>CM062353.1:16753527-26753527 GCA_031216105.1 Dalbergia cultrata | reverse complement strand
AAGTGAAGACGACCAGAGACTTAGAGAATCTATGCACATGCTTGCCTTTTGTTGACTGATTCTATGGGATATGCCGGGTCAAATTTGGGCGTGAGGGGGGAGAGTTTTCTCGATTTTTTCAGCAAGATTATTTGGTTCACAATAAAATTTTATAATCAATATATATTATATATCTTATTATTATTAGATATAATAAATAATCTTTATTTATTTATTATCCACTCATTACATCTAATAGTAATAAATATATAATATATGTTTATTATAGGATTTTATTGTGCACTAAACAATTTTCTTTTTTTTAGAGAGATTGATATAAGTTTAACACAATATATTTAAACAAAACATATTTAAAGATAGATTTAATTAAAATATATTGACAGTATAAATTTTTTTTTATATAATCATCCAATCATTTATTGCTATATATTTGACTTTTATACCACTCCTTAAAAAGTCATATAAACTAAATATTTTCATTGAATGATATTTTATACTGTCAATGTATCAAAATTAAAATCTTTAAGATACTTATAATAAATATGTGTTCAACATCTTTAGGTAAACTTATTTGTCTATGAATTTCACTTTTTTTAGCATGACTTAGAAATCATTCTTATATGTGTGCTGGTACAAGAATATTTTTTTTTTAAAAAAAGGAGTTATCTTGATTAGTACAAATGTATTAAAAAAAAGTAAGATGAAATATATTAAGAAAAATATTATTTATATTTATGAGATATAGAATACTATATCAATTTATATTTTATTTATTATTAAATGAGAAGTGAATCCTATTTAAATAGAATTTTATTTTATTTGATAATAAATAAAATATATGTTGATATAATATCATAAATCACGATACAACTCATGTATTAAATGTAGTTTTCATCGTTTAGCGCCGGACAGGACATTCCGATGCCTGAAAGTCAGAAAAGTAGCCAGATATTTAATTTTTGATAGAAATATGTAGATATTTTTCGGAGAAGGAACTGAACAGTCCAATGCCTGAAAGTCAGAAAAGTAGCTAGATATTTAGTTTTTGATAGAAATATGTAGATATTTTTCGGAGAAGGAACTGGACAGTCCAATGCTTTGATGGAAATATGTAGATATTTTTCAGAGAAGGAAATAGCTATTGTTTTGTATTGTTTATTATTTACACTAGATTTAGATGATAGGTAAATTAAAAAAAAAAAAACGAAACTGACAAGAAAAGGTATGATTACTTTTATTTGAGAGTTTAAATATTAATAATAAAGAAAAAAGAATTGAGGAAAGTTTGTTAGTGCTTTTTCTTTTTCCCTTCAAAGCACATTATTGTTTCTTCTAAAATTAATGTAGAATAGAGAAAATAAAGTGGAATAGATAATTAAAAGTTACTATAATTTATAATAGCATAATTATTTAGTTTTATTAGTTTTTAATAAAAATTTTATTATATTCTTGTATTAATCTATCAAATAAAAAAAGATAATTTTATTTAATTTCTTCTTTTACCTTTTAATTCATTTTTGTTAATGAGAAAACTTTTTATGCAGCATATAATAGTTATCTTTTGATATATTATCATATTAACAAATATAGTTGATTCTTAAAGTATTTTTAATGGTGACTATTCTTTATTACTTAAAATATCATATAAATAAAATAATTTAATTCAAGACTTAAATATATTTTTGGTCTTTGAAAGATAAACAACTTTTGGTTTTGTTATGTGAAAAAATTGTTATGTGATTTTGATCCAAACATATTTTGTTTTGGTCCATGTCATTAAATGCTTATATTAAATATTGAACTAACTAATGTAATATTAGCTTATTCAGTTCCACACGATAATCTGTAATCGTACATAACTTGGACAGAACCAAACAGTGAATTAGAAATATTTGGATTAAAATCAAACAAATTTTTTCGTAGACTAAAATCAAGATTCACTTAGTTTTCAGAAATAAAAATAGGTTTGAGCCTTGATTCAATAGTAATATGAAATTTTATTTATACTGTTTGTTCCTCGAAGTTAAACTTCCTTCTTAATTCTGTTCCGTTTTATCAATAAGAATGTATTCAAATACACTGTTAATATCTTATTTTTATGAAATATTAATACTTTTTTATTTTGGTAATATTCTTCATATAATTACCGATGTGTATTTCATAAATAATAATACATTAATAATTCACATATATAAGCATTAAATAACTTCGCCAAAAGCAACGGTTCAGTATTGATAATGATTGGAGTAGCCCTTGGTTATTCTGTTTGCTGAAAAGATCTAAGCAAGAACAGGCGAGATGCGAGAGGATTACAAATCCGAGAAGGAGACAGAGCGGGTTGCTAGTATGAGGAATTGAGGATAAGGAGAGAGAAAAAAAAAAAGGTAACAAAGGATGAAAAAAAAATTGAACTTATCTTCTACCAAATCATCTAATATGTTTTGGGTCACGAGATCTTGAAGGGACAGTAATAAAAATGATGAAAAAAAAATTATTCTTAAAAGAAATAAATTTTAAAAAATGAAGCCACTACCAAGTTTATCATAAAAATTGAAAAACATTTTTATTTATAATACTGATCTTCTGAAAAAAAAAAAAAAGATGAGTTCGAGAGCTTAATTATGATTAAGGAGGGGAGAAACTTAATTCCATTACATCCCTAATACATTTATATTTGTATGGATCTTTTAGGGTTTATTATGCAAATTAATTTATAATTTGATAATATTTATTTTTCCCTTTAAAATAAAAAATTATATAAAAAATTAATTTAAATTAAATTAAAGAAAGGAAAATTAAATAAAAAAGAATGAAATTTAAAGAAATATTAATTTTTCCTTGACTATGTCGACATATCCTCTAGTGCAATAAGGAACTAAAAACCACATCATTCTTGTAGAAAATGCTTATGTGTTTGATGGATTTTGATTAAAAGAAAGTGTGTGTTAGTTGATTTTAATTATGCAAAAAGAAATGTGTTATGAGGACAAATCCACTTTTGCACTTAAGATAGTATAAACTATACAATAAACTATTACATTTTTGTGAAACTCGAGGATAGAGAACCATATATCAACATCACAAGCTCTTCCATGGAATGAAAAAATATATATTATTTTTTGTAAGACTCCCTTTTATTTTTCTCTCTTGTCTATTTTTTTCTTTAAAAAAAATGACTAAAATATGTTCAGCCCCAAAAATGAAAAATTTAGCCCAAATTCAAGATAACCACAAAAAAAAAAAAATTATCCCAACACCCAAAAGTCTAGACCCAAACAAACCTAAGAGACCATCCCAAAACTAAAGAAGCCCAAAATACACCCAAACCAAATTAGTCCCAATGATTTCTGACCCAAAAGGATTTTAACACAATAATAAACAAGCAAATTAGAAAAAAGGAAGACCTAAATCACTATACTCAAAAGAAAAGCAAACAGGGGATAGGTAGAGATTGGGTGGCAATGTGTAGGGTAGCAAAGATAGGCGGCTTCACAATAGGCTTTTTGGTGGCGTTCCAATGCGAGGGGTTTTCGACGAAGGTGCAAGAATGATGTTGTTGTGCTCTACAACCAGACCCCATGCCGACTACAAGCTGACTTCATGGTTTTTCGACGACGTTCCAATGCCAGGGTGGCTAGTTATGGAGAATGGAAGAGGTATGAGCGGGCCACGTGATAGAGGTGTGATCGAGGATTGACACGACGATGTTGTCTTGGTAGAGTGGTGCTACTACTGGGTTTTGTTGGTGCTATGGTTTGGTTTATAGGTTGTAGGTGATGATGGAGATTTGTAGTGGTAATGGTGGTACGTGGTGGTTGCGGATTTGGTGAAGTCACCGATTACTATGGCTACGTAGTGGTTGTAACTGTGATGCTGATGATGGAAGAAGGTGGTGGATAGGTTGTGATGATGATGGTTGCAATGGAGGAAGGTAATAGTGTTGGATGTTTAAAAGGCTATTGCTTTGTAGTGGTGATGGGCTATTTCCAATGGTGGATTAGTGGTTGATGGTTGTGGGATGGTGGTGGTTAAGCAAGGGAAAAAGATGATAATAGGTGAAAGTGAGAGTGGTGCAAGGTAGTGGTGGTGTTTTATAATGGTGAACATGAAAGCAGAGGAAGGTTTTATGAGTGCCGCTACTGAGTCCGGTTAAGGTAAGTTGGTGGTGATGGATGTTGATGAAAAATTGTGCAGGAATGATACATGCACACTTACACCATACTCTTCCACCATGCTACACAACAATATAAGTGTGTAAGGAACGTATGGGATATGAAGGGGCAATTTGAGAAAGGAAAGTAAAGAAAAAAAAAAAAGAAAAAAAAAACCCACAGGAAAATTTTGGCGATTTCTCTCTCCCTTTCCCTCTCTCAAAACAGAAACCACCACAACCCCATTTCTCCTACGTTTGAACCCCTGTCATTATCTAGTCTCACTTAATCAAACAAGCCACAAAAGCTTTCCTTTTACCTACATTCGCCCCTACGTTCTCTCCTTCTAACTCTTATATCCAACTGGTTTAAATATCCCATGGCCCAAATTGCCCATTTTTCCCCTATTAAGCAGCAATTGTGCTCATTCTTCATCTCAGTTACTGATGAACAAAGTGAAGCTGTTGTAAGCTTCGTGTTGGTAGGTTATTCATAGCCACTGTGTTCTCGTTCGTGTTGGTGGCATTTGCAATGTAAATAGTAGAGGTTTACATTTTCTTGCATAAGATTTAATAATTTTTGTGTTGATTTACATGTTTTTTGAACATGATTTATAACTTTTTATATGCTGATTTACAAATTTTCCATAGATGTGTTGACTTTTTTTGTCCTAAATATGGTTAGTGGTTGTGCTCATTTGGCTTGCAACTTTTTTGAACAAGATTACATATTTCTTGAGTATGGTTTAGTGCATTTTGTAGTAGCTGTCCTCAAATGATTAACAAATTTTTGGTAGTGGTTTAGGTTTTTGTGAATAAGGTTTACACCTTTTTATGCATTGATTTATAATTTTTTGTGTACTGGTTTACAACTCTTTGTGCATTGATTTTGCAACTTTATGAACAAGGTTTACAAGTTTTTGTGTATTGGTTGACAAATTTTGTGTACTGGCTTATAACTTTTTGTGCACTGGTTTACAAATTTTCTATACATGAGTTGACATTTTTCCTAAATATGTTTAGTAGCTGTGATCATTTGGCTTGCAACTTTTTTGAACATGTTTACATGCTCTTTGAGTATGGTTTAGTGGTTTTTGTGTAGTAGCTATCCTTAAATGGTTTACAAATTTTTTGTAGTGGTTTAGGGTATTTTGAAGAAGGTTTACAACTTTTTGTCCATTGGTTCGCAACTTTTTATGTACTGGTCTACAACTTTTTGTGCACTGATTTACAAGTTTATGAACAAGTTTTATAACTTTTTATGCATTAGTTTACAACTTTTGATGCACTGGTTTACAACTTTATGAACATGATTTACAGCTTTTTGTACATTTATTCACAACTTTTTGTGCACTGATTTACAACTTGGTGTGCACTAGTTTACAATTTTTTATGCATTGATTTACAACTTTGTGTACACTAGTTTATAACTTTATGAACAAGGTTTATAACTTGTTGTGCATTGGTGTATAACTTTTTATGTATTTGTTTACAAAGCTTATTCACATGGTTTTACATTTTTTTTTTTTTGCTGTGTGCCAATTGGTTTACAACTTTCCAAAAATGGTTTACATGTTTTCTTAACATAGTGTATAACTTTTTTGGACTGGTTTACAATTTTACCGTACATAGATTTACATTTTTTCTGAATATTTTTTTTAGTTGTCCTCAATTAGTGTACAATTTTTCAGAAATGGTTTATAAGGATGATTTACAACTTTATTTGATTAGTTTACAATTTTTCTTCACATGTATTTAGGTTTGTTGAACAGTGATTTATATAAATTTGTGTGTACTTGTTTACTTGTTTTTGATGGATTTAGAAGTATATTACTTTGCAATTTCTTGGGGATTTAAATTATTGATACAACAGCTCAATTTTTTTCTTTTTTCTTTTTAGGTATTCCTTGTAGATGACTCATCTTAAGAGAAGCGAAGTTGCTTGGGGCACTAATAGGGCAAAGTCTAGACTTGTAAGTCTACTGTAATTAGAGAATTTGTCAATGATTCATATAATGGTTGTTTATGTTAGTTTGGTGTCTTGGCCATAATTAATTGTGATATTATGTGAATTAAACTTTTTGTTTGTGTTTAATTTGAGGTGCAACATGCATTCAGTAGCAGATGTTCCGTTGGGATGCTCCAAGATTTGTGGGAGAAGTGTTTAAATTTTCTTCAAAAAGAGGTAGTAAAGGATATGGGTTTTGGAGGCCTTTTTTAAATGAAGATGGGAGGAAAATTGGATCTTCATCTTGGAGCTGATCAAGGCATTTGATCATATGAAGCGGTGCATCGCTACAAAGATTGGTCCATACCTGTTACTTACAATTCAAGGATCATACTAGAAATCACTATTCTCTGCTTTCAACTTCGAAAAGTACTCATAATCAAGGCTTTTGCATCACTGACCTTACCAATTGCATGCCTCTATTTGCTAATGTAGTCCTGCACATCCCTTTCACCGAATGATAAGTTTTCATACCCATTAGCTCTTTCAAAAGAGTTTGGAATGTCCTCGTGATCCTAACCCCTATACAATCACTCAATTCAACAGCCCTCTTCACATGGAGGATTAAGCTCTTGTTCATATTCAGTAATCTTGATTTTGCGGGGCTAACAATGTAAAACCCTACTAAGCTCTAATTCTTTCATCTTAATTTTTAATATTAATGGTTAGCTACTATTCTCTAACCTGAATTTTGCAAGAATTTTTTTTTTTTTTTTGCTATGATTACTTCTTATTCATAGTTAGATACTAGAATAATGTATATTAATTGTAAATCATGCATCTGGTAGACTCCTAGGAACGAGAGATGGGTCACAATGAACATGCTTAAATACTAAGTCTTTCTTTAGCGAGAACCTTTCCAAATTACATTCTCACAATAATACACTTTCTTCCAATAAGGTAACTTTTTTTTTTTTTTTTTTACAACAAAGAATGCTTATTCTCTAACGTAATATTGTTGTTTGTTGTTAGTTTCCACAATTTAGACAACCATCATCTATAATTTTTTTGACGAATTTTCTGTAATTTTTAGTATTTTCAATATATTTTTACCTTAATTAGATTTATTTTGAGTTAATTAAAATAATTAATTATCTATAAATAAAATATATTTTTTATAACACTCCATGTGAATTTTGAGTTATCCAACAAGATAAGGAGACAAGCTCACCATTGGTGAAATTTTTAGTCAAAATTTCATGATTTTTTTTAATAATTATGATATGAAAGTTTGACAATTTAATTTCACTTTTCAAATTTCTTTTTCAAGTTGCTGATCTAGGTGTTGATTAACTGATATGAGATTATTAGTGAGATTAATCAAGTTTTAGGAAATTCATTTTAAACCTTAAGTGATTATTTAGGTAATTTAAGCTTTAATTAAATAAAAATTAATTAATTAAATATCAATATGATTTTTAATACTATCAATGGTCTATGGAGAGGCCCATTTTGTGGTTCTCCTTGTTTAATGCAATAACTTAGTTAAAAAAAAATTGAATGTGACCTACAATTATTTTCTATGATTTTTTTGGAGTTTATTTTACACCTTAGGTTAGGTTATTTTTGTGTAATTATATTAATATTATACAAATTTATTTAATATTGATATTTATCATCAAAATTATGTTTAAAGTGTATTTATAATTTTTTATCATAATTTTTGAGACTCTTTAAGCTTTTCTAAGATTTATGTTGGCTTTTTCGTTATAAGCTTATTTTCTATTATCTATTGGCATTTTTTGTAATTTTAGTAAAATCTAAGAAAATTATTAAAATTTCACATTTTGGTGCTAAGTTTCAGGTTGTACAACTATTAGATCTTATAATATTTTAATTAGATATTTTTTTTATTATTCCTAAATATTTCTTGCCTCTAAAAAAAATCTTCATACTTTCTAAATAAAAAGCTATAATAAAGCAAAACTATATTAAGAAAAATTGGGGATGTTACATTTCTCCCCTCCTTCAAGAAATTTCATCCTTGAAATTTGATTACCTTAATTAAAAATCTTTGGATAGTCTTTCTGAATATCCTTTTCCTTTTCCCACGTTGCCTCTTCGGGAGTCAATCCTTCCCACAGGACTTTCATAAAAAAAAAGTCTTACCACCTCTAAGTTCCTTCAATTTTTATCAAAAATCTTAACAGGTTTAACCTCATAGGTTAAATCATTTCTTAATTGAACACAGTCATTCTAGATTATATGTGAAGGATCAAGGGAAAATATTTTTAATTGAGACACATGGAAGACATCATGAAAGTTTGACAGGTTTGGGGGAAGAGCAAGGCTATAGGCAACATAACCAATTCGATTCAAAATTTAATATGGACCAAGAAAATGAGGACTCAACTTCCTAGTTTTCAGAGCTCTGCCTAGCCATGTTGTAGGAGAAACCCTCAGAAATACGTGTTCACCTTCTTAGAATTCTAGAGCCTTCCTTTTCCTATCAACATAACTCTTTTACCGACTTTGTGCAGTTTGCAATTTATCCCTGATAAGCTTAATCTGGTCCGTGGTCCTTTGGACAATTTTAGGTCCTAGTATTTTTCTTTCACCAACTTCATACCGACACAATGGGGATCTACACTTCCTACTATATAAAGCCTCATACGGTGCCATTCCAATGCTGGAATGATAACTGTTGTTTTATGAAAACTCTACTAAGGGTAGGTACCGATCCCAATTTTCTTGTTGTTCTAAGACAAAGGCTCTCAATATATCCTCTAAGATCTATATGGTTCTCTCAGATTGCCCATCAGTCTGAGGGTGATAAGCAGTACTAAGACTTAACCTAGGATCAAAGTAATGTTCCCCAAAACCTAGATGTGAACCTGGGATCTCTATTAGAAACAATACTGGTGGGCACACCATGGAGTCTAACAATCTCATTAATGTTCAATTGAGCTAGTTTATCTAGTGAATATGTAGCTCTAATGGCTAAGAAGTGAGAAGATTTAGTTAATCTATCCACTATAACCCAACTTCCATCATGCTCCAAGGATGTCATACGCAATCCCATCACAAAATCCATGGCTATGTTGTCCCACTTCCATTCAGGGATTTCTAAGGGTTAGAGTAAGCCTAAGGGTTTCTAATGTTCAATCTTGACTTTTTGACAAACTAGGCACATTGCCACAAATTCTACAATATCCCTCTTCATTTTTGGCTACTAAAAGAATTGTTTAATTTCTTGATACATTTTGGTGGCTCCAGGGTGTATGGTATACTTACTGTTGTGTGCTTCATCTAAGATTAATTTCCTTAAATTTCCCATACTAGGTACACATAACCTATCATGATATAACAGAGCTCCATCTCTGGCAATGCAAAAGTCCTTTTGTTCCCCCTTAATTACTAGCTCTTTGTAGGTTTGCAAAAGTTGATCATCCTTCTGACCTTCAATGATCTATTTCCTAAAGTTATTTTCTATCATCAAATGACTCAAATTGAAATGGTTAGCTCCTATGGTTACTTCAAGATTCAAATTTCTAAATTTTCCTAATAATTCCCATTCTTTGATCGTCAAACTTGCCGCATGTAGAGATTTTCTATTGAGTGCATCGGCAACTGCATTGGCTTTACCCGAGTGGTATTTAAGTTCAAAATCATAATCCTTTAAAATTTTTAACCACCTTCTTTGTCTCCAATTCAACTCGTTTTGGTCAAACAAATACTTCAAGCTCTTATGATCAGTGAAAGTCTCAAATTTAACACCATATAGGTAATGTCTCCATATCCTAAGAGCAAAAACTATAGCTGCTAATTCCAGGTCATAGGTAGGGTAGTCCTCCTCATTTGGTCTCAGCTGCCTAGAAGCATAAGCTATTACTTATCCTTCCTGCATTAAGACACACCCTACACCTTTTTAAGAGGCATCACTATACATTACAAAATTATTTTCTGGGTTAGGGATAGCTAATACTGGGGCAGATGTGAGCCTACATTTTAACTCTAGAAAACTAGTTTCACACTCAGGTGTCCACACAAATGGTTTTCCTTTCCGGGTTAACCTAGTCAAAGGCGAAGTTAGCTGTAAGAACCTTTCGATTAACCTTCTGTAATATCCTACAAGTCCTAAGAAACTCCTAATCTCAATTACCATCTTAGGTTTCTCCTAAGACAACATAGCTTTTACCTTACGAGGGTCCAGAGACACACCATTCCTATTGATCACATGGCCTAAGAATTTTACTTCTTTTAGCCAGAAATCACACTTCTATAGTTTTACATACAATTGTTTCTCCTTCAATATCTGCAAAACTATTCTCAAATGCTCCTCATGTTCTTTCTTAGTCTTAGAATATATTAAAATATCATCAATAAACACCACCACAAATTTGTCTAAGAAAGGTCTAAACATCATGTTCATATAATCCATGAAAATAGCTAGAGCATTAGTCAATCAAAAAGGCATCACCAAAAACTCATAATATCTATACCTAGTCCTAAAAGTAGTCTTAGGTATATCTTCTTCATTAATCCTAATTTGGTGATATCTTGATCTTAGATCTATCTTAGAGAATATTGTGGCTCCTCTAAGTTGATCAAAAAGTTCCTCAATCCTAAGAAAGAGATACTTATTCTTAATGGTAACTTTATTCAATTGACAATAATCTATGTATAACCTTAAGCTACCATCCTTTTTCTTTATGAACAATATAACTGCTCCTCAGGGTGAGGCACTAGGTCTAATGAATCCTTTCCTTAATAGATCCTCTATCTGTTTCTTCAATTTGCCCAACTTAGGAGGTGACATTTTTTAAGGTGCTATGGATATGGGACCAGTACTAGGCAAGAGGTCAATAGAAAACTCTATCTCTCTCTTGAGAGGTAAATTCTCAATATTAGGAGGAAATACCTTAGGGAATTCTTTCACTATAGAAATATCCTCAATCTTCAGCTGATCATTTGCCTTTGATTCCAATGAGCATAGTAAAACACATCCTAGGATTTGTTTGGTTAAACAGTCTCCTATTTGATTGGTTGAGGATTCAACAGTCTCTGATAAGGAGGTTGCAACAATATTTTGGATAGACAAATGTATGGTTTGCTTATGATAATTCAGAAAGACATCATTATCAAATAACCAATTCATACCTAGAATAATATCAATATCATCCATAGGTAAACAAATAAGGTCAACATTGGAACAATGAGTACTAATTTGAATATGATAGTTCAAACAAACCGAAGAAGTCAAAATTCTACTTCTAGTAGGCATAGAGACAATCAAGTCATGTGGTAGAGTAAACATGGGTAATTCAAGTTCATTTGCAAGAGTTGGAGAAATAAAAGAATGAGAAGCACCAGAATCAAACAGTGCAATTAATGTTTTATTATTTAAAATACACGTACCCTGTATTAGTTTAGGATTCTGAGCCGCTTCATGTGTACTTAGGGCAAAGACTCTTCCTTTGGCTTGAGGTCTCTGATTGGAAATTTCTCCCTTATGTTGATTCTGAGGACATTCACGTGAGTAATGTCCCTATTTTCTGCACGTGAAACAAACACCCATTCCTTTCAACCATAGCTTATTTCCATGATTTTTCCCATAATTTTCACAAACAAGGGTTAGGGCAAGTGTAAGGAATGGTCTGCTTGGTGTCAAGGGCATTTTTCCTCTATACAAGTTCATCCTTGGGTGATTCAGGTTTTGGTTTAAGCCCTGATTCCTGTTCTTTTGAAATTGTGGTGGAATGAATCTACTTTTATTTTCCTCTCTTTTCCTTTTAAACATATGTTGACATTCAGCCGCCAAGTACTTAATATTTTGTTCAGCAATCCTGCATTTATTTACCAATAGGGGAAAATTCCTGATTTCGATAATACTTACAACAGTCTTTAGTTCTATATTCAAGCCAGCCTCAAATTTCATTGCTTTCCAACCTTCATCTGGATTGAATTTTAAATAAGATGAGAGCTTGGTCAATTCTTCAAATTTTGATATATATTGTCCAATAGTCATATGTCCCTGCTTCAACTGCAGGAATTCCGTCTTTTTCTTGTTCTTTACACTTATCGAAAATATTTTTCCAAAAAGGTAGCTTTGAATTGTTGCCATGTAAGAGTAACTTCTTGTGCCTCTAACAAAGACTTAGTGCCCCTCCAACAATGCTCAACCTCACCAATAAGAATATAGGTGGCACAAGCCACCTTTTGCTTATTGGTGCACATCATGGCCTCAAATATCTTTTCTATGTTCATCAACCAATTTTCAGCTATGGTTGGGTTGTATTCTCCTTTGAAGGATGGGGGTTGCATCTTTTTAAATTCAGTTAACCCATAGAATTAAGGGTGCAAACCAGGTGTATCTCCATTAGCAATTCCTTGACCATAGCCATGCTCATTTCTAGCACCAATCTCATCCATCCGCTGCAACATCCTATTAGTCAACATCACTTGTTCCCTAATTGCTGCAGCCATATTCTCCAGGGTATTTCTATCTTCTCCTCCGCCATTAAGAGGAACAGATATCTATCTTGTTTGCATGTTGTTTTTGCATTCATAGTTAATTATGTATTAAGGTGATTAAGCTCAATATTCCTACCTAGCAACTAGAAACAATTGCCACACAAAACAAACCAAAATAAAGAAAACCCTATATGGAGAAATATGACATGCATGAATTCTACCATATGATAGTTGTCTTCCGAGGAAAACTGCTCTGATACCACTAATGTAACACCCTACTATGCTCTAATTCTTCCATCTTAAATTTTAATATTAATGGTTAGCTACTATTCTGTAACCTGAATTTTGCTTGAATTTTTTTTTTTTTGCTATGATTATTTCTTATTCATAGTTATATACTGGAATAATGTATATTAACTGTAAATTATGGATTTGGTAGACTCCCAAGAAAGAGAGATGAGTCATAATGGACACGCTTAAATATCAAGTCTTTTCTTAGCCAGAACCTTTTCAAATTATATTCTCATAGTAATACACTTTCTTTCAGTAACCCAAAGGTAACTTTTTTTTTTTACAACAAAGAATGCTTTTTCTCTAACATAATATTATTGTTTATTATTAGTTCTTACAATTTAGACAACCATCATCTATAATTTTTTTGGGATGAATTTTCTATAATTTTTAGTATTTTTAATATATTTTTACCTTAACTAGGTCTATTTTGAGTTAATTAAAATAATTAATTATCTATAAATAAAAATTATATTTTTTTTTATAGCAATCCATGTGAATTTTGAGCTATCCAACAGGATAAAGAGACATGCTTACCATTGTTGAAATTTTTAATCAACATTTGGTGGGTTTTTTGAATAATTATGATATAAAAGTTTGACAATTTAATTTCACTTTTCAAATTTTTTTTTTGAAGTGACTAATCTAGGTGTTGATTAACTGATATGGGATTATTAGTTAGATTAATCAAGGTTTAGGAAAATTCATCTTAAACCTTAAGTGATTATTTAGGTAATTTAAGCTTTAATTAAATCAAAATTAATTAATTAAATATCAATATGATTTTTAACATTATCCATGGTCTATGATTTTTGAAAAAATTTGAATATGACCTACAGTTATTTTCTAGGATTTTTTTTGAGTTCATTTTGCACCCCAAGTTAGGTTATTTTTGTGTAATTATATTAATATTATAAAAATTTATGTAATATTGATATTTATCATTAAAATTATGTTTAAAGTGTATTTATAATTTTTTATCATAATTTTTGAGACTCTTTAAGTTTTTCTAAGATTTATGTTGGCTTTTTCTATAGTTAATTATGTTATAAGTTTATTTTCTATTATCTATTGGCAT
Source organism: Dalbergia cultrata (assembly GCA_031216105.1). Lineage (NCBI taxonomy): Eukaryota > Viridiplantae > Streptophyta > Magnoliopsida > Fabales > Fabaceae > Dalbergia > Dalbergia cultrata. Next base: position 26,739,586 of record CM062353.1, on the reverse strand, counting down.
TTTTTGTAATTTTAATAAAATAGAAGAAAATTATTAAATTTTCACATTTTTGTGCTAAGTTACAGGTGGTACAACTATTAGATCTTATAATATTTTGATTAGACATTTTTTATTATTCCTAAATATTTCTTGCCTCTAAAAAAAATCCTTATACTTTCTGAATAAAAAAGCTATAATAAAGCAATAATATATTAAGAAAAATTGAGGATGTTACAAACAACATGATTGTGATCAAGCACAACTTTGTTAATAAACCATTTACCATCTTCTGCCTTGCTTACTATGATCTTTGCATCACATTTTACCTGCTTAGTGGATCACATCCTCAATGCTCTAGGGATTTTTAAGGCTTGTCTACCTTCTCTTGAACATTAATGTAGCATTTAATTTAGTTCTTCATCTGGATTCCTCCTTTAATTTCAAACTTTGAACTCAAAATCCATCTTGCTTGTATACTTTTTGTAGAATGCTCTAACTTCTTCATCTGATTTGAATAACATTCCAGTAGTAGCCACCTCCATCTTATAATTTACTTCAAGCTAATCCATCTCAACTTTGACATTAATATCTACAACATCATTCATTGAATTCTCCATTTCTACCAATTTTTTTATGACAAAACCTACAACAAACACCAAAACACTTTACAATTTTCTTCCACAAGTTTACAAATTGTTCAAACTGGTTTACAATTTTTTGTTACACCGATTTACAACTTCTAACAAAGCCATTCCGAGTTTGTTTTCTTCCTAAAAGAATTATGAAAAAAAAAACAAAAATTTCCATGCATAATACAAGTTTACAATATTTTTGAATAGGTTTACAACTTTTTTCTCATGAGTCTACAATATTTTACCACAAGTTTACAACTTCCTTACTTGCATTTCAAACTCAAGTTTCCAGTATTAATGTTAACTGTCAACTTCTAACATAGTAATTCCCATATTGCTTTCTTCTTGAAACAATTCTTAAAAAAAAATTTCCATGCATAATACAAGTTTACAATGTTTTTGAACATGTTTACAACCTTTTTTCTCATGGGTTTATAATATTTACCATTGATTTATAACTTTCTTACACGTATTTACAACTCAAGTTTCTAGTAGTAATGTTAACTGTCAACTTTGAACATAACCATTCCTAGATTATTTTCTTCATGAAACAATTTTGAACAAAAGATTTCCGTGCATAGCATGAGTTTACAATATTTTTGAATAGGTTTACATCTTTTTTCTCATAAGTTTACAATATTTTACCATAGGCTAACAATTTCCTTAAACACATTTATAACTCAGGTTTCTAGTATTAATGTTAACTATTAACTTCTAACATACCTATTCCCAAATTGTTTTCTTCCTAAACAAATTCTAAAAAAAAAATAATTCCATGCATAAAATGAGTTTATAATATTTTTCAAAAGGTTTACAACTTTTTTTTTATGGGTTTACAATATTTTACCATTGGTTTACAACTTTCTTACACGCATTTACAACTTCAAAACACACATTTACAACTTTCTAACTCCAGTTTCTAATGATAACATTAAATGTCAACTTCAAACACACTCATTCTCAAATTGTTTTCTTGCAAAAAGTATTCTAACAAAAATAAAACAAAATTACCCATGTGAAATGCAGGTGTACAATATTTTAAATACGGTTTATAATGTTTTATTCATAGGTTTATGACATTTTTACACTGGTTTCAACATTGTAATATGCATTTACAAGTTTCTAACTCCATTTTTCTATAATAACATCAAATGTCAACTTCTAACACACATTCTCAAATTGTTTTCTTGCTGAAAATATTAAAAAAAAGAAACCTATATATTCTGATATCAACCAAAAACACATGAAAAATCAAATAGAAATAATGAACCCACATACCTTATAAATAGAAACTCATGAAAAAGCACACGAGAAGTATAACACCCTAAAAATTATTTAAAAATTAATTTGAGCTTTTCTAGTCATAATTTTAAAAATCCAATATACATAGAAATAATGAGGACGATCTAATGGATCTGTTAAAAAAAGAGTGAATAGTAACTTAGTGGGTCCCACAGGCCTGCCGGGACTGCCAAAACCCTAGAATTGGGACTCAGAGATGTCCAAAACTAAAAAATTATGGAATTGAGATTATAAATGGTTACGAGTAAAGATTTCATATCTAGAATTAATTTTCGGGCAACGTTTGATTACCCGGGTACGCTATTTTATCTGTTTGGTAAAATTTCGGTGTGCAATTTTTATACTGAAAGAAAGCTTAGTCTTTAAGTTTGGATAATATCTATCCATTTAAACCAAGTGGTTGTTAAGATCTAATCTTGACTAACAAGATTCAATCCTAACCATCCATCTCTTTATTTCTCTTTATTCCTTTGACTACATAATTATTGCATCTAACTTTTTATATATTAAAGAAATGCCAAAACTTGTCCAAGAAGCCAAGCATTCTCGGTTCTTATCTCCATGATACATCCACCATTGCTATCTTCTCCAAAAGCTCAAGTTTTCATTTCAAATCATCAAAACCCTTGTCTAAAGTTCATAAAACACTAAACTTCCTTCATTAAAATTGTTCTACACCTCAAACTCTACAAATCTAACTGATTGGAATTTTCCATACCTCACTATTTTAACTTTGATACCTAAAACCTTACTGCATTAAGGAAGAGTTTGATGTTGGTTTGGAGTCCTAGAAGTGAAGAAGATTAATCTTGGAACATCCTTTGAAGTTAAGGACCACAAAGCTCCAAAGAGTAGGGTTTCCTTTGTTCCTTTCTTTTCAATTTTATACTGGACTTTTCTGATTGGGTTTGGTCTGAAATTTTATTTATATTAGTTGATATTATGTTGATATTGATGTGTTAATTTTGTTGGAGTGTTTGGCATTGTGAAAAAAATCATTTTTATCAAAAGAGATTTTGAATTGGTTTGCTGGATTTTCGATTTTCCTACTGGCAGTGATTGTTCATGAATTTTCTAAGGGAATTGTAGATGTTTTCATTAGCTATAAAAAATATATGTTGAAGGTAATATATGGATTTAGTCCCACGAATCTTCTTGTGGTATGATTTTTACTTATGGTACTTTAAAAAAAATGAAGAACTAAGAATGTAACTATGCTGTCTGGATTATGGAAACTAAAGCTCTGATTTTGTATAATTTTGTTACCATAGAAAATGATTGAATTATCATTTGAAATTTTTATAGGGAGTTAATAACATCTTGAAATGTAACTGTAATTTTTATTTTGAGTTGTTTCCATCATTTGCTAAATTTAAAAATTGTGAGAACCTTATTCTGAGCTGTGAAAAAGTGGCCTCTGACCACCAAACTTGTATAATTTGTTTAGCATGGTTAGAGAACTCTTTTTATTTTGATATTTTTACAGGGCCTTGGAAACATTGAGGTGTCTTGGAGAATTTTTATAGCCCTTAAAATTTATGTTTGATATGCATAATAAATTGCACTCCTTAGGCATGAATTCTACCAATATGCTGTATTTGTGCTGGAATGAACTCAAGTATTGATTTGGCAATTTAATGACTCTTTAGTTTAAGTATGATGAGTATGAATGCATGATATTGACTTTAAAGATTGGTTTAAGGCATGATTGGAATCACATTATGAATCAATGCCTATATGTGTTATATTGCATGCATTTGAAAAAGAAAAGTAAATGATACATTGAATAAAGTTCTATAGCAATAAGAAGATATAAATGAGATCCTTTCGATTTATCGGGGGCAAATAAAGTAACATGAGATCCTTTTGATTTATCGGGGGCAAATAAAGTGATAACAGATCCTTTTGACTAATCGAGGGCAGCTAAAATGATAAATGATCCTTTCAACTTATCGAGGACAAATAAAGAGTGATAAGATCCTTTTGACTTGTTGAGGGCAAATAAATACAGATGAGATCCTTTTGACTTGTCAAGAGCAAATAAAGAGATATGAGGTTCTCTTCGACTTATTAGGGACAATTACAAATAAGTCATTGCACTTAGCATACACATAATCATGTTATATGTAAATGGTTGATTAGAATTACTTACTATGTGCTTGAGCTTTATAATTATGTGCACTAACTGATTGATTATTAAAAGCTATCCACTTCGGAAGTATGATTTGGACTTTAAAATTTAACCATTGATATATGTTGCATGCTCACCTTTTCCTAATAAAATGAAGTGGCTCTGTAATTGGGGAGTTGCCCTACTGAGAATTGTATAAATTCTCGCCCCTATATTTGTGTGTTCCCGTGTCATCTCCAGGTTAATCTAAAGAACTATGGGCTGTTACACCAAAAGAAGTTGGATTGGTAGTAGTCAGGTGTCTGACATTGTATCATATGTACTTAGATGTAAGTATAAGTGTGTAAATTTAACAGAGAACATATGTGTATTAAAGCTCATAGAAGAGCTTCCTTATGTAATCGACTTTATATTAAATAAATGTTTTGTATCTTTGCTATATATTTTGATCGAATTACTCTAGTTATTACACGAACCCATCGAATTTGCTATAGTTATTTAAGAAAGGACCGTTAATTAATAAGTAACAACTCTCAAGTACGATTTCATAACTTAGGGATGGTGTTGTACTTGGGAGGTTGTTGCAAGAAGGGTGGTTGAATTGTGTTTTACTTTTCTTTACCTTTTAGCAACTGAAACATTGAACAAAAACTATCAAGCATTGAGCTTGAAGTGTAGCGGAAACAGAGTTAGAAGATTCAAAAAGTCACCTTCTGAATTATAGTGTTAGTAATTGATAAGGTAAAAGAAAAATCTTAAACATATTGATTTAGTTAAGCTAAACAACAAAAGTAAAAGGATAAAGGAGATGATACCGCACAGATATTTTATACTGGTTCGGCTAAAACGTATTTACATCTAGTTCTCAACAAATATTGAGTTTCACTAACCTTTCTTAACCAGAGAAAGAAAGCACTAGATAGTCTTTACAGTAGCCTTTCCAAGCTTTAACCAATGACCAGTAGACAACCCTTACTATTACAAATCAAGTAATTATTCATCAGCCTCTTCAAGCCGAACCATGAGTAGTCCTGTAATAGCCTCTTTAAGCTAACACTGAGTAGTTTTTGACTTGCCTTTCTAAGCTAAATCGTGATTAGCAAGAACTCCTTACTATCGCGTTGTAAGTAGTTTTACAGTAGCCTCTTCAAGCTATCTCACACCGATCACAACTGGATCAAGGATACAAAGGTTTTATGTTTGGGTTGCTACTCAAATTGACATACACTCAAGTTTCCTTACAAAAATATAGTGAATGACCTGGGATAACTTGAATGACTCCTTTCTAATGATTCTTCCTTGGAAGAACGTATAAGCAAATTAAGAACATAGAAAGAAGATTTTTACAAGTAAAGGAACTGATTACAAGAAGTAATGTACTTAACAGAAAGAATGAGCAGAAGATTTTGCAGAGTTTTTGCACTTATGTGTTCTTCAAGTTTTTATCTTTGAAAGCTCAATATCTCTATTTATAGGTGGTTGTGACTATTGCCCTTGATTTGTTGTCCAAGTGACACGTGTTGATAATCTATTTGTGTCTTGGAAACGTAATCTAGAAAAGTAGCTCGTTTAGTGTCAAAGCTTTTTGCAGAAGCCATTGAAATGTTGAGGTTTCCGATGCTCCTTTAGAAACTACCTTTTTATTTTCTGAATATTGTTTATGAACCTTTTCTTCTAGAAGTTGGGGTGGTTGACCAAATAGGTAGAAGAGATGACGTGTGTAACGCCCTGATTTTTCTATTTGAGCAAAAATGACTGAAATGCCCCTGATGTCATTTTTACCCAGAATTCGAGGATGGCCAACCAGTCAGTCCTCAAAGGGTCATCTTAATGTTTGAAGGGGATTGAAAGTGTTGTGATTGATAACAGAGGTGAAAATCTCATTTTCTGAACTTTCGGCTCAAAATAACCAAAATACCTCTATAGCGTTTTACGCAGGTATCAGTTCCGTTTGCGTCTGGAATCTCTCCCGAGGATTCGGAATGCTAACTTGATGATAATTGTTTAAGTCCAGGTGGTCCCGAGCAGTTTTTGTGCAAAATTACCGTTTTGCTCCTAGAATAGTGTTTTTCGGGCCTAATGATGTGATTAAGGGAACCTAAGCAATATTAGGCTCTAATCGAAGATTAATTAATTTCAATAATTAATCTAGAGTCAAAATAATTTACTACGATTGATTAGAACCTAAGATTGCTTAGATAAACTTAAAAAATCTTTCTTGAAGTTAAGATTCTATGTCATGGAATATTGAATAGTATTTTCTCTCTCCAATTCCTTAAATTAAGGAATTATGTTTGTGAATAATTATGTCATAAAATGAGTTTTAGTTTAACTAATGAAGTAAGACCACTCTCTAATCATGTCTCAATATCCTTAATTACCCATTACTTTACCTAAACACTTACTTACAAACTTCTAACCAAAAGCTTAATCAAAGATACACCTAAACACATCTCTAAACCACAATTAAATGAAACAATTTCCTCCCCCTTGGCTACATGTGGCTGAAGCCATTCCCTCCCCCATATTCTTCACATGTTGAATTATTTCACACACAAAGAACCATACCTTGAGCCATACTTGGAGCCATGCCTTGAACCATGCTTTAAACCATACCTAGCCTTATCTTTGAATGACCATTTGGAAGATATATTTTCTCTCCCCCATGGCTCATAACCTACGGCCACTCTTCCTCCATTCACTATCCATATTTCAATTTTCAGTAAATACCTATCTTAAGAGAACTTGGTTCCATGTGCTCATTTTCTAGTTTGTGTCTTAAGAAATTCCTCTAAGTTTTCTTTCTTTTTCTCAAAGAATTCAAGAGTTCTCTTTACTCTCATCTTCTTCATCTTCCTCAAGAACCACCCTCTTACAATCTCAAACCACCACATAACCTCCATAAATCATCATCCAAAACACCTAAGCTTCCATTCTCACTCACAAAGCTCACACAAAAATACTTTCTTCCTTTTCTTCCTCCTTTGGCCGAACCTTCATCACCCCTTGGAGAAGAGTTTTTCTTCTCATTTCTTTGGAAAGAACAAGCTCATTTCCTTCCAACAAAGAAACACCACTTGGTAAGGGTTTTTGTTTCTAAAAGCTTTATCTTTTACTTGATGTTTTGATATGAAAAAGTTCTAGTTTCTCTTGGTTTAAGCTCTTTTCCTCTCTTTTTATTTTTGGCCATGAAGCTTGGTTTTAAAAAGAAAATTTCAGCATGATGATGATGATTCAAAATAATGATCTTGTGGTTATCATTTGAGAAACATCTAAAGCTTGAAACCTTGTCTTGATCCTAACACATTTCGATTTTTCCTTTCCTTTTTCCTTAGTTATGATTTTGGTTTTCCTTTCTTTTTCTTTTGTATGGATTTCAGTTTTTCTCTCTTTTCCTTGCTTTGATTTCGGTTCTCAAAAAAATGTGGTTATTTTATTTGTTTTCTTGATCCATTTCTTTGAGCTTGATGATGATGTTCACACTATAAGGTTTCCTTGAAACCTTGGTACAAAGAACTCTAAAGCTCACTTTGTCTTGCTAAGATAAGTTTGGGGTTGAGGTTTATGTCCCTTTAAAGTCTTGAATGAGCTTTAGTAAAGAATAAAATGAACTTACATCCATGTTTAAGTTTATGTTTTGCATAACATGTTTACTTTCCAATGTCATCACTAAACTCTCAAGAATAAAGAAATGAACTTGCATTCTCATGTTTAAATTTCAAGCTTTGCATTTCATGTTTATATTTCAAGTAATCACCTAAACTTCAAAGATAAGAATGAACTTGCATATCATATTTATTTTAAAGCTCTCACTTTACTTTTATAATGAAGTATAAAATGAAGTGCATATCATGTTTAAGTTTTTGCCATCACTTAAGGATCCTAGAGCTCAAAGACTTGCCCTTTTCATCTCAAGTAAAGTTTGGACAATGGAAGCATTCCATGAATGCACAAATTCGGCCATGTGATGATGATGGACTTAGCATAAGTTTCATCTAATCACAAGGACCAACAAACTATGTCTTATGATTTTCTTAAGCATAGAAAAGCTCAAGGAGTACTAATAGTATGTTTTTATGATTTCAAACTCATTCATGAATACTTTAAAATAGCTACTACCATAGCATTATATTTTTATGATTTTCATGAAATAACTTAATTTCCAAAGAGTTTTAGAAGTCCTAAAATGATTCCAAGAGAAACTAGTAACTTATATGTACTAAAGATGTGTTTTTATGTATTGATTTTATTTAATCTTTTTGGTTACTACCTGGTTAATATGGATGCTGTTTGGTGCTGTTTTAACATGATTGGAATGTGTGGAAATTATATTTGAGTGAAGCATGAATTATTTTATGAGTGTTAGGAAGAATAGTAACTAGAAAGGACCATAAATGTGAGTTTTAGAACCCTTAGAAAACAAAAAGATGGTTACTATTTTAGAATGATTAAACTAGAGATATCATTGTTTTAGAATGGTTTAGAAGTGTAGATTTAATTCCTAAAGGTAGAGGAAATTAATTTTATTACCTTAGAAATAGCCGAAAATTAGAAATGGTCAAAGACGTAGCTTCTAGAACCCCGTAATTGAATTATAACTTTTCTGTCCAAACTGCATAATACTATTTGGTACTGTTCTTAAGCATAAAAATTAGTGAGAATTATTAGTTATGATCACTTAGGAGCATAAAAGAGCTAACTTGGATGCTAGATTAATTAGATCGTAAGTTCAAGACCCACAACGATCAGAAGTATAAGATACTGTAAGATAGGAAAGATAATGAGAGTTAGTATTTCCAGTGAATGTATGCTTGTTTATGAGTTGCTGTGAGCATGACATATGCATTAGCTGAGCCCATTCCCTTACTCTGGCATTCTGGGCAGGGGCATGCTTACTGCTTTGTGAAAGTATTATGGGGTGTGCATATGAATATATGAATTTGAGACATAAGCATTGTGTTAATTGTGGCATGTTATGATGATAATGGATTGAGACGCATGATTTGCATGAAATTGATGAGCATGAAGGATTAAGTGAAATGTCATGATGATATTTGAGGTCATGTGTTTATGTTGCATTCTTGCATAGCATGCTGAGACGCATTTCTCTTGCTACGGTGAGGAGAAAGCAAAACAGTGGGGGGTATGGACATCGAGCCTGCCAAAGTAGATAATATTACTGTGCACTGGATGCCTATAGATGCATTTCGAAGACCCTATAGACATAGGTGATCCTTAAGCCCCCTAACCTGCACTCTGGGAGTCGGGATATATTTATACTTTTCTTAGGATAAGCTGAAAACTAGAGATGACTAGTTCGGTAGGAGATCATAACCTAGAGATTCTCAAAAGAGAAAAGTTATTAGGGTGGCCCCATGAGAGAAACAAATGATGCAAGTAATGTCACATAAGCAAAGGAAAGAGAATGCATTCATATGAAAGTTTTAACCCTCTTGATGCCATATACATGAGCATGTTTCTTATGATTTGTTTATGTGATAATTGCATAAGTTTCTGCCATATGTTCATGCTATGATATGCTGTATTCATAACATTAAGATGCATCCTAAAATAAACAGAACTTGGATAATTATGTTTAAAACCTAATAATGAACTTTATGCATGCCCACCTTTTAAATAATAAACCCAACGTTCCTAGAGGCGTAGACGATGTCACTAGGATAAGAGCACTTCCCTATTTAGATTCTTTATCAAGATTCTCATTCCCTCTATCTTTCTTTCTTTCCGTTATGTCTTCAGAGGACAATGGCTTCGTTCGTGATCTTCGTTGATACTCCAGTTAGGGAGGTACACTACGACTCGGACCACCGTTCGTATCACTTTAAGGGTCGTTGTGCAGTGTGTATTTTTGCATACATGGGATGCCCTTTTGCCTACCCAGTTTCCAGCTTCAGGTTCACCCCCACTTCTCCCTACGGCGACGATTTGATCTTTGAGTGCACCCGACCCCGTGATGAGCAGACTCGACGTGCTCACCCTACCGCCTCCGCAGTTCGCGATTACCTCGAGTTTGTTCCCCGTTCGAGGCAATCAGAGACCAACCCATCTGAGGACTCCCCTACACATATCTACTTGGAGGGTTCTACACTTACGGCACCCATGGACATAGGTAGAGGCAGCGAGGATACGGTGACCTAGCCTAGGCTAGCCCGATGACTGAAGATGCATCCGGGCCGGGGAGGCCATGTTTGTCCCCTGGTTCTGCCTGCATACACCCAAGGAGCTTTCTCAGTTTATTAGGTACATGCCCCCTTCACCGGAGGATCAGCATCACCAATAGATCTCGATGGAAGACCCGTTTGAGTGTCTGAGCTATCACGAGGATCCCTTTTTCATGTTGTATCTTTTGTCAGGGGTGTTTTTAGTTTTGAGCACTCGCAGGACTAGTGAAGAGGAACTCTAGTTGGCACCTGGTGTTTTTATGTTCCATGTATTTTCTGTTTCCCTGTATTTATTGCTTTTATGTATTTCCTTCTGTTGTTCTTATGTATTGAAAGCCTAGCGCACTGTGTATGGGTGTGACTTCGCTTATTATATCTCTATTGTATTATGAACTATGTTACGTAACATAATTGTGCTTCTTTTTCACGGATGATGTGTTTCAGATATGTGTATGTATGATTTACTGTCCCTATTTACTTTGTTTGTACTTAACGTTCGGTTTATGTTAGCGTGCACGGCTCACGTTTTGTCTTATGTTTCCAAAAAAAAAAATTTTACCCTATTTTCTGCTAAGTATTTTGATAAGAAGTTAAGGAATGAAACAAAAGAGTAATAACTAATAATTAACTGTAATACGTCCTAGGCGTGTTGGGTTAAATATTAGGGTGTTACAATGTGCTAGTCTGAAACTAGGTTTGACTTGAAATTTGAAATTTAAAAATTCAAATTTTCCTCATTTTCAGTGAAGTGTAGCATTTTATATTGATCTGCACTTTCTAAAGTGCGGCATCAGTCCCTTAATAAAAGATTGATCTTCTAGTCTTCAATTAGATCATGTGTGTGATTAATATATTTATGATGATGATGATTGAAGGTTATAGAATGTTCTTGCTTCAGATTTGGCTTGACATCTTCATTTCATATATAATTTCTGAGGTCTTGTTCTACTTTCTGAAGATATATGCTTTGGTTTCTTTTGTATGAATGATTTCTTCAGTTCGGTAGGGATGCATACGTTTATTTCATATTATAATATTCACTTCCATTTTATCTTTATCTCTTTTCATGAGATATAATCATGTTTGCACATTTAGAGTAAAATTATTTATGCTTTAGTGCCCTGTTTACCATGTCAAGAAAACTATTGGTTATTCTTCAAAAATAATTTCTTAAAAATTGTTATGTTATCACTCAAAACATATATCTTTAAAACATCTGAAGGGTTCTGGAGCTAACAATCTCTCTCTTTTTGACGATGACAAACCAAATTAAAGAACATTTTTTGAAGAAAAATTCAAATAAATATAGCTAGAGGTATAGCATGATAATCAATATTTTTTCAACTCATCATATGATGTGATTTTCAGTAAGTCCTTTTCTTGAGGCGCGAGATAGATAAGATCAAAAGCATTTCATAGCCTCAAGTGACTTAAATCAGAGTTGTTTTGATTGTCAATGAAGTTTCTAAAGTTACTCAGAGTACTTTCTGATATGTATCAGAGTAGAATGAAAAAGATATTATCGTTTAAGCTCCATTGACAAAAACATTCGATTTTTCGTCATTAAGTGCTTTTTGAAAATACTCGTGCTTGAATAAAAAAATAGATAATGTTTGTGATATTTGTGAACACCATATTTTGTTTGAATTATTTTATTTATTTATTTCTTTTCTTTTCTTTTCTTTTTTCATCATTAAAAAAAAAGAAAAAAGAGAGAAATATGTGTGTATCAGCCCAATTCCCTTAGTCTAGGTCCGAAACGAGTCCATTTTAATTCTCTTCCTAGCCTAGGCTTTGCTAATCTGTTAGTGTGTGGAGAACCTGGGATAAAAAAAAATGAAAGAATGCAAGATTGACAGGGATAAGAGATTTTATCAATTTATCATTAGAATCATATTACAATCAAATCCTTCCAATCTCCAGAATCACAATAAATTGAGATAATCCCTTAATCAGATCAAAGGCGTTCATAGTTATATCCGAAAAAATCAATAAAAGATCAATGCAATTAATAGGCAAGCATGTATATATGCATGAAGTCATCATTAGAGATGGGGGATACAATAATTGGCCAAAAACACAAAGCACGAAAGCCCAGCAAAATACCCATATGTATTTTTCAGCGCAAACTAGTTTCTTTTTTCTCTTATTCATCAACATATCACCATTTCATTTCTTGTATCATTCCACCACGAAACAGAGAAAAAGGGAAGATATGAAGTAAAAACTAGGGGCTGTTCAGATTACCTCCAATGCCGTCGTGCTAGAACTTTGCCACTACTATCAGCGTCTTTATCAAGCGATTGATGTTGCGCCATTACTGTGAGGCAGCGTCCTGCTACCTCATGTCGTGGAGCCACCCGCAGTACCCTAGGAACCATTTGTGAAGTACCGCTGCTGCAATCCACCTGCCATTACACCATGCCCCGGATCGTGAGTGCTGTGTGAACCCCCATCACAGAATAGGTCACGCCTTCCTCTGCCCTTCGCTGTCATGCCTCCATGTTGCTGTCATCAGTGCACTAGAACCTCCACGAAGCAGCAACCACTGTCTCAACTGTACCAGGTCATGAACTGCAAAGCTCTGCCGCCCCACTTTGCCTAGCGCTGTAGCTGCTCCCCTTTTCCCTTACTCTTGTGCGCCGCTGTAGCTAGCCACTATCCCCAGTTTCTTTTTTGCATCTCTCTGTGTTTTGGGAAATTGGGGATTAGGAATTTGGTTCAGTTTTTGTCTTTTATTTATTCAGCCTTTTATTTTATCTTATTTTAGTTTAGTTTATTTTTTTTTCTTTGGGGAAATAATGGTTCAGTAACTAAGCTTAGGGATTTTGGGCCAAAGTTTGTTTGTTTGTTTGTTTTTTATTTGGTTCTTGGTTAATCGTTTTTGTTGAGTTAAGTTCTGTTTGCATTTTGGGTCTGGGTTTCTTTTTTTGTTATTCGTTGTGTATGGGCTAGATTAATTTGGGTCTTTTCCTTTTTGGGTTTCATTGTATTTGGGCTAGGTTTTTTTATTTTCTTTTTTGGTGTTTTATTGTATGTGGGCTAGTGGTCTATAGTCTTTTTTTGTGGGTTGTTTGTTTGTTTTGGGCTGACTTCTTCTTTTTTTTTTTTTCCATTTTTTGTCTTAAGATTGTAGTGAATTATTCAAAAAAATGTTTCACAAAATAATAAAAAATATTGTTTTTTTTTTTATCCATGTAACAACCAACAAGTGTGACTTAGAAGCTGATGCTTCTTTCACAAGTGTTGTATTATAAAGATTTGCTAAGTAGCTTAGTGCTTCCTTGAATCTTGTGCACAAGTGGATTTCCATTTTTAGACAATTTGACAGTTAAAATCCTTTTTATAAATAAAATTGACCAACACATTCTTTATTTCTTTTTTTATTTTAATTAAAATCCGTTAACTCACACTTATTTTCTACAAGAACGATATGACTTCGAGTTCCTTATTGCACTAGAAGATACGTCAGTGTAGCCAAAGATTATCAAGCCAAAATCTTTTTTTTTTCATGAAATTTGTTCTTTAATTTTTGTTTATCTTTTTGTAAATATGTATTTGTTATAATTTTGTTTGGGGAAAAATTAATATTTTAAAGTTATGAAAAATTGCAAAATGAGCTCTAGGGTAACTGTTTTTATACAAATGTATTAGGGGTGCAGTGATTAAGTCTCCATCTTTCCCTAATCATAATCAGACTCCCGAACCTCATATATCTTTTAAAATGACCAGCTTTGTAATTAAAAAGGTTTTGCAATTTTAACCAGAATTAAAATTAGTGGCGACTCCTACTTTTTTAAAATTGGTTGTCATTTCCATTGTGGCACCCTTCGGGGACATTGTGATAGTTTGGCAACTCTATTGGGGACTTTAGAAAGTCAATCCAATTAGAGTAAATTATGCAAATAAATAACTTTATAGTATTTATTTTTCCCCTCCAAATTGCTCTTTTTTTTCTTTTCTTTTCCTTTGAAAGTGTGTCTTTTTTTTTTTTTTGTTGCTATGTGTACATAATTGTTTATTATTTGTTTATTTTATTTGTAACACAAACCTTAGGATAAATGAACTTTTATAAACATATATATATATATATATATATATATATATATATATATATGCTTGGGCTATGTTTTGCAGGAGTATGTATGATATTTTGGGTCAAAGGTTGGTATGCTTCTCCCCCACGATGCACATTCACACCATCTCACTGAGGGGCTTCATTCCCACTTGGCGTTTGGCAGGACGCCCCTCAAATTGTTACTAGTCTCATGAATCGATCATACTGAGAGGGTTCATCCCTATTTGTGGTCTTTTCATGAACTGGATCTTTATCTTATGGATATAGGCAATTTAGGGACCATGGCCTTTAGATGTCTAGACCTTTCCCAATAACTGTGCACTAATAGATTAAACCTAGTGACCACCCAATTAAGGTTTGAACCTTAGAAAAATCCACCCTTAGAATTAACCCTCTTAGGATACAAAGGAGCATCCATTTTCTTTTCTCACTCACTCATTGTATGTATCTCATTGTACATGCATGAATTTTTTTTCCTTCTCTCAAAAAAGAATGTTTTCATAAGCATATCATTCATAGGCCATCCATTGTAAAAAAATAAAAAAAAACTCACTCGTCCAATGCATACATAGCAGGCATAACACTTATTTTTAGGATAGAAGTTTCATGCATGATGCAAAAAAAAAAAAAAAAATCATTTCACACATGGCATGCATCCATTACAAGACCCATGCATATTTAATATTGCTGATGTCATTCCTTTTAATTCTGTGTTCCTTTTTGTGTTTTCAGATAGGGTGCAAGGCTTATCATCACTCAAGATACAATGAAAGTGACCCAAAATAGCACTAGCAATGCAAAAAGAAACATCAAGGTCATCGTGGTCCAAAGTGAGCTACAAAAAATGGAAGAAATATGTTGGTTGCTGCAGCATGAAATCAAACTTAATTTCAAGAATACATATGGACATATAGTGGACCATTTATACATCCTTGTCGAAGAATCTTTGCTCAGTGCCCTTGCATAGTTCTGGAAGTCTCCCCTTCATTGTTTTGAGTTGCCTAAGATTGACATAACTCCAACCATAGAAGAGACACAAGAATGGTAAGGTTACCCATTCGTGAAAAGGCAGGCATGTACCTTTGTCAAGGGAATAGAAGCAAAAGTTGCCAAGCTAATTGGGATCCAGGTTAATTAGTTGGTGATGGAGGAAAGAGGGTCGACCCAAGGATTAGGCAGAGATTTCCTTGCGTCTCACCTCGAGGCATTAGCACAACAAAGAAAATAGGGCTTCTTCAATCGAACTTTGGCATTAATAATTTATGGGTTGGTGCTCTTCCCATTCATGCCAAATATCATTGATCAAGCCTCCATGAATGTCTTTTTTAGGTTTTGCATCTATAGGATGAATCCAGTTCCTACGATTTTGGTAGACACTTTTCTTTCTATGGAAGTATGCCACCGAAAAAGAGGAGGGAGGTTGTGATGTTGTTCACACACGCTATACATGTGGGTAATGGCGCATATGCATGCTAGAAATCACATGGAACATCTACTAGACCCATTGAAACACTTTCATCACATACCAATAAATCAACAATAGGCACATATGTGGATACAAGAGTTCTCTATGGTTGAGCCCATCACCTTTAAGTGGGTTTGTCCATGGTATAATGGTGAAAGCATTATCTACAGCTGTGGGGTCTTTCCTTATGTTCTATTAATGGTCCCAAGGGGTTGTGCATCCTATTCTCCTGGCTTGGTACTTAGACAGCTTTGCTGGTCCCAAACTAAGCCTCAAGAAAAGCAATTGCAAGGATACAATTTCCTCTACCAACAGCATCAACATAGAAAGAAGTAAGAGTTGGGGATCAAGAAGGCTTGGGAAGACATCAAACCATAAGAAGAGGAAGGTTGGGAAAACAACTACCAATACCATCCTTCGAATATGAAGAGTGGAGAAAAGAAAAAGTGGGGACAATTAACCTCTCAATGGAAGTTCCATAAGTGGATGGAGAATAATTTCAATAAATGGTTTCCTATATTGAGGTATTAAAGACACAAATGAGGCTCCTAACAGAGAAGAAGCAAGAGGTTGACGTGCAAGTTGTCATTCTCCAAGACCGGTGTCACAAGATGGCTAGAGATATTGAGACATTTAAGGATGAATATGCAGACTCCTTAGATATCCCAAGAGATAGAGGAAGCACAATAACTAGTAGATTCCGAGAACTTGAGGGAGAGCTTCATGGCCTTTTAAGGGAAAAGAAAGACTTTGAAAGAGAAGTCAGGCTCCAAGACAAGACCAAAACAAAACTAGAAGCTGAGCTTGACAAGAAAGAGAGGACCATAAGGAACCTAGAAGCGAAGATTACCAATGAAAAAAGGGTGAGAAGGGAATTAGAAAAGGTGATTGGCATGGAACGATAAGGAAGAAAGGAACTGGAAGGCAGAGTGGAAGACCTGTTGAAATTCTTAGCACAAACAGAAAATGATTGTCCTCACGCATGAAATCATCAAGCTAGTACTAGCACCTCTATGTCACAGTAGCAGAGCATAGGTAGTTTTGGAAGAATAAAGCTTTGGACAGCATGGAAGAGCTTGAAGAATGGAAGACAAAGTATGTCCGAACTATCAATGAGATTGATCACCACAGTCATGAAGTCATACAATGCTTTGAAGAGGCAAAAGAACAAATAGAAGAGACACCGCTGCTTGAACTACCACAAGGGTTAACCAAGTTCATAAAGAAGTGTAAGGGTTATGGTAGGAGATTCAAGAAACTGAAGACCAAGTTTTTGATGTACTAGACTTAGTGATTCATGATGTATTGAACTGCACTTAATTTCAAGGTGTAAAATTTTAAAGTCTTCCATTTATTCTTTGGGTTACAAATATGTGTTCATAAATCGATGTGGTTTCCTTGTGTGAAACATGAAATAAAGTTCTGCTCCTAAAAATTGCATTGCTAGTATTCATTAAATGGTGTCTGATGAGGAAGTAAATATTCCCTTCACGATTGCTATCAACCACACTTAAGTTACAGGGTAGGTGCCCGTAATGATATCTGTTGGAGGGTACTTTCAGTTGTCACAAATGCTAATGACATCCCTTGCGCTTAAAAAAAAAAAAAAACTACACAGTGTTCCTTCTCGCAGGAATCTTCACCTGTCTTCAAGAGAAAGCTTCGTCTACACTAATGAGTCATCAAAGAGCCATGGTAGGAGCAAGATATTTTGGAAAGGAAATTGATGATGTGAAGGCTGCAATGAACGAGCAAGTAGAAATGGTTAAAGAAGCTATCGTGCATATGCTTAAGTCCAGGGAAAATGGGGGAGGAAGTGGAGGCAACACCAATAATGAAGAGCCAAGATATGACTCAAATGGGCATGCCAACAACACAATCCCACACAACCATGCCAACAATACAGTCCTGCCCAACATTATGGAGAAGGAGAAGGAACGACTAAAGCTAAAACAGGAACTACAAGAAAGCATGCACAACAGTTCTGAATGCTACGTGGGCCTAACCCATATAGCCCGATGAGTATCAGTGATTTGTGCTTGGCTCCTAGTGTGATCATTCCCAAAGACTTCAAAATACTTGAGCTCATGAAATTAAATGGTAGCACTAATCCTATCTTGCATTTGTGGATATATTGCACAAAGATGGGAATGTGGTCCAAGGAGGAGAACTTCCTAATCATCTTTTTCCGTAAGAGCTTAGAGGGCACTACATTGGAGTGGTACATGTAGATGGATTGAGCACAGATTAGGTGTTGGGAAAATTTAGCTCAGGCTTTCACTAACCAATACAAGTTTAATATGAACGCTGCGCCCACTAAACACCAATTAAAAGGGATAAGGGAAAAAGAGAATGAATCTTTCAAAGAATATGCCCAAAAGTGGATGGCCATGGCTGGAAAGGTTGTTCCAGCGATGTTAGAGTAAGAAATGTTCTCTTACTTCATTCACACATTATAAGGTCCATTTTTTAAGAGCATGCTTAGGACCTAAGTGAAAGAGTTTATCGATTTGGTTGAAATCGGAGAAAGGATTGAGATCAATATCCTAGAAGGAAAGGTAGAACTAGCAATGGAGGAAGCAAGTGAGTCCCAATCCAAGAAAGGCTCCCATTTCAAGAAGAAGGAGAATACCATTAATTACATCCACTTTCTACCTCATTATTCCATTCCCCGGCCAAACCATTACCAATCTTACCTACACACACAATACCCATCTTACCCACACACATAATTCCCATCTTACTCATACTAACAATACCCACCTCCAAGAACCATTCCAACCCAAACACTATATGCACCTCAACTACACCAAATCAACCAGGTTTCCCACCCACAAACATATACACCAATAACACCTAGACCTCATCAAGCACCACCCTGACCCATCAAACAATTAATCCCTTTGCAAATCCCTCACCATTCAACACCATCAACAAACCTTTGATGGAAAACCAACCACTACATGATTTCCACATGAGCAATGCTGAATTGTTCAAGTGTTTGTGTGGAGATAACTTGCTAATCCCACTTTATAGGGAGACCTTCGTGCCACCATATCCTCGATGGTACAATCCAAACCAAACATATGATTATCATTCCAACTCCCTTGGACACTTTGTCCAAGATTGTTATGGGTTTAGAAGTGCAGTATGGCGTTTGATCGACTGTGGTGCCATTAAGGTGGAGGAAGAATCAAAACTGCACATAAAGAACAACATGTTCCCCAATCATGGTAAAGGACAGGTAAATTCCATCTATTATGAGAAGCATACAAGTCAATGAGTAGAGAATGCCAAGCTCCTAATCAAAAAGAGCCTGGAAGCACTAAGGAGGGCAGGTTATGAGATGGATGTTGAAGGAAGGAAAGGAAAAAGGACAGTGAAAATAGATAAAGATGATATATTCTGTGAGTGTTCTAGAAGGAAGCACCTCATGGAGAAATGTCCATAGCTGAAGCTCTATATTGAAAAGATGATCAGGATAGATGTGATTGAGACACAAAAGGAGGGTCAAACAGAGCATTAATATGATCCACCATGCACCCCTTGTTTTAAAAGTCTATAACTATGAGCCAGCACTTGTTTTTAAGGTGCCCAAGCCATTTCCCTATGAAAGTGATCATGTGGTTCCATGGAGGTATGAAACTGCTGTGGAGCCCCTTTTTGCAATGTCTGGAGTAACACCTTCTAGTCAAAGGCCAATACCTGTCTTTAAGGTATCTAGTTTGCCTTCTTATCTTGCCATTTGTACAGGGTCTAATCAACCAGAAGTAATTGGAGAATCTAGCAATGAAATGTGTAGTAACAACCTTCGACATCTGAGTCCATGACAAATGTCATAGGAATAGGGCAATTACTTGGAGTGGCAGGTGTCATACTCCAAGGAAACTATTGAAAAAATCCCAAGTGATGCTTGTGAATAACCCCCAAGTGGCGCCCATGAAAGAAAGCCAAGGAAAGAGCCAGGAAAATTAAGAAGAAGAATTCATGAAGATAATGAAATAAAGTGAGTATGACGTAGTGGAACAACTAAAGAAAACACCAGCAAATATCTCACTTTATTCCTTGATCTTGTCTTTGGACGCCTACCATAGTGCAATCAAGAATGTGTAGGATCAAGCTTATGTATCCAAGGATATAATCCTTGATAGGGTTGAATGGATTGTGAATGGTACTAGAACAGCTAATGGCATCACCTTCATAAAAAATGAGATATTCCCTCAAGCAATGGGACACCCGAAGGCGCTCACATCACCCTAAAGTGCCAAGGTTGCAATATTACAAAGGTATTGATTAACTAGGAATCAGCTTTCAATGTGCTTCCTTATTCCACATTGCGATAATTATCAATTGATCCCTCTATGATTGAACTAAATGGGACAATCGTCAAGGCATTTGATACTGGAAATCAGGCTAATTACACTCGTGACTAGATTCCAGGTGATGGACTTTGAGCCGGGGTATACGATACTGTTAGGAAGACCCTAGATTCACATGGAAGGTGCTGTCCTCTCTACACTTCATCAGAGGGTGAAGTTAATAGATGGCGGGAAGCTCATCCATCAAAGGGGAAGAAGAATTGTTGGTGACTAAGCTAGTGACAGTATCGTATATTGATTGCACTGAAGATACCCTTGAAGTCTTATTCTAGAACCTTGAGATAGCTGACTTAGCAGAACAGAAAGGTGATGTGCATCAGGTGGCCACTCGAATAATGTGCAAGAGCGAGTTCCAAGAAGGAAAAGGGTTGGCAAGTTAGTTGCAAGGAATAATCAGCCTTCTTGACAATCCTGGGAAGTTTGGCCTTGGGTATAAGTCATACGAGGGATACAGTATTTTGAATTCACTAAGAAGAATATCCCACATATTAGGGACACATTTCCCACACTTGCAGCAGTGGTAATAATAAAAGCAGCTGAAGCTGTTAGCACTATCGAAGGAGCCAAGGAAGTACCCCGGCTAATCTATCCAAGCTGCAACCCATTGAACGATTGGAATTCTGTGCCCTTAGATTATTTGTTGTATTTTGAGTAATGGATACTTTAGTCACCTGTTTTGTACTTCAATTTCAATTGAATAATAAAATAATTATGCATGGTTTCTCTTTTCCATTCTCTTTTTGTAATTTTCTTCTTTCATTTATCTCTTTTTCTTTTTATTTGTTTCAGTTCTCGTCTCAATTCCAGGGATTCATCCCCTTCAAAATTTTTATTTTGTGCAAATGATTGTGAAAACCCATTAGTTGCTTATTACGTTGTAACAGACTTGAATGAAAATGAACAAGATAAAGGCCTTGAGTTATGCCAATAATTTTCCAAAATCATAATGTCAATGGAAAAAGGGATATATCCATATGATGATGTTATCGAAACCATGAATTTTGGGGACTTTGAGGACAAGAAAGAAGTGAAAATAGTTGACAACCCAGAAAGGGAAGAGATGATCACATTGTTTCATGATTTCTTGGACATTTTTGCCTGGTTTTACAAAGATATGCCTGGTTTGGACCGAGAGATACTAGCTCATAGAATCTTGTTGATTAAGGAAATGGAGCCTAAATGGTAGAAGTTGCAAAGGATGAGTCCAGAAATGTCACTCAAAATGAAGGATGAAGACAAAAAAGC
This sequence comes from Dalbergia cultrata, assembly GCA_031216105.1. NCBI lineage: Eukaryota > Viridiplantae > Streptophyta > Magnoliopsida > Fabales > Fabaceae > Dalbergia > Dalbergia cultrata. The sequence goes on along the minus strand of CM062353.1, from coordinate 26,718,193 downwards.
AACTCGATGTAGGCTTCCTGGAGGTCCCACCATACCCAAAATGGATAGCCAACATAGTACCTATACTGAAGAAAGATAGAAAGGTTAGAATGTGCATAGACTATTGGGATCTGAACAAAGCAAGCCTAAAGGACAATTTTCCCCTCCCCCATATAGATGTTCTAATTGATAACACAACAAGAAGTCACTGATTCTCCTTCATGGATGGTTACTCAGGCTACAATTAGATCCTGATGGCAGAGGAAGACAAGGAGAAGACGTCATTTGTCACTCGGTGGGGAGTATTTTGCTATAGAGTAATGTCATTTGGGCTTAAGAATGTTGGGGCGACGTACCTACGAGCAATGGTGACCTTTTTATATGACATGACCCACAAAGAGCTAAAGGTGTATGTTGATGATATGGTAGCAAAGCCTCAAGTAGGAGAAAGTCATGTTGTGGAGCATAGAAAGTTGTTTGAGAGGTTGAGGACTTACAAGCATCGGTTGAATCTAGCAAAATGCACTTTTGGAGTGTCCACTGGAAAACTGTTGGGGTTTATTGCTAGCAAGAAAGGCATCGAGGTTTACCTAGACAAGATTAGAGCTATCCAAGACATGCCAGTGCCTAAGACAGAGATGGAGGTTCGAGGTTTCTTGGGTCATTTAAATTACATAGCAAGATTTATCTCTAAATTGACCCATACTTGCAAGCTGATATTCAAATTATTGAGGAAGACAATCTGAGTGAATGGGATGACAGGTGTCAATAAGCCTTTGACAAAATCAAGAACTATCTATCAAATCCTCCTCTTTTAGTTCCACCCACGCCTGAATGGCCACTCATACTATACTTCACAATGCTACATGGGTCCATGGGGGCAATACTAGGTCAGCATGATGAGTTCGGTCTAAGGGAGCAAGCCATTTACTACTTGAGCAAGAAGTTCAATGATTGTGAGTCCCGGTATTTGGCTATTGAGAAGACCTGTTGTAAACTAGTATGGACGGCAAAGAAGTTACAACAGTTTATGCTCTACTATACAACTTTGTTGATATCTCACATGGACACTATGAAGTATATTTTGAGATCCCACACATATCCATGAGGATGTCCAAATGGCAAGTGGCCATAGCAGAAGTTGACATAATATATGTGACTCGAAAGTCTATAAAAGGAAGCGTGATAACTGATCACCTGGCCGAGAACCCACTCAAAGAATATTAACCGATGAAGCTCGAATTCCCTGACGAGGATGTCCTCGCAGCCATAGAAAAGGATAGTGAAAATGAGGAAGAAGGGGACTTAATGTGGAAAACATACTTTGATGGTGCCATTAAAATACACAAGAATAGAGTTGGAGCAGTCTTAGTGTCCTATAGTGAAAAATAGTTCCTAATTGCTATTAAACTAGCATTTGATTGTATGAACAACATGGCAGAATATGAAGCATGCATAACCAGTCTGAAGGTAGCAATATCCCCTGGGATGAAATACATAGAGGTCTACGGGGACTTGGCCCTAATCATTTTTCAGGTCAATGGAGAATGGCAAGTGAAAGAGCATAGGTTGTTGTCGTACTATGAACATCTCGTGAACTTGATGGATGAATTCAAGGATGTCAGTTTCCATTATCTACCCTGTGAATAGAATTAGTTTGTAGATGCCTTAGCCACCCTGGTCGTGATGACCAAGCTTGATCTAGGAGTAGAAGTACGGCCCTTGCAAACGGCCATTAGAAGAGAGCCAGCATATTGTTCTAGCATTGAAGAGGAACCTGATAGCCGACCATGGTTCCATAATATCAAAAAGTTCATTAAGAAAAGGGAATATCTAGCAGCAATAAATGAGAATGATAGAAAGACACTCAGACAACTATCTATGTCATTTTCATCTCGGGCAAGGTTTTGTATAAAAGGAACCATAATGGAGTCCTATTGAGGTGTTGATGTTGTAGAAGCCAACTCCATCATATCAGAAGTCCATGAGGGCATTTATAGAACTCATGCCTATCGCCATACATTATCCCGGTAGATCCTCGAACAAGGTTACTATTGATTTACAATGGAGAAATACTGCATAGAGTTTTTCAGAAAGTGTCACAAATGCCAAATCTATGTTGATCGAATCCATTCTCCTCCTATGCCATTGTACACTCTTACATCACCTTGGTTATTTGCAATGTGGGGCATGGATGTCATAGACCAATTAATCCTAAAGCCTCTAATGGACATCGCTTCATTCTAGTAGCCATCGACTACTTGACCAAATGGGTGGATGCTACTTCCTATGCCAATGTAACATGGAAAGTAGTGGTGAAATTCTTGAAGAACAACATCATTTGTAGGTACGAGGTTGCCAGAAAGGCTTATCATAAACAATGCAACAAACTTCAATGATGCAAAAGTATAAAAACTGTGTGAGCAATTCAAGATCAACCATCACAACGCGGCTACGTACCAACGAAAGATGAATGGGGTTGTGGAAGCAGCAAACAAAAACATCAAGAAGATCTTGGGGAAAATGGTGGTCACCTACAAATATTAGAGTGATATGCTACCTTATGCAATGCACGCTTACCGCACTTTAGTCAGATCCTCAACTAGGGTAACCCCATATTAGCTAGTATATGGGATAAAGGTGGTGACACTCATATAAATGGAAATACCATCCTTAAAAGTCTTAGTGGAAACTGAATTAGAGGAAGCTGAGGGGGTCAAAATGAGATACAAGAAATTGAGCATGCTCAAAGAAAAATGACTAACTACAGCCCCAATTATACCAGAAAAGAATGGAAAAAGCATTTGATAAGAATGTTCACCTTCAAACATTTCAGCCAGGCGTTCTTGTTTTAAAGAAGATTTTATCAAATCAAGAGGATAACAGAGTCAAGTGGGCACCCACACGTGAAGGCCCTTACATCATCAAAAATGTTTTTTCTGGAGGAGCATTGGTCCTAATTGACATTGAAGGCGAAGCACTGGACAAACCAATCAATTCGAATGCAGTAAAAAAGTACTTTGCCTGGAAAAAAATGCTCACTAGGTTGACCGTGAAAGGCGACCTATGCAAAAATTAGAGCAAACAAAAAAGACGACAAAGCTTGCTAGCTTGAAAACCTGGAAGAGCGGCCTAGACAGAATTAGGGCATAAAGAGAAAGAAAAGCTCGCAAAGTGAAAATTTGAAATGATAGTCTAGACAAAAATTAGAGAAAATCTTAACTACTAGGCTAAAAACCCAAAAGCGTATGTAATGGTGAAGGGTCGAGCCAATGATCAAGAAGCTATGTGGGATGCCAAAGTTGGGGTAATTTGAGAATTAATGGATCTTAGCATATTGTTGAGCATACAATGAAGGATTGTACTTGCAATAATGGATTTTGAGTCTAGTATAACTAATGAATCAGTGAAATGGGTGAATCACATGAAGCAGCACAACAACTTTTATTTTCTTTCCTCTTCATTTCTTAGTAGTCGTTGACGTCTTGTAAATACTTTCCAATTGGAAGTTCAATAAAACTATCTTTCTCTTCCTCTGTGTCTTTGTTTCTCTGTTTCTCTTTCTTCTTCTACAAAAAAAAAAAATCATTGTTTCTGTATTCTCTTTTAAAACCATGCATAATTATGACATTGTAATTGAAGTACAACTAAAAGATTAATTTCCTAACAAAACTCAGAATTGATAAGTCAAACAGGGGATTAGAAGATCAACATGGACTCCCAAAGGAAAGGAGGCAGCTTGCTTAGCCAAGGTTTGGAGATGACAGTCGATGTGTGAGTTTTGATAGGCCAAAAAAAAGAGAGAGAAAAAATAACAACAAAGAGCCAAATAAAAGGAAGAAAACAAAAAAATTCTCGCTTGATCAAAAACCCAAATAGGCGATCAAGGCAAATGTTAGAGCAATAAAAGAACTAGGGCAAGAAGAAGATGTTGAAGCATGACTAGGTGAAGGTGTGTTTAAGAACTTCAATGGAAAGTCTCATGGGATGACCCATCTAAGAATACGATTCCTTTTGGGATAGACAAAACCTTCTTTGAAGAACAATGTGAAAATACCTCAAACTAGGGCAATTTTAATTTTTAAAAGCTATTGCCATCATTCCTGTCATTGAGCACGTCATCACTACATCAGTTTTACATATATTCATTCATCATATCATCATCACATCAATCTTGCATAATCATTTCATCAAAGTTGCCAATCATTCATTTTTCTTTAGTTTCCCATACATTTGAGTTTTACATGCTTTCACAGTCTTTATTTTCACATGTGTTTTATCTTGTTTTCACATGCTTTCACAGTCTTTATGTTCACATGCGTTTTACCTTGCTTTCACATGATTTTACATTTCATAAGTCTTTTAAATTTCATATTTTATATGCTTTCACAGTCTCTATTTTCACAAGTTTTATTTTGCTTTCACATTATTTTACATTTCACAAGTCTTTTAAATTTCACATTTTATATGCTTTCACAGTCTTTATTTTCACCTGCGTTTTATCTTGCTTTCACACGCTTTTATATTTCACAAATCTTTTAAATTTCACATTTTAGATGCTTACATAGCCTTTACTTTCACACGTTTTACTTTACTTTCACATGCTTTTACATTTCACATGCTTTTAAATTTTACTTTTACATGCCTTTAAATTCCATATTCATTTATTTTTCACAAACATTTCATTGCTGACTTGACATTAGCATTGTACAACCATCATTGAATCATCTAGCATCATTCACTATGTCATTTTGTATTGTCATCAAGCATTTATCATCATCATGCATCACCCATAAGAACATTGTGCATTATCACCATGCATTCATCATTACCATCATGCACTTATCATCATTATCATCCTTTCAATATCACCATCATGCATTCATAATCATCATGTATCATCCGGACAAAATATGTATTCATATCTTTACTTGTCTCTTACAGTAAAATGCTAAAGCCACAATCTTTATATTTTTCACTAAGAAAAATGGGTAACTGTGAACACCATATTTTGTCCGAGTTGTTTTATTTATTTTTTCTTTTCTTTTTTTTGTAAAAAAGAGAGAGAAATATCTGAGTATCAGCCCAATTTCTTTAGTTTAGGTCTGAAACCAGTCCATTTTAATTCTTTTCCTAGCCTAAGTTTTGGTAATCTATTAGTGTGCAGAGAACCAAGGATAAAAAATAAAAAGAATGCAAGATTATCAGGAATAAGAGATTGTATCAATTTATCATCAGAATCATATCACAATCAAATCCCTCCAATCTCCTGAATCACAAGAAGTTGAGATAATCCGTCAATCAGATCAAAGGTATTCCCAGTTATAATCGAAAAAATCAATAAGAGATCAACGCAAATAATGGGCAAGCAATATATATGCATGAACTCATCATTAGAGACGAGATACATAAATTGGCTAAAAATACAAAGCATGAAAGCCCAGTAGAATACCCATCGGTATCATTCAGCACAAATTGGTTTATTTTTTCTCTTATTCATCAGTATATAACCATTTCATCTCTTACATCATTCCATCATGAAACAAAGAGAAAAAGAGAAGAGGGGAAGTATAATCCAAGCCCTATTTGGACCGCCTCCACCGCCTCTGTCCTGGAACCTTGCAACCACCATCAACGTCTTTGACATATGGTTAATGCCGCACCGTCATCGCGAGCTAGCCACCCACTACCTTGTGTCGTGGAGCCATCCACAGCACCCTAAGAACCATTTGCGAAGCGCCGCCGCCATAATCCACCCACCATCGCACCATGGCCCGGGTCATGAACACCGTGCGAACCCCCAACACAAAACAGGTCACTCCTCCCTCCGCCCTTCGTTGCCACTCCTCCATATTGCTGTCTTCAGCGCACCAGAACCTCTACAAAGCAGCAGCCGCTATCTCCATTGCACCAAGTCATGAACCGTGAAATGCCGCCGCCTCACTTTGCCCAGCATCACCGCTGCTCCCCTCTTCCCTTACTCTTGTGCACCACTGCAGCTAGCCATTATTTCCCGTTCCTTTTTTGCATCTCACTATGGTTTGGAAAATTGAGGATTAGAGATTTGGTTTAGTTTTTGTCTTTTATTTACTCAGCATTTTATTTTATCTTATTTTAGTTTAGTTTATTTTTTTATTTTTTTTCTTTAGGGAAATAATGGTTCAATAATTAGGCTTAAGGATTTTGGGCCATAGTTTTTTTTTTTTAGTTTTCGGTTAATATTTTTTGTTGGGTTAAGTTTTGTTTGTCGTTTGGGTATGGGTTTCTTTTTTTTTATTATTATTTGTTGTGTTTGGGCTAGATTAATTTGGGTCTTTCCTTTTTTGTGTTTCATTGTATTTGGGATAGCTTTTTTTTTCTTTTTTCCTTTTTGGTGTTTTATTGTATGTGGGCTAGTGGTCTAGAGTCTTTTTTTTTTTTTTGCAGGTTGTTCGTTTGTTTTGGGCTGACTTCTTTGTTTTTTTCCCGCTCTTTTGTCTTAAGATTTGTGTGAATTATTCAAAAAAAATTTCAAAAAATTTAAAAAATATATTTTTTCTTTTATCCACACAATAACCAACAAGTATGACTGAGAAGTCAATGCTTCCTTCACAAGTATTGTATTGTAAAGATTTACTGAGTAGTTTAGTGTTGCCTTGAATCCTGTGCACAAGTGGATTTCCATTTTAAGAAAATTTGACAGTCAAAATCCTTTTTAATAAATAAAACGACTAACACATTCTTTAATTCTTTTTTATTTTAATTAAAATCCATTAACTCATACTTATTTTCTATAAGAATGACGTGGCTTTAAGTTTCTCACTGCACCAGAGGATATGTATGTGTAGCCAACAACTATTAAGCTAAAAAAAATTTTTCATAAAATTTGTTCTTTTATTTTTTTTTATCTCTTTGTAAATATGTAATTGTTATAATTTTTTAGGGGGAAATTAATATTTTAAAGTTATGAAAAATTGCATAATAAGCTCTAGGGTAACCATATTTATACGGGTGTATTAAGGGTGCAATAGGGTTAAGTTTCCACCCTTCCCTAATCATAATTAGACTCCCGAACCTCATATCTCTTTTAAAAAGACCAGTTTTGTAATTAAAAAGATTTCCCAATTTTAGCAAGAATTAAAATTGGTGGCGACTCCCACTTTTTTAAAATTGGTTATCATTTCCGTTATGGCACCTTTCAGAGACGTTGTGACAATATTTCATCTTGAATAATTTTCTTATTCAACACATCTTTATCCAAAACCATTTTCAAGACCGATGCTCAAATATATATGATAAACATATCAGAGCATTTTATGAAAAGCAAAACAATACAAATGTAGTTTCTGTCGCTTAAATAAACCTTAATATAATTTTATCAATATATGACTATATGAGATTCCTGATGCTCAATAGGGATCAGTCCCAATTGTATCAGAGCAAAAAAAAAAAAGATTAGCTTTTTGTATTATGAGCTAAGAAACTTTTTACATATGTATAAGAGCATGAAATTCCAAATTAGCTAATCCTAATATATATATATATATATCACAAAGCAGGTGAAAAGCAATGATAGTAATGTCTGCATTGTAGCATAAAATGATTGTATTAAAAACAGAAATAAAATAGAGAGGTAACATAGTAGATATCAGAGAAAAAGACAATGTCTGAGCATAAAAGAAATAAAGGAACATTAAATAACATATGCAAATGGAAAAGATTGAAACTCTGAGCAATCTCCACCTCAATGTATTCCCCCTGTATTTTGTCTCAATAAAAGATTTTCTTCACTTCCTTTCTCCCCTATTTTGACGTCAGCAAAAAGGAGGTGTATTGGAAGCCAAGAACAACATCATCATCCCCTACACCTTAGTTCATGGAGAATCTCTAGTTCAAGTGCCTCATGTCGTTGGGATTAAGCCTCTATCTCGTTTAGCCGGATGTTGATAAGGCGTTGTTCTCCCAGCAATGTCTAAACTTCAAGATAGTTTGACTATGATACAATGGTGGTTGACTGGACGAAGGAGTAGTGTTCTGAGTAGGAATTGGTCCAAAGATAGTTTGAGCTGGAAGAGGAGTAGGTTCATTGTCTAGTTCATTCTTTGAAGATGTTTATTTGGAATCTCAAGACTTAACAGAAGAAGAAGATTTTTCTCCTTGGCACGACCCTAATGACATGTACATTTTTAGGAGTCTCTGACCTTGATACTTCTTCTAAGTTTATGGAAGAGTGAGAAAGACTTTTCCTAAGTTTGAGAACCACTTCATGTTTCTTATCATCCTCAAAACTATCTTCAAGAACAATTATTTTTCATTTCCCTTTTGTTCCTTCAGCTTTTACAACAGCCATTTCAAGAACTGCATCTCTTAATCTTAGGCTTTGGCGCCTAGCACTATATGTGGCAGCACCTATAGGTTATCTTAGGGTTTTGAAGGAGTTGAGAGAGTACAAGTACCTTCCATGTACTTATACCACTCATTTGCCAAAAGGTAGTGCAGGTGCTCGAAAATCTTAGTCATCAGAATCCTATAAGGACAGCAGTAGTTCTTCTTTTCTTAATCGAGATTAGACTTATCACATAATCAAAAATCAGTTTGGGCAGATATACCCTTCTTTTCGCCAGCAGACAATAGAGCAGCATGTAGTCCATTCCCACTAACAAGTGCGTGGCTCCCCAATCATGGAAAAAGAGAGAACTGGATGAGAGTATCAACTTGACAAGCTTTTGAGTTTAACATAGCAGTGGTTATTTTCCCGAGTTGGTGTCTGGGAGAGTCCATGAGACACTTAGAAACCTCCTCTACTGTGACACCAAGGGTCATAAACCAATTCTCCTCAGATGTGCATCTAACACCTTCGTTAAGAGCTTGGACGATGCTGGAAAGATTAGCAATACTTAGGGTCATGTGAGTCCCCTTGATGCAGGAGGTCAATACAGAGTCAAACACTTGTCTTAACTATGAATAGAATGTCGTAACCATTCCAGTGAAGACCCTGTCATTGATGTTGAGAAAGCCTGCGCATCCTTGGAAGAGGATTACATCCATTAGGATCAACACCTGCATCAACAACTCTCCTTTTAACCTTTTCCTAGGAGCTATAGGTTGTTGGGAAAAGTTCTTGGCATAGCACTGCTGATGTACAGGTTCGTTATACATGAAAAGTGTTCCATGTTGACAATACATTGGTCAAAATGTTTATCCTCAGCCATTTAAGTCTGTGAGGTGAGAAGCAGGAAGGTTCAAACTTGAAAGGATTGAAAGAATTTGTGTGAGATGAACATTAGTTTGGGTTGCAGAATGAGGTTTTGAAAGGAAGAGGATACGAAAGGGTAGGGAATCGTGCAATGGAAGATGAAGGCAAAAGTTTGATATGTGAGGAGTGGGTGGTTATTTAACTGATGGAATGTGACTGACTAAAGTTGAAGAGAAATAGGAATGAGAGAAAGAGTGGGAATTATCTCGCCTTTTTCATCTCAATCGGAAAAAGTGATTGTTTACGCTTGAGATCACTTTCTGAAGGTATTATTTTTTGAGCTTCGCTTTTCACTTTCTAAAGGATACGTTTTTGCACTTGCACCATGGCTAGCTCGTCTCTAACTTACCTTGTCATTCAAAGTCGGCAATGAGCCTGCACTTGTATACAGAGCAAGTGATGTAGTGGGTGAAGATGACTTACTCTCCACTCTCACTTTCTTCTTTGGCCCTCTCTGAAGTGTGTTCCTAGTTGGTGTTCTCGCCTTAATCCCTACTACGCCACCGTACCAACCTCCTATTGCTTCCACCGTTGGTCTTGGTTACGCTAGGTTTATAACTAAAATTTAACGGTAATTGAATAGTATGTGACACAAAGGAACTAGGTTTTAAATCCTTGAAAACTGGACCCCCACTAATTTATTGTTCATGCGCCCTTCATAGGGGTTTCTTAGACATTGTAGTTTTGTCCATAAGGGAATTCTCCACTTTTCTATTCTCAGGATTATCTTTCTTTTGAAAGCTTTGAATGTTCCCCCACTTATTTGCCTCTTCACAACAATTTTTGGTCCCTCATTGATAACATAATCCTTTAATTCTAGAGCTATTCCTTTTAAAACCGTATCATATAATAATTTGATTGTGTCTGTAATTTTCTCTCTATTCAAATCCTCATGATTCGAATTCAAATTTTCCTTAGAGTGTGTGGGGGAGAAGTCTATGTGCTGTAAAAATTTTCACATATTGTTTTCATCTTATTGTCATATGGTAGTAGCCACGGGTTTTATCTGGTTTTGGAGTTTTCCACATTAATTATTGTATTGTGTGATTGTGTTCCTTCATTTATTTCTCTATTTTAAAGGGTAGTTCTTAGGGGAGAATGGCACTTCTTCGCAACAAATGCATAAGAAGAGGAATGAAACTCACCAATTGAAAACAAAAGGAATCAAAGCTTGGGTGTTAGATTCAAAGCTTTCAAATCGTGAAAATAGTAGAAATGCAGAGAATGCGAAGCGAAAATGAAGTGTTTTTGCATATATGAAGTTTAAAAAACTCTTTTCCCCAATTTCACTCAAACCGAGCTCATCCAACGGCTAAGAATGGTTTCCTCCACTTAGTAATGCATCTAAGACGCTTATTCCATCCAACAGCAGAGGGCTAGCCACTTTAATCCAACAATGGGCATGTAAACTCACGATCCCACATTAATGTGAAATGATTGCCTACAATTGGCGAAAGAATGCGTGGCATGGCATATTCTCCCATAACTGCTACTATAGCAATTGAAAAGACTGGCAACTCAGGACAACATCTTTGAGCTCGACATCCTAGGTCAAAATAGCACGGCTCACATGCTTGTCTGTCGCATGTGCTTGGCCTTCAACCAAGCTCGAGGGCTATGTACTGGAATGGAAATATGGGCTTGTTACCTTAACCCAAGCCATTAGAGCTCGAACATGAGCCCTGGAGATCAGCCACGTGGTACCCAACTCTCCTACGAATTCACCCCAGATTTAGTTAAGAATATATTCTAAATCCCCTATAATATCTCTCTATATCTTATCATATCCTATTATTATTACATCATATCTTATATATCATGACATATCTCCCATTGATACAAAATATATCTAGCACTAACTAAATTGCAGGAGTATCTCCATCATCTAAGGAAGATTACCTCCAGATTTAGCATGGAGTAACCTCATACTATATAAGGGGGCTAATGCCCCCCATGTATGACACACAATTCTATCACTCATATATACCTTACCACTCCTTATGAACCTATTGAATTGAGCATCGAAGTGTCTTTTTAGGTACCCCACTCCCTCACTTGCATGGTCGTTGGGGCTACTTGCACCCTTACCGGACTTCTAGGTAAGAACATATAATAAAAAGGATTTTAATTACAGTATTGTAAAAATGTATGATAAAAGGGTTTTAATTTTCATGCATCATCTATAAAATGTATGATAACAGTATATTTAATAGTAAGTAGGATACAGATAAGCAATGTTTTTTTTTTTTGGCACATACAAGTTGTGGGACACCATTAACATACTATTATCTATTGTTAGATAAGTTGTGCACCTCACTTAGTCTAGATATAACTTGTATGGACAAATAATAGTACTCCATATTTCTTACAAGCAAGTATAGATAATTAATGAAAAGACAGTATATTGAATAGTATGTAGGATATGGATTTACTATAAGTATAGATTTGTCCATTAGACAGTGAAAGGATATCTCAAGGTGTTGAAACTTGAAAGAGTAAACATGTGTCTAGACCTTCTGTCACAACATCCCTAATGGCACCATAACGGAAAAAAAAAAGGATTTTATTTTTCAAAAGGTTTTCAATGATTTTCAATGGAGTTGCCATTAATTTTTATTTATAGTAAAAATTGGAAAAACTCATTTAATTTGGCAAGGCTGGTCTTTTAAGACAAAATTGGATTTGAGAGTTTAATTATAATTACAAAAAGGTGGAAACTTAATCCTACAACACCCCTAATACATCCATCTTATGACGGTTACCCAAAATTTATTGTATAAAATTAAAATAACTTTAATAATTTATTTTTCCCTAAAAATTAAATTCTAAACAATATTTACAAAAGTTATCAACAAATATTTATAAAATAAAAGAAAACAAATTTAGAAAAATTTAATTTTGATTTAACAGAAAAATATTTGCTCCTACATATCCTCTGGTGCAATGAAGAATTCAAAGCCAAGTAGTTCTTCTTAAAAATAAGTGTGCATTTGATGAATTTTAATTTAAAGAAAAGAAAATAAAAAAAAGTGTGTTGATTGATTTTAATTTTGAAAATGGATTTTTGACTAACAAATTATTAAAAAGAAATCTGCTTGTGCACAGGATTCAAGTTAACATCGGGTTACTCAATAAACCCTTATAATCTAATACTACAAGAAGGAGGCATTCACCTCTCAATCATGACTTTTGACTATTGCACGGAACAAAAATTTGCATGTGTTTTATTATTTCACAAGTCTAATCCAATTAAATCAAATTTATTAAATTCAAAACTAAAGGAAAATGAAAAAAAAAGGAAATACGTAACCAAGCATAAACCATATCCTAAGTAAAAGAAAGCAAAACGAAAAAAGAAAAAAGAAACAATCCTAATTCCTCAATAGAAAAAACAATGTAAGAGAAAAAAGAAAAGCAGAAAAAAAATTATACACTAACTACACTAAACCTACAACCTATTTTCAGGCAAGACACAAAAATTAAGAAAGGCAAATGTTCACTATATGGCACATTCAAATATAAGAAGAGAGGCTTCAACAATGACACACATGGTTGTTTCGCAATGGCAATTGTAACGACTTGTTTTTAGTATTGTTGTGATAAAATAATTAAATATAAAGAATCTATAGGGATTTTGAAAATTCTGACAGGCACAGTTATGGTCACAACAATATGGGGATTCTGTAAAAAAAATAAATAAATAAAAAATAAAAATAATTTAATATTATTAAAAATTTAATATATTAATATTTTAATCGAGAATATAGAATGAAACACTATAATTGGTATAAAGGCATAGAAAAAAAATAAGGAAAAGATTAAATAAATATTTTTTAACCTAATAAAATTATTTAGGTATCAATCGAGTACCAAAATAGTATTAATTGGTACACTGAAATAGTAATAACCAATACACTAAAACACCAAAATTGGTCCAAATAATGGATATTATCTATCCTAGATAATTTTTACTTAGGACAATTAAATAAACATAGACATTTTCAATATAGATACAAGACAAATTGATCTGAAAATAATAATACATATTACTTTCTCTCCAACTCAATGTTATTATATAAAGGAAAAATGGAAAAAAGTGGCATTTCTTCCTTCTCTGGACAGCAACCACATTCCTTTCTTCTTCCTTCATCTTCTTCAAGTTTTTCTTCTTCAAACTCCATTAAACTACCTAAAAGATCCTCTTAGATAAACACATAAAATAGTTCAAGAACACTTCCTTTACATCAAACTCAAGCTAAAGCCTTTCTTTTCATCTTCAAAATTGTCCAAACAATAGCTTATAGAAGGGTTGGAAAATGGGGTTAAAGCTTTAGTTAGAGGAGAAAAAGCCAGAGAAAAGTATAGCAAAAGCTTGGAAGAAAGGTAAGAAAAATCTATGTCTACTGCTTGATAATTGTTTGGCTATTTTGCTAATATAAATCCTTGAGATATGTTGGAAATTATGTTTATGAAATTTGAAATTTATTTTCAAGATTCACATATATGAGTTGGATGAATATAAAGGATGCAATAGATATGAGTCTTGTGGATTGATTTAATTGATACAAGAGATTTTTAAGCAAATGAAGAGATTGTTTATTCATAGAAGAAAAAGCTTGAAATTCACCCAAGAGACTTGGTTTATTCTCTTGAAATTTATAAGAATCACCATACAAGGAGTTTTACAAGTTTTTGATGATATAAAATCTCATAAAATTTTAGCAGACTTTGCAGAAAATCTCATCACGGTGCATCAAATTTTATAGAAAAGTCTCACAAAATGTTTAGTTGTTTTCTTTCAGAAAAATCTCATAAAAAAATTTAAAGAGAGATTTTTTAACAGAATATCTCACAATACTTCAGGAGATTTTTAACAGAATATCTCATAAGACTCTAGAAGATTATTTAATAGAATATCTCATAAGACTCCAAGAGATTTTTAATAGAATATCTCATAAAACTCCAGGAGATTTTTTAATAGAATATCTCATAAGACTTCAGGAGATTTTTAAGAGAAAAATGTCACAGAAATTTAAGAAACTTAACAGAGAAAATCTTATAAGAGTTAACGAGATTTTAAGGAAATCTCAAAGTAAAAGTATGAGAAATAGAACTATTAAGAAGAGATTTTACTTAATAATTATAAGATTTCCTTAGAAAATATTAAAGATTCTTATGAGAAGAGAAAACTTAAGAAAATAAGCCTTATTTAATATCAATTGCTTGATTGTAAGCTCATAGATTCAAGTTGTGATCTGTATCAGGTTGTAGTACGAGGTACTGTAACAAAGTGAACTATATCAGGTTGTAAGACGAGGTGTTACAACATTATGAGGAAAGTGATGTAGTGAGAATATCATGCTATTGTGATCTATATCAAGATGTAGTACGCGATACTCATCAAGTGAACTATATCAAGATGTGACACAAAGTGTTACATCACAAGCAATACATCAGATGAGAAGTATATCAGGAATTCTATGAGTTCAATTCTCAAGCCTAAAGTTATTAATAAGCCTATGATAAAGAAGTAATAAAACAAACAAACTAAGTATTATATAAACAACCAAAATAAGAGGGATTCTAAAACTATATAGGTATGCAACTATACAGTTGAGGATGACTTATACTCATAATATTATGTTATATAAAAGAAGGAACAAGCAAAACTAATTATTTTAGAAGAAATTGAAGATATTTTAATTATTTTAATGTTATGTCAAATGTCACTATGTAGTAGACTAGTGTTTTTCTACTGGGCATCTTTGGTTCTCATTTCTACTGTTACCATTTTTTTTTTACATAGATTGCAATGATAGAGATCCTTAGCTCATATTGGCATCACGGTCCAGACCTTTTGATGAACCGATGATAAAGTATTTAGTCAGTCTTTTTATTTTATTTTAGTGAATTTTAAGTAGTACCCCACCTAGAGTAGAGGGTTCCTACGTGAACTAGGGTAAAGATTTGACATAGTTATGAATACTGTTGACTTGTCATCAGGTAATACAATTATGTATTTTTGATATATTATTTATTTTCAAATTTAGTGACTCAAAGAGAAAGCATTTTATGTTTGTCACAAAAGCGAGCTCATATTTAAATATTATATATACACCTCTAAGGTTAAGCAAAGTTAACAACGAACAGCTACTCACTATAAGGTTATGGTTTAAGCATAGCTTTATGATAAGGTGGGTGTTACAGCAATCCACACATTGGCACTTGAACACTCACGGTGGCACAATGTTGAACTCACGGTGGGCCTCGCAATGGTTGGTCAAATATCGAACTAAACGTGGTGTTGAGAAAATGCACTAATCGGATGAAACCAAAACAAATTGGAACCACGATCCTTTTTCTTACTGCCTCTTTCCTGATTCCTTTTGACTCAATAACAAAAATCATTTATCACTACTAGAAATCACTGAGTTACCGATGGATTTTAAAGGTTATCGACGGAATTTTTTTTCCGACGGATTTTGACCACCGGTAATAACGCAGTCAGAAACAGTTATCGACGGAAAAAAATATCGAAAGATATTACCGACTGATTTTTCCGTCGGTAATTTCTGAATTATAAAAAAATTAATAATTTAATTAATAATTACCGATGGAAAAATCTGTTAGAAAGTGTAATAATTTTTTATTTTTGAATTAAAAAATTACCGACGGAAAAATCTGTCGGTAAAATTGAAATTTAATTTCCATTTTTTATTCTAATTTTATCGACGGATAAATCCATCGGTAATATACTGATGTAATTTTTTAAAAAACGGATGTTATCGATGGAAAAATCTGTCGATAATGTTTGAGTTTTTTATTTTCTCAATTTTTTATAGTATTAATGACGGAAAAAATCCTAATAAATGAAAAATAATTAAAAAAAACTCTTGATAAATAATAAACGCAAGGAATTTAAGTTTAAAATATAAAATAGATAAAATTGTCAAGAAGTATACGGATATAGATATAAAAAGTTCAACATATACGAAAGTAAGAAATAACAAGATCTCATATCAAGAGAAGTCAGCAGCATCATCATCAGCATCACCATCGCCATCATCGTCGCCATCACCCTCATCATCATCATCATCACCGTCTGGCTGTGCAGAGGAGCCTGTCTGCATCTTCTTCCACAAAGACATCATCTCCTTCTTCATCTTCTTCATCTTTAGGTCCATGGCTTTTTCCTTGTCCTCAAACTTCTTTTGCATCTCCTGCCAGTGGCGCTGTCTTTCCGTGTCCTACTCTTATATATGATGAAGTTCCATGTTCAGCAGGTGAACTTGCTCGCGAATGGCATCATCCTCGGCAGTGGACCCAGTGCTTGTAGATGCACCAGCGACAGAGGCAGAAGACAAGCTACTCGCATAAAATGACCCCATGCCATATATGCGATTCTTGTAAGGACCGCTGACTACCTCTTGCCATAACGCATCCTCATCAATCGGTGGGCACTCCTCACCAGCTGCGATTCTCTGCTCTCATTACAAATTTCTGACCTCGATAGCGCTGCTCATAGGAATGCTATAACAAAATAAAATTAATTAAACCTCTATCAAATATATGAAATAATAAATTAAATATGTATACAAATAATAAGTGTTCGGAACATATGCACCCAAGTTGTCTCTAAGTGAGGATCAACCCATGTCTTCTTTTTCTTGCGCGTGTGAGTCTTTCTGAATAACTCACTCTGTGTGGGTGGCCTCTTCAACTTAGCAGCCTACAATTTGAGTGAAACACATAAAACATTAGTAAATGAAAATATAAATTTTAAAAAAGGAATTTTAAAAATGGTTAAAAGTAAGATGTAATAAACCATCCGCTGACGCGTAGTCTCTATAGTAGCAGAACCACCACAATGAACAAATCCACCCTTTTGAGATGCTCTGCTCACCTTAGCCTTCAAAGACTTATCCTTAAATTTTTGACTTCTCCAATATTGCCACAAATAGTCTAGGCTAGCCTGAGTCATCCACCTGGGGGCCTCATCCCGCCGTTCTCGGATGTCGATGTACATGTCTTGCAGCCTGTGAGCTGCCTTGGATTTGAAGAGCTTGAACATGAATTCTTCATCTTTGGGCTCGATGATGAAGTGGGACTACATATGGAAGTGAAAAGAAAAAATGGTAATTGAAAGTGATTTCTAAAGTAAATTACACATTTTCATAATAGTAGTTTTATTTTAGCTTGCACTCAATAAAAACTTCTCATCCTTCGTTAGCTTGTCGAAGAACTCAATCGGCCTATCATACAATTTCTGGATGGTGTGCGTCACCTCATGCATGGCCCGTGCATTTGGATGCTAGCTGCATAGGAAATAGTACAAAATAATGAGTATTATGGGTCAAAAAATTGTTCAAATTATTACAATAAGATTCATGAATTTAACAATTAAATTACTTACCTTTTTTTACCAAGATGTACAAGCGATACCCGTTGCTCCCCTGTGGACCCATGTCCTGATTGCCCTGCCGATGAGCCACCAACTGCCCCACTTTTATCACCCCCTCGTGAGTCTTGTATTGGGGTGGAGACAGGATCTACCGGTAGTGGTGGAGGAGAAGGCCTCTCCAAGAGCAGGCATCATGGTAAACTCCTTATGGGCACGAGGTGGGGGCATGGAAGGGGTAGAAGTGGATGTGTGAGCGGCTGTGGTAGATGCCTGACTAGAAGGGTTGAATGTTTTATTATTTGGTACACTCTTGCCTTTGCCCTTGCCCTTGTTTTCACTTTAGATGCCATGTCTAAAAAAGAAACGATAATGTATGGAAAAACAAATAATATAAAAATTTAAAATAAATAGATGTAATAAGTATGGGACTATACACATCATATTTAATCTGAAAGTTAAGGACTATCTTCATCATTCTCAGTCTCAACATCATCCTCAAACTCATCTTTCTCATCATCACTACCATTGCTTTCATTGTGTTCACTCACTAATTGATCACTGGAAGAGTGAATTATCTCAATCTCACCAGAATCGGAACATAAACTTGGCAATATTCCTGTATCAACAACTACCTGAGAGGGGACTGGATCATTAACTTGAAAAGCATCATCAGGTAGTTCTTCGACCTCAACTCGACCCCTAGGTTTAGTTTTCATGACCATCTTCCAATCTTTTCTGCACTTTCTAGGGTATGATGCATAATATACCTGTCTTGCATTCTGAGCAATAATGAAAGGATCATATGCACCGTACCTCTTAGTATGATTCACCTCGGTAAGTTTATATTGGTTATGTATGTGAGTTCCGTCAGGACGTCTTGGGTCATACCAATCACAGCTGAACAACACTACCAATTTTTTAGGTCCATCACCCACATATTAAATCTCCAGTATTTGTTTGATTACTCTATACCAATCACCCTCCCCACTACCTGCATCCCCTTTGACACAAACCCCACTATTGTCTGTTGCTCTCCGCCAGCCCATTCAAATGTATAAAACTTATATCCGTTCACATAATACATTGGCCAACTGTTTGCTTTGTTAGTAGGACCCCAAGCCAAACTTTGTAAATAAGGACATGAAATGTTATTGTTTTTATCAAACACCTACATGAATAATTAAAATTCAAACATCAACACAAAAGATGATAACTAGAACATGTGTGATTTTGGATCAAATGATTACTAGATAGTTAGGTCACATACAAATGATCTGAACTATTGTGGAAATTGTTCAAGGCTGTGTCGCTCATCAACTTGTTCAAAATACCTGTAAATTAAACATTGCAGATAAAATAAGATTTGATTTATGTAATCACATTAACATATTGAAAGTGATACATTGATATCACTTATGTTTTAAATGGTTGCACTTCATTACAGTTGATCAAGATATGCAAATGTGCAGCATGTTTCTCTCTCTCTAATAGCCAATGTGGTTTGGATTTTCCAGCAGCACGTCCGGGCTAATTAAATATAGACAAAGTATGTTGAACTGAACTTTCACCCCCATCATCATTCCAACCAACCCTTGTTCATCTAGATTGAACATGTGACTCAAAGTAATAGGAACAAAAGAAAGATGTCTCCTTGGAGATATATGCCTCACATATGGAACCTTCTACTTGAGCCCTATTTTTCACAGTTCTCTTGAAACTTCCAATATTTCTTTCGAATGGATACATCCATCTATATTGAACTGGCCCACACACCCGTGCTTCGTATGCCAAGTGTACAGGCAAGTGTTCCATAGAATCAAAGAAACCAGGAGGAAATATTCTCTTTAATTTGCATAGAATTATAGGGATGTTTCTCTCCATAATTAGGAGATCTTCAACCCTCAGAGTGGACGAGCACAGGTCTCTAAAATATTGACTCAACTCAATCAATGGCTTCCAAACAGGGAGAGGTAATTCTCTAAATGCAATTGGAAGTAAACACTCCATGAATACATGACAATCATGACTCTTCATGCCAAAAAATTGTCCTTGTGCAACATTGGCATATCTACCCAAGTTTGAGCAATAACCATCAGGCATCCTCAGCTCTTGCATCCACTTACACATAGATTGTTTTTGCGCAGAGGTTAATGTGTAAGTAGCCTTCGGCTTTCACACATGCCCATCTGACAACTTCTATAAACTTAACTTAGGTCACTTACAATACTCTGCCAAATCTTTTCTTGCTTTCACATTGTCCTTAGTCTTATCCATGTCCATCACAGTGTTTATGATGTTATCACACACATTTTTTTCCACGTGCATTACATCAATACGATGACGAACTAGATTATCCCCCTAATAAGGCAAGTCCCAGAATATACTTTGTTTAGTCCAATTATGATCTACCCCATATCCTGGAAATCATTTGCATTTACCTATTTCAATTATCTTTGGAAAGTCTTTAACTCTGTGCCAAACCTGATTACCACTTAGTCTCTCAGGAGGCTCATCACGTTCAATCGTCTTCTTTTTAAATGCATCTTTCTTAGCTCTAAATTCATGATCAAGGTCCAAAAACCTCCGATGACAATCAAACCACGAGTTTTTCGACCATATTTCAATGTGAACGCCTTTGTATCCTCCATACAAATTGGGCATGCCAAGTTCCCTTGCGTCATCCAACCTGACAACATTCCATAGGCTGGAAAATCATTGATAGTCCACATCAATAATGCCCTCAGCAAGAAATTTTGTTTCATGGAAATATCATAAGTTTGTACACCTGAATACCATAACTCATTAAGCTCATCAATCAATGGTTGGAGATAAACATCAATCTTAGCTTTAGGATTATCGGGCCCAGGGATTATACAAGTTAGAAACATGTAAGGATCTTTCATGCACATTTCAGGAGGGAGATTGCAAGGTGTAACAACCACAGGCCAACAGGAATAGGGTTTGCTAAACTGATTATTTGAAGTAAATCCGTCTGCACAAAGCCCCAACCTAACATTCCTAGGATCCACAGCAAAATCAGGATAAGTTTGGTCAAAGTGTTTCCATGCTTCACCATGGGAAGGGTGAGTCAAGACACCATCATTTCTCTTATTCTCAAAGTGCCATCTCATATGAGGTGCTGAACTCATTGAAGCTTACAACCTCTTTAACCTTGGGATTAGGGGCAAATAGTGCATTCTTTTATAGGGAATATTCTTATATCTTCTATTTCCAAATCTTTTTGGTTTGAACCTAGGGCTTTCACAAAATTTGCATTGGGTTAGGTATACATCATCTTTGTAGTACAACATACATCCCTTCAAACAACAATCTATTTTTTCTGATTTCAGCCCGAGTTTTGAAACTAATTTCTTGGCCTGATAAAAGTCCTTTGGAACAGCACTAGGTTGTGGACTAATCTCACTCATCAATGTTGCCCACTGGTCAAACGAATTTTGACTTTGGTTAGCTTCTGACTTTATAGCTAACATTCTAACAACTAGAGACAATTCTGAGTGTACACACCCATCCCATAAAGGGGCCTTTACAGACTCTAATATAGAGAAAAATTTCTCGGCCTCAGCATTAGGAGCCTCGATAGAAGGTTCATAATCTGCATGAATTTGAGGACCAATTGCATCATAAATCATTTCGTTATCGTCTAGAGTTATCCTCCCAATTAATATTTCCTGTGACATGCTCACCAATATTTGCTCTACTTGAACTACCTCCAACATATGCATCTTCAACACTAGCATGTTCAAAATTTTGTATGGCAATTTCACCATGCATAGTCCAAACCCAGTAATCCTCCATAAAACCATCCTTATACAGATGATACCTAATGGTGTCCATATCAAAATATTTCCTACATTTGCACCTACCACAGGGACACCTCACTTTTTGCTCATTCATAAATTGTACTGTCTGACAAGCCACCCTTACAAACTCTTCAACTCCCGCATAAAATTCAGGTTTGATTTCCCCTCAACTGGGATGCACCCTATCATACATCCATAGTCTGTTTGTGGAACTCATGGTTCTTAAATCTCTAATTTAACCTAACAAATTCATTTAGAATTTTCCAAATTAAAATTTTATTTAATTATAAATATCTCACATCAAACCATCTTGTAAAGTAAAAGTCTTTAGAGTAAATAGTTTGGACTCTTTAACTTAACAAAATTTCGACAGCACCTCCCCTTAAATTAAGACTCCACTCTTTAAATTTTAAAAGAAATCAACATAATCTCCCCTAAAACAAAGACATCCCAAAAAATTAATTTCAATATATACATATACCAATCCAGTCAAATAAAATTCACAATATAATCAAATAAACATTTAAAGATCCTAAAACCGTTCTAGAGCACACCCCCTTATAACATCACAACAAGCATATCCTGCAATCTCCACATACACAATCAATCTCCGCAGCAAACAACGCAAACAAGTCAGGGAAGGACCTCTACGCCCTTCCCCCCAGTCATGCAATCCCAATTTCCTACAACTCTATCTTAGAAATCATAAGTCTCTATCCTAACAACAATATAACTAAATACGGAAAAGAAACAATTACTTACCTTAAGAGAAATAAAAGAATAATATGCTTCGCCAAAGAAATACTCCAATCGGATTCAACGTTCTGTAACAAAATTAATTACTTAAATTAATAACTTCAAAAGAAATATTAACGACCATTCATGACATATAGATAAAGAGAAAGTGTTTTCTATACAAAAGAAAAAGCATTCGGTGTTTAATTTTAGAATAATTTTTACCGATAGTTAGCAAATTAAAGAACAAACGATATTTTTGTTACAAAAGTGTTCCTTCCATTTTTATTACAAATGACAGCTTTGAAAATAAAGTTCATGGAATGAATGAAGAGTGAATTATTACCTCAATGGAGCAAGACAGACACCCACCAATTTTACTACTCCTATTCAACAAAAACATGGAAAGTGACCATTAGGCATTATAAAAAAAAATTATATTATGGCACAAAAACAATCAAACAAGTTTCCTTAAAACACACACACACACACAAAACAGCCATCAATAAAACACAATTTAGAACTAAGCCATCAATAAAAAAACAATTAGGATACTGCACATACAAGCATTTCCAAACACCACAATCACTAATAACAATCAGAATCCTCTTCTATCTACTAAACTAAATAATGCATCATTGTCAAATTATTAACATCACAAAAAATTGCTCTACCAACCAGAAAAAATAAAAAGAGAGACAATACCTCAAAGAATAAAACCAAAAGTCAAATCCTTTTCAAAAAAAACACATGAAAAATAAAAAAGTTAAATTTTTGCAATGAAGTTAAATTATTGAAAACCATAATGACTTAAAAAACCAAGCTAGATTAATTTATTAAAGACCTGACAAAATCCAAAACAACCCCAACAAACATAATAATATTAAAACAAAAAACAAAAAATTTGGAAGGCACAGCATAGACAGAGAGAAGTAAGGAGAGAGACTAACCTGGAAGGCTTGCTTCCGGCGGTGGCGCGGCTCTTCTCCGGCGATCGCGCTTTGTAGCAGGCAGCCTCTGGTGGCGTGTGGTAGATGGCGAACTGCGAAGGGGAGGGCACGGGGCAAGAGCCGATGGCGAAGGCTCAGAATGCGGCACTGGGAGAGGTGCGACGGTGCAGGGATGAGTGCTACCATGCGGTGCTAGGCGCGAATGATAGACGGTCAGGGGAAAGGCTCCGAAGCGAAGGGGGAGAGGCCGCGAACCAGGGAGACGCCATGAACCAAGGACTGCGTGCGAGGAGGGCGCAACGATCGGCGGAGAGGCATTGAAGTCCGGACAGCATGCAAGGAGCTCGCGGCGGTCGACGGCGGCATCCAGGGACTGGGAGGGATGCGACGGCTAGCCTTCGGTAGCAGCGGTCAGGGGGTTGCGGTCCAATGCTGGTTGGAGTTGCAGAGGGAGAGAGAAAGAGAGAAGATGAGATGAGAAGGAGATATTTTGATGATAATGAATGAGTGGTTAATATGAGTAATAGAATTACCGACGGATTTTTGAATTTCCGATGGAACAAATCCGTCGATTATCACACAATATTTGCGGTGACATTTTTCAGCATTACCAATGGTAAATCCGTCGGAATCACATTTCATTTTTCAACGGATTTTTCCATCGGTAATGTAACAAAAAAAATAAAATTAATTAATTTTTATTTTCGACGGATTTTTCAGTCAGTAAAATTAAACTCCAAAAAGATAAAAAAAAATTTATCGATGGATTTTTCCGCCGGTAATATTAGTTTGCAAAAAAAAAAAATTCACGATAATTACCGACGAAAAGTTCCGTCGGTAATCCGCGCACTCTTTTTACCTCAGTTAGCGCGAAATTTACCGACGAAAAATTTGTCGGTAAATCCGTCGGTAACAAGTTAACAACATCACTCTTATTTTTTGGAATTTCCATCGGTAAATCCATCCAAAATTTCAACGGATAAAATCTATCGGAAAAATCCGCCGGTAACCCGATAGTTTCTTGTAGTGTATACACATATTTTGTCCTAATGTAATTAATAATAGAATTATTTATTCTGATGCTAATTGATACTAACTAAACAAAAAATCAAATTAATTTACACAATAGAATCAGTTAATGAATTCAAAATAAATCAATTTTAATTGTTAGAAAGATTTGAATTTTCTATTTTTTTTATTTTTTTAGCCTTTTCATTTTTTATTTTTTACTATTTGTTTATTTTTTAAAATATTTTTGGATTCATAGAAAAAAAATATATTTTTTACAACCTGACCAAAATTGGGTGCTGACAATAACCCCTATTTGTTTAGTCTTTTAATTTAAAAGGACAATCCAAGTAAAAAGCAACAAATTTCATTCACGTCAATTTTTTTTTTTAAAAAAAAAAAACCTATTTACAAGGAAACAACAATCCAATCCTAAGCTTCGCAATACTTAGGAAAGTGTCGGCATTGTAATGGAAGGTGTTACAATACCTTTAATGTGAGGAGTATGCATTACAATACCTACAATGAATAAAGCGAGGCATCACAATACTTACAATGGATAAAAATGAGGTGTCACAATACTTCAAAATGATAGGCAATGCGTCACAATACATTCAAACTCTTGAGAAGGCATCAAATTACCTACAATAGATAAAAATGAGCTGTCACAATACCTCAAAGGGATAGGAAATACATCATAATGCCTTCAAAGTGTTGAGTAGGCATCACAATACCTATAATTGATAAAAATGAGGCATCACAATGCTTCAAAAGGATAAGGAATGCATCACAATACTGTGCAAGTGTTGAGTAGGTGTCACAATACCTACAATAGATTAAAAAAAAATATGGCTTCACAATAACTCCAAAAGATAAAGAAAGTGTCACAATGCCCATAAAAGGATAAGCTAGGCGTCACAATACCTAGAATGCAAATGAATTTGGATGTAGATGAACTAGGCTTCTCAATACATAAATGCAAATAGACCAGGATTCACAATACCCAGAATGTAAATGTGCAAATAGATTAGGCTTCACAATACCTAGAATGTAGATAAACCATGCTAATTATGAAATAATTTTTTTCATTTAACAAAAGTCCTTGATGAATTGAAATGGAGCAGTATTTTGTTTGAAAATACTCATAAATATTTACCACTATGACACATCTATAATCCATGTTTTCCAAGGGTAGGTGATATGGGATTCTAATGTGATGAAAAAGTGGCAATGAATATGGGTCATTGTGAAACAAGCCTTTAAACTTGCAAACACTACTTGAGCAAATGATGATTCGATAATCTTCTACTAGGCCCCAAGTTAAAATGGAAAATATCGGACATTCTTCTTTTTCACTGATTCAAATGCTTGCTTCCATCTCAACGGTATAGTTCTTTTCTTCTTATTTCATTTGTTTTGTCTTCCCTTTTTTGCCATTTTTTTTTGTCATGAAAATAAAATTCATGAAAATAAAAGCAATCAATCATTTATTAGAATAGGCTTTCTTAAGCTTGTAACGTGGCAAGGGTATATGGGTTATGAAAGAAAAGGTATTGATGGCTCAAAGAAGTGTTTAAAGGTAAATCGCGATCAATGATCCTTTTTTTAGGAGAATAATTCTGACAGTTAAGCTGTATTTTCTATGGAAACACCCACTTTCACTTTGGAATAAAGTACTTGTCTCAAGCTCCTCATTTTCACATTTTCAATCTATTCATCTTCACTTTTTTTTTCTCTTCATTTTCCTTCTTTTTGTGCATTCTTTTTTTTTTTTTCTTTTTCCTTCTTTTCCTCTTCTTTGCAAATGCTTGCTTCAATAGTGATTATTTTTTCAATTTCTTTCCTTCCTTTTCAACTATGGATTATGTCAAAATTAACTGACAAAAGTTATTTCCCCTAAAAAAATAGCCTTTAGTGTATGGGTGATCCTTGTCGAAGGTTGCTTCAAAAAGAAATTTAGGCTCAAAGTGGAGAAACAATGGATATTTATTTTTTAAGAATAGCAAAATATGGCCAAACTTCATCTGAAATCATAGTTGCTTATTTTCAATAATTTTAATGGCAAGACAAGATATCAAGTCCACTTTTTGAATTTTTTTTACAAACAATAGAACGAATATTATCAACAA
Source organism: Dalbergia cultrata (assembly GCA_031216105.1). NCBI lineage: Eukaryota > Viridiplantae > Streptophyta > Magnoliopsida > Fabales > Fabaceae > Dalbergia > Dalbergia cultrata. Next base: position 26,691,935 of record CM062353.1, on the reverse strand, counting down.
CACCTAAACAGAATCAAAGCTCAAACATACACAGTATACTTGAAGAGGCAAAAAGCAAGCATTGTTAAAGTAGATGATCTTCAACAATGTATCTTGGAATTCCCATAGGGTATTTGCAAGCTCAATTTGGGTTACTCTACGCGGTCCTCCACCCTTGGAGGATTACAACAATGAAAATAAAATAGTACTTAAAAATAATAGCAAGGATCCTTGCTACAATCCCCAAGAACAAATCAATTCCCCTATTGAAATCCCTAGAGAGAGAAGAGTAGAGAAAAAGCTGTAGAGAGAGAATTAGAAAGAGAAACCTAGCACACTAGAATGTGCAGCCAAAACTAGGATAAAAGACTGTGTCAATCCCTTAAATACTGCTATCTAAAATAGCCTAAAATAGGGCCCAAAAACAAATAAGTTATCTGCATTCTCACCATTGCACCAGCATTGTAATGTTAAAATGAGCACTGCAGCTCTCTCTAGAGAGCGTGCCTCAAGAATTTTCCTTGAAGCTTCTGTGCTGAGTGCTGAAAAGCTCACCCAAAAGTGGCTCTTCCTAGTTTCACTCCTTTTTAGCTCTAAGCTCCTTCCCAACAGTTCTTAGTCCTTTTTTTTACATTTGCACTTGATTCAAATATCTTATGCACAAAACCATACTCAAATAGACAAGTTAAACCCAATAGGGTGTAATCACAAATTATTCCAAAATCAGTGCAATGGTCAATGTGTAACATCATCCCAAGTACAATATTATTCTTAAGTCATGACATCATACTCGAGAGTTGTTACTTATTAATCAGCGGACCTTTCTTAAATATATATAACAAGAATCAGTCAAATCGTGTGGTAACTAATTCATGGTTCTATCAAAATATATATATCAAATAAACAAAGTAGTTATTTAAATACAAAGTCAAATATAAAAGGAAGCTCTTCTAAGAGCTTTTCAGTACATCTATTATCTCTTAAAGGTACAGACATATATCTTTTCTACTAAACTACTTCAAAGTTGATTCCGTTTATGCAGCAACCTTCCTATCCTCTGGATCAACCTGGAGATCATGCGGGAACACAAAAACACATAGGGGTGAGAATTATACAATTCTTAATAGGGCAACTCCCTAAATACACAATCACAATATCATCATCATCGTCCCAGCCATTTCGGTTTATTAAGAAAATATGAGCATGCAACATATAATAAAGGTTTATTTTAAAGTTCAAAAACCATTCTTCCGAAGTGGGTCTCTTTTATTATTTAATCACCTAATTTGCACTTATCATACTACTCAACATCATATAAACCATATACTGCTAAATCACAACTTAAACATATTAGCCTCAATATTGATACTAGAATTCTTTACTTAACATGTAAGATGAAGGACTACTTATAACAATTGCTATTTCAACTCCTCCTGGCCCATGACTAATCTTTTCACATCTGGGAGTTACGTATCGTCGTCCCCAACGCGGCAATAATGTGTAATAGACTACTTTTCAGGACTGAGCTCATTCCTGTACAAGATAATTGGTTTTACTTTCTCCAATTCTCACACAGACCCATTCCTAGCCAAGTTTACTTTGCCCAACTCAATTCAAGGGTAGCCAGGTTTACTTTCCCGACAAACTGGATTTACTTTCTCCAGCCCAAGACATATAATCTCATTCTTATCTTGGTAGTCAAGTTTACTTTCCTTGATAGACCAGACCAGCCCAAGATAGATAATTTCATGCTTTTCTTGGTAGTCAAGTTTACTTTTCCTATCAGATCGAATTTACTTTCTCCAGCCTAAGAATACAATCTTATGCTTTTTTTTTTTGCATATACCCAATTGTAAGAAACATTCATATCTATGTGTGCCTCACCTCATTAATAAACTCACATGCTCAATTATTCATATTCATATTTATGTACTCATGTCATACTAGTACAAAATGTCCTTATTTCATCAATTCAAAGCATCAGTTCATTTTCAGCAAAATGGTAGATTTCATATATTCGTAGCACAAATTATTCTACATTTCAAACCATCAATTCCAAGGCTATAAAATTTCCCCATGACACCTCAATGTGTGCCTAAGGTCCTGTGGAAATTTCTTAGCAAAGACTTTTTCTAACTAACAAAATTTTACAAATTTGGCAGTCAGAGACCAGCTAATCTCAGCTCAGAACTGAAATCTCGTCATTTTTAACCCTAGTAAATGATTGAATCAATTGAAAATAAAAATCATGGTAGAACTTAAAGATGTTTTCAACACCCTGAAAAAAATTCAAAGGAAAAATCAATCATTTGCTGTAGTAACAAAATTATACAAATTCGCAACTTTAGTTCCAACAATTTAGGCAACATAGGTACAATCTCGATTGTTATTTTTTTAAAGCAGTTAGAGTCTTTACCATGAATCACAAAAATTCTCAAATTTAGGATGTTAGCTTCAACATATAATTTTTATAACTTATAAAAACACCTACAATTCCTTTAGAAAATTCATGATCAAAGGATGCCTATACAAAAATCGAAAATCCAGTAACATGATTCAAAATCTCTTTTCACAAAAGTGATTTTTCCACAACAACAAAGTAATCCACCAAAGCAAATACATCTATATATATGTGTAATCTCACAATAGAAGCAGAAAATATCAACTTTAAACTATCAAAATCTACAAGAAACAGAATTGAAAAAGAAAAAGACACAAAAACCATACTCTTGGAAACTAGTGTATCTTGGCTCTAAGATGCTCCAAGATGGATTCCTTTCACTTCAAAGCTTCCAAATCAAACCCAAACCTTCCTTTAGGCAGTAAGATATAAGGCATCAACGTGAAAAATGGCGAGGAAATGAAATTCTAATCGGTTAGTTTGATAGATTATGAGAAGTAGAACAAGTTTAGTGAAGGGATTTGGAAGCTTTAACAACTTTAGGCTAGTGTTTTCAGGATTGGAAATCAAGTTTGGAGCTAATGGAAATGGAGATGAAGTTGGTGCTACTTCTCTTTGGGCTAGCCGAATTGCTCTTTGGCTTGTTAAAGAAGCTTGTGCTTGTATTTATCTTGTAACTTAAGGCATGAATATTATATATTATACTTGGATGATCTTTAATCTAAGAAAGTAAAATGGATGGCTAGGATTAAATCTTGTAATTCAAGATTAAATCTTAGCCATTCCTTTGATATGGGTAAATAAACTCCTTCATTTTGTAGAAATTAAATTAGGTTTCGACATTAAAAATCACACACTAACATTTTACCGAATGGGTAAAACACCATACCAGGACAATAAACATTGCTTGAAAAGTAATTCTAAGCATAAAATTCTCATTTCTAACTATTTCTAATCCTAATCCTATAATTTCTTAGTTTTGGGCATCTCCAGGCCCCAATTCTAAGGTTTTAACTGTCCTGACGGGCCCACAGGGCCCGCAAAATACTATTTACATTTTTCTTTTATAGATCCTTGGATTGTCCTCATCATTGCTACGTCTGTCAAATTTTTAAAATTATGACTAATAAAGCTCAAATTAATTTTTAGATAATTTTTAAGGTGTTACACAATGAAGACTAAATCAAAATCCTAAGTATTGACATTAATAATTCAGTAAAACTCATGCAAAAAGCTAAGGTTTGGTAGCAAAATAAATGGCATAAATGACAAAGATGCTGAGTTGTTCATACCCTTCGATTTTGACCACTTTATGGATGATTTTAAGGAGGATGAGGAGGAATTCCCTTTTATAGAAGATCTAGTGGAGAACCCCATTTCTAATTATGAGTTTCACAATGATGCCACTAGTCTAGCTTTGGGTTAGATGCCTATCAAGTTGAGGACTACTCCCTTACCTTCATAGAGATATATACCATGGAGTTGCACTTCTCATTGCTAGTTATCTATGTGTTATATTCCTTTTATTATGTATTGATGTTTTGGAGTATATGATTACGTACTGTTTTTATTTATATTTCTACATTAGAAACTAGTACTGTACTTTCTCATGCGGGTGATATTATGTAAGCTTATGTTAAGACTATGGATATTTATGTTATGTGAAGCATATTAAATTATGTAATGTTACTTCTGCTCAATTACTTTCAATTGTAAATTTTATAACCCTATCGTACTGAAACTACAACTTACGTATCATTCATGCATCAGGCTTAATCTTCATAGAAGTAGATTTATACAAAAAATAAAAAGTTTACCCACTGTCTTCTTACCTTTAATTTTAAAATAAATCGGTCAAAGAGCAAAATTAGCCACTAATAGAGTCTGGCTCTATTAGGGTGTTACATCTTTGTATCAGAGCAATTCATGCTTTATAAGCCTGGGGAATGGACTAACCATGCTTATGTCTATATCATCATGCTACTAATCTTATCTGTATGATGGTATGCATGACTTAGAAATGTGTAATGGTCTTGTGATACTGCCATAGTTGTTACTGTGCCTAGCTATAGTATTAAGCATGATCAACTCAATGTATGTTGTTTGGTGTGTTTACGAACTAATTGTAAAAAACATGTGTACGCATGGAACTTGTGGTGAGGAAAACCGTGATGAATTGGCAAGTGCACTACAAGAGACAACTAAAGCAACGCAAGCACAAGAAAATGTGATGATGGAACAAATGAATAGAAGGTCAGAGTATTCAGTTGGGAACCAAGAGCAAGGGAAGTTCTCAGAATTTAGGACGGCTGGACTACCAGAATTCAAAGGGACTCCTAACCCCAAAATAGCTAACGAGTGGATTTAGGAAACGGAGAAAGTTTTCTTTGTGGTGGAATGCTTTGATGAATAAGAGGTTGTAGGTAGAAAAGCACACGATAAAGGGGTTGAACTGTGCCTCACTTTTCTTATTCCTTTATTTTTTTTAAAAAAAGCTTAAACAAAAATTATCAAGTATAAAACTTGAAATGCAACAGAAACAACATTAGAGATGTTAGAAAGTAACTTTTTGAACTATTACAAAAATAATAAAAAAATGCATATAAGCTTATTTTCAGAAAACACAAAATGATAGGCACAAAGCAGTTAAATAAAAGAGAAATAAGGGAGAAAAAGATATTGTATAAGTGTTTTTATCCTAGTTAGGCTAACCTGCCTACAGCCAATCCTCAACCACCATTGAGTTCCACTAAAAACCTTTCTCAACCTGAAAAAATTGAATAGTCTTTATAGTAACCTTCCTAAGCTCTTATCAGTAATATTAGCTCACTCTACTGTTACAACCAAATAGTCTTTGACTAGCCTTTCTAAGCTAACATAGTGACTAGTAGTTCACTCCTGCTATCACAACTTGAGTAGTCTTTGACTAGCCTCTCCAAGCTAACCTCTTAACCAATAGTTCACTTCTACTATCACATTACAAGTAGTCTTTATTTAGCCTCTCCAAGCTAACTCGTAGCGATCACTACCAAATCAAGGTTACAAATGTTTGTGTTTGGTTTTTTCATTCAAGGTAACCAACACTCAAGTTTTCATAAGATATACAGTGATAGACCTAGAAAACTTGAATAACTTTTTTCTATAATTCTGCCTAGGAAGAACATATGATTTGCTAAGAATGTAGAAAGAAGATTTTTATAAGAAAGAAACTGATAACAAGATTTAATGAACTTTACAAAAAAGATGAGGAGAAAAATTCTTCAACTTTTCAGTACTGTTTCTTGCAAAAGTCTCTTAAGTTGTAAGCATGGTATCTCTATTTATAGATGTTCTGCATTTATGATTGTTGCCCTTGATATGTTGTCCAAGTGATACGTGTTGAGCATTTATTTGTGTCTTAAAAATGCAATCTAAAGGAGTATCTCAACATTTGTCAGAGTTGTTGCAGAACCTGTTGTGAAATGCAAGTTTCTAATGCCACCTTCAGAAACTACTTTTTACTTTCTAAATGAAATTTTTGAACTTCTCCTTTTAGAAGCTGGGGCAATTGACCAAGTTGACAGAAGTGATGTCATGCTAGTCTATGACTTGGTTTGACATTAAATTTGAATTTAAATTTCTCTCATTTTTCTATAAAGTGCACTGTTTCACTATGAAACGTGTTTTCTGAATAGTGGTATCATCTTCTTAAAATTTCTTTGATCTTTCAATCTTCAATCAAAGCTTGTTAGTGATGATATGATTGCGATCATGACAATTAAAGGTTGTAGAACACACTTACTTCAGAGTTGGATTGAAATCTTCACTTGAAATGTACTTTCTAAAGTCGCGTGCTATTTTGTGAAAATCTGAGCTTTGGTTTCTTATTCTTGACAATTTTCTTTAGTACGTTGATCATATGTTTGTTCATTTCATGATATAATTTTCACTTCCATTAAGTTCTCATATCTTTAAATGAGATAAAACATGATTGCACATGTCATGTGAAAATATTTTTGCTTTAAGAATCGTGTTATGATAACGTAACGAACTGTTTAATGCTTCAAGAAACCCATAGGAAACATTAGTCCTTCTTCAGAATATTTTCTCCAAATTGGTTATGCTATCACTCAAAACATTTTGCATTAAGGCTTTCTGAAGGGTTATGGAGCTAACAAAGGTGGCATATACCACTTATATGTTGAAAGGAGAAGTTGCTTCTTAGTAAAAAGGTGCCAAAAACTTGCTCGAAGGTGCTAGAGCACAAATGTCATGGGAAGTTTGTTGTGCTACCTTCGACAAGAAGTATTTCCCGAACCCAACAAAGAAGGGGAAGGAAATAAAATTTCTACTATTGACTCACAGAAACCAAAGTGTGGCTTAATACATGGCCAAGTTTGAAGAATTGATCAAACACTCAACTAGCCACCAAAGGGATCCCAATGAGGTTTGGAAATGAAGTATGAGAGTGGTTTAAGGTTGGACATCCTAGCATCTATGGCCCCGTTGGAAGTTAATGACTATGAATCTATAGTCAGTAAAATTCAAGTGGCTAAGCCTTGCAACCACAAGTTGGTGGCCCATAGGATTGAGGAAAATAAGAAGAGGCCCACTCTACAAAGCTACCAACCATACCCACCACCTCACAAGAGACCCTATCAAGGAAGTGGCTTTAAAGGGAAACAACCCCAATGACTTGTGACGAATCAATCTAGGACGTAAGCTGTTAATCCACCTAGGGTGGTTGTCATCCCTAAACCTATGACCAGACCACCTTGTGCCACTTGTGGAAAAGAGCATGAAAAGAAATGCAAATCTAGTAAAAATGTTTGCTATCGGTGTAGACAATCAGGATACTATGCTAAGGAGTGCCCAAAGCTTAATAAGTCTTTTATACCTAAGCTTAGGGCATAAGGACGTATGTTTGCTATCACTACTAAGATGGCCTCGAAATCTGATGATCCGATTCAAGGAAAATGCATAATTAATGGAAAACCTTTAATTGTATTGTTTGATTCTGGCACAGCACATCCATTCATTTCATATGACTATGAAAATAAGTTGAGACTGCATATATCTTACTTGAACATTGTCTTAGTTGCCTTTGTACCCACCATAGATGTTGTTAGAACGAAACAAGCATGCTTACAAGTAGCTAATAAGACTTCTCATCATGATTTAGTCTATCTATCCTTATCTAGCTTTGTTGTAATATTGGGCATGGATTAGCTTTCTGCTAACCATGTGCTACTAAATTGTTCAAATAAGTCACTAGTGTTTCTTTCCAAACCATTCGCACCTAACCGCTCTGAACTTAATAGAAAGGTACGGCAATACCTAAACTCCAAAATTATGGAGGATAGTAGGAATGAAAAGCAAGGATATATTTTCCTAATGACAGGTGGGCAAGAAACAGAGCAAGCTCTAGAAAATATTCCTGTGGTAAAGGAATTGCCGGATGTATTCCCTGATGACATACCTAAATTTCCCTTGCAAAAGGAGATTGAGTTTTTTGTAGATTTGGTTCTGGGAATAAGACCCATATCTATAGCTCCTATTAGGACGTTGTCGACCAAGTTGATGGAATTGAAGAAGCAATTAGAGGAACCACTACAGAAGAAATTCACAATACCGAATGCTTTACCATACAGAGTGATAAAGGGCATGTATGCCACCACTTATCTTGCTACTAAACTTTAGTTTTTTGCATGAGTTTTATTGTGTTATTAATACAATTAATAAGGATTTTGATTTACTCCTCATTGTGTGATTTTAATAGAATTATTGGCTTTTGCATTGATTTTGGAATAATTTGCAAGTACATCCTGTTACATTTGACTTATTTCTTTGAGTATGGGTTTATGCACAGGGGTTTTGGATCAAGTGGAAAATGTCAAGAACAATGTTGGAAACTATTTGGAAGAATTTGGGACCAAATAGAAGAGTTCTCGAGCTCATTTGAGCATATTTTAAGAAAGTATTGTAATGGAAAATTCGCACTTCTCTCTACAAAGATTGGATTGAGACAAATAAAGATGTTTTGGAAACTTCAAGAAGTCCTCCAAAACTTTCATGTTCAACTAAAAACCCAGTTCTAAGAGGATCTTGGTGAAAATTGAGTTGCAAGATTAAAGGTTGCTGAAGTTTTGATGTTGTCCAACTTAACCTTCAATTAGTATTTTTGCAATATCTAGAACTATAGATGTATTATTAAGGTGATTTTGGTGGCGTTGAAAAGATTATTTAAAGGGCTACAATCGCTATTTCTAGTGCCAAGGATAGATTCCATTCTATTCAACACTGCAGCGCTTGTGTGATGATGCAGAACAACTCATTTAATTTTTTTTGGGTTTAGCCCATTTTTAGAGAGCAATATATATAGGAATGTTACAGACTTTTACCTAGCTTTTGACTCACTTTTAGATCTTCACTTTATATTGCTATTATTCTCTCTCTACCTCCCTCTTCTTCTCTCTTCTCTCTCTAAGGGTCCATTAGTGAAGGTGGTTTGCCTTAGAGATTGTGGCAAGGATTATTGCTATTATTTTCAGGTTCTCTCTTATCTTCATTGTTGTAATCCTCTAGAGATGGAAAAGTAGATTTCTTTACTAGTGTAAGGGTTTCCAGATGGATTAGGATGATGTTTGAGACCCCTTTTGATATTAAATGCATTAGTTTTCTTAATGTTCTATTGTTTCTATTCCTATAATTATTGTGCTGATTGCTATAATCTTTATTAGGATATCTAAATTGGCGATCGTCATTTAGGGAAACCCTTTAGGCATAAATTGATAGATCTATTGGTTTATATTTAAGGAAAAACATTAGAATTAACTTTCCAATTGGCAGTTAGGCTATACAAATTGGTTCATTAAATTAATATGATTTCTATATAAATTGAGATATCATTTATTAGTTATTTGTATTGATCAAATTCTAGAGGTCGATTGATCACTAGTAGAATTGCCAGTAATTTATTACTAATAGCCATCAATGAGTCTAATATTTGGTCAATGAAAACCAATTTCCAATCCTACGAATACATTGGACTAGTACTTTCTCCATTGTTGATATTATCCCATTACTATTATCTTTTAATTTTTAATTATTTTAAATTTCATTCTTCAAAACCCCAATTTTCACAACTAAGTCTTGAAGCCTCCTTGAGAGATGATCTAGGTTGTGCCCTTTACTACATTTTTTTGTGCAACTTAACATTAAAACAAATTTCTAATTCAAAGAGGTAAGCGACAGTCCCCATTCAAATTTTAGCGCTGTTATCAGGGCGGTATTAGAACTTAGTTGTTTATTTAATTTTTACTGTTTTTATTCTATTGTATTTTATTCTAGTTTTATTTATTTATTTATTTATTTATTTTCTTTTATTTCAATTTTATTTTATTTTATGTTGTTTATTAAATTCTGGAAAAAAAAACTAATTGTTTCCTGTCTGTTGAAAATTTGATACCTCTTTACTTTGAGATTGAGAAAACTTTGAGAAAAATCAGACAGGAAAAATGTCAACAAGCGGAACCATCTGAACGTTCTGATCCTCTATATAGTGAAACTATGTTTGGATTTGAATTCTAGAATTTGCTTAGGGTCTTGTTTGAAAATATGTTTCCATGTGCATGCTTGAATATGATTAAGGCAATTTTTCTTGTTTTAGCCACTTGCCCACCCACCTTTGCATGTTACCATTATTTAGACCATTTGACCCTTATTAGTCATTCTTTTGTTCTAGCACATCCTTAGCCAAAAGTGAAAAACCATGAAATTTCCTAACCTTTTAGGCTTATGAGAGCATTTGTACAAATTCTTATATGTGCTTAAGCATAAGTATAGGAGAGAGTATGAGGACATGCTCCAATTTAAGTGTGGGCAGGAACAATGTGCACCCAAAATTCAGCAAATGGCACACCAAGAAAATAAAATAAAAAGAAAAAAAATGCAAGGTTGATTAAAAAAAAATATGAAAAAGGTTTGGTTGAAGGTGTGCCACATTGAAATTAAAGGCCTGTAATTGTGATTAAGATGGACAAAGTGTACCCTTAAGCACTTGTGCTCTTGGTGTATGCATTTGCTCTCCTTTGACTTGAGGTTTGGCCCATTAGCCTATATATTTATCCACCTTCACCTAAGCCCCATTACAACCAAAGGTAACTCCTCTTGATTCAATATGCATGTGTGTGTGACAAAATGGAGAATAAGACCCATAGCAAGCTTATGGTAATGTATTTCATTTGAGGTGATTGAGTGTGCATCATAACCCAAAACACTTGAGTGATTTTGTGGCAAACATTGACCTTAGGAGGATTTTTGTACTTGATCCATGCATCATATGTGAATTATACTCTGTGTGCTATTTTCATGTTGATGCCTTACTTGTTTTAATGTTCTTAATTGTTGGTGTGAAAGGTTATTGCTGTGTGTCTAGGTTCATTGGATTGGTGTATTATCATTTATTTTCATACATAATGCATTTTTAGTTTTAGGAGTCTAGTGTGGTCCTTGTATACTGTTTTTATCCATACCTTGGTTTGATCTTAGTTTCACATAAAGACATGTGAAAGCTTAATTATGGGGGAGAATTATGGAGGGGTTTGATAAGGGGCATTTATGTCACTTATCTTGCTACCAAACTTTAGTTTTTGGCATGAGTTTTATTGTGTTATTGATGAGATTAATAAGGATTTTGATTTACTCCTCATTGTGTGATTTTAATAGAATTATTGGCTTTTGCATTGATTTTGAAATAATTTGCAATTACATCCTATTGCATTTGAATTTTCTCTTTGAGTATGGGTTTATGCACAGGAGCTTTGGATCAAGTGCAAAATGTCAAGAACAATGTTGGAAACGATTTGGAAGCAAAATATAAGAGTTCTTAATTGAGATTTGACTGAAAATTCATATCTTTCTCTATAGAGATTTGATTGAGACAATAAAGATATTTTAGAAAGCTCAAGAAGTCCTCTAAAACTTTCATGTTTAGCTCAAAACCCAATTCTAAGATGATCTTGGTGAAAATCGAGTTGCAAGATTAAAGGTTGCTGAAGTTCTGATGTAGTCCAAGTTGACCTTCAGTTAGTATTTTCGCAATATCTAGAGCAACGGATGTCCAATTGAGGTGATTTTGATGGCATTGGAAAGCTTATTCAAAGGCTCGCTATTTCTAGTGCCAAGAACAGATTCCACTCTATTCAGCACTGCAGCACTCAGATGTAGAATAGCTCATTTAATATATTTTTGGGCCCACTTTGGCCCATTTTTAGAGAGTAGTATATATTGGAATATTACAGACTTTTACCCTAACTTTTGACTCACTTTTAAATCTACACGTTAGGTTGCTATTTTTCTCTCTCTTCTCTCTTCTCTCTCAAAAGGTTCCATTGGTGAAGGTGCTTTGCCTTGGAGATTGTGGCAATGATTGCTGCTATTATTTTCATATTCTCTCTTATCTTCATGTTGTAATCCTCCAGAGATAGGGGAGTAGATTTCTTTACTAGTGTAGGGTTTTCCAGATAGATTGGGATGATGTTTGAGACCCCTTTTGATATTAAATGACTTGATTTTCTTAATGTTATGCTATTTCTATTTCTATAATTATTGTGGTGATTACTATAATCTTTATTGGGATATCTAAATTGGTGATAGTTGTTTAAGGAAACCTGTTGCCATAAATTGATAAATCTAGTGATTTATATTTGACGGAGAACATTAGAATTAACTTTCCGATTGGTAGTTATGCTAAAGCAATTGGTTCATTAAATTAATGTGATTTCTACATAAATTGAGATCTCATTTATTAGTTATTTGCATTGATCAAATTCTAGAGGTCGATTGATTACTAGTAGAATTGCCAGTAATTTATTACTAATAGCCATCAATGAGTTTAATATTTGATCAATGATAATTAATTTCCAATCCTAGGAATACCTTGCACTAGTGCTTTCTTCATTGTTGCTATTATCTCATTGCTATTATCTTTTAATTTTTAATATCTTAAATTTCATTCTTCAAAACCCTAGTTTTCCTAACTAAGTCTTGAAGCCTCCTTGAGAGACAACCTATGTTGTGCCCTTTACTACATTTTTGTGCAACTTAGTATTAAAACAAATTTCTAATTTGAGGATGGAGGCGACAACCTTCAGTCTGGGAGCTCTAGTGCTATTCATTAAGAAAAAGGACGGAAGCATGTGGTTATGTGACTACAAACAAATCAACAAAATGACCACTAATAATAGATCCCATTTGCCTAGAATAGACGACCTCATGAATGACTTAAGAAGAGATAGACTTGCGATTGGGATACACCAAATTCACGTAAAAGAGGAAGATATGCCTTCTTTAGGACTAGATATGGACACTACGAGTTCAATGTGATGTTGTTTGGGCTAACCAATATACCGACAGTGTTTATGGATTATATGAATAGAATATTTAGACCATACTTGGATAAGTTCATGGTACTCATCGATGATATTCTTATTTACTCTAGAACCAAAGAGGAGTATGGGGAACACTTACAAGTAGTGTTGGAGGTGTTGAGAAGCAAAAAACTTTATGCAAAGCTATCCAAGTGTGAATTTTGGATGAAGGAAGTGAAGTTCTTTGGTCATGCGGTATCACATGGAGGGATAGCAGTAGACTAGAGCAAGATTGAAGCGATGCAACAATGGGAAACCCCTACCATTGTGATGGAGATTAGGAGTTTTCTAGGGCTAGCCTATTGCCACCGAAGATTCGTTAAAGGATTTTCCCAAATTGCTTTACCACTCACCAAGCAACAACGAAGAATTAAGCTTTTGTGTAGAGCTCAGAGTGTAAAGAAAGTTTCCAAGAGCTAAAAAAGAAGCTAACCACTATACCTGTCTTAATCCTACCTGACCCAAAGGAGAAATTTGAGGTTTATTGCGATGCCTCAAGAAGAAGACTAGGATGTGTTTTAATGCAAAATAAGAATATAGTAGCCTATGCCTCTAGACAACTCCAACCCCATGAAGTTAATTTCCCAACACATGATTTAGAGTTAGCAGCTATCATTTGATGTAAGGTTTGAAGTGTTTTCCAACCACAAGAACCTGAAATATCTCTTCAACCAAAAGGTACTCAATATGAGACAAAGGTGTTGGATAGAGTTTCTAAAAGACTATGACTTTGGATTGAACTACCACTCAGGAAAAGCAAATGTGGTAGCAGACACTTTTAGTACGCGATGTCTACTGTATAAATATGAGATTTTACATGAGATTTTATATTGCTGGCTATGAGATTTGTATGACATATCTACTTTATAGCTATGAGATTATTTGTTGATAGTTATGACATTAGTTATGACATGTCTACTGTATAAATATGAGATTTTATGTGAGATTTTATATTGCTGGCTATGAGAGTTTTCTGACATGTCCAATGTACAGTTATGAGATTTTGCATGAGATTATCTGCTGATTGCTGTGAGCTTTATATGACATGTCTATTATTTAGCTACAAGACTTTATGAAACATGATGTATGATAAGGATAAAATTAAGTAGTGATAGTCTAGAAAAGTGGACTTGAGTTAAGAAATTGAAGTATGGAAAAGCATATTTAGGCTCACGGCTTAACCCCCTATACCATTGGGTTGATGCTCGCAGAAAAATCAAAATATTGTGGCAACAGCCACGGTATGAGCTCATTATCCTTTATGGTCATCTAAGGTATTGATGTAGTCATCCTGTGAGTAATTGAGAAAGATTTTAATGAAAGGAAATAAAGTCTCATGCATGAACATTATGAATGGAAAAGTTTACATGGTTAGGAAGTTCAAAAAGAGATTATTATTTGAATTCCTTAACTATAATTGATGATTTATAGCATTTATGCCTCTGCTAATGTTCAGAAATAGTCTAAAAGCAATTCTACTTCGGCTAATTATATTTGAAAAAATTAATAATTGAACTATTTACCTGTTCACCTTTTGTGATAAGCTTGAAGTAGCTGGAGCGACAACGATAACACAACTAGTGCGAAGTTGAAACTCCTACTAAGAAATTTGGTATTTTTGACTCCTATGTTTATCTTCCATTCTCGCCACTGGACACAAATAAACCTTGATCGTTAAAGGAGGAGAAGCCTCGCTCCTTTGAGTTTGGACCTATTGAGCATGGTGTGCCAGGGAGGAAGACCAGCCCCATGGCTAGACATAGCCCTTTTGATGGTCTCATCATGGGAGTAGGATTGAGTGGATTACGTCAACCGTTGGTCATCAATATCTCATTTGATTCCGAGGGAACACCACCCAGGGGACCTGTGCTCGTCATTGAGCTATCCTTTGACTCGGAGGTGAAGATCTTGGAGCTTCTTAACATGAAGCCATTGAATGTTGTGTTTTCGTGGTAGATGGAAGATTGGTATGCAGTGGAAGGAAAGGAAGAGCCTAAGGATGACCCAAAGGTCATAGAGGATGATTATGTTGAGTTGTTTGTGAGCTTCGATTTTGATCACTTTATGGATATTTTGTAGAGCATGAGGAGGAGTTCCTTCTTATAAAGGATCCAATGGAGATCCCATTTCTGACTATGAGTTACACAACGATGCCACTAATCGAACTTCAGGTTAGCCGCCTATCAGGCTAAGGACTACTCCCTTACCTTCATAGAGATCTATAGCATGGAGTTGCACTTCCCATTGCTGTTTATCTATGTGTTGTACTCCTTTTAGTATGTACTGATATTTAGGAGTGGATGGCTATGTACTGGTTTTATTTATATTTTCGTATTGGAAAATGGTATTGTACTTCCCCATATAGGTGCTATTATGTAAGCTTATATAAAAACTATGGATATTTATGTTACGCTTTTTTGTTATGTTAAGCGTATTAGATTATGTAATGTTACTTTCGCTTAATTACTTTCAATTGTAAATTTTATATCTCTATCATGTTGAAACTACAACTTACGTATCATTCACACATCAAGCTTAATCTTCAAAAAGTAGATTCATACAAAAAAAACAAAAATAAAAAAGTTTACCCACTATTTTCTTAACTTTAAATTTAAAATAAAACTGGTCAAACAACAAAAGTAACCACTAATAGAGTCTGGGTTTATTAGGTGTTACAAAGGCCGTGAAGTGGAGTAGTGGGTAAGCCTATCTTGTTCTATCAATGCTATTGAACTCCCTATTAGTTGTCAATGGTGGAATTGGGGCATTTTAGAACCCTATGATTTAGAATTTGGGGTTTTCTATTAGTTGGAGAAAATCAATGCAAATTAATGGTATTGTTAGCTCTTTAACATTATGTTTGTCTTGTTGCTAGGGTTATAGGGTGATTGAGCATCAACTGTTGAATTGGTGGCACTTGAAATTCGGTCTTCGATTCCTTGGAGCCAGTTTGTTAGTAGACATTATGTCTATAATTATTTTTATTCTTACTATATTGTTCCAAAATATATTTTAATAATTTAGACACTAAAAAATATTGCTTTGGCTATGTTATATATATCTGAGGAATTTGACGCTATTATGTTAGCTTATGTTTGATAAAAAATTGATACATAAGACGATATGATATTGATTTGGAAAATTTATATTGCACAAAAAAAGTTGAAAATCATGAATTTTGAATAATGAAAAAATTATTTTATCTCTGTTATGGATTTGAGGAAATGATTTAAGAAGTTAAGGAAAATCCCAATTATGGAATTATTAAGAATTGATTGAGTAATATGTATAAATTCTATATGTTTTGGGGAGAAACTCTGGCAAGTTCTGCAGCTAACAATAGTAGTCGTTATTAGCGTAGGTGCACCTTGACTATCTTGATTTAGGATAACACAAAAGAATGGCCGAACAAGTATGAATCCTCCTATTTATCCTGAATTTTTTATTATTGCCTAATATTTTCTATAAAAACGTTGATGTTTTTGAAAGTCTTTCTATGATAGTAATAAATGGTTGAATTCGTATATTATTTATGGCTTTATATTTTTGTTTTATTAGCTATTTGCATATTGTCTTATGTGGGTTATATACATTTTGCCCGTCACTAAGTTGCAAAATTCATCCCATTGTTCCCTCCTCCTTTTTAGATACAAGTGATGACTCTAAGCCTATTCCTCCGGCTCAACGATAGTTGACTCTTGAAATGGTGAACCTTGTTAAGAAGGTATCTATTATTGTTGAAATTCTTTTGGGATAATGTCCATTAGCATGTCAGTCGCACCATTTGTCATAGGTAGGGTCCTTTGATGTTTACATTTATGCTTAAATTTATACGAATTTAGATATGTAGGTTATGTTTTGGGAAAGGACTTGCAAACTTACTTTGGTATTATGTTTTTGAACTGATAATTGTATTGATTCTACAAATACTTGAAGCCCCATTCTGTATTTATATATGTTATTATATGCTGGAACAAAATTATATTTTGGGACATGTCTAAATAGCAAAGGAAACCCTGTCTATTTTTCTGAAAAATCTATGTGCTAAGGTTTGTCAGGGAAGTGCTCCCTATGCATTGGTTACGACCTAAGTTGGGTCATGACATTTCTTCTTCCTTATCATCGGATGATGCTCGAAAAAGCATGGCAGCATTTCAAACACAAATCATTACTCATGATCATATATGTATTTGTATTTGGATTTTTTTTATTTTATTTAGATTATTATGGGATTTGCACTTTTTAAATTTTATGTTATTTAAAATTTTATTTCATTTTAATATATGTGATTTTTACTACAATTTTGATCAATTTGATAAAATTTATTGATAATTATAATAATTGTAGTATTAATAATTAATGCGCACTTGATAATAAATAGTAATATAAAAAATTGTCAAATGCAAAAACAAAATAAAATGAAAAAATTTGAGGGATTTTTCATGGAATTTAATTGTAAAATATTTTTAAATTTCTCTACTACAGATGGATTTTGCAAATTTATTTTTAATTATTTTTATGGAAATTTAATCTGAAAATTGTTCAAAAAATAAAAATTAACATAAATTTTACCCTTTTAGTGGTGGTTTTCAATTAATATACCTACTTTAATTCCTTTTGTAAATTATAGAAGGGTATTTTATATGTTGGTAATTCTATCAGTGTTTTGCGAATTTCTAAGTGTCTAATAGAACCATAAATTTCAACGATAATAATAAATAGATAAAATTCTCAAATTGGCCTCTCTTAAATTTTACATCAACCAAATTGGCCCGTATAGAAAAAAAGGTCAAATTCGTTTCCTCCACCAAATAAAAAAAAACACAAAGAAGTCTCTGCCAATTTAAAAATTGGATAAATTAATCCTTCTATATATGTATCAATTTGACATTTCTTATGATTTTTCAGGATTTGTCCGATATTTTATACTAATAAAAACTTCTTTAGGTTTATAGAGACTATGCAAAATTCAAGGGGATTAATTTGGGGGCTTTGTCAAATAAATAATTGTATGATTTTTTCTTAACTGAAATAAACTTGTGTCCAAAATGATGTTCGTTGAAACTATGGGTGTTAGACACCAGAAGAGAAAAAGATAAGATTATATTTAGGGTAATTTGAAAATATATTGCATGGTGTGTTACAAGAAACAAGCAAGTATCCTTATTTATGATAATACTAACACCAATAGTCCTAATTAAACAAGGAAATAATCATGAAATAATAGTAAATATCAAAACTAATCCTTAGACATCATCATGGATACTCCTTGATATTCTAAGATATGTTGAAAATATTATATGATATCTTCTTTATTTCTAACAATGTTACATTTTAGGAGATGTTTACTTATTATTAAATTTCTATTTTTTGTTGATATATACTATTTACTACACAATTACAAAAATATATGTTGTATTATTTTTTATTTTCATGTTTTTGTTAAAAAAATAATAAAATATTTATTTTTTATATTTCTTTTATATATAAAATATTGAAAATAAAAAAGGAAAGGAGGGTAACACCTTTACAATTAAAAATAATAACAAATTCATTAAAACGAAACTGAAAAACAAACAAAACAAGCTCTTACTTTCGCTGAACATTTTCCTTGTACGTAAAGAACTCTGAGGGAGGTAAGTACAAATGCAAAATAAAAAAAATAAAGAAACTCTCAAGGCAGGATGAGATACTAGTTTAATAATAATTAAGATAAAAACTAGCAGCATTAGTTTATGATGTTTTGAGCATCTTGACAGACAATCATGCATTAAGAAAAGATAACAACTATTATTTTCCCAAATTAAAAATCCTCTCCTCAGGCTTTTCGGAATGCCGGTGTGAAAGATAAAATTTAGATTGCTATTCCCAAAGTTTTCTTCATATTAAATTTATTATGAAGCTTGGTCACTGATGATAGATTAAAGGCCGGAATGTCCTTTAACAAATTGAAAAAGATAGTTAATTGTACAACTTGTATGGATAATTAGATGGACACACCCCACCATCGAATGCAAAGCATTTTCTTTCACGTGAAAGAAAATTTATTTGTAGATAAGTTTAATGGCACTTATAGATTGAAAAATATAATATTCTAAATCTAATTAATAATAGTAAGTTTTTAATTAGTTTTTTATTTCATTAGGTGGGTTGACCATAATAAGTATCAAATGATGTCATAACTCTAGCAATAAGTCATGACATATCTTATATAGGAATTGAGAGCAGTACGGATCTAGTTAAACACTTTCTCCATCTCCAAAATCAATCGGACATTATTATCAGGTATTGTCATTTAAACTTTCTGTAATGGGGAAAGATAATGATGAACTTTCAACCTTCACAGATTCGGAATTCTCATATTTAGCAAGTAAAAATTTGTAAAGTTTTACAAGTTATGCACCTGGAGCAATTCCAACTAAAAAAAAAAAAAAAAGTTAATACTCACTTTAAGCTCTAACTGACTTTGTACTCGTGAATCATTTTAGTCGCTGACTTTAAAAATGAGTTAAATTAATCCCCTACACTACAAAATATGAGTCAATTTAGCCCTTTATTCCACTTTTATTTAACATTTTATTAATTAAATGATGATGTGTAATGTTAAGTGATATTTTATCATACCATACATCATTTAAAGTAGAAGAAAGTTTAAAATAACTTATTTTAGTATTTAAAATTATACAAAATGAATCATTGTATGACTTAAAAAGAATATTTAAATGGCTCATTTTGTATAATTTTAAACAACAAAATGAGTTATTTTAAATTTTATTTTACTTCAAATGACATATGTTATGTTAAGGTATCGCCTAAGATTACTTGTCATTATTAAATTGATAGAACAATAAGTAAGTGTGGATTGAGGGATTAACATGACTCACATTTTATAATGTTGAGCTTATTTTAAAAGTTAAGAATTAAAATGACTCATAAATAAAAAGTGAAAGACTAAAATGAATATTAACACACAAAAAAGAAAGTAATAAACAAACACTTATCAAATATGTCAAGTTTTTTCAAAGAGCAGCACCCACGGTATACATTTTTTTTTTTTTTTTTGATTAACACACCCACGATATACATTCAAACTAGTTATTTTCAAAATTCGGGACTAACATTTGTCAAATATGTCAGGTAGGTTCAAAGAAAAAGTAACAGCGCCCACGATACACATTCAAACCAGTAACAGCGCCCACGATATACATTCAAACCAGTTAGCACCCCACCCCCCGCGGCGGGCGCCTTCTCTCTTCTCTTCTCTTCTCTCTCCCCAAATGGGAATAAGGCCATTATCTTCTGATTTAATTAGTAGAGGGTCCTGGAACCAAACTACATGAAACACATTGGCGTCTAAACTCATTTCCCCTTTGAAGGGAAACAAGGCTTTCCATGTACCTAGCAGCTCTTAATGAATCATTTTTTCCATAAACTTGAAGATCCTTTGTTTCTTGCGAGTCAGATTCACACAACACCAATCCTTCGTTGCTGTCTCTCCAGAGAAATTGGTTGCCCCCATAAAACCCAACAACCTTTGAAATCACTTCCACGGGTCCAACACTGTATTGCTTAACCCAAGACCCTTCGTCCCAATAATCTTTCATCACCCACACGTCATAGCGCTTCTCTTTTCCTCTTGCCGGGTAAACAACGACCCCAATGGTAGCGAATTCGTCAAAGGGTGCAAGCGTTGCGAAGGCTTCTTCTGAAGAACCTCGAATACCTGGTACTTTTATCTTTCTGAAAACGTCATTCACCATGTCAAATGCCACAACAACATCTTTTGCTTCACCGAACTCATCAACATGAGCCCACCAGTGAGAGCAATTGTTCACATAAGTGTAAACCCGAGAAGAGCCCCAAATTTCAAAGGGAAGTGGAAGAGAAACATCAAGTTTTCTCCAGGAATTGGAATTGAGGCTGTATAACTCAGCTGTCCAACGCCCAACTTGTCGATCATCCGTTTCACTAACCCAAAGATCTTTGATCATAACAACTTTATAATCATTGGTTTTGTAGTCAAAGCCAAACCCAGCATAACCGGTGAAGGAATAAGTACCATGGGGACTAGTGAAGTTGGATTCGGGCAATGCCTTGAACTGCCTCAGAGAAGGGTTCATCATGACATTTGGATTGCCTTCCAGGAAATATATGCCATTGCAGGGACCCATGATTTCAGTCCAATATTTGTGGTCAGAATTGTATTCAAGGGGAGGGTTTAGAAGATAAGATGAAACACGTCCTTTGGGTTCGTTGACATTGCAAGAAAGAACAGAAATGCAAGTTTTAAGGCCAGAAAGGAACGGTCTGCGAATGACCAAGAGATTCTTCTCTTGGCTATCACAGTGATACTTGAGATTGTTGTAGATTATATAGTAATTGGAAACAAAATGAGGATCAGTTATGAGATCGAACCAGGACTTGCAAACGTACTTGCATTTCAGCAACTCTTTCGCTGGCAGCCTTGAGAGGATGTTGGATACCAATTCTTGTGGCAAATGCTCCATGATGCTTGCCTTTTCTCTTTCCGGAGTTTGAACTCGGAATAATGTTAATATTGTGCTGAGAATCTTCATGCTTTTCCTTGTTGTGATAACAAGAAAAGAGAGAAAGAAAAGAAAGTATAAGGAGATCATGGCTATGGACGTTGCCCGTTGATTTAGTGCTAATCTATCAAATGCAAGGGTGATTTATCTTGTTTGGTAATTTGATATAAATAATTGATCAATAATATTATATCACCTCATTTAAATATTCATTTTATTATTATTAAATAAGATTATAATATATCTTTATTTTTATTTATTCATCTAATCCAAAATGATAAAATGTATATTTTAATTAGTATAAAAAATAGTTGTTGAAATAGGAGTATTGAATAGTCGAGTACCGCGTTTTCCGACAATCTACCAAACACCGTGATGTGACTAGTACGTAGAAAGTAGTCACACATATTTATCTATATATAGTAGATTTTTTTGGGTGTTTATCTATATATAGTAGATGCTACAGCAGGTCTTTCTCTACGTGTTATACATGATACATATGTGGTCATAACTCAGAAACTCCCAACTAGATAGGATCTCTAGAAAAAAAATGAGACATCAAAACATAGAAAAATTCAAAAGAGTAGAAAACACACAAGACAGGTACCAGCAAACGATATCAAATTACTATTCACATGCATCCTGTTCACATGCACCCTTCTAATTAATAAATTTTAATATTGTTCATATGCTATTTTGGGAGATCGAAAATGTGATCATTGATATCATCAAACATATAGCACATGCACTCCAACCAGTAAACATTAATTTTATTAAGCGCTATTTTATGTGCCACTAATGGGAGGACGGGCTGTATGATTTTGTATTTTTTGAATAAGTTTTATCAAAGAAAATTGTTTTAAAATATACTTTTTCTTATGTTTTAATTTATTGTATTTGAATGAGTTTTTCCGATAATATACAGAAAATTAGAAGCAACCTAAATCTAAATTCGTGTGATCATTAATAATTTTTTTACGGTACAGAATATATATTTTTTTAAATATAAACTTTTTAAAAAAAATAATAATCCAAAAAACTTTTATATTTTGACGAAAATAACATAAAACTTAACATAAAAAAGCACTTTTTTACAAAGCTCTTATAATTAACAAGTAGTAAATATATTGATTAGCTCTCATCTTTACTGTTTTTGTGGAAGTTCGCCGGATGTTATCACTTAAGTAAGAGAAAGAGATAACATATTTCAGAATAGTCACTCCCAATTAAGCTATTGGCACTTCCACTGACTTAACCTTTGTTAAATTTGTCTAAAATACCCTTTCTTTATAATTATTAAACACTCAACATCATTTTGATACGAAGCGAAGTAACAAACAAAAAGAAATCAATGTCAACATACAGCCACACTTAAGCCTACACCATGAGAAGCACCTATGTAGTATAAACTCATAGCCTCCCCATCCCCTTCAGCATTGCCATCAAAGATGGAAAGATACACCTAAAAATAGCCACTACACGAACACAAGTATTGCTTGCATACATTGCACACAAAGCAAAAAAAAAAAAACTAAGAACAAAATTTAAACAATTAGTACTCCTAATATTCTTAAAGGCAGTGCCCTCCTAAGAA
Source organism: Dalbergia cultrata (assembly GCA_031216105.1). Taxonomy (NCBI): domain Eukaryota; kingdom Viridiplantae; phylum Streptophyta; class Magnoliopsida; order Fabales; family Fabaceae; genus Dalbergia; species Dalbergia cultrata. Next base: position 26,669,006 of record CM062353.1, on the reverse strand, counting down.
AACCACTTCAGTTGGAATGCCTCTGCTTGTTGTCCCTATAATGACCAAGCTTGGAAAATATCCTTATTTAGCGAACTAAAGAACACCATAGATGAGTTTTTTCAACTTTGACCTCATGTTAAGAAACGAGTTTCTAGAGAAACCCTGTTCCCAGAAAGATTTATCTTGACCTTTGAACCATTTCGCTAATGCTATCAAATTAGATTTAAATTCCATCGAGTCAATATCTCTTCTTAACACGTTAATGATGAAATCCATTGCCCTTTTTAATGACCTGACTTTAGCCTCTGTTTGTGTCTTAGCTTTCACAACATATGTTAAGTAACAAATCCATACATTTTCCTCTAACACTAGCATGCCTCCTATCACATAAAGGTCTCTTTTTGGACAATACTTATTGCACACTGACAAGCCCATTTCACACAATGATTCCATAGATGAAGGAGTACTACTCCTTAGCAAACATACCCTGTTTCTCACCTTTTGTTGACCTTTCCTCCTTATTGAAGCTTTTACCCATTCAGATAATTGAAACAGAATTTTTTGTTTCAACAATTCTTCATTCACATATTCCTTTTCAAATAACACTTTATTTCCTAAATTCCATATAGACCATATTATAGCAAAAAATAAAATGGTATACTCCTCTTTGTGTCTTCTTCCTATTATCAACTCCCCCTAATCTTCAAACATAGATCTAAAATCAGTTGGTACACTCCAATACAAGCCATCTTTTTGGATAAAAAAATTCTAACTTTTCCACAAAGTGTTGCAATGCAAAAAAAGGTGACTAATAGATTCAACGCGCAAGTTGCAGAACGCGCACCTTACAGAATTCTCCTAAATGATCCCATTTCTAAAGAATAGTCCTTTATTTTCAGTCTCCCAATCGAAGCAAACCAGGCCTTTAATTATACTCTCAACGGGACTAGGCCCCTCCATCCACAAGTTTTTGAAGATGCTTTGAGCTTCTAGTTGACACCTTTGTCCTATACCTACTTATTGGATAAATGATTTGACAGTGAACTCACCACTCTTATGATGTTTTCATACCCATTTATCCTTTGTACTTGAAGGAAAAAAGACCTGTGAAATAATAAAGTTAAGATGGTCTAATCATGTTTCTCCTTCTCAGAAAATTGTCTCCTCCAAAAGAGGTTCCACACCAACTCACACCCACTCCAAAAACGACACTCAAAGTTCATGCTATTTTTTTGGGTCGATACTATATAGAGTCTAGGGAAAACAACCATGAGACATGCTTTTCCCATCCAAGGATCTTCCCAACATAGGGTATTATTTCCATCACCTACAAGCATCCATAGCCCATTAGATACAATCTTTTCCACTCATGTTCCCATCTTCCAAACATCACATGTAAAATGCCATACCCCGCCTTTCATTTTACAATGTTGTCCCAAAATAGGCTTATCTAAAGCAAGATCATTACATGAATCAACCACTCTTTTCCAGAGAGAATTGTCTTCCTCTACATATCTCCACCATTACTTAAATAACATGGTAGTATTCTTTTGTAGGATATCCCCTACCCCAAGGTCTCGTTCTTCTTTTTGGACTTTGAGTAATGCTCCATTTAACTACAGATTCACCCCCTAGCCATTCAACATGCACTCAATTTTATCAATGATGGGCTGCCAAGTAGCTATTTTATTTGGGTTTGCACCTAGGGGGATCCCTAAGTATCTAATAAGCAGGGACATCACTGCGCATCCCAACACACTCTGCATCCTTGCAATACCCTCTTATTCATACCCTATCGATATCAAAGCTGACTTTGCATAATTTATGCACAATCCCAACATCAAACCAAAGCAATTCAAAATCATCTTATAAATTTGTATCACCTTATCATCCGTTGGGCAGAAAAGTATGGTATCATCTACAAATTGTAGATGAGACAACTCCACCTCTCTTTTTTTTACTCTAATACTCTCAATTAATCCAAGCCCTTTTCCTTATCTAGCAACTTATATAGGACTTTTGCAACTAAGACAAAGAGAAAAGGAGAGAATAAATCACCTTGTCTTAGTCCTCGTTCCATTCTAAATGGTTTTGAAGGAGTTCCATTGGTCAAAACAGACATTAATGTAGTAGATATGCATTGCTAAATCCATTTTATCCACCTAGCTCCAAAGGCCATCTTTTCAAGCATATGATTCATGAAGCTCCATTTAACTGAGTCATCAGCTTTTTTGAAATCTAGCTTCACTAGAACTCCTTTATATTTCTTTTTAATATATGTGATTTTTACTACAATTTTGATCAATTTCATAAAATTTATTAATAATCTATACCGTTGAATAAAAAAGATTCCAAAAGTAACTACTTTTTTGTGTCTCTTAACCACAATGAAATTTGATTTCAAGTCCACTATAAGGTTTTTAATTGTTTCATTCCATGTTTGATTAGTTAACAAATGTTTTGAAAAATTGAAATAACAAAAAAAAAAAATTCAAAGGTTTGGAAAGTGGAAACCACACATAAGTCCCAACCTTGCAGTTATCTCATTCTCTATACACACGCATTGCATCCTGTAACAACTTTTCTCAACCTCCTTCTTCTTCACTATGATGCTTCTCGATCCCCCAACCACACCTCATAGGGTGTTTGGAAACTTTTAATGAGATGAAATTTAATTGAATTCTTATGTTTGGAATGAATCAGTAAATCAAAGAATTCAATTCAATTCCTTAGTTTGGAATGAGTTTAAAAATGAATTAATTTAATTATTTTTACTATTTTATCCTTCATTAATAGTTTAGGAATAAAACATTATATTCAATTAAGGTTATTTTGGTACTTTAATTTGTTGGAATTTAATTCTCACATCAAATCACACCCATTTGGGTCTGATTTCAATTCCTTAGTTTTGTTGGATTTCAATTCTCGTGAGATTTCAATTCCTTCACTTGCTTCCAAACTATGGAATTTAATTCAATTTCTTGATATAATTGAATTCTAGGGGTTTCCAAACACCCTATCAATGCCGGTGCTTCCGAAACCCAGAAGAAGAAAAGAATAGCAAGAAGTGAAGATTTTTGGCATTCCTGTGTGGCGTTAATGGATCAATGCAGTGCCAGTTATAAAGAGCTAAAATGGTGATGGGCTGGATAGTAATGAAAGGGAAGTTAACAGATTTGATCATCCTCCTACACCAAACCACCCAAGAAGAGCTCCACCACTCAGCCATTGCCGTCTCCATGGATGAGCAACCAAATCAGATCCATGGCCAACATCCTTCGGGGGTGCCGTGATCTCAACCTCCATCGTACACCACTCTATAAAGGACCAAAAGAAAAAAGAGGAAGATGAAGAAGACTGCCCTCTACGCCCTCGCTTCCACACATCACTTCATGGAGGACCCAAGTCGACACTCCTCCGAGGGGCCGGAATCTCAGCCTCCGTCGATGCCAGCAAAGGAAGAAGAGAAGGATAAAGAAGATAGTCTTCCACACCATCACTTCCATTCTCCAAAAACAACAGTCGTGAATGGTTCGCACCCCATTTTGTTTCGTTAGCCATTACTCGAATAAAAATGATTCTTATTTTGAACATGTAATCGTATATAAGTTAATTCTAGCACACACGTACACACGCGTTGTTTGTTTGTTGAAATGCTGATAATGAATTAATTAATTAATTTGATGAAAAGTGGGTTTTTGGTTTCAGTAAGAACATTCTGTAACCAAAGGAAGGCAAGGAACAAAAGGTTCTTCTCTATGCTTGCCATAGTTGTGGTCACCAGGTAGGTTCCCTTCTTCTCTTCTCTATTCATCATTTTCTGCCATTCTAGGATTGATGCCAATCCTCCAAATCTTTTTATAAAAACTTTTATACAAATATGTGAAAAAACACACACAAAAAAAAAACTGGTCAAGTGCATCATTGTCTCACACATGCTATCTGCAAAGAAAGGTTTTCAATAATAAGCTGTGGTTTAAAGGCTGAGGCTATTAAAGGCTGACTAATAATGTGTTGCATGCTTGAAGAAGTGACTTCAGTAAAGAAGACTCTCATACTGCTCTTATTTACAAGGCAATTTTTTCTATGCAAAATGTTAAGCGACCATTTGATCCATTTGTCTTAAAATTGCTTTGCAGTATCGTGAAAGTTTCTTCCTTTGCATTCTTAGCCATGAAGCTTTTGGGTATGCCAAAATAAGAAAAAGCTCAAAAAAACAAAAAGCTCATTCCTCTTAAAGGTACATATTTAGTTCCAAAATTCTTAGATTCAAATTTTCTTTGTTTCCTTGGGAGTTGACACCCGTTCACATTCTTTCTTCTTTCACATTTTGCTATCTCTATTTTGTTTAGTGTTTAGCTTATTTGTCTTTGCCCACAAACTGTTCATCCCTATGCAAGTACTTTTCTTTTTCGCATACTATTTTTCTGTTTCATATGTGAAAAAATGTCTATATTTTTGCCATCACTATTACAGTTTCAAACTTATGTTAACAACATTGATGTAGTATGTTTTAATTTCAAATGTAAGTTTCATTGCACTTATGCACTTCTCATTTTAAGCATCATCATATTATCTTCTAAGGAAATAGGAAAGACACTATGATACCTTCGTCATTGGTGCAATATGGTTAGGCGCGAAATTGGAATGGACATATTTTACTATGAAAGTTCTTATGAGTCTCCTCAAATTAAATTAAACATCAACAATAAACTCCTTTTAATTAAATTTTTCCTTCCATGCACTCATCAAATTGCAGTGTCATTCTTTTCTGAAATTCGTTATTCAATGTATCTTTCATGAAAATTTAGTCCAGGCCAGGTACTTTTGGGGTTTGGCTAAATTATAGGTGGTAGTTTGGTATTGTAACTCCCCTAATTCTCTTTTGATTTCATTTTGCTTTCCTCTTGGTTTGTCATCTCCTCCTTTTTAATGGGTTGTTTCTTTCACACATAATTATTATAGGTGTAATGAGGATTTGATCCTTGTGATAGAACCATTTGCGACTTCAAGTAACACCACTCCACTGTTGCCCAAATTAATTGGCCATGCCATATTGGTTTCGATTCGTTGTTGGCTTTGATATGTGCAAGTATAATGATGTTGGCTATATATTTCAAGTAAAATAACCTTCCAAATTATGTTTATATTATAAATGTTTTATTTTTCATATATGCGTGGTAAGGACATAGCTTTACTTTTTCATATATAAAGAAAAAAATTAAAATTATTTTTTTAATCTTATTTTATCATTGTTTATAGCATCTGAGGCTAGAAAGTTATGTCCCTGAGTTGTGGTTTATTTTATAGTGACTTAGGCTTCTTTAAGTAGGAGGGTACTGCCAAGGAATATCATATGTGAAAGAAGGGTTGAAATTATAATCAAATTTTTACATAGCCAAATAATTGAACAATACCCTTCATAAATCCTTGCGGGGTATGCTCAAGAATTCATAGCCTCCATTCTGCCTTGTCAAATAGTTGATGCCTTTTGACTACTGATAAAGTTTGGTCTATACTAGGCTCAAACTTAATTTTCTTTTACTGCATTTGGACGAATGGAAAGGCATTAGATTTGAGAATCTATTCTTTAAAATTGTTTTTTAAAAGCATTCTACTCTTGCTTTTGTTAATTGCTTTTATGATTCTGCATAGGAATTTGAGAGGTTATAACTAGGTATTTTGTGGGTGTTGAAAGAAAGTAAGAAACTAAACTAACTCCCATCAATGTCAACATGTTGGTCAATATGCAGTTTCAGGCTTTGTAAGAGACAATATGGAGTATTTCGAAGACCACAAGGTTGGTGACTTGGTGATGTCAAAGAATCCTAGATTAATCTCTTACCAGCATAGTTTGGTGAATCCAAGCTATAACATTTCTAGCTATAGATTTTCCTACCTATGCTTCTAAATATTTCACACAGGTGTTTAGTGGTAGATTTTGTTAAGGCTATTTATTAAGAAAGGGAAGTTGTAAACGAGCACAGTTCAATTCCCCATCTTTATTTTATTTGTTCTACAGAGATTATTACTCATTTTATAATAACCTAACTTTCGTTCAATTTGCTTGAGATTATACCATGCACAAAGATTGACTTGACCACAGAATGTATTCACAATATTTATTACAGCTTATAACTTAAATTCAATTAATTCATTAATAGAGGAGTTAATCCATGTTTTCTTCCTATGAAGCTTATTATTTGGGTCTACAATTCAGTCCCCTAACAGTGGAATATGTTACCACTTTTGTCTCTAATTATGAAAAATGTCATCAAATTAGTCGGCAAATAAGGACTTCAATATTATTATTTCTCTTCATCTATTTTTTCAAAAAGAAACATTTAGCTTCAGGGACTTAATTTTACCTCAAAATCAAGACATACTGACAAATGCAATGATCGCTTACAAGTGTACTTAAGCTCGACTAGGCGAGCTAAATTTTTTTTCTTTAGCTATCATTTCTTATGATTGGGGAAAAAAATTATTTGACTTGCCCTCATATGTAAAGGATTAAATTGATAAAAACAAAAATTATTGAATGTTGAATTATGGTATCTTTTCTTATCCTCTTCCATAAGTTTGCTTGATTTTGTTTACATGGTGAAAAGGAAAAAATATAAAATTTGTATATAGATATAATTGCAAACCAAAACATACTTATTGGCAAGTAAGGATAGATTGATAAAATTATAAAATGGTCAAAAAATGAGTAGATAAGATCTCAAATATTATTCAAGAGCGAGTATAATAAACTAGATGCAAATTTCTAGATTTGCTCCTAAAATAAATTTCATCTTCCTACAATAAGTGTAATAATTTAACAATAATAATGAGGAATTTAAATATCACTACAAATAATATGTATTTGATACATTCACATTGTAAAAAACTTTTACATTCTTATCTAATCCTAAAGTCACATTAGCAATAATGGTTAATTTACACACTTATTACTTAAAAAATTTTTGCGATATTTTCTCTCATACAAAATTTATACACAATCAGATATTATGTAAATTTCTACCATGCTTGTATATGTATCCTACACTACTCTACATGTGTATCCCACTTAAAAGTGTTCCTTCTATACAAAATTTATACACATGTAAAGTAAATGTATCTAAGTTTATGAAAAATGTTTTCTTTGAATTAATATCATTCGATTGTCCCTATTTTCCAAGACTTTAATTTGAAAATCATCATCATGTATCTAAATTAATACCTTTTCATGAAATTAAATATATAACCTCTTAATCTCTTAAAATTATTATGCTACATTTGCTGTCAAATTAACATATGTATTGGTAAATATTAACAAATAATGATAAAATTGTTCTTACGTAGAAGTAGCGGTAAGGATACAAGTAACTCCGGCGTCCGTGGAAACGGGGGGTGGGGTACCTGCAAAGACACTCCGACGCTCAATTTAGAGAATGCGTGAATAGTGGAAAGGTGTTTAGGTGATAGAGATTGTATCGTACCAGGGGGCGATAACCCCTTTATATAATGAAAGGTTACCCCCATGGTGGATCTTGTTAAGATCTTCCTTAAGTGTAGGAGATATTCTTGTGATTGTGTTGGTACTGAAAATAATAATTAGATATGATACAGATATGATAAGATATAGAGGGATTATGTATGAGATTTAGGAGATACTCTCAAGTAAATCCTAGATATAGTCCGTAGGAGATGTTTATGCCATGTAACCAAGTTGTGGGACCCCTTAGGAGAGTCTTCCAAATTGGGCCGAGGTCTGGGGTCCATATCCAAGCTCTTGTAATTTAGGCCAAGGTATAGGCCTATATTTTCTAGTCCAGTACATCTTGCTTGTCTATTGAATTTTTATCATCAGCTACCGAGCTTGGGATTTCTCCTGATGTTAGGTAATTGAGGAGTGGAGTTCGCCAATCTTGGCTTCCTATCTCCGTTTTGCAACTTTTGAATTGAAGGCAGCTTGGGCTTTGAAGTTTTATCTGAATTGTAGACTTGTTATTTTGTGGTTTGCTGGTGCTGGTGAGCTTAAAGAGCATGTCGGCCCTGGTATTGTGCTCTCTCGGTATGTGTGCTACTTCACACGAGTTGAAGTGTTGTATCAAGGTTTTTACTAGTGCTAGATATTTTTCTAGGAGAGGGTCTTTGGCAGCGAAAGTATTGTTGACTTGGTTGACCACTAGCTGTGAATCAGCTTTTACCTTGAGTCTTTGGGCTCCGACTTCTTGGGCGACTTTGAGGCTGCTATTAGTGCTTCAGATGATGATACTGAAGTAGTATGTTGCACTCAAAGTAGCTTCTATTTTCAATGATAGGGAGTCGGTCTGAAGATTTAAGAGAGTTTGCTTAGTGTCATCTTATTGCGAAAGTAAGGTAGAATGTCTCCCTTGTAGTGCTGAGGATAGGGTGTGTAAATATCTGGAAGGAGATGGGGATGCTAACTTTATTTATATGTACATAGATTTCTTTGAGAAATTAATGTGAGGGTTCCATTTACTCGGTTTGAGGAGGGGTGTCTAAATAAAGTTAATGTTGCCCCTTCCCAACTTCACCCTAATAGTTGGGCTTTCATCTGAGCGTTCGAGAATTTGTTTGATATGCTCGGTCACGAGCCTAGTGTAGGTGTATTATTTTATTATTTTCAAGTTAAAGGAGTGGATGGAGGGAGTTGGATTTCCTTCAGTAGCGTCCCTCGGAAGAAATTGTTGAGTTTGTTGACCTCTAATTTTAAGAGGTTTAAGGATAAATTTATAAAGTTGAGGTTGGTGGAGTTCGAGTTCCCCTTCTTTCTAGATTCTAGTGGTATAGAGAGATTTCCTTTATACTGGCAACATAATCCCCGTCAGATTTTGAGGATGGAGCATGGCTCTCTTTCGCCTTCGGATTAGGTGGTGGTGGACTTACTAGAGGAGTGTGTGAATTCGAGCTCTCCACTCTCCTATGGGATTTTGTTGGAGTAGAGTTATGATAACGAGAGAGTCCTCAAGAATATAGGTAGTTCTTTTGAATATTTATTCTTGTTTGACGTGTTCTAAGGAATATGATGTCTTGGTGTAGATTTTGGAGGATGCAAATCTATTTGTGAAAGCTTTGGCAAGATCTTTGAACCTATGAATGGAATTTAGGGGTAGGGTTGAGAACCACAGTAGTGCCAATTTTTCCTGAAAAGACAGGAAAGTTTGGTAGAAGATTCTTTCAGTTGCTCCGTTAATAAGCATCATGGATCTGAACGTTGTAATGAACAATTGGGGATCTCTTGTTCCATCATAAAGGCGAAGTGATGTTGGGAGTCTGAAGTTGGCAGGTAGGTTGGTGGCTATAAGTAAGCATATAGGTAGTGCTTCTAAATATTTATTCTTTTCGATCCTCGCCCTATTTATTTTGTTCATATCTTGACGTGTTGGTTTTCTTCTTTGTAGGTGAGATGGCTCCTAAACTTCGCCCCAAAGAGTTGGTTGCCATGAAGCGCCAATGTAAGGTGGTTGTTGAGGAAAGCCGGGCTCCATCTGTCTCTCCTGGCATTGGTTCCAGCTTTGGGACCCCAACCGATCCAAACCCTTTAAAGGAATGCAAGAGGGCAAGGTTTGGGGTTGACCCTCAAGAGAGGGAGAAAATGCCTTCTCTTTCTCCTACTTCTCTTGCAGGGGCAGTTGAGGTGAAAGACTTCCTCGGCTTAGTCAACTTTTCGAGCCTTTGGAGTATCCAGTTCCCTACCCCTGAATTCATCGACTAGCAATTTATTCACTCCAAGGATCTAGCTTTGATGGAAATGGTGAGCATCCTGGTCTCTATTGACACTTGGAGATTCAGGGTCTTCGCTAGGATATCATTGCTCGACACCTCGAAAGACAATATGGGAGCTCAATTCGTGAGCTCGAGATGCTGAGGATTGTCTCGGCTAACTTCAAGGCTGAGAAGGAGGAAGCTGAATCCAAATTGGCCAATGAGAGGAGGGGCTAGCTAAAGGCTAACAAGGCCTTCAAAGAGAATATCGACAGCCTCGAAAGCGGATCTAGAGGCATCCAAGCTTAAAATCCAAGAGCTTGAAGCTGAGAAGAAGATCTTTGAGGCTGAGAATAAGAGGTTGGACGAGGGGAATAAAAGTCTCCGAGGGCTCCTAATACAAAAATATTATACTCTAAAGTGAGCGTAATAGATAACAAAATATTATAATCAAGGTAACACCATTATTAGTATAGTTTTCATTCCATCTGTACTTGAAATAAAAAACTTTATATGCAGTTTCTCATATTGCTAATTCAATATTAATGCGATATAAAGTTAAGCATGTACATGCATATTTAATTATACTAATACACAAAAAATAAAAAATGCGGCTTAGATTATGTAAACTTTAATTAATTTCAACTAAACTTATTTTACAATAAAATATACTAACCATACTTGATTTGTACAAAATGCAGTAAAATGAAGAACATTTTAGATATTCAATCACTTTTTGACCTCTCAATTAAATCTAAGTACCATCAAGTACAATTGGAATGTCATTTGAAGGAAACATGTTACATAACTTTGGAAAATAAATGATTTGAATGTGTGAAATTAATACTCATTTCTTTAACTCTTTTTTTGTTTAGTATTTGAACATGTTACATTATATTTAAATATTTATTTTATTGAGATAAAGTTGTCATATGTAATATTTAGCACTAATCACAATAATTCCCAAGAAATAAAAAAGGTGGCTCAATAGGTACGGCAATGTCCATCGAGTTGCTAGTTATAATAATTGTAATATTAATAACTAATGCGCAATTGATAATTAATAGTAATATGAAAAATTGTCAAATGAAAAAACAAAATAAAATGAAAAAAATCTGAGGGATTTTCCATGGAATTTAATTGTAAAATATTTTTAAATTTCTCTACTGTAGATGAATTTTGCAAATTTCTAAGTGTCTAATAAAACCATAAATTTCAACGATACTAATAAATAGATAAAATCCTCAAATTAGCCTCTCTTAAATTTTACGTCAGCCAAATCGGCCCCTATAGAAAAAAAAGGTCAAATTTGTTTTCTCCACCAAAAAAAAAAGTCCAAAGAAGTCTCTACCAATTTAAAAATTGGACAAACTAATCCCTCTATATATGGATCAATTTGACATTTTTCATGATTTTTCGGGATTTTTCCGATATTTTAACTTGATAGAAACTTCTTTGGGTTTATAGAGACTAATTTGTCTAATGCAAAATTTAAGGGGGATTAATTTGGGGGTTTTATCTAATAAATAATTGTATGATTTTTTCTTAACTAAAATAAACTTGTGTCCAAAATGATGTTCGTTAAAACCATGGGTGTTAGATACCGGAAGAGGAAAAGATAAGATTATATTTAGGGTAATTTGAAAATATATTGTATGGTGTGTTGTAGAAACAAGCAAGTATCCTTATTTATGATAATACTAACACCCTAGTCCTAATTAAACAAGGAAATAATTATGAAATAATAGTAAATATCAAAACTAATCCTTAGACATCATCATAGATACTTCCTGATATTCTAAGACATGTTGAAAATATATATCATATTTTACTTATTATTAAATTTCTATTTTTTGTTGATATATACTTTTTACTACATAATTACAAAAATACATGTATTTTTTTATTTTCATGTTTTTGTTAAAAAATAATAAAATATTTATTTTTTTATATTTCTTTTATATATAGAATATTGAAAATAAAAAATGAAAGGAGGGTAGCGCTTTTACAATTAAAAATAATAACAAATTCATTAAAACGAAACTGAAAAACAAACAAAACAAGCTCTTACTTTAGCCGAACATTTTCCTTGTACGTAAAGAACTCTGAAGGACGTAAGTACAAATGGAAAATAAAAAAATAAAGAAACTCTCAAGGCTGGATGAGATAATAGTTTAATAATAATTAAGACAAAAGCTAGCAGCATTAGTTTATCATGCTTTGAGCATCGTGACAGACAATCATGCATTAAGAAACGATAACAACTATTATTTCTCAAATTAAAAATCCTCTCCTCGGGCTTTTCGGAATGCGGGTGTGAAAATTTAGATTGCTATTCCTAAAGTTTTCTTAATATTAAATTTATTGTGAAGCTTGGTCACTGATGATAGATTAAAGGCCGAAATGCCCTTTAGCAAATGGAAAAAGATAGTTAATTGTACAACTTGTACGGATAATTAGATAAATCCATTAGATGGACACACCCCACCATCGAATGCAAAGCATTTTCTTTCACGTGAAAGAAAATTTATTTGTAAATAAGTTTAATGGCACTTATAAATTGAAAAATATAATATTCTAAATCTAATTAGTAATAGTTAGTTTTTTTATTAGGTGGTTTGACTATAATAAGGAGTAAACTTCCAATGCGGTCCCTGATAATTTCAATGTCGGACAAGCTAATCTCTAACAACTGGAAAGTGTCAACTTAGTCCCAGACAATGTCAAAAGTCAGACAATCGTTAGTCCCTGAACGGAAAACAGTAACGGTGTTAATGACAATTTCATTATCGAACAAATTAGTCCCTGATGTCCTTCATCCCCATCCCTTTCCTTCCTTCACCTTCTTCACTGCCACCACCACGACCAACACAATCAAACCTGCCCAATTACTTTGCGTCTAGAAAAATGAAACAAACTCAAACAACTATCATCCAAAAGTGACCGGTAAATTTGATCGCAATAACCGGAGCATCATTCAATTGATTAAAACAGCAAATAGACACCTACTTCAAGATAACCCAAAAATTCATAAAGCACATCAATACTCATTCAATGAAAGTAAACAAAAAGAAAAACTTAAAAGATTGATAAGATTTCAACATTAGATTATACTTGGAAGGCCCTTTTATGCTGTTATCTTTCCTCAACTATTAGATAACTCTAGAAAGCTCCTATTTTGTGAGCCATTTTCCTTCATTCACCCACTTATTCAACACTAGCAAATTCAGAACAACCCATTATTACTCAATGGATCTTCAATTATGGCAGCTTACGGTTGCATTATTACCACGGCCGATCTTTGAGGTGGTGCCCATGACAAAGAGTTGCCTCTGCGTGCGTGGGAGGGCAAGAGTGGAAAGCTTGAATGGATTAATCAATGAGGAAGAAGAAGAAAGGGAATATGAAAGATAGTGGGAAGCATGTAGTCTAGGCATAGCTTAAAAAGCTTTTTGAGTGGTGGAATTGACGGAATTGGAGTAAATATTAGAGATATGAGATGGAATTTGGATGCCTATGGATCCCTAAGCTTTCTTTCTCTGAAATGGTAAGGAAGTAGGAAGGAAGAGAGGGGCAATGGTTTCGTTTCGCTAACTGGGGAAGAGAGTGGTTGTGGTGGTAACAGAGAAAACGAAGGAAGGAAAGAAATGGGGAATAAAGATTTATTTTTTATTTTTTTATAAATGACACCAGGGACTAATTTGTCCGATAATGAAATTGTCATTAACACTTACTTTTTTCATCCAAGGACTAATAATTGTCCGACTTTTGACATTGTCAAGGACAAAGTTGACACTCTCCAGTTGTCAGGGACTAACTTATTCGACGCTGAAATTGTCAATGACCACCTTGGGATTTACTCCTATAATAAGTATCAAATGATGTCATAACTCTAGCAATAAGTCATGACATTTCTTACTTACATAGGAATTGAGAGCAGTACTGATCTAGTTAAACACTTTCTCCATCTCCAAAATAAATAGGGCATTATTATCAGGTATTTTCATTTAAACTTTCTCTAATGATGAAATGTCAACCTTCACAGATTTGAAATTCTCATATTTAGCAAGTAAAAATTTTACAAGTTATGCACCAGGAGCAATTCCAACTAAGAAAAAAAAAGGACAATGTTTTAAGAAAGTAATAAACAAACATTTATCAAATATGTCAGGTAGGTTCAAGGAAAAGGTAACAGCAAAACCCCTTCGCTCTCTCTCCAAATGGGAATAAGGTCATTATCTTTTGATTTAATTAGTAGACGATCCTGGAACCACACTACATAAGACACATTGGCGTCTAAACTCGTTTCCCCTTTGAAGGGAAACAAGGCTTTCCATGTACCTAGCAGCTCTTAATGAATCATTCTTTCCATGAACATGAAGATCCTTTGTTTCTTGCGAGTCAGATTCACACAACACCAATCGTTCATTGCTGTCTCTCCAGAGAAATTGGTTGCTCCCATAAAACCCAACAACCTTTGAAATCACTTCCACGGGTCCAACACTGTATTGCTTAACCCAAGACCCTTCGTCCCAATAATCTTTCATCACCCACACGTCATAGCGCTTCTCTTTTCCTCTTGCCGGGTAAACAACGACCCCAATGGTAGCGGATTCGTCAAAGGGGGCAAGCGTTACGAAGACTTCTTCTGAAGAACGGCGAATACCGGGTGCTTTTATCTTTCTGAAGACGTCATTCACCATGTCAAATGCCACAACAACATCTTTTGCTTCACCGAACTCATCAACATGGGCCCACCAGTGAGAGCAATTGTTCACATAAGTGTAAACCCGAGAAGAGCCCCAAATTTCAAAGGGAAGTGGAAGAGAAACATCAAGTTTTCTCCAGGAATTGGAATTGAGGCTGTATAACTCAGCTGTCCAACGCCCAACTTGTCGCTCATCCGTTTCACTAACCCAAAGATCTTTGATCATAACAACTTTATAATCATTGGTTTTGTAGTCAAAGCCAAACCCAGCATAACCAGTGAAGGAATAAGTACCATGGGGACTAGTGAAATTGGATTCGGGCAATGCCTTGAACTGCCTCAGAGAAGGGTTCATCATGACATTTGGATTGCCTTCCAGGAAATATATGCCATTGCAAGGACCCATGATTTCAGTCCAATATTTGTGGTCAGAATTGTATTCAAGGGGAGGGTTTAGAAGATAAGATGAAACACGTCCTTTTGGTTCGTTGACATTACAAGAAAGAACAGAAATGTAAGTTTTAAGGCCAGAAAGGAAGGGTCTGCGAATGACCAAGAGATTCTTCTCTTGGCTATCACAGTGATGCTTGAGATTGTTGTAGATAACATAGTAATTGGAAATAAAATGAGGGTCAGTTATGAGATCGAACCAGGACTTGCAAACGTACTTGCATTTCAGCAACTCTTTCGCTGGTAGCCTTGAGAGGATGTTGGATACCAATTCTTGTGGCAAATGCTCTATGATGCTGGCCTTTTCTCTTTCCGGAGTTTGAACTCGGAATAATGTTGATATTGTGCTGCGAATCTTCATGCTTTTCCTTGTTGTGATAACAAGAAAAGAGAGAAAGAAAAGAAAGTATAAGGAGATCATGGCTATGGACGTTGCCAGTTGATTTAGTGCTAATCTATCAAATGTAAGGGTGATTTATCTTGTTTGGTAGACGTTGCCCGTTGTTTTAGTGCTAATCTGTCAAATGCAAGGGTGATTTATCTTGTCTGTTATTTTGGTATAAATAATTGATATATAATGATGTTTCAACACTCATTTTTTAATGTCTTATCCAAATATCTATTTTATAATTATTAGATGAGATTTTACTTTACATTCATTTTTATTTATTAATCTGTTTTAATAATAATAAAATGTATATTTAAATGGGATATTAAAAAATAAATGTTGAAATAGCACGAATTCATTGGTAAGGATTGCGTTTTTCCACGATCCACCAAACACCGTGTTGTGACAAGTAGGTAGAAAGTAGTTACAGATATTTATCTAAATATAGTATATGGTACAGTAGGTCTTTCTCTACCAATTATGTGCTGGTCATAATTCATAAACTCCCAACTAGATAAGAGCTCTAGAAAAAGAAAAAGATGAGACGTCAAAAACATAGAACAATTCAAAACAGTAGAAACACAGACAAGACCGGTTACCAGCAACCGATATCAAATTATTATTCACATGCACCCTTCTAATTAATAAATTTTAATATTGTTCATATGCTGTTTTGGGAGATAGAAACTGTGATCATTAATATTATCAAACATATTGCACGTGCACTCCAACCAGTAAACATTAATTTTATCAAGCGCTATTTTATGTGCCACTAATGAAAGGACGGGTTGTATGATTTTGTATTTCGTGAATAAGTTTTATCAAAGAAAATTGTTTTAAAATATACTTTTCTTTTGTTTTAATTTATTGCATTTGAATGAGTTTTTCGATAATATACAGAAAAATAGAAGCAACCTAAATCTAAATTCATGTGATCATTAATAATTTTTTACGGTACAGAATATATATTTTTTGAAATATAAATTTTTTTTGTCAAAAACAATGACCCAAAAAACTTTTATATTTTGATGAAAATAAAATAAAACTTAACATAAAAAAGGACTTTTTTACAAAGCTCTCATGACAAGTAGTAAATATGTTGATTAGCTCTAATTTTTACTGTTTTTGCGAAAGTTGACCTGATGTTATCACTTAAGTGAGAAAAAGAAAAAACATATTTCAGAATAGTCACTCCCAATTGAGCTATTGGCACTCCCACTAACTTAACCTTTGTTAAATTTGTCTAAAATATCCTTTTTTCGATAATTATTAAACACTCAACACCCTTCTAATAAGGAGTGGAGTAACAAACAGAAAGGCATCAATGTTAACATACAGCCACACCCAAGCCTACACCACTGAGAAACACCAATGTAGTATAAACTCATAACCTCCACATCCCTTTTGGCATTGCCATCAAGGATGGAAAGATACACCTAAAAACAGCCACTACACAAACAAAGTAGTGCTTGCTTACATTGCGCACAAAACAAAATAAAAAACTAAGAACAAAATTTAAACAATTACTGCCAATATTCTTAGAGGCAGCACCCTCCTAACAAAACCACTTCACTTGGAATGCCTTTGCTTGCTTTCCCTGTAATGACCAAGCTTGGAAAATATCCCTATTCAGCTAAGTAAAGAACACTAAAGAGGAGTTTTTTTTAACTTTGACCTCATGCTAAGAAACAAGTTTCTAGAGAAACCCTGTTCCTAGAAAGATTTATCCTAACCTTTGAACGACTTCGCTAATGCTATCGAATTAGATTTAAATTCCATCAAATCAATATCTCTTCTTAACACATTAGTGATGAAATCTACTGCCGTCTCTAATGACCTGACTTCAACCTCTGTCTGTGCATTAGCTTTCACAACATCTGTTAAGTAACAAATCCATACATTTTCCTTGGACACCAGCATACCTCCTTTCACATATAGGTCTCTTTTTGGGCAATACTTATTGCACACCCACCAGCACATTTCACACAATGATTCCATAGATGAAGGAATACTACTCCTTAGCAAACATACCCCGTTACGTTTCTCCCCTTCTGTTGACCTTTGCTCCTTGTTGAGGCTTTTACCCATTCAAACTAATGAAATAGAATTTTTTGTTTCAACAATTCTTCATTCACATATTCCTGTTCAAATACCACTTTTTTTCTTAAATTCCATATAGACCATATTATAGCAAAAAAATAAAATGGTCCACTCCTTGGCGAGCTCAAGAGGTGCAGGGAGCACGTAGCAGATGCGTCGTGGAGCAGGGGCAGTGGCATCGTGGAGCAAGGGCAGCGGCGTCGTTGAGGTGGATGGTGGTGGTCTTCAGGCGGAGTGATCACTAGCGGCGTTTGAGAGAGAGGATGAGATGAGGAAAGTGTGAAGGGAAAGTGAGGTTGAGAGTTGAGAGAAAAGAGCATTTGATAACCCTAATTCCCTTTTTTTTTAATTTTTTTTTTAAACGGATGAAATGGTAACCCACCATAATATACCCTTCAACCGCCATTTTTTTGCTAAATTTGTGGCAGTTAACAAAACCGACTTAATTCACCAGTATTATAGCAGTTTTTTAAAACCGTCATAATTCAACCGCCACAATTTACTTATTTTTTTGTAGTGTTCTCTTTTGTAACTTTTACTTTTCATTTTAATAAACCTCAATATTATTAACTTTTTTAAAAAAATTTAATATAGTGTTACATTTATTTTTGTGATTTTTTTGTCTGTAAAAAATTTCAACTTTTGCTCATTCTTTAACTGTACGTAATCAATACGATTTCTTACATCTAAATAAAAACATAATTATGTTTTAAAATGAATAAGTCCACGTGAATTTTTTTTTTTGGTATAACAATATATATTTTTAAAATTTTCTAGTTTACACAACATAGAATATTTTATTCTTTTTATTTTACTATTGCATATAAATATAAAGAGAAATGAAAATATATCGTGTAAAATAGAAGACAAAGATAATTGACCTTTGGTGAATATCTTAGAATAATTTTTTCTGAAAAAATTAAATATTAGTTTTATTTTTTCACTTTTTTCTATGATAAACGTTTCTGTGAAATTCACATTTCTTGATGGCGCTCCTTGTTTGCAAATAGACGGGGCTATCACCTCAGTTTCCATTTGTTGACTCTTATTCTTAGTATATCATTCTTCATGATATTTAAATACAACATAAAATAAAAAAGAATGAAATACTGTATGTTGTGTAAAATAGAAAATTATAAAATATTATACTAAGAAAAAGTCACGGTACGCTATTAACATTTTAAGGCAATGTTATATATATTTTTTATGTTGATATGAGAAATTAAATTTAATATATATGAAAGAATGAGAAAAAATTGATTTTTTTAAATAACAAAAGCAAGTAAAAATATATTAAAAAGAGTTTCATTTTAACATATTGACAATGTAAAATTTTTTTTATACTTTTATATAATCAAATCGTCTTATTTGTCTCCTATTTAATTAGTGAGTTTGAAACTTAACCACTTTTTTTTGTGACAATACATGATTAGATGGTAATATAAAGTTTTTTCACATTGTCACTCTATAGATATTAATTCTATTAAAAAATTCAAAAATTGATAATATTAAGATTTATTAAAATTAAAAGAAACAATAGATAATACTTTAATTATAAAAGAAAATGAAATAGTACTTTAGGCAAATTAAATAAAAATTGAGTGGACGGGAATGTCAATAGGTTAATCGGAGTGGCAATCAATGTTCAAAATCGAGAGCTAGCTAGTTTTTTATTTAATATAAATTATATTATTTAAATATTAATTAGATTATTCAAATATTTGTTAAGGGAAGCTCTAACCAATTAAGGGTTGGTAAATTAATTAAATCTAAGAATATATATGTATCCCACTTCTTGGATGTTGGCGTCAAACATTACATTCATTCGCGAGTGTAGGTTGAATTGGCTTCCACTTTGATGACTCATCAACGTGTGCAACTCGATTTTTGTTATGAAAGTACCGAAGTGGGTAACCCCCTAACCTAGGGCCATAACTCGACACTTGCATATCCTTTGAAAGGCAAACACGAATCCACGAATCACAAGGCGGGCAACCTCTGTGACGCCTAATGTGAACTGGGAATGGGAAACAGCTTGATAGAACGTGAATATAATTTCAACCTTTTAACGAACCTCATGAGTTATGACTATCATCCTCACTTTGTTAAAAGAATAATATTAGTATATGTAATTTTAGATACCATTCAAATGTTTGAAAATTAATATACATATATATATATATAATTAAAAGTTTTAGTTACACGTTGTAAATATAATGAGATAACTAACAATAAATATAAATATAATTTATCGATAATATATAGCCAAAATTTATAAGTAATATAAGTAGAATTACCAGATCAAAGCCAAATAAAGACGCAAAGCCCTCAAGCTGTCGAGAGTCTAAATACAACTAGGATATGACATAAAGTTATGCTACAGGGACACGTCCGATGTGGACTTCCTCGGCGGCGTTGACGTTGATGTTGACGTAAATTTTTTTTCCTCCGTCTATAAGTGCAGCCGAAAAAGTTGAAAGAAGAAAAACTCTGAAACATGCAATTAAATGTCAAATTTGAATGACTGGAAGTTTGAAAAAATAAAAAAGAAAATTTGCTTCAAGCGTGAATGTCTTTTCATGGCCTAAAGGGGACGGTGCAAAGTTGGAAGAAAATTTTGCCTACAAGCTGAAGTTTTGTAGTGTATTCACGCGAAAACTTCTACAATAAAGGTGCTCCAATCATTTGCAAAAGCTTTTTTTATTTTTTATATGGTGTGTTAATTTAATAATTCTTCATGTATGATATTGTGTAGAAATTTACATAAATATGGTGTACAAATCTTGTCATTGGCGAGATTTGATTCAAAAAATAATATTTTTCATTTTTCAAATCTTGCCATTGGCGAGATTTGATTTAAAAAAAATATTATTTTTATTATCCAAATCTTACCGTCAGCTACTTTTGAATTAAAAAAAATAATATTTTACTAGCTAAATCCTGTCATTGGTGAGATTTCATGAAATCCTGTCATTGGCGGGATTTCATACCCAATAACTATGTAATTAGCCAAACTAACCTATTTCATGGCAAATTTTTCCTCCCCCACCATATTGAAAAAAAAGACCCTTTGCAAAACAAGAAGCAATAAAAAAAAAAAAAGAGCTACATAATAAAAGATATACATAGAGAGTGTGTTATTTTCTGACAATGAGAGAAAAAAATAGAGCGCCTATAGGGTATGGATAAATACATCAGGAATATTTTTTAATATTATTTTTATTACTCATTGATATTTTAAAATTGTAGTATTTGAATATGAGGGTTTTCATCGGAAAACATTATATTTACCTCTAGGATTGAAGACTGTAGAAATGCTACTTTTTAATTATCCTAAATATAATAGAATATTTTTCTGAGTCTGTCTTATGATTTTTCCTCTGATATTTGGGTTTTCCACGTTAAAATTCGATGTCTATTTACTTTTAACTTTGCACAAATTTATTATCACTGTACTGTGCTGATTGGTAAATTTAATTATATTAGATTTATTTTGGTGCACATTGTCACACATTTGCATCATTTAATTACTAAGCCCAATAAGTGGTATTAGACCTTAAGTTGAGCTTAGGATTGTGCTATGTAAATTAAATGGAGGAAAATACGAGTACCTTGATCAAGCTAACATTAGCAAATTACTCTATTTGGAAACTAAAAATGGATGATATACTTTTCCACAAAGATTTGTATGATCCTGTAGAGAAAGGAGAAGTAAGGCCGGAAGACGTGACAATAGAAAATTGGAAAAAGATGCACCAAAAGGCCATTGTGTTAATTAGGCAGTAAGTGTATATTAGTGTATTTCACCATGTGGCTAAATAAACAAATGTTGATACTCTGTAGAAGAATTTACAAGATCTCAATGGGAGAAAGGCTAAACAGAATAAAACTTTCGCAATAAGAAAGTTAGTGAATCTCAAGTACAGAGATAGAAGGGCTATTGCTGAGCACTTGAGTGACTTCCAAAATATTGTGAATTAGTTAAATACCATGCAAATAGTGCTGGATGATGAGTTGCAGGCATTATTACTTTTGAGTTTTTTGCTAGATAACTGGAAGACCTTGGTGGTATCACTAAGCAACTCTACTTCAAGAGAAAAATTTTCTTGAGTCCAAGTCAAAGACAATATGTTCAATAAAGAAACTAGAAGGAAAGATTTGGTGAGAATAGATAATTCCCAGGCCCTTGTCAAAAGCACAAGGGCAGAAACAAGAGTAAAGTTCGGTCCAGAAAATCTAAAGATTGATCATAGTCCCAGCTAAGAAAAAGGTTTAAATGTTACCATTGTAGTGAAGAATGGCACATCAAAAAGAACTACAAGGCTTGGAAGAATAAAGACGATAAATATCAGAGTAGTCAGGACGTGGCTAATGATGAAAATATTATGACTCCGGTGACAAACAAGGAAGAAGTGTTGCTCTCTTTTGTATATGAAGAGTGCCATGTTGCAAATTCATGTGTTGAATAGGTCGTTGACTCAACAGTTTTTTATTATGCCACTCCTAATGAGGAATTATTTACTGTGTACAAAATAGGAGATTTTGGAATGTGAGGATGGGAAATACTAGTAATTTTGACATAATGGGAGTTGGTGATGCATGCATTCGAAAAAATATAGAGTGTACACTAACATTGAAGAACATACAACATGTTCTGGATTTACACTTGAATCTGATCTCCGTACACGCTCTGGATTTAGTCGGATATGACAGTAACTTTGGTGGTGGGAAATGTAAGCTGTCCAAATGTTCGTGGTGGTTACTAGAGGAATATTGTACAACACTTTGTTCGTGACTCAAGTTAAGTAGATCGGAGGGTTGAATGCAGATGACGACAATACATTGCCAAATTTGTGACATAAAAGACTGGCTCATATGAGTGAAAAATGATTTCAGATTTGGCTAGAAAATCCCTTATTCCTTATACCAAAGGTACAAAGTTAAATCATTGTGATAATTTTTTTTTTGGCAAACATCGTAGAGTATCTTTTAGCAAAAGGTTGAAGCTAAAAAGGAATATTTTGGATACGACTTACTTTGATGTATGCGGTCCTATAGAGGTGGAGACTTTGAGTGGTAGTAGATATTTTGTGACGTTCATTGATGATACTTCATAGAAAATGTGGGTTTATTTCCTGAAAGGAAAGACCAGGTGTTTCAATACTTCAAGAGGTTTCATTCCATACTGGAGAGAGAAATTTGGAAACCTTTGAAGTGTCTTTGCATTAACAACGAGGGAGAGTACACTTCTTATGAAGTCAAGAACTATTGCTCTAAACATGGCATCATGCATGAGAAAATACTTCCTAGCATCCCACAACATAATGGTGTGGCCTAAAGAATTAATAGAACAATTATAAAGAAAGCCATATGTATGTTGAGAATGGCTAACCTACCTAAGCCATTCTGGGGTGAAGGTGTTCAAACAGTGTACTACGTGATTAACGTATCTCTGTCTGTTCCTTTGGGCTTTGACATTCCAGAGAGTATATGGTCTGGACATGATGTTAGTTACTCTCATTGGAAGGTATTTGGATATAAAGCCTTTGCTCATGTAAGTAAGGAGTAAAGATAGAAGCTTGATAATAGAGTCATTTATTGCATATTTATAGGCTGTGGGATGAGGAATTTGGATACATGCTATGGGATCTAGAAAAGAAAAAGGATTATAAGAAGCAAAGACATAGTGTTTCATGAATAAGAAAATATGTTAGATTTTTCTATTCCAAAGAAAATAGACAAATCTGGTGGTAAGAATGATTTTACACCAATCTTTTTTCCCAGGAAAAATGCGATAAAAAAGGGAGAGATTCAAGACTATGGGGTTGACGATGAGCCATCAATTGATGATATTGGAGATAGAGGATGTGTTGAATAGGGGGAGCAAGCTTATACACCACAGCTTAGAAGATCTAATAGAGAGTGACATTTATCCAACAAATACCCTAGTTCGAAGTATGTACTTCTCACTAATGAAAAGGAGCCAGAGGATTTTGAAGAAGTTCATACTCAAAAGGACAAAGTTCAATGGTTCAAAGCCATACAAGAAGAGATGGATTCCTTGAAAAAGAACGATATTTATGAGTTAGTAAAACTCCCTGAAGACAAGAAAGCCTTGAAAAATAAATGGGTTTTCAATATGAAGAAAGATGGCAACAAGCTAGTGAAGTATAAGGCTTGCTTAGTTGTGAAAGTCTTTGGTCAAAAGCGATGGATAAATTTTGATGAGATTTTCTCTCTAGTTATCAAAATGAGTTCTATTTGAGTAATACTTGGATTAACGACTAGCTTGGATTTGGAGCTTAAGTAGTTAGACGTAAAGACTGCATTTCTCCATGGTGATTTTGAGGAAGAGATCTACATGGATCAATCAAAAGGATTTGAGGACGCTAGAAAGGATCACATGGTTTGCAAATTGAAGAAGAGCTTGTACGAATTAAAGCAAACTCCTAGATAATGGTACAATAAGTTTGTCTCATTCATGGTGGGTCATGGATATACTAGTATAGATACAGATCATTGTATATATGTCAAAACATTTCTAGGTGATAAGTTTATCATTCTTCTGCTATATGTAGATGATATGTTGATATTAGGATAAGATGCGAAGATGATTGGTGATTTGAATAAAGAACTATTAAAGTCCTTCGATATGAAAGACTTAGGGCCTGCAAAGCAAATTCTAGGTATGCAGATTTTCCAAGACCAGATGGCTAAAAAGCTTTAGTTGTCACAGGAAAGATATATGGAGCGAGTTCTAGGAAAATTCAATATCAAGAATGCTAAAAAAGTTAGCACATCGTTAGCCAATCATTTCAGACTCAATAAAAAGAGTTGTCTTACTAATAATGAAGAAAGAAAAGTTATGGTTGATATTCCTTACTCCTCTACAATCGGGAGTTTGATGTATGCTATTGTATGTACTCGACCAGATATTACTCATGTGGTTGGAGTTGTTAGCAGGTTTCTTTCCAATCCTAGTAGAGACAATTGGGAAGCTATGAAGTGGACCTTTAGATATTTGAAGGGTAGTTCAAAAATGTACTTGAGCTTTGGAAGACCAAAACAAATTTTGGAAGATTATGCAGATGCTGATATGGTAGGTGATCTGGATGATAAGAAATCTACTTCTGGATTGATGTTTACTTCTGCAGGTGGAGCTGTGTCTTGGCAGTCAAAATTGCAGAAATATGTTTCCTTGTCCACTACTGAGGCAAAGCATGTTTCTATGAATGAAGCTGAGAAATAAATAATTTGGCTTAAAAGATTCCTTGAATAATTTGGAACGAAGCAGAATAGGTCTGTTATCCATTGTGACAATCAAAATGCTTTGGATTCAAGTAATAATATGATATATCACTCACGGACAAACCATACTGATGTTAGATATCATTGGTTGTGTCAAGTAGTAGAAGAAAAACAATTTAAATTGGAAAAGACTCTCTGTAATAAAAGCTGGTGATATGATGACAAAAGTTATAGCACGAGATAAGCTTCAACTTTGTACCGAGTTAATTGGCATGGATATAAAATGATTACTCTCAAATCCTTTCCCCATCAGCTGAAGTGGGAGAATTGTGAAGTCCAGCCAAAAAATTTGATAGAAGAAAATCCATGAAACATGGCATTAAATGTCCACAGTAGAATGGTTGGAAGCTAATAAATTTTTTTTTTATGCATCTGTGAGTGTTATTTTATAGCCTAGTTGTAGTAGGATGATGTAGAAGTGCAAGAAATTTTTGCCTATAAGTTGAAGTTTAGTAGTGTATTCTTACAGCCGAAAACCTCTATAACTAAATGTGCTTTAACTATTTGCAAAACATAAAGCAACAAAGAAAAATAAGAGCTGTATAGGAAAAAGAGATACATAGAGAGTATGTTATTCTAAGAGTGAAAAGAAAAAATAGAGTGTGTGAGTAAATCCCAAAAAATATAGAGTGTGGGAAAAACACTGGAAATATTTTTGGGTATCATTCCTATTACTCTTTGGGACTGTAAAATTGTAGTATTTGAATATGAGGGTTTTTTTAAACAGGAAACACTATATTTACTTCTTGAGTTGGAGAGTATAGAAAGGATATTTTAAATATTCTGACTGTAGTGGAATATTTTTCGGAGTTTGTCCTATCATTTTTCCTTTGAAATTTGGGGGTTTCCAAAAATTTGGTGCTTTGCATAAATTTATTATCACTGGGCTATGCTGATTGGTAAATTTAGTTCTATCAGATTTATTTTGGTACTTATTATTACACATTGGTATCATTTAATTATATTGTGAATTAGTCCCTCAACCCAACATAATAGTCATAAGGAAATGGCTCAAAACCCTCGTTAGGAAGGGAGCTATACAATATAGACTAAAGGATCGAAAAAGAGCCCATAAACCATCAAAGAAACTAACTAAAAGCTAAAGCATATGAAAACATGCATGTCAAACACCAGCAATCTCTAACCTAAAAACCCAAAAAAGAAAAAAGTACTTTACAAGTGGAATATTATTATCCAAATTATGTAGCAAAATATTATTGGAAAGTATATCTGGCATTATTTTTTTATTATTATTTTGGCTTTCTAGCAACAGTAAAATAAATAAAAAATCTGAAGAAGATGCTAGCATTCTTTGACCCCTTCCATGCATTTTTGACCTGTCTTTTATTTATTTATTTATTGACATGGAAGAAATTTTATTTGTGAAGAAACATAATAGCACTTACAAATATAAAAGGATACTCTATGTAATACTCTAATAAATTTATACTATGCTTAAGTCATAAGACGGTCTTTATTTATCATTACTTATGCTTTGTAGCTTCTTTTTTTTTTTTTCCAAATATCTTAGTGAAATTAGTATATAAATTTTTCTTTTGGAAGTGAAAAATGTGAGCCATATGCAATATAAATAAAGCAGAAGACTAAAGAGAAAAATAAGAATAATTGAAACATAACTTGTTTATTTTAAGTACTTGAAATGGTAACATAGTTGCTTCATAAAAGTAGAAGACATAAACCTAAAGGTCTATACTAATTTCTTGAAGCCTTAGAGACGACGTGCGCAACCATGTCCACACCCTCACCCTTGACTACTAGCTCTACTTCCTCTACTAGAAGAGTCAGTGTAGTAGAAAAGGGTGTATCTGAATCCATGAACATAGGCTAATCCTACCAAAGAAATTTCCCCACTTGAAGAGTCCTTTTCTTTAGAAGGGTATTCTTCCTCAAAAGAATCTTCTTCCTCAAAAGGGTCCAACGCTATAAGGAAGAATCTTCTTCCTCAAAAGGGTACAAGGGTATGTACTGTGAACACCGTATTTTGTCCAGATCATTTTTGGTATATAAGGAAAAATTAAAAACTAATAAATAATAAATATTTTTTTATTAGCTTTTTTAAAATTAACATTAATCAAATCTTTTTAGTTCAATCATTTTTTTTATCAATGTCAATTAGAATCTCAATCAAATCTTTTTAAATTTCAATCCCAACTAAATCTCAATCAAATCTGATCAATTTCATTTTTAAATCATTCACAATCAGTTAGACAAAAATTATATAAACAGGCAGCCAATCACAAAAAAAGGGGGCACAATGCACAATCTGATCATGGTAAAATAGAAGCAAAAACACCCATATACTTGATTTATTCCCTTCCATTACCTCCATCATCACTATCATCGTAGCCACCCCTGGAAAGAAACCAAGTATAGCCACCCCCTAAAAAACCAAATCATAACCCTTCACCTAAGAACTCATAGCAGCAACTTTGAAGTCTACCACAGCGCCACCATCGCGATCACCTGCCAGAGCTCGCCAAGAAAGCGCTGTCCTGAAGCCTTGCCGCTATTGTCATTACTTCCCCTGTGTCATCATCCTCCTCATCCAAGTCATTCCTCTCACTGCTCCTATATGCTACAGCTCTTTTCCCCCTGTTTCCTTTCCTAATCTTGTGTGTGAAATGATCAAGATGTGCATGGAGTCATCAAAATGGGATTATGGTTTTCTTTATTTGTGGGTCAAGACACATGATTTTGCTTTTGGGCCATTCATTTATTGAGGATTTTGTTTTTGGGTCAAATAAGTCCTTAGGTTAGCTTTAATTTTTTTAGCTTTTCTTTCCTAGTCATTACATTTTGTTTATTTATTTACTAAATTTTTTTTAACAAGGGAAGCTTTGGGCATTTAGTTTTTTTTTTTTGGGTTTTCTAAATAATAATAATAATAATTTTTATCCACGCAATAACCAACAGTAATGATTGAGAACGGGTGCCTCCTTTATGTATTGTTGAATTGTAAGGATTTATTAAGTAGCCTACTGCTAACTTGAATCCAGTATAAAACCAAATTTCTTTTTTTCTTTTTTAAATAATTCATCAGTCAAAATTTTTTACACAAATAAAATCAACTAAAACATTTTTATTTTATTTTTGTTTCTTAATTAAAACTCGTTAACACACACGTATTTTCTACAAAAATAACGTGCTTTTGAGTTTCTCATTCCATCAGAGGATATGTTGGCATAGCCAACAACTATTAAGTCAATATTATTTTTTTTATTAAATTTGTTCTCTTTTAATTTTTTATTCTTTAATTTAATTTTTTTATATACTTGTGAAAGTTTGGGGAAAATTAAATATTATTAAAGTTATAAATTAATTTGCATAATAAATTCTAAGATAATTGTATTTATACGGATATATTAGGGGTGTTGTGAAATTAAGTTTTCACCTTTTTCTAATCATAATTAGACTCTTAGAGTTAAATTTTTTCAAAAGGCTAGTCTTTACAAATCAAAAGGTTTTATTTTAATTTTAGCCAGAATTAAAATTGGTGTTGACTCTATATTTTTTAAATTTATTTCTTTTAGGAATAAATTTTTTGTTGTCATTTTGTTATAGCGCTCTTCGGATACGTTGTCACAATCTGGCTACTCCACTGGCGACAGTTAGAGAGTCAAGTCTATCAGAGTAAATTATGCAAATAGTTATAATCTTAAATATTTATTTTTCCCCTTCATAGCTCCTTTGTTTTATTTTTTGTAAATAATTATTTATTTTATCTGTAAATACTTGTCATTCAAACTCTAGGGTAGAAGACTCTTTTGTATATATTGTCTGGGCTTTTATTTTGTAGTAATAGGTTTGTTCCTCATACACAGTGCACATCACTATCTCACACGCATTGTTGGCTCTATACCCGAGCCTGTGCAACCTTAGGATTAGGTGGGGTCTTAACATTGTCATTGAGGGGTTGCATGCCCATTATGTATTTGGCAGGACACCTCCCAGATTGTTATTGGTACCATAAATCGGTTATATTGAGAAGGTTCATCCGTACTTGTGATCCTTTTATGAGTTGGGTTTCTATTCAATGGGTAAGGGCAATATGGAAATTTTGGCCTTTAGAATTCTAAAGCTATACCAGAGCACTAATAGAATAAACCAAGTGACTAAACATTTGTTTTCTATGACAAACCTTTTTAGGACACAAAGGAGCATCATTTTTTCTCATCATATAATGTTCATTCATTGCATTTAAAAAAAAAAACATTTAGCATGCATTCATGCATAATTCACTCTTATCACGCATTCATGCATACATCACATTGACATCATCCATACGAAAAACAAAGAAATTAATTGACATTCATTTTCATGTATTCATAAAAAATGGCATGTATTCATGCACAGTGCATATTTATAAAAAAAAAAAATCCTTCTTGTAAACATGTTATGCATAGTTCATCCTTATTACTAATTCATGCATTGATTGCATCCATATAAAAAAATCACATGTATTTGGAAAATATAGCATGTATTCATGCATAGCATGCATTCATTCATACACTTTCTTTCACACATAGTCCACATTCGTTCAAAAAAAAAGAAGGTTCATGCATACATAGTCTACATCCATAGAAAGAATTTGGCATGCATTCATGCATATGTTTCCTTAGAGGAATAGTCCAGGTCCATAAAAAATATCATGCATTCATACACAAATATCATCTTTCTCATCCATAGTTCACCTAAAAAAAAATGAAAAAAAATCCTTTAATATGCATTCATGATATGCATTCTTTTCATGCATAACAACATACATGCATATTAAAAAAAAAATCATTTGAAAACGTTTATTTAGTATCTCACCTTTTCTTTTACATACACATGATATACACTTCTCCAAAAATCATTCATTTCATGCATTCATGGCACCCTTTAATGAAAAAAAAAGAAATTAATTACATGCATTTTTTTCAAACATTTGGCATGCATTTTTCCAGACACTCATGACATGATATTTTTTTTTCTTTCTTTATTATGGTTAATTTGTTTTCTTTCCAAAATACAATTCAAAGGTTTTGTTGTCTCCAACCATTGCTTTTTCCTAGAAAACTTTGTTTGGTATTAGCAAAAGGAAGAACTAAAAAAAAAAAAAAAAAAGAAAGAGGGTCATGGCTGCTGAAAAAAGAAATCTGAGTCAAGAGATTGACGATCTGAAGACCATGATATTTGAACAAGGGCTCATGTTCAAAGAAGCTCTCGAGATTATAAAGAAATCCAAGGGAAGTGCTAGAAACAACAATGATTATGCAAATAATAGTAATGCAATCCTACACAATAGGGAAGGGAATGAATTTGAGATCACAAGATAGTTAGAGCGATTAAAGCTTAAGGAAGAATTGTAAAAAAGCATGCGAAAACAATTCCAAATGTTACGAGGGCCTAACCCTTATGGATCGATGAGAATTGATGATCTATGCTTGACTCCAAATGTCATCATTCCCAAGGATTTCAAGATGCATTAATTCATCAAATTTGATGGTAGCACCAATCCTATCATGTACCTCCGAATGTATTGCACCAAAATAGGAATATGGTTCAAATATGAGAATTTCCTAATTGACTTTTTCCTTGAGAGTTTGGACGGGGTTGCATGGAAATGGTACATGCAGATGGACCAAACACAAATTAGATGTTGGGAAGATTTAGCTCAAGCTTTCGCCAGTCAGTACAAGTTCAATTTGAATGTTGCACCGACCAGGGATCAACTAAAAGGCTGAGAAAGAAAGAAAATGAGACATTCAAAGAGTATGCCCAAAAGTGGAGAGCTATGGCCGCTAAAGTTATTCCACCAATGCTTGAACAAGAGATGTGTTCCTACTTCATTCATACACTAGAGGGTCCATTCTTCAAGAATATGTTGGGGACTCATATAAAGGAATTCGTGGACTTGGTGGAAATCGGAGAAAGAGTTGAAGCCAATATCCAAGAGGGGAAGGTGGAGTTAATAGAAGATGAGTTGGGTAAGCCACAACCCAAGAAAAGGTCGTTGTATAAGAGGAAGAAAGACATTGGGGACTTTATACAACCACAACAACCACCCCAATCCTATAAGCCTATCTTCCAACCAAATCATTATCCATCATACCAACAACCATCTTCCACACCTTATCCATCCCCTATGCACTACCCACCTCATCCATATCAAGTCAATCACATCTCATCCCTTCAGTCGCATGGACATTCCTTACCTAGGCTTCACCAGACCATGCCTACAAACCACCAAGCAACCCCTTTCAATATTGCCAACCCTAGGCCATCAACAAGCAAACAACCTGTGCCTGACTTCAATATGAACAACTTTGAATTGTTTAGAAGCTTGTGCAAAGCAAACCTCTTCATCCCTTCCCCCCGCGAAGGTTGTAGTACCACCATACCCCAGCTGGAATAATTCAGATAATGTGTGTAAATATAATTTCAATACCTGTGGGCACTCGATCGACTTATAATGGTTTCAAAGATGTTGTATGGTGTCTACTTAATGCAAAAGCTATTGAAATGCTAAGGGCAATGAAAGAATAGGATCATATTGGAAGTAGTGCTGCCTAAATATGTTGTTGAACATGGTTGTAGCTTTACTAGTCTTGTTTTGAGTTTGCTTATATCTTGAAACTTGATCATGATTATGTGTGGTTCTTTTTTAGTCATTATATCATTTGTTTCCTTTCTTATCACTATTGGTCTTTGACCTCATTCTCTTTATCCTTTCTTTAATTTTCTCTTTTCTTTAAGACCGAGCAGACCCATTAACTGATTCTTATGTTACAATAAGCTTGAATGATCATGATCATGATGAAGATCCTAAAATAGGCAATTGATTTGTTCAAATGTTTAATCTTGTGAAAAAAAATGAATTACAAATAAAAAAATCAAAATGTTATCATCAACGAAAGGAATCATGCAGCATGGCCTTGAATGTTTTAGTCAAATGATTCAGTCTTGAAGTGTCATACCAAGTAGATAACCCAGGCAAATATGTGACACTTTGCCAAAAATCAAAGAGTTGCACAAGACACTTAGTCAAGGTGCACATTGTGAGAAAATAAAGAAAGTGCTCACTGGATTGGAAATTAAAAAAAAAAAAGAGTCTATGTAAAAGTTAGAGGAAAAAAAAAGGAAGAAAGAGATAGCTAGATTGAAGTCTAAAAAAAGAAATGACGACCTAGGCAAAAGTTAGAACAAGAAATACCGTTAGGCTGAAAACCTAAAAAGGTGACCTAGAAAATGTTTCAATTGGGAAGTCTACCAACAAGGACTTTTAGGAAAAAAGGGCCCAAACTAGGGTAATTTGATTTGGTGATAAATGATCAGTGAAGAAGCATTTGACAAAAGATGAAGAGATGACTTTCACATACAAATTCGTTGATCACATAGCAAAGGACTACAACCTTGGTCATGGCTTTAAGCTCAACGTGCAAGTTATCAATGAAATGAGTTTATTCGGTTAGATTTGTACTTTTTCCAATCTTTCGTTCCTCACTCTCACTCCTATCTTCCCTTTTCATCAAGAAGTGCATTCTTTCAGGGAATAAATTTTGCTTTGTCCATCATAATCATACAAATTCAAAAGGTGTTGAAAAGGCCAAAAGAAGAAGAAGAAGAAGAAAAAGACGAAGAATAACAATAAGAAGCCCGCTAGATCGAAAACATGAAAAGGCGGTCTAGGAAAAAGTTAAGGCAAACACAAAGAAAATGTTTGCTAGATCGAAGACTAGAAATGACGATCTAGGCAAAAGTAAGAGCTGAATCAAGCCAGACTCCAACATAAGACAAGAGTAAGAGCTAAAAATAAAATCCATGGGTAGTTTGAAAAAAAAGAAAGATAAAGTCAATCGCAGTGGCTTTTTGAAGAAAATAGCTTATTTGGAATTAGACTAATGTTTTCAAGAAAAGCGATGTTTGGATATGGCAAACTAGAGCAATTCTTTTTTTTTTTCTTCGTAAAGCATGTCATCATCATTCTAAAAAAAAAAAAAACTAAGGCAATTTGCTTTCTCTCTTTTTCCTATTCCCCTTTTGTGAAATTTATCTAATCTAAGTTTCATCATTATCATATCATTTATCATGTTTAATCATCTAAGTTTTATCTATGCTCCAAACTGGGGCATTCTTTTTGGGCATCCTCATCTCATTTAAGCTTTAGCATCATCATAATCACATCATTTATAATGTGCAAACTTTTC
Organism: Dalbergia cultrata; assembly: GCA_031216105.1. Classification (NCBI taxonomy): domain Eukaryota; kingdom Viridiplantae; phylum Streptophyta; class Magnoliopsida; order Fabales; family Fabaceae; genus Dalbergia; species Dalbergia cultrata. Next base: position 26,636,143 of record CM062353.1, on the reverse strand, counting down.
CTTATTATATTAAGGCATTCACATTCCCAATCATGAAATCATTTAAGACATTCATCATACTTATGCCATCAATATTTTCTTGTCCCAAATCGGGGCAAATTTTTTCAAGCTATCTCATTATGTTAGGGCATTTATCATTTGCACTATTAATCACCTAGGCATAATTATTATAGTCTTTACGTCATTCATCATACTATTATTGAGTAATCATCCCTAGGCATTTACCTTTTTTTTTTTTTTTACCATCAATCATTGTCTTTTGGTAAATATCACATATCATAAGTATACATCACATGTTACATCATGTACATATCATTCATTTTTATCATCATGGCATTTTCTACAATCTCTGCAAGTCATTTCCTTCATTTAGGACAATCAAGTTTTACTTTCACATACTTTAAACACTATCAAACTTTTACTTTCATATATTCTTAGCACTGTCAAATTTTACTTTCACATACTTTCAGCACTATCAAACTTTTACTTTCATATATTCTTAGCACTATCAAGGTTTTGCTTTCACATACTTTTAGCACTGCACAATATTTGTTTTCACATACTTTCAGCCCAACAAGCATTTAATTTTACATACTTTATATCTTGATCCCAATAATTTACTTTCTAGTCTCGATCCCGATCATTTATTTTTGTGTCTCGATCCCGATAATTTACTTTTGAGTCTCGATCCCCATCATTTTTTTTTCTGTCTTGATCCTAATCATTTACTTTCTAATCTTGATCCCGATATTTTTTTTGTCTTGATCCCAATCATTTACTTTCTAGTCTCGACCCTATCATTTATGTTTCTTTATCCTAATCATTTACTTTCTAGTTTCGATCCCGATCATTTAATTCCAATCTCGATGGTGATCATATTTTTTTGTCTTGATCCTAATCATTTACTTTTCAGTCTAGATCTCGATCATTTAATTTTCAGTCTCAATTCCAATCATTTACTTTTTATCTCGATCATGATAATCTCCTTTTCACATGCATTTAATTTCATATACTTTTACTTTCACATGCATTTACTTTCCAAATTTTTTTATTTATATGTTTCATCATTTAATTTCATCTTTAGGTCATTTGTCTTTTATCATAATCGTCTAATCATTTGACTTTCCACTTTCATCCCTCGTCATTGTCAAGTCATGCATCCTTATCGTTTCCCTTGGTTAGCCAAAATACATATTCATATCTTTACTTGTTACTTACAAAGAAAATATCAAAAACCACAATTTTTCTTTTTATTTTTAGTAAGAAACAAGTAAAGAGGGGCAATTGTGAATACTGTATTTTGTCTCAATCATTTTTGGTATATAAGAAAAAATTAAAAAAATAATAAATATTTTTTATTAGCTCTTTCAAAATTAACACCATTCAAATCTTTTTAGTTCAATCAGTTTTGTTTATCAGTGTCAGTTAGAATCTCAATCAAATCTTTTTAAATTTCAATCCCAACTAATCTCAATCAAATCTGATTAGTTTCATTTTTAAATCATTCCCAATCAGTTACACAAAAATTATATAAATAGGTAGCCAATCACAAAAAAGGAGGGTACAATCTGATCACGATAAAACAGAAGCAAAAACACCCATATACTTGATTCATTCCCTTCCATTACCTCCCTCGTCACTATCATTATAGCCACCCCTGGAAAGAAACCAAATTATAGCCACCCTCTAAAAAACCAAATCACAATCATCTCCACCATTATTATCACAACCCTCCACCATAGCACCGACCCATAAACCAAAAAACCAAATCACAACCCCTCACCCAAGAACTCATAGCAACAACCTCGAAGCCTACCACAGTGCCACTATCCCAATCACCTGTCGGAGCTCACCAAGAAAGCATTGTCCTGAAGCCTTGCCGCTACTGTCATTGCTTCCCCTGTGTTGTCGCCCTCCTCATCCAAGTCGTTCTCATCACTGCTCCTATATGCTATAGCTCTTTTCCCCCTGTTTCCTTTCCTAATCTTGTGCATGAAGTGATCAAGATGTGTGTGGAGTCATCAAAATGGGATTACGATTTTCTTTATTTGTGGGTCAAGACACATGATTTTGCTTTTGGGCCATTCATTTATTGAGGATTTTGGTTTTAGGTTTTCTAAATAAAAGATAATAATAATTTTTATCCACGCAACAATCAATAGTAATGATTGAGAGGGGGTGCTTCCTTCACGTATTATTAAATTGTAAGGATTTATTGAGTAGCCTAGTACTAACTTGAATTCAGTGCAAAACCAGATTTCTTTTTTTTTTTTAAATAATTCATCAGTTAAAATTTTTTCACAAATAAAATCAACCAACACATTTTTATTTTATTTTTGTTTCTTAATTAAAACTTGCTAATACACACTTATTTTCTACAAGAACGACGTAACTTTGAGTTCCTCATTACACCAGAGGATACGTCGACGTAGCCAACAACTATCAAGTCAAAATTATTTTTTATTAAATTTTGTTCTCTTTTAATTTTTTATTCTTTAATTTAATTAATTTTTGTATAAACTTGCGAAAGTTTGGGGAAAATTAAATATTATTAAACTTATAAATTAATTTGCATAATAAATTCTAAGGTAACCATATTTATTTGGATGTATTAAGGGTGCAGTGGGAGTAATTTTTCACCCTTCTTTAATCACAATTAGACTCATGGACTCAAATTTTTTCAAAAGACCAATTCTTACAAATCAAAAGGTTTTCCAATTTTAGCCAGAATTAAAATTGGTGGCGACTCCATATTTTTTTAAATTTATTTCTTTTAGGAATAATTTTTTTATTATCATTTTGTTATTGCACCCTTCGAGTACGTTGTGACATGTACTCTGGTATCGGCTCAACAAGTAGCGACAATAACGGCATCCTTGGGGTGAGCGTTAGGGATCAAGATGTGTTTCACTTGGTTTTATAGTTAATGAGCAAACAAATAAATATTCACTAACCAAGGTTTACTTTACAATCTTATATTAAGGAGCGGAAGTGATTCCTCCATGTGAATTCTCAAGTATTTTTATATTATTTTTGTTGTGATATTGAAATAAAAGCAAAATGAAATAAAGTTTAATTGCGAATGTAGAAGTGAAATAAAAGATTTACGAGGTTAAAATAAAATAACTACAAACTAAGAAATAAACTAAGAAGACTAAGATATAATAGAACATTACTTGAGGGTGTCAGGACTGTTAATTAAGCATACAGGTACACACGATGAGTGAGTAAGGCAAGTCAAGTGTATTCAAGAAATCCTACTCTTTGGAGTCTAGTTTTCAAGTGCATCAAAATGCTAATATGGTTGATGATAATGACCATCTCATGCCTCGATAATTCCAAATTTACTCTTATTTACAGAGAAAAATGATGTACACAAATTTGCCACATGTCTACAAGCATTAATTCGATCTTCAATCACATGTTCGATTTTTCACATCCATGCCTAAGTTCCTTTGAAAAACTGCTCCATTATGTGATTTATTTCCTAGAATTTAGCTTTTCTAAACAATCGTTGCGAGCCCTTCATTTCCACATTTCATTTGTTCACTAGAAATCCCAAGCCCCCCTCCGCTTTTTTAACATATAACAAGTATGAGTTCCTTAGCCTCTATTGATTCCTCTTCAATCTATCAATGTTTATCTCAGCATGCTCTGATCCCTTCGATAGTTTCTTCTCATCCCGGGCTATGCAAATGTTTTTTGTTGATACTTTTCAATGTTCCATATTCGTGTTTTCCTTGTGAGCACCATTCTATCGAACATGTTGAATCCTTTTCATTAAAACCATTTCTATGCTTGACACGTACGTCCTTAGGGAATTTTATCTTAACATGATGCCTCCAAATTTTTTTTATAGTTAAAAAGGAAATACTTTGTTTTTACATACTCTTCATAACTGTTCCAACTTCTCTTCCATTCAAAATTTAAAATTCCTTTTTGCTGAGTAGTAAAAAAACACGCCTTTTTCCAAAAAACTATGGGACTGTTTCTTTTGAATTTTCAATTTCCAGTTTTCCAGATTTTGTGAAAAAAAATACTAAAAATTCTGAAAATTACAGCCTGTTTGATTTGCTGTTTTCAGTTTTTGTGAAGGAAAAACTGGAAAAACTAAAAACTGAAAATTTCAGAGCCTATTTGGTTTGCTGTTTTCAGTTTTCAGTTTCTAGTTTCAGTTTTTGTGAAGGAAAAATTGAAAATTAGAAACTGAATATTGAAAATTGAAAACAGCAAACTAAACAGGACCTCGTGTTTTCAGTTTTTAAAGTTTTTCCTTCACAAAAACTGAAAACTGAAAATATATTCAGTTTTCAGTTTTTTTCAGTTTTTCCTTCACAAAAACTAAAAACTGAAAACTGGAAACTGAAAATAGCAAACCAAACCTGTTTGGTTTGAGTTTTCAGTTTTCAGTTTTCTAGTTTTTCAGAATTTGTTAAGGAAAAACTAAAAATTCTGAAAACTACAAATTTCAGTTTTCAAAATTTTTAGTTTTTCCTTCACAAATTCTGAAAAATTGGAAAACTGAAAACTGAAAACTCAAACCAAACAGGCCCTTAGTTTTCAATTTTTTTAGTTTTTTTTTTCACAAAAACTAAAAATTGAAAACTGAAAATAGCAAACCAAACAGGCCTGTACAAATTCCAGTTTTTAGTTTTCATTTTCAGTTTTCTGTATTTCTTTCACAAAATCCTGAAAATGAAAATTGAAAATTGGAAATTCACACAAATTTCTTCCATCATCTTTAAATATTGACTTTCTTCTTTCTCAAAACTTGTCCCTTCCATCATCTTTTCATTTCTTCGTATTTTTTCACACAGATTTCTTTTCTCTTTCAAAAAAAATATTTTCGTCCTCAAAGTTTTCTGTAATACCATAATATTTAACCCAACATGCGTAGAACACGTTTAAGTTAATTATAATTATCACTCCTTTGTTCTAGTTCTTAACTTTAAAAATACTTAGCGAAAATATGGGTAATTTTTTCTTTTTTTGAACTTAAAACGAAAACATGAGCCACGCATGGTAAAATAATTTATATTGTTCATTTTGCATACAAGTGGAAAGTAAATAGAACATGTCATATACATACACGAGATAGAAATATTACCACACCATATGCATAATTAAATCATCATAGATTCATATAGCACTGCTATCATCGTTCCACCTAGCACACTAAAATATCCATACATAATAAGTAGCATCACATCCACCAATAAAGGTTGGGATAGTACAGTCGTACATAGTCTATATGAAAGGAGCATGAGGAAAAAAAAACTAAATACCTACTAGCCAAAACCTCTTCTTCCCCGCTACTCCTACTGGGTGTGCCTAAGTAGATAACCTTTAAATCAAAAGCAAAAAAAGGCTATCCTATACATGATACATGCACAAGCACTTCGAAGTTTGTTGTAGGCTCCTACTGATGATGCTACTAAGGAGGAGGGATGTAGTCGAGCACATGAGCGATGTCAATGGGAGTAGGCCCAGGATGGACGTGTGCTCCACGACGTGGTCGAGTAGCTTCCTTGACTCCTCTCAAGGGTTGAGTAACAGTAGCCTCACCCTTATTACCACCCCTAATCTCCATGGGGATTGCAGGTGCGGAACCACCCAATGAACGCTGGGAGGGGGGAATCCTTAGATGGGTTTGTCATGGGTTCGGTCTGGTGAGGGGATGATCGGGGAATGTAAATAGGATAGTCGCGAACAGCCAAGGAAGCAGGACAAGTACGGTGGATCTGCTCCCCGCATGGACAAGCACACTAAAAAATAAGATCATCAGTAAACAGGGTAGTGGTGGAGAACTAATAGCTAGTGACCGTATGTGCGAAGGGATGCTCCAAAAACACGAACAAACGAACAGCACATCGACCCACGAAATGGTATGTCTGGTGAGTGGTGTCAAAATGCATCTCCTAAATAGGAGCGTCAATGTAGGTGATAAAGGTCGCCATCAGCCTCTAAAGACAAGATGAAAAAAAAGAAAGAGAGTATGAGAAACTTATAAAAGAATCTCAGTTCTGAACTACAACTTAATAGCAGAAGCACAAATAAGATAGTTTTTCAGCAAATATTGAATAAGAAGCACATAATAGTGAATGTAAAAGAGTTAAAGAAGAAGAAGATACTGTACAAATATTTTTTGTTATAAAATGGTGGAACAGAGGAGCACAATTAGAGTATATGGAAGCGTAAATCAAAAGATGACACAGAAGGATTAACGTGGTTCGGCAAATTGCCTACATCCACGGGCAAAGGCGACAGCTAAATATTTCACTATAGAAATATGATGGAGAATACAAAAGTGTTTACACTCCACTCAGACCCAAGTCCCCAAATACACCCTAAAATACCTTACAGTATTTTTCTCACTAGTGTATACGCTCAACACACAAAAGAGAAGTAACAAAAGTCCTAGAACAAACTTCTCTAACATCAAATGAGCTAATGGACTTGAATGTTTTGAAGCTCCAATGCATGCTCTATTTATAGAGCTCTTCATGCATAACAGACAAAAGACATTTAATGGTTATCAAATTGATCTTGATCACTTCCAACTAAGCACCATCAATGATCTAGTTGTCATGATCATTCTAGTGGATTCCTTGATCATCATGAATGGTTGAGAGGTCTTCAAGTTGTATTTGTCTTCTATCAACTTGCATGAAGTATTCAATTTGAATTTTGCTTCTTGCATTACAACTTGCAATGAAGAGTTCAAGTTGAACTTTACTTCTTGTAATTTTAGTTCAAATTGGATTCCACTTCTAATGATTTGAAAATTCAAACCATATCTTGACATTTTTATATTGTTTTGGCTAACCTGCCTCGATCTAGTTCTTAACCACCGTTGAGTTTCACTAAAACCTTTCTTAACTTGAGAAAGAAACAGGATAATCTTTGCAGTAACCTTTCCAAGCTCTTACTTGTGACCAGTAGTAACCTCTACTGTTATAAACAAAGTAGTCTATGACCAGCCTCTCCAAGCTGAACCAGTGGCCAGCAAGTACACTATACTATCACAACTTGAGTAGTCTTTAACCAGTCTCTCCAAGCTAAATTGTGACCATTAATTCACTTCTACTGTCGCATTGCAAGTAGTTTTTGACTACCCTATCCAAGTTAACTCACATCGATCACTATCAGATCAAGGATATAATGGTTTGTGTTTGGGTTTGTCACTCAAACTAACATGCACTCAAGTTTCCGTTAGATGTACAATAACAGACTTAGGAAAAACTTGAATGACTTCTTTCTAACGATTCTTCCTAGGAAGAATGTATGATCTATCAAGAACATAAAAAGAAGATTTTTACAAATAAGGAAACTGATTACAAGATATAATAAACTTTACAAGAAGATGATGAGAAATTTTCTAAGAGTTTCAGCATTTGTACAACGTCAAGATCTCTATCTTTGAAAGCACAACATTTGTATTTATAAACGGTCTTCATTTATGATCGTTGCCCTTGATTAGTTTTCAAAGTGACATGTGTCGATCATTTGTTTGTGTCTTGGAAATGCAGCCTAGAGGAGTAGCTCATCTTTTGTCAGAGTTGTTGTAGAAACTGTTGTGAAATGGAGGTTTCTAAGGTCGCATTCAGAAACTACTTTTTCCTTTCTAAACGAGATTTCTAAACTTTTCCTTCTAGAAGCTGGGATAGCTGACCAAGTTGGCAAAAGAGATGACATGTCAGTCTGCGATTGGGTTTGACTTTAAATTTGAAATTTAAATGTCCCTCATTTTCCTGCAGAGTGCATCGTTTCACTGTGAAGTGAACTTTATGAAATGCGGTGTTAGTTCCTTGGTGGAAAAAATGATCTCCCAAGCTTCAATCAAACCACATAGATGATGACTTGATTGCGATGATTATGATCAAAGATTGTAGAACACATTTGCTTCAGAGCTAATTTGAAATATGCATTTGAAATATACTTTCTGAAGATTTGTGCCTTGGTTTCTTATACACGGTGATTTTCTTCTATCCGTTGAGCATGTATACATTCATTTCATGATATATTTTTTACTTTTTTTAAGTTCCTATATCTTTAAACGAGATAAATCATGTTTGCACATGTGAAATAAAATCGTTTTCACTTCAACAAATGTGTCATACAAATGAAAGAACTTGTTTGCTTTTCTAGAAACTCAAGAGAAAATATTACTTGTTCTTCAAAATATTTTCTATAAATTTGTTGTGTCATAACTCAAAACATATTACACTAACATTTTCTGAAGGGTTTTAGAGCTAATAGACGGCACCCGTAAGTGTCTAGTAATACGTTTAATATATTATTAAATATTAATTTACTACATTTGAATTTTGGCTATGTTTTTATAACTACATTGTGCATATATGCGCGGTCGAGGGAGTTAAACCGCCCTCTAACCAAGAAGAGATTTTTCAAGAGACCTACACCCAAAAGGGTGAGGCGCGAGGGGATTTTGGAGAGGTCTAGGTAGATCGTTGTTTCAAGGACACTTATATAAGTTCGAATTCAGACATCTTTTTACTTAGTTTTAATTATTTTTTCATTTATGTCATAATTATTACTCATAATGTGTTTTATCATTTTCCTTTGTAGCATAAGTTTACAGACCTCTAGGAGCAGGCATAAAACTAGTAATAGACCCAAGTGGCTGAGGTTGGGCCCAATGCTGATATCTCTCATCTTCCAAACAAGGAAGATGTCTAGGCCTAGGTGGTTGGTAGCCCATACAAAGCTCAAATACATAGGATTAGGTATCACCCTGATAGTAGATCACATCCTCCACCACTTGGGATGATGCCTTGAGGGAGTGTATGCATGCCCTTAACTAGGAGCTGCAGCAGCAGGCTGAGCAGCAGTGGAGCAGGAACTTAGGGAAATCCGTCAACTTAAGTTGTCCATGAAGCAATAATAGCAGGAGAAGGCCAAGAAAGAAAATATTTAGTTCAAGATGATGTAGAAGAAGATCACTTCTTATATTATGAGATTCTTTAGGGACATGAAGGCCTCAAGATCCTCTGCTTTGGGCAAGAAGCTCCCCCACATGCCACTCCCCTCCAATTTTTAGGGCTCATCACCCTTCGATGGCGCAAACGACTCCGCTAGGTCTGATGATGATGACTGCATCGATGACACAGATGACCAGGACTTTAGCTAGTATTTATCTAGCTTTTTTATTTCTTTTTTTATATTTCATTATAGAGCTAATTTAACATAAATAAAAATAATTATAGACATAATGTCTACTCACAAACTAGTTCAAAAGAATCGAAGATAAACTTCTAAGTGCCACCAATCCAATGATTGATGCTCAAATGATTTATAACTCTAGGAACAAGCTAAGACAAATACAATATTAGTGTCCAATGATACCATTAATTTACACTAATTATCCCCATATACTAGAAATCCCCAAATCTATACATTTAGAGTCCCAAAAACCATAATCTACTATGAATAACTACATATAGAGCTCAATAAAATAAATAGAGCGAGATTGCCACTTATCCATTACTTTAAGAGGAAGATTAGAAATAAAGAATGATTCAAAATTTACCAATCTAACATGTTCCTCCACTTAGAGAGAGAAATCATGAGTTAGAGATAAGGGCACGGTTTTGATGATGATGATGATGAGGAGGAGCAGGAGATAGTGATGTTGATGGTAGTTGAAGTGGTGTGGATGTGGTGGTGGTTTCTGAGAAAGAGAGATGAGGAAGAAAGGGAGAGGAAGAAGAAAAGAAAAGAATAAAAGAAAGAATAAGAAAGTGACTAGGAGAAGGAGAAGAAAGCTAAGGAAGAAAGAAAAAAAAAAGGAAGTGGAGAGAGAAAAAAAGAAAGCGGGTCACACCCACTAAATATTATGCCAAGTAAAATTTATCTGATTTAGCCTATATTAAACACTGATCCCATTCGTTTTATTTTCCACATTAACACTTGTTTTAGAGATACAAATAAATAAATTTCTAGGTTATCACATACCGAGCCATTGATCATGACTTTAAGTTTGTATTTTAGTAGAAAACTATTATTTTCCCATGTGTGCTGTCAGGAATTCCTTTATATGGTGTTTCTCCTACACCATGTAATAAAATATTGGAAACCACATATGAGTCTGACAATTTGATTGGTAAAAATTTTATTATTACATCTTTATATTTGTATACTTCCTTTTTCATATATCAAAGTTTGTAATTGTTTTCAATTAGACACCTTATAATTTTACTCTTCTTTTACTGGTATAGGATAAGAAGTCATTGGTTTTTTAACTAGAATATGTTAGCAAAAAGATTATAAGCGTGAAGGAAAGAGTTCCAAGATGGTTGTGTTTGAGCTTACCTTAACAAGATAGCTTTGTCTTCATTGTCCTTCTTATTACAATAATATAGTTTTGTCATCATTGTCCTTCTTATTACAATAATTTGATTTTGCCCATTGATTTAATATTCTATTGATTTTAGTTTGAAGTTAGAATGTGCATTGTTTATGGAGTATGTCAGTCAGTTGCTGTCCTTTGTTGGCAATGGGGACTTGGAGCTTCCTGTTGTCCACCAATTTGCCAAAGTGAAGAGTTTAGAGGTGATTTCCCTTTCTTTATTTTAAAATTTGGTCTTTATTAGTTGTTAGTAATTCATTACAACTATACAAGTACTAACTGATATTTTCAAATTATTGTAGGCAAGATTTGTATTCAAAATGTTATGTTTGCTTCTAGGATTTTATTTAATCCTGAGATTGAAAAAGTCACTCAATTCAAAAATAGGTGTGTTTATAATTGCTTTTCAACTTATTTCCATTTGGTTTTTAGTAATTACTATTAAGACACCTTATTTAATATTTTTCAGCATTTCTATTGCTAGATATAGTGGATCCCAATGTTTGACTCTTTTGAATGAAGCATCTTGAGTTAGCATTGAAGATGATTTCATGAAATTCACTCCAAGCAATGTGGAAAAATTGATGGAAAATGAAGAGGTTTGTCTTGGAGCTAATAATTGTAGATAATAATATGTTAATATATCATTATATTTGTAGGTTTATTCCACTTATCTTTCAAAATCGATGCTAAGTTGATGGTTGCTTTGTTATTTATGGAATTGTAAGGCAATTGTTGAAGATGGACAATGATGGTATACCTCATGCAGATGTGGGAGAGCTGTTATGCCAGACTGTGGCATGTATTAATGTGATTATTAGCTGTCATGTTGGTATTGAATTATAATGATCTAATTGATGATATTGTTTCATCAACGTATCCAAATTTAGTTGCAAATATGTCAAACTAATTTTGTTTAAGATCGATCAATTTTGGCACCTACAATTGAAGTTGTTGAAAGAGTAAATGATCATGTAATTTAGCTTATGCCTGGTGAAGAAAGAGAGTATCTAAGTTCATACTCAATTTTATGAAGATATTGGTGTTGAAAGGGGGTGGATAACAATTGAGTTCTTGAATGACCTTAAATGCTCTGGGGTTCCAAATCATAGGTTAAGATTGAAGAAAGGTGTACTTGTAATGTTGCTTAGAAATATTGATCAGTTAGTTGGTTTGTGCAATGGTACACGACTCACAATCATTGAGTTGGGAGTTAATGTTATTGGTTGTCAAGTTGCCACGGGGAATAGTATTGGTGAAAAATTTTATATACCTAGAATAAATTTCATTCTATCGGATCCAAATATACCTAAAAAGTTTCAACGAAGACAATTTCAGTTTCCTCTTTGTTTTGCAATGACTACAAATAAAAGTTAAAGACTAACTCGATCTCGTGTTAGATTATTCCTTCCTAGACCAGGTTTTTCACATGGACAATTGTATGTAGCTGGTTGAAGAGTAAAGTGTAGGCATGGTCTCAAGATATTGGTGTGTGATCAAATAGGACAAGTGGTTTGCTTCACTCAAAATGTTGTATACAAAGAAGTGTTTGACAAAATTTAAACTTATTTTTTTATAGTTTCAAGTTACATTACTTACATTGGATTATTGGTAATATATAATATATACGTCTCATCCTATGTTAGATGCTTTGAATTAATTATATTCATTACTTGATATTATATATTTATTATGCTTTTTCGAACCTAAAATATATTTAAAAACAAATAAAGTTATTTTTCCTAGATTATTTGATGATATATTATATTTGTTGCGAAATCACAGTAAATTTGTTAACATTGTATGCAGTAGTTATATCAATAATATTGTTAATGAATTAAAAGATATGTAATATTTAGCAAAGTGATTGGATATGGTCCGTGCATAACATGGGTTCCATGCTAGTAGATATACATTTATGAAAATTTAAAGAAAAAGAAATATTCTTATGGCTGGTTTTCATATAGAAAACACATCTTCAAGGAAAAAAAAAGTATTTTCGAGAATAAAAATATCTCCTCCTCCCCCTCCTAGGCAAGGTACGGAATGTTTCTCACAAATTGAAAAGACAACATTATCCTCATTTATCTAAACTCCTTTCCCTCATTAGATCTCTCATATTTCAAGACTTAGCCCAAGATTCTCTCCAATAGTGTAATAAAACTCGACTCGACCCGGTTGATTCATCTGGAAAACCGGTGAATTGGTCACGAAACCGGACCGAATTACTCTTTGGACTGGGTACGTATTGGAACTGGTGAGAATTGGTATGACCCGCCCGGTTTTTAAGAACCGAATTGGGTCATGCTTAATTTTCTTTTTTTTCTTTTATGAAACGAGGTCGTTTCGTTATTTTTTTTGTTTTTAAATCCTAAAACTGAAAAAGACGAGGACCTCTAAACTAAAAGGCAAGCTGTGACTGTGAGATCCCAAATGATTAAATCCCTGAACTCATAAAGTGTGAGACTCAGACCCCGTCCCCTGCCGCGCGCCTGCTGCCCAGACCTCGCCGTCCAGCCTGCTCCCATTGTCCGGAGGCCGCGACCCGAAGAAAGACTGCCGGGCCACAGGAGAACGCCACCCGGGGAGAACTGAAAGCCCGCCGCGCCGTGCGTCCTCGCCTTCTGCCTCAGATCCTCGCGTCGCCCCCGCCTGCGCCGCACCACTCCTCTTGCCCTCGCCCCCTGCTGCCGCCGTCCGCCCTTGCCCTTGTTGCTGCCGCCTTCGAAGGGTAAGTACTAAGTTGACAAAGTTCTGAGTTTTCTTTTTTTCTTTTTTTGTGTGTAGAGTATAATTACTTAATTAGTTTAGATTTCATTAAAGATCTTCAAAAACAAAAGATCATACTGAGTTACTGACAATTCATATCCAAAGAAGTTATTAAGGAGCCAAAGGAAAAGAATCAAATCCCTATAGAAGAGATGTTTTGAATGTTCAATAGTGCACATGTTAGTATGTTCTCTGATACTTTACAAGAATATAAAGAAAAGGCAGTGGTTATAGAGATCCCCTTGCCTTGGCAATGATCATATTGTTATCACATTATGTATTGTTAATTTGTTGTGACTTATGAGTTTGGGATTTTATGCCTTTCTGGTGTGAAACTTTGTTTGCGACTTGTGTTGTTATGTTTATGTATGACTTGATGACTTTATTATGTGAAACTTTGTTTGCATTGTGGTCAACCTTTAAGAATTTATGCTAGTTAGCTATTTTTTGGTGTATATAGATATATATATTAAAGTTTTCTTATAATTTTATATATTTTTTAATAAATCCGGTTCAACCAGTGACCCAATAACCTGGTGTCTTGACCAAGTCGAGCACCGGGTCGAGTCTGATTGCTATGCTCTCAAGTCTCCCCAATTCAGTGACAAGTCCATCACTTGGCGCCAAACTTTCCGCCTCACGCATTCAAGCTCGCCCCACTGCTTCCCACCCCTGCTCTGGTATCCTCCCCTACCATTCCTGTGTTATCTGGGTTCAATTGGCCCTTCCTCTATTTATTGTTATTATCTGCGGCTTTTGTGCGATTGCAGTTTTGTTTTCAATTTTTTTTTCTTTTGGTTAAAGTTTCAATTTATTTGTTCTTTGAGATGGGTGTTTCAGTAACCTTGTGTCTTGGATTGTTTTAGAAATCTTGTTTCAATTTTCAGCTCTGTTGTTAAGTCAAATGATTTGTTCCTTGTCTTATGGCTCAAGAGCACAGAATTTGAAGTTGGAAGAAAAGAGAAACTTCTTCACTTAGTAGCTGTTATTTGTGCATGCAAGATTTCAATGATATGATCTTTCAGTGAACATTTTTAAGAGTTAAAATCATTTATCTGCAGTAGAAAGGACCTCAAGGTTAGCAGCAGCTGTGACTGCGAAATAGGGAGAAAGATGGGGACACGTGAGGTTTATGAAGAGAAGCTAAGAAGCGGAAATCTCCACCACGATCCTACCCTAAATCCTGGCCTCGGTTCTGCCCGATGCCCTCGCTGCCTCTCTCCTGTCAACTCTAATCCTGTAACTCACTCTCCCTCTTCTTCCTTCTTGTCTTTATGGGTGGCTTTGTTTGTGATTATTTTAGCTAATAATCACTTTTTTCACTAAAATATATCACTTTTTGTATATTTGGATAATTTTTAAAAAATAATCGAAATTTCAAAAAATCAGTTTGCAGCTTTTTCAATTATATATATAAAATTAAGATTTCATAATAACTTTTTTTAAAATCTGAAACAAATGCACCCGTAACTTTTGAAAAATAATCAGTTTTCAGCTTTTTCAATTATATATAAAATTTAGGTTTCATGATCACATTTTTTTTTTTAAAATTTGAAACAAATGCACACATATATCTGTTGCCAATGACGCATTTGATTATTGGACCTCACGAGTTTCACTGTGTTTCCAGGAAAAAGGAGAATGGACCATAACTTCCGTCTTGCACGATGCCACTGCCATTGTGAGTACATAATTTGATATGAATTTTGAAATTCCAATGTGTCCTTACTTATTAACTATACACATTTGATTTTGATTTGCATTTTATCATTGATATCAAATCCACACAATCACTTAATATTTTCTTTCTAAAAATAAAACTAAAGTTGCACGAACCAAGAGGTGTTATCTTAAACATTGAAATGTATTTTTATTGAACTCTCTTGATTTTACATCAACGTAGGACAAGCCTTTTATAGGCATAAGGACATAAAATGGCAAAATACAAACAACAATACAAGCATGGGTAATAATAAATATGTGGTGCTCAAAGTCTACAAGCGTGAACTTCATTAAATGCTCTTGGACTCTAACATCTTATCTCTTGCTTTGTGAGCTATGAAGACAATAGGTTAGGCTTGGTTTAATTACGTACAATAATTTATCATAACGATAATCTTTATATTTTAACCGAGTTAATATTAATGGGCTGTTTATGTTTTATTTTGTTTCCTGTTGAATAGGCTGGCTCGGGGATTGGTGGTATACTTAGCACGGTTCATGGTTGGAATACCGGTAATTTTAGTTTTTCTAGTACATGAATAAAATTTTCTAATACTGTCAACAGTCCGAGGTAGTCAAAGGTGAAAAGTGCCTTTAAGGCACTAGGGTTTTATAACCTCTTGAATCAAGAGGCACCAAAAGGTGCACGCCTTAGCGAAGAAAGGCATTGCAAAACAACAAAATATATAACTATTATGCATAAATTTATCTCAAAGATTAAACATTCTATAGTACTAATTAAACGCTAAAATCCTTAATAAAATTGATGATAAGCCAAAAAAAGTTATATGACAAGCCAAAAATAACTAAAAATTTTTAAGTTTATCAAAAAAAAAATGTTGCTTTTCTTCTGGCAAGCCTAAAGTTACTTTATGTCCCTGAAAATCGTCCAAGCAGTGGTCAAAAAGGGCTGAGTTGTTTGACTCAGAATGAGCAGTGGTGGACCCATTTAAGTTTTATCTTCCTCGTAATTTAGATATTCAAGCGGTGCTGAATTTACAGAGTAATACAGTGCTGCTGCTCTATCTTTTTTGCCTTCTTGCTTCAATCTGTAAAATGCAAGCGGTGACTGACGGTTGCTGTCATGTGACACTATTTTCAATTGACCCTAATATTTTAATGGATTGCGATGTTAGGACCTCAATTTTAAATAAGTTGTATTCACACTATAAATTTTAAAACAGAAAACTTCACTGAGGCGCTCGATTGACCGTGTTAAACATCAGAAAAAAGCGCTATAAGCGCTTGCCTCAGTTAAGTGTAGCACATGAACAGAACAAACGCGTTGGGGCTCACTCTCGCCCTGCCTCAGTGCCTTAGGTGCGCTTTTTAGCTCCTTTGACTACCTTGCGACAATCAAGGAAGATCCACAGGCTCTTTACAATTTAGGGTGTTGAGTTGTAGTACAGTCTTTTAACAATATTTTAAGGTTTTAATATGGTTTATTGATTGATGTATAAGGCTCTTTACACTATTAGCAGGGTTAATTAAAATTAAAAAAGTATAACTATTGTTGAAAATATTACTTGATGATCTTTGGTTGTAGGGTTACCATACCTTCAAAATCGTCTCAAGGGACCCAAGTGGCTGCCTTTTGTTGCTGGGGTA
This sequence comes from Dalbergia cultrata, assembly GCA_031216105.1. Taxonomy (NCBI): domain Eukaryota; kingdom Viridiplantae; phylum Streptophyta; class Magnoliopsida; order Fabales; family Fabaceae; genus Dalbergia; species Dalbergia cultrata. The sequence continues at coordinate 26,619,675 of CM062353.1, read as the reverse complement.
TGCAGACATAAATTGGCTTTTGAATTTTTATACAGATTACGATTTCTAAGCTTTATCCTTGTTGATGCTTTGAATAGGCTGATCATAGAACTTCTTTTCAGCATTTTTATTCTTTCACTGTGTGTGTGTGTGTGTGTGAGAGAGAGAGAGAGAGAGAGAGAGAGAAGTGTATATTATTCCCAATTAGTGATATCAGTGTGAGATCAGCGCAGGAATGAGAAGAGAAGGAAAATGCCGAAAATGAGAGATGAATGCAAGGCACTAAGCAGCCCAATGCTCAAAGCCTATGCCAAATGATTGCCTATCCCTTTTCATCCTCACCACCATTTAAATATTCCCTTTTGTCACCACTTCTCAGCACCCCAAGGCATGCACTGACTTGCCGACTCAGCAAGTTGGTTAGGGTGACCCAGCCCTACACAATCAACATTCTGATTTTAGCCCATTTCCTCACTAATATCTTTTCGTTTGGTACACTTTTATCCCACCTGGAGCATGGTCTCTTACAATACCCCCTCATGAATTACCCCCGTACTCAAGGTGGAATGAAGAAAAATTCAACTTGATATCAGCTGCTGGTTCCCATGAACTGTCTCATTTTAGCATGTTGTGCCATTGAATCAAGACTTCTAATTCCCCTGCCCGAGTCTCTCTGATTGCTGCATCTTCAATTCCCAATCTTTAGTTAATTCGACTGGCAATGGTTGAGGTACCTCACTGCCACATTAATAGCTACACACCTGTTCAGGAAAGATACATGGAAAATGGGGTGCCCTAGGGAATATAGGGGTAGCTTCAATCTACAGGCCTCTTTCCCATTCCTCTTCAACACTTCAACAAGCCCATAAAATCTTGGACTTAGCTTTTGATTAGTCCTAGTGGCCAGAGATTTCAGCTTGTAAGATTTGGACCTTTAAATACACCATGTCCACCATGCAAATTCCAATTCCCTTGTCTTTTTATCAGCCTGCAACTTCATTCTGTTATGGGCTTGAGAGAGTTGCCACATGAATTTATCTAGAATCAAATTCCTCTCATATAGTAGCTGATCGACTTCTTCAATACCAGAAGAATATTTCTCATTTCTCAGCAAGGTTGGGAGATCTCTTCCATATATAGGGCCTTGATGGGGGTGACTGGAGTGGTAGCATTACAATTAGTGTTGAACCAATTCTTATCCCAACACAACCATTTTGGCCGTTGCCGTTGCTTCAGTTTGGGCCCAGAAAAGCATCTTCAATTGGTTTTTAGGCATTTGTTAACCACCAAAGTTGTCAATGATGGATGGCGGCTCATGGCGGTAGACCAAAATCTGTCATTTATGCTGCCATAAGACCGCCATGGCCGCCATAATGTACAAATCTTCTCATGGTGGGGGGGCCAAAATCCGCCACGCCATGGTGCTGCCATGGCTGCCATTTGACAACACTGTAACCACCTATGTCTGCTAATCCAATTGAGGATGTTAGGCCAATGAAATGAGCATATTTTGTATGCCTATGTACTACCATTAGCATCGTATCTATCCCTTCCACCTTTGAAAGACTGCAATGAAGTCCATGGACACGTCCTCCCAGAATGGGCAGTGGGCAATGGGAGAGAGTTTGGTGTTTATTTCAATTGCAAACATCACATTGTTGCACATACTGTTGTATAGTTCTTTTCATTCCTTCCCATTGCAGCAAACATAAGACTCTCTTATAGGTCCTAAAGAAGCCTGAATGAAGTGCCATAGCTGTATCATGGAATTCCTACAAGATTAGGGGAATTCTAGGAGAATCCTTAGGCACCACCAGCCTATCTTTGTAGAATTGGAGCACCCTTTAAATGGAACCCGTCTGGAACTCCATTCTTCTGTAACAATGCATGCATTACACCCGTCAACAAGGGACCATAAGGATCCTTCACTTCTCCAGGCTGAAGCTGAAATTTTCTCAGGACTGCCTCCCTAAATGCCACCAAGACTAACTCCATCTTCTTGTCCACTTCTTTCCGATTCACCGCATAATACCTCCTGATCCGAACTAGGCAGCCAAGAGCGTCCTCACCATCAAATACGGGAAGCTCTATTTCCTAATTCTTGTCATGGTGGGAGGGAGGGTGGCTCCACCGAGATGAGGTAGGCAGCTGATTCCCCCAAGAAGTTTGTGTGGTGACTTAATGGACTCTCATGGTGGTGCAAATCTCTCTTCCCGGTGGTGTGCCTGAGAAGGATGCTCTCTGCAAAGGGAAGGAGAGGGCTGAGGCCTTAATCCCCTTTGTGACTGTGTGACATCGTGCTCAGGTTGTGCATGGTTTCACCCCCTCATGAGCCTCCCACTTCCTCTGATCACCTCTCCAATTCCTCCATTTTAGCCTCCATTGCAGCTTTAGCAAAGGTTCCCACAGCTTCCTAAGAAGGAGCTGAGATGCCAATTTGCCAAGTATAAAAAGCCACGAGTATAGGCACTGAAAGATAGAGTAAACTGTGTATTATTCACGCTCTGAGCGATAACAGTGCAATATCAGCTTAGGAAGGAGAAGTAAACAGAAGGAAAATGCAGAAAATGAGAGAACAATGCAAGGCACTAAGCAGCCCAACGCTAAGCCTATGGCAACTGATTGCCTACCCCTTCTCACCCTCACTCCCATATAAATATTCGCTTTCCACACCTCATGCACACTCTCAGCACCCATGCGCACTAACATGCTGAAATAAGTAGTTAGGGGGACCTGGCCACACATAATCAACATTCTGATTTTGGCCCATTTTCCCACTAATGCCCCTATATCTATTCTCCTTGTACACTTTTATCCCACATTGAATGTGGTCTATTACATAATCGATGTCTGTGTGTGTATTTATGTTTATATTTGGCAGACAAAGTGTACCATAGAGCTTGATCATATTCTGTAGCTAAATTATGTCTCTCCTCCGATATTTCCAGCTCCCTCCATTGCTGATATTTTCAGGAGCTAGTGCTGCATTTGGAGGTAACATTCTGAGCATGCCTATTTATAGTTCTCATAGCTAAATATTTTGTTCCAGCTAATGCTATTGTATGATAACTGTCACATAAAAAGAAGTATGAAATGTTAGGCTATTTTACTTTTGTTGCTTCCAGTTTTTATTTTTTATTTTTTACTTGAATGCCTTAATTATTACATGTATTGCAATTAACATCGTTTTCTACCGTGCATTTTATGGTTTTAGTTCCCTTCATTAATGATTTAGAGGAAAAAAATGGAGATTGAACTTCCAAGGGGTCTTAGGAATGGTTCTTAGGCATGCTAGCAGTTCAGACATTCCTTATGATGTTGTTCAGTTCATCCTCTGTTGAAAGCGCCTTAGTTGCACACATTAATAGTTTTTCAAATGGCAACACTGCACAGATGGTATCTAAAAAGAATGTGGATTGAACTTCTATAGAAAATGATTTTCAATCCCTTGAGCTCATTGTTTATTTAGAGAAATTCCATCAGAATACTTAAGAAATTTTATTATAGTCAATGTCTCAGTTCATATTTTTATTTCTCCCCTGCCTCCAATGCACTCTCCTGTCCAGTTTTGGAGGCCAGATCAAACTGAATAAGATATGGTAGAGCAGTAATTTAGGGATGAAAATCCGTTCAACAATGTTTGTGCTTCATGTCACTGCAATCTAGATGTTGGTTTAGTTCATGGAAGAGTATGACTTTTAGCTTAGTTGTAATAAGACTCTCCTGTCCAGTTTTGGAGGCCAGATCAAACTGAATAAGATATCGTAGAGCAGTGATTTAGGGATGAAAATCCGTTCAACAGTATCGGTGCTTCATATCACTACAATCTAGATGTATGTTTAGTTCATAGAAGAGGATGACTTTTTGCTTAGTTGTAATAAGGGCTGTCCGTGGATGTGGTTGAGTAGGTTTGGGGTACTTTTTTTACTCAACCCGCGCATTTAAATAATGGGCTAGGCTGGGTTGGGTTGAGCAAAATTTCTTTTCAACCCAACCCGACCCGCACGAGTAGGTTGGATTGGTAAAACCCATGTGTCCGATTTGCATTTTTAAAAAACTTTTCCTGTTAAAACATGTCAAATTATATCATCGAATATAACAAATCTAAACACACACACACACACATATATATATATCATAATTTCTTATCTATGCTTTAATATAATATAAAAAGAATTATGTTTTGTAACCACTTTTTGGTCTCTCTTAATTACATTAATTTTTTCGTTTTTTCAAGTCCACACATTTGAATCATGGTTATAATTTCCACCAGAATACTTCAACTTCAATAACTTCTACCATTGCATATAAAACTACTTAACAACTTTTAACGTTATTCTTTAATATTATATATATTGATAGATATCCAAGTGCCTATCAATCCACTAGTATAAATGTGAAATCTTTTAACTATAAGTCTATACATGAATAAATTTGAGCAAGCATCAATAAGTCTTGTACAAACTGTTGTAAACTTACTCTAAGATAGGAGAAAGTAGAAAAGTTGTTATGTGGTTGGTTTTCATGTCTATACCTTGATGGGTGCACCCTTGCATTGGTTGCTTACTTTTTTGTAGAAATCTACTTAGAATTAGAGATAATTAATTGATATTATGTAAGAAATAAGACATTTTATACATTTATTCCTCTGAAATGACAAGACTTAAGATGATATAATCTTTTTTATTCATATTATTGAAGGATTTGAGAAAATTTGTCCCTTTATTCTTTGGCTTGACAAAGATATAGGATACAGTTTCCCTTTTATTTGACATGATTGAAAGATTTGAGGTAAAGTCCCTTTATTCCATGGCCTGAGAAGATTTAGAATAATGTGATCCATTTTTAGTTACACTTTTTTTTTTTTTATTTATACTTTTTACTACTTTCTTTCTTTGATTATTTTTCACTTCTACATAAGACCCAAAAAAAAAAAAAAGATGAGTTAGATTGAAAAATTCTAAATCCATGACCGAAGTCACGCCTAGTTGGTTAGATATTTTTCAACTCAACTCGTCGACCCAACCCAACGTGTTTTGTGGATTGGGTATCAACCCATGGATTCGCGGGCTGATCCAACCCATGGCACCCCTAGTCAATGTTATTAAATATCGGCCATGGCGTGGCGGAAATTGACCCTGCCACCTGGATGGCATGGCGGAATGGCGGGGCAGGCGTGGCGGCCGAAATGGTGGTGGCGCCATGGTGGACTAGTGGCAGCCGTGGCAGCAATTTCACCAAAACCCCTTTTTTTTGGTTTTTTAGAGGGTATTTTCGGGTTTTTAGGTTTCCGTCATGAAAACCTAATGAAACCTGACCCTCTTTCCATTTCTCTGTGCTTCTCTGCTTCCTCTTCTCGCATGCTTCAGTGTCTCGAGTGCTCTTGGCCAGTGGTGGCAGTGACGCACCACACCGCCGGCTGTGGCGGTGGCGGCGACGCACAGCGGCTCACACCAGCAGTGGCAACCACTGGTTGTCAAGAGTGTGCTCCTGTGTCATGCTCCACGCGATCCCCCTCCTTTGTCACAAGTCTCGACTTCTCAATCTCACTCTCTCCCTCACACATGAGCTCCCTGTCTCTGCCTCGGCCCAAGGCTCTGCTGGCCATTGCGCAACCTCTGACAGCCAGTCTCCACCGTCTGCGTTTGCCTCGCAAATCTGCCCCTGTTCGCTCTTCTCTGTCTCTGCTTCTTTCTTTTTATTTTTTGGGGTTCTGATAGTCAGATCTGATTTTATTTCTCTCTCTTTGGGTTTTACTTGTGTTGGATTGGTGAGTGGATCTTTGACACGTGTGGGTTATTTTTGTGTGTGGTGTGTGGTTCAGTCTTTAGAGTCATGTGCAAGGTGGGTTGTTTTTTCAGTCACGGGCGTGGTTTAGTTGTGTGGGTTTTCTTGGGTTTCTTTTTGGGTGTGGGTTAGTGTTTTTTTGGGTAATATACTGTTTTTGTTTCATTAAAATTAAAAACTTCTGACCAATAAAAAATAAAAATAAAAATTTCCACATATTTTTTCTATATATATTATATATTTTTTAGTATACCATGGTTGCCGCCATAACCCGTAGCACCATCCGCCATATTTTTATGGTTTTTTTTTTGCCTCACCGCCATAAACTGCCTTCGGCCATTAACAACCTTGCCCCTAGTTGTAATTTGGGGCATGAGCCAGGTAGCAAAATGTTAACCCTTGAACTATTATTTGTAACCAAGAGGTGTACAATAAAACTGATTTGTTATTTAATTTCTTTTATAGATTATTTTATGAATAATAAATTATGAATATGATTGACTGGCATCTCAGGCTACTGAAGAAAGTGTTCAATTACTTCGCTTAGGTCCCTCCTCTGTTTTGATTTTAGTTGTCTATATGTCCTTGGGTTTTATTGACTGCTTAAGTTCTTGGTCTGGTTTCTTCATTTGCTTAGGTTACTGTCTACTGTGAGGTTCCTGCAGCTGACTAGCATTGTTGCATACTAGGTTTGATGAGATTTCCTATTAACACTTAATAGTTGGGAACTGGGTCTATAAGTTTCCTCACTCAGTTATTAATTGGGTTAAACTGGTGATTACATAATAGTATATTACTGGGCTTTTTTGTCTTCTAATTTCCTACCAACAAAGACCATCTATAAGGCATTTGGTATGAAATAATCTATATGGATTATTGATAATGTGACTTTAAATTTTCAGGGCCCACATTGTCTTGTTTTGTAAGATCTCATTACTAGTAATCTAGATTACCGAGATAATCTAGTCACCTTATCAGTGATGTGCATTACCCTTTTGGAAAGTGTCTTTGTGGATTTAGAGTTTAGGGTGGTAATGATGCCATTGTTGTGGTGGTTGTTATTACTATTATTATTATTATTATTATTATTATTATCAATATTATTGTTTATTACTATCATTAAAAAATAATAATTAATAATTATAAGCATTATTATAAATAAATAATATTAGTAATTAATCTTAATAATAATCATTGATCAACATTCATAATTATTATTAATAATTATAATTATTGATAATCTTAGTTTTAGTTATTATCATAATAATTAATAATTAATAATAAAAAATTAATTGTTAATTATTATTATTATTAGAAGACACATTACGGAGTAACTTTTTGATATACCAAACGCTATATATTGCAAGAGTACCAAAGGTGGCAATCTTTTTGAGTGATAATCTAAATTATTTATAATCTTCTTGTGCCGGGTGTTAGAACGCTACCTTAGTCTTTTTGAGGTGTTGAAGTCTTTTAGTTTATTTTATGGATTTAATTGTAATGCCTTGATAGTGTAAATGTTTTACACATTCATTAAATTATATAATGACATATTAGTAAATATGATTATTTTTCATCCACATTACTTGAAAAGTCATACGAAAAGAGAGATTTGATTGGATAATTGTGTAAAACTCTTTTATACTGTTAGTGCATCAAAATTAAATTCTTATTGTATTGATGACAACATGCTAGTATGAGCTTTTATAGTAATGTGGATATTTGTGAAAATGTTAGGTTACGTGCTTCCGAAGTTCACTCAACTCACCGTAACATCCTACTATGCTGCCTCAAGCGCCTCCCATTATGGAATCTCACTTCTCACCCGGCATATTGAAGAGAAGTACAGCTCTTCCCAAACTCAACCACTCAAGAGGCTCTGATAAATTCCTTAAATATGTAATTAAAAGGAAGATACATTGGCAATTTTGTTTACATTATTTATCTACTCACCGAGTTTACCACCTTGTGATGTTTAGAATTTTTACGACGTATTTATTACTTCACAGGAAAATGCTAATATTGTGGATGTTTCTTTATATTTTAATTAGTATTATTTATCTCCGTTGTTTAGCGGGTTTATTTTCATTTTTTTCTTTAAATTTTTTTAAATGAATTTTCTCGTTATTTTTATGTGATTTTTATAAATAAATGTTATTTTATTTATCTGGATATTTTTTGTTTTTCTCATAAAAACATATTATAACAGCTTGGTAACTTCAAAATTAAATTAACAATTGAAGTGTGTCGAAGAGGATTGAACATATGCAAATGTAAATAGATCAGAAGAATGGTTTTCCTACGACAGACTTGGGATTTTAATTGCATAAATTAAGGTGATAGAATACTTTTATGAGCCTCGGTTATGGCAGTAAAACAAATTCCAAAGTGAGTTAGCCTTATTCGAACATTTAGATTGTGTTAGGAGCCTGAAATATCTTTAATCAAGTAACAGTTCTAACACTTGCACTAAGAAACTTGAAATTGTAGTGACAACTTATATTAATTATTATGACTAGCAACTTCAGAAGCAATGTATGTGAGATTTACACTGTTATTTAATTATATGTTTCTATTTGTAAGACTATTAAAATAGTGGGTGATTGAATTAAACATTTTTGTTTATATAACAACATATAATTAAATGTTTGTGTAAAAAGAAAATTTACATTGAAAGTGCTTACAAATTAAATTCTTATTTTTTTTTTCAAATGTATTGTAAGCATCGTTTATATTTTTTTCAGACATTTTTCAAATTCTCGCTTTGAATTAAGTTAAATTTTTACAGGAATTTTGAAACTAAGCTCCTGTAAGCAATTGAAAGCAAGAATCACATACACAAATATAAAAGATTCTGTGATAAAACTCAAAATGGATGTCCACTTGGGACACTCATTTTATTACCTTTGAATGTGATGGATAGATGGAGAAAGGTAATACTATTTTAACACTCAAAAAGTGGGTGTCTATTCAGACACCCACTTCATAACCATCGGATGTGATGGATGTTAAGGATAAGTGGGGATATTTATTACATCCAATGGTTATAAAACCACTTTCTGAGTGTTAAAATATCATTATCCAATGGAGAAAGTTATAGTCACTATTGCATCCAACAGTGATAGAGTGAATGTCCCAATTGTACATTCATTTTTGAGTGTTAGAATAACAATGCTCCACAAATATAAACATTGACATGCATGATTAATCTATTCTATATATAAAGGGAATTCTTCCCTTTTGGCGTCTAAATTTTACATTTCCCAAAATGCCCATAATATAGAAGTTAAAGAAATTTAAAACAATTAAAGGAAGTTATAAAAAATTTTTTAAAATGGAATAAATTTAAAAAATATATAATAAATAAATAAAAAATTAATACATTTTAATTTTTAAAAAAATTAATACATTTTAATTTTTTAAAAAAAATATGAATTGGTAGGCATGCAAGTGACTATAAATTCACTAGTTATAAAAGAAATCAATAAAACTTTTATGATAGAGATTGAGTATATTTGGATAAAATGAAGAAAATCTTGACAAAAAAAAAAAGATAGAACCAGGGAAAAGAGCACAAGGGCAGGTTTGGGAGCTGGTTGTTTTGTTTCAAGCCAAGGGCAGAGGAATTAAAGCAAGACAAGAGAGCGAAGTAAAGCTATTAAAGAATGGCATTGGAGTGAAACACTAGGAGAATGGCGTGAAACACAATATGTAAGCGATACACTGGAAGGTTTTATGAGAAAAAACCTTTGGAGAGGATATAAATAATTTTGTTTTGGCATGTACATTACAAAAAGAGGAATCATACTCTTGGAGGGGTGTTGTTTATCTGTTGTTTCTTGCAGGTATTTCGATGACTGATAATGCACAGCGCTCCTTTGGAGGGTTGCACTGAATGAAGACAGCACTACAAAGAGATAGAGTGAAACACGAGAGGCTAAATTCTTGCAGGAGGGTGTTGAAAAATGAGAGACATAACGTGCCAGTTGAGAGATACACTGTGAGGTTTGAATTTTGAGAGAGACACACTGTGAGGTTCGAATTTTGACAGAGATACACTGTGTGAGGGTGAGACATATTGAGAGGGATACTTTGTGAGCTCCAAACAGGATAGGTGTCATGATCAGTGAAGTATTCCATATGGATGTTCTGTGGCGTGTGTTGTGTGTGCGTCTTGTATGAGTGTGCGTTTTTTTTTTTTTTTGTGGAGTTCTTTAGGGTGTGTTGTGTGGCTATGTGTGTGTGTTGCATTTGTGGTGTTGCGTATGTGACCTATAAGTTAACCATACATAATTTGTAATCTTAATCTTGGTACCGCATGTGAATAGATTGAGAATTGTTTGAAGCTTCTCCCAGGATACTACATACTATGAAAATCCTGACGGTAATGCCAAAGGGGATGGATTAGTGTATTTATGTTCCAGACAAATAGGTCCAATGAAGACTAATTAGTTGGCATGTTAAATTAGCTATTCAACACGTGCAATTTTTTCCCTCACTTTTTTGGTTGCTGTCCTCTTGGAATGCTATCGGTATGGATATCTTCTTTTTCCAAACAGGAGATCCTTACATGGTTTTTTCCTCATTGTGTAAAGAGATGCTTGGATGTCTTAGTCTGGGAATCAAAAGTTATATCTATTGTTTTCTAGGAGTGAGACGTGATATGAAGGGTGGATATATGATGTAATTGCATTTGAGAATTACTGTTTTTGGTCTTTCCTTTTCTTGAGGAGATCATTTTACTTATCAAAATGAAGAAAGAGCACAACTTAGCATGATTTGATGAGAAAAACCGTACTTAACTCGAACAATATAAAAAATTGATGCATCATGACTTTCTAGGCATTCATGACTTGGTATGTAGGAAGAAAACTCGCCTCATAACTTACGCATTTGTGTGTAAGCGTGATAACTTCAAAATCTATGATTGAAAACAGAAGATATATACTGATAAACAATAGAAAGATAGGAGGGTTTACAAATTGTGGAGACTAGAGAATGTCAATAACACTGAATGGTGTAGCATTCCATTACTACAAACTCATGGACAGTGATATTGAAATATATCTACAAGTACATATTTACAAGTTTAATATACCTTTGAGATATTTTATGGTTTTAATAAATGAATCTATGAAATTGTCATACGTGTGATCATTATCATCTTGCAACCTGGAGCTTTGCAATATTATTTGCATAAATTAATTCATTAAGAGCCCAAATTCTTGATTATCAAATTAAAATATTTTGTCTTGATGATTTTGGTGAATTTACTTCTCAAGCTTTCAATACTTGTAGGCCAGTAGTATATATGTTGAATATCCAATTACTCATGTTCATAAATAGAATGAGTTGGTTGGCATAATTAACGTATAAAAGACCTTTAGTTAATTGCTAGTTCATTTGCTCATGAGAACAAATTTTCCAATTTCTAGTTGAAAGCATACTCTTTTATATATTGCAACACACATTTGTATAAGGCCAACAAGTTGCCACTAATTATCTCCCCCACAATTATTTTGGTCTGGAGCCGAATAGTTCCCATTTGAGAACTATGGATGTATAATATATGTCCTAATTGTCCCATCTTATCCCTTCGAAAAATGGGATCCCAAAGAAAATTGGGAATACATGTTGGATGACTCTCCTAGGTAGCGTTTGTTTCCTGTCTTGAGACAAGAAATACAGAGACAGTAGAGACAGAGACACAAAAAATCTTGTCTCTGTATCATGTTTGGTTGTGGATTACAAGACATGATAAGTATCTCTGTTGACCGGCACCGACTGGCGTTGACTGGTGGTAGCCAGCGGTTGACCGATGACCTGACCACCACCGGAGGTTCTGTCTTCATGTCTTGTCCCCACATTTTGGAGGGACAAAAATATAGAAAATTTTTGTCTCTGAGACAGAAAATTTTTTCTGTCCCCATATCCTATCTCTACCACCAAACATGATACAGGGGCAAAACTGTCCCTGTATTTCTATCTTGGGACAGAAAACAAATGCAGCCCTATAACCTAAGATCTTGAAATAAAAATAGGAGATGTTTTTAATATCAACTTGTAGATTGCTAATTTGATGAAATAACGGTTTCAACACTAGGGGGTGAGAGTAGATAGTTGGCAAAGAAAATAAATTGAAGTGCCTCATTCTTGCTTTCTTTAAATAATCAAACAGGACAATGTAAACTAGAAGTTCAACAAATTATACATTTGCAAATAATACAAATGATTTGCAATATGCATTCTCTAATATAAAAAGGATAACTATATCCTATATATTAGTTGAAAATGCCTCAATTCGAATTGATGACCTTGTTGGACAATTGGCCATTGCGAAAAAAAATCACATACCAGAATTGTTGTAGACCACTCGATTCCAAAAATTAAAATCATTAGAAAAGGAAGAGAGGTAAAGAGGCAAATGATATTATAGGGGCAAATTATTCTCTTCTTTTTGAAGAGGATAGAGACATAGTAAGGATGCCTATAGCAGTCCAGAATTTTGACATAATTGAAAGAAGACGTTTAGGTACCTAAAAATGATCAAAATATTAAAAATGACAAGATTTCAATAAATTATGTCTCTACAAGAAAATTATTGAATCGATGAGAAATTGATGTCGGCAATATAATGTAGTGCTAGACATTATACATGAAAATCAAAATATTGAACTATTTATTATCTAAATATCGATGAATAATGATTGGGCAAAATAACAAGAATCCCTCCAAGCTAAACTTGACTCACTTGTAAAATGTGAAGTTCTTAGATTTGCAATCCGAACACCTGGAAGATGTAAAACATATGGGATACAAATGTGAAACTAAATGAGAAAAATAAAGTTGTAGGTTGAAATGGTATATCTATGACATGATTGTATATTCTTGAACATATATATATATATATGTGTGTGTGTGTGTGTGTGTGTTTTCTTTTTTATCTACCATGTTGTTAAGTATATTTATTCTTAATTCTTCTGTTTTGATCCATTATATTATTTTGTAACATACTTATGAAAAATTTATGACCATGTTGTTCTTAATTGATGTGTAATTTGATTATTGGAGCTCCTAAATAAATTCCCATAGTATATCTAAAGAAAGAGTTTGAGATGAAAGATCTCAAAAGAATAACGCTTTATCTCGGTCTGCAGACCGAATGTTTAAAAAATAAAATGTTTGTTCATCAATCAATTTACACAAAGAAAACTCTTACGAGATTTTATATGGATAACTTATATTTACTTTATGTAAGTGTATTAGTAAGATATAGAAAGTTTATCATGCCCACTTAGGGGCAAATATTGAGCAAGTCAATTATATGGAGAGATGTACTCATATCATGGATATCGTTAAAATGGACTATAGTCACTACTACTTCAAATCATGTAGTGATATATATTGAAATATATGAAGTAAATAATGAATGTTCTAGCTAAGGGCAATAGATCAACATGTCCAAATGATCAAGTCACCACCAACTCCTTTGGAGAAAGTGATACTTCAAAAATGGTGAGAAATACTGTATTTTGTTTTTTGTTCATCAAAGGTTTTATCCCACTAAGTTTTTCCTTTATTGGATTTTAATGAGGTAGTTTCAAGCTCCCATAATGAGGATATTATACTATTTGTCCTCCACTAAAATTTTTTCTCAATGGGTTTTTTCTTAATAAGGTTTTAACAATGCATATCCCTGATAGATCAAGGGTGAGTGTTGTGAAATATTATTTGGATGTTGATATCCTTGTCTTTAGTTGATTCAGTTAAGATTTGATTCAATATAATCAGTTACTATTTTATTTGATTTTATATCTCTCACCTTTTGACTATAAATAGCCCTTTTGGATGGTTCATGTATTGTAGCTTTAAGTTTGCCAATAATATTATTTGCTCTTATCTTCTTCATTATTCTCTCCATTATTATTTTTTCACAACACAAATAACTTTTAACACTTTTTATTTTGTTTTCTAATTCAAAAATAAAATATTAATATACAACAAAAAATTTTAAATAAATATATTTAAATTTTTACTATTTATATATTTAAATCAATTTTTACTTTAAATTTTGTAACGAAGTAGCAAGGAGAGAGTTTACATGGGGACTAACGGACCATATTGAGGTTTCACTTTCCTCTTATAGCAACAACTCCACGACGAAGGGTGGAGTATCTGTAGGGACTCCACTAAGTTGTGTGTGTGATAAGTATGCATTTAGATACTTATTTTATACCCTATTATTAATGTCATAGCTCTTTTTTATGTTTAATTATATGCAATTGTATCATATTTGAGTTTGGACATTGAGTTGAGCACTGATAAGAATTTTCTGCATAATTGTACTTCTGGGATTGTTTTGTGTGTTGAGCATAACTAAAGTTGTAGATCTCTAAAAATTGCATTCTTTGGCTTATTGAAAAGTTAATAGGATTATCTATAACTTTTATGAAGAACTCGAATGTCGGATAAAAAATAGCTTGCCAAAATAAGCCTAGACATCATAATTGATGTGTTGAATTTCTAGATTGGGCATGCTTCAATAATTAGGGTTTATCTTGCTCATCCAAAGTTCAATAAGGAAAATAAGGAATCCATTTTGAAGAGAAGAAAAAGATCTACAACTTTAATGCAGACACTAATAGATAATTAATTGTTTCAAAGGTCCAAACTTGAGCAGCATCGCTGTTATGGTCATTCACCATTATGGTTGTTATCAAAAGAACAAAACCTTGAAGTTGCACTAGGCATCGGTGTAGTGGTCTAAGACTGCTATTATGGTAATTCAAGGATGAGACCTCAAGCTGCATTAGCAGAATTTTATTTTTCCATTTTTAGCCTAGTATTTTTTTCCTTTTTAGTAATTTTAATGATTTAATAAAATTGGGCGGGTGTTGGCTAACTCAGGGATTACCTCATTTTAGAGAAGCCCTACCTTACTTTTCTCTCTAAAATTCTCACCTTTCTCTCTAGGTTTTCATCTTCTCCACTTCTCTAATTCTTGTCTCACTTTCTCTAGCTTTGGATCTTATTTCATATTAATTTTATTGTTTTGTCTTGTAACCTCCATGATGGAGGAGTAGTTCTTTTGTTAGCTTAAGGGATTCCAAAGAGCTAGGTATGTGTTTCGAAACATTGAACTTTAATGAAGTTCTTGGTTTGGTTTTCTAATCTCTCTTGGTTTATCCTCCTTGTAACATGCTTATTTTGATTCGATATGTATGTTATGAGGAGTACCTTGGTTGTGTGTGTGAATCATGATTTGAACAACATGCATGATTGAGTGGCTTAGTTGAATGCAATCTAATTCATTAATTGGAGAGTGTTTGATTAACTGATAGGGTTAGAATTGATCTTTGATTTAGGATTAAGATATGGTAATTGATGATAAAGTTGGTTTGGGTATTTAGATGTTGTGATTGCAATTATCTAGGTGTGTATGCTAGTTCATTCCAATGTAATTGGCTAATTACTAGGTGAATGACAATATTGATTGTGTGAATGCATGAAAGATATATATATGACTACTTTACAAGTATTTAACAAATTGCATATGTTAATGATAAACCTTCCTTAGCTTGAAAATCCCCTAAGCTAGTTCCTTTATTATTGTCTTTTCCACTTAATTGCAAGTTTAATTCTTTTATACAACAAATCCTCCACCAATCTCCAATTAATTAGCATCACTTTTTTGGGAAATGACATCGGTTGCACATCATTGTGCTAATGCTCTAGTGCAACTTGGTTTTGAACCTAACAATCCTTTTTAAAGTTTGTCTTGACGACATCACTAGTGAGCGATCTAACTCTAGCAGTAAAGATGAATTCAAAAGTTAACTTTCCTAGTTTGTCATGCTAATACTCGTTAAGCAGGAGGATTTTCTCCTGTTACCACTTCTCTATCATTTCAGAAGTTGGTTTAGTGGGAGTATAACTCCATGCCCATGTTCACAATATGAGACATAGGGAGGCCTTTGTGCCTAGTTCATGCAAGCCGAATGTATTCGAACCTAAGCTAATTCAATTTAAGTCGCTTCATCGAAGTGGGCTAGTGTTGGTTGTTTCCAAATTTAGGCCTTATGAATTTGAATCTTTTATTGGGACAAGTGCCTTAGGCCTTATTAAGACCTTGGGTCATAACAAATTTTATGTTGTTTAAAAAATTTTAAATTGATTGGCATGTAAATCTTTATCAATCCACTATAACGAGATGATTATCCTTGCCAAATATCAGCAAGTTTCGGAATCAACCAAAACAGCCCCCCCTCCTTTTCTCTTTCAAACAAGCTTTTTTAGACAAATAATCAGGAAAATTTGTGGATTCAAAATAAATAGTAAACTTCACATCTGTGCCGTTTTGGTGGAAACAAAAAATATGTCCTTTTTATTTTATACATAAGTCGTGCCAGGTTTGGGCAACTTATGTCCTATGCAGGTGTCCCCTAGCCTGGTGCGACTTATGCACGACACTGCCTACAAAGTCGCATGCTTTTGCTTGAGACAAGTGAGATATCAGTTCCATCAAACTGTGATTCAGTTGAGTAAAATGGCTGAAAAATGTTATATACTAGTTGTGAACACTCGATTTTATCCGACTCATATTAGAAAACTTAAGTTTCTTCAAATTTTTAGTTCATTTCATTTCATTTTTAAAGTAAAGCCCATTTCATGTTGTCTTGATTAACCCCATTTCATGTTTTTTTGCATAAAAATGCTTGTCAAGCCTGTTTCATTTTGTTGAACTGCAAAACCCAAAAAAAAAAAATTCATTTTGTTTTGTTTTGTTTTGAGTTGTAAAAAATAAAAAAATAAAAAATAAAAATCTAACAACTGGGAAAAAGACATGCATAGAGAAGTGCAAGCTGGAAGCGCGCATCATGGTGGCAAGTCAAAAAGAGAAGAGAGGGAAGTCAGCCTTGTGCCTTCAGCCTTTGAAATTTTTGAAATTTCAAAATCTTTGAAATTTTTTGTTTCGTTCACCGTTCTGTTGTCTTCTTTAGATTAACATGACAAGGCGTGCCTTCAGCCTTGTGTTTTTATTGACTTTTGGAAAGGATTTGATAAATCATACATGAAAAAGTCAGAAGTTAAGAGCAACAGAACATGTAGGGAATCAGATGCAACGGATGAAAATCCCATGAAATCTGCAATAAGGAAAAATTTCAACCAACTCACATACAGTAGCCTGAAAAATCTTCTCAATTAAATCAAAAATGGCTATTGCCAAAATTGAAAATTGATTCTATGATGGTGTATAAATAGAGACCAAAATTCACAACCAATGGGATCAATCTTCTGACATCAATCACGGATATCAATACTTCCTGGCTGTTGTTGTTTTTTTATCTATAAGAGTGATCTAATTTTAGAAACTCTGGGAGGAATTTTTGGAGAGGATTCTGAGACTCGAGCAAAAATCGAAGGAATCATAAAGCAGAACTGGGAAATACAGTGTCACGACCCGACTTGGGAGCGTGACCGGCACGTGGGGAATCCCATCCCCACGTCAGCCTTCTGGGTGACGTATCTCTCTATATGCATAAAATAGTATAATATCATACTTAAAATGAAATTTTCTTGCAAATCTATATAATTTGCTCTAATTAAAATATAATATTCAACCCATAAAAACTGAAGTATTCACATATATAAACCTAAAACATTTTTGTCATGCTTTAAAATCTAAGATTTGAAGACTGAGTCATAAACTCACTTTCATTAACTTTCACATAAATCTCTAATCATAGCCCATATTTTAAAATACATTCTAGAGCTCTAAAACATATAGGGAAAATACATAATCTCTTAAATTATCTATAACATCTCAAAATACATGCGTGGCTTGGATCCTGCCTGCAAAACTACTGGAGCACTCTAAACTAACAGAATCCTAAACTAAGCCTTACAACAATGCAAAGCTCACCAGGGGATAACTGCGACTACTGGATCGGTAGCTGAATGACGTCTGTACCTGCAACTACTAGAGGAAGGGAGAGGGGTGAGTCAACGGACTCAGTGAGTGAGCTCTCACTCATCACCCACATGGGACAACCAAGAATATACATAATATAATATACATGCAGCAATAATGATTCATTTCATATTTAAATACATAGCTAGCTCTAGGAAAACACTTTTCATTCCATGTATTTATAAATAAACATTTCTAACTCAAAATCAAGCATGAAATCAATTTAACTGAGGGTGCGGCAGAGCGTCGGGAAACAGTATGCTGAATATAATAAATATATCATAACAATAAAAGCTATAAAATTTTAAACTATGAAGTGAGACTCTGTCCCTGGCGAATCAGAGCTCCTGCTGAATCTGTAATAGTCCCTCTCGGACAAACTGTGGGCACCTAACTAGGTCCCGTTTTCTGTAACTGCTGGGGGCGAAACTGTCCTCTAACGGACAACTTGGTACCAAGGTTAACGATCTCTTCACAGCCGTTAACTAACTGTCTGTTTCCTTATCTCTACCGGCTAAACTAGTTTGACAAAAAGAAAACTATAGTTGAAAAGTGGGTACTCTGTCCCTGGCGAAGCAGAGCCCCTAAGTTCTTAGTACTCTAAGAGTTCTGAACTCATATAACTCTAACAATCTGACTTTAGCATAACTGTGGCTATGAAAATCGAGCCCAAGGGTTCACCACTTGTAGGCATTCCGATTTCAAGCCCACAGAATATGTATCTGGCAGTTGCTAAAAATCATACTGAATTCTGTACCTCTTGGTACCATAAAACTAAATTTCTAAATTCATATCTTTACTAACATATTTCTCTATATACTTGATAATTCTGATATCATACTTTAAAATAAAAGAATTCGTAAGCATAAAAACTCTAAAATCAAGATATACATTTCTATTCCTAAAATTTAAACCATACTGGTGTTACATACCTCCAACATATAAATATACTAACTGGGTATTTAATACATAGCTTGAAATCTAAATCGTAAAAATATATAATGTCATAAATCCATAACATATATTTTACACTATCATAAGCCTCTTTAAATCATATAATTCCTTAATAAATCCTTTCTCAAACATGTAAAACATTTTCCATAGCACACAACATAGCAATCATGGTCCCATGGTTTTGCAAAACTCATTCTTTTATGCTATCACAATAAACCATAATTTTCTAGCTTGACGTAAGCATGTAAACTTCATAATATATATATTTTATCTCATCTCAAATTCCATATTTGTCAATCATTATGCAAGAAATATAACTCTAATGGGGAAACTAAGGCAATGAGGTCAAACCCACTCACCTGGAGGGGGAGGAAAAAGTGGCGTCAACTCCAACTGAGCTCCAGGGAGCCGGGAGGGCACCAACGTCAACTATTATAACCATAAAAACTCATCAATACTCTATGGATATCTCTAGATTGCTCTAACACAACTCTAACAACATTGGGGGAGCACCCCCCACTTGACAACAATGAGAGAAAACAAAGACCCATACTAAGAATATGAAAGAATGGAAGAAAAGAGACCAAAACCCATTAACCAACACATACCTTGAAGCTTGAGAAGAGATGGATTTGAATGGGGTTGAGAGAAAATGTGAGAGAAGGAGTTTGGGGGTGAGGGTTTCGGACTTGGAGGTGTTTTCACGAGTTGGGGAGGGTTTAAAAAGGGTAAGGGGTTCATTAGATGATGCTACGTCGTTTCTGATATTTTTGGGTATCAGGGGGACCGCTATAGCGGTGTATGACCGCTATAGCGGTCATAAGTTATCCCGTCCCTGAGCACCTCACTTACGACCGCTATAGCGGTCCAAGACCGCTATAGCGGTCACCAGAATACCAAAATTGTGACTGCACCTCCTGTGACCGCTATAGCGGTCCTAGACCGCTATAGCAGTGACAGTAAAACCCAATTTCTGCAGAATTTGCTGTCATGGCATAATCTCACCTCTATACTCACTCACCTATTTCCATATCTTTATTCTAAGTTCAATCATTTACTTTACTTCTTATTAACTTTAAACATAAATGTAAATAAGAAAAATACCCCCCATTTGGATTCAAATAAAATATCTAAAAATTCAAAACTCCAACCAATGAAAATCTCATTTCTTAGTTCTAGTTCATATTCCAGAATTCCGGCGATTTTCTAAACTTGGGGGCTAAAAACGAAATATCTAGAGGCTTTCAAAAAATTCCTTAAAAGTCACTCTTCAACTTGTTTCTCTCTGGGGAACACCTACCGGGACTTTTGATCCCAAGATTGTGGCTCTAACATATAGCCCTCCAAGGAGGTGTAGGGCTCCAGACTTAGCAAAAACCCAGACCCGGCAATAGCAGTGGGTCCCAGGGGACCTTGAGGTCATGCAAAACTCGTCTGCTGACATGTGTACCCCAGCTATTACATACAGATAGGGGAATTATCATCACCAGCTTAAAAACTTCACTTTTTGATCAGCATTGTGAGGAATTTTGAAGTTGAGATATTGAAAAAGGAAAAGAGAACAGCACCAATGGTATTAGTTTTCATTCCTCTTATCAGTTGATCTTGATATTCTGCATTCTTGATCCTTAGATAAAATCACATGCTCATTTTGTTAGCTGACATACACATGCACATACACTAATAGCAAGTTAACACACATACACCATTTCTTTCCACAATCAGAAACTCAATCACAATAACATAAATCACATACAAGGCAAATGATCTCAGCTCTAAACCTCAAGTCCCCATCTACCCAATACTAACACTTTCATCAAATAAAGAAGAAGGAAAGGAAGCTGCGGCTACTGCCATCTCCCTCATCACAGCCGCGACCTCTGACTCTCTTTGCTGTCACGTTATCCACATCCACCATGGTCCTCCCCTTTCAGCCATCATCATCATCAAACCAAAGACTTCATAAGCACTCACCAGGACCTCCATCATCGCCACTCTAATCCTTTTTCCTTCTCCAACATCTTAGCCAAATCATCATCATTATCCTCCATCATATAACCTAAACCAAACACAACTCTAAGATTTTCAAAAGGAAAAGTGGAAGCAGAAACAGAAATAAAAGCATGGATCTTACTTCTGTCACCATCATCATCTTCTCCAAATATTGTCATCATCATCACTCAAGTCACCATTTTTTTTATACCTTCACAACCCATATGCATTATAGCCTTTAGATCTGCCTCCTAGCTGCCTCAGTTCCTTCCCCTCTGCTGTCCTCTACCTGCATGGCCATCATGCATAGGTCGTGGCGGAACAGCCCCAATCCACCGCGCTGCACATCATTGTGGTGCAACATTCCAGCCACCCATCACCAACCTCCGTGGCCGATCGGCCAGCAGCCGCACGGTGGCTAGCTCCCCTCTTCTCTCAGCTGTTGTTCGCGGCAGTCTCCTCCTGCTCACCCCTCACTCGCGCCGCAAACCACTGCAAAAAGCCATGAGACCACCTGATCTCCCTCCTGGCTGAACTCGCGTCGTTTTAGCAACACTCCTTCGCGAGCACCGTGGTTGGGCTGGCTCTTCCTCCCTTTGGCCCTGGTTCTCTCTTCCCCTCATATGCAGAAATCTTGTTTCCCCTCTCTCCTTTTCTCTGTGTGTATGTGTGTGAATGTGTTTGCAAATGCCCATATGTTCCAGACCCTTCTTCTGCCTATGCTAACTTTCCTTCATTTAGTTTTGTTATTATTTTTGTTTTCTATTTAGTTAATTGGGTTTGGATCACTTGGATTACTTAAGAGGATATTTGGGTTGGGGTTAGTTGTTGGGCTAGGACATTTTTGGGACATCCAGTAAAAATAAATAATGAGGGTGGTGTTTGGGTAGTATGTTTCTTTTATGTCTGGGTCATTACTCTTCTAATATATGTTTTTTTTGGGCTGTTCATTTTTTATTTATCTTGTGAGTCATTTGGTTTAGTAAATTTTGTGATAAAAGCTTTCAAAAAAAAAAAAAGTAAATAAATAATAAAAAAAAGTAAAAAATGGTAGTTAGGGTCCTTGATTTATTTTAGTTTTAAATCATTCTTATTTGTTTATTTTTTGATCAAATTAATTATATGACTTTTATCTATTCACAAATTAGCTTTATGTTGAGATTAGTATTTGGAAATAATGTTCTCTTTCAATATATATATATATATATATGTTATTTTTAAGCTCTTGTCAACCATGCAATGATTAATGATAGTGATTGAATAGCAAATGTTATCTTCACTATTGTTGAGTCATAAGGATTCATTGAATAGCTTAGTGCTAACTTGAACCCTATACAAAAATAAATTTCATTTTTTAGGAGAATACTTTGTTTACACGAAAAGGTTTTCTTTAAAATCCATGCAATGACCAATAAAGGTGATTGAGTAGCAAATTTTATTTTCACCATGATTGAACCATAAAGGTTTATTGAATAGCCAAGTGCTGACTTGAATCCTATGATGAATTTATCACCAAAAAAATTTTACTTAATTAAAATCAACCAACACACAAATATTTTCTATAGAACTACGTGACTTTGAGTTCCTCATTGCATCAGAGGATACGTAGGGAGTAGGCAACCCCCTGTCAAGCTAAAATTAATTTTTCTTAATTTATTTATTAAATAATAAATATATTTGTGTAAATAATTTTTCTTAATTTATTTGTTAACTTGTAAATATATTTGTCTAAATTAATTTTTCTTAATTGATTTGCTCAGACTGTAAATATGTTGTATCATTTTATTGCATTTTCAAGGGTTATTAATTAATTTGCACAACTATCTAAGGTACCGTCTAAGGATAGGTGTATTAGGGGTGCTGTAGGATTAAGTTCCTACCCTTCCCTATGCATAATCGACTCCCGAACTCATATCTAGTTTTTGAAGACTGTTTTTTCAAAATAAAATGGGTTTTCCATGTTTTCCCAATTCAAATAAACTTGGTGGCGACTCCAATTTTCAAATAAATAAATTTATCGTCGTTCTCGTTGCGATCCCGATTGTGAAACTAGTTAACTAGAATGGTGAGGTTTCAAATATTGCAGAGGGAGTCATTTTCACTAGTATCCGGCTGATATGCATTATTGTTCGTTCGACCATCAATTTTTCACAGTTGGAAAGGAGTATATTATAACAGTTAGGCCACAAAAATAACATGCAAATTACAGAGATGTTGTGCAGGTTGCCCATAGCGATAGGACAGGGCGTGATCAAATATACAAGTTTTCCAATCTGCAGTGATAATGATGTGAGTATGATGTTCATTTTTCATGCTAGATTTCCAGAGATTTGTATTATGGAGACATTCATTACTATGCAAGAAAGTCAATTCAACTTTGGAGCTTCTAATCCCCATCAATTAGTTGTTGATGCCTATTGCTGCCGAACCCATGAGCCTGCCATAAATAACTATAAAGGTCAAAGAGAAAATGCTGGTGATATGGTGGCAAGTCCAAGCTTTGCACAACTGCATGAACCATTGGACCAAGATGAGCCTATTGCGGGTTAAATTATTCAAATTTCATTGAGCATAAGGAAGATGTGGAAGAAGAGCAATTTGATGGGCCTGTACACAATGAGAGTAATGAAGGATCTGACAGGGAGACAAAGGATAACAATTAGAACCAACCATGAATGTAACAGTCTCGATGACAACCTAGTCATTATTCAACATTGAATTTGGACGCATTGAATCCAAGTAGTGTTAATGGGTTCTTAGGCGAAGTAAGTGGGCCTGTTGAAGTGTTGGTTTGGATGGAAGAAGAGAGTTGGAAGTCGGACAATTGTTCAGGGACAAGGAAGCTGTATTATTTGTAATAGAGTTACAACATTCGAAGGTTAGCTGAGTATAAAGTTTATGAGTCAGACCACATAAAATACCATGATAAATGCATGAAGTTTGCTAGCGGATGCAATTGGAGTAATCGTGTTACTTATCACCAGAAAATGCAAATGTGGAAAGTCCGAAGGTATAATGGACTGCACACATGTGTATTTGATTCAGCTATGCAAAGCCATTAGCAATTGGATAGTGATGTTATCTGTGCTAGTATATTGTCAATGATGGAGAAAGATCCGACAGTATCTATTAAAGTACTGCGCAAGGGGTTGTGGAGTCAAGGTTTAAATTCAAGACAAAATATACAAAAGTATGGTATGCAAAACAGAAGGCAATTGCAAAGATTTATGGCGACTGGGAAGATTCCTACAAAAAGCTTTCGAGATGGCTTCTTGGTCTGCAGTCTTATATGCCAGGTATTATTGTATTTTTTGTTAATATTATTATATTTCAAAGTTATTAGTATTATTATAAAGTTAACAAATATGTTGATTTGAGTAAGTTTATATATTATCATCTTTTATTGATTTGACTAAGTCTACTAATCTTCTTTCTTTTTTTTGGTTCGCTTAATCAAATATGTGCTATTAAACTAAATAAAAATTAGAAATATTTTAATGTTATGTTTTACTACTACATTTAGCTGTGTCATTTACTTGTCATATTTAGCTTTATAATTTTTACGATAGATGGTTTATATTATGTGAATGTATTTCTTGTCTTATTTACTTTTATTTGTGTTATTCTAATAATTTTTTCCAACAAGTACAGTAGTCCATCTATTGATTCAACCATACTATGTGGGTAATATTGTTAATCAAAATCGTGTGATGTTCCATCGGTTGTTTTGGACATTCCCTCAATGCATAGAGGTGTTCAAATATTGCAATCCTTTTATTTCAATTGATGGCAGGCATTTGTATGACAAGTATAGTGGGACACTGTTGATGGTGATTGCTCAAGATGGTAACTCCTTCATATTGCTTATTGCTTTGCCTTAGTAGAGGGAGAGACCAGGGAACGATGGTGTTTTCTATTGAGTAACCTTCGACATTATGTCACCCTACAAGAAGGTATTCTTGTAATTTCTAATAGGAATGTGTCTATAAAAGCTACTTTGAATGTGAAAGGTAACGGGTGGCAACCTCGAATGGCCTATCATGCATATTGTATTTTCCAGATTTGCTTAAACTTTGCACTTCAATTCAAGAGTAAAAATGCGAAGAGAATACTGGTAATATGGCATACTCAGACTCACCAAGACTTTTTGTATTATTCTGGTCTCTTGCGGAATGAGAATCTAGAGATGGGTGAATGGTTTGACGGGATCCTGCATGCACAATGGACTTAGTATGCAGACAAGGGTCGTGGGTTAGGCTATATGATAACCAAATTGTCTGAGTTTATGAATACTGTCATGAAAGGTACCCGTAATCTTCCAATTACAGCCATAGTGAAGTCAACTTACTTTCGTCTTGCTGAGTTGTTTGTGAAGAAGTGTATGGAGGCACAAGTGCAAATTGCAGCTATAGGAAGTGGTATGAGGCTCTTTTGCAACCGATTGAGCGTAACAGTCAGCACTTGAACAACATGGATATTGGCCCTCCATTTTCCCGATAAAATCTGGAGTTCATGGTTAATGAGGTTGATATAGGAAACAATTTTAGGGTGAACTTAGTGGAACAATTTTGCAACCGTGGGTACTTCCAAGCATTGTACTATCCATGTCGTCATGCACTTGAAGCTTGTAGGAAGGCACGAGTTGAGTGGGATTCTTATACTCATGAAGCATATAGTCTAGACCAGTTATTCAAGGTATACAGAATGGAGTTTAGAGCCATTGGAAATGAAGATAGCTGACCTGCATATATTGGACCTGCAATACTGTAGTATCCAAAAAAAAAAAAAAATCTCTGGAGACCGCCCAGGCGGTCATAAGAAATAATAAGTCGGTGGGAACTCTCTGGAAACCGCCCAGGTGGTCGTTGTGATTGCCCAGACGGTCATCAAAGCATTAAATACCCCTTTTCAGCTCCAGAACCTTCACTTTTACATAAAACACACCCCCAAATTTGAAGAGCTCAGTTCTTTCCCCCAAAAATTCACTCCTAACTCCATTTCTTCCATTTTCTCTTAAAATTAACTCCAACACTTCACTTCTAAGGCTTTAAGGTACGTTATTCTAATGATTTCTCCCTTATTTTCTCCTTTTCTCTTGGTTTTTGGGGGGTTAGCATAATATTTTCCTACTTCTTAAGGAGGTAGAATTCTTTCAATGTGTTAGGAGTATATTTGAGTGATATAGAGGTTTTAGCCGTTAATCTAGAGTTCTGTTGCTTTATTGATAGATACTGGTGCTGTTCTCACCTCCCACAATTCTGTTGGTGCTATTCTTGTGTCTACTGCCACTCCAGGTGAGTGGGCTCACATCTGTAGCTTCTGTTTTTATCATTACATCTATTTTTATCTAAAATATGAAAGTTCATGTGATTTTAGAGTTATTCTGTGAACTGTTGAGATTTCTGTGAACTATTGTGTTTTGAACTGCTGATTGGATATGAGCACATGTTTTCTTGAAAACCATGGGACACCTATATTTTAGAATGAGATTTTGTATAATTGTACTGTAAATTTGACCAATTAGAACTGGTTTTATGATGGTATGGTTTTGATATTATATACTGATATATAGAAGAGATTTTGAACCCTAGGATAGAAGACTTTGAAATTGATAGAGAACATAATGAGGTTTTAGATGAGCTGGCAGTAACTATAGGGAAACAGGCTGTATGTTAACGGCAGTTAATTCATTAACCTTGGTACCAAATAGCCCGAGGCAGAGATTTCAGAACCTTATTATCACACTGGGGACGGCGATACGTAACCCCCAGATGTGACTATCGATATCCAGAGGCTTATTGGCACACTAGGGACGGCGATACGTAACACCCAGATGTGACCAAAGATATTCAGAGACTTAGTGTCATACTGTGGATGGTGATACGCAACGCCTAGATATGACCAGACATTTATATTCAGATATTACTATTTCTCTATTAGACTACTGTTAGGTCATATTGTAAGAACCAAGATTTGAGACCTTGATTATAACTATGAACTACTTTTATGTTAGTACTATTACTATTATTACTATTTTTGGTGTTGTGTACCTTCTTTGGTGTCCCATGAAGAGGGGTTCCAGATGAGGGCTCACTCACTGGGTTTTGGAATCAAAACTAACCCCTTTGTTTCCTTCATACTTTACACATACCGTAGCTGCTGAGGGTACTTCTACACCATCCTCTTCCCAGCAGCATTAGATTCAGTTGCTGAGCCCATTAGGTGAGGTGTCTGATATTTTGCTCTAGACGTGCTCCAGTGTGATGCAGGCAGGACCCCGGACCGTAGAGCATGATCACATTGTGCATAGTTTTGTTATTTTATATACTTTTTGGGATTGTATAACTATTACTTTTATAAACACCTTGTATGTCAAGGACTGTATGTATATTTAGCGACATTGCATATTTGCTTTTTGAAAGGAATGGAAATATGTTTTGGTTTTTTTTTAAACTTGGTTTTCAACAACAGGTGATTTCATGTGAAATTAAGGATTTATTTTATGGATTTTCTTAACTAAAATGCATACGTAGAGACGATACAGGTCACCAGGCTTACGTGGGAATGAGATTTCTCACGTGCCGGCCACGTGTCCAAGGAACGTCGTGACAAATACAACCAAATCCTGCACTTAGAAGAGGTGACGAACGTCCAATGTCCACAAGACGACGAAATGAAATGGATACTGTAGAACCAGGCTGACTAAACATTGCGGACTATGTAGGCAAGAGGGTCACACTAGACGCTCATGTCCAGCCTTAACAACTGCATCCTCAAGTCTAACTAGTTGATTAGTTTTATGGTTCCTTTTAAGTTTTTTTTTCGTGTTATCTATATTTTGCATTTGTGTGTGTAATTGTTCAAGCAAGTTGGATGTTGACTTAATGTTGTGAAATTAGTTTATTTTGATATGAAGAAATCTTATTGCCTTTTTCTTATATATATATATATATATTTAGTTTTTGAAGTTAATTTATGCATTTCATTAGCAACATGATCACGATATAGGAGAAAAAAAAATCAAAATTTCCAATAAAGGCCACATAACATATAGCAACATTTGCTTAATACACAACTAATAATTTTACATGACACAAACTACAAATAAGCAAACATTGTAATAGAGTTAAAAAAATTTATTTCGCCTATGTGTTGGAAGCAACCTAAGTGACAATGCTGATATCGAACTAAACGTGCCGGCCTACCCTAATGGGCTTGCTGCTACTCATCCCCACCCTGACTGGCCTGTTGCTGCTCCTCCCCGCCCTAACTAGCCTGCTATTGTGGTGTGTAGTGTGAGAAAACTGACATTAGAGTTCCCCCTAGAAGGTCAAATGAAGGCATGAATGGTCAATAGCAATCAGGTGTACAAACTGGAGCTGAGATAATAAGAGCCCCTATAGGCTGGCTAAAATCTGAATAGTGCTCATCATGTAGCAATGACAGAAAATTTAGGACATCAGGCGTGGATACAGATGGGTTGGCCATATCATGCATGGCATCCATGGCTGGTGGCTAACGGATGGCATAAATGAGGAGCCAAGGACATTCATGTTTTGGTCACTGTAAGATGGCTGAAATGAGGAGCTAGGGGCATGCATGTTTTGGTGGCTGGCAGAGGGCTGAAAGCTGGACCCAGGGGCATGCATGGTCTAGTGGCTGGCAGATGGCTGCATATGCTGGTGGCTAGCAGATGGTTGAAATAAGGAGCCAAGGGCATGCATGTTTAGGTGGCAGGTAGATGGCCAAAAGCTAAACCTAGGAACATGCATGGTCTGGTGGTTGACAAATGGTTGAGTCTGTGCAGTACCAAGATGACCATCATCATCATAATACTCATAGTCTTGACCCTCCTCATCATCAATATCCTCATCTACATCCTCTGGATATTAGCGTCCACTAGCACGGGTCCCAACACGAAGCTGACAAGCTTGACCTCTCTCATTAAGGACATCATGTGGATATGTGATAATCGGAGCAATAAGTGTTGTGGTTGGGACATCACCTAGCAAATCAACTACTACACGATCAAGTGGGACCCGTGATAAAAACTTGTGTGCAAATGCCGAGTACCACTGGAAGTAATCACGTGATGGCCGAGTGTCACCAACCCTGTTAACCTCAATATGTCACTGAATACGTTGATCCCATAACTCGTGAAGGAGATTGCCCTCCTTTAACCACCTTTTGATGTACAAATTTCTTATTTCATATAGTACCCACAAAGGAAAGGAAGTAGATGGAAGTTACAAAAAGAGGAAAAAAAATTTAAAACGTTTTAACAAAAAAAATAGATTTAAAAGAAATATTTTAATTTTATGCACCGACTTTACAAAACTATTTTACACAATCATTCAATTAAATCATCCAATTTGCATAATTTTTTAAGATGTATGAGACTTAACCACTAATATGATAACTATATTAGTGCATTGAAGTGCCTAGCAATTTACTGTTGCAAATAAGCGATTGTTATTATTATTATGCAACAAATAAGTGATTATTAAAATAGTTTAATTTTGATACACTGACAATGTAAAATTGTTTTATCATATTATCCAATCAAAATCTTTTTATTTGAAGGATTTTTCAAGTTGTGCATGTGAAAGTCAATTATGATAACTAATATGACAATGCATGATTGAATGAACGTGTAAAAAACTTTTATATGTAAATTAAATTCTTATTAAAAGTACTTTCATGGGACGTCCGTCCGAAATTGTAGCCGTTACAGTTCCCAGCGCAGCCATCTTATTCAAAAAAGAAATTCGACCGTTAGTGAAATACTATATTCTCCACTTCGCAGTAGTTGATACTGTCTGCGGCCCTTTCTCTCCCCACTTCTTCTGCTTTGCAGGGATACCGGATCTCTTCGGTTTCCCAACTTGCATCCCATTCCAGCACTAAAAAATGGTTAGCGAAGACCAAAAACGGAGCCCCAGAAACCAAAAGAACCCTGCAACGGAGGGGAATGGCCAAAACCTGGACACCCTTTTCAGCCCGCGTTTCAAATCGGCGGCGGCTATGGCCGGTTGGGATGAGGAGGCTCTGCTGCTTGCTAGCCTCATCGTCGAAGACACGCCTGATAGGGATTTCAAGCACAAGAGGCGCTCTGTCTTGAACTCCAAGACACCACCCACCAATTCAAGAAGGTAGTGCCGATTGCCAACCCCCTTGTGTATTTATGCTTTTTCGATTAAAGATTGGCACTTTGATTCCAATGTTGTTATTGTTTCAATTACGTGAATATTAGATTGAATTTGATTTGTATGTTCTCTCTGTTTAGGAAACGAAGAGCTCAGAGGAGTCCACAAGCAACCCCGGTGGCTGTTCTTGATCTTGATGAAGAAGAGACTCCTGGAAAGGGTTAACTATCTTGTCTCAATTTTTTCTTTTGTTTATTTTTGGCGTTTTCATTTCATGTGTTTCGTACTCATTCATGTGATCTTGTTAAGTACAGATAGTAGCGGTAAAAAGAAGAAAGAAAAGAAAACTTGTGGAAATGAGGCGAGTAAAGTTGAAGGGAATGAATTGAACGAGGAGAGATCTGGTGTCTCTTCTTCCAGTTCAGCTCTCTCCTGCATTGATAAGCTCAGGGAGGAGCTCTCCTGCGCGGTAAGTGTCTGGTTCAACAAATTCGAGGCGAGTGATGTTTGTTTAGGGTCGTTATGATATGATGATATTTGATTTGCTTCTGCAGATTTGTTTGGAGATATGCTTTGAGCCAAGTACAACTCCCTGTGGTCACAGGTACATTTCAAATCAAAGACAAAAACATCACAGTTGTCTGAATTTCTTATTGGGCAAAATCGAACTTGTGTTAGAAATTTTAGTTGGTTTTACCTGTTATATAATTTTATAAATTCCCAAATTTCTGATTCAAGATCTCAAAATTTGCAGTTTCTGTAGAAAATGCCTTCGGTCTGCCGCAGACAAGTGTGGCAAAAGGTGCCCCAAATGCAGGCAACTAATAAGGTATCCATAAACAAAAAAGAATTATTAACCTTTTTTAATGAATAAACAGGCCACTCTATTTTTATCAACTTACTACTTTAATTACTGCCGTAAATTTTGACTACATTTTTTCTAGTTATATAGCGTTTGGTCTACTTATAAAACTATTCTTGAAATTGCAGCAATGGAAGGTCCTGCACTGTGAACACAGTTCTCTGGAACACAATACAGCTCCTGTTTCCACAGGAAGTTGAAGCAAGGAAAGCAAGCGGCGCCATAAACAGTCGAGAAGCAGCAGCTCAGTGCGTGAGTCCAGAGACAGCGTTTTACAGTAACCTAAGGAATGGGAACACAGAAGCATCAACTAGAGCATCAAACAGAGGTGCGAGTTCTAGGAGAAGTGGTGGGGTGGTGGCGGCAACACAGGACGAGGATGCTGCAGCATTGGCTAGAAGGTTGCAGAGAGAGACTCGTGGTGGTAATTCAAGGAACCAAGGAGGGAGGTCATCAAGAAGAGGGATTTCTAGAAGCCAGGATGAGGATGGTGCTATGGCTCTGAGGTTGCAGAGGGAAGAGTTCATGCAGGCTTTTAGGGGAACCCAGGAACACTCCAGCAGACCCTCGTTAACTTCAGCTAGAGCAAATTTGAGGGCCTTGGCATCAAGAGCCATGGATCTTCGCATTAGAGATCGAAGAGTGTGAAAAAATTAGCCTCTTTTCTTTTTCGTTATAACTTCAGAATTTGCATTGAGGATGATTGATGTAATAATCATACAGCATATTAAGTTTTCGAGAAATGTCAATAATCTTGTACGATCTGTTGTGATTAGTGTTAGTTTTTTTTTTTTTTTTTTCAATCCGTTATTTAGATTGGAATTTGGACACATTAGAAAGATATCATACATAGTTTTTTTTTTTTAATGTTTTGCATAGTCATAGAGAAAGTTTATATAACATCTATTGTAGATAAGATGGTAGAATCCCACATTAGATAATTTAGACGTGTGAAGGAAGCCTTCAAAAGCCCATATAAGAATAGTAGATCTAATGGAAGATAGCCTAGTAGCTATAGTAGCTTAGCACATCCAATGATCTCAAGAAGCCTCCACACTACCACATATTGTAGAAAAGATTGTAAAATCTCACTTTAAGGAGTAAACCCCTAAATTGGTTATTGACAATTTCAATGTCGGATAAGCTAGTTTTTGACAACTGAAAAGTGTCTACTTGATCCTAACAATGTCAAAAGTTGGACACTCACTACTTCCTAGACGGAAAACAGTGACCATGCTAATGATAATTTCATTATCGAACAAATTAGTCCATAACGTAATTTACAAAAAAAAAAAAAATTCACATCCCCATCTCTATCCCCATTCTCTTGTTTCGTCCTCTTCACCACCACCACTATCACCGCCATCAGACATCAAACCATTGTCCATCATACACACAATTGTCACCATTTTTCTTCCTTGGCCTAGACAAAACACATTCTTTGAAAACCCCATGGACCTCCATAGAGTCAAAATCCGTTCATAAGTATTTGTTTTTCATCATCATTGCACCTTCTCCACAAAATTCCATTATTCAACAGCCATAAAAATCATTATCTTTTTCAAGCCATTGAAACTTCCACAAACACTAACCATAGACACAGAACACAACATCTAAGTGTAAACCAAACCCATTCTTCATTTGAAAATAAACCCAAAGAAAAAGAAGAAGAAGAAGAAAAGATAGCAAAAACAACAACCCATCAACAAAGGTCATGCATTTATTGAATGGGAGAGACTGATGTCGATGGCCCAGGGCTGGGTGCACGGCGTGGCTATGAGTGGCAGAGGCGACAGTGTAGGTGGTGTGGTTCTCAGTGCTCGACGATGGTGGCGCGATGGATGGCAATTCGTTCGATGGTGGAGATCGGTTTGAGTGAAGACAAGGGATTAAAGGGTTTGGGTTTTGCTGTGATTTTTTATTTGGCTTTATTGTTGCTGTATCTTTTTGATTTAGGAAGAAGAATGGTGAGGGTTTCTTGTCATGGTGGATGGGAATGGTGATGGATGGGATTTTTGGGTTTATGGGTTGAGTTTTTTATGGCATTGGCTATGAGTTTGTAGAGGTTCAAAGAGGCGCTCCATTGCTTCCTTTTGGTTTGGGTTTCAGAGAATGGAAGAAGGATGGGGATGGGGATGTGATTTTTTTATTTTTTTGATAAATGATGATAGAGACCAATTTGTTCAATAATGAATAACACCGTTACTATTTTCCATCCAGGAACTAGTGAGTGTCTGACTTTTAATATTATCAAGGATCAAGTTAACACTTTTCAATTGTTAAAGACCAGCTTTTCCAACGCTTAAATTATCAGGTACTAACTTAGGGGTTTACTCCACTTTAGGAGAGTGTTTGAAATGATTTGATTTGTAAATCAAATCTTTTATTTCGATCTTTAAAAAATAAAAAATCATATAAAAATTCATGAGATTTGATTATTTTATTTTTAAGTCCTATCAAATTTAATAGAATAAGTGAAATTAATTTAATTTTAAAATGTAAAGACAAATCTAATCAATTAAATTACATTCTTTAGTCATTCCAAACACAATCTAGTATATCTTCATTTCCTCTACCAATGGCAATTCCAATCACCAAGCAATTTTGCCTTGACTGGAAGTCTCTACGGACCAATGAATAAGCAAGATGGTGAGAGGTTGATGTTGTTCATATCAGTGGAGGAGGTGTTGCCTATGCGACACTTAATAGTCGAAGTCAGCATTTCACATGTGTTCTAACCTGTGATTAGCAGCTCCACCTCTAGCAAGTTTGACCTTGATCTTCATGTCCTTGGTGTCCGTAAGGAACCTCCCGGGTAGGGGACCTTGTGATTAGGATAATTGAATATCATATCTTAGATATCTTAGGAGGAAAACTCCATCTGTTGTAACAAACTTGGGGTTATCTCTTAGGATTAGATCCCTATATTTGAGGTTATTCGGTTACTTTGTCTCTCCTGGGCCGAGCTATAAGGCCCATTTGTTTGTTCAAGCCCTTATGGGCCAGGTCTTAAAACTCATTAGGCTAGATGTCTTTGGAGCCCCCAGCTTGCATTAGACCTGAGCTCCCGGTCAACACAGATAATGCTTGGTCCAACATGTTATATCAAAACAATATTCAAATAATGACTAATAGAATAGTGAATGTGATGATATTTTCTATTTTCAAGCTATCTATCTAATGACAAGAACTATTAGAGGACCAAGGCTGGGTTTGGTAATGCTCTTCAGATGGGTGCTCTCGCTAATGGAAAATATAAGTTAATTTTTTCTGTTTGGTAAATCAAGAAGTTGTGGTGCTTGTGCTCTGACCTTTTAAAAACTATGGTGTTTTTTAAAGCAACTTATAGACTGCTTTTCAGAGCTACTTTCTTCTCTTTCAAATTCAAAAGACTACTATGACTTTACTTTAATTAATAATAATAAATATAGAGTTCTGACTTGTGAATGATGATCAAGATATTGGTGGGTCCAAGCCGTGTCCTTCGATTTGTAGTATTAGGGGGACTTGCAAGTTCTCTGATGTTAAAATCAAAATATTTTCCACTCAATGTATTTAGAATAGAGATCTTACTCACTTGGATTATGATCTATTGTCCCCTTTATATATGTTGTTCTGTTATTGGGTTATCCCTTATCATTGTGATAACTTGATATATCTTATCCGAATGTCTTAGGTACGAGATATCTCTTTCTATTATAATATATTCCTTGTGACATGTTTGTTTAAACCCTTGTAAATTGGGCTCTGGGCATCAAAGGTTTGATTAAACAATATTTGACCAAGTTATAAGGTTGGCATGATTGTTAGGTCTAAGCCGTTACAAGGCATATTTAGCCGAGGTGTAGGTCAACTAACAAATTGTTTGGTCTACATTCCCTAAGTTCGGATTATATCTACGGAAGTATTTCGAGCTTAATTAGTACTTTTCCTTTGACCTATTGTCTTAATTTTCTTTCCAACTTATTGCTTTTTTTTAAAATCATCTTTCGTAATCGTTTTAAGTTGTTTCCACTCCATTGGTGTCTATTGAGAATCATGCCTAGACACATGGTGAAATTTCAGGGTGTATGGTCTTGTCTTCATTTAGTGCCACTTTCTCCCTTTGAATTTGAGTCATTAGATATCTTTCATGATCATTAACTATTATGGATGGTTTAGATGTGCTCATGATGGAGAGAGTTTTTCCTTGCTATTTGATTGTCCTAATCCTTCTTGACTTTCTTCCTCATTTCTTCATTTCATGTCTTTTCTATGATTCTTCCTTTCTTGTTTTTCTCTATTGCGTTTTGAGAATTCAGCCCCCATTTGCAGGTGTTTCTTTATTCATTTTTCTTTTTAACCTCTTCCCTTCTTGGTGTTGTGCTCTTTCCAATATCAAAGGTAAAGTTTGCCTTTTATTATTTTTTCTTTGAATGTGCTTCATTTTCGGTATTTATCTTATTTTGGAAACTTTCAGGCTCTGGCACTAATCCTTTATTCCTAGAGAACTCACTTATCGCTTTATTCATATAGAGGTAACTTTCACTCCTTTCATTCTCATTTCCTACTTATTTTGTAATTTTGGAATCTTAGGGCAGGTAACTACTAGTCTTTTTTCTCATCTGCTTGCCTTTTTTTGGATTTGGCTATGTCATGTGATTTTTGGAAGATTAGGTCCTTTTGATTTTCTTTTAGATATTGAAAGAGAAGTCAGAAAATGCCGAGGTTGATAAGAGGCCCTTTGTTAGTGGTAATCATAATAAAGGTGTGGCCGATTACTATTTTTGGGTTAGTTTCGAGGTTAAAAGTGCTAGCTTATTGTATACAGATGATAGTATCCTGGAGTATTTTCTTAAGGATTCATATTTCACTAGCCTAGGTAATAGGAGTTTAGCCAATTTCTTTCCTTGTAGTCCTCAAGATAGGATTTTTCATATCCTTAAGAGCTCGAATGATGTTGAGCCAACCTTTTTCTTTCTATATGATGTTATTTTTCTATTATTAGGGTTAGCGTTCCATTTAGCAACTTTGAGGTTGATTGTTTGAATTTCATAAACATAGTTCCTTCCTAGTTGCATCCTAACGGTTGGGCTTTGTTCGGGCTTTTGAGGTTTTCATGGATTTTCTTAGGGTTAAACACATGTTAGGAGTTTTCTTTTCTTTATTCCAAATGAAGGATGTGGATAAAGGGAGATAGATTTTCATTAGCATTGCTCCAAATATATATATATATATATACACACACACATATTTGGTCCTTCCAGCACTACTTTTTCAAAGTTTGAGTACCCTATTTTTCTCAAATGAAGAGCGAATGCTAAGTTTCCATTATATTGGAATAGATTTTTCGAAAGAATCCTTAATGTTGCCTTCCAACCTTCTTGAAGATGATAAGGTCATTTTAGATTTTTTTATTTTCACTATGCACTTAATTGATGGAAAGAAAGAAGTGTTTTTCCTCTGCCAAGCTTCTAAAGTGGCATTTAAAGAGGTCCAAGGTTCTTCATCATTTTTGTAAGTTGCAATAGTTTTTTTTTTCACCTTTAGTTTCTTGTTGTTTTGTCATAGTTTTCTTGAGTTGCATCTCATTTTTGTAGAAACCATGGCTCCAAAGATATCTGAGGAATCCCTCCAAGCCACCCTTAGTGCCGCTGGGCTTAGGGGAAATAGGGCTCAATTACTGCTTCTGGAGATAAGATCATCGAGGAAGGTTTAGAGATGGCTTTTGACTCCTAGCCTTTGATGGTTTGGCGAACCTTTTGAAAGAAATTGATTGAGGAAGTAGATTTGAAGACGACCTCTACTCGTCAACGTACTCCGACTGTAGAATCTCTGTTGCAATTAAAAAATGAAAGAAACTATATTTAGTTTTACCCACAAAATTATTTCTTTCATTGTTGAATAATGGAACATCAGTCGCTTGTTTTGTGGTGGTTTTTGCATTTATGAAGTTGGTTCATGCTTCTAAGTTCATCTCATCTTTGTTTATTATTACTACAGATTTGGTTCCTATTACTTGCCATTGTTCAAATCATTATGTGCTTTTTCAGGTATGCAGTAACTTCTTTTCTTTGTCCGTTGCTATTCGTATTAATTTGTGTTTTCCATTTCCTTTGTTTCACCCTCGCTATCTTTTTTTTTTAAAAAAAATATGCATGTGTATATTTGTTCCTATTGTCACATTCACATATATTGTTTAGTGTGTATTTGAACCAAATTTATGAAATTTTTTCAAAAATTTAGCACCTCTATTAGGTATACTTTTGAAATTTTTTAGGGATTTGAAAACATGGCACCTAACAGAGGTGACCATTGTTTTTAGACTTAATTGTGTTAAAAGCAGTATTTATGATAGTTGGTATAAATATCCATATGCATATATTTTTACAAGACAAAAGGCAGGAGTAAACAAAGGAAACAAAAAACACACATTGATATGGATAACAGTTGAAAAATAAAAGGAAATTATTACATACTTGGAAAAGCACACAATGATTCGAATAGTGGCAAGTAGTGGGAAAAAAATCCGTATAATAATAAACAAAAATGAGATGAATGTAGACTGATGAACCAATGTAAAATATGCCAAGAACCACAAAACTACAACCACTGATTTTCCATTATTCAACAATGAAAAAAATAATATTGTGGGTAACACTAAATGTAATTTCTTATCTTCTTTTGGAATGCCCCTTGGATTGCAAATTTGAGAAGTGAAAATGGGAAGCAGAACTAGGTTAGGGTTGTAAACTCCAGAACCCTTTAGAAAGTATGAGCTTAAATGTTTTGATTGACAACAAAGAAAGTTTAAAAAAAATACTTTGAAGAATGACTAATGGTGAGTTTCTTGACAAAGCATAACAAGTTAATCCGATTTGTATCTCACAGATTTAAAGCAAGATTAATATTTCACTTTGCATGTGTAAGCATGTTTTATCTCATGAAAAGAGATTAAACTAAATAGAAAGTGAATATTATGTCAAGAAAAGAACGTGTATGCAGATTAAAGCATAATACGGACTTAAAGCAAGAATAATGTTTCACTTTACATGTGCAAGCATGTTTTATCTAATGGAAAGAGATTAAATTGAAAAGAAAGTGAATGTTATTTCAAGTAAAGAATGTATTCATCTTTACGGGACCAAAGGTATAGAAGCAAACTTGAATCAGGAATAATTTCACTAGACATGAGAAATCATGTTCATCTCAAGAGAGGAGATCAACCTTAAAAAGGTGAATATTATCCCGTGGAAAGAAAGTGTTAATGTCTGAGGACTAAACCAGTTCAAGTCAAAGATCAAGAAACCAAGGAGATGATCTTCAGAAAGTAACACGGGACATCAAAAAATATACCCAAGATGAAGAAATCAATTCATGTCCAAGAGCAACGTGTTACTCAGTCATCAATCAATACAATCACAAAGAAATCATCATCAAACAACCAAGATTGAAGACTAGAAGATAAAAAAAAATTAAAGAGATTGATTACATTGTTAGAAAGCTCACTTAACTATGGAGCAAAGAACACTAAGGAAAATACAGGGAAAATTTGAATTTTAAAATTCAAATCTCGAATTAGACCTAGTGTTATAACTGGTACATCATCTCTTCTGCCAAATTGATTCATGATCATATCTTCTAGAAAGAGAAGTTCAGAAACCATGATTAGAAAGTAAAAGGAAAAATGAAGATATCAGAACCTCTATAATACAATGGCTTCTGCAACCAATATGACAAGTCTGTCAGTCTAACTCTCTAAAGTAATGTTCTGAGACACAATTGATGATCTACATACGTCACTTGGAGATCTAATAAAAGGCAACGGCCATGAAGATGGACTTGTATAAATAGAGATATCATACATAAATGCAGATGAGAGAGTTGAAGACATAAGAGCAGAAATGCTGGAAAAATCTCTCCACACTTCATGTGCTATTCATCATATTATGTAATCAATCATCTTGAAGTGTAAAAATCTTATTTCCTTATTCTGTAACGATTTGTATGCTCTTCTCATGAAGATATATGAGAAAGGAGTCGCTTATATTTCCTAGGTCTGTATTAGCAAATATTCTTAAGGAAACATGGGTGTAGGTTAGTTTGAGTGGCAACCCAAACACTTAACCTTTGTAACCTTGATCCGGTAGTGATTAGTGTGAGACGTAGCTTGGAGAGGCTAAAATAAAACTACTTACAATGGGACAGCAAAGGTATTTGCTTATCACGGTTCAGTTTGGAGATGATGGTTCAAAACTACTTACAATGTGGCAGTAGTTGTCTGCAAGTCACGGTTCAGCTTGGAGAGGCCGGTTCAAAACTACTTGGTTTAGCTTGAAGAGACTAGTATAGAACTACTCAGTTAAGTCACAGTTGGGGTTGGTCATTGTACAAGTTAGAGCTTGGGAAGGTTGTTGTAAAGATTATCTGTTTTACTTTCTCAGGTTGAGAAAGTTATTGTTTAATGAAATTTCAACATGTGTTGAGTACTGGATATAGGCAGGTTGGCCGAATTAGTATAAAAATACTTGTGTTCATCTTTCTCTTCCCTAACCTTTTATTTTCATGTTATGCACCTTAAGTTAATTATTAATCAAGTCTTGTTAAAATGCATAATAATTTTTAAGCTTCATAAACATTCTTTCTGAAATATCTAACCATTATTCTGCTATACTTTAAGCTTCATGCTTGATAGTATGTTTTATATCAAATGTTTCAGATTTAAGAAGATTTCAGAAATTACGATTCAACCCTCCCTTATCGTGCACTCTTTTATCAATAAGGGTCACTGGAAAAGAGAAAGAAAGTTGACGAGGATTTGAAAAGAATATGAAAAGGAGAAGCTTGGGTCCGTGAAAGGATCTTTGGGTGGGCAATTTCTTTATGAAATGGTCTTTTCCTATAGAAAAATGATACGTGAACACCAAAACAGTGTATACACCATACACCATGAAGAAAAAGACAAAAACAGTGTTTTCTCTCTTTCTCTCACTTTTCCGCTCAGCTTTTACTTTTTCCTTTCATCTGTTTTGGTTTACAAGTTTACATAAATGGTTTGCAAGTTTTTTGCATTATGTTTACAAGCTTTAAGGAAAGATTTACAAGTTTTTTGCACTATGTTTATAAATTTCAGGTTGAAACTTGTAAACCCGTACTGAAACTTATAAACATAATGCAAAAAACTTGTAAACCCGTCCTTAAAACTTGTAAATATAGTCCAAAAAACTTGCAAGTCATTTATGTAAACTTATAAACCAAAACAGATGAGAGAAAAAAGTGAAAGCTGAGCAGGAAAGTGTGAGAGAGAGAAAACGTTGTTTTTGTCTTTTCCTTCATGGTATATGGTATACGCACTATTTTAGTGTGCAAATAACATCACTCTTTCCTATATTTATGGGCCCATACTTTTTCATGAAGTGTTCCTTTTCCTAAGTTTATGGACCTACACTTTATTTATGAAGTGGCCTTTTCCTTGTAGTTACGGGTCCACTAGGGTCCACTAAGAGACTAATTACTGAAGATCTACTCGCACTTCTATAATGCATCAATCAAAAAGTCTATATGCCATTTTTATTTTAGTCAAACCTATCTAAAGTCATTTTTTTGGTTTCTTTCTAGAAGAATATTTAAGAAGAAGGAACTAAGGACGCCCTATATTATTATTAAATACATGCACATTTTTATGGATAGTAAATCATTAAACTATATTAGTTTTATTAATATTCCACCTTTTATAAACTCAAAATCAAGGTAATTTGATTATACACTGCTAGCATCCTAATATACTCTGGGACATCATATTTGACATTTGAATAAATAAAAGCCTATGTGCTAAATAAAAACAACTTTAAAATAAAACAATTTATTGATTTAAGCTCTTCATTTAAAGTTGCACATCTCTTTGCTCATTAAATCAATTATTTTAACTCAGGGTGTGGTTGAGTGGTAAAGATTCATTCACTCTTAACCAAATGTCAGGGGTTTGATCATTGGCTTTGGATATGGAGTAGATTTAAATCTCCAGGTCAGTTATCCTACCCTTTAAAGTGCCAACAAGCCAGCAAGGTATTAGTCACTGTGCCCGATAGTAGATACTTTGATGTTACACAAAAAAAAGAAAATATTAACTCAATTATTTTTATCCATGAATAGGGGGCTTATGAACTATACATATATCTTAACCCAACTGACATAATTAAAGTTACCATTTTTTTTCCTGATCACTTAATATTGAGCGGTGCATGTAATTAATTTTATAATTGACATATTTAGAAGACGTTTTAACTTTTTTGACCGTTCACCTTTATAACCCCTAACCAGTCCTTATAAAATGTCAAAGAATTATTAGGAGGAAAATGTTCCAACCTCACTGCAATATCTTAGTCTATAAGAAATCAAAATCATTCTGTGGGTGATCAAATTTTTGCCCGGTGAGTCGGATCCATTAAAACTTGTCAGTAACAAAAAGCAACTCAATTATTACAACACTCAAATATTGTTTGTTATAATGTCAAATTCTACTTTCTCCCTCTATTTCATATGAAAGAGAACTTTATATATACATTGACATAAACATCAAATGATATGTCAATAAAGTATATTTAAATTCTCACTCTTCTACAAGATGAAAATATCTAAATAGATAATAATATAAAACAACTTAACACTAGCAACGTCTCACTCTAACTACTCTAAAAACCATGTAATGAAAAAAATCTAATTAGATAATTCAAAACAATTTAACACCAAACGATCAAAAATTATTTATTTATTTATTTTAATAAGGCTCTTCTCGTATTTAACTTTGCATCTCCAAGCCAATCATCAGGTAAGATGAGATGACCAAACACGTTCTCATGGGGAAGGAAAAAACACGTTCTCAAACCATAAAGACTTTTCTACTAAAATAACCATCCAAGATTTTACTTTCCTCATATTCAAGCAAAATTGCACAGGTAACGGAAAATCGTCATAAGGCCTTGGCACACGTGTACTCTGGAATACCGGAAGTACACATTTCCCCACTAAAATTCCCTTTTGACCCGAAATATCTAACACTAACAACATCGACCTAGGCGCACCATCTCTCAATGACATACATCTCACTCATCATCCAAAAAGATTATATATGAGCACACGTTACATACTCTATTATCATCTAGTCTAGTTCTAAAAAGCGGTTACTGAAACTTGTCTAGTGCCGGTGAGAATGCTTTCTGCTGCCATAACTAACCTCTTTTTTATCCCTATTCCTTCTTTGCAACAACCTTAAAGCAAAGGAAATGCCCCCCACAGCAGCCATAGCATAAAATGTTCTGTATGGAGCCAAAGCCAGAGCAGAAAAATAGGACCAGTATCCAGCTATGAGATATAAAAAGTATAGTCGAACTTTGCGGATGGGGAACCCACTAAAGGGCAAGAAGAAAGAATTGAACTCCGGCTTTGAGGTGTAGATGCCATGAAGTATGACGCCTATGCAAAGTACAGAATCCAGGAGCCACGGGAGACTCTCACCCATCGCCAGTCTCTGCAAACAAACATGAATAAATAAATAAATAAAACGTGCAGCATCAGGACAAAGTAGTGAAATGAAGTAACATATCATTTTCAAATTACATTAAATTGTCTGCACTTACCTATCTAACAAAAACAAAGGTTGGATTGATAAAACTCAAATGATTCTTAAAATTAATACAACAGAGTAATTATAACATCATCCTTTTTAAAAAAGATGAAAGAAGAAATATTAAGAAGTTGCAAGTTGTCTTTTTGGTATATCTGAAAGATAATGAGGTTTGAACCATATGACCTCATGATAAATTACTCAAACCCCTCACCACTAGTTCAATCTTAGCGGCTTGAAGTTGGA
The DNA here is from genome assembly GCA_031216105.1 of Dalbergia cultrata. Classification (NCBI taxonomy): domain Eukaryota; kingdom Viridiplantae; phylum Streptophyta; class Magnoliopsida; order Fabales; family Fabaceae; genus Dalbergia; species Dalbergia cultrata. Next base: position 26,577,136 of record CM062353.1, on the reverse strand, counting down.
AGTTGTTTAAGAAGAAAAAGATATATATGAAGAAAAAAAAAATCCAGAGTCAAAATTTTGCGGGAAAAACTCGTTAAGCTCTCAGTTATTATGGAAGAGAAGTATTTGTTTTATTTATAAATTACTAACTTTCACTATCAAAAAGACAAGTTGCATTTTATCCAAATCAAAGAGCAAAAACTTTAGTCTAGTTACCTGAAACCAAGCTACCACAGATGGGCCAAACATCATCATTGCAACAAAATGCAATAACAGCAAGCCATGGCGATGGTGGAATACATCTAATTGGGTGTCGCCAAAATTTTTTGATGAATCTGGACTGTTGACGTCATCTTCAGAAGGGAAAGTCCGGTCAAAACTACCATCAAATTTGAATCTGAGCCTTTCAGATCCATTGTAGCCCTCAAACTTAGAATTAAAGCTATCATTATTTTGGTCATGGCTGCGACATGAAGCTGTCAGGAAGCTGTTACAAATACAAAAGGAAAATTTTAAGGGTCTAGAAGATAGTAATCCAAATACAGCAAAATAAATGAAGCCATCCATATCATACTTCAACTAAAAGACTGGGTAAGGTAATTGCGTGTAACGTGTGTATATGTTAATAACATACAAGGACTAATGTCCATTCAAATTCCCTTATCACTTCACTTCTTCCCACAACTTTCAATTGTATAAATCCAATTCTCCAAATAATTAAAACTGAATAGATCTCAATATCTTCACCCGTCCAAGGGATTATTTATCTTGTGAGGCAATGCATTTCAATTTCCCAGTTAATATGTTGCTTACATCAAATATCATCTTCCGTCAAAATATTTCCCAATTTATTATCCTCGTTATTTAATTCCTCTAATTCTGTCTGTGTACTTGTAGATCAATCAAATCCAGAATGTATATGAACTATGAAGATGAGTTATGTGTTTGCCACTTGTCAGAGGCAAGAATACCCACTCTTTTAGCCTCCTTTCATATGCCAGCGATGTCTTGTTAATACTGGAGAATGGAGATTTTCAGTCCAGCATCTTTAAAGAACATCAATTTTTCATGCCCCATTTCTTTTGCCAAACACCTCCACCTCCCTCTTCTTGTTAGAACCCTATTTTCTTTAGAAGAATTACAAAAATTAATGAAAAAGTATTTAATATAGAGATATCATGATTAACCATTCAACTGGTTAACAATGTCCCATAAGAGAGAGAAATTAAGGGTTACACCCACCTCCTCTGATGTTAGGCAATCTTACACACAAACCTCACAATTTGCAAAAATATATACTAACATCCCATGAGACTTAGGTAGGTGATATTACGCACAAACTCTTTGGTTTGTAAAAATATACACTAACCTCTCTTGAGATTTATGTGATATTTCATCCAATATCCTTGTATTTTGTGAAATGTGGACAGACCATCTCTACAAACATAACATCGAATACCCCCTATGCAGGGTCAGTGTAGACATGACAAATCGAGGGATGTCGTGTATCACCTCACCTCAGGGGAGGTCAGTGTAATTCACCAAAAGATAAAAAAAATTATTGATCATTTTACCTTTTAACTTTTCAATTTAAAATATATATTTATTTAAATAAAACATTTATCCTTCCTTTCTTTCCCTCCCAAACATATCCAGAGGGTTTGTACATTTGACCAGCCAAAACTTGTAATACAATGCATCACTATTCACTAGTCACTGATAGATTTTACACACACACACACTGTGCCTTTGACCGATCAAACCTTTTAATATAATATATTCACTATTCACTAATATATTTTACACAAACACACACAAACAAACTAGAAGCGTTTTTCCTCGTTGGTTTCATCGACAGTTCAATTAAACCGAACAACTTAATGGCTGAATGACTAATTGTTCTTACCATGGAATTACTTTAACCAATATTTGCTTGTTTCTACCCTTTTCTTTCTCTTGTTTCCTAAAACAAAGCAAAACAAAAAAATAAAAAATAAAACACTTTCAGGGTTTTGCATCCAAATGATTGCAAGATTAGTGCCCTCCCTTACAAATTACCCCATTAGAGTTATTGATGACAAGTTGATTTCTTTCCTGCCAAGAATGACTAGAGAGAATGATTTTATGCAGAATATAGCTTGGAGGATCTGCAATTACTGTTGTAGGGAAAACTTCAAAAAATTCTTCTGGTATATTTTCGCAAAGAATATAACTGGTCATCTTCCCTAGCATTTACCCATATTATGAAGGAGGACAATTAGAATGAATCAAAGTGATAGAAGTCAAAGATCAACCTGCCTCTTGTGAAATTCCTAACTCTCAAGAACAGGAAGAACAAAAATAAAGAACCGTACTGCAACCTCCAAAAGATTACTACAACTAGCACTGCATAGACCCATGATCAGGCACACTTAATTCTACTTTCCTATGCCCATATACAACTCCCCTTACCATTTGTCAAACAGATTAGAAATGGCATTAATTTACATAATTTTTTGAGCTAATGTTGCAACACAACAGCATAGTCGTAGCATGGGATGGGATATGGAAAGGAGATAAGCAGTAAAAAAACAGTTTCTTTGACTCCTCCCCCCTCCTCCACCCATGAAAATAAAGGATCGGCCAATAGATGATAGCACATTATTTTGCTAAACTGTGAGGAATACCAACTTAAAGGTATATATGGAAGAATGCACATTTCAGCGACAAATGAAGGAGATAAAATTGATAGCAATTTATGGAAAATACACGATTACATCTGCAGACATCACAACAAAGAAATACAATTAAATGTATATACCTGCACAGTGCATTGTGGCAGCAGAAAAAATGAGAGGAGAGAAGGATAAGTAAACCAAATGCTGGATGAACCAAGCATGCCAAGACCATTGCAGCAAGCACGGTTACAAGTACTGGATTTGCTCTCAGAACCCTAACCACCTGTTTAATGTATGCATCAACATTGAATGGTCAATGTGAATTTCAAGTGGAAAATGTAATGGGATGAGGCAGATATGATCCCCAAAAAACTAGTGCAAGAACCATGCCCCTCCACCTTCTCCATTATACTACCCCTTCATCCTGACAGCTAAGCACAACAATACTGAATATAAATAAATTAGGCCTACAAAATCATAATGCTTATAAGAAACACAACATTGACATGTATGATCTACAAATCACATGCATATATCAGGTTATACTTTACCTTTAGTGAAAAGAAGCTAGAGGAAAGATTGACAAACCAACGAATGAATATAAAGAAAACACTTCGTTTCCACATTGGCCACCTGAAAAATAATTGTCATTGATCATTAATTGTAGCAGCTTGATTAGCATGCCAATGATTGACCAGTGAAATTCTAAAACTCTTCCAAGAGATAAGGGAATAAATCCAGATATCCATAGCAAATGTGATTCGGTAAGCCAGATTGACACAAAGATCAAGGGTACTCAGCTTGAAATTACAAGACATATATATAAGTAGTACAATTTAGGGTAGTAACAACTAGTTTACTAACCTTGTCTTGATGAAAATTTGTGTAACAGCAGCCACAAAGAATACCAAGTGAGATATCAAAATCAGAATAGCTACAAACCCATTTGCGAAGATATAACAAATTAGAGAGATGCCAATGAAGCTAGCAAATGGTGGAAATGGCTGAGACATCAACAAGGACAGGACAAAAGAGAAGAAAATGGGTAGAATGGCTAGGGGAAACAAATGTGAGAGCATTGTTAAGTTGGATTCCAAAGCTGTTAGCATCGATGGTATCCGCAGATCAAGATCCCATGAATATGCCTGCCGCATCAGAGCAAAGAAAATAACAGCAATAGAGAAACCAATTATCTGCATCAACAATGCCGAATGAACAAAGTTACACCATTAGCATCCAAATAAGTAAGACGAGCTACAAGGGGAAAGAACAAAATGAAGCAAGCACACATTGGTCGGCCACAGATGAATGAACAATTTTCAAATTCAAATCACTCAAAAACGCGTAAACGTACAAAGAAAAGAAATGATAAAGATTTGCCAATGGAAATATAAGTACATATATTTTAGAAAGGCATTCAAATATCGAAGTAAGAATCAATTATGAAAATCAGACATACAGATATTCATTACCTTTGGACTATACAATAACAGAAGCCTACTTGCAGAAGCACAGATAGATATTGAAGTGCTACATTTATAAGAACAATGTGGGTCAACCTGCAGAATAGTGAAGAAATTCAACATTATGTTTACACAAATTCCCAGCAAAATGCTAGCAACATAAACTTCGAAGTCTTTCATCCCTTCACAAATTGTAACCAATGACAAATAACCATTTGCTTTCTTTGTTCATTAATTAAAGAGGAAAAGCAGTTTCATTCGCATGATAGGTGATTAATACCAGTAGAAGAACTATGGTTTTCTCCGAATGCTGAATTGAACTCCAATGGGCTGGTGAGGAATCAACAAAAATTGTCTCACTGTCCAAATTTGGATATATATGAAGACCGGATGTCTCATCCCAAGCAAGTGCAACAGGTGGAAAGCAGCGCAATTTACAGAGCCCTGAACATCAAGCTATAGTTACCTCAGCTGAAAGGAAAATAATAAACACACTGCAGAAAAATAAATGACCAAACTTGCATATATGCATGTAACTGTCAGTGGAAATGAAAAGTCATGTCAAGTTAGCAGCCCAACTTTTAGCATCAAAGGGGAAGTATATTTTTTGGTAACATTTTGTGAACTGTAGGAGATGATATCCAGTATGTTCAAAATTTCTTTGCTTATATCGTCAAAGAAGAATAGGATCAATCATAAGAAAAACCCCACTAAAATTTCTTATTTTCTCTCCATATTTTTCCCTCATCCCCTACTTCCTTTCTCCCTCTTCTTCTCACTATGTGCCAGTGCATGACTTTAGATTCAGCTGACCATGGTGGCAAAAAGATGTTCATTGAAAATAAACAGCTTAAGAAGTTTTGGAGTATAACCGATGAATGTCAAGCTGGAAAGAGATTTTATTCCAGGAATGAGTGAGGGACCCAACACATACAAGGATCTATTTCTGGAGAAACAAACAGAGTGGTATTGGGCCCAAATCAAGCCCAGTGGCACCTGCTGCAGAAGATAGCAACAAGTCAGTTGCTGACAGTTGAGGAATGGTTGAGAGAGGGAATTTTGGAGGGAAAAGAGGTTAGTTAGTTAGCCTAATATAAATAGATGTAATAACGGTTGTTTTGGTGGTTGAATTCATTTTGTACTCAGATTTGGGGAAAACTCTTCCTCTCAGGGTTCTTGTAATCTCCCTTTCTCCTTGGTGATTTACCGAGAGTGTTGCAATAAAGATTACCATTTCTCTCACTTGAGAATTAGCTCTTTCAACTGGTACTATTTCCTTGTGAACCTTGGGCAATTTTGGGGCTTCCATGGCTGTGAAAACAGATAAGAAACTCGAAGCAATGGATGCTCCATTGCTTCAATCTGCGCAATCCAAGCTCAACATGAAGAAACTCACGAGATGGTCACCAACATCGCAGCTTTTACGACAGAAATTTCTCCAACCTTGAAGTTGCTCATGGTGCCATTCAATGCAATAGAGAGACACCTCGATTGCGAATCTTCTCGCAATCGTGATTTGAGACAACAGCGCCGCCGCGATCATGATGCGCAGGGGTGGCACGATCAATGAGGTCCGGGCAGCGACAGAGAGAACATCCACAGCGCGCGCTTCCGTTGCAAGGAATAGTGGCGGCGACTTGAAGTTCCGGTTTTCCATGGCAAGGAAGCTTACGCAAGGCTTGATAGCATGGAGCGGTACTTTCAAGTTCGCGATGTACCTGAAAGCCAATGGCTCTTTGTTGCAAGATCACGATGGAAGGGAAAGCCCTTATTTGGTTCCATTGGTGGGAGAATGCTCCCGTCAATCCCACATGATGGTGATTCCGGGATACGGTCATTAAACACTTCCAACTTGAGCTAGCGCAGAATCCTTGAGTTGTTATCTAATTTGAAGCAGTAAGGAGCAAAATGGGAGTATCATGAGCTGAACTCTAGCCCTCTCAAGATCACTGACACTCGCTACTTGATGGGATGTTTCTTCACGTGTTGAAGACTGAGGTACACGCTGAATTGAAATTACATTCTTTTGAATCCTTAGATGATTTGATGACTAAGGCAGAGTTAGTAGAAAATAGGAATAGAATGTTGCAACAATTCACACCTAAGACTTGGCCTCGTGTGCGGGGAAATTCGAGCACAGTGCAGCGAGGGAAAACATTCTCCTCTTCCCAGGTTTCTAGCATTCAGTCAAAGGAAGGTATAGGTAGAAAGAGCTTCAAACACCTCTTCGATAAAGAGTGTTGTGATAGGAGGGCAAAGGGTCTCTATTTCTTTTGTGATGACCGATTCATGTCGGACCATGTTTGCAAGATCAATTGTTTGAAGCTTATGATTGTGGAGGGAGATATTGAGGGGGAATGGCATGATGCTCAGGATGAACTTGGGGAAGAAAATCCTCCACTACACTTGTCACTGAAATCTATGGCAGGCCAAAGGAGTCAGCGTAGGATCCAAGCTTAGGGAACAGTGCTAGGTCATGGCATTCATGTGCTCATTAACCCTCGTGCTTCTACTAATTTTGTAGATCTTGACTTTGCAAAGAAAGCTAACATCCCTATCAAACCGGATTTGCATTTTGTGGTGCATGTGGCAGGAAAGGACCAAAAGCTATGGGTTGGTAAGTGCAGGGCAATTGCTATTCACTTTCCCAATTTAATTGTGACACAGGATTTTTATTTGTTTCGGTTGGATGGTTTGGAATTGGTGCTGGGATTGGCATGGCCGGACACTTTGGGGGAGACACTGATTTTGGTAAATCCAAGCTCAAAATTAATTTGGGGGATCAATGGGCAGTGTTACAAGGGGATCTAGAGCTGTGGTATAGTGGATTGGCTTTGAGGGCAGCTCTTAAGGAGTTGGACGGTGAATGTTGTGGTTATATGGTGCAGCTTTGGCCAATTTTCAACCAACTACAGGCTGAACTTGCAGTTCTTGAGGGTGTTCAGCAATTACTAGATGAGTCTCCTTTGCTTTTTGAGCATCTTCAAGGTTTGCCACCCCATCGATCTCATGAACATGCCATAGCTTTGAGGAAGGATGCTGAAATTCCCAATTTATGCCCATACCATTACCCCCGTTACCAAAAGAATGAAATTGAACATTTAGTTCAAGAAATGTTGAGTGCTGGAATCATTCAGCGTAGTGTTAGCCCTTTTGCAAGTCATATCATTCTCGTCAAGAAGAAAGACGGGAGTTAGTGCTTTTGCATCGACTATTAGACTTTGAATAGGATTAGCATTCCCAAAAAATTTCCAATACCAATGACTGATGAATTGCTAGATTAGTTGGTGAGTGAATCCATTTTCTCCAAGCTTGATTTGAAATCCGGGTACCACCAAATCTGGATGGTTGACAAAGACATTGGGAAAACAGCATTCCACACGCATGAGGGACATTACGAGTTTCTCATTATGCCATTTGGGCTTACAAAACGCCCCTTCCACCTTCCAAGTCCTCATGAATGACATTTTTGCACACTTTCCTTTGGAAGTTCGTGTTGGTTTTCTTTGACGACATCCCTGTATATAGCAAGGAGTTGGAGCATGCCCAGTAACTCTTTGCTGTCTTTCATATACTGTTGCAGAATCAGCTGGTTTTGAATAGAAAAGTGTGTTCTGCTGTCTGCTAAGTGGAGTACCTTGGCCACATTGTTTCAGCAGCTGGGGTTGTGACTGATCCGTAAAAAACTGAAGCTATGTGCTCTTGGCCAGTCCCTAAAGATGTTAAAGCATTGAGGGGATTTTTGGGCCTCACTGGATACCATCGACCTTTTGTTCAAGGGTATGGGAGTATGGCTAGGCCTCTGACAGAATTGACAGCGAAGGATAGTTTCAGTTGGAATGATGATACGCAGCAAGCCTTTGACAATCTGAAGAGTGCTATGGCTGAGCTACCAGTTTTAGTTGTACCAGATTTTTCCCAGCCCTTTGTGATACAGACGGATGCTTCTAGCCAAGGATTTAGGAGCTGTCCATTCTCAAGGGGGAAAACCAATAGCTTTCCTTGGCAAAGCTTTGTCTAAGAGGGAGCAAGTGAGATCGGCCTATGAGAGAGAGCTGATGGCTGCGGTCCTAGCTGTTCAAAAATGGCAGCATTACCTCCTCAGGAGGCATTTCATTATCATGACGAATCAATGTAGCCTTAAGTTTCTCACGGAGCGACGCTCACCTGGGGATGATCAATTGAAGTGGACATCCAAGCTTATGGGATTGGACTTTGAGATACAATATAGACCCAGGCTTCAAAATAAGGCCGCGGATGCATTGCCTCCCCATATGATGCTTCATGCAATTTCAGTTGTCACTACCAACATGTGGGAGACAATACAAGCCGAAATTGACGAAGATCAGCACCTACAAGCTGTAATTAAGCACTTACATCAAGCGGATACTAATTTTCCAGGTTACTCACTTAAAAATGGCAGATTGTTTTCTCAAGGCAGAGCGGTTTTACCTAGGAATTTGTCCCAAATTCCTATTCTTTTAGCTGAGGTGCATGATTTAGCTGCTGCTGGTCATTCGGGATTTTTCTGAACTTATAAGCTGTCCACAGCTTTTTACTGGAGAGGGATGCAGCAGCACGTGAAGGATTACATGGCTTCCTGCCAAACCTGTCAAACTAGCAAGTATCAGGCTCTTTCTCCTGCTGGTTTGCTGCAGCCGATTGCATTCCCAAACAGGTTTGGTCAGAGATATCAATGGATTTCATCCAGGTTGCCTAAGTCTAGGGGTAAGGACTCCATTATGGTTGTGATTGACTGCCTTACGAAATATGCTCATTTTGTTCCCTTGACACATCCATTTTCTGCAAAAGATGTGGCCCAAGTTTTCGTTAAGGAAGTGATCTGACTTCACAGACTTCTAGCTGCAATTATCTCTGATCGGGATCCCTTGTTTTTGAGCAGCTTTTGGTCAGGGTTGTTTAGCGCTGCAGGCACGAAGCTTAAGTACAACATTTCCGATCATCCACAAATGGATGGTCAAATGGAGGTGACAAATCGTTGCCTAGAAACCTACCTCTGCAGTTTTGTCAGTTCTAAGACAAGAATGTGGATTGATTGCCTTTCATGGGCAGAGTATTGGTTCAACACAACCTTCAACGCCTCCATTAAGACCACACCCTTCCAGCCTCTTTATGGCAGGGCACCCCTAGTACTTTTGAAAGGTACTACATATCCCTCTAAAGTGGAGGAGGTTCAGTCTCTTATGGCTACCCGTGATGAAGTTTTGGCCGAGTTAAAAGCCAATTTAAAATTGCAACAAGAACGTATGAAGCATTTTGCTAACTGGAAGAGAAGGGAACTTCATTTTCAGGTCAGTGAATGTGTATTTTTGAAGTATCAACCTTACCACATGAAATCTCTTGCTCAGAGGCCCAACGAAAAATTCAGTCCCCGGTTTTATGGGCCATACCAAGTGCTAGAAAAAATCAGCGCTGTTGCTTATTGTTTAGCACTCTCCACTGCATACAAACTTCATCCTGTTTTCCATGTTAGCCGGCTCAAATCTGCTGTTCCCTCCAATCAACAGCTGCAGGAACTTCCTCAGGGCCTAACTAAAGAAGGGATTCTGGAAGCTGAGGGAGATCAGGTCCTACAGAGTCGACAAACTGCTGATGGTACTCTAGAAGTCCTGGTACAGTGGAAAGGCCTTCCATCCCAAGAGAATTCCGAGGAATTACTTAGTTCTTTGCCAAGTTTCCTTCCTTTCACCATGAGGACAAGGTGAGTTTCAAGAGGGGGATTATTGTTAGGGACCCAAGATATACAAGGGACTATTTCAGGAGAAATAAGGTGAGTGGTATTGGGCCTGAATCAGGCCCAGGAGCACCTGCTGCAGAAGATAGCAACCAGTCAGTTGCTGACAGTTGAGGAATGGTTGAGGGAGAGGGAATTTTGGAGGCAAAAGAGGTTAGTTAGCCTAGTATAAATAGATGTAACAAGGGTTGTTTTGGTTGTATTCATTTTGTACTCATATCTCAGATTTGGGGAAAACTCTTCCTCTTAGGGTTCTTGTAGTCTCCCTCTCCTTGGTGATTTACTAGGAATGTTGCAATAAAGATTACCATTTCTCTCACTTGAGAATTAGCTTTAACAATAAGTTAGAAATTAAAAGTAAAATTTAGAAGGAAACGACCTAAAGGGATCAAGAAACCAAGACCTTTTATATGGGCTAGAATACAAATGGACAAAACCAAGGGGGCCCAAAAGGATCATTGATTCTGAGGATCCTGAATCACTTAAATTTCGAAAAAAAATTGTAAGTCCCAGTATAACCGAAATCCTGCACACTTAAAAATTATGGATACGAGAATTGGGTAGAGGGGGTAAAAAATAAAGATATGGAAATGCTAGATTAAAAGGAAAGACTCCTACCCAATAGGCAGTACTTGCCTTTTAGGAAAGCAAAATTTTATAGTATGACATTGAGAAATTAATTCCCCGGGGCCAAGAATCTTGGGCAACTATATTGTTGTCGCAACCATTTTTATCCACACCACACCTTACCTACTCCAGATAGCTGGATGCCATGAGTCAAGCACTAAAGGAAAATGCCAGTCATTTAGCTATGAAGATAATATTTTTAGACACAACTATCAAGACCTTTCCAACTCATCAAGTGATCCCAACTTATTCAAAGCACCTAACCAAAGATAATTCCTCATAATCTTTTCAATAGTATAAGCCAACCCAAGAACAAATATATGAAGTAAAGTGGTAAGAGCATAACTGAGGGCAACCTAACCATGTAAGGAAAGATAAGTTGTCTAGCGCATTCAGGACAACCGTAATATAAAGTACTGTTATGGCCCATTTGGCATTTGGGATGCATGATAGGATAAAACTAGATAGTAAAGACCAATTAAAATTTTAAGACCATGCTTAGTTTGACATTGCATAACAACTATAGTAGATAAGATGCTAATATTATCCTTTCACTACTACAAATAACTTCAATCATGATTCCCAAGTAAAAATATAATAAGAAAAAAATTTATAACAAAATAGCAGATGTTTATAAATTCTTAAATTGTAAAATTCAAAAATAAATATTATTAATTAATTTTTTGGTATTTTAATCATAATTGTTCTAATTATGAGTTAATTTTTACTGTATATAATTATAATTTATATTAAAAATAATTTATCATTTATTCATATTTATTTATTTTTTTAATAATATATAAAAAGATGCTAATATACAACACTCTGTTTATCTTATTTATTTTGATATTTTTTGCTTAAGCCTTCTTCCATAGTTTAAATAAAAAGTTATAGTAAAATAATAATTGTTATCAATTATTTAAGAATTAATTTTTATGCACTATCAGTATAAAAAAGTTTTACATATATATTAAATCACATATTGCTACATCAACAAAAGTGTTTCACTTACCCATCCACTATCTTTAAAATCTTACAAATAGAAGCATATAATTAGATGATAGTATAAAACTCTTTTTACAGTCAATACATCAAAATTAATTTCATTACTTAATTATAAAATTTAAAAACAATATTATTATTGCATATTTATTATTTTGCAGTTATAATTATTTTTATTATAATTAAATTATTTCATATTAAGTTTAGTATTATATGTAATATGTTTTCAAAAATTAATGTGTTAATAAAATATATAAAATAAAAAAAAGAGATAAATAGAGACACCTAGTACAAACCTTCGCTGATGACATGAAGCACACAACAACTCAGTATTATCCATAGAATGATTAATGTTCAATTTTGAACCTAGTTAGTTTCTCTCGAGTTCTAAAACAGCAAGTGAGCAACCCTATATCACAGACAAGAGCTACTCCTGTCAAATCTATAAAAACCTGCAGGAGGAAAGTCCCATAATAAATGGACGTCACTTGTATCAAGTTATTGCATGGTAGATGCTAAAATTGTATGGTCTCAGCAGAAAAGGATGAAAAGAGAGAAGAAAATGACCGTGTCTGAACAATATATGAAATTGCTTATGATGTTAGTTGACACACTCATCTAATACTCTCATTTATAACATTAACTACGTCAAATATTAAGGTGGCCGTAAGTACTAGTACTAGGCCACCTAATATAACAAGACTAATGACCTAATAATCTAAGGATCCAGTATACTGACTGTCACTGAGGATCCACGTATGTCAATCTGAAGGGAATAAAGAGTTCATTAAGCCAAACTATTTTCTAAATAGTACATCCACTTGTTAGATGGTATAAACCATTACCAAATGATGACTATGAGGGGATTAATAAAAATAACTGGACCAGTGGGTATTGACACCAACGACTAATTTCCCGGCCAAAATCAAAAGACGACCAACTGTCCCCAACTCAAGACTCATGTCAGACGTGGTTCCCCTTTTGCTCAGTCTCGTGACCTACCCAGCCCTCATAGTGCAGGCAACTTAACCTGTCATGGCCGTTATCCCCACCTTCATCATGACCCCATAATCTGCACCAGTTAATCCCATAACCTATGCCCCAATCATAACTTCTCATTAAATGACCAAGGTGTATATATGCCCTCCATGGCTGGAAGGGAGGACCAAGTAAAATCACTAGCCTATACCCTTATCCTATCCTCCACCAAGAGCCGAGACAGTAACAATAACACTTTAGGGTCATCTCATAATCAACTCCCCACACCTCATTTCAAGTTACCAACTAATATTTTGGCATTACATACATCTCAGTAACCTACAAAATTTCTTTACCTCTAATGATGACTTTTAACATACAGGTTGGAGTATTATCTATAGTGAATACAGAAATATCCCAGGTCCAATATAACTTCTGAAAACAAACACACCAAAGATAGTTCTCATAATGGAAAAATAACACTATAAATAAATACCCAGCTGAGAGTGGATTAGAATTCTTACTACTACTTTCAAGGTCTCCTGCTTCCTCTTCTGGAAGTCCAGAGTTTCTAATTCCACAGCTGACAGTTTTCAAAGACAAAGTAACAGGAAGAAGACCCAAGCTGATGGCGAAGGATAATTTGACTGCTAGAGGATGAGCTTCCTCCAATAACAACTCCTGCATAACATGTGATAGATAAGCTTGAAGCTATGAAAAATAATGATAATAATAATAATAATAGTAACATACACAGTAACAACATCCAAGCCGTTTCTCACTAGATAGGGTCACGATGACATTGTGTTCATGACTTGGTCTATAATTATTCCTGCTCTTCCTTTATCTCTAATGAATAATGATTAGGCTACCCTCCTTCCAATCAACTCACTACTGGAGATTCCACGTGTCTTCTCCTTACATGCCCAAATCATTTAAGGCAAGATTCTACAATATTTTTTCATAATAGGTGCTACCCTAATTTTTCTCGAATGCAATCGTTCCTAATCTTATATTATCTAGTATGTCCATTTATTCAATAGACCGAACATACCAACATGACATTCTCATTTATGCAACAATATTCCATGTCCTATGGTTGTGTGGTAACTTTCTCTGAAGTTTGAGTGGTACTTTTCAATCATAAATAATCCCCAAAGTGCTCCTCCATTTTATCCACCCTACTTAAGTCCTATAGTTTACATCTCCCTCTATTTCCTAGTCATTTTGTAAGAGGGACCAAGATACCAAAACCATGTGACTTTTGGTATGGTATGGTCTTTGAAGCATAGACACTAACACAAATATGGGACACAACACGACACGGTCACGTGTGACATGCTAAAGTTGAAAATTTATAGGACACTGATATAGCATATATATAACAAAAAATTTTAAAAAAATGATACATTATTCACAATATCACTTATATAATCTTTATTCATGCTTTATTTTTCATACAAACTCAAAAAGTTATGTATTATTTCTTTTTATAACCTGGTTTATAAATTTTTTTCTAGGTTAGACTAAGAAAATAGTAAATTTTAAATTAAATATATAGGAATATGTGTCATCCGAGTGTCACATAAGATTCAGCACAGACACATGTCTGACACGTAGACACGGCACCTAAATGGCCAGTAAACTTTTCCTTTAAGTTTAAGCAGCACTTTTCCATCACAAATAACACCTAAAGCATTCCTTCATTTCATCCACCCTACTTGAATCATATAGTTTCCATCTCCATCTATTAACTTGGCATTTTGTATGATAAACCCAAGATACTCAAACCGCAAGACTTTTAGTCTAGTATGATCTCCAATTTTCACTGATAAACTAGAATTAGCATGTCTCTTGCTGAACTGGCATTCCACATATTTCATTTGGCTTCTATTTAAACGGAAGCCATATGTCCTCGAAGCTTATTTTCATAGCTATAACTTTCCATTTTTTTCTTCTCTCAAATCTCCAGCTAGGACTATATGATTTGCAAAAGAATATATTGTGGCGCTGGTTCTCGGATACGATCAATAAGCACATCAAAAGCCAAGGTGAAACTATACATGAAACTCATCTATGAAAAATTTCCTCTCATTTTTACACCCCAACTATACACACCCTTAGTCCAATGCTATAATTGTAGAAAAACCTTTTTTCTGGCTCCACCCTGTATTCTGACACTAATCATATACTAACCATATATATCTTTAATTATTCAGATATATGTCACATGAACTCCTATAGTTATAATTACAATAATAATTTCAATATTTTCTCCTTAAATTTTCATTTATTTCTTTTAGTTTGGTTATATATATTGGCTTAATAATCCAAAAAGCATAATATTTGGTTAGCCCTGGTAAAAAGAACCATTGTTATTAGATTTGTGCACTGCTTCTTGTGAGCGACAGAGTAAATACTTAAGCTAGATAGGGCCTATATCCTACCAATTTCAAAGTCATACATAGAACAATTGCTGATGTAAGAATTGAACTTTGCAATTAAAAACAAAAAGGGTAAAAAGATTAAGTCAAGAAATAAATCAAATGAAGTGAATATAATTGCATACAACCTATAAGTCAGTCAAAACTCTGAAAATAACAACCTTTTGAGAATAGATAGACTGAAGCATAAACCATGGAGATAAATCTTTATTCCCTTCCTCTGGGTTAAAGAACTGCCCAACCGCCATGGATGTTGCTGGTGGTGGTCTTCCTGAAACAGTCTGAGCACCACATTGTCACTACACATGTACAAATATGGAACCCATGTTCAACTACAACGTCAAAAATCCTATAAGAAATACATCATTTTGTCATACGAATGATGATTTTATCATTTGATAGTGAGTAATCACAATTATATTAAGTAGTGTCACTATATTGCACTAATGAAAAAATATATATATGCGAAAAGGATAAACAGCATTTGATAAAAAACACGTGCTCCATCTATCTGAACAATAAGCATCTCTTTCTTATTTGACATGTAAGGTACTCAGATGAAAGGAAAGTAACATGTGAGCTTCCTCAGGGAAATTTTGAAAGGAAATACCCTACAAAGCTTCAACTCTCAAAACCTCCTTCTCGAACAGATAAACAGACCACAAAGGCCTCAGGAAGATCATAAACAAAACTAAATATTTCTGAAAACCACTCAAATGCATATGCATTTATTAATATTAAAATAAAATCATTCACAACTTGAAAATGTACCGGACGAGGAGCAACTGAGATAGTCAGAAATCTGAAGCCACGCGTATCTTCAGGTCCCAACCAAAATACAGCAGATGGAGGGGCTTGCTCAGTTTGACTGCCAGGTTCAAGCTGTAACAGTATCACAACTTAAAAGTCATGGTGGGTAACCATATCAAATTGATTAACCTTCTACTGACTGTTTGAATGAAAGATACTAAGCCCCATAACTGTAATGTTCTTCCTGTAAAGATAATTCAAACAATAAAGAAGAAATCATTCAGAGGCATAATATACCTGCCGTGGTGCTGGACCTGAGGGAATACGCATCATCTTTGATGTTACTTCAACAACCCTGTCATTTAGAGGCACGCTTGAGGGGGATTTGCCCTTTTCTGGCCATAAATGAAGTCTAATTCCAGAGCACGGTTCAAGATTGGTCACAAACACAAAATGACTTTTTCCATTTGACCCCTGCATGTCCAGATTAAATGGTTAAGCTACTGCACACAGCATGAGTATCTATGGTAAAGCAAACACAAGGTGTTTATTAGGACACATTCAATAGAGGAAACTTAAGATTATGCCTTTGACCACACTCCTTAAATAGTAACTCTGACCATACTATTTACACCTTCAGTACACAGATTCCAACAGATATTTTCTACCTCGAATTTTAAAAAGATAAAATCACTAAACAAATAATTGAAGAAGCTATAATTGATCATGAGTTGAGTGCCTGATGAAATGCCATTTGATAGTAGATCTCCAGTAACAATGGGAAACTTATGAACCTTCTAGTAATATAATAATATCTATAATCATTACCGAGAACCAAAAAAAAAAAAAAAGCAATATATATAATGGAAAAGAAAAATGGAAGAAAATTTTAGGACCTGTTTGGTTTGCAGTTTTCAGTTTTCAGTTTCCAGTTTTCAGTTTTCAGTTTTTGTGAAGGAAAAACTGAAAAAACTGAAAACCACAAATTTCAGTTTTCAGTTTTTTCAGTTTTTCCTTCACAAAAACTGAAAACTGAAAAATGCAAAGCAAACAGACCCTTATTAACTCAAGTCTCTTTATGCCCTCCTACATATACCGAAGTAAAACACAATAAGAATTACAATCATTTTTTAAAAGGAAGCAAGATGTGGCAAGGGTACCAAATTTATACAATCCTCAGTTCATTCAGTAGAAGTGGAAATGCTAGCATCTTTAAAGATGTCTCTTTGCTCCCAAGGTTGTTATTGGATGCAATTATGTTAATATTTTTATAGTTTCTTTGGTGTTCTGCTCATCAAAGTTCCAATTGAATTGCTACTTTTGATAGGCAGAGACTGGGCAGCCATGTTGCTGTGTTGAGTTTATCATGTTCCTTATATCTTGAAATTTTTGTTTTGTTAGACTCCCTAGTTGCACTTTTTCTGCTTTTTATGTCTATTGTTGAGATTCAAGATATCATGCTAAACCCAAAAAACAAAATAGCAAATACCAATTTTTGTATGTCCAACCACCTCCTTCGACCATCCATTGCTAATACAGTCACCACATTTGTCTGAATGTATAAGTCTCTATCAAGGCCCCCTTCATTCCAATGAATATTGGGAGGACATGCAACTGATCTATGCGCTAGAGATCCTGCATGGTATAAATTAACGAGCAATGTATAAAAATGACATGGATGGAATTTAGAGAAAATTTATACAGAAACCACCAAGTGAAATGGATATCATATTGAATCTAATATTTCAAAATGTTTATTCACAGCAACCTTAAATACTAATGAGAATACCAAAATGGCTAACATTCATAAGAATTATACCAATATAAACCAAGCTGATTTGTACAGAAGAAAAGGTGGGCAAATACCATAAAACTAGCTTCTTCACCCAGTACCAATAGATAAAGCATAGCTTGACTCTATATTATCTGCCCATAATTCAATAGCCATGCATGCATATATTGGTACTGCGATTATTAACAGATTCCAAAAAACTCGCCAATAGAACCTTCTGCTAAGTTAGATATAAGAATCCAAAAATGGATTATAAATAAGAAAGCTTAAGTGATGTGGTAATTAAATTAGAAATGCAGCATATAATACCAGTCACATCTTGTGTTTTCTGGACAGGAATCTTCATTGACTGTTCAGAAGAGGGTAGCTGCATCATCTTGTTGAAATTATGTGCAATTCCACTACGCAGCATTTTTGCAAAAACTGCAAGCCTCTTTTGAGTATCAGGAAAAGGTTGGCCTGTTCTTGAGTCTATCAAACTAAGAAGTGTGTGTGATACCTAGATAAAGAATGTAATTGATGAGGACCAAAGCAAAGAAAACTGAGTCTGTGTTCTAAACAAAGTAAAAACCCACTTACTTGGACAACCAGTTGATTACACCATAAAATAGCCTGATGTTCCATTGACAACCACACATTTTTCATGGCAGTACTGCTGATCATGAAGCCATGTGTTGGGGGTACAATATCATCAAGTGATGCTAATTTTGATCGAACCTAAAGGAAAGAAAGAAATAAGAATAGACCACTATGTTAAGGTTTATATTTCACAATTATATAAACATTGAAACTGAAATATGAAGACATTCAAATAAAAATATGGAAATACGAATTAGCTGTCTCATAAATACTGTGTACGAATAGAAGTTCCATAGTGCAATGCCAAAATATCAATCTCTGTAAAAACAAACTAATCCAAGGTAGACAATATAGCATACATTTGCTTAAAGTGAAAGTTAACAAAATTATTTCTAGAAATTACATAACACGAAGTTCAAGTAATAGTCTTGCAGTAATTCAAAAAGCACACAGTAAGAGTGCAACAAAACGGAGACCAGATGCAGGCTATCTATGCACAATAAGTCAACTGTTAACATTGAAAAACTGCACAGCAAAAAACAATCTTGTGAAGTGCAAACAAATAAAGCATCCTTCTCTCACAAATCTCATCAGTGATAAACCTATTGTGTACAGAGGAAGATCAAAAACACATTAACAATACCTGGTAATCATTATATGCGCCAGAAATAGATATAACAACAACATGAGAGAGTACAGGATCAGACACATAATGCCCTGTGTTAGTGGTTTGAACCTTATATCCCTGTCTCCATTCAGAATTTACACGGGTAAAGTAATTACCCAAGGAAGGCTGCAATGCCACAGGAGGTGATCTGAATAAAATACATTTATCTCATCAAACATTTATGCGGAGCATGGAAACACAATAATATTATCCAAAAACCCAAAACCATACAGGGAAAAAAAACCTACTGATGTGGGCTTGAAAGTGTCACAATAGTTTCAACTGCTGATTTCCTAAGACGAGGGTGAATAACAGCAGCTCTAGCAACAAAACCGCCCATAGAGTGACCAACTAGTATCACACTTTTTGGCAAACTCCCAGAAACTGCTGCACGTTCTCTTGCTCGAGCATCATAAGACACTTTATATTGGTCCAAAATCTGCAAGAAAGGCCATATTCTAAGAATTTACCAAAGAGAACAATTTCAAGAATTAAC
Organism: Dalbergia cultrata; assembly: GCA_031216105.1. NCBI lineage: Eukaryota > Viridiplantae > Streptophyta > Magnoliopsida > Fabales > Fabaceae > Dalbergia > Dalbergia cultrata. Next base: position 26,557,947 of record CM062353.1, on the reverse strand, counting down.
AACCTTGAGGAAAGTAAGGCCAGATAGCCAGATAGGTACAGAATTCAAACGTAGCACCAACAAACGAAAAACGAGCGTATAGTACAAGCATATCAAAGTCTAAACTCAACCATGAAGGCAGAGAAGAATGTTGCTCAAAGCTTCAACTAAGCAACAAGGTTTTATTTCTTGCATGCAAAAACTAGAATAAGTAAATAAAGTTTGCTTGCACCAATGCATAGAAGGATTAAAAGAAACATTTGCAAACCTCCAGATTTCACAGAAACCATTGTAACAAGGCTCCTAATTAATTGGATTTTAATAACATTGGAAATCAATAGTAAGAAACACACTTTCAGCTCATCAAGATAGTTCATACCATCAGCATGAAGAGGCTGACTGCATACTAATGAAACAAGCTAAACTCAACACAAAACAGCCATCTAATGGCTACAAATAAACAATCTCAATATTACAACCTCATCATAGTTATCCAATATTCATTTGCATCCCATAGGCGTAATACCTTGTGTATAGCATATACAACATATTCAGTGTGCTCTTCAAGAATCGCACCATCCATTGCAGAATGTTCACCTTCAAGATCAACAGAAAACCAGTCTAGCCTGCTAGTATACTGGCTAGGTAATTGGAAACCAGATAAATTCATATCTGCGCCTCCTTCTTCGGGACTTAAGGAAGCTTCTTGGTAAAATGTATGCTCAAGGGGACCATTCTTATATGTCCTATCAGATTCTGCTGCCAAAGACCGCACCTGTTATGTGGATAAAAGCAAAAGAAAATGTTATAGAAATATAAAATCTTGAGCAAAAAACAGGATACTAAAAATATAAAAAAAAAAAAAAAAATAGAAACAATTGAATAGAAATCATTCGTAAGGTTAGCTTCATAAATTGTAAGAGATCTATATCAAATTTCTTCATGTTCAGACAACTTCTATTATTTTTTCCCCCCTTCTTTTTTGTTTTTTTAATTTTCCTAATTAAAATGAAGCTCCATTCCCCCAGTAGAAGTAATTTATTTTGCAGATTCCATGTACAAACCCTTGGAATGAATTGAGAGCCAAGTAAACCTAAGTTCAAATCAAAAAAGAACTTGAGAGCAAGTAAGAAAACCTCAAGCTTTGTAAAAAACTAGCTAGACTTGCAGATTTAAGAGATTCTTTTCCACCTGTCATCATAATATCAAACAAATTGTCTCCAATGATTCTTTAACAACTAACCAGCATACTCCTAAAAAAGAGCATATTACACTGATCTCCCCTAAGATTTGGTAAATTCATTTTGACTCTCTTCTAGTTGTCCGAGTGACACTAACCTTTACCTGGATGCAGCATGCAATGTGCAATAGATGGGAGGGCATTGATATAATGATTTCGAAAACTCGAGAATCTCCTGAGCAAATTTTACAAATAAAGAGGAGTCCAGATAAATTTTACCAATCCTCGTGATAAGTCAATGTAATTTACCCAACAAAAAAAAAAAATTCACCTGTAAGTTCTAAGCACATCTTTTTGTCATTAAAGAGGCACAAAACAAATAATCATTGCAATCCCAGTTCTCAGCTTTTATTACTATCATGATTCATGAATACAAATCAATGCAACACTTCCTTGACATGTCAAAATAGCTGGCACCAGGGACTATTAATTAATAGCCAGAACAACCAAAACAACTTCAATAAAACTCAAAAACACACAGAGAAAGAGGACCTTGCCTGTTTGTAGCTGCCCCCATTGCCCGGGATGAAAAGCACAGGCACGCCACTAAGCTTCTTGAGATGCTCCTTAAAATCTATCTTCTTCCATCCCTCATGATACAAGTACAAGCCATACTTCACCGGCGAAACGCTCTCGGACGAGGATATAGGAATGTAGGTAGGATACATGTAAGTCATGATACATCCATTCGAAACATGGTTCAGCAAACCATACAAAGCCGCGAGACAAATCCCTACCACCACAATTATCAAAATTCCAACCCTAATCTTCGCCCTAAAACCCGGCATTGTGGAACAAAACCTTTCACTCCCTTAAGTCTTCAAGATCACTACTCCAACCTTAGCTTGTTCTTGTGCACGCATACACCAATGATTTCTGCTTTTTATTTATTTATTTAAATTCCGCTAACTTGCTCAAAATCAAACAAGAACAAGGTCCAAAAGAGATATCACAAATTCAAGCTTAAAATAGCAGGCGCTCCTGGTTGGAACCATAGCTTCAAGTTAAAACAAAGGAACAACGAACGAAGTAAATTAACCAAACATGTAAAAATAGAAAGTTCAGACGCTTAAACCAGATCGCGAAGATCCACACAGGCACCGATCCAATCGATTCAGTTACTAGTTACGCTACTGGAACAGCCGAATAGATCAAGTTCCCTCAGTAAAAGGAAAAAAAAAATCTGCGATTGCAAACAAAAACCAGAACAACAAAAACAAAATGTCAGAACACAAACAACAACGCAAGGACTGAAGCGAAAGCTATTAAGGCAAAAAGACAAAAAAAATCAGAGTTACGAAAAGGAAGAGAAGAGTTCAAAGTCAGTGTATAGATCTGAGGGCAAATATGGAGGGAAAGCTGGGGAGAAAGAATGGTTACCGAACGGGGCAAAAAAGCGAGGATTGAAGTAAGTGGCGTGTGGAAGGGGTGCAACTGAATTTTATTCGAGTTTTGATTATGTTGTTGTTCTTGTTGTTGTTGTTATTGTTACGGTGTCGTTGTTGAGGGAAGGATTTAGGAAGTGTCAACTGGGAAAGGGAAGAAGGAATGAGTAAAATGCATGCGTCATCAACTCATGGCGTGCGTGTGACGAGCAATAAACGGAGATGAAGCTACCGTCCGAGACTCCTGCGTTAGCATTAATCACTTCAAGCTGAATAGGACCTATTAAATGCGCCGGATCTATGTATTACTATTACTATAAATAGTGGGAAATGCTTTCTCTACGCCTCATTGGGCGTAAAACCAATAATCATAAGAGGGGGGTGATAGAAAGAAAAGAAGTTAGGAGAAAATATACACGTGGCGGATCTATCTTTTTTGTGACTGGGAGTGTTATTTAACTTCTCGGGCATGATTGATCAATGAGACCAGTAGATATATGATATCCATTTTATTATTTGTGACTGGGAGTGTTATTTAACATCTCGGATCTATCTTTTTTTGTCACTTGGACTGTTATTTGTCGGTAAATCAGGTATTTGAGATAAATAAGTATTGAAATAATTTAATTGCTTTCTCATAGTTTGGGATATTAAAGAATGACACATATTAATGCCTACTTTTGTTCAATTTTAGCTCCCAGGTATAATTAATGTTAGTTATTATATGTTATAACTGGATTCTGTTTTTATTAGGCGACTTTTTTGCAGTAAATTTTTCTGCTTTAAAAAAAGTTAACAATTCCGGAAAAAGAGCAAAACTAATCGATAGAGTATCAAATAAGTACATTGTTTAATTTGTTACCAAAAGTAACGTATCATCTATGTTTATTTAAGAGCAGCGATGGTGAGTTTTATACTTGTATCAGTCTGCGTATTACTAATTTAGTATTTTTACAAATAATTTTATCAATTTAATTCCATGAAACTTCAAATCTTTAGTAGTATAGCCCCTCTTATCGCGTTTAATTTCCAAACCATTCACTTTCATTGTTTAGACAGAGAAAAAAAAAAGTCAAAATTTGATGTTTTAAAGGATCAAATTTATTAAAGTTAAGAGAACACACTTATGACAAATAAGTAGTTGTTGATTTTATTTTTAAGATATTTTATTAATTCTTGAAATATTGTTAAAATATTTTTATATAGAATAATAAAATCTACTCTTGGATAGAGTTTAACACATTAGACTATTCAATTAAATCCTTAGATGCAAAAGATGATCAAAGGCCACTTGTCCACCTGCACAGGTCATTGAGTGGATTAAAAAATTATTACAGAAGTTATTTAATCATTTGAAGCAAATATATTTTATACAGTAGACACAAATTTCAAAACAAGTCAGGTAATAATTTATTTATTCCATATGCTTTTATTAAAATTTCACACACAAGCACTCTATGATAAAGGGAATTACTCATTATTTTTAATAATAAATACCCTAAGTTCATCTACATAAAAGCATTTTGAGAAGAGATATCAAATAAAATAGTTGACCAACCAAGCAATCTACATAAATAATAATAATAACATCATTATTTTGTTTAACAAAGTTCAAACCAACCAAAGGTTCAATAAAAACATGTCAAAGAACACAAAAAAAAAAACCCTAAAAAAGAATAATTTTATATATTGTTTATTTTTCACTAGCATCCCGTATTAATTGAGGAAGTCACCATGTCATTTTGGTAGTCATCTAGTTTAAATTTTGAAAAAGGTAAAATGACAATTTTTCAATTTGTTATTAGATGCTGATGATGCATATAAATTATTCACAAAAACAAAAGAAGGAATAGCCCAAAAAGATCAAGTTTTAGGAAAACACATAGAATGAAATGGAAGAAAATTTATCCCAAACTAAACTATAATCCCATTAGAACAACATTAAAAAATATTATTGGAGGCCATTGGTCAATGAGCAAGGTTGAATGATGAATGTGCAACACTGTATTAGCGGTGTATAGTGAAAAGGGTGATATGGTAGCACCTATGAAGCAAAGACACTGACACAGATACGGATACAAATACGAAGATACACCAAACTCAAAAAATTACAAGACACTGACATGGCATATATATAATTTTTTTTATTTTGTTGTATGATTTTTTTTGTCTTTTTTTGTTTGAATTTCTTTTTGTCGTATTTGTATAACTCTTTTTATCTAATTAATTTTTCTTTTTTGTTTGTAATCATCTGAAGAATTTTCAAAATAAGATGATTCAACAGCACAGGTCCAACCAAAATAACTACAATTGATTTTGGGTTGATATTAAAAATTTGGAAAAAAAAAAAAGATAAAAAAGCCAACTCAAGCATGTCCATAGAGCGTCCAAGCACGGACACGCCACCAAGTCCGTTTGTCCGTGCTTCTTAAGGTAACACAATAGTAGAGGTGAGTATTTTCATTATTATGAATATGCAACAACTAGATTGATGATATGTAGGGTCAACGTTGGTGACCACATGCAACATGGAGCAGAAATTTTATAGCTTAAAAGGATGAGTATGTTAGCTCCAGAATCCTTCAGAAAGCATCAACATGAAATATTTTGAATAATAGCAAAACCAATTTCGTGAAAATATTTTGAAGAATGACTAATCTTTTACTTGAGTTTCTTGAAGCACCAAACAAGACTATTCACATTAACATACATGTTCCTAAAACGAGATTATTTTCACTATTACATGTGCAAACATGATTAATCTCATTTAAAGAGATTTAGAACTCAAAGAAAGTGAAAAATAAATCTTGAAATGAACATTTATATGCTCAATGCATGAAAATAAATTCTCAAAAATAAGAAACTAAGGTTAGATCTTCAGAAAACATGCCACGACTTCAAAAAGCTAGATTCAAGTAAATATTTCAATCAAACACTGAAGAAAATTGTGGTTACCATCTTCCTTTTCATGATCGAGATGTATCATTTACAACAAGCACTTAGTAGAGCATAGAAGATCAAAAGAAAAGCTTAGAAACTGAAACAACACTTTCAAAAGCATATTTATTGCAAACGATACACTTTACAGAAATGGGAGGGAAAATTCAAAATTCAAATTAAAGTCAAACCCAGTTAAGGATGACATGATATCTTTCCTTTTCAACTTAGTGAATTGCCTTAGCTTCTAAAACCTCATTCAGAAAGCAAAAAAGTAGTTTATGATTGTGGACTTGGAAACCTCTATTAGACAACAGTTTTTGCAACTGCAAAAAGTAACTCTAACACGCCGAGCTACTCTTCAAGACTTCATTTCCAAGACACAAAATGAAGATCAACACGTGTCAATAGGAAAACAGATCATGGGCAATGGTCATAAATGAAGATCAACTATAAAAGGGAGATGGTGTGCTTACATCTCATGACTTTTTCTCATCATCTTGTGCTGAAACGTTGAAGAAATTTTTCCTCCATCTTCTGTAAAACTATTACAGCTTGTAATTAGTTTCATCTTTGTAAAAATCTTCTTTCTAAATTCTCACTAAATAACATCTTCTTCCAAGAAAGAATTGTTAGAAAGAAGTCATTTAACCTAAGTTTTCAGCTTTGATATTGCTTTATTATGGGAAAACTTGAATGATTGATAATTTGAGTGATCCAACCCAAACACATTCTTTGTAACCTAATCCGATAGTGATTGTTGTGAGATAGCTTGAAGATGCTAGTCTAAGACTACTTGAATGTGACAATAGAGTGAGCTACTGGTCACGTTAAGTTAGCTTGAAGAGGCTAGTCCAAGACTACTTGAAAATGACAATAGAGTCAGCTACTGGTCATGTGGAAATAGCTTGAGAAGGCTACAGAAAGACTATCTAACTTTCTTAAGGTTAAGAAAAGATTATTTAGTGGAACTCACTGGCTGTTGAGAATTGAATATAGGAAGATTGGTCGAACCAGTCTTATTCCCTGAATCTCCTTTTTATTTTGTTTTGTGCTTATTGTATTTATTATTCTGAAAAACATATTTAATCTCGTGTTTTATACATCTGTTTTAGTTCAGAAAGTTACTTTTTGACATTTACTGAAGTTTTTTCGACTGCACTTCAAATTCATACTTAATTGTGTATGTTTAAGCTTTTCAAAATCAAAAAGGAAAAGAAAAGTTAAAGCATGATTTAACTGCCCTTCCCGTGCACTTTCTAACCTATAATTGGCATAAAAGCTTAGGCATCTAAGGGGTTAAGCAATCTAATGACTGCAGAGGACTAAGATCCCAGGGATAAATAGCACAAAACACTCATATTGCAAAAGTACACTCCATAAATAGACCATCATTCTTTGATGGTGGAGACTATGCGCGTACTAGAAAGACAGAATGGAGCAGTTCATAAAATACACAAGTCTTGACTTGCAGGAGATCATTCAAGAAAGAGACTACATTCCTATGGAGGAAGTTCCAGGAACTAAAAATGCACCTTCTACCACTAGAGAAGTCCCCAGATGATACAAAACTATTGCTGTAACACCTCGACTTTTTTGTCTGAACGAAAATGACCAAAATGCCTCTGAGGTCATTTTTCACCCGGAATTCGAGGATAGCCGACCCAATACTCCTCAAAGGGTCAACTCAACGTTTGAAGGAGGTTATGTATGTTGTGATTGATAGTAGAGATGAAAATCTCGTTTTCCGAACTTTCGGCTCAAAATGACCAAAATACCCCTGTAGCGTTTTATGCTGGTATTAAAGCCGTTTGAGCCCAGAATCTCTCCTTAGAGTTTGGAATGTTAATTATATGTGTTTGATGATGTTTGTTTTGATCCATGAGGTCCCGGGCAGTGTTCGTGTGAAATTACGATTTTGCCCCTAGAATAGTGTTTTTGAGCCTAATGACGTGATTAAGCAAACCTAAGCAATATTAGGCTCTAATAAAAAATTAGCTACAAAAATCGTTTACTAACAAGGAATGCCGAAAATGCAGGAAGAATCATGGTGATAAACCATGTTTAGCTGGACAAAATGTTTGCTATTACTGTAGGAAGCCAGGTCACAAGTTTAGGAATTGTCCAACTAGGGATGTAACGCTTTTTTCCGGGCCACAACAACAGGGACATGTTTTTACTATGAATGCTGAAGAAGCTGCACTATCTGAGGAACTCATTCAAGGTACGAGTAGAGTTAATCAACAGTCCCTAATAGTATTGTATGATTCAAGTGCACTCACTCATTTATATCTTTGACTCGTGCACATATTTTGAAATTGCCCATTTCTGAATTACCTTATGACTTGGCTGTTAACACACTGACTAATAAACCTGTAAGGACGAGTCAAATCTGTAGGAGTGTTTTTGTTCATGTTGAGGGTAGGACATTCATAATTGACTTAGTCTGCCTGCCATTAGTTGGTCTTGGTCTTATTCTGGGCGTGGATTGGCTCTCTGCCAACCGTGTGATGTTAAATTGCTATGATAAGACATTAGTGTTCCTATTAGATAGCCCCTTTGAATCTAAGATCTCTGTGTGTTTTTACCTAAATTCCTTAGAATTAAGATGTGGAAAGTCTAGTAGACAAGGATGCACATTATTGCTGGCTAGTGTAACGGAAGGTGACTAAGAATTAGAAGAGATACCAGTAGTTCGAGAATACTCTGATGTATTTCCAGAAGATATACTGGAATTTCCCCACAAAGAGACATAAAGTGCTATCGAATTGGTACTAGGAATGGTTCCAATGTCAATAGCTCCTTACCGGATGTCTCCTTCAAATTAGTAGAATTGAAGAACCAGATTGATGAGTTGTTAAGTAAACAGTTTATCCGGCCAGGTAGATCACCATGGGGAGCTCCTGTACTCTTGGTAAAAAAGAATGATGGAGGTATGAGGCTATGCATTGACTATAAACAACTGAATAAGGTGACGATCAAGAACAGGTATCCTCTCCTAAGGATTGACGATCTCATGGATCAACTGAGGGGAGTGACACTATTCTCCAAAATTGATTTGGGATTGGGGTACCACCAGATTCTAGTGGGGGAAGTAGATATTCCAAAGACTGCTTTTAGAACACGGTATGGGCATTACCAATATACAATGCTGTCCTTTGGGTTAAATAATGCCTCAACAATTTTCATGGACTACATGAATCAAATCTTCCGACCTTACCTTGACAAGTTTGTGGTTGTCTTTGTAGATGGTATTCTCATCTACTCGAGGACCGAGAAAGAACATGAGAAGCACCTCTGAACAATGCTACAGATTCTGCTAGAACAGAAACTGTATGCCAAGTTATCAAAATGTGAATTTTGGATGAAGGAAGTGAAATTTCTTAGCCATGCCATATCACATGGAGGAATTGCAATTGATCCAAAAAAAATTGAAGCAGTTCTAAGGTGGGAAATGCTAACCACTGTTACAAAAATTCAAAGTTTCTTAGGATTAGTCAGATATTACAAAAGATTTATCGAATGATTCTCCCAGATATCTTTGCCTTTGACAAAATTAACTCGCAAAAAATATACAGTTCACTTGGACAATGGAGTGTGGGAAGAGTTTTCAAGAACTTAAGTAGAGATTGACAATGGCACTAGTATTGGTCTTGCCAGGTCCACATGGTCCATTTGAGGTTTATTGCTATGCATCAGAAAAAGGCAAAAGGTGTGTACTAATGCAGGATAGAAATGTAGTGGCTTATGCTTCAAGACAGCTAAAGTTGCATGAGGTGAGCTACCGTACTCATGATCTCGAGTTGGCCGCAATAGTGTTCACTTTGAAAATTTGGAGACACCTTCTTAATAGGGTAAAGTTTGAGGTTTTTTTTTTATCATAAGAGCCTTAAGTATCTTTTTTACCAGAAAGACCTGAACATGAGACAACGTAGATGGATGAAATTTCTGAAAGATTATGATTTTAACCTGAACTACCATCTAAGAAAAGCAAATATGGTAGCAAATGCCCTTAGCAGAAAAATCTTGGGTATCTATCTAGGTCATATTAGGATCATAAGTGACATTAAGAGGGACATTTCACAAGCTCAGCAAGAAGATTCAGAATTTGAGAAAACCATGGTCTCAATTCAAGTTGGGAAGGAGAACGGATTTGCACAGGATGAGAATGGGATATAGACGTATCAAGATCGAATATGTGTATTGAGGATGGGGAATCTTTGTCATGATATTCTAGAAAAGGCTCACGAAGTAATATCTCTGTACACCCAGGAGTTACAAAAATGTATAGAGAATTTGACAAGATGTTCCAGTTGCCAAAAATGAAGATTGATGTAGCCGAAACAATATATAAGTGCTTGACTTGTCAGAAGGTAAAGATTGAGCATAAGAAGCCGCCAGGTACACTACAACCTCTTGAAGTTCCAGGATGGAAATGGGAAAGCATTTCGATGGACTTTGTGATGGGATTACCCAAAACACCATCGGGATATGATGCTATCTGGGTTATAGTGGATAGACTAAGTAAGCCTGCACATTTTCTACTTATCAGAGTCTCATATTCTCTTGAGAAATTGACTAAACTTTATATAGAGGAAATTTTGAGACTGTATGGTGTTCCTTCTACTATAATTTCAGACCGGGATCCGCGATTCACTTCAAGATTTTGGGTAGCTTTTCAAAAAGATTTCGGAAGTAAATTTTGCTTGAGCACGACTTATCATCCCCAAACTGATAAGCAAACTGAAAGGACCATTCAAACATTGGAAGATATGTTGAGAGCATGTGTGCTAGAACATCGTGGGAGTTGGGAACACAAGTATCAAAATGGATATTTATGAAGCTCTGTATGGAAGGTAGTGTCAATCGCCTTTTTGTTAGTATAAATTAGGCGAGACTAGTCTTTTGGGGCCAGACCTCATCCGGCAAACTACAGAGCAGATAAAGATGATCTGAAGTAAGATTTTCACTGCTTAGAGCTGATAGAAAAGCTACATTGATAAAAGGAAAAGACCGGTAGAATTTCGAGAGGGAGATTACATATTTTTGAAAGTTACCCCTACAACTGGAATAGGTAGAATTATTAAAGTTAAGAAACTCAATCCCATTTTATAGGTCCATTTCAAATCCTAGGTCATGTAGGTTCAATAGCATACTAAATAACTTTATCTCCATGCTTGTCAAATATTCATGACATATTCCATGTGCCACAACTTTGAAAATACAACTCTGATTCTAGTAATTTACTGGAACCTGAGTCACTACAGCTAAGGGATGACTTAACTTTCGGGTTACAAGCAACACAAATAGTAGAAAGAACCATGAAACAACTTCGAGGAAAGTCTATTTCTTTTGTAAAGGTTGCGTAAGGCAGAGAAGGATCCAAGAAGTTTATATAGGAGTTAGAGTCATATATGCAAAATGACTAAATTTTGAGGGCAAAATTTTTCTAAAAGGGGTAGAACGTAATGACTCATTTTTTTTAGTATTGTTGTGATAAAATAATTAAATGTGAAGAATCTATAGGGATTTTGAAAATTTTGACAGACACATTTATGATCACAACAATATGAGGATTCTATAAAAAAAAGAAAATTAATTAAATATTATTAAAAATTTAGCATCATAATATTTTAACTAGAGACATAGGATGAAACCTTATAAATGACATAAGGACATTAAAAAAAATAAGGATGAGGTTAAAAGGATATTTTTACCCGGTAAAGTTTTTTTGTGTCAATCGGGTATCGAAATGGAAAAAATCAGTACACCGAAATGATATTGATCGGTATACAAAAACATCGAGATTGGTCCAATTAATGGACACTATCATATCTTAAATAATTTTTACTTAGAACAATTGAATAAATATAGATATTTTCAATACTGATACAAGGTAATTTGATATGCAAATAATGATATTTATCCTTTATGACTACTTACTCTCCAAGTAAGTGTCATATATATATATATATATATAAATCACAAAGAAAAATAGTTTATTATTCTTTCTATTACAGCTTTCACATTTCTTTCTTCTTTTTTTCATCTCCATGTTTTCTCCTTGGAACTCCATTAAACCATCATATTTCCAAAGGATACTCTTAGATAAACACCAAAATTAGTTCAAGAAAACTTTCTCTACATGAAACTCAATCCAAAACCTTGTTTTTTTCCCTTCAAATCGGTCCAAATAGCTGCTAATATAGGGGCTAAAAGTTGGGTTTGAGGCGTGGTTTAGAGAAGAAAAGTTAGAGGAAAAGTTTGTCAAAAGCTTGGAGAAAGGTAGGAAAAATCTATGTCTATTGCTTGGTGATTGTTTAGTCATTTTGCTAATATAAACTTTTAAGACATGTTTGAAATTATGTTTGTAAAATCTAAAATTATTTCAAGATGCATATGTACATGAGCTTGATAAATATAAAAAGATGCACGAAATAAGAATATAGTGTAGTTCACTATTCTATCATTTAATTCCTCTCGTTCTTCTACCTTCTAAATAGTTTTGTTACTATTATGTTAAGAATATATTTTAAAATATAACTGGATCATTTATTATGCCACCTTTTTCCTCTCTCGCTGCTTTTGATTTTGGAGAAACAATTTCCTTTCTGTTTTTTCATATAAAAAGAAAAACTGACTATTTTCCTCTTCCATTTTTAAAAGAAGCATAAACCAGCAGTTTTAAAAAAATTTAAAGAACTGTTTCAAAAAAATAAATTAAAAAAACATTTTTTTTCCCTACGAAATGCACCAAAAATTGAACGTGATAAAGATGAAGCAGCTATAAGACAACTATGTGGAACAAAGCAACGTCCTGATGAGCTTACAGATCAAGGGATTTTAGAGAAATAATGCTAATCTCACCCAATCACAAATTTTATAGCAAAATTCAATTGGAACTCGAAGTACGGCAACGTTTCTTTTGTTTAGCAACTCCAATGTATTGAAAATAATCACATCATATATAAACAAAGGATATAACTTAAACTGTCAAACACAAAATGGCAAACTTATTTTACTGTATGTCTAACTCGAACATTGTGAAGCACTTGGAGCAAAACAACTTAGCAAGCCAATATTTCTAATCCCAGAATGCGTCGAGTCTCAACCCAATGGCACATTAGTTAATACAATATATGCCGTATACAAAGTACAAAACAAATTTCCTGAGCAGAGAGAGATACACGGACAGAATTAGATTTCAATTTACAAAGATTGGTACCATAAAGCAAATGTCCTAGACCCCATTACTAATTGCCATTGACAACCCATTAGTTTCCATCAACTTCTCTATTATCTTCTTTAATGCAGGAGCACTCACAACACAATCTTTATCAGCAAAGCAGGATCTACCTTCTTCAGCTGCCTTACAAAGTTGTGGATCTAATGGAACCTTACCAAGAAAAGGCACCCCCATTTCATTGCACATCTTCACTGCGCCGCCACCACGACTATCAAATACTTCACTGCAAGCAATCAAATCCAGCATTTCAGGCGCTTTTTCTCTCATGTATTCCCAAACCCACTCTGTGACATCTTTCTGATCACCACTATCCGTCAACTTCACAAATTTGAAATCTGTGAGCGGCTGGCACAATCCACTCATATTCTCTACAACCCCAAGAACTTTTACTCCAACTTTCTTGCAAAAACTAACCTCTTTTCTCACATCAATAAGAGAGACTTGCTGAGGAGTGGTAACTATGATTGCACCATCCACTCCAGTTGCATCAAGGCATTGAACAATTGAAATGTGCTCATCTGAGGTACCAGGTGGAGCATCAACGACAAGAAAATCAAGCTCACCCCAGTAGACATCTTTCAGAAACTGCTTGATGAGCCCATTTTTGCGTGGACCCCTCCATATAACAGCTTCATCAGGATGAGGAAGCATGAAACCAATTGACATGACTCCAAGGTTGGACTCCACATAGACAGGAGACCACCCAAGGTTGCTTTGGTGTATCTCCTGACCTTCTAGGCCAAGCATCTTTGGGATGCTTGGACCGCAAATGTCAATGTCAAGAAGACCCACTTGAAAATCCATTGCTGCTAAAGCAAATGCTAGCTGGGCAGAAAAGGTACTCTTGCCAACTCCTCCCTTTCCAGATAAAACCAATATCTTATGCTTCACAGTAGCCATTCTTTCTGCAATGGCAACCAGGTCTGCAGAAACAAATGTAGATGGTGACCAAAGTTCTTAAGGCTAGTAATACTGACACAATAAAATCTATAACAAGAAACAAAAATAGGTTCCCACTTTCAATCAATATGACCTATAAATAACACCAACAGGTTCTGCATAAAACACACGTAGCAAGAAAGCACATATTTTTCCCACTAAAAAAATGTCTCATTATTAACCATAAAATTAAGGGAAAATTATAGGAACCAGAAAAAATGATTAGATGAGAAAAACAATAATAATCTTCGAAGGACTAACAAGCTGATCAAATATTATAATCAGCCTTTGCACTAATGCTGGAGAAAAGAACACATTACATATATCATGTCATAAGCTGGCTAATTATACAAGCCTTCTGTCAGTGAAAGCACAATAAGCACACCAAATGCATCATTATAAAAATGCAATCCAACCTGTAGTTAGTATAATATAAAAATGTTTCTTAAAAGCATGATTTCATTATGCATCATTAACTGTATCAGATTGAACTTGAATAATTATTATATGATACACATGTTGTATCACATAAAATTATTGTATTTATCAATACATTGGATCAAGATAAATGCATTCTCAAAGCCAACAATGCTACTTGGAAACAAAACAGAATCTATTAATTTTGGAGTTTATTCGAACTTTCATTTCTCCCTGTTGTATCCCTCCCTTTTTTCTTTGGTCTATGCTGCCTGCCCACATGTTGATGGAAGAGATGTGCCGAATCACACCTAGGTTTTAGCCATATTGGGACAAGAAAAATATTTAGAGAACTGTGGCGGGGTGCTTTAGGATGCAGAGTTTTGTAAATGTCTCGCTGCAAAGCAAGGAATCACTCTGAGCAACAAACTAAGAACTATTTTATTTATGACAGGTGGCTCAAGTCTACAGCCTGTTACGAACTGTGCTCCCTCACTTTCTGCGCGTTGTCTTATTCCCAATTTCAGTTTGTGTGAATGAAAACCCAGAGTATAACCATCAGGTAGGTGAAGAATTCAATTTCAAGCTTATTATATTGTCATTCAGCATCCTGAATCATGGACAATACAGTTCTAGGCTTGAATGACACCCAACACATGGGGTTCATTTTAGTATATATTCAAGAAGATTGTATGAATGAACTAATGAGCGATGACCCAGCACTATAATCTTTTGCCGTGTAAAATGCATGTTTAGGATATAACAGTTTCGCTGCACAATTTTTATTTGTAAAAGCACCTTAAGTCTTAAGAATTAAGATACACTGCATGACACAAAATAGCAAATGAAATTTGAGAAAACAATATAGCTATAATCCATAATCCTGAGAACTAAAAATCCAACAACTTATAATTTAAATATAGAGGGTTGAAACTAAGGCCTAATTTCATTATGCACCATTCCAGCCAACCCCTGGTGTTCCAATTCTCACTCCCCTGTTGCAGGTTTGAGTCAAGCTGCTCTGTGTTCATTATTTGGTTCCTCTGCTGATCTGCCCCCCATCCTTTTTGTTTCTGTTGTTGCTGTGACATTGAGACACTCTTCTAACTCCACTCTTTCTCTAATTCCACTCTCACCTCTCTATTCTCACTTTCTTTCCTCTGATATGCTACCACGAGTCCCAATTATGCAATAGATTGATGGTCATGCACGTTTACGGTTCAGAATGGATTATCACTTTTGATCATTAATGATGAATGTGTTCAATGGTGGGAAATTTTTTACTTTTTGAGCATTGACATCTGTGTAATATCTGTTCTTTGCTGTAGCAGCCATCCCCCTATCTGCTATCCAGGATTAACAACTAAGGAAAAACAATGAGTGGGATGACTAGAAACTGCCAGAGACAAACTTTTAAAATTTCTTCATGATTGAGGTAATCTTACCAAATGGCTTCTTCATTAATCTATACAACACTTGGGATGTTCAACAAGGCAATCAGACAAGAATTTAAATCGAGGCTAACCATCATTCAACTACCCAAAAACTATATTCAGAAATCACATAATAAATCCATCATAAAAGCAATCAACCCCTACCATTAAACATTCAATGAACTAAAAGCCCCAACTAGACACCCAACATAATTCCATAGATGAAGTAGGCTAAAAACCCACAAAGCTTTAAATTTCCTTAGATGACGACATCCCACAATTGAAAAACCAACATATGATTAGGGTATGGACTACTTTCATAAAAAAGTGACAACAACGGGCTTGGGGAGAAATGACACTAATGAGCCACCACATGGACCTTAACCTTAGGTTCACAATAACACAGTGCGCAATAAATGGTCCCATATTCCAGAATCATCGTCCATGGTAACTGAACAAGCGTTATAAATTCCTAATTTTAATCATTCCAAGCAACCTAATTGGATTAAAGCAAAAGGGGGCAAAAAAAAGCTTAAGATAATGAAAGTGACAAAGTTGAATGTGGAACAAAGATAAAGAGTACCAGGGTCAGGCCCCTTAGGGGTAGTGGCACAAATTTGTTGATTTGGGCATCCTTCACATGCATCAGCTTTTCCTGCAGTTTCTGACTTAGGACCTGGGCAATCTGTAAATGCCAAAATAAAATAACATAA
Source organism: Dalbergia cultrata (assembly GCA_031216105.1). Classification (NCBI taxonomy): domain Eukaryota; kingdom Viridiplantae; phylum Streptophyta; class Magnoliopsida; order Fabales; family Fabaceae; genus Dalbergia; species Dalbergia cultrata. The sequence goes on along the minus strand of CM062353.1, from coordinate 26,541,658 downwards.
AAAGACACAACAATCATGTCATATTCATAGGCATACAACACATAGAAGAAAAGCAAGATTCCAAAAAGAAAAAATGAATTAAAAAAAAGAGAGTATAAACTCATACGCTCGTTGGCGTTTTCAGGAATATCGCCGTTCTCCATGAAAGCTCTTCTTTTCTGTTGAGAAATGTAGAGAATGAAGAAAGCAAAAAGGTGTTTAGTTGTTTGAAGGAAGAAGATGCTCAGCAGCTACAAAAGAAGAGAGGCGGTGTAAGGGTTTAGTGGCAAGAACCAAACTTGCGATGGTAAGCCAAAAATATAGAAAATAATAAAATAAAATGGTCAAAGAAAAACACGTGCATAGCGTCGAGCCACATTTTATACAGAACCAGACATTCCGTTTTAAAGTCGACGTGCTTACGAGCCGTTGGATGCGGTAAAAATAAGATGAACGGCAGGGATTGATAATTGAGGGTACCAGGTGAGGTGAAAACGTTTTCCTGAGTCTCAGCAAATTCGCCGTCAGACCTCTAGTGCTGCAAGCAAGCCAAGCCCTCTCCTCTCTTGCCAGCTTAGCAAATAAGGCCAAATCTGGAAAGTCAAAGATGAGGGTTAGAAGAGTAAATTTGAGCTCGTGTTACAAATTTACAAACATGATGTTTACCGACTTGATGCAGGCACATATTGCTTGGCAATTGGATGTAAAGGTATTTCAATTTAATTTAATTAGTAATGTTATTAAATTAGTTGTTTGATAGGTAATTTGTGAACATCCTATTTTGTTCAACCTATAAATAAAAAATCAAAAATATTTGCATATTTTATAATTTAAACAATTTTTTAATCTTTTTTCATTTATTTCTTTTAAATAAAAAATTGTCCGGCTCATTTTCAAACAAAAAAAGGGACCCAACCCATTTCAGTCCATTTCTTTTCAATAAAAAAAAGTAAAAAACACAAAAAAGAGGAAACACCTAACCCATTTCAACCCACTTCTCAAAAAAAAAAAAAAATGAATGATGATAAAATAACATAAAATATAAAAGGTTAAAAAAAAGAGAGAGAGAGTGGCAGAAGTGGCGGACACCATGATAGGTGCTCCTCTCCACTCCTTAACAGAGAAATGACTCTATATGGATCCGTCAGTAACAAAAGCAAAGGGCTTACATCTGAATTTTTCTTAAAACAAAAAGAAAAGGAACAAACACAAGGAGAGATAAACGCAGGTAAGCTATGGTGAAGCGTTAGTTCATTTTGTATCTGTTAGTGTTCATTCCCAAAGCTATCTCAAAATCCCTGTAATCCACACCCAACAGCAACCAACCACATTTTTCACCTAAGCAGATAAAATTTGTACACATCCATAAACCAAAAAGCACAACACAACCAGAAATCCAACCACCGCAATACAAACCAAACACAAGACAAACCATCTCAGCTCCAAAATCACTCAACAATAAATCATATAGACAAAAGCTAAAAGCAACCCATCCTCTCTATTCCAGCTAAAAAATGAAGTCCCCAACATTTCCACTCAGCTTCCAAACCCTGTTACACTTTTTATGTTATTGAATTTTGTTTGGTTTTGATTATATTCTGTGGCCAATTCTTATGCGGTCACTAATAAGTTTGGGACCATCGGGACTGTAATTAGAAAAAAAAATAATAGATTCAAATTAAATTATAATTTTAGGAATAAAAGATAAGATAATAAAAGCAGATATGTCATATTAGAATTTTTAAAATTTTATTAAACACTTCTCTCCTTCAACCCTCTATCGGTAGCAGCATAGAAAGAAGAGGTAATTACAGCTACCCCCTTAAGGTTGATCATAATTACATTTACTTCCCTTTATATTTTAAAATTACACTCACCTCCTTTCTACGTTAACACACATTGACACCGTTAACATCTCAAGTAAAATGACATTTCTAACCACAATGGGAACAAGCCCCTTTTTTTTCCCCCAAATTGTCCCTCACCCATCACACCCCAAGGAAAACAAACAGAACCAAGGAAAAAAGCCTCACACTTTCCACCAACTATTGTCGTGTTCTTCCTCAAGCAGTGACGGCAACTGAGACCGTGACGAAGTCTGCGACAAAGACCATGACAAAAACCACCACCACGACAGAGACCACCACGACAACAGAGACCGCGATGACGACGGAAAGAGAAAGAGAGTTGGTGGAAGGAACTCGTTGAAGGAGCTGGTTGAAAGAGCTTGTTGCCTCTCTCCCTGGTCACTATTGTTGTCGCTGTTGTACCCGACCAAAAGGCTCCATTCTCTTCTTTAGTGTTTGCTTTATAGGGTTGCTAAATTGGAACCACTCATTGTTGTTGTTGTTGCCAATAAATGGTGAGCGCAAGGGACCACTTCTATTGTTGATTTTTGTAAAATATTTGGTAAAAGGTGTATTATGCATTAAAACCCTAAACTTTTCATAGAATTTGTGCATGTATTCAAAATTATGCATAAAAACCCTAAAACCTAAATTATTCTTATCTTCCTTTAATGTCTTCTGGAAGTAATTTTTTTTCTGCCTTTTGAAAGTAATGGTTTTTTTTTTTATTGTTTCATTTTGTAAGCTACTAAGACGTCATTACCTTGAAAAGTGGATATCATTGTTCATTATTTGCATAATGACACTAGTGCTCCAGCTATGATGGAGAATGTTGACCTAGATAAGTTTTTCTATTTTGATTTGGTTTCAAGTGTTATGAAAATGGCTCCAAAACAAGGTGATTTAGGACATGGAGTTTCATTTAAATTGAAGTACATGATTAACTTGACTGGGGAAAAGAAAGCAATCATAGATGATAAAGAATATTGGCAATGTTTAAGGTAAACTAGAACTTCAAGTTTGTTCATGTATATGCATCTTTGCAACTGCATGAAATTCTAAAAACTCAAATGCATGAAAACTCTGCATCTTGCTACTTTGATAATTTGATAAATAGTGATAAGGGCTTAGGTAAAGAATTGATTGTTGCTGAAATGAGTGTATCTAATGAATTCTCATTTGGTACTAGTGATGGGGATTATGATGATGCTTTAAGGGAAGGTGAAGAAGAGTTAGGGGATGAATATAGTGGAGAGGATTCGACATTTGTGATTAATGAATATGAGATGCAAGTTGTTTACAACAATGATGGGTTAAGTGAAGGAAAGGATAAATTTGAAAAACCCGGGGATATACACAGCGATGATGATAGACATGACATATATTTAGATAAAGGAATGGTTGGTGAACAATTTGAGTTGGATTCAAATGGGAAGGTTATGCTAGAGAAGGGGTTGTTATTTAGAGATGTATACCACTTTAGAGAAGTGTTGAAGGATTTCGTTATTCAGGAAGGGTTTGAAATAATTAGGCTAAAAAATGAAAAATCTAGAGTAAATGTTATATGCTCCATTAAGGGGTGTGATTGGCGCATTCATGCCTCTCCAACCCCTGATGGTGTCACATACAAAATTAAGACTTTCCAAGCCGTCCATTCTTGTATAAGACAAACAGCAAATAGGGATGCTAATTCTGTTTGGATTGCGAAGAAATTAGAGAGTAAATTGAGAGAAGATCCAAATATGACTTATGCTAGGATGAAGGTTGAGTTAAGGGAGAAATGAGGATTATAACCAAACACTTCAATGCAGCTGTATAGGGCGAAAAGAAGAGTAAAGGAGGACAGCAAAGGGATGCATGCTGCAAGCTATAATAAGATTCCAGCATGGGCTGAACTTGGAAGGAAAACAAACCCAGGTAACATTTTCAAGTTAGAAATACAACCCCGGCCAAATAAAAACCCTGATTTAAAGAGGTTCTTTGTCTGTTTTGATGCTATGAAGAAAGGATTTGTGCGCGGTTGTAGACCATGGTTTGGTATAAATGGTTGTCATCTTAAGGGTCTTTATGGTGGTATTCTTTTATCTGTTGTGGCTATTGATGGAAACACAGGCATGTTTCCAATTACCTTTGCTATAGTGGAGGGAAAGTGCATTGATTCATGGAAGTTCTTCTTCTATCAACTAAAGAAGAGTTTAGAGAGTGTGCCTGAATGGATACTGAATACACCTCTAACCATCATGTCAGACATGCAGAAGGTCTAATGATGATTTTTCTTTGAAATCATATTTATTTGGCCTTTTTCAGCTTTTTTTTTTAATTTTTTAATACTCTAACTTTTTTTCACCTTTCTTTGATACATTTAAACACTTGCAGAGGCTACGAGGTGTAGTGGCTGAATTTTTTCCCTATGCCAAGCATAGGTATGAAGCTTATATTTTTATTTTACTCAAGTGTGTAAGTTATTATTGTTTTCTAATTGATATGATTCATAATTATAGGTATTGTTGTAATCACTTGTTGAGTAATTTGAAGCTCAAATTTAAGACAATGCTACTGACTCAAATGTTTTGGAATGTTGCAATGGCCCATAATGAGTTTTTATTTCAAAAATGTTTTGAAAAGTTGAAGAAACATAATAGTGAGGCTGTTGAATGGTTATTATCTTATGAGAGATCTCCAACCATGTGGGCTAGACACACTATAGAACCAGTTTTCAAGTCTGACCACATTACCAACAATGTGTCAGAGTCATTCAATAGCTAGGTGGGGGATAATAGGAAAAAAAACAGTGATGTCTTTAGTTGAGAGTTTAACAACAAGGTTGATGGGTAGGTTTCATAGAAGGTATGAAAAGGGTTATGGGTTTGACAATCAAATAAACCCTCGGATTAGAAAAATTGTAGATATGACAACACAAGATGGTACGTTCTTAAAGTGACGTATGCTGGTCAAGGAGAGTATCAAATGATTGATGGTTCCTCCACCTTTGTTGTCAACCTTAGTGTGAGGTCATGTACATGCAATTACCGGGCATTAACTGGGTTGCCATGTAAGCATGCATGTGCATGCATCTCTTATGCGAGGGCTGATGTAGAATTACACATTGATGCATTCTACTCAAATGCTACTTATTTGAAGACATGCGGAAATTATTCATCCAATGCCTGATGCCGATGAGTTTAAAAATGGTGGATATAATGTCACCATAGATCCACCAATGTTGAAAAGACTTCCAGGTAGGCTTAGGAGAAATAGAAAATGAGGTGTTACTAAGGGTCATTTTGGACTAAATGATGCAAAGAGATTATCAATAGTTAAATGTGGAAATTGTAATGAATTTGGCGGCCATAACATAAAAACTTGTCAAAGAGCCCCATTGGCAAAAAGAAAGACAAGAGATCAAGCAAGTAGGGCTGAGACTCAAGCTGCACAAGAAGGAAATGGAGATCAAGCAAGTGAGGCTATAAATGGAAATCATCATGATGGAAATGCTTATGCTATTGTTGGGGCCATGAGAAAAAAAATTGGTACATGTGGCTGAAAATGCTGTTATGTAATTTTTCATATGTGACTATTTCCAAATTTGTGCATCTATACTAATGTGGAAATATTTACTTGATAATGCAAACGGTGAGGAGACATGGTCAAGAGGTTATGACTAATCATGTTGTGAATGAAGGTAATAGTTTACACACACTATTATCTAATCATTGCTAAATCTTTGTTTATGTATTTTATGTCATATTTCAGGAAACAATGTGGCTGTTGAGAATGCGAATGCACAAGCTAGACAAGTCAAACGTAAGATAAAGATGTTACATATACTTCAACCTAAACATAGTACTGTGATTATTTTTCAGTCTCCTAATCCTTTAATGTGATCTTTGTTGCAGAAGTTGAGAAAAGTTCAAGCTATCGGAGGAGGGAAAGAAGATAGTAGTGGAGCAAATGCATTACCAGGAGGTATCGCTGCTATGTCAGGAGGCGTTGATGCTATGCCTACTGTTTTGACACCTATTACAGAAGAAGGTGCCAGGAATACTACAAAGCTTGCTACGGAGGCTGCAAGACTTTAAGCAATCTTTGGCGCTGTAGGAGTTTGAACCTTTTGAGGGGACTAAATTATTATAAAATTTTTGGGGACTGCTACTGCACTTTTTGAATGGCCTGCAATTTGTTTTTTGATGTAAAATGATAGAAATATAGCTCATTGTAATGGGTTTAAAAAGACAAAATTACTTAGGGGATAGAAATACATGTACAAGTGCTTATGCCCATTTGGTTGATTATTATGCAACATACTTTGATCATTTGAACAGCTTTTTTGCTACTTGATATGACAGTTAGATGGAAATTGAAATTTGCAGTCCATTTTTATGTTCTACTGTGTTATTGAATTTTATATGGATTAGCTATATGAATTATATAGATTGGACTATTTTTATGATTGTTATGTACCAGGTTATTAAACAGCTTTGCACTTTTTTGCACTTTGTTAACAGCTTTTTATGCAGCATAGTTTTTACAGTAGAACTTTGTTAACCCAGCTTATTAAACAGCATTGCACTTTGTAAATTGACTTTTTCTTAAATTTTTCGAAAGACATACAATAAAAAAAAAAAGCAGTTAGGTGATAAAAACACTGCCAAGGTGATAATTTCCAATGATAATTGCACGTTTCTAACAACACAAGTGATAACAACACTTCTCTAAAGACATACAATAAAATTGATAACAACACTGCCAAAACAGTGATAATTTCCAGCACTTACAAACAAGTAGCTTACAAGAGGAATCACTTCATAGCTATAATAACAAGGGCAACCATACTAATTTCTACAAACATTACAACCAACAACTTAAAAAAAGATAGTGTAGCTTCCATAACAGTAGTTTTGGTCTTGCAATAATTCAATTCCTTCTCCATTGCATTCTTCCATCCATCATCAATATTTCTGATATCTTAGACATTTGTTTCACTTTCATCATTATTGACAGGGTAGCACTAATAAAAAAAATTTCACTTCCCATCTTTACAAGTATAAAAAATGCCTCCCAGGATTTTTTTTTTCATTTTTCAAACCTTAACATCAGCATTTCACCACACTTGCAGCTTCTTGCGTGATGTCTTAGCCTTCCAATCACAGTATCACAAACACTTGAGGAATCAATTACAATTGCCTTTCTAGAAGAAAAAAAAATCGAATAATAAGTCAATATGTGAATAACACCCAATACCTCATCAAACCCAACATAGGAGAAAAAAACAACACCCAAAATCCCTAAACCCAACATTGATAAATAAAGAGGAAGAAATCCCTAAACCCAACATGATAAATAGAAAGGAAGAGAATAATACCCAAAGCCTCTTCAAACCTTAACAAAAAATGTGAAGGGTGAAAGGAACACTTACTCAAGGAAGTTCTTGAAGAACAACACCTGCTCAAGTAGCTGTAGTTGTCTACGGGTTTAGGGATGAAAAGTTCTCCTTCCCCAAGAGGCCAAACCAAATCCACCAGTAGCTGCCCTCTTCACCTTTGCATTGTAGTTGTCTACGGGAATGGTTTCAATTGCATAAAATGACAACACAAGAGTTAGAGTAAAAATAATAAGGACAAGTAAGGAATTTCATTTGAGTTTTTTTTAGCATTTTCAAACAAAAAAAAAATGCTTCTCACTATCATTAACGGGGATAACGACCATTAATGGTTAGGGGAGGTATGTGTTATCTCATAAATTAAAATAGGGGAGGTGAGTGTAATTTTAAAATCTAGAGGGGGGTAAATGTAATTATGATCAACCTCAAGGGGGTAGCTGTAATTACCCCTAGAATCAATTCTTCTCTAATCATGTTTCTCCTTTGTGACTACTTTCTTGTGTACAGAGGTTCATTGCTCTGCTACAAACCATAACCGTTTGTGAAACTTAAACCAAAATTTCATCTTGCTTTGTTGTTGTGCTTTACCTTTGCATCGCATGTTTTACCTATGATGAAAAAAACTTAAGCTCATCTTCATATTTGTCTCTGCTGTGGTGGACCATCACACGTCGCCCTCCACTGCATCCTCGACTTCGATGATGGATGCAACGTGAACACCATCCTCTTCGTCGCTGGACTCAGATCCAAGCCTAACGTTAACCACATCGACATCAATACCATCGTAATGACGATGGCAGCCTCACGGCAGGGCCTTGTGAAGCTTCTCTTAGATCTTAATGTGGATCCTGAGGTAGATGACAATCGAGGGGATTGCCATTGGATTTGGTGGAAGAGATTCTGGATCAAAGGGGGGAAGGTGAGGTTTGTGGTAGAGGATCTGGCGGAGGCTAGCCTTGAGTACACGGTGACGGAGGTTGTGATGGTTCCCGATTGCTACATGGGGTGGTGGCGAGGGTGTCGCCGATAGAATAGAAGGAGGGAGGTGGTGGCGGTGGCAGCGATGAGAGGGGTAAAAAGGCGGCGGCGGTGGTGGTGGTGAAGGGGTGTTGGTATTGTTAACATACTTAAAGAAATTTGGTTCAAATATTTTTGGGACAGCTAACTAAATAAATGGAAGATGTGGGCTTGAGTTAAATTTTCATATTCTAAATACTAAAAAATATTGGGAAATATACATTATTTTACAAATCATAACTTACTTTTAATCTTAGCCATTGAATGAGTTTTTATGTGGTTGAGATTTTGTCACCATGGTGGTGACAAACTCATTAGTCCCCACTTAAGTCTTTGCCTATTTTGTTCTGTCTTTTTATTTGGGCTGGAAACATTGGGTCTTCTAAGCTAGGATTCTCATTTTGTTTTGTTGGACTATTATGTATAATTTTTGTTTTTTGGAAACTCTTTTTTGGGCTGCCTCAATATTTGGGTTGTTGTTGTTGAAGTCTTTTTTTTTTTTTAATTGAGCTTTTAGAATTCATTATTTTTTGGGTTGTTGTTATATTTGACCCTATTTGGACTTTTGGGGAGTTCATTGTTATATTCAGTTTTGTTAGCTTATCATTTTTTTCCTTTTTCTCTTAGCTTTTAGGCTAGTATTCCTAGTTAATAATAATAATAATCTGCTAATTGTTCTTAAAAAAAAATAGGAGAGTTTTATTACAAAATAATTATAACTGGATTGTGTTATAAATAAAAGATTATTATGAATGTCTGTCATAAATTTTAATGATTGATTATAATCACGTTTATTGCCTATTAAAGTAATGTCATAAATTATTCTATTTTCATTGTATTCCAGGGTCTATAAATAGAGACCTTGAGTAACATTGTAATATACTAAAAGATCGAAAAACCTCTTTTATTTTTTGATGACTTCTCCCTTCCTCTACCTATAATTTCATTACACATTATCAGCATCATTATGCTCATTTTTTTTTCCACAATAAGAATAATAGATGTTTCCAAGTCATTATCAAGATCCAATGCCGACAAAGAAGATGTATGTCTGATTGATAGCGCAACAACACATACAATACTTAAAAATAAAATATATTTTACTTCCCTTATTATCAAAGAAGCAAATGTTAGTATAATTTCTAGTACCACAAAATTAATTGAAGGCTTTGGAAGAGCTAACATAATACTACCTGGAGGAATAAAATTTGCTATTAATAGTGCTTTATTATATAGTAAGTCTCAACGAAACTTACTAAGTTTTAAAGATATTCGTCAAAATGGATATTATATTGAAACTGTAAATGAAGAGAACATTGAGTATCTCCATATCACAACCATTATTGAGGGTAAGAAATGTGTATTAGAAAAATTACCTACTTTTTCCTCCAGTTTGTACTATACAAATATAATCTCAATTGAAGCTTATGCTACAGTAAACTAGAAGTTTACTGACCAAAATATTTTTACCCTTTGGCATGACCGATTAGGTCATCCTGGTTCAATTATGATGCGAAGAGTTATTGAGAATTCACTTGGACATCTTCTAAAGAACCAGAAGATTCTTCAATTCAAAGATTTCTCATGTACTGCTTGTTCTCAATGAAAATTAATTTTGAGACCATCACCGGTTAAAATTTGGATTGAATCACCTACCTTTTTGGAACGTATTCAGGGTGATATATGTGGGCCCATTCACCCACCATGTGGACCATTTAAATATTATATGGTTTTAATAGATGCTTCATCAAGATGGTCACATGTGTGTTTATTATCAACTCGTAACTTAGTATTTGCAAGATTACTTGCTCATATAATAAAATTAAGACCACAATTTCCAGCTTATACCATCAAGGCAATCCATTTTGATAATGCTGGTGAGTTTGATCTCAAGCTTTTAACAATGATTGTATATCAACTGGAATAACAATTGAAGAGCTTGTTGTTCATGTTCATACACAAAATGGTCTAGCAGAATCCTTTATCAAACACCTCCAATTAATAGCTAGACCAATTCTTATGAGAACGAAACTCCTTGTTTCTATATAGGGACATGCTATCTTACATGTAGCAGTACCGGTATGGATAAGACCAACAAGCTATCATAAATTCTCCCTATTTCAATTGGCTTTTGGTCAGGAGCCAAATATATCCCATCTTAAAATTTTTGGATGTGCAGTTTATGTTCCAATTGCTCTACCACAACGCACAAAGATAGGACCACAAAGAAGATTGAGAATATATGTAGGATATGAATCCCCTTCTATCATAAAATATCTTGAACCAATGAGTAGGGATTTATTCACAGCAAGATTTCCCGATTGCCTTTTTGATGAAACAGTTTTCCCAATATTAAGGGGGAGAAAATAAGCAACCAAAAAATGAAATTACATAGAAAACATTATCATTATCACATTTAGACCCTCGCACAGGGCAATGCAAATTAGAAGTACAAAAGATAATTCATTTGCAAAATGTTGCAAATCAACTGCCAAATGCATTTACTAACCCAAAGAGAATTACAAAATCTCATATACCAGCTGCAAATGCTTCGATTAGAATTATTATCCCAGAAGGACAACCTGTTAGTGCAAATGAAAGTAAGCCACGATTGAAGCGTGGTAGACAAATCAATTCCAAAGATAAAAATCCTCGACAAAGAAAAGGGACAATTGATGACTATGGTCATACTATGGAGCCAACTACTCAAAAAGAGTCCCAAGACAAAACTATTGATGAAACCCTAGAAGAGGTTCAGGTACCTGAAGATGATAAAAATAAAGAGATCTCAATAAGTTATGTCACTATAGGAAAAATATGGAACCCAAAACATATTGTTGTCGACAATATTTTTGCATATAAGGTTGTAATTGAAATAATAAAGCAAGATAAAGGTCATGAATCGAAATCTGTCACGGAATGTAGACAGAGAAATGACTGGCCAAAATGGAAAGACGCAATTCAAGCCGAATTAACCTTGTTAAGAAAGCGTGAAATTTTTGGACCTATAGTCAAAACACCTGAAGGTGTAAAGCCAGTGGGATACAAGGGGGTTTTCGTGCAAAGATGAAATAAGAAAAATGAAATTGAAAGATATAAAGCACAACTTGTAGTAGAAGGGTTCTCACAAAAACCTAGTACTGACTATATGGAGACATATTCCCCAGTGATGGATTCAATTACACTTAGATATCTTATTAGTCTGGCGGTAAACAAAAAATAGATATGCGTCTAATGGATGTAGTTAAAGCCTACTTATATGGCTCACTAGATAGTGAAATTTACATGAAAATCCTTGAAGGATTTAAAAAACCTAAAGCATATAAAAATTCTCGAGAAGTTTATTCAATAAGACTTCAAAAATCTTTATATGGATTAAAACAATCAATATGTGGTCCAATTGCCTTAGTCAATATTTGTTGAAAGATGGGTATAAAAATGATCCAATTTGCCTATGTGTTTTCATAAAAAGATTCTAATAAAAAAATTTTAAAATTGTAGTATACGTTGATAATTTGAATATCATTAGATTTGCTGAAGAGGTTCCAAAAACTGTGAATTACTTAGAGAGAGAATTTGAAATGAAAGACCTCGACAAGACAAAATTTTGTCTCGGCATACAAATTGAGCACTTGACATATGGAATATTTGTCATCAATCAAATTGTACCAAGAAAATCCTAAAACCATTTTACATGGATAAGGCACATCCATTGAATACCCCAATGGTTGTAAGATCAATTGATATAAATAAGGATCCATTTCGACTTCATGAAAATAATGAAGAACTTCTTGATCCTGAAGTACTATATCTTAGTGCTATTGGGGCACTAATGTATCTTGCTAACAATACACGACTAGATATTGCTTTTCCTATAAATTTGTTAGCAAGGTTTAGGTCTTGTCCAGCTAGAAGGCACTGGAATGGTGTTAAGCATGTATTGCGATATTTTTAAGGATCCATTGACAGGGCCTTATTTTAGTTAAATGGATCTAGACATCAACTAATTGGATATGCAGATGCAGGCTTTCTATGTGATCCACATAAAGGCAAATCCCAAACAGGCTATCTATTTACTTGTGGTGGTACAGCTATATCATGGTGCTCAACAAAATAAACCATAGCCGCCACTTCACCAAATCATGCAGAGAAATTAGCAACTCATTAAGCAAGTCGAGAATGTATCTGGCTTAGATCAATCACCCAACACATCAAGGAAACATGTGACTCGCCTACAGAAAAGAAAATACCAATAATCATGTATGAAGACAACGTAACTCTGCTTGCATAAATCAATTAAACGAACGATATATTAAAGGAGATAGGACAAAACATATTTCACCAAAGCTGTTTTACACACATGACCTTCAACAGAACGGTGATATTGATATTCAACAAATTCATTCAAGTGATAATTTGGCAGATTTGTTTACTAAAGCATTACACACGTCAACATTTGAGAAGTTGGTATACAAGATTGGAATGCGCAGACTTCGAGATATTCAGTAATGTTGCTATTAGGGGGAGTAATATGTGTTGTACTCTTTTTCTTAACCAAGGTTTTGTCCCAAAATGGGTTTTCTTGGTAAGGTTTTTAATGAGGCAGCTTAGTATACATATTACAAAGACATATATACTCTTTTTCCCTTCACTAAGATTTTTTTCCACAGGGTTTTTTCTTAGTAAGGTTTCTAACAAGGCATATGGTCTACCACACGGACATCCAAAGGGGAGTGTTATAAATCAAAGATTATTACGAATGTCCATTATAAATTTTAATGATTGATTATAATTACATTTATCGCACATTAATGTATTGTCATAAATTATTCTATTTTAACTGTATTCCAGGGTTTATAAATAGAGACCTTGAGTGACATTATAATATACTGAAAGATAGAAAAGCCTCTTTCATTTTTTGATCACTTCTCTCTTCCTCTACCTATAATTTCATTATAGATTGCTTTTCTTTTTTCAAAAAAAAAAAAAAGAGATTTATTGACCCCAAAAAGAGTTTTGTTTGAAACATATTTATAAATATATATTTTTGAAATAAATTTGAGCCACCGTTTTTCTTTTAAAATAATAATAATAACAAGCTAATGTTTTTTTTTTTGGGTTTCATTGTGAGATAGCTAGCTTGTTAGGGTGGGTTCATTTTAGTCTTTGCACCATTTTATCCCTTTTTGGCATGCTGAGTTTGATTTGGGCTGTTTGTTTTTATTTCCTTTTTCTAGAAACATGTCTTGGGCTTATATTATTATTTTTAATTTTTAATTTTTTTTATTTTTTTAACATTTTTATTGTCTTCTAAAAAAAGGGTCTTGGATTACATCTTTTTTTTTTTTAAAAAAAAAGATTCACGGACCCCCCCCAAAAAAAAAGGAGAGTTGGTGATATGTTTCTCTTAGTAATCAATTTGAGGGAGTTAAATAAAATTAGTGATTTAGTTATTGTTTGTGTTTTACTCAAATTAGTTATGCGTTTGTTATTTCTTCAAGAATTAACTTTGTCGGTTCACATTAAGGTTAATGCTTAAAAAAAATATTTGTCTTTCTCGTAAATGAAAACCATTTTTTTTTTTTTGCCATGATTAATAACAATGATTGAGTAGCAGATGTTACCTTTATTGATTATTCAAAATATAAAGGTTTATTGAGTAGCCTAGTGCTAACTTAAATCCTATACATAGTGTGAATTTTTTTTTTAAAAAAATGTTTTCTTCACAAAAAGATTTTTATTAATTAAAATCAACAAACATAAATGTTTTCTACAAAACTATATGACTTTGAATTCCTCATTGCACTAGAGAATATACAGGAGCAAGCGACCCTTGTTAAGCCAAAATTAATTTTTTAATTAATTAATTTATTTATAAATATATTTTTGCCTTCTTTTATGAAAATTTTTAGGGGTTATTAATTAATTTGCACAACTTACTAAGATATTGTTCAAGGACGGGTATATTAGGGGTGCTGTAGAATTGAGTTCCTACCTTTTCCCATGCATAATCGACTCCCGAACTCGCATTTGGTTTTTCAAAGACTGTTTTCTAAAATAAAATGGGTTTTTCCATGTTTTCCCAATTTAAATAAATCTGGTAGTGACTCCTAATTTTTAATCATACACTCTTCTTCGCTGTCCCTTTTGTGATCCCGATTATGATTGATGGGACTCCACTGAGGACTTCCAATAAGAGAGTTAGGCCTATTATAGTGAGTTGTGCAAATTAAATATGACCCTTTTGATTCCTGTTTTTCTTTTTCTCGTTTTATTTCGCACAGTGTTTTCTTTATTTTTCTTTTGCAGAATTTAGTGTTTCTTATGCTTAGTCATAATGTTTGCTTTATTTGCTAAAACCTTAGGGTAGACAACTATTGTTATTCTGTATATATTTGTTGTTTGTATTTTACTTTGTAGGAGTGTATGTAATTAATTTGATTAATTTGTATGCATTAAAGGTTTAATTAGTATGTTTAATTAGTCAAATAATAATTACAATTTTTTGTTAGGGTTTATTAATTAATATTCATTAGTAGTTAATAATTTATTTAGAATTATTTGGGATTTCTTGCCCACTAATTGATAGTTTGTTTAATTGTTTATATTGATAAACCCTAAATAGAGTTTATTTTCATCATTTTTAAACAATTAGTTACTTTTTGTAGTTTTGTTTTACTCACTATTATATTAATAATAATTAGTTTGGTGATGATGATTTTCGTTCTATTTGTACAGCTGATCGAGTCTTGCGACCTAGGCAAGTAGGCTGTCCATAGCCTCATCCGAGGATGGAGTATAGATTACCCCAAGCAGGATTTTGGGAGGCGACACATATTGGGTTCTAGTAGTATAATGAAGCTCTATTTAGTGCTCTTCTAGAGAGATGGCAGTTAGAGACACACACTTTCCACTTACCGTATGGAGAGTGCACAATCACCTTCCAGGATGTGGCCTTCTAGCTTGGGCTCGTGTTGATGGACCAATAGTGACAGGGTACAACAGTGCATTTCAAAGGCAAAAAGGACGCAATATATGGACTTATTGTGAGCAGTTGCTAGGCTAGGTGCCACCAGTTGAGCAGAGGTTAGGGTCTTTTATGAATCTCTCTTGGTTCAGGTTAGGGTCTTTTGTTAATCTCTCTTGGTTCGAGAGTACATTTTTAGAGCTACGAGACAACAGATCTTATTTAGTGGTGGAGCGCTACACACGAGCGTACATTATTCTAATGATTGGGAGATTTCTGATGCCAGACAAGTCTAACTCTCGGATTCACCTCAAGTGGCTATCGTTGTTGGAGGACTTTGGTTATTGTGGGACATTGAATTAGGGTTCTATGGTGGTGGCAACACTTTATTGTCTTTTGTATCGAGGGACCAGCTATCAAGTGATCAACGTTGGAGGATGTGGTGCGTTATTGTTGTTATAGGCTTACAATAGGATCCTAACATTCCGCCCACAAGGTTTGAGTGCACGTTTCCACTTGCCGGTAGGTAAGATACTTCAACTACTATCAAATTCCCATATGCATTTCTATGTTTACATTAATATCTAATTTGTAAATTTTATTTTTGCAGTTAGGTGGGATTGCCACAAAAATCCAACTTGGATAGGATTAGATTAGTGCAACACAAGGTAGTGTTGCACTCTATCATTGTTGATGGGAAAGGAATTTTAAAATTTTAATATTGTGATATGAACTGGACAAGGTTAGTGCCCAATTGATTGATATATACATTTTCTTAATCAATGCACACTACAAGAAAAAACGCTGTTACCGACGGATTTTACCGACGGATTTTTTAGTGTTACCGACGGAAATTTCAGTTACCGACGGATTTATCGACGGATTTTGTTAACCGGTAATAACGAAGTCGGTAATTATTACCGGCGGAAAAATTCGACGATAAATTTTATCAACGGCATTACCGACAGAATTTTATCTGAAAAATCCATCGGTAAATAGATGACGAAATTCGTCACCAAATTCGTCAGGGCGAAAGGATTACCGACGGATTTTTATTAAATTACCGACGGATTTTTTGGTTGGTAATTTAGATTACTGACGATTTTTTTCCGTCGGTAAAAATTAGAAATTACCGACGGAAAAATCCGTCGGTAATTTTCAAAATTTAGTTTATAATTTTATTTATTTTTCGCTTTGTCGACGGATAAAACCGTCGGTAATTTTCACGATTTTTTTAAAATTTTTAATTTATATATTACCGACGGAAAAATCCGTCGGTAACTTTCAGAATTTATTTTATTTTTCACTTTACCGACGGAAAAATCTGTCGGTAACACATATTTTAATTTTTTGTGTATATTTTACCGACGGAAAAATCCGTCGGTAATTTGAACTTGTTGCCAATAGTTCATTCTATAATTCATTAATTCCCTGGATATTGAATAATAAAAAATTCTAAAAAATTACTTAATAAAAATTAAATGCAATAAATTTAAATCCAAAATGTAAAATAGATTCAAATGTCAGAAAGCCTCCTGAGTATATATATAAATAGTCTAACTAAAAGAGAAATAGTTTAACTACAGCCAAATAAATAAAAAACAATAACTCAAGTCAAGAGAAGTCAGCAGCATCATCATCATCATCAGCAGCATCATCACCACTACCACCACCACCACCATCATCATCATCATCATCTGTGTCTAGTAGTGCAGAAGAGCCTGCTTGCATCTTCTTCCATAAAGACACCATCTCTTTCTTCATCTGCTTTCTTAGTCTTTTCTCCTTCTCCCTCATCTGCTTTCTTATTTCTGTCTGCAAGGCTTTTTCCTTGTCCTCCATCTTCTTTTGCATTTCTTGCAACTGGCGCTGTCTCTCTGCATCTTGCTCTTGCATACGATGAAGTTCTGCGTTGAGGAGGTGAACTTGTTCACGGACCTCATTATCCTCTGCAGTGGATCCAGTGCCTGTAGATGCCCCAAAGGATGAGGGAGAGGACAAACTACTAGCATAGAATGACCCCATGCCATAGATGCGGTTCTTGTAAAGACCACCAACTACCTCTTGCCACAACCGATCCTCATCAATCGGTGGGCACTCCTCACCAGCTGCAATCCTCTGCTCTCGTTGGGTCGTAGCCTCCTGATATCGCTGCTCATAGTCATTCTATAAGAAAATAAAATTAATTAAACATCTACCAAATATGTTAAGTAATAAATTAAATATATATACAAACAATGAGTGCTAAGAACATATATACCCAAACATTCTCTGAGCGAGTATCGACCCATGTCTTGTCTATCTTACGCGTGTGAGTTTTTCTGAACAACTCACTCTGTGTGGGTGATCTCTTCAACTCATTGGCCTGCATTTTGAGTGAAAATTGATAATATTATTAAGTGAAAATATAAATTTAACAAGAAGAATAAAAGATATTTAAAATAATGACTAAACCATCTGGCGACGCGTAGACTCTATAGTAGCTGAACCACTACAATGAACGGATCCACCCTTTTGCGACGCTCTGCTTGCCTTAGCCTTGAGAGACTTCTCTTTAAATGTCTCACTTCTCCAGTATTGCCACAAATAGTCTAGGCTAGACTGAGTCATCCACCTGGGGGTCTCGTCCCGTTCTCGGATGTCGATGTACATGTCTTGCAGCCTATGAGCTGCCTTAGATTTAAAGAGCTTAAACATATATTCTTCATCTTTGGGATGGATGATGAAGTGGCTCTACACATGGAAAAAAAGTGTAATTGAAAGCAAAAGCAGTTTATAAAGCAAATCACACGTTTTCTAAAAAAATATTTCATTTTACCTTCCACTCATTATACCAGCGCAACTTATCATCTTTCGACAACTTTCCAAATAACTCAATCGGCCGTTCATACAGTTTTTGGATGGTGTGTGTCACTTCATGCATGGCCCGTGTGGCTGGATGCCAACTACATAGCAAATAGTGAAGTAAAATATAATGCTATTATATATTGTTCAAATTATTATAATAAGATTCATAAATTGAACAATTAAATTACTTACCTGTTCTTACCAAGAGGTACAAGGGATACCCATTGCTCCCCTGTGGACCCATGTCCTGATTGCCCTGCCGAGGAGCCACCAACTGCCCCACTTTCTGCACCCCCTTTCTGATTCATGTGTAGGGGTGAGGACAGGATCGGCCGGTGGTGGTGGTGGAGGTGAAGGCACCACTCCGGGCACATTCCGAGGAGTAGGGACCATGGTAAACTCCTGATGGGTACGGGGTGGTGGCATGGAAGGGCTAGAAGTGGATATGTGAGCGGCTGTGGTAGATGGCTGAGTGGGAGGGGAGATTGTCTGATTAATTGGGACACCCTTGCCCTTGCTCTTGCCCTTGTTTTTCACTTTAGGTGTCATATCTGAAAAATATACAATAATATATGAAAAACCAAATAAATAGATAATTTTAAACAAAATGATGCAATAAGTATGAGAAAGTTGAGGACAATCAAACCAAATAATTTTAGACACATCATATTTAATCAGAAAGTTGAGGACTATCTTCATCGTTCTCAGTCTCAACATCATCCTCGAAATCATCTTCCTCTTCCTCTTCGTCATCATCATTACCATCGCTTTCGTTGTGTTCACTCAAAAATTGATCATTGGAAGAGTGAATTATCTCAACCTCACCCGAATCGGATCGTAAACTTGGCAATGTTCCTGTATCAATGACTACCCGAGAGGGGATTGGATCATTCACTTGATAAGCATCGTCAGGTAGTTCTTCGACCTCAACTCGACCCCTAGGTTTAGTTTTCATGACCATTTTCCAATCTTTTCTGCACTTTCCAGGGTATGATGCATAATATACTTGTCTTGCATTCTGAGCAATAATGAAAGGATCATATGCACGGTATCTCTTAGTATGATTGACCTCGATAATTTTATATTGGTTGTGTATGCGTGTTCCGTCAGGACGCCTTGGGTCGTACCAATCACAACTGAATAATATTACCAATTTTTTAGGTCCATCACCCACATATTCAATCTCAAGTATTTGTTTGATTACTCCATACCAATCACCCTCCCCATTGCCTGCATCCCCTCTTACACAAACCCCACTATTGTCTGTTGCTCTTCCGTGGCCCCACTCAAATGTGTGAAACTTATATCCATTCACATAGTACATTGGCCAACTATTTGCTTTGTTAGTACGACCCCAAGCCAAACTTTGCAAATAAGGACATGATACATTCTTGTTTTTATCAAACACCTACATGAATGATTAAAATTCAAACATTAACATAAAGGAAGAGGAAGACAACTAGAATATGTGTGATTTTGGATCAAACTAGAAGTCACATACAAAAGTTCTAAACCATGCTGGAAATTGGTCAAGGGTGTGTCGCTCATCAACTTGTTTAAAATACCTGTAAATTAAACATTGCAGATATAATAAGATTTGATTTATGACATTGTATCAACAATTGAAAGTGGTATATTGATATCACTTACGTTTTAAATGGTTGCACTTCATCACAGTTGATTAAGATATGCAAATGCGCAGCATGTTTCTCTCTCTCTGATAGCCAATGTGGTTTACATTTTCCAGCAGCACGTCCTGGCTGATTGAATACGGACAACATATATTGAACTGAACTTTCACCCCCATCGTCATTCCGACCAACCCTTGTTCGTCTGGAATGAACATGCGGCTCAAAGTAAAAAGAACAAAAGAAAGATGTCTCTTTGGAGATATATGCCTCACATATGGAACCTTCTACTTGAGCCCTATTTTTCACAGTTCTCTTGAAACTTCCAATATTTCTTTCAAACGGATACATCCATCTATATTGGACCGACCCACACACCCGTGCTTCGTATACCAAGTGTACGGGCAAGTGTTCCATGGAATCAAAGAAACCGGGAGGGAATATTCTCTCTAATTTGCAAAGAATTATAGGGATGTTTTTTTCCATAATTAAGAGATCTTCAACCCTCACAGTGGACGAGCATAGGTCTCTAAAATATTGACTCAACTCCGTCAATGGCTTCCAAACAAGGAGAGATAATTCTCTAAATGCAATAGGAAGTAAACACTCCATAAATACATGACAATCATGACTCTTCATACCAACGAATTGTCCTTGTGCAACATTGACATGTCTACCCAAGTTTGAGGCATAACCATCAGCCATCCTCAACTCTTGCATCCACCTACACACAGCTTCTTTCTGCACAGAAGTTAGTGTGTAACTGGCCTTCGGCTTATACACACGGCCATCTGGTAACTTCTGTAAACTTAACTCAGGTCGCTTACAATACTCTGCCAAATCTTTCCTTGCTTTCACATTGTCCTTAGTCTTATCGGTGTCCATCACAGTGTTTATGATGTTATCACACACATTTTTTTCTACATGCATTACATCAATACAATGACGAACTAGATTATCCGCCCAATAAGGCAGCTCCCAGAATATACTTTGTTTGGTCCAATTATGATCTACCCCATATCCTGGAAATCGTATGGATTTACCCATTTCAGTTATCTTTGGAAAGCCTCTTACTCTGTGCCAAACCTGATTACCGCTTAGTCTTTCAGGAGGCTCATCATGTTCAATCGTCCTTTTTTTAAATGCGTCCTTCTTACCTCTAAATTCATGATGAAGGTCCAAAAACCTTCGATGAAAATCAAACCACGTGTTTTTTCGACCATGTTTCAATGTGAAAGCCTTTGTATCCTCCATACAAATTGGGCATGCCAATTTTCCCTGTGTCATCCAACCTGACAACATTCCATAGGCCGGAAAATCATTAATAGTCCACATCAATGATGCCCTCAACAAGAAATTTTGCTTCATGAAAATATCATAAGTTTGTACACCCGAATACCACAACTCTTTAAGCTCATCAATCAATGGTTGCAAGTAAACATCAATCTTGGCTTTGGGATTATCAGGGCCAGGGATTATACAAGTAAGAAACATGTAAAGATCTTTCATGCACATTTCAGGAGGAAGATTGTAAGGTGTAACAACCACAGGCCAGCATGAGTAAGGTTTACTAAATTGATTATTCGGAGTAAATCCATCTGCACAAAGCCCCAACCTAACATTCCTAGGATCCGCAGCAAAATCAGGATAAGTTTGGTCAAAGTGTTTCCAAGCTTCACCATGGGAAGGGTGGGTCATGACACCGTCATTTCTCTTATTCTCAAAGTGCCATCTCATATGAGGTGCTGAACTCATTGAAGTATACAACCTTTTTAACCTTGGAACTAGAGGCAAATAGTGCATTCTTTTATAGGGAACATCCTTATATCTTCCATTTCCAGATCTTTTTGGTTTGAATCTAGGACTCTCACAAAATTTGCATTGGGTTAGGTTTGCATCATCTTTGTAGTACAACATACATCCCTTCAAACAACAATCTATTTTTTCTGATTTGAGCCCGAGTTTTGCCACTAGTTTCTTGGCTTGATAGAAATCCTTTGGAACAGAACTAGGTTGTGGACTAATCTCACTCATCAATGTTGCCCACTGGTCAAATGAATTTTGACTTTGGTTAGCTTCTGACTTTATAGCTAACATCCTAACCGCTAAAGACAACTCCGAGTGTATACACCCTTCCCATAAAGGAGCCTTTACAGCCTCTAATATAGAGTAAAAATTTTCAGTCTCGGCATTAGGAGCCTCAATAGAAGGTTCATAATCTGCATGAATTTGAGGACCAACTGCATCATAAATCATTTCCTCATATCGTCTAGAGTTATCCTCCCAATTAATGTTTCCTGTGACATGCTCACCAATATTAACTCTACTTGCACAACCTTCAACATATGTATTTTCAACACTTTCATGTTCGAAATTTTGTGTGGCAACTTCCCCATGCATAGTCCAAACCCAATAATCCGCCATAAAACCATCCTTATACAAGTGATATCTAATGGTGTCCATCTCAAAATATTTCCTACATTTACACCTAGCACAGGGACACCTAACTTTTTGCTCATTCATAAATTGCACTGTTTGACAAGCCACATTTACAAACTGTTCAACTCCCGCATAAAATTCAGGTTTGATTCCCCCTCGACTAGCAAGCATCCTGTCATACATCCATAGTCTATTTGTAGAGCTCATGGTTCTTGAATGTGTAATTTAACCTAACAAATTCATTTAAAGTTTCTCAAATTAAAATTTTATTTAAAAGAAGTTATTTAAGTAAATATTTTGTCCTATGTAATTTAACAAAATTTTCGACAGCACCCCCTTTTAAATTAACATTCCACTCTTTTAGATTAAAAAAAAATTCGACATAACCTCCTCTGAAAGTAAGACATCCCAAAAAATAAATTTCAATATATACATGTATAGAATCACAATACAATACAGATCAAAAAAATTTAACAATACAATCAAACAAACATTTACAGATCCTAAAACCGTTCTAGAGCACACCCCCTTATAACATCACAACATGCATATCCTGCAATCTCCGCATACACAATCAATCTCCACAGCAAACAATGCAAACAAATCGGTGAAGGACCTCTACGCCCTTCCCCCCAGTCATGCAATCCCATTTTCCTACAACTCTATCTTAGAAATCATAAGTCTCTATCCTAACAAAAATGCATTTAAAAAGAAGAAACAAGTACTTACCTTAAAAAGACACAAAATAATAATATCCTCCACCCGCAAAGAAATACTCCTACCAAATTTGACGTTCTGTAACAAAAGCAATTAGTTAGATTAATAACTTCAAAATAAATAAAATGCAATCACTAATTACTTAAGCAAAACCAATTCTTCTTATGTTACAAGGGGAACAAATTCTAAAGTTAAAACTAGCTTAAGTTTTTAGATTACATGATGAATTTAGAGAAAAAATTTGTCACACTTTCAAAACTAGCTCTGTCCTGTATGCATACAGAGAGATGACAGTTTCCTCAGTGCTTTCCCTACATGAATTTTTGTATGGTTATATGCAAAAATATTTCAAAGATGTGCTTATGTGTTCGGTGCTTCGGTGCTGCATGAGTTGAAACTGTATCCTCATATTATTGAAG
This sequence comes from Dalbergia cultrata, assembly GCA_031216105.1. Lineage (NCBI taxonomy): Eukaryota > Viridiplantae > Streptophyta > Magnoliopsida > Fabales > Fabaceae > Dalbergia > Dalbergia cultrata. The sequence continues at coordinate 26,518,418 of CM062353.1, read as the reverse complement.
CTTCAGCCACAAGATAAACAAACAAAAGAAGTTTTCTCAAATTAACCTTAAACTTAAACTTGGTGTGCTGAAATGATGCTCTAACTGGATTTATTTGACGCTATTTATCCGTTTTGGTATGCAACAATGACAATTGTTCTGCAAGAAATACACCCATCATGATATATAGATAGATAAAGAGTCTTATTAAACACTAAATGCATTGATATAATAAGCACCAAGACGAGAAAAAAAAGCGCCAGAAGAGACATACAAATGCAGGGTTGTGGGGGAAATAAATAAGCATTGATAAATAAGTACAAATGCATTGATAAATAAGCATTGATATAAATGCATTGATAAATAATTACAAACTTCAAATAAATAACCAAACTTCATGTGTATTGGCCATAAACAAGTTTTGTTCTGGTGGAAAACCTGAAACAGACATAACTTTTGACTCGGGTATCAGAATGGCTATTAATGCATATCAACGGAAAGCCCCAGACGAGAGTGGAATGCTTACCTTGCGTAAACACGGTGCCTAGGTCCAGGTCACGGAGGAACGAAGAAGCTGAGAGTCGAGAACCGCAGATGGGGTTGGCGGTGCTTCTGGGCTCAAAAAAAGCTGTTTCAAGATGTTTTGACTGCTTTAAAAAATTTCTCATGTAATCATTGATATGAATAAGGGCATGTTTATGACCTACTCACTTAATAAACTTGGACAGGTGAGACTCAACGTATATTATATCACATAACGATCAAGGTGTACTACTAAATGAAATAATCTATCATAAAAATTAAAGAACATTACAGGTATGAAATAACACGGCCTTCTTCAACTTGGCAAGCTCTTGCCTAACAACAGATGCCTTCTGCACAAATTAGAAAATGAAAAAACAAATTTGATTAGCATAGTAAAATAATTACATGATAACTTTGAAAGTTGGAAATTGGAAAATCAAAAGCTTTGCAAGTCAGCAACAGTCAGCAACTAATTTCGAATGGCAATCCATATAGTTACCAGTTCAAGTTAGCAAACATGGTTCATGGTTCATTTTTCATTTTTTCTGCTAAGCTGATCCTTTTGGTTGTGCTACCAAACAGAGATAGAAGCATATAACTAAAGAAACCATAGACAGAATGCTTACCAGACAGAATGCTTGCCAAACAGAAAGAAAACCTCTTGCAAAATAGGAGTGGAATGCTTACCTTGTGCAAACACAGTGCCTAGGTCTTGGTCGCGGAGGAAAGAAGGAGCTGAGAGTCGAGAACCGCAGATGGGGTTGGCGGTGCTTCTGGGCTCAAAAAAAGCTGTTTAAAGATGTTTTGAGTGCTTTAAAAAATTTCTCATGTAATCATTGATATGAATAAGGGCATGTTTATGACCTACTCACTTAATAAACTTGGACAGGTGAGACTCAACATATATTATATCACATAACGATCAAGGTGTACTATTAAATGGAATAATCTATCACAAAAATTAAAGAACATTACAGGTATGAAATAACACGGCCTTCTTCAAGTTGGCAAGCTCTTGCCTAACAACAGATGCCTTCTACACAAATTAGAAAATCAAAAAAACAAATTTGATTAGCATAGTAAAATAATTACATGATAACTTTGAAAGTTGGAAATTGGAAAATCAAAAGCTTTGCAAGTCAGCAACAGTCAGCAACTAATTTCGAATGGCAATCCATATAGTTACCAGTTCAAGTCAGCAAACACGGTTCATTGTTCCTTTTTCATTTTTTCTGCTAAGCTGATCCTTTTGGTTATGCTACCGAACAGAGATAGAAGCATATAACTAAAGAAACCAAAGACAGAATGCTTACCAGACAGAATGCTTGCCAAACAGAAAGAAAACCTCTTGCAAAATGGGAGTGGAATGCTTACCTTGCGCAAACACGATGCCTAGGTCCAGGTCGCAGAGGAAGGAAGGCGCCGAGAGTCGAGAACCGCAGATGGGGTTGACGGTGATTTTGGGCTCAGAAAAAGCTATTAAAAGCTGTTTTTACTGCTTTAAAAAATTGCTCATGTAATCATTGATATGAATAAGGGCATGTTTATGACCTACTCACTTAATAAACTTGGACAGGTGAGACTCAACATATATTATATCACATAACGATCAAGGTGTACTACTAAATGAAATAATCTATCATAAAAATTAAAGAACATTACAGGTATGAAATAACACAGCCTTCTTCAACTTGGCAAGCTCTTGCCTAACAACAGATGCCTTCTGCACAAATTAGAAAATGAAAAAACAAATTTGATTAGCATAGTTTAATAATTACATGATAACTTTGAAAGTTGGAAATTGGAAAATCAAAATCTTTGCATGTCTGCAACAGTCAGCAACTAATTTCGAATGGCAATCCATATAGTTACCAGTTCAAGTCAGCAAACACGGTTCACTGTTCCTTTTTCATTTTTTCTGCTAGTCGATCCTTTTGGTTGTGCTACCAAACAGAGATAGAAGCATATAACTAACGAAACCATAGACAAAATGCTTACTGCATGTAATGCTTGCCAAACAGAAAGAAAACCTCTTGCAAAACGGGAGTGGAATGATTACCTTGCGCAAACACGGTGCCTAGATCCAGGTCGCGGAGGAAGGAATGAGCTGAGAGTCGAGAACCGCAGATGGGGTTGGCGGTGCTTCTGGGCTCAGAAAAAGCTGTGTCAAGTTGTTTTGACTGCTTTAAAAAATTTCTCGTGTAATCATTGAGATGAATAAGGACATGTTTATGACCTACCCACTTAATAAACTTGGACAGGTGAGACTCAACATATATTATATCACATAAAGATCAAGGTGTCCTACTAAATGAAATAATCTATCATAAAAATTAAAGAACATTACAGGTATGAAATAACACGGCCTTCTTCAACTTGGCAAGCTCTTGCCTAACAACAGATGCCTTCTGTACAAATTAGAAAATGAAAAAACAAATTTGATTAGCATAGTAAAATAATTACATGATAACTTTGAAAGTTGGAAAAAGGAAAATCAAAAGCTTTGCAAGTCAAAGAATAACAAGAACTAATTTCGAATGGCAATCCATATAGTTACCAGTTCAAGTCAGCAAACACGGTTCATTGTTCCTTTTTCATTTTTTCTGCTAAGCTGATCCTTTTGGTTGTGCTACCGAACAGAGATAGAAGCATATAACTAAAGAAACCAAACACAGAATGCTTACTGCATGTAATGCTTGCCAAACAGAAAGAAAACCTCTTGCAAAATGGGAGTGGAATGCTTACCTTGCGCAAACACGATGCCTAGGTCCAGGTCGCAGAGGAAGGAAGGAGCCGAGAGTCGAGATCCGCAGATGGGGTTGACGGTGATTTTGGGCTCAGAAAAAGCTATTAAAAGCTGTTTTGACTGCTTTAAAAAATTGCTCATGTATTCATTGATATGAATAAGGGCATGTTTATGACCTACTCACTTAATAAACTTGGACAGGTGAGACTCAATATATATTATATCACATAACGATCAAGGTGTACTACTAAATGAAATAATCTATCATAAAAATTAAAGAGCATTACAGGTATGAAATAACACAGCCTTCTTCAACTTGGCAAGCTCTTGCCTAACAACAGATGCCTTCTGCACAAATTAGAAAATGAAAAAACAAATTTGATTAGCATAGTTTAATAATTACATGATAACTTTGAAAGTTGGAAATTGGAAAATCAAAAGCTTTGCATGTCTGCAACAGTCAGCAACTAATTTCGAATGGCAATCCATATAGTTACCAGTTCAAGTCAGCAAACACGGTTCACTGTTCCTTTTTCATTTTTTCTGCTAAGCTGATCCTTTTGGTTGTGCTACCAAACAGAGATAGAAGCATATAACTAACGAAACCATAGACAGAATGCTTACCAGACAGAATGCTTGCCAAACAGAAAGAAAACCTCTTGCAAAACGGGAGTGGAATGATTACCTTGCGCAAACACGGTGCCTAGATCCAGGTCGCGGAGGAAGGAATGAGCTGAGAGTCGAGAACCGCAGATGGGGTTGGCGGTGCTTCTGGGCTCAGAAAAAGCTGTGTCAAGATGTTTTGACTGCTTTAAAAAATTTCTCATGTAATCATTGAGATGAATAAGGACATGTTTATGACCTACCCACTTAATAAACTTGGACAGGTGAGACTCAACATATATTATATCACATAAAGATCAAGGTGTCCTACTAAATGAAATAATCTATCATAAAAATTAAAGAACATTACAGGTATGAAATAACACGGCCTTCTTCAACTTGGCAAGCTCTTGCCTAACAACAGATGCCTTCTGTACAAATTAGAAAATGAAAAAACAAATTTGATTAGCATAGTAAAATAATTACATGATAACTTTGAAAGTTGGAAAAAGGAAAATCAAAAGCTTTGCAAGTCAGCAACAGTCAGCAACTAATTTCGAATGGCAATCCATATAGTTACCAGTTCAAGTCAGCAAACACGGTTCATTGTTCCTTTTTCATTTTTTCTGCTAAGCTGATCCTTTTGGTTGTGCTACCGAACAGAGATAGAAGCATATAACTAAAGAAACCAAAGACAGAATGCTTACCAGACAGAATGCTTGCCAAACAGAAAGAAAACCTCTTGCAAAATGGGAGTGGAATGCTTACCTTGCGCAAACACGATGCCTAGGTCCAGGTCGCAGAGGAAGGAAGGAGCCGAGAGTCGAGATCCGCAGATGGGGTTGACGGTGATTTTGGGCTCAGAAAAAGCTATTAAAAGCTGTTTTGACTGCTTTAAAAAATTGCTCATGTAATCATTGATATGAATAAGGGCATGTTTATGACCTACTCACTTAATAAACTTGGACAGGTGAGACTCAACATATATTATATCACATAACGATCAAGGTGTACTGTTAAATGGAATAATCTATCACAAAAATTAAAGAACATTACAGGTATGAAATAACACGGCCTTCTTCAACTTGGCAAGCTCTTGCCTAACAACAGATGCCTTCTGCACAAATTAGAAAATCAAAAAACAAATTTGATTAGCATAGTTTAATAATTACATGATAACTTTGAAAGTTGGAAATTGGAAAATCAAAAGCTTTGCATGTCTGCAACAGTCAGCAACTAATTTCGAATGGCAATCCATATAGTTACCAGTTCAAGTCAGCAAACACAGTTCACTGTTCCTTTTTCATTTTTTCTGCTAAGCTGATCCTTTTGGTTGTGCTACCAAACAGAGATAGAAGCATATAACTAACGAAACCATAGACAGAATGCTTGCCAAACAGAAAGAAAACCTCTTGCAAAACAGGAGTGGAATGATTACCTTGCGCAAACACGGTGCCTAGATCCAGGTCGCGGAGGAAGGAATGAGCTGAGAGTCGAGAACCGCAGATGGGGTTGGCGGTGCTTCTGGGCTCAGAAAAAGCTGTGTCAAGATGTTTTGACTGCTTTAAAAAATTTCTCATGTAATCATTGAGATGAATAAGGACATGTTTATGACCTACCCACTTAATAAACTTGGACAGGTGAGACTCAACATATATTATATCACATAAAGATCAAGGTGTCCTACTAAATGAAATAATCTATCATAAAAATTAAAGAACATTACAGGTATGAAATAACACGGCCTTCTTCAACTTGGCAAGCTCTTGCCTAACAACAGATGCCTTCTGTACAAATTAGAAAATGAAAAAACAAATTTGATTAGCATAGTAAAATAATTACATGATAACTTTGAAAGTTGGAAAAAGGAAAATCAAAAGCTTTGCAAGTCAGCAACAGTCAGCAACTAATTTCGAATGGCAATCCATATAGTTACCAGTTCAAGTCAGCAAACACGGTTCATTGTTCCTTTTTCATTTTTTCTGCTAAGCTGATCCTTTTGGTTGTGCTACCGAACAGAGATAGAAGCATATAACTAAAGAAACCAAAGACAGAATGCTTACCAGACAGAATGCTTGCCAAACAGAAAGAAAACCTCTTGCAAAATGGGAGTGGAATGCTTACCTTGCGCAAACACGATGCCTAGGTCCAGGTCGCAGAGGAAGGAAGGAGCCGAGAGTCGAGATCCGCAGATGGGGTTGACGGTGATTTTGGGCTCAGAAAAAGCTATTAAAAGCTGTTTTTACTGCTTTAAAAAATTGCTCATGTAATCATTGATATGAATAAGGGCATGTTTATGACCTACTCACTTAATAAACTTGGACAGGTGAGACTCAACATATATTATATCACATAACGATCAAGGTGTACTACTAAATGAAATAATCTATCATAAAAATTAAAGAGCATTACAGGTATGAAATAACACAGCCTTCTTCAACTTGGCAAGCTCTTGCCTAACAACAGATGCCTTCTGCACAAATTAGAAAATGAAAAAACAAATTTGATTAGCATAGTTTAATAATTACATGATAACTTTGAAAGTTGGAAATTGGAAAATCAAAAGCTTTGCATGTCTGCAACAGTCAGCAACTAATTTCGAATGGCAATCCATATAGTTACCAGTTCAAGTCAGCAAACACGGTTCACTGTTCCTTTTTCATTTTTTCTGCTAAGCTGATCCTTTTGGTTGTGCTACCAAACAGAGATAGAAGCATATAACTAACGAAACCATAGACAGAATGCTTACCAGACAGAATGCTTGCCAAACAGAAAGAAAACCTCTTGCAAAACGGGAGTGGAATGATTACCTTGCGCAAACACGGTGCCTAGATCCAGGTCGGAGGAAGGAATGAGCTGAGAGTCGAGAACCGCAGATGGGGTTGGCGGTGCTTCTGGGCTCAGAAAAAGCTGTGTCAAGATGTTTTGACTGCTTTAAAAAATTTCTCATGTAATCATTGAGATGAATAAGGACATGTTTATGACCTACCCACTTAATAAACTTGGACAGGTGAGACTCAACATATATTATATCACATAAAGATCAAGGTGTCCTACTAAATGAAATAATCTATCATAAAAATTAAAGAACATTACAGGTATGAAATAACACGGCCTTCTTCAACTTGGCAAGCTCTTGCCTAACAACAGATGCCTTCTGTACAAATTAGAAAATGAAAAAACAAATTTGATTAGCATAGTAAAATAATTACATGATAACTTTGAAAGTTGGAAAAAGGAAAATCAAAAGCTTTGCAAGTCAGCAACAGTCAGCAACTAATTTCGAATGGCAATCCACATAGTTACCAGTTCAAGTCAGCAAACACGGTTCATTGTTCCTTTTTCATTTTTTCTGCTAAGCTGATCCTTTTGGTTGTGCTACCAAACAGAGATAGAAGCATATAACTAAAGAAACCATAGACAGAATGCTTGCCAAACAGAAAGAAAACCTCCTGCAAAATGGGAGTGGAATGCTTACCTTGCGCAAACACGGTGCCTAGGTCCAGGTCGCGGAGGAAGGAAGGAGCTGAGAGTCGAGAACCGCAGATGGGGTTGGCGGTGCTTCTGGGCTCAAAAAAAGCTGTTTAAAGATGTTTTGACTGCTTTAAAAAATTTCTCATGTAATCATTGATATGAATAAGGGCATGTTTATGACCTACTCACTTAATAAACTTGGACAGGTGACACTCAACATATATTATATCACATAACGATCAAGGTGTACTGTTAAATGGAATAATCTATCACAAAAATTAAAGAACATTACAGGTATGAAATAACACGGCCTTCTTCAAGTTGGCAAGCTCTTGCCTAACAACAGTGCCTTCTGCACAAATTAGAAAATCAAAAAAACAAATTTGATTAGCATAGTAAAATAATTACATGATAACTTTGAAAGTTGGAAATTGGAAAATCAAAAGCTTTGCAAGTCAAAGAATGATCGGAACTAATTTCGAATGGCAATCCATATAGTTACCAGTTCAAGTCAGCAAACACGGTTCATTGTTCCTTTTTCATTTTTTCTGCTAAGCTGATCCTTTTGGTTGTGCTACCGAACAGAGATAGAAGCATATAACTAAAGAAACCAAAGACAGAATGCTTACCAGACAGAATGCTTGCCAAACAGAAAGAAAACCTCTTGCAAAATGGGAGTGGAATGCTTACCTTGCGTAAACACGGTGCCTAGGTCCAGGTCGCGGAGGAAGGAAGGAGCTGAGAGTCGAGAACCGCAGATGGGGTTGACGGTGATTTTGGGCTCAGAAAAAGCTGTTAAAAGCTCTTTTGACTGCTTTAAAAAATTTCTCATGTAATCATTGGTATGAATAAGGGCATGTTTATGACCTACTCACTTAATAAACTTGGACAGGTGAGACTCAACATATATTATATCACATAACGATCAAGGTGTACTACTAAATGAAATAATCTATCATAAAAATTAAAGAGCATTACAGGTATGAAATAACATGGCCTTCTTCAACTTGGCAAGCTCTTGCCTAACAACAGATGCCTTCTGCACAAATTAGAAAATAAAAAAACAAATTTGATTAGCATAGTTTAATAATTACATGATAACTTTGAAAGTTGGAAATTGGAAAATCAAAAGCTTTGCATGTCTTGATCGACAACTAATTTCGAATGGCAATCCATATAGTTACCAGTTCAAGTCAGCAAACACGGTTCACTGTTCCATTTCATTTTTTCTGCTAAGCTGATCCTTTTGGTTGTGCTACCAAACAGAGATAGAAGCATATAACTAACGAAACCATAGATAGAATGCTTACCAGACAGAATGCTTGCCAAACAGAAAGAAAACCTCTTGCAAAACGGGAGTGGAATGATTTCCTTGCGCAAACACGGTGCCTAGGTCCAGGTCGCGGAGGAAGGAATGAGCTGAGAGTCGAGAACTGCAGATGGGGTTGGCGGTGCTTCTGGGCTCAAAAAAAGCTGTTTAAAGATGTTTTGACTGCTTTAAAAAATTTCTCATGTAATCATTGATATGAATAAGGGCATGTTTATGACCTACCCACTTAATAAACTTGGACAGGTGAGACTCAACATATATTGTATCACATAAAGATCAAGGTGTCCTACTAAATGAAATAATCTATCATAAAAATTAAAGAACATTACAGGTATGAAATAACACGGCCTTCTTCAACTTGGCAAGCTCTTGCCTAACAACAGATGCCTTCTGCACAAATTAGAAAATGAAAAAACAAATTTGATTAGCATAGTAAAATAATTACATGATAACTTTGAAAGTTGGAAATTGGAAAATCAAAAGCTTTGCAAGTCAGCAACAGTCAGCAACTAATTTCGAATGGCAATCCATATAGTTACCAGTTCAAGTCAGCAATCACGGTTCATTGCTCCTTTTTCATTTTTTCTGCTAAGCTGATCCTTTTGGTTGTGCTACCAAACAGAGATAGAAGCATATAACTAAAGAAACCATAGACAGAATGCTTGCCAAACAGAAAGAAAACCTCTTGCAAAATGGGAGTGGAATGCTTACCTTGCGCAAACACGGTGCCTAGGTCCAGGTCGCGGAGGAAGGAAGGAGCTGAGAGTCGAGAACCGCAGATGGGGTTGGCGGTGCTTCTGGGCTCAGAAAAAGCTGTTTAAAGATGTTTTGACTTCTTTAAAAAATTTCTCATGTAATCATTGATATGAATAAGGGCATGTTTATGACCTACTCACTTAATAAACTTGGACAGGTGAGACTCAACATATATTATATCACATAACGATCAAGGTGTACTACTAAACGAAATAATCTATCATAAAAATTAAAGAATATTACAGGTATGAAATAACACGGCTTTCTTCAACTTGGCAAGCTCTTGCCTAACAACAGATGCCTTCTGCACTAATTAGAGAATGAAAAAACAAATTTGATTAGCATAGTTAAATAATTACATGATAACTTTGAAAGTTGGAAATTGGAAAATCAAAAGCTTTGCAAGTCAGTAACAGTCAGCAACTAATTTCGAATGGCATTCCATATAGTTACCAGTTCAAGTCAGCAAACACGGTTCGTTGTTCCTTTTTCATTTTTTCAGCTAAGCTGATCCTTTTGGTTGTGCTACCAAACAGAGATAGAAGCATATAACTAAAGAAACCATAGACAGAATGCTTACCAGACAGAAAGAAAAACTCTTGCAAAATGGGAGTGGAATGCTTACCTTGCGCAAACACGGTGCCTAGGTCCAGGTCGCGGAGGAAGGAATGAGCTGAGAGTCGAGAACCGCAGATGGGGTTGGCGGTGCTTCTGGGCTCAAAAAAAGCTGTTTAAAGATATTTTGACTGCTTTAAAAAATTGCTCATGTAATCATTGATATGAATAAGGGCATGTTTATGACCTACTCACTTAATAAACTTGGACAGGTGACACTCAACATATATTATATCACATAACGATCAAGGTGTACTATTAAATGGAATAATCTATCACAAAAATTAAAGAACATTACAGGTATGAAATAACACAGCCTTCTTCAAGTTGGCAAGCTCTTGCCTAACAATAGATGCAGAAGCAAATTAGAAAATCAAAAAAACAAATTTGATTAGCATAGTAAAATAATTACATGATAACTTTGAAAGTTGGAAATTGGAAAATCAAAAGCTTTGCAAGTCAGCAACAGTCAGCAACTAATTTCGAATGGCAATCCATATAGTTACCAGTTCAAGTCAGCAAACACGGTTCATTGTTCCTTTTTCATTTTTTCTGCTAAGCTGATCCTTTTGGTTGTGCTACCGAACAGAGATAGAAGCATATAACTAAGGAAACCAAAGACAGAATGCTTACCAGACAGAATGCTTGCCAAACAGAAAGAAAACCTCTTGCAAAATAGGAGTGGAATGCTTACCTTGCGCAAACGCGGTGCCTAGGTCCAGGTCGCGGAGGAAGGAAGGAGCTGAGAGTCGAGAACTGCAGATGGGGTTGACGGTGATTCTGGGCTCAGAAAAAGCTGTTAAAAGCTGTTTTGACTGCTTTAAAAAATTTCTCATGTAATCATTGATATGAATAAGGGCATGTTTATGACCTACTCACTTAATAAACTTGGACATGTGAGACTCAACATATATTATATCACATAACGTTCAGGGTGTACTACTAAATGAAATAATCTATCATAAAAATTAAAAAGCATTACAGGTATGAAATAACACGGCCTTCTTCAACTTGGCAAGCTCTTGCCTAACAACAGATGCCTTCTGCACAAATTAGAAAATGAAAAAACAAATTTGATTAGCATAGTAAAATAATTACATGATAACTTTGAAAGTTGGAAATTGGAAAATCAAAAGCTTTGCATGTCTGCAATAGTCAGCAACTAATTTCGAATGGCAATCCATATTGTTACCAGTTCAAGTCAGCAAACACGGTTCACTGTTCCTTTTTCATTTTTTCTGCTAAGCTGATCCTTTTGGTTGTGCTACCAAACAGAGATAGAAGCATATAACTAAAGAAACCATAGACAGAATGCTTACCAGACAGAATGCTTGCCAAACAGAAAGAAAACCTCTTGCAAAATGGGAGTGGAATGCTTACCTTGCGCAAACACGGTGCCTAGGTCCAGGTCGCGTAGGAAGGAAGGAGCTGAGAGTTGAGAACCGCAGATGGGGTTGGCGGTGCTTCTGGGCTCAAAAAAAGTTGTTTAAAGATGTTTTGACTGCTTTAAAAAATTTCTCATGTAATCATTGATATGAATAAGGGCATGTTTATGACCTACTCACTTAATAAACTTGGACAGGTGAGACTCAACATATATTATATCACATAATGATCAAGGTGTACTACTAAATGAAATAATCTATCATAAAAATTAAAGAGCATTACAGGTATGAAATAACACGGCCTTCTTCAACTTGGCAAGCTCTTGCCTAACAACAGATGCCTTCTGCACAAATTAGAAAATGAAAAAACAAATTTGATTAGCATAGTTTAATAATTACATGATAACTTTGAAAGTTGGAAATTGGAAAGTCAAAAGCTTTGCATGTCTGCAACAGTGAGCAACTAATTTCGAATGGCAATCCATATAGTTACCAGTTCAAGTCAGCAAACACGGTTCACTGTTCCTTTTTCATTTTTTCTGCTAAGCTGATCCTTTTGGTTGTGCTACCAAACAGAGATAGAAGCATATAACTAAAGAAACCATAGACAGAATGCTTACCAGACAGAATGCTTGCCAAACAGAAAGAAAATCTCTTGCAAAATGGGAGTGGAATGCTTACCTTGTGCAAACACGGTGCCTAGGTCCAGGTCGCGGAGGAAGGAAGGAGCTGAGAGTCGAGAACTGCATATGGGGTTGGCGGTGCTTCTGGGCTCAAAAAAAGCTGTTTAAAGATGTTTTGACTGCTTTAAAAAATTTCTCATGTATTCATTGATATTAATAAGGGCATGTTTATGACCTACTCACTTAATAAACTTGGACAGGTGAGACTCAACATATATTATATCACATAACGATCAAGGTGTACTGCTAAATGAAATAATCTATCATAAAAATTAAAGAACATTACAGGTATGAAATAACACGACCTTCTTTAACTTGGCAAGCTCTTGCCTAACAACAGATGCCTTCTGCACAAATTAGAAAATGAAAAAACAAATTTGATTAGCATAGTAAAATAATTACATGATAACTTTGAAAGTTGGAAATTGGAAAATCAAAAGCTTTGCAAGTTAGCAACAGTCAGCAACTTATTTCGAATGGCAATCCATATAGTTACCAGTTCAAGTCAGCAAACACGGTTCATTGTTCCCGATTAGGTGTATGCCTCTACCTATGTCTGGCGTTCTATATGTCCCATGGTTTGCTTTGAGCTTGTGAAATGGCACCAAGTTGATCGTGTCATCTGATAGTTTAGTGGGCAACAGCATATTCCACAGACCCCAGTCAACATTGACAAGCTGCACAAAAAGGACGTGCACGAGATTGAGAGGAAGTGGTGGCCCACTGGGCATGCAGAGTACCACCAGCTGTAGGATGATTACCACAAAATATGCTTCCAATATATGCATGCTGCAAACACCCGTCCTTCAACAAAGTATTTTCGATGGTACTCGGGCTTTGCACAGAGGATTTTATCGAGCGATAGAGTAGTGTGAGACCCCTATCTGGATGTCTTGCCTAAAGATGTCCCAACAACGGGGCCAACAGTGCCAGTCATGGCATAGCTTGTAGGAGCCCCAGATCGATACCATCGGCAACGACGACAACGTGTTGGTACCCGTGCTAGCGAGCATGAAGGAGACTGGGGCACCATGCCAAGGATGACGATGTTGATTATGGAGCTGACGATGACATACAGCCTTCCACGGTAGCGGTGCATCAAGGAGTTGACTCTTAATCGATTCCTTCCTCAAGCTAGCAACCAACTTTTGATCTTGCCATGCCTTCTTCCATCCAGCAGCCCACTATTGATCTAGGCATGCTTTTTTCCAACCAGTAACTCAATATTGATCCAAGCATGTTTGGTGATGAGTTTCTTAACAATGTATGCATGCCTATGCCCAAATTTTTTAGGATATTGGATGAAAATCCCACACCCTCGATGATACAGACCGATGAGTAGCACGATAAGACATGAGTGACTCAATCAATGTACGATTTAGCAGATGTTGCATTAGTGTATATCATCCATCATTGGATCTGAATGTGTCAGATAAAATAGGCTATGACATTCTGTCAATTAATTTGATACGTGACATTCATTCACAGACCGTGCCAGCTACCCCAGTTTGTGATGTTTGGGAGCAGTACCACAACTATGATGAGAAATGGAAGAGGAGGATGATGATGATTAGTAGCAGGGTAGTATCAGGATCATGGTAGACCTATGCGAGATATCCATCATAATCGGTGCCATACTGGTGGGTGCATTCGAGCGTCTAGGTGTGACACACATGGGGGATGCTCATGATTTATTTGTGTTTATTTGACTTATGTGTATTTTGGATTTGTGTATATTGGACATGCCTTATTTATGTTTGAGACCCGACATATTTGTATTTATGTTGTAATTATTATCTTGTAGATACTATCACAAAATACATATGGAATAATAGCACAAGAACATCAATTTCTTATAATGAACAAAGATAACATAACACAAGGACATCAATTTCTTAAAGTGAACTAACATAAGGACATGAATTTTGAATTCTAGACTAAGATAACATAATACAAGGACTACATAACATAAGGACATGATTATAAACCACAACATAACTCAACGGCCAGCTTTGGATGAGGATGCCTCATGCAATATTGGGCATGTCTATCTGGTGTGACCTTCTTGACGACATAACCCACAGCACTTCTTGCTGTTTGACTCAACTCTATCCATTTCATTTCGAATTCTGGTGGAAACTAAATGCCCCTTAGAAGATTGTTTCAGAGTTGGATTTGGCCATACTTGAAGTTTATAGTATTCAGGCTAAGACCTTTTGTCGCCAAGAGCTAGAAACTCCATTCATTAAACATCAAAAATCGATTGCAATCAATAAACATCATTAGTATAAGTGCTCCACTCAATATAAAGTTTACCATAACAGGTGAGTGCTTGATGACATGAGTAGTGCAAAGCTTGGAAGTAGCCACGGTCACATGTTCAGTCCGCTAAATTCACCTTCTAGCTTTGCTCTCTGTAGTGTATTCTGCTCATTCTCCCACACCACAAATGAAGTATGCACTCAATCCATGGTGGTAATATTCATGGTGCCCACTGGTAGCCTATTTGTATTAATCCCATGTTGCACATATTGGGACAATTCTTCTCCTGCTGCCAGTTGAGCCTGTGCTTCACTCCCCTTCCTGACAAATAACGTAGCAAGACGATAATATGTGGCCTTCACAATAGTAGTAATAGGTCAATTTCGAGTGCCCTTCATTACTGCATTGATGCACTCAAAAAAATCCATTTTCGTATGACCGTAGCAACACCCTTGGTTAGCATATTGTGCCCAATTTTCATGTGGAGTCCTATTCATCCATTCAAACATGGCCATATTCTCATCCTTAACATCCCAATATAGTGAACCCATTCTCGATAAGTCTTTGAATATGTCGAATTGATGAGGTTTTTCCACCTCTTTATTCTTGAAGTGAAGGTTGAAATTTGAGGAAATATAGCGAATACAATATATGTGATAAGCCAATGGAGGATTCTAACCAATACCTTCTTCATCTAAAGTAGCTTTGATGGGCTTGTGCCAATCAGAAATTACAAGAATGCCCTGCTATGGTGTTACATGCCGTCGAAGTTTTCTAAGGAAGAAAGACCATGCCTCTTGTGTTTCTCCCTCTATCACGGTAAGAGCTATTAGGAGAATATTTGAGTTGCCATATTGTGTAATTGCCATCAATAAAGTGCCATCGCCATACAAGTGGATCTTATCAATTGAAACAAATCATTTACAATTTCTGAAAGATGTAATGCATGGAGGAAATGTCCAAGATAAATGATGAAACATTACCCCACTACGATCAATAACATCATCCACCATGAAAGACTGAGTGGTTAATACAACATGTGAACCTGAGCAAAAACCATCATTTTAGAACTAAGCCATAATTGTACGAATATTATATTAAAATCTTGTATTCTGTATGGCATTGTAATAAAGAAAAATGTACCAAGTACATGTAGCTATAACCCTTGAAGCCATCTCGAAAGCTCATTGCATGACCTCTTCCAATCACCATCTATCTAGGCAATTGCCTTTTGTTTGGCAATTCACACCTTATATGTGGTCTTCAAGTTGAAATGAGACTTTATGGATCTTTACAATGTTCTAATGGATATTGTTGGATCAGCTTGGATTATAGGGAATATGTTGTTGTAGATAATATTACTATCCAATTGGCAATGCTCCTATGAGGGCAATGCAAAGGAACATGTATGCAATCTATCATACTTTCGAACTTCCCAAACTTGACAAGTTAAGCGATGTCACACGAATACTTCAATTACACCCATTGCCAAACTTGATGCACCTAATGTGGTACTTTGTATGGCTTGACTCCATAATTTTAAAGTCAACATACCTTGGATGCTATAATTTTTAATAGCAAATTTTATAGTATCTTTGTCACAAAATGGTTACCTAACATAGAACTCATTTTGTCCTTCATCGCCACCAACTCCAGTAGATACTTCAGTACTAAACTCCGCCCCATCTCTTGTAGGCATTGCATTTAGATTCAATGATGAATAGTGACTAGGATGCTCGATAGTTTGGGATAGTGGCTGAGACACTAATGGCTATACAATCAAAGTCTTCATCATCATTGTCACCCCCACTAACTAGTGCTTACACCAGCTCCTTTGCATCCTCATAAACACCATTATCCACCAAAGCATCAATAGTCGTAAGAAGGCCAACTTGTGCCATTGGTAATGCAACTTCAATTGCAAGCTGTCAAATATTGAGATGTCCATTACGATCAGTAGCCTCTACAAATGGTTGCTAAGACATTCGAAAGATTGGGGAATGCTGTGCCATTTCAATTGATAGAGAACCATGACCCGCTGAGGTCCTTGCAAATGATGGCTACAGAGTAGATCCTTCAGAGCTAAAGTGACCTTCTTGTGAAAATACCAACACCTCCCATAATGCGATCTTGTAGATTCTGTTAGCTCAAATGGCATATCTTCATAATTTCCAAATGTTTTTTACCTAATTTTTCCAATATAGTGGTCTTCAACCCCACAAAGTGATAGAAGGATGGACAACAATAATAGTAGGATTTTCACTTTCAAATGTGTCTCCCTTATTTGTATGGATGATTTTACTCTCACTATGCACAAGCATGTAGCTGCACTCTTCCTTTTTTTCTACTCAAAGAAAAATAAAACTCTCAAAAAGAGTTGAACACAAATTTAAAAAGGTGAACAAGCATTTCACTCAACTCTCTATGGGTATTTGAAAAAGTGACTGCGTACATTGTTTCACTGGGGCCTCAAACGAAATCGTTTTTGCCATGATTTTATAAGAGACTCCAACAAAATTGTTTTCGTCATGATTTCGTTGGAGCCTCCTACGAAATCATGGCAGAATCGATCTTGTTTGAGATCCCACTGAAATCACCTAATTATTCAAAAAGTTCATCATCGTAAATATATTTTGAACAATTCAATATTGACATTAATCAATTTCTATAATTTATTCGTATGAAAAAGCCACGGGAAAAGAGATGGTGGTGATAAAGCTGTACAAATTGTGCACCCGGGCATATTATTTTTTGAATAAGCAATTTTTTCCCTAAACTTTTTGATTTGATATGGTCTTAACAAAAAATTTTGCATCAATTTTGTCTTAATATTTTTTATTTTGACGTCAATTTTATTCTAACAAAATATTTTACATCAATTTAGTCCTGATATTTTTAATTTCTACATAAATTATTCATTCAAAGTTGAAATCCAAAAAAATGATCAAATTAATGTCAAATTTAAAAATGTTAGCATTAAATTGATATTGAATTTTGTTAGGATCAAATTTATGTCAAATTAAAAAATTTACATTTTGCTTCTCTAATTTTAAACAATCTTCCCATCAAAATTGTTTCATTTGTTTTCTTCTTTTTTAATTTTGATTTTAATGATGTGGAGGTATAAGAAAGTACTTGGAAGTCAAGAAAATTGAAGGTCGTGATACCAATTTGAGGTCAAATTCAAAAATTTTGAAATTAAATTGATGTCAACAAAATTGTGTCAGATTTAAATTGATGTAAAATCAAAGGAGCAAACAAAATATTTGCTCTAGATACTACGTATCAAACTCATTCCAAATCTAAAATTAATCTCTAAGGACTGAAAATATGGATTAAATTAATTTTTGTTGTGAATAAATTAATTCTTAAAAAGTATTTTTATTAAAAATATTAATCCTAAAAAATATTGTGATTTGACCTATGATGGAGATTAATTTAATATTTTTTATTTATTAAGGATGAATTTGGTTGTGTAGTGTTTTCATTAGGAACCAACTTAAGAGTTGTCACTCAATTATGTAAAATATTTTTATATGATTAGATTATTAAAATTATATATATATAATATTTAATTCTAATGCAAATTTTATAAAAAAAATTTACATTGTAATTCAATCATGTACGATACATAAAAAAATTTTTATAAAAACATTTACATTCTAATGCAATTTTTATAAAAAAATTTACATTGTAATTCAATCATGTACGATACATAAAAATCAATATATGTCAAGTGTAACTTTAAGCAATTTGACCAAAATAATTTTTTATTAATGTAATACTCTATAAACTCAATGCTGGATAAAATGTTTGTCTTTAGACTATGTCTATACAATTTCATGTTAACATAAAATCATTTGATATTTTTCTATATACATCAAAATTAATGTCATATATATAAGAATAAAATATTTGACAATGAGTACTACTACACAGGCTGCTAATTTTTATTTTCCAGACTAACCTGTGTCGCAGTTATTGGAGAAAGAAAAAGATGTTAGAATTATCTGGGATTGAGCTTATATTAATTTATGAGCTTCTAATTTTGTAAAATGGGTTAAAGGGATTTAAATGATATTTTCCTAAAAACCTACAAAGTAAATACATGATCCATCGTGAGTTTGAAAGTCACCCTGGGTATAATAGTGAATAGTGATGTACGAGGTAATCTGGGTCTTTGAAGCACAATACTATGTTGTATAAATTTTGTACTGTAGGCAGGATCCCATTCCAGCCTTGACAATTCTTACTAGCTCACAACTCCATTAATATAGCCTCTACAACGAGAAAGGAATGGAGCTGATGATTGTGCCCAGCATATATAGGTGTGAATGCTTTCTTATAAAACGGGATTCATAGATGGTGCTCTTCTATATAAGGTACGCAACTTAATTAATCCTTATTTCTATTTGGTCGGTGTTCTAAATTCGGAGTATTGATCTATTCAAATCTAACAAAAGGCAACTATACACGAATGGGCAAAAAATGTGACCACCAAAAGACCATGTTTTGACAAACCAAGTGATCCAAAAAAAAAAAGAAAAAAGATCAGACTATGCACTATTTTCCTTTGATTATATTCTTATTTATGTTCAACCTTTATGAGATTGGACATAAGTAATCTTCATGATAAATTATTGTAATTTAATAGTTGAATCAATAAAAATTATATTTTATAAAAACATTACTAAATAGTATAACTATACATAAAATTAATACATAATGAAAAGCTCTTTTTGAAAAGTTAAATATTTTAATTTTTCTATAATACTAAAAATGACTTTTTAATAAATAATAAACTATATAGTCAAACAAGACAAAAGTAAAAAAAAAAAAATGTGACTTCTACTTTTGAAAATTCCTAAATAGTTTTACTCACAAATGAATCCTAAATACTTGCAAATCAAAATATTACAATATGAAAATTCAGCTCTACATAAAGTGCATTCTATACTTCAAAATATAAAGACAAAAACAAAAAACTACAAAATATAAACATGCCAACGGCTGTTTCACTAGAAATATTAAAATATCATATTCTCTACTTCCGCTCTCTACTCCATAGTATCATTTCTTGCAACGGGAGCAATTGACTCAATTAGAGATTGCATTAACACAAGGGGTAGAAGAGCATTGAGTTCAAAAGTATGCTCTGATTCTGGATTTCTCTCAACCTTTTGCCTTGGAAAAATAAAATAAAATAAAATGAAGTGGCCTGCTCCTTCCTTTAACAATCCAACAATTTCAACTTCAAATAGTGGACCAACGCGAATGAAACTAATCCCTCTAAATGTATCGAGCCAATTGGAAAATGCAACTTAAGTGGTCACATACCCAACCTGTTACTATAGCAAGCTCAAACACAAACTTGCTGTACAACATAAAGTGGTCTGGATTAACTCTCATAAGATTAAAGTTATCATAAACATTTCAGAAACTCTTTCTAGTTTGCTGCTTGTGTTCTGGGTCTACCCAAAAATGATCTAGAAATTAGATTGATAACCACTTCTCTACTATTACAGTAAAGGAACCAAATACATAGCACTGCAAAAGTCATATACAAGGGAACTTATACTGGCTTGGAGATGAAACTAGTTTCCTACATAACTAAAGAGCAAATATGGCTATGCTTGAAATCTGCCCTAAACATACCAAGTAACATCCATCACCATTAACAATCTCCCAGTATGTATAACAGTAATAATTCCGGAGAAATTTTGTATTGAAGGGTTTCAAGTCCTCTTGATCTTTGAAAAAGTTCCTGTCTCAGAGAAGTAGGTGCTTTGAGTTCCACCACCTAGTTGGTGAGCATGGGCCTGAGGATTTGTCAGCTCAATCCCCTGAAAAAAATATTGAAAAAGAATACAAAACATCAATAAAATAAAAAGCCATTAACTAAGTGTTGAGATATTATACAAATATGTGTATATAATGTGTGTCATAATTAAGGAATTAGTATCGGCCACAATTTAGAAAATTAGTATCAGGAAATTATTACAATTTATTAGATGTCTATATATTTTAAGCCTTTTTGTACAATGTTAATCATCAGAAAACCATATTCATCTCAACCATTTTCTCATATTTCCTCTCAAGTTGGTATCAAAACTCCTGATCTGGGAGCCTAACCACATTGCATTGTCTCCAGCCTTCATTGCTGGATATTTACAGCTTTCATTCCTCTGTTTAGACATCCCCAACTCTCTCTCCATTTTGCGCCACTATTACCCCATTTTTTTCCGTCTGAAACCTTGTTCCACCACTGCCACCACCGCCGGCAGTTTTTCTGGGAACTTTCCTGACCTCCCACTACCATCAACAACCTCGCCAAACCGAGACCGACCAGACCCCAAAATCCTAGTCCTAGCCGCAACCAGATGCGCCACCACACGCCGCTGCCACCTCTGGTGCGTAGACCACTCACCGACACACTTCCAGCACGTGACAATCCATGAAGCATCCTCTCAATTTGGCCTTTCACCGCCAACCATTGCCGTTCATCACCAACCAACCTCTGGCCACCATTTCACCAAAACAGAACCTGTAAAGATGACCTGTGAAGCGACGATGTCTATCAGCACCTGCAAGGATGATGCAGTAACAGTAAGCCATCTTTTAGGTTCAACAACTCTCATTAAATCTCTCAGTAACCCTTCTGACTTTTACTCTTTGCTCTTGTCTGGTAAGGGCTGATTTTCTCATTCCTTTAATGCATCTGATACACTTTTATATGATTTATGGATAATGGACGATTTTCTCATTCCTTTAATGCATCTGATACACTTTTATATGATTTATGGATAATGGACTCTGGTGTAACCGCCCCACATGACCTATTGTTCCACCAAATTTTTATCTTAACTACCTGTATCGGGTAACCACCATATCACTATAGCTAATGGATCTCATGTCACAATCACAAGAATTGGTACGTAGTATTGCTCTTAATCCTTCTTTATGGCTAAAAAATGTTCTTTATATTCCCCAACTTACCCATAACCTTATTTCTATTCACAATCTTATCAAAGACTCAAAATGTGCTATAACATTTTTTGAAACTCATTGTGTCATCCAAGACATTTCCACAGGGAAGACTATTGGAGTTGCTAAGGAACATGTAGGATCATACTTTCTCCTCAATTTGTAGGTTGTAGGTAGTACCGGTAAGAAGTTGCTTGCTTCTTGTCTCTAATCAAGCTCTAAGTTTGCCTCTTCCCAAATCTAATTATATCACAAATGTCTTGGTTGCCTTCCTTTCTCTTTACTTAAATCTATGTTTCCATTTCCATTTTCAAAAGAGTCAACTGAGTCATTTCATTGTGATGTTTGTCAATTTGTAAAACATCATCGTCCCGCATTTCCATCTCACTATAACAGGAGTCATGAACCTTTTGCATTAATTCATTCAGATGTTTTTGTTTCATTCATTGATTCCACTAGAGTTACTTGGATTTTCCCGATGAAAGATAAATCAGAGGTTATTCCTTGGTTTGTTGAATTTTTTCGCATGATTCAAGGACAATTTGGAAAATCTATCAAGTGTTTCCGTTCTGATAATGGTAAGGAATATGTGAATCATCATTTTTCATATTTTGTTAAAGAACATGGCATTATTCATGAACTTACATGTGTTGATACTCCACAACAAAATCGTGTTGCAGAAAGGAAAAGTCGCCATTTGTTTGAGGTCACTAGGTCTTTACTTTTTCAAATGTCCGCTCCTAAGTCACATTGGGGTGGAGCTATTTTAACTACTGCTGATTTAATTAATGGGGTACCCCCACAACTTCTTGGTTATGTAAGCCCTCTGCAACTTTTGCTGTCTTATCTTCCTACTGACCCTATTACACAAAGTTTAGAGCCTTAGGTCTTTGGTTGTGTGGCTTTTGTTGATGTATATTGTCAACATCATTCCAAACTTGATCCTGGAGCTGTCAAATTTGTTTTCTTATGCTATGCTCTGGACACTGATTCAAGTGTACCAAAAGAAAAGGCAACCTAAAGTTGTCCTGCAATAGCTCCAAGAGTCTGAACCTATGGCAATTACTGAAGGTACAAGTTCTCCTGCTCTTGATAACGAGTCTTTGAATGTGTTTGAACCTAACCCATATGATTTACCTATTGCATTGACAAAGGAAAAAGGACTAGTGCCAAGTATCCTATTTCTCAAAACAAATCTTTGAATGAGCCTGACTGCTTGAACGCCTGAACCTAACCCAGATTATCTACCTCCTGCATTGAGAAAAGGAAAAAGGAACAATGCCAAGTATCCTATTTCTCAATTTGTCTCCACTAAACATATTTCCTTGCCACACCAGAGTTTCATTGCAACTATTGATTCCATACAAATCCCAAACTCAGTTGAAGAAGCATTAAAAGATGAGAATTGGATACAAGCCATGAATAGGAAAATGAGTGCATTAGAAAAGAATGGAACTTATAAGATCATTGAGAGACAAGGAGATAAAAGGCCGGTGGGATGCAGATGGATATACACTCTGAAATATTGGTTTGACAGCACATTTGATTGATATAAAGCAAGATTGGTTGCAAAGGATATACACAGACCTATGGAATAGATTATGAGGAGACATTTGCCCTGGTAGCAAAGATGAACACAATGAAAATCTTGCTCTCTCTTACTACTCATTTTGGATGGGAGTTACATTATCTTGATGTGAAGAATGCTTTCCTACATGGAAATCTAAAAGAAGAGGTGTACATGGAAATTCCACCTGGCTATGGTGTCACCAGTGAAAAGAACAAAGTATGCAAGCTAAAGAAGGCATTATATGGACTGAAACAGTCCCCCCGTGTTTGCTTTGGAAGGTTCACGATGACAATGGTATCTTGGGATACAAACAGAGTAGTGTTGTCAAATGGCAGCCATGGCGTGGCAGATTTTGGCCCTTCCACCATGAGAAGATTTGTACTTTATGGCGGCCATGGCAGTCTTATGGCGAGCATAAATGGCAGATTTTTGGTCTACCGCCATGAGCCGCTATCCGTCATTGACAACTATGAAACAGAGTCAAGGAGACCACACTCTCTTCTTTAAACATACATCAGGTGAAAAACTTGCTATTTTACTTTTGTATGTTGATGACATTATTATATCAAGGAATGATATGGTTGAAACCACCTGTTGAGAGAAAAACTAGCGGCTGAGTTTGAGATGAAAGATCTTGGCAAACTAAAGTACTTTCTTGGAATTGAAGTTGCCTACTACAAACATGGTATCTTCATTTACAATGGAAATATGTCCTGGATCTTCTCAAGGAAGCTAGAAAACTCAATTGCAAAACTACAAATGCTCCTATTGAGCAAAATCACCGGATAGCTAGTGATGAAGAGAGTCCTACGGTTGATAAATGATTGCATCGAAGGTTGGTAAGGAGAATATACCTGGCGCATACTAGACCAAATTTGTCATATGTTGTTAGCATTGTCAGTCAATTCATGCATAATCCAAAGGTGAGACAGATGCTGGCAATTGATAAGATATTGCAGTACCTCAAACCCACACCTGGAAAGAGATTATTATTTAAGAAGAGTGAAAGTCTGTTGATGGAAATATACATTGATGTTGACTATGTTGATTCCCTTGTTGACAAAAGATCAATGTCAGGTTATTGCATGTTTCTAGGAGGAAATTTGGTGACTTGGAAAAGTAAGAAACAAAATGTGGTTACCAGATCGAGTGTTGAGACAGAGTTTCAAGCTATGAAACAAGGAGCGTGTAATCTATTATGGATGAAGATCATACTAGATTATTTGAGAATAAAATGTGAAGCTCCTATGAAGATGTTTTGTGATAACAAGTTAGCAATCAGCATTGCTCATGATCCAGTCTAACGTGATGGAACAAAACACATTGAAATTGACCGACACTTCATCAAAGAAAAGTTGGATAGTGGACTTATAACTACAATTCATATTCCAACAGGGCTCTCCAGCTGACAGGCGTGTTGATTAAAGAGCTTCCCACGAAAAAGTTACGAGAATTGACATGCAAGCTTGGAATGATAGATATCCATTCACCAGCTTGAGGGCGAGGGTTAAGGTATTGTACAAAGATGTGTATATAATTTCTGTTATAATTTAGTAATTAGCATCACCCATAATTTAGGAAATTAGTATCAGGAAATTATTACAATTTATTAGGCGATGTCTATATATTGTAAGCCTTTAATTATTAGAAAACCATATTCATTTTACCCATTTTCTCATATTTCCTTTCAAGTCGAAGTTATTATGCTAAACATGCTTTTCAAAATCAATAATCCATAATCCATGTCAAATAGTAAGTGATGCTATACAATAATACTAAGAAAGAATTCACCTTATTGCTATTCTATATAATTCGTGTGGAAGCAAGTTAAAATATTAAGACTTTAGAACCAGGGAAGAAACAAAAAGGACTTCAACACTAATAATATCTAAACGCATCAACCATAAGGGTGAACAAGAAAGGAGGTAAAGGATCTCCATACATAAACCTTCGCTGGCCTAAAACCAAGATTTAGGTTCCTAAGTAACAAATAAGGTAGCTGAGGAAAGACAGCCTGATATTGAATTTCTGCAATGGAATAAATGGCCAAATGGGGTCTGCGTCTCTTATCTTCAGTTTGCAAATGACAATATTCTCTTTCTAGAAAACGATGAAGCAAGCTGCACTGATGTTCTCAATCTCCTTATAAGCATCAAGCTTATATGTGGGCTGAATATTAATCTGAATAAAAGTGGTTTGGATGGCATTAATGTGTCAAATGAAGAGTGTGGCTCCTTGCTTTTGTGGCCAGTTATCAAATCCTTAAGTGGCCCTTGGTTTATTTGGGTAATCCTTCATAAGGGAATTCCTTTTGAGAGCCTGCCATTCATAAGGCTTTAAAACGTTTGGATAATTCAAAGGAAGCTTACTTTAGAGGGGTGACTTACTCTTACAAATTTGTTTGGCAAGCATTCCCCTAACAAAGGAAGTTTGTCTCACGTCACACTGTTCAGATTCTTTGGTGCCTTTTGTTTCTTGTATCAGATTTTAGGAAGATATTTGGATGGCTTTTCATTCATAATTTGTAGAAACTTGCTTCAGAGCTATGATGCACCGATATGTTGTAAATCTCACAAATGCGTATCAAACTGGCAACAGATATGAATATGCAAAATGTTCGATGACCTTACATCAAACAAAATTTGTGTAACAGATCAACTTTTTTAAAAGAAAGATAAAGTTCTTTTCCCCCACCCCGCACGGGCCCCCCCGGGGGGGGGTCGTTAAAAGATAAGATGAAACTGAGTAAAATCAGTGTGAATCTTTTCCATTCAATCCAATGTATTGTATCATAACGTATAAAATCCTCATACCCGTATTTATGCAACATAGCTCTGGTGTTGCCAAAACAAAACAAGCATCTTATTGAACATGAGATAAAATTGGAAGGAGCTCCCAGGAAATTTGAGCGGCAGTTAGAACTTAAAACAAAGGATGAGAACCTTCATTTCTGAGATGAAATTGATGTTAATCCTGCTAAGGGTAACAGTGCCCTAACTCAAGATTTGTCTGGCATACTTACAAGGAGAGCTCTTCACCCTTCATCTCCTCAAATTCCCTTATGCAGTTGAACAATTTTCCTGCTTCTCTTCTGCTCAAAACTCCTATGGTTTTTATCAGTAAACAAATTTCAGTGCTCCTCTCAAGGAAAGGGCTGCTCCTTTGCATGCTGGTTCCAAACTCTTCTTCAATGTTGTACAATACTGTCAAATGGAATGAGTTTGAGTATAACACCATAGATTCCAGCTGCCATGTCAATGTTCAAGACAACCTCAATGTCGATCCTTTAATCCAAAGATGGGGGTCAAGGTGGTCAATCCAATGAACAAGTCTCAATGATAAGTTGATTTTTTAGCTGACATATGTTCAGAAGAGAAAAGGGTTACGAGAGAGTTGGACAAATCGAACTCTACTATTAACTAAGATAGCAAAGCTGATAGGCAGGTGAATTGGTTTCCTAATGAAGATTCTTAGTTGGAATGTTAGTGGGTTGGGTAACAGCGGGAAGTGTAAGAGAGTGAAGGAGGTTATATTCAAAACAACACGGATGTATTTTGCATCAAGAAACCAAGTTGAACAATTGGATACTGGGATTATTAGGGTCATTTGGGAATCTAGATATGAAGACTGGGATTGCTGTCTTCTGTTACCATAGAGATGGTTGTTAGTCATTTTGGCACACTAGGTTTAGGACCAAGGTTGACTCTATCCATGACAACTTTCCTGTGTCTGTTTGATAGGTATTAAATGGACAGGCCAGTGGTGAATTATCTGTGCATGGTCCAAATAGCCCTAGGCTGCATTTTTTTCTTGTGGGACGAGTTTAGTGTTTTGTTTGGCTCTGTGGGATCCATTGGTGCTTAGGTGAGGATTTTAATGTTGTTCCATTAGAAAAGTTAGGTGGTGATCGTGTTTCCCCTTTTATGAGAGATTTTGACAGCTTTATGATGGAGTGTAGCCTTAGGGGTATTCCCCTCTCCAATGCTAGGTCCATCTAGTCAGATAGAAAGCGTTACACAGTTGCTTCTCGATTGGATAGATTTCTTTTTACATCTATATGGAAGGATGCTATTCCAAATCTTGTGCAAGAAATCTTGTTGAAATGGGACCTTATCCTTTTTAGGCTGAAACATATAGCTTAGTTATCACTTTCCTATCCCTTTCTGTTAAGGTAGTTTGGAGCTTAGATTTGATTCAGTACTGGGAAGGTTTTGAATTTATGAGAAATCAGAAAATTAAACTACTCAAGGAAAAGTTGAAAGAGACTGGAACAAATGTTTTTGAAGACATTCTTATTAGAAAATAAAATATCTTGAAAGAGATTGGTTATTTAGACAGGTTGGAGTTAGAGTGCAATCTTTTAGAGGTTCATTGTGATAACAGGCAAAATTTAAGGCTGGCATTAGTTGAGGAAGAAACTTGCTATAGGTATAAGGTGAAAGGTGAAATTAGGCAAGGGGATGCTAATTCACTATTATTTCATAAGGAGGTTTTTAGGGGGTGTACCAAAAGCCTTATTAGAAGGAAACAGAACACAAGAGAATGAGGAATCCTCACAAAGAAACCAAAATAACGAAGCTAAATCCTAACAGGATAAATCATGCAACAATGCAAACCAATGCCTTTGTATGTCAGGTAATGTCACTCCATGAAATAAACTATGAATAGAGCACCAAAGGGAAGCCAAAAAAGTAATGTTATCCCAAATAAAGTCTACAGTTGAAAGGAATCATTACAAAGTCGAACATTCCTTTTCAACCAATGAACCAAATATACTAAAGCACAGCATAAACCATTGAATACTCATAAAAGAGTTGGAGCTCAAGGCTAGTTGCGTTTCTAGAGATATTGAGGTGAATACTTCTGAGATCTCTAGATTCTACACTAACTTTTCGTTGAGGACATCCCTTGTAGACCTTTTATTAAGGATTTGGATTGCTGGCCCATTTCCTCAGTAACTGCATGTTGGTTAGAGAAGAATTTTGAAGTGGAGGAAATCCACGGGTCTGATTTAACACGAGGAGAGAAATGTGCATGGTCGTGATAGTTTTACTTTTGGCTTCTTTCAAAGTTGTTGGGAAGCTGTTAAGCCTAACCTCCTTACAATGTTTGTCATATTCTCCCTAGATGGTAAAACTGGAGTTTGCATGAACTCCACTTTTATCTCCCTTGTCCCTAAAAAGGATATATCAGTTTAAGGTTAAGGATTTTTTACCTATTACCTTGGTTTCCAGAGCTTACCAAGGCCATCATGGAAGTGACTGCTGCCAAACTAAGCAAGGTCCTTTAATATACCATTTATGAAAAAAAAGAGCATTTATCATAGCAAGACAAATTTTAGATGCGGCCCTTATTGCAGATGAGAAAGCTTACTATTATGCTAGTTGGGGTTTTATGGACAAAGTAATGGAGAAGAAAAGCTTTGGGAAAAGGTAGAGAAATTGGATTTTGGGTTTCCTATTCTCTTCTAACTTTGTGGTTATTGTAAATAGTGAACCTACATCCTAGTTCAAAGGTCAAAGGGGTGAGAGATGAAATCCTATATCCCTGTTTCCTCTTCCCATTGTGATCGATGAGCTTAGCCATTTAATGTTGTGAGCTGTTAACAATGAGAGTTAAGGGTTTAATTGTAGGTGTAGAGGGGCTTAGTCTCTCATCTTTGATTTGTTGATGGCAAAGTTCCTTCTTGCAGCCAATGCTGACTCTATTGTTAACAGTTTATCTATTTTGGGTTTCCTTGAGGTCATCTCTGGTCTTAAAATCAACCTTTCCAAAAATGGTTTAGTGGGTATTATTGTCGACGATCAAATTTTGAATGCTTTTGCGACTTTAGCAGGTCATCAGGTCCTCCAGTGGCCTCTCAACAAGACTAGGCCTACCAGATGTAGACTTCACCAACCCTACCAGCCATACTTTTTTGCATCCACATAAGATCCTCCCATCTGACAAAACTACATCTCATGAAAATAAGAGCTCAACTTCATTTCCATCAACTTACAGAAAGCAAAATGCAGGACAGGAGTTCAGCATATCAAAATTAATGATGATAACTCCATTGTATAAGATGTCTTCCAGCCAAATATATACTGCTAGAAAGCAGGGAAAGGACAGGAATGGATGAGGAGCACGTATAGTGTAGCAGCATACAAAAATTATGAAACTATATGGAGGCAAAGCAAAGTTATATCAATCCTTGCTCTCCCCAGACTGATTAATGCTCAAAAACCTCCATATCTGTGTGTTGGCACCCAATTCTTGATTGGGTTGCCCAAAAAAATATGTTTTGCTTTGTTTGGGGAAAAAAAAATTGAAGAATAATCCCATTCCGTTTAGCACATCTCATAATTAGTTTTAGTCCAAAAATAAGAAAAATTACAAAATCTTGGAAAAATTAAAAAATAAAAAATCAGGGGAAAAAAATCAAAATCACAATCATGATCAAATCTTTTTTTTTTCCATCTGCATAACTTTCATTGATTTGTGTTCTTAATTAGTATCAATCACCATTTTTAAGTTATTCTAATCTGATCCAATTAGCATAAATAACTCAGTCATTTCATAATTGCATGGATCCTAAAAATATGTATAAATGTGCATAGATTTTGCAAGAAAGGGGACAGCCACAGCCGCCGTTCCATAGCATATACCTCAACCAAAAGCTACACCCCTGTCAACCTTCATCATGTAGACCCAACACCCCCACTACTGTCATCACCTTCGCAACCAATGTCAACACAATCCTTCACTATCACAACTACATGAAACACACCGCAAATTCCACAATCAAACTGCTATCAACCCAACCCACAAATCTTGTATTGTGCACTGCCAGCTGAAGAGCTGACCCTTCTTTAATCTCTCTTCTTTTTTGGTTCTTACGGTGCCTTCCTCTGCATTTCTAAATTGTTTTGCACTTTTGAATTTCTGGGTATTTGTCATTTGGTCAAAAGTATTATTTTAGATGGTCTTTTGTTTAAAGTCATGTCTCCCTTTTCTTTTACCTTTTAACTGTTACTCTTTTTTTTTTCCTAGTTTTATTTTGTCTTGATTTGGAAACTCTCTATTGTTGGCTATGCATATCTTTTTGTGTTCCTTTTAACATTATGGGTCTTGGGTCCTTTTTTCTTAGCTTTTGTTTTTATTTTGGTAATATATGGAGAAATAGGGCTATCTCTTACTTTCATCTCTAGTGCGTTGTTCCTTTTTATTCAAAGTTAAGCAGAAAGAGATTTTGTTAGTAAAAATGATTTCCCTTTAAAAAAATTAAAAATAAATGCATTCTCATATGGTCAAAAATGTTTTCTCAAATAAAATTAACCCAACACACAGTTACTTTTTAGAAGAACTATGTGACTTTGAATTCCTCATTACACTAAAGGATACGTAGGAGCTGATATTTTTCTGTCTAGCCAAAATTAAGTTTTTCTAAATTTGTTTGTTTCTAATTTTCTTTTTTTTTATTAACTTTTGTAAAGCTTTAATTTTTTAGGGGAAAAATAAAATTACTGAAGTTATTATTTTAACTTTGCACAGCAAACTTTGGGTAATCATCGAGAGACAGATGTATTAGGGGTGCAGAAAATTAAAAGGTTTTCCCAATTTTTACCATAAATCAAAATTGGTTATAACTCTATTGAATTGAAAATTAAATTTTTATTAAGAAAATGTTCTTGCTGCAGCGCCCCTCCGGGGACATTGTGACAATGTGTGAACACCTCATAGCTGTCGTATAGTTCTGCCACAGTAGCAGTAATAGAGAAGAAACCAACTGATTTCTGTCACTAAATTTCATGATTTTTGCTTCCCATGCTTTATGACATTCCCATTAACAACTTTCCATAACCATCTAGTGCAATTTAACAATTTCCTCACTAGTTATGGAGCAAAAAAGCAGAAGGAAATCTACAAAAAGAGTGATAAATGACGCTAACCTGCACTGGTGTAAATGCAAGACTTGAGGTCAAACCAGATGTAGCACCACTACTACCAAAATTCTTTTCCTTGAATCTGACAAATCAATATAGTCCATTAGAAATGCAGCTCTGATCAGTCAGATATGTAAATCCAAGGCATCAACAAAAACTTACCTCTTGGCAACTTTTGCAGCAAGTTTGCTTGGACCAGCTGACACACGAAGCTTGCCACTGCCAGCCTGACCAAGCATTCCATAGCCCTCACCCAGACCATCCCCTATAATCCAAAAGCATAAAAATATTAAAGAATAAATATATTGACATTTTTACAAAGTCACAGTACTTCAAAAACAAAAAGGAATATGAAACTAAATTTCCAAAGGATTTCATATTATGCCCTTCACACATACAATAATTATGGATATATCGAATTAGGACTTAGGATCCTTTTTATGTTAGAACTTAGAAGGGCTATGTACTAGTTTTACACTTTTACAGTTTTACTACGCTTGTACTTTAACCTAGATTATTAGTGTATTAGGAGTACTGGGTTACAGTTTAGTAGCACATCATCACAACTATTCAAGGTTTCATTCATTACCTAACATATTCTCTCTTTTGTTCTTCTATCCCATCCATATAACTTCATATAATAAAAGCAAATGGAAGCATCAAATTATAAATTAAAAAAAGGAAAATACTGCATTGTAAATGTAAACCAAATCATGACTACTGGACAAGTGAAATCAGGTAAAATTACCTAAGGAACTCTCTTCAGGGACACCAAACTGCATCCTATTGGCTAACTTCCTCATGTCTGTTATTGCATACCTAACATGAGTTACCAGGACGTGATTAAGAAAAGGCAAACAGAGAACATATCCTCAACCTGCAACCCAAAAAAACCAGACAGGCAACAAGCTAAAATTATGCTAACCTTTCCTTCATCTTCCTAAGCCGACGACCACCTCTCTTCTTCTTAGGCTCAGAATCCGGAACTGGAAGTGGTTTGGGTTGCTTAGCAGGAGGGGGCTCCTGCCATTTCTCAATTTTTTTGTGAATCTCATCCTTGAAAGCCCTCCCAGTGTTCCCAGATGGATCCCCACGTATTGAATCTACTCTCGCTGCAAGTGTAGACTTTGCAGCAAGGAGTCGGCATGCTCGCATCCTAAGAGGAGGAGGAGTAGTCTGAAATATCTCTGTTTGCTCAATGTAACCGACACGAAATTGAGATGTCGCAGTGGAAAACCCAGCTAGATTTTTTTTCTTGGCACCGAGAAGCTGAACATTACAAGCAGGCATCTTTGCAAGAGCTGCTAGACCACCAGCAGTCCCCATCAGTTTAGCCGCAACAGCACTCCCAACTATAGCAGAAAGATTAGGCGCAATATACCCCATTCTACTCTCAACAAAATCAAGAACTTTTTTCTTTGCTGAATCAAGAGCAAGGGCTCGGTCACAAGCATCAATTGTCTTATTAAGGACTTCTTCAGGAAGTGGCTTTCCAGTTGTAGTTGAAGCTGTAACTGAGATGACCATGATAATAGCGGAGGGTAAAAGCCCCTCTAGATCAACAAGAGTAAGATCCATTTCATTTCCTATCTTCTTAACAACACGTGCATAATCAATTGGGTGATGCACCAGTGACTCAAGCTCTGGAAACTTCAATCGATACTTGTCACGAATAAAATTGTGGATAATGACAATCTCATTCTCAATGTCGACTGACAATGCATTGCATTCAACAATCAATTGGTATTCAGGATCATCCTCCAAACCGACTCCCTGAATTGAGACGTCTGAACCCTTTTGAAGGGCTTCTTCCACTTTCTGCCATAGAAAGATAATGTTAACCCTTACTTACATACCCGTGACAGCATACACTAACAGAAAAAATGAAATAATGGTAGATTAGCGCAGATAGGAGTAGAAGCAAAGCAAAAAATAAACAACAATATTACAGGACAAAACAACAATGACAGGAATGTTAAAAGCTTCAGTTGCAGCTCACAAACAGCTTAGTTGAATTGATTCCAGAATCTACTTCTACCTCAACCAGAAAAAAATGCAGCGGCAACGACAAAGCCTAGTACTAAATTGAAGTCCAGGGGGGATTAATGCAGTTTCTGGAAGTTTCTACAGCCATCCACAATTTCTACAATCACAAAGTGATAGCAACCGCGGCCACAACCGCAATTTAAAACCCCATAAAAGCAATGGTTACTACGTACTAACTAACCTGCATAATATCAATGTATCTCTGTGTTTTCTGCAGCTTGGAGACACTGTCCAAGTCATCATAATTGAGGTTCTCTAGGTCAGCCAAGTCCCCATCAATATCTTCTTCCATATCTGCGGCATCCACATCGTTATCCTCCTGTAAGAAAAGAAAACATATTATTCACAAATTATCACCACGACACCAACTTTTTCCTACGAACTTTTCAGGAGAAAACAATCAAGGGAAAAATAAAACAAATATGAAGATTATACTCACGGGGATTTCAGCCTCATTATCAGAGAGCTCATCGAGGTCAGCAAGAAAAGAATCAGCAAGAGTAGCCTGCAAGCAAACGCGCAAAGAAGACCCTGAATTTGCAAATCTTAAGTACACTATGTTCAGATAATCATAGTTGTAATTGAATCTATTGCTTTGAGATTAAACACAAGAACAGGAACATGTGAAGAGAAGGAGAGGGAAAAGAGGAGAACGAACCATGTGGTTATGGACGAGGTGGTCGGAAGCGATGGAGTGGGGCGGAGAGGGGCGGCAGGGAGAGAAGAGAAGTAGGTTTTTGATCTGTGTAATGTAAATGATGATCAGCAGAAGGAGGAGAGAAGGATCAATGAACTAAAATCAACAAAATCATGAAGGTGAGAATATAAACGCAATGCCAAAGGATATGTGAGAAAAACTGAAATCGGCCATTTGAAAATTTTTAATGAAATCGAATTAATAATTGAATTTCATTATAAATTAAATTAAATTCTTATATTTGGAATGAATCAATAAATTAAAAAATTGAATTTTTTAGTTTGGAATGAGTCTAAAAGTGAATTAATTTAATTATTTTTACTATTTTATCTTTTATTAATAGATTAAGAATAAAATATTATATTTAACTAAGATTATTTTGATATTTTTATTTATTAGAATTTAATTCCCATACCAAATTACACCCATTTGAATCTAATTTTAATTTCTTAATTTTATTAAATTTTAATTCATATAAAATTATAATTTTTTCATTTAAATTACTTTTAAACTATAGAATTCAATATAATTTCTTGATAAAATTAAATTTAAAATATTTCAAACGCGCTTTTTATAAGTTAATGAAAAATTATGAGCGCTGAGCAGCAGTGCAGTAGCAGTCAACCGGCCAGCGAGGACACCTGTCTCTTCTCTTTTTTGGCCCGGGGACACAAGTCTTTTGTGTGCGTGTGTATTTATTATTTATAAATACAATGGGACTTGTTAGGCTTTTCGGCTTTTTTAATGGGCCTAACGCCAATCAGTTATAAGCACACTAAGGATCCTGTTTGGATTGCTCCATTGGGTTCCTCAGATCCGAAAAAAATATTGGGTCCCGAGATTGAGGATCTTTTAATTTGTAAGAATGAGAAAAAGAGCAAACTACAACTTTGGCTCGAAAAACTGTATAGATGACAAATCATATCATATCATATATCATATTATATATTATATCATATCATCATCTATTATCTATTACTAATAATAAAGGGAATTCTAGAGAAAAACCTATCATTTGGGGTCCAAATTTCAAATTCCGATTTTGCCATCATTTTTCTTTTATAAATCAATTGATCGAAGGTTGAAATACAGTTTTGCACCCATGAATTGAACACAACCTCATTGCTCAAAAGGAAAGAATTGAATGGTGAGAAGGGAATTTGGTGGTGAAGCATCATTGATGAGGAAGCACAATGAAATTTATGATAGTGTTTCTCTAGTGCAAGAGACAGATGGGAAGCAAGAGAATTATCATGATAACATTCGTTCAACAGTGAGACAGATGGGAAGCAAGAGAATTATCATGACAAGTGTTAAAAGTTCAAAGAAATGATATGTCAAATTTTGCCATATTTCAATTTGTTATAATGGGGATAGGGTAGGGGACAAAAATCTACTAGATATTTTGCCAAATTTCAAAAGAAAAAAATGGCTCGCAAAAATCCAAACTATGAACAAACACGATACAAAAGCTACAAGTTTGACTACTCCATCCATAATCCCTTTGTCACTGTCATCAATGTAGGAAATTGGTATCTTGTTGAATATATTAAATTATAATATTTTAAATATATTGTATATCATTCATGAAATTACTCTATTCGTGCTTGAATGATTCCTCATTTCAAAAGCTTCTTTTGTCTTCATTTTAATAATTTAAATGGCATACATTATTTCTTTTCAATAATAATTCTATTAGATATTATTGGAAGAGAAGAAAGATATGATGGAGGATAGGAGAAAAAGTTGAATTATTAAAAAAAATGATGATTAAGCAAATTACTATTATTTTTTTGAGAGGATGAAAACAGAGAGAGTGGTGAGAAGTGACAATGCTAAATTTAAGTGATCATTATTCGAAAGTAATTTTAGGAGGAGCATGGGTAAAAGACAATATGTACCTCTCTTACCACTCAAAATAAAGGTTTTTTAACCCTTCAAATTTGGGATCAAAGAGGGAATGAGTGCAACATCTAAATAAATATTTTTTTACTTTACTCCTCACATTCCTCTTTTATTCTATTGTTAGACACTCTTTTCTATCATCTAAAAGCTCCCAATCATAACCTAATTTCAGTGCGTATTTAAAATTGAACAGTTATTCAAGGATTCAAGGAGCATATGACAAGATAAATTTATTAGCGTACCTTATTTAAAGTGTTTATAATACTATTTAACTGCTTATATTACAAAATGGGGCCATAGTATCCCAATTATTCTCACAGATAATTTTTGTATATTCATTTATCCCACATTTTGTTAAAAAAATACACACAGAATAATTCAGATCAATAACGTCATGAACATTGATTTTGTCACGGATGAGGGGATGAAGATAAAATCCAACTACTACTACAACTTATGAAGAAGACTAGTTTGATGTATCCAAAAGAATAAAAAAAACAGATGACTAGTTTGATCATTTCAATTTCTCCTTCAGAATTAGTCAATAACCAAAAAGAAATAATAACAAAATCTGTTGGACTAGTCTGGCTACTCTACGCTGACCGCTGGGTTTCGAACATTCAATGAATATTCAAACATGTTTGTCAAGTGGCAATTTGAATTACTTGAAGAGACCTGAATACTTGAATGGGTCCTAAAAGCTTAGAACTTTCTGAAGCCAAATGCATCACAAAGGATTTACTGATTCTACAATTTGTTTTTGGCGATAAATCATTTATATTTGATAACATAAACCAAGATGAGGATAAAAGGTGCAACCTCAGTCCATGCTCAATATATCCGCAAGTACTGGATGACAGTCCCTTTCGATACCACCACACATCCTATCTGGTAGTCCGGCAGGTTGGAGTATATGTGTCTAACACTTCCGAATAAAAACGGGTATAAATGAATTAAAGGAAAAACAGATTAGACCAAAAAAAAAAGTTAAATACTTTAGTTGGTTCTCTTTTTTTCCTTTTTTTTTTTTTGAAAAAAATATTATATATTGATTACCCCAATTTAGTACTAAAATACTAATAATCGAGACGCGTTAGTCGTTCAAGATTATAAAAAAATACATTTTATAATCTCTTATAATAAAGAATTTAAGATAAGTTAATTCATTATCGATATTTTTCAAGTAGTTTAGGACAAATTGACCACTATTAATTCATAAAACTGTTTAAGTTGGTCTAAAAAAATAAAAATAGAATAAATAACTCCATCAAAATCTAGACAATTGACTAGCTTGTTCTGTGTTTATAATTATGAAGGCCTGCGAAATGTACCTTTTTCTTTTATTCACCAATTTTTTTTGGTGCTATTTCTTTAAAGGCCAAATTGGGGTCTAATTCAAAATTTATTGCCAACAGATTTTGAATAATATAGATGAATTCATTTTTTCTTTATGCAATGTTAGTGGGAACCAATTTTATACAGATATTTAATCACATATTACTGTGTCAGTAAAAAACATTTGACTCTCACATCTATTGCCTCAAAAATCTGATATATAGTGATATATGATTAAATATTTGTATAAAATTATTTATTACTAATAGCATATCCAAATGAATCCCTAATAATCAGTGTAATTTTTATTTTAAAAAAGTTCAAACTCTCACGTGATGATTATTTATACTCAAATTCTTTAAATGAGATAGATTTTTAATATATTATTGTATTAAATTTGTGTTATCAATCAATTATATATTATTTTTCTAATAACTTTTAGCGATGACGATCATAAAAAGTTAAATACTTTTAGGTCCTATTTGATACATAGTATTAGCTAATGTAATAATGACAATTTATACCACATGTTTGGTGTCACACGTTATAATATAATGTTATACGGTAAAACTATTTTATCCTATGGCTATAGAATTAAGTTATGAGGTCCTTAGAGGCCTGATAACACATGATAATATTATTTTTATTAATCAATCCCAAATTAATTTTGATTTACTCTTCTACCTTAATGGCCCACCTCCACCCACTGCTAACAATAACCACCCACCCACCGCCCACCAGTCGCCACCCGCTTGCAACCAGTCGCAGCCTACCCATCGTCCATTGCCACCCACCCACTGCTTGTCACACCCTGCTCGTCATCGATCACCACTAGTTGTCGCCCCGTGATTGCCCTCCCCAGGCGTGATCGCCCATTGCACCCCACCACCGCTCGCTTGTCACCACCTACTCGTTTGCCCACTACTAATCGTGTAGCGCACCAAACAATAGATAATATAAAACTTTATACAATGAATTTCTTATAATATATTATCAAACCTTATACTATTATGTCTACTATTATTAGGACTTATCATACACCAAACAGGGCCTTAGTAACATAATCATGCATGATTGGATGATAAATATGATAAAACTTAAAATTTTACCCTCATAGTTTACCAAAATTAATTTCCTTTAGAATAATTTACATGAGTTGATTTTTATTTCAAATTTTATTTACATATGATTTAATTTTTAAAAATGCGTAATAGTTAAGGTATTTATTTCTCAAGGACAATATTGACAAATATTGTAAGAACTGAATCCAATCAAAAGAAAAAATATAATAACAAGTAAAACAAATCAAAACACAAATAAATTAAATTATAAGGATTGATTTTTTATAACCTATTGATGTAAAATTTTGATAGATTACAATGTAAATTTTTTTTATATTCTTAATTTACATAACCTTTTAACTAGTGGGTGTTAGAATCCGTCATATATATTGATGTAACAATAAAAGATGGATATCAATACAAAAGTCATTTATACTTTTTTCTTTAATCAGAAAATGTAGCTCTACTCTGGAAAAAAGAGGAGCAATAAGTACATATTA
The DNA here is from genome assembly GCA_031216105.1 of Dalbergia cultrata. Lineage (NCBI taxonomy): Eukaryota > Viridiplantae > Streptophyta > Magnoliopsida > Fabales > Fabaceae > Dalbergia > Dalbergia cultrata. The sequence goes on along the minus strand of CM062353.1, from coordinate 26,480,037 downwards.
CTTGATGGCAGATTCTGATGTGGGAAGGGTGAGTTGTTCACCATATGGTGACCAAATCTCATCCATCCAATATCATATCTAGTGGTTATAAATTAACTTGATAAAAAATAAAGTTTCAATTGAAATTTTCATTTTCCTATTCTATCCTTCTAATCATTGTGGCATTATCCTTTTCCTTTCTTCTTTAGATATGCTCTACCGCTGCCACCACCAAATTCAGCACCACCAACAATGCCTGTATTCTCCCCACCACCAACACTAGTTCAATATAGTTACCCTCCACCTCCTGCATTTCACTATAGTTCCCTTCCACCATCTCATCCGGTTCACTATGGTTTGCAACCATCACCCAATGTCCATTATAATTCACCACCACCACCCCGTCGACTATGGTTCTCCATCGCCACCACTAGCATCACCGCCTCCATGCAAGACTCCACCTTCTCCTCCGTCTCCATCTCCACCAACCCAACACTTGATTTCAAGAACACTGTCATACAACACAAGAATGAAGAATCCTGCAAACGCACAAAATGAGTGTTCCTCCCTTTTTCCATGTCTTTGTTTGCCTACAACAACCATTTTTTCTTCTTTGATTTGTGATTTTCTTGTGTTGAAATTTCAATCACTATTAATATTACTATTTATCCCCAAAAAATCCACAAAATCCATTTACTTCTCAATCCAATTATGATCTTCTAGCTACCATCCTTCATCATTAACTAGCCATGGTTCTTCATAGAGAACAAGACCTACTCCTTTCTTCCCTTTCATAGGCTCTCCTAAAGTATCCCCCCCCCTTTATTCATTGTTTTTTATTTCGTTGAAATTATTTTAAAAGTTGTGAGCTTTTAGTGAAGATTTTACCAGTGCTTTGTCTGGAGCATAAAAGAAAAATTAAATTCACCTCCAAATTGATTTTAATTATTATGATGTTTCTCAACTGTGAAATAAAAATTGCTAGAGGAAGAGTAGGTTGCAAAGAAAGTGTATGTATAGGAATCAATTGAAGACCATAATATTTATGGCTACAAAGACAGAAGCATGGCAATGGCAGTGGTGGAGGTGGCGAGGAGAAAGGCTCCACAAAGAGGAGGTCACAATAGAGGGGGACTTGGTGGCAGCGGGCTATGTGAAAGTGTGGTGGGGGAGAGAAAAGATAAAATAAATTAGGGACAAAAGAGACATTTTACCATTAACCACCATGGTGGTGACAAACTTATTGTCCCCATTTAAGACTCTGCCTATACTTAATACTACAAACTCAAAAAGAGACTTATAACCCCAATGGTCATTTTCCAAAACATACAAGCTCATAAGGAAACATTAGGAGCCCCATTGCACAAACACATAATTCACAAAACCAAAATTCTCAAACCTCAAGAAAGAAATCTTGCAACAAAAACATGAGTTCCTGAACGTAAATAGCATGAAGTGCACCACTCGAAACGATAGCCAACTCACTGAACTGCTCCATGCGTTGCGACTCTTTAGTTTCCATTGGCCACCGACGACTAAACATTCTCAGAATGATCCAATCTTTCATGAATTTCACCACAACACGATCATCCTTATCCACATCTTCACTTAACCAAGACAGAAAAGTTGTTTCAAAATTTAGAAGGTGGTTGCCTTTCTAGCATGAAGGAAAGGGAAGAAAGCACACACAACTAGAAAATCTAGATAGTAACAAAAGGAAATCACCACAAAAACAAGCAAGCAACATAGTTAACAATTATTTAGGACACTCAACATCCCACAAGAGATCATTTGGAAAGTGTCCATAAAAGTTGCACACTTGAATTAAAGTTCGAAAGATAATGTTAAAAGGAGAACAAATTTATAAACTTTAATTTTAATTAAATTTTTTTAGGTGCAAACATGTTTTAAGATTAAATCATGTATCAAATCATCTTTAATTAAACATTCCATGTAATCAGGTCATTTGCATAGGCTTATGAAGTCATACAAAATAGAAGTTTGTAAAACATTATTTAAAACATATCAATTCAATGATAAAGTTAGAAACATACATTATTTTGTCAACAATTTATAGAATGTCTAACTAGATAAGTCTTAAAAAAATAATTTTAATATACTAATAACAGTATATAAATATTTTATATTATGAAGCATAGATACTGACATGAATACGGGACATGATGCGATAAAGACACAAGGGAGATATAAAAATTAAAAGATTATAGAATACGGACATGTCATATATATAATTAAAAAATTTGAAAAAATTGATACAATATTTAAAATATCATTTATATAAGTTTTATTTTCTTGTAAACTTAAAAAATCATGTATTATTTTCTTTCTATAACCTTATTTATATTGTTCTTTTTATATTAGAGTAAGACAAAAAAAAGTAAATTTTAAATTAAATATATACATGCGTGCTTGTGTGTGTCATACAAGATCTGATATGGATACGTGCTAGACACATAGACATGAACCTAAATGGCGTGTCTGTGTTTCATAGATTTTGTATAGTCATTTAATAATATAATATTACATTAGAAAATATGATAAAATTCTATCCTTATTTTCTGAAAAGTCCATAATAAAATCAAATTGATTGGATAATAGTGTAAACTTTTTTCATACATAGTGTAAAATTAGTTTAGTTTATAAAAATTAAATTAAAAAAATTAAAATTTAATTTCTATTTATTGTCAGTATAAATCTTTTTTATAATATTATCCAATCAAATCAACCCATTTACTTTAAATAGGTGATGTGAGAAAACTTAATCATTTTTACTAAAATCACATTATATAATTGAATGATTTCGGTGTGCATACATAAATTTTAAACTTGAAAAAAGGTGAATAGAAAAATAGACAAATTATAAAATAGATCCAAATAATCATAATCAATACTATAATAGATCCAAATATGAAAGGTACATGAAAAGTAAGTTCATGGAAATTTTTGAAAAATCGAAAGAAACAAAACCAGCAAAAAGTAGCATGTACGTATGCCCGTCACCTCACCCACCAGAGCAGCAAAGGCCAAGCTCCCTTCCATCTCTTTTCGTGTCTCTGTTTTCTCTTCCCTTTCACCTCACCACCACCACCCCCATTGAAGTTCAAGCACCACCGATTCAACTAATTTCGCTTCACCCAAACCCTAATAATTCCCCCGTGACCCAATTACCACCACAACCCTGATCTCATCAATCATAATTAACTTGTGAAAAACTTATCATCCTAATCCCAACACCACCACATAAGGTTAATTTTTTTTATGCGTGGATAATATAAAGGCTATAGCATTTATTTTCTATTAGATAACATATATATAATTTACTTTTTTAAAATAAATTTCAAAATAAAAATTAAAAAACTAGAGAAGGACAAGTATATATGTGTCTTTAAACCATTAAAAGTCAGTGATTGTAAAAATAAAAATCTTAATATAAGAAGTTTATTTACTACTTTTAAATTATATAAATATTGGATGTTAAAATTAAATAATAACATGTGCATTGTATAGTTTGATTCAGTATGTATCATTTTTATTACTCATTAACCATTACTTTTCTTTTTTCTAAAATATAAATTTTAAAGGAAATAATTCAATATATAAAATATTAATTATTACATCAAATAAGTTAATGTAAAATACTTATAACTAAAATAATGAAAATAATATTAAATATTTTAATGATTAAATTATTTTTATTAAATTTCATTATAATGACTGATACACAATAAATATCAATTATATATTAGTTTTATTTGATTATTTTCTTTCAGTATTGTAATGGGGAAAAATCAAATTAGATAAAAGATTGTGCTCATATTTTATAGTGTAAATCTATTTATCATGCCATAATAATAATAGTTGAAATTAGACATTATATTATAATAATTATATACATTAGTTTTATTTGATTAAAATAAAAGAAGGGCAATTCAGTAAAACTAAATAAGAACTCAAGTGAAGGTGTCACCTGAATAGATCCAAATATAAAATTTGCACCCTAAACAAAAATGAGTTCACGGAAATTTTTGAAAAAGCAAAAGAAACAAAACCAGCGAAAAGTAGCTTGTACGTATATGCCCGTCACCCACCAGAGCAGCAAAGGAAAAGCTCCCTTCTATCTCTTTCCGTGTCTCTGTCTTCTCTTCCCTCTCACCTCACCACCACCACCCCCATTGAAGTTCAAGCACCACCGATTCAACCAATTTTGCTTCACCCAAACCCTAACAATTCCCACGCCACCCAATTACCACCACAACCCTGATCTCATCAATCATAATTAACCCATGAATAACTTATCATCCTAATCCCAACACCACCAAAAAAGGAAAAAAAATAAATAAAAGAAGAACTCCTCATTCGCAATTTGAGCAGAAGCACAATTCCTTTAGACAAAAGGTAGAGAGATATAATAGAGAAAAGAGTGTTTGTGTTGTGTGTGTTACAGTGGAGCCAGTTATAGACAGCAAGAGAGAGAGAGAGAGAGATGCCAAGTGTGGCTGTGAAGCTGTACAGCGTCTTCTTCAAGTTCCTCTTGAAGCACCGTTTGCAGAACAAGATTCAAGCCCCGCCAGAACAGTCCGACCCGTTCGGCGTAACCTCCCGACCCGAAGAATCCGTGGCGGCGGCCAACCCCTCATTTACGGACGGCGTCGCCACCAAGGACATCCACATCGACCCCTTCACCTCCCTCTCCATCCGAATCTTCCTACCCGAATCAGCACTCACCCCTCCCGAACCTGATTCCAAGCCTAATCACCACCACAACCATCACCCTCCCAAACCTAGGTCCAACCCTTCCCTCCGAAGACCCGATCCCGAACCAGGATCTGCCTCCTCCACGCGCGACTTGAACTCCCTCCCTTCCCGGCGCAACAGCTATGGCTCCTCCGGAGCGGGCACCACCATGCAGAGAGAGGACTCGCTCCGAAGGAACAGCATCGGAGCGGCGACCAGCAACGGCGCTGTCGAGGGTTTGAACTTGATGGCTAGCGGCGTTTACCGTGGATACTCGCCGGCGTTGGACAATCGCCGGAAACTGCCGGTGATGTTGCAGTTTCACGGAGGTGGTTGGGTGAGCGGGAGCAACGATTCCGTCGCTAATGATATCTTTTGTCGGCGGATGGCGAAGCTCTGCGATGTGATCGTGGTTGCCGTCGGGTACCGGCTGGCGCCGGAGAATCGGTACCCGGCGGCGTTCGAGGACGGGCTGAAGGTGCTGAATTGGCTGGCGAAGCAGGCAAATTTGGCCGAGTGTGGCAAGTCCATGGGGATTGGGAGGGGCGGAGGAGGGGGAATAGGCGGCGGCGGGAGTGAGTTCAAGAAATCGGATTCTCATAGGCATATTGTTGATTCGTTCGGAGTTTCAGTTGTTGAGCCGTGGCTGGCTGCTCATGGCGATCCATCAAGGTCGCAATTCTTGTCAACTCTGTTATGATTCTATTGGTTGATTGAATTTTGAATCCTGCTCTGCTAGTTAGGCTAGTCTGATTAAGCATTTTAAGATTTGGATCGAAATTGAAATATGATTGCAGTGTCCTTTTTGTTTAACTGAACTGTGATTGTTTATTTTTGTGAATGCGGTCGTTGGCTCTGCTGAATATAGATAGTGATTACTGATTAGAGAGTGCGGTGTAAGGATAGTCCTTCATAAGTCTAGGTATTCCTGGATTGTGGAGCAGAGATTACAATGAAAGTGGTGGATGGATTTTGATCATTGTATGATTTTGATGGGTGCAAGTATAAGTTGAAATCTTCATTTTATGTCGATCCCTCATTTGCGATGGGTTGACTGCATTTTATATGTAGTCTGGTATACAACTAGGGGTCCACTACAAGAGTCACCTTGGCACATTGTTTTTATGTGTTTGATAGTGTTCACATTCACAGGTTAATGAAGTTTCAGATTTGGAGCAAAACTTTTGTACTCGTCCTCTTTTGTGTTTTCACTGGTTTGCTAATTTACCTCTCTGAGTGTTGTCTAACTCTAGCTGTGAGAAAGTCACATCTTGGTTCATTTCCTGGTTTCCAAACATACAGGTCAGTTTCATATTTGGTGTTGTGATTCTCAGTTGTCATAAGAGACCAGAGAGAATTGATTTCTTTGCTTTTGTTTATATCAGCATCACACTTCCATTTCCATTTGTCTGAAAGGATTATTCCCAATTTTGTTGGTTCTTTCAGTTTGGAATGTCTTTGGCTCAGTTCTTATTTAACAAAATAGACATCTTGAAAACTACAAACACATTGAAATAGAGGTAGTAAAGTGATAATGGCATGTTAGATATTCTACAGTTGGAGATTAGTTAATGGCTGAAACAGGTCATTTTGCACTACTGCATGAGGAAATTAGAAGCTTCTCTATTTTAAAATAAAAGGATTAGTGGACTTGTAGTGCTTAAGTGACATTTTTTGTGAACATTTGTCTCTGACAATTTCTTCCATTCTTGCTTCCCCTAATTGGATTTGTGGAAATGCTTTGTTGTTGTTGTTGTTACTGTTATATTTCTTTCGTTCTTGCTCTTGGTTTGATGGTTTGTCTACCACATTTACTGTCAGTATCAGATTTCAGTTTTCTGACAAGTTTTGGAGCCTTAAGCATGAGGATGCCCTTTAATAATTTTTCATTTCCTTCTGTTTATGACTATGATGCATAAATACATGGAAAATCTTCAGATGTGCATATCATATCATATCCATATCGGACGAAATTCTCGGCAAATAGCTGCTAGAAACAAATTTTTATGAGCATTTTATGATATCCCATGTTGCTTTTTTTTTCCCTGCACTTGCAGGATACCTCCTCAACTCTTATGTATTTCAATATTGGCTTTCTGTTAATTTGACAATGTTGTGAGTTTTGTCATTAGCCCCCTAATTGGGTAGTAAATTGATATATTGACTCGTTGGTGTTCCTAGATTCCACTTGTTTAATTCATTTTATTGATAAAGGGGCTGAATTTGCAATTGGAGAACATTAATAACAATACTATATGTGGTAGACCCAGAAGTAAGGATGATGGAATGCTTCATGTGAAACATCTGCCATTCGCTCATTCAATATAACCATTTCGAGTCCTGTCTTTCTCGTTTGCTTTTACTTGTGCCAGTTCTGATGTTCGTTTTGCTCTTTCCGACTGGCTGAGAATATCATATCTTGTTTAATTTTTCCCTGTAGCCAACCCCACCTATAGTGGGACAAGGCTTAATTGTGTTGTATTTTTGCTATCATATCTCAACTTTCTTTCTACACTAAGCTGATTTCTTGAATGTCTTCCTTTAATAATCCGACATTTTTACCATGAAGCTTGGTTTGGGAGTCTTTAACAATGTGTGTACTCCAATGTCATTTTTCCCCCTCGAAAATCATACTTTCAAATAACAAACTACTTTTTATGAGAGCAAATATTTGGCTATTGGCAACAACGTGATTGGGTGAATTAAGAAGATGATTATTTGGTCAGGATTTCACCTATTACCTCCTCTGGGCATGGCAGGGTATGCTGTGATGCAATGACTTTTCGTAAGGGCCTTTGTCTGTGTGCATTAAAAATAATATTGACATCTTAAGTTACAAGTTGACATATTTGTAGATATGCTGTTTCATTGTTTGGGACTTAATTTCTTCCTGTCATGCTTCTTTTGCTTCCAGTTGTAAGATAGTCCTCATGGAGTTTTGTACTGCCCTTTTTTCAGTACTTAACCCCCTTTCTGTAACAGGTGTGTTCTTCTCGGTGCAAGTTGTGGTGCAAATATTGCTGACTATGTGGCTCGAAAAGCTGTGGAAGGAGGCAAACTTCTGGATCCCGTCAAGGTGGTAGCACAGATCCTGATGTATCCATTTTTTGTTGGAAGTGTGCCCACGCATTCTGAAATAAAGTTGGCAAACTCCTACTTTTATGACAAGGGCATGTGCATGCTTGCATGGAAACTCTTTCTGCCTGAGGAAGAATTTAGTTTAGACCATCCAGCTGCTAATCCCCTAATCCCAGGCCGGGGACCTCCATTAAAGCTGATGCCTCCAACGTTGACAGTGGTGGCAGAACATGACTGGATGAGGGATCGAGCCATTGCTTACTCAGAGGAGCTCCGGAAGGTTAATGTTGATGCACCTGTTCTTGAGTACAAGGATGCAGTGCATGAATTTGCGACACTTGATGCACTTCTCAAAAGCCCTCAGGCCCAGGTTTGCGCTGAGGACATTGCCATCTGGGTCAAGAAATATATTTCACTTCGAGGTCACGAGTTCTCATATTGAGTAGGACGTAACAAATTAAGATGATGATGGGCGGGAAGATCCTTACCTGAACTTTGAAATTAGCTTCAGATCACTCTTCTGCTGCTATTACCTGGGGGCTGTGATATATTATTTTATTGGTTTTGATGCTTGATAAGGTGTTGGATGTTGACTGGTTTCATGTTCATACCACCAGCCAGTTCTTTTTTGTAAGATAGAGTTGCCCGAGAGTAGAATTAGTTGAGCCGGTGAGATGCGTTCACCTCATGCATACCACATTTGGACGTTCCTGTGCCATTCTTTCATGTGAAATATGTACTATTCCTCGTGAAAATATATAAAATTAAATGAACCATTCTCTTAGTTTGTATGTGGTGTCCTATCCATTCTCCAATCTACCACCCTCCGAGTGGCATGAGGTTACTAGTGCTCAATGGACCAAGTTTACTTCGCACAATGAATTTTTCGTCCTTTCAATTTCAATAGAAAGCTTTATGGCTGTTGCAAACCGGCGTCTCGAAACTTTAGCCAGTGTAAAGGGTACTGGGGTAGATAAAACCAAGTTTTATTGGTTATGTGGGTTTTAGGACTCCTAGAAGTGAAGTACTAATATGCAAGCGGAACTTTGTCCAATAAGAACAGGTTTTGGTTTGTCTGTGGACGAGTTAAATCTCATCCAGCGTTGCATACCTTCAACCCATATCTATGGCAACACTATTAGATTTAGATGTGGAGAGTTTTTAGCATAACAAGGACGTTCGACCTTCTCTCAGCTTTGCATTCTCGAGATCCCACCGAACGGTATTCTCAAATCTTTTTGTTTGATGTTGCATAAGGACATGTCTTAAGGGTTGGTTAGATAATAATGCTTTTTTATGAGTAGATGCACCTGAAAAGCATAATCTAACCTTTTCTTTTTTTTAAATAGAAAAGTTGTGATGTTCTTGTTTCCGGTGCTTTTGAGAGCTGATTGGTGCTTACAAAACTTAGAAGTCTATTATTATTCTACTCTATTTAATGATTAAAAAAAGGTAGAAATTATCATTGTTTTTAGTTTAAGAAATTCTCACCTTTAATATCTACCAAAAAATTCTCATCTTTAATATTTATATCCATTATTTTGGATTCTAAGCTTATTGAAAGCAATTCGTGTTTTACTTTACTAAACAATATTACTTGATTCTTTAGAAACAACAGTGACCGCAGAGTCCAAATAGTTCAATTGCTCTAAAAACGCTAAAACAATAGCAAATGAAGCCTTGGCGCTATGTCCTTTTTTGCCCCCTCTCTTGTCGTTAGTTTTCCTTACACCGAAAAGAAAGCGGAAATAGCAGGCTCATAGTAGACTTCTATGCGGAGAATTGTTTTCCCCAAGGATAGTGGTTGTTCGATCATTACTAAGACTTCGGATTGAAAAAGACTTACGCCACTAAGTTACCATTTATTGAAAGAGCAGCGGTAAGTGTACAATAAGATTGTACAACAAATGTAAATCACACGTCTTATCACCATTTGATATAAGAGTGATATTATGTATATAATTAAATTGCACAATAAATGTACATTGCATACCTTATTACCATTGGATTTGATGACAAGTAGGATGGGTGGGGATCACACATCACATCCAATGGGGATAAAGTGTGTGGTGTGTATTTATTGTGCAATTTATTGATACACCAAATATTATTCTTTGATATGATAAGTGAGTGGAATAAGGGGGACCACTTATCATATCTAATGATAATAAAATATGTGATATGCATTCATTGTACAATTTTATTATACATATAATATTATACTTTGTGAAAATCCAAGATAAATTTATGGGTCTACGATTGATTCCTTAGTAGGTGTGCATTGTTGTGCAATGTGTATTTCATCATTTTCTTCTTGTTGATTGTCCTGAATCCGACGAACATGGCAATATAAATATGTCATGGTCCTAACATGATTGCCTCGGTGCTATTATCCCAAATCTTTTGAGGTGATTGCCCCACACTGATTCTTTACCCGGGTGAGGGGTTTACATATATACGAGCAGAATCTAGCTGAGAACCTCTCATGAATTGAAGTCTTTGTGCTGGCTTTAAGCTTTTATCGCGCAATTGGATCAAATGACAAAGACATCTTTGAGAAAAAGATGGTTGTTGCTACATGCTCCAGCCAATATTCAAGTTTGGCTCGTTGGCCTAAATATTGGAAGCACTTTGAGGGGTTGGGGTAGCCACCTTATGGTGTGTGCTCGGATTGATCAACCTGTTGGATTTTCTGGGCGCACGCTGTAGTGGCAACTCCGTTGACTGTTCTGTAACCATGATGAGTTTGAAGACGAATCTTTGGTTGTGGAAAGTCGTTTAGTTACTTTTTAAGAGCAATCTTGCGAAACAATCTGACCAAAAATATGTGATGCTAATAATAAAGATTGATCTTTGGAACGCTTTCCTCCTTCTCTGTCCCAAGCTTTCAGCTGCATACTTGGCTTAGCGTAAAAGGAACACAGCAAGAAGTATCGTCCCCTTTTCTTTTTGGGGTTGAAGTATTGCAATTTTTGTTTGCTGCGCTGCATTCTTGATTAATGCTTTTAATCAGAGACCGATAAGTTATTCGCACGTCAACTTAAGGAATAATAAAAGAAGAATTTAACGCAAAATGTTCGAATTATTGAGAAGAATTATATAAATTTAGAGTAAATACTCAAGTTAGTCCTTGCCAATTTCATTGATGAATAAATTGATCCATAAAAAAAATTATTAATGTTGAGGTTCCTTACAATTGTAAAAATAGAACATTATAGGTCCCTGATAATTTTATTGATGAACAAATTAGTCTCGAATAAAAAAATTAGTGTTGAGGCCCCTTACAAGTGCAAAAATAGGGCATTATAGATTCCTGACAATTTCATTGATGAACAAATTGATTATTCACAAAAAAATATTAATGTTGGGGTCCTTCATAATTGTAAAAATAGCATACTATAGGTTCTTTACTCAACTGTAATCTACTAAATACTAGGCGGAGTTTAATTATTGATATATATGGCACCCCCTAATTTTAATAACAATCAATTTGCTGAAATACACTCTTTTCATTTTTGCATATTTGTCCCTAAATATTCCAAAATTTAATAGAGCATCACATATCAAGTATGGTGGTATTGTGTTGTTTTGTGATATACAATTACTATAGTCTAGCAGATAGCTCTTTGGGGGAAATGATTATGAATTTATGATCTTGGTATCATATTGTCTCAGAATACGATGGTGACAAAACATAAGGAATTTGATTTCAAATTTGATTCATGTCTTAGAATGATATGCTTGAGGCTAAAGGTTTCTTTCTTGATAGTGAGTACAATGAAATATTGAAATGTTCAGGGAGGAATTTACAAAATTAAAAATAAAAATAGTATAAAAATAAATGGTGTGTTTTAGTTAGTGTTGATTGATATTAGTGGGTGTTACATAAACTAATAATTAAAATTCGCATTAGTATTTAATATGTTACAAGTGAGTTAGGGAACTATGTCATATTTTAATAATTATAAGGGACCTCAACACCAATTTTTTATTTTCAGAAATTAATTTGTCCATTAATAAAATTGTTAGAGATTTACAGTGTCCTATTTTTACAATTGTGAGGGATTTTAATATTAATATTTTTTATTAGGGACTAATTTGTCCATTAATAAAATTGTTAATGACCAATTTGAGTGTTTAATCTAAAATTTATTTAAAACAAATGATTATTAAAAAGTTTATGTAGATGATTATAGATTATTGTTGAGTGATTATTCATTTAGTAAGTAATTAAAATAAATGAAATAATATTTTATAATTAATTATATCTCGAGTTATAATAACCTCATGACTGATTATTATTTTCGAATGTATGATTATTCTTCTACAAAGTGCTTATTACGTTAATATTAAGAGGATTTTTGTTTATTAAATAAAATATAATAATTTTTCTTTTAAAATAAATTTTATGTAATATTTTTTATTAATTTAAATATTTTATTAATATGCTTCTCTAATGGTCTTAACATTAATTCTCTCTCTATTATGAAACATTTCAATTGTGGATGTCCATAATTATTAGGGTAAATTATAATCACCTCCCCTGAAATTTATGAAAATACAACTCACACGCCTCTAGTTGTTCAGCTTACACTCACACCCGTTTTTTCTTGTCAAATTTTAAGTATTTTACAGTCACACTCCTCAGTTACAAAATATTTTTGTGATATTAACTGTTTTTAATTAATAAAATTATAAAATACTTATACCCACTCTGTTAAGTTTAAGGGTATTTTTATAATTTTATTAATTAGGAACAGTTAATATCACAAAAGATATTATTCTGTTAAGTTTACTAACGGTGTTCTGTGAATGATGTGTATGACTGTAATATAAATACTTAAAATTTGACAAGTAGAAGAATGTAAGTGTAAGCTAGATAACTAGAGAGGGTATGTGTTGCATTTTCACAAACCTTAGGGAAGGTGAGTGTAATTTACGCTGATTATTATTGTATCTCACATTTGACTATAAATAGCTTTTTAAATGCCCCTGTTTTGTACATTTTGAGAATTCCATCTTCTAATATTTCTATATTCTATTCTCTATTCTTTCTCTCTCGATTGTTATCATCATGATGAGCTCGGTCATTTAAAAAAAGAAGGCTTGAGGTAAGAACCATGTTAAATCTTTCTAACCTTGAATTTGTTGCCCTTGACATTTCAAGAAAAAATTACCAATCTTGGATTCTAGATACCGATTCACCTTGATTCAATGAGTCTTGGAGACACCATCAAACAAATAAATGATGCATCCTTGAAAGATTGTGCAAAGGCCATGATCTTCCTTTATCATCACCTTCATGGAGGATTAAAATATTTGACATATTTTTGGAGGAGCCAGATGGAAAGGTATGATAACAGAAACAAAGGTGATGCTCCCAAGGGCCCAATATGATTTGTTACATTTGCAGTTACATGAATTTAAATCTATAAATGATAATAATTCCATAATGTTCAGAATTATATTTCATGTCTCGAATGTACTCCTACAGCAGCAATACCGGGAATAAAGGCATTACAAAATATCGAATTGCTCATGAAAAATCATGAAGCTCACTTTGTTGGCTAGCTTTACTCCATTCCCCGAACTCAATGCGACATATTATAACCCTAGAAGCAATAAAAATCATGGTTTATTGCAATAAAAAACAAGGTCTCAAAAAAATGCAAATATCACTTTTTATGATGCTCCCCACACTTCTTCTAAGAACAAGACACCCCAAAAGTGGGCAAACGAAGATGAGAAGAAGAATTAACGGGCAGAGTAAGAATTGGGAAAATAAATGCTATCTCTATCATGGAAAATGTTAAAACAGTTACTTGACAATTTATCAAGCATCAATAAAAAAAAAAAAAAAAGGCAGATGCGAATCTTGTTTGTAAAGATAATTTAGACAACAATGCCATGATAAATACAAACAATTTTGATATATCCGATTATGTTTAGGATCTTGATGAGAATATTGGTCGTCTGATTAGTGACAGAAATGTCTAGTTATTGAATTTTTTTTATTTAATACCAATATTAATAAATGTAGTAATGCTACATTTTTTTTTTAAAATTTCATCCGCCTCAAATCTGTAATTCGATTTGTTTTTTTTTTCTATTCTAATTATAATTTGAAATACGTTGATTTGAAATAATTTGCAAATCATTTGCAAATTGCATTTATACATTAATTTGAAATATATATATATATATATATATATATATTATCTATTCTGATTTGTGAACGTTTATTGCAAATAATTTACACAAGTATTAAAGAATGAATCAAGATATTAAATCAATGTTAAACGGTGAATATCATTATTGGTATTAGTGAATTGATAGGCACTTGTGTATCAATCCATATTTTTTAATTTTTATAATTTCTTTCAATTTTTTTAAACTTAATTTCATTTGTTTTTATAACTTTTTTCAACTCTCTATGCATTAATGGTATTTTAGGAAATATAAATTTTGGATACCAAAGGAATTATTTTCTTTATAGATAATATAGATTAACGTTCATTTAGTAATGGAATTTCTTTCAAATTATAATACGTAATTGAATCGGGTATTTGCACTTGATACGAATTTCTATCTCATAAAAGTTTATTTGCTATTAACGTTCATTTGTTTTTTTTAATTGGAATTAACGTTAATTTCGTTCATTTGCTTCTTCAATCTTAAAGATATTAAATGAATTTAATTTAGTTAATTTGAGTATTCATCCGATGACCAAAAGATAAGGATATTAAATGAATTTAATTTAGTTAATTTGACTATTCATCCAATGACCAAAAGGATGGTTTTAGATATTTGATAATTATAAACCATTCATTTATGATTATCATTAAATAAATACGTAAAACCCACATTTGATTATTATTTGGACTATCTTTTAGCGTCAAAACAATTCATTTGATTTTTTTTTTTTTGCATTGAAATTAGTTGACTCAGGAGTCTCATATTTATTTTATATAAAATATGCTTTTACATACAATTCTTTTATAATAAGCTGTGTATGTTACTAGTATTACGGGTATTGATTATTATATGTGAAACACTATCTATTAGTTTGTTCAATATTTATTTCTGTTAATTATAATTATCATTTACATTTTTTTTATTGATATATTTTCTCTCTTTGAAGAAAATGATCAGGTTAATTTAAATAGCGAAAATATTTGTCTTTGGTAGTGCAACCATGTACACTATTCTTAAAAGCAATATCCATTTACGGTATATGGTATTGAAAGAAGCAAGTGTTAAGATTATTTTTGAGGGTACCAATATGATTGAAAGTTCTGAAAGAGCTATCACGAAGAAACAAAGTTCATCATAAATGATATATTATTTTTTACTAAGTCACAAAGAAATTTATTGAGTTTCAAATATGTTCGTAAAAATAGATATCATATTGAGATAATAAATGAAGGAAATAATGACTACCTCTATATTACAACTTGTGATTCAAGTAGGAAAATTGTACTAAAAAAAATTACCTTTTCTTTCTTTTGATCTTTATTATACTAAAATTAGTGCAATAAAATCAAATGTTATCATAAGCCAGAAGGTTACCACCTGAAATAATTTTATCATCTGATATGACTGATTGAGATATCCTGGAGCAATAATAATGTGAAGGAATATTGGAAACTCATAGGGACATTTATTGAAGAACCTGAAAATTCTTCAGTCTAACGAGCATTTTTATGCCATGTGTTTCCAAGGAAAATTATAAAGCACTATAGTTCAAACAAGTTAAAAACGATTCATCTCACTAAGGAAAAACCTCATATATATAATATATTGAGACATACAAATAAAATAAAATATTATAAACTTGACTTTAAACATGTATTAGTTTCACTTTTCAAACTTACACATTGTAAATAAGTTAAAAAGAAAAAAGATTCATCTCACTAAACAAACCCCTTAGATAATATTGACAGCAGCAGATAAAACCTGTTTTACCCTCTGATCCAAATTTAAAGCTGTATTTTTACGATGTTTACCGATTCTGTCTCTGACGGGTGTTAGGATGTTAGTGGTTGAACTTTTCTCAGTTGTTCTCGAGATGTACGGTACGGTTGCATGCACCACTTTACCAGCTAACCGTTCATTCATTTTTAGCTTCCAAAATATATATGCTGTACAGAATGTTAACCCCTTCACCCCTTCTATTCTTTCTCGTTCTTCTCTTCTCTTCTCAAATTTACAATCACTTGGCAGATCATGGGTATCAAGATTGGGATCAACGGTACTTCATTACTCATATATCACATATATATGTCCAATATCATATATAATTTTTATATTTTCTTCCGCTATAGGAAAAAACTTACTCACTACGTTCATGGTGATTAATGTATTGTGTGTTATGTATTTTTCGTGGGATGATATATGAAGGATTTGGAAGAATTGGCCGTCTAGTGGCCAGGGTGGCTTTGCAGAGAGATGATGTGGAGCTCGTTGCTGTTAATGATCCTTTCATCGACACTGATTACATGGTATCAAAAGCAATTAGTCTCTGTCTATGTAGTTCGATTTTGAGAAAATTTGTGAAAGATTTGTGTTTTGTGCTGTTTATTATTTATTCCGGTCCCAAATAAGTGTCTATTGTTAAAATTTTACTTGGTCCAAAAAATAAGTTTTCATTTAGAAAATTTAGACAATATTAATTTTTTTTCCTATTAATATGCCTATTAAATGAAGGAGAGAGAATACGTGAGAAAAGATAGTATAGGAATAAATAGAAATAAATATGAGTAATTTTATATAACTAGTTAAATTTATTTTAAATAAAATTATTTTCTTAATGTATGTGCTAAATTAAAATTGAACACAATAGAACTTTATAAATCAGCTATTGTAATAAAGATAATGGAAAAAATGAAAGACAATGATTACATCAAATGATTAAACTAATATATTGAATGATGGATGGAACAGAGAGACTTTAGCTTTTTCGCCCTGAGAGTAATTAGACCTTTTAGTTAATCTTTTTTGTGTCGCTTACGTGAGTTCTTTTGTGTAATGCCTTAACTTTATTCTGCACATCAAATGGTACAATCACGCATGTATCTTGGTAATACTTGCCTCAATTTCACTAAATTAATTTTGATGCCTGGGTTGTTGTCAAAGAAAGAAAGCAGTTTTAATATAATCATTGACATTTTTATTTTGTTAGCTAAATTAGAGAGAATCGTTGGTTTTCAAATTGGGTATGTGCATTCACTCTTTATGCGTGACAGCAGTTTTGTTGTTGTGTTGATAACTCTGGACTTGTATCCTGCAGACTTACATGTTCAAGTACGACAGTGTGCATGGACATTGGAACCACTGCGATATTAAGGTCAAGGATGAAAAAACCCTTCTCTTTGGTGACAAGCCTGTTGCGGTCTTTAGCTTTAGGTATATTCTAGCTCTGTATTGAGTGATTTTGGATGTGGAGTTGTGGATACAATGTGACCCACATGAGACACAGCTTAGGTCAATTTCTGAGGCTTATATTGTTTACTTATTTGGTTGATTAGGAATCCAGAGGAAATTCCATGGGGTAAGGTTGGAGCTGATTATGTTGTCGAGTCCACTGGAGTTTTCACTGATAAAGATAAGGCAGCTGCTCACTTGAAGGTTTGACTTTTAGCTTTTTAAGTGCTCTTATATATGATGCTATTGTGAATTAATGATAACAGTGGTTGCAATTATCTCTGTTTTTTAAATTATCATCATCATCATCATCATCATCATCATTATTATATATGTAGTACGGAATGGAAGGGATGACTCCAATTCTTGATGGCTGGATACCCATAGCAGTCCTTAATCTAATTAGTGCTTTTTCTGAAAAATGAAACTTTTCTGATAAATATATTTGAAATTTCTATTTTGCGCATGGCTTGTCAAGGTTCAATAAATCCCAAAAAATAAAAAATAAATAAATGTGAAAAAGGTTATGACGATTATGCATAGGCAAGGCGTTTGTTGCGTGATCTGATCTCAGCATAGCCCTGATTAACACTATTTTAGAAACATTCTTTTGGAAGTGCAGTTTTTGATGCCTTAAATCCATTTTCTAGTGTCGAGATTATTGCCATTTGCCTATTGGAGCTCATGTTTGGCCTTTCTCTTGCTTTTGTTATATGCTTTGAAATTTAGGGCGGTGCAAAGAAGGTAATCATTTCTGCTCCCAGCAAGGATGCACCAATGTTTGTTATGGGTGTCAATGAGAAAGAATACACGTCAGATGTTAATGTAATCTCCAATGCTAGCTGCACAACCAACTGCCTTGCCCCACTTGCAAAGGTAGGTTTGAGTCTTAAAGTTGATTAAAGTGGCAAAGAAGATTTCTTATTTCTTATTTAATTTCTTACAACTCAGTGAGAACATAAACTCAATTCCGCTGATCTTGCTGAAATGTTGTCAGATTATTCATGACAAATTTGGTATTGTTGAAGGTCTCATGACCACTGTCCATGCTACTACAGGTAAGCTAGTACATGCAGTGCAACATATTTCTCCTAATTGTATATAGCTTATTCTTTTATTGAGTTGCCTTTCGATGTTATTCAGCCACACAAAAAACAGTTGATGGACCATCAATGAAGGACTGGAGAGGTGGTAGAGCTGCTTCCGTCAACATAATTCCCAGTAGTACTGGAGCTGCTAAGGTAAAACTTTGTTTAATTAAATGAATTTATATGCATCCCTCTCCATCCCTTTGTTAATATTATTTCAAGTTACCCCTTTTTGAGGAGTAAGTCATATACTTGTAAAACCCCACTGATGACTACCACTCATAAAAAATCATTTATCAGATTTTACAAATTGAGTTGTACAGCTATTAGGACTAACAATGCAACTTCTGCAAGGCATGTTACTACCTTCGCAAAATTGCAGTGATAAAGTCCATGATAACTTTTACTATACAGTGTATTTATAATTGCAATATTTGCTGCATTGTGTTGTGCTATTCAAATTTTAATTATCTTTAATCATACACTTTAAATATTCTTATGAGTCTTGTAAATGATTGTGTGCGCATGCGCGTGTTATTCATGACTATGCAGGCTGTTGGTAAGGTGTTGCCATCACTGAATAACAAGTTAACAGGAATGTCTTTCCGAGTTCCAACTGTTGATGTCTCAGTGGTTGACCTCACTTGTCGACTTGAGAAGGGAGCCTCTTATGATGAAATTAAAGTGGCTGTCAAGTAAGAATGAACCATTTTTTCTTTTTTCATAAGGGGTTCCTCTTTACTTTTATAGATGATGTTAATATCACCAAGTTCTGATCTTCCTCTGTCTATTAAATTTTTCATAGGGAGGCATCTGAAGGCAGTTTGAAGGGTATTGTTGGTTACACAGAGGATGATGTTGTGTCTACAGATTTTGTGGGTGACAACAGGTGATGATACTGATAGTAAACTAAATTAGATTGTCATCACATGCATTGCACAAGTAAGATAGTCAATTTCCTAGTTTTAGTTTTGTAGTATATGGATTGACGTGCTTGTTAGATACAGACTCATTTATGTGTCTCTTTTCAATGGATTAAGCTTGTAGGAGAGATGGATTGTGACATGATATAAGACTTTTTATGTCCAAGTGGTTTAATATTCAATCGTTAAATGTTAGATATAAAACTATTTATGTGTTGCTATCTAACAACTTAATCATTTTGGAAGAAGTCATTCATGAAAGAGCATTGGCTAGATCATGTTGCTCTCATTGGTCTTGAAGCTTACCTTGTGATCCACCAAATGCTGGCAGGTCAAGCATTTTTGATGCGAAGGCAGGAATTTCCTTGAATAACAACTTCGTAAAGCTTGTCTCTTGGTATGACAACGAATGGGGCTACAGGTAAAACACTTTTTCTATTACTTTTTATTACTCTTTTTTCTGTTCGTCCCCCCCCCCCCCCCTCTTCCTCTCAGGTACTAGTTTTTCTTAAACCGAGGGCCACCCATATAACAACTGCTTTTGTGCAATTGGATTTCTTGTTGATCAATGGTATATGCAATTGCAATATAAACATACTTTTTGATTTCTGCCTCTTCATAAAATTAAAGTTTGTTCCCCTTTAAAACATGAATTCTTCCTCCGTGTACACTTATCCAAAATTTTACTGTCAATGTTGTCTTCTTTGCTGCAGTACGCGTGTTGTTGACTTGATCCGACACGTTGCCTCTGTTCAGTGAGCTGAAAAGAGTTTGCTACAAATTATATCTTCAAGCTTTCATTTTTTTGGAGCCGCATTCAGAATTTTACAGTAGTGTTTTGGAATAATGTGACTTTTTGGATGAAGGTGCGTAAAAACACAGGAAGTGGTGTCTAACCATTCATGGAGCAGCATCTACTTCAGACTCACTAGTATTGAATTCTTTGTCGTGTAGGATATTATTTACTGCTACTTTATTGCTACTTTCTTTACTAGCATCAAATCTTACGAGAAAATTTTTCTTCGGCGTTGTTGTTATAGGAATGTCCTTGTCTCTATTTATTAATATCAAATTTTCCAATCCTACTGTTGGGTGTGATGCTTTTGCAGCTTTACTATGACTTCATTTTGAATTCTTTCGAGATAGGATAGGAAAAAGAAAGGTAGGAGTCGAACGTGAGACCACTAAATTAAAGGTATAGAAAACAATCCAGCTACTAGAGTATGAGCTCAAGAGTATTTTCCATTTGCAAAAACAAAAAGAGAATGAAATGTTAGCACAAGTTTATTATGTCATATTTGCACACACTCACAATAAAGTTGATAGGGTCCACACACAAGATAATATAACTTGCATAAAGCTAGTCAACCCACTTATACTACTTAAGAAATACTTAGGTGCTTTAGGAGTAAGAGAATGTATTCGTTCTGTTTCATTTAATAAATGACATATAAATTTTATGGGTCATTATTATTTCCTATTTTCTCTGTATATTTAATGCAATAAGTGATGCGTTATTTATTAAATAAAACAAAGTAAATATATTTTTTTATTCTCAGAGTATCTAAGAATTTCTTATACTACTTAAACAAATTAACTTCAATAAAGATTTTTCTTAGGTAACAAGCAGCAATAATAAAATTACTGAAATACTTAGGGCCTGTTTGCTTTACAGGAAATTGTTTTCAGTTTTCAGTTTTTGTGAAAGAAAAACTGAAAACAACAAATTTCAGTTTTCAGTTTTTTCAGTTTTCCTTCACAAAAATTGAAAACTGAAAACTGAAAACTGTTTTCAGCAAAGCAAACAGGCCCTTAATCTTTATCTTTCTTACGATAGCCTAGCAAGGTCGATAGCTTAATAAAATTTTTTAACCCAAAACTTTTTTCGTCGAAATACTGTTCACCGAGGGATGTGCAACTGTTTGGATTGAAAATTGAATCCTATTGTTGGAAGAGAGCAAAGACGGATAATTGGTTTGGTAGCATGACATGCTAAATTGTGTGGCTTCTTATATAATGACTAGATGAGTTGGTCACCACATTATGACTTATTAGATAATGACTTTTCTGCCCAAATTTTTTTTCTTTTCCAAACTATGTGTGAACATGCAGCACATGCAAATTACAGCTACCTTTTGAATGGGAAAAGTCCAGAATTACAGCACCAAATTTTGGTGCATTAAATGCAAATATCAAGTGAATAGATTTGCTTGCATGCTTGTGTCAAAGCTCAATGCAATAAGGAAATTTTGGATGGGCTGGGGAAGGAGGAGATTCTTGCCTATAAATAGAGATATCCTCCATTAGTTTCTTGCATCCAAGTCTAGAGTGAGCATCCTACTTTTAATATAATATATAATGTCTTCTGAGAACTTTTTTTTTTAATAGAAAAAAGTGTATTCTCATAGTATAAAAGATATTGTTATTGTTTTCTTCTTTTATTTAAAGAGAGTGTGTAATTTTATCTTCTACATAGTAAAAATCTTCTGTCTTGTCCGTGATTATTCCCTCACCATTAGAGTTTTTTCCATGTTAAATATTTTATGTCAGTTCCAATGTTCTCAACTCTATTTTAATTATATTATTCTTTTTCCATAACTCTGGTACCTCGCACTATCTCCTATCACGTTGCAACCCTTCTAATGGGTATTTAGATGTTCTGCATATGTTATGTTCAACTCCAAAGAAAGAACAAAGTTGGACCTAAAGTATTTTTGCGTTATGCTAATGAAATAGAAGTGTATTGCTTGTGGGATCCGACTACTTGTAAGGTTAATGCTAGTAGGGATATTATATTTACAGGAAATGAATAGTGAAGTGAAGAAAGAAATGGCAACACCGTTAAGGAGATGATTATAGTACATATATATGAGAAATCTAGAGAAAATTATTCTTCTAAAGTAGAGCTGGCTAGAGTATGATTGTAATACCTGGTGTACACGTGTCACTAGATAAGTTTTATATGGACCTAGGGTCCCTCGGGACCCACCCATATTATTGAGTCTGAGTTTTCATTTAGTCTGGAGCCTTACACCTCCTTGGAGGGCTATATGTTATAGCCACTTTCTTGGGATCAAAAGTCCCAGTAATTGCTCTCTAGATGGATATGAATTGCAAAGTGATTTTTAATGAATTTTAGGAAACCTTTAAATGTTTCATTTCTAGTCCCTAAGTTTAGAAAATCGCTAGAATTTCAGAATTTGAACTAAAACTCAAAAATGAGATTTTGATTGGTTGGGGTTTTGATTTTTTTGATATTTTATTTGAATTCAATGGGGGGTATTTTCTTATTTATATTTATGTTTTAAAGTTATTTAACTTAAAATAAAGAAATGTAAATAACCACGACAGTAATATGTCTGGTGATGTATCAGAATCAGACATATCAGTAAAATGTTATTGATATGAGCTGAAGCCATGATAGCAACGTGTTGCTGTCGACGGTTGTAGTTTCATGCAGGCAAAGCTATTGGTTTTGTGGTTCTCGGCTGGAGTTTCATAGAGGTTGTGCTGTTGGACCTTGTTGTCCACGGCTGGGTTGTCCATGACTGTTAGGCTTTGCTACCCACAGCTGGTCTTGCTGTCCACAGCTAGGTTGTTGTCCACAACTGGTGTTGCTGCCCACAGCTGGCTAATTTGCTGTCCACGGCTGGCTAATGTGTTGTCCACGGCTAGAGAGTTTGCTTTCCACGGCTAGGAAATTCCATAGAAGTAGTATAAGTGTTGGTGAAGCTAAAATGATAGCAAAATATTCAATGACAGCAAGAGTTGCCGTCATAAAGAGTTTCCACAGCTGGGAATGAGTTCCCACAGCTGGGAATGAGTTCCCACAGCTGGGAATGAGTTCCCACAGCTGAGAATGAGTTCTCACAGCTGAGAATGATTTCTCACAATTGGGAATGAGTTCCCACAGCTGAGCATGAGCTTCCACAGCTGCGAATGAGTTCCCACAGCTGAGGGTGAGTTCTCACAATTGGGAATGAGTTCCCATAACTGAGAATGAGTTCTTACAGCTGGGAATGAGTTCCCACAGCTGAGCTTGAGTTTCCCACAGCTGAGGATGAGTTTCCACAGCTGGGAATGAGTTTTCACGGCTGGGAATGTAATTCCACAACTGTGTTAAGTTTGCCACAGCTGAGACCTAAGTTTGTCACAGCTGAGGCCTTAAGTGCACAGTACCTATAAGTGCACAGTACCCCATCCTAAAAACGTGAATGGAAGGGTTAAAACCCTTCCCCTTCATTTTCTTTCCATTTCCTTTGAACCAGAAACCCTCTTCTCTCCTTTTTCTCTCATTTTTCTTCAACCCCATTCTAACCTAGCTCCCATAAATCATCAAGGTGAGTATATGTTATAAGATCTTGTCTCCATTTTTGCCATTCTTGCACATTCTTGAAATTGGCATTTTTATTTCTCTCTTTTTGTCAAGTGGGGGTGCTCCCCCAATATTGTTAGGGTTAGATTAGAGTTATTTAAGTGTTGATAAATTTTAATACTGAGTTTATTGGTTATTTTAGTCAACGTGGTGCCTCCCTTTGCTCCCCGGAGCTCAGTTAGAGTTGATGTCACCCCTCCCTCCCCTCTAGGTGAGTGGGTTCAGATCCTATGGCCCTTATATTGATCATTAGAGTTAATTTCTTTAAATCATAACATGATTTTCTTGATTTTAGATAATAACTTAAGAGATTTGAGTTTATGATTGGTTATCAAAATTATTAGAAGAGATGATTTTCAACATGAACATGAAATATTTATTTTAATATAAACCCATGGGACCATTATTGATAAAAATGATTTTATCAAAGAGCTAGAATATGATTGTGACTTGATTTAGAGACTTTATAAATTTTCTCCAATGATTCTAAAATAAATGTTATTATGTATTATGGAGTTTAATTACTAGGAAAAATCCCAGAGCAGAGATTTAGAGAAAATAACATATTTTATAAATTAGAGACTAAGCGATAACTATAGAGAAACAAACAATGAGTTAACGACTGAACACGATCGTTAACCTTGGTACCAAGTTATCCAAAAGGACAATCTCACAAAGTAAAGAATGGAACCTAGTTAGGTGTCTAATTTGGATCCCAAAGGGATCCCAGATATTAGAGAAATTGTTATGTCATGATTGATATGCATAGCCAGAGAAATTATATTTTGTTATGCGAGGCATAACCAGAGATTCTTGTTTCTCTAATAGATTTATATTATTTATGCGTTACCAGAGAATTTCTAATTTTATTTTCCTTTATGATGTTATATATTCAATTATGATCAGAGTTAATGCATTAATCAACTAGAAGTTTTTATATATATTTATGCATGTATCCTTGTTGTTGTCCCATGAGGGGGTTATGGGTGAGGACCTACTTACTGAGTTTTAGATGAAACTCACCCCTCTCCCTTTTCCATTACAGATACGTTAGTTGCTGCGGGTTCCTCTCAGCGACCTCCTCCCCATGAGCTTCACTCGGAATGAAGTACTTTTTGTATTTTGTATAGTGATAGAGTACTCCAATGTATATTGCAGGCAGGGTCCCGGACCATAGAGATATTTGCATTGATTCATCATTATTATTATTTTTGTATTCACATGATTATGGTTCTTGGATTTATTGTATAGAGAGCAACTAATTCATTTTGTGATATAGATATATATTTAGAGTTTTAAATATAATATGTTATTGAGCAAGAGCATGATTTCAAATAAGCTAATTAATTAGTAGAAATGAAATAATATTTTATAAATGGAATTTATTATCTAATTATGTATATAGAGAGACTCAGAGGTCACGAGATTTACGTGGGGATGGATTCCTCACCTGCTGGTCACCTTCCCAAGTCGGGTCGTGACAATGATGAACAAGTACCAAACGATGTCAATGATACAACAGTCTGGCGATAACACCCTAGCCAAGACCACCATAATGGCACTCAACTATGTTACGGAAAGCCACGATGTATTTTATCTTCTAGCAGAAGAAGGATAGCTATCAACCTTTAAGGAGGCTTTGAGAAATCCAGATGCTTCTATGTGGATGATAGCAATGCAATAAGAGATGGAAGGCTTGCACAGGAACAAGACATGGGAACTTTTTGCACTTCCAATAGGATGGAAAGCCATTTTGTCTTCTAATAGAAGAAGGAGAGCCAATAACCTTTAAAGAGGCTTTGAGTAGTCCAGATGCTTCTCTGTGAATGAACAACAATGCAAGAAGAGATGGAAGGGTTGCATAGGAACAAGACATGGGAACTCGTTGCACTTCCAAAAGTTCAGTCCATTGGCAACAAATAGCTCTACAAAATCAAGTAAGATGGCAATGATCGAGTATAATGATATCGTGCAAGAGTGGTATTTGTTTAGAAGGAAGGTATTGGTTTCAAAGAGATATTTTCTCTAATTGTCAGATTGGGAACTACCAAGGTAGTGTTAGCCATATGTGCTACATTTGATTTAAATTTTGAGTAGTTAGATGTAAAAACTGCTTTTCTTCACAAAGAACTTGAAGAGGAAATTTACATGCTCTAACCAGAAGGTTTTGTGGAACAAGAAAAAGAAAACTTGGTTTGCATGTTAACCAAATCTCTATTCGGTCTAAAGTAGGTGCCAGGGTGCCAGTACAAGAGATTTGATTTCTTCATAATTCTCTTGAGATACAACAGACTGAGTTTAGACCATTGCACATACTACAATAGATTTGATGATATTGATTTCATCATCTTGTTGTTGCATGTGGATGACATGGTAGGCCCCAACAAAGATCGGATCCAAGAATTAAAGGCACAACTGGCTAAGGACTTTGATATGAAGGACTTCAAACTTGCAAACAAGATTTTAGAGATGCAAATTCATTGAAACATAATGGACAGGAAGATCTGGCTTTCTCAAAATGCTTGATGAAAATCTTGTGGCACTTCAACATGCAAGATAGTAAGTTAGTATCTACCCCACTTCTTGTGAATTACAAATTATTCTTAACATGCGTCCTAGCAGTGAAGTGGAGGGAATGGAAATGTCTCAAGTACCATATGCATCAGTTGGGTTGGTCATGATTTGTACCTGAGAAGATATTACTCAAGCAGTTGGCTTGGTCAATCATATGGTAGAATTAGGAAAACAACATTGGAATACAGTTGAGAAGATCCTAAGACACATTAAGGGTACCTTAGGTGTAACATTATGTTTTGGAGGATCAAATTTCAATGTTAGAGGATATATTGATTCATATTTTGCAGGTGATTTTGATAAGAGGAAACATACTATAGGTCATGTGTTGACACTTGTAGGTAGAGCTATGAGCTGATTATCCAAGCTAAAAACTGTTGTAACTTTGTCTACAAAAGCTAAATATATGGTAGTTGCACAAGCTTGCAAGGAGTTATTTGGATTTAAGGTTGATGGAGGAACTCGACACAAATAGTTGAAGAGTATTGTGTACTATGATAGTCAGAGTATCTTACACATTGCAAGAAATCTAGCTTTTCATTCCAGGGCAAAGCACATAGGTGTTCAATATCACTTTGTTCTAGAAGAATAGAAAAAGGGAATATAGAAATGCAGAAAATTCACACCAAAGATAGCGTAACATAAGTCACCCGACAAAGCCAATCAACACTAATAAGTTTAAATGGTGTAGATCCTCTTATGATCTAGAATCATAAGCAACATGAAACTGACAAGATGGGACCAAAGGTTTGAAAGTTCACTGAAGGTGACTTGAAGTGGGAAATTGTGAATGGGCAACACATGCTAATTAAAGCCACCTTTTGAGTGGCAAAAGTCGAGAATTGCAGCACCAAATTTTAGTGCATTAAATGCAAATCTCAAGTGAATAGATTTGGTTGCATGCTTTTGTTAGAGACTTTAATGCAAGAAGGAAATTTTGGATGCGGAAGGAGGAGGCTCTCGCCTATAAATAGAGACTTCCTCCAAAAGTTATTTGCATCTAAATTCAGAGTGAGCATCCTACTTTCAATGTAAATATATATAGTGTCTTATAAGAGTTTCTCCTATTTTTATAGAGAGAGGTATATTCTTCTAATATAAGAGAAGATATTATTATTCTCTCCCTATATTTAAAAAGAATATCTAATTTTATCTTCTAAATAGTGAAAACCATCTTGGTCTTATCCATGGTTTTTTCCTTCATCATTGGGACATTTTCCACGTTAAATATTTTGTGTTAGTTCCAATTTTCTTAACTCTATTTTAGTTGTGTTATTGTGTTTCTATTCTTCTGGTACCTTATACTATGTCTTATGGCATTGCAACAGTTCTAACGGCCCAATTAACACTCTGGCCTCAATCAAATAGCGTCATCCATCTCAACCTCTTTCTGGCCAACATCAATCACAAATCACGATGGTGTCTTCCATAGACGAGGATGAAAAGCCACAATGGTAAAGCCCTAACCAAGTAGTCACGGATTCGCCTATGCATTCCTATTTCGACATTGCCTCCAACTCTAGAGAGAAGGATGATGCTAGGGAGCGCGACAATGAATGAATGCTTTGCATTGCCGGATTTTATATTTAAATTTATATATTTTTGATAAATTGATGTTACATTCATATTGCTGATTTGTTTTAAAATATATGTTGTATAATATATCTTGAATTATGCGTCTTACATTCAAAATTTTATAATTTTATTATGTATAAGGTTAAAATCTTTATATATGATATGAAGGTTGGGTTGACTCGATTTAACCCGCTTACTAGTTATGTCATTATTGGATCAGATTAGGGCTCATAAAAATAGCAGATTTAGGATCGGTTCAACTTGACCCAAAGTGTGACACCCCTAATCATGACATCCTAAATAAATAAACAAAAGCCATTTCTGTGTAATCGACGCTCATGTTTCCTGAATGGGGTATCGGGATTGGCCAGTTCGTTCAATGGTTGTTGTCATGATGCGTATATCCATATCAAAAGCAAGAAAGAGACTACAGGAGGTAAAAATAAAGGAGGCAAGAAAATGATGATGGTGGGAGCGACATCACATGCATCATTGTTGCTAAAAGCAGGCAACCTGCACGATATGCAGCTTTCGAATGCGGTACCTAGAAATCAGAATGTTAAAGCTGCCTTTCACGTTTACTTTTGCTTTCTATAGCTGTGATTCCAAGACCAATGAATGTATGGTTGGTTGGACTCGGGTCATTTTTAACCACCTATATATCCCACCATCCAAACTGCTCACCAAAATCTTTAAACGCAATTCTTGCCAGCATTAGTTTAGCAAGGTGGTGAACTTGAACCAGGACCGTATCAATTTGGTATATAGGATAAAAATGTGGATGAAAAATTAATGAATTGAATTTATTAGCAGCATTGTATGGAAAATTCAGTGACCCTATGGATTGAAATTGATGCAACAGGGGTGCCATTATTCGGGCGTGTTATTAGTGGGCTGGGCTTTTATCTTTTCTGCATATTCACTCTAGTAATCTTTTGACACTGTTCCTCAATAATGATCTGAACAGTATATATTATTGGGCTGGATTGGCTAGAAAGCCCAAAAGTCTTTTCCACTCGTAACCACCCTTTGAATAGGGGTCGACTCTTGAATTGTCTCCTGAGCATTATCATTATAAAACGTTGCTTTAATTATTCGAACAACACATTTAGAAAGGCTTATCTATGTGAGTGTGCAAAGCTTAGTTTTAATATCTCGATATCAAGAAAACCTAGTCCATTTCAAGTAAGAGGATGAATTAGCCAAGCCTTACATTTGGCCAATCAAATTCTCCGAACTTTGTCTAGGACATCGTCCTTTGGCTGAGTTGAGCCTTCTAGATCCTTATTAAACGAAAAAGCAACATTGTATAAAAAATTACCTAATTCCTGAATTTTTCATCCCGTAGCAAACTGCACCTTAAGGTATATATTAACTATTAAGTAACCTCTTCATTTAGCACGACTACTACTCGTTTTTTGTAGCATCGCTAAATTGCTTTCTAAACTGCTAAATTTTCTTTGACTGTTGCGTCTTACCTTCGATGGTTATTGAGACAGCAGCAAGAAAACTAGGAAAAGATATAAATGTCAGGATCAGGGAGGTTAGATACTGAACTAATTAAAGTAGCTCAAGATGGTGATGGATGATGGTAACAAGAGAACCCGCAGCTTTTGCTCTGTCTGCAAAATGTTTTGGTCTCTAAACTAGATAAGATTCGAAGCTCTAAATTGGATTTTTCAATTGGGAGCCATCTCAGACTCTCAGTCATGTCTACCCTGCGTACTTGCTTTCTTCAGTTTTACCCGAGTTTTGCATGTCAAATTTATGTTTAACATGAAAAAGTGAAATTACTGCATTTCCACGCGTACATTTGTCTCGATAATACTTCCATTTAAAATCAATAAACTTCCCAATCCATCCCTGGCTTTCTAAACTAAGAAATGAAGTGGAAATGTATGTTAGACCGTCGTTTGGATGTTTAATTAGTTTGATGAAGAGAAAGAAAAGACTAATAACAATCATTTTCTTCTTGGCCCCCAATTAATAGAAAGATGAAGGCTTTGACAGGGAGGGGCACATTGTAATTTGCCAGCGATTTTACTCCCTCCAATTAATAATAACAAATATAATTTTAATATTAAAAATGTTATTTAGAAAACAAGCATCCAGAAAGTATTTTCATTGTTTTTTCTATTTGCAAATAGGATTTACTTTTACAAATCAAATATATTTTTTAAAAATTGAAAATCTAAAGAATCAAAATCATTTTCAGAAAAATAAAAATAAGAAATGAAAACAGTAAATGTTTCAGTAAATGCTTGGCTACGCATTTTAGTTAAACTTCCAACTACAATTATAGCATCAATGCAACCAACCAATAGGTAATAAAATATGGTTAATTGTCATTCATCACTGCTTAACCCATGCATCACCAAGTCCTCCGCATCCTTACTACTGTTTAAAAGATTTATTTTCTATGAAACCTTTGTTGGTAAGTTATTAGCTTCCATATTCAGATTCTGAGATGACCAAAATTTTCTGAATTGTGATCAGATCACTTTATAACCATATCCATCTACTCTTAGCTTGTCTTTGAAGTGTTTGATTCCTCTGAGACTGAGAGCACTTATCGATGTTTCTTTTTCCACACCCATCCACTTGCTATATTGTTAAACAATTATGATTACTCCAACCCTCTTATCTAAACTCAAGGTCAACCACACCCACCTTTTTACTTGTTTTGCTCCTGTGATCTTTTTCACGAGTAATAATACGGTGTTATAACCAAGCTGACTTGGCGTAGTGGTTCAGCACTTTATTCTTTAAGCAAGTGGTTGGGGTTCGAATCCCAACTCTTGTGAATGGAAAAAACTCCTTGACCAGTCCCCTACCACTTAGTTTGTTGATCGACGGGACGTGGGATTAGTCCTATGGCTGCCGGCTGTGGGGATACCCTTGGGAAACCAAAAAAAAAAAATAATATGGTGTTATGGAAGGACATTTTAGGTATTACAACCCAATTCTCGCGCGTGGGTACTTCGATTCCCCTTTTGCACCCTCTTACTTGGTTGTCTACTGTCATATTTTTGCTTGTAATAAGCTTTATTCTATTGCATCAGTTATATGATATCTATCCTCATACAAGTCCTCTGCTTGTTATATAAAATAGTTCCGTCTTGATTACACTACAAGAGTTACCAGTTACCACATTCTTTTGCTGTTCCTTTTCTATACTAAGAGACATGTCTCCCAAAACGGCTTGCCCTTCCCCTTGGCAATCACAGGTTAGTGTGATATTCAGCTGATTTGGTTTGTTCTTGTCAGACCTATTTAACAACTTTTGTTGAAGTTGTTACTTGTTACTTGTTAGTCTCTCAAATCACAAGGCTTGAGAGTTTCAACCTTCAAAATGCCTCCTACGTATTTCCCTCTTCGCTGGGAGAGCACTGGGGACCAGTGGTGGTATGCATCCCCCATAGACTGTGCTGCCGCCAATGGCCACTATGACTTGGTTCGCGAGCTGCTTCGAATTGATAGCAACCATCTCTTCAAGCTGACGTCCCTGCGCCGCATCCGCCGCCTTGAAGTTGTGTGGGATGATGAAGAACAGTTCAATGATGTTGCAAAGTGTCGCTCTCAGGTGGCCCAAAAGCTTCTTAATGAGTGCGAATCCAAGAGAGGGAAGAACTCTCTTATCCGTGCAGGGTATGGTGGGTGGCTAATTTACACCGCTGCATCAGCTGGGGACTTGGTTTTTGTTCAACAACTTCTTGAGAGGAACCCTCTGCTGGCTTTTGGAGAAGGAGAGTACAATGTCACTGATGTGTTTTATGCTGCTGCCAGGAGCAAGAACTGTGAGGTTTTCAGGCTGGTCTTTGATTTTGCAGTTTATCCAAGGTATGTAACAGGCAAAGGTGGGATTGTGGAGGAGCATGTTGGGGAAATCCCTTCTGTTTACAAGTGGGAGATGACCAACAGGGCTGTTCATGCTGCTGCTAGAGGTGGTAATCTGATGATTTTGGAGGAGCTTCTCGCTCATTGTTCTGATGTTTTGGCATACAGAGATGCTCAGGGCTCTACTGTCTTGCATTCTGCTGCAGGCAGAGGGCAGGTTGAGGTTGGCTTCTTCTACTGATTTTACTCTTTTTTTCAACTTTTTTTTTTTTTTTGGGGACCTGGTGGTTCTTGTTCAACTTCTTTCTCATGACGCCTTTAGCAGATGACTATGGTTGTTTGTGATTCTTGTGAAGTGTTTGGTACCCCTTTAAAAATTATAACTTAGTTTAGTTTACCAAAAAGAAACAATAGAATATGTTACTTGTATTTATTTCATAAACTCATTGTAAATATAATATGAGAAAGAAATATATAAGGTGATGGGTCGGTCACTTTTTCTTTTTCAACGCCCACCACTTTGTGTATTTCCCTCTCATTGTCCGTCTGCAATGAGTCCATAACATGAGTACAATAACAGTACTCAAGAAAAAAGAAAAGAAAAGAAAGAAAGATAATATTTGATTAGGTAACAGGTATTGATGGATCATAAGATGCTTTGGATGCATGCTATAAGAAGCAATTAGAGAATACCTGAGTATGAAATAGCTATAGACTTAATAGACTGAAGGCCTAATCGAAACTTAGTAGTAAGACGAACTTCTCTCATTATGGTGCTCATGGAATGTGAAAACTGCCAAGGTAGACTTGAACCAAATTGAAGACAAGCGAGCTTGATAATGAGCAAGTGTATGAAATAACAAGAAAATGTAGCTGAAATGACATTTACATAACTAAGCACTGACTAACTGTCTAACCAACTTTTTCTAACATATAATCTAACGACTTTAACCAATTCCCTTATCCATCGTCCCTTAGCTTTTGGTTTGATTCATTTTGCTGTGGTGGTTTTACATTACATCTAGACTTCATGGCACCCTTGCAGGTAGTCAAATATCTCACATCATGCCTTGACATTATCAACTCCACAGACCATCAGGGCAACACTGCTTTGCATGTGGCTGGTTACAGGGGCCAACTGCCTGCAGTTGAAGCTCTAGTTTCCGCGTCTCCCGCGTTGATCTCACTGAGAAACAACGCGGGAGAAACCTTTCTCCATAACTCCGTGTCCGGTTTCCAGTCTCCTGGATTCCGAAGACTGGATAGACAGGTCGAGCTTCTGAGGGAGTTGCTAAGAGATAAGAAGTTCCACATAGAGGAAATCATCAATGTGAAGAACCGTGATGGGAGAACGGCTCTTCACATCGCAACCAGAGGGAACATTCACATTGATCTCGTTCAACTCTTGATGACAGCTCCGTTGATAAACGTGAACGCCTGTGATGCTGATGGCATGACCCCACTTGATTACCTTAGGCAGAGTCCGGATTCCACAGCATCGAAAATACTGATTCGGAAATTGATATCTGCTGGTGGAATGTTTGGTCACCAGGGTTATAATTCAAGAAAAGCCATAGCCTCACACTTGAAAATGCAAGGCACTGGCAACAGTCCTGGAAGGTCATTTAGAATCTCAGACACTCAGATGTTTCTGTATACAGGCATTGAGAATGCATCGGATGATAGTAATAGTACTGAGCAGGGAAGTGCTGGAATGAGTTCATCTTCGCCAGAACAAATGCCATGTGACTCAAATTTAGAAAATAGAGGCTCAACAGCTAGCAAGAGGTTGAGTTCTATAAACTATGCGGCAGCAGGGTTGAAACGTGTCCTTCGGTGGCATCGCGTGATGGACAACAAACCTGAGGGGCTCAACAAATCAATGGATGAGGGGTCAGTGGACTCGTGTAGAAAATTGTACGGCTCAGACGAAGCTCCAGCGCCACTTAGGCATAAGTATTTTAGGCCTTCGGCACTTCCCAACAACAAGAGGAACCTCGCCGTGAGGAGTTACCAGTCAAGTCCAAATGCCAAGAAGAGATTTGCTTCAGGACTGGTTCTTGGTGTGATGCAGTCCAAGCCACAAGTAAATGTTTCAGGGAGGTCTCGCTCTAGCTCATTTTCCACGTCATCAATTTCTTCACCTAGATCAATAGAAAAGGAAAAGGGTGTTTGCATTCAGAATGATATTGCTGGACCATCTCGCAAGAGTCAACTACACGATGATGAATCACTGAATTTGGGGAAGCGAGCTTCTGTTAGTAACAAGCTTAGGGGCCGTTATTTGTGTTTTGGTGAGCCTAGCATTGATACCAAAACCTCAGTAAATTAAGGGGCAACAAGAAAGCCGGAGCTACAAAGATCTTGTTGTTTCAGTGCATCAGAAAAGAGAGAAAAGTGTTTATTCTCAGGTTTCCTTGTTAAATAGAATCCTGGGTTAAACCGTGCCTGAGATTTTTATATTAGAATTTTCTTCTTTTTGGTCTGGGTTTTTGTATTAGAGTTAAATGATGACATTTTTGTACCAAAACAATGGTCATATGGGCTTGTTATTGGAAGATTGTATATAAAGTGTTTGTTTTTGGTCGAAATGAAGTGTTTAGTTTAGATCTTTTTAATGTTTTGACCAAAAAGAGTTTGTCGTAATGTTGTAGTATTCTTTTCGCCAAAAATGTTATGACAAAGATATTGTACTATGCTTAAATGACATGGTTTTGTATTTGGAGGGCTGAATGTGAAGTGTGGGTCGATTTGTGCTTTTTGGGTCTCAAATTAGCCTAAAAATGTGTCTTTAATCCCACAATCTCACAAAAGATACTATCGACCGAAACAAAAAAAAAAAAAAAACAAACATCAGTTGTTTTCATTTTTTTTTTTTTTCAGTTTCCCAAGGGTATCCACCGTCAACAATGGAGTTTGTGCGGGCACATCAAAGGGTAAGATAGCTGGTTTGGGGAGGTTTTTCCATTCCCAAAGACAGGGTTCGAATCCCTGACCTTTGGTTAAGGGTGAACGAGCCCCTACCGCTCGACCACACCCAAGTTTGTTTTCATTCTTTAAAAGAGCTCAAATATCATGTACCTTAAAAAAAAGGAAAAAGGGCCCTCTAACTAAGCTCGTGACATTTTAGTGTTGAACAAGAACAATTTGACTTATGCCATTGGGAATGACATGTAGGGTGTTCGGCTTGGATTTCATTATTTTAGGCATGCTTTTTATTGGGGGTTGCTTCATTATCATTAACTAGAGATTTTGCTACTATACGAACTTGTTAATATGCATATATATATATATATATATATATATATATATACCCATACATTAAAAAAATATTACACTGTTAAATAATTTTTTATTGTTATAAATTTTTACAAAACCCATTGTTGGATTAGAAGCCCACATCTTATAGATCAAGTCTATAAAATTTTAAATTGATTTAAAATTATTTGGCATAATTTTTATATACATCAAAATCGATGTAATATATATACTTAAAATAAACAAAAATAAGAGCTATATGATTACATTGCTATTGATGTTTAATTTTTATGAAATTTGATATAAATGATCTTTATGATAGGTAATTATAATTCAACGGTTGGATCAATAAAAAAATAACTTTATTGAAAGTTATAAGTGGTGTAACTTTTAAAGTTACACTAGTGTAACTTAATTTTAACCCATATATTTATATATATAAAAGGGATCCGTTTATTCTAAAAGTAAGTATGTTACACTTATTTCATTGAATATCTTCATATTAACAACATGTTTCATCAATCCAATTATTGAATTATGAGATATTATCTTAATGATCAACCATTGAATTGTAATCATTGAGTTTCTTTAAGATCTAAAAGTAACTTGATCACACACACACACACACATTATCGGACTTAAATGTAAAAACTTTCAATTTTCTTTTGTCTATTTCTCATATGGCGAAATTGAGCTTGGAATTCAAATTGCATTGTTCAATTTCAATTTTCATATTTAGAGTAACATATATAATTAGAATTTTAATTCCACAATTCAATTTTATGAAATTAAAAAACAACTAAAATTTGCTCTTCTTAATTAATTTGTAGCCTATATTGTGAACTGGCAATTTCAAAACTTATTAAATATCTAGCTTCTCATTATAGTTTATATAATTCTTATTTTTTTCTTATTTACTTTCTAACAATCATGTTACAACTTTTTAGTAAACCCAAAATATAAAACTTAGAATTCTAAAAGAAGTGAAATTGAAATGAAAATTCTACATAATAATCCCATTTCCAACATCTAAATGGACCTTTAGTGAAATTCCTCCCAACAAAACAATATATAATTATCAATGACAAAATAGAGATTTTAGCAAGTACAACCTCATATAGTTCAATAATTGACCTTGACTTTTGTTTCTTGTCATTGGATAACACACATAATTACTAACAAATATTACAGAAAGATTTTTTTTTCTTGTCACAAATTAAAGGATCACACATAACATTCTTTGTAAAAAAATTTCCAAATACGAAAATCACAATCTATCGATAATAGTTGGCACCAAATGGCACCCATGATGTGCATAATTTACTGATAGACTTACTAATGGAAGGTCTTCATGTGGGCTAGCTTAGGGTTTAGGGTTTAGAATGGAACATCCATGAGTAATATCTTGTTTTCAATTTAAAATGGTAAATTATCCACTGAAAAAGCTGTCTATAGCATAAAAAACTATTGATAGCTTATTCATAGGTAATTGATTGAATATAAAATAATGTTCTAAATGAAAAAAGGAAAAGTTAAAACAAAAATTATTGGCTGATTATCTTGTTCGTCAATAACTTATTAATTAATAAAATTTAAAAATAGTTTTTAAGGGAATAAATTAAAAATGAATGTTTGCTAGTAGTTTGAATTTCAGAATGATGCCACTTTTCCAGTTTCAAATTTTCAATCAAATCAACCTACAGACAGCAAATTTTTTGTCAATAAGGGTGATTAATTAAATATAATCTTTTGTTATAATATTATCAACGAAAATTCCATTAGTAATTGTGCTGGGCAGTGGAAGTAAAAGTAATATAAAAACAAACTTTCTCACCAAAGGAAATAACACTAGAAGAAAAACAATATAAAAGAGATAAAATTTTGTGGTTCGGTTTAAACTACCTATATCCATGACTCCAATAAGAAGTTCCAAAATTTTTCCCTATTTGCACTTTTTGAATGTCTGAAGTTGTAAATTATACTTACAAATCTTTCACTCTCATTTTTGGAGCATGTTTAAATCCAGCAATCAAATGTCATATTTATAGGCCATAACAATCTTGTGAGGCTTTCTCTTCTTCTTGATATGGATCATTAGGTTAAATCCCAATAAATCCTCCCTTTAATCCAAAGTTCAGTCAAAAGCTAACTACAACAACTATCTCCACAAGTATTTTTCTTGCAAAAAACTTGTATTTCATGAGTATTTAATGGTGAAAACAAAAGTCATACTTGTTCCGTTCATTTGCAGTGCTACTACATGTAAAACATGCCGCTTGGCGTCCACTTTGCCAATAAGGATTTTTACACAAGCTCTCTTTGCTCACACTTTCACTAGTCATGGGACACAATGCTTGGCCTTTACATTATCAGGAAGAATTTCCACACAAGGAATCTTATGGATCCAAGCTTAGGCGCTTATTTGTGTTTTGGTGAGCCTAGCATTGATGCCAAAACCTCAGTAAATCATGGGGCAACAAGCCGGAGATACAAAGATCCTATTGTTTCAGTGCATCAGAAAGGAATGAATAGTGATTATATTCTTAGGTTTCCTTGTTAATAGAATCCTGTGCTAAACTGTGCTTGATGTTTTCGTATTATAGTATTTTTTTTTTGGGTCTGGTTTTTGTATTAGAGTTAAATGATGAAGTTTTTGTAACAAAAACAGCTTGTTGTAATTTTTTGTATGGGGGTTAATGATGATATGGGCTTGTTATTGGAAGATGGTATATAAAGTGTTCAGTTTAAATTGTTTTAATGGTTTGACCAAATATTGCTTGTTTTAATGTTGTACTATTCTTTTCGCCAAAAATGTTAAAATAAAGAGTCGTACTTTGCTTAAATGCATGGGTTTACGTTTGAATGGCTGGATGTGAAGTGTTGGGTCAATTTGTGTTTTTTGGGTCTGAAATTAGCCGCAAAATGTTTTCTTCAACCCAATCTTATAAAAGATAATATCGATAAAAAAAAAATAGAAATGATTTTCAGTGTTTAAAAGAGCCTAATACAATGGACCCAAAAAAATAAAAAAAAGGGCCCTCTAACTAATCTCGTGACATTTTAGTATTGAACAAGAACAATTTACCTTATGTCATTGAGAATGACACGCAGGGTGTTCGGCTTGGATTTCATTATTTTAGGCTTGTTTTCTACTAGGGGTTGCTTAATTATTACGAGCTTGTTATATATATATATATATAGGAGGGACGGTTTAGTCTTTCTTCAATGAATATCTGCCTATTAACATATTTCATCAATGGGATATTATCTTGATGATCAAGCATGTAAACTTTCAAAACAATTAAACATTGACAGATATATTATCTAATACTTAAGATTTATATGTATCTTCAAAACTATATTATACGTTCAAATGAAAAGGGATGATGAAATATCAAACCGTTTTAAATTTTAAACTTAATGAAATTTTATATACTTGATCTATGTAGTGAGAACTTAAAATTAAACGATTGTATTGATAACATTTAATGTCCAACGGAATAAGTTTTACAAGACTTACTCTTAGGGTAAGTTTGGTTAGAGGGAAAAAAATATGATGTAAATTTTTATGAATGAATTCTGTGTGTAAAATTACCCATAAATCTCGTTCATGAAAAATTTACTCATATTTTTACTCTCCAACCAAACATACCCCTAGAGTAAACGAATCCCTCCTTTTACACACACACACACACACACACACACACACAATCAGATTTAAATATAAAAACTTCCAATTTTCTTCCGTCTATTTGGCATATGGTGGAATATAGCTTGGAATTCAAATTGCATTGTTCAATTTCAATTTTCATATTTAGAGTAACATATATAATTAGAATTATAATTTCACAATTCAATTTCATGAAATTCAAAAACAACTAAAATTTTCTCATTTTAATTCATAGTCTGTACTGTGAATTGCCAATTCCAAAACTTATTAAATGTCTTGCTCCTCATTATAGTTTATATAGTTCTTATTTTTTTCTTATGTACTTTCTAACAATCATGTTACAACTTTTTTGTAAACCTAAAACATAAAACTTAAAATTCTAAAAGAAGCGAAATTGAAATGAAAATTCTGCATAACAATCCCAATTCCAACATCGAAATGGACCTTTAGTGAAATTCCTCTGAATAATACAATATATAATTGTCAATGACAAAATAGAGATTTTAGCAAGTACAACTCCATATAGTTCAATAACTGACCTTGACTTTTGTTTCTTGTGATTGCATAACATACACATTACTAACTAATATTACAGAAAGATTTTTTTCCTATCACAAATTGAAGGATCAAGCATAACATTCTTTGTAAAAAAATTTCCAACTATGAAAATCACAATATGTTGATAATAGTTGGCGCCAAATGGCTCCCATGATATGCATAATTTATCGATAGACTTACCAATGGAAGGTCCTCATGTGGGCTAGCTTAGGGTTTAGGGTTTAGAATGGAACATCGATGAGTAATATTTTGTTCAATTTAAAATGGTAAATCATCCATTGAAGAAGCTATCTATTGCACTAAAAACTACTGATAGCTTATTCATAGGTAATTTATTGAATATAAAATAGTGTTCTAAAAGAGAAAGGGAAAATTAAAAAAAATAAAATTATTGGCTAATTATCTTGTCCATCACTAACTTATTAATTAATAAAATGTAAAAATAGAAAATGGAACTTTTAATGAATAAATTAGTAATGAATTTTCTATAGGAAGTATGAATTTCAGCATGATTCCACTTTTTCATCTTCAAATTTTCAATTGGACCAACCTATAGACATCAAATTTTCTGTCGATATGGGTGATTAATTAAATAATCATTTTTGTTATAATATTATCAATGGAAATTCCATTAGTAATTTGTGTTGGGCAGCAGAAACGAAAAAAAAATACAAAAACAAACTTCTCTCACCAGAGGAAACAACATAAGAAGAAAAATAATATAAAATAGATAAAAGTGTGTGTTTTGCAGACGCTTAGAGAGATCTAGTTGTATGCCAAATTCTCTAAGTGTGAGTTTTGGCTTGATCAAGTGGCATTCCTTGGACATATATTGTCTAAGGATGGTATATTAGTTGACCCGAAGAAGGTTGAAGCGGTTTAGCAGTGGCCAAGGCCCTTTACATTGTCAGAGATCCATAGATTCCTAGGTTTGGCAGAATACTATTGGAGGTTTGTCAAGGATATCTCCATAATAGTGGCGCCATTGACCAGGTTGACCTAGAAAAACATTAAGTTTCAGTGGTCAAATACATGTGAGAAGAGTGTTTAGAGGCTTAAGACTTGCTTGACCATAACTCCAGTGTAGGTGTTATCTTCAAGCACAAGTGGTTTTTTGATATTCTATGATGCTTCATGTGTTGGACTTGGCTGTGTCTTGATGTAGCATGGCCGAGTTGTAGCTTATGCCTCATGACAGCTCAAGAATCATGAGCAGAATTACCCCATACACGACTTAGAGATGGTAGCAGTAGTCTTTGCTGTGAAGATTTGGAGGCACTATCTGTATGGAGAAACATGTGAGTTGTTCATGGATTACAAGAGTTTGAAATATATCGTCTAGAAGAAAGATCTAAATCTCAGTTAGCATAGATGGCTAGAGTTGTTGAAAGACTCTAATTGCATGATCTCTTATCATCCAAGCAGTGCTAATTTTGTGGTGGTGGGTAAAAGAATGCACAAGAAGGGGGGTTGAGTCGTGCTTTACGACTTTTTTCAAATCTGAAATATTTAATAAAAATATTATCAAGCTTTAAGCTTAAAGTGTAGTGGAATCATGGTTAGTTGTTTCAGAAAGTAGGTCTCTGAAGCCTTTTAATAGTGATGCAGCATTAACTATATTTCAGCAGTTATTAAATTAATGTGCACAACATAAAAATAAGACATCAGGGAGAAGAAGGATGACACAAATACTTTTATACTGGTTCGGCCAAATCTGCCTCTATCCAGTACTCAACACACGTTAAGATTCCACTAAATAACTTTTTGAAGCTGAGAAAGTAAACTGGGTAGTCTTTATAGCTGTCTTCCCACGTTGCTACCAGTGACCAGTAGACAACCCCTACTATCACTAACCAAGTAGTTTTGTACCAGTCTCTCCAAGCGGAACCGTGATTAGTAGATAACCCTTATAGCCACGTTGCAAGTAGTTTTTCCCAGCCTTTCCAAGCTAAACCATGATGACTAGAATGCCTCTATCATCATGTTGCAAGTAGTTCTTCCCAGTTTCTCCAAGATGAACCATAATAAGTTGAACGCCTCTACTATCATGTTGCAAGTAGTTCTTCCTAGCCTCTCCAAGCTGAACCTAATGAGTAGAATGCATTTACCATTACATTGCAAGTAGTTTTACCTTAGCCTTTCCAAACTATGTCTTACCGATCATTACCAGATCAAGGATACAAAGGTTAAGTGTTTGGGTTGCCACTCAAACTAACTTACACTTAAGTTTTTTTTTACAAATATTCAATAAAACAGACCTGGGAAACATGAATGACTTCTCTTTAACATCTCTTTCTAAGAAGAGTATACAAATCACTAAGAAACATAGAAAGAAGATTTTTACACTTCAAGGAAACTGATTTTATGATATGAAGAGCATCACAGGAAGTGTGGAGAGATTTTTCCAGAGTTTCCACTTTTATTTTTTCAACTCTCTCATCAGGGATCTTCATGTGTAGCGGTCTTCCTTTATGACTGTTGCCTTTTGATTACATCTCCAAGTGACACGTGTGGATCATCTGTTGTGTCTTAGAAAGTCAGTTTAGAAAAGTAGGTTGACACCCTTGTCACATCGGTTGCAGAAGTCGTTGTATAGTTGAGGTTTCTGATGTCTCTTTAGAACCATTTTTTTTTTTTACTTTCCTAACTTGATTTCTAAATTCTTCCTTCTAAAAGCTATGATGATTGACTAATTATGCAAAAGAGATGAGATACCAGTTATGAAACTAGGTTTGACCTGAGATTTGAAATTTGAATTTCAAATTTCCCTTTTTTTCCTGTAGCATTCAACGCTCCACAATGAAGTGAGCTTTTTGACGAGCGCTATCAATTTCTTGGTGATTCTTTAGTCTTCTGATATTCAATCGTGGCTTTATGATGATGAATGATTTGCAATTATGATGATTGAAGATTCTGTAACATATGAATTTCATATCTTGCATGATATATTCATTTTCAGCTTACTTTTTGATGTCCTATGCTACTTTCTAAATACCATTTCCTTGATTTATTGTTCTTGATTTGATTTGCTTCATTCCTTGATACATGTAAGTGTACTTTACACGATATAATATTCACTTTATTTAAGCCCAGTCTCTTAACACAAGATAAAACATGTTTGCATATATAAAGTGAAATTATTCTCACTTAAGTTTGTGTTATGCACTTAGGAAATACTGTAAACTCTAGGACCCTTCAGAAAGTTGAATTAAAATTGTTTTGAATGACAACAAAGCCAATTCAAAGAAAATGCTTTGAAGAATAACTAATGGCCACCTTGAGTTTCTGTTGTAAGGATACCAGATATTTCTTTAAGATGCACAATTAGAGAGTATAAGAAATTGATCTCATGTCACAAAACTTCTGGTCTTGATCATGAAAAAAAGATAAAATAAGAAGAAGCAAGAAGTGTATCAAGCAAGACATTGTCATATACATCAAAAAAATCGGTTCGACGA
This sequence comes from Dalbergia cultrata, assembly GCA_031216105.1. Taxonomy (NCBI): domain Eukaryota; kingdom Viridiplantae; phylum Streptophyta; class Magnoliopsida; order Fabales; family Fabaceae; genus Dalbergia; species Dalbergia cultrata. Next base: position 26,437,486 of record CM062353.1, on the reverse strand, counting down.
AACAGAATCAAGGAAATGGTTGTCAGAAAGTAATACTAAAATTTAGAAAGAAAGGCAACAATGAAGATAACATACAAAATACTGGAGGCAAAGTATTACTCAATCTTCAATCATCATAATCATGGAATACTCATCATAAAAAATCAAGATTGAAGACAACCAAATCGATAAGGAACTACCGGTGCTCATCAAAATGTCCAACTCATAAAAATGGGAGGGAAAAACGGCTATATTTGAAATTCAAATCAAATGTCAAATTAGTCTCTTGAAGTCAAGATATCATCTCTACAAGCACCCTCGATCAACTGATAAAATACTTATCAAAAGGCTCAGAAACCATGATGATAAAGTAGAAAATAGTTTCTGATAGATTTTAGAAACCTCAACTCATCAATGGCTTTTGAAAAAGGAACTTTGACACCAGACGAGCTACTCACCTAGATTATATTTTCAACACTCGATCAGATGCTCAACACGTGTTGATTAAATGGAAGATCAAGGGGCAACAGTAAAAAAAAGGAAAATCATCTATAAATAGAGATGACTGAGCCTTCAAAGATTAAGAAAAATACGAGAGAAAAATTACGCCAAAAAAATTCCCGTTGGAAATATTCATTGCTAGAATCCTTTGTATATCAAAATTTTCTTTCTATATTCTCCATTGATTATATGTTCTTCTACGAAAGAATTACTAGAAAGAAGTCACTCAAGTAGAATCAGTTTCGATAGATCACATTCAAAAAATTGGGTGTTGTGTTGTACGATCATATCATCAATCTCTGTTTGATTGTAATCTTGATCCAGTAGTGATCAAAAGGAAAATAGCTTGAAGAGGCTACTGTAAAACTACTTTTATTGTGAGTCAGTAAGGGTTGTTTACTGATAGAAGTAAGAGCTTGGAAAGGCTACGGTAAAGACTATCTTGTACTTGTGACTCCTCAGTGAGGAAGTTTATTGTAACTCATTAAGTGCTAAGAACTGGATGTAGGCAGGTGTTGGCCGAACCATTATAAATCTTCTGAGTCAGTATTCTCTTTTCCCTTTCTCTTTTGAATTCAGTTTTCGACTTAGCATAAATATTTAGATTATTTTCTTTTACTGTTAGCTTATCTATTCAAACTGGTTTATTCATAAAGTTACTTTCTGAACACACTAACCATTCTTCTGTTGTTCTTCAAGTTCTAAACTTGATAAGATTTTGCTATAAAAAGTTTTTCAGTTTGAAGTTTAATTTCAAGAAGCATGATTCAACCACCCCTTTTCGTGTGTTTTTGTTCCAACAAATACCTATTTTGTTTAGTCAAGAAACTCAAGGTAGACATTAGTCGTTCTTCAAAATATTTTCTTTAAATTGGCTTTGTTGTCATTCAAAACATTAAATCTTATACTTTATGAAGGGTTTTGGGGTTTACAATCTCCCCTTTTTTGATAATGACAAACTAATTTGAAGAAATTTTTTTGAAGGGATGTTGAAAGAAATATAATGAAATATATCTTGATAAGCATATGTTTTTCAAATCATCACAGACTTTAAATTTTTGTAAGCCCTTTTTTTAAGGCATGATTGGATGTGTTCAATAAAATTTTAAAGGCTTAAGTTAACTCAAATAAGAGTTGTTTGGATTATAATGATGTTTTCTTATTTAAATCAGGATGCTTCCTCTAATGTATCATGAAGATACTAAAGCATATGTCATTGTTTAAGTCTTTTTGCAACAATAGCCAAACTTTTTATTATAAAAAGAGACTTCATAAAATTTTGATGTGCTTGAATAAATAACAAACAAATAATACTTATGATATTCTTTCTTGATTAAAATCTTTATTCAGCACATTCTTTTCCTAAGCCCCTTTTGAAAATTGATGCTCAAAGATATATGAAAATCAAAACAGAGCATGTTGTAAGAAAACACAAGTGATACAAATGTAGTTTCTGATGCTCAAAGAAACCTTGATATTAATGATATAATCATTTTTCAGTTTAAGGTTTCTGAAGCTCATTAGGGATCAAACCCAATTTTATCATAGCATTAAGCACAATAGAGCCTTTTGTTATGAGCTCGGAAACTACTTTCATGAGTATAAGAGGATGAAATACTTTGAAATTTTTTTTGCTAAAACAAATATATGTTTATGTTATTTATATAATTTTTCTTACTGACACATTTATGGATCATAATATAACACATTATTGGTCATATAAGTGCAGCATACTAGAGAGGTTCTAAGGCTTACAAGCTGATCTTAGTTGGATTAAAAAAGTATAGAAACAGGTTTCTGAAGGCTCTAAGAAACTATTCACAACCCTATTAGATCAATTTAAATAGAACATCTCATACGTGTGTCTAGGAAAATGTGTTTTTATAAAGGTTGGCATTTTAATCAAATTATACATATCGAAGCACATCAATTAAATACTAGTATCAAAGCAACAATAGAGAGAGATTTTGTGCTTCACAAGATACTTGCCAGAGTTAATCATGGATACAGTTGTGAGCTAAATACTCTAGCGTGTTAATGATTAATCAATTCAGAGCAAGCGCTTAATATATCAGAAGCATACATCAAGAAGCATGATATATGATTAGCTAAGCATGATAGGTAGGCATCGATATGTACCAGAGCTTAAAAGAACCATATATGTATCAAAGAATATTAAATCTTAAAGTAAAGATAAAAAGTGAACACAATAAATTATCAGTTATAACGGATTATATAACCAGAGAGAGGAATTGTCAAATTGTAAAGAGAAATTGTCAGGGAATAAACAAGTTATAGACAGGAAAGAAAACTACATGCTTAAAAGATTTTTGGGTTCCCTTTCAGCATGATCTCCCCCTGAGTTCCTTAGCATAGGATTTTCTTCATCTCTTTTCTTCTCACCTTTTGTCATCATCAAAAGAAGGTGTGCCGGGAACTAGAAGCCACATCATCAGCCTCAACTTTACCTCTTGGAGAATTTCCATAAGAAGAACCTTATGTCTTCGTGATTGAGCCTCCAATTGATCCAGCCATTCATGGATGTGCCTTTATTATGCTGTTGATTGTTGCTGACTTAGTGAGGGATTAGCTTCTGGAGTGATAACAGGATTAGGAATAGCCAAGGCGGGAAGTGCGGTTTTGGCTTAATGTGATTGACTAAGGTATGTCATTTGTTGTATCATTCCTTAGAGATATCTCCTTTTTAGAGGCGAATTCAGAGGTGGAAGATTCTGAGTTTGTTTCTTCATCAGAATCCAGGCTCGTACATGCTTTATAGGGTGATCCCCCATATCTAATGATAAGTTCAGGGCTTTTATCTTTACCAGAGCTATCTTCTAGCACAATTATTCTTCTTTTTCTTTCTCTTCCTTCATTTTTTATGGTTGCCCTTTCAATAGTTGAGTCTTTTATCCTTAAACTTATCTTGTTGCTTCGGATATGGCAGCACCAGTAGGTCTCCTTAAAGTTCAAAATGAGTTGAGGGTGTACATGGCAACTTCCATGTATTCATACTACTCATTTACTAAAGGATAGTTCATAAATTAAAAAACCTTAGTTGGTAGGATACCGTAGGGAACAAAATCGTTTCTTCTTTTCTCTGAGGAGATGGCATTCATCATGTAGTAAAAAATTAGTCTAGGCAAGTTTACTTTTTTTTTTGCCAGTAGACAGTATAACAACATGCAGTCCATTCCTACTAGTAGATACATGTTCTCCGTTTTTGGTAGGATGAAGAATTGGATAAGTGTAAAGACCTAGTGAGCCTTTGAGTTCAGCATTGCAGGGGGTTATCTCACCAGGATGGAGTTTGGGAGAGTCTGTGAGACATCTTGATACGTCTTCTGCTGGTACTCCAAGCATCATGAACCAATTCTTCTCAGGCGAACATCTAAGTCCCTCATTAGAAGCATGTAGAATGTAAGAAAGATCGTCCATGTTAAACTCTAAGTTGGTGCCTCTGATGTAGGGCGTTAAAGTGGAGCTTGAAATCTGCACTAACCGAGAGTAGAAAGCAGTTACCATCCTTGTGGATTCCCAGTCAGAGAGATTTATAAATCCTTCCCATCCTTGAAACGAGATCACTTCCAGTAGGATGAGAACTTGAGCCATCAAATATTTTCTTAAGGTCTTCCTAGGCAATATAGGTAGCTGAGAAAAGTTTTCAGCATACTGTTGCTAGTGATGTGGCTCATTCAACATGAGAGGTGTTCCAATGTTGATAATGCGACCATAGCAGTGTTTTCCTTCAGCCATTTGCTAACATTATTTGACAAAAAGAAACGTTAAAGCTTGAAAAGGTGTGATAGAAAAACAAAGCAGTTGATGCTTGAAGGATTTGAAGATGAAAACTTGAGGCAGATGAAGAATGATTTGGATTTTGGGAATAAGAGGACAATACGGTAGTGGAAGTGTCTTGAAGAAGATGAAGTTAGGAACGTGATGCGTGAGGAGTGGGTGGTTATTTAAGTGATGAGAAGTGGCTGACTGAAGTTGAAATGACGTGGGTAAGAGAGACTCGAGGGAGTTTTCCTGCTCTTTTGTCTTTCTTCAGAATGTGTGATTTCTAACTCTTTGAATTACTTTATAAAGGGTTTACTTTCTGAGCTCTACTTCTCACTTTCTGATCTTTGAAGTGTTGTGGTATTCCTACTTATACATCTTGAATCTTAGAATACCAACAATTCACGGATTTCTGAACCTTCTCTTCTTATTCTTATCACTTTTTTCTGCATCTCAATTTATGATTAATTTGTTTGAAGTTCAAGGGATGAGCTGGTCTTGCAAGCTGATGCCTTTATGTGATTTTGAGATTAGAGCCATGAAGAGGAGAATACCCAAAGATATTGTGCATGAATGATTATGCAGATTTTTAGAAGTTTTGAATATTATGCAATAACAAAAAATAATTTTAAGCAAGAATCTTTTAAAAAGATCTGATCCTTTTTATTCTTGGTAAACACAAGCATTTGATATAAAAAATCTTTTTACAATTTCAATTTTAAAACAAGATTGGTCAACAAGCAGCATGGATCTAAAGTGCTAAAAAGACTTTTCAATTTGAGATTAATATCTATGATATTACTGAAGAATATAGGGATTTTGGAATACCTCATGTGATGATCTTTTGACTGGTTCTTTATCCGCAACATCTGGGTGTGGTTGTTTGCTCCAATCTCCATTTTTACTTGAGGCATCAGAAAAGATAGGAATATTCTTTTTCTTTGTAGGAAAATGGCAGTATCCTGTGATCTCTTAGTTCTATATGGCTTATCATTTTTGAGCTTATGATAATTTTCCTTCTGATCAAACATTCAGACTTTGCATTTGTTTCCTCTGGTTCAGCTCTTATAGCAAAGCATCCACCTAACTTTGATCACTCAAAGTTTCTTCAATATATTCAGGTCCAATAATGGAGATTGAAAGCATAGTATGAAATGTTTCTTAGGGATGATCTGGTTTTCACTCCCTTCGACATTTTTCAAGAACTCTGTATCTTGAAATTCAAATTTGCTTTTCTTCATGTTAAAAAATGTTCTTCTGATTTACTTGGAGTTATGGGCATGCTTTTTGAAGTATTTGAGTTATGGAGCCTTCTTTCTAAAGGTCTGGTTTTCATTTTTTTACTATTAGAAGTATCCTCAAGACTAATTTTCTTCCAGCCCTAAGTGACAGCTAGCAAAGATTTTCTTGAATTCTTTTCACCAATGAATTTAAGCCATCTGGAGATCTTGAGCATCTTGCTTCTAATTTTCATTCTGAGCTAAGGAAGGTGTTTGAAATAGTAGCTATCTTTTTAAGCTCGTAGAAACCTTGATCAGTGATAATGTTTAGATGTACATGCAATAAAAGAATTTTTGATCTTGGTACTCAACTTTCTTGAGTCCACTCAAGTTAGTTGTTCAGAGAGAGGTTTCCCATCCTTTCTAACATATTTCTTTTTCAAGAATTGTTTATCAGATGGTTGTCTCTTTTTATGATAAAAAGATAAAGTAAATATGATGGTGATCCTTAGATGAGGTTGCATTTCTTTTTCTCTCATATTTCTTTTCATTTCTCAACCTTGTTTTCTCAAACAAATGTTTTTGATTTCCAAGCATAAGTTTAAGATTTTTAGACCTTTTCTCGTAAGCCTTGAGTCAGATTTAAGAAGTCATGAAGTTTTCTCAAATTTAGAAATATCTTTCTGAGATCTTTCTAATATAGTTCTGTGACTTCAGCTTCTAGTTTGAAAATAAAATTAGTATATTCCTAACGATTTTTCTACTTAAACTTAGGCTATTTAGATTGAGAATTTTTTAAGAGAGAAAATATATGAGTTATACAGCAACTCATCATGTCATGCAATAAGGATAAAGGAATATATTTGAATATTCTCGCTTTGTATTCTTCTGAAAGATTACACTCATGTCATGACATATAGATTTGTAGCATCTTCAACCTTATGATGACTTACTGATTCCTTTCTTTCATTTTCAGAGTTGCTACTTTAGGATTTTCTTGCCTCTTTTTTTTTTTTTTTTTTATCTTCCTTTGAGATTGATGCTTCTACCATTCTTGGCTTAGTTTTATCAGACTATTGTCACTTTCTCTACAAGCAAGGAGATCTCATCTCCATTTTCAATCTCAGATTTTTCATCAAATTTTGGAGTCTCATAAAAGGAGAATGATCAGTTGATGGAGTGATCTGTTGTGCCATTTTTTCCCTTTGATCTTTGTCCTTTGCAATCATTGGATTGCTCAACCCCTTAAAGGCCTGGCTTTGATACCACATGTAGATACAAAAGTGCATGGGAAGAGGGGTTGAATCTTGCTTTACAACTTTCTTCAAATCTAAAGCATTTAACAAAAATTCTATCAAGCTTTAAGCTTGAAATGCAATGGAATCATGGTTAGTTATTTCAGAAAGTAGATCTTTGAAGCCTTTTAATAATGATGCATCATTAACAGTATTTTAACAGTTATTAAATTAACATGCACAATATAAAAATAAGAGATAAGGGAGAAGAAGGAAGACACAAATATTTGTATACTGGTTCAGCCAAACCTGCCTACATTCAGTACTCAACACATGTTGAGATTCCACGAAATAACTTTTTGAAGCTGAGAAAGTAAACTGGATGGTCTTTATAGTAGCCTTCCTAAACTCTCACCAGTGACTAGTAGATAACCCTTATTGTCACAAAATCGAGTAGTTCTATACTAGCCTCTCCAAGTTGAACCGTGACTAGTAGACAACCCCTACAGCCACATCGCAAGTAGTTCTTCCTAGCTTGTCCAAAATGAACCATGATGACTAGAACGCCTTTATCATCATGTTGCAACTAGTTCTTCCCAGCCTCTCCAAGTTGAACCATGATAAGTAGAATGCCTATACTATCATGTTGCAAGTAGTTCTTCCATGCTTCTCCAAGCTGAACCATAATGAGTAGAATGCCTCTACCATTATGTTACAAGTAGTTTTACCTTAGCCTCTCCAAGCTATGTCTTACTGATCACCACTGGATCAAGGATACAAAGGTTAAGTGTTTGGGTTGCCATTCAAACTAACCTGCACTCAAGTTTCCTTACAAATATTTAATAAAATAGACCTAGGAAACATGAGCAACTTCTTCCTATCGTCTCTTTCTAATAAGAGTATACAAATCATTAAGAAACATAAAAAGAAGAATTTTAAACTTCAAGGAAACTGATTTTATGACATGAAGAACGTCAAAGGAAGTGTGGAGAAATTTTTCTAGGGTTTCCACTCTTATGTATTCAACTCTCTCATCAGTGTTGAGCACAACATCTCTGTTTATAGCGGTTTTCCTTTACGACCATTGCCTTTTGATTAGATCTCCAAGTGACATGTGTAGATCATTTGTCTGTCTTGGAAATTTAATCTAGAAAAGTAGGCTGATAGTCTTGTCACATCAGTTGCAGAAGTCGTTGTATATTTGAGGTTTCTGATATCCCTTCATAACCTTCTTTTTTTAAAAAAACTTTATGAACTCGGTTTATGAACTTCTCCTTCTAGAAGCTATGATGATTGACCAATTAGACAAAAGAGATGAGATACCAGTTATGAAACTGGATTTGAAATGAGATTTGAAATTTGAATTTCAAATTTCCCTCATTTTCTTGTGGGGTTCAACTCTGCATAATGAAGTGAGCTTTCCGACAAGCGCTATAAGTTCCTTAATGATTCTTTTGTCTTTTGATATTCAATCTTGTTTTTATGATCATGAATGATTTGCAATTATGATGATTAAAGATTTTGTAACTTGTAACACCCTAAGTCTTAATCTCATACACTCGAGTCGCATTTCGGTTAATTATTAGTTATTATGCCTTTGCCTCAGAAATTAACTTATTCTTCTTTAAAATACGAGTAATAAAAATACGACTAAATTTTGTTTTGAACTTTAAAACCAAAATGCGAGCCATGTGTGTATATAGATATCGGTCAATACACACATAATAATAGCAATGATATAAACCTCATCATAATATATGTGTAAACCATAGCATAATACGACATAACCAAATTAACATATCATAACCATAACGTAATAGTGACGTCCTATAAACATAAAGGACATCCTAAAAGACTAAGCTCACCAATAAAAGTTGAACATATAATAGTCCAAAGCTAAACATAGTTATAGTAAAACTAAACTAGTCCTCAGTACATGCCCATCCAAAGACTAGGCTACAAACAGGTAGACAGGGCATGACAACTCTCAAGCTAATGCCAAAAGGGAAAGCTATCTCCATGCTTCTCCTGCGACCTTCTGCTCCGGTTGGTAGCGTGACTCTCATGTCCACGCCTCAAAGAAGATCACGACCAACACCATTATCCACGTATGGAGACGACATAGGAGAAACGAGAGGCGGGAGAAACTTATTCAAGATTCTCAGTAGGGCTTATCGACTTTAACACAAATGTTATCGTCATCGTCATCGTTCCCAGTCACTTCTATTTTCATTATGAAAGTGATGTACATGTATAAGGTTCGATTTTAAACTTCTAAAATTTTTTTTCATCCGAAGTGGATGTCTTTTAGCAGGAGTCTTAATGTTATAAATGCAACAGATATCTCATGTATGCATGACAATACCTCAAGAGCATAAGTAACTCATGTAAATAACACAAGCATACCCAAACATGAGTTGGTAGCATTCAAATCTAAAACACAACAAAAGGCTAGGTATATAAGCAGGAGATAGGCTAAAGAACTATAGTCACCTAGCATATACCACATGATTAGATGCACCAATGGAACAATAATATAATATATGTATATACACCTTTACTTTACTTTCTCATAATTGAACTCTCAAGTTCTTTTCTTAATGACGACCCTTTTACATAACCATCGTAAACCAACCATCTCACCTTCCCTGGTGATTTTACAATAACCACCAAGACTTCACTTCATCGATTGCATAGGATGAGCTCAACCTAACTAGCTGTCGCTGGATTTAATATGGGGTAATAGAGGGGGGAAACACATCACTTCCTTGCTTCAACTTAACTTTCTTATCATGAGCATACAACTTCCTTGGATCATCTCCCTTAACCATTAATCCCTGGAGTCTGAAGTATCATCTTTGTATGTGTTTTGTCATGTTTAATCTTAGCATGCCATCTAGAAATACAAACATGAGCATATAATTATAGATGTCATCATAATTTATCATTTAACATTTCATGCTCACAAACTTCATAATTTTTTCTAAGTTCACAAATTTAGTGTAAATCCGGCAGCATAACGGCTGGGAATGGAGTTTTCCCAAATTTGCTTCGTGTTATAAAACACCTAAATCATGTATCTCAAATATTTCAATCATAATTACAATTCATCATACCATTGTTCACCCAAGCATGCCATCATCATCATCTCATTGAAAGGTAAACATGCTCCTACCTAGTATACTGGAATCAAGGACCAGATTTAGCTAATGCGTATGCTATACTCAACGGGATATATACACAGTATACTAAAGATCATCACAGTCACCATTCACATTATTATTCTCAAGTTACTAGTAATTACACTTTTAGCCTCAAATGGGTCGAAACTTGTAAATCGGTTTAACCTAATACTCATGACTTTTCTTTTAGGCGTCCAAGGGACCAACAATAATTTTTACACTAATTTCCACTAAATTTTAAGCTTGTGAATAGTGCCAAACAGTGTTGTATAGTTAGGGCAGTGTAAAAAAAAAAATAGTTTCTGCGTTTTAGAAGTTACATTTTTTACCCTTTCTAATTATCGGCTTTTCCTAAGATGCTATAAATAATTATCACCACAATTAAGAGTGAATTTTACACCTCTAAGCCATTCCAAATAGCATTATGCACAATTTATGAGGTCAAAACAGTAGCCATGATTTTAATTTCTAGAAGCATTAGAAATCACATTTTTTTTTATCGTTTCTAGTTTGTCCTAAAATGCTAGAAATAATTTTTACACCAATCAATAGAATTTTTACATATTTAAATCATTCCAAACAGCACCTAACATAATTTATGAAGTCAAAACAGTAGCCATAATTTTAGTTTTTAAGAGTTCTAGAAATCACATTTTTAATCCTTTCTAGTTACTAGTTTTTCCTAAAATCATTCTAAGACATTGGGAACACTTGAAACTGTTTTATCTCTTTGGAAACTTAAATAAAACCTCTAAAACAACCAAAAATTAAAATTTCATTGATAACGCTTTTGTTCATGAAAATCATATCTTTACTATCTTTTGAGTTTCTAATGCTTGCGAAAATTCCTTTGTATAATCAAGGCACAAGGTTTGAACCTTAAAACAAAATAAAATCCATTCCAAGTCCAACATCATAACATGGCCGAATATATGTACACAAAATATAGCCTTGATCAAAATTTTTATTCAAGATACAAGGGCAAGGCTTGAGCTTTAGGGATTTAGGTGATGACTTGAATCATAAACATGCTATACAATATCACTTTTATCCTTTAACATTATAAGGTGATGACTTGAAAATATAAATATGATGTGCAAGACTTGAAATATAAACATGAGATGCAAGTTTATTTTTAAATCTTTAGGATTAAGTGATAACTTGAAAAATAAACATGAAATGCAAGACTTGAATTTCAAACATGAAAATCAAAGTCCATGTCTTTAGTCTTCAAGATTTAAGGTGATAACTTGAAAATAAACATGATATGCAAGACATTGAAATATAAACATGAGATGCAAAAGCTTGAAACTTAAACATGAGTGCAAGTCCATTTTATCTCTTATTAAACTCAAAGCTCAAGACTTTACAAGATGAAACTCTCAACCCCATCAATCTTAAACAAAATGAACATGAGCTTTAGAGTCCCTAATCACCATGGTTCCAAGAACCTCATTCCTTGGACTCACCATGAAACTCAAAAAGAAAGAAATCAAAGAAAACAACAAGCATTTTATTTCTCATACTCCTTAGGAACCAAAAGTCGGACCGTAAGCTGTAGAGGTCTAATACATGGTGGTTTTACAACCATCATCAAGCTTTAGATTTGAAAAACAAAGAGAGATATCCAAGGGAACCAACAAGTAATCTATTTTTTTTCTAATTCTTTAAAACCAAAAAAGAAACTAAACCTTAGGCTTTAGAGGTTAAACACATGGTGGTGTCAACCCCACCATCAAGATCTATCAACATCAAGCCATGGTTTGTAACCATCCAACAACAACAAAACCAAAAAAGAGAAAAAGAGACAAGCTCAAAACCGAAATAGGAAGAAACAAAAGAGCGAAAACTCCATTATTCATCCATCATCCAAAATCGAAAATGAGAGGAAAGAAAAAGGAAATCTTGTCCATTTATTCAACATCGAAACCGAAAATGATAGAAAACCAAGAGAGAAAATTCAAAACAAAATCCCTACCAAAATTGTTTCTTAGTTGAAGATGAGAAAGCTTAATCTTGTGTGTTGAAATGAGAAGAAAAAATCTTTTCTTGGAGCTCTTGATGGATTCGGCCAAGAGGAAGAAAAATAGGAGGAGGATTTTTCTTGTGTTTTTGTGTTTGGGAATAGAAATTATGTGTGTTTAGAAGTTGATCTATGGTGCTGTTGTGGTGGTTTGATGTTTGTAGCTTGGATGGAGATCAAGAATGAGGTCTCTTGAAGGTGGAGGAAGAGGAGGATGAAAGCTCTTGAGTTTTAGAAAGAAAAGAGAGTTCTTTTTTGACAACTAGTGAGCAAGATTCCAAACCAAAAAAGCAAATGGTAAAAATGAGAATTTTGGAAGTGTATAAGTATTAAAAAAAATTAAAATGTGAGAGAGAAATAGGGGAAGGAAGTCCGCTGCCTATGCAGTTGTTTTTGGGGGAGTTTTTCATATTTTTTTTCATGTGGGTTAGGACTTGAATTAGAGGTAGATTTGATTAGGCAAAGGTTTATGGATTGATAATTAGGTGTTTGGGCTAGTAATTAAGTATTTAAGACTTTCAAGACATGATTAAAGAATTGTCTTGTAAACTTATTCGAGTTAAACTCAATTGAGTTTGAATTTCAAATGCCAACAAGGTTCCTAATTTTAGGGAACAAGATAGAGAAAACACTATTTGCTTTTTGATTTTTCTTTATGTCTTATGAGCTTCTTGATTAAGAACGGTATTTGAATTTCTCTAACCATTCTTAGGCCTTAATTAACCTCAAATATTTATTTTGACTTGAGACTAATAATTTAAATTAATTTATCTTTAATTAGAGCCTAATATCGTCTAGATTTCTTTAATTACTCAATTAAGCTCATTTTGCACTAACTAGGGACAAAATAGTAATTTTGTACAAAAACTCCCTGGGACTACCCAGACCTTTCCAAGCATCATTCACCCCTTATAATTGACATTTCTAACCTCCGGGTGATAATCGGGTTCAATCGGCACTTAATCCCGCATTAAATTACCGCAGGGGTATTTTGGTCATTTCATGCACGGGAAAGACCATGAATTAAGGTTTTTGCCTTTATCATTAATCATAACACATCTAATCCCCTTCAAACATTAAACTAACCCCTTAGGATGGCCAGGACTGGTCGTCTTTGGTTTTCGGGTGGAAAATGACCTCAAGTGTATTTTGGTCATTTGCACACGGGAAAATTGGGGATTGAGATTTTTGCATAGATTGCTACCTAAACCTCACATAACCTTATTCTAACATGAAAATACCTTTTTGGGGATGGCCGGGACTGAATGGCCTAGATTTTCATACGAAAATGACTTAGGGAAATTTTCGTCATTTTTGCTAAGTAGGAAAAATTAGGGCATTACATAACACGTGACTTTCAGATCTTGCATGATATCTTCATTCTTAGCTTACTTTCTGATGTTCAGTGCTACCTTTTGAAGACCCTTTCCTTAGTTTCTTGTTCTTGCTTTGATTTGCTTCATTCCTTGATGCATGTAAGCATACTTTACATGATATAATATTCACTTCATTTAAGCTCAGTCTCTTGGCACGAGATAAAACATGTTTGCACATATAAATTGAAATTATTCTCGCTCAAGTCCGTGTTATGCACTTAGGAATTACCTGTTTTTCTTAGTCAAGAAACTAAAGGTAGACATTAGTCGTTCTTCAAAATATTTTCTTTAAATTGCCTTTGTTGTCATTCAAAACATTAATGCTCATACTTTCTGAAGGGTTCTGGGGCTTACAGTAGCCGATACATTGAGTAGAAAGTCTATGGGCAGTTTGACCTGCATGGCACCTTTAAGGTAACCGTTGATAGAGGATATACATAAGCTAAAGGAAAAAAGGGGTTTAGTTCGGCATAGACGAGTCAAGAGCCTTTCTTGCTCACATTAGGGCCCAGTCAACTCTAGTAGAGTAGATTAAGGCACAATAAGGGGAAGATCCAAAGTTAGTTAAGCTTATGGAGAATGTGCACAGAGGAGAGAACTTTGAGTTTTCAATTGACATGGAGGGTGTGTTATGTTTTGGTGACGGTTCATGTGTACTCGATGTAGGTGAGTTAAAGAGAAAAGTGATGGAAGAGTCCCATAGCGCAACATACTCTATCCACCCTGATTCAGGCAAGATGTACCAAGACTTTCGATAGTTATACTGGTAGGAAGGCATGAAGAGAGACATTGGTGACACCATGGCACAATATTTAGTGTGTTAGCAAGATACGGTTGAGCACCAAAGGCTTACGAGCTTGCTACAGCAGATAGAGATCCTAGAGTGGAAGTGAGAGAAAATAGAATGACCAAGTCAGCTCACTTCTTACCAATGAAGACGATGTAGCTCAGTATGCCTAGCTATATATAGATGAGATTGTTAGGGTTCATGGCATGCTAGTGTCGATCATATCAGATAGAAGGTCCCAGTTCACTTTGCAATTTTGGAGAGCATTCCAAGAGGCTCTCGAGATGGATGACCAGTTAGATAGGACGATCCAGACTTTAGAGGATATGCTTAGAGCTTGCGTGTTAGACTTCGGTGGAAGATGGTATGACCACTTACTACTGATAGAGTTCTAATATAATAACAATTATCAAGCTGGCATCTAGATGACATTGTTCCAAGCATTGTATAGGAGACATTGTAGGTCTACCATTGGATGGCTTGAGCTTTGGGAAGCTAAAGCCGTAGGCCCAGATCTAGTGTAAAAGACTCTAGAGAAAGTTTAGATGATTGCAGAGCGGTTATTAGCAGCATAGTCTAGGTAGAAATCCTATGCTGATAACCAGCATTTCTGAGGGTTGTCTCTTATGAAGGGAGAAATGAGGTTCAATAAGCGGGCAAACTTGAATCTATGCTATATTGGCCCATTTGAGATTCTAGATAGAGTTGAGGTAGTGGCTCATCGATTGGCACTGCCTCCCAATTTGTCAGCTATCCACCAAATTTTCCACGTTAGCATGCTTATAAAGTATATACCCAATCAGTCTCATGTACTCACACCACAAGCAGTTCAAGTTGATAAGAGCTTGTCATATGAAGAGGAACTGGTTGTCATCATCAATAGCAAATCAAGAAGCTTCGCTTAAAGGAAAGTGGCCTCAATGAAAGTCATCTAGGGGAACCACTATGGCAAGGGAGCCACTTGGGAATCTGAAGAAGCCATGGGGATCAAGTATTTGTATCTTTTCCCTCATCAAGGTAAGTTTTAAGATTTGGGGACCAAATCTCTTTTAAGGGGGAAGCATGTAATACCTTGAGTACATGTATTTGTATATGAGTCTAGTATGACTTAGGTTCCCCTAAGACCCACCCGTGTTATTGGGAAAGCCCCGGATGCATGAAAAGCCAAGGGTAGGGCTGGAGTTGTCGCTGTAGAACAGGCTTGCTACAGCGAGTATGTGAGAAAACTTGCCCTTTTCTATTAGCTGGTTTCACTATAGTATGGTTTGATCGTTGCAACAAGAGGGTCCAATGCCAACATAGTGCAAAACAATGTAGTTTCGTTTAATGAGCCCCTATCTTTTTTTAAGACCTTACACTCGAGATTTCATCCCAAAAGACCAAAACCCTTCTTCTCCCAAACCCTTTTCCAATCATTTGACTCAAATCTCTCTCAAATCTTTCTCCTCCAAGATTAAAGGGAAAAGATTTTGTGGGTTTTGTCATTTCCTTCCTCTCCATTTCATATTCTAAGGTTTGGGTTGTTGTTGTTCTCCATTGTTGTCAAGTAGGGGTGCTCCCCTATTGTTGTTAGAGTTATATTAGAGCTATCCAGAGAGTATTAGAGATTAATCTAGAGTTTGTGGTTGTTATGCTAGATATTGGTGTAATCCTTCCTCCTCTAAGCTTAGTTGGTATTGTCACCACTTTTTCCTGCCCTCCAAGTGAATGGGTCGAATCCTGTGATCTCTATGTTGATTATTAGAGTTATTTTCTTTAGAATGTGGCATGATTTCATGGTTTTAGAGATTATTTCAAGAGATTATAGATTATCATTGATTTCATCAAGTTTATGGAAATTATGATTTTCAAAAGAGCATGGAAGAGAGGTTTTAACGCAAACTCATATATAGTACCATTATTGCTAAATAGTTTTATGATGAGCTAAAGTATGATTATGATTATTTAGAGAATTTATGACTTCCATAATGATTTCTAAAGTATTGTATTTTATATAATGAGATTGAATTTAGAGCAGAACCTAGTACAGAGCTTAGAGAAAATTATTAGTTTTACGATTTAGAAACTAGACGGTAGCTATAGAGAAACAGACAGTGAGTTAATGACTGAAAACCGATCATTAACCTTGTTACCAAGTTGTCCTTAGGGACAATCTCACAGAGCAGAGATGGCATTTAGTTAGGTGTCCAATTTAGGTTCTTAAAGAACCACAGAACAGGTAATATTGTTATACCATGGTTGACATACATAAGCAGAGAAATTGTAAAGTTACTTAGTGTACATAATCAGAGATCTCTTTTTCTCCATTAGAGTGTTATTGTTTATATTTTTAGAGATTATGGATTTTAGAGCTATTATGTGTATATATATATATATGAAAACGATTTCAGAACAATTACATTTATTGAGTTTTATGACTATATCCGTACACCCTTGTTGGTGTCCTATGGGAAGGTTATGGGTGAAGGCATGTACACTAGCTACTGTTGTTTCTTCTCAGTCACCTCATCCCCAGTAGTAGAGATATCCAGTTAGTGAGCTTCACTTTTTTTGGAGTGAAGTATTCTTTTTGCTTTTGATATAGAGTGCTCAAGTGTCATCATGGTAAGGTCCCAAACCATAGAGATAGAATTGCATTGTTTATCATGATTATTTTGTATTTACCTGATTATAGATTTCGTGGCTATTTTGTACAGAGAGCAACTCATATATTTTGTATTGTAGAGACAGATTTAGAGTTTAATTATGAAATTGTTGTTTACAATGGTTTGATTTCCAAAGAGAAAGAGATTTATGTTAAAGATGAATTTTTGTTCTAAATATGGATTTTATAATTAAATATACATATAAAGAGACTCAGAGGTCACGATGATTATGTGCGGATGAGACTCCTCACGTGTCGGCCATGTTCCCATGTCGAGTCGTGACATCAAGTCATCTCACAAGGAAATGTTACTAGCCAATTAGAAATTGGGGGTTTTAAAATTGTTGCAATAATGAAAATTAATAGAAAAATTATATTTGAAGAATTACCTACACAATGAGTCTTTCAGATTAAGAATTGTTCAATCATTGGTTCAAAGAATTAATTTGTGGTAATGATTACTTTCATTAATTATATTATCACATAATAATAATGCAATTCTACATAGTAGTCACACAATCACACTACCGCTAAGGATTTGATTAATACATGCACTACTAATCCATAATCATAGTTCTATGAGCCTATGCTAGTTAATTATCAATTACAATAACCTAATCACGCAACGGAGTTAATTTCAATCCCTTACTAAATGGATGTAAATTAATTAATTGGCCAAATACCCTAATAGAATCCTAATTATGCATACAACTCACAACATGAATGAACACACGATCAGGCATATCTCAAAAACACAGTTACAATAACTCGCAATCACTATTATAGATAAATAACTAATAAGCAAAGAAAAACCAATCACAAATAGGATTAAAAATTGGAACCTCAAGAACAAATCTCAATCATTAGTTATCATGGCTCAAGGCAAAAAGAATTACTCCTCCATAGATGAAGGATCATAATCAATGTAATGGAGAGTACGATCATAATCACAAATGGGAGCTAAAACAAGGATTGGAAGTCTCCAAAACCTAGAGAGGGGGTAAAGAGATGAGGAAAGAGAAAGTAGAGAGAAAGCTTGACGGCAGTTATAAAAATAATAATCAAAAGGTTTCTATAATTTTTAACCTAATGCTATTTATATTGTAGCATAAATACATAATAAATAGGGTCAACTGGAGAAAAATAAAAAACCACTAATGCTAAGTACTATGCAGGCATGATCGCTGGGGTGGTCATCGTCGTTCTTTTAGTTGATGATGATGTTGTTGTTGTTGACTACTGGGGCAATAAATGATTGCTGGGGTAGTTGACTATTAGGGCATTCTACCTTCAGTCTTTCTTTTTTGTTGACCATTGGGGTGGTCATGGACTTTTGTGACAGTCCTATTGTTAATAAAATGTGCTTGGAAATTGCTATGAGCCTTTTTTGATGCAATGCACCAATCTAGGAAGTTCCTATCACCAAATAATACTCAAACAGAGATTAAAAACACATGTAACTACAAAATATAATAATTCATTAGAAACAATGCTAATAGCCATGAATTTATCCAATGATGCATGATGAGAACAAAGTACAAATCCACCATTAATCAATTAATAAAGCATAGACAATATGGAAAATGCCTAGAGTTATAGAGAAAAGAGGTATATAAATGAAACCCATCATGGTCCTTACTTGCTCTGATTCCCTGACTTCGCAAGAAGGTCCACAGATGCACTACATGGTACACTATGATAGTATCCCAAGCCCATAGTTTCACTTATCCAATATCACAGTACATACTTAACTCAACCAGATTCTGTTGACAAGACCCATTCAAAATCAATCATAAACAATGCTAAGATCAATGCATATGCAACTAGTCTTGCTAGCATTATCTAGTATGATAGTTAATATGACATATAATATCAATTGATCATAATCAAATATGTCACAATAGTATTTATAGTCAATAGCCAATAATCACAATTCTAGTCAAGTATAAAATCAAGTACAATGGATAGTCACAATTCATCGGTAGAGATAACCAAGAGTTATTGATATATACAATACCACTATTAAAAAGGTCCTTTAGATAAAGTGGCTAGAGTTTGATGACATAAGTAGTTTGAGAAACATATTCCTCTCTTCTCAAGATATGTGAAAACTATAGCTAATTCCCTTTTAAAGCATACTATCAAGCATTGAGCTTGAAGTGCCACGGAAATAGGTTAGATAATTCAAAAACTAACTTCCTCAAGCATAATGTCAGTAATAGAATAGCTAAAAACAAAACTTTCAGCAGATATTGAATGATAACGTAGAGCAGTGAAAATAAAAGAGATAAAGGAGTAGAAGATATGACACATATAATTTTAAACTAGTTTGGCGAATCCTGCCTACATCTAGTACTCAACTTTTGTTGAGATTCACTAAAACCTTTCTCAACTCGAGAAAAAAAACATGGGATAGTCTTTAAAGTAGCCTTCCCAAGCTCTAACCTGTGACAAGTAGCAATCTCTACTATCACAAACCAAGTAGATATTCACCAGCCTTTTCGAGCTTAATCGAGTAGTCTTTGACCATCATCTCCAAGCTAAAACCAAGTAGTCTTTGGCTAGTCTCTAGAAGCTAAAACCATGACCAGCAAGAACACCTTGTTATCGTGTTGCAAGTAGTCTTTGACTAGCTTTTTTAAGCTAAACTATGACAAAAAAGAACACCTTGTTATCGCATTGCAAGTAGTATTTGACTAGCCTCTCTAAGCTAAACCATGACCAGAAAGAACACCTTGTTGTCACATTGCAAGTAGTCTTTGACTAGCCTTTCCAAGCTATCTCATAACGATCACTAATAGATCGAGGATACAAAGGTTTTGTGTTTAGGTTGCCACTCAAAATAACCTATACTCAAGTTTACTTAAAATATACAGTGCCTGAGATAACTTGAATGATTTGTTTCTGATAATTCTTCCATGGAAGAACATATAAACTATTGAGGAACGTAGAAAGAATATTTTTACAACCAAGGAAATTAATTATTAAATGTAATGAACCTTCGAAAATGTGAGGAGAGATTTTCACAAAGTTTTCACTCTTGTGTAACGTCAATCCTATTTTACTTTTGAGCACATCATCTTTATTTATAGAGGTCTTCCTTTATGATCATTGCCCTTGATCAGTTTTCCAAGTGACACGTGTTGATCATCTATTAGTGTCTTGGAAAAACAGTCTAGAAGAGTACGTTAACAGTTTATCAGATTTGTTGCAGAAGCCATTGTAAAGTTGAAGTTTTTGATGGCCCTTTAGAAACTACTTTTTAACTTTCTGAACATGGTTTCTGAACTCTTCCTTCTAGAAGCTAGGGTCATTGACCGAGTTGACAAAAGAGATGACACGCCAGTTTGAAACTGGGTTTGACTTGAAATTCGAATTTTAAAAATTCAAATTTCCCTTTTTTCCAATAAAGTTCAATGCTTCATAGTGAAGTGAGCTTTCTAATGTGTGGTATCAGTTTCGGTCTTCTAGTCTTCAATAAAAGCTTTATTGATGATGAAAATATTGTGATAATGATGATTGAAGGTTATGTAATGCGTTGTTTTTAGAGTTTGCTTGATATCTTCATTCTATACATACTTTCTGATGTCTAGTGCTACTTTCTGAAGACTCATGTCTTGGTTTCTTGTTCTCAACTTGATTTTCCTGAATTCGTAAAGCATGTATACATACTTTGCACAATATAATATTCACTTCTATTAGGTTCAATCTCTTTATATGAGATACAACATGTTTGAACATATAAAGTGAATTTACTTTTTATTCAAGATGTGTTATGCAATCTGGAAATACCTGCATGATATATTAAGAAACTCAAGGTAGATATTAGTAGTGCTTCAAAATATTTTCTTTAAATTGGTTTTGTTATCATACAAAACATATTGCCTTAACGCTTTCTAAATGATTCTGGAGCTCACATTTACAACCCAAAATTTTAGTTTATTAATAAAAGCCCCTAAACCTAGTAAAATTGCATTTTAACATCAAAATTTCTACATAATTGCAAAAATAGCTAAATTACATGTACAGGCTCCCTTTTTCATATAGATTCCAAATATGTAGTTAGTTTTAAAAATAAAACTTTCCTTCTTTGACTAATAGCTTAGGCCAAAACTAAATGCACAAAAATCCAAACTTTTCACCCAATTTTTAAACATACATAAATGTACTCTTCTTTGTGTGCAGTTTCTAAATATCAATAGTTATTAGAACAAACATTTCCACCTTAATGAACCTTCAAAAATACCCCCAAACTCGAAAGAAACTAAAGCTTACCCAAAAATTTTATAAAATATATAAAAGTGACTTTTTTAAGTGTAGATCAAGGATATGTAGTTAGATTTTGAAGCAAAAATCTCTATCTCCATGAAATGGGAAAAATCAAAACCTAGAGAATCAAAGGGGAGAAGAGATTTTCCAACATTTTGAAAGAAAAAGGGTATTGTCAATCAAACGAACAACTTTCAAATAGAAGCCATGATCAAAACTCAAATACTTTTAACAAAAGATGGAAAAACCAAGTAAAAAGATAAGTTTGGAAACAAAACCCTACCAAAAAAGGATTTTTGTTGGAGATCAAGGCACCAACAAGCTCTTTCAAGCCCAAATTCACAAGGAAAGAAGCATAAGTTCTTCCTCTCTTCACATATAAGTTTTAGCCAAGCTTGGATAGAGGAGTTGGAGGCTTTTTCTTGTGAAACTAATGGTATAGACTTTTTGGGATGAAGAGGTGTGGAAAAGTGTATTTACATGTTGGATTTAGTGAAGAACTGATGAAGTTAGAGGTTAGGAATGGTTATGGAAGGTGATGGATACAAAGGTTGAAGATGAGAGAGCTTTTTGTTGAATCTTGTGTGAGTGTGACAAAGAAAAATAGAGTGGGTATGTCTATGTGTGTATGTTTGTTGGCTGAATTGTCATCTAAGGAGGGAGTGGTTGAGTGTTTGTTCATTTATGTGAGTTGTTAGGATAGGTTTAGGGGTATTAAGGAAAAAGAATAAGGATAGATTAGATAAAAAGTGTACTAATGAGGGGTAATTTAGTAAAAGCAATGGTAAGATTAAGTTGGTCTAATCAAAATCAATTTGAATTAATCAAATACTATCACCAATAAGGATGTCAGTAGTTTGAAATAAAGTAGTACTTTGTCCACAATTTTGTCATAAACATGTAGTTACTAAAAGACAAGTATAGTTGTTGATGACATCATCATGTCTCCTTGTCTTTATACTACTACACTTTTAATTAATGATGTGATTAGTGATAATTAGATAGTTAGTGACTCATTAGAAACTCTTTTAAGTAATTAATTAGGTACATTTCTATAATTAGGGTGATTAATTCTTAATTAAAACAATTAGACTCAATTAAATTTAATTAGACCTAGTTAAGCTCATTTCGGTTCAATTAAGTTAGATTAAGCTAGATTAACACTAATCAAGTTCTAATTCAGTCCTTGAAGCCTAATTAATCATGCAAGTACACATCCCACACTCGTAATCACCTTGTAATGCAAAGATAATTAAAGAAAGAATAATTCAATGTTTTACATGAAACTTTTAATTGCTGCGTTGATGGAGGAGACTAACATTGTCATAGTGTCGTGTTGTTTGTTCATGTACACCATCGACATTACCTGTCATTGGTGGTTGTTTGGCACCAGTGGAGAAAGTCTGCAACACCTGCTCCACATTGCTGTTTCCCTTTATCGGCGGTCTTTGCCGCTAGTGGGGTTGATGATGCACTGCTGATGAAGGAGGATGGCTATGTCTACATGTAGGGCATCAATTTGCTTGCATAAGAGTAAGAGGATGTGTCATCTCGTAAGGAAAAAAAAAGAAGATAGTTCGCCATGGCTACCACCTTGCTCTGCCATCATCGCTACTGTGCTTTACCACTCCCCAACCTTTGACCTTTGCTATAGAAAAATGGAGGTGGTTGTGTCTCACATTGTTGTAGTATCTCCGCCATGCAGTCACTTTGACTTTGCCATTGTCTACCGTTATTGGCCATGGATGTGGTGTACTCCTTGTCAAAAAGCCACAGGCCTATGAGGTGCTGACCTTTTTGCACAAGAAGAAGAAAAATAATAGGCCTTGTGAGCCTTATCTTACAACAACAAATAAATAAAACGAAATGGATTGTAACCACCAAAAATTTAAAATCTAAATCCACAAGGCTCTAATATGAACCTCGAGGGCAACCTTGCAGACCTACTGAAATGCATAGATGAGTGTGCACAAAATTGGGATAAAAGGAAAGTATTTATGAAAATAAGCAAAAGGAAATAAAAAAGGATGAGAGAAGTAAAAGAAAATACTTATTTCTATCTTTTGATAAATCTTGTGATTGATTTCTTTTGATATAATATGGGATATCATAAAATGTTGGTTTAAAATTTTAGAAAGATATTAAATCAAAATATTTTATTATTATTAAACAAAGTATTTTGAATTCTATAAAATTTAGACTTTGGGACATTTCATAATTAAATTAATTGTAATTCTATGAAAATTATAGAACTAAATAATGCCTATTTGTAGTCAATGAGTCTCATCATGTTATTGAAAGTGTTTGGAAAAATTGGAGATTAATTGGGCAATTTTTATCCATGTTGGGGACTCTATCAATTGAGTGAGTCTATACACCATAATAGGTTTCTTGTAAAATTGATAGATTCATTTGTTTATCTTTTCAGATGTTTTGTCACTTAGATTGGTCAATAGTTAACTAACTCATGGGTAGATAACTCATTAATTGATCTTGATATGGTTGTTTTGTCACTTAAGTTAGTTATGGATTGACTCACCCACAAGTAGTTGATTCATTAATTAATTTAGTGATCATATGATACTTGGGATGAAATTGACAAGACAATCTTTCAATCCACAGGTGTTGGATTTTTATAATTGTTGTTCCATATAATATATTCTCCAACCATAGGTGAGTCTATATTATATGTTTTTGGATCCCTATTTATGGTAATTCACATTACCATTGATTGCCCACATTAATCAATTTCTTGTTATTGGTTTTGGCTCTTTATTTTTTCCATGAATATAACACTAATAAGGAAATTGAGATCTTACTTGAAACTTTAATGAGAGGAAAATTTATCAAAATAAATTTGAAGGGTCACCTTTAGGCAATTATTTATGTTAATTTTTTTTATTAAACCAACCTTATAAAAAATAAATAAATGATCATTCACTTTGAATATTTCTTTAGGCTCTTATCTCAAGTGGTTATAATTTTTGTCTTTAGAGAGAATTTTACATTTTTTCAAGGCAATGATAGAAAATTGATGAGCTAGAAAGATCATAATTGTTAGGTTGGGATGATTTGTAATAGGCATGTTGATAGTAGATAATTTATGGAGCTTTATCTACACTAAATGTAGAGATTTGAGTCAGTATTTCTCGATTTAGCGTGTTAAAGACTATAGATATGATGGGATGTTTAAGAATAGAAATTTGCTTTTCTTACATCAGATTGACTTTGCTTGAATTCCATGGAAAATGATTGAACCATTAAAACAAATGTCTTTTTTTTTATTCTACCCAAATGGTTAAATTTTTAATAGCTAAAATTTAGTTTGGATCAAATTTTTTATCACATTATATCAAGAATATTCCTAAGGCCATTTGTTATTCTATGAATACCAAAAGTTAAAAAACCTTATGATCATAAAGTGAAGTGATTTAACATGAGTGTTGTTGCTGAATGGTTCATTAAAAATGAGTGCATGACGATTGTGATGTTTGGGTATGTAACAGTCAATTGGGAGAATGTTTTAGTGTTTCATATTTAAGTGTGTTGATGAAATCCCATTTTTTAAGAGTGAACTGAGTAGAGACTTTATAAGAGGAATGACTCATAAACTAGTTGCCTTAGAGGTTTGGGTTAAGTTGTGGGGTGAGACTTGCTATGACCCTTTTTCCTTAGCCTATTCTTGAAAATATTTTTGGATTTGGGCTTCCTCTTTGATTGCTCTAGGAATTGACATTTGAACTTGATGATTTGATTTGGTCAAGTATTTTGAGATGGTGTTTGGCTTTGGTCTTATCCTATGGAGCATCTACCATTTTCCATGTAAACACTTGAAAATATTTTTATTGATGGAGGAGTGTACTAATGTTGAGATTGACATTTAAGGAAGAGAATTTTAATGTCATGATTAGTTTGTGCAATTTTATGTGTAAATTTAGGGGTGGTTTTCTTGATATTCAACTTAGTTGGATGAATTTATATGATGCTTTTCGACTATGCAATATAATAATTTGTCTATTTTATAAGAGATGTTATGATTGTTAATTATCATTGATTTTGTTGCATTCTTTCATTTGCTAAGTTCATAAAAGATAACTTGTTTTATTACCATAATGTTACTTCAGAAAGCATGCATTAATAATTATTGTAGTTGATGAGTTAGTTAACTTAATAAATGCAACTTGCGCGATAACTTGTTTATTAAGCCAATAATATAACTCATGTAAATTTATGTGCTCTTGCCATGGTCTAATCGACCTGTTAGCTCTATATGTTAAATAGATTGTAGTATAATATCAATTGTTTTAGTTTGCATGGTATAAGTGCGAGAGTTAACTTTTATGTAAATTAATTTTTTATCACTTGGCTTATGTGATTTTATAAGTAAATAATGCTTGATGTTTTTCTCAAAAAACATGGCTTTGGAAAGTTCTTATATGAAAGTTGAAAAAGGTTTAATGGACTAGTATGTTGTCTTTACTTTGGAGCCTATCAATGTATATGGATGTTTATCACTATAGTGACTCACTCATGAAGTTAATGGAGCAATCTGTTGATTTTGGAATGATTATATTACTTAAGCTAATAAGTGCATTAACCTACCCATAGGTGGTCTTTTGTATGAGTTAGTTAAAGTGACATGAAAATTTTGGGATTATTTGGGAATGAAAATTCTTTTTCCTACAAGTATTGAATTTTCTAAAATTTTTGTTATATGGTATTTTTGTTTTACCTACAAGCATATTTATATTCATATTTCAAATCCCTAACATGATGACAATTATGACTGTTCTTATTCGTTGAATTAGCTAAAGGCTGATTGTGTTATTTTCAACTTTGTATCACTTTATTTTTCTTAAAAAGTAATTACACTTATATGATGACAACTATCATTGTTCTTATTCATTGAATTAGCTAAAGGTTGATTATATTATTTTCAACTTCATATAAATTTATTTTCCTTAAAAGGTAGTTGGATATAATGTTTTAAACCTTGACAAATTTTTTAAAGGATTATATGTATTTATAGTAATATTTTTGGGTAGGATGAACCTATAAGCTTTTCCATGGAAGTGTATTTGAGTTTATACTTAAGTTGATATTCCTTTGAAGAAAATATTGATCATTTTAATAAGTGGAAGCTATGGTATGTGTTGTGCATTTTGGCTTCAGGTGACTACAAAATCACATGCTTAATCTCTCATGAAGAACATGATTGTGCCCAAAATTAATTATTTTTATATATTCTTAATATTGTGTAATTAAGTAATTGCATGCTGATTTGGTTGGAGCCAGTTATTTTGTTCTGTTTACATGTTATCTATATGATTTCAGAGATCAATGCTATTATTGTTATTTAATAGCAAAGCTATGATAGCATGATTAAGGTCACATGTTTTAAGCCTTAGCGGTTCATGTTCTTTTAACGCGATTGGTTAGTAGAAGTTGATAAAGTTGTGATTGCACGTGTCTTGTGTAATTGGGACTCCCACGAAATACTAGTAATAATCATATGTTGTTTGATCCCCTACCTAAGTGACCAAAGCCCAAGATATTTATGAAACATTTTGAGATATTGGATTTACAAGGTCTTTTAATGCATTGGGTTGGTGGGAGTTGTGTTTATTTGATTATAACTATGACTCTTAACTTGTAACCTTGTTAACTGGAGTGATATATTTTTATAGTAACATATTTCAGGTCACAATTTATGGCCATAGTTGTTCAACCGAAGAGTCATTTTCAAAATGTTATATAAATACAAACAAAACCCAAACAATATTGTCCAAGTAGGAGAATATTGGAATTTTTTTTAGTTTGGGCTACCATTGATTGGTGAGTATTTTGGTTTAATATAATGGGTTGAATGGATAGCTTAATTGATCCTCGAAGGCATATGTTATTATTATGTGATTGTTATGGGTTTAGGATTTACCATGTGTCAATATATATATATGTGTGTGTGTGTGTGTGTGTGTGTGTATGTATGTATGTATATATGTAGTAACTAGGTCCTATCCATCATGGGCCTATGTGTGTGTGTGTGTGTGTGTGTGTATAGAGCATGATCGTACTCTACTCTGAAATATCTTGATAGCTACTATTCCATCGATGTGAAGTGTGGTATAGGAGATAGAGAAGGAGTGGAAGACTTGTACATGGCATACACGAATGTGTATGTTTCTTCCTTTTCCGTAGAATTCACTAATAAATGGTATAATTTGTTATTACGAATCCAAGGGGTATGAATCCATGTTTATGTATATTGTTGTCAATTTTAGTGTTCTAATTTCTAGTTTTTGATCCGATAAATTTACATTCATGATTTAATGGTATGTTTTTGTTTAGAAAATCCGTCTTTAAAGCCTTATGGCATGTTTACATAAAAGAGTTATATTTGAAATTGTGAAATGATGATCACTTAAGACATGCTTAGTATTATTTTGTGTTCAATTATCAACGGATTTTTTTTTCTAAGTTGTAGGGAGACTTTGATGAGAATATCTCCTAAATTGACACATAATTTTTCCACGTTTTCAAATTTGTGAAGAAACTTAGATGAAAATGTTTTCTTAAACTAAGTTATTATTTATTTTTCTGATTTTGGAAGTGTTAATGATTATGTAAAAATGTTTATGAATGGATTTATGTAAAAATGGTTTTCGAGAAAGTCACTGATAGGATTTGTAGTTAACAATAGTAAGTGTTAGCCTAGGTGCAGCTAGACTTGATTATTTACTTGGCTACTGCATAGTGCTTCATAACAGATTCAAGAAATGGCCACCTAAATGCGATATTAATGGTTATCTATCTTTGACTCACCCTATAGTATATTTAAAACCTGGAAAAATGCTACTTATGTATCTTTACTCATTGCATGTTCTAGAAATGCTTTCTATATTTTTGTAAGGGTTAATGGTGCTTTGTCTTTCACTGGGTTGTATAACTCACCCCGTTACCCATCATCTTTTAATATAGGTGTTGCTTGTGGTTATAATCCCTTAGCTCATTAGTAGCTAATTTTTTAAGTTGGCAAGTCTTCTTGAAAAGGCCTTATTCCTTATATTGGAATCCTTTTATTGAGTTTTAGCCTTTTGGATAGTCAGTTACTTCATATTTCATAAGCAAGTCCTCATATTTTATGATTATAGGGAAGTTGTATAATATGCATTTGATTAGGTAAATTATGTTTTCAAATAACTTGTGACTTAATTTGATATTTTGCTCGAACTTAGAAATTGATGAACTCGTTTTGATTAGTTGAGCAAATTGAGGGAAAATTTGTTTCATATTTTAAAAATAATAATTATGAGACTTAAATTTTATATATAATTGAAAATGTTTAAAGCTGATTTTTTTTTCAAATTCTAACTATTTTTAAAAAATTATCAAAATGTATGAAAAATGACCCTTTTTAGAGGTAAAAAAAAGTGATTTTGAGTTCAATAATGGCATTCAAACACACATTAAATGATGCATCAAACTTATGTTGAGATATTTGTATTGTTTTTGAGAACGCATTATGAGAATGTTTGATACCCGAATTCTATGGATTTATCTATTTTTGTTTGCAAGATATTATTTCATTTGGGAAATATCCGAAGAGTATGAGAGACTTTACCTGTGTTTCTAGAAAAGTTTGTATGTTAAGGCTTCATGGGGAATGTGTTTACTACATGTCGGTCACAGCCTAAGTTAGTCCTTGACAATAAAAGTTGTTCTCAATTAGGAAAAGCCACCATAATAGGGTTTGGTAAAATACATGGTAATATTGCTTTTATCCAAAATGACTATAACATATAAACTTATTACAAATGGGTAATTTCTATTTTAATTATCATTAACTATAGTGAGGTTATATTTGTCTTTTAAGATTTGAAGAATATAAACCAACTCTAAAAAGCACCCAAGCTTTTATTTATCAAACAGAAAAAATTGGTTTATATAAATTTTTCATAAGCAAAAAAACATCCCCCTAAAGTCTGTTTATGAGTTTGGTTTTTGAAGGGAAGAGAAGATAAGAGGAAGAGATGACATATTGTAACAACTCATTTTTTTTATAGTATTGTTTATAATAAATTAATTAATTGTGAATGAACCATAGGAATTTTGAAAATTTTGACAGGCACAGTTATGATTAAAATTATATGAGGATTTTGTTAAGAAAATGAAAATTGTGACATCCCTAAATTCATAACTAAGAGAAATATTGATTAATCCTAATTAGCGATTTAGATGAAAGAGAGGAAAATCAAGAGAATCTAGACAAGTGTTATGAAACATAACAAATAGAATATTCATGTATATCTAGAGAAAAATGTAAAGAATTACAAAAATGTCATTATTAGTGAAATTACGAAAATACCCTTGCTATGTAAAAGAAATTACCAAACTACCCTTGCCTTATAAAATGACATAGATACCCTTACTTTATAAATGGAATTACAAAAATACCATTGTCATTGTCCAATGACAAAAATACCGTTGTCTTGGTTAAACAATTACTACAATGCCACTATTTTAATAATTACTACAATACCATTTGCACAAATCCCTAGACTTGTCTTTAGACAAGAATGAATCTAAGTCATTGGATTAAGATAACAATACAATAATTCAACGATATACATCATGCACATTCTTAATCACATATGCACATAGATAATCTCATGATAAAAATTAAAAACACCTATTCAAGCATAAGGTCACATGATGTAAATCTATGATGCATACATGCATTAAATGTTAGAAAATTTCCACTAACCATACATGCCCAACAACATCATAAAACATGGAGCATTTTCATCCCCAAATCAGGCCAACATGTTTGCATAAAACATGGAGCAATTTCATCCAAAAATTTGGCCAACATGTTTGCATAAATCATGCTCCAAGAATTATTTCTATAAGTGTTTCTTGTCTTGATTCTTCCACTATAAATACTCTTCAAACTCTCTTCCATTCCTTACATTTCGAAGCCACAAAGAGGCCTTTCCATGTTTGCAAGAGCTACATCCACTAACTCTTGTAAAATAAATACACTCTTGTTAGTCTTCAAGCCTTAGAAACTCTCCAAGTTTTCTTTCTCTCTTATTCTTTCTCTATCATTTCTTCTTATATTCTCCTCTTCAAAGACTTCTTTTCAGCAATCTAAACTCATCCAAACATTTAAATCCTAAGCCCAAACTTTCACTAGCCCTCATAAAAGTTACAATTTTTAACTCTAGTGAGAAAATATTTTCTTAAGCACTTAAGTTCTAAAGCCAAGATTCAAGGAGAACCATCCACTCCAAGGACTCTTGCTCAAGCTCAAGAAAGAAGAGAATGACTCTTTTTTTAGACCCAACATAAGAGGTAGGAGCTTCATCTTTAATTGTTCAAGCATTGTTGGCTTCTAACCATGACTAAAATTCCTCAAGCTCGTGTTATTGTTAGAAGTTTTTAATGATTGTTTGTAAAATATATTTTTAGAAAACACAACATCTTTTATTCTAATATGAGTACTTGTATAATGTTATCATACTTAAAAATAACTAAAAAAGATGGTATGTGAAACTTGTTCTAATAAAAGTGACGTAAGACATGAAAATGGCAGGTGCTAAAATTTCTGATTGTTTCTGGCAGTATGCACTTCAAAACTTAATATTCATAAAATATGAGGTATCTTGAGATGAAAATATTTTTATCATAAACTAGACTCATTATAAAAGACCCTCCAAAAAGAATAACTCAAAATGGAGTTCTCTAGCTCAAGATATAAATTTTCAAAGTTAAGCCAAAAACTGAAACTCTGCATATGACCTTACAATAGTAAAATAGGTGTAACTCAATATATAAAAATCCAAATGGACTGATTTCAAATCTTTAGAAAAGCTAACACATACAAGAACACACCCATGTATGCCATGCATAAAACTTTGCACCACATAAATACAGAATGAGAAATAAATTTCGGGATAGTGTGCTATGAGAGTGCAGTTTGGAAATGTTCTGGCTAAGAAAAGACTTGGTATTTAAGCGTGTCCATTATGACCCACCTCTCTTTCCTGGGAACTTTCCTGTGCACAACTTACAGTTGATCTACCCAAATCCAAGATGTCGATGCCAAAATTTGATGAGTTAGGAATCTGGAACTATTTTTACTAGGCTGAGATAACAAGTATATAGAGTGCTACAAATTTTCTTCTAAAAGATGTCAGAACTATAAATAAAAGATTCAAGTCTTGTAAAGAAAGAATTTTAAGGATTTAAGTAGAATAATAATCTTCAAGAGATATATAAAAGTCATAATAAAAATATATAAAGAACCTCTAATAATATTTTAAAGTGCATTAATGTATTAATGGAATGCTAAGAGTACAAAGAAGACTCAGAGAAAAAGATAATATCAAGACATCCATTACCGCATAGAAACATTAGGAACTCAATTTGGTAACTATGGTTGCTTAATATGAATAATCTATGAGAATGTTTACTATGAGATTTACATGATATTGTCCATGTTACATGAAATGATATATAGTAATGTGAATGTATAGTGATGAGTTATGAAATGATTTATGATTGCATGATGATACATATACATTCATGTTTCAAATAAAATAATAAAAGGACAAACTCACTGATTAAGGTATTGGTGATTTCACTCAGTGAGAATAAAAGTAAAGCCTGAAAAAGCAGCAATGATAGTCTGGAAAAGTGGACTTGAGCTAAACTTGTGGCTTAACCCCATAAACCGTTAAGATCACGGCAACAGAAAGAAAACCATAAGGTTGTGGCGACGGCCACGATATGAGCTCATTACCCTTTAGGGTGGTCAAAGGCATCGATGCATTCATCCCGTGAGTAATTAAGAAATATGATAATGGAATAAAAGAAAGAATGGTGATCACTAAACAAGTGAATATTGAGGATGAGTAATAATGAAATACATGCATCTCCCAAATTATTATTGCTCATTAGTGACTTCATTTGATATGGTTATATGAATGGATATATCTGCTAATGTTCAAGAATAGTTTAAAAACAATTTCACTTCGATTAATTACGTTTGCGAAAATTTAGTAATTGAACCATTTATATGCCTAATTTTTCTTATAATAAACCCAAAGTGGCTGGGACGATGACGATGACACTTTTAGTACAAATTGAAACTCCTATTGAGAAATATTGTATTTCTCACTTCTATGTTTCCTTTCCGTTGTCGTGACCAGAGACAGACGTATCCACTTAAAGCAACGGAGCTGTAGCTAAGGAATGAGGTAACACATGAAAATTTCAGAACTATCAAGGAAGAGCACTCCAGATTTTAGTTATGTTATAGTTTACGAGAAGCAAACAAGTAATAGTGGAATGTAAAGTGTTATTTGTAATAACTTATCACTATGGTTTATGCCCTATTGTGGCTCATGTACTAAGTGGTTATATTTCAGTTTATGTTATGATTGTTCTACATTGAGTCTCTTATTCTGCTTATTTACTTAAGTAAGTGTGCAATGTTACTTTAACTATCCTCTACGTAAGTGCCATGTATTTCACTTCTCGTTACAGGCTTAAGTTTTCAAAAAGTAATTTTAATAAAAAATATCCATTATCTTTCTAAGTTAATTTCAAAAGAAAATGAACGAAAGGCATAAGTGACAACTAATAGAATCCAAATGTGAACTTAGGTATAGTTGGGTTCTTTTAGGGTGTTACAAAAATTAATTAAATATTATTAAAAATTCAAAATATTATTTAATCCGGAATATAAAATGAGACCCCACATAGATAAAAATAAGGATAACGTTAAATAAATATTTTTAACTCAGTAAAGTTATCCATGTGTTGATTGGATACTGAAATGGTAATAACAGTACATCGAAACACTGGAATTGGTCCAATTAATGAATATTATCAGGTCTCAAAGATAATTTTTACTCGGGATAATTAAATATTACTCGGGATAATTAAATAAATATAGATATTTCCAATACAAATACAAGATAAATTGATCTAAAAGTAGTGACAATTCTTTATAACTACCTACTCTCCAAGCAAGTGCTATTCATATGAATAAAA
The DNA here is from genome assembly GCA_031216105.1 of Dalbergia cultrata. Classification (NCBI taxonomy): domain Eukaryota; kingdom Viridiplantae; phylum Streptophyta; class Magnoliopsida; order Fabales; family Fabaceae; genus Dalbergia; species Dalbergia cultrata. Next base: position 26,404,427 of record CM062353.1, on the reverse strand, counting down.
AATAAATCTCCTTTTGCCTTCTTTTCTGCACAGCATCATGTTCTCTTCTTCTTCCCCTCACCATGTTCAATTTTTCTTCTTGAAACTCCATGAAACCTTCAAATTCTTGAAGGATACACTTAAATAAACACTTAAGCTAATTTAAGAACACTTTCCCTACATTAAACTCAAGTCAAAACCTTCTTTTTCCTCTTCAAATTTGTCCAAACAACAGCATATATGGGGGCTAGAAAATGGGTTTGAAGCTTTAGTTAGAGGAGGAAAAGCTAGAGAAACATTTGACAAAAGGCTTGGAAAAAATATCAGAAAGATTCTATGTCTATGGCTTGTGATTGTTTGACTATTTTTGGTAAATAAACTCTTGTGGTATGTTTGAAATTTATGTTTGTGAGATCTGGAATTTATTTCAAGATGCATATATATGACTTTATATATGTAAAGATGCCATAGATAAAAGTCTTGTGGATTGATTGAATTGAAGAGATTTAAATAAGTAAACAAAGAGATTTTTGGTTCTTTAAATAGAATGAGGTAACTGGAAATTTTACAAGAATATAATTAGAAATAGTTTATTAAATTCTTAAAGGTTGGTATTTTTGAAATATGATGATAAAGTTTCATAAACCAAGGATGAGATTTTGATTCATAGAATACAAAGCTTGAAGTCCACATAAGCAGCTTGGTTTTTTAATCCTTGAAAGTCATAAGAATTATCACATAAGGAGGCTTACAAATTTCTATAGTTAAAAATCTCATAAATGTTTAATAGATTTTATAGAGAATTTTCATAAAATTTTAGCAGATTTTACAAGAAGTCTCATAAGACATTAGGAGATTTTAAATAGAAAATCTCATAAGAATTCAAAAGATTTTGAAGATAATATCTCATAAGAAATTCACGAGGTTTTTAAAAGAGCAAGAATCTCATCAGAATTCAGGAGATTTTACAGAGAAAATCTCATAAACATTAAGGAGATTTCAAGGAAACCTCATGACAAAGGCATAAGAAATAGAACTATTAAGAAGAAATTATACTTAATAATCACAAGATTTTCTAAACAAATATTAAAGATTCTTATGAAGGAAGAAAACTTAAGAAATTAATGCATAAATAAGCTTTATGTAATATTAATTACTTGATTGTAAACTCATGGATTCAAATTGTGATCTACATAAGGCTGTAACACGAGGTGCTACATCATTGTGATGAAAGTGATGTATTGAGAATGACATGCTGTTATAGTACAAGGTACTACATCGATTGAACTATATAAGGTTGTAACATGAGATGTTACATTATTGACAATACATCAGATGAGAAGTATATCAAGAGTCCTATAAGTTATATTCTCAAGCATAAATTTACTAATAAGACTATATAAAAGAACTAATGAAACAAACAAACTAATTATTATACAAACAGCCAAAAAATGATTAATTATTTAACGAATCCTATAATTATATTCTCGAGCATAAATGCAATCATAATACCATGTTAAATAAGTAAAGTAATAAGCAAACTAATTATTTCAAAAGAAATCGAAGATACATTAATTATTTAACACTAAATCAAATGTCACTGGTTAGTATACTAGTATTTTTACTACTGGAAATCTTTGATTCTCATTCCTGCTGTTATCATATTTTTACATAGATTGCAATGATGGTATTTTTGTGGAAATCCTTACGTGGTATTAGCACTGTGGTCTAGATCTTTTGATGAACCGATGATAGAGAATTTAGTTATTCTTTTTATTTTCTTTTAATGAATTTTGAATAGTGATCGACCTAGATTAGAGGATTCCTATGTGAACTACGGTAATGGTTTGATATTGTTATGTACACTATTTATTTGTTAAAGCATAATACAATTATATTATTTCGCTATTTTATTATGACATGTTATTTAAGTTCAAACTTTGCAACGCAGAGGAAATTGTGGTTCACTTTTTTGCAAAAGCATACTCATATTTAATATCCTGTATACACCTTATATTCCAAGATATAGTAGATTTACCAAATAACAACAGCTCATTATAAAGTTATGGTTTAAACATAGTTTTATGGTGAGGAGGGTGTTACATTTATAGTATATAATTTTAAAGAGCATTAGCAAACCATATACCTAATAATGTGAAGTCAAACTTAATAACACAATAATAAAAACAAAAATACATATACCTATATAGATATAATCATTAAAAATAGTTCAGAATTTTTTGTTGGGCATATGCCCTCGTATTACAGGGTGTGATCCGCCCCTGCAGTGAACCACCTCAATTATTGCGTGCAAGCATATACGTGCTTAGAAAATAAAGGTTGACTTTTCATTAAATTATATTAAATAGATCTAGATTTGTCAATCACATAATGCATTCACATCAGCTCTAGCGACCAGAATTCAAACTGCGCATCAGATCAATGTGCATCTACTCATGTAGAGAGTAGATGTATGTTTTCACACAACAAAATTATATGAAAGAAATAAACAAAAATATTAATGAATTCTTATATATTTAAAATATATGAGCCTAACTTTCCCCTATGACATTTTCATATAAAATACTCAAATGAAAACATCGTTTTCACGCTTGCAAATTGTCAATTTATTTTGTCGTTATTAATATGTCTATGTTACTTAATTTCTTCTCACCGGATAACACATGTCAAAATATAGTGCATTGTAAATCCGATTGGATGTCTTCTTTTCTTTTTTTCTTTTTTTTTGTGGTGGAACACTTACAGTTTACCTATCAAATCAAACGCTATCTTATCACTTGTTCACACACAAAATATATATATATATATATATATATTAGTCATTCCCTGTATATATTTTGTCATGTTCATATTGTAGTAAGAGTAAATAGCATCTGCTGACATTATTTGTGGCATCTTAGTGAGAGTTTTATATTTTCTTTTGAGTGATAAAACTTTTGGTCTAGAAAACATTTGTCCTAATCAAAAGCAAAGATATACCTCTCCAACCTAATGAATGCTTATAAAAATATTTATATTTGGCCTATTAATAAAGGAATCCAAAAGTGGTACTCAAATAATAATAATACATGAGTAAAAGATAAATAAGTGTGTCTATTTCAGTCATAGTTAGCTCGTAATTAAATATTAGTACTCCGAACGCTACTTTATCACCTAGCTAAAAATGGGTCTTCATAATAAAAATGAATTATGACCTTAAATGGAATTTTTCTGTAATGTCTTACTGACAGTTCTACTCTAATATCACTCCTAGCTCAAATATCATTCCTAACTTGAAGCATGCGCAAATTAAAGAATGCGCAAATTAAAGAGAGAAAAAAAAAAAACTTACCATCTAGATTATTTTCAGTTTTTATTTTCTATATTGTAATTAATGTTGTACTGAACAATTTATTTAGAGTTTGTAATTAAATTCAACTAAACAGTATTTTTCTTTACATCAATTTCACATGCCTCGAGGTTACCTAAAATCAATAAAATATATGGAAAGTGACTATTGTCATTTTTTTTTTGTTATTTCCACTCCAATTCAACTACATTTTTATTTAGTTGCTCTAAAATAATCTTCATTCTATTTATAATTAAACTAAATATATATTTCTAGTTCAATGTTATACAAAACATGTTATCCTAAGGTTAGCCCTGACAGGTTGCGAAAATTATTCTTGGAATCCCTCCCGGTATGCATCTCGTATATGATTGGGTTTAGTTCATTGTTGAATTCTTATATAATTGCATAATAATATTAATTAGTGCCAAAATAACTCCATATATAGTATAACTACTAATCTATTCCTAAGAATCTAAGCCCCTGCTAGCCTACAAGTTGCAACGGAATTCGTTTGTGTTAATTCATCTATAGCATAGTCTCGACTGCTTATGAGACATTCTTGCCCCTCGAGTATTTTAACGAAGTTATCCTGTTTGTATTTTCTTCTTTAAATTAAACTATTTCGGGTTTTGAAATTGTACTGGACTAGAAAATATGGACTTATACTTCGGCCCAAAATGCAGAACCTCGGATATGGACCCTAGATCTCGGCCTAATTAAGAAGACTCCCCTGAAAGGCCCCACAGATCGGTAACAGGGCACAAATATCTCTTCAAGATTATATCTCAGATTTAGTTAAGAATATCTCCTAAATCCCGCACATAATCCCCATTTATCTTATCATATCTGATAATTATCTTTAGTATTGGCTAAATCGCAGGAATATCTCCTACATTCAAGGAAGATCAAAACAGATTCACTACGGGGTGACCTCATCCTATATAAGGGGGCAATCGCCCTCCAGGTATGACATAATCTTTATCACATACACACCTCTCCACTCCACAAGCTTTTACTGACTTAAGCTTTGAAGTGTCTTTGCAGGTACCCCCACCCCCGTTTTCACGGACGTCGGAGCTACTTGCATCCTTCCTGCTATTTCTAGGTAAGAACATTGGCGCCCATCGTGGGGCCAGTAAATAAACCCACCTCACAACTTCAAAAAAACCAACCTCCATGGCTGACGCTTGTAACCAAAACACCCCTCGAACAACCAACCTCCTCCTAATCTCGACCAGTTACAGGAAGAAAATCGCCTCCTGATTGAACAGCTTTGCAAGCTTCAAGAAGAAAATCAACCTTTGAGGCTTGAGAATTCAAAAAACCCTAGACAAGGAGCTACCCACCAAGGAAACACTGAACTTGCCAGTCATGATCTTGGCAACAAACCCCCATACTCCCATTACCCTACCTACCAAACTAAATATGAGAATGAGCCTGAACCTATAGATTGCGGCCCATTCTCAGAAAAACTCATGGCCACTAATCTGCCTACCAATTTCAGACTCCCAACATCACTTCACCCCTATAACGGGATAGGAGACCCCCAATCATTCATTACAATGTTCAAATCCATGATGCTCATTAATAGAGCCACTGATAGAATCCTTTGCCGAACTTTTCGCTCTTTTATGGAAAGTTGGCGCTTTTATGGTTCTCGACCTGCCTCCAAACTCCATCCATAGGTTTGAAGACCTCGAAAAAGCCTTCACCAATAGGTTTGTATCTTCCAAGATCTATACCAAGACATCGGATTCTTTAAAACACATCAAATAAGGATTCGATGAATCCTTGAGAGCCTATCTGACCCGATTCCAGGAAGAAGCATCGCAAATCCCTGACCTCAACCCAGCAATTGAACTTCACCAAATTAGAATAGGTCTGCGATCTGGACCATTCAAAAAAAGCCTAGCGGTCACCAGGCCGAGAACCATACATGAACTACGGGAAGAGCCCTTGGATACAACAATGCCAAGGAGCTCCGAGCAGCAGAAAAGAATAATTAGAAACAAAATAAAGACAACTCGGACCAGAAACACCAAGAGGGCAAGCACAAACACAAGAAAAATTTTGAATACTTGGAACTAGGATTTGCTACTTATACCCCACTCAATGCAAGGGCAAGTACAATCCTGACCGAGATATTCAGTGCTCTTCTCCTAAAACCAACCAAAGGCGATCCTCGACCAGGACCAAAAGGCATAGACCAAAACAAAGTCTGTGAATACCATAATTCTAGAGGACACACAACAGATAAATGCAAAAGCTTGAAGAACAGAATTGAATGTCTCATCTGAGATGGATATCTAAAGCAATTCGTAAATAACAAAAAAGAAGAAAAGAAGAAAGGCCGAAGCAAAGAAAGAAGAAAATGCCGCAGTCCCTCAACATCTTCAGACAGTGAATCCCCGCCAAGACACAAAAAGTCTAAATGGAAAAGGCGATCACCCTTTTACAAAGAGCCAAGAATTCATGGTGTCATCAACCACATTGCAGGGGGATTCGCAAGAGGAGGCGAGACGAACTCAGCAAGAAAAAGATCACTCCGGGCAATCATGTCACTTGAAGAAACATCACCTTCCTCAAAATCAAAAACTAAAATCCTGGTAATATCTTTCTCAGACTCTGACTTCAAAGGAATTGATAAAAATTTACACGATCCTGTTGTAATTTCAATTCTTGCTGGTAATTTTTTAGTCAGGAAAGTCCTCATGGATCAGGGGAGTTCAGCCAAAATACTCTTCTATTCCACCTTCAAACGAATGCAACTATCTGAAAACTCTCTCCTTCCCTACAATAGTGAACCGGTCGGATTCACTGGAAACAGAGTAAAAGTGCTCGACTATGTGTGGCTCAGGACGACATTCGGCACAGAGCCATTGACAAAAATGGTCGACCTCCAGTATCTTGTCACTGATGCAAACAGTCCCTACCACATAATTCTAAGGCGACCTTCACTCAACGCCCTATGAGCTGTAGTCTCAACACCACATCTAGCCATGAAATTCCCAGTATCTGAATCCAAAGTTGGAGTAGTCCATGCTAACCAGAAAGAATCCAGGACATGCTACAACGAGTGTCTGAAGGTAAAATCCACAGAGAAACAGAAGACTGAGCAAATACACAATGTATTTCACACTGATCAAATCCCATTAATCTCCAAGCTGGATCCCAGAGGAGAAATTCAGAACCAACCATAGCCGATCGATGACTTACAACTTATCCAGATTGGTGATAAGGCCAAAAAAGTAACCTTCATTGGAGCCAATCTCCCTCCGAGCTTATCTTCAGAACTTACGGCCTTGTTGTTAAAAAATGCCGATCTATTTGCATAGACCCCAGCTGACATGCCAAGAATCAACCCAGACGTGATCAGTCATAAGCTAATGGTCAACCCAAAGGCCCGACCAATGGAATAAAAAAATACAACATTAGGGGCCGAACGCCAGAAAGCAGCCTTAGAAGAAACCAAGAAGCTCCTCAAAGCTGACTTCATCAGAGAAATACGATATACTACATGGCTAGTGAATGTAGTAATGGTGAAGAAAAGCATAGGCAAATGGCGAGTGTGTGTGGACTTCACCGATCTTAACAAGGCCTGCCCAAAGGACTCCTACCCCCTCCCTAGCATCGACAAGCTCATCGACAATGCCTCTGGCTACCAATATCTGAGCTTTATGGATGCATACTTTAGTTACAATTAGATCAGAATGCACCTAGAAGATGAGGACAAAATCACCTTCCTCACAGAGCATGCCAATTTCTGTTACAAAGTCATGCCTTTTGGCTTGAAAAATGTAGGAGCCACATACCAGAAACTCATGAACAAAGTATTCGAAGAACAGATTGGCAGAAACGTCGAAGTCTACGTTGATGATATGGTGACAAAGACACCTCCAACTAGAGATTATATTGAAGATCTCGAAGAAATATTCAAACAACTCTGCACGTTTAACATGAGGCTAAATCCTGAAAAATGTGCATTCGAAGTCCATGGAGGAAAATTCCTCAGATTCATGCTCACTAACCGAGGAATAGAAGCCAACCCTGACAAGTGCCAAGCAATAGTCGAAATAAGAAGCCCAAACTCGGTGGAAGAAGTACAGCAACTGATTGGCCACCTTGCAGCCCTATCTCATTTCCTCTTAAGATCGGCTGAGAAAGGGGCCCCATTCTTCAAAACACTAAGAAAGCAAGTATCCTTTGTTTGGTCTGAAGATTGTGAAAAGGCCTTCACCGAATTAAAAGTACTTCTCTCAACACCACCTGTGCTTACCAAGCCTCACCTTGGAGAAACCCTGTTTCTGTATCTTTTTGTCAGTGAACATGCCGTAAACTCGGTCCTCATCATAGAAAGGGATAAAACTCAGCAACCAATTTATTTTGTCAGCAAGACACACTTCAAGGTCTCGAACAAAGGTACCAAAGAATAGAAAAACTAGCATACGCGATGGTGATATCTGCCAGGAAATTGAGACCATACTTTCAGAGCCACCACATTGTTGTACGTACAGAACAACCTATCAGGCATATACTAATTAAACCTGAGTTAGCTGGAAGGATGATCTCATGGTCCGTTGAACTCTCCAAGTATAGCTTGGAATACTAACCCAGAGGCCCAATCAAAGAACAGTCCCTTGCCAATTTCATGGCCAAACTCTCACAGACTTCCCAGCAAGAACTCGGCTCCTATACACTACATGTTGATGGAGCGGCCAATGGCAAAGGAAGCGGAGCCGGGATCACACTAGAGAATAGAGAACGAATTTTAATTGAACAATCTCTCTAACTTCAATTCCAAGCCAGTAACAATCAAGCTGAATGTGAAGCCCTAATAGCAGGTCTTAAGCTCGCCCAAAAAGTTGGGGTCCAAAAACTTGAAGTGAAAGAAAATTCTCAGCTAGTTGTTGGCCAAGTTAATGGTACCTTTGCTGTTAGAGACCCTCTATTTGAAAAATACTTAGCACTGGTGAAAAATTTAATGCAACACTTCGATTCTTGCAAAGTAACTCACATACCAAGAGAGCACAACACCAGAGTCGATATTCTCTCTAAACTTGCCAGCACCAGCAAACCACAGAATAACAAGTCTGTAATCAAGATGAAACTTCAAAATCCAAGTTGCCTTCAATCTGAAAGTTGCAATACTGAGATTGGAAGCCAAGACTGGCGAACTCCACTTCTCAATTACCTAGCATTTGGGGAAATCCCAACCTCGCTAGTCGATGAGAAAAAATTCAAGGGGAAAGCTAGCTACTATACATTATGCGGAGGTCAACTTTTCTGGAGAGGATATTCACTCCCTTTCCTGAAATGCCTCGGCCCCCCCCCCAAGAAGTCAACGATGTAATGATCGAGGTCTATGAAGGGGTATGCGGAAACCGCATTGAAGGTTGAGCTCTTGCTGCCAAAATACTCCGAGCAGGATACTTCTGGAATACTATGAAACTTGATTGCATTGACTTTGTATGAAAATGTGACAAATGCTAGAGATTCTCAAACATTTCCCAAAGACACCCAGAACCACTACATTTCTCAAAAACCAAATGGCCTTTCCACAGATGGGGAATCAACCTACTCGGTCCCTTCCCCTTAGCACCAGGGCAACTCAAATACTTAGTGGTAGCTATTGACTACTTCATCAAGTGGATTGAAGCAGAACCTCTCACAACAATTACTACAGAAAAAGTCAAAAAATTCATCTAGAAAAGAATCATATGCAGATTTGGACTCCCCAAAGAGTTGGTCATCAACAATGGCACACAATTCACAGACCGAAGACTGAAAGAGCTCTGTGAAAATTTTCAAATCAAGCATATCTTTGCTTCTGTAGAACATCAACAAACCAATGGCCTAGCTGAGGCCGCCAATAAGGTCATCCTCATGGCACTAAAGAAGAAGCTCAACAAAGCAAAAAGTTTATAGGCTGAAGATTTACCAGAAGTCCTCTGGGGGTATTATACTACTGCTCAATCCTCAATGGAAGAAACACCATATAGACTTATCTTTGGTAGTGAGGCCATGCTTCTAATAGAAGTTGCTTAACCCAATGTCCGACGGATGGCAATCATGGAAATAACCAATGAAGAAAACCAAAGAGCCGAGCTTGATCTTATCAAAGAAGACAGAGAGCTGGCCTACATCAAAGAACAAGCAACCAAACAAAGGGTAGCTCGACTCTACAATAAAAAGCTTGACCCAAGATCCTTTCAAATTGGAGACTTGGTCTTGTGGAAAGTAGAACAACAGAGGAAGCCCTCAGGAGAAGGGAAGCTAGCCTCTAATTGAGAAGGACCATTCAGAGTAACACAAGCAGTGGGTCGAGGAGCATACAAAATAGCCGAGCTCTCTGGACAAGAACTTCCAAGAACGTGGAATGCTACATCCCTAAGGAAATACTACATCTAGAATTAGAATGCCTTAAATCACATCCGATGGGTGCACTCTTTTTCCTTTGATGGGTTTTATCCCATTGGGTTTTACCATCAAAGGTTTTAACGAGGCATGATCGGATCTAAGCCGAACATTTCGGTGGCAAATGATGTAATTTCATTTCTTTTCAATATATCATTCATCTCATCATTCTTTCGCAGATTGACATAAAGCTCTTGGCAAACTCAAACAAAGCTGCCATACTCACGTCAACCTTGGCAACCGCCAAGTGGTGAAGGCGCACTTTTACATCAACCTTGGCTCCAGTCCCGTGTAGTAGAGGGTCAAAGCCGTCATACTCACGTCAACCTTGGCAACCGCCAAGTGGTGAAGGCGCACCTTCACATCAACCTCGGCTCCAGCCTTGAGTAGTGAAAGGTCAAGGATGCATACTCATGCCAACTTGGACACTAGCCAAATAACAAAGGCGGACCTACTTATGAAATAACCATCCTCAGCAAATAGTCAAAAAAGAAAAAAAAAAAAAGGTGACACCTACATACATCCATCTCAAATTGGGTATTAGCCATCTAGCACACTCTCCAATTATAACTTAGCTCAAATAGTTACATGATACATCAAGTCCGATTATATATCAGTATATCCGATGATATGCCCTTATATCCGATGATATGCTTCTGATTTCATATAATTTCTTAAACATGTTGTTGCATGATCATATTCCTATATATTATTATATATCCGTATATCCGATCATATGTTGTTAGTTATTTGATCATGTACCCATAATTGTCCAAAATCAATCATATGCGATATACCCGAACAGTACTTTAGATTTTTAAACAAAATCTGAACATAGAATAAACCCATCACAAATAGAAAGATATAATCACATGTTTACAAACCTCAAAGGCCTTTTTAGCCTAAAGCCAAGCCCCTCCTCTCCTCGGCCAACTTAGAATCAGCCTTTTCCTTTTCAGCTTTGAAGTCAGCAGAGACGATCCTTGATGTTTCAAGCTCATGAATAGAGCTGCCATATTGCATCTCTAAGAATCAGCAAATTGCAGCTTGGCGAAGACCCTGGATCTCCAAATGAAGAGACCAAGGATCCCTGCTCTTTCCATCAAAGCTCGATCCTCGGCATGGATGAATTGCTGATCTATAAACTCAGGGGTCGGGAACTGAAGGCTCCAAAGGCTAGAGGAGTTAACTGATTGAAGAAAATCTTTCACCTCAGCAGCTCCAACAAGAGTAGGAGGTGAAACTGCAAGCATCTGCTCCCTCTCCTGGGGACCAATAGTGAACCTCGCCCTTTTTTGATCCCTTAAAGGGTTCGGCTCAGTAGGAGTCCCCAAACTTGAACCAACACCGGGAGAAACAAAAGAAGCTCGACTATCATCCACCACCACCTTCCATTGGCGCTTTAGAGCGGCCAACTCCTTGGGACCTAATTTCGGAGCCATCTCGCCTATAAAAATACCAATATAAATTATCAATCAATAAAATAAATAAAGGCAAAGGTAAAAGATAATTGCTCGGAAACACTACCTATATGTTTGAGAACTCTCTCATTATCAAAACCCTACTCTAATAAAATTCCACAAGAGAGTGGAGAGCTTGGACTCATACACTTCTCCAAGAAATCCACCACCATACTCTACTTTCAAAATTTGGCGAGGATTATGCTGCCAATACAGGCAAAACCTTTCAAAGCTGCTAGAATCTAAAAATAAAGGGAACTCAGACTCAATAGACCTCAACTTTATAAATTTATCCTTGAACCTCTTAAAGTTAGAGGTTAACAAGCTTAATAACTTTTTTTGGGGAATACTGCTAAAAGAAATCCATGACCCTTTATCGACCCTTTTAACTTGAAAAAAAATAAAAGAATACATCTACGCCGGGTTCATGATCGAGTATAGTGAACAAATTTTTGAATGCTCGAATGAAAGCTCAACTGTTCTAGTGAAGTTGAGAAGGGGTAACATTAACCTTGTTTAAGCACCCCTCCTCAAAACGAATAAAAGGAACCTTAATATCTAGTTTTTCGAAAAAGTCTATGTACATATAAATAAAGTCAACATCATTACTATCTTCTCTATATTTACAAACCCTATCATTGGTACCACAAGGGACGCATCCTATTCTTCTCTCCCTGTAACATGACACTAAACAAGCCCTCCTAAACCTACAAACTGATTCCCTATCGTTAAAAATTGAGGCTACCTCCTTAACCTCATCACTAACCCAACTATGGGGATCAACCTCAACTTCATCTACTACCTCTTTCCCCTTACCAGAGACGGAGACAGCTTTTCCTTTAGCCATCAGTAATGACCTAAAAATAAAAAATGATAAAAGTAAACTCAGGAAGAGAAAACGACCTCAAAGCAAGTACCAGGCAATAAAATAGCAATCTCCTATCCTAGGGTTCCGAATATAGAAATACAAACTGATTAAATTAAAAAGAATAAAGAAAGACTAACCGATTCAAAACAAACGAAGCTTGGCTATGCGATTTGAAATGCTAAAAAACGGACTCAGTAAAAGAGTAGAAACAGAGAGAAACGAGGAAGAAACAGAAGAGTTTTCCAAAAATGAAAATCTGAAAACCTCTTCCCATTTACTTAGAAGCTGAGCTCATCTAACGATCAGAAATGTTTCCCTTCGATCAATAACACATCTGAAGCATTCACCATATCCAGTGACATGGGACTTATCACTTTAATCCAACAGTGACTAAGTGAACCCATGATCTCACATTTATGAGAAATGATTGCTCATCCAATAAAAAAAAATAACACATGTAACAACACTTTCCCCCACAACAGCCACCATTGCAGATGAAAAGACTTAACTTCTTTCGAGCTCGGCATGAAGACCTCGGAATAACAAAAACAACTCGGACTTCAACCAAGCTCGGGGGCTATATGCTAGACTAGAAAATATGGGCTTATACCTCAACCCAAAACGCAGAACCTCGAATATGGACCCTAGATCTCAGCCTAATTAAGAAGACTCACCTAAAAGGCCCCACAGATCGATAACATAGCACAAATATCTCTTAAAGATATCTCAGATTTAGTTGAGAATATCTCCTAAATCTCGCACATAATCCCAATTTATTTTATCATATATGATAATTATCTTTAGTACTGACTAAATCTTAGGAATATCTCCTACATTCAAGGAAGATCATAACAGATTCACTACGGGGTGACCCATCCTATATAAGGGGGCAATCGCCCCTCAGGTATGACATAATCTCTATCACATACACACCTCTCCACTCCTCAAGCTTTTACTGACTTAAGCATCGGAGTGTCTTTGCAGGATTCAAAGGATGCCAAGACTACTAAGATAGTCCATTGATAAGCACTATTTCCAATGTAGCATTTTTGCAACACATCATGCTTAGAAATGCATAGGGGGGGATCCAAAAATCATTTTCGCAACCTTTCTTATTATTATTATTGTATTATTTGTGCTTCAATTTTTATTTGGTGAAAAGCCTTTTCATAATTTTTTGTATAAATTTATTATTATTAGTTCATTATTGTTGTATTATAAAAAATTTGAAAGGTAAAGTAATATTATATATCTATTATATAATAATCAATATTAAGTATTTTAAAATTAAATTAAGTTAAAAAAATATAATAGCAATAATTTTATATACAAAATTATTATGAATAATATTGAACTAGTAACATATATTTAGTTTACTGGTAAAGAGAAAGAAGGGTATGTTAGGGATAATCAAATGAAAATATAGTTAATTGATAGTGGCAATAACAAAAAAGAAATGGTTATTTACATAAAGGAGTTCTCCTCTGTAACTACTTTTTGATTGTCTCTCTCAATGTTTTTATTTTTTATTTTTCAAGTTTACTAACATATTTTATAAATGATGGATGAGTTGTAAAAGCAAACTTCTCCAATTATAACATCCACCCCACTTTGAAACTATGATTAATCGTTACTATCCATTAACACATTTTTATCATTCCCTTAGTCTTAATTTACTTTTAAAAAATTAAGAAATATTTATATTAAAATCTGAACTAAAAGTTTGAAATGTAGAATTGATAAACACGTGAGGGCGCTCGCATGCAAATAAAATTTAAATTCCCGTGTGAACAGCATCATGGGTAGTACGACTATTCCAGCACATGATGTCGCAAGTCGGAAAACGTGGTGGGAATCGGAAGCTGAACATCACATTCAAACTTTTCTTTTCAATAAGGAAATCTTGGGAGTCAATTTGTCTATAATCACTTCATATTAAGCATTATATTTGAAATGCTCCTAGGGCTATTCAAGTACTTAGTTTTCTTTCCTTTTCATATTTTCAAAATTAAATTAAAAATTATGTATTAGAATCTCAATTATCCAATGCAATTTTTTTATTATTTTTGACATTTCTAAATACTTCTAATTAAACTTTGTTTTGTATTTGTAATCAATATATTGCTCTTATTATATTTTAAATTTATATTTAATAATTGTAATAATTAATATGAAATATAAAAATTAACTATAATTAAAATTTTAGCATAACACAAAAAATTCTTAACTTGAATATAATTTTTTTTAACTTCAATTAAAAAGTGGAGTGAAGTGAAATAAAATTTAAATAACTTACAAATTTATTCAAATATAAAATATTAATGTTATATTAATTATATGAATTACATGGCTTGAAAATTAAAACAAGGCCGGAAAATTGAATATACAAAGGAATTTCATTGATAAATTCAAACAAAAATTCCTATAAAATTACCTTGTGTACATTCATATGGAGTAGATCACATGATCCTGTACGTTCCATGACACACCCTTTGGATCTACCCTTTTATTATACATCGTGAAAACAATTTGTTTTATTATTTTGCACCCTGTTAAATATTTTTTGATAACATATGATCTCAATTATAATATTACATGGCAATTCACTTTAGGTGTTACATTTGCAATTTATTTGATTAAATTTGTAAGTTATTTAAATTTTATTTCACTACACTTTTTAATTCAAGTTAAATATTATTTTTAAGTTAGAAATTTTTTGTATTATGTTGAAATTTTAATTTATACTTACTATTAGTTAGTACAATTATTATATAAATTTAAAAGATCATAGAAGCAACATTTTAATTAGAAATATAAAATATTATTTAATTAAAAAATTTAGAATTTTCAAAAATAAAAATGTAAAATAAAAGTTTATACAGAATATTTGAGATTCTAATATATGATTTTTAATTTAATTTTAATAATAAAAGCTAACTATTAAAGTAATCTTAATGACATTTCAATAATAATGTAAATAAGTGCATTTAAAATGGAGTGATAGTAGATAAATATGAGTGGCTCCCAAAAATCTGTCATAAAAGAATGATGAATCCCCATTCTAAATTTTTGGTCCTTAACATCGTCGGGATAAATCCATTCGGAAAGATCCATAATAGAATGCCTCCTGTAGGCATGTGCAGTGGACTTTCTTTAAAATAAGAAGATAACCTCCAAATTGATCTTTGTCAAAAACAATTCGTCTCTGAAAAATGAAGAGTTTTAAATTAGTCCCTCATCATTGCCACTCCTAAATGTCTGTCACCACTTCCATATTAATAACTTTTATTTGTTTTTCTCTAAAATACTTTTTAATTTTTCTTTGTTAATTAAAATTAATAAAGTTAATATTATTTTTTCTTATCAACAATTATAATTTATCTAAATTTATTAATACTATTATTTGATTAATATTTACTTATTTTTGAAACATCATTAATTTCATTTTCAAATTTTTGTATAACCAATAGATTGCGTAAGTACTTACAATTAAATTTTAATATAAATATTTTTCTTCTTCTACTAGTATTTGAATCAAGAAGATCATGGACCTGTTCTTCAATCAGATCCTAGGAAACATTGAATAATATAAATATCTAAACTTATATATTAAATTATTTTATTTAAAGTTTTCTTAATACTTAGATTATTTTTAAAGTAGTGTAGGTAAACATATATAAATTAAAGTATCAAGTAGCCTTAATTTTTTAACAATAAAAATCAAGGAAAAATAATAATAATAATTAATTGGTCATACAAATCTTGTTATCATATGTTTATTTATTAATTTTTAATTATATAAACTCTATATATATTTAACCAAACATGTTTTTATATATATTAATATTGTAAAATAACTGTAATATGAGGTTTTTTTTTTTATTCAAACACAACTGTCACTTTTTCTAGTTAAATATAGGGTATTCATTTTTGAAAATAGTGTGATTAACCCTATTAAGATGTAGAGTTCACAGATGTAAATTTTACCTCTAGCTAAGAGACTCTCTTCATACATATTGTCAGAAATTAAACTATTGACTAAATGCTTAAAAAACCCAATTAGCTACTAATTGTACTAAGTCTATCACTTTATAGTTTCAATACAACATTAATTAATTTATTTTAATATTGCCCTGATTTATATCAATTAATTATTATGTACTATTAAAAGAGAACAAAAAAATACTAATATTTGATGACATGTTGTCACGTGAATTATCATAAACGTATATTAAAAGTAATTATGTTTTTTTTTAAATAAAAAATTATAGAAGCAAAAAAATGAAATGTTTTTAAAGATTCTTTTAGAAGGTTAGTAATAGTATTGATTTTTAATAAAATTAGAAGTATTGAAGATAACCTATTGAGTTAATTATAAAAGAGAATAGAAAAGGGTATTTTAGGAAACTTAAATAAAAGATGGGTGAGCGGGAGTGGCAATAGCCTCTCCCCCTAATCATTTATCATATCATATCATATATATAATTCTAAAATCGAATTTTGCAAAAAAGGAAATAGATGATATGTCATTCAACCATGTATTTAGTTTTCTGCCCATGAAAAATCAATGATTAAGTCAATTATATCAACCATTTATTCAATAATTACCAATCAAATATTTTGAATTAATCTAATTTGATTTTATAATTTATTATATTAGATTTATTATCAAATATTCTGATTTAGATTTCTTATTGTCATTAAGATCATTCAACGTGAATGATAAACAGAAAGGCCAATATTTGGTTTTGATAATTGGTAAATTTATTTTAATTTAATCATATCATCATGCATCATATATACAAGTAGACTAATTACCGATGTGTCATTTTCATCTATGCATTTGATTTACTGTCTATGAAAAGCTAATTAATTCACCAATAATATTAAGTCATCGATTTAGTAACAATTGTTAATAAGAAAATCATAATTGTGTCTCGTAAATGTGAATCAAGTAATTATAATTGTTAATCGAACAATTATATTCTTTGTCAAAAGAAGATAGGCTATATATATGTGAATAAACTATATAAAATATATTATATGCTCCCCTCTATATCAATCATCTCATTTTATTAGTCTTGGTAACTGTGTTAATTTATGATTTTTTTTTTCTGATTATTTCATGTCTTTCTCTTTATATTATTCATTCCTTGCATTCTAGATTGGTATCTCATTTAATTTTGTTTTCTTAGTAATTGTGTTAATTTGTGATGGTTTCTTACTTCTAATTATTTTATCTTCTACATTTCAAGTGATCATGACTTGGGATGGATGATATTCTACAAACTAGCTCATTGAAGAAAGGAGATAGTTGCATTTTATTATGGTTTCTTATAACATGAAGAACTTTTCAAGTTGCAATTTTGATAAGCAAAACTCCACATGTCATTTCTGTTAACTTCAGAACCTTTTAGAAAGCATCAATGCCTAATGTTTTAAGTGATAACAAAACCAATTTCATGAAAATATTTTATAGAAGGACTAATCATTTGTTTGAGTTTCTTGAGTATACAAACAGGATCGTTCTCATTAACATACAACTTCATGAACATGTTTTTTTTAAAACATGTTAAATCTCATTCAAAGAAATTTAGAACATAAACGAAGTGAAAAATAATCCTTGAAATGGACGTTGGTATGGTGAGCACATGAAAGGAAATCCTCAAGAACAAGAAATCAAGACTCAGATCTTCAAAAAGTATCCTGTGACTTCAAAAAGTGTCATTCAAGTGAATATTTCAATCCAACTCTGAAGCAAAGTGTGGTAACCACCTTCAATCATCATGATTGTGATATATCCATTACAATAAGCTCTGATTGAAGTATATAAGATTAAAAGGAAAGTCCAGAATGTAACACCTTTCCTACCATAAAGCTATACTTAAGCTATAACCTTATAGTAAGTAGTTGTTACTTGTTAACTTAGCATAATCTTGGAAGTGCATGTATAATATTTACATATGAGCCCGTTATTCTAACAACCATAAAATCGCTTTCCAAAATGTCTCTAAATTTGAACATTAATTAAATATAAAAAATACATAATTGTATTAAATATGACAAGTCAACACTATCCATAACTATACCCTTACCCTGGTTCACGTAGGAACCTTCTACTCTAGGTAGAGTACTACTCAAAATCCACTAAAAGGAAATAAAATACTAACTAAATGCTCTATCATCATTTCGTCAAAAGATCTAGACCAAGCTGCCAGCATTAGCTAAGGATTCTCCATTGAACAAATCACCGTCATCTCAATCTATGAAAAAAAATGATAATAGCAGGAATGAGAATCAAAGATTCCCAGTAGGAAAAACACTAGTCTATTGCTCAATGATATTCAACTTAATGCAAAATAAGCGATATGCCTTCAGATGCTTATATAGGGGTCGCATCAGTTGTGTAATCTCAAAATTGATAATTAGAATATCTTTTTAATAGTTATATTTCTCATACTTTTTCTTTGAGATTTCTTCTTAAAATTTCTTCAAATCTTATGAAATATTCTTTCCTGAGTCTCCTAAATTTCTGTGAGACTCTTCTCTTAAAAATCTCTTAGAACTCTTTGAGATTTTCTCTATTAAGATTTCTGAATTTCTGTGAGACTTCTTCTCTTGAAAATCTCCTGAAACTCTTTGAGATTTTTCTCTGTTTAGTCTTTTGAATTTCTCATGAAATATTCTTTTCAGAAATATCTTAACTTCTCATGATGTTTCTCTGCTGAATTTCTTTTTGAAATCTTTTACTAGATTTATTAGAAAGTGTAGGCTTAATAGTAAAACCCATAGGATTCTTCTGATATACTTTTCTCTGGATCATACTGGCAACTTGTGTAACGCCGTCATGACTACACTCTGATATAGTTCACTAAATGGAGTACATCTACTACATCATATTCTAGATAGCCTTGCTATTCTCAGTACATCTCTTTTTCTCATAAACGATGTAACGCCGTCGTGTTCACACCTTAATATAGTTCTAAGGGCGTAGCACGTCTACTACTATCCATGAATCCATGAGCTTACCACTAAGAAATTGATTATTACGTAAAGCATATTTTCTTGAATTCCCTCTCTTTTTGTGAGACTTATTTTCTTATGTTCCCTCTCTTCTTAAAGTTCAGTTTTCTTATACTCTTCTTTGAGATCTCCTTGAAATCTTCTTAACTCTTATGAGATATTCTATTCAAAATCTCTTAAAGTTTTATGAGATATTTATATTTTGTTAAAAAATCTCTTAAAGTTTTATGAGATATTTTGTTAAAAATCTCTTGAAGTCTCATGAAGTTTTATAAGATATTTCTCGTAACATCTGGCATATTGGTATAATGTTTTTCCGCAAAGTCTACTAGGTTTTTAATATATTTTTATACCATCCGAAAATTCTATTACAATCCCTAGTTAGTAATAATTCTTGTAAATTTTCCAGCAATTGAACCAAGTTCATGTGATGGATTTTCAAGCTATTTCTACTATGAATTAACATTTCTTATATCAATTAAATCTCTTTAATTCTTGTTTGATAACTTTTGTAAGGTTCTCTAGACTTTTACTAGCTTTTATACCATCAATATTTCGGCCACATCCCTTGGACAATAATTGCTCCTAAATTTCGAAAATACAAGCCAAGTCTTACTACCACTTTTCAAGCTTTGATTATAATGTATAGCAAGATCATACTAACCAAGGATTAATGCTGTAAAAATTCCAGCACATAAAAATTCCAGCATGTATCCACTTAGAGCACCTCTTATACCACTAGCAAGATCATACAAACCAAGGACTAATGCTGTAAAAATTCCAGCACATCTTCCAGCAAGTTGGTCATTTCTTCATAATTCCATGAAATTTAAACCAAGTCTCTTCTAAATTCTGCAATTAGACTCAAGCTCTAATACACAAGATTTCATAATAACTCCAATCCCAGGTATAAATTTCAGCAAGTTCACAAGACTTGTACTTGATGTATTCTTCCATATCTATCAAATCCAATACATGTAATTTTTGAAATAAAAATTCTGGTTCCAATATACATGATTTCAACACAACTCAAGCCATCATAAATCCTAAATTTTGGTTTCAAATTTCAGCAACATAACCTCAACAAATATCAAGCACTTATCTTAGCAAAATAGCTAAACATCATGAAGTAAAAGATTAAAATAATTTTTCCTACCTTTCTTCCAAGCTTTAGCTTTCTCTAGCTTTTTATTCTCTAAATCCAAGGCTTAAACTCACTTTCCAGCACTTGTATAAGTTGCTATTTGGACAGATTTGAGGATGAAAAATATGGTTTTGGATGGAGTTTGTTGTAAAGGAAGTTTTCTTGAAGTAGTTTATGGTTTATTTATGTGTATCCTTCAAAACTTTGAAGGTTTCACCGAGCTTCAAAGAGAAAGAAATGAAAATGGTGAACAAAGAAGAAGAACCGAGAAAGCTGTCCAGAGCAGCCAAGGAAAATGGGTCTTTTTTCAATTTTTCGTTTATATAGAAAAGCATTGCTTGGAGACAAAGTAATGGATGTAACTATTTTCAGATCAATTTTTCTTGTATCTATATTGAAAATGTCTATTTTTATTTGATTATCCTAAGTAATAATTATCTAGGATGTGATAATATCCATTATTTGGACCAATTTCGGTGTTTCGGTGTACCGGTTATTACCACTTCGGTGTACCAATTATTACCTTTTGGTACCCAATTGCTACCTAGATAATTTTACCAGGTTAAAAATATTCATTCAATCTTATCATTACTTTTTCTATATCCTTATACTAACTATAAGGTTTCATTCTATATCTCCGATTAAAATATTATTAAATTGAATTTTTAATAATAAAAAAATTTAATTTTTTTTTACAGAATCCTTATATTAATCTCATCATATCTGTGTTTATTGGATTTTTTAAAATCCCTATAGATTGTTCACAATTAATTATTTTATCACAAAATATAAAAATATGAGTCGTTATATAGAAACTGAAACAGCGCTTTAGAAGAACGTTTACATTAAACAGTGCACTTTTGGGAGAGAAAATTTGAATTTCAAATTAAAGTCAAACTCAATCAGGGAGTGATAGTGACATTTCTTTTCAACTTGCACAACCGTCTCAGCTTCTAGAAAAAAAAAGTTCAGAAACCTCGTTCAGAAAGTAAAAGTAGTTTCTGAAGGTGGATTCAGAAACCTCTGTTAGACAACGACTTCTCCAACTGCAAAAGTAACTCTGACACGCCGAGCTACTATTCTAGATTACATTTTCAAAACACAAAAAGATTATTAACACGTGTCCTTAGGAAAACAGATCAAGGGCAACTGTCATAAATGAAAGATCAAGTATAAAAGGAAATCATATATGCTTACAACTTAAGACTTTTGGCTGATTTGAAAAGGCTATCAAGAACATGAGACTCTCATTCTTCTTTTGTAAAGTTATTACAACTTGTAATAAGTTTTATTCTTCCACTACCAAAAAAATGCTTCTTTGCGGCAGTTTTTTAGCGGCGGTTACACTAACCGCCGCTATTTCTTTATTTTCACGGCGGTTTGTGCTACCCGCTACAAATCAAAGTAAATCGCGGTGGTTCAATGTTGGATTATTGGCGGTTGGATTTTCCGGCGGCTTTCATAACCTAAAACCGCCGCTAAGGTTTTTTTAAAAATATTAAATGAAACAAATTTTTAAAAACCTAACTATTTACTCTGTCTTTGTTTGTTTATGCTGAAATAATTTAGAAGAGCGTGCATCCCCCCTTTTAGAAAACCTGAGCGCGCATCCCTTCCCTTCCACCTAATGTCGTTTCGCCGTCTCTGAGCCATCGCCTCCTAGTCAGCTCACCGCCTCATTGCCCTACCTCCCAACCGCATCAGATCTCACATTGCAGAGGCTGAGTGAGCGTCCTCTTTTGCGAGCGAGCCAAAAAGGAGGAACAACATGGCTCCACCGTGTCTTCGTCAGGTGGCCTCTTCCAGATCCGCCGCTGCGGTGTTGCTGTCTTATTGTCTAGGCGGTGTTGTCTTGTTGTCTGGGTGGTGCTTCGTACTCTTCCAGATTCGTCGCGGCGTCTTTGTCTGCCTTGTTCAGCTTCAATCTTGGTGGTGAGTTTTTGGAATAGCACTAGAGAAATTGATATAATAAGACCCTAGGACACTAGAGAAATTAAGAATTGCTTGCTTAATTTGTGGATACCAACTACCTAGCTCTGTTAGCCATGAGAGAATGAATATGTAATAGGATTGTCAATCTGGACTTTGCTTTTAACTTTCTCAGGTGATGCTTGCATAATAGTTTCTTTCTTTTCTTTTTCATTTTTGTTACAAGTTGAATGCTCTTGTTTGAAGGTATTTGCACTTGTGCTTTTTTTAATTTCTTGTAATTTCATGACTTCCCCTGTCGTACATATTGATGATTTTCGTTGGTTTCTTCAATTTATATACCAGTGTCCAATGGATTGACAGTGCCGCTTGAGTATTAAACCTTTGATTTTTTTGTCCATTGACTACAGGTCTGCTTTTGCCTTGTAACTGCTCTGCTTTTGTGGTGCCAGCCAGCCAGCTAGCCAGCTAGCAGGCAGAGGTCCGAGGTGTTCTTCGCGTTTTGTTGATGTGGCTGACCCACCAGGTGGGTTTTTTTCTTTTAACTTTAATTTCATTCTCTTTCCTGGTTTGTCTTGTGCTCTACTCTTCCTGTTCTCTAATTTCCACTAGAGAAAGTCTTTTTTAATTTTGAACAAAACCTGTTGTCACTTCTCAGTTCTCACCAATTAGCGAAATGAGATTTATGAGGCACAAGAGAAGTTCTTCTATTCATCATTGCTCTTTGTAACTTCTCAGAAACAGAATTTCTAGTTAATTCATGAATCATAACTTGCTTGTCATATCGCATAAGGAATATAAAGCTGCAATTTCCTTTGAAAAATAGGTAGTTTTCCACTTTTATTGCATTAATCTGAGTTAGAACTTGTAACTAGGAATCCCTTGTGCTGTAACTATATACCCATATCCATATATCCCCACTAACGTTACATTGCTTAGACTCAGACATCTGGTACCGGTGGGGCCATGCTTATGATCCTCCCTTTAGTTTCCATATATATTCTCAGGAATACCTTCAATCCTTTTTGAATTAGTTCACATCACTTTGTGTTTTTCTTCAACTTTCCCTTGCATTCTTCTTTCGCTGCACTTTCTTCTTCTTCCTCATTGTTTGTCAAGTGTAACTCAAGGCTTAGTATAACATGAATAGAAATGGGTTCAGAGACGAAAAATCATTTTGCTATTTCCACCCAATCAAGGTAATAAAGTAAGTAATACCTTATTTGTTTTACTTATAATATATAGCATACTTAATTATAATGTCAAGTTATATTCTTTTTTTTTCTTCTTTCTCTTCTCTGTGTCACTGCCTCTACCACTTTATACAAAAATAAAAAGGAAAAAGAAAAGTTTTTTTTTCTTGAGTGTGATTATTATTATTAGTAGTAGTTGTATAAGTGGGGGATGTTAGTTTTTGCACTTTTTTAATGTCCATGGTGAGGTGATTGGGGAATTGAGATGGCTGGTATTCATGAATTTTGTTTTCATTATTAGTAGAGAATTTATTAGTGCACATTTGTGTGTCTTCACGCAGAAGATAAGATTGTGATGATGATGACGAAATTAAGGTCTAAAGGCATAGTTGTTATGATAATAGTGCTGAGATAGGAGGGGGAAAGGGTTTCAGTTTTGTCATTCTTTTTCTTCTTGGTGTGGCATGAGTGTCAGATGCAAATGCCAAGAGCACTATGACACTGTAGAAATTATATTGCTTAGTGCAAGATATGGGTAAAGTCTTACTACTTTATATATTCCCTTATTCACAGCCTTTAAGCTCCATTTTGATTCTTCATCAATTGCTTAGTGCATAAATATTTTTGCATAAGATGTGTGGTAGAAGCTCCTGCATATAGCAAAAAAGTGGACTTCCCCCTTTAAAAATAATTGTTCAATTTTTAAATTTTATTTTTGCATAAATAATAATCCATTTACGAATTTCAAACAACATTTGTTGCTTTTATTTTTCAGTTATACCCTTTAATAATGGAAGAGAGAGAGTAAATTTTTTTGAGATCAGGACATTCTCAATCATTTTCTTAATCCATGTGCACATTCAAAACTAGACAAGCATTTCAAAATGGAGGAGTATATATATGGTTCCAAATAGAAAAGATGTTGCTACATTTTAATTGAAGTGAAAAATTTTAATAATTAACCAAATGTATTAGAAGATCTAAAGTCTCAAAGGTTGAGACATTAATAAACTTTTGTCTTGTAACTTGGTGTTTCTTGTAGCAGAATTGCTGGAGCTACGCACAGATATTAATATTATACACTTTATGTAACTAATAAGTAATAACAAAATGACCTACAAAAAATATAGAATTCCTTTATTTGACTTCAACTTTCCAATGTTGCATTAAAGGAAGTTGTTCATGTAAATGTTTTGCATGCAAATATTGGCAGTAGAGACAACTATATTTGATTTGATCCTTCATGCTTGTGAAGTGATGGTGTTATTCTCAATTATTTTATGCTTCTTTCTTTTTTACAACTATAATTGTATTTCTAATTATGCAATAATAGGACATATGCAAGAAAAATGCTGAAGATCGAAAGAAGCAATTATACACACACACACAGGTGGTTCAAAAACCATAGCAAGGAGAAAACATGAAGAGGTGATTAATTCTTTATCAGACTCATTTGTTCAATTCTTTTTGTTTAATTATTGACTTTATGTAAATAATGACATACAGGAATGACAACGTGGAAGCAGCATTAGTAGAAGGAGAGTTATGGGTTATGTTGCACAAGAAAAAAGGACGACTCTTTCATTTACGATGATGCTCAAGTCATTGGTGTAAGTATTGTGTTAATTAAAGCATTCATACCTTAATTTTTTCAGAAAGAAAGTACTTAATTTTTAATGTTTAATGGATAAAATCTTATATGTATGCAGGAAGAAATTATGAATATTGAGCGTGAAGATGATTCCACTAAGGGATTTTCACAAATGATTCACTTTCTCAAGCTATTGGGAAGGAGCACTCTGGTCGAGTTCGAGGTGTGGGTTCTGAACCATGTCCTACTCAAGTCTTTGGTCAAACCGCATGTTCAAATGCACCTATTGATCATGGATTCCAAACGAATATGAATGAGATGAAGTCTGAATTAGAAGCTTCTCAGTTGAGGGTGCAAAATCTGGAATCAATGATTGAAGCAGAAAGATTTAAGAAAACAAGTAATTGAGGGAGCTGTTAAATAAATGCTGCAAATGCAAGGAAGTAATTTGCCACCTGAATTGCCTACTTTGATTAATGTGATGGTACGTATTTTGGAACTTTTAAAATTAATTAGATTGCTTTTGGTATTTTGTATTGTATAAAACTGTGTATACAATGGTAGTGAAAAAAATTGTTACAATTTATTTTCTATTCATAATTGTAGGCCCCAAATAAGGGGAGTGGACCAAGTTCACCAGGCGTGAGACCGTCTTCCTCAGTTAGTCATGATGTTTGATACCATGATGATCATTCCAACCAAAGTGGAAAATAAATGCATCGTAGTAGCTTTCACTTGAGACTCTTTGTTTTTGTTGTTATGCTCTTTTAGCTTTTATTTTTTTTATGTACTTGTATATGTTTAACTATTATTTAATATTATGTTATGACATTTGATACTAGCATTCTTTGTTTAAAAGTTTAAGAATTTCTATGCAATTTTTCTTTTTGTTCATGATTGTTGATTACTAGTATTGTAACAAGATACCAATTAGTGTTTTTGGCTTGCATGTTTTAAAGTAAAACAAAAAACAAAAAGAAGAGCGGTTTAAATTGGCTTTTTTGTGGTAGTTCTAAAACCGCTAGTAAAATGATTAATAAATATGCACTTATTTTTTTGCAGTGGTTTGAAATTGCTAGTTAAAGGATTAATAAAAATGCATTGACCTATTTGCGGCGGTTTGAAACCACCACTAAATTCTTAAAACCACCGCAATATGTATGGAACCACTGCCAAATAAACTGCCGAGAAACCTTATTTAGCGGCGATCGTTCCAACGGTTTGTTCAAACCGCCGCTAAATGGTTTAAGGACGTCATTATCAACGGCGGTTTTGCGAATCGCCGGGAATCCCCAAAAAAATCGCCGCTAAATACCTTTTTTCTGGTAGTGTTCTATAAAAATATTTAACATCTTCTTCCAAGGAAGAACTGATAGAAAGAAGTCATTTAAGTTTTCAGTTTATACTCTGTTTTATTATGAGAAAACTTGAGTGTTTCATAGTTTGTGTGAACCAACCCGAACTTGTTTTTCATATCTCTGTTTTAGTTCAGAAAGTTACTTTCTAACATATACTGATTTTATTTTCGCTGAACTTCAAATTTACACTTGATAATATTTGTTTAAGTATTTCAAAAACTAAAAAGTACAGAAAATTTAAAGTACGATTCAACCCCCTTCTTGTGTACTTTTTAATCTACAATTTCCACGTGAATTCATTTTCCAAATCTTAATGATAGTTTTTTTTTTCAATAATTGTATTAATTAATTATTATTTATAACTATATAGATAAAATATTATATGTTTTCCTATCATAAATATTAAATGAATTAAATAATAAATTCATATATATATATATATATGTGTGTGTGTGTGTGTGTGTGTGTGTGTGTGTAATATTATGATTAATATTACATCATATATATATATATATACATATTTAAATTATTTATTTTTCATTTTGTATGTATTTAATAATATATTTATTTAAAATTAAAATTAATCATTAGCAATATGTTCTTTTAACTGACTTTTAAAAATTACTATATTGCAAAATTAATACTATTTAAAATTATATCATATATTAATTTTTAAATTATTCTTGAATATTATATCCATTTTATATTGGATTGCTAATTAGTCTAAACGATCCTAATTGTTTAATATTACATCCATTTTTTAAAACATTGGAATATCATATATCTTTTTTAAATTAAAAAAATAAAAGCATATTTCTTTTTAATTTTTTATACTATATTGATTTTAATTGATTGATTGATTATTGATCATAAATTTTGCTATCAATATTTTATTGGATATCAATTTCTTAATATTATTGTTGCCAATAAATATTATTTAAAATTACATCGGATGTCCACTTTTAAATGATTCTTTAATATTATATTTATTTCTTAATATTACATTACTAATTATTTTACACGATTCTCAATATTTAATATTATATATGTTTTAATTAAAAAAATATTGCATCTATTTTTTACAACATTAGGATATAATAACTAAGCTTGAAATTAAAAATTCAAAACTGATTTCTTCATAATATTTTACACTATGTTGATTGTTTTAAAATGAAAGTAATCATTAATATTATTTTGATTATAGAATTTTTTTTATTTGGCTTGATTAAAATGCATGGTATCAAATGAGGAAACTAATTAGAAAATTTTAATTGATTAAAGTTTTTTATTTATTAAAATTGATCAAATATTGATCTTTAATTAACTAAAGAATTGATTGATCATATACTGATACATAGTAAATTCAAATAGAATAAAGACAAAACACTCATTTTAGTCCCTTTAAAATTTTAAGTCGGATAAATTGGTCCCTCAAAAATAAAAATCTCAAATTAATTCTTGCAAAATTTCAAATCGGACAAATTGATCCTAACAAGATTGAATAGTCAACTAAATTACTCTCTCTAATAAGTTGAGTAAGGAGGACTAATTTGTTTGATAATTAACTTTTGCAGGGACTAATTTGAAAGTTTTTTTTCTAGGGACTAATTTATCTGGCTATTCAATTTTGCAATGACCAATTTGGGAGTTTTTTTTTTCATAGAGACTAATTTATCTGACTTGAAATTTTAGAGGGGCTAAATTGGGAGTTTTGTCAATATATGAATTTTACTTTGTCTGACTTGAAAAATAGTCTGACTTTGGAAAATCTATTTGATCAATCTTTATATTTGTTTCAATTATTAATCTTATTTTGATTCTAGAGTTTTTTTAATTTGGTTTGATTGAAACGGTATCAAATAAGGAAACTAATTAGAAAATTCTAACTGATTAAATATATTTATTTATTAAAATTGATTGATCGTATATTGAAACAAAGTAAATTCAAATAGATTTTTGAAGTCCAACCATTAAAAAAAAACATCTAATATTAGGGGTTTATGGTTTAAAGTTTACGGACTAATTTGTCCGACTTAAAATTTTAGAGGGACTAATTTTTATATTTGATATTTGTTTTGAATATTAGTATTTATAATAGTATTTGGTAAAATATAAATAAGTTTTTTTTAAAATAAAATGTTGTAATCTGTATATTCATTGTTGAAAATTATTTTATAATTTAATATAAATTATTTGAATCAGATTGATCTCCCAAGTACAATAATTATACTAATAAATACAATCATGAATAGCTGATTCAAATAATATATATATTAAAATTGAGTTTTGGAGAAACCATAGTAGTTGATGTGTCATCCAACCAAGGCATCTATTTTTTGTCTATAAAATAGTAATGAGTGATACAAATATTATATAGAAGCACAATTATTTCTCAAATATGTTTAAATCTAATTTAGTCAATACGTTATTATCTACATCTTATATGTATTAAAATAATATTAGATGTATGATTAGCTAATATCTAAATATCTTGCTATTTTATAGGACATGAAGGGATGATATCATGATATTACAACTTTTATCATCATGAAATTGATTATTAGTTATGGTTCTCTTTCCTTCATATATAACATCTATACTGCATGAATGATATTAGACAAATTATATATTTGCAGTTGGACTCCACTTTTTTCTAATTATTTGTTTTGTATTATGTATTTTATAGAAATTAATACATTTATTTAAAGGAACGCAATAACTTTTTTATTGCATAAATATGTATGGAGTATAATATTTTAAAACATGTAAATAAATTTAATATTTAGTATATATTTTTATACTATTATCACCACATGTATCGCAAGGGTAACAAATTAGTAATAGTTAAAAATGTGAATTAAGTTAGTCTTTTTTTTATAAATGAATTAATTTAAAAAAATGTTTTTATTGCACACACTAATCTCTAAAAACCACTAAATATATTTAACCCACTTCAAGGACTGCTTTAAAATCTTTTATTTTGTATTCTTCGAGGGTGAATTTTTCGTATAACAATGTTGTCCATAAGGACTAATTTAAGGTTTTGTCAAATAAAAATTGCACTAGATAAATTTTGGCACCAGCACCTGGCAGTTGGTGTACACTACAAGCATATATCATTGACTTGAACCTACAATATTGACACGAAACTTCTCCAATGATTCTCATTAATTTCCTTTGAATTAAGTAACCATGTGGTTTCAGTGCATGACTAGCCAGTTATGAGTATTAATTAGAGAACCAGCTAATGAAAGGATTAAGAATGGGCGGTTAGAGCAAGCCAACGAGTTTGTGGAATATGTACATCATCATTGTTATTGGTTTGCGTCAAAATTTAAAATTTTGATAAGAAAAGAAATAAAAGATGCCAAGAGATGTTTTCTTTTAATTGGTCATAGTCAAATATTTATGTTGTAGGTGGTGCCAAAGATACGCATTCGCAAGCTAGTTGACGTGAATATTCTACGCTTTACAAGTTACAAGAGCATACGTTTCTGCTAACCTCCATTTTGGAATGTACCCTACATATGCGCCAAACAAGAAAAAATATCTACATGGAACCAGATGATTGTCAAAAAACGAGATAAAAAAAATATCTTCATACGCCCTAATATATCCACATGCTTCATTCTTATTGTTTTTGGTTTGATATATCAATTTGATCAATCTATGTTCACACATCTTGATATATATATATATATATCGGATCTTTCTTTTTGTATTAGGATTTGATATATCTCGACTGTAACGGAACGCATGGGATAATTCTTAACCTGTTTTGATTTATTATTACCATTCACGGCATATATTTAAACTCTTATTTCACTAAGGGTTCGTCTTCAGGCATTAATCAAGCCTTAAAAATTATGAGATAGTATAAGAGATGTTATGTGAACATAATTTATATTGAACACACTATCGACGTAGTATAACCACTGACGATGTCGGTAATTGGCACATGATGCAGCCAACGATGTCGCTATAAACGGCTTAATTGCTACCTTGTCCGTTTGGACGTCAACGCGCCAGAGCCTGCAGAGCACCAGATCCACCAGATACTAAGGTTGATTATAAACCAAACAAAACGACAAACAACATGTTGGTTGTGCGATGACTTGTCTTTCCCCGGACTAAGTCAAGCATTACATTTAGCTTATGCTTTTCAGTTTCCACAAAGTACACTTATTGTTGCATAGCCAGTGGAGTTAGCTCAATAAAAATGGATTGAATTTTGAGTGAGCTTTTGTTCATAAAGTTGTGCGTTCAAAAATTGGGAAGTATATACTTTTTTTGAAGAGAGAGATGTATTGTGGCAAATCTTGAGGATAAATTAGACTACCCAGCCTAACCTTTTTCTGATTAAAAATAGATAAATCTTATTGTGGCACAATTTCTTCGGTCGATGGAACTTATCACTGTAGTCTATAGGACACAATTATGTCGTCGGTAGTTGGGTGGTTACGTATGTTTGACCCCACACAAGTTGTTTTAGGGAAAGCGTTGGCTTGTGCTTGTTGACTAATACAAAAGAATGCCGTGAAAGTAATCTTATAGATCTCTAAAATTGTTAAGAAATTTGTGTAGAAGATGATAAACAAGAACTTGAATATTGTAGTTTCAAGGTATGAAATCTATCGCTATCTTTAGTTAAATATTCATCCCCACATGTAGTCACTATGGGTTGATGACGATACTCTTCCAGGATAAAATGAAATCTCTATATGAATTCCCTGTCTAGTAATAATAAGAAATTTTCTCATTCTTGAACTTTTAAAAAACTTTTAAATTCACATAATACATAAAGTAAAAGTATTGGTCTTGTGCCCGAACATGGGGTATTTATAATGAACTAGAAACGCAATACAACGAACCAACAAGATGCACAAAGTAACATAAGTTATTGTGCATAGTTATTAGGAAATGATGCACAACAAACCAAAACAACACATTGCAACGTTTACTGCACATTGATTCTAGAAAGAACATGACTCTTCATCGAAAGACATGTCTCTTGAGGATCACCGCATATGTTGTCCATGATGGAATTCAATGCAGCCCCAAGAGTTGCAATGTTATGTGTGGATCTTGAACAACAACGATTAGAACCATTTTGTTTAATATAACTACAAATAAATAGTAACTATTTATTTAAAATTGAAAAATATATTTCAATCCCCCACTATTTTACAAGTTTGAAAAATATACAAATTTATGCATAAAGAATACATCACAAGGATTAAATATTCCTTTGGTGTGAATTTTAAAGGCTCTAGTAGAGTAATAGATGTCCAATTGATTAAATTTATACTCCCTATGTTAGTACCAAAAATACACATAAATTGCATTTCCTATTAAGTTCAAGAATTTGTTAATTTTAAGCACTTTTATGGCCATGCGCTCATCTTGGTTTCATGAATATTTATGAGAATAAAACCTCAAAATTCTTGACCGAAGTAGCACCACTTCTCTATTCACATAGGTGGAATATTTTGATAAATAATATTATCAATCCATTAAGAGTTTTAACTCTACCTCCTAATTTTTTATATATACATACATACATACATACATACATACATATATATATATATATATATATATATAGCACTAAATCCTATATCTTAGTGCTCCAATTGTTATATAATTTTTTATTACCCATTAAACCTTGAAACTAGTGTTCTACCAGAATAAGGTTCGGTTTCTATCATTTAACAATTATAGGTTTTAATCTCATTTTAGCAGTAGTCTCTTTGACCTTATCCCTTGACAAACTTTTAGTCAGAGGGTCTGCTAAATTCCCTTGGAATTTTACATATGTGATGGTGATAATACTATCTCCTATTAATTGTGTCACACACTCATGTCAGAAGCTTATATATCTAGCCATTATAAATCTTGTTATGTGCTCGAGATATGGTTGATTCACTATCACAGAAGATCAAAATGTCAGTAATTGGTTGTGGCCACAACTCTATATCATATAACAAGCTTCGAAGCCATTCTGCTTCTTTATCAGCGGCTGATAAAGCTATAAACTTAGCCTCCATAGTAGAATGTGAAATACACATTTGTTTCTTTGAGGCTCAACTTATTGCTCCACCACCTGTGGTGAAAATCCATCTTGAAGTGGACTTATTATCACTTAGATTTGTAGTCCATCAAGCATTATAATAACCCTCTTATATGGCAGGATAATTACTGTAATGTAATTCTAAGTTTTCTTGAGATAACCAAGAATTCTTGTTATACCTTTCCAATGTTGATTACTTGGTTTTCCTATAAATCTTGATAGCTTGCACACAACAAATGCCATATCTACTTTGGTGCAATGCATCGCATATATTAAATTTCCTATAGCACTTGCATATTCTAATTGTGCTATAGGTCTTCATATGTTTTCTTCCAATTTAAAGTTAGGATCATAGGGTGTATTGGACTCTTAATTTTAAGATGCTCAAATTTTCCAATATCTTTTTGATGTAATGAGATTGACTTAAAACAAAACCAATTTCATGTTTAAGCACCTTTTTGTCTAGTATTGTATCTACTTCATTTAAATCCTTCATATTGAATTTAGAAGTTAGATACTTCTTTGTTTGATGAATCCCTTCTAAATTCATCCAAAAAATTAGCATATCTTCTACATATAAACAGTTTATTACTCCATAGTCCTTAGTAAATTTGGAGTATATACATCTATCTACACTATTATGTAAGAAGCCATTTGATAGCATTACATAATCAAACTTCTCATGCCATTGTTTAGGTGCCTGTTTTAAGCCATATAAAGGCTTAACAAGTATACAAACTTTCTTTTCATTTCCGGGTAGCATATAGCCTTTTGTTTGTTCCATATAAATTTCTTCATTAAGGTCTCCATTAAGAAAAGTTGTTTTAGCATCCATTTGATGCACATGAAGCTTGCAAATGGATGATAATGCTATAAGAGTCCTAATGGAAGTCATTCTTGCCACAGACACATAGGTATCAAAGTAGTCTAGGCCTTCCTTTTGTCTAAACCCTTTCACTACCAACCTTGCTTTGAAGGTTTGTAGTGAACCGTCTGTATCATAATTTCTTCTAAATACCCACTTATATCCTTTAGGCTTTAATCCTTGAGGCAAATCAACTAAGACCCAAGTATTATTAGATAATATTGAGTTCATCTCATCATCTGTTGCTTTCTTTCCAAAAAGCAGAATCTCTAGAGGCCATTGCCTCTTTAAATGTTTGAAGATCACCCTCTACACTTAGAATAATAGGGATCTTGTTTATCACATAATCCCTAGTTCCTTCAACCAAAAAGGTTAAAGCCTGAGAGGAAATAAAGTTTGGACCCAAGTCTTTCTCTTTTCTCACTCTTTGGCTGTTTCTCAGTTCAACAAATTCACTATTACTTAGACTTTTATTGCCTTGATTTACAATTGCTTCTTGGGAAACTTCTGTATCATTTTGGGAATATTCCAAATTGGGGGTTGAATCATCAATGAATTTATTTTCAATAAATTCGACCTCCCTTGATTCAACAACTATATTAGAAATTGAGTCCAAAATTCTATATGCCTCATAATTTTGAGCATATTTTATGAAAATGCCTTTTATGGCTCTTGGCCCCAATTTAGTTCTTTTTTTATCTAGAACACGATAAAAGGCTAAACACCTCCACACTTTTAAATAGTTTAAGTTTGTTTTTTTTTTCCTTTTTCATATTTCATATGGAGAAACATTTCTATTTCGTGACAGTATCCTATTATGAATATGAAATGCCATCAATAATGACTTACCCCATAAATTATGAGGTACCGTAGCATTTAGTGGCATTGAATTAACCATATCCACTAAGGTACGGTTCTTTCTCTCCACTAAACCATTTTGTTGCAGAGTATATGGAGCAGAACATTCATGTACAATACAATTTAAATCACCAAAAAAATATCAAATTCATTAGAAATATATTCTCCACCTCTATCACTATGAAGAACCTTTATTTTCTTATCATGCATACTTTCTACTTCCATTTTATATTTCTTAAACATTTCAAATGCTTCATCTTTATTTCTTATGAAATACACATATGTGAATCTAGAACAATTATCAATTAAAGTTATAAAGTACCTTTTTCTTCCTCTAGTAATATTTCCATTTCAACTTTAGGAAATGGTTTCTTGGTAATTTTGGATTGTATGCAAAATTCACATTTCTTATTAACATTCTTATTACTAAGATCAATATAATTATGTTTTTGCATATATTCAATTGACTTGTAATTTAAATATACTAGTCTACTATGCCATAAATCACAAGAATCAACAACACACAAAGAATCATTCACTATATCATTAATGCTAAATTTGAACATGCCTTGAGTACAATATCCCTTTCCTACATACAAATCATTCTTAAGGAAGATAATCTTATTGGATTCCATTACAATTTTGAACCCTCTTTTACATAAGAGACTAGCAGAGACTAAATTTTTCCTTATATCTGCAACATGAAGTACATCAACTAAGCTTAACTTCTTTCCCGATGTAAAGTTCAATTCTACTATTCCTTGACCTAACACTTTGGATGAAGGATTTCTTTCTTTTGCCTTTATTGACATTCACTTTGTAAGCTCCAAAACCCTTTAGAAAGTATGAGCTTTATTGTTTTGAATGACAACAAAGCCAATTTAAAGAAAATATTTTGAAGAACGCTGATGGTGGCTTTAAGTTTCTTGACTAAGCTTAACATGTAAATTTCGACGTGTATTGCACAGACTTAAGCGAAAATAATTTCACTTTGCATGTGCAAACATATTTTATCTCGTGGGAAGAGAATGAGCTTAAACGAAGTGAATATTATATCATGTAAAGAACGCTTACATGCATTAAGGAATGAAGCAGATCAATACAAGAACAAGAAACCCAAGAAAATAATCTTTAAAAAGTAACATGGGACCTTAGAAAGTACATTGAAGAATGAGAAAATCAAGCCAAAGAAAGTTATGTGTTACTTAGTCGACAATCATCACAATCGCAAATCAATCAGCATTAAAAAGCCAAGATTGAAGAATGATCAAGGGATAGATTACATATGTCAGAAAGCTCACCTAACTATGAAGCACAGAACACTATAGGAAATGTAGGGAAATTTGAAATTCAAATTTAAAATCTCGAGTCAAACCCAGTTTTATAACTGGTATGTTATCTCTTCTTCCTGATTGGTCAACCATCCTAGCTTCTAGAAGGAAGAGTTCAGAAACCACGATCAGAAAGTAAAAAGAAATAGGGACGTTAGTAACCTCTCCAATACAATGACTTCTGCAACTGATATGACAAGTCTATTAGCCTACTTCCCTAGATTAACGTTCTAAGGCACAACAAATGATCTACATATGTCACTTGGAGATTTGATCAAGGGCAACAGTCATGAAGAATGACTAGTATAAATGGAAATGCTATGCTTGAATGTTGATGAGAGAGTTGAAGACATAAGAGTGAAAACTCTGGAAAAATCTCTCCACTCTTCTTGTGATGTTCATCATAATATGTAATCAATCTCCTTGAAGTGTAAAATCTTCTTTCTATGTTTTGCAATGATTTGTATACTCTTCTTAGGAAGAGACATTAGAAAGAAGTCGCTCATATTTCCCAAGTCTGTTTTATGGAATATTAGTAAGGAAACATGGGTGTATATTAGTTTGAGTGGCAATCTAAACACATAACCTTTGTAACATTGATCCAGCAGTGATCAGAGTAAGACATAGCTTGGAAAGACTAAGGTAGAACTACTTGCAACATGATGGCAAAGGCATTCTGATCATCACGGTTTAGCTTGCTAAGGCTGGGAAGAACTACTTGCAACGTGGCAGTAGATGTTGTCTGCAGTTCACAGTTCAGCTTAGAGAGGTTGATTCAAGACTACTCGGTTCATCTTGGAGAGGTTGGTTCAGGCCTACTCAGTTCAGCTTGGAGATGTTGGTACAGAACTACTCGGTTTGTGACAATAGGGTTGTCTACTATTCACTGTGAGAGCTTAGGAAGGCTAATGTAAATACTATCCAGTTTACTTTCTCAGGTTGAGAAAGGTGTTAATGAAATATCAACATGTGTTGAGTATTGGATGCAGGCAGGTTAGCTGAACCAGTATAAAAATATTTGTGTCATTCCTTCTTCTCCATGATCTCTTATCTTATGCTACATGCTTTAATTTAATTTAATAACCGATGTAACATTGTTAAAGTTGCATCATTAATTAACATACTTTAAAGATCTACTTTCTGAAACAAATAACCATTATTCTGCTGTACTTCAAACTCAATGCTTAATAGTATTTTTGTTAAGTGTTTTAGATTCGAAGAAAGTTTCAAAGCATGATTCAACCCTCCTTTCTCGTGCACTCTTTTACCTACACATTTCTCCAACATGGTTCACCTTAGAACTTTGAGAAAGATACACAACATCACATTTTCAAGTTTCCTCTTCTATACATAAATGCTTTAGTAATTTTTCAACAGAGAATTCTTCTCCAAGATATAGGAGTTTCTTCCTATAATTATTCCAAGACCAAGGCAATTTTGCAATAATATCTCCAACTTGTAATGATTTAGGAACCATTACTGTTAGATTATGAGGTCTACATTCTAGGATTTATAAATCATGAACTTGATTCATGATAGGTACATTATCAACCATACAAAACTCAAAGTACTTCAAAATGATAAATTTATCCATACCTTGTCACTCATTATTGTATTTTTCTTCTAAAGACTTCCAAATCTCCAATGGTGATTGAATTGACATGTAGAGATCGTAAAGTCTATCTGACAAGGTGTTGAGAATGTGTCCTTGGCATGCAAAAGTCTCCTCATCATGCTTTTTCTTTAATTAGGAAATCCTTTCCTTCTCTTCATTGGTTGCATCTTTAGTAGCATTGGGAATTGGTGTGGCATTTGGATCAAGCACATAGGCAAGATTTAGCACCTAAAGAAGAAACATCATTTTGTCCTTCCATTAGTTGAAGTTTGTCCCATCAAATCGATCCAATTTGACAAAATCTTGATTCGTGACCTTGAGAGTGTTATTTTGATCTTAAGCCATCTTAAAAAAATATCTCTTTAAAATTGCTAAGAAAAATGTGTAGAAGATTATGAACAAGAACTTGAATATTGTGGTTTCAAGGTACGAAATCAACTGCTATCTTTAGAGAGATATTTGCCCCCACAAGTAGTTGCTATGTGTTGATGACGATACTCCCCCAGGATATAATGAAACCTCTATATAAATTTCTTGTCTAGCAACAACAAAAAATTCCCTCACTCTTGAACTTTTAAAGAACTTTTAAACTCACATAATATACTAAGTAAAAATATTAGTTTTGTGTCCAAACATGGGGTATGTATAATGAACTAGAAATGCAACACAACGAACCAACAAGATGCACAAAGTAACATAAGTCACTGTATATAGTTGTTAGGAAATGATGCACAACCCACCAAAATAGTGCATTGCAATGTTTACTACATATTGGTTCTAGAAAGAACATGACTCTTCATTGAAAGACATGCCTCTTGAGGATCACCATATATGTTGTCCATGATAGAATTCAATGCAGCCCCAAGAGTTGTAACTTTATGTGCGGATCTTGAGCAACAATGGTAGAACCGTTTTGTTTAATATGACTAAATAGATAGTAACTATTTATTTAAAATTGAAAAATATATTTTAGGCCGAGTTCTTAGCAAAGCCCTGGTCCCACCAAGCAAAGGCACATCTTCTTACATCCCATGAAGATTCTTTTTTTGCAAGGTATGTTCTTTTGCATCTCAGACTCAATTCATTTATGATTTAACTATTCTTATGTGCTAGACATTTAAGTTCTTACCTAGAAATGCGGGGTAGGGTTACCTACAAAGACATTCCGACACTCAAGTCAGTGGATGAATGAGCCATAGAATGATAAAAGAATAGTATGTAAGAAGTTTGTGATACCTAGGGGCGTTGAACCCCTTATTTATTGTAAGGTAATCCCGTGATAAGTAAGGAAATGGAAGTAGTTCCAATGTGTGACCTCTTAAGTCTTTTTATATTTTTGTTATACAAAATGTAGGAATAAGAAGAAACAAATCAAAATGTACAATGTGAAAGGAATGATATAGTAAAAGTAAATGAACAGTCCTAAAAGAGGAAAACTAAGAGGAGAACATTACTTTGAGGAGTTCAGGTGATAAAGAAAACTTAGACACAATAGAATTAAAATGTGGGATATTAAAGATAAAGTTTTTTCCCCTACTAGACCTCTTAGAAACTTGTTCTTAGCAACCTAGGTCACCGAACAAGGGCTTTCCCTACTCAACCTCCTAAGAACTTGTCCTTGGCAACCTATATCAAAAGGATTATAAACAATGAAACAAGTAAGGATATGACACAGCTAACCCACCCACATTGGCATTTCTTAAAGAAACAAAAGAAAAAAAAAATTATTTAAAAAATGTTTCCCATCTCTAGAGGCCAATTTGCCTATTTATACATGAGTATCCCAAAATAAATGAAAATACAAGCCAAAAAGACTAATCCTATCTTCCTAAAGATTTGATACTAAAGAGATTTAATCCTAAACTATAGGATTTGATCCTAATAAATTTAAACCAGATTTGGCCCTTACAATATTTTGTTTGGATTTTATTTAGATTCAAGAAAACTTAATCAATTCAAATCTAAACAAAATCTAACTATCCATTTAAATTAACTCCTAATTTATTGCACTATAATAAAAATCAAATTAATTATCCTGTATATGATCGATCAAATCACTCAAATAATTATGCTATGTTCTTGATATGTTGTGCATCCCACATAATTGCTTTATTTCCAATCCAAGTCATGTCATGAATTTCAAATCTTCAATGGCGATCAAGGTGAAACATATTGGATTCTCTTGCAAAGCGCTAAAGTCACCAATTCATCCTCTAAAGCACATATAATCAGGACTCATGAGTATGATAGAACTCATGGTGAGCAAACAAAGCAAAAGAAGTAAATTCTAAACACTTAGCTTCTTATCAAAGGACTTCAAAAATACAAGTAAAATGCTAAAGTTTAGGAATGGTAAATCAAATGATGCAGCTAAAAGCAAAGGATTGATTCAAAAACTAGAAAACTAAAAGGAGAACATCACTTTGAGGCTTTATGTGATAAAGAAAAATTAGACACAATGAATATTAAATAGACATAAAGGATGGCAGCTTCTCATGTGGGGAAGCCTAAGTTTGGGATCATGGTGGTGATGGGTAATTTTGTAATTGAATAGAATAATGAAATGACTTTTTGCCCTTATCTGCTTTAAAGTCTTCTTCCTCCCTTAAAAGCTGCGGCCACCAATCTCTTTTTTATTTTCCAATCTTCTTTTTTTGTCTTACGGTACAATTCTACAATTTTCTTTTTCTCTCTCAAATCCTATCCTCCTCTCTTCCGTTGCTCCCAGATAACACTGACATCAGTTGACTTTCCATGTGGCAAGAAAAATATATAAAAGAACTCTTAA
This sequence comes from Dalbergia cultrata, assembly GCA_031216105.1. Lineage (NCBI taxonomy): Eukaryota > Viridiplantae > Streptophyta > Magnoliopsida > Fabales > Fabaceae > Dalbergia > Dalbergia cultrata. The sequence continues at coordinate 26,364,589 of CM062353.1, read as the reverse complement.
AAAGGTTTAACATGGATTAAGCAAAACCCTTAAGCACCCCCATGCATGCATCTTAAGTCATTAATGCAGATGAGAATGGTGAGAAAGTATCAGAAAGTAATTATAGAGGAATAATTGGTTCTCTTCTTTATTTTACTACAGGTAGGCCAAACTTACAATTAAGTGTGGGTATTTGTGCATGATTCCAATCTAAACTAAAACAATCACACTTAACTGTTATTAAAAGAATTATGAGATATCTAGTTGGTACTACTAATCTTGGTTTGTAGTATGAGAAAGCTACTTATAGCAAGATTGTAGATTTCTATGATATTGACTTTGCTAGAGACAGAGTGGACAGAAATAGCACAAGTAGATGCTATTGTTTCTTTGAAGAGTGCCTCATCATTTAGTCATATAAAATGTATAACACAATAGCTCTCTCAACAGCTAAAGCCGAATATGTTAGTGCTACGCTCAAATAATTTGGATTAACAACCAACTAGCCACCTGAGGTATTCGAAAATCCCTATCTTATGTGATAATATCATTGCTATTAGTCTTGCAAAGAACCTAATTTAACACTATAGATCCAAACATATTGACATAAAAAATCACTTTAGTAGAGATCATGTTTAGAAAGGAGATGTTGAGCTAAAGTTTGTGAATACTGAAGATCAAGTATGTGATATATTCACCAAACCATTGCCTGAGGATTGCTTTTGTTATTTGAAAATGTTTTTGAACATTAGAAGCTTTTAAAAGTTGCATTTCATGCGTACATAATGCTTTCTAAAGTCCCCCAAAGAGACTCTGAACTGAGGCCTTTGAAGAGCATCATCAAATCAAGTTTAGAAAGTCATTTTACAAGATGAGAAATGTAACATCCTAATTTTTAACCCAATACTCTAGAACACATTAGGTTAATCATTAGGTTGTTACTTCTTAGTCTCATTCTTTTATGAAAATACTTAGCTGAAATACAGGTAAATTTTTTTTTTTGAAACATAAAATCAAAGTGAGAGTCGCGTATGACGTAACAAAGACTAACATACAGAAAAGGGTATATATACCATTCATGGTCACAAAACACGAACATTGTTCATTACATCACAACACAAACATATTATCATAGATACATAATTTACGACTATCATAGTCCTATTGTCACATCAAAAGAAATACACATCTATAGGTATATAAATCTAAAGCGGCATCTCCGCGCTTCAGTTCCACCCCACTGATCCAACTCGTAGCGCATACCCTACGCCCACGCCTTAGTAGAGGTCACGAGATACACCATCATCTTCATCTGGAGACGATACGGAAGAAAAGAGAGAGAGGGGGATGAGAAACTCATTCAAGATTCTCAGTAGGGATTTCTAACTCCAACACATGTGTCATCGTCATCATCCCCAGCCACTTCGGTTTTAATTATAAAAAGGTGGTCATGCATAAGGTTTAACCTTTAAACTTCTCAGATCTATTTATCCGAAGTGGATGTCTTTTAGTATAGATCTTAATGATATGAATGCAACAGATATTGGATGAATGCATGACAATACTTTATGCAAACAGTCGATAGAACACAACATCAAGATAAACATTAACATATAAGTGGCATATAAAACTCTTTCTTTTCTCATAACTGTGACTTTAAAACATCATATCTCTTTCTCATGCTTGAACTCTTAAATTCTTTTTCTCAAAGACCACCCTCTTAAACATGGTCATCTAAATCCAACCAACATACTGCCCCGGTGATTTTTATCATAGTCCCCAAACTCCGTCTCACCTAATCGTCTAGGAATGAGCTCAATCCTAACTAGTCGTCACTAGATTTAACATGGGGAAAAATAGAGGGGGTAACACATCACTAGTTTCCAACTTATTATCTGAATAAGTGGATCATCAAAATGATATCCCGACTACTAGAGTATAGGCTAGGGGCTTAAGGGTCACCTAATACACCGACTCCCAAAGTACGGGTTAGGGACTTAAGGATCACCTAATACACTGACTCTCAGAGTGTGTGTTAGGGTTATTTCCTTCTTTGAAACGCATCTATGGCATCTAGTGCACAGTAAGTTTGTCCGCTCTGGCAGACTGCATCTACCATACCCTCATGATTTTGTTATCTCCTTGCCGAGGTAGGAGAAATACGTTTTGGTGTGTTATGCAAGAATGCATCATAAACACATGCCCTCAACTATCATTATGGTATGCCACATCAACTCATAATGCATGTACTTACACATTCAATTTCATATTTCATAATCCATTTCTAAAGTCATATAAACAGTTTCATCCCAGCACATGTACTCACACATCATCATAGCATTAGCATAAAAAGAATTCACATCGCCATAAGTCATATATCATCACATCATGCATCAAAACACCATGCGTGCATAATCAAACTCATAGCATTAAAATCTCTTAGTATCTTATGCTTTGACCCTTAAGGTCCTTCAACTTGAAATCTAAGTTGTATGTCATCATAACTTAAGCTCTCGGGTACCTATAGGATTATATCTAAGTATTCCTCACTCAATTCTATGACCATAAAAATTTCTAAACCTCAAGAGTGTAGAATCTATAATTCATACTTTACGGGTACCTAGGAGTCACAACTTTGACCCTTTCTAAGTTCGGTTTGCTCCTAAGGCATAAAGATCAAGTCCTAAACCAATTATGAGTAGTTTCTACACATTTAAACTAATTTAAATCCATGATTATCATTTCTAAATTTTGCTGGACAGAATCCAGAAAAATCAATTACCAAGGGATCTAAAACTCTCAAATTAATTCTTTTCTAGTTACTAACTTTTCTTAACTTTCACATATGAATTTTAGCATAAAAAATACATGAACATACTCATATTACCATCATCAAAACAGCATAAAACAGTGAGCATGCCAACCAAATAGAACCAAAATTATCTCCATCAAACAAAGCATAAAACTTGATTTCTAAAACACATAAATTGCTAGTTTCTCTTGGAACCTTTCTAAAACTTTTAAAATTCATTAGTAAACATTTTTATCATACTAAATCCATCAAAATACTTTACAGGGCAGTAGCTACTTTATTTCCTTTTTAAGGGGTTCCAATACATAGAAACATAATGATATTTCAGGCTAGTTTTTAACTAGACTTAGGAAAATCCTTAAAACATAGTTTGTTGGTCCTTGTAGCTAGATGAAACCCATGCTAGGCTCACCTACACCACATGGCCGAAATCTTTGTACATAAAAGACCAACCATTTTCTCACTTTACTCAAGATAAAATGGGCAAGTCTTTGAGCTCTAGATTCTCTTAGGTGATGACATAAATTTGAACATGCTTATGCACTTATTTCATCCTTTATTAGAAAATAAAGTGAGAGCATAAAATAAATATGAGATGAAACTTGTTATTATCTTTAATATTTAGGTGAGGACTTGAAAATATAAACATGATAATGCAAGACTTGAAATATAAATATGATAATGCAAGTTTATTTATTATTCTTGACATTTAGTGATAGCAAGGAAAGTAAACATGATGTGCAAAGCATAAACATAAACATGGATGCAAGATTTATTTTAATCTTTGCTAGAGCTCTCACAAGACTTTAAAAGATCAAACATAACCCAACATATCTCAACAAAGTAAAGCAAGCTCTAGTGTTCATGAACCTATGATTTCAAAGAGACTCATGGTTTGAACAACATCATCAAGCTTTAGAGGAAATGATCTAAAAGAACCAAAACAACATTATTTCTAGGTACAAAGTAAATATAGAGACACTTTAAAACTTTTAACAAAATCCTTGAAGGAGAACATATAGTGGTCGAAGCCATGTAGGAGAAGAAAAGGAAAGAAAAACCAAAACTTTACTAGATCAAGAACAAAACTCAAGCTTTAGAGTTCTCTTTGAGATGAACACAAGGTCATCATCTAGAGATACTCATCATCAAGCTATCATGAAGAATAATAGGCCTTGAGGCCAAAAAGGAAAAAGGAAATGAGAAGGAAAACCGAAATAAAAAGGAAAAGAAAAGGAAAGGAAAAACCAAAGTGCTTCAAAGTTTTAAAAAAACAAGTCTCAAGATTTAGAGGTTTCTCAAATGAAAATCTCAAGACCATTATTTTGAAACTTCATCATCAAGCTCAAGATTTTCCTATCAAGAACCAAGTCTCATGACTAAAACAAAAAGGAGAAAAAGAGTTGAACCAAGAGAAAGCTAGCATTTTTATGTCAAAAGCAACATCACAAAGAAAAAGCATTTTGGAAGCAAAACCCCTACCAAGTATGAAGACAAAAGCTTGGTCTTGAGGATGAAAATAAGAAGAGTAACTCCTCCTACAGTGGAGATATGGCTTCGGCCTTGTGGAGAGGAAAAAGGGAGGATATGTGTTTTGAGTGAGGTTGTGTTTGAGGTTGAGTGTTTGAGAGCTTAGAGGATGATCTAAGGTGGTGGTTTGAGGTTGTGATTCAAAGAGGAGATGAAAATGAAGGGAGGTGTAAAGGAAAAAGGAAAGCTTCTTTGAAACTTTGAGAGGAAAAAGGAAAGAACTCACAAATGCTAAAATGCTCAAACTTACCAAATGAACCAAAGTTATACAAGTTTTTCCTAAGCTCCTATTTATAGAAAAATAAGAAATGAAGGCTGCAAGGGGGAGGAGGTAGCCGTGTGGCTTGGGAAGCAAGGAGAGAAGAAATATCTCTTACATTGTGTCATACAAGGTATGGTTGAAGGCATGGGTGGTATGGCTTGAGGTATGGGCTTAAGCATGGCTCTTTGGAGTGTGAAAAATTCAAACACATGGGAATTGAGGGGGTGCATTTTCGGTCAGCTGATGCAGCAAGGGAGGAGAGAGATTTGTTCATGTAATTGTGTGTTAATAATGTGTTTAGGGGTGTATTAGTTTAGGTGTAAGGTTAGGAGTCACTAAGCACAAGTTTGAGTGACTAAAGATGTAAATAGGAATTCCATGACTCAATTAAGGATGCTCATACACAATTAGAGGATTTAAGATTCATTTTATGAATAAACAATTGAAAACACAATTCCATGATTTAAGGAATTGGAGAGAGAAAACACTATTTAAGATTCAATGACTAGAAATCTTGAATTTAAAATAAGATTTGAGTTTAAATTAAGCATTATTAAATTCTAATCAACTTTAATAAATTATTTTGACTCAAGATTAATTATGAAAATTAATTAACCTTCGATTAGAGCCTAATATTACTTAGGTTTGTTTAATCACGCGATTAAGCTCAAAAACACAAAGCTATGGGCAAAATCGTAATTTTGCACTAATTTCGCCTGGGACCACCGGGATTGAAACTAAAGTCACAGAATACATCAAAATGTCTTTTAAAACCATCTGGAGAAGTTTTGGGTTCATCCGGCACTTGCAATAGGGTAAAACACCACAGGGGTATTTTGGTCATTTTGACTTGAAAACTCAAAAATGAGATTTTCGATCCCGGAAAGGTACACAAGCCAACTAATCCCCTTCCAACATTGAGTTTGCCCTTTGAGTACTGCCAAATCAACTTTCCTCGAATTCCGGGCCGAAAATGACCTCAGGGTCATTTTGGTCATTTTCACTCTAATAGAAAATCGGGGCGTTACAAGAAAGTAGATCCAAAGGTCAGAAATATTTATCAAAAAGTATACATGGGTTTAGAAACATAGAACACTACTCAAAATATGAAGTTCAAAAAGTGGGTTGAAGATTCAAAAGCTCAAAAGATGCCTCAGAAAGTGCGATGAAGATTCAAAAACCATAGGTTCAGATACCACTTTTGGTTTCCAAAAAAGGTTTAGATCCACTTTTGAGTTTTTCTCTCCCATGTCGTGTCAGTTGTGAATCTTTTAGTCACATCAAATTAATAATGACCCATACTTAAACCCATAATCTTCAAACTCAAACCTTTTTCCAAAGCCGCTTCCTATTCCCCTGTAAATGCTTGCTCCTTCAACCTTCTTCATCACAAACCCTCATTCCCATGACTTTTGTTTTAATCCAGATCAATGGCTAAAGGAAAGAAATTGGATTTCCTAGCCACTAAGATAGGAACATTTCACATGTACAATGTGCCATTGATGCAAGAACACTACACCAACAAATTTTCATTGAGAAAAGTTGAACCAAGAAAGACAATGAGGAAGGAACTGCTAAATGAGGTCCCCATTCTGAAAGAAGTCATCTCCTTCCAAGGTTTAAAAGATATTATGGAAATCTTTGGTAAGGTATTTCCAGAAATGGTGACTGCCTTTTACTCCCATCTAGAAGGAAGTTTAGAATTTGAACTCAAGACTACCATTAGAGATAGCTTTTTTGGAGGTTAGACCTTCAAGATTGTCCAACATTGTTAAAGCATTGGCTGTAGGAGTCACATGCTTGGTTCAAAGCTCTTGGCCTCAATCTCTTGGTGTCTCTGAAGAAGAAATCTCAAGGTATCTTACTAATTCTCCCAAATATAAGCCTAGTGAGATTACCACTACATTGTTGATTGCCAGGACTAGGAAAGTTTTTACTGTTGTCCAATTCACCATCCTACCTAGATTGGGGAGCACAGATGTGCTGGTAGGAATGGATTGTATACTGCTTTACTGTCTGTTAGCCAAGAAGAAGGTGAATCTACCTAGGCTAATATGCCTATGCTGCTGTTCTATATGGGATGTTGTTTATAAAGATTTTTCAATACATGGGATATCTTTTGGTTGAATAGTAGTATAAGTTTTTGATAGGTAGTGAATTCACTCAAGACCATGAGGAAGAAGACTGGTGTTGTAAAGACCAGTGTAAAAAGGCATAGCTCCAGGATTAAGGAGGAGAAGGTGAAGAAAATTGCAGAAGAAGCAAAGAAAGGAAAGAGAAAGAGAAAGGTCATCTTAATTGAGAGCAGCTTTGAAAAATTAGAGGAAACTGAATCAGTTGAAGTCCCTCTGAAAGCTGAGAGAAGATCCAAACATAGAGAAGATAAGAGGTAGAAGAAAATGTCCCCAAAGCCTTTAGAAATTAAGGATAAGTCCTTAGAAAGTGAATAGCCAAAAGGAAGTCGAGGAAAACTACCCATCAGGAGGCAAGACATTACTTTCAAGTACAAAAATTTGCCCAAGGATATGCCAAGGAGCACATTGATTCTGATGGATATTCTTAAACAAGAGCAAGCTAGTATCACTGTTGAAGATAAAGACTATTTTGAGGAGGAAACAGAGCAAATTCTCAACAATAATAAGATTATCCAAGAGAAAAGGGTTTAGAGAGTTGAAAAGGCCAAGGGGATTCATAGCTCCAATAGAAAAAGGTCAAAATCAAACTGTCCCTAAATCGTTTGTTGTGATAAAGGAGTAACCTTCAATGCCTATGACCCTACAATTTGGGTATACCTTTTTACCTATTTCTGCTATACCTCCCAAAAGCCCAATACCTTCAGAAACTTCCTCAACAATAGAATCCACCACTACTTTAGAGGCTACACATGCTGCATTGGAAAAGGTCATCATTGAAGATTCAATGGACCCTAAGAAAGCAACCTCTATTGAAGCCAAGAAAATGGTTGAAGACGTAGCTAAAATAGCTGACAAAGAGGGTGAGACAGCTACTGCTATGGTTGCTAAGAGAGTGGCTTTAGAAATCACTCCTACGGATGAGAATGATTCAATGACAAAAAGAAAATTTTGAAGTCTGTTTCCAAAATTATCGAAGAAGAAGCTCAGCTTGAGAGGGAGAGTTCTGAGGAACTAAAGATATACATGAGTGAGCTATTTCATACATTGGAGCCATTGTTGAAGGGCCTGAGGAAGAGCAACCTATTAAGCCCTCAACTGCAATAATCTTGAAGCTGCCTTAACCTCCACCATCCATCAAAATAACTTCCTTGGAGGAGGACAAAGCCTCAAAAATAGGCTCTCTTCAAGAGGAAGTCCAAGCTCCTCATGCTACTGTCAATGATGCTCAAGCTACCACCACTTCAACTGCTAAAGAACTAACAACTCTACCACTGTCATTGTTGAAGCTGAAGCTAAGCTAGAAGAAGATCAAGATTCACCAAAGTCTAAGGATACTGCTTTTTTAGACATTCCAAAACTAGCACCCAAAGCTGCCCCAGCACCAATAGTTCACTTACCCAGCCAATTTCAAAATCAACTTGAGCCCCATCGAAATCTTACTAACGTCTAGCTACTATTGTACAACCAAAGAAACATGGGTACTAGATTGGATAAAGTTAAAGACTCAAACAGAGATCTTGGGGCACATCTTAAGAAGCATGAGAATTTGCTTTTGCAGATTCATAACCTGAAAAGAGGAAGAGGAGGACAATGATGGTGTCCCATGCACACCTTTTTACTGATGACAAAAGAGGAGAAAGACAGATAGAGAAATATCTTTTGTGCAAGTAGATCAAGGGTCAAGATGAGGGGGAGCTTTAGATCATCATGCATACATATCATATTTTAATTTTTTTTCTTTATTGTTCCTAAAACATTTCTAATATTACTTTATGAGCAATTATGGTCATTATTACTTATGTTATAATAATTCTCATAATTATTTATGCTTTGATACTCTTCATAGTTCAATACTTATGCTATGATATATTATGATGCTTTGATACATTTTGTTTCTGATACATTATCTTATGCTCTAATATTTATATGGTTTTATCATACCCTGATACATAAGCTCTGAAAATTATGCTTTGATACACATGCTTATACTCTGGTTCATATATTTCAAAAGCTCTGAAAATTATGCTTTGATACACATGCTTATGCTCTGGTTCATATATTTCAGAAGCTTTGATACATTTATTTCAGAACCTATGTTATCATCTACAATTATCAATTTCGTGTGCATAAAAACCACTATTGATTCTCTAAGAAAGATGATAGTTTTAAAAACTTAGAGTAAAGTGTGCTTAATCATGAGTTCTGATACAAGATTAGTATCACAATGTTTATCTTCTTGACTTGGATACCCTATTTGATTCAATTCAGAAAGCAATATAACTTTAAAAATGAAGCTAATTTAGTTTAGACAGTTATTATACTCTCACACAATTTAGACAATTATTTTTAAAATCAACTCTGATACTTGCTATTCAAGGTTACTATGTATGTTGACAATATCAACAAGAAATCTTAAGTCAGCTACTTTCAAAAAGACCATGTTATCACATACAACATGTTTCTTGAAAGAACATTTAAACTCTAATATAAGTCTCTAGCCTTGAAATTTTTTAAAAAATATTCTCCAAAATATTTTCTCAAAATTTGGTTTGTTATCATAAAAAATAGGGAGATTGTTAGGTCTAGAACCCTTCAGAAAGCTTTAAAGCTTGAGTTTTGAGTGACAACAAAGTAAATTTTGTTAAAATGTTTCGTAGAAAGGACTACCGTGTCAATTGAGTTTCTGTAGCACTTAGACAAGACTAGTCTCATTACATAGAAATTCAATGGATGACATATTTTTCACAATATCATGTTTTAGCATAATTATAATCTCATTCAAAGATATTCAAAGCTTAAGCGATGTGAAAAGTAGTTTAGAAAATGAGTCAATATGTTAAAGACTCAAGCAAGTACTGGCAAGCATTAGAAACCAAGTTTACAGCATTAGAAACCAAGTTTACAGCATCAGAAAGTATCACACTCATTTAGAAAGCTCAACAATCAATGAAAAAAATGTTTTTCTTGAGAAAATCGTGATCAAGATCTTCAATCAACATAAGAATCAACTCTAAAGGTATCCTAAATGGTGAAAAAATTCCTATCAAGCTCAGAGTCATGCAAAGAAGATCAACAAGAAGATCAGAAACTGAGAAAGAACATTATTAGAAAGCACGTGCATTCAAAAACTATGTTGACTTCATAGAAAAAAGGGGAAATTTAAAATTCAAATAAGGTCAATTCTCAAAAAGCACTAATAGTGACATATCACTTTTGTACTTAGTCAAATACCTCAACTTCTAGAAGAAGAAGTTAAAAAACTATGTCTAGAAAGTAAAAAATAATTTTTGAAGGTGCATTCAAAAATCACATTTCACAATAGATTCTGCAACTGCAAAAGTAGCTTTGACACAGCCGTGCTACTCTTCTAGAGGACGGCTCCTAGGACACCAAAACAATATCAACATGTGTCAAAAGGAAAGCAAATCAAGAGGCAACAGTCCAATTCAAGAATCAAATATAAAAGGAGGTGACTTTCATACAAGAGAAAAGTTTTTGACAAAAAAAACTTTTGCTCAGAACTCTTACTGAGAAGCCTTCATGCTAATCCCTCTCTTTATCTAAAAGTCTATTACATCTGGTAATCAGTTTTCTGTAAAAATCTTTTTTCTAGCTTTCAGTAGATAGCATATTCTTCTTAGGAAGAATTGTATAAATAAGTCACTCAAAGTTTTTAGTTCATACATTGTTTTACTCCCAGAAAACTTGAATGTTTATTAGTTGGAGTGTACCAACCAAACTAACACATTTGTACCCTGATCTAGTAATGATCATTGTGAAATTAACTTGAAGAGCCTAGTAAAAAGACTACTTCAAGTGATAGTAAATTGGAACTACTATTCACTAGATTTAGCTTGAGAAGGCTATTCAAATAGGTTATAGAGAACTAGATGTAAGCAGGGTTGACTGAACCAGATAAAAATCACTGTGTAATATCTCTTTATCTCTCCTTATCTCTTTTATATTCAGCATTTGTGGTTAACTATGCTATACTTTTCTAGAAATTAAAACGTTTTCAAACAGTTTATGAGCTTTTCACTTAATTCAAAAAGTAACTTTATGAATCATACTAACATAAATTTCTGCTACCTTCAAGTGAAAAACTTGATACACGTTATTTAGCATTTCATAATTTCATAAAGAAGTGAAAGCATAATTTGACCCTCCCTTTCTCATGCTATAACCTGCACTTTGTTCCTGGAAAAGGAACACTGTGCTTTTAAGCATACTCAATAGCATCTTCTCTCCCTGTAATGTCCCACTAAGAGGTCTGAAATAGGAGGCATGGTGAAGATATTTTTTGTAACACTTTAGATAGTTTGGAGTAGTAGAAATAGAATTATCTGTAAACGAAAGGAAACTAGAAAGGAGGAAGCAATGAGCCAAGCAGTCCATTGGCATACTCATTGTCTTGGCTCAGGTTATTTGTACAGTGCCTGATGTGGATTAGGGTGATCTTTTATGTCGATGCTAATTTGATGTTCTGTGTTTGTTTGGTTGATTTGTCTATTGGCTTTTGTATTATTGTTCCAGGTTACTTTTGATTTGTTGCTAATATTAGTCACATTATATATATATATATATATATATATTGGAGTGGTTTGGAAGATTTGGTTTGGCAGGGGATGTCATTTTGGTGAACTGAAACTCCTTGGAGGATGTATCATTAGTAGTATTACGAGAACAACGAAGTGTGAGTGAAGGTGTAATTTATACACTTCGAAGGTAATTTCGCACGTAATAAATGAAGGTGTAAAACAGTAAGCAGCAAGTGCGAATGAGATTATACAATGTGAGGAGGTGGAGCATACACTGAATGTGAGTATCTGAGTGATACACTGGAGAGGAACAAAAGTGAATAGCTGAGAATTAACATTTTTTGTTTTTTTGGTAATATGAGAATTATTAACATTTATTTGGGTGAATGTCACCGGGTCGGTTCTCTGGAAATGGTGTAACACAAGAGTTGTATCCCCTCTTTGAAGACCATTGAGCGCTGTACAAGTGTAGGAGGTGCAGAATTTTTTGGTATTGTGATATGTTATGACATTTTGCTGATGGAGGAATGCAAAGCCATGCGGCGAACATTAAATTTACTGTTGTTGTACGTGCTGCTTTTCTAATATAATGGGCTATTATTGAGGATGCAGCGGCTTTCGAAAGCTAAGCTGTTTTGTGCCATAATCATAGCTCTGTTACAGTTTACTATTGATTTTAGCATTAATGTAATCTTAGGCGTGGTTGTTACTGTTGATTTGGTAGGAGTATGTATTAGGGGCTGGTTTATGGACATTGATTGTGGAGGTAGAATAACTATCCAGCATGCTATGACTGGGGTCATGATTTTAGGTGTGACTTATCCATGATTTCCTTCCTATTTTGGAGGAGTTAGTTTGAATCATTATTAAGAGGAGGAAAAAAAAAATAGCAAAGAGTAGCTTGTACTCGTGTAAAGGGGATAGTGGATGTCTAAACAGACACAAACTTTTTAAGTGTTAAAACATCATTATCTTGTAGCAATTGCTCATTCAAGCATGGGATGTAAAAAGATTTTGTATTTATGCTATGCGAAGTCTATCACATAGTTTGTTGCTGAGTTTTTTTATTTGAATGTTATCGAATTGGACATAAATAATTTTCACGGACTAGGACAATTTTATAACAAGAATATTTTGTATTAAAATATGTGTACATAATGTATAAACTAAGAATTAAAATAGATATATATTTATATATAGTGAGAGACCCAAATGAAATGAGTGATTTTAATAAATGGATATTGTATTAATTATCAAGATTAAAATATAAAAATTATTTAATTTTTAAAGTGGTTACGTGAGTATCAATTGTCATTAATTAATATATTGGATTTGATTTTCAGTCACCAATAGTATAAAAGTTTTTTTCTCTATTTATTCAATTATATATTGTCACATTAATAATAATAGTAGACTGTCATATATATTGACTACTTAAAAAATTATACAAATAAAATATTTTTAGTTGAATGATAATGTAAAAAATATTTTACTGTTAATACTACAAAATTATATATATATATATATATATATATATATATATATATATATATATATTACGTTAATTGATATTTATTTTTTAAATATTCGCATTTAATTGTTGCGAGCTAACAACTGATAGCCATTGGTAGAAGGGTTCAAAAAGTTAACTTTTGAGGCTTCACTGCATGCACCTATCTTTCAAAATCTTTATTTTCTTTAGAAGGGTCCAAAAATCCTTAAATCTAGATATTCGAATATGCTCTAAATGATACCAAAATCTAAGGAGGAGATCTACCCTTAATTTCCGGTGAATTTCTGTATTTTTTTATTATAGAATTTTTGTAGTTCTATTATTTAATCGGCTTATCTTATGACAATTTATTTTATTGTTTGAATTATTTTGTTATTAAATTCAATAATTTTAAGATTGAATTTCTATTCATTACAATTATTCGCGCAACTTCACGGGCACTACACTAGTTGACCTTTGACAAATGAAAATTCCTTGTAATATTGTACTGGATAATATTTGTCAAGCAATTTACTCGGACATGGCTCCCATATAATTCTTGCGGCAGCTACATATGTGAAGCTTTCTTTGCAATTTTTAATGGGCCAAGAACACATAACATGGATCAGTGAAGTTTGGCTTTAGTCAATGGTTAATTGACATAATACGCAAGTTTTTAATTCCTTGCAACTATTTTTTAAGTAACTGCTTGGACTATACGAAATCTGTTTGGTTTCACATGATGCATCACGATAGGTTCAACTTTAGTAAGTCTTAGTCTTGACCTAGAACACTTTGATCAGTTCAACAGATAATGTATCAACAAGGTTTTTGAGTAAATATCGCAGCTCCATCTGTATACAAACTAAGTGGCATAATTATTTGACCTCAGTTACTCGCAATTTATTTATGCATGTGATTTCACAATTTATTTTGATCTCTTGATTTTATATTTTATTTTTAATATTTTTATTTTTTTATACTAAATATGTTAGTTCGTTCATTACAAGACTAAATTTTTTTTTTTTGGCATTATCTTAACTTTTTTATAGCAATTTTAGAATTAAATGAGTAATTGAATAGTTTGTTGAAAATAGTGAAATTATATTGTGTACGGAGAAAAAGAAAGATTTTAAGGTGAGAGGCTTGAAAATAAAAATGATAAGGAAATATTTTTATTCAATTAGATACGACACAACCAATTTAAATTAATCTCAACCATGAATGTTCAAAGATAAGATAACATTTGTGTGATACACAAATCAAATGAAAGTAAGGAATCAAACCTTAGAACTGACTACCGAAGAGGAGAGGAAAGTGTAAATGAAAATGTATATATTAGAATTAGTAGTGAAAAACATGAGAAAGTGAATAATGTGCATGAATAAAATTTTTGGATTTAGATATTCTAAACAGAGTTGTTCACTTTAGATAATAAAGTGAATTAATCTTTACCATTCAAATATTAACGGTATATATGGTATATATCATTTTTTTGGTACATGGAATATATCAATTTCGAATAAATTATAATAGTTATTTGTTTACTTTTTTTTTTTTTAGAAAAAATTGAAATAGAAAGCAAGCTTTTTCAATACAAAGTTTTCATCCTTTTTCTCCTTGCCCTTTTTTCAAAATTCTTTTTCCTTTTTTCCCCTTAATTGATTCATTCAATATTCATCTCCTACACCGTAGATTATTGTTTTTTACTTCTTTTTTTCTTCCTGGAAATCGTTAGTTTTTCTCTGCCCCTTCACTATTATTTTCTTTTCTTTTCTTTTTCCTTTTAAATGGTTACTGCCTTTTTTGTTCCCTCAAAATTTTTGTTTTTGTACACATGTCTCACTTGGTTTTCTCTTGCACCATGTTTGTGCCTTTTCTTCTTTCCTACACCATTCGGTTCTCTTCTTCATCAACAGAATTAAAAGTTTTTCCTGGTTTTTTTTTTATATATATTTTATAGTGAAGGGTTTCTTTGATATTCTTATAAAATTTAAGGATATTGATACTTTAACTTCTAGTTATTTATCCTTAAGGATATGCCATGTGTCCCACTAATTTATATTTTATTAAAATATAGAAAATTAAATATTTAATCACAATTATTGAAAACCAAAAGGGTATTGATACCCTGGGTATTGAAGCAACAGCCTTATATTTAAATTTTTGTGTACCAATAAAATAATTGAATTTGTGATAATTTGAATTATTTACCGGCTTGATTGTCAGAACGAGCCAGAACCACAAACGATACATCAAGGAAGAAATCCTTATCAAGAATGTCTTTCTAGTTTTCAATTAAACCAAATTTCCAAGTTATATCTCTTCACTATCCCATCTTTTCAGCATTCTTATGTAATTGCATGGAATCAAATCCTATACATTAATTTAATGCAATTACATGAAAAAGTCATATAACACTTGTGTATTCACATGATTCCGACTTGGAAAACACAATGCTTGCCAATACCAATTTCTAGAGACTCATGAATGGTGATTAACCATAAAAGCAAAAAAGAAAGAGTTATATGAAAGAATCTCAACAATACAACCCTGGGTTCCAAGCATAGTTATGATGGTTAATCTCATGTGTCGTCTCCTAACCAAGTTGTGCTGCCTCTTATTGAGCTAGTTGGGCACTTTATAATCCCACGACCGAGTACTAAACATTGAATAAAGAGTAAAACCCTGGTCAACATACTGATTAGGTCTTGAAATCTTGGTAGATTGTTACCAAGCACAAAATCCTAATGAAGGCACCAATTGTAGGTTAAGAAGTGTATGAGAATATAGGGGTTGAATTGTGCTCTGCTTCTTAACTTTCATTTCAAAATTGAAATATTAAACAATATACTATCAAGCATTGAGGTTGAAGTGCAGTGAAAACAAGGTTAAGTATTTCATAAAGTAACATTCTAAAGTGTATTGTCAGTAACAAAATAATTAAAAGAAATTTTCAGTAGATTAAAATAATGTAAGCTGTGAAAATAAAAGAGATTAACGAGAAGAAGACGTGACACAGATAATATATACTGATTCGGTCAAACCTGCCTATATCCAATACTCAACTTTCATTGGGATTCACTAAAACCTTTCTTAACTGGAGAAAGAAACACTAGACAGTCTTTATAATAGTCTTCCCAAGCTCTAACTTGTGACTAGTAGACAACCCCTATTTTCACAAACCCAGTAGTTATTCACCAGCCTTTCCAAGCTGAATCGTGACAAGTAGCCAGCCCCAACTACCACGTTGCAAGTAGTTATTCACTAGCCTCTCTAAGCTGAACCATGATAAGTAAACAGCCCCAACTGCCACGTTGCAAGTAGTTATTCACCAACCTCTCCAAGCAAAACCATGATAAGTAGATAGTCCCTACTATCACGTTGCAAGTAGTCATTCATCAGCCTCTCCAACTTGAACCTAGTAGTTTTTCACCAGCCTCTCCAAGTTGAACTGTGATAAGTGGACAACTCCTACTATTATATTGCAAGTAGTTTTTCCTTAGCTTCTGCAAGTTACCTCACACTGATCACTACTAGATCAAGGATACAAAGATTAACTGTTTGGGCTTCCATTCAAACTAACTTACACTGAAGTTTCCTTACAAATACACAATGAATAACCTAAGATATCTTGAATGACTCCTTTCTACCATCTATTCTAGGGAAGAGTATATAAACTGTTTAAGAACATGGTAAGAAGATTTTTACAATCCAGGAAATTGATTATTGAAGATAATGAACCTTGCCGGATGTGAGGAGAGATTCCACTCTTATGTCGTCAATCCTACTTTTCATTTGAGCACAACATCTTTTTTTTTATAGAAGTCTTCCTTTATGACCATTTTTCTTTATTAGTTCTCTAAGTGAAACATGCTGATCATCTGATTGTATCTTGGAAGGTAGTCTAAAAGAGTAGATTGACAACTTGTTAGGTCTACTGCAGAAGCCATTGTGAAGTTAAGGTTTCTAATATCCCTTCAGAAACTACTTTTTACTTTCTAAACATGGTTTCTGAACTCTTCTTTCTAAAAGCTAGAGTAGTTGACCAAACAGGTTGAAGAGGAGACACATCAGTTGAAACTAGGTTTGACTTGAAATTTGAATTTTAGAAATTCAAATTTCCTCCTTTTCCAATAAGGTTCAGCGCTCCATAGTAAAGTGATCTTTCTAATGTTCTGTATCAGTTCCTTGATGATTCTTTGGTCTTCTAGTTTTCAATCAAAGCTTTATTGATGTTGAAAGTATTGTGATCATGATTATTAAAGGTTGTGTAACACGTTATTATTAGAATTTGATTGATATGATCTTCATTTTGAGTGTACCTTTTGATGTTCAGTGCTACTTTCTTGTTCTTGACTTGATTTACTTCAATCCGTAATGCATATATACATTCTTTACATGATATAATATTTACTTCTATCAGGTTCAATCTCTTACCATGAGATAAATTATGTTTGCATATGTAAAGTGAAATTATTCTCTTTTCAAGTTTGTGTTATGCAATTCGGAAATCCCTGTGTGCTATGTTAAGAAACTCAAGGTAGATATTAGTCATTGTTCAAAGTATTTTCTTTAAATTGGTTTTGTTGTCAATCAAAACATATAGCACTAATGCTTTCTGAAGAGGTCTGGTGCTTACAATTTCCTTTTTCTTTTATGATGATAAACTAATTTGAAGAAAATATTTTGAAGAAATGTTGAAAGAGGTGCAATAGAATATATCGTGATAAGCGATCTTTCGCAACATCACAAGCTTTTAAATATCAGAAAGTCCTTTTCTTAAGGCATGATATAGATAGCTTCAAAAACATTTTATAGCCTTAAGTATTTTAAATCAGAACTATTTGTGTTGTAATGAAATTTTCTGAACTAATTCAGAGTGCTATTTGAAATGTATCAAAGTGATATGAAAGTGGATGCCATCGTTTAAGTCCTTTTACACAAACAGCCTGACTTTTCGTTATTTAACGAGACTTTGTACAATAAATGTGCTTGAATGATAAATAAGTAATACTTAAAATATTTTATCTTGGTTAATTTCCGTATTCAGCACAGCTTTATACAAACAATTGTTTCGAAAATGAATGCTCAAATATGTAGGATAAACATAATAGAACATGCATGATTGAGATATAAAAACATACTGATGCTTATGTAGTTTCTGATGGTCAAAGAAACCTTAATACAAATATTATCAGTATATTACTATTCAAGGTTTCTGAAACTTATCAGGGATCAATCCTAATTTTATCATAGCAAAGTACAAGTGAACTTTTTGTTATGAGCTGTGAAACTTTTCTCATAAATATCAGAGCATGAAATTTTATAAGATAAAATTTGAAACATGTGTTCATGCTTTTCATATAATCTCGCTCACTGATACACATATGAAACAAAATATAACACATTATATGTCATATAAGCGCAGTACACTCGAGAGGGTTCTGAGGCTCAAAAACTGATCTTAGTTATATCAAAGCATGTAGAAACAAGTTCATGAAGGCTATCAGAAACTATACATAACTGTATTTTGATCAAGTTATATAGAGCTTTTGAAAACATCTCATATATGTTTCAAAGAGGATACATTTTATAAAAAGAGACATTTTAAGCATGTCATACATATCGAAGCATATCAGATATATACAAGTATCAGAGCAATAATAGAGAAATTTGTGCTTCAAAAGATAATTACCTATGCTAACCACATATACAAATGTAAGCTAAATACTCTAGTGTGCTATTGAGTAGGTAGATTAGAGCAAATGCCTGAGAGATCATAAAGATACATCAATAAGCATGATATATGATTAGCTAAGTATGATAAGTAGGCATAGATATGTATTAAAGCTTAAAATATATATATATATATGTAAGAGCTTAAATAGATATGTATTAGAGCCAACAAACAGCACAAATAAGATTACTAAAAAGTTATAATGAATTTGATTAAGAGAAAATCATATGCATGTAAAGACTGCTCAAGAATAATAAGAAAACTGTCGAAGCATAAAAAAACTGATAGTTGAAAACAAAGATGCATGCTGACAAAAAAAAATTATCTTTGAACTACCCCTTAGCATAAGCACTCCTTGAATTCCATAGCTTGGCTCCCCTTGAGTTAATTCCCTCTGAGTTCCATAGCACAAGATTTTTGTCATATCTTTTCTCCTCCTCTTTTCGTTATCAGCAAAAAGGAGGTGTGTAGGAAATCAGGAATACCATCTTTAGCTTCTATGCCTTAGCTCTCAAAGAATCTCTTGATTGATCCGAAGGATTTGAGGTTGTAATTCTTCATGATGTCTAAGTTAGGCACCCTGTTCTATGAGTGTAGCCTCAAACTGGTCTTGTCTTGAGGAAATATTTCTCAGATGCCATAAGATGATTTGATTGAGATGAGAGCTTGTTGGAGACATGGTTGAGGATGAAGGGGGTAAATTGATTAGTGCTGAAGTTGATGGAGCAGCTCTTGGAGAAGGCTCAGGAATGTCAAGAGGTACAGTCCCCAGACATTGGCGATTCAGCTTGAGTTTCAACATGTGCAACAAGAGGTGGAGAATATGGCATGTTAGCAACAGGAGTAGAAGCCGACTCAGAGATAAGAGAAGTAGTAGTTTCAAGCACTTGAACCTAGGCAAAAGCAGGAACTTCTTCAGTAAGAGGGGCACCAGCTTATGATGCTCTATCTTTTTTATCTTCCATTTAAGTAATGCAAATGGAACGAGGAAGTTGAGTCACCATTAGGATGATAGCAGTTTCTAGGCCATGCTCCTCATTGTCCAATTCTTCAATGATAGGCTCCGTTGATAGTCTCTCTATAGTGGGCTCTGGTCTGATCATTCCACTTAGCTTGGCCTTTTCACTTCCAAGCAAGCTTTCTTCTTCTTTAAATGAGGATGCTTCTGTTAGTTCTTTTTCTTCCATATCTTCTTTTTCATCTTTAGAGTAAGTAAGAATAACTCTATAGCCAGCCTCTTCATATTTTACAATTTCCTTCTTCAGTATGGAGATTATAGATTCATGTATAGGCATCTATTTGTATTTGAGCCAGCCATCTTTTCTACTAATGAGTTTCACTGGTTTGGCTGCCATATGAGTTTCTTGTGAAGTAGACTCTTGTTTTCTTTTTGTTCTTCTCTCATTGGTGCGAAAAATCTAATTTAATTATTCTTCCTCTGAGTTCTCAATTTCACTTTCCAGGAGTATTATCTTCATTTTGCCTTTAGCTTTCTCCTGTTAAGACTCTGCCTTCTGGGAGGCTTTTCTTGCTTGATCTCCCTTTGTCTGGGGACTCCACCATGTTGGTTCAATAGTTGGGATTGTGGACATTTTCCTTGAGATTCGAAATGAGGAAGGTGTGAATATAGTCCTTTTTAGGTATTCATATTTTTCAGTGATAAGTGGAAAACCCATCTACCGGAGAAGCCTTGTCAACAACATGCCATACGGAACACTGGTAGTTCTCTATTTTTCTTTTGTGGTTGCACTTATCATGTAGTCTAGTATGAGTTTTGGCAGATTCACGTTTCTCTTTGCCATCAGATAATATAGAAGCATGCAGTCCACGCCTACGAGTGCGTCTATGCTTCTTATAGAAGGCAAAATGGAAATTTTACCATTGTATATACTTTCCTAGCCCTTGAACTTAGCATGGCAGTAGAGATTTCATTTGGCTTATGAAGAATTGAATCAATTAGATACCTTGAAATGACTCCTTCATTGATTCCTAGAGAGTAAGCCTAGCTAGTTGAGGAGCTGCAGATGATTCCATCATTTGGTGCTTTGATGATGTTGGAGAGTCCTACAGGAGTAATCTTGATGGCATAATCTCTAATCATAATCTTTATGGATGATGCTGAGTTTCCTTCTAGATAGGAGTATAAGGTAGTGACCAGGCTTAGAAAGACTCATTCACTGATCTCCAGTTATTCATCCCATTTTTGAAACAAGAATACTTCATCAAGAATAGATATTTCTTTGAAAAGATCTTTTCGCAAAGTCTTCCCAAGTGCCATTTTTCTTGAAGATAAGTTCTTCTCATAATGATCCTGCATATGTGGATCATCATACATGTGGAAAGAAACTCCCTCATCAGTTAATTGGTCATGTTTCTTGTCTTCAGCCACCAGTGTATGTGAGAAAGAAAAAGAAAGATTGATTCTTGAAGAAATTTTATAAATGAGGAAAGGAGGAAGATCAGGAGAGATGGGAAACGATTTAAGTTGAAGAATGAGGGTTTGAAAAGAAGATGAATGGTTTTAGAGAAAGTTTTGTGAGAAAAGAATATGAAAAAGTTAATAAAGCATGTGGAAGAAGATAAGAGTAAGGTATGATGTATAAAGAGTGGGAGGTTATTTAATTGATGCGACGTGACTGACTAAGAGTGAACCAATCATGGGAGAGAGAAACTCACAACAGTGGAAAATGTCCCGCCTTTTTCATCCTTTTTCAGAAAAGGTGATTTCTGACTGTTTGAATCACTTTCTAATGATGTTACTTTCTAAGCTCCACTTTTCACTTTTTGACCCATTGGAGGCTTAACATATTTATGCTATAGAGTCATATTTACATTTTGAACATCATGAGACCATTTATTCTCGATATTTCTGAACCTTCTCTTCTTATTTCTGATCATTTCATCTACCTTCTAAGCTTATGAACAGATCTTTTGAACTTCAAGGAGTGAACAAGTCTTGCAAATTGATGTCTCTATATGGTCTTCATATCAGAGCAATGAAGAAGAGAATACCCAGAGATGTTGTGCATGAATGTTTATGCAAATTTAAAACCTTTTAGAAAATAAAGCCTTTTCAAAGCACAACATAAATAATTTTCAACTAAAAATCTTGTGAAAATATCTGACATTATCGTCTTTAGTATTAACAAGCATTGATTCAGATGATCTTGTTCAAATACGATTTCAAAACAAGGTTTGACATCAAGGTGCTTGGATCTAGAATGCTGAGTGGAATCTTTAACTGGATTAATAGAACTAGTATTACTATAGAGGATAGGGATTTCGGAATACCTCAAATGATGGTCTTCTAGCTAGTTCCTTATCCACAGCATTTGGGTGCAGTAGCTTGCAATAGTCTTCACATTTAGCTTCAGCAGCAAAGAGTGCATAGGTACTCTATTCTTTGCGTATCCAGGTGCTTAAGTTTTTCAAGAAGAAAGAAGTGTCCACCGATATCTTTCTTTCAGCTCCATCAACTTATTGCATTGATGATGACCTTTCTTTTGGTCAAGCATCCAAACTTTTGCTTTTCTCGATCTAGTTCAAATCTTCTTGTATAGCAACCACCCAACTTTGATCACTCAAAGTTTTTTCAATACATTTTGGCTCAATGGCAGAGATGAAAGAACAGTTTGACATATTTCTTAAGGATGATCTAGTTCTCACTCCTTTTGAAATATCTCCAAGAACTCTATTTTAAGAAACTGCCTTTAAATCAGAAACTCTTTTGTAGTTTCTGTACCTTGAGAATCTTCAGTTTTTTTTCCATCTTTTGATTGCTCTTATCTGTGTTTAGAAGTGTTATTTTCTAATTGCTTTGGAGTTCTAAGTATGCTTTATGAAGTATTTGAGTTTTGGAGTCTACTCTCTAGAAGTCTAGCTTTCATTTCTTTCTTTCAAAAGTTTCCTTTAGACTTATTTTCTCAATACTCTCTTTTAGTTCTTCGAGATAATTTGCAATGTCCTTCTTAAATACTTTTCATCAACAAGCTTAAGTCATTTGATGTTTATAAGCATCATGCTTTTGAATCACCTTCTGAACTCGGAAAGGTATCTAGGTTAATTACAGAATTTATATTCATTGGTGCCTTAATCAGTGGGCATGTTCAGACATACCTACAATAAAAAGAGTTTTGATTTTAATACCTAGCTTTCTTGAGTCCATTTTGGTTAGTTTTTTCAGGGGAGAGGTTTCCCATCCTTTCTAATATTTTTCTTTCTCAAGAACCATTTGTTCTAGGTCAGATTTCATAAGCTGTGAAGTCTTCTCAAGTTCAGAAATTAACTTTTTGAGTTTTTAGCAACTCATCATATAGTGCAAGTAATAAGTAATATGTCAGATTGGGTTCAAAGACTTTTATCTTACATTCTTCTGTTAAAGTATACTAATTCCATGAAACATAGATTTTCAACATCTTCTAGCTCACCATGGCTTTCTGATTCATTCTTTTCATCTTCAAATTTGCTCTAGGTATCCAGTATGCCCTTAATTAGATTCTTTTTCATCATCAGAGATTTCAGTAACTTCCATCGCTTTAGCTTTACACCGCTTTTGATGTGATGAATTTAAGGTCAAGGACTTGCTCTTTTTTGTGGATTTATCATGTATCTCAGGTAGCACAACTTAATGGATTTTAAGAGATCCAACAAGAGCATCCCGGACAAGAGTTTGAATATCTTGTTTTCAGTTAAAGCTGTGACTTTGGGTAGCCATCTTGTGGAAAGGCTTTCGAGTATTTTTCTAATCAATTACGAGTTAGAATACTTTTTGCCACGACCTTCTAGTTGGTTTATGATCTTCGAGCAGCATGTGCAATCTGTTCCATATTTCCTTTGCCATGTCGCAAGCAAGAGTTTTATCATATTCAACTCTACTTAGTACACATGTGAGCAAATACTTTGCTTTGGAGTTCAACTGAACTCTGGCTTTTGTTGTTCAGGCCCCCTACTCCTTGGGACTTCTCTTGATGTTGAGGGTGCCTTATCAGATCCTGGAACCTCATCAAAGAAAGACAATCAATTGATGAGTGATCTTCTGCTATGTGGGTAATCTGTGCCATTTTATCCCTCGGGTATTTATCCTCTGCAATCGTTGGATTCCTCAACTCCTCAAAAACCTAGCCCTGATACCACTTGTAGGTTGAGAAGTGCACGAGAAAGGGGATTGAATTGTGTTCTGCTTCTTAATTTTCATTTCAAAACTGAAACATTAAACAATATACTATCAAGCATTGAGCTTGAAGTGCAGCATAAACAAGGTTAGCTATTTCATAAAGTAACTTTCTAAAGCGTACTGTCAGTATTAGAATAATTAAAAAAATCAGTAGATATTAAAAATAATATAAGCTGTGAAAATAAAAGAAATTAAGTAGAGAAAGATGTGACACAAATAATTTATACTGGTTCAACCAAACCTGCCTACATCTAGTACTTAACTTTCATGAGATTCACTAAAACCCTTCTCAACTTGACAAAGAAACATTGGATAGTCTTTATAGTAGCCTTTCCAAGCTCTAACCTGCGACCAGTAGACAACTCCTACTGCCACAAACTGAGTAGTTATTCACCAGCCTCTCCAACCTGAACCATGATAAGTAGATAACGCCTACTATCACATTGCAAGTAGTTATTCACTAACCTTCCTTGTTGAACCATGATAAGTAGACAGCCCCTACTACCACATTACAAGTAGTTATTCATCAACCTTTCTAAGTTGAACTGAGTAGTTTTTCACCAGCCTCTCCAAGCTGAACCGTGATAAGTAGACAACTTCCACTGTCATGTTGCAAGTAGTTTTTCCTTAGTCTCTCCAAGCTACCTTACATCGATCACTACTGGATTAAGGATACAAAGGTTAAGTACTTGGGTTGTTACTCAAACTAACCTACACTCAAATTTCCTGACAAATATACAATGAATAACCCGAAATAACTTGAATAACTCATTTCTACCATCTCTTCCAGGGAAGAGTATATAAACTGTTTAAGAACATGGAAAGAAGACTTTTACAATCAAGAAATCTGATTTTTGAAGGTATTGAACCTTGCCAGATATGAGGAGAGATTTCCACAGAGTTTCCACTCTTAAGTCTTCAATCCTATATTTCGTTTGAGTACAGCATCTCTTTTATAGAGGTCTTTTTTTTGCGACCGTTGTCCTTGATCAGTTCTCCAAGTAACACGTGTTGATAATTTGATTGTGTCTTGGAAGGCAGCCTAAAAGAGTATATTGAAAGCTTGTCAGATCTATTGCAGAAGCCATTGTGAAGTTAAGGTTTCTGATGTCCTTTAAGAAATTACTTTTTTACTTTCTGAACATAGTTTTTGAACTTTTCCTTCTAGAAGCTAGAGTGGTTGACCAAACATGTAGAAGAGATGACACAATAATTTGAAACTGGATTTGAATTGAAATTAAAATTAAAATTTCTTTCCTTTTTCCAGTAAGGTTCAGCACTCCACAGTGAAGTGAGCTTTCTAATGTGCGGTATTAGTTCGTTAATGATTCTTTGGTCTTCTAGTCTTCAATCAAAGCTTTATTGATGTTGAAAGTATTACGATCATGATGATTAAAGGTTGTGTAACATGTTGTTATCAGAGTTTGCTTGATATCTTCATTTTGAGTGTACTTTTTGATGTCCTACTTTCTAAAGACTAGTGTCTTAGTTTCTTGTTCTTGACTTAATTTACTTCAATCCGTAATGCATGTATATGTTCTTTTCACGATATAACGTTCACTTCTATTTGGCTCAGTCTCTTATCACAAGATAAATCATGTTTGCACATGTAAAGTGAAATTATTCTCATTTCAAGTTCATGTCATGCAATTCAAAATTCCTTGTGTGCGCTATGTCAAGAAACTCAAGGTAGATATTAGTCATTGTTCAAAATATTTTCTTTAAATTGATTTTGTTGTTAATCAAAACATATAGCACTAATGTTTTCTGAAGAGTTCTGGAGCGTACACCAACTTGGTCTTGACATGACTAGGAAAACCTTGATCCGTGAAATTGTCATAACAAGAGTAAACTCTGGCCAAATAATGCTAAAACATGCCATAAAAAGAAAGGAGTTGGGACTCAACAACCTCAACCATGGCATCCATATCAAAAAAAGGTAGCAAGGAATTCGCTAACCCAATATGCTCTACTATCGACTGAAACATAGATGCAATGAGTACACCTTCGGCTCAGGACTACTCAACAAGATCCTGTCTGACTAGGAACCTCACCTTGATGAAGATGTCCAATGGTTAACGACCCAAACAATCTTCAGGACCATAAGAAGAATGTAAGTCCAATACTGGACATAAGCACTAAGCTTGAATAGAAACATTGTTGAAGTTAGAAAAGTCCTCCTTTGTAAAGGATTTGACCACTTCACCTCTGATTTCACCAAAAGCTGGTAGGCATGGAAGTGACCTTTCTCCACCTTAGACACCTGCATAGAGAAATGCTTTGGCAAAACTTCAAGCTCCCAAGTTGAAGAAAGCTCAAAGATAATAAGCTAAAACAACAATCGGTCTAGTTATTAGCTCAAAATAGAAGCCATGGGTCCGTAACATGACTAGACACTCTATCGTCTCTAGTCAAGTTTCAACATTAGTCCTGAGTTCGCATCCTGACTAGGCACTTTGTCGTTCTCAGTAGAGTTTTAACATACATCCAAAGACGATATCCCATCCATAACACTCCATTGGTCTTGGCAAGGTTCTAAGGTATACCTTGTTGTAATCAACTTTTTTTTTTTTTGTAAAAAACTGGAGTCATTGGGTATGTATCGAGACATACCTGACGGGTATCTATATCCATAAAGTACTTGGTACGGGCTACTTCTGCAAAAATAATTAATTCTCTTGAAATCAGGGCATGATTAGCACTCTGTAGTACAATTCTTAGCTATTTAATTTAGAACTTCCCATGTGTTCAATAAAACATCTTATCATCGTTTTAAGAGTAAATTATGCTTTTATGGGTTTTTTTCGGCCATAGTTATGCTGATAAGGTGTTGTGTGGTGGCCAGTGAATGGCTCTCTGTATGTCATTTTATTTTTGTGTAGCTCCTTTGTTTTGAGCCTCTTCTAAATTATTTGAAAAAAAAACAAAGAATAAATTGTATTCAACGGTGGTCAATGTCCGGTCAACGGTGGTCAATACCGGTCAACGGTGGTCAATGCCGGTCAATGTCTGTCCTCATCTCTACAACCAAACATGATACAGAGACAGTATTTTTTATGTCTCTGTATTTCTGTCCCCGTCCCTCCTGTCTTCCTTACCAAACGCTACCTTGAAGTTGAGTGATAGTATACATAACATTACTCTATTTCTCATGTCTATTTTAACTCCCTTATAGCAATGATACTCATTGTTGTGTTTATAAAAATATTCAATATTACATTTTACAAAATATAAACGTACTTATCAGGTTAGTATCACTTAAATCTTAGGTAACATTAGTGCATGCTTATACGAATATAAAATTGGTATAAAGCATCATCTAACCTCATCATAAATTATATAAATAAAGTATAAATTAGAAAAGGAGTTCCTGCCGTTTTACAAGGCATAACACATGTAACTTCCATGTGATTGTGAGCCTAATCCTGATACTACATTTGTGCTAAAATTTAGTGGTTTCTTAAGTAAATTTAAAATTTCCTGCTCGTTTGCTTAATGTTATCCACCATTAACTAGCATAAAGTCCGCCCATTCTTTTATAATGTCAATTTTTCAAAATACAAATGTAAAATTAACTGGTTAAACATCCGTGGCAATCTCTCATCCAACGGTATAAAACCTTGGTACTATCACAATGAAGCTTTGAGTTGTACACAACTTAGGGGAAATAAATATTGCCACTCATATTTTTCTATCACCACTCTATATTAATTATACTCAATTACACCATTCCTGAAATGCCCTTAAGATTATTCCAGTAGTTAATTAGTATTTTTCGGTAAATATGTATAAAAGGCTTAACCCCATTAATGAAGTGAAAGAGAACAACCTAGCTCTTTTTTATTTGGATGAATCAAGGATATCTACCATCAGAAGCAATGACTAATCCTCTCGAGGGTATAAAGTTTACATATATGGGTCTTGCCTCTGGCCATAAAATATTTTTCATACACACCGCTAGGAATCCATTCCTGATTAGATGTTTAAGAAGCCCAGCTACCTACCAACTGTGCTAGACCTCATACTAAGAGAACAACCTGAGTCATGCAATATAAAAACAAAGACCAAAACACAAAGCTTCCACCACCCACCCATCAAACCGCCAATAGACTTTCGAACAAAAGCAACACTAGGCTAACAAACAACGAAAAACACAACTGAAGATTGCCCGCCGAGATGAACATTCTGACTCCAGTAATGGAGAGGAAACACCAAATTCCTTATTTGCAGAGTGAATTCAAAATAATGTCAGCAACCACGAGGCAGTCCGAGGGGGCACTCCAAGTTAGTTAGTTTTTGTAATTTTCAAAAAAAAAAAATCAAGAATTGTATATTAAAGTCTCAATTATATATCTATCTTATCATATTTTATTTATAATTTTTATTTTTAACATTTCTGAATGCCTTTAATTAAAAACTATACCACTCAAAAGTTATATTTTCTCAAACAATAATGGGTGGGATAATTAAATATAAACTATATAAAGTAAGAACAATTGCTATAAAATTCATTTAAAACTTTATCAATATAAAAAGTGTTATATTTAATATTTAAACTATATAATATAAATTAACATTTCAATTTTATGAATTAATTAATTACCGATAAAATTTAATTTAACATCTTTTGTTTTATGATGTACAAATTATATCTGAAAAGGTGGGCTAATAATTAACATGTTTTTGTTTTCTTTTATTTTTTTATTGGATTTTTGTTTTCATTTCTTTATTATAATTTGTTGTCATTTTATTGGAAATAAAATCTGGCCGGACTAAAGAGCAAAATTACTGTGTGAAAAATTAGACGATATTTAATAGCATCATTTTTGTATATTATCTTTTTTTATAAAAAAAATATTCTCTCAATGAATTATATGCAGAAAAACTACGATATTATGTGTTGATTAAATTTTATTTATTTTAATGATAAATAAATAAAAACATTCTACATCAGAAAACATAATTTAATTAAAGACATTTAGAAATGTTAAAAAATAAAAATAATAAGTAAAAACGTTGTAATAAACAATTAACATCTCAATAAATATTTTTTAATTTATTTTTAAAAAAATAACTACTAAAATAATCTTAAGAGCATTTCACGAATGATATAATTGAGTGTAATTATTATAGAGTGGCCATATGTGTGTGTGTGTGTGTGTGATAGGGAGCAATAAAATAAATGTCATAAGATTGGGGTGAGGTGGGGTGGGGGAACAAACCTTTAATAACATGGATATAAATGGTTGACAATATTTTTTCATCACTTTTTGGGGCCTTTTTTCTATATAGGATTTTGATGGTATATTTATATTAATACGGTGTTTTAGAAAAAAAATCATACAATATAATTTTTTTCAGTATAGAATCCGCTTTGGTATACTGAAATATATTTTGTCAAGATCAGATTAAGTGTGAAATGAAAGTTATTACAAAATTCACCAAAGATATATTCAGAAAAAAAAAAGAATCCGTCATAGGTCAATTTTATAAACACTATATACAAATAAATTTACCTGTTATCTCATATAAGCATAAATCACCTATCAAAGTGCCATGTGCAAATTATTTTTCCTTTTTTGGCCATCTACTTCACTAAATTTTGACTCCACGGCATAGTTAAAGGTCAGATGTGTATATTGTGTAACAAAAAATGAATGGTTATCAAGTACTCATGATATGCCCCAATCACAATTTTTTTAAAATATAAGAACTGAATTAAAAACTTTTAAAATACCTATTTCAAATTGCACTCTAATTACAAAGACCTACAGATTAACTTAATCTTTTATAAAATATTTCTTTATGGCTATTTGAGCTTCTATTTCTTAATCATTATAAAATCCAAATTACAAAATAAGAACAGAGGTAAGTGCGTAGAACTACAAATCAAATTACTTGATTGTGATTCGATTTCAACATGTCATACGGTGCACCTTTTCTGATTTGTCGTCTATTTACATTACATAATCGGGTGGTTAATTTTGCCGTGCAGCGGCGAGTTGGATTCTAAGAAATAAAAATATTATTTCAACACATAAAAATGAGTTTTTAATTGAAACACTTAATTCATTATCATTAGATATAATGATAGTCCCATTATCATCACTCATTTATCACATCTAATGATGATAAGATGAATGTCATAATTGGACACATGCTTTTAGTTCATAGAACACCATTAGGCATTGAAGCATAGCAAGTGCTCTGAATGCAGCATATCACACTGTAGAATTAACTGGCGGAAGCCTCATTCCTCAAACATCTCGCGGTACCATGTTGCCCATCAGCTTACGCATTGAACCAAAAAAGCAAATGACAATACCTATAACTACGGCTACTTGACCATAAGTTACGGAGATCTACCATATATTCTCGGCTCAATTATTTTCCGATCATAATTGCCCCAGCTGGTGTGAGCTGTTTATTAAAGGTTTGAGTCTTGAGAAAAAATTGGTTTGGCTTTGGATTTAATTGTCCATAATTAAGGTAGCAACTTATTAAAATTCTTAGAAAACTAGTTGCTTCGGAGTATATACATGCGTATATTAAGAAAATCATGAGCTGAAAGTCGGTTTGGATTTCCATCCTGGGGAAAACGTGTGAAGTTTTCTTCTCCGTTTGTTTATGCTTCTACGAGTGCATCTAATTTGGTTCTGTGGGTCTAGTAGGTACCAGCAAATGAGGAAAAAGGTTATTGCTTATTTTGGTTGGAGTCCCTCAACATGGAGTCACTCTTTAGGTCTTCTTCCTCTATAGAAAATCGGTGCATATTGCAATCAGATTATTATTGGAGTCGTGATTCTATCGGTCTTTTACGTGAAAAGAAATTCAATGTAAGAAAATATAATTGCTTGTTACATTAGTTCAAAGGAAGTCAAATGCTTTCGTTTTAACCAAAAAGAAAAAACAATTAAGGTTTGTTTGGTGCGCAGAATTAGAATTGGCTCGGAATCTTAAATTTATATTTGACTCTTATAATAAATTAGGGTCCTCAATTATAATTCTAAATTTAATTCTATTAATATTACTCGTATATCAGATCTATAACTTTAAAAAAATTTCATTATATTTATGGATAACTTGCATTGGGTGATAGGACATTAGCCGCTAATACCAACAAGGAGTGGTTGATGGCCAGTGGCGGGCTGTTGGTCATCGGCGGCAAGTGGTGAGCCATTCACGGCAAGCAGGCAGCCACCATGGTGGATAATAAGAGGTTGTTATAGCTGGGGAACAATAAAAATTTTAAGATAGGAAATAGGCAATTTTTAAGATATAAGTTACGCATTGGAAAAAGGTTTGGGTTACTTTTTTTTTTTTTCAATTTCATAGAATTATTATATTTAAGTATGATTTTGATTCTAAATGAGCTATCAAAAATAAAATTTGTAATTCGGTCATCCAATTCCAATAAGCATGTTTTGACTTTGGTTACTAAGAGTAATATTTTGGTTTTGTTCCAAATATTTCTAAATTTGGTTTTAATAACTATAATTAGTTTATCTCTGCTAACCACTGAATTGATTAGAGAAAAATCACGATATCCAATTTTATATTATGGACAGATGTGTAGTAGCGGGAAGCATGGCAGAATAATTTATATTTATACTGATCACTGAATGACTTTCCCAGATGATTCTCGGAATTTGAATTGAATTGACGTGTATAATGGGGAGTGCGTATTAGAGACGCACAATCAATGCTACAATTTTACGAATTAAATGTCATTCTTTATTCAAAGAAAAATTTTCAAACTATTTTAGAAAAGCTAACAATTTATAGAATTCAGTCTTTGTCAATTCTGCATGTAATATTTGTAAATCAATTACTATTAAATTATGCGCCCATACATCATTAAAATAAATTATTGTGTGAACATCCAAATTGGTCTGATAATTTTATTGATAAACAAATTGAACTCTGATAAAACAATATTAGTATTGAGATTCTCACGATTATAAAATAAGATATCATAGGTTCCTAACAATTTCATAGATGAATAAATTGGTCTCTAAAAAAAAATTAGTATTGAGGTCCCTATAATTGTAAAAATAGGACAATATATGTCCCTCACTCAGTTGCAATCTATTAAATGTCAATGTGAACTTTAATTATTGATTTATCCGGTATCCATTAATCCCAATCATCATCAATTTATTCTCCTCAAATATTTCAACATTTAATAGAGGACACATCCTTCATACCTCGTAATCCTCATAATTTGTCACAAACATATGCTTTCAATATATCTATGTTCATTTAATGAATTGGTGGGGGAATGACTTTGATCTATTGTTGAAAACTTGGAATTTCAATCTTCTGTTAATAAGATTTCGATAGAAAATCAAGCATTGTGGTATATTATTATTTTGTAATGTGCAATTAGTGAACTTTAGCAAATAGCTCTTTTGGGAGAAATGATTATGAATTTATAATATTGATACTATAATATCTCAAAATAAGGTGGCGATAAAGTATAAGGAATTCAATTCCTAATCCAAATTTTTTTTTTTTGGGTTACATATGAAAGATAAACAAACAAACAACAACAGCAGCTAACCACGCAAATATCCACTCCCTAAAACATCCTCACATAGGTGAGGCAATAAAATGGGAGGGGGAGTTTGCCAAAACTGAATATAATCATTATTGGTACTACCCAACTTAGCCATTCTATCAGCGCAGGAATTAATCTCACGTACGCCATGAGATATGCGAACAGTCCAATCCCTAGCCAATAGCTGAGATACCTCAGTGAGAACAGCAGCACAAGAATGGTGCTTGGTCCAACCATAGGATAAAATTAAAGTGACGGCATGAAGTGAGTCACTTTCACACCACACTAAACGATAACCTTTATCCCAGGCTCTGGTAAGGCCAACCCTGATCGCCATAAGCTCTGCAAATAAAACAGAATGATTCCCAAGAAAACCAGAAAATCCTTCAATCCACGTCCCATTGGAGTCCCTGAAAACCCCGCCAAACCCTGCAGACGCTGTCAGACAAGAACTCCAACAAATGACTACCCAACAGCAATCCAATTTGTTTCTTATAACTACAAGCTTAGGGCTAGGGGTTTCGATCTTGAGAATGGGCACAATAAAATATTGAAATATTTGTAGAGAAATTTGCAAAAAAGAAAAAAAATGAAGGGTTGTATTTTAGTTAGTGTTGGTTGATAATAGTAAGTGTTACATAGATCAATAATTAAAGTCTATGTAACCATTTAAGAGATTGTGGGTGACCCAGGGACCAAAGGTGGAAAGAGGGGGACTAGGGGGTGCCACAGCCCCCTCTGGCCAAAAAAAAATTTTCTGCACATTTGTTGTATAATTATATATTTAATATTATGGTTCTCCTACAAAATCCAGTCATCTCTATACATGATATACATAATAAATAGTAAAAGTCTTTTGATATAATAACATGTGATATAAAAGTGTCAAACATATAAATGTCATTAAAAAATATTTTTTAAGAATTTTCTCTTATTAACTCATTTTATCCACTTAATAAAGTTTCTACTTACTAATTTGTTATTTATGATACTTTATTTTTATGTTAAATAATACATTGATATATATATATATGTTGAGCCCAAGAGAGGTGTAGAAAGAAAATTATTGACTCTTTTGTTAAGAGAAAAAGAGAATAAATGATGAAATAAACCTTAATTTACCAATAATTGTGTGAAAAATACTACATAGTGACTCATTTTATACTTTTTATATGACAATTTATTTTATTTTATTTTATATTATTTACGTTAACTAATTTACTTCCCTCTTCTAAAATTTCTCGTTCCTCTACTATCAGGGACATATATGTCATATTTTTACGATTATGAGGAACTTCAACACTAACTTTTTATATTTATGGACCAATTTGTCCATTAATGAAATTGTTAGTGACCTATAATATCCTATGTTTACAATTGTGAGGAATATAAACATTAATAATTTTTTTTACCAGAGATTAGTTTGTCCATTAATGAAATTACAGGACCAATTTGGATATTTAGTCTAAATTATTCTTCAAAACAATAGTCATTACGAAAATAAAAATTATTAAATCCATTTAAATATTTAAATAAAATAAAATAAAATAATTCAAATATTAAAGTTATATTATTAATTATTTAAAAATTCAAAGATGAGTATAATGAAATAAAAAATTCTAACTAATAAATAATAAGTAATGAATTACATAATATTTTTTAAAAATGATACTATTTAAGTATTTCTTCTTATCCTTAAACACATATTAACCTTCTATTATATAATTATAATTTATATAAAAATTCAGTACTCATGTTTATTTATTTATCTTAACAAAATCACTACTCATTTATGTGTGTTAACCATGTGGGTTGGCAGACCAAACTGTTAACAAATAGGGAGCTTGTGTCTTTTGTAAAACAAATTACATATTAAGATTGTTAAGACTTTAATAATCATACAACTTGTGGTTGTAGATTAGTGGTAATTCCTCCTAGTAATTTTAATGCAATAGTTGATCTCATGGCAAACTAGGGTGTTTACGAATCTAGTTAGGTCAAGTTTAAGGGTAGATGAAGTGCAACGCAATCAAATGAAAACGAGTAGTTGGGTTGGGTCAATTTATTTTATTTTATTTTTTTATCAATTCGAATGAACTCAACCCAACTTGAATTGGGTTGGATTATATTTGCCACCTCAAATATCAAATCATCAAGCCAAGACCTACACACAAAAAAAAAGGATAAACAAAAATATAAAAATAAATTCCAAAATTACTGACTACATGACCGCTGGTAATATTATAAATAAAATATCTCTAGACGTGCTGTTGAGCATATTTGCGAGCCATGTGATAGAAAATGTCACTAAATAATACCCGCGGGATTACCGATGACACATCGCATACAATTTTAGATTTTAATTTTGCCAAATAACTTTGATGTTCTATCACAGATCCTATTAGTAATATCGACGGGGATATTAAGAATAACTTTAATTTTATAATTGATTTTTGTTTTTATGTGGACAGCTGGCAAAATTTTCACAATAATTTCAATGTTGTTTGAATTCATTCAAGTCTATTCAGTAAAATTACATTCACATGAGAATAGTCTGATAAGAGGTATGAGTTAACAGCAAATCAATCACTAACCTTGGTGTACTAAGATGCTTGCTAGGGGCAATCTCCCATACTATTGCCTACATGAGGCTAGCATCTATATGCCCACTAGCATACCAGAAAGATAGAGCTGCGAGTTAATGACAGCATGATCATTAACCTTTGCATATCAGAATCTCCTGTTCGCCAAGGGCTAACATTTATATACCCGCTAGGGATTAAGCTATAAGCCTCGATGGGCTATCATAGGATGTCTGCTATGGACAAAATCTGCTAAGGACTCAGTTATCATATCAGTATTAGACACTGTGTTTTCTGTCTTTGACCAATTCCCTAGCTTATGTAATTTATAGTTATTTTCCCGGTTTAAGTACGATTTTTGTTATTGACAGTTTGCATGTACAACTATATATAAATATTAGGTGCATGTGATGCATGACTGTATGAATTTTATTTGTATACCATGTGTGAGCTGTGGGTGATTATTTGCTCACTAAGTTTCAATAACTCACCCCTCTCTTCTTCCATTTTAAGATGAGGTAGTTCATGTCCATGCTGCTACCTTTTTGAATTAGTCATTCTAATTTTTTTCAGTGGTGAGCTTTACTTTGTGATGAGGCCAGTTGGTTATTAGTTATATTTTTATATGTCTAGAGTGCTCCAATACACATGAAATAACTACATCTTGTATTTATAATTTTTCTCAAATCGTGGATTTATTAGTTTTAGTTTAATTCAGTTTTACATAAGCAATTAAGTCCATTTACGAATTAAGTATTCCAATTAGTTAACTTGAGCATCAGAGTGTCTTTATAGGCACTTCATCTTCGCTAGTTGGATGCTAGAGACACCCACAACCTTACTTCCACTTTTAAATAAGAACATTGGTGCCCACCATTGGGCCCATAAACAAGCTTCCCTACAACCCCGACACCAATAACACCATGGTTGACACCATTAACCAAAATAATGATGCCTATAATTAATCACTTCCTACCACAAAAGAACTCCTCACCACTATACACAAGTTGTAGGAGGAAAATGATTATATGGCTAACTAGATTCTTAAAGGAGGCCCAAGGCTTCTTGCCCTGAAGGTGAAGGTGACAACGAAAACACCCAACACGGTAGAGTTATAAAGTCGAACAGGGATAGGCCATCCTATTCCCGATATACCACATATAAAGTCAAACACAATGGTCGATTTGTTGCAATCCATTGTGGCCATTTTTTCAAATAATTCATCAGTACTAAAATCTTTCGAAACACTGACAAATTTTACAAACAAATTTCTTCCCATCTATAGTATAGACGGATTTACAAATGGGAAAATGGGAAAATTGGAAAAAAAAATTTTTTTACAAAAGGTAGTATATCTGTCTATAAATGTTGGTTCAAACACTGGCCACATGGCACATAACAAATACCGATGGAAATTACAGACGGAAAATTAGGAAAAGAAAAGTTTTGTTCTCAGAGATATAGACGAATATGAAAAGAAAAATTGAAAACAGGTAAATCTATCTATAATTTGAAATTAAAAGAACATATATCACGTGCGAATTATAGACGGATTTTCTCACCTATAATGCGATGAATGAAATGTTGCACTTCATTAACCATGTTATAGATAGGAAAGTTTATCTATAACGTTTGGAAGACTAAACAAAAGTGTGCACCCTTCTTCTTCTTCCTCCATGTGGAACCCCGTGGATATCAAAACCCAGAAACCCCAATACACAATTGATATGGAAGATAGGATTGAAAACCATAAAAATACTATAAGGGAATCACTCTACTTTGTAATCTCCTATTAAGCTTCTTGATGCAACAAGATAAGGGAATCACTCAACCTCATTTGCACACACAAAGTTTCTTAAGGAAACCAGAGAAATTTCATTCAACCAAAAACTATGAAAAGTGATTACCAAGTTTGGAGCTATTTATACCTCTTATTTAGGTTAAATTTATTTCCTAATCCTACTAGATTAAGCCCAAATTACTACACTACCAATTGGTCTTAACAAACATAAAAATAAAATAAGTCTTGAAATATTTTAAAATAAAAAATTAATAAATTAAATAAATCAGACTTGGCCTAACATGGTCGAAATATTTTATCAATGTAAATTCACTAATAATAATATATTGGGCTGCTCAATATTGCCAATAAGTGTCCTTGCTAATTCTTGATGCATCTTTTCAACAAATGATTTAGTCAGGTTTCCAAAATTATCTTGAATCCTCTTAGCTGATGCATTTGTGATAGGTCCCATAGGCATGCTACAATTCTCATATGTTCTTCCAGTGCCAAAATGTCCAATTTGTCCTTTTGAGCATGTGTCATTCCTTTACTCCTCAAAAAGATTAGCCCTTGAATCTGCATCCATAGGAAACGAAGAAAGGTCAGAAACATTAAATGTAGTAGACACATTGTACTCACTAGGAAGGTCAATCTTATAAGCATTGTCATTGATCCTCTCGAGTACTTGAAAATGACTATTTCCTCTTGGACCAAGTGTAGATTTCCCTTGATAAGGAAACTTCTCCTTCCTCAAATGAACCCAAACCCAATCACTAGAGTGAAAGACAACTTGTGTCTGTCCCTTGTTAACTTGTTCACCTGTCACCTTGTTCTTCCTTTCAATCAACTCACGTGGTTTTAAATGCATTTCTAGAACCTTCTCAGCCTTGCTTTCGGCATCTAAGCTAACAAGATTACTCAAGGGCAAAGGCATTAAATCCAAAATAGTTAAAGGATTAAAACCATACACAAGCTCAAAAGGAGAAAACCTTGTAAA
This sequence comes from Dalbergia cultrata, assembly GCA_031216105.1. Taxonomy (NCBI): domain Eukaryota; kingdom Viridiplantae; phylum Streptophyta; class Magnoliopsida; order Fabales; family Fabaceae; genus Dalbergia; species Dalbergia cultrata. The sequence continues at coordinate 26,327,006 of CM062353.1, read as the reverse complement.
AGAATGAATAGTCCTGTTACAAACAAACTTAATAAAATGCAAACAATCTTCCTAAATTTTCAAATTCTTACTAACAATAGCACGCAATAAGGTCTACACTATTCTATTTACCACCTCAGTTTGACCATCAGTTTGTGGGTGACAAGTAGTAGAACATAATAATTTAGTTCCCAACTTGCCCCACAAAACTTTCCAAAAATGACTTGACATCACAGTAAGAAACAATGGTCCTAGGGACACCATACAAGTGCACAACTTCCCTAAAAAAAAATCAATAATGCTTGTGGTATCATCAGTTTTATGGCATACAATAAAGTGAGTCATCTTACTAAATTTGTCCACCACAACCAAAATGCTATCTTTGCCTTTCCTAGTTCTAAGTAAATAAGAACAAAATCTATAGATATATCAACCCATAGATAGGTAGGAACAGCCAATGGTCTGTGTAACCTATGTGGCATAGACTTAGATATAGCATACTTACATGCAATACAGTTAGCACAAATCTTTTCAACATCTCTACGCATGTGTAGCCAATAAAAATGCTCATATAACACATCCAAAGTCTTATGCACACCAAAATGGCCCATTAAACCACCACAATCTGACTCCTTGACAAGCAATTCCCTAATAGAACAAATAGGCACACAAATCCTATTGCCACGAAATAGAAAGTCTTCATGCCCATAGAATTTGTTAAATGCACCATGCTCACATGAGGCATAAATACCAAAAATATCAGAATCAGTGGCATACTATTGCTTTAAATGCTCAAATCCTAATAGCTTAGATGTAAGAGTAGTGATCAAAGCATACTTGCGAGATAAAGCATCAGCAACCACATTCTCTTTACCTTGCTTATAGGAAATCACATAAGGAAAAGTCTCAATGAACTCCACCCATTTAGCATGGCTTTTATTCAACTTTCCTTGCCCCTCAGGTCCTTCAAAGATCCATGATCCATGTGAATCACGAACTCTTTAGGAAGCAACTAATGTTGCCAGACCTCCAAAGCTCGAATCAAAGCATACAACTCCTTGTCATAGGTGGAATACCTGAGATGAGCTCCAGTTAACTTTTTACTGAAGAAAGTAATGGGTTGTTTTTCCTGCATTAAAACAACACCTATACTAATCCCAGAAGCATCACATTCAATCTCAGAAGTTTTATCAAAACTAGACAAAATAAGAACAGGAGCATAGCACAAATAATCTTTTAAAGTATTAAATGCAAGTTCTTATTTCTTTTCGTATTAAAACCTAACATTCTGTTCAATGATCTATGTGAGAGGAGTAATGATGGTAGAAATTATTTTTCATAAATCTGTGATAAAACCAAGCTAAACCATGAGAACTCCTTACTTCAGAAGCACTCTTAGGCATTGGCTATTCTCAAATAGCCTTCACCTTATCATCATCAGCCTCAATTCCATGTGCACTCACAACAAAACCAATAAAGACAACTTTATCAATGGAAAATGAGCACTTTTCAAGGTTGGCAAACAACTTCTCTTTCCTTAGCATGTCTAATGTAACAACCTAGACACCCAGTGATACAGATATTGTTTGATTTAAGGCCTGGCGCCCCTAACGGGCTTGCTCTTCCCCCCTGGCAAGGGAAAATACGTCTGCAAGGGAGAGGTTTCCATACTCTTATAAGGCATGCTTCGTTTTCCTCTCTCCAACTGGTGTGGGACTAGCTTCATCCCTCTATAGGGACCCAGCGTCTTCACTAGGACACCGATCCCAGGACTGACTCTGATACTATCTATAATAGCTCAGACACCCGATAATGCAGATATTGTCCATTTTGGGGCCTGGCACCCCCTCACGAGTTTGCTCTTCCCCCTTGAGAGGGAAAATGCATCCGCAAGGGGGAGGTATCCACACCCTTATAAGGCATAGTTCATTCTCCTCCTCAACCGATGTGGGACTAGCTCCATCCCCCCATGGGGACCTAGCATCCTTGCTGGCACACCGATCCCGAGATTGGCTCTAATACCACTTTGTCAAGACCCGATTTAGGAGCATGACCAGCATGTGAGAAATCCTATCCCCATGTAAGCCTTTTGGGTGATGTAGTTCTCTAAATGCATAATATAATACTTAAAATATGATCTATTCTAATATTTAGCATTTTTCTCTAATTAAAACATAAAATTTAATTTCATAAACTGAAAACATTGAATACACCAAAATCCTAAGGATATCTTAATCATACTCTGAAAATCAGTTTAACACTTGAAGCCAAATCATATATTTATCTCTAACTAATTACATAAATATTTATCTGTAATTTACGTTTCAATTTGCATACTTGAACTCTGAAAACATACACATAAATATTCCAATATCTAAAATTAAATACATAGTCTGAAAACAAACGCATGGTTGGATCATCCCTGCACATCTATTGAGCATTCCACTCTAACAAGACTCTAAACTAAGCCTTACTCTAAAGTAAGACTCACTACTGAGAATAATTGCGTCTACTGAATAGGAGTCTGAATCATCTCTGGACCTGCAACTATGAAAGGAAAGGAGAGAGGTGAGTCAACGGACTCAATGAGTGAACTCTCACCCATCACCCACATGGGACAACCAAGGATATACATGATACAATATACATGCAACAAACATAAACCATTTTATATTTATAGGCATAACTATATAAAAAAATATCTCTACATTTATAAATTCATAGAAACGCATATCTAAATTCTTACTATAACAATAAATCATTTTCCACACATTTACACAATAGCTCTTAAATCAAATATTCTCAGAAAACATATTTATCTATAAATATAAAGGCAATAAAGCTAGTAATCTCTGGTAAAGTATAAAGAATAGTAATCTCCTAGAGAAACAGGGGTCCTTGGTTATGCCTCACATAACAAAAATATAAATTCTCTGGTTATGCATGTCAACCATGACATAATAATTTCTCTAATCGCTGGGATCCTTCTGGGATCCAAATTGGACACCTAATTAGGTTCCATTCTCTGCTCTGTAAGATTGTCTTCTCAGAACAACTTGGTACCAAAGTTAATGATTGAGATTCAGCCATTAACTTACTATTTACTTCTCTATAGCTACCGTCTAGTCTCTAATTTATAAAATATGCCATTTTCTCTAAAACTCTGCTCTAGGCTTTTCTCTAGGTATAAAACTCCATAATATATAATTACCTTACTCTTAGAATCACTAGGGAAATTCATAGAATCTCTAAATCAAGTCATAATCATACTCTAGCTTTTTTTAATGAAAAGCATTTTAAATCTGAAAGGTGGGTGTTCAGTATTTGGCGAACAAGAGTCCCTAAATTCTTAGTACTCTGAGAGTTCTAGACTCATATAACTCTAACAATCTAACTTTAGCATAATTGTGGCTGTGAAAATCAAGCCTAAGGGTTCACCATTTGCAGGCATTCCGATTTCAAGCCCACAAAATATGTATCTGGTAGTTGCTACGAATCATACTGAATTATATACCTCTTGGTACCACAAACTAAAGTTCTAAATTTTCATTTTTTACATTAAAATTTTCTCATATACTTGGTAACTCTAATATCATACTTGAAACGGAAAGGTTTAAAATCATGAAATCTCTAACATTGTTAATAACATCTCAATTCATGAAACCAAATATACTCTGTTTGACATTCTAGCCAAAATATATTAGCTGATACTATAAAATTATATTTTGAAAGCTAAAGCAGACTCTATTCTATATATTTTTATAATAGACAAAACTACCAAATTCGTCCCTCTAAAATTTTGTGTCAACCAAATTTATTCTTGTAAAAAATAAACTCTCAAATTGGTCCCAGTAAAATTGAATAGTCGGCTAAATTAGTCCCTACAAAAAAATTCTCTCAAATTAGTCCTGCAAAAGTGAATTATGGGATAAGTTAGTCCTCCTTGCTTGACTTATCAGATAGACCAATTTGGATAATTCTTCAATTTTATAGGGACCAATTTGTCTAATTTGAAGTTTTCACAATGACCAATTTGAGAGATTTATTTTTCAGGGACCAATTTGTCCGACTATTCAATTTTGTATGGACCAATTTGAGAGTTTTTTTTTTTTTACAGGGACCAATTTGGTTGATGCGAAATTTTAGAAGGACCAAAATGAGTGTTTTGTCTTTATCATAATTCAACTTAACATTTTGAAGGTTTCTAAAATCCAAAATCTAGAGTATATATAATACTATCATAGCTTCTTAAAGACATATTGGATAAAATAACATCTTGTTAAATAATACGTTGTTTCAAAAATCATTTCATTAGCGTATAAAACATTTTCCATAACACACAATACATCAATCATGGTCCCATAGTCTTCTAAATTATATTTTTCATGCTATATTTAAAATTCTTTATCTTAGCTATATCTTGCATAATCATAGATATTTATACTTTCATCTTTACTATAATTTATAACACTATAATGCATAAGATATAGTTATAATGAAGAAACTAAGGCTATGAATTTGAACCCACTCACCGTTTAGAGCCGGGAGTATGTGGGCACCACCAACTTGATCTTGAGAGCTTGGAATAGCACAAACAACAATCATAGAGAAACCATAAACTCTAGATTAAACTCTAAAAATCTCTAGAGAGCTTTAATATAACTCTAACAACATTGTGGGAGCACCCCCACTTGACAATAATGGAGAACAATAACTACCCAAACCTAAGAACATGGAATGGAGAGGAAAGGGATGACGAAAATCCATAAAACTCTTTCTTTGATCTTGGAAGGAGAAGGAATAGAGTGGGATTGAGAGACAATGCTTGGGGAAAGGGTTTGGAAGGAAGGGTTTTTGATTTTGGGGGAGGGGAGCCTAAAAATGGGGTTTAAGAAGGGGTGGAGGGGTTCATTAAGTGAAACGACATTGTTTTGCACTATTTCTACCAAACTAACACCGCTATAGCAGTCTAGCCAATTTTCCGTGGCCACTTGGATCACTTATGACCACTATAGCGGTCCTAGACTGCTATAGCGGTCTACAGACCACCCAAAACATGAGTCTTACCCACGGTGACAACTATAGCAGTGATAGTTCACCATAACAGCTGATAAGAAGGTTTTTCAAGTCTCCATTAACCTTAAAACATAAATATAGATAAGAAAATACCCTCCATTTGGATTCAAATAAAATATAAAAAAAATCAAAACTCCAACAAATCAAAATCAAATTTTTGAGTTTTAGTTCAATTTCGAGAATTCTTACGATTTTCTAAACTTATGGGCTAAAAATAAAACGTCTAGAGGTTTCCTAAAATTTGTTAAAAATCACTCTTTAATTTATTTTCCTTTGGAGAGTAATTACTGGGACTTTTGATCCTTGGAATATAGCTTTGTCATATAACCCTCCAAGGAGGTGTAGGCTCCAGACTTAGTGAAATCCCGGACCCAGCAACATTGGTGAGTCCCAGGAGACCTTGAGGCTATACAGAATTTGCCTACTGACACATGTACACTGGGTATTACAATGGAGCTAGTCCCATATCGGTTGGGGAGGAGAACGAAGCATGCTTTATAAGGGTGTGGATACCTCCCCCTTGTAGACGTATTTTCCCTTGCCAAGGGAGAAAAGCAAACCCGTGAGGGGGTACTAGGCCCAAAGCAGACAATATATGCATCGTTGGGTGTCTGGTTTGTTATAGATAATATCAGAGCCAGTCTCGGAATCGACGTGCCAGTGAGGACGCTGGGTCCCCATGGGGGATAGAGCTAGTCCTACATCAGTTGGGTAGAAGAATGACGCTTGCCTTACAAGGGTGTGGATATCTCACCCTTGCAGATGCATTTTCCCTTGCTAGGGGGAAGACCAAACCCGTAAGGGGGCACCAGGCCCCAAAGCGGACAATATCTACATTCTCGGGTGTCTAGGCTATTACATCTGTAGAAGCTATATGTCAAATACTGTATTATCCTCAGTGTCACTCCTTGATGTGTTGCGAGCCATTTGAACAACCTGCAAAGTGATAAAATAGACAACTACACAAAGCACTTGCTCACATGTTTCACTCAAAAGTGAACATTCTTGCCTATTTTGTACTCAATATGGCTTTTACCCTATTTTATACTCACCACTCTTGCCTTTTACCATCTGGATCCTTTATAATTTTTGCACTTTAGAAACCAAACAAACTTGAACAAGGTAAAGTCCTAAGTAATATTTGAATGGCACAAAGAATAACCAAAAAGTGGAAGAAATAATGAGATCAACTCAAAGAAAGAAAAAAAAATTACCTAAAGAGATAAAAGAAAATTAAAATTTGATTGACCCAAAATAATTAAAAATAAAAAAATTGGAAAAATGAATCTGAAATATTTTTGCTTTTTTTTTTGCGCTGCTTCTTTTTTTTTAGCGCCTCGTCTTTTTTTTTTTTTGTTCTTGTGCTGATGCTTGTGATGCGTTGCACCACTAGACGAAAGAAAAGGGAAACAATGAATAGGTAAGTATGGTTTTTGATTCTTTCTTTTTTTTTAAAAAAAAAAGAAACAAATCAAAGAATAGGGAAGAACAATTGACCAGGAAAAAAAATACAAGAATGATGATGGATCCCAAAAAGAAAAACTAAAATTAGGTAAATAAGAATTTATCTAACTACTGAAACTGATATCAAATGATGCGGAACCCTGTGGATATTAAAATCCAGAAATGCTAACACATAATTTATGTGGAAGATAGGATTGAAAACCAAACAAAAATACTACAAGGGAATCACTCTATTTTGTAACCTCCTATTCAGCTTCCTGATGCAATAAGATAAAGGAATAATTCAACCTCACTTGCACACATAAAGTTTCTTAAAGAAACAAGCGAAATTTCATTCAACCAAAAACTAAGAAAAGTGGCTACCAAGTTTGGAGATATTTATATCTCTTATTTAGGTTAAACTTATTTCCTAATCCTACTATATTTGGCTCAAATTACTACACTACCAATTGGGCTTAACAAACATAAAAATAAAATAAGTCTTGAAACATTTTAAAATAAAAAACTAATAAACTAAATAAATTAGACTTGGTCCAACATGGTCGGAATATTTTATCAATGCAAATTCATTAATAATAATATTTTATGTTGCCCATAATTGCCAATAGAAGTCATGGCTAATTCTTGATACATCTCTTCAACATACGATTTAGTCAGGTTTTCAAATTATCTTGAATCCTCTTAGCTAATGCCCTCTTGATAGGTCCCATGGGCATGCTATAATTCTAATATGTTTTTCCAGTGCTAAAATGTCAAATTTGCCATTATCATTTTCTCTCCATTGTCGTCGCCATATTTTTGGCCACCGTCGAAGATTGGAGCCTCTATTTTGTAAACGGTTTGCACCATTGTGTTCCTGGTATTATGCTCTACATTTAAGTCAATTTATTTTTTTTTATTTTTGGTTTTTTTTCTTTGAATTGGTAATTGTTTGTAGTTGTTAGTGTTGCTAATTAGTAGCATCTTTATTTGTTGAGGATTTTGACCATATTTGGAGCATTATTAGAGCAATTTGGTTGTCTCTTTTACGGTATATTGGTAAGTTTTTATGTTTTGTTAATTTTTTTTATTTTGGTGTTTAGAAAGTAATAGTGTTTAGGAAGTTTATTTTAGTTAATTTATATTTGTTAATGTTTAGGTTGATTTTGGTATGTAGAAAAGATTGTCTTTATAATGTAATTTGTTTGTTAATTTTTTATTTTCAGGGTTCGATTAGGCGCATGCTTATAGCCATTATTGCTATGTTTATTGACACTAGTTGGAGTACATAGGTTAGTAATGTAATGTTTATTGTTGATATGTTATAATGTATGCAGGATAGAGATTTATAATTTCTAAGATATAATTTTAGGATTGAAGATTGCATGACTAGGGAAAAGGCGTAGAGATCCTTACACGACTTATTTGCATTGTTTGTTGTGGGTTTGTTTGTGTTTGCAAAGATTGTAGAATATGTGTGTTGTGAAGTTATAAAAGGATGCACTGTAGAATGATTTTAGGATTGCGATGTGAAATGTATGTGTTGGATATTTGTTTTGTAATCTAATGTAATTGTTTCCATATAATTACTTTGTTGTATAGTTAATTATTTGTGTAATTGCCATAAAATTATGGCTTAGTAATTGATTGTTGAAGACATATTATGTTAACGGGATAGTCTTAAATTAGGGAAAACTCTATCAAAATTTTTCAAAATATAATTGTTATTGTTTGAATTAAACCATAATATATATAAGGTAATATTCATACATTAGGGGAGACTCTATCGAAATTTACATTAGAAATTAATGTAATGTAAATAAAAGAGATTCATAAAGTGTTGCTTGCAATTTTTAGGTTTATATAGTTCATGATCAAGATGTTCCTTGAAAGCCAAAGGAATAAAACTCAAATTTTGTTAAACTGTTGAGGAATTCATACGTGTTGCTTGTAATTCACAGCAATTTATTATTGACCTGAAAGTTAGGTGCCCATGTTCTAAGTGCAAGTATAGGAAGTTCTTAGATATTGATCCAATTAGGTATGATTTGTACAAATTCAGATTTAAACCTGATTATTTGGTATGGACTGAACATAGGAAATTAGTTAATAAATAAGTTTGGAATGGGTTATGTTAGAGGCAGTTCAAGTGCAGGGCAATTAGGAGGTGGGGATATAGGTAATGTGAGTTGGGAAAAGAATAGTGGTCATTGTTAAGAAATGGTTTATGATGTTGTTGGTCCTAAAATTTAGAACTGTTCATGATTTTGATGCTAAACAAGAACCTAATGCAGAGGTTGCAAGGTTTTGTAGTCTGTTAGAGGTAGTAAATAGGCCTTTATGAGATGGGTGTGTGTGGTCAGAGTTACCATTAATAGTAAAAATGTTGAGCATTAAGTCAAAAGGTAATCAAAGTCAGAGCTCGTTTGATCAATGGGTTATATTGATCAATGAGTTATATTGATCAATGAGCTTAGTCCCTAATCTGAGGCCATCCCAAAAGAATTTTACTAAGCAAAAAGATTACTTTCCAGGATTGGTTTAAAAGAAGTAAAAATTGATTGGTCTTTGAAAGAATGCATGCTCTATTACAAAGATGATATTGTATTGACACATTGCAAATTCTATGGAGGGCCAAGGTTTAAGCCAAATATGATATTGTATTGACACATTACAAAAATAGGATGCATTTTTTGCCCTTAATCCCTAGGCTAAAGAGGTTGTATATGTCTATAAGCTTAGCTCCTCATATGACGTGGCATAGTGAGAATAAGAAAAGCGATAGTGTAATGACTTATCCATCTCATGGTCAGGCTCGGCAACATTTTGATAAGGTTTATCTCGATTTTGTGCTTTATCTTAGAATATAAGGTTAGGGTTATGTGCTAATGGGTTTACTTCAAATAATCAGTTCAATAAACCATATTCTTGTTGGCTTGTTGTGGTTACACTTTTCAATCTTCCTCCTAAAATACGCATGAAAAATCCATATTGTTATTTACTTGTGTAATTCCTGGTCCAGAAAATCCAAAATCTAAAATTAATGTATATCTTCAACCTTTGATTGATAAGTTGAAAAAATTGTGCTATGAGAGGATAGTAACTTATTACATTTCAAAGAAGCAAAATTTTAATATGAAGGCAACACTAATGTAGACAATCAATGATTTTCCTACTTATGGTATGTTGTCTGGATGGATGAGTTAAGGGAAATTAGCATGCATAATTTGTATAGAGGATACAAATGTATTTACCTTGAAGTATCGAGAAAAAAATTATTGGTTTGATTATCATAGGAGATTTTTAGATATGGAACATCCATATAGGCACCTTGCAAACAAATTTAGGAAAGCAACTTTTGAGAATAAGGAGCCTATCATCCGGCTATATGGTCACCAAGTATGGAATAGAGTTAAACAATTCCCAAAAATAACAGAAGTAGGAAAATCCATTAGGTTTTCTGGTTATCGGGTGACACATAATTGGCTTAAACAAAGTATATTTTGGGAGCTGTCATATTGGAAGAATAACTTAGTTTGTCATTGTCTACATGTTGTGCATATGGAAAAAAAAATGTATTCGACAATATCATGAATAGTGTGATAGATACTGATCGAACTAAAGATAATGTCAAGGCAAGACAGGATTTGGAAGAGCATTGTAGGAATCTTGAACTGAGGTTACAATAACTCGTATATGGTCGATGGTCAAAACCAAAGGCAAGTTACACCTTGAGCTTACCACAAAGACAAGATGTGTGTAAACGGGTGCAAGATTTGAAAATACTTGACGGTTACGCTTCAAACTTGAATTATTGTATGAATGTTCAACAAGGAAGGTTTTTGGGGAGTGTCTTCTTCTATTAAATTTAAGGAACTACCTGACCATGTTTTAAAGTTGTTGACGGAGCTAAATGAGTACATTAGAGACCTGTGTTCACTTACTTTTAGATTTAACCATTTGTTAGTGATGGAGAAAAACATCTCTACAATTTTGTGCAAATTAGAGATAATATTTTCCCTTAGTTTCTTTGATTCTATGAAGCACGTATACATGGACTAGTACAATACAAGTGTGTGTATATATTCAAGTGGGAAATAGGAGGGTTCAAAAGAACTATGAAAAATAGAGCTCAAGTTCAAGGATCCATATATTAGGCATACATCTCAAATAAGACATTAAATTTTTGCTTTTACTATTTTGAACCTCATGTTGAATCAAGGAGGGCTCGATTGGTCAAAATGATAATGAAGGGGAAAGCTTAATTGAGCCAACCTTGTCCATATTCAACTAACTTGGTTGTGTTGGTAGCAAATAAGAAGAATAATGGATCTTAGGAGATGAATCAAATGCCGCACATTTACACATCTTGAAAAATTGTGATGAGGTGCAACCTTTTAGAACGTAAGTGACTTACAACTGCTTTAATTTCTTTTTCCTCATAAGTGACTCAGTTCTCACATATTGTTCCGATGTTTATTGTATTTCAAACAATTATATAATAATGATTGCCTTAACCAATTTCCATCATGGTTTAAATTTTATGTACGTCATGTATTTATGCTTACAAGTATGTGTTAATTTTTTAATATGATCCTTATTCTTCAATTTGATATTAATCGCATATGTAGGTGCGTGAGTCTAGTAATGGTATAATCGATATTCACCTATATAACTTATCTTGAGGCCCAAAAAAATAAAGCTTATTGTTGACCAATTTACTATATTAATGGGTATAAATTCCAAACAATGGAAACATATAGAGGGAGAAAAGCATACAATAGTGGGGTTAGTGTTTGAGGGAATTTGAGTGCTGGTGAATATGATTGGTATGGGAAACTTAAGGAAATAGTTGAGCTAGAGTATGCCGATAAACCTATAAAAAGGGTTGTCTTGTTCAAGTGTGAACAGTTTGATCTTATTGAGATTAACCATACCAAAAAATGTAGAGGCTTTCACCTATTCATCATTGCATAAAATGCAAGACAAATATATTTTCTATCTTACCCTAGAAAATGTAATAAGAGTTGGAGGGTTGTAATAAAATCTAAACCAATGGATCAGATTAAAACCGACGAAATAGATGATGAAGAATCTTATCAAATTGAGGACTCAATCCCTTCACATGTAGTAGTAAATACTATCATCCCCCCAACCTTAGATTTCCTTTTGAATTAACTTAAATAATTGTTCCTCTTACCCAAGTTTTAAGAACAAATGAAAGGGATAACATAATTGAAGATGAGGAGCAGGAGTTTGTTGATGACATTTTATACGAGAATGATGATGGTAGTCTTGAACTATTAGAGAAAATGAGGTAAATTAATAAGGTGGACAAAACTTCAATGCTATTACATATTATGTGTTGTGTATTGTTGATCCTATTTTACTTCAATGATGATATTTTGGACTAAATATATATTATGTTTCATTTAAATATAGTAGGTAAAGGTAAAGGTAAGAAAGGTGTTGCCTAGTGTCTTGGTCGTGGTAGTAGTGGTAGCACTCCCCCATCAATAGCTCCTACTTCCACCTCTATACCAGCTGGAGTGCAAACATCCCCGGCTAGGGGTAGGAGCAATACATCATGGTACCTAACCCTGGGTATGTGCCTCCTCCCTCTCCAGTATAGCTAGTTTCATAGCCTACATTGCCAACTATATATGCCACGTCATCCCCTACATGGCATAGAGTTGAGAGATCTACTATCGCTACATCTTCCACTAGGCAGTAGTGATAGACCCAGGTATCCCTAAGAGTGCTTCCAGGTTTGAGATGGGATGCATCTATTTAGTAAGATATTTACAAAATATGCTGGGAAAATTTATTTCATGTGAATATTAACATAATTTTGTTATTTTATGTTGTCATTATTCACTATATAATATATCTTTATGTGTTTAGTTGGTATCCAAAATAGTATCCACTAGGTCATGGATACCATTAAAAAAAATATATGATGCATCTTGCATCAATTTCGGTAAGGTACCTGGAAAATAAAAAGATGGGTGGTATAAAGATTAGAAGGTAATAAAAGTCAACTAATTTTTTAAAATCTTATTTGATCTCTAATTTTTTACATATATTAACTAATTTCTATTCATGTAGAGCCATCCATTCCCCCCAGGATGAGAAAATGATTTTCAGGGCTTGAAAGAGTCACACTCCAAAGGCAGATAGATGTACACTAATCAAGACTCATCATGTATAGATTGGATAGCACCCCACTTCCTTTAAGCCTTACTTGTATGAGTACTGGCGTCTGCTAGAGTTTCAAAATCTCTCCTTAAAGAACAAGACGAATAGGGCAGGCACTAAAGGTGACTCACTGCATACTGATGGCTTCATGACTTTGGCCGGCACTAAGGCCAACTTGGTTAGTGATTTCTGTTTTTTTTTTAAATTTTGTACTATTCAATTTATCAATTTAATTTAAAAGAATTATTAATTGGAATTGCAGGACAAGATGCTAAAGAGACCACCTACGCAGGGAGAGATATTTAAGGAGACATACACTCACAAGGGAGACAAAACAGTGTGGGCTAATTCACGATATGATTTAGCATATGTGAATATAGTTACTCACATTATATTTTCTTATCAAGCACTTAAAAAATATTTTCCGAGCCTAATATATAATTTTCTACACTAAATTGTAGGGTGATTATGTTTAGATGTTGAAAGCTATATATGTTGAGGACCCAGAGTCTGTTCATGAGGACACTATGTGGTCAGAAATAGTGGGCAACCTTTTATAAATGCCACATTTATGGCATGGGGGGCCACTTTGTGGATTCGATGTTCCCTGCATTTGTCATTGAGGATTCCCCTTCTCTTGTGCCTAAGGTGGTGGAGGACATGGTCTGTACTCAAGTCTATGCCTTGAAAGAAAAACTTCAGAAGCAAAATGAGGATATGTGGAAGAACAATGAGACTGCATGGAAGAAGAAGTGGGTTAAGAAAATGGAGAAGAGTGTTGAGAAAAAGATGGCGTTGAGAATGCAGAGGGAGGTGCAAAAGCAATAAATGTAGATGCATGCATACTTTGAGCTCATGAGAGCGAGCAGCTCCACGCCTCTTCCTCGTCCTCCACTAGCTCCAATACCACCAATTTTTAGGGCGATACGGCATTCCTCCTCCCTGTTCTCCTCCTCCTCTGATGATGATGATGATGACAATGGTACCCATGACCATGGCGAGGCAAATATTGATGACACTGAGTACTCATGATTATTTTTATACTTATCCAGACTGTTATTTTATTGTTCATATTATTATTTTGGATGTTTACTTTTATTATTGTAGTGATATTTTAATTTATAATAAAAATTATTTTTTGAAATTTAAATTTTTATTCCATGAATTTCCTTACGTTTATCGATCATTATGATAATTAGCTATGGTGAGTTATAATTATAAAAGTAACCAACAGTAAATAACCCCAAAAGAAAAAAAAATACAAACGGATTTACAGATAGTAAATTATCCTAATTTTTTTAAAATTTTTATTATTTACAAATTAATTTTATCGGCTCTAAAATTACAGATGATAAAATCCGTCTATAATAAATAAATTTTATAACAATTTTGTGCCTTTTACAGATGGATTTTATCGTCTATAATTTAAGAGACAATAAAATTCATCTGCATTAAATAAATTTTATAGCAATTTTTTTACTTTTATAGATAGATTTTACCATCTGTAATTTTAGAGATGATAAAATTCGTCAGTAAATGTCAACATTTGAAAGAGTTTTTTCAACCATTTACCAATAGATAAATCTATTTGTAACTTATACAAACTGACCAATATGTTTGTAAACCTGTTATAAATTACAGATGTAAGTAAAAATTCATATGTATTACTTATAAACGAGTCTTATTCATCTATAAATCCATCTGTAATAATAAAATCCATTTGTAACATGGTAAAAATCTGTCTGTGTTCCACAAAATCTTATAGTTCATAGCCACAAATCTCCCTATTTACCTTAAGTTGCTGACCTCCCTATGCCCCTATGATGGAACAAGAGACCCTCAGACCTTTATTACGATGTTAAAGTCCATTATGCTTATTAACAGAGTGACTAACTAGAGACTTTGTTGAACCTTCCCGTTTTAACTGGATAAGTCAGTCCTCCTCTTATTCTCCTCCTTACCCCCAAACTTAATACACCACTTTGAGGGGTTGATAAGGTCTTCAACAATCACTTTGTTTTATCCAAAATCTACATGAAGACTTTAGATTCATTGGAGCACATAAGACAAGGCCTCAATGAATCCCTGGGAGACTACCTGACATCCCAGACCTAGACTCGGTGGTCGCACTGCACCAAATTAGAATTGACATATGTTTGGGCCTCTTCAAAGGAAACTGGCGATTCGTAGACCTCGAATAGTGAATGAGCTTCACAAGTAAGCAATTGATTACATTAATGCCGAAGACCTCTACGTTGTTGAAAAGAACAACAACAAACAAGGCCCTGGTCAAACAAGAAGACACCAATCAAAAGAAGCAATGAGGCATGTGAAATAGCAAAAAAAAGAAGGGACGAGCCCAAATACCCTGAACCTAGTTTTAACACTTATAACTCGCTTAATATCCGAGTAGGCACCATCTTACAAGAGATTTACATAGCCAGACTCGTCAAAATCCCGAAACGTAACCCTCAACTTTCCTTGAAGGGCACAGATAACAATAAAAAATGTGATTACCACAATGCCTTCGGTTATTGTCATGACCCGACTTAGGAACATGACTGACACGTGAGGAATCCCATCTCCACGTAAGCCTTCTGGGTGACATGTCTCTCTAAATGCATAATTTATCAAAATATTCATTCTTAAAATATAGTTTCATTTAAATATTTGCTAAAATCCTAATCTTGTATCGAATTTCTGAAATCATAAATCTCAAATACTTTAATATATAAAGCTCTAAAGTTCTCTTAATTAATCTCTAAAAATCTGTTTAACACTTGAAAACTAAATCATTAATATATCTTCGGTTCACTACATAAATCTTTTGTCATAGTCCACATTTTAAATCCATACTTAAACTTAAAAAACATATATGGAAATACATGAACTTTAAAAATACCTACAATATCTCAAAATATATGCGTGGCTTGGATCCTACCTGCACATCTATTGGAGCACTCTACTCTAAACTAAGCCTTCCTCCAAAGTAAGGCTCACCACTGAGAACAACTGCATCTATGGAATAGGAATCTGAACTGCCTTTAAACCTGGAACTATGAGAGGAAGGGAGAAGGGTGAGTCAACGGACTCAGTAAGTGAACTCTCAACCATCAATACAATGTACATGCAACAATCATAAACCATTTGATATTCATATCCATAAGTATATGTAGAAAATATATCTCTGTATTTAAAATTTCATAGAAAATATCTCTAAATTATTACTCTAATGAGAAATCATTTTCCACACATATACATAATAGCTCTCAAATCAAATATTCCCTGAAAAGCATAAAAAAATCTCTGAAAACATAAATAATAGTACTCTAATAGAGAAACATGTATCTCTAGTTATGCATTGTATAATAATATATTCTCTAGCTATGCATGTCAACCATTGCATAGCAAATTTTCTGATCTGTAGAATCCCTCAACGATCCGAATCGGACACCTAATTAGGTTTCATCTCTGCTCTGTGAGATTGCCCATAAGGAAAACTTGGCACTAAGGTTAACGATTGTTTTTCCCAGCCGTTAACTCACTATTTGTTTCTTTATAGTTACCATCTAGTTTCTAAATCATAAAACCTAATAATTTCTCTAAAACTTTATTGTGGCTCTTCTCTGGGTTTAAAACTCTATATAATTATTCTACTCTTGAAATCATAAAATCTTTAGATACATATAAAATCATTTAAATATGAAGGGTAGGTGCTCAATCCCTCGCAAACAAGAGCCTATAAATTCTTAGTACTCTGAAAGTTCTGGACTCATATAACTCTAGCAACCCGACTTTAGCATAACTGTGACTGTGAAATCATACCCAAGGGATCATCCGCTCGCAGGCATTCCAATTTTAAGCCTATAGAATATGTATCTAATAGTTGCTATGAATTATACTGAATTCTGTACCTCTTGGTACCACAAAACTGAAGTTCTAAATTCATTTCTTACATTAACATAATTTCATATACTTGATAACTTTATTACCATAGTTCAAAATAAATAGGGTTCATAATCATAAAAACTGTAATCAAAATACATTTATATTCTTAAAACTAAATTATACCCTATTCAACACTCTCTCGATGTACCTCAACTTGGTAATCTAAAACATAATATGAAATCTGAAATCCAAAACTCATAGCGATATCATAAACTCTTAAAAACATAGTTGATAAAATGGCAACTTGCTAAATCATATATTCTTCCAACAATCATTTCCTGAGCATTTAAAACGTTTTCCATAACACACAACATAGCAATCATGGTCCTATAGTTTTCTAAAACACATTTTTCATACTATCTTCACAAAATCATAGTTCTGGCTATTTCAATAAAATGTGTAAAATCATATTTTCATATCTATTTTCATATCTAGAAATCATAATGCATAATCATACTTGTAATGACTAAACATAAGGTCATGAGTT
The DNA here is from genome assembly GCA_031216105.1 of Dalbergia cultrata. Classification (NCBI taxonomy): domain Eukaryota; kingdom Viridiplantae; phylum Streptophyta; class Magnoliopsida; order Fabales; family Fabaceae; genus Dalbergia; species Dalbergia cultrata. Next base: position 26,309,875 of record CM062353.1, on the reverse strand, counting down.
TGAATCCACTCACCATTTGGAGTCGAGAGTATATGGGCACCACCAACTTGACCTGGAGAGCTTTAAATGGTATGAACAACTGCTATAGAGCAATCATAAACTCTATATTAGAATCTAACAACCTCTAGATAGCTCAACATAACTTTAACAATATTGGGGGCACCCCCACTTGATGATAATGAGAGAAACAACAAAACTCATGCTCTAGAATATGGAGGAAGGAGAAAAAGGAAGCATAAACTAATAACCAAACTCACCTTGAAGCTTAGAGGGAGAGGATTTGATGGAGGATGAGAGTGACATGAGGAAGAAGAAGAGAAGATGATGTTTTGGGGTAGGGTTAAAAAATAGGGAGTGAAATCCCGAGCTTGAGGTGTTTTTATTAAGGTTGGGGGTTCATTTATCAAAATTGCGTCATTTTGTACTATGCTAACATTAGGTTTGCTCGCTGCAGCAAGTAGAGGTCGCTGCAGTGAACCTGGAGAATCAACAACTCACTGCAACGAGTCTGTTTTGCAGAATTATGCAGCAACAGTACCCAATTGCATCTAGGTTGTCTCAACACTCACTTAATGTCCTCATTTATTTTACTTTCTATTAACTTTAAAACATACATGTACATAAGGAAATATCCCCCCATTTGGATTCAAATAAAATATAAAAAAAAAAAAATCAAAACCCTAACTAATGAAAATCCAATTTTTGAGTTCTTCTTCAAATTCGAAAAACTTTGTGGTTTTACAATCTTATGGGCTAAAAATGAAATGTTTAATGGTTTCATAAAATTCGTTAAAAATCACTCTTTAACTTCTTTTTCTTTTGGGAACAATTACCGGGACTTTTGATCCCAAGAAGTGGCTCTATCATATAGCCCTCCAAGGAGGTGTAGGCTCTAAACTTAGCAAAATCCCGAACGCAGCAACATGGGTGGGTCCCGGGGGGACCTTGAGGCTGTATAGAACTTGTCTTCTGACATGTGTACACCAGGTATTATAGTCACTCAATCGAAGAATTCTAAGCCTGAAGAACCAAATCGAGTGACTTATCTATGACGGTTGCCTCAAGCAGTTCACCCAAAAAAGGAGAGGGCAAAGCCAAGAAAGGAAAGACAATCATCAAAATACACTTAGCTTTCCCTTCTCATAGTTTAATATTTTTACACTTGGCATTAAAATACATTTCGTCATATAACCATAATCATGCCACGGACCATGCCCATGACATATAGAGCGTTATGGATAGTTCTAACAAGCCAAAACAAAAGAAAGGTTCCAATATTAATAATAAGTCTTCTCAAGAAAGCTCACAAACTTAGAAATTAGCTATTGAGGAGTTGAGGGATTGGAACCTGAAGCAACACCTGTATCTACGAAGATGAGAGAATAACGGAGTGAGTTTTGCATCTCAGTTGATATATAAAATATCTATGACTCACATGAGACAATATGCAATCAACAAGTAAAACTATAATAGAACTATAAGTTATATTTTGAACTATCATAGCATGTATAAAATCCATTATAGATATAATGTATCACAAACCATTTCCAAAGAATGCAAGACCAACTTTCATGTGCCATCAATCCAATAGTTTATGATGAACTGCTCTATAACTCTAGAAACATGATAAAGACAATGTTGAGAGCTAACAATACGATCAATTTGCATTAGTTAGCCACAATTGAAAGAAAATATGAAATTTATAAATGTAGTTAGGGTTTCAAACACCCCCTAAATTGACCATTAACAACCATAGAAAGTTCAAAAGAATAAAAATAGAGCAAGATTGAGACTTACCCATTACTCTAAAAGAAATATTAGAGTATGAATAAGATGACCCAAAAGTTACAGCTCAAACTGGTTCCTCTCATAAAGAGAGACTATGCATGCTAGAAAGAGAGAACAAGGGAGAGGATTGTAGTTGGAGGAAAGAAAAGCATATCAGTAGGTGGTGCGATGGTGGTGGTGGTGGTGGTGGGGGTGATGAAAGGGAGAGAGAGCTGACGAAGAAGAGAAGGAGAGTTTCAGAGGGAGAGAGGAAGAAAGTAAAGAAGGAATGGTTCGCGGAAAAAAAAATGGGAAAGGAAAAAGAAAAATGAAGGAAAATTGGGTTTCACGTACTAAATATTGTGTTAACAAAAATTTATCTGATTTAACCTATGACAAATATTGATCTCATTTATTTTATTTTCGACACTAACAAATATTTTAAAGGCACAAATAAAAATAAATTTCTAGATTATCATAAAATATCAACGGTTAGTTAAAATTGTCTAAATTTGACACCTGTCTTCTTTAAATTATATATATGAATTCGAGTATTGTTAGAAAAAATTAATATGAAAATCTTAATATATAAAGTTTCCATTTTGAAATCTTAGTTTAATTTATAATTTAAAATTAAAGTGAAAATTTGTAAAGAAAAACTAAAAGAGTGTGAACATCTACAAGAAAAATGTTAGAGTGCTGTTATTTGCACATCAAAACGGTGTTTACACCATACACCTACAATGAAAAAGAAGAAAAAGACAAAAATAGTGTTCTCTCTCTCTCTCACTCTCTTTCATTTCCCATTCAGTTTCTACCTTCTTTCTCATATGTTTTTGTTTACAAATTTACATAAATAGTTTACAAGTTTTTTTCATTATATTTACAAGTTTTAAGGATGGATTTACAAGTTTTTTGCACTATGTTTACAAGTTTCAGTACGAGTTTACAAGTTTCAGCACAGGTTTACAAGTTTTTTACACTTGGTTTACAAAACTTGTAAACCAAGTGTAAAAAACTTGTAAACTCATGTTGAAAAGTTGTAAAACCGTATTGAAACTTGTAAACCCACACTGTAACTTGTAAACTCATACTGAAACTTGTAAACATAGTACAAAAAACTTGTAAATCATTTATGTAAACTTGTAAATCAAAATAGAGTGAGAGAACAAAAATGAAAGAGAGTGAAAGAGAGAGAAAATATTATTTTTGTCCTTTTCTTCTTTTTCACTATAAGTGTATAGTGTAAACATTGTTTTGATATTCACGTATTATTTTTCAAAATGTTAAATAGCCAAACTGCGAACTAATTATTTGTGAGAATAATATAGAATGAAACAATATGTTGACTTTTGAAATAATCACTTTATTTTATTTAATAACTATTCTTTGTTTTTTTTTTAATTCTTCTTTTTTTTTTGGCATCTAGCATTACTGAATGCAGAAACCCCTAGTAAAAAATTGATTAAGGGTATCTCTGTTTATTTCAAATGGTTTGACATGGTTTGTTCTGTTTAAACGATATTTCGCCGCAAATTATATATGGTTCAATTTTAATTGAAGAGGTGCTTAAATTTAATGTTCAATCATACCTTAAACATATAACACAACCTCATGCAGAAAATACCTGTGAGAAATTTAAAAATTATATTTAAAATTGAGAGTATTTTAAAATCTAAATATTAGTAGTATAGATTTAAAAAGCAGAAAATTTTAATAACGAATGCTCAAGGTCACTGATTAATATGGTAAAAGTAAAAGGTTTTATATTGAAAATAAAATGTTTAAATTTTTGATGAATTGAAAGTATTGAAAATTCTTTTAAAAAAATCTTTTCTACTTATTTTGTTAACTGGTGGCGTGAGGTACCCGTCAGAAAAAAAAAATCCAAAAACAACTAGCCGAAAAATATAATCAAAATTGCCGGCTTGTTTACACGCAATTTCCGCGAAAATGACCTCCAACACAGTGAAAGAGCACGGCATTTTCCTCCAGCACAGTGAGAGAACACGGCGATGAACGACCATGGGCATGTCCTGCGTTGAAAACTTGAAAGTCGAAAACTTTGAAAGTCGTCGTTTCCATTTAATGTTATTTAACATCTGAGTGTCCAATAAATTATTTATTTTATTATTATTAAATATGATAATTATTTTTATTTATTTTTAATAACTATTATATATGATAATTATACAATAAGTGTCTAAACAGATACCTATTATTCTTCCGGAGCTAAAATAAGGTCACTACTTAAAAATTGCGGGTAGTTTCTCGGTTTACTAATTTTTGAAACCGTATTCGCGAATGGCCAATAGTCCAACGCAACGTGCAGTTTCAGGTGTTAAAGTCAATACAATAGCACGTCATGTTTAAGCAGAGATTCCCGTATAATTGAGACTTAATTTAGACTAAATTTATCAGTAAAAGATAAAAAAATTTACTTAAAATGAAAAACTAAATGAAACGAGTAAATGAAAAAATTTATAAGTAAAATTTTTACTTAAAATATCAAACTAAAAAATTTCTGATTAAATGTAAAATTTTGTTAGGCAGAGAGCCCTTCCAATATAAAAAAAAAAAATAATTTTATTAAAGTATCCTTTTGTTCCTCGTTAATTAAATTTGTTAGAATTACTTAAAAAATAAAAACCGAGCAAATACTTTCTTAAATGATATATAATAGAAAAAAAAATTATCATAAAAGACACTCGTAATCAAAGAAAAATAATAATTTCTATATTTTTATAAAAATGATATAGTTATTTGTTGCAAAACTTAAGTAGTTATTATTTTAAATACAATGTTAATATATAAATCATTTATAGACGTTAACTTCTCATCTGTGTTGACTTTCAGCTAAGAATGAATTTCTTCATGAACTCTCTCTCTCTCTCTCTCTCTCTCTCTCTTCATGTGAATTGTGATACACTTACACTGATTTATTTATATCTTACTTACGCTGGTCATAATTCTACTGGCTAGCTATATTCGGACGCTTCCTCTCCTTTAAATAGAGACACATTATATTCAACGATATCTAAAGCTCATGGTCATAGAGCCACCCTTATTTTCCAAATCCTTCGGCTGTGTCTTGCATTCTTGCAACTGCAACGTCTTTGTTCGCTACTTTGTGAGTTATTATGGGAACGCAGGCACCAGATGAGTACAACAATTATACCAGTAACTCTGTAAGTCTCTCTCTCTCTCAGACTCTCTTTGTATAGCAAATTTATCATTGTTGTGTCTGCATCTGGGTGTTAAACTCTTCCTTTCTGGTTTCTGCTAAAACTTAGTTGACCATAAAAGTAAAACGAAAGATTATTATTATCTCAATTCCGAGAAGGGAAAGAAGAATCTGTAGAGACCTATTAGTTCATCTTCTTTTCTCTTTCACTTTGTTAATTGTGACCTCTTTCTCCTCTTCCCTCACTTCTTTCTTGGCTGGAGAATTGCCACAGATCATGAGACATGGCGGAAACCCCTTTTCTCCATGACTCAATTAAGAGTCTTTAGAACGCACGTGAAAGTAGTAAATGGAAACTTGAAAGCACAGACTCTTTTGCTTTGTGTTAATTACCTTTTCTATAAGTAAACCATTGCGCCTTAGCAAGAAGACCAATAGATGCAATGGCATGCCGGCTTGGGCAGTCAACACTTTAACATGATTCTTCTTCCTCTCTCTCTCTCTCTCTTTTTTTGGTTACTTTAATATGATTCTGATGACAGAAATGGTTCCAAACCTGTAAGAAAATACTAATATTTTGGTCATTAACCGTGCCGATTATTATGGTTGCACATGGTTTCATACATAAGTATTAATTACCAAACGCTGTTGATTATATAAAGAGTCACGTTATCTTATCTGTGTTAATGTTCACATATTTTATAAGGAAATGTCACTTTACCGTGTCATATTATTCACTTAATTTTTCCTAAGGATATTATTGTTCAGTTCTTCGTAGTTTTAACAGTGTGTTTGGAAAAAATTGTACGGCTATACATGCTGTCGCCATCAATATTTTTTAATATAATAATGATTCTAAACTAGCATCGGTAGATGTCATTGCAATGCATCATTTTCTTTACGTTATTTTATTATTTCTTTCCGATATAATAATAATAATAATTGAAACAATGATCTCAACTCATGTTAACCCAGCTCTTTTTTCAAAAATAATATCAAAATATATTTATATTTTTTTAGATAAACATATCTTTTGATAAAATATCGTTTCTTGTCTTAGTAATATATTTTTCTTTTTCCATTTATATTCATTTATAAATAATTTTAAATTAAATATTTAATAAAACCTTTTAGAAACTCATTTATATATTTATGTTATTGTGTTGTATTAAATTATAATTTGAAATTAAGACTTTTTAAGTATATAATAAATTATATTCTATAACTATGTTTATAAGAGTAATTTTAAAAATGTTCACATTCACATACGCTCTTTATAATTCATGAAAATTATATCACCTTAATTCGCCATGAATTGTGGGTTTTTTATTTGAGAATGTAATTGGTTGCATTGTTTTTCTCTTGCTTACCTAAACGTAAAAAAAATTGTAGGTTTTATGATATTTTATGATAATACTAACATTATATGAAAAGTTATTGCCATGAAAGTTATCTAATATAGAGATCAGCAAATTAATTCTTAGCAAACAGAGCTAGCTAACACTTGTGTGTTGACTTTGTTTAATCTTTACAAAAAATGGTATTGTAGTTGTACTTACAATGTGTTGAGGTATTAGAATATTTTTGAGATTGAAGGAGTGTGATAATAGAAAAAAATAATTATTATTATAGATAAAGGATCCTTTAGGAATATTCAATCAAAATTCAGTATAATAGCATGGCAATTGATATAAGGGTGTGGTAATAGCTGTCCCTAAAAGCATTTATAGAAGTTTTTCTTTTGTTTTACCAAGTTTAATTTGATGAGGGGATACATCAATGCTTTGGCCTTCGAGATTGAGTATTCCACATAGAAATATGGGTCGTGAATAATTTTTTCCTCTTTGACCAAGCTATTTCCATAAGGATAGATTGGGTGTATTAGGTAACGTTTATTAGGCAAGGGTCTTTATGGCAGTTTCTAAAGAGGGTGGGAAGGAATGGCTAGTAATGGAATTGAATAGAGAAAAGATGGAATGAAATGGCTAGTTACAAGCTATTACTTTATTTGGGAGTCTATAGACGGAAGAAAAAAGAAGATCTTACACTCTTGTTTGGGAGTATACGTATGTGAATGGAATATGGAAAGGTGTATACTTTTTATTTTTTGCATTTTACCTTTCATTTTGTTAATGCATTTTTTCCTTTTTATGTATGCAAGGGTTTAAAAGTTTTAAGGATGAAATAGTAAACGCACCAAAGTTTGAGACATCTTATTTTCACCACCACACCCCCCCCCCCCAAAAAAAAAAGAAAAGAAAAGAAAATTGGAAGTCACCAAATGCCCTTTAAATTGCTGTCTGTTGTCCCTCCTTCATCCTTTCCGTGGTCATTCCTCCCCCTTCAATTAAAAAACAACATCCAAACACACATACAGTCTCTTTCCTTCTATTCCATGCCCTCTCTCAACTTTGTATGCTTCCAAACATAGCCTAAACTTTTAAATAATCAATTTTAAATTCTGTCTCAATTTTGTAAAAACTTTATGCATGCATTCATTGTCATGAAACGAATCTTTCAATACAGTCATAAGTCAAAACTCGCGAATAGTTTTTTTTTTTTTCCCCTCACAATCATCATTTTAAAATTCTATTTTTTTTTTTTTCTATAGGAGATCTTTTTCAAATGTTAACTTTGACTATTCAGCAGTCTGACTAACTTTTTGGGTCCCACAAATATTTGATTTTGCGTGGCATGTTGGCGCGACTTGTCGGTTATTTTTTCTTTGGTAGATTTTTTTTCAATAATACTGGTGTATGACTAATTGTACAATATCACTTGCAATATATTTTTTTGTCTTCTAGTACATTAATACCAACTCTCATTAAAAGATAAAATAAATTTGTGAGTGATATTATAATTTTATTGTATAACTTTGTTGTGTATCTAACACTATTTATCTTAGAAAAATTTTCTATTTTTATCATTCAATTACCTTCGTAATGATATCTCACTTTTGCCTGATTTTATTTGCTAAGCAATTGCGGATTTAGAAAATTTAGGTAATTATTAAATATAATATATGAATATAATAATAAATTTCACGTCAGATTTTATTGTAGAATTAAAATTTAAGAAATAATAAGAGTAATTGTGTACCCATAAAAAATAATAAGAGTAACTGTAGCTTAAAAGAGCCAATATCTGTCGTAAGCATTAAACAACAATTTGTTATAAAACTTACTATAAAAATTTTAAAGAAATCTATTACTTTGCTTCTTTTAATATTAATCTTTATTTTTTATTTTTAGAAAAGTCTAACAGTACTTTTAGTCAAAGTCAAGCCTTTTACAATCCCATAAGTCACGACTCATGATAAGATAAAGAAAAGCACTGCACTGGGATCACCACGATGCGAAGATCTTAGCCTTTTATATTGCTTTTCCTGGAAGTTTGGTACCTATGTGGTCACCACTCAATAGGGGTTCCCCATCAAATCAAATTCATAACCTAAGAAAATTCCAAAATAAGCCCTTTCAGTCTTTCAGTCCAGTGTGAATCATTTGCAATACATTATTTTATTTTATTTTATTTTATTCGACGACTTTTTGAGTCTTTTTGGCTGGCTTAATTTATTTGTCATTGTTGTTCAAATACTAGACTAAAGAACTATCAGAGAGGGAGAAGAAAATTAATGACTGGCTTCCAATCACTGCATCAAGGAATGCAAAATGGTGGTACTCGGCTTTCCACAATGTCACTGCCATGGTTGGAGCTGGTGTTCTCAGCCTTCCTTATGCCATGTCAGAACTTGGATGGTATGTTGAAAATTTCTTTTATGCAATAAAACATTGGCAAGTTACTATAAATCATCAATGTAAGTAAAGAATAATGCTATTAAGATACTTAAAAAAGAGGTGTCGATTAGCACACTCATTTAATAATTATTAAATGTGATTTGATAGATGGAGTATGTGACATCCTTGTTATATTCTAAGGTTATTAAGTAAATGTCCCGATAAACATTTATTTTTTGAGTGTTTAAATAACATTTTTGTTAAGTAAATGGTATTTTAGGATAATAATATTAGAGACTCAGACTGAGTGAGTTGAATACCACAGTTAAAGTAATTTTATAGGAACACAGCTTCAAAAGGCCGATATATGTAGCTTAGTAATAGTAAGCATTAATTAAGCTACACTTTGTTATACCAACCAACCATTTGTTGACTTGATTATTACAATATCTTTTCAGGGGTCCTGGTGTAACTGTACTTGTTCTGTCATGGGTCATTACCGTGTACACCCTGTGGCAAATGGTTGAGATGCACGAAGCGGTTCCTGGGAAACGTTTTGATAGATACCATGAACTGGGTCAACATGCCTTTGGTGAAAAGCTGGGTCTTTACATTGTGGTGCCTCAACAACTTATAGTTGAAGTTGGGACGAACATAGTATATATGGTCACTGGGGGCAAATCATTGAAGAAGTTCCATGACACCGTGTGTTCAAGCAGCTGCAAAGACATCAAACTGACCTATTTCATTATGATCTTTGCCTCTGTTCACTTCGTGCTGTCTCATTTACCGAACTTCCACTCCCTTTCTGGTGTGTCTTTGGCAGCAGCAGTCATGTCCTTGAGGTACAAGTCATACTTTAAAATCCACATCTTTCTTATGTTGTCTTTGTTATGACATCATTTTAATTGTTAACTTGGAGTTGGATGTTAATCCGCATTGTCCTACAGTTACTCTACAATTGCCTGGTCGGCTTCTATTCATAAGGGTGTTCTAGAAAATGTAGAGTATGGTTACAAAGCTAAAAGTACATCAGGAACAGTGCTTAACTTCTTTAGTGCCCTTGGTGATGTGGCATTTGCCTATGCTGGACACAATGTGGTGCTGGAAATCCAAGCAACAATTCCATCTACACCAGAGAAGCCATCAAAGGGTCCTATGTGGAGAGGAGTGGTTGTTGCCTACATAATTATTGCTTTGTGCTACTTCCCCGTTGCTCTTATCGGTTACTGGATTTTTGGCAATAGCGTTCAAGACAACATCCTCATCTCTTTAGAGAAACCAAAATGGCTTATAGCAATGGCAAACATGTTTGTTGTTATCCACGTTATTGGAGGCTATCAGGTGAAATTCAATTTCTATGACTACTGTTGATTAAAATTACGATTCCTATGGGCCATATATTAATGTCTATAAAACTAACCAAATTGGTGTTTCATATCTTTCTGGTGTAGATTTATGCAATGCCAGTGTTTGACATGATTGAAACTGTGATGGTGAAGAAACTGAATTTCGAACCGAGCACCATGCTTCGTTTTACTGTGCGTAATATTTATGTTGGTAAGTAAAGTCTTATTAACGAAAGTAAAGCAATAATTTCTTTCTTGTCGTGCTATTTTATTACTTCAATGAATTTCCTTTCGTCTTAGCATTGACATAGTATTCTCTGTCTTCAGCATTCACAATGTTCGTTGGTATTACCTTCCCATTTTTCGGTGGTCTCCTCGGATTTTTTGGCGGATTTGCTTTTGCTCCGACAACCTACTATGTGAGTCAAGAATATTGCAGTTTGAATTAGAGCCATTATGATTATGTTTCCTGCTTGATTGTTCATTTCTTAATTTAAATTTTCAGCTCCCATGCATCATATGGCTAATAATAAAAAAACCAAGGAAATTCAGCTTGTCTTGGTGGATTAACTGGGTACGTTTGATTTTTTTTTTCTCCTTTCTTTAACTGATTCTTCTTTTATTGGCTTCAATTTGAGCCGTGTCTAATCTTTCTCAAATTACAGATTTGCATTGTGCTTGGCATATTATTAATGATTTTATCACCTATTGGGGGATTGAGGACAATCATAGTTGAAGCTAAGACCTACAAGTTCTACAACTGAATCAATGATATTTTAACACCCAAAAAGTGGGTGTTTATTCATACACCCACTTTATAACCATTGGATGTGATGGATGTTAAGGATAAGTGAGGACATCCATCACATCTAATAATTATAAAGTGGGTGTCTGAATAGACACCCACTTTTTTTTTGTTGTTAAAATAGCATTACCTGAACTTGCAATCACGAAAATCACGAAAACTGAATGAAGCTGATTGTGATGCAGTCGTTTATTGGACAGAATATGGTTATATGGACATGCATAACTCCTGGAATATATTACTAGTGGGAGTGTCTAAACCTTCGAATGTCAGATGAAAAGCAAATTATGTCAACAAATCAAATGAAAGGAAACTTTCTAGATAATCTTTTTCGATTTCCACTATATGAATGTATACCACTTCTCTCTCTGCTTGGTGAAACTGTTAGTTATAATATTTATTTGTTTGCAAGATAAAAATTAAAATGGGCCTGGCTTGTTCCAAATTTGTTCTTCTCGTAGAGTTGCAAATTTCCCTCCATCTTGTCGTGCACACTTGTCCCTCCCTCAGTTATTGTAAACGAGGTTTGTGATAAAATACTTGAGAAGCCTGAAGTTGAAGGTCTCTCAAACTTCAATTATTGTACCCAAAAAAATGATTTTTTGGATAGTTGTATGAAATTCAGATTTTGGAATTGGAATTCGCCACTCCAATTACAATTCTCATGTTTGGAGTATAATATAGAATTGGAATTATGATTTCATATTCCAATTCTATGAAATTCATAAACCATTGAAATGGACCATTCTTATTAATTCTTAACTTATATGCTATCAATTGTTAATTCCAAAACTTATCAAAATTATCTCAGTTGTATTAAAGCATGTATGAACAAGTTTCTAAAGGTCGTCAGAAACTACACATAGTTGTATTTTGATCAAATTATACAAAACTCTTGAAAGCATCTCATATTGTGTGATAGAGAAGAACATAATGTGTTTTACAAAAAATAAAAATTTAAGCATGATGTACATATCGAAGCACAGCAGAGAAATCTGAGCATCAGAGAGACAAAAAAAAAAGGACTTTATGCTTTAAAAGATACTTTGCTAATCACAGATACACATGTGAGCAAAATATCCTAACATGTTAATGAATAGGCAAATCAGTGCAGGCGCTTAAGAGACAAGAATACAAGCATGATATATGATTAGTCAAGCATAAAGAGTAGGCATCAATATGTATCAGAGATTCAGAGCTTAAAACACAAATAAGAGCTAATAGCAAGCATAAACATGTATCAAACACATAGTAAGAAAAACTATTAAAAAAATTTTGTCAAAGCATTGAAAAGCTAATAGTTCAAAAGAAACAAAAGAAATGCATGCTGAGACACAAAATAATCTCTAAGCTTCCCCTCGGCATAGACTTTCTCCCCCTGAATAGCATGAATCCCCTTGAGTTCCATATCACTGGAGTTTCTTCATATCTTTGCCTCTCCCTTTTTTGTCATAAGCAAAAAGGAGGTGTGTAGGAAATCGGAAGTGACATCATCAGCCCTTGTGCCTTATCTCCTGAAGAGTTTCCTAATTGGTCTGAAGAATCTAAAGTTGTAATTCTTTATGATAGTTGGGTTAGGCACTGTACTCTATGAGTGTAGCCTCAAAATGGTCTTGACTTGAAACAATCTCTCTCAGATGCTGCAAGATTATCTGAGTTAGCTAAGAGCTTGTTGGAGACACGGTTGAGGATGGAGGAGGCAGATTGATAGGTGCTGATGTTGATGGAGTAGCTCCTAGAGATAACTTAGGAATGTCAAGACGTACGGTGTCCCCAGACTTTGGCAATTTAGCCTAAGTTTTAGCATGTGTATCAGAAGGAGGTGGAGAGGATGGCATGTCAGTAGCAAGAGTAAAAGCAGTCTCAAGCACTTAAGTTGAGTCAAAGGCAGTAGCTTCTTCAGCAAGAAGAGCACTAGCATCTAATGTTGTGTCCTCTTCTTCTTCCATTTGAGTAATGCGAATGGAAGAGAGAGGTTGACACATCATCAGGTTCATAGTAGATTCTAGCTCATGAGTCTCCTCAGTTGGTTCCAACTTTCTCTAGGATCTCAAACAAGCTGAAGTAATGAGGGTTCAATTGTCCTTACTTATTGAACCTTAATAGGGGAAACCCATAGAAATACATGGTCCTCAACTACAAACTCCAAGTCACACCGACGATTATAGAACTGGGCCTAGGTACATAGCTTCCCCAAGCTCAAACCATCTAATGGGGGACTCACACCAGCTCCCTAAAAGATCTACCACACATACTCTAAGCATATCCTTTAAAGATTGTATAGCCTTCTCTAACTGAGCATCTGTCTAGGGGTGAAAGGTTGTGGTCAAGTCCGCACACATTCCAAGGGCATCCTAAAATGCCCCCCAGAATCGTGAAATGAATTAGGACCCTTTGTCTAATATGATAAAAAGTGGAACACCATCAAGCTTGACTATCTCATCAATGCATAGTTGGGCATATTGTATTGAAGTTTTCACTAGTATGAAGTGTACAGACTTGGTCATCCTATATACTATTACCTATATGAGTTGAAACCCTTAGTGGTTTAATGTAACTCGACCACAAAGTCCATGGTTATCCATTCCCATTTCCACTATGGAATTTCTAGTGTAACCTTATAAGCCTCTGGTGCTCATCTTTGACTTACTAACACACAAAATACCTTGCCACAAAGTCATTGATATCTTTCTTCATGCCATCCTACAATAACAACTAGTTGAGATCTTGATACATCTTAGCTGATCCTAAGTGCAGTGAGTATGCCGAACTATCGGATTCCTCCATAACTTTGCATATAAGTTCACCCACTCCAAGTACACATAAATGATCTCTAAAGTGCAACAGGCCTTCAGCATTAACCGAGAACTCTGTGTTCTCACCCTTGCTGATAACCTTAGCCAACTTAACTAACTTCAAATCTTCCCCTTGCTGTGCCTTAATCTGTTTTACCAAGGTTGACTGAGTCTTTATGTGAGCGAGAAAAACTGTTGTGTCATTAATACTAGAATGGATACCTTCAGCTTCCAACTTGTGGATATCCTGCACTAGTTGTTGATTCACTAGCCCTTTGTGAACCAAATTGCCCACAAACTTCCTACTCAATGCATTTGCTACTACATTTTCCTTCCTCGGCTAATAAGAAATCGTATAGTAATAATCCTTCAATATCTCAAGTCATATGCACTGTCTTAGGTTCATATCCTTTTGCTGAAAAATGCACTTCAACCTCTTGTGGTCTATGAAGATATCATGAGTCTTTTTGTTCAAATAATGCCTTCAAATCTTCAAGGCAAAGACCATTGTTGTCATCTCTAAGTCATGTGTAGGGTAATTCTGCTCATGCTTTTTGAACTGCTATGATGCATAAGCTACAACCTAGCCATGCTACATCAGGACACACCAAAGTTCAACTCTCGAAGCATCACAGAATACTGAAAAGTTTCTTGTCCTTGAAGGTAACACCAACTTGGAACTGTGGTCAAACATGTCTTGTGTCTCTGAAAACTCTCTTCACACTCATCTAATCAATAAAACCTAATGTTCTTTCATGTTAATTTGAACACGGGTACTGCAATCCTTAAAAGGTCATGAACAAATCTCCTATAGCATTCGGTCAAGTCCAAAGAAACTACGAATCTTATAAACTGTTGAAGGTCTAGGCCATTTTTGCATGGCTTCCACCTTCTTCGGATCTACTGAAATACCATCCTTAGACAGTATATGCCCGAGGAATGCTATTTGATCAAGTCAAAACTCACACTTGGAGAATTTGGCATGTAATTGGTTCTTTCTCAAGATATGTAGAATTATCCTTAGATGATGCTCATGCTCTTCCTTGCTCCTGGAATATATTAGGATGTCATCAATGAAGATAATCATGAAATGATCCAGAAATGGCTTATAGTGGTCATAAGTGACCCGTTCTCGCTTGGGCACACGCCTTGACCGTTAAAGCAGTCATAGTTTCCCCAAGAGTGTGAATAGTATAAAAAATGATGTCGTTTCATTTTTGGCCTTTAAAAACCCTTCTAGCTCAGGATTTGGGGCAGAAACTAAAAACCCTTCTTCCCCAAACCCTCATTTTCTCCCTTTCTCTCATCCCACTCTAATCCTCATCATCCAAGCTTCAAGGTATGTGTTTGTCAATGGATTTTGGTCTCTTTTCTTCCATTTCCTTCATGCTCTTAGGATGGGTCATTATTTTTTCTCTCATTGTTGTCAAGTGGGGATGCCCCCCAATGTTGTTAGAGCTAGATTTTAGTTATTTAGATGTTGTTAGAGATTAATCTAGAGTGTTTATGATTGTTATAGTTGACGTTGATGTCCTCCCAGCTTCCTAGAGCTCAGTTGGTATTCACGTCATCTATCCTCCCCCTCCAGGGGATGAGTGGGTTTGATCTCAGAGCTTTAGTTTCCATATTATAATTATGTTTTGAGCATTATGTTCATTATAAATATGAAGTTGGAGGCAAGATTAAGCATATATTATGATTTTGCATGAATATGTAAACCTAGAAAAATTATGATTTCGAATATCTAACATGAAAATGAAATTTAGAAAACCATGGGACCATGATTGCTATGTTGTGTGCTATGGAAATATTTTATATGTTTGAGAAGGCATTTATTAAATAAATATCTATTGTAACAACTTTAGTATTTTACTGATTATGTTTTATGGGTTTCTTGATAGCACTATATATATTTAAGTTTTAAGATTTCAAATTATGTTTTAGACTATTTAGTTAATATTTATATATGTTGGAGGTATGTGACACAAAAGTATGATTTAGCTTTTAAATAAGTGTGTTGTTATGACTTTAGAGTTGTTATGATGATAAATCACAATGATTGAGTTATATAATTTAGAACCTCAGTGTTTTGAACTATAATATTAGAGTTATCAAGTATATGAAAATATATTAGTACAAGATATAATTTAGAACTTTAGTTTTATGGTACCAGGAGGTACGAAATTCAGTATAATTCTTAGCAACTTCCAGATAATATCCTGTGGGCTTGAAATCGGAATGCCTACAAGTGGTAAACCTTTGGGCTCAATTTTCATAGTCATAATTATGTTAAAGTCAGATTGTTAGAGTTGTTTGAATCTAGAACTTTCAGTGTACCAAGAATTTAGGGCCTCTGCTTCGCCAGGGACAGAGTACCCACTTTTTAGCTATAGTTTTCTTTTTGTCAAACTAGTTTAGCTGGTAGAGATAAAGAAACAGACACTAAGTTAACGGCTATTAAAAGATCATTAACCTTGGTACCAAGTTGTCCATTAAAGGACAGTTTCGCCCCCAGCAGTTACAAAAAATGGGACCTAGTTAGGTGCCCACAACTTGTCCGACAGCGACTATTACAGATTCAACAGGAACTCCGATTCGCTAGGGACAGAGTATTACTTTACAGTTTATAATTCTACAACTTTACTTATTATTATGTATTTACTATACTCAGCATACTATTTCCTGATGCTCTGCCGCACCCTTAGTTAACAGCATTTCATGTTTGATTATGAGTTAGAAATGGTTGTTGTAAATTTATAGAATGAAAAGTGTTTTCCTAGCTAGCCATGTATTTAAATATCAAATGGTTTATGATTGCTACATGTATATTATTTACTATATATTCTTGATTGTCCCATGTGGGTGATGGGTAAGAGCTCACTCACTCGGTCCATTGACTCACCCCTCCCCTTTCCTCTCATAGTTGCAGGTGCAATCATTGTTCAGCCTCCGACCTAGTAGCCACAGCTATTTATTGGTGAGCTTTACATGACTGTAAGGCTTAAATTAGATTGTGCCCGATGTAGAGTGCTCTAGTAGTTTTGTAGGCAGGATCCAAGCCACACATGTATCTTGAGAGATATGTTTATTTTCAAATTATGTATGAGATTTCAAAAGTTGAACCTTTTATGTTTATGTTTTCAAAGCTCAAGTATGGATTCGAAATGTGGTCTATGATTAAAGATTTATATAATGAACTAGAGATGTATTGATGATTTAGTTTTCAAGTATTAAACAAATTTTCAGAGATTGAATTAGAGGAATTTAGAGCTTTATATATTAAAGTATTTCAGTTTTTTGGATTTTAGAAATTTGGTCCTTGATGAGGATTTAAGTAAAGATTTAAAGGAAACTACGTTTTAAGAATGAATATTTTTATAAATTATGCATTTAAAGAGCCACGTCACCCACAAGGCATACGTGGGGATGGGATTCCTCACGTGTCGGTCACATTCCCAAGTCGGGTTATGACATGACCCCACTGCTAGCCCTATGGGTGGTGACCCATGCTCGAACCTACTTCACTCGAGAAAGAGCCGTGAAACTTGGCTTTCTTGTTGGCTCTAATATCATCTTGTGTTATAGTAACCCACTCTCAAGACTTATTGCTGCATCCACAACTCAAGCTTAATCCATGGTCCTTATATGGGTAGCAAGCTGAGGAACATGTCCTTAGGTAATCCTTGAACAAACCATCTAACCTTGGCTATCTCTGTTTGTAACGTACTAGAGGCTGCTTGGCCTAGATAAGTGGAATGCTCATCATACTATATCACTATCATACTTGGAGTAAACCAAAGCTTCATAAATTCCTCTATTATATATGTCTGTCATTTCTCTGATAAAAATCTTCACATGAAGGCCTCCTTGAACTATTTTCAAAAGGGAAAGTATGAAGTTGCATGCCTTTATTGTCAACTAGCTCCACTGCTCTCTTGGAAGAATAGTGGATGATACCTACTATTTTCTCTATCTACCTGAGGAATTCCTAAAGGTCCTTTATTGTCAAATGCTCGTTGAAGGTAGGTGGGTCCATTCTCTTGAACTTTCCAAGGCTAAATCATCAGTGTCTTGAACTAGAAGTGGTTGTTTTAGATTCACTGCCATCTTCTCAAAAGTTCTAAGATGAGCATTATGCTGGATAAGCCGCTTCTATAGTGACATTGAAGGCATTGTAAGGTTCACAAGTAGAACCTAAGAAAAGGAGAGCATGGAATAAGATCGTGAGTGCTAAGAAAAGACAAACTCTTACTGAACTTATATATGACTTACTATTTTCTAAAGGCCTAAAATAATACTATGCCTATGCAAATGGGTGCGCTTCTATTTGCATAAATGCTATGCTATTTGTGGACACTTATATAGGTTGAAAAGTGCACGAGAAGGGGGGTTGAATCGTGCTTCACTTTTTCTTTACTTCTTAGCTTCTGAAAAAATTTAAACAAGATACTATCAAGCATTGAGTATGAAGTGCAGTGGAAACAGAGTTAGGTTCTCTAGAAAGTAGCTTTCTAAACTACTACATAAATAACAGAAGTGAGCGTAAGATAGATTTTCAGCAGAAATAAAATAATAAGCATATAGTAGTAAATGTAAAAGAATTAAGGGAGAAGAAGATACTGCATAGATATTTATATACTAGTTCGGCCAACCTACCTATATCCAGTTATCAACCACTAAGTTCCACTAAAATCTTTCTCAACCCGAGAAAGAAACATGATAGTCTTTATAATAGCCTTTCCAAGCTCTTACCTATGACCAGTAGCAACCTCTACTATTATAAATCAAGTAATTTTTAACCATCCTCTCCAAGCTTAACTGAGTAGTCTTTAATCAGCTTCTCTAAGATCAACTGAGTAGTCTTTAACCAGCCTCTCCAAGCTAAATTGTGACCAGTAGTTACCTCTACAGTCGCATTACAAGTAGTTTTTGACTAGTCTTTAGCCGAGTAGTTTGTGTTTGGGTTGCAACTCAAATTAACCTATACTCAAGTTTCTGTAAAATATGCAATAATAGACTTGGGAAAAAATTGAATGACGTATTTCTATTGATTCTTCCTAGAAAGAATGTATAATCTATTAAAAACATAGAAAGAAGATTTTTAAAAACAAGGAAACTGATTATAAAATGTAATGAGCTTTACAAGAAGATAAGGATATATTTTTCTCAAAGTTTTAGCACTTATGCAACATAAAAAAAAACCTTTTTTTTTTAAAGCACAATATCTTTATTTATAGAAGGTCTTCATTTATGCCTGTTGCCTTTAATCAATTGTCCAAGTGACACATGTTGATTATCTACTTGTATCTAGGAAAGTGATCTAGCAGAGTAGCTAGTCTTTGTCAGAGTTATTGTAGAAGCCGTTATGAAATGGAGGTTTCTGAGTTCACCTTCATAAACTGTTTTTTACTTTTTGAACGAGGTTTCTGAACTTTTCTTTCTAGAAGATGAGGTAGTTGACCAAGTTGGCAGAAGAGATGACATGCCAATTTGTAACTGGGTTTGACTTTAAATTTGAATTTCAAATTTCTCTCATTTTCCCGTAGAGTGCATCGTTTCACTATGAAGTGAGCTTTTTGAAATGCAGTATTAGTTCCTTGATGAAAAAAAATGATCTTCTAGTCTTCAATCAGAGCAAGTATAAGATGAATTGATTCAAATGATGATGATTGAAGGTTGTAAAACACCCTTGCTTCAGAGCTAGTTTGATAACTTCATTTTAAGTGCACTTTCTGAAGTCACATTCTACTTTCTAAAGATCCGAACATTGGTTTCTTGTATACAATTTTCTTTGATCCATTAAGCATGTATATGTTCGTTGCGTGATATAATTTTCACTTGTATTATGTTCTTATCTCTTTAGATGAGATAAAACATGTTTGCACATGTAAAGTTAAATTATTTTCATTTCAAAAATGTCAATTCAAAATAACCTATTAATTATTTCAAGAAACTCAAGGGAAAACATTATTCTTCAAAACTTTTCTTTAAATTTGTTATTTCATCACTCAAAACATATTGTTTTAACACTTTCTGAAGGGTTCTAAAGCTAATAACTTACTCCAGTAATATGCAGGGAAACCTATGGATCTAATACCACTTTGTCACGATCCGACTTTGGATCCCTATAGAAGCCTCTAATAATGGGACTGGCTAGCATGCATAAAAATAATATATTTTTGTTCGAAAGCCTAATTTAAACATCAAATAATTATCATACATCAATTTTGAATAATCCAGTTTTCAACTAAAAATCATAATCCTATAGTATTTCCAAAATATAAATACTAAATACAAAACTAAGTAATAGTAATCTAGGACATATCCAACATAAGTAAATAAAATAACTAAGGGCTGAAATTAAATAATTATAAAAATATGCATGTCTAGGATTCTGCCTACATGATTATTGGAGACCATTAAAACTAGCATAAGTGTATAACATGCTTCACTTCAAAGCAAAGGTCACCAAAATGAAGTTGCATAACTAATGAGGTGGATCATATGGTGTAATTAAATCTATAACTGTATTTGTAGAGGAAGAAAAAGAGGGGATGAGTTTATTAAAAACTCAGTGAGTGGGTCTCTACTCAAACCTATATGGGACAATAACAAAAATAATACATAAGTGTACATGCAGCTGGCATAAAAGATTTTAATATTTAAATATATATATATATATATATATATATATATATATATATATATATATATAGTTGTAGTGAAAAATAATATTTTAACTAAATTCATAAACAGTAACTAATAGAGAAATAAGAGTTGAACTGAAAATTTAACAGTACTAAGCTGATATCTGAACTGAAGGGCACTTAACTAGGTCCCACAAAGCAGTAACCACACTAGGTTCCTTACTGTGACTAGGGTTGAGCTAGTCCTCTAGCCGATGACATGGTACCCAAGTTAATGATCCTACAGCTATTGACTCACTGTTTGTTTCTCACTAATTACAGGCCAAATTAGCATTCATAAAATTCCACTATTCATGCTGTTAATACTAAAATGGGGTTCATGAATTTTCTAAACATAGAAAAATATGTCTAAAACATACAAACAACCAAGTTGGTCCCATGAGCTTTCTAAGATAAGATTTTCTTAATAATTGCTAAAACTAACAATTTTTCTAAAGTTGGCATAATCTATGAAAGCATGTAATTGGCATAAATCATTCTAGAATATCACAAACAATTCACATAATGTTAGGAAAGTACTAATAATAACCAAAAGTATGACTGTGAGCTTAAACTCACCCATCGTTGGTAGCTGAGAGTGCACTTCCAATTACAACTTGACTCTGGGGAGTAGGAATGGCTTCAGTAACTACCAAATAGTACAAAGAAACCATAAACAATTGGCAAGTTTACTAATAATAATTTGAAATGACAGGGAAGAAGAACGTTGTGAGAAAATCATGCCTGATAGTAGCCTAACCCTTAAACTTGGTAAAAAGAGGAAGAAAACTAGAAAATCCACAAAAAACGCTTACTAGAAGCTTGGGGAAGAGGAAGAACGGAAAAGAAACACATGAGAGAGGTGTAGAGGATGCTAAATGCTGGCTAGGGTGTATTTCCTGAGCCTAAGAATGGGTTCATATAGCGTTGCGGGCATTTTAATGAAATTGCAACGTTTTAATGTGTTCTAATATCAAGGACTCCACTATAGAGGTCTATAAGGGACAAAACCCCATAGCATGCATACATGTGACTGTTATAGTGGTCCATGACTGCTATAGCCATCTCTAGTGACCAAAACCCATGCGCCACACCACATCAACACTATTGTGGTCTCAATAAAGCCAATCTTGTATAATTGGGGTATTTCATACATCTAGGGTCTTCCCGGCAATCCCAGTAGGCCTCAGGGAACTCTAAGATCATATTAGACTTGTCTAGAAACATGTGAATCTGAGGTATCACATAATATCTAATAATTTTTAATTTATTAATTTTAAATTTTATTTTTAAAAATTAATGTAAACTATTAAAATAGAAAAAAATTATATTAATACTTGATGATATATTGTTGCGCCAACTGTTATATAAAATACTTTACTTAAAAAATAATGTGATATTTTATATTAATGGTGAATGTTACTTAAAATTTGAATTTAGTAACGAACTATATTGTTTTAGATAATAATTTATCCCGTTAATAAAAAATTCATTAAACTAGGTTGTTAGTGCCTGTCTATCATAAAAAAAGTAAACTTATTTTCATTTTTAATGGTATTTATAGGATATTGAAATAGACAAATTTATGTTATTATGCTTAGTGGAATAATCAGTTTTGATTTTTTTTCAAAAAATAAAAAATACAGAAGTAAAAAGTATTGAAATATAAAAAGAATTCTTTTAAAAGTTTAATAATATTGAGTTTTAATAAAGTTAAGATATATTGATAAATTATTGACTTAATTATGAAAGAGAATAAAAGAGTATATTGAGAAAGTTAAATAAAATATGAGTAAGTAGGTGTGATAATAGTTAAAATGGAGTGGCAATAGGCCCTCCTGTACTTTAGATAAAATATGACTATAGAAGCCTCCAATAATGGGAAAAACAAAAAAAAAAAAAGATCGATGGAACTACAGCAAAACTGCCATCACGTTTCCAGGAATTTCAGCATTATTGTAGTGCATTCCAGTCTCCAGTCAACTTTTATTTATTTTTAGGTAAAAACGCGTTGAAAGCTGGATAGGGATTGTTTTCGTTTAAAATTTTGAATAAGCAATGTTATCGTATTTCTTTGCAATGATGGTGTGCATTTTTACCTTATTCAATTCAATTGTGCTATATTTTTTGTCATTAAATTTTGGAAGCGAGTGTTATTAAGGAATATTTATTATTTTTTATTAATCGTAATAAATACTACAAGAATCAAGTATTTAATATTTTTCCATATTTAAATATCTTTAATGATTCTTATTTGGTTTAAATATGTTTAAATTATCCGAAAAATAAATGGTTTTTTATTTTAGTCCCTACAAAATAATCTAGTTTTAGTCAAAACATCTCCAAAACTGATTGTTTTTAATCCCTGCAGTTAGACAATCTCTATAAAATATTGAGCTAGCTAATCAAAAATCATGTTATACAATCTTATAATGGTAATCAACAGTTGTATGTGGCATTACATAATCTTAGAGTATGTGTCAACTACTCTCATCTAATAAAAATCCATTACACGACCCAATCCATCATGTTATCTTAACATTTTACATTGATAGACCAATTGCAAGGAGTAAAACTAAATAGTTTTGATAATATCTTGTCCAAAACCATTTTGTTTTTCAAATATCAAAATAAAAACACGTTTCAGGCACCAAAAACTTGTTTAACTCTTCTTATTTAAATCTCTTAATATGTTTATAAGAAATTTCATCCTGATTTATTTTTCAATGATCAAGTTATTTTGTAGAATTTTATTTTGATTCATTGTTAATATAAAAAATTTATATACAAACATCCAATAATGTGTTGTGATAAAAATTTACTATCGCAAAAGCCTAACGAATAAAAATATATGAATTAGATGAAATATAATTTTTTCTATTAAGATAGGATGGTGTATTAGAATTGAAAATCTTTTTATAAGCTCTAATGTCACAGTAACTCCTCCGACGTTGACATAAATATGATTTTTTTTTTTTTCAAACCCATTTCAATAATCAAAAGCCATTTGCGGTTACAGCAGAAAGTCAATGCCTCAAAACCCAAAACTCTTTCTTCATGTGCCGTATGAATTCAATCGTTATGTTATGAACACGGTGATAGAGTCTACAAGGCAGGAAATTTCCCCCTTAAATACAGACATTTGCAGTTTCTCAAATTTCAGACAGCCAACCAATTTTTCATACCAATCCTCTGTGTCTTGCAGTTGCAACATCTTTCTTCACTCATTCTGCAGTTATCATATATGGCAACTCCGGCTCCAACTTATCACAACTTCAATTCTACCAATAACGATGTAAGTTTCTTTCTTTTGTATAGTAAGCCGTTATTTCATCTGCATCTAGGTTTCATACTTGATTTTGGTTTCTGCTAAAGTTTAAGCATACTAATACTAACACAGTAGCTTATCTCTTTTCATCAACAAAAAAGAAAATAGTGTTAACTCAGTGACTGTTAGGTTTGCAAATAAGCCCATTTTTTCAGTTAAAAATTAATTAGCAGAGTTTATTATCAGGAACGAATATTCTTTGTTTTTTCCCACCTTTGTTATACCTCTTATGCTAGATTGTATAGAGTTAAAGGTAGTCAGGGTGGGCTTTGGTGGCTTAAAGAGGTCTGATATCCTTTATAAGAAGATTAAGTTTGGCTTTGGTGGTTTGAAGAGGTTGGTCTCCTCTATAAGAAACTTAAGTTTGGCCTATTATATTACAGACATTTTTAACATTTTTAAGACCTAATCTAGCTATTTTAGAGGCCTTGGAGCGCGTTTGAACGTGTTTTTTATTTAAAAAAATTTAATAAAAAAATATCTTTATATGTTTTTCAATATATTTAGGTAAATATTTTTAGTAAAAGTAGAATCACTAGAAAAAATACAAAATGATCTTTTTTGATAAGTGATAATTTTCATCTCCTGAAAAAAAAAATCTTTTTTATAGCACAAAAAAGATATTTGACAATATAAATTAATGTTACAACCAAATATAAATTAACTTTTACTTTTTGAAATATCTTAATTGAAAAATCAATTAAAAAAGATCTCTTATAAAAAGCACATTCAAACAGGTTCTAAGTTCATTGTTTCAATAGTTTGATTTGATACATTATATAAAAAGCTATTTTACAATAAACTATTTCAGTATATATGCCCAAAAAAAATTCTTAAATAAGTTGAAAATTTTTTAAATAAGACGTGAAACGTTTAAATAGGCTGAAAAATATGTTGCTAAATAGGATATATAAGGCTTCCTATATAGGCCTTCTTACACCATGATTTATTTGTTATTCAGTTCCATATTTACTGACCATTTATTTCATACCTCCAACTTTCCCTTCACACAACCGTGCTTAAAATAAACATTTTCAGCTAACTTATACTATTACTAACATTTTTTTTTCACGTGGGCGCAAGCATTTTTATTCAAAGTAATAAACCAAAGGAGATGAAAAAGAGCTAATTAGAAAGATAGGGAGAGAATGAGAGAATGGGAGCACAACATTTTGGGTTTATTGGCTTGGTTGATCGAGACAAGTATATGGGTATTTACAGATGACAAGGAGTGTCTCTAGACTCTTCTAAAATTGACTTCATCGATAAGCATATGCACCATGTATACTTTGTAAATACAAACTCCTAAAACCATAAAATGAATGTCTGGCCTAGTGCATGTATGTTAATTAAGTACCTCATACTTCCCAACTATACTCCTATATAGAGTCAAATCAACCATCTCACGATTGATCATCTTGGACAACTCTGATTGATAATTAATAGGTGTGCTCAAAGACTGGCAATTTATCATCTTGAACTTCTCAAGTACTTTCTTTGTACAAGTCTCTCGAGAAATATTAAAATATATAACAGAAAGTGTTAGTTTAATTGTAACAGTTTGTTTCAGTTAGTTCAGTTATGACTTGCATATGACTCGTATATAGGCACTAAACTCTTGTTGATTCAGTAATGAGAATAGCGTCCATTCCATTTTTCATCTGAGTTTTCTCTTTTAATCTCTCTTTCTCTCGAATTTAGCTTGTGACAGCATGATCAATTTCCACTTGTGTTATGGTATCAGCGATCTCTTGTAAGAGAAGGCTCTGTTGTGCCATGATACTCCAATCTCTATCCTATTATTGCTTGCTTCGGCCATCATCTTCCTTCGTGGCTTCTTTTATTCTTGCTCAGATTCATGATCACTTCCCTTTTCTTCTTTGTCTTCAATTCTTGAGAGAGTTACTCAGAAACTTCATTTTTTTTCCTTCCAATGGCGAATTTGGAACAGCAAGAGAATCCCCTCACTGATCCATTAACCCCTTTCTTTCTGCATTTAGGTGACAACCTAGCTGCAATATTGGTCTCGTCACCTCTCATAGAGTCTGACTATAGTCTCTGGACCAAAGCAATGACAATTGCTTTGGAATTTGAAAAATAAACTTGGTTTCTTGGATGGCACGATTCATGAACCTGCTATAGGAGATCCTTTGAGAGTTGCTTGGTAGGGGAACAACACAACTATTCTTTCTTGGATTACACGGTCTCTGTCAAAGGAGATTGCTGAAAGCATGATTTTTCATATACCAGAGCTTCTGATGTATGGACTGAATTGGCTTAGAGATATTCTCTAGGAAATAAATCAAGGATTGTAGATTTACAAGAAGAATTATATTCATTGAAACACTATAATCTTTCTATTGCGGTTTATTTTTATAAAAAAAAAATCGATTTAAGAGTTTATGGAGTGAGTGAGAAAATTGTAGGCACATATTACCTTGTGCATGCGGTCAAATGTGTAGGTGTACAATGTATAGGGATCAAGATTGTGTCATGAGGCTTCTCAAGGCCCTCAATGAATAATACTCAGGTGTTAGATCCCAAATCTTGCTTATTAAGCTATTACCTCCCATCAATGAGGTTTTAGGCATGATAGCACA
Source organism: Dalbergia cultrata (assembly GCA_031216105.1). Lineage (NCBI taxonomy): Eukaryota > Viridiplantae > Streptophyta > Magnoliopsida > Fabales > Fabaceae > Dalbergia > Dalbergia cultrata. Next base: position 26,283,624 of record CM062353.1, on the reverse strand, counting down.
ACAAGAAAGACAGTTTCTCAGTGAGGGTAAAGGAAGTGCCAAAGTTTTGGCTTCTGTTCATGGGGAAAATAGATTCCATAAATTGGGTGGTCAAACTCAGTCTCATTTCAAAGGAAAATTTGTAAAAAGTCAAACTAGTGCTGTTAAAGTGTGCAACTGTAGAAAAGGATTTCTCTTATTCTAATTTCATTCTGTACAGGACATAATTAAACAAGCTCATGATACAATCAAAAATCAAATCCTATTCCTAAAAACAAGGAGGGAAATAATCTCCTCTTAAATAAAATTAGCTATATAATTTATATAAATAAGGAAAGAACATAATTATCCTAATTAGGGAATATACAGATATTTACTATCATAATATTCAAGATGTGGCTTAGATTCTTTCAACACTCCCTCTCAAAGCTGAGTGGTAGATATTTGTCATTCCCAAATTGGATCTAAGAGTCTCATAAATAGGCTTGGAGAGGCCCTTAGTTAGGATATCTAGTGTTTGTTTAGTTGAGGGAATATATTCAAGACTTGCACAGCCAATTATCTACCTTCTCCTTTATGAAATGGCGGTCAATCGCTCAATATTTTTTTAATACTTTTATTTAAAACTTTAACAAGTTCTTTAAAAAATACTCATCAGCCAAGCTCTTAAAATATACATGATTGCTCATCTTCTTCTTTTTTTGGTTAAAAAAGTATTTATGAATCTGAATAAAAATAAAAAGTGCTTAAGAGAATTGAATAGGGACTTATGAAGATTAAGGAGACCGAAGATATCAAAGTAAAAGTTTTAAATTTGTGGAAAAGAAATGGCTACTTTCGCTAGTGATAATGATGGCTTGCCAAGAGTTTCTTTTTGATACTTTCCTCAAATTTAGGTGAATAAAGAAGAATTTTCCCGTGCCCTTGTTTAAAACCATGACATCACAATGTTTCTTATCGTGTTTTGTACTTCAAATAGAACAAAAATTGATAGTATAAAATTTAATAGAATAAAGCCTGATAGTATAAAACTAAATAAACTTTTAATACTGTATAATATTTGGTGTAACATTGTGTAAGTATTTTATAGGTTTAATTATGCCGCAGGTCTCTATAGTTTCACTCAATTTTCAATTAGGTCCTTATAGTTTAAAAGTTTCTAAATAGGTCCCTATAGTGCATGAGATTTTTCAATCAGATCCTTGTCGTTTTAAAAAATAGAATATTCTTTGAAATATGAAATATTCCATTTTCATCTCTTTTTTCACGTAATGGTAAGGACCTGATTGAAAATTCTCATACACTATCAGGACTTAATTGAAAATTGACCGAAACTATAGGGACTTAAAGAATAATTAAACATTTAAAACCCATAAAGTTTCAAATCATTATTCTACCACTCTCTAAGTCTATAAAAAATAAATAAATAAATAAATAAATGAAAGAAAATTTCATCAGTACCGGTATTCAAGATTTCAAGATAAATTATATGCGCTAAATCAAAATCAAAATCTTATATAACATGAAAGAAATTAACTAGCCATAATTGATTTTTATAATGATTTGTTATTGCTTTTTCACTTTCAGATAGATTAGTAGTTTCCATTATGATGACTTGTCTGATTATAATCATTATACTTGGTAGATTTTGAAAAAACAATATATCTTGGATGAATAATTTATAGAGAGATGTTAGTATTTTGTGTGAAAAGATTATACCAAATTTTGCAGTGCCAAGTATAGTGTTTGAGGAACGGAAATCATGGTGGGCAAGTGGTAGTATAATGATTTATTAGGAAAAAGAGTACTATAAAGAGAAGAAATTGATACCTCTTAAAATGTGTATATGCAAAAAGTACGAAAAAATTTTCATAGTAAATGCGACTTCTTTATGTTACACCAATGAAACTAATTGCAGGAAGGAGAAATGCTTAAGTGCATCGAGAATATGAGCAAATATTTATTTGCATTCATACATTAATTGATACATAAGTTTTATAGGTAATTATTATCTCATTTTCCCCTGTATTTTTAATGCAAATTTGATATGTCAATTAATAAATAGAATAAAATAACTATTTTGTCTTGCTTTAAACGCACTTAAGAATCTCTTTTATAGGGATATCTTCTTTTACATGATTAGATTCACATAAGAACTGTCAATTAATTATTTTGTTCCCTTGATACCCTTATGAGAGAGAGTATTAGTGAATAGATAATTATAAAATATAGCGACATGTGATATAATTAAATCTATTTTATATTATATAATATTATTATTTATTTATAGATAACTCTAATTTATATATAAATATAAAATAAAATAAAATAATATTTTTTTAATTATTTAAATTTATTGAAAACATATAATAATATCATTTATTTAAAAATAATTATACATATAAATAAATATTAAATAATATTAATTTGATATTTTTTAATATTTTCTCATAATTATTGAAACTTTAATATTCTAATATATATTAGATTAAAATTTTTATCATTAATCCTTACTTTAATTTACCTTAATTTATTTATTTATATATTTTAATATTATATAATTTATAATTTAATTTAATACTAAATAAAATTCATTATTTATTTAAATATTTATTAAATTCCTTAATATAATTTTATTAGTTTATATTAATTATTTTATTCTAATAATCATTTTATTTATTATAATGTTTCATATTATTTAATTAAATAAGTAAAATAAACCTTATATATTAAAAACTAATCAGGCCTTATCCTCTCTCCCTATGCGTGATTGAGTTATCGATTATTTAACGTACAAGGTTTGATGGATAAATTTATACAATATGCTACTTGCATCAAACAAAGAATAAAATCATTATGTATTGTATTAACTTATTCTATCATACTTCATACAATGTGCAAAACAAGCCTGAAAGTCATCATAAGTTGTTTAGACTAATGTGGATGAGTTTTCCGAAAAAAATCATTTATATCATGTTATTTTTTTCATAAAATAATTTCTTTATATATATATATATATGGAAATAATTTCTTTTTAAAAATTCATCTTTAAATATATATTTTATTATAAATAGCTTTTCTCAGAAGATTAAAATTGTAGCTTTTTAAAAAAGATTGTTTTTCCTTTTTCTAATACTTAACATTTTTCTTGAAAGATCATCCAAACATATTAAAACATATGTCAACAAATAGTTCTTCTATTAAAAACAATTTCACTCAACGTTTTTTACCTTTACTAGTGACTTAACTGATACTTTTATGACAGTCAAGCTACATTTTCACTAACCTATATGTTTACTTTGGGGATTAATTTTATATATTATTAATATGAAATTATTTGATATCATATTATTTTTATGAAAAAAAGAGGCTGCTTCCGTTAATATATATATGGAGAATTGATGATAAATGAGATAGTGGTTGGTAGATTTAAAAAAAAAATTTAATAAAAAGAGACACTAAAAAATAGTAACTCACTCCAATGCTCTTATTAATAGTATAGATAATGTATTTTCAAGATTTTTGGGACTCCAAATTAACCTTTATTTTAGATTTCTTCATTTATCGTGAAAGAAAATTAGTCTTTGAAGTTTGATCGGCATGTATCCTTTAGTATCAAGGTTCCTTATTTGTATGTGTATATAGCCCCATAAATTACATCACTCTTTTGGTTGTTGGTCAAATATTAGATGGAAGATAGATTGGAGAAGCAGAAAGCACTTGATGATTGGCTTCCAATTACTTCTTCAAGGAATGCAAAATGGTGGTACTCAGCTTTTCACAATGTCACTGCCATGGTTGGAGCTGGTGTTCTCAGCCTGCCTTACGCCATGTCAGAGCTTGGATGGTATCTTTCATACTCAAATTGAGTTTTTGCCGTTGCTTGATTCGTTGAAAAGAAAAAAAATATATGAAAGAAAGCGAATGATAGAAATATTCTAAACGTGTTTAATTTAATACCATAAAAAGAGTGAAGAAAAAAAAAAGGAATTACTGCATAAATTCTGAATTCTATGACTTTTTAAGTAAAATATATTTTCGGTGCATTTTGATTACGTGGAAGCTATGAAATCAGCTAATAAATGAAAAATAGTTCATTTTGACAGTTAATGTTTGAATGCTTTATATATGTAAATAATTATTTTTTTAATTTTATTCGTGTGATCCTATAAGTTCAGACTGAATGTGTTGGATACTGAAGCAAAAATATTTCTATGGATATTTTTCCATAGGAAGTTCTTATTGAGTTGAGAATAATAACAATGATGTTCAGGGGTCCTGGTGTTACTGTGCTAATCTTCTCATGGATCATCACCTTGTACACACTATGGCAAATGGTTGAAATGCACGAAATGGTTCCGGGGAGACGTTTTGATAGATACCACGAACTGGGTCAATATGCCTTTGGTGAAAAGCTTGGTCTTTATATTGTGGTGCCTCAACAACTTGTGGTTGAAATTGGGTTGAACATTGTATATATGGTCACTGGGGGAACGTCATTGCAAAAGTTCCATGACACCGTGTGTTCAAGCTGCAAAAAGATTAGATTGACTTTCTTCATTATGATCTTCGCTTCTGTTCACTTTGTGCTGTCCCATCTCCCTAGCTTCAACTCAATTTCTGCTGTATCTTTGACAGCAGCAGTCATGTCCTTCAGGTATAACTCCTATTTCCAATCTATATCTCCTCTTGTATAATGCACAAGTACTTGAATTCTGCTCGTATCTTTTGGATGTGGCTCGTTTTTGAAGCTAAGAGATAAGGTAGATTCACTTTGTATTTCTATATATATTCCTCTATTTATTTTGGGATAAATTGTCATATATAAGATATTTATTATAAATTTTAATATTTTATATGTAAATATTACATTTGTATTTAATCTATAATCATATTTGCATTTTACATTTTCATAAAACTGTCATATTTACATATCACACCATATTGTATTCAATACTCGTAACAATACTTGTGCAATAAAGTTCCTCTTTTATTAAGAGTGTGTTTTTTTAATTTTTCGTACCAATTCTCTTCTTTTTCTTTCCAAAGTGAAACTTAAAAAAAACGTTGGTAGGATATGTTTAGGAGGATGACAATGGAGGGAGTGGCAAGAAGTGGGAGACAGAAGCCAAAATGACCATTGTTTGAAAGGAATGTTTGAGGAGGGAATGAAATGGCTTGTAGTCCCTACTTTGCCACTCAAAGTACTGATTTTAGGAACGAATGTTGTAGCCCCTTCCATTCTACAAATCTGTCAAACATAGCGTTAGAGCCGGTTAGTTGAAGCAGAAAAGAAACACAAATTAAACAGGTGTAATATCACTAGAATTGTTTACTTAAAGTTGGATGTTTGCATTGTCCTACAGTTACTCTACAATTGCTTGGGCAGCTTCTGCTCATAAGGGTGTTCAAGAAAATGTGCAATATGGCTACAAAGCTACTAGTACACCAGCGAAAGTGTTTAATTTCTTTAGTGCTCTTGGGGATGTGGCATTTGCCTATGCTGGACACAATGTGGCGCTAGAAATCCAAGCAACAATTCCATCTACACCAGAAAGGCCATCGAAGGGTCCTATGTGGAAAGGGGTGCTTGTTGCCTACATAGTTGTGGCTCTGTGCTACTTCCCAGTTGCTCTTGTCGGCTACTGGATGTTTGGCAATGTAGTTGATGATAACATTCTAATCTCCCTGCAGAAACCAAAATGGCTTATTGCAACGGCTAACATGTTTGTTGTCATCCATGTTATTGGAAGCTATCAGGTGAATATCAATTTCTTTGTTTCTTGACACTTGTTGAAAACCTTTACTTTGAAAACTAACAACTTGCATTTTAATTTGTTGATGTAGGTTTATGCCATGCCAGTGTTTGACATGATTGAAACCGTGATGGTGAAGAAGTTGAATTTTAAACCTAGCAAACTCTTTCGTTTTTTTATACGTAATGTGTATGTAGGTAAGTAAACTTTTCCATGTTGAGCAATTTAAATAGTTAGACAAATATTGTTAGAATCTTTGATAGAATTTATAATTGTTAGATAAAATAAAGTATGTGTTCTTACCTAGAAGTGGAGGTAAGACCACAGGCAACTCCGACATCCGTGTAAGTAGGGGTAGGATACCTGCAAGGACACTTTGATGCTCAAGTTAGTGAATAAATAAGGCGTAGAGTAGGAAAATATATATGAGTGCTAGAATTGAGATGAAATACTTAGGGGCGATAAGCCCTTTTTTATAGTCTTCTTTGAATAGGGGAGATATTCTAAGGATTTAGTCAATATTAGATAAGTCCCATATCCAAGGGTGGTTATGATCCAATATAAAAGATATGGTGAAATAATAAGAGATCTCATGGATGATTTAGAAGATATCTTCTGCTAAATCAAGGGAGACTCTCTGGGGGGATCTTGATGGTACGTGATTGATTTATGGGTCCTCTGTCTGAGTTCTCTAAGGCTGGGCCGAGTTCTCGAACCCATATTTCTAGTCCAGCACATAACCCCCTCCCAATATTGGTCGAAGGCCGAGTATCCGATACTGAGGTGTCATTGTCGAGGACTTTGTGCTGAGCTCAAATGAGTCGCTTGTTTCACATAGCTTAGCATGTCTCAATTGCTACAATGGCAGTTATTGGAGAATGTGCTACAACACTCGTCTCATTTTGAATGGTGAGCAATCATGTCTCATCAAGTAGGGATCATGGTTTGCATGTGAGTTGTTGAATTAAAGTGATTAGCCCATTGCCACGGGATGAAATGAGCATCTCAAATGCACTACCAAGTGGAAGGAAGCATTTTCAGCCAATGGATGAGCTTAATTTAGTTGAAAATGAGAGAGAGATGTTCAAGTCTCATTTCTGCATCTTTCTTCATTGGTTTCAAATTTTCTCTTTATTGGTGCTCACTCAAACTTTGATTTCATCCTTCAAACTTTGATTTCCTCAATTTTTAATTAATGAGTTTGATTCTTATCTTCTTCCTCTATAGTTTGATAATTTATTTTTACTAGAACCTAGCATAGATGACTTTGCTTCTTTTGTTGCTTTTTTGTTTTTTTTTTTGGGTGTGTTTTCCCTTTGATATCACCCCTTCTCCTATTTACATTGCTTTGGTATTTATCTATAACTAGAGAAAATGGCGCATCTACCTCTAGGAAAGGGAAAGCTGTGGTGAATGAGGCAGAGTATGACCTTTACGGTGGAGTCAATGCCGAGAGTAAGGATGTGGCCTCCATTTTTTTGAGATGATGGGGTATTCATAGGTTAGCGAGTGTTGTTTCATTCCATCATGTGGGGAAAAGAAAATTGAGTGTCTCCCCTATAGTTCTGAGGATTAAGTATGTCATTGCAGGTTAAGGGAGAATGATGGCGACTATATTTATATGTATGTAGATTTTTTGGAGAAGCTAAATGTGAGGGTACCTTACTGTAAGTGAATGTGGCCCCTTATCAATTGGTCCTGAATAGTTGGGCCTTCATCTGAGCATTTGAGAACTTGTTCAAAGTGCTCAGCCATGACCTTATTGTTAGGGTTCTTTATATATATATATATATATATATATATATTAAGTGAAAGGGGTTGACAAGGAGAGCTGGGTATTATTTAATAATGTCCCTAGGAAAAAACAGTTAGCCTTACTGAGCTCCAATTTGAAGAAGTTTAAGGACAAGTTTTTAAAGTTGTGGTTAATGAAGTTTGAGTTCTTTTTTTTCCTAGATGAGTATGGGTTGGAGAGGTTTCCCTTATACTAGCAGCCTAACCGAGCCAGATTTTGAGGTCAGAGTATAGTTCCCTTCCATTGGAGGATCAGGTAGTTATCGACTATTTAGAGGAGAGTGTGAGTCTGAGTAGAACCTTGTCTTGTGCTGTTTTATTGGAGTAGTGGTATAACAACTAGAAAGTCCTCAATCACAGAGGTATTTGTTTTGAAATTTCTATTTTTGTTGTTGATTTCTTCTTGTCATTGATCTTTTACCCTGTTATTCTTGTTTTATAGCTGAGATGGCCCACAAGCTTCCTCCAAAGGATTTTGCCAATTATGTGGCCAAGAAGAAAGGCACTATTAGCAGTGACCGAGTTCTGCTAGTGTCTCCTAGGGCAGGGACATGTTTTAGGACCCTAATCGACCATAACCTTTTACAAGCTCAGAAAAGGGCAAGGGTGGAGGTCATGCCAGAGACTGCTCCCATCTCTTCATCTGCATTAGCGAGAGCTCGGGAGATCAAGGAATTCCTTGACACTATTAATAGTACCAGCCTTTGAAGTTTCTTTTCCTTGAATTCATCAATCAGTGGTTCAGCCATGCCAGGGATCTGGCCATGGCAAGAGAGTAAGGGTCCTAGTCTCTATCATTACTTTGTGACCTAAGGGCTCCGATCTATATGATCACTAGGCATTTGAAGAAGGAGTATGGCGGATCCACTCGGGTTGTAGAGGCTGCGATGTTAGTTATGGCCGTGCTCCAGAATGAGAATGAGATATTGGAGGCAAGGTTAGAGAGGAAGAGGAAGGATTGGGAAGGTACCATAAAGATTCTTCAAGACAAGGTCACCAACATGATCGCCCAACCTAAGCTGGATACAAACCTTATTGAGCTCCGGAGGAAGGAGCTTGAGGCTGAGAACCGCCGCTTGAAGGACAAGGTTGAATATTTGATAGGAGAGGTGATCAACCAGTACATAGCCAGATTGGATCGAGCTTTTGATCAAGTTTAATTGCTTCATTGGGAGGTCAACCTTTCCCAATATGGTCCCTTCAAGGAGGTCATTAGCCTTGAGCTTGTTGATACCTTTTCTCTGGAGGGAGCGAAGGAAGCGGAGGAGGCTTATAAAGGTGCTCAGGTTAACGTCAAGGAGGGAGCGTGTGGGGAGGCTGAAGAAGATCATAGTGATGATTAGGTTGAGAGGGTAGAGTTTATTCAAACTGCTTTCCCCAAGGATCAAGAAAAGCAAGTTGACCTTGATCCCTGAGCTTTTATAGTTTGATTTCAAGCACTGTAATCTTTGTACTGAATCTATTTTATCATTCTGATATCCTGTAGTCCTTGAACTAGCTCTGTAATGTGAAATTCCTTTACCCTTTCTTCAACTTGTGTTAAGCTAGTAATTTTTATAGTGGACTAATAATGTTGCGTGTTTCATGTTTTTATTGTTGTCTTTTGCAAGGTTATTCTCATTCAGAGGTAGTTCTTGCTATTGAGAGAGTCCAATTTTTACCTTTAGCCTGTTAGGGGGAATTCAGAGTGGATTTGAGGTTGGAGGCATTGCATTTTCATTAGTGTTTTGGGATGTGCTCAGCATGGATACGAGAACATTCCACGTTAATTGGTGCTTTAGGGCATGCTTGGCATGGATGCAAGGATGTTTGACTTTGTACTTTTATTAGTGGTTTGGGACCAACTTAACATGGATCCAAGGACAGCACTTTGATTGGTGCTATAGGACATGCTTAGCATACATTTGAGGATGTTTTGACTTTGGACTTTTTGATTGGTGCTTTGGAACATGCTCAGTGTGGATCCAAGAACATTCAAACTTTGCACTTTTGATTGGTGCTCTAGAATATGCTTAGCATAGATCTGAGGACATTTTGACTTTGCATTTTTAATTGGTGCCCTGGAATGTGCTCAGCATGGATCCGAGGATGTTTCGACTTTGCACTTTTGATTGGTACTTTGGAATGTGCTTAGCATGGATCCGAGGATGTTTCGGCTTTACACCGCTTGTTTAATGTCAACAAGGTCCTATTTATATGAAAAGGTAAATGTGTAAAGGTATAATTTTTTTTGGAATATAGGATAAGGATTACATCATTTTCATCTATGTGCCCCCAAGATGTTAGGCTCACACACGATCATGCCCTATTAAAACCTTTGTTAGTAAAACCCAGTGGGATAAAACTTAACTAAAGGAAAAAGAGTGTACCCATTATGTGTGATTTAAGGCGTTATCCTCTAACTGTAGTATCTTCTGAAGGATGCAATGTTCCACATCCTTGGAAGTCCTTCGTTTGATAGGTCAGTGATACTTCATGGCCAACATCTCCTGTAACTTGAAATAATATTTCCTAATTTATTTCTAACTTGCATTCTTCAAGAGGTTTTCTCTTAAGAACTAGGCCACTGACTTGGAATGTTCTTGGGTCAATCATTTCGTTGTATGCTTTTGTGACCCGTTGGTTGCATGCCTATTCCCTTATGCGAGCTAGTTAACTATCTTCTTCAATGATTTAACTAGGAACACTGCTTTACTTCGAAAGATGAGCTGGCGTGGTGTTTCTTGGGTCAAAGACTAGGTGATGGTATGGTATTCCAATAAGATTTCTAGGAGTTCCTCTATCCAGAACCTTCTTTCCTTGTTGAGCTTCTTGCTTAACCCAGTAAGGATTACTTTATTAGTAGCCTTGGCTAGGCCATTAATTTAGGGGGTTTTCAACAGAGGCAAGGATGTGTTTGGTATATAAGTTATCACTAAGCTCTTTTAATCTTCTGTTTCTAAATAAAGTCATGTTGTTAGTAACCAACTATCTAGGGAGGCCAAATTTTCATATTATTATCTTATAGACAAATTTTCTTATATTTTCATGTATAATTATAGCTAGGGGTTTGGCTTTATCCATTTGATGAAGTAGTTAACAACCACCATAAGGTATTTGAGTTCGCCTGGTGTTAGGAGAAAAGAACCGAGGAGATTGATCCCCTATTTATGAAAAAACCAGTTGGGTTCTGAGAAGTGTACTAGTTCTAGGTGCTTCTAAGATACTTTAGAAAACATTTGACATTTATCATACTTTCATATAATCAGTCCATCTTCATGGTTGGTTAAAAATAACCTGCTTATAGTATCTTGGCAGCAAAGGTTCAACCTTCGATATAGTTCTCGCATACCCCTTCATTGACCTCGGCCATGATGTTATTAACTTCTTGAGGGCCAAGATAGTTCAAGAGTGGTAATGAATAACCTTGCTTGGAGAGTTATTCTCTGCAAAGGGTGTAGTGGCTAGCAATTATTCTAAATTTTTTAGCATCAGTTGTCTGCCTTGGGAGCTCGCCCGTGGCAAGATAGGTGAAGAAGGGAGTTCACCAGTCTTCAGTCTTGGGTCGTACAATGTATGCTTTAGATTAAAGGCATCTCAGCTTGTCTAATTTTACCTATATGATTGATTTGTTGTTCTAGGGTTTACTAGTGCTGGTGAGCTTGAAAAAGATATCTACTCAGGTATTGTGCTCTTAGGAAATGTGTGTTACCTCACAGATCTCAATGGTCTTGATTAGTGTCTTGATCAGTGCTAAGTATTTCTCAATGAGAGGGTCTCGAGCAGTGAAAGAGCTAATGATTTGCCAAATGACGAGCTTGGAGTCTACCTTTACTTGGAGTCGGCGAGTGCTAACTTCTTGGGCAAGCTTGAGTTCGGTAATGAGGGCTCATATTCGGCTTGGCTGTTGCTGGTTTAGAACTATTACTGAACAGATTTTTCGATAACTATTCCTTTTCCATATTCTAAGGTGATACTAGCTACGCTTCCTCTATTATTAGACTTTCCACCGACATTTAGGTAGCATTTAGTTAGTGATACAAGGATAGAAATATGGAGACACCAAAGATACCTATTTGGTGTTGGAAACAGGAACATGGGATAGAAAAACACAATTTCTATACCTCTAAAATATGGAGATAATGGAAACATGATACGGAGACAAAAAAATTATTATTTTTTCTTCCAATAATACCTTTATACATATTTATTATTTCTCAATGTGTCCTCACAAAAGACGATGGTGTTGGGCGGTCTGATGGCTGGCCAGTGGCGGTCAATGCTAATCAATGGCGGTACTTATGTCTTTATCATGCATTTGTTGTATTGTCCTTGTGTTTTCAAATGAAATACGGGGACAGTTTTCATGCATTGTACTCCATTATCAAACACGATATAGAAACACTGCTTTTTATGTCTCTATCTCCATTGTCTCCATTGTCCCTATTCTATCCATATCCTTCTACCAAATGCTATCTTAGTGTTCATGAGTTGAGTTCTTGTAGTGACTTGTGGGTGAGTTTTGCTACGAAGTAGGCTAGAGATTAGGCCTTGATTGGTCTTCTTGGTTGGTATTCAAGCCCAAACTCGAAGAGCTTGTTGGACTATGCAATTATCAGACCATCTATTTTGGGCTTGGCCAGTATTTACCATGTGGGCTGTTCTATTCTGACTATCATGTCATGGCTCTGGAAGTAGAATCTAAGTTTTTTGGCTAATATCACTATGTCGTAGGTGAGATTTTCAAGTTTTTGGTATTTCTGTTTAAGGTCTTGTAGTGTCTTCATGATGAAATAGATTGGCTGTTGCTCTCTATTTCGTTCCGTGACCAAGCCAGCTTATAGAATGTTTGGTCACGGAAAGGTAGAGGAAGAGTATTTCCGAGCTATGGTTTGGTGAGGATCAGGGGTTGTTAGGAATCTCTTGAGCTATATGAACGCTGTTTCAAATTCCTAGGTCCATTCAAAACTTGATTGCTTTCTTAGTGTCTTGAAAAATATGAAAGCATGCTCAGTCGACCTCGTGAGGGAGCAGGATAGGGCAGCGACTAGTCCTATGAGTTGCTATACTTCTTTGTTGATCTTAGGCTTCTCATCTCCACTATAGCTCGACACTTATTTGGGTTGGCTAGATTCTTTAATAGGTAAGCATGAATTTGAGGAATTTCTTGCCCTGGACTTCAAAGGCACATTTATCTGGATTTAACCTCATGCAATACTTTTTGAGCTGACCGAAGATTTTTTTGGAGGTCTTGGATATGATTTGTGTTTGCCTAGGCTTTTGCCACTATGTTATTGACATAGACCTCAACATTCTTTCCGATCTATTCTTCAAAGAACTTATTCACTAGTCTCTAGTACATGGCCCTTGCATTTTTTTAGGCTAAACAACATAGCTTTGTAACTAAAGTTTATGTACTATGTAGGAAAGTCTATTTTATCTTCATCTTCTAGGCGCATCTAGATTTGGTTCTAACTAGAGTGGGCATCCACGAAGCTCAAGTATTGGTATCCTAAGGTATTGTTGATAAGTTTGTCGATGCTATGTAGGGGGTGGGAGTATTTAGGATTAGCTTTGTTCAAATTAGAAAAGTCTACACACATACGTTATTTTCCGGAGAACTTTTTTACCATGACGATGTTTGCCAGCCAAGTGGTGTACCTAATCTTTTTTATGAAGTAAGCTTTGAGGAGTGTTTTAGTTTCCTCCAAGGTGGCCTCTGTCTCTTGGTTGTGAAGGTTCTCTTTCTCTAGGCTATCGGTCAAGCTTTGGGGTAGACCATAAGCACGTGGCTGATGACTTTAGGGGTGATGCTTGGCATATATGCTGGGGCCTAAGTGAAGAGGTCGGAATTGCTTAGAAGAAGGGATGAGAGCTCGGTGGTGAGATCCACTAGGAGGTTGGCTCCTATGAATGTGACCTTTTCCAGTTGTTCTCCAATCTAGATAAGCTGTAGACTATCAGCTAATTAAGGTTAGCCTTGGATTTTGCTTCTAGGGTCAAGTTTTGATATCAACGGGATTTGGTCGATGTGGAATATTGAGTGGACCGACTAAGGCTTCTTGTGCTTAGATGTATTTTGCTCGAGGCATTCATTGTAACATAATCTGGCTTCCTTTTGGTCAGCGGGTACTACAACTACTTTTGTTTCCAAGATAGGATACTTCATTGCCATGTAGGGGGTTGAGACAATAGCTCCTATGGCATTAAGGTAGGGTCGCTCTGAGATGATGTGGTAGGGGCTCTAACATCCAATGATAAGGTATTGGAGGTTGGCAGTTTTGGTGTGGTGGATTTGTGCTAAAGGTGGTTCTCTTATATGTGGGCTAGAACAAGATTTCATCGGAGCTTGCTTGATTTACCAATACTTTCATGACTAGGAAATTACAAGCAATAATAGAAATCTAACAAGATCAAGTAAATTTTCATCAATGCGTTTGAAATCAAAGTTTGAGAAGGATATTACCTAGTTTTGGGTTTTGGCTATGAGGGGTGGGATGGTCCTTTGAGTGACATGATAACTTGGAGTGATCTTTTCCCAGCTGAGCTTGTTTCTTCGCCTCCGATGAATCCCTTGATAGTCAATGACCCCTCAAATCTTGGTTTCGACTCTTGATTGATCTTGTCTTTTGTCAGACCTTTTGGTGCTGAAGTGGGTTTTGTTATCGAAGGAGGATGAGGATCTATAGTGCTTGTCTTTTCTTTCTCAACTTCGCCTCCTCTTTTTCTAAATGAACTACTTGAGGTGACCTTTATGGATAAGTTGCTCGATTGCATTTTTGAGACCTTGCATTCATGATTAAGTAACCAAAGATGTTGTAGTAGACACATTTCTTGCCCGTATCTGTGCCCTCTAGGGCTGGTTGGGGATTGCCTTTGGGGGTTTTGATGAGTCTGGCTATGTAAATTTAATTCAAAATGACATATACTCATGTGCTGAGGGGGGTATACTTATGGAACTTTAACTTGTTATATCTGAAGTCGTTTCTTCCTCTCTTACTTCTTCATATGTCCCCTCTTTTCTTCTAGTTACCAGCATCTTGTTGGCTGGGGCCTGTTTGTGGTTGCACTTTTTGGCAGCATAAAACTTTAACCGATTGCTCACTCACGGTGCTTTTGCACTGTCCAAGGCCTATGCATGCCATGTTTTCCTCAAAGGGTCTCAAGCATAGGTCAATTTTGATCTAGTGGAGTTCGACTACAAGGTCAAGGTATGGGATTTGTGAGGCCTCTGTATTGAGTCTTATTAGATAGTCCCTCAAGATTCGTTGGAGTGTTGTCTCATGTGCTCCAAGGAATCCGAGGTCTTCATGTAGATCTTGGATGAAAGAAATCGGTTAATAAAGGCTCTGATTAGGTCTTCAATGTAGTGGATTGCGTTTGGGGTTAGGGAAGAGAACAAGAGAAGAGATGATTTTCCAAAAAGAAAGGGAATGATCTGGTTAGTTGCTCTATTGATGAGCATCGTGACTTGAACATCATAATGAAGGACTATGGATCTCTCGTCCTGTCATAGGGGTATAGGGAGGTCAGCAACCTAAGTGGATAGGGAGTTCAGTGGCCATGCGCTTGTTCGAGAAGAAGCCACAATGGATTGTGGTCGGTTTGCCATTGTGTTCTGCATTGTATATGGTACATCGAGAATAGGACAACTTGTCTTCATTGAACCAATAGCTGCCGTGCTTGGTGTTTCCATTGTTGTTCCCACCTTTGGGGCGAGAGGCACCGGGGTCTCCTTTGCAAATATGGTCAGCCATACACCGATTTTCCTCCTGTAGCTTGCATATGACGGTGAGTAGTTCCTCTGTGGAGGGAAGGGGTTGACTATGGGTGTCATTGTTTTGACTAGTGGCGTCAGCCATGGAGTTGTTGATGTTGGAGTTGTAAGCAGGTTTGATTACCGGCCCTAAGGTGGGCACCAATGTTCTTATCTAGAAATGGAGCTAAGGCCACATCTGACTCTGGTGTTTCTGTAAGCAAGAGGTGAGGTATCTACAAGGACACTCCAATGCTCAAGTCAGTGAATTAATGAGACGTAGGTAAGGAAGTATGTATGACTGATATAATTGTGATTATATACCTGGGGGGCATTAAGCTCCCTTTTATAGTGAGAGGTGACCCCATTCTAAATTAGGAGATAATCTTCCCTGAATATGGGAGATATTCCAAAGATTTAGTCGATATTAGATAAGTCCCATATCTAGGGGTAGATATGATCTAATATAGAAGATATGGTGAAATAATGAGAGATCTCGTAAGTGATTTAGGAGATATCTTTCGGGAGAGAATCTCCGGGGATGATGATGTCACATTGCAGATCTGTGGGGCCCTCTATATGAGTCCTCTGATGTTGGGCTAAAGTCTTGGGCCCATATTTCTAATCCAGCATAGTATGATATTCACTAATTTACTCCAAGATAAATATTCATGACATGGCATGACATTCTTGAAACTAAATTTTAATAATATTCTAGTTTTCTAGAATTTTTTTACAAGCAGTTATATGATCTCCAATGAACTTTCCTTTAGTTTGCGTATTGACATATATCATTCTCTTCAATTTCAGCATTCACAATGTTGGTTGCTATTACCTTGCCATTTTTTGGTGGTCTCCTAGGATTTTTCGGAGGATTTGCTTTTGCTCCAACAACATACTTCGTAAGCTAGTAATATTTTTGAAGTTTAATCTGTTATCCTTATGATACATAAATTCTTTCACCTAATTATTCATTGTCTTAAAATTACAGCTCCCTTGCATCATGTGGCTTGCTATCTACAAACCAAGGAGATTTAGTTTGTCTTGGTTTACTAACTGGGTATGATTGATTCTGGTTTCTGTTTCGTTATTATACTTAAATGGTCTCTTTTTACTATTTGATGCCAGGATTAATCTTATTCCATTGATCACAGATTTGCATTGTTCTTGGCATATTATTAATGATTTTGTCGCCTATTGGAGGTTTGAGGTCAATCATAATCAAGGCCAAGGACTACGAATTTTACTCTTAAATGCATTCCACCCCTTTTGCTAGTTAATCAGTGATGGGAATGTGCATGTAAAATGCAAATACGAGCAACGAAAAACTAGGGCAACAAATCAAATGACAACAAATTTTCTACATTCCCTATGTCATTTTGCATTATATGATTGTACATCACTTTTCTCTTTTCTTTAGAGAGACTTTTTGAAAGAGTATAATATTTATTTATTTGCAATGTTTTTATGTATGCTTCTTTTTTTGAGTTTGTTCTTTTGACATTGTTATTGCAATAATGCAATTTCGAGTTTTCCTATCCTATTGCTATTTGACAGTCCGTAAAAAGGTTATCAACCAAATTTATAAGAGTGTTGTTATGTGCACAACACAAAGGCACAACATACACACATCATATGCTGTTTATACACAAAATGACAAAAAAACATATAATGGGAAATGAGAGCACACAATGGGCAATAAAAAAACTAAAGCCCATCAATATCTACCATTATTTCTTGTCATCTTTGAAACAAAACTCCATTGCTTCCCTCTCTCTAAATTCCCTAATTACACCCCCACTCTCAAACTTACTCTATTTGCAACCTCTCTTCTCTTACCCTTCTCCTCTACTAACTTAGCCCATCCCCCCTCCACATGTTCCACCATAAATGATTATTTCATTACATTCAGCCTTCTCAAAGCATGTGAATAGACAATAAATCCATGTGCAATTGTGTTGAAACATGTCAAAGTGTACAATAATCTCGTGTGAAAATGTGTTGAAGCATTTCAAATTGCATTATCACCCCTTAAAATCTATTAGATTTATAAAAAAGAAAAGAAAAGAAAATTTATTGGTCATAGAAAATGATTTCAATTTGTTGGTGATAGGTGAAGCAACAAAATTAAAAAGTCAAGGACCATTATCCTCATAATGCATTAGGGAACTATTTCCAATGCGTTTGACAAATTGGAATGGCATATATACAGATACTGCTTTAGCTGCTAAGGAGGCAGCTTTTGCTAATAAGTTATTCATAATATGCTATTAATTTTGGTATTATGCAGGCAAGTTGCCCATAATATGCCTTTACAAAACAAATTTTCTTGTATAACATCATCGTGAAGTAAATATAGAAGCATCATACAAAATTAAATATCTGTCTCCCAAAAGGGAGGTCATCCGTTGTACAATTAGTGTAAATCTCATGTAACTTATATTAGCAAATATGTATACATACAACTGGAGGCCTAATAAAGCCTTTCCAAAATGATAGTCTAAACCATCAAAACATTTAGAAATAGTTTACATACAAATCTAAAAATAGTCTAAAACTACAAGGACAAAATGTTAGAAATCATGTTCTTTATAATCCCAAGATCATCCATGTTAAATCATTAATAAAATTGGAAGACTAGAAGCGGAAGCATACCTAAACATCCATAGGAATTAACTGGTGTTTGGATATGTGGTTATTGATCTTCTAAGTTAATATATTGTTGAGGGTAGGGGAACCCAACAGGGGCTAAGTGAGTGCACCATAACACCGGGCCGGACGACACATCTTGACCTAAAACCTTAAGGCAATGAGTCATGGCTCCTCCCACATTATATACTACTCACTTAGTCCCTGCCTTAAGGTGTGAGACTTCACCTATCACACTTAACCTCAACAATCTCCCCCTTAAGTGTGAGACCCACCACATTGCTCCCCTATCAGCCAACCACTCTTCCCAGCATCTGCCACCCGTAGTCTGTGCCTTTCGGGAATTGAGTCCAACCATGGCTCTGATACCACTTGTTAGGAAAATAGGCCACATCCCCTCCTTAAGAATCACCCTAAACAAAGAAATAAAACAGGAACACAACCACAACACAAGAATTTAATGTGGAAAACTCCAAAATCGGAGAAAAATCATGGCCGCTGCCAAACGACAACCAGAGAATAATACTATGTGAAAATTTTTACAACACATAGACTTCACTCTCAAATACCCCATCGGCCCCTAGTACATCCACATTCTCCAAAGCAAATATCTAACTACATCTCACAACACTCTAAGACAAGAGTACAGAGAAAAGAAAGAAAGTCAGGCACATACTTAAAGTGTTTCCGAATGGTGCAAGTTGAAGCAAAGAACTTGGGTCCATATATATAGCCATGACCTTCCCTCTCCACTTGCAATCCTGGGTGATGTGGGACTTGTTACAAGAAGCTTCCCTCTCCTCTTTCATTCCTGGGTGATGTGGGACTTCTTCCAAGATGATTTATTTCAATCAAAACCAACAATCTCCACCTTGATTGAAATGAGCACATCTTCAACTTCCATTGTCTACACCGACAATCATATTTCATAGAACTATCATACTCTACCATAAAAAGTATACTCACTTGGAATGAAACAATTCCAAGAATTTCACCTTGGCACATGTAGAAACCTTGCTGAAAATTTATGGTGCAACTTCCATATTGGCTTTCTCCGGAAGTTCCTTAGCCATCGACATAACCCTCACCACACACCCTACATCTCAGTGCCAATCAATGCTCGTGTGTAATTGTGGATCCACTAGCCACACCTTCATAATCCCACCACACACCTTGCATAAACAACAATGCCCGTGTGCAATCATGGACCTGCTAGCAACTTTTTTTTTGTTCTATGTAATCTTGATTGTATCACGACACTCTTTGACTTGTATTTGCCACAAGCCAAAATCAAAATCAATTTTTCCATCAATTTCTCTATGCAACCGTACATTGGAATAGTGTACGCCAACTGTAAAACCGTGCATAGGAGGGCTCTTAGGAAAGAGAGGTAGGTCACAATGGACATGCTTAAATATCAAGTCTTTCCTTAGCCAAAACCTTTCCAAACCGCACTCTCACAATATCACACTTCCTTCCAGCAATAGCAACCAAGGATGATCTGCAAGCACCAGGGATAAATTCTTTTCTGACGTGGAAGATCAAACTAAACTGCAACCACAGAGCATACTAAGAATAAATCCCACCAAACCAAAGCTCTGATACCACTTGTTGAGGGTAGGGGAGCCCAACAGGGGGAGGTACAACCAATGGGCTAAGTGAGTGCACCATAACACCGGGCTAGATGCCACATCTTGACCCAAAACCTTAAGGCAATGAGTCATGGCTCTTCCCACATTATACACTACTCACTTAGTCCATTCTTAACCAATGTGGGACTTCACCTTTCATACTTAACCTCAACATATGCATCCTTAAGAGACGGCAGCTCTTCCTTTTCTGATAATGGGATGTCAGTAAAAGAGGCGTTCGTATAACTTGGGGACCATAATCTTTTATAACTCTATATACCTAGTTTCTAATTCAGCCTATCATAAAATTAGTAACTAAGTAATCATGGTATCTACACATAATAAGCCCATAGTTAACGAGATGATTTAGGCCCATTAACTTGTCTTTATCATATCACTTTAATTTAGATCAAACTTTATAATAGCACATAATATACAATGATATATACAAGTCCATATACAGATTCTTACAATCTCCCACTTGGACATACGTATATATATATATACAAGGTGTATATTAAACTGTAACTTTATGAGCTCTAAATTTGCTATCATGGTCAAAACATTTCCCAATGATCTCGTCCATCAATTATGTCAATGTAGGATCAAGGTGACTTTCGTTACATGTATCATAACTAAGTCCATCCATGGTCACATATACCAACACAGCCAAATGACATAGATCAAGTATGGATGTGTAGAATGGAAATTGCATGTAATATGATCTAACATGTTCATTGCCAACTGATCCAACCTTATTCCTTATGAGATCATATACAATATAAGTCAGAGTGAAAAACAAAACCAAATACTTTATCTCTATAGAAAATATCCATAATATTAAAGTTTTTCTAAATATATGAGCATCCAAATGCACATTATTACTAACATAACATATCATATAAAATGATATCACACCCATATGAGCAACATGCTTATGAAAGACCTTGGGTGTCAGTCCTTTACCAAGCGGATCCATAACCATGAAGTTTATGCTAATATGCTTTATAAACACTTTAATCACTTTGTACTCCTCTTAATAGATATGGCTATAACATTTTGTCAAAAATAACTTAAGTGGTCTTTCAATTTCATCTATAATTTGCACCTTGTGACAAAATTTTGTAGCCATATTGTATGATTGGATACCTCATAATAAGCTTTAAACATAATTACTTTATTGGAAAAGGAACGAGTGTCTGCTTAGCACTCTTTCAAAGATCACTTTTCCAATAAGTATATAATATTAGCTTATAGTGGATCTATAATTACCTTTGCATCTGGCAAAGGTGGAGTCTGAATATCTAGTTATCTCTTATTTTATCTGACTTCCCATATATGAACATGTGATGTTTTGTTCTTTGAAGATGACACAAGATCCATTTGGCGGCTATCTAATTATCCATTACCGTACTACCAAAATATCTACCTAACATCCTAACAATGCACCATCCAGATATATACAAAATTGAGCATACATCATAATTCCCATTGCAGAAATATAATAAATCTTCTATATTTATTTAATTTAAAAAAATACTTTAAGGGCATTGATTGAGACTGAACATATCTCCCTTAGTAACAAGGGTATATCCTGATTTGCAATCCTGCATGCCAATTTCCTTAACTACCTTCTTAACACAACTCTTTTGTGATGATCCAAGAATACATCACGAGCAATCTCGATGCATCTAAATCCCTAATACAAAAGAGATGTCCCCTAGATTTTTATTTTAAATTATTCTCATATAGATTTCTTATGTAAACTAAATCATAAATAGCAAGCAGTATGTCATTGGCACATAAAACAAATAATATATGTACTCCTACTAAAATTTGGCATATACAATAATCAACCTCATCTATCTCAAAACCAAACGAGATAACAATTGGATGAAATTTATAATACCGTTGATAGGATTTTTTTTAAGCTTATAGATGGATTACTTTAATTTGCAAACCAAACTCTTTGCATCTCTCAATACAAAGTTTTTCTATAACACCAAAAAAATTGTCTCATCAATGTCACTATTGAGAAACACAATCTTAACATCCATCTGTTGTAACTTGAATCAAAATAATCCACAAATGCCATTATTGTCTTAAAAGAGTCTTTCTAGAAAATTAAAGAGAGAGTCTCTTCTTAATTCATGCCTTTCTTTTAAGTGAAATCTTTTACAACAAGATATGCCTTATATTTCTCCACATTACCCTTAAATCTCCATTGATTTTAAATATTTATTTGCAACCAATGAGATACAAACCTTCAAGTAATGAAATGAGTTCCCAAATGTTATTGTCTTTCATGAGCTAAATTTATTCACTCATAGCATCAATCCAAAATTGAAAATTACTACTTTTATGGTATGATGGAAGTTGATTGGATCATCTTCAAACAATCCATGATCTTTCTTATATTCTTGGAGAAGTATGAAATAATGATCAAAAGCCACACTTCTCTTTTCTCTAGTGGATCTCCTTAGTGGCATTTCTTATTGAGGTTCTTGAGTTTGTTTTCAGGAATATCTTGTTGATCTTTGTTGGGAAAATTTTCAATATCATTTCTAACCTTATTTCTCCCCCAAACTCAATATCCTCAAAGAACTAACATTTGTATCTCAAATATTGATCTAATTGTGGGATCATAAAACTTATACCTTTGAGGCCATACAAACTATCCAAACTAAGTAGCCATTGACCATCTCTTGAGTCTAGTTTCTTTTCAGTTGGCCTATAAGGCTTTATCTCAATTGGACAACTCCAAATGTGTAAATTTTTTATATTGAAAATTTTTCCAATCGATAATTCATAAGGAGTTTTGGTCATTACTTTATTGGAACTTAAGGATATTGGCTGCAACTATCGATGCCCCTTTCTAGAGTGATATTGGTAGGATAGTATTATTGATCATACTTCTTACTATATCTACTAATGCTCTGTTTCATCTCTAACCAACACCAGTCATGCTAAAATAGCATCTAACATGGTATACCATGAGATGACCTTATATTCTTCCAAGGATTTGGCAAATGAATTTGGACATGGTTTACATGATCCATCATACTTACCATAGCATTAACTACCATGGTAAGATTTGATAACATTAATGCCTTTACCTTGATTCTCAATATAATCTTTAAATACCTTAAACATGTCCAGTGATTCAAACTTCTCATAAATGAAATAAGGTATCTATAACTTAAAGATCGAGTATGAACAATAAAAATATTGTTGATCATTCTAGGAAACCATATGGAATGAACCACAAAACACCATATAAGTTCAAAGGCGTATGAAAATCTCCAGATACTGAATGTCTTTGTGATTGTTTGTTTCTTTTTAATACACACTTATCTGGATATTAAAATTATAATCTATCCACCAAACATGTAAAAAATTAACCTTAAAACAAATAAAAAAAATTAAGAAGTATATATTTCTTTACATGCCAAAAGTTATATTTGGCATAATCGTTCTTCATAAGTCCAATTGTCCAACGAAAATTACAGCTAAATTCCTTATTTATTCTTGCTGCTATTTTTTCCAATACGAACTATTCGCAACTTTAGCATTTTTCTTTCATACTTTTGTCCTTAAATGTACTTGCCACAAACACTTTTTAATATTTTTCTTACTTTCACATATTTCTTCCTCTGGCACATACAATAATAATAATAATAATGAGCACGAGCTCATTAAGAGACCATTTGTCCTTTTGGCAGTTATAATTGACCCAAGACTAAATAAACTGAGCAAAAAGAAAAATAAAACTAAATGCATGAGCATATCACGAAATAGCTCTAACTTTAATACCTTTAATTTTAAAGCAAGATAAGACATCTCCATAATATACTCCCATAGATTTTTTTTATACTTTACAAATAAATAAAAATAAAAATAAAAAAGTTTTACAACACCATACTTATTCTAGCCTTATTGCTTTTAACAAAAGCTCCCTTTTTATTTAAAATAAAAATAAAAATTTCCTAAGAAATTTCTTGGTACTAAATACCTTTTCGGGCATATTGCCCTTGAATGTTTTTGAAACTTTATGCTTCATGGTTATAAGACTCGTGCAATTTGAACAACCCCTTTTCTCAAAATAATCTTCTTCTTTTTTATTTCTTACAATCCTTATTGGAACTTTTATCCTTCAGGGCAGTAGGTTGTTCAATCCTTAATGCACGGTCCAGATCCAAACAGCCAAGAATGATCATTACATTCTCTTTGCATGCCTTAAAGTTGTTTCCATTTAATATAGGAGCATACTGATATTGGCAGATATAACATAAGCAGATATAATATTAAAATTAAAACAAAACAACATACTCACATGAATTCTAATAAACTCAAATAATGGTAGGACCCATCACAAGATACCTAGCACAACATTAATATTTAGTCTTTGGACAGAAATATCAACTTGTAAGTGGTACTCTCAATGTAGTCACGAGTATTAATAGTAAATCCTATCAAACAACAAGTCTATCTTTGGACCGACTTATTGACCACAATTGTGCATATAATTTGGCCAGATATAGACCTTTCTTTGGGTTGGTCAATATTCGCATGAATTATCTATGTAGTAATGAAATGTTGATAATAAATCCTGTCAAACAATAAGCCTCTCTTTGGACTGGCTTTTCATTCATATGGAACCTAACAATCATCACATACTAATTACTACAACTGTGTACATGTAATTTGGCCAAATACTGATTTTCCTTTAGGCCAATCTATATTCACAAGAATGACATGCTTGCAATCATCCTTATATTCCAAAATAAATTGACTTAGACAAGAGAGGCTACTTTGGCAGCATGTTGTTTCAGTCAATTTATTTCAAAACCCATAGAATTGTTACCGAAATTCTCTATTTAATAAGAATTGAAACATACATATGTTCTTAATACAACTATTATAAAGAAAAAGGTATTGCACTCCATAAAAGTATACATATGTAGTACTCCAAATATCTATAAGACAAATCCTTATTTGTATATGAACAAATAAATGTATCTTTCACTTTATCGATCACTATGCCAAAAGAAAAGCCAAACAAAGGTGCAACACATGTGCCAAATAAAAGTTATTTAACTTTTACTTTTAAGTCTAAATTGAAATCCAAAGATCATCAAAAGGGAAATCAATAATTTCTCAATGATTCAATCATGGACCGCTCTAATACCACTTGTTAGAAATCATGTTCTTTATAATCCCAAAATCATCCATGTTAAATCATCAAGAAAATTGGAAGACTAGATGTGGAAGCGTACCTGAACATCCATAAGAATTGACTAGTGTTTGGACATGTGGTTATTGATCTTCCAAGTTAATACGCATCCTTCAGAGACGGTGGCTCTCCCTTTTTTGATGATGGGATATCAGTAAAAGAGACATCAGCGTCTGTATAACTTGGGGGCCATAACCTTTAATAACTCTGTAACCCTACTTTCTAATTCAGCCCATCATAAAAATTAGTAACTAGGTAATCATGGTATCTATACATAATAAACCCACACTTAACAAGATGATTTAGGCTCATTAAATTGTCCTTATCATATCACTTTAATTTGAGCCAAACTTTATAATAGCACATAAATTGCCCATATACAGATTCTTACCAAAAAAAAAATATAGTCTATGTTTGTGACAATCAACAAATAAAGGTAAGAGTAATGGAGGATATTATCAGTCATCTCTAATTATTATGCAAATGAAGTTTGAATATCCCATTATCAAATCCCTTCTATGCTCATGCCCCACCCTTTCTCCTTGAAGTTTATTACACAATAAAATTTGTTGAGAGGCTTGTCAACCCATGTCCTTCCAAAGCTCTGATTTCAGTAAAAGAAGCTCCTTGTCAAAGTAAGCCAATTTGCATAATTATTTATGTGTATCCGGCAACAACAGATAATTGGATTCGAAATGTAATCTTAATTTGCTATTAAAAGAAAATTATTAAACATATTATATCATTTTCTATTTATATTACAGAATCTCAAAATCATCTTATAGTTGATTTTCCCCTCTTTCATATGGCACAGCCCTAAATTTCCTATGAAAGAACTTCATCAAAACATCATGCATTGACCTTTGGTTTATCCCTTCTTATTTCATTTAACTTTATTGCTGGCGTGATTTTTTCATTTGACTTGTAATTGGCTAGCTTTAGCAAAGACTAATAAATGACAATTTTCTTATTTTTTGGAATAGATAGAAAGATTTTATTCACTCGCATCTTGATGACTTAGTAAAAGTTGAAAACATGTACCAAAAACAACTAGATTTGATCTTACAAATGCTCTTTATTTTAGTTATTTTAAGCAATATCATTTGCAGATCAAAATTGTGTCTCTTTCTTTTTTTTTTTATGGTGACCATTACTAACTTACAAATAAGTTTTTTTCCCCCTTCTTATCACTTATATTTCACTCATGTCTCAGTATGGACTTCTTAAAAGTTATATTAAAATAACTGAAGCCAATAGTACTACACACACAATGCATGTTTATAACATAGAAACAAGAACAAGTAGTAAGTTTATTATTTTACTAAGAGTTAACTGCATTTAACGGTGATCTAGATAGATATTTTACTCAGTTCAT
Organism: Dalbergia cultrata; assembly: GCA_031216105.1. Classification (NCBI taxonomy): domain Eukaryota; kingdom Viridiplantae; phylum Streptophyta; class Magnoliopsida; order Fabales; family Fabaceae; genus Dalbergia; species Dalbergia cultrata. Next base: position 26,257,472 of record CM062353.1, on the reverse strand, counting down.
CTCAAGTTGAGAACAATTTTTATTATTAAGATGTCTTAATCATCATAAATCTACTAAAAGAGAGCAACAAGTGTACTACACTTACTAGATAATGTAGTTGTTTGATGTACCAACCTGTAATAGGAACAGATAATATGTCTCATGGATCAACTGCAACTTGGCCAAGCCTATTTACAGATTCCAAGTCTGAAATAGTAGTGCCCAAAACTACTACTATGGTTCCCAAGCTTTCCCCTTTTTGCACCACATATGAAAGGGTCCAACAACCCTTAGATTTTAATACTGGTAGACACTAAACACCAATAGAATCACAAAGGCATTCAAATTAATTTGGACAATAAGTTACACCATTACCTTACTCACCCATCCATATTCACCAATTCAAAGAAAATTTCCTAAGGCTTCAATTTTGTCTTAAACCATACCTCTACAGAGTTAATGACATAAATTAAACATAAGATTGCATTAATGGGAAATGCCCTTATATAAGTCACAAAAAAGATAATATCTATGCATTAACCTCATTTTTTGCTTCTTCACGGGCTTTCAAAGTTGTCTAGTGGAATTCCTGCGGAAGGCCAAAGTTCTGGCTAGCTTAATCTAAGACATAGTCCATCATGCTGTTTATGCATTTTTCACTATAGTTATGAGTCACCACTGATTTAATATGCATTTTCCATCATCTCCTTGTACCGCCCAAGTCAATAATAGAGCTTAACAATTTGTTTTAGAGCTTAACAAAATAAATATGACATGCAATACTTGAGTTTCTTATTACTATAGAAAGATTCTAAGGCAAATATCTCTATGCACTATGCAATTCATTAAAGAGTACTAGAATCATAGTCAATCATCTTAGCTATATTTACTAAACGCAATCATGCTAGACCCAAATAAAAGGAAAGAGAAATATTTCTTTAGCAAAAAAAAAAGAAAATAAATGAAGCAAAAGAGGGATCAACGGATTGAATTAATGGTGATACAAAAAATGTGACAGCAAATACAAAATTATATTACAACTTTAGTTCTTTAACTCCAGCATCCATAGCTCTATTATCTTGCAGCACTCAAAGAATAGAGTTCTTAGTTCTTACCATTCTGCCTTTTCTTGGTCCATGCTCACTACTTCTGCAAAACCAGCAAGTGCCCCTTCGGTGAAGTAACATAGAATGCCTATGTTTTTTAGTATACAGTATGTTATCAACGAACTTGAAAAGATTTAATATACTCTTTGCCTGTTCACGTATCCAACAATTAAAAAATGTCACACCAAAGAACACACTTACTTTAGAGGAAGTAGAAACTACAAATTCCATTAAAGTAAAGTATAGTTGATCACATTGATCAAAATTTTATATACAAGTATCTTGGCAACTAAGAGGCTAAAAGCCAACTACATTAAAAAAAAAACCATTAAAATAAATAAACATTGACCAAACAAATATTGCAGTCAAGCGGACTAACTGCAATCTTGCTAAATTCAATCACATTTGCTTTAATGCCAGCAAATATGTACCCATTGCTTTTGTCTATCAAATTCACTAAATTCTCTACACTCTCTTTGTCCTAAAAAAGAAATCCCAATTTAGGATTATGAACTTTGGCATGAATAACATAAAAAAGGGCATATTTCACCTACCTAAATATCTAAGGCTGTAAAACTCACAAGACTGAAGTTTTCAATAACTTCACACAATTCCTTTGTGAGTTTTTTGCAAATACAATCAAGATTATTCATCTACAAAACTACTATGTGCAAGGATGACATAAGGAACATAAGAATATAACCAGCCAGAATTTTTAAGCATGGATGGGAGATAATAAAATTCAATTCCATATCCTTAAATGTTTATCAATATGTTTCTCATAGGTTCCATACTGACCCCAATGTAAAAATTATTCACTCTTTTCATCACTACCCTCTTTCTCTTTCTCCTTGTCCTCAAGCCAAACCTAACCCCACCATCCAATACGCTGCCCTTCTGACCTTATACTCCGCCATACATGGTTGCTTCAACAAACAAAATCTTGTCCAACCACATTTAAAGATACAACATTTTCCTCTAAACCTAGAGCCAAAAATCTACAATAACAGAGGCTAATACTAAAATTAGAGGCTAAGACCTTGGTGTCGTGCGACTTGAGAATAATGGAGAGAGGAACAAACCATCGTTTGAAAAGGAAGGCGTAAAGCTAAGAGTCAGGGAGATAAGGAGGCAACACCGCCAACTGAGGATGAAAAGGATTTTGTTGATGCTGTGGGAACGATGTCGAAGCGAGGCACGAAGGCTTGGCTCAGTTATTGGCGCATTGTAGTCAGCTGCGAAGGCCTGGCTCTCCATGGTAGCAAAAAGGCATGCCTTATGATGGTGGCTCCAGGATGACTGAGTGAGGAAGGTGATGAGATGAGTGTAAGCAGGTGTTTATTGTAGAATTTGGCTTTTTACTCTTCAATAACAAATAATTGACAAACTCCTTACGCAGGAGGCCAAATTGCTCTAAACCAGGCGTATATCGACAAACTTCAAGAGTTTGGATCGGGTTTAATCTTTCATCTTGTCATAGTCGAATATGAATTCGACAATTTGACACTTGGTGAATTTTGATGCCAACATGATGCCCCCCACAACTCTCACTTCGAAGAGCAATTTTGTCGATGAGAAGTTGAGGAGTTGTAATTTTTTAAAATTTTGAAATATTTCTGATAAAAGGTAAATGATAACCCTCAACTATCATAAATACGGCACATCAATCGGAACCATCACACCAATCCCATCACATCTCATAATGGCCCCGAGTTCTTAGGCTCATCAGTTTTGCTTCTTAGCCCATTAGGAGAACTATAAATATCTCAAAGTTACAAGCTTTCACGCTTGTTTCTTGTATTTGCAACTGTTCATCTTTCCAGAATCTCTCTTCTTTCCCAGAGCTCTTGAAACTTTTCTACTCATGCTTTCTTCAATCCCTTCACTTTTCATCTATGGCTTCTTCGTCTAAACCTGCTTCTTCCTAAGGTGCTCCAGTTAGCTCCTCTCCGAATGACCCCAAGAATTCTCAACTAGTGGCTTCAATTCAAGAACCTATTATTGATCAAGATGAGGGTTTTCTTATGGGTCTTGATCCGAAGAACTCACCTAGGTTGACTTCCCAGGTACTTCTTCCTTTCTCCATAGGTGTTAATATCCATGCCTGTGTAGGCCCTGTACTAACTCCTAGACAAGCGAGTAAAATAGGAACTCATTACCTTTCCTCCAAGCCGAAGGAAATTTTAGCTAGTCGCCCCCAGCTTTTCTGCAAGTATTTTAACTCTAATGCTAGACTATTTAGGAACCAACCTAAAAATTCCAAGCCTTTCCTTGAGTGGCTTCAAAGGATGGAGGCAGTGAAAGCTTCCACCTGGAGAAGTCTAGGTATTTTTGAAGTTCTTCAATTGGCCAAATACCCCATGAAATTTAACAATAGTATGATAGGGTCTGTCCTTTATTTTTGGAATTCGACCACGAATTCTTTCCAATTACCTTGGACATGATTGGTCCCACTCTATTTGAAGTGGCTGCAATTACAGGTCTTCGACCTTCAGGGGTCAATATTTTGCCCAATATGGAACCCCGAAGTCCATCCAAGTATACTTTGGACTTATCATATATGTCTTATACTGCCTTTGTCAAGAACAATAGAAACAATGGTCCTGTAACCGAAAATGAACATGTAGCTTTCCTTTATTATTGGCTCAATTCCATTATTTTTTGTTCTCGGAGTTTGAAGATGCAAGCCATGTATCTACCTTTGGCAATGCTGTTGCACCATGGCAACAAGCTTTGTCTTGCCAAACTACTTTTAGCACATCTTTATGATGAGCTTCATTATTTTGTCACCAAGATTGGTAACAATGAATCCCTCAATCCCGGAGGTCCAATGTGGCTGCTTCAACTATGGTTGAATGCTGTTTTCGAGCCTCAATTGATTTTTTCTCCTCCAACTATAATTTATCGAGGTTTTGAAGGACCTCGACTTTGTTTTCTGTCTTGAGCAAAACCCAAGGACTCTAGGTCCTTTGACGAGTTCTGGCATTTCTTTCAACATTTTGATGAAGCTTCCTTTTTCTGGATCTGACCAAATAAACTTGACTCCCTTTGTCAATCGTCACCTTGGTCCTCCTTGGTTTACACATCCTATAATTCGAGACACTGAAGTAGGTCAAAATTGGAGTGATGACATTTGGTTGAACTTTGTTTGTTCACAAGTTTTTCCTTCGAGACTACCAGGTCAAATGCTTTAGGAGTTGTTTTACATGCCCTTAATTTTATGGTGTGACAATTTGGTTTTTCCCAAGCAATTCCAATGCCCTTGACTCTCGATCCTAAGGAACAGCTTTGCCACTCTGAAGTTTCATCTTTGGAAGAACTGAACTATTGGCTATCCGATAATTAGTCGAAGAGGGAGGTTTATTCCCCGATGGCTATTGAATCTAGCTCTTTCCCCAGTGTATCCTTTGTTGCTTGGTGGCGTGAATATTATGACACTATTCGTGTCGATTTACACACCATCGAATGGCGTATTCTGACTCATTCTTTTGGTGTCTTGCAGCAAGAGTAAGAAGAAGAAACTGAGCAAGGTAATACAAATTTGACGATTTTATTTTATTTTTTTATTTTATTTTATTTTATTTTTTTAATTTGGACTTTTTATAGATGATGATATAAGTCGAAAGCATAAGGCACCTGTATTCAAACCAAGGAAACTCAAGGCAAAAGAAACATCTATCAAGACAGGACCTTCGACTAAAAAGGGTCAAACGAGCAGAGCTTCAAAGTCTTCCAAAATGACAAGATCTACCCTTCCTTCCAAATCATCGACTCCCTCACTTACCTTATCTGACAAAGTGAGTAATATATACACATCTATGTATGCATTTAGCTTTCCACTTGATTTTGACCTTTTATTTGTCAAACATTTAGTCTGCTGGCGCTCGACTAGGTGATTCCCCATCAGTCAAAGGTCGACCTCGTGACTTGGTCGAAATTGGCGATGATGAAGAAGGGGACTCCTCTAGTTCTCCTGTCCATAAGGTACATTTTCATCAAATGATATTGTCACATTGTCAATACATTGTGCTGACAACTATTAATCTCCTTTTTTTTTTTTTTTACCGTGCTCGTTCTGAACAGGGTTTAATCATTAATCCTGATGAGGCCACAGGTGATGCTATGACAAACAAAGAAGAATTGTCAGTTGAAGACTACGTTGTTGATGAGGTGACAAATCCTATTGTCATGCATCAAGACCCAGCCCCAGCACCCACTTCTGTCTCTGTTGAACCATTTGCTGAAACTACTACTGTCAAGATTGCTACGTCTATCACTACCGTCTTTCCCTCAGAAATTCCAAATGAGGATGATCATGATGATGACGAGGAATTCGACATGGGATTCCTCAATACTTTGAATCAAGTTCTTTCTGACGCTGTAATTGTCAAAAGCACTCCCTCTGCTTCCGAAGCTAGGAGTGTCAAAAATATTGCTTTTACTGTTGAAGTATTGAAAAGTCCCACCCCAACTTTGACTATGCCTCTTGTCACAGATCTACCAATTGACCAACTCTCCGTTATTTCACATATCCTCAATCACTCTTTTGAGGCATTGGTTACTATAGGGATTTGAAACACTAGTTAGTCGAGGCTATTTCATCTTTATCTCAATCTATTCTCCCTTATCAACATCAGTATCTGGTGAGCTCTTTGCAAAATTTTATTACTCAATCCTTTGACTTTGTTGCCATGATACAGAGTTCGTCTAAACAATGGCAAACTATCTTGGAAGCCATCGACTCTGCTCATAGAAATATTAAGAAGACTAGTAACCAAAGAGCTATGATCACTGAAAGCTTAGGTCAAGGCGAGGCTTGCGAAAATGTTTTGGCTGAAGAAATAGAGAGCCTTCAAAACCAAATCCAAGATTTGTCAAACAAGAAAAATAACCTTACCAAGATCTTGGCAGAAGGAAAACAACACATGATAAAGTTTGACAAAAAACTTGAAAAATTGTCGAATGAAGAAAAGACCATGAGTGAGAAACTTGCAAGTGTCGACTTGGATCTGAAGAAAGCGGAGTCAAACAAAGAAACTGCCTTGCAAATTCAACAAGATCTGAAGCTGAAACTTCGAAGTCTTCTCCCCTGACTCCATTTTATCCTATTTGCTCGCTACGTCGAGCTTTGCTTTTTGTAAATGACTTGACAATTACTCGCTTTGGTCGAGTTTGACTATTTTGAAGTCCTTTGCTCTGTTGACAATTGCTCGCTCTGGTCAAGTTTAACTTTTTATAACTTGTCATGATAGCCTATCAAATATCTTGCCCAACTTATTTCTCTTTTGACAAATGCATGTCTGATTAGACTCCCTCTTTTCTTATTTGAGAAATACTTGCTTGGTCGAACACATAGGCTGCTTTATTTTTTTTTTTGTCATCTGCATGTTGTCAATTGTTTATTTTATCTTCATACATTACTGGTTTGTATGCTTTCAAATATTTGCCATTAATTGATGCTATTTTTTATCCAGTATCAACATCAACTAGGCCATAAGCATTACCAGAAAACCTTTTGTCAACTCGAAAGGGTCCTTCCCAACTTGGGGACCATTTGCCAAATATTCTTGATTTCTTTTCAAATGGTAATATAGCTTTCCAAACCAAATTTCCAACGTCAAAACTTTTGATTTTCACATGACGGTTATAAAATTTGGCCATAGTTTCTTTTTGTCGCATCATATTTTCTAATGCAACGATTCGTTCCTGTTCCAAGTCATTTAACTCATCGAACATAGAACACTAGTAATCATCAACATGTAATTTGTTTTGTTTCGACACCCTTATGGATTGCAAATTGATTTCAACAGGGAGAACTACATCACATCCATAGACAAGTTTATAGGGGCTCGTCCCTGTCGAACCCTTGGGTGAATTGCAGTATGCCCACAGAATTTGTTTAAGTGTATTGTGCCAATTTCGAGGTTGTCGACCTATATGCTTTTTAATTAAAGTAATGATGCTTTTATTGGCAGCTTTGACTTGACCATTAGCCTGCGCATAGTAAGGTGTCGAAGTAACCATTTGATTGCTCTTGAACTAGCATATTCAACCACTCTACGACCTGTGAACATAGTTCCCTGGTCTATGGTCAAAGTTTCAGGAATCCCAAAACGATAAACAATTCTTTCTTCAATAAAATCAATTATTTCATTTTGGGTTACCTCTTTTAGTGCAATTGCCTCAACCCATTTAGTAAAATAGTCGATAGCTACCAAAATGAATTTATGTCCTTTTGATGAATGAGGGTAAATTTAACCAATGAGATCTAATGCCCATCCTCTAAAAGGTCATGGTTTGACAATGGTATGCAATTCAGAAGCTGGAACATGTTGTACATTGCCATGTCTTTGACAATCTTGGCAAGATTTAGCATATTGCATGCAATCTTTGGCCATTGTTGGCTAAAATAACCTTTGTCATTGAAGGGACCATCTCATCTTTTGTCCTACTTGATGGGCACCACAAATACCTTGATGGATTTCTGCCAACACAATATAAGCTTCAGACTCCCCTAAACAAGACAATAAATCTCCTTCGACATCTTTCTTAAACAAAGTGTCACCCAAGAATAACATAATTCAAGGATTGATATCTTAATTTCTGATCAACACTTTGATTTGGGTTCTTCAAGTGGTTAACAATTGGCTTTCTCCAGTCTCCATCATCTAAAGAATCAATGACAAACACTTCTCGTTCGTAAAAAAGGACTAGGATTTGCTCAATTGTGATGAATGACTCCATAGTCAATGGCCTTATCTTGTATCTAGAAGCTATCTGGGCAAGTTCATTCGCCTCAGAATTCAAGTCTCGAGACACATGTCAAAGTATAACAGTGTCAAATTCATATAACAATCTTGCAGCTGTCGCAAAATACTTGAATAGATTTCGACTAATACATCTGAATTCTCTTGTTAATTGTTTAATGACTAACTTTGAGTCACCAATAACTTCCACATTTTTTACTCCTTTGGCCAATAACATGTCGAGACCAATAATTAAAGCTTCATATTCCACCTCATTATTCTAACATGGGAACTTTAGTTCAAACATGAACTTGGTGGGAATATGATCTGGAGAAACCAACATTACACCAACCCCTGAACCTCGACAATGTTTTGAAAATCGAAATATAATTTCCAAAGGGTTATACCGATGTAATTCACAACTAACTTGTCTAATTCATCACAAGGATGATCGACCAAAAAATCAGCCAATATTTGTCCTTTGACAGCCTTGGATGGTACTTATTTAATTGTGAATTCAGTCAAAGCAAGCATCCATTTACGAATTTGACCATGCAAAATTGTATATGATAACATATACTTTATTACGTCGGCTTTGGAAATTACATGAATATCTCTGGAAATCAGGTAGCATTTGAGTTTGGTGCAGGCAAAATATAAAGACAAACATAATTTTTCTAGAGGACTATACCTAGATTTGACATCTGTCAAAACTCTACTAAGATAATATATAACTTGTTCATTACCACTATCATCATTTTGTGCCAGCATACTTCCAATGGTTGCTTGAGATACAGAAATGTAAAGTTTAACAGGTCTACCATCCTTTGGCGACGTCATCACAGGAGCATTTGTCAAGTATTTTTTGATGATGTTGAATGCCTCCTGATGGTCTTTGGTCCAAACGAAATCCTCTTCTTTTTTGAGCTTAATCAAAGGTGCAAAAACCCTTGTTTTGCCAGAAAAATTAGTAATAAAGCGTCGCATAAAAGTCACCTTCCCCAGAAAAGATTGTAACTGTTTCTTGTTTCTTGGAGGTGAAGCCTCTAATATTGCCTTAGCTTTATTTTGGTCAATGGCAATTCCTCTTTTCTGGACCAGAAAACCTAAGAAATTTCCTGTAGTCACACCAAAAGCACATTTCAAGGGGTTCATTTTTAAACCATTCCTTCTCATTCTGTCGAAGACTTTCCTTAAGTGTTCGAGATGTGTCTTTTGTTTATCGGACTTGACAACCACATCATCTATATAAACCTCCATAAAATTGCCAATGAATTCATGAAAGATGGTATTCATGGCTCTTTGATATGTCATTCCAGCATTCTTAAGCCCAAAAGGCATGACTACCCATTCATAAGTGCCCAAAGCACCAGGGCATCTGAATGCTGTTTTCAACACATCGCTTTCAGCAATAAAAATCTGGTTATAGCCAGAATAACCATCCATAAAGCTAAGTATCTCATTACCTGCCGCAGCATCAATTAGCATGTCTACTATGGGCATATGATACTCATCTTTTGGGATTGCATTATTTAGATCTCTAAAATCTATACATACCCTTAGTTTGCCATTCTTTTTCATCACAGGAACAATATTAGAAACCCAATCGACATACCTGGTCAGATTTAATAAATTTGGCTTTGAGCAACCTCTCGATTTCTTCTTTAATTTTGGTCATTACCTCAGGAGCAAATCGTCAAGGTGCTTGTTTGACAGGTCTGCTGTTAGGCTTCAGAGGCAATCTATGCTCAACTAGTTGACGACTAAGTCCAGGCATTTCATCATATTCCCATGCAAAACAGTCATTGAATTCCTTAAGCAGTTCGACCAATTCTTCTTTGAAACCCTGTGGCAGCAATTGACTTATGTATGTTGGTCTTTTTTCGCCCTCTTTGTCCAGGTTGATTTCTTCAAAAGGATCCTGCGCTTCACAATTCCTATTTCTACTCCTAAGATTGTCAGATAAAACAGAAGTATTCTCAAATCCTAGAGGTTCAAATTCATAAATACAATCTAATAATGCACAATCAGAAGTGCATGTAAATTGTTCGACCATATGGGCCGACAAATGAGCCATCTGGCTCAATAAATCCATTAACTAATCTAAATCTAGGACTGCTTCGACCCCGGTCCTGGGTATCAATTTCAAGCCATTGCCAAGAATGCACTTGTCAATTTTCTCTGGATCAAACTCAACTTCGACCTCCAAAGGCTTGATATTTTTATTGTAGATCTTGAAGTCCACATGCAGTTGCTCGGCGTGGTAAAAACTGTTATCAGCTCCAATCTCTTCGATCCCTCCTTCTGGATTCCAAAGTATGAGTTTCTGGTGCAGCGTCGATGGAACAACTCCTACTCCATGAATCCAATCACGTCCGAGAAAAACATTGTAACTTGCTCTTGATGGGACAACGACAAACATTATCTTTCGACTAACACTTCCCACCTTAACATCCAGCATCACAACGCCTTTGGCAGCTGAGGACTTCCCATTATAATCGGTCACAACTACATTAGTCTTCACCAGATCTTTAGTACTTTTGCTGAATTTGACTAACATACATTCTGGCATCAAATTGATAGCAGCTCCTCCATCAATCAGCACTCGATTGATCATCTTTCCTTTGATTGTCGCCTTAATGTGCAAAGGCATTAAGTGAGCTTTAGTCATTTGGTCAGGTTTCTCGAAAACTCCGTCACCACAGAAATCTTCACAGACAAAGACACATTTATCTCCGATGATTATATCTTCACAGTCATCTTCCATCTTGGCATATTCCCCTTCGGCAGCATACTCTGCAAGTAAAACAGAAACAACTCCGACCAAATGTGCGTTAAAAATGGTATATAAGTCATCATCAAAACCAATTTCAAAATTATTTGTCAACAAGTCTTCTTCAGTGAGTGGGTGGTATTCTGGCACCACTTTACCCTCTTGCTCAACTTTTGACAAAGGATGATATTCAGGGACCATCTTGTCATTCTGACCAATTTCAGAATGTGCAGTTGGCACCTCCTGTGTCGAAGGCTTTTTAGTAACCTTGGACAACTTATTCAGAAAATTTGATGATCTAGACCTTTTATCTAATACCACATCTTTTAAAGGAATGAAACCTTTATCCTTAGGAGACTTTGGTTTGCTCACTTGGGAAGTGGTTTGACTGCCACTTTTCTTCTTGTCAACCCTCCTCCAAACATAAGGATTAGAACCTATCCTTCGCCCTTGTACTTCCTTCTTGGTCTCTTTTTCTTTCTTGAAGACAAAGCCTCATCTTCAGGGTGAACGTTCTTGATCCATTGGTTTTGAACAACCCTGGCTGGAGGAACGCAAGTTCGACTTGACAGGTTGTTAGGCTTTCCATCCATCATCACAAAAGTCTTCATCATCTAATTAACTTATCATGTTCCAAGTTTTAAAAACTTAGGGTCGAAAGGACTAAAATCAAATTTCGACTTACCTGCTACTTTTCTCTTTAGTTCCAGATTCTCTTTTCCTTTTCGGCAATCATTTTTTCAATTTTTTGCTTCTCATACGTCGTCGCTGCAGTTGGGTTGAATACAGCGCTGCACCTTGGATAAAGAGAAACATCTCGACTACTATTCTTTTGTTTGATCAGGAATGTCAAAAGATCTTCCCTTGCCTTTGGGTAGATTATTTGTTCAATGGCTTCGAAAAAATTGAGCTCATAGTCACGTCGAAACTTCTTTTTAGCTTCGAGGTTTGACATTCCTAATCCAGCGACATTGATGTCGAGGAAAGCTGGCTCGACGAAGCTTGAATTGACTTGGAAAAGGTTTGTATCCACTTTCATGGTCTTTTCTTTCCCTTCAAATGTCAAACATCCTTCGTCAATTGCTTTCTGGATCAAATCCCTAAAACGAACACAACTATTAGTAGCATGTCCAGTCGATTGATGAAATTTACAAAATTTTTGTCCCTTCAATTCTGAGATTGAAGGGATTTTCTTTCCTTCAGGAAGAATTATTTGTTTATTTTTCAAAAGAACGTCAAATATTTGGTTAGCCTTAATAATGTCAAAAGAATAGATTTTTGATGACGGCATCTTTTCTTTATTTCTAGCAGGCCTCAAAGACTGACAAACATAAGTTGGCCCTGATTTCAATTCAGCCACGTTAACTTCATCACCACTACCCTCGACCTTATCGTCAGATTGGTCAACCTCGACATAGGCTACCTTTTCACAACAAAGTGTTTTCTTTCTCATTCTTTCCTTCTCTCTTTTTATTTGTTCAATTTGACAAACTTTCTCTACTAATTGGCCTAGGTCTATGAATTGAAGATTGATGAGTTTCTTCCTAATATCAAAATCTAGACCGATGATAGCCATTGGGACTATCTCAGACTTTGGTATAGGAGTATAACATCTATTTCTAGCACTCCTGAATCTGACCAAATAATCATCGACAGTTTCTCCCGTGAAACATCGAATAGAGAATAAATCGGTTAAGCTTACTTTGGTTTTACCTCGAAAGAATTGACTATGAAAACTACTTTCTAGTTGAGCCCATGTCAAAATAGAGTTGGGTCTCAAATTTGAAAACCATGTGAAAGCATTTCTTGTCAAGGATGAGGGGAAAAAAAATGCATTTTTAAGTGTTTCGTTTGATGCCATTTCCCCTATCTCAATGGTGTATCGAGCGATGTGCTCGATAGTTGACTCCCCATTCTCACCAGAGAATTTTGTAAAAGATTTGGGAATCTTCCAACCTCTAGGCATTTCAGCCTGTTGAATGTAATCTGGGAATGCAAACACAAATAAAGGTTGATTGGCAAAGCCAACATTGAATCCGAATATGTTCAGAACAGTTTCGACAGCACGTGTGATGTTTTGATTTTGTTGAATATTTTGAATTTGACGCGCATTATGATGTTGATGCTGATGATGCCCCTCCACATTTTGTTGTCTAACCCTTTGAACTTCATTGTCAGCATCTTGTCCTCGACGTACTAGATTGACAATTGGTCGACGTGATCATTTTTATTTGGAGGTTGATTATTGATTTGATCATAGGGATCATTTGGATTGTCATATAAAGTAATGGCTTGGGCCATTCGTTCCATTTGTCGAGCCAGTTGCCCGAATCTTGTATTATTTGTCTCAATCAAAGGCGTCAATACTGTCGCCATTTGTTGAGTTAACATATTGACAAGATCGTGATGACTCTCGTCAATTTATTGTCTAAACACAGCCATAGAGTCGACCGTGTTTGTGGGAGTTCCTGTCACAGCTGCTCTAGGTATATCAGGGAAAATTGGGCCTATGTTTAGTTGTCTTGTAGTAGTTGGGTTTGTCGAAGACATATTCCCCATTCCAACCATAAAAGGGCCCATTAATAGAGGGCTGACAAAACCAAATTGTGGCAAATGTGTACTAAATTGTGGCAAACTAGACATGATTGGCATAGTTTGACTCTGAAACAAAGGATTATGTAAGTACACAAATATACCACTATTACCAACATTTGATGGATTTCCCGTGTTTGGTGGATTTCCCATGTTTGACAATGTGGAAGGCATATACTCTGGGGGTATAAATCCCAGAGGAAGGCCATATAGAGGCCACATTGTAGTGGTATTTGCCACATTCATTTGAGGCATACTTTCACTTGTCTGACTAACTGGAGTCAAGATAGGTTCTAAAGTATTAGGGGGATTATTTTCTCCCTCATTTCGTCCGTCTTCTGATGAGAACGATGCTCTTGACATATTTGACACTATAGTGCCACTACGCAAGCGCATATATTTTGTTTGACATGATTTTATTTCTTTTAAACAGTGGGTCCCACTGGGCGTGCCAATTTGTTTATTGCAGAATTTGGCTCTTTACTCGTCAACAAAAAATAATTGACAAACTACTTACGCAGGAGGCCAAATTGCTCTAAACCAAGCACATATCGACAAAATTCAAGAGTTTGGATGATAACCTTTGCTTTTCAAGATCTCGATTCGGGTAGCGAAAAGCTACTCCTCTTAGGTTCTTCACCAAAAGAAGAATTGAGTGTCAAACTTGTTTTTGTTACGAATGAGGGTACAATGTGAGATGATTGTAACGTGATTTGTGTTGTGATAGTGAGATGTGTGTTGTGATAGTGTGAATGAAATGTTTTGACAGATTAGAAAAGAAGAAGAAGAAGAAGAATGCAAACTGGAAATTGATTGTCAAACTGAAAATAAAGTACATAAAATGTAAGGAAATGCAAAGAACTTAAAAGGAAATCTAATCCTAGAAAATCGAAAGAGAAGGTTGAGAACAATACTCAGTGAACCTTGGACTCTGTGTAGTCATTGGAGACGTTTTTAGAGCGAGTGTGTGAGTGAAAATTCCAACCCCTTACAATGTGTACAGAACTAGTATTTATAGACAGCCTAGGACTCTAGGATTTTGACACTTGTCTTCTAGCTGCCCTTAGATGTTGTCCACGTGGCTTTGACAGTTATTTTCTTTGTCAGTTATCTTCTGCCACTACTTTGCCACGTTCTTGTCACGCTTCTGTCAATAACTTCTGGTAACCATCGATAACCGCCATTTGATATCATTTTCTTGTTTCCAGAGAACAGGTGATTTGTTTGTAGAAAATAAAATTATGTTTTAAATATACTTTTGTGAATGGAGCATGCATGTAGAAACAATCAACATGTTACGAGGCTTATGTGAGAATAGGGTTTCTCACATGCTGGTCACATTCTAAAACTCAGGTCGTGACACCATAAGGGTTCATTTGTACAAGTTTGGTTTCATGTCAGCTTTTGGGTTTTGACCAAGCATGAAAAGGTAGTTAATGTAGAGAATCAAATGGGTATGTGTTAGGTTGAATGTAGTTATGGTTTGGTTCACATAGGTGATCAAGATGCGAGTAATATGACTTGGGAAGACAGTCTGTCTTGATATCAGAAAATGATTTTTAATGTTGTTGGTCTTGAGTTTAGCCCCTAATCTGAACCTTCAATTGAGGAGCCCAATCAAGATGGTCCTAGATTTTATAACCTGGTAGAGGCTGTAAATTAACCATTGTAGGAAGGGTGTGTGTACTCTAAGTTGTTATTGGTAGTTTGCATGCTGAATACTAAGTCTTTTGATCAATGAGCTTAATCCAAATCCTGAAGTAATTCCAAAAGATTTTTATCAACCTAAAAAACTAGTTTCCAAACTTGGGATGAAATAAGTAGATATTGATAGTTGTTTGAAATTGTGTATGCTTTATTACAAAGAAGATATTGCATTGCACAAGTATAAGCTCTACCAAGAGCTTATGTTTAAAGCAAAGAGATAATGTGGAGTAGGGAGATATAAGGATTTCCCTTAGAAGATAATGTATTATTTTCTTTTAATCCTTAGACTCAAGAGATTGTGTGCATCAATGAGGAATGAGCTCAACTTTTTACATGAGGTGACATACTGAGAATCAAAGAAATGATAATGTGACAATGAATCTTCCATCACATGGTGACGCCTGGCGATATGTGGATTTACCCCGATTAATCAATTTAGCAAACCTTATTCATGTTGGCCTGTAGTTTCACTACTAGGAAAACGCAAATTAGTGGCGGTTTTCTTAACCGCCGCTAAATATTTGTTTTTCTGGCGGTTTTTGCCACCCGCTGCAAATTAAATTGAATCACGGCGGTTCCCTACTAAAGCAGTGGCGGTTAGTATATTCCTGCGGTTTACACAACATGAACCGCCGCTAAATTAAAAAAAAGTTTTAGAAAACCAATGTTCACTCTCACATATGAAACTCTACTTCCTTGCAACAACAAATGGGAACCTCCTCCTCCGAGAGTAGGACCGCTGCGCTCTGCCATTCTATTGTCCCTCCAGATCCGCCACCTCGCAGACTTGCACGGAGGGCTCTCGAAGTCTCAACACCTCAGGCGGCGTCTCCGCCTCTTCCTTCCAACTCTAAGGAACAAAACCGAAACACCAGCGAGGAACAAAGCACGTCGCTCTGCCGTCCCTCCAGATCTACCGTTGCCGCTACCTCGTGGACGCGCACGGAGGGCTCCCGGAGCTTCACCTCTCGGAGGTTCACCAAAGCGTGAAGAAGCTCTTGCTGAGGACCTGCGACGGTGTCGAACGCTTCGAGTACTCCCCCTCCAGCAAAGCATTTGCCGCCGGAGTCGATTCGGAGGCCACGTTCGCCATGAAGAAGGACATCACTCAGATCCAATCTCTCGGTGTCAAGATGGACCGCCTCTGGCTCTCCGTCACCGCCACGATCTCTGGAAAAGGTGAATGAATCACCCTTAACTTTTTTTTTTTCATGCTATTCTCATTTCTATGTTGGTTCAGATCCTTGTTTTTGTCGAATTGTCATTTCCAAGGGTTCCTATGCTACAATGTTCGTTTGCTCCTGATGAAATTGCTTCATTTTTCTTCGACATTTATATGCGTATAGTTCTTTGCTATGGTTCATGTATTATAGAGTGCCTAGATCGAGTTTTAGAATGTGTTTCAGTCGGGGAAAGTTAGGGACTTGCTGATACAGGATTTGAATGGCAGAAGAATATTGGTCTTTTTTGAAATTGGTGATTAACAATGTAGAACTTATGACTGACCAAAAATGCCATAAGAAAAGTGGGGATAATATACTTACAAGATGGTACGTAACTCATATGTTTACTATTATTTTTCTATTGGAGACAGGTTGATAATCGATATATTGATGAAGGTGTAGCAGAGCTTGTCCCTGGAGTTCTATTTATTGCTGAGGTGAGTTCATTGGTAACTTCCTCACCTACTAATGTCTGTGATTCTGTTGTTCTTAACTAGTCATTTTTTATTGCTTCTTTGCAGGTGCATATGCTAGATATGGAATGCTTTTCCTATTTGAACCGTGCTTTAGAGAGCTCATTGTCTCCAATAGTAATTTTTGCTACAATGCAATGTAAGGTATGAAATTAATGTAGCTTTTGAAGAAGTTTTGGTCTTCTAGCACATTTGGAGAAACCAAATGAATGAAATGTAAAAGTAGGTAGTCAATCATTCTTGGTGTGTATGTACTGAAGCATGCATCACATATAATTCTCTACTTTGTTAATTAGTGTTCCAATTAACTTGGTCGTCATATGACTTTGATGCATGTGATTGGAACAATATTGAAAGCCTCTGTGGACCCTTGTTGATTTTCAGGACTTATGTTTACACTTAAATGACATACATTCATGTAAATTTTATATCAATTAGTCTTGTTCAGGAAACTTGATCTGGATCAGTATTCTTGTTTTTCATTTTTTTTCGCATTGCTGTTATTATAATTTATGCCATAGAGATCCTAAAAATCATTGCTGAGTTTGTTATCAAGTTATTGGTGTAATCTTCATGGCTTATGACCATAACTTATAGCTAGGATTACCAAATGGGGCATCAAATGTTTTCTTCTTTTTGCTCTCCTCTTGCATGGCATACAAAATCTAATTTATTAGCATAGATTAGACGTAAGGCAAGCTATTGGGGTTCCTGAACTCATTGTTGCTCCCTCCACTCTTGTTCTTGTTAGGCTATGTGCCCTTGTAAGTTGTAACCATAGGAGTAGGACTTTGGCTGATAATTACTGATTTGTCTATATGTTATCACTGCTTATTTTTATGTCATTAGTCAAAGTTTGCTAATGAATACAATTTTTATGAGAACTACTTGGATACACCTGCAGGTCAAAATCTTTTAGAAAAATGTGGGGAGGAGGGAGAGAAAGATTAAAAGAAACAAAGAGAAAAGCTGGAATGTTTGGGAGAACTTCATTGGATAAATTTTCATATTGTTTCTGTAGTTTTCGATTTTTTAATTCTCTTTTATTCTGGAAGATATTTGTTTAGCAGCTTTTTCTATACTGAGAATATGATTCTCACTTAAATATGTCCAATTGGGTTACAGGTTAATTTCTGTATCTGAGGTCCTTATGGACATGGAAAAGTGTTCTCTGAGATGTTCAAAGGTCCAGCTGATAATGAATGGAAGTTCACATACTTGATTGTTGAGATTAGTGCACCCTCTCCTGCACAAATAATTCTGGAGTCATATATTCCAGTTTCAATGCCAACAAGTAGCCTAGATGAGAAAAGGTTTCCTTCTTCATCATTGCTTGATTACTCAGTCTATGACAAATATGGTGGTGGGGCCAACTCCCTCAACGTTGGCTACAAGAAAGGCACTGGTTTGGGTGCTGAGATCATTGGAACCTTTGTTTTGGTCTACATTGTCTTCTCTGCCACTGATCCCAAGAGGAGTGCTAGAGATTCCCATGTCCCGGTACATATCTCAATAATTTTATCTCATTATTAGTTTGTGTTTGTGCCTTTGACCATGCTTCATGTGGATAAGTAAATTATGTATCAACTGTTTGTGGCTATTGGATTGAAGTGATTGAGCTAGCGTCTTTTGTTTTTTAATTATTATTTTGGGAAAAAAAATGAATGTTGGTTCAGATAGTATCTTCTTTGTTTTCATGGATAATATGATTGAATGTCTCTTAAAATGATCGTGCCTTGTTAACAATCTTTGCACATTAATAGGATTTTCAATGTGCTTCTCAATTATTTGAAATTTACTTACCACTCAATTATTTACCTCTGAGATGATAAAGTGCAGCTTATCTGCTTATGTCATTCCATAGTTTTCATTTCCTAAAAAATTGTTGGGACAACCACTAGATGTTTACTTATTATTTGTTAATAGTATGGATAGTGCAATTAATTTTAATAATATTATTAACTTTATATGATCTGAACCTGTCCATCCTTTTGTACATTAATTCAAGTTTCATCCTCAAGAAAATAATTAGTTAGCGTTCCATTTCATGATTATTGCTCCCTGCTTTAGTTGCTTGGCTCCTTCAAGTCAACATCTTTGTCTGTTAGTTTTTGGTTAAACGAAAGTGCTATAATTCATTCCTTGGTGGATACAGCTTTGATTCATCTAGGCATGCTATTAGGGTGTTAAACATTTCCCATTCCTTCAATATAGTAGTTTCTCTTCCAGTCTTCTAGTGGGGGTGTTTGCAGTTTCATCCACATTTGTCAATATCAGCTTGGGTTCCTGAATTCACCTTCAAAAACTTTATCAGATTCTCTAACAATAAATAAAGAAGAAATCATGGGCTTCACATGTAGGCATGGTCCATCTGTCCCCAACTCAATTGTTTATTACTTTTTTCACTTCCAATCACATTAGTTTTTTATTTTGCTTTTTGTTTGTGTGCTTGAAAGGTTTTGGCTCCACTTCCCATTGGATTTGCTGTGTTCATGGTTCTCTTGGCCACCATCCTAGTTACTGGCACTCCCGTCAACCCTGCTTGGAGTCTTGGGCCTGCTGTTATCTACAACAAAGATAAGCCCTGGGATGACCATGTGAGTATCCTTTTCCATATTTGAAATTGTTGCTTCTTCTAGTCTAGTCTTGCACTATACTTTAAACATATATATACAAAACTGGCTATTTTATGTAAAGTTGTCAACTAACGAAAGATTGAACAAAGAAAAGAAAAAGATGGCCACTATGGCTGATGTTTTCTTCCTTTCTGTTGTGATCAGTGAGTCTTTTGGGTTGGACCATTTGTTGGGGCAGCCATTGCAGCCTTCTACCACTAGTTCATCTTGAGAGCGGGTGCAAGACATGATGATATCATTCCAATCAAAGTTGAAAATGAATGCATCATAGCTTAAGGCTGTTTTTTTGGCTTTCACTTGAGACACTTATTTTTGGTGTTATGTTTTTTTAGTTTTCTCTTATGTTAGGTTGGATTTGTTTAATTATTGTTCAACATTATGTTATAACATTTGATACACACTTTCTTTGTTTAAAAGTTTAAGAATTTTCTATCCAACATTCCTTTTTGTGTTTTTGACTTGTATGCTTTAAAATAAAATATTAAAAAGTGGGAAAAAAATGAGAAAAAAGCAGTTAACACTAAGTTTTTAGCGGCGGTTCCAGACTGCCAGTAAAAGGGGATAAAAAAATAGATAAGCATTTTGCGGCAATATGATAATTTGGCACAACATGCCATTTCGCGACGGTTTAGCTATATTGCGAAAACTGCTTGTGCCCCTACCGTTAGAAAAGTTTTGCGGCGGTTTTAAACTGTCGCTATAAATTAGTTGAACCGCCACGGACACGGAAAACCTTCTTTAGTGGTGGTCGTTCCGGCGGTTGTTCCAAACCACCGCTAAATGGTTTAAAGATGCCGTTATCCGTGGCGGTTTTCCAAACCGCCGGTAAACGTTTTTGAGGCGGTTGCAAACCGCCGAAAATCCAAAAACAAACCGCCGCTAAATACCATTTTTCTGGTAGTGTTTGTAGTTGTTACACAATACAACTTCTCTCTTGAAATGTACATGAAAGATCCTTACCTATTATTAACATATATAATCCCTAACCCTGGTAATCCTAAAGTCGAGATTGACACGTATTTTCAACCCATAATTGATTAATTGAATGAGTTGTGCTATAAGGGTGTTCTTACTTATAACATTTCAGGAAATCAAAATTTTATGATGAAAGCAGCATTAATATGGACCATTAATGACTTTCCAACTTCTAATTTGCTTGGAGGATACTAAGGCGTTCATTATGAAGCATAAAAAGCTTGTGGTTTGATTTTTATAGGAGGTTCTTAGATATTGATCATCCATATAGGTGAAGTGGATATGACTTTAAAATTGATTGTATTGAACATGATGAGCATCCAGTTAGACTAAATGGTCACCAAATGTGCCATAGAGTTAAGAATTTGCCAAAAGTAATGGAAATAGGAAAGTCCATAGGATTGCTAGGTTATGGGGTTGAGCATAATTAGACCAAATAAAGTACTTTATGGGAGTTGCCTTATTGAAAGGATAATTTGGTCCGTCACAATTTAGATATCATGCATGTTAAGAAGAATGTGTTCAACAATATTATGAATACTATAATAGATACAGATCGAACCAAAGACAATATCATAGAAAGGCACGATCTGGCTAAGTATTATAAATGGCCTGAGTTGAATTTACAAGAATTAAGATGCGATTGATTCTATAAGCCAAAAGCTTCATATGCTTTGAGCTCCACTCAGAAACAAGTTGTTTTTCCGTGGCTACAAAAGTTGAGAATGCTCTATTGTTATGATTCTTACTTGGATAAATGTGTCAATGTTGCACAAACTAATCTTGTTAGCATAAAAAGTCATAATTGTCATGTTTTCATGGAGTGATTGTCACATGTGGGTTGACACTTGCTCTAAGCTCTACTTATGTAAGTCTAAAATTAGAACCCTTATACTTAATTGTTATTATTCCTTAATTTTGTCCATGACCATGGTGCAACCTATGTTACGTCCATAGTCTATTTGTGGAAAACATTGTTCTTGAATGAGAAACCTAACCTAAAAAGTTCATTAAATCTATCATCAACTAAAATTTTATGAATCTCTAAAAAAATTTATTTCATAAGAAATTAATTCAACAAAGCCTCCCCTTAAATTAAAATTTTTTTTATTTCATACAAATATGAATAAAATAGATCCCCCCTTAAATTAGGAGTCTCTTATTTTAATTAATAAAATTTCAATAAAATCTCGGTGTAAACTAGAACACCCCATAAAATTCATTTCAATCAACATACAATCAAACAAACAATTTACTTGATCCTAAAACTGTTCTAGAGTACACACCATGCATATCTTATAATCTACGCATAACACAATCAAACAAGTCCACAATAAACAATGAGAATGAATGCTAAATCTTCCCCCACACAAGCATGCAATCTCCAACCTATAAATCTACCCTAAAAGTTTTAAGTCTCTAACCAAATATATATAAAACTTAAAAAGTACAGGACAAAAAAATACTAATCTATTGATTGCCCAAACAAAATATACTCCAACTGCAGTCTAAGAAATGATCCAAGCAAATAGCTTGAATGTCAAAAGTAGGAAAAAACTCAAATTAAACAAAGTTCAAAACCAACAATTATGAGAAACAAAATGTAAACAGAAAAAGGAGCACATAAAAAAAATAAATTGATTAAAATGTTCTACCATGGATGAGGATCATAACAGCAGTCTCGGTAACCCAACAGCAGTCCAATAATGGCGAAAAGTGGTAGAGAATGGCAACAACAATGATAGGTGAGAAAGAGAAAAAGAGAAAGAGAGGACGTTATGCAGAGGTGAGGAAGAAGACATTTGCACGCGACTAAGTGTTATCCTCACTGTCAAATTATCTGCGAAATATCTATCAGTAAGGGATTAATGGAACAAATCATTTCATTAAATCACATTACAAATAGATTTTCCTTTGGGAATGGGGTAACCGTAACAATCCGTGTCAAAATCTTGCATCATTGAGGGAAAATCCCTCTGTAATGAAAAAAATGAGATGCTTTTTGCTCCAATATTGTGAAGTTCAAAAATTGAGAGAAAATTTGTCGGCAGAATTTTCTAAATTAAAAAATAAAATATATTACTAAGGGATTTTCACTCAAAATATTTCGCCTGTGCTTTAATTTTGTTTCCCTATTGTTATTGAGAAAATTTTCCTCGGTAATATTTCCGTGAAAAAATTAAAATAAGAAATTTTTTTGAGGAATTTTTCCTTGATGTTTTTTCATTTAATGAACGATAAAAAAATAGGTTTTATTTATCGAGCTAATTTCTCTCAGTAACTTTACTCATTTTTTGAACAGGTTACCGAGGGATTTTCCCTTAAT
Source organism: Dalbergia cultrata (assembly GCA_031216105.1). Lineage (NCBI taxonomy): Eukaryota > Viridiplantae > Streptophyta > Magnoliopsida > Fabales > Fabaceae > Dalbergia > Dalbergia cultrata. Next base: position 26,234,936 of record CM062353.1, on the reverse strand, counting down.
GATACTCTTATGCTTATATGCTGGTGCCATTGGTGCCAATTTACCTATGCAATGTCCCTCACAAATTCTCATGCGTACATTTGCGCCATATGATGCCTAACCTTACCGATGAAATATCCCTTAGTAACCACATTTCCTATAATTCTTTTTTATTTTTTTCTCATTTCCCTTGGTAAATCTGTTGGTACTGCCCAAAAAAAAATGTCAGTAAACTCTATGGATGTCCTACATATTTCTAGTAGTGTATTTAGATGAAAAACACATACTCACAATTTTTCTTTCATCGAGGATGATACTCCAAACTAGTTTACCCAGCAAATAAGGGTTAATTTGTCTTGTTTGAAAACCCCAAATCTGCCCATACATATCTCGACAAGATCATACTATTCCACCCCACCAATTGCATTCTTTTCATCTTGTCACTCTTGGCCCATTAGAAACTTCTACCAATCTAATCAATCTCAGCGCAAATGGATTGAGGTATCCTAAAGAAATGTTGAATAGGATAATAAATAGTTAGAAAATAAATTAAAAAACCAGACATAGCAAAGAGTAAAAAGTCGGCGGATTGATTCCTGATAGAATGTATAAAGAAGATTTTATGACCAGAGATAACTATGTCTGTGAACTCTATACCTAAGGGGAATAATTATTGTGACAAACTTGATGCTAGCAAGAGTGGGGGTTTTAGACCATGTGGAAAATGGCTTTGACAAATTAATGAGTGACACAAAAAGGTGTAAAGAATAGAAATAATTAAGAAATAACTTGAAGATATTATCCTCTACTTATAAAACTATCTTGACTGTTCTCTTAAAATGCTTAAGTTATTTTTAATATATTTGATATTAATTAACGGTCCTTAATGATAATTTCTCTTTAAAAATCATGTCCTGCATTGTATTAACGATATTTAAATTCCACTTTGGACCTTCAAATAGACCACTAACGGAATAAATTCTCAACCATTAAAATATGTTTGATTCTAAAATCGGAGACTTAAATACATGAGTGTAGATGCGACAAGCTAGTTGATTGTTTAGTGAATAATTTTTTTTTTTTTTTGGTTAACATTGTTTAATGACTAACTGATTCTTGTCATTTATGTTATTTAATATTTAACTTCTATATTTTGTCAATTGTTTTGGGACTTCCAAGTGCTAGTCGTAATCATAGTTATGAAAATTACACTACTGATCAATTCAAGCAAGGTATTGGGAGTGAGTAAACCAAATTTAATTAAATAAATATATAAAAAATATAATAAAATTTAAATAGATATGCAATATATATATATATATATATATATATATATATATATATATATATATATATATATATTACTTTTACATATATATAATGCAATATTACTGCAGAGTCTAATAGTAGAAAATCACACTTACATATGCTGCAGAAAAGCTTGAAATGTAAGCAAACACATTTTTGAGAATTTGAAAAAAAGTAATGTAATGCGTATAATAAGATTGCACAATAAATATAAACCACACACCTTATCACCATTCGATATGATGAGTGAGTGAAATGAGTAGGGACCACTTATCACATTCAATGATGATAAAGTGTGTGATGTATATTTATTGTACAATTTTAGTATACACGTAACATTATTCATATCTAATACATTACTATAATTATCGGAGAGTCAAGGGGCATACCATGTCATTTCACATGTGAATACCCTTGTGGGCTAATCAACATAAATTTGAATTTCTATGGTTCTACTTTGTAACCTGGCTTGATTTAAATACCGTTACTGCAAATTTTTAATGGTTCACGGACCTAATTGAAGTTTTCTAAAAGTCTGAGGACCTTGATTTAAAATAAATTTGAGGAACTACTTGCAACTAAAAAAAATACGATGACGCTATGATAATTATTCAAAATTCAAGGTTCTTTATGTAAAAGGGCTATATCCTTCCAAGGAAAGGGTTATACCATCTAATAGCTCTCAGGGCAAGGATTATTCTAGTATATTGTTGCTCAAGAAATTCTCATATTGCCTAAGTAAATAACATATTATAACTATAATAGCAGGGATGTTAACAAAAAAATCAAAATTCCTATTATGCTATATCAAGGAAAGTAGGTAATGTAACAAATTATAATATTTTACAACAAACTTCTTTTAATTTAAGTTAAACTATTGTGAGGCACTTTGGTAACATTAGTTGTGTGAAATGAGAAAAGTATTATGAATTTGGTTGATAACCTTGTTTATAGACTTTCAAATAGCAGTAGGATAGGAAAACTAGAAATTGCATCATTGCAACAACTATATCGAAAGAACAAACTCAAAAGAGAAGCATACATAACAATATTGCAAACAAATAAATAATATAATATTTCAAAAAGTCTCTCTAAAAAAAAGAGAAAAGTGATGTACATTCATATAATGAAAAATGACATGGGGAATATAGAAAATTTATTGTCATTTGATTTTTTGCCTTAATTTTTCGTTGCTCGTATTTGCATTTTACATGCACATTCCCATCACTGATTAAGTAGCAAAATGAGTGGAATGCATCTAAGAGTAGAACTTGTAGGTCTTGGCCTTAATTATGATTGACCTCAAACCTCCAATAGGCGACAATATCATTAATAATACTCCAAGAACAATGCAAATCTGTGATAAGTGGAGAAAGATTAACCCTGGCATCAAATAGTAAAACGAAACCAGTTGAGTATAATAACAAAACATAAGCCAAAATCAATCATACCCAGTTAGTAAACCAAGACAAGCTGAATCTCCTTGGTTTGTTGATAGAAAGCCACATAATACAAGGGAGCTGTAATTTTAAGACAATGAATAATTAGGTGAAAGGATTTATGTATTATAAGGATAACAGATTAAACTTCAAAAATATTATTAGCTTACGAAGTATGTTGTTGGAGCAAACGCAAATCCTCCAAAAAATCCTAGGAGACCACTGAAAAATGGCACGGTAATAGCAACGAACATTGTGAATGCTGAAATTGAAGAGAATGATATATGTCAATGTGCAAACTAAAGGAAAGTTCATTGGAGATGATGTAATTGCTTGAAAAAAAAATGCTAGAGAACTAGAAATTTTGTTAAAATTTGGTTTCAAGAATGACATGCCATGTTATGAATATTTATCTAGCGATAAATTGGTGAATATCATACTATAGTGGATTAGAAATATGAGCCCGAGACTTTAGCCCAGCCTCGAAGAACTCGAATAAAGGACCCCACAGGTCAGCAACGTGACATCATGATCCCCCAGAGATTCTCTCCCGACATGCGGCCTTAGCTTCACTTCTAGATAAGAATAGTGGTGCCCATCATAGGCCGATAATCAAACCTCCCAACAACTCCAACTTCAACAACTCCATGGCTGGCACCACTAGTCAAAATAATGACACCCATAGTCAACCCCCTCCCACCATGGAGGAACTCCTTGCCACAATATGCAAGCTACAGGAGGAAAATCGATGTATGGCTGAAGGAAACCCTAATACCTCTCACCTTGAAAGTGGGAGTGACAATAGAAACACTAAACACGACAGCTATTGGTTCAATAACGACAACTTGTCTTATTCCCAATGTACAACATACAATGCCAAACACAATGTTGACCTGTCACAATCCACTGTGGGCCTTTCTCGGACAAGCTCATGGCCATTGGCCTCTTTGTCCACTCGAGCTACCAATCTTCCTGCGCTCCTATGATGGGACGGGGCATCTATCGTCCCTCGTTATGATGTTCAAGTCATGGTGCTTGTCATGGCACAACTAACTAGATCTTCTGCAGAACTTTCCCCTTTTCTTGGAAAATCATTTCTTCTATAGTTCTCTTCCCTCACCCCAAATGCAATCCACCACATTGAAGACCTAATCAGAGCCTTCATTAACTGATTTATTTCATCCAAGATCTACATAAAGACCTTGGATTCCTTGCAGCACCCAAGACAAGGCTCCAACAAATCCCTAAGGGACTATCTGATGAGACTCAATATAGAGGCCTCACACCTCCTAAACCTTGACCTAGTAGTCGAACTCTACCAGATCAGAATTAGCCTACGCTCGAACCCTTTTAAGGAAAATCAGGCTATACACAGGCCTTGGACAATTCAAGAGTTTTGTGAGCAAGCAATCAATTACATTAATACCAAAAAGCTTCATGCCACCAAAAAGAGCAACTACAAATAGGGCCCCAGCCAACAAGATGGCACTAACCAAAAGAAAAAAAAAGGGACAAATCAAGAAGCAAGAGAAAAAGAGATGACTTCAAATATAATGAGTCAAAGTTCCATAACTATAACCTACTCAACACCCAAGCAGATGTCATTTTGAAGGAAATTCAGAGAGACAGACTCATCAAAACCCCCCCCCAAGGCAAACCCTAACTAGCCCTAGAGGGCACAAATAAAGGCAAGAAATATGATTACTACAACACCTTTGGTTACTCAACTGTGAATGCTAAGGTCTCAAAAATGCAATCAAGCAACTTATCCGTGAGGGTCACCTCAAGAAGTTCATCTAGAAAAAAGAGGCCAGAGTTGAGAAAGAAAAGAAAAGCACCATAGATCCTCATTCTCCTTTGATAGCAAAACCTACCTTGGCACCAAAGGTCCGAGAAAAGACGAGATCGATTAAGAGTCGAAACCAAGATTCGAGGGGTCATCAACTAGCCAGGGATTCATTAAAGGCAGAGAAACAAGCTCAACTAGGAAAAGATCACTCCAAGCCATTATGTCACTCAAAGGATCATCCCACCCTCACGGCCAAAACCAAAAACTAGGTAATATCCTTCTCAGACTTTGATTTCAAAGGCATTGATGAAAACTTATTTGATCCTATTGAATTTCTATTATTGTTGGTAATTTCCTAGTCATGAAAGTTTTGATAGATCAAGAAAGCTGGGTCGATATCTTTTCTACCCTACATGTAAGAGAATGCAGCTTTCCGAAGCCTCTTTGCTCCCCTACAATGGTGACTTGATCAGATTCACTAGGAATCGAGTTGATGTCCTTGGTTACATTTGGTTGAGGACCACCTTCACCATAGACCCCCAAACCAAAATTGTTGACCTCCAATACCTTATCATCGATTACAGAACCTCTACTGCATCATCTTAGAGCGACCCCACTCACTGCGCTAGGAGCCATTGTCTCAACCCCCCATGTTGAGCACGTCCCAGACCACCAATCAAATTGCAAAGTTAGAATGTCCTTGGATCCATGCCGAGCTTGTCCCATGTCACCAATCAATGTGGAATTGTCTCAGATCCACTTTGAGCATGTCCCCAAGCACCAATGAAAGTGTAAACCTATAACATCCTAGGATCCACAATGAGCACAGTCTAGAGCACCAATGAAAACCTAAGCGGACCTTGGATCGACTTCGAATTCCTCCCAAAAAACTAAGGGTAAAAGTTGGACTCTCCTAACAAATAATAACTACATCTAGATGAGAATAACTTTGCAAAAGAAAGTAATAAAAACATGCAACACTATTAGTCAACTACAACAATCACTAGCTTAATACAAGTTAAAGAAAGAACATTATAGAGCCAATTAAAGGATTACACAATATCAAAATAATAAAATTGATTCAGTACAAAGGTTACAATTCTTGAAATAAAATTATGAAAGCTCAAGGGTCGAGATCAACATGCTCTTCTTGATCCTCAGGAAAAGCAATTTGATCGATTCCACCTTCTGAACATGATCATCACTATGATCCCCTTCATCCTCTCCCTGAACTCCTCTTCGGTCTCAACTTGGGAACCCTCATCAGCATTCGCTACCCCCTCCAGAGGAAAGGTATCAACAAGCTCACCACCAATTATCTGCTTAAAAGGGCCACATTAGGAAAGGTCGGCCTCCCGATGAAGAAACTGAACTTGATCGAGAGCTCGATCAAATCTAACCATGTTTTGGTCGATTGTCTCTCTCGGAAAAAATTTGACCTTCTCGTTCAACCATCGGTTCTTAGCCTCAAGCTCTTTCCTCCAGAGCTTAGTAAGATCGACATCTAGCTTGGCTTAGGTGGTCATGTTGGTGACCTTATCTTGAAGAACCTGTATGGCACCTTCCTTGTCCTTCCTCTCCCTCTCCAACCTTGCTTCCAATTTCTCCTTCTTACCATGAAGTAAGGTCATAACTGACCTCCCTGTCTCTAGTTTCTAAGTGGATTCCCCATACTCCTTCAAATGCTTCGTGATCATAGTAGATTGGAGCCCCTGTATCTCAAAGTAATGATAAAAACTAGGGACCCCTGCCTTCTTTACCATAGCCAGATCTGTAGCATAGCTAAACTACTGATCGACAAATTTAAGGAAAATAAACTCCAAACTCCAAAGGCTGTTAGTGTTGACAGTGTCAAGGAAGTCCTTGATCTCCCAAGCTCCTACTAATGTAGACGGAGAAAGGGGAGCAGTCTATGGCATGACCTCCACCCGAGCCCTCTCAGAGCTTTTAAAGGGTTAGGGTTAATTGAGGTCCTGGAACACGTCCCTGCCTCTTGTCCAGTGCCAAAAACTCCTCTCTTCTTGGACACATAAGCAACAAAATCCTTTGGACAAAGCTTGGGGGCCATCTTGCCAACAAAACAAGAATACCAGGATAAAATGAGCAAATGACAAGAAGAAATCAACAACAAAAAAAGAAATTTCAAAACAATTACCTATTTGATTGAGGACTTTCTAGTTGTTATACCCCCACTCTAATAAAACACCATAGGACAAGGGACAACTCGAACTTACGCTCTCCTCTAGATAGTCGATCACCATCTGGACCTCCAATAGAAAGGAACTATACTTTGCCATCAAAATCTAGCAAGGGTTAGGTTGCCAATACAAGAGAAACCTTTCCAACCCATACTCATCTAGGAAGAAGGGGAACTCAGACTTCATTGACCTCAACTTCAAAAACTTGTCCTTAAACCTCTTAAAATTGGAGGTTAGCAGGGTTAACAATTTATTGATAAGGACACTATTAAATAATACCCAGCTTTCCTTATCAACCTTTTCACTTGAAATAAAAAAAAAAAATACCCCAACACTAGGCTCATGGTTGGGCACTTCGAACAAGTTCTCAAATGCTCAGATAAAGGCCTAATTATTTGAATGCAATTAAAAAGGGGCAACATTCACCTTACTCAAGCACCCTTCCTCAAATCGACTGAAATGCATCCTTACATCTAGCTTCTCAAAAAAATTACATACATATAAATATAGTCAGCCTTACTCTCCCTCAACTTGTAATGACACACCTTATTCTCGGAACTATAGGGGAAACACTCAATTTTCCTCTCCCTACAGGATGGAACAAAACAAAACAAGCTAAACCTATGGATGACCTCATCATCATAAAAGATAGAGGCCACCTTCCCAATCTTGGCATTGACCTAGTCATAAGGGTCATACTCTGATTCATTCACCACATCTTTCCTTTTCCTAAAGGTAGATGCACCAATTTCTTTGGCCATAGATAAATATCGAAGCAATGCAAATAGGAGAAGGGGCTCAAGAAGGGAAAATACACCCAAAACAAAGAAAAGCAATAGAAGAAGTAGAGTCACCTACCTTAAGGTTCCAGTAAAAATAAATCGATCAACTGAAAGAGGAAGAATAGAATAATCAAACTCACTCATTAATAATTGAATAAATTGAAGTTTGATGGAAGAAATCAAAGATTGAGTGAGCACAAATGAAGATAAAATGCAAAACTAGGGAAGAAGAAAGATGCAGAAATGAGCCCTAAACATCTCTCTCTCATTTTCAACTAAACCGAGCTCATTCAACGACTAAAAATGCTTCCCTCCACTTGGTAACACATTTGAGATGCTCATTTCGTCCAACGAAAAGGGGCTAATTCACTTTAATCTAATGGCTCACATGCAACCCATGATCCCTACTTAATAAGACATGATTGCTCACCATTCAAAATGCGACAAGTGTTATAGCACGTTCTCCAACAATTGTTACCACAGCAACTTAAAGGATACAGTAAGATGTGAAACAAGTCGGCTCATTTGAGCTTAACACAAAGTCCTTGGCAATGACACCTCAATGCCGGATACTCGGCCATTGATCAAGCTTGGGGAGTATGTACTGGACTAGAAATATGGACCTGAGACCTCAGCTCAGCCTTAGAGAACTCAGACAGGGGACCCTATAGATTAACCATGTGCCATCGTGATCCCCTAGATATCGTTTGGCAAGGGGACATGTGCAAAAAAACTGGGACAATAGAGACAATGGAGATAAAGACATAAATAATAAATATGTATTAGGGTATTATTGGAAAAAAAATATTAAATTTCTATCTGCATATCCTGTCCCTACTTTTCGGAGGTATAAAATTTTTGTGTTTTTCTATCTTGTCTCACCTTCCAAACACGTTTTTGTCTTCACTATTCCTGTATTTTGTGTCCTATCTCACAAACCAAATGCTACCCTAGATTTAACAGGAGATATCTCCTAAATCGCTTATGAGGCCCTACAACATTTCCTAGCTACGGCAACGCCTAAAAAACCGTTGCTTAGAAGGGCCTATAGCCACAGTTTATTCTACTGTTACTAGTGTAGTTGAATTTATATAATATGTTATTGCAACAATACAAAACCATACTCTTAGTATATACAGGCAACGGTTTATGAACTGTTGTATTGTTTTTATTGTAGACAATGGTTATTTAGATGTTGTCTATATAAATTTATAACTGATACACTTAAAAACCATTCCCTAATGGGTTACACCAATTGACTATGGGCAGGAACAAATTCCCTTTCCCACCACTATCTATGCAAACTTTTTCCAACCCAAGAGAACCCATTTTGGCCTAAACCAAAGAAAGGGAAAGGAAAGTTGGCCATCCCACTTCAAACCCTCACTCGCCTGGCAAAAGGAAGGAAAGTTGGCCTCCCCTTTCGAACCCGCACCCACCACCCCTTTCATGCCCATACCCGCCTGAAAAAGGGAAAGGAAACTTGGCCACCCGCAACTGACTGGATCGTCACCATTGTTTCTCACTTGCGGGTGATAGTGAAGAAGCCTGAATCATGCCTTGCCACTGTTCTTAGCCGAGAAATTGCGGTCGCTATTGTTACCTCCACCTCGCCTGGGAATGTCCCAGCTGTTTCTACCATGCTAGAAAGCATCGCGTCCTGGCCACCGCTTTCTTTCTTCATTGCCAGTGGTCATTGATCTGGTAGTGGTGCTTCGCGCCTACTGCTCTGCCATCGTCTTCAATCGTCCTGTAGTGGTGGATTCCTCCGTTTCTCTAGGTACACTCTCTCATTGTCTCATCGCTCTGGTCTCTTTCTAGTTTGACTCTATCTGTTTTGCATTTCTCTGTTTCATGGAAGGGCTGCACTAACGGAGGAATGTCTTCGAGCTATGGAATCCTTATGCCTTTCCTTTTGTTGCCCATGCCCTGAATCCTAATGAGAGTGAAGGGATATATAAACTGGATTAACAACAAAAATTCATTAAACAAATATAAATGAGAGTGAAGGGATTTAGCTAAGGATGGGCTGCAAGGGTAAGAATCACTCACTATTGATTAATGATTTAAGACTCACTCACTGTCTGACTTCTGAGTTTAAGTAATTTTATTGTAAGCATACTTCTATATAATGTGTTAGAGTTGTATCAAATTTTCCCTCGGCTTAGACAAAGAGGCTTTGATTTGTAAGCTTTGCATTGTAATACATTTTCAAGAGATCATGGTTTACTATATAGACTCTTTACAATAGTTGTTATTTGTAAATTCATTCTTCAAAGATAAGTTCACCTCTTAACATCTCTCTAGAAACCTTACATGTGTCTAATGTAGTGTCTATATAGCCAATAACTAAGAATTTATTCCAAAATATTAATATTCATAACAGGTTAAAAAATAAAAAATATAATCGGCACTTTAGTTTGTAGGATATTGTAAGCCTAATAATTTGACAATGGAATAGATAGAAGATCGTAACATAGTGTCACTTTTCTGCTTTCTTTCCAATTAACTAGTTATGTTTCTTTTGCATATGTCTGATTATTAGTTTAGGGTGTAATTAATCCTAAGTGTTCTACTTGACTGGTTGTATCTAAATTTTCAGCTTGTAGTTTGTATGAGACCTATGTATGTATTGATTGGTGGCTATGATGCAATGAATTTGTTTTTATGTTGTTATTATGCAGTAGACTGACTAAACTTGTTCCTTTTACGGGTTAGTTAGCTCATCTCAAATGGTAAAATTCCTAGCAATCAATGCCAAGCCAACCACCTGCATGTTTATTTCCAAAGCACTACCTCAAGGATGCATTTCCTTTCTTTTTTGGGGTGGAGCAAGCTAGTGAAGATTCATTACATAGCCAGGCAAGCATAAAAGAATTCCTTTCTTTTTTGGGGTGGGGGTTATTATTTAGATGTTAGATCTTTAGTGCATTTCCATATTAGACCAATTTAGCATCCCTGTCTTCCTATATTCTGTGTATTCATTCTCATGTCTTTGCCATGGAAAACGCAATATGCAAATTTTCTAGTCAAAGCTCCGTCCAAGTGATGTGCAAAACCAGTGCTTACTTGAGCTTCTTTGGAGACATTTACTTCTGGCCCATGGAATGGTTTAGGAAGTGCATGGAGAAGGGGCTCGCAATTCGTTCACAAGTGTGATTCAAAATATCTCTATCTAGATATATGAGTTTGATATTTTCAAGCTCAATTGTTCACTGAGAGTTAGTTCATGTGTGTGAGCAATAATTTGAGTTCTTTGGCCTTTTGTTTTTTCTTTATTGTTCTCTTAATAAATGACTCTCATTTTCAAGTGCTATAAATGTATAATAAAAACTCTTATGTTTTTTTTTTTCGGGCATCATTTTCTGATGTGGTCTATGTCTTGTACTATCTTTTGATGTGTACCTATGGTTTGGTCTCTACCGTGTCTGTCTGCAATTTGGACAAGTTGGTGTTGTTATGTATATGTGCTCATTCTTTCCTATTATCCTTTTTTGACTTGTGGTGTATATATTTCAATATTTGAATGTTTAACTACTACTTTTAACGTGGTTTATTTGCATAACTTTATAGTACTCACTTATCAAGCTTCAGCGATTTTGTTAATGTATCCTCCTTTGTATCCTTAACTATGGAATTGCATCTAAGCTAGCTTTTCTGATTTAGTTTATGATTGTTTTACTCACAATTTTTTTCTTTTTTATTTGTTGAATTATGTGCTAGAAAAAATGCTACAGGTTGGATAACATTATTTACTTTGGACAATGAATCTTTAGCTAGTGGTAGAGCAATTATGTCCATATCTTACCGAATTTAGAGGATTAGGTATTAAGGTGAAGTAGTGTAGGCACCTTAATATTCTTTATGTTCAATTCACTACAATTACTTGCTCTAAACCTTAGGTTGGTCAAGCTTTATAAAATTTTAGCCTTATATTTATATTTTATGCCAACAAAATGTATTGAATCAGCATTATCTGAGTTCTACATGCCTATTACTTGGCTAATTTCTTTTACTTTGAGTTTAGGTCGCTAGAAATAGCAGAATCTCTCAATTCTACCTGAATTCCCCCTGCTATCTGCTAATCTTTGCAGCTTAAGAGTGATAAATTCTTCAACTGGCTTCACCCAGTTTCTCAATTGTTTAGTATTGGAGACTCGACTATGATGGATTACACATTAAATACGATATCTAGGTTAGATAGTTTAGGTAAACCCATGTGGCTGATGTTTGCATGCTGAGAAATTAGGAGATGATACATAAAGGAGGGTGGCCTGGGTAGGTTCAAAGGGAAGATAAGGCCTGTAGTTCCAAATTTATATGCCACTGTTACTATTTTGCATATACCAAAAACAACTAATGTCTCTATCTTCTGGCTGTTCTTTTTCATGACTACAGGTGGCAAGTATATTTGCTATTTCTTCTATTGCTTTGAAAGATATACAAAGTGCTAAAGCTCTTCCTGGTTACAAGCAGACTATATGTTTGGAAATTTTGCTCCTCAATTGACATTACTTCTTGCTCCAGCCTTTCTTTTTCAAAGGAGTATAACTAAAATGGCATTTTAATTCTAAATGAAGTAATTCTATGCTAAAACATTACTCCATGCTTCTTAGCACTAATTTACAATATCTGTTATTGTTCTTTTGTCTAAAAATTGCTCCTTCTCTTAACCGTTTGGATGTTGGAACTAATTTAAAATCTTAAATTTTATGCTTGGGTCACCTAATGCTGTAAGCAATTAAAAGGTTTAATTTAATTTATTTTATAGTAATCTGAATTGGTGGCTAACAGTAATCTGAATTGGTATTGATCTAGTTAGTCCATGTTTTGACTTATTTGATGTTTGAACTGTCATTTGCTATTTATGTTTTACTATTTAAGTATTAGGTTTTTTTGGCTGCATTGTTCAATGTTCTGTTGGATGAGGAGTGAATACACTAGATTGAGGACCATTTTGGATTCAGCTTGTCCTTTGTTAAAAGGAAGGAATTGTGCTTGCTATATATGTAAGATTGAAAGTGTGACTTTTTTTTTTCCTATCAAACTTGTTATTTCCCTATTATGTAAAGTACTTTTGGTCTATAAATTTAAAGACACAGTATACTTGCAACTACAAAATGCTGAAATCAAATCATTGTTATAATATGATATTTTTGTATTGTGATTGTTTAGAGGTTGATGACTAATTCTTTTAGACCTCATTATTCCTTCTATATTCTAGATCGAAGCTTGTATTGTTTTGTATTTTTACTTTAAAAAATCTTGAGTGTCATGTTGGTTTTTTTTCATTAGACCAAGCATATGTTCAGGCTTTTACATGTGACATGAATTTTTTTTTAGTGATGTTCACATGTTGAGCTATATCCACATGTTGTGCCTGATTAGTTTTTGACATGTTGGAAGACCTTACGATCTTATTTTTTTCTTTGTGATCTTTGCTTACTTTCAATTGTTGGTCAACTACCAATTACCTTGTGAACTAAATTTTATGATTAGATGTTCATGGATATGAATTTATTTAGAGGTTTGTAATTGTTCTCAAGTATTGGGTATTCATGATTTTGTATTAATTTGAGTAAATGCTTGTTTGTTCAATAGGAAAATTGTGTAGAAGTAGAGAAAGAACTCAAACACAAAGAATTTGAAGACCAAATAGATGAAGAGTAAAAGAGATCAAAATTGGGGGATGATAATGGGCTTTGACTGCTCTTTATGAATTTTTTGTTCATACTGAATATTTTGTAACTAGCAACACTTAAATGTTGAGTTGGATCTTATTATGTGATTTTAAAGTAGTATTTCATATGTCATGAGTTGTATGCCACTTGTGTCAAAGGTTATTAATGTGTATTTAAATGGATCTTATGGATTTAAAAATGGAATTTGACAATTATATGTGCATTTGTCATGATTATGTTGATTTAGAATTTTCTCTTGGTTTTTTAGTAATATATTATTGTAATCAACATATTAAAAAAAATGCTTATTGAAATAGGTAGCATGTGTAAAATTGTTCTTTATAAATGCTAGTACTAGTTATAAAATCGTTGCCTATTAGGTTAATAAACAACACTTGCAAAATCGTTGCCTATTGGGTTAATAGACAACACCTGCAAAACTGTTCCTATAAATAGCCAACGGTTATAAAACCGCTCTAATTGTCGAATAATATGTTACGGTTAAAAACCGTTGCTTTATGGTTGGCAATGGATACAACTGTTGTCTAATACATGACAACAAAATCGTTGCCTATAGTATTGATAAAACAATGGTTTTTTTCTCTACCGTGGCCGGAAGTATAAAACCGTTGCCTAAATGAATAGGTAACGGCCACATACTCCACAGTTAAGAAACTGTTGCCTATTCTAAAGGCAACGGTTTTTTAACATATAGCCACATTTTTCAGTCGTTGCTAAAGAACAAAAATGTAGTAGATCTCTTGTTACTTGATCATATCTTTTATATTAGATCATATTTACCCCTAGATATGGGACTTATCTAATATAAACTAAATCATTGGAATATCTCCCTATTCAGAGAAGATTATCTCCTAATTTAGTACTATGATATCTCTATCTATAAAAGCGGGTGTTCTTTCACTATAAAAGGGGGCTTAACGCCCTGAGGTATATCATCACAATTCTATCACTCACATATACTTTTCTACTCTAGGCCTTATTCATTCACTAACTTAAGTGTCAGATTGTCCTTACAGGTACCTCACTCCCAGCTTACACAAATGCTGGAGTTACCTGTGGCCTTACCTCCACTTCTAAGAATTCATACTTTATTTTATCTAATGATTATAAATTCTATCAAAGATTCTAACAAAATTTGTCTGACTATTTAAATTGCTCAGCAGGGAAAGCTTTACTTACCCACATACACATTACGTATAAAAAAACGAAGGAGTTTGCTAGGTTTGAAATTCAACTTCTTCACCATCACAGCTTCAATCATGTCAAACACTGGCATTGCATAAACCTACATCAACAAATTAAAATGAGAATGGTTAGTTTTGGAAGTAAAGGTTTTCAACAAGTGCCAAGAAGCAAAGAAATTGATAATCACCTGATAGCTTCCAATAACGTGGATGACAACAAACATGTTAGCCGTTGCAATAAGCCATTTTGGTTTCTGTAGGGAGACTAGGATGTCATCACCAACAGCATTGCCAAACATCCAGTAGCCGACAAGAGCAACTGGGAAGTAGCACAAAGCCACAACTATGTAGGCAACAACCACTCCTTTCCACATAGGACCCTTCGATGGCCTTTCTGGAGTGGATGGAATTGTTGCTTGGATTTCTAGCACCACATTGTGTCCAGCATAGGCAAATGCCACAGCCCCAAGAGCACTTATGAAATAAAACACTTTTTCCGATGTACTCTTAGCTTTGTAGCCATACTGCACATTTTCTTGAACACCCTCGTGAGCAGAAGCTACCCAAGCAATTGTAGAGTAACTGTTGGACAATGCAAACATCCAACTTTAAGTAAACAATTTTAATGATATCTAAGATGCTATGTCATACTCTTATTTAGATGTTACACTCATTCACAAAATCAGTGTTTTGAGTGGTAAAGGAGAGATATGTTGTCCTTTACAAGCCATTTCATTCCCCTTTCTAACATTCCTTCCAAACAATGGTCACTTTAGCTTCGGTCATTGTCATCCTTCCAAACATATCCTAAGGGTGTTTTTTTGTGTTTCACTTTGGAAAGGAAAGGAAAGGAAGATAATTGACATACAAAATTAAAAAAAAAAAAAACACTCATAATAAAAGAGGAACTATATTTCACAAGGATTGTTATGAGTATTGAATAAATATGGTACAATATGTAAATACCACAATTTCATAAAAATGCAAAATGCAAATACGATTATATATAGTAAATACAAATTTAATATTTACATATAAAATATTAATTATGTATAATAAATATCTTATATATAACAATTTATCACAAAATTAATAAAGAATATATATATAGAAATATAAAATGAATCAAACTTACCTCTTAGCTTGAAAAATAAGCCACATCCAAAAGAAATCTAAGGCAATATGCATATGTGCATACAGTACCTATATATGAGCAGAATTCAAGTATTTTTTATAAGAGCAGATATAGATTGGAAATAGGGGTTATACCTGAAGGACATGACTGCTGCTGTCAAAGATACAGCAGAAATTGAGTTGAAGCTAGGGAGATGGGACAGCACAAAGTGAACAGAAGCGAAAATCATAATGAAGAAAGTCAATCTAATCTTTTTGCAGCTTGAACACACGGTGGCATGGAACTTCTGCAATGACGTTCCCCCAGTGACCATATATACAATGTTCACCCCAATTTCAACCACAAGTTGTTGAGGCACCACAATATAAAGACCCAGCTTTTCACCAAAGGCATATTGACCCAGTTCGTGGTATCTATCAAAACGTCTTCCCGGAACCATTTCGTGCATTTCAACCATTTGCCATAGTGTGTACAAGGTGATGATCCAGGAGAGGATTAGCACAGTAACACCAGGACCCCTGAACAACGTTGTTATTATTCTCAACTCAATAAACACTTCCTATGGAAAAATATCCATAGAAACATTTTTGCTTCAGTATCCAACACACTCAGTCTGAACTTATAGGATTTTTTCACACAAATAAAATAAAAAAATAATTATTTAACATATATAAAACATTCAAATATTAATTGTCAAAATGAATTATTTTTCATTTATTGGGCGATTTCAAAGCTTCCACGAAATCAAAATGCACTGAAAATATATTTTACTTAAAAAGTCATAGAATTCAGAATTTATGCAGTAATTTCTTCTTTTCTTTTCCTCAGTCTTTTTATGCCATTAAATTAAACACGTTTAGAATACTTCTATCATTCACTTTCTTTCATTCTTTATTCTTTTTTTTCTCTTTTCAACGAATCAAGCAACGGCAAAAACTCAATTTGGGTCTGAAGGATACCATCCAAGCTCTGACATGGCGTAGGGCAGACTTAGAACACCAGCTCCAACCATGGCAGTGACATTGTGAAAAGCTGAGTACCACCATTTTGCATTCCTTGAGGAAGTAATTGGAAGCCAATCATCAAGTGACTTCTGCTTCTCTAATCCGTCTTCCATCTAATATTTGACCAACAACCAAAAAAGTGATATGTAATTTATGGGCCTATATACACATACCAAAAAAGAATCTTGATGCTAAAGGATATATGCTGTTCAAACTTCAAAGACTAATTTTCTGTCACAATAAATGAGGAAATATGAAACAAAGGTTAATTTGGAGTCCCAAACATCTTGAAAATACATTATCTATACTATTGGAGTGAGTTATCACTTTTTAGTATCTCCTCTTTTTATTAATTTTTTTTTTCAATACCACCAATCACTATCTCATTTATCCCTAATTCTCCATATATATATATATATATATATAGATGCAACCAGCCTCTCTATTTTGGTAAAAATAATATGATATTAAATAATTTCATATTATTAATATATAAAAATTAATCTTCAAGGTAAAAATATAGCTTAGTAAAAATGGGGCTTGACTGTCGTAAAAGTATCAGTTAAGTCACTAGTAAAGATAAAAAAAAACGTTGTTGTCTTGTGAAAGGGTCATTATTTCAACTTGTTTGAACGTATTATTGAGTGAAATTATTTTTAATAGAATAACAAATTGTTTATATAAGTTTTAATATGGTTGGATGATCTTTCAAAAATAATGTTAAGTATTAGAAAAAGGGAAAACAATATTTTTTAAAAAGCTACAATTTTAATCTTATGAAAAAAAGCTATTTTATAACAAAATATTTATTTAAACATGATTTTTTTAAATTATGCACAAATATAAACATATATATATATATATATATATATATATATATATATATATATATATATATATATATATATATTATGTTGTTCAATTTTTTTTATAAAAACAAAATGTAAAAGTTTTTTTTTTTGTTTTTTGGAAAAACTCATCCACATTAGCCTAAACAACTTATAATGACTTTCACGCGTGTTTGGCACACTGTATAAGGCATAACAGAATAAGTTAATATAATACGTAATGTCTTTATTCGTTATTTGGTGCAAGTAACGTATTGTATAAGCTTATCCATCAAACCTCCTTTATACGTTAAAATGATAGATAACTCAATCATACATAGTGAGAGAGAATAATACCTAATTAGTTTTTTATGTATAAGGTTTATTTTATTTATATAATATGAAATATTATAATAAATAGAATGATTATTAAAATAAAATAATTATTATTTAAAATAATAATAAAACAAAATAGTAAATATTTATATAATAATTATTTATAAAATAATAAATTAATAAATAAAATTATTATTAAAATAAAATAATTAATATAACCTAATAAAGTTATATTAAATAATTATATATTTATATAATAAATAATAAATAATTATTAAAATGAAATATTAAATATTAAATATTTTAAATAAATAATAATTTTTATTTAATATAAAATTAAGTTATAAATTATAAACTATTAAAATATAAATAAATAATATGTGGTATATTAAAGTAAAGATTAATAATAAAAACTTTAATTTAATATTTATTATTAAATTAAATTTTCAATAATTATGGTACAAATACCAAAAAAATTACTTTAATAATTATTTAATATCTATTTACAGGTAGAATTATTTTTAAATAAATGATAACATTATATAATATAAAAAATATCTTATACAATGTTACGCCAAATATTGTATAGTATTAAAAGTTCATTAAACTTTATACTATCAGGCTTTATTTTATTAAATTTCATACTATTATATCTTATCCTATCACATGTGCTAAATAGGTTCTTAAGCAGCATTGTGATGCCATGGTTTTAATTAAGGGCAAGGGAAAATTCTTCTTTATTCACCTAAATTTGAGGAAACTATCAAAAAGAAACTCTTGGCAAGCCATCATTATCAGTAACAAAAGTAGCCATTTCTTTTCCACAAATATAAAACTTTTACTTTGGTATCTTCGGTGTCGTTATTCTCCATAAGCCCCTTTACAATTCTCTTAAGTACTTTATATTTTTATTCAGAGTCATAAATACCTTTTTAACACAAAAAAAATAAACATAGTGGATCGGCATGAATCTCATATGATTGCTCCCATATTATTTTCCCATCAACTAGAGGAGAGAATTCTTGAGTCCAGTTGAGAGAGAATGATGCAGAAGCACATGCAAGGAACAAAATTTTCAAAGTGAATAGTGAAGAGTGGTTGGTTTCAGTGCACGTGTTAAGAAATTTTCTTCTGCAATTTACATTTATAGTGTGTGTTTACACTGCATGGACCTCTATAAATAGAGGTGTTTTGTTCAATTGAAGAACTCAACCAAGCAACAAAGCACAAGAGCTGCATAGTAAGAGAAATATACCGAGAGTGTGTTATTCTATGAGAGTGAATGGAAAAAATAGAAAGTTTGAGTAAATCCCAAAGAGTGTAGGGTGTGGGTAAGGTAAATAGATTGGGAATATTATTGGGTATCATTTCTATTCTCCTTGGTGCAAAATTGTAATATTTGAATAGGAGGGCTTTGACTAGGAAGTATTATATTTACTTCTTAGATGTGAGTATGGAAAATATATTTTATAATGATCCTGAATATAGTGAAATATTTTTCAAAGTCTGTCCCTTGGTTTTTCCTTTGATATTTGGGGGTTTCTATATTAAATTTGGTGTCCATTTAATTCTAGCTTTGCACAAATTTATTATCACTGGGTTATACTGATTAGTAGATTTAATTCTACCAGATTTATTTTGGTATTCATTTCCACACATTAGCATCAGTTAATTATACTGTGAATTAGCTCATGAGAAAAAGAAAAAAAAAGCAATCATGTATATTTTAAGAGCTTGGCTGGCGAGAATTTGTCAAAACACTTGCTAAAGTCTTGAATAAAAGTATTAAATAAAAAATATTGAGCGATTGGAAAATATTTAATACTTTATATTTTAAGATACTTATAGCAGAATTCTTTCTTCAATCGCCTTTGAGATAGATCCTCGCAAAACCCGTACTTCAGCCAACTTTGAGATAGGCGCACGGACAAGTCAAACATGAATATCATGAAAATAATTGATGCAATCCTTTCGTTCTAATTTTTCTGTTGAGCATATATACTTGTGGAGAGGAGATTCCAGCGATTCATGAAATCTGTTAAGGAGGCTTCCAGCGATTCATGAAATCTGTTAAGGAGGCGTGGCAATTGCCTGGCCAAGAAAGTGTATAAAAACGGGTGTTGGACATGGATTTTTAGTTTATGAACGGGTGAAATTTTAAGTCAGGTTTATGTCGTATTTTAGATTGGTCTACTCTAATTCGAAGTCGCACAAATCTTTATAAATTATGAATTATATTTAAGAGTAGTTAATTTAACATTCAAATACCATATAAAAAATCCTAAAAACTATAAGATTTTTATATTTTAATTAAAAAATTCATATGATAAGATACAATTTTTTTCTTAATATAATTTTTTTAAATTTATGTCTTATAAACTATTTCATAATTTTTTTTCTTAATTCTAAAATTTCATGATTTGACTATACATAATTTTTTTTTGTTTTTTAAGGAATACATTGTCGATAGCAGTGACTTATCCTTTCGAGCCTAAAACTTCTCTAAGATGGTAACTCTATGGCCATGAGACATAATATTTAACTTGATATATATATACTGTCTAAAGTTTGAGCTACTTTAACCCGATCAGCGATCGTATTATTAATTGTGATCTCGGCTAAAAGAAATCTAGTAAAAAATTTGGATCAAATATGAATATAATTAAACTCAGTTTAGTACTCGTTCATTTTATACCTCTGATAATAAAAGAATATAGATAGACTAGCAAAGCAAAGAAAAAAAAATGACGAAAAACTGAAAAAAGTTGAAGTTATTAGAAGTTAGAAATTGAACCGACGATCAAGGCAAAAAGTTTGTTGTACTAGCTTGGATTGAAGCATTTGTCAATCATAGATGTTAAACTCTATGTACAGTAAAGGTTGACCCTATATATATTGACTTCAAAGTAAACTGTGATATTGGTTCCTAAAATTATGATAAGATACAATTTTTTTTCTTAATATAATGTTTAAATTTATGTCTTATAAACTATTTCTTAATTCTAAATTTTCATGATTTGGCTATTCATAATATTTTTGTTTTTGGTTTTTTAAGAGATAGATTGTAGATAAGAGTGACTAATCTCTTGAAGGATGAAATTTCTCTAGGAGGATAACTCTGTAACCATGAGACATAATATTTACTATCTGAAGTTTTGGCTTAACTAATTTAACCCTATCATTGGTCGTATCATTAATTGTGATCTCGATTAAAAAAATCTAGTAAAAATTTGGATCAAATATGAAACTCAGTAAACTCAGTTTTGACGCTTCTTTTTATACCCCTGATAATAAAGGAATATAGAGAGACTAGCAAAAGCAAAAGAGAAAGAAAAAAAATGAAAAACTGAAAAAGGTTAAAGTTATTAGAAGTTAGAAATTGAGCCGAAGACTAAGGGAAAAGTTGTTGTACTAGCTTGGATTGACCCGTTTGTCAATCATAGATGTCAAACTCTTTGTACAATAAAGGTTGACCTTATTATATTGACCACAAAGTAAACTATGATGTTGGTTCCTAAAACTATATAATAAGATATAGTTTTTTTCTTAATATAATTTGTTTAAATTTATGTCTTATAAAATATTTCTTAACTTTTTTCTTAAATATAAAATTCATAATTTGACTATACATAATATTTTGTTTTGTTTTTTTATGATATACATTATTGATAGTAGTGACTAATCTTTTTAGGACTAAAATTCTGCTAAGATGGTTACTCTTTGACCATGAGATATAATATTTAACTTCATGTATATATATCTAAAGTTTTAGGTGAGCTAATTTAAGCCAATCATTGGTCATATCATTGATTGTGATCTTGATTGAAAAAATCTAGTAAAAGATTTGGATCAAATGTGATTCTTATACCTCTGATAATAAGAGAATATAGAGAGACTAGCAAAAGCAAAAGAAACAAAAAATGATGAATAACTGAAAAAGGTTAAATTTATTATAAGTTAGAAATTGAATCGAAGACTGAGGGAAAAGTTATTGTACTAGATCGAATTGATGCGTTTGATCATAAATGTCAAACTCTTTGTACAGTAAAGGCTGACCCCATATATATTGACCAGAAAGTAAACTCTAATATTAGTTCCTAAAATTACAAGCTCTCTTTAATATTATCTAATATTTAAAATAAAATAGTATCGGCTTAGTATTTGATATTGTAATCTGTCACTCAAATCATTCATTCATATTTTATTTTAATTTAATTAGTCCCTTGACATTCTATTCTTGCTTATGAAATTAGTCTCTAATACATTTAAATTAATCATAAGAGAATCCTCGTATTTTCATACAAATCATTAAGAAAAACGTAACTCCCAGAGTATATGGTTCACGGAATATTTTTATATTATTAGAAAACTAAGGAGAGGAGTGCAAGGTTCTCATGTTTGGTTTCTGGACAGAAAAGTACTCTTAAGAAAGTTTCATTCCCAGAAATGAAAATACCTCTATTTTCATTCTCACTCTACACCCTGGATATATAGGAGGTGTTTTAGGAAATAAAAATGAATAAATTGCCCCAATCAGACCACCGTCAAGTTGCCACTAGAGCTTGTTAGACTGCTATTGAAGCTCGTCGAGTAGCCACCAAAGCTCATAGACTTCCTTGAACTGGTGCTTGTCATAGGTATTTTAGGAATAATACATTGTATTAGAATGCCACTTAGTATATTAAATGCCTTTGTATTGTATTTCCAAAAAAGCAATTCCTGAGAATAACTTTCCCTAGAATAGGATTTCTAGGAATATAAAAACATTACGCAAACCACACGCCCCCTTAACATAATGTTTACCTCATGTTCTTTCATCATACCAAGTTGAAAGGCATTGTATAGCATGAAACAAGCTTAAAAGATTGGTATAGTCTCATTGACAAGTATTTCCAAAGTTATGGTTTTGAAAAGTGTACACAAGAGCATGCTCCTTTATGTGAAAGAAGATAAAGATGAAAGCATGTGTGTATATGTCAATGACTTAATTTTGAATGGCAACAACCCAAAGTTGTTTAAGGATTTCAAGAATGTGATAGCACAAGAGGTTGAAATAACCAAAATCGGTATTATGTCCGATTATCTTGGCATTTAAGTAAAGCAAGATGAAGATGGAATAATCTTCATTTCTTAACACAAGTGGAAACTGATCATGGTGTCACAAGCTAAATCTAAGAGAAAGAGAGATTGAAGGAGAAAACTTAGAGATAAAGAATGTAATGAATGCTATTCTCATTACTAAATCAACAAGGGTTTAGTGCTTATATACAAGTCATGTGCAAGTCATAACTACTAACTAATTCTCTAGCTATCTATAACTGATTTGTTGTGAAATGGTGGACCTAAAAGGTAAAAACAGAGTAGTGCTAAATAAATATGCAAAAGCATAAAGCAAAGATGACAAATAAGGATAAACGTGGTTCGGCTTAAAGCTTACGTTCACAAACAAAGGTGACAACTAAATATTTCACTATGGAAATATGATGGAGATATAAAAGCTGGACACACTTTACTCAACCCAAAATCCAAATAATAGGGATAAAAATGTGGTAAGATCCAACTCAAAACCAAGTCTCAAATACACCCAAAATACCTTACAATATTTTCCTCACTGGTTTATACTCTCAACTCACAAAAGAGAAGAATTTACTAGGAACATATAACTCTGTAGTACACTAAAGTGAGAGATCCTTGGTTTCTTTGTTGATGCATTTAGAGTTAGAATGAAAGCTTAATTTATAGAGCATGGGTGTACACATTTTTAATCTTCAGATAATGGTTTTTTGGTGTGCTATGGTGCTTTAATTTGCCAATTTTGTCAAAGGTAAATGAAAATTGCACCACTAATCAAGGATTGCAATTTTGACACAATGCATTTATTTTAAATGGCTTGTTGCATATATGGACTTTTGTCCAAGAGCATGTTACCAAGGCTTGAAAACAAGCCACCAAATTTGACATAACTACTTGAAACTAACTGTTATAATTGAACTAACATTTTCAATTATACATTGATACCCACTTCAATATGGAGAATAATGATAAATTATTCCCCAATTGTACATGAGATGCTGAAAAGTCTTTGGAGTGCCTTAGTACATTAGAAAGCTGTGACTGTGAATGAATGGGGAGCAAATGTATTGACCTTAACTTGACATTTTCAGAGACAACATGATAGTCCAACTCAATGTGTTTGCTTTGCTCATGAAAAACTGATGAGTAGCAAAGTAAAGTGTCTGACTTATTATTGTACTATAGAAGAGCAAGAGACTTAAACTACACATGGAGATCTTGAAGAAGGAATGTAAGCCAACTAAATCTCACAAATGGCCACTGCCAATGCCCGATACTTGGTTTTTGAGGGTGACATGGAGATAATATGTTGCTTTTTTGCCTTGCAGGAAATGAGTGAGTTTCAAAGGTATATACAATACCTAGTAATAGAGTAATGTGTGTCAAGGCAAGTGGCCAGTCCAAGTCACTAAAGCCTTTTAATTAAAGGTGCAAAGAAAAATAGGCCTTTGCTCGGGCATCCTTTCAAATATCTCAATACTCAAAGAGCAACCTTGTAATGTGACTCCATTGGATTGCTTAGAAACTGATTGGGATTTGTGATTGCAAAATTGATGTAAGAGCATGTGTTTGAAAGGTGAAGAAGCTGACTGACAAGCCTCTTATACTTAGCTTGATTAACAAATGGAGCACCACTATCCTTTTGTAGTTTTTGAGTGTGATCCATTAGTGTGGTTGTTGGTTTGCAAGCCAGTAAACGAACCTGCTCCAATAGCTTAAGTGCATACTTTCTTTGGCCAAGTAAGAACTTCAATGGTCCTAGATCCTTAATCCATAGAAGATCATCTAAGGTTTTCTTGACATGAGCAATCTCATGCTCAGCATTCCCTGTTAATACCATCTTATCAACATATATGGCATGAGCAGTGAATGAGGAAGGGGATTTGGCCTTAGTAAAGAGTGAAAAATTGGCTTGGGACTACTTATAACCCAATTAGAGGAGAACATTGGAGAGTTTATCATACCATTGTTGACTAACTTGGCGTAGGCCATCGAGGGACTTCTTAAGTCTACAAACTTGACCGAGCTTAGGTGGAGTAACACCTTGAGGTAAGTCCATATATACTTCCTCATATAGATCACTGGCCACGTAAGAATGCATTGTTGACGTCTAGTTACTCCAAGTACTAATTTTGGGAAGCTGCAAGGCTAGAAGAAGTCTCACCGTGCTTAGTTTAGCAACAGGAGAAAACGTCTCTAGAAAACCAATGCCTTTGATTTGTGTAAATAATTTTGCCACAAGCTAAGCATTGTAACTTTCAATTATCCATTAGACTTGAGTTTAACTTTGTAAACCCATTTACACCTAATAGTTTGCTTGCCTTTTGGAAGATAAACATACTCCTATGTTTTGTTTGAAGTAGAGCTTGTATCTCAGCTTGCATTGCTTGCAACTAGCTTGTTTAAGTGTTTTAGGAAGCAAAGGATTTTGGAAGGCATGATTCAATCTCTCTTCTCATGCTTTCTACACAAAACCTACAATTAGTAGTTTTATAAGGGCACCAACTATACAACTCACATGACGCTGGATAAAAGGATTCCTCGTTATTATTTAAGACACCTTTGACTATGACTTATATTATTCTCCCATTTCTACTTTTAAGATGTTGGTTATAGTGATAATAATGGTTAGGGAGGTAATATTGATGATAGAGAAAGTCCAAGTTGCTTCATATTTTTCATGGGTGATAGTCAGTGTTTTAAATTGCAGTTGTAGTTGTTGCGGTTGCAGAAATGCAGCCGTCGTAATGCATATTGTGGTTGATGTAGTGTGAAATTTTTACGTGTTTTCAAATTGAAAAAGAGCTCATTGCAGCCTTGACGCGGTCCGTTGTGGCCCTGATGTAGTTGTGTTGTGGTTACGTTATGGTCAATTTATATAAAAATACATCACACCCTAATTGCGGTCTGATACAGTTGCGCTGCGAATCACAACCACAATATTGTGGCTGCATCACGTGATGCGATCCACAATTTAAAACCTTGGTGATGGTGCTTTAACCAAGAGTTCAAAAAAGCAACGCAGTGTGATACTCTAAAGTGAAGTTGAGTATATCGTTGCTGGCTCTTGTGTTTGCCATGCATTTTGGCTAAGAATTGGCTGTTGAAGATGCTACATGTGTCTCATTAGGAAGCTACTACTATTCATATGGACAACAAATCTACTATTGCATTGGGGTTGAATCTTAGATTCCATGAATAGAGCAAGCATAGTAGATACAAAGTTTCATTCCCAAGGGAGTGCATTGAAAATAAAGAAGTTGATCCTTCCTATGTGAAAAACAATGATCAAATGGCATGTTTCCGCCAAGAGAAGTGTTTGAAGATTTTGCAATGATTCAAGTATGGATTGGAGTCACCAAGAAGAATCAAGATTAAGAAGGGATGTTGGAAAAAAATAAGAGTTAATATTTCGTTTATTCTCTAACTTTATACCTTGTGAATCGTTTTAGTCATTAACTTTTAAAATGAGTTGTGTTAGTCCCTTAGCTCACTTTAACTTTATCGATCTAAAATGTAAAATCTTTTTATTTTACTCTCTAAAGTAAGATCTCCACTTTGGAGGATCCTTATCTTTTATTTAACATTCCATCAATTAAATGATGATATATAATGTTTAGTGATATTTTGATATATTTTATATCATTTGAATTAGTATAATTAAGTTTAAAATGACTCATTTTGGTGTATAAAATTACACAAAATGAGTTATTTAAATATCCTTTTCAAACCATAAAATAACTTATTTTGTACAATTTTATACACTAAAATGAGTCATTTAAACTTTATATTATAATTTAGATAACACATGATATATCAAAGTATCACGTGATGATATACATCTTCATTTAATTGATAAAATATTAAATAAAAGTTAAATGATGGATTAACTTAACTCACGTTTTGCAATATTAGAGAACTAATTTTTTTAAAAGTTAGGGATTAAAATAACTCACAAATATAAAATTAGAGATTAAAATGAATATTAACACAAAATATAATAATAAACTTGATTCTCTTTACGATGTGCATGTATCTCTATGCTCAAGAATATGTATCTTTTGTGTGTTTTTATGGTTTTAGGAGCTTGTAGTTCCAAAGCACACATGGTACATATGCTTATTGAAGTCAATTTTGGAAGAGCCTAGAGACGCTCCTTGTCATCTATAAATAATTAAATACCCATGTACTTATTTTGATCAAACCAAGCCAATAAATCCAAAATATTGCGCTCTCCCATTCTCTAACTCTTTCCCTGTCTTCCTAATTTGCTCTTGTTGATCTCCTTTAGTTTATTACTCTGAATAAAAAGGCTTGCTCCGACGTGAAAAAAAGAAGAAGTTAGTAATGGTAAAAGGTGCTAAAAACGTTTATTTCAAGCCCGGTTTTGTGAAGGGAAAGTTGACATATTAAATACATGGTCAGTAAATTTGGAAGTAAATAACAAATAACTCGTGGCGTAAGAAGGCCTATTTAGGAAGCCTTTTATACCCTATTTAGGAATATATTTTTCAGCCTATTTAAAAGTTTTATGTCTTATTTAAAAAATTTTCAACTTACTTAAGAATCTTTTATTGTAAAATAGCTTTTTATATAATGTGTCAAATGAAACTATTGAAACAATAAGCTTAGACCTCTAAAAAAGCTAGGTTAGGTCTTAAAAATGTTAAAAATGTCTGTAAGATAATATAATAGGCCAAACTTATTAAGCTTCTTATAGAGAAGACCAACCTCCTCTTCAAACCACCAAAGCCAAACTTCATCTTATAAAGGTGACCAGACCTCTTTAAACCACCAAAGCCCATCCTGATTAATTTTAACTCTACGCAGTCTAGCATAAGAGGTACAACAAAGGAGGAAAAATAACAAAGAATATTCCTCCCTGTTAATAAACTCTGCTAATTAATTTTTTAATTGGAAAAAGGGCGTATTTGCAAACCTAATGGCCACTGAGTTAAGATACTCTATTTTCTTTTCTTTTCTTTTCCTTTTTGTTGTTGTTGTTGATGAAAAGATAAGCTACTGTGTCAGTATTAGTATGTTCAAACTTCAAACTTTAGCAGAAACCAAAATCACGTATGAAACCTAGATGCAGATGAAATAACGGCTTACTGCATATACAAAAGAGAGAAACTTACATCGTTATTGGGAGAATAGAAGTTGTGATACCTTGATGGCGGAGTTGCCATATATTATAACTGCAGAATGAGGGAAGAAAGATGTTGCAACTGCAAGACAGAGAGGATTGGTATGAAAAATTGGTTGGCTGTCTGAAATTTGAGAAACTGAAAGTGTCGTAAGTGGGAAATTTCCTACCTTGTAGAATCTATCACCGTGTGCATAACATAACAATTGAATTCATACAGTACATGAAGAAAGAGTTTTGAGGCACTGACTTTTTTTTCTGTTTTGGATAAATGAGGCATTGACTTTCTGCTGTAACCACAAGTGGCTTTTCATTATTAAAATGGGTTTTAAAAAAATCTCATTGATATCAACGTCTGAGGAGCTGCTGTGACATCAGTGGCTATAAAAATATTTTCAATTCTAATACACTATCCTATCTTAATAGAAAAAAAGGATATTGCCATCTAATTCATATAATTTTATTCGTTAGGCTTTTGGGATATTAAATTTTTATGACAACACATTATTGAACATTTGTATGTAAATTTTTATATTAACAATGAATTAAAATTCTATAAAATAGCTTGCCAATGACCAAAAAAAAATCACAATGAAATTTCTTATAAACACATTAAGAAATTTAAATAAGAAGGATTAATCAAGTTTTTGGTGCCTGAACTGAGTTTTGATTTTGATATTTAAAAAAAATGGTTTTGGACAATATATTTTCAAAACTATTTGGTTAATTTTACTTACTACAATTAGTTTATCTATGTAAAATGTTAAGATAACAGTCTTTTAATGGATTTTTATTAGGTGAGAGTAGTTTTGACACATAAGATTATGTCACATATAACTATTGATTACTATTGTAAGATTGAATAACATGATTTTTTATTATCTAGCTCAACATTTTATAGAGATATTCTAATTGCAAAGATTAAAAGCCAATAGTTTTGGAGATGTTTTGACCAAACTAGATTTTTTTGTAGGGACTGAAACCAAAACATACTTATTTTATGGAGAATTAAAACATGGTTAAATGAAATAAGAATCATTAAAGATGTTACATACTGTAACCAGGGGGAGGGCATCTAGTGATATGGACGGTGGTTTAGCTGAACACTCGTCTCTTCGCAATTTCCATCGTGTAGGGTTGGGTACCTACAAAAAGGACTCCAACACCTAAGTTAGTTACAACAAAAGAGCAATGGGTAAATGGGGAATTAGACTTACCACTATTACTCTTTCCCTCTCCTATTTATATCTAGGAAACATCTCCAAGATGGGAAATTTAGGGCTGAGCTATAGGGTATGGGTAGCATTTGAATTATCAGGGTGGCCCTTCTAGAAGATGAGAGAGGATTTGTGCTGGGTACGCATTTGAACTGTTCTCCACCTGGGGTCCTGGTTGTCAGCATATATCTAGCCAAGGTCGAAAGGGTGGAGCCGAGGCCCTCTTGGACTTAATCTTGCCAATCCTCGGACTTTGAGACCAAGGAATCTAGGGTTCTCCGAGGCATAGCACCTTCTTGAGATTCGCCGTGATGAATTCTGGCCATAATAGTTGCCCTCAACTTAGCTGCTGGGCGGTCATACTAGCAGTCGAGTTCCGTTGAATCTCCATGATCCTTCAATTGCACACGTTCTGGGGCCTTGTTGCGGGTCAGGGTTTCGTTGTGCTTCTCGCGTATGCTATTCCGGGGAAGAAGTTTGGAAATTCAGTTGTTGGGCGTGCGAGACTGTTTTGGAGGGAAGTCGATGGGATTTTTCCCAGTTCGAGGTGGCTTCGTGTTCTACCCGTTTTCCCATAACCTTCCATTTCGTTTCCTGTGCCCCCTCATTTGGCATGACGCTCTCTTACCTCCACTAGGAATGCACCACGTGGCTAGATCGGATTTCGAGGAGCCGTGTCACGATGACATCAGTCTGTTAGGACCATGTTACCTCCAACTCTCCCACCTATAAAAGGTGACTCCTGGCCACCCTTATTACTTTTTCCATTTTCTCTCTCATTTCTCCTGAATCACTTTTTCCTCTACTTTTATTTCTTTCGTTGCGTCTCCGCCTCTGTGTTCTGTTACTGCGATCATGATTTCGTTGTCTTTGGAACGTTCTTGATCCAAGTGTCTGT
Source organism: Dalbergia cultrata (assembly GCA_031216105.1). Classification (NCBI taxonomy): domain Eukaryota; kingdom Viridiplantae; phylum Streptophyta; class Magnoliopsida; order Fabales; family Fabaceae; genus Dalbergia; species Dalbergia cultrata. Next base: position 26,204,919 of record CM062353.1, on the reverse strand, counting down.
ATTCCTTTTCCCTCTGTCTCCTAGTTGGGTCTATACTTTGTCTCTTTCTGCTTTTATTTATCTGAGGGGAAGGGGTGGCACTGCCAGTTCTTTCATCGTGGGTGGCGCCACCCTTATTATGAGGGACCACCTGTAGGCTATTTTCCCATTTCTTGCTTTAAATTTTTCGAATGGTTGCTTCTGAGACTTAGGGATTTGTGTGGTGGTTCCCTTGTAAGATCTATAGAGGACAAGGTGGTGATTCCGGACTCCCTGCACCGTGATATGGTAGAGCAGTTCTCCTTCGAGATAGTCGCTACTCAGAGTGTCATGAATGAGAGGATGCTAGTGAGATATAAAGAATTTTCAATACTTTCGGATATCGAGTTGGCAAATCGACATGAGATTGAACTACCTGGGGAGAGGATTTTTGGGAGACCTAGAGAGGGTGAGGAAGACTTTTTGTAGATGTATGATACAGGTGTGTCTCGGCTAAAGGTCGGCCTTCCCTTTTCTGACTTTGAGGTGGGCTTGTTCAATAAGATGAATGTGGCCCCCTCCCAGCTCTATCCAAACTCTTGGGCTATCATTCGTGGGTTCCAAGTTATTTGTGGTTTTCTTGGAATTTTGCTATCACAACCTAATAATCACGACTAGCACATAAGGGATATTATCCCTTATGGAAGCCTTCTGGAATTAATTTCAGGAAATCATGTATAGCAAATTAGTAAATGAATGCTCATAATAAATTATAAAAATAATTAAATAAATAAATTCATCAAACCTTATTGAAAACTTTACTAATAAAATACATAAAATATTTAATTATTCTAAATCGTTCCAAAACTTATAACTGAAATAGATAATCTTAAATTGTGTTCCTTGAAGAAATTACATAAAATATAATTATGATAAAATAGCATAACTTTAAAATAATCATACATGCTAAATGATGTCTGAGAACCCTATCTGCACACTACTGGAGCACTCTATTATAACATGATCCTAATTTAAATTTCATTATAAAGTGAATCTCATGAATAGAACAATTGCAAAGCTACTGAGACTAGGTTTGAATAATAACGTGATATGCAATTGTAACTGTAAAGGGGAGGAAAAGAAGGGGTGAGTTCATCAAAACTCAATGAGCGAGCCTCCACTCATAACCCACGTGGGACAACAATGACATACATAACATATGCATGCAACTAGTAAAAATATTTTATATATTTAGATGCATATAACTATACTAAAAGAACAATTTATATAAAATCATGGCAATAACTAGTAGAGAAATAAGAATTATTCTGTACATAAATATCTGAGTTGAACAGCTAAATCTGAGCCGATGGCTAATCTGATGGGCACCTAACTAGGTCCCATAAATGGACACTACACTAAGTTCCTTACTGTAAGTGAGCTAGTCCTCTAGCGAACCACTTGGTACCAATGTTAACGATTAATCTTGCAACCGTTAACTTGTTGTTTTATTTCTCACTAATTACTAAAAAAGTAATAACTTGCAATTAAACTGGATAAATCTGAAAGCTTTGAATTCATATAAATCTAACAATTTGACTTTAGCATAACTGAGGTTCTAGAATCATGCCTAAGGGATCACCAGCTTGTAGACATAGTGATTTTAGAAGCCAATAGAGTATATATCTAACAATTGTTATATTCTAACAATGACTTTAGTATAAGTGAGGCTCTAAAATCATGCCTAAAGGATCACCAACTTGTAGACATAGTGATTTTAGAAGCCAACATAATATGTATCTGACAATTGTTATGAATCATACTTTGTTCAGTACTTTCAATAAATCATAGTTGATGTTCTAAAATTTTAATAGGAAATCTATAGTATGAAAACATGATGATCAATACTTCTACTGTAAATATAAAATTTGAGGTCTCATAATTTCATAAACTAAGAAAAAGATATTCTATAACATGCAAGGTATTAAATATGGTTCCATGAATTTTCTAAAATAAGGTTTTCATGATAATTGTGAAAAATAATAATTTTTCTAAAATTGGCATAATATGTGAAAGCATGTATTTCCCATAAGTCATTCTAGAATTTCATAAACAATTTATATAATGCTGGATTGCAAAAATATTAATAATAACCAAAAGTATGACCATGAGCTTAAACCCACTCACAGTTTATTACTGAGAGTGCCTGACCACTGTTTATATGATACTGGAGAATTGAAATGATACTATCAACTGCCATGGAATTATAGACAAGAATTAGGAATGACTTGGAATTGAATGAGAAGAGAAAATCATACCATAATAATCTAAAAATTTGTCAAATTCATAACCATATAAGGATATGGGTGAGAGCATCTACCGAAAGAGATTAATCAAAGATGGCTAAGAGAAATTATGTCTTTTTCTCTAGGAAAAATCCTTGGGTGGCTAGAGTTCTTAGAAGAATATTTAAGAGGACTATCATGTGCCAAATTTATACTAGAGGATAAAAAGATAATTGCACGTATGGGAGGCGGTGCACGTATTCCATGTGGCACGGCATTGACACATTTTTTCAGCACTTTACAAGTTTTCAAGTTTAACTAATATATAGATTGTTGCACTTTGCAACTTTTGACACTTAACTACCATATATTACTAACGTGATATTTCATTCCAAGACTTCGTGATTTTTAAAATTTAACCTCACATATGGCTAATTTATAATAACAATAATAATAATTTACATGATGAGCAAATTTTGTACTTAATTTTAATAATTAATAACTTCTTAAAAGAATATCTAATGATTCTTTATAAAAATAATATCTAATAAATTATTTTCATAATACATGTTGAATATAAATAATGTCTAATATCTTCAAGTAAGTATCATTATAATTCAGCAATGCTTGAAAAATCATTTTCAAATTACAATAGTTATGCTTTTGGTTAACTATCAATCATTTTGAAAATCTTCATATCTCGATTTATCTATATTTAAATTTTCATGAAATTGATATGTGTACATGGAAACATATTTGTCTAACATATTTATGTAATTCCATAACTTTATATTTTTGAAAGTATTTGACTATTTTATAACTGTTTTAAAAATTAATCTATTATCAATATAAAAAACTTTATGCTAATATCTTTATTAAAAAAGTAATATCTGTGAATACTATATATACATATACACTAATCATTAAATCTTTATAGAATAATTACAATATCTAATGAAAGGAAGAAATCAATCTTAAATTGACACTTTACACATTATGCGCACGCACACACACACACACACGCGCGCACACACACACACACACACATATATATATATATTCTCAAATCCTTTATACGATAAATATAAATGATAGATATCTAAATAAATCATAATCTTAGAAAGGATATAAAAATTAATTTATAAAGATCATATGTGATAAAAGAAAATTTTAGGATGCTATATCTTTTCCAATTCTAACAATATCTACAATATTGATACAAATATTAATATCAATGATAGTTATAAACAATATTGAATCTAATAGATTTGATAAGATAATATTTTCAAACTTTAAAAATCAAACATCATAACACAAACTGAATATCATAAAAAGATTAAAATATTAAATTCAAATAAACAATGAACATTAGTATAGAAAAAGACTGATATATGAGATTATGATAAATTTTATATTTTGTTTTCTCCTTTTTGGATTTGTATTTTCTTTTATAATTTAGAGTTTACATGATTTACTTTTTCAAATAAATTTAAAATAGAGTTTTATATTTATTCATTCTTTTGATTTATTTATTTTTTATATATAACCTTTTATCTATTAGTATTTTTTTCAAAGTATTTAAATGTCTCTTAATTTTTATCCAACTTGTCGTGTGCTTCGGCCTATCCTTCCTAAAGGCAACCATTTTTAGGATATTACATCCACTATCACAGCGGGTGTTCTATTCCCTTTTTCTATTGATGACCTACCAACGGAAAGATAAAAAACCTACCATGGCGTCCCTTCGAGTAGTGGCGAGCAAAAAATGTTTCAAGATCTATGAGGAATCATACCATGGTTTCAAACCTCGATATTTCAAGATTCGGGGGGCTCGACAAAACTCCCTATTTTTTGTTTCATCGGAAGGGGTTCCACTATTCCCTCTCTACAGGCAGACCTCCTACTCCTCTTCGACTTAGTGTGCTCGCAACCTTACTTTCGAGGAAGCGGTAGGAGTCCAATTTTTTACAAATATAAGGGGTGGGCATTCTAGGAACTTGAACCTGAAAAGGGTTTTAGATGTGCCAACCCATGAGGCTAAGTCTTATATAGGTGTGCTGTGGTTAAAATGTCCTACTTTCAATTTCTTCATACTTGGTTTCTAATTTTGCTTGTTTCTTCATACTTTTCTAATTTGTTTGCCTTTCCTTTTGCAAAGATGGCATCAAGCAAGAACTTGGCTTTCCTTCATTCCCTCAGTCATTCTCCCGCCTCGACATCTGCTCTGTCTGCCTAGAAAGAAGTGACCCCGAGGGCCATATTCACAAGCTCTTCTTCTCCCTTGGCTGGCTAGAAGAAGAAAGCCCTAAAGGAACCAATGTGGATTCCTACTCTTTCCAATGTAGAGGTTTTCCAGAAGCCAGAAGCTAACCCTATGCCACGCTCTTGGGGTGGGTCCCTAACTTGTCCTTTCACTGCCATGTTCATCAACAAGATCCGAAAAAAGTTCTTTCCTATCTGTAAAAGGACTTGGTGAAGCTGGCTAGCTACCTTGGTTGCTTTGAGGAAGAGCTGTCCAAGGTACCAGCTCTTAAGAAACCTGAAAAGGTCGGCCTGCAAGAGATAGTTCTGAACTCTGAAAATGAGGTGCCTGCCTTTAAGGAAAAATTGGAGGCCAAGGAGAAATGGTAAGAGAAGGAGTCCTCCAATCTCAGTAGAAAGCTGGAAGACCTAGAGATAAAATATAAGGATTCAGAGAAGGAGAAGGCCAAGGTTGATATGCTAGTTACTAAGTCCGAGGCCAAGCGAGCAAAGTCTGTCAAGGCTTAGTCGGATAGTTCTTCTGACCTATTCAATAATGTGATGGCTCAAGTCCGAGTCTTGGTGGGACCTGATATGGACCTCTCCAAGGTAGGGATGTTTCGCCACATCGTGGATGGTTGCATTCAAGATATTCCGAAGGGTGATACCGGGCAGGAGGTTTTTTTTCTTCTTGTAATTTTGACTTTAGTAAGTCAGTCTTTTTGTATGTCCCCTCGGGGCCCCCAATTGTACATACCTTTTAATATTAATGAAAAAGTTGTTCTGCTCATTTTTTAAGATTGATATCTGTATTGTTCCGAGGTTTCCTTACTTGCCTTTTAATGTTTTTCATTTTGCATATATTCATGCCCTCGAGCTTATTTCATTATCCCTATGTGCCCTCGAGATGGGTACGATGTTTAAAGTTTTGAAACTGGTAGCCATCTTGCTATTTAAAGAACTATTTGTAGTTTGCCTGTTGCGTATGTGGCACTTCTCTTTTTTTTTTCTTAGTAACATGGTATCGAGAAAAGTTCATGGCTTTTTTAATTGTAGTATTAATTTTTACGTGTTGGGTTATCTTGGGGAGAGTTCGAGTGTGGCCCTTCCCTATATAAAAGATTCAAGTGCTACCCCGGACAGGCTATCAGGAGGAGTTTGGAGTTTTGGCTGTACGGGGTTCGAGTGCGACCCTACATTGTTATGGCTGATAAGCTATCTCGCGGAGAGTTTTCGGGTGCGACCTCTCCCATCCTTGATTGGAGTTTTAGCAAGTTCTTAGTCGTACGGGGTTTGAGTGCGACCTTACGTTGTTATGGCTAAGATAGGCTATCTCGAGGAAAGTTCAGGTGCAATCCCTTCCTTTAATTTGTTGAATATAAAACATACTTGGGAAATTGTTGTAGTTTCATTTAATAAACACCAGTGGCCTTTTGTTCCATTCCGACCTACGGGATTGAGGCTTCATTAAAACCTTCCTGGGAAAACCTAGTGGGAAAAAAACCTAGGCTAGGAAAAAGAGTACCCTAACTATCTGTAGTTTAAGCTACATTGGATTTACACGTAGTATTTTCTTAGATTCACCACTTACCATGCTCGTAGGATCTCCTTCCCTTCTAAAGTGGTTAGCTTATAAGCACCCTTTCCTAGAATCTGAACAACTTTGTATGGCCCTTCCCAGTTTGCTTCTAGGTTTCCCTGTCCCGGTGGTAGAGCTCCGATGTTGGATCACCTGAGGATGAAGTCTCCAATGTCGAAGGCCCTGGGGATGATCCCTTTCTTGTAACTTCAAGCTATTATTCTTTTTAACTCTAGTTCTCGGATGTGGGCTTGTTCCTATCTTCAGTTAGTAGATCCAACTCTTCCATTCTTCGTATGGAATTTTCTTCTTCTAAATATAGGACCATTCTTAATGTTGGTTCTCTGACTTCAATAGGTATCATATCCTTGGATCCATAAACAAGCCGAAAAGGAGTTTCTTGTGTGCCTGAATGAGGCATTGTGCGGTATGCCCAAAGGGCGCTTCCTAATTCTTCTGCCCATGCTCCTTTTGCCTACTTGAGTATCTTCTTTAGCCCTTGTAAGATGGTTTTGTGTGCTACTTCTACCTGTCCATTAGTTCGAGGGTGCTCAACTAATGTGAAATGACGAGCCGCTTTGAAATTTTCTAGCAAACACTTGAACTTGTGATAAGTGAATCGACTCCCATTGTCGATTATGCTTTTTCTTGGGATGCCGAACCAGGTGAATATGTTTTTCCAGACAAATTTTCGACATTGGGTGAGGTGATGGTGGTTATGGTCTCGACTTCAATCCACTTCGTAAAATATTCGGTCCCTATAATCAGGTACTTAACTTTCCCTAGGGCCATTGGGAAAGAGCCAAGGAGGCCCAATCCTCATTGGTCGAAGGGCCAAGAGTTGGTGATGATAGATATCTTTTCTATTGGGGCAATGCAGAATTTGGCATTTTTTGCACTTCTTTGCAAATTTTGCAACATCTTTCTTCATCGTCTGCCTGTAGTACCTTCCTTGGAGTGCTTTAAGGGCTAGGGTTTGCCCTTTGAGGTGCTGACTTCCAACCCCTTCATAGATTTCTTCCAAAACATATTTACTCAGTTCGGGTCCTAGACACTTCAACATTGGTTAGGAGGAGCTTCGCCAATAGAGATTTGCGTCCATCATTATAAAGTAGGTCTTTTGTATTTTCTTGGCTTCTTATGAGTCTTCTGGCAGGGTTCTGTGTTCTAGGAAACATTTTAACCTTGAGGTCCAATATGTCCCCTTCTCCATCGTTACAATATTCTTCCCTGACGCTATAGTTGGTTGCCTTAATGTTTCTATAATCAAATTGTGGTTGTTGCCTCCTGGCTTTGTGCTAGCTAATTTGGATAAGATGTCAGCACGAGAGTTCTCTTCTCGTGGAATACGCCTGATCTGGACATCTATGAGGTCCGTCATGAGTTGCTTAGCTAGTTCCATGTATTGTTGAAGCCGGGGTTCTTTTGCTATGTACTCCCTAGAGATGTGAGAAGCTACAATCTACGAATCGGTGAGGACTTCAAGGTTAGGAATGTTCAGTTCCTTGGCGAGGTTTAGTCCTGCCAATAGGGCTTCATACTCCGCCTAATTGTTAAAGGTGGGGAATTCGAAACTGATAGACATTTCTACCCTTGCTTCTTTGCCATTTTTGAGCATTACTTCGGCCTCATTTCCCTTTGGGTTGGAGGACCCATCGACATATAATTTCCATCATGTCTCTTAGGCTAGGGCCTCATTTGTCCATTCTCGAACAAAATCTTCCAAATCTTGGGCTTGGATGGCAGTTCAGGCTTTAATATCGGATGTCGAACTCAGAGAGCCCAATTGACCACGAGATCATTCTTCTGGCTAAGTCCGATTTTTGGAGAATCTGTATGATAGATTGGTCCATCCATACTTAGATAGCGTGTGCTTGGAAATAATGTCTGTGTCTCCTTGCTGACAAGATCAGAGTGAAAGCCGTTTTCTTAAGCCTTTGGTACTGGAGCTCTAGTCCATGTAGTGCCTTGTGGGTAAAATATATTGGATCCTGAGACTCGCTTGATTTTCAGATCAGGGCAGCATCAACCGCCCGTTCTCCTATAGACAAGGAGAAGATTAACTCCTCCCCTTTTTCCTGGTTTTGTCAAGGTTGATGGGGAAGACAAGTATCTCTTAAAATACTAGAAGCCTTCTTCACACTGTTCGTCCCAGTGGAATTCTTGATCTTTTCTAATCAACTCGAAAAGTAGGAGGGATTTCTAAGCTGCCTAGGATAAGAATCTAGGTAATAGCTAATCAACCTATGAGCCTCTAGACTTCTTGCTTGTTTTTCGAACTTTTCATATCTAGAATTGCTTGGCATTTGATGAAACCGAGGAATTTTCCTGCCCCGATGGTGAAGGCGTATTTGGCCTGTTTAAGGCGCATGTTGTGCATCCTAAGGCACATGAAGACTATTTCAAGTTTGGATAATAGCTGTTCTGGCTTAGAGGTTTTGACTAATATGTCATCAATATATCCTTCTAAAGTCATCCCCATGTGATGACCGAAGACCTTGTTTATCAAGCGTTGGTAAGTAAATCCCGTGTTTTTGAGTCCAAAAGGCATTACTTTGTTGTGGTAGTTGGCTCTTGGTTTTATGAACATTGTTTTCTCTTCGCCTTTGGGATGCATGGGGATCTGGTTGCACCCTGAAGAAACATCCATGAAAGATAAGAAACTGAATCCTAAGGCCGAGTCCACGAGGCTGTCAATGTTTGGGAGTAAGTATGGGTCTTTCGGGCATGCTTTATTAAGGTTGGTGTAGTCGATGAACATTTGTAGTTTCCCATTGGCTTTTGTGACCATAACTACATTGGTTACCTATGTCGGATACTGAACTTCCCGGATGAACCCAACTTTGAGTAGCTCTTCAGCCTTTCTTATCACTTCTTGCTCCTTGTTGGGCGCCATTTTTCTCCTCCTTTTGATTTCTAGTTTTGAGCCGGGATAAATAGAGAGTTGATGACCCATGGTTCTCAGGTCTACCTCGGGCATATCCTCCGCTATCCATGCAAAAACATCCAAATTTGCTCGCAAAAATTGAATGAGGCCTCTTTTCATTGCTTCAGGAAGCACTTTGTTTGCCGTAGTCACCTGATCTTTTCTTGGTCTGATTTGGATTTCCTCAAGTTCCCCATCAGGTTCTGGTTGGTTATCAGACTTTTGACTTCGCACTTCTAAGTCCACCATGGCAATCTGCTGGTCTTCTTCAGGTACACTTTTTCTGCCTACTTTGAGGATGGCATTGTAATAGTACCTAGTTGTTTCCTGGCTTCCTTTGACTACGACTACACATCCCTGGTCTATGTGGAATTTTATGACTAGGTGGACAGTCAACACAATTACTCCTCTTGTTGATTGTAGGCCTACCCATGATGATATTATATGCTAATGGTCTTTGGATGATGAGGAAGTCAACGACCATTATTTTGGAGAGTGAGGGGCCTCTTATCGTGGCATGCGGGGTGATGTGACCATCCAACCTAAATCTCTTACCGTTGAAACCAATGAGGTCATCCGGATATGCTCTCAAGTCATCATCCTTCAATCCTATCTTGACAAAGGCTTCTCGGAAAAGGATAACTACAGAGCTCCCTTGATATACCAACACTCTTTTAAGAAAGTTATAGGAAGTGTAAGTGGGAATTTCACATTGCTCCTTCTGCCTTAAGTCCTCATGACTTCCTTTAGAGCTCTCTTTAGGGAGGATTTGGAGGTTCTTCCTCCCACAAATCCCCCTGATATAGTATGAATGGTTCGAGCTATCTATTCCCAACATGGCTCCTTGCAAGTTTCTCCCTGGCATTCTCCCATTGTTTTTTCACTCATTTGCCTCCCGCCTTGATCTCTACGACTTAGTGAAAGCTTTCGATTCCTCGAACTTCTCTAGGAGGCTATGTATTTAGCTAACCTTCCTGTTCTAATTAGTTCTTCAACAGCATCTCAAAGATCACTGTACTCCTCCGTTTGATGTCCATGGCATTGATGGTACTAGCAGTATGTTGTTTCATCCGTGTAGGGGGTAGTTCTTTTTGGAGGGGGTTTTCAGCAAGCATTGTGTATTGTGTTCCTCCCTAAAAAGCTGAGCTAAAGATACTTGGAGCAGGGTGTACTTTGAATATCTCCCTCCTTTCATAGGTTGGGTATCTCTTTTTAGCCGTTCTTTTTTTTTTTGGGCTGAGCCGTTTGCTGTGGTTCTTTTTTGTCTCACTTAGGGCTTTTTTCAAGTTAATATAGTTTTCAGCCATACTTTAAAGCTCCTTGAGGGACTTCGGTTCCTTCTTGGCCAAAGACCTCTGGAAGTCCTCGACATTCAGGCCACCGATTAGCGTGATGAGAGCTGTTTGTGGGGTTAGGTCTCTTATTTAGAGCACCTCCTGATTGAACCATTCAAGGTACTTGGGGAGTGTCTCGTTTTGAAATTGTCAGAAACCGAATAACCTAGCAACAAACTTAGCTTTTGTCTTGCTGGTGGTAAATTGTGCTAGAAATTGGGAGTTAAGGTCCGAGAAGCGGTGGACAGATCTGGTTGGGATTTGGTTAAACCAGGTGATGGCAGATTTTTGTAAGGTAAGGGGGAAAGCTTTGCATAAAAGGGGGTTCGCCGTTCCCTTGAGAAGCATGCGAGTTTTGAAGATGTTTAAGTACTCCTGAGGGTCAGTGGTCCCATCGTACTGCCTCATGTTGGTAGGTGGCTTAAATCCAATGGGGACAGGATATCTCATAATTACCTAATCAAATGGAGTTTCCAAGTTGTCATAGTTTGCTATAGTAGCAAGAAATCCAGAGCCCTTGGATTCTCAGACAGGTTGGCTATTTGTTTGGTATCGAGCTATGGTGAGTTGGTAGGTTGGTTGTTAGGATGAGCTTGGTTGGGACCGAACTTCTTCTAGGAAGTGCGAGGTTTCCTCATAGTTTGAGTGGTCCCCCACTTCCCAATGAGCTTCTCTTTGGATTTCTAAAGGAGGTGTTTTCAGCTTTTCTTAACTGGTCTTCCAATTCATGTATTCTATGTTCCCTTTTATTGAGCTTCCTTTCAACTTCCTCGATCATCGCATCATTTCTCCAGTTCCTTTCTTCATGATGCTTTCTTCTTGCCAACTTGCCTTCCAGGCTTGCTATCCTTGTATTCTGTTCTCGCAGCAAATGGAGTATTTCCTGGTGAGGGAGGTTGACTTTTTTAGGAATCTCGACGACTGAAGTCAGCTGGGCCTTTCGGTGCTATGAAGCCTTTGCATAGGGTATTGGCTCTGGTTCTGGCTCATGCTCATTGATGGCAGAAGCTAACTCCGATGTGGTGTGCCCGTCAGCGGGGTAAGTGTGCCGGGGAGCTGGTAAGCCTGGAGAGGTGGCAATGGGAATGCCCCTCTCAAAAATAGGTCTGGCAGTAGCCTTGATTTTGGGCATTTAAGGGAGGTTGGGAAGATAAAGCGGGAGTTTTTATAGATTGGTGGCTTCTGGGGGATAGATACGATTAAAGGTAGTGATATGAGGCTAATATGGCAACAAGTGTTGAGTAGGGTTTTGGGAGTTGTGTATGGTGGTGAAAGAGTCCCCGTCAATGGGGCCACTGTTACATACCGTAACCAGGGGATAGGGCATCTGGTGATATGGATGGTGGTTTCATTGAGCATTCATCTCTTCGCAGTTTCCATGGCACAGGGTTGGGTACTTACAAAAAGGACCGCAATGCCCAAGTTAGTTACAGCAAAAAAGGAATGGGTAAATGGGGAATTAGACTTACCATTATTACTCTTTCCTTCTCCTATATATATCTAGGAAACGTCTCCAAGATGGGAAATTTAGGGCTGACTTGTAGGGTACGAGTAGCATTTGAATCATCACGGTGGTCCTTCTAGAAGGTGAGGGAGGATCTATGCTGGGTATGCATTTGAACAGCGCTCTATTTAGGGTCCCGGTTGTTAGCATATGCCGAGCCAAGGTCAGAAGGGTGGAGCCAAGGTCTTCTTGGACTTAATCCTGCCAATCCTCGGACTTTGACCATGGAATCCAAGGTTCTCCGATCCGAGGCATAGCCCCTTCCTGAAATCTGCAGTGGTGAATTATGGTCATAATAAAAGATATTTAAATCTAGAAAAAATATTAAATGTTTGATTCTTGAAGTATTTATTATGATTAATAAAAATAATAAATATTCCTTGATAACATTTGCTTCCAAAATTTTATGAAAAAATTATGGAACAATTTAATAAGGTACAAATGCAAACCATTATTGTAAAGAAATATGATAGCATTGCGTAAAATTCCAAATTTTAAACGAAAATAACCCTTATCAAGCTTTCAACTCATACAATTTTTTTTCCTTAAAAACAAAAGTTGACTGGAGACTAGAGTGCACTTTAATAAGGAAAATGTTATTTCAATATCCACATGGGTGTAGACACCCATGATGGTGTGAGAGGAATAATAGTGAGAAAAAGTATTTGATGGGACACGTATGTTTTGTGAGTAGGGTGTTTGGGTATTTAAGAAAGTTAGGTGTTCGAATAGTAATGTTGCTTTAATAATGCTGAAATTCAGTGGAAACGTGATGGCAGTTTTGTTGTAGTTTCATTGATCTTTTTTTTTTCTCCCCATTGGATGCTTATAAAGTCATATTTATGTAAAGTATGTGATGGACTATTCTCACTCCATTTTAACTATTATTACTCCCATGTACTCATATTGTATTTAACTTTCCTAATATATCCTTTATACTCTCTTTCATGATTAATTAAGTTAATAATTTATCAATATATCTCTAACTTTATTAAAACTCAATAGTATTAATCTTTCAAAAGAATTTTTTTCATATGACATTACTTTTGCTTTTGCATTTTTTAACTATTTGAAAAAAAAATCAAAATTGATTATTTCACTCAGCATAATAACATATACTTTTTCTATTTTAATATATATATATATATATATATTCTCCAAATACCATTGAAAATAAAAATAAGTTTACATTTTTTTATGACATACAGGCACTAACGACCCAGTTTAATGAATTTTTTATTAACATAATAAATTATTAAATAAAATAATATAGTTTTTAATATATTCAAATTTTAAGTAACATTCACCATTAATATAAAATATCACATTATTTTATAAGTATATTGTTTTATATAACAATTGGAATACAATACATCATCAAGTATTAATATAATTTTTTATATTTTAGCAGTTTACCTTGATTTTTAAAAATAAAATTTAAAATTAACAGATTAAAAACTATAAGATATTATGTGATTCCTCTGGTCCACATGTCTCTAGAAAAGTTTAGTATGGCCTTAAGGTCCCTTAGGACCTACTTGTGTTGCCGAGAAGGCCCTAGATTCATAAAATACCCCAAATATATAGGACTGGTTGACGGGAGACTGCTATAGCATTGGTGTGGAGTGAAACATGGGGTTTGGTCACTGAAGATCGCTAAAGCAGTCATGTGTATGCATGCTATGGGGTTTTGTCCCCTATTGATTGCTATAGCAATGCCTTTGATATCGGAACACATCAGAACGACACAATTTCATTAAAATGCCCCCAATGCTATATAAACACATCCTTAGGCTCAAAAAACACACTATAGCTAGCACCTAGCCTCCTTTGCACCTCTCTCTTGTATTTTTCTTATGTTCTTCCTCATTCCCAAGCTTCTAGTAAGTATTTTTCATGGATATTCTAGTTTTCTTCCTCTTTTTACCAAGTTTAAGGGTTATGACACTATCAGACATGGTTTTCTCACAATGTTCTTCCTCCCTATCATTCATACAATGTTCTTCCTCCCTATTATTCTCACAATATTCTTCCTCCCTATTATTCCCAATTTAATTCACTGTAAACCTGTCAGTTGTTGTGGTTTCTTTGTACTCTTTGGCAGTTACTGGTATCATTCCTACTCCTAAGAGTCAAGTTGTTATTAGAAGCACAGTTTCAGCTATAAACGGTGAGTGGGCTTAAGCTCACAACCATACTATGGTCATTATTAGTACTTTTCTGACATTATGTGAAATGTTTATAAAATTCTAGAATGATTTATGCCAATTACATTCTTTCATAGATTATGCCAACTTCAAAAAAATTATTGGTTTTAGCAGTTTTCATGAAAATCTTATTTTAGAAAGCTCATTGAACCATACTAGTTGTTTGTATGTTTTAGAAACATTTTTCTCAGTCTATAAAATGAATGAACCCTAATTTAGCATGAACAACATGAACATTGGAATTTTATGAATATTAGTTTGGTTAGAAATTAGTGAGAAACAGAACAGTGAGTTAATGGTTGCATGATCGTTAACCTTGATACCAAGTGATCTGCTAGAGGACTAGCTCAACCCCAGTCACAATAAGGAATCCAGTATGGTGACCACTGTATGGGACCTAGTTAGGTGCTCTTTGGTTCAGTTATTAGCTCAATTCAGTTAATGATTCAGTTTAGCTCATTTTTCTCTATTAGTTACTATTTATGAATTTAGTTAAAATATTGCTTTTCACTACAACTATATATATTTAAATATTAAAATGTTTTATGCCACCTGCATGTACACTTATGTACTATTTTTGTTATTGTCCCATGCAGGTTATGTATAGAGACTCACTTATTAAGTTTTGATAAATTCACCCTTTTTGTTCCTTCTCTACAGATATAACTACAGGTTCAATTGTATCATAGGATCCACTTCAGTAGTACTACAACTTCTTTTTTGTGAGCTTTGGTTCGAAGTGAAGCTTGTTATAGGCTCATGCTAGTTCTAGTAGTGCTCCAATAATCATGTAGGTAGGATCCTAGACATGTGTAGTTTTATAATTATTTAATTTCAATCCTCAGTTATTTTATTTAATTATGTTGGCTATGGCCCAAATTGATTTATATTTTGGAAATACTACATGATTATGATTGTTTAGTTGAAACTGGATTATTAGGAATTTATTGATGATAATTATTTGAAGTTTAAATTAGACTTTGGAATGAAAATATATTAGTTAGTCAAATGACTAAGGGCTTCCATGGGGACTTAATCCCTCATGTGTCGGTTAAGCTCCCAAGTCGAATTATGACAAAGTGGTGTCAGAGCTATAAGTTTCCTTACATATTACTAGAGCAAGTGTCTACAAATAACATGGTGTCTATGTAAATGGAAGCATGCGCATTTGCATCGACATAGTGTTATTCTAGCCCTTTATGAAAGAGTCAATCATGTCTAGGTTTAGTAAGAGCCTATCTTTTCTTGGCACTCATGATCTTATTCCATGCCCCTTTTTTCTTTGGTGTGACCATGCCACTTATGAACCCTACGCGCTTTCAATGTAACTACAGGAGTTGCTCATCCACTATAGTGCTTGTCTCAGGATTTTTGAGTAGATGGTAATGAATCTAATATATGTCATGACTAGACAGCTGAAGGCAATCACATAGTTGCCTTCAATTCAAAACACTGGCGATTTAACCTTGAAACATTTCAAGAGCATGGACTTGCCCACTTTCAATGAGCATTTGACGTTAGAGGAACCTCAAGAATTCTTTTGCAAGTTAAGGAGATAGTGGGTGTCATCCACTATTCTTCTATGAGAGCAGTAGAGCTAGCTGGCTTCCAGTTTGGAGGCCAAGTAGAGATATGGTATCAGGAGTTCTGATAGAGGTATGGGACCTCAGACCTTCCCCCTTTGGAACAATTCAAAGAGGTCTTCATGCAAAGATTCTTGTCAAAAAGTTGGCAGGCACAATTGATAGAGGAGTTTGTAAAGCTTCGGTTGACTCAAGGTATGACAGTGACAGTGTATGATGAGCAATTCACTTATCTAGCCCAAGTAGCCTCTAGTATATTACCAACGAAGACAGCTAAGGTGAGATGATTTATTCTGGGATTGCACAAGAACATGTTCCTTAGCTTGCTACCCACTATAGGGACCATGGATTATGTTGAGGTTGTGGATACGACATTGGTCGTGAGAGTGTTTTAGCGGACTACAAAATGATGTCAGATGCCAACAAGAAGGACAAGTTTCACAGCTTTTTCTCAAATAGAGCAGGTTCAAGTAAAGGTCACCACCAGTAGGGCCAGTAGCAAGGTCAGTTGGGTAAGGTGACCTTCTTAGGCCCTATCTCTGCACGCGCAACAGTATCATAGGCTCAGAGTAGAAAGGTAGTTAGTAAAATAGATAGAGTTAAGGCTAGACCTATCCAATATGCCAAACTTGCAAGAGAAGAGATATGGGTCAGTGTTTGTTAGGTTTTTCAGTGTGTTTGGCATGTTGCCAGCCTGGCCATAAACATATAGAGTGTCTAGTGCTTGAAGGAGCTTTAAGCTATGTGTTAGTAAACCCCACCATGTTAGTTCAGTCCTTCAAATTGATAGCCTAAGATGGCTCTGTTTCTCTAACAGGCTGAGCAGCTAAGGGCGGGGGCCTTGGTGATAGAGGTATAGGTGGTAGGGAACTAGGTGGTGGAGGCCAAGGTAATAGGGGCGGCCTCGTTTGTTTTCTCTGACTTGTCAGAATGCTTAAGCATTAAAAGAAGTAATAACATGTACAACAACAATATGCTCTTTTGATACCATGACATTACTTTACTCGGGGTCTACATGCTCTTAAATGTCCCCATTCTTCGCCATATGATTTGGGAAATTCCCTAAGGATTTTGAGGTGCCCTTTTTAGTTGGGGTACCTTTAGTGGAGCCCCTCCTCATTCAGGCAGTAGATAGACCATGCAAGGTCAACGTTGGTGACATGGAGACACTAGTAGATTTAATAATGTTGGACATATTTGACTTTAACATCATTCTGGATATTGACTAGTTAGCTTTATGCCATGCCATTGTTGATTACTATAGCAAGACAATGATATTTAAGTTTCCAAGTGATACTCTAAGAAAGTTTCTAGGTACATGGTATTCAGCACCGACAAATTTATTATCAACTATGAGTGCACTGCGATTGATGGATAGAGGGAATTGTGGATTCCTAGCTGTAGTTAAGGATGTAGAGCTTGAGACACCAAGTTTAGGCATAATTTCGGTGGCTAGTGAGTTTCCGGATGTGTTTCTAGATGAATTGTTAGGGATTCTACTGAAGAGAGAAGTTGATTTTAGGATAGAGTTAGAGCCGAGAGTGAGACCCATCTTTATAACCCCGTATTGCATGGCTCCAGCAAAGTTAAGAGAGTTGAAAGAGCAATTATGAGAGTTATTGGACAAAGGTTTTATATGGCTGAGTACCTCTCCATGGCGTGCTCCAGTGTTGTTCATCAAGAAAAGAGATGATTCGATGAGGATGTGCATAGATTACAGGCAACTAAACAAGGTGATAGTCAAGAACCAATACCCTTTACCTCGCATTCATAACTTATTCGATCAGGTTCATGGGGCAGCTTGTTTTTCCAAGATCAATTTTCAATCTAGCTGCCATCAGCTAAAGATTAAGGATGAGGACATACCCAAGACAACCTTTAGGACTCGCTATGGGCATTATGAGCTCCTAGTGATTTTCTTTGGGTTAGCCAATGCCCAAGTAGCCTTCATGGATTTGACGAACATGATGTCTAAGCCATTTTTGGATTACTTCATGATTGTCTTCATTGATGACATCCTAGTGTATTTCGGGAGCAAGAAGGAGCATGAGCAACCTAAGAATAGTTCTACAAATCTTGATGAATAACTAGTTGCATGCCAAATTCTACAAGTGTGAGTTTTAGCTTGATCAAGTAGCATTCTTTGGGCATATAATGTCTAAGGATGGTATTCTGGTATATCTGAAGAAGGTGGAAGTCATGCAGTAATGGCCTAGACTTTCAACAATTTTTGAGATTCATAGTTTCTTGGCTTTGGTAGGATATCATTAGAGGTTTGTTTAGGACTTTTCAAGGATTGTAGTACCCATGACCAAGTTAACATGGAAGAACATCAAGTTCTAGTGGTCAAATGAGTATAAAGAGAGTTTTTAGAGACTCAATACGTGTTTGACCACGGTGCCATTATTGTTGTTACCTTTAGGGACAAGCGATTTTTGGTATTTTGTGATGCTTCAAGAGTTGGAATTCACTGTGTCTTGATGCATCATGGCTGAGTTATAGCTTATGCCTCATGGCAACTTAAGAACCATGACCAAAATTATATCACACATGACTAAGAGATAGTGGCATTGGTGTTTGTCTCGAAGATTTGGAGGCATTACCTATACAAAGAGACTTATGAGATCTTTATATACCACAAGAGCTTGAAGTACATTTTCCAACAAAAGGATTTGAACTTAAGGCAAAGTATATGGCTTGAGTTACCAAAGGATTTTGACTGTATAATCTCCTATCACCTAGGAAAGGCGAATGTAGTAGCAGATGTATTAAGTAGGAAGTCCATGGGTAGTTTGGTTCACATAGTGCCAATGAAGTAGTCACTAGTGAATGATATCCATAAGTTGGAAGTTGAGAGTGTCCAATTCAATCTTATTAACATAGGGGTTTTCCTTGTTCATGTCAGAGCCCAGTCAACCTTGGTAGAACATATTAAGGTTGCCAAAGAAATGTCTAAAGTTAGCTATGTAGGTTGAAGATGTCCGCAAGGATGAGAACACAAAGTTCTCGAATGATGTTGAGGACGTATTGCACTTTAGGGATCATTTATGTGAGCTCGCAGTGGACGAGTTGAAAGAAAAGTTATAGAGGAATCCCATAGTTTAGAGCACTTAGTGCACCCAATGTCACTAAGATATATCAAGATCTAAAGTAGTTATTCTAGCAGGATGGATTGAAGAGAGATGTTAGTGACTTCATGGCAAGGTGTTTGGTGTGTTAGCAAGCCAAGGATGAGCACTAGAGGCCTACAAGGTTACTCCAAAAGATAGAGATTCCAGAATGGAAGTAGGAGAGGATAACCATAGACTTCGTGGTCGGGTTACCTTAGACCACCAAGGATTGCAATTCTATATGGGTAATAGTAGATAGGATGACCAAGTTGGCACACTTCCTACCAATGAAAACTACTTTCAGTGCAACGTAGTATGCTTGATTGTACATCGATCAGATAGTCAAACTTCATGGTGTTCTTGTAACACCCTAAAAATTATTTAAAAATTAATGAGTTTTATTACCCATAATTTCAAAAATCTAACATATTTAGTAATAATGAAGACGACTCAATGGATGTATGAAAAAAAAAGTGAATAGTATTTTACGGCTCCACGGGCCCGTTAGGATAGCCGAAACCGAAGTATTAGGGCCTGAAGATGCCCGATATTGAGAAATTATAGGATTAAGATTAGAAATTGGTAGGAACAAAGATTTTATACCTAAAATTAATTTCCGAGCAATGTTGATTACCCAGGTACATTGTTTTACTCGTTCAGTAGAATTTTGATGTGCGATTTTAGCATCGAAAAAGCTACTTGTTCCCCAAGTTAAAGTGTGCCACTTATCTTGAGCCAAGTGGATGGCCAAGATTCATTCTTTCATTTCCAAAACAAATCCTAGCCATCCATTTCTTTTTATTATTAGAAAAATTAGATATCATATTAGATAATTCTTACTCTCTGATATTATATCATTAAAAAGCTATAATACCTTATCTTTAAAGCATCATTCTTGGCCATGTTTGCTAACCATACAGCCACCATTTTCATTTTTTCAAAACCATCATTAACAAGCTTCCAAATCCTCAAAATCCTAGTCTAGACTTGATAAAACCACAAACTCTTTTCACAAAACTTATCTTGCTCATCAATACCTACAAATATAACCGATTAAAATTTTAATCTATCACTATTTTTCCACTTTGAGCCATCATACAACACTGCCAAACAGGGGGTTAAGAGCTGTTTGGAGTGGTTTTAACTAAAGAAAGGCACTTGGGAAAGATTGCTCTAGGCAAGAAGCTTTGAAGTTTCAAAGTAGGGTTCTTGTACCTTTGTTGTTCAATTCTATTTTTTTTTCCAAAATTTTGCTTGTTGGAAATTGGTATTTTCTAGTTCCAATGCATGATTATACCTAGATATACATGTGTTTGCTTTGGTGGAGTGGTTTGAGGTTGTGGAAAAATTATTTTTGTCAAAAGAGATTTTGAACCATGTTGCTGGATTTTCAGTTTTGTCCTAGGTAGCAACTAAAAAAAATAGTGAATTGCTGGATTAAAATTTTCTGATGTGTTTTTGGATATTTTTATGAGCTATAAAAATTATATATTGAAGCTAACATCCTAGGTTAGTTGAAAAAATTTTTTGAGCTCTAGTTTTGATTTATACTGTTTTAAAAAAATTAAGAACTGAAATTGTACCTATGCTACATAAGTTGTTAGAACTGAAGCTACGAATTTGTCTAATTTTGTTACCATACCAAATTATTCATTTTTCCTTTGAAAGTTTTATATGGTGTTGTAAACATCTTGAAGTTCAAACATGATTTTTATTTTGAATTGATTCAATCATTTTCTAGGGTTGAAAATTAAGAAATTTCGGTTCTGAGCTGAGGTTAAGTGGTCTATGATCGCCAAATTTGTAGAATTTTTTTAATATAGTTAGAGAATGTTTCTTTCTCTGAAATTTTTGTAGAACATTGTGGACACATTGAGGTATCATGGAGAATTTTTATAGCCCCTGAATTAGTTGTTTGATATACAAAGTAATTTGTGCTACCAAGTGGTGAAATCTGCCCACATGCTGTATTTGGGCTAATGCATTATTTTGGTGACATAATGACATTTTGTTCAAGTCTATTGTATATGAAAGTATGCTAGTGACTTTAAAGATTAGTTTAAGGCATAATTGAATTCACACTGTGAGTGAATGCCTATATGTGTTTTATGCATGCAATTGGAAGAAGAAAAATGAATGATACATTGAATTAAGTTCTATAGCCATAAGTAAAAAAGTGAGATCCTCTTGACTTGTCAAGGGCAAATAAAGAAATATGAGATACTCTTCGACTTGTCGAGGGCAAATAAAGAAACATAAGATCCTTTCAACTTGTTGAGGGCATATAAAGAGAGATAAGATCCTCTTCGACTTGTCAAGGGCATATAAAGATATATGAGATCCTCTTCGATTCATCAAGGGTAATTAAAGATAATTTCACTACATTGGGCATATACATATTTATAACATATGAATCATTTTGTTTAATATTATTTACTATGATTATGAGCTTATGGTGAATGTGTACTAAGTGATTGATTTCTTTTAAAAGCAACCCACTTTGGAAGTATGATTTGGTACTTTAAAAATGAGCTGTTATTATTTAATGCATGATCACCTTTTTCTTAATAAACCAAAGTGGCTAGAACGATGACGATGACATCACGCTTGTGTATTTGGGGAAATACCTTATTGCGAACTGTATAATTCTCACCCTTATGCATTTGTGTTTCTGTGTCGTCTCCATGTCGATCTAGAGAACTATGAGGCTACTACACAAATGGAAATCAGATTGCAATATTTTAGTAGTTGATGCTTTTATTATGTTGTACTTAGTTGTAGGTATATGTCTGTAAACGTAATAGAGAACAAATATCTACTCAAGCTCATAGGAGAGCTTTCTTTTGTACCTAACTGTGTATTAAATAAATGTTTTGTTTCTTTACTATATATTTTAATAGAATCACGACTTAGTTACCACACGATTCGACTGATTCTTACTATAGATATTTAAAGAAGGTTCGCTAATTGATAAGTAACAACTCTTGAGTATAATTTTGTGACTTATGGATGATATTATACTTAGGAGGATGCTGCAATTCCAATGTCTATCATATTAGACAGAGGGTCCTAGTTCATTTTGCAGTTTTGGAGGCCATTTTAGGAGGCCCTTCATACATGAGTAGACTTGACCATAACCTTTCATCCCTAGAGAAACGATCAATCAAAAAGACTATACAGACTTTAGAGGATATGCTCCGAATATGTGTGTTAGATTTCAAAGGGAGCTATTGTGACCACCTGTCCGTAATCGAGTTCTCATATAATAATAGTTACTAGGTAAGTATCTAGACAACACCATTTGAAGCCTTATATGGGAGGCATTGCAGGTCCCCCATCAGATGGTTTGATCTTGGAGAGACTAAGTCCCTTGGCCTAGACCTAGTTCAGGAAACTTTAGAAAAAGTTCAGATGATCAGATAATGTCATTTAACAACATAGTCTAAGAAAAAATCTTATGCAGATAACCATTAGCGTGACTTGGAGCTTGCGGTTGGGGACCATGTGAAGGGGGTAGTAAGGTTTATTAAGCGAGGAAAATTGAACCCTCGTCACATCGGCCTGTTTGAGAGCTTAGAGAGAGTAGGAGTAATGTCTTACATATTAGCACTGCCTCCCAATTTATTAGCCATATACCTTGTGTTCCATGTTAGTATGATTAAGAAGTATATGCTTGACTAGTCTCACGTGCTCACTCCGTAAATTGTTTAAGTTGATGGGAGCTTGTCCTATGAAGAGGAACCAATTATCATCATCAATAGGCAAACTAAGAACCTTTACTCAAAGGAGGCAGCCTTGGTGAAAGTCATTTGGATGAACCGTTCCAGCGAGGAAGTGACTTAGGAAGTTGAAAAAGCCATCAAGATTAAGTATCCCCATCTTTTTCTACTTCAAGGTACATTTGTTTTGATTTGGGGACTAAATCTCTTTTAAGGGAGGAGTATGTGATACCTCAAGGGCAGTATGTGATACCTTCGGTCCACATGTCCCATAACAAGTATAGTACAGTCTTAGGGTCCCGTAAGACCCACTCTTGTTGCTGAGATAGCTCCATATTCATGAAATATCCCAAATCTACAGGACTGGATTTTTTGACTAGTGGTTAGGGATAGTTATAGTGGTTATTGGTGGGAGACCACTATAGCATTGGTATGGTGTGGTACATGGGGATTGGTTGTTCAAGATCGCTATAGCTGTTACATGTATGCATTCTATGGGGTTTTGCCCCATATTGACTGTTATAGTCGTCATAGACCATTATAGCAATGCCCCCGATATTAGAACACATCAAAACAATACAATTTTATTAAAACACCGCCAATCTTTTAAGGCTCGGGAAACACATCCTAGTTGTTGTCCAACAGCCTCTGGACTTTTCTCTCACATTTCTATTCCGTTATTTCTCCTCGCCAAGCTTTTGGCAAGCATTTTTTTGTGTGGATTTTACTAGTTTTCATCATCTTTTTACCAAGTTTAAGGGTTAGGATGTTGTCAGGCATGGTTTTCTCAAAATGTTATTCCTCCCTGTCATTCCCAATATAATTCTTGATAAACTTGTTAGTTGTTTATGGTTTCTTTGTACTCTTTGCCAGTTATCAGTATCATTCTTGCTCCCCAAAGTCAAGTTGTCATTGGAGGTGTACTCCAGCCTACCAACGGTGTGTAGGTTTATGCTTGCGGCTATACTTTTGGTCATTTTTAATTCTTTCCAAGCATTATGTGAATTGTTTATGAAATTGTAGAAGCCAATTATGTGCTTTCATAGATTATACCAACTTTAGAAAAATTATTGGTTTAGCAGTTATAATGAAAATCTTATGTTAAAAAACTCACAAGACCATACTTGCTGTTTATATATTTTAGAAATATTTTTCTTAGTTTAGCATGAACCCCAGTTTAGTATGAGCAACATGAACAGTGGAATTTTATGAATACTAGTTTGGCTAGTAATTAGTGAGAACAGAACAGTGATGGTATTCTAGCACTGCCCTGTCATTATGATCAGCCCTTGACAATGGGTGATATTCTGGCACCCCTTTGTCATTTTAATTGGTCTTTGACAACGGGTGATACTCTAGCACCACTTTGTCATTCTGACCAATCTCTGAATAGGTTGTGCGTGTTGGGTCTGCCACACATTTGTTTTCTTTGACCTTTGACACTAGAGTTTCAGGATTTGGTAACTTTGCCTTTTGGACTTGCATGACACATCTCGTAGGAACAAAGCCTTTGCCATAGGGAGATTGGGCTTGCTTACTTGAGAACTAGCCTAACTATCATTTTTCTTTTTGTCAACATTTTTCTGAATGTAAGGGTTCAAACTCATTCTTCACCCTTAATTATACCTTTTTTTTTTGTCTTCTCATTTTTTTTGAAGACGAAGCCTCGTCAGTATAATGGACATTCTTTACTCATTGATTCTGAGCAACCTTGGCTGGGGGAACTCGAGTTTGACTCGACATGTGGTTGGGCTTGCCATCCATCATCAGGATAGTCTTCATCTTCTGATTGACTTGTCCTATTCCAAGTTTAAGAAACTTAGGATCAAAATGACCAAAATCAAACTTTGACTTACCTACTACCTTCCTTTTCAATTCTAGGTTTTCGTTCTCTTTTTCAGCAATCAATTTCTCGACTCCTCGCTTCTCATATGTCGTTGCAGCAATTTGATCAAACATGGCACTGTGTTTGGGACAAAGGGAAACATCTCAACTGCTAACTTTCTGCATGATTAGAAAAGTCAAGAGATCTACTCCAATCTTTGGATAAATTATTTGTTTGATAGCTTTGAAAAAATCGAGCTCATAATCATGTCGAAATTTCTTTTCAACCTCATGGTTGGGCATTCCCAACCCAGCTACATTGATATCCATGAAGGCTGGTTTGACAAAGCATGAGTTAACTTGAAAAGGATCAGTGTCCATTTTCATAGGTTTCTCGTTCCCTTCAAATGTCAAACATCCTTTGTCGATTGCTTTTATATCAAGTCCCTGAAATGAACACAACTATTAGTAGGATTCCTAGTTGACTGATGAAATTTAAAAAAATTTTGACCCTTCATTCTTGATATTAAGGAATTTTTTTTCCCTTCGGGAAGGATTATTTGTTTATTTTTTAAAAGGACGTCAAATATTTTATTTGACTTAGCAATGTCAAAAGAATAAATTTTTTATGATGAAATTTTTTCTTTATTTCTAACAGGCCTTAGGGACTGTCAAACATATGTTGGTCCCAATTTCAATTCGGCCACATTAACTTCATCACCACTACCATCAACCTCATCATCAAACTGGTCCACTTCGACAGAAGCCACTTTTTCGTGACGAAGTGTTTTCTTTTTAGCCTTTCTTTGTCTCTTTTTAGTTGTTCTATGTGACACATTTCTCCACTAATTGGCCTAGATCTATAAACTACAAATTAATAAGTTTCTTTCTTATGTCATAGTCTAAACCATTTATTGCCATTTTGACAACTTCAGACTTAGGCACAAGAGTAAAGTAGCAATTCCTCGCGTTTCTGAAACTAGCCAAATAATCATCGATTGTTTCTCCCAGGAAATGTCAAATAGTAAACAAATCAAATAGGCTAACTTTCATCTTGCCTCGAAAGAATTGATTATGGAAACTGCTCTCTAATTGAGCCCATGTCAAAATTGAGTTAGGCCTTAGATTTAAAAACCATGTGAAAGCATTTTTTGTCAGAGAAGAAAGGCAAAAATGTATTTTCAAATGTTCATTCGATGCCATTTCCCCTATTTCTATAGTATATTGAGCAATGTGCTTGACGGTTGATTCCATATTCTCCCTAGAGAATTTTGTCAGAGACTTGCAAATTTTCCAACTTCTAGGCACTTCGGCCTATTGGATGGAAATGCAGACACAAAAAGAAGTTGGTTGGCAAGGCCAACATTGAAACTAAATCTGTTTAAAATATTTTCAACAGCGCGTGTAATATTTTGATTTTGTTGAAGATATTGAATTTGGTGCACAAGATGATGATGATGCCCCCTACATTTTGGTCTAACCCTTTGAATTTTATTGTCAGCGTCTTGTCCTCAACGGACTAGATTGATAGTTGGGTCGACATTTTCATTTCCATTTGGAGGTGGGTTATTGATTTCATCATAGGGATCATTTGGATTGCCATCCAAAGTGATGGCCTGAGCCAGACGTCCCATTTGTCGAACACATTGCTTGAATCTTGTGTTATTTGTTTCAATCAAAGACGTCAACATTGTCACCATATGTTAAGACAACATATTGACGAGATCATGATGACTTTCATCAATTTGTTGTCTAAACACAGCCACTGAATCGATCGTATTTCTAGGAGTTCCTGTCACACCCATTCTAGGCATGTCAGGGAAAATTGGGCCCATGTTTGGTTGTCGTGTAGTCATTAGGTTTGTCGATGACAAATTTCCTACTCTAATATAGAAGGGCCCACCAGTGGAGGGCTAACAAAACCATACTATAGCAAATGTTTGCCAAACTGTGATAAATTTGACACAAATGACATATTCTGACTCTAAAACAGAGGATTATGCAAGTACACATTATTAAATACACCATTATTACCAACATTTGACAGATTCCCGAAGTTTGGTGGATTTTCCATGTTTGATAATGTGGAGGGTATGTATCCTGGGGTACATATCCTGGAAGAAGACCATATGAAGGCCACGTCATCGTGACATAAGTACTCACATTTGTTTGTGGCCTACTTTTATTTGTTTGACTAACTTGAGTCAAGACATGCTCCAAAGTATGAAGGGGATTATTTTCTCCCTCATTTTGTCCATCCTTTGATGAAGATAATGCTCTTGACATGTTTGACACAATGATGCAACTACGCAAGCGCATACACTTTATTTCTTTTTAGTTTGACACATTTTTTGTTTCTTTTCAACCAGTAAGTCCCACCTGGCATGCCAGTTTGTTTATGGCAGAATTTGGCAATTATATGTCAACAACAAATAATTAACAATCTCCTTGTGCATCTAAATGAAGAGTAATTGACAAACTCAGGAGTTTGGATGACAGCCTCTGCTTTTCAAGATCTCGATTCAGGGAGCAAAAAACTACTTCTCTTAGGTTTTCCACCAAAATAATCGAGTGTCAAACTGTGTTTTCAATTGAATGAGGATGGAACGAAATGTGAAATGTGCAATGTGGATGTGATGTTAATTGACAGATTAGAGAAGAAGAACTTACGTACTATAAATTGATTAACAAATGAAATGAGTATAGAAATTGTAAAGAAATTAAAGATAGAAATTGAAGATAATCTAGTCCTAAGAAAGCAAAAAAAATAGGTTGAGAGCAATAGTCAGTTAACTCTGGACTCTGTCTAGTCATTGGAGACGTTTCAGAGTGAATGTGCGAATGAAAATTCCAACCCTTTACCATATGTACAGATCTAGTATTTATAGACAACCTAGTACTCTAGGATCTTGACACTTGTCCTTGTCTACCTTTGTATGTTGTCCATGTGGCTTTGATATTTTCTTGGTTTGCTATTCATTCTTTGTCACCTCTTTATCATGTTCTTGTCAAGCTTCTGTCAATAACAGCTAAAAACCATCAATAATCGCCAATTGATGAATGCCTGTCTTGGTGTCACTATGACAATCTCCTTAGAACCTTCAAAATTTTCTAAGCCTTCAAGTGACTAACTTCAACTTCAACTTGTCGAATCTCAAACATGAAAATTAGTTGTCATGCTATTCTCCCTTTGATCTTGAGAACTTCCCAAGTCCCAAATGACAAACTCCACTTCAACTTGTCAAACTTCGAATGAAATAACTTCGCCAATGTTGACTCGCCAACTCAGATTTTTAAGTTTTGTCATAAATAACCTTTTTTGGGTTTCATCATGTTATCTAGAACATTAGAAGCTTTGTTGATTTTACATTGTTTTGTCAGCTCAGACATATCAAACTCTAACTAACCTCAAAGCTTGTCAAAGTCGAATTACTACTTTGACAATCTAATACTTGGTAAAATTTGGTGCCAACAATATATATATATAGTTTTAAAATAAGAGTCTTTGGGCCATCCTATAAATGTATAAATAATATTGTTTTTATTTTTTGTTTTTGTTTCTTTTCTCAATACAGTAGCGTTTTTATCTTTTTAGTTGCATAAAAAATTGGCATAAAAGATAGCCTAACCCAATGATTTTTCAGATTAAAAAACCCTAGCTTTAACACACCGAAGTTTATTTCAAAACTTTTATTTGAACTTTATTTATTAGAATTTCATGAATTGGATAAAATCAGTCTCGATAAAAATGGCTTAGTGAAAATAAAAACATGAATAGTGACCATGCAGGCACTGCAGGCTAGTCGGGACCACCGAAACCTTAGAATCGGGTCCAGGAGATGCTCAAGACTGAGAAAATATAGGATTAAGGTTACGAATATGAGAAATGAAAAATTTTAGACCCAAAATTAAATTTTATTAAAATTTAATTTCAGGGCAATATATGTCTTCCCGGATGTAGTATTTTACTCATTCGGTAAAATATCAATGTGCAGTTTCTTACCTCGTATGTGTCACTACAAGAAATAAGGTTTTTTATGACAACTAAATTCATCACTAAAATTTTTTGATTTCTTCAAAAAAGCTTTTAGTGAGGACTTTTATACTTAGTCTGACGACTAAAAGTCCTAATTCATACTTCATATCTAAATGGTCAATAGTGACCACTTTAAGTAGTCGTCACTAAAAGTAATACATTTTGTAATTACTTAAGTCATCACTTATATTTTTTATAGTTGTCACTAAATATATAGTTATTTATGACAACATAAACTGTCATCACAAAAAGAGCTTTTAGTGACAACAATTTTTATTACTAAATGTATGTACTAAAAATTGTTGTTAGTTTTAGTAACTACAAATAGTTGTCACTATATCATATTCTAATGACAACTTATTTATGGGTGGCATAACAAAAAGGAAGTTTAGTGACCATATAAAAGTTGTAACTAAAGTTACATAGGTAGTGACAACATAAATAGTCGTCACAAAAAAAGCCTTTAGTGACGACAATTGTTCATCACTAAATGTCTGTACTAGAAATTATTATTACTTTTAGTAACTATACATAATTGTCACTATAACATCTTTTAGTGACAACTTATTTGTGGCGTAACGAAAAAGACCATTCAATGACTATCTATAGTTGCCACTTTAGACTGTTTTAGTTATTTATTTATTTTTTACTTTTAATTATATATTTATTATTTTTCTCATACCATATTACTTGCATCTGATAGAAAAGTATAATTAAATTAAATTAAAATTTCTTATGAATATATCAAAAGTCATATTCATTAAATAACATTAATAACATCAAATGTAAAACTATAATCTTAAAGTCAAGTACTGGGTAAAATTCAAAAGGCTACTGTTTATGCTAGCTATTAGTTCTACAAAAGAAAATGAATCTGCAACTCAAATGAAAGGTACTTAGTCTTTTTTTTTTCTTTTCAAAAGAAAAAAAGGAAATTAAAACATAGAATCTTGATGTCATTTCAAATGACTTTAATCCAAAGTCAATTGCTGGTTCCTTGTTAGGACAACTTGTTGTAGGATCAAGTGCATTCCTATTTGTATAAAGAACCTATAAGAAGGTTATTATAACTTCATTATAAAATGTAAATAAACTCTTATAGCTATACCAACACAATAATAGATAAACATAGTTGAAACAAGGATAATTAAAGTTTATCAATAATTAAAATTCTGGCATAAATCTCTTATAAATCTAGCACTCCAAAAAGTACAAGTGTCTACTTTTTTATAATTAAATAGCAGACTCAACTCAAAATCAAGTGAACTCTGAAATGAAAATACAACCAAACATAAACAAAGAAAATAGATCCTACACTAATTCAAATCCTCCAAATTCATATACTAACATAATACACCTTTCTATATAGAAAAAAAAAATAACAACAAAATATAAGGGAAAAACACACCAAAAATAGCATATTAAAGGCTTAGACCTGGCATAACTAAAATAACCACAAACTAGAAAGACTCAAATGCAACTAGATAAAGACAACAAAGAAGATGAGGCTTATTTATAATCTCAACTTGCACATAAGACCAAGCACACAACAAAGGTATACCATATATCCTCAAGTTTAATGTCAACCCAATTTTATTTTATTTTTTATTTTTGTCCAAAGCCTCCAAGTGTAACACAATTTCATTTAAATACAAAAAAAAAAATGCTCAAAACCTTTCTTTTTGGATAATGAATACAAGCACAATTACTCCAAAGTGGATGATAGTAAAATGAGTAGTACAAATCATACACAAAACACCAAGGTCACCCAAACAAACTTGAAAATCTAAGAGTATTCAAAAGTATCAACTAATCAAAAGTTAAGTATGAAAGTAAAGCACTCATATCTTTGTAAGCAAAACTAAAATGCACTCATAGTTGGAGCACTAAAAGGCTATGCCATTAGCATAAAAAGAACCTTAGAAGCATCACAGTGTCAATAGTGTGCTTCCTAGATACCAATAAGACAGCAGAAATATGGCAGCAACATAGCACCAACACAAGCTATAACACAAAACATAAAGCCAGCACAACACTTGAGACAGTAATGAAAAAGATATGTTGCAGAATTATTATTTTTTAATCCTTTGATATTGATCAACAAAAAGGCAACATAGGCAACAACCAGAGAAAATACATGTTGTTACCAAAATTTGAAAGCCACGTACTAAACTAACCACAGCATCCATCCATGAATCCACCCATTTCACAAAATACAAAACCACTAAGAAGACCAAAATCCCAAACTCAGGCACTAGCAGCAAATCAAACCAATTAAATCTAAGATCAAATGACAAACAAATCAAAAACTATGACAGACCAAATTTGCAAATACTAATTTGAAAAGTTCCAATCTACTACCAAATTATGCTATTATTGAAATCAATTCATAGTTTCTCATATAACCATAATACTCAATTGAAACAAAAAAAATGTAAAATGCATATAAAAAAAATGTATTAATTAATACCTGATTAAGACTATCAAGATTAGTGTTGGCATTTGATTGAGAAACAGAGTCGAGTATAGAAGCAAGTCGAGATTCAATAATACTCTCTATGTTATTATTGATCTCAGCTTTCATTTGTTCAACTCTATGTTTAACTTTTTCCCCTACTACTTGTTCAATTCTTTCCTCTACAGCTTGTTTAACTCGTTCCTCCACCGCTTGATTAATCCTAGTATTGATTTCAACTTCTTGAATTTTTCCCTACTTTGATGGAGCTTTCTTTCCATAACCTTTTCCTCTGAAATATCCGGTCCTTTCACCAATTACACATAACAACATCTCATCACTAGTCATTGGAGTGGAGCCTTCTAGGGTTGGTTGAGATGCAAGCTCCTTCAATTTATCCTACATAAATAATATAGAAAATATTACCAACTAAACTCATAAATTGATTCAACTTACAAAAGCATATAATTAAGCATTATATGGAGTTTTTGTGACTTGGATTAGACCACACAACTTCCCCTGCTTTATTCTTTTTGGTATATTGAATATACCAAATTTCATCAACTTGAGCTTTCTCTCCAGTTTCAGGATCTCTTTGCACATCAAACTCTATTAATGCAATTAAAACACAACTTTTATATATAGAAATATATTAAAACATTGAAAAAAAAAATTACTGTTGATTCTTTAACTTCAGCAAAAGATCTAGTACCATATGCATGCTTGATAACTAACTTTTGTCTATTCAATGTATTTTTCTTACTTTCTGCAATTAAATAATCGAGTTAATGCTTAACTAATAAGTTTAAAATAATTGGAAAAATTTAATCCATCACTTATTATACCTAAAATTCTTCACTACCAAAATAACCAATTAAATGCATCCAATCCTCTATATCAATATCCAATGGTGGGTTAGCTAGTCTTTCCTCATCAGCTTGACCATTGTTGGACAGAGGCCAAACAAAACTATCTTGGACATCAATGTAGCTAATAGGGATCTACAAGGCTTTCTTTGCTAAGTGAGGGGGAGGGTACACTTCAGTTTGTGAATATTCCAGTACTTGGTAGTGTTGTCTATGAGTGTGGTTAGGAGATCTTCAGACTGGTTAGCTAGGATAGTATAGGGGTGCAAACCTGGTAGCCACTTGTCCTGCCAGATCCTGATAGTATTCCCATTTCCCACACACCATCTTTTGCCTGAAGTAGCAGATCTCTCCCCTGAGATGCTGGTCCACATCCAAGAGGAGTTTCTTTTCTTTTTTGCGTTAACTCCTCCCTGGGAAAGTAAACAGACGTGAGGAATTTCACCCAGAGTGCTCGAGGGTTCTCTTTGATCCTCCAATCCTGTTTTTCTAAGAGAGCTAGATTCATAAAGTGGAAGTCTTTAAAGCCCAACCCTCCCTCATTCTTGGTTTTAGAAATCATCCCCAGCTTCTCCAATGAATGTCATTTACCGTCTTAGGTTGTGCCCACTAGAATCTGGCCACCTTTGAACACAAATGTTCATAGAATGATTTTAGGAATTTGGCTATTGACATGACATAGGAAGGAATAACTTGGATAACCACCTTGATTAGTACTTCCTTTCCAGCTTAGTTAAGTACTTCTCTTTCCAACTAGAAATCTTCCCCATTACTTCCTCTTTGATCCAAGATAATACTGAGCTCTTAGGTTTCCCCCATTGACTAGGCAATCCTAGGTATTTACCTAGGGAGTCCTAATGCAGGATCTTAAGAATTTTGCTTAGAGAAAGCTTTAAACATGGTGACACTTGACTCCTAAAGATTAGGCTCAATTTCTGGGGATTTATATGTTGTCCTAAGGCTATAGAAAACCTGTAAAGTATACAACAATTCATAGGTTTTTTCCATATTAGCATTAGCAAAAAGAATAATATCATGTGCAAAAAAGAGGTGGGTAATAACAGGGGCAAAAGAGTTAGCTTTCAGTCCCTTAAGGAAGCCTCCTGCTACAACATTGGAAAACATATGGGAGAGTGTGTCCATAGCTATGATGAATGGGTAAGGAGAGAGGGGCCTCCTTGTTTGAGATTGCACTGGGGGGATTTTTTTTAGGAATGGATCCCGTTAATCTTGAACCGATAAGACACCCCTTTGACACAACTCATAATCATATTAACCCATCTTGGCCTAAACCTAATCCTTACGAGGCTCTCCTCAAGAAAGTCCTAATTAATCTAGTCATAGGCTTTACTCATGTCTATATTAGCAACAAAGTTGTTCTTACTACAGCCCTTATTTTCCTTCAGTAGATGAAACACCTCATGAGCCACTAGGATGTTATCTTGGACAAGTCTACCCCCCCCCCCCAACAAAGGCACCTTGATCTTGGGAAATGAGGGTATTCAAGAATTTTTTTTATTCTTAGCACCATGATTCTACTAACAATTTTGTATAGATAATTACAACAACTTATGGGCCTGAACCTACTAACCTTTTTGGGATTGGGGACTTTCAGGATTAGAACTATAAGAATTTCATTGATTTCTTAAGAAGTTGGCTTTCTTGGAAGAAAGATTGGATAGCAACGTATACGTCGTTCTCCATGGTATTCCAATGCCTTTAGAAAAAGAGCCTATTCATCCCATCCCCACCAGGGCTTTCAGGGTGCCAATAGAGAAAGTTGCAACCTTAACTTTATTTGTAGTAATTTGGATGCAAAGTTTGTCATTCATTTCCTCAATCACCCTTGGTGGGACAATAGTGGCACTATCTTTGATCCCTTGGGCTTGTGTAGAGGAAAATAACTTTTGGAAATGGTCTAATACAACTTGTGTAACCTTTTCCTATCCTTCAACCTAGTCACCATTCTTATTCCATGAAAATTTTTTTAATTCTTATCACCTCATTTCAACCACTTAACCCTTGATCTTTGACGCCAGTATTTTTCCTCTTAATTCTAGAGCATCCTAATTTCTTCCTTAATAAAGAGGCTGCCTTTGAAACAATCAGTATCTTCCTTCTCCCTGTTCAGGATATCAATGAGTTCCTTCTTCAACCTTGCAATCTCTTTAGGGGCATGCTTGAAAGTAGCTTTATGCTATCTCTCCAATTCTCTTTTACAATTCTTTATTTTTTTTCAAGGAGGTTTAGCTAGCTATCATTTTCTGGGTGCTGCCCTACCCAGCCTGGTTCAATAATCTTGCCATAATCTTCATGATCCTCCCAAAACGCCTCATATTTGAATCTTCCCCCATCACCAACTTTAGGGGATGAATCTAGGATTAGGGGGGAGTAATCTTAGCTTACAATAGGAATTACTGAGACTGTGGCATTCAGGTAGGATCTCCTCCAAGCCTGATTAGCGACCATCTTATCAACCTTTTCCTTGGTTATGATGCCATTGCCCACATCCTTGCATGCTCTTGTTTTGCCATTTCTTGGGCTTTACTGTATTTGTAAACCGTTATTGTTCTTTTTACTCCTTCAGCTGGTCACATTCTTTCTGTACTTTGGTCTTCATGTTACAACATTGGCCCAATTCCTTATTTAAGCTTTCTTCTTCCATTTGGGCTTTGGCAAGTAATGGCCCAAGTCTTTCAGCCCTCAGCAGTAGCACGTACAGGTTTTGCTACTGAATTTCTCGATACAGTACTTGAAGAATACAAACTACGACATCAATTAGCAAAATATTAGTATGGGACTATCAGGCATCAATTTCGCAAGTCATTTTAACATGATCCATATCATAATGTTTTGGGCCATTACATGGTTCACCATTTATAGCCATTGAATGTTGCTTAGATGGTGTAGATTTAAGATTATAATAATTATATAAAATTGTAAAGTAAATAATAAACTTGTAATAAGCGGTGAACACGTGTCAGTAACTACATTCTGTACGGCCTCAAGGTCCCCCAAGACCCACCCATGCTGTCGGGTCCGGGATTTCGCTAAGTCTGGAGCCCTATACATCAATGGAGGGCTATATGTTAGAGCCACTTTCTTGGGATCAAAAGTCCCGGTAATTACTCTTTAGAGGGATATGAATTGAAGTGTGATTTTTAATGAATTTTTAGAAGTTTCTAGATATGTCGTTTCTAGCCCCCAAGTTTAGAAAATCGCCGGAATTTCAGAATTTGAACTAAAACTCAAAAAATGAGATTTTGATTGGTTGGGGTTTTTATTTTTTTCATATTTTATTTGAATTCAAAGGGGGGGGTATTTTCTTATTTATATTTATGTTTTAAAGTTTTTAACTTAAAATGAGGAAATGTAAATAATTCTGACAGCAATATGTCTGCTGTTATATCAACAAAATATTGCTGATACAAGCTTATACCATGACAACAAGTTGTTGCTGTCCACGGCTCTTGTTGCTGTTGCTGGTGTTGCTGTTGCTGCCCATGGCTGGCTTGCTGTGTTGCTGTCCACGGCTGGCTATTGGACCTTGCTGTCATGGACCTTGCTGTCCACGGCTAGAAATTTCAAAAGAGTAGTGAAAGTGTTTGATGACAACAAAATGTTGCTGTCATATAGTTCCCACAGCTGAGAATGAGTTATCACAGTTGAGCATGAGCCTCCACAGCTGAGCTTTAGCTTCCACAGTTGGGAATGAGTTCTTACAGCTGGGAATGAGTTCCCACAGCTAAGAATGAGTTCCCACAGTTGAGAATGAGTTCTCACAGCTGGGAATGAGTTCTCACAGTTGAGAATGAGTTCCCACAGCTGGGAATGAGTTCCCACAGCTGAGAATGAGTTCCCACAGCTGAGAATGAGTTCCCACAGCTGAGCATGAGCTTCCATAGCTAGGAATGAGTTTCCCACAGCTAAGGATGGGAATAAGCTTCCATGGTTGGGAATGTAATTCCACAGTTATGTTAAGTTTGCACAGCTAAGGCCAAAGTTTGTCATAGCTAAGGCCTTAAGTGCACAGTACCCATAAATGCACAGTACTCGCACCACAAAAATGCGAATGAAGGGTTAAAAGCTTTCCCCCTCATTTTTCCTTCCTTTTCCTTGAACCAGAAACCCTCTCCTCTCCTTTTCTCTCATTTTTCTTCAACCCCATTCCAACCTAGCTCCCATGAATCATCAAGGTGAGTATATGTTATAAGAACTTGTCTCCATTTTTGCCATTCTTGCACATTCTCGAAGTGGGCATTTTTATTTCTCTCTTTTTGTCAAGTGGGGGTGCTCCCCTAACTTTGTTAGGGCTAGATTAGAGTTATTTAGGTGTTGATAAATTTTAATGTTGAGTTTATTGGTTATTTTAGTCGACGTGGTGCCCTCCCCTACTCCCCGGAGCTCAATTAGAGTTGACATCACCCTCCCTCCCCTCCAGGTGAGTCAGTTTGACCTCATAACCTTAGATTTCCTCATTATTGATATGTTCTTACATCATGGTTATGTTAAATATGAAGTTAAAGATAAGACTAAGTATATGTTATGATTTTTCCTTGATTATGACAAGCTAGAAAAATTGTGATTTATGATGATAGGATGAAAGAAATGTATTTTAGAAAAACCATGGGACCATGATTGATAGATTGTATGTTATTAAAATGTTTTATGTTTAACTCTAAGAGATTTAGGCAAGAGTATATGATTTAATAGATATTATTTTATTAGATATGTTTTAAGAGTTTATGATATGTTATTGATTCAAGTATTGAGATTTATAAATATGATTTTAGCATATTCAATTGACGTATGTGTATATATTGGAAGAATGTTTGATAGAGTATGATTTAATTTGATGAATGGAAATGTATATTTTGATTTTAGAGGTTTGTGATTATGAACTCTTTTATTTTGAAGTATAATAGCAAAGTTATTAAGTTATGAAAATATGTCAGTTAAGAAATTAATTTAAAACTTCAGTTTTATGGTACCAAGAGGTACGGAATTCAATATGATTCTTAGCAACTGTCAGATACATATTCTGTGGGTTTGAAATCGGAATGCTTACAAGCGGTGATCCCTTGGGCTCGATTTTCATAGCCACAGTTATGCTAAAGTCAGATTGTTAGAGTTATATGAGTACAGAACTCTCAGAGTACTAAGAATTTAGGGGCTCTTGTTCGCCAAGGACTGAGCACTCACCCTTTGGACTTAAATGATTTTATAAGTATCTAAATATTTTATGATTTCAAGAGTAGAGTAATTGTATAAAGTTTTAAACCCCGAGAAGAGCCAGAGCAGAGTTTTAGAGAAAATTATTAGTTTATGATTTAGAGATTTGACAGTAGCTATAGAGAAACAAACAGTGAGTTAACAGCTGGGAAAAATGATCGTTAACCTTGATACCAAGTTGTCCTTAGAGGCAATCTTATAGAGCAGAAATGGAACCTAGTTAGGTGTTTGATTCAGATCCTAGCGGATCCTAGAGATTAGAAAAATTCGCTATGTCATGGTTGACATGCATAGCTAGAGAATATATCGTTATGCAATGCATAACTAGAGACCCATGTTTCTCTATTAGCATATAATTATTTATGTCATCAAAGGTTATCTATGATTTTAGAGATTATTTGATTTACGAGTTATTACATATATGTATGGAAATTGATTTATTGCTAAAGTAAGAACTCATATACGTGTTTCTATGAATTTGTAAATGCAGAGAGAACTTTTATATAGTTATGCCTATACATATCAAATGGTTTGTGATTGCTGCTTGTATATTAATTATTGTATCTTCTTGGTTGTCTCATGTGGGTGATGAGCGAAAGCTTACTCAATGAGTCCATTGACTCACCCCTCTCCCTCCTTTCCATAGTTGCAGGTGTTCTTCCACCTCCAGTTCTGTAGACTTAGTTGCTCTCAATGGTGAACCTTATTTTTTATACAAGGCTTATTTAGGTTTCTGTCAGTTTAGAGAGCTCTAGTAGTTTTGCAGGCAGGATCCAAGTCACACATGTATTTTGAGATGTTATAGATAAATTCAGAGATTATGTATTTCTCTATATGTTTTAGAGCTCAAGAATATATTTTGAAATATAGATTATGCTTGGAGATTTATGTGAAAGCTAATGATAATGAATTTATGATTCAATCTTCAAACCTTAACTAGATTTCAGAGCATGACAAAAATGTTTTAGATTTATATATGTGAATATTTCAGTTTTTATGGATTTGAATATTACGTTTTAATTAGAGAAAAAGATAAAGATTTGCAAGAAGATTGCACTTTAAGTATGATATTACACTATTTTATGCATTTAGAGAGATATGTCACCCAGAAGGTTTACGTGAGGATGAGACTCCTTACATGCCGATCACGCCCCCAAGTCGGGTCGTGACAAAACTTTAATATTAAAATAACAAATTTTAAATTTACAAAAGTAGCCTTTCTATAATCCAAAATGCCCTTAATAAAATTTTAGTAACTTATTGTCATTCATTTGTTGTCTTTATCCATGCCCCGTTGCGATGTTAACCACCATCTTCCCTATCTTTCCATTTTCCTTTTTCCATCACCTCAATCCCAACCAAGCTGCGGGCCACCTCTCACCACTGCAAACCAACAGCCATACCCACACCCACGCCCACCCATTGGCAGCGACCTAGCCACTAGCAAGTTTGGGATGTGAAGGAAGCAAGCAAGAATCAACAAAGTCAAGGACAAACACGTATTGTTTATATCACTCACGATTTGTTACTTTTCTGGTCATTCCATAGAGATACAAGGGTCACACCTGAATCTCGCTTAAGAAAATCATCTCAATATATTAAATTTTCTTCGCTGCAAAACAAGATGTAACAAACCTAATGTTCCAAAATAAAGATTAGTCTCAGACCAAACAAATAATGTGCAAAATTCAAGCTTTCAAATCTGGGTTTGGCGGCTTTTAGAAACCACTATGCATAGAAGTAGGTGGGTGGTGGTGTAGTGGCATAACAGTGGAGAAAGGAAGAGGGTGGGGATGGAGGTTGTTGGTTCATGACCTTAGCTGCACAATGATGGCTCTGTTACAAACCCAGAAGTTGGGAACAAGGGGAAGTCTCCGATGGATGAGATGAGGGTCAGGTCGTAGTGGTGATTGGAAATGGGTGCTTCAAGGAGAAGTATGGTGAGTGGTTAGATAAAGAATTATAATTTTAATGGGGGTTAAGGTGGTAATTTGATGGCAAAAATATTTGGACCAAGTAAAGGTCCAAAAGATGGGTGGATCCACCATGTTAGCACTACCCCTATTTCGCTGAGGGGTCAGACTAGCGACTTCTGCAATGTCGTGGCATAGGAATTACCATCACCTTCGAACAAAGGAAAGAATGACTAGCCCTAAACAAATTTAGTTGGAGTTTTACGTGTTGGCATCTTGCGGCCTCGTAGGTTTGAACAACGAGGAAGTGTTGGCATACTGATGAGGCATTTTTAGTTTTTTGGGGTCAACATTGATGAGGCATTTGGAGTGAACTAACTTGACACCTTTTTTTTGGGGTCTGAACTTTAACACATTTTTTGGTTTTTTGGTCTGAACTAACTTTGACACATTTGGGGTGAACCAAAATGACAGGCTAGCTTATGAATATTTGGCCCACCTAGTTGTGAACAAGATTGGCTAATTTTCATTTTTGTGAATGCTATATATATTATTGAAATCAGGATATCTACTATCGACAGTAGTGATTAATCCCCTCATCATGGAAGCTCTACCAAAAAGGTAAACGGTTAGCCACAAAATGCGCTTCATTTTCATAAGTGAAGATCGAATATCTAACCACATAGTTAAAAGACAAGGTGAGTTGCCACCACGCCACACCTAGTGGTTGAATGCTATTGATATTTGAGATACAGGAAGAATCACATACAAATAGTTGTGAATTTCGTGAGTGAATTTTTTCTTCTCTTGAGGTTGATTTTTTTTAAAAACAAAGTCATTAACGCTAGGAATTCCTAAAAGTAGAGATGGGAAAAGATTTGAGTCAAACATGGGACCACCCACTCAAATGTGAGATGAATTTACTCGTTGAAAAAATATAAAAAATAATGTGTTAAATGAGAATTTTATTTTACTAATAAATCAAGTCAAATAATATATGAAGTATTATTCTACCGTATTTTTTAAGAGTAATGATATTATATAATATCGGGTTTATGGTAAATTCTATACATAGCAACATATTAATTATTCAAAACATAATATAAAATTATAAATATATAGATATTATAAAATGAAAGGAATCAAATCCATGAGATTTTAAAAATCAAGCAATGTATGAGTTTATAATTTTCCAAGAACAAAATTTTATTTACATAACAAACAAAATTAATTTCATTTTCAAATATTCCAAATCCAGTCTTATAATCTTTCGATGTTAATACTGCACCAGCATGAAAGCTGTAACACGGGACACCTAGAATCAAATCACCTATGCATACTAAGAAAGTGATCCTTTATTTGCATTGAAGAGCTTGCGATGAAACACATGGCCAAAACGTAATCCTCGTGAATACAGCAAATCAACAAGTGGTAGGGCGGCCTAATTGACTACTACATAATCGATTAATCTTGGTGGTGGATCAACTCTACATTTTTACATACACAGGCTATGCAACAATACAGGAAAAATCATTAAGGGTGTTAATATCTAAAGTTTTTACACATGGTCCAAAATTATACCATCCAGCTTGAAAATAGCTCAAAAAACATTGTGAACAAGTTTAAAAAATTTCTACGGACAAGTAGATTAATATGGAGACAAATTGCCGCCTTGACAAATGCTCGATTGCCCATTACGAGGGCGGACTTCTCTTGTGACAGTCTCTGTCAAAAGCTGTATACATTTTTTTGTTCAAATTTTCTTGAATATTATCTCCCGTTTCCCTGTTGACCATTTCATATACTCCTCCATCGTACGTAGTGGTGCTTGCTTGATGACCATGGGAACTGAGTCTCCTACCAATGCAAACTCTGTTCCCTCATCAGGGAATGAAAGCGTTTATCCCTCAGCACCTGAGGTAGAAGCCGGAACGTTTCTGTGTTTGTATTGAATATTTATATATTTATATTTATTTTATCCTTTGTTGCTATATTGTGTTATGCTTACGATGCTTACGCCCAAAAGGTTGTTTGGTTTAATTTTGGCTCTTGAATTTGCTTTGCTTGAGAGATTTGATGACCCCCTTTTTTTTTTTTCAATTAATAACAGATTGACAAGAGAACATCAGAGCAGAAGGCAATTGATGAGTGGCTTCCAATCACTTCTTCAAGGAACGCAAAATGGTGGTACTCGACTTTTCACAACGTCACTGCAATGGTTGGCGCTGGGGTTCTGAGCCTTCCATCTGCCATGTCAAATCTTGGATGGTATACTGTAGTTATTGATTGGTCTTACTGCATAAAACAGTTTTTTGCTTCCTCATCTTCATACAAAAAACCAGTTTGTTTAACAACAAAATAGAAAAAGGAAAAGTGGATCTCTTTTGTTAGGAACAAGACTACTTCTATAGAATATGAAATCATTTATGTGCCTCTACCTAGTAGCTTAAACTGTTGAAACTGTTGAAAGAGATGATTCAAATGATTCTTGTTTCAGACAGAAAATATATAGCACCAAGCTAGAATATTTCTTTTTTGGTTCATCCATGCTTAAATGTTTCTACTTCTCTGAAAGCTCTCTTTCGCCTTCATAATCTTTAATCTCCTGAAATAGGCCACAAAGTTTTGTTCATGTTTTTATACATATTTTTCCAATTGCAGGGGTCCTGGTGTGGTTATTCTTGTTCTGTCATGGATAATAACACTGTACACACTGTGGCAAATGGTGGAGATGCATGAGATGGTCCCTGGAAAAAGGTTTGACAGGTACCATGAGCTGGGGCAGCATGCCTTTGGTGAGAAGCTTGGGCTGTGGATTGTGGTGCCACAGCAACTGATATGTGAAGTTGGGGTGGACATTGTGTACATGGTCACAGGAGGGAAATCACTGCAGAAGGTTCATGACCTTGTATGCAAAGATTGCAAGCCAATGAAGACTAGTTACTTTATCATGATATTTGCCTCTGTTCACTTCGTGCTCGCACACCTTCCCAACTTCAATGCCATCGCTGGCATCTCACTGGCAGCAGCAGTCATGTCCTTGAGGTACCATTTCCTTGCCCAATTAAATCAATAGATCAAGTAAACGACGCGTGCTTGGGTCTTTTTCACTATTTTTATGAAGGGAAATGCTATTTCCAAAACCTGGGCCTCAAAATCCGGACCACCGTGTAGTGGAACGAGTAGATAAGGGACATAAATTTATACTTCACGAAATTTCTTTCTTCCTTCCTCCACGATAGGACAATTAATATGGACGGAAAAAATGGGAAATTGATTTTGATATGGAATGCGACGATGTTTAACATTTTGATATTTTGATATGGACTCCGATGATATGGACTGCGATGATGTTTAATATTT
Source organism: Dalbergia cultrata (assembly GCA_031216105.1). Lineage (NCBI taxonomy): Eukaryota > Viridiplantae > Streptophyta > Magnoliopsida > Fabales > Fabaceae > Dalbergia > Dalbergia cultrata. Next base: position 26,162,784 of record CM062353.1, on the reverse strand, counting down.
TAATATCGGAGTTGAGGAAAAATTATCATTGGGGTGGGAAAAGGTACAGCGGATTATGCCAAGAGAACAAAAAATAAATAAATAAGTCACTTAATCCACCCAAAGTGAATTCTTCTCCTTGGTGCGAAATCCGCAGTTAGCGGATTGTTTCTTTGGTCCCACCACGCCCAAATCCCCTTTGCACTTGTCTAAGTGTACAATACATGATAAGTCCTAAGAAGTACTTTGGAATTAGTGATAGAAGAGACAAATAACTTGTATGCAGTAGAACAAATAAATCAAACAAATTAAGTGACAATTTTTTAATTTTCTAGAACATAATATGCTACTAGAGGATTCTATTCCTTTAATTTGTGTGTGTGCGTGTGTATGATAGTAATAGTATCCGTTAAAAGCATATTATTTTCCCACATGTACCTCACAATAATTTACCTGAAAGTGTAGTATTTGCGTGTTTTGTTTACTTGAATTCCATGAGTAAAATTGAGTTGGAAAAAAAAGGTAGTCTTTAATTTTTTTTTTCAAAGTAAAAGATATTTTAAAAATGAATATATGGTGTGAGACAGAAAAATTAATGACAATTTCATTAATTATATTCATGAATAACTGTATGAAAAAATACCTGAATTTTTTTTACCAAATCTTCTTTATACTAAACACAACCACAATATTCAAAAGTATTCTTTAAAAGTTTTAAAATTTTTAAGAAAGAATCTAAAAATATTTTTTCTAGTCAATAAATTACTTAAAATGACATATTGTCTTATTACTAAAATACCTTAAAATATTTTAAAGTTTCCAAAATAAGAAATATGTCATTCAATATACGAATAAAATATTATATTATAATTAATTTGATTTTAAATAAATTATTTAGTAATGGTAAAATGGTAAATTAATATATCAATATAATCATGATTAAAATAAAATCCTTTTTTGTTGAATCTTATCAAATTTAATAAGATTTTTGAAAGCTAATACAATACATGATATTTTAAAAGATACATTATCTCCCATTGTCTAGTATTCTAAACGAAATTTGATTTAAAAATCAATATATATATATATATATATATATTATGTATGTATGTATGTATAACATTTTTAACATACTCCTAATGATAAATAGTGTAAACTTAGATACATTTCACCCTTAATATTTTAGTTCTTGGTTTGGGCGTTTTGTTTCTCTAAAATTATCATATTTCGTTTTAATTTTTCGCTTTCTTGGTTTCAAATCAACTTCATGATGAAAACATGTGTGTCGGGCTTGAATGAATCTTGTGAAGTTACTCAACCATTGCATGGGTGGCATCCGTGGACAAAGGAGTTCAAGAAGACGTGCAATATGGGTACAAAGCCACCACAAAACCAGGAACCGTCTTCAATTTCTTCAGCGCTTTAGGTGATGTTGCTTTTGCCTATGCCGGACACAATGTGGTCTTGGAGATTCAAGCAACAATCCCTTCTACCCAGGAGAGGCCATCCAAGGGCCCCATGTGGAGGGGAGTGGTGGTGGCCTACGTAATTGTGGCTTTATGCTACTTCCCTGTTGCTCTTATTGGTTATTGGGTGTTCGGCAATGAAATTGCGGACAATATCCTCATCTCTCTAAACAAACCCACTTGGCTTATAGTCACAGCAAACATGTTTGTTGTCATCCATGTTATAGGAAGCTACCAGGTGTGTCACAATCACTTTTCATTGAGTAATATTAGGTGTGTAATAAAGTTGTACAATAATCTTATATAACATTTACAATGTTCTTTGTCTTTTTGTGAAAACGAGACAGTGGGTATTGATACACTATAAATATATATAAAAAAAAAATTGTGATTATTGATATAGAATTATTATATAACTTTATTGCACAGAAAATATTCTTCTTTTTTATTTCAAAAAAGAAAAAAAAAATGTTATTTGTACTACTTCTAGAAATACCTTTGAAGGTATATTCTGGCATGTCCCAAAAAATTAATACAAATGACCTTGTTCTTTGGAAATTCCTCACTACAATAATGTAATAGCTGACATTTCTGCTTTTGTTGGTGTCTCTATATACAGCTATATGCAATGCCAGTTTTTGACATGATTGAAACTGTAATGGTTAAAAAGTTGCATTTCAAGCCAACTCGACTACTTCGATTTGTTGTTCGCAATGCTTATGTTGGTATGTAGAATCCCCTCTTCTCATTTAAAATCTTTTTCCTCGCTGTTTGTATCAAGTGGCTTTATGAAATCTATATTTATTTGCCTCTAATTATGATGCATCATTCAATTCGATTCAGCCTTCACAATGTTTGTGGGCATTACATTCCCGTTCTTTGGTGCCCTCCTTGGATTTTTTGGAGGATTTGCATTTGCTCCAACAACATACTTTGTAAGCCCAAGTCCCCTTCTTTTTTTTTTTCCTATATAATTCATATCAAAAACCACTAATTTTTGACACAATGTCATTCTCTTTAGCTCCCCTGCATCATTTGGCTTGCTATTTACAAACCTAGGAAGTTCAGCTTATCTTGGCTCACCAACTGGGTATGTTCAACTATATCATCCTTCTTGCTGTATATTTATTTTGTGATAGCTGTTGAGATTGATTATCTCTACTTGGCTTCCATGTTTTCAGATCTGCATTATACTTGGTCTCCTCCTGATGATTCTGTCGCCTATTGGTGGATTAAGGCAAATCATACTCAATGCCGAGAACTACGGGTTTTACCAATGAATTCTTGCTTGCTAGAATTATCTAGAATGCAAATCGTCAAGTTCTTGGGAAAAAGAGAAATAATTTCGGACATACTAGTTCTTAAAAATTTAAAACTTCTAACATGATCTTCAAGAATTATAAATATCGGTGATAGTAATCCAATGCACATTGTTCCTTAAAAAAATATTGCGTACCTCTATGACCAATATTTATAGATTTTAAAAGTCATATTGGAAGTTTTTACTAAGTACTAAAGTGTTCAAAGCTATTTTTCAGTGATGAGGTTGGTTCGAAGTTTATGATTGTTAATGTAAACATGTAGTCTATTGGTCTTCCTTGCAATCTCAACCTTTTTTCTTCTACAAAACAAGGCTGTTGCCAAATTTGGTCCACAAAAACCATCGGTCATGTATTTCATATGTTTGATTTGATTCCTACGCCTTCTCTACTCTTGGATTCAATTTGCATTCACAACCACTATATAAATGTCAGCCTGTGAATTTTCAAGTAAAGTTTGGAGACTCGCGAAAGTTGACAATAATATAAGAGCATAATGGCATACAAATCAATCATGTTTCTAGCTGCATGCAAATGCCTAATAAGATTCGAGTCAACCAAAAGTACTGCCTAGATGCGTTCATTTAAGCAAATAAGAGTGCGACAAAGTTTACATGAAAGGATTCTCTCATGTGAGGGTCATGTACACATCTTTATTCTTAACCTTTTTTTTTATGTGTATATTCTATTTTTTTTAAAATAAAAGGATTGATTAGAATGAAAATATGACCCTCTCATATGTATTTTACACATGAGAGATTCCTCTCCTAAAATTTATATATTTTAAAGTGAGCTTGCTTGCATGTTCTTCGAATGATCCCTTAGTTGTTGAGAGGGTTCTCCAAAAACAATAATATAAGGCATACCCAGTAAAATAAATAAAAAAGTAGGACATATTTACTTTTATTATTTAATGGAATTTTTACACAGTAAGTTTTATTCATCGATTAAAAGGTGAAAAATCCATTGTTTTGTCACTTAAGAGGCATGTTTTAGATGACCTTCATTTCCAAGAGAGACATTATTAAATATTGAGTATGGCTAATGTTATTGGCTCTCCCAATCAAAACAACGAAATCTGCTAGTTGGACCCTATATGTCCATATGAATTCAGATCCAAACAATTTTGAGAGACATTAGAGCTATCCGAATAGGGAGGCATTTTCATTTTGGCAAAATGACAAGCTTCACAATATGTACGTTTGCATAATCAATGAAACGAAAAAAATTGTGTAAAACATGCATTTTATTTGTAGAAGGGTGGCCAAGTCTCGCGAGCCACAAATTTGAGACAATATGTATGCAACGAGAAAACAGAAATACTAGATTGAAGGAAGTAGTTCCAACGTAACACCAGGAATATGTCTTGGACAATTCAACCTCATTGCACACAAACCATCTTGGAGATCAACAAACCAATCATTCCCAAATGTATTGAGATCCCTCATGAATAATTTATTATGAGAAAATGTGAGTGTACAATCAAGGTTGTGCGTGAGCTTTGATATTGTTTCTTTGGGTCAATTTTTGGAAATTTTAATGATGAATTTAGGTCTGAGGTAGGGTTCACGAATTTGACACACCTTATTTTGCGATTTTGAGAATAGTTTAGGTAGGTTTAGTTTTCGCTCTTTCTCTCCTCTTCTCTTCTATTATCTACTTTGCTTCATCTTTAATTTCCTCTTATATACGATTAAGAGTTATATTTTGCTTGTAAATCTCTATTAATGGAGGAGTAGAATTTGATCTAGCATCAAGGATTCTCCAAAGGTCCAAGGGTATTGTTTTGAGACCTTTTTTATTCAACTAAATATATGGTGGTTTCTTCAATTTCTTTCTCTTGAATTCCATTTATTTTGTTATATTAATTTATATGAATATGTGGTTGGAATCACTATGATTATGTATGTTAGTTCATGATTGCGGATTGAATGCTTGATTAGGGATGTTAATTGAGCATGAATTTGTCGATTTATTGATGTGTTTGATTGACTGATTAAGAAAATTGAAATTAATTATTGATTAAAAATTAGGCTATTGCAATTGATACTTAGGTTGGCATGAGCATATAGATGTTAAGACGGCAATTATCTATGTGAATGTGTGTTAGCTGAATTCATGGTGATTGTTAGGTGAATTGTGATGGGAATGGTGCGCACTACGATATATTTATACATTTGGCAATACTCATTTTGGGAATGTGTGAAAAGTGTTGCCTATAGTACATATAGGCAATACTTTTTTTTAAATGTGTTGTTTTTTTTTTTTTATATAGTAAATGCTACACTTTTTTAAGGCAAGACATCACTTTTCATAGAGTTGCTATATCATATGTGGCTAATTGTTTAAGTCAACATATTTTAACAAATGCTACATTTTTTAAGCTAATACATGACTTTTCATATAGTTGCTATTGTAAGTGTGACCAATTATCTAAGACAATACTTTTGAATAGAGAAGACAATTTTTTTTAGATATCAAAGACAGTATATTTAAAAACATATTGCCTATATGTACAAAAAGTAACACTTTTCATGTGTTCCCAAAAGTGTTGTTTTAGGCCAAATTTCGTGTGGTATGTATGATTTATGCAAAATAGTCACCTACCATATATTTGGTGTGAAAGTGGAAAATACACGAGAATGAGGATTGAATTGTGTTCTCCTTTAAAAAAAAACATTTCCTTGGGAAAAAACTATAAAACAAGACTTCTCAAGTTACTGAAACTTGGAATGCGAAAACATATATTAGTTCAGAAAGGTAGCTTTAGAAAGCTACTTTCTGATCACAATGGGAATTGAATTCAAAATGTAAATCAACAAAATAGTATAAGCATAAAGGTAAAGATAGGAAATTAAAAAAGATGAAGGAAAAAGATGTGAACAACGAGATTTACATTGGTTCAACGAAATCCAGCCTACATACAGCCCCCAATATACCAGCTGACATTTGCACTAAAAGAGTAGTATTGTCCAAACCTCTCAAAGTTTATAGGTGAGTATTCCTTTGAATAGTTTCTCCAAGCTATCTCTAAGAGTATTCTTTAAACTTTCTATGCTATCTTTGAGTGTTCTTTTAAATAGCCTTTCAAATATACCTCACAGACCTTTACTGGGTTGGGTTATAATCAAAGATTGATAGATTTATGTTTGTATACACTCAACTCAAGGTGTTTTGATTTTCCTATGAAGCACTTGCTGAGTGATTTCTCTCTAAGAACTCTCGAAAGAGGATAATTATACAATACAAAACAAAGAAGATTTTGTATTGAAGTTTTGAGATAAAACTTCAAATATTACAAACAGAATGAAGAAGAGAGACCATTGTTGTAGAGTTTCAACACTTGATTATTTTTCTCATGTCTTTTGCTTTTCATAATGTAGACGAACATATAGATATCTCAAGGAGAATGCCATTGTGAAAAAGAGCGAAGACTCAAAAGACAAAATGTTTTCATTGGTTTTACATTGGCAAGTTGAGAAAGAAACTTTTCTTCATCATACATAGGATCAATCGGAAATGCACTGCACTCAACCAGTTGTACACTACAGAGACGTGCCCTAGATGCTTGTCCTATTTCAAAGCCAGCTTCTTGAGGAAGCTTTTGATTGCGAGAATGATTGGAGACTCTATATAACAAAGTTGAAGTTCTTTTATATGTGTTTCCTTCTTATGCATGTTTTTAGAGACAACAATTTGGCATTTCTATTTCATTTTAATGTACATGACTTTTGAAGAACAAGTTCATTCTATTGAAACATCTTTCTGGAGAAACTTTTCTTTTTGGAAGTATCTTATCTTGAATTTGATCAACTTGGATTAGAAACATATCAGAAAAGAAATATTTCTTTCGAAACAAAATCTTATTCTTTATAAATTTGTTGAATCTGTGTAACATAACACTAGATAAACCAATAGTACTCACAAAATCATTTTTTTGAAAGAATGGTTTGGTGTCATTTAAAGCAAATAGGTTCACCCATAAACTTACAAAGCCAATAATGTGGTTTTTGAAGGATGTTGGACCTGACATGGTGAAGTACTTGAGATATTAATGCTTTTATTATATTTAGGTTCTTGCTTGTTTAATTTGTGTTGAATGCAAAATACCCCTATTCTACTCAATCTATTAGTCAATAATATTCACATGAAATTACCTGAGTTGCCACCATACTACATATCTTACGAGCAATTTGATTTCATAAATTTATTATTTTGTTAGTGAATCATGTAACACCCCCTTAATTATAGTATATCACTTAGGTCATAACATAGTAATTAAGAGTGTAATACTATGTATTATATTCATACATGATACATTAATCAATTCATTGTGATCTTGATTCTAGATTAATAAAAATATATCTTGTTGATATTTAAGTGATATGAAGCAACAATGCTAGGTGACACACAATTAAAGATTTAGAAGAGAGCAAAATAATGCACAGAAGCTTATCATCAGATTCTAAGAGTGCTAAGGCCATCAATAGCCTTCATATATACAACTAGGTGATCATGCCACATCAATACACATATATATAATATACAGTCATCCACCAATCATAATATATGTTAAACCGCCCAAAATACATCAAAATATGAAACATAAGCCTGCTCTAGAGTAAAACCCATCAAAAGTATATGTATAAAAAAGGTCCTATCCAAATGAACTATACTCATCAGCAGGAGTCTATGAGACTAATCGTAACATGGTGAAGTCAGTTGGCAGCTCTTGAGAGTTGTGATACTCTAATGAAAATCATTCGCCATCGGAACAATGGCACTACCTCCTCAAGAGGATTCGGAGTCAATGGTCGGGCTATCATCAAAAGAGGAAGATGGTACCATTGGGACAATCCCTACAAGGCCTGGGGTAGGAGGAGGAATAACATCTAAACCAGGTGGCACAAATGGTGCAAGCGGGGCTAGATGATCACCAGATGTGCCATGTGTAACAATAGGCTATCAAATGGAAACTCAAGGTCAAAAAGGTGGATGAGAACAAAGCTAAGAAAGGAGCAATTGAAAAAATATATATATACACGGATCTGGAAATAGGCAAGTGTGAAAAACAAATCTAAAGCGTGCAAATCTCAATGAAGATCACGAGTGATGCCATCTGCCAAATCTGAGGTAGACATGTATACACACATAGGGATAAGAATTATAAAATTCTTAGTATGGTACTCCTACACACATACAAATGTCATCATTATCAACCTCAGCTATGCTTTGGTTTGTTTATGAAAATATTTCATGTAAGTTGAATAAATAACAGCTAATTATTTTAAACTTCAAAAATCTTTACCTGAAGTAGGTTCATTGTATTCAAGCACTATCGTTTAGAGCATATCATGTCAGTCTAAAACATAACCATACTTGTCTCAATATAAACCATAAATTCATCGACTTAGCACATAATATAAAGAATAGCTTAGGACAATTGCTACTTTAATTGTCTTGGCCCTTGAAATATGGTGTCTTATTCCACTCTTGGTTAATAAGCTGCTTTTCAGAACTAAGCTCATTCCATTGGATTTACTTTCTCCTACTTACCCATATTTACTTTCTCCGGCCCAAAGAAATATTATCTTAACTTTCTTCATATAAGGGCAATTGTCATAAGCATTCATAATTATATGTACATGAGATCGTCAGCAAATTTACATAGTATACAAAAGACATCAAGTTATTTACATATTACTCATAATCATAATTCCAACTCAACAATATTTTGTCCAAAATTTTATCCTTAAAGAAAATTATAGTTAATTAACTAAATGTCATAAATACAGGCTAAAATAATTTTTAGAGATACTTGTCAGTCTGTAAAAATTTTGACTCAAAAAGACATTTCTAGCTACGAAAAAAAATTAAACAAAATCAGTGGATAGAATCTATTTGGGTATGGATTCAGCCAGGATTTCTAATTTTATTACCATAGCAAATGAACTTAACAAATTCTGTAAAATTCAAGGTGGGACCTTAAGGTGTCTACAACAAACTACAAAAGTTTTAGAGTAAAATTAGACAAATTCAGAGCTTCAAAACTGGCCGTTTGTCACGACCCGATTTGGGAGCGTGACCGGCACGTGAGGAATCTCATCCCCACGTAAGCCTTTTAGGTGACGTATCTTTCTAAATGCATAAAATAGTATAATATCATACTTAAGATGAAATTTTTCTTACAAATCTATATCATTTTCTCTAATTAAAATATAATAGTCAAATCCCTAAAAAAAACTGAAATATTCATATATATAAATCTAATACATTTTTTTTTTTTGTCATGCTTTAAAATCTAAGATTTGAAGACTAAATCATAAACTCATTATCATTAGCTTTCATATAAATCTCTAACCATAGCCCATATTTCAAAATACATTATAGAGCTCTAAAACGTATAGGGAAAATACATAACCTCTTAAATTATCAATAACATCTCAAAATACATGCGTGGCTTGGATCCTGCTTGCAAAACTACTGGAGCACTCTAAACTAACAGAGTCCTAAACTAAGCCTTACAACAATGCAAAGCTCACCAGGGGATAATCATGACTCTTTGGATCGGTAGCTGAATGACGTCTGTACCTGCAACTATTAGATGAAGGGAGAGGGGTGAGTCAACGGACTCAGTGAGTGAGCTCTCACTCATCACCCACATGGGACAACCAAGAATATACATAATATAATATACATGCAGCATTAATGATTCATTTCATATTTAAATACATAGCTAGCTCTAGGAAAACACTTTTCATTCCATGTAGTTATAAATAAACATTTCTAACTCAAAAATCAAGCATGAAATCATTTTAACTGAGGGTGCGGCAGAGCATCGGGAAACAGTATGCTGAATATAATAAATATATCACAACAATAAAAGCTATAAAATTTTAAACTATGAAGTGAGACTCTGTCCCTGGCGAATCAGAGCTCCTGCTGAATCTGTAATAGTCCCTCTCGGACAAACTGTGGGCACCTAACTAGGTCCCGTTTTCTGTAACTGCTGGGGGCAAAACTGTCCTCTAACGGACAACTTGGTACCAAGGTTAACGATCTCTTCACAGCCGTTAACTAACTGTCTGTTTCCTTATCTCTACCGGCTAAACTAGTTTGACAAAAAGAAAACTATAGTTGAAAAGTGGGTACTCTGTCCCTGGCGAAGCAGAGCCCCTAAGTTTTTAGTACTCTAAGAGTTCTGAACTCATATAACTCTAACAATCTGACTTTAGCATAACTGTGGCTATGAAAATCGAGCCCAAGGGTTCACCACTTGTAGGCATTCCGATTTCAAGCCCACAGAATATGTATCCTGGCAAATGCTAAAAATCATACTGAATTCTGTACCTCTTGGTACCATAAAACTAAATTTCTAAATTCATATCTTTACTAACATATTTCTCTATATACATGATAATACTAAAATCATAATCCAAATGCTGGAGTTTTTAACTATAATACTCTCAAATCAAATAACAAAATTTATTCCAAGCTAGATCATACTCTTGTTCACTTTTTCTTTCAATATATATTTCAACTGAATACTCTAAAACCATATTTATAAATCTCAAGTCATGAAACTAAATCATGTGGCTCTAAAATCACATAACATATCTGATGAAATAATAATTTATAAATCATATATTCCTGTGATAAAACTCTTAGAGTTGCATATAAAACATTTCCATACACATACAATCCAATTCATGGTCCCATGGTTTTCTAAAATTACATTTTTCATGCCATTATCATAACACCATAGTTTCGCTATTTCAACATAACGGTTAAAATCATAATCTCATGTCTACTTTCATATTTAATAATCATAATGCAAGGAAAATAATCATAATGGGGAAAACTAAGACAATGAGTTCAAACCCACTCACCTGGAGGGGAAGGAGAGTTGACGTCAATACCAACTGAGCTCTGGGGAGCAGGGAGGGCACCAACATCAACTATTATAATTATAAAAACTCTAGATTAAACTCCAACAATCTCTAAATAACTCTAATTTAGCTCTAACAACATTGGGAGAGTACCCCCATTTGACAACAATGAGAGAAAACAACAACCTAAACCATAGAATATAAAAGGAAGGAGACAAAGAGATCAAAATCTATTAACAAACACATACCTTGATGATTTGGGGAAGCAACACTTGAATGAGATTGAGAAAAAGAGAGAAAAAGGATGGGGGAGGGTTTCTGGTTCGTCAAGAATGAGGGAGGAAGGAGGCTGATGGCCTTTTAAAGGCCAGAAACGAAACGACATCGTTTTTGTACCGATTGGGCTCTTGGGGGACCGCTATAGCGGTATATGACCGCTATAGCGGTCAAGCCACATTCTGCCCGCGTCCCGCTTGTACTACTGTGCACTTATGACCACTATAGCGGTCCTAGACCGCTATAGCGATCCTAGACCGCTATAGCGGTCTCCAGAGGCCAAAAAACGTGATGCAGTCAAGCTGTGACCGCTATAGGGGTCCTAGACCGCTATAGTGGTGACAGTAAACAAATATCAGCAGAATTTGTGCTGTCTTGACAATAGCTTACTCATATACTCACTTACTTATTTCCATCTCATTATTCTAAGTTAAATCATAAATGTAAATAAGAAAGTACCCCCCATATGGATTCAAATAAAATATCTAAAAATTCAAAACTCCAACCAATCAAAATCTCATTTCTTAGTTCTAGTTCATATTCTGGAATTCCGACGATTTTCTAAACTTGGGGGCTAAAAACGAAATATCTAGAGGCTTTCAAAAATTCCTTAAAAATCACTCTTCAACTTGTTTCTCTCTGGGGAACACTTACCGGGACTTTTGATCCCAAGATTGTGGCTCTAACATATAGCCCTCCAAGGAGGTGTAGGGCTCCAGACTTAGCAAAAACCTGCATCTAAGAACAACAGTGGGTCCCAGGGGACCTTGAGGTCATGCAAAACTCGTCTACTGACACGTGTACACTGGGTATTACACCGTTAGACAGCAACTACAATAGCTCAGTTTTTTATTTCCAAAAATAGTAAAATACCTCAAATTGACTCAAGAAAAATCATAGAGTTACCTCAACATATTATCTTCACTATAGAAAATTTCAAATAAAAAAGACATCTCAAACTGTGTTTTAAAAATCACACAAATCTACTGCTATATGAGTTTTCGGCATACCAAACCAAGATGTAAGTTGATCAAAGAAGCATCCTAGCAATATATACTAACCAAACCTTGTGTGTTCCCCAATCTTTAAACTCTAACCTATGATAACAAAACCAAACCCTAACCTAATTCTTTTAAAATTTTTAGAAAAACAAAACTAGATTGAAAAAGATTTTGAAGAAAACCCTATTTGCAATTGTATTAAATTCTTCAAGTGTTTCTTCACCTAACTTCAACCAAAACCAGTCAAATCCTTATCCTAAGCACTAATACAGTAGCTCCATTTTGACAATGAGGTGAGGTGGTAATTCTTTGTTGGAGTTAGATATGAAGATTTCAAGAGGTAGATTAGGTTTTGTGTTTAGGTTCTTGATTTTTTATGTTGTAGAATGAAGCTTCAAGCTAGTTCATGAGGTTTTTGTAGAGAAGAGAAGTGAAGAGGCAGAAAAAAAGAGGCTAGCCAGAAATTAAGGGAAAGAATGTGAGAAATGTGATTTATGATGTTAATATAAAAAGATGTGTTTGAATTTAGGTTTCAACAAGTCAAATGAGAAAATAATAAAGAGAAGAAGTACAAGACCTATTAGAGGAGGTGAACTTGAGTGATGTTGAAGAAGAAAGAGAGCTCAACTATATCAACAAAATACTCCTGAGGATACAAAGGCTACTTTGATAGAAGTTCTAAGGGATTATAGGGGTTGTTTTGCATGGGAATACATAGAAATGCCTAATTTAAGTCAAAAATTAGTGGTGCATCAACTATTGACAAAGGCCAATGCTTGACCTATAAAGCAAACCTTAAGAAGGTTCTCACTAAAGGTGATCCCAATGGTAAAAGAAGATCCAGCGACTGCTCAAAGCTAAGTTTATCCAATTGCCAGGTGTGTCGGTTGGATTTCTAACATAGTTCTTGTTTTGAAAAAGAATGGAAAGCTTAGAATATGCATTGTGTTTAGAAATTTAAACTCGGTTATGCTAAAGGACGAATATCCTTTGCCAAAAGCTAACATGTTAATAGATTCTACCTTAGGGCATGAATTCCTGAGCTTTTTTTTATGGTTATTTTGGTTATAACTGAATATTTATTACCGAAGAAAATGTGTAGAAAATGGCTTTCCAATACCATGGTGCCGTTGGCACCTACAAATAACTAGCAATGCCTTTTAGATGAAAAAAAAAAAATAGGGCTACTTATCAAAGGTTAGTCAATATTTTCCTTCATGACTTCATTAGAAAATTCATAAAAGTATATATAAATGACGTTGTTATTAAATTCGACACAAAACAGGAACATTTCTTACATTTGAAAAAAGCTTTTGAAAGAATGAGAAAACATAACTTAAAACTGATGCCACTAAAATATGTGTTCAGTGTTTGTACAGGAAATTTCTTAGGATTCTTGATACACAAAAATGGAGTCGACGTAGACAACAACAAGACAAAAGCCATTATGGATGCTGCCCTAGCCTTAACTAAGAACGAATTACAAGCTTTCTTAGAAAAAGTCAATTACCTCTGGAAGTTCATCTCTAATCTGTTGAGCAAGACAAGAGTATGAGCTCCAATAATCAAGATGAAAGACAGTGAATAATTTAAGTGGGAAAAGGATCATTAGAAAGCTTTCAACAAACTCAAAGAGTATTTGACAAACCTTACTATTATGGTGGCATCAAAGCTAGGACAACCTATGAAGTTATACATCTTGACATCATAGTCAACTATAGGTTTTATGCTCGCATAAGAAGATGAAAAAAAACTAGAAAGAGTAGTTTGCTATCATAGTCAAATTCTAAACGATGTTGAGATAAGATATTGTTGTTAGCTCAAAAACCCTTTAGAAAGCTTCAATGTTTAATGTTTTTAGTGACAACAATCCAATTTTTGATAAAGTCCTTTGAAGAAGGACTAATTGTATACTTGAGTTTCTTAAGTTTATAACAGAACCATTCTCGTTAACATATGACTTCATGAACAAGTTTTATTTTCACAATATCATGTGCAAACATATTTAATCTCATTCAAAGGGATTTAGAACCTAAAAGAAGTGAAAAATAATCCTTGAAATGTACGTTAGCACATTTAACGCTTGAAGGAATAATTTCATGAGCAAGAAACCATGCTTCAGATCTTTAGAAAATAGCCTTTGTCTTCCAAAATTTATATACAATTAAGAATACCATCATCCTTTGAAGCAAGTTATGATCACTATCTTCAATCAAAATGATATATTCACTAATAAGATCTGATTAAAGCAGTGAAGATCAAAGGAAGTCCAAAAACTGAAAACAACACTTCGAAAAGCACATTTACTATTAAACAATGCATTTTAAAGAAATAGAAGCGAAAATACGAAATTCAAATCAAGTCAAACAAAGACAGGGATTGATGTGACATCTAGCCTTTTAAATTGTTCAACCATCCTAGCTTCTGGAAGAAAAAGTTCAAAAACCTCGTTTAGAAAATAAAAAGTAGTTTTTGAAAATGGACTCAGAAACCTTTATTTGTCAACGATCTTTGCAATTGCAAAAGTGGCTCTGATATAGCCAAGCTACTCTTCTAGACTACATTTTTAAGACAGAAAAAGAATATCAACAAGTGTAGGAAAAGAGATCAAGGGCAACGGTCATAAATGAGGGGTCAAGTATAAAAGGAGAGGATGTGCTTACAACTTAAGACTTTTGCTCAAGTCTTTATGCTGAAACACTGAAAAATGAAAGAACTTTCCTACATCTTCTGTAAAGTCATTACAGCTTGTAATCAGTTTCACCTTTTGTAAAAATATTATTTCTATGTTCTTATTAGACAATACTTTATTCCTAGGAAGAATAGTTAGAAAGAAGTCACCCAAGTTTTGAGCTCATACACTATTTCATCTTAAGAAAACTTGAGTGTTTGATAGTTAGAGTGAACCAACCCACAAAAATCATTGTTTCCTGATCCAGTAATGATCATTGTAAGGTAGCTTGGAGAGGGTAGTCAAAGACTACTTGAGAGTGACAATAGAGTGTGCTACTAGTCAATGAGATAGCTTGAGATGACTATAGAAAGGCTATCTAACTTTCTCAAGATTCAGAAAAGGTTGTTTGATGGAATTCAATAGGTTGTTGAGAACTGGATGTTGGTAGGTTTCCTGAACCAGTATAAAATATCTTGTGCAATATATGTCCTTCTGTAATACCCCAAATTTTAAATAAAAGAGTTAGAAAAATTTTCGGGCTAAAATGGTGTCAGTTACCTTTACTTCTTGTTCTGGGTCCTGAATTTCACTAAGTCTGGACCCTACACGTCTTGAGGGCCATATGATAGAGTCATATTCTTGGGACCAAAAGTCCTAGTAATTGTTCCTTGGAGAAAAATAATTTAAAGAGTGATTTTTTAATGAATTTTTTGAAACCTTTAAATGCCTCGTTTCTTGTGTACAAGTTTATAAAATCGAGAAAATTTTCGGATTTGAACTAAAACCCAAAATTTTGATTTTTCTTTGTTGGGATTTTGATTTTTCTAATATTTTATTTGAATCCAAATGGGGGGGGGGTATTGCTTTATTTACATTTATGTTTTAAAGTTAATGGAGAGTAATGTAAATAAGTGAAACCACCTTAGCGGTCATATGACCGGCCAAGCGGTAAGCAGAGAGTAAGGCGGTGCAGCAGCAAGGGAGAGTGTTAAAAACCCCCCATTTTGGGGTCCATAACCTTCACACACTCATTTTTCACCCCTAACCTCGAGCTCTCACTCCTACACCATGGTTCTCACCCCTAAAACTCCATTTCCCTCCATTCTTCTCAATTCTAACTCCAATATTTGATTCCTAAGGCTTTAAGGTATGTTGTTCTCCTAGTTTTGCTTTCTTTTCTCCCTTTTCATTTGGTTGTTAGAGTGATTCTCCATGCTTCTCAAGGGAAAGAAGGTGTCCACCTTGTTAGTGATAGGTTTTGAATATTCAGAGGTTTTAGAGGTTGATTTAGAGTTCTATTGCTTCTATATCAGATATTGCTGTCAATTCTACTTCCTAGTGTATTGTTGGTGTTAGTTCTGCATTGTTCACCCTTCTAGGTGAGTGGGTTCATATCTATTATCTCTATGTTCTGCATTAGAGTTATATTCATGGAAATATGATTTACTGCTTCATTTAAGAAAAATATTGTACAAGGATTTGAAGTTTACAATTGGTTTATGTGTTGAACCATTGATTTTAGATCACGAAATATGTTTAGAAAAGAGAATGGAATTGTGATTACAACTTTGCTATTGAGAAATATGATATTGAGATATGTTTTGGACAATTAAACAAAAACAGTTTTAGAGCTTGAATCTTCATTAGATTTAGAACAGTTGACGGCTACATATTCTGAGGATATATGAAATCATAAATGTCTGCAAAGGGGTAATCCCTTAGGTATAATTTCATATCCATGGTTATGCTAAAGTTAGATTGTTAGAGTTATATACTCATAACAACTGCCAGCTACATATTCTATGGCCTTTGAAATCACAATGCCTTCAAGTTGGTGATCCCTTAGACATAATTTCATAGCCACAGTTATGCTAAGGTTAAACTATTAGAATCAAATAGATTCATAGCTCACAAAATAACTAAAGGGGCCCACAAGAGGCAATTTATTCAGAGAATAATTCAGTCCATGAAGGACACAATTCACGAGGAACCATTAAACTTAGTCCACGAGGGACACAAATCACAAGGAACCATTAAGCTTAGTCCATGAGGGACACGAACTACAAGGAACCATTAAACTAAGTCCCTGAGGAACATTGTTCATGAGAAAGAGCACCCACAAAACATAATAGAGATAGAGAACAAAACAGAATAAAGATAAAGAACAAAACTGAACAGAGATAGAGATTATTATTTCTTTAGTAGTTACTACATAATAAGCTAATACGGTTTCAGATATGAAAGGGAATTGAGGAAATTGTATTGAATTTGGACAATGATGACTAGTATGTATATATATACATATGTTTTATTTGATTATGTAAATCTTTGAATATTATTATTGTTATTATGGTTTCATGCATTGTTTCTTTGGTGTCCCATGAAAGGGGGTTTCAGGTGAGGACTCGTTCACTAAGTTTTGATTACAAAACTCACCCCTCTATTCTTCTCATAATTTATAGATACAGAAGCAGTGGTGAGTCTTTTCCAGCCACCATTGTCTCAACAATGCTAGAGTTCTAGTGGTGAGCCTCACTTAGATGAAGTGCTTATGGTTTTGTTTTAGAGTGCTCCAGTGTAGATACAAGCATGATGCCAGACCATAGTGCATGATTTGTGATTTGTATGCATAATGTTATGCTGGACTGTATTATAAGACTTTACCACAAAGATTTTGTACATGATAGACTTTTATTACACTTGTGGATATTATAAAAATAGACTTCAGAGCAGAGAATATGAGACTGCAGTTAGGAAAGTTTTAACTATATGTTCAAAGGTAGGTACTTGTATATAGAAAAGATTTTATGATTTGAATTAATTGGTGATGTACTATGCATATATAGGAATCCAGGTCACGAGGTTTACGTGGGATAGGAATGTCTTACATGCCGGTCACGTGCCCAAGTCGGGTCGTGACACCTTCCCTAAATCTGCTTTATTTTCTGCTCTGTGTTTATTATCAAAGCTTTTTTGATAAACAAATTTATTTTAGTTTTCATATCTTTATTGGAAGTTTAGAAAGTTACTTTCTAATATTCACTAACCTTTTTCCACAACACTTCAAGTTCTCACCTGATAGCATCTATTTAAGTTTTTCATAAAAGAAAAGTGAAAGCACAATTCAATTCCCCCTTCTTATGCACTTTTCAACCTACAATTTGTAAGCTTCAGAACTTTTTAGAAAGTATAAGTTTTATTGTTTTGAATGACAATAAAGCCAATTTAAAGAAAATATTTTGAAGATTGACTAATGACTGCCTTGAATTTCTTGACTAAGCTTAACAGGTAAATTTCGAAGTGCATTACATGAATTTAACGAAAATAATTTCACTTTGCATGTGAAAATATGTTTTATCTCATGTGAAGAGAATGAGATTAAATGAAGTAAATATTATATCGTGTAAAGAATGCTTACATGCATTAAGGAATGAAGCATATCAATATAAAAACAAGAAACCCAAGGAAACGGTCTTCAGAAAGTAACACGGAATTTCAGAAGGTACACTGAAGAATGAGGAAATCAAGCCAACTTTTAAAGTAATGTGTTACTCAGTCGACAATCATCACAATTGCAAATCAATCAGCATCAAAAAGCCAAGCTTGAAGACTGGAAGATTGAAAAATGATCAAGGGATTGATTATGCATGTCAAAATGCTCACTTAACAATGGAGCACAAAACGCTGCAAGAAATGGAGGAAAATTCAAATTTCAAATTTCAAATTTCAAATCTCAAGTCAAATCCAATTTTATAACTGATATGTCATCTCTTCTACCTGATTAGTCAACCACCCTCGCTTTTATAAGGAAGAGTTCAGAAACCACAATCAGAAAGTAAAAAGAAAGAGGGATATATACACGTGTCACTTGGATATCTGATCAAGGGCAACGGTCATGAAGAAGGATAAGAATAAATGGAGATGGAATGCTTGAATGCCGATGGGAGAGTTGATGACATAAGAGTGAAAAGTCTGGAAAAATCTATCCACACTTCTTGTGGTGTTCATCATAATATGTAATCAATTTACTTTAAGTGTAAAATCTTCTTTCTATGTTTTGTAATGATTTGTATACTCTTCTTAGGATAAGATGTTAGAAAGAAGTTCCTCATGTTTCCCAGGTCTATTTTATTTAATATTTGTAAGGAAACATGGGTGTAGATTAGTTTGAGTGGCAACTCAAACACATAACCTTCGTAACCTTGATCTAGTAATGATCAGAGTGAGACATAGCTTGGAGACGCTAAAGTAAAACTACTTGCAATACTATGGTAGAGGCATTCTGCTCAACACGGTTCAACTTGGAGAGGCTGTGAGAGAACTACTCACAACATGATGATAGAGCCATTCTAGTCATTATGGTTTAGCTTGGAGAGGCTAGGAAGAACAACTTGCAATGTGGTAGTAGAAGTTGTCTGCAGGTCATAGTTCAACTTGGAGAAACTAGTTCAAGACTATTCAGTTTAGCTTGGAGAGGCTGGTACAGAACTACTCGATTTGTGACAGTATGGGTTGTCTACTGTTCACTATGAGAGCTTAGGAAGGCTAATATAAAGACTATTTAGTTTACTTTCTCAGGCTGAGAAAGTTGTTGTTAGTGGAATCTCTACATGTGTTAAGAATTGGATGTAGGCAGGTTGGCCAAACCAATATAAAAATATTTGTGTCATTTCTCTCTTCCCTGATCTCTTATTTTATGTTACGCACTCTAATTTAATAACCGTTGAAATACTGTTAAATTTGTGTCATTAATTAACATGCTTAAGAGATATACTTTCTGAAACAATTAACTATTATTCCATTGCACTTCAAGCTCAATACTTGATAGTAATTTTGTTAAATGTTTTAGATTTGAAGAAAGAATAAAAGCACAATTCAACCCCCATTTTCATGCACTCTTTTACCTACACAATTGTCATCAGAGCTCAGGCCCCTAACGGGTTGAGCATTGTAATGACTGCAGAGGTTAAATATCCTAAGGAAATATGGCACAAAATGTCCACATCGCATAAGGACAATCCATAAACTAACCACCATTCTTCAATGTTGAAGACTATGCTTATTAGAGAGATAGAATGGAGTTGTTCATCAAATACACAAGTCTTGACTTATGGGAAATCATTCAAGAAATAGACTATGTTCCTATGGAAGAAGTTATAGGAAATATAGATGCATCCTTCACATCTAGAGAAGTTCCCAGGAATAGGTGGACAAAGCAACACAAAGTAAGAGTTCAACTGAATTCCAAAGCTAAATACCTACTATGTTAAGCAAAGTTAAATATGATAAAATCATTACTTGTGACACAGCAAAGGATATCTAGGATAGACTACACATGCTACATGAAAGAATAGATCAAGTCAAAGAAACTAAGATCAACATGTTAGTCCATCAATATGAAATGTTCAAAATGAATGAATAAGAAAGTATTGATGATATAACCATGAGAAGTCTTTCTGTAAAAGATACCACCTTAAGAGGTTACATAAAAGATACTCAAACTCTAAAATGGTTAGAAAGATCCTGAGAAGTCTTTCTGTAAAACGGCTTTCTAAGGTCATAACCATTATAAAAGCCAAGGATCTTCAAATGCTTGGCTTGGATGCACTCATTAGGTCTGTCAAAACCCATGAGGTTGTGCTATCTGAAGTCCATGGTGAAACCATAAAGAAGAGTAAGGCCATGGCCCTAAAGTCCTCATTCAAGAAGCGGACCAAAGGTAAAGCAATGAAAGTTGCTAAAAATTCATATGAAGAGGAAGATTCTAAAGAGGAAGATGGAGATGAGATCTACATTTTAGTGAGAAGAAAGTTTAGAGCATGGAAGAACATAACTAAAAGGAGAAAGGATAGAAAAGGAAAGGAGAAGCTGCTATCACTGTGGCGAGAAGGAACATTTCAAGATCGACAGTCCCAAGCTCAAGGGTCCACAAAAAAAGTAATCTACAAATAAGAAGGGAATGCTGGCCACTGGTTTAGAAGAAGAAAAATAAGGTTCAGAAAGACAAAATGAGCTTGAAGATGTAGCAAATCTATGCATCGTGGCTGGGTATGCTTTAGAAGAAGAACCAAAGGTAAAAACATCATCTGAACCCGATGAATTATTGGCTTTGTATGATGAACTACTTGAAAATTTTCAAATCCTATCCTCTCATTATCTCAATATCTAGAAGAACCATCAAAAAGTGGTTTTAGAGCTTGAAAGGGTAAAAATAGATGTTGAGAACCTAAGGCTTGAGAAAGAAGAAATTAAAGAAGAAAACAAATTCTTAAATGTAAAACTCAAAGCCTTAGAAGGTAAGGTCACTAACAAAGGTCAAAAACCTCATAAAGTCATTTTTGGAAATGAAAATCCTCAAGGTTTCATAAATTTGACCTGGAAAATATGGTTAATAGCTCAAAGAATCTTAAGCTAATGCTTGCAAGTCAAAGGCCACACTTTCAAAGAACAAGATTGGGATATGAAAGTGAAATGGATAAGAAAGGAAAGGCTATCTCATCAAAGAAGGAAAAAACAAAATATCATGTAATTTCTGCCATGAGAAGACAAATGTTTTATGAGAAGAAAGGTTGTAAAACAAGTTAGGAAAGCCCCCAAGAAAAACTAAACCAAAAGGACTCAAAAAAGTTTGGGTACCTAAAATAAAAACTATTTTTGTTACAGGGGTGTGAGAATGAACGTTAACAAAGACAACAAGTGGTATATGGACAGTGGCTACTCTAGACACATGTTCAGATCCAGAAAATAGTTCATAAACTTGATGCCCAAGAATTCTGGATCAGTAAAATTTGCTAATGGAAGAAAAACTACGGTCATAGGTATAGGGAATGTTGGTAAGGATGATTTCACCAAATTTTTATTGTTTTACTTATTGATGGACTAGCTCACAATCTGCTAAACATTAGCCAATTTTGTGACCAATGTTACAATGTTTTATTTAATGCAAATGTATGCAACATTTTAAATCCCACATCTAGACAAGTCATTTTATCTGGTAAGAGACTTGATACCACTTATGTATTATTCTTGGATGACCTTCTAGATCAAGTTGTAAAATGTCTTGCATCCTTTATGGATGATAAGTGGCTGTGGCATAAGAAACTTGGACTTGCTCATATGAAGCAAATTTCTAAGCTATCTTAGAAAGATCTTGTTAAAGGCCTAACAAAGATCATATATGACAATGACTCCACGTGTAATTTCTATGAGAAAGGCAAGCAAACCAAAGCTTCTTTCCACACAAAAAAATGTGGTCTCAGCCACCAAGCCACTTGAGCTTTTACATATGGATCTTTTTGGACTAACCAACACTACAAGTCTTGCTGGAAAAAGATATTGCCTTATCATTGTGGATGTTTTTTTCTAGATTTATATGGGTTATCTTCCTAGCTTCTAAGTATGAGGTGGCTTAAAGATTTAAAGTTTTTGCAAAATGAATTTGTAATGAAAAAGATTCTCAAATTACCTATATAAGATCATATCATGGAGGAGAATTTGAAAATAATATTTTTGAAGAGTTTTTGTGAAAACCATGGTATCTTTCATGAGTTTTCTACACCTAGAACTACTCAGCAAAATGAGGTTGCTGAAAGAAAGAACAGAAACTTACAATAAATGGCCAAAACACTGCATTTAGAAAGTGCCTTATCCAAAGGTTTTTAGATAGAGGCTATAAACATTTCGTGTTATAATCAAAACAAAATCTTTCTAAGGCCAATCCTCAAGAAAACTCCTTATAAGCTATGGAAGGGTAGATCAAACATATCATATTTCCATATCTTTGGCTCATTTTGTTTAATTCTTAACACCAAGGGCAAACTTACAAAGTTTGATCCTGAATCTGATGATAGAATTCTCTTAGGATACTCTTTAGTCTTAAAAGCTTATAGGGTATATAACAAGAGACCATCCATATCAAGTTCAAAGAGCTTAAAAAGGACCTTATTGATGATCTAGAAGAGCTAAAAGGAAATCTTGAGAAGCCAAACCTCAAGGAACTTTTAGAAAGCATGATGAAGAAAGCACAATGGTCAAAAAGTAAGCTCCATAACACACATGACTCAGAAAGCTTACTCAGAACTCCAATGCCCTCAGAGAGTGATATTTCTAAGAATGAAAAAAAGCAATCTGAAAGTGATAAAGAAACTGATCAGTAAACAAGGCTACATAAACTATGGAGGAATATCTGAGCTAAGAACGGTTTCTCAAAATCAAGTTCTAGGGACATTTCTAAGGGTGTGAGAATTAGATCCTCACTCATACATTAATCTAATTGTGCTTTCATCTCCATCATCAAAATAGAATGCATTGAAGATGCTTTTGATGACCAAAGTTAGGTAGAAGGCATGTAAGAGGAACTGGATCAATTTGAGAAAAGTAAAGTCTGGACACTTATGGAGAAGCCCAAAGGAAAAACCCTCATTGGAATCTAGTGAGTGTTCAGAAATAAGCTAGATGAAGCTAGAAAGTTATCATTAACAAAACAAGATTGGTTGAATAAGGTTATAATCAACAAGAGGGAATTGCTTATGATGAAACCTTTGGATCAGTAGTAAGGCTTGAAAGCCATAAGAATGTTACTTTCTTTTGCAGCCTTCACGGGATTCACACCATACCAAACGGATGTTAAGTCTACATCTTAAATGGATTCCTTTCTAAACAAGTTTATGTAAAGCAACCTTGAGGTTTTGAGAGTGAAAACCTTCCCAACCATGTCTTTAATTTAACTAATGCACTTTATGGTCTAAAATAAGCTCCCAGAGTTTAGTATGAAAGGTTGAGTACTTTTTTCCTTAAGAATGAGCTCAAAAAAGGTCAAGTTGATACTACTTTGTTTACTCTACAACAAAATAATCACTTTCTAATAGTCCAAATATATGTTAATGATATTATATTTGGTGCCACTAATCATTCTCTTTGTGAAAAGTTTTCAAAATTAATGCAAAGTAAATTTGAGATGGGCATGATAGGTGAACTCAAGTTTTTCCTTTGACTTCAAATAAAATAACAAAAGGAAAGAATCCTATGAGCACCTGATTTTGTCTGGCCCATATGAAAAAATTTGAGTTTCTTTAAAACCATGAGTATTAAGTTCATTTTTATTTTACATATGTTGTAAAAAAATAAAACAGAGTTAAGTCCATTTCATTTTTTTTCTCTTTCTTTGAGTTATAAAAAAAATATTTCGGCCCATTTCATTTTACTCTTTTTTTTTTATTATTGTTTTTGAGTTAAAAAAAAGTCTTAATACTAACCCAGCCCATTCTAATCCATTAACCATTAACTTAGAATTAAAACAAAAAAGCAAAAAAGATAGAAAACAGTCATGAAATGCGACGAAAACATGAAGGAAGAAAAGAACCAACTAGCTTGAAGCAAGAAGAAATTCTGAAAAGATAATGGGGATTTTGAAGGCTCCATGTCATATGTACTAAGGGAGGAAGACTGGATGATCGAGCATGAAATAGTCCCGGGAGGAAAACCAACCTATGCTGAAAGTCTCAAAAGCAGAAAATCCTAGCATCAAAACGAGAATGGAGCACCAGAGATTAGTGAATCAGAGGATGAATCATCAGAGGATGAAATGGTAAATATGGAGGAACTGGAATTGAGCCAGATAGAGAAAGACAAATGAAAGGAATAGAGAAAAAAGAGAAGGGCCATGCCAAAGATATATGTGGTCAGATTACCAGCAGGGGGATTTAATATTAGAATGAACAAGGCGCAGAAGAAACGTCTATGGTCCCCATGGCAATCAACCCTCATTGTAAAACTACTGGGTCGTTGCATAGCATATCCAATTATCAAGCAGAAACTGGAAACTCTATGGGCCAGAACTGGAGGAGTAGATGTAATAGATATCAACAATGATTTCTATCTGGTGAAGTTCTATTTAATACAAGATTATGATTTTGCACTTGAAGGAGGACCATGGTTGGTATTTGACCATTACCTATCAGTAAGGAAATGGGAACCTAAATTTGACCCTTTCCATGCCCCAATATCTCAAATAGCAGCATAGGTAAGACTCCCAAGACTCCCTGTTGAATATTATGATAAGGAATTGCTGGGTCATATTGGAGACAACATTGGCAAAATGGTAAAAGTATATATGAATACAACTAAGCAATAAAAAGGAAAATTTGCTAGAATCTATGTTGAAATAGACCTGGAGGCTCCTTTGGAGTCCAGCTACCAGATAGAGGGGACACCATGCCTGATTGAGTATGAAGGACTACATTTAGTGTGCTTCTCCTATGGTAAATTTGACCATACACAAGACAAATGCACCATGAAAAAGAAGCAAGATTCAGTGGAGAATGCAAACGTTGGAGGAGAAATTGGAACTTAGCCACAACAGGAGGCAGGAACTAGTAGGGTAGTAGGGCAAACAGAATGCCACAAAGACAAAGGTACAAGAGTAAATGGAGGGACTAATGAAGAGGGCATAACAGTCGATGAAAAAGAAGATGGAAACTTTGGTCCATGGATGATAGTACAACACTAGAGACGGACAAGACATACATCGTAGAGAAACACGACACAGCCTGAATCAGAAGAGCATATTGAAAGAAGAAAGGAAAATGGGCTACTAGATGACAAATCCCAATTTTCTACACTACAGGAGGAGAGTGCTGCACTGAACGAGGAGGTGAGGCAACCAATAAATGAAAAGTCAAATGATTCAAATTTACAGGAGCCGGAGGAAACGGTCATACGCAAAGAGTTCATGTCAGGGAGCCAAATGAGAAAGTCTAAACAAAAAATGGCTATGGAATGGGCTGAGTGGAATGATACTAACAAAGCCTCTGAAATTAAACAAAACGCCCACCAAAGAATGAAACCAAAACTCATAAAAACCATACCCGCACCAAATCCCAAGCCTAATCAAACGATACACAAAGGAGCTCTAGCTAAGCCCACTACCCAGGAAAATAACCCTGTATTAAACTATAGCCCACCACTCACACCCAATTCCCCACCCATTTCCAGCATACATCCCAACCCCATGGTTGTACCAGATTCACAATCATGTAGCCAACCAAATCCAAAACCTCCAGACCTTAACTACATGAGGGAAATAGAAGTTGCAATTATGAATGAAGATGTCAGATGAGAATGGACCCAACAGTATAAAGAAAACAACCCACAACTAATGGAAGATGAAGTTGAATTTGGCTTGGAAAATGAAGCTAAATTGGGCTTAGAAGAAAAAGACCCCCTGAATGAGGCAGTCCAAATGCACAAGGTCTGAACACTCGAATGGGTTCCCTCTCCTTTATTTTTATGATTATTTTAACTTGGAATTGTAGAAGGGCTACCAGCCCCAGATTTGCTAGGACACTGAAGGAAATAACTAGAACAAATAACCCTAACATAGTGGCATTGCTTGAAACACGGGTGAGTGGAATTAATGGTAGAAATGTTATCCAAAAGCTGGGTTTCACCAACTACATTATCTCATAAGCGAGAGGATTCTCTGGTGGTATTTGGATTCTACGGAAATTATTTGACATAACTATTGTTCCTTTAAAGGTAGAGGACCAATTTATCCAGGCAACTGTTACAATCAATAACGG
This sequence comes from Dalbergia cultrata, assembly GCA_031216105.1. NCBI lineage: Eukaryota > Viridiplantae > Streptophyta > Magnoliopsida > Fabales > Fabaceae > Dalbergia > Dalbergia cultrata. The sequence goes on along the minus strand of CM062353.1, from coordinate 26,136,601 downwards.
AAAGCCTTGGGACATCGTTGTTGTTTATGCTAACCCCTAGGAAGCTATACGCAAGGTATCTGGCCCCAAATTCATAACTCCATCACTGCGGGGGTAAGAGAATCTTTGGTCATTGGGGACTTCATTGAGATCTCAGAAGAGGGTGAGAAAAAAGGAGGTGCTCCATTCGAAGCACACAAAGGCAGAAGTTTCACTAACTGGATTAATCAATGTGGCCTGATAGATCTTGGCTACAATGGATCTCGGTTCACCTGGAGAGGCCCCAAGTGGCAAAATCGTGATAGAGTCTTTAAAAGGCTTGATAGGGGGCTTTGCAATAATCTCTGGAGAACTAGGTTTGAGGAGGCCGTTATTTATGTTCTACCCAGGGTGCACTCAGACCACCATCCCCTCTTTCTTAACTGCAATGGCATTAGCAACACTAAAAATGGCAGGCCTTTTATACTTGAAGCAATGTGGTTGGAACATCCTGAGTTTGACATGTTTTTGCAGAAGAATTGGAATAAAGGAATTGAATTCAAAGAAGCAATCACAGAAATTACTCCCAAACTGCTTCAATGGAACCAAGACGTTTTTGGGAAAATTTTCAGCAAAAAGAGGCAAATTCTAACTCGAATTAGAGGTATCCAAAATTCTCCCAGGTACGGCTTTAGCAGCTTCCTGGAAACCCTTAAGAAGGAATTAGCAACCCAACTAGATATGACTTTGGAGCAAGAAAAAGCCTTTTGGTAGCAAAAATCTACAGCAAAGTGGATTGTTGATGGTGACTGAAATACCAAATACTATCACACCAAAACTATTATAAGAAGGAGGAATATGGGGCAATGTCTCAGGAATGATACAGGTAATTGGATTATGGCGGAGAATGATCTTCACAAGCATGTTCAGGAGTTCTTCCAACATCTATTTCAAGTGGAGAAGAAGGATGGGACTACCCTGCTAACAGATATAAGCTATCCAAAAAATGAAATGAGCGAACATGACAACCTCCAAGCACCTCCCTCTACCCAAGATATACAAAGAGCTGTGTTCAACATTGGATCTCTAAAAGCTCCTGGGGATGATGGATTCCCAACTTTATTTTATAAAACCAACTGGGAAATGATTAAAGAATCCCTTCATGATTTCATTAATGATATCTGGTTGAATCCGCAAAAGGTGAAAAGCATCAACAATACTCTCATTGCTCTTATCCCCAAAGTCAATAAGCCGGAGTTTATAAACCATTTCCGCCCCATCTCCTTATGCAATACCTCATACAAGATTATCACAAAGGTCATAGTGGAAAGGCTAAAAACACAGTTAAATCACAGAATATCCCCATACCAATCCAGCTTCATACTAGGAAGGAAAATTCATGACAACATCATTGTGGCACAAGAAGCTATTCACTGTATGAAGAAGATTAGGAAAGGTAACGGATTTATGGCTGTAAAAATCGACCTTGAAAAGGCGTATGATCGCCTTAGGTGGGACTTTATTCATCAGTGTCTAGTCGATTTCCAGGTATGTGCTCAATTGATTTATATTATTATGTGTTGTATTACTTTGGTCTCCTTTCAAATCCTTTGGAATGGGTCGAAAATGGATTCTTTCAACCCCTCTAGAGGATTAAGGCAAGGAGACCCAATATCTCCTTTTCTCTTTATTATTTGCATGGACAAACTCTCACATCTAATTGAAGAGAGGGTACAAAAAGGAACATGGAAGCCTATAAAAATTGGAAGCTCTGAAATCAAAATATCTCACTTGATGTTTGCGGATGGCCTTATTCTTTTTGGAGAAGCCTCAGAAAACCAAATGAATATAATGAAGGATTGCTTGGGGTTGTTTTGCTATGCATCAGGCCAAAAGGTGAATCCGCAAAAAACCTTCATAGTCTATTCCCCTAAAGTCTCGCCTCAACTTCATACAGCTATTAACTCATTGGGGGGATATAAAGAAACAAAGGAGATAGGCCACTACTTGGGAGTGCAACCGATAAATGGAAGGAGCTCAAGAAGATCTTATGACCAAGTCCTTACCAACGTTCAAAACAGATTACAAGGATAGAAGTCGCATTGCCTTTCAATGCCAGGCCGAGTAACGTTTCCGCAATCAGTCCTGACTCCTGCTGTGAATTTTATAATGCAATGTACCATGGTTACAAAAGGCATATGCTCTCAAATTGAGAAAGCCCAAAGGTGTTTTGTGTGGGGATCAACAAAAAAAGCAAGGAAGCCTCATTTAGTGAACTAGAGGACCATCTGCAGTTCGAAAGCTCAAGGTGGGTTGGGATTTAAAAGTCTGGAAACCATGAACAAAGCTTTTATCTCAAAAGTAGGCTGTCAAATGCTCTCAAATCCAGAGTGTTTATGGGCAAGGGCAATTTGGAGTAAATATGGAAGTAGAATAAAGGAAGACAATGTGATATTCTCCCTAAAGGGGGACTCTTTATTATGGAAAGCCATCATGGAATGCTGGGACTTTATATCCCAGAATACTTCTTACTCTTGTGGGGATGGTAAATTGGCCTGTTTTTGGACAAACTCATGGCTTCAAAGGAATGGTCCCCTTAATCTAATAGCTCCGAACATTGTGCCCCAAGACATAATCAACTATACGGTTGCTGACTATGTAGATTCAAATGGGGAATGGAAGATTCAGGAACTTGCTCCTTTTCTCCAAACAGAAATAATTGAGGAGTTAAGGGCAATTCCTCCACCTAACCCAAGTGATCCTCCTGACACTGTGCACTGGAATCTCTCCAAAAATGGTAACTTCACCACCAATAGCGCATATGAAGCTCTTATCACAATAATAGTAAACCATCATGGGCCATGGAGTAGTATTTGGGGATGGAAAGGACCCCAAAGAATCAAACTCTTTACTTGGCTCACCACTCACCAGAGACTCATGACAGCGAACAAGCGAAACCAATGGTTTGGGACTTCCCTAGTATGCCATTTATGCCCAAATAGTGTGGAAGACATCATGCATGTGCTTCGTGATTACCCAGCGGCATCAAGGATCTAGATTCATTTAATAAAATTTGACATTGTCCCCATTTTCTTCACATTGCCTCTTGACCTTTGGATTGAGACCAACATCAGCAATCAGTGGGGTTATTATGGAAACTACCGGTGGATTGATGTTTTTATGGTGACCTACTGGAAGCTTTGGAACTGGAGGAATAAGGAGTTGTTTGAAAACAATTACATGTGACCAAATATAGTGCACAAGATAATCCTGGACTACGTGAACTCGATCACAAATGTGCTACCCCGAAAACGGAACAGAGTCAGAGGGGAAGTTAATCAAAAGCACAACATGAATTGGAGAACGCCACCAGCACAATGGGTTAAGGTCAATATAGATGCTACTATAACAGGTGACACCAGAACAGATGTAACCTCAGCAGAACTTTGGGGCTATTCTTATTGGCATCCAGACAGCTTGGACAATGGGATGCAAGAAAGTTATAATCGAATCAGATTGTAAACAAGCAGTGGATATGATCGACAATGAGGTATCATCACTGAATCATGCTACCCTCATAAACCGGATATCTAGATACCTCCACCTAAATTTGGAGATTAAAGTTCAACATATACCGTGTGAAGCTAACAAAGTGGCTGACAAGCTATGCAGAATCCATCAAGACAACAACTACCAGAACTACATATTGAACACTCCGCCACCAGTCCTTAATGTTTTTCTAATTGCTGATGTACCAGGGGCTCCTAGTGAGCTTGTCTCGTGTTGTTTCTTTTTTTGGGCTTCGGCCCTCTTGCTAACCAAAAAAAAAAAAAGAAGCAAAAAAGACAAGAAAGATGCAGCGTATTGAACAGAACGACAATGAAAGAGTCAAAGGAAGGAGTGGTGAACAGAAAAATAATTCAGAGAAAAAGGGAGCCGAATAGGAGAAGTGGAGCACAGAACAGAAAAATGCAGAGAGAGTGTGAAAAGTCAAATACAATTAGTATCAAATCCCATGAAATCAGCAGTAATTTGAAAATCTTCTCAATCAGATCACAAATGTCCCTTATTAGATCTGGAAAATCAATACACAACTATGTATAAATTCACAGACGGTGAGGATTCTCAGGGGGACCATCTTTGATATTGATCTTCTTCCTAAATGAAAAAGAGAAAAAACTTTTTTATCATACTCTTAAAGGAATTGAAAATTGAGGTTCAAAAAGGATAACATTGTCGTGTGGTATTTATTTTTCCTTTCATGCTCTTGTTACCTTGTTTTAATTTTATTCCATTCTTAGATCACAAATCATGCATTCCATACACATACGATTTCCATTCCAAAACCAAGCATCAAACCACAACCAAAAATAAAAAATAGTCATAAAAAAAACAATCACTTACAACCAAAAACAACCAGCAGGATCCATACTCATATCCTAAAAGGAAATCAAGCAAAAAATGGAGAAATAGGAAAAAAGGGAGGTAGTTCTCTTCATGGCTGCCAGCCACGTGAACAACCCATTCCCACTTTTCTCTATGTGTGCTTGTGTGCCTTTGTTTGAAGAGATGAAAAAAGGGGTGAAGGCCAAGCTAAAAACCACTTACGAGAATGTTCTTTTCCTGTTGTTTTTTATGGATTCCTTTTTATTTTATTTTATTTTTTTATTTGTCTTTTATTTGGTGTTATCAAGTTTAGGCTAGTTGGTTGTATTCACTAAAGGCCAACATTAGATTTTTGTTTTTTGTTTTAATATTTGTTTAAAAAGCTAGTACCGAATAATTTTTTAATTAGTTTTGTGTTTATTTTTAACTGTGACAATTTGTTAATTACATGTTCTAGAATATTTTAACTGTGACAGCTTAATATTGTAAATTTTTTAAATATATATATAAATCCATCAACCCACAATTATTTTTTATAGAACTACGTGACTTTGAATTTTCCATTGCACTAGGGGAAACGTAGGGGCATGTGACTCCTATTAAGTCAAAATTAAATTTTTATAATTTTTGTTTTACTTGTAAATAATTTTTCTAATAAATTTTTTATCTTTTATTTTTTATATAGGAGACATTTTATTTTTATATTTAATTTAAATTATTCATTTATTTGAGGAATATATTTTTTGAATAAAAATATTAATTTAGCCGCGACGGCTTGTTGACGCAACATATTGGGCATTTGAGTTGTGACAGCTTGATGTTTCAAAGTTTTTTTTAAAAAATATTTGTGCCTTATCCGTAAATACTTATTTATACGAGACAATTTTATTTTATTTTATTTAAATTATTTATTTGAGGAATATTTTATTTTGAATAAAGATGTTAACTTAGCCGTGACGGTTTGTTAGCTCAATATTTTAGACATCTGAGTTGTGACAGCTTGACGTTCCAAAAATTTCTTAAAAGAAATATGTTTGTTTTATTTATCTTTTTTTTTAAAATGATAAAATAAATATTTCAAAGGTTATTAACAATTAGCACAATCAATTAAGGTAACCGTAGTAATACGGATATATCAGGGGTCCTACAAAAATAAACCTTTTGCTTTTCTCTGTGCATAATCGACTCACAAACTCAAATATGGTTTCAAGGATCATTTCTTTTAAAATAAAAATGGTTTTTTTTCCATGTTTTTACCAATTAAATAAACACTTGGTGGCGACTCCATTTCAACCACTCTTTTTCGCCGTCCTATCTCGATCTTGGTTGCGACAAATGGCGACTCCACGAGAGATAGTTTGAGAGTCAAGCCTAATATAACTGATTGTGCATATCATTATAACCTTAATTTTTATTTCTTTCTTTTTTGTTTCGGTTGCTTGTTGCTGTTTTTTTGTGTTAGAGTATGTTGAAATCGTGTTTGTATAGTCTTTTTATTAATTTTCTTTTACAATCCTAGGATAGGTGACTTTTGTTTTGTGTTATCTGTTTTGTTGAAGAAGCTCATGGATAGTTTTATGATCTCAAGTTTTTATGTTCTCTTCAAACACAACACTTACACATTGATCACACATTTATGAGTGGGGCCCTATACACGGGTCTGAGTGCAGCTTGAGATATGAAAGAGGTTGTGTAGTGGTCGCCATTTTGGATGTATGTACTATTTGGTTATTGTGAATGCCTCATCTAAAGTATGACTGTTTGTGGTTCACCTACTGTTGTGATTAGCATTCTGAAATGTGTCCTAGCTCTAGAGGCCAAAAATCCTAAAATCACAGAACTATTTGAGGGAGTTTTCACGTAGTAGACAAACTCGTGGAACCTTAGGATAGCATCTTCCAACTTACCCAGGTAGGACACAAATGGAGCATGTTGCTTTGGTTTTTTTTTTCTATCAATGTTTTTTGTTTTCCATTACATTGGAATGTTGTTTTTTTTAATATATATAATAAAGTCATTCATTTGTTTTTAAAAGGAAAAAAAAAAAAGAAAAAGAGTTTATTCATCCCATTTGCGTATTCATGCATAAATTTCAGTGTTTGGTACTTTTTCTCATTGTCTTGATATATCACATTACTTTAAAAAAAAAACACACACATGTGCATTGTTTCCAGTATAAAATAAAGTTTTGAATCTTAGCATGACTTCTTACATTTGGTCGTGTACTATATTCTTCTTTTGCTGCATAAAATGAAAAAAAAAATAAGATGTGTGCCTTTACAGTCATTCTAGATAATAAAACTTTGCACACTGCATTCTAACATGTATTCATTAGTGTAGGTAGTTCCTTATCTGATCATGTCATTTATTACTTCAAAAAAAAAAAAAAGACCTTTGTATTTTAGCATATGATGAAGCTTTATATTGTGATTTTTTTAAATTAGGTCTTTCATCTCTTCATTAAGCTTTTTCATTGTACAATGATCTTTTGCATTTGGCTTGATTTTTTGCCTAAAATAAAACAAAAAGAAAAAAGAAAAAAAAGCGTCATTGCATCTGTTTGTAGAGATTTGTTTTTATGCCATGATCATTGGGTATTTGTCTTGATTTGTTGAAAAAAAATGAAAAATGAAGAGCATCTTTGCATCTATCATCTATTCATTTTTTTTTAAAAAAAAGAAGGCAAGAAACCATTGTTGCATCTACCATCTATTTGTAATCTTTTGATCTTTGTTCATCTGTCTAAAGTTGATGCTTGGGAAACAAAAAAATGAAAAGAAAAATGCATCCTAGCATTTGTCATTTATATATACAATTTTACATTATATCATGACTTTTGTGTATTCGTCTTAACTTGTTTCTTCAAAAAAAAAAAAAAAGCTCATCCTTACATTTGTTCATAAAGTTTCATAAAAAAAAGAAAAGAAAAATCTTTCATCTGTTTGCTTCCTAAAAAAGAAAAAAAAAACATCCTTTAACCTATTCATGAAGTTTTGCTTCCCAGGGACTAAATAAAAGAGACATCCTTTCATCTGTTCATGAAGTTTTGCTTCAAGGTAAAAGAAGAAGAGCATTTCAACATTTTACCACATGTTGATGTTTGATCCTATGCATTTCTTTTCAATTCTCATGAATGTGAGCTCTCCTTAACTTTTCCTTCACTCTAGCATGTTTTTCATATACATCATGGCTCATCATTTTCATGTCATTCTATTTTGTTACATTGCAAAAAAAAGAAAAGAAGAAAAAAGAAAACTAATTTGGAAAGTTTTGAAGGATTTTTTGAATAGTACTACAAGATCATTTGAAACAAATTATATTTGGAATTTTTGTTGTTAATAAGAAAGAAAGAAAAAATTGAACCATGGCGCTTTTGAAGAGAGTGAATGTTACCTAAATCCAAGTTCTTGAGGTCAGATCACAAAATTCCAAAGGAAATTACGAGGTATTTGAGGCACAATCACATGGTCGAGAAATAGAAAGGCCAAAGCAAATCATGAAAGAAAGTTTGGGGACTTTGCAAACGAACAAAAATGCTAAAAAGTTTTGAGGGAAAATGAGGGTAATCTGGAGCTTCAAGGTCATGGTTTTAAAAAAAATTGAATTGCTAGCAAATGAGTGGCATTTGGGACAAAAATGACACAATACAATAAACTACCCCTAACCCATATATTACAATCTCATCCTATCCACCAAACCTTTCAAGCATTTGTACCCAAGCATCATTAACCTTAACATATATCCTTTGCCATGATAAGCACGTTTACCCTCCATAACCATATACTGCTACTCAGTTATTTTCACCCCTATCACATTTCCTTCATCTTGTCTCAATTCACCAATGAAATCTACAACACCAAAAATACTTTTGTCATCAGTCACTTTTGCATGGTTTCACTAAGAATTTTGCTCGATCATTCTTTTTGTCTCAAGAAAGCTCTAGAGCCTAGTGAAACCACCACTCTTAACAGTGGGCAATCCTTATCCTCTTGACAATTTTTATCTAATGGAAGAGTATGAAAGCTTAAAGATGTTGGAGCATTAAGTTCTTTTAGCTATCCATATCCCAACCTACACAAAAAAAGTCATGCTTTCATGTTTTTCAACCATATGGAATCCCTAAAGCTTTGTTTGGGAGTTTGGAAGGAAGGGGGAGCGAAGACATTGGAGGGGAAGGAACGGTGAGGGAAGGAAAAAGTTTAGATAATTGATCCTTCATTTGTTTGGGAATGCAAGATATATAGAGGAAAAGGAATTTGGGGATTCATAGTTTATTTTTACAAATTTACCCTTACTTACATTATTTAATATTTTATTTTTATAAAATTAGTTATTTTATTTAGAAATACACATTTCTACTGATAAAGGAAAGAAATAGAATATTTATGACTTTTTTCCATTTTGTCCTTTATTAACATATTTAATTATTTTATTTTTCAAATAATTAATTATTTAAATCAAAGGGGTAAAAAAGTAGGACCAAGACAACCACATCAACAGACTAATCACACTATATTAGTAGTAGCAGCACCATCATAAAGAAAGAATAAAACCTAAATTCCCAAATTGGCTTACTGTAACATATAAAGAGAAAATAGCAGCCATTGTATGGCAGCAAGCATAAGCAACCAAGAAAGAATTCCAACCCAGCAGTGCTTCAATAATGGTGCAAGGTGAAAAAAGGTAGCAATAGCGGTATAGGTGGCTTTGCGCACTTGCGGTCGCGAAGGCGCTCATCGGAATGACGGAGTTCTAGTACTGCGTTGTTGCTGGTGTTCTTCATAAAAGACAATAGGACTCACAAGGCTGTGTGGCTTCATGGAAGAGAGGGGCAACGACACTGGTGTGAACCCAGTGGAGGCCTCACAGCGCTGCACATGGCGGCAGGGTAAGTAGAGCCCGAGGTCACGAAGTTGCTTCTCAATCTCGACACATCCTAAGGTGGAGGATGATCGTGGAAGAACATCGTTGGATTTGGCAAAGGAGATTCCGAAGAAGACACTAAAAGGGATGGTAGCAGATAAGGGAGGTGACAAAGGAGGAAGAGTGATAGTAGAGGAAAGATATACTAATTTTTTTTTTAACAAAAACTAATATGTATAAAATGGTGTTTTCAATTTATATCCTACTAAAAACCCCCCAATATTGGGGAACTAAAAATGGGCGAGAAAGGAGGACATGGGAGGATTTTAAAAATCCTTCAAATTCCTCCTTCCAATAATCTGAAAACTCTCAAACATAGATCTGTCCTTAATGACCTTCCCTTCTCTTCCTTTTCCCTCAAAACCTCATCTCACAAATAGGGCCTAAGGGTCTGTTTGTGGGATGAATTTAAAGGGGAAGGAAAGGAAGGGAAAGGCTTAAAAGGATTAAATTATGTTTGTGAGTGTTTTTTTTAATTGAGGAAGGAGGTGTTTGAAGGATTTTTAAAACCCTCCCTAATCCTCCTTTCACCCCCATTTTGAGTTCCCCCAATTTGGGGGGTTTTAGTGAGATATGAACTAAAAATACTATTTTACCCTTATTAGTTTTAGCCAATTACACTCCATACATCTTTCTCACATAGACACACACAAAAACATCTCTCTGTAACCTCATTGCAACGGATCTTGAACCCTAATCCCAGTTTCCTTAAACCCTCGTACCAATCTTGATGTGTCAGATCCCAAATCTTGAGGCATTGACGTCGTAATCCAAGAGGAGTTTCTAAACCTTTCTTTATCTTAGAATCTCTATTTTCGAAACCCTTCACATTGCAATTTTTTCAATCTAGTTTTAGATTTGCTTCGGCTTCACCTTAGCTTTGGCTTCAGCTTCTACATGAGGAATGTGAGTCATTTCTCTCTCTCTTTTTCTCTTTCTCACATTCCTTCTTCGCATTGCAACTAGAAAAAAATTATCAATATATTCTTTTTTTTTTCAAATATTGTTATGAGATTTTGCGAAGTGTAAATGTTTGTAATTCAACTTGGTTGCAGTTACGATTTTTTTTTTGGTGGAATCAGAAAAAGAGAGGTGAATTTGAAGGTGCTCAAGGTTCCTGAGATCAAACAAAAGGTAAGAAAAATCTCTAATTAGTGCCACTTTACTTGTTAAATTGCCTTGAGAAAATCTTGCAATAACTATTTTGATTTTCATTTGTTTATGATATTGTGTTTTTTTTTTTAATTGAATATCCATTGTTGAAGTACATGAATTGCATTGTGTTATTGTAGAGTTGACTTGTATGTAAAATGCAAGTTTCATTAATGGATGATCGTGAAATTGGAATGAGTCAGTGATTTGTTAATATTGCCCAGTTATGAATAGAATACACATGACAAAGCAAACCAATGAACATTATAACTGGAGTTTGCCTTTTTTTTCCTTTTTCATGTCTGTTTGTCATCATAATTACATGTTTAACCTAGCCAATTCATAAAGGATGATATATATTGGTAAAATAGATTCCAGTAATTGGTCCTTGTTTCTAGTAACTTGGCCTATGCCTTTTGCTTCCAATATTAACTAGCCTTTGCTTGTTGGCTGCACTTTGCTAATATTTAATAGTTGATGGAAGGCATTTTAAGTTCTATGAGTACTACCTACATTCATCCTTTGAGAGAACTAGGGGATTGAATTGGTTATCCAGAAAACTTGCTCACCATCATAGTTGACAAAGGTATGTATTTTGCTTTGTTTCTATTTTTGCTTTTGCAGCGGTTCTCATCCAACTTATTTAGATATATTAGAGTTTTTGTTTGCTTTGGAATCTCAACTTGTCACTTCTTATCTCTGCATTTGACATTGACTTGGTCCATTCCATTTGTTTTTTTTAAACCCCTTGCAACATTTAAACTTCAGTTTTTGTTGATAGATCTACTAAGTAATATTCTATATTGGCCTTGTTTTACACTAAAAGAAGCGGGAGTGTATATTTTTTGAGTAATATTCTACATTGACCTTATTGATCAGTTCTTAGTTTTCATTTTGAGGGAAATAATAGTGAATAGTTTCTTTCCTAGATGAAAATTTTTCATCATTCAAATCTGTCTCAATGAATTCACAGCAGTTACTGTCCATAAACTTAATAGATTCAGCTAGTATGATCACTGCTTTAATATTTAATCTTAACATTTCTATTGCTTGAGTTACATGAAAACCTATCCAGTTACAAAGAAATAAGCACATCTCCATAAATGCAAATCCTGACTTGTATGCCCCATCAATAGAAGGTCACATATCCATCAATATATTGTTGTCAAAAGTTTACCTATGGTTGCTGTTTTAATTATAATTAATCTGAATGGGTGGAATTACATTAGGTGCTAAAGAGTTGTAAAATATTTTTAGTTTACCATTTTGCAGGGTTAAATATTTTGTGCGGTTACATCATTCTATTAATTGTTGTCATCCCCTCTTCCCATTCAGGTGAGTATGCTGTAAAATATTTAGTTTTGTTGTACTTGATTAGTTTAAGTATCTCGATAAGCCCTGGCTTGGCTTGGCTTGATTGTATATGCAATATTTAATTGTGGTTGTAGTTTGTATATGATAATTTATTAACTACACAAATTTGTTTCTTGATAATTTATAGATGGATGATCAAGGAAGAAACATAAACCTTACACTATTAAGTTGGAGACAAAAATATAGAATAATTGTTGTTCAAGTTGTATATCTTGTAGTTTATTATGGCATAATTAGAAAACGTGCTCAAGATAGGATGATTAAGCGTGCTTTAACCTTAGAGAAGGAGAGGGTGGGAGCAAAAATAATGAAACAAATAGTTAGTAGTGAAGGTCGTAAGATAATAAGAATGGGTCCTAAAGCTTTTTTAGACGAGAAGGTGGTCTCCAATCGACGCAATGGGTAACCTTAGAGGAACAAGTTGCCAAAACACTCTACATTCTAACACATAATGTTATAAATTGATAGGTCCAATTCTAGTTTTGACACTCTGGGGAATCCACTAGTCATCATCTTCATCGTGTGCTTCAATCAATAATTGAGCTAGAAGATAAATATCTTAAACAACCCGATGGCTTGCAAGCAACTGGTTTAACCCATTCTTTAAGGTAAATTTACTTTAAGTCATAATTAAAAAACATTATAAAAGAAATTGTTGGTAAAACAGTGCACGAGAAGGGGGTTGAATTGTGCTTTCTGAAACTTTCTTCCTTATTTGAAATATTTAACATTAAAGATACTATCAAGCACATAGCTTGAAGTGCGGTGGAATAGAGGTTAGATATTTCAAAAAGTGGATCTCTGAAGCATAATGGTTATGATGCTACTTTCATGAAACTTAATCAATAATTAACATAAAACACATATCATGAAATTTAAAATATCAAGGAAGAGAAAATGTACACAAGTATGTTTATACTGGTTCGGCCAACCTGCCTATATCCAGAACTCAACACATGTTGAGATTTCATTAACAACAACTTTCTTAACCTTAGAAAGTAAACGAATAATCTTTACAATAGCCTTCCCATGCTCTCACTTGCACAGTGGCCAACCCCAACTACGACTTAACTGAGTAGTTCTATACTAGCCTCTCCAAGCTGAATTGAGTAGTTCTGTACCAGCCTCTCCAAGCTGCCACGTTGAAATTAATCTTGAACTAGCCTCTTCAAGCTGAACCGTGATGAGCAAATACCTCTGCTATCACGTTGCAAGTAGTTTTACCTTAGCCTCTCCAAGCTATGTCTCACATTGATCACTAATGGATAAAGTTTACAAAGATTATGTATTTGGGCTGCCACTCAAACTAACCTACACCCATGTTTCCTTAAGAATATTTGCTAATACAGACTTGGGAAACATGAGTGACTTCTTTCTCACATCTCTTCATGAGAAGAGTATACAAATCGTTACAGAATAAGAAAAGAAAATTTTTATACTTCAAAATGATTAATTACATATTATGATGGATAGCACAGGAAGTGTGGAGAGATTTTTCCAGGGTTTCTACTCTTATATATGTCTTTAACTCTCTCATCAGCATTCATGAATGGTATCTCCATTTAAACAAGTCCTTCTTCATGATTGTTGCCTTTGATTAGATCTCCAAGTGACACATGTAGATCATTAGTTGTGTCTTGGAATGTTACTCTAGAGAGGTAGGCTGACAGACTTGTCACATCGATTGTAGAAGCCGTTGTATTTTAGAGGTTTCTATAGTCCTCATTTTCCTTTTACTTTCTGACCATGGTTTCTAAGCTCTTCCTTCTAGAAGATAGGATCGTGAATCAATTAGGCAGAAGAGATGGCGTACCAGTTATAACGTTGGGTTTGATTCAAGATTTGAATTTTGAAACTCAAATTTTCCCTTTATTTTCCTTAGCAGTCGATACTCCACAGTTAAGTGAGCTTTCTGATGGCATAATCAATCTCTTTAATATCTCTTCAATCTTGGCTATTTCTTGATAATTTCTTTGCGATTGTAGTGATTGATGACTAAGGAACACATTGCTCTTGGACATGAGTTGATTTCTTCATCTTGAGTGTACTTTCTGATGTCCTGTGCTACTTTCTGAAGATCCTCTCCTTGGTTTCTTGATCTTGACTTGATCTGCTTCATTCCTCAGGCATTTATACTTTCTTTGCACAAGATAATATTCATCTTTTTAAACTTAATCTCTTCCCTCAAGATAAACATGATTTCTCATGTGTAGTGAAATTATTCCCGATTCAAGTATGCTTCTATGCCTTTGGTCCGTAAACATGAATACATGTTTTGCTTGAAATAACATTCACTTTCTTTTTAACTTAATCTTTTCCCATGAGATAAATCATGCTTGCACATTTAAAGTGAAACATTATTCTTGCTTTGAGTCCGTATTATGTTTTAATCTGTATACACATTCTTTGCTTGACATAATATTCATCTTCTATTTAGCTTAATCTCTTCTCATGAGATAAAACAAGCTTACATGTGCAAAGTGAAATAGTAATCTTGTTTTAGGTCTGTGCGATACAAACCAGATTAACCTGTTATGCTTTGTCAAGAAACTCAAGGTAGCCATTAGTCATTCTTCAAGTATTTACTTTAAAATGGCTTTGTCGTCAATCAAAACATTGAAGCTCATACTTTCTGAAGGGTTCTGGAGTTTATAGAAATAATATTAATAAAAAAAATCTATGCTAGGATTGTGTAGGGGCAATTGACTATACATGAATTAATCTAAAAGTGCAGTCAATTGAAGCTTCAAAGTATCGAGGCAAGAAAGATTTTCCAACACAAAATGTGTTGGCTGCATGCTCCTTTAACCTTAATTTATTTATGTTCTACCTGGATAGGTAGGCATCACATCAGACTCAATGATACTAAAAAATGCATTACATAGAACAGACAATCTTATAATACCTAGAGGTAATTAATATAATCGTTCTTCATTTTCTTTTTTGTTCTATTAGATATATCGTAGTAATGGAATATTTTTCTTTTATTAGGTAAATACTATATCCTTGATGCTAGATTCATGTTGAGAAAAAGATTAATAACACCCTATAGAACAACATGCTATCATTTGAAAGAATTCTCTCTTAGAAGTCTACCTCAAATGCCTCAAGAATTATTCAACCATTGGCATTCACCTTTGCATAATGCTGTTGAAAGGGCTTTTGGAGTTTTTAAAAAGAGATTTCCTATTATTGCAAGTGGAAGTGAACCTACCTATGGAATCAAGACTCAGAATAGGATCATTGTTGCTTGTTCTATTTTGCACAATTACTTGATGATGGTAGGTCCTGATAAAGATTTGGTTGCTGAGGTGCATGAAGAAATTAACAATCAGGTTGCACCTCACCAACATGTTCATGACCCAGTTGTAACATCCTAAGTCTTAACCCAATACTCCTAGAACATATTTTGGTTAATCATTAGTTTATTACTTTTTAGTTTCATTCTTTTCAAAATACTTAGCAGAAAATACAAATAAATTTTTCTTTTTGAGTCTTAAAAACAAAACATGAGCCACGTGCTAAAATAAAATCTAACGGTTGTTGCAAACATAACATGAGAGAGAAGGAAAGCATATCATTAATAACTACAAAATACAAGTGTTACACATATTAACACAACATAGTCATATCTTCATAAGTACATCAATTACTATTATCATAGTTCCATAGCCACATCAAAAGAAATGCACATATGTAAATCTAAGGAGACATCTACGTGCTTCAGTTGCATCCTACTAATCCGACTCGTAGCGTATGCCCTACGCCCATACCTTAGTAGAAGCCACGAACCACGTCACATTCTTCATCTGGAGACGACACGAAAGAAAAGAGAGAGAGGGATGAGAAACTCATTCAAGGTTCTTAGTAGGAATTTCCAACTCTAACACATGTGTCATCGTCATCGTCCCCAGCTACTTCGGTTTTAATTATGAAAAGGTGGTCATGCATAAGGTTTGGTTTTAAACTTCTCAAATCTATTTATCCTAAGTGGGTGTCTTTTAGTATGAGTCTTAATGCAACAGATATTGGATGAGTGGATGACAATACATTATACGAGCAATTCAATAAAACATAACATCAAGTAAACATATAAGTGGCATAAAGAGCACAGAACTTTCATATAACTTTTTCTCATACTTGAACTCTTAAATTCCTTTCCTCAAAGACCACCTTCTTATCATAGCCACCAAAATCCAACCAAACACACCCTGCCCTGGCAATATTTATCATAGCCACCAAATTCCCTCTCACTATATCACCTAGGAATGAGCTCAAACTTAACTAGTCGTCACTAAATTTCATATGGGGTAATAGAAAGGGTAGAATAGGAATATTTCCTTCATTGAAACGCTCTAATGGTATCTAATGCACAGCGAATTGTCCACTTTGGTAGGCTGCATCCACGCATACCCTCACGGATTTGTCTTTCCTGGGGGTGCTCGGCCGAACCGGTGTCACCCAGGAAAGAACGTCTCAGTACTTTGTCACATAAAAATCTCCTGGGGGTGCTCGGGCGAACCGGTGTCACCTAGGGTTTTTAATCTTATATGATTCTTTAAAAACATTCTCAATGAAACATTCACCATATCATATATGTATCATCACATCACACTTGAACAAATAAACTTATCTCATCGAGGAACCTAAGGTGTCTTATGCTTGACCCTTAAGGTCTTAAACTTGAAACTTAAATTCTCTAATCATCAAATCTTAATATTTTATGCACCTATAGGCTCAAAACTAATTATTCTTCTATTTATCGTGATCATAGCTTAATTAAAATCCATTAGTGCAGAATCCATAATTTACACTTTATGGATACCTAGGAGTCACAACTTTGACCATTTCTACGTTCGATTTTCTCCTGTAGTATCAAGATCAATTCCTAAACCAATTATGAGTAGTTCCTACACATTTAAACTAATTATAAACCATTATTTACTAATATTACCCTTGCTAGACAGAATCCAGAAAATTCATTTTCTAAGGGATCTAGAACTTATATCTTAATTCTTTTCTAGTTTCTAGCTTGTCTTAGCTTTCTCAAATTAATTCTAACATCAAATACACTTGAATATACACATTCCAACATAATGAAATCATCATCATACAGTGAATAACATAGCAAGGCAGGACCAGAAACATCATCATCATATCATGCATAGAATCACCTAAAATTTCATCTCAAGTGCACATAAATTACTAGTTTTCTCTTGGAACCCTTTTTAGAACCTCAAAACTCTTTTGGAAACCATTTTATCTCATTAAAGTCATAAAAACATGAACAAGGGTAGTAGCTAATTTATTTTTCTCATAGATGAGATTCGAAACATAAAAACATATTTATATCATATGCTAAGTTCATCTAAGCTTAAGAAAATCCTTAAAACATATTTTGTTGGTCCTTGTGACTAGATGAGAAAAGGAAGTCTTTGGGCTCTAGGTTCCTTAGGTGATAAAGAAAAACATCTAAGTCCATCCTCATCACATGGCCGAAATACATCTATAAAATACTTCCATTTTTCCAAACTTTACTTGAGATAAAGAAAAGGAAGTCTTTGGGCTCTAGGTTCCTTAGGTGATAACATAAACTTAAACATGAAATGCACTTAGTTTTATTCTTCATTATAAATAAAGTGAGAGCATAAAGTAAACATGAGATGCAACTCATTATTATCTTTGGGTTTAGTGATGACTTAAAATATAAACATGAGAATGCAAGTTCATTCTTTACTCTTGAGAGTTAGTGTTAACATGAAAATAAATATGAATACAAGCTTATTTTAACTTTACTAGAGCTCATGCAAGACTTTTTCAAGGATCAATATTATCCTAAACCCATACTTTATCTAGCAAGACAAAGTGAACTTTAGAGTTCTTATACCAAGGTTACAAAGAAACCTTATGGTTTGAACATCATCATCAAGCCCAAAGGAAATGAACAAGGAACTTAAAATAAACAACAACATTTCTTGAGACCAAGTAAAGGAGACTACTTTATATTCTTAGCAAACTTTTTGAAAGGAAAAAGATAAAGGGAATGAAAACCGAAACCATGGGGGGGGAGAATAAAGAAAGGAAAACCGAAACCATGGTTCAAAGAAACCAAAAATGATGTAGAATCAAAACCAAGCTTCAAGCTTTAGAGGTTTCTCAAATGTAAATCTCAAGATCATTATTTGAAACCTCATCATCAAACTCAAGTTTTTCTTTTGAAAACCAAGTTTCAAAATAAAATTAAAACCAAGAGGAAAAGAGCTTGATCCAAGAGAAAAACCAACACTTTTTCATCTCAAACATCAAAAACAAAATAGAAGCTTTTGGAAACAAGAACCCCTACCAAGTGTGAAGATGAAAGCTGTAACACCCTAATCTTTAACCCAACTCTGTAGAAAACATTAGGTTAAACATTAGGCTATTACTCCTTAGTCTCATCATTTTATTAAAATACTTAGTGGAAATTATGGGTAAATTTTTTTTTTGAAAATGTAAATCAAAGTAAGAGTCACGAACGTAACTAATTGAATGACAGAAATATAAAGTACGCGTAACAGGCATTAGAAATCACATGGTAAAGCATATACTCAAAGAACAATGATCACGATAACAAAGGAAACATTTCATTAATAATAATATAGTTGAAGTACATAGCTAGTCATACCATCATAGGGACGGGCAGAGCTTGTAATACAGCGAAAATAAAACACAACATAAAACAAGAAAGCAGAAATAAACCATAACTACCTGAGTGCACTTATGGTGAATAACCTAAAAAACAAAAGAAGGTTTATCCACTCTACATGTGGGTGTGTGCACTAAGCCTCCCTTACGATGTCAACTACTGGAACCCAGGGAAAGGTGGGGTGTAATCGATCCATGGACGCAGGGCATCAGGAGTGGGTACACGTGAAGACTGAGCGTGAGCTCCTCAATAGGGGTGCCTCTCGGCTCGCCTAGCTAGCCTCGGTTGTGTAACAGTCTCCTCGCTCTCGCCTCGCATGAACTGAGGTGTAGGAGTAGAGCTCTTGCTGTACATGTGCGTCGGCGGATCCTCGGATAGGTCGTCCTCCGAACTCGGGGATCGAGACACGTAGTCCTAGAAGTCTCGAGGCATCGAACCACCAGTATACGTCCGCAGATTCCTCTCGTCTCGCATCCGGGCGCGCTCAAAAACCATCGCATCATCATAAGGTGACATCGGGGAGAAACGGTGGCTCTGTACAGGATGTGCAAAGGGGCGTTCGATGAACATGAAGACTCGCACCGTGCACTGCCCCTCAAAATGATATGACCCGTGGTCCGGGTCATAGTGAACCTCCCAAGTAGGTGTGTCAACGAAGACCATGAACGTCGCCATCGCTCTCTGAAGATGTGACGGGAGAAAGAATATAGAGGAGTGAGAATTCTTGCTAAAGAATCTCAGTAGTAGTCTCCTATCCTATGGTTACATCGTCCATATCCTCAGGAACCTTGGGTTTAATTATAAAACAGTGATCATGCATATAAGATTCGATTTAGGGTTTTCCAAAACTAATTATCCAAGGTCCATTCCTTTTAGCATGGATCTTAATGTTAAGAATGCAACATGTTATATCATGGATGCATGTCAATACTTGGGCATATACAACAACACATCAAAGCATGTAAACATAAACCATGTGGCATAAGGGCATATAACTTTCAAGTGGATCATTCCTCAGCTTTGTGACATCAATCATGGTACTTTAGCATAATAAGCCACCCTAAAATAACTAGGTTATGAGTTCATACCTCAGCTAGTTGTCACTAGCTCTTGCTTATTATCTGAATAAGCAAAACATAATAAAATAATCCCGACTCGCAAGTATGGGTAGGGGGCAGGGATCACCTCTCTTAGGATATACCCTCTTTGAAACGCTTTGCGGGCATTAAGCCACAACAATTTGTCCGCTTTGGTAAGCTGCATCTACTCATACCCTCACGGATTTGTCTCCCCTGGGGGTGCTCGGCAGAACTGGTGTCACCTAGGAAAGCGCGTCTCAGTGTTTTGTCACATAAAAAATCTCCTAGAGGTGGTCGACCGAACCGGTGTCACCCAGGGTTTTCAACTCATATGGTACTCTTAAATATTTCTTTTAACCCTTTAAGGTTTGACAAAAGTTCGGCAGTATAACAGCTGTTAAACCGAATTTCCTTCAAACTTATGCCACGAGTTAATCACACAAGATATTCTCATGAAATCTCATGCTATGATAAACTCATATCCAAACTATTCCATTCCTCATGCATCATAAATATCTCAACATATCATTGCATAGATTAAGCATCATAGCATTAACACATTTCATACTGTCTTATGCATTGACCGTTAAGGCCCTTAACTCACATTCTAAGTTATGAATCATCAAAGCCTAGTCTCTCGGGTACCTATAAGGTTAAAACTAAGTATTTCTCACCTCACACTAAGGTCAAGAACATCTCTAAACCTCAAGGATGCAGAATTCATAATCATAACTTTACGGGTACCTAGGAGTCACAACAATGACCCTTTATAAGTCTGGTTTGCTCCTAAGGCATCAAGATCAAGTCCTAAACCATTTATGAGTCATTCCTACACATTTAAACTAATTTAAAACCATGATTATCATTACAAAAATTTGCTGGACAGAATCCAGAAAATTCAAACATTAAGGGATCTAGAACTCTCAAATTAATTCTCTTCTAGTTACTAACTTCTCTTATCTTTCACACATGAGTTTTAACATTAATTATACTCAAACATAAACATATTATCATCATTAACACAGCACATATAGTGGCCAAACATAGCAAGGCATAACCGAAACATTTATCTCCATATAAGGCATCAAACACAATTTCTAAAGCACATAAAATACTTGTTTCTCTTAGAACCTTTTTCAAACTTTCAAAACTCATTTATAAACATTTTTAACATCTAAAATCATCAAAATATTTAAGAGGGAAGTAGCTAAATCAACTTCATCTTAAGAGGTCCTAAATTTATAAAATTTAGTTCTATATATTCCTTGAACTCATAAAAGCTTAGAAAAACTATGAAACATAGTTTTCAATACTTGGAAACAATTAAACTCTTAGGGGCTGAAAACAAGGAGACAAATAACATAGGTTTTCAAGCCTTTTTTTGAGACAACAATGGGCAAGTCTTTGAGCTCTAGGTTTATTTAAGTGATGACATAAAGTAAACATGCTTATGCACTTGTTTTAGCTTTCATTAGAAAGTAAAGTGAGAGCTTAAAATAAATATGAAATGCAACATATTATTATCTTGAATATTTAAGTGAGGACTTGAAATATAAACATGATAATGCAAGTTCCTTTATTATCTTAGTACTTAGTGATGACAAGAAAAGAAATATGATGTGCAAAGCATAAAAGTAAACATGGATGCAAGGTTCATTTTAAGATTATCTAGAGCTCTTACAAGACTTTAGAGATTAACAACCCAACACTCATCTCATTACAAAGAGAGCTTTAGAATTCTTGAACCAAGTTCTCAAAGGAACTATGAGGTTCTTGAACATCATCATCAAGCTCGAAATAAATAAACTTTCAAAACAAAACAAGACCTCAAAAATCAAGGAATTAAAACCGAAATATTTAAAGGAAAAGGAACAAGAAAATCAAAATCAAAATAGAAAGAAAAGTAAAGGTGTTCTTGAACAAAAATCCTTTTGAGCTACATAATAAAGATGAAACTTAGAGAAAACAAAAACTCAAGCTCTAGAGGTTCCTTTGATATGAACACATAGTCATCATCTAGAAGCTCTCATCATTGAGCTATCATGTGCTCCTCAAGGCCAAGAGGCCGAAACATCAAGGAAAAGAAACAAAGAAAGTTTCAAAAAAGAAAGTTCAAGAGAAAGCTAGAAAAACTCATTTATCAAGAAACAAGGTTTAGAAAAACACTCATACCTAGAGTGAAGATGAAAACCTGAACTTTTTGAAAAGGAAAACAAGATGATGAACTCCTCCAAGGGGCAAGATGGCTTCGGCCAAGGGAGGACAAGAAGGTTGGAGTTGTGTTTCAAGTGAGGTTGTGTTTGAGGTGAGGTGTTTGAGAGGTTAAGAGGTGATTCAAGGCTTTGGGGTGGTGTTTGAAGGTTATGAGATGATGATAAGATGAAGAGATGAAGAAGATGAAGATGAAGAACAAGAGGAAACTCTCTTGAAACTTAGAGAGAAAGAGAGAGAATACAAAGAAAGCTTAGAAAACTAAAAGTGTGCAAATAAGCTAAAGTGTTTGCATGTGTTTCTAGACAAGGTATTTACAGAAAATGAAAACAAATGAGAGGTCAAAGAGGGGGAAGACTGGCCGTGTAGTTTGGGAGGGAAAGGAAGAGAAAATATCTCTTACACAAGGTCATTCAAGCATGGTTTGAAGTACGGAAGTTATGATACGAGGCATGGCTTGATTTGAGTGAATTTCCTATCAATTTTGAATGAAATAATCCTCCTAGAAGCAATGCATGACTGGTTGTTTTTCACCCACAAATAAATGAAGAAAAATGGTTTATTTCATTCAGTTATTCATTTGGAAAATCAAGCTTGATTGAAAATATGACAAGGTATGGTGAGTATGACTTGAGGTATGGCCTTGGAGTGTTGAAAATTTGAACATGTGATGCATATGGAGGGGGAGAAGCTTCGGCCAAACTAGACAGCATGGAGGGAAAGAGATTTTGATAATCTAATTGTGTGCTAATGGTAGGTTTAAATGTGTATTAGTTTAGGTACAAGGTTAGGAATAATTAAGCTTAAGTTTAGGTAACTAAGAATGAGGTTTAAGGATTTTATGACAAGATTAGGAGTGCTCATACATCATTAGGAGATTTAAATTCATTTTTATGAGTAAACAATTGGAAACACAATGCCATGATTTAAGGAAATGGAGAGAGAAAATACTATTCAAGATTCCATGACTAGGAGTCTTGAATTTAAAATAGGATTTCAAGTTGTAATTAAGCACTTTTAGGTTCTAATCAACTTTAGTAAATTATTTTAACTCAAGATTAATTAAGGAAATTAATTAACCTTCGATTAGAGCCTAATATTTCTTAGGTTTGCTTAATCACGCGATTGAGCGTAAAAACACGAAACTAGGGGCAAAATCATAATTTTGCACTAATTTCGCCCGGGACCTCCGGGACCAAAACTAAAGTTATAGATTACATAAAAACGCATTTTAAAACCATATGGAGAAGTTTCGGGTTCATCCGACACTTGCAAACGGGTAAAACACCGCAGAGGCATTTTGGTCATTTTGACCCGAAAACTCGAAAAACGAGATTTTTGATCCCGGAAAGGTATACAGGCCAACTAATCCCCTTCCAAAATTGAGTTTTCCCTTCAAATACTGCCCGGTCGGCTTTCCTCGAATTCCGTGCTGAAAATGACCTCAGGGGCATTTTGGTCATTTTCACTCTAGCAGAAAATCGGGGCATTACAAAAGCTTGGTCCTTGGAGTGAGAATGAAAAGCAAATCTTCCTCCAAAGGGGAGAGGAGGCTTCGGCCAAGAGGTAAGAAAAGAAAAGGAGGAGTTTTCTTGAGAGTTTGAGCTTTGAGGTGGACAGATTGAGTGTTAGGGAGATGGCTTGAGGTGGTGGTTTGAGGTTGTAAAGAATGGTTATTTGAAGAAGATGATGAAGATGAAGAAGATGAAAGGAAAAGAGCTCTTGGAGTTCTTTGAGAAGAAGGAAGGAAGCAATATGAGCTTTCAAGGCAAAAACTAGCAAATATGTAAAAATGAAACCAAGTTCTCACAAGGTAAGTATTTATAGAAAAATAAAAACATGGAGGGGTGAATTTATGGAGGGCTGGCCGTGACTTGCAAGGCCTTTGGAGGGAACGAAAAATATCTCCTTTGATGTATCATGACAAGGCATGGTGTAGGAATGACTAAGTATGGGTTTGGGTATGGCTAGGTATGGACACAAGCATGGTTCCTTGAGTGTGATGAAAATTAACATGTGATGAATGTGGGGAGAAAGGTTTTAGCCATGTGCAGCCAAGGGAGAGAGATTTGTGCCCATTAATTGTGGTTTAGGGGTGTGTTTAGGTGTATCTTTGATTAGGCTCAAGATTAGGAAGTTGTAAGTAAGTGTTTAGGAATTTAAATAGGTAATTGGGCCATGTAAGACTAGAGTAGGAGGTGGTCTTGGTAGATTAATGAAGTCAATCATCATTAACTTAGAATCCAATGCCAACATGCTTCCTTGATTTAGGGGAATAGGTAAGAGAAAACACTATTCCTAGATTCATTTCTTAAAGAATTAAGACTAGAAAAGGATTTTGAGTTTCCTTAAGCAATTTTAGGTTCTAATCATCTTTAATAAATTATTTTGACTCTAGATTAATTATGGAAATTAATTAATCTTCAATTAGAGCCTAATATTGCTTAGATTTGCTTAATCATGCGATTAAGCTCAAAAACACTATACTAGGGGTGAAATCGTAATTTTGCACAAAACTGCCCCGGACCACCGGGACTTAAACAGATACTCCTAAACACATAAAAACATCATCAAACACTTATAATTAGCATTTTGAACTCTTAGGAGAGATTCTGAGCTCAAACAACACTTATACCCACGTAAAAACATTATAGGGGTATTTTGGTCATTTTGATCCGAAACCGCAGAAAATGAGATTCTTCTACTCTATTAATATTCATTCACATATAATCCCCTTCTAACATTGAGTTGACCCTTCAAGGACCGCCGGGTCGGCTATCCTCGAATTTCGGGTGGAAAATGAACTTAGGGGCATTTTGGTCATTTTCGCTCAATCAGAAAATCGGGGCGTTACACCAGTAGATGATGAGGATGAAAAGCATACTCATTTAAGGGAGAATTTTAGAAATTCTATAGCAGATGCTACATGGAGAGATTATACTAGCTGATTTATTTTCCTTTTAGTATAGTTAGTTGAAAGTGAGAAAATTGTGTAGTTGGCTTTTAATACAAGACAGGTTCTTATTTGTTGCATGATTGACAAACTTGATGGAAATTCCAAATGAAATGCATTAAGACTAACTATTTGTCAACTCTCTAAATTTTCATTTGTCCATACTCTCTCGAATATAATTTTTCCTGCCTTGCTCTGATTCTGAAATATATTACATTGTAACAGTAGCTGAAATATTAGACGATACAGAAAAATATGCAGGATTTTGAAAATAGGTTAAATAACCTGGAATTTTTAGCAAATATACCAGTTTTAGTAACTCCCCACCCCTCTTGTTCACCCATTTGCATAATATGAATACGTATCTCTCATCCTGATATAATTCCCTTGTTTTCAATCTTGACTTAGGTGACACTAATTGGGAATGTTGCAAATTGAGGTATCATGTCTGAGTCAGAAAGAGAGACATGGACACAAGATATGGATAATGCTTTTGTTGATGCTTTCCTAAATTAGCTACACATAGGAAACAAAGTGGGTGGGAGTTTCACCTAAAAAGCCTATGAAGCGATAACAAATGAGCTACAAGAAAAATTTCAAAGGCCTTTTGCAAAGGAAAAGGTGAAAATTTGCTGGAAGCTAACTAAGAGAAGTTTCTCAAAATG
Source organism: Dalbergia cultrata (assembly GCA_031216105.1). Taxonomy (NCBI): domain Eukaryota; kingdom Viridiplantae; phylum Streptophyta; class Magnoliopsida; order Fabales; family Fabaceae; genus Dalbergia; species Dalbergia cultrata. The sequence goes on along the minus strand of CM062353.1, from coordinate 26,111,215 downwards.
TTACAACTTATTCAGACATGAGCTTAGTGGGTTTGCTTGGGACCCAGTTACAAAGCATTGGTATGCTGAACTTGAAGTTCAGCAAAAGCTTATTGAGGTAATAATTTAGCTTTTAACAAAATTGAAGTTCAGCTTTGTTATGTTTAACTTATTTAAATATCCTTATTGACCTTTTTTGAATTCTAATTTCCTCCTTCAAAGTTATTAATGCTTAATATCTTTCTAAAATTGAAGTTATTATTGTTGGTTTGATAGACTAAACTTGAAGTGGAAGAATGGATGAAAAAGCCCATCACAAGTTATGATAAGATGATGATATTGTGTGGCGAAGATAAAGCTACTAGAGAGTATGCTAAGACTGCTAGGGAGATTAGAAAAAAAGGGCAACGTCTGGTAAATCAGAGTCTCTTGAAACTAGTGAGTTCAATTTGGATAGCGTTCAAGACACTGTAGGTAATGAAGTCACTTCTCCAAAAGTATCTATATCTCGCAGCCAAGGGCCCAAAGGTAAAAGGTCTAAAATGTCTAGGGACGAAACTGAAGCTGAAAGGATAAACATAGTTCTTCAAGATCTTGTTAGAGCTTTTAGGGAGAGCACTACTGCATACGAAAGAGCTAAGTAGAAGGCTCCAATTCCAAAAAGTGAAGTATGAAGATGCTTGACGATTTGCAAATCGAGGACCACCTGATCAACCGAGTATACATGTATCTTCTTAGTCATCCGGAGTACATTAGAGGAGTAATCTATTGTCCTTCGGACAAATGTAAGACATTGTTCTTTGGGATGGTGTTTGGTCCTGGTAGTCCTTCTTGATATAACTTTCAAATGGATTCTATTTGTGAACCAAAGATTTGTGTGTAAAAGAGTGCACGATAAGAGGGTTGAATCGTGCATTAATGCTTTCTTAAGGATTTGAAACATTTAACAAAAGTACTATCAAGCTTTAAGCTTGAAGTGCAACAGAATCATAGTTACTTGTTTCAAAATGTAAATCTATGAAGCATTTAATAATGGTTCAGCTTTAACAGTATGTACCTATTATAAAAACAAAGCATGCAACATAAAAATAAGAGATCAAGGAGAAGAAAAATGACACCAATATTTTTGTACTAGTTCGGCCAAATCTACCTATATACAGTGCTCAACACATGTTAAGATTTCACTAAAACAACTTTCTTAACCTGAGAAAGTAAACTAGATTGTCTTTACCATAGCCTTCCCAAGCTATTACTAGTGACCAGTAGACAATCCATACTATTACAACTGAGTAGTTCTAAACCAATCTCTCCAAGCTGAACCAAGTTGTTCTGTACCAGCCTATCCAAATTTAACCCTAACTAGTAGACAACCCCTACTACCATGTTACAAGTAGTTCTCCTAAGCCTCTTCAAGCTGAACCATTATGAGTAGAACGCCTCTACCACCATGTTACAAATAGTTCTTTCCAGCCTTTCCAAGCTTAACCATGATGAATAGAAAGCCTCTACCACCATGTTGCAAATAGTTCTTCCCAGCCTTTCCAAGCTTAACCATGATGAATAGAATGCCTCTACCACCATGTTGGCAATAGTTTTACCTTAGCCTCTCAAGCTATGTCTCACTGATCATTATCGGATCAAGGATACAAAGGTTATGTGTTTGGTTTTCCACTCAAACTAATCTACACTCAAGCTTCCTTACAAATATTCAATAAAACAGACCTAGAAAACACGAGTGACTTCATTATAACATCTCTTCCTAAGAAGAGTACACAAAACATTAATAAACATAGACATATTTTTACACTTCAAGGAAATTGATTTTATGATATGAAGAACATCACAGGAAGTGTGGAGAGATTTTTTCAAAGTTTCCACTCTTATGTATTCAAAACTCTCATCAGCATTTGAACACAGCATCTCCATTGATTGCGGTTTTCCTACATAATTATTGCCTTTGATCAGATCTCCAAGTGATAAGTGTAGATCATCTATTGTGTCTTGGAAGAGCAGTCTAGAAAAGTAGGTTGACAATCTTGTCATATCGGTTGCGGAAGTCATTGTATAGTTGATGTTTCTTATGTCCCTTTAGAACCTTCTTTTCTACTTTCTAAACATAGTTTCTAAACTCCTCCTTCTAGAAGCTTTGGAATGTTAAAACAAATAGGAAAAAGAGATGACATACCCTGGGTTTGACCTGAGATCTGAAATTTGAATTTCAAATTTTCCTCCTTTTCCTGTAGCATTCAATGCACTGCAATGAAATGAGCTTTCTAATGAACACTATCAGTTCCCGAATGTTCATTTAGTCTAGTAATATTCAATAAGGGCTTTATAATTATGGAATATTTACAATTATGATGATTGAAGATTGAGTAACACATTGGTATAAGATTTTGTATGATATATTCATTCTCAGTGTACTTTATGATGTCCCGTCCTACTTTCTGAAAACCCTTTCCTTGATTTCTTGTTCTTGCTTTGATTTGCTTCATTACTTGATGCATGTAAGCGTACTTTACATGATATAATATTCACTTTATTTAAGCTCAATATCTTAACATGAGATAAAATATGTTTGTATATGTATAGTGGAATTATTCTCGCTCAAGTCTGTGTTATGCACTTTGGAAATACCTGTTTTGCTTAGTCAAGAAATTCAAGGCAAACATTAATCGTTCTCCAAAATATTTTCTTTACATTGGCTTTATTGTCATTCAAAACATTATAGCTCATACTTTCTGAAGAGTTTTGGAGCTTATAATCTCCCCTTTTTTTTATGATGACAAACCAATTTCAAGAAATTTTTTTGAAGAGATGTTGAAAGAAATATAATGAAATGTATCTAGATAAGCACATGTGCTTTCAAAACATTGTAGACTTTAAATTTTAGAGAGTTCTTTTCTTAAGGCATGATTGGATGTATTTAAGAAAATTTTAAAACCTTAAGTTAACTCAAATCAAAGCTGTTTGGTTTATGTTAATGCTTTCTGAATTAAATCAGAGTGCTCCTTGAGATTATATTACAAAGATACTGAAGCAAATGTCATCATCTAAGTCCTATTGCACCAATAGCCTGACTCTATTATTATAAAAAGACTTTCTAAAATTTAGATGTGCTTGAATAAATAATAAATAAGTAATACTTGTGATATTCTGTGATTAGAGTCCTTATTCAGCACATTCTTTTCCTAAGCCATTTTTAAGATGGATGCTCAAAGATATATATATATATGATAAAATTTTAGAGCATGTCATAAAAGAACTTAAGTGATACAAATGTAGTTTCTGATGCTTAGAGAAACCTTGATATTAATTATATCAACATATTATCATTTAAGGTTTCTAAAGCTCATTAGAGATCAAACCCAACTTTATTAGGGCATTAAACACACGGGAGCTTATTGTTATGAGCTAGGAAACTTTTTGCATAAGTATCGAAATATGAAAATACTTTTGAAAACTTTTTCTCAAAATTGATATGTGTTTATGCAAACTATGAATTTTTTCTCACTGATACATCTTATGATTCAGAATATAACACATTATATAATTTATAAGCTTAACACACCCAAGATGATTCTGAGGCTAACAAATTGATCATGGTTGAAATAGAAGCATTTAAAAATAGGTTTCCGAAGGTCCTCAGAAACTATTCACAACTATGTTTGATCATATTACACAGAATATCTCATAGTGTGTCAAAGAAAATGTGTTTTTATAAAGATTGGAATTTTAAGCATATCATACATATCAAAGCACATCAATTGAGTATTAGTATCCAAGCAACGGTGAAGATATTTTTTACGTCTTAAGGATACTTGCTAATGCTAATCATTAATATAGATGTGAATTAATTTCTCTAGCATATTAATTAATAAGCAATCCACAATAAGTGCTTAAGAGAGTAGAACCATACATCAACAAGCATGATACATAATTAGCTAAGCATGATAGGTAGGCATCAATATGTATCAAAGCTTAAAAGAACCATATATGTATCAGAGCATATCAAGACTTAAAGTAAGGATCAAACCAAGCACGAACACAATAAATGAGCAATTATAACAGATTATGTAACCAGGGAGAGAAATTCTCAATTTGTAAAGAGAAATTGTTAGGGTATAAACAAGTTCTAGACAGGAAAGAAAAAATGCATGCTTACAAGATTTCTAGGCTCACCCTCAGCATGATCTCCCCTCTAGTTCCTCAACACAGGATTTTCTTCATTTTTCCCCCCGATGGCATCATCAAAAAGAAGGTGTGCAGGGAATAACAAGAGCATCATCTTTGACCTTGACATCTCAGCTCTGATTTAACTGATAGCTTGAGGAAGGCTCTGTTGAGGCTAGAGGAGGTAAGTTGATAGGTGATGATACTGGTGTAGCTCTTGGAGAAGGTTCAGGGATGGTAAAGGTTACAATGTCCCTAGACTTGGGTAATTTGTCTTGGGCTTCAGCATGTACATTTGTAGGAGCTAGAGAGGATAGTGTATCAACAATAGGGATAGTAGGAGTAAAAGTAGGCTTGGAGATAGCAGTGACAATAGTTTCAAGCTCTTGAGCCAAGGCAGTAGTAGCAGTTTCTTCAGCCACAAAGATAATAGCTTCAGATGCTTTTTCTTCTTCACTTTCCTTTGGATAGATGTGAATAAAGGTTGATAGTTGAGACACCATTAGAATGATAGAATTTTCGAGTCTATGGTCCTCCTCATCTGGCTCTTCAATGATTACTTCCACTATTGACATATTTGTTGTGGATCCCGGCCTGAACGTCCCACATATTCTGGCTTTTTCACTTCTTAGTAGACCTTCTTTTTCTTCTTTAGATGAGGATACTTTTGCTTATTCCTCTCCTTCTACTTCTACTTCTTCCACTTCTTCTTTTTCATCTTTAGAGTATGTAAGCATAACTTGATAGCCAACCTCTTCATACTTTGTAACTTCCTTCTATAGTATAGAGATTTTGGACTGATGGATAGGCATTTGTTTGCATTTGAGCCAAACATCTTTTCTACTGATGATTTTTACTGGTTTTGCTACCATTTGAGTTTCTTAGAGTGCCATCTCTTGTTTTCTTTTTGTTCTTCTTAAAATTTGTGTGGAGAATCTAATTTGATTCATCTTTCTTCGAGTTCTCAATTTCACTTTCCAGGAGTATTAATTTCCTCTTTCTTTTAGCTTTCTCCTGTTGAGACTTTTCCTTCTGAGAAATGTTTATCACTTTATTAACAACATGATGATCCTTTTTCTTGAGGTTCAGAATGATGAGGGCATGAATACGGTTCCTTCCAGATATAGATATTTCTCCGTGATAAGTGGAAGACCCATCTTCTGAAAGAGCTTTGTTAACAACATGCCATATAGAACACTAGCAGTTCCCCATTTTTCTTTTGTAGTAGAACTTAGCATGTAGTCCAGGATAAGTCTTGGAAAGTTCACCTTTCTCTTCGCCATTAGACACTTCAGGAGCATGCAGTCCATGCCTACTAATGCATATGTGCTTCTTATGTGGGGTAGAATAGAGAATTGCATAACTGTATATACTTTCTTAGCCCTAGCACTTAGCATTGCGCAGATATTTCATTTGGCTTGTGAAGAATGGAGTCACCTAGATACCTTGAAATATCTCCTTAATTGATTCCCAGAGAATAAGCCCAGCCAGGAGAGGAACTACAGATGAATCCATCATTAGGTGCTTTGATGATATTGGAAAGCCCTGAAGGAGTGATCTTTATGGCACAATCCCTTATTACAGTATTCAAGGATGTCGCTGAGCTTCCTTCCAGCTAAGAATAGAAGGCGGTAACTAGTCTTGGATATTTCTTCCCATTTTTGAAATAAGAATACTTCATTAAGAATTGATATTTCTTCAAGAAAGTCTTTTCGCAAGGTTTTTCCAAGAGCCATTTTCCTCGAAGCAAAGTTCTTATCATAATGATCCCGCATATGTGGATTATCATACATATGAAAAGAAGCTCCTTCTTTGGCAGATTGATTACGTTTCTTGCTTTCCACCATTTGGTATGTGAAAAGAATAAAGAAAGATTGAATCTTTGAAAAGTTATAGATATGAGGAAAGGCATGCAATTTAGATTGAAGTAAGAGGGTTTGAGGAGATGATAAATAGTTTCAAAGAAATCCGAAATGATAGAGAAAATGTGTGAAGGGAGATAAAGGTAACTGATATGCCTTGTAAAGTGTGGGAGGTTATTTATGTGATAAGACGTGATTGATTGAATGTGCTAATTGAGAGAGAGAGAGAGAGAAGAAAAATTCTCAAATTGAGCAAGTATTATCCTGCTTTTTTAGCGGTTCCAAAAATAGTGTTCTCTGACTTTTGAGGTTACTTTCTGAAGGGATATCTTTCAAAGCTCCATTTTTTACTTTCTGATCTCCAACTTTTCTTACCAGTTGTTTCTTCTTCTTTTTGAACCTGTAAACTAATGTTTCTTTGTGGTCATTAGATTGGAGCAATGGAGAGGAGGATACCTAGAGATGCAATGCATGAATGCTTTATCCAGATTTTAGGAATTTTTGAAAATATTGAAACTGCAAAAATAATTGTTTCTTAAGAAAAACTTTTGAATACATTTAACATTTTTCTTCTTTAGCATTTTCAAGCATTTAACATAAAAGATCCTTTTTCAATTTTAACTTTAAACAGGATAGGTCAATAAGGGGTTTTGGAATACCTCATGTGATAATCTTCTGTCTGGTTCCTTATTCGCAGTATCTGGGTGAGGTAGTTTGCACTAGTATCCATTTTCACCTTAGGCATCAAAGAGGATAGAGATATTCTTTTCTTTGCACAATCAGGGGCTTAAGTTTTTCAATACAACGTAGTATCTTGTGATCTCATAGATTCATATAGCTTCACGTCTTATGCTTTTGATTAATTTCCTTTCTGATCAAGCATTCAAACTTCACATTTATTTTGTCCGGTTCAACTCTCGTAGCAAAGAATCCACCTAACTTTGATTACTTAAAGCATCTTCAATATGATTTTGTCCAATGGTGGAGATAAAAGTACAGCTTGACAAATTTTTAGGAGTGATTTGCTTCACTTCCTTTGACATTCTTCCAAGAACTCTGTATCTTGAAATTCAAATTGTTCTTCTTCTTGTTTAGAAATGTTAATTTGCTTTAGAGTTCTAAGTATTCTTTCTGAAGTATTTGAGCTTTGGACTCTACTTTCTGAAGGTTTGGCTTTCATCAGTTTGCTATCAGAAGTTTCCTTAAGACTTATTTTCTCAAGACTTTTTTCCAGTCCTAAGTGACAGCTTAGTAGAGATTTTCCCGAATGCTTTTCATCAATGAATTTAAGCAATTTCATGATCTTAAGCAACCTACTCCTCGCCATGACTTACTGATCCACTCCTTTTATCATCAAATGTGCTCTTTGAGAATTTTCTTTGTTAACCTCGGAGATTGATGGTTCTACCATTCTTGGCTTAGCCTTATCAAGCTTCTATCATTTTCTTCACAAGCAAGAAGATTTCATCTTCACTTGTAGTCTCAGATCTTTTACCATATTTTTCTTGCTCATATGAGGTATCTACAATTCTCACGAAGCATAACTTCTTCCTACATACATAGTTTGTTCATCAGATCATGGAGCCTTATTGGAGGAAGATGGTTAGTTGATGGAATAAACTTATGCGCCATTTTATCCCTTTGATCTGTAATCGTTAGATTGCTTAATCCCTCAAATGCCTTGCTCTGATATGAGTTGCGGGTAAAAGAGTGCACGAAAACGAGGGGTTGAATCGTGCTTTAGTGCTTTCTTAAGGATATGAAATATTTAAGAAAAATACTTTCAAGCTTTAAGCTTGAAGTGCAGTAAAATCATGGTTGGTTACTTCAAAGAGTATATCTCTGAAGCATTTTAATAATGTTCCAGCTTTAACAGTACTTTAGCTACTATAAAAACAAAGCGTGCAACATAAAAATAAGAGATCAGGGAGAAGAAAAATGACAGTCATATTTTTATACTGGTTTGGCCAAATCTGCCTACATATAGTACTCAACACATGTTGCAATTCCACGAAACAACTTTCCTAACTTGAGAAAGTAAACTGGATAGTCTTTACCATAGCCTTCCCAAGCTATTATCAGTGACCAGTAAACAACCTCTACTGTCACAATTGAGTAGTTATGAACCAGCTTCTCCAAGCTGAACCGAGTAGTTCTGTACTAGCCTCTCCAAGTTGAATTGTGACTAATGGACAACCCCTACTGCCACATTGCAAGTAGTTCTTCTCAGCCTTTCTGAGCTGAACTATGATGAGTAGAACACCTCTACCACCATATTGCAAGTAGTTCTTCCCAGCCTTTTCAAGCTGAACCATGATGAGTAGAATGCCTCTACCATCATGTTGCAAGTAGTTTTACCTTAGCCTCTCCAAGCTATGTCTCACTTATCACTACTAGACTAAGGATACAAAGATTATATGTTTGGGTTGCCAATCAAACTACCTACACTCAAGTTTACTTACAAATATTCAATAAAACTGGGAAACATGAGCGACTTTCTTCTAACATCTCTTTTTATGAAAAGCATACAAAACATTAAGAAACATAGAAAGAAGATTTTTACACATCAAGGAAACTGATTTTATGATATGAAGAACATCATAGGAACTATGGAGAGATTTTTCCAGAGTTTCCACTCTTATGTATTCAAAACTCTCATTTATAGTGGTCTTCCTTCATGATCGTTGGCTTTTATCATATCTCCAAGTGACACACGTAGATCATTCATTGTGTCTTGGAAGAGCAGTCCAGAAAAGTCAGCTGACAGTCGTGTCACATCGATTGCAGAAGCTGTTGTATAGTTGGGGTTTCTAATGTCACTTCAGAACCTTCTTTTCTACTTTCTAAAGATGTTTTATGAGCTCTTCCTTCTAGAAGCTTTGTAATAGTTGACCAAATAGGTAGAAGAGATGACATACCAGTTATAAAATTGGGTTTTACTTGAGATCTGAAATTTGAATTTCAAATTTCCCTCAATTTCCTATAGCATTCAATGCTCCACAATGAAATGAGCTTTTTGATGAGCGTTATCAGTTCCTTCATGATGCTTTAGTGTTCTGATCTTCAATATGGGCTTTATGATTATGAAAGATTTGCGATTATGATGATTGAAGATTGAGTAACACATTAGTATCAGATTTTGTATGATATCTTCATTTTTAGTGTACTTTCTAATGTCTCATGCTACTTTCTGAAGATCCTTTCCTTGGTTTTACATAATAGAATGTTCATTTCATTTAACCTCAGTCTTTTAACACGAGACAAAATATGTTTGCACATGTATAGTGAAATTATTCTAGCTCAAGTCCGTGTTATGCACTTTGGAAATACTTGTTTTGCTTAGTTAAGAAACCTAAGGCATATAGTAGTCGTTCTTCAAAATATTTTCTTTAAATTAGCTTTGTTATCATTCAAAACATTATAGCTCATACTTTCTAAAGGATTCTGGAGCTTACATGATTTAGTATTTAGGTTGATACTTGACATTGTTGGACTATTTGAGTTTCAATTAATAGCATTTTTTTCCTTGTGTACTGTTATGAAAAAACTACTAAAGTGTTAGACAAATAGTATTTGTTATTTTTTTTCCTTTTGCAAGTTGCGATTGTATATCTAATTGATAGTTCTATATGTTTTTTGTCCTTTTTTGTAATATTTTTTTTGTAAATACAAATTTTTTGCATGCTATTTTTTTTATAAATATGAATTTTTAAAAGTTTTATAAGTTTTTTTATGAACTTTTTGAAAATATTGATGAGATAAGTCATTTTTAGAGATAAAAAATAAAGAAATATTTTTTAAAATAATCTATTATGTGGAGTAGAAAATTTGAGGGAGAAGAAATTTTTCAATTTTTTTCCCAAATAATTACTTATCAAAAAATAAAATAATTAAATATATTATTAAGGGATAAAAGTGTTAAAAAATCATAAATTTTTTACTTCTTTTTTTATTAGTAGAAATATGTATTGGTAACTAAAATAATTAATTCTATAAAAATAAAATAATTAAATATTATAAGAAAGAGTAAAATTGTAAAACTAGATTAAAAATCCCCCAATTCCATTCCTTCTATATATCTTACACTCCCAAATAAATAGATGATCAATCCTCTAAACTCATTCCTTCCCTCACCTTTCCTTCCCCTCCAATGTCTCCTATTCCCTTTCCCTCCAAACTTCCAAATAAAGCCTAAGGGACATTGACTTGATTCACATATCAAGTGGATACCAAGAATTGCAACCTCAAGTTGGTCAAAATTTTGAACTTGTGTTCCTTTTGCAGAAGCACTAGAACAATGGTTGGCATGGATTTCAGTGTATTAGATTTTCTCTATAATATTGTTTATACTATCGCTGCATAATTTTGTGTCTTACTTCCTTTGCATCTTAGTTTTCTTTTTGCCATTGCATTATTATCCAATGTGCCTTCCAAAAGTTTTCATTTCACACCTTTATTCGTGCTAATCACCTCATATTTCCAGTCTTGTTCATTCATAGTGTCTTTAGGGATTTAGTCCACACAGACCCCTTGTCATCAGCTTCTTTGTTGCATGTAGTCATCACATTTTTCTGCTCTTAGTTTGCATTATCCATCAAAAGTGTCTTTTGTATTGCCTGGTGAACAAAATTATTGGAAACTCATTGATTGATCGTGGGAATATATGGGACAAAAATAATCATGAAATTTGTCTGGTACTGGGCACTGAGTGCAGATGGCAAGAACGTCAACTTTTTGCAAAGAAATATAGAATGAGGTAAGTAAGCAAGAATTTGAAAGGCTAAAAAGTAAACCGTGCATCCACCAATTTTGTTTCAAAGTTGAGATTTTTGGAAAATAAATAGTCACGATTTGAAATGATGTTTGGCCATCTTTCTTTATCCGATGTTTTAATTAAATAATCCCCCGTCACCCCTCTTTAGGCTGAAATTTTCTTTCTTCAAAAGAAACATAGACAAGTATTGCTCCACAATAGGGCAAACACAATATGTTAAACCCAATGCATTGTCAAAAGGGAAAAGAAAAAGTAAAAAAGGAAAAGGAAATAAAGGGATATATGCACATATGTAAATCTCATAAAAAAGAGAGAAAAGAAAAAAAGGAGAAATGGATTGGTAAAATCTACAGAAAAAAAAGTCAGAGATCTTTGATCCTTCTGAACCCTTAAACACTTGTTTGGGCCTTTCTATAACCTTTGTTTCATAGCCCTTAATCCCGACCAAATTACAAGCCTGTAAAGTCCATTCTGATCAACGAGTGACTATAATATTTTCCATAGTTTCAATTTTGAGACAAAGTGCACATAATCTTTTATGACTTTGCATGAATCCTTGAGGGACCAAAAAAAAAACAAAGAAAGAAAGAAAAAGGAAGAGAGAAGAAAAAGAGAGAAAATAGGAAGGTTCAAAGAAAAAAAAAAGAAAGAAAAGGACATGTTAGGTTGAAAACCAGAAAAGGAGGCTTGACAAAAAGGTAGGGCAAGAAAAACTACAGGTTGAAAACTTGAAAAGCTGGCCTAAGCAAAAGTTGTGCAAAAGAATAAGTAGCATCACAAATAACAAATAACCTAATTTTGGGCTATTGTTTTGGTGATGATCAAGCCTCTTACCCAAGGAAATCGATACTGAGGTAATTTTGTGATGATTAGGTTTCTAGGCTTTGCAGACTGAAACTAGGGCAAATTTTTATGACATTCAAATAAAAAAAAGTACTAATTGCATCAAGAATGAATGAATGATTTTGATGTCCAATGGATGAAAATTGATCAATCACTTGAGAACCAAAGAAGAATCCATATTGGGGCAATAGTTGTTTCATTTCTTTCTCATCTTTTTGCGTTCTTTGGGAACAACATTTCCATGATAGTGTGTATCCAATAAGTTTCTATGTCACCTACTTGGATTCATGTGCATCTATTGAATAGTGCTTCAAGTATAATGAACATGAGTGAAATTATGTGAATTGACTAATTGGTGGTGATCCTTTCAACTTAAAAAACTGATAAGATGAGAGCTACAAAGCCTTTGCAAGAAGTCATTATGAAAAATTATGTGAAAAAAAGGAAGAAGAGTTTATGGAAATTAAAAAAAAAGGAAGAAAAAAAAATGAAACCATATTGCAAGGCAGTGTCAAATGAACTCATGGGTTCAGGTGTGTAAAATTCTTTCTGAAGAAGCCTATGGTTCAAGAATTTTTTTCTCCTATGCAAAGATGTTTATCTTGTGACGAATTCATCATTCTAAGATTTCTTTCTATTGATTTTTGAATCACTTGGATCCTTGACCTTTCTATTTTTTGGTCAAATCATTTCATATTGTCATTATTGTTCAATACCATGATCCTTGATTCATTCACATGATGTACAAACACACCCTTGGTATCCCCACTTCAGCTTGCTATTTGATATGGTTGGTTGACTTTTGTTTTTGAAAAACAAAGAAAAAGTTTGATTCTGCATTCAATTAACTTGAAAAATTCATTTGCTCTTTTCCAAAAAAAATGAAAATGAAAAGAAAAAGAAATTAGAGTTTTTATTTTTTCTAGTTGACCTCAAGTTGCCATTTACTTTTCTAGTCAATCTTAGATTGTCATTTACTTTTCCAATCAACCTCAGATTACCATTTACTTTTCCAATCAGCCTCAAATTGCCATTTACTTTTTCAGTCGGCCTCATATTGCCATTTCTTTTTCCAGTTGGCCCCAGATTGTCATTTCTTTTTTCATATCGGTCTCAGATTGCCATTTACTTTTCCAGTCAGCCTCAAATTGCCATTTCTTTTTCCAATTGGCCTCATAGATTGCCGTTTTTCTATGACGGCCTCATATTGTCATTTACTTTTCCAGTTAGCCTCAGATTGCCATTTTCTTTTCGAGTTGACCTCATTTTTCCATTTATTTTTTCAATCTGCTGCAGATTGACATTTATTTTTTCCAATTGGCCTTAGATTGCCATTTCTTTTTCATGTCAGCCTCAAATTGCCATTTACTTTTCTAGTAGCCTCAGATTGCCTTTAAAATTTCCAATTAGCCTAGATTGCCATTTACTTTTCCAGTCAGTCTTAGATTTCCATTTACATTTCCAGTCGGCCTTAGATTGCCCTTTACTTTTCCATGTCAGCTTCATATTGCCATTTACTTTTCCATTCGACCTTAGATTGCTATTTACATTTCTAGTCGGCCTCAAATTGCCATTTACTTTTCCATGTTATCCTCAAATTGCCATTTACTTTTCCCTGTCAACCTCAGATTTCCATTTACATTTCCAGTCGGCCTCAAATTGCCATTTAGTTTTCCTATCAATCTCAAATTGTAATTTACTTTTCCAGTCGGCCTTATATTGACATTCATTTTTCCAGTCAGCTTCAAATTACCTTTATTTTTCCTGTCAGCCTAGTTGGCTTTCAAATTTCTTGTCAGCCTTACTAATTTTTACATTTAATGTCACTCATAAACATATTTCAAGTTAGTTGGCTCCATTTCCTTTCTCATTCTTCTCCATGACTCATACATTGTTGATTTCTGAATTGCATAGTTTGCAAGTGACTTTCTTGAATGTTTATATCCTTTTGCTATTTGGATTTAGATTTTTATTGCATTTCATGCATTGCCAAACAAAATCGATGTTCATGACTTTACTCATTCCTTATGAAGACAATACATAAAACTTAGGTTTTTCATATTTTCTTATAAGAAATGAGCAAAGAGGGGTAATTATGAACACCCAATTTTGTCCAGCCCATATGAAAAAACTCAAGTTTCTTTCAAACCATGAGTATGAGGTTCATTTTTATTTTACATGTGTTGTAAAAAAAGAAAGAAGGTAAGCCTGTTTCTTCTTCTTTTCTTTTTTTTTTTTCTTTCTTTGAGTTGTAAAGAAATTTTCAACCCATTTCATTTTACTTTATTTTTTTACTATTTTTGAGTTAAACAAAAAAAAGGAGTTTTAATACTAACCCAGCCATTCTAATCCATTAACCATTAACTTAAAATTAAAAAAAAAAAGGAAAAAAAGACAAGAAAGATGCGGTGTACCGAACAGAAAGAAAATGAAAGAGTCAAAGGAAGGAGTGGTGAATAGAAAAATAACTCAGAGAAAAAGCGCACCAAATAAGAAAAGAAGTCAGAGAAGTGGAGCGCAAAAGAAAAATAATGCAGAGAGAGTGTATAAAGCCAAATACAATCAGTATCAAATCCCATGAAATCAACAATAATTAAAAAAATCCTCTCAATCAGATAACAAATGTCCCCTATCAAATCTAGAAAATCAATGCACAACTATGTATAAATTCACAGACGGGGAGGATTCTCAGAGAGGACCATCTTTGGTCTTTATCTTCCTCCTGAAAGAAGAAAAGAAAAAAAAATTTCTCAGACTCTTAAAGAAATTGAAAATCACAGAAGCTCAGAGGTTTAAAAAGGATAACAACGTCGTGTGGTATTTCTTCTCCTTTCTTGCTCTTGTTACCTCGTTTTAATTTTATTTTATTCTTAGATAACAAATCATGCATTCCACACACATACTATTTCCATTCCAAAACCAAGCATCAAACCAAAACCAAAATAAAAAACATAGCCATAAAAAAAATCACTCATAGCCAAAAAAACAAAAAAGAGTCCAACAGAATCCATACTCATATCCTAAAAGGAAATCAAGCAAAAAATGGAGAAATAGAAAAAAGAGGAGGCGGTTCCCATCATGGCTTCCCGCCACCGCAAACAACCACCACTTCTTCCTCCCCAACCACCACCATCACCATCACTAAAACCCAGCCACCATCACCATCATGTAGCCTCTTAAGTCTCCCATGGCTTACTGCTGCTTCAGATATGACCATCGTGGTCTTCTTCCTCCTTCCTGTCTCTGCACTGCCGCACTCCGCCTTTGCCATCCTCACCTCGAGATCGGGGTCCGCTCAACCTCCCAACGCTGCCGCGACCTCGACTCCACCCCCTCTCATTGTCATGCGGTGACCGACCATTCTAGTGCCTGCTTTCGCGGTCTCTTTTCTTCCTCAGCTCCCTACCTCCATCGCACCATTGCGGCTCTCTCCTCTCTCTCACATGCATCCACTTGAACTTGTCAACGCCCCTCATATCTCTCTCTATGTATCCCAAAGCTTGTTGTCTTTTTTTAAAAAAAAAAAAAAAAAAAGCTTGTCAAAAACCCATTCCCACTTTTCTCTGTGTACTTGTGTGCCTCTGTTTTAAGAGATGAAAAAAGGGGTCAAGGCCAAGCTAAAAACCACTTACAAGAATGTTCTTTTCCTGTTGTTATTTACGAATTCCATTTGGTGTTAACAAGTTTAGGCTAGTCTGTTGTATTCACCAAAAGCCCAACATTAAATTTTAGTTTTTTTAGAAAAAAAATTGTTTAAAAAGCCAATGTTGGATAATATTTTAATTATTTTCGTGTTTATTTTGACTAAAAATTGTATTTGGTTTGTTTAAAGATAAATAAATAAATTATTGAAACTCAAATTTTTAAATTAACTTAATTGTGACTGTTTGTTAATTACATGTTCTAGGATATTTTAGCTATGACAGCTTAATATTTTAAAATAATTTAAAAATAAAAATCTATCAACCCATAATTTTTTTACAGAACTATGTGCCTTTGAATTTTCCATTGCACTAGGGGATACATAAGAGCAGGCAACCCCTATCAAGCTAAAATTAAATTTTTCATAATTTTTGTTTTAATTGTAAATAATTTTTCTAATATTTTTTTTATTTTTTATAGGAGACATTTTGTTTTTATATTTAATTTAAATTATTCATTTATTTGTGGAATATATTATTTGAATAAAATTGTTAATTCAGTCGTGATGGCTTGTTGACTCAACATATTGGGAATCTGAGTTGTGATAGTTTAATGTTTCAAAGTTTTTTAAAAAAAGTATTTGTTCTATTTTTGAATTTTTTTTTTAATATCAAAACAAACTTTTATATATATATATATATATATATATATATATATATATATATGTGTGTGTGTGTGTGTGTATGTATGTATGTATGTATGTATGTATGTATGTATATGTATTGGGCTTTATCTCTAAATACTTATTTATAAGAGACATTTTTATTTTATTTTATTTAAATTATTTATTTGAGGAGCATTTTATTTTGAATAAAGATACTAACTTAGCCGTGACGGTTTGTTAACTCAATATTTTGGACACCTGAGATATAACAGCTTGATGTTCCAAAAATTTCTTGAAAGAAAAATGTTTGTTTTCTTTTTCTTTTTTTAAAATGGCAAAATAAATATTTCAAACGTTATTAATAATTAGAACAATCAATTAACGTAATCATAGTAATACAGATATATCAGGGGTGCTACAAAAATAAAAAATTTTGTCTTTCCCTGTGCATAATCGACTCCAAACTCAAATTTGGTTTCAAGGATCATTTCTTTTAAAAGAAAAATGGTTTTTTTTTTTAATTTTTTTACCAATTAAATAAAAACTTAGTGGAGAGTTCATTTTAACCAATCTTTTTTGTCGTCCCGTCGCAATCCCGGTTGCAACAAACCCTGATCCATCAAGAAAAATATATAACAGAGCTTTTGAAAAGATTTAATATGAATCAATTAAAACCTATGAGCAAACCCATGCATCCATCTCAAGTCATTGATCCGAATGAGAATAGAGAAAAGGTATCAGAAAGTAATTATAGAGGAATGATTGGTTCACTTCTGTACCTTACAGCTAGCAGACTAGACATTTAAGTAAGTGTGGGCATTTGTGCTAGATTTCAATCTCATCCAAAACAATCACACTTAAATATTGTTAAAAGAATTTTGAAATATTTATCTGATACTATTAATCTTGACTTATAGTACGAAAAAGGTACATTTTGTAAAATTGTAGGGTTTTGAGATGCTAATTTTGATGGAGACAAAGTAGACAGAAAAAGAACCAATGGACGTTGTTGTTTCTTTGGAAAAAGCCTCATTACTTGATCATGCAAGAAGCAAAACACCATTGCTCTATCAACAGTTGAAGCTGAATATTTAGCTGCTGTAAACTGTTGCACCCAACTTATGTAGATAAGGAATCAACTAGAATATTATCACTTTAGGTATTCCAAAATCGGTATCTTCTATGATAATACTAGTGCTATTAATTTTGCAAAGTATCCTATTCAGCATTCTATATCCAAGCACATTGATGTTAAACATCATTTTATTAGAAATCATGTTTAGAAAAGAGATGTTAAGCTAATGTTTGTTAATACTAAAGATAAAGTGTCTAATATATTCACTAAACCTCTAGCTGAAGATCATTTTTGCTGTTTGAAAAACTTTTGTATCTTAAAAGCTTTTAAAATCTGCATAGCATTCATGTATAAACATCTTTGAAATCTCCCCAATCAAACTCTGAACTGAGGCCCATATGAGGACATCAAGGCTAGTTTAGAATATCAGTATGCAAGATTAGAAAGTTAATGTGCAAGTATAGAAAGAGAATCAAAAGATCAGAAAGTGAATCAGGAATTCACATGAGCTCAAAATATGGAAGATCATTCATATACCAAGAATCAATATAGTGTGAAGACTCAAATACTGTTCAATGTTGGCTGAAAAAGAAATGAAAATTCAGAAACTGGTTCCTTTGATCAGAAACTACTTATTTTGGGAGTTATGAAAAAGGTGGGATAATTCTCATGGTTTTTGAGTTTTTTTCTCCCACGTCATCTCAACTTCCAGACTTTATGTCTCATTACATTAATAACTTTTCCTTACTTCACACATCGCATATAACCCTTTCACCTTCATCCTTAAAATTTTTTCTCTCAACCAAAATCGTTTCATCTTCTCCTCTGCAAAACCTCTTTCAGTAACCTTCTTCGCTCTCTAAACCCCAATCCCTTTATCTTCAATCTTCCCAAATCTTATCAACAATAGTAAAAAGAAAGCTATTAGACTGCACAATTACCAAACAAGGACAGTTTCATATTTATGATAATCCAAAACTAAAGGATCAATACGTTAGCAACTTTTCCCTTAGGAAAGTTGCTCCAGTAAATGCATTAAGAAGGGAGCTTTTGGAGGAAGTGTCTATTCTCAAGGAGATCTTTTCATTCCAAAGTTAGAAGGAATTCCTAGAGGTTAATGATGGGATCTTTCTTAGAATGGTAATGGCTTTTTACTCTTAACTAAAGGGAACTCTCGACTCATCTCCAAAGACCCTCATCAGAGACTTTGCAATTAAGCTTGGCCGTACAGGACTTTCAAGTTTTGTTAAAGCTCCTTATGAAGAGTTTATCTGCACCTCCTTACCCAATTAGGCGCGCTCCTTAGGAATCAATAAAGGAGAGGTGTCAAGGTATCCCATTGACTCTATTATTCACAAGCCTAATGAAATCACAACTTCTATGCTTAGCACAAGGGCTAGAAAAGTATTCATCATGGTATAGTTTTCAATCCTGCCTAGACTGGGAAGCACGGACATACTAACAGGCATAGATTGTATGCTTCTATACTACATTATCTCTAAGAAAAAGGTGAACCAGCCAAGGCTTATCATGGATCACAAGCTAAGTACAATCACTAGGGACAAAAAGAGAAATGCTAGTGTACCCCATGGAATGCTGCTTATGAGAATATTCGAGTATCTAAACTATCCTCTAGCTGAGGAATGGTTTGAAAACATGGAAAGAGTTGAGTATACAATGGCTTCATTCAAGATCTCAAGCAAAAAGCCTACAACATTAAGGACTAGTGCAATAAGGCAAAGTCCAAGGATAAGGAATGAACAAGCTAAACAATCATCTGAGAAGGTTGATGCTAAAAAGAAAAAAAGAAGAAGTAAGAGGAAGCTAATTTTGATTGAAGATGATCCTGAAAACCCTGAGGAGGCAAAATCTCTTAAAGTCCCTCTGAACAGTGAGAGAAGAACCAAGCTGAGACAAGATAGAATGCAAAAACAAGAGCCTTGCATGCCTCCACCTCCTTCAGAAACTGAAAAGGATCTTTTGAAACTAGTGAAACACAGAGAATATCAGACAAAATACCTACTGCACTAATTGGAATAGTGAGAAGAAGGGACATTATGCATAAGCTAAGAAACTTACCAAAAGATATTTCATCGACAACAATGCTTCTAATAGAAAAAGCAAGGTATCAAAACGTTGGATATGAGGTGCTGTATACTAACTGCTCAGAAGAAGAAGAAGCAGTTGAAGAAGAAGAGAATCCGAAGGAAATTCAAGAACTTCAACAGACAGAAATCTCTCAAACCTTGGAGCCAATAATGCAAAAGCCAACAAAGGAAGCTGCTGAACCAGAAAATGCCCTTATTATGATGGTGTCTCAACCTCCTCCCTCCATAAGAATAAATCCATTGGAGTAAGAGGATGGAGCTTTAGAAACCATCTCCTCCCAGCTTGATGCTGCTCCCACTACTCCTGACCAAGCTATTCCTGTTTCAATTGTTTCTGTATCTACTCTTGTTTCTTATCATAATGCTAATCACGTAGCTGTTGTTCCTGCTCCTGAACATACTTTTGATCATGGTTCTATTTCTATCTCTACTGCTGATATTGTACATGATACCCCACCTATTGAAGTTCCACCAATTCCTACACATATTGCCACCCCCATAACTTCACCCATCTCCTCACTTATTAATAAACAACCATCCACTCCACCTACTGTTGTGGCTAATGATGAAGAAGAAGCCTCAACAAAGTCTGGGGACACCATTACCTTAGACATTCCTAAACCTACTCCAAAAGCTGCCCCAACAACAACCACAACAATCCATCTCCCAATCCAACCTTCACCTGAGGCCTAACCAACTCTCTCAAAGGTCCATATCCTTCTACATAATCAAAGAGATATGGCCTCATGGTTGGACATGTTTAAAGCCTCAAATAGAGAGATTGCAGCACAATTAAGAAGACATGAAGAGTTGCTACTACAACTTCTTCATGAACTTAGAAGAAGGGGCCAATGATGGCATGATTTCTAGCATAACCCTCTTTTTGTTGGTGACAAATGAGGGGACAGAAAAGAAGGAAGGTCAGTTAATTACTTTTTGTTGGTGACAAATTCTTTATATGCTTGAGAAAATTAGGGGTCAAGCTGAAAGGAGAGTGCTTCAAAGACTTCATTCATCCATGCATACTCATCATTTTTTATTTTGTCTTTGTTATCATCATTCTCTGAACATTTTGTCTTCCATGTTAATTACTTTAATTCATTCTGTTTGAATTCCTTATCATATAATGTGATATAAATGCCTTCTCTCTCATATCTAGGTTTTGGTCTTTAAGCATTGATATATTTGCTAAAACTTATGTTTCATCATGCTTAGATACACTACATATGCTTAAAAATTTTATCAAATGATCATATATATATATATATATATATATATATATATATATATATATATATATATATATATATATATATATATATATATGTCTGATGAGCTCTAAGGTTGTACTATGGTGTTTATATTCATTTTCTAGTTTTGCTCTAATACATGTATCTTGTCATCTAGTATGATATGACTCTTAGCATATATGAAAAATGGCTTTCAAAAACTCCGATGTAGTTTACCTGTTTATCAATTGCATGTTTTATGCTTTAATACTGGATTTTGTTTTGAAATAATTTGGATAAATTTGTGGCATTTTCTCTAGGGAGAGAGATTAGTGTAAAATCTATCTTACCTCTAAGATTACTTGTTTTCTCTAGAATAGCAAAGTTTGACATTTTCTTACTCATGAAACACTACGTCTTTGCTTTTTATATAATTCTTCTTTCTGGATCCTATGTCCTACTGCTAAATTCCTCATCTCTATAGCCCAAAAATATGCAATGAATGGCTATATCACCAAGCTTTTGTCTCTGCTCTTTATTTACATGAGCAAAGGCTTTATATCCAAACACCTTCAAATTAATAACAGTCATCTCTCAGGAATGTCAAAGCCCAAAGAAACAGACAAAGATTTGTTAATTAGGTAACACACCGTTTAAATAGATTCCCCCCAAAATGGCTTAGGTTACTTAGTCATTCTCATAATACATCTGACTTTCTCTATAATTGTTATAGTGATTCATTTGGCAATACCATTATGTTGTCGAGTGTTAGGAACCGTCTTTTCATACATGATGCCATGTTCATAGTAATAATTCTTGAATTCGGAGGACGTGTACTCACCCCATTATCATTACGAAGGCACTTCAAAGGTTTCCCTATTTCTCTTTCCACCATGGCATGAAACCTTTTGAAATATTGAAACACTCGGTCCTTCTTCTTTAGGAAATATACCTACACTTTCCATGAGGTATCATCAATAAATGTCACAAAATATCTGCTACCACTAGAATCTCCACCTCCATGGAACCGTATACATAGGAGTAAACCATATCCGAAATATTCTCTTTCAACTTTGACATTTTGTGGAAAGACACCTTGTGATGCTTGGAAAATAAAAAATTATTACAAGAATTTAATTGTGTACCTTTGGCATAAAGAATGAGGAATTTCCTAGCCAAAATTTATACTGACTTTTCACTCATATAAGCCAATCTTTTATGCCACAAATTTGACGAAGCATTATCCTCAATCGCATTCAACCCTCCAATCTGCTTAACTTGAGTCTGTGTTGTACACCACTCCTCTAGTAACCTTCAGTGAACCTTTGGAAAGCTTCCATTTTCCATCTACAAAGCACTGTGATATTTGGGTAGATCCAAAGTTTGCACGGAGTTCAGATTCAGGTGTAAATCTAGTACATGCCACATGTCCTTTAATGCCAGTGTGCATCCAATATTTGTTTCAATTCACACATAACCAACTCCCACAATGTCAGTATTGTTGTTATTGCCCATCTTTACTTTTCTAAAGCCTCCTGCTTTGTACACAGTAAAGAATTTCTTATTAAGAGTGGCATGGTATGAGGCTACTGAGTCAACGACCCATTCAATAACACTATTTCCCTATTTGTTACATAGGTTCTATTATTTTCTTCATCAACTAAGTCCTGTCTTTTATTTTTCTCGTCTTCATCTTCCATGCTTTACAATTCCTTTTGATTTGTCCTTCTTCACTGCACTGGTAACATCTAAACCCTCTTCTAGATTGGGACTGTGATCTATCTTTATATTTTCTTGACCGTCCTTTGCTATTGCTTCTCCCATTATTCTCTATGACAAGGACCTAAGAATTATCTATTTTAATCAAGTCTTTTCTTCTAGTTTCTTCGTTGAACATACTACCTTTTTACTTGAACCAAACACAATTTCCCATCTAAAATAGAGTATTTTAGTGACACCACCAACAGCTCCTAACTATTCAGCAAAGAACTCAAAAGAAATAGTGCTTGTAGTTCATCATCCAACACTATCTTCATGGTACTTAATTGATTTATCACATCTTGGAAGTCACTCAAGTGCTTAGCAACAGATCTTCCATCTCTGTACTTGAAATTGACCATCTTCCTAATTGTGAAAGCTTTATTCTATGCAATCTTAGCATTTTGTAGTACCAAGGAATAATAGAGATGATACCCAAAATATTCCTAGTGTATATACCCACAGCCAATACTCTTTGAGATTTACTCACACTTTATATTTCCTCTCATTCTTAGAGAATAATACATCTTGTAACTCTCTTACTCCACAGCCCTTGTTTTTCTTCGCTGCTTGTTGTTCATCTGAAGTGAAGAGGCTTCAATTTATAGAAACTCCTAGCAATGTGAGCGTATCTAAAATAATGGCTCAATGAATGCATTGAAGAGTTTTCCTTCATCATACTAATTGATGATTCCTGCTCCAATTTTCTTTAAGAATTGGTTTTTCCTTCAAAATCGCATTGATTAGCATTAATGGAGTTGTTGCTTCCATTGCTTTTTTCACTTCAACATTAATGGTTGGACCTCACAATCATGATATTTTTTTTATATATAAGTACAATTTTAATAATTCATATTTAAACACTTATTAATACATAAATATATAATGAAATTTATTTTGTTGAGAGTGCTTTTAAATATCGAGTGTAGAGT
Organism: Dalbergia cultrata; assembly: GCA_031216105.1. Lineage (NCBI taxonomy): Eukaryota > Viridiplantae > Streptophyta > Magnoliopsida > Fabales > Fabaceae > Dalbergia > Dalbergia cultrata. Next base: position 26,088,176 of record CM062353.1, on the reverse strand, counting down.
AAAAAGTTTATTTTTATCATTGAAATTATATGTGTACTTCATTTTAATTTCTGAAAATAAGAAACTTTTTAATTATGTCTCTGAAATTATAAAAAAATTATTTAAATTGCTCATTGTAGTTATTCAAGTTAATCCATATGAATATTATCCTAATAACTAACTCGAATCATTTTTTTATAATTTTACAAACTAAATAATTTCTTATTTTACATATCAAAATGAAGTATCAATACAAGCCTTTTTTTGGATGAGCAAAGGATATTCACCGTCGGAAACAATGACTAATCTTCTCGAGGTGTAGAGCTCACATATGTGTGTTTTGCCTCTGGCTATAAAACCTTCTCCATACACACCGCCAGGAATCAAACCCTGAGTAGATGCTTAAAGAGGCCAGCTAACTACCAATTGTGCTAGGCATCATAGTTTATCAATACAAGCCTTTACTCTGGAGTTAGAATTCCCAACAAAATCTCACTATCCTCTTCTTTTGTTTACATGAATGTGACATGTTTGACGGAAAGAAATCCTCAGTCTCAATTTGATGTCTCTTTTCATATCCACCAATAAAAAAAAAAATGTGTGAGTTATGAGTAATTATTAAAAGTTGATTTTAAAAAAAATTAAGAAGTTATTTTTTATAATGAAATAACTTCAACACATGAGTAGAGAGACAAAAAAAAAAAAAAATAACAGAAAATGGGGAACAGAAGATCCGAATCCATGGTCGACTAGCATGTACCGCATGAGACTTCTTAAGAGGTGGGGCTCAGCAGGCACAGTGTGTGGCACCTCTTCCTGTAGCAGTTGGATATTTTGGTTCGGAGGATCGGATTTTGCTCCAACACCGTACATTTTCTTTGCAATTAACAACAATTGAAGAATAATTCTAATTTGCCACAATAGTTTCCAGCTTTCAAAGCCGCATTGTATTTACTATATAGTATATATCTTCTAGTACCAATGGTTCTAATTAAGATTATTAAACTCGAGTATAAATATATTTATTTTTATACTGCAAGATCATAAATTTATGAGAGTTTAAGAATTAATTCAAAAATTTAATAATTATATTGTCTTATAATTTTATCAAACTTAAAAGTTTAAATAAATTCAATTTTATATAATAAGATCACAAACTCATACAACATTAAGAGGTAACGAGATTTTAATAAGGGTGATTTTGACCTTAGGCATTGAATTCATTCGTCTCGGGCAGATGACTCGTAACAGTGACCCCGAGACTTCTACACACGAAGCCTATTAGAAATGAAGCATTGGTGGATAAAGTTCTCCCGGCACGGATGAATTTACAGTTCTACACAAACATGTCACCATTATGAAAGCAAAACCGAAGGTTCAGTCAATTAAAGACTTATTTAGCTCTCAAGAGCACATGAATAAAAGCTAAGCCTCAAAGATTCACCACTCCATCCTGACTCAAAACAAAAGCCTTACACAGTATGTCAATGGGTGCAGACTGCAGAGAATGTTTCAACACCAGAAAGTGTGGGAATAAAACTAAACAGCACTAATGTGATCTGCAACGTGAAGGGCACAAAGTGCTAGACTGCTAAAACAACTGATTCCCTCCCATGATACCTTTGAAAAAATAAAAAATAAAAAAAACAAAAATGTTAAATATCAAATTGATTTGGATTCGCTATCCCCATAAAGCATAAGCCAAAAACCACCACAATCTATCGATCTCCCAAAACAACCAAAAAATAATCATTAATTCAACTATCTAAAACCACAGGATCATAGCCAAAAGACAAGAAAAGAAAAAAAATACCGAAAGAAACCAATGCAAACTTTTAGAATTAGTCAAGGGAATCCGTAAATAAGAATTATTACCATTAATTATAATAATTCTAAAAATAATAAAAATATTCTTACAAGTTACAATTCAATTCATCTATCTACCTAATCTTCTGCTCTAATTTCTTCGTCGTCCTTTCCCTAAAGAGCTCAACCCAGAGATTGCAAATCCACAAGATGCTGACACCAATGGCCATCAACACAACAACAACCCAAGAAACCCAAACCCACCTCGGAACGACGCCGTCCGCACGCCCACCCGCATAGAACACGACCATCTCGTAAACGAAGTAAGGCCCAGCGAAACCCCTAACCACAGAATAAAGCGCGTAGAACGGTGGAGACAAAGCGTAATAAACCCTCGCGGCGAAGGGATCCTCCATACGGCGCGCACCCGCGAGCGTCCACGCGTTCTGGCACGCGCTGGTGACCTCGGCGAGGACGAGGAGGAACAGCACCGCGAAGGCGCCGTGGGAGGCCACGTGCCGGCACGTGACGATCACGAAGAGCGTGGCGAGGTGGTGGCCGATGAAGAGCACGTCCGCCGGGAAGAACACGAGGTAGTGGAGGATGTCGGTGAGGAAGTAGGCGGTGCTGTAGTCCAGGACGAGCTTCTGGAAGGCGGTGTTCTCCGCCGCGAAGCCGCGGTTGGGGTCTGCGAGGATGGCGGCTGAGGCGAAGACCGCGGCGGGAGTGCCGTGAAAGAGTGAGATCAGGCAGCTCGCGCATTCGGGTCGGATCTTAGGGCTCCAGTTCCGGAAAACGATGAGGTAGCCAATGAGGTAGATGGATAGGAACATTAGAAAGAAGAAGAGCACAGCACATGATTCTAACCCTAGTTTTTCCATTTTTTATTTTTTTTTTACCTTTTTTGTTGTTTGAGGAGCTTGATTGTGGCGAGGACTGAAGAATTATGTGTTGATTTGGGGGAATGGGGGAATATTTTGGGTTTTTATTCTGATGGTTATGGGGTTTGTGTGTTTTTGGGGATTTTGGGGAGGGAGTGATTGATTGGGACTTTTGAGATTTATCTTAGTGGTGGTGCGAGATGTTTGTGACTTAAATAACAGGGAACTGGAGTGAATTGGTGGCGTTAGCTTGGGGGAAGAGGAGAAAAAAACAGATTGAGATTAAAGGTTGAGTATGGACAATGTATTTGGGTGAGAAAAAAAGGTAATGTGGGAAAGGAAAGTTGGAATAATCGAGATTCGATGAATCCAGAGCTGAGAGGATGAGGATTGAAGGTGAGGAAGAGGAGGAAATGAGTGTTACCCTGGACTTTGGTTTCTTCTTGGGCTTTCAGTGCTAGCGACTTCAGAAACGAGCAAATGGTCAATATGGTCCCCAAAAGTGCGTGAGCATTAGTCGTTTTGATACCTAAAATTTATAAATGAGTTATATTAGTCATTGTGAATTATATTAATCAGCGACTTCAATGACTGAATACCTTTTTCGTGAAGTTTTATGCTAATTGACAAACCAGATATGCCGGTATTTTACTTGATATTTTCTAATTAAACGGCATGAAAATAAGAATAATTAAAGATTATAAAATGAATTTTATATATAAACAATTTTGTTGATATATTTGATTTATGTTAGCAACGTGGTCCTATTATTCGGATATGTACCTCTCATGTCAAATTGGATGTTAATCTATTATTAATATGTCAACATGATCCTCTTGTAGTAATGTGCACAAATAAAAATGTTTAAGGATAATTTTATACATTTTCAGAATATCAAGACTAAAGTATACATAAGTCAAAGTTGAAGAAATTTTCTAGACTTATCCTTAATAATAATGATAATAATAATAATATCTATGTGAGGTTATAATATATAATTAATTATTATAATATTAAAGATTTTTCCTTCATGTCAGGAAAAGAAATGTATCCAGCAGTATGTAAAAATTAAACTCAATTTATTAATAATGCAACTTTGGGTTAATCAAATTAAATTTATAACACTATAAAATGAAATTTAAAAAGTTTTGTGAACTTTCAACTTTGAAATAAGAATTTTAAGTTTGAAAGGTTTTTATCTTTTGTTTTAAAAGTTTTAAAATAAAATTTATTTGAATTTGAAAAACTTTCAAATTGAGTTGTATTTATGTGAAATTACAAGATCCATTTAAATATATATAATTTTGTTCTAATTTTAGAGTTTATTTATTTTTTATATGGTGTTTTAATTTAATAATTCCTCATATATGAGATTGTGTAGAAATTTACATAAATATTGTGTGTAAATCTTACTATTGGTGAGATTTGAGTTAAAAAGTAATATTTTATTATTAAAATATTATTATTGATAAATAATTGATTTAAAAATTATATTTTAGTACTAAAATCTTGCCATTGGTAAGATTTGTTTTTAAAAAATCTCATTCTTGTAAATAATCATAAAAATTCATATTGTGACAAATTCTGAATGAAAATCTCATATCCAAAAAAATGGAGCAAGGCTAGCTAACATCTTTGTATCTCTTGTGATTTCTCAAACTTTAGGCAACCTCAGTACTACCCTCATGAAGGTATGAAATTAGCAAACTATAGTTTCATCTACATGTCCATTGTGTCTCTTTATAAAAGTCTCATTTTGTGAAGACAATAGAAAGATTGATAACATGAAGGACTTAAAAGAGTTTCTACATAGAAAATTGCTTGTGTGAATCATTATTCTTGAATCAAGTTGTTAGATTTAGTGAAAGTTTGCAGAGACAAATAAAGGCTACGGGAGGAGATGTGCTCGATGACTTAAACAACGAAGAATCATGTCCTCTTATTGGGATGGTTTGGTCAACAAGAGCCAATAGACTACTTAGCAATGTCCTCACGTGGGTGGTAATTTTTAAGTTAATTAGTGTGTTAAAAGGTCTAGATCTTTAATTAATATTCCGGATAGGGCTAAGTCTTGTAATAGGCTAGTGTTTTTGCCTAACCATTTAATGAACTAAACTATCATTTGTTCTTCTTTAGCTTCATACTGTTACAGATGGGTTAAACCATGTTCATGTTATTATGCAACGAAATGAATTTCTATGACCAAGAAAAAACTTTAACAAAAAAAAAAAAGCAATTTTAGTTAAACAAATTTAGGGTTTAAGCATTTCAAAAAAAAATTCAACCCTAATAAGTCTTCCTTTTTTTTTTTCGTTTTCTTTGTCTTCAAGGTATTCTTATCCATCAATAAGTACTAACACGATTTAGAGATCCTTCTAAAAATTGTATTTTCCAATATTTGACCACTGTTACGTATAGACCACATCCTCATTGGTTTAAATAATTTACTTATAATAAATTAATTTTTAATAAAATACCTAAATCTTTTAAGGAATCTAAATTAATATTCTTTATTAACTTGTTTAAATGATGTAGCTTATTGGCCTATTATTTGAAAGTAAGCATGTCCAATTAAAAATATTCCTTTTTTAGCCTCAAATAGAGGTATGATTATAATATTATCCTATTAAAATGCCTTGACCGTAGGTAACCCAAACTAAGTATTCGACAAAAAGAAAAGGTGAAAAATTATGTTAAAAGAAAAAGCTCATGCCAGGTAATAATAGGATATGTTGAAATCACGGTAGAGCAGAAGAAAGAGAGAAAATGGACAGAGACAACTGAAGGTTGTTGATTATAATGAAAGAGTGAGAAAAGTTACTTACAAAGAGTCAACTGTATGACTTATAAAGTAGATGTGATGCAATAAACTCCCAAGTCCTAACAACTAATTCCTAACCAATTCAACTAAGTATAACAAACTTTCGAAAGCTGGAGGATGCGTATTTTGAATTTTACCATCCACAGCTTGGGATGAAAAGTACAACGTAATCGACAAAGGGGAGATAACAAAGTTGGAAAAGATGAATGGAAAAACAAAAAAAAAAAAGAAGAGAAAAGAATGTGTTAGCAATGACATTGGTGCCTAGTTCCAAGAAGCCTTCGATCTTCACTAGGGCCCGTTTGATCTTCTTTTGATGTCTTTATATCACTCATTGCAAGAGAAATTCCAAATGTAATAACCAATCCCAAAATGGAAACAATATCAAGATGACCTTAACCACAAACTAGAAGCTAACTAACCTTCAACCTTAACCACTTGCTAGAAGCATACATTAGAGTCAGGGTTATATAAAAAAAGGTTAAAGCCATAGGGTTATATCAAAAAGTGGTTAAAGTCATAGGGCTATATCAAGAAGTCCTAATTCAGGAACACCAATCTTCAATGTCAAATTAAGGCAAATGTTTAACCAAAAAGGGAAAAAGCCGGTTATCATACTTAACCATCGATGGCACAAGCAGATGTGCACAAATTCATGCCTAATGACAAGAAACTAATTCCAGTTTTCCAGCCATGTGAAAATCGAACACCAAATCCAGCTAGCTCTAAGCAAATGCAACAAGATATGTCCACAAGTGAACAACACCAAACTAGTAGTCAACCAAAGCAGAATCAAACAACGATTCAATATCTCAACATAACAAATCATAAAAAAACCTTTAGATTAAATAGTCCAAGATTCGTGGGGTTGAGCGCAGAATCAAACAAATAAAAAATAGAACCTCATATTCTGTTGATGAAGAGCAATGACCAAATCATTCTCCAAAAAAAAAAAAAAAAGATAGTAAGAAACGACTAGTGTCTACCATTGCCAAAAAATGGTACGCACAACAACAAACATTATTTTGAAAGATCACACTAGATCTAAACTAGAGAAATCCAAAGCAAATTAGAGTACAAGGAGAGAAGTTGAAAAACCATTGCTTCCAATGCAAAAACGAAACTAATTTGACGATGAAAGTGGCCCCGAACCACAACAGACAACGACGCGGACCGACAAATGTGACTAGTGCAGCACCACGACATGATTGAACCGAACTCTGTGGCAAATCCAAAACATAGAAGAAGAAGGAGATGGACCAGTTCTGGCAAACTCCAAATCTAGCGAATTAGCATTGAACTCAGACGACGCCAACAAAACAAAGACGAAGCGCCGATTTATATGAGCAACGAGATCAGCAAGGAGAAGAGCAATAATGGTAAACAGCCACAAAGCACGCCAAAAGACACAAATGAAGAAGAACAAAGGTGAACCAAATTCTGCCGTCGAAGACAAAAACCAAATCTGGAGCCGAAACCAAGCAGATATGGAAATAGATAAACTAGATCCCATGGAGCACTACTGCGCAGCATCGTTGAAGAACCATGCTGGAAAGAGAACCACGGTGAAGACAGAAGCAAAAAGCAGAGAGATTGAGATTAGAGAATTGAGATAAAACTATCTGGAGCAAGAGAGAAATAATGAGAAGTGAAAAGAAAATGAAGCAAAAATATTAGTTCATTGAGAACTCAGAGCAAGCAGAGCACAAAGAAGCTTCAATGTGAGTGTTATAGCTCTAACAGTATGTTGAAATCCATGACAGAGTAGAGGAATGAAAACAAAAGAAAATAAATAGATATTTAGAGTGTATTTGGTTGGAGGGTGAAAGTGGGAGTACAATTTACATAATAAACTCTATGTATAAATTTATACATAAAACTCATCTATATAAATTTTATCCTCACACTTACCTTCCAACCAAACACATCCTTTAAAGTTGTTCATTAGAATGAAAAGTGAGAAAGGTTACTTATAGTTAGCTACTATATGAGTTATACTAGATGTGATGCAGCAAGCTCTTAACAACTGATTCCTAACCAATTCAACAGATTTTAACAAACGTCTAATATCAATCATATACTCTAACAAGATTCATACTTTGTGCTTGGGGATCATGCCAAGTTCCGCTTATAGTAAATCTTAACTTGACATAACTTTTATTCATCCATAGGCCATGCGCGTATGTACTAGTTAGTAATAATTGCGATAGATTATAACACATAGATACTGTTGAATGAAAAATTATGAAATCCAAAGCATACAAAATCTTGGAATAAATACTAATGATAACAATATTCAATTTTAAGGGAATGTTACTTTATGAAAACTAGCCACATAATGGCACAAATTAAAATAAGACTATGAACAACATGAAAATATAGTTCACTGGCCAACGCTTGCCAAATATGCTTTCCCTGGCTCAAGAATGATTGATAGATTTATAAAGTTCTTGGCAGGAAATGAGAGTAAATAAACTGTTGTAGCGGCATCCTCCCATATGCAGTCATCATCAAACAAAATTGTAACACTCTTTATCCTTTCAGATATTATGATCATGTACATCTCAAATTCCACTTCAAGCTCTTTCCCTCTGAATCCTCCTATGTAGACTCTCTTCGATTTTTCACTGAGACACTCGCAAAAATCCATCATTCTCGACAACTTGTTAGTGGGATAAGGCAAATCCGACGCATTTGTCTCGTGATTATACATCATATAAAGTCTCTCGTCGACCTTCAGAAAGAATCAACAAAATAGAACCAGTTAAATCTATAAAACCAACACAAGTATATATATAGAAATAGCAAGCGAATAAGCAATAGGCATATGGTAAGTAATAAAATGTGTACCTCTTTTTTAATTCTTGTTTCTATAATCTATGGCATGATTTAAAGATCATAGATAGAATCACAACACCTTTCTCATTTGTTAGATTCAAATTCATGTAGAGAGACTCTAGATTCTTATATATACTAGGATATTTGGAACCTTCAAGTGGCTAAGACTGGAAGGGAAATATAACTATGTAAGAGATAGAAGGAAATCTTAAGAAAATTAGAGCTCCCTGAAGTCGAATGTGTGTTTTGTGAGTTGGAAAAGAGCTTTGCTAGAACCCTACTCCCAGCACATATAAATATTTAGCTTTAATTTTAATGCATTGATATTGTACAAAATTTATACACTATCATTTAATCATGTATTATCACATCAGCAAACATTGTTCTCACACTCAATACTTGAAAATTTATGCAAACAGAATTATTTAATTAAATGATAGTGTAAAAGACTGTAAATGCAACAAAATTAAACTTTAAGGGTGTATTTGGTTGGGAGATAAACTTGGGAAAAAAATTTCACAGCTAAATTTCATATATAAAATTATATATTTAACTTATCCATAAAAAGTCTCTCCCATTTTTACTTTATATCAAACATGCCCTAAATATTTTTATCAATGGAAAATAATATGGATTAGAATTGATATTGAAGAAGAGACACTAAACACAACACTGCATAAATCTTATAGAATATGCCATAGGAAAACGTAACCAAGTATAACCTTAACACTTTTGACCTCGCTTTGGGTATTTCTGTATAACAATAATGAAGAACTGTCATGACCCAATCTAGGAATGTGACCAGCACATAAAGGTCTGGGCCCCTACGTAAGCCTTTTGGGTAGCATGACTTACTAAATGCATAAATTAACATGAATTTCATAATTAAAACATGAATTCTTTAAAATCGATATCAATTTCTCTATTTTAAACATAATAATTGATTTCATAAAATAATAGAACTATTTCAGCATACTTAATTGTAAACTTGTCTTAACTCTTGATCTTAATCAAAATCTAAAAATCAATTTAATAATGGAAAACTAAATCATAAGTACATGTTTGAGTTGTTACATGAATTCTAATCACAATCTACAATTTTAAATCCATACTTGAAATATATAAACATATATAGATGTTCATAATTCTAAAATTAAATACATAATCTTCAAATAAAATACATGGCTCAGATTATGCTTGCATAATTACCGAAGCACTCTAATCTATCATGTTCTAGACTAAGCCTTACTACGAAGTAAAATTCACTACTAGAATGGCTGCGTCTATTGGAATTCTAGGTCTTGAAAACATGGTAATATCGTATATCCATAAAAAAAAATGTAGTTGTCAACTTTTGTAGACTCGCTAAATCATGTATTTTTCAACAAATCTCTTCATGGGTATACAAATCATTTTCATGTCACACAACAATCAATCATGATCCCATGGCTTTCTTAAAACACATTTCTCATGCTATAATCAAAATCATAATTTTGCTAGGCTTGGAATAACTTGTAAAATCATGTTCCATACATATTTTCATTTCTAAAATCATGCTTAGCCATCACAATACTTGAACATATTCATAATGACTGAAAACAAGATCATGAGTTTAAACTCAATCACCTGAAAAGGGAAGAACTAGTGGTGTCAACACCAATGGAGCTCTGTGGAGCGAAGATGGCACCAATGTCTACCATAATAACAATAAAATCCATGAATGAACTATGAAAACTCTAAATCAACTTTATGGAAAATGAGAAAGTACCCAAACTTGACAACAAGAGAAAACAACAATACCCATATATAGAGGAGGAAAGATGGGAAGGATACAACATAGACAAATCCTTACCTTGGAGCTTGGAGGAGGTAGGATTGAGTATAGTTGAGAGTGGGGAGGAAGGAAGAGAGACTAGGGGTTAGGGATTTTAGTTTCTAGCCCCCAATTTGCGTGGAAATGGTTTATATAAGGGTGGGGATCTTATAACTCAAAACTGTGTTGTTTTGCCACACGCATATATTGCCGGGTGACCCCTTGAGATCTAGAACCCCCACAGTAAATCTAGCATAAAGCGCTTGCCTAGCGAGGAAAATTGCAGCTTGATAATAGAGGCCTGTTTTACATTTTTGTTGTCCTTCGCCTATCGAGGGCCTTCCTGGCATCACGGCTTAGTCTCGGGGTACCCTAAGGTCATATTAGACCTAACTAAAGACACATGGACCTGAGGTATTATAAGAACCTTGATGTTTGGGGTTACAATAACATTTGCTTGTGGTAGATGAGCAATAAATCAATCACAAATACCTTATGTTTTATAGCAAAAACTTCAAGGTTGGTCATATTCACTTATACCAAATTCAAAACCTTGACTCTTGTGTTCGAAATCCTAGTCTAGGGAGTTATAGTTACACAATCTTTCAAAGTCATATTCTCTAGAGACAAACATTCACTCAAAAAAGTTCCAACATCTTTCTTCAAAAACACATGGATAGGCTTAATGGTTTTCAGGTTTTGGGAATAGATTAAAGAGTAAGGATATCATATGTGAAGGCGGTAGTTTTTAAAATTAATAACATGATAACCATCTATGATCACAAAGGGCAGATTCAAAATCAAAGTGTTTAGCCCGCAAAAATCTCTTATATTATGTGTATTATCAAGAGCATCATGCTCCATACATAATGTAACACCCTGAAGTTATTAAAAAAAATTAATTTAAGTTTTACTAATGGGAATTTGAGTATTTTGACATACTTAGTCATGATGAGGATGACCTAATGGATGAGTAGAGAAAAAAATTTCCAACCTAGACTTGAATAGAAACTTTTCAGGCTCATAGATGAATAGTTGAGTTAGGGATAGAGTATTAGGCCCGATGCCTAGGTAAAGATATTTAAAGTTTCTCGGGTATGGTGTTTTATCCGTTCAGTGAAATTTCAGTGTGCAAATTTAATACTGAAAAGACAACTTGCTCACTAAGTTTAAGTGAGCCACTTATTTTGAGCCAAGTGGATGGCTAAGATTCATTCGTTGACCAACAAACCAATCCTAGACATTTATATCACTTTTTTTCCAAAAGAAATAATTCTAGAGAAAGAAAACTAGATAAATACTACACCTAACCAAAGATAAGATTATAATAACCATCTTATCATCCCTTCCACCACATTTTTGGCCAGCACCCTCCCAAAACACCATATCCATTGTTCTTTCTCTCAAAACCCTAACCCTAGCTTCATCATCCAAAAACCTTAGCTTTGAGCCTCCAAAATCACAAGCTTCCTCCACCAAATTAAACTTCATCTACTCCTCATAATCTTCAAAACTAACCAATTAGAATTTTGATCTATCTATCAATATTTTCCACCTTGAGCCATCATACATCACTGCTAAAGAAAGGATTGAGGTCTGTTTGCAAGAGTTTAGAGTTAAGAAACTATTTTGGAGAGTTCATCTTAGGCAAAAAGCCTTAAAAGTTTCAAGAGTAAGGTTTTTGTGGCTTTTTCTTTTGTTTATGAAGATAATGAAGTCTTGAGCTTAATATTTTTGGTCTTATGGAATTTTTTCACATATATCTTGATGCGTATGCATGGGTGAAATAGTTTGTTGTTAGAAAATCATTTATGTCAAAATAAGTTTTAAGTTGAGTTGCTAAAAACTCATATTTCCACTGGGTGTAAGTGTTTCGTGATTTTTCTCAAGTAGTATGAACGTGTTTTTGACTTGGATTTTTTTTATAGTGAAGCTAACATATTAAAGTAACTATGATTTTTCTTGAGTCCATTTGAGATGCTTTTCTATTTTGAAAAATATGAAACCAAGGCTAATTAGTTGCTACTTGAACAGCCAATTTTGAAGCTCTGAATTTGTCTAATTTTGTTACTATATCAAATGATCGAATTTTAACTTGAAAGCTTTACAAATTTTTGTAGACACAGGGCCAACCTTGAATTTTTATAGAATTTGTTAATTTCATTTGCTATGGTAATAAAATTATAAATTCTAACTAATTTCTTAACCGAGTAAATTCTATTCATTAATTTTGTATAATTTTTTTCACATAGCTAGAAATGCCTTTGAGTCAAATTTTTTACAGATTAACATAGATATGTTGCAATATCTCTATAAATTATTTTTCCCCATATTTATGACGTTTGATTAATTAATTAGAATTATCTCTAAGACTAAAATTTTGGACAAGATGCTGGTGAGCTGGAATTATGATTATATGTTAATGATTTTTTGTCTTGTACACTATGTGATTTAGTTGTTGATGCTATGTATATATGATCATGATGCTTGTGCATATGCCATAGAGCATCAAACATGAAATGTCAAAATATTTCATAATAAAAGATTAAATCTGATATCCGCTTTGACACTAAATTGAAGAAAGTAAACCTGGTTAGAAATATTATTATGAGAGAGTTAGAGAAAGTAAATATGATAATCTTGTATAGGAATGAACTCAGCTCTAATAAGCGGTTTATTACCCCTAGAGTGGGCAAAACCATTTATGTCAAGGGCACATGAAGTTAAGAAAGATAAATCATCATGGAAAATAAACTTGACCACTTAAGAGATCCCCTTCGACACTTATGTCAGGGGCACGTGCAGTTGAGAAGGATATCCATGTAACGGAAAGTAAATAAAATGAATTAAGATAAATGAAGAAAGTCACTACATTTATCATATGCATACTTACATTATTATGAATTATTTGCCTATGATGATTTACATTGAGTTTGAATATTATGATATATGTGAATCATGTGACTAAATCACTAGGTATGTTTGCATGAAATGCATACTAGGTATGTTTTTGAACTGCAATGGTTGAAAATGAATTTTGATGTTATGTTTATGCATGAGTGAGTACCCTACTAAGAATTTTATAATATTCTCATCCTCATATTGCATGTATCTCGTGTTATTCTCAGATTTTGCATATGCCACCCCTATGGATCTTTGTGGAGTTGCTACAATAAGAGTTGCCTTATCATACAACCACTCATTTTCCTAACCTATTTTCAATGCCTTTTACGATCCCAAGCCTCTATACGATGGTCTGCCTCTGCTCCAAGCACAACCAGTTTTTGTTGTACCCCACTTGTACCACCAGAACCCTGCAAAGGACATACATCTTCGTTTGACTCCAACTCCTCCATTGACTTTGGTATTTTCAGCATATAGGCAATGTTATCATTTGGATGGGCAAATGGTTTTTATTTAGATAATATAACAAATATTTTGAGATGATTGTACATATCTGTTGAGAGTGTTACACATAACTATCTTATGTTCCATATATAACTCTTTTACTCTTTGAACCAAGGGTGAAAGTAGGCCAAGTGGCTCATCGGGAGCCTTTGACCTAGCCTTATTTGCCCTAGTTTATCTTAGCCTATTTAGTAAACAAGTCAGATTAAGGCTTTTTAAAAAGTCTTTTTAGCTAAACAAGTCAACTTCAACTAATGAAAATTGCCTATTAGGCCTAACAAATTGATGTACTTATATTATTATTTTTTATATTATTACTATTATTGGTAATATTATAATTAAAATTTCTAATGATAATAAATGCATTTTAATCTATTCAACTATATACTTTTAACTTATTTAAGAACTTTTTTTAGGTAATTTTAATTTTTTTTTACATATTTATCAATCATTTGGCTTATTTAAGAGTATATGTTTTAGTGTTTTTTTCTTCAGAAAAAATATAATTAAGTAGGCTTCTAAGTAGACTTTCTCGCCAGGCCAAACTTTTAAGAATGTTGAGCAAGGGCCATGAAAAGACCTGTCTTAGGTAATAAGCTCAGGATAAGACTACATTTTGGGGCTAAATCCATTACAGGTTCCATGAGCTATGATGTTAAGTCCATCAAATACTAATGGCAACGCTGGCCAATTTAAGCTAACAATGTTCTCCTCAAGGTCAGCCAAGGGATTTGAATTCATGACCTCATTCTAATACCACTTGTTGGATCAAGTGTTTATCACTAAATCAAAAGTTAAATCGGTTAACAATGGTGTAACTATATTTCCTTAAAGTTTCTTAGAACCGCATCAAGCTTGAGGGGCTATACCCATTATAGGCTCTATGAGCTGGAATGTTAAGTTTATTGAATTCGAAGGGCAACACCCAGCATATACATTTTGGTTATTTTGTTAAGAATTATATTCAAAAGATAGATAACTAATACAGTTCAATGTATTGTGAGATTTCCTCGCAGATGTATCATAGTGTAATATTTACTGGTGCTTTTATATTTAGCGTTCATCTTAATAAAAATCTCGACATCTATAGAAAGATTTTGTTTTTATATTATTTTTTCATGTCACCCACGTCTCTTCTTTTTTATCTCTTTCAATTTTATGTTTCAAAACTTTGAAAGGAAGATTAACAAAAGTAGAATAAAATTTGTAACGGAATTATTTAAGGCTTAAATTTTAAGCGCATATATATAGCTTTCCTATATTGCTTTCTTACACTTAATGTGTTATTATTTTTAACGCATTAACTTTATGAAGTTGACATATAGGTGAGTCACTAAGAATTAGAACAAATTTAAAACTAAATATGTTAATGTTTTGGATTTTAATGGTAAATTGACAAAAGTAAAAGCCAATTAATGTGCCTGAGTACATGAAAATATTGTATCTTAATAATTTTAATATGACGTATTTAATGTAAAGTTTGAATTTTTTTTCAAAATTATATCAAATTATATATATATATATATATATATAGAGAGAGAGAGAGAGAGAACGGATCAAAAGATAAAAGTATGATAGCAAAACTCTTACACCAATTGATTACAATTTGATCACTATTAATTAATTTTATTTTAAAATTTAGTGAAGATATGAAATATAGTTTCAATGAAGAGAGAGAATGTTAAGTTAACAGTTAGTGAAGAAAGAGAATATATGAAATACAGTTTCAATAATGAGAGAGAATTATTAAGTTTTTTTTTTTTATGCAGTGAGAGAATTGTTAAGCTTAACAATTAATGAAAAGCAATCTTTAGTCTATTTATATTAAAATTAAAAAATAAAATACTAGTATTTTTCAATGATATAAAAATTATATACCAGTAAACTTTTATATTTACATGTAATTGAAATTGATAGGTCTCGAGTTTAAACCTTAAGTATATAATTGAGTTAAAACATAGGAGGAAGATCCTTTTTACCGTAGTGGTCCTATCTAGCTCTAGCATAATTACCTCCAATAGAAGGATAGTTATAATTTCAGCAAAGAAAAAGTGTTGATAATTTATATTCTAATACAAGAAATTCTTATCCTTTTATGAAGATTATAAATAATTTCTGGTCAAATTGTATTTAGAAATGACAATAATTAATTGAAAAATGTTTTCAATTGCTAATTTATAACTTGTCAAACTTAATAAACTATTAAATAATTTTAAATTTAATTATATTTACATACAATAAAAATAATTTTTTTAGCTTTAAATGACACTAAATTTCATTACGGTAAAGATTGTTGCGGTTCATCTTATATCTTTCACACTTTCTTTCAAGATCATTTTATATAATTTTTCTCTCAAGATCACTTTGAAAATAATTTTCTCTATACTCACTCTCAATTAAATGAACTCACTTTCACCACCACAATTTTTCATATAGAGCCAATTTACAAAGGCTGCAATGATTCACTCACAATGGTCAAAATAGGGGATTTTGGTAAATAAAATTGAAAATGGGTTTTCGGAAATAATTATTTTTTTTATTTTAACTTGGTGAAGAAAAACAAATATATGATCATATATTTTTATGTCCACACATTTTAATATTTTAGATTGACTAAATATCCAAATGGTCCGTCAAAAATATATCAGAGAACAAATTAGTCTGTCGAAATTTTAGAGTCTCATATTAGTCTCTCAATTTCAATAAAAAAGGACCAATTGGTCCTTTCGTACAACCTTTTTTTATTATTATTATATGAACTTGTACAGATAGACTAATTTTTCCCCTTTTTTGAAATCCGATTGACAATATAGGGCACTCAAAATTAGAGAGACTAATTTTTTTCCAAATATATTTTGAGAGACAATTTTGAGTATTTAGTCGTTTTAGATTTTAAAGACATCTAGCGAAACCATTTGAGGTTTTTTATTATTATTT
Organism: Dalbergia cultrata; assembly: GCA_031216105.1. Taxonomy (NCBI): domain Eukaryota; kingdom Viridiplantae; phylum Streptophyta; class Magnoliopsida; order Fabales; family Fabaceae; genus Dalbergia; species Dalbergia cultrata. The sequence goes on along the minus strand of CM062353.1, from coordinate 26,071,693 downwards.
TCTCATTGTACCAAATTTTTTTTATTGATATAACAACAACTTATTCTTGTCTCATAAGGTGGGTTAGACTATATGGATTAAATGATGTCAAAGTATTCTATTATAAACCATGTAAAAAATCTTTTCGTACATATATATGACATAAATATTCATAAATAAAGACTTAATTGCATAGTTTTCATACTCGACCGGCTAATCAACCTTGGTTGAGGCACCAAGTCACTTATCGTTGGTTCAATCAGCGGGTCATTAGTTAAACCGATTGAACCATATATAGTTAAATTAATATACAAACTACAAGTTCATATATATATATATATATATATATCACACAAAATGAACAAGGAATATGGTTAGCATAGTGCCAAAGGAGTGCTCTAGCTTTTTGGTAGTGGGGGATTTAATCCCTATCACTTGGATTTTTAGAAAATTTCTTGATGCAATTTATTGTCAATTTACAAGTTGGCGTTTCGACTTAAACTCGACCGGTTCACCTTGATTTTGATCATATTTGAGTGGTTTCTTTGTAGGATCGAGCCGAACACATTGCTGGTTGTTTATTGCAAAATTTGGCTCTTTACTCGTCAATAACAAATAATTGACAAATTCCTTATGCAGGAGGGCCAAATTGCTCTAAACCAAGCGTATATCGACAAACTTCAAGAGTTTAGATGACAGCCTTTGCTTTTCAAGATCTCGATTCAGGGAGTGAAAAGCTGCTCCTCTTAGGTTCTTCACCAAAAGAAGAATCAAGTGTCAAACTTGTTTTTTTGTTATGAATAAGGGTAAAATGTAAAATGATTGTAACGTGATTTGTGTATGTGTAAAATGTTTGATGAATTAAAGAAGAAGAAGAAGAAATGTAGAATGCAGATTGATTGATAAACTAGAAATAAAGTACATAAAATGTAAGGAAATGCAAAGAACTTAAAAAGAAATCTAATCCTAGAAAAACGAAAGAGAGGGTTGAGAACAATACTCAGTGAACTCTGGACTCTTTGTAGTCATTGGAGACGTTTCTAGAGCAAGTGTGTGAGTGAATATTCCAACCCCTTACAATGTGTACAAAACTAGTATTTATAGACAGTCTAAGACTCTAAGATTCTGACACTTGTCTTCTGGCTGCCCTTGGATGTTGTCCACGTGGCTTTGACAGTTATTTTCTTTGTCATTTGTCCTCTGCCACTACTTTGCCACGTTCTTGTCACGCTTCTGTCAATAACTGCCGGTAACCGTCAATAACTGCCATTTGACGAACACCTATCTTAGAGTCATTATGATGGTCTCCTCCAGAGCTTTAAAATTTTCTAAGTCTTCAAGTGACAAACTCCAACTTCGACTTGTCAAACCTTGAGCATGAGAACTACTTTGTCGTGCGCCTTTGTCATCGAACAGTTACCACTTTGTCACATCTTTATAAGGCCTCTATCAGTAATTGCTGGAAACCATTGTTAACTGTCACATGACCAACATCTATCTTTTACTGATCACTGTGATGATCTTCTTAAGATCTTCAAAATTTTCTAAGTGTTGAATGACAAACTCTAACTTCGACCTATCGAACTTCAACTTCGACTGACGAACTCCCACTTTAACTGACGAACTCCCACTTCGACTTGTCGAACCTCTACAGTGAAGATTGGTCATTCTTAGCCTCTAATTGGCCTTGAAATATTAAGTCCCAAATGACAGACTTTGACTTCAACTTGTCAGAAGTTGAATAGAAGAATGACAAACTTTAACTTCGACTTGTCAAAAGCCGAATAGAAGAATTTTGACAATGCAGAGCTGTCGAATTAGATATCCAAGCTTTATGACAACTGAACTTTTATCATATTATCTGACAAACTAGATGTTTTGTCAATTCTTCCCACAACAGGCTTTTGACTAACTTTCAAGCTGTCAAAGTTAAACATCAATTAGACAATCTAATACTTAGTGAAATTTGGTGCCAACATGATGCCCCCCATAACTCTCATTTCGAAGAGCAGCTTCTGTCGATGAGAAATTGAAGAGTTGTAATTTGAATTTTAAATTCCTTGTTTAGAAATATTTCATCCCTTAACTTATGCATCTCTATGCATATTTCTATGCACATCATCATTTTATGTAATTTAACTTGATGCATTGTTGGCTTGTATGGTTTTAAATATTTGCCATTAATCAATGTTGTTCTTTGCCCACTGTCAACTTCTTGTGCAAACACATTTCCCATGACCGCCTCAAGCAGTAATATAGAGTTTGACAGGTTTGTCAAGCTTAGGCGATGTCATCACGGGAGCTTTTATCAAACATACTTGATTGTGTCAAATGCATTTTCATGGTCACATGTCCAGACAAAGTCTTTTTCTCTTTTGAGCTTGACCAATGGAGCAAATATTTTTGTTTTTCCAGACAAATAAGTAGTGAAACGTCAAATGAAATTCACTTTCCCCAAAAAAGATTGCAAATGTTTTTGGTTCCTTGGAAATGACACTTCCATAATTGCCTTTGCTTTATTTTGGTCGATAACAATTCCTCTTTTATATATATATATATATATATATATATCAGCACCTAACATGCTATCAATTGTTTATTTTGACTTGGTACATAACTGGTTTGTATGTTTTCAAGTTTTGCCATTGACTGATGATATCTTTTGTCCATTATCAACATCAACTAGGCCGTAAGCATTACCAAAATTTTTTTTATCAACTCGAAAAGGTCCTTCCCAACTTGGGGACCATTTGCCAAATATTCTTGATTTCTTTTCAAATGGCAATATAGCTTTCCAAACCAAATCTCCAATGTCAAAACTTTTAATTTTCACATGACGATTATAAAATTTGGCCATAGTTTCTTTTTGTCGCATCATGTTTTCTAATGCAACAATTTGTTCTTGTTCCAAGTCATTTAACTCATCGAACATAGAACACCAATAATCGTCAATAGGTAATTCATTTTGTTTTGACACCCTTATGGATTGCAAATTGATTTCGACAGGCAGAACTGCATCATGCCCAGAGACAAGTTTATAAGGACTTGTCCCTGTCAAGCCTTTGGGTGATTTGCAATATGCCCACAAAATTTGTTTAAGTGTATTGTGCCAATTTCGAGGTTGTTGACCTATGTGCTTTTTAATTAAAGCAATGATGCTTTTATTGGCAGCTTCAACTTGGCCATTAGCCTGTGCATAATAAGGTGTCGAAGTGATCATTTTAATTGACCTCGTATTAGCATATTCAAGCACTCTTCGACCTGTGAACATAGTTCCTTGATCTGTGGTCAAAGTTTCAGGAATTCCAAAACGATAAATAATTCTTTCTTCAATAAAATCAATTATTTCATTTTGGGTTACATCCTTTAATGCAATTGCCTCGACCCATTTAGTAAAATAGTCGACAGCTACCAAAATAAATTTATGCCCTTTTGATGAAGGAGGGTAAATTTGACCAATAAGATCTAGTGCCCAACCTCTAAATGGCCAAGGTTTAACGATGGCATGTAACTCCAATGCTGGCACGTCTGCATATTGCCATATTTTTGACAAACTTGACAAGATTTGGCATATTGCATGCAATCCTTGGCCATTGTTGGCCAAAATAACCTTTGTCGTTGGAGGGACCATCTCATCTTTTGTCCTGCTTGATGGGTACCACAAATACCTTTATGGACTTCTGCTAAAGCAATATAAGCTTCAGATTCCCCTAGACAAGACAATAGATCTCCTTCGACACCTTTCTTAAACAAAGTGTCACCAAGAATAACATAATTCAAGGATTGATATTTTAGTTTTCGATCAACACTTTGATTTGGATTCTTTAAATAGTTGACAATTGGCTTTCTCCAGTCACCATCATCTAAAGAATCAACGACAAACACTTCTCGTTCGTCAAAAGGGACTAGAATTTGCTCAATTGTGATGAATGGCTCCATGGTCGACGCCCGTATTTTGTATCTAGAAGCTATCTAGGCAAGTTCATTTTCCTCAAAGTTCAAGTCTCGAGACACATGTCGAAGTATAACAGTGTCAAATTCATATAACAATCTTGCAGCTGTCGCAAAATACTTTAATAAACTTCGACTAATGCATCTGAATTCTCTTGACAATTGTTTAATGACTAACTGTGAGTCACCAATAACTTCGACATTTTTTACTCCTTTGGCCAATAACATGTCAAGACCAATAATTAAAGCTTCATACTCCACCTCATTATTCGAACATGGGAACTTCAATTCAAACATGAACTTGGTAGGAATATGATCTGGAGAAACCAGCATTACACTGACCCCTGAACCTCGACAATGTTTTGAACCATCAAAATATAATTTCCAAGGGGTTATACGGACGTAATTCACAACTGACTTGTCTAATTCATCGCAAGGATGATCGACCAAAAAATCAGCCAATATTTGTCCTTTGACAGCCTTGGCTAGTACGTATTTAATTGTGAATTTGGTCAAAGCAAACATCCATTTACCAATTCGACCATGCAAAATTGGATATGACAACATATACTTTATTACGTCAGCTTTGGAAATTAAATGAATCTCTCTAGAAATCAGGTAGCATTTGAGTTTGGTGCAGGCAAAATACAAAGACAAACATAATTTTTCTAGAGGACTACATCTAGATTCGACATCTGTCAAAACTCTACTAAGATAATATATCACTTGTTCATTGTCACTATCATTATCTTGTGCCAGCATACTTCCAATGGTTGCTTGAGATGCGGCAATGTAGAGTTTGATAGGTCTGCCATCCTTTGGCGACGTCATCACAGGAGCATTTGTCAAGTATTGTTTAATGATGTTGAATGCCTCCTGATGGTATTTGGTCCAAACGAAATCCTCTTCTTTTTTTAGCTTAACCAAAGGTGAAAAAACCGTTGTTTTGCCAGACAAATTAGCAATAAAGCGTCGCATAAAATTCACCTTTCCCAAAAAAGATTGTAACTATTTCTTGTTTCTTGGAGGTGAAGCTTCTAATATTGCCTTAGCTTTATTTTGGTCAATGGCAATTCCTCTTTTCTGAACCAGAAAGCCTAAGAAATTTCCTGCAGTCACACCAAAAGCACATTTCAAGGGGTTCATTTTTAAACCATTCTTTCTTATTCTGTCGAAGGCTTTCCTTAAGTGTTCGAGATATGTCCTTTGTTTGTCAGACTTGACAACCACATCATCTATATAAACTTCCATAAAATTGCCAATAAACTCATGAAAAATGGTATTCATGGCCCTTTGATATGTTGCTCCAGCATTTTTAAGCCCAAAAGGCATAACTACCCATTCATATGTGCCTAAAGCACCAGGGCATCTAAAGGCTGTTTTCGACACATCATTTTTATCGATGAAAATTTGGTTGTATCCAGAATAACCATCCATAAAGCTAACTATCTCATTACCTGTTGCAGCATCAATAAGCATGCCTGGTATAGGCATGTGATATTCATCTTTTCGGGTTGCATTATTTAAATCTCTAAAATCTATACATACCCTTAGTTTGCCATTCTTTTTCATCACAGGGACAATATTAGAAACCCAATCGACATACCTGGCCATACGAATGAATTTGGCTTTGAGAAACCTCTCGATTTCTTCTTTAATTTTGGCCATTACCTCAAGTGCAAATCGTCGAGGTGCTTGTTTGACGGGTTGACTGTTTGGTTTTAAGGGCAGTCTATGTTCGACTAGTTGACGACTTAATCCAGGCATTTCGTCATATTCCCATGCAAAGCAATCCCTGAATTCTTTGAGTAACTCGACCAATTCTTCCTTAAAATCCTTTGGCAATAGCTAGCTCACGTATGTTGGTCTTGTCTCACCATCTTTGCCTAAGTTGATTTCTTCAAGAGGATCCTGCATTTCACAAATTTTATTTCTAGTCCTAAGGTTGTTAGATAAAACAGAAGTATTCTCAAATCCTAAGGGTTCAAAGTCATAAATATAGTCCAGTAATGCACCATCAGTAGTGCATATAAATTGTTCGACCATATAGGCCGACAAATGAGCCATCTAGCTCGACAAATCCATAAATTAATCTAAATCTGGGACCGCTTCAAACCCGGTCCTGGGTATCAATGTCAAGCCTTCATTTCCAAGAATGCATTTGTCAATTTTCTCTGGGTCAAACTCAGCTTCGACCTCCAAAGGCTTGATCTTCTTATTGTAGATCTTGAAGTCCACGTGCAATTGCTCGACGTAGCAAAAACTATTATCAGCTCCAATCTCTTCGATCCCTCCCTCTGGATTCCAAAATATGAGCTTCTGGTGCAATGTCGATGGAACAACTCCTACCCCATGATTCCAGTCGCATCCAAGCAAAACATTATAACTTGCTTTTGATAGGACAACGACAAACATTGTCTTTCGACTAACACTTCCCACCTTGACATCTAGCATTACAACGCCTTTGGCAGCAGAGGATTTTCCATTATAATCAGTTACAGCCACATTGGTTTTCACCAAATCTTTGGCATTCTTGCAAAATTTGACCAGTATAGACTCTGGCATCAAATTGATAGCTGCTCCTCCATCAACCAGCACTCGATTGATCATCTTTCCTTCGATTGTCCCCTTAATATGCAAAGGCCTTAAGTGAGCTTTAGTCATTTGGTCAGGTTTCTCAAAAACTCCATTGGCACAGAAATCTTCACAAACAAAGACACATTCATCTCCAACGATGATATCTTCACAATCATCTTCCATCTTGGCACATGCCCCTTCGACAACATATTCTGCAGGCAAAACAGAAACAACTCCGACCAAATGTGCGTTAAAAATAGTATGTAAGTCATCATCAAAACCAATTTCAAAATTATTTGTCAACAAGTCTTCTTCAGTGAGTGGGTGGTATTCTGGCACCACTTTACCCTCTTGCTCAACTTTTGACAAAGGATGATATTCAGGGACCATCTTGTCATTCTAACCACTTTTAGAATGTGCAGTTGGCACTTCCTGTATCGAAGGATTCTCAGTAACCTTGGACAATTGATTCAGAAAATTTGATGATCTGGACTTTTTACTAGTACCACATCTTTTAAAGGAACGAAACCTTTACCCTTAGGGTATGTTTGTGAGTTTGGATTTTAGAGGGAAAGGAAGGGGAGGGAAGGACTTGTAGTGTAAAATTATATTACAAGTCCTCCTCTCCCCTCCCTTTCCCTCCAAAATCCAAACTCACAAGCATACCCTTAGGGGACTTTGGTTCGCTTACTTGGGAAGTGGTTTGACTGCCATTTTTCCTCCTCCAAACATAAGGATTAGAACCTATCCTTCGCCCTTGATTGTACTTCCTTCTTGGTCTCCTTTTCTTTCTTGAAGACGAAGCCTCATCTTCAGGGTGAGCATTCTTAATCCATTGGTTTTGAACAACCATGGCTGGAGGAACGCGGGTTTGACTTGACAGGTTGTTAGGCTTTCCACTCATCATCACGACAGTCTTCGTCTTTTGATTAACTTGTCTTGCTTCAAGTTTTAAAAACTTAGGATCAAAAGGACCAAAGTCAAATTTCGACTAACCTGCTACTTTTCTCTTCAGTTCCAGATTCTCTTTTACCTTTTCGGCAATCAATTTTTCGATCTTTTGCTTCTCATACATTGTCGCTGCAGTTAGGTTGAATATAGCGCTGCACCTTGGACAAAGAGAAACATCTCGACTGCTATTCTTTTGTTTAATCAAGAATGTCAAAAGATCTTCCCCCGCCTTTGGGTAGATTATTTGTTCGACGACTTCAAAAAAATCGAGCTCATAGTCACGTCGAAACTTCTTCTCAGCTTCGAGGTTCGACATTCCTAATCCAGCAACATTGATGTCAAGGAAAGCTAGCTCGACGAAACTTGAATTGACTTAGAAAGGGTCAGTATCTACTTTCACGGTCTTTTCTTTCCCTTCGAATGTCAAACGTCCTTCGTCAATAGCTTTCTGGATCAAATCCCTAAAACGAACATAACTATTAGTAGCATGTCCAGTCGATTAGTGAAATTTACAAAACTTTTGTCCTTTCAATTCTGAAATTGAAGGGATTTTCTTTCCTTTAGGAAGAATTATTTGTTTATCTTTCAGAAGTACGTCAAATATTTGGTCAGCCTTAGTAATGTCAAAAGAATATATTTTTGATGACGGCATCTTCTCTTTATTTCTAGCAGGCCTCAAAGACTGATAAACATAAGTTGGCCCTGATTTTAATTCAGCCACGTTAACTTCATCACCACTACCCTCGACCTCATCGTCAGATTGGTCGACCTCGACATAGGCTACCTTTTCACGACGAAGTATTTTCTTTCTCATTCTTTCCTTCTCTCTTTTTATTTGTTCAATTTGATGAACTTTCTCTGCTAATTGGCCTAGGTGTATGAATTGAAGATTGATGAGTTTCTTCCTAATATCAAAATCTAGACCATTGATAGCTATTTTGACTATCCCACACTCTGGTATAGGAGTAAAACATCTATTTCTAGCACTCCTGAATCTGACCAAATAATCATCGACAGTTTCTCCTAAATCTGACTATGAAAACTGCTTTCTAGTTGAGCCTATGTCAAAATAGAGTTTGGTCTCAAATTTGAAAATCATGTGAAAGCATTTCTTGTCAATGATGAAGGGAAAAAACGCATTTTCAAGTGTTCGTTTGATGCCATTTCCCCTATCTCAATGGTGTATCGAGCGATGTGCTTGACAGTTGACTCCCCATTCTCACCAGAGAATTTTGTCAAAGATTTGGGAATCTTCCAACCTCTACGCGCTTCGGCCTGTTGAATGTAATCTAGGAATGCAGACACAAATAGAGGTTGATTGGCAAAGCCAACATTGAAACCGAATCTGTTTAGAACAGTTTCGATAGCACGTGTGATGTTTTGATTTTGTTGAATATTTTGAATTTGACGTGCATTATTATTTTGATGTTGATGATGCTCCCCTACATTTTGTTGTCTAACCCTTTGAACTTCATTGTCAGCATCTTGTCCTCGACGGACTAGATTGACAATTGGGTCGACCTGATCAGTTTCATTTGGAGGTTGATCATTGATTTGATCATTTGGATTGTCATCCAAAGCGATGGCTTGGGCCATTCATCCCATTTGTCGAGCCAGTTGCTCGAATCTTGTATTATTTGTCTCAATCAAAGGCGTCAATACTGTCGCCATTTGTTGAGTTAACATATTGACAAGATCGTGATGACTCTCGTCAATTTGTTGTCTAAATACAACAATAGAGTCGACCGTGTTTGTGGGAGTCCCTGTCACACCTGTTCTGAGTATATCAGGGAAAATTGGGCCAATGTTTGGTTGTCTTGTAGTTGTTGGGTTTGTCGAAGACATATTCCCCATTCCAACCATACAATGGCCCATTAATGGAGGGTTGACAAAACCAAACTGTGGCAAATGTGTACTAAATTGTGGCAAACTAGACATGATTGGCATAGTTTGACTCTGAAACAAAGGATTATGTGAGTACACATTATTAAATACATCAATATTACCAACATTTAATGAATTCCCCGTGTTTGGTGGATTTCCCATGTTTGACAATGTGGAAGGCATATACCCTGGGGGTATAACCCAAAGGAAGGCCATATGGAGGCCACATTGTAGTGGTGTTGGCCACATTTGTTTGAGGCATACTTTCACTTGTCTGATTGACTGGAGTCAAGACAGGCTCTAAAGTATTAGGGGGATTATTTTCTCCTTCATTTTGTCTGTCTTCTGATGAGGACGATGCTCTTGACATATTTGACACTATAGTGCCACTACGCAAGCGCATATATTTTGTTTGACACGATTTTATTTCCTTTTAAACAGTGTGTCCAATCGGGCGTGCCAATTTGTTTATTGCAGAATTTGGCTCTTTACTCGTCAACAACAAATAATTGACAAACTCCTTATGCAGGAGGCCAAATTGCTCTAAACCAGGCGTTTATCGACAAACTTCAAGAGTTTGGATGACAGCCTTTGCTTTTCAAGATCTCAATTCTTCTTTTGGTGAAGAACCTAAGAGGAGTAGCTTTTCACTCCCCGAATCGAGATCTTGAAAAGCAAAGGCTGTCATTCAAACTCTTGAAGTTTGTCAATATATGCCTCGTTTAGAGCAATTTGGCCTCCTGCATATGGAGTTTGTCAATTATTTGTTGTTGACGAGTAAAGAGCCAAATTCTGCAATAAACAGTGGTTTACCGATTTCTAGTCTAAACCAATTCAAAAGTCCAACCCAATTTTAAAAACTATGCTTAATTGTAATTAAAAAAATTATGAAGGCTCGGCTTTTTAGAAATTGAAATAATCTCAAGTTATCATTCATTGTGTATATATGTTTGGCACAAATTTTTTTTTCACAAAAAGAGTACAGACAGGAAAAAAAAACTTTACTAAAAAGTTGTCCAGACTTCAAACATTTAAAAAAATAAAAAAACAAAAGATAAAGTTTCTGTGATATTTTATTTAATCATTAAATTAAATTCACGTTTTATAAACTTTAAAATTAAAAAAAAAAGTTTCTTTCGAGACTGTATGAGTTAGAAACCAAATTTCGTCGAAGCCATTATTTTTCCCATTTCAAACAATTGTCTTGTTGCCATAAATAATTGGTCATATACATTCTTCAATTTCCACTTTTCTTCCCACAAAAAGTTATAGATCAGCTCATAAAAAACATAACACAATGACATGACATTTTTTTTAAAAAAATAATTTTCTACGGATATATAAAATTTATAAAAACCACAAAGTGTAATGTGATAACAACTCACCTTGTCCCTTAACTATATAGTCAGGGGTTCGATCCCCACTAATAGGAATAAAGCGCGTTTCTTGGCCAGCCGTTTACCTATTTGGGAAAGCTTTCGCGGCAAGGGAATTAGTCACTACTATCGGCAGTAGATATCTTGATTTTGATTAAAAAATATATAAAATTTATAATTATATAAACTTTCAGTTTTAAACAGATATATAAAATTTGTAAAGTATTTACATCAATCAAGTGCCACCATAATTAGATATTTGTATTTCTATAATCAATAAAAATCTCAATGAAAAGCATTTATATCTATTATAATTATTTATTAAACTATAAATAATTTTCATTGAAATTTGTAATTTTTACTAAAAAATTATGTTATTTAATTTTTTATTATTAATTTTTTAAATAAATATCTTTAATTCCCGTCCGTTCATTAATTATTAAATTTAATTATTATTTCTCTTCATTAAGCCTCTATTTTATTATTCTTTTATTAAATTATATCATTGTAAACCATTAAATTAAAATAAAGATAATAGTAAAAAATGAATAGCATGTCCTTTTATTCTATTGACTTTTTTTCGATAATTAATACTGGGCTCTAAACTCACTTAGAAGAGAAAGTGCAATATAAGATATCTCAAAGATATAACAAAATGGCCAAAGTAACGTAAAAGGACCTTAGAGAGCACTCCAACGTTCTGTAAACCATTAAATGTCAATTTACATAGGAAATCAATCCAAATCCAAGCTACTTTTTTAAATCAAACAAAATCTTTGACTTGATGTCCCAGATTGTTTTTTTTTTTTTTTTATGAACCAAGGGTATCTACCACCACAAGCAATGACTAATCCCCTTGAAGTGTAGAGCTCATATATGTGAGTCTTGCCTCTGGCCATAAAACCTTCTCCATACACACCACCAGGAATCGAATCCCTGACTAGATGCTTAAGGAGTCCAGGTAGCTAGGTCTTATGGTTCCCAGATTGATCGATTCAATGTGCTTTCTATAGTTCCTATAACTCACAAATTATCATCAAAATCTTCCATGAATTAAAAATTATTTATATAATTAATTTCATTTCGCAAACATTGGAAGAGTATTATTATTATGGACCAGTGTCTAGGTCAAGCCCAAAAGCTAAGATAGGCTCAATAGCCGAGGCCCACCTTGATTGGACTTCAGTCGACTGCTAATTGAGTTTGGATATTGATCTAATTCGACCTCATAGGACCTCGTCACGTGGTGACGGTTACTCAGGAGTTAGTGTTGCACAATCCACTCCTCTTATAACTAAGAGAATGTGGGAGCAAGGCTATGAAGGGCATGATCAGATTCTTAGCCGTGGTAACCACCATGGGGTCTCCTCTATAAATATCCTCATGCGCTCTAAGTACAATTTTTATGTTCACTTGCATATCTACCATACATTAAACCTTTTTTTACATTTATCAATGAAGTCCTTCAAAGTGCACACCCCTTGTTCCTTGGAGAAGAAAGTGCATTTGTCACGACCCAATCTTAAGCCGTGACCAAACAATAGATTAAATGAATTCACCTAGCCTAGCAAGCCTACAAATATGGTCCCACTAGGTTAAATTATAAACTTAAATACTTTGGCTATTGAAAATCTGGCAGCACCTCCCCTAAAAATTGAACAACTCATATATTAAGTTTAACATGTTACACAATGTAGTATCATAACCCAGATTCAACAGCCAGCACATTCCAATTATATACATACAAAGGACCAGTTATACAAAAGCTCATGTTTAAACCTTTGTTCTTACATGTAAATCAAAATATTCAACCTATATCCTATAGTTGCAAAATATTAGAGTTAATAACCAAAAAGCCTCAATTGACAATAGAGACCTAACAAAAAGAATATCATGGGCAAACAACAATCCAAGAATCTACTACTTAACTACCTGAAAATATGGAGGAAAACAGGAAAAGGGAGGGGGTGAATCAAACAGACCCGGTGAAAACTATAAACAAAATGGACAAGAAGGAGAAACCAATTAATGCACGAGTATATAATATAAAATGGGATAACCTATAAATCATACACATTTCTAAAAGGAAATAATAAAAATATAATAGTCCATACTTTCTATACTTCTTCCATAGTTTAAAAATAAATACTCTTTGAAATTTTATTTCTGAACAAAATCTCAAAAATAGCTATTAAATACATTTTCTCACAATTTTCTCCAATTCCTTATTCTCACATAAAATTTACTTCATCATCAAATACTCAAATACTCATGAGGGTTACATAAGAAGCATAAATCTTATTTGGGGAGTAATCTCAATCCGTCAATTACAAGGTTTATTATTTCTTAAATAAGGTTCTTTCAAATTTTATCTCACTAAGAGACACTATGTGCATATAGGCCGTTAAATCTCTTCACTATAGCAAATGGTAATGCCACTATATCTCTTTGCTATGGCGAGGGTATTGCCATTATATCTCTTTATGGCAAGTGGTATTACTATTATATCTTTTCACTTTTGCAAGCAGTAATTCCATCTTAGAACCCATCATGGTTTTCTTAAATAAATTTTTATTGAACACGATTTATAAATCTAAAATTCAATCTTCATATTAATATAACCTTACAAGTATCAAATATCATAAACTTTTCCAATGCACATTGAAATAGCATATAGCATAATCATGGCATTATAAAATCAACAAAGAGGGCTAGCAATAATTTCAACCAAATCATCAAGCCATATTTAATAACCATTATATTTCAGAAAATTAGCTAATAAATCTAACCAAATAATCCAAGTAGCTTAGAATACAATTTTTTATCAAATCTAATAAGCTAGTTTCTCCTATAAAAACAATTTAGAATACCCCCACTATGTAAATAGTTACTCACAGTGCAAAAGGATCAACTAGCAAACATAAACATTTTGACAAATTTAAACAATTTATTTCAAAACAATTTATCAATTAGAGAGCTCATTAAGCAAAATCCCCAATTTACGAAATAGAGGGTTCCTAAGGATTACAGAAAAAATCAAGTCTTGACACTACCCACTACAACTTATTAATATTAGAACTTCTAACTTACTAGATTAATACTTAAAATATCAAATACATATCCATCCACCATTTTTGAGAGCTCATTAGTTTTAGGATATACCCTAGAGTAACCAAAAAGAGGATGAGATTGAGATTAGAGACCTACCTTAAATTTTGGAAGCTAGAGGGTATGAAGTTTTGATGACAAATTAATAACTATCTGATTTATTGGTTGAAGATGAGGGAGGAAAATGAAAAAGAAGAAGAACAACAACAAAACGGAAGTAGAGAGAGGGAGAGATGCATGAGAGTTCTTTTTTCTTAGGGGGGAGGAGGGGAAGGGGTTTGGTGGTTTTAAAACCACGCCCCCTTTTCTATCTCTTTTTTTTTTTAAGCCCAACAAAATACTAAATTGCTTCCACTTAAGTTTATTTTTCCTTCTCCCCCCAAAAAAGAGCGCGGTCTAACAACATCTCCCCCCTCAAAAGAAATTTGTCCTCCAATTTCAATCTAATTACTAACCTTGTGTTTCAAAAAGATGTGGATATTTTTCTCGCATAATAGCTTTAAGTTCCTATGTGGTTTCCTCACTAGATTGTCCGCGCCAAAGAACCTTCACAGATGTAACAACTTTAGATCGTAGACGCTTCACTCGCTTGTCTATTGTTGCTACTAGTTGCTCACTATAGCTTAGGTTCTAATCAAGCTCAACTGATTGATGTTGTATGATGTGAGAAGGGTCATGAACATATTTTCAAAGCATCGAAACATGAAAAACTGGATGAACTCCTGAAAGGTTGGTGGAAAGGCTAGAAGATAAGCTACTTGCTGCACCTTTTCCAATATCCCAAAAGGTCCAATGGACCTTGGGCTTAACTTCCCTCTCCTACCAAATCTCAATAAGCCTTTTATGGAAGAAACTAGTAAGAACACGTGTTCCCTTACACCAAACTCTAAAGGCCAACATCTCCAATCTACACAAGATTTTTGCCCGCTCTAAGCTGTCATTAAGCACTCTCGAATTAATTGAACCTTTTCAATGCCTTCCTAAATTAAATTTGGGCCAACCAATTTGGACTCTCCAGATTCAAACCAACCAATAGGTGACTTGCAATGTCTTCCATATAAAGCTTCAAATGGAGCAATTTGGATTGTAGATTGATAACTGTTATTGTAAGCAAACTCCATCAATGTAGATATTGGTCCCAACTACCTTTGAAATCTAAGACACAAGAACGGAGCATATCCTCTAAGATTTGTATTATCTTCTCAAACTGATCATCCGTCTAAGAGTGAAAAGTAGAGCTCAAATCCAATCTAGTTCCCAATGCTATCTAAAAGGATTTCCAAAATTGAGCAGTGAATTGAGACCCGCGATCAGATATAATAGATGTTGGCACTCCATGCAGAGATACAATCTTTTCCAAATAGAGCTTGGCATATTGAGCTACCGTGTAAGTATTCTTCACAAGTAAAAAGTGTGTAGACTTTGTCAATCAGTCTACAATCACCCAAGTTGAATCATAATCCCTCACGAAGGCAATCCTATAACAAAACCCATTGTGATTTTCTCCCACTTCCACTCGGATATTTCAATCTGTTGGAGTAATCCCTCGGGCTTTTGATGTTCAGCCTTTACTTGTTAACATACTAAACATTTAGAAATAAACTCAGCTACATCTTTTTTCATTCCTTCCAACCAATAAAACTTTTTCAAGTCTTGATTCATCTTTGTAGAACCTAGATGAATAGTATAAGAAGAATGGTGCACTTTCTCTAATATCTTCCTTTTCAAATCATACATATTGGGAACACTTAAGCGTTTTCCAAGACGTAAAATGCCAACAGAACCAACAACAAACTTTGAAGCTTTGCTTACTTGGACTTCTTCCATAACCTTCTTCAAAAAGGGATCTTCTCCTTGATTACCCTTAATATCATCCGAGGTTGAATAGACTTGAACAAGAGCTAATACAGACTATGCACCTGTGACTTCAAACCCCACTCCAATTCAACAAGTTCTTGGAACTCTCCCACCATTGGTCTTCTAACCTCAGCTATATGTGCAAGACTTCCCATAGGCTTTCAACTCAAGGCATCAGCTACCACATTTGCCTTTCTTAGATGGCACATAATTGTACAATCGTAGTATTTTAAGAACTCCATCCACCTCCTTTGCCTTAAATCCAAGTCCTTCTACTGAAAAACATACTTAAGACTTTTATGATCAATGTAAATCTCGCATGTCTCGCAATATAGATCATGCCTCCAAATCTTGAGAGCAAATATCACTGCCGCCATCTCTAAATCATGTGTGGGGTAGTTTTACTCATGCTTCTTAAGCTGTCTAGAAGCATAAGCAATCACTTTCCCCTGTTACATCAACACACAGCCAAGGCCAATTCTAGAAGCATCATAGTAAACTGCATAACCACCACCGGAATTAGGCAATGCTAACACCGGGGTGGATGTCAGACAACTCTTCAACTGTTGAAAACTTTGCTTGCATGCATTAGTGCATTGGAATCGAACTTGCTTCTACGTCAACTTTGTCAAAGGTGCTGCTAGCTTAGAGAAATCCATAACAAATCGGTGATAATATCCTACAAGTTCAAGAAAACTACGAATCTCTATCACAGAGGTAGGTCTTAGCCAATTTTGCACTACTTCCACTTTCTTAGAATCAACACTTATTCCCTCTTTAGACACCACATGACCTAAAAAAGTCACATTGTCCAACCAAAATCCACATCTAGAGAACTTAGCAAACAACTTATGTTCTCTTAAGGTTTGCAAGGCCAACCTCAAGTGTTTTCATATTCTTCCTTACTCTTGGAATACACTAAGATGTCATCAATGAATATTATAAAAAAGTGATCTAAGAATGGCTTGAAGACTCAGTTCATCAAATCCATAAAGGCTGACATAACCAAGAATTCCTAATGACCATAACGAGTGCGAAAAGCCGTCTTAGGAATGTCTTCACCCCTTATCTTCAAGTAGTGATATCCAAATCGCAAGTCAATCTTTAGGAAATATTGGGATCCCTGAAGCTGATCAAATAAATCATCGATTCAAGGAAAGGGATACTTATTCTTTGCTGTTATTTTGTTTAACTGTCAATAGTCAATACACAATAGAATGAATTATCCTTTTTCTTAATGAACAACACCGATACACCCCAAGGAGAACAACTACAACGGCTAAAACCCTTATTAAGTAACTCCTTCAACTATTCCTTTAATTCTTTAAGTTCGCTGGAGCCATTCTATATGGAGGTATAGATATTGGCTGGGTATCTGGAAGCAAATCTATGCAAAACTCTATCTGCTTGTCAAGTGGTAATCCTAGTAACTCTTTCGAAAATACATCAGGATACTCAGATACTATAAGAATATGTTCCAACCTCCCTTGTGATAAATTGATATCTCTCACCATTGCTAAGTATCCTTGACAACCCTTTCTCAATAATTTTTGAGCCACCATGAAGGTAATCAACTTACTTGGCAACCAATCCCAATCACCTTAAAAAGTGAATGGCGATTCACCTGGCAGGCTAAAATTTACCACTTTATTATAGCAATCTATGTTAGCATGATAAGAAGTTAACCAATACATACCCAAAATCACATCAAAATCTACAATGTTAAGAACTCTGAAGTTAACTCCTAAAAGTTTGCCATCCACCGAAACTTCACATGCTCTAAACACCAAAGTAGCTAACAAAGTGCCCATTGGTGTAACTACTATCAAAGGTTCCTTAAGGGGTGTAGGGTCCCTCCCAAGACAAGATGCAAAGTAAAGTGTTACAAAAGAATGAGTAGCTCCTAAATCAATCAAAATATATGCATCATGAGAACATAATGAGACTATACTTGTCATAACAACATTAGACGCCTGAGCATCTTGTCTGGTCATTGCAAAAGCACAAGCTTGTCCTCTACCGGCCTACCCTTGACCTCTCACACCCAACCCTCTACCACTCCACTGAGTACTACTAGATTCTCATCCATGTGAACCATTGCCATGTTAGCCTGAAACCGTAGATGATGTTGCTCTACTACTAGAAGGTTGAGAATGCATAATAGGACACCTTCTAGTAAAGTGTCCTACCTACCCACACTGATAACAAACTGTAAAGCCTTGTCTGCGTGGTCCAAAATGCATTTTCCCATATGTAGTACAAGTAGGTGGGACTTGATTAGAATGCCTCTGATGTGGTGGAAAGCCCCGATTAGGAGCATTGCTAGAAGTCTAGCTACCATAGACAGTCTGTGACTGAGGGGCTTTTTGTTGATCTCGACGTCCCTGATTGATATCATCTTTAGAACCTCCACTATTACGGCCCTGATAGCCCCAAGAGCACCCTCTGATCGTGACCTCTTACGTGAGTCACGTGATGCTCCACCTTTACCTTTACCTTTACCTCCCCACTCAATGGCCAAAGCCCTGTTCAAAACTTGCTCATACGTCATCTCAGAACCTACTAGCACCCTATATATATAAGGCCTTAAACTATCAATAAAGTGATCAACTCGCAACTCCTCAAAAGCAACCATGTGCAATACATATCTAGCCAACTTTTCAAATTGCGTGTTATATTCCATCACAGTCATCTGATTTGTCTGCACAAGAGACTCAAACTACTGCTCCTACTAACCCGAATACTCTTTGGTAGGAAATGACTTAAGAATAATTAGGTAAACTCATTCCATACCAAAAGCGGTGATCCTCCAAGCCTCGCATGAAAACATAGTCTCATATCAACCTGTTGCCACATCTCATAGTTGGAAGGCTTCCAACTCAACCATCCAAGTAAGAGAACATCCCAAAGATCCACATATATAAGCCACATCATCTAAGAATCTCTCGGGGTCCTTACTAGAGTAAGAACCACTGAATACTAGAGGGTTATGCCTCGTAAATGAAGACAAAGAAACCACTGGCCCCTGACAGTGTACTAGTGGCTACTCAACATTTGCCACCTCTTCACTAGACTCTGAACCTTCTTGATTCTGATCTACATGAGGCTGTTAAGGGCATTCAACAATTGTTGAATTGATTGTTAAACATTATCCATACCCATAGCTAGTCTAGCTAGTGTAGGATCCTCACATATAGCTTTAAGAACCTAGAATTGAGGTATTACACCACCCCATGTACGTCTAGCATGGCGGCCGACACACCCACCACTTCTTGTGATAGCTGGACCACCCTGTGTATGTCTAGTACGACAGCCGACACGCCCACCACCTCTCATGGTAGCTGCATGGGGTTGAGTGGAAGCCTCATTAGTAGTCAGCCTCCTAGCAAGTTTTTTTCTTAGGTGGCATCGTCACCTAGGACATAAATAGAGATCAGAAAATAGGTGCAACATGGGGTATTGCACCACCCCATGTTTGTCTAGCATGGTCGCCGACACGCCCACCACCTCTTGTGGTAGTTGCATGGGGTTGAGTGGAAGCCTCATCAATAGTCGGCCTCCTAATAGGTTTTTTCCCTGGGTGGCATCGTCACCTAAGACATAAATAGAGATTAGAAAATAGGTGTAATCATCATAGGAGACTTGCAAAGACAACACCAAATAGAATATGAAAACCAAAACAAGAGATTCCAATTTAACAATGGACACCTATAGCCTCCTACTTGTACATTGTGCCTAGGTACACAAATTACAAGCAAGATTCTATAATTGCCCAAATATTTGGGGCCATTAAGATGACAGGACCTACTAACCATAGCCTTGATACCAACTTTCTCATGACCCTATCTTAGGTCGTGACCGACTCATAGGTTAAATGAATTCACCTAGTCTAGCAAGCCAAAAGATATGGTCATACTAGGTTAAATTACAAACTTAAATGCTTTGACTATTGAAAATCCGACAGCACCTTCCTTAAAAATTGAACAACCCATATATCAAGTTTGACCTACTATACAATGTAGTATCACAATCTGTATTCAACAACTAATACATTGCAGTTATATACATACTAAGGACTAGTTATACAAAAGCTCATGCTTAAACTCTTATTCTTATATGTAAATCAAAATATTCAACCTATGTCCTATAGCTGCAAAATATTGGAGTCAACAACAAAAAAGCCTTAATTGACAATAGATTCCTATCAAAAAGAATATCATGGACAAACAGCAATCCTAGGAACCTACTCCTCACCTACTTGAAAATCTAGAGGAAAAGGGAGGGGTGAGTTAAACAGACCCAGTGAGGACTATAAATAAAGTGGACAAGAAGGAGAAACCAATCAACGCATGAGCATATAATATAAAACGGGATGGCCTATAAATCATACATGATGGGTTGCATTCATGCACCCCATTTCCCATTCAACTCTAGGCATATTGCATTATTTATGTGCTTAATTGGTTAGCATTTAGTAGATTTGCATTTGGTCCTAATGGTGTATCATTAAATGAAATCATGGTTTTCTGCACCATTTTGATAAATAAATATATTTTGGAACTTCTTGTACTTTTAACCTTTTTTTGTGAGTGTCATTTGCTGGCAAAGACTTTCCAGGTTGCAAGATTTAAAGTTTCTGATGTTGTGATGCTGTCTAATTTTACCCCCAGTTGCTATTTTTCCAATATTTGGAGCTATAGATATCTGATTTCCATGATTCTTATGGCGTTGGAAAGCTTGTTCGAAGAGCTACAACTTCTATTTCTAGAGACAAGAGCTAATTCGAACAGTTTAGGCCTTAAAATGGGTTTGGAAGTATACGAAACAGTGTTGAGCGAGCACATGACCGCTATAGCGGTCACCAGAGAGACAAATTTGACTGCAGCGCTTGTGGGCATAAGGCAGGACCGCTATAGCGGTCCCAAACCGCTATAGCGGTCATAAGTGACTTCATGTTAACGAGTTTCGCGACTTCGTTCCGCTTTTGAATCTTTTGTTATTTTAACTCCATTTCGGAGACTGAAAAAGGATTCAGAACATTTTTTATTTTTAGGTTTTAGCTTTCTCTCTCTCTCTCTCTCTAGGCTAGGGTTTCCAATTATTGTTAAATTTTAGTATTTTCTGGGTTAGAATTTATCAATTTTCTTTGACGTTGGCTGTGAACTCCCCCTATGGAGGAGTAATTTCCTTACCGTGCACATGGATGACTGAAGATTAAGATTGTTCTTGAGACTCCAATTTTTATTTGCAATTCGTGGTTGGTTTTTCTTTCCCTCTTATCTTCTCTCTTTAATATTGGTTGTGATGATTATTGCAATTGTATTTTTAAGGGTGGTTTGATTGTGCATTCATTTGCGTGCATAATTTAGATACTATTAGGGTATTGGATCGATTGATTTAATTACATCCAAATTGGTAAGGGATTGAAATTAACTCCGTTAGGAATTAGGTTGCTGTAATTGGTAATCAGACTGTCATAGGTTCATAGAATCATGATCGTGAATTACTAGTCCATATGTTAGCCAAACCCTTAGTGAGAATGCGATTGTATGATTGCTAAGTAGAATTACATCATTATTGTGTGATAGCATGAATAATGAAAGTAACCACCACCATGAATTTATTTCTTGAGTCAATGATTGAACAACTCTTAATCTGATGGAATCCTTGTGCAGGTAATTCTTCTCATCATATTTCCTCAATTTAATTTTGCTTTGAATAATTCCAAAAATTCCCCAATTTATTGAATCAATTAGAATACTTCCTTATGAGACGACCTGAGTTATGCCCTTTACTACATTTTTGGTGCAATTTAGCATTTTAATTATTTTTAATTTGTTGCGGGTAGCGACAACTCGCATCAATACACATTTCTAAAAGCCAATAACAAAAATATAATAGTCCATACTCTCTATCCTTCTTCCACAGTTTGAAAACAAATACTCTTCAAAATTTTATTTCTAAGTAAAATGTCAAAAATAATTACTAAATACATTTTCTCACTATTTTCTCCAATTCCTTATTCTTGCATAAAATTTACTTCATCATCAAATACTCAAATACTCGTGAGGGTTACATAAGAAACATAAATCTTATTTGGGAAGTAATCACAACCCGTCAATCATAAGGTTTATTATTTCTCAAATAAGGTTCTTTCAAATTTTATCTCACTAAGAGAAACTATGTGCACATAGGCCGTTACATGTCTTCACAATGGCAAGCAGTAATGTCATTATATCTCTTCACTATGACAAACAATATTGCCATTATGTCTCTTCACTATGACAAGCGGTATTGTCATTATATCTCTTCGCTTTGGCGAATGATAATTTCATCTTTGAACCCATCATAGTTTTCTTGAATAAATTTTTATTGAACACAATTTACAAATCTAAAATATAATCTTCATATTAATCTAACCTTGCAAGTATCAAATATCATAAATTTTTCCAATGCACATTGAAATAACATATAGCAAAATCATGGCATTATAAAATCAACAAAAAGAGCTAGCAATAATTTCAACCAAATCATCAAGTCATATTTAATAACCATTATATTTAAGAAAATCAACTAATCAAACAAACCAAATAATCCAAGTAGCTTAGAATAAATTTTTTATCAAATCTAATAAGTTAGTTTCTCCCATAAAAACTATTTAGAATACCGCCACCATGTAAATAGCCAATCACAATACAAAGGGATCAACTAGGCCTCTCCTTAATAGTTTCGAAGGGAGTAGCTCGCTCCACATCAACAGAATCTAGCAAATATAAGCATTTTAACAAGTTTAAATATTTTATTTTAAAACAATTTATCAATCAGAGAATCCGTTAAACATAACCCCAAATTTATGGTACATGGGGTTCCTAAGGATTAGAGAAAAAATCAAGTCTTGACATGACCCACTACAATCTATTAATATTAAAACTTCTAACTCACTAGATTTATACTTAAAATATCAAACATGTATTCATCCACCATTTTTAAGAGCTCATTAGTTTTAGGATATACCCTGGAGTAACCAAAAAGAGATGAGATTGAAATTGGAGACTTACCTAATATTTTGAAAGTTAGAAGGTATCAAGTTTTGATTAAAAAAAAAATTAATGTAATTTATTGGTTGAAGGTGGAGGAGCAAAATGAAAAAGAAGAAGAACGAAATGAAAGGAGAGAGGGAGACAGAGCAAAATACCAAATTGCCGCCACTTAAGTTTGTTTGTCCTTTTCCCCCCTAAAAAGAACACGGTCTAACAACATTCATCACTCCATGCTGCTTAATTCCATTCACAAAGCATTACGAGGTAACCTGTATCCCATAGACTTATAAGTTTGTTTGTCCTTTTCCCCCCTAAAAAGAACACGGTCTAATTCCATTCATCACTCCGCCTCGTTACATTGGTGCCGTCTATGGGAACACGTTGCTAATCACTTTCTTCTTCATCTCTTGTCTACAAGTTTGTAACCATGTCCACGTCGAGGAGGATTCCTTCCGAAATCCATGGCGGAGATCGGTGACCTCCGTAGAATAACCTACATGAAGAAGAGTTTCATACAACTTTGGAGTATGCTTTTCACGCCAACACCTGTTCCAACCGTGGAAAGTTCCCAACACTGACAAAAGTCTGGCGAAGCCCTTTGAAGTGAACAATGAAGGAACTGGAGGCCAAAATTCTCCCCTTGTCACAGAAATGCTCAAAGTCATCAGTGAATAGGTTGTTACCATTCAGGATCTACAAAGAGATGTTGATGCTATGAAGGCGGTAGAAGAGGACCGACGCAGGCGCGAGAGGGTTATGCTGAACAAGCAAATCATAAAATACAAATGGAAGAGACAAACAGTGAGAGAGAAAAGTTAATTTAGTTCTATAAGTTGCAGTTTATCTCAAACTGCAAATCAATCTTGACCGGCACTAAGTGGCATAAAAAGACAAAGAAAGAACAATTACTTACAATTTCTTTCAAGAATAACATCATCTCTAGTATTTTCATGAGACTGAGCTGCAGAATCCAAATTTTCTGGCACCTAAAGAAGAGAACTAAAATAAATAGTTATAGAATGTTCCTAAAAAACGCAGGGAATGATCCAAAACAGAATTAGTAACTTCATAAAAAAAGGCAGTATTAACGTTCAAACATTGCGGACAACTGAATCATGTCTTCCATTAAATAATCAACCCAGACCTTTGGTACATTTTCTGGACTTCCTTTAGTGGCATCAGAGTCACTATCAGAAGAACTACTAGAGTCTGTATCGGCAATGAACACATCAGACATAGCCATTAATCAACATACAAAAAATTTCCAATTAAATGTCACAAATTAAAATACAAGCAAATCATAAATATTTAAGAAAATAACTATCTTATCATGTCTCATGAACATGATCATATAAGACATCCCTTTTTTCCTTAAAATTTGACATATAATTAATTCAAAACACATGTATGGCAAATATGACATACATCTAGTTTGTTCAAGCACGCACCTTCCATTACTACCAAATGCTAGATTTTAATATTGGTCGACAAAAACCATGACTTTTCCTTCCAAAATAAGTATAAATTACTATGGAGTTTAACCATGTCGAAGAAACACTAGTGTTTCTTGGTACTATGACTTTGGATCTGATAAGAACTAAAGCATCTCCATCTCTCCACCTTCGCTTTTCGTTTTATCCCTCCAAAGACAACATCATCATTCTATGTGACATAAAAGATAGCTACTGTGCAATCATGTACAATGATGAAATATAGGATGAGACTAACAGAACCAACCACCCCCTTGTCAATGAAATGCAATTAAAATATAAATTTCAGGAACTTCAAAATATAACAACACAAATTATCCTTCATACATTTGCCAAATGTCCTTCACCTTTTTTTTTAATTATTATTCTAACTACATTTGTTTTGAAAAAGAACAATAACCTGAGATGAAATCAGGGTCCGTATAGAAAAGAGTAGTGGCAGAAGTTAACCTATGACTAGTGACTAGTCATGGAAGCGTTCGCTATCTAAATAATGGCAAAAGACAATTCAGTTGCCAGCATACATATCACCTCAAGCTTTGGACAATAGTTTCTAAAGATATGACAACTAAACGTGAACTTGAATCCTAGCTTGATCCCCTTGAATGCATTGTGCAACTGAGGACGACAAAACAAAAAGACTAAGGAATGGAGGCAAGTAGAGCATCAAGCAGAAATAGTGCTCATATATAACAATAATAATAACTACATGAGATTTTTCAATTAAAATTTTCAATAAAAAATTGAATAAAATTACATTCTTTGTGCAAAATAATTTTCAGCTCAAGAGCAGTTAACCACATGACAAATATTATTTCAACACTTAAAAGTGAGTGGCCAATTGAGATACCCACTCCATCACCATTAAATGTAATGGTGGCCTCCACTTTTTCCACCAATCTATCATATTTAATGGTAATAGAGTAGATGTCTCAATTAGACATCCACTTTTAAGTGTAAAATAATAATGCTCTAACCACATATGTGACGATTTAAGTCAATAGGTTAGTAACTCATTAACCAGTCTTTGAATATCATTATCCATCTGGGTAGTTAATTGTTCCTAAACTAGAATGTGATAGATTAGGTGTCCCAATTAGACATTTATTTTTAGGAAATTAAATAACAATGATCTAACCACATATGTGTTGGTCTAAGTCAACAGGTTAGTAACTCATTAGTCAGTCTTTGAATATCATTATCCATTTGGGCAGTTAATTGTTCCTAAACTGGAAATATTTTTCCAGTTCATGTTTTTTGATTTGTTATCTATATATAAAAAATTCTGATCGTTAAATATAAATAGTTGATCGCAAGGCAACACACAAATAGGCACAAAAGAGTACAATTTCAAATGTCTTCAAAACGTAGACACCAACATCAAGTCAAGTCATGTGAACAAATCTATCAGTTTCTTCATATATCTATATATACCTAGGAAAAGGATTCAGATTTAATCCAACTATTCAGTTTTAAGTAACTGTCATATTGATATTGCATCTCAAACTTTATAAAATATAAACATACATAAATATAAATATATGATCAAAAGTATGATACTTCCGTTGTGAAAAAGAGTGTTTTACTTTTACTTTAATTTTAAGATATACAAATAGAGTACCAGATAATCTTGGCTTAATATTAAAATCAATGATCATGAATAATGCAAACTTTCAACCCAATAGTTTCTTTTCTGAATTATTCATCTTACAAAGGAGGAGGAAAGCCCAAGACAATGTTATCCCACGAAGAGAAGAGAATTACAAAATTGTACGTGACGAAAAGACAGAAGAAAATATTTAGAAAGCTAAGCCCAATATCAGGAAGTTAAGTTACATATGCATATAATAGAAATTCACGTTTTTCACAAATCATGTCCCAAATGTATCCTAGATCAAATCACACACTAGAAGCATCACATAATTGCTTAAAGTACTGAAAAGCATCATAGTGAATTTAAACCTCACATGCCATAGGAGCTTTCCCGGACTTAAACGTTGGTTCATTCCGTGCGTTGTGTCTTTTTCAATCTCCATATCAGGATAGCTTGAAACAGGGGACTCATTCCCAGTGATGTCCACATTTTCATCATCTGGATCATTATCTACAAGTGGAACGAAGTTTAAAAAAGCAAACAAATGGAATATGCATACACTCATACATATGACAAAGTTTAAAAATGAAAACAAATGGAATATGCATACACTCATATGCGAACACACAGACTTTTACATGCTTGCAATGAGGAATCGGTTGGTCCAGAATCATTCAATAGCTCCAACAGAAAACATAGAAAACCATAAGACAAATAATATATATTGTAAGATTGACATCTCATTGCGAAAAGAGACAACAAATGCATCTCAGCCAAAATGTGATACTGGATTAATTTTGAAAGGGTTAGGTAGCAGGGCAGTACCTCTATTTCACACGCCTCATCTTTTGTGTTGTTCGTTTGCTTATCTTGCAAGTACTCATCCAAAAGCTTATCTTGCAAGTACTCGTTTGCTTATCTTCGCATTCTCCGCCATTTGAACTATGTTCCTTTAAGAAATCAACAATATGTACAGGCATTTCTACCATCAAAGACACCAACTTTATACTTTGCTTTATGCAGCTCTTTACCAAACATAGGCACCGAATATCGAACCGAACAAGATACTAATTTGGAGGCTTAACTGATTTACTCAGAATATAATCAGTATATAAAACAATATAGATTTATATAAATATGTAAAAACATAATATATGTCTTAAAATAAAAATTACATTTAACATTAATTGCTAAGAAGCATATATAAATACATATAATTATTTATAAAGGTCTAAGTAATTTTTTGATTAAAAATAAAAGAAATTAATTAATGACAGGGTCAAAGGTAAAATTGAGTCCCTATAAAGACCTTTATAAATAATTAACACTTCTTTAAAAATAAAGACAATACAAAATACATAATAATCCAAAATGAAATAAACATAAAATAAGTCACATAGAAAATAAAAGATAAAATCTAAAATGGTGGGTCCATGAAATCTTTAAAGAAGTGATTCTATCCCTAAAGATTTAATTAATAGATAAGTTTATCCATCTTACATTACTAAAGAGGAAAAAAATGAAATTGGTAGAACTCACAAGTGTTTTGTCCTCTTATCTTTTACCACTCTATCACTAGTGCACTAGGCTTTAATTATTTTTTTTTTTCTTAATAAATCTCCAAAACTCTATCTTACCAAAATTATAGTTCATTCTTTCATTCTCCTCTATTGTATAATATTCTATCTTAGAGCATTTTCAATTTGTCCTCTACCTATATGCCTCAAATGATTGGCCGACCCACACATCTTCTTTGGAACAATGGTGATAGGATGGCATGGTGGCTATGGAACCAACAGCCATGACAAGTAAGGTGATTGTGAAGGACCGGGTTAGCAGTTTTTGTTCGGTTTGAGAGCGGTTTTTGCATCTGTCGGTTTTCAGGTACTATCTGGACCGGACTGGACAAGGTTTCGGTTCCCGATTGAATCGGCTAGTCCGATCTAGTTTTCAGCACACTGGACATAACCCACGTAGCACGTGGAGCAACTCCAACTTGAGGTGGCAATGACCCAAGTTTCCTCTTTTTCGAAGAAGGCATTGGTCTAAAAGTTTCCAAATCTTCACGATTGTCAGGTTTCGCAGGCAACGACAGAACATCATTAGTTCTTGGCAGTTTCGTCTCAATTGCTGTCCATCTCAGTTCAAAATATTTGCTAAGCGTGTCAGCCATTATATGTCATTACAGAAAATGTGAGCCTCCCAATGGGCTTGCGTATACTCCCGCGGCAATCTAGCTTTATTGTTCTCGAATCCGTAGGGTACTCAATAATACTAACATAATCCGGAAGGTTCAACTTCACCACATCCATAGGTGTGTTGAAAACCCAAGCATATTGGTGGTTTATTAACCGTTTCAACAGCGACTCACAGCCTTTCATCAGCAAAGTCTTTGCGATGCTTGGCAAACAAGTCCTCGCCACCGCCGCAACCACCGCCGCAGAAGACTCAACCTTACCAGAAGAGCCCTGGTTCCATTCACGAGGTTTCTGGCCTAACGGTTTCTTTTAGTTCTCTATTAGAGAGCCACTATGCTTATTATTCCCATTACTACAACTAAGAATATCACTGGAGGCTGACAATGCAACACGCCAACACCACTTGTTCTTTGTAGTTCAATTTCCTTCTGAAGTAACTGAATTTGTTGGGGTTCGGATCTTAATCACTGCACCAGGTCTTTTCTTTGCAAGGGTGCCAAATTTGATAAGGGAAAAACTTGCATGGGAACACTGATCTCATTGCTGCGGTGGCGGCGGCTTGAATTCAAACTAGTGCATTTCCTTGGCAGGATACTGCAGCCCTACAAAACAGTGATTTCGGTGTCGATTCATCCTGAGCTACCGGACCCCTCTGATTCACCTACTTCAATACCCATGGGTGTAGACACCCATGATAGTGTGAGAGGAGTGATAGAAATAACATAAGTTAGAAAAATCAGTAAGTGGTGAGATATATATATTTTGAGAATAATGTATTTAGGTATTTGAAAATATTAGGTGTTGAAATAATAATCTTCGGTATGTAGAAAGCCAACTCTTCGCCATCACCACAATTAATGATTAAATCTTTGCAACCTCAAATGTATAGCCAATCGAAGAATAAAAGTCTCCAAGTCAATTTGTCCCACAGAACGTAGTGGCTTGGTGAACTAGCTGAGATCCTTGGGAGAAGGGGATTAAATCTTGACAACTCCCTAAATAGATGAGACTCCCTCTACAATTTCAAATAGGAAACCTCTCAAATCTCTAGGTAAGAAATCAACTAATTTAACTTACACAAAAATGAGAACATTACTAACGGGACTATCGGAATTCCTTACAATCCCTCGTCGATATTAGTTAGAGCTTAGATAAGCAAGGAACTCATCGACCTCAGCATTCCAAGTCAGAAGATTAGCGTCCATGCCGGGACTCAGGTGAAACGCAATTGTGTCCACCCTGGCTGTAAGAACAAGGAACCAAAACACCAATCCAACCGACAATCCAAAAAACAATCATGATGTAGCTCTTTATCGTTGAAAACCACGTAAGGAAAATTTTTGCAAATAGGAGAACAAAACCCACGGAGACCATCTTTCCCCCCAGTCAATTGTCTTTTCTCCCAAAATTGAAGTGAAACATGGTGAAATAAAACTTCGAATTAACTGTAACTATTGTACTCTGTCCCTTACAAAACGTAACTTCTAAACATGATAAATAAAATTTCTCGTTTCCTTATCAATCTTTCGAAATTCAAACAAACGAGAGAGAAATAAAAAACATGTTCTTCCTTTCCTTCTTTTTTCAATCCATTCATCCTAATTTCGACTCTTTCTATTAATAGATCATCCAAATACAATGCAAAAGAGACTAGAGATTGGAAAAACAAAAAAGGCAATGCTATTGGATTCTATTATGATAATATGGAAGACGGTCGAAACTTGGAAAAATATTTTTCTCCATCTAGAGGCTGAATTGTGCGACAGGATATGTTGATGGATTGATTAATGCATCAAGACAACTAAGAATACTCTCGGGCAACTTTCTTGGGATCATGATAATTATACGTTTCTCCTCGATTCATCATCTTACAAAACACATGCGTAACTTAATCAATCTCTCCCTCTTCTACATCATTTACAGGATTTGAAACACAGGGTGGCTCTCCTTCATCCTCCTCGTCATCGACTTTCATATACAATCCTAGTTGTTCCAAGGGATTGCTTCCCGCAAACTTGAAACTACCGAGGCCATCCTGAGAATGATCAGGACTTGTCTCATCTACAGAACTTGGTAACTGCTCCGCAGGTACAGCTCTGAGCATTTCCAAATCTTGGAGAAACCGAGAATTCTCATTGATCTCAACAGTCTTTTCCATCTGCACAGATGCCAATATATGCTCTATAAAATCAGGAGCAAACAAGAAAATGGACGTATACCGGCAAGATAGGCACTGCCTATTTACCTGCAGCAATGCTTGTCGTGCAGCTTCTCTCTCAAGCTCCCTCTTTCGTCGGGCTTCTGCAGCAGCTTCTGCTTCTGCACGCTGTCGAGCATCTTCAGCAGCCTTTGCTTCTGCTTGTAGCCTTGCCTTTTCTGCTCAATAAAGAGTTGGATCAACAGATAGGTTAGTTAAGATTCAAGTTTAATTAGTCAGTATGTGATCAGCACTCTCATATAGCACACAAGCATGAGACCCAAATCACCTTTCCGTTGCTCCATCTCCAGTTTTTCCCTTTCCTGTCGCAATTTCTCAGGATCTCCTTTCTCACCCTGGGCTCAGCCAAATTTAAGCAAATCATATATAGATTGATACAATGATCAGTAGGTTAAATATGAAGAGAGTAAGTTTCCAACTAGTTCAACCACATGATGTGACTTACTTGTGGAAATGTCTTTTCTCGAGCTTTCAAGATAGTATCAGCAAATCGCTTCTTCAATATTGCACGTCGATAAAGTTTATCAGCGGGGACCTGTCTCTCAGTTGGACCACTGTCCCCTACAACATTAATAAGATAATGTGTTTGTAGTTATCCAATATCAGTAGAAAAAATATCTTTCATAATCCAAACACTCTTACCATCTTGATGGTGATCAGAGTCAACAGAACTTGGCTTATGCTGAGAGTTATCCTCAAGTTGATCCAAGCAACTTACAGATTCTACAAGAAATAACAGTAAGAGCCTAAGTAGCAGAATCAGATACCTAAGCTTATCACAAGATTAATAATAATAAAAGTAATAAAGTAATAGCCCCTAATAGGAGCCTGAAATATCTCAATGGGAACATTAGATGGTTTCACAATAAATCATTATTTGAAAATAGGTTGAGAGAGAGAGAGAGAAGAAACATTTTCTTTCCATTGCGAATCCACAAAGGTATTCAAAATTACTTTTGAGGATATAGCACAGTTTTATCAAGTTTGACCATACACATGAAACAAACAATTCATGGAAAAACTTAAGCTTTTAGCAGTTTGGTATTGACAAACTCTTTAAAGAGTTATCAACGCTCTTGAATCCAGAATATTGCAGTCACAATTACAAAATTGCAAACGTCAATTTAAAGTCATTTCGTCCTCATAACAAATTAAGTTATTATTTAAGTGCACAAGGCTCCCATTTGATGGAGACCGTAGAAGGTAGAGATGTATGCAAACTTATCCCAACAAGAGAAATTGATTCCAGAAATTTATTGTTCACCTAAGGTAAATTTATAGTTCCGATTAATACCCTCAGAATTGTCAACAACAATCTGCAGACTACAGTAACAGCAGATTTCTTAACCAGCTACTTTTTGTAATGTTAATAAATTCAATTCAACAAAGGCAACTCCCGCAAGCTGCAATCCTCAAACATTATCAGCTCATCAAGGACATTTCCACTGAGATCGATACTAAAAAATAAATTATCTCCATGATGGGATTCTCGAAAGCAGATTAAGTATGGCATTCACTAAAGAGTATACAAATCAGCATTCTACAGAGAAAACAGAGAAGCCTTGCAGATGAAGAAAATCATACAACACAGAGGAGACAGAAAGTTAATAAACTCAATAAAAAATGTTTTTCCTGTGCAAAATAGAACTTTTGTTTCTATCCTAGCATTAGATTAAGCTCTCTTCTTGAGACTTAGTTTGTTTGAAGTGATGTATTTCACGTGTTGATTGATTTAAATTAGCATTTGTCTATTTATGTTGTTTTAATGTCTAAACTTGGATTTTTATTGCGGTTTCAGATGTTTTATCTTGGGTAGTGATGCAAAGGGTAAAAATTGAAGCTTTAAGAAAAGAAGACTCTGTCATGTAAGCACCCAAGGATCCATTTTCACCTCTCAAGTATTTCTGGAAGCTCAAAATTTATTTTTGCCACTTGAGCACTTAGGTTCCCAATTCTCAGACCACAAACGCCAGTATGCAAATCACAGTTTCTGCCACGTGGAAATTAATGAAAACACATCATTTTGACATATGCGCAACTATTCAAATACAAAATGGAAATGGGAAAAGAATTTAGCTAGGCTCTTTTGAAAGAGGGAAGGACAGTTACAACCATAATTTGGAAAAAAGAGAATCTCAAGTGAAGATCAGAGCATTTCTTCCCCTCTCTTGATGTCAGCTATGGTTTTTTGTTCCATTCTCCATCTTTTTTTCCTTATTTCTGCGAGTACTCAAACCCATTTAACTACGGGGATATGTCATCTAACTCAAAAGTTTATGTACTTGAGCTCTCTACTTAATCCAAGTTTCATTTCCTCTAACTGAATCTTCATCATTGTTCAAAGTTTACATGATTTCACCTCTCACAGTAAGATTCGGTCTACAAGTGTGGGATTAGAAAATTTGGGGTGCGATTAGCTTTAGAAAACAATTTTCAGTTATAATTTTCAATTTTCAGTTAGTTTACTATTTTTCATAATTTTGTTAAGGAAACAGAGAAAACTCTAAAATTCAGTTTTTAGTTTTCATTTTTAGTTTCGTTATTTCCTTCACAAAATCCTAAAAATAATAAGCAGATTGAAACAGAAAATAAAAACTAAAAATTATTTTTTGAAACCAAACGCACCTATACTCTTACCTCCTGTGACTGTGAGACAAAAATCATGATTTTGACAAGATTGCAGGATAGGTGTTGTTGGTCATATGATGCTTGGGAATCAATTGCTCTATTTCATTCCTCTTAGTGCTTAGGTTAAACTAAAGGATTACCATAATCAATGTAGCTATTAGAAAACTATTTCTGCAAGGTATTGGACCTAAGTTAGATAAGAGAACTCCCAATGTCAATTAAGAAATTAAAACAAATTTGAAATGGAATTCAAGGAAATCCACTGAAGAGTTAGGTAAAACTGAACCCCAACCTTTTGGGTCATTTGACCTCTTCCACTTTCTCAGCATCCCGTTTGTTAAAAATCAAATTCCAAAGTTCAAACAATTTCCTCTGCTTTTGATTGCTTTTATGGTTATCGCTTTTAAACCCCATTTGAACTAAGTTTTCTTTGGCTAAACAGTGTTAAATTGGCAATTTTGATACTTGTCATCCATAATCCCATTGGGACAATACTCTCGCTTTCTATATTACCTGTGCACCTTGGCACAATTGTCATTATTTTTCAAACTGAAGTGTTAGTAGTATAAATTGCACTCTCATTTAAAACTGCCAATCATGCTTGATCACCCTTAAATGGCATCAAAAGACAAACCAAGAAAAATCACTCACGATTTCTTTCAAGATTATCAGCAGCCCTAGTCTTTTCATCCAACTTAGCACCAGAACGCAGATTTTCTGGTACCTGCAGAAGAACCCAAATGAATAATTAGTATATTTAGCAAAGAGAAACAATAGAAAACAAATCGTAACATTAAGAAACTAACAGCTAACCAAATAAAATCGTCATGTTAATAATCAAACCAGACCTTTGTTGCATTTACTGGATTTGCTTTAACATTGTCAGTTTCACTATCAGAAGAACTACCAGAGTCCATATCTGCAATGCAAACATTAGATATAGCTGCTAATCAATATACAAAACTTTCCATACAAGTATCAAAAAAGGAAAAATTACACAAAATCACAAATCACTCCTAGAAAATACTTTGGACTTCAAGCAACAATAGAACAGCATATGCTTCCCACAGAGAAAACTATTGATGAGGGTAAGAGCCAAGCCATATCCTTACAGAAATTGAAAATGCTACGTATGCCTAAAAAGAAAAGATGAAAATAAAACAAACAACAGTTGCAAAAGCAAGGCCATAATATATTCAGTAATCATGAAATTGATCATTTTTGTTTTTTCTTGAAAATTTACATAATTCATACATATATAATGAAAGATATGCATTTACTTTGCTCAGGCATATTGCACTACTGCTACTATCAAGTGCTATATCCTAAGATTGCCCTAGAAGAATACTGCGTAGCACAATTTCCATACCCGAAATCAGATTACTAAAATTACGGTCTCCATACGGGAAAGAATGTTGTGACTTTGGAAAGCAATCCCCCAAAGAACTAAATAAAAAATAAAAATCTTGACCCCTCGATCTTCTGTTTCCTAGTCCTTCCAAAGGGCATTCTACAATCTCATCCTAGGATAGGATGTCACACAAAACATAGGTCCACTCTACCTTGCATAGTTGTCAATAGCTAATGTCGACTCATGGCAGTCTGCCAAAATTCCACCATGGAATCCCGCCATGGCCGTCATTTAACAACACTACTACCTTGGGAAAAAAAATTGACTTTTTTTCTTTTTTAAGAAAAACAGAGATGACTCGATCAAACTCCTAAGTGCTTGATCAATGAAGCTTCAACACCATATCAAGGACCTATCTTCAACACCATATTAAGGTCCATTTGGTCCAAACTCTGGAAGACTTGATTTTGATTTTTGAAAGAATTGTTTTTGTAAGATATAGAGTCATCTCCAACTAGTGTGACGAGATCATTGTTATTGTTGTTAATGTTTTTGAAAGAATTGATGTTAAAGAATTTATTTGTCTTTGGGCCATAGAGTAGGACAAAGCTTAGTTGTTGTTGTTCATGACATTTCAGAAGTGAGTTTGGAATAATAGATCATGCTTGGATGGTTTAAAATATAATCACTCTTGTATTAAAAAATCAATTTTAATTATGAGATTACTAAAGTGAATATTGGTTAAAATTATAAAAGAATAAATTTCATTAACAAAAAGAGAAGAATAATACATTTGGCATAAAAGACCAAAAGGCCCTCAATACGAAAAGAATAAACATACGATTTTTAAAAGATCAAAACTTTCCAATCTCTTATCATATCAGAGATGAAAATCCCTCAACAAATATAGTTTTCACATTATTATTTACATTCAATTAAATAGAGTTTTGCTATCACTATTTTTGAAACTTATACTCCAAAAGAGAGAGCTCTGTAACAGCATTCAGGTGTGAGGGGAAGTTGTGATGATGGTACTCAAGCATGGCTGACAACCGTAGGAATGAAGCACAAAGAGAGATATGAACAACAGAAATAAAGTAATGGTTACTTCCCGTTTCTAAACTGCAAAAGTAACAGCTACGGAAAGTCACTGCAATTGGAATTGATTATGTTCCATGCATCATGAATTAGCTTGCAGCCAAAAGTAGCCAAATATCCCAAATTATTGTTTAACTTCATTCTCTTCAAGGGCAACGAGCTTATGAGTTATGACATGCTCAAAATATAAATCAACCAGGTAGTAATCTGTTAGGTGAAGATATGACATAGGTTTCTTTTATCACCAAGAATCTCTACGAAAACAGAAGTGAACTAAGTCAAAGTTTTGGCCACATATGGAATAGCTCATCAGCAGTGCACTATTTTCACCAGTGCCTATGGTTAGAATACAGAAAGGATTGCCTTTTCCCTTGGATGGAAGTAAAGGAATGCTTGTACTTTTAATCCAAGGTATGTATCCTGAGCCACGCTTCCTAACAAGTTTGTTTGCTAGGCTTCACCTTGGTGCACTAGGATTCTTCTGGTCAGTCCCCTTGGTTCGCAGAGGGAATGGAAAGCCATTTAGCATTAATAAATTTGTTTAGGCTTTAGAGTGGCTTTTTTCCGTTTGGTCGCTAGCATTTATTTATTAATTTTGACTTAGGAGGATTTTTCATTCCCCCTCTTTTGTTATCCCTTCTTTCATAATAATGTTGAAATTGTGGATTTTAGATAGAGAAGAAAGAAAGAAAGAATAACAACTATCAATAATATGGAAATATATTGATGTGATATATTCTGATGTTATGTAGTGTAATATAAAATACAAAAAAAAAAAAAAATTTCCCCTATTTACAATGATACTACAATCCCAATCCTAGTTAAACAAAGAAACAAATCATGAAATACAAGGAAATACATAAATCAATCCGAAGAGATCATCTAAGAAAAGACTTGAAATATTGTAAGATACGATTGAGATATTATAAAATATTTCCTTATTTCTAACACTGCTCATCAAACTAAACTAAAGCTTATTTACAAGTAAATCCTTAACAACAGAAAACAATAATAGTATGGCGACTATTGCAGAGAGGAAAGCCATCTCACGTGGCCAATTGCCCGTTAGACGGCTTTTCCCAACAATTGGCCCCTTGAGATGGCTTTTCCCAGCAACCTGACACCGGTGAGATGGCTTTTCCTAGAAGTTTGGCCCTGATTTCCTAATCAATTGTCCTAGACTAGCCATGTTTCCTCTGCAACTGTCCCGTCTAGCTGTTATCTTTCTTTCTATTGTTAAGAAATTAATTGTAACAAGTTAAAGCTTAGTAACTTAAGCATGAGAGGGAGTGTTAGAAATAAGGAAATATTCAATAAAATCTCCATTATGTCTTAAACTGTTTCATATCATATCTTAGATGATCTCTTAGGATTGATTTATGTATTTCTTTATATTTCATTATTTGTTTATTTATTTAAGAAAAAATTAATGGAAAAATATTGAAAAACATCAAATTAAAAAAAAGAACATCAAAATAAAGCAATAAAATCACACAACACAAATTTTCGTACCCCGTACCCATATCCGGGCAACATAGAACACAACACACACACCATGATGATGCCTAATGCCCTCTACAAACTGAATTAAACATCATTAATCAACATTTCTTAAAACAAGAAGATTTTCTAGTTGAACTACTTGCAGTCCCACATAAGAACAGCACCCACTCTGCCTAACATAAATCCTAATGTACCTAGGAAGCATTTACACATTGATACAGGGTAATGCAGTCATAAAAAACAAAGCTACATTGATTATCCTATGAATTCCCAGCAAATTTATAAAATCACTGATGGTCTTTGTCGAAAATGATTCATATCAATAGGTCTGTTGAACTATAACTAACAGTTATGTTGCTCTTGAATGCCAAATTTTATAAATTTTAAATTAAATAAAAATATATGATCAAATGCATGATATCTCTTTTGTATCGAAAAGCATGTTTACCTTAATTTCAAAATATACAGATGGAGGACCATATAAACTTTGATTAATATGAAAATTAATGACCAAAGGTTGCATAGGTCAAACTTTCAATACAATGGTTGCCTTTCTGAAAAATTCAATTTACTTGGAATGATGGAAAATCAAACAGTGTTCTCCAAAGAACAACAAAAAAATTACATAAAAAATATCAGAGACAAAAGACCGGAGAAATTATTGAAGAGGTTAAAACCACTGGGATAAATTTAAAGGGAGATTCAGGGATAAATCATGAAGCTACAAAAACACATTAAAACATATAAGTAATATATGTTTGAATAAGATATATCCCCACATCATATACCAAATGTATCCCATATTCAAATATCCACATCCAAGAAGAACCACAGTCACAAATACTTCTGCATTCCAATGCAAAGAAATTCAAACCCCACTTACCACTAGAGCTGCCTGGACTTAACCGTTTGTCCATTTTGCAAGTTGTATCCTTTTCAATCTCCAAAGGAGGATGGCTCGACACCGGGGGCTCATTTCCACCTATGTCCACCTCTTCATCAGCTGGATCATTAGCTACAAGAGGAACAAATTTAAATAGAAATCAGATAGAGAACGCATATATGTGCATGTGCACATAGACACAAACACACAGAGTCTAACCTTTAAATGCTTGCAAAGAGGAGTTGCTTGGCCCAGAATCATTCAACATCTGCAACAGAAACCAGAAATCAAATCACATGTACCGTAAGATTGACACCAAATCTTGGCAAGGAACGGTAAGTATATATTTCAGACCGAATGTGATAATAGCTCAATTATTGATGTCGGTTAGCACAGCTATACCTCTATTTCACACACTTCATCTTTTTCTTTGTTCGTCTGCTTCTCTTGCAAATAGTCATCCATTAGCTTTCGTAACTTGAACAATGTATCATCGCTGAGATCATCAATATCAATCTCAATTTCATCCTCTCCACACTCTCTACCATTTGAACTATGTTCTTTTAAGAAATCGATGATATGGACAGGTATTTCTCCCAGCAAAGATTCCAACTCTCTACCCAGCTTGTGCTTCTCTTCATCTGACATAACCGGCTTAGCAGGTGGCATTACTTCAGGCTGAGAGGGCAACGAGGCAATTTTCCTCTTTTTCGAAGGAGGCATTGGTTTAGTAGCTTTCACATCTTCACGAACATCCGGCTTCACAGGCGCCGGTGGCAGAGCATCAGCTCTTGGCAGTTTCTTCTCAATCGTTTTCCATCTCACTTCAAAAGATTTGCTGAGGGCATCAGCCATGATATGGACATCATTCCCAGGGGGATTGTAGGTCATTGCATTCGAAAACGTAAGCCTCACATCATCGGCGAATTCGCCCGGGCCTTTGTATTCTCCTGCAGCTATCTTGCCCTTTACCGTTCCCAAATCCATAGGATTCTTAATAATAGTGAAATAATCCGGAAGGTTCAACTTCACCACATCCACAGGGGTGTTGAAAACCCAAGCATACTGATGACCCATCAACCGTTTCAGCAGCGTTTCGCAATCCTTCATCAACAAAGTATTTGCAGTGCCAGGGGAAGAATTCCGCGCCGCAGACTCAAACTTACCAGAGGAGCCCCGGTTCCAACCACGAGGCTTATTCCCCGAATGCTTCGGCTTATTATTCCCCGGTACAGAACTGGATGTTGATGGTTTTTTTGAGTTCTCTATTCGAGGACCATTATGCTTATTCCCATTGCTACAGCTGAGAATATCACTGGATGATGACAATGCAACACCGCTAGTAGCTTGCAGTTCAACTTTCTTCTGAATCACCCGAATCTGTTCAAGCTCTGACCTCAACTTCATCACCAGATCTTTTCTTTGGAAGGGTGACAGCTTTGACAGCGGAAGAACTTGCATCGGCACGCCGAACGCATCGCGGCGGCTCGAATTCAAGCTGATACATTTCCTTGCAGGAACATTAGAGTCCTCAGAAACAGTGATTTCGGTGTCAATTCTTCCTGAGCTACCAGAACCCTCGGATTCACCGGCTGTCCCAACAGCGTTCCCGTAATAACCTCCAGTAAGCCTACTCTTCGCCATCAAGAAAATTCCAGTTCCAATCACGGAAGAAGAAATTCACCAGGTTCGTTTGTTTAGGATAACTGCTGAGAGATCCCAATAACAGAAAATTAAAAAAAAAAATACAATTCAATATGGCAATAACTGCTGAGAGATCCCAATAACAGAAAATTAAAAAAAAAAAATTAATACAGTTCAATAAGGCAATTTTTCCACAGCTTGGAACCCTACTACAAGATTAGCCCCACTAAATTGATTGAAATTAATGAAACTGCAAGGAAAATCTTCAACGAAACACAAACAAGCTTGAAGCCCCCTTTCAAACGGTGCAATTACACCACTTTGGCACTTCCCTCTACCACAAAAGTAGATATCGAATGGAAACCGAAGACCCAAAACAATCACCGGTCACTAACTGAAAAAAAAAAAAAAATACAAGCAGCAGTAGCAGCGTGCTCAAAGAAGCAGCAATTCGATACGAGAACCTAAGAAAGAGCGGGAAGACAGAGAGATCACAGCACAAGTGGCGAAACCCTAACTGAATTTCGCAGTAAACGGTGACAGCTCAACGAAGTGCAAGCGCGTTTTGCGGAAAACGACTGCGAGAGGTTGCTGCGATTTCGGAGCGAAGAAGAAGAAGCGGGGAACGACGCCGTTTGCAGGAAGCAAGTTTCGAGATTTGAGCGAGAGTGAAGAGAAGCAAGAGCCAAGTCGAAGAGCGAAGAGAGACAGAGAGCTGGTACACTCACCTCTCGCCTCGTTTTTTTCTTTATGATTAACAGCCGCCGTCCTGCTTTGCAATTTGCATCGCGCTCCGAAAAATGTGAACCCTTTGATTTTTTATATTGTTTTTTGTTCATTTAACGGATTGGACGGACGGCGTTCGTAAAGAGTTATCAGCCGTTTGATGTGCCGTCATCTGACACGATGCTGTCGTGTTGAAATTTCCTTTCGGCCGAGAAGTCTCCATGTCCATGACATTGATGAGTGAGCAATCCGTGTGTAAGTGTTTCGATGTCGGATATCCGAAAGAGGGGTCACTTTTTTTTTGTTTTATTTAAATAAACAAAATTGTGGCTTCGAAATTAGCCTAGGGGATAAATCGGGGATTCGAACTAAAGAGAAGAGTGGGGGTTCCAAGCTTTTTTCCTCTTCTTTCTTCTCGCAAGCATCCCCTCACCCATAATCTTATATTTGATCATCAATTATCATTTCCATTTTCATTTTTTCAGCATATTTAAAAGAGGAAAAAAAAGAACAAAGAACAAACAATTCAAGTGAAGAAATCCTAAAATTTAAGGGAAAAAAAAATCATGGGCTGAGCTCGGCCTAGGGAGAGCAGTGGCGAAGGTCAACGATCATGGTGAGGGACAAAGAGCAATAGAGAGCGAGACGCCGTAAAAAAATGAGAAACGGATCATTAGAAGAAAAAACGAGGAAGGGGTCTAAGTTCTAAAAGGGTGTTGTGTTATAATGGAAGGATATTGTTTCGTTACTCACTTATTTACACTTGCTAGTTTTATATATTAACTTTAAAACATAAATATAAATAATAAAATATCCTTATTTTGAATTCCAATAAAATATCAAAAGAATCAAAATTCTTACAATTAAAATTCAATTTTTGGACTTTTAATTCAAATTTGGGAAGTTTTAAATTTTGCAAACTTCTTAGCTAAAAATGGAAGGCTTGATTGTTCCCTAAAATTTATTTAAAAGTCATCATTTAACTCACTTTTATTTAGAGAACAATTACCAAGACTTTTGTGTCACCACCTAATCTTAGGTCGTGACCGGCGCACAAGCTTGATGAACTCACTAGCCCGGCCAGCCTAAAGATATGATCTCATTAAAATAAATTTCAAACATAATTACTTTTACTACCGAAAATCCGGCAACACCTCCCTTAAAACATGCACAACTCATATATCAAATTTAAGCTGTTACACCATATAGTATCATAATCCAATTTCAGCAACCAGTATATTCCAGTATTTTCAGTTATTGACATAATAAGGACTAGTTATACAAAAGAATCATGCTTAAACTCTTGGCCATACACATAATCAAAATACCCAATCTATGTCCTATAACTGCAAATATTATAGTTAACATCCAAAAAGACTCAACTGATAACAAAGGCCTACCAAAAAAAATATCTTGGGCAAACAGCAATCTCAAGGCCTGCTACTCAGGTACCTGAAAATCTGGAGGAAAAGGAAGGGGTGAGTCAAACAAACCTAGTGAGGACTATAAATAAAGTGGACAAAAAGGAGAAACTGATCAATACACGAGCATATGATAAAACGGAATAGTCTACAAATCGTACACATTTCTAAAAGCAAATAATAAAACTATAATAGTCCATACTTCCTATACTTCTTCCACAGTTTGAAAATAAATACTCTTCAAAATTTTATTTCCAAGCAAAACTCAAGATAAATTACTAAACAAACTTTCTCACTATTTTCTCCAATTCCTTATTCTCACATAAAATTTACTTCATCATCAAATACTCAAATACTCATAAGGGTTACATATTAAAAACAAATTTTAATTTGGGGAGTAATCTCAACCATTTAATCTCATTTTAAGGTTCTTTTAAATTTTATCTCACTAAGAGAAACTATGTGCACATAGGCTGTTACCTCTCTTTGCAACGACAAACAGTAATGTCATTATATCTTTTTGCTATTGCAAGTGGTATTGCCATTATATCTTTTCACTATGACGATCAATAATGTTGTTATATCTCTTCGCTACGGCTAGCAGTATTGCCATGACTTCTCTTTGCTATGGCAAGCGATAATTACATCTTAAAACCCATCATGATATTCTTAAATTTTTATGGAAAAAAATTATAAATCTAAAATTCAGTCTTCATATTAATCTAACCTTACAAGTATCAA
This sequence comes from Dalbergia cultrata, assembly GCA_031216105.1. Lineage (NCBI taxonomy): Eukaryota > Viridiplantae > Streptophyta > Magnoliopsida > Fabales > Fabaceae > Dalbergia > Dalbergia cultrata. Next base: position 26,029,475 of record CM062353.1, on the reverse strand, counting down.
ATATCATAAAATTTTCCAATACACATTGAAGTAACATATAGCAAAATCGTGGCATTATAAAATCAACAAAGAGAACTAATAATAATTTCAACCAAATCATCCAATCATACTAATAACTATGATATTTGAGAAAATCAACTAATTGAACTAACCAAATAATCCAAGTAGCTCAAAATGAAATTTTTATCAAATATAATAAATTTCCTCCCATAAAATAATTTAAAACACTGCTACTATGTAAATAACCACTCACAGTATAACAGAATCAACTGGGCCTCTCCCTGACAGCTCTGAAGGAAATAGATCGCTCTACGTCAACAGAATCTAGCAAATATAAGCATTTTAAAGGGTTTAAACAGTTTGTTTCAAAATAATTTATCAATTAGAGAGCCCATTGAATAATACCCTTAATTTATAGAACTTATGGTTCCTAATGATCAGAGGAAAGCAAGTCTTGACACTACTCACTACAACCTATTAACATTAGAGCCTCTAACTCACTATATTTATACTTAAAATATTAAATATAATCTATTCACCATTTTTAAGAGATCACTAGTTTTGGGATATACCCTAGAGTGACCAAAAAAAGGGGACGAGATTGAGATTGGAAACTTACCTCAAATTTTTGGAGGCTAGTAAGGATCAAGTTTTGATCACAAAAAATAACAACCATGTGATTTAGTAGTTGAAAATGGGGGAAGAAAATGAAAAAATGAGGAGGAAGAAGAAGAAGAAGAAGAAGAGGAAGAGGAAATAGAAGCAGAGAGCGAGAGAGAGAAAGCGAGAGAGCGCGTGAGAGATTGAGGGGAAGAGAGGGGTTTTGTGGTTTTAAAACCATGCCCCCTCTTTGTCTCTATTTTTTTTCCAAAAGCCTAAAATGACCAAATTGTCCCCACTCTAATTTTGTTCTTCCTTTTCCCTCCCTAAAAGAAAAAAAATGTGGTCTGACATTTTGGCCTCAACAAAATGCTCCTATCATATAGCTTTCCAAAGATATATAGGATTCAGGCTTAGAGAAATTTATAAACCTAGAATGATAAATACACAACTAACATCCAATTTACTGAAAAAGGGTTTTCTCTAGTATAACTTGACTAAAATAGATTCACAAAGGTAAATTTTAAACGTTCAAACTCTCACAAATTTTTGAATTTCACAAGCCTAACCTTATGTTTAAAACCAATATATTACACATATTCCCATAATTCACCACAAAAACCCATGTTTTCACACTTATTTTATGCAAATGCCATATATAAAAATGAGCCAATATTCGATGATACACACACACACACATACACAAATCATTTAAATATTTTAACAATGCACCATACATAAAGATTGACAAACGTGGATTATTACATGTTTGTAGTATTTATGTGAAAATAGAGATTTAATATATTTATCCTAAAAATAAGTCAAATGATGGAAAAAAATTTCATAAAATAAAATATTACCAAAAATAAACGAAATAACAATAAATTAATGAAGGACATTTTAGAATAGATTTAGCTTTTATAAACTAAGAGGATTGGTAAAGTGATAAAATAAGAGGTTAATTACCATTAAATCATTTAGTGAGACTCTCACATAGTGGAAGACCAATCTTCTCACTTTAAAGTAGTCAAGTCCTTTTAGAACTATTGAATAAAAGCTCATTTAATAGGGGTGAAAACACAATGAGGACCACTAAATTAATCTAGTATTAGCATCCCAAAGCCGAACCTTTTTACTGGTCCAAAAATCTAGTTTCAAACCATACTAAAAATGGGCTTGGGCCCTATCGGGTTGCAACCTGAAAAAACATTAGGTCGCGACTCGACTTTTAAAAATTGCTAAAAAACTTGTATGCCTAGTAGGTTACAACCTACAAGATTTCAGGTCGCAACTCAGCAGCTAAAATGCTTCTCTCAAATGGATTTTTCTCCATGCCTTGCTTCCTTCCTCTTGGCTATTCAAAACTTGTAATGTGAGACCAAGGATGAATGGTTAAGGAAGAAGGGATGCAGATGTAAATCAAAAGTTGAAATGCATAAACATGAAAATCCTAAGACAATATTTGAGCCAACCCAAGACAAAATTCAAAATTGCAATTTGTGAGATTCAATGCAAAGGAACTATGCACTTGATTATTCACATGCGTCTTCCATTTTTTCACTTTTTTTTTTTTCAAATTTGTGGCTAAATTCTCCTCTTCTTTTTTGCAGAACTCTTTTTCTTTCACTTTTGGATTGACAATTCTCCATTATTGTTTCAATTCACAAAATACACAAAAAGACTAACAATTGGCTCCAATCAAAAGAATTGTACATGTCAAACACTCAACAAGGGTAAATGAAAGAATTTTTTTTAATTAGGGGCTAATGACAGTAAAAGTGTGGGTAAAAGAAGAAAACAACTGCCAAATATATTAAAGGCTTCAAAGGGAACCTAGGGATAATCACATGTCAAGGTTAGGTTCAAAGTAGAGGTGTCAAAACGAGTCGAGTTGCCCCATTTAGGCCCGCCTAGCCAAAAATGGGGTAGGACAGGCTAGTTTACCAAAATAAAATGGGTTGAAACAGTCAGTTCAACCCATTTTAGAGTGAGCGCCGGCCCGCCAAAAAATAAAATAAAAATACTTTTTAATGTTTTGATAAATTTTTTTAAAAAAGTTTTTAAAATATTTTTTATTTATGTATACCCAATTTTTCAAGGTCCATAACAACTATACACCAATTTTGACTAAAAAATGTTATTGTTAATAGTGTTGTTTGTGAGTTATGACACCATTTTATTTTTAAGTTTTAACTTTTATTTAATAGTATGATGTCATTTTACAGTGTTGGTGAGTATACACATTTTTTACTTTTTTTTTTAGGTCACACATTCTTACTTTTTTTATCAATAAATTGTGAATTTTTTTCTTAAAAAAGAAAAAAACTTTGCCTGCCCCACCTAAACCTGCAAGTTAAGCAAGGCGAATTAGGCAGACTGAAATTTTTTGACATGCTTAAAACTTCAACTCAACTCACAAAAAATGGCGGTTTTGGCAGATTAACCCGGTGGGTCGACCCGTTTTGACATCTCTAGTTCAAAGGCTAAAATGGTCTAAAGAATCTTAATTGTAATGCCCCGATTTTTCCTTTTGTACAAAATGTTCAAAATACCCCTGAGATTATTTTTGTACGAGAATTGAGAACGGCCAATCCCGACCATCCTCAAAGGGTTAGTTTAATGTTTGAATGGGACTATATGTGTTTTAGATGGTAATCGATGCAAAAATCGCAATTCCTGATTTTTCTTGTGCGCAAAATTACCAAAATGTCATGAGGTAATTTAACATGAAATTAAGTGATGACTGGACCCCGATCATCACCCGGGATTTGTAAATATTAATTTGAGGGGATATTTGATGTTTGGGTGAGTCTTGAGAGTTTCTATATAAAATTACCATTTTACCCCTAGTCAATGCTAATTAAGCTTAATTACACTATTAGGCTCTAATTAAAGATAATTTATTTTTATTAATTAATCTTAAATCAAAATAATTATTTTGAGTTAATTAACACCCAAGAATTATTAAAGAAACTTAATTTCATTCTTAAAGATAAAGAGGAGACATGGTGACATCATCATCCACTACACTTGTCTTGTAGTGGCTATACATTATGATCCTCTTAAATACAAAAGCCACTTTGTTATGACTAATTGTACCTTTAATTATGATTAATTCAAATTGATCTTGGTTAGACTAAGTTAATCATATTTTGACCATTGCTTTTATTAAACTACCCCTAATTGGTACCATTTCTACATAATTTACCTCTACTTTCTTTGTCTAAACCCCAAAATACCCCTAACCCTACCACTTTACCCTTCCCTCTTATCCTTCTTGGCCGCCACCCTCTTTGCCCTATATGACCAGATTACATTTTTCTCTCTTACAAGAACACTCTACTCTCATTTCTTCTTATCTTTACCATTTCCTCCATCACTTCCAATATCATAGCTTCTTCATTTTTCCACCAAATCCAACAAACAAAGACACTTTTCCATATCTCTTCCACCCAAAAAACCCAAATCCACCATTAGTTTTGCAAGAAACAGCCTCCAACCCTTGCATTTCTTCTTGGCCGAATTGTTGTTGTGAAGAAAGGAGGAGCTTTTGCTTCCTTTCTTGTGAGCTTGAGCTTCAAGGAGCTTGTGGCTGCCTTGATCTCCAACAAAGACCCTCTTTTTGGGTAGGGATTTGTGTTCAAACTTGTTTTCTTACTTTGTTTTCAACTTTTGCTAAAAAGGTTTGAGTTTTGATGGATGTTTATGCTTGAAAGCTGACTATTTTGCTAAAAACTCTTCCTTTCTTTTAAAAATATTTGAAAGGCGCATCATTTCCTTTCCTTGACATTTCAACCTTCACCATTTATGTGGGTAAGTTACTTTTATGTATTTTATGAAATTTTTTTGTAAGATTTAGTATTTTTGAGTTAGATCACTATTTTAGAGAGTTTATTATGTTAGTAATGCTTGCTTCAAAATCCATGTTGATATTTAGAACCTATACATAAAAAGAAGCATATTCATGTATGTTTCAAAGTTTCTGCAAAGTCTTGGTTTTTGGGCTATTTGGCTTTAGTTAGTTCTCATAGAAAGAAATTTTCGTTTTTAAAACTAGTCACATATTTGGAATCTACATGAAAAATGGAGTGGGTACATATAATTTGGGTATTTTTGTGATTATGTAGAGATTTTGCGATCAAAATGTAATTTTACAAAGTTTAGGGGTTTTTATGTAAAAATTGAATTTTTAGGGTGTATATGTAAAAATAGACTCTAGAATAGTAATAAATGTATTTAAGAAGTAAAAATTGAATTTTTAGGGTGTGTCTGTAAAAATAGACTCTAGAACAGTAAGAAATGTATTTAAGAAGAAAAAAAAGAGTTTGGGATTATTTTGTAATTTTAGTGAAGTATAGGATTAAATTGTAATTTTACAAAGTTTAGGGATTTTTATGCGAAAATTGAGTTTTTGGGTGTAAGCTGTAAAAATTGGGTTTTGGAACAATAACATATGTGTTTGGAATAGAAAATTGAATTTTAGAGTTATTTTGTAATTTTAAAAAAGTTTAGGGGCCAAAAGGTAATTTCTCAAAAGTTTAGGATTTTTGTGTAAATTCTGAAAATTGAAGTGCAGGGCAGTAATTTCAGTAAAACTAGAGTGGAAAATGTGTTTTAGATGAAAAACTAAGTTAGGGGCTATGTTGTAAATTCTATAAAGTTTTGGGCCACTTTGTGAAATTAGAAGTTGTGAAGTCCTTAAAAGTCAATTTTTAGAACTTGTAACATAAAGGAAGGTGGGACATGGTAATCATATATCTTGAGAAGAGGAAAAAATGTGTCTTTCAAAGTGCTCTTATTATCAAACTCAAATTGTTTTTGCATATGAGATTTATAACTCTAATTCCTAATGCATTGAGGATTCTTGAATATCCATTGAATGAAATATGATTATTTATTGCAATTGATTGTTATCCTTGATTGGATTGTGAATAACTATTGTGATATACTTGACGGGGATGCATTGGTGATATATGTGATATAAATTGTCATACTGGTTAATGTTGGCTGGACTGGTTACATATGCAATTATTCCACTGCATTGTTTATTATTATTATTAAATATGTCTTATTAATGGATTGTCTTGAGTCAAGTATGCATTAAGACATGGATAAAGGAAAACATAAGCTTGGGACACCATTGTAGTGTACCACATAGTGTGATGGCGGGCCCATTTGCGAAGTAAGGAAAATAGAGCAAGTAAGGGCTGTTGGATGTACTAAGTGTTACACCATGGCATGAACCATAGAGAATGTAAGTATGAATGTCTAGATGCCTAAAAGATAATGTACACCCCTTTATAATAGGTTCAGTGACGACTAATTGCATTTATACATACAATGATGAATATTATTTATGACTAGTCAAGGTTCGATACTGAGCGAGGTTCAGTGATGACTGATTGCATTATAGATGTTAAGTATGAGCTTATAGCCTAGGGGTCCCTGAGAGGTTAACAAATAAGTGGAAAGGAACTATGTTTCAAGGAAGTTTATGGTTGTGTTCCTATTCACTGTTTATGTTTGCTTCTTTCATGCATGCATGTGCGTATACAAGATTATGTTCGTCTCTTTTTATGCATACATGTAGCAAGTGTTATGTTTATTCTTTCCATGCATCCATGCCCTCATAAAAGGTATATTTAATGCGGCACCATTATCATGCATATACATATTTGACTTGATGCATTCATGATCAAGACCATATTAAAATGAAATGTCCATTCGATAATAACGCTTGCAAAAACACTAAATTTGGACTGCATTGTGGCGTGTACACTTTTTTTATAATAAACCAAGTAGGTCAGAGACATGATGATGACACCATGTATGTTTTACAATTACTGAGACTCACTAGAATTCTCACCCTTTTTAAATTTCCATATACATCTCTAGATGAGAAGGATATGTCGACAACTGGTGTTTGAATTTGTGGACAAATAGAGATAGCTATGCTGGAGGCGTTGCTAGGATTAATAGACACTTATCCTGCTTATATCTTATGACATATGACTATCATTTTGGCTTGGATTACTTTATTCCGGACCCATGTGGCCGTTTAACATGCTTATCTATTACACTTTTTACTACTATGTATCTCGACCTTAGTAGGTAATTAGGTGGTTGTGCACTATGGCACAATATTATATATATTTGGATATTGTAAGTTGTTGAGGCTCTTATGCTAGATTATATATTATATATATTGAGGTATTTCATGTGATGGGCTGGAGATTTGCCTTAGTGTTCAAATGATAATGTGATGTTGTATGTTCACTTGCATTTATATGGTTTAGTGTCAAATCCTATTTACACATATATGCTTCCATTTTTGAAAATAATGTCTTTTTTAAAAGAAAAAAATGGCATGTATTTTCATCTAAATATTTCTTAAAAGTCAAGGTTAAGCCCAGGTGCCAAGGAGTGATCCTTTAACATTAAAACTAAATACGACTCGTGCGTACTTCGTTATACGTTAGGGGGTTACATTAATCATTTTCCAAATCATGCATTGTCTAGTATTTCGCCTCAAGAAAGATTACAACAACACTTAGGAAAATAAAAATCAGCACATGCCACTCATACACTTTCTCCAAAAATGTCAATCTACTCAAGTTCCAAGGCCTCACACCCAGACAAATGGGAACTACATTCATACGCAATTGAAGCACAGAGCTAAACACAATCAAGAGAACGCATATGTATTCCTAAAGAGTGAAGTCAATCAATAATCCATCCAATCATCGGATATTCAATTTAGACAACCAATATACCAAAACTTAAATGGCCAACAAGCCTTCATTCTACACTCTGTTTCTCTTTTTTTGTGGTTTTTTTAATCAAAATAAGCCCAAAAGAGGAAAAATAAAAAGACAAAGAAACAAAAGGATGACTACTAAAAGCAAATGACAAACATGAGAATGAAATCAACCAATGCTAAAAGTTTAAAATATTAACAAAAAATTATTAGCAAGTCTACCAAATAATCACAAACTAACCAATGGGCATCAAGGGTCAACTAAGGCAAGCATCACACAAAAATGACACCCCAAATTAGCACATAGACAATTAATCCCACCCAAAATTAAACCAAATAGAGCTCTCACTACCAACAAAATGAACAAAACAAGAAAAGAAATAGAAAATAAGGAAGAAAAAGCAAGAAAGAAAGAAAAAAAAAAAAGAGCCTTGGTCAATGCTAGCCAAAATGTGCTTTCAATGGCATATCCTCAAATTCCTTAATCTAGTCTGCATATAGGCAAGTAGCAAAATTGTTCCGACATCCTGCAAGTAGCGCAAAACCATTCTTCACATTAGACATTCAATGAAATAGGCAACTTAGTGATAAGCTCAATTAGAAAATGCCAACAAATCAATAAGCTTGCATAATGAATAGCTTCATAATAAAAATACCATGAACTAGCACTCAATGACAATCAGGAGCTCAAAGCATGAACAACGTAAGCAACATACTAGCTGTGGACAATGAAGAACCCACATCCAAAATAACTCAATGAACTAACTAGTTATTAACTTACATAACAGTTTCCAGTCAACACAATAAGCCAATATTTCTCAATTAAGAACCACAATACTGACAATTGAGAGAAGCGTAATATATTCAGCAGTTCAAGTATTTAACATAGCTCATTAAATAGGCAAAATAAAATGATGAGCCATCTAACAATGCGACATAGCACTCAACAATGAGTTACAAAGAAATTCCACCCAATATCATGAATAACAAAGAGGAACAAAGGATGCAAATCAAGAGTTAACTCTAGAACCAATTTTTTTTTTTTTTTGGCTAGTTAAACAGGCCAATCCTTGCGGGTAAACAGGCAGCCCATTTTCCCTTTGTTTTCTACAAACTTCAATTTATTAGTAACCTATTACTCTACTAGGCTACTACCCAATATCTCTTATGTTTTAAGGCCAATATGGCGTAAGATTAGGGAAACAAGCCTAATGAGAAAAATTAACCCACAAAAAAATAAAAACCTAAGGTCCTAAGCCCTCTAACGAATAAAGGAAAAAAGTCCATCCCTCAATTTGATTTTCTTAACACTAAACATAATAAGAGAGTGAAAGAGAAAAGACATTGAGTCAGAGAAAGCGAAAAATGGAAGAGACTAACTGTAACACCCCAAATTTGAGTATTCTAAAAGACTTGGTGACGATTAGGATGACTCAACAAAAGAGTAGAAAAAAAGTGAATAGTAATTTTTCCCGCAGATGAATAGTAACTCTAGACTTGGGGCCAGAGGAAGGCCAAGGATGATCTTGGGGCCAGAGGAACTTAGACTCAAGGACTAGGATAGAATATTTGGGCCCGAGATTTGGGTACAGATATTTTAAGTTTCTCGGGTACGATATTTTATTCGTTTGGTGAAATATCGGTGTGCAATTTTAACACCGAAAATGTAACTTGCTCACTAAATTTAAGCGAGCCAAATGGATGATATAGATTAAAACTTGTCAAGTAAGTTTTAATCTTGCCCTTTCATTAATTTTAATTTCACCTTAGGACCAATATCTTACTTGTTCTATAAAATTTCGGTGTAAGGTTTCTTATATTACATGAAGCTTAGAGAGCAAGTTTCTTACAAATGTATGGCAAGGAGAATAGTCACACCTCCTATCTTTAGCAAGATTACTTAATATCCATACAAAAATCCTATTTTCTTTATTACAAAGTTATATTTTGTGGTAAAGATTATTAACACATTTTATTGTATATCAACAACACAAATCACACTTGTCTTCAAGAATTTCGGCTAGCCACCCCATTTTTTAGCCTATTCACTTTGCTTCTGTACCAACACCTCATGAACTAGCTTGAAATCTCATTCTACAAAATCAAAAATCAATGATCTAGACACAAAACCTAAGATCCCTCTTGAAATCTTCATATCTAACTCTAACAAAGAATTCTCATCTCACTTTACTATCAAAGAGGAGCTATTGTATTACTACCTAAGGGAAGGATTTGGCTAGGTTTGGGTAGAATATCGGTGGAGAAACACTTGGAGGCATAGTTTTTAGAACCGGACTGGTGATCGACTTGGCCAAGACATTCAGTCACTGGGTCATTGGTTAACTGTTGAATCACTAGTCGAACCGGCTGAACAAGGTTTATTAAAATAAATGTATAAAATATAAATAAATATAATAAAATAATTTATCTAATGAACAATTTAACATACTTAAAAAATTTATAGGATTAAGAACCATGAGTATTTGAATTATAATTTTATATAGCTAAACAGAAAGACCATCTCTTCTAGTTTTTTACAAATTGCAAGGAAATCTTTGTTCATACATTGAAAATATATAAGAACTCCATTAATTAGTTCCAGGAGAGACACTATTCTAATAGAACAAGAATGAAAGACCAATTAGTTAGGATACCAATCATACAACCCTTTAAAATTGTCAACGCTAAAGGAAATCGTCAAAGAAGTCCTTTACGATATTATTCAAAATCTCCATGGTCAATGTCTCTTATCTCATCTCAGTTTTCTTTTTATTTCCCTCTGCTTCAGTATAAAAATTAAAAGCCTCTCATCCCAACATGCAAACTTGGGACTTACTTCCCTTTGTATGTTTATCATCTCGAGTTCAATATTACTACACCTTAGCTAATCTCCTAACTAACTCATCGAAGAAAGAATGGGCTTACTGCCAGTGAATGTTTAATGCCAGCTAGTTGAACAGAGATTGTCGCCTACCTCCTCAAATTAGAAATTTATTTTAATGCTAAGTTGCACAAAAAATGTAGTAAAGGCCACAATTTTGGTCATCTCTGAAGTAGGCTTCAATACTTAGTTGAGAAAATTGGGGGTTTTGAAGAATAAGAATTATAGCAATTAAAATTCAAAGATAATAGCAACAGTGAAGAAAGCACTAGTGCAAGGTATTTCTAGAATTGGAATTAATTATCATTGACTAAATATTGAATCCATTAATGGTTATTAGTAATTAATTACTGACAATTTTACTAGTGATCAATTGATCCCTAGAATATGATTAATGAACATAACCAATTAATGAGATCTCAATTTAATTGGAAATTACAGTGATTTAAAGTACCAATTGTTATAGCCTAACCAACAATCGGAAGATTAGTTTTATTGTTCTCTCTCAAACATAAACCAATAGATCTATTAATTTATACCCAAAAGATTTCTCTAAACAACGATAGTCAATTTGGTTATTCCAATAAAAATTATAGCAATCACCATAATAATTATAATAATACAAATTGAAGAACAATGAGAAAACTAATGTATTTAATATAAACAAAAGGTCTAAAAAACCATCCTAATCCATCCGAAAATCCATACACTAGTAAGAGAAATCTACCCCTCAATCTTTGGAGGATTATAACAATGAAGACAAAAGAGCACCTTCACCAATGGAACCCTTAGAAAGAGAAGAGAGAAGAAGAGAGATGTAGAGAGAGAATAATAGCAACCTAAAATGTAGATCTAAAAGTGAGTCAAAAGCTAGGGGAAAACTTTGTAACATTCCCAAATATACTGTTCTCTAAAAATGGGCCTAAGTGGGCCCAAAAACATATTAAATGAGATGTTTTGCGTGAGCGCTACAGTGCTAGCAGTGAGCTTGTGCTAATAAAAATAATTTTTTTGGGTGCTGTTGAGCTTTGCAGCGCTGAATAGAATGGAATTTGTCCTTGTCACTAGAAACAAATATTGTAGCCCTTTGAATAAGCTTTCCAAAACCACTAAAATAACCTCAATCAAATATCTGTAGCTCCAGATAATGTGAAAATACTAACTAAAGGTCAAGTCAGACAACATCAAAACATCAGCAACCTTTAATCTTGCAACTCAATTTTCACCAAGATGCTTTTAGAACTAGATTTTGAGTTGAACATGAAAGTTATAGAGGACTTCTTAAGCTTTCTAAAAAAATTTTATTTGTCTTAATCCGATCCCTGTAGAGAGAGCTACAGATTTTCTATTACAATGCTTTTTGCAAATGTGCTCAAATGAGCTGAACAACTCTTCTATTTTGCTCCCAAATTCTTCCCAATAGTTTCCAATCTTATTCTTAACATTTTGCACTTGATCCAAAGCTAATGTGCACAAAGCTATACTCAAAGAGACAAGTCAAACGCAATAGGGTGTAACTACAAATTATTCCAAAATCAATGCAAAAGCCAATAATTTTATTAAAATCACACAATGAGGAGTAAATCAAAATCCTTATTAATTGTTTCAATAACACAATAAAACTCATGCAAAAAACTAAAGTTTGGTAGTAAGATAAATGACATAAATGCCCTTTATCACTAGTCCCACAAGGAAATGAAAGAAAATGGTAGTCAAGACTAGTGGCAAAAGTCCCGCATCAAAGAGTACTAAAGAGAAGCCTAGTCATTGTGCTATAAATATAGAATTTCTTCTCTACCTTCTCAACATATTGAAACTGCAAGCCCAACTTTAAACAGGCAAGCAACAGGTTTATCTAGATAAAAAAAATTTATATGCACAATGACTTGGTCCGATTCAAGTGAGCCAACTGAGTCACCGAGTTTCATTACATTCGGTAAAAGTTATACCAGTTCATTGACATAGCCGATCTGATGGGTGGCTCGGATCGGTGACATGTCCAGTTCATTGGTTCAATGGTTCGACCTGCCGATCCGATCCGAGTTTTAAAGCTATGTTTGGAAGAATCAAGACAATTGTAAAAGTCTTCAAGTCAATAGTAAAGTTTTCTGGCAACTCTTCTTCAATCAAATTTGGTTCTCTAAAAATTTTCAAGGAATTAGGTTAGGGTTTCATTTTATTATCATAATATTGAGTTGACATACTAATGAACATGCATGATTTGGCTAGAACATGTTGCTAGAATGCCTTTCAATCAAATTACATCTTGGCTTAGTGTGCTTGAAATTATGATTTTTGTCTCCCAGTAATTTTGTTTGATTTTTAGAACATACTTAGAGATGTCTTTTTGATCCAAAATTTTTATCCAATGAAGGCAAAATGTTAAGGCATTTGTCTGATTCTTTCTTATGTCTATTTTAATACTTATACTATTTTAAAAAAAATGTAAAAATAGAGGCAGTTAGGGTTGCTATTTGAACTGCTAATTCTGAAGCTCTTACTTTGTATAATTCTGTTACTATATCAAATGATCGAATTTTGACTTGAAATTTGTACAGGTTTTTGTAGACACCTTGAGGTCCAACCTTGGATTTTTACTAAATTTATTGAATTCATTTGCTATGGTAATTAAATTGGAAACTTTGATCGATGGCTGGAAGTAGGTGTTTACTAACCATTGAATTTGTATGATTTTGTTATTATAGCTAAAGACCTTATTTTGACTTGAAATTTTTACAAGGTCTCATAGATATATTGGATTACCTCTAAAAATTATTTCACCCTGTATTCATAATGTTTAATAAATTAACTATAATTTTCTTTAAGGCAGAATTTTATACAGAATGCTAGTACGTTGGAATTATGAGTATATGTCAATGACTTGATATCTTGTATACTATGTGAGTTCATTGAGGATGTTATGCACATGTAACTGTGGATACTTATGTCAATTACCTCTACATGAGAGAAAGATTAATATTATATTTTCTTGCACTGGAGAAAATAAATCTGATTAACATTGAATTGAGTTGGGAAAAATAAACTTAGTTAGGAATAGATCTGTGTGAGACTTGGAGAAAGTAAATCCAATGATCATGTATAGGAATGAGCTCAGTCTTGAAAAGCATTATATTACCCAAAAGTGAAATAAGCCACCATAGATCAAGGACCCAAAATAAGTTAAAGTAGCAATTGTCTTAAATTATTCTTTATGTTATGTGCTAAGTAGATGACTTTATTGCTTATGTTGAGACTGGTATGTTTAAGTTTTAATTTGACAATATTTGTTCTAAATGACAATGTTTGAATGAAAATGAGTTTGATGATATGTTTATGCATGAGGGAGTGCCTCACTGAGAATTTTATAATATTCTCATCCTTATGTTGCATATTCCTTGTGTTATCCTTAGATATTACAGATGCCACCCTACAGATCTTCATTGACTCGCTATAGCAGAAGAAGCATTATGATACAACCACTTGCACTATCAATACTCTAAGAAGGGTGTACCAGCTCAGTCATCATTATTTGACTTTGTTATTATCAACATGAAGGCAATGCTAACATCTATCTGAGAAAAATAGTTTTTCCTTTAGAGACTTTAGAAGACATTCAGAATTATTGTACACATCTGTTGACATGTATGTATATATATGTTTATGGGCTATGAAGGCCACATTAATAATTTAAACCGTCGACACTATACTTCACTTTATTTTGTGCTTAACGACTATTTTAAGTTAGAAAATGAAAGTACACACTTCTAATTATTGTGTTGATTCTCGAGTAATATGCAGTAATTAGGAGGGTGTTATACTAACTTAGTGACTTAGGGTTTGTAACCAGTAGTAGTTGCCACCACCATCTTGCCCCTTATCTCTTCTCATAGAAGCCACCATGCCTTACTTGTCGTCGTATTGTGCCTTGCCTTGCTTGCAATCGTGCCACCATGCTGTGCTATTTTCTATCGTCGTGCTGTGCTCTCCGTCGCATTGTTGCATTCTTCTGCTATCTCAACTTTGAGATTGGGTTTGGTTTGAAATCCATTTGCATCTACCTTGCTTCTACTTCTATTTCTTTCCTTTTTTTTAGGGGGGAGGGGTTCAAACATCTGCTTCTAGTTTGGATCTACATCTACTTCTCCTTTTTTTTTTTTTGTTAAACATCTACTTTTGGCTTCAATCTACACCTATTTCTAGATTCTTTTTGGCTGAACATCTACTTTTGTTTTATATTTATGATAAGGGGCATTTATGTCACTTATCTTACTTCAAATTCTTAGTTTTTTTACATGAGTTTTGCTATGTTATTGATGTAATTAATTAAGATTTTGACTTGTGCCTCATTATGAATTTTTGATAGAATCATTGACTACTGCACCGGTTTTGGAATAATTTTGGATTAGAGCATGTTGAGTTTAACTTGTCTCTTTGAATATGACTTTTATACATAATAGCTTTGAATATAGAGCACAATGTCAAGAACAAAGCTGGGAATAGAGTGTACAATGTCAAGAACAAAGCCGGGAACTCTCTACATGGAGCTTGTAGCTGCAAACAATTTGGGAGACTTTGGGAGCAAAAAAAACAATTCTTGAACTCAATTGAGCACATTTCCGAAAAGCATTGTAATGGAAAATATGTATCTCTCTCTGCAGGGATCAAATTGAGACAAATAAAGATATTTTGGAAAGATCAGGAAGTCTTATAAAACTTTCATGCTCAACTCAAAACCCAGTTCTAAGAGCATCTTTATGAAAATTGAGTTGCAAGATTAAACATTGCTAATATTCGGATGTTATCCAACTTGACCTCCAGTTAGTATTTTCATAATATTTGGAGCTACAAATGTTCGATTGAGGAGATTTTAGTGCCGTTGGAAAGCCTATTCAAAGGACTACAACCGCTATTTCTAGTTTCAAGAACAAATTCAGATGTTTAAGGGGCCAAAATAGACCAAATACATGATGAAATTGGTTCTGTCCAACGTTGCAGCGCTCAATAGCACCTGAAAAATTATTTTTATCAGCATAGCGCACTACTGAGCACCGTAGCGCTCATTTAGCATCGAATACTCGTGCAATGGCATTTTAATAGCAAATTAAGAAGTTTTTGGGCCCCACTTTGACCCATTTTAGAGAGTATTATTTAAGGGATTAACACAGACTTTTACCCTAGTTTTTTACTCGCTTTAGGTTGCACCTTTTACGTTGCTATTATTTTCACTCTACATCTTTATATATCTTCTTCTCTATTCTTCTCTCTCTGAGGGTTTTCATTGGTGAATGTGCTTTATCTTGAAGATTGTGATAAGGATTATTGCTATTATTTTCAGGTTCTATTTTATCTTCATTGTTGTAATTGTCTAGAGGAGGAGTAGATCTTCTTACTAGTATAGAGATTTCCGGATGGATTGGGATGACTTTTAAGACCCGTTGTTTATATTAAATGCATTAGTTTTCTCATTGTTCTTTAGCTTCTATTCTTATAATTATTATGGTGATTGCTATAATTTTTATTGGAATAACCAAATTGGCAATTGTTATTTGGGGAAAGCCTTTGGGCATTAATTGATAGATCTATTGGTTTATATTTAAGAGAAAATATTATAATTAACCTTTCGATTGGCAGTCAGGCTATAGCAATTGATACCTTATATCACTAAAATTTCCAATTAAATTGATATCTTGTTTATAGGTTATTTTCGTCGGTCAAATTCTAATGATCAATTGATCACTAGTAGCATTGCCATTAATTAATTACTAATAGCCACTAGTAGATTCAATATTTGTTCAATGATAATTAATTCCAATCTTAGGAATATCTTACACTAGTGCTTTCTTCACTGTTGCTATTATCTTATAATTTTCATTGCTTTAATTTCATTTTCAAAAACCCCCAAATTTCCCAACTAAGTGTTGAAGCCTCATTGAGAGAAGACATAGGTTGTGTCCTTTACTACATTTTTTGTGCAACTTCGCATTAAAATAAATTTCTAATTGGAGGAGGTAGGCGACAGTCTCCGTTCAAATTTTGACATCGTTGCCGGGGAGGTAATAGAACTTAGTTATTTATTTTATTATTCTTATTTTATTTTATTTTATTCCAATTTTTTATTTTTATTTATTTACTATTTTTATTTTCTGCTGTTTATTTTATTTTGTAAAAAAAATGAAAAAAAAAAACTTGTTGTTCCCTTGTATGAGACATTCTCTATTTATTGGAAATTTGATACCTCTTGACTCTAAGATTGAGAAAACTTTAAAAAAAAAATAGACAGGCAAAGCGTCAACAAGCGGAATCATCCAAGCATTCTGATCCTTTGTTTAATGTTTTAAGAAATACAGGTGACATGGGAGATAGAAATATGACACTTAGGGAGCTCACTGCTCTTGATTTTACCTAGAAGCCCCTGGCAATTACATACCCCAAGCTTGACAATGACTTTGAGCTCAGGAAGTACATGGTTCATGCTCTACCCAAGTTCCATGGGTTGTCTAGAGAAGACTCATACCAACACTTAAAGAAGCTACACATGGTGTGTTTTGGCATGAAACCCAATGGGGTGGAGGTGGATGATGTTAAACTGAAAGCATTCCCCTTTTCCCTAGAGGGTGCAGTAGAAAATTAGCTCTTCAACCTTCTTGATGGGATTGTAAATAATTGAACTATAATGAAGAGGCTTTTCTTGAAGAGGTATTTTCCCACCTATAGAGTGGCTTCTATCAGAAAAGAGATCTCTAAAATCCCCAAACTGATGAGACTCTACATGAAGATTGGGAACGCTTCAAGCTCCTTTGTGCAAGCTGCCCTTTTCTAAAGCAACTCCTCTTTCAGTACTTTTATGAAGGGTTGGTACCTGCTGATAGATGTATGATAGATGATGGGCTAGTGGAGAGGCACTTTTAGATAAGACTCTGGCAGAGGCTCATGTTTTAATTGAGAATATGACTGCAAATTTTCAGCAATTTGGTTCCAGGGCAGCTACTACTACCAGAGGTCTTCATGAAGTGAGCCAGCCAGAGAATCCAATGTTGACCTAGACTTTACACAACTTTCTAGCCTTATGAAGCAACTAATGGCTAACTAGGTAGCAACTCCAGTGGTTCCCAAGATCTATGGCATATGTACTTCAATTGATCATCATACTAATATGTGCCCAGCATTACAACATGACTCAACCACTGGGGTAGTAGCAACAAATCCCTTTTAGAGTCAACCTTAGAATCAGGCAAGCCAGTTCCCATTTGGGAATACTTACAACCTCAATTGGAAGGATCACCCAAATTTGAAGTGGGGAAATAACTTTTAGCCACAGGGCTAATCTTCAGAGCAGAAGTACCCGACACCTTATCAGAGGCAATCGGCTCTTCCTACACCTCCATCTTTAGACCCTGTTATGGTTGAGATAATGAAGATGATGATAGAGCAAATGCAGGAAATCAAAAAGGAAAATGCTCAACTAAGAGGGGAGATGAGCCAGTTAAAGAATAATTAAAGCCAACAGGCCCTAGCTGCCCAGTTACCCTATCATACCATGCCCAATCAAAGGGAAATGTCAATTCAATTGACTTGAGGTTTGGGACAACAATTCTAGAGGTAGCCAGGCTTGTAGAAGAAGATCAACAAGAGAAAACTGGGCTTGGAGATGTTTCTGTTGAGCATTACAGCGCTAAGTGTGAAATTGAAGACTCAACATTAGAGGACCTCTTGGGTGAGCGCCGCAACGCTCAAACAGCATTGCAACGCTCAACAGAGACTACCAAAGATGAAAATTTTACCTCTTCACTGCCATTCCCTCAGAAGATCCAACCCAGAAAAGTGGCTGCATCAGAGATCCGGACACAGTAGAAGCCTTTCAAAAAGTGCAAGTAAACATACCTCTATTGGATGCAATCAAGAAAATTTCTAAGTACATAAAATTCTTAAAAGATTTGTACACTAATAGAAAGAAGGTCAAGGGCAGTGGGGAAGAAAGGTAACTTTGGGGTTAAATGCTTCCTCCATTATCAAGCCAAGCAACTTGCCAACCAAGTGCAAGGACCCGGGCATATTCTATGTTCCTTGCATCGTTGGGAACTTGCATATCACGAGAGCCCTAGTTGACCTTGGAGCTGGTATTTATGTTATGCCTAAATTACTCTAACAGTCCTTGCACTTTGGAGAGCTCAAGCCCACCCAGTTGCAAATTCAGCTTGATAACTGCATCATCACTAAGCCAGAAGGAGTGTTGGAAGATGTTCTGCTCCAGGTAAATGATTTAATATTCCTTGTTGATTTTTATATGTTTGAAATAGAAAATGACACCAGTGCCAGCCAGGATACATTTAATCTTGGATAAACAATTTTTGAAAACTGTAAGAATTATGATTGATGTTTATGTTGGCACATTATCCATGGAGTGTAGGGACATGAAAGTCCAATTTAGCTTATCTGATGCCATGAAATATCCCTACGAGGAACACTCCGTGTTTGGCATTAATGTCATTGATTCTCTAGTTGATAATGCTTGTGGTAACATATTGTGTAAGGATCCAAATCCATCTTTCTCCACTTTTTCTTCTTCCATGGGATATGATGAGTTTGTTGTTTTAGAATGTTCCAAGTTTTCAGATATAGGTGCACCACACGGGCAGCAATCATCATTTTTCCAGGTGCTTTAGGAACAGTCCATAGTGGCAAAGAAGCCCTGTGAACGGCAAATAATTTGCTGCATGAGCTTCGAGAAAAATTGCTGACTAAGAAATCAAGGTCCAAGTGGAAGGGACAATTATTGGTCACCCATCTACACCCTGGTGGTGCAATTAAGTTGGAGAACTCTAGGATGATTCAATGTGACATTGATAGGCACCAACTGATGCACCTCTACTTCCCCAAGGATTTGGGGGGCTCAGATGGCCTATTTGTCGGTTGAAGGTGCACATCCTCCATGAGGGTCCTCACTGTCTAACTTAAGGACATTAAAGCAAAGTGCTAAGGGGGGACAATCCACCATGAGGTTTTCCTTTACTTTTTTATTTTTCTAAATTTTATTTATTTTCATTTTAGTTTTAAGTCTTATATCATATTTATTTTTATTTGTGTTCTACACCATTCCTTTGGTACATTAGACATCACATGCACTATATTGACATGCCTAGCATTGACTTTATTTTGTATTATATGCTTGGTGGATTCACTGTGTTGTCTAGATTAAGTATATGCACTTTTACCTGTGAGATTTTGAGCTTCTTTGATTGGACTATCATGTGTCATCCTTGTTTGTTCATGTGTATTTCCCTCTTTGGATTTGTATTTTAGAATTTGCTTAGGATCTTGTTTGAAAATATGTTTCCATATGCATACTTGAATATGATTAAGACATTTTTCTTGTTTTTAGTCACTTGCCCATATACCCACCTTGTGCATGTTACCATTGTTTAGCCCCTTTGAGCCTTATTATCCATATTTTTGGTTTAGTACATCCTTAGCCAAAAGTGAAAAACTGTAAAGAATCCCAACCTTTTAGGCTTAGGAGAAAATTTGTGAATTTACATTTGTGCTTGAGTATAAGTATGGGGGAGAACATGAGAACATGCTCTGATTTAAGTGTGGGGGACGAACAATGTATACCCAAAATTCAACAAGTGGCGCACCAAGAAAATAAAAATAAAAGAGAAAAAAATGCAAGGTTGATTGAAACAAAATTTCTTGAAAAAAAAAAGTTTGGTTGAAGGTGTGCCACATTGAAATTAAAGGTCTATAATTGTGATTAAGATAGACAAAGTGTACCCTTAAGCACTTGTACTCTTGGTATATGCATTTGCTCTCCTTTGACTTGAGATTTAGCCTATTGGTCTATATATTTATCGACCTTCGCGTAAGCCCCATTACAACCAAAGATAAGTCTTCTTAATTTAGTATGCATGTGTGTTTGACAAAATGGAGAATGGGTCCTGTAATAAGCTTATGATAATGCATTTTTATTTAAGATGATTGAGTGTGCATCATAACCATGGTTTTGAAAATAAGACTAGATCGGTTGAACCAGAAACCAGCCTGTTATCCGATTCATGTATGCCATAAAAATCGCCATGCCAGAAAATCGTTCGAAAATTGTGTGAACCTGTCGAAAACCGGGAAAACCATCGACCTAAACCGGTCTTGACGGTTGAACAATTCTTGATATTTTCCTGAAAAAGAAAAAAAAATGGTATCTTTAAGAAAAGCCAGTGGTTGGAACTGAAGGTTCATCTAGAGAAGCGATGGTTGTAGAACAAGTTGTGGATTTGTTATGTTATCGAATGTGTGGTGGAAGCAGCTGGAGGAAGCAATGATGGAGATACTGATGGCATTAGAAGAGGGATGCGAGATGATGATGACGATGAAATATGAGACTATGAGCGGAGAGAATTTGCTGTTTTGCAGGAGATGAGGTGGCTGCTAATAAGAAAAAGAAGGAATGAGACTAAATGGTTTTGTCACTTGGGTAGGTTTATTGGGTTGAATAGGATTGGGATCGATTAAATTTAAACTCATATTTTATTTAAGATTCTAATGTTAGGCCCAAGCAAGTGTAATACATAGACTTTAACATGATATAATCTATACAATTTCAGGTGTTGCTCAACAATGGCTTTGCCACCCCTAAGAAAATTGGTTTTTTCTAACTTATCCTTTTGTTTTTCATAGTTATGTGCAGTTTGCTTTGTGTTTTTTAATATAAGTTTTCATTTTAGACTTAAACAATGACATCTATATTTGTGTTACACCTTTGTATATTTATAAAAATACAAATACTTATTATATACCGATTATATTTCGATTGAACCCTTGGTGGAACCGGTTGAAGCACTGGACCCTTATCCTGACCGATTCGATGTCCAGTTCGATTTTCAGAACCTTGATCATAGCCCAAAACACTTGATTGAATGAGTGGCAAACATTGACCTTGAGAGGATTTTTGTACTTGATCCATGCATCATAGTGAATTATACTTTGTGTGCTATTTTCATGTTCATGCCTTACTTGTTGTAATTCTCTTGATTATTGGTATGAAAGCTTACTGTTGTACCTCTAGGTTCATTGGATTGGTGTATTGTCATTTCTTTTCATACACCATGCACTTTTAGAGTTAGGAGTCTAGTCTAGCCCTTGTATATTGCTTCTTATCCATTTCTTGGTCTGATTTGATTTCCACATAAGGACATTGAAAACTTAAGTGTGTGGGAGTTTAATAAGGGGCATTTATGCCACTTATCTTACTTATAATTCTTAGCTTTTAACATGAGTTTTGCTATGTTATTGATGTGATTAATTAGGATTTTGACTTATGCCTCAATATTCATTTTTTATAGAATCATTCACTATTGCACTGATTTTGTAGTAATTAAGGAATTAGAGCCTGTTGAGTTTAACCTGTCTCTTTGAGTATGAGTTTTGTATACATGAGCTTTGAATGAAGTGCAAAATGGTAAAAACAAGGCTGAGAACTCTTTACATGGAGTTTTAGCTGCAATCAATTTGGAAGAATTTAGGAGCAAAATAGAAGAGTTCTTGAGCTCAATTGAATACATTTGCAAAAACCATTGTAATGGAAAATATGTATCTCTATCTACAGGGATCGAATTGAGACAATAAAGATGCTTTGGAAATCTCAAGAAATCCTCTAAAACTTTCCTCTTCAACTCAAAACCTAATTCTAAGAGCATCTTGGTGAAAATCAAGTTGCAAGATTAAAGGTTGCTAATGTTCTGATTCTGTCCAACTTGACGTTTAGTTGGTATTTTTGCAATATCTGAAGTTATAGATGTCCGATTAAGGTGATTTTGGTGGCGTTGGAAAGTCTATTCAAATTTCTACAATCTCTATTTATAGTGTCAGGGATAAATTCAGATGTTTAAGGTGGGAAAACAAACCAAATATGTGAAGACATTGATTCTATCCAACCCTACAGCACTAAATGAGCACTGCAGCGCTCAACAACGCCTGAAAAAGTATTTTTATCAGCGTAATTCACTGTTGATCACTACAATGCTCATGCGATGACATTTTAACAGTAAATTAATTAGTTTTTGGGCCGCACTTTGGCCCATTTTAGAAAGCATTATTTAAAGGGTTGACACAGACTTTTACCCTAGTTTTTATTGACTTTAGACTGTACACTTTAGGTTGCTATTATTCTCATTCTACACCTCTGTACATCTTCTTCTTTATTCTTCTCTCTCTTAGGAATTCCATTGGTGAAGGTGATTTGTATTGGATATTGTGGCAAAGATTATTGCTATCATTTTCATATTCTCTTTTATCTTCATTGTTGTAATCCTCCACTGATGGAGGAGTATATCTTCTTACTAGTGTAGGGATTTCCATATGGATTGGAATGACTTTTGAAACCCTTTGTTTATATTGAATATATTCGTTTTCTTATTATTCTTCAGTTTCTATTCTTATAATTATTATGGTGATTGTTGTAGTTTTTATTGGAATAACCAAATTGGTGATTATTATTTCAGGAAACCCATTGGGCATAAATAAATAAATCCATTGATTTATGTTTGAAGGAGACTATTAGAATTATCCTTCCTATTGGTGGTTAGGCTATAACAATTTGTACTTTAAATCACTATAATTTCCAATTAAATTGAGATATTGTTTATTGGTTATTTTCATTGGTCAAATTCTAGGGATAGGCTGATTACTAGTAGAATTGCCCATAATTAATTACTAATTGCTACTAGTGGATTCAATATTTAATCAATGATAATTAATTCAAATCATAGGAATAACTTACACTAATGCTTCCTTCATTGTTGCTATTATCTTGTAATTTTCATTGCTTTAATTTCATTTTCAAAACCCCCAATTTTTTCAGCTAAGTGTTGAAGCCTCATTGATAGACGACCTAAGTTGTGCCACTTACTACATTTTTTGTGTAACTTAGCATTACAATAATTTTCCAATTTGAGGAGGTAAACAATAACCTCCGTTCAATCTGAATCTAATTTTGCTCCATATCTGCATATGCTTCTGTTTTAGATCTATTTTTGGTTTGGCTAGTTTAGATCTATATCGACCTATGGCCGAGCCGGCTCAGGATTTTCCATTAAACAGGGAGGGTTGAAAATTTCAACTCCCGGATAAATGGGTGGGCCCCATCTATTTGATAGTCCTAAGTATAATATCGTTTTATACGATTAATTTCTTCCACTAAACATAACAAAAGCACAATTTCTCCTAAAAAATGTTTTTTCTTGTTAGATCCTGAAATAAAAAAAATGTTTAACCAGTTATGGGCTAGCTAGAGTATGCTGGAAGGTACTAATCTTGGAGAATGAATATTCTCATGTGAGATTTTTATATGACCATATCATGTGCAATCTCTCATCATTAATTATTTTATTTATATATTATATCTGGGCCTTAGAAATTAATTGTGAGAGATCATATATGGGTGCTTGCTCAGGTAAAGATAAATTGTTGTCTGCACCTTGCAGATCTTGTACCGTCAAATAATAAACTGACATGTGTAAGTGATAAAATGGTTGATATGGTATGTTGAAGTTGATGCGCGTGAAACAATGAGCACATGCTACCCTGACATTGCAGCACCTAGAGCAAAATAGTTTGTTTTTTATTTCATATATATATATAATTAATAAACTTTTATTAGAAAAAATAATGTATTAAACTGTTACTCTCAATCCTCTAATATTAGTGTTTTAAGTGATTAAGCTTTCTATTTTTTTCTTTACTTGATAATTTGATGCCTAAAGTAATAACTTATCTTTTTATTTTATTTATGCCACTAATTTAGGGTGTGTTTGATTTCAATTTTCAATTTTTGTTTTTAAATTTTCAGTTTTAGAAATTTTGTGAAGAAAATACTAATAATTGAAAATGAAAACTCAAAGCTATATTTCATAATTTTCACAATTTTAGTATGTTCTTCACAAAATTCTAAAAATTACAAAATTGTAAACGAAAATTAAAAATTGAAACCAAATGCACCCTTGTTTCTTCTCTTTCCTAATTTCTCATTACTAATTTCCTTTTACTTTTTCTAATTTCATATTTATAAATTATTGCTAAGACCTAACCGTAAGAAAGAACAATGTAAGTCACCTAGAACAAACAAGGTCCATTTAGTATATAATACAAGATTTGGTTGTATAAACTAATACAATTTACTATGATTATTACACATCGAACACAAATTAAGAACGCCCAACATCCATAATGGGTTGGATCTAACATCCACATGACTGGGCACGGACCAACGAAGACATGAGTTTGGGTCCTAACCTGTGTCTCACCACAATTCGTTTGCCAGGTGGGGACGATTGCCATTACTTCCCTTTTTGAGGATTATTTTTAGTTGAGTCAAAGTCCTTTTTGATTTTTTGGGTTTATTGTTATTTATTAAAAAAAACAAAAATAAAATATATTTGTTTTATCCGAGTAATAATCAATGGTCATGATTAAGAGGTGGATGTCTTCTCTATATATTGTTAAATTGTAAGAATTTATTGAGTAGTTTAGTGCTAACTTGAATCTTATGTAAGCCAAAAATCCATTTCCAAAATAAAAATCAATCAACAGATTTCTTTTTTATTTTCTTCTTTTTTTAATTAAAATCTATCAAACACACAATCATTTTGTACAAGAACGACATGGCTATGAGTTTCTCATTGAACCAGAGGATACGTTGACACGGCAAAAAATATCAAGTCAAAATCTTTTTTTACCATAAAATTTTCTCTTAAATTTTTTTATTTCTTTTTATAAATATATAATTGTTATGTTTTTTAAGGAAAAATAAATATTATTAAAGTTATAATTAATTTGCATAATAAGCTATAGGGTAACCGTATTTACGGATGTATTAAGAGTGTAGGGGATTATGTTTCCACCCTTCCTTAATCATAATTGAACTCTCAGACTTAAGTCTTTTCAAAGGATTAGTTTAGACCAAATCAAAGATTTTCCAATTTTAGTTAGAATTAAAATTGGCGGCGGTGTCATTTTTTAAAATTGGTTGTCATTTTTCATCGTCGTGCTCTCTAGGAACGTTGTGACAGATATATTTTTACCCTCTATCTTGCCATTTGCTGACTTAGCGATGGAGCCCTTATAGGTACATAACACTGTCATTGGAGAAAAAGGAGTTTAAGTCATCTTTGTGTCTTAGAACCATCTTTCAAAGTAAACTAGAGATATTACCTCATCCTATCCATTTACTTCATTACGATGATATTATTAGTGGATAAGGTATAATAAATATATAATATTTGACATCTACTAAAGTTCCTTTTTACATAAAAAATGTATAATTAACTTAATAAGGTCTTGACATGTCAAATTAGGCATAATTGTACGTTGATGTATAAAGATTTTCTCTTTCCCTTGTCTCATGCTTATATATATATATATGAAAAGATTTTAAAAAAAATTGTAAAATATATAAAAAAATTATAAATAAATGTAATATGAATTATTTTTTATATGAATTTGAAATAATTAAAATAACAATACAAGTAAAATATTATAAAATAATTGATTTTGTAAATTTATAATTAAAAATTATATAGATTATAACTTGTATGAATAAATATTATAAAATCATTAAGGCTTTTGTTTCGGTACTTGTAGGGTATTGGTACCTTTTGTATAATCAATAATTATAATTTGATAGATTTCAAAAAACTTAGATTATTGGGACATGTAGCTCGTTATTAGCCATAATAACTAAGAGGTACCGGTACCTTTGAATTTTATAGGATACCCGAGAAACTCCCAATGATTACTTTTATTTTTAAATAATTAGATAAATTATATTTTTATTTTAATATAAATTGGTTATAAGTATTTGTCATAAAGGATAATATTATTTGATGTGATACAATTTCTTATACACTAACAAAACAAATATTGCATTGTATTAAAATTTTATCTAACATGTTATCTATTAATCATATCATATTATTTTTGTCAAACATGGTCTAAGTATATAATTATGAATGTAGTGGTAATTTATCCAATTATTTAATTGTAAATTTCAAAAGTCAATTTATTTTATAATATTTATTTTTCATAATTATTTTAGTTATTATTTCATATTCATATAAAATATAATTTATATTGCATTTATTTGTTATTTTTATATTTATTTATCATTTTTATATTTATTTATTATTTTTTTCATATATATATATATATATATATATATAAACATGAGAACAGAAGGCCAAGAAAGAGAAAATATGTATACATCATAGTACAATTGGGCCTAATATGACATCTCAAGATGTTTTTAAGTTAATTGTAGATTACTTTGATGTATAAAGGAACTTTAGTGGATGTAAAATATTATATATTGACTAATAATGCCATAGTAAAGTGTATTATTATTATTATTTTTTTTGAAGAAACTGGGTTTCAATTCATTTATTCATTCAATTAGTATAATAAGTATATGAGAATTAAACATTATAATTTTAAGAATAATCCATAGTTAATTTAGGCTCAATGGCTAACCACAATTATTACATGCTAAGTGATAAAGGAATATGGACAACTTGATGAAAGGAACGTACTATGGGTTTTTCTACAAGTTTCGCCTTATGTCTTCAATCCATTAGAATAAAAGATACACCAACCTAACTTGCTATACAGGAACACTCAAAAATTTCGTATGATTAATCTTTTGTTAAATGCTCGGGTTAGATGTGATATCAATTTATATTTGGATGTGATATTAAAAAATATTTAGAAGACGAAAATTTTAACTACTCAATTTTTTAAATATTTTTTAGTAATTTTTTTGACTTAAAAATTTTACCCAATCAAATTGAAAAAGGAAAAAAAATAATTTATTTTATATCAAAACAATGACATACAAACAAACTCTTAATCTGAAATGATTTTTTTTTAAGAAAAAGATAAACATTTACTTTAACTATTAAATTGTCAAGTATTATATTTAAAATTAAAAAGCTAAAATAATTTTCTTGAAAAAAATATAAAGTTTAACAACTCAAAACACTAATATGAGAACCGAGAGGAATGATTTTATATTTTTTTTTATATATAAAGTTAATAGTTTATTATTTTGTTATCATAGATATAAGTAAAACAAAAAATAATTAAACTGCTATGCTACAGTCCAACTCCAATGTACTGTTATCGGGATGTTATTCTTTCACGCGCGTTACTCTAAGCGCTCCATACCAACAACTTTATTACTACGATATGTCAATCAATATATTATTAAGCCACCTAAGATCTGTAGGTGCAGACAAAAGTTACCATCTTTACCTGAGAACTGGCCGTAGTATATGACATGATGACATGGACATCTTATATTAGAGGACTCACTCCGCTAATCTTGAGACAGCTGGCTACGCTTCATTTTCGCAATTGGATTTCCTCTAATCCAGTTCATTGTATTACAGTTGTAACCTTTAACTATTACCGGTATTGAAAGAGTGACAACAAAACCCAACGTATGTGTGTGCGTGGTATTATAGGAGCACAGAGTCCCAGACTAACACAAGGTATCTTTTGATGGTCCATCCATGTTATAGACCAAAGTTAGTACCACCTCTTTCAAACCATGAGATTTTATATTAACATAAGTGTATGGTTTAGATTTAATAAGCAAAATAAATACATTTAATTCAAAAACTTAAATAAACTTTTAGGATTCCAAATGTACCCTTGTTCCCCTCCCTCCCCTCAAACATATCTTTTATGATTTTTATCCACAAATGCCATGCCCAACCACCACCGGAAGCTCCACTGGTTGGGTGGCGGAGCGACCATTGGTTGCAGCACTGGGTTGTGATACTTGAACATGGATTCGGAGAAAGCAACTTTGCTGCAGTGATAAAATGAGTTGAAGCTTTCAGCACTTTGTGCCTTCGTGGCTGTCCCTGTTAGAATTCTGTCTTGATTTGCAAATTAGTCTGTTCTTCCTCACGGGTCGATTTAGCATCGATTTTGTATTTTTTTTTTAATTGATTGTTTTAGTTTCTATGTTGTATCCCAGAGCCTCTCCTCTGCACACAAGGAATGGTAGTGCTGGGGCTTTGGGTTTACTGAAAAAAGAAAAAAAGTTCAGGGACATTTTAGTAATACTGAGGGTGGACTAACGTTGGTCAATAGCTTGGGGTGGAGCAACGAATCCTTCGCCGACTAACACACCGACATAAGATCCCCAGCACAAAAACCATTGGCGCCTAACCGTTGTTTCCTCAAAAGGCAGGCCTGCCTTGCACTTCCATTCCTCTTCCCCTCAAACACTCTTCTTCCCTTCTCCAACTTCCCTTAAATAAAAAAATGGCTCACTCTCACTTCTTCATTGCTCTCGTTGTTGACTCCAGCGTGAAAAGCCTATGGCCAGGTTTCACCAAAAGCATTTCTCCGCAACAAAACTCGTCATCTTCTTCTTCTTCGTAGGTATTCTGGGTATCTTACTCATTGCAGATTACATCTGGGCCTCATTTTCTTCCGGGCATATAGTAATCACATCAAATTGGGTCGTTGACAACAACTCACCCGTTCTTCTCTCTCCAAATGTCTCCACCACTGCCAAACTTCAAAAGGTATGCTTATTTGATGTATTATGCATGCTTTTGTAGGTAATTTGTTGTTGATTAAGGCTAAAATGTATCCTTATTTTATAGGGTGGAGATGCTGTCAATGCAAAGAAGAGTGGTCCTGAGAGGTTCCTGCCCGCAACTTTCGCGGATTTACCTGCTCCTGATTTGCATTGGGAGGCGATGCCGTCAGCACCTGTGCCTCGGCTGGATGGGTCTTCTATACAGATTAAGAATCTTTTTTATGTGTTTGCAGGATATGGATCTCTTGACCATGTGAGTAGTTTCATCCATCTCTGAGTTGTTGGCCTGGTTAATGCATTCAGCATGATATTGAGTTATAAATCATCTTGTTTATGGCTATGAGATTATACAGCACATAATTGGATTCATATTGTTAAGCTAGTTATATTATCAAAGCGTACATATGTCACTGTTAGTTTTGCACTTTTGCTGCTTAGCTTGGTTAGTCGTATCAGTTATTGATTAGCTGGCAGGTTTAGTTGATTAGAGTCTGTACAAATACCATTTTCCTGTATGATTCATTTCAGACGAGGAATCATTTTTCTCAACCACATTGATTGGATTCATATTCAGTGTAGCTGTGAGATGATAAACTTCTCATTCTTTGGTTATCGTTTGCCAGTTTACATTATTTGACAATATTGATCTTGATGAATCTTTTGGTGGCGCTTATATGCTTCTTGCAGGTGCACTCTCATGTTGATATCTACAATTTCAGCAGTAACGCATGGGTAGAGAGGATTGATATGCCAAAAGATATGGCTCACTCGCATTTAGGAGTAGCAACTGATGGGAGGTACATATATGTCGTCTCAGGGCAATATGGTCCGCAATGCAGAGGGCCTACTGCTCGTGTTTTTGTGTTGGACACTGAAACAAAGAAATGGAACAGTTTGCCGCCACTGCCATACCCCAGGTGTGTTATGCACACCATTAAAATATGCATGAACCGTTCTATATATCCCACTGTAGATGCTCATATCAGTGTGAATTGCATCGTGGCCTCTTTTTCTGATAATTGAAAATTCAAGTTAACTTGCTCTATGCCAGTACGTTAATGGTTAGTCAAGTTTTACCAGTAGCTGGAATTTTAATTGTCATATGAACTGTTATAACATAGGAATTTGTAGGTATGCTCCTGCTACTCAATTATGGAGGGGAAGACTGCATGTCATGGGAGGTAGCAAGGAGAATCGCCATACACCTGGTTTAGATCATTGGAGTCTGGCTGTGAAGGATGGTAAAACCTTGGAGAAACAATGGCGGACTGAAATTCCCATTCCACGTGGTGGACCTCATAGGTTAGCAGACTACCCAGATTCTACCATTAGGCTTTTATTCCTGCTCAATATTTAACCTTAATGTTCTGATTTGACTAGTGAGGATTTTTTTATTTTGTATTATGTTGAATTGCCTTAATAAATTTTTTTTCCATTTTTAAGAAAGCCAAATCTGTGTCACTAAAGGCCTAAGAAGCTTTTGAAAGACAGATGCTTGAAAAGTGGTGCCATATTCATTGTCTTTAAAACTGGTTGATTGGCTTTCATCTAAGTTCTAACTCAACATTATTCCGTGCAGGGCTTGCATTGTGGTGAATGATCGACTTTTTGTTATTGGTGGACAAGAGGGTGATTTTATGGCCAAACCAGGGTCACCTATATTCAAGTGTTCACGCAGGCACGAAGTATGTTTTCTTTGGTTATCAACAGTCTTCATGATTTACTTGCCTACATATGATAATTGGATTATGAATTTTCTATGATATGGAATGGGAAACATAATTCATTAGTGTACTGTAATTAGTCAATTGCACAATCGCACCTCATGCGTAATATGTTTAGACTGACATTAATTGGATTCTCAATGTCAACTTCTCTTGCGAAGCATTGTGGTGTCTTATGGTCTTAAATTTCTCTTGTTTCAGGTCGTCTATGGTGATGTTTATATGCTGGATGAAGAAATGAAATGGAAAGTTTTGCCACCTATGCCAAAGCCAAACTCCCATATCGAGTGTGCATGGGTAATTGTAAACAATTCAATCATTATCACTGGTGGTACAACAGAAAAGCACCCAGTGACAAAAAGGATGATCCTGGTTGGGGAGGTTTTCCAATTTCATTTAGAGTCAATGGTACTCTTCTGCTCATTAGAAATTGATGGTGCATTTTTCTTTATCTGTTAATGCCTCTCACTTCACTAATTGGCTATAGTAATTTTACGAATTATTATCAAATGAATTCACCTTTTATGCAAACCACCTACCAATTTATTCTTTAATTAGTACGTCCATGTCTGGTCCACAATTTCCCCGATTTTTAGAGATCAGAATAAACTTCATGAAACCATTTTCTGATGATCAGGCCATTGTGAAACATTCATCATTCGTATATCATGTTTGCTCATGTCTTCTTGTTCTCAGTAGCAGAGCTAGCAAATTATCAGTGATGCACTTATTGGTGATTGTTGTTTGTGATTGAAGTTTAAAGTTGATCTTGGACGGGCAGTGTTCTTTCCTTGTTTTGCTTTGTAAATTTGGTGGCCAATTTCGTCCTCTTTTCAGTACACAAATAACGTGTACATTTAGTGGCCTACCAACAAGCTTTACTGTTGTGGTTTTAAAAAACGAAGAATTATTTGGTAGTGTTTGTTTGACTGAAATTGTTCTTAATATACAAGACTGCTACTGCTTGTATTATGATATCATCAGAGTCGGGTACACCCCAAGTGTAATAAACACTTTATGGATGTGAGCGGAAGCGCACCCAAATTGAAGAGACGGAAAAATGGAGCACAGTAAATAGTAATTAGTAGTGGGGCCCACGTCACTATTCACGTGAATAGTACTATGCAGTGGGACCCACTTCACTATTTATGAATAGTACTCATTACTATTCACACCAACAAAATAGATCAAGAGAGCTGCACACTAATATTTTAACGTGGAAAACCCTCCTGTAATTTTGAGGGAAAAACCACGGGCCAAACTCCGAAAAATACTCCACTATATTTAAGAGTAATTACAATATAGTGTATCCCCAATGAGACTCTCTTCTACTACAATTAGTAGTATTACAGAGATCTAGAGAATATATCCAAAACCCCCCAGTGTATACTCACACTACACTCTTGGAATTTTCTTACACACACTCTCTATTTTTCTCTCACTACAAGAAGCCTACACTGCTTCTTCCTTTACAACTGAGGAAATGCTTCTCAGTTCGGATGCTAAAACCGTCTGCTTGAAGGCTCTATTTATAAATGATTTTTGAAAGTTACTGTGCATATTACTGTGTATATTTCGGTGGTACAATCAGATTACATTCGTGCATGTGCACAGTAATCTCTTTTTGATTTTTCAACATTTGGTGGCTGCAAAATGCACAGCCACCGCCACTTTTTCTACGGCTTGTAGTTGAGTTGGATTTTATGCATTCCAAAATAAAAGAAGTTAGGAGTTTCTACGTTGAAATGAATTCATATCAGTGCTGGAATATCATTTTGGAACATTTCAAGTCATGGTTGTCTCTGATAGCAAATATTCCTTCCTGAAATTTGAAAAAATTTTGTTTCACATTAATTGTTGTAGACATGGTCAGTGATTGGAAAGCTTCCTTACCGTGTGAAGACCACATTAGCTGGCTTCTGGGATGGATGGTTGTACTTCACATCAGGACAAAGGGACAGAGGACCAGATAATCCACAGCCAAGAAAGGTCATTGGGGAGATGTGGAGAACAAGATTAAGTTTGAGATAAGCAAGCTGCATCATGTCAAAATTTCCCCCTAATTTTGCGGTTCACGATTGCTGTCTCGGGTCAATTCAAATTATTTGTTCTTCTTCTGCTTCAATGCCCTAATTGGTCATTTTTTTTCAGTCAAATTTGTCTACTTTCTGTACAGAATACAGTGGTTTATGTATATCCGAAATTAGAGTCCGTCATGCTTTTGGCACTCTTTTCTGGTAAAATACAAAGAGTTGGTTGGCATGTATGAAATAGTGAAGGATATGCACAAACGATTGAAGTAGGATTTGATATTCTGGTTTCCATTTACAAAGGAGGCTAATAGACATAAGAACAATAAATTTTAGAATCATCTATGCATCCAAGATTTCAGGTCACCGGTTTTGGTGTCTTTCTTGGCATTGGCGAACAACAGGAGGGAAGTATTAATAGCAGGGTGGTTGTATGGACAATCTGGATAGAGCAGGGAGCGGGTGCAATGAAGAATAACGAACAGGATGATTTGAAAAACGAAATGTGAAAGCTTATAGGAGTGAAAACAACATTATGGGTTTGTAGAAGAGTATAGCTGAATTTTAGTTCAAAAAAAAAAAATGAAAAAGGCATATACTCATGTTTGGTTGGATAAAATAATTTTAACCTTTGTTCTCTTGCAACGAAGTTTTGGGTTTGAGTCTTGAAAATGGAACAAACTAACAGTGAAAAACCTCTCCATCACGGTGAATAGACTCTGCATAGTTATATTAGTTGGGGTTTGCATTCCAAATATTTGTGGTCTAGATTAACAGAGAGATATCTTTTGGTTTGGGATTTCGACATATTTTCGGTTTAATAAGGCTTAAAGTACAGAACAGAAAATCTTGCGGGCTCATGCAGACATGCAGTTTCGGCACCCACAAAAAATTAATTTAATCAATAACTCCTTACATGTAAAGAGTTATTGATTAAATTAATTTTTTTTGTCTAATTAACCTTATGTGCACGATCTATAACTAACTTTCAAAAGATACTGTCCCTTCCGGGTGTCCTTTCCGGATTTATTTACTAAACCAAATCATAACCAAATGTGTTTATGCCCGAAGATCTTTCTCATCAACCATCTATTTGTTTCTCACTGTCATAAATTGTCACACACTCATTAGTTCTTGGTTTGTACATTAAATGATGATGATACAATTTAATAGTCTTATTCAGAGAAAATGTACCAATCAAGGTCATATGAAGGACAATAAAATGATTATACAATTGTCACACTTTCTTCATTTGCCCGTCTTTTGTGTCTATATTATGGGGAATATTCCTTCATCCCTTCTTCTTCATTATTTCTTTTTTTTTGTTTGTCCTTGTCTGTTCTAGGACCCTCATTTTAGTTCAAATTAATACATCCATCGGAGAAGCTAGGCACTTTATAGTTATAGGCATCATGAAGCTGGTTACGGCAATATCTAATACGGTCTGTTGTTACGTAAAATTAAAATGCCCTTAAGGGTGCATGTGGCAGCCAGCCTTTTTTTTTTTTTCTGGAACTCCCGAGAATTTTAGCATAGGAATATATCATATTCATGTTTAGTAGAGTTAAGGGTTCAGGATTTAGTAGGTAGATTAAACAATTATTTTCAGATAAATTTGATTACAAAGAATTAAAAAAGAGCCACATATAGGAGCTTTGCATTTTGAGGGGTTTAGTTATTATTTTTAGCAATAGATATTCTTGATCTATAAAAAAGAAAGGGCCCATTTTCTGTCCATCTTCTAGGCAGGATGTTTTATTTCTGGAAAAGAAAATATGACAAAGTAAAATTTCAAAACTACCCCTCCTATGAACTCACAATTTCAATTATATTCGTGAGAGAGCGAGTTCCCTAACTTTGTAGCTGCTCTCCCCCTTTCCATGAGGATCTCACCACCGCAAGGAGCTCTCGCCGCAGCCATCGCCGCCACGATGACCTGCCGCCACCATTGCTAAGACTTGCGGCCACCACCGCGAGGATGGATCGAAGGTATGCTTCACTACTGTTATTTCTCTGTTCCTCTTTATTCCTATTAGGGTTCTGATGCTATACGCTGTCTCCCTCTTCGATCCCTCCCTCAATTGTCTCCCGCTCTTGTTTTAATCTTCCTCTATCGCTTTTCATGTGGCCATACCCCTAACGTTGTGTTGGGAAAATATGTCAATTCCCTTTCTTGAGAACCACCCTAAACAAAGAAATAAAACAGGAACACAACTATAACACAAGAATTTAACGTGAAAAACTCCAAAACCGGAGAAAAATCACAACCGTTGCCAAATGATAACAAGAGAGTAACACCATGTGAAAATTTTTACAACACATAGACTTCTCTCTCAAATACCCCTACCCCAGTACACCCACACTCTTCAAAGCAAATATTTGAACTACCCCTCACAACACTCTAAAACAAGAGTATAGAGGAAGAAAAAAAATCAGATACAAGCTTAAAGTGTTTCTGACTGGTACAAATTGAAGCAAAGAACTTGGGTCCATATATATAGCCATGACCTCCCCTCTCCACTTGCAATCCCGGGCGATGTGGGACTTCTTCCAAGATGCTTTATTTCAATCAAAACCAACACGTTGATGCCAAAAAACCACACTATTCACTGCTCTCGGGAATTCCAATTTTGTTCCCCTTATTGTAATGCATGTATGTTTGTTTAATTGCTTTCAATTTACTATGCAAAATTATGAACATGATTTCTTGTGTATGATTTTGATTTGTTTTTATTGTGATGTTTCTGCAATCTCTCTCTTCTTTTTCTTTTCTTTTTGTTTTTTTTAAACAATGATCAGAGTAATCTTTTTTTGTTAGTTAAAACAAATTTTAAATAGGGAAATGATATCTTGTTTTGTGTTTGTTAATAAACTTGGTTGATGATGGTTTAGGTTTTATTAACTTCTTAGGCTATAGGATTTATTTTTTTTTGTTCAAGTTTTTTTTTTGTTAACACTGGTTTTTTATATGATTTATATTTTGGCTTTTTACGGATAAAAATATAAAAAAAAAGGATTAATTACTGATCTGCACGAGTAGTGAGATTAATTACCAATATACACTAATTTTGTATTAAAAGGAATACGTAAAACAGGGTCACATATTTTACACTCCAATACACTACTGACCTTAACGTATTACATACAACTTCATTTCCCCACATTGACTGCATTTGGCAGAGGAGCAGTAGGAATACGTGAAGTATGATCACGTATTGCCTTGGAAGCACTCTGAACTGAACACTGTGCATGTCAGAGGTGCACAGTTGGAATACGTGGGAAAGTTAGACGTATTCCATTCTCAATACGTTGCCTCTTTTAACATATTCTCGTCGGACAGGTTGCAAATATTACGTGAAAACCTCTCACGTATTATATGCGAAGTTTTGCCAACAATATATGCCTTTGGATCAGTTTTCTGATCACCATTTTGAAACTGTGCTATTTATGTCGGCTGATTTTTTATTTGTTTTATATAGTAAATGAAAATTTATATGACAATATGACACCTCAATTTAAGGATGAAGAAAGCTTCCGAGCTAAACAAGCTCTTAAAGAAAAATTTAATTTTAAAGTGATATAAGTATGAGAATAATATTTTATGTAAATTTTTAATCATAAATGTTTCACATTTTATTTCAATAAAAATATTTATTTCTCCTACTTACTTCACTTTTTTAATCTGTACTACTGCTATTTTTAAAATCCTCACATACAATAATATACAACTAATTAATATTTTAAATAAATTAATTTCAATACGATGCCAATATAAAAAATTACATAGAAATTCAATTATATATTATCACATGATAAATTATTTACTACCTTATAATTTATAAATAAAAAATGTTTTGTCCTAAAAATATATAAATTAATAGGTCGGTAATTAATCCTTTTTTTATTTTTTATCCGTAAAAAAGCCTTATATTTTTTATGTGACAATACTTGTAAAATCTATTGGCACTGATATATTTATTGTTAAAGAATTATGGTTTGTTCACATCTTTATTTGAAATGTATTGAAATAGTGCATTAACTGAGGAATCATTTTTATGCAGTGACGTTTTGGATTCCTTGCATGTTTTCCATGCCAACTTGCATCCATGCTTTGTGCAATAGTTCAGGAAAGTGCTATGAATTTAAGAAATAGCATTATACAAGAAGACCATGATGATGAACCTTTCCGATTTTGTTATCTTTATCATTGTTTCCGGCTTCTTATAAATTCTTGTGCTCCATTTACCACAATCTCTTTTGTTGTTTCAACATAATCATGTGGAACTAGTGGAAAAAACTATGACATTTTTGCAGAGGCATGTTCAGTGCTAACAAGCTAAAATTTTGAATGCTATAGTTAAGTAGTTGATAAGCACTTGAAGTTCTAAAGAGGCTGATGTATTTGTTGTATTTACTTTTCTTCTTTTTTCTTTTACTACTTATGAGATTTGTGATTCACTGTTAAATATACCACTGTTTAAGGCCTTAATACATCCTTTGATCATCTCTTTTTCTCTATTATGCCAGTGCAGAACCTTCCTTTTATTGAAAAGTGAATGGTATTTATCATTCTTTTGTGAAAAGTGAAAACTATCTAAATGAGTAATAGCTATCTCGTTGTTTTCTTTTACACTCTGCAAGGTTGTAGACATGAAAGTTCCTCAACAATTTTATTTGGTGAAGTATGTTACTAATGTGAGTTTCCTTCTAATTTTTGAGTTTCACATATTTCTATTGGCTACTTGATTCTAGTGTATGATCAGAGCTAAGCTAATAGTATTATCATCCAATTTGAAGTTAGTTTATTTGGTAATTTCACTTGGTCTTATCGCTGTAATAATTTATCGGTCAACTGTTTTAGTGTAGTTTGTACTGATTGACCCTGTGCTCAAAGGCTCTCGGCACTTTCGACAGGTAACGTAACGCTGCATTGCATGTTCTTTTCCTCTGTCTATTGCTTTTGTTTCATTTCAGGATCAATCAATCACAAGAACTGAAAATTGCTAACTAAACTTGTGTTTATTCAGTCTGTAATTCGTATTACATAATCCTGAGATGGAAAACAACATTTGTCTCC
The DNA here is from genome assembly GCA_031216105.1 of Dalbergia cultrata. Taxonomy (NCBI): domain Eukaryota; kingdom Viridiplantae; phylum Streptophyta; class Magnoliopsida; order Fabales; family Fabaceae; genus Dalbergia; species Dalbergia cultrata. The sequence continues at coordinate 25,991,805 of CM062353.1, read as the reverse complement.
CTTTGCCAATGATATATAAATCCCTCTTTTCAGTTAATCCTGACTTTTTTCGTTGTATTATGGGTTCTTCGCCTGGGGTTCTTCATGTTATTTAGGTAAGACTACTATGATGCTTATTCAATGGATGATTTGTTCTTTTAAATTGCCTTTCAATAGCATGCTTCGGATATTATATACGGCATTTTTCAGTGTTAAGCATGCTTATAACAGACTAGTGGGATCATATAGCAACACAACATTGTTTGTTTGTTAATTCATTGATTTTGTTCCCGACAATTGTATTAGTTGAAAGCCTGGATTAATTAAATGTTGAGTTAAATATATTGTTTTAAGGAGTTTAAGGAGTCCAGACTCTATGTATGTATATTTTGCTTATCTCTATAATTAATTTTTGCCTTGCTTTTGTCTGCAGAGTTATTCCCAAGACACTTATGCCAGGGGAGGTAATGTTAAGGTGTTTTGGAAGCATTTCATTAATCATCATTGCGAGTAAAAAAAGAATACACATAAATAGATGGAGCTAGGAAGTATGCACAACATATTAAAATCAAATTAAAAAAAAAAATATCTAAGTTAAATCATCCATATATATTTAACACATGACACACCGTGCTTTTGTAAGGTATTACCTGATATGTTGTTATTATAAGCTAAGCTGATCACTCGAATTGAAGACAGTTTGGAAATTGTTGGTGGAATGCTTCCTGAAAGTTGGATAAGTACAAAATCCATCCACTTCAACTATCGAAGCTGGCCAATCATTGATGGAATGACTCCTTTGATTATGGATAAACAGATGAAAATATATCGTAGTTATGGTCACTATGTTTTAAATTGGTGTGGCTTTTTTGTTGTGTAATTTGGATGGTACTCATATGCCAGTATTGTTAAATATATTATGCATTTCAATTTAATTTAGGCAGATTTTGTATAATTGTGGTTACGATGGATTATGTTTACATGCAAATTTAGTGTCAAGTCGTGGGTTTAATGTGTTTAATGTTATTTTTTGAGTTAAAATTGTTGATTTTTAGTTAAAATAGTTAATTAACAGTTACAATTGTTAATTTATAGTTAGAATAGTTAATTTTTGAGTAAATATTGTTAATTTTTAAGTTAAAATTGTTTAATTTTAGTTTAAATAGTTGATTTTTGAGTTAAAATTGTTAATTTTTAGTTTAAATAATTAATTTTTTAGTTGAAATTGTTAATTATTAATTAGAATACTTAATTTTTGAGTTAGAATTGTTAACTTGTAGTTAAAATAGTTAATTTTTAAGTTGAAATTATTAATTTGGCATTAAAATTATGAAAGGTATTTTGGGGATGTCATACAACATTCTTGGGAATATAAATAACAATTAAACACAAGAATGTTAATTCCTAAGTATATTTTATAGCTAGTTCTTTTATCAAATACTCTTAAAATGTCAGTCATGGAAATAATATTTCTGAGATTAGCATTGAAATTCTATTTTTAGGAGTATAAAATTAAACCTCCTGTTACGCCTCCCAAGGTACATATCACTTCATTTTGCTGGGAAGTTTCAGTCAGCGAGGGCGAGGTAGCCTGTGAAAAAGGTGGTGTTGACTTTTATATCAAATTTATAATCAAGTGAAACTTAAGAGCAAGTTGGTCTCCAATCCTATATAAGGTAAAAGCAACAAGACGGCGTATACATTGAGACAGAGAAAGAAAAATCGTTATATTTCTTCATCGGTGACTCTACGGCACCGAGCCACCAATAACGATGTATTTTGAGTATCTTGATGCAATTTGCAATCTATAATATATTTGTTGAACGGTCTTCCGAGATGACGTACATAAAAACCAAGGATATTGAATTCAAAATTCCACTGATGTAACATTTTTTTGGTAAAAGTAAACTAAAAAGCACGAAGCAGCTTGGAAAGTTTCCTGTTACGTCAACTCAAACATCAGCGTCTTTCCTCTTAAAGTTATTAAGGATTGGCTTGGTGTTGCGGTATCTTTTAAAAATTTTACAGTAACGTCATTTAATAAAATAATATTAAAATTACTTTTAATAAGTAGATCTAATATTTGATAAATATATTATAAAATTATTCTTAAAATATATAATGAATATAAATATTTATGGGAAGTAAAATTAAAAGCCTTAATTAATGGATGAATAAAGTTATTTTTTAATTAAAATACAAATATTATATTAGTCTTTTGATTTTTTTTTAAAATTTTAGGTAGTAGAAATTAGCTCTGAAAAGTATCATAACTTTTTAGTTTACTAAATAGAAAAAATTGACATATGCTTTTCATAAGTTAGAACATTTAATTAAAGAATATTACCAAATCCAACCTAAGGCTTTGTTTGGCAAATAAAAGAAATACAGAGGAAAGAAATAGAGTGAAAAGAAATAGAAAGGAAGGAAGTTGAGTGAAATTTAATTTTTCATAAGTATGTTTGGATAAAAGAAAAATGGGAAGGAAAGAAATATAAGAAAGATTAATTTATTTTATTTGTTTGGATGGAAAAGTAAAAGGAAAGAAAGAAACTATGATATCAATTGATATTTTTACCCGTATATTATCAAGAAAAATTTATTCTACATAGAATTAAGTAGAAAATATTGAAAACTTAAAATTAGATATAATTTTATCATAAATTTATCTATCAAAATAATATAATAAATATAATAAAGATTGATCTAATATATGTTTATATAAAAGTATTCAAGTATATATCTTTATTTTATATTTAATAATTTTATTAATTAATATCAAATAGAAAATTGCTATTTTTTAATATAACAAGTTTAGAATAATATCAACCTAATAAATGAGATGAATATCAATAAAAATAAATTATTCAAAATTATTTAAAATACTTCCACTTAAATTAGCTCCCCATCACAAAACTCTCGCCTCACAAAATTATAATAGAAACAAAAAATAGAAATGGTGATAGAGAACAATAAAGAATGAGCATGGATAATGACAGAGATCAAGAAATAAAAAAATATAGAGATTCTGAAAATCAAAGCATGGGTATTTTTGGAATAGAATAATATCAACCATCCTTCCATCATTTTTCTGCCCATATGAGGGAGGAAAAAATTTAGATGGATCCCACCCTCTTTTCAGCACTGTTCAATCTTTTCATTTCCAATTTCCTTTACACCAAATAACCAAAAATCACTTCCCTCCTCCCCCCCTACATTTCTTCCTTCCCCTCCAATTCCTCTCAAACAAACACATTGTAAGTGTCATGAGAACAAGAAAAAGATTTTGTTTAGTATCATCATGATTTGACACATCATTTTTTTTTTATAGATTATGATATCAAATATTTGCTCACCCCATGATCTCTCGCACAATACTAATATTTCTTCTCACTTTCTAAGCATAATGGTGCATCATAGGAATAAGGAAGGGGAAACTAATATTTCACAAAACTCACTCATATAACTTTTATATCCAAAATTGTACATATAGCGGCCTTTAAATAGGCAAGATTACATAATAAAATACCATGAAATAACTATTCTTAAGTCTTAAGAAAGGTGGTAGTAAGTTTTAATTGTAACTCTTGTTTTGGCTAGTAAAATAAGACGACTATGAGAATACAAATTCAATTTAACTTTTGTTTTATCCAAGATGGTATAAGAATACAAATTTGACTTGAATTCTAATTCATTCAATGGTGACCTAAAATTCTTTTGGTAGCAAAATTGAAATTGAATTCTTCAACCTAAGTGGTAGCTAATAATGAATTGGCATAGATAAGCTTGGTTTATCTCTTAACATTGCCTCCTTAAACCAAGCTTATATAACTTAGCATTATTCCAAGCATTTTTTTCAATTTGTAAAATCACTCCATCTTCAATGGCTTGGTAAAAATATCTGTAGCTTGTTCTTTGATGGAACAATAATCAATCACCACTTCTTTTTTATTCACCAATTCCTGAATTTTGTGGAGTGGGATATCTATATGCTTGGACCTTTAACGAAATGCTGGATTTTTGCAAAGTACAATTGTTGACTTGTTATCACAAAATATTGTTGTAGGAATAGTTTATTTATGATTTAATACTTTAAGAATTCTTCTTAACTAAACTGCTTGCGCAACACAACTTGCTATTGTTATCTATTTAGCTTCTACTATAGAGAATGCAACAATTGGTTGTTTCTTTGATGACCATGATACCGATCCTGGATTGGGATGAAATATATTCCCTAAAGTGCTTTTCTTGTCTTTATGTCAAGTTCCTAATCACTATATTTGATATATCAAAGAATCCATTTTGCTTGTTATAGACGACAGGCATGTGCCTCCTCAGTAATTCTACTAAGTAATTTAATTCCAAACACAACATCTGGCTTGGTTGCAGTCAAATATCTTAGGCTCCCAATCAAGCTCTTGTAATAAATAGGATTGACAGTTCTTCCTTTATCTTCTTTTATCATATTCAATTTTACTTCAATTGGAGTAGTGACTGGCTTTGAATTTTTTAAATGAAATTTCTTCAAATTATCATTAGTGTATTTCTTTTGAGAAATAAAAATCCATTATCTTTCTAAAAGACTTCGATGCCGAGAAAATGGAACATCAAGCCCAAGTCAGTCATTTCAAAGTGCTTCTCCATAGCCTCCCTGAATTTTGCTATCATCTTCAAATTGTTGTTAGTGAAAATCAAATCATCAACATAAAGACATACAATAAGAATATCTCTAGCTTCAACTGATTTAAAGTACAAAGCATGTTTAAAAGGACATTTCTAAAAACCATTCTCAATAAAATAGGAGTCAATCTTCTTATACCACAACTTGAGAGGTTGTTTTAAGCCATACGGAGCTTTCTTCAATCTGTAAAATTTATATTCTTCTCTAGGAATCACATAACTTGCAAGCTATTCAATTAGATTTGTTCTTCCAAAGTGTCATTTAAAAATACTGACTTAACATCTATTTGATATATTTTCCATTTTTTTGTGCAGAAAGTGAAATAATCAAATGAAGCGTATCTAATTTGGCAACAGGAGCAAATATCTCAAAATAATCAAAACTTGGCTTCTATTTGTACCCTTTTGCAACTAATTTGGCTTTATAGCGATCAAATTGACCATTGGATTTGTATTTTATCTTGTACACCCACTTTGCTCCTATTGGTTTCTTATCAATTGGAAAATTTGTTAACTATCATGTATCATTTTTTTCAATCATATGAATTTCTTCATCCATGGCTTTGTTCCAATTATTATCATTAGAGGCTTCTTCAAAACTTAATAGATCACAGTCTACAAATAAAGCAGAATTGATAATTTCTTCATCAGATGGGTCATTATCATTACCCAGAACATAATCCTCCAATTTGGCGGGTGGCTGATGATTTCTTTGAGGTCGGTTAGCTAATTCTAATTAAGTTGATGACTCTGGCTGTTCATTAACTTTTACAAAACTAGCAGTAATTGTCACAAGCTTCTTTTGAAATTTACTATCATCTTTCTTAAGAATTAAGAGTAGCTATTTCATGATATTTTAGTATATAATCTTGCTTATATAAGGCCATCATATGTACCATTTTGGATATAAGAGTTATATGAATTATAATGAGTTTTGTGAAATATCAGTTTCCTCTTTTTTACTCCTATGATGCGCTATTATGCTTAGAAAGTGACAGAAAAATATTAGTATTGTGTGAGAGATCCTAGAACGAGTAAAAATTTGATATCTAACTGGCATCAGAAATAGGCTTTATTGGTTAGAATTCTCACTACTATTTTGGTACTGAGTTTCGACAACATTAGTTTGATTGTTGAAATTATTCTGACTCATCAATCTAAATCTACAATTTGCAACTTTATGACCAAATTTCCCACAATGGAAATAGTTGAAATTTCTTTTCTTTTGGTATTAGTTACCTCTTCTTCTTCCTTGAATAACAAGTCCAAAATTTCCTCCTCTTCCTTAGTTAGGTGGTTTGAAACTTTTGCCTCTTATGCCATGACCTTTTCCTTTGAAACCTCCTTTGCCTTTGCATTGATTATTGTAGCAATAACCTCTTGCTTCTCCATCATAGCATTCACCCGAGTCTTCAGGGCTTCTTCTTTTGTTTTTTTTATCTTCTCCAAAATTTTACTAATGTGACTTTCTATATTGCCTTGCAATTTTGCAATTGTTATTTTGTCTACATCGTGAGACTCTAATATTATAGTCATCACATGATCAAATTTCATCGATATGGTGCGTAGAATTTTTTCTACCATCATACTATTTGGAATATGCTCTCCATAGACTCTTATCTTATTAACGAGGCTCATAACATGAGAAAAATATTGCTTAACAATTTTTGAGCTAAACATGTCATACCTTTCATATTCTCTATGTAAAGAGTGTAGTTTTGATTTCTGTGCCTTTGCAACGCCTTGGTATGACAGTTTCAATATCTCATGATTCCTTAGCAATTTTGGCATTGTCAATCTTGCCAAATATTGAATAATCTAATTTTTGATGGATTTGAGACAATGCCAATTGATCTTTTCTTTGAGTAGCTGCATCAGCTCCTTCTTGTAAACCTAGCTCAGTATGGCTCTAAGTGTTGTGAACCCTCAAGTGAATGGCCATCAATGTCTCCCAAAAACTGTAGTCTAATTTGGGACTTAACCAAACAATATTGTGATTGTTTACCATAATGACTTTCTAAAAATAAACAATATGAGAATAATCTTGTTCCTCACAAACTCTCTAAATAATTTGGCATTGGATTCTACGGAGAGTCTTGTTATTGGCCTTGTTAACAAGATGAGAGTCTATGGAAAGAATATTCCAGATAGTATGGTGGTAAAAAAGATTCTATGACCATACCGATAAAGTTTGATTATGCATTGACTATAATATTAGAGTTCCATGATGACAATTAAGAGTCATAAGGAAGTATAGAAAGCAGCTTTAGCAAAATTTTGGAGAAGATAAAAAAAAAAAAAACAGAAGAAGCCCTGAAAAGTCTATTGAATCTAAACAATGATGTTGAATTAGACTATGATGGAGAAGCAAGAGGTTGTAGCTACAATAATTAAGTTAGAGGCAGAGGAGGTTTTAGAGGAAAAGGTCGTGGCAGTAACTATAGTCAAGGAAAAGGCAACTTACAGAGTCACAAGGAAGTATAGAAAGCAGCGTTAGCAAAATTTTGGAGAAGATAAAAAAAAAAAAAAACAGAAGAAGCCCTGAAAAGTCTAGTGAATCTAAACAATGATGTTGAATTAGACTATGATGGAGAAGCAAGAGGTTGTAGCTACAATAATTAAGTTAGAGGCAGAGGAGGTTTCAGAGGAAAAGGTCGTGGCAGTAACTATAGTCAAGGAAAAGGCAACAATTTCAAATCACCTAAGCAAGGAAGAGGAGGAAATTTTGGACTTGCTAGCCAAGGAAGAGGAAGAGATAACTACTACAAAGAGAAAATAAATTTCAACTGCTTTCACTATGAGAATTTTGATGATAAAGTTGCATATTATAGATTCAAATTGATGAGTTAGAATAATTTAAACAATCAAGCCAATATTGGCAAAACTCAGTACCAAAATATTGGTGAGAATTATAACCAACAAAGTCTATCTTAGATACCAATTTAATATCAAATATTTACTCACCATAGGATCTCTCACACAAAACTAATATTTTTCCCTCACTTTCTAAGCATAATAGCCTATCATAGGAGTAAGGAAGAGAAAATTGATATTTCACAAAACTCACTATAATTCATATAACTCTTATATCCAAAATGGCATATATGGTGGCCTTTACATAGGCAAGATTACATAATAAAATATCATGAAATAAATACTTTTAATTCTTAAGGAAGGTGACATTAAATTTCAATTATAACTCTTGTTTTGGCTAATCAAATAAGATGACTATGAGAATATGAATTCATCTTGAATTTTACTCCATTCAAGATGGTATAAGAATACAAATTCAACTTGAATTCTATTTCATCCAATAGTGACATAAAAATCTTCTAGTAGCAAAGTTTAAATTGAATTCTTCAACCTAGGTGATGGCTAATAATTAGTTGGCATAGATAAACTTGGTTTATCACTTAATAGATTATTATTGTCTCTCATCATCTCTCATTATTTTTTAATATAATAAATGATGTATTAAGTAATAAATGGTATCAAATAAAATTCTAAGAATAGCTAAGCTGTGTTTCGTTTAGTTTTCAATTTTCATTTTCAGGATTTTGCAAAGAAAATATTGAAAAATGTGAAAAATTTGATTTCAGTTTTTATTTTTGATTCCTAGTATATCTTTCACAAAACATTGAAAAATGAAAATCGAAATCAATCAAACCCTCGGCATCCAATTTTCAATTTTCACTTTCAGTTGAAAAACTAAAAATAAAATTTAAAAACTGAAAAATAAAATCAAATGCGGAAAAATAATTTATATATGATATTGATATAGGTGATTTACACTAATATGATAAAACGGGCAAATTTACTTGTATATGGTGTTTTAGAATCCGTCAATGACAGATTCAATAAAAAAAATATTATTTTGGTAGATTATGAAACTGACTTTGACGGTGAGATTTTATTTTAATATTATTTTATTGAATCTGCTAATGACGTATTCAATAAAATAACATTTTTTACATTGAATTCGATATGAATTCAGTGCATAAATACTTTTTTACTGAATCCGCCAAAGGCGGATTCAATAAAATAATATTAAAACAAAGTGTTGATTCCGCCTTTGATGGATTCTATACTGAAAACACCATATTGTGTGAATTTTTTTAAAAACACCATATTGATGTAAATACATCACTCAAAAATCATATGGAAAAAAAAGACCCATCAAACGCACCTTAATTACTTTTTTCAACCGTCAAGTACTGCTCTGAATTAAGCAACAAAGGATACTTTTCCATTGTATTCCATTGACTCTGCTCCCCGCATAGTTTTAGCTAATTTATTTCTTAATTTTTTTTTTTTTTTGGGTTATGAGTAACTGCCGGATCTGAAAATATACCAATCAAGGTTATATGTAGGACAATAAAATACCTGGGAAGTGAGAAAAATAAACAAATAAGCCTAGAATGAGTCCATTCATCAAGTGAAATTGCAGCAAAACTTGTAGCAAGTCAAAGCAAAGAAAGAAGGTGCAGGGGGACTTACTAATACACATGCTCAAAATGAAGGCCATAGTAACGAGTAATGACATAGTCTTGGTTGCTGCTGGACATTCCTCAAAATGGGAAAGAGTTCTTTCATGTCACCCATTAGCTTCTTCTTTGTCCTGCTGTTGTTATTAGCTTCGTCAAGGGTACTACTAGCTAATGAAAGAAGGGGACACTGCTTAATCAACCCAAGGCCCAGCATGAGCATAGGTGTTGTGCTTGATTTGGGTTTACTAATGGGTAAGCAGCAGAAGATAGCCATGGAAATTGCCATCCAAGAGTTCAATCGGTTGAGTTGCTCTAAGCTGGATTTGAAGGTCAGAAGCTCCCGCGGGATTTCGGCTCAGACGGTTGCTGCCGGTAACGCTCCCTTTCATCTTTTCTGTCTTGTGACGATAGACACAAACACCCCAACCATGAATATCTGAGTTAGAGGAAGAACATATTTTAAAAGTAAATTCCAGGCTAGTCCCTCACAATTTCAGAAGTAGGATAAGATGGTTTTTGATAATTAAAAAGTGTTAACTTGATCCCTAACAATATTAAAAGTAGGACACTTAATGATCTTTAGATGAAAAAATTAAAGGTGTTAGTGACAATTTTATTAACTCACAAATTAGTCCCCTAACGTCATATAAGGAAAAAAAAAAAAAACTCATCCCTATTCCCTTCCTTCCTCCATTTTCTTTATCACCACCGTCACAGCCACCATCTCATGTGTATCCTTCATCACCCTTTTCCAACGCAAACCGAGACCACCATCACCATTTTCAGTCTTCACCCACAATGCACGATGACTAATAAAGTCATCACAGCACCACCACGACATCACCAGCCATACCCACAACTCTTCATCCTTCATCAACCTCAATCGTGAGCCTTCAAACCACAAAAACTGGATTCATCATCAACACTTGTTACAATCATCTTCAACATACATCCCCCTTTATTAGTCCAATTACCCCCACTTCACCCACAAATCAGAACATTCACTGCAACCACTCACCTAGACTATCGCTCGCCACTGCAAGCCCCAACCATGATCGTCGCCTGTAGCAGAACCTTCGCCACCTAGCCGCGAACCATGCCTCTGCCTTTATCCTGCGCCTTCAGTGCAAACCATTGCCGTGACGGAAAGCATTGCATCAAGTCTTCCCTGGTTGCTCTTTGTCACCACCACCTCTCCATAAATATTGTTGTTTTTCCTTTACTCTTATATGTGCTAAAACCAACTAGGTTGCTTAGGGCCTGTTTGCTTTACTGAAAATAGTTTCCAGTTTTCAGTTTTTGTGAAGGAAAAACTGAAAAAACTGAAAAAAACTGAAAATAGAAATTTGTGGTTTTCAGTTTTTTCAGTTTTTCCTTTATAAAAATTGAAAATTGAAAACTGAAAACTGTTTCCAGCAAAACAAATAGACCCTTAGTATTTTTATTTTTTTCGCCTAAGTGTTTGTTTCATTTTTTCTCTTTTTCAGTCAACGCATGTGGTGGTCATGTGGTGGTGGTGGTGGTGGTGAAGATGGAGTGGGGATAGGGTTATTATTATAACTATTTTTTATAAATGACATTTGGGACCAATTTATCTGATAATGAAATTGTTACTAACATCATTAATATTTTCCGTCTAGAACCACTAAGTATCCAACTTTTGACATTGTTAGGAATCAAATTAACAATTTACAATTGTCAGGGGCCAACTTATCCAATACTAAAATTGTCAGGGACTAATTTGGAGTTTACTCTATTTTTATAATCTTACATGGTCAAAAAGGTAATTTTCACAAAGTTATATATTTCAATAACACTATTAAGAAATATTCATAATTATAAAAATGATTGTCTTAATATCGATTAATTAATTAATAAACCATTAATAGTAAACCATAGTTAACTTATAAATTATGTATACTAGAGATAATACTCGTGTGATGCATGGGTTTAAGAATACAATTTTATAATTGTTTTTAATTAGAATATAACAATAGAGTCTTTTAAATTATTCTATGTAATGTCGTTGATGGAGTCCATAAAAAGCTTCATTATTAATAATTTTACCATAGTATGTATTTCTACTATAATGGTATAGATTGAAAAAAGTACACATTTAATATATAGTAATTATTGCCATTCTTAAGTGTAATAGTCGATAAATTAAGTTGTGTTAGTTTTACACAGCACAACTAAACATATATAATTAATTACTATAAAAAAAACACGTATTCTTTTTGTCCCTTTGGTTAATAATTTTTATCTCAATTTTTATTTTGACAATTATTCTTTCAGTGTTTTCATTAAACTCACTTAAAGTTATATATACGCATAACTCATATATAAGTCATTTCATTTTAATACATTTAACTTTTGATAATTATAACTAAATAATATATCTTAATATAAAACTATGTGTATTTTATTGACATAAGAAATCACAATTTAATAGTCAATATAAAATGATAAAATATTAAAAAAATTATTTTTTAAATATTTCATTATTTTATTTATACAAAAGATCCAATATAATTTCTTACTTTTCATTGCTAAGTTTTCAAAATAATATATCTTAACTATTTTTTATTAGATTAGGATATTTTTTGGCCAATTAGTGCACCTAAAATATTATTGAAATAATTTATATAGTTTCCCAGTAACATTGATTGGTAGTCTTTGGCTAATGAAAATAACATATTTAACATTACTAACTATATTAGGAAAAGAAAGCTGCAAAAATCTAAAATTTAGTTTAAAACAAAATTTTCTACACTTATTTCTTAATTTCATTTTCAAAAGTATTCTTTTTTCCATATTTTTGAGAAAATTAATTTATTTTTAGTAAATAAATTTATATTTATTATTAATAAACATTTTATGAAATACAAATAAATATATATATACTAATATATTGACAATGAGATAATATACATAGTAAGAGAAGATATTCCCAACATTAGATTTGAATTCAAATATAATAATGTTTAAGTAGCTAGTGATATAGTTAAACAAATTCTTGAGAGCACACATCCAAATTTACAACACATGCAAGATGAAGAGTATCTTGGATATTAGTACATATTTTTTCATTATTAGATATTCAACTAAATAATATAAAAGCTCAGATAATATTAATAAAGCAACTTGTAATATAATATAAGATTATATTGCCTTGAAAATCCTTAGTTCTAGCATGTGATTCTAGCAACGTGCTTTTCCCCAATTAGTTTAAAGCCGAAATAGATTGTAAAGCAGAAAAAATTCTCTGAATTGAGGAGTTATTGTTGTTTGATACAATTTTCTTCACTATAAATATTATTTTTATGAAATATATTATATTTTAAAATATTAACACTTTATTCAGGCACAGATTAAAAAAATTTCCTTTATGCTTAAAAATAGAAGGAAGAAAACACTACTTGATTCCAAAGTTACTCAATATGAGCCAGCTTAAGCCTTGTGTTGAAGAATATGAAAGAGAGAAGAATTCATGGGGAGTGACAACTATGAACCAAAAAACTAATTAAAACTAAAAAATGTATAGGCAATACATAAAATCAAATCAAAATTCAATTTAAAAGATAGAACCTCGTAAAGAGAGAAAAGAGAATACTTTGGAAACAATATTAAACTGAAAACTTGACAATGGATAGGATCTTAGTTCTAAGAAATAGTTATTTGTGTGCCTAGTTAAGCAATTATTTTATTTATCTTTTTTATCATTACAGTAAATAATTGAAATTAAAATAAATAAAACTCTACTTTAAATTTGATCACATTAATTTATTACATTCTAGTTTTAAAATTAATAAATTATTCTAAATCTTGAATTATTATAAACCTCCAAATACATTATAAGAATTAACATTATGTACTAAAGCTTATTATTTAAATGCGATATAAAAAAAGTATCATAAACAAAAAATTTTGAAGGAAAATATACTGAAAAATAATTATTGGTGTATGTGAGTGCCCTTTAATTTGTGGCTAACTCAAAAATTGTAATGACTAATAATTTTTTAGGTTGAAGAACAATAATATAAATTAATACGTTTTATACAGCACATTTATAAATTAAATTTTTATCCAGCTATATTGTAAGGTTTATGAGTAAATTACTTTCTTCTTTAGTTACATTTTTAATTCTTAATTGTTATATTAATTATTATTTTTTAGTTTATTTATTTAAATGTATTTTTAGTTTATTTTTTGTTACATTTATTTTTGTATGTTTAATTGTATATTAGTAATTTTTTTTAGTTTACGTAATTGAATTTTTATCACTAAAACTTAAAAGAAATAGAATATGTATAGTGTTAAAACTTTATAACATAAACTAATATATATATATATATATATATATATATATATATATATATATATATATATATAAATTCTAAGTTATTTTTTAAATTATGATAAAGTAGGAAATTAAATTTTTCTATGCTAATCAACTTGTATTAGAAAATTCATAATCTTATGAATATAAAATATAACTAAATATAAAGATACTTGTCTTCCTTCCTAGATTTAATTTAACTTTAAAAATGAAGGTATTTTTTTAAAATTTTTAGTACAATTATTCTTAAAATTAAAATTTAAAAATTATATTTCAATTTTTAATTTTTCATTATTATACCTTATGAAGAAGACAACTTGGTTCGTTTTTTATTTTTATATTATTGATTTTTTGACACATTAATATATTATTGATTACGTGAAAAAATTAATTATAATCTCTAAATTATTTTGAAAATTGATGAACTTTTTTGAAGTAGAAAATGATTTATTTCAAAATGAAGAAATTCAGTCCTTTTGTATATGATTGTTATATGTATATACTAATAATTATGTACGACTAAAACTGATGACCATTTAAATGTGATATGAAAAAAGTATCACAAACAAAAGTTTTTGAAGGAAAATATATCAAAAAAAAATATTGGTGTACGTGAGTGTCCTTTAATTTATAATTAATTCAAAAATTGTATTGACTAATAATTTTTTAGGTTGAAGAAAAATAATATAAATTAATAAGTTTATACGACACATTAATAAATTAGATTATTATTCAGCTATATTTTAAGGTTTATGAGTAAATTACTTTATTCTTAGTTACGTTTTTAAGTCTTGATTTTAATATTAATTATTATTTTTTGGTTTATTTATTTAAATTTATTTTTAGTTTATTTTTGTAGTTACATTTATTTTTGCATGTCTAATTGTGTATTAGTAATTTTTTAGTTTACATAATTGATGTTTATTGTCAAAACTTAAAACAAATAAAATATATATAGTGTTAAAACTTTATAAAATAAAACAATATATATAAAAATAAACTCTTATTTTTTAAAAAATTAGACTAAAATAGGAAATTAAATTCTTTTGATACTATGCTAATAAACCTGTATTAATAAAATTCATAATCTTCTGAATATAAATATAACTAAATATAAAGTTACATATTTTCCTTCTTAGATTTAATTTAATTAACTTTAAAAATGAAGATAATTTTTAAAAGTTCTAGTACAATTATACTCAAAATTAAAATTCAAAAATTGTATTTTAATTTTTAATTTTTCATTATAAGTCCTTATGATGAAGAGCATTTTTTTCTTCTTTTAATTTTATTTATTTTTTATTTCCATCATGTAAATACTACGTGTTTTTGGCTTCCTTTTTAACTATTATACCAATTACAATAATAAGATATACAATAAATCACACATAATGATAATTACAAATGCAATTAAGCATTCAATAAATTAAGAAGAGAGAACAAAACATCTTCTATTGGTGATAGATTTTTTTTTTCCTAATAGATACTTTGGTGATAGATAATACATATACACAATCCAATAAAATTATTGATCATTGAGTTTTCTAATATATAGAATAGAGAGTATTCAAATTATATAATATAAATACAAATATATTTTTCTTTATTACACATTGCAATAAATGCAATATGCAGCGAATTTTATATTTTGTACTTTACATGATTAAATGTTTAGAATCGAAACTTAAACAAATAGAATATAAATAATATGAAAAGTTAAAAACATATAATAATATATATAAGAAGAAGTTCTAAATTAAATCACTTTTTAAATTAGATCAAAATAGGAAAGTAGAAGGTTTTTAATACATGATGACTCATCTAATTGTATCAATAAAATTAAAAATTTTATGAATATAAAGTATAACTTAATATAGTAAATAAAATTTAATTTTAAACATTATAAAAATAGAACTAAATA
Source organism: Dalbergia cultrata (assembly GCA_031216105.1). NCBI lineage: Eukaryota > Viridiplantae > Streptophyta > Magnoliopsida > Fabales > Fabaceae > Dalbergia > Dalbergia cultrata. Next base: position 25,976,399 of record CM062353.1, on the reverse strand, counting down.
TTAATTTAATATATTTTTAATTGAATGAAATAACAAAAAATTTCATTAATCAAGATAAAGAATGTCAACTTAAATAACGTAAATTGTGTAAGAATATAAATGAATAAATATACTATAGTAAAAAGTTTTTAATAGAGTACGTATTCATCTATTTGTATTAATAAAATTCAAAATTTTATGAATATACTTAATATAGTAAATAAAATTTCATTTTAAACATTAGAGAAATAGAACTAAATATTAATTTAATATATTTTTAATTGAATGACATAACTAAAAACTTACATGAATCAAGATAAAGAATGTCAACTTAAATAACATAAATTGTATAAGAATGTAAATTAATAAATATACTATTACCAAGTTAAAGAATTATTTTTAAGCATTAAAATGATAAAATAACATTATTTACATAAGAATATAAACCAATTTAATATATTATTGATAACGTGAAAGAGTTAATTATAGTCCTTAAATTATTTTGAAAATTGATGAACTCTTTTGAAGTAGAAAATAGTTTATTTCAAAATGAATAAATTCAACCCTTTATATACTATATATTTCAAGAAAAAAATGATTGTTATCTGTATATCAATTACGAAAAGTATAATATTTTTAGTGATTTAGGATTAATTTCTCTAGGTAAAATGATATTGACATTCCCATTTATAATAGATAATATTTCAAATCATATAATGCAAACATAAATATAATAAATATTACTATAGCAACACACAATGAATCATATCATAATAAAAAATTTAGGTGAATTTTAATTACAAAATGACTATAGTAATTCTTTGACTAATATTTAAGTATAAATTGAGTTTAGTTTTAATTACAAAAGAAAGAATTGTATAATAATTAAAGGGTGGCGTGAGCATTAATGATATGTGGAGTAAATTTTAATATATACATAGTGAGATAGACACGTAGTTTAAATTTTAATTATACAAGAATGTAACTTATTTAAGTAGTTTAAATAATGTGTGGTCGAAGTAGAAGAGTTTTGATAGTGACATTGGACGATGTATTGCCCCATTATCTAACGAAAATGATATTTTGACACTTAAAAAATAGATATTTATTAAGATACCTATTTAATAATCATTAGATGTGATGATGGATCCCACACACTTTATTCATTATATCACATCCAATGATTGTTAAGTGAGTGTCTTAATAGATATCTACTTTTTGGGTGTTTGAATAACACCACCCATTATTTAAAGGGCCAATATTCATATGAAGCGGCCAAAAAAGCTTCATTGACGAAGCTGTTAGGTGGCTTTCTACGCAAACGACACATGTTCTCTAAAGTTTGGTGCATCGTGCACCACATCCAAACAACCTCCCTCTACACCCTCTCCGCCGTCCTCTCCCTCCTCCTCCGCGACGCCTGCTGCTGCGCCCGCAACTCTGCCTAGTCCCCACGCCTCTAGTTCAAGGCCCTTTCAGTCTGGTTTTGTCTACTCTCCAACACCAGCGCTTTCCATCACTTGCACAAGCACCTCAGCTCCAGCGGATCGGTCACCGGAACCCCAGAAAGGATCTCGATCGTCAGATCCTCCGACGAACGCCGATCGCCGGAGACGGTGGAGGAGTGTGTTGCTGCTGGAGCATCGTGCGGTGTCTCTTCCTCTACATGACGGCGGCCATGAGAGTGGGAGAACAGAATGCGACTTCGATGCGTTTCGTGGAAATTGCAACCGGGAGTCGCTATCAAGTGTGCCCGTGATTGTCACAAAAAACGCAAGCAGTGCTTCCTGTGAGTCAACTTAGTTCTCGATATTCTTTCTACTTTTATTTTTGTAAAGCATCAATTTTGGTTATATTAATTCAGGGTTTTTGCTAAAATGTGTATAAGAAAATAAGTTAGAGAGTGGATTTAAAAAAATAAGATTTTAAAATGGAGCGGTTTGTGGAGGCTATGGAGCAGCTGAGGCAGGGTGTGGTTCCTATTGAGCTGGCGGGGATGAGGGTAGTTTGTGTTAATAGCGGGAAGGAGGGTTGTTTTCGGCATGGGAAGCTGGGGAGGTGGCGGAGCGGCGCTTGTTGCTGGGGGTGGTGGTGAATTTGGGGAACTTGAAGGGTTTTGTTGTGACGGAGAAGGAGGAGGACGGTGATGATGGTGGTGGAGTGGAGCACCATAGAATATTGAAGGAGGTTATTGAAGGCTTATTCTGAGAGGTTGTGCAATGGAGCACCATAGAATATGCCTGGTATGGAATGGAAGCAGTCAAAGCATGTGGGTCCATTTGCAGACATATCCTTGCCATTTTATGTTTGGAGATCGGCTCGGTTGAGGCAATAAACAACTCTGATCGAATCAGTTAAATTAAATTTATATAAAAAAATATTGAAATATATAAAAATTTTAATAAAATGACAACTAATTAACAATTTAATATTTTTAAGGGGTCCAAATATAAAAAAATAAATGAATAATATAAATTCCTAAATATTGTTCACATTTCATAATCACGAATTACAATTGAACAGTTCAAAACATAATTATATAAGCAAACTCACAAAGTTTTATCTCACAAACTCATAAGTCATGATAATACAGCAAAGTTATTGTATTTTTTCATAAGTCACATTAGAATTTTTTTTTAAGGTTTTAAAAAATGAAGTCATTTAGCAAAATTGTAAAAAAGAAAAAGGCAAAAAAATGACCTTACTAGTTGGGTCATCAGTTTTGATAAAAACCCAACCGAGTTGAACTTGGTCTCACCGCCTTTGATCCATGTCCGATTCAAACTGTGATTCGAACTGATTTCATGACTGGTTCACCGATTTTCTGATCAAATTGGCCAGTTTTAGACCGTTTTCAATACTATGCATCTAAGAGCTTTACTAATGAAGCTATTTTCATAGCTTCACCCTAGTATGCACCTATTTAAAAGAACTTAACAATAAACACAGAGTTGCTAAATTTATTAAATAATGTGATATCACATATTGCAAAATTTGTTTATCATACTAATTAAATCCTTACTTTAAAAGCTTAGACTTTAGATTAGATACCTGAAATTAATGTCAGTGACAAAGTTTTAAGTCAACATTAGATGTCTTGATAAACGGCTTTTGGATACTAGGTGACTAGATAATGTTATTTTAGATACTAGCTCTCTTAGTATTATGGATTTGATGTCCAAGGCATGCCTTGACTAATTCGTCCCGGTCCGAAATTTATTAACCAAGTTTGAATTTTGAAAAATTGATTTAGTATACTTTTGAGTTGGCTTTGTATCATAGATCATGTTGACATGAAAATACTTACATGCACGATGCTTAAAACTTACATAAAAATAAAAAATGTATGGTTGTAAATACTCCTGGAACATGCATTAAATGTACTCCAAAAAACTCTATTGACATGGCTTGAACTAGTCATATAATTATTTAAAAGTAATATCTAAATATAGTGAAAAATGATAAGACTTTTATGCTTCAATTAATATATTTATATAATATAATTTATTTTAATATTGATATAACTTGCTTTTAAAAATATATGGTGAAATATTTTTTGAGTTTTAGTTGACTTCAACGTACTTTTAATCTATTCAATGTAACACATCTCTATTTTGGTCCCTCATTTTTTTTTCCTAGATCTTTTGTCCTTTATTTTCTAAATGTTACCAAAACTAGTTCTCAAATATTGACTTTCTTCCTTTAAGTGATCATGTGACAAATGAATACAATAATACAGGCGCCATGTAACATGGTCTGAGAATGTTTGGGACTATTACTTGGTCCAGTCCTTAAAATTATGGAAGGAACCCTACCTCAATTATTTGAAAATTGCTCTTAGAGTTCCTTTTCAAACTCATTTGCTAATGAGGTCATAAGAGCTTCTGTTCTCATCAATTGATCACACCTTTCTTCTTTTGAGCCTTATTTGAAGGATTATGTTCGCCCTTCTCCCATTATTGTGAATCCTAAGGTAGCATTTGTTTACTGCCTCTGAGGCAGAAACACAGAGATACTGAAGACACAAACCTGTTTGGTAGTAGAGACAGGAATAGGGGACAGAAAAATACAATTTCTGTACCTCTAAAATGTAGAGATAGGATGTAGAGACAGAAATTTAATATTTTTTTTCTTCCAATAATACCCCTATACATATTGATTATTTGTCTCTGTCTCCACTGTCCCTATATTTCTATCTTAGAGACAGTAAACAAACGCTACCTAACATACATGGAGAATAGATGAAATCTGTCATATATAATAGCTTGTTATGTTGTGCACTGTGCATTCAATTTGGTTGGGTTTGGAGAGGTAATTCCATGTCAATAACAATGTTTAAGGTTCAAATTAGATGCAGAAGAAGGTCTAGCGAGGCATAGGCGAAGGTAGGTGATGCCCCACTTAGGGAACCTAGCGATGATAGGGAGGACAGCATGAAAGTCCGGCTATAACATGTTAATCTCATTGCGATTTCTCGCACCTACTACTTCTCATTCCCTTTCCCCTCCTAATGCCATCGTTGAAGGTCTCCTTGGCTTCGCTGTCGCCATCAGTGCCCCGATGATGGTGTGCCATGCCTGAAGCTGCTCAAAGAAGAAGAGCACTCAAACCACTGAACTTCAGCTCGCTGACACACAACATGGATCCAACGTAACTCAGATCGACAACACCTACGCTAATGGATGATTTGCTTCATGACTTCACCATGCTTGGAAATTTCAACAAGTGCAAACATAGAATATTCACGCTTAAAGGAGGGGATTGCTATAAAAGACTAATGTTATTCGAACTTAGAATTTATGGGATACCATGTCAAAAAAAAACTCTCATATACCATTAGATGAGAGGGAAGACCCAAACTGAGTGGGGTCTACACCTCATCTAATAGCAAATTGGAGTGTATCGGGATAGTGTCTGAATACAAATAACATTTATAGTTAGAAAATGACTTCATTAACAACAAATACTAATAACAATAATAATAATGAAATAAGTATAAGAGGGCAAAATGAATATTTTAGCACTAGAAGAAAAAAAATCTTATCATTAGCTTACATATTTTGGTCATGTTAGGTCAAGTCTAATTTATTTAGTTTATATTTTAAAATATGTCAAGACTTGTTTTATTTTTATACTTGTTAAGCCCAATTGTTAGTGCAGTAATTTGGGCCTATTCTAATAGAGTTAGGAGATAAGTTTAATAGGTAATTACAAGATTGCATTGTCACAACTTGATTTGGGGACACATGAGGAACCCCATCCTCACGTGAACCTTATATGATCGTTGAGTCATACTGTATGCTTATTTTATTCATAAAATCCATTTCCAATTCTAAATCAAGTTGCATATTGATTTCATAATAATAGTAAAATAACACTTTTTCATAAATTAAATTTGAAGTTGTTGTTGTAATACAAAATATACTGAGTTTTTCTACTATAAAAGAATCACGAAGCTATAAACATTTGAGTACAAAATAAATATCATGATTAATCAAAAAGCTAAATCATGCATGGTTCGAAACCCTACCCATACTATTACTAGAGTACTCTACAAAAATACCCGAGACACTTCATGGCAACGTAAAGCTCACCAAGCTGGAATACTAGTGTTAAGGAGGAGGAGGAGGAGGTACAGGATCCAAGATTGCAATTGTATCTATGGGAAAGAAGGATCTTATTAAAACTCAGGGAGTGGATCATCACCCACAACTATACACGAGACAAGAAGAAAAACACATAATAATAATACAATATTAATAAATTATTTAATTTATAATACATAATAACTATTAAATCACAAGTTTTCTAGAAATATAAAACTATCTTTACTTCTCAAGAAATTACGAAGAGAATAAACTATCCATAAACTATAAGGTGGTTATCAATCCCTGGTGAACAAGAGCACCTATATGAGATTATAATGGTCCTTAGCGAATCGGTTCCTGGTGGACTGAGCTAAATAAGGATAACTTACCTCTGGTGGACACTTGGTATTACCAAGGTTAACGATTTAACTGTCGTTAACTCACAATTCCATTCTTCTCAGTAACTCCCTATTCTAAAGTCAAGCTGAAGTCATAAAGTGGGGTTCTATGAATTCTAGGGTTAATATTTCTCAATTCTTGTAAATAGGCATAAGCTTTACATTTGCTTTCTATCAACCATAGCTAATCTTTTTCATCATGATCCGTTCATAATATTAATTTAAATCATATACAAGAATTCATAGTTCAAATATGGTCCCATACATCTTTTATAACAGTAATTTTCATGAGAGCTTTCTAGCATGTTTTTCTAGTTCTTGTAAAAACATATATAAACTTGCATTATGCCAAAACTCAAGTGTAAAACCTCTAAACATTTCATAATAGTAGGAAAATAATTATATAATGACCCAAATAAGGACATGAGATCAAACTCACTCACTTAAAGGGATGGAATGTGAAGGAACAACTCTAAGAGAGCTTTGGAGAGCAGGGATGACACCAATGTTTACTATAACAACCATAAAACTCACGAATAATCTATAGATACTACTTGATTACTCCAAACCAACTCTAAATGAACTCTAACAACATTGGAGGAGCATACCACTTGACAACAACTACGAATATGAATAATTCACACCCAAGAACATGGAAGAATGGAGAGAAGGAAGACATAATCCATCAACAAATACATATCTTGAAGCTTAGGAGAGGTAGATTTGAGTGAAGTTGAGAGCGGAGTGAGTGAAAGAAGGATTTGGAGTGATAGAGTTCGGAAATGGAGGTGAGAACCTGAGTTTGGGGGTGTATTAAAAGTTGGGGGTGTCGTTTAATGAAACTGCGTTGTTTTACATTGTTTACACATTGAGGGGCATTGTTACAGTGGTCTATAACCGCTATAGCAGTTAGGGCATCAAAAGATGTTCTGGCCAATACACTGGCCGCTATAGTAGTTGGCAGAACCACCTTGCCCATGCTCTTGGCCCCTAGCCATATTAGATACATTAGTTCAGCTATTGAAAGGTCATTCATGCATCCGGGGCTTTACCGACAACATGAGTGGGTCCTGGAAATCCCTAAGGCCATAACGAACCTGTCCAAGGACACATGTACTTGAGACATTACAAAGATAGAGTGATTTCCTTGTAATATTTTATTTGATTTCAATCTTATCATCCATATCAATTGTGTGTTGGAGTTTTTGGGTTATTATTGTCCATGGGTTCCATATCAAGCAACAACAACAATAACAACAACAACAATAATAAGAAACCAACTCTAAGTGCAATTTTCAAATAATTAAGGTTGGGGCATTTAGTAATTTTTTGGGGCTAGAAGATGTGATGGTCCCAAACATACCAGACCATGTCATCATGGTGATTTGGTCCATAGTGGATGCCACATTTCATCATCTTCATTTGCTATGTCACTTAGGGGTATCCATGGGTTAGGTTGGGTTGAATCCATGGATCCAATATAATGTAAAAAAAAAAAAATTCTTGTCAATATATATAATTGAATATTTATCTTCTAACAAAAATTACAACAATATGATAAGTCTGAACATGTATAAATTTTAAAGAGCATACATAATATGAGGCCATTGGAATATCGGATGGACAAAACATGGTATTATTTTGACCAAATAAATGATTTTGGCCACTTATTTCTCATTGGCCCATTTGCATCTTATTTAAAAAAAATTATCAAAGACATGTTGTAATAAACTATGAAAAACATGTGCATTTTATTTTTTCGATTTAAGATTAGGTGGTTGGATTGGGTTGTGTGAGTTGAAAATTTGCAAACTCACAACCTAGCCCATACCCTTGTAGGGATAAATCCTGTCAAATTCAATCAAAACCACTCCTCTAATCCAATCCAAAACTAAAATTGCAAAATTTTGGATGATTTTGTATTTTAACCGTGGTTTTCCTGTAGTTCGGTTCGATTTGCAATTGGAATTTTAGGAACCAATCCAATCCAAACCGAACCGCATATAATATTGCATATTTCATGCATCTAGTGGTTCAGCACAATTTTACCTTTTATGGCCTACTAGAATTACCACTAACAAAACCCAAAAACAAACCCATGATACATGAGCCACTAAATGGCAAAGACTCTTGACCCAAAAAACAAAAAAGATCAATAAAGACTCACTGTTGCCTATTTGTTTGGTACTTTTAGTTTTGGATGGGATGTAAAACTGATTAATTCTGTATAACTAAAATAATTCATGTTTTATGGAATGAAATATTTTTATTTTTGGGATTTATTATTTTTTTAAAAAAGAAACCACATATCCAATCCAATCAATCCTAATCGCTGTGAACCGGATTGGATTGGATCGGATTGCAAAGTGGGAATCACCCAATCCAAATTGCACCTCATAAAATTTTAATTTTGGATCAGATGACATTTTAATTCAAAATCAATCTAAATTGCACCGTGAACACCTCTATACCATTGTGGATTGGAAATTTTCAACCCAATCTAACTTGTGAACCCAACCCACCCTGCACTTTTTGCGTTGGATTGGGAAAAAAACCCATGGATTTGTGGGCTGGCCTAAATCAACGAACACCCCTAATGCCACTATATCAATAGGAGCGCTAGTTTTGATCATATTTACAAGATAAGGGATTAAAACTGAGTGAAAATATTTTGAGGAACCAATTTCGAAAATAAGCCATTAAAAACACATTTAAGTCATTTTATTTTTTAGCTTGTAAAAAGTTTATAATTTTGTTATGCAAGGTGTCGAAATTAGTATACATTACTTAAATATATAATAAGTCATTATCTGGATGAGACTAATAAGTTCAAAAAGTATTCTAGTTAAAAGCGGGATCGGACTTGGGTTTGATTAAACTGTGCCTTGCTTGTCCTTTATAGACAACTATTGATCATAGTATGAATTTCGATGACATAAACTATGGCTTGTCGATGTTTTAATAATGTGACTACAGGTGGTAGCATTAGTAAGATAATTATGGGTTATTACGTCACTATAAGAAATGCATGGGATACCGATGGTGTTACCAATGGGTTTTTTTATGGGTTAGTGTTATATTAATAGGTTTATTGACAGGTACTGGTTATTGAGGTTTTGGTTATGGACCGAATATTACCAATGGTTATGCATACCAGTTAGTAATTTTCAATGGGTTTATCGAGGCGAAAAAAATAAAGACCAATCGGTACAATTGTAATAAAGTTGTCATTAAGAGGTCATTAGATAAATAATATTATTGATGGTTCTGATAATTTTACAACGAGTTTTTAAAAATTAAAATAATTTTTTATTAATTTTTACTGATGGGTTTGTATTTTTTAAAAAATATTCAATTTGAAAATACAATTTGTTTCTGATTGGTGGGCCCGTAAGTAATTTTTAATAACTGATTGCAATATCATGTGCAGCTCATCTGAATAAACTATGGATTGTTTGGTATTTATTTATTTCTTATTTATATAATACTTTAAGTATCAATCAAATTGATATTAATTATGAAAATAATCAAATAATAATAAAATAAATAGATATAAAAAGTATCAGAATAAAACAAAGATATGAAATAAATAAACAAAGTATATCAAAATAAAATAAATACAAAATGCTTGATAAACATAAAAAGGTCCAAAATGAAATAAAAAATCTAGATAAAGCCTAACTGAATAGGGGAGTTTTTCTTGCCGAAGTTGGAGGATCCTGAGACTTGCATGTCCCTGAAGAATCTTATCACATTAGCAGTGATCTTCTACATCCTCTTGGATTTAATCTTTTATTTCTTGGCTTTCTCTTGTTGTTGCCATGGACAGCTTAAGCTGTTGGATCTACTTGAGCTTTTACTCTATTGCTGCTCGCACTATTGCCTGCTCCTAGAGCTGTGGAAAGAGTTATGCTTCGTGTTGCTGCAGCTGGATAAGATGCGCATACTACTGCAGATCTTGGTTGAGGGCATGCACATGATCCCTCAGGGTATCATCCCTAGTAGCAAACCCATTAGCAGAGGATGGGGATCTACTATCAGGGTAGTACCTCATTCCATACATGCGATCCTTGTAAGGGCTGCCAGCCACTTGGACCTAGACATTCTCCTCGAAACGAGGAAGAGGAATATTAGTATCAGGCCTAACCTCAGCCACCTGGGTCTGGTATTGGGTCTGTGCCTGCTTTCAGAGGTCTATAAACTCACGTTACAAAGAAAAAAAGAAAGATGAAACACATTGCGAGTAATAATTATGATATAAATGAAAAAAGTAATAACAATTAAGTAAAAAATATGTTTGAAAAAAGTAATAACAAATAAGTCACTCAGAGCGAGGATCTGCCCAAACCTCTCCAATCTCCCCTCGCTGCTCACTCTTTCAGGTGTGGGTTTCCCAAAACTGCTCTCCCTGGGTTAGAGGACAATTTAAGTTCCTTAACTGCACAGATATGAACAAACATAGTATTTGCCACAATTTAAATATAGTAAATTAACATTTAATTATATATTAAATGTAGAAAGATTAAAGATTTATCAGATGTTTACAAGTCCCCGCTCTGGATGCTCGACCCATCGGTATGTAGTAACCTGCCTTTGAGTGAGGCTTGATTTGTCTTCCTCTTATCAGACCTATCCTTGAAGGTCCAGTCAGAGGCCCAGTGGCATCCCAACTTGCTAAGGATGGCATCATCTAGCCATGAGCTACACATGTGACCCTTGCAAACATCATGGAACATATCTCATAGTAGCTTAGAGGACTTAATCTTCTAAGCCCCCTTAACAGTGGGCTCGTACTCGGGCAGAATGTAGAACATTCTCTGCATGCACAAAATTTACAACATATATGTAATCATAAGCATATAAATAATATAAATATATTTTAACAAAAGTGAATAAATCATAGAATTACTTCCACTCCTGCCATCATATCTCTTTGACATCTCTCGGGATATCAATCCAAGTGGGCCATGGGTGGTTATACCTACTCTATATAACCTTCGTGATCCGATAGTGACCCTTAGCAAATAGGTCAAAACTGTTACATAGATGAACTAAATTAAAAACAATGAAAATATTTTAAATACTATATGCAATGCAAAATTAAAATGTCATAAAAAAACATGTTTAAACTTACCCATCTTTACTGCCCAGCCTAATCTGGTAGAACAATCTACCATCAGGTCCAAGTAGGCTACTATCTAGGCCAAGAGGCCTCCATTCGGATCTCGTGTCTGTGACCCACCCGAGCAGCCTAATGAGATGTCACGCTAGGAGTCAGGATGGTGGTAGGGCGAGGGGAGATGTCACTGCTACGGATGGGTTGTAAGTGGGAATAAGGCAGAGGTAGGGGCCAGCATACCCAAGAGTGGATATCATCCTAAAGGGAGGGGTGGTGGTGGTAGGGATAAAGGTGGAAGAGGTGGCAGGGGCGATGGAGGAGGCGGTGGTGGGCAAACCAACCTTTCAAGGTTAACCTCTATCTCTACCAGCCATATTGAAACAATTAAATAGCCTACAAAAAGCATTAATTACATCAGGAAATTTTAAATAATTTTAAAATATTATTGCATATAATATTTAATACCTAGTTAATCTGAAAGTTCAAGGCTGTTTTCATCACCACTTTGTTGTTGATCGTTATTTGAATTATCACCACTACTATCACTTATTTCTTCTTTGCGATTTCTCATTGGGAGATTACTTGTCCATTCAATTATGTCAAATTCCCTAGTAGTCAATGGAAAAGGATTTTCAAAATTGTCTGTATCGATTACTACCCTTGAAGTGAGCAGATCATCCACTTGATAACCATCTTCAACAATATCTTCCTCCACGTCAATCATACCTCTTGCTTTTGTCTTGTTCACAACCCTCAAGTATGACCTATTTTTCCTAGGATAAAACATATAATAGACTTGTCTAGCATTCGAGGCTATAATAAATAGATAATATCTTCTAGTGTAATTGATTTAAATGATTTTGTAATTATTGTGTTGTTGTGTCCCAGTAAGTCTTGTAGGATCATACCATATATATTTGAATAGTACACATTTTTTTTGTAGGTTCACCAAAATACTCAAACGAAAGAATTTCGCTAATGACACCATACTAATCACATTCTCCGTCCCCAGCATCACCTTTAACACAAACACTAGTGTTGTTGATTTTTTTCCCGCACCTCCTGTGTGAAACTTGTACCCATTAACATAGGTATGAGCCAACTTATAGCTTTATTTTTGGGCCCCCAAGCTACGATAAACAAATGGAGACATGTTACATCATTATTTTTGTTATGAACCTACGTAGATGTTGAAATTTCAAACTAACTTATATCAAACAAAATTAACTGGCAACATTGTATTAGGTTAAATAATTTAACAAAATGGACTTACATGTAATCTGAATCAGTCCAGAAATTATTGAAGAAAATCTTGATCATGCAGTTATTCAAAGTATGTATTGTTAAAAAATATTTTAGATCATTCTAAGGGTGCATAAAATCACACTTTCACCTAGAAAAAGGGTTATTTATTGACTTAATCGAGGCTCATTCTTTCCAGCAACTTGACCAAGTTGATTGAATATGGACAATGTTGGTGGAATAGAGCATTGCCCCCCTCCATCGTCATTACGACCAACCCAAGTTCTCCTAGAGAACATATGGCTAAAAGTAAAATGAGCAAAAAATTGAAGTCTTTTTTAATAGATAGGCTTGACATATTAATCCTTCCACTTAAGACTTATGCTTTATAGTTCTTTTAAACCTTCCTATTTCCCTTTCAAATGAATACCTCCACCTGTATTGAATTAGTCCACACACTCGTGCTCAATATGTCAAATGTATGGACAAGTGTTCTATTGAGTTAAAGAACTCAGGAGGAAAAATTCTCTCTAATTTGCATAGAATTAGGGGAGTATTTTTCCCTGACAAGCATATCAATAACCCTAAGAGTAGAAGAGCAAAAATCTTGATGTATTGGTTGAGCTCGGTTAGGAGCTTCCAGACAATATCAAGTATCTCTTTGAATGCAATTGGAACCAAACACTTTATCAAAACATGGCAATCATAGCTTTTCATGCCAACAAGCTTACCGTATATAACATTGACGCAACGACTGAAGCTAAAAGTATAACCATTGAGAATTCTCAACTCCTTAAGCCACTGATAAATAGTTTGTTTCAGTGTGAAATTCAAAGTATATTTAGCCTTTAGTTTATAGAAACGACTATATCTTAATCTCGTAAATGCAAATCAGGCCATATGCAATACTCAGCCAGATCATGCCTTGCCTTGTCATTGCCTTTGATTCGATTTGTATCCATTACAGTATCTATAATATTGTCGAACACATTTGTCTCAATGTACATGATAACAATGACATATCAAATTATCCTTCCAATGCAGAAACTCCTAGAAAATACTTTGCTTGGTCCAATTATGGTATACCCCATAGCCTGGCATTTGCATTGCCTTTTTTACTTCTATTTTTTTTTGGGAAATCTTTAACTCGATTCCACATTTAGCGACTACTTAACTGGAGGATCATCATGTTCAACACAATTACTTTTAAAGCTATATCTCCTTTGCCTATATGGATGATCAGTGTCTAAGAACCTCCTATGACAATCAAACCAAGAGTTATTTCCTCCATGTTTCAAAGTGGATGCTTTAATATCCTCCATGCAAATCGGGCACGCTAATTTGCCTTGGTTCATTCATCTAGACAACATTCCATGAGCTAGTAAGTCATTGATGATCCACATTAATGCAGTCCTCATCATGAAATTCTGCTTTGTTCAAATGTCGTAAGTAAGAACACCCTGGAACCACAACTTGTTCAATTTATCAATTAGGAGTTGAAGATACAAATCAATCTTAGCTTTTGGATTATTAGGGCTGGGGATTATACATGTTAAGAATGGGTAAGGATCTTTCATACACATTTCAGGGGGGAGATTACAGGGCATAAAGACTACGGACCAATAGGAATAGGGTTTCCTAAATTGGTTATTTTGAGTAAATTCAGCCGAATAGAGTCCTAATTTAACGTTTTAACGGTCAAAGACAAACTCAAGATTTTGTAGATTGAAATCTTTCCACGCCTCACCATATGATGGATGAGTCATCACATCGTCACCCCTCTAATTTTCAATGTGCCACCTCATATAAGAAGTCTAGCTCATTGATGCATAGAGTCTCTTGAGCCTATGGATTAAGGGCAGATAGTGCATTCCTTTTAAGGGACATCCTTATACCTACCACTTCCATGTCTCTTGAGTTTAAACTTATGCTTGTGATAGAACTTACACTCAATCAATACAATATCATCTTTATAATAAAGCATGTACACTTTTGAGCAATAATCAATCTTTATTTACTTCAACCCAAGTTTAGAAACTAATTTTTTAGTCTGATAAAAATCTTTTGAAATTACGTCGGGATTTGGAGTTAGCTTACTAATCAGTGTAACCTACTGATCAAAAGAACTTTGGCTTTAGTTCCCTTCAGACTTAATGCTCAACATTTGAACTGTGAATGACAACTCAGAGTACATAGAAACCTCCCATAAAGGTTGATTAGCAACCTTTATGAGACTATAAAACCTAGCAGCATCTTGGTTGGGCTCCTTGACCAAAGGTTGAAAATAATGAGTTGCAAATTTAGGACCAGTAGTATCAAAAACCATCTTTTGATGTCTAACCAGATTATCCTCCCATAACATATTACCCATATCATGCGAGCATCATGCACCCCACCAGAACTACTTCCAGTCTTAAACATGCCTTCTTGATTCTTTGCATTAACTACTTTCCTATACTTGGTCCAAATCCAATAGTTAGGCATGAATCCCCACTTGTACAAATGAATCCCTATAATATCATCATCTAAATACTTCCTACATTTGCACTTATTATATAAACACCTAAATTTTGCATCATCAATGAACTGTTGTGTTTGACATGCTACCCTCATAAATTCTTCAACACCATTATAAAGTTCCAGTTTAATCCCCTCTCTATTATGATGCAATCTATCACACATTCATTACTGGTTTAAAGGAAATATTGGCTATGTGAGTAACCCTAGACCGTAGTTATTAAAATTGAACCAGACTGCTGGTTAAGACTAGAAACCGGTGAACCGATCATATGTTCGGTTCGGTTCAACATTTGGATTGGTTAAGCATCAGAAACGGTTAGCTTAGGCCAAACCTAGAGTGAGCCGGGCAAGCCATTGTCAAATTGGACCTGCGACTCGTGCCTGCAAACTGTGAACCGTGTGCCTATGTGGCAGTAGTGGAATTTAATCCTAAAATACAACCATACTAGCCATGGGATCGAACCCTGTGCAAGATAGGGGTTAGGAGTGCTAGGCAAGTGGGGCTACCACTAGGCCCTTTGCTTTGTTGATATATTATGTCACACACATGCACGCGCGCGCGCACCCACACACAGATATATATATATATTTGCATTAAATTAAAATTTTATATATTGATTTAATTACATTCAGTTCAATCGATTGAATCAGTGACCCACCAGTTGGACGAATTACCCGGTGAGAAAGTGCTTTGGCCTGTGGATCACCAAGCCGAGTTCGAAAACTATGCCCTAGACCCTACAATTTTTTAAAGACGTTACATTATTACTTTCAAATACAAATTTAATTGCTATTTAAATTTTTAATACAACTACTTTTAATCTTAGTTCCTTAATAAAAATTCTAACAAAATTTCGACAGCATCCCTGCTTAAATTAGAAGCTTCGTCCTTATATATTTTAGTGCAACCATAGACAAACAAGTTTTAACTACATCAAATTATTATTTTCAAACACATTCAATTGGTCTTTAAATTTTTTAATACAGTTACTTTTAATCTTATTTTCTTGTCAAAAATTTTAACAAAATTTCGACAATATCTCTGCTTATCTTAGGAGTTCTGTCATCATATATTTCAGTGCAACCCTAAACCATAGGCATACAACATTTTAAAGAAGTCAAGTTATTACTTTTAAACACATTCCATTGGTCTTTAAAATTTTTTTAATATAGTTACTTTTAATCTTTTGTCCCTAACAAAAATTTTAACAAAATTTCGACAATATCTCTGCTTAAATTATGATCTTCCATCATTCAATATTTCAGTGAATTAAACAATTATAGACATTATTAAAGATCAACAACATAAAAGACATAGTTCAGTAGTTACATATTAATAATTACATACAATTCACATAATCCTAAAAACCATTTTAAAGTGCATCCCCTTATAACTCCACAACATACATCCTGCAATCTGCCCAAATACAAATAATCTCACAGCAAACAATGCAAACAAGTCAATAAAGGACCTTTATACCCTTCTCCCCAGTCACGTAATCTCCATTTCCTACAACTCTATCCTAGAAAACATAAGTTTCTACCTTACATACATAAAAAAAAAAAAAGGATATAAATAATAAGGATTTTGTTACTAACCTCTAATGCAGTGAAAAAAAACACAGAATCAAAATGCTCCCTACACACAACCAAATCCAATCATTAAAATCAACTAAATATTTAATTTTACACACTTATAAACATTTATATATACAAAATATAAAACAAAATAAGAAAAAAGATATGGCAAGCTGCTTTTAATGTCAATAAGTCAGTAGTGCCACCCTCTAACACAACATCTATATTAACAAAATAATAACCATAATTACTCTCTAATGCAATAAAATAAAATACTATTGACACCTATAAATGAACAATAAAAAAATATATTAAAAAATAAATCAATTAAAATGCTCACCAATATTCCTAGACTATAATGGTGGTCTCTGTTTTGTGAACGGGGCTCCAGCGGTGGTGCAAAGTGACAAAGAAGGGTTGCAGTGGCAGAGGAGAAAAGAGAGAGAGAGAGAGAGAGAGAGAGAGAGAGAGAGAGAGAGAAGACAGAGAAACTTCAATGAGAAATGGGAAAGAATAAGGCATTTCATTTTTAAATATCAACCAATCAGTAATCATTTAATGAAATAGTGCATTTCACATCTCACTTATTATCGATGGGTATGTGGGGATCCAAGAGTTGCACGCTAATCGACAAAATTTACAAAAACCCGACAATAAACTTGTTGGTAATGTTAAAAATGTTAAAAGGCACACACATTTTTTTACAATTGATTGTCAGTAAATCTATCGATATATTTAATAAAAAATTAAATAGATACTTAAAATGTAGAAAAAATATTTTTTTTAAACACCTGTCAGTATACCCTTTAGTAATTTACAGAAAACTGAATAAAAGCAAAATATTAATCATCGATCGATAAGCCTGTCGGTAACTTTCTCGGGCCATGTGGCGCGCGTGCAAGTACCGACGAGTTACTAACCGGCTAAGAATTACTATTGAACCAATTGATAAACCCATCAAAAATTGTGCGCATACTATGGCACACAATGGCGCCATTTAGTGGTGCCATTAACTATTGACGAGTTTTTGTTGAAATTAATTATCACAAATTTAATAATGCAATAATGCAATGATCCAGCAAAATTTCTGTCGGTTATTACTGATGGATACATACTCGTCGATAACAACCATCGGTATCCCATAGATTTCTAGTAGTGTGTATCACTATGCATGGCCAATTTCTTCTTGAAATCAAGAAATGTTTACACGCACGTGGAATATCACATAGACATACTTCATATCTAGTGATGAAAGATAACTTAAAAATTAGGAGGAAAAAATTTATTAAATAAATTTTAAAATATTAATTTGATTTGAATAATATATATTGATAATGTAACAAAATTTTATACTAATATCCAATCATATTATACTGTCATATCATTAAATACAGTTGAGTTTCATACCACCACTTCAAAGGTCATGAAAATGGAAAAAAAAAATTTATTGAACAATCGTATAAAAAGTTTTGGCAATGCATAAAAAATTAAACTCAAATATTAATATACAAAATAAATGAATTAAAAATAATCTTACATTTATTATGTACTACTCAACTTTTTTTTCTCTCATTTAACATGTCGTATTAAGTCTTTAATAATTTCAAGAATTATTTATGTATATATTTATAAAGGAACAATATATATACAAACATAAGGGAAATTAGTCACTGCTATCAATAGGAATGCCCTATGTCCTTAAGACATTTCATAATATTGCTCATATCCAATATAATAACAAAATGATATTTCAGTTAGGACCAATATTTTTAGTTTAAATATCATTCTATTATTAAATATCGAGTATATTTATGTGACATACTCTAAATTCCCGCTCTCATTTGGTATATTGGGCGTCATTATGGGTTTATAAGGATTCCTTCATATCAATTGTTTTGACAAAAGAAACACTTTTTCTTTAGAAAAAAATGAAGAAGCATTTTTTTAGTTAAAAAGTATGTATAAAATTTTATATAAATAAATATTTTCTATAAAAAATAAAATCTAAAATAAATAAGATTTTTCTTAGGAGTACTTTAAGGGCATTCGCTAAGGTAATAAAACTAGTAATTCTGTAAATTCTTTAATGAGTGATCTTAGGTAGTGTTTGGTAATTGTTTATGGGATATAAATACGAAGACACAGTGTAGGCACAAACCTGTTTGGTGGTGAAGACAAGAATGGGGAATAGAAAAATTTGGTGAAGACAGAAATAGGGAACAAAAATTTTTTTTGTCCTTGGGACAAAAATACAGAAAATTTCCGTACTTCCAAAAAATGGGGGGAGTAACGACATGATACGGAGATAGAAATTTAATTTTTTTAATAATATCCCTATACATATTTAATATCTTCCAATGTGTCCTCAAACCCATGGGTGGTTAAGTGGCCAACCGGAGGTGGTCTGGCGGGGGTACATAATGTCTTTTATCATGTATTTGTTGTCTTATCCCAGTGTTTCCAAACAAAATACGAGGACAATTATCATGTCTTATAATCCACCGTCCAAAACCACATATGACACGGAGACCATGTGTTTTATCTCTTCATCTCCACTCTCTTCATTGTCTCTGTCTTCACTTACTAGAAAATGACACTTACTAGAAAATCCAGAACTTCTTTAATACTTGTATTGAAAAATAGTTGCTTTTGGAAAGAAAAATATCTAAACTATAACCTTAGTCAAATAATCACTTTTTTTTTAAAGCAAAAACACCCACACTTCTCTTTTGTAATGCCTCTGTGACTATGTTTGGCAATTTTATAAGTGATGAAAGTAAATGACTCATAATAGAAAGGAACGACAGGTAAAGAGTAGAGTGGAATAAATATATCATTCTTTTATTTGAATGTTTAACAAATTTAATGAGGGAGTGCAAGAGAACTAAAATTGAAGGGTTTGAATGGTGAGGTTTGCTATCTCACTCTTTCCTCTAAAATTACTTTAAAACACTTTTAACGTAGTAAGCATTTCATTATTTTTACTGTAATTATACCCATTACTTCTCTATTTTCTAAAATTATACTAACATTTTCTACAAATGCTATTTTATTAATTGAAGTAAAGAAAAAAAAGTAACATTTGATATGTACAGATTATTAGTATCGAAACTATAATATTACTGAAAAATAAACTTATAATATTTTAACAATATTTGAAATATATGTTGACTGAAATACTTTTTCTTATAAATTATAATCATAAGTTTCATTTCAATGTGATAAAAAAATATTTTATTTAATCAATATGTTGAATATGATCAAAATATTATAATTTTATCATTAATTATATATATATATATCATGTATTATCTATTTTTGTCACTAAAAATTAATGAATCAATATCAATAGGAAGTGGCATTATATTTTTTTTCTTTTTAAATAATGAAGTAAGTGAAATAGGCAACCTGCTAAAAATGAAAAAGAACTATAAGATTGTTGACCTAATTTAGATTCAAATTAATTAGATTCGGTTAAAAATTGAGGTTGGATTTCTTGAAATCATAAAGAATTGGGTAAAATGCATTTTATCCCAATAAACTTTAAGTTATATGCAGCTTACCTCATGTTTTTTCAAAATATGCATCACGACCCACTGAACTTTCCAAACAATACTAAACACACCTCAGCTTAATTTTGGAAATTAGTGAAGGTATAATTTAAGTGTACGTAACCCTTTATATTTCTAATTTGTGCAATCCGATATCTTATTTATGAATTCTTATGTGCACTTAACCTCCTGATTTTTTTTATTATGTGCAACCCTATACCCTGCTATCACCTAAAGTTGTACTATTTGGAAAGTCAGGGTTTTTTTGCATATATTGGGAATTTCGGGGATGTCACGTTACATGTGTTGAAAAGTCGGGGTGTAAACCGTACATAACTTAAAGTTCGAGATAAAATGCATTTAACCTAAAGAATATTTTAGTGACTTAACTAAATTTCTGATTTTAAGATTAGACTAGAAACACCCTATTCTGCTGGGTTATTAGGGAATAAGATGTTCACAAGCGCAACATGTAAACATGTTGAATCACATTATAGTTTGCTTTTTCTCCATTGTCGTGCTTTCTATTCCTTTTTCTTACTATTTCATTGATAATATACCGTGATATACAAAAATCCGCAGTTGTTTTCAATTAAGTTTGTGATTATGTTTGGTAGAACAAAACTGCACTATTTCCCTTCATTTCTCTCGTTACCGATTGATTATGCTTTGGTAAATACAGCTATGGATCTTGCACAGAGCAAGGAAATTCTAGCCATCATAGGAACAATAACAAACATGGAAGCATGTTTGGCAAGTGAAATTAATAGCAACACAAAGAGCGTTCCTATTTTGTCTCTAACTTCACCTGCAGCAAGCACAGAGTTATCATATCCTCCATTGCCAAACTTCATCCAAGGGGGCGATGATCTCAGCCTTCACATGCAATGCATTGCAGCCATTGTAGGAGAATTCAGCTGGCGAAAAGTGACAGTAATCTATGAACTTAACAACGGGTTTTCTTCTGATCCAGGGGTACTTATTAGCCTCTCCCATTCTCTTCGCCTTGTTGGTTCAGAGATTGATAACCATTTAGCTTTGCCTTCCTTGTCCTCTTTACTAGACCCAAAATCCAGAATTGAAAACGAGCTTAATAAGCTCAAGAGGAAGAGTAACAGGGTCTTCTTGATTGTGCACTCTTCTTTAGAGCTAGCCAGCATGCTCTGTGAGAAAGCACAACAAATGGGTTTGATGGAAAAAGGTTCTGTATGGGTTATCCCAGATGGGGTTGCCGGCCTTCTTGATTCAGTTAACTCATCAGTTATCTCTAACATGCAAGGTGTTATTGGATTTAAAACACACTTCATGGAAATGACCGATGCATATAAAAAGTTCAAGTTCAAATTCCGAAGAAGGTTTGCATCAGAGTACCCTGAAGAAGATAGCATTGACCCAAGTGTCTTTGCATTTCGATCTTATGACGCAACTTGGGCTATTGCTCAGGTTGCAAGGAAATCAAAAGGAAAGTTCAGCCTGAAAGAGTTATCAGAAGAGATTAAGTTCAGTAAATTTAATGGATTAACTGGAAAGAATGGCTTCACCAATAAAAAGTTACCGCCATCGCCAACCTTCACTATAATTAATGTGATTGGGAAAAGCTATAGAGAAATGGCATTTTGGTCTCCAGCACTTGGTTTCTCCAGGAACATAGTTAGACATGAGCTAGCGGAGATAAACAAAAATAATGATTCTAGTGGAGTTTTGAGCAGAGTTTTTTGGCCTGGAGGCTTACAGTCGGTTCCTAAGGGATGGACTCATAGCAATGAGGAAAGACCACTGAAAATTGCAGTGCCCGCAAATGGTGCCTTCAAGCAGTTTGTAAGTGTTACCTATGATGAAAGCTTAAATGAAACTAACATAAATGGTTTCTCAATTCATGTCTTCAAAGAAGCTATTAAACGTCTTCCTTATCACTTGCCGTATGAGTTTGTTCCCTTCAATGGCTCCTATGATGAAATGGTTGAGCAAGTTAGCAACCAGGTAAAATTACCAATATATAAAGGACATGATCATTGATTCATTGTTAATGTAATCATGACCTCCTGTTTTTTAATGTCACTTTGATTATTTCTATTGTAGACATTGGTGGAGATATATCAATTGTGTCATATAGATATCATTTAGTGGAATTCTCACAACCGTATGTCGATTCTGGCCTTGACATGGTGGTCACTGAGAAGCCAGATAAATCAAAACAAACGTGGATGTTTACGTGTGCCTTTACCAAAGAGATGTGGTTCATGATGGCGGCTATGCACATTTTCATTGGATTGGTCATTTGGTTGATTGAACGGGAATTCAACGAAGAACTGCAAGGGTTTGGGGCCATGACTTGGTTTTTAGTCGCTGTAATATTCTATGCACACAGTAAGTCCTCTAACATGAAGTTCAAGTAAGTCAATTTGAGTATACTTCATAGATACTAAACCTCAGAAAAAAAGATTTTGTCATACAAACTTCTACCAAGTGCATCGGCATCAATATTAATGAAGCCAAAATTTAGTATAGCTATCCATGTTTGTTAGAAGAATAAAACCACAAGTTCATACCTGGAAAATTGGCATCGAAATAGATTCATCTCTGAAATTGAAAAAGCAACAATTTGGTTCCTAATTTAACAAAATTATAACAAGACACAAAACTTCGTCCTTGAATTTTAATACATTGATCCCCAAAAGGAACTAGCTAGTTATGGATGTTGTTAAATTTAGGGACCAAATTGTTGTTTTTCTATTTGAACGACGAATATGTTCCAATGCAATTTTTCTAAGGACGAAAATATATAGTTTTTCTTCTCTTATCGGAATGTATATAGAAATATCCACGATTTCACATGTAGTGTTTCACTATATCTAGAATTTGATGCTGATCATATAGCTTTTCAATCGCAGTCTTCTTTTATTTTTAATAAATCCTAGTTCTAATTCTTGGTATATTTTCTAATAAGCAGGAGAACCAATAAGACGCCCCTTGGCTCGATCAGTGCTGGCACCATGGTTATTTGTTATTCTCATTGTAACAAGTAGTTTCACAGCAAGTTTGACGTCCATGATGACTATCTCGCAACTTAAGCCATCAGTGTTAGATATCCAGACCCTTCAAAAAATAAATGCCTCGGTTGGTTGTGATGGAAAATCATTTATTGTGAGGTATCTGATTGATGTACTAAAATTCAAGCCTGAGAACATTAGGAGAATTGATTCCATAGATGATTACCTTGCAGCCTTTAAGAATAATGATATTGAAGCTGCTTTCTTTGTTGCCCCTCATGCTAAAGTCTTT
This sequence comes from Dalbergia cultrata, assembly GCA_031216105.1. Lineage (NCBI taxonomy): Eukaryota > Viridiplantae > Streptophyta > Magnoliopsida > Fabales > Fabaceae > Dalbergia > Dalbergia cultrata. The sequence continues at coordinate 25,953,142 of CM062353.1, read as the reverse complement.
CTCGCAAAGTACTCATGCAAGGGCTTCATCAAATCAGGGAACACCTTCAGGCTTGGTGGCTTTGGTTTTGTGGGTCTCTCTCCTCATTTTCAATTGCATGACTTGTTTTGAAGATGTGAAAATTGAAATAAATCAAAGGAACGAGAATAGATTCTCTTGTGAAATCTATATGTGATCATGTGTAAATTTTTACATTTGACTGGATAAGGAGAATCTCAAAAGTAATTTATTAGACATGTAATCAATGGTAAAAAGTTACATGATTAGGTTGTCCAGAATTCTTGCATAAGAGAATCCATTATGCAAAGGAATGACTGAAATTTGGACATTACTACCTCCATCCACTTTTAAATATGTTTTTGGGAAAGAATGCAAATTTGATACATTGAAAAATCAGTGTATATGGAGTATTTGCATTCTTTCCCGAGAACATAGTTTAAAGTTGACAGAGGGAGTATCAATACTAATTATTATACCTTTTTGTTTCATAATAAATGTTGCTTTTCCTTTTTGGCACATTATAAAATATAAATCAATATATCTAGCACATTCATAAATCAATGTATTTCACAGATACATTGATTTATGAATGTGACAAAAAGGTCAAAGCGTTTATTTGTGCTAATGCTTCTGCACTTTGATTTTCACTCCTACCAAACTTTATGTACAATTCATTACTCATGGTTCAGATATTTGATCTAACGGTTTGTGTACATTTTGGTTTTTGATACCTCAGGTATTTCCGAAGAAGAGTTCAACTTTGGCTGGTGATATATCCGAAGCGTTATTAGGTGTTATAGAGAGTGGAGAAACAGAACTTGAAAAGAATATGCTATCAACTGCAAGTTGCCCTCCTTCGGAGATCAAAGCAAAAGATGAGTCATCATTAGGTTATCAGCCTTTCCTTGGGCTATTTTGCATCTGTGCTGTTGTTGCTGCTCTGGCATTGTTGTACATCATGATTTGTTTTGTCTTGAAGAATGCAAGGAACTTGGTGAGACACTTAAAAGCTGCACTAACTCAATTAAAGAGAATAGGGAGATGGATAACTGCTAATTTTGCTGGGATCTATTCCAAAGTACAGTCAAGGAGCATGAGAGGAGTTAGTGCTGCCACAGAAAGAAGAAATGCGGAGGAAACTGTCACTAATAGTGAGCACTGCCCTGTGGTTGTCGAACTAGTTTGATGTAGCACTAGCTGCTCATGCTCCCTACACATTGATTCTTTTTGCTGGTGCAGAAAGCTTTCTACTCATGAATTTAGCTACAAAAAAATCAAAATGTAAAAAGCATTTCAGGATAATTTTTTATATCAAATATATAAAGATGTTGAAGAGCCCAAAATAATAACAAAGGTGAAATTGTAATAATGTTTTATATCTTCATAATAAGTACTTGATAGGTCTGAAAAGATATTTTGATTGGGATGAACTATCCCTTTAACATAAATTTTTACCTTAAAAATAGAAAAACTAATTAACAACCAATAACAATTCGTATCATTGCTTATTTTTTTTAATGGAGGATTCATATCATTATTGTACTGGAAGTGATTCGGCTTATCTAAAATAAAATGGTTGGTAAAGTGAAAAGCTGATGTATTATTCACCTTTAGATCATTTAATAAGATATATACATATAATGAAAATTATTGGTCATTTTCTCAATTTACTGAACTCCTCATTTTAGGACATCAAAATCCGATTGGAAGCAGGTACAACACAAGCATTGTACTTGCACCCTTACCAATAGTCTCATTCTACTTTCATGGGATCTTCTCTAGCATAACAAGCAATAAAATTGTGACGGAAAATGCAATAAGAAGCTGCCATGAAGCAAGACAACTCAAAGTAGGCTAGGAAGATGACAAATGACAGCGTCCCGTGCAACGTATCTAGGTGTAAAAAATAAGTAATATTATGAGAATAATAAAATTAGATAAGAAATATACATGATACACCTTATCACTATTAGGTGTGTGGTGAGAAGGTATATAGTGTGCATTTATTATATAATTTTATTGTTCTCATAATATTACTAGTAAAAAATTTCTAATTTCTACTTTAATCAACTCAAATTATGATTGACTTCGAATGAATTCGAGCTCAACTCAAATTAAAGAAGACTTTATATGTAATCTTATATGAATATTTTGATTGAACATCATTAAATATGTACCATTTTTATTTGCATAAAAATATTATATCATTCTGGTCAAAAAAGCATTGTTTGTTACTTTTTGCATGGCTACTCCTAACTTTGTGTTTGAACGAAAATTTGTTCATTTTGTTTAAATTGCAATTAATTGTACTATTACGAAAATAACATATTATTTTTCACGTAGTGTGAAATTCACGTATTAATATAATTAAATATAGTTTATTAAAACATAGAAAGTTACATTCTCTAAAAAAGATTTAACAAAAAAATTATGAATAATTATTGGTAATATAATATACTTAATTATATTCATTACAATAATTATAAATGATGCATTCTTTAAAAAAATGACTTGAAAAAACATGAGATTACTTTTTATGTCCTATATAAAATATTATTTTTCAAAATAAATATCTAATTTAAAATAAAATTAGTGTGTATCCCACCATTAACAAAACAATGTCACATTACCCAAAAAAAATCAATACATAATCATTTTGATCTTTTTTTTTTCTATCAAAATTAATTATTTAAATATGTTTAAATCAATTTTAAATTAACTCTCTTTCATTGAATAAATTTTTATTCTATTTGAATTGAATTTGCTTCAATATACAAGCAATACATCTTTTAATTCTTTAATTAATTAAAGATCAATATTTGATCAATTTTAATAAATAAATAATATAATTTTAATTAATTAAAATTTTCTAACCAGCTTCCTTATTTGATACCGTTTTAATCAAGTCAAATAAAAAAAATCTAGAATCAAAATAATATTAATGACTAATTTTATTTAAAAAATAAACATAATATAAAATATTATAAAGAAATCAGTTTTGAATTTTTTATTTCAAACAGAGATATGATATGCTAATATTGTAAAAAAATGGATATAATATTTTTGCTTTAAAACATATATAATATTAAATATTAAGAATCACGTAAAATAATTTGTAATATGATATTAAGAAATAGATACAATATTAAAGAATTATTTGAAAATGTATAAATGATGTAATTTTAAATAATATTAATTACAATAACAATATTAAAAATTTGATATCAAATAATAACAGATAATAATATTAATAACGAAATTTTTTATTAATCAATTAAAATTAATATAGTATAAAAGAGTAAGAAGAAATATGTTTTAATTTTTAATTTAATATATATATATATATATATGATATTCCGGTGTTTTCAAAATCGATGTAATATTAAACAGTAAGTATCGTTTAAAATAATTAGTAATCCAATATAAAATGGTTATAATATTCAAGAATAATTTAAAAATTAACATATGATATAACTTTAAATAATATTAATTTTTCAATAAATTAGTCTTTAAAAGTAAAACGTATACTATTAATGAAAATAAAAATATTTATGATAATTTAAAATATAGATATGTACGATGTAATATTAATATTTAAATATAAATAATTTTTAAAAAATTAAAGTTGTGTATTAATATATATACGTACAAAATAAAAATAAAAATTTAAAACAATCTCTCTCTCTCTCTCTCTATATATATATATAATGTGGTATTAATATTAATATTAGATATAGATATGAATTCATTTAATATTTATGATAGAAAAGCATTTAATATTTTATCTATATGGTTATGAATAATAATTAATAGATAAAAATATTAAAAAAATTATTATTAAGATTTGATAAATAATAAAATAGATGAATTCTTTACGTGAAAAATGAATCCACGTGGAGATAGCACGTGGAATTTTCCTTATCTAGAAAACTCTCTTTTATAAAATATTAAATATTATTCTTTAAAACAAAATCAAATATTATCTATATTTGTTACAATTATTATAATTGATACATTCTTTAAATAAATAATTGAAATAAAAATATTTGACCGACCATTTTCCAATTCTATACCAAATATTATTATTGTGTGAAAAAAAATCATCATTTCATGTGTGTAATTAATCCAAGGAAATAGAAGCCTTTGATATTGATTCACTTATAAAACACATGAAAGAAAAACTAAACAATCTATAACATCATATGGAAAAAACGTTTCCATTAAAAATTTGCATCAAATTTAGAACTTATCATCAATTGTCAACAATAAGCTAAGCTCATCTATTATAGAAAAGAAAAAAATAACTTCCTAAACAACAAAATAAACTTAAAAAGGATCCCCCTCTATTGCATAAAAAAAGATAAACCGAAAAAAACACTACTAGAAAAATACAAAATAACGATTGAAACTCCAATGGGTTGTTGCATTATAGGAAATAATTATGGTTGTTATTGGTGTATGTGATAAACCCGTCAGTAACAGAGTCGATAAATGCATAATATTTGATGAGTTTACCGACGAGTATATTCAACAATGTTTTATTTTTTTATTTTATTAAATAAGCTGACGGGTTAACCGACAAGTATAATATAATTATAATATTACTGATGGGTATATTTAACATTTTGAATTTTTTTATATTTTATTAAATATACCGACGGGTTAATCGATGAGTAATTATTATAATTATAATTATATTTATTAATTATGTTACCGATAGGCTAATTGACGAGTATTTATTAAAAAAAAACTATTAATTATTATCTATTATCGACGGGTATTTGAAAGTTCACAAGTTGTCGCAAAAATTTTGTATTTTCTATTGATACACCGATCGGTAATTACTGGTGATCAAAACACATCGTTTCATTAAAAACGTACCTATTAGTATACCTGTCGATAAGCCGCAGATTTATCACTACCGCGACCTTCTTCCTACTCACTCTTTGAACTCCCCCCTCTCTCTCTAAGCTCGTCATTGCTACCGCGTTTCACCTCTGTTCGCAGCCACTAGAGCTCCGTTCGATAAACGGGGGCCACCATTACGATATAGGGACTTTGGTAAGCATTTTCATCGGTTTAGTTTTTTTATTTAATTTACTTTTTCCGTTCATTTATGGGTGCCCATAATGTTGTATTTTGTTATATTGGGGATTAATATCATTGTTAATTTATTAATATAGGAGTTTTATTTAAGGGTGACAGCGATTATCTGTTTGACATTCTTATTCTCTATGTTATTTTATGTTTTATATTTATATAAGTGTGTTGATTTAAATTTATCATATTGTATTTTCAGGATTAGAGTTAGTTGGACGCATTCGGGTTTCCTACATTTTGTATTTTTTTTTTACTACCATAGAAGTTAGTAACTAAATCCTTCTTATTTATATTAGTTTAATATATATAGAGACTTGTGTTTTCTAGAATAGAATTGTAGAAAATGGGGATTGCATGACCGCGGGGAAAGGTGTAGAGGTCCTTCTGTAACTTGTTTGATTTGTTGGATGTGTGATTCTTTGTGTTTATAGAGATTGCAGGATGCATGTTGTGGAGTTATAAGAGGATGCGTAAAAGAACAATTTTTAGGATTAGGTGAATTGTACGTAATTATTAACATGTAACTGTTTCACTATATCTATTATGTTATTTATTTTTATAATAATATCTATAATTGTTGAATTAACTAAAATATTTGACGATAGAAGCTCATAATTTAAGGGGAGATGCTGATGAAATTTCATTAAATTTTTTTGTAGGAATAATGGATTAAAAAAAGTATCTATATTTAAAAAAAAAACTTAAAAGCTAGTTGAATTTGTTTAAAAATAATAATTTAAATAAAAATTAAAGCCCAATTGAATGTGTTTTAAAGACCTAGTAAAATAAATGTCTGATGATGAAAGCTCCTAATTTAAGGGGAGATGTTGTTGAAATTTTGTTAAAAATTTTTATAGGAATAATAAATTTAAAAAATTAACTATATTTTAAAAAATAAAGGCCAATTGAGTTTGTTTAAATATAATAATTTAAATAAAACTTAAAGATCAATTTTTTTATAGTTAATTTTTAAAGAATTTATATTTATTATTATTTTTAATTATAATAATTATTAATAAAAATATAATGAGACAATAAATATATTTACAGTTTACATATTTTTAAATAATTTCAACAAAATAATATAGTTAATTTTCAATATACTATTTTTGTGAGTGGTGCAGGATTATTCACCATTGGTTGAATCGAAAAGAAGCTGATTTCGATGGAACAATGCATAGATTTGAAATCGTAAATTTTTATATATAAGATATTTTTATATTTATATAATTTTTCCTTTTCCATTATAAAATTTTTAATAAAAAGTGGTTAAGTAGATTAATATGTTTAATCATTTGAAAGAAAAACAAAACAAAGTATGAACTACTAAGGGGAGCATAAATGAGAGAGCCAAGGCCAAATGGTCACTTCAAAGTGTAATGTACTATAAAAGGAAGAAAAGGAATTTCTTCTCAAGTGACCCAAGAGATTAAAATCTATCATGAATTTATAGACGGGCAATTACAAAACAATGCCCATCGGACAATCAATGCCTATCACAAAACAATTAGAAAACTAACAACAACAATAACATATTTTCAATATATAATCGAATACTTATATACCTTTTAACAAATATAATAAGTATGATAAGTCTCAACTAAACTTAAAAGAGCATAAATCATATAAGTCCAATAAAATATTGGATGAACAAAATATGGTGTTGTTTTGACCCCAAAAAATGTCCATTTTTTCTCTTTAATATTGGGTTAGTTAGATAAAACTTAAATAAAAGACTAATTGATTGAATGTTAAAGGCGAACAAAATCAGCAGCCTATCAAATATACTTCATATCAAGCCTCAATAAAATTCATGTCACGTAGAATTCAGATTTCTTTTTAATAGTTTTAGTACAGTTGGTAAAGGTTGGGGCCCGATGCTAACATTCCTCCTCCTCCAAACGAGGAGGATGTCTAGGCCCAGGTGCTTGGCGGCCCTTACAAGGGCTACATATATGGGATGGGGTATTACCCTGAGAGTATTCCCTCATCCTCTGCCACTGGGTCAACTATTAGGATAATGCCTTGAGGAGTGTGCGCATGCTCTCAACCAAGAGTTGTAGCAGCAGGCACAGTTAATCTAGCAGCAGTAAGACAAGCAGGCATAGCTCCTTCGGTAGCTCCATGAGCATCAAGCAAGTGAAGTAGCTATGGAGTAGGAGCTGAGAAAGATCCGAGAGCTTAAGCTCTCCTTGAAGCAACAGTAGTAGGAGAAAACAAAGAAGGAGAGGGCTTAGTGTTGGAAGATGCAACAGAAGATTACTGCAGACATGATGACCTTTTTCCAGGACATGAGGCTTTTGGATCCTCTGGCTCCGACAAGACGCTCCCACAGATCCCATTCCCCCACATCTCACTCCTCTCCATTTTTGAGGGTCATTCACAATCAGACGACGCAGATGACAATGGTGGTCCAGATGATGATGACGATGACGACACCGTCGACAATGCCGACGCCCAGGAGTTCAGCTAGTTTTTATCTAGCTTCATTTTTTTTCCATTCTGATTTTTTTACATTTATTGTGATTTATATGTATTTTATTGTCATAATTTGATATTTTATTTAATTATTTTAATTTATTCATTTTCTTATTTTCTTATTCAATATCAATTTAATTGATGACTAGGTTATTATATATCAATTAAATAAACAAATTAATTAATTAATAATGAAATAAAAAATTAATTTTTTACCAATGGGTATAATTGTTAGTACTAATTAATATTTGTAAATAAATTTTTTCATTAATAAATAAACCCATTGATAAAGCCATTGGTAAATGATTTAAAAAAAATTATTATTTATTTAAACATCCGTCGGTAAAATTAAATAAACCTATCGATATAAATATGTCTCTGATGACCTTGGTTAGGCTTTTTTATTTAATTGTACCGACGGTTATATTCCTTAATACCCATCGGTATAAGGGTCGAAAATAATCGACGAGTTTTTTTTTTTTTTTTTTACTATCAGTAATATTCATCGACGGCCTCGGAATCAATGCTCCTGTAACCATCGATAGACTCATCGATATATATCACACCTGTTAAAATAGTCGTCGATAAATGAGTCAGTATCTCGCGTTTTTCTTGTAATGAAAAGCGATACAGAATCAAAGTAGTAGCAAGAATAACAAATATTCATTTCAACTTGAAAAGTTCTTCATGTTATCAGCAACCACAATAAAAGCGCAATCATCTATTTTCTTCAATGAGTTTAGTTTGTAGAATATAATCCATCCAAAGCCAAGATCTTTCGATATAGGAATGAAGAGGATGAAAGAAAAGACATAGGATAATCACAAGTAAGAAACCATCACAAATTAGCACAACTACTATGACAAATAAAATGAAATGACATATATAGATGCAAGGGATGAAGAAGATAAAAGGAAATACCTTGAATAGTATGAAGAAAAGAACATCTCAGATTAACAATATTACCAAGACCAACATAATGAGATGATTAATATAGAGTGCAACACACTATTTATTCTATTTATAGTTCCTTTACATATATATAGCCTGCCTTATGAACGCTTTCATGAGGAATATAATTGTTTAATTGGCAATCATAATTATTTGATTGACAATAATAATAATTTGAATGATAAGAAGTCTAAATGAGAATGTTCAATAATAATAAATCTAATATAATAAATAAGAAATTTAAATTTTCTTCAATTTTTGTTGACTAAGTGTGGTTTCAGATGTCAACATACTTTTTGATGTAGTTCCACACTTTTTGAGCTATTTGTTTATCTTCTGAACTTAACTCTGAGTGTGATAATAATTTCCTTAATATGTGGATAGTCTTCAGAGATGATAGCCAAGGTGATTGATGATGGTGATGATTTATTCATGAGAAGTTACTTTCTTTATTAGATATTTCACATTCTAAATGTGTAAATCACTTTTTAAAGATCTAGATGTAGTTTTTGATGATGTATATCTCTCGGTTGTCTCAGTTCACTTTCTATACTATTTTCATATCGTTGAAATATTGAATTTCTTTGAATGAAATTTTTTTCCATGTCGAAACACGATATTATGAAAAAATATATCACAATTTGAACTTATGAAACATGAGAATAGCCCTGTTAAATATCTCAAAATCTCAAACAAGCTATTAGTCTTATTTTTAAAATATTTTAACAAAATTTGCTTTTGTTGTCATTCAAAACATATTAAATGAATGGTTTCTAAAGGGTTCTGGAACTAACAATATATTCTATAGTTCGCTCACATATATATAGCCTACCTTCTGAAAGCTTTCACAGGAAATATAGTTGTTTTATTGGCAATTATAATTACTTGGTTGACAATTATAATTATTTGAATGAAATTTAATTGGGTTGGATTATGATTTTTTGACTGATAATTGTTACTAAATTAATGACTTAATATAATTGGTGTATTAATTGGCTTTTCATGGGATGAGAAATCAAATGCATATTTGAATGACACATTAGTAATTTTCCTGCTTATATATGATATATTTTATGATTAAGTTTAATTAAACTAACAATTATCAAAATCAAATATTGGCCTTCTTGTTGGCAAATCAGCATTTAGTACTGGGTATACGGACTGGTCCGGTCCGTTTAGCCCGGTCCGCGACGGACCAATTTTAAACGGGCCGGACCGGATCGGTCCGTTTAATAAATGGACTGCGTTTTGCCTAGTCCAAGCCCGGTCCGCTTAAGCGCATAAGTCAGCGGACGGTCCATGGACTAGGCTTTTTTTTTCTTTCATTTTTTTTTTACCTTTTTTAATATCCTATATTATATATTTATATTTATGCAATATATTTAATAATTTACATCACAAAATATATATACACATTCTTCTTTACAATATACAATTTAAATTTTAAACAAATAACAGTACTAATTACTGAATACTGCAAATATTAAAATTCAAGTGTTAATTTTTTCAAAGCAATAACATACAAATTAATTACAAACCAATTAAATATGCATAACTTCTTCAAGTATAAAAAATATTTAAACTACTAAAGAATATAAATTAACAATTACTAACTATCAAAAGCTGGAGTTTAGTCTCTATGTCTACAGTATACGGGTTAGGCGGGTTGGTCCGCAGACCCCGCGGGCCAGGCTCATTTAGCCCGCGGGCTAGGCGGACCGGATCAAAAAAGTCCGCGGGTTGGCAGGTTAAAAATTTTCTAGTCCATTTTCATGCGGATTGCGAGTTAAACGGGTTGGTCCGCGGACCACGGTCCATATACCCAGCTCTATCAGCATTATATCAAAACCAAATATTGCCCTTGTTGTTTATCATTAATGTTGAATGATCTTAATGATAGTAAGAAATCTAAATCAGAATATTTGATAATAAACCTAATATAATAAATTATAAAACTAAATTAGATTACTTCAAATATTTTATTGGCAGTTATTATTGAATAAATGACTTGATATATTTGACTTAATAATCGACTTTTCAAGGGTAGGAAACCAAATGCATAGCTGAATGACTCGTCGTCTATTTCCTTTTTAACAAAACTCTATTTTAGAATTATGTATGTATGTATATGATATGATTATTTTATTTAAAGATTTTTTAATATTTTAACTATTTATAATGTAGATAAGTATAAAAAATAGCCTTAATGTTTGAGAACAAAAATAAAGAAAAACTATAATAAAATGATTTGATAAATCTTGTTATCACATGTTTATTTAATATTTTCAATTATATAAACAATCCATAGTTGATAAACTTAGTTTTTATATATTGATACTGTAAATAACTTTATAATGTTAGCCAACAGAATTTACAAACAATATAAATGATAGTTGATGGTTATCATAATAAATATTTGCTTATTGCAATTTGTCAATTTTTTTTTTCAATATCTAGAAGAAGTTAGTTTATAGAAATTAAATTCTGGCTCTAATTCCAATTGCCTCTTATTGGTAATGGTGTATCCACATGCTTTTGTAGCCACTTTATTGTAGATTAAAGTTAAAATGGCTCTATAATATAGCCTTTTAAAAATTATTGTATCAATTATACTGCATATAGCATATCTCAACCAAAATGACTTATAAGACAATTCTCAATAATTCACATATTTTAAATATTTAAATTATCTGCATTTAACATGTTTAAAAATCCACCCAAAAAAATGCTACATCTAGTATAACTTGACTAAAATGACTAACAAGACTATTCTTAAGAGTTCAAATCTTTTAGATATTTAAATTATTTGTTTAAAATCCAACAAAAAAATATTGTTAAGAAACCATGGTATTACGTGTGCAAAGTGCAAATATTGTAAATTTTAATGATTGTGAATGCCATTTACTATATTTCCTATGATTGTAACAAAAAAGAAAATAAATAAAACTCTATTTCCTATGATTTATCACTTTTAAAAATTTCTATTAACTAATGGTATAATTAGAGCCATCAAAACGGGTCAAGCCCATTTACCCACAAAAAGATGAAGGTCGGACCCAAAAATTTTGGTCCATTTAGCAAAAATCCATATTCAGCCTGACCCGTTTAACTCGCAAGTTACATGGGCTAGCTTGCATGGGTAAATGGGTGGCTCTTTTTCCTTTTTTTATTTATTTATTTACAAACTTCAATTTATAAGTAACCCGTTACTCCACTAGTCTACTACCCAATATCTCATTTGTTTTAAGTCTAACATGGCCCAAGTGCAGGGAAACAAGCCTAATGACATAAATTAACCCACACAAAAATAAAAACCAAAGGTCCTATGTCCTTTAACGGAAAAAGAAAACAAAGCCCAGGCCTCAATTTCATTTTCTCAACACTCAATTGAATAAGAGAATGAAAAAGAGAAGACATTGAGTTTGAGAGAGTGAAAGACGGAAGAGACTAACTTAGCCACTTAGGGTTTGCAACTAGGGTGAAGTTATGGTGGGAAAGATGAGTTTGGGATTATATGGTCACTGAATCTCAACCATTCAAAACTTAATCTAACGGTTAATATCATCTAGAGTTAACAATAATATTTACATTTCAATATTTGTAAAAGTAATTTTATAAGTAAACTACCTATTCTATCCTTCTTCTTTATTTGCCCCTCACACACTGCCACTCTCCCTTCCTATGCCTTCATCGCCACTTCATCTCACTATCCCCACCCATGGACCACCACTGCCCTTGCTTATTTTCCATGGTATAGACTTAGATCTTTGTAATCATTGGATAAGAAAAGAAGCTCGGTAATCTTTCTTACTGAGTTTTTGGCCCCATTGCTCACTCCCAAAAAAATTAATAATTCTTTTTAAAAAATGACAAAAAAAAAATACTAAGAATGTAGTAGTATCATGATTCTCGGGTACCACTGGCTTCCAACATAAGAGAACAATGCAAAGTCTGTCTTGCTGGAAATGGGTTGCAAGTCTCTGTAGATCAGAGAAGAAAAAAAGAAGGTGAGGAGAGACAAGAGAAAGAGCATGGTGGTGGGATTGAAGAGGGAAAAAGAAGATAAAGAGAGAAGAGAGAGAGTGGGTGATGGGACTAAGGAGGGAAAAAAAAACATAAACTGAGGTTAAAATGGTCATTATATCACCAATCACCACATGGTCCTAAACTAGTTCGTCCCCATAGCAGAACTCACCTTGTAACTAGTAGCAGTTGCCACCACCACCTTGTGCCTTGCCCTTTCTCACCGAAGCCACCGTGCATTGCTTGCTGTCTGCCACCGCACTGCATGCGTGGTTGTGCCATTGTGCTGTGCTCTCCGTTGCACCATGGTGCCTCTTGTTCCACTTTCATTCTTCTACTATCTCAACTTCGAGATTGGGTTTTGGTTTGAAATCCATCTGTATCTGCCTTGCTTTTTCCTCTATTTCCTTTCTTTTTTTTTTTCTGGGGTCGAACATCTACTTCTAGTTTGGATATGTATTTACTTCTTTGTTTTTTGTCAAATATTTGCTTTTAGCTTCAATCTATATCTACTTCTAGATTTTTTTTAGGTTGAACATCTACTTTTGTTTTAGCTTTGCATCTGCTTTTGTTTTAGATCTGTTTTTGGTTTGGCTGGTTTAGATCTACATTAGCTTGTTTGGATCGCCAAAAAAAAAAAAGAATGGGCCGAGCTGGCCCATGATCTGTCGTTAAACAGGGGAGGGTTGAAATATTTCAGCTCGCAAATAAATGGGCTTGGCCTAAACAGGTGGGCCCTGTCCATTTGATAGCCTTAGGTATAACATTGTTTTATATGATTAATTTCTTGCCCTAGACATAACAAAAGTACAATTTCTCCAAATAAAATGGTTTTTCAAAAAAATGGTTTTTCTTGTTAGATCCTAAAATAAAAAAATGTTTACCCAGTCATGGGCTAGCTAGACTATGCTAGGTCGAATAAGCCCATATTAAGGCATTAATCTTGGGGAGTGAATCCTCTCATTCGAGATTTCTGTATGACTTTATCATGTGCAATATTTCATAATTGATTATTTTATATTATATGTTATATCTATTGTTCTTACCGAGAAGTTGAAGTAAGGATGCAAGTAGCTCCGGTGTCCGTAGAAACGGGGGTGGGGTACCTACAAACACACTCCGATGCTTAAGTTAGAAAAGCATAGGGAGTGAGAGGTGTTTTTATGAGGTAAAAGATGATCATACCTGGGGGGCGTTAGCCCCTTTTATATGAGGTGAGGTGACCCGATCGAGAATCTGTTATGATATGAACTGAATGTAAGAGATATTCTCGTGATTTAATTAGTTGTTAGAGATAATTATCGGATATAATATAGATATAGTAGGATAAAGGCAGATTATGTGCGGATATAGTGAGATATTCTCGACTAGATCCGTGATGTGATATTTTAAGGGATACTTTCTTCCTTGTGAAAGATCTGCAGGTCCTATAGAAAAGGTCTCCTTGACTGGACCGAGGTCTGGGTCCTTTATCCGAGGTCTTGTGTTTTGGGCCAAGGTATAGGCCCATATTTTCTAGTTCAGTACATAGCCCCCGAGCTTGGTTGAAGTCTGAGGACTTCATGCCAAGCTCAAAAGAAGTTGAGTCTCTTCATTTGCAGTGGTGGCTGTTGTGGGAGAACGTATGTCACACATGTCATCTTTCTATTGGGCGAGCAATCATTTCTCATAAATGTGGGGATCGTGGGTTCAATTATTCACCGTTAGATTAAAGTGATAAGCCCCCTGCCATTGGATATGATGAACGTTTCAGATGCGTTATTGCTTAGAGGGAAGCGCTTTTGATCGTTGGATGAGTTCCAGTTTCTGAGTAAATGAGCAAAAGGCTTTTCAGATTTTCATTTCTGGAAAACTCTTCTCTTTCTCGTTCTTCTCTATTTTCGCTCTCTGTGCTAAGCCTTCTGTGAGCTTTTCAAGTCGCGTATCCAACCTTTTATTGCTTCAAATTGGTTAGTTGATTTATTTCTTTGCTTTCTTTACTTTAATCGGTTTACATTTCTATATTTGGAACCCTAGGCTAGGAGATTGTTGTTATCTGCTTGGTTCATGTTGAGGCCATTTCCTTCTGCCTGAGTTTGCTTTTATTACTTTTTTTACTTTTAGGTAATTTTTGATGGCTAAAGGAGAGGCTGTCTTTGTTTCTGGTAAGGGGAAAGAGATAGTGAGTAGGGGTGAAGTCGAAGTCGATCCTTACGGTTGGGTTAGCGATGAGGTCAAGGAGGTGGCTTCAATTTTTGATGATAGGGAGTCAGTCCGTAGGTTTAGGAAGGCTTGCTTAGTGTCGAGCTACGGGGAGAGTAGGATAGAGTGTGCTCCTTGTGGTGCCGATGATAGGGTGTGTAATTATAGGGAGGATGAAAGGGAGGCCGACTTTATTTACATGTATATAGATTTCTTTAAGAAATTAGATGTTAGGGTCCCTTTTACCCGTTTTGAGGAGGGGTGTTTAAATAAAGTAAATGTTGCCCCTTCTTAACTTCATCCGAACAGTTGGGCTTTTGTCCGAGCATTCGAGAATTTATTCGCTATGCTCGGTCATGAGCCTAGTGTGGATGTATTTTTTTTATTTTTTCCAAGTTAAAGGGGTTGATAAGGGTACCTGGATTTCTTTTAGTAGTGTACGCCGAAAAAAGCTATTAAGTTTGCTAACTTCTAGCTTTAACAAGTTTAAGGAAAAATTTATCAAGGTGAGGTCCATCGAGTCTGAGTTTCCATTTTTCCTAGATTCTGATGGTTTGGAGAGGTTTCCCCTTTATTGGCAACACAATCCTCGACAAATTTTGAGAGTAGAGTATAATTCTCTTTCCCTTTTGGACCAACTGGTGGTTGATTTCCTGGAGGAGTGTGTGAGTCCCATCTCTCCACTCTCTTGTGGGATTTTATTGGAGTGGGGATTTGATAATATGAGGGTTCTCGAACATGTAGGTAGTATTTCCGAGCTGTCGTCCTTTATTTTTGCCGATCTAATTCATTATATTGGTTCTTATCTTGGTAAATTTTTCAAGTGAGATGGCCCCAAAACTAGGTCCCAAGGAGCTGGCCGCTCTCAAACATCAGCGGAATGTGGTGGTGGAGGAGAGTCGAGTTCCTCCTATTTCTCCTGGGATAGGGTCGAGCTCGGGGACACCTATCGATCCGAACCCTCTGAGAGATCAGAAGAGGCCTAGGGTTTCTACTGGTCTCCAAGAAAGGGAGGCAATGCCATCACTTTCACCTCCTGCTCTTGTCGGGGCTGCCGAGGTGAAGGATTTTCTACAGTCGGTTAACTCCTCAAGCCTTTGGAGCCTTCAGTTCCCGACTCCAGAGTTCATCGACCAACAGTTCGTCCATACCAAGGACCGAGCTTTGATGGAGAGGGTGGGGATCCCTGGTCTCTGCCGTCATTTGGAGATCCAGGGTCTCCGTCAGGCTGCCATTGCTCGATTTCTAGAGAGGCAGTATGGCAGTTCTATTCATGAGCTGGAGACTTCGAGGGTTATCTCGGCCGACTACAAGGCCGAAAAGGAGCAGGCTGAGTTGAAGCTGGCTGAAGAGAGGAGGGGCTGGCTTGAGGCCAAAAAAGCCTATGAAGACAAAATCGACAGCCTTATTGCTCGGCTGAAGACCGAGGCTGATGGGTCGAAGCTCAAAATCCAGGAGTATGAAGCTAGGAAGAAGGTATTCGAGGTGGAGAATAAGAGGTTGACTGAGGAGAACAAGCGCCTGCAAGATGAGGTGGGCTTTCTGAAGGACGATGTGGTCAGCCAATACACTGCTGGTTTTGACCGTGCTCTTGACCAAGTCCGATTCTTTCATGGGGACTTGGACTTGAGTCAATGCGGTCCATTCAAAGAGGTGGTCGACGGCGTATTGATCGACCACCTTGCTGATGAAGGGGTCGAGGTCTCTCAAGCTGTGGAGCCAGTTTCAACTGTCGTTCCTAATGGTGGAGCTCCTACAGACTCTTAGGTCTTTTACTTTGTAATAGTTATGTTCAGATATTGATAAGTACTTTGTGTGTGTGTAAAAGACCTTTTCTTATTTGGCCAATTAGTGATTTTCTTATCAGTTCAAAGATATGCTCAAAAATTATGATATGTTTTGACAGATATGATCGATATAATGTATGCTCGGACCATATACTAAAGATGGTATGATCAGATGGAAAGTAAGAAAGAAGGTGTTTTAACTAGTTAAAATGAATTATTCAATGTGATAAATGTAATGTATGCTTAGAATCATATAATCAGGATGACATAATCAGATGTCACGATGCATGCTCAGATTATGTTGTTGTGGATAATTATATGATCGAATAATATTTAAATTATAAAAATAGCTGATACCCGAATTGAGACACTAAGGGGGTGTCGGCTGAGGATAGTTTGGTGCTGGTGTTGAGAATGTTCTTCCCCGGTTGGTGTGCTAAGGTTGGCTCTTTACTGCTCGATTATAGAGTCGAGGCCCATGTCCCTGTTGGTGTGCATTGTCCCTATTTTTCAGGACGGTAGCCGAGACCGATGCAGAGATGCGCCTTCACCACTTGGTGAAGGCCAAGGTTGACGTGAGTATGGCGGCTTTGTCCCTCTACTGCTCGGGATTGGAGCCGAGGCTGCTGTAGAGGTGCGCCTTCACCACTTGGCGATAGCCAAGGTTGACGTGAGTATGGTGGCTTTGTCCCTCTACTGCTCGGGATTGGAGCCGAGGCTGCTGTAGAGGTGCACCTTCACCACTTGGCGAGGGCCAAGGTTGCCGTGAGTATGGCGGCTTTGTCCTTCTACTGCTAGGGATTGGAGCCGAGGCTGCTGTAGAGGTGCGCCTTCACTACTTGGCGAGGGCCAAGGTTGACGTGAGTATGGCGGCTTTGTCCCTCTACTGCTCGGGATTGGAGCCGAGGCTGCTGTAGAGGTGCGCCTTCACCACTTGGCGATAGCCAAGGTTGACGTGAGTATGGCGGCTTTGTCCCTCTACTGCTCGGGATTGGAGCCGAGGCTGCTGTAGAGGTGCACCTTCACCACTTGGTGAGGGCCAAGGTTGCCGTGAGTATGGCGGCTTTGTCTTTTTTTGCCAAGGGATTTTTGCCAATCTGTAATTAAGTAATGAGCTGAATAATAAAATCAAAAAGAAATTACATCGTCTGCCACCGAAGTGTTTGGCTCATATCCGATCATGCCTCGTTAAAACCTTTGATGGTAAAACCCAATGGGATAAAACCCATCAAAGGAAAAAGAGTGCACCCATCGCATATGATTTAAGGCGTTACAATTCTAACTGTAGTACTTCCTTAGGGATGCAGCATTCCATGTTCTCGGAAGTTATTGTCCTAAGAGCTCGGCTATTTTGTAGGCTCCTTGGCCTACTGCTTGTGTTACTCCGAATGGTCCCTCCCAGTTAGGGGCTAGTTTTCCATCTCCCGGAGGCTTCCTTTGTAGTTCTACTTTACGTAATACCAAGTCCCCAACCTGGAAGGATCTTGGGTCGAGCTTTTTATTGTAGAGCAGAGCCACCTTTTGTTTGGTTGCTTGTTCTCTGATGTGGGCTAGTTCTCTGTCTTCTTCGATAAGATCAAGCTCGGCCCTTCGATTTTCATCATTTGCCTCTTTTGTAATTGCTATTCGTCGGACGTTGGGTTGAGCAACTTCTACTGGGAGCATGGCTTCACTACCAAAAACGAGTCTGTATGGTGTCTCCTATGTTGAGGATTGGGTAGTAGTATGATACCCCCATAAGACTTCGAACAAGTCATCGGCCCATAAGCCTTTTGTTTTGTCGAGCTTCTTCTTGAGCGCTGTGAAGATGACTTTATTCGCGGCCTCGGCGAGGCCGTTGGTTTGTGGATGTTCTACGGAAGCAAATATGTGCTTGATTTGGAAGTTGTCGCAGAGCTCCTTCAATCTTCGGTCCATGAATTGTGTGCCATTGTCTGTGATTAACTCTTTGGGGAGTCCAAACCTACATATGATTCTTTTCCAGATAAACTTCCTCACCTTTTCTGTAGTGATTGTTGCGAGAGGTTCTGCCCCGATCCATTTGGTGAAGTAGTCAATGGCTACTACCAAGTATTTGAGTTGCCCTGGTGCCAGGGGAAATGGACCGAGTAGATCAATTCCGCATCTGTGGAAAGGCCAGCTGGTTTCCGAGAAGTGTAGTGGTTCTGGATGTCTTTGGGAGACGTTAGAAAACCTTTGGCATTTGTCACATCTTCGCACAAATTCCGAGTAGTCAGTCTTCATAGTATTCCAGAAATACCCTGCTCAGAGTATCTTGGCAGCAAGAGCTCGGCCTCCTATGTGGTTTCCGCATACTCCTTCATGGACCTCGGCCATAACATCGTTGACCTCCTAGGGGCCAAGGCATTTCAAGAGCGGCAATGAGTACCCTCTTCTGAAAAGTTGGTCACCACATAGTGTGTAGAAGCTAGCTTGCCGTTTGAATTTTTTCTCGTCGGACAGCGAGGTTGGGATTTCTCCAGATGTTAGGTATCTGAGGAATGGAGTTCACCAATCTTGGCCTCCGATCTCAGTATTACAACTTTCGGATTGAAGGCAGCTCGGATTCTGAAGCTTTACCTGGATCACGAACTTCTTGTTCTGTGGTTTGCTCGTACTGGCGAGTTTAGAGAGAATATCTGCCCTGGTATTGTGCTCTCTTGGTATGTGAGTTATTTCACAAGAGGCAAAGTGTTTCATTAAATTCTTTACCAGTGCTAGATATTTCTCCAGTAAAGGATTTCTAGCTGCAAAAGTTTTGTTAACCTGTCCGACGACTAGCTGAGAATCTGCCTTTACTTCGAGCTTTTGAACTCCAACTTCTTGGGTGAGCTTCAGACTAGCAATTAGGGCTTCATATTCGGCTTGGTTGTTACTGGCTTGGAATTGAAATTGGAGAGATTGTTCTTTTAAAATTCCTTCTCCGTTCTCTAGTGTGATTCCAGCCCCACTTCCTTTCCCGTTGGCGGCTCCATCAACATGTAGTCTCCAGGAGCCAAATTCTTGTTGAGGAGTCTGTGAGAGTTCATCCACGAAGTCGGCAAGGGTTTGCGCTTTAATAGGGCCTCTGAGTTGGAATTCCAAGCTGTATTCTGATAATTCTACAGACCATGAGATCATTCTTCCAACCAATTCGGGCTTGATCAATATTTTCCGGATAGGTTGTTCTGTGCGAACGACAATATGATGACTCTGGAAGTATGGTCTTAATTTTCTGGCCGATACTACGACTGCATATGCTAGCTTTTCGATTTTTTGATATCGTTGCTCAGGACCTTGGAGTGTTTTGCTGACGAAATAACAAAAGTTGGCGTGTTTTGTAAGGAAGGCTGTCTTATCCTCATCTTCTAGGTGCATTCTGATCTGGTTGTATCCTGAGTATGCATCCATAAAGCTCAGATATTGATAACCAGAAGTGTTGTTGACGAGCTTGTCGATGCTTGGGAGCGGGTAGGAATCCTTTGGGCAGGCTTTGTTAAGATCAGTGAAGTCTACACACATGCGCCATTTGCCTGAGCTTTTCTTTACCATTACCACGTTTGCTAGCCACGTGGTATATCGTATTTCCCTGATAAACCCTGCTTTAAGGAGTTTCTTCGTCTCCTCCAAAGCTGCTTTTTGTCGCTCGACTCCCAGAGTTCTTTTCTTCTGCGTTATGGGCCGAACTTTTGGATTGACCATTAACTTATGACTGATTACATCTGGGCTTATCCCTGGCATATCGGCCGAGGTCCACGCGAAAAGGTCCGCATTTTTTAAAAGTAATGCGGAGAGCTCTGAAGACAAGCTCGGAGGTAGGTCGGTTCCGATGAATGTCACCTTTTCAGCCGTACCGCCAATTTGGACCGGCTGCAAGTCATCGGCCGGCTGTGGTCGGTTCTGAATTTCTCCTCTGGGTCCAACTCTGAGATCAGGGGGATTTGATCGGTGTGGAATACATTGTGTATCTGCTCAGGTTTCTGCTTTTCCATGGATTTGACCTTCAAGCATTCGTTGTAATAAGTCCTCGCTTCTTTTTGGTCAGCGTGCACTACGCCAACTTTGGATTTGGATACTAGGAATTTCATGGCCAAATGTGGTGTTGAGACCACAGCTCCTAGGCCGTTAAGTGAAGGTCGCCCTAGAATTATGTGGTAGGGACTGTTTGCATCAATGACGAGGTACTGGAGGTCGACTGTCTTTGTCAATGGTTCTATGCCGAATGTCGTCCTGAGCCATACGTAACCGAGCACCTTTACTCTGTTCCCGGTGAATCCGACCAGTTCGCCATTGTAAGGGAGGAGAGAGACTTCGGATAGTTGCATCCGCTTGAAGGTGGAATAGAAGAGTATTTTAGCTGAACTCCCTTGATCCACGAGGACTTTCCTAACCAAGAAATTACCAGCAAGAATGGAAATTACAACAGGGTCGTGTAAATTTTCAGCAAATCCTTTGAAGTCAGAATCTGAGAAAGATATTGCCGGGTTTTTGGTTTTTGATTTCGAGGAAGGTGATGTTCCTTCAAGTGACATGATTGCCCGGAGTGATCATTTTCTGGCTGAGTTACTCTCGCCTCTTCCAGCGAATCCTCCAGCAATGTGGTCGATGACACCATGGATTCTTGGTTCTTCATGGGAGGGCGACCTCATCTTTCGTTCAGATTTTCTTCATCTTGGTAGGGATTCGCTGTCCGAGGATGTTGATGAACCTTGACGTTTTCTTCATTCCCGGCTTCGGCCTCTTTTCTTTTCTTCTTTCTTGTTATTAACAAATTGCTTGCGATGTCCATCTCGGATGAGACGTTCAATTCTATTCTTCATGCTCTTGCATTCGTCTGTTGTGTGCCCTCTGGAATTATGATATTCACAGATTTTGTTTTGGTCTGTGCCTTTTGGTCTTGGCTGAGGATCACCTTTAGATGGCTTCAGGAGCTGAGCACTGAATATCTCCGTCAGGATTGTACTTGCCCTAGCGTTGAGTGGGGTGTAAGTAGTAAATCATGGTTCCGAGTATCCAGAATTCCTCTTGTGTTTATGCTTGCCTTTTTGGTGCTTCTGGTTCGAGTTATCCTTGTTTTGTTTCTGATTCTGCTTCTCCGCTGCTTGGAACTCCTCGGCATTGATGTATCCGAGGGCTCTATCTCGGAGTTTGTGTATGGTTCTCGGTCTGGTGATTGCTAGGCTTTCTTTGAATGGTCCAGATCGCAGACCTATTCTGATTTGGTGAAGTTCCACTACTGGATTAAGGTCGGGTATTTGAGATACTTCTTCTTGGAATCGGGTCAGATAAGCTCTTAAGGACTCGTCAAATCCTTGCCTGACATGTTCCAAAGAGTCTGACGTCTTGCTATAGATTTTGGATGATACGAACCTATTAATGAAGGCTCTTATGAGGTCTTCAAACCTATGAATGGAATTCGAAGGTAAGGCTGACAACCATAAAAGTGCCGATTTTTCCAGAAAAGAGGGAAAAGTTCGACAAAGGATTCTATCTGTGGCTCCATTTATGAGTATCATGGATCTGAACATTGTGATGAACGATTGAGGGTCCCCTGTTTCGTCATAGGGGCGTAGTGTTGTTGGGAGTCTAAAATTGGCCAGAAGATTGGTGGCCATTAGCTTTGCTGAGAATGGTCCGCAGTCTATGGGTTCAGGCTCATTATCATATTCAGTTTGATAGGTAGGATAATGGGAATATGTTGGTTTGCTGTAGTCGCATCCATGACTGGCAAACTCCGTATGCTCGTGGTGGGTTGCTCCTTGTCTGGGGTTTCTTGAACTTTCAAACTTCAGTGATTGATTTTCTTCTTGAAGCCTGCGGAGCTGATCCATTAATCGACAGTTTTCCTCCTGTAGCTGGTTAAGATTAGGAGGAGAGTATGGAGGGTGACTATTTGGAGGTGTGTTTTGGCTGGAGGCGTCAGCCATAGTTGTTGGATTGTTTGGTTTGTGAGGTAGGCTTGTTTACAGGCCCCATGGTGGGCGCCAACGTTCTTATCGAGAAGTTGAAGTAAGGATGCAAGTAGCTCCGGCGTCCGTAGAAATGGGGGTGGGGTACCTGCAAAGACACTCCGATGCTTAAGTTAGAAAAGCATAGGGAGTGAGAGGTGTTTTTATGAGGTAAAAGATGATCATACCTGCGGGTGTTAGCCCCTTTTATATGAGGTGAGGTGACCCCATCGAGAATCTGTTATGATATGAACTGAATGTAGGAGATATTCCCGTGATTTAATTAGTTGTTAGAGATAATTATCGGATATAATATAGATATAGTAAGATAAAGGCGGATTATGTGCGGATATAGTGAGATATTCTCGGCTAGATCCGTGATGTGATCTTTTGAGGGATACTTTCTTCCTTGTAAAAGATCTGTAGGTCCTATAAAAGAGGTCTCCTTGACTGGACCGAGGTCTGGGTCCTTTATCCGAGGTCTTGTGTTTTGGGCCGAAGTATAGGCCCATATTTTCTAGTCCAGTACATCTATGTTCCAGTTAGAAAATTAATTGTGAGATATGAAACATGACAAGGACGAATGGACATCTCACTTGAGGGACTCATTCCCCTAATCTTGAGACAGTTGGGTATGGTTCATTTTCACAATTGGATCTCTCTAATCCAATCCATGGTATCAGAGTCTTACCCTTTAACTATTACATGTATTGAAAAAGTGACAACAAAACCCAACGTATGGGCTGGGTGCGCGTGGTATTATGGCTAAGGATTCCTTGCTCCATCCCATGTTGGGGACCAAGATTGGTGCTCTATTGAAATTGGTTAGAATTACTTATTTAACTTTTTAAATTTCTAATTTTTTCATTGTAACCATTTATCTTTCTCACTCTTCTTCTCCAATGACCCTTCCCCTACACTGTTGCGGTGCTGTTGACTACAAATCTCCTCACTGGTTTGCCACGTATGGGAGGAGTGAGGAACGAAGCATACACATAGGACTCTAATGTATTGTGATGGTCTTTGTTTTGAGTTTGCCTTTCAGAGGATTAGTTCCTGTAAATTCCAATATTTGGGCAACTAGCAAGGTGTGAAGAACCTTAACCCCCATTTGAGAATTTTCTACCTTTTCATTTTTTCCCATATTCTTCTTCTATTGGTTTGCTTTCATTTTGATCCACTGTTGTTCAAGCTGTTATACCCGAAATCAGGTTTCAAACCACTATACTTTTCTATGTTCCCACTTCCGACACCGATGGAAGCCATAGTTGTTTGCCCAGAAAAATTCAAACTTTGCACCTAGAGGTGGAGCACCACCACCACTTGAGTAATAAAATTTTTAGCTGAAAAATTAGCACAACGCATCTTTTATCCCCAGATGACTAGTAAATACTTAAGTCATAGTTATCTAGAATTTTTCGACCACCTACTCACAGTGTCAACACTGCAAATGGGTTCAAATTCCTGATCCTTGTGAGTTGTGTTGATCAAGTACGGCCTCCTGTCTATACTCAGGTAGAGAGGGCAAGAATTGGTTGACCGACGGCAACGATGAAGTCTGTTGCATAAAGGAGAGAGAATCCCAGTGGACAGCGAAATAGTAACAACAAACACGGAGAAAGGATAAATTTGACAAATCATACATTTATTTAAATTTTAAATATGATTTTTTTTTTGTTTTACCTATTAAATCATGTCCGTTCACTTATTTCAATATTGTATTTAACAATGTTAAAAAAGTACCTAATGGTTTAAAATGAGGGGACTAAATGCAATAAAAAAAAAAAAATGAGGGGACTAACCTTGATCCCAAACAGACGGACCAAGGAATCCAGACCCTGGTATTATGGGAGCACAGAGTCACATACTAACACGGGGATGTATCGATAGACCAACGTTATTATCACCTCTTTCAAACCATAAGAATTTAGATTAACATAAGTGTATGGTTTAGATTTAATAAGCAAAAATAAATACATTTAATTCAAAAACTTAAATAAACTTTTAGGATTCCAAATATACGCTTGTTCCCCCCCCCCAGTCAAACATATCTTTTATCCAAATGCCATGCCCAACCACCACCGCAAGCTCCACCGTTGCAGCTTTCAACCGCCGCAAGGCACCGCAACCCAGCCATCAGTCTATCAAGCCTCACTGTCGCCACCCCCTCCCTGCGCCGTTGTTGTTGCATGGCAGAGCGACTACTGGTTGCAGCATTGGGTTATGATACTTGAACATAGATTGGGAGAAAGCAACTTTGCTGCAGTGATAAAATGAGTTGAAGTTTTCAGCACTCTGTGCCTTTGTGGCTGTCCCTGTTAGAATTCTCTCTTGATTCACAAAAATTAGTCTGTTCTTCCTCACGCGTCGATTTAGCATCCATTTTGTATTTTTTTCAATTGATTGTTTTAGTTTCTATGTTGTATCCCTGAGCCTCTCCTCTGCACAAAAGGAAGGGTAGTGCTGGGGCTTTGGGTTTGCTGAAAAAAGAAAAAAGTTCAGGGAAATTTTAGTAATACTGAGGGTGGACTAACGTTGGTCAATAGCGTGGGGTGGAGCAACGAATCCTTTGCCGACTAACACAACGACATAAGACACAACACAAAAACCATTGGCGCCCAACCGTTGTTTCCTCAAAAGGCAGGCCTGCCCTATACTTCCATTCCTCATCCCCTCCAACAATCTTCTTCCCTTCTCCAACTTCCCTCAAATAAATAAATGGCTCACTCTCACTTCTTCATTGCTCTCTTTATCGACTCCAGCGTGAAAAACCTATGGCCAGGTTTCACCAAAAGCACTTCTCCGCAAGAAAACTCGTCATCTTCTTCTTCTTCGCAGGTATTCTGGGTGTCATACTCATTTCAGATTACATCTGGGCCTCATTTTCTTCCGGGCATATAGTAATCACATCAAATTGGGTCGTTGACAACAACTCACCCGTTCTTCTCTCTCCAAATGTCTCCACCACTGCCAAACCTCGAAAGGTATGCTTATTTGATGTGTTATACATGCCTTTGTAGGTAATTTGTTGTTGATTAAGGCTAAAATGTATGCTTATTTACCTGCTCCTGATTTGCATTGGGAGGCGATGCCGTCAGCACCTGTGCCTCGGCTGGATGGGTCTTCTATACAGATTAACAATCTGTTTTATGTGTTTGCAGGACATGGCTCTCTTGACTATGTGAGTATTTCCATCCATCTCTGAGTTGTTGGCCTGGTTAATGCATTCAGCATGATATTGAGTTATAAATCATATTGTTTATGGCTATGAGATTATACAGCACATAATTGGATTCATATTGTTAAGCTAGTTATATTATCAAAGTGTACATATGTCACTGTTAGTTTTGCACTTTTGCTGCTTAGCTTGGTTAGTCGTATCAGTTATTGATTAGCTGGCAGGTTTAGTTTATTAGAGTCTGTACAAATACCATTTGCTTGTATGATTCATTTCAGACGAGGAAACATTTTTCTCAACCACATTGATTGGATTCATATTCAGTGTAGCTGTGAGATGATAAACTTCTCATTCTTTGGTTATAGTTTGCCAGTTTACATTATTTGACAATATTGATCTTGATGAATCTTTTGGTGGCGCTTATATGCTTCTTGCAGGTGCACTCTCATGTTGATATCTACAATTTCAGCAGTAACGCATGGGTAGAGAGGATTGATATGCCAAAAGATATGGCTCACTCGCATTTAGGAGTAGCAACTGATGGGAGGTACATATATGTCGTCTCCGGGCAATATGGTCCGCAATGCAGAGGGCCTACTGCTCGTGTTTTTGTGTTGGACACTGAAACAAAGAAATGGAACAGTTTGCCGCCACTGCCATACCCCAGGTGTGTTGTGCACACCATTAAAATATGCATGAACTGTTCTGTATATCCCACTGTAGATGCTCATATCGGTGTGAATTGCATTGTGGCCTCTTTTTCTGATAATTGAAAATTCTAGTTAACTTACTCTATGCCAGTACGTTAATGGTTAGTCAAGTTTTACCAGTAGCTGGAATTTTAATTGTCATATGAACTGTTCTAACATAGGAATTTGTAGGTATGCTCCTGCTACTCAATTATGGAGGGGAAGACTGCATGTCATGGGAGGTAGCAAGGAGAATCGCCATACACCTGGATTAGATCATTGGAGTCTGGCTGTGAAGGATGGTAAAACCTTGGAGAAACAATGGCGGACTGAAATTCCCATTCCACGTGGTGGACTGATGGAAGAGAATTCTAGTATAAATAGGGGATAGTGTCATTTGGTAAGATATGAAAGTAAAATTGTTAGCAAAGGCCTCTTCTCTCTTGGCAATTCTCTCTATCTTCTCCAATTCTCTCTTACTCTCTATTATCTCAAATTATACACGAATCAAATTATTTTTTCAGTAGTAGAATAGGAAAATAATAATATTTTTAGGATTGTTTAAAAAAAAATTACAATTAGGATTACTTTTTGATTATTATTATGAGTTGTTGTAATTAGAATTTCAAGAGTATTTTTTTTTTCTAACAACCTTGAGGGCAAGGTTGATTTGAAGGAGAGGGTAATGATAGAAAATAATTCTAGTATAAATAGGGGATAGTGTCATTTTATAAAGCATGGAAGTAAATGGTTAGTAAAAAGTCTCTTCTCTCTTGGCTATTCTCTCCATCTTCTCCAATTCTCTCTTACTCTCTATTATCACAAATTATACACGCATCATGGACCTCGTAGGTTAGCAGACTACCCAGATTCTACCGTTCGGCTTTTATTCCCGTTCAATATTTAACCTTAATGTTCTCATTTGGCTAGTGAGGATTTTTTAGTTTGTATTATGTTGAATTGCCTTTATAAAAAAATTTCATTTTTAAGAAAGCCAAATCTTTGTCATTAAAAGCCTAAGAAGCTTTTGAAAGACAGATGCTTGAAAAGTGGTGCCATATTCATTGTCTTTAAAACTGGTTGATTGGCTTTCATCTAAGTTCTAACTCAACCTTATTCTGTGCAGGGCTTGCATTGTGGTGAATGATCGACTTTTTGTTATTGGTGGACAAGAGGGTGATTTTATGGCCAAACCAGGGTCACCTATATTCAAGTGTTCACGCAGGCATGAAGTATGTTTTCTTTGGTTATCAACAGTCTTCATGATTTACTTGCCTACATATGATAATTGGATTATGAATTTTCTATGGTATGGAATAGGAAACATAATTCATTAGTGTGCTGTAATTAGTCAATTGCACAATCGCACCTCATGCGTAATATGTTTAGACGGACATTAATTGGATTCTCAATGTTAACTTCTCTTGTGAAGCATTGTGGTGTCTTATGGTCTTAAATTTCTGGTTTCAGGTCGTCTATGGTGATGTTTATATGCTGGATGAAGAAATGAAATGGAAAGTTTTGCCACCTATGCCAAAGCCAACCTCCCATATCGAGTGTGCATGGGTAATTGTAAACAATTCAATCATTATCACTGGTGGTACAACAGAAAAGCACCCAGTGACAAAAAGGATGATCCTGGTTGGGGAGGTTTTCCAATTTCATTTAGAGTCAATGGTATTCTTCTGCTCTTTAGAAATGGATGGTGCAGTTTTCTTTATCTGTTAATGCCTCTCACTTCATTAATTGGCTATAGTAATTTTACGAATTATTATCAGATGAATTCACCATTTATGCAAACCACCTACCAATTTATTCTTTAATTAGTACGTTCATGTCTGGTCCACCAAATCCCCGATTTTTTAGAGATGATAATAAACGTCATGAAACCATTTTCTGATAATCGGGCCATTGTGAAACATTTATCATTCTTATATTGTGTTTGCGCATGTCTTTTTGTTCTCAGTAGCAGAGCTAGTAAATTATTAGTGATGCACTTATTGGTGACTGTTGTTTGTGATTGAAGTTTAAAGTTGATCTTGGATGGGCAGTGTTCTTTCCTTGTTTTGCTTTCAGTAAATTTGGTGGCCGATTTTTTCCTCTATTCAGTACACCAATAAATGAATGTTCATGTGTACATTTAGTGGTCTACCAACAAGCTTTACAGTTGTGGTTTGAAAAAACGAAAAATTATTTTGTAGTGTTAGTTTGACTGAAATTGTTCTTAATATGTAAGACTGCTACTGCTTGCACTTGAGTTGGATTTTATGCATTCCAAAATGAAAGCTTGGTGTTTCTAGGTTGAAATGAATTCATATCGGTGCTGGAATATCATTTTGGAACATTTCGAGTCATGGTTGTCTCTGATAGTGAATATTCCCTTCCTAGCATTTGAAACATTTGTGCTTCACATTACTTGTTGCAGACATGGTCAGTGATTGGGAAGCTTCCTTACCGTGTGAAGACCACATTAGCTGGTTTCTGGGATGGATGGTTGTACTTTACATCAGGACAAAGGGACAGAGGACCATATAATCCACAACCAAGAAAGGTCATTGGGGATATGTGGAGAACAAAATTAAATTTGAGATAAGCTTGCTGCATCATGTCAAAACTTCCCCTAATTTTGGGGTTCACGATTGCTGCCCCAGGTCAATTCAAATTATTTGTTTTTCTTCTGCTTCAATGCCCTAGTTGGTCATTTTCTTCAGTCAAATTTGTCTACTTTCTGTACAGAATGCAGTGGTTTGTGTATATTCGAAATTAGAGTCGGCCATGCTTTTGGCACTCCTTTTTGGTAAAATACAAGGAGTTGGTTCGCACGTATGAAATAGTGAAATGCATGCACACACGATTGAAGTAGGATTTGATATTATGGTTTCCATTTACAAAGGAGGCTAATAGACATAAGAACAACAAATTTTAGAATCATCTATGCATCCAAGATTTCAGGTCACCGGTTTTGGTGTCTTGGCATTGGCGAACAACAGGAGGTAAGCATCAATAGCAGGGTGGTTGTTTGCAGAATGAAATGGACAGTCTGGATAGAGCAGGGAGAGGGTGCAATGAAGAATAACGAATTGGATGATGTGAAAAACAATATGTGAAAGCTGATACGAGTGAAAGCAACATTATGGGTTTGTAGAAGAAGAGTATAGTTGAATTGTAGTTCAGACCAAACAACAAAAAAAAGCAAACCCAAGTTTGGTTGGATAAAATAATTTAACCTTTGTACTCTTGCAACAAAGTTTTGGGTTCGGGTCTTGAAAATGGAACAAACTAACAGTGAAAAACCTTTTGCATCACAGTGAATAGACTCTGCAAGGTTATATTAGTTGGGGTTTGCATTTCAAATATATGTGGTTTAGATTAAAAAAGAGATATCTTTCTGTTTGGGATTGACATATTTAAGGTTTCATAAGACTGAAGTACAGAACAGAAAATCTTGCGGGCTCATGCAGACATGCAGTTTTGGCACCCACAAAAAATTAATTTAATCAATAACACTTTATAAAGAGTTATTGATTAAATTAATTTTTTGTCTAATTAACTTCATGCGCCCAAAACTATAACTAACTTTCACAAGATACTCTCCCTTCTGTGTTCACCATATAGGCTTGGGTCCCGGTGTCCTTTCCGGATTTATTTACTAAACTGAATCATAACAAAATGAATTGATGCCCGAAGATCTTTCTCATCAAACATCTACTTGTTTCTCACTGTCATAAATTGTCACACATTCATTAGTTCTTGGTTTGTACATTAAATGATGATTATACAATTTAATAATTTATTCAGAGAAAATGTACCAATCAAGGTCATATGAAGGACAATAAAATGATTATACAATTGTCACATTCTTCATTTGTCCCTGTCTTTTGTGTCTATATTATGGAGAACGTTCCTTCATCCATTCTTCACACATTCTTCATTATTTCATTTTCTTTTTTCCTTTTTCTGTTGTAGGACCTTCATTTAATTTCAAATTAATACATCCATCATACAAGCTAGGCACTTTATAGTTATAGGCGTCATGAAGCTGGTTACAGTCTGTTGCTAGTAAAATTAAAATGCCCTTATGGTATATATCACTTCATTTTGCTGGAAGCTTCAGTCGGTGAGAGCGAAGTATCCTTTGAAAAGGGTGGGGTTGACTTTTAATCAAGTGAAACTTCCGAGCAAGTTGCTCTCTACTCCTATATAAGGTAAAACAACAAACAGCAGAAGACGGACTGCACATGGAGACAGAAAGAAAAATGGTTATATTTCTTCGCCGATGACTCTACAGCACCGAGCCACCAATAATGATGTATTTAAGCACGAATAAGAGTTTACCTTGATCATTAAAATTGTATGTATGATTTACTTTAATCCATAAAATTAATAAAGTATGATTTTAGTCTCTAAAATTTTAAAAAGGAATTCAACTTAATTTTTTTAGTGATTTAAGTTATTCATTAGAAATAGTGATATGAGGATTAATTTAAATCATTTTTTAAAATTTTAAAAATTAAAGTGATATTTTTTAAATTTTAAAAATTAAAGTTAATCACACATATAATTTCATGACCAAAATGAATATTTATTCGTTTTATGTTGATGCAATTTGCAATCTATAATATATTTGTTGAACGGTCTTCCGAGATAACGTACGAAAAAACCAAGGATATTGAATTCAAAATTCCATTTGATGTAACATTTCTTTTTTGTTGGTAAAAGTAAACTATATAGTAAACGCCAAAACACGAAGCAGCTTGGAAAGTTCCCTGTTTCGCCAACACAAGCATCAGTCACTTTTCCCTAGGTTATTAAAATTTGGTCTGGTATTGTTTCGTCTTTTACAAGCTTGGACTCCTAAAAATTTATAATAACACAATTTGCTAAAATAATATAAAAGTTACTTTCAATAAATAGAAATAATTAAAATAATATTTAATAAATATATTATAAAGTTACTTTAAAATATAAAATAATTATAATGAATATAAATATTTATAAAAAAATAAAATCAAAAGCCTTAATTAAAAAAAAGATAAAGTTAGATTTTTTTATTAAGATTTAAATGTTATATTAATCTTTTAATTTCTCTTTTAAATTTTAAATAGTAAAAGTCAACTCTAAAAAGAATCATAACTTTTTTGTTTACTAAATAATAAAAAATCAAGATATGTTTTTTATAAGATAGAGCACCCAATTGAAGAACATTATCAAACCCACCCTAAGTGCTAGGAGAATAAGAAATAGATTTTGTTTAGTATTATCATCATTTGACGCATTATTTTTTTATGGATTATTATTGTCTCTCCCCCTCTCTCACCATTTTTAATATAATAAGTGATGCATCAAAAAATAAGAAATTTTAAGAACAACTAAGGTTGTATTTGATTTTAGTTTTCAGTTTTCATTTTTATGATTTTGTAAAGAAAATATTGAAAATTGTGAAAATGTTTGGTTTCAGTTTTTCAATTTTTTTCATATTTTATCAAGAAAATATTAAAAGTTTTGAAGACTATAAAATTCAGCTTTCAATTTATATTTCTGATTTTTAATATTTTTTTCATAAAATCTTGAAAACTAAAATTAATCATACTCTTCCAGTTTTCACTTTCAATTGAAAAACCGAAAAATAAAATAAAACGCGACCTAAGAATTTCTGTTTTAAGCGACAAGTACTGCTCTGAATTAAGCAACAAAAGGATACTTCTGCATTGTATTCCATTGACTCTGCTCCCCGCATAGTTTTAGCTAATTTATTTTTTTGGTCATGAGTGTAACCGCCGCATTTGAAAATATACCAATCAAGGTCATATGTAGGACAATAACATACCCTAGATAACTGTTGAAACTTGAAAGTCAGAATAATAAAAAAATAAATCTAGAATGAGTCCATTCATCAAGTGACATTGCAGCAAAACTTGGAGCAAGTCAAAGCAAAGAAAGAAGGTGCAGGGGGTTTATTAATACACATGCTCAGAATTCAGGCCATAATAAAGAGTAATGACATAGTCTTGGTTGCTGCGGCACATTCCTCAAATGGGAAAGAGTTTTTTCATGTCACCCATTAGCTTCTTCTTTGTCCTGCTGTTGCTATTAGCATGGTCAAGGATGCTACTAGCTAATGAAAGGAGGGGACGCTGCTTAATCACCCCAAGGCCCACTATGAGCATAGGTGTTGTGCTTGATTTGGGTTCACTAATGGGTAAGCAGCAGAAGATAGCCATGGAAATTGCCGTCCAAGAGTTCAATCGGTTGAGTTGCTCTAAGCTGGATTTGAAGGTCAGAAGCTCCCGCGGCAATTCGGCTCAGACGGTTGCTGCCGGTAACGTTCCCTTTCATCTTTTCTGTCTTTTGAGGATAGACGCAAATATCCCAACCATGAATATTTATGAGCTAGAGAAAGAGCATGCTTTTATAATCTTACGTGGTCCAAAAGGTTATTTTCACAAATTTATGATATTTCAATAACACTATTAAGAAATATTCATAATTATAAAGAAGTTTTTTGTTATACTACCCAACCGTGCTAGTACTCTTTTGAATCAAATGATTATGATTTAATTATAAATATTTAAAATATTAATAAATTTAATTAGTAGGACACGTGGTAAATTTTTTATCACAAATTATCTAGAAGGTAACGGTACCCATGAATTTTATAGAACACCAGAGAAATCTCCTTATAAAAATAATTAAGTTCTAATACTAATTGATTAATTAATAAGCCATTAATATTAAACCATAGTTAGCCTATAAATTATGTATATAGTCAGTTAACCTCAATTAGCTAGTAAACTGAAGCTTATGGTTAATAAACTGAGTTTTGCTTAAAGGGAATTAATATTACAAAAATTAATTATACAAGAATGTAACTTATTTGAGAAGCTTAAATAAATAATGTGTGGTCAAAGTAGAAGAGTCCTGATAGTGACATTGAATGATGTTCTGCCCCATTATTTAGAGGGCCAATACTCATATAAAGATGTCGATAATATTGGATGTGAGATTAAATTATATAATAAATTTATATTATATATTTTATTATTATTAAATATGATGTGTGATTTTTATTCATCCCACTCATTCAATAAATTTAATAATAATAAGATATATGATATATATTTATTATACAATTTAATTGTTCATCTAATATCACTCGTAAAAAAAATGCTTCGTTGACTAAGCTGTTAGGTGGCTTTCCACGCAAACGACACATGTTCTCTAAAGTTGCATCAGACATATTTCACATCTTTAACCTTTGGTGCATCATGCGCCACACCCAAACAACCTTCCTCTACGCGTACCCTTTCCGCCCTCCACTCCCCCCTCCTCCCATCTGGTAAGGGGCTCTGCTGTGAGTGGTTGTGGGCGTTGCGGAGGGAGTTTAATTTTGAGTGGTTTAGGATTTGGTATGGAAGCAGTCAAGCATGTGGGTCCCATTAGCACACATGTCCTTGCCATTTTGTGACACCTAAGAGCTTCACCAATGAAGCTATTTTCACAGCTTCACCCTAGTGTGCGCCTATTTAAAGAACTTAACAATATACATAAGAGTTGTTAAATTTACTAAATAATGTGATACCACATCATTGAATGTTATTGCAAAGTTTGTTTATCATACCAACTAAATCCTTACGTAAAAATCTTAGACTTCAGATTAGATAGCTGAAATTAGTGTTAGTGACAAAGTTTTAAGTCAACGTTAGATGTCTTAATATACGACTTTCGGATACTAGGTGACTGGATAATGTGATTTTAGATACTAGGTCTCCTAATATTATGGATTTGATGTCCAAGGCGTGGCTTGACTAATTCGTCTCGATTCGAAATTTATTCAATTGATCCAGGATATTTTTGAGTTGGCTTTCAAAATTGATATAAGAAATATTTAAATGCTCTTGGAGCACATTTGGTGAGTACTCCAGAAACATCCACAATCACATGTTTTTAACTTATATTTAAGTTTTAATCATTTTAAATCAAGATTGAATGGCTGTAGATGTTACTAAAATACACATTAAATGTGCTTAAGGAATATGCAAGCATTTCTCTATTAACATGGCCTAAATTATTCATATAATTATTTAAAAGTAATATTTAAAAAAATAGTGAAAAATGATAAGACTTTTGTGCTTCAATTAATATATCTTATATAATATGCTTTATTTTTGTATTGATATAATTTTTTTTTAAAAATATTTTTGAGTTTTAGTTGACTTAAATATACTTTGAATCTCTTAAATATAACACTTCTCTATTTTGGTCCCTCAATTTTTTTTTTCTATATTTTTTGTCCTTTATTTTCTAAATGTTACCAAAACTAGTTCTCAGATATTGACTTTCTTCCAATAAGTGACCATGTGACAAATGAATACAATAATAGAGGTGCCATATAACATGGTTTAAGTAGGTTTGGGACTATCACATGGTTCGACCCTAAATATTACTAAATGTACCCCGCCTCAATTATTTGAAAATTGCTCTTAGAGTCCCTTTTCAAACTTATTTGCTGATGAGGTTATAAAAGCGTCCAGTGCCATTAATTGATTCCCCCTTCCCCTTTTGAGCCCTATCTAAAGGATTATGTTTGCCCTTTTCCCATTGTTGTGAACCCTAACAAACCTGGAGAGTAGATGAAATTTGTCGTGTATAATATCTTGCTATGTTGTGCACCGTTCATTCGATTTGGTTGGGTTTGAAGAGGTAATTCCATGTCAATAACAATGTTTAAGGATCAAATTAGTTGCAAAGGAAGGTCCAACAAGGCGTAGCGTAGAGGCAGGCAGTGTCCCACCTATGTTTGTGAGTTGAGATTTTGTAGGGAAACGGATGAGAGGACTTCTAGTGTAAAATTATATTACAAATCATCATTTTCCTTCTCCTTCAAAACTCGAACTCACAAACATACTCTAAGGAAGGGATTGTTATAAAAGACTAATGTTATTTGAACTTAGAATTCGTCGAGCACTATATCAACACACTCTCATATACCATCAGATAAGATATGAAGCCCAAACTAAATGGAGTCTACACCTCATCTAATAGCAGATTAGAGTGTGTCGAGATAAGGACTCATAAATTGTGAATACACATTTGTTGTTAGAAAATGACTTCATTAACAAATAATAAAATAATAATCATACATGCTTAGGAGAGTAAATGGGTATTTCATCACTAGAAGAAAAAAGAATGTTATTATTGACTTAATTTGTATCAAGTATATATTCCAGTCATATTCTGTTAAGTCTGATTTATTTAATTTATTAGTTTATATTTTAAAATGTGTCAAGACTTATTTTATTTTTATATTTGTTAAGCTCAATTATTATTGTAGTAATTTGGGCCAACTTTATTATAGTTAGGAAATAAATTTAACCTAAATAAGAAGTATAAATACCTCCAAACTCAATAGCTATTTTTTTTTAGTTTTTATTTTGAATGAAATTTCATCTGTTTCTTTTAAGAAATTTTGTGTATGCAAGTTCTCAACTTGTTGTATTAAGAAGCTATATAGGCAATTACAAGGTAGAGTGATTCCCTTGTAGTATTTTATTTGATTTCAATCCTATCATCTTTATTAATTGTGTGTTGGAGTTTATGGGTTTTTACTATCCACTTATTCCGCATCAAATAATAATAATAATTGACATTAAGAGTAATTT
The DNA here is from genome assembly GCA_031216105.1 of Dalbergia cultrata. Classification (NCBI taxonomy): domain Eukaryota; kingdom Viridiplantae; phylum Streptophyta; class Magnoliopsida; order Fabales; family Fabaceae; genus Dalbergia; species Dalbergia cultrata. The sequence continues at coordinate 25,917,169 of CM062353.1, read as the reverse complement.
TTAAATAATTGAGGTTGGTGCATTTACTAATTTTTGGGGCCAAAACATGTGATGGTCCCAAACATGCCGAACCATGTTATCCAATACCCAATAACACATGGTGATTTGGTCTAGAGTGGATGTCATATTCCATCATCTTCATTTGCAATGTCAATTAAGTAGCATTTGTTTATTATCTTCGAGACAAAAGTATAGAGACACTTAGGTAGTGTTTGTTTCACCAAACTTGTTTTATGGTACAGAAAAAGACAGGGGATAGAAAATATTTTCTATCCTTAGGACAGAAAAATACAAAATTTTTGTACCTCCAAAATGTGAAGATAATGGAGACAGGAAACAGAGATAGAAATTTAATTTTTTTTCTTCCAATAATACTCCTTTATATATTTATTATTTATATTTCTGTTTCCACTGTCTTCAGTGTTTCTATATTTCTGTTTCGTTGATAGTAAACAAACGCTACTTTAGGGGTGTGTCTGTGGGTTGGTTGGGTTGAATCCATGGATCCAGTATACTTAAAAAAAACTCCCATCAATACATATATAATCATATATTTATCTTCTAACAAATATGATAACAATATGATAAGTCTCAATATATATAAATTTTAAAGAGCATACATAATATGAGCCCATTGGAATATTGGATGGACAACAAATGGTATTATTTTGAACAAAAAAATGGATTATGGCCACTTATTTCTCATTGGCCCATTTACACCTTATTTAAATTTTTTTAATCAAAGATATGTTGTAATAAACTATGAAAAACATGTGCATTATTATTATTATTATTATTATTTTGGTTTAAGATTGGGTGGTTGGGTTGGGTTGTGTGGGTTGAAACTTTGCAAACCCATAACCCAACTCATACCCTTGTAGGGCGGTTTAGATCAAATCAAATCCAATCAAAACTGCTCCTCCAATCTAGTCTAGAAGCAATCAAAACTACAAAATTTGGATGATTCTGGATTTTAATTGCAGTTTTCCTGCAGTTTAGTTCGTTTTGCAATTGGAATTTTAGAAACCAATCCAATCCAAACTGACCGTATATAATATTACATATTTCATATATCTAGTGGTCCAACCCAATTTTACCTTTCATGGCCGACTAGCATTACCACTAACAAGACCCAAAAACAAACCCACCCTACATAAGTCACTAAACGGCAAAGACTCTTGACCAAAAAACAAAAAAGATCAACAAAGACTCACTCTTGCATATCTATTTGGTACTTTTAGTTTTGGATGGGATGCAAAATTGATTAATTTTGTATAACTAAACTAATTCATATTTTATGAAATAAAATATTTTTATTTTTGGGTCATGTTACTTTTTTTTTGTGAAAAAAGAAACCGCATATCCAATCCAATTCAAACCATTGCAAACCAGATTGGATTGAATCGGATTGCAAAGTGCTAGTGGGAATCACCTAATCCAAATCACATCGCATAAAGTTTTAATTTTTAGATCGGATGACATGTTAATTCAAAATCAATCTAAAGTGTACCGCAAACACCCCTATAACCATGTGGGTTGAAAATTTTCAACCCAATCCAACTCGTGAACCCAACTCGGCCTATATTTTTCGAGTTGAATTGGGCCAAAATCTATGGGTTTGTGGGTTGGCCCGAATTGATGAACACCCTCTAATGCCATTACTTAAAGGGAGAAGGCCAATAGGAGCACTAGTTTTGATAATGATTACAAGATAAGGGATTAAAACTAAGTGAAAATATTTTGAGGAACCAATTCCGAAAGTATCAATATTTTGAGAGTCATTAAAAACATATTTATGTCATTTGTTTTTGTACTTGTAAAAGTTTATAATTTTGTTATGCATGGTGCCTAAACTATATATATTACTTAAATATACAATAAGTTCAAAAAATATTTTGGTTAAAAGTGGCAAGTAGGATCGGACTTGGGTTTGATTAAATCATGCTCAGCATGTCCTTTAGGTAGTGATTGTTTACTGTATTTGAGACAAGAACAAGGGACAAAAAAATTTTTTGTTCCTGACACAGAAAAACACAAAATTTCTGTACCTTCAAAATGTAGGGACAATGAGGACATGATACATAAATAGAAATTTAATATTTTTTTCTTCCAATAATAACCCTATATATATTTATTATTCATGTCTCCATCTCCACTGTCTTCACTATCCCTATATTTTTATTTTAGAAACAGTAAACAAATGCTACCTTATTGACAACTATTGATTGATCACAATATGACTTTTGATAAAATAACTTTGGCTTGTAGATGTTTTAATAATATGACTATGGGTGATAGCTATATTAGATAAGACAATTATGGGTTATTATATGATCCGGATCCATTTTTATGAATAAACTTGAAACATGATTAAAGGAAATTAATCATAATATACTAACAAAGAAAATAGATTATAATATGAGCCTTTCAGGTAAAAGGGTACATAGGATGAAACCCATTATGATGTAATCTTGAAGGGTTGATATTAGGACCTAGAGAATTAACCTTACATGTGGTTTGGTAAGCTTTGAGGTTTTGTTATCCCTAGCCATGAATTTGGGCCTACAAGGGGCAATCCAAAGATATATTGAAGAAGCCCTCTCTTTCAGCCTTTCGAGCAAGGACATTGTCCAGTTAGCAAAGAGAGAAAGAGAGAACCTATATCTAGTAAGGAAACAAACTCCCCTTAACACTCTTGTTATACAGCGCCCCCAAATGAGGAAAGACCTCCAAAACATAGCCCCAAATCAAAAGCTATGCTAGCCCATCCTTTCCAAAGTCCAATTTTGTCTTGCTATACAAATGTCACATTTTCATGCCCTTTCACCCACTGTGCACGCCACTGTTCCATCAATAGCTAGCTAGTGGTGGAGCTCCCTTTCCTTGGTCCCAAAGCTATGGGGCGGAGCCCATGGATAAAAACACACACAACCCTCATTTCTCGAGAGATCACTGACAATGCCCTTCCTTCTCACACAGCAATAACAACACAACTTGTAACTCATATAAAATGATCACCCTTTTGTAAACATAACACCACCCACAGAAAATGACATGCACCCACAAGGAAGGTGGCGTCGGAAGACACCCTCATTTTGGAACACATTGAGAGTACCAAAAGAAAGAGGCACTGAGATGACATCCTAGCACGGGGAAGAGGAAAGACTTCCATTCATCCATCATCATCTCTTTAAGGGCTCGCATTACCCATTTTTTGCCCAAGCCAAAAGGGAGGAGGTTCCCAACTTTACCATTTTCTCACCATCTTGTCATAAGCTCACGAATCTAGAGATTAAAGCTCTGTTTTACCTTTTCAATTCCTCCCCAAAAAATCTGATCTGAAACATTATATATCATTATGCATGGCCAATTTCCTCTTGAAATCGAGAAATGTTTACATGCATGTGGAATATCACGTAGTTATACTTCATATCTAGTGATAAAAGTTAACTTAAAAATTAGGAAGGAAAAATTTATTAAATAAATTTTAAAATATTAATTTGATTTGAATACTATATATTGATAATGTAACAAAATTTTATACTAACATCTAATTATATTATATTATCACGTCAATAAATATAATTGAGTCTTATACCACTACTTTAAAGGTCACAAAAATAGAATTTTTTTTTATTGAATGACTATATAAATTTTTTTGCCAATGCATAAAGATTAAATTCAAATATTAATATACAAAATGAAATGAATTAAAAAATAATCTTACACTTATTATGTACTAGTAAGCTTTTTTCTCTCATTAACATGCCATATTAAGTCTTTAATAATTTCAATAATTATTTATGTATATATTTATAAAGGAACAATATATACACATATAATGGAAATTAGTCACTGCTATCAACAATAAATGCCATTGATTATACATATATTTTAAATAGTTGGGGCAGCTGCCTCCCTATGCCCTTAAGACATTTTGCAATATTACTCATATCCAATATAATAACAAAATAATATTTCAGTTAGGACTAATATTTTTAGTTTAAATATCATTCTATTGTTAAATTAAATACTGAGTATACCTACCTGACATACTTTAAAAATCCCACTCTCATTTGATATATTGGGCGTCATTATGGGTTTATAAGGATTCCTTTATATCAATTGTTTTGAGAAAAGAAACGTTTTTATTTTATAAAAAAAAGAAGCATTTTTTTAGTTAAAAAGCATGTATAAAATTTTATATAAATAATTATTTTTATGTAAAAGATAAAATCTAAAATGAATACGGTTTTTCTTAAGAGAACTTTAAGGGCATTCCCTAAGGTAACAAAATTAGTAATTTTGTAAATTCTTTAATGAGCGCTCTTAGAAAATGACACATGTTAAAAAAACCCAAAACCTCTTTAATGCTTTTCTTAAAAAATAGTTACTTTTGAAAAGGAAAATATCTAAACTATAACCTTAGTCAAATAATCACATTTTGTTTAAGCTAAAACACCCACACTTCTTTTTTGTAATGCCTCTGGCTATGTTTGGCAATTTTATATGTGATGAAAGGGAATGACTCATAATAGAAAGGAAATGATACCCAAAGAATAGAGTGGAACAAAATATATTACTTTTTTATTTGAATGTTTAACACATTTAATGAGAGAGTTCAAGAAAACAAAAATTGAGGGGTTTGAATGGCAAGGAATAAAATGTCACTGCTTTGCCATTCCACCCCTACTCTAAAGTTGCTTTTAAACAATTTTAATGGAATAAGTCTATCTTGATTTTTATTGTGATTATACCCATCTCTTCTCTATTTTGTAAAATTATACTGACATTTTCTACAAATGTTATTTTATTAATTGAAGTAAAGAAAAAATAACATTTGATATGTACAGATTATTAGTAACAAAATTATAATGTTACTGAAAAAAATAAATTATAATATTTTGACAATATTTGAAATATATGTTGACTAAAATACTTTTTCTTATAAGTTAGTTTCCATGTGATGAAAAAATATTTTATCTAATCGATGTGTTGAATATTATAATTTTATCGCTAGTAATTATGTATATATCATGTATTATCTATTTTTGTCACTAAAATTAATGAATCAATATTAACAGAAAATGTCATTATATTTTTTTTAAAATAATAAAGTAAGTGAAATAGGCAACTTGCTAAAAAAGAAAAATAAACTATAAGATTGTTGATCTAATTTAGATTCGGATTAATTAAATCCAGTAAAAATTTAGGTTGGATTTCTTGAACAATAACCATAAAAAATAGGGTAAAACACATTTTATCCTCCTAAACTTTAGGTTATGCGTAGTTTATATCATAATTTTTCAAAACATGCATCGCGACCTTATAAACTTTTCAAACAATGCAAAATATCCCTCAGCTTGATTTAAGTGCACATAACCTCTTATATTTCTAATTTGTGTAATCTGACATCTTATTCATGAATTTTCATGTGGACTTGACCTCCTGATTTTTTTTTTTATTGTGTGTAACCTCATACCCTGCTATGACCTAAAGTTTTGTACTATTTGGAAAGTTAGGGGTTTTTTGCACAGATTGGATAGTTTGAGATATCACGATACATATTTTGAAAAATTACAATGTAAATTGTACATGACCTAAAGTTCAGGATAAAATGCATTTAACCCTAAAGAATTTAAGCGAGCTAACTAAATTTCTGACTTTAAGAAGATTAGACTAGTAACACCTTATTCTACTAGGTTATTAGGGAACAAGTTGTTCCGAAGTGCAGCATATAAACATGTTGAATCACATTATAGTTTGTTTATTCTCGATTGTCGTGCTTTCTATTTCTTTTTCTTACTGTTTCATTCATAATATACCGTGATATACAAAAATCCGCAATTGTTTTCAGTTCTTGGATTATGTTTGGTAGAGGAAAACTGCAGTATTTCCCTTAATTTCTCTCATTACCAATTGATTATGCTTTGATAAATACAGCTATGGATCTTGCACAGAGCAAGGAAATTCTAGCCATCATAGGAACAATAACACACAGCGAAGCATGTTTGGCAAGTGAAATTAATAGCAACACAAAAGGCGTTCCTATTTTGTCTCTAACTTCACCTACAGCAAGCACAGATTTATCATCTCCTCCATTGCCAAACTTCATCCAAGTGAGCGATGATATCAGCCTTCATATGCAATGCATTGCAGCCATTGTAGGAGAATTCAGATGGCGAAAAGTGACAGCAATCTATGAACTTAACAACGGGTTTTCTTCTGATCCAGGGGTGCTTATTAGCCTCTCCCAATCTCTTCGGCTTGTTGGTTCAGAGATTGATAACCATTTAGCTTTGCCTTCCTTGTCCTCTCTATCAGACCCAAAATCTAGAATTGAAAACGAGCTTAATAAGCTCAAGAGGAAGAGTAACAGGGTCTTCTTGATTGTGCACTCTTCCTTAGAGCTAGCCAGCATGCTCTGTGAGAAAGCAAAACAAATGGGTATGATGGAAAAAGGTTCTGTATGGGTTATCCCAGATGGGGTTGCTGGCCTTCTTGATTCAGTTAACTCATCAGTTATCTCTAACATGCAAGGTGTCATTGGATTTAAGACACACTTCATGGAAATGAGCGATGCATATAGAAAGTTCAAGTTCAAATTCCGAAGAAGGGTTGCATCAGATTCAGAGTACCCTGAAGAAGAGAGCATTAAGCCAAGTGTCTTTGCATTTCGATCTTACGACGCAACTTGGGCTATTGCTCAGGCTGCAAGGAAATCAAAAGGAAAGTTCAGCCTGAAAGAGTTATCAGAAGAGATTACGTTCAGTAAATTTGATGGATTAACTAGAAAGAATGGCTTCACCAATAAAAAGTTACCGCAATCGCCAACCTTCACTATTATTAATGTGATTGGGAAAAGCTACAGAGAAATGGCATTTTGGTCTCCAGCACTTGGTTTCTCCAGGAACATTGTTAGACATGAGCTAGTGGAGATAAACCAAAATAATGGTTCTAGTGGAGTTTTGAGCACAGTTTTTTGGCCTGGAGGCTTACAGTCGATTCCTAAAGGATGGACTCACAGTAATGAGGAAAGGCCACTGAAAATTGCAGTGCCTGCAAAGGGTGCCTTCAAGCAGTTTGTGAATGTTACCTATGATGAGAGCTTGAATGAAACTTACATAAATGGTTTCTCAATTCATGTCTTCAAAGAAGCTGTTAAACGTCTTCCTTATCACTTGCGATATGAGTTTGTTCCCTTCAATGGCTCCTATGATGAAATGGTTGAGCAAGTTAGCAACCAGGTAAAATTACCAATAAAGGACATGATCATTGATTCATTATTAGTGTAATCATGACCTCCTGTTTTTTAATGTCTTTGAATATTTCTAATGTAGACAGTGGATGTAGCTGTTGGAGATATAAATATTGTGTCGTATAGATATCATTTAGTAGAATTCTCACAACCGTATGTCGATTCTGGTCTTGACATGGTGGTCACTGAGAAGCCAGATAAATCTAAACAAACTTGGATGTTTATGGATGCCTTTACGAAAGAGATGTGGTTCATGATGGCAGCTATACACATTTTCGTTGGATTGGTCTTTTGGTTGATTGAACGGGAAGTCAATGAAGAACTGCAAGGGCTTGGGGCCATTACTTGGTTTTTAGTCACCGTAATATTCTTTGCACACAGTAAGTCCTCTAACATTTAAGTTCAAGTCAAGTCAATTTGAGTATACTTCATAGACACTAAACCTCAGTAAAATAGATTTTGTCATACAAACTTCTTCCAAGTGCATCAGCATCAATACTAATGAAGCCAAAATTTAGTATAGCCATTCATATTTGTTAGAAGAATCAAACTCCAAGTTTATTCCTGGAAAATTTGCATCGTAATAGATTCATCTCTGAAATAGAAAAAGCAACAATTTGGTTCCTAATTTAACAAAATTATAAACAGACACAAAACTTAGTCCTTGGATTTTAATACATCGATCCCCAAAAGGAACTAACTTGTTATGGATGTGGTTAAATTTAGGGACCAAATTGTTGTTTTTTTCTATTTCAAGTACGAATATGTTATAATGCAATTTTTTCAAGGATGAAAACATAAGCTTCTCTTCTCTTATCGGAATGTAAATATAGAAATATCCACGATCTCACATGCAGTGTTCACTACATCTAGAATTTGATGCTGATCATATAGCTTTTCAATCGTAGTCTTCTTTTTTTTGAATAAATCCTAGTTCTAATTATAGTTATATTTTCTGATAAGCAGGAGAACCAATAAGAAGCCCCTTGGCTCGATCAGTGCTGGCACCATGGTTATTTGTTATTCTCATTGTAACAAGTAGTTTCACAGCAAGTTTGACATCCACGATGACTATCTCGCAACTTGAGCCATCAGTTTTAGATATCCAGACCCTTCAAAAAAGAAATGCCTCGGTTGGTTGTAATAGAAAATCATTTATTGAGAGGTATTTGATTGACGTACTAAAATTCAAGCATGAGAACATTAGGAAAATTGATTCCATAACTGATTACCTTGCAGCCTTTAAGAATAATGACATCGAAGCTGCTTTCCTTGTTACCCCTCATGCTAAAGTCTTTCTCGCAAAGTACTCGTGTGAGGGCTTCATCAAATCAGGGAACACCTTCAGGCTTGATGGCTTTGGTTTTGTGGGTCTCTCTCCTCATTCTCAATTGTGTGACTTGTTTTGTAGATGTGAAAATCGGAAAAAATCAAAGGAAGGAGAATGGATTCTCTTGTGAAATCTATACGTGATCATGTATAAATTTATACACGAGAAATGTTAATTGTACTCATAGATTGTAGGATGCCATGTCAACTCATACTCCGTATCAAATGATGGATGGAGCGTGAGTTGACACAGTGTCCCATACTTTATGAATATAAATAACACAATTCTTTTTACATTTGACTAGATAAAGAGAATCTCAAAAGTAATTTATGAGACACGTAATTAATGGTGAAAAGTTACATGTTCAAGTTATGCAAAATTATTGCATAAGAGAACCCATTCTCTAAACGAATGATTGAAATTTTGGTATTCCTAACTCCGTCCACTTTTAACTTTCTTCTTGAAAAACAATGAGAATTTGGTATATTGAAAAATCAATGTATCTGGACATAATTGTCTTTAGTGACATTGATTTTTGAATGTACCAAATTTATATTATTTCCTAAGAAGATAGTTAAAATTTGACGGAGGAAGTATTAATGCTAATTATTATATCCTTCCGTTTCATAATAAATGTTGCTTTAACCTTTTTGGCACATTATAAATCAATGTATCTAGTACATTCATAATTCAATGTATATATTTTTATAGCGTTTGTTTGAGTTAATGCTTCTGCATTTCTATTTTCACTCCTACCAAACTTTAAGTACAATTCATTACTCATGCTTCATATATTTGATCTAACGGTTTGTGTACATTTTGGTTTTTGGTACCTCAGGCATTTCCGAGGAGTTCCTCTTTGGCTGGTGATATATCCGAGGCATTATTAGGCGTTATAGAGAGTGGAGAAACAGAACAACTTGAAAAAGATATGCTATCAACTGCAAGTTGCTCTCCGAAGGAGAGCAAAGCAAAAGATGGGTCACCGTTAGGTTATCAGCCTTTCCTTGGGCTATTTTGCATCTGTGCATCTATTGCTGCTCTGGCATTTTTGTACATCATGGTTTGTTTGGTCTTGAAGAATGCAGGGAACTTAGTGAGACACTTAAAAGCTGCACTAACTCAATTAAAGAGAATAGGGAGATGGATAACTACTAATTTTGCTGGGATCTATTCCAAAGTACAGTCAAGGAGCATGAGAAGAGTTAGTGCCGCCACAGAAAGAAGAAATCCTGGGGAAACTGTCACTAATAGTGAGCACTGCCCTGTGGTTGTTGAACTAGTTTGATGTAGTACTAGCTACTCATGCTCCCTAGCATATTGATTCTTTTTGTTGGTGCCGAAAGCTTTCTACAGATGAATTTAGCTATAAAAAATTAGAATGTAAAAAGCAATTCAGGATAATTTTTTATATAAAATAAATAATGATGTTGAAGAGCCCAAAATAATAAAGGTATTGGTGGGATACATACATATAATTACACGAAGGTGGAATTGTAATAATATTTTATATCTTCATAATAAGTACTTGATGAGTCCGAAAAGATATCCTGATTGGGATGAACTATCTCTTTAACCTAAATTTTTACCTTAAAAAAAGAAAAACTAATTAACAACCAATTACAATTCGTATCATTGCTTATTTTTTTTTATGGAGAATTCGTATCATTGTTGTACTAGAAGTGATTTGACTTATTTAAATAAGATGGTTGGTAAAGTGAACAGATGATGTATTATTCACCCTTAGGTCATTTGATAAGATCTCTATATAATGAAAGTTATTGGTCATTTTCTCAATTCACTGAATTCCTCATTTTAGGACACTGAAACCCGATTGGAAGCGGGTACAACACAAGCATTGTACTTGCACCTTTACCAATAGTCTCATTTTACTTTCATGGGATCTTCTCTAGTGTGACAAGCAATAAAATCATGATAGAAGATGCTACAAGAAGCTGCCATCAAGCAAGATAACTCAAAGTAGGCTAGGAAGATGATAAATGACAATGTCCCATGCAATGTATCTAGGTGTAAAAAATGAGTAATATTATGATAATAATAAAATTGGATAAGAAATACACACCATACACTTTATCACCATTAGGTGTGTGGTGATAAAGTGTATGATGTGCATTTATTGTATAATTTTATTATTCCCATAAAATTACTAGTAAAAAATTTCTAATTTCTACTTTAGTCAACTCAAATTACGATTGACTTCGAATGAATTGAGCTTAACTCAAATTAAAAAAGACTTTATATGTAATCTTTTATGTTGTATTTTGACTACACGTCATTAAATATGTACCATTTTTATTTGCATAAAAATATTATATCATTATGTTAAAAAAAGCATTATTTGTTACTTTTTGCATGGCTATTCCTAACTTTGTGTTTGATTTTTTTTTCATCAGCGGAACACATCAGAATTGTTAAAAATATTTAAATGGGGAATAAAAAAAAATGAAATAGAGTTACATTTGGAAAATTAACAAGGGAACTAAAAGGAAATTTGTTAATAGTATTTACAAGTTAATTATATTATTACAAAGAATGGAACGAAAAATTTATAGTGTGAGTTTGGTTCTGCATTTGTAGAATTGATTCTAGATAGAAATGATTTTTCTAAAATTTCTTTTGATAGAATTGATTTTAAAGTAAAGTGATTTATGTTTAGTAGTTTAATCTGAGAAGTCATTTTGATAAAAAAAAAAACTGAATGAGTAAAAACCCTAAAGCAACAACTTTTCACTTATACCAAAATTAATTATGGACCCAATAATCGATTTTACACTCTTAGAATTGATTTTGAAATGCATCCACCAAGTTTCAAGGCATGCTGACAGTTATTAACTTTTAGAATTTTCATATCTCCTTGTTCTACCTCAATTTGGGAAAAAAAAAAAAGGCTATTAAGAGATAAAGGAAACTATTTCCCCTTGACTTCCCTTTCCTTCCTTTTCCCTCATTAATAAGGTTGTCCATCAGTGAGTGAGTCGATGGGTTAAGTTGGGTTGTGGGTTTGAAAACTTTAATTTCAACACACAAACCAACCCAACTTATCTAGTTGATTTTTTAGTACTATCAAACACCTATAAGACTACTGCTGTGCAAAAATCCTAGACTTTGTAGCACTATGCACGTCTCCCCACACCCCAAAAACAATTGGCAATCCATGTTCTCTTCTCCATTTCGAGGGGAGCAACTCTATGAAGGTGGCTCAGCCCCTTCATGGTGAAGTAATTTGAGAAGATTTGGTGACAGCTCAATATTCACTTGTGGTTCTCACGGTTGTTGAAATATCAAGTTTTATACGAAGATTGTGCTTACGATATGTGATAATTTACTGCTTGTAATGATGGTTTTGGTTGCCTTTTATGTTTTTTTTATTTTGCGTTAAGCCGAGAGTTAGATGGCCTCTGTTCCAATTTCCGTTTGCTATAAGCTTTTTGTTGTGTAGATTAGTTTCTATGTTGTTTCTAGTTTTAGTCCTTTTGCTAGTGTTAGTTTGTGGCTTTTAATTTTCATTTTAATTTGCCTTTATTTTTTATGCCTTTGCTCTTTTGTATCAACTAATAGCTCCCTTACTTTGGGTTGAGCGTCATACACCTAAAAAGAAAAGGGATGCTACTAGGGAGCTCTGATGTCTACCATAGTGTTAACCAAATCGGCTATATGTTATATGTGTTATATGCATATGGTCAAGCTTCAAACTTAAAAGGAAACAAGTTATTCAATCAAGGTCTACAGAAAAAAGATTAATCACAAGGAAAGAGTTATTGTAAATCAAATTAACTTGTGTTCATCATTTCACTAAACAGATTGATAGTGTTAGATGAAGCTTGCAAGGTGCCTTCCTATGGTCTCTAAGAGTAGACAACAATGGACCATTGAATGTTCTCTCATTGGATTGGATTGTTAGTGTATCTGTGTCACTTAATATGTATTAATGCTTTTTGTTTAGTCAATGAGTCTTAGCCGATTTTGAGTTATCCTTAAACTTGTAACTTTTTATTTTGCAGGTAGTTGGCCTACTAGGTAAATGAATAATAACCAGTTTTTTTTTAAAAAAATAAAAAAATAAACTTGTTAAAAACATGTGCAATGCATGATGGATTTTTTGAATTGAACTTGAAAATTTACTTTTATTAGACTTAAAGAACTATTTAAAAAGTAATATTAATTTTTTTATGATTGTTGTATGCTTTCTTGAAAGCTTTCATGACTCATGGATGTTTTCTTAAATTTATGCATGTTGAGATTTATACTTGTCATGCTTATTAAAATATATGATATATATATTTGAACCTAGTTTATTACTCGTGTAATGCACGAGATAATAATAGTAAAAATATAAATTAAATATTAAATTTATTTGCATGCTTTTATAAAATTATACTCCATACATATTTATACAATACAAAAAGTTATTACATTATATTCCTTTTAATAAATATATTAATTTGTATAAAATATAATACAAAATAAATAATTAGAAAAAAGGGAGTACAATAGTAATTAAATAATTTATAAAACATCATTCATGTATCATAGATATTATGAAGAAAAGAGAACGATAACTAATAATCAAATGTAAACTAAATTTGTTACGATTTGTATGATCTAGACGGAATATATTATTTCAAATAAATCTTAATATCGCGAGCGATGATGTTAACAAAGGGAGGAAAAGTGACTAAGGAAGAGGAAGATCTTTTGATTTGAAGTACTAAGAAGGTCACAACTGTGGAGGATACGAGGGAGTTCGAAGACCTAGAGAGGGATGAGTCCATGTCCCAGGTTGAATTAGCTAGTGGGTCTATGGAGGAGGATATTTCTGATAGTAATATGAACCAAAGTAATGGGAATGAGCAACTTTCACCCCAAAAACTGTCTTAGAAGGAGACTGTTATGAAGGATGGAATGGGAAATACACTTAAGCTAGAGGAGGTAGCGCAACTAGGGCTAGAGGAGTACTATTTCCTGGAGGACGAAAATGAGAAGGTAGAGGATAGTCAAGATTCCGAGGCTTTCCACCCAAAACTTATTATCCCAGTTTCTGTCAAAGAATTTGATGAATGGTGCCAACCTTGGCGTTGTACCTTGATAGTTAAGTTACTGGGAAAAAGATTAGGTTTCAGGGTAATAGATGGATGGATTCAGAGACTGTGGGCCAAAAAATGAATTGTCCGTATAATGGATTTGAATAATGATCTCTTTGTTATTCATTTTAATGATGAGGGTAACTACAAACATGCTCTTTTTGAGGGACCTTGGTTAGTGGCAGACTGTTATATGTTAGTGCACCATGTTGAAGATTGACGAGCTCACTTCAATCCATTCTCAGGGTAAATTCGCATGTATATGTGTTGAATTAGATCTAAAAAGTTGGTCCCATCCTTCTCTGCCTTGGGGAAAGATTTCAGAGTCGAATATGAGGGACTCCATTTAATTTGTTTCCGTTGTGGCCATTATGGGCATCATGTGGACAATTATATTAGTTTTGAATCAACTGTAGATGAAGTTCCAATTGCTTCACAGGGAAATGACGTATCTCAGGAATCATAAGGGCTACTGGTGGAGGGTCATGGAGAGGACTCAAATCTTGCGGGCAGGAAGGTACTCCATCTCAAAATCTCAGGAATTTTGGGAATGTGAATCATGAGAAGATTTCCTTTAGCCGTGAGAATATTACCTACCAACGTAAGTCGTTGGATGGACTGGAAGGAGTCTTTGGACCATGGACGTTAGTCAAGTTGGATACTCGGCGTAAGGGTGGTTCAATGAAGGGCAAATTTCAAGCAAATCAGGATTGTAATCAGGAGAACAATAAGCCGCAATCTTCACGATATGAAGTCCTAATGGATTTGGAGAGGAAGGAGGAGAACCAGGACGGATTTACACTATATATGCAAAAGACTTTGTATGCTTTGCAAGGTGTTAATCGACCCCTTGTCATAAATGGGAACGCTACTACCTTTTCTAGGCCCAACTGAAAAGCAGTCCCTCTAGCCAATATTCTGAAACAGAAGCCCATGCCTTACCCAACTCAAAATCTCCAAGTTTGACATGCACCTAAGCTTAGACCCCCACTAATGAGCCCATGACAATTGGGGCAAATCTAGTCAAGGAGAAGGGCAATCATAAGGAATACTAGGCCTAATTTAGGAGTACGCAAGATAAGAATGGGAAAGATTACCAGGAAGGTCATGAAATCTCTCCTGGGGTTTGTCCATGTTGTTGGCCCATCCTATGAGGAGGTTGTTTTCGCCCAGAATAATGCTATGTTTCAGGCCACACAACGATCCAACCATGAACCCCTAGATCCGGAAGAGAATGGAGGGAACATTGATTTGGAAAATATGGTGCATCAAGAGTCCATCGTGATGGTGATAGAGAAGGAAAGAGAGTAAGATTATTCTGGTGGTTACTAAACTACCTCCCTACATTTTGTTTTGTTTCCTAATGAATGTCCTCTTTTGGAATTACAGAGGTATGTCGGGAAAAAGGTTTTAGTGCTCTTGTAAAAGATCTTGCTATCATATATAGAGCTTCTATGATTATTCTATTAGAAATGCATGTATCTGGGGAGAAGGCGGTTAAAATTAGCAAACGTTTTCAGTTTGCTGGGACTTGTATCATTGACGGTGTCGGCTTCTTAGGAGGGATTTGGTGCATGTGGAGACCAAATGTTTGGGCTATCCATATCATTAAAAAAACACAAGCAATTCATTCATATAAAGGTTGCCAATAATAATGAGGATGAATAGTAGCCCCCAGGCTATAGGTCGAAGGAAGTGTGGGATGGTATTCGTATGATAGCTGGTTCCATCTAAGGGGCTTGGTGTTTGGGAGGTGATTTCAACCTTACACTTGGCAGAGAGAGCTGACTGAAAAACTTTTGGACCGTGTAGTCGCTAATATAGGTTGGTTACAGTGCTTTAAAAAGGCCAAAGTATGCCATATACCAAGACTTAAATTAGATCACGCCCCCATTTTGCTTAGCTTGGAACCAAATGATCTCACTATCAACGGACCTAGGCAGTTTAGGTTTTTGGCGGCATGGCTAATGGATGAAAATTATCAGCACATATTAGATTCCTCATGGGTTAAAGAAGGGGACCTTGTAGATAATGTTGCATCTTTTAGAGAGGCTGCGAAAATTTGGAATAAAAAGGTCTGTGGTCACATTTTTCGGTGGAAGAACTGTATTTTTCTAAAATTAGAAGGAATCTCTGAAGCACTTACATTCCAACAAAATGCATTTCTAGAAAATCTACCGAAGGATTTGTGGAAAGAGTACGAAGCTATTTTGATCCAAGAAGAAATTTACTGGCAACAGTAGTCTCGATGTAAATAGATCATTTTTGGAAGTAACAATACTAAATACTTTCATGGAAGAGCTTTTAGTCGCAGGTGGCATAACAAAATTATCAGTTTAAAAGATGATAATGGAGATTAAGAGGATAACCCTGATGATCTTAAAAAGATGGGTACCAACTTCTTCCAAAATCTCTATGAGGATGACCATCAGTATGAGGCATTTTTCGTTAAAGGCTCGTTTCATATTCTTTTGGATGGTGTGATAGCTAACTTTAATGGAAATGTCACTGATATGGAAATTAAGGAGGCCTTTTTTGTTCCTGGGTGCAACACATCTTCAACAACCCTGTGAAAATTAAAGAGGTGAATTGTACTCATATTGCTTTAGTCCCAAAAATTGAAAGACTAGAAACTTTCGCCTAATTTCGTCCCATTAGCCTCTGCAATGTGTCTTATAAATTGATAACTAAGATTGTGGCCGGTAGGTTGAAGGAAATTACGAATGATCTAGTTGGTCTAACTCAATGCAGTTTTGTGCCTCATAGAGTCAGTGCCGATAATATTCTTGTTGCACAGGAGGTGATGCACTCCATGAGGACCAAAAAAGGTGTGATGAGTTTCATGGCTATTAAAGTGGATTTGGAAAAGGTGTATGACCGTTTAAAGTGGAGCTTTATAAAAGATAAGCTTCTAGATATGGGGATGCCTGGATCGATTGTGGAGTTACTCTGGATGTGTATAACTTCGTCCTCGATGCACTTATTATGAAATGGTTCCTCGGTTGATGCTTTTTCTCTTTCTTGTGGCATTAGACAAGGTGATCCTATCTCCTTTTATATCTTTGTCATGTGTTTGGAACGTCTCTCTCATCTCATTAGCTTGCTGGTGGACAAGAAAATATGGAAGCCTATTAAGCTTTCCAAATGTGTCCCCCCTCTCTCCTATCTCTGTTTTGCTAATGACTTGGTGCTATTTACCAGGGTCGATATTGCATAAGTGACGGTTATCAAGGAAACTCTAGAACTCTTTTGGAAAAGTTTTGGCCAGAAAGTTAGTCATGCAAAGACTTGTATTGCCTTCTCAAGAAATGTACATCATACAAGGAGGAAAGAAGTGAGTGATGCTTTGGGGTTTAAGTTTAATTCAGATCTCGGCAAATATTTGGGTGTTCCTCTCTTTCATGAAAGGGCCTTTGCAAGTAAGTTCAATTTCATCCTTGATAGAATGAATAGAAGGCTAAATGGCTGGAATGCTCACTCCCTTTCTTTGGCAGGCAGAGTTACACTCACTCAATTAGCTTTAGCTACTATCTCGTCTTACGTTATGCAGAGGTGTAAGATGCCGGTAAGCCTATGAAATAAGATTGACAGGCTTGCAGAAATTTCCTTTGGGGAAATTAGGGCGAGGATAGGAAAATCCATCCTATAGCTTGGAAGGATGTTTGCAGACCAAAAGTTGATGGCGGTCTTAGTCTTCGTAATGCAAAGGATCTAAATGTCTCGCACGTGATGAAACTGGCATGACAACTTATTCACAGACAAGAGACTTTGTGAGTGAAGGTTATGAGAAGTAAGTATAGGTGCAAGGATGATTATCTCCCTCTTATTAAGAATAAGGCTAATGCTTCCAATGCTTGGCAAGGAATCTCAAGCTGCTGGAGTACTTTTAATCGTAATATAATTTGGAGACTTGGAAATGGCCATCATGTGAGTTTCTGGGAAAACCATTGGCACCCCTGCTTTAATCGGCTTTGTGATTTTGCTCTTTATGATTCACATGAGGAGGAGTTGGCGATTACTGTTTCATATGTGGTAACTAATGCTGGGGATTGGGATATTCAATGTCTCCAATATACGCTGCCCCAAGATATTGTAAATTTGATTGTGCAAATAAATGCTGTAACACCCCTAACTTTTAACCTAATGCGCTCGAGTCACATTCCGATTAATAGTTAGTCTTTACTCCTTTGTTTCGGAAATTAACTTATTCTTCTTGAAAATACAAGTAATAAAATACGACTAAATTTTTTTTTGAACTTTTAAAACCAAAATGCGAGACACATGTGGGTATAGATATCGGTCAATACTGGCCTAATAATAACAATCTTATAAACATCATCATATATAAATATGTGTGTGTGTGTGTGTGTGTGTGTGTGTGTGTGTGTGTGTGTATGTGTAAATCATAGCATAACATGATACATACTAGATTAACATATCATAACCATAACATAATAGTGACGTCCTATAAACATAAAGGACATCCAAAGATACTAAGCCCACTAATAAAGGTTGCACATATAATAGGCCAAAGCTAAACATGATTATAACAAAACTAAACTAGTTTCCAATACATATCCATCAAAAGACTAGGCTACGCACAGGTATATGGGATATGACAACCCTAATGCTAATACCCAAAGGAAAGCTATCTCCATGCTTCCATTGTGACCCTCTGATTACGTCCATATCTCAAGGAAAACCACGAACAATGCCGTTATCCTTGTCTGGAGATGACACGAAAGAAAGGAGATGGATGAGAAACTTATTCATGATTCTCAGTAAGGCTTCCTGACTCTAACACAAGTGTCATCGTCATTGTCCCCAGCCATGTCGATTTTCAATATGAAAGAGATGTACATTCATAAGGTTCAATTTTAATCTTCTCAAAATTCTTTTATCCGAAGTGGGTGTCTTTTAGCCTGGGTCTTAATGCCATGAATGCAACTAATATCTCATGTATGCATGACAATACCTTAGGAGCATAATTAACACATGCAAATAACACAAGAATACAAATTTATAACTCAACATAATGCTAGGTATAAAAGCAGGAGATAAGCTAAAGAACTAAAGTCACATAGCACATGTCACTTGATTAAGCACACCAATGGAACAATAATGTAAGATATGTATATGCACCTTTACTTTACTTTCTTATAATTTAACTCTCAAGTTCTTTTCTTAATGGCCACCCTCTCTCATAACCATCCTAAATCAATCATCTCACATTCCCTGGTGATTTTACAATAACCACTAAAACTTCACCCCACCAATCGCCTAGGATGAGCTTAACCTAACTAGTCATCGCTAGATTCAATATGGGGTAATGGAGAGGAAAACACATCACTTCCTTACTTTAACTTATGTCGCAACCGGGATCGCGACGGGACGGCGAAAATGAAGTTTTGAAAATTAGGAGTCGCCACCAGATTTATTTGAATTGGGAAAACATGGAAAAACCCATTTTATTTTAGAAAATAGTCTTCGTAAACCAGATATGGGCTCGGGAGTCGGTTATGCATAGGGAAGGATAGGAACTTAATCCTACAGCACCCCTAGTACACCCGTATTTAAACAGTACCTTAGTAAATTGTGCAAATTAAATAATAACCCTCTAAAAATTTCAAATAAGGAAGCTAAAAATTATAATTTAAACACATGAATCAAGGAAAATTAATTTAGCAAAATATTTACAATTTAAACACATTAATTAAGAAAAAATTAATTTTGACAAATATATTTACAATTTTAACACATAAATTAAAAAAAATGATTTACACAAAATATTTACAATTTAATAAATAAATTAAGAAAATTAATTTTGGCAAGTATATTCAAAATTAAAAAAAAATACATTAAGAAAAAATAATTTTGGAAAATACAACTAATAAATAATTTATACAAAATATTTACGACTTGATGAATAAATTAAATTAAAAAAATTTAATTTTGGCAAGTATATTTAAAATTTAAATAAATACATTAAGAAAAATTAGTTTTAGAAAATATATTTACAACCTTAACAACCAATAAATAATTTGCACAGAATATTTATAACTTGATAAATAAATTAAGAAAAATTAATTTTGGCTTGACAGGAGTTGCCTGCTCCTACGTATCCTCTGGTGCAATGAGGAACTCAAAGTCACGTAGTTCTGTAGAAAATATTTGTGTGTTAGTTGATTTTAATTAATTAAAATTATTTTAAGTAAAAAAAAAACATTTTTCTTTAAAAAAACAAAATCCGTTCTTAAAGAGGATTTAAGTTAGCACTTAGCTACTCAATAAACCCTCATGATTCAACAATAATGAAGATAACATTTGCTATTCAATCACTATTATTAATCATTCCATAGAAAATTATTACTATTATTATTTTTATTTTTTTAATGTATTTATTTACAAGAAAGAAAAATGAAACATATTGGTTTATTTTTTTTTGACACTAAGTTCAATATGAATTGATGAAGCTAATCTATAAATAAAAACGAACATGCAATTAACTTGTACAAAATACTAGGACAAATAAAGTAAAATAAAAATCCTAAGTAATATTTTTTTTCACCTTTTATATATATATATTTTAAGCTTTTAACACAAAATTCTATTGGCATAAAAATAAACAATTGAAGCGCGTCCCAACTTTATTTATTCACGCCTATTCAATTGGTTTAAAGAAAAATTGCTAATACACCTTGTTGCAAACTTCATCTTTTTTCTTTAGAAAAAAAGAAACGTGAAAATTGAAAATGTGAACCCGAACAAAAAGAAAAATCAGCCCAAACAATTTGAAAAGAAACAGCAACCCAATTATAGACTAGCCTAATAAGACTTTCATTCTACACATTATCAACTTTAGATCAATAATATCAAATAATAAAATATGCGGAATAAAAAAACAGAAAGGCTGAAATTGAAAGAGGATATATTATGCACAGACACAATGGGATCATGGAACTTCACTTTTCAGTTTTTACTGGGAACAAATAGCGTAATGGGTCCCAACATATATTAAATAGAGAACAAAAACACATCAAATAGACTAATACAATAACATGAATTCAAAGAAAATGATAGAGATATTTAAAGTAAAAGAGATCCTGCACATTCCCCTATTCTCTACGAACAGCAAAACCCATATTCTTTTGTCCCAACAGCAATAATGATAAGCACGAAAAAATAAATTAGGGAAAGGGAAGTAAAACGCAAGCAAAAGGGATTTTGACTCCATTGTGCACTATGAGCTGTAAACACAGACACACACACACGCATGCAAACATAAAACAAAACCACATTAAATAAAAGTTAAAATAGCCATACAACAAAATAAAAATTAATAAGATAAAGGAGAAGGGTCTGGAACGGTGATTTCCTTTTTCTTTTTGTGGTTGAAATACACACATATGCAGCAAGAGTGAGAGAACAAAAGAGATAGCAAGACTTCCGCATGTGGGTAAGGGAGGGGCTGAGTTAGATCACGGCCAAGGAGCAGAGAGACAAAGGAGAGGCCGCGACTGGCTGACCACGGTGAGCATGGGGGAAAATCGCGACCATGGCGAACTACAAGGAGGAGGGCGCGACTGTGCCGGTGCGAAATTTGCACAGCGGACTGATGGGGATCTTTCCGGCAGAGATTAAGGCAATCTCTTGGGGGCTGGCTCGCGACTGGCAGAGGTTGGGCTCGCAATAGTGGCGCAGTAGAAAGGCTGGGTTCGTGGGGAAGGAAGGAAAGCTCACCGTGGTGATTGGGGTCTCACATGGGGACTTTGTGCAGCTGTCATGGCGGAGATCATAGCCGCGCGTAAACACCCATGGGTACACAGTGGTATTTTATGACTGAAAGGGGAGAGGGCTATTGTGTGTGCAGATTGCAGAAATGTTTAAAAATGATAACAATGAAAATATGCAAGATGAGCTAATGCTTCATTATGGATTACCT
This sequence comes from Dalbergia cultrata, assembly GCA_031216105.1. Classification (NCBI taxonomy): domain Eukaryota; kingdom Viridiplantae; phylum Streptophyta; class Magnoliopsida; order Fabales; family Fabaceae; genus Dalbergia; species Dalbergia cultrata. The sequence goes on along the minus strand of CM062353.1, from coordinate 25,895,537 downwards.
GTGTATATCTCTCTTTGTATCTGTTCCCTTTTTTTCGTTTTAAGATGATAGCTGCTATTTCTTTCAGAGTCACTGAAGATTAGATCACTCAAAATAGCAACATGAAGTAAGTATTGATGCTAGTGATTGATGTATGTCTTGCTAGAATTTTTCTTTTCAAGAATCTGGTAATGACGAAATTCCCCTGATGATGGTTCCTTTTGTGTCTATCAGAGTCTCTAAAATTATATCACTCTTTTAGTTGAAAATAACAACAGGGAGCAAGTATTGATGTTGATGATTCCCCTCAAACTCTGTTAAAATCTTCGAACAAGCTCTTCTTTTTTTTTTTTTACTTTTGATAATGAAGATTGTCCTCTCCTCTTATGTCTATCCAAGTCTCTAAAGTTAGATCACTCTTATAGACAAAAATAGCAATAGCAAGGCAAGTATTGGTGCTACTGATTGATGTTTCTGTTTATTCTAAAAATTTGCTCAGTCCTCCCCTCTCTGTGTTTGCTTATTAGTATTTTTTTTTGAAAGTGAAGATTGTACCAGAGATCCCCTTCTCTCTCTTTTAACTTCCTTATTTATACACATGCCGAATTAAACGCTTTTGTCAGACAATTTAATGCTTTTGATTTGCTGTCTGCTGAGGCATTAAATGCCCTAATTTTTTTTGATGTAGTTGTCAAGTCTAAGCATTAAATGCTCCATTAGAACATTCAATGTAATCCTGTGCATCTTTTGACTCCTTTTCTTTTATTATTATTATTTTTTTTGATCAAGCACGGAGAAACTGGAGCCCTCCTTTTTCTTCTTATTATTATTTTTTGTTTGGGCCAAAAGTAATGTGGGCTAAAAACGAAAGAAGAAAGAAAAAGAAGAAGAAAACAAAATAACAGTAATAATAAACAAATAAACAAATAAATAAAACGAGCTCACCTTTCATACAAAATGAACTTAGAACTCAATTAATTAAGCATCTTCATGAAACATAAAAATGAACCTGATACTCTAATTTTTTGAAAGAAACTTGAGTTTATTTTAATATGAACCAAACAAAATCGGGTGTTCACAGTTGCCCCTCTTTACTCATTTCTTATTAGAGAATATGAAAAACCTGAGTTCTTCATATTGCCTTCATAAGGAATGAGTGAAGATATGAACATCAATTTTGTTTGGTAATGCACCAAATGCAAGACTTCTAAACCTAAATCAGACAAGAATATCATCATTCTTAAAAGTTACATGCAAATGATGTAATTCAGGAATCAAGATGTATGAGTGACAAGAAGTGAAATTTATTTATACAAGCAAAAAGCTGATGAGAATTGACAGAAATTCAAAAGCCCATTGGGGTTAACAAATATCTTAGAAAGCCAACATGAGCTAACAGAAATTTTAAAACCAACAGACGCTAACAGAATTTGAAAAACCGACGAAGGCTAACTGATATTGGAAATTTGATAGGACTAACTGAAATCTAAAAATCGATGGGGGCTAACTGGAATTTAAGGCCAACTGGGGCTGACTGGAATTTAAAAGCCAACAGGGGCTGACTGGAAATATAAAAGCCGACAGGGGCTAACTAGAAATTTATAAGTCGATTGTAATGACAGAATTAAAAAGTCGATTGTGGTCGACAGAATTTAAAAGCCAATGGAGGTCAGAAATTTAAAAGGCATTTGGCAGAAATTAAAAGTCGATGTATCGACAGTAAATTAAAAAGTCGACAGGGGTTGATAGAAATTTAAAAGTCGATCGGTCGACAGAATTTAAAAGTCGATTGTGGCTAGCGTAGTTTAAACCCGACAGGGTCGACAGAATTTAAAAGTCGACTCGACAGAATTTAAAAGTCGAGGCTAGCAGAATTTAAAAGTCGGATGGGTCGATGGTTTAAAAGTCAAGGGGTCACAGAATTTAAAAGTCGATAATGACAGAATTTAAAATCCGACTGGCTATCGAATTTAAAAGTCGACTGGGTCGGGCAGAATTTAAAAGTCGACTGGTCGGCAGAATTTAAAAGCCAACAAGGGCTAGCAGAAATTTAAAAGTCGCAGACAGGGGCTGACAGAAGTTTAAAAGCCGACGGGGGCTGATAGAAATTTAAAAGCCGACGGGGGCTGACAGAAATTTAAAAGCCGACAGGGGCTAGCACAAATTTAAAAGCCGACAGGGGCTGGCACAAATTTAAAAGCCGACAGGGGCTGACAGAAGTTTAAAAGTCGACGGGGGCTGATAGAAATTTAAAAGCCGACGGGGGCTGACAGAAATTTAAAAGCCGACGGGGGCTATCAGAAATTTAAAAGCCGACGGGGGCTGGCAGAAATTTAAAAGCCGATGGGGGCTGACTAAAATTTAAAGGCCGACTGGAGCTGACAGAAAATTAAAGGCCGACGGGGGCTGGCAGAAATTTAAAGGCCGACGGGGGCTGGCAGAAATTTAAAAGCTGACGGAGGCTAGCCGAAAAAGTAAATTGGCAATCTAAAACTGACAGAAAAGTAAAGTGGCGATCTGAGGCCAACTGGAACAGTAAATTGGCACATAAAACAATAATTTTCACATTTTTTTTCTCTTTTTTTTCTTTTTTTGCAAAAATCATGAATTCATCATGGATTTTCAGTTTATTTCAAACACATTCTTGAAAACAAACCGTAACCAAATCAAGCAAGCCTCAAGGAAGACTTCAACTGATCAAACTCGTATTTCATGTGTTGAGCCTTCTAGCACATATGAGGTTTTCCTTTTCTTCTGTAGCTTCCTTTGCTTCATTCATTGTCCATTCTTTTTCTCTCCCTTTTTACGGGATGATGATTACTTTTCCAATAAACTTTGCTGAAACTTCTGAATTCTCTTGTTGTGATGCTTAGTTATTGATGTATTGTTGTAAGCATTGTCAAGTTATATAGCTTTAAACTTAAATTTATGCTTACTCGAGACATCATAAATAAACACGCATTTAAAGAGGAAACAAAAGGATTGACTACATAGATGTCTTTATTGCTTAGTGTTTTGGGTGACAAAATGTTTGAGAAAAGGCAAAACACAAAAGTGAAAGATAGAATTGTGAAAGACATGAAATCTTGCCCCAGTTTAGGTTCTTTGTGGCTCGCTCAATCGACTTCTTGAAGCAAGTTGAACACTATAGCCATGATCTTTGATGATATGTCTTGAAACCCTTTCTTTCCAAAAGCTGCCCTAATTTCAGTCTTGGTTTGCTTGATCCGATGGACAAATTCAACACCCAAAAATTGCCCCAGTGTAAGTTACTTGAGATGATGCTTATCTTTTTGCTCTAACTTTTGCCTAGGTCGCTCTTTCGAGTTTTCAACCTAACAAGCTTTTTTTTTTTTGATTTGATTTTTTTATTTGACCCTAACTTTTGCTTAGGTCGCTCTTTCGAGTTTTCGACCTAACGGGCCCTTTTTTTTTTTTAATCTTTTCAAGCATAAAACTTTTTGACTGCATCAGTATTGATTGGTTTGGGCAATTCTTGTCTGTCCATGTTCTCCAAAATCAACGCTCCACCCGAGAATGCTTGCTTGACAATGAAAGGACCTTCATAGCTTGGAGCCCATTTTCCCCATGCATCCTCTTGATTAGGGAGAATTTTCTTCAAAACCAAATCCTCTGGATGAAAATCTCTAGGGCGGACTCTCTTGTTAAAAGCCTTACCCATTCTGCTTTGGTACAATTGGCCATGACAGATAGCTGCCAGTCTTTTCTCTTCTATCATGTTTAACTGTTCATATCGAGCCTTTACCCATTCAGATTCTTCCAACTCAGCCTCCATTAAAACCCTTAACGATGGGATTTCCACTTCAATAGGAGATACCGCTTCCATTCCATATACCAACGAGAAAGGAGTTGTTCCTGTGCTTGACTGAATGTTGGTACGATATGCATGTAAAGCATATGGTAGCATTTCATGCCAATTTTTATAATTCACCACCATTTTGGCGATGATTTTCTTGATGTTCTTATTTGCAGATTCAACCGCACCATTCATTTGAGGCCTATAAGGAGCTGAGTTATGATGCTTGATTTTGAAAATCTCCAAGAACTTCTGAACTTCTGCACCATTGAGGTTAGAAGCATTATCCGTGATAATTCTTTCTGGAATCCCATACCTACAGATAATGTCTCTTTTGATGAATCTGATGAACACCTTTTGCGTGATGTTAGCATATGAAGCAGCTTCCACCCACTTTGTGAAATAGTCGATTGTAACCAAAATGAAACGATGACCATTGGATGCCTTGGGATTAATTGGGCCAATGACATCCATGCCCCACATTGAGAAAGGCCAGGGAGATACCATGTTGTGCAATGGAACTGGAGGAGCATTAACTCGGTCTGCATAAATTTGACATTTGTGACACTTTCAAACATAACTGATACAGTCACTCTCCATGGTGGACCAATAATATTCACTCCTTAGGATCTTGCACGCCATCATATGCCCATTAGCGTGAGTTCCACAAATTCCTTTATGGATCTCAGTTATGATCATTTGAGCTTCATGAGCATCCACACATCTGAGGAGAGTGGTGTCATGATTCCGCTTGTAAAGGACTTCACCATTTAGGAAAAAGGACATGGCCAATCGTCGAATTGTTTTTCTTTGCCCTTCATTTGCTCCTGCAGGGTATTCTCCCTTTTGAAGATACTGCTTGATGTCATGATACCAAGGTTGACCATCTGGCTCAATCTCTACATTGTCACAGTAAATTGGTTCACTTTGCACCTCTATATGGATGGGTTGGACATTGGAGTGGACTTCCAACTTGGTCATTGCAGCTAAAGTCGCCAAGGCATCCGCAAATTGGTTATGATCTCGAGTTAAGTGGGAGAACGACACATCGTCAAACTGTTTGATTAGTCGAGACAAATACTTCTGATAAGGCACCAATTTTGGATCCTTGGTTCGCCATTGTCCATTGACCTGATAAATGATGAGTGCAGAATCTCCAAAGACTTTCAATTCCTTGATTCCCAAGTTCATTGCAACTTGTAAACCATTTGCACATGCTTCATATTCTGCAATATTGTTGGTACATTCAAAGTCTAGTTTGATGGAAACTGGGTATTGCTTCCCGACTGGTGATACCACTACAGCTCCTATTCCACATCCGTTCATATTGACAGCCCCATCAAAGTACATCTTCCACACATTCTCCTCTTCTTCATCTTCTTTTTCTACTGACAACACCTCACTGTCAGGGAATTCAGACGAGGTGGGCTGTCTATCCTCAAGCGGATTTTCAGCTAGATGATCAGCGATTGCACTTCCCTTGATGGACTTTTGAGTTACATATTTGATATCAAATTCGGATAGCATCACTTGCCATTTTGACATTCTTAATGACACCTGAGGACTATCAAATATGTATTTCAATGGATCCATTCGAGATATTAACCAGGTGGTGTAGTATTACATATACTGCCTCAATCTCTTGGAAGTCCACACTAACGCACAACAAGTCTTTTCAATTGCCAGATAGCGGGATTCACAGTCATTAAACTTCTTGCTCAGATAATGAATTGCTTGTTCTTTCTTTCCAAACTCATCATATTGTCCCAACATTGCCCCGAGTGAGATGGGCAACACTGTGAGATACAATATTAAAGGACAACTTGGTACAGGTGGGGTCAGAATTGGAGGCTTCATTAAATAAGCCTTTATTTTGTCAAAGGCTTCTTGGCATTCTTTGTTCCATTCTCCAGGTTGCTGTTTTCGCAGCAGCTTGAATATAGGCTCACAAGTACTAGTTAGATTGGCAATAAATCTAGCAATATAGTTGAGCCTTCCCAGAAAACTTCTAACCTCCCGTTCAGTTCGGGGAGTAGGCATCTCCTGTATCGCCTTCACCTTATTAGGATCTACCTTTATCCCTTCTCTGCTGACAATGAACCCAAGTAATTTCCCTGTAGAAGCTCCAAAAATGCATTTATTCGGGTTCAATCGGAGTTTATATCTTCTGAGCCTTTCAAACAACATTCGTAAAACTGCCACATGACTTTCTCCCTCCTTGGACTTGGCGACCATATCATCCACGTACACTTCAATCTCCTTATGCATCATGTCATGAAATAATGCGACCATGGCACGTTGGTATGTGGCGCCAGCATTCTTCAATCCGAACGGCATGACTGTATAGCAAAATGTTCTACTGGTTATGAAAGTAGTTTTTCCTTTGTCATGAATATCCATGGGAATCTGATTATACCCAGAGTATCCATCCATAAAGGAAAATCGATGATTTTCGGCTGTATTATCAACAAGGACATCAATATGGGGTAAAGGAAAATCATCTTTCGGGCTAGCTTTATTTAAATCCCGATAGTCTACACACATTCTAACCTTCCCATCCTTTTTAGGCACAGGCACAATGTTAGCCACCCAATCAGTTTGTCTTGATACTTCCAAAAACCCAGCCTACAGCTGTTTAGTCACTTCTTCTTTTATTTTTAATGACATATCTGGTCGCATTCTCCTCAACTTTTGCTTTTTCGGCTCAACTTCTGGATACAAAGGAATCTTGTGTGATGTAATCTCTGGGTCTAATCCTGGCATATCATGATAGGACCATGCAAACACATCAAGGAATTCTTTAAACAATGCAATCATTTCCGAGCGTTCAGGATTTTCCACTATTTTCAGCTCCTTCTTTTCTTCTTCAGTGCCTATGTTAACCACCTCAATCACCTCATTGTCTAGGTCGAATCCTTTTTCTGAGTATTCCAGTAAATTTGAAAACTGCTCAACAGCTTCTTCATCTTCTTCAGACTCATGGTTATCATAGTCAATTGTAGCAAGAGAATCGATTGATAATACCCCAAATTCCTTTTCATGTGGCAAAATTTCTATGACATTCAAATTCCTGGAAAGCAATTGTGGTGGGTTGGAATGCTTAAAACAAATGGTGGATCATAAAACATAAACAACATGGAACAAACACAAATTAACGAGTGAGAGTGGTAAAGGAAAGAAATAAAAGAAAGGAGAGATTAAAGAACAGAAACAGAAACGAGGCAAAAGGAACATATAAAGAAAGATTATTGAAAAATCATGCAAGTTCATTTAGATGATGTCTCTGAGTAGCATAAACAAAAGCATAAGCAATTCTTGAATAATACAACCCAAATAATTACTTTTCAGCAATAACATCAAGCATTGGTTCCATTGTCCAGTTCATCAGCATCTCATCATTGCTGGCAGCAAGAAATTTATTGTCTTCTTGAATTGTTTTGACATCCAAGGTATTGATGGCGAGGCGGTAGCAAGGGAATTGAACTTCCTTGTCTATAATTACTTCAACTGGACTAGGAAATGTCTCCTTCAGGTGAGGGATCTGTTTCATTCGTCCTTTTTTCTTTTTCTGCTCCAAACTCAAAGCACTCATCTTTTTGTCCACTGGGATCTCGTACCCTAGACCAAATCGGTTGAACTTCTCTGGGACCAATATAGGTGTTCGGGTGCCTTGCAACCATGGTCCCAATCCTTTACCTTCCAGATACCCACTCTTGGCCATGATATGAGCCACTACTTGATTTTGTATTGGGGTCTTTTCCTGTTCCTGTCTCAACCCTACCACCTCCAGGTTATGCCATAAACTGCTCTCCACTAGCTCTACATTTTCAACATATGGCAATGCTACTGGTTTGGATACTATGATTTCTTTCTCCCCATGGATTGTAACGACTGAACCATTTTCAATGTACTTAACCTTTTGATGCAAGGTTGAAGGGACAGTACCAACGCTGTTTATCCATGGTCTTCCAAGTAGCATATTGTAGTCGGACTCAATCTCCATTACCTAGAATAACACCTCAAATTTACTTGGGCCAATCTCTAGCAACAACGCCATCTCCCCAAGGATGCTCTTCTTAGCTCCGTCAAAAGCTTTCACTACCATTATTTGTGGCAGTATATCATCCTTACTCATTGACAAATAGCTTAAAGTCGACACAGGTAAGACATTCAATCCCGACCCTCCATCAATGAGAACTTTGGGTATTATATAACCTTTACATTTGAGGGTTATATACAGTGCTCGTGGGTTGGATTGTGACACTATTTCTTCGTCTAAGAATGTGATCATGTTGACACGTTTCATTGGATCCACCATATTCACTCTGTAATGAAGTATCAGGTTTGACATAAGCCTCTTTCAAGACTTTTAGCACTGCTTTTTGATGAGGTTCAGATGATAAGATTAATGACAAAAGAGATATTCTAGCGGTAGTCTTCTTCAGTTGCTCTAAAATATCATACTCACTTTGCTTCATGATCTTTAGGAATTCCTCATCATCATCTTCTTCTTTTCTTCCTACATCTGAACCTTTTTCAACATTTCTATCGTCAACAAATTTTCCTTTTGCCAGCTCTCCAGGCCCATAAATCCTTCCACTTCTTGTGATCCCCTTTATTTCCATGATACCAGCCTCTTCTTTACTTGATTGGGCCTTTGAGGTTTCTCCTATTTCCACCTCAGTCCCATAATTCCAAGGTATAGCATGTGTGTCCTCATGACTAAAAGGTGTTGGTTTCTTCACAGTAATTACCATTTTTTCTGGTTTCGGAGTTGGGTTAAGTGGAGGCACTCGGAGCACAAAAGGTTCGATTACATCCACCTCTTCAATGGAATTCTGCTTCTTTTTTGCTTGTATCACACCTAAAGTGAGTAGTTCTTGTACACGAACTTTGAAATCCCAACAATTCTCAATATCATGTCCAAGGCTTCCACAATGGTATGCACATCTTGATTCCATATCATATTTCTCCTCTTCTTTCATCATCGAAGAGGGTGCTGTGATGTTATAATTAGTCTCTTTCAAAGCATTAAACACTTTCTCCATCGGTGTACGGAGACTCAAAACCTTCTTGACTAGCGGTTCTTCTTCCTCTAAAGCATTAACCCGACTTCCTCCATCATGATTTGGCATTGGGTTATGGACAATATTTGGTTTTGACTCTTCTTGAAGGTCCAATCGTCCACAAGCAATTAGTTTCTTTACCGCTATCTTGAAACTTTCACAATCTTCAATTGAATGCCCTACTATATCCATGTGATATTTACAAGTTAAGTTTGGATTGTACCATGTTGGGAATGGTGGTTCTAATGGACGCACGGGACACGGTGAGATCAGGTGAGCCTCAAATAACTTTTGAAAAAGGTCAGCATTTGAAATGGATAACTTTGGGAATGGTGGAAGGTTTGGGAATCGATTGCGATTTTGGTTTTGGAAATTGGGTCGGGGTGTTGAGGTGTTTTGGTAGTTCTGGTGATATGTGGTTGGATATGTAGGACGTGCTGGTTGGTATGGTCGTATGTGAATGTTATTAACCTGAGGCTGGGGATATGGGATGGCATTTGTGGTTTGTGAGGTTTGGTAAATTGGGTAAGCAGTGGCTGAGGTTTGGTATGGTGGTGTTTGGGGTCTTGGGTGCATTGGTGTGTATCTTGGGAAAAAGGGTTGTTGACTCTGCACATAATTCACATCAGTCTCCTTCTTCCTGGGCGGAAAACCTTTTCTTGTGTCTTCACTAGTTACTGGAAGCTTGCCAGCTTTAGCAAGATTCTCAATCCTTTCTCCAACAATGATCAACTCAGAGAAATCTTTGTATGCCGCTCCTGCCATATTTCCAATATAAGGCGATCCTAAGGTTCCCAAAAAGTATGAGCACATTTCTGTTGGGATGAGAGGTGGTTGGACTTGAGCAGCTAATGTTCTCCATCTTTGAGCATACTGTTTAAATGTTTCATCTTTCTTTTTTTGCATTGTGCTTAGTTGCACTCTTGTCGGTACTCACTCTATCTCGATTTTGATTAGCTCCCAATAAGTCGAGTGATTCTTTCATGGTTCGCATCATTTCTTCCATCCTGGCCTGAGTATCCGTCATTGCATTCAACTGTCCCCTCATTTCGTCAACTTCTGTACTCAGATTCCTCCCTGGTTCAGAATTAGCTACAGCTGTGATGATTCTCCCTGAATCACCATTACCTCCTGCCATCTTGGTTCGAGCTCTGGTGTTATGAACACGAGTTAGATCGGTATCCTCTTTCCTTAGGTGCCCAATGGTTACGAGTTACACATGCACACTCACGCACACTCTGTGTATAATAATAACCAGAAGGGTTAAAGATTTTCTATTTGTTTTATATGTAAAATAAAAATCGAACAACAATCATCAAAAGTTCTTTTCAATAGTAAGGATACCCCACACCTATTCTTATGGGTATGTTACCCTATAAGTCAAGGTGTGGTTGATAACAAATCCACAAGGAGAATCCACTCCTCTGTAGGTGCTATCTAATGAACACTAGCAATGCAATTGTTTTCCTGATGACTAAGCTTCTCACATTTTTGCACGAGGATGAGCCATCTCAAGGTAAAAATGTGATTGATTACTTTCTAAGGGAACATTTATTCCTCTATAAAAAGTATCTAATGAGTTAGAGAAATTCAAAGTAGCACAAACATTGAGAATTTCATTAATTCCTAGATGAAGTTCCGAGTACAAGCCTTTTCGAAATTGATAACATAGAAAATTACTACATCAGCAACCCTTTATTCAATACAAATTACTACATCAAAAACTTCATCTTTTTTCTTCTGAGGTCTTTAGTGATGCTTTCACATACGTCCATAAACTCTGTCATTTCTGGAGGTAATCTGAATGGTGGCATCTTGCTAATTTGTTCATTGGCTTGCTCAAATCGGTATATGAAGTTGGGGACATAATGACTCAATTCACTATTGAGTTTTCCATACTTTTCTTCCCACTCCAAAGCCTTTTCTCTCCATGACTTTCCAAATTCCACTGCGTTAACAAACAAATCGTGATAATGATTTGCTGATGCCCACCCTCGAGTGGCATTTTGTTCAGTTTGTGCCAAAACTGTTGACAGATATTCCACTTGTTCTTCCAACTTCTTTCGCATATCTTTCTCTTTATTGATCTCTATTTTTAAGTTGAAAACATTCTTATCCCTACTGTTGATTTCTTGTTCCATTCTTCCTACCATGCGGCTCTTCTTATTAATCTCTTGCTCTAACTTGCTCCTTTCTTTCATGGACGTGTGGAGTTTTTCTTCAAGCTCTTTGATCTTGGCCAAATGAGTGGTTGAGATCTTCTCTTTGCCTTTTCTGGACTTTACAATTTCTGCAGCTTCGGCGCACTCATCTTTCAGGGTCTCAATCTCCTTAGTCATTTTCTCACATTGGTGTTGCAGAATGTTAGCTTTTAGGTCAGCTGCCTTCTTTTCTTCTTCCAAGCATCGCATTTGTGCCTTCATTGATTCTACTTGGGATGTCCATTGAGGTACTTTTAATGTTTGCATAGGAACGGAATTGCTTAGAATATCCTTTGAACAGTTATCTCTGCCAGTTCTTGTTTTCCTCCATTCCCTGTATTCTTGAGAAGAGGTTAAATGTTGTTGGCCAAGTTCCCTTTTCCCTAGGATTTTGATATCATTCCATGCCATTTTGATCTTCCTTTCTTGTTCCATGGTGTTTTTATCTTTCTGATACAAGAAGCTGAACCCCTTTAGTTGTTCCTCTTCTGGCTTTGTTTGGGTCCAGTGAAGTTGTCTGAGCACCAATGCGGGTGTATAGGCAATGCATCCCCTCGGACCCATTAAAGGAACGTTGTGAAAATCGCCACAACTGTAGATAACACTTTCTCCATGATACCAAGGACAAACCCATTTGAAAGTACTAGATTGTATCTGTGAGAACTCCTTTTTCCATATTTTTGCCTCTTGATGATTTATCTGTATGCGATAGAAGTCTCCTAATGGATTAGGAAAGAGGCCCATGCGATTATCAGCATATGCATGAGTCATGAACCAGACATACAACATAGGCAAACAACAACGCAATCTTCCTCCATTTTTCTGAATGCAAACTCCCAAGGAAAGAAATGTATCTGCCAGGATAGTTGGGATAGGATTCATGCCACACGTCTCGAATTTAAAAAACACATCCATGGCAGCCTGGTCAACAATATCTGGTGTGAATGGGAATAAGATCAATCCATAGATTGTTAGTGCTAGTGTACGATTGAAGAAATCCCAACTTTCTTGCTGGGCCAAAGTTTGCATATGAGTTTCTAGAAAACTCTTTCTGATTCCTTGAGTAGATCCCCTTACTTCCATTCTCATCTGGTTTGGATCAACTCCAATTATTCTGGCAACCTTTTCTTTGCTAACATAATGCCCTTGGTAGTGGTATACACCAGATTCTTCTCGAATTGGTAGCCTCAACATAACTATATACTCTTCTATAGTTGGTGTTACATCAAGATCCGGCAATTCGAAACAACAAAGAGAAGGATTCCAAATTGTGAGAGAGCACTTAATGCTGGAGTTTCCACAGGGATGAGTAACAAATCCAATATGCGCCCATACATATCCTTAAAAGAGGATAAGACTTCACGAGGCATCAACTGAATTAATTCTTTCACTTTCTCTAACTCATTTGCTCGTCAAATCCTTTGTAACTTTGATTTTTCTCTTCCAGTCATGTGCATTGCTAGTGTTCATCTGTGTTGTTTCCATTTGATCTGAACTAATGATGACTTTGTTTTATTATCAATTAAAAACCAATGTGAACAAAAATGAAATAATTGAGTAAAATGAAAAAAAAAATGCATGCTCTTATTAAGAATATTCTTTTATGAAATGCACAATCCTACATGATCAAATAAACAAGAAAATACATGTGAATGCTAAGAGTATGTTGTGTTAAGAAAAACATGAGAAAATGAAATACATGATGCAATGAACACAATGCTTGTCTATGTTATGAATGATGAGAATGTATAGCATGAGACAATAAGCTAGTTAACTTAGATACAATGTGATAATGTAAAACAACAAAAAGTAAAACACAAAGGAGTATAGTGTAAAGAGATGAAAGAAGCATGCTCCCTCTGTCCTAACAGGGTAAAGCTTAACGGGTGGGAAGTTCTAAGGCCAAAAACCCTATTTGGGAGGCTGCTATGTTCAACTATGTGTGCACACATTCATGGTGGGTTTAGACTTCTACTGACCATGGTCCCCAGATTGCCCCTGTCCACAGGACAAGAATCTGACTTTTGAACCAACCACAAGTAGGGATGAACCCTCTCGATATGATTGATCCATAAAGCAGTAACAATCCGAGTGGTGTCCCAACAACTACCAAGTGAGCATGAAGCCCCTTATGGCAATGTCAGGAAACCCCCTAATCCTTAGCTCGCACGGGCTCGGGTATAGAGTCCAAAAAACACAGTGTGTGAAGTGATTGTGATGTGTGTGCAGGGAGCATACAAACCTTTCAATCCTAACACTATATACTCCTGCAAAACAAAATTCAGAGAATACATATATACAAAATAACAAAAGTCTTCTAACCTAAGGTTTTAGCAAATAAAGTAAACATTATATTTAAACAGAAGGAATATTTAAATCATTCGAAAAAAAAAGAAAAATAAAGAAACACTATACAAAACAATGAGAAAAATACAAGCAGAATTCAAACAACAAATATATACAAAATACAATAATCATCTATCCTAAGGTTTTAGTAAATAAAGCAAATATATGAACATTAAATCTTGTAAAAGAAAAATAAAAGAAATACTGTACAAAATAAAAAAGAAAACAAGAATCAACGGGGTTATATATAATTTGCACAACTAACTATATAGGCCTGACTCTCTCACTGATATCCCCAGTGGAGTCGCCATCTGTCGCAACCGGGATCGCGACGGGACGGCGAAAATGAAGTTTTGAAAATTAGGAGTCGCCACCAGATTTATTTGAATTGGGAAAACATGAAAAAACCCATTTTATTTTAGAAAATAGTCTTCGTAAACCAGATATGGGCTCGGGAGTCGGTTATGCATAGGGAAGGATAGGAAGTTAATCCTACAGCACCCCTAGTACACCCGTATTTAAACGGTACCTTAGTAAATTGTGCAAATTAAATAATAACCCTCTAAAAATTTCAAATAAGGAAGCTAAAAATTATAATTTAAACACATGAATCAAGGAAAATTAATTTAGCAAAATATTTACAATTTAAACACATTAATTAAGAAAAAATTAATTTTGACAAATATATTTACAATTTTAACACATAAATTAAAAAAAATGATTTACACAAAATATTTACAATTTAATAAATAAATTAAGAAAATTAATTTTGGCAAGTATATTCAAAATTAAAAAAAATACATTAAGAAAAATTAATTTTGGAAAATACAACTAATAAATAATTTATACAAAATATTTACGACTTGATGAATAAATTAAATTAAAAAAATTTAATTTTGGCAAGTATATTTAAAATTTAAATAAATACATTAAGAAAAATTAGTTTTAGAAAATATTTTTACAACCTTAACAACTAATAAATAATTTGCACAGAATATTTATAACTTGATAAATAAATTAAGAAAAATTAATTTTGGCTTGACAGGAGTTGCCTGCTCCTACGTATCCTCTGGTGCAATGAGGAACTCAAAGTCACGTAGTTCTGTAGAAAATATTTGTGTGTTAGTTGATTTTAATTAATTAAAATTATTTTAAGTAAAAAAAAACATTTTTCTTTAAAAAAACAAAATCCGTTCTTAAAGAGGATTTAAGTTAGCACTTAGCTACTCAATAAACCCTCTTGATTCAACAATAATGAAGATAACATTTGCTATTCAATCACTATTATTAATCATTCCATAGAAAATTATTACTATTATTATTTTTATTTTTTTTAATGTATTTATGTACAGGAAAGAAAAATGAAACATATTGGTTTTTTTTTTTTTTGACACTAAGTTCAATATGAATTGATGAAGCTAATCTATAAATAAAAACGAACATGCAATTAACTTGTACAAAATACTAGGACAAATAAAGTAAAATAAAAATCCTAAGTAATATTTTTTTTCACCTTTTATATATATATATTTTAAGCTTTTAACACAAAATTCTATTGGCATAAAAATAAACAATTGAAGCGCGTCCCAACTTTATTTATTCACGCCTATTCAATTGGTTTAAAGAAAAATTGCTAATACACCTTGTTGCAAACTTCATCTTTTTTTTTTAGAAAAAAAGAAACCTGAAAATTGCAAATGTGAACCCGAACAAAAAGAAAAATCAGCCCAAACAATTTGAAAAGAAACAGCAACCCAATTATAGACTAGCCTAATAAGACTTTCATTCTACACATTATCAACTTTAGATCAATAATATCAAATAATAAAATATGCGGAATAAAAAAACAGAAAGGCTGAAATTGAAAGAGGATATATTATGCACAGACACAATGGGATCATGGAACTTCACTTTTCAGTTTTTACTGGGAACAAATAGCGTGATGGGTCCCAACATATATTAAATAGAGAACAAAAACACATCAAATAGACTAATACAATAACATGAATTCAAAGAAAATGATAGAGATATTTAAAGTAAAAGAGATCCTTCACATTCCCCTATTCTCTACGAATAGCAAAACCCATATTCTTTTATCCCAATAGCAATAATGATAAGCACGAAAAAATAAATCAGGGAAAGGGAAGTAAAATGCAAGCAAAAGGGATTTTGACTCCATTGTGCACTATGAGCTGTAAACACAGACACACACACACGCATGCAAACATAAAACAAAACCACATTAAATAAAAGTTAAAATAGCCATACAACAAAATAAAAATTAATAAGATAAAGGAGAAGGGTCTGGAACGGTGATTTCCTTTTTCTTTTTGTGGTTGAAATACACACATATGCAGCAAGAGTGAGAGAACAAAAGAGATAGCAAGACTTCCGCATGTGGGTAAGGGAGGGGCTGAGTTAGATCGCGGCCAAGGAGCAGAGAAACAAAGGAGAGGCCGTGACTGGTTGACCATGGTGAGCATGGGGGAAAATCGCGACCATGGCGAACTACAAGGAAGAGGGCGCGACTGTGCCGGTGCGAAATTTGCACAGTGGACTGATGGGGATCTTTCCGGCAAAGATTAAGGCGATCTCTTGGGGGTTGGCTCGCGACTGGCAGAGGTTGGGTTCGCAATAGTGGCGCAGTAGAAAGGCTGGGTTCGTGGGGAAGGAAGGAAAGCTCACCGTGGTGATTGGGGTCTCACATGGGGACTTTGTGCAGCTGTCATGGCGGAGATCATAGCCGCGCGTAAACACCCATGGGTACACAGTGGTATTTTATGACTGAAAGGGGAGAGGGCTATTGTGTGTGCAGATTGCAGAAATGTTTAAAAATGATAACAATGAAAATATGCAAGATGAGCTAATGCTTCATTATGGATTACCTGTGTATATCTCTCTTTGTATCTGTTCCCTTTTTTTCGTTTTAAGATGATAGCTGCTATTTCTTTCAGAGTCACTGAAGATTAGATCACTCAAAATAGCAACATGAAGTAAGTACTGATGCTAGTGATTGATGTATGTCTTGCTAGAATTTTTCTTTTCAAGAATTTTGTAATGACGAAATTCCCCTGATGATGGTTCCTTTTGTGTCTATCAGAGTCTTTAAAATTAGATCACTCTTTTAGTTGAAAATAACAACAGGGAGCAAGTATTGATGTTGATGATTCCCCTCAAACTCTGTTAAAATCTTCGAACAAGCTCTTCTTTTTTTTTTTTACTTTTGATAATGAAGATTGTCCTCTCCTCTTATGTCTATCCAAGTCTCTAAAGTTAGATCACTCTTATAGACAAAAATAGCAATAGCAAGCAAGTATTGGTGCTACTGATTGATGTTTCTGTTTATTCTAAAAATTTGCTCAGTCCTCCCCTCTCTGTGTTTGCTTATTATTATTTTTTTTTGAAAGTGAAGATTGTACCAAAGATCCCCTTCTCTCTCTTTTAACTTCCTTATTTATACACATGCCGAATTAAACGCTTTTGTCAGACAATTTAATGCTTTTGATTTGCTGTCTGCTGAGGCATTAAATGGCCCGATTTTTTTTGATGTAGTTGCCAAGTCTGAGCATTAAATGCTCCGTTAGAACATTCAATGTAATCCTGTGCATCTTTTGACTCCTTTTCTTTTATTATTATTATTATTATTTTTTGATCAAGCATGGAGAAACTGGAGCCCTCTTTTTTCTTCTTATTATTATTTTTTGTTTGGGCCAAAAGTAATATGGGCTAAAAATGAAAGAAGAAAGAAAAAGAAGAAGAAAACAAAATAACAATAATAATAAACAAATAAACAAATTAATAAAACGAGCTCACCTTTCATACAAAATGAACTTAGAACTCAATTAATTAAGCATCTTCATGAAACATAAAAATGAACCTGATACTCTAATTTTTTGAAAGAAACTTGAGTTTATTTTAATATGAACCAAACAAAATCGGGTGTTCACAACTTAACTTTCTTATCGTGAGTATGCAACTTCTTTGGATCATATTTCATAATCATTAATTTCTGGAGTCTAAAGGATCATTTCTATGTGTCTTATGTCTTCTTTAATCTTAGCATGTCATCCATAGATGCAAACATGGGCATACAATTACAACTATTATTATGATATTTCATTTAACATTACATGCTCATAAGCCTTATAGTTTTCCCTAAGTTCACAAATTTGGCGAAAATCCGGCAGCATAACGGCTGAAAATAGAGTTTTTCCAAATTTGCTTCGTGCCACAAAACCTATAATGAAGCATTTACAAGTACAACATTCCATAATTCTTTGTCAGCAATATATTGGAAAATAAACATGCTCCTAGGCAGTATACCAGAATCAAGGACCGGACTTAGTTAATGCATATGCTATGCTCAATAGAATTTACACATACTAGTAATCATTACTTGCATAGTTATCTCAAGTCATAGAATCTCCAATTAATTTATATGCATATAGCCATCAATACATAACAATTACATTCCTAAGATATCCATTGGACCAAGGTGCTAAAAGATAAGTCCAAAACCCGGTTTTCCGCATTTTGCAAAACGGTTTAATGTAACACTTGTAATTATTCTTTTAAGCGCCTAAGAAACCAAAAATAATTCTTACAATCATTTTTACTAATTTTCGAGCTCATGACCAATATCAAACAGTACTGTACAGTTTGGACAGTGTCGTAAAAATTTAGTTTCTGAGTTCCAGAAGTTACATTTTTTACCCTTTCTAATTACTGACTTTTCCTAAGATGACAAAAATATTTATCACCACAATTAATAGTAATTTTTACACCTATAAACCATTCCAAACAGCATTATACAGAATTTATGAAGTCTAAACAGTATCCATAAATTTTAATTTCTAAAAGTTCTAGAAATCACATTTTTAATCCTTTCTAGTTACTAGTTTTTCCTAAAATGCTAGAATTAATTTTTACCTTAATTAATAGTAATTTTTACAATTCTAAACCATTCCAAATAGTATTACACAGAATTTATAATGTCAAAAATAGTAGCCATAGTTTAATTTCTAAGAATGCTAGAAATCACATTTTTAATTATTTCTAGTTACTAATTTTTCTAAAAAATTATTCTAAGTCTTTGGAAACACTTAGAAACTATTCTATCTCTTTGAAACTCAAATAATGACCTTTAAAACAGAAACCAAAAATTAAAGTTTCATTAATAAGGCTTTGGTTCATGAAAATTGTATCTTTACTATCTTTCGAGTTTTCAATGCTTTCAAAAATTTCTTTATAAAATCAAGGTACAAGGTTTGTACCTTATAAACAAAATAAAATCCTTTACAAATTCAACCTCATAGCATGACCGAATATATGCACAAAATATAGCCATGATAAAAAATTTTATTTACGATCCAATGGTAAGTCTTGAGCTTTAGAGATTTAGGTGATGACTAGAAACATAAATATGCTACACAAACCTCATTTCAATCTTTATCATTGTAAGGTGATGACTTGGAAATATAAATATGATGTGCAAGACATGAAATATAAACATGAAATGCAAGTTCATTTTTAAGTCTTTAAAATTAGGTGATAACTTAAAACATAAACATGGAATGCAAGACTTGAATTTAAACAAGAAAATACAGGTCCATTTCTTTAGTCTTCAAGATTTAAGATGATGACTTGAAAATAAACATGATATGCAAGGCATTGAAATATAAACATGAGATGCAAGGGCTTGAAACATAAACATGAATGTAAAATTATTTTTACATCTTATTAAATCCAAAGCTCAAGACTTTATAAGATGCAACTCTTGACCCCAATCAATCTTAAACAAAGTGAGCTTTAGAGTCCCTAATCACCATGGTTCCAAGAAATCAAAGAAAGAAAGAAATCATTTTATTTCTCATACTCTCTTGGAACCGAAAATTGGACCTTGAGCTCTAGAGGTCTAATACATAGTGATTTTACAACCACCATCAAGAACCATCATCATCAAGCTTTAGTCTTGAACAACAAAAAAGGATATCCAAAAAAATCAACAAGTATTTTACTTTTCTCATTCTTTAAAACCAAAAAAAAAAAAGAAGAACTAAACCTTAGGCTTTAGAGGTCAAATACATGGTGGTATCAACCCCACCATCAAGATCTCTCATTATCAAGCCATGGTTTTTAATCGTCAAACAACGACAAAACTGAAAAACAAAAAGCAAGAAAGGCAAAGGTTAAACCAAAATGGAAAGAAAGAAAAGAGCAAAAACTCAACCATTCATCCATCATCAAAGTTGAAATGACAGGAAAGAAAAAAAAGGAAGAAGAACATGTTCATGTATTTAACATCAAAATTGAAAATGAAGTAAGAAAAAGAAAAAACTTAAAACAAAATCCCTACCAAGGTGTTGTGGTGGTTTGATATTTGTAGCTTGGATGGAGATCAAGAATGATGTCTCTTGAAGGTGGAGGAAGAAGAAGATGAAAGCTCTTGAGTTCTTGAGAGAAAAGAGAGCATTTTTGACAACTTTTGAGCAAGACTAAAAAAACAAATGGTAAGAAAATGAAATTTTTAGGAGTGTATAAGTGTTAAAAATTTGAATATGAGAGAGAAATGGGGGAGGGATAGTTGCTACCTTTGGGGCTGTTTTGGGGGGGAAAATTTTTCATTTTCATGTGTGTTAGGACATGAATTAGTGGTAGATTTAATTAGGCAAAAAGGTTACGGATTAATAATTAAGTGTTTGGGTTAGTAACAATGTGTTTAAGCCTTTCAATACATGATTAAAAAGTTGTCTTGTAAACTTAGTTGAGTTAAACTCAATTACTTTGAATTTCAAATGCCAACAAGGTTCCTAATTTTAGGGAAATGGAGAGAGAAAATATTATTTACTTTTTTACTTTCTTTATGTCTTAAGAGTTCTTTAATTAAGAATGAGATTTTGAATTTCCGTAAGAAATCTTAGGCCTTAATTAACCTCAATTAATTATTTTGACTCAAGATTAATAATTAAAATTAAATTATCTTTAATTAAAGCCTAATATCATCTATATTTCCTTAATTACTTAATTAAGCTCATTTTGCACTGACCAGGAACAAAATAGTAAGTTCACATGAAAACTTCTCGGGACCACCCGGACCTTTCCAAATATCACTCAACCCTTATAATCGACATTTCTAACCTCCGGGTAATAACCGGGTTCAGTCGGCACTTAATCCCGTGTTAAATCACCGTAGGGGTAATTTTGTTATTTCAAGCACCAGAAATACCAAAATTGACATTTTCACCTTTATCATTACCTCTAACACATATAATCCCCTTCAAACATTAAACTAACCCCTTGAGGATAGCCTAAGTCGGCCGTCCTCGAATTTCGAGCAAAATGACCTTAGGGGTATTTTGGTCATTTGCACATAGGAAAAATCGCATTTGGGGTGGCCGGGATCGTCCGGACTCGATTTTTATACAAAAATGACCCAGGGGTATTTTGGTCACTTTTGCTAAGTAGAAAAAATCGGGGCATCACATTACTCCCCTCCTTAAAAGAATTTCACCCCTGAAAATTTGTTACACGTACATGATCATACCAGTTGGATAGGCTTGACAAGTCAAAATGAAGGAAATGAAAATAAGCTTGATAGGAAAATCAGTTAATATGAAGGTTTGCTAACAATCGGAGCACTCCTTAACTGGTTTATCAGCTAGACATAGGTGACTAGGCGAGGTAAATATCAATACTCACGGCTTACACAAGGTTGGAACTCGAAAGTGGTAGGACAACCCATTCCTAACTATATGTAAATTCTTGAAAAGGGGTGATAAGTGAGACTAGTTTTAAGAGTTTGAAAGGATGGTATGTTAGCTCTTATGGGGAAATCAAAACCAAACATTCACAGAGTCCTCACTAAAACTATCCACAAGTCAACAATTAAAATAGGGAGAAAGGAGCATTCAACACTTGTTAGGATGGAAGCCTAAGAAATCATGACGCATATGACAAGTTTACTAAAAGAAACATGACCAAGCAATTTATAAGGAAACTCGAGTACAAGCAAATTCTAGAAAGCCACCAAAAGTAAAAGGGACATGCACGAAGGAGCCACGAGGTTTCCACACTATCATAAGCTACAAACCAATGTATGGAATCGAAATCAAGAAGCATAACCAAAATCTTACCATTTATTGATGCATGCTTACCTCGAGTGTTAGTGTGGGAGGCATCTTCAACATTGATTGTGAACACTCGTCCTTGGCGTTAGGGTCTAATAGTGGCATTCAATTGTGGGGACTTCACATTGCAATCTCGAATCATGTGGCCAGGCTTGCCACACCTAAAGCACACTCTTTGACCAACTAGATAGGGATGGTTACCATGGTTTTTTCCACACTTTGGACAATCGGCATCAAGGGCTCTTTAAGGCACCTCCTCCTTTGGACCATTCGATCCCCTATATTGAAAATCCCTCCTGGGGCCTTTGGGTCTAAACTGCGGCTTGGGTTGCAGCTAGACATGCTGCTTAAACCTCGGGGTTTGTGGTGCTAACTTTCGGGTGAATTTCTCAGCCCTTGACATGCTCAGCTTCTTGTGGCCTTCCTCAATGATGTGGCACTTGTTGACTAGGGTAGGGAAGTCCTTAATCTCCATGTGCACAACAACAATGTTGATTTCCGCCTTCAGCCCGGCCTCATACTTCACGCATTTCCAGATCTCGTCAGGGTTCCCTTGAAAAACCCTTGACAACTTGATCAGCTCCTCAAACTTCACAGTGTACTAAGCAATACTCATTCCCCCTTAGGTCAGCTGCATGAAGTCTATGTCTTTGGCATTCCTTACAAACTCCGAAAAGTACTTCTGATAGAAGCAATTCTTGAACACCTCCCAATCGATTATGGTGCCGGACGCCTCTAGAAACCTTCGGGTACCAATCCACTAGTATTCGGCATCTGCCTCCATCAAGTAAGTAGCGAAAGTCACTTTCTGTTCCTCGGTGCAATCGATCACTGAAAAGATCTTCTCCATGCTCTTGATCCACTCATCAGCTTGGTTCGGGTTTAGAGTTCTTCTAAACGATGGCGGGTTTGCTCTGCGAAACTCCTAGAATCAGGCATGCTTGAGATCGTCAGCAATATTGGGGCTAAGACCAGTGCCTCCCTAGCAATCCATTCTTTTGAATATCATCTGCATTGACATGGCCTTGCCATGTCTCTAAGGGGTTCGGTAGTCTCATTACCGTGCTTGCTACTGCCCGGATTCCTATCCTATTATGGTCGTTCCATCAGTTCCTAAGCACACCGAACAACAAACACCGAGGTGATCAGGCTCAATACTTCATGCAAGGTGAGCTAGTTACTGTGGCATACATGCACATACAGGGGTCATGCATATATATTATATAGCTTATCCTATCAATAAAGCACTACACATGACACAACTATCGCATTATGCTTAAGAAGCATAGTTTGTCCAATCCTCAGGCTCCGTGAGAATCGAACTGCTCTGATACCAAAATGTAACACTCTAACTTTTAACCTAATAAGCTCGAGTTGCATTCCGGTTAATTATTAGTCGTTACGCCTTTGTTTCAAAAATTAACTTATTCTTCTTTAAAATACAATTAATAAAATACGACTACATTTTTTTTTTAACTTTTAAAATCAAAATGCGAGCCATATATGGGTATAGATATCAGTCAATACTTGCTTAATAATAACAATCATATAAACCTCATTATATATATGTGTAAACCATAACATATAACATGACACATACTAGATTAACATATTATAACCATAACATAATAGCGACGTCCTATAAACATAAAGGACATCCAAAGATACTAAATCTACTAATAAAGGTTGCACATACAATAGGCCAAAGCTAA
The DNA here is from genome assembly GCA_031216105.1 of Dalbergia cultrata. Classification (NCBI taxonomy): domain Eukaryota; kingdom Viridiplantae; phylum Streptophyta; class Magnoliopsida; order Fabales; family Fabaceae; genus Dalbergia; species Dalbergia cultrata. The sequence continues at coordinate 25,872,290 of CM062353.1, read as the reverse complement.
ACATGATTATAACAAAACTAAACTAGTTTCCAATACATATCCATTAAAAGACTAGGCTACGAACAGGTATATGGGATATGATAACCTTAAAGCTAATACCCAAAGGAAAGCTATCTTCATGCTTCCACTGCACCCCTCTGATCCGGTTCATAGTGCAACTGCCACGTCCATATCTCAAGGAAAACTACGAACACCGCCATTATCCTTGTCTGGAGACAACACTGAAGAAAGGAGAGGAATAAGAGACTTATTCAAGATTCTCAGTAGGGCTTTTCGACTCTAACACAAGTGTCATCATCATCGTCCCCACCCATTTCGGATAAAAGGATTTTGAGAAGATTAAAATTGAACCTTATACATGTACATATCTTTCATATTGAAAACCAAAGTGGTTGGGGACATGATGATAACACTTGTGTTAGAGTCGAGAAACCCTACCGAGAACTTTGAATAAGTTTCATAAGTTTCTCATCCCTCTCCTTTCTTCCATGTCATCTCTAGACGAGGATAATGGCATTGTTCGTGATTTTCCCTAACATATGGACGTGGGAGTTATGCTGTGAACCGGATTAGAGGGTCGCAGCGAAAGCATGGAGATAGCTTTCCTTTGGGTATTAGATTTAGGGCTGTCATATCCCATATACCTGTGCATAGCCTAGTCTTTTGATGGATATGTATTGGAAACTAGTTTAATTTTGTTATAATCGTGTTTAGCTTTGGCCTATTGTATGTGCAACCTTTATTAGTGGGCTTAGTATCTTTGGATGTCTTTTATGCTTATAGGACGTTACTATTATGTTATGGTTATGATATGTTAATCTAGTATGTGTCATGTTATACTATGGTTTGCACATATATATGATGAGATTTATATGATTGTTATTATTAGGTGAGTATTAACCGATATCTATACCCACATGTGGCTCGCATTTTGCTTTTAAAAGTTCTAAAAAAAATTAGTCATATTTTATTACTTGTATTTTAAAGAAGAATAAGTTAATTTATGAAATAAAGGCGTAACGACTAATAATTAATCGGAATGTGACTTGAGCATATTAGGTTAAAAGTTATGGTGTTACAAAGGCACTAAAGGATCGCTTCGAGGATGATTCCCTTGCTTGGTTCCCTACGAGCTCAGGGATTTTATTGTGAAGTCAGCCTATCAAGCCATTTATGCAGGCTTCATGATAAAACCTTTAATTATGGTGTCATTTGGAAGTTGAAAATTCCCTAGCATTTTAAATCGTTTCTCTAGCTTATGGCGAATGAGTCCCTTCTCACCAACGCTGGACGTGCTCATCGGGGTATGACAATGGATGATTTATGTCCGATTTGTGGTATCTATAGTGAGACAGTGCTCCATATTACCCATGACTGCCCTTTTGCATGGAATATATGGAAGAGCATTGTGCCTAGGGGTCATCATCATACTTTCTTTAGTCACAGTTTATCTCAGTGGCTGGAGATCAATGTGAAGATGGCCTCGTGTACTTGGTGCCTACTTTTCGCAGTTACATGCCATTCTCTTTGGAGGTTTTGCAATGACCTGGTCTTCAATGGGAACCGTATCTCCCACGTGGATGCTATGCCTGCCATTTTGTGGATCACCCAAGACTCTAATTTTGCGTGGCAAGCTTTGGGGGTAGCTAGGCGAAAGATTCCTAATTACCAGGTCCATCATATGGGGTGGGATCTCCCCGCTCAAGGTTGGTGTAAAATTAATACTGACGGATCAGTTTTGGCGAACTTATCGGCCACTTATGGAGGTTTAATAAAAGACCACCTTGGCAATTTTATCAGTGGATTCAGCGTTCATCTGGGTAATATTTCAACCACTTTGGCTGATTATGGAGATTATACATGGGCTTGAAAATGGCCCACATTATTGGTTTTTGGAGAGTGATCATTGAATCAGACTTGGCTTGTGCATTGAATCTCATTCATGGATCTGCCCACCATTTGCATGCATGCAGCTCTATATCATTTAGTAGAATTCTCACAACCGTATGTCGATTCTGGCCTTGACATGGTGGTTATTGAGAAGCCATATAAATCAAAACAAACATGGATGTTTATGGATGCCTTTATGAAAGAGCTCTGGTTCATGATGGCAGCTATACACATTTTCGTTGGATTGGTCTTTTGGTTGATTGAATGGGAAGTCAATGAAGAACTGCAAGGGCTTGGGGCCATGACTTGGTTTTTAGTCACTGTAATATTCTTCGCACACAGTAAGTCCTCTAACATTTAAGTTCAAGTTAAGTCAATTTGAGTATACTTCATAGATACTAAACCTCAGTTAAATAGATTTCGTCATACAAACTTCTTCTAAGTGCATCAACATCAATACTAATGAAGCTAAATCTAGTATAGCCATTCATATTTGTTAGAAGAATAAAACTCCAAGTTCATTCCTGGAAAATTTGCATTGTAATATATTCATCTGTGATATATAAAAAGCAATGATTTGGTTCCTAATTTAACAAAATTATAAACAGACACAAAACCTAGTCCTTGGATTTTAATACATTGATCCCCAAAGGGAACTAACTTGTTATGGATGTGGTTAAATTTAGGGACCAAATTGTTGTTTTTTTCTATTTCAGGTGCGAATATGTTACAATGCAATTTTTTCAATGACAAAAACATAAGCTTCTCTTTTCTTATCGGAATGTAAATATAGAAATATCCACTATTTCACATGTAGTGATCACTACATCTAGAATTTGATGCTGGTCATATAGCTTTTCAATCATAGTCTTCTTTTTTTTTTTAATAAATCCTAGTTCTAATTCTAGTTATATTTTCTAATAAGCAGGAGAACCAATAAGAAGCCCCTTGGCTCGATCTGTGCTGGCACCATGGTTATTTGTTATTCTCATTGTAACAAGTAGTTTCACAGCAAGTTTGACATCCACGATGACTATCTCACAACCTGAGCCATCAGTGTTAGATATCCAGACCCTTCTAAAAAGAAATGCCTCGGTTGGTTGTAATGGAAAATCATTTATTGAGAGGAATTTGATTGACGTACTAAAATTCAAGCATGAGAGCATTAGGAAAATTGATTCCATAACTGATTACCTTGTAGCCTTTAAGAATAATGACATCGAAGCTGCTTTCTTTGTTACCCCTCATGCTAAAGTCTTTCTTGCAAAGTACTCATGCGAGGGCTTCATCAAATTAGGGAACACCTTCAGGCTTGATGGCTTTGGTTTTGTAGGTTTCTCTCCTCATTCTCAATTGTGTGACTTGTTTTGTAGATGTGAAAATTGAAATAAATCAAAGGAACGAGAAAGTATTCTCTTGTGAAATCTATACGTCATCATATATAAATTTTTACATGAGAAATATTAATTGTACTCATAGATTGTAGAATGTCGTGTTGACTCATACTTCGTATCTAATGGTGGATAGGGTGTGAATTGACAGTGTCCCACACTTTATGAGTATAAATAACAGAACTTTTTTTACATTTGATTGGATAATGAGAATCTCAAAAGTAATTTACGAGACATGTAATTAATGGTGAAAAGTTACATGCTCAAGTTGTGCAAAATTATTGCATAAGAGAATCCATTCTCCAAAGGAATGATTGAAATTTGAATATTCCTATCTCCATCCACTTTTAACTATCTTTTTGGAAAACATTACAAATTTGGTATATTGAAATATCATTATATCTGGACATAATTGCCCTAGTGACATTGATTTTTCAATGTACCACATTTGTTTTATTTCCCAAGATAGTTAGAAATTGACAGAAGGAGTATCAATGCTAATTATTATATCCTTCTATTTCACAATAAACGTTGCTTTGACCTTTTTGGGACATTATAAATCAATCTATCTAGCACATTCATAAATCAATGTATATATTTTTAAAGCGTTTATTTGAGTTAATGCTTCTGCGCTTCTATTTTCACTCTTACCAAACTTTATGTACAATTCATTACTCATGCTTCAGATATTTGATGCAACGGTTTGTGTACATTTTGGTTTTTGATACCTCAGGTATTTCCGAAGAAGAGTTCCTCTTTGGCTGGTGATATATCTGAGGCATTATTAGGTGTTATAGAGAGGGAGAAACGGAACAACTTGAAAAAGATATGCTATCAACTGCAAGTTGCTCTCCGAAGGAGAGTAAAGCAAAAGATGGGTCACCGTTAGGTTATCAGCCTTTCCTTGGGCTATTTTGCATTTGTGCTATTGTTGCTGCTATGGCATTATTGTACATCATGGTTTGTTTGGTCTTGAAGAATGCAGGGAACTTGGTGAGGCACTTAAAAGCTGCACTAACTCAATTAAAGAGAATAAGGAGATGGATAACTGCTAACTTTGCTGGGATCTATTCCAAAGTACAGTCAAGGAGCATGAGAAGAGTTAGTGCTGCCACAGAAAGAAGAAATGTTGAGGAAACTATCACTAATAGTGAGCACTACCCTATGGTTGTTGAACTAGTTTGATGTAGTAATAGCTGCTCATGCTCCCTAACGTATTGATTCTTTTTGTTGGTGCAAAAAGCTTTCTACACATGAATTTAGCTATAAAAAATTAGAATGTAAAAAGCATTTCAGGATAATTTTTTATATCAAATGCATAAAGATGTTGAAAAGCCCAAAATAATAAAGGTATTGCTAGGATACATATATATAATTAAACAAAGGTGGAATTGTAACAATATTTTATATCTTCATGATAAGTACTTGATGAGTCCAAAAAGATATCCTGATTGGGATGAACTATCCCTTTAACCTAAATTTTTATCTTAAAAAAAGAAAAACTAATTAACAACCAATTACAATTTGCATCATTGCTTATTTATTTTTTTTAATGGAGGATTCATATCATTGTTGTACCGGAAGTGATTTGACTTATCTAAAATAAGATGGTTGGTAAAGTGAAAAGATAATGCATTATTCACCCTTAGATCATTTGATAAGATCTATACATAATGAAAGTTATTGGTCATTTTCTCAATTTACTGAATTCCTCATCTTAGGACACTGAAATCTGATTGGAAGCAGGAACAACACAAGCATTGTACTTGCACCCTTACCAATAGTCTCATTTTACTTTCATGGGATCATCTCTAGCGTGATAATCAATAAAATTGTGACAAAAAAATGTAATAAGAAGCGGCCATCAAGAAAGACAACTCAAAGTAGGCTAGGAAGATGACAAATGACAATGTCTCGTGCAATGTATCTAGGTATTAAAAAAATTAATGTTATGAGAATAATAAAATTGGATAAGAAATGCACACCATATACCATATCACCATTAGATGTGTGGTAATAAGGCGTATGGTATGCATTTATTGTATAATTTTATTGTTCTCATAACAGTAATAGTAAAAAATTTCTACTTTCTACTTTAGGCAACTCAAATTACGATTGACGTCGAATGAATCAAGCTTAACTCAAATTAAAGAAGACTTTATATGTAATCTTATATGAGTATTTTGACTAGACATTATTAAATATGTACCATTTTTTTTGCATTAAAAATTATATCATTGTGTTCACAAAAGCATTATTTGTTTCTTTTTGCATGGCTACTCCTAACTTCATGTTTTATCTTTTTTTTCATTAGCACAACATATCAGAATTAATAGAAAGAGGAATAAAAAAATGAAATAGAGTTACATTTGGAAAATTAATAAGGGAATGAAAAGGAAATTTGTTAATAGTATTTACAAGTTAAATACATTATTGCAAATAATGGAACAAAAAATTTATAGTGTGAGTTTGGTTCTGCATTTGTAGAATTGATTCTGGATAGAAATGATTTTTCTGAAATTGCTTTTGCTAGAATTGATTTTGAGATAAAGTGATTTATGTTTGATAGTTTAATCTGAGAAGCCATTTTGACCAAATAAAAGAACTGAACAAGTAAAAACCCAAAAGCAACAACTTTTCACTTATACTAAAATTAATTCTGGACCCAATAATTGATTTTGCACTCTCAAAATCGATTTTGAAGTGTGCCCACCAAGTTTCAAGGCATGCTGGCAGTTGTTAATTTTTTGAATTTCCATATCTCCTTGTTCTACCTCAGTTTGGAAAAAAAAAAAAGGCTATTAAGAAATAAGGGAAACTATTTCCCCTTGACTTCCCTTCCCTTCCTTTTCTCTCATTACTAGGGTTGTCCATCAGTGAGTGAGTCGATGGGTTAAGTTAGGTTGTGGGTTTGAAAACTTTGATTTCAACACACAAACTAACCCAACTTATCTAGTTGGGTTTTTAGTACTGTCAAAATCCTACAAGACTATTGTTATCCAAAAGTCCTAGCCTTTGCAGCACTATGCACGTCTCCCCACACCCTAAAAAAAATTGTAAATCCATGTTCTCTTCTCCATTTCGAGGGGAGCGACTCTATGAAGGTGGCTCAGCCCCTTCATGGTGGTTCTGGCATTGTCATTTCATGTAGTTAGTCTTTTTTTCTCTTTATGTTTTTGTCTTGCCTTCCCACCTCTCCCTTACATGATGGTTTGAGTGATTTACCATCCGGTATATCTCCAGGGATAACAACAGTTGCAAAGTAATTTGAGAAGATGTGGTGATAGCTCAATATTCATTTGTGGATCTCATGGTTGTTGAGATATCAAATTGTATACGAAGATTGTGCTTATGATATGAGATAATTTATTGCTGCTAATGATGGTTTTGGTTGTCTTTTATGTTATTTTATTTTGTGTTAAGCCTAGAGTTAGATGGCCTATGTTCCAATTTCTGTTTGCTCTAAGCTTGTTGTTGTGCAGGTTAGTTTCTATATGTTTTTTCTAATTTTAGTCCTTTTGCTGGTGTTAGTTTGTAGATTTTAATTTCTATTTTAATTTGCCTTTATTTTTTATGTCTTTGCTCTGTTTTATCAACTAGTAGCTCCCCTACTTTGGGTTGAGCTTCATACATCTAAAACGAAAAGGGATGCTGCTAGGGAGCTCTGATGTGTACCATAGTGTTAACCAAATCGGCTATATGTTATATGTGTTCTATGCATATGGTCAAGCTTCAAAGTTAGAAGGAAACAAGTTCATTCAATCAAGGTCTGCAAAAAAAGATTAATCACAAGGAAAGAGTTACTGTAGATCAGATTAACTTGTGTTCATCCTTTCACTAAATGGATTGATAATGTTAGATGAAGCTTGCAGGGTGCTTTTGAACGGTCTCTAAGAGTAGCCAACAATGCACCATTGGATGTTCTCTCATTGGATTGTTAGTGTATATGTGTCACTTAATATGTATTAATGGTTTTTGTTTAGTCGATAGGTCCCAGCCGATTTTGAATTATCCTTAAACTTGTAACTTTTTATCCTGCAGGTAGTTGGCCTACTAGGTAAATGAATAATAACCAATTTTTTCAAAAAAAATAAAAAAAATAAACTTGTTGAAAACATGTGCAATGCATGATGGACTTTTTGAATTGAACTTGAAAAGTTACTTTCATTAGACTTAAAGAACCATTTAAAAAGTAATATTAATGATTTTTTATTGTTGTATGCTTTCTAGAAAGCTTTCATGACTCATGGATGTTTTCTTAAATTTATGCATGGTGAGATTTATACTTATCATGCTTATTAGAAGATATGATATATATATATATATGAAACTAGTTTATTACTCGTGCAATGCACGAGATAATAATAGTGAACATATAAATTAAATATTAAATTTATTTACATGCTTTTATAAAATTATACTGCATACATATTTATACAATAAAAAAGTTATTACATTATATTCCTTTTAATAAATATGTTAATTTGTATAAAATATAATACAAAATAAATAATTAGAAAAAAATGGAATACAATAGTAATTAAATAATTTATCAAACCTCATTCATGTATCATAGATATTATGAAGGAAAGAGAACCATAACTAATAATCCATTTTACAATGATAATCAAATGTAATATCATAACATCATCCCTTTATGTTCTACAAAATAACATCATATTTGGATATTAGTTAATTATATGTCTGATATTATTTGAGAACATATAAGATGTAGATAATAAAATATTGACTAAATCAGAGTTAGACATATATGTGAAATAGTTGTGCTTTAATATAATTATTTCATTCATTACCATTATTTTATGGATGAAAAATAGATGACTTGGTTGGATGATATATCAGCTATTCTCGTTTTTCAAAACTCAATTTTAATATATATATATATATATGAATGATTTGAATAAATTATAATTAATTATATTTGTTACCATAGTGATTAGAATTGCGAAATCAACCTAATTGAAACAATTTATTTTAAATCATAATATAATTTTCAACAATGAATATAGATACTACTGCATTTTTTAAAGAAAATCTTATTTTCTTTCCAAATCCTATTTTCAATTCTCATCTTTAAAACAAATATCTAATATGGAAAAAATTAGTATACTTGATTTAACTGAAAATCAAGAATCATGATAAATAATCAAATTGGAATAAATTATAATCGATCAATTATATTTATTATTATAATTAATATATTCCCTACATAAATAACTTAAGTGACAATTACTAATCAAACTAAGATGATATTGAAATAAATTATAATTAATTATATTTATTATCATAATTATTACAACTGACATTACACATAAATATGTTATTGATAAAAATAGTATTCATATCAAAATAAAAAACTTGAACAAAGAATAGTAATGAAAATTTGTTCATTTGGTATAAATTGCAATTAACTGTACTTATTACAAAAACAACATATTATCTTTTGATGCTGTGAAAAATTCACATATTAATATAAATAAATATAGTTTATTAAAAAATATCATGTTATATTTTGTGGAAAAAATATTTAACAAAACTTTTTTTATGAATAATGATTGGTAATATAATATACTTACTTATATTTATTACAATCATTATAAATGATACGTTCTTTAGAAAAATGACTCGAAAAAACATTATATTATTTGTTAGGGAAAAAAGAAAATTACCTCCCTGAACTTTTGGTCTCATATAATTTAGACCTTGAGTTTTTAAATTATGCAATGCAGTCCCCTATACTTACTAAATGGTGCAGAGAGGACCTTCTGTTAGACTGTCATTAAAAGTCACTGTTAAATGGTCGTGTGCTTCTCACGTGCACACTCTCTTGGACAATTATACCCCTATCCTCAAATTAATTTCCAATCCCACTTTGAGCTTTTAGCACATTGAAACCCTTCTCCCAATTTGAGTGTGCTCAACCTTCAATTACACACCCTCACTGAAACACTTTCTTCCTTATTACTTCATATCTAAATATCTTCTTGCTTCTTGTTTAGTAGACTAGGGAAAGACCTCACGACCATCCAAAACTGAGAAGGCGCCATGATGCGAAGACGAAGAACGTAACATCCTAAAGTTATTTAAAATTTAATTTAAGCTTTATTAATAAGAATTTCAACACTTCGATAGATGTAATGATAATAAGGACGATCCAGCGGACGAGTTAAATTTTTTTTTTTTTTTGGCAATCTAGATAACAATGACACACACATTCATATATTAATAAGATTTTTTTTAAAAAAAGGGATCACATTTCTTGCATTTTCTCTTCCCAAAAGGTTCAGCTGTCCTTCCCATACAGCCATCTCACTTTTCTTCTCCACCAAAATTCCATAAACCAATTAGAAACATTAAACTATAATACCAAGACTCCATAACCAAAGCACAAGCTCTAATCTAGCTCTTAGAAATTCTTGAATCAACCTCCTTTAAAGGCTCCTTATCTCACACCACCATCAAGGTAGCTGTTATGTTACTACTCTAGGAGGAAATTTTGGCTAATTTTGAAGTGAAAATTCGGGGTAGAGGTACAAGCAAAGGCTAAGAGAAATACAAGAAACTTCTAGTAACAAGCGAGGGCGTTATTTGTTCTCTTTTCTTTCCAATTTTTCTCTGAATTTTTCTGGTTGTTTTGGCTGAAACTTTCTAGATATATTGGTTGATGATAGATAGATATAGGTGTGTTTAATTTGGTGAGGTGATTGGATGATGGTAAAAATCATTTTTCTCAAATTATGTTTTGATCCTTGTTGGAAAATCCCGGTTTAAAGCAAGCAGAGAATTTGTTTGAATTTTCTGACCTATTTAGAGATCTTGGATTGAGTTGAAAATTTGATGGGATGTAGCTAATATGTTAAGGTATCTCTTGTAAAAGTTTTGAGCCATTCTAGGCGCTTTTGCCATGTTTAAAAATTCAAGAATTGAATTGGTTAAGTTGCTACCTAAATAGTCAAATTCTGAAACACTGAAATTGTCTGAATTTAGTAGCATATCAAAAGATCGATTATTGAGCTGAAATTTTTATAGGATATTGAGGACATCTTGAAGTCCAACCCTGAATTTTTGTAGGTTGTATATGTTCATTTGATATGGTAATAAAATCAGGAATTTCTGGCTATTGGCTGAAAAGAATAGATTCTAAAAATTTAGTTTGCTCCGTTTTTATTGCACTTCTTATTTTGCCTTGAAATTTTTATAGAATCTCTTACACATGATGAATTGACTCTAAAAATTTAGTTTGCTCCGTTTTTATGTAACTTAATAGTTTATCCATAGTTTTCTTTATAACTACATTTTTGGACAGCATGCTAAATTGTTGAATCTATGATGAAATATTAATGATTTGATCTCACTTGTGCTATATGAATCTATGAATAATGTTAAGCACATATGAATGTGAATACTTATTACAATTGCTTACATGTGAAAGAAAGTATAAGATTATGTTTCTTGGGCCAAAGAAAGTAAATCTGGTTTGTTGGGGAAAATGAATCTGACTACCCTTGAAATGAGTCGGGTAAAAGACCCTGACTAGGAATAGGTCTGTGTGAGAATTAGAGAAAGTAAATCCAATGATCATGTACAGGAATGAGCTCAATCCTGAAAACCAGTCTATTACCTAGGAGTGCAATAAACCACTATAGTCAAGGGCCAAGACAATTAAATAGCAATTGTTCTAAGTAGTCCTTTATCTTGAGTTATGCTATGTACTATGAGAATGAGTTTTATTATTAAATTGAGATCAGATACCTATGTGTTAAGTTAACATCATATACTCTAAGAATGACGATTGCATAAAATGAACATGCTTCAGATAAGATTTTATGAAATAATATATCCATTATCAATTATTTTATTTGCATGCAATACTTTTATAATCAAACTGAGGTAGCTAAGGTAGATAATGATCACATTTATATGTGTATGGGAATACCATATTGAGAATTTTAGAATTCTTATCCCTATGTATATTCCATGTCTACCTCAGATGCAGCAAATGGCACTCAATAGGATTCAGTGGCACACGGTAGCCGCCAGTCGACCATGTGATATTAAGACTAGCGGCCTAAATACCTACTGATCAGTAGACTTGATCGAGATAAACTCTTTTGTACTTGTCATGTAATAGGCTTTGTTTTAACACAGTATTACAGTTTATAGTTTGACATGTATACTCTAGTTATTGGATAACTGTACATTATAAACATATACTGAAATAACAATAACTACTTATTTGTAAATAAATAGATTGTTGTTATGATGTATACATGTGACACATAGTACCACACTCTTAGTCACGGTATTACTAGGTAAAATATTGTAATTAAGGGGGGTGTTGCAATTGCATGTAACACCCGGGGACGAGGGCGAGAAGTGATCGCCGGTGCAAAGAAAGAATGGACAAAGGGCAGCTCCTCACAAAGCCTTCTAAGCAGATGGGTACATGAATGAACCGATTACACACCCGAATGAGAGGGATCCTAAGACTATATAGGTATAGGACTATACAATTGAGGATGACTTATATGAATTGATTTGTACAATCTATACCAACAAGATGTATCTTCTTTTCGATAGACCATCACTAAAGAACTCCATAGTTAAGCATGCTTGACTTAGAGCAATTTTAGGATGGGTGACCTCTTGGGAAGTGTTCCTAGGAAGCATGTGAGTGAGGATAAAGCATGCTGAAAAGACTCGTGTTGATTTGTGGGGACAGTCATCAATCTATAAAGCAACATGGGCTATTACAAAGAAAACTAGGCCGCTACTGACACAAGAGAAGACCAAGCCACTACTGACACAGGAGAAGACCAGGCCGTGATTGACGCGGGAGAAAACCAGGCCACAATGCATGTCGGAGAAGACCAGGTCGTGATACGACTGATGTTGGAGGAGACCCATTGAAGAAGAACACCAACAAAAGGCTGGCTTGATGGAGGTAAAACTGAAGCATCCATTTAAATAAGCTTTCAAAATGTCCCATTAAACTGAAGGCCCATTGAAAAAGTTGTGGGGTTATGAGGTCTTGAAACTGTGGGTTTTTGTTTTTGTTTTGCTATACCAATCTATTTTTGTTGCTAACTTTTATTGCTGGAGCATGTAACGACATGTGGTGGGGTTGGCTTTTATAGTGGTTACATATGAATGCATTATTTAATAAGATACCATTTTTAGTGGGTCATGTGTTCACAGTTTTTATGGTTGTGTTTGTCTAACATACGAGGACAAATTTTGCAATTGAAATTGCACAATGGTCCTTGCACTTTGTTAATTTATATGGTTTCCCCTAATTATGGTTAATTGTGGTGTCTTATTTTCAATTTCTATTTCTTTGTAGATATGTCAATTATCACATGCATTCTGTATTATGGAGGTGTGTTTCACATTGCACCTTGAATGAGTTATGTTGGTGGTGTTCGTTAGGAGTTGAGAAAATTTGATATTGACTATCTATCAACTACCCATCTATGCTCTCATGTGAAGAGTTTTGGGTTTAGTGAATCACTAAACTTTCGATATAAGTTTAAGGAGGAAATATTTGAGTTCTTAAAGGACTTGGTGGCTGATAAAGATATGTTGAGCATTATTAATGCATTGGAGCATAAGAAGGATCCTAAATTGGAAATATATGCCATTCATCCACCAACTGAGGATGTTGCAGTAGCGGCTGATGTAGGGGATGATGTAGTGGTGGCTAAATTAGGGGCTCATGATGCAATGGTTGTTGTTATCATAGATGATGCAGGGGCTGTTCCATTGGCTAAAGTAGTGCCTGATGTAGAAGCTCAACCAGGGGCTACTACAGGGGTTGAAAGAGAAGGAAAAATAAGAAGTACTATATGAAGAAGTACTAGGAAAGGAAAAGGAAAAGGAAAAGAAAAAAAAGAAGGGAAACAGTAAAGGGAAAGGAAAGATGACTAAAGATGTTGAGGAGGGATTAAAACGATGTGACTTTGTTGAGAATGATAATGGGGAGGTTGACTTGTTTTTTTTTGTTAAGATAATGACATTTTAGATGTTACTACTGAAGTTAGGTCTAATAGACAAAGTGGTGAAGGAGACACTTTTGCTAGACAATGTAGTAATAACAATAGGGGTGTTGTTGATGTTAGAGCAGATTGGGATGGTGGTTGTCTATCTGACTATGAGGATAGTGACAATCTACTCATACCTGATGCATCTGATGAGGAGGGTATGTATTCAAAAATAAATTGTTTGTGAAAAGTTTAATTTAGATATCTTAAATTTTTCCTTTGTATTAACACTTTCATATTAGGTTGGCCCTAATTTGTTTTAATAGGGGAGGAGATGGAAGACAAATATCTAGAATTTCATGAATCTTCTTATATGAAGAAAAAGATTGAGTTGAAGGTTGGAATGAAGTTTGCTGACTTCAAAGTATTTAGAGAGGTTTTGAAGCAATATTGTATAGAAAATGGGATTGACTTCGCGTAGATAAAGAATGAACGTCTAAGAATCACAGTCCATTGCAAGAACAATTGTGGTTGGAGGATGCATGCTTACCATTGCCCACAATAAAATTGCTTCCAAATCAAGAGTTAGAAAAATGAAGAACACAGAGATTGTGGGCAGGCTAATCATCACACCAAGGGAAGTGCAAGGTGGTTGTCTACCAAATACCAAGACCATATCAGGGACAATAAAGGGCAGTGGAAAACTAAAGCCTTTATGAACCAAGTTGCAAGAGAGTACAAAATATTTGTGTCAAGATTTCAGATATGTAGAGTTAACAAGATGGCTATGGAAAAGCTTCAAGGAAGCTCAATATGGAATGCTATGGGACTATTGTGCTGCAGTAGGACTATATAATCCCGGGTCGACCATGAAGGCAAAAGTTGATGACCAAAAATTTCTTAGGTTGTATGCATGCTTGGATGTTACCAAGAAAGGGCTGAAGTTCTGTAGACCTATGAACCACTTGGATGGTTACTTTCTGAAGGCAGGCTTTGGGGGTCAGCTACTAGTGGATATAGCAAGAGATGGCAATGACAACACATTTCTTGTTGCTTATGCTGCAGTTGAGGCAGAGAATAGAGATAGCTGCCAGTGGTTCATTGAATTATTGCTTGAAGACATTGGTTCCGTTATAGAGCATGGCTGGGTCTTTATGTCTGATAAGCAAAAGGTATATAGTTCATTTTTCCTTGTATGTATTGTTCAATTTAGGGGCTCAATTCCTATTGCTAATTGTTGATTGTTTAATATAGGGTTTGATGGAAGTACTTGAGGGGATAGGGGCTGAACATAGGTTCTGTATTCGACACTTATATGCAAACTTCAAGCTTATATTTAAAAAGCAAGCTTTGAAGGACTTGCTTTCCAATTGTGCATGGGCAGTAACAAGGGTTGAATTTAGATTTCATCTAGGAGATATGAGGAAAATAGATGAAGGAGCAGCAAATTGGTTGGAAAAAAGAGATCCTTCTATATGGTCAAGGCATAATTTCTCACCTCATGCTCAATGTGGGGCCTTGCAAAATAATATTGCAGAGTCATTTAATTATGCAATATTCCCTGTTATAGATAAATCGATCATCACTATGATGGAGAGCATTAGGAGAATGCTTATAAAGAGATTTGCAGCGAAAAAAAAGGGAATGCTCAAGTATAATGGGGTTATTTGTCCAAGAATTCAAGGCAAGCTAGAAAAGTCAAAAGCAAATTTTGTTTTGTGCATTGCCCACATGAATGGTGATGGCAAGTTTGAGGTTGACACATTTTTAGGGAGTAAAAGAGTGGTTGATTTAGTTGCTAAAGCATGCACTTGCAAATTATGGGATCTAACTGGGAAGTGCATAAAGGGAAGTGCTTGAGAGCTATGTAAGCCACTACTATAGGAAGGAGACTTTCCTGAAAACATATGGGATTATGATCAATCCTATGCCATTGGCTGAAGAGTGGCCACAAACAGAGTATGATCCAATTCTACCACCTACAACAAGAGCTCAAGTTGGAAGGCCAAAGAAGGTTAGAAAAATGGTTGTTGATGAGCCGAGGAATCAAACTAGGATTAGAAGGGGTGGTAATCCTACTCAGTGCACAAATTGCATGCAATGGGGCCACAACAGTCGAATGTGCAAGAGGCCACACATCCTAATGCAAAAGAGGCAAAAAAGAAAAAGAAACAAGATGCTTCTAGTTATTTCTTTCATATTTTGATTCTTCTTCCTTTATTTTGTATTTTAATTCTTCTTCCTTTATTTTGTTTTAAAATTTAGTTGTAGATAAGAATAATGTATCTGTTGTTGCAGGTGGTGAAGGAGCAACCACCAAATCAAATTATTCACAAGCTGTTTCTGCCTCTGCTACTAATGGAAATGGTTCTTTTCCTTTTCTATTGTTTTGTATTTTAAACGAAATTTGTTATGCTAGGTGGTTCTGTTTATGTATTCTAGTTAGGTATTTTGGTGAATGCTACTAATTTTGTTTTTAGTTTTTGGTTCTAATTATGGTTTCGATTTGCTTTCTGGTTTAGATTACTTTTTCTGGCTCTACTTTCGGTCTTTTGGTACTGATTATTGTTTTCATTTCCTTTTTGTTGCTGATATGAACCTATGCACTTTATTGGGAAGTTTAATTTTGACGCCACTTTGTGGATAAATTAAAGTGTACCAGAGTTATCCCTTATTTACCACGCTTGGTTTGTAATTTTTCAACAATAGAATATGGGAACAAAGAATCACAACGTCAAAAAGGACATTACCAAAGAGACACATTTTTTTGGTTTTGTTTTGTCTTTTCTGGTTTCTTGTTATAGTTCAGCAGGAGCTGAAAGTTTAAGTTTTAAAAATGTAGGTTCTGGTTCTGCAGGTGCTCCTTCTAGATCAGGTATACTTTATGCTGGCCCTTTTGAAAACTTTAATTAAATATTATGTCCAAGAAATGTATGGTTAAGCATACTCTCATTATTTGCAGGTACGCCATTAAGGAGAAGCAAGAGAGCACATGGGAAGATGGCTCAAAAGTCCCTCAGTCAACCACCTGCACAATCAGTATGTAATACCCCAATTTTAAATAAAAGGGTTAGAGAATATTTTTGAGCTAAGACGGGTGCCAGTGACCCTTCTCTGTCATTCCAGGTCCTGAATTTCACTATGTTTGGACCTTATGCTCCCTTGGAGGGCCATACGATAGGGTCATATCCTTAGAACCAAAAGCCCCAGTAATTGTTCCTTAGAGAAAAATAAGTTAAAGAGTGATTTTTAATAAATTTTTTGAAACCTTTAAACGCCTCATTTCTAGCGTACAAGTTTATAAAACCGTGAAAATTTCAAGATTTAAACTAAAACCCAAAATTTGGATTTTGATTTTTTGGGATTTTGATTTTTCTAATATTTTATTTGAATCAAAATAGGGGGTATTCCCTGATTTACATTTATGTTTTAAAGTTAATAGAGAGTAAAATAAATGAGGACAAAATGTAAATAACTGAGACTACCCCAATGATCATATGACTACCTAGGCGGTCAACAGAGAGTAAGGCAGTGCTGCAACAGGGTAGGAGACCACCTAGGCAGTCAACATAGCATTAAAAACCCCATTTTGGGGTTCAAAACCTTCACACACCCATTTTCACTCTTCAAACCCGAGCTCTTACTCCGTAAACATGGTTCTCACCCCCAAAACTCCATTTCCCTCCATTCTTCTTAATTCTAACTCCAATCTTTGATTCCTAAGGCTATAAGGTATGTTGTTCTCTTAGTTTTGCTCTCTTTTCTCTCTTTTCTTCTTGTTGTTAGGGTGATTCTCTAAGCTTCTCAAGGGAGAGAAGTTTTCTACCTTGTTAGATATGGGTTTTGATTATTCAGAGGTTTTAGGGGTTGATTTAGAGTTCTATTGCTTCTGTATCAGATATTGCTGTCAATTTTGCTTCCTATTATGCTGCTAGTGTTAGTTCTTTACTGTTCACCCCTCCAGGTGAGTGGGTTCGCATCTGTTATCTCTATGTCCTGCATTAGAGTTATTTTCATGGAAATATGATTTACTGCTTGATTTTGGAGAAATACTGTATATGGATTTGAAGTTTATTGTTGGAATATATGTTTATAACTACTGATTTTAAAGCATGAAACTTGTTTTTGAGAAAACTCATGAGACCATGTTTTGCATTTTGCGTACTATGGTGGCATATGTGAATTTTGTGTCATATATATATAATTTACTATGACTTCAGACTTTAGAGACATATTATAAAATGCTAGATTTGGGTGTTTTCATCATTTTGAAATTTATGGGACAGGTGATTTGTATATAGCAAAATGAGGTTTTGTTTTGAATAATTTTGTAATTAACTGTGCACATAGAGAAATCCAAGTCACAAGGCTTATGTGAGAATCGGATTTCTCATATGCCGGTCACGTGCCTAAATCGGGATGTGACACAGTACATGCTAATAAGGCAACTCTAGTGTCACTCACTCAGCCACTTCGACGATCACCAAGAGCGAAAAAGCTAAAGATTGGTGCCAAAGGAAATGCTTAAGTTTTCAGTTGTCAAGTTTGTGGGCTTTTTGGTTTTATTTTGTAGGCTGTTTAAGTTTGAATTTGTCAAGTCTTTTACAATGTTATTTTGATGAAATGTAAACATTGAATGTGTACTCATTTTTTGAGATACAATGTTATTTTGATGGAATGTAAATAGGCATCATGTAAACAGTTTGCACCTAGTATTTGACATACATTGTTACATTTGCATGAAGTCATGTGTTTAGCATTTTTTGTTTGCATTTCTTTTCACTAGCAAGAACCAACCTTTTTAGCCCGTAAAGTAAGATGATATTGCATAGATCAGCCAAAGACCAACGATAAACAATTCCACCCTGAGAACTGAACATGACAATGATGGGAATACAAGACAGCATCAGTGTAATCTACTATCAAAGCCAATAACAAGTGAAAATCCAGTAGCATAAGAATTTTACATGAATTATCTATTAGATTATTATCTGATAAGGAATCAGGACAAAAGCATGCTTGATTGATTGTATTGTACCAAGAGAACATGTACAAAGACACATCACAAGCTAAGGTACATAAGTTCCCTTTCTCAAACCAAACAACCCAATCTCATTATATAATATAGGAAGTGCTACAAATAGTATTTCACAATTCCTCATCCAACAAAACAATATACATTAGATCACTGAACTAGACATTTCTTTTCTCTGTTCAAGCAAAAAACAGTATACATGTAATAAGAATAAGAATCTCCAACAATATAACAACTAAACGATGATTTCATTACTTCAGATATTAAAAAAAAAAAACATTATAATCAGATCATTGAAACATTATAGGACCAATACATTATACCCCAACAACATTTACATCCATTGAAATAATTTTGGGACCAAAATAACCACAACAAAAACTATTATTATATGTAACTTCTTTACTTGACTCCTATATGAATCCACATTCCCTCTTAATGCTTCTAATTCAACCTTTTGAGTTTCCACTTTCTGATCCAACAATAACAACTCTATTTTCTACGCCTCTATTACTTCAATTAGCTATTTCTTATGCCTCAACAATCCATTCATCACTTTTGCTGATCTTTGTGTTGTAAGGGGCACACCACGCAAAGAAACTGCAATGTCCCTGTGACCTATATTTTGGACACCCATAAAATCTCCTACTTGGGTTTGCCTCAGTCCAAGAGGTTTGCAACCATGAGGGAAGGCCACAACCACAAGAATGTGAGCGAAGACCACCATTGCAACTTGAACCAGTTGACTTATCATTCTCCATCTTCTTCTTCACAGGTCTTCTTCTTCAATGGACTTCGTCGGTGTTCTTCTTTGATGGGTCAGCCTTGGTCTTCGCCAGTGTCAGTCGCGGTTGGGTCTGTTTTGGCGTTAATCGCGTCACGGCTTGGTCTTCTCTGGTGCGTGTCACTGCCTGGTCTTTTTTGGTGCGTGTCACTGCCTGGTCTTCTCCGGTGCGCATTGCTGCCTAGTCTTCTCTGGAGTGCATCGCAGCCTGGTCTTCTCCAGCGTTAGTTGCGGACTGCTCTTCTCTCGAGTCAGTAACGGCTTGGTCTTCTCCGGCGTTAGTAGCAGCCTGGTCTTCTTCGTTTTCGCATCACGATGCCTTATCCGTCTTGGATGGTCGCAAGATCTTTCCCTAGTCTACTAAACAAGAAGCAAGAAGATATTTAGATCTGAAGCAAGAAGGAAGAAAGTGTTTAGATCTGTCGCATAAGTTGAGAAACAAGAAAGAAGGAGAGTTTGAGACATTGAGAGAGAAGTGTTTTAGTGAGGGCGTGTAACTGAAGGTCCTCTTTGAGCACACTCAAATTGGGAGAAGGGTTTCAATGTGCTCAAAGCTCAAAGTGGGATAGGAAATTAATTTGAGAATAGGGGTGTAATTGTCCAAGAGAGTGTGCACATGAGAAGCACATTGCCACTTAACAGTTGCTTTTAACAGCATTCTAACAGAAGGTCCTTTTTGTACCATTTAGTACATACATGGGGTCGCATTGTACAATTTTAAAACTCGGGGTCTAAATTGCACGGGACCAAAAGTTATAGGGGTAATTTGATTTTTTTTCCCTATTTTTTATATCCTATATAAAATATTATTTTTAAATGTTTGTTAATCAAGAGAGAACCATTATTTCTTTTTGTTTTTTTTTCTTTGTAGGACCCTCATTTTAGTTCAACTTAATACATCCATCATACGAGCTAGGCACTTTGTAGGCATCATGAAGTCGGTTATGGCAATATATAATACAGCTGCTGTGTAAAATTAAAATAGACTAAAACCCTAACTTAGTCCCTTAGATATATAGTGGGAGATAAATTATTTTCCCAAATTTGGAAAATTAAATACCAGTGCCTTAAAATTTACAAAGAGGGACAAATTAGTTCCTCTATGAATTTGTCATTAGAACTATGTCTCATTAACTTATTTATATGTATTGTTAATTTTCATGGTGGGTTCTAACTTGTCTCGATCCCTCCTTTAAACAAAGTCATTTAAACCTTCTTCATCTTTTCTCTCACCATAACTCTCTGTTAAGAAAAAAGATTTTGACTTTAAGTTGTCATTTATTTTATGCAGAACAGAATAGTGAGGCAAGTCAAGACCCATCATGAAAATTAACAGTATAATACATAAGTATGTTAATGGAACATGTGGACATTTCAGTTAATATTTCGTATAACAATTTGACGACGACACTAAGTTGTTTCTATTTGTGAAATTTGAAGGACTAATATGAGATAATATAAATCTAAGGCACTAATTTATCCTGCACTATAAATAAAAGGAACTAAATTGAAAATTGAGTCCATTCAAATACCTATGAAGTATATATCACTTCATTTTGCTGGAATTTTCAGTCGGTGAGGACGAGGCAGCCTTTGAAAGAGCGGTGTTGGCTTTTATACCAAGCAAATTGCTCTCCTATCCTGTATAAGGTCAAACAACAAACAGCCGAAGACTGCCAATACATGGAGGCATACCAAGAAAAATCGTCGCATTTCTACGTCAGTGACTTTACAGCACCAAGCCACCAATAACGTTGTATCTTGGTGCAATTTGCAATCGGTAGTACATTTGTTGAACGGTCTCTCCAGATAATGTGAAAAGATACCAAGGATATTGAATTCAAAATTCCATTTGATGTAACATTATTTTGGCAAAAATAAATTATAGTAAACATCAAAGAAGGAAGCAGCTTGGAAAATTCCCTGTGCATGCCAGCTCAAGCATCGGTCACTTTTCTCTTAAAGAAATTATTAAATTGCTATTAGAACAAAAAAAAAATTGTTCTGAACTATCTTCATTTAACATATTAATTTTTTTTTTGTTATTATTGTCTTCCACTCTCCCACTACTTTTAATATAATATTACCATTAGATGACATAGCAGTCCTCACTTACCCTGCTAATCACTCTCGATTACTATATCATCTAATAGTGATAAAATATATTTTAAAATGCTCAAATAATATTTGTGTGTCAAGTAAAACAGTACAAAATAGAATTTTTCTTGGCCTATGAACAACGAAGAATGTCTATTTTTAAGCGACAGGAAGTTCTCTAAATTGAGCAACTAACAACACTTATATTCCATTGACTCTGCTCCCCCGCATACTTTTAGCTAATTTATTATATTTAAAGTTTTTCGGTTATGAGTAACTGCCGCGTTTGAAAAAGTACCAATCAAGGTCAAACGTAGGACAATAGCATACCCTGCATTACTTTTGGAAGCGAGAATAATAAGCAAATAAATCTAGAATGAGTCCATTCAAGTAATTAACATTGTAGAAAAGTCAAAGCAAAGAAAGAAGGTGGGGCTTATTAATACACATGCTCAAAGTGAAGGCCATAATTATATTGTCTTGGTTGCTGAACATTTCTCAGACGGGAAGAAGTTTTCTCATGTCACCCATCACATGCTTCTTTGTCCTGCAGTTACTATTAGCATGGTCAAGGGTACTACTAGCAAATGAAAGAAGGGGTAACGGCTTAATCACCCCAAGACCCATTACGAGCATAGGTGCTGTGCTTGATGTGGGTTCACTAATGGGTAAGCAGCAGAAGATAGCCATGGAAATAGCCGTCCAAGAGTTCAATCGATTGAGCAGCTCTAAGCTGGATTTGAAGATCAGAAGCTCCCGCGTGGATTCGGCTCAGACGGTTGCTAGCGGTAACGTTCGCTTCCTTTGTTTCTTTTGTCTTTTGAATAATATCACGTGTACAATAAAATTACATAACAAATATACATCACACATTTTATTATTATTAGATGTGAAGAGTGAATGAGATGAGTGAGGAATACTCATCATATCTAATAGTGATAAGATATGTGATATGCATTTATTGTGTAATTTTATTATACACATAATATTATTCTTTATCTTTTGAGAATCTGCGCAATTATCCAACCATAATACGGGTTAGGGGAATAATATCATTTTGGAAATCAAGAAGGTGATTTTCACAAAATTAGGATATTTTAGTAACACTGCTACGAAATATTCGGAGTTACAAAAATAATAATTTTTAATATGATTAATTAATTAATTAACCATTAATAGTAGACCATTGTTAACTGATAAATTATGTATATATCGTTAGTTAACC
Source organism: Dalbergia cultrata (assembly GCA_031216105.1). Lineage (NCBI taxonomy): Eukaryota > Viridiplantae > Streptophyta > Magnoliopsida > Fabales > Fabaceae > Dalbergia > Dalbergia cultrata. The sequence goes on along the minus strand of CM062353.1, from coordinate 25,849,867 downwards.
TCAATTAGCTAGTAAACTGAAGCTTATGGTTAATAAACTAAGGTTAGCTTAAGGGAATTAGTATTAAAAAGGTACAAGAATGTAACTTACCAAAAAGTTATGCTTGAAGAAGTTAGTGAGCTTGAAAATCCCAAAAAGGTGCAACCTTTGTCGAACAAGCTAGATAATGCGCCAATTTACCATATTTTGTTGGGAAACCCACAAGAAAAGAATGAGTTATGTTATTTATACTCACTAAATATGAGACATTGTACTGAATCACTTTTTATCTATCGTTGGATGGAGTGTAAATCTAATTTAAGTAAGGTCTATATCTTATTCAATGGTAAATAAGAAATGAGTCAATACAGTATCTTATATCAAATAAGTGCACATAACATTTTTTGAAAAAAAAAATACAAGCGAAATTCTTTTCTTCCATTAAATTCACTGTTGGAACCTTGTATTTTGTGTTCCAAGTCGAGTTGCGAGAAATTGAACTGAATATATAAATTAGAAAATTTTTATGCTATCCACAAATATGACCTTGGAATACTAATACCTTTCAATACAAATAACATTGTAATTGAGTTTATGAACAGAATTGAAACCCTTGACTTTAACAAGGATTTCGGCCAAGGAGCGATTTGGAAGATAGTATCAATTTGAAAAATTATGACAGGAACATAGTGTTAGATTGAGAAGTTCTCAAGACTCTATTTTTTTAAAAGTGTTCATACTAGGTATTTTGTGGGTATGGGTATGTCTAGGTATATACGTTCAGGTACGTACCTGAGGACTTCATTTTTGAAAAAGAAAAAATTGAGCACAACGAGAAATGGAATGCGTACCCTACCTTTTCTCTAGTCCAAATTTATTATTTTTCTATCTGAAAATATAATATTGAATAATTTAGACATATTTTATATTAAAAATCCAATTTTCATTGCATAAAATTTATAAAATCTTAATATATTTTTAATATATATAGACATAACCATATTCCAATTTTCCTAAAATTTTCATACTTCACATTTGTAAAGTTACTTTACCCAATTTTATACAATCTCTATATCAATTATCGCAAGAAGAACTAAATAAGAACTATTTTAATTAAGGATAATTATATTTCAACATCTACATGGGTGTAAACATCCATGTGAGCTCATGTGGATGTGAAAACAACGATGGAGAGAGAATAAATTAAGAGAAAAAGTAAGTGATGAGGCCCATATATTTTGTGAGTAGGGTATTTGGGTCTTTGAGAATATTATGATCTGTTTGGTTTGAATTTCCAATTTTCAATTTTCATTTTTATTTTCAGTTTTTCAATTTTCCAAATTTTGTGAAGAAAATACTGAAATTCTGAAAACTACAAATTTCAGTTTTCAGTTTTTATTTCTAGTTTTCAGTATTTTCTTCACAAAATTTTGAAAACTGAAAAATGAAAACTCAAACCAAACATGCCTTTAAGTGTTGAAATAACAAAGTTGTTTAATTAAGCCCCCATTAATGACAGATAAGTATACTGTGTGTGATAATGAGAAAAAGTGGGATTTTGCAATATAGGTGGGTATAGTCTACTAAGATTTAGAGTAAAGGAAACAAAATTGAATCTATAAGGGAAAAAATGTGTCTACTTAATCATAATACATGTTTTCTTGTAATTTGCCAAACAAATATGACATCTAATCTTCTTAAGATACTTTCGATGTTGAGCTTCTATTTGTTGACTTTTTTTTGTTTTGTTTTTGTTGATAGTTGACTTGATCTGTATGATTATCATATGCTATCTGATTTTGAATAATTGTACAATAATAAATACTCACTGAAATCAAATAAATGATCGATAAAATATTAATATAAGTAATCATTTACTAAATAACGTTTACTTTGTTTCAATATTTCCACTTCCTCTCTCCTTCTTTACCAATGAATCAATAGTATTTAATAGATATATTACTGATAAAAAAAATTAATACTATTTAAAATTTTGAAATACATAATTATTTATAAACAAAATAAATTTTTGAAATAAAAATTATTTAAAAAAGGAGAGTACTAATTTGTACTACTGAGCTCTGTGCAGGTGTTACTTTTAAGTTTAATTAATCCATCAGTCCTTATAGTTTCACCTAATTTTAATTAGATCCATACATTTTAAAAGTTTTCAATTAGTTCCCTGTATTATATAAATTTTTTAATTAGATCCCTAATTCTATAAAATGTTATAAAAATATTAAATTAAATAAAATGTTTCAGAATATTCTTTAATTACTATTTTATATTAAAAAAAAATCCTATCCCACACATCCACTCCCCTTCCCCTTGCCCTTTATCACTACCACCACTATTCATCATTCACCATCACCATCACCCATCAATATATCCATCATCACCAAAAAGAAATAGAACAGAAGATGGAAATGCCACTTCTAAAGTATAGATGAACCAAAATCTCTCTCAATCAGCATCATGGAAGAAGCATTAAGGCGTCTCAATGGCATGGCTTCGATCCAAGAGGAAGACCCGCACGACCCCATCTCCAAACACCAGCTTAAGCCAAGCACCTAAAAACCAAAAAGATAAGTGGTGGCATGTTTGTAACATCCTAATTTTTTTGTCTGAGTGAAAATGATCAAAATGCCCCTGAGATCATTTTCCGTCCGGAATTCGAGGATAGCCGACCCGGCTATCCTCGAAGGGCCAACTCAATGTTTGAAGGGGACTAGGTGGCTTTTGAATAGTTTCGAAAACGAAAAATCTCATTTTCTGAGGTTTCGGATCAAAATGACCAAAATACCCTATAGCGTTTTTACGCGGCTATAAGTGTCGTTTGAGCCTGGAATCTCTCTTGAGAGTTCAAAATGATAACTATAAGATTTTAATGATGTTTTTATGTGTTTGGGGATATCTGTTTAAGTCCCGGTAGTCTTGAGCAGTTTTTGTGCAAAATTATGATTTTGCCCCTAGTATAGTGTTTTTGAGCTTAATGATGTAATTAAGCAAGCCTAAGCAATATTAGGCTCTAATTGAAGATTAATTAATTTTCATAATTAATCTAGAGTCAAAATAATTTATTAAAGTTAATTAGAACCTAAAATTGCTTAAAGAAACTCAAAATCCTTTTTTAGTCTTAATTCTTTAAGAAAAGAATCTAGGAATAGTGTTTTCTCTTACCTATTCCCCTAAATCAGCGAAGCATGTTGGCATTGGATTCTAAGTTAATGAGCATTGACTTCATTAATCTATCAAGACCACCTCCTAATCTAGTCTTACATGGCCCTAATCACCTATTTAATTTCCTAAACACTTACTTACAACTTTCTAATCAAAAGCCTAATAAAAAATACACCTAAACACACCCCTAAATCACAATTAGATGAGACAAATCTCTCTCCCATGACATGATAAGCAACCAGCCACCTCTCCTCCATATTCTTTACATGTTGAAATTGTTGCACACAAAGGCCATGCTTTAGCCTATACCTTGCACCATACTTGCACCATACCTCACCATGCTTACAATCATGCTTTGAATGACCGAGTAAAGAGATATTTTTCTCTCCCCTATGGCCAATGAAGTTCACGGCCAGCACCCTTCCTTTCACCCTCCATATGTTTTGTTTTCCTATAAATACATGTATTAGAAGAACTTGATTCCATTTTACACATTTGCTAAGTTGTTGTTTTGAAAGCTTGTCTTGTTTCCTTTCTTTTCTCTCAAAGAACTCTTGAGCTCTTTGCATCTCATCTTCTTCATCTTCATCATCTTCTTCAAAGAACCATTCTTTACAACCTCAAACCACCACACAACCACCTCAAACCACCATCCAAACACTAAAGCTTTCATTCTCAAACACAAAGCTCACATAAAACACAACTCCTTCCTTTTCCTTTGAGCTTGGCCGAAACCTCCTCTCCCCTTTGGAAGAAGAATTGCTTTTCATTCTCACTCCAAGGACCAAGCTTTCATCTTCACACTTGGTAGGGGTTCTTGCTTTCAAAAGCCTTTCTTTTGTTTTGATGTTTGAAATGAAAAAGTGTTAGTTTTCTCTTGGTTCAAAACTCTTTTTCCTCTTTGTTTTGTTTTTATTTTGAACCTTGGTTGTTAAAAAAAAAACTTGAGCTTGATGATGAGGTTTCAAGATAATGATCTTGATATTTATATTTGAGAAACCTATAAAGCTTAAAACTTGCTCTAGATCTTGAAACTCTTTGGTTTTTCTTTTCTTTTCCCTTTTGATGGTTCGGTTTCTTTTTTTATTTATTTTCAAAAAGTTTGTTAAAAATATAAAGTAGTTCTTTTTACATTGTTTCAAGAAGTGTTGTGATTTATTTTGAGTTCTTTGTTCATTTTCTTTGAGTTTGATGATGATGTTCAAACCATGAGGTTCCTTTGTAACCTTGGTACAAGAACTCTAAAGCTCACTTTGTCTTGCTAGATAAAGTATGGGTTTAGGATAATATTGATCCTTGAAAAAGTCTTGTATGAGCTTTAGTAACATTAAAATAAGCTTGCATTCATATTTATTTTCATGTCAACACTAACTCTCAAGAGTAAAGAATGAACTTGCATTTTCATGTTTATATTTCAAGTCATCACTAAACCCAAAGATAATAATGAGTTGCATCTCATGTTTACTTTATGCCCTCACTTTATTTATAATGAAAAATAAAACAAAGTGCATTTTCATGTTTAAGTTTATGTTATCACCTAAGGAACCTAGAGCTCAAAGACTTGCCTTTTCTTTATCTCAAGTAGAGTTTGGAAAATGGAAGTATTTATAGATATATTTTCAGCCATGTGATGAGGATGGACTAAGTATGAGATTCATCTAGTCACAAGGACCAACAAAACATGTTTTAAGGATTTTCTTAAGCTTGGATGAACTTAGCATATGATATAAATATGTTTTTATGTTTCAAACCTCATCTATGAGCAAAATAAATTTGCTACTGCCCATGTTCATGTTTTTATGAATTTAATGAGATAAAATGCTTTCTAAAAAGAGTTTGAGGTTTTAAAAAGGGTTTCAGGAGAAAACTAGTAATTTATGTGCACTTGAGATGAAATTTTATGTGATTCTATACATGATATGGTGATGATATTCCCAGTTCTGCCTTGCTATGTTATTCACTGTATGATGATGATTTTATTATGTTGGAATGAGTGTATTCATGTATAATTGATGTTAGAATTAATTTGAGAAAGCTAAAACAAGTTAGGAACCAAGAAAGAATTAAAATGAGATTTATAGATCCCTTAGAAATGGAAATTTTGGATTCTGTTCCAGCAAGGTTAACATTAGCAATAATGGTTTATAAATAGTGTAAATGCATAGGAATCACTTATAATTGGTTTAGGAATTGATCCTAGTACTTTAGGAGAAGACCGAACTTAGAAAGGGTCAAAGTTGTGACTCCTAGGTACCAGTAATTAGCAAAATATAGGTTCTGCACTATTGAGATTTAGAATTAGATGTGATCGTAGAGATGAGTGAGGACTACTTAGTTATGAACCTATAGGTACCGAGAGGTTAAATTATGATGATGGAGAACTTAGATTTCAATTTTAAGACCCTAAGGGTCAAAGCATAAGACACCTTTGATGCAATGAGTTTATTAATTCAAGTATGTTGTGATGATGCACGTGCTATGATGAGTATGATTATGTGATTTTAAGTTTATCATGATTATAGAAGTGAATGAGAATGTTTTTGAAAACCATATGAGATAAGTCATGGGTGACACCGGTTCGGCCGAGCACCCCTAGGAAATGAGTTTTTAATTATGGCATAGCACACCGAGACGCATTTCTCTTACTTCGGTAAGGAGATAACAAAACCGTGAGGGTATGGTAGATGCAGCCTGCCAAAGCGGACAAATTTATTGTGTACTGGGTGCCGTAGATGCGTTTCAAAGAAGGAAATAACCTTGACCCGCACTCTGGGAGCCGGGATCTATTCGGGTGATCCTTAACCTGCACTCTGGGAGTCGGGATTTATTTATACTTATCTGAGATAAGTCAAATGATATGTTACCCATTCTATTACCCCATATGAAATCTAGTGATGACTAGTTAGGTTTGAGCTCATTCCTAGGTAATAGGTGAGATGGAATTTGGTGGCTATGATAAATATCGCCGAGGCAGGGTGTGTTTGGTTGGATTTTGGTGGCTACGATAAGAAGTTGGTCTTTGAGAAAAAGAATTTAAAAGTTCAAGTATGAGAAAGAAGTATATGAAAGTACTGTGCCTTCATGCCACCTATATGATTATGTTTCTTGATTATTGTGCTCAATTACTGTGATTTTCATGTTAATGTGCATATGGTATTACCATGCATTCATACCTTTATCTGTTGCATTCATGACATTTAGACTCATCCTAAAATGAATAGACCTTGGATAAATATATTTTGAAAACCTAAAAAACGAACTCTATGTATGCTCACCTTTTGTAACAAACCCGAGGTTCCTGGGGACATAAACGATGACACTAGGATAGGAGATTTCCCCTACTGAGATTCTTTATCAAGATTCTCACCCCCCCTCTATCTCTCTTTCTTTTCCATCACGTCTTTAGATTAGGATGGCGACGTTCGTTCTGTTTATCGACACCCCCACATGCGAGGTCCATTTTGACCCCGAGCTACAGTCATACCATTTTGAAGAGCGCTGTGCAGTTAGAGTCTTCATGTTCATGGGATGCCCATTTGCATATCCTGTACGTAGCTATCGTTTCTCCCCGACTTCTCCAAACGATGACGATTTGATCTTCGAGCATGCACGTACACCTAACAAGAGGACTCGCCGTACGCACACCACTGCACCTACCGGTTATGTGCCCACTCCCAACATACTCCGTCCATGGATCGGTTATGTTCCCCCCTTTTAGGGTCAGCAGTAGTAGATCCCTTGGAAGGTCTAGTGCACACATACCACATATAGTTTAGGATAAACCTTCTTTTGTTATGAGGTTATCCACCTTAGGTGCACTAGGGTAGGGGTGTTATTTCTTATGCTTTCCTTGTGTTTTTATTTCAGTTGTATTCATGTTCTGTTGTACTAAACTAAGTTTCGCCTTCAGGTGGGCGTATTATGATATTAATGTAGTACTCCCTTGATGTGTTATTGATTGTTCCATGATTTGACATGCCTTTTTATTTTGTGACTCATCCTCATGACACATGTTTACGTGATACACGGCTCTCACTTCACTTTTATATTTCAGAAAAAAAAAAATTTACCCGTATTTTCCGCTAAGTATTTTAAGGAAAGATTTTAAAGAATGAGACTAAGAAGTAATAACCTAATGATGAACCTAAATATGTTCTAGCAGTATTGGGTTAAAATTAGGATGTTACAATGTTAGCCACTGTGTGTTGGGTTTCAAACGTGCATGATTCTGTTTCAGAGCTTTCTTTCAATTGTTGAAGCCATAGGGATTGGCGCCACCTTGATTCTTGCCGATATCTTTGTGCTTGCCTTCCTGTTTGTGCTTATATATGTTCTGGAGACCAAAGCGTTTACCTTGGATGAAGTGGAACTAACATGGAAGGAGAGAGCTTGGAGCAAGAACGCAAACACATGCAATCTTCTTGAGGGGGATAACAATCGCTCCTAGTGATGAACCAGCCCAGCCCCTTGGCTTGCCACTATTTAATTTGTTTTGTGTCACTCATGTAGCGATGGGTAGATCGACAGCCACAACGGTGGATTTGGCAAGCTCACGGAGTGGTGGATTTGGTGGCGGACTGTAGAGGACTCACAGTGGTGTGGTGGAGGAGGAAGGTCGCGAGCCAGCCACCACCATCTTCCTTCTTCTTTGTCGACCCTGTTTCCAAACCCAAAACCTTTCCTTAACCCTGGTTTCGAATTCCTAGAACCTTCCTTAACGTTGCCAAACACTCGACACCTTTTTTGTTCTTTTTATTTTATTTCCCTATTTTTTTATTTTTAACAAACTAAGATATGTTGGTGTTTTTAGAGGGGACCATTTATCATTACTCCAATTGGAATGAATGGCTAGAATTCATTTTTTTCAAAATTTCAAACTATAGCAAATGAATATTTTAGCAATATTCCATTTAATTTAATTTTTTTATAACGTCTTATAGAGTAAAGGACCTAATTAAAAAAAATTATGCAACATAAAAATTGAATTGAAAACTTCTAAAATGTAAGTATCTAATTAGAAATTGAGTAAAACTATAGGAACCGGCAAATTAATTAAACCTTACTTTTACGTCGAGCTCCAAGTTAATGGTCCACGAGGACAATAGGCTGTCAATAAAGACACTATCACTGACCTTTTACCTTTAGGTTAATTTTCTGAGATCCTAAAAATTTAAATAATAAAGTCATACTGCAACTTGCTAAAAAAGGTAAAAGAACTATAAGACTGTGTTGATCTAGTTTAGATTCAAATTAATTAGACCCGGTTAAAAATTGAGGTTAGATTTCTTGAACAACAACCATAAAGAATATTTAAGGGAGTTAACTAAATTTCTGACTTTAAGAACTTTAAGAAGATTAGTAACACTTTATTCTACTGTGTCATGAGGGAGTATGTTGTTCCAAAGTGCAGCATATAGACATTGTTGAATCATATTATAGTTTGTTTATTCTTCGTTGTCGTGCTTTCTATTCCTTTTTCGTACTATTTCATTCATAATACACCGTGATATACAAAAATCCGCAATTGTTTTTAGTTAAGTTTGTGATTATGTTTTGTAGAACAAAACTGCAGTATTTCCCTTAATTTCTCTCATTACCGATTAATTATGCTTTGATAAATACAGCTATGGATCTTGCACAGAACAAGGAAATTATAGCCATCATAGGAACAATAACACACAGCGAAGCATGTTTGGCAAGTGAAATTAATAGCAACACAAACAGCGTTCCTATTTTGTCTCTAACTTCACCTGCAGCAAGCACAGATTTATCATTTCCTCCAGTGCCAAACTTCATCCAAGTGAGCGATGATATCAGCCTTCACATGCAATGCATTGCAGCCATTGTAGGAGAATTCAGATGGCAAAAAGTGACAGCAATCTATGGACTTAACAACGGGTTTTCTTCTGATCCAGGGGTGCTTATTAGCCTCTCCCATTCTCTTCGGCTTGTTGGTTCGGAGATTGATAACCATTTAGCTTTGCCTTCCTTGTCCTCTCTATCAGACCCAAAATCTAGAATTGAAAACGAGCTTAATAAGCTCAAGAGGAAGAGTAACAGGGTCTTCTTGATTGTGCACTCTTCTTTAGAGCTAGCCAGCATGCTCTGTGAGAAAGCAAAACAAATGGGTATGATGGAAAAAGGTTCTGTATGGGTTATCCCAGATGGGGTTGGCGGCCTTCTTGATTCAGTTAACTCATCAGTTATCTCTAACATGTAAGGTGTTATTGGATTTAAAACACACTTGATGGAAATGACCGATGCATATAAAAAGTTCAAGTTCAAATTCCGAAGAAGGTTTGCGTTAGAGTACCCTGAAGAAGAGAGCATTAACCCAAGTGTCTTTGCAATTCGATCTTATGATGCAACTTGGGCTATTGCTCAGGCTGCAAGGAAATCAAAAGGAAAGTTCAGCCTAAAAGAGTTATCAGAAGAGATTAAGTTCAGTAAATTTGATGGATTAACTGGAAAGAATGGCTTCACAAAATAAAAAGTTACCGCAATCGCCAACCTTCACTATAATTAATGTGATTGGGAAAAGCTACAGAGAAATGGCATTTTGGTCTCCAGCACTTGGTTTCTCCAAGAACATTGTCAGACATGAGCTAACGGAGATAAACAAAAATAAAGATTCTAGTGGAGTTTTGAGCACAGTTTATTGGCCTGGAGGCTCACAGTCTGTTCCTAAGGGATGGACTCACAGTTATAAGGAAAGACCACTGAAAATTGCAGTGCCGGCAAAGGGTGCCTTCAAGCAGTTTGTGAATGTTACCTATTATTAGAGCTTGAATGAAACTTACGTAAATGGTTTCTCAATTAATGTCTTCAAAGAAGCTATTAAACGTCTTCCTTATCACTTGCCATATGAGTTTGTTCCCTTCTATGGCTCCTATGATGAAATGGTTGAGCAAGTTAGCAACCAGGTAAAATTACCAATATATAAAGGACATGATCATTGATTCATTATTAATGTAATCATGACCTCCTTTTTTTTAATGTCAATTTGATTATTTCTATTGTAGACGATGGATGTAGCTGTTGGAGATATATCAATTGTGTCATATAGATATCATCTAGTAGAATTCTCACAACCATATATCTATTCTGGCCTTGACATGGTTGTTACTGAGTGTACTAGACTAGAAAATATGGGCCTATACCTCGGCACAAAACACAAGACCTCGGATAAAGGACCCAGACCTCGGTCCAGTCCAGGAGACTTCTTCTATGGGACACAGAACTTTCACAAGGAAGGAAGTACCCCTCAAAAGATCACATCACGAATCTAACCGGAAATATCTCACTATATCCATATATAATCCACCTTTATCCTACTATATCTATTATATCCGATAATTATCTCTGATAATTATCAAATCACAGATATATCTCCTACATTTAAGGAAGATTATAACGAATTTACTAGATCATAACAGATCCACCACAGGGTCACCTCACTATATAAAGGGCTTAACGCCCCCAGGTATGACAACCCTAATCACATACTATTCTCTACCACTCTACGCCTCTCTCATTCACTGACTTGAGCGTCGGAGTGTCTTTGCAGGTATCCCACCCTCCGTTTCCACGGACATCGGAGCTACTTGCATCCTTACCGCTACTTCTAGGTAAGAACATTGGCGCCCACTGTGAGGCCCGGTAAACAAGCCTACCCCACAAACCAAACAATCCAACAACCATGGCTGACACCTCCAGCCAAAACACACCTCCAAATAATCACCCTCCATACTCTCCTCCTAATCTCGACCAACTACAGGAGGAAAACCGTCGATTAAGGGACCAGCTTCGCAGGCTTCTAGACGAAAACCAATCACTGAGGTTCGAAAGTCCAAGAAGCCCCAGACAAGGAGCAACCCATCACGAGCATACTGAGTTTGCCAGTCACGGATGCGACTACAACAAACCAACATATTCCCATTATCCTACCTGTCAAGCTGAATTTGAGGATGGGCCTGAACCCATAGACTGCGGACCATTCTCAGCAATGCTAATGGCCACGAATCTTCCGGCCAATTTTAGACTCCCAACAACACTCCGCCCCTATGACGGAACAGGGGACCCTCAATCGTTCATCACAATGTTCAGATCCATGATGCTCATAAATGGAGCCACAGACAGAATCCTTTGCAGAACTTTTCCTTCTTTTCTGGAAAAATCGGCACTTCTGTGGTTCTCAGCCTTACCTCCGAATTCCATACACAGGTTTGAGGACCTCATACGAGCTTTCGTTAACAGGTTCGTATCATCCAAAATCTATACCAAGACGTCAGATTCTCTGGAACATGTTCGGCAAGGGTTCGACGAGTCCTTGAGAGCTTATCTGACTCGATTCCAAGAAGAAGCATCCCAAATACCTGACCTTAATCCAGCAGTGGAACTCCACCAAATCAGAATAGGTCTGCGATCTGGACCGTTCAAAGAAAGCCTAGCAATCACCAGACCGAGAACCATACACGAACTCCGGGAGAGAGCCCTTGGATACATCAATACCGAGGAGCTCCGAGCAGCGGAGAGGCAGAATCAGAAACAAAACAAAGATAACCAGGACCAGAAGCACCAAGAAGGCAAACATAAACACAGGAAGAATATTGGATACTCGGAACTAGGATTTACTACTTACACCCCACTCAATGCCAGGGCAAGTACAATCCTGACGGAGATATTCAGCACTCAGCTCCTGAAGCCAACTAAAGGAGATCCTCGGCCAGGACCAAAAGGCACAGATCAAAACAAAATCTGTGCATATCATAATTCCAGAGGGCACACAACAGATGAGTGCAAAAGCCTGAAGAATAGAATTGAACGTCTCAACCGAGATGGACATCTGAAGCAATTCGTCAATAACAAGAAAGAAGAAAAGAAAAGAGGCCAAAGCCAGGAACGAAGAAAACGCCGAGTTTCCACAACATCCTCGGATAGCGAATCCCCACCAAGACGAAGAAAATCCGAACGGAAGAGGTCGCCCTCCCACGAAGAACCAAGAATCCATGGTGTCATCGACCACATTGCTGGAGGATTCGCTGGAGGATGCGAGAGCAACTCAGCCATAAAAAGATCACTCCGGGCAATCATGTCACTCGAAGGAACATCCCCTTCCAAGAAATCACAAACCAAAAACTCGGTAATATCTTTCTCAGATTCTGATTTCAAAGGAATTGATGAAAATTTACACGACCCTGTTGTAATTTCCATTCTTGCTGGAAATTTCTTGGTCAGGAAAGTCCTCGTGGATCAGGGGAGTTCAGCTGAAATACTCTTCTATCCCACCTTCAAGCGGATGCAACTATCTGAAGCCTCTCTCGTCCCTTACAATGGCGAACTGGTCAGATTCACCGGAAACAGAGTAAAAGTACTCGGTTACGTATGGCTCAGGACGATATTCAGCATGGAACCGCTGGCAAAGACGGTCGACCTCCAGTACCTTGTCATCGATGCAAACAGTCCCTACCACATAATTCTAGGGCGACCTTCACTGAACGCTCTAGGAGTTGTGGTCTCAACACCACATTTGGCTATGAAATTCCCAGTATCCGAAACTAAAGTTGGCGTAGTACACGCTGACCAGAAAGAAGCAAGGACTTGTTACAACGAATGCTTGAAAGTCAAATCCACAGAAAAACATAAATCTGAGCAGATACATAATGTATTCCACACCGATCAAATCCCCCTGGTCTCAGAGCTGGATCCCAGAGGAGAAATTCAGAACCGACCACAGCCGGCCGACGACTTGCAGCCAATCCAAATTGGAGATACGGCTGAAAAGGTAACGTTCATCGGAACCCACCTACCTCCAAGCTTGGCTTCAGAGCTCTCCACGTTACTTTTAAAAAATGCGGACCTTTTCGCATGGACCCCCGCCGATATGCCAGGGATAAACCCGGATGTAATTAGTCATCAATTAATGGTCAATCCGAAAGCTCGGCCCATAACGCAGAAGAAAAGAACTCTGGGAGTCGAGCGTCAGAAAGCAGCTCTAGAAGAGACGAAGAAACTCCTTAAAGCCGGATTCATCAGGGAGATACGATATACCACGTGGCTAGCAAACGTGGTAATGGTAAAGAAAAGCTCGGGCAAATGGCGCATGTGTGTAGACTTCACTGATCTTAACAAAGCTTGCCCAAAGGATTCCTACCCGCTCCCAAGCATCGACAAACTTGTCGACAACGCTTCTAGTTATCAATATATGAGATTTATGGATGCATACTCGGGGTACAACCAAATCAGAATGCACCCAGAAGATGAGGATAAGATGGCCTTCCTTACAGAACACGCCAACTTTTGTTACAAAGTCATGCCTTTTGGCTTGAAAAATGCAGGGGCTACTTACCAGAGACTCATGAACAAAGTTTTTGAGGAACAGATCAGTCGAAATGTCAAAGTCTATGTTGATGATATGGTAGCTAAAACGCCCCCAGCAGGAGACCATATAGGAGATCTCAAAGAGCTATTCCAACAGCTCTGAACCTACAACATGAGGTTGAATCCAGAAAAATGTGCATTCGGAGTTCACGGAGGAAAGTTTCTCGGTTTTATGCTCACCAACCGAGGAATAGAAGCAAACCCGGATAAATGCCGAGCAATAGTGGAAATGAGAAGTCCAAGCTCGATGAAAGAAGTGCAACAATTAATAGGACGCCTAGCAGCGCTGTCTTGCTTTTTATCAAGATCAGCTGAGAAAGCAGCTCCATTCTTTAAAAAGCTAAGAAAGCAGACGTCATTTGAGTGGTCTGTGGATTGCGAAAAGGCCTTTGCTGAGTTAAAGGTACTACTCTCAACACCTCCTGTGCTCACTAAGCCCCACCTTGGAGAGACTCTCTTCCTTTATCTTTCGGTAACTGAACACGCTGTAAGTTCAGCCGTTGTCACTGAAAGAGACAAAATACAATAACCCGTGTACTTCGTCAGTAAAACACTCCAAGGTCCGGAGCAAAGATACCAGAAAATCGAAAAGCTAGCATATGCAGTCGTAGTATCAGCCAGAAAATTAAGACCATATTTCCAGAGTCATCACATTGTCGTTCGCACAGAACAACCTATCAGGCAGATGTTAATCAAGCCCAAATTGGCTGGGAGGATGATCTCATGGTCTGTAGAATTATCAGAATACAGCTTGGAATTCCAACCCAGAGGCCCTGTTAAAGCGCAAACTCTCGCTGACTTTGTGGCCGAGCTTTCACAGACTCCTCAACAAGAATTTGGCTCCTGGAGACTACATGTTGATGGAGCCGCCAACAGGAAAGGAAGTGGGGCTGGAATCACATTAGAGAATGGAGAAGGAATTTTAATAGAGCAATCCCTCCAGTTTCAATTCCACGCCAGTAACAACCAAGCCGAATATGAAGCCTTAATTGCTGGTCTCAAGCTCACCCAAGAAGTCGGAGCACAAAAGCTCGAAGTAAAGGCAGATTCTCAGCTAGTCGTCGGACAAGTGAACGGAACTTTTGCAGCTAGAGACCCTCTACTCGAGAAATACCTAGCACTGGTAAGGAATTTAATGCAACACTTTACCTCTTGCGAAATAACTCACATGCCAAGAGAGCACAATACCAGGGCAGATATTCTCTCTAAGCTGGCCAGCACGAGCAAACCACAGAACAACAAGTCTGTGATCTAGGTAAAGCTTCAGAATCCGAGCTGCCTTTAATTCAAATGTTGTAATACTGAGGTCGGAGGCCAAGATTGGCGAACCCCACTCCTCAGATACCTAACATCTGGAGAATTCCCAACCTCGCCATCCGACGAGAAAAAATTCAAACGGCAAGCTAGTTTCTACACACTATGTGGCGACCAACTTTACAGGAAAGGGTACTCATTGCCGCTCTTAAAATGCCTTGGCCCCCAGGAGGTAAACGACGCTATGGCAGAGGTCCATGAAGGAGTCTGCGGAACCATATAGGAGGTCGAGCTCTTACTGCCAAGATACTCCGAGCAGGGTATTTCTGGAACACTATGAAGACTGACTGCTCAGAATTTGTACGAAGATGTGACAAGTGCCAGAGATTTTCTGACGTCTCCCAAAGACATCCAGAGCCATTACACTTCTCGGAAGCCAGCTGGCCTTTCCACAGATGGGGAGTTGATCTACTCGGTCCATTTCCCCTGGCACCAGGGCAACTCAAATACTTGGTAGTAGCCATTGACTACTTCACCAAATGGATCGAGGCAGAACCTCTTGCAACAATCACAGCAGAAAAGGTGAGGAAGTTTATCTGGAAAAGAATCATATGTAGGTTCGAACTCCCCAAGGAGTTAATCACAGACAATGGTACACAATTCACAGACCGAAGATTGAAGGAGCTCTGCGACAACTTTCAAATTAAGCACACACTTACTTCTGTAGAACATCTACAAACCAACGGCCTCGCCGAGGCCGTGAATAAAGTTATCCTCACCGCACTCAAGAAGAAGCTGGACAAAAGAAAAGGCTTATGGGCCGATGATTTATCTGAAGTCTTATGGGGGTATCATACTACGGCCCAATCCTCAACACAGGAGACACCATACAGACTCGTTTTCGGTAGTGAAGCTATGCTCCCAGTAGAAGTCGCTCAACCTAACGTCCGACGAATGGCAATCACAGAAGAGGCAAATGATGAAAATAGAAGGGCCGAACTTGATCTTATCAAAGAAGACAGAGAACTAGCCCACATCAAAGAACAGGCAACCAAACAAAGGGTGGCCCGACTCTACAACAAAAAGCTCGACCCAAGATCCTTCCAGATTGGGGACTTGGTATTACGCAAAGTAGAACCACAAAGGAAACCTCCGGGAGAGGGAAAACTAGCCCCTAACTAGGAAGGACCATTCCGAGTAACACAAGCTGTAGGCAGAGGAGCCTACAAGATAGCTGAGCTCTCAGGACAAGAACTTCCAAGAACATGGAACGTCGCATCCCTAAGGAAGTACTACAGTTAAAAATTGTAACGCCTCAAATCATATGCGATGGGTGCACTCTTTTTCCTTTGACGGGTTTTATCCCACTGGGTTTTACCATCAAAGGTTTTAACGAGGCATGATCGGATATGAGCCGAACACTTTGGCAAGTGCACGATGTAATCCATTTTTTGAATACAATATTCAGCTCATCACTTGATCGCAGATTAACACAAATAAAGCCGCCATACTCACAAAGCGCACCTTTACATAAGCCTCGGCTCTTGTCCCGAGTAGTAGAGGATTAAAGCCGCCACACTCACGTCAACCTTGGCCCTCGCCAAGTCCTGAAGGCGCACCTCTACATAAGCCTCGGCTCTTGCCCCGAGCAGTAGAGGATTAAAGCCGCCACACTCACGTCAACCTTAGCCCTCGCCAAGTGGTGAAAGCGCACCTCCACAGAAGCCTCGACTCTTGTCCTGAGCAGTAGAGGGTTAAAGCCGCCATACTCACGTCAACCTTGGCCCTCGCCAAGTCGTGAAGGCGCACCTCTACAGAAGCCTCGGCTCTTGTCCCGAGCAGTAGAGGGACAAAGCTGCTATACTGACGACAACCTTGGCCCAGACCAAGTAGTGAAGACGCACTTCCGCACCGGCCTCGCCTCGTATAATCCGAGCACCTTGGCACAGCAACAGAGGAGGAACACTGCCTGTCTCAATTCGGGTCAGCCATTTTCACAATTTAAACATTACTCGATCATATAATTATTCACCACAATATAATTCGAGCATGCATTGTGACATTCAATTATATTATCTTGATTCGAAGCGTACATTACATTCATCACATTGAATGATTCATTTTTACTAGATTAATTAGGAACATCCTCATCTTTAATCTCCATCTGATCATATCATATCGTTCTTAGTATATGGTCCAAGCATACATTATGTCGATCATATCAATTTCTGAACTGAGGAAAATCTATTTGATCACATAAGTCTTTGAAATAAAAAGTACTTATCAAACATCCGAACATAATTAAAAAAAAAAAAAACCGAGGAGTCCTAAGAGTCGGAAGGAACCCCATCACCAGGAACGATCATGGAACTGGCTCTCATACCGAGAGACCTCGACCCCTTCATCAGCAAGGTGGTCGACCAATGCACCGTCGACCACCTCTTTGAATGGACCGCATTGACTCAAGTCCAAGTCCCCATGAAAGAATCGGACTTGGTCCAAAGCACGGTCAAAACCAGTAGTGTATTGGTTGACCACATCGTCCTTCAGAAGGCCCACTTCATCTTGCAAGCATTTGTTCTCCTCGGTCAACCTCTTGTTCTCCACCTCGAACACCTTCTTCCCAGCTTCAGACTCTTGGATCTTGAGCTTCGATGCATCAGCCTAGCAATGAGGCTGTCGATCTTGTCTTCGTAAGCTTTTTTGGCCTCAAGCTAGCCCCTCCTCTCATCAGCCAGCTTCAACTCGGCCTGCTCCTTCTCGGCCTTGTAATCAGCCGCGATAACCCTTGAGGTCTCCAGCTCATGAATAGAACTGCCATACTGCCTCTCCAAAAACCGAGCAATGGCAGCCTGACGAAGACCCTGGATCTCCAGATGACGGCAGAGACCAGGGATCCCTGCCCTCTCCATCAAAGCCCGGTCCTCAGCATGGACGAACTGTTGGTCAATAAACTCTGGAGTCGGGAACTGAAGGCTCCAAAGGCTTGAAGAATTAACCGACTGAAGAAAATCCTTCACCTCAGCAGCCCCGACAAGAGCCGGAGGTGAAAGAGATGGCATTGCCTCCCTCTCTTGGAGACCAGTAGAAGTCCTAGGTCTCTTCCGATCTCTCAGAGGGTTCGGATCGGTGGGCGTCCCCGAGCTCGAACCCACCCCAGGAGAAATAGGAGGGACTCGACTCTCCTCCACCACCACACTCCGCTGACGCTTGAGAGCGGCCAGCTCCTTGGGACCTAGTTTCGGGGCCATCTCACCTGAAAAATTCACCAAGATTAGAACCAATATAATAAAATTAGATCAGCAAAATAAAAGGCAATAGCTCGGAAATACTACCTATATGATCGAGAACCCTCTTATTATCAAATCCCCACTCCAATAAAATCCCACAAGAGAGTGGAGAGCTGGGACTCACGCACTCCTCCAGGAAATCAACCACCACCTGGTCCAAGAGGGAAAGAGAACTATACTCTACTCTCAAAATTTGGCGAGGATTGTGTTGCCAATAAAGGGGAAACCTCTCCAAACCATCAGAATCTAAGAAAAAGGGAAACTCAGACTCGATGGACCTCACCTTTATAAATTTTTCCTTAAACTTCTTAAAACTAGAAGTTAACAAACTTAACAGCTTTTTTCGGGGTACACTACTAAAAGAAATCCAGGTACCCTTATCAACCCCTTTAACTTGAAAAAAATAAAAAAATACATCCATACTAGGCTCATGACCGAGCATAGCGAATACATTCTCGAATGCCCGGACAAAAGCCCAACTGTTCGGATGGAGTTGAGAAGGGGCAACGTTTACTTTATTTAAACACCCCTCCTCAAAACGGGTAAAAGGGATCCTAACATCTAATTTATCGAAGAAATCTATATACATGTAAATAAAGTCGGCCTCCCTTTCATCCCCTCTATAATTACACACCCTATCATCAGGACCACAAGGAGCGCACTCTATCCTACTCTCCCCGTAGCTCGATACTAAACAAGCTCTCCTAAACCTACGGACCGACTCCCTATCATCAAAAATTGAAGCCACTTCCTTGACCTCATCGCTAACCCAGCCGTAAGGATCACTACGACCTCACCCTCACTCACTACCTCTTTCCCCTTTTGAGTATACTTCATAGATACTAAACCTCAGAAAAATAGATTTTGTCATACAAACCTCTTCCAAGTGCATCAGCATCAATATTAATGAAGCCAAAATTTAGTATAGCTATCCATATTTGTTAGAAGAATAACATTCCTGGAAAATTGGCATCGAAATAGATTCATCTCTGAGATAGAAAAAACAACAATTTGGTTCCTAATTTAACAAAATTATAACAAGACACAAAACTTGGTCCTTGAATTTTAATACATTGATCCCCAAAAGGAACTAACTTGTTATGGATGTTGTTAAATTTAGGGACCAAATTCTTGTTTTTCTATTTAAAGGGCGAATATGTTGCAATGCAATTTTTCCAAGGACGAAAATATATAGTTTTTCTTCTCTTATCGGAATATAGAAATATCCACGATTTCACATTCAGTGTTTCAATATATCTAGAATTTGATGCTGATCATATAGCTTTTCAATCGCAGTCTTTTTTTTTTTTTTTTTTGATAAATCCTAGTTCTAATTCTTGGTATATTTTCAATTAAGCAGGAGAATCAATAAGACGCCCCTTGGCTCGATCAGTGCTGGCACCATGGTTATTTGTTATTCTCATTGTAACAAGTAGTTTCACAGAAAGTTTGACATCCATGATGACTATCCCGCAATTTAAGCCATCAATGTTAGATATCCAGACCCTTCAAAAAAGAAATGCCTCGGTTGGTTGTGATGGAAAATCATTTATTGAGACGTATTTGATTGACGTACTAGAATTCAAGCATGAGAACATTAGGAGATATGATTCCATAGATGATTACCTTGCAGCCTTTAAGAATAATGATATCGAAGCTGCTTTCTTTGTTTCCCCTCATGCTAAAGTCTTTCTCGCAAAGTACTCGCGCGAGGGCTTCATCAAATTAGGGGACACCTTCGGGCTTGTTGGCTTTGGTTTTGTGGGTCTCTCTCCTCATTTTCAATTGCATGACTTGTTTTTTAGATGTGAAAATTGGAATAAATCAAATGAACAAGAATGGATTCTCTTGTGAAATCTATACGTGATCATGTATAAATTTTTACATTTGACTGCATAAGGAGAACCTCGAAAGTAATTTATGAGACATGTAATCAATGGTGAAAATTTACATGATTAGGTTGTGCAAAATTCTTGCATAAAAGAATCCATTCTGCAAAGGAATGACTAAAATTTGGACATTACTACCTCTGTCCACTTTTAACTATGTTTTTGGGAAAGAATGTAAATTTGATACATTGGAAAATCAATGTATTTGGAGTATTTGCATTCTTTTCCAAGAATATAGTTTAAAATTGACAAAGGGAGTATCAATGCTAATTATTATATCTTTCGTTTCATACTAAATGTTGCTTTGCCTTTTTTGGCACATTATAAAATATAAATCAATGTATCTAGCACATTCACAAATCAATGAATTTGATAGATACATTGATTTATGAATGTGCCAAAAAGGTCAAAGTGTTTATTTGTGTTAATGCTTCTGCATTTCAATTTTCACTTCTACCAAACTTTATGTACAATACATTACTCATGCTTCAGATATTTGATCCAACACTTTGTGTACATTTTTGTTTTTTGATACCTCAGGTATTTTCGAAGAAGAGTTCCTTTTTGGCTAGTGATATATCTGAGGCATTATTAGGTGTTATAGAGAGTGGAGAAATACAACAACTTGAAAAAGATATGCTATCAATTGTAACTTGATCCGAATCCTTTGGAGAGCAAAGCAAAAGATGAGTCAACGTTAGGTTATCAGCCTTTCTTTGGGCTATTTTGCATCTGTGCTACTATTGCTGCTCTGGCATTATTGTACATCATGATTTGTTTGGTCTTGAAGAATGTAGGGAACTTGGTGAGATACTTAAAAGCTGTACTAACTCAATTAAAGAGAATAGGGAGATGGATAACTGCTAATTTTGCTGGGATCTATTCCAAAGTACAATCAAGGAGCATGAGAAAGAGTTAGTGTTGGCACATAAAGAAGAAATGCTGAGGAAACTGTCACTAATAGTGAGCATTGCCCTGTGGTTGTTGAACTAGTTCGATGTAGTACTAGCTGCTCATGCTCCCTAACACATTGATTCTTTTTGTCGGTGTAGAAAGCTTTCTACAGATGAAAAAAGTTAGAATGTAAAAAGCATTTCACTTGCAAATATATAAAGATGTTGAAGAGCCCAAAATAATATGAAGGTATTGTTGGAATACATACAAATGATTAAAAAAAGGTAGAATTTTAATAACTTTTGGGTATCCTCATAAGACTGCTCGATGAGTCCGAAAACACATCTTTTTGTTGGTGTAGAAAGCTTTCTACAGATGAATTTATGTTTGCTCTAAGTTTTTTGTTGTGTAGGTTAGTTTCTATGTTGTTTCTAGTTTTAGTCTTTTTGCAAGTGTTATTTTGCGGCTTTTAATTTCTATTTTAATTTGCCTTTTATTTTTTATACCTTTGCTCTTTTGTATCAACCAGTAGCTCCCCTGCTTTGGGTTGAGCTCCATACCCCTAAAATGAAAGGGGATGCCACTAGGGAGCTCTCATTTGTATCGTAGTGTTAGCCAAATCGGCTATATGTTACATGTGTTATATGTATCTGGTCAAGTTTCAAAGTTAAAAGGAAACAAGTTTATTCAATCAAGGTCTGTAAAAACAGATTAATCCCACGGAAATAGTTACTATAGAGTAGGCCACTAATAGTTTTTGTTTTTTTGTGATCAATTGAATAATTTTCAAAATAAAATGACCTAACAGAACAAATGTAACAAAATAACTAGAGTTGATTTTGGGCTCATGTTAATATTAAAAATTTGAAAAAAAATAAAGAAATCAACTCAGGCATATCCGCGGAGTGTCCAAGCCAGGTCTACAATGAATTACAGTAATATCCAGCCGTGTTTGAAGCATGTCCGAGCTCAAAATAATTTTTTTTTAATTGGACGCATACGAACACGTGTCCAACACGTATTATATGGATGTCAAACACCGACACGTGTATGACACATGGTCGATGTGTCTATGCTTCTTAAGAAACAAGTTATTATATTCCTTTTAATAAACATATTAATTTGTATAAAATATAATACAAAATAAATAATTAGAAAAAAGTGGAGTACAGTAGTAATTAAATAATTTATCAAATATCATTCATGCATCATAGATATTATGAAGGAAAGAGAACCCTAACTAATAATCAACTTTATGATGATAATCAAATGTAATGTCATAACATCATCCCTTCATATTCTACAAAATAACAATATATTTAGATATTAGTTAATTATACATCTAATATTATTTTAATACATATAAGATTTTGGTAATAAAATATTGACCAGTTAAATATATATGAGAAATAATTGTGCTTGGATATAATTGTTTCATTCATGACCATTTTATGGATGAAAGATAGATGACTTGGTTGGATGACACATAAGCTATTGTCATTCCTCCAAAAGTCATTATATATATATATATGATTTGAATCAAAAATTAATTATATTTATTACTATAGTTATTGTAATTACGAGATCAACCTAATTGAAATAATTTATTTTGAATCATAATATAATTTTCAACAATGAATATAGAGATTACAGCATTTTTTTTAAGAAAATCTTATTTATTTAATTTTCCAAATCCTATCTTTGAAAAATATCTAATATGCAAAAAATCAATATACCTGCTTTAACAGAAAATCAAGAATCATGATAAATAATCAAATTGGAATAAATTATAATCAATTATATTTATTACTAGTTGTTGGACCTGTGCGATGCACAGGGAGATAATAAAAAATAGTTTGTTGATCATTATTGAAAATAAATGATAATTTATTAAATATATTTTACTAAAAATTGAGTATATAAATTTATCTTAAAAGTAAGTTAATATTTAAATAATTAAATAAGTGGACAAAATATAAATATGTCATTCTCTTTTATATCTTATTTTGAATATAATGTTTATATATAAGGTTGAAAAAATCTCGATAGATAACCTACAACTAATAATAAAAAGCATATTTTATGAAAATTTTACACGTTTTAAAAGTTGAAATTTTTTAATAAAGAAAATGAATAAAGGAATAATTTTACTATATCATGAGTCACTTATAGGGAGGATAATGAGTATCCATGAGAAAGGGGACACGTCCCACGCCTCCCGTCACTATTTAGAATTTTACCTCTCATTCTCATCCCTATCTCTCTTATGGGTCCATATTTCTCATTTCCCGTAGGAATTTTGAATCTCATGATATTCAAGGATTTATTAACAAATTTCAAAAAGAGAAAAACTTTAAAAATATTTTATAATTTGAAAAATAAATATCCATAATAACAAATACTATTAATGAAACATAATCTAAATTAAAATTAAAATGCATACACAATGCAAATACAATAAAAATAATTAAAAAAAATGAAAGTGTGCTATCCCCGTCGCTATCCCGTTTAACAAACGGAGACATAACACTATCGATCGTCCCTATGAAGACAAAATATGTCTCAATTCCCTTTCCCATTGTGGGTAATTTCCGTATGTACCCACTTTCAATTTTTTTTTTTTAATCATCCCTAGCCGTTTATATCTTTTCAGTAAATTAAAATATTTACTTTGTAAAAATATAAAATATATTTTCTAATTAAAAAATAATGAATAAATTTAATTTATACAATTTCAATTACACGTCTTTTCCTTGTACATCCTTTTAATAAATTAAAATATCAATTTTAAAATATACGATATAATTAATGTGTAATAATTAGTAAAAAATATATAATTCTAATTTATATAATCTCAATTATTATAGTAGTATATCAATTATAATATTATTTTAAATAAAAATTAATATAATTATTTAATTTTTAAAATTAATAAATATTTAGGATTATTATCAAAGAAGTATAAATTGTGAAATTAATTTTTTAAAAATATTTTAGTGTTGAAAAATTAAAGGTGTTTTTTTCAAAAAAATTAGTATGAAAAAATTATGGAATTAATAGATTGGAATATGGAAATTGTAAAAAAATTAAATAGAATATAGTGATATAGGTAGATAGATAATTTTTTTATTATGATTATCAAAAGTGTTAAATTTGAAGTTAGAAAATTTTCCCCTAATCCTATCCTCATTTAGAATTTTGCCTCCATTCGTATCCACATCCCCGTCATTGGTTTCCATTCCTCATTCATCATTCCACGTAAAGATTTGAATTCCTATTGATATTTATGGGTTTATTAAAAAATTTAAAAATACTTTGAACTTTAAAATATAAATATCCATAATAATAAATACTACTAATGCAACATAAATATAATAGCTTTATTATCATTAATGCTATAATTATATATATATAGTTTTTATGGTATAATATATTGAATTATAATTTTGATTATGTTATTTTTTTATTTTTTATATTACTTTTGTTAATGGTAGAGAGATATAAAGGTATTATTAGAAAAAATAATTGATAATTAGAAGGTAAATTAAATTCAAAAACTTAATTTAATTATTAAGATTATAAAATTATGGGATATAATTTTTCTATGAATAACGCATAGAAAATTTTTTGTGTAATGAATCTTAAATATTAGTATTATATCAATTGTTATCATATTTGATTAAAAATAAATTATCATATTTGTATTATAATGAGTCTTAAATATTTGATTAAGAATAAATTTGGTAGAAATTGAATTTTGAATTATTATCATATCAAAATCAATCAATTAGTAATTCGTTAACAAATTGGCCTGCCCATTTTCTTTAGGAAAAAAAACTAATTTTAAAACTTATTTATTTTAAAAATATTTCCTTTATAATTTTTATATTGCCTTCATAACGTGAAGCTATTAATAGTTCTTAATTTAATTGTAAGTCGTAATTATACTAACATGAGTTCTTTCTCAGTGTAAATTGTAATTTTTAATGATTGTAATATTTGATTCTTTAATGATTGTAATATTTGATTTTATTTCATATAAAAATAATTAATAAGTAAATTGTAAACTAAGTTTAAAAAAAATCTTTAAACATAAAGATTAAGAAAGGTGGGACCTAAATCACTATATAAATGACACGTGTAATAATTTCCATGAAATAAGTTTGAAATATTATTATAATAGATCTATAATCTATAATAATAATAATAATAATAATAATAATAATGTAATTTGCATATAATATATAATATTGTATATATTTTTCAATTGATATATATTATTGTATAAATGAATGTCTCGCTCTAAAAAAAAAGAGTAAAACACTGGATTTGTTACTTTTACAGATATGCAAGTCACAGAGGACGCCTTGTATTTTTAGATGTGGCTATTTACTTTGTTTAATTTTAGAAATGATAAATGATTGCTTTCATTTCAATTTGAAATAGATTGATAGAAAAAAAAATGTTACTTTGTAAAATTCTAAGACAAATTCATCTCTTTTTTATTATCAACTTAACGAAATCTTTCATTAAGTATTAGACAAATTAGAATAGATAATCATGAATTGGTCCACTACCTTTTATTTTAGCCAAATGAATCTATTTGTCACTTTGCTAGACTTGTTAATTATTAGTAGTGTGATCCATATACAATTAACAAATTTTTACTTTACACCTAAATTGGTGATTAAATATATATAGGGATTCAATGAGTAATAATAGTGGTCATGTCTTGCTTTATCCGATGTTACGGTTACATGACAGATCAAGGAATCCCATGGATATAACAAAATCAAATCTAATAACAATAGGTAAAATATAAATTAGAAAGATTTGCCCTTAAAAAATCATGCACGCCATAATCATATGGCAAATAAGAGACTTGTTGATCTGATCAAGGCATTCCCCCCTTTTTTTCATATATCACACGATTTTTTGTTATAATGGAAAATTTTTTGTTGATCTGATTAAGGCATTTCCCTTTTTTATTTTTTTTTATATCACATGATTTTTTTATTGTAATGGCCCTATTAATATTTTAATCACCCCAATAAATTTATATCTGATCAATTTTTCAATGATTCTTAATTTGATATTTATTTTCCATTCTTAATGATTCTTAATTTTAATTGTATATCATAATTTTAATTGTTTGTAATCCCATGAATATATCTTAATGATTCTAATTTTATTGATTCACGTAATCTTTAATGGTAGTAGATTTGATTTTATTAATAATTAATAATTTAATTCTATATTAAGTAAAAAAAATCTATAGACATAAATGTTTAGAAAAGTGGGCCCTAAATTACTATATGAATGACACATGTACCCTAAAACTCTGTATGAAAGACACTTGTAATACTTTCCATGAAATGTCTCTTAAATATTATAATAATATATTATAATTAGTATATTCCCTACATAAATAACTTAAGTGACAATTACAAATCAAACTGAGATAGATATTGAAATAAATTATAATTAATTATATTTATTATCTTAATTATTACAATTGACATTACATATAAATATGTTGTTGATAAAAACATTATTCATATCAAAATAAACAACATGAACAAAGAATAATAATGAAAATTTGTGCATTTTGTATAAATTGAAATTAAATGTACTATTACAGAAATAATATATTATCTTTTGATGTAGTGAGAAATTCATGTATTAATATAAATAAATATAGTTGATTAAAAAATAGAAAGTTATATTCTCTAAGAAATATTTAACAAAAAAATTATGAATAATTATTGGTAATATAATATACTTAATTATATTTATTACAATAATTATAAATGATATATTCTTTAAAAAAAATGACTCAAAAAAACCTGATATTATTTTTTCTGTTCTACATAAAATATTATTTTTCAAAATAAATATCTAATTTAAAATAAAATTAGTGTATATCCCACCATTAAAAAAAATGTCACATTACCCAAAAAAAATCGATACATAATCATTTTGATATTTTCTTTTGTCAAAACTAATTATTTAAATATGTTTAAATCGATTTTAAATCAACCTTATTTCATTGAATAAATTTTTATTCTATTTGAATTGAATTTGTTTCAATATGCAACCAATAAATTTTTTAATTCTTTAATTAATTAAAGATGAATATTTGATCAATTTTAATAAATAAATAATATAATTTTAATTAATTAAAATTTTCTAGCCAGCTTCCTTATTTGATACCGTTTTAATCAAGTCAAATAAAAAAAATCTAGAATCAAAATAATATTAATGACTAATTTTATTTCAAAAATAAACATAATATAAAATATTATAAAGAAATCAGTTTTGGATTTTTTATTTCAAATAGACATATGATATGCTAATATTGTAAAAAAAATGGATATATTATTTTTGCTTTAAAACATATATAATATTAAAGATTAAGAATCATGTAAAATAATTTGTAATATAATATTAAGAAATAGATACAACATTAAAGAATTATTTAAAAATGTTCAACTGATGTAATTTTAAATAATATTAATTTCAATAACAATATTAAATAAATTGATGTCAAATAATAACAGATAATAATCCTAATAACAAAATTTTTTGTTAATCATCGATCAATCAATTAAAATTAATATAGTATAAAAGAGTAAGAATAAATATTTTTTATTTTTAATTTTATATATATATATATATATATATATATATATATATATATATATATAGATAAATAGATATATATATGATATTCCAATGTTTTAAATCGATATAATATTAAACAGTAAGGATCGTTTAAAATAATAAGTAATCCAATATAAAATGGCTATAATATTAAAGAATAATTTAAAAATTAACATATGATAACTTTAAATAATATTAAGTTTTCAATAAAGTAGTCTTTAAAAGTAGAATGTATACTATTAATGAAAATAAAAATATGTATGATGTAATATTAATATTTAAAGATAAAAAATTTAAATTTTTATATTAATATATAGATACGTACAAAATTAAAATAAAAATTTAAAACAATATATATATATATATATATATATATATATATTTAGATATAGATATGAATTCATTTAATATTTATGATAGAAAAGCATTTAATATTTTATCTATATGGTTATAAATAATGATTAATAAATAAAATTATTGAAAAAAGTATTATTAAGATTTGATAAATAATAAAATAGATGAATTCTTTACGTGAAAAATGAATTCACATGGAGATAGCATGTGGAGTTTTCCTTATCTAGAAAACTCTCTTTTATAAAATATTAAATGTTGTTCCTTAAAAAAAATTCAAATATTATCTACATTTGTTACAATTATTATAATTTATACATTCTTTAAATAAATAATTGAAGTAAAAATATCTGATCGAACATTTCCCAATTCTATACCAAATATTATTATTGTGTGAAAAAAATCATCATTTGATATGTGTAATCAATCCAAGGAAACAAAAGCCTTTGATATTGATTTAGTAATTGTTCTTACCTAGAAGTAGCGGTAAGGATGCAAGTAGCTCCGACGTCCGTGGAAACGGGGGGTGGGGTACCTGCAAAGACACTCCGACGCTCAAGTCAGTGAATGAGAGAGGCGTAGAGTGGTAGAGAATAGTATGTGATTAGGGTTGTCATACCTGGGGGTGTTAAGCCCTTTATATAGTGAGGTGACCCCGTGGTGGATCTGTTATGATCTAGTAAATTCGTTATGATCTTCCTTAAATGTAGGAGATATATCTGTGATTTGATAATTATCAGAGATAATTATCGGATATAATAGATATAGTAGGATAAAGGTGGATTATATATGGATATAGTGAGATATTTCCGGTTAGATTCGTGATGTGATCTTTTGAGGGGTACTTTCTTCCTTGTGAAAGGTCTGTGTCCCATAGAAGAGGTCTCCTGGACTGGACCGAGGTTTGGGTCCTTTATCCGAGGTCTTGTGTTTTGGGCCGAGGTATAGGCCCATATTTTCTAGTCTAGTACATAGCCCCCGAGCTTGGTTGAATTCTGAGGACTTCATGCCGAGCTCAAAAGGTCTTTTCATTTACAGTGGTGACCGTAGTTGGGGAACGTGCGTTACACATGTCATCTTTCTATTGGGAGAGTAATTACTTCTCATAAATGTGGTGATCGTGGCTTTACCTACTCACCGTTAGATTAAAGTGATAAGCCCCCTGCCGTTGGATATGATGAACGTTTCAAATACGTTTTTAATTGGAGGGAAGCGCTTCTGATCGTTGGATGAGTTCTAGTTCCTGAGTAAATGAGCAAAAAGCTTTTCAGATTTTCATTTCTAGAAAACTCTTGTTCTCGTTCTTTCTCTGTTATCGCTCTCTGTGCTAGGCCGTCTGTGAGCTTTTCAAGTCGTGCGCCCTTCCTTTTATTGCTTCAAATCGGTTAGTTGATTTATTTTTTGGCCTTCTTTACTTTAGTCGGTTTACATTTCTGTATCTGGAACCCTAGGCTAGGAAATTGCTATTTTCTGCTTGGTTATGTTAAGGCCATTTTCTTTCTGCCTGAGTTTGCTTTTATTACTATTTGATTTTAGGTAATTTTTCGATGGCTAAAAGGGAGACTGTCTCTGTTTCTGGTAAGGGGAAAGAGGTAGTGAGTGAGGGTGAGGTCGTAGTCGATCCTTACGGCTGGGTTAGAGATGAGGTCAAGGAAGTGGCTTCAATTTTTGATGATAGGGAGTCGGTCCGTAGGTTTAGGAGAGCTTGTTTAGTATCGAGCTACGGGGAGAGTAGGATAGAGTGCGCTCCTTGTGGTCCTGATGATAGGGTGTGTAATTATAGAGGGGATGAAAGGGAGGCCGACTTTATTTACATGTATATAGATTTCTTCGAGAAATTTGATGTTAGGGTCCCTTTTACCCGTTTTGAGGAGGGGTGTTTAAATAAAGTAAACGTTGCCCTTCTCAACTCCATCCGAACAGTTGGGCTTTTGTCCGGGCATTCGAGAATCTATTCGCTATGCTCGGTCATGAGCCTAGTGTGGATGTATGTTTTTATTTTTTTCAAGTTAAAGGGGTTGATAAGGGTACCTGGATTTCTTTTAGTAGTGTACCCCGAAAAAAGCTATTAAGTTTGTTAACTTCTAGTTTTAAGAAGTTTAAGGAAAAATTTATAAAGGTGAGGTCCATCGAGTCTGAGTTTCCCTTTTTCTTAGATTCTGATGGTTTGGAGAGGTTTCCCCTTTATTGGCAACACAATCCTCGCAAATTTTGAGAGTAGAGTATAGTTCTCTTTCCCTCTTGGACCAGGTGGTGGTTGATTTCCTGGAGGAGTGCGTGAGTCCCAGCTCTCCACTCTCTTGTGGGATTTTATTGGAGTGGGGATTTGATAATAAGAGGGTTCTCGATCATATAGGTAGTATTTTCGAGCTATTGCCTTTTATTTTGCTGATCTAATTTTATTATATTGGTTCTAATCTTGGTGAATTTTTCAGGTGAGATGGCCCCGAAACTAGGTCCCATGAGCCGCCGCCTCAAGCTGGCCAATGAGTGTGGTGGTGGAGGAGAGTCGAGTCCCTCCTATTTCTCCTGGGGTGGGTTCGAGCTCGGGGACGCCCACCGATCCGAACCCTCTGAGAGATCGGAAGAGACCTAGGACTTTTGCTGGTCTCCAAGAGAGGGAGGCAATGCCATCTCTTTCACCTCCGGCTCTTGTCGGGGCTACTGAGGTGAAGGATTTTCTTCAGTCGGTTAATTCTTCAAGCCTTTGGAGCCTTCAGTTCCCGACTCCAGAGTTTATTGACCAACAGTTCGTCCATGCTGAGGACCAGCTTTGATGGAGAGGGCAGATCCCTGGTCTCGGCCGTCATCCGAGATCCAGGGTCTTCGTCAGGCTGCCATTGCTCGGTTTTTGGAGAGGCAGTATGGCAGTTCTATTCATGAGCTGGAGACCTCAAGGGTTATCGCGGCTGATTACAAGGCCGAGAAGGAGCAGGCCGAGTTGAAGCTGGCCGATGAGTGGAGGGGCTAGCTTGAGGCCAAAAAAGCTTACGAAGACAAGATCGACAGCCTCATTGCTAGGCTGATGCATCGAAGCTCAAGATCCAAGAGTCTGAAGCTGGGAAGAAGGTGTTCGAGGTGGAGAACAAGAGGTTGACCAAGGAGAACAAATGCTTGCAAGATGAAGTGGGCCTTCTGAAGGACGATGTGGTCAACCAATACACTGCTGGTTTTGACCGTGCTCTGGACCAAGTCCGATTCTTTCATGGGGTCTTGGACTTGAGTCAATGCGGTCCATTCAAAGAGGTGGTCGACGGCGCATTTGTCGACCACCTTGCTGATGAAGGGGTCGAGGTCTCTCCAGCTGTAGAGCCAGTTCCCGCAGTCGTTCCTGGTGATGGGGTTCCTTCAGACTCTTAGGACTCCTCGGTTTTTTTTTTTTTTAATTATGTTCGGATGTTTGATAAGTACTTTTTATTTCAAAGACTTATGTGATCAAATAGATTTTCCTCAGTTCAGAAATTGATATGATCGACATAATGTATGCTTGGACCATATACTAAGAACGATATGATATGATCGGATGGAGATTAAAGATGAGGATGTTCCTAATTAATCTAGTAAAAATGAATCATTCAATGTGATGAATGTAATGTACGCTTCGAATCAAGATAATATAATTGAATGTCACAATGCATGCTCGAATTATATTGTGGTGAATAATTATATGATCGAGTAATGTTTAAATTGTTAAAATGGCTGACCCGAATTGAGACAGGCAGTGTTCCTCCTCTGTTGCTGTGCCAAGGTGCTCGGATTATACGAGGCGAGGCCGGTGCGGAAGTGCGTCTTCACTACTTGGTCTGGGCCAAGGTTGGCATCAGTATAGCGGCTTTGTCCCTCTACTGCTCGGGACAAGAGCCGAGGCTTCTGTAGAGGTGCGCCTTCATGACTTGGCGAGGGCCAAGGTTGACGTGAGTATGGCGGCTTTAACCCTCTACTGCTCGGGACAAGAGCCGAGGCTTCTGTAGAGGTGTGCTTTCACGACTTGGCGAGGGCCAAGGTTGACGTGAGTGTGGCGGCTTTAATCCTCTACTGCTCGGGGCAAGAGCCGAGGCTTATGTAGAGGTGCGCCTTCACGACTTGGCGAGGGCCAAGGTTGACGTGAGTGTGGCGGCTTTAATCCTCTACTACTTGGGACAAGAGCCGAGGCTTATGTAGAGGTGCGCCTTCACGACTTGGCGAGGGCCAAGGTTGACGTGAGTGTGGCGGCTTTAATCCTCTACTACTCGGGACAAGAGCCGAGGCTTATGTAGAGGTGCGCCTTGTGAGTATGGTGGCTTTATTTGTGTTAATCTGCGATCAAGTGATGAGCTGAATATTGTATTCAAAAAATGGATTACATCATCTGCCACCGAAGTTTTCGGCTCATATCCGATCATGCCTCGTTAAAACCTTTGATGGTAAAACCCAGTAGGATAAAACCCGTCAAAGGAAAAAGAGTGCACCCATCGTATATGATTTGAGGCGTTACAATTTTTAACTGTAGTACTTCCTTAGGGATGCGACGTTCCATGTTCTTGGAAGTTCTTGTCCTGAGAGCTCAGCTATCTTGTAGGCTCCTCTGCCTACAACTTGTGTTACTCGGAATGGTCCCTCCCAGTTAGGGGCTAGTTTTCCCTCTCCCGGAGGTTTCCTTTGTGGTTCTACTTTGCATAATACCAAGTCCCCAATCTGGAAGGATCTTGGGTCGAGCTTTTTGTTGTAGAGTCGGGCCACCCTTTGTTTGGTTGTCTGTTCTTTGATGTGGGCTAGTTCTCTGTCTTCTTCGATAAGATCAAGTTCGGCCCTTCTATTTTCATCATTTGCCTCTTCTGTGATTGCCATTCGTCGGACGTTGGGTTGAGCGACTTCTACTGGGAGCATAGCTTCACTACCGAAAACGAGTCTGTATGGTGTCTCCTGTGTTGAGGATTGGGCCGTAGTACGATACCCCCATAAGACTTCAGACAAATCATCGGCCCATAAGCCTTTTGTTTTGTCCAGCTTCTTCTTGAGTGCTGTGAGGATAACTTTATTCGTGGCCTCGGCGTGGCCGTTGGTTTGTGGATGTTCTACGGAAGTAAACGTGTGCTTAATTTGAAAGTTGTCGCAGAGCTCCTTCAATCTTCGGTCTGTGAATTGTGTACCATTGTCTGTGATTAACTCCTTGGGGAGTCCATACCTACATATGATTCTTTTCCAGATAAACTTCCTCACCTTTTCTGCCGTGATTGTTGCAAGAGGTTCTGCCTCGATCCATTTGGTGAAGTACTCAATGGCTACTACCAAGTATTTGAGTTGCCCTGGTGCCAGGGGAAATGGACCGAGTATATCAACTCCCCATCTGTGGAAAGGTCAGCTGGCTTTCGAGAAGTGTAATGGCTCTGGATGTCTTTGGGAGACGTCAGAAAATCTCTGGCACTTGTCACATCTTCGTCACATCTTCGTACAAATTCCAAGCAGTCAGTCTTCATAGTGTTCCAGAAATACCCTGCTCGGAGTATCTTGGCAGCAAGAGCTCGGCCTCCTATGTGGTTTCCGCAGACTCCTTCATGGACCTCTGCCATAGCGTCGTTTACCTCCTGGGGGCCAAGGCATTTTAAGAGCGGCAATGAGTACCCTCTCCTGTAAAGTTGGTCGCCACATAGTGTGTAGAAACTAGCTTGCCGTTTGAATTTTTTCTCGTCGGATGGCGAGGTTGGGAATTCTCCAGATGTTAGGTATCTGAGGAGTGGAGTCCGCCAATCTTGGCCTCCGACCTCAGTATTACAACATTCGGATTGAAGGCAGCTCGGATTCTGAAGCTTTACCTGGATCACAGACTTGTTGTTCTGTGGTTTGCTCATGCTGGCCAGCTTAGAGAGAATATCTGCCCCGGTATTGTGCTCTCTTGGTATGTGAGTTATTTCGCAAGAGGTAAAGTGTTGCATTAAATTCCTTACCAGTGCTAGGTATTTCTCGAGTAGAGGGTCTCTAGCTGCAAAAGTTCCGTTCACTTGTCCGACGACTAGCTGAGAATCTACCTTTACTTCGAGCTTTTGAGCTCCGACTTCTTGGGCGAGCTTGAGACCAGCAATTAATGCTTCATATTCGGCTTGGTTGTTACAGGCTTGGAATTGAAACTGGAGGGATTGCTCTATTAAAATTCCTTCTCCATTCTCTAATGTGATTCCAGCCCCACTTCCTTTCCTGTTGGCGGCTCCATCAACATGTAGTCTCCAGGAGCCAAATTCTTGTTGAGGAGTCTGTGAAAGCTCGGCCACAAAGTCAGCGAGAGTTTGCGCTTTAACAGGGCCTCTAGGTTGGAATTAAGTCAGATTCTCGATAATTCTATTGCACCATGAGATCATCCTCCCAGCCAATTCGGGCTTGATTAACATCTGCCGGATAGGTTGTTCTGTGCGAACGACAATGTGATGACTCTGGAAATATGGCCTTAATTTTCTGGCTGATACTACGACTGCATATGCTAGCTTTTCGATTTTTTGGTATCTTTGCTCCGGACCTTGGAGTGTTTTACTGACGAAGTACACGGGTTGTTGTATTTTGTCTCTTTCAGTGACGAGGACCGAACTTACAGCGTGTTCAGTTACCGAAAGATAAAGGAAGAGAGTCTCTCCAAGGTGGGGCTTAGTGAGCACAGGAGGTGTTGAGAGTAGTACCTTTAACTCAGCAAAGGCCTTTTCGCAATCCACAGACCACTCAAATGACGTATGCTTTCTTAGCTTTTTAAAGAATGGAGCTGCTTTCTCAGCTGATCTTGATAAAAAACGAGACAGCGCCGCTAGGCGTCCTGTTAATTGTTGCACTTCTTTCATCGAGCTTGGACTTCTCATTTCCACTATTGCTTGGCATTTATCCGGGTTTGCTTCTATTCCTCGGTTGGTGAGCATAAAACCGAGAAACTTTCCTCCGTGAACTCCGAATGCACATTTTTCTGGATTCAACCTCATGTTGTAGGTTCGGAGCTGTTGGAATAGCTCTTTGAGATCTCCTATATGGTCTCCTGCTGGGGGCGTTTTAGCTACCATATCATCAACATAGACTTCGACATTTCGGCCAATCTGTTCCTCAAAAACTTTGTTCATGAGTCTCTGGTAAGTAGCCCCTGCATTTTTCAAGCCAAAAGGCATGACTTTGTAACAAAAGTTGGCGTGTTCTGTAAGGAAGACCGTCTTATCCTCATCTTCTGGGTGCATTCTGATTTGGTTGTACCCCGAGTATGCATCCATAAAGCTCAGATATTGATAACCAGAAGCGTTGTCGACAAGTTTGTCGATGCTTGGGAGCGGGTAGGAATCCTTTTGGCAAGCTTTGTTAAGATCAGTGAAGTATACACACATGCACCATTTGCCCGAGCTTTTCTTTACCATTACCACGTTTGCTAGCCACGTGGTATATCGTATCTCCCTGATGAATCCGGCTTTAAGGAGTTTCTTCGTCTCTTCTAGAGCTACTTTCTGACGCTTGACTCCCAGAGTTCTTTTCTTCTGCGTTATGGGCCGAGCTTTCGGATTGACCATTAATTGATGACTAATTACATCCGGGTTTATCCCTGGTATATCGGTCGGGGTCCATGCGAAAAGGTCTGCATTTTTTAAAAGTAACATGGAGAGCTCTGAAGCCAAGCTTGGAGGTAGGTGGGTTCCGATGAACATTACCTGTTCAGCCGTATCTCCAATTTGGATTGGTCGCCGCTTCGTCGATTACCGTGGTCGGTTCTGAATTTCTCCTCTGGGATCCAACTCTGAGACCAGGGGGATTTGATCGGTGTGGAATACATTATGTATCTGCTTAGATTTATGTTTTTCCATGGATTTGGCTTTCAAGCATTCGTTGTAACAAGTCCTTGCTTCTTTCTGGTCAGCGTGTACTACGCCAACTTTAGTTTCGGATACTGGGAATTTCATAGCCAAATGTGGTGTTGAGACCACAGCTCCTAGGGCGTTCAGTGAAGGTCGCCCTAGAATTATGTGGTAGGGACTGTTTGCATCGATGACAAGGTACTGGAGGTCGACCGTCTTTGCCAGTGGTTCCATGCCGAATGTCATCCTGAGCCATACGTAACCGAGTACTTTTACTATGTTTTCGGTGAATCCGGCCAGTTCGCCATTGTAAGGGAGGAGAGAGGCTTCGGATAGTTGCATCCGCTCGAAGGTGGGATAGAAGAGTATTTCAGCTGAACTCCTCTGATCCACGAGGACTTTCCTGACCAAGAAATTTCCAGCAAGAATGGAAATTACAACAGGGAAATTCATCAATTCCTTTGAAATTAGAATCTGAGAAAGATAGTACCGGGTTTTTGGTTTGTGATTTCTTGGAAGGGGATGTTCCTTCGAGTGACATGATTGCCCGGAGTGATCTTTTTCTGGCTGAGTTGCTCTCGCCTCCTCCAGCGAATCCTCCAGCAATGTGGTCGATGACACCATGGATTCTTGGTTCTTCGTGGGAGGGCGACCTCATCCGTTCGGATTTTCTTCGTCTTGGTGGGGATTCGCTATCCGAGGATGTTGTGGAAACTCGGCGTTTTCTTCGTTCCTGGCTTTGGCCTCTTTTCTTTTCTTCTTTCTTGTTATTGACGAATTGCTTCAGATGTCCATCTCAGATGAGACGTTCAATTCTATTCTTCAGGCTTTTGCACTCGTCTGTTGTGTGCCCTCTGGAATTATGATATGCACAGATTTTGTTTTGATCTGTGCCTTTTGGTCCTGGCCGAGTGTACTAGACTAGAAAATATGGGCCTATACCTCGGCCCAAAACACAAGACCTCGGATAAAGGACCCAAACCTCGGTCCAGTCCAGGAGACCTCTTCTATGGGACACAGACCTTTCACAAGGAAGAAAGTACCCCTTAAAAGATCACATCACGAATCTAACCGGAAATATCTCACTATATCCATATATAATCCACCTTTATCCTATTATATCTATTATATCCGATAATTATCTCTGATAATTATCAAATCACAGATATATCTCCTACATTTAAGGAAGATCATAATGAATTTACTAGATCATAACAGATCCACCACGGGGTCACCTCACTATATAAAGGGCTTAACGCCCCCAGGAACGACAACCCTAATCACATACTATTCTCTACCACTCTACGCCTCTCTCATTCACTGACTTGAGCTTCGGAGTGTCTTTGTAGGAACCCCACCCCCCGTTTCCATGGACGTCGGAGCTACTTGCATCCTTACCGCTACTTCTAGGTAAGAATATTGGCGCCCACCGTGGGGCCCGGTAAACAAGCCTACCCCACAACTAAACAATCCAACAACCATGGCTGACACCTCCAACCAAAACACACCTCCAAATAATCACCCTCCATACTCTCCTCCTAATCTCGACCAACTACAGGAGGAAAACCGCCGATTAAGGGACCAGCTTCGCAGGCTTCTAGACGAAAACCAATCACTGAGGTTCGAAAGTCCAAGAAGCCCCAGACAAGGAGCAACCCATCACGAGAATACTGAGTTTGCCAGTCACGGATGCGACTACAACAAACCAACATATTCCCATTATCCTACCTGTTAAGCTGAATTTGAGGATGGGCTGAACCCATAGACTGCGGACCATTCTCAGCAACGCTAATGGCCACGAATCTTCCAGCCAATTTTAGACTCCCAACAACACTCCGCCCCTATGACGGAACAGGGGACCCTCAATCGTTCATCACAATGTTCAAATCCATGATGCTCATAAATGGAGCCACAGACAAAATCCTTTGCAGAACTTTTCCCTCTTTTCTGGAAAAATCGGCACTTTTGTGGTTCTCAGCCTTACCTCCGAATTCCATACACAGGTTTGAGGACCACATACGAGCTTTCGTTAATAGGTTTGTATCATCCAAAATCTATACCAAGACGTCAGATTCTCTAGAACATGTTCGGCAAGGGTCCAACGAGTCCTTGAGAGCTTATCTGACTCGATTCCAAGAAGAAACATCCCAAATACCTGACCTTAATCTAGCAGTGGAACTCCACCAAATCAGAATAGGTCTGCGATCTGGACCGTTCAAAGAAAGCCTAGCAATCACCAGACCGAGAACCATACACGAACTCCGGGAGAGAGCCCTTGGATACATCAATGCCGAGGAGCTCCGAGCAACGGAGAGGCAGAATCAGAAACAAAACAAGGATAACCCGGACCAGAAGCACTAAGAAGGCAAACATAAACACAGGAAGAATACTGGATACTCGGAACCAGGATTTACTACTTACACCCCACTCAACGCCAGGGCAAGTACAATCCTGACGGAGATATTCAGCGCTCAGCTCCTGAAGCCAACTACAGGAGATCCTCGGCCAGGACCAAAAGGCACAGATCAAAACAAAATTTGTGCATATCATAATTCCAGAGGGCACACAACAGACGAGTGCAAAAGCCTGAAGAATAGAATTGAACGTCTCATCCGAGATGGACATCTGAAGCAATTCGTCAATAACAAGAAAGAAGAAAAGAAAAGAGGCCGAAGCCAGGAACGAAGAAAACGTCGAGTTTCCACAACATCCTCGGATAGCGAATCCCCACCAAGATGAAGAAAATCCGAACGGATGAGGTCGCCCTCCCACGAAGAACCAAGAATCCATGGTGTCATCGACCACATTGCTGGAGGATTCGCTGGAGGAGGCGAGAGCAACTCAGCCAGAAAAAGATCACTCCGGGCAATCATGTCACTCAAAGGAACATATCCCCTTCCAAGAAATCACAAACCAAAAACCCGGTAATATCTTTCTCAGATTCTGATTTCAAAGGAATTGATGAAAATTTAAACGACCCTGTTGTAATTTCCATTCTTGCTGGAAATTTCTTGGTCAGGAAAGTCCTCGTGGATCAGGGGAGTTCAGCTGAAATACTCTTCTATCCCACCTTCAAGCGGATGCAACTATCCGAAGCCTCTCTCCTCCCTTACAATGGCGAACTGGTCGGATTCACCGGAAACAGAGTAAAAGTACTCGGTTACGTATGGCTCAGGACGACATTTGGCATGGAACCGCTGGCAAAGATGGTCGACCTCCAGTACCTTGTCATCGATGCAAACAGTCCCTGCCACATAATTCTAGGGCGACCTTCACTGAATGTCCTAGGAGCTGTGGTCTCAACACCACATTTGGCTATGAAATTCCCAGTATCCGAAACTAAAGTTGGCGTAGTACACGCTGACCAGAAAGAAGCAAGGACTTGTTACAACGAATGCTTGAAAGTCAAATCCACGGAAAAACATAAATCTGAGCAGATACATAATGTATTCCACACCGATCAAATCCCCCTGGTCTCAGAGCTAGATCCCAGAGGAGAAATTCAGAACCGAACACAGCCGGCCGATGACTTGTAGCCAATCCAAATTGGAGATACGGCTGAAAAGGTAACGTTCATCGGAACCCACCTACCTCCAAACTTGGCTTTAGAGCTCTCCACGTTACTTTTAAAAAATGCGGACCTTTTCGCATGGACCCCGGCCGATATGCCAGGGATAAACCCGGATGTAATTAGTCATCAATTAATGGTCAATCCGAAAGCTCGGCCCATAACGCAGAAGAAAAGAACTCTGGGAGTCGAGCGTCAGAAAGCAGCTCTGGAAGAGACGAAGAAACTCCTTAAAGCCGGATTCATCAGGGAGATACGATATACCACGTGGCTAGCAAACGTGGTAATGGTAAAGTAAAGCTCGGGCAAATGGCGCATGTGTGTAGACTTCACTGATCTTAACAAAGCTTGCCCAAAGGATTCCTACCCGCTCCCAAGCATCGACAAACTTGTCGACAATGCTTCTGGTTATCAATATCTGAGCTTTATGGATGCATATTCGGGGTACAACCAAATTAGAATGCACCCAGAAGATGAGGATAAGACGGCCTTCCTTACAGAATACGCCAACTTTTGTTACAAAGTCATGCCTTTTGGCTTGAAAAATGCAGGGGCTACTTACCAGAGACTCATGAACAAAGTTTTTGAGGAATAGATCGGCCGAAATGTCGAAGTCTATGTTGATGATATGGTTGCTAAAACGCCCCCAGCAGGAGACCATATAGGAGATCTCAAAGAGCTATTCCAACAGCTCCGAACCTACAACATGAGGTTGAATCCAGAAAAATGTGCATTCGGAGTTCACGGAGGAAAGTTTCTCGGTTTTATGCTCACCAACCGAGGAATAGAAGCAAACCCGGATAAATGCCGAGAAATAGTGGAAATGAGAAGTCCAAGCTCGATGAAAGAAGTGCAACAATTAACAGGACGCCTAGCGGCGCTGTCTCGCTTTTTATCAAGATCAGCTGAGAAAGCAGCTCCATTCTTTAAAAAGCTAAGAAAGCAGACGTCATTTGAGTGGTCTGTGGATTGCGAAAAGGCCTTTGCTGAGTTAAAGGTACTACTCTCAACACCTCCTGTGCTCACTAAGCCCCACCTTGGAGAGACTCTCTTCCTTTATCTTTCGGTAACTGAACACGCTGTAAGTTCAGTCCTCGTCACTGAAAGAGACAAAATACAACAACCCGTGTACTTCGTCAGTAAAACACTCCAAGGTCCGGAGCAAAG
The DNA here is from genome assembly GCA_031216105.1 of Dalbergia cultrata. Taxonomy (NCBI): domain Eukaryota; kingdom Viridiplantae; phylum Streptophyta; class Magnoliopsida; order Fabales; family Fabaceae; genus Dalbergia; species Dalbergia cultrata. The sequence continues at coordinate 25,809,465 of CM062353.1, read as the reverse complement.
ATACCAAAAAATCGAAAAGCTAGCATATGCAGTCGTAGTATCAGCCAGAAAATTAAGGCCATATTTCCAGAGTCATCACATTGTCGTTCGCACAGAACAACCTATCCGGCAGATGTTAATCAAGCCCGAATTGGCTGGGAGGATGATCTCATGGTCTGTAGAATTATCAGAATACAGCTTGGAATTCCAACCCAGAGGCCCTGTTAAAGCGCAAACTCTCGCTGACTTTGTGGCCGAGCTTTCACAGACTCCTCAACAAGAATTTGGCTCCTGGAGACTACATGTTGATGGAGCCGCCAACAGGAAAGGAAGTGGGGCTAGAATCACATTAGAGAATGGAGAAGAAATTTTAATAGAGCAATCCCTCCAGTTTCAATTCCAAGCCAGTAACAACTAAGCCGAATATGAAGCCTTAATTGCTGGTCTCAAGCTCGCCTAAGAAGTCGGAGCTCAAAAGCTCAAAGTAAAGGCAGATTCTCAGCTAGTTGTCGGACAAGTGAACAGAACTTTTGCAGCTAGAGACCCTCTACTCGAGAAATACCTAGCACTGGTAAGGAATTTAATGCAACACTTTACCTCTTGCGAAATAACTCACATACAAAGAGAGCACAATACCAGGGCAGATATTCTCTCTAAGCTGGCCAGCATGAGCAAACCACAGAACAACAAGTCTGTGATCTAGGTAAAGCTTCAGAATCCGAGTTGCCTTCAATCCGAATGTTGTAATACTGAGGTCGGAGGCCAAGATTGGTGAACTCCACTCCTCAGATACCTAACATCTGGAGAATTCCCAACCTCGCCATCCGACGAGAAAAAATTCAAACGGCAAGCTAGTTTCTACACACTATGTGGCGACCAACTTTACAGGAGAGGGTACTCACTCTTAAAATGCCTTGGCCCCCAGGAGGTAAACGACGCTATAGCAGAGGTCCATGAAGGAGTCTGCGGAAACCACATAGGAGGCCGAGCTCTTGCTGCCAAGATACTCCGAGCAGGGTATTTCTGGAACACTATGAAGACTGACTGCTCGGAATTTGTGCGAAGATGTGACAAGTGCCAGAGATTTTCTGACGTCTCCCAAAGACATCCAGAGCCATTACACTTCTCGAAAGCCAGCTGGCCTTTCCACAGATGGCGAGTTGATATACTTGGTCCATTTCCCCTGGCACCAGGGCAACTCAAATACTTGGTAGTAGCCATTGACTACTTCACCAAATGGATCGAGGCAGAACCTCTTGCAACAATCACAGCAGAAAAGGTGAGGAAGTTTATCTGGAAAAAAATCATATGTAGGTTCGGACTCCCCAAGGAGTTAATCACAGACAACGGTACACAATTCACAGACCGAAGATTGAAGGAACTCTGCGACAACTTTCAAATTAAGCACACGTTTACTTCCGTAGAACATCCACAAACCAACGGCCTCGCCAAGGCCGCGAATAAAGTTATCCTCACCGTACTCAAGAAGAAGCTGGACAAAAGAAAAGGCTTATGGGCCGATGATTTATCTGACGTCTTATGGGGGTATCATACTACGGCCCAATCCTCAACACAGGAGACACCATACAGACTCATTTTCGGTAGTGAAGCTATGCTCCCAATAGAAGTCGCTCAACCCAATGTCCGACGAATGGCAATCACAGAAGAGGAAAATGATGAAAATAGAAGGGCCGAACTTGATCTTATCGAAGAAGACAGAGAACTAGCCCACATCAAAGAACAGGCAACCAAACAAAGGGTGGCCCGACTCTACAGCAAAAAGCTCGACCCAAGATCCTTCCAGATTGGGGACTTGGTATTATGGAAAGTAGAACCACAAAGGAAACCTCCGGGAGAGGGAAAACTAGCCCTTAACTGGGAGGGACCATTGTAACACAAGCTGTAGGCAGAGGAGCCTACAAGATAGCTGAGCTCTCAGGACAAGAACTTCCAAGAACATGGAACGTCGCATCCCTAAGGAAGTACTACAGTTAAAAATTGTAACGCCTCAAATCATATGCGATGGGTGCACTCTTTTTCCTTTGACGGGTTTTATCCCACTGGGTTTTACCATCAAAGGTTTTAACGAGGCATGATCGGATATGAACCGAACACTTCGGTGGCAGATGATGTAATCCATTTTTTGAATACAATATTCAGCTCATCACTTGATCGCAGATTAACACAAATAAAGCCGCCATACTCACAAGGCGCACCTCTACATAAGCCTCGGCTCTTGTCCCGAGCAGTAGAGGATTAAAGCCGCCACACTCACGTCAACCTTGGCCCTCGCCAAGTCGTGAAGGCGCACCTCTACATAAGCCTCGGCTCTTGCCCCGAGCAGTAGAGGATTAAAGCCGCCACACTCACGTCAACCTTGGCCCTCGCCAAGTCGTGAACGCGCACCTCTACAGAAGCCTCGGCTCTTGTCCCGAGTAGTAGAGGGTTAAAGCCGCCATACTCACGTCAACCTTGGCCCTCGCCAAGTCGTGAATGCGCACCTCTACAGAAGCCTCGGCTCTTGTCCCGAGCAGTAGAGGGACAAAGCCGCTATACTGACGACAACCTTGGCCCAGACCAAGTAGTGAAGACGCACTTCCGCACCGGCCTCGCCTCGTATAATCCGAGCACCTTGGCACAGCAACAGAGGAGGAACACTGCCTGTCTCAATTCGGGTCAGCCATTTTCACAATTTAAACATTACTCGATCATATAATTATTCACCACAATATAATTCGAGCATGCATTGTGACATTCAATTATATTATCTTGATTCGAAGCGTACATTACATTCATCACATTGAATGATTCATTTTTACTAGATTAATTAGGAACATCCTCATCTTTAATCTCCATCCGATCATATCATATCGTTCTTAGTATATGGTCCAAGCATACATTATGTCGATCATATCAATTTCTGAACTGAGGAAAATCTATTTGATCACATAAGTCTTTGAAATAAAAAGTACTTATCAAACATCCGAACATAATTAAAAAAAAAAAAAATCAAGGAGTCCTAAGAGTCTGAAGGAACCCCATCACCAGGAGCGACTGCGGGAACTGGCTCTACAGCTGGAAAGACCTCGACCCCTTCATCAGCAAGGTGGTCGACTAATGCGCCGTCGACCACCTCTTTGAATGGACCGCATTGACTCAAGTCCAAGTCCCCATGAAAGAATCGGACTTGGTCCATAGCACGGTCAAAACCAGCAATGTGTTGGTTGACCACATCGTCCTTCAGAAAGCCCACTTCATCTTGCAAGCATTTGTTCTCCTCGGTCAACCTCTTGTTCTCCACCTCGAACACCTTCTTCCCAGCTTCAGACTCCTGGATCTTGAGCTTCGATGCATCAGCCTCGGTCTTCAGCCTAGCAATGAGGCTGTCGATCTTGTCTTCGTAAGCTTTTTTGGCCTCAAGCCAGCCCCTCCTCTCATCGGCCAGCTTCAACTCGGCCTGCTCCTTCTCGGCCTTGTAATCGGCCGCGATAACCCTTGAGGTCTCCAGCTCATGAATAGAACTGCCATACTACCTCTCCAAAAACCGAGCAATGGCAGCCTGACGAAGACCCTGGATCTCCAGATGACAGCAGAGACCAGGGATCCCTGCCCTCTCCATCAAAGCCCGGTCCTCAGCATGGACGAACTGTTGGTCAATAAACTCTGGAGTCGGGAACTGAAGGCTCCAAAGGCTTGAAGAATTAACCGACTGAAGAAAATCCTTCACCTCAGCAGCCCCGACAAGAGCCGGAGGTGAAAGAGATGGCATTGCCTCCCTCTCTTGGAGACCAGTAGAAGTCCTAGGTCTCTTCCGATCTCTCAGACGGTTCAGATCGGTGGGCGTCCCCGAGCTCGAACCCACCCCAGGAGAAATAGGAGGGACTCGACTCTCCTCCACCACCACACTCCGCTGACGCTTGAGAGCGGCCAGCTCCTTGGGACTTAGTTTCGGGGCCATCTCACCTGAAAAATTCACCAAGATTAGAACCAATATAATAAAATTAGATCAGCAAAATAAAAGGCAATAGCTCGGAAATACTACCTATATGATCGAGAACCCTCTTATTATCAAATTCCCACTCCAATAAAATCCCACAAGAGAGTGGAGAGCTGGGACTCACGCACTCCTCCAGGAAATCAACCACCACCTGGTCTAAGAGGGAAAGAGAACTATACTCTACTCTCAAAATTTGGCGAGGATTGTGTTGCCAATAAAGGGGAAATCCAGGTACACTACTAAAAGAAATACAGGTACCCTTATCAACCCCTTTAACTTGAAAAAAATAAAAAAATACATCCACACTAGGCTCATGACTGAGCATAGCGAATACATTCTCGAATGCCCGGACAAAAGCCTAACTATTCGGATGGAGTTGAGAAGGGGCAACGTTTACTTTATTTAAACACCCCTCCTCAAAACGGGTAAAAGGGACCCTAACATCTAATTTCTCGAAGAAATCTATATACATGTAAATAAAGTCGGCCTCCCTTTCATCCCCTCTATAATTACACACCCTATCATCAGGACCACAAGGAGCGCACTCTATCCTACTCTCCCCATAGCTCGATACTAAACAAGCTCTCCTAAACCTACGGACCGACTCCCTATCATCAAAAATTGAAGCCACTTCCTTGACCTCATCGCTAACCCAGCCGTAAGGATCGACTACGACCTCACCCTCACTCACTACCTCTTTCCCCTTACCAGAAACAGAGACAGTCTCCCCTTTAGCCATCGAAAAATTACCTAAAATCAAAGAGTAATAAAAGCAAACTCAGGCAGAAAGAAATGGCCTTAACATAACCAAGCAGAAAACAGCAATTTCCTAGCCTAGGGTTCCAGATACAGAAATGTAAACCGACTAAAGTAAAGAAGGCCAAAAAATAAATCAACTAACCGATTTGAAGCAATAAAAGGAAGGGCGCACGACTTGAAAAGCTCACAGACGGCCTAGCACAGAGAGCGATAACAGAGAAAGAACGAGAACAAGAGTTTTCCAGAAATGAAAATCTGAAAAGCCTTTTGCTCATTTACTCAGGAACTAGAACTCATCCAATGATAAGATGCGCTTCCCTCCAATTAAAAACGTATCTGAAACGTTCATCATATCCAACGGCAGGGGGCTTATCACTTTAATCTAACGGTGAATAGGTAAAGCCACGATCACCACATTTATGAGAAGTAATTACTCTCCCAATAGAAAGATGACATGTGTAACGCACGTTCCCCAACTACAGCCACCACTGTAAACGAAAAGACCTTTTGAGCTCGGCATGAAGTCCTCAGAATTCAACCAAGCTCGGGGGCTATGTACTAGACAAGAAAATATGGGCCTATACCTCGGCCCAAAACACAAGACCTCGGATAAAGGACCCAGACCTCGGTCCAGTCTAGGAGACCTCTTCTATGGGACACAGACCTTTCACAAGGAAGAAAGTACCCCTCAAAAGATCACATCACGAATCTAACCGGAAATATCTTACTATATCCATATATAATCCACCTTTATCCTACTATATCTATTATATCCGATAATTATCTCTGATAATTATCAAATCACAGATATATCTCCTACATTTAAGGAAGATCATAACGAATTTACTAGATCATAACAGATCCACCACGGGGTCACCTCACTATATAAAGGGCTTAACGCCCCTAGGTATGGCAACCCTAATCACATACTATTCTCTACCACTCTACGCCTCTCTCATTCACTGACTTGAGCGTCGGAGTGTCTTTGCAGGTACCCCACCCCCCGTTTCCACGGACGTCGGAGCTACTTGCATCCTTACCGCTACTTCTAGGTAAGAACACCGAGGATCTCCTTTAGTTGGCTTCAGGAGCTGAGTGCTGAATATCTCCGTCAGGATTGTACTTGCCCTGGCGTTGAGTGGGGTGTAAGTAGTAAATCCTGGTTTCGAGTATCCAGTATTCTTCCTGTGTTTATGTTTGCCTTCTTGGTGCTTCTGATTCGGGTTATCCATGTTTTTTTTCTAATTCTGCCTCTCCGCTGCTCGGAGCTCCTCGGTATTGATATAACCAAGGGCTTTCTCCCGGAGTTCGTGTATGGTTCTCGGTCTGGTGATTGCTAGGCTTTCTTTGAACGGTCCAGATCGCAGACCTATTCTGATTTGGTGGAGTTCCACTGCTGGATTAAGGTCAGGTATTTGGGATGCTTCTTCTTGGAATCGAGTCAGATAAGCTCTCAAGGACTCGTCGGACCCTTGCCGAACATGTTCCAGAGAATCTGACGTCTTGGTATAGATTTTGGATGATACGAACCTATTAACGAAAGCTCGTATGAGGTCCTCAAACCTGTGTATGGAATTCGGAGGTAAGGCTGAGAACCACAAAAGTGCCAATTTTTCCAGAAAAGAGGGAAAAGTTCTGCAAAGGATTCTGTCTGTGGCTCCATTTATGAGCATCATGGATCTAAACATTGTGATGAACGATTGAGGGTCCCCTGTTCCGTCATAGGGGCGAAGTGTTGTTGGGAGTCTAAAATTGGCCGGAAGATTCGTGGCCATTAGCATTGCTAAGAATGGTCCACAGTCTATGGGTTCAGGCCCATCCTCAAATTCAGCTTGACAGGTAGGATAATGGGAATATGTTGGTTTGTTGTAGTCGCATCCGTGACTGGCAAACTCAGTATGCTCATGATGGGTTGCTCCTTGTCTGGGGCTTCTTGGACTTTCGAACCTCAGTGATTGGTTTTCGTCTAGAAGCCTGCGAAGCTGGTCCCTTAATCGGCGGTTTTCCTCTTGTAGTTGGTCGAGATTTGGAGGAGAGTATGGAGGGTGATTATTTGGAGGTGTGTTTTGGCTGGAGGTGTCAGCCATGGTTGTTGGATTGTTTGGTTTGTGGGGTAGGCTTGTTTACCGGGCCCCACGGTGGGCGCCAATGTTCTTACCTAGAAGTAGCGGTAAGGATGCAAGTAGCTTCGACGTCCGTGGAAACGGGGGGTGGGGTACCTGCAAAGACACTCCAACGCTCAAGTCAGTGAATGAGAGAGGCGTAGAGTGGTAGAGAATAGTATGTGATTAGGGTTGTCATACCTAGGGGCGTTAAGCCCTTTATATAGTGAGGTGACCCCGTGGTGGATCTGTTATGATCTAGTAAATTCGTTATGATCTTCCTTAAATGTAGGAGATATATCTGTGATTTGATAATTATCAGAGATAATTATCGGATATAATAGATATAGTAGGATAAAGGTGGATTATATATGGATATAGTGAGATATTTCCGGTTAGATTCGTGATGTGATCTTTTGAGGGGTACTTTCTTCCTTGTGAAAGGTCTGTGTCCTATAGAAGAGGTCTCCTGCACTGGACCGAGGTCTGGGTCCTTTATCCGAGGTCTTGTGTTTTGGGCCGAGGTATAGGCCCATATTTTTTAGTCTAGTACAGTAATAAAACAGATGAAATAAAAACAAAACAATCTATAACTTCATAAGGCAAAAACTTTTCCATTAAAAATTTGCATCAAATTTAGAACTTATCATCAATTGTCAACAATAAGCTAAGATCATCCATTAAAAAAAAGAAAAAAATAACTTCCTAAACAACAAAATAAACTTAAAAGGATCCCCCTCTATTGCACAAAAAAAGATAAACTGAAAAAAAAAAACACTACAAAAAAAATATGGGATACTGATGGAAACTACCGATGGGTTCGCACCTGTCGGTAGTTACCAACTCCAACTCTGATGGGTTGTCACATTGTGGGAAATAATTATAGTTGTTATTAGTGTATGACAAACCTGTTGGTAACACAATCGGTAAATGCATAATATTTGACGGGTTTACCAATGGGTATATCCAACAATGTTTTATTTTTTTATTTTATTAAATAAGCTGATGGGTTAACTGATGGGTATTTATTATAATTATAATTATAATATTATCGACGGGTATATTTAACATTTTTATTTTTTATTTTTTATTAAACATACCGACGGGTTAATTGACGGGGAGTTATTATAATTATAATTATATTTATTTATAATGTTATCGACGGGTATTCCTTTTTAAAAATTAATAATTATTATCTATTACCGATGGATTTCCTAATGGGTATTTGAAAGTTCACTAGTTACTGTGCAAATTTTGCATCTTCCGTTGGTATACCTGTCGGTAATTACTAGTTATCAAAACACATCGTTTCATTAAACGTGTACCCGTCGGTAAGACACAAATTTATCACCACCACAACCTTCTTCCTCTTTATTCTCTGAACTCCCCCCTCTCTCTAAGCTCGCCACTGTCGCCACATTTCACCTCCGTTCGTGAGTATTTTAATCGATTTAGTTTTTTGATTTCATTTACTTTTTTCGTTCATTTATGGGTGCCCATAATGTCGTATTTTGTTGCATTGGGGATTAAATTTGTTGTTAATTTATTAATGTATGAATTTTATTTGAGGGTGGCAGTGATTATCATAGCGATTATCGTTTTGCAATTCTTATTCTTTATGTTATTTTATGTTTTATATGTATATAAGTGTGTTGATTTAAATTTATCATATTGTATTTTCAGGATTGGAGTTAGCTAGACGCATTCAGGTTTCCTACATTTTGTATTTTTTTTACTGCTATAGAGGTTAATAACTAAATTCTTGTTATTTATATTGGTTTAATATATATGTAGGATATATAGAGATTTATGTTTTCTAGGATAGAGTTGTAGGAAATGAGGATTGCATGACTGGGAGGAAGGGTGTAGAGGTCCTTCCCCGTCTTGTTTGATTTGTTTGCTGTGGGATTCTTTGTGTTTGCAGAGATTGCAGGATGCATGTTGTGGTGTAATACCCGGTGTACACATGTCAGTAGAATAGTTACATATGGCCCTAGGATCCCTTGGGACCCACCTATACTGTTGGGTCTTGAATTTCACTAAGTCCGGCTCTTACACCTCCTTGGAGGGCTATATGATAGAGCCACTTTCTTGGGATCAAAAGTCTGATAATTGTTCCCAAAAGAAAAAGAAGTTAAAAAGTGGTTTTTAATGAATTTTATGAAACCTTTAAACGGCTTGTTTTTAGCCCTCAAGTTTAGAAAATCATAAGAATTCCCAGATTTGAACTAAAACCCAAAAATTGGATTTTAATTGGTTGGGATTTTGATTTTTTAATATTTTATTTGAATCCAAATGGGGGGTATCTCCTTATTTACATTTGTGAACTTAAAATTAACAAATGTAAATAATGTCATGAGTGCTATTGTCGCATAATTTTGCGACGACCTCACCGCAGCAAGTTATGTTCGCTGCAGATAGCCTATGTGTTAGCTGTAGCGAATTGTTGATTCTCCAAGTTCATTGCAACGAGCTTTACTCGCTGCTGTGAGCGGGCCCAATGATAGATAGTACCAAAACAACACAGTTTCATTAAATGAGATCCCCATGCCCTTATAAACCCCTTCCAGCTCGGGTTCCTCCAAGAGAAACTGAAAATCTAGCCCGAAAACATCATTTCCTCCTCTTCTACCTTCCTCACTCCCAACCTCATTCCAATCTCTATGATCCAAGCTCCAAGGTAAGGCTTTGTCAATGTTTTATGCTAGATTTCTTCCCTCTCCTTCTTCCTTTATGTATGGGCTTTGTTGTTTCTCCCATTGTTGTCAAGTGGGGGTGCTCCCTTAATGTTGTTAGAGTTATGTTTGAGCTATCTAGAGTTGTTAGAGTCTAATTTAGAGTTTATGGTTGCTCTATGGCTGTTGTTGGTGCCATTCCAAGCTCTTAAGGTCAAGTTAGTGGTGCCAACATACTCTCGGCTCTAAACGATGAGTGGGTTTGATCTCATAGCTTTAGTTTCCTCATTATGAGTATATTTCTCGCATTTATATTGTGAAATATGGAATTTGACATGCGAAAAGGTATAGATTATGATTTTACATGATTATGTCAAACTAAAAAAATTATGATTTACAATGATAGCATGAAAGAATGAGTTTTATAAAACCATAGGACCATGATTGCTATGTTGTGTGTTATGGAAAATGTTTTATATGCTAATGAAATGATTGTTAGAAAAAAATATATACGATTTAGCTAGTTGCTATTTTAACAAATATGTTTTAAGAGTTATGATATCATTATATAGTTTACTCCAGACTTTGGATTTCAGAAAGCCTTCGGAATGTTAAGTTGTTTTATCATAAAGGTATATAGAGTAGAGTATGTTTTAGCTTTAAATACAAATGTTGTTATGATTTACAAAGTAGTATAAAATTTATATGAAAGAGTTTTGAGCCTAGAGTAGAGCATGAAACAGAGTTTTGGAGAAAAGAAATTCAATTATTATGATTATAAACCCATGGTGCTTGAACTATGATATTAGAATTTCAAATATACGTTAGCTTAAAATATGAACTTGAGAAATTTAGTTTTATAGTACTAAGAGGTACGGAATTCAATATGATTCCTAGCAACTACTAGATACATATTCGGTGGGCTTGAAATTGGAATGCCTACAAGTGATGAACCCTTTGACTCGATTTTCATAGCCACGGTTATGCTAAAGTCAGATTGTTAGAGTTATATGAGTCCAGAACTCTTAGAGTATTAAGAATTTAAGGGCTCACATTAGCGAGGGACGGAGCACCCAGCTTTTAGTAATATTGATTTTATTTATTTCTATTGAGTTATGTATGATGAGATATTGTTAGACGGCCATGGAGGCAATATTATTAATGGCCATAGAGGGAATATCATTAAATAGCCATGGAGGCAATATTATTAGACGGCCATAAGGGCAATATCATTACATGTATTTATCATGCTCAGCCAATACTATTTCCAATGTTCTGTCACACCCTCAGTTAAAATGATTTCTTGTTTGATTATGAGTTAGAAATGGTTGTTGTAAATTTATAGAATGAATGGTGTTTCTTAGCTAACTATGTATTTAAATATCAAATGATTTATGATTGCTGCATGTATATTATTTATTATATATTCTTAGTTGTCCCATATGGGTGATGGGTGATAGCTTACTCACTAAGTCCGTTGACTCACCCCTCTCCCTTCCTCTCATAGTTGCAGTATGGGTCCAGCTTCAACCCAGTTTGGTAGATATAGCTTTTCCTAGCCGTGAGTCTTACTTTGGAGTAAGGCTTAGCTTAGAGTCATATTAGAGTAGAGTGCTCCAGTAGATGTGCAGGCAGGATCTAAGCCATGCTTTATTTTTAGACTATGTATTTAAATTTAGAGATTTAAATATTTATGTATATGTTTTCACAGTCTAAGTATGCAATTGAAATATAAATTATGGATAAAGATTCATGTGATGAACTAGAGATATATTTGTAATTCAGTTTTTAGAGATTAAAATTATTGAATACTTTCAGTTTATGAAATTAAGCATTATGGTTTAATTACAGAAAAATACTAGAGATTTCAAAGAGATCACATTTTAATTATTATATTTATTGATAAATTAAGCATTTAGAGAGCCATGTCACCCAAAAGGCTTATGTAGGGATAAGATTCCTCATATGCTGGTCACGTTCTGAAATCAAGTCGTGATAAAGATGGTATCAGAGCATTTGGTTTCCTTGCATGGTACTGGAGCAAGTGTACACAAATAGCATATGGTTTATGTAAATGGAACTGCAGCCATTTACGTCAATGCAATGTTATTTGAGGCCTATAGGAAAGTCAGTCATGTATAGGTTCAGTAAGAGTCTATGTCATTTCTTGGAACTCCTGATCTAGTCTCCTATCCTTATCTTTTCTTTTTGGGTGCTTGATGATCATCAACCACCACAGTAGCACTACGTCAAGTAATACCTATTGCTTATGACGCCTTGAGCGGTCCTTTTGAACCCGTCAAAGATAGTTAGTGAGCACGTCCAATCAGAGTGCATCAAAGGGAGCACTAGTAGGAATAGTTACCTTAGACAGAAGTCAGCCGCGGGTACCATTGGCCAGGGCCACCCCTCTCAGTGCCCTCCTCTGACGTGTCCCAATATCGCCCAACCAAGAGATTAAGGTTGCAGCCAGCTAGATAGCAAGGTTCAGTACGGATCGATTAGTCACACCTAATTATTAGACAAGTGAAGGACGTCGTGGAAGGTAGTGCCCATGAGGCACACTCACATGCTATGAATGTAGTTAGAGGCGGTGCAAGAAGAATGATTGTTCGTTACTTGAAGAGTTACAAGTCAGAGAATAGAGAAACTTAATGCCCCAGAAAAAGAGTTAGCATAAGAGTGACCTAAAGTTAGTAGATAGAATCCCGATGAGAGTTCAAATCAGGCATGTAAGCATATAGTAGGGTTAATGGTTGACATTGATGTGTTAAATTGTCTTAAGTATCTTAATGTCATGACTCACATGCATGCCCATTATGTGAACATGGTATGAAATGCTAGCATAGTTTTGGGCATTTATTTGAATCATTATGCTTATTAGTTGCATCAATTGCTTTGGCTGCTACTTGTGATTTCTCCTTTAATCATATGCATGAAGTAGAGTGCATAAATGGTATATCTATGTTAGTTAAGCCTATGGGTGTATACATGTGCATGCTCATTTTATCATGCCTTATAGCACAAAGGGTAGAATAACTTTCCTTGATGCATCTTTAACATAGAAACTCAGGTTGCCTAGTGTCAAGTTTCCCTAAAGTGCTATTATGTTGCTATTTTTGTAAGCCTAACATGTGATTGGGTGATGTTGTTGTACCTTTGCACACAAAAAAAATGGTTTTATGAATGCTTAAGTTTTTCTTTTGGTAAATGTTTTGCAAGATTTTGAATGGAAAGTTTTTCTCAAATAAGTTTCAATAATATGACTAGTTCTTAAAATGGAATGGAGGAATTTAGGAACATGTTTTACTTGTGTAAGATTTAAGATATTCAGATTCAAGCATCCTAAAAAAGTTTTGTTTCATGCTCATAGAAAATGACTTGAATTCAAGGTTGAACGTTTTAACAAGTTATGCTTGTTTGCGGAATGTTTCCTTTTTATGTTATGTGTGCAAAAGTGATATTACTTTAAGTATATATGACATGAATTAGAGTACTATATGCATGTATGATAGTCTTACTTGAGTTGGCACTGCAGAGACATGATTAGAGTAACTTGAGGAGGTTGTATATGTGGGACACACATTCTTTTTCCCTAGCCCATGCATGTAAGTTAAATAAAAGAAACTTAAATGAAATCTGTCAAGTTTAAGTTACGGCTTGGTAACACAGTAATAAGAAGTTGATAGCCAAGAAGCATGTTGTTGCCTCTATTGCATGAACTTGTACTATGTGCAAATATGATTGGATGTGTTGATTGCATATTTTTACACTGGAAGAAGTTTGGTTAAGGATTAGAAAGTCTTAAGATAAGGAGAGTGGTTCACTGGAACCAATAATGCCATGTTTGTTCTTGCTTTTCTACGTGAACACATAAAGCAATTTGAAATGCATGACACGTGCGTAGAGAGTGAGAAAGTTCAAGAACCGAGGACTGAGAGTCCCCGTAGTATCAATTAGTACCAATCATAAAGAAAAAAGAACTAGAGTAAGGACACGAGTGACGTTTAGCCCATATCTTCGAGAGCTCTTACATGCACGAGGAAGCAAAGCGTAGTTTTTCCCCTAGGACTTGCATTTTGGAAAACGCTACCCTTAGAGGAGGAGCCGCTCGGTGTAAGTTTCATGATGAAAGTTGTTGTTACCTTGATAAAAATGGGCTACCCTTAGTGGCGGAGCCGCCCAGATGTGACAATTGGTATCCTCAGCTAGAGTAATAGAGCAGTGGCCTTCAATATGGCATTGTCTCCTATAATATCAGCTAATATAGCCAAAGTATCATGTTAGAATGTTTTGGGAATTCAGGCCCATTCTTGAAACCTCTATGTGGGTTAAGTATTCCAACTCCTTGATCCTCCAATTACGCAAGTTCATATTTGGGGACCAAATCTTTTTAGGGGGGAAGATTGTAATACCCGGTGTACACGTGTCAGTAGACAAGTTCCGTACGGCCGTAGGATCCCCTAGGATCCACCCATGCTATTAGGTCCTGAATTTCACTAAGTCCGAATCCTACACCTCCTTGGAGGGCTATATGATAGAACCACTTTCTTGGGATCAAAAGGCCTGATAATTATCCCCAAAAGAAAAACAAGTTAAAGAGTGATTTTTAACGAATTTTATGAAACCTTTAAACGGCTCGTTTTTAGCCCTCAAGTTTAGAAAATCGTAAAAATTCCCGGATTTGATCTAAAACCCAAAAATTGGATTTTGATTGGTTGGGATTTTGATTTTTTTTTATATATTTTATTTGAATCCAAACGGGGGGTATCTCCTTATTTACATTTATGTTTTAAAGTTAATGGAGAGTAAAATAAATGAGGACATTAACTTAAAATTAAGAAATGTAAATAATGTTGTTGAGTGTTGTTGCTGCATAATTCTGCAGAACAGCTTTGCTATACTGAGTTATGTTCGCTGCAGCGAGCAGACAAGCTATGAGGCTCGCTGCAACGAGATATGTTAGCTGTAGCGAGTTGTTGATTCTCCAAGTTCACTGCAGCGAGTAAAGTACTCATTGCAGCAAGCAAGCCCAATGACATATAGTACCAAAATGACACAGTTTCATTAAATGAGACCCTTTTGCCCTTATAAACCCCTTCCAGCTCAGGTTTCTCCAAGAGAAATCGAAAACCTAGCCCCAAAACATCATTTCCTCCTCTTCTACCTTGCTCACCGCCAACCTCATTCCAATCTCTATGATCCAAGCTCCAAGGTAAGGGTTTGTCAATGTTTTATGCTAGATTCCTTCCCTCTTCTTCTTCCTATATCTATGGGCTTTGTTGTTTCTCCCATTGTTGTCAAGTGGGGGTGCTCCCTTAATTTTGTTAGAGTTATGTTTGAGCTATCTAGAGGTTGCTAGAGTCTAATCTAGAGTTTATGGTTGTCTATGGCTGTTGTTGGTGCCATTCCAAGCTCTTAAGGTCAAGTTGGTGGTGCCCACATACTCCCGGCTCTAAACAGTGAGTGGGTTTGATCTCATAGCCTTAGTTTCCTCATTATGAGTATATTTCTAGCATTTTTATTGTGAAATATGGGATTTGACATGCGAAAAAGTATAGATTATGATTTTACATGATTATGTCAAGCTAGAAAAATTATGATTTATGATGATAGCATGAAAGAATGAGTTTTACAAAACCATGTGACCATGATTGCTATGTTGTGTGTTATGGAAAATGTTTTATATGCTAATGAAACAATTGTTGGAAAAAATATATGATTTAGCAAGTCACTATTTTAACAAATATATTTTAAGAGTTATGCTATTATTATAATTTGAGCCAGACTTTGGATTTTAGAAAGCCTTCGGAATGTTAAGTTGTTTTATCAGAAAGGTATATAGAGTAGAGTATATTTTAGCTTTAAAAACAAATGTTGTTATGATGTACAAAGTAGTATAAAATTTATATGAAAAAGTTTTGAGCCTAGAGTAGAGCATGAAACAGAGTTTTGGAGAAAAGAAATTCAGTTATTATGATTATAAACCCCTAGTGTTTTAACTATGATATTAGAGATTTTTAAATATATGTTAGCTTAAATTATGAACTTGAGAAATTTAGTTTTATGGTAATAAGAGGTACAGAATTCAGTATGATTCCTAGCAACTACCAGATACATATTTTGCGGTGTGAATACCCGATTTTATTTGGCTCATTAAAATAAACTCAAGTTTTCTTTCAAGACTAAAAATACTAGGCGCATTTTATTTTTCATGAAAATTCTCGGCCCATTTTTATTGATTGAGTTTTAAGCCCATTTCATTAAAAAAAAAAAAAGTTAACATCATCGTCACTTAAACCCGTGGCCATCAAGATCGCAATCACCGGTATTTTTTTTCAGATCTACCATCCCGGCCGGAAACCACCGTGATCTCCTCCACCCTCTGTCATGGCTTCTTTCTCTCTTTCTCTCTCTCATCATTTGTATTTATTTCCTTTGTGCATATCTCTCAGAACACTGTCCATTAGCTTCTCTTATTAGATGCACTCACTTTTTCATTTTGTTTGCCTGAATGATGTCCTCTTTGGTGGACTAAAATTTTGTTTCAAAAATAAATAAAAACTCATTGGGTAGTGGGCTGTTTTGGTTCCAATTTTTAAAAACAAAAACACAAAAGAATACGTTTGGATCAGTGTGTCTGTGTATAGAGTTTAGATGCAAGAGTCCTTTTGTTATTATTATTATTATTTTTTATGTTGATATGGCCGAATATCTTTTATGTGGTTTGAGTTTTTGTGAACTCTGGGACCGTAGGTGGTTCTATTTTATTTTATTGTTTTTGAAAGGAACCAAATGAGGAACTAAGTTGGGCTAATATTCTTGGGTCTGGCGGTTTGAACTTTTATTTCGTTCCTAATCCAGAAATATTTATTGGGCTGTCCAAGATGTATTTGGGTTATTCATGTGCGAAAAAAGAAAGAAAAAATGTAAGTAATCAATCATTTTCCTTTTTCATAATAGAATTAATTTAGCCATGACGACTTATTAATTTTATACTCAAAGAATATTTTAGCTGCGACAGCTTGATATTCTGAAAATCATTTTTAAGAATAAAATCAATTAACCGACACTCATTTTTTTTATAGAACTACGTAATTTTGAATTCACTATTGCACTAGGAGATATGTAGGAGCAAACATCTCTACCAAGTCAAAATTAAATTTTCATTATTTGTAAATAATTTTGTTTATAAATTTTCATTTAATTTATTTAAATTCTTCATTTATTTGAGAAACATATTATTCCAATAAAAATGTTAATATAGCCGAGACGGCTTGTTAACTCAATATTTTGGACACCTGAGCTGTGACAGTTTGGTGTTCCAGAATTGCATTTTTTTTAAATAATATATGGTCATTATTTTGTAATATATTTTTATCTTATTTGTAAATATTTATTATTTGTAGGAGACATTTTATTTATTTAATAATCTATTTATTTTTAAATATTTTATTTTGAATAAAATGTTAATTTAGCACCGATGGTTTGTTAACTCAGTATTTTGGACACCTGAGCGATGACAGTTTGGTCTTCTATAATTTTGGTCTTGAAATTTTTTTTATAATTTTCTTATAATAAAAATGCTAGAATAAATATTTTGAAAGCTTATTAATAATTTGCACAAATCAATTAAGGTAACCGTAACAATACGGATGGAATAGGGGTGCTGCAAAAATAAACTTTTTACCCTTCCCTGTGCATAATCGACTCTCGAATCCAAATCTGGTTTCAAAGATCATTTTCTTTAAATTAAATGGGTTTTCCATATTTTTTCCAATTAACTAAAAATTTGGTTGCGACTCCAATTCAAATTGTTCTTTTTCGCTGTCCCCGTCGCGATCCCGGTTGCGACATATGGGCTTGAAATCGGAATGCCTACAAGTGGTGAACCCTTAGGCTCGATTTTCATAGCCCCAGTTATGCTAAAGTCAGATTGTTAGAGTTATATGAGTATAGAACTCTCAGAGTACTAAGAATTTAAGGGCTCGCGTTCGCGAATGACGGAGAACCCAGCTTTTAGTAGTGTTGATTTTATTTATTTCTGTTGAGTTATGTATGATGAGATATTATTAGACAGCTATGGAGGCAATATTATTAGACGGCCATAGAGGCAATATCATTAAATAGCCATGGAGGTAATATTATTAGATGGCCACCGGGGCAATATCATTACATGTATTTATCATACTCAGCCAATACTATTTCCAATGTTCTATCATACCCTCTGTTAAAATGATTTGTTGTTTAATTATAAGTTAGAAATGGTTGTTGTATATTTATAGAATGAGTGGTGTTTCTTAGCTAGCTATGTATTTAAATATCAAATGATTTATGATTGATGCATGTATATTATTTTTTGTATATTCTTGGTTGTCCCATGTGGGTGATGAGTGACAACTCACTCACTGAGTCCGTTGACTCACCCCTCTCCCTTCCTCTCATAGTTGCATGTATGGGTTCAGCTTCAGCCTAGTTTGGTAGATACAACTCTTCCTAGTGGTAAGTCTTACTTTGGAGTAAGACCTAGTTTCGGGTCATGTTAGAGTAGAGTGCTCTAATAGATATGCAGGCAGAATCCAAGCCACGCATTATTTTAAGACTATGTATTTAAATTTAGATATTTAAATGTTTATGTATATGTTTTTATAATCCAAATATGCAATTGAAATATAAATTATGGATAAAGATTTATGTGATGAACTAGAGATGTATTTGTAATTTAGCTTTCAGAGATTAAAATTATTGAATACTTTCAATTTATGAAATTAAGCATTATGGTTTAATTACAGAAAAATGCTAGAGATTTCAAAGAGATCACGTTTTAATTATTATATTTGCTGATAAATTAAGCATTTAGAGAGCCATATAACCCAGTACGTGGGGATGAGATTCCTCACATGCCGGTCATGTTTCCAAATTAGGTCGTGACAAGTGGAGTTATAAGGGAATGCACATCAGAACAATTTTTAGGATTATGTGAATTGTATGTAATTATTAACATGTAGCTGTTTCACTATATCTATTATGTTGTTGTTTAAATTTTTTTTGTAGAAATAATAGATTAAAAAAGTACCTATATTTGAAAAAAAAAACTCAAAAGCTAGATGAATTTGTTTAAAAATAATAATTTAAATAAAACTTAAAGCTCAATTGAATATGTTTTAAAGACCTAGTAAAATAAATATCTGATAATGGAAGCTCCTAATTTAAGGGAAGATATTTTGAAATTTTGTTAAAATTTTTTATAGGAATAATAGATTAAAAAAAGTAACTATATTTAAAAAAAAAACTTAGAAGTTAGTTGAATTTGTTTAAAAATAATAATTTCAATAAAGCTTAAAGCCCAATTGAATATGTATTAAAGATCTAGTAAAATAAATATCTGATGATAGAAGCTCCTAATTTAAGGAGAAATGTTGTCGAAATTTTGTTAAAATTTTTTGTAGGAATAATAGATTAAAAAAAGTAACTATATCTAAAAAAAAATAAAAAAGCCAATTGAGTTTGTTTAAAAATAATAATTTAAATAAAACTTAAAGACCAATTTTTTTATAGTTAATTTTTAAAGGATTTATATTTATTATTATTGTTAATTATTTATCTTTATATAACTTTATATTTATAGTTAAATATATATTTTTAATTATAATAACTATTAATAAAAATATGATGAGACTATAAATATATTTATAGTTACACATTTAAATAATTTCAAGAAAATAATATAGTTAATTTTCAATATACTATTTTTGCGAGTGGTATAGTATTCCTCGCAATTGGTTGAATCGAGAAGAAGTTGATTTCGATGGAACAATGCATAGATCTGAATCGTAAATTCTTATATAAAAGATAATAAATATCATATATATAAGATATTTTTATATTTATATAACTTTTCCTTTTCCATTATAAAATTTTTAAT
This sequence comes from Dalbergia cultrata, assembly GCA_031216105.1. Classification (NCBI taxonomy): domain Eukaryota; kingdom Viridiplantae; phylum Streptophyta; class Magnoliopsida; order Fabales; family Fabaceae; genus Dalbergia; species Dalbergia cultrata. The sequence goes on along the minus strand of CM062353.1, from coordinate 25,790,028 downwards.
AAGAAGTGGTTAAGTAGATTAGTATTTTTAATCATTCGAAAGAAAAAAGAAACAAAGTACTAACTACCAAGGGGGGCATAAATGAGAGAGCCAAGGCCAAATGGTCACTTCAAAGTGTAACTAATGTACTATAGAAGGAAGAAAAGAAATTTCTTCACAAGTCACCCAAGAGATTAAAATATGTCATGAATTCATAGATAGGCAATCAGAAACAATTAGAAAACAATGCCTATCAGACAATCAATGCCCATCACAAAACAATTAGAAACCTAACAACAACAACATATTTTCAATATATAATTGGATACTTATATACCTTCTAACAAATACAATAAGTACGATAAATCTCAACTAAACTTAAAAGAGCATAAATTATATAAGTCCAATGAAATATTCGATAAACAAAACATGATGTTGTTTTGCCCCCAAAAACATGTTCATTTTTTCTCTTTAATATTGGGTTAGTTGGATAAAATTTAAATAAAAGACCAATTGATTGTGTTTTAAAGGCCAACGAAAGCAAAGAAATTATCAAATACACTTCATACTAAGCCTCAATAGAATTCAGGTTTCTTTTTTATTATTTCAGTATGGCTAGTAGAAGCTGGGGCCCAATGATGACATTCATCCTCCTCCAAACGAGGAGTATGTCTGGGCCCAGGTGGTTAGAGAGATAAGGTATTACCCTGAGAGAATATCCCCATCCTCTGCCACTGGGTGAACTACTGGGAATGATGCCTTGAGGAAGCGTGTGCATGCCCTCAACCAGGAGCTGCAACAGTAGGCACAGTTGATTTAGCAGTAGCAGCAGCAGTAGGTAGGCCGAGTAGCTATGGAGCAGGAGCTGAGAGAGATATGAGAGCTTAAGCTCTCCTTGGAGTGGCAATAGCAGGAGAAAGCAAAGAAGGAGAAAGCTCAGTTTCAGAAGATGTAGCAGAAGATCACTACAGACATGATGACCTTCTTCCGGGGCATACAAACTTCTAGATCCTCTAACTCTGGCAAGACGCTCCCCCACATCCCACTCCCCCCATCTCTGAGGGCCATTCACATTCAGACGGTGCGGATGATGATGATGGTTCGGATGATGATGATGATGACGACGCCACCGATGATGCCTACGCCTAGGAGTTTAGCTAGTTTTTATCTAGCTACACTTTTTTTTTTCCACTCTAGATATGTTTTACATTTATTGTAATTTGAATATATTTTATAGTCATAATTTGATATTTTATTTAATTATTCATTCTATTGTTTTCTTATTCAATATCAATTTAATTGATGATTAGGTTATTATATATTAAATAAATAAACAAACAAATAAATAAATAATGAAATAAAAAATTAATTTTTTACTCTGTGGGTACTAATTAATATTTTTAAATAAATTTTTTCATTAATAAATAAAGCCGTCGGTAAAGCCATTGCTAAATGATTTAAAAAATTTTATTATTTATTTAAACATTTGTCAGTAAAGTTAAATAAACCCATCGGTATAAATATGTCTCTGATGACCTTGGTGACACCTTTTATTTAATTGTACCAATGACTATATTCCTTAATACTCGTTGGTATAAGAGTAAAAAATAACCGACAAGGTTTTTTTTTCTGTCAATAACATTCATCGACAACCTCGGAACCAATGCCCCTGTAACCATCGGTACACCCGTCAATATATATCACACTGTCAAAATACCTATCGATAAATGGGTTGGTATCCCTTGCTTTTCTTGTTGTTAAAAGCGATACCAAATCAAAGCAATAGCAATAAAACAAATATCTATCGCAACTTGAAAAGTTCTTCATGTTACCAGCTACCACAATAAAAGTGATATATCTCTTTTCTTCAATGAGTTTAGTTTGTAGAATATCATCCATCCAAAGTCAAGATTTTTCAAAATGGGAATGAAGAAGATAAAAGAAAAGACATAGGATAATCACAACTAAGAAACCATATCACAAATTAGCACAATTACTATGACAAATAGAATGAAATGACAGATATAGATGCAAAGGATGAAGAAGATAAAAGGAAATACCTGGAATAATCGGAAGAAAAGAACATATCAGATTAACAATATTACCAAGATCAATAGAATGAGATGATTAATATAGAGTGCAATACACTATTTATTCTATATACAGTTCGCTTACATGTATATAGCCTGCCTTCTAAAAGCTTTCATGAGGAATATAATTGTTTAATTGGCAATCATAATTATTGGATTGACAATAATAATAATTTGAACGATAAGAAGTTTAAATCAGAATATTCAATAATAAATCTAATATAATAAATCAGAAATTTAAATTTTCTTCAGTTTCTATTGACTAAGTGCGGTTTCAAATGTCAACATACTTTCTGATGTAGTTCCACACTTTCTGAGCTATTTGTTGATCTTCTAAACTTAACTCTAAAGTGTGATAATAATTTCCTTAATATGTGGATAGTTTTCAAAGATGATAGGCAAGGTGATTGATGATTATGATGATTTATTCATGAGAAGTTACTTTCTTTACTGTATATTTCACATTATGAATGCGTAAATCATTTTCTAAAGATCCAAACTTAGTTTTTGATGATGTATACCTCTCGCTTGTCTCAGTTCACTTTCTATACTATTTTCAAATTGTTAAAATATTGAATCTCTTTGAATGAAAATTTTTTTCATGTCAAAACATGATATTGTGAAAAATATATCACAATTTGAACTTATGAAACATGAGAATAACCCTTTTAAATATTTTAGAAACTCAAACAAGTTATTAGTCTTCTTTTCAAAATATTTTAACAAAATTTGCTTTGTTGTTATTCAAAACATATTCAATTAATAGTTTTTGAAGGGTTCTAGAGCTAACAATATATTCTATAGTTCGCTCACATATATGTAGCCTACCTTTTGAAAGGTTTCATAGGGAATATAGTTGTTTTATTGGCAATTATAATTACTTGATTGACAATTATAGTTATTTGATTGACATTTAATTGGGTGAGATTATGATTTTTTGACTGATAATTGTAATTGGTGTACATTAATTGGCTTTTCATAGGACGAGAAATCAAATGCATACTTGGATGACACGTTAGTAATTTGCCTGCTTATATATGATATATTATATGATTAATTTTAATTAAATCTGAAAATTATCAAAATCAAATATTGGCCTTGTTGTTAGCAAATGAGCATTATATCAAAACCAAATATTGACCTTGTTGTTTATCATTAATGTTGAATGATCTTAATGATAGTAAGAAATCTAAATCAGAATATTTGATAATATCTAATATAATAAATTATAAAATTAGATTAGATTAATTCAAATATTTCATTGGCAGTTATTATTGAATAAATGACTTGACATATTTGACTTAATAATTGACTTTTCAAGGGCAAGAAACCAAATGCATAGCTAAATGACTTGTCATCTATTTCCTTTTTAACAAAACTCTATTTTAGAATTATGTATGTATGTATATGATATGATTTTTTTATTTAACGATTTTTTAATATTTTAACTATTTTTAATGTAGATAAGTACAAAAAATAGCCTTAATGTTTAAGAATAAAAATAAAGAAAAACTATAATAAAAGGATTCGATAAATCTTGTTATCACATCTTTATTTAATATTTTCAATTATATAAACAATATATAGTTGACAAAGTTAGTTTTTATATATTGATACTGTAAATAACTTTGTAATGTTAGTTTATTTTCTATAAACTAACATCTTCTAGATATTGGAAAAAAAAATTGACAAACTGCGATAAGCAAATATTTATTATGATAACTATTAACTATCATTTATCTTTTTTGTAAATTCTATTGGCTAACATCTCCTAGGAATGCAATTCCTAGAAATGATATTCCTGGGAATATTATTCTTGGGTATTTTTAAAAAATTATTTGTTTAGTATTAAATATTCCTAGGATTATTTGTTAAGATTCTCGTGAATAAATTTAAAACTTGTGTATTTTATAATCTATATTCCCAAGAATATATATCATAATTTCCAAAATACTCTTAATACAATCATAAAAAGAGAAAAAAGTCAAATAACTGAGCGATTGTTTAGTGATTGTGCTTAATAATTGTAATTCTCAATTAATGGAAATTTTTTTTACCCACCCTTCAACTTAAAAATGAGATTTCACTAAATCATAGGAAAATTTTTTTCAATGGAATAATTAATACCCGATTACATATAGCATATCCCCAAACAAATGCCCCGTTATTGTTGATTAAAGTTAAAATGATTCTATAATATACCATTCCAAAATTATTGTATCAATTATACTACATATAGCATATCTCGAGCAAAATGACTTATAAGAAAATTCTCAATAATTTAATTATTTTAAATATTTACATTATCTGCATTTAACATGTTTAAAAATCCACCTAAAAAAAATGCTACATCTAGTATAACTTGACTAAAATGACTTTCAAGACTATTCTTAAGAGTTCAAATCTTTTAGATATTTAAATTATTTATTTAAAAGTCCAACAAAAAAATATATTGATTTAAATTGTGTTGTTTTAAAATCCAACAAAAAAATATTGTTTAAGAAACCGTGGTATTACGTGTGCAAAGGTGCAAATATTGTAAATTTTAATGATTGTAAATGCAATTTACTCTATTTCTTATGATAGTAACAAAAAATAAATAAATAAAACTCTATTTCCTATGATTTATCACTTTTAAAAATTTCTATTAATTAACGATATCATTGGAGCCGTCAAAACGGACCAAACCCATTTCCTGCAGAAAGAAAGGTCGGACCCAAAAATTTTGATCCATTTAGCAAAAATCAATATTCAACCTGACCCATTTAACTCGGGAGTTACATGGGCTAGCCCGCATGGGTAAACGGTTGGCCCGTTTTCCTTTTTTTTTTTTTTACAAACTTCAATTTATAAGTAACCCATTACTCCACTAGTCTACTACCCAATATCTCATTTGTTTTAAGGCCAACATGGCCCAAGTCTAGGGAAACAAGCCTAATAACACAAATTAACCCACACAAAAATAAAAACCAAAGGTCCTAAGCCCTCTGACCAAAAAAGAAAAAAAGTCTAGCCCATAATTTCATTTTCTCAACACTTAACAAAATGAGAGATTGAAAGAGAAAAGACATTAAGTCTGAAAGAGTGAAAAAGGGGATATACTAACTTAGCCACTTAGGGTTTGTAACTAGGGCAAAGTTTATGGTGGGAAAGATGAGTTTGGGATTATGTGGTCACTAAATCTCAACCATTCAAAATTTAATCTAATAGTTAATATCATCTAGAGTTAATAGTAATATTTACATTTCAATATTTGCAAAAGTAATTTTATAACTGAACTACCTATTATGTCCTTCCTATTTATTTGCCCCTCACACACTGCCACTTTCCCTTCCTATGCCTTCACCGCCACCTCATTTCACTACCCTAACCATGGACCACCACTGCCCTTGCTCATTTTCCATGGTAGTGTTGTCATTTTGTTGGGGAAGGAGTATTGCAGCAGCGATGGCTAAAAAGGGGCCTTGTAGGCAAGAGTGGCAGTGGGAATGTCTAGCCCCAGATTTAGATAATTGTAATCATTGGATAAGAAAAAAAAAATCTTGGTAATCTTTCTTATTGAGTTTCTATCCGCATTGCTCACTCCCAAAAAAAGTAGTTATTTTTAAAAAACAAATACAAAAATTACTAAGAATACAGTAGTATCATGATTCTTGGGTACCATTGGCTTCCAACATAAGAGAACAATGCAAGGTCTGTCCCACTGGAACTGGGTTGTAGGTCTCCATATACCAGAGAAGAAAAAAAGAAGGTGAGGAGAGACGAGAGAAAGAGAGTGTTGATGAGACTGAAGAAGGAAAAAGAAGATGAGGAGAAAAGAGAGAGAGTAGGGTGATACGACTAAAGATGGAAGACAAAAAACATAAACTGAGGTTAAAATGGTCATTATATCACCAATCACCACATGGTCCTAAACTAGTTTGTCCCCATAGCAAAACTCACCTTGTAACCAGTAGCAGTTGCCACCACCACCTTGTGCCTTGCCCTTTCTCACCGAAGCTATCGTGCCTTGCTCACCGTCCGCCACCACACTGTGTGCGCCATTGTGCCATCTTGCCATCGTGCTGCGCTCTCCTTCGCATAGTGGCATCTTCTTGTCACGACCCAATTTGGGAGCGTAACCGACACGTTAGGAATCCCATCCCCACGTAAGCCTTGTGATCGCTTAATCTCTCTATATGCGTAATTTATTATAAAATAATAAATTAAAATATGATTTTCTTCTAAATCAATATCAATTTATCTATCTAAAACATAATATTCCAATTCGCGAAAACCGAAGTGTCAAATGTTCAAGCTCTAAAAATCCTTTTTAACTAAAGATGCTAATCATGAAATCATAACTATCTCATTGTACAAACTAAAATTTTTAAAATATGAAATCAACTTAATTCTTGAAAACTGAATCACTAGTGCATATCTGGTTGGCTACATAAATCTTTAACCATAAGCTACATTTCAAATGCATACTTGAGCTCTGAAAATATAGCCATAAAAGATTCAACTTTTGAAATCTCATACATAATATGAAAATAAACATAGTATCTCAAAATATATGCGTGGCTCGAATTCTGTCTGCAAAACTACTGGAGTCATCTAAACTAACAGAAACCTAAACTAAGCCTTACATCAAAATAAGGCTCACCACTAGAAGTAATTGCGTCTACAGAGCTGGAGGTGAAAGGACACCTATACCTGCAACTATGAGATGAAGAGAGAAGGGTGAATCAACGGATTCAGTGGATGAGCTCTCACCCATCACCCACCTGGGATAACCAAGGAATATAATGTATTATACATGCAATAATCATCAACCATTTGATATTTAAATACATAGCCAGCTAGGAAAATACTTTCATACTGTAAATTCATAAGTAAGCATTTCTAAACTCATAATCAATCATGAAATCATTTTAACTGAGGGAGTGACAGAGCATCGGCAAACAGTATGCTGAACATAATAAATAATCATATATTAATAAAAATTGCAAAATCATAAATTGAAAGATTGTACTCAGTCCCTGGCGGACAAGAGCACCTGCTGAAATCATACTAGTCCTTGTTGGACAAGCTGTGGGCACCTAACTAGGTCCCGTTTTCTATAACTACTGGGGACAAAACTATCCTCTAACGGACAACTTGGTACCAAGGTTAACGATCTCTTCACAGCCATTAACTAACTGTCTGTTTTCTTATCTCTACCGGCCAAACTAGTTTGATAAAAACCATAACTAAAAGGTGGGTGCTCAGTCCCTAACGAACAAAGGCCCCTACATTCTTAGTACTCTAAGAGTTCTGGATTCACAACTCTAAAAAATCTAGCTTTTGCATAACTGTGGCTATGAAAACTGAGCCCAAGGGATCATCCACTTGAAGGCATTCAGATTTCAAGCCCACAGAGTATGTATCTGGCGTATCTGGCAGTTGCTAAGAATCACACTAAATTTCGTACCTCGTGGTACCATAAAACCGAAGTTTTAAATTCATATCCAGCTAACATATCTTTATGCACTTGAAAATTCTAAAATTATAACTCAATCATTATGGTTTATCATCATGATAACTCTAAAGTAATAACAACACATTTATTTAAAAGCTATATCATTCTCTTTCCAACATTCTCCCAATATATTTTAACTGGGTAATCTAAAACATAGTCTGGAACCTAAAATCTTAAAATCATAGTGATATCGCAAACTCTTAAAATATAGTTAATAAAGTAGCAACTTGCTAAATCATCTATTCCTCAACTTGGTTCAGCTTAACATCTCAATCAAACGATTAATAAAAATACCAAGTCTTAAAGTATGGCAAAATCATAAATCTATAACATATACTTTATACTATCATAAATCTCATTAAATCATACAAATTCTTTAATAAATATCTTCTCAAACATGCAAAACATTTTCTATAGCACACAACATAATAATCATGGTCCCATAGTTTTCTAAAATATACTTCTTTCATGCCATTATCATAAAATCATAGTTTTTGTTGTTTCAACATAATGGATAAAATCATAATCTTATCTTTATTTTCATATTTAATAATCATAATGCAAGAAATTTACTCATAATGATACAACTAAGGTAATGGGGTCAAACCCACTCACCTGGAGGGGAAGGAAGAGATGGCGTCAACACTAATGGAGCTCCGAGGAGTCGGGAGGACACCAACATTGACTACAACAATCATAAAAACTCATCGAAGATCTATGGGTACCCCTAAATTCCTCTAAATCTATTTTAACAACATTGAGAGAGCACCCCCACTTGACAATAATGGGAGAAAATAATAACCCATACTAAGAATATGAAGGAAATGGAAGAAAAGATACCAAAATCTATCAACATAAACATACCTTGTTGATTTGGGGGAGCAAGACTTGAATGAGATTGAGGAAAAGAGAGAAAATGGGGTGGGGAGGGTTTCTGGTTTATAAAGGTTGGAACTCTCAACAAGTAAAACGTCATCATTTCTTATTGTTTGGGTTTTTGGGGGACCGCTGTAGCGGTGTATGACCGCTATAACGGTCATGAGTCATGCGCGTCCTCAACTACTTCACTTACGACCGCTATAATGGTCCTAGACGGCTATAGCGGCCTCTAGAACTCCCAAAACGGTGACTGTATTGCTGTGACCATTATAACAGTGACAACAAAGTCCATCAACAGCATTTTACTGTCATTGGCGCTTGGGTAACCTCTATACTCACTTACTTATTTACATTTCTTTATCCTAAGTTAACTTTAAAACATAAATGTAAATAAAGAAATATCCCCCATTTGGATTCAAATAAAATATCTAAAAAATCAAAATTCCAAACAATCAAAAGCTAATTTTTGAGTTCTAGTTCAAATTTCGGAATTCCCACGATTTTCTAAACTTGGGGGCTAAAAACGAAACATCTAGAGGCTTCCAAAAATTCGTTAAAAATCATTCTTCAATTCATTTTCCTTTGGAGACCCATTATCGAGACTTTTGATCCCAAGAAAGTGGTTCTAACATCTAGCCCTCCAAGGAGGTGTAGGCCTCCAGACTTAGTGAAATCCCAGACCCGACACATGGATTGGTCCTGAGGGACCTTAAGGCTGTACTAAACTGGTCTACTGACATGTGTACACCTGATATTATACTTCTGTTCCACTTTCATTCTTCTGCTATCTCAACTTCAAGATTGGGTTTGGTTTGAAATCCATTTGTATTTGCCTTGCATTTTCTTATATTTCTTTCCTTTTTTCTGGGGTCGAACATCTACTTCTAGTTTGGATCTGCATATACTTCTTTGTTTCTTTTGTCAAATATCTACTTTTAGCTTCGACCTATATCTACTTCTAGATTTTTTTGGGGTGAACATTTACTTTTGTTTTAGATTTGCATATGCTTTTGTTTTAGATCTATTTTTGGTTTGGTTAGTTTAGATCTCCATCAGCCTGTTTAGATCGCAAAAAAAAAAAAGGAAAACAAAAAGAGTGGGCCGAGCCAGCCCATGATCTACCATTGAATAGGGAGGGCTGAAATATTTTAGTCCACAGATAAACAGGTGGGCCTTGTCCATTTGAAAGCCCTAGGTATAATATCATTTTATATGATTAATTTCTTGCCCTACACATAACAAAAGTACAATTTCTCCAAAAAAAAAAAAGGGTTTTTCTTGTCAAATCCTAAAATAAAAAATATTTAATCAGTCATGGGCTAGCTAGACTATGCTAGGTAGGCATTATTTTATATGACCACATCATGTGCAATCTCTCATAATTAATTATTTTATACTATATGTTATATCTATGTCCCAGATAGAAAATTAATTGTGAGATAGCAAACATGAGAAGGTCATATGGACATCTCACTTGACAGTATAGTTTTAAAACTCGGCTCAGACATTGACTCAGTCAAAGTACCAAGTTAGTAGGTCATTGGTTCAACCGGTTAAGCTGGATATATAACTATTAGGCATTAAATTATAAAATGTATATCTAAAATAACGAAATTGATTTTTTTTTCTCAAAACCTCACTAAAGAGATAGTCAAGGTCCATTATAAAGACCAGGCCCTGACATTCTCTTTCTAACCCATAGAAATCCAAAAAACACAAAGGGAAACACTCATCTGACTCTCGAATTCATATATGCAACTAACTTTCGGTTTTTGCCTTTCAATCTTTTTGGCCCACATTTTTGACAATGAATGAGCCCATCACTTAAATACATTAGACCAATAAAGCTGGGAAGAAAACATACAATAAACTCAAACCCTAATAACACTCTTTCTTTCAAACGCACTTCACTTGCACAGCACTGCACTTGCAGCACAACACAACAAGCTCAGCAGCTACCCTTAGTCTTCTTCCTCGAGTCACTTCATCTCTCTCTCTCTCTCTCTCTCTCTCTCTCTCTCTCACACACACACACACACACACACACACACACACGCACGTACGCACATGCTCGGTGGCTACTCTCCAGCTCGCCACACACAATGCAATGTCGTTGTATTGGATCTTCCTCATAAGGTCATGCCGGCGACTCATCATCGTTCACCTACAAGTTTTTTTTTCCTAGTTTAAGGGGGAATCAACCGTTCACGGGTCACCGATTTTTTCCGAAAAACTGTCGAGCTAACCTGGTTCACACTGGTTCCAATGCATCTCCGATCTGATATGCTGCTCGGACTGGTCACCTGGCTGGTTTGCCGGTTCACCGGTTGGACCGACCGGTTCGGTCCGAGTTTTAAAACACTGCTTGACGGGACTCATTCCCCTAATCTTGAGACAGTTGGCTATGCTTCATTTTCACAATTGGATCGCTCTAATCCAATCCATTGTATTAGAGTTCTAACCTTTAACTATTACCGGTATTGAAAGAGTGACATCAAAACCCAACGTATGGGTGCGCGCGGTATTATGGGAGCATAGAGTCACAGACTAACACAGGGATGTTTCGATGGTCCATCCATGTTATAGACCAACGTTAGTACCACCTCTTTCAAACCATGAGATTTTATATTAAAATAAGTGCATGATTTAGATTTAATAAGCAAAATAAATACATTTAATTCAAAAACTTAAATAAACTTTTAGGATTCCAAATATACCCTTGTTCCCCTCCCTCCCCTCAAACGTATCTTTTATCCAAATGCCATGCCCAACCACCACCGAAAGCTCCACCGTTGCAGCTTTCAACCGCCGCAAGGCACCGCAACCCAGCCATCAGTGCATCAAGCCTCACTGTCGCCGCCGCCTCCCTGCGCCGTTGTTGTTGGGTGGGGGAGCGACTACTGGTTGCAGCACTGGGTTGTGATACTTGAACACACAGATTCGGAGAAAGCAACTTTCCTGCTGTGATAAAATGAGTTGAAGCTTTCAGCACTTTGTGCCTTCGTGGCTGTCCCTGTTGGAGAATTCTCTCTTGATTTACATCTGCTCTTCCTCACGTCTCGATTTAGCATCCGTTTTGTTGCCTTTTTATTGATTGTCATAGTTTCTATGTGGTATCCCTGTACCTCTCCTCTGCACAAAGGGAATGATGGTGCTGGGGCATTGGGTTTACTGAAAAAAGAAGAAAAGTTCAGGGACATTTTAGTAATTCTGAGGATGGACTTACGTTAGTTAATAGAGTGGGGTGGAGCAACGAATCCTTGGCCGACTAACTAACACACCGACATACGACAGAACGCAAAAACCATTGGGGCCCAACCGTTGTTTCCTCAAAAGGCAAGCCCGCGCTTCACTTCCCATAGTTCCATTCCTTGTTCCCTCCATCACTCTTCCCTTAAATAAATAAATGGCTCACTCTCACTTCTTCATTGCTCTCTTCATTGACTCCAACGTGAAAAACCTATGGCCAGGTTTCATTGCAGATTACATCTGGGCCTCACTTTCTTCCGGGCATATAGTAATCACATCAAATTGGGTCGTTGACAGCAACTCACCCGTTCTGCTCTCTCCAAATGTCTCCACCACTACCAAACTTCAAAAAGGTATGAGCCTTTTTTTTTTTTAATGCCCACTTTTTTTTTTTTTTTTTTATGTGCATCATACCAAGTTGTTGCATTAGCCCCATTTGATGTATTATACATGCTTCTGTAGGTAATTTGTTGTTGATTAAGGCTAAAAGGTATGCTTATTTTATAGGGTGGAGATGTTGTCAATGCAAACAAGAGTGATCCTGAGAGGTTCCTGCCCGCAACTTTTGCGGATTTACCTGCTCCTGATTTGCATTGGGAAGCGATGCCGTCAGCACCTGTGCCTCGGCTGGATGTGTCTTCTATACAGATTAACAATATGTTTTATGTATTTGCAGGATATGGCTCTCTTGACTATGTGAGTACTTCCATCCATCTCTGAGTTGTTGGCCTGGTTAATGCATTCAACATGATATTGAGTTATAAATCATCTAGTTTATGGCTATGAGATTATACAGCACATAATTGGATTCATATTGTTAAGCCAGTTATATTATCAAAGTGTACATATGTCACTGTTAGTTTTGCACTTTTGCTGCTTACCTGAGTTAGTTGCATCAATTATTGATTAGCTGGTAGGTTTAGTTGATTTGAGTCTGTACAAATACCATTTTCCTGTATGATTCATTTCAGACGAGGAATCATTTTTTTAAACCACATTAATTGGATTCATATTCAGTGTAGCTGAGAAATGATATTAGGGTTTGCTTGGTTTGAGTTTCCAGTTTTCAGTTTTCATTTTCAGTTTTTCAGATTTTGTAAAAAAAAGTACTGAAAATTATGAAAATTACAAATTCCAGTTTTTAGTTTTCATTTTCAGTTTTTCAGATTTTGTAAAAAAAAGTACTGAATATTATGAAAATTACAAATTCCAGTTTTCAATTTTCATTTCCAGTTTTTAGCATTTCCTTCACAAAATCTTAAAAACTTAAAAAATGAAAATGAAAATTGAAAACAAAAAACAAAAAACTGAAACCAAAGAGACCCTTACTTCCCATTTTTCGGTTATTGTTTTCCAGTTTAGATTATTTGACAATATTGATCTTGATGAATCGTTTGGTGGCGCTTATATGGTTCTTGCAGGTGCACTCTCATGTTGATATCTACAATTTCAGTAGTAATGCATGGGTAGAGAGGATTGATATGCCAAAAGATATGGCTCACTCGCATTTAGGAGTAGCAACTGATGGGAGGTACATATATGTCGTCTCAGGACAATATGGTCCGCAATGCAGAGGGCCTACTGCTCGTGTTTTTGTGTTAGACACTGAAACAAAGAAATGGAGCAGTTTGCCGCCACTGCCATACCCCAGGTGTGTTATGCACACCATTAAAATATGCATGAACCGTTCTGTATATCCCACTGTAGATGCTCATATCAGTGTGAATTGCATCGTAGACTTTTTATCTGATAATTGAAAATTCAAGTTAACTTGCTCTATGCCAGTACATTGATGGTTAGTCAAGTTTTGCCAGTAGCTGGTATTTTAATTGTCATATGAACTGTTATAATATAGGAATTTGTAGGTATGCTCCTGCTACTCAATTATGTAGGGGAAGACTGCATGTTATGGGAGGTAGCAAGGAGAATCGCCATAAACCTGGATTATATCATTGGAGTCTGGCTGTGAAGGATGGTAAAACTTAGGAGAAACAATGGCGGACTGAAATTCCCATTCCACGTGGTGGACCTCATAGGTTAGCAGACTACCCAGATTCTACCATTAAGCTTTTATTCCTGTTCAATATTTAACCTTAATGTTCTCATTTGACTAGTGAGGATTTTTTATTTTGTATTATGTTGAATTGAATTTATAAAAAAAATTCCATTTTTGAGAAAGCCAAATCCGTGTCACTAAAAGCCTAAGAAGCTTTTGAAAGACAGATGCTTGAAAAGTGGTGCCATATTCGTTGTCTTTAAAACTGGTTGATTGGCTTTCATCTAAGTTCTAACTCAACCTTATTCTGTGCAGGGCTTGCATTTTGGTGAATGATCGACTTTTTGTTATTGGTCGACAAGAGGGTGATTTTATGGCCAAACCAGGGTCACCTATATTCAAGTGTTCACGCAGGCATGAAGTATGTTTTCTTTGGTTATCAACAGTCTTCATTATTTACTTGCCTACATATGATAATTGGATTATGAATTTTCTAAGATATGGAATGGGAAACATAATTCATTAGTGTGCTGTAACTAGTCAATTGCACAATTGCACCTCATGCGTAATATGTTTAGACTGACATTAATTGGATTCTCAATGTCAACTTCTCTTGTGAAGCATTGTGGTGTCTTGTGGTCTTAAATTTCTCTTGTTTCAGGTCGTCTATGGTGATGTTTATATGCTGGATGAAGAAATGAAATGGAAAGTTTTGCCACCTATGCCAAAGCCTAACTCCCATATAGTGTGTGCATGGGTAATTGTGAACAATTCAATCATTATCACTGGTGGTACAACAGAAAAGCACCCAGTGACAAAAAGGATGATCCTGGTTGGGGAGTGTTTTGGAGGAAAGTCTCGAGTAGAGAAACACCCCTCTAGAAATGCTCAAAAATCGGGAAGAGCACCCGCTATGCACCCAACAAGAGAAGGGGGGGTCCTCCACTTAGAACACCTTACATGAAAAGAGTGGCCTCCTAGAGCACCTGACATGAAGGAAGCGTCTCAAGGGGAGTATGAAATAAAGAAGGGACCCCTTGCAGTATTTAAACCAACCAAAGGCATCCATTCTGAATAAGAGAGGCAAAGGAGAGGTGTCAAGGAATTGTACCTAACTAAATGAATTTGGGCCTGGATTCAAAAGAGCCAATGGCCCAATGATTGTGAACCAATGAAAATACACCATGTCAGCCCTAGTTGTGGAAATAGTACTAAAAGGGAAAAAGTCTGATTTGCCCCTAGCCTTGCCTATAAATAGTGGATGACACAATCAATGCAAGGGGAGAATATTCCCTAATCATTTGGAGAGTAACTTGCATATTGCATAGATTTGAGTGTAAGAGAGAATTGGAGAAAAAACGGTTATTGTATCCTAAAGAGGAAAATCATTAATAGAAAAGAAGATTTGCAATCATTGTTCTTGCTCTGTTCTTATTATTATATTGTTTGATCTTGGGTTGTGGGCTTCTTTGTCTCTTTAGTGTTTAAGAACCTGACTTTGAAACATTTGGCGACTCCACTGGGGAGACGAGGAAGCATTCAGCTATGACAGAAGTAACCCCAAGCGAGCAGGAAGGGAGTAGGAGGAGTGGGAAGGTGATAGTAGAGGAGGAGGCACCTGAGGTGGATGTCCTGAAGAAGGTGAAAGTGAGTGGTAAACCGTCGGGGAATAATATTAGCGTGCCAATCGAAGTATGGAACACGCTCTTGAAGACTTTGGAGAATAGCCATAAACAGGATCTGGAGGGAGATAAAGATTCAAGCTACACAAAAGCAGAAAAGGATCAGGAGACAACTGGAGAATCTCAAGGCAAGGAGAGAAGTGGGTGACCCAAGAAGAAGTGATGAGGTTGTTGGAAGGATGCAAGGATAAGCAGCCTACAACCTTCGATCTAGACCCCCCTTACCCAGCAGAGATAGCTCGCAAGCCATACCCCATGAGGTATCAAGTTCCTACCTTCAGGAAGTTCGATGGGAATGGAAGTGCGAGGGAGCATCTAATGTCATTTGTAGATGACCTTGGTGTCTACAGGGAGAACATGGAGCTAAGGATGAAGGAGTTCTCGAAGTCACTCACGGGACGAGCCTTCACATGGTATACCAAGTTACAACCTAGGTCTATTCACACATGGGAGGAGCTAGCAACGGAGTTTTGCAATAAATTTCTAGAAGAGGAAGGGGTGATCCACATTATGGACTTGGGCAAAGTAAAACAAAGAAGCAACGAGGGGTTAACAGCCTTTATTAGGCGCTATAGAGACAAGGCACTCCAATGCAAGGAGACATTGCCTGAGGCCGATCTTGTCTATGGGTGCATACAAAACATTGAAGGAGAATCACAGTTATTCCTAACTATGGGAGGGATCACTACGTTCGCAGAATTACTGAAGCAAGCCGCGAACATCTCAGAATCCCTAAGAAGGCAAGGGAAGTGCTTGAGGGAAGTAGAGTCGGTGTATGCGGCAGATGAACGGAGCAAAGATAGAAGGAGTGGTTATGAATATCGCCCAAGGGGGAAGGAGCAAGAGGAAAAACGGAAGCCTCGACGGGAACATGAAAATGATCCCAAGAGTTACTACAAGCGCATGGAAGAGCTTCCCCCCATTCCACTAACTGAAGATCGACTAAGTCAGTTAGTAGATGAATGGGTCAATGAGGGGTTGTTGAAAAGGAAAAGCCAGAGGAGGTTCACGAAGGAAGAGAAATGTGACCCGAATTTCTGTTTCCTCCATGATGTAGAAACGCATGGGTTGAGACAATGCTATAACGTGAAAAGGTGTTCTACAGACAAGTAAAAGAGGGAAGGGTAGTGCTACCTGAAGGAGAAGAAAGAGCCAACATCCACCAACGTCCTCTACCTCGACATGAGGTGCATGCAGTGATATCAGGAGAAGCGAGAGTAGCAGAGCCAAATTCGATGGAGGTTAATGGGAAAGAAGTGATGCAAATAGAGGAAACCCAAGAAGAAGTGATGGTGAAGGGGCTTATGAAAGTCAAAGGGCTTAGTCTGGCACTTAGCCAACTAGGACTCGATGAGGAAGGGAGGAAAGAGGCGACAAGGGCCCTAGTTGAAGTCATGAAAAAGAAAGGAGGGGGATATAGTCTAATAGGTACACCCGCAATCAAGCTGGTTGAGGCACATGTCAACGCCATTAGCTTCAAAGAAACTAACCGTATGCGTCAATACCCGACCCATAATAGACCTTTATATGTGGAGGCAGCCATTGAAGGGAAAAAAGTGAAACGTGCTCTTGTAGATAGTGGGTCGGGAGTTAATGTACTACCGTTAGGAGTCTTAGAAGCGCTAGAGATACCCTTGAAGCATGTAAGAGCCTCAGAGATGGTCCTAAATACATTTCAAGGCAAGCCTGTGAAAACGGTGGGAGTCATAAGGATCAACTTACAAGTAGGACCCATCAAGACTATGAATGATTTTCATCTAGTGGAAGGGTTCCCTAGTTACCATATCCTACTAGGCCGCCCTTGGATCCACGGCCATGGATGTGTCCCCTCCACGTGGCACCAATGCATAAAGACAAGCTACAAGGGGAAGGACATTGAAATACCAGCGGTAGAATCTCCATTTGATGAGGATGAGACGCACTTGGTAGAGGCGGGGTTTTATGACGAAGTTGCAGCTCCAGGAACAAATACTTTAGCACCCTACAAAGGGGTACCCCTCGAAAACCAAGAGAAAGCACGAAAAAGGAAGAAGGGAGGAGAGGAAAAAAGACGAAGAGAAGAAATGAGCCCAACTATGGAGCCAAGGTGCACGGAGGAAGACAAGAAGAAGAGGATGGAAACAAAAGAGGAAGGAAAGCTTGACACGAAAGGGGTGGAGCGATTTATTGCCCCTGATGGGAGAGTGTGTTGGAGAATCTTATAGGGATTTGCGGGGCCAGCGGAGCTATGCAAAGTGTGCTACGCTGACCCCGAGGATGCAGAAGAAAGAAAGGGAGAGGAGAAAGACCATGAAGAAAAGGAATGGGGAAAAGAGAGTATACAAAAGGCACCCTCCGCACTGCAAGATGGGCCAAGGCCTCAAGAGGAGGAGTTGCAAAAGGTACCTTTAGATCCTAAAAACATCGAAAAACCGAGACCTATTTTCATCAGCTCCGCCTTGAGCCCAGGAGAGAGGGAGGCAATGCTAAAACTGTTGAGGGCATACAAAGATGTGTTCGCATGGGAGTATGGAGAGATGCCAGGATTGGATGCGGCATTAGTGGTGCACAATCTAGCTGTGGATCCAAGGGCAAAACCGGTTAAGCAAATGGCAAGAAAGTTCAGCCCAGAAATTGAACTGCAAATAAAAGGAGAGATAGAGAAGTTATTAGGGGCCGGGTTCATCAAACCTATACAACACCCCACATGGCTTGCAAACATAGTGCCTGTAAAGAAGAAAAATGGCCAAATTCGGTGTTGCGTAGATTTTAGAGATCTGAATAGAGCTTGCCCCAAGGATGATTTTCCACTACCCCATATTGATAACCTCATAGACTCCACTGCAGGCCATGAGCGCTTCTCCTTCATGGATGGGTTTAGTGGGTATAATCAGATCCGTATGGCCCTTAGAGATGCCGAGAAAACTGCTTTTCGCACCCCATTTGGAAACTTCCATTACACAGTGATGCCGTTCGGATTGAAGAATGCGGGAGCTACCTATCAGAGGGCAATATTCCATGATATGTTGCATGACTTTCTCGAAGATTACGTGGATGACTTGGTGGTGAAGTCCAAAAGGGGAGAAGAGCACTTAAAGCACTTAGAAAGGGTGTTCAAGAGATGCAGAATTTTCAAATTAAAGATGAACCCACTGAAGTGCGCATTTGGCGTGTCATCAGGGAACTTTCTGGGGTTCAAGGTTCATAGAGGAGGAATATCAGCAGAAGAAGGTAAAATTCGAGCTATAAGTGAATTGAAGACGCCAAATAATGTGAAAGAATTGCAAGGATTCTTAGGCAAGGTTGGTTACATAAGACGATTTATCCCAGCTTTAGCAGAGTTAATCCATCCCTTCCGAGAGTTGACTAAGGTAAAGACCCCCTTCACTTGGGCAGATGAACAGCAACAGGCATTTGAGCATATCAAGCAATTACTTACATCAACTCGAGTCATGATGCCTCCAAAAAAGGGAGAGCCACTTCTTCTATACCTCACAGCAACAGATGTGTCTATAGGAGGGTTGCTTGCTCAGGAACATGAAGGGATAGAACGCCCAATTTATTACCTTAGCCGGAGCATCAAGGGACCAGAGGAACGATACTCCTCACAAGAAAAGTTATGTCTGGCCCTTGTCTATGCAGCCCAAAAATTTAGGCACTACTTTATGGGACACACGGTGCATTTGATAACCCGCTCCTATGCCCTCAAGTTCCTCCTACAACACCAGGGAACGTCGAGGAGAATGTGTTGATGGGCCCTAATACTCGGAGAGTTTGATATTGTTGCCGTTCCCCCCACGGGGTTAAAGAGTCAAGCACTAGCTGATATGCTAGCCATCTTGCCTTCAGACCGACATGAACCCATCAAAGAGGAAATCCCGGGAGAATTCACAGAGGTAGATAATTGTGAGGTGGATGAGTGGTACACTCTAAAGTTTGATGGGTCCCCTTCTTTGCCTGAAGGAGGCGCAGGCATAGTAATCACCAAAGGAAGAGAAGAAATGGTATTGAGCTATAAGTTGACATTCCCATGTACCAACAATGAGGCAGAGTATGAGGCGTTGATCCTCGGTCTTAGAGCGGCGAAGGCAAGAGGGGCAAAACGAGTAGAGATTCAAGGAGATTCCAAGCTTATCCTTAAGCAAATAGAAGGGGAGTTTGGAGTGAAGGAGCCAGCATTAGCAGCCTATAGAGAAACGGCTACATCTCTCATTGGCGGATTCAAAGAGATTAAGTACAAGCATGTCCCTAGAGCAAGCAATAGAGAAGCAGACGCTTTAGCCACCTTGGGAGCAAAGATGCATTTAGAAGGCGAAAAAAGGGAAATCTGGGTAGAGAAGCGAAGCCAATCATCCCAAGAACTGATAGGAGGCTATCAACCAGGAGATGAAGGGGATTGGAGGACACCCATATGGCGACAATTGAAGAGAAGCGAAGTCTTTTGTTCAAAAATAGCAAAGGGATACACCTTATACCATGGGATGTTATACAAGAAAGGGAGCGAAGGGTTGCTAATGAGGTGTGTTGGACAAAGGGAAGGTATGCAACGGGCAAGAGAAGTACATATTGATATGTGCGGTGTGCAAGAAGGAAGCTTATATCGAAAGATGCAAAGACTAGGATGCTTCTGGCCCGACATGAAGCAAGATTGTGATACAATTCAAGCAAGTTGTAGTATATGTTCTGAATCTAAGGAGGAAGAAAGGGTGAACATGATAGAAGGAGAAGATTGGAGACGACCTTTCTTGCAATTACTAGAGAACGGGACCCTCCTGGCTAACCAAGGAGAAGTGGAGAGTCTAAAGAAAATGGCAAAGAGGTACTTCATCAAGGAAGGAGAGTTGTTCAAGAAGAGATTCAACGGTGAGATAATGAGATGTGTTAGCAAGGAAGAAGGAGAGAAAATCCTAAGGTCGATCCACGAAGGAGAGTGCGGAAGACACCAAGGAGGTAGAGCCTTAAGCATTGAAGTTTTAAAGACAGGATACTATTGGCCAACCTTGGAAAAAGATGCTGTGACCTATGTCCGAGCATGTCAGTTGTGCCAATGCCATGATAATGCCATCCATGCGCCAGCCGTCGGATTACACCCCACCTCCTCCCCCTACCCATTCCACACATGGGCCTTTGATTTCATAGGACCAATCAATCCACCATCTAGGGGGAAGAAGTGGATACTTGCCGCAACAGAGCAACTCACAAAGTGGGTAGAAGCAATTGCATTGAAAGAGGCTAATGCGGAAGCTGTAGTCGTCTTCTTAAAAGAAAATATAATATGTCGTTTTGGGTTACCACAAAGAATTGTCTCTGATAATGGGACCCCCTTTGTCAACAAGAAGGTGACTGAGCTGTTGCAATACTACCATGTGCGCCATGACAAGTCTACGCCTTATTATCCACAATCTAATGGGCAAGCTGAAGCAACTAACAAACAAATATTAAAAATCTTGGCCAAGATGGTAGATGACGCACATCATGATTGGAGTGAGCATCTCCCTCTCGCACTTTGGGCGTACAGAACGACAAAGCATGGCACCACTAAGGCCACTCCTTTCTCCTTAGTATATGGAGCTGAGGCAATTTTGCCTGCCGAGATACTTGTACCTTCGGCACGGATGTGCTTAGGAGTAGAACAAAAGACAAAAGAAGGGGAAAGAGAAATAGAAGTGGAGCTATTGGAAGAGAAAAGAGAAGCAGCAAAGTTAGTGACTCAGATGTATCAAAGAAGGCTCTCCTCAGCATATGAGAGGATGGTAAAGCCTAGGATGTTTCAAGAAGGAGATTTGGTGTTAAAGGCTACAGATGCAGCCATGAGGAATCAAAGAACATCGAAATGGGCACCAAAGTGGGAAGGCCCATACATAGTCGAATCTGCCTATCCAAGTGGATACTGCACCCTTGTCAATCCTGATACAAAGAAGAAAGTTGGCCCATTGAACTTTCAATTTGTTAAAAAATATTATGTTTGAATCATATGTACTTACAGTTCTTATTATTAATGAATGAGGCATTTCAAATGATTATGAATTTCATTATAATCAAATATTGTCGTAACATTGAATGGTCAACCGCCCACTCAAACATGAAGTGGAGGCCCCAGCACAAAGCGGCTGATAGGGGGCTAACTCAAAACCCCACTCGAATATGAGTGGAGGCCCTAGCCCAAAGCGGCTAATAAAGGGCTAACTAAAAAATCTTCACCCGCTCAAACATGAGTGGAGGCCCCAGCACAAAGCGGCTGATAGGGGGCTAACTCAAAACCCCACTCGAATATGAGTGGAGGCCCTAGCCCAAAGCGGCTAATAAAGGGCTAACTAAAAAATCTTCACCCACTCAAACATGAGTGGAGGCCCCAACACAAAGCGGCTGATAGGGGGCTAACTCAAAACCCCACTCAAATATGAGTGGAGGCCCTAGCCCAAAGCGGCTAATAAAGGGCTAACTAAAAAATCTTCACCCACTCAAACATGAGTGGAGGCCCCAGCACAAAGCGGCTGATAGGGGGTTAACTCAAAAACCTACTCAAACATGAGTGGAGACCCTAGCCCAAAGTGACTAATAGGGGGTCAACTTAAAACTCTTACCCACTCGAGTATGAATGAAGGCTCTAACCTAAAGTAGCCAAAAGGGAACTAATATAAATTCTTCACTCAAACAGGAATAGAGGTATCGGCCTACTCAAAATCCTTGGAATCACCTGAGGAGGGTACAGTAGAGTTAACTTAGAATTACCAACTAGAGACCCTTACCATTGCAGCAAAGAATGAATAAATCCGCCAAATAATTAAATAGAAAAGTAGAAAAGTGAGATATAAAGAGATATACAAGCTCTTAAGAGTTATTCAACTAATTCAAAAATTAAGAAAATGTAGGCATATAACCACAAAATGATTTTGTTATGTCAAAAGAAGCGCAAGATTCAAACAAATAGCTCTACTCCAAAATAAAATAAGGAGAATCTAAAATACTCTCCAACTCTAACTCGCGAGCACGTAAGTCAGTCACTCTGGCTTGAAGAGAAGAAATCTCCTGGGTAATGTGTGCCATCTCCCGTCTAACCAGCTCCAAGGCACAAGAGGGAGCATCATCAAGAGGGGAGACAATCTACGATTTGTAATCATCAAGCCACCTCTGATCAAAAGAAAACATGGAAAGCATGTCAAAAAAATCCAGGAAGCGATCACGCTTATCACCAAGAAGATCCCTCAAGGGGGTAAGCTCAATAAAACGAAGGAACTCCCATAAGGCAGAATAACCAAGACTTCGACGCATATGTGAAACATTTGTTAAACGCATCGTGGGGACAGTTGTCAAAAAACCAGCAAGAAGGGCAATCTGATCAATTCGCAACATCCCATGCTGCGTTAACACGGTGAGATCAGCCTCCACCTCGGAATCCACTCGGCGTCGTTTCCCTACCCCTACAAAAACAATGCTTGCCTGAATAATGATAATGATGATAATAAAAATAATAACAACAATGGTAGCAATATAGCAATATGGCAATAAGGAACAATAGCAAGAGCCAATGCTCACTACCTAAATTAGGTGCAAGCTGCCTAGGGGAAAGAATAACCTCATCAACGAAACACTCTTCTCGAATATGTGCCTCCCCTTGAATCTCTCTCTCGGACTCTTTATGGACTCGCTCCTCATGAACCTCATCTTCAGCCCCCTTGTGTATCGGCTCCTCTCGAACATGCTCTTCATCTTCAACCAAGAGAGACCCCCCACAAACGGGAACCTCCTCACAAACACATACCTCCTGAAGTGGAGAACTGATCTTCTCATCATGTTCTTCGCTCGCGTTGGACTGTCCCTCCTCCGAATGTTGCTCTTCTTGATCACGCAACACCTGCTCGAGCAAAGAGTCATCATCACCAAGAGGCCCCTCATGGTCACTATTATCTAGAGGGGATGCACTGTGAGTCGAAATTCGCTCATAATTGTCATGATTCTTGTGATGAGGAGATGTATCGCTAAGACCAAAATCTTCATGATCACCACCTTGTATAGTGGGAGTGGAAGGGCAAGAAGTGTCACGAGGAACCCGACAAATACTCTCGTGTCTACCATCCTCATCGTCTGAAAGATGAACATCACCTAAACAAAAAAAGAAAAAAGAGGGGGGGGGGGAGAGAGAAAGGAGGAAATGAATGTATTCATCATATATGGCGAACTAAGGGATAAGAAACATATACAAACACAAACACACGAAAATAAGAATAATAATTACAATAATAAAAAAAAAGAGAAAAAAAGGCAGAAATAATAAGTTACCTCTTGCTGAAGTATGGGTAAAAGGAGCAATTACAGAAGGCGAACATCGAATGTGCTCACCATCAGCAGAGATCATCGGTGAAGAAGAACGAGAAACTGTCACAGTATGTCTGGACGGAGAATGGCGTAGAGGGGGAGAAATAGACCTGGAGATACCTTGCTTCTTGCCTCGGGTCAGGGAACCCCCCTCAGGTAGTGCTGAGCTCGGAACAGAATAATATGGGTCATTGTGAATAATGCCAAGACCAGGACCACCCTGAGTGCAAACTGGACGCCATCTAGCTGGGTTATATACCTCATGCAACTGGATATCCTTAATTGTGTCCGTGTGTGTAGCAAGCCAATCGCGTGAGACACTATAGCGATAACCCGTGTCAAAAGGAAGAAATGAATCATCACTATTTCTGGACATATCAGGCTCAGACAAAATTAGGCATGGGAAGACATCCTTCACTGGAATAGCCTCCTCAGCAAAACAACAACGAAGCTGGTCCCAACCAAATTGGCGAGCCACCCGATCAGGATGATATGTACAAGGGCATAAACCACTCCCTGAACCGCTCATATTATCAGTAATTACAAGGCCGGGGATCGTCTGGGCAGTGCAACAAAGACGCCAAAAGTCATAGATACCTTCATGATTCTGGGAAAGACTGTTGAAATCTGTAGCGGAGGAAGCCGAGTATAGACGATCAAATTTCTCATATCCTCGATAAGTAGAAAGATAAGGGCGAAACCGAAAAGCTTTCTCGTCATCAATAACATCCTCCAAGGAATGTAAGGGCTTCATGTTGACCCAGGCCCAAGCAAGAGGGACATCAGGACCCCTTTCAGCTGCACGATAACTAGAATGAAGCCTGCGCTTTGGTCCATAACCCCGAAATCGCTCACACAAAAAAGCAAGAATGAAGAAGTGATCCATATAGCAATTGACAATGTAGCGACCATAAGAACATCGGAGTTGTCGCTGTACCTGATCTAGACGAGTATATAATCCCCCCAAAAACATAGGAGCCAAAGGAAGCCGAACTCGGTGAGCGAGCAAAGAAGCCCACAGAAAGATACCAGGGCTCATAGAATCATAAGGGGGGCCTGGGAAGACGAAACGGTCAAGCCAAAAGGCTATGAGGGCGGCAAGCTCATATCGACTGCTATAAGAAGGGCCATCTTTCTCCTTCTGCCCATTCTTCGAGTGAGACTTGATGCCATAAAAATAGCGAATCCAGCCAGCATGATGGGTCCTACTATTCCCATTAGCACGCAAACGCAACATACTATCGTAATTTGAAGAATCTGAAAGAGCACGCTTTAAAGCGCGAGTTGTGTCAAGGACGGGCTTGTCAAATAATCGACCGATAGGATCCATCGTCCCATAGCAAGGAATTTTCGTCAAAACAAGCACATCCTCAAGAGTCGGGGTGAACTCCCCCCATGCAGTGAAAAAAGTATGGGTTGAGTAACTCCAACGCAAGATCAATAGTTCTAAGTCTTCATAGCGTTTTGGTGTTTGAAGAACAGTTGAGGCCCATATAGCCTCTTTTATGCCAACAGTCTCCAAGATCTGTCAAGACACTTGTGCAAAATTGGTCAACGAAATCGAATGCAATTACACACATAAAGGCATTTAACAATAATAAAAAAAAAAAGATATATGCATAGATTACAAAAAAAAAAAAAAAGCAAAAAATGCATACACAAAAGAAGGTGTGCATGAAAAGTAAGGAAATTTATACCTGTACTGGCTCTCCACCTCGTAGAAACAAATCCCTCACCCAATCACTCCACCCAGTCGTTTGCCCGTGGCGAGAAGCGAAATTGATAGTGCTCCATGGAAACTCTTGAGACAAAAGGCGACTACGGAGGAGTGAAGGGACAACACTTGAAGGCTCTTTATCATATTCCGCATAAAAGGAACGAAGCCCAGTAGTCTTAGGCTTAGAATAGATCGAAGAGCTAAAGAAATTACGCCCCGCAGTTGGCAATCTATCAAAAGGACGAGTAGGTGTGGGTATATCCTTCAAGAGTGCTCGCTCTCCACGCAATTGCACGATTGGGGAAGGAAGGCAGGCATGAACACCAAAGTTCAAAGGGGAAGGCAATTGGTCAGACGGATGAACAGGTGTATTATCAGAATTGGGGGCAGCCTTGCGGCTATGCCCGGTCCTAGCAGTACCTTTGTGATGAAGACGGGCTTCTCCACCTTAATCAATATACCAAATTTTGAATGGATATAAATAATAATAATAATGACAATAATAATTCACAGAACACTGCTTTAACGAAACGCACAAAAGTTTCTTTTTTTCTCTTTCCTAGCGTTTGGATTTATTTTTGTCCTTTTTCCTTCTATTGACTAGTCAAGCGAATAGTAAAGAGAATCAACGGCTTAGACCACGGCAATATCCATTGAATATCTATTCTTCAGCAAGTCAATTCCTTTTATTATTATTAATTCTTTTCACTTTAAAAGCACTTGCTGGATGCTACAGTGATTTTCCACTTTCATTCCAATGTTCATTTTGACTTGAAATCCAGCACCATGTTCATTTCAATGTTCGTTTTACACTTATCAACGCTACTAATAATATACATTTTCTATACTTGTCAGCTCAAAATAACTCTCTATTTGTTTTATATATATATATATATAAAAAATGAGAGAGAAAGAAAGAAATAGAGATAGTCAAGAAATAAAAAAAAAAAAAAAGCAATATGAAAGTCATGCCTTTGTACCTGCATCACCCCCACGTCCCAGAGTAACTGCTTGGTCCTCAGAACGCCTTGAACCACTGTTACGCCTTGTGTTGCTTTCACGCCTTGTCTCCAAGTCAGGATGTTCGTTTGCTATTAGCGTGCGCTCGACCTCGACGATGCGGTGCCTAGAACTTTCAATCATGCCATGACCCTTGCTCGCTGTGACTCGCCCAGGTGCAGAACGTTCGTCGCTTTTACGCCGAGGAGACCGAGGGTGCCTGTAACCGTCGCGCCTACGAATCGGCGAAGAAGAACGGTCAGCGTCGCCTCTACTTCCGTTGCTGGAATGTACGTCGTCACGGCCGCTTGTCCCAACGCGGCGAGGAAGGATGCTGCCATGAGCGTCTCGTCCAAATCCAGACCCCTCAAGACCACGACCCGAGTTGCCACGAACAGGGAGGCCGCGCTCGTCACGACCCGCATCTTCACGCCATACTCCGTCACGTCGACGATCGTCGATTCGTCCAGGCCTACCACTGCCATTGTCTTGTGACGCCACTATCCTAGCAATCCGCGCCATGAACCGTTGTGGGCATCCTGCAACATCAAAACGCCAAAAAAAAAAAAAAAAATGGTGAAGAAGTCTAAACACTTTGAAGATTGGTTACAATAAACAACCTTTGTGGAAAGCTAACCTTTGCGGAGAGCCAGCCGGGCAGAACGAAGAAGATAACAACAAAAAAATAATAATAATAATAATAATAAAGAGAAGTACTAAGGCAAAGGGCGAAATGAACATGGAGCCTGGTCATGTTAACAACCTTAAAATGAGAGAACAGTGAGCACAATAGCTGGGGAGTCAAATGAGACAAAAAATAGATGCAGGCAACAATAAAAATGTTAGCACAAAAAGGTGAAAGAAGAACAGGAAGCAGTTGAAAGGTAAAAGAGCATCTTCCTATAAAAGAAAAGAAGAATAAAAAATACAATATTTTGAACAGGAAGCGTGAAAAAGAAGCCAAAGGGAGCTTGTGTGCTGGGCACAAAACCTGTACGAATAATAATAATAAATGAAATAATGAATACATCTAAAAGAAACAACTAATTTGCATCATTGAAAAAGAAAATTTTGTATATATATATATAACGTAAAAATGGTGAAAATAAAGAGTTTTGTTTATGAAAATAATTGCTTGAACTATTTTTGTTGTGTTTACAAAATGAGTTAAAAGTAATAACAATACTTTTTTTTTTCTTTTTTTCCCTTCTTTTAGATATACAATAAACAAGGTTCAAGTGTTCAGTACGCAAAACAAAAGGAAATAGAGTCTCTTTCTTTTAGATATTAAATTATCTAGGGCAGGAGCTTATACTTGCTCAATAAAGTAATTTAAAGCTTACAACATATTACCTGCCAATGTAGTAATTTGTCATAATCAGTTACGTGCACTATGAACTAATTTATTCAAATTATTCATCGTATTATTGTAAATCTCATGTGTTACTCTATGAGAAAAGCAGGCGTTTCATATGACAATTATGGATAACAACATGAGGTTCGCGCCCATGAGCAAATGATATCGTGTCACCACCAGAAGACATTGATGGATTAATATTGCAAGTCAAACTGCCTTGTGAACTCAAAGTTGTAACCATAGTGAAGTATCACAATCATGGGTTTCAATTCTGCTAACAAGTAATAACATATAAAGCATGGATGAACACAAAGGCATGTCTCATGGAGTGAGTTCGCAAGGTTGTAAGGAGATACTTCATAAATTAATCGAAAGACATATGCTTAATGAAAAGCAACACCTCTTCATTAAGCAGGGGGCTAATGTTTTGGAGGAAAGTCTCGAGTAGAGAAACACCCCTCTAGAAATGCTCAAAAATCGGGAAGAGCACCCGCTATGCACCCAACAAGAGAAGGGGGGTCCTCCACTTAGAACACCTTACATGAAAAGAGTGGCCTCCTAGAGCACCTGACATGAAGGAAGCGTCTCAAGGGGAGTATGAAATAAAGAAGGGACCCCTTGCAGTATTTAAACCAACCAAAGACATCCATTCTGAATAAGAGAGGCAAAGGAGAGGTGTCAAGGAATTGTACCTAACTAAATGAATTTGGGCTTGGATTCAAAAGAGCCAATGGCCCAATGATTGTGAACCAATGAAAATACACCATGTCAGCCCTAGTTGTGGAAATAGTACTAAAAGGGAAAAAGTCTGATTTGCCCCTAGCCTTGCCTATAAATAGTGGATGACACAATCATTGTAAGGGGAGAATATTCCCTAATCATTTGGAGAGTAACTTGCATATTGCATAGATTTGAGTGTAAGAGAGAATTGGAGAAAAAAAGGTTATTGTATCCTAAAGAGGAAAATCATTAATAGAAAAGAAGATTTGCAATCATTGTTCTTGCTCTGTTCTTATTATTATATTGTTTGATCTTGGGTTGTGGGCTTCTTTGTCTCTTTAGTGTTTAAGAACCTGACTTTGAAACAGGGAGGTTTTCCAATTTCATTTAGACTCAATGGTACTCTTCTGCTCATTAGAAATGGATGGTGCATTTTTCTTTATCTGTTAATGCCTCTCACTTCACTAATTGGCTACAGTAATTTTACGAATTATTATCAGATGAATTCACCTTTTATGCGAACCACCTACCAATTTATTCTTTAATTAGTACATCCATGTCTGGTCCACCAAATCCCCGATTTTTAGAGATCACAATAAACTTCATGAAACCATTTTCTGATGATTAGGCCATTGTGAAACATTTATCATTCTTATATTGCGTTTGCTCATGTCTTTTTGTTCTCAGTAGCAGAGCTAGCAAATTATCAGTGATGCACTTATTGGTGATTGTTGTTTGTGATTAAAGTTTAAAGTTGATCTTGGATGGGCAGTGTTCTTTCCTTGTTTTGCTTTCAGTAAATTTGGTGGCCAATTTTGTCCTCTATTCAGTACACTAATAAATGAATTTTCATGTGTACATTTAGTGGTCTACTAACAAGCTTTACAGTTGTGGTTTGAAAAAACGAAAAATTATTTTGTAGTGTTAGTTTGACTGAAATTGTTCTTAATATGCAAGACTGCTACTGGTTGTAGTTGAGTTGGATTTTATGCATCCCAAAATGAAAATTTGGCGTTTCTAGATTGAAATGAATTGATATCGGTGCTGGAATATCATTTTGAAACATTTCGAGTCATGGTTGTCTCTGATAGTGAATATTCCCTCCTAGCATTTGAAAAATTTGTGTTGAACATTACTTGTTGCAGACATGGTCAGTGATTGGGAAGCTTCCTTACCGTGTGAAGACCACATTAGCTGGTTTCTGGGATGGATGGTTGTACTTTACATCAGGACAAAGGGACAGAGGACCCGATAATCCACAACCAAGAAAGGTCATTGGGGATATGTGGAGAACAAAATTAAGTTTGAGATAAGCTAGCTGCATCCTGTCAAAACTTCCCCTAATTTTGGAGTTCACGATTGCTGCCCCTGGTCAATTCAAATTACTTGTTTTTCTTCTGCTTCAATGCCCTAGTTGCTCATTTTCTTCAGTCAAATTTGTCTACTTTCTGTACAGAATGCAGTGGTTTATGTATATTCGAAATTAGAGTCGGTCATGCTTTTGGCACTCCTTTTTGGTAAAATACAAGGAGTTGGTTCGCACGTACGAAATAGTGAAATGTATGCAGACACGATTGAAGTAGGATTTGGTATTATGGTTTCCATTTACAAAGGAGGCTAATAGACATAAGAACAAAAACATTTTAGAATCATCTATGCATCCAAGATTTCAGGTCTCCGGTTTTGGTGTCTTGGCATTGGCGAACAACAGGAGGTAAGCATCAATAGCGGGTGGTTGTTTGCAGAATGAAATGGACAGTCTGGATAGAGCAGGGAGAGGGTGCAATGAAGAATAACGAATTGGATGATGTGAAAAACAATATGTGAAAGCTGATACGAGTGAAAGCAGCATTATGGGTTTGTAGAAGAAGAGTATAGTTGAATTTTAGTTCAGACTAAAAAAAAAAAAGGACATATACCCAAGTTTGGTTGGATAAAATAATTTAACCTTTGTTCTCTTGCAACAAAGTTTTGGGTTCGAGTCTTGAAAATGGAACAAACTAACAATGAAAAACTTTTGCATAACAGTGAATAGACTCTGCATAGTTATATTAGTTGGGGTTTGCATTCCAAATATTTGTGGTTTAGATTAAAAGAGAGAGATATTTTGGTTTGGGGTTTTGACATATTTTTGGTTTCATAAGACTGAAGTACAGAACAGAAAATCTTGCGGGCTCATGCAGACATGCAGTTTCGGCACCCACAAAAAATTAATTTAATCAATAACTGTAAAGAGTTATTGATTAAATTAATTTTGTCTAATTAACTTTATGTGCACAAACTATATCTAACTTTCAAAAGGTACTCTCCTGTTTTCACCATATAGGCTTGGATCCGGGTTTCCTTTCCGGATTTATTTACTAAACTAAATCAGAACAAAATGTATTGATGCCCGAAGATCTTTCTCATCAAACATCTATTTGTTTCTCAGTGTCATAAATTGTCACACATTCATTAGTTCTTGGTTTGTACATTAAATTTGTTTTGAGGTATATTTAATTATTCTCAGAAATAGGTAGTTGAGAATAATATGTTCCTAAGTTTGTTACAAGTATTACAAATTTTTTCTCGGATATTAATTATTTCATGGAAAAAATTTTCTTATGATTTAGTGAAATTTCATTTCCAAGTTGAAGGGTGAGGAAAAAAAATTTTCATGACTTGAGAATCACAATTATTGAGCATAATTACTAAATCATCACTCAATTATTTGACTTATTCCTTACAATTATTTGACTTAAAAGATATTTTAGAAATTATGACATATATTCTCATAAATATAGATTATAAAGCAAACATGTTTTAAATTTATTCTTGGTTAACTTAATAAATAATCTCATGAATGTTTAATGTTAAACAAACATTTTTTGAAAGATGTCCAGAAATAATATTTTCAGCAATATTATTTCTAAGAATACGATTTCTGGAAACATAATTTTAAACCTCGAACAAATGCCCCTTAAATGATATGATGATTATACAATTTAATAATTTATTCAGAGAAAATGTACCAATCAAGGTCATATGGAGGACGATAAAATTATTATACAATTGTCACGCATTCTTCATTTGTCCGTGTCTTTTGTGTTTATATTGTGGGGAACATTCCTTCATCCATTCTTCACACATTCTTCATTATTTCATTTTTTTTTTTCTTTCTTTTTCTGTTGCAGGACCCTCATTTTAGCTCAAATCAATGCATCCATCACACAAGCTAGGCACTCTACAGTTATAGGCATCATGAAGCCCGTTACGGCAATATCTAATACAGTCTGTTGTTACGTAAAATTAAAATGCCCTTAAGGTGTATATCACTTCATTTTGCTGTAAGTTTCAGTCGTTGAGGGCAAGGTAGCCTTTGAAAAGGGTGGTGTTGACTTTCAATCAAGTGAAACTTCCGAGCAAGTTGCTCTCTAATCCTATATAAGGTAAAATACATGGAAACAGAAAGAAAAATGGTTATATTTCTTCGCCGATGACTCTACAGCACCGAGCCACCAACAAAGATGAATTTAAGTGTGAATAAAAGTTTACTTTGACAGTTGAAATTGTATTCATGATTTATTTTAATCTCTAAAATTAATAAAGTATTATTTTAATTCTTAAAATTTTTAAAAATAATTTAACTTAATTATTTTGGTAATTTAAGTTATTCCTCAAAAGTAGTAATATAAGAACTAATTTGAATAATTTTTTAAAATTTTAAGAATTAAAATGTAATTCAACTTAGTCATTTTAGTGATTTAAGTTATTCTTTAGAAACAGTAGTATAAGGATTAATTTAAATCACTTTTTAAAATTTCAAAAACTAAAGTAATATTTTCTAAATTTTAAAAATTAAAATTAATTACGCATATAATTTCAGTATTAAAATAAATGCTTCATCCTTTAAGTATCTATGCAATTTGCAATCTATAATATATTTGTTGAAGGGTCTTCCAAGTTAAGTATAGTAAACGCCAAAGCACGAAGCCGCTTGGAAATTTCCATGTTACCTCAACTCAAGCATCAGTCACTTTTCCCTAGATTATTAAGGTTTGGTTTGGTATTATTATGTATTTTAAAAGTTTGGGACTCTTAAACAATTATAATAATATTATTTGTTAAAATAATATAAAAGTTATTTTCAATAAATAGGAGTTATTAAAATAGTATTTAGTAACTATATTATAAAGTTACTTTCAAAATATAAAATGATTATAATAAAATAAATATTTGTGAAAAAATGAAATTAAAAGACTTGATTAAGATTTAAAGATTATAATAGTCTTTTGATTTTTCTTTTAAATTTCAAATAATAGGAATCAACCCTGAAAAGAGCACAACTTTTTAATTTACTAAAGAAAATTGACATATAATTTTTATAAGATAGAGCATCCAATCGAATAATATTACCAAACTCACTCTATGTGCTATGAGGACAAGAAATATATTTTGTTTAGTATCATCATCATTTGACACATCATTTTGTTATGAATTATTATTGTCCTCCCCTCTCTCACCATTTTTAATATAATAAGTGGTGTATCAAGAAATAAATGGTATCGAATGAAATTCCAAGAACAACTAAGGTGTATTTGGTTTTAATTTTCAGATTTTATTTTTAGGATTTTATAAATGAAATATTGAAAACTGTGAAAATATTTGGTTTCAGTTTTTAATTTTTCAATTTTTTTAGATTTGTAAAGAAAATACTAAAAATTCTAAAAATTATAAAATGCAACTTTCATTTTTCATTTCTGATT
This sequence comes from Dalbergia cultrata, assembly GCA_031216105.1. NCBI lineage: Eukaryota > Viridiplantae > Streptophyta > Magnoliopsida > Fabales > Fabaceae > Dalbergia > Dalbergia cultrata. The sequence continues at coordinate 25,756,820 of CM062353.1, read as the reverse complement.
TTTAATATTTTTTTTCATAAAATCTTGAAAACCGAAAACAATCACTTTCAATTGAAAAACTGAAAAATAAAATGAAACCCAAACTAAGAATTTCTCTTTTAAGCGACAAGTACTGCTCTGAGTTAACCAACGAAGGATACTTTTGCATTGTATTCCGTTAACTCTTCTCCCCGTATTTTTTTTTTTTGGGGTTATGAGTGTAACTGACGCATTTGAAAATATATCAATCAAGGTCACATGTAGGACAATAAAATACCCTAGATAACTATTGGAATTCAGAATAATAAAAAAAAAATAAATCTAGAATGAGTTCATTCATCAAGTGAGATTGCAGCAAACTTGGAGCAAGTCAAAGCAAAGAAAGAAGGTGCAGGGGGCTTATTAATACTCATGCTCAAAATGAAGGCCATAATAAAGAGTAATAACATTGTCTTGGTTGCTGCTGGACATTCCTCAAATGGGAAAGAGTTTTTTCATGACACCCATTAGCTTCTTTGCCCTGCTGTTGTTATTAGCATGGTCAAGGGTACTACTAGCTAATGAAAGAAGGGGACAATGCTTAATCACCCCAAGACCCACTATGAGCATAGGTGTTGTGCTTGATTTGGGTTTACTAATGGGTAAGCAGCAGAAGATAGCCATGGAAATTGCCGTCCAAGAGTTCAATCGGTTGAGTTGCTCTAAGCTGGATTTGAAGGTCCGAAGCTCCCGCGGGAATTCGGCTCAGACGGTTGCTAGCGGTAACGTTCCCTTTCATCTTTTCTGTCTTTCTTCGTGGATAGACGCAAACATCCCAACCACGAATATGTATGAGTTAGAGGAAGAGCCTACTTTTATAATCTTACGTGGTCAAAAAGGTCATTTTCACAAAGTTATGATATTTCAATAACACTATTAAGAAAAATTCATAGTTATAAAGCAGTTTTTGTTATTCTACCTAATGGTAGTAGTACTCTATTGAATCAAATGTTATTGTTTAAAATATTAATAAATTTAATTAGTGGGATTATGTGATAAATTTTTTATCACAAATTATCTAGATGGTAATAATATCTATGAATTTTATAGAATACCTAAGAAATAATCCCCTTATAAAAATAATTAAGTTTTAATACTTATTGATTAATTAATAAACCATTAATATTAAACCATAGTTAAGTTATAAATTATGTATATAGTCATTTAACCTCAATTAGCTAGTAAACTGAAGCTTATGGTTAATAATATCCTAAATTCTAAACCCTAATCTAAGTTTTGCTTAAAGGAAGTTAATATTAAAAAAATTAATTATATAAGAATGTAACTTATTTGAGAAGCTTAAATAAATAATTTGTGGTCAAAGTAGAAGAGCTCTGATAGTGATATTGAGTGATGTATTGCCCCATTATTTGCAAGGCCAATACTCATATGAAGCTGGCAAAAAATGCTTCGTCAACGAAGCTGTTAGGTGGCTTTCCACGCAAACGGCACATGTTCTCTAAAGTTACATCAGACATATTTTATGGTACATCTTTAAAGTTTGGTGCATCATGCGCCACACCCGAACAGCCCTCCTCTACACGTACCCTCGCCGCCTTCCTCTCCCTCCCAACATCCTCCCTCCTCCCATCTGGTAAGGGGGTTTGCTGTGAGTAGTTGTGGGCGTTGCGGAGGGAGTTGGAGTGGTTTAAGATAAGGGTGTTTATAATCTATCCCGTCTCACCAATCTGACCCGGTTTAAAACTTATTGGGACGAGTTTGGGTCTTAAAATTTGACTTGATTCATTTTTCGAATTAGATTTGAGTCATACATCCGGTTGGTCTGACCTAGTCGGAAGTCAAATAATCTTTTAAAATATATATTTTTATAATAGGTTATGAAAAATTATCAAATTTTAAAATCTAATTAATATATTTTACATAACTTGATATTATTTTTATATTGATATAATTTATTTTGAAATCTATATAGTATAGTAAAATATCTCTAAAATTTTGTTTCTAACTTATAAAATTCTATAACTTTACTATATACAATACCCAAATTTTCATATACTGTTTGAATATTGGGTTGATCCAGGACAACTTGAAATATAGTGAGGTCATTATTAGGTTAGATTCGGATTTTAAAAATTGACTTAATCTAAAAATTGGACCGAATTTGGATTTTGTCATGCCTTATAAGCCCTATTTTAGGATTTGGTATGGAAGCAATCAAGCATGTGGGTCCCATTAGCACACATGTCCTTGCAATTTTGTGACATCTAAGAGCTTTAACAATGAAGCTATTTTCACAGCTTCACCCTAGTATGTGCCTATTAAAAGAACTTAACAATAAACATAGAATTGTTAATTTCATTAAATAATGTGATACCACATCATTGAATGTTATTACAAAATTGTTTATCATACCAACTAAATCCTTACTTAAAAAGCTTAGACTTTAGATTAGATAGCTGAAATTAGTGTTAGTGACAAAGTTTTAAGTCAACGTTAGATGTCTTAATATACGGATTTCGGATACTAGGTGACTAGATAATGTGATTTTAGATACTAGGTCTCTTAATAATATGGATTTGATGTCCAAGGCATGGCTTGACTAATTTGTTCCGATCCCAAATTTGTTGACCACGTTTGAATTTTGGAAAATTGATCCAGGATATTTTTGAATTAGCTTTGAAAATTGATATAAGAAATATTTAAATGCTCTTGGAGCACATTTGGTGAGTACTTCTGAAACATCCACAATCACTTATTTTTAATTTATATTTAAGTTTTATGAGTTTTAAATCAAGATTGAATGGTTGTATATGTTACTAGAATACACATTAAATGTGCTCAAGGAGTATCCGAGTATTTCTCTATTAACATGACCTAAATCATTCATATAATCATTTAAAAGTGATATTTAAAAAAATAGTGAAAAGTGATAAGACTTTTGTTCTTCAATTAACATATCTTATATAATATGATTTATTTTTATATTGATATAATTTGTTTTTAAAAATATTTTGGTGAAATATTTTTGAGTTTTAGTTGACTTAAATATATTTTCAATCTCTTAAATATAACACTTCTCTATTTTGGTCCCTCAATTTTTTTTTTCTAGATTTTTTGTCCTTTATTTTCTAAATGCTACCAAAACTAGTTCTCAGATATTGACTTTCTTTCGATAAGTGATCATGTGACAAATGAATGCAATAATAGAGGCGCCATATAATATGGTACGAGTATGTTTGGGACTATCACATGGTTCGGCCCTAAATATTACTAAACGTACCCCGCTTCAATTATTTGATAATTGCTCTTAGAGTCCCTTTTCAAACTTATTTGCTAATGGGGTCATAAGAGCATCCACTGTCATCAATTGATTCCCCCTTTCCCTTTTGGAGCCCTATTTGCTAATGAGGTCATAAGAGCGTCCAGTGTTATCAATTGATTACCCCTTTCCCTTTTTCCATTGTTATGAACCTAAAAAACATGGAGAATAGATTAAATCTGTCGTGTATAATAGCTTGCTATGTTGTGCACCATTCATTTGATTTGTTGGGTTTGAAAAGGTAATTCCATGTCAATAACAATGTTTAAGGTTCAAATTAGTTGCAAAGGAAGGTCTAGCGAGGCATAGAGAAGAGGCAAGTAGTGCCCCACTTATGTTTATAAGTTTGGATTTTGGAAGAGAAGGGATAAGAGGACTTGTAGTGTAAAATTATATAACAAGTCCTCCCTTCCCTTCTCCTTCAAAATCCAACCTCATAAACATAACTTAACGAAAAGCTTGTTAGAAAAGACTAATGTTATTTGAATTTAGAATTAGTGGAGTAGTATGTCAACACACTCTCATAAACCATTAGATGATATATGAAACCCAAACTAAATAGGGTCTACACCTCATCTAAAGGTATATTGGAGTGTGTCGAGATAATGTCTTATAAATTGTGAATACAAATAACATTTTCATTAGAAAATGACTTCATTAACAAATAATAAAATAATAATCAAATGAGCTTAGGAGAACAAAATAGGTATTTCAGCACTAGAAGAAAAAAAAAATCTTATTGTTGGCTTATTTTGCATCAAGTATATATTATGGTCATGTTATGTCAAGTCTGATTTATTTAATTTATTAGTTTACATTTAAAAATGTGTCAAGACTTATTTTATTTTATATTTGTTAAGCTCAATTGTTAGTATAGTAATTTGGGCATATTTTAATAGGGTTAGGAAATAAATTTAACCTAAATAAAAGGTATTAATACCTCCAAACTTGGCAACTATTTTTTCAATTTTTATTTTGAATGAAATTTCTTCCGTATTTTTTAAGAAATTTTGTGCATGCAAGTGAGGTTGAAAGATTCCCTTAACTTGTTATATTAAGAAGCCAAATAGGTAATTATAAGATAGAGTGATTCCCTTATAGTATTTTATTTGGTTTCAACCCTACCATATATATCAATTGTGTGTTGGGGTTTCTGGATTTTTATTATCAACTTGTTCCGCATCAAATAATAATAATAAATCGACTCTAAGAGCAATTTCTAGATAATTGAGGTTGGTGCACTTACTAATTTTTGGGGCCAAAACATGTGTTGTTCCCAAACATACCAGAGCATGTTATTCAATAACCAATAACACATGGTGATTTGGTTTAGAGTGGATGTCATATTCCATCATCTTCAGTTGCAACGTCAATTAGATAGCGTTTGTTTATTGTCTTCCAGATAGAAATACAAAGACACTTAGGTAGCGTTTTTTCCACCAAACCTATTTGGTGGTAGAGACAGAAATATGGACACCGGGACCAAAAAACACAAAATTTTTTTACCTCCAAAATGTGAGGATAGTGGGGATAGAATACAGAGATAGAAATGTAATATTTTTTTTCTTTCAATAATACTTCTATACATATTCATTATTTATGTCTCTGTCTTTATTGTCTCTAGTGTTTTTATATTTCTGTCTCGGAGATAGTAAACAATAGCTACCTTAGGGGTGTCTATGGGTTGGTTGGGTTGAATCCATGGATCCAATATACTTAAAAAAAAATCCTATCAATACATATATAATCATATATTTATCTTCTAGCAAATATGATAACAATATGATAAGTCTTAATATATATAAATTTTAAAGTGCATACATAATATGAGCCTATTGAAATATTGGATGGACAAAACATGGCATTATTTTGACCAAAAAAATGGAATCTGGCCACTTATTTCTCATTGGCCCATTTTCACCTTATTAAATTTTTTTTATCAGGGACATGTAATAAACTATGAAAAACATGTGCATTATTATTATTATTTTTTGCTTTAAGATTGGGTGATTGGGTTGGGTTGTGTGGGTTGAAAATTTGCAAACCCACAACCCAACTCATACCCTTGTAGGGCGGTTTAGATCAAATCAAATCCTATCAAAACCGCTCGTCCAATCCATCCAATCTAGTCCAAAACCAATCAAAACTATAAAATTTGGATGATTCTGGATTTTAACCACAGTTTTCATGCGGTTCAATTCGGTTTGCGCTTGGAATTTTAGAAACCAATCCAATCCAAATCAACCGTATATAATATTACATAATTCATATATCTAGTGGTCCAGCCCAATTTTACCTTTCATGGCCCACAAGCATTACTACTAACAAGACCCAAAAACAAACCCACCCTACATGAATCACTAGACGACAAAGACTCTTGACCAAAAAACAAAAAAGATCAACAAAGACTCACTGTTGCCTATCTATTTGGTACTATTCATGTTTTATGAAATAAAATATTTTTATTTTTGGGTCATGTTACTGTTTTTTTTTTTTTTGTGAAAAAAGAAACCACATATCCAATCCAATCCAAACCGCTATAAAACCAGATTGGATTGAATCGGATTGCCTAGTGCCTGTGGAAATCACTCAATCCAAATTGCATCGCATAAAATTTTAATTTTTAGATCGGATGACATTTTAATTCAAAATCAATCTAAAGTGCACCATGAACACCCCTATAACCTCATGGGTTGAAATTTTTCAACCTAATCCAACTCGTGAACCCAACCCAGCCCATACTTTTTGAGTTGGATTGGGCCAAAATCCATGGGTTTGTGCATTGGCGCAAATCAATGAACATTCTCTAATACCATCACTTAAAGGGAGAAAGCCAATAGGAGCACTAGTTTGGATATCGCTTATAGGGTAAGGGACTAAAACTGAGTGAAAATATTTTGAGGAACCAATTCCAAAAATATCAATATTTTAAGAGTCATTAACATCATTTTATTTTTGTACTTGTAAAAAGTTTATAATTTTGTTATGCATGGTGCTGATATATATATATATATAATAAGTTCAGAAAATATTCTAGTTAAAAGTGGCAAGTGGGATCAGACTTGGGTTTGATTAAATCGTGCCCAACATGTCCTTTAGGTAGCATTTGTTTACTGTATCTGAGATAGAAATATGAAGATATTAGAGACATAAACATATTTGGTAGTGGAGACAAGAACATTTTGTCCCCAGGATAAAAAAACACAAAATTTCTGTATCTCCAAATTGTAGGAACAGTAGAGACAGGATACAGAGACAGAAATTTAATATTTTTTTTCTTCCAATAATACTTCTATACATATTTATTATTTATGTCTCTGTCTCCACTGTCTTCACTGTCCCTGTATTTCTATTTCAGAGACAATAAACAAATGCTACCTTATAGACAACTATTGGTTGATCACAATATGACTTTCGATAACATAACTATGACTTGTAGATGTTTTAATAATGTGACTACGGGTGGTAGCTATATCAGATAAGACAATTATAGGTTATTATGTGATCCAGATCCATTTTTATGAATAAACTTGAAACATGATTAAAGGAAATTAATCATAATGTACTAGCAAAGAAAATAGATTCTAATATGAGCTTTTCAAGTAAAAGGATGCATGGGATGAAATCTATTATGATGTAATCTTGAAGGGTTGATATTAGGACTTAGAGAACTAACTCTACATGTGGCTTGATAGGCTTTAAGGCTTTGTTATTCCTGCCCATGAATTTGGACCTATAAGGGGTAGCCCAAAGAGATGTTGAAGAAACCCTTTCTTTCAACCCTTCCAGCAAGGATGCCATCCAGTTAGCAAAGAGAGAAAAAAAGAACCTATATCTGGTAAGGAAACAAACTCCCTTTAACACCCTTGTTATAAAGCGCCTCTAAATGAGGAAATACCTCCAAAATGTGGCGCCAAATCAAAAGCTATGCTAGCCTATCCTTTCAAAAGTCCAATCTTGTCTTGCTATACAAATGTCACATTTTCATGTCCTTTCACCTACTGTGCACGCCACTGTTCCATCAATAGCTAGCCAATGGTGGAGCTCCCTTTCCTTGGTCCTAAAGCTATGGGACAGAGCCCATGGATAAAGACACACACAACCCTCATTTCTCAAGAGAGATCACTCCAACGCCCCTTCTTCTCACACAGCAACAACAACACAACTTGTAACTCATATACAATTATCACCTTTTGTAAACATAACACCACCCACATAAAATGACACCCACAATGAAGGTGGCATGGGAAGACACCCTCATTTTGGAACACAGTGATAGTACCAAAAAAGATAGGCACTCAGATGGCGTCCTAGCATAGGGAAGAGGAAAGAGTTCCATTCATCCATCATCATCTCTCTAAGGGATGACATTACCCATTTTCTACCCAAGCCACAAGGGAGGAGATTCCCAACTTTACCATTTTCTCACCATCTTGTCATAGGTTTACGAATCTAGAGATTAAAGCTCTGTTTTACCTCTTTAATCCCTCTCACCCCTAAAAATCTGGTCTGAAACATTATGTATCACTATACGTGGCCAATTTCCTCTTGAAATCAAGAAATGTTTACCTACACATGGAATATCACATAGATATACTTCATATCTAATGGTGAAAGTTAACTTAAAAATTAGGAGAGAAAAAATTTATTAAATAAAATTTAAAATATTAATTTGATTTGAATACTATATATTGATAATGTAACAAAATTTTATACTAACATCCAATTATATTATATTATCACAATAATAAAGGTCATGAAACTAGAAATTTACCAATGCATAAAAGTTAAATTCAAATACTAATATACAAATGAAATGAATTAAAAATAATCTTACACTTATTATGTACTAGTCAGCTTTTCTCTCTCATTTAACATGCCATATTAAGTCTTTAATAATTTCAATAATTATTTATGTTTACATTTATAAAGGAACAATATATACACATATAACGAAAATTAGTCACTGCTACCAACAGTGGATACCCTTAATTATATATATATATATATATATATATATATATTAAATACTTGGGGCAGCTGTCCCCCTATGCCCTTAAGACATTTTGCAATATTGCTCATATCCAATATAATAATAAAATGATAATTCAGTTAAGACTAATATTTTTAGTTTAAATATCATTCTATTGTTAAATATTGAGTATACTTACCTGACATACTTTAAAAATCCCACTCTCATTTGATAAATTGGGCATCATTATGGGTTTAGAAGGATTCCTTTATATCAATCGTTTTGAGAAAAGAAACGCTTTTATTTTATAAAAAAAAGAAGCATTTTTTTAGAAAAGAAACTCTTTTATTTTATATTAAAAAAAGCAATTTTTTAGTTAAAAAGCGTGTATAAAATTTTATATAAATAATTATTTTTATGTAAAAAAAAAAATCTAAAATGAATTCTGTTTTTCTTAAGAGTACTTTAAGGGCATTCACTAAGGTGATAAAATTAGTAATTTTGTAAATTCTTTAATGAGTGGCCTGAGAAAATGACACTTGTTAAAAAATCCAAAACCTCTTTAATGCTTTTCTTAAAAAATAGTTGCTTTTGGAAAGGAAAAATATCTAAACTATAACCTTAGTCAAATAATCACATTTTGTTTAAGCTAAAACACCCACACTTCTCTTTTGAAATGCCTCTATGAATATGTTTAGCAATTTTATATGCGATGAAAGGGAATGACTCATGATAGAAAGGAAATGATATACAATGAATAGAGTGGAACAAAATATATTACTTTTTTATTTGAATGTTTAACAAATTTAGTGAGGGAGTTCAAGAAAACAAAAATTGATGGGTTTGAATGGCAAGGAATAAAATGTCCCTGCTTTGCCATCCCACCCCTCCTCTAAAATTACTTTTAAATGCTTTTAATGTAATAAGCCTATCTTGATTTTTATTGCAATTATGCCCATCATTTCTCTATTTTGTAAAACTGTACTGACGCTTTCTACAAATGTTATTTTATTAATTTAAGTAAAGAAAAAATAACATTTGATATATACAGATTATTAGTAACAAAACTATAATATTACTGAAAAAAGATTAAATTATAATATTTTGGCAATATTTGAAATATATGTTGACTAAAATTCTTTTTCTTATAAGTATAATGATAAGTTTCGTTTCCATATGATGAAAAAATATTTTATTTAATCGGTAAGTTAAAGATTATCAAAATATTATAATTTTATCATTAATAATTATGTATATATCATGTATTATTTATATTTGTCACTAAAATTAATGAATCAATATCAACAGGAAATGTCATTATATTTTTTCTTTTTAAATAATAAAGTAAGTGAAATAGGCAACCTGCTAAAGATGAAAAATGAACTATAAGATTGTTGATCTAATTTAGATTCAAATTAATTAGATCCGGTAAAAACCGAGGTTGGATTTCTTGAACAATAACCATAAAAAATAGGGTAAAATACATTTTATCCCCTTAAATTTTAGATTATATGTAGTTTACATCATGATTTTTTAAAACAGGCATCCCGACCTCCTAAACTTTCCAAACAATGCAAAACATCTAATTTGTAATACGACATTTTATTCATAAATTTTTAAGTGCGCTTGACCCCCTGATTTTTTTTTTATTGTGTGTAACCTCATACCTTGTTATGACCTAAAGTTTTGTACTATTTGAAAAGTCAGGGATTTTTTGCACATATTGGATAGTTTGAGGTGTCGCGGTACATATTTTAAAAAATCATAATGCACATGACCTAAAGTTCAGGGTTAAATTCATTTAACCCTAAAGAATTTAAGCCAGCTAGCTAAATTTCTAACTTTAAAAAGATGAGACTAGTAACACCTTATTCTACTAGGTTATTAGGAAATAAGTTGTTCCAAAGTGCAGCATGTAAACATGTTGAATCACATATTCACATTATAGTTTGTTTATTCTCGATTGTCGTGCTTTCTATTCCTTTTTCTTACTGTTTCATTCATAATATACCGTGATATACGAAAATCCGCAATTGTTTTCAGTTCTTGGATTATGTTTGGTAAAGGAAAACTGCAGTATATCCTTTAATTTCTCTCATTACCGATTGATTATGCTTTGATAAATACAGCTATGGATCTTGCACAGAGCAAGGAAATTCTAGCCATCATAGGAACGGTAACACACAGCGAAGCATCTTTGGCAAATGAAATCAATAGCAACACGAAGAGCGTTCCTGTTTTATCTCTAACTTCACCTACAGCAAGCACAGATTTATCATCTCCTCCATTGCCAAACTTCATCCAAGTGAGCGATGATATCAGCCTTCACATGCAATGTATTGCAGCCATTGTAGGAGAATTCAGATGGCGAAAAGTGACAGCAATCTATGAACTTAACAACGGGTTTTTTTCTGATCCAGGGGTGCTTATTAGCCTTTCTTATTCTCTTCGGCTTGTTGGTTCAGAGATTGATAAACATTTAGCTTTCCCTTCCTTGTCCTCTCTGTCAGACCCAAAATCTAGAATTGAAAACGAGCTTAATAAGCTCAAGAGGAAGACTAACAGGGTCTTCTTGATTGTGCACTCTTCCTTAGAGCTAGCCAACATGCTCTGTGAGAAAGCAAAACAAATGGGTTTGATGGAAAAAGGTTCTGTATGGGTTATCCCAGATGGGGTTGCTGGCCTTCTTGATTCATTTAACTCATCAGTCATCTCTAACATGCAAGGTGTTATTGGTTTTAAAACACACTTCATGGAAATGACCGATGCATATAAAAAATTCAAGTTCAAATTCCGAAGAAGGTTTGCATCACAGTACCCTAAAGAAGAGAGCATTAACCCAAGTGTCTTTGCATTTCGATCTTACGACGCAACTTGGGCTATTGCTCAGGCTGCAAGGAAATCAAAAGGAAAGTTCAGCCTGAAAGAGTTGTCAGAAGAGATTAAGTTAAGTAAATTTGATGGATTAACTGGAAAGAATGGCTTCACCAATAAAAAGTTACCGCAATTGCCAACCTTCACTATAATTAATGTGATTGGGAAAAGCTACAGAGAAATGGCATTTTGGTCTCCAGCACTTGGTTTCTCTAGGAACATTTCTAGACATGAGCTAGTGGAGATAGATAAAAATAATGGTTCTAGCGGAGTTTTGAGCACAGTTTTTTGGCCTGGAGGCTTACATTCGGTTCCTAAAGGATGGACTTACAGTAATGAGGAAAGGCCACTGAAAATTGCAGTGCCTGCAAATGGTCCCTTCAAGCAGTTTGTGAATGTTACCTATGATGAGAGCTTCAATGAAACTTACATAAATGGTTTCTCAATTCATGTCTTCAAAGAAGCTGTTAAACGTCTTCCTTATCACTTGCCATATGAGTTTGTTCCCTTGAATGGCTCCTATGACGAAATGGTTAAGCAAGTTAGCAACCAGGTAAAATTACCAGTAAAGGACATGATCATTGATTCATTATTAGTAATCATGACCTCCTATTTTTTTAATGTCTTTGAATATTTCTAATGCAGACAGTGGATGCAGCAGTTGGAGATATAAATATTGTGTCATATAGATATCATTTAGTAGAATTCTCACAACCGTATGTCGATTCTGGCCTTGACATGGTGGTCACAGAGAAGCCAGATAAATCAAAACAAACGTGGATGTTTATGTATGCCTTTACGAAAGAGATGTGGTTCATGATGGCAGCAATACACATTTTCGTTGGATTGGTCTTTTGGTTGATTGAACGGGAAGTTAATGAAGAACTGCAAGGGCTTGGGGCCATGACTTGGTTTTTAGTCACTGTAATATTCTTTGCACACAGTAAGTCCTTTAACATTTAAGTTCAAGTTAAGTCAATTTGAGTATACTTCATAGATACTAAACCTCAGTAAAATAGATTTTTTCATACAAACTTCTTCCAAGTGCATCAGCATCAATACTAATGAAGCCAAAATTTAGTATAGCCATTCATATTTGTTAGAAGAATAAAACTCCAAGTTCATTCCTGGAAAATTTGCATCGTAATAGATTCATCTCTGAAATAGAAAAAGCAACAATTTGGTTCCTAATTTAACAAAATTATAAACAGACACAAAACTTAGTCCTTGGATTTTAATACATTGATCCCCAAAAGGAACTACTTTGTTATGGATGTGGTTAAATTTAGGGACCAAATTGTTGTTTTTTTTCTATTTCAAGTACGAATATGTTACAATGCAATTTTTTCAAGGACGAAAACATAAGCTTCTCTTCTCTTATCCGAATGTAAATATAGAAATATCCACGATTTCACATGCAGTGTTCACTACATCTAGAATTTGATGCTATCATATAGCTTTTCAATCGCAGTCTTCTTTTTTTTTTTTGGAATAAATCCTAGTTCTAATTCTAGTTATATTTTCTAATAAGCAGGAGAACCAATAAGAAGCCCCTTGGCTCGTTCAGTGCTGGCACCATGGCTATTTGTTATTCTCATTGTAACAAGTAGTTTCACAGCAAGTTTGACATCCACGATGACTATCTCGCAACTTGAGCCATCAGTGTTAGATATCCAGACCCTTCAAAAAAGAAATGCCTCGGTTGGTTGTAATGGAAAATCATTTGTTGAGAGGTATTTGATTGACGTACTAAAATTCAAGCATGAGAACATTAGGAGATATGATTCCATAACTGATTACCTTGCAGCCTTTAAGAATAATGACATCGAAGCTGCTTTCTTTTCTACCCCTCATGCTAAAGTCTTTCTCGCAAAGTACTCGTGCGAGGGCTTCATCAAATCAGGGAACACCTTCAGGCTTGATGGCATTGGTTTTGTGGGTCTCTCTCCTCATTCTCAATTGTGTGACTTGTTTTGTAGATGTGAAAATCGGGATAAATAAAAGGAACGAGAATGGATTCTCTTGTGAAATCTATATGTGATCATGTATAAATTTTTACAGGAGAATTGTTAATTGTACTCTTAGATTGTGGGATGCCATGTCAACTCATACTCCCCGCCTAATGATAGATGGAGTGTGAGTTAACACACTGTCCCATACTTTATAAATATAAATAACACAATTATTTTTACATTTGACTAGATAAGGAGAATCTCGAAAGTAATTTATGAAACATGTAATTAATGGTGAAAAGTTACATGCTCACGTTGTGCAAAATTATTGCATAAGAGAATCCATTCTCCAAAGGAATGATTGAAATTTGGGTATTCCTACCTCCATCCACTTTTAACTATCTTCTTGGAAAACAATGCGAATTTGATATATTGAAAAAATCAATGTATCAGGACATAATTGCCTTTAGTGACATTGATTTTTCAATGTAACAAATGTGTTTATTTTCTAAGAAGATAGTTAAAAATTGACAGAGGGAGTATGAATGCTAATTATTATATTCTTCCGTTTCATAATAAATGTTGCTTTAACCTTTTTGGCACATTATAAATCAATGTATCTATTACATTTATAATTCAATGTATATATTTTTATAGCGTTTGTTTGAGTTAATGCTTCTGCTTTTCTATTTTCACTCCTACCAAACTTTAAGTACAATTCATTACTCATGCTTCATATATTTGATCTAACGGTTTGTGTACATTTTGGTTTTTGATACCTCAGGCATTTCCGAAGAGTTCCCCTTTGGCTGGTGATATATCCGAGGCATTATTAGGCGTTATAGAGAGTGGAGAAACAGAACAACTTGAAAAAGATATGCTATCAACTGCAAGTTGCTCTCCTTCGGAAAGCAAAGCAAAAGATGGGTCACCGTTAGGTTATCAGCCTTTCCTTGGGCTATTTTGCATCTGTGCTTCTGTTGCTGCTCTGGCATTATTGTACATCATGGTTTGTTTGGTCTTGAAGAATGCAGGGAACTTAGTGAGACACTTAAAAGCTGCACTAACTCAATTAAAGAGAATAGGGAGATGGATAACTACTAATTTTGGGATCTATTCCAAAGCACACCAAGGAGCATGAGAAGAGTTAGTGCCGCCACAGGAAGAAGAAATCCTGAGGAAACTGTCACTAATAGTGAGCAGTGCCCTGTGGTTGTTGAACTAGTTTGATGTAGTACTAGCTACTCGCGCTCCCTAGCATATTGATTCTTTTTGTTGGTGCAGAAAGCTTTCTACAGATGAATTTAGCTATCAAAAATTAGAATGTAAAAAGCATTTCAGGATAATTTTTTATATCAAATGTATAAAGATGTTGAAAAGCCCAAAATAATAAAGGTATTACTAGGATACATATATATAATTAAACAAAGATGGAATTGTAACAATATTTTATATCTTCATAATAAGTACTTGATGAGTCCAAAAAGATATCCTGATTGGGATGAACTATCCCTTTAACCTAAATTTTTACCTTAAAAAAAGAAAAACTAATTAACAACCAATTATAATTTGTATCATTGCTTCTTTTTTTTTTTTTTTTTTTAATGGAGGATTCATATCATTGTTGTACCGGAAGTGATTTAACTTATCTAAAATAAGATGGTTGGTAAAGTGAAAAGATAATATATTATTCACCCTTAGATCATTTGATAAGATCTGTACATAATGAAAGTTATTGGTCATTTTCTCAATTTACTGAATTCCTCATCTTAGGACACTGAAATCTGATTGGAAGCGGGAACAACACAAGCATTGTACTTGCACCCTTACCAATAGTCTCATTTTAGATTCCCTTTCTTTTGCAAATTCTTTCAATCCTCTAGTTGTGGAAGCTACAATTTCAAGGAGATCGAGAATATATTTCACCCCCAAGTGCCTTTGTTTCGTGACGCATCGGTCTCAGTGGCAAAACTTCTTCCTCCAAAATCCCCTTGGTTTTGCATTTGTAGAATTGATTCTGGATAGAAATGATTTTTCTGAAATTGCTTTTGCTAGAATTGATTTTGAGGTAAAGTAATTTATGTTTGATAGTTTAATCTGAGAAGCCATTTTGACCCAAAAAAAAAACAGAACGAGTAAAAATCTAAAAGCAACAACTTTTCACTTATACTAAAATTAATTCTGGACCCAATAATTGATTTTACACTCTCAAAATCGATTTTGAAGTGCGCCCACCAAGTGTCAAGGCATGCTAGCAGTTGTTAATTTTTTGAATTTCCATATCTCCTTATTCTACCTCAGTTTGGATAAAAAAAAAAAAAAAAAAGCCTGTTAAGAAATAAGGGAAACTATTTCCCCTTGACTTCCCTTCCCCTCTTTTCTCTCATTAATAGGGTTGTCCATCAGTGAGCGAGTCGATGGGTTAAGTTGGGTTGTGGGTTTGAAAACTTTAATTTCAACACACAAACCAACCTAACTTATCTAGTTGGTTTTTTAGTACTATCAAACTCCTATAAGACTATTGTTGTGCAAAAGTCCTAGCCTTTGCAGTACTATGCACGTCTCCCGACACCCTAAAAAAAATTGTAAATCCATGTTCTCTTCTCCATTTCGAGGGGAGCGACTCTATGAAGGTGGCTCAGCCCCTTCATGGTGGTTCTGGCATTGTCATTTCATGTAGTTAGTTTTTTTTTTCTCTTTCTGTTTTTGTCTTGTCTTCCCACCTCTCCCTTACATGATGGTTTGAGTGATTTCACATCCGATATATCCCCAGGGATAACAATAGTTGCAAAGTAATTTGAGAAGATGTGGTGATAGCTCAATATTCATTTGTGGTTCTTATGGTTGTTGAAATATCAAATTGTATACGAAGATTGTGCTTATGATATGTGATAATTTACTGCTAGTAATGATGGTTTTGGTTGCCTTTTATGTTATTTTATTTTGCATTAAGCCTAGAGCTAGATGGCCTCTGTTCCAATTTCTGTTTGCTCTTAGCTTGTTGTTGTGTAGGTTAGTTTCTATATGTTTTTTCTAATTTTAGTCCTTTTGCTAGTGTTAGTTTGCGGATTTTAATTTCTATTTTAATTTGCCTTTATTTTTTATGCCTTCACTCTGTTTTATCAACTAGTAGCTCCCCTACTTTGGGTTGAGCTTCATACACCTAAAACGAAAAGGGATGCTAGTAGGGAGCTTTGATGTGTACCATAGTGTTAACCAAATCGGCTATATGTTATATGTGTTATATGCATATGGTCAAGCTTCAAAGTTAGAAGGAAACAAGTTTATTCAATCAAGGTTGCAAAAAAAGATTAATCACAAGGAAAGAGTTACTGTAGATCAGATTAACTTGTGTTCATCCTTTGACTAAATGGATTGATAATGTTAGATGAAGCTTGCAGGGTGCTTTCAAATGGTCTCTAAGAGTAGCCAATAATGGACCATTGAATGTTCTCTCATTGGATTGTTAGTGTATATGTGTCACTTAATATGTATTAATGGTTTTTGTTTAGTCGATGGGTCCCAACCGATTTGAGTTATCCTTAAACTTGTAACTTTTTATCCTGCAGGTAGTTGGCCTACTAGATAAATGAATAATAACCAATTTTTTCAAAAAAAAATAAAAAAAAATAAACTTGTTGAAAACATGTGCAATGCATGATGGACTTTTTGAATTGAACTTGAAAAGTTACTTTCATTAGACTTAAAGAACCATTTAAAAAGTAATATTAATGATTTTTTTATTGTTGTATGCTTTCTAGAAAGCTTTCATGACTCATGGATGTTTTCTTAAATTTATGCATGGTGAGATATATATATATATATATATATATATATATATGAAACTAGTTTATTACTCGTGCAATGCACGAGATAATAATAGTAAACATATAGATTAAACATTATATTTATTTACATGCTTTTATAAAATTATACTGCAAACATATTTATACAATAAAAAAGTTATTACATTATATTCCTTTTAATAAATATATTAATTTGTATAAAATATAATACAAAATAAATAATTAGAAAAAAATGGAATACAATAATAATTAAATAATTTATCAAACCTCATTCATGTATCATAGATATTATGAAGGAAAGAGAACCATAACTAATAATCCATTTTACAATGATAATCAAATGTAATATCATAACATCATCCCTTCATGTTCTACAAAATAACATCATATTTGGATATTAGTTAATCATATGTCTGATATTATTTGAGAACATATAAGATGGAGATAATAAAATATTGACTGAATCAGAGTTAAACATATATGAGAAATAGTTGTGCTTTAATATAATTATTTCATTCATTACCATTATTTTATGGATGAAAAACAGATGACTTGGTTGGATGACATATCAGCTATTCTCGTTTTCCAAAACTCAATTTTAATATATATATATATATATGAATGATTTGAATAAATTATAATTAATTATATTTGTTACCATAGTGATTAGAATTGCGAAATCAACCTAATTGAAATAATTTATTTTAAATCATAATATAATTTTCAACAATGAATATAGATACTACTGCATTTTTTAAAGAAAATCTTATTTTCTTTCCAAATCCTATTTTCAATTCTCATCTTTAAAACAAATATCTAATATGGAAAAAATTAGTACACTTGATTTAACTGAAAATCAAGAATCATGATAAATAATCAAATTGGAATAAATTATAATCGATCAATTATATTTATTATTATAATTAGTATATTCCCTACATAAATAACTTAAGTGACAATTACTAATCAAACTGAGATGATATTGAAATAAATTATAATTAATTATATTTATTATCATAATTATTACAATTGACATTACACATAAATATGTTATTGATAAAAACAGTATTCATATCAAAATAAAAAACTTGAACAAAGAATAGTGATGAAAATTTGTTCATTTTGTATAAATTGCAATTAATTGTACTTATTACAAAAACAACATATTATCTTTTGATGCAATGAAAAATTCACATATTAATATAAATAAATATAGTTGATTAAAAAATATCATGTTAGATTTTCTGGATAAAATATTTAACAAAACTTTTTTATGAATAATGATTGGTAATATAATATACTTACTTATATTTATTACAATCATTATAAATGATATGTTCTTTAGAAAAATGACTCGAAAAAACATTATATTATTTGTTAGGGAAAAAAGCAAATTACCTCCCTGAACTTTTGGTCTCGAGTAATTTAGACCTTGAGTTTTTAAATTATGCAATGTAGCCCCTGTACTTACTAAATGGTGCAGAGAGGACCTTTTGTTAGACTGTCGTTAAAAGCCACTGTTAAATGGCCATGTGCTTCTCACATGCACACTCTCTTGGACAATTATGCCCCTATCCTCAAATTAATTTCCAATCCCACTTTGAACTTTGAACTTTGAGCTTTGAGCACACTGAAACCCTTCTCCCAATTTGAGTGTGCTCAAAGAGGACCTTCAATTACACGCCCTCACTGAAACACTTTCTTCCTTATTGCTTCATATCTAAATATCTTCTTGCTTCGTGTTTAGTAGACTAGGGAAAGACCTTGCGACCATCCAAAACTGAGAAGGCGCCGCGACGCGAAGACGAAGAACGTAACATCCTAAAGTTATTTAAAATTTAATTTAAGCTTTATTAATACGAATTTCAACACTTTGATAGATGTAATGATAAAAAGAATGATCCAGCGGACGAGTTAATTTTTTTTTTTTTTTTGCAATCTAGATAACAATGACACACTCATTCATATATTAATAAGATTTTTTTAAAAAAAAAAGGGATCACATTTCTTGCATATTCTCTTCCCAAAAGGTTCAGCTATCCTTCCCATATAGCCATCTCACTTTTCTTCTTCACCAAAATTCCATAAACCAATTAGAAACATCAAACTATAATACCAAGACTCCATAACCAAGGCACAAGCTCTAATCTAGCTCTTAGAAATTCTTGAATCACCCTCCTTTAAAGGCTCCTTATCTCACACCATCATCAAGGTAGCTGTTATGTTACTACTCTAGGAGGAAATTTTGGCTAATTTTGAAGTGAAAATTTGGGGTAGAGGTACAAGCAAAGGCTAAGAGAAATACAAGAAACTTCTAGTAACAACCAAGGGCGTTATTTGTTCTCTTTTCTTTCCAATTTTTCTCTGAATTTTTCTGATTGTTTTGGCTGAAACTTTCTAGATATATTGGTTGATGATAGATAGATATAGATGTGTTTAATTTGGTGAGGTGATTGGATGATGGTAAAAATCATTTTTCTCAAATTATGTTTTGATCCTTGTTGTTGGAAAATCCCGGTTTAAAGCAAACAGAGAATTTGTTCGAATTTTCTGACCTATTTAGAGATCTTGGATTGAGTTGAAAATTTTATAGGATGTAGCTAATATGTTAAGGTATCTCTTGTAAAACATTTTGAGCCATTCTAGGCGCTTTTGCCATGTTTAAAAATTCAAGAATTGAATTGGTTAAGTTGCTACCTGAACAGTCAAATTCTGAAACACTGAAATTGTCCAAATTTATTAGCATACCAAAAGATCGATCATTGAGCTGAAATTTTTATAGGATATTGAGGATATCTTGAAGTCCAACCCTGAATTTTTGTAGGTTGTATATGTTCATTTGATATGGTAATAAATTCAGGAATTTCTGGCTATTGGCTGAAAAGAATAGATTCTAACCTCCGAATTTGTGAAATTTTGTTAATATAGTTAGAGATCTTATTTTGCCTTGAAATTTTTGTAGGATCTCTTAGACATGATGAATTGACTCTAAAAATTTAGTTTGCTTCGTTTTTATGTAACTTAATAGTTGATCCATAATTTTCTTTATAACTACATTTTTCCACAACATGCTGAATTGTTGAATCTATGATGAAATATTAATGATTTGATCTCACTTATGCTATATGAATCTATGAATAATATTAAGCACATATGAATGTGAATACTTATTACAATTGCTTACATGTGAAAGAAAGTCTAAGATTATGTTTCTTGGGTCAAAGAAAGTAAATCTCGTTTGTCGGGGAAAGTGAATTTGACTCCCTTGAAATGAGTCAGGTAAAAGAACCTGACTAGGAATAGGTCTGTGTGAGAATTGGAGAAAGTAAATCCAATGATCATGTATAGGAATGAGCTCAGTCCTGAAAAATAGTCTATTACCCAGGAGTGCAATAAACCACTATAGTCACTGGCCAAGACAGTTAAATAGCAATTATTCTAAGTAGTCCTTTATCTTGAGTTATGCTATGTACTATGAGAATGAGTTTTATTATTAAATTCAGATCAGATACCTATGTGTTAAGTTAACATCATATACTCTAAGAATGACGATTGCATAAAATGAACCTGCTTCAGATAAAGATTTTATGAAATAATATATCCATTATTAATTATTTTATTTGCATGTAATACTTTTATAATCAAACTGAGGCAGCTGGGGTAGATAATGATGACATTTATATGTGTATGGGAATACCATATTGAGAATTTTAGAATTCTCATCCCTATGTATATTCCATGTCTACCTCAAATTTAGCAAATGGCGCTCAATAGGATTCAGTGGCATATGGTAGCCGCCAGTCGACCATGTGATATTAAGACTAGCGGCCTAGATACCTACTGATCAGTAGACTTGATTGAGATAAACTCTTTTGTACTTGTCATGTAATTGGCTTTGTTTTAATATAGTATTACAGTTTATAGTTTGATATGTATACTCTAGTTATTGGATGACTGTACATTATAAACGTATACTGAAATAACAATAACTACTTATTTGTAAATAAATAGATTGTTGTTATGATGTATACATGTGACACATAGTACCACACTCTTAGTTACGGTATTACATCCTAGGTAAAATACTGTTATTAAGGGGGGTGTTGCAATTGCATGTAAAGCCCGGGGACGAGGGCGAGAAGTGATCGCCGGTACAAAGAAGGCATGGACAAGGGGCGGCTCCTCACAAAGCCTTCTAAGCCGAGGGGTACATGAATGAACCGATTACACACCCGAATGAGAAGGATCCTAAGACTATATAGGTATAGGACTATACAATTGAGGATGACTTATATGAATTGATTTGTACAATCTATACCAACAAGATGCATCTTCTTTTCGATAGACCATCACTAAAGAACTTCATGGTTAAGCATGCTTGACTTAGAGCCATTTTGGGATGGGTGAACTCCTGGGAAGTGTTCCCAGGAAGCATGTGAGTGAGGATAAAACATGTTGAAAAGATCCGTGTTGGTTTGTGGGGACAATCGTCAATCCATAAAATAGCATGGGCTATTACAAAGAAAACCAGGCCGCTACTGACACGGGAGAAGACCAGGCCATGACTGATGCGGGAGAAGACCAGGCCACGACGCATGTCAGAGAAGACCAGGTCGCGATGCGACTGATGTCGGAGGAGACCCATTGAAAAAGAACACCAACAAAAGGCTGGCTTGATGGAGGTAAAACTGAAGCATCCATTTAAATAAGCTTTCAAAATGTGCCTATTAAACTGAAGGCCCATTGAAAAAGTGCTGGGGTTGTGGGGTCTTGAAACTGTGGGTTTTTGTTTTTGTTTTGCTATATCAATTGTTGCTAACTTTTATTGCTGGAGCATGTAAGGACATGTGGTGGGGTTGGCTTTTATAGTGGTTACATGTGAATGCATTATTTAATAAGATACCATTTTTAGTGGGTCATGTGTTCACAGTTTTTGTGGCTGTGTTTGTCTGACATACGAGGACAAATTTTGCAATTGAAATTGCACAATGGTCCTTGCACTTTGTTAATTTATATGGTTTCCCCTAATTCTGGTTAATTGTGGTGTCTTATTTTCAATTTCTATTTCTTTGTAGATATGTCAATTATCACATGCATTATGCATTATGGAGGTGTGTTTCACACTGCACCTCGAATGAGTTATGTTGGTGGTGTTGGTCAGGAGTTGAGAAAATTTGATATTGACTATCTATCAACTACCCATCTATGCTCTCATGTGAAGAGTTTTGGGTTTAGTGAACCACTAAACTTTCAATATAAGTTTAAGGAGGAAATATTTGAGTGCTTAAAGGACTTGGTGGCTGATAAAGATATGTTGAGCATTATTAATGCATTGGAGCATAAGAAGGATCCTAAACTGGAAATATATGCCATTCATCCACCAACTGAGGATGTTGCAGTAACGGCTAAAGTAGGGGATGATGTAGTGGTGGCTAAATCAGGGGCTCATGATGCAATGGTTGTTGTTGTCATAGATGATGCAGGGGTTGTTCCATTGGCTAAAGTAATGCCTGATGTAGAAGCTGAACCAGGGGCTACTACAGAGGTTAAAAGAGGAGGAAAAATAAGAAGAAGTACTATATGAAGAAGTACTTGGAAAGGAAAAAGGAAAAGGAAAAGAAAAAAAAGAAGGGAAATAGTAAAGGGAAAGGAAAGATGACTGAAGATGTTGAGGATGGATTAAAAGGATGTGACTTTGTTGAGAATGATAATGAGGAGGTTGACTTGTTTTTTTTTTTTTAAGATAATGACATTTTAGATGTTACCACTAAAGTTAGGTCTAATAGACAAAGTGGTGAAGGAGGCACTTCTGCTAGACAATGTAGTAATAACAATAGGGGTGTTGTTGATGTTGGAGCAGATTGGGATGGTAGTTGTCTGTCTGACTATGAGGATAGTGACAATCTACTCACACCTGATGCATCTGATGAGGAGGGTATGTATTCAAAAATAAATTGTTTTTGAAAAGTTTAATTTAGATATCCTAAATTTTTCCTTTGTATTAACACTTTCATATTTAGTTGCCCCTAATTTGTTTTAATAAGGGAGGAGAAGGAAGACAAATATCTAGAATTTCATGAATCTTCTTATATGAAGAAAAAGATTGAGTCAAAGGTTGGAATGAAGTTTGCTGACTTCAAAGTTTTTAGAGAGGTTTTGAAGCAATATTGTATAGAAAATGGGATTGACTTTGCGTAGATAAAGAATGAACGTCTAAGAATCACAGTCCATTGCAAGCACAATTGTGGTTGGAGGATGCATGCTTACCATTGCCCACAAGAAAATTGCTTCCAAATCAAGAGTTAGAAAAATGAAGAACACAAAGATTATGGGTAGGCTAATCATAACACCAAGGCAAGTTCAAGGTGGTTGTCTACCAAATACCAAGACCACATCAGGGACAACAAAGGGCAGTGGAAAAATGAAGCCTTTATGAACCAAGTTGCAAGAGAGTACAAAATATTTGTGTCAAGATTTAAGATATGTAGAGTTAACAAGATGGCTATGGAAAAGCTTTAAGGAAGCTCAAAATGGAATGCTATGGGACTATTGTGCTGCAGTAGGATTATATAATCTCGGATCGACCATGAAGGTAAAAGTTAATGACCAAAAATTTCTTAGGTTGTATGCATGCTTGGATGTTACCAAGAAAGGGCTGAAGTTTTGTAGACCTATGATCCACTTGGATGGTTACTTTCTGAAGGCAGGCTTTGGGGGTCAGTTACTAGTGGATATAGCAAGAGATGGCAATGACAACACATTTCCTGTTGCTTATGCTGCAGTTGAGACAGAGAATAGAGATAGCTGCCAGTGGTTCATTGAATTGTTGCTTGAAGACATTGGTTCCGTTACAGAGCATGGCTGGTTCTTTATGTCTAATAAGCAAAAGGTATATATTTCATTTTTCCTTGTATGTATTGTTCAATTTAAGGGCTCAATTCCTATTGCTAATTGTTGATTGTTAAATGCAGGGTTTGATGGAAGTACTTGAGGGGATAGGGGTTGAACATAGGTTCTGTGTTCGACACTTATATGCAAGCTTCAAGCTTATATTTAAAAAGCAAGCTTTGAAGGACTTGCTTTGCAATTGTGCATAGGTAGTAACAAGGGTTGAATTTAGATTCCATCTAGAGAGATGAGGAGAATAGATGAAGGAGCAGGAAATTGGTTGGAAGAAAGAGATCCTTCTACATGGTCAAGGCATAATTTCTCACCTTATGCTCAATGTGGGGCCTTGCAAAATAATATTGCAGAGTCATTTAATTCTGCAATATTACCTGCTAAAGATAAACCGATCATCACTATGATGGAGAGCATTAGGAGAATGCTTATAAAGAGATTTGCAGCGAAAAAATAGGGAATGCTCAAGTATAATGGGGTTATTTGTCCAAGAATTCAAGGCAAGCTAGAAAAGTCAAAAGCAAATTTTGTTTTGTGCATTACCCACATGAATGGTGATGGCAAGTTTGAGGTTGACACATTTTTAGGGAGTAAGAGAGTGGTTGATTTAGTTGCTAAAACATGCACTTGCAAATTATGGGATCTAATCGATCCCATGCTCACATGCTGTTAGTGCAATATATGTACAAAGGGAAGTGCCTGAGAGCTATGTAAGCCACTACTATAGGAAGGACACTTTCCTGAAAACATATGGGACTGTGATCAATCCTATGCCATTTGCTGAAGATTGGCCACAAACAGAGTATGATCCAATTCTACCACCTACAACAAGAGCTCAAGTTAGAAGGCCAAAGAAGGTTAGAAAAATGGCTACTGATGAGCTGATGAATCAAACTAGGATTATAAGGGGTGGTAATCCTACTCAGTGCACAAATTGCATGCAATGGGGCCACAACAGCCAAACGTGCAAGAGGCCATAACATCCTAATGCAAAAGAGGCAAAAAAGAAAAAGAAACAAGATGCTTCTAGTTATTTCTTTTATATTTTGATTATTCTTCCTTTATTTTGTATTTTGATTCTTCTTCCTTTATTTTGTTTTAAAATTTAGTTGGAGATGAGAATAATGTATATGTTGTTGTAGGTGGTGAAGGAGCAACCACCAAATCAAATGATTCACAAGCTGTTTCTGCCTCTGCTACCAATGGAAAATGGTTCCTTTCCTTTTCTATTGTTTTGGATTTTAAATGAAATTTGTTATGCTAGGTGGTTCTGTTTATGTATTCTAGTTAGGTATTTTGGTGAATGCTACTGATTTTGTTTTTGGTTTTTGGTTCTAATTATGGTTTTGATTTGCTTTCTGGTTTAGATTACTTTTTCTGGTTCTGCTTTCGGTCTTTTGGTACTGATTATTGTTTTCATTTCATTTCTGTTGTTGATATGAACCTATGCACTTTATTGGGAAGTTTAATTTTGATGCCACTATGTGGATAAATTAAAGTGTACTAGAGTTATCCCTTATTTGCCATGCTTGGTTTGTAATTTTGCAACAATAGAATATGGGAACAAAGAATCACAACGTCGAAAAGGACTTTACCAAAGAGACACATTTTTTTGGTTTTGATTTTTTTTTTCTGGTTTCTTGTTATAGTTCAGCAGGAACTGAAAGTGTAAGTTTTAAAAATGTAGGTTCTGGTTCTGCAGGTGCTCCTCCTAGATCAGGTATACTTGATGTTGGCCCTTTTGAAACTTTAATTAAATATTATGTTCAAGGAATGTATGGTTAAGCATACTCTCATTATTTGCAGGTACGCCATTTAGGAGAAGCAAGAGAGCACATGGGAAGATGGCTCAAAAGTCCTTCAGTTAACCACCTGCACAATCAGTATGTAATACCCCAATTTTAAATAAAAGGGTTAGAGAAATTTTTGAGCCAAGACGGGTGCCAGTGACCTTTCTCTATCATTCCAGGTCCTGAATTTCACTATGTCTGGACCTTATGCTTCCTTGGAGGGCCATATGATAGGGTCATATTCTTAGGACCAAAAGTCCCAGTAATTGTTCCTTAGAGAAAAATAAGTTAAAGAATGATTTTTAATAAATTTTTTGAAACCTTTAAACACCTCATTTCTAGCATACAAGTTTATAAAACTGTGAAAATTTCAGGATTTAAACTAAAATCCAAAATTTGGATTTTGATTTGTTGGGATTTTGATTTTTCTAATATTTTATTTGAATCCAAATAGGGGGTATTCCCTGATTTACATTTATGTTTTAAAGTTAATAGAGAGTAAAATAAATGAGGACAAAATGAAAATAACTGAGACTGCCTCAGCGATCATATGACTACCTTGGTGGTCAACAGAGAGTAAGACAGTGCTGCAACAGGGTAGGAGACTGCCCAAGCAGTCAACATAGCATTAAAAAACACCATTTTGGGGTCCAGAACCTTCACACACCCATTTTCACTCTTCAAACCCAAGCTCTTACTCCCAAAATGTGGTTCTCACCCCCAAAACTCCATTCTTCTCAATTCTAACTCCAATCTTTGATTCCTAAGGCTATAAGGTATGTTGTTCTCTTAGTTTTGCTCTCTTTTCTCTCTTTTCTTCTTGTTATTAGCGTAATTCTCTAAGCTTCTCAAGGGAGAGAAGTTTTCTACCTTGTTAGATATGGGTTTTGATTATTCAGAGGTTTTAGGGGTTGATTTAGAGTTCTATTGCTTCTGTATTAGATATTGCTGTCAATTCTACTTCCTATTATGTTGCTGGTGTTAGTTCTTTACTGTTCACCCCTCTAGGTGAGTGGGTTCACATCTGTTATCTCTATGTCCTGCATTAGAGTTATTTTCATGGAAATATGATTTACTGCTTGATTTTGGAGAAATACTGTATATGGATTTGAAGTTTATTGTTGGAATATATGTTTATAACTACTGATTTTAAAGCTTGAAACTTGTTTTTGAGAAAACTCATGAGACCATGTTTTGCATTTTGTGTGCTATGATGGCATATGTGAATTTTGTGTCATATATATATAATTTACTGTGACTTCAGACTTTAGAGACATATTATAAAATGCTAGGTTTGGGTGTTTTCATCAGTTTGAAATTTATGGGACAGGTGGTTTTGTTTTGAATAATTTTGTAATTAACTGTGCACATAGAGAAATCCAAGTCACAAGGCTTATGTGAGAATCGGATTTCTCATGTGCCGGTCACGTGCCTAAATCGGGGTGTGACACAGTACATGCTAATGAGGCAACTCTAGTGTCACTCACTCAGCCACTTCGATAGTCACCAAGAGCGAAAAAGCTAAAGATTGGTGCCAAAGGAAATGCTTAAGTTTTCAGTTGTCAAGTTTGTGGGTGTTTTGTGGGCTTTTTGGTTTTATTTTGTAGGCTGTTTAAGTTTGAATTTGTCAACTCTTTTACTATGTTATTTTGATGAAATGTAAACATTGAATGTGTACTCATTTTTTGAGATACAATGTTATTTTGATGAAATGTAAACAGACATCATGTAAACAGTTTACACCTAGTATTTGACATACATTGTTACATTTGCATGAAGTCATGTGTTTAGCATTTTTTGTTTGCATTTCTTTTCACTAGCAAGAACCAACCTTTTTAGCCCGTAAAGCAAGATGATATTGCATAGATTAGCCAACGACCAACGATAAACAATTCCACCCTGAGAACTGAATATGACAATGATGGGAATACAAGACAGATTCAGTGTAATCTACTATCAAAGCCATTAACAAGTGAAAATCTAGTAGCATAAAAATTTTACATGAATTATCTATTAAATTCTTATCTGATAAGGAATCAGGACAAAAGCATGCTTGATTGATTGTATTGTACCAAGAGAACATGTACAAAGACACATCACATGCTAAGGTACATAAGTTCCCTTTCTCAAACCAAACAACCCAATCTCATAATATAATATAGGAAGTGCTACAAATAGTATTTCACAATTCCTCATCCAACAAAACAATATATATCATATCACTAAACTAGACATTTCTTTTCTCAGTTCAAGCAAAAAACAGTATACATGTAATAAGAATAAGAATCTCCAACAATATAACAACTAAATGATGATTTCATTACTTCAGACATTGAAAAAAACATTATAATAAGATCATTGAAACATTATAGGACCAATACATTATACCCCAACAACATTTACATCCATTGAAACAATTTTAGGACCAAAATAACCACAACAAAAACTATTATTATATGTAACTTCTTTACTTGACTCCTGTATGAATCCACATTCCCTCTTAATGCTTCTGATTCAACCCTTTGAGTTTCCACTTTCTGATCCAACAATAACAACTCTATTTTCTATGCCTCTGTTACTTCAATTAGCTATTTCTTATTCCTCAACAATCCATTCATCACTTTTGCTGATCTTTGTGTTGTAGGAGGCACACCACGCAAAGAAATTGCAATGTCCCTGTGACCTATATTTTGGACACCCATAAAATCTCCTACTTGGGTTTGCCTCAATCCAAGAGGTTTGCAGCCTTGAGGGAAGGCCACATCTACAAAAATGTGAGCGAAGACCACCATTGCAACTTGAACCAGTTGACCCATCACTCTCCATCTTCTTCTTCATGGGTCTTCTTCTTCAATGGACTTCGTTGGTGTTCTTCTTTGATGGGTCAACCCCAGTCTTCACCAGTGTCAGTCGCGGCTGGGTCTTTTTTGGCGTCAATCACGTCACGGCTTAGTCTTCTCCAGTGCGCGTTGATGCCTGGTCTTCTCCAGCGTTAGTCGCGGACTGTCTTCTCCCAAGTCAGTAACGGCCTGGTCTTCTCCGGCGTCGATGCACTGGTCTTCTCGGCGTCGATGTGACTGGTCTTCTTCGTCTTCGAATCGCGATGCCTCTTTCGTCTTGGATGGTCGCAAGGTCTTTCCCTAGTCTACTAAATAAGAAGCAAGAAGGAAGAAAGTGTTTAGATCTATCACATAAGTTGAGAAACAAGAAAGAAGGAGAGTTTGAGACATTGAGAGAGAAGTGTTTTAGTGAGGGCGTGTAACTGAAGGTCCTCTTTGAGCACACTCAAATTGGGAGAAGGGTTTCAGTGTGCTCAAAGCTCAAAGTGGGATTGGAAATTAATTTGAGAATAGGGGTATAATTGTCCAAGAGAGTGTGCACGTGAGAAGCACATTGCCACCTAACAGTGGCTTTTAATGGCATTCTAACAGAAGGTCCTTTTTGTACCATTTAGTACGTACATGGGGTCGCATTGCACAATTTAAAAACTCGGGGTCTAAATTACACGGGACTAAAAGTTATAGGGGAAATTTGATTTTTTCCCCTAATTTTTATATCCTATATAAAATATTATTTTTAAATGTTTGTAAATCAAGGGAGAACCATTATTTCTTTCTATTTTTTTTTCTTTGTAGGACCCTCATTTTAGTTCAACTTAATAGATCCATCATACGAGCTAGGCACTTTGTAGGCATCATGAAGTCGGTTATGGCAATATATAATACAGCTGCTACGTAAAATTAAAATAGACTAAAACCCTAACTTAGTCATTTAGATATATAGTGGGAGATAAATTATTTTCCCAAATTTGGAAAATTAAATACCAGTGCCTTAAAGTTTACAAAGAGGGACAAATTAGTTCCTCTATGAATTTGTCATTAGAACTATGTCTCATTAACTTATTTATGTGTATTGTTAATTTTCATGGCCGGTTTTAACTTGGCTCGATCCCTCCTTTAAACAAAGTCATTTAAACCTTCTTCATCTTTTCTCTCACCATAACTCTCTGTTAAGAAAAAAGATTTTGACTTTAAGTTGTCATTTATTCTATGCACGAAATGTAATAGTGAGGCAAGTCAAGACCCATCATGAAAATTAACAGTATAATACATAAGTATGTTAATGGAACATGTGGACATTTCAGTTAATATTTCGTATAACAATTTGACGACGACACTAAATTGTTCCTATTTGTGAAATTTGAAGGACTAATATGAGATTATATAAATCTAAGGCACTAATTTATCCTGCACTATAAATCAAAGAGACTGAATTGAAAATTGAGTCCATTAAAATACCTATGAAGTATATATCACTTCATTTTGCTGGAATTTTCAGTCGGTGAGGACGAGGCAGCCTTTGAAAGAGCGGTGTTGGCTTTTATACCAAGCAAATTGCTCTCCTATCCTGTATAAGGTCAAACAACAAACAGCCGAAGACTGCCAGTACATGGAGGCATACCAAGAAAAATCGTCACATTTCTACGTCAGTGACTTTACAGCACCAAGCCACCAATAAGGTTGTATCTTGGTGCAATTTGCAATCGATAGTATATTTGTTGAACGGTCTCTCCAGATAATGTGAAAAGATACCAAGGAGATTGAATTCAAAATTCCATTTGATGTAACATTTTTTTGGCAAAAATAAATTATAGTAAACATGAAAGAAGGAAGCAGCTTGGAAAATTCCCTGTGCATGCCAGCTCAAGCATCGGTCACTTTTCTCTTAAAGAAATTATTAAATTGCTATTAGAACAAAAAAAAAAAATTGTTCTGAACTATCTTCATCTAACATATTAATTTTTTTTTGTTATTATTGTCTTCCACTCTCTTACTATTTTTAATATAATATTATCATTAGATGAGATAGCAGCCCTCACTTATCCTGCTAATCACTCGATTACTATATCATTTAATAGTGATAAAATATATTTTAAAATGCTCAAATAATATTTGTGTGTAAAGTAAAACAGTACAAAATAGAATTTTTCTTGGCCTATGAACAACGAAGAATTTCTATTTTTAAGCGACAGGAAGTTCTCTGAATTGAGCAACTAACAACACTTATATTCCATTGACTCTGCTCCCCCGCATACTTTTAGCTAATTTATTATATTTAAAGTTTTTCGGTTATGAGTAACTGCCGCGTTTGAAAAAGTACCAATCAAGGTCAAACGTAGGACAATGGAATACCCTGCATTACTTTTGGAAGCGAGAATAATAAGCAAATAAATCTAGAATGAGTCCATTCAAGTAATTAACATTGTAGAAAAGTCAAAGCAAAGAAAGAAGGTGGGGCTTATTAATACACATGCTCAAAGTGAAGGCCATAATTATATTGTCTAGGTTGCTGGACATTTCTCAGACGGGAAGAAGTTTTCTCATGTCAACCATTACATGCTTCTTTGTCCTGCAGTTACTATTAGCATGGTCAAGGGTACTACTAGCAAATGAAAGAAGGGGTAACGGCTTAATCACCCCAAGGCCCATTATGAGCATAGGTGCTGTGCTTGATGTGGGTTCACTAATGGGTAAGCAGCAGAAGATAGCCATGGAAATAGCCGTCCAACAGTTCAATCGATTGAGCAGCTCTAAGCTGGATTTGAAGATCAGTAGCTCCCGCGTGGATTCGGCTCAGACGGTTGCTAGCGGTAACGTTCGCTTCCTTTGTTTCTTTTGTCTTTTGAATAACATCAAGTGTATAATAAAATTACATAATAAATATACATCACATATTTTATTACTATTAGATGTGATGAGTGAGTGAGATGAGTGATGAACACTCATCATATCTAATGGTGATAAGATATATGATGTACATTTGTTATGTAATTTTATTATACACATAATATTATTCTTTATCTTTTGAGAATTTGTGCAATTATCCAATAACCATAATACGGGTTAGGGGAAGAATATCATTTTGGAGATCAAGAAGGTGATTTTCACAAAATTAGGATATTTTAGTAACACTGCTACGAAATATTCAGAGTTATAAAAATAATAATTTTTAATATGATTAATTAATTAATTAACCATTAATAGTAGACCATTGTTAACTGATAAATTATGTATATATCGTTAGTTAACCTCAATTAGCTAGTAAACTGAAGCTTATGGTTAATAAACTAAGGTTAGCTTAAGGGAATTAGTATTAAAAAGTTAATTATACAAGAATGTAACTTATTTAAGAAGCTTTAATGATGTGTGGTCAAAGTACGTAGAAGAGTTTTGATAGTGACATTGAATGATGTATTGCTACATTATTTAGAGAACTCAGCAATACATGAGTTGCTAAACTTATTGAATAATGTGATACCATATCATTGAATGTTATTGCAAAATTAAATTTGTTTAGCGTGCCAATTAAATCATTACTTAGAAAGCTTAGACTTTAGATTAGCTCCCTTAAATTAGTGGTAGTGACAAAGTTTTAAGTCAACGTTAGATGTCTTAATATATGGCTTTCGGATGCTAGCTAGGTGACTCGACAACTTGATTTTAGATACTAGGTCTCTTAATATTATGGATTTGATGTCTAAGAAATGGCTTGATATTTCGTCCCGATCCGAAACTGATCAAGTTTGGATTTTGACAAGATTGATCCAGGATATTTTTTAGTTGGGTTTGTATCATACATCATGTTGACATGGCCTGAACTATTCACATAATTATTTAAAAGTTATATTTTAAAAAAATAGTGAAAAATGATACGACTTTGGTACTTCAATTATTTAATATAACATGATATTATTTTATATATGGTAAAATATTTTTTTAATTTTAATTGTTTTAAATCTTTATAGTGCCGAAATCTTTATATATTATTTAAATATATAATAAAGTCATTGACTGGACGAGACTAAGTTAAAAAAATATATATATTCTGCTTAACAGTTGAATCAGATTTGGGTTTGATTAAAATTGTGCTCAACATTCCTTTTTTTTTTTTTTTTTTGATAATCTATGGTGTTCAACGTGTCCTTTTACGCACAACTAACTATTGGTCACACTATGACTTCCGATAACATAACCATATGGATGGTAGATGTTTCAATAATATGACTACGGGTGGTAGCGATATCTCGATAACATAACTATGGGTTATTATGTATCACTACGCATGGCAAATTTTCTCTTGAAATCGAGAAATGTTAACAACCACCTGAAATGTGATGTGAATATTCTTCGTATTCAACAACCAAATGATACTTCAGTTAGGATCAATTTTTTTCAGTTTAAATGTCATTCTGTTATTAAATATTGAGTATATTCAGTTACCATTTTTCAGAAAAGAAACTATTTTTCTTTATAAAAAAAAGAAAAGAAGCGCTTTTTAAGTTGAAAAGTACGTATAAAAATGTTACTTAAAAAAAATTTCTATGAAAATAAAATCTAAAATAAATACGGTCTTTCTTGAAAGTGCTTTAAGGACGTTCGATAAGGAAATAAAATTAGTAGTTTTAAACATTTTTAATGCATCCGTGTGCTACTTCAAAAACTCAATTTTCAATATAAAATTTACTTATTTTAATTAGAGTGGTCATAGAGCATGGCACTTATTAGAAAAACTTAAAGCCTTTTTAATATTTTTCTTATTATTATTTAATAAGGTAAAGAAAAGGTAACTTTTGGAAAGGAAAATATCTAAAGTACAACCTTCATCAAATAATCACATTTTGTCCAAGCTGAAATACCCACAATTCTCTTTTGTAATGCCACTTTGACTATGTTTGGGAGTTTTACAAGTAATGGAAGGGAATGACTCATAATGAAAGGGAAATAAGAGGTAAAGAGTAAATTAGAATAAAATATGTCATTAACTTATTTGGATGTTTAACAAATTTAATGGGGGGAGTGAAAGGGAAATAAAACTTATTTCCTTCTAATTTGGAGAGACAAAAAATTGGAAAGTTTGAGTGGCAAGTGCGAGATAATGCATCGCTCTCTTGCTATCTCACTCCTCCTCTAAAATCACTTCTAAACACTTTTAACGTAATAAGTTCATCCCTTCCTTGTCACTTCCGCCATTCAAAAACAACCTTAAGTCCTAACCTTGGGCAAGTATAAACATTGAGAAATTCTTGGGTGCTCTGAGAGTAAGAAAATACGTTTATTTTGTTCCATGTGGTAAATGACACATTAGCTATTGTATTAAATATGCAGAAAAAAAGAGAAACAACAATGACCCATAAAAATAATGTGTCATTTATTAAATGGAATAGAGCAAATGTATTCTCTTGTTCTTAGAGCACTTAAATATTGCTCATAAACATCTCCCCTCCCTATTCCATATCTTTGACATTAGAGAGAGAAAATAGAAGAAAAAGAGAGTAAGGGATGAGGAAGGAAAAGAGGAGAATTATTACAGGGTGAAATCGAAATTTGCGAAAATTATGGTTGAACAAGTTAGTGAGCTGGAAAATCCCAAAAAGGTCCGACATCTGTCAAACAAGCTAGATAATGCACCAACTTACCATATTTTGTTGGGAAACCCACAAGAAAAGAATGAGTTGTGTTATTTATAGTCACTAAACATAAGACATTATACCGAATCACTTTTCATCTATTGTTGAATGGAGTGTAAATTCTATTTAAGTAGGGTCCACATCTTATTCAATAGTAGATAGGAAATGAGTCAATACAATGTTCTATGTCAAATGAGTACACATAACATTTTTTGAAAAGAATACAAGGGAAATTCTTTTCTTCCATTAAATACACTTTTGGAACCTTGTATTTTGTGTTCCAAGTCGAGTTAGAAGGTTAAGGTGATGAATTGAACTGGCTATGATGTTAAAATTTAGTTCCAAGAAACGAATATATAAACTACAAAATTTTTATGCTATCCACATATATGACCTTGGAATACTAATACCTTTCAATACAAATAACACTGTAATTGAGTTTATAAATGCAATTGAAACCCTTGACTTTAGCAGGGATTTCGGCCAAGGGGCGATTTGGAAGATAGCATCAATTTGAAAAATTATGACAAGAACATAGTGTTAGATTGAGAAGTTCTCAAGACTTTATATTTATTAAGCATGGGTGCATTATTTTTTTAAAAGTATTCATGCTAGGTATTTTGTGGATATGGGTATGTCTAGGTATGTTCAGGTACATACCCGGTGACTTCATTTTTGAAAAAGAAAAAATTGAGTACGCGGGAAACGGGTATGTGTACCCTACCTTTTCTCTAGTCCAAATTTATTATTTTTTATTTTAAAATATAATATTGAATAATTTAGACATATTTTATGTTAAAATTCTAATTTTCATTGCATAAAATTTATAAAATTTTAATATATTTTTAATATATATAGATATAACCATACTCCATTTTTTATAAAATTTTCATACTTCATATTTGTAAAGTTATTGTACCCATATCCATACAGCATAGCTATATTAATTATCGCAAGAAGAACTAAATAAGAACTATTTTAATTAAGGATAATTATATTTCAACACCCGCATGGGTGTAGACATCCATGTGGGTTCATGTGGATGTGAAAGCAGCAATGGAGTGAGAATAAATTAGGAGAAAAAGTAAGTGGTGAGACCTATATATTTTGCGAGTAGAGTATTTAGGTGTTTGAGAATATTAAATGTTGAAATAACAAAGTTGTTTAATTAAGCCCCAAATAATGACGGATAAGTATATTGTGGGTGATAATGAGGAAAGGTGGATTTTGCAATAAAGGTGGGTAAAGTCTAATAAGATTTAGATTAAAGGAAACAAAATTGAACCTATGAGGGAAAAAATGTGTCTACTTAGGAAAGAAAACAAAGGGAATTTAGTTAAATCATAATATATGTTTTCTTGTAATTTTCCAAACAAATATGACATCCCAACTTCTTAAGATACCTTCGACGTTGAGCTTCTATTTGTTGACTTTTTTTTCTTTTGTGATGGTTGACTTGATTTGTATGATTATTATATGCTCTCTGACTTTGAATAATTGTATAGTAATAAATGCTCACTAAAATTAAGAAAATGATCGGTAAAATATTAATGTCAGTAAAAATTAAGAATAATTTACTAAATAACCTTTATGTTTTTTCAATATTCGCACTTCCTTTCTCTTTCTTTACCAATGAATTAATAGTATTTAATAGATATATTACTGATAAAAAATAATTAATACTATTTAAAATTTTAAAATACATAATTATTTATAAACAAAATAAATTTTTGAAATAAAAATTATTTAAAAAAAGAGAGTACTAATTTGTACTTCTGAGCTCTGCACAGGTGCAAAGAGCTTTACTTTTAAGTTTAATTAATTTATCAATCCTTATAGTTTCATCCAATTTCTAATTACGTCCCTATATTTTAAAAGGTTTTAAATAGGTCCCAGTATTGCATAAATTTTTTAATTAGATCCCTAACTCTATAAAGCATTATAAAAATATTAAATTAAATGGAATATTCTAGAATATTTTTTAATTACCATTTTATATTAAAAAAAATTCTACTCCACACATCCACTCCCTTTCCCCTTCCCCTTCCCCTTCCCCTTCCCCTCTATCACTACCACCATTACTAATCATTCACCATCACTATCATCATCATCCATCAATATATCCTTCATCACCAAAAAGAAATAGAACAGAAGATGGAAATGTTACTTCTAAAGTATAGACAAACCAAAATCTCTCTCAATCAGCATCATGGAAGAAACAGTAAGGCATCTTAATGGCATGGCTTTGATCCAAGAGGAAGACCCACTGTCGCAACCGGGATCGCGACGGGACGGCGAGAAATGAATTTTTTGTTTAAAATGGAGTCGCCACCAAATTTTATTTAATTGGGAAAAATTATGGAAAAACCCATTTAATTTAAAGAAAATGATCTTTGAAACCAGATCTGAACTCGGGAGTCGGTTATGCTTAGGGAATTGTTGGAACTTAATCCTACAGCACCCCTAATACACCCGTCTTTAGACGGTACCTTAATTAATTGTGCAAATTATTAATAACCTTTCAAAATATTTATGTACATTTTTATTTCAAGAAAATTATAAAAGAAAATATTTTTTAGAATAAGAAAATTTCGGAGTACCGAACTGTCACAGCTCAGGTATCCATAATATTGAGTTAATAAACCGTCACGGCTAAATTAAACATCTTTATTTGAAATAAAATATATACATTTCAATGATTAACTTAAATTAAGATAATAAAGAAAGAGGAGAATAATAATAATAATAATAATAATAATGATAATAATAAATGAATAAATATTTACAGTAATAATAATAATAAACAAAAATATTTACATACAAAATAGAATAAAATAATATCATAAAATTTAATTTTTAGCTTGAAAATTTTGAAACATCAAGCTGTCACAACTTAGATGTCCAAAATATTCAGTTAACAAGCCATCTCGGCTAAATTAACATTTTATTCAAAATGAAATATTTAACAAATAATGACTAACTTAAATTTTAAAGAATGAAAAGGTATTGAAGAAAATATTTACAAGTAATACAAATTATAAAAATCTATTTTTGTTTGAAAGTTTAAAAGATCAGGCTGTTACAGCTCAGATGTTTAACTGAGTTAATAAGTCGTCACGGCTAAATTAACATCCTCATTTAAAATAATTTGATTATTAGCTGAAGTTAAAAACAATACATAACAATAAAAGACAACAAATATTTATAAATAAACAAAAATAATAATAAATTTTTACAAATAAAAAATAACATAAAATAACCTAATAAGATCTAATTTTGACTTGACAGGAATTACCTGCTCCTACGTATCCTCTGGTGCGATGAGGAATTCAAAGTTACGTAGTTCTTTAAAATGAGTGTTGATTGGTTGGTTTTATTAATGAAAACTGATTTTCAGAATATCAAACTGTCGCAGTTAAAATATTCTTCAATCATGGAATTAATAAGCCGTTACGGCTTAATTAATCCAATTTTCAAAGTGTAGTACGCTAAATAATCTTTGTTTAAAAAAAAAAAAAAGCAAAATACTCCATAATTTTTAAAACTCGCATTAAATAGCATCTTAAACTTATTGAAATTTAAACTAAATGAAAAGATTTTCAGAATATCAAGCTGTCACAGCTAAAATACTCAGAAAGATAGAATTAATAAACCGTCACGGCTAAATTAATTCTATTCTCAAAGGAGAAATATTGATTAATCACAAAATTAATTCTTTTTATTAAAACCAAAATTTCATCATCTAGCTTCCCTTTTATTGAACTAGCCCAAATACTTACACTTACACTCACACCATTCTTTTTTTTTTACTAGACAACCTAACGTTTCCTTTTTTTTGGAGACACATACCCGTATTTCTTTTGAAATAAAAAAGAAAACCTTAAAGCCTATTCCTATACTTCACTTAACAACCATAACCCACAATCTCTCTGAAGGCCCACGGTTCCCTTCCCCACTATCCTAAATAACAAACTTGACCCAAAAAGGAAAAGGAAACCAAAACTCCCCCTTTATTCATGTCACGGTCAAAAGTGGGTTTTTAAATCACATAAGACAAATACATATAGCTCAAATAATTAAAATGAAACCTCTCCCCATTTCTCAACAAAACCACGTGACCCATGCTGAACCTAAAGTAAAACATAGTGCAATAAAATATGATATAAAGTTAGCAAGACTTCACATAGTGCAATAAAATATGATATAAAACTTCACATAGTGCAATAAAATATGATATAAAGTTAGCAAGACTTCATGAGCAGCATCTGGAACAATTGGGCATTTTGGGTTCATCACTCACACAAGCACACTCACACGTGCAGGAGAAATTTAGAGAAAGAAAGAATAGCATGCAGAGGGGGAGAGGAATAGTACTGTGAACGGTGGAGAGCTTTACGGTGAGATGGCGTACGGCTGGCAGAGGATATGAGCTAGGCGGAGGAGCTTCCAGTGGCACTGTTGCGATTGGTACAGAGTGGGATCGTGCGGTTTTTTTTCAGCAAGGTTCCCTGGCGCAGGGACGCTGTGACGGTGTGGCTATTGACGGCTCTAAGTGCGGTTGGGTTCTTTCCTCTCCTTGCTTTTATTTTTCAATCTTGGCTCATAAGGATGATGTTGGGTCTCAGGGGAATAATGATTCAATGTTCAATGAGAATGATGGTGGTTCTTTCCTTTTGATAATGGTGATGGTTAAACTTTGTTAGTTGCTTATCGTATGGGATAAAAATCATGTTGTGTTGGCAGTGGTGGATTAGTTTTAATGGATGGTTCAAAGAGGAAGCTAATGGTGATGATGTTGGGATGATAATGGATAATGGGCTGTGGTGTGATGACAGTTTTTTTTTTTTTTTTTGTGTAAGGGAAAATGGGATCCAATCTTATTTCCCTGTGTTCCCCTTCCCCTTTGTTGTCCGTCCCCTTTCCAAGTTTTTTTAATCTCGTATCACTCTGGGTGAGGAAAACTAATAAACTTTGTTGCCCATGCTTCTGCAGTTTGCCCATCACGCTTTGCTTTAGTGTTTTAGCAGAGTGGAGTTCAGGAGATGGGCAATGCAGGGAATGGGGGGAAGCACCATGTTTGCCACTTTCCTTTTCATTATTATATGTTTTGTCATGGGAATGGGCTGATACAATGTAACATAAAGAATGAATCCACTATTCCTTGTCACAAACTCGAGACAAGTACTATGCCAAGAAGACCCGGACTAGCTTTTTTCAATTTTTTTGTTTATTTATTTATATATATATTTTTTGGTTCAAAGAAATAAGAAAAATGAAAGATGCAGTTTTTTTGGTTTTTTTTTTATGTGCCGAACAAAAATCGAGTGTTCACACCCACCCAACCCCATCTCCAAACACCAGCTTAAGCCAAGCACATAAAAACCAAAAAGATAGGTGGTGGCATGTCAGCCACTGTGTGCTGGGTTTCAAACTTGATTATGTCTCAGAGCTTTCTTTCAATTGCTGAAGCCATGGGTTTGGGGTCCAACAGATGTGCCCTACCATGTGAAAAGAAACGATAAAAAAAGAGAGAAAGCAGAAATGTTAGAAAACAAGAAAGTTGAAGTTGAAAACATTGAAAACTTACTACAGCTGGAAGTTGAAAATAAATGATGTGTACGCATTTTTGTTTTGGTGCCGCAACACACAGATCGTGTTTAGACTGTGTGTTGCTTCTATAAATAGAGGAGTAGAATCATTCATTTACAACATAGAGCAACGGAGCAACAAGAGAAAAATAGAGAGAGCTGCTAGTGAAGAGAAAATACATAGGGTGTGTTATTTTTTTAGAGTGAAAGGGAAAAATAGAGAATTTAAGTAAATCCCAGAGAGTATAGAGTGTAGGAATATATACCAAGAATATTTTGGGTATCATCTCTATTACTCTTTAGTACTCCAAAATTGTAGTGTTTGAATAAGAGGGTTCTTATTGGGATACATTATATTTATCTCTTAGGTTGAAGAGTGTGGAAAGAATATTTTGTAATTATCCTGATTATAGTGAAATATTTTTTAGAGTTTGTCCTATGGTTTTTACTTCATTATTTGAGGGTTTTCACATTAAAATTCGGTATGCAAATTTCTTGATCTAGTGTGAATAGTGGGCCCCACTATGAATAGTGACAAGCAGGACCCAATGTGAATAGTGACAAGCAGGTCCCACCGTGAATTACAATTCATCCTGATATTTATTATTGCTGCGCCGTGTTGATTGGTATATTTAATTTTATCAGATTTATTTTGGTGCTCATTGTCACACATTGACATTATTTAATTACATTGTGAATCAATCTCTGAGCCCAATAAGTGGTATCAGAGCGCAAGTTGAGCTTAAGATTGTGCTATGTAAATTAAATAGAAAAGAATATGGGTACCATCATTAAGCTAACAGTAGCAAATTACTCCATTTGGAAGCTAAAAATGGAGGATATACTTTTATATAAGGATTTGTATGATCCTGTAGAGAAGGGAGATGCAAGGCCAGACGACGTGTCAGTGGAGAATTGGAAAAAGATGCATCGGAAGGCCATTGGGTTAATTAGGTAGTGGGTGGATATTAGTGTATTCCACCATATGGCCATAGAGACTAATGCCCATACTCTGTGGAAGATTTTACAAGATCTCTATGAGAGAAAGACTGCATAAAATAAAGCTTTTGTAATTAGAAAGCTGGTGAATCTCAAGTACAGAGATGAACGGTTTGTTGCTTAGCACTTGAGTGACTTCCAAAATATGGTGAATCAATTAAACACTATGCATATAGTGCTGGGTGATGAGTTACAAGCACTATTACTTTTGAGTTCTTTCCCGGATAGTTGGGAGACCTTGATGGTGTCGCTGAGTAACTCTGCTTCAAATGGAAAATTGTCTTTAGTCCAAGTCAAAGACAATATGTTCAATGAAGAAACTAGAAGAAAAGACTCGGTGAGAGTAGATAATTCCTAGGCCCTCGTCACAAAGAACAGGGGAAGAAGCAAGAGCAGAGGGCGATCTAAAAAATCAAAGGATTGATCGTAGTTTCAGTCTCGAAGAAAGTTTAAATGTTACCATTGCGATGAAGAAAGGCACATAAAAAAGAATTACAAAGCTTGGGAGAATAGAGGCAGTAAAAATCGGAGAATTCAAGACACGACTGATAACAAAAATACTACAACTCTTGCGACAAATGGGGAAGTGGTATTGCTCTCTTTTGTAGATGAAGAATGTTATGTTGTATATTCATGTGTTGAATGGGTGGTTGACTCAGCAGCTTCGTATCATGCCACTTCCAACAAGGAATTTTTTACTGTGTACAAAGAAGAAGACTTTGGCAAAGTGAATATGGTTAATAAAAGTAATTCTGACATTGTGGGAATTGGTGATATGTGCATTCAAACAAATATAGGATGTACACTAACATTGAAGAACGTGCGACATGTGCCAGATTTATGCCTGAATTTGATTTCTGTGCATACTCTGGATCTAGCCAGATACCATAAAAACTTTGGTGATGGCAAGTGGAAGCTTTCCTAAGGTTCGATGGTGATTGCCAGAGGAGTAGCATACAACACTTTGTACAAGACTCTAGTTGAGTAGATCGAAGGGTTGAATGCAGTTGAAAATGATGCTTCGCTAAATTTGTGGCATAAAAGGTTGGCTCATATGAGTGAAAAAAGATTACAGATTTTGGCTAGGAAATCGCTCATTCCTTATGTCAAAGGTACAAAGTTAAATCCTTGTGATCATTGTTTACTTTGCAAGCATCATAAAGTGTCTTTCAGCAAAACATTGAAGCTGAAGAAAAATATTTTAGATATGATTTACTCTTATGTATGCAGTCCCATGGAGGTGGAGACTCTGGGTAATGGTAGATATTTTATGGCGTTCGTTGATAATGCTCACGAAAAGTGTGGGTTTATTTCCTAAAGAGGAAGGACTAGGTGTTTCAATACTTCAAAAAGTTTCATGCCATGGTGGAGAGAGAAATTGAGAAACCTTTGAAGTGTTTTCACAATGACAATGAGGGAGAGTACACTTCCCATGAATTTAAGAACTATTGCTCTGAACATGGCATCGTGCACGATATGACCATTTCGGGCACCCCACAGCATAATGGTGTGGCTGAAAGAATCAATAGAATCATTATGGAGAAAGTTAGATGTATGTTGAGAATGAATAAGTTGCTTAAGCCATTATAGGTGAAGCTGTTCAAATGGCATGCTACCTAATTAACATATCTCCGTCTATTCCTTTGGGCTTTGACATTTCAGAGAGAGTATGGTCCGAACATGATGTTAGTTACTCTCATCTGAATGTGTTTGGATGCAAAACTTTTGCTCATGTAAGTAAGGAGCAGAGACAGAAGCTTTTTAATAGAGCTATTCCTTGCATATTTATGGGTTACTAAGATAAGAAATTTGGCTATAGGCTATGGCATCCCGAAAAGAAGAGAATTATAAGAAATAGAGATGCAATGTTTCATGAGCAAGAAACTATGTCAAATTCTGCTATCCAGAGAAAACTGATAAATCTAGTGGTAAGGTTGATTTTATACCAGTCTCTATTCCTAAAGAAAATGCCATAATAGAGGGAGAGATTCAAGACCATGGGGTTGATGATGAGCCAATAATTTATTATACTAAAGATAGAGGACGTGTTGAGCAGGGGGAGCAAGCTTGAACACCACAGCTTAGAAGATCTAATAGAATGCGACAACCATCCAGCAAGTACCCTAGATTAGAGTATGTCATTCTCACTAATGAGGGGGAGCTAGAAAGTTTTGAAGAAATTCAGACCTATAAGGATAAAGTTCATTGGATCAAAACCGTGCAAGAAGAGATGGATTCCTTGAAAAAGAACAATACTTATGAGCTGGTAAAACTCCCTGAAGGCAAGAAAGCCTTAAAGAACAAATGGGTGTTCAAGCTGAAGAAAGATGGCAACAAGCTAGTGAAGTATAAGGCTCGCTTGATTGTAAAAAACTTTGGTCAAAATCGAGGGATAAATTTTGACGAGATTTTCTATCCAGTTGTGAAAATGAGTTCTATTCGAGTTATACTCAGATTGACAACTAGCTTGTATTCGGAGCTTGAGCAGTTAGATGTGAAGACTGCGTTTTTCCATTGTGATTTGGAGGAAAAGATCTACATGGATCAACCAGAAGGATTTGAGGAGGTTGGAAAGGAGAACATGGTTTGCAGATTGAAGAAGAGCTTGTACGGATTAAAGTAGGCTCCTAGACAATGGTATAAGAAGTTTGATTCATTCATGGTGAGTCATGGATATACTAGGATAGATGCAGGTCATTGTATATATGTTAAAACATTTCCAGATAATAAGTGTATCATTCTTTTGCTGTATGTAAATCATATGTTGATAATAGGACATGAAGCAAAGATGATTAGTGATTTGAAAAAGGAGTTATCTAAGTCCTTTGATATGAAAGACCTAAGCCCTACAAAGCATATTCTGGGCATGCAGATTTTGTGAGACCAGATAGCTAGAAAGCTTTGGCTGTCACAAAAAAGATATGAGGAGCAGGTTCTAGGTAGGTTCAATATGAAGAATGCTAAAGCAGTTAGCACAACATTGGCCAATCATTTCAAACTTAGCAAAAAGAGTTGTCCCACTACTGATGAAGAAAAGAAGGCTATGGATGATATTCCTTACTTCTTTGTAGTCGAGAGTTTAATGTATGCTATGGTTTGTACTCGACCAAATATCGCTCATGCGGTTGAAGTTGTTAGTAGGTTTCTTTCCAATCTTGGTAGAGACCATTGGGAAGTTGTGAAGTGGAAATTAAGATATTTGAAGCGTAGTTCAAGAATGTGCTTATGCTTTGGAGAACTAGAACCAGTTCTGAAAGGTTATGCAGATGCTGAATGGCAGGTGATCTAGACAGTAAGAAATCTACTTTCGAATTCGTGTTTACTTTTGCAGCTAGAGCTATGTCTTGGTAGTCAAAACTATAGAAGTGTGTTGCCTTGCCCATTATTGAGACAGAATATGTTGCTAAGATTGAAGCTGGGAAAGAAATGTTTTGATTGAAAAGATTCCTTGAACAATAGGGAATGAAGCAGAGTAGGTTCAAAACCATTGCGACAATCAAAGTGCTTTGGATTTGAGCAAGAATGTGACGTATCACTCGCGGACGAAGCACATTGATGTCAGGTATTATTGGTTATGTCAAGCAGTAGAAAAAGAGCAATTTAAGCTAGCAAATATTCGCATTGGTGCAAAACCCTGCTGATATGATGACAAAAGTTGTAGCACAAGATAAGCATCAACGTTGTGCCGAGTTGATCGGCATAGATTCCAGATGATTGCTCCTAGATTATTTCCCTATTTCCTGGAGAAGGAGAATCGTGGGGTCTAGCCGATGGGCCTACCATGTGAAAAGAAACGAAAAAAAGTGAGAAAGTAGAAATGTTAGAAAACAAGAAAGTTGAAGTTGAAAACATTGAAAACGTGCTACAGTTGGAAGTTGAAAAAAAAATGTTGTGTACGCATTTTTTGTTTTGGTGCCACAACAC
This sequence comes from Dalbergia cultrata, assembly GCA_031216105.1. Classification (NCBI taxonomy): domain Eukaryota; kingdom Viridiplantae; phylum Streptophyta; class Magnoliopsida; order Fabales; family Fabaceae; genus Dalbergia; species Dalbergia cultrata. The sequence continues at coordinate 25,712,250 of CM062353.1, read as the reverse complement.
ACAGATCGTGTTTAGACTGTATGTTGCTTCTATAAATAGAAGAGCAGAATCATTCATTTACAACATAGAGCAACGGAGCAATAAGAGAAAAATAGAGAGATCTGCTAGCGAAGAGAAAATACATAGAGTGTGTTATTTTCTGAGAGTGAGAGGGAAAAATAGAGAACGCGTAAATCCCAGAGAGTGTAGGGTGTAGAAATATACACTGAGAATATTTTAGGTATCATCTTTATTACTCCTTAATACTGCAAAATTTTAGTGTTTGAATACGAGGATTCTCACTGGAATGCACTATATTTACCTCTTAGGTTGGAGAATGTGAAAAGGATATTTTGTAATTATCTTGAATATAGTAGAATATTTTTCGAAGTTTGTCATGTGGTTTTTCCTCCGGTATTTGGGGGTTTCCACGTTAAAATTTCGGTGTGCAAATTTCTGGATCTAGTGTGAATAGTACTATTCCGTGAATAACATTGTTCCATGAACACTGACTAGCAGGCCCCGTCGTGAATAGTGACAAGCAAGTCCCACTATAAATAGTGACAAGTAAGTCCCACCATGAATTATTATTCATCCTGATATTTATTATTGTTGCACTGTGCTGATTAGTAAATTTAATTCTATCAGATTTATTTTGGTGCTATTGCCACACATTGACATAATTTAATTACACAGTGATAAGTCTTTGAGCCCAACAATGGGGACTGGCCCCACCTTGATTCTTGCTGGTATCTTTGTGCTTGCCTTCCTATTTGTGCTTATATGTGTTTCGAAGACCAAAGGGTTTACCTTGGATGAAGTGGAACTAACATGGAAGGAGAGAGCTTGGGGCAAGAACGCAGACACATGCAATCTTCTTGAAGGGGATAATAATCGCTCCTAGTGATAAGCCAGCCCAGCCTTTTGGCTTGCCATGATTTAATTAGTTTCATGTCACTATGAGGGCTCACAGTGGTGTGGTGGAGGAGGAAGGCTAGGAGCTAGCCACCACCATCTTCCTTCTTCTCCATCACCCCTGTTTCCAAACCCAAAACCTTTCCTTAACCCCGGTTTCCAATACCCAGAACCTTCCTTAATGTTGCCAAACACTAGACCCCTTTTGTTCTTTGTATCGTATTTCCCTTTTTTTTTTTTTTACAAACTAAGATATGGTGGTGTTTTTAGAGTGGACCATTTATCATTAGCTGTATTAGTGCTCCAATTGGAATGAATGATTAGAATTCATTTTTTTCAAATTTAAAACTATAGCCAATGAACATTTTAGCAATTTTCCATTTAATTTAATTTTTTTGTAATGCCTTATAGAGTAGGTATCTAATTAAAAAAAGTTATGCCATATAGAGAACTAATTGAAAGTTTTTAAAATGTAGATACCTAATTAAAAATTGGATAAAATTATAGGAACCGATGGATTAATTAAATCTTATTTTTACATCGAGTTCCAAGTTAATGGTCCACGAGGACGACATGCTGTTAATAAAGACATTATCACCGACCTTTTATCACTTTAGGTTAATTTTCTGAGATCCTCAAAATTTAAATAATAAAGTCATATTCGCTATATGCTAAAAAAGGTACAAGAACTATAAAACTGTGTTGATCTAGTTTAGATTCAAATTAATTAGATTTCTTGAACAACCATAAAGAATATTTAAGTGAGTTAACTAAATTTCTGACTTTAAGAAGATTAGTAACACCTTATTCTACTGTGTTATGAGGGAGTATGTAGTTCCAAAGGGCAGCATATAGACATGTTGAATCATATTATAGTTTGTTTATTCTCCATGTGCTTTCTATTCCTTTTTCGTACTATTTCATTCATAATATATGATATACAAAAATCAGCAATTGTTTTCAGTTAAGTTTGTGATTATGCTTTGTAGAACAAAACTGCAGTATTTCCCTTAATTTCTCTTATTACCGATTGATTATGCTTTGATAAATACAGCTATGGATCTTGCACAGAGCAAGGAAATTCTAGCCATCATAGAAACAATGACACACGGCGAAGCATGTTTGGCAAGTGAAATTAATAGCAACACAAAGAGCGTTCCTATTTTGTCTCTAACCTTTCACCTGCAGTAAGCACAGATTTATCATCTCCTCCATTGCCAAACTTCATCCAAGTGAGCGATGATATCAGCCTTCACATGCAATGCATTGCGGCCATTGTAGGAGAATTCAGATGGCGAAAAGTGACAGCAATCTATGAGCTAAACAACGCGTTTTCTTCCGATCCAGGGGTGCTTATTAGCCTCTCCCATTCTCTTCGGCTTGTTGGTTCAGAGATTGATAACCATTTAGCTTTGCCTTCCTTGTCCTCTCTATCAGACCCAAAATCTAGAATTGAAAACGAGCTTAATAAGCTCAAGAGGAAGAGTAACAGGGTCTTCTTGATTGTGCAATCTTCTTTAGAGCTAGCCAGCATGCTCTGTGAGAAAGCACAACAAAAGGGTATGATGGAAAAAGGTTCTGTATGGGTTATCCCAGATGGGGTTGCTGGCTTTCTTGATTCAGTTAACTCATCAGTGATCTCTAACATGCAAGGTGTTATCGGATTTAAAACACACTTCATGGAAATGACCGATGCACATAAAAAGTTCAAGTTCAAATTCCGAAGAAGGTTTGCATCAGAGTACCCTGAAGAAGAGAGCATTAACCCAAGTGTCTTTGCATTTCGATCTTATGACACAACTTGGGCAATTGCTCAGGCTGCAAGGAAATCAAAAGGAAAGTTTAGCCTGAAAGAGTTATCAGAAGAAATTAAGTTCAGTAAATTTGATGGATTAACTAGAAAGAATGGCTTCACCAATAAAAAGTTACTGCAATCGCCAACCTTCACTATAATTAATGTGATCGGGAAAAGCTACCGAGAAATGGCATTTTGGTCTCCAGCACGTGGTTTCTCCAAGAACATAGTTAGACATGAGCTAGTGGAGATAAATAAAAATAATTATTCTAGTGGAGTTTTGAGCAGAGTTTTCTGGCCTGGAGGCTTACAGTCGGTTCCTAAGGGATGGACTCACAGTAATGAGGAAAGACCACTAAAAATTGCAGTGCCTGCAAAGGGTGCCTTCAAGCAGTTTGTGAATGTTACCTATGATGAAAGATTTAATGAAACTTACATAAATGGTTTCTCAATTCATGTCTTCAAAGAAGCTATTAAACGTCTTCCTTATCACTTGCCATATGAGTTTGTTCCCTTCAATGGCTCCTATGATGAAATGGTTGAGCAAGTTAGCAACCAGGTAAAATTACCAATAAAGGACATGATCATTGATTCATTATTAGTGTAATCATGACCTCCTGTTTTTAAATGTCTTTGAACATTTCTAATGTAGACAGTGGATGTAGCTGTTGGAGATATAGCAACTGTGTCATATAGATATCATTTAGTAGAATTCTCACAACCGTATGTCGATTCTGGCCTTGACATGGTGGTCACTGAGAAGCCAGATAAATCAAAACAAACTTGGATGTTTATGGATGCCTTTACGAAAGAGATGTGGTTCATGATGGCAGCTATACACATTTTCGTTGGATTGGTCTTTTGGTTGATTGAACGGGAAGTCAATGAAGAACTGCAAGGGCTTGGGGCCATGACTTGGTTTTTAGTCACTGTAATATTCTTTGCACACAGTAAGTCCTCTAACATCTAAGTTCAAGTTAAGTCAATTTGAGTATACTTCATTGATACTAAACCTCAGTAAAATAGATTTTGTCATACAAACTTCTTCTAAGTGCATCAACATACATACTAATGAAGCCAAAATTTAGTATAGCCATTCATATTTGTTAGAAGAATAAAACTCCAAGTTCATTCCTGGAAAATTTGCATTGTAATATATTCATCTGTGAAATATAAAAAGCAATAATTTGGTTCCTAATTTAACAAATTATAAACAGACACAAAACCTAGTCCTTGGATTTTAATACATTGATCCCCAAAGGGAACTAACTTGTTATGGATGTGGTTAAATTTAGGGACCAAATTGTTGTTTTTTTCTATTTCAACGAATATGTTACAATGCAATTTTTTCAAGGACGAAAACATAAGCTTCTCTTTTCTTATCGGAATGCAAATATAGAAATATCCACTATTTCACATGTAGTGTTCACTACATCTAGAATTTGATGCTGGTCATATAGCTTTTCAATCATAGTCTTCTTTTTTCTGAATAAATCCTAGTTCTAATTCTAGTTATATTTTCTAGTAAGCAGGAGAACCAATAAGAAGCCCCTTGGCTCGATCAGTGCTGGCACCATGGTTATTTGTTATTCTCATTGTAACAAGTAGTTTCACAGCAAGTTTGACATCCACGATGACTATCTCGCAACTTGAGCCATCAGTGTTAGATACCCAGACCCTTCTAAAAAGAAATGCCTCGGTTGGTTGTAATGGAAAATCATTTATTGAGAGGTATTTGATTGACGTACTAAAATTCAAGCATGAGAACATTAGGAAAATTGATTCCATAACTGATTACCTTGCAGCCTTCAAGAATAATGACATCGAAGCTGCTTTCTTTGTTACCCCTCATGCTAAAGTCTTTCTCGCAAAGTACTCGTGCGAGGGCTTCATCAAATCAGGGAACACCTTCAGGCTTGATGGCTTTGGTTTTGTAGGTCTCTCTCCTCATTCTCAATTGTGTGACTTGTTTAGTAGATGTGAAAATTGAAATAAATCAAAGGAACGAGAAAGTACTCTCTTGTGAAATCTATACGTGATCATGTATAAATTTTTATATCAGAAATGTTAATTGTACTCATAGATTGTAGAATATCGTGTTGACTCATACTTCGTATCTAATGGTAGATAGGGTGTGAATTGACAGTGTCCCATACTTTATGAGTATAAATAACATAACTTTTTTTACATTTGATTGGATAAGGAGAATCTCAAAAGTAATTTATGAGACATGTAATTAATGATAAAAAGTTACATGCTCAAGTTGTGCAAAATTATTGCATAAGAGAATCCATTCTCCAAAGGAATGATTGAAATTTGGATATTCCTATCTCTATCCACTTTTAACTATCTTTTTGGAAAACAATGCAAATTTGGTATATTGAAAAATCATTGTATGTGGACATAATTGCCCTAGTGACATTGATTTTTCAATGTACCAAATTTGTTTTATTTCCCAAGATAGTTAAAAATTGATAGAAGAAGTATCAATGCTAATTATTATATCCTTCCGTTTCACAATAAACATTGCTTTGACCTTTTTGGCACATTATAAATCAATGTATCTAGCACATTCATAAATCTATGTATATATTTTTAAAGTGTTTATTTGAGTTAAGGCTTCTGCGCTTCTATTTTCACTCTTACCAAACTTTATGTACAATTCATTACTCATGCTTCAGATATTTGATGCAACAGTTTGTGAACATTTTGGTTTTTGATACCTCAGGTATTTCCCAAGAAGAGTTCCTCTTTGGCTGGTGATATATCTGAGGCAATATTAGGTGTTATAGAGAGTGGAGAAAAAAAACAACTTGAAAAAGATATGCTATCAACTGCAAGTTGCTCTCCGAAGGAGAGTAAAGCAAAAGATGAGTCACCGTTAGGTTATCAGCCTTTCCTTGGGCTATTTTGCATCTGTGCTACTATTGCTGCTCTGGCATTATTGTACATCATGATTTGTTTGGTCTTGAAGAATGCAGGGAACTTGGTGAGGCACTTAAAAGCTGCACTAACTCAGTTAAAGAGAATAAGGAGATGGGTAACTGCTAATTTTGCTGGGATCTATTCCAAAGTACAGTCAAGGAGCATGAGAAGAGTTAGTGCTGTCACAGAAAGAAGAAATGTTGAGGAAACTATCACTAATAGTGAGCACTGCCCTGTGGTTGTCGAACTAGTTTGATGTAGTACTAGCTGCTCATGCTCCCTAGCGTATTCCTTTGTGTTTAGTTTGTTCGTATTTTTAGGCCAAATTGTAAAAAAAAAAAAAAAAAAAAAGCTCATACTTTGTTGGACAATTAAAAAGAGTCAGTTCATTTTCCTTATTTTATTTTTTAGTTTTTATCTTCTTCTTTTTTTTATTATTAAAAATGGAAAATAACAAAAAAGAAGAGGTGGGTGTCGATTCCCTTTGTTAGTCTTGAGAAAAGTTTTCAACAAAAGGAGGAGCTACAAATGCAGAGTCAGAAAAAGCAGCACGACCTCAGCAAGCATGCATGCAGAGTCAGAAAAGTAGGCACCGAACAACAAATAAGGAGCAACAAAACATGTGGAGAATTGGAGGCTATTGAAGAAAAATCCCAGGAAATCAGCACAATGAGATCACAAATGTCTTTGACTAGATCTGGCAAAATGAATTCATAGCTATATAAAGAGAGGAGACAAAAACATAAAAGGGGAGAAGAAAAAGCACGGCAATATCACAACCTTTTCCACCTTGCAAGCTCTAACCTCTAATCATCAGTCCACAACACAGGGACCTTCACACCTTCCGAACCCATTCCCATTATCACTAACAGCAACACAAATTCAACAATAAACCCAAACCTTTTCAACACAAAAATCCAACATCATAACCCGAAAAGTAAAACCTTCAGCCAACACATCTTATCCACAAAGCCATATTTCCTGAAAGCCAAATTTCACAAACAAAAAATAATTAAAGAAAAGAAGAACACAGAGCTCCCATTCCACTGGCTACCGTCGCAACCCCTTTGATCTTGCTCAGCCTTCACGCCACTGCTACTTGCTCCTTCTTTCAATATCTCTTTTCCTGTCTCCGCGGGTATGCTTGCAGCCCAAAAGAATAATGAAGCCCCTTTCCCCTTTTGCTTGCGTTTTACGTCCTTTCCCATGATTTATTTTATGCTGATCATTATTGCTTTTGAGAAAAAGGACTCTGTACGTGGTTGTTTCCTTTTTGTTGATTTTTTTTTTTTTTTGCTTGATAGTTGTCATTATTGCTTTTGAGACAAATGAATGTACATGTGGCTGTTTCCTTTCCCTTGATTTATTGTGCTTGTCATTATTGCTTTTGAGACAAAGCAATATGTACGTAGCTATTTGTAGATAATAAGGGAACGTGTGGGACCTCTTTTGATTGATGTTTGGTGCTTTTATTTATTTTCCTTCCTGGTGTCATTAACTTAGTTTTCTTTATTTTATTTTTTTTGTTAGAATAATGGGATTGAACTAATGGGCTTGCAAGTCTTTGCATTTTTTGTATAATGTTAAGGTGTCTTTTAATTTGGGCCTCTAGGATGTTTTGGTAGTCTCCAAAGAAAGTTTAAATGAAGATAGAACTTGTGCTGTTGTTTTTTTTTATTAATATATGCTCTAAGTAGTTTTTCTTTTTTTTTAGTTTGGGTTGTTCCTTCATTTTAGCGTAGGAAGTTTGGTCTGTTGTCTGGGTCATTAATATATATTTTTGTTTAGGCTTCTGTTCAATTTCTTTTTATATCTGTCTTGGGCCCATTTTAGTGAGTGACTAATTATTTATTTTAGTAAATTTTGTGCTAAAACCTTTTAAAAATACAAAAAAAATATAAAAGTTGAAAAGAGATAAAAATAGTAATTAGGGCCCTTGCATTGTTTTTAAATTTCTTATTTATCCGTGTGTTTTGCCTAGAGTAACTGCATGTTTAGGAATCAGTTTTTTTGTTAATTCATATTGAAATTAGTGTTAAAAATAAATGTTTGTTTGGTAAATAAAAACACTTTTTTAAAATTTTTATTGAATTACGTTCTTTTAATTAAGCTTTCTTTTGGCTTATTTATTCTATGTTATTTTATTTTAATTAAATTTATTTTGTTTTATTTCATTTTCTTTACATAATTGTGTCTTAACTTTATTTTTATAAATATATAATTCTCACTTTTAGCTTTATTTTTTGTAAATATAATTACTAATTTTAATCTTATCTTTATTTTTATAAATATATAATTATTAATTTTATCTTTATTTTTATAGATATATAATTACTAATTTTAGCTTTATTTTTACAAATATGTAATTATATTTTGGGGAAGAAATAAATATTTTAAAGCTATAAATGAATTTGCATAATTAGTTCTAGGGTAACCGTATTTATACGGATGTATTAGAGGTGCAGTGGAATTAAGTTTCCACCCTTCTCTAATCATAATCAGACTCCCAGACTCAAAACTCTTAAAAGACCAGTTTTTACAAATAAAAGGTTTTCCAATTTTAACCAGAATTAAAGTTGGTGGCGACTCCCAATCATTTTTAAACTATTTGTCATTCTAGTTACGGCGCCCTCCGGGTACGTTGTGACAGAAACTATCACTAATAGTGAGCACTGCCCTGTGGTTGTCGAACTAGTTTGATGTAGTATGTAGCACTAGCTGCTCATGCTCCCTAGCGTATTGATTCTTTTTGTTGGTGCAAAAAGCTTTCTACAGATGAATTTAGCTATAAAAAATTAGAATGTAAAAAGCATTTCAGGATAATTTTTTATATCAAATGTAAATGTTGAAAAGCCCAAAATAATAAAGGTATTGCTAGGATACATATATATAATTAAACAAAGGTGGAATTGTAACAATATGTTATATCTTCATGATAAGTATTTGATGAGTCCAAAAAGATATCCTGATTGGGATGAACTATCCCTTTAACCTAAATTTTTACCTTAAAAAAAAGAAAAACTAATTAACAACCAATTACAATTTGTATCATTGCTTATTTTTTTTTTAATGGAGGATTCATATCATTGTTGTACTGGAAGTGATTTCAGTTATCTAAAATACGATGGTTGGTAAAGTGAAAAGATAATGTATTATTCACCCTTAGATCATTTGATAAGATTTGTACATAATGAAAGTTATTGGTCATTTTCTCAATTTACTGAATTCCTCATCTTAGGACACTGAAATCTGATTGGAAGCAGGAACAACACAAGCATTGTACTTGCACCCTTACCAATAGTCTCATTTTACTTTCATGGGATCATCTCTAGCGTGATAAGCAATAAAATTGTGACAAAAAATGCAACAAGAAGCTGCCATCAAGAAAGACAACTCAAAGGAGGCTAGGAAGATGACAAATGACAATGTCCCGTGCAATGTATCTAGGTGTTAAAAAGAGTAATGTTATGAGAATAGTAAAATTGGATAAGAAATGTACACCATACACCATATCACCATTAGATGTATGGTGATAAGGTGTATGGTGTGCATTTATTGTATAATTTTATTGTTCTCATAACATTAATAGTGAAAAATTTCTACTTTCTACATTAGGCAACTCAAATTATGATTGACTTCGAATGAATCAAGCTTAACTCAAATTAAAGAAGACTTTATATGTAATCTTATATGAGTATTTTGACTAGACATTATTAAATATGTACCATTTTTATTTGCATAAAAATATTATATCATTGTGTTCACAAAAGCATTATTTGTTTCTTTTTGCATGGCTACTCCTAACTTCGTGTTTTATCTTTTTTCATTAGCGGAACATATCAGAATTAATAGAAAGGGGAATAAAAAAATGAAATAGAGTTACATTTGGAAAATTAACAAGGGAACGAAAAGGAAATTTGTTAATAGTATTTACAAGTTAAATACATTATTGCAAAGATTGGAACAAAAAATGTATAGTGTAAGTTTGGTTCTGCATTTGTAGAATTGATTTTGGATAAAAATGATTTTTCTGAAATTGCTTTTGCTAGAATTGATTTTGAGATAAAGTGATTTATGCTTGGTAGTTTAATCTGAGAAGCCATTTTGACCACAAAAAAAAACTGAATGAGTAAAAACCCAAAAGCAACAACTTTTCACTTATACTAAAATTAATTCTGGACCTAATAATTGATTTTACACTCTCAAAATCGATTTTGAAGTGCGCCCACCAAGTTTCAAGGCATGCTGGCAGTTGTTAATTTTTTGAATTTCCATATCTCCTTGTTCTATCTCAGTTTGGAAAAAAAAAAAAGACTATTAAGAAATAAGGGAAACTATTTCCCCTTGACTTCCCTTCCCTTCCTTTTCTATCATTACTAGGGTTGTCCATCAGTGAGTGAGTCGATGGGTTAAGTTGGGTTGTGGGTTTGAAAACTTTAATTTCAACACACAAACCAACCCAACTTATCTAGTTGGTTTTTTAGTACTATCAAACTTCTATAAGACTATTGTTGTGCAAAAGTCCTAGCCTTTGCAGCACTATGCATGTCTCCCTACACCCTAAAAAAAATTGTAAATCCATGTTCTCTTCTCCATTTCAAGGGGAGCGACTCTATGAAGGTGGCTCAGTCCCTTCATGGTGGTTTTGGCATTGTCATTTCATGTAGTTAGTCTTTTTTTTCTCTTTTTATTTTTGTCTTGTCTTCCCACCTCTCCCTTACATGATGGTTTGAGTGATTTCCCATCCGGTATATCTTCAGGGATAACAATAGTTGCAAATTAATTTGAGAAGACGTGGTGATAGCTCAATATTCATTTGTGGTTCTCACGATTGTTGAAATATCAAATTGTATATGAAGATTGCGCTTATGATATGTGATAATTTACTGCTGGTAATGATGGTTTTGGTTGCCTTTTATGTTATTTTATTTTGCGTTAAGCCTAGAGTTAGATGGCCTCTGTTCCAATTTCTGTTTGCTCTAAGCTTTTTGTTGTGCAGGTTAGTTTCTATATGTTTTTTCTAATTTTAGTCATTTTGCTAGTGTTAGTTTGCGGATTTTAATTTCTATTTTAATTTGCCTTTATTTTTTATGCCTTTGCTCTGTTTTATCAACTAGCAGCTCCCCTACTTTGGGTTGAGCTTCATACACTTAAAAAAAAAAAAGGATGCTACTAGGGAGCTCTGATGTGTACCATAGTGTTAACCAAATCGGCTATATGTTATATGTGTTATATGCATATGGTCAAGCTTCAAAGTTAGAAGGAAACAAGTTTATTCAATCAAGGTCTGCAAAAAAAGATTAATCACAAGGAAAGAGTTACTGTAGACCAGATTAACTTATGTTCATCCTTTCACTAAATGGATTGATAATGTTAGATGAAGCTTGCAGGGTGCTTTCGTATGGTCTCTAAGAGTAGCCAACAATGGACCATTGAATGGACCATATATATATATCTATATATATGAATGATTTGAATAAATTATAATTAATTATATTTGTTACCATAGTGAATAGAATTGAGAAATCAACCTAATTGAAATAATTTGTTTTAAATCATAATATAATTTTCAACAATGAATATAGATTCTACTACATTTTTTTAAGAAAATCTTATTTTCTTTCCAAATCCTATTTTCAATTCTCATCTTTAAAACAAATATCTAATGTGGAAAAAATTAGTATACTTGATTTAACTGAAAATCAAGAATCATGATAAATAATCAAATTGGAATAAATTATAATCGATCAATTATATTTATTATTATAATTAGTATATTCCCTACATCAATAACTTAAGTGACAATTACTAATCAAACTGAGATGGTATTGAAATAAATTATAATTAATTATATTTATTATCATAATTATTACAATTGACATTACACATAAATATGTTATTGATAAAAACGGTATTCATATCAAAATAAAAAACTTGAACAAAGAATAGTAATGAAAATTTGTTCATTTTGTATAAATTGCAATTAAATGTACTTATTACAAAAACAGCATATTATCTTTTGATGCAGTGAAAATTCACATATTAATATAAATAAATATAGTTGATTAAAAAATATCATGTTATATTTTGTGGAAAAAATATTTAAAAAAACTTTTTTTTATGAATAATGATTGGTAATATAATATACTTACTTGTATTTATTACAATCATTATAAATGATATGTTCTTTAGAAAAATGACTCGAAATAACATTATATTATTTGTTAGGGAAAAAAGCAAATTACCTCCCTGAACTTTTGGTCTCGTACAATTTAGACCTTGAGTTTTTAAATTATACAATGCAGCCCCCTGTACTTACTAAATGGTGCAAAGAGAACCTTTTGTTAGACTGTCGTTAAAAGCCACTGTTAAGTGGCCATGTGCTTATCACATGCACACTCTCTTGGACAATTGTACCCCTATCCTCAAATTAGTTTCCAATCCCACTTTGAGCTTTGAGCACACTGAAACCTTTCTCCCAATTTGAGTGTGCTCAAAGAGGACCTTCAATTACAGGCCCTCACTGAAACACTTTCTTCCTTATTGCTTCAGATTTGAATATCTTCTTGCTTCTTGTTTAGTAGACTAGGGAAAGACCTCGCGACCATCCAAAACTGAGAAGGCGCCGTGACGCGAAGACGAAGAACATAACATCCTAAAGTTATTTAAAATTAAATTTAATCTTTATTAATAAGAATTTCAACACTTTGATAGATGTAATGATAATAAGGGTGATCCAGTGGACGAGTTAAATTTTTTTTTGCAATCTAGATAACAATGACACACACATTCATATATTAATAAGATTTTTTTAAAAAAAAGGGATCACATTTCTTGCATATTCTCTTCCCAAAAGGTTCAGCTATCCTTCCCATACAGCCATCTCACTTTTCTTCTTCACCAAAATTCCATAAACCAATTAGAAACATCAAACTATAATACCAAGACTCCATAATCAAAGCACAAGCTCTAATCTAGCTCTTAGAAATTTCTTGAATCAACCTCCTTTAAAGGCTCCTTATCTCACACCACCATCAAGGTAGCTGTTATGTTACTACTCTAGGAGGAAATTTTGGCTAATTTTGAAGTGAAAATTTGGGGTAGCAGTACAAGCAAAGGCTAAGAGAAATACAAGAAACTTCTAGTAACAAGCAAGGGCGTTATTTGTTCTCTTTTCATTCCAATTTTTCTCTAAATTTTTCTGATTGTTTTGGTTGAAACTTTCTAGATATATTGGTTGATGATAGGTAGATATAGGTGTGTTTAATTTGGTGAGGTGATTGGATGATGGTAAAAATCATTTTTCTTAAATTATGTTTTGATCCTTGTTGGAAAATCCAGGTTTAAAGAAAGCAGAGAATTTGTTCAAATTTTCTGACCTATTTAGAGATCTTGGATTGAGTTGAAAATTTTATGGGATGTAGCTAATATGTTAAGGTATCTCTTGTAAAATATTTTGAGCCATTCTAGGTGCTTTTGCCATGTTTAAAAATTCAAGAATTGAATTGGTTAAGTTGCTGCCTAAACAGTCAAATTCTGAAACACTGAAATTGTCTGAATTTATTAGCATATCAAAAGATCGATTATTGAGCTGAAATTTTTATAGGATATTGAGGACATCTTGAAGTCCAACCCTGAATTTTTGTAGGTTGTACATGTTCATTTGATATGGTAATAAAATCAGGAATTTCTGGCTATTGGCTGAAAAGAATAGATTCTAACCTCCGAATTTGTGAAATTTTGTTAATATAGTTAAAGATCTTATTTTGCCTTGAAATTTTTATAGGATCTCTTAGACATGATACTCTAAAAATTTAGTTTGCTCCATTTTTATGTAACTTAATAGTTGATCCATAATTTTCTTTATAACTACATTTTTGGACAGCATGCTGAATTGTTGAATCTATGATGAAATATTAATGATTTGATCTCACTTATGCTATATGAATCTATGAATAATGTTAAGCACATATGAATATGAATACTTATTACAATTGCTTACATGTGAAAGAAAGCATAAGATTATGTTTCTTGGGCCAAAGAAAGTAAATCTGGTTTGTCAGGGAAAGTGAATCTGACTACCCTTGAAATGAGTCGGGTAAAAGAACCTGACTAGGAATAGGTCTGTGTGAGAATTAGAGAAAGTAAATCCAATGATCATGTACAAGAATGAGCTCAGTCCTGAAAAGCAGTCTATTACGCAGGAGTGTAATAAACCACTATAGTCAAGGGCCAAGACAGTTAAATAGCAATTGTTCTAAGTAGTCCTTTATCTTGAGTTATGCTATGTACTATGAGAATGAGTTTTATTATTAAATTGAGATTAGATACCTATGTGTTAAGTTAACATCATATACTCTAAGAATGACGATTGCATAAAATGAACCTGCTTCAAATAAAGATTTTATGAAATAATATATCCATTATCAATTATTTTATTTGCATGTAATACTTTTATAATCAAACTGAGGTAGCTGGGGTAGATAATGATGACATTTATATGTGTATGGGAATACCATATTGAGAATTTTAGAATTCTTATCCCTATGTATATTCCATGTCTACCTCAGATGCAGCAAATGGCGCTCAATAGGATTCAGTGGCACACGGTAGTCACCAGTCGACCATGTGATATTAAGACTAGCGGCCTAGATACCTACTGATCAGTAGACTTGATCGAGATAAACTCTTTTGTACTTGTCATGTAATAGGCTTTGTTTTAATACAGTATTACAGATTATAGTTTGATATGTATACTCTAGTTATTGGATGATCAGACATTATAAACGATAATCTTGAAATAACAATAACTACTTATTTGTAAATAAATAGATTGTTGTTATGATGTATACATGTGACACATAGTACCACACTCTTAGTTACGGTATTACATCCTAGGTAAAATATTGTAATTAAGGGGGTGTTGCAATTGCATGTAACGCCCGGAGACGAGGGCGAGAAGTGATCACCGGTGCAAAGAAGGCATGGACAAAGGGTGGCTCCTCACAAAGCCTTCTAAGCAGAGGGGTACATGAATGAATCGATTACACACCCGAATGATAGGGATCCTAAGACTATATAGTTATAGGACTATACAATTGAGGATGACTTATATGAATTGATTTGTACAATCTATACCAACAAGACACATCTTCTTTTCAATAGACCATCACTAAAGAACTCTATGGTTAAGCATGCTTGACTTAGAGCAATTTTGGGATAGGTGACCTCCTAGGAAGTGTTCCCAGAAAGCATGTGAGTGAGGATAAAGCATGCTGAAAAGACTCATGTTGATTTGTGGGGACAGTCGTCAATCTATAAAGCAGTATGGGCTATTACAAAGAAAACCAGGCCGCTACTAACACGGGAGAAAACCAAGCCGTGACTGACACAGGAGAAAACCAGGCCACAACGTGTGTCGGAGAAGACCAGGTCATGATGCGACTGATGTTGGAGGAGACCCATTGAAGAAGAACACCAACAAAAGGCTGGCTTGATGGAGGTAAAACTGAATCATCCATTTAATAAGCTTTAAAAATGTGCCTATTAAACTGAAGGCCCATTGAAAAAGTGGTGGGGTTGTGGGGTCTTGAAACTGTGGGTTTTTGTTTTTGTTTTGCTATACCAATCTCTTTTTGTTGCTAACTTTTATTGCTGGAGCATGTAAGGACATGTGGTGAGGTTGGCTTTTATAGTGGTTGCATGTGAATGCATTATTTAATAAGATACCATTTTTAGTGGGTCATGTGTTCACAGTTTTTGTGGCTGTGTTTGTCTGACATACGAGGACAAATTTTGCAATTGAAATTGTACAATGGTCCTTGCACTTTGTTAATTTATATGGTTTCCCCTAATTCTGGTTAATTGTGGTGTCTTATTTTCAATTTATATTTCTTTGTAGATATGTCAATTATCATATGCATTCTGTATTATGGAGGTGTGTTTCACACTGCACCTCGAATGAGTTATGTTGGTGGTGTTCATTAGGAGTTGAGAAAATTTGATATTGACTATCTATCAACTACCCATCTATGCTCTCATGTGAAGAGTTTTGGGTTTAGTGAATCACTAAACTTTCGATATAAGTTTAAGGAGGAAATATATGAGTGCTTAAAGGACTTGGTGGCTGATAAAGATATGTTGAGCATTATTAATGCATTGGAGCATAAGAAGGATCCTAAACTGGAAATATATGCCATTCATCCACCAACTGAGGATGTTGCAGTAGCGGCTGAAGTAGGGGATGATGTAGTGGTGGCTAAATCAGGGCCTCATGGTGCAATGGTTGTTGTTGTCATAAATGATGCAAGGGCTGTTCCATTGGCTAAAGTAGTGCCTGATGTAGAAGCTAAACCAGGGGCTACTACAAGGGTTGAAAGAGGAGGAAAAATAAGAAGAAGTACTATATGAAGAAGTACTAGGAAAGGAAAAGGAAAAGGAAAATAAAAAAAAGAAGGGAAACAGTAAAGGGAAAGGAAAGATGACTAAAGATGTTGAGGAGGGATTAAAAGGATGTGACTTTGTTGAGAATGATAATGAGGAGGTTGACTTTTTTTTTTAAGATAATGACATTTTAGATGTTATCACTGAAGTTAGGTTTAATAGACAAAGTGGTGAAGGAGGCACTTCTACTAAACAATGTAGTAATAACAATAAGGGTGTTGTTGATGTTAGAGCAGATTGGGATGGTGGTTGTCTGTCTGACTATGATGATAGTGACAATCTACTCACACCTTATGCATCTGATGAGGAGGGTATGTATTCAAAAATAAATTGTTTGTGAAAAGTTTAATTTAGATATCTTAAATTTTTCCTTTGTATTAACACTTTTATATTTGGTTGGCCCTAATTTGTTTTAATAGGGGAGGAGAAGGAAGACAAATATCCAGAATTTCATGAATCTTCTTATATGAAGAAAAAGATTGAGTTGAAAGTTGGAATGAAGTTTGCTGACTTCAAAGTATTTAGAGAGATTTTGAAGCAATATTGTATAGAAAATGGGATTGACTTCGTGTAGATAAATAATGAACGTCTAAGAATCACAGTCCATTGCAAGAACAATTGTGGTTGGAGGATGCATGCTTACCATTGCCCATAAGAAAATTGCTTCCAAATCAAGAGTTAGAAAAATGAAGAACACAAAGATTGTGGGTAGGCTAATCATAACACCAAGGCAAGTACAAGGTGGTTGTCTACCAAATACCAAGACCACATTAGGGACAACAAAAGGCAGTGGAAAACTGAAGCCTTTATGAACTAAGTTGCAAGAGAGTACAAAATATTTGTGTCAAGATTTAAGATATGTAGAGTTAACAAGATGGCTATGGAAAAGCTTCAAGGAAGCTCAATATGGAATGTTATGGGACAATTGTGTTGCAGTAGGATTATATAATCCCGGGTCGACCATGAAGGCAAAAGTTGATGACCAAAAATTTCTTAGATTGTATGCATGCTTGGATGTTACCAAGAAAGGGCTGAAGTTTTGCAGACCTATGAACCACTTGAATGGTTACTTTCTAAAGCCAGGCTTTGGGGGTCAGCTACTAGTGGATATAGAAAGAGATGGCAATGACAACACATTTCCTGTTGCTTATGCTGCAGTTAAGGCAGAGAATAGAGATAGCTGCCAGTGGTTCATTGAATTGTTGCTTGAAGACATTGGTTCCGTTATAGAGCATGGCTAGGTCTTTATGTCTAATAAGCAAAAGGTATATAGTTCATTTTCCTTTGTATGTATTGTTCAATTTAGGGGCTCAATTCCTACTGCTAATTTTTTATTGTTTAATGTAGGCTTTGATGGAAGTACTTGAGGGGATAAGGGCTGAATATAGGTTCTGTATTCAACACTTATCTGCAAACTTCAAGCTTATATTTAAAAAGCAAGCTTTGAAGGACTTGCTTTCTAATTGTACATGGGCAGTAACAAGGGTTGAATTTAGATTCCATCTAGGAGAGATGAGGAGAATAGATGAAGGAGCAGCAAATTGGTTGGAAGAAAGAGATCCTTCTACATGGTCAAGGCATAATTTCTCACCTCATGCTCAATGTGGGGCCTTGCAAAATAATATTGTAGAGTCATTTAATTCTGCAATATTACCTACTAGAGATAAATCAATCATCACTATGATGGAGAGCATTAGGAGAATGCTTAGAAAGAGATTTGCAGCGAAAAAAAAGGGAATGCTCAAGTATAATGGGGTTATTTGTCCAAGAATTCAAGGCAAGCTAGAAAAGTCAAAAGCAAATTTTGTTTTGTGCATTGCCCACATGAATGGTGATGGCAAGTTTGAGGTTGACACATTTTTAAGGAGTAAGAGAGTGGTTGATTTAGTTGCTAAAACATGCACTTGCAAATTATGGGATCTAGCTAGGATCCCATGCGCACATGCTGTTAGCGCAATATATGCACAAAGGGAAGTGCTTGAGAGCTATGTAAGCCATTACTATAGGAAGGAGACTTTCCTGAAAACATATGGGACTGTGATCAATCCTATGCTATTGGCTGAAGAGTGGCCACAAACAGAGTATGATCCAATTCTACCACCTACAACAAGAGCTCAAGTTGGAAGGCCAAAGAAGGTTAGAAAAATGGCTACTGAAGAGCCAAGGAATCAAACTAGGATTAGAAAGGGTGGTAATCCTACTCAGTGCACAAATTGCATGCAATGGGGCCACAACAGTCGAACGTGCAAGAGGCCACAATATCCTAATACAAAAGAGGCAAAAAAGAAAAAGAAACAAGATGCTTCTAGTTATTTCTTTTATATATTGATTCTTCTTCCTTTATTTTGTATTTTGATTCTTCTTCCTTCATTTTGTTTTAAATTTTAGTTGGAGATAAGAATAATGTATCTGTTGTTGCAGGTGGTGAAGGAGCAACCACCAAATCAAATGATTCACAAGCTGTTTCTGCCTTTGCTACCAATGGAAATGGTTCCTTTCCTTTTCTATTGTTTTGGATTTTAAACGAAATTTGTTATGCTAGGTAGTTCTGTTTATGTATTCTAGTTAGGTATTTTGGTGAATGCTACTGATTTTGTTTTTATTTTTGGTTCTAATTATGGTTTCGATTTGCTTTCTGGTTTAGATTACTTTTTCTTGTTCTGCTTTCGGTCTTTTGGTACTGATTATTTTTTTCATTTCCTTTCTGTTGCTGATATGAACCTATGCACTTTATTGGGAAGTTTAATTTTGATGCCACTTTGTGGATAAATTAAAGTGTACTAGAGTTATCCCTTATTTACCATGCTTGGTTTGTAATTTTGCAACAATAGAATATGGGAACAAAGAATCACAACGTCGAAAAGGACTTTACCAAAGAGACACATTTTTCTGGTTTTGATTTGTTTTTTCTGGTTTCTTGTTATAGTTCAGCAGGAGCTGAAAATGTAAGTTTTAAAAATGTAGGTTCTGGTTTTGCAGGTGCTCCTCCTAGATCAGGTATACTTAATGCTGACCCTTTTGACACTTTAATTAAATATTATGTTCAAGGAATGTATGGTTAAGCATACTCTCATTATTTGCAGGTACGCCATTAAGGAGAAGCAAGAGAGCACATGGGAAGATGGCGCAAAAGTCCCTCAGTCAACCACCTGCACAATCAATATGTAATACCCCAATTTTAAATAAAAGGGTTAGAGAATATTTTTGAGCTAAGACGGGTGCCAGTGACCCTTCTCTGTCATTCCAAGTCCTGAATTTCACTATGTCTGGACCTTATGCTTCCTTGGAGGGCCATATGATAGGATCATATTCTTAGGACCAAAAGCCCCAGTAATTGTTTCTTAGAGAAAAATAAGTTAAAGAGTGATTTTTAATAAATTTTTTGAAACCTTTAAACGCCTCATTTCTAGCGTACAAGTTTATAAAACCGTGAAAATTTTAGGATTTAAACTAAAACCCAAAATTTGGATTTTGATTTGTTGGGATTTTAATTTTTCTAATATTTTATTTGAATCCAAATAGGGGGTATTACCTTATTTACATTTATGTTTTAAAGTTAATAGAGAGTAAAATAAATGAGGACAAAATGTAAATAATTGAGACTGTCCCAACGATCATATGACTACCTAGGCGGTCAACAAAGAGTAAGACAGTGCTGCAACAGGGTAGGAGACCGCCTAGGCAGTCAACATAGCATTAAAAACCCCATTTTGGGGTCTAGAACCTTCACACACTCATTTTCACTCTTCAAACCCGAGCTCTTACTCCCTAAACGTGGTTTTCACCCCCCAAAACTCCATTTCCCTCCATTCTTCTCAATTCTAACTCTAATCTTTGATTCCTAAGGCTATAAGGTATGTTGTTCTCTTAGTTTTGCTCTCTTTTCTCTTTTTTCTTCTTGTTATTAGGGTGATTCTCTAAGATTCTCAAGGGAGAGAAGTTTTCTACCTTGTTAGATATGGGTTTTGATTATTCAGAGGTTTTAGGGGTTGATTTAGAGTTCTATTGCTTCTGTATCAGATATTGCTGTCAATTTTGCTTCCTATTATGCTGCTAGTGTTAGTTCTTTACTGTTCACCTCTCCAAGTGAGTGGGTTCGCATCTGTTATCTCTATGTCCTGCATTAGAGTTATGTTCATGGAAATATGATTTATTGCTTGATTTTGGAGAAATACTGTATATGGATTTGAAGTTTATTGTTGGAATATATGTTTATAACTATTGATTTTTAAGCATGAAACTTGTTTTTGAGAAAACTCATGAGACCATGTTTTGCATTTTGCGTACTATGATGGCATATGTGAATTTTGTGTCATATATATATAATTTACTATGACTTCAGACTTTAGAGACATATTATAAAATGCTAGATTTGGGTGTTTTCATCATTTTGAAATTTATGGGACAAGTGATTTGTATGTAGCAAAATGAGGTTTTGTTTTGAATAATTTTGTAATTAACTGTGCATATAGAGAAATCCAAGCCACAAGGCTTATGTGAGAATCGGATTTCTCATGTGCTGGTCACGTGCCTAAATCGGGGTGTGACACAGTACATGCTAATGAGGCAACTCTAGTGTCACTCACTCAGCCACTTCGACGATCACCAAGAGCGAAAAAGCTAAAGATTGGTGCCAAAGGAAATGCTTAAGTTTTCAGTTGTCAAGTTTGTCGGCTTTTTGGTTTTATTTTGTAGGCTGTTTAAGTTTGAATTTGTCAAGTATTCTACAATGTTATTTTGATGGAATGTAAACAGGCATCATGTAAACAGTTTGCACCTAGTATTTGACATACATTGTTACATTTACATGAAGTCATGTGTTTAGCATTTTTTGTTTGCATTTCTTTTCACTAGCAAGAACCAACCTTTTTAGCCCATAAAGCAAGATGATATTGCATAGATCAGCCAAAGACCAACGATAAACAATTCCACCCTGAGAACTGAACATGACAATGATGCGAATACAAGACAGCATCAGTGTAATCTACTATCAAAGCCATTAACAAGTGAAAATCCAGTAGCATAAAAATTTTACATGAATTATCTATTAGATTCTTATCTGATAAGGAATCAGGACAAAAGCATGCTTGATTGATTGTATTGTACCAAGAGAACATGTACAAAGACACATCACATGCTAAGGTACATAAGTTCCCTTTCTCAAACCAAACAACCCAATCTCATTATATAATATAGGAAGTGCTACAAATAGTATTTCACAATTCCTCATCCAACAAAACAATATACATCAGATCACTAAACTAGACATTTCTTTTCTTTGTTCAAGCAAAAAACAATATACATGTAATAAGAATAAGAACCTCCAACAATATAACAACTAAACGATGATTTCATTACTTCAGATATTGAAAAAAACATTATAATCAGATCATTGAAACATTATAAGACCAATACATTATACCCTAACAACATTTACATCCATTGAAATAATTTTAGGACCAAAATAACCACAACAAAAACTATTATTATATGTAACTTCTTTACTTGACTCCTGTATGAATCCACATTCCCTCTTAATGCTTCTAATTCAACCCTTTGAGTTTCCACTTTCTGATCCAACAATAACAACTCTATTTTATATGCCTCTATTACTTCAATTAGCTATTTCTTATGCCTCAACAATCCATTCATCACTTTTGTTGATCTTTGTGTTGTAAGCGGCACACCACGCAAAGAAATTGCAATGTCCCTGTGACCTATATTTTGGACACCCATAAAATCTCCTACTTGGGTTTGCCTCATTCCAAGAGGTTTGCAGCCTTGAGGGAAGGCCACAACTACAAGAATGTGAGCGAAGACCACCATTGCAACTTGAACCAGTTGACCTATCACTATCCATCTTCTTCTTCAATGGACTCCGTTGGTGTTCTTCTTTGATGGGTCAGCCCTAGTCTTTGCCAGTGTCAATCGCGGCTGGGTCTTTTTTGGCGTCAATCGCGTCACGGCTTGGTCTTCTTTGGTGTGTGTCACTGCCTGGTCTTCTCCGGCGCGCGTTGCTGCCTGGTTTTCTCCGGTGTGAGTCGCAGCCTGGTCTTCTCCAGTGTTAGTTGTGGACTGCTCTTCTGCCGAGTCAGTAACGGCCCGGTCTTCTCTGGCGTCAGTAGCAGCCTGGTCTTCTTCATCTTCGCATCGCGATGCCTCATTTGTCTTGGATGGTCACAAGGTCTTTCCCTAGTCTACTAAACAAGAAGCAAGAAGATATTTAGATATGAAGCAAGAAGGAAGAAAGTGTTTAAATCTGTCGCATAAGTTGAGAAACAAGAAAGAAGAAGAGTTTGAGACATCAAGAGAGAAGTGTTTTAGTGAGGGCGTGTAACTGAAGGTCCTCTTTGAGCACACTCAAATTGGGAGAAGGGTTTCAATGTGCTCAAAGCTCAAAGTGGGATTGGAAATTAATTTGAGAATAGGGGTACAATTGTCCAAGAGAGTGTGCACGTGAGAAGTACATTGCCACTTAACAGTGGCTTTTAACGGCATTCTAACAGAAGGTCCTTTTTGTACCATTTAGTACGTACATGGGGTCGCATTGCACAATTTAAAAACTCCGGGTCTAAATTGCACGGGACTAAAAGTATAGGGGTAATTTGATTTTTTTTCCCTAATTTTTATATCCTATGTAAAATATTATTTTTAAATGTTTGTTAATCAAGGGAGAACCATTATTTCTTTCTTTTTTTTTTTCTTTGTAGGACCCTCATTTTAGTTCAACTTAATACATCCATCATACGAGCTAGGCACTTTGTAGGCATCATGAAGTCGGTTATGGCAATATATAATACAGCTGCTGCGTAAAATTAAAATAGACTAAAACCCTAACTTAGTCCCTTAGATATATAGTGGGAGATAAATTATTTTCCCAAATTTGGAAAATTAAATACCAATGCCTTAAAGTTTACAAAGAGGGACAAATTAGCTCCTCTATGAATTTGTCATTAGAACTGTGTCTCATTAACTTATTTATGTGTATTGTTAATTTTCATGGTAGGTTCTAACTTGTCTCGATCCCTTCTTTAAACAAAGTCATTTAAACCTTCTTCATCTTTTCTCTGACCATAACTCTCTGTTAATTAAGAAGAAAGATTTTGAACTTTAAGCTGTCATTTATTCTATGTAGAACAGAATAGTGAGGCAAGTTAAGACCCATCATGAAAATTAACAGTATAATACATAAGTATGTTAATGAAACATGTGGACATTTCGATTAATATTTCATATAACAATTTGATGACGACACTAAGTTATTTCTATTTGTGAAATTTGAAGGACTAATATGAGATTATATAAATCTAAGGCACTAATTTATCCTGCACTATAAATCAAAGAGACTGAATTGAAAATTGAGTCCATTAAAATACCTATGAAGTATATATCACTTCATTTTGCTGGAATTTTCAGTCGGTGAGGACGAGGCAGCCTTTGAAAGAGCGGTGTTGGCTTTTATACCAAGCAAATTGCTCTCCTATCCTGTATAAGGTCAAACAACAAACAGCCGAAGACTGCCAGTACATGGAGGCATACCAAGAAAAATCGTCACATTTCTACGTCAGTGACTTTACAGCACCAAGCCACCAATAAGGTTGTATCTTGGTGCAATTTGCAATCGATAGTATATTTGTTGAACGGTCTCTCCAGATAATGTGAAAAGATACCAAGGAGATTGAATTCAAAATTCCATTTGATGTAACATTTTTTTGGCAAAAATAAATTATAGTAAACATGAAAGAAGGAAGCAGCTTGGAAAATTCGCTGTGCATGCCAGCTCAAGCGTCGGTCACTTTTCTCTTAAAGAAATTATTAAATTGCTATTAGAACAAAAAAAAAATTGTTCTGAACTATCTTCATTTAACATATTAATTTTTTTTTTTGTTGTTATTGTCTTCCACTCTCTTACTATTTTTAATATAATATTACCATTAAATGAGATAGCAGCTCTCACTTATCCTACTAATCACTCTCAGTTACTATACCATTTAATAGTAATAAAATATATTTTAAAATGCTCAAATAATATTTGTGTGTCAAGTAAAACAGTACAAAATAGAATTTTTCTTGGCCTATGAACAACGAAGAATTTCTATTTTTAAGCGACAGGAAGTTCTCTGAATTGAGCAACTAACAACACTTATATTCCATTGACTCTGCTCCCCCGCATACTTTTAGCTAATTTATTATATTTAAAGTTTTTCGGTTATGAGTAACTGCCGCGTTTGAAAAAGTACCAATCAAGGTCAACCGTAGGACAATAGAATACCCTGCGTTACTTTTGGAAGCGAGAACAATAAGCAAATAATTCTAGAATGAGTCCATTCAAGTAATTAACATTGTAGAAAAGTCAAAGCAAAGAAAGAAGGTGGGGCTTATTAATACACATGCTCAAAGTGAAGGCCATAATTATATTTCTCAGACGGGAAGAAGTTTTCTCATGTCACCCATTACATGCTTGTTTGTCCTGCAGTTACTATTAGCATGGTCAAGGGTACTACTAGCAAATGAAAGAAGGGGTAACTGCTTAATCGCCCCAAGACCCATTACGAGCATAGGTGCTGTGCTTGATGTGGGTTCACTAATGGGTAAGCAGCAGAAGATAGCCATGGAAATAGCCGTCCAAGAGTTCAATCGATTGAGCTGCTCTAAGCTGGATTTGAAGATCAGAAGCTCCCACGTGGATTCGGCACAGACGGTTGCTAGCGGTAACGTTCGCTTCCTTTGTTTCTTTTGTCTTTTGAATAACATCACGTGTACAATAAAATTATATAACAAATATACATCACACATTTTATTACTATTAAATGTGAGGAGTGAGTGAGATAAGTGAGAAACACTCATCATATCTAATAGTGATAAGATATGTGATGTGCATTTATTGTGTAATTTTATTATATACATAATATTATTCTTTATCTTTTGAGAATCTGCGCAATTATCCAACCATAATACGGGTTAGGGGAAGAATATCATTTTGGAAATCAAGAGGGTGATTTTCACAAAATTAGGATATTTTAGTAACACTGCTAAGAAATATTCAGAGTTATAAAAATAATAATTTTTAATATGATTAATTAATTAATTAACCATTAATAGTAGACCATTGTTAACTGATAAATTATGTATATATAGTTAGTTAACCTCAATTAGCTAGTAAACTGAAGCTTATGGTTAATAAACTAAGGTTAGCTTAAGGGAATTAGTATTAAAAAGTTAATTATACAAGAATGTAACTTATTTAAGAAGCTTTAATGATGTGTGGTCAAAGTACGTAGAAGAGTTTTGATAGTGACATTGAATCATCTATTGCTACATTATTTAGAGAACTCAGCAATACATGAGTTGCTAAACTTATTAAATAATGTGATACCATGTCATTGAATGTTATTGCAAAATTAAATTTGTTTAGCATACCAATTAAATCATTACTTAAAAGGCTTAGACTTTAGATTAGCTCGCTTAAATTAGTGGTAGTGACAAAGTTTTAAGTCAACGTTAGATGTCTTAATATATGGCTTTCGGATGCTGGCTAGGTGAGTAGATAACTTGATTTTAGATACTAGGTCTCTTAATATTATGGATTTGATGCCTAAGAAATGGCTTGATATTTCTTCCCGATCCGAAACTGATCAAGTTTGGATTTTGAAAAGATTGATCCAGGATATTTTGTAGTTGGGTTTGTATCATACATCATGTTGACATGGCCTGAACTATTCACATAATTATTTAAAAGTCATATTTTAAAAAAATAGTGAAAAAATGATAAGACTTTTGTACTTCAATTATTTAATATAACATGATATTATTTTTATATTGTTATAATTTATTTCAGAAATATATGATAAAATATTTTTTGAGTTTTAATTGTTTTAAATCTTTATAGTGCCGAAATCTTTATCTATTATTTAAATATATAATAAAGTCATTGCCTGGACGAGACTGAGTTAAAAACAATATTCTGCTTAACAGTTGTATCAGATTTGGGTTTGATTAAAATTGTGCTCAACATTCCTTTTTTTTTTTTTTTTTTATAATCTATCGTGCTCAACGTGTCCTTTTATACACAACTAACTATTGGTCACAATATGACTTCCGATAACATAACCACATGGGTGGTAGATATTTCAATAACATGACTACGGGTGGTAGCTATATCTCGATAACATAACTATGGGTTATTATGTATCACTACGCATGGCAAATTTTCTCTTGAAATCGAGAAATGTTAACAACCACCTGAAATGTGATGTGAATATTCTTCGTATTCAACAACCAAATGATATTTCAGTTAGGATCAATTTTTTCCAGTTTAAATGTCATTCTGTTATTAAATATTGAGTATATTCAGTTACCATTTTTCAGAAAAGAAACTATTTTTCTTTATAAAAAAGAAAAGAAGCGCTTTTTAAGTTGAAAAGTACGTAAAAAAAATTTTATATAAAATTTTTTTTGTGAAAAATAAAATCTAAAATAAATACGGTTTTCTTAAAAGTGCTTTAAGGACATTCGATAAGGAAATAAAATTAGTAGTTTTAAAATTTTTTAATGCATCCGTGTACCACTTCAAAAACTCAATTTTCAATATAAAATTTACTTATTTTAATTAGAGTGGTCATAGAAAATGGCACTTATTAGAAAATCTTAAAACCTTTTTAATACTTTTCTTAATAAGGTAAAGAAAAGGTAACTTTTGGAAAGGAAAATATCTAAAGTACAACCTTCATCAAATAATCACATTTTGTCCAAGCTGAAACACCCACAATTCTCTTTTGTAATGCCACTTAGACTATGTTTGAGAGTTTTATAAGTCATGGAAGGGAATAACTCATAATGAAAGGGAAATAAGAGGCAAAGAGTAAATTAGAACAGAGTATGTCATCAACTTATTTGGATGTTTAACAAATTTAATGGGGGAGTGAAAGGGAAATAAAACTTATTTCCTTCTAATTTGGAGAGACAATAATTGGAAAGTTTGAGTGGCAAGTGAGAGATAATGCATTGCTCCCTTGCTATCTCAGTCCTCCTCTAAAATCACTTCTAAACACTTTTAATGTAATAAGTTCATCCCTTCCTTGTTACTTCCTCCATTCAAAAACAACCTTAAGTCCTAACCTTGGGCAAGTATAAACATCGAGAAATTCTTGGGTGCTCCGAGAGTAAGAGAATACATTTATTCTATTCTATTTAGTAAATGACAAATTAGCTATTGTATTAAATATGCAGAAAAAATAAGAAACAACAATGACCTATAAAAATAATGTGTGATTTATCAAATAAAATAGATTAAATGTATTCCCTTGTTCATAGAGCACTTAAATATTTGTCATAAACATCTTCCATCCCTATTCCACTTCTTTGACATTAGAGAGTAGGGATGCCAATGGGGGACTGGAGGCGCGGGGATCCGCGGAGATCCCCGGATTCGGATCCCCGTGTTCGGGGAATTTTGTCCCCGCGGGGATGGGGACAATGCCAAAATCCCCCCCTCAGTGAGTTCGGGGATGGGGACGGGTATTATACCCTTCGCCCTGCGGGTCCCCACCCCGAAGGGGTAATCTTGTAATTTATAGTAAATATTATATTTGTATTAAATTTTTATATTTTTATTAATTTTTTCAGGAAAATATTTAAACTCCCTTAACCCCCATAACCCTGATTTTATGCCGCCTCCCTCACTCCCTCTCCCATTTCACTCACACTCACTGCTCCCTGCTCTGAGTCCCTGTCTCCCTCACTGCCTCACAACCCGCAAGAACGGAGACACCGCCACCCACCATCAACCCCCCCTCAGTCCGTCACAACCTCCGAAGCCCGCCCGACAGCCACTCTCTCTTTTTCTACACTCTCATGAGCTCGCGGATCTGAGGAAGCACTAGCTGCAAAAGGCGACGAAGCTCCGAACGGCGACTCACTGCAAACATCAACGAGGAACGACGGTGTGAGCCGGCGACTCATTCCAAACGTTGATGAAGCTCTGAACCGCGACGGTGCTGCAAATCGGCAAAGGCTCAGTTTGTGAAGGTACTTTTTTCAACCTTTCTTTGATTTTTTTTCCATTTTTTTTGGGGTCTTTGATGGCAGTGACTCTATTACAAACTAGGTCTGGGAAAAAGATGTTGTTTATGTCATGTTCATTCCTTAGAATTTCTGAATAGGTGGTTGAGGCCAGGCCATAAAATGGGTTAATATTGGCAAAGGCAAAAAGAACAGTGGGTGGGGTGGTGCCGTGGTGGAGAGTCGAAGAAAGGCAGGGAAGGGGAAAGAAAGAATGAGAGAAGGGAACAGGGGATCCAATGAGTAAAATTTGATTGACTGAATGAAACTTGAGAATGAGGTTTAGTAAAGCCAGTGAGTAGAATTATTCTTGGTTGCATAATTGTAGAATATTCCATCTTGGTTGTTTACATAACTGGATTCAACATTCCAGCTGAATTATTCTGTCACATTTTTTTCCCTTTGGTTTTCTGTCTTGGATTTTTCAACGTTTGTTTACATAATGTGTGTTTCTTTTTGTAGGCTAGCACCACTCAAGCATGATTATGAAGACTAGCACGGCAACAAAGCATCATACATGCTGATTATGCTTTTCTGATTGTGTTTTCTAGTATTTTTTGTTTGCTTTTTAATTACTTTCTGCTGGTTCTTATGGACATTATTTTTGAAATTGATAGTTTAATGTTGTAAAGACTAAGTTTTTAAGATTTATGGTATTGGAATGTTAAATTAACTATTTGTAGTCCTTTTTTTTTTTTCAAATTTGAGCTATTTATTGAAGATATTTGGGTATATAGGCTATTTTCCCTCATTTTTGGACATCCCCGCGGATCTCCACGCGGGGATCGGGGAATCACGGGGGGTCGGGGATGGTGGGGATTTTATCTCCACGACGGGGATCGGGGTCGGGGTCGGGGACACACATGGGGGATCGAGGTGGGGAATGGGGAACTATCCCCCGCACTTGCCCTGCCCCATTGCCATCCCTATTAGAGAGGGAAAATAGAAGAAAAAGAGAGTGAGGGAGGAGCAGGGAAAAGAGAAGAATCAGGGTGAGATCGAAATTTGCGAAAATTATGCTTGAAGAAGTTAGTGAGCTTGAAAATCCCAAAAAGGTGCAACATCTGTCGAACAAGCTAGATAATGCGCCAACTTACCATATTTTGTTGGGAAACCCACAAGAAAATAATAAGTGATGTTATTTATACTCACTAAATATGAGACATTGTATCGAATCACTTTTCATCTATCGTTGGATGAAGTGTAAATCCCATTTAAGTAAGGTCTATATCTTATTTAATAGTAGATAAGAAATGAGTCAATACAGTATTCTATATCAAATAAGTACATATAACATTTTTTGAAAAAGAAAATACAAGCGAAATTCTTTTCTTCCATTAAATTCACTGTTGGAACCTTGTATTTTGTGTTCCAAGTCGAGTTAGAAGGTTAAGGTGATGAATTGAATTGGGTACCATGTTAAAATTTAGTTGCGAGAAATGAATATATAAATTAGAAAATTTTTATGCTATCCACATATATGACCTTGGAATACTAATACCTTTCAATACAAATAACATTGTAATTGAGTTTATAAATAGAATTGAAACCCTTGACTTTAACAAGGATGTCGGCCAAGGAGCGATTTGGAAGATAGCATCAATTTGAAAAATTATGACAGGAACATAGTGTTAGATTGAGAAGTTCTCAAGACTCTATTTTTTTTAAAGTGTTCATACTAGGTATTTTGTGGGTATGGGTACGTCTAGGTATATACGTTCAGGTACGTACCTGAGGACTTCATTTTTGGAAAAGAAAAAATTTAGTACAACGGGAATGGAATGCGTACCCTACCTTTTCTCTAGTCCAAATTTATAATTTTTCTGTCTTAAAATATAATATTGAATAATTTAGACATATTTTATATTAAAAACCCAATTTTCATTGCATAAAATTTATAAAATATTAATATATTTTTAATATATATAGACATAACCATATTCCATTTTTCCTAAAATTTTCATACTTCACATTTGTAAAGTTACTTTACGCAATTTTATATAGCATATCTCTATATCAATTATCGCAAGAACTAAATAAGAATTATTTTAATTAAGGATAATTATATTTCAACATCCACATGGGTGTAAACATCCATGTGGGCTCATATGGATGTGAAAACAGCGATGGAGAGAGAATAAATTAGGATAAAAAGTAAGTGATAAGACCCATATATTTTGTGAGTAAGATATTTGGGTCTTTGAGAATATTATGGTCTGTTTGGTTTGAATTTCCAGTTTTCAATTTTCATTTTTATTTTCAGTTTTCCAATTTTTCAGATTTTGTGAAGGAAATACTGAAATTCTAAAAACTACAAATTTCAGTTTTCAGTTTTTATTTCTAGTTTTCAATATTTTTTTCACAAAATTTGAAAAACTGAAAATGAAAATTGAAAAATGAAAATTGAAAAATGAAAACTCAAACCAAATATGTCTTTAAGTGTTGAAATAACAAAGTTGTTTAATTAATCCCCCAATTAATGATGGATAAGTATACTGTGTGTGATAATGAGAAAAAGTGGGATTTTGCAATATAGGTGGGTATAGTCTACTAAGATTTAGAGTAAAGGAAACAAAATTGAATCTATAAGGGAAAAAATGTGTCTACTTAGGAAAGAAAACAAAGGGAATTTAGTTAAATCATAATACATGTTTTCTTGTAATTTGCCAAACAAATATGACATCTAATCTTCTTAAGAAACTTTCGACGTTGAGCTTCTATTTGTTGACTTTTTTTTTTTGTTTTTGGTGATAGTTGACTTGATCTGTATGATTATCATATGCTATCTGATTTTGAATAATTGTACAGTAATAAATACTCACTAAAATCAAAGAAATGATCGATAAAATATTAATATAAGTAAAAATTAGGAATAATTTACTAAATGATGTTTACTTTGTTTCAATATTTCCACTTCCTCTCTCCTTCTTTACCAATGAATTAATAGTATTTAATAGATATATTACTGATAAAAAAATAATTAATACTATTTAAAATTTTGAAATACATAATTATTTATAAACAAAATAAATTTTTGAAATAAAAATTATTTAAAAAAGGAGAGTACTAATTTGTACTACTGAGCTCTGTGCAGGTGTTACTTTTAAGTTTAATTAATCCATCAGTTCTTATAGTTTCACCTAATTTTAATTAGATCCATACATTTTAAAAGTTTTCAATTAGTTCCCTGTATTATATAAATTTTTTAATTAGATCCCTAACTCTATAAAACGTTATAAAAATATTAAATTAAATAAAATTTTCAGAATATTCTTTAATTACTATGTTATATTAAAAAAAAAAATCCTATCCCACACATCCACTCCCCTTCCCCTTCCCCTTTATCACTACCACCATTATTCATCATTCACCATCACCATCACCCATCAATATATCCATCATCACCAAAAAGAAATAGTACAGACGACGGAAATGCCATTTCTAAAGTATAGATGAACCAAAATCTCTCTTAATCAACATCATGGAAGAAGCACTAAGGCGTCTCAATGGCATGGCTTCGATCCAAGAGGAAGACCCGCACGACCCCATCTCCGAACACCAGCTTAAGTCAAGCACCTAAAAACCAAAAAGATAGGTGGTGGCATGGTTGTAACACCTCGATTTTTCTGTCTGAGTGAAAATGACCAAAATGCCCCTGAGGTCATTTTCCGTCCAGAATTCGAGGATAGCCGACCTGGATGTCCTCGAAGGGCCAACTCAATGTTTGAAGGGGACTAGGTGGCTTTTGAATAGTTTCGAAAACGAAAATCTCGTTTTCTAATGTTTCAGATCAAAATGACCAAAATACCCTATAGCGTTTTTACGCGGGTATAAGTTCCGTTTGAGCCTGGAATCTCTCTTGAGAGTTCGAAATGCTAATTATAAGATTTTAATGATGTTTTTTTATGTGTTTTGGGATATTTGTTTAAGTCCCGGTGGTCTCAAGCAGTTTTTGTGCAAAATTACGATTTTGCCCCTAGTATAGTGTTTTTGAGCTTAATGATGTAATTAAGCAAGCCTAAGCAATATTAAGCTCTAATCAAAGATTAATTAATTTTCATAATTAATCTAGAGTCAAAATAATTTATTAAAGTTAATTAGAACCTAAAATTGCTTAAAGAAACTCAAAATCCTTTTCTAGTCTTAATTCTTTAAAAAAAGAATATAGGAATAGTGTTTTCTCTTACCTATTCCGCTAAATCAGGGAAGCATGTTGGTATTGAATTCTATGTTAATGAGGATTGACTTCATTAATCTATCAAGACCACCTCCTAATCTAGTCTTACATGGCCCTAATCACCTATTTAATTTCCTAAACACTTACTTACAACTTCCTAATCAAAATCCTAATCAAAGATACACCTAAACACACCCCTAAACCACAATTAGATGAGACAAATCTCTCTCTCATGACATGATAAGCAACCAGCCACCTCTCCTCCATATTCTTCACATGTTGAAATTGTTGCACACAAAGGTCATGCTTTAGCCTATACCTTGCACCATACTTGGACCATACCTCACCATGCTTACAATCATGCTTTGAATGACCAAGTAAAGAGATATTTTTCTCTCCCCCATGGCCAATGAAGTTCACGGCCAGCACCCTTCCTTTCACCCTCCATATGTTTTGTTTTCCTATAAATACATGTATTAGAAGAACTTGATTCCATTTTACACATTTGCTAAGTTGTTGTCTTGAAAGCTTGTCTTGTTTCGTTTCTTTTCTCTCAAAGAACTCTTGAGCTCTTTGCATCTCATCTTCTTCATCTTCATCATCTTCTTCAAAGAACCATTCTTTACAACCTCAAACCACCATCCAAACACTAAAGCTTTCATTCTCAAACACAAAGCTCACATAAAACACAACTCCTTCCTTTTCCTTTGAGCTTGGCCGAAACGTCCTTTCCCCTTTGGAGGAAGAATTGCTTTTCATTCTCACTCCAAGGACCAAGCTTTCATCTTCACACTTGGTAGGGGTTCTTGCTTTCAAAAGCCTTTCTTTTGTTTTGATGTTTGAAATGAAAAAGTGTTAGTTTTCTCTTGGTTCAAAACTCTTTTTTCTCTTTGTTTTATTTTTATTCTGAAACTTGGTTGTTAAAAAAAAAAACTTGAGCTTGATGATGAGGTTTCAAGATAATGATCTTGAGATTTATATTTGAGAAACCTCTAAAGCTTAAAACTTGTTCTAGATCTTGAAACTCTTTGGTTTTTCTTTTCTTTTCCCTTCTTGATGGTTCGGTTTCTTTTTTTTATTTATTTTCAAAAAGTTTGTTAAAAATATAAAGTAGTTCTTTTTACATTGTTTCAAGAAGTGTTGTGATTTATTTTGAGTTCTTTGTTCATTTTCTTTGAGCTTGATGATGATGTTCAAACCATGAGGTTCCTTTGTAACCTTGGTACAAGAACTCTAAAGCTTACTTTGTCTTGCTAGATAAAGTATGGGTTTAGGATAATATTGATCCTTGAAAAAGTCTTCTATGAGCTTTAGTAACATTAAAATAAGCTTGCATTCATATTTATTTTCATGTCAACACTAACTCTCAAGAGTAAAGAATGAACTTGCATTCTCATGTTTATATTTTAAGTCATCACTAAACTCAAAGATAATAATGAGTTGCATCTCATGTTTACTTTATGCTCTCACTTTATTTATAATGAAAAATAAAACAAAGTGCATTTCATGTTTAAGTTTATGTTATCACCTAAGGAACCTAGAGCTCAAAGACTTGCCTTTTCTTTATCTCAAGTAAAGTTTGGAAAATTGAAGTATTTTATAGATATATTTTCGGCCATGTGATGAGGATAGACTTAGTATGAGACTCTTCTAGTCACAAGGACCAACAAAACATGTTTAAGGATTTTCTTAAGCTTGGATGAACTTAGCATATGACATAAATATGTTTTTATGTTTCAAACCTCATCTATGAGCAAATAAATTAGCTACTGCCCTTGTTCATGTTTTTATGAATTTAATGAGATAAAATGGTTTCTAAAAAGAGTTTGAGGTTTTAAAAAGGGTTCCAAGAGAAAACTAGTAATTTATGTGCACTTGAGATGAAATTTTATGTGATTCTATGCATGATATGGTGATGATATTCCCGGTTCTGCCTTGCTATGTTATTCACTGTATGATGATGATTTTATTCTGGTAGAATGAGTGTATTCATGTATAATTGATGTTAGAATTAATTTGAGAAAGCTAAAACAAGTTAGGAACCAAGAAAGAATTAAAATGAGATTTATAGATCCCTTAGAAATGGAAATTTTGGATTCTGTTCCAGCAAGGTTAACATTAGCAATAATGGTCTATAAATAGTGTAAATGCATAGGAATCACTCATAATTGGTTTAGGAATTGATCCTAGTACTTTAGGAGAAGACCGAACTTAGAAAGGGTCAAAGTTGTGACTCATAAGTACCAGTAATTAGCAAAATATATGTTCTGTACTATTGATATTTAGAATTAGATATGATCATAGAGATGAGTGAGGACTACTTAGTTATGAACCTATAGGTACCGAGAGGTTAAGTTATGATGATGGAGAACTTAGATTTCAAGTCTAAGACCCTAAGGGTCAAAGTATAAGACACCTTTGATGCAATGAGTTTATTAATTCAAGTATGTTGTGATGATGCTTGTGCTACGATGAGTATGATTATGTGATTTTAAGTTCATCATGATTATAGAAGTGAATGAGAATGTTTTTGAAAACCATATGAGATAAGTCTTGGGTGACACTGGTTCGGCCGAGCACCCCTAGGAAATGAGTTTTTAAATATGGCATAGCACATCGAGACGTATTTCTCTTACATCGGTAAGGAAATAACAAAACTGTGAGGGTATGGTAGATGCAGCCTACCAAAGCGGACAAATTTACTGTGCACTAGGTGCCGTAGATGCGTTTCAAAGAAGGAAATAACCTTGACCTGCACTCTAGGAGCCGGGATGTATTCAGGTGATCCTTAACCTGCACTCTGGGAGTCGGGATTTATTTATACTTATCTGAGATAAGTCAAATGATATGTTACCCCTTCTATTACCCCATATGAAATCTAGTGATGACTAGTTAGGTTTGAGCTCATTCCTAGGCAATAGGTGAGATGGAATTTGGTGGCTATGATAAATATCGCCGGGGCAGTGTGTGTTTGGTTAGATTTTGGTGGCTACGATAAGAAGTTGGTCTTTGAGAAAAAAAATTTAAAAGTTCAAGTATGAGAAAAAAGTATATGAAAGTACTGTGCCTTCATGCCACCTATATGATTATGTTTCTTGATTGTTGTGCTCAATTACTGTGATTTTCATGTTAATGTGCATATGGTATTACCATGCATTCATACCTTTATCTGTTGCATTCATGACATTTAGACTCATCCTAAAATGAATAGACCTTGGATAAATATACTTTGAAAACCTAAAAAATGAACTCTATGCATGCTCACCTTTTGTATCAAACTCGAGGTTCCTGGGGATGTAGACGATGACACTAGGATAGGAGGTTTCCCCTATTGAGATTCTTTATCAAGATTCTCACCCCCCCTCCATCTCTCTTTCTTTTCCGTCACGTCTTTAGATCAGGATGGCAACGTTCATTCTGTTTATCGACACCCCTACATGGGAGGTCCATTTTGACCCCGAGCTGCAGTCATACCATTTTGAAGAGCGTTGTGCAGTTAGAGTTTTCATGTTCATGGGATGCCCATTCACACATCCTGTACGTAGCTATTGTTTCTCGCCGACTTCTCCATACGATGATGATTTGGTCTTCGAGCACGTACGTACACCTAACTAGAAAACTCGCCGCACGTACACCACTGCACCTACCAGTTATGTGCCCACTCCCAACATACTCCATCCATGGATCGGTTATGTTCCCCCCTTTCAGGTTCGGCAGTAGTAGATCCCTTGGAACGTCTAGTGCACACATACCACATATAGTTTAGGATAAACCTTCTTTTGTTATGAGGTTATTCACCTTAGGTGCACTAGGGTAGGGGTGTTATTTCTTATGCTTTCCTTGTGTTTTTATTTCAGTTGTATTCATGTTTTGTTGTACTAAACTAAGTTTCGCCTTCAGATAGGCATATTGTGATATTAATGTAGTACTCCCTTGATGTGTTATTGATTGTTCCATGATTTGACATGCCTTTTTATTTTGTGACTCATCCTCATGTTTTACGATATATGTTAATGCATGTTTACGTGATACGCGGCTCTCGCTTCACTTTTATATTTCAAAAAAAAAAATTTACCCGTATTTTCCGCTAAGTATTTTAAGGAAAGATTTTAAAGAATGAGACTAAGAAGTAATAACCTAATGATTAACCTAAATATGTTCTAGGAGTATTGGGTTAAAATTAGGATGTTACAATGTTAGCCACTGTGTGCTGGTTTTCAAACGTGATTCTGTTTCAGAGCTTTCTTTCAATTGCTAAAGCCATAGGGATTGGCACTACCTTGATTCTTGCCGATATCTTTGTGCTTGCCTTCCTGTTTGTGCTTATATATGTTCTGGAGACCAAAGCGTTTACCTTGGATGAAGTGGAACTAACATGGAAGGATAGAGCTTGGAGCAAGAACGCAGACACATGCAATCTTCTTGAGGGGGATAACAATCGCTCCTAGTGATGAACTAGCCCAGCCCCTTGGTTTGCCATGATTTAATTTGTTTCGTGTCACTCATGTAGCGATGGGTAGATCGACAGCCACAACAGTGGATTTGGCAAGCTCACGGAGTGGTGGATTTGGTGGCGGATTGTAGAGGGCTCACAGTGGTGTGGTGGAGGAGGAAGGCCGCGAGCTAGCCACCACCATCTTCCTTCTTCTCTGTCACCCCTGTTTCCAAACCCAAAACCTTTCCTTAACCCTGGGTTCGAATTCCTAGAACCTTCCTTAACGTTGCCAAACACTCGACACCTTTTTTGTTCTTTTTATTTTATTTCCCTATTTTTTTTATTTTTAACAAACTAAGATATGGTGGTGTTTTTAGAGGGGACCATTTATCATTACTCCAAGTAGAATGAATGGCTAGAATTCATTTTTTCAAAATTTCAAACTGTAGCAAATGAATATTTTAGCAATATTCCATTTAATTTAATTTTTTTATAACGTCTTATAGAGTAAAGGACCTAATTAAAAAAAATTATGCAACATAAAAATCGAATTGAAAACTTCTAAAATGTAAGTATCTAATTAGAAATTGAATAAAACTATAGGAACCAGCAAATTAATTAAACCTTACTTTTACGTCGAGCTCCGAGTTAATGGTCTACGAGGACAATAGGCTGTCAATAAAGACACTATCACCGACCTTTTCCCTTTAGTTTAATTTTCTGAGATCCTAAACATTTAAATAATAAAGTCATACCGCGACTTGCTAAAAAAGGTAAAAGAACTATAAGACTGTGTTGATCTAGTTTAGATTCAAATTAATTAGACCCGGTTAAAAATTGAGGTTAGATTTCTTGAACAACAACCATAAAGAATATTTAAGGGAGTTAACTAAATTTGTGACTTTAAGAACTTTAAGAAGATTAGTAACACCTTATTCTACTGTGTCATGAGGGAGTATGTTGTTCCAAAGTGCAGCATATAGACATTGTTGAATCATATTTTAGTTTGTTTATTCTTCGTTGTCGTGCTTTCTATTCCTTTTTCGTACTATTTCATTCATAATACACCGTGATATACAAAAATCCGCAATTGTTTTTAGTTAAGTTTGTGATTATGTTTTGTAGAACAAAACTGCAGTATTTCCCTTAATTTCTCTCATTACCGATTAATTATGCTTTGATAAATACAGCTATGGATCTTGCACAGAACAAGGAAATTATAGCCATCATAGGAACAATAACACACAGCGAAGCATGTTTGGCAAGTGAAATTAATAGCAACACAAACAGCGTTCCTATTTTGTCTCTAACTTCACCTGCAGCAAGCACAGATTTATCATTTCCTCCAGTGCCAAACTTCATCCAAGTGAGCGATGATATCAGCCTTCACATGCACTGCATTGCAGCCATTGTAGGAGAATTCAGATGGCAAAAAGTGACAGCAATCTATGGACTTAACAACGGGTTCTCTTCTGATCCAGGGGTGCTTATTAGCCTCTCCCATTCTCTTCGGCTTGTTGGTTCGGAGATTGATAACCATTTAGCTTTGCCTTCCTTGTCCTCTCTATCAGACCCAAAATCTAGAATTGAAAACGAGCTTAATAAGCTCAAGAGGAAGAGTAACAGGGTCTTCTTGATTGTGCACTCTTCTTTAGAGCTAGCCAGCATGCTCTGTGAGAAAGCACAACAAATGGGTATGATGGAAAAAGGTTCTGTATGGGTTATCCCAGATGGGGTTGGCGGCCTTCTTGATTCAGTTAACTCATCAGTTATCTCTAACATGTAAGGTGTTATTGGATTTAAAACACACTTGATGGAAATGACCGATGCATATAAAAAGTTCAAGTTCAAATTCCGAAGAAGGTTTGCGTTAGAGTACCCTGAAGAAGAGAGCATTAACCCAAGTGTCTTTGCAATTCGATCTTATGACGCAACTTGGGCTATTGCTCAGGCTGCAAGGAAATCAAAAGGAAAGTTCAGCCTAAAAGAGTTATCAGAAGAGATTAAGTTCAGTAAATTTGATGGATTAACTGGAAAGAATGGCTTCACAAAATAAAAAGTTACCGCAATCGCCAACCTTCACTATAATTAATGTGATTGGGAAAAGCTACAGAGAAATGGCATTTTGGTCTCCAGCACTTGGTTTCTCCAAGAACATTGTCAGACATGAGCTAACGGAGATAAACAAAAATAAAGATTCTAGTGGAGTTTTGAGCACAGTTTATTGGCCTGGAGGCTCACAGTCTGTTCCTAAGGGATGGACTCACAGTTATAAGGAAAGACCACTGAAAATTGCAGTGCCGGCAAAGGGTGCCTTCAAGCAGTTTGTGAATGTTACCTATTATTAGAGCTTGAATGAAACTTACGTAAATGGTTTCTCAATTAATGTCTTCAAAGAAGCTATTAAACATCTTCCTTATCACTTGCCATATGAGTTTGTTCCCTTCTATGGCTCCTATGATGAAATGGTTGAGCAAGTTAGCAACCAGGTAAAATTACCAATATATAAAGGACATGATCATTGATTCATTATTAATGTAATCATGACCTCCTTTTTTTTAATGTCAATTTGATTATTTCTATTGTAGACGATGGATGTAGCTGTTGGAGATATATCAATTGTGTCATATAGATATCATCTAGTAGAATTCTCACAACCATATATCTATTCTGGCCTTGACATGGTTGTTACTGAGTGTACTAGACTAGAAAATATGGGCCTATACCTCGGCCCAAAATACAAGACCTCGGATAAAGGACCCAGACCTCGATCCAGTCCAGGAGACTTCTTCTATGGGACACAGACCTTTCACAAGGAAGAAAGTACCCCTCAAAAGATCACATCACGAATCTAACCGGAAATATCTCACTATATCCATATATAATCCACCTTTATCCTACTATATCTATTATATCCGATAATTATCTCTGATAATTATCAAATCACAGATATATCTCCTACATTTAAGGAAGATCATAACGAATTTACTAGATCATAACAGATCCACCACACGGTCACCTCACTATATAAAGGGCTTAACGCCCCCAGGTATGACAACCCTAATCATATACTATTCTCTACCACTCTACGCCTCTCTCATTCACTGACCTGAGCGTCGGAGTGTCTTTGCAGGTATCCCACCCTCCGTTTCCATGGACGTCGGAGCTACTTGCATCCTTACCGCTACTTCTAGGCAAGAACATTGGCGCCCACCATGGGGCCCGGTAAACAAGCCTACCCCACAAACCAAACAATCCAACAACCATGGCTGACAGCTCCAGCCAAAACACACCTCCAAATAATCACCCTCCATACTCTCCTCCTAATCTCGACCAACTACAGGAGGAAAACCGCCGATTAAGGGACCAGCTTCG
The DNA here is from genome assembly GCA_031216105.1 of Dalbergia cultrata. Taxonomy (NCBI): domain Eukaryota; kingdom Viridiplantae; phylum Streptophyta; class Magnoliopsida; order Fabales; family Fabaceae; genus Dalbergia; species Dalbergia cultrata. The sequence continues at coordinate 25,672,146 of CM062353.1, read as the reverse complement.
CAGGCTTCTAGACGAAAACCAATCACTGAGGTTCGAAAGTCCAAGAAGCCCCAGACAAGGAGCAACCCATCACGAGCATACTGAGTTTGCCAGTCACAGATGCGACTACAACAAACCAACATATTCCCATTATCCTACCTGTCAAGCTGAATTTGAGAATGGGCCTGAACCCATAGACTGCGGACCATTCTCAGCAACGCTAATGGCCACGAATCTTCCGGCCAATTTTAGACTCCCAACAACACTCCGCCCCTATGACGAAACAGGGGACCCTCAATCATTCATCACAATGTTCAGATCCATGATGCTCATAAATGGAGCCACAGATAGAATCCTTTGCAGAACTTTTCCTTCTTTTCTGGAAAAATCGGCACTTCTGTGGTTCTCAGCCTTACCTCCGAATTCCATACACAGGTTTGACGACCTCATACGAGCTTTCGTTAACAGGTTCGTATCATCCAAAATCTATACCAAGACGTCAGATTCTCTGGAACATGTTCGGCAAGGGTCCGACGAGTCCTTGAGAGCTTATCTGACTTGATTCCAAGAAGAAGCATCCCAAATACCTGACCTTAATCCAGCAGTGGAACTCCACCAAATCAGAATAGGTCTGCGATCTGGACCGTTCAAAGAAAGCCTAGCAATCACCAGACCGAGAACCATACACGAACTCCGGGAGAGAGCCCTTGGATACATCAATACCGAGGAGCTCCGAGCAGCGGAGAGGCAGAATCAGAAACAAAACAAAGATAACCAGGACCAGAAGCACTAAGAAGGCAAACATAAACACAAGAAGAATATTGGATACTCGGAACCAGGATTTACTACTTACACCCCACTCAATGCCAGGGCAAGTACAATCCTGACAGAGATATTCAGCGCTCAGCTCCTGAAGCCAACTAAAGGAGATCCTCGGCCAGGACCAAAAGGCACAGATCAAAACAAAATCTGTGCATATCATAATTCCAGAGGGCACACAACAGACGAGTGCAAAAGCCTGAAGAATAGAATTGAACGTCTCATCCGAGATGGACATCTGAAGCAATTCGTCAATAACAAGAAAGAAGAAAAGAAAAGAGGCCAAAGCCAGGAACGAAGAAAACGCCGAGTTTCCACAACATCCTCGGATAGCGAATCCCCACCAAGACGAAGAAAATCCGAACGGATGAGGTCGCCCTCCCACGAAGAACCAAGAATCCATGGTGTCATCGACCACATTGCTGGAGGATTCGCTGGAGGAGGCGAGAGCAACTCAGCCATAAAAAGATCACTCCGGGCAATCATGTCACTCGAAGGAACATCCCCTTCCAAGAAATCACAAACCAAAAACCCGGTAATATCTTTCTCAGATTCTGATTTCAAAGGAATTGATGAAAATTTACACGACCCTGTTGTAATTTCCATTCTTGCTGGAAATTTCTTGGTCAGGAAAGTCCTCGTGGATCAGGGGAGTTCAGCTGAAATACTCTTCTATCCCACCTTCAAGCGGATGCAACTATCCGAAGCCTCTCTCCTCCCTTACAATGGCGAACTAGTCAGATTCACCGGAAACAGAGTAAAAGTACTCGGTTACGTATGGCTCAGGACGACATTCAGCATGGAACCGCTGGCAAAGACGGTCGACCTCCAGTACCTTGTCATCGATGCAAACAGTCCCTACCACATAATTCTAGGGCGACCTTCACTGAACGCCCTAGGAGTTGTGGTCTCAACACCACATTTGGCTATGAAATTCCCAGTATCCGAAACTAAAGTTGGCGTAGTACACGCTGACCAGAAAGAAGCAAGGACTTGTTACAACGAATGCTTGAAAGTCAAATCCATGGAAAAACATAAATCTGAGCAGATACATAATGTATTCCATACCGATCAAATCCCCCTGGTCTCAGAGCTGGATCCCAGAGGAGAAATTCAGAACCGACCACAGCCGGCCGACGACTTGCAGCCAATCCAAATTGGAGATACGGCTGAAAAGGTAACGTTCATCGGAACCCACCTACCTCCAAGCTTGGCTTCAGAGCTCTCCACGTTACTTTTAAAAAATGCAGACCTTTTCGCATGGACCCCTGCCGATATGCCAGGGATAAACCCGGATGTAATTAGTCATCAATTAATGGTCAATCCGAAAGCTCGGCCCATAACGCAGAAGAAAAGAACTCTGGGAGTCGAGCGTCAGAAAGCAGCTCTAGAAGAGACGAAGAAACTCCTTAAAGCCGAATTCATCAGGGAGATACGATATACCACGTGGCTAGCAAACGTGGTAATGGTAAAGAAAAGCTCGGGCAAATGGCGCATGTGTGTAGACTTCACTGATCTTAACAAAGCTTGCCCAAAGGATTCCTACCCGCTCCCAAGCATCGACAAACTTGTCGACAACGCTTCTGGTTATCAATATATGAGCTTTATGGATGCATACTCGGGGTACAACAAAATCAGAATGCACCTAGAAGATGAGGATAAGACGGCCTTCCTTACAGAACACGCCAACTTTTGTTACAAAGTCATGCCTTTTGGCTTGAAAAATGCAGGGGCTACTTACCAGAGACTCATGAACAAAGTTTTTGAGGAACAGATCAGCCGAATGGTCGAAGTCTATGTTGATGATATGGTAGCTAAAACGCCCCCAGCAGGAGACCATATAGGAGATCTCAAAGAGCTATTCCAACAGCTCTGAACCTACAACATGAGGTTGAATCCAGAAAAATGTGCATTCGGAGTTCACGGAGGAAAGTTTCTCGGTTTTATGCTCACCAACCGAGGAATAGAAGCAAACCCAGATAAATGCCGAGCAATAGTGGAAATGAGAAGTCCAAGCTCGATGAAAGAAGTGCAACAATTAACAGGACGCCTAGCGGCGCTGTCTCGCTTTTTATCAAGATCAGCTGAGAAAGCAGCTCCATTCTTTAAAAAGCTAAGAAAGCAAACGTCATTTGAGTGGTCTGTGGATTGCGAAAAGGCCTTTGCTGAGTTAAAGGTACTACTCTCAACACCTCCTGTGCTCACTAAGCCCCACCTTGGAGAGACTCTCTTCCTTTATCTTTCGGTAACTGAACACGCTGTAAGTTCAGTCGTCGTCACTGAAAGAGACAAAATACAATAACCCGTGTACTTCTTCAGTAAAACACTCCAAGGTCCGGAGCAAAGATACTAGAAAATCGAAAAGCTAGCATATGCAGTCGTAGTATCAGCCAGAAAATTAAGACCATATTTCCAGAGTCATCACATTGTCGTTCGCACAGAACAACCTATCCGGCAGATGTTAATCACGCCCAAATTGGCTGGGAGGATGATCTCATGGTCTGTAGAATTATCAGAGTACAGCTTGGAATTCCAACCCAGAGGCCCTGTTAAAGCGCAAACTCTCACTGACTTTGTGGCCGAGCTTTTACAGACTCCTCAACAAGAATTTGGCTCCTGGAGACTACATGTTGATGGACCCGCCAACAGGAAAGGAAGTGGGGCTGGAATCACATTAGAGAATGGAGAAGGAATTTTAATAGAGCAATCCCTCCAGTTTCAATTCCACGCCAGTAACAACCAAGCCTCAAAAGCTCGAAGTAAAGGCAGATTCTCAGCTAGTCGTCGGACAAGTGAACGGAACTTTTGCAGCTAGAGACCCTCTACTCGAGAAATACCTAGCACTGGTAAGGAATTTAATGCAACACTTTACCTCTTGCGAAATAACTCACATACCAAGAGAGCACAATACCAGGGCAGATATTCTCTCTAAGCTGGCCAACACGAGCAAACCACAGAACAACAAGTCTGTGATCCAGGTAAAGCTTCAGAATCCGAGCTGCCTTCAATCCGAATGTTGTAATACTGAGGTCGGAGGCCAAGATTGGCGAACTCCACTCCTCAGATACCTAACATCTGGAGAATTCCCAACCTCGCCATCCAACGAGAAAAAATTCAAACGGCAAGCTAGTTTCTACACACTATGTGGCGACCAACTTTACAGGAAAGGGTACTCATTGCCGCTCTTAAAATGCCTTGGCCCCCAGGAGGTAAACGACGCTATGGCAGAGGTCCATGAAGGAGTCTGCGGAAACCACATAGGAGGTCGAGCTCTTGCTGCCAAGATACTCCGAGCAGGGTATTTCTGGAACACTATGAAGACTGACTGCTCAGAATTTGTACGAAGATGTGACAAGTGCCAGAGATTTTCTGACGTCTCCCAAAGACATCCAGAGCCATTACACTTCTCGAAAGCTAGCTGGCCTTTCCACAGATGGGGAGTTGATCTACTCGGTCCATTTCCCCTGGCACCAGGGCAACTCAAATACTTGGTAGTAGCAATTGACTACTTCACCAAATGGATCGAGGCAGAACCTCTTGCAACAATCACAGCAGAAAAGGTGAGGAAGTTTATCTGGAAAAGAATCATATGTAGGTTCGGACTTCCCAAGGAGTTAATCACAGACAACGGTACACAATTCACAGACCGAAGATTGAAGGAGCTCTGCGACAACTTTCAAATTAAGCACACGTTTACTTCTGTAGAACATCCACAAACCAACGGCCTCGCCGAGGCCGTGAATAAAGTTATCCTCACCACACTCAAGAAGAAGCTGGACAAAAGAAAAGGCTTATGGGCCGATGATTTATCTGAAGTCTTATGGGGGTATCATACTACGGCCCAATCCTCAACACAGGAGACACCATACAGACTCATTTTCGGTAGTGAAGCTATGCTCCCAGTAGAAGTCGCTCAACCCAACGCCCGACGAATGGCAATCACAGAAGAGGCAAATGATGAAAATAGAAGGGCCGAACTTGATCTTATCGAAGAAGACAGAGAACTAGCCCACATCAAAGAACAGGCAACCAAACAAAGGGTGGCCCGACTCTACAACAAAAAGCTCGACCCAAGATCCTTCCAGATTGGGGACTTGGTATTACGCAAAGTAGAACCACAAAGGAAACCTCCGGGAGAGGGAAAACTAGCCCCTAACTAGGAGGGACCATTCCGAGTAACACAAGCTGTAGGCAGAGGAGCCTACAAGATAGCTGAGCTCTCAGGACAAGAACTTCCAAGAACATGGAACGTCGCATCCCTAAGGAAGTACTACAGTTAAAAATTGTAACGCCTCAAATCATATGCGATGGGTGCACTCTTTTTCCTTTGACGGGTTTTATCCCACTGGGTTTTACCATCAAAGGTTTTAACGAGGCATGATCGGATATGAGCCGAACACTTCGGTGGCAGACGATGTAATCCATTTTTTGAATACAATATTCAGCTCATCACTTGATCGCAGATTAACACAAATAAAGCCGCCATACTCACAAGGCGCACCTCTACATAAGCCTCGGCTCTTGTCCCGAGTAGTAGAGGATTAAAGCCGCCACACTCACGTCAACCTTGGCCCTCGCCAAGTCGTGAAGGCGCACCTCTACATAAGCCTCGGCTCTTGCCCCGAGCAGTAGAGGATTAAAGCCGCCACACTCACGTCAACCTTGGCCCTCGCCAAGTCGTGAAAGCGCACCTCTACAGAAGCCTCGACTCTTGTCCTGAGCAGTAGAGGGTTAAAGCCGCCATACTCACGTCAACCTTGGCCCTCGCCAAGTCGTGAAGGCGCACCTCTACAGAAGCCTCAGCTCTTGTCCCGAGCAGTAGAGGGACAAAGCTGCTATACTGACGACAACCTTGGCCCATACCAAGTAGTGAAGACGCACTTCCGCACCGGCCTCGCCTCGTATAATTCGAGCACCTTGGCACAAAGAATGTAGGAGGAACACTGCCTGTCTCAATTCAGGTCAGCCATTTTCACAATTTAAACATTACTCGATCATATAATTATTCACCACAATATAATTCGAGCATGCATTGTGACATTCAATTATATTATCTTGATTCGAAGCGTACATTACATTCATCATATTGAATGATTCATTTTTACTAGATTAATTAGGAATATCCTCATCTTTAATCTCCATCCGATCATATCATATCGTTCTTAGTATATGGTCCAAGCATACATTATGTCGATCATATCAATTTCTGAACTGAGGAAAATCTATTTGATCACATAAGTCTTTGAAATAAAAAGTACTTATCAAACATCCGAACATAATTAAAAAAAAAAAAATCGAGGAGTCTTAAGAGTCTGAAGGAACCCCATCACCAGGAACGATTGCGGGAACTGGCTCTACAGCTGGAGAGACCTCGACCCCTTCATCAGCAAGGTGGTCGACTAATGCGCCGTCGACCACCTCTTTGAATGGACCGCATTGACTCAAGTCCAAGTCCCCATGAAAGAATCGGACTTGGTCCAGAGCACGGTCAAAACCAGCAGTGTATTGGTTGACCACATCGTCCTTCAGAAGGCCCACTTCATCTTGCAAGCATTTGTTCTCCTCGGTCAACCTCTTGTTCTCCACCTCGAACACCTTCTTCCCAGCTTCAGACTCCTGGATCTTGAGCTTCGATGCATCAGCCTAGCAATGAGGCTGTCGATCTTGTCTTCGTAAGCTTTTTTGGCCTCAAGCTAGCCCCTCCTCTCATCGGCCAGCTTCAACTCGGCCTGCTCCTTCTCGGCCTTGTAATCGGCCGCGATAACCCTTGAGGTCTCCAGCTCATGAATAGAACTGCCATACTGCCTCTCCAAAAACCGAGCAATGGCAGCCTGACGAAGACCCTGATCTCCAGATGACGGCAGAGACCAGGGATCCCTGCCCTCTCCATCAAAGCCCGGTCCTCAGCATGGACGAACTGTTGGTCAATAAACTCTGGAGTCGGGAACTGAAGGCTCCAAAGGCTTGAAGAATTAACCGACTGAAGAAAATCCTTCACCTCAGCAGCCCCGACAAGAGCCGGAGGTGAAAGAGATGGCATTGCCTCCCTCTCTTGGAGACCAGTAGAAGTCCTAGGTCTCTTCCGATCTCTCAGAGGGTTCGGATCGGTGGGCGTCCCCGAGCTCGAACCCACCCCAGGAGAAATAGGAGGGACTCGACTCTCCTCCACCACCACACTCCCCTGACGCTTGAGAGTGGCGGCTCATGGGACATAGTTTCGGGGCCATCTCACCTGAAAAATTCACCAAGATTAGAACCAATATAATAAAATTAGATCAGCAAAATAAAAGGCAATAGCTCGGAAATACTACCTATATGATCGAGAACCCTCTTATTATCAAATCCCCACTCCAATAAAATCCCACAAGAGAGTGGAGAACTGGGACTCACGCACTCCTCCAGGAAATCAACCACCACCTGGTCCAAGAGGGAAAAAGAACTATACTCTACTCTCAAAATTTGGCGAGGATTGTGTTGCCAATAAAGGGGAAACCTCTCCAAACCATCAGAATCTAAGAAAAAGGGAAACTCAAACTCGATGGACCTCACCTTTATAAATTTTTCCTTAAACTTCTTAAAACTAGAAGTTAACAAACTTAACAGCTTTTTTCGAGGTACACTACTAAAAGAAATCCAGGTACCCTTATCAACCCCTTTAACTTGAAAAAAATAAAAAAATACATCCACACTAGGCTCATGACCGAGCATAGCGAATAGATTCTCGAATGCCCGGACAAAAGCCCAACTGTTTGAATGGAGTTGAGAAGGGGCAACGATTACTTTATTTAAACACCCTTCCTCAAAACGGGTAAAAGGGACCCTAACATCTAATTTCTCGAAGAAATCTATATACATGTAAATAAAGTCGGCCTCCCTTTCATCCCCTCTATAATTACACACCCTATCATCAGGACCACAAGGAGCGCACTCTATCCTACTCTCCCCGTAGCTCGATACTAAACAAGCTCTCCTAAACCTACGGACCGACTCCCTATCATAAAAAATTGAAGCCACTTCCTTGACCTCATCGCTAACCCAGCCATAAGGATCGACTACGACCTCACCCTCACTCACTACCTCTTTCCCCTTTTGAGTATACTTCATAGATACTAAACCTCAGAAAAATAGATTTTGTCATACAAACCTCTTCCAAGTGCATCAGCATCAATATTAATGAAGCCAAAATTTAGTATAGCTATCCATATTTGTTAGAAGAATAACATTCCTGGAAAATTGGCATCGAAATAGATTCATCTCTGAGATAGAAAAAACAACAATTTGGTTCCTAATTTAACAAAATTATAACAAGACACAAAACTTGGTCCTTGAATTTTAATACATTGATCCCCAAAAGGAACTAACTTGTTATGGATGTTGTTAAATTTAGGGACCAAATTCTTGTTTTTCTATTTAAAGGGCGAATATGTTGCAATGCAATTTTTCCAAGGACGAAAATATATAGTTTTTCTTCTCTTATCGGAATATAGAAATATCCACGATTTCACATTCAGTGTTTCAATATATCTAGAATTTGATGCTGATCATATAGCTTTTCAATCGCAGTCTTTTTTTTTTTTTTTTTGATAAATCCTAGTTCTAATTCTTGGTATATTTTCAATTAAGCAGGAGAACCAATAAGACGCCCCTTGGCTCGATCAGTGCTGGCACCATGGTTATTTGTTATTCTCATTGTAACAAGTAGTTTCACAGCAAGTTTGACATCCATGATGACTATCCCGCAATTTAAGCCATCAATGTTAGATATCCAGACCCTTCAAAAAAGAAATGCCTCGGTTGGTTGTGATGGAAAATCATTTATTGAGACGTATTTGATTGACGTACTAGAATTCAAGCATGAGAACATTAGGAGATATGATTCCATAGATGATTACCTTGCAGCCTTTAAGAATAATGATATCGAAGCTGCTTTCTTTGTTTCCCCTCATGCTAAAGTCTTTCTCGCAAAGTACTCGCGCGAGGGCTTCATCAAATCAGGGGACACCTTCGGGCTTGTTGGCTTTGGTTTTGTGGGTCTCTCTCCTCATTTTCAATTGCATGACTTGTTTTTTAGATGTGAAAATTGGAATAAATCAAATGAACAAGAATGGATTCTCTTGTGAAATCTATACGTGATCATGTATAAATTTTTACATTTGACTGCATAAGGAGAACCTCGAAAGTAATTTATGAGACATGTAATCAATGGTGAAAATTTACATGATTAGGTTGTGCAAAATTCTTGCATAAGAGAATCCATTCTGCAAAGGAATGACTAAAATTTGGACATTACTCTGTCCACTTTTAACTATGTTTTTGGGAAAGAATGTAAATTTGGTACATTGGAAAATCAATGTATTTGGAGTATTTGCATTCTTTTCCAAGAATATAGTTTAAAATTGACAAAGGGAGTATCAGTGCTAATTATTATATCTTTCGTTTCATACTAAATGTTGCTTTGCCTTTTTTGGCACATTATAAAATATAAATCAATGTATCTAGCACATTCACAAATCAATGTATTTGATAGATACATTGATTTATGAATGTGCCAAAAAGGTCAAAGTGTTTATTTGTGTTAATGCTTCTGCATTTCAATTTTCACTTCTACCAAACTTTATGTACAATACATTACTCATGCTTCAGATATTTGATCCAACACTTTGTGTACATTTTTGTTTTTTGATACCTCAGGTATTTTCGAAGAAGAGTTCCTTTTTGGCTAGTGATATATCTGAGGCATTATTAGGTGTTATAGAGAGTGGAGAAATACAACAACTTGAAAAAGATATGCTATCAATTGTAACTTGTTCTCCGAAGGATCCAAATCCTTTGGAGAGCAAAGCAAAAGATGAGTCAATGTTAGGTTATCAGCCTTTCTTTGGGCTATTTTGCATCTGTGCTACTATTGCTGCTCTGGCATTATTGTACATCATGATTTGTTTGGTCTTGAAGAATGTAGGGAACTTGGTGAGATACTTAAAAGCTGTACTAACTCAATTAAAGAGAATAGGGAGATGGATAACTGCTAATTTTGCTGGGATCTATTCCAAAGTACAATCAAGGAGCATGAGAAAGAGTTAGTGTTGGCACATAAAGAAGAAATGCTGAGGAAACTGTCACTAATAGTGAGCATTGCCCTGTGGTTGTTGAACTAGTTCGATGTAGTACTAGCTGCTCATGCTCCCTAACACATTGATTCTTTTTGTCGGTGTAGAAAGCTTTCTACAGATGAAAAAAGTTAGAATGTAAAAAGCATTTCACTTGCAAATATATAAAGATGTTGAAGAGCCCAAAATAATATGAAGGTATTGTTGGAATACATACAAATGATTAAACAAAGGTAGAATTTTAATAACTTTTGGGTATCCTCATAAGACTGCTCGATGAGTCCGAAAACACATCTTTTTGTTGGTGTAGAAAGCTTTCTACAGATGAATTTATGTTTGCTCTAAGTTTTTTGTTGTGTAGGTTAGTTTCTATGTTGTTTCTAGTTTTAGTCCTTTTGCAAGTGTTATTTTGCGGCTTTTAATTTCTATTTTAATTTGCCTTTTATTTTTTATACCTTTGCTCTTTTGTATCAACCAGTAGCTCCCCTGCTTTGGGTTGAGCTTCATACCCCTAAAATGAAAGGGGATGCCACTAGGGAGCTCTCATTTGTATCGTAGTGTTAGCCAAATCGGCTATATGTTACATGTGTTATATGTATCTGGTCAAGTTTCAAAGTTAAAAGGAAACAAGTTTATTCAATCAAGGTCTGTAAAAACATATTAATCCCACGGAAATAGTTACTATAGAGTAGGCCACTAATAGTTTTTGTTTTTTTGTGATCAATTGAATAATTTTCAAAATAAAATGACCTAACAGAACAAATGCAACCAAATAACTAGAGTTGATTTTGGGCTCATGTTAATATTAAAAATTTGAAAAAAAAAATAAAGAAATCAACTCAGACATGTCCGCGGTATGTCCAAGCCAGGTCTACAATGAATTACAGTAATATCCAGCTTTGTTTGAAGCATGTCCGAGCTCAAAATAATTTTTTTTTAATTGGACGCATATGAACACGTGTCCAACACGTATTATATGGATGTCAGACACCGACACGTGTATGACACATGGTCGATGTGTCTATGCTTCTTAAGAAACAAGTTATTATATTCCTTTTAATAAACATATTAATTTGTATAAAATATAATACAAAATAAATAATTAGAAAAAAGTGGAGTACAGTAGTAATTAAATAATTTATCAAATATCATTCATGCATCATAGATATTATGAAGGAAAGAGAACCCTAACTAATAATCAACTTTATGATGATAATCAAATGTAATGTCATAACATCATCCCTTCATATTCTACAAAATAACAATATATTTAGATATTAGTTAATTATACATCTAATATTATTTTAATACATATAAGATTTTGGTAATAAAATATTGACCAGTTAAATATATATGAGAAATAATTGTGCTTGGATATAATTGTTTCATTCATGACCATTTTATGGATGAAAGACAGATGACTTGGTTGGATGACACATAAGCTAATGTCATTCCTCCAAAAGTCATTATATATATATATGATTTGAATCAAAATTAATTATATTTATTACTATAGTTATTGTAATTACGAGATCAACCTAATTGAAATAATTTATTTTGAATCATAATATAATTTTCAACAATGAATATAGAGATTACAGCATTTTTTTAAGAAAATCTTATTTATTTATTTTTCCAAATCCTATCTTTGAAAAATATCTAATATGCAAAAAATCAATATACCTGCTTTAACAGAAAATCAAGAATCATGATAAATAATCAAATTGGAATAAATTATAATCAATTATATTTATTACTAGTTGTTGGACAAAATAAATGATATTCAAATAAATGATAATTTATTTAACAGAAAATAAATGATAATTTATTTAAATATATTTTACTAAAAATTGAGTATATAAATTTATCTTAAAAGTAAGTTAATATATAAATAATTAAATAAGTGGACAAAATATAAATATGTCATTCTCTTTTATATCTTATTTTGAATATAATGTTTATATATAAGGTTGAAAAAACCTCGATAGATAACCTATAACTAATAATAAAAAGCCTATTTTATGAAAATTTTACACGTTTTAAAAGTTGAAATTTTTTAATAAAGAAAATGAATAAAGGAATAATTTTACTATATTATGAGTCACTTATAGGGAGGACAATGAGTATCCATGAGAAAGGGGACACGTCCCACGCCTCCCGTCATTGTTTAGAATTTTACCTCTCATTCTCATCCCTATCTCTCTTATGGGTCCATATTTCCCATTTCCCGTAGGAATTTTGAATCTCATGATATTCAAGGATTTATTAACAAATTTCAAAAAGAGAAAAACTTTAAAAATATTTTGTAATTTGAAAAATAAATATCCATAATAACAAATACTATTAATGAAACATAATCTAAATTAAAATTAAAATGCATATACAATGCAAATACAATAAAAATAATTAAAAAAATAAAAGTGTGCTATCCTCGTCGCTATCCCGTTTAACAAACGGAGACATAGCACTATCGATCATCCCTATGAAGACAAACTATGTCTCAACTCCCTTTCTCATTGTGGGTAATTCCCATATGTACCCACTTTCAATTTTTTTTTTAATCATCCCTAGCCGTTTATATCTTTTCAGTAAATTAAAATATTTAATTTGTAAAAATATAAAATATATTTTCTAATTAAAAAATAATGAAGAAATTTAATTTATACAATTTCAATTACACGTCTTTTCCTTGTATATCCTTTTAATAAATTAAAATATCAATTTTAAAATATACGATATAATTAATGTGTAATAATTAGTAAAAAATATATAATTCTAATTTATATAATCTCAATTATTAGAGTAGTATATCAATTATAATATTATTTTAAATAAAAAGTAATATAATTATTTAATTTTTAAAATTAATAAATATTTAGTATTATTATCAAAGAAGTATAAATTGTGAAATTAATTTTTAAAAAATATTTTAGTGTTGAAAAATTAAAGGTGCTTTTTCAAAAAAAAATTAGTATGAAAAAATTATGGAATTAATAGATTGGAATATGGAAATTGTAAAAAATTAAATAGAATATAGTGATATAGGTAGATAGATAATTTTTTTATTATGATTTTCAAAAGTGTTAAATTTGAAGTTAGAAAATTTTCCCCTAATCCCATCCTCATTTAGAATTTTGCCTCCATTCGTATCCACATCTCCGTCATGAGTTTCCATTCCTCATTCCTCATTCCACGTAAAAATTTGAATCCCTATTGATATTTATGGGTTTATTAAAAAATTTAAAAATACTTTGAACTTTAAAATATAAATATCCATAATAATAAATACTACTAATGCAACATAAATATAATAGCTTTATTATCATTAATGCTATATATATATATATATAGTTTTCATGGTATAATATATTGAATTATAATTTTGATTATGTTATTTTTTTATTTTGTATATTACTTTTGTTAAAGGTAGAGAGATATAAAGGTATTATTAGAAAAAATAATTGATAATTAGAAGGTAAATTAAATTCAAAAACTTAATTTAATTATTAAGATTATAAAATGATGGGGTATAATTTTTCTATGAATAACACCTGGAAAATTTTTTGTGTAATGAATCTTAAATATTAGTATTATATCAATTGTTATCATATTTGATTAAAAATAAATTATCATATTTGTATTATAATGAGTCTTAAATATTTGATTAAGAATAAATTTGGTAGAAATTGAATTTTGAATTATTAACATATCAAAATCAATCAATTAGTAATTCGTTAACAAATTAGCCTGCCCATTTTCTTTAGGAGAAAAAACTAATTTTAAAACTTATTTATTTTGAAAATATTTCCTTTATAATTTTTATATTGCCTTCATAACGTGAAGCTATTAATGGTTCTTAATTTAATTGTAAGTCGTAATTATACTGACATGAGTTCTTTCTCAATGTAAATTGTAATTTTTAATGATTGTAATATTTGATTTTATTTCATATAAAAATAATTAATAAGTAAATTGTAAACTAAGTTTAAAAAAAATCTTTAAACATAAAGATTAAGAAAGGTGGGACCTAAATCACTATATGAATGACACGTGTAATAATTTCCATGAAATAAGTTTGAAATATTATTATAATAGATCTATAATCTATAATAATAATAATAATAATAATAATAATAATATAATTTGCATATAATATATAATATTGTATATATTTTTCAATTGATATATATTATTGTATAAATGAATGTCTCCCTCTAAAAAAAAAGAGTAAAACACTGGATTTATTATTTTTATAGATATGCAAGTCACAGAGGACGCCTTGTATTTTTAGATGTGGCTATTTACTTTGTTTAATTTTAGAAATGATAAATGATTGCTTTCATTTCAATTTGAAATAGATTGATAGAAAAAAAAAATGTTACTTTGTAAAATTCTAAGACAAATTCATCTCTTTTTTATTATCAACTTAACGAAATCTTTCATTAAGTATTAGACAAATTAGAATAGATAATCACGAATTGGTCCACTACCTTTTATTTTAGCCAAATGAATCTATTTGTCACTTTGCTAGACTTGTTAATTATTAGTAGTGTGATCCATATACAATTAACAAATTTTTACTTTACACCTAAATCGGTGATTAAATATATATAGGGATTCAATGAGTAATAATAGCGGTCATGTCTTGTTTTATCCAATGTTACGGTTACATGACAGATCAAGGAATCCCATGGATATAACAAAATCAAATCTAATAACAATAGGTAAAATATAAATTAGAAAGATTTGCTCTTAAAAGATCTTGCACGCCATAATCATATGGCAAATAAGAGACTTGTTGATCTGATCAAGGCATTCCCCCCTTTTTTTCATATATCACACGATTTTTTGTTATAATGGAAAATTTTTTGTTGATCTGATTAAGACATTCCCCTTTTTTACTTTTTTCTATATCACATGGTTTTTTTATTGTAATGGCCCTATTAATATTTTAATCACCCCAATAAATTTATATCTAATCAATTTTTCAATGATTCTTAATTTGATATTTGTTTTCCATTCTTAATGATTCTTAATTTTAATTGTAAATCATAATTTTAATTATTTGTAATCCCATGAATATATCTTAATGATTCTAATTTTATTGATTCACGTAATCTTTAATGGTAGTAGATTTGATTTTATTAATAATTAATAATTTAATTCTATATTAAGTAAAAAAAATCTATAGACATAAATGTTTAGAAAAGTGGGCCCTAAATTACTATATGAATAACACATGTACCCTAAAGCTCTGTATGAAAGACACTTATAATATTTTCCATGAAATGA
The DNA here is from genome assembly GCA_031216105.1 of Dalbergia cultrata. Classification (NCBI taxonomy): domain Eukaryota; kingdom Viridiplantae; phylum Streptophyta; class Magnoliopsida; order Fabales; family Fabaceae; genus Dalbergia; species Dalbergia cultrata. Next base: position 25,656,949 of record CM062353.1, on the reverse strand, counting down.
CTCTTAAATATTATAATAATAGATTATAATTAGTATATTCCCTACATAAATAACTTAAGTGACAATTACAAATCAAACTGAGATAGATATTGAAATAAATTATAATTAATTATATTTATTATCTTAATTATTACAATTGACATTACATATAAATATGTTGTTGATAAAAACATTATTCATATCAAAATAAACAACATGAACAAAGAATAATAATGAAAATTTGTGCATTTTGTATAAATTGAAATTAAATATACTATTACAGAAATAATATATTATCTTTTGATGTAGTGAGAAATTCATGTATTAATATAAATAAATATAGTTGATTAAAAAATAGAAAGTTATATTCTCTAAGAAATATTTAACAAAAAAATTATGAATAATTAATGGTAATATAATATACTTAATTATATTTATTACAATAATTATAAATGATACATTCTTTAAAAAAAATGACTCAAAAAAAAACCTGATATTATTTTTTCTGTCCTACATAAAATATTATTTTTCAAAATAAATATCTAATTTAAAAGAAAATTAGTGTATATCCCACCATTAAAAAAAATGTCACATTACCCAAAAAAAATCGATACATAATCATTTTGATATTTTCTTTTGTCAAAACTAATTATTTAAATATGTTTAAATCGATTTTAAATCAACCTTATTTCATTGAATAAATTTTTATTCTATTTGAATTGAATTTGTTTCAATATGCAACCAATAAATTCTTTAATTCTTTAATTAATTAAAGATGAATATTTGATCAATTTTAATAAATAAATAATTTAATTTTAATTAATTAAAATTTTCTAACCAGCTTCCTTATTTGATACCGTTTTAATCAAGTCAAATAAAAAAAATCTAGAATCAAAATAATATTAATGACTAATTTTATTTAAAAAATAAACATAATATAAAATATTATAAAGAAATCAGTTTTGGATTTTTTATTTCAAATAGACATATGATATGCTAATATTGTAAAAAAAAATGGATATATTATTTTTGCTTTAAAACATATATAATATTAAAGATTAAGAATCATGTAAAATAATTTGTAATATAATATTAAGAAATAGATACAACATTAAATAATTATTTAAAAATGTTCAACTGATGTAATTTTAAATAATATTAATTGCAATAACAATATTAAAAAATTGATATCAAATAATAACAGATAATAATCCTAATAACAAAATTTTTTGTTAATCATCGATCAATCAATTAAAATTAATATAGTATAAAAGAGTAAGAATAAATATTTTTTATTTTTAATTATATATATATATATATATGATATTCCAATGTTTTAAATCGATATAATATTAAACAGTAAGGATCGTTTAAAATAATAAGTAATCCAATATAAAATGGCTATAATATTAAAGAATAATTTAAAAATTAACATATGATAACTTTAAATAATATTAAGTTTTCAATAAAGTAGTCTTTAAAAGTAGAATGTATACTATTAATGAAAATAAAAATATTTATGATAATTTAAAATATAAATATGTATGATGTAATATTAATATTTAAAGATAAAAAATTTAAAGTTTTATATTAATATATAGATACGTACAAAATAAAAATAAAAATTTAAAACAATATATGTAGATATATATATATATATTTAGATATAGATATGAATTCATTTAATATTTATGATAGAAAAGCATTTAATATTTTATCTATATGGTTATAAATAATGATTAATAAATAAAATTATTGAAAAAAGTATTATTAAGATTTGATAAATAATAAAATAGATGAATTCTTTACGTGAAAAATGAATTCACATGGAGATAGCATGTGGAGTTTTCCATATCTAGAAAACTCTCTTTTATAAAATATTAAATATTGTTCCTTAAAAAAAATTCAAATATTATCTACATTTGTTACAATTATTATAATTTATACATTCTTTAAATAAATAATTGAAGTAAAAATATCTGATCGAACATTTCCCAATTCTATACCAAATATTATTATTGTGTGAAAAAAACCATCATTTGATGTGTGTAATCAATCCAAGGAAACAAAAGCCTTTGATATTGATTCAGTAATAAAACAGATGAAAGAAAAACAAAACAATCTATAACATCATAAGGCAAAAACTTTTCCATTAAAAATTTGCATCAAATTTAGAACTTATCATCAATTGTCAACAATAAGCTAAGCTCATCCATTAAAAAAAGAAAAAAAATAACTTCCTAAACAACAAAATAAACTTAAAAAGGATCCCCCTCTATTGCACTAAAAAAGATAAACTGAAAAAAAAAACACTACCAGAAAAACGTGGGATATCGACGGAAACTACCGATGGGTTCGCACCTGTCGGTAGTTACCAACTCCAACTCTGATGGGTTGTCACATTGTGGGAAATAATTATAGTTGTTATTAGTGTATACGACAAACCTATTGGTAACACAGTCGGTAAACGCATAATATTTGACGGGTTTACCAATGGGTATATCCAACAATGTTTTATTTTTTTATTTTATTAAATAAGCTGATGGGTTAACTGATGGGTATTTATTATAATTATAATTATAATATTATCGACGGGTATATTTAACATTTTTATTTTTTATATTTTATTAAACATACCGACGGGTTAATTGACGGGTAGTTATTATAATTATAATTATATTTATTAATAATGTTATCGACGGTATTCCTTTTTAAAAATTAATAATTATTATCTTTTATCGATGGATTTCCTAATGGGTATTTGAAAGTTCACTAGTTACTGTGCAAATTTTGCATCTTCCGTTGGTATACCTGTCGGTAATTACTAGTTATCAAAACAAATCGTTTCATTAAACGTGTACCCGTCGGTAAGACACAAATTTATCACCATCACAACCTTCTTCCTCTTTATTATCTAAACTCCCCCTCTCTCTAAGCTCGCCACTGTCGCCGCATTTCACCTCCGTTCGTGAGTATTTTAATCGATTTAGTTTTTTGATTTCATTTACTTTTTTCGTTCATTTATGGGTGCCCATAATGTTGTATTTTGTTGCATTGGGGATTAATATTGTTGTTAATTTATTAATGTATTAATTTTATTTGAGGGTGACAGTGATTATCATAGCGATTATCGTTTTGCAATTCTTATTCTTTATGTTATTTTATGTTTTATATGTATATAAGTGTGTTGATTTAAATTTATCATATTGTATTTTCAGGATTGGAGTTAGCTAGACGCATTTAGGTTTCCTACATTTTGTATTTTTTTACTGCTATAGAGGTTAATAACTAAATTCTTGTTATTTATATTGGTTTAATATATATGTAGAATATATAGAGACTTATGTTTTCTAGGATAGAGTTGTAGGAAATGAGGATTGCATGACTGGGAGGAAGGGTGTAGAGGTCCTTCCCCGTCTTGTTTGATTTGTTTGCTGTGGGATTCTTTGTGTTTGCAGAGATTGCAGGATGCATGTTGTGGTGTAATACCCAGTGTACACGTGTCAGTAGAACAGTTACATATGGCCCTAGGATCCCTCGGGATCCACCCATGCTGTCGGGTCTTGAATTTCACTAAGTCCGGCTCTTACACCTCCTTGGAGGGCTATATGATAGAGCCACTTTCTTGTAATCAAAAGTCTGATAATTGTTCCCAAAAGAAAAAGAAGTTAAAAAGTGATTTTTAATAAATTTTATAAAACCTTTAAATGGCTTGTTTTTAGCCCTCAAGTTTAGAAAATCATAAGAATTCCCATATTTGAACTAAAACCCAAAAATTGGATTTTAATTGGTTGCGATTTTGATTTTTTAATATTTTATTTGAATCCAAATGGGGGGTATCTCCTTATTTACATTTGTGAACTTAAAATTAACAAATGTAAATAATGTTGTTGGGTGCTATTGCTGCATAATTTTGCAGAACAGCCTCACCGCAGCAAGTTATGTTCGCTGCAGATAGCCTATGTGTTAGCTGTAGTGAGTTGTTGATTCTCCAAGTTCATTGCAACGAGCTTTACTCGCTGCTGTGAGCGGGCCCAATGATAGACAGTACCAAAATGACACAGTTTCATTAAATGAGACCCCCATGCCCTTATAAACCCCTTCCAGCTCGGGTTCCTCCAAGAGAAACTGAAAATTTAGCCCGAAAACATCATTTCCTCCTCTTCTACCTTCCTCACTCCCAACCTCATTCCAATCTCTATGATCCAAGCTCCAAGGTAAGGCTTTGTCAATGTTTTATGCTAGATTTCTTCCCTCTCCTTCTTCCTCTATGTATGGGCTTTGTTGTTTCTCCCATTGTTGTCAAGTGGGGGTGCTCCCTTAATGTTGTTAGAGTTATGTTTGAGCTATCTAGAGTTGTTAGAGTCTAATTTAGAGTTTATGGTTGCTCTATGGCTATTGTTGGTGCCATTCCAAGCTCTTAAGGTCAAGTTAGTGGTGCCCACATACTCTCGGCTCTAAACGATGAGAGGGTTTGATCTCATAGCTTTAGTTTCCTCATTATGAGTATATTTCTCGCATTTATATTGTGAAATATGGAATTTGACATGCGAAAAGGTATAGATTATGATTTTACTGATTATGTCAAACTAAAAAAATTATGATTTACGATGATAGCATGAAAGAATGAGTTTTATAAAACCATGGGACCATGATTGCTATGTTGTGTGTTATGGAAAATGTTTTATATGCTAATGAAATGATTGTTGGAAAAAAATATATACGATTTAGCTAGTTAATATTTTAACAAATATGTTTTAAGAGTTATGATATCATTATATATTTTACTCCAGACTTTGGATTTCAGAAAGCCTTCGGAATGTTAAGTTGTTTTATCATAAAGGTATATAGAGTAGAGTATGTTTTAGCTTTAAATACAAATGTTGTTATGATTTACAAAGTAGTATAAAATTTATATGAAAGAGTTTTGAGCCTAGAGTAGAGCATGAAACAGAGTTTTGGAGAAAAGAAATTCAATTATTATGATTATAAACCCATGGTGCTTGAACTATGATATTAGAATTTCAAATATACGTTAGCTTAAAATATGAACTTGAGAAATTTAGTTTTATAGTACTAAGAGGTACGGAATTCAATATGATTCCTAGCAACTACTAGATACATATTCGGTGGGCTTGAAATCAGAATGCCTACAAGTGATGAACCTTTTGACTCGATTTTCATAGCCACGGTTATGCTAAAGTCAGATTGTTAGAGTTATATGAGTCCAGAACTCTTAGAGTACTAAGAATTTAAGGGCTCACGTTAGCGAGGGACGGAGCACCCAGCTTTTAGTAATATTGATTTTATTTATTTCTATTGAGTTATGTATGATGAGATATCGTTAGACGGCCATGGAGGCAATATTATTAAATGGCCATAGAGGGAATATCATTAAATAGCCATGGAGGCAATATTATTAGACGGCCATAAGGGCAATATCATTACATGTATTTATCATGCTCAGCCAATACTATTTCCAATGTTCTGTCACACCCTCAGTTAAAATGATTTCTTGTTTGATTATGAGTTAGAAATGGTTGTTGTAAATTTATAGAATGAATGGTGTTTCTTAGCTAACTATGTATTTAAATATCAAATAATTTATGATTGCTGCATGTATATTATTTATTATATATTCTTAGTTGTCCCATATGGGTGATGGGTGATAGCTCACTCACTAAGTCCGTTGACTCACCCCTCTCCCTTCCTCTCATAGTTGCAGTATAGGTCCAGCTTCAACCCAATTTGGTAGATATAGCTCTTCCTAGTGGTGAGTCTTACTTTGGAATAAGGCTTAGCTTAGGGTCATATTAGAGTAGAGTGCTCCAGTAGATGTGCAGGCAGGATCCAAGCCATGCATTATTTTTAGACTATGTATTTAAATTTAGAGATTTAAATATTTATGTATATGTTTTCACAGTCTAAGTATGCAATTGAAATATAAATTATGGATAAAGATTCATGTGATGAACTAGAGATATATTTGTAATTCAGTTTTTAGAGATTAAAATTATTGAATTCTTTCAGTTTATGAAATTAAGCATTATGGTTTAATTACAGAAAAATACTAGAGATTTCAAAGAGATCATATTTTAATTATTATATTTATTGATAAATTAAACATTTAGAGAGCCATGTCACCCGAAAGGCTTATGTAGGGATGAGATTCCTCATATGCTGGTCACGTTCCGAAATCAAGTCGTGATAAAGATGGTATCAGAGCATTTGGTTTCCCTACATGGTACTGGAGCAAGTGTACACAAACAGCATGTGGTTAATGTAAATGGAACTGCAGCCATTTACGTCAATGCAATGTTATTTGAGGCCTATAGGAAAGTCAGTCATGTATAGGTTCAGTAAGAGTCTATCTCATTTCTTGGAACTCCTGATCTAGTCTCCTATCCTTGTCTTTTCTTTTTGGGTGCTTGATGATCGTCAACCACCACAGTAGCACTACGTCAAGTAATACCTATTGCTTATGACGCCTTGAGCGGTCCTTTTGAACCCGTTAAAGATAGTTAGTGAGCACGTCCAATCAGAGTGCATCAAAGGGAGCACTAGTAGGAATAGTTACCTTAGACAGAAGTCAGCCGCGGGTACCATTGGCCAAGGCCACCTCTTTCAGTGCCCTCCTCTGACGTGTCCCAATATCGCCCAACCAAGAGATTAAGGTTGCAGCAAGCTAGATGGTAAGGTTCAGTACGGATTGATTAGTCACACCTAATTATTAGACAAGTGAAGGACGCCATGGAAGGTAGTGCCCATGAGGCACACTCACATGCTATGAATGTAGTTAGAGGCGGTGCAAGAAGAATGATTGCTCGTTACTTGAAGAGTTACAAGTCAGAGAGTAGAGAAACTTAATGCCCCAGAAGAAGAGAGTTAGCATAAGAGTGACCTAAAGTTAGTAGATAGAATCCTGATGAGAGTGCGAATCAGGCATGTAAGCATATAGTAGGGTTAATGGCTGACATTGATGTGTTAAATTGTCTTAAGTATCTTAATGTCATGACTCACATGCATGCCCATTATGTGAACATGGTATGAAATGCTAGCATAGTTTTGGGCATTTATTTGAATCATTATGCTTATTAGTTGCATCAATTGCTTTGGCTGCTACTTGTGATTTCTCTTTTAATCATATGCATGAAGTAGAGTGCATAAATGGTATATCTATGTTAGTTAAGCCTATGGGTGTATGCATGTGCGTGCTCATTTTATCATGCCTTATAGCACAAAGGGTAGAATAACTTTCCTTGATGCATCTTTAACATAGAAACTCAGGTTGCCTAGTGTCAAGTTTCCCTGAAGTGCTATTATGTTGCTATTTTTGTAAGCCTAACATGTGATTGGGTGATGTTGTTGTACCTTTGCACACAAAAAAAAAAAATGGTTTTATGAATGCTTAAGTTTTTCTTTTGGTAAATGTTTTGCAAGATTTTGAATGGAAAGTTTTTCTCAAATAAGTTTCAATAATATTTCCCTACCATGACTAGTTCTTAAAATGGAATGGAGGAATTTAGGAACATGTTTTGCTTGTGTAAAATTTAAGATATTCAGATTCAAGCATCCTAAAAAAGTTTTGTTTCATGCTCATAGAAAATGACTTGAATTCAAGGTTGAACGTTTTAACAAGTTATGCTTGTTTGCGGAATGTTTCCTTTTTATGTTATGTGTGCAAAAGTGATATTACTTTAAGTATATATGACATGAATTAGAGTACTATATGCATGTATGATAGTCTTACTTGAGTTGGCACTGCAGAGACATGATTAGAGTAACTTGAGGAGGTTGTGTATGTGGGACACGCATTCTTTTTCCCTAGCCCATGCATGTAAGTTAAATAAAAGAAACTTAAATGAAATTTGTCAAGTTTAAGTTACGGCTTGGTAACACAGTAATAAGAAGTTGATAGGCAAGAAGCATGTTGTTGCCTCTATTGCATGAACTTGTACTATGTGCAAATATGATTGGATGTGTTGATTGCATATTTTTACACTGGAAGAAGTTTGGTTAAGGATTAGAGAGTCTTAAGATAAGGAGAGTGGTTCACTGGAACCAATAATGCCATGTTTGTTCTTGCTTTTCTACGTGAACACATAAAGCAATTTGAAATGCATGACACATGCGTAGAGAGTGAGAAAGTTCAAGAACCGATGACTGAGAGTCCCCGTAGTATCAATTAGTATCAATCATAAAGAAAAAAGAACTAGAGTAAGGACACGAGTGACGTTTAGCCCATATCTTCGAGAGCTCTTACATGCACGAGGCAGCAGAGCGTAGTTTTTCCCCTAGGACTTGCATTTTGGAAAAGGCTACCCTTAGAGGTGGAGCCGCTCGGTGTAAGTTTCATGATGAAAACTGTTGTTACCTCGATAAAAACGGGCTACCCTTAGTGGCAGAGCCACCCAGATGTGACAATTGGTATCCTCAGCTAGAGTAATAGAGCAGTGGCCTTCAACATGGCATTGTCTCCTATAATATCAGCTAATATAGCCAAAGTATCATGTTAGAATGTTTTGGGAATTCAGGCCCATTCTTGAAACCTCTATGTGGGTTAAGTATTCCAACTCCTTGATCCTCCAATTACGCAAGTTCATATTTGGGGACCAAATCTTTTTAGGGGCGAAGATTGTAATACCCGGTGTACACGTGTCAGTAGACAAGTTCCGTACGGCCGTAGGATCCCCTAGGATCCACCCATGCTATCAGGTCCTGAATTTCACTAAGTCTGAATCCTACACCTCTTTGGAGGGCTATATAATAGAACCACTTTCTTGGGATCAAAAGGCCCGATAATTGTCCCCAAAAGAAAAACAAGTTAAAGAGTGATTTTTAACGAATTTTATGAAACCTTTAAACGGCTCGTTTTTAGCCCTCAAGTTTAGAAAATCGTAAAAATTCCCGGATTTGATCTAAAACCCAAAAATTGGATTTTGATTAGTTGGGATTTTGATTTTTTTTATATATTTTATTTGAATCCAAATGGGGGGTATCTCCTTATTTACATTTATGTTTTAAAGTTAATGGAGAGTAAAATAAATGAGGACATTAACTTAAAATTAAGAAATGTAAATAATGTTGTTGAGTGTTGTTGCTGCATAATCCTGTAGAACAGCTTTGCTGTAGTGAGTTATGTTTGCTGCAGCGAGCAGACAGGCTATGAGGCTCGCTGCAACGAGATATGTTAGCTGTAGCAAGTTGTTGATTCTCCAAGTTCACTGCAGCGAGTAAAGTACTCATTGCAGCAAGCGAGCCCAATGACATATAGTAGCAAAATGACAGTTTCATTAAATGAGACCCTTTTGCCCTTATAAACCCCTTCCAGCTCAGGTTCTCCAAGAGAAATCGAAAACCTAGCCCCAAAACATTATTTCCTCCTCTTCTACCTTGCTCACCGCCAACCTCATTCCAATCTCTATGATCCAAGCTCCAAGGTAAGGGTTTGTCAATGTTTTATGCTAGATTCCTTCCCTCTCCTTCTTCCTATATCTATGGGCTTTGTTGTTTCTCCCATTATTGTCAAGTGGGGGTGCTCCCTTAATTTTGTTAGAGTTATGTTTGAGCTATCTACAGGTTACTAGAATCTAATCTAGAGTTTATGGTTGTCTATGGCTATTGTTAGTGCCATTCCAAGCTCTTAAGGTCAAGTTGGTGGTGCCCACATACTCCCGGCTCTAAACGGTGAGTGGGTTTGATCTCATAGCCTTAGTTTCCTCATTATGAGTATATTTCTAGCATTTGTATTATGAAATATGGAATTTGACATGCGAAAAAGTATAGATTATGATTTTACATGATTAAGTCAAGTTAGAAAAATTATGATTTATGATGATAGCATGAAAGAATGAGTTTTACAAAACCGTGTGACCATGATTGCTATGTTGTGTGTTATGAAAAATGTTTTATATGCTAATGAAACAATTGTTGGAAAAAATATATGATTTAGCAAGTCGCTATTTTAACAAATATATTTTAAGAGTTATGCTATTATTATAATTTGAGCCAGACTTTGGATTTTAGAAAGCCTTTGGAATGTTAAGTTGTTTTATCAGAAAGGTATATAGAGTAGAGTATATTTTAGCTTTAAAAACAAATGTTGTTATGATGTACAAAGTAGTATAAAATTTATATGAAAAAGTTTTGAGCCTAGAGTAGAGCATGAAACAGAGTTTTGGAGAAAAGAAATTCAGTTATTATGATTATAAACCCCTAGTGTTTTAACTATGACATTAGAGATTTTTAAATATATGTTAGCTTAAAATATGAACTTGAGAAATTTAGTTTTATGGTAATAAGAGGTACAGAATTAAGTATGATTCCTAGCAACTGCCAGATACATATTTTGCGGTGTGAATACCCGATTTTATCTGGCTCATTAAAATAAACTCAAGTTTTCTTTTAAGACTAAAAATACTAGGCGCATTTTATTTTTCATGAAAATTCTCAGCCCATTTTTATTTATTGAGTTTTAAGCCCATTTCATTAAAAAAAAAAAAAAAAGTTAACATCATCGTCACTTAAACCCGTGGCCATCAAGATCGCAGTCACCGGTATTTTTTTTCAGATCTGCCATCCCGGCCGGAAACCACCGTGATCTCCTCCGCCCTCTGTCACGGCTTCTTTCTCTCTTTCTCTCTTTCTCTCTCTCATCATTTTTATTTCTTTCCTTTGTGCATATCTCTCAGAACACTGTCCATTAGCTTCTCTTATTAGATGCACTCACTTTTTCATTTTGTTTGCCTGAATGATGTCCTCTTTGGTGGACTAAAATTTTTTTTCAAAAATAAATAAAAACTCATTGGGTAGTGGGCTGCTTTGGTTCCAATTTTTAAAAACAAAGAATACGTTTGGATCAGTGTGTCTGTGTATAGAGTTTAGATGCAAGAGTCCTTTTGTTATTATTATTATTTTTTTTTATGTTGATATGGCCGAATATCTTTTATGTGGTTTGAGTTTTTGTGAACTCTGGGACCGTAGGTGGTTCTATTTTATTTTATTTTTTTTTAAAGGAACCAAATGAGGAACTAAGTTGGGCTAATATTCTTGGGTCTGGCGGTTTGAACTTTTATTTCGTTCCTAATCCAGATATATTTATTGGGCTGTCCAAGATGTATTTGGGTTATTCATGTGCGAAAAAAGAAAGAAAAAATGTAAGTAATCGATCATTTTCCTTTTTGATAATAGAATTAATTTAGCCATGACGACTTATTGATTTTATACTCAAAGAATATTTTAGCTGCGACAGCTTGATATTCTGAAAATCATTTTTAAGAATAAAATCAATTAACCAACACTCATTTTTTTTATAGAACTACGTAATTTTGAATTCACTATTGCGCTAGGAGATACGTAGAAGCAAGCATCTCTACCAAGTCAAAATTAAATTTTCATTATTTGTAAATAATTTTGTTTATAAATTTTCATTTAATTTATTTAAATTCTTCATTTATTTGAGAAACATATTATTCGAATAAAAATGTTAATATAGCCGCGACGGCTTGTTAACTCAATATTTTGGATACCTGAGCTGTGACAGTTTAGTGTTCCAGAATTGCATTTTTTTTAAATAATATATGGTCATTATTTTGTAATATATTTTTATCTTATTTGTAAATATTTATTATTTGTAGGAGACATTTTATTTATTTAATAATCTATTTATTTTTAAATATTTTATTTTGAATAAAATGTTAATTTAGCACCGACGGTTTGTTAACTCAGTATTTTGGACACCTGAGCGATGACAGTTTGGTCTTCTAGAATTTTAGTCTTGAAATTTTTTTTTATAATTTTCTTATAATAAAAATGCTAGAATAAATATTTTGAAAGCTTATTAATAATTTGCACAAATCAATTAAGGTAATCGTAACAATACGAATGGATTAGGGGTGCTGCAAAAATAAACTTTTTGCCCTTCCCTGTGTATAATCGACCCTCGAATCCAAATCTGGTTTCAAAGATCATTTTCTTTAAATTAAATGGGTTTTCCATATTTTTCCCAATTAACTAAAAATTTGGTGGCGACTCTAATTCAAATTGTTCTTTTTCGCTGTCCCCGTCGCGATCCCGATTGCGACATATGGGCTTGAAATCGAAATGCCTACAAGTGGTGAACCCTTAGGCTCGATTTTCATAGCCCCAGTTATGCTAAAGTCAGATTGTTAGAGTTATATGAGTATAGAACTCTCAGGGTACTAAGAATTTAAGGGCTCGCGTTCGCGAAGGACGGAGAACCCAGCTTTTAGTAGTGTTGATTTTATTTATTTCTGTTGAGTTATGTATGATGAGATATTATTAGACAGCTATGGAGGCAATATTATTAGACGGCCATAGAGGCAATATCATTAAATAGCCATGGAGGCAATATTATTAGATGGCCACCGAGGCAATATCATTACATGTATTTATCATACTCAGCCAATATTATTTCCAATGTTCTATCGTACCCTCTGTTAAAATGATTTGTTGTTTAATTATAAGTTAGAAATGGTTGTTGTGTATTTATAGAATGAGTGGTGTTTCTTAGCTAGCTATGTATTTAAATATCAAATTATTTATGATTGCTGCATGTATATTATTTTTTGTATATCATTGGTTGTCCCATGTGGGTGATGAGTGACAACTCACTCACTGAGTCCGTTGACTCACCCCTCTCCCTTCCTCTCATAGTTGCATGTATGGGTTCAGCTTCAGCCTAGTTTGGTAGATACAACTCTTCCTAGTGGTAAGTCTTACTTTGGAGTAAGACCTAGTTTCGGGTCATGTTAGAGTAGAGTGCTCTAGTAGATATGCAGGCAGAATCCAAGCCACGCATTATTTTAAGACTATGTATTTAAATTTAGATATTTAAATGTTTATGTATATGTTTTTATAATCCAAATATGCAATTGAAATATAAATTATGGATAAAGATTTATGTGATGAACTAGAGATGTATTTGTAATTCAGCTTTCAGAGATTAAAATTATTGAATACTTTCAATTTATGAAATTAAGCATTATGGTTTAATTACAGAAAAATGCTAGAGATTTCAAAGAGATCACGTTTTAATTATTATATTTGCTGATAAATTAAGCATTTAGAAAGCCATATAACCCACTACGTGGGGATGAGATTCCTCACATGCCGGTCACATTTCCAAATCAGGTCGTGACATGTGGAGTTATAAGGGAATGCACATCAGAACAATTTTTAGGATTATGTGAATTGTATGTAATTATTAACATGTAGCTGTTTCACTATATCTATTATGTTGTTGTTTAAATTTTTTTTGTAGAAATAATAGATTAAAAAAGTACCTATATTTGAAAAAAAAACTCAAAAGCTAGATGAATTTGTTTAAAAATAATAATTTAAATAAAACTTAAAGCTCAATTGAATATGTTTTAAAGACCTAGTAAAATAAATATCTAATAATGGAAGCTCCTAATTTAAGGGAAGATATTTTGAAATTTTGTTAAAATTTTTTATAGGAATAATATATTAAAAAAAGTAACTATATTTAAAAAAAAAACTTAGAAGTTAGTTGAATTTGTTTAAAAATAATAATTTCAATAAAGCTTAAAGCCCAATTGAATATGTTTTAAAGACCTAGTAAAATAAATATCTAATGATAGAAGCTCCTAATTTAAGGAGAAATGCTGTCGAAATTTTGTTAAAATTTTTTGTAAGAATAATCGATTAAAAAAAGTAACTATATCTAAAAAAAAATAAAAGCCAATTGAGTTTGTTTAAAAATAATAATTTAAATAAAACTTAAAGACCAATTTTTTTATAGTTAATTTTTAAAGGATTTATATTTATTATTATTGTTAATTATTTATCTTTATATAACTTTATATTTATAGTTAAATATATATTTTTAATTATAATAACTATTAATAAAAATATGATGAGACTATAAATATATTTATAGTTTACACATTTGAATAATTTCAAGAAAATAATATAGTTAATTTTCAATATACTATTTTTGCGAGTGGTACAGTATTCCTCGCAATTGGTTGAATCAAGAAGAAGTTGATTTCGATGGAACAATGCATAGATCTGAATCATAAATTCTTATATAAAAGATAATAAATATCATATATAAAAGATATTTTTATATTTATATAACTTTTCCTTTTCCATTATAAAATTTTTAATAAGAAGTGGTTAAGTAGATTAGTATTTTTAATCATTCGAAAGAAAAAAGAAACAAAGTACTAACTACCAAGGGGAGCATAAATGAGAGAGCCAAGGCCAAATGGTCACTTCAAAGTGTAACGAATGTACTATAGAAGGAAGAAAAGAAATTTCTTCACAAGTCACCCAAGAGATTAAAATATGTCATGAATTCAGAGATAGGCAATTAGAAACAATTAGAAAACAATGCCTATCAGACAATCAATGCCCATCACAAAACAATTAGAAACCTAACAACAACAACATATTTTCAATATATAATTGGATACTTATATACCTTCTAACAAATACAATAAGTATGATAAATCTCAACTAAACTTAAAAGAGCATAAATTATATAAGTCCAATGAAATATTCGATAAACAAAACATGATGTTGTTTTGCCCCCAAAAACATGTCCATTTTTTCTCTTTAATATTGGGTTAGTTAGATAAAATTTAAATAAAAGACCAATTGATTGTGTTTTAAAGGCCAACGAAAGCAGTAGCCTATCAAATACACTTCATACTAAGCCTCAATAGAATTCAGGTTTCTTTTTTATTATTTCGGTATGGCTAGTAGAAGCTGGGGCCCAATGATGACATTCATCCTCCTCCAAACGAGGAGGATGTCTGGGCCCAGGTGGTTAGAGAGATAGGGTATTACCCTGAGAGTATATCCCCATCCTCTGCCACTGGGTGAACTACTGGGAATGATGCCTTGAGGAAGCGTGTGCATGCCCTCAACCAGGAGCTGCAACAGTAGGCACAGTTGATTTAGCAGTAGCAGCAGCAGTAGGTAGGCCGAGCAGCTATGGAGCAGGAGCTGAGAGAGATATGAGAGCTTAAGCTCTCCTTGGAGTGGCAATAGCAGGAGAAAGTAAAGAAGGAGAAAGCTCAGTTTCAGAAGATGTAGCAGAAGATCACTATAGACATGATGACCTTCTTCCGGGGCATACAAACTTCTAAATCCTCCAACTCTGGCAAGACGCTCCCCTACATCCCACTCCCCCCATCTCTAAGGGCCATTCACATTCGGACGGTGCGGATGATGATGATGGTTCAGATGATGATGATGATGACGACGCCACCGACGATGCCTACGCCTCGGAGTTCAGCTAGTTTTTATCTAGCTACACTTTTTTTTTTCCACTCTAGATATGTTTTACATTTATTGTAATTTGAATATATTTTATAGTCATAATTTGATATTTTATTTAATTATTTTAATTATTCATTCTATTGTTTTCTTATTCAATATCAATTTAATTGATGATTAGGTTATTATATATTAAATAAATAAATAAACAAATAAATAAATAATGAAATGAAAAATTAATTTTTTACTCCGTCGGTACTAATTAATATTTTTAAATAAATTTTTTCATTAATAAACAAAGCCATCGGTAAAGCCATTGCTAAATGATTTAAAAAATTTTATTATTTATTTAAACATTTGTCAATAAAGTTAAATAAACCCATCGGTATAAATATGTCTCTGATGACCTTGGTGACGCCTTTTATTTAATTGTACCAATGACTATATTCCTTAATACTCGTTGGTATAAGAGTAAAAAATAACCGACAAGGTTTTTTTTTCTGTCAATAATATTCATCGACAACCTCGGAACCAATGCCCCCGTAACCATCGGTACACCCGTCAATATATATCACACTGTCAAAATACCTGTCGATAAATGGGTCGGTATCCCGTGCTTTTCTTGTTGTTAAAAGCGATACCAAATCAAAGCAATAGCAATAAAACAAATATCTATCGCAACTTGAAAAGTTCTTCATGTTACCAGCAACCACAATAAAAGTGATATATCTCTTTTCTTCAATGAGTTTAGTTTGTAGAATATCATCCATCCAAAGTCAAGATCTTTCAAAATGGGAATGAAGAAGATAAAAGAAAAGACATAGGATAATCACAATTAAGAAACCATATCACAAATTAGCACAATTACTATGACAAATAGAATGAAATGACAGATATAGATGCAAAGGATGAAGAAGATAAAAGGAAATACCTGGAATAATCGGAAGAAAAGAACATATCAGTTTAACAATATTACCAAGATCAATAGAATGAGATGATTAATATAGAGTGCAACACACTATTTATTCTATATACAGTTCGCTTACATATATATAGCCTGCCTTCTAAAAGCTTTCATGAGGAATATAATTGTTTAATTGGCAATCATAATTATTGGATTGACAATAATAATAATTTGAACGATAAGAAGTCTAAATCAGAATATTCAATAATAAATCTAATACAATAAATCAGAAATTCAAATTTTCTTCAGTTTCTATTGACTAAGTGCGGTTTCAGATGTCAACATACTTTCTTATGTAGTTCCACACTTTCTGAGCTATTTGTTGATCTTCTAAACTTAACTCTAAGTGTGATAATAATTTCCTTAATATGTGGATAGTCTTCAGAGATGATAGCCAAGGTGATTGATGATTATGATGATTTATTCATGAGAAGTTACTTTCTTTACTGTATATTTCACATTATGAATGCGTAAATCACTTTCTAAAGATCCAAACTTAGTTTTTGATGATGTATACCTCTCGCTTGTCTCAGTTCACTTTCTATACTATTTTCAAATTGTTAAAATATTGAATCTCTTTGAATGAAAATTTTTTTCATGTCAAAACATGATATTGTGAAAAATATATCACAATTTGAACTTATGAAACATGAGAATAACCCTTTTAAATATTTTAGAAACTCAAACAAGTTATTAGTCTTCTTTTCAAAATATTTTAACAAAATTTGCTTTGTTGTTATTCAAAACATATTCAATTAATAGTTTCTGAAGGGTTCTAGAGCTAACAATATATTCTATAGTTCGCTCACATATATATAGCCTACCTTTTGAAAGCTTTCACAGGGAATATAGTTGTTTTATTGGCAATTATAATTACTTGATTGACAATTATAGTTATTTGATTGACATTTATTTGGGTGAGATTATGATTTTTTGATTGATAATTGTAATTGGTGTACATTAATTGGCTTTTCATAGGACGAGAAATCAAATGCATACTTGGATGACACGTTAGTAATTTGCCTGCTTATATATGATATATTATATGATTAATTTTAATTAAATCTAAAAATTATCAAAATCAAATATTGGCCTTGTTGTTAGCAAATGAGCGTTATATCAAAACCAAATATTGACCTTGTTGTTTATCATTAATGTTGAATGATCTTAATGATAGTAAGAAATCTAAATCAGAATATTTGATAATATCTAATATAATAAATTATAAAATTAGATTAGATTAATTCAAATATTTCATTGGCAGTTATTATTGAATAAATGACTTGATATATTTGACTTAATAATTGACTTTTCAAGGGCAAGAAACCAAATGCATAGCTAAATGACTTGTCATCTATTTCCTTTTTAACAAAACTCTATTTTAGAATTATGTATGTATGTATATGATATGATTTTTTTATTTAACAATTTTTTAATATTTTAACTATTTTTAATGTAGATAAGTACAAAAAATAGCCTTAATGTTTAAGAATAAAAATAAAGAAAAACTATAATAAACGGATTCGATAAATCTTGTTATCACATCTTTATTTAATATTTTCAATTATATAAACAATATATAGTTGACAAAGTTAGTTTTTATATATTGATACTGTAAATAACTTTATAATGTTAGTTTAATTTCTATAAACTAACATCTTCTAAATATTGGAAAAAAAATTGACAAACTGCGATAAGCAAATATTTATTATGATAACTATTAACTACCATTTATCTTTTTTGTAAATTCTATTGGCTAACATCTCCTAGGAATGCAATTCCTAGAAATGATATTCCTGGGAATATTATTCTTGGGTATTTTTAAAAAATTATTTGTTTAGTATTAAATATTCCTAGGATTATTTGTTAAGATTCTCGTGAATAAATTTAAAACTTGTGTATTTTATAATCTATATTCCCAAGAATATATATCATAATTTCCAAAATACCCTTAACACAATCATAAAAAGAGAAAAAAGTCAAATAACTGAGCGATTGTTTAGTGATTGTGCTTAATAATTGTAATTTTCAATTAATGGAAATTTTTTTTACCCACCCTTCAACTTAAAAATGAGATTTCACTAAATCATAGGAAAATCTTTTTCCATAGAATAATTAATACCTGGTAAAAATTTTGTAAAACTTGTAACAAATATAGAAATACATCATTCCCAATTACATATAGCATATCCCCAAACAAATGCCCCATTATTGTTGATTAAAGTTAAAATGATTCTATAATATAGCCTTCCAAAATTATTGTATCAATTATACTACATATAGCATATCTCGAGCAAAATGACTTATAAGAAAATTCTCAATAATTTAAATATTTTAAATATTTACATTATCTGCATTTAACATGTTTAAAAATCCACCTAAAAAAAATGCTACATCTAGTATAACTTGACTAAAATGACTTTCAAGACTATTCTTAAGAGTTCAAATCTTTTAGATATTTAAATTATTTGTTTAAAAGTCCAACAAAAAAATATATTGATTTAAATTGTGTTGTTTTAAAATCCAACAAAAAAATATTGTTTAAGAAACCGTGGTATTACGTGTGCAAAGGTGCAAATATTGTAAATTTTAATGATTGTAAATGCAATTTACTCTATTTCCTATGATAGTAACAAAAAATAAATAAATAAAACTCTATTTCCTATGATTTATCACTTTTAAAAATTTCTATTAATTAACAATATCATTGGAGTCGTCAAAACGGGCCAAACCCATTTCCTGCAGAAAGAAAGGTCGGACCCAAAAATTTTGATCCATTTAGCAAAAATCAATATTCAACCTGACCCATTTAACTCGGGAGTTACATGGGCTAGCCCGCATAGGTAAACGGTTGACCTGTTTTCCTTTTTTTTTTTTTTTACAAACTTCAATTTATAAGTAACCCATTACTCCACTAGTCTACTACCCAATATCTCATTTGTTTTAAGGCCAACATGGCCCAAGTCTAGGGAAACAAGCCTAATAACACAAATTAACCCACACAAAAATAAAAACCAAAGGTCCTAAGCCCTCTGACCAAAAAAGAAAAAAAGTCTAGCCTATAATTTCATTTTCTCAACACTTAACAAAATGAGAGATTGAAAGAGAAAAGACATTAAGTCTGAAAGAGTGAAAAAGGGGATAGACTAACTTAGCTACTTAGGGTTTGTAACTAGGGCAAAGTTTATGGTGGGAAAGATGAGTTTGGGATTATGTGGTAACTGAATCTCAACCATTCAAAATTTAATCTAACAGTTAATATCATCTAGAGTTAATAGTAATATTTACATTTCAATATTTGCAAAAGTAATTTTATAACTGAACTACCTATTATGTCCTTCCTATTTATTTGCCCCTCACACACTGCCACTTTCCCTTCCTATGCCTTCACCGCCACCTCATTTCACTACCCCAACCATGGACCACCACTGCCCTTGCTCATTTTCCATGGTAGTGTTGTCATTTTGTTGGGGAAGGAGTATTGCAGCAACGATGGCTAAAAAGGGGCCTTGTAGGCAAGAGTGGCAGTGGGAACGTCTAGCCCCAGATTTAGATAATTGTAATCATTGGATAAGAAAAAAAAATCTTGGTAATCTTTCTTATTGAGTTTCTATCCGCATTGCTCACTCCCAAAAAAAGTAGTTATTTTTTAAAAAACAAATACAAAAATTACTAAGAATGCAGTAGTATCATGATTCTTGGGTACCATTGGCTTCCAACATAAGAGAACAATGCAAGGTCTGTCCCACTGGAAATGGGTTGTAGGTCTCCATATACCAGAGAAGAAAAAAAGAAGGTGAGGAGAGACGAGAGAAAGAGAGTGTTGATGAGACTGAAGAAGGAAAAAGAAGATGAGGAGAAAAGAGAGAGAGTAGGGTGATACGACTAAAGATGGAAGACAAAAAACATAAACTGAGGTTAAAATGGTCATTATATCACCAATCACCACATGGTCCTAAACTAGTTTGTCCCCATAGCAAAACTCACCTTGTAACCAGTAGCAGTTGCCACCACCACCTTGTGCCTTGCCCTTTTTCGCCGAAGCCATCGTGCTTTGCTCACCGTCCGCCACCACACTGTGTGCGCCATTGTGCCATCTTGCCATCGTGCTGCGCTCTCCTTCGCATAGTGGCATCTTCTTGTCACGACCCAATTTGGGAGCGTAACCGACACGTGAGGAATCTCATCCTCACGTAAGCCTTGTGATCGCTTAATCTCTCTATATGCGTAATTTATTATAAAATAATAAATTAAAATATGATTTTCTTCTAAATCAACATCAATTTATCTATCTAAAACATAATATTCCAATTCGCGAAAACTGAAGTATCAAATGTTCAAGCTCTAAAAATCCTTTTTAACTAAAGATGCTAATCATGAAATCATAACTATCTCATCAAAAAAACTAAAATTTTTAAAATATGAAATCAACTTAATGCTTGAAAACTGAATCACTAGTGCATATCTAGTTGGCTACATAAATCTTTAACCATAAGCTACTTCTCAAATGCATACTTGAGCTCTGAAAATATAGCCATAAAAGATTCAACTTTTGAAATCTCATACATAATATGAAAATAAACATAGTATCTCAAAATATATGCGTGGCTCGAATCCTGTCTGCAAAACTACTGGAGTCATCTAAACTAACAGAAACCTAAACTAAGCCTTACATCAAAATAAGGCTCACCACTAGAAGTAATTGCGTCTACAGAGCTGGAGGTGGAAGGACACCTATACCTGCAACTATGAGATGAAGAGAGAAGGGTGAATCAACGGACTCAGTGGATGAGCTCTCACCCATCACCCACCTAGGATAACCAAGGAATATAATGTATTATACATGCAATAATCATCAACCATTTGATATTTAAATACATAGCCAGTTAGGAAAATACTTTCATACTGTAAATTCATAAGTAAGCATTTCTAAACTCATAATCAATCATGACATCATTTTAACTGAGGGTGTGACAGAGCATCGATAAACAGTATGCTGAACATAATTAATAATCATATATTAATAAAAATTGCAAAATCATAAACTGAAAGATTGTACTCAGTCCCTGACAGACAAGAGCACCTGCTGAAATCATACTAGTCCTTGTTGGACAAGCTGTGGGCACCTAACTAGGTCCCATTTTCTGTAAGTCCTCTAACGGACAACTTGGTACCAAAGTTAACGATCTCTTCACAGCCATTAACTAACTGTCTATTTTCTTATCTCTATCGGCTAAACTAGTTTGATAAAAACCATAACTAAAAGGTGGGTGCTCAGTCCCTAACGAACAAAGGCCCCTACATTCTTAGTACTCTAAGAGTTCTGGATTCACAACTCTAAAAAATCTAGCTTTTGCATAACTGTGGCTATGAAAACCGAGCCCAAGGGATCATCCACTTGAAGGTATTTCAATTTCAAGCCCACAGAGTATGTATCTGGCGTATCTGGCAGTTGCTAAGAATCACACTAAATTTCGTTCCTCGTGGTACCATAAAACCGAAGTTTTAAATTCATATCCAGCTAACATATCTTTATGCACTTGAAAATTCTAAAATTATAACTCAATCATTATGGTTTATCATCATGATAACTCTAAAGTAATAACAACACATTTATTTAAAAGCTATATCATTCTCTTTCCAACATTCTCCCAATATATTTTAACTGGGTAATCTAAAACATAGTCTGGAATCTAAAATCTTAAAATCATAGTGATATCGCAAACTCTTAAAATATAGTTGATAAAGTAGCAACTTGCTAAATCATCTATTCCTCAACTTGGCTCAGCTTAACATCTCAATCAAATGATTAATAAAAATACCAAGTCTTAAAGTATGGCAAAATCATAAATCTATAACATATACTTTATAGTATCATAAATCTCATTAAATCATACAAATTCTTTAATAAATATCTTCTCAAACATGCAAAACATTTTCTATAGCACACAACATAATAATCATGGTCCCATAGTTTTCTAAAATATACTTCTTTCATGCCATTATCATAAAATCATAGTTTTTGTTGTTTCAACATAATGGATAAAATCATAATCTCATCTTTATTTTCATATTTAATAATCATAATGCAAGAAATTTACTCATAATGATACAACTAAGGTAATGGGGTCAAACCCACTCACCTGGAGGGGAAGGAAGAGATGGCGTCAACACTAATGGAGCTCCGGGGAGTCGAGAGGACACCAACATTGATTACAACAATCATAAAAACTCATCGAAGATCTATGGGTACCCCTAAATTCCTCTAAATCTATTTTAACAACATTGAGAGAGCACCCCCACTTGACAATAATGGGAGAAAATAATAACCCATACTAAGAATATGAAGGAAATGGAAGAAAAGATACCAAAATCTATCAACATAAACATACCTTGTTGATTTGGGGGAGCAAGACTTGAATGAGATTGAGGAAAAGAGAGAAAATAGGGTGGGGAGGGTTTCTAGTTTATAAAGGTTGAAACTCTCAACAGGTAAAACGTCATCATTTCTTATTGTTTGGGTTTTTGGGGGACAGCTGTAGCGCTGTATGACCGCTATAACGGTCATGAGTCATGCGTGTCCTCAACTACTTCACTTACGACCGCTATAATGGTCCTAGACGACTATAGCGGCCTCCAGAACTCCCAAAACGGTGACTGTATTGCTGTGACCATTATATCAGTGACAACAAAGTCCATCAGCAGCATTTTACTGTCATTGGCGCTTGGGTGACCTCTATACTCACTTACTTATTTACATTTCTTTATCCTAAGTTAACTTTAAAACATAAATGTAAATAAAGAAATATCCACCATTTGGATTCAAATAAAATATCTAAAAAATCAAAACTCCAAACAATCAAAAGCTAATTTTTGAGTTCTAGTTCAAATTCCGGAATTCCGACGATTTTCTAAACTTGGGGGCTAAAAACGAAACATCTAGAGGCTTCCAAAAATTCGTTAAAAATCATTCTTCAATTCATTTTCCTTTGGAGACCCATTATCGAGACTTTTGATCTCAAGAAAGTGGTTCTAACATATAGCCCTCCAAGGAGGTGTAGGGCTCCAGACTTAGTGAAATCCCAGACCCGACAACATGGATTGGTCCCGAGGGACCTTAAGGCTGTACTAAACTGGTCTACTGACATGTGTACACCTGGTATTATACTTCTGTTCCACTTTCATTCTTCTGCTATCTCAACTTCAAGATTGGGTTTGGTTTGAAATCCATTTGTATTTTCCTTGCATTTTCTTATATTTCTTTCCTTTTTTCTGGGGTCAAACATCTACTTCTAGTTTGGATTTGCATATGCTTCTTTGTTTCTTTTGTCAAATATCTACTTTTAGCTTCGACCTATATCTACTTCTAGATTTTTTTGGGGTGAACATTTACTTTTCTTTTAGATTTGCATATGCTTTTGTTTTAGATCTATTTTTGGTTTGGTTAGTTTAGATCTCCATCAGCCTGTTTAGATCACCAAAAAAAAAAAGGAAAACAAAAAGAGTGGCCCGAGCCAGCCCATGATCTACCATTGAATAAGGAGGGCTGAAATATTTTAGTCCACAGATAAACAGGTAGGCCTAAACAGGTGGGCCTTGTCCATTTGAAAGCCCTAGGTATAACATCATTTTATATGATTAATTTCTTGCCCTACACATAACAAAAGTACAATTTCTCCAAAAAAAAAAAAGGGTTTTTCTTGTCAAATCCTAAAATAAAAAATATTTAATCAGTCATGGGCTAGCTAGACTATGCTAGGTCGAATAAGCCCATATTAAGGCATTATTTTATATGACCACATCATGTGCAATCTCTCATAATTAATTATTTTATACTATATGTTATATCTATGTCCCAGATAGAAAATTAATTGTGAGATAGCAAACATGAGAAGGTCATATGGACATCTCACTTGACAGTATAGTTTTAAAACTCGGCTCAGACATTGACTCAGTCAAATTACCAAGTTAGTAGGTCATTGGTTCAACCGGTGATTTACTGGTTCAACCGGTTAAGCTGGATATATAACTATTAGGCATTAAATTATAAAATGAATATCTAAAATAACGAAATTGATTTTTTTTTTTTCTCAAAACCTTACTAAAGAGATAGTCAAGGTCCATTATAAAGACCAGGCCCTGACATTCTCTTTCTAACCCATAGAAATCCAAAAAACACAAAGGGAAACACTCATCTGACTCTCGAATTCATATATGCAACTAACTTTCGGTTTTTGCCTTTCAATCTTTTTGGCCCACATTTTTGACAATGAATGAGCCCATCACTTAAATACATTAGACCAATAAAGCTAGGAAGAAAACATACAATAAACGCAAACCCTAATAACACTCTTTCTTTCAAACGCACTTCACTTGCACAGCACTGCACTTGCAGCACAACACAACAAGCTCAGCAGCTACCCTTGGTCTTCTTCCTCGAGTCACTTCATCTCTCTCTCTCTCTCTCTCTCTCTCTCTCACACACACACACACACATGCTCGGTGGCTACTCTCCAGCTCGCCACACACAATGCAATGTCGTTGTATTGGATCTTCCTCATAAGGTCATGCCGGTGACTCATCACCGCTCACCTGCAAGTTTTTTTTTCCCCAGTTTAAGGGGGAATCAACCGTTCACGGGCCACTGATTTTTTCCGAAAAACTATCGAGCTAACCTGGTTCACACTGGTTCTAATGCATCTCCGATCTGATATGTCGCTTCTGACCAGTCACCTGGTGGTTTGCTTGCTCAGTTGGACCGACCGGTTCGGTCCGAGTTTTAAAACACTGCTTGACGGGACTCATTCCCCTAATCTTGAGACAGTTGGCTATGCTTCATTTTCACAATTGGATCGCTCTAATCGAATCCATTGTATTAGAGTTCTAACCTTTAACTATTACCGGTATTGAAAGAGTGACATCAAAACCCAACGTATGGGTGCGCGCGGTATTATGGGAGCATAGAGTCACAGACTAACACGGGGATGTTTCGATGGTCCATCCATGTTATAGACCAACGTTAGTACCACCTCTTTCAAACCATGAGATTTTATATTAAAATAAGTGCATGATTTAGATTTAATAAGCAAAATAAATACATTTAATTCAAAAACTTAAATAAACTTTTAGGATTCCAAATATACCCTTGTTCCCCTCCCTCCCCTCAAACGTATCTTTTATCCAACTGCCATGCCCAACCACCACCGAAAGCTCCACCGTTGCAGCTTTCAACCGCCGCAAGGCACCGCAACCCAGCCATCAGTCCATCAAGCCTCACTGTCGCCGCCGCCTCCCTGCGCCGTTGTTGTTGGGTGGGGGAGCGACTACTGGTTGCAGCACTGGGTTGTGATACTTGAACACACAGATTTGGAGAAAGCAACTTTCCTGCTGTGATAAAATGAGTTGAAGCTTTCAGCACTTTGTGCCTTCGTGGCTGTCCCTGTTGGAGAATTCTCTCTTGATTTACATCTGCTCTTCCTCACGTCTCGATTTAGCATCCGTTTTGTTGCCTTTTTATTGATTGTCATAGTTTCTATGTTGTATCCCTGTACCTCTCCTCTGCACAAAGGGAATGATGGTGCTGGGGCATTGGGTTTACTGAAAAAAGAAGAAAAGTTCAGGGACATTTTAGTAATACTGAGGGTGGACTTACGTTAGTTAATAGCGTGGGGTGGAGCAACGAATCCTTGGCCGACTAACTAACACACCGACATACGACAGAACGCAAAAACCATTGGGGCCCAACCGTTGTTTCCTCAAAAGGCAAGCCTGCGCTTCACTTCCATAGTTCCATTCCTTGTTCCCTCCATCACTCTCACTTCCTCAAATGGCTCACTCTCACTTCTTCATTGCTCTCTTCATTGACTCCAACGTGAAAAACCTATGGCCAGGTTTCATTGCAGATTACATCTGGGCCTCACTTTCTTCCGGGCATATAGTAATCACATCAAATTGGGTCGTTGACAGCAACTCACCCGTTCTGCTCTCTCCAAATGTCTCCACCACTACCAAACTTCAAAAAGGTATGAGCCTTTTTTTTTTTTATTGCCCACTTGTTTTTTTTCTTTTTTTATGTGCATCATACCAAGTTGTTGCATTAGCCCCATTTGATGTATTATACATGCTTCTGTAGGTAATTTGTTGTTGATTAAGGCTAAAATGTATGCTTATTTTATAGGGTGGAGATGTTGTCAATGCAAACAAGAGTGATCCTGAGAGGTTCCTGCCCGCAACTTTTGCGGATTTACCTGCTCCTGATTTGCATTGGGAAGCGATGCCGTCAGCACCTGTGCCTCGGCTGGATGTGTCTTCTATACAGATTAACAATCTGTTTTATGTATTTGCAGGATATGGCTCTCTTGACTATGTGAGTACTTCCATCCATCTCTGAGTTGTTGGCCTGGTTAATGCATTCAACATGATATTGAGTTATAAATCATCTTGTTTATGGCTATGAGATTATACAGCACATAATTGGATTCATATTGTTAAGCCAGTTATATTATCAAAGTGTACATATGTCACTGTTAGTTTTGCACTTTTGCTGCTTACCTGAGTTAGTTGCATCAATTATTGATTAGCTGGTAGGTTTAGTTGATTTGAGTCTGTACAAATACCATTTTCCTGTATGATTCATTTCAGACGAGGAATCATTTTTCTAAACCACATTAATTGGATTCATATTCAGTGTAGCTGAGAAATCATATTAGGGTTTGCTTGGTTTGAGTTTCCAGTTTTCAGTTTTCATTTTCAGTTTTTCAGATTTTGTAAAAAAAATACTGAAAATTATGAAAATTACAAATTCCAATTTTCAATTTTCATTTCCTGTTTTCAGCATTTCCTTCGCAAAATCTTAAAAACTTAAAAAATGAAATGAAAATTGAAAACAAAAAACAAAAAACTGAAACCAAAGAGACCCTTACTTCCCATTTTTCGGTTATTGTTTTCCAGTTTAGATTATTTGACAATATTGATCTTGATGAATCGTTTGGTGGCGCTTATATGCTTCTTGCAGGTGCACTCTCATGTTGATATCTACAATTTCAGTAGTAATGCATGGGTAGAGAGGATTGATATGCCAAAAGATATGGCTCACTCGCATTTAGGAGTAGCAACTGATGGGAGGTACATATATGTCGTCTCAGGACAATATGGTCCGCAATGCAGAGGGCCTACTGCTCGTGTTTTTGTGTTAGACACTGAAACAAAGAAATGGAGCAGTTTGCCGCCACTGCCATACCCCAGGTGTGTTATGCACACCATTAAAATATGCATGAACCGTTCTGTATATCCCACTGTAGATGCTCATATCAGTGTGAATTGCATCGTAGACTTTTTATCTGATAATTGAAAGATTCAAGTTAACTTGCTCTATGCCAGTACATTGATGGTTAGTCAAGTTTTGCCAGTAGCTGGTATTTTAATTGTCATATGAACTGTTATAACATAGGAATTTGTAGGTATGCTCCTGCTACTCAATTATGTAGGGGAAGACTGCATGTTATGGGAGGTAGCAAGGAGAATCGCCATAAACCTGGATTAGATCATTGGAGTCTGGCTGTGAAGGATGGTAAAACTTTGGAGAAACAATGGCGGACTGAAATTCCCATTCCACGTGGTGGACCTCATAGGTTAGCAGACTACCCAGATTCTAGCATTAGGCTTTTATTCCTGTTCAATATTTAACCTTAATGTTCTCATTTGACTAGTGAGGATTTTTTATTTTGTATTATGTTGAATTGAATTTATAAAAAAAATTCCATTTTTGAGAAAGCCAAATCCGTGTCACTAAAAGCCTAAGAAGCTTTTGAAAGACAGATGCTTGAAAAGTGGTGCCATATTCGTTGTCTTTAAAACTGGTTGATTGGCTTTCATCTAAGTTCTAACTCAACCTTATTCTGTGCAGGGCTTGCATTTTGGTGAATGATCGACTTTTTGTTATTGGTGGACAAGAGGGTGATTTTATGGCCAAACCAGGGTCACCTATATTCAAGTGTTCACGCAGGCATGAAGTATGTTTTCTTTGGTTATCAACAGTCTTCATTATTTACTTGCCTACATATGATAATTGGATTATGAATTTTCTAAGATATGGAATGGGAAACATAATTCATTAGTGTGCTGTAACTAGTCAATTGCACAATTGCACCTCATGCGTAATATGTTTAGACTGACATTAATTGGATTCTCAATGTCAACTTCTCTTGTGAAGCATTGTGGTGTCTTGTGGTCTTAAATTTCTCTTGTTTCAGGTCGTCTATGGTGATGTTTATATGCTGGATGAAGAAATGAAATGGAAAGTTTTGCCACCTATGCCAAAGCCTAACTCCCATATAGTGTGTGCATGGGTAATTGTGAACAATTCAATCATTATCACTGGTGGTACAACAGAAAAGCACCCAGTGACAAAAAGGATGATCCTGGTTGGGGAGGTTTTCCAATTTCATTTAGACTCAATGGTACTCTTCTGCTCAATAGAAATGGATGGTGCATTTTTCTTTATCTGTTAATGCCTCTCACTTCACTAATTGGCTACAGTAATTTTACGAATTATTATCAGATGAATTCACCTTTTATGCGAACCACCTACCAATTTATTCTTTAATTAGTACATCCATGTCTGGTCCACAAAATCCCCGATTTTTAGAGATCACAATAAACTTCATGAAACCATTTTCTGATGATTAGGCCATTGTGAAACATTTATCATTCTTATATTGCGTTTGCTCATGTCTTTTTGTTCTCAGTAGCAGAGCTAGCAAATTATCAGTGATGCACTTATTGGTGATTGTTGTTTGTGATTAAAGTTTAAAGTTGATCTTGTATGGGCAGTGTTCTTTTCGTGTTTTGCTTTCAGTAAATTTGGTGGCCAATTTTGTCCTCTATTCAGTACACCAATAAATGAATTTTCATGTGTCCATTTAGTGGTCTACCAACAAGCTTTACAGATGTGGTTTTAAAAAACGAAAAATTATTTTGTAGTGTTAGTTTGACTGAAATTGTTCTTAATATGCAAGACTGCTACTGGTTGTAGTTGAGTTGGATTTTATGCATTCCAAAATGAAAATTTGGCGTTTCTAGATTGAAATGAATTGATATCGGTGCTGGAATATCATTTTGAAACATTTCGAGTCATGTTTGTCTCTGATAGTGAATATTCCCTCCTAGCATTTGAAAAATTTGTGTTGAATATTACTTGTTGCAGACATGGTCAGTGATTGGGAAGCTTCCTTACCGTGTGAAGACCACATTAGCTGGTTTCTGGGATGGATGGTTGTACTTTACATCAGGACAAAGGGACAGAGGACCCGATAATCCACAACCAAGAAAGGTCATTGGGGATATGTGGAGAACAAAATTAAGTTTGAGATAAGCTAGCTGCATCCTGTCAAAACTTCCCCTAATTTTGGAGTTCACGATTGCTGCCCCTGGTCAATTCAAATTACTTGTTTTTCTTCTGCTTCAATGCCCTAGTTGCTCATTTTCTTCAGTCAAATTTGTCTACTTTCTGTACAGAATGCAGTGGTTTATGTATATTCGAAATTAGAGTCGGTCATGCTTTTGGCACTCCTTTTTGGTAAAATACAAGGAGTTGGTTCGCACGTACGAAATAGTGAAATGTATGCACACACGACTGAAGTAGGATTTGGTGTTATGGTTTCCATTTACAAAGGAGGCTAATAGACATAAGAACAACAAATTTTAGAATCATCTATGCATCCAAGATTTCAGGTCACCGGTTTTGGTGTCTTTCTTGGCATTGGCGAACAACAGGAGGTAAGTATCAATAGCAGGGTGGCTGTTGCGGGATGAAAGGGACAGTCTGGATAGAGCAGGGAGAGGGTGCAATGAAGAATAAAGAATTGGATGATGTGAAAAACAATATGTGAAAGCTGATACGAGTGAAAGCAGCATTATGGGTTTGTAGAAGAAGAGTATAGTTGAATTTTAGTTCAGACACAAAAAAAAAAAGGACATATACCCAAGTTTGGTTGGATAAAATGATTTAACCTTTGTTCTCTTGCAACAAAGTTTTGGGTTCGAGTCTTGAAAATGGAACAAACTAACAATGAAAAACTTTTGCTTAACAGTGAATAGACTCTGCATAGTTATATTAGTTGGGGTTTGCATTCCAAATATTTGTGGTTTAGATTAAAAGAGAGAGATATTTTGGTTTGGGGTTTTGACATATTTTTGGTTTCATAAGACTGAAGTACAGAACAGAAAATCTTGCGGGCTCAAACAGACATGCAGTTTCGGCACCCACAAAAAATTAATTTAATCAATAACACTTTACATGTAAAGAGTTATTGATTAAATTAATTTTGTCTAATTAACTTTATGTGCACAAACTATATCTAACTTTCAAAAGGTACTCTCCTGTTTTCACCATATAGGCTTGGATCCGGGTGTCCTTTCCGGATTTATTTACTAAACTAAATCAGAACAAAATGTATTGATGCCCGAAGATCTTTCTCATCAAACATCTATTTGTTTCTCAGTGTCATAAATTGTCACACATTCATTAGTTCTTGGTTTGTACATTAAATTTGTTTTGAGGTATATTTAATTATTCTCATAAATAGGTAGTTGAAAATAATATGTTCCTAAGTTTGTTACAAGTATTACAAATTTTTTCTCGGATATTAATTATTTCATGGAAAAAATTTTCTTATGATTTAGTGAAATTTCATTTCCAAGTTAAAGGGTGAGGAAAAAAAAATTTCATGACTTGAGAATCACAATTATTGAGCATAATTACTAAATCACCACTCAATTATTTGACTTAAAAGATATTTTAGAAATTATGACATATATACTCAGAAATATAGATAATAAAGCAAACATGTTTTAAATTTATTCTTGGGTAACTTAATAAATAATCTCATGAATGTTTAATGTTAAACAAATATTTTTTTAAAGATGTCCAGAAATAATATTTTCAGCAATATTATTTCTAGGAATACGATTTCTGGAAACATAATTTTAAACCTTGAACAAATGCCCCTTAAATGATATGATGATTATACAATTTAATAATTTATTCAGAGAAAATGTACCAATCAAGGTCATATGGAGGACGATAAAATGATTATACAATTGTCACGCATTCTTCATTTGTCCGTGTCTTTTGTGTTTATATTGTGGGGAACATTCCTTCATCCATTCTTCGCACATTCTTCATTATTTCATTTTTTTTTCTTTCTTTTTCTGTTGCAGGACCCTCATTTTAGCTCAAATCAATGCATCCATCACACAAGCTAGGCACTCTACAGTTATAGGCATCATGAAGCCCGTTACGGCAATATCTAATACAGTCTGTTGTTACGTAATAAAATGCCCTTAAGGTGTATATCACTTCATTTTGCTGTAAGTTTCAGTCGTTGAGGGCAAGGTAGCCTTTGAAAAGGGTGGTGTTGACTTTCAATCAAGTGAAACTTCCGAGCAAGTTGCTCTCTAATCCTATATAAGGTAAAATACATGGAAACAGAAAGAAAAATGGTTATATTTCTTCGCCGATGACTCTACAGCACCGAGCCACCAATAAAGATGAATTTAAGTATGAATAAAAGTTTACTTTGACAGTTGAAATTGTATTCATGATTTGTTTTAATCTCTAAAATTAATAAAGTATTATTTTAATTTTTAAAAATAATTCAACTTAATTATTTTGATAATTTAAATTATTCCTCAAAAGTAGTAGTATAAGAACTAATTTGAATCATTTTTTAAAATTTTAAGAATTAAAATGTAATTCAACTTAGTCATTTTAGTGGTTTAAGTTATTCTTTAGAAACAGTAGTATAAGAATTAATTTAAATCACTTTTTAAAATTTCAAAAACTAAAGTAATAATTTCTAAATTTTAAAAATTAAAATTAATTACGCATATAATTTCAGTATTAAAATAAATGCTTCATCCTTTAAGTATCTATGCAATTTGCAATCTATAATATATTTGTTGAAGGGTCTTCCAAGTTAAGTATAGTAAACGCCAAAGCACGAAGCCGCTTGGAAATTTCCATGTTACCTCAACTCAAGCATCAGTCACTTTTCCCTAGATTATTAAGGTTTGGTTTGGTATTATTATGTATTTTAAAAGTTTGGGACTCTTAAACAATTATAATAATATTATTTGTTAAAATAATATAAAAATTATTTTCAATAAATAGGAGTTATTAAAATAGTATTTAGTAACTATATTATAAAGTTACTTTCAAAATATAAAATGATTATAATAAAATAAATATTTGTGAAAAAATGAAATTAAAAGACTTGATTAAGATTTAAAGATTATAATAGTCTTTTGATTTTTCTTTTAAATTTCAAATAATAGGAATCAACCCTGAAAAGAGCACAACTTTTTAATTTACTAAAAAAAATTGACATATGATTTTTATAAGATAGAGCATCCAATCGAATAATATTACCAAACTCACTCTATGTGCTATGAGGACAAGAAATATATTTTGTTTAGTATCATCATCATTTGACACATCATTTTGTTATGAATTATTATTGTCCTCCCCTCTCTCACCATTTTTAATATAATAAGTGGTGTATCAAGAAATAAATGGTATCGAATGAAATTCCAAGAACAACTAAGGTGTATTTGGTTTTAATTTTCAGATTTTATTTTTAGGATTTTATAAATGAAATATTGAAAACTGTGAAAATATTTGGTTTCAATTTTTAATTTTTCAATTTTTTCAGATTTGTAAAGAAAATACTAAAAATTTTAAAAATTATAAAATGCAGCTTTCATTTTTCATTTCTGATTTTTAATATTTTTTTCATAAAATCTTGAAAACCGAAAACAATCACTTTCAATTGAAAAACTGAAAAATAAAATGAAACCCAAACTAAGAATTTCTCTTTTAAGCGACAAGTACTGCTCTGAGTTAACCAACGAAGTATACTTTTGCATTGTATTCCGTTAACTCTTCTCCCCGTATTTTTTTTTTTTTTTTTGGGTTATGAGTGTAACTGACGCATTTGAAAATATATCAATCAAGGTCACATGTAGGACAATAAAATACCCTAGATAACTATTAGAATTCAGAATAATAAAAAAACATAAATCTAGAATGAGTTCATTCATCAAGTGAGATTGCAGCAAACTTGGAGCAAGTCAAAGCAAAGAAAGAAGGTGCAGGGGGCTTATTAATACTCATGCTCAAAATGAAGGCCATAATAAAGAGTAATAACATTGTCTTGGTTGCTGCTGGACATTCCTCAAATGGGAAAGAGTTTTTTCATGTCACCCATTAGCTTCTTTGCCCTGCTGTTGTTATTAGCATGGTCAAGGGTACTACTAGCTAATGAAAGAAGGGGACAATGCTTAATCACCCCAAGGCCCACTATGAGCATAGGTGTTGTGCTTGATTTGGGTTTACTAATGGGTAAGCAGCAGAAGATAGCCATGGAAATTGCCGTCCAAGAGTTCAATCGGTTGAGTTGCTCTAAGCTGGATTTGAAGGTCCGAAGCTCCCGCGGGAATTCGGCTCAGACGGTTGCTAGCGGTAACGTTCCCTTTCATCTTTTCTGTCTTTCTTCGTGGATAGACGCAAACATCCCAACCACGAATATGTATGAGTTAGAGGAAGAGCATACTTTTATAATCTTACGTGGTCAAAAAGGTCATTTTTACAAAGTTATGATATTTCAATAACACTATTAAGAAAAATTCATAGTTATAAAGCAGTTTTTGTTATTCTACCTAATGGTAGTAGTACTCTATTGAATCAAACGTTATGGTTTAAAATATTAATAAATTTAATTAGTGGGATATGTGATAAATTTTTTATTATAAATTATCTAGAAGGTAATAATATCTATGAATTTTATAGAATACCTGAGAAATAATCCCCTTATAAAAATAATTAAGTTTTAATACTTATTGATTAATTAATAAACCATTAATATTAAACCATAGTTAAGTTATAAATTATGTATATAGTCAGTTAACCTCAATTAGCTAGTAAACTGAAGCTTATGGTTAATAATATCCTAAATTCTAAACCCTAATCTAAGTTTTGCTTAAAGGAAGTTAATATTAAAAAAATTAATTATATAAGAATGTAACTTAATTGAGAAGCTTAAATAAATAATTTGTGGTCAAAGTAGAAGAGCTCTGATAGTGATATTGAGTGATGTATTGCCCCATTATTTGCGAGGCCAATACTCATATGAAGCTGGCAAAAAATGCTTCGTCAACGAAGCTGTTAGGTGGCTTTCCACGCAAACGGCACATGTTCTCTAAAGTTACATCAGACATATTTTATGGTACATCTTTAAAGTTTGGTGCATCATGCGCCACACCCGAACAGCCCTCCTCTACACGTACCCTCGCCGCCTTCCTCTCCCTCCCAACATCCTCCCTCCTCCCATCTGGTAAGGGGGTTTGCTGTGAGTAGTTGTGGGCGTTGCGGAGGGAGTTGGAGTGGTTTAAGATAAGGGTGTTTATAATCTATCCCGTCTCACCAATCTGACCCGGTTTAAAACTTATTGGGACGAGTTTGGGTCTTAAAATTTGACTTGATTCATTTTTCGGATTAGATTTGAGTCATACATCCGGTTGGTCTGACCTAGTCGGAAGTCAAATAATCTTTTAAAATATATATTTTTATAATAGGTTATGAAAAATTGTCAAATTTTAAAATCTAATTAATATATTTTACATAACTTGATATTATTTTTATATTGATATAATTTATTTTGAAATCTATATAGTATAGTAAAATATCTCTAAAATTTTGTTTCTAACTTATAAAATTCTATAACTTTACTATATACAATACCCAAATTTTCATATACTGTTTAAATATTGGGTTGATCCAGGACAACTTGGAATATAGTGAGGTCATTATTAGGTTGGATTCGGATTTTAAAAATTGACTTAATCTAAAAATTGGACCGAATTTGGATTTTGTCGTGCCTTATAAGCCCTATTTTAGGATTTGGTATGGAAGCAATCAAGCATGTGGGTCCCATTAGCACACATGTCCTTGCAATTTTGTGACATCTAAGAGCTTTAACAATGAAGCTATTTTCACATCTTCACCCTAGTATGTGCCTATTAAAAGAACTTAACAATAAACATAGAATTGTTAATTTCATTAAATAATGTGATACCACATCATTGAATGTTATTACAAAATTGTTTATCATACCAACTAAATCCTTACTTAAAAAGCTTAGACTTTAGATTAGATAGCTGAAATTAGTGTTAGTGACAAAGTTTTAAGTCAACGTTAGATGTCTTAATATACGGATTTCGGATACTAGGTGACTAGATAATGTGATTTTAGATACTAGGTCTCTTAATAATATGGATTTGATGTCCAAGGCATGGCTTGACTAATTTGTTCCGATCCCAAATTTATTGACCACGTTTGAATTTTGGAAAATTGATCCAGGATATTTTTGAATTAGCTTTGAAAATTGATATAAGAAATATTTAAATGCTCTTGGAGCACATTTGGTGAGTACTTCTGAAACATCCACAATCACGTATTTTTAATTTATATTTAAGTTTTATGAGTTTTAAATCAAGATTGAATGGTTGTATATGTTACTAGAATACACATTAAATGTGCTCAAGGAGTATCCGAGTATTTCTCTATTAACATGACCTAAATCATTCATATAATCATTTAAAAGTGATATTTAAAAAAATAGTGAAAAATGATAAGACTTTTGTTCTTCAATTAACATATCTTATATAATATGATTTATTTTTATATTGATATAATTTGTTTTTAAAAATATTTTGGTGAAATATTTTTGAGTTTTAGTTGACTTAAATATATTTTCAATCTCTTAAATATAACACTTCTCTATTTTGGTCCCTCAATTTTTTTTTTCTAGATTTTTTGTCCTTTATTTTCTAAATGCTACCAAAACTAGTTCTCAGATATTGACTTTCTTTCGATAAGTGATCATGTGACAAATGAATGCAATAATAGAGGCGCCATATAATATGGTACGAGTATGTTTGGGACTATCACATGGTTCGGCCCTAAATATTACTAAACGTACCCCGCTTCAATTATTTGATAATTGCTCTTAGAGTCCCTTTTCAAACTTATTTGCTAATGGGGTCATAAGAGCATCCACTGTCATCAATTGATTCCCCCTTTCCCTTTTGGAGCCCTATTTGCTAATGAGGTCGTAAGAGCGTCCAGTGTTATCAATTGATTACCCCTTTCCCTTTTTCCATTGTTATGAACCTAAAAAACATGGAGAATAGATTAAATCTGTCGTGTATAATAGCTTGCTATGTTGTGCACCATTCATTTGATTTGTTGGGTTTGAAAAGGTAATTCCATGTCAATAACAATGTTTAAGGTTCAAATTAGTTGCAAAGGAAGGTCTAGCGAGGCATAGAGAAGAGGCAAGTAGTGCCCCACTTATGTTTATAAGTTTGGATTTTGGAAGAGAAGGGATAAGAGGACTTGTAGTGTAAAATTATATAACAAGTCCTCCCTTCCCTTCTCCTTCAAAACCCAACCTCATAAACATAACTTAACGAAAAGATTGTTAGAAAAGACTAATGTTATTTGAATTTAGAATTAGTGGAGTAGTATGTCAACACACTCTCATAAACCATTAGATGATATATGAAACCCAAACTAAATAGGGTCTACACCTCATCTAAAGGTATATTGGAGTGTGTCGAGATAATGTCTTATAAATTGTGAATACAAATAACATTTTCATTAGAAAATGACTTCATTAACAAATAATAAAATAATAATCAAATGAGCTTAGGAGAACAAAATAGGTATTTCAGCACTAGAAGAAAAAAAAAATCTTATTGTTGGCTTATTTTGCATCAAGTATATATTATGGTCATGTTATGTCAAGTCTGATTTATTTAATTTATTAGTTTACATTTAAAAATGTGTCAAGACTTATTTTATTTTATATTTGTTAAGCCCAATTGTTAGTATAGTAATTTGGGCATATTTTAATAGGGTTAGGAAATAAATTTAACCTAAATAAGAGGTATCAATACCTCCAAACTTGGCAACTATTTTTTCAATTTTTATTTTGAATGAAATTTCTTCCGTATCTTTTAAGAAATTTTGTGCATGCAAGTGAGGTTGAAAGATTCCCTTAACTTGTTATATTAAGAAGCCAAATAGGTAATTATAAGATAGAGTGATTCCCTTATAGTATTTTATTTGGTTTCAACCCTACCATATATATCAATTGTGTGTTGGGGTTTCTGGATTTTTATTATCAACTTGTTCCGCATCAAATAATAATAATAAATCGACTCTAAGAGCAATTTCTAGATAATTGAGGTTGGTGCACTTACTAATTTTTGGGGCCAAAACATGTGTTGTTCCCAAACATACCAGAGCATGTTATTCAATACCCAATAACACATGGTGATTTGGTTTAGAGTGGATGTCATATTCCATCATCTTCAGTTGCAACGTCAATTAGATAGCGTTTGTTTATTGTCTTCCAGATAGAAATACAAAGACACTTAGGTAGCGTTTTTCCCACCAAACCTATTTGGTGGTAGAGACAGAAATATGGACACCGGGACCAAAAAACACAAAAAATTTTTACCTCCAAAATGTGAGGATAGTGGGGATAGAATACAGAGATAGAAATGTAATATTTTTTTTCTTTCAATAATACTTCTATACATATTCATTATTTATGTCTCTGTCTTTACTGTCTCTAGTGTTTTTATATTTCTGTCTCGGAGATAGTAAACAATAGCTACCTTAGGGGTGTCTATGGGTTGGTTGGGTTGAATCCATGGATCCAATATACTTAAAAAAAAATCCTATCAATACATATATAATCATATATTTATCTTCTAGCAAATATGATAACAATATGATAAGTCTCAATATATATAAATTTTAAAGTGCATACATAATATGAGCCTATTGAAATATTGGATGGACAAAACATGGCATTATTTTGACCAAAAAAATGGAATCTGGCCACTTATTTCTCATTGGCCCATTTTCACCTTATTAAATTTTTTTTATCAGGGACATGTAATAAACTATGAAAAACATGTGCATTATTATTATTATTTTTTGCTTTAAGATTAGGTGATTGGGTTGGGTTGTGTGGGTTGAAAATTTGCAAACCCACAACCCAACTCATACCCTTGTAGGGCGGTTTAGATCAAATCAAATCCTATCAAAACCGCTCGTCCAATCCATCCAATCTAGTCCAAAACCAATCAAAACTATAAAATTTGGATGATTCTGGATTTTAACTACAGTTTTCATGCGGTTCAATTCGGTTTGCGCTTGGAATTTTAGAAACCAATCCAATCCAAATCAACCGTATATAATATTACATAATTCATATATCTAGTGGTCCAGCCCAATTTTACCTTTCATGGCCCACAAGCATTACTACTAACAAGACCCAAAAACAAACCCACCCTACATGAATCACTAGACGACAAAGACTCTTGACCAAAAAACAAAAAGATCAACAAAGACTAACTGTTGCCTATCTATTTGGTACTATTCATGTTTTATGAAATAAAATATTTTTATTTTTGGGTCATGTTACTGTTTTTTTTTTTTTTTTGTGAAAAAAGAAACCACATATCCAATCCAATCCAAACCGCTATAAAACCAGATTGGATTGAATCGGATTGCCAAGTGCCTGTGGAAATCACTCAATCCAAATTGCATCGCATAAAATTTTAATTTTTAGATCGGATGACATTTTAATTCAAAATCAATCTAAAGTGCACCATGAACACCCCTATAACCTTGTGGGTTGAAATTTTTCAACCTAATCCAACTCGTGAACCCAACCCAGCCCATACTTTTTGAGTTGGATTGGGCCAAAATCCATGGGTTTGTGCATTGGCGCAAATCAATGAACATTCTCTAATACCATCACTTAAAGGGAGAAAGCCAATAGGAGCACTAGTTTGGATATCGCTTATAGGGTAAGGGACTAAAACTGAGTGAAAATATTTTGAGGAACCAATTCCAAAAATATCAATATTTTAAGAGTCATTAACATCATATTTAAGTCATTTTATTTTTGTACTTGTAAAAAGTTTATAATTTTGTTATGCATGGTGCTGATATATATATATATAATAAGTTCAGAAAATATTCTAGTTAAAAGTGGCAAGTGGGATCAGACTTGGGTTTGATTAAATCGTGCCCAACATGTCCTTTAGGTAGCATTTGTTTACTGTATCTGAGATAGAAATATGAAGATATTAGAGACATAAACATATTTGGTAGTGGAGACAAGAACATTTTGTCCCCAGGATAAAAAAACACAAAATTTCTGTATCTCCAAATTGTAGGAACAGTAGAGACAGGATACAGAGACAGAAATTTAATATTTTTTTTCTTCCAATAATACTTCTATACATATTTATTATTTATGTCTCTGTCTCCACTGTCTTCACTGTCCCTGTATTTCTATTTCAGAGACAATAAACAAATGCTACCTTATAGACAACTATTGGTTGATCACAATATGACTTTCGATAACATAACTATGACTTGTAGATGTTTTAATAATGTGACTACGGGTGGTAGCTATATCAGATAAGACAATTATAGGTTATTATGTGATCCAGATCCATTTTTATGAATAAACTTGAAACATGATTAAAGGAAATTAATCATAATGTACTAGCAAAGAAAATAGATTCTAATATGAGCTTTTCAAGTAAAAGGATGCATGAGATGAAATCTATTATGATGTAATCTTGAAGGGTTGATATTAGGACTTAGAGAACTAACTCTACATGTGGCTTGATAGGCTTTAAGGTTTTGTTATTCCTGCCCATGAATTTGGACCTATAAGAGGTAGCCCAAAGAGATGTTGAAGAAACCCTTTCTTTCAACCCTTCCAGCAAGGATGCCATCCAGTTAGCAAAGAGAGAAAAAAAAGAACCTATATCTGGTAAGGAAACAAACTCCCTTTAACACCCTTGTTATAAAGCGCCTCTAAATGAGGAAATACCTCCAAAATGTGGCGCCAAATCAAAAGCTATGCTAGCCTATCCTTTCAAAAGTCCAATCTTGTCTTGCTATACAAATGTCACATTTTCATGTCCTTTCACCTACTATGCACGCCACTGTTCCATCAACAGCTAGCCAATGGTGGAGCTCCCTTTCCTTGGTCCTAAAGCTATGGGACAGAGCCCATGGATAAAGACACACACAACCCTCATTTCTCAAGAGAGATCACTCCAACGCCCCTTCTTCTCACACAGCAACAACAACACAACTTGTAACTCATATACAATTATCACCTTTTGTAAACATAACACCACCCACATAAAATGACACCCACAATGAAGGTGGCATGGGAAGACACCCTCATTCTGGAACACAGTGATAGTACCAAAAAAGATAGGCACTCAGATGGCGTCCTAGCATAGGGAAGAGGAAAGAGTTCCATTCATCCATCATCATCTCTCTAAGGGATGACATTACCCATTTTCTACCCAAGCCACAAGGGAGGAGATTCCTAACTTTACCATTTTCTCACCATCTTGTCATAGGTTTACGAATCTAGAGATTAAAGCTCTGTTTTACCTCTTTAATCCCTCTCACCCCTAAAAATCTGGTCTGAAACATTATGTATCACTATGCGTGGCCAATTTCCTCTTGAAATCAAGAAATGTTTACCTACACATGGAATATCACATAGATATACTTCATATCTAATGGTGAAAGTTAACTTAAAAATTAGGAGAGAAAAAATTTATTAAATAAAATTTAAAATATTAATTTGATTTGAATACTATATATTGATAATGTAACAAAATTTTATACTAACATCCAATTATATTATATTATCACAATAATAAAGGTCATGAAACTAGAAATTTACCAATGCATAAAAGTTAAATTCAAATACTAATATACAAATGAAATGAATTAAAAATAATCTTACACTTATTATGTACTAGTCAGCTTTTCTATCTCATTTAACATGCCATATTAAGTCTTTAATAATTTCAATAATTATTTATGTTTACATTTATAAAGGAACAATATATACACATATAACGAAAATTAGTCACTGCTACCAACAGTGGATACCCTTAATTATATATATATATATATTAAATACTTGGGGCAGCTGCCCCCCTATGCCCTTAAGACATTTTGCAATATTGCTCATATCCAATATAATAATAAAATGATAATTCAGTTAAGACTAATATTTTTAGTTTAAATATCATTCTATTGTTAAATATTGAGTATACTTACCTGACATACTTTAAAAATCCCACTCTCATTTGATAAATTGGGCATCATTATGGGTTTAGAAGGATTCCTTTATATCAATCGTTTTGAGAAAAGATACGCTTTTATTTTATAAAAAAAAGAAGCATTTTTTTAGAAAAGAAACTCTTTTATTTTATATTAAAAAAAGCAATTTTTTAGTTAAAAAGCGTGTATAAAATTTTATATAAATAATTATTTTTATGTAAAAAAAAAAAATCTAAAATGAATTCTGTTTTTCTTAAGAGTACTTTAAGGGCATTCACTAAGGTAATAAAATTAGTAATTTTGTAAATTCTTTAATGAGTGGCCTGAGAAAATGACACTTGTTAAAAAATCCAAAACCTCTTTAATGCTTTTCTTAAAAAATAGTTGCTTTTGGAAAGGAAAAATATCTAAACTATAACCTTAGTCAAATAATCACATTTTGTTTAAGCTAAAACACCCACACTTCTCTTTTGAAATGCCTCTATGAATATGTTTGGCAATTTTATATGCGATGAAAGGGAATGACTCATGATAGAAAGGAAATGATATACAATGAATAGAGTGGAACAAAATATATTACTTTTTTATTTGAATGTTTAACAAATTTAGTGAGGGAGTTCAAGAAAACAAAAATTGATGGGTTTGAATGGCAAGGAATAAAATGTCCCTGCTTTGCCATCCCACCCCTCCTCTAAAATTACTTTTAAATGCTTTTAATGTAATAAGCCTATCTTGATTTTTATTGCAATTATGCCCATCATTTCTCTATTTTGTAAAACTGTACTGACGCTTTCTACAAATGTTATTTTATTAATTTAAGTAAAGAAAAAATAACATTTGATATATACAGATTATTAGTAACAAAACTATAATATTACTGAAAAAAGATTAAATTATAATATTTTGGCAATATTTGAAATATATGTTGCCTAAAATTCTTTTTCTTATAAGTTATAATGATAAGTTTCGTTTCCATATGATGAAAAAATATTTTATTTAATCGATAAGTTAAAGATTATCAAAATATTATAATTTTATCATTAATAATTATGTATATATCATGTATTATTTATATTTGTCACTAAAATTAATGAATCAATATCAACAGGAAATGTCATTATATTTTTTCTTTTTAAATAATAAAGTAAGTGAAATAGGCAACCTGCTAAAGATGAAAAATGAACTATAAGATTGTTGATCTAATTTAGATTCAAATTAATTAGATCCGGTAAAAACCGAGGTTGGATGTCTTGAACAATAACCATAAAAAATAGGGTAAAATACATTTTATCCCCTTAAATTTTAGATTATATGTAGTTTACATCATGATTTTTTAAAACAGGCATCCCGACCTCCTAAACTTTCCAAACAATGCAAAACATCTAATTTGTAATACGACATTTTATTCATAAATTTTTAAGTGCGCTTGACCCCCTGATTTTTTTTTTATTGTGTGTAACCTCATACCTTGTTATGACCTAAAGTTTTGTACTATTTGAAAAGTCAGGGATTTTTTGCACATATTGGATAGTTTGAGGTGTCGCGGTACATATTTTGAAAAATCATAATGCACATGACCTAAAGTTCAGGGTTAAATTCATTTAACCCTAAAGAATTTAAGCCAGCTAGCTAAATTTCTAACTTTAAAAAGATGAGACTAGTAACACCTTATTCTACTAGGTTATTAGGAAATAAGTTGTTCCAAAGTGCAGCATGTAAACATGTTGAATCACATATTCACATTATAGTTTGTTTATTCTCGATTGTCGTGCTTTCTATTCCTTTTTCTTACTGTTTCATTCATAATATACCGTGATATACGAAAATCCGCAATTGTTTTCAGTTCTTGGATTATGTTTGGTAAAGGAAAACTGCAGTATATCCTTTAATTTCTCTCATTACCGATTGATTATGCTTTGATAAATACAGCTATGGATCTTGCACAGAGCAAGGAAATTCTAGCCATCATAGGAACGGTAACACACAGCGAAGCATCTTTGGCAAATGAAATCAATAGCAACACGAAGAGCGTTCCTGTTTTATCTCTAACTTCACCTACAGCAAGCACAGATTTATCATCTCCTCCATTGCCAAACTTCATCCAAGTGAGCGATGATATCAGCCTTCACATGCAATGTATTGCAGCCATTGTAGGAGAATTCAGATGGCGAAAAGTGACAGCAATCTATGAACTTAACAACGGGTTTTTTTCTGATCCAGGGGTGCTTATTAGCCTTTCTTATTCTCTTCGGCTTGTTGGTTCAGAGATTGATAAACATTTAGCTTTCCCTTCCTTGTCCTCTCTGTCAGACCCAAAATCTAGAATTGAAAACGAGCTTAATAAGCTCAAGAGGAAGACTAACAGGGTCTTCTTGATTGTGCACTCTTCCTTAGAGCTAGCCAACATGCTCTGTGAGAAAGCAAAACAAATGGGTTTGATGGAAAAAGGTTCTGTATGGGTTATCCCAGATGGGGTTGCTGGCCTTCTTGATTCATTTAACTCATCAGTCATCTCTAACATGCAAGGTGTTATTGGTTTTAAAACACACTTCATGGAAATGACCGATGCATATAAAAAATTCAAGTTCAAATTCCGAAGAAGGTTTGCATCACAGTACCCTAAAGAAGAGAGCATTAACCCA
Organism: Dalbergia cultrata; assembly: GCA_031216105.1. NCBI lineage: Eukaryota > Viridiplantae > Streptophyta > Magnoliopsida > Fabales > Fabaceae > Dalbergia > Dalbergia cultrata. The sequence goes on along the minus strand of CM062353.1, from coordinate 25,612,848 downwards.
AGTGTCTTTGCATTTCGATCTTACGACGCAACTTGGGCTATTGCTCAGGCTGCAAGGAAATCAAAAGGAAAGTTCAGCCTGAAAGAGTTGTCAGAAGAGATTAAGTTAAGTAAATTTGATGGATTAACTGGAAAGAATGGCTTCACCAATAAAAAGTTACCGCAATTGCCAACCTTCACTATAATTAATGTGATTGGGAAAAGCTACAGAGAAATGGCATTTTGGTCTCCAGCACTTGGTTTCTCTAGGAACATTTCTAGACATGAGCTAGTGGAGATAGATAAAAATAATGGTTCTAGCGGAGTTTTGAGCACAGTTTTTTGGCCTGGAGGCTTACATTCGGTTCCTAAAGGATGGACTTACAGTAATGAGGAAAGGCCACTGAAAATTGCAGTGCCTGCAAATGGTCCCTTCAAGCAGTTTGTGAATGTTACCTATGATGAGAGCTTCAATGAAACTTACATAAATGGTTTCTCAATTCATGTCTTCAAAGAAGCTGTTAAACGTCTTCCTTATCACTTGCCATATGAGTTTGTTCCCTTGAATGGCTCCTATGACGAAATGGTTAAGCAAGTTAGCAACCAGGTAAAATTACCAGTAAAGGACATGATCATTGATTCATTATTAGTAATCATGACCTCCTATTTTTAATGTCTTTGAATATTTCTAATGCAGACAGTGGATGCAGCAGTTGGAGATATAAATATTGTGTCATATAGATATCATTTAGTAGAATTCTCACAACCGTATGTCGATTCTGGCCTTGACATGGTGGTCACAGAGAAGCCAGATAAATCAAAACAAACGTGGATGTTTATGTATGCCTTTACGAAAGAGATGTGGTTCATGATGGCAGCAATACACATTTTCGTTGGATTGGTCTTTTGGTTGATTGAACGGGAAGTTAATGAAGAACTGCAAGGGCTTGGGGCCATGACTTGGTTTTTAGTCACTGTAATATTCTTTGCACACAGTAAGTCCTTTAACATTTAAGTTCAAGTTAAGTCAATTTGAGTATACTTCATAGATACTAAACCTCAGTAAAATAGATTTTTTCATACAAACTTCTTCCAAGTGCATCAGCATCAATACTAATGAAGCCAAAATTTAGTATAGCCATTCATATTTGTTAGAAGAATAAAACTCCAAGTTCATTCCTGGAAAATTTGCATCGTAATAGATTCATCTCTGAAATAGAAAAAGCAACAATTTGGTTCCTAATTTAACAAAATTATAAACAGACACAAAACTTAGTCCTTGGATTTTAATACATTGATCCCCAAAAGGAACTACTTTGTTATGGATGTGGTTAAATTTAGGGACCAAATTGTTGTTTTTTCTATTTCAAGTACGAATATGTTACAATGCAATTTTTCAAGGACGAAAACATAAGCTTCTCTTCTCTTATCCGAATGTAAATATAGAAATATCCACGATTTCACATGCAGTGTTCACTACATCTAGAATTTGATGCTATCATATAGCTTTTCAATCGCAGTCTTCTTTTTTTTGGAATAAATCCTAGTTCTAATTCTAGTTATATTTTCTAATAAGCAGGAGAACCAATAAGAAGCCCCTTGGCTCGTTCAGTGCTGGCACCATGGCTATTTGTTATTCTCATTGTAACAAGTAGTTTCACAGCAAGTTTGACATCCACGATGACTATCTCGCAACTTGAGCCATCAGTGTTAGATATCCAGACCCTTCAAAAAGAAATGCCTCGGTTGGTTGTAATGGAAAATCATTTGTTGAGAGGTATTTGATTGACGTACTAAAATTCAAGCATGAGAACATTAGGAGATATGATTCCATAACTGATTACCTTGCAGCCTTTAAGAATAATGACATCGAAGCTGCTTTCTTTTCTACCCCTCATGCTAAAGTCTTTCTCGCAAAGTACTCGTGCGAGGGCTTCATCAAATCAGGGAACACCTTCAGGCTTGATGGCATTGGTTTTGTGGGTCTCTCTCCTCATTCTCAATTGTGTGACTTGTTTTGTAGATGTGAAAATCGGGATAAATAAAAGGAACGAGAATGGATTCTCTTGTGAAATCTATATGTGATCATGTATAAATTTTTACAGGAGAATTGTTAATTGTACTCTTAGATTGTGGGATGCCATGTCAACTCATACTCCCCGCCTAATGATAGATGGAGTGTGAGTTAACACACTGTCCCATACTTTATAAATATAAATAACACAATTATTTTTACATTTGACTAGATAAGGAGAATCTCGAAAGTAATTTATGAAACATGTAATTAATGGTGAAAAGTTACATGCTCAAGTTGTGCAAAATTATTGCATAAGAGAATCCATTCTCCAAAGGAATGATTGAAATTTGGGTATTCCTACCTCCATCCACTTTTAACTATCTTCTTGGAAAACAATGCGAATTTGATATATTGAAAAATCAATGTATCAGGACATAATTGCCTTTAGTGACATTGATTTTTCAATGTAACAAATGTGTTTATTTTCTAAGAAGATAGTTAAAAATTGACAGAGGGAGTATGAATGCTAATTATTATATTCTTCCGTTTCATAATAAATGTTGCTTTAACCTTTTTGGCACATTATAAATCAATGTATCTATTACATTTATAATTCAATGTATATATTTTTATAGCGTTTGTTTGAGTTAATGCTTCTGCTTTTCTATTTTCACTCCTACCAAACTTTAAGTACAATTCATTACTCATGCTTCATATATTTGATCTAACGGTTTGTGTACATTTTGGTTTTTGATACCTCAGGCATTTCCGAAGAGTTCCCCTTTGGCTGGTGATATATCCGAGGCATTATTAGGCGTTATAGAGAGTGGAGAAACAGAACAACTTGAAAAAGATATGCTATCAACTGCAAGTTGCTCTCCTTCGGAAAGCAAAGCAAAAGATGGGTCACCGTTAGGTTATCAGCCTTTCCTTGGGCTATTTTGCATCTGTGCTTCTGTTGCTGCTCTGGCATTATTGTACATCATGGTTTGTTTGGTCTTGAAGAATGCAGGGAACTTAGTGAGACACTTAAAAGCTGCACTAACTCAATTAAAGAGAATAGGGAGATGGATAACTACTAATTTTGCTGGGATCTATTCCAAAGCACAGTCAAGGAGCATGAGAAGAGTTAGTGCCGCCACAGGAAGAAGAAATCCTGAGGAAACTGTCACTAATAGTGAGCACTGCCCTGTGGTTGTTGAACTAGTTTGATGTAGTACTAGCTACTCGTGCTCCCTAGCATATTGATTCTTTTTGTTGGTGCAGAAAGCTTTCTACGGATGAATTTAGCTATCAAAAATTAGAATGTAAAAAGCATTTCAGGATAATTTTTTATATCAAATGTATAAAGATGTTGAAAAGCCCAAAATAATAAAGGTATTACTAGGATACATATATATAATTAAACAAAGATGGAATTGTAACAATATTTTATATCTTCATAACAAGTACTTGATGAGTCCAAAAAGATATCCTGATTGGGATGAACTATCCCTTTAACCTAAATTTTTACCTTAAAAAAAGAAAAACTAATTAACAACCAATTATAATTTGTATCATTGCTTCTTTTTTTTTTTTTTTTTAATGGAGGATTCATATCATTGTTGTACCTGAAGTGATTTAACTTATCTAAAATAAGATGGTTGGTAAAGTGAAAAGATAATGTATTATTCACCCTTAGATCATTTGATAAGATCTGTACATAATGAAAGTTATTGGTCATTTTCTCAATTTACTGAATTCCTCATCTTAGGACACTGAAATCTGATTGGAAGCGGGAACAACACAAGCATTGTACTTGCACCCTTACCAATAGTCTCATTTTAGATTCCCTTTCTTTTGCAAATTCTTTCAATCCTCTAGTTGTGGAAGCTACAATTTCAAGGAGATCGAGAATATATTTCACCCCCAAGTGCCTTTGTTTCGTGACGCATCGGTCTCAAAGTGGCAAAACTTCTTCCTCCAAAATCCCCTTGGTTTTGCATTTGTAGAATTGATTCTGGATAGAAATGATTTTTCTGAAATTGCTTTTGCTAGAATTGATTTTGAGGTAAAGTAATTTATGTTTGATAGTTTAATCTGAGAAGCCATTTTGACCCAAAAAAAAAAAAAAAAACAGAACGAGTAAAAATCCAAAAGCAACAACTTTTCACTTATACTAAAATTAATTCTGGACCCAATAATTGATTTTACACTCTCAAAATCGATTTTGAAGTGCGCCCACCAAGTTTCAAGGCATGCTAGCAGTTGTTAATTTTTTGAATTTCGATATCTCCTTATTCTACCTCAGTTTGGATAAAAAAAAAAAAAAGCCTGTTAAGAAATAAGGGAAACTATTTCCCCTTGACTTCCCTTCCCCTCTTTTCTCTCATTAATAGGGTTGTCCATCAGTGAGCGAGTCGATGGGTTAAGTTGGGTTGTGGGTTTGAAAACTTTAATTTCAACACACAAACCAACCCAACTTATCTAGTTGGTTTTTTAGTACTATCAAACTCCTATAAGACTATTGTTGTGCAAAAGTCCTAGCCTTTGCAGTACTATGCACGTCTCCCAACACCCTAAAAAAAATTGTAAATCCATGTTCTCTTCTCCATTTCGAGGGGAGCGACTCTATGAAGGTGGCTCAGCCCCTTCATGGTGGTTCTGGCATTGTCATTTCATGTAGTTAGTTTTTTTTTTCTCTTTCTGTTTTTGTCTTGTCTTCCCACCTCTCCCTTACATGATGGTTTGAGTGATTTCACATCCGATATATCCCCAAGGATAACAATAGTTGCAAAGTAATTTGAGAAGATGTGGTGATAGCTCAATATTCATTTGTGGTTCTTATGGTTGTTGAAATATCAAATTGTATACGAAGATTGTGCTTATGATATGTGATAATTTACTGCTAGTAATGATGGTTTTGGTTGCCTTTTATGTTATTTTATTTTGCATTAAGCCTAGAGCTAGATGGCCTCTGTTCCAATTTCTGTTTGCTCTTAGCTTGTTGTTGTGTAGGTTAGTTTCTATATGTTTTTTCTAATTTTAGTCCTTTTGCTAGTGTTAGTTTGCAGATTTTAATTTCTATTTTAATTTGCCTTTATTTTTTATGCCTTCGCTCTGTTTTATCAACTAGTAGCTCCCCTACTTTGGGTTGAGCTTCATACACCTAAAACGAAAAGGGATGCTACTAGGGAGCTTTGATGTGTACCATAGTGTTAACCAAATCGGCTATATGTTATATGTGTTATATGCATATGGTCAAGCTTCAAAGTTAGAAGGAAACAAGTTTATTCAATCAAGGTTGCAAAAAAAGATTAATCACAAGGAAAGAGTTACTGTAGATCAGATTAACTTGTGTTCATCCTTTGACTAAATGGATTGATAATGTTAGATGAAGCTTGCAGGGTGCTTTCAAATGGTCTCTAAGAGTAGCCAATAATGGACCATTGAATGTTCTCTCTTTGGATTGTTAGTGTATATGTGTCACTTAATATGTATTAATGGTTTTTGTTTAGTCGATGGGTCCCAACCGATTTGAGTTATCCTTAAACTTGTAACTTTTTATCCTGCAGGTAGTTGGCCTACTAGGTAAATGAATAATAACCAATTTTTTCAAAAAAAAAATAAAAAAAATAAACTTGTTGAAAACATGTGCAATGCATGATGGACTTTTTTAATTGAACTTGAAAAGTTACTTTCATTAGACTTAAAGAACCATTTAAAAAGTAATATTAATGATTTTTTTATTGTTGTATGCTTTCTAGAAAGCTTTCATGACTCATGGATGTTTTCTTAAATTTATGCATGGTGAGATTTATATATATATATATATATGAAACTAGTTTATTACTCGTGCAATGCACGAGATAATAATAGTAAACATATAGATTAAACATTATATTTATTTACATGCTTTTATAAAATTATACTGCATACATATTTATACAATAAAAAAGTTATTACATTATATTCCTTTTAATAAATATATTAATTTGTATAAAATATAATACAAAATAAATAATTAGAAAAAAATGGAATACAATAGTAATTAAATAATTTATCAAACCTCATTCATGTATCATAGATATTATGAAGGAAAGAGAACCATAACTAATAATCCATTTTACAATGATAATCAAATGTAATATCATAACATCATCCCTTCATGTTCTACAAAATAACATCATATTTGGATATTAGTTAATCATATGTCTGATATTATTTGAGAACATATAAGATGGAGATAATAAAATATTGACTGAATCAGAGTTAAACATATATGAGAAATAGTTGTGCTTTAATATAATTATTTCATTCATTACCATTATTTTATGGATGAAAAACAGATGACTTGGTTGGATGACATATCAGCTATTCTCGTTTTCCAAAACTCAATTTTAATATATATATATATATATATGAATGATTTGAATAAATTATAATTAATTATATTTGTTACCATAGTGATTAGAATTGCGAAATCAACCTAATTGAAATAATTTATTTTAAATCATAATATAATTTTCAACAATGAATATAGATACTACTGCATTTTTTAAAGAAAATCTTATTTTCTTTCCAAATCCTATTTTCAATTCTCATCTTTAAAACAAATATCTAATATGGAAAAAATTAGTACACTTGATTTAACTGAAAATCAAGAATCATGATAAATAATCAAATTGGAATAAATTATAATCGATCAATTATATTTATTATTATAATTAGTATATTCCCTACATAAATAACTTAAGTGACAATTACTAATCAAACTGAGATGATATTGAAATAAATTATAATTAATTATATTTATTATCATAATTATTACAATTGACATTACACATAAATATGTTATTGATAAAAACAGTATTCATATCAAAATAAAAAACTTGAACAAAGAATAGTAATGAAAATTTGTTCATTTTGTATAAATTGCAATTAATTGTACTTATTACAAAAACAACATATTATCTTTTGATGCAATGAAAAATTCACATATTAATATAAATAAATATAGTTGATTAAAAAATATCATGTTAGATTTTCTGGATAAAATATTTAACAAAACTTTTTTATGAATAATGATTGGTAATATAATATACTTACTTATATTTATTACAATCATTATAAATGATATGTTCTTTAGAAAAATGACTCGAAAAAACATTATATTATTTGTTAGGGAAAAAAGCAAATTACCTCCCTGAACTTTTGGTCTCGAGTAATTTAGACCTTGAGTTTTTAAATTATGCAATGTAGCCCCTGTACTTACTAAATGGTGCAGAGAGGACCTTTTGTTAGACTGTCGTTAAAAGCCACTGTTAAATGGCCATGTGCTTCTCACATGCACACTCTCTTGGACAATTATGCCCCTATCCTCAAATTAATTTCCAATCCCACTTTGAACTTTGAACTTTGAGCTTTGAGCACACTGAAACCCTTCTCCCAATTTGAGTGTGCTCAAAGAGGACCTTCAATTACACGCCCTCACTGAAACACTTTCTTCCTTATTGCTTCATATCTAAATATCTTCTTGCTTCGTGTTTAATAGACTAGGGAAAGACCTCGCGACCATCCAAAACTGAGAAGGCGCCGCGACGCGAAGACGAAGAACGTAACATCCTAAAGTTATTTAAAATTTAATTTAAGCTTTATTAATACGAATTTCAACACTTTGATAGATGTAATGATAAAAAGAATGATCCAGCGGACGAGTTAATTTTTTTTTTTTTTTGCAATCTAGATAACAATGACACACTCATTCATATATTAATAAGATTTTTTTTTAAAAAAAAAGGGATCACATTTCTTGCATATTCTCTTCCCAAAAGGTTCAGCTATCCTTCCCATATAGCCATCTCACTTTTCTTCTTCACCAAAATTCCATAAACCAATTAGAAACATCAAACTATAATACCAAGACTCCATAATAACCAAGGCACAAGCTCTAATCTAGCTCTTAGAAATTCTTGAATCATCCTCCTTTAAAGGCTCCTTATCTCACACCATCATCAAGGTAGCTGTTATGTTACTACTCTAGGAGGAAATTTTGGCTAATTTTGAAGTGAAAATTTGGGGTAGAGGTACAAGCAAAGGCTAAGAGAAATACAAGAAACTTCTAGTAACAACCAAGGGCGTTATTTGTTCTCTTTTCTTTCCAATTTTTCTTTGAATTTTTCTGATTGTTTTGGCTGAAACTTTCTAGATATATTGGTTGATGATAGATAGATATAGATGTGTTTAATTTGGTGAGGTGATTGGATGATGGTAAAAATCATTTTTCTCAAATTATGTTTTGATCCTTGTTGTTGGAAAATCCCGGTTTAAAGCAAACAGAGAATTTGTTCGAATTTTCTGACCTATTTAGAGATCTTGGATTGAGTTGAAAATTTTATAGGATGTAGCTAATATGTTAAGGTATCTCTTGTAAAACATTTTGAGCCATTCTAGGCGCTTTTGCCATGTTTAAAAATTCAAGAATTGAATTGGTTAAGTTGCTACCTGAACAGTCAAATTCTGAAACACTGAAATTGTCCAAATTTATTAGCATACCAAAAGATCGATCATTGAGCTGAAATTTTTATAGGATATTGAGGATATCTTGAAGTCCAACCCTGAATTTTTGTAGGTTGTATATGTTCATTTGATATGGTAATAAATTCAGGAATTTCTGGTTATTGGCTGAAAAGAATAGATTCTAACCTCCGAATTTGTGAAATTTTGTTAATATAGTTAGAGATCTTATTTTGCCTTGAAATTTTTGTAGGATCTCTTAGACATGATGAATTGACTCTAAAAATTTAGTTTGCTTCGTTTTTATGTAACTTAATAGTTGATCCATAATTTTCTTTATAACTACATTTTTCCACAACATGCTGAATTGTTGAATCTATGATGAAATATTAATGATTTGATCTCACTTATGCTATATGAATCTATGAATAATATTAAGCACATATGAATGTGAATACTTATTACAATTGCTTACATGTGAAAGAAAGTCTAAGATTATGTTTCTTGGGTCAAAGAAAGTAAATCTCGTTTGTCGGGGAAAGTGAATTTGACTCCCTTGAAATGAGTCAGGTAAAAGAACCTGACTAGGAATAGGTCTGTGTGAGAATTGGAGAAAGTAAATCCAATGATCATGTATAGGAATGAGCTCAGTCCTGAAAAACAGTCTATTACCCAGGAGTGCAATAAACCACTATAGTCACTGGCCAAGACAGTTAAATAGCAATTATTCTAAGTAGTCCTTTATCTTGAGTTATGCTATGTACTATGAGAATGAGTTTTATTATTAAATTCAGATCAGATACCTATGTGTTAAGTTAACATCATATACTCTAAGAATGACGATTGCATAAAATGAACCTGCTTCAGATAAAGATTTTATGAAATAATATATCCATTATTAATTATTTTATTTGCATGTAATACTTTTATAATCAAACTGAGGCAGCTGGGGTAGATAATGATGACATTTATATGTGTATGGGAATACCATATTGAGAATTTTAGAATTCTCATCCCTATGTATATTCCATGTCTACCTCAAATTTAGCAAATGGCGCTCAATAGGATTCAATGGCATACGGTAGCCGCCAGTCGACCATGTGATATTAAGACTAGCGGCCTAGATACCTACTGATCTGTAGACTTGATTGAGATAAACTCTTTTGTACTTGTCATGTAATTGGCTTTGTTTGAATATAGTATTACAGTTTATAGTTTGATATGTATACTCTAGTTATTGGATGATCAGACATTATAAGCATTATCTTGAAATAACAATAACTACTTATTTGTAAATAAATAGATTGTTGTTATGATGTATACATGTGACACATAGTACCACACTCTTAGTTACGGTATTACATCCTAGGTAAAATACTGTTATTAAGGGGGGTGTTGCAATTGCATGTAAAGCCCGGGGACGAGGGCGAGAAGTGATCGCCGGTACAAAGAAGGCATGGACAAGGGGCGGCTCCTCACAAAGCCTTCTAAGCCGAGGGGTACATGAATGAACCGATTACACACCCGAATGAGAAGGATCCTAAGACTATATAGGTATAGGACTATACAATTGAGGATGACTTATATGAATTGATTTGTACAATCTATACCAACAAGATGCATCTTCTTTTCGATAGACCATCACTAAAGAACTCCATGGTTAAGCATGCTTGACTTAGAGCCATTTTGGGATGGGTGAACTCCTGGGAAGTGTTCCCAGGAAGCATGTGAGTGAGGATAAAACATGTTGAAAAGATCCGTGTTGGTTTGTGGGGACAATCGTCAATCCATAAAATAGCATGGGCTATTACAAAGAAAACCAGGCCGCTACTGACACGAGAGAAGACCAGGCCATGACTGATGTGGGAGAAGACCAGGCCACGACGCATGTCAGAGAAGACCAGGTCGCGATGCGACTGATGTCGGAGGAGACCCATTGAAAAAGAACACCAACAAAAGGCTGGCTTAATGGAGGTAAAACTGAAGCATCCATTTAAATAAGCTTTCAAAATGTGCCTATTAAACTGAAGGCCCATTGAAAAAGTGCTGGGGTTGTGGGGTCTTGAAACTGTGGGTTTTTGTTTTTGTTTTGCTATATCAATTGTTGCTAACTTTTATTGCTGGAGCATGTAAGGACATGTGGTGGGGTTGGCTTTTATAGTGGTTACATGTGAATGCATTATTTAATAAGATACCATTTTTAGTGGGTCATGTGTTCACAGTTTTTGTGGCTGTGTTTGTCTGACATAAGAGGACAAATTTTGCAATTGAAATTGCACAATGGTCCTTGCACTTTGTTAATTTATATGGTTTCCCCTAATTCTGGTTAATTGTGGTGTCTTATTTTCAATTTCTATTTCTTTGTAGATATGTCAATTATCACATGCATTATGCATTATGGAGGTGTGTTTCACACTGCACCTCGAATGAGTTATGTTGGTGGTGTTGGTCAGGAGTTGAGAAAATTTGATATTGACTATCTATCAACTACCCATCTATGCTCTCATGTGAAGAGTTTTGGGTTTAGTGAACCACTAAACTTTCAATATAAGTTTAAGGAGGAAATATTTGAGTGCTTAAAGGACTTGGTGGCTGATAAAGATATGTTGAGCATTATTAATGCATTGGAGCATAAGAAGGATCCTAAACTGGAAATATATGCCATTCATCCACCAACTGAGGATGTTGCAGTAACGGCTAAAGTAGGGGATGATGTAGTGGTGGCTAAATCAGGGGCTCATAATGCAATGGTTGTTGTTGTCATAGATGATGCAGGGGTTGTTCCATTGGCTAAAGTAATGCCTGATGTAGAAGCTGAACCAGGGGCTACTACAGAGGTTAAAAGAGGAGGAAAAATAAGAAGAAGTACTATATGAAGAAGTACTTGGAAAGGAAAAAGGAAAAGGAAAAGAAAAAAAAGAAGGGAAATAGTAAAGGGAAAGGAAAGATGACTGAAGATGTTGAGGAGGGATTAAAAGGATGTGACTTTGTTGAGAATGATAATGAGGAGGTTGACTTGTTTTTTTTTTTTAAGATAATGACATTTTAGATGTTACCACTGAAGTTAGGTCTAATAGACAAAGTGGTGAAGGAGGCACTTCTGCTAGACAATGTAGTAATAACAATAGGGGTGTTGTTGATGTTGGAGCAGATTGGGATGGTAGTTGTGCAATCGACTATGAGGATAGTGACAATCTACTCACACCTGATGCATCTGATGAGGAGGGTATGTATTCAAAAATAAATTGTTTTTGAAAAGTTTAATTTAGATATCCTAAATTTTTCCTTTGTATTAACACTTTCATATTTAGTTGCCCCTAATTTGTTTTAATAAGGGAGGAGAAGGAAGACAAATATCTAGAATTTCATGAATCTTCTTATATGAAGAAAAAGATTGAGTTAAAGGTTGGAATGAAGTTTGCTGACTTCAAAGTTTTTAGAGAGGTTTTGAAGCAATATTGTATAGAAAATGGGATTGACTTTGCGTAGATAAAGAATGAACGTCTAAGAATCACAGTCCATTGCAAGCACAATTGTGGTTGGAGGATGCATGCTTACCATTGCCCACAAGAAAATTGCTTCCAAATCAAGAGTTAGAAAAATGAAGAACACAAAGATTATGGGTAGGCTAATCATAACACCAAGGCAAGTTCAAGGTGGTTGTCTACCAAATACCAAGACCACATCAGGGACAACAAAGGGCAGTGGAAAAATGAAGCCTTTATGAACCAAGTTGCAAGAGAGTACAAAATATTTGTGTCAAGATTTAAGATATGTAGAGTTAACAAGATGGCTATGGAAAAGCTTTAAGGAAGCTCAAAATGGAATGCTATGGGACTATTGTGCTGCAGTAGGATTATATAATCTCGGATCGACCATGAAGGTAAAAGTTAATGACCAAAAATTTCTTAGGTTGTATGCATGCTTGGATGTTACCAAGAAAGGGCTGAAGTTTTGTAGACCTTTGATCCACTTGGATGGTTACTTTCTGAAGGCAGGCTTTGGGGGTCAGTTACTAGTGGATATAGCAAGAGATGGCAATGACAACACATTTCCTGTTGCTTATCTTTGATTGAGACAGAGAATAGAGATAGCTGCCAGTGGTTCATTGAATTGTTGCTTGAAGACATTGGTTCCGTTACAGAGCATGGCTGGTTCTTTATGTCTAATAAGCAAAAGGTATATATTTCATTTTTCCTTGTATGTATTGTTCAATTTAAGGGCTCAATTCCTATTGCTAATTGTTTATTGTTAAATGCAGGGTTTGATGGAAGTACTTGAGGGGATAGGGGTTGAACATAGGTTCTGTGTTCGACACTTATATGCAAGCTTCAAGCTTATATTTAAAAAGCAAGCTTTGAAGGACTTGCTTTGCAATTGTGCATAGGTAGTAACAAGGGTTGAATTTAGATTCCATCTAGAGAGATGAGGAGAATAGATGAAGGAGCAGGAAATTGGTTGGAAGAAAGAGATCCTTCTACATGGTCAAGGCATAATTTCTCACCTTATGCTCAATGTGGGGCCTTGCAAAATAATATTGCAGAGTCATTTAATTCTGCAATATTACCTGCTAAAGATAAACCGATCATCACTATGATGGAGAGCATTAGGAGAATGCTTATAAAGAGATTTGCAGCGAAAAAATAGGGAATGCTCAAGTATAATGGGGTTATTTGTCCAAGAATTCAAGGCAAGCTAGAAAAGTCAAAAGCAAATTTTGTTTTGTGCATTACCCACATGAATGGTGATGGCAAGTTTGAGGTTGACACATTTTTAGGGAGTAAGAGAGTGGTTGATTTAGTTGCTAAAACATGCACTTGCAAATTATGGGATCTAACTGGGATCCCATGCTCACATGCTGTTAGTGCAATATATGTACAAAGGGAAGTGCCTGAGAGCTATGTAAGCCACTACTATAGGAAGGACACTTTCCTGAAAACATATGGGACTGTGATCAATCCTATGCCATTTGCTGAAGATTGGCCACAAACAGAGTATGATCCAATTCTACCACCTACAACAAGAGCTCAAGTTAGAAGGCCAAAGAAGGTTAGAAAAATGGCTACTGATGAGCTGAGGAATCAAACTAGGATTATAAGGGGTGGTAATCCTACTCAGTGCACAAATTGCATGCAATGGGGCCACAACAGCCAAACGTGCAAGAGGCCATAACATCCTAATGCAAAAGAGGCAAAAAAGAAAAAGAAACAAGATGCTTCTAGTTATTTCTTTTATATTTTGATTATTCTTCCTTTATTTTGTATTTTGATTCTTCTTCCTTTATTTTGTTTTAAAATTTAGTTGGAGATGAGAATAATGTATATGTTGTTGTAGGTGGTGAAGGAGCAACCACCAAATCAAATGATTCACAAGCTGTTTCTGCCTCTGCTACCTATGGAAAATGGTTCCTTTCCTTTTCTATTGTTTTGGATTTTAAATGAAATTTGTTATGCTAGGTGGTTCTGTTTATGTATTCTAGTTAGGTATTTTGGTGAATGCTACTGATTTTGTTTTTGGTTTTTGGTTCTAATTATGGTTTTGATTTGCTTTCTGGTTTAGATTACTTTTTCTGGTTCTGCTTTCGGTCTTTTGGTACTGATTATTGTTTTCATTTCATTTACATTGTTGATATGAACCTATGCACTTTATTGGGAAGTTTAATTTTGATGCCACTATGTGGATAAATTAAAGTGTACTAGAGTTATCCCTTATTTGCCATGCTTGGTTTGTAATTTTGCAACAATAGAATATGGGAACAAAGAATCACAACGTCGAAAAGGACTTTACCAAAGAGACACATTTTTTTGGTTTTGATTTTTTTTTTCTGGTTTCTTGTTATAGTTCAGCAGGAGCTGAAAGTGTAAGTTTTAAAAATGTAGGTTCTGCCTGCAGGTGCTCCTCCTAGATCAGGTATACTTGATGTTGGCCCTTTTGAAACTTTAATTAAATATTATGTTCAAGGAATGTATGGTTAAGCATACTCTCATTATTTGCAGGTACGCCATTTAGGAGAAGCAAGAGAGCACATGGGAAGATGGCTCAAAAGTCCTTCAGTTAACCACCTGCACAATCAGTATGTAATACCCCAATTTTAAATAAAAGGGTTAGAGAAATTTTTGAGCCAAGACGGGTGCCAGTGACCTTTCTCTATCATTCCAGGTCCTGAATTTCACTATGTCTGGACCTTATGCTTCCTTGGAGGGCCATATGATAGGGTCATATTCTTAGGACCAAAAGTCCCAGTAATTGTTCCTTAGAGAAAAATAAGTTAAAGAATGATTTTTAATAAATTTTTTGAAACCTTTAAACACCTCATTTCTAGCATACAAGTTTATAAAACTGTGAAAATTTCAGGATTTAAACTAAAATCCAAAATTTGGATTTTGATTTGTTGGGATTTTGATTTTTCTAATATTTTATTTGAATCCAAATAGGGGGTATTCCCTGATTTACATTTATGTTTTAAAGTTAATAGAGAGTAAAATAAATGAGGACAAAATGAAAATAACTGAGACTGCCCCAGCGATCATATGACTACCTTGGTGGTCAACAGAGAGTAAGACAGTGCTGCAACAGGGTAGGAGACTGCCCAAGCAGTTAACATAGCATTAAAAAACACCATTTTGGGGTCCAGAACCTTCACACACCCATTTTCACTCTTCAAACCCGAGCTCTTACTCCCAAAATGTGGTTCTCACCCCCAAAACTCCATTTCCCTCCATTCTTCTCAATTCTAACTCCAATCTTTGATTCCTAAGGCTATAAGGTATGTTGTTCTCTTAGTTTTGCTCTCTTTTCTCTCTTTTCTTCTTGTTATTAGCGTAATTCTCTAAGCTTCTCAAGGGAGAGAAGTTTTCTACCTTGTTAGATATGGGTTTTGATTATTCAGAGGTTTTAGGGGTTGATTTAGAGTTCTATTACTTCTGTATTAGATATTGCTATCAATTCTACTTCCTATTATGTTGCTGGTGTTAGTTCTTTACTGTTCACCCCTCTAGGTGAGTGGGTTCACATCTGTTATCTCTATGTCCTGCATTAGAGTTATTTTCATGGAAATATGATTTACTGCTTGATTTTGGAGAAATACTGTATATGGATTTGAAGTTTATTGTTGGAATATATGTTTATAACTACTGATTTTAAAGCTTGAAACTTGTTTTTGAGAAAACTCATGAGACCATGTTTTGCATTTTGTGTACTATGATGGCATATGTGAATTTTGTGTCATATATATATAATTTACTGTGACTTCAGACTTTAGAGACATATTATAAAATGCTAGGTTTGGGTGTTTTCATCAGTTTGAAATTTATGGGACAGGTGGTTTTGTTTTGAATAATTTTGTAATTAACTGTGCACATAGAGAAATCCAAGTCACAAGGCTTATGTGAGAATCGGATTTCTCATGTGCCGGTCACGTGCCTAAATCGGGGTGTGACACAGTACATGCTAATGAGGCAACTCTAGTGTCACTCACTCAGCCACTTCGATAGTCACCAAGAGCGAAAAAGCTAAAGATTGGTGCCAAAGGAAATGCTTAAGTTTTCAGTTGTCAAGTTTGTGGGTGTTTTGTGGGCTTTTTGGTTTTATTTTGTAGGCTGTTTAAGTTTGAATTTGTCAACTCTTTTACTATGTTATTTTGATGAAATGTAAACATTGAATGTGTACTCATTTTTTGAGATACAATGTTATTTTGATGAAATGTAAACAGACATCACGTAAACAGTTTACACCTAGTATTTGACATACATTGTTACATTTGCATGAAGTCATGTGTTTAGCATTTTTTGTTTGCATTTCTTTTCACTAGCAAGAACCAACCTTTTTAGCCCGTAAAGCAAGATGATATTGCATAGATTAGCCAAAGACCAACGATAAACAATTCCACCCTGAGAACTGAATATGACAATGATGGGAATACAAGACAGATTCAGTGTAATCTACTATCAAAGCCATTAACAAGTGAAAATCTAGTAGCATAAAAATTTTACATGAATTATCTATTAAATTCTTATCTGATAAGGAATCAGGACAAAAGCATGCTTGATTGATTGTATTGTACCAAGAGAACATGTACAAAGACACATCACATGCTAAGGTACATAAGTTCCCTTTCTCAAACCAAACAACCCAATCTCATAAGATAATATAGGAAGTGCTACAAATAGTATTTCACAATTCCTCATCCAACAAAACAATATATATCATATCACTAAACTAGACATTTCTTTTCTCAGTTCAAGCAAAAAACAGTATACATGTAATAAGAATAAGAATCTCCAACAATATAACAACTAAATGATGATTTCATTACTTCAGACATTGAAAAAAACATTATAATAAGATCATTGAAACATTATAGGACCAATACATTATACCCCAACAACATTTACATCCATTGAAACAATTTTAGGACCAAAATAACCACAACAAAAACTATTATTATATGTAACTTCTTTACTTGACTCCTGTATGAATCCACATTCCCTCTTAATGCTTCTGATTCAACCCTTTGAGTTTCCACTCTCTGATCCAACAATAACAACTCTATTTTCTATGCCTCTGTTACTTCAATTAGCTATTTCTTATTCCTCAACAATCCATTCATCACTTTTGCTGATCTTTGTGTTGTAGGAGGCACACCACGCAAAGAAATTGCAATGTCCCTGTGACCTATATTTTGGACACCCATAAAATCTCCTACTTGGGTTTGCCTCAATCCAAGAGGTTTGCAGCCTTGAGGGAAGGCCACATCTACAAAAATGTGAGCGAAGACCACCATTGCAACTTGAACCAGTTGACCCATCACTCTCCATCTTCTTCTTCATGGGTCTTCTTCTTCAATGGACTTCGTTGGTGTTCTTCTTTGATGGGTCAACCCCAGTCTTCACCAGTGTCAGTCGCGGCTGGGTCTTTTTTGGCGTCAATCACGTCACGGCTTAGTCTTCTCCAGTGCGCGTTGATGCCTGGTCTTCTCCAGCGTTAGTCGTGGACTGTCTTCTCCCAAGTCAGTAATGGCCTGGTCTTCTCCGGCGTCAGTAGCAGCCTGGTCTTCTCCGGCGTCAGTAGCAGCCTGGTCTTCTTCGTCTTCAAATCGCGATGCCTCTTTCGTCTTGGATGGTCGCAAGGTCTTTCCCTAGTCTACTAAATAAGAAGCAAGAAGGAAGAAAGTGTTTAGATCTATCACATAAGTTGAGAAACAAGAAAGAAGGAGAGTTTGAGACAATGAGAGAGAAGTGTTTTAGTGAGGGCGTGTAACTGAAGGTCCTCTTTGAGCACACTCAAATTGGGAGAAGGGTTTCAGTGTGCTCAAAGCTCAAAGTGGAATTGGAAATTAATTTGAGAATAGGGGTATAATTGTCCAAGAGAGTGTGCACGTGAGAAGCACATTGCCACCTAACAGTGGCTTTTAATGGCATTCTAACAGAAGGTCCTTTTTGTACCATTTAGTACGTACATGGGGTCGCATTGCACAATTTAAAAACTCGGGGTCTAAATTACACGGGACTAAAAGTTATAGGGGAAATTTGATTTTTTCCCCTAATTTTTATATCCTATATAAAATATTATTTTTAAATGTTTGTAAATCAAGGGAGAACCATTATTTCTTTCTATTTTTTTTTCTTTGTAGGACCCTCATTTTAGTTCAACTTAATAGATCCATCATACGAGCTAGGCACTTTGTAGGCATCATGAAGTCGGTTATGGCAATATATAATACAGCTGCTACGTAAAATTAAAAAAGACTAAAACCCTAACTTAGTCACTTAGATATATAGTGGGAGATAAATTATTTTCCCAAATTTGGAAAATTAAATACCAGTGCCTTAAAGTTTACAAAGAGGGACAAATTAGTTCCTCTATGAATTTGTCATTAGAACTATGTCTCATTAACTTATTTATGTGTATTGTTAATATTCATGGCGGGTTTTAACTTGGCTCGATCCCTCCTTTAAACAAAGTCATTTAAACCTTCTTCATCTTTTCTCTCACCATAACTCTCTGTTAAGAAAAAAGATTTTGACTTTAAGTTGTCATTTATTCTATGCAGAAAAGAATAGTGAGGCAAGTCAAGACCCATCATGAAAATTAACAGTATAATACATAAGTATGTTTATGGAACATGTGGACATTTCAGTTAATATTTCGTATAACAATTTGACGACGACACTAAGTTGTTCCTATTTGTGAAATTTGAAGGACTAATATGAGATTATATAAATCTAAGGCACTAATTTATCCTGCACTATAAATCAAAGAGACTGAATTGAAAATTGAGTCCATTAAAATACCTATGAAGTATATATCACTTCATTTTGCTGGAATTTTCAGTCGGTGAGGACGAGGCAGCCTTTGAAAGAGCGGTGTTGGCTTTTATACCAAGCAAATTGCTCTCCTATCCTGTATAAGGTCAAACAACAAACAGCCGAAGACTGCCATTACATGGAGGCATACCAAGAAAAATCGTCACATTTCTACGTCGGTGACTTTACAGCACCAAGCCACCAATAAGGTTGTATCTTGGTGCAATTTGCAATCGATAGTATATTTGTTGAACGGTCTCTCCAGATAATGTGAAAAGATACCAAGGAGATTGAATTCAAAATTCCATTTGATGTAACATTTTTTTGGCAAAAATAAATTATAGTAAACATGAAAGAAGGAAGCAGCTTGGAAAATTCCCTGTGCATGCCAGCTCAAGCATCGGTCACTTTTCTCTTAAAGAAATTATTAAATTGCTATTAGAACAAAAAAAAAAAAATGTTCTGAACTATCTTCATCTAACATATTAATTTTTTTTTGTTATTATTGTCTTCCACTCTCTTACTATTTTTAATATAATATTATCATTAGATGAGATAGCAGCCCTCACTTATCCTGCTAATCACTCTCGATTACTATATCATTTAATAGTGATAAAATATATTTTAAAATGCTCAAATAATATTTGTGTGTAAAGTAAAACAGTACAAAATAGAATTTTTCTTGGCCTATGAACAACGAAGAATTTCTATTTTTAAGCGACAGGAAGTTCTCTGAATTGAGCAACTAACAACACTTATATTCCATTGACTCTGCTCCCCCGCATACTTTTAGCTAATTTATTATATTTAAAGTTTTTCGGTTATGAGTAACTGCCGCGTTTGAAAAAGTACCAATCAAGGTCAAACGTAGGACAATGGAATACCCTGCATTACTTTTGGAAGCGAGAATAATAAGCAAATAAATCTAGAATGAGTCCATTCAAGTAATTAACATTGTAGAAAAGTCAAAGCAAAGAAAGAAGGTGGGGCTTATTAATACACATGCTCAAAGTGAAGGCCATAATTATATTGTCTAGGTTGCTGGACATTTCTCAGACGGGAAGAAGTTTTCTCATGTCAACCATTACATGCTTCTTTGTCCTGCAGTTACTATTAGCATGGTCAAGGGTACTACTAGCAAATGAAAGAAGGGGTAACGGCTTAATCACCCCAAGGCCCATTATGAGCATAGGTGCTGTGCTTGATGTGGGTTCACTAATGGGTAAGCAGCAGAAGATAGCCATGGAAATAGCCGTCCAACAGTTCAATCGATTGAGCAGCTCTAAGCTGGATTTGAAGATCAGTAGCTCCCGCGTGGATTCGGCTCAGACGGTTGCTAGCGGTAACGTTCGCTTCCTTTGTTTCTTTTGTCTTTTGAATAACATCGTGTATAATAAAATTACATAATAAATATACATCACATATTTTATTACTATTAGATGTGATGAGTGAGTGAGATGAGTGATGAACACTCATCATATCTAATGGTGATAAGATATATGATGTACATTTGTTATGTAATTTTATTATACACATAATATT
This sequence comes from Dalbergia cultrata, assembly GCA_031216105.1. Lineage (NCBI taxonomy): Eukaryota > Viridiplantae > Streptophyta > Magnoliopsida > Fabales > Fabaceae > Dalbergia > Dalbergia cultrata. The sequence continues at coordinate 25,592,512 of CM062353.1, read as the reverse complement.
ATTCTTTATCTTTTGAGAATTTGTGCAATTATCCAACCATAATACGGGTTAGGGGAAGAATATCATTTTGGAGATCAAGAAGGTGATTTTCACAAAATTAGGATATTTTAGTAACACTGCTACGAAATATTCAGAGTTATAAAAATAATAATTTTTAATATGATTAATTAATTAATTAACCATTAATAGTAGACCATTGTTAACTGATAAATTATGTATATATCGTTAGTTAACCTCAATTAGCTAGTAAACTGAAGCTTATGGTTAATAAACTAAGGTTAGCTTAAGGGAATTAGTATTAAAAAGTTAATTATACAAGAATGTAACTTATTTAAGAAGCTTTAATGATGTGTGGTCAAAGTACGTAGAAGAGTTTTGATAGTGACATTGAATGATGTATTGCTACATTATTTAGAGAACTCAGCAACACATGAGTTGCTAAACTTATTGAATAATGTGATACCATATCATTGAATGTTATTGCAAAATTAAATTTGTTTAGCGTACCAATTAAATCATTACTTAGAAAGCTTAGACTTTAGATTAGCTCCCTTAAATTAGTGGTAGTGACAAAGTTTTAAGTCAACGTTAGATGTCTTAATATATGGCTTTCGGATGCTAGCTAGGTGACTCGATAACTTGATTTTAGATACTAGGTCTCTTAATATTATGGATTTGATGTCTAAGAAATGGCTTGATATTTCGTCCCGATCCGAAACTGATCAAGTTTGGATTTTGACAAGATTGATCCAGGATATTTTTTAGTTGGGTTTGTATCATACATCATGTTGACATGGCCTGAACTATTCACATAATTATTTAAAAGTTATATTTTAAAAAAATAGTGAAAAATGATACGACTTTGGTACTTCAATTATTTAATATAACATGATATTATTTTATATATGGTAAAATATTTTTTGAATTTTAATTGTTTTAAATCTTTATAGTGCCGAAATCTTTATATATTATTTAAATATATAATAAAGTCATTGACTGGACGAGACTAAGTTAAAAAAATATATATATTCTGCTTAACAGTTGAATCAGATTTGGGTTTGATTAAAATTGTGCTCAACATTCCTTTTTTTTTTTTTTTTTTGATAATCTATGGTGTTCAACGTGTCCTTTTACGCACAACTAACTATTGGTCACAATCCGATAACATAACCATATGGATGGTAGATGTTTCAATAATATGACTACGGGTGGTAGCGATATCTCGATAACATAACTATGGGTTATTATGTATCACTACGCATGGCAAGTTTTCTCTTGAAATCGAGAAATGTTAACAACCACCTGAAATGTGATGTGAATATTCTTCGTATTCAACAACCAAATGATACTTCAGTTAGGATCAATTTTTTTCAGTTTAAATGTCACTCTGTTATTAAATATTGAGTATATTCAGTTACCATTTTTCAGAAAAGAAACTATTTTTCTTTATAAAAAAAAAGAAAAGAAGCGCTTTTTAAGTTGAAAGGTACGTATAAAAATGTTATATAAAAAAAATTTCTAAGAAAATAAAATCTAAAATAAATACGGTTTTTCTTGAAAGTGCTTTAAGGACGTTCGATAAGGAAATAAAATTTGTAGTTTTAAACATTTTTAATGCATCCATGTACTACTTCAAAAACTCAATTTTCAATATAAAATTTACTTATTTTAATTAGAGTGGTCATAGAACATGGCACTTATTAGAAAAACTTAAAACCTTTTTAATACTTTTCTTAATATTTAATAAGGTAAAGAAAAGGTAACTTTTGGAAAGGAAAATATCTAAAGTACAACCTTCATCAAATAATCACATTTTGTCCAAGCTGAAATACCCACAATTCTCTTTTGTAATGCCACTTTGACTATGTTTGGGAGTTTTATAAGTAATGGAAGGGAATGACTCATAATGAAAGGGAAATAAGAGGTAAAGAGTAAATTAGAATAAAATATGTCATTAACTTATTTGGATGTTTAACAAATTTAATGGGGGAGTGAAAGGGAAATAAAACTTATTTCCTTCTAATTTGGAGAGACAAATTAAAAATTGGAAAGTTTGAGTGGCAAGTGCGAGATAATGCATCGCTCCCTTGCTATCTCACTCCTCCTCTAAAATCTATTCTAAACACTTTTAACGTAATAAGTTCATCCCTTCCTTGTCACTTCCGCCATTCAAAAACAACCTTAAGTCCTAACCTTGGGCAAGTATAAACATTGAGAAATTCTTGGGTGCTCTAAGAGTAAGAAAATACATTTATTTTGTTCCATGTGGTAAATGACATATTAGCTATTGTATTAAATATGCAGAAAAAAGAGAAACAACAATAACCCATAAAATTAATGTGTCATTTATTAAATGGAATAAAGCAAATGTATTCTCTTGTTCTTAGAGCACTTAAAGATTGCTCATAAACATCTCCCCTCCCTATTCCACATCTTTGACATTAGAGAGAGAAAATAGAAGAAAAAGAGAGTGAGGGATGAGGAAGGAAAAGAGGAGAATTATTACAGGGTGAAATCGAAATTTGCGAAAATTATGGTTGAACAAGTAAGTGAGCTTGAAAATCCCAAAAAGGTCTCACATCTGTCAAACAAGCTAGATAATGCACCAACTTACCATATTTTGTTGCGAAACCCATGAGAAAAGAATGAGTTATGTTATTTATAGTCACTAAACATGAAACATTATACCAAATCACTTTTCATCTATTGTTGAATAGAGTGTAAATTCCATTTAAGTAGGTTCCACATCTTATTCAATAGTAGATGGGAAATGAGTTAATACGATGTTCTATGTCAAATGAGTACACATAACATTTTTTGAAAAGAATACAAGGGAAATTCTTTTCTTCCATTAAATACACTTTTGGAACCTTGTATTTTGTGTTCCAAGTCGAGTTAGAAGGTTAAGGTGATGAATTGAATTGGCTATGATGTTAAAATTTAGTTCCGAGAAACGAATATATAAACTAGAAAAGTTTTATGCTATCCACATATATGACCTTGGAATACTAATACCTTTCAATACAAATAACACTGTAATTGAGTTTATAAATGGAATTGAAACCCTTGACTCTAACAGGGATTTCGGCCAAGGGGCGATTTGGAAGACAGCATCAATTTGAAAAATTATGACAGGAACATAGTGTTAGATTGAGAAGTTCTCAAGACTTTATATTTATTAAGCATGAGTGCATTATTTTTTTAAAAGTATTCATGCTAGGTATTTTGTGGATATGGGTATGTCTAGGTATGTTCAGGTACATACCCGGTGACTTCATTTTTGAAAAAGAAAAAATTGAGTATGCGGGAAACGGGTATGTGTACCCTACCTTTTCTCTAGTCCAAATTTATTATTTTTTATTTTAAAATATAATATTGAATAATTTAGACATATTTTATGTTAAAATTCTAATTTTCATTGCATAAAATTTATAAAATTTTAATATATTTTTAATATATATAGATATAACCATACTCCATTTTTTCTAAAATTTTCATACTTCATATTTGTAAAGTTACTGTACCCATATCCATACAGCATAGCTATATATTAATTATCGCAAGAAGAACTAAATAAGAACTATTTTAATTAAGGATAATTATATTTCAACACCCACGTGGGTGTAGACATCCATGTGGGTTCATGTGGATGTGAAAGCAGCAATGGAGTGAGAATAAATTAGGAGAAAAAGTAAGTGGTGAGACCTATATATTTTATGAGTAGAGTATTTAGGTGTTTGAGAATATTAAATGTTGAAATAACAAAGTTGTTTAATTAAGCCCCAAATAATGACGGATAAGTATATTGTGGGTGATAATGAGGAGAGGTGGGATTTTGCAATAAAGGTGGGTAAAGTCTAATAAGATTTAGATTAAAGGAAACAAAATTGAACCTATAAGGGAAAAAATGTGTCTACTTAGGAAAGAAAACAAAGGGAATTTAGTTAAATCATAATATATGTTTTCTTGTAATTTTCCAAACAAATATGACATCCCAACTTCTTAAGATACCTTCGACGTTGAGCTTCTATTTGTTGACTCTTTTTTTCTTTTGTGATGGTTGACTTGATTTGTATGATTATTATATGCTCTCTAACTTTGAATAATTGTACAGTAATAAATGCTCACTAAAATTAAGAAAATGATCGGTAAAATATTAATGTCAGTAAAAATTAAGAATAATTTACTAAATAACCTTTACGTTTTTTCAACATTCGCACTTCCTTTCTCTTTCTTTACCAATGAATTAATAGTATTTAATAGATATATTATTGATAAAAAATAATTGATACTATTTAAAATTTTAAAATACATAATTATTTATAAACAAAATAAATTTTTGAAATAAAAATTATTTAAAAAAAGAGAGTACTAATTTGTACTTCTGAGCTCTGCACATGTGCAAAGAGCTTTACTTTTAAGTTTAATTAATTTATCAGTCCTTATAGTTTCACCCAATTCCTAATTACATCCCTATATTTTAAAAGATTTTAATTAGGTCCCAGTATTGCATAAATTTTTTAATTAGATCCCTAACTCTATAAAGCATTATAAAAATATTAAATTAAACGGAATACTCTAGAATATTTTTTAATTACTATTTTATATTAAAAAAAATTATACTCCACACATCCACTCCCCTTCCCCTCTATCACTACCACCATTACTAATCATTCACCATCACTATCATCATCATCCATCAATATATCCTTCATCACCAAAAAGAAATAGAATAGAAGATGGAAATGTTACTTCTAAAGTATAGATGAACCAAAATCTCTCTCAATCAACATCATGGAAGAAACAGTAAGGCATCTCAATGGCATGGCTTTGATCCAAGAGGAAGACCCACCCAACCCCATCTCCAAACACCAGCTTAAGCCAAGCACATAAAAACCAAAAAGATAGGTGGTGGCATGTCAGCCACTGTGTGCTGGGTTTCAAACTTGATTATGTCTCAGAGCTTTTTTTCAATTGGTGAAGCCATGGGTTTGGGGTCCAACAGATGGGCCCCACCATGTGAAAAGAAACGAAAAAAAAGAGAGAAAGCAGAAATGTTAGAAAACAAGAAAGTTGAAGTTGAAAACATTGAAAACTTGCTAGAGCTGGAAGTTGAAAATAAATGATGTGTACGCATTTTTGTTTTGGTGCCGCAACGCACAGATCGTGTTTAGACTGTGTGTTGCTTCTATAAATAGAGGAGCAGAATCATTCATTTACAACATAGAGCAACGGAGCAACAAGAGAAAAATAGAGAGAGCTGCTAGTGAAGAGAAAATACATAGGGTGTGTTATTTTTTTAGAGTAAAAGGGAAAAATAGAGAATTTGAGTAAATCCCAGAGAGTATAGGATGTGGGAATATATACCGAGAATATTTTGGGTATCATCTCTATTACGCTTTAGTACTCCAAAATTGTAGTGTTTGAATAAGAGGGTTCTTATTGTGATACATTATATTTATCTCTTAGGTTGAAGAGTGTGGAAAGAATATTTTGTAATTATCCTGATTATAGTGAAATATTTTTTAGAGTTTGTCCTATGGTTTTTACTTCAGTATTTGAGGGTTTCCACATTAAAAATTCGGTATGCAAATTTCTTGATCTAGTGTGAATAGTACTATTATGTGAATAGTATTGTTTCGTGAACAGTGACCAGTGGGCCCCACCATGAATAGTGATAAGCAGGACCCATTGTGAATAGTGACAAGCAGGTCTCACCGTGAATTACAATTCATCTTGATATTTATTATTGTTGCGCCGCGCTGATTGGTAGATTTAATTTTATTAGATTTATTTTGGTGCTCATTGTCACACATTGGCATTATTTAATTACATTGTGAATCAATCTCTGAGCCCAATAAGTGGTATCAGAGCGCAAGTTGAGCTCAAGATTGTGTTATGTAAATTAAATAGAAAAGAATATGGGTACCATCATTAAGCTAACAGTAGCAAATTAATCCATTTGGAAGCTAAAAATGGAGGATATACTTTTATATAAGGATTTGTATGATCCTGTAGAGAAGGGAGATGCAAGGCCAGGAGACGTGTCAGTGGAGAATTGGAAAAAGATGCACCGGAAGGCCATTGGGTTAATTAGGCAGTGGTGGATATTAGTGTATTCCACCATGTGGCCACAGAGACTAATGCCCATACTTTATGGAAGATTTTACAAGATCTCTATGAGAGAAAGATTGCATAAAATAAAGCTTTTGTAATTAGAAAGTTGGTGAATCTCAAGTACAGAAATGAAAGGTTTGTTGCTGAGCACTTGAGTGACTTCCAAAATATGGTGAATCAATTAAACATTATGCAGATAGTGCTGGGTGATGAGTTACAAGCACTATTACTTTTGAGTTCTTTCCCGGATAGTTGGGAGACCTTGATGGTGTCACTGAGTAACTCTGCTTCAAATGGAAAATTGTCTTTATTCCAAGTCAAAGACAGTATATTCAATGAAGAAACTAGAAGAAAAGACTCGGTGGGAGTAGATAATTCCTAGGGCCTCGTCACAAAGAACAGGGGAAGAAGCAAGAGTAGAGGGCGATCTAAAAAATCAAAGGATTGATCGTAGTTTCAGTCTCGAAGAAAGTTTAAATGTTACCATTGCGATGAAGAAAGGCACATACAAAAGAATTACAAAGCTTGGAAGAATAGAGACAGTAAAAATCGGAGAATTCAAGACATGACTGATAACGAAAATACTACAACTCTTGCGACAAATGGGGAAGTGGTATTGCTCTCTTTTGTAGATGAAGAATGTTATGTTGTATATTCATGTGTTGAATGGGTGGTTGACTCAGCAGCTTCGTATCATGCTACTCCCAACAAGGAATTTTTTACTGTGTACAAAGAAGAAGACTTTGGCAAAGTGAATATGGGTAATAAAAGTAATTCTGACATTGTGGGAATTGGTGATATGTGCATTCCAACAAATATAGGATGTACACTAACATTGAAGAACGTGCAACATGTGTCGGATTTATGCCTGAATTTGATTTCCGTGCATACTCTGGATCTAGCCAGATACCATAAGAACTTTGGTGATGGCAAGTGGAAGCTTTCCTAAGGTTCGATGGTGATTGCCAGAGGAGTAGCGTACAACACTTTGTACAAGACTCTAGTTAAGTAGATCGAAGGGTTGAATGCAATTGAAAATTATGCTTCGCTAAATTTGTGGCATAAAAGACTGGCTCATATGAGTGAAAAAAGATTGCAGATTTTGGCTAGGAAATCCCTCATTCCTTATGTCAAAGGTACAAAGTTAAATCCTTGTGATCATTGGTTACTTTGCAAGCATCATAAAGTGTCTTTCAGCAAAAAATTGAAGCTGAAGAAAAATATTTCAGATATGATTTACTCTAATGTATGTAGTCCCATGGAGGAGGAGACTCTGGGTAATGGTAGATATTTTATGGCGTTCGTTGATAATGCTCACGAAAAGTGTAGGTTTATTTCCTAAAGAGGAAGGACTAGGTGTTTCAATACTTCAAAAGGTTTCATGCCATGCTGGAGAGAGAAATTGAGAAACCTTTGAAGTGTCTTCACAATGACAATGAGGGAGAGTACACTTCCCATGAATTTAAGAACTATTGCTCTGAACATGGAATCGTGCATAAGATGATGGTTTCGGGCACCCCACAGCATAATGGTGTGGCTGAAAGAATCAATAGACTCATTATGGAGAAAGTCAGATGTATGTTGAGAATGAATAAGTTGCCTAAGCCATTATAGGTGAAGCTGTTCAAACGGCATGCTACCTAATTAACAGATCTCCGTCTGTTCCTTTGGGCTTTGACATTTCAGAGAGAGTATGGTCCGAACATGATGTTAGTTACTCTCATCTGAATGTGTTTGGATGCAAAACTTTTGCTCATGTAAGTAAGGAGTAGAGACAGAAGCTTTTTAATAGAGATATTCCTTGCATATTTATGGGTTACTAAGATAAGGAATTTGGCTATAGGCTATGGGATCTCGAAAAGAAGAGAATTATAAGAAATAGAGATGCAATGTTTTATGAGGAAGAAACTATGTCAAATTTTGCTATCCAGAGAAAACTGATAAATCTAGTGGTAAGGCTGATTTTATACCAGTCTCTCTTCCTAAAGAAAATGCCATAATAGAGGGAGAGATTCAAGACCATGGGGTTGATGATGAGTCAATAATTGATTATACTAAAGATAGAGGACGTGTTGACCAGGGGAAGCAAGCTTGAACACCACAGCTTAGAAGATCTAATAGAATGCGACAACCATCCAGCAAGTACCCCAGATTGGAGTATGTCCTTCTCACTGATGAGGGGGAGCTAGAAAGTTTTGAAGAAATTCAGGCCTATAAGGATAAAGTTCATTGGATCAAAACCGTGCAAGAAGAGATGGATTCCTTGCAAAAGAACAATACTTATGAGCTGGTAAAACTCCCTGAGGCAAGAAAGCCTTAAAGAACAAATGGGTGTTCAAGCTGAAGAAAGATGGCAACAAGCTAGTGAAGTATAACTTGATTGTAAAAAGCTTTGGTTAAAAGCAAGGGATAGATTTTTACGCGATTTTCTATCCAGTTGTGAAAATGAGTTCTATTCGAGTTATACTCGGATTGACAACTAGCTTGTATTTGGAGCTTGAGCAGTTAGATGTGAAGACTGCGTTTTTCCATTGTGATTTGGAGGAAGAAATCTACATGGATCAACCAGAAGGATTTGAGGAGGTTGGAAAGGAGAACATGGTTTGCAGATTGAAGAAGAGCTTGTACGGATTAAAGTACGCTCCTAGACAATGGTATAAGAAGTTTGATTCATTCATGGTGAGTCATGGATATACTAGGACAGATGCAGGTCATTGTATATATGTTAAAACATTTCCAGATAATAAATGTATCATTCTTTTGCTGTATGTAAATCATATGTTGATAATAGGACATGAAGCAAAGATGATTAGTGATTTGAAAAAGGAGTTATCTAAGTCCTTTGATACGAAAGACCTAAGCCCTACAAAGCATATTCTGGGCATGCAAACTTTGTGAGACCAGACAGCTAGAAAGCTTTAGCTGTCACAAAAAAGATATAAGGAGCAGGTTCTAGGTAGGTTCAATATGAAGAATGCTAAAGCAGTTAGCACAACATTGGCCAATCATTTCAAACTCAGCAAAAAGAGTTGTCCCACTACTGATGAAGAAAAGAGGGCTATGGATGATATTCCTTACTTCTCTGTAGTTAGGAGTTTGATGTATGCTATGGTTTGTACTCGACCAAATATCGCTTATGCGGTTGAAGTTGTTAGCAGGTTTCTTTCCAATCTTGGTAGAGATCATTGGGAAGTTGTGAAGTGGAAATTAAGATATTTGAAGGGTAGTTCAAGAATGTGCTTATGCTTTGGAAAACTAGAACCAGTTTTGAAAGGTTATGCAGATGCTGAATGGCAGGTGATCTAGACAGTAAGAAATCTACTTTCGAATTCGTGTTTACTTTTGCAGCTTGAGCTATGTCTTGGTAGTCAAAATTGTAAAAGTGTGTTGCTTTGACCATTATTGAGACAGAATATGTTGCTAAGACTAAAGCTGGGAAAGAAATGTTTTGATTGAAAAGATTCCTTGAACAATTGGGAATGAAGCAGAGTGGGTTCAAAACCATTGCGACAATCAAAGTGCTTTGGATTTGAGCAAGAATGTGATGTATCACTCGCGGACGAAGCACATTGATATCAGGTATTATTGGTTACGTCAAGCAGTAGAAGAAGAACAATTTAAGCTAGCAAATATTCGCATTGGTACAAAACCCTGCTGATATGATGAGAAAAGTTGTAGCACAAGATAAGCTTCAACGTTGTGCCGAGTTGATCGGCATAGATTCCAGATGATTGCTCCTAGATTATTTCCCTATTGCCTGGAAGGGGAGAATCATGGGGTCTAGCCGATGGCCCACCATGTGAAAAGAAACGAAAAAAAGTGAGAAAGTAGAAATGTTAGAAAACAAGAAAGTTGAAGTTGAAAACATTGAAAACGTGCTACAGTTGGAAGTTGAAAAAAAACGTTGTGTACGCATTTTTTGTTTTAGTGCCACAACACACAGATCGTGTTTAAACTGTATGTTGCTTCTATAAATAGAAGAGTAGAATCATTCATTTACAACATAGAGCAACGGAGCAGTAAGAGAAAAATAGAGAGATCTGCTAGTGAAGAGAAAATACATAGAGTGTGTTATTTTCTGAGAGTGAGAGGGAAAAATAGAGAACGCGTAAATCCCAGAGAGTGTAGGATGTGGAAATATACACTGAGAATATTTTAGGTATCATCTTTATTACTCCTTAATACTGCAAAATTTTAGTGTTTGAATACGAGGATTCTCATTGGGATGCACTATATTTACCTCTTAGGTTAGAGAATGTGGAAAGGATATTTTGTAATTATCTTGAATATAGTAGAATATTTTTCGAAGTTTGTCCTGTGCTTTTTCCTCCGGTATTTGGGGGTTTCCACGTTTAAAATTCGGTGTGCAAATTTCTGGATATAGTGTGAATAGTACTATTCCGTGAATAACACTGTTCCATGAACACTGACTAGCAGGCCCCATCGTGAATAGTGACAAATGGGTCTCACTATAAATAGTGACAAGCAAGTCCCACTATAAATAGTGACAAGTAAGTCCCACCATGAATTATTATTCATCCTAATATTTATTATTGTTACACTGTGCTGATTAGTAACTTAAATTCTATCATATTTATTTTGGTGTTATTGCCACACATTGACATAATTTAATTACACAGTGATCAGTCTCTGAGCCCAACAATGGGGACTGGCCCCACCTTGATTCTTGCTGGTATCTTTGTGCTTGCCTTCCTATTTGTGCTTATATGTGTTTCGAAGACCAAAGGGTTTACCTTGGATGAAGTGGAACTAACATGGAAGGAGAGAGCTTGGGGCAAGAACGTAGACACATGCAATCTTCTTGAAGGGGATAATAATCGCTCCTAGTGATAAGCCAACCCAGCCCTTTGGCTTGCCATGATTTAATTAGTTTCATGTCACTATGTAGTGATAGGTAGATCGACAGCCACAGCGGTGGATCTGGCAAGCTAACGGCATGGTGGATTTGGTGGCCAACTGTTGAGGGCTCACAGTGGTGTGGTGGAGGAGGAAAGCTAGGAGCTAGCCACCACCATCTTCCTTTTTCTCCATCACCCCTGTTTCCAAACCCAAAACCTTTCCTTAACCCTGGTTTCCAATACCCAGAACCTTCCTTAATGTTGCCAAACACTACACCCCTTTTGTTCTTTGTATCGTATTTCCCTTTTTTTTTTTTTTACAAACTAAGATATGGTGGTGTTTTTAGAGTGGACCATTTATCATTAGCTGTATTAGTGTTCCAATTGGAATGAATGATTAGAATTCATTTTTTTCAAATTTAAAACTATAGCCAATGAACATTTTAGCAATTTTCCATTTAATTTAATTTTTTTGTAATACCTTATAGAGTAGGTATCTAATTAAAAAAAGTTATGCCATATAGAGAACTAATTGAAAATTTTTAAAATGTAGATACCTAATTAAAAATTGGATAAAATTATAGGAGCTGATGAATTAATTAAATCTTATTTTTGCATCGAGTTCCAAGTTAATGGTCCACGAGGACGACAGGCTGTTAATAAAGACATTACCAACGACCTTTTATCGCTTTAGGTTAATTTTCTGAGATCCTCAAAATTTAAATAATAAAGTCATATTCGCAATATGCTAAAAAAGGTACAAGAACTATAAAACTGTGTTGATCTAGTTTAGATTCAAATTAATTAGATTTCTTGAACAACCATAAAGAATATTTAAGTGAGTTAACTAAATTTCTGACTTTAAGAACATTAGTAACACCTTATTCTACTGTGTTATGAGGGAGTATGTAGTTCCAAAGGGCAGCATATAGACATGTTGAATCATATTATAGTTTGTTATTCTCCATGTGCTTTCTATTCCTTTTCCGTACTATTTCATTCATAATATACCGTGATATACAAAAATCAGCAATTGTTTTCGGTTAAGTTTGTGATTATGCTGTGTAGAACAAAACTGCAGTATTTCCCTTAATTTCTCTTATTACCGATTGATTATGCTTTGATAAATACAGCTATGGATCTTGCACAGAGCAAGGAAATTCTAGCCATCATAGGAACGGTAACACACAGCGAAGCATCTTTGGCAAATGAAATCAATAGCAACACGAAGAACGTTCCTGTTTTATCTCTAACTTCACCTACAGCAAGCACAGATTTATCATCTCCTCCATTGCCAAACTTCATCCAAGTGAGCGATGATATCAGCCTTCACATGCAATGCATTGCGGTCATTGTAGGAGAATTCAGATGGCGAAAAGTGACAGCAATCTATGAACTAAACAACGGGTTTTCTTCTGATCCAGGGGTGCTTATTAGCCTCTCCCATTCTCTTCGGCTTGTTGGTTCAGAGATTGATAACCATTTAGCTTTGCCTTCCTTGTCCTCTCTATCAGACCCAAAATCTAGAATTGAAAACGAGCTTAATAAGCTCAAGAGGAAGAGTAACAGGGTCTTCTTGATTGTGCAATCTTCTTTAGAGCTAGCCAGCATGCTCTGTGAGAAAGCACAACAAATGGGTATGATGGAAAAAGGTTCTGTATGGGTTATCCCAGATGGGGTTGCTGGCCTTCTTGATTCAGTTAACTCATCAGTCATCTCTAACATGCAAGGTGTTATTGGATTTAAAACACACTTCATGGAAATGACCGATGCACATAAAAAGTTCAAGTTCAAATTCCGAAGAAGGTTTGCATCAGAGTACCCTGAAGAAGAGAGCATTAAGCCAAGTGTCTTTGCATTTCGATCTTATGACACAACTTGGGCTATTGCTCAGGCTGCAAGGAAATCAAAAGGAAAGTTCAGCCTGAAAGAGTTATCAGAAGAGATTAAGTTCAGTAAATTTGATGGATTAACTAGAAAGAATGGCTTCACCAATAAAAAGTTACTGCAATCGCCAACCTTCACTATAATTAATGTGATCGGGAAAAGCTACCGAGAAATGGCATTTTGGTCTCCAGCACTTGGTTTCTCCAAGAACATAGTTAGACATGAGCTAGTGGAGATAAATAAAAATAATTATTCTAGTGGAGTTTTGAGCAGAGTTTTCTGGCCTGGAGGCTTACAGTCGGTTCCTAAGGGATGGACTCACAGTAATGAGGAAAGACCACTAAAAATTGCCGTGCCTGCAAATGGTGCCTTCAAGCAGTTTGTGAATGTTACCTATGATGAAAGCTTAAATGAAACTTACATAAATGGTTTCTCAATTCATGTCTTCAAAGAAGCTATTAAACGTCTTCCTTATCACTTGCCATATGAGTATGTTCCCTTCAATGGCTCCTATGGATGTGGTTAAATTTAGGGACCAAATTGTTGTTTTTTTCTATTTCAACGAATATGTTACAATGCAATTTTTTCAAGGACGAAAACAATGTTCTTTGTTACCCCTCATGCTAAAGTCTTTCTCGCAAAGTACTCGTGCGAGGGCTTCATCAAATCAGGGAACACCTTCAGGCTTGATGGCTTTGGTTTTGTAGGTCTCTGTCCTCATTCTCAATTGTGTGACTTGTTTAGTAGATGTGAAAATTGAAATAAATCAAAGGAACGAGAAAGTACTCTCTTGTGAAATCTATACGTGATCATGTATAAATTTTTATATCAGAAATGTTAATTGTACTCATAGATTGTAGAATATCATGTTGACTCATACTTCGTATCTAATGGTAGATAGGGTGTGAATTGACAGTGTCCCACACTTTATGAGTATAAATAACATAACTTTTTTTACATTTGATTGGATAAGGAGAATCTCAAAAGTAATTTATGAGACATGTAATTAATGATGAAAAGTTACATGCTCAAGTTGTGCAAAATTATTGCATAAGAGAATCCATTCTCCAAAGGAATGATTGAAATTTGGATATTCCTATCTCTATCCACTTTTAACTATCTTTTTGGAAAACAATGCAAATTTGGTATATTGAAAAATCATTGTATGTGGACATAATTGCCCTAGTGACATTGATTTTTCAATGTACCAAATTTGTTTTATTTCCCAAGATAGTTAAAAATTGATAGAAGAAGTATCAATGCTAATTATTATATCCTTCCGTTTCACAATAAACGTTGCTTTGACCTTTTTGGCACATTATAAATCAATGTATCTAGCACATTCATAAATCTATGTATAAACTTTTAAAGCGTTTATTTGAGTTAAGGCTTCTGCGCTTCTATTTTCACTCTTACCAAACTTTATGTACAATTCATTACTCATGCTTCAGATATTTGATGCAACGGTTTGTGTACATTTTGGTTTTTGATACCTCAGGTATTTCCCAAGAAGAGTTCCTCTTTGGCTGGTGATATATCTGAGGCATTATTAGGTGTTATAGAGAGTGGAGAAAAAAAAACAACTTGAAAAAGATATGCTATCAACTGCAAGTTGCTCTCCGAAGGAGAGTAAAGCAAAAGATGAGTCACCGTTAGGTTATCAGCCTTTCCTTGGGCTATTTTGCATCTGTGCTACTATTGCTGCTCTGGCATTATTGTACATCATGATTTGTTTGGTCTTGAAGAATGCAGGGAACTTGGTGAGGCACTTAAAAGCTGCACTAACTCAGTTAAAGAGAATAAGGAGATGGATAACTGCTAATTTTGCTGGGATCTATTCCAAAGTACAGTCAAGGAGCATGAGAAGAGTTAGTGCTGTCACAGAAAGAAGAAATGTTGAGGAAACTATCACTAATAGTGAGCACTGCCCTGTGGTTGTCGAACTAGTTTGATGTAGTACTAGCTGCTCACGCTCCCTAGCGTATTGATTCTTTTTGTTGGTGCAAAAAGCTTTCTACAGATGAATTTAGCTATAAAAAATTAGAATGTAAAAAGCATTTCAGGATTATTTTTTATATCAAACGTAAATGTTGAAAAGCCCAAAATAATAAAGGTATTGCTAGGATACATATATATAATTAAAAAAAGGTGGAATTGTAACAATATGTTATATCTTCATGATAAGTATTTGATGAGTCCAAAAAGATATCCTGATTGGGATGAACTATCCCTTTAACCTAAATTTTTACCTTAAAAAAAGAAAAACTAATTAACAACCAATTACAATTTGTATCATTGCTTATTTTTTTTTTAATGGAGGATTCATATCATTGTTGTACTGGAAGTGATTTCAGTTATCTAAAATAAGATGGTTGGTAAAGTGAAAAGATAATGTATTATTCACCCTTAGATCATTTGATAAGATTTGTACATAATGAAAGTTATTGGTCATTTTCTCAATTTACTGAATTCCTCATCTTAGGACACTGAAATCTGATTGGAAGCAGGAACAACACAAGCATTGTACTTGCACCCTTACCAATAGTCTCATTTTACTTTCATGGGATCATGTCTAGCGTGATAAGCAATAAAATTGCAACAAGAAAATGCAACAAGAAGCTGCCATCAAGAAAGACAACTCAAAGGAGGCTAGGAAGATGACAAATGACAATGTCCCGTGCAATGTATCTAGGTGTTAAAAAGAGTAATGTTATGAGAATAGTAAAATTGGATAAAAAATGTACACCATACACCATATCACCATTAGATGTATGGTGATAAGGTGTATGGTATGCATTTATTGTATAATTTTATTGTTCTCATAACATTAATAGTGAAAAATTTCTACTTTCTACATTAGGCAACTCAAATTATGATTGACTTCGAATGAATCAAGCTTAACTCAAATTAAAGAAGACTTTATATGTAATCTTATATGAGTATTTTGACTAGACATTATTAAATATGTACTATTTTTATTTGCATAAAATATTGTATCATTGTGTTCACAAAAGCATTATTTGTTTCTTTTTGCATGGCTACTCCTAACTTCGTGTTTTATCTTTTTTCATTAGCGGAACATATAAGAATTAATAGAAAGGGGAATAAAAAAATGAAATAGAGTTACATTTGGAAAATTAACAAGGGAACGAAAAGGAAATTTGTTAATAGTATTTACAAGTTAAATACATTATTGCAAAGATTGGAACAAAAAATGTATAGTGTAAGTTTGGTTCTGCATTTGTAGAATTGATTTTGGATAAAAATGATTTTTCTGAAATTGCTTTTGCTAGAATTGATTTTGAGGTAAAGTGATTTATGATTGGTAGTTTAATCTGAGAAGCCATTTTGACCACAAAAAAAAAACTGAATGAGTAAAAACCCAAAAGCAACAACTTTTCACTTATACTAAAATTAATTCTGGACCCAATAATTGATTTTACACTCTCAAAATCGATTTTGAAGTGCACCCACCAAGTTTCAAGGCATGCTGGCAGTTGTTAATTTTTTGAATTTCCATATCACCTTGTTATATCTCAGTTTGGAAAAAAAAAAAGACTATTAAGAAATAAGGGAAACTATTTCCCCTTGACTTCCCTTCCCTTCCTTTTCTCTCATTACTAGGGTTGTCCATCAGTGAGTGAGTCGATGGGTTAAGTTGGGTTGTGGGTTTGAAAACTTTAATTTCAACACACAAACCAACCCAACTTATCTAGTTGGTTTTTTAGTACTATCAAACTTCTATAAGACTATTGTTGTGCAAAAGTCCTAGCCTTTGCAGCACTATGCATGTCTCCCTACACCCTAAAAAAAATTGTAAATCCATGTTCTCTTCTCCATTTCGAGGGGAGCGACTCTATGAAGGTGGCTCAGTCCCTTCATGGTGGTTTTGGCATTGTCATTTCATGTAGTTAGTCTTTTTTTTCTCTTTCTATTTTTGTCTTGTCTTCCCACCTCTCCCTTACATGATGGTTTGAGTGATTTCCCATCCGGTATATCTTCAGGGATAACAATAGTTGCAAATTAATTTGAGAAGACGTGGTGATAGCTCAATATTCATTTGTGGTTCTCACGATTGTTGAAATATCAAATTGTATATGAAGATTGCGCTTATGATATGTGATAATTTACTGCTGGTAATGATGGTTTTGGTTGCCTTTTATGTTATTTTATTTTGCGTTAAGCTTAGAGTTAGATGGCCTCTGTTCCAATTTCTGTTTGCTCTAAGCTTTTTGTTGTGCAGGTTAGTTTCTATATGTTTTTTCTAATTTTAGTCATTTTGCTAGTGTTAGTTTGCGAATTTTAATTTCTATTTTAATTTGCCTTTATTTTTTATGCCTTTGCTCTGTTTTATCAACTAGCAGCTCCCCTACTTTGGGTTGAGCTTCATACACCTAAAAAGAAAAAGGATGCTACTAGGGAGCTCTGATGTGTACCATAGTGTTAACCAAATCGGCTATATGTTATATGTGTTATATGCATATGGTCAAGCTTCAAAGTTAGAAGGAAACAAGTTTATTCAATCAAGGTCTGCAAAAAAAGATTAATCACAAGGAAAGAGTTACTGTAGACCAGATTAACTTATGTTCATCCTTTCACTAAATGGATTGATAATGTTAGATGAAGCTTGCAGGGTGCTTTCGTATGGTCTCTAAGAGTAGCCAACAATGGACCATTGAATGGACCATATATATATATATCTATATATATGAATGATTTGAATAAATTATAATTAATTATATTTGTTACCATAGTGAATAGAATTGAGAAATCAACCTAATTGAAACAATTTATTTTAAATCATAATATAATTTTCAACAATGAATATAGATTCTACTACATTTTTTTAAGAAAATCTTATTTTCTTTCCAAATCCTATTTTCAATTCTCATCTTTAAAACAAATATCTAATGTGGAAAAAATTAGTATACTTGATTTAACTGAAAATCAAGAATCATGATAAATAATCAAATTGGAATAAATTATAATCGATCAATTATATTTATTATTATAATTAGTATATTCCCTACATCAATAACTTAAGTGACAATTACTAATCAAACTGAGATGGTATTGAAATAAATTATAATTAATTATATTTATTATCATAATTATTACAATTGACATTACACATAAATATGTTATTGATAAAAACGGTATTCATATCAAAATAAAAAACTTGAACAAAGAATAGTAATGAAAATTTGTTCATTTTGTATAAATTGCAATTAAATGTACTTATTACAAAAACAGCATATTATCTTTTGATGCAGTGAAAATTCACATATTAATATAAATAAATATAGTTGATTAAAAAATATCATGTTATATTTTGTGGAAAAAATATTTAACAAAACTTTTTTTTATGAATAATGATTGGTAATATAATATACTTACTTGTATTTATTACAATCATTATAAATGATATGTTCTTTAGAAAAATGACTCGAAATAACATTATATTATTTGTTAGGGAAAAAAGCAAATTACCTCCCTGAACTTTTGGTCTCGTACAATTTAGACCTTGAGTTTTAAAATTATACAATGCAGCCCCCTGTACTTACTGAATGGTGCAAAGAGAACCTTTTGTTAGACTGTCGTTAAAAGCCACTGTTAAGTGGCCATGTGCTTATCACATGCACACTCTCTTGGACAATTGTACCCCTATCCTCAAATTAGTTTCCAATCCCGCTTTGAGCTTTGAGCACACTGAAACCTTTCTCCCAATTTGAGTGTGCTCAAAGAGAACCTTCAATTACAGGCCCTCACTGAAACACTTTCTTCCTTATTGCTTCAGATTTGAATATCTTCTTGCTTCTTGTTTAGTAGACTAGGGAAAGACCTCGCGACCATCCAAAACTGAGAAGGCGCCGTGACGCGAAGACGAAGAACATAACATCCTAAAGTTATTTAAAATTTAATTTAAGTTTTATTAATAAGAATTTCAACACTTTGATAGATGTAATGATAATAAGGGTGATCCAGTGGACGAGTTAAATTTTTTTTTTTTTTTTTTGCAATCTAGATAACAATGATACACACATTCATATATTAATAAGATTTTTTTAAAAAAAAGGGATCACATTTCTTGCATCTTCTCTTCCCAAAAGGTTCAGCTATCCTTCCCATACAGCCATCTCACTTTTCTTCTTCACCAAAATTCCATAAACCAATTAGAAACATCAAACCATAATACCAAGACTCCATAATCAAAGCACAAGCTCTAATCTAGCTCTTAGAAATTCTTGAATCAACCTCCTTTAAAGGCTCCTTATCTCACACCACCATCAAGGTAGTTGTTATGTTACTACTCTAGGAGGAAATTTTGGCTAATTTTGAAGTGAAAATTTGGGGTAGCGGTACAAGCAAAGGCTAAGAGAAATACAAGAAACTTCTAGTAACAAGCAAGGGCGTTATTTGTTCTCTTTTCATTCCAATTTTTCTCTAAATTTTTCTGATTGTTTTGGCTGAAACTTTCTAGATATATTGGTTGATGATAGGTAGATATAGGTGTGTTTAATTTGGTGAGGTGATTGGATGATGGTAAAAATCATTTTTCTTAAATTATGTTTTGATCCTTGTTGGAAAATCCAGGTTTAAAGAAAGCAGAGAATTTGTTCGAATTTTCTGACCTATTTAGAGATCTTGGATTGAGTTGAAAATTTTATGGGATGTAGCTAATATGTTAAGGTATCTCTTGTAAAATATTTTGAGCCATTCTAGGCACTTTTGCCATGTTTAAAAATTCAAGAATTGAATTGGTTAAGTTGCTGCCTAAACAGTCAAATTCTGAAACACTGAAATTGTCTGAATTTATTAGCATATCAAAAGATTGATTATTGAGCTGAAATTTTTATAGGATATTGAGGACATCTTGAAGTCCAACCCTGAATTTTTGTAGGTTGTATATGTTCATTTGATATGGTAATAAAATCAGGAATTTCTGGCTATTGGCTGAAAGGAATAGATTCTAACCTCCGAATTTGTGAAATTTTGTTAATATAGTTAGAGATCTTATTTTGCCTTG
Source organism: Dalbergia cultrata (assembly GCA_031216105.1). Lineage (NCBI taxonomy): Eukaryota > Viridiplantae > Streptophyta > Magnoliopsida > Fabales > Fabaceae > Dalbergia > Dalbergia cultrata. The sequence continues at coordinate 25,572,622 of CM062353.1, read as the reverse complement.
AAATTTTTATAGGATCTCTTAGACATGATGAATTGACTCTAAAAATTTAGTTTGCTCCATTTTTATGTAACTTAATAGTTGATCCATAATTTTCTTTATAACTACATTTTTGGACAGCATGCTGAATTGTTGAATCTATGATGAAATATTAATGATTTGATCTCACTTATGCTATATGAATCTATGAATAATGTTAAGCACATATGAATGTGAATACTTATTACAATTGCTTACATGTGAAAGAAAGTATAAGATTATGTTTCTTGGGCCAAAGAAAGTAAATCTGGTTTGTCGGGGAAAGTGAATCTGACTACCCTTGAAATGAGTCGGGTAAAAGAACCTGACTAGGAATAGGTCTGTGTGAGAATTAGAGAAAGTAAATCCAATGATCATGTACAGGAATGAGCTCAGTCCTGAAAAGTAGTCTATTACCCAGGAGTGTAATAAACCACTATAGTCAAGGGCCAAGACAGTTAAATAGCAATTGTTCTAAGTAGTCCTTTATCTTGAGTTATGTTGTGTACTATGAGAATGAGTTTTATTATTAAATTGAGATTAGATACCTATGTGTTAAGTTAACATCATATACTCTAAGAATGACGATTGCATAAAATGAACCTGCTTCAAATAAAGATTTTATGAAATAATATATCCATTATCAATTATTTTATTTGCATGTAATACTTTTATAATCAAACTGAGGTAGCTGGGGTAGATAATGATGACATTTATATGTGTATGGGAATACCATATTGAGAATTTTAGAATTCTTATCCCTATGTATATTCCATGTCTACCTCAGATGCAGCAAATGGCGCTTAATAGGATTCAATGGCACACGGTAGTCACCGGTCGACCATGTGATATTAAGACTAGCGGCCTAGATACCTACTGATCAGTAGACTTGATCGAGATAAACTCTTTTGTACTTGTCATGTAATAGGCTTTGTTTTAATACAGTATTACAGTTTATAGTTTGATATGTATACTCTAGTTATTGGATGAATGTACATTATAAACGTATACTGAAATAACAATAACTACTTATTTGTAAATAAATAGATTGTTGTTATGATGTATACATGTGACACATAGTACCACACTCTTAGTTACGGTATTACATCCTAGGTAAAATATTGTAATTAAGGGGGTGTTGCAATTGCATGTAACGCCCGGAGACGAGGACGAGAAGTGATCACCGGTGCAAAGAAGGCATGGACAAAGGGTGGCTCCTCACAAAGCCTTCTAAGCAGAGGGGTACATGAATGAATCGATTACACACCCGAATGATAGGGATCCTAAGACTATATAGTTATAGGACTATACAATTGAGGATGACTTATATGAATTGATTTGTACAATCTATACCAACAAGACACATCTTCTTTTCGATAGACCATCACTAAAGAACTCTATAGTTAAGCATGCTTGACTTAGAGCAATTTTGGGATGGGTGACCTCCTGGGAAGTGTTCCCAGAAAGCATGTGAGTGAGGATAAAGCATGCTGAAAAGACTCGTGTTGATTTGTGGGGACAGTCGTCAATCTATAAAGCAGTATGGGCTATTACAAAGAAAACCAAGCCGCTACTAACACAGGAGAAAACCAGGCCACAACGTGTGTCGTAGAAGACCAGGTCATGATGCGACTAATGTTGGAGGAGACCTATTGAAGAAGAACACCAACAAAAGGCTGGCTTGATGGAGGTAAAACTGAATCATCCATTTAAATAAGCTTTCAAAATGTGCCTATTAAACTGAAGGCCCATTGAAAAAGTGGTGGGGTTGTGGGGTCTTGAAACTATGGGTTTTTGTTTTTGTTTTGCTATACCAATCTCTTTTTGTTGCTAACTTTTATTGCTGGAGCATGTAAGGACATGTGGTGAGGTTGGCTTTTATAGTGGTTACATGTGAATGCATTATTTAATAAGATACCATTTTTAGTCGGTCATGTGTTCACAGTTTTTGTGGCTGTGTTTGTCTGACATACGAGGACAAATTTTGCAATTGAAATTGCACAATGGTCCTTGCACTTTGTTAATTTATATGGTTTCCCCTAATTCTGGTTAATTGTGGTGTCTTATTTTCAATTTATATTTCTTTGTAGATATGTCAATTATCATATGCATTCTGTATTATGGAGGTGTGTTTCACACTGCACCTCGAATGAGTTATGTTGGTGGTGTTCATTAGGAGTTGAGAAAATTTGATATTGACTATCTATCAACTACCCATCTATGCTCTCATGTGAAGAGTTTTGGGTTTAGTGAATCACTAAACTTTCGATATAAGTTTAAGGAGGAAATATTTGAGTGCTTAAAGGACTTGGTGGCTGATAAAGATATGTTGAGCATTATTAATGCATTGGAGCATAAGAAGGATCCTAAACTGAAAATATATGCCATTCATCCACCAACTGAGGATGTTGCAGTAGCGGCTGAAGTAGGGGATGATGTAGTGGTGGCTAAATCAGGGCCTCATGGTGCAATGGTTATTGTTTTCATAAATGATGCAAGGGCTGTTCCATTGGCTAAAGTAGTGCCTGATGTAGAAGCTAAACCAGGGGTACTACAAGGGTTGAAAGAGGAGGAAAAATAAGAAGAAGTACTATATGAAGAAGTACTAGGAAAGGAAAAGGAAAAGGAAAATAAAAAAAGAAGGGAAACAGTAAAGGGAAAGGAAAGATGACTAAAGATGTTGAGGAGGGATTAAAAGGATGTGACTTTGTTGAGAATGATAATGAGGAGGTTGACTTTTTTTTTAAGATAATGACATTTTAGATGTTATCACTGAAGTTAGGTTTAATAGACAAAGTGGTGAAGGAGGCACTTCTACTAAACAATGTAGTAATAACAATAAGGGTGTTGTTGATGTTAGAGCAGATTGGGATGGTGGTTGTCTGTCTGACTATGAGGATAGTGACAATCTACTCGCACCTGATGCATCTGATAAGGAGGGTATGTATTCAAAAATAAATTGTTTGTGAAAAGTTTAATTTAGATATCTTAAATTTTTCCTTTGTATTAACACTTTTATATTTGGTTGGTCCTAATTTGTTTTAATAGGGGAGGAGAAGGAAGACAAATATCTAGAATTTCATGAATCTTCTTATATGAAGAAAAAGATTGAGTTGAAGGTTGGAATGAAGTTTGCTGACTTCAAAGTATTTAGAGAGGTTTTGAAGCAATATTGTATAGAAAATGGGATTGACTTCGTGTAGATAAATAATGAACGTCTAAGAATCACAGTCCATTGCAAGAACAATTGTGGTTGGAGGATGCATGCTTACCATTGCCCACAAGAAAATTGCTTCCAAATCAAGAGTTAGAAAAATGAAGAACACAAAGATTGTGGGTAGGCTAATCATAACACCAAGGCAAGTGCAAGGTGGTTGTCTACCAAATACCAAGACCACATTAGGGACAACAAAAGGCAGTGGAAAACTGAAGCCTTTATGAACCAAGTTGCAAGAGAGTACAAAATATTTGTGTCAAGATTTAAGATATGTAGAGTTAACAAGATGGCTATGGAAAAGCTTCAAGGAAGCTCAATATGGAATGTAATGGGACTATTATGCTGCAGTAGGATTATATAATCCCGGGTCGACCATGAAGGCAAAAGTTGATGACCAAAAATTTCTTAGGCTGTATGCATGCTTGGATGTTACCAAGAAAGGGCTGAAGTTTTGCAGACCTATGAACCACTTGAATGGTTACTTTTTGAAGGCAGGCTTTGGGGGTCAGCTACTAATGGATATAGAAAGAGATGGCAATGACAACACATTTCCTGTTACTTATGCTACAGTTGAGGCAGAGAATAGAGATAGCTGCCAGTGGTTCATTGAATTGTTGCTTGAAGACATTGGTTCCGTTATAGAGCATGGCTGGGTCTTTATGTCTAATAAGCAAAAGGTATATAGTTCATTTTTCCTTGTATGTATTGTTCAATTTAGGGGCTCAATTCCTATTGCTAATTTTTTATTGTTTAATGTAGGCTTTGATGGAAGTACTTGAGGGGATAAGGGCTGAATATAGGTTCTGTATTCAACACTTATATCCAAACTTCAAGCTTATATTTAAAAAGCAAGCTTTGAAGGACTTGCTTTCTAATTGTACATGGGCAGTAACAAGGGTTGAATTTAGATTCCATCTAGGAGAGATGAGGAGAATAGATGAAGAAGCAGCAAATTGGTTGGAAGAAAGAGATCCTTCTACATGGTCAAGGCATAATTTCTCACCTCATGCTCAATGTGGGGCCTTGCAAAATAATATTGTAGAGTCATTTAATTTTGCAATATTACCTACTAGAGATAAATCAATCATCACTATGATGGAGAGCATTAGGAGAATGCTTAGAGAGAGATTTGCAGCGAAAAAAAAGGGAATGCTCAAGTATAATGGGGTTATTTGTCTAAGAATTCAAGGCAAGCTAGAAAAGTCAAAAGCAAATTTTGTTTTGTGCATTGCCCACATGAATGGTGATGGCAGGTTTGAGGTTGACACATTTTTAGGGAGTAAGAAAGTGGTTGATTTAGTTGCTAAAACATGCACTTGCAAATTATGGGATCTAACTAGGATCCCATGCGCACATGCTGTTAGCGCAATATATGCACAAAGGGAAGTGCTTGAGAGCTATGTAAGCCATTACTATAGGAAGGAGACTTTCCTGAAAACATATGAGACTGTGATCAATTCTATGCTATTGGCTGAAGAGTGGCCACAAACAGAGTATAATCCAATTCTACCACCTACAACAAGAGCTCAAGTTGGAAGGCCAAAGAAGGTTAGAAAAATGGCTACTGAAGAGCCAAGGAATCAAACTAGGATTAGAAGGGGTGGTAATCCTACTCAGTGCACAAATTGCATGCAATGGGGCCATAGCAGTCGAACATGCAAGAGGCCACAATATCCTAATGCAAAAGAGGCAAAAAAGAAAAAGAAACAAGATGCTTCTAGTTATTTCTTTTATATATTGATTCTTCTTCCTTTATTTTGTATTTTGATTCTTCTTCCTTCATTTTGTTTTAAATTTTAGTTGGAGATAAGAATAATGTATCTGTTGTTGCAGGTGGTGAAGGAGCAACCACCAAATCAAATGATTCACAAGCTGTTTCTGCCTCTGCTACCAATGGAAATGGTTCCTTTCCTTTTCTATTGTTTTGGATTTTAAACGAAATTTGTTATGCTAGGTGGTTCTGTTTATGTATTCTAGTTAGGTATTTTGGTGAATGCTACTGATTTTGTTTTTATTTTTGGTTCTAATTATGGTTTCGATTTGCTTTCTGGTTTAGATTACTTTTTCTTGTTCTGCTTTCGGTCTTTTGGTACTGATTATTTTTTTCATTTCCTTTCTGTTGCTGATATGAACCTATGCACTTTATTGGGAAGTTTAATTTTGATGCCACTTTGTGGATAAATTAAAGTGTACCAGAGTTATCGCTTATTTACCATGCTTGGTTTGTAATTTTGCAACAATAGAATATGGGAACAAAGAATCACAACGTCGAAAAGGACTTTACCAAAGAGACACATTTTTCTGGTTTTGATTTGTTTTTTCTGGTTTCTTGTTATAGTTCAGCAGGAGCTGAAAATGTAAGTTTTAAAAATGTAGGTTCTGGTTTTGTAGGTGCTCCTCCTAGATCAGGTATACTTGATGCTGACCCTTTTGACACTTTAATTAAATATTATGTTCAAGGAATGTATGGTTAAGCATACTCTCATTATTTGCAGGTACGCCATTAAGGAGAAGCAAGAGAGCACATGGGAAGATGGCGCAAAAGTCCCTCAGTCAACCACCTGCACAATCAATATGTAATACCCCAATTTTAAATAAAAGGGTTAGAGAATATTTTTGAGCTAAGACGGGTGCCAGTGACCCTTCTCTATCATTCCAAGTCCTGAATTTCACTATGTCTGGACCTTATGCTCCCTTGGAGGGCCATATGATAGGGTCATATTCTTAGGACCAAAAGCCCCAGTAATTGTTTCTTAGAGAAAAATAAGTTAAAGAGTGATTTTTAATAAATTTTTTGAAACCTTTAAACGCCTCATTTCTAGCGTACAAGTTTATAAAACCGTGAAAATTTTAGGATTTAAACTAAAACCCAAAATTTGGATTTTGATTTGTTGGGATTTTGATTTTTCTAATATTTTATTTGAATCCAAATAGGGGGTATTACCTTATTTACATTTATATTTTAAAGTTAATAGAGAGTAAAATAAATGAGGACAAAATGTAAATAATTGAGACTGCCCCAACGATCATATGACTACCTAGGCGGTCAACAAAGAGTAAGGCAGTGCTGCAACAGGGTAAGAGACCGCCTAGGTAGTCAACATAGCATTAAAAACCCCATTTTGGGGTCTAGAACCTTCACACACTCATTTTCACTCTTCAAACCCGAGCTCTTACTCCCTAAACGTGGTTTTCACCCCCCAAAACTCCATTTCCCTCCATTCTTCTCAATTCTAACTCTAATCTTTGATTCCTAAGGCTATAAGGTATGTTGTTCTCTTAGTTTTGCTCTCTTTTCTCTTTTTTCTTCTTGTTATTAGGGTGATTCTCTAAGCTTCTCAAGGTAGAGAAGTTTTCTACCTTGTTAGATATGGGTTTTGATTATTCAGAGGTTTTAGGGGTTGATTTAGAGTTCTATTGTTCTCAGACGATATATTCTTTGTCAATTTTGCTTCCTATTATGCTGCTAGTGTTAGTTCTTTACTGTTCACCTCTCCAAGTGAGTGGGTTCGCATCTGTTATCTCTATGTCCTGCATTAGAGTTATTTTCATGGAAATATGATTTACTGCTTGATTTTGGAGAAATACTGTATATGGATTTGAAGTTTATTGTTGGAATATATGTTTATAACTATTGATTTTAAAGCATGAAACTTGTTTTTGAGAAAACTCATGAGACCATGTTTTGCATTTTGCGTACTATGATGGCATATGTGAATTTTGTGTCATATATATATATAATTTACTATGACTTCAGACTTTAGAGACATATTATAAAATGCTAGATTTGGGTGTTTTCATCATTTTGAAATTTATGGGACAAGTGATTTGTATGTAGCAAAATGAGGTTTTGTTTTGAATAATTTTGTAATTAACTGTGCATATAGAGAAATCCAAGCCACAAGGCTTATGTGAGAATCGGATTTCTCACGTGCTGGTCACGTGCCTAAATCGGGGTGTGACATAGTACATGCTAATGAGGCAACTCTAGTGTCACTCACTCAGCCACTTCGACGATCACCAAGAGCGAAAAAGCTAAAGATTGGTGCCAAAGGAAATGCTTAAGTTTTCAGTTGTCAAGTTTGTCAGCTTTTTGGTTTTATTTTGTAGGCTGTTTAAGTTTGAATTTGTCAAGTCTTCTACAATGTTATTTTGATGGAATGTAAACAGGCATCATGTAAACAGTTTGCACCTAGTATTTGACATACATTGTTACATTTGCATGAAGTCATATGTTTAGCATTTTTTGTTTGCATTTCTTTTCACTAGCAAGAACCAACCTTTTTAGCCCATAAAGCAAGATGATATTGCATAAATCAGCCAAAGACCAACGATAAATAATTCCACCCTGAGAACTGAACATGACAATGATGGGAATACAAGACAGCATCAGTGTAATCTACTATCAAAGCCATTAACAAGTGAAAATCCAGTAGCATAAAAATTTTACATGAATTATCTATTAGATTCTTATCTGATAAGGAATCAGGACAAAAGCATGCCTGATTGATTGTATTGTACCAAGAGAACATGTACAAAGACACATCACATGCTAAGGTACATAAGTTCCCTTTCTCAAACCAAACAACCCAATCTCATTATATAATATAGGAAGTGCTACAAATAGTATTTCACAATTCCTCATCCAACAAAACAATATACATCAGATCACTAAACTAGACATTTCTTTTCTTTGTTCAAGAAAAAAACAATATACATGTAATAAGAATAAGAACCTCCAACAATATAACAACTAAACGATGATTTCATTACTTCAGATATTGAAAAAAACATTATAATCAGATCATTGAAACATTATAAGACCAATACATTATACCCTAACAACATTTACATCCATTGAAATAATTTTAGGACCAAAATAACCACAACAAAAACTATTATTATATGTAACTTCTTTACTTGACTCCTGTATGAATCCACATTCCCTCTTAATGCTTCTAATTCAACCCTTTGAGTTTCCACTTTCTGATCCAACAATAACAACTCTATTTTATATGCCTCTATTACTTCAATTAGCTATTTCTTATGCCTCAACAATCCATTCATCACTTTTGTTGATCTTTGTGTTGTAAGCGGCACACCACGCAAAGAAATTGCAATGTCCCTGTGACCTATATTTTGGACACCCATAAAATCTCCTACTTGGGTTTGCCTCATTCCAAGAGGTTTGCAGCCTTGAGGGAAGGCCACAACTACAAGAATGTGAGCGAAGACCACCATTGCAACTTGAACCAGTTGACCTATCACTATCCATCTTCTTCTTCAATGGACTCCGTTGGTGTTCTTCTTTGATGGGTCAGCCCTGGTCTTTGCCAGTGTCAATCGCGGCTGGGTCTTTTTTGGCGTCAATCGTGTCACGGCTTGGTCTTCTTTGGTGCGTGTCACTGCCTGGTCTTCTCCGGCGCGCGTTGCTGCCTGGTTTTCTCCGGTGTGCGTCGCAGCCTGGTCTTCTCCAGCGTTAGTCGTGGACTGCTCTTCTGCCGAGTCAGTAACGGCCCGGTCTTCTCTGGCGTCAGTAGCAGCCTAGTCTTCTTCGTCTTCGCATCGCGATGCCTCATCTATCTTGGATGGTCACAAGGTCTTTCCCTAGTCTACTAAACAAGAAGCAAGAAGATATTTAGATATGAAGCAAGAAGGAAGAAAGTGTTTAAATCTGTCGCATAAGTTGAGAAACAAGAAAGAAGGAGAGTTTGAGACATTGAGAGAGAAGTGTTTTAGTGAGGGCGTGTAACTGAAGGTCCTCTTTGAGCACACTCAAATTGGGAGAAGGGTTTCAATGTGCTCAAAGCTCAAAGTGGGATTGGAAATTAATTTGAGAATAGGGGTACAATTGTCCAAGAGAGTGTGCACGTGAGAAGCACATTGCCACTTAACAGTGGCTTTTAACGGCATTCTAACAGAAGGTGCTTTTTGTACCATTTAGTACGTACATGGGGTTGCATTGCACAATTTAAAAACTCGGGGTCTAAATTGCACGGGACTAAAAGTATAGGGGTAATTTGATTTTTTTTTCCCTAATTTTTATATCCTATATAAAATATTATTTTTAAATGTTTGTTAATCAAGGGAGAACCATTATTTCTTTCTTTTTTTTTTCTTTGTAGGACCCTCATTTTAGTTCAACTTAATACATCCATCATACGAGCTAGGCACTTTGTAGGCATCATGAAGTCGGTTATGGCAATATATAATACAGCTGCTGCGTAAAATTAAAATAGACTAAAACCCTAACTTAGTCCCTTAGATATATAGTGGGAGATAAATTATTTTCCCAAATTTGGAAAATTAAATACCAATGCCTTAAAGTTTACAAAGAGGGACAAATTAGCTCCTCTATGAATTTGTCATTAGAACTATGTCTCATTAACTTATTTATGTGTATTGTTAATTTTCATGGTAGGTTCTAACTTGTCTCGATCCCTCCTTTAAACAAAGTCATTTAAACCTTCTTCATCTTTTCTCTGACCATAACTCTCTGTTAAGAAGAAAGATTTTGAACTTTAAGCTATCATTTATTCTATGTAGAACAGAATAGTGAGGCAAGTTAAGACCCATCATGAAAATTAACAGTATAATACATAAGTATGTTAATGAAACATGTGGACATTTCGATTAATATTTCATATAACAATTTGATGACGACACTAAGTTATTTCTATTTGTGAAATTTGAAGGACTAATATGAGATTATATAAATCTAAGGCACTAATTTATCCTGCACTATAAATAAAATGGACTAAATTGAAAATTGAGTCCATTAAAATACCTATGAAGTACATATCACTTCATTTTGCTGGAATTTTCAGTCGGTGAGGACGAGGCAGCCTTTGAAAGAGCGGTGTTGGCTTTTATACCAAGCAAATTGCTCTCCTATCCTGTATAAGGTCAAACAACAAACAGCCGAAGACTGCCATTACACGGAGGCATACCAAGAAAAATCGTCACATTTCTACGTCGGTGACTTTACAGCACCAAGCCACCAATAAGGTTGTATCTTGGTGCAATTTGCAATCGATAGTATATTTGTTGAACGGTCTCTCCAGATAATGTGAAAAGATACCAAGGATATTGAATTCAAAATTCCATTTGATGTAACATTTTTTTGGCAAAAATAAATTATAGTAAACATCAAAGAAGGAAGCAGCTTGGAAAATTCGCTGTGCATGCCAGCTCAAGCATCGGTCACTTTTCTCTTAAAGAAATTATTAAATTGCTATTAGAACAAAAAAAAAAAAATTGTTCTGAACTATCTTCATTTAACATATTAATTTTTTTTTTTGTTATTATTGTCTTCCACTCTCTTACTATTTTTAATATAATATTACCATTAAATGAGATAGCAGCTCTCACTTATCCTACTAATCACTCTCGGTTACTATACCATTTAATAGTGATAAAATATATTTTTAAATGCTCAAATAATATTTGTGTGTCAAGTAAAACAGTACAAAATAGAATTTTTCTTGGCCTATGAACAACGAAGAATTTCTATTTTTAAGCGACAGGAAGTTCTCTGAATTGAGCAACTAACAACACTTATATTCCATTGACTCTGCTCCCCCGCATACTTTTAGCTAATTTATTATATTTAAAGTTTTTCGGTTATGAGTAACTGCCGCGGTTGAAAAAGTACCAATCAAGGTCAACCGTAGGACAATAGAATACCCTGCATTACTTTTGGAAGCGAGAACAATAAGCAAATAAATCTAGAATGAGTCCATTCAAGTAATTTACATTGTAGAAAAGTCAAAGCAAAGAAAGAAGGTGGGGCTTATTAATACACATGCTCAAAGTGAAGGCCATAATTATATTGTCTAGGTTGCTGGACATTTCTCAGACGGGAAGAAGTTTTCTCATGTCACCCATCACATGCTTCTTTGTCCTGCAGTTACTATTAGCATGGTCAAGGGTACTACTAGCAAATGAAAGAAGGGGTAACTGCTTAATCGCCCCAAGACCCATTACGAGCATAGGTGCTGTGCTTGATGTGGGTTCACTAATGGGTAAGCAGCAGAAGATAGCCATGGAAATAGCCGTCCAAGAGTTCAATCGATTGAGCTGCTCTAAGCTGGATTTGAAGATCAGAAGCTCCCACGTGGATTCGGCACAGACGGTTGCTAGCGGTAACGTTCGCTTCCTTTGTTTCTCTTGTCTTTTGAATAACATCACGTGTACAATAAAATTACATAATAAATATACATAACATATTTTATTACTATTAGATGTGATGAATGAGTGAGATGAGTAGGGAACACTTATCATATCTAATGGTGATAAGATATGTAATGTGCATTTGTTATATAATTTTGTTATATACATAATATTATTCTTTATTTTTTGAGAATCTGCGCAATTATCCAACCATAATACAGGATAGAGGAAGAATATCATTTTGGAAATCAAGAAGGTGATTTTCACAAAATTAGGATATTTTAGTAACACTGCTAAGAAATATTCAGAGTTATAAAAATAATAATTTTTAATATGATTAATTAATTAATTAACCATTAAAAGTAGACCATTGTTAACTGATAAATTATGTATATATCGTTAGTTAACCTCAATTAGCTAGTAAACTGAAGCTTATGGTTAATAAACTAAGGTTAGCTTAAGGGAATTAGTATTAAAAAATTAATTATACAAGAATATAACTTATTTAAGAAGCTTTAATGATGTGTGGTCAAAGTACGTAGAAGAGTTTTGATAGTGACATTGAATGATCTATTGCTACATTATTTAGAGAACTCAGCAATACATGAGTTGCTAAACTTCTTAAATAATGTGATACCATATCATTGAATGTTATTGCAAAATTAAATTTGTTTAGCATACCAATGAAATCATTACTTAAAAGGCTTAGACTTTAGATTAGCTCGCTTAAATTAGTGGTAGTGACAAAGTTCTAAGTCAACGTTAGATGTCTTAATATATGGCTTTCGGATGCCAGCTAGGTGAGTAGATAACTTGATTTTAGATACTAGGTCTCTTAATATTTTGGATTTGATGTAAGAAATGGCTTGATATTTCTTCCGGATCCGAAACTGATCAAGTTTGGATTTTGAAAAGATCGATCCAGGATATTTTCAGGCTGGGTTTGTATCATACATCACGTTGACATGGCCTGAACTATTCAGATAATCATTTAAAAGTTATATTTTAAAAAAATAGTGAAAAATGATAAGACTTTTGTACTTCAATTATTTAATATAACATGATATTATTTTATATTGTTATAATTTGTTTCAGAAATATATGATAAAATATTTTTTGAATTTTAATTGTTTTAAATCTTTATAGTGTCGAAATCTTTATCTATTATTTAAATATATAATAAAGTCATTGCCTGGACGAGACTGAGTTAAAAACAATATTCTGCTTAACAGTTGTATCAGATTTGGGTTTGATTAAAATTGCGCTCAACATTCCTTTTTTTTTTTTTTGATAATCTACCGTGCTCAACGTGTCCTTTTATACACAACAAACTATTGGTCACAATATGACTTCGGATAACATAACCACTTGGGTGGTAGATATTTCAATAGTATGACTACGGGTGGTAGCTATTTCTCGATAATATAACTATGGGTTATTATGTATCTATGCATGGCAAATTTCCTCTTGAAATCGAGAAATGTTTACAACCACGTGAAATGTGATGTGAATATTCTTCGTATCCAACAACCAAATGATATTTCAGTTATGATCAATTTTTTTCAGTTTAAATGTCATTCTGTTATTAAATATTGAGTATATTCAGTTACCATTTTTCAGAAAAGAAACTACTTTTCTTATAGAAAAGAAAAGAAGCGCTTTTTAAGTTGAAAAGTACGTATAAAAATTTTATATAAAAAAATTTCCTAAAAAATAAAATCTAAAATAAATACGGTTTTTCTTGAAAGTGCTTTAAGGACATTCGATAAGTAAATAAAATTAGCAGTTTTAAAATTTTTTAATGCATCCGTGTACTACTTCAAAAACTCAATTTTCAATATAAAATTTACTTATTTTAATTAGAGTGGTCATAGAAAATGACACTTATTAGAAAAACTTAAAACCTTTTTAATACTTTTCTTAATAAGGTAAAGAAAAGGTAACTTTTGGAAAGGAAAATATCTAAAGTACAACCTTCATCAAATAATGACATTGTGTCCAAGCTGAAACACCCACAATTCTCTTTTGTAATGCCAGTTAGATTATGTTTGGGAGTTTTATAAGTAATGAAAGGGAATGACTCATAATGAAAGGGAAATAAGAGGCAAAGAGTAAATTAGAACAAAATATGTCATCAACTTATTTGGATGTTTAACAAATTTAATGGGGGAGTGAAAGGGAAATAAAACTTATTTCCTTCTAATTTGGAGAGACAAAAGCTGGAAAGTAATTTGAGTGGCAAGTGAGAGATAATGCATCACTTCCTTGCTATCTCACTCCTCCTCTAAAATCACTTCTAAACACTTTTAACGTAAAAAGTTCATCCCTTCCTTGTCAATTCCTTCGTTCAAAAACAACCTTAAGTCCTAACCTTGGGCAGATATAAACATTGAGAAATTTTTAGGTGCTCCGAAAGGAAGAGAACACATTTACTCTATTCTATTTAATAAATGACACATTAGTTATTGTATTAAATACGCAGAAAAAATATGAAACAACAATAACCTATAAAAATAATATGTCATTTATTAAATAGAATAGAGTATATGTATTCTCTTGTTCTTAGAACACTTAAATATTTGTCATAAACATCTCCCCTCCCTATTCCACTTCTTTGACATTAAAGAGGGAAAATAGAAGAAAAAGAGAGTGAGGGACACGAAGGGGAAATAGGAGAATTATTACAGGGTGAAATTGAAATTTGTGAAAATTATGCTTGAAGAAATTAGTGAGCTATCGCAAAAAGGTGCGACACCTATCGAACAAGCTAGATAATGTGCCAACTTACCATATTTTGTTGGGAAACCCACGAGAAAAGAATGAATTATGTTATTTGTACTCACTAAATATGAAACACTGTACCAAATCACTTTTCATCTATTGTTGGATGGAGTGTAAATCCTATTTAAGTAAGGTTCACATCTTATTCAATAGTAGATGAGAAATGAGTCGATACGGTATCCTATATCAAGTGAGTACACATAACATTTTTCAAAAAGAATACAAGCGAAATTCTTTTCTTCCATTAAATACACTGTTGGAACCTTGTGTTTTGTGTTCCAAGTCGAGTTAGAAGGTTAAGGTGATGAATTGAATTGGGTACCAAGTTAAAATTTAGTTGCAAGAAATGAATATATAAATTAGAAAATTTTTATGCTATCCACATATATGACCATGGAATACTAATACCTTTCAATACAAATAACATTGTAATTGAGTTTATAAACAGAATTGAAACCCTTGACTTTAACAAGGATTTCGGCCATGTGGCAACTTGGAAGACAGCATCAATTTGAAAAATTATGACAGGAACATAGTGTTAGATTGAGAAGTTCTCAAGACTCTATATTTATTAAGCACGAGTGCTCTGTTTTTTTAAAAGTATTCATAATAGGTATTTTGTGGGAATGGATACGTCTAGGTACGTACCAGGACTTCATTTTTGAAAAAGAAAAAATTGAGTATAACGGGAAACAGATGTGTGTACCCTACCTTTTCTCTACCAAATTTATTATTTTTCTATTTTAAAATATAATATTAAATAATTTAGATATATTTTATGTTAAAAATCTAATTTTCATTGCATAATATTTATAAAATTTTAATATATTTTTAATATATATATAGATATAACCATACTCCATTTTTCCTAAAATTTTCATATATCAAATTTGTAAAGTTACTTTGCCCATATCCATACAGCATAGCTCTGTATCAATTATCGCAAGAATAACTAAATAAGAACTATTTTAATTAAGGATAATCATATTTCAACACTCACATGGGTGTAGACATCCGTGGGCTCATGTGGATTTGAAAACAACGATGAAGAAAGAATAAATTAGGAGAAAAAGTAAGTGATGAGATCCATATATTTTATGAATATGGTATTTGGGTGTTTGAGAATATTAGAGTCTGTTTGGTTTGAATTTCTAATTTGCAATTTTCATTTTCATTTTCAGTTTTCTAATTTTTCAGATTTTGTTAAGGAAATACTGAAAATTTTGAAAACTACAAATTTTCGTTTTTAGTTTTTATTTCTAATTTTCAATATTTTCTTTATAAAATTTGGAAAACTTAAAAATTGAAAATGAAAACTGAAAACTCAAACCAAACATACATTTAAGCGTTCAAATAATAAAGTTGTTTAATTAAACCCCCAATTAATGGCGGATAAGTATACTGTGCGTGATAATGAGAAAAGGTGGGATTTCGCAATATAGGTGGGTATAGTCAATTAAGATTTAGAGTAAAGGAAACAAAATTGAACCTATAAGGGGAAAAAATGCGTCTACTTAGGAAAGAAAACAAAGGGAATTTAGTTAAATCATAATATATGTTTTCTCGTAATTTGCCAAACAAATATGACATCTAATCTTCTTAAGATACTTTCGACGTTGAGCTTCTATTTGTTGACTTATTTTTTTGTTTTTGGTGATAGTTGACTTGATCTTAATGATTGTCATATGCTCTCTGATTTTGAATAATTATACAGTAACAAATACTCACTAAAATAAAAAAATGATTGATAAAATATTAATATCAGTAAAAATTAGAAATAATTTACTAAATAACATTTACTTTGTTTCAATATTCCCACTTCTTCTCTCCTTCTTTACTAATGAATCAATAGTATTTAATGAATATATTACTGATAAAAAAAAATTAACACTATTTAAATTTTTGAAATACATAATTATTTATAAACAAAATAAATTTTTAAAATAAAAATTATTTAAAAAAGGATAGTACTAATTTGTACTGCTGAGCTCTATGCAGGTGTTACTTTTAAGTTTAATTAATTTATCAATTCTTATAGTTTTATTCAATTTTTAATTAGGTCCCTATATTTTAAAAATGTTTAATTAAATCTCTATATTATATAAATTTTTTAATTATATCCCTAACTCTATAAAGTGTTATAAAAATATTAAATTAAATAAAATATCATAATATTCTTTAGTTACTATTTTATATTAAAAAAAAAACCTATTCCACACATCTACTCCCCTTCCCCTTCCCCTTCGCCTTTCCCTTTATCACTACCACCATTATTCATCATTCACCATCACCATCATCCATCAATATATGCATCATCACCGAAAAGAAATAGAACAGAAGATGGAAGTGCTACTTCTAAAGTATAGATGAACCAAAATCTCTCTCAATCAAGATCATGGAAGAAGCACTAAGGCGTCTCAATGGCATGGCTTCGATCTAAGAGGAAGACCCGCACGACCCCATCTCCAAACACCAACTTAAGCCAAGCACCTAAAAACCAAAAAGATAGGCGGTGGCATGTCAACCACTGTGTGCTGGGTTTCAAACTTGATTATGTCTCAGAGCTTTCTTTTAATTGCTGAAGCCATGGGGACTGGCCCCACCTTGATTCTTGCTAGTATCTTTGTGGTTGCCTTCCTATTTGTGCTTATATATGTTCCAAAAACCAAAGGGCTTACCTTGGAAGAAGTGGAACTAACATGGAAAGAGAGAGCTTGGAGCAAGAACGCAGACACATGCAATCTTCTTAAGGGGGATAGCAATCGCTCCTAGTGATGAACCAACCCAACCCCTTGGCTTGCCATGATTTAATTAGTTTCGTGTCACTCATGTAGCGATGGATAGATCGATAGCCACAGCGGTGGATTTGGCAAGCTCACGTCGTGGTGGATTTGGTGGCGGACTGTAGAAGGCTCATAGTGGTGTGGTGGAGGAGGAAGGCCGTGAGCCAACTACCACCATCTTCTTTCTTCTCCGTCACCCCTGTTTCCGAACCCAAAACCTTTCCTTAACCCTGGTTTCCAATTCCCAGAACCTTCCTTAACGTTGCCAAACACTAGACACCCTTTTTGTTCTTTTTATTTTATTTCCCTATTTTTTTTTATTTTTTACAAACTAAGATATGGTGGTGTTTTTAGAGTGGGCCATTTATCATTAGCTCCAATTGGAATAAATGGCTAGAATTCATTTTTTTCAAGGGTAAATTACACTCACCTCCCCTGAGGTTTGTTGAAATGCAACAGATACCCCCTCTATTTACACACATGATACTCACCTCCCCTGAACCAAGTGAAAACTAACATTCCTTTAATAGAGTTACTTTCCTCTAAGGTTGAATTACTTTTATACCCTTTCATTCCCCTCCCCAAAATTATCCTATCATTTTAACCTTCACAGCCCCACTCACCCAGCCCCACCCACTCACGCACCTTCTACGGGAAGGCATCAATGGTGCCAGCGACAGCCAATCTCGCCCCCCACTGCCATCGCCAAGCACCTCTCCCTTCATCCTCTTTAGTGTAGATACAAACAACCACATTGCACATTAAGAATCAGCGAAACAATGACAAATTTAACTCGTCCTCTGTTCAAAACATCTCATAACAACAACAACAATAATGATTAAAAAATAAATAAAACAATTATTCTCCTAAATTGAATCGAAACCAAAAATTGCCGTCAACAACAAACTCATTACAGTTCCATGATACCACCAGCATTGGTGTACTTGAGAGCCTCATTGAAGTCCTGCTTATGCAAGAAGATTGTCCTTGCGATCAACCTCAGGGTAGGGTTGTTCCCAATTGCGGGACCGCGAGCTACTCCTTCAGGCTTGAGATCGCAGATTCCTGAAACCAAACAAAAGAGAAATTCCATATCAAATCAAGACTGAGAGAGCGAAATTCGGCGAGATCTGAGAGTTGAAGTGAGAAATGTGACCTTGTTTTCAGGACCAAAGAAGTAAAGGGCAAGGAACTTGAGGACTTGGAGAGGAGTGGGAGAGGAGTTGTCGATCTCGATGATGACGAATTGGAGCTGGCCGAGTGCGACGTAGCAGCGGTGGACGAAGGAGTCCCTCTCGACAACGTTGTCTTTGGAGAGGTTCTGGACTTCGCTGCTATTGATGGCTACTTGGTATGCGCCGAGGTAGAAGTTGTTCCACAGTTTGAACAGTTGGTCTGGTGTTGCCATTGATGCTGATGATGATG
The DNA here is from genome assembly GCA_031216105.1 of Dalbergia cultrata. Lineage (NCBI taxonomy): Eukaryota > Viridiplantae > Streptophyta > Magnoliopsida > Fabales > Fabaceae > Dalbergia > Dalbergia cultrata. The sequence continues at coordinate 25,554,229 of CM062353.1, read as the reverse complement.
CAGATCTGATCTGAGCAACAAGAAGAAGAAGGAACACAAACTACATGCACAGATCTCCGATGGATGAAACCTTCACTTCTAGAAGGTTCGAAAGAAGGTGAACGGAGAAGGTGAATGGAGAGGATGAATGGTGAGGATAAAGGGAGAGGTGCTCGGCGATGGCAATGGAGGGCGAGATTGGCTGTCGTCGGTGCCATTGATGCCTTCCGGTAGAGGCTGCATGAGTGGGTGGGGCTGTGTGGGGGCTGGGTGAGTGGGGCTGTGAAGGTTAAAATGATAGGGTAATTTTGGGGAGAGGAATGAAAGGGTACAAAAGTAATTCAACCTTAGAGGAAAGTAACTCTGTTAAAGAAATGTTAGTTTTCACTTGATTCAGGGGATGTGAGTGTCAAGTGTGCAAATAGAGGGGGTGTCTGTTGCATTTCAACAAACCTCAGGGGAGGTGAGTGTAATTTACCCTTTTTTCAAAATTTCAAACTGTAGCCAATGAACATTTTAGCAATATTCCATTTAATTTAATTTTTTTTTTAATGTCTTAGAGAGTAAAGGACCTAATTAAAAAAAAATTATGCAACATAGAAATCGAATTGAAAACTTCTAAAATGTAAATATCTAATTAGAAATTGAGTAAAATTATAAGGACCGACAAATTAACTAAACCTTACTTTTACGTCGAGCTCTAAGTTAATGGTCCATGTGGACGACAGGCTGTCAATAAAGACATTATAAATTACCTTTTTCCCTTTAGGTTAATTTTTTGAGATCGTCAAAATTTAAATAATAAAGTCATACACGTGACCTGCTAAAAAAGGTAAAGAACTATAAGACTGTGTTGATCTAGTTTAAATTCGAATTAATTAGATCCGGTTGAAAATTGAGGTTAGATTTCTTGAACAACAACCACAAAGAATATTTAAGTGAGTTAACTAAATTTCTGACTTTAAGAAGATTAGTAACACCTTATTCTACTGTGTCATGAGGGAGTATGTTGTTCCAAAGTGCAGCATATAGACATTGTTGAATCATATTATAGTTTGTTTATTCTCCGTTGTCGTGCTTTCTATTCCTTTTTCGTACTATTTCATTCATAATATACCGTGATATACAAAAATCCGCAATTGTTTTCAGTTAAGTTTGTGATTATGTTTTGTAGAACCAAACTACAGTATTTCCCTTAATTTATCTCATTACCGATTGATTATGCTTTGATAAATACAGCTGTGGATCTTGCACAAAACAAGGAAATTATAGCCATCATAGGAACAATAACGCACAACGAAGCATGTTTGGCAAGTGAAATTAATAGCAACACAAAGAGCGTTCCTGTTTTGTCTCTAACTTCACCTGCAGCAAGCACAGATTTATCATCTCCTCCAGTGCCAAACTTCATCCAAGTGGGCGATGATATCAGCCTTCACATGCAATGTATTGCAGCCATTGTAGGAGAATTCAGATGGCGAAAAGTGACAGCAATCTATGAACTTAACAACTGGTTTTCTTCTGATCCAGGGATGCTTATTAGCCTCTCCCATTCTCTTCAGCTTGTTGGTTCAGAGATTGATAACCATTTAGCTTTGCCTTCCTTGTCCTCTCTATCAGACCCAAAATCTAGAATTGAAAATGAGCTTAATAAGCTCAAGAGGAAGAGTAACAGGGTCTTCTTGATTTTGCACTCTTCTTTAGAGCTAGCCAGCATGCTCTGTGAGAAAGCACAACAAATGGGTTTGATGGAAAAAGGTTCTGTATGGGTTATCCCAGATGGGGTTGGCAGCCTTCTTGATTCAGTTAACTCATCAGTTATCTCTAACATGCAAGGTGTTATTGGATTTAAAACACACTTCATGGAAATGACCGATGCATATAAAAAGTTCAAGTTCAAATTCCGAAGAAGGTTTGCATCAGAGTACCCTGAAGAAGAGAGCATTAACCCAAGTGTCTTTGCAATTCGATCTTATGATGCAACTTGGGCTATTGCTCAAGCTGCAAGGAAATCAAAAGGAAATTTCAGCCTGAAAGAGTTATCAGAAGAGATTAAGTTCAGTAAATTTGATGGATTAACTGGAAAGAATGGCTTCACCAATAAAAAGTTACCACAATCGCCAACCTTCACTATAATTAATGTGATTGGGAAAAGCTACAGAGAAATGGCATTTTGGTCTCCAGCACTTGGTTTCTCCAAGAACATTGTCAGACATGAGCTAAAGAAGATAAACAAAAATAAAGATTCTAGTGGAGTTTTGAGCACAGTTTATTGGCCTGGAGGCTCACAGTTGGTTCCTAAGGGATGGACTCACAGTAATAAGGAAAGACCACTGAAAATTGCAGTGCCGGCAAAGGGTGCCTTCAAGCAGTTTGTGAATGTTACCTATGGTGAGAACTTGAATGAAACTAACATAAATGGTTTCTCAATTCATGTCTTCAAAGAAGCTATTAAACGTCTTCCTTATGGCTTGCGATATGAGTTTGTTCCCTTCAATGGCTCCTATGATGAGATGGTTGAGCAAGTTAGCAACCAGGTAAAATTACCAATATATAAAGGACATGATCATTGATTCATTATTGATGTAATCATGACCTCCTATTTTTTAATGTCTTTGAATATTTCTAATGTAGACAGTGGATGTAGCTGTTGGAGATATATCAATTGTGTCATATAGATATCAGTTAGTGGAATTCTCACAACCGTATGTCGATTCTGGCCTTGACATGGTGGTCACTGAGAAGCCAGATAAATCAAAACAAACGTGGATGTTTATGGATACCTTTACGAAAGAGATGTGGTTCATGATGGTAGCTATACACATTTTCGTTGGATTGGTCTTTTGGTTGATTGAACGAGAAGTCAATGAAGAACTGCAAGGGCTTGGGGCCATGGCTTGGTTTTTAGTCACTGTAATATTCTTTGCACACAGTAAGTCCTCTAACATTTAAGTTCAAGTTAAGTCAATTTGAGTATACTTCATAGATACTAAACCTCACTAAAATAGATTTTGTCTTACAAACTTCTTCCAAGTGCATCAGCATCAATAGTAATGAAGCCAAAATTTAGCATAGCTACTCATATTTGTTAGAAGAGTAAAACTCCAAGTTCATTCCTGGAAAATTTGCATCGTAATAGATTCATCTCTGAAATAGAGAAAGCAACAATTTAGTTCCTAATTTAACAAAATTATAACATGACACAAAACTTAGTCCTTGAATTTTAATACATTGATCCCCAAAAGGAACTAAGTTGTTATGGATATGATTCAATTTAGGGACCAAATTGTTGTTTTTCCTATTTCAAGTACGAATACGTTACAATGCAATTTTTTCAAGGATGAAAACGTAAGTTTTTCTTCTCTTATCAGAATGTATATAGAAATATCCACGATTTCACATGCAGTGTTCATTATATCTAGAATTTGATGCTAATCATATAACTTTTCAATCGCAGTCTTTTCTTTTCTTTTCTTTTCTTTTTTGAATAAATCCTAATTCTAATTCCTGGTATATTTTCCAATAAGCAGGAGAACCAATAAGAAGCCCCTTGGCTCGATCAGTGCTGGCACCATGGTTATTTGTTATTCTCATTGTAACAAGTAGTTTCACAGCAAGTTTGACATCCACGATGACTGTCTCGCAACTTGAGCCATCAGTGTTAGATATCCAGACCCTTCAAAAAAGAAATGCCTCGGTTGGTTGTAATGGAAAATCATTTATTGAGAGGTATTTGATTGACGTACTAAAATTCAAGCATGAGAACATTAGGAAATATGATTCTATAACTGATTACCTTGCAGCCTTTAAGAATAATGATATCGAAGCTGCTTTCTTTGTTGCCCCTCATGCTAAAGTCTTTCTTGCAAAGTACTCGTGCGAGGGCTTCATCAAATCAGGGAACACCTTCAAGCTTGATGGCTTTGGTTTTGTGGGTCTCTCTCCTCATTCTCAATTGTGTGACTTGTTTTGTAGATGTGAAAATTGGAATAAATCAAAGGAACGAGAGTGGATTCTCTTGTGAAATCTATACGTGATCATGTATAAATTTTTACATGAGAAATGTTAATTCTACTCATAAATTGTGGGATGCTATATCGACTCATACTCCACATCTAATGGTGGATAGGGTGTAAATTGGCACGATGTTCCATAATTTATGAGTATAAATAACACAATACTTTTTACATTTGACTGGATAAGGAGAATCTCGAAAGTAATTTATGAGGCATGTAATTAATGGTGAAAAGTTACATGCTCAAGTTGTGCAAAATTATTGCATAAGAGAATCCATTTTCCAAAGGAATGATTGAAATTTGGATATTCCTACCTCTGTCCACTTTTAACTATCTTCTTGGAAAACAATACAAATTTGGTATATTGAAAAATCAATGTATCTAGACATAATTGCCTCTAGTGACATTGATTTTCAATGTACCAAATTTGTATTATTTCCCAAGAAGATAGTTAAAAATTGAGAGAGGGAGTACCAATGCTAATTATTATATCCTCCCGTTTCATAATAAATGTTACTTTGACTTTTTTGGCACATTATAAATCAATGTATCTATTTTTATAGCGTTTATTTGAGTTGATGCTTCTGTGCTTCTATTTTCACTCCTGCCAAACTTTATGTGCTATTCATTACTCATGCTTCAAATATTTGATCTAATGGTTTGTGTACATTTTGGTTTTTGATACCTCAGGTATTTCCCAAGAAGAGTTCCTCTTTGGCTGGTGATATATCCGAGGCATTATTAGGCGTTATAGAGAGTGGAGAAACAGAACAACTTGAAAAAGATATGCTATTAGCTACAAGTTGCTCTCCGAAGGAGAGCAAAGCAAAAGATGGGTCACCGTTAGGTTATCAGCCTTTCCTTGGGCTATTTTGCATCTGTGCTGCTGTTGCTGCTCTGGCATTATTGTACATCATGGTTTGTTTGGTCTTGAAGAATGCAAGGAACTTGGTGAGACACTTAAAAGCTGCACTAACACAATTAAAGAGAATAGGGAGCTGGATAACTGCTAATTTTGCTGGGATCTATTCCAAAGTACTGTCAAGGAGCATGAGAAGAGTTAGCGCCGCCCCAGAAAAAAGAAATGCTGAGAAAACTATCACTAATAGTGAGCATTGCCCTGTGGTTGTTGAACTAGTTTGATGTAATACTAGCTGCTCATGCACCCTAACATATTGATTCTTTTTGTTGGTGTAGAAAGCTTTCTACGAATGAATTTAGCCATAAAAAATTAGAATGTAAAAAGCATTTCACTTGCAAATAGATAAAGATGCTGAAGAGCCCAAAATAGTATGAAGGTATTGCTGGGATACATACATACATATAATTAAACAAATGTGGAATTGCAATAATTTTTAGGTATCTTCATAAGTGCTCAATGAGTCTAAAAGCATATCCTAATCGGGATGAACAATCCCTTCAACCTAAATTTTGCCTTAAAGAAAGGAAAAACTAATTAACAACCAAAATACAATTCATATCACTGCTTGTTTTTTTTTCCCCATTTTTTTAATGGAGGATTCATATCGTTGGTATAGTGGAATTGATTTGATCTACCTAAAGTAAGATGGTTGTCATGACCCAACTTAGCTCTTTGATCGGAGCATAGGGAATACGTTCCCCCATAAGCTTTAACATGCAAACTTTTACAGAAAAATGGACAGAATTTTCTCTGTTTTTTGAACATCCCCAAATTTAGAAATACAACATATATGAAAACAAAGATAAAATACATAATCAGGCTTTCAAGCATTCTCAAAGCATCCCCAGCAACAGAACAACCAACTCAACATAATTTAAAAAATCATCTCAATATATGAACTCCAATTCAAATTCTGCTATGTAATTTAAATCAAACCCAACCTAGAAATCAAACTCGAAGTCAAGTTAGTTTTTAAACTAGTTTCAAATATAAATTCATATGCACAAAGTATATATCCAACCATAACTAGGAATGTAGTTTAGAACATTATTCTAAATTTAGTTTACAAATTCTTTCCATAATATAGTCTATATATACATATATATATAGAAGTCTTAACTACATATACATAAGCATAAACATAAATATAAGTATAAAACTAATCTAAGGACCTTATCTGTGAGATATGGAGCATTATGGACGGTTTTAACCAAGCACTACTCAAAAAGAAAACTAGGTTCCAATATACAAAAGAGGCTTTCTCAAGAAGGCTTACCAACTCAAAGCTCAGCTATTGAGGAGCCGCGGGATTGGAACCTGAAACTGCACTTGTATCTGGAAAAAATGGGAAAATAATGGGTTGAGTTTTGCAACTCGGTGACAGACAGGATGTCTATAACCTACATAAGACAATATATAATCCATAAGTAAAATAATAATAACTTCATAGTTCCTATAAATTCAACAAATTCTTTTATCTATGGAAAATATTTTTTGAAAAAACAATCAGCTTTATATCAAATAATAAGGAATCGTCAAATTCAAGATAAACAAAGGAATTTACTCTTAGGCAATCATTCCTTCGTATGATCCTAAAATAGAACGGTCCTACCCATGTGAGTAGCCATAGAATAGAAGAATCCACTGTGTGGTTTTAATCAAATATAGTTAAGATGCATCAACGCTAACGCATACTTTCGTTAGCTATGTGTCCTGTCAGAGATTCTTCCTAAAACATATAACAAAAATTTAAATATCATATCAAATCAATTCTCTGTAACTCCACAAATGACTATAACCACAATTTCACAAGTCCATAACAATGATAAAACAATTTTCCAAACTCACTATCATATAATCTCTTATGTCAATTTTTGATAAAACATACGCTAACATAAAGGATGTACTTTTGTTAAAATTACATAATACAATCAAATAATTATTTTTCAGTTTCTAAATTTCTAAAACATTTTTTAGAGCTAATTTAACATAAATAACAATAATTACAAACATAATGTTTACTCACAATCTGGTTCAAAAGAACTGACGATCAACTCCCAAGTGCCACCAATCCAATAGTTGGTGCTTAAATGCTTTATAACTCTGGGAACAAGATAAATACAATATTAATGAGCTAATAATACCATTAATTTACACCAATTAGCCCCATATACTAGAAAGTCCTAAATCTATACAATTAGGGTCCTGAAAAGCTAAATCTATAATGAATAACTACATAGAGAGCTCAATAAGATAAATAGACTAAGATTGTCATTTACCCACTACTCTAGGAGGAAGATTATAGGTAGGGAACGATCCAAAACTCACTGCTTTGTTGAGCCTTGTTTGCCTTGGATTGGGTTTGTTTTACTAAAGTCCATTAAAAAAAAAACAAAACTGAACCCTTTTTTATGTTATTTCAAGGTGCAAGTTTGTCTTATATACATACATACATACATATATATATATATATATATATATATATATGTTTGTTGTGGTCTGTTCGTGTACACCACAACAAAGGAAATTTTTTTGAGTGTGTGCCATTTTTGTGAGAGAGTGTGTTTTATTTGAGTAAGTTATTATTAGGTGGAGAAACTATTTTGTGAGATTGGTTTTTGGGTTTATGAGAGATTTTTAGATTGGTGATTGTATTTTTTTCAAAAAAGTAATGAATTGATTTGTTGAGTTGTGGATGTAGGCATTATTGGCCTAAACATGTTAAATTCTTGTGCCCTTTTTACTGTATTTATTTGTTTGACTTGTATGGATTTAGGATTTTTCCCAACTACTGGCATCAGAGCGAGTTCTGATCCCGCTTCTGGTTTTTTATGGTAAGGATGCAAGATTCAATGAGCAAATTTAAGGTTGAGCCTTTTGATGAAAAAAAACAATTTTAATTTGTGGCAGAATAATGTTAAAGATATTCTAAGGTAGTAGAGGCTGGCCAAAGCTTTAAATGGGAAAGAGAAAAAGCCTAAAAAAATGTCAGATGAAGAATGGGAAGAGATGGAGATGAAAGTTGTCAATACAATTCACTTCTGTTTAGCACTTGAGGTAAAGTACAATGTTTTGAATGAAACTTCTGCTTTTGATTTGTGGAAGAAGTGAGAAAATATGTATATGTCAAAGTCTTTCACAAATTGTTTGTTTTTAATGAAAGAATTATATAAGTGGAAGATGGATGTTGGTGCTGACATTAGAGATCATGTGACTTATTTTACAAAATTGATTACATAGTTATCTGGTATTGGTGTGAAAATTGATGATGAAAATAAGGCAATGTTGTTATTATCATCTCTTCCAAATAATTATGATAGTTTAATCACTACATTACTAGTTAGAAAAGTTACGTTGAAAGTTAATGATGTGATTATTGTGTTAGTGGAGAATGAAAAATTGAAAAGATCAAATGGTCAATCAGAAGAAAGTGTCTTTGTTGTTAGAACTAGCTATGGTAGAAGCATGTCTTGTGATGGAAATTTTGGCAGGGATAACTCAAGATCTTTAGTGTTAAGACCAAACTATAAAGATAAACAATACTATTATTGTCATAAAATAGGTCATACTAAACTTTATTGCAGGAAATTAAAAGTAGATATAGAAGAATTTGAAAGGAGCAAAGGAAAAAGAAAAGAGAAGTTTGAAGATGCTAATGCAGCTGTGGAAGAATACTCAAATTATGAAACTGAAGCATTGATGGTAGAAAAACAAAAAATGTTAATAGTGATTGCTAGATTTTAGATTCTAGTTATTCTAATCATATTTGTTGCAAAAAGTAATGGTTTGACACTTATGATTCTTGTGATGATGGGCTTGTTAGATTGCCTAATGATGATTACTTTGACATTGTTGGAAAAAGCATTGTTAAAATTAGAATGCATAATGGTTATGTGCGGACACTTAGTGATATAAGGTATGTACCTACATTTGGAAGAAATTTGATCACTTTGGGCAGACTTGATGCATTGGCTATGGATACTCTACAAGAGATAGAGTAATACAAATTAGTCAAAGTTCTTTGAAGATAATGAAGGGTAAGAAAACTGATGGTAATTTGTATAAGTTGATGGGGGTGATAGTTATGAGTAAAGGTAATGACAAAGTATATAGAAATGTCAGAAAGACATAACAGGTATATGTGCGAAAGGAGAAGATAACATTTGCTAGTACTTTGATAAAGCCTTCTAACTCTTATTGACATCTGAAGTTTGTTCCAATCAAAAGGCAAGGTGGAGATTTGTTGGGCCTTGTTTGCCTTGGATTGGGTTTGTTTTACCAAAGTCCATTGAAAAAAAAAACTGAACCCTTTTTATGTTATTTCACAGTGCAAGTTTTGTGTGTGTATGTGTGTGTGTGTGTGTGTGTGTGTATATATGTTTGTTATGGTCTGTGCGTGTACGTCGCAATAAAGGAAAATTTCTTTGAGTGTGTCCATTTTTGTGAGAGAGTGTGTTTCATTTGAGTGAGATTTTATTAGGTAGAAAAACTATTTTGTGAGATTGGGTTTTGGGTTTATGAGAGATTTTTAGGTTGGTGATTGTATTTTTCTAGAAAACTAGTTTATTAATTTGTTGAGTTGTGGATATAGGTATTGTTGGCATAAACATGTTAAATTCTTGTGCCCCTTTTACTCTATTTATTTGTTTGACTTGTGTGGATTTGAGATTTTTCCCAACAACACTCTAACTGGTTCCTCCTTTTAGAGAGAGAAACTAGAGTTAGAGAGAAAGAGAGGAGTGAGAGAGGCATTTTGATTGTGATGATGATGATGAGGAAATGATGATGATGGAGGTGATGGAGATGATTGGTGAAGGTGGGAAGAAGAAGAAGAAAGAATGAATGAATGAAGGGAGAAAGGAGAAGAGAATAGAGAAAGAAAAAGGAAAAAAAGGGAAGTGGGAAGGAAAATGTTACGGAAATGAGGAAGAAAAAGGAGAAGAAAGAAAGAAAAAGAGAACTGAGCGGTCTACGATGGTCATATCACTTAAAGTGTATGGGTAATCCTCACTTTTTTTTTTTTTGTTGCCATTTTTCACAATGGCAGTAAAATGAAAAGATGACGGGTTATTCACCCTTAGATCATTAGATGAAATTTATACATAATGAAAGTTATTGATGATTTTCTCGTTTTATTAACCTCCTCATTCTAGGATAGTGAAATCCGACTGGAAATGGGTACAACACAAGAATTACACTTGGACCCTTACCAATAGTCTCATTTTACCTTCATGGGATCTTTTCTAGCGTGACAAGTAGTGAAATTGTGATAGAAAATGCTTCAAGAAGCTATCATCAAGCAAGACAACTCAAAGTAAGCTTGGAAGATGACAAATGAGAACGTCCCATGCAACGTACCTATGTGTAAAAAAATGAGTAATATTAAGAGAATAATAAAATTTTACAATAAATGTACACCACATATCTTATTATTATTAGATATAGAGTGATATTATGTGTAAAATAAAATTGCACAATAAATACACATCACATTATTTATCACCATAACATTATTCTTAGATGTGATGAAAGACCACTCATCACACTCACGTATCACATTTAAGGGGTGTGTGGCAGCCAACTTCTTTTGACATTCCGAGGAATCTGGACAAGGGAATGGAACTTTCCAATGTTTGGTAGCCAGAGTGTTAAAACATTCCCAGGCAACTTTCTATCCGAGGGAATGAAAATTTATCAAAAATCAAACCCATCTCCTAGGTGGGAATATTTCATTCCCATGGCAAGGGAATATCCTCTAACCATGTAAAATTCCAAATTTAGCCCTATCATAATATCCATTCCTCCCCCAATCACTTCTTCATTCATCGTGAAGAGAGAAGCACTCTCCTCCCATCTTCAACCTCTCTTCCACTTCAGATCTCAAACACTAAAATCGCAAAATCTTTCAGAGCAATCCACATGTGTTTGGACGTCACACCATGTGACACCCTCCATTGGCGCTTTTGTCGCCAAACTCCTCACCACCAACGCCGCACCTGGAGTTGCCGTTGGAATCGCCTGCTCTGCCATTGAAAGCCCATGGCCGTTCACCTTAAGCATGGAGCCTCCATCGCGAGCTACTTCGTTGGTGTCGAACATTGCCACTGGCGAAGCTGTAGTTCATGGATCGCTTCCTCCTTTCTCATCGTTGACTAATCTGCTGCCATTGAGGAACAAAGAGTTGTTGCCGGTCGCCACCTCGATCTGGACCTATGTCTCTGGACTTGACTCCACCATCGTTGTTTCCTCATCGTCGCTGGTCACCTAATGCTCATTTCTGAAATGTTGTTGATCGATTGGTATTCCTGGTCTGAGAATGTTGAATTTCTTATTGTTGATTTTTAATTATTGACATTGCTTGATCTGAAATTTTGAAATGGTGATATTGGATCTGAAATGTTGGTTGAGGTTGTTGATATTCTATTTTTGTGTCAAAACAGTTATTTTTTGTTTGGATAGTAATGATTTGAGCTAAAATTATTTATTTATAATTAAAATAGTTAATCTTAGAGTTAAAATGGTTAATTTCAAGTTAAAATAGTTAAATTTTAATTGAAATTGTAAAATGTGGGCTTAAAGCAATGAGGGGTGTTTTGGAAAAAATTTGTACAAGATTCCTGGGATTATAAATGACAACAAAATGCTCTCAAAATGTCGTACCTAAGAATGTTATTCCCGGGAATAATATTCCCGGGAATGGCATTCCTAGAAATATAAAATTAAACCCAGTTCCACATGCCCCATAATGGTAATAAGGTGTGTTTATGTGTATTTATTATACAATTTTATTCTTCCCATACCATTACTAGTAAACAATTTCTAATTTCTACCTTAGTGAACTCAAATTACAATCGACTTGGAATGAATCGAGCTTAACTCAAATTAAAGAAGACTTTTTATGTAATCTTATAAGAGTATTTTAACTGGATGTCATTAAATATATACAATTTTTATTTGCATAAAAAATTATATCATTCTGTTAAAAAAAAATTATTTGCTACTTTTTGCATGGCTACTCCTAATATTGTGTTTTATTTTTTCATTAGTAGAATACATCAGAGTTAATAGAAATATTTAAATGGGGAAGGAAAAAAATGAAACGGAGTTACGTTTGGAAAACTAACAAGGAAATTTGTTAATAGTATTTATAAGTTACATTATTGCAAAGAATGGAATGAAAAATTAAGGACCTGTTTGGTTTGAGTTTCCAGTTTTTATTTTAAATTTTCTAGTTTTCAGGATTTTGTAAAGGAAATACTGAAAATTAGAAATGAAAATTGAAAATTGGAATTTGCGAGTGTGTTTAGTTTTTGAAAATATTTCCTATTTTTATTTTCTATTTTCTTTTCTGGAAACAATTTTCATTTTCAGATTTTCAAAATTTAGGAAATGTGTTTAGTTTGTAAAAATTGAATTTGTTTTCCAAAAGTGGAAACAATAAAAACATGTTTGATTTGTCTATTTTCAAGATGTAATTTCACAATCAAATTTAAGATAATAAAATTATATTTCATATTAAATAATAGACCTTACATATATTGTCACATCTACTATGGTATATAGTTAACTTTTCAAGCAATGTGTTAGAGTTATTGTATCAAAATTGAACTCTAAAAAGGGCGTAAATTTTTTATAGAGTTAAACTTACATTTAGAATAATAAATACTTGCACAAAATAAACTACATTTGTATTTTAAATAAACTATAGTCATAATACAATAAATGAAAAATGATGATTGCCCCCATGACATTACAGTAAGCCATACACATCCATTTGACAAAGAGGATTGATAAAGAGAGACAGAGAGAGTTATAGACACTAATCGTGAGGCATCCCCAAAAAAGCAAAAGAAATTAGTAGAGTTTTTCTTTTTTATGGTAATCGAGTAAGGAACGTTAGTTGAGATTGTCAATATTAACAATAATGTCATCGCATGAAAATATTTTCAAAATCATAACTAAAAATATTAAAAAGGTGGATTTTGCTTTTTTAGTTTCCTGTACCTTTTGGAAAATATTTTCTCCAAAAATGTTTCCTAATACTGAAACCGAACATATTGTCATGTAATATTTTCATTTTCATTGAAAATGAAAATAGGTAAACTAAACACTCGTAGTTTTTAGAATTTTCAGTATTTTCTTCACAAAATCTGAAAAACTGAAAATGAAAACTGAAAACTTGAAACTCAAACCAAACAGGCTCATATAGTGTGAGTTTGATTCTGCATATGTAGACTTGATTTTAAATAGAAAATATTTTACTAGAATTGATTTTGCTAGAATTGATTTTGAGGTAAAATGATTTATGTTTGATAGTTTAATCTGAGAAGTCATTTTGATAAAAATAGAATGAGTAAAAACCCAAAAGCAACAACTTTTCACTTATACTACAATTAATTCTAGATCCAATAATCTATTTTACACTCTTAGAATTGATTTTGAATTCCTCCACCAAGTTTCCAAACACGTTGACACTTATTAACTTTTCAAATTTTCATATCTCCTTGTTGTACCTCAATTTTGGGAGGAAAAAAAATAACAAAGGCTATTAAGAAATAAGGGAAATTGTTTCCCTTTGAGTTCCCTTCCCTTCCTTTTACCTTATTACTAGTAGGGATGGGAACATGTTGTTATATATTATATGTAAAAATATATGATAGGTGTGTAGAGGAGCTGAACCCAGGTCTTCTACACTTTAGAGAGAGTAAAGAAACTGCACCAACTTACTTGTTTGATAATATATATCCTAGGTGATATATTTATATTACTTTTCAAAACTAAACTAATTAAAAAATTTAGAAATCATTGAAGGCTACAATTGGGCTAAATCCAATTTTATGATATGTTCCACATTGATAGGTCATCCACCTTTATAATTGCTCAGGCTTAATTGTTGAGTTTTCATTTAAATACTTTTTTAGTTCAGAATGTGGGCCCAGCAAAGGGCACTACATTCACGCTAAATTTTTTTATCTGGTTGTAACTTTCCTTTAATCTAGAATGCGCTACGTGGAAGACCAACCAAACACAACCAGTCATCAAATAAAAATACTCACTGCAATGACTCTCCTATTTGTATATTTCTGATAAAATAATTAATTGAGAGAAATCGGTAAGGATTTTAAAAATTCTGACAGACACAGTTAGGATCGAAACAATACGAGGATTCTGAAAAAAAAATGAAAATTAATTAAATATTAATAAAAATTAGAATAATAATATTTTAATCAGTAATATAGGATGAGATCTTATAAATGATATTAAGACATAGAAAAAATTAAAATAATGTTAAAAAGATAATTCTACCCGGCAAAGTTTTTTTTATGTCAATCGAGTATTGAAAAAATGAAAAATGGTGCACCGAAATGGTAATAACTGGTACACCGAAACATCGAGACTAATCAAATTAATGGACATTATCATATCTCAAATAAATTGTTAGTCAGAATAATCAAATAAATATAGATATTTATAATACTGATAGGAGGCAAATTGATCAGGAAATTTTAATTTCCTTACTTTCTCTCCAAGTTAAGGAATTAATAAAAAGGAAAAAGTAAGAAAATTTCAACTCCTTCTCGGTTCTTCTTCCAGATACACATTCTTCCTTTCATACTCCTTCGTTGCCTTCCTTTTCTTCATTTCTCCATTCCCTAAATTTCCTCTTTGAAGAAAACTTCATCAAATCACCATAGTTACAAATAATACTCTTAGGTAAGCATTTAAAATACTTCAAGAACATCTTCTCCACATCAAAATCAATTGAAAACCTTATTTTTTCTTTGCACTTGGTTCTCATGGCAGCTTAATCTAGGGCTGAAACAAAGGGGTTTGAGGTTTGTTTTGAAAGGAAAAACTAGAGAAAAGCTTGGAGGAAGGTAGGAAAATTATCCTAGTCTTTTCTTTATGATGTTTTGCTTTTTGCTAAGATAAATGCTTGAATTTGTTGAATTTATTGTTGCTGAAATCTAAACCAAATTTGAGGATTTAGGAGTGCTTGAGTTATGATGAATCATTCCTATAGGAACCAGAATTTTTCTTTAGGAATTACATGTATTGAAGTTGATAGATATAGAAGAATATACCAATTACAATTTTGTGGATTTGCTGAAAATCCTATTCGTGGGCATCACTAACCTTAGAACCAGAATATTTATTCTTTTAGAAACTAATTTTAGCACCAGAATTTTTATTAGAAACCAACCTTAGAACCGGAATTTTTATTCTTTTAGACACTAATCTTAGCACCAGAATTTTTATTAGAAACTAACCTTAGAACCAGAATTTTTATTCTTTTAGAAACTATGCTTGGAACCAGAATTTTATTTCTTGGATTATTATGAAATCTGGTGTATTGGAATATAGGTGCTGGAAATTTGTACAGCATCAATTCTTAGTTTGTATGATATAGTAGGTGCTTGAAATGTGTATGTGCCTGAAATTATAGGTGCTGGAAATTTTACAGTATTAAGTCTTATGTTGTATGATCTTGCTACACATAATAATCAAAACTTGAAAAAGTGGTAGTAGTACTAGGATTGTGTATTTTCAAAATTTAGGAGCAATTACTGTCCAAGAAACGTTGATTTATTGCAAAAATAGTTTGGAATCCAGCACAGGAAACTTGGTTCAATTGTTGGAAAATTGATGAGAATTATCACTAACCAAAAGATGTAATAGAAATTATGATGGTATAAAATTTATTAAAAAGCCTGGTAGACTTTACAGAAAAACATCACAACAGTATACCAAATGTTACGGGAAAATATCTCCTAAAAGTTAAAGAGAGACATTATATTTATTCAATAGATTTTAATAGGGTATTTCATAAGAGTTTAAGTAAGTTTCAAGGAAAAGTCTCAAAGGAAAGCATGAAAAATAGAATTCTTGAAGAATACATCTTACTCAACAACTACGAGAAATTTTATACAAATGATAAAAATGCGCGCAAAGAAAGAAAGCTTAAGAGAATAAATCTTATGCAATGTAAATTGCTTAGTGGTAAGCTCATGGATTCACGGGTAGTAGTAGACGTGCTATGCCCTTAGAACTATATCAGGGTGTGAACGCGACGATGTTACATCGTTCATGAGAAAAAGGGATGTACTGAGGATAGCAAGGCTATCTAGAATAAGATGTAGTAGACGTACTCCATCTAGTGAACTGTATCAGAGTGTAGTCGCGACGGCGTTACACAAGTTGCCAAGATTTATCCAAAGAGAAGTATATCAGAAGAATCCTATGCGTTCTACCATTAAATTTTCAAATTATCTAATAAAATTAAGTCATAAGAAAGAATAACACTAACTAATGTGATCATTATTTGAATAACTGAAGTTACTTTGCTTATCTTGCATTAAGTTAAATATCATTGAGTATTAGACGGGTTCTTTTCCTATTGGGAATCATTGATTCTCATTCCTGTTGTATGATGCATGTTATATAGATGGCCTTGATCGTGTTCTTCCTCGAGATGCCTGACTTTCTCCACTTGTTTGACTGACTATGGGTATTCAGCTTGTTGACAGATGTAGTACGACTTAGAATCCCTCATATTATCTAACTATCATAGGCTCTTATGTCTGACCTTTTGATGAGCCACTGATCGAGGGAATTAGGTTTATCTATCTGTAGTTAGTTTTATTTTGTTAGGCCCTAACCCGGATTAGGTGGTCACTGCGAGGGCCAGGGTAGGGTTGTTTATGATACTTATGTAATTAGGTGTGCATGTATAAAGTATATCTATATAACTTAACATACTATGGATGTGATATAAAATGTAAATTATCGTGTGACCAACTTCCTAGAATTGCAAGTAGCGAAAAAAAATTAGTATAGCTTTTAGTACAAGGCTCATATTTATTACAACACATATGTATATAATTCATATGGTTAATACGAGTAAAATATGTAAGGTAAGTTATGTGTAACGACTACTTACTGTAATGTTATGACTCGAGCATAGCACTATAGTAGGAGAGGTGTTACACTCACTCATACTCTATGATGCACAACTTCACTAGCAAAAGCCTAGGACACACTTTGCTCTTTTCGTGTATCTGAGATGGCGCATTAGCTGCTCACAATGGTAGCCTATCAATTTCATGACCTATTTTTTACCCAGTAGCAAACTAAACCCTATTGTATTTTGAAAATATAGATATATTTTCAATAGGTGTAATTAATGATTTCAAAGGTTATATATTTAATTATTCAATTATTTAATTATTTTTTTTAGCATTGAAAGCTTTTATTTGGTTTGATTTTAAAGTGTTATAGCCTTTAAATAAAATATCATCATTAAATAAAATAGATACTATTCTGATTAATTATCATCACTATGCCCAAAATCATGTTCGTTTTAATTACAATGAATCACTGATAATGCTTTGATATATTTTCTTATAAGTCATGTGTTGATTATTCATTGATTTCCTTTTAATGAAATAAGCTTTAAGTGCACATTAAAACAATTATTGTGATGAGTCAATATATGAAAATTGAAAAATAAACACGTTTTTTGTATTCCACCGTTACTGTACATGACTCGTACTATTTGAGCTTTATATTGTAGTTTTGGTTTTTACTTGTACTGAGAGAAACTTTTACGATAACAAAAAAGGACAAAAAGGGATATCTTGAGTTTTTCTATTGAGAGACTATTCTATTTCATTGCTTGAGTTATACATCAAAAGATATCTCCATTGTAGTTCTTGAGTTCCTGGTTACTACCAGAAGAGTCTGCTGTATCTTGGAGGATTTCTGTATTAGGATGGAATAATCCTTAAGGATAGTGCACAACACGTCTCAGGCCTAACAAACCTCTTTTCTATTTTTCTAGTTTCTTATTTTGCAGGAGCAGATTTCTAAATTTTACAACAATCTTAAGGATTAATCTTTTAATTGTATTCACATCTTGTATTACTTATTGAGAATTATTGTTATATTTATATTCTTGGGTTTTTGTCTTTCACTGTGCTGGAGTTCTTACTATGGAGGAGACATACGATAACTCTGAGGCCTTTAAATTAGTTGATCTCTCTGCTTTGGACCAGCTTCCCATTGTTAATGATGAAGCATGGCTATGCACTCATGAGAAAGTGGAAGAGCTCCGGCAAAATAACAAATTTGCGAGATTGCTGAATATGGCTAGCGCAACAAGTAAGTATTATACTTCTGAAAATTTTAGACATGATATAATACTGGTTGTTTCTAAAACTAATTTAGTGATGGAAGAAAAATGTTGGGTGGTAGATTCTAGGTCTACTAGACATATTTGTGCAAATAGAAATGTGTTACCTCTTATAATATTTTGGGGAAAGCAAAGGAAGTTGTGTATATTGGCAACTCTAAAAAAGTTACAATTTTTTATAAAGGAATGGTGAACTTAAAACTCACTTCTGGAAAAATGCTCTCATTAAATGATGTTCTTTATGTACCTGAAATGTGTTATAATTTGATATCTGTATCCATATTGGCTAAAGCTAGTATAAATGTTATTTTTGAAAATGATGAAGTTGTTCTCTTAAAATGTGGAGTTGTTGTGGGAAAAGGTTATTATAATAGTGGTTTATTTATGTTAAATGTTTCCTATGTTATGAATGAAAATGCATATTCTTTTGCTTATATGCTTGATTCTATGAATGTATGGCGTGCAAGGTTAGGACATGTTAGTGTACCTTATATTTAAAAAAAATGCAAGATTTAGGATTAATTTCCAGTTTTTCTTATTCATGCTTAGAAAAGTGTGAAATATGTATTGAAACAAAATCAACCAAAAACTCGTGTCCATCTATACACAGAGAAACTGAACTCTTGGAATTAATTCACTTTGATTTAGGAGATTTATAAAAACCATTACAAGAGGAGGTAAAAAATATTATGTAACATTTATAGATAATTTTTCTAGATATACTAAAGTATATTTAATTAAAAATAAGGATGAAGCTTTTGACATGTTTCTTATATGTAAAACCAAAGTAGAAAATCAATTAAATAAGAAAATTAAAAAAGTAAGATTAGATAGAGAAGGAGAATATATTTTGTTTAATGATTTTTGTGAAAAAGAAGGAATAATATATGAAATAACTCCACCATATTCTCCCGAGTCTAATGGAGTCGCAGAAAGAAAAAATAGAACTTTAAAAGAAATGACGAATACTTTTTTAGTTAGTTTGAATGCACCTGAAAATCTTTGGGGTAAAACTTTATTATATTGCTAATAGAAACCATCAACTTCATAACATTGCTATGTTATCTGCCTACATGGTTCAAGTACTCATATGTTTTTCTTTTCTTTTATTTTTTCTAAGAAGAATATGCCTACATGGTTGAAGTACTCATTTTCAAGAAAGTTAATTAGTCTTTCAAATTTGCTTTGATTAGATTGACTAACCATTTGCAAAATGCTCAATTGCTATTGTCTATTACTCTTAGGCATCTCAATCAAAGTTTTTGGTGGATTTCGCTAATACAGTGAAGTTCCAGGTTAGGAGGGGAAATCTCTTACTCAAGATCAAGTGTAAACACTCTTTTGAGCTTTTTATATTTTTTTATTTAAGGAATTTTATGGGATAGAAGTTAAAATATTGAAAACAAAAGATGGATCAAGTGTGAATACTTGGATCAGAGTTTCCTTCCTACTATACATGTTAGCTCCCATTTCCTTTGTTTACTTTATTGGAAAATTAATCAATTTACTATGTGTACACTTAATTCAAGTATAGTAGTGATCAGTGAGATACCCTCACTTAAGTAAATGATAGATTCTAACCAACCACAGAAAATGTTGTATCTTCATGATTCCTATCAAAGCAATATTTACAACAATCAATGAGAATAGCATAGCAACTAATTGACATGTTTATTTACCCAAAAAAAAAAAAAAACTAATTGACATGTTTGAAAACTGGAGCTAATTTAACTCACCTTTTAACTTTAGCATTTTCATTTTTTGTTTGCTTTTTATTTTTAATTTGAAATTAGACCACATGATCAATTACTGCGATGGGAGAAACAATGGCTAAGTTAAGGTAGCAATAAAAAATTTTGACTTCATTGGTAGAAACTTTCTCCGCTACTATCACGGTCGAAAGTACTCATCCCTTCATGTCATTGTAGTCAAACATTATTTCGACCAAGGAATCCAATTATTACTTATCAAGATAAGTAATATACTTATCAGTAAAAGTCAAGGTTCTGAAAACCGGACCGGACATCGAACCGGTCAGGGCAAGGGTTCAGAGGTTCGGAGGTTTAACCGGGGGTCCAACCGGAATATAACCGGTATATAATAAAACATGTATTTATATAAATATATAAAAATATAAAATAAAATATATGCAAAAAATAACTAAAATTAAATTAGACATCAACAAAACCCATAAAATATAAACATAATTCATCTCTTAATCAAAATAAACATTATCTATATGGATTAAATCTCTCAAGTTACTAATTTTGATACTAGAAAAGGAAAAAATTAGGAAAAATGAGATTTTAGATTTTTTTTTTTAAAAAAAAAAACCCAAAAAATGTCATTTTGCATCACTTTGTAAAAAAAAAAAAAAAAAAAAAAAACGGTTCAACCGGCCGGGCCGGTTTGCCCGGTTTGCCCGGTTCCCGGCCGGTTCAGAGCGGTTTGTGACCGGTCCAATTCCCACCGGTTTTGGGGGCCAACCCGGACCGGACAAAGAGTTTGCCTGCTCAACTCAACCGTCCGGCCTACGGTCCGGTCCGGTTTTCAGATCCTGGGTAAAAGTACAATATAGTTAATGCCTTGATGAAGCATGGGATCATAAATTTTATAAGGTTTTGTAACTTATATTACAAGTTCATATAAAATTTTTTATTTAAGATAATGATGCTTACAAGACAAGAAATTATCCACCATAAATTTTTTTATTATTAATATTAATACCACAAACAAGCAATAATTTAAATTGATAATAATATTTAAATATTTTGAAGTTTATAATAAAATTGTAAGAGTTGTATATACTTGGGCATTGCACGGGTTTTCATGATTGATCAGTTTCATTTGAGCAAAATTGAGCATTTATTGGATAATTGAGTTCACATTCAATGGGTTTTTTTATGATATTACACAATGCTACTTTAGTGGCGGAACATGATTTAAAAATTAAGAGGGACAAAACATGGTAAAAGTTAAAAGAGAGAAAAAAAAAAACTAGGATACTCTATAGAGAGGTTTTTACATAGTTACAAATCTAACACATTACATTTAGGCACACTCATAATATTAGTAGGTTTCATTAATTTTATTCAATATAAACTCGCTCATGTATGGGTTCCATTAGTTTTTTTGTGTTTAAAAATAGATTTTTAGAATTATATCCATATACAAGAACTTTTCTATTATATATCAATAATATTATTTGTATATTAAAAAATGAATGACTCATTGAGGCACACATCCTGTTACATCCATTTTTCAATGTATAGGTAACATTATTGATCAATACTATGATGTTTCAGATGAAATAGATGAAGAAAAAAAATGAAATTGATCAAACAAGTCTAAAACTTATTATATATTAATGGTTTTTTTTCTCATCTAATATGTTTTATTAGTTGTCTAATAATTACAATAATCACATACAATTATACAATGATTATATATATATATAGTAAAAAATAAAATAAAAATCTTGGGTGCAGCCCCACCCCTGGCTGCTTATTGAAAATCTAAAATGCAAAAATGCAAATGCCAGATTCTTTTTATTCTTACAATTGGTCACCATGTAAATTTCCTATCCCAAGAAAAAAAGAAAAAAAAAAGACTTTATATTTGACAAGGTTTTAGAGAAGTCTAACTTTATAATCAATTTCTATTCACATACTCTAATTTTATTCATTGAACAGTTTTTCAATGTAGCATTTTCATGTTAAGGAAAAAAAAGGTAAAAAATTAATCAATATTCATTGTGAAATGAGAAATAAAAGTTGCATAAAAAGTTATAAATTATTTCAAAATACATGGAATATACATACAAAGACACAAAACAACTTATAAAATACATCTTCAAATTTAAATATGATAAACATAAAAAATAACAAATTTTATTTTTAAACAAATTGTGTGTATCATGGGTTTTCGACTAGTCAAAAAAATTAAGGATATAAGAATATGAGACCATTCACCAACAAAACACATTTAGAAATCGAATGAACTGTTTACTATGAATGTTTTCAGTTTTCATTTTCACTGAAAAATGAAAATAAGAGTGGAAATGTATTTGATTTAAAATTTTGAAAAATCTTTCTAGAAATTTTTTTCAAAAAACGTGAAAAAATTGGAAATCACAAAATACTGTTTTCACCCTTTCCTTCGAAAAATTTGAAAATGAGAGAAGAAAATGTGAAAACGCCATGGCATTAATGTAAAAATAATCAACTCTATAAAACATTCTATCAAAACCCTACAAGAGCGATGCCGCATGTATGATCAGAGCAGACGCATCGCCTTGACTCACTATGCAATCCACCATTCAAAATCATTTATCTTTTTTTAAAATATTCTCAAAATATTTTTTTCATCTAAACTAACGATTCATTTCTCACCCAACAATCACACAGACGAGGGAGCGCTTCCAGACTAGCAACACGGACTCTCTCTACTGTGCTCCTGTTCACGCCTCTTCCATCAGGTAACCTCTTCCCTTCATCCACAATTTCACCTCTTTGATCATCTTCTTCTTCTTCATCGTGCTGTGGCCCTATACTCCTCTTTGCTGCATACCTCATCTTCACCGCGAGGTCTCACTGGCTGATGAAGGGAGCCGCGACGATCGCCGCCAGGAAGAGAGCTCGACCGTCGCCGCCAGGAAGGGAGCCGTGACCGCTACTACGAAGGGCGCCAAGGCCGCCGCTGGGTTTTTGGTTCAAGGGAGCCATGGATTTTGGGTTCCGCTGGAGCCAATGCCGCCGCTGCTTGGAAGGGGTTCAAGGCTGATCGCTTTGTTTTTTTTTTTTTTATTGTTTACTGATTGTGTTTATTCTCTGCATCATTTCCAAATTTGCTTCAGGTGCATGCTCATGTAATTCAGTTTTCTTTCTTATGCTTTTCAGATAAACCAGGTTAAATTTCAACTGACATTATAGATAACAAAATCGGGTATGCTTCTTCAACTATTCAATGGTAAATATTGAATGATTTGATGCTGTCTTGAATATGGCACTGATTTATTTATCCCTACTGATTGGGATTTATGCTATCTTGCACTTGGTGGATTTGATTTATGCTATCTTGTGCTAATTGGTTCATATTTATGATATGTTATGCTAATTGGGTCTGATTTGAGTGCTAAATGATTTGTGTTAAATTTCAAACTTGTAACATTTAGCTCAAGTTTTCATATGCATTGATCTGTATGTTGTAGAAATAGTTATTATATACTTGTTATTGTTCATAATGAATTATGGTTGTTTGATATAAAGTTCTTAGGTTTTGATTTACATGCATTGCCATGAGGGGCCTTCTTATGCAATTGTGTGTTGTTGTATAGCTGCTGTTGGCAAACTTGTTTTTTATTAGATATGCATAGATTCAGAAATTGACTCCTCCTTTTGGAGCCAAAGCCATTATAAGCCCACAATCCATTTGGGTGCTGAACTGTGATGAGTTTTGTGGATTCTAGTTTTATATTAAAATGTGGTTAAGCTGTGGATATTGGGTACTTTTACAGTATTTAATAACTCTAAATTTTTAGTAGTAAAAGAAAAATTGGGGTGGGTCGGGATGGGTATGCGGGTTATATTAATCCGTGGGCTTGGATATGGGGCAAAAAATAAAAGCCCATCAGGGAATGGGGCAAAATGCAGGAAGATGGGGTGGTAATGAAAATTTTTGTTGCTGCAATTATTTGTTTATGCTGCTGCTGCCATTTTTTCATGTTTGTTCTTGACTTCTTGTTGATTATTAAGTGTTCTCGACAAGAACAACTTCTAAGATTGTGTAATTATTCATCAGATCTTGTCACAAGGTTCAGAAGATTTGTTATATGTTGAAATGTTAGTTTTTATCATATGAAATTGATGAAATTTTATTTTTTTAATATATATTGGTCTACCTATACCTCACTTTTCACAAAATTTTCATACCCGTACTGGGTACAAGTACCATACTTGTGTCCATGCAACATAGACCAATAATAGTTTGTTTTGGATTTCGGCAGAGAGAAAGGTGCGGCTGTGAATCTGAGTCTCAGGCTAAATGGGTTGTTATCTTCGATATGGCAGACATGGTGTTAGGCAGATCCTTAGATTTAGAGATGCCAGTTATGACAGTGTTGCGGTAAATCCACTCTTGTATGCTCCTCAAGGACTCCGGTACAACAGGAGGCTTCAAGTCATCCTTACAACAGTAATTGTCTCTCTCGAGTCTTGATGTCTGCCTTTTGGAAGGATTCTATTTGATTTTCTGATATTTCCCATTTCCAATTTATAGGACATAGATAATCTGGGAAAGGCTGGTGATACTGTCAAAGTTGCCCCTGGATATTTTCGCAACCACCTAATGCCCAAGCTCCTTGCTGTCCCTAATATTGACAAGTTTGACCATCTCATAACTGAGCAGCGCAAGGTTTGTTTGTTTCTTTTTTGGTTTTTGTACTTTTAACTTGATCTCAGATTTGCTCTATTCATCTATGTGCTTGCTTGGTCAATGCCATTTATCATCATGTTCATTTGATCCTTTAACTTTCAATTCTATGCATTACTATCTCCTGGACTAACTTCAATTTCTCATTATGAAAATGTTGTTAAACATCATTCTGAAAATAATAGCATCCCTTCCCTTTCCTCCTGTGTTTATGTGGATGCGTGTAGTGTGGACAGTGTCAACAATCTATGCTTGGATCCTTGGCACATAAACATTTGCATGCTCACATTGGCAGTCACTTTAACTTCCTCCGCTTTCACCAATTGTTAGTGTTGCGTTTTCCATGCTTCAGCTCTATCAACCAACTGAAGGAGAAGAACAGAAAGAGGTCACAGTAGTTAAAGAGTCAAAGAAAGATATGATGAAAGAGTATGAAAAGGCTGCACTTCGTCTTGATAAAGCAAAACTGGTTTGTAATTTACTCTTCAAATTTTTAAGGATGTCATTCCTTTTCTAGTTAGATGATTGGTTTATATTGTTTGCATTGCTTGGGGATATGGCATAGCTAAAAGACACATGAATTATTTTCAAGTTTTTTTTTTTCAAATGTATTACTGTTTAAAACTTCAAATTAGTGTACATATTGTGATTTTTCTCCCAAATATTTAATTGTTAAAGTTGTAAAATTAGGAACATATACTTGATTATGATGGTTCATCATGTTAAATCTCACAAGTTGATGTATAGCATTTTGATATGGGTCTGCATGTGATAATCTGCTAGGTCCTGCGGAGATTAGTCGATGTTCAAAAAGCAAAGTCACGTGCATCAAAAGATGAACCCTTGGAGATACGCTCACCTGTGACAACAGAAGTTCTTGTGGCTGAGGTAATGCTTGTTAGCATAGATTAAATGTTTTCATTCTAGTCACTAAGTGCTCCCTCTATCCTTAATTAACTGTCAATTTAAAAAAATTTCTTTGTCTAGAAATCATTGCCCATTTAAAAGATTTAAGTAGGATTATATATTTTTTTCAATAATACCCCTATTAAATACTATTGACTCAGTAAATACTATTCGTGGAAGAGGAGAGAGAAAGTTGGAGTATTGAAAAGAAACAAGGGCAATTTAGTAAATTATTCTTTTCTTGTTCTAATATTGATGTTTTTCCTATCATTTTCTTGATTCCAGTGAGTATTTTAAATTGGACAATTATTCAAGGACGGAGGGAGTAACAAATAAGAAATAAGAATATAACATGTTCACAAAAATAAATGCTGTTCATATTGATGCCTCGAGAAATGTTCTTGGCCTAGTGACCATTTTTATTTGGATTTTGGATTTTGGATATTTTATATGTTTCTTGCAATTACTATGTGGTACTTCGACTATGGGATGCTTCACTTGTCCTCCTTGGATGAACTGCAATTGCTGTAGAATTCCTGTGTACCCAGTTCACCCTGATATGATGATAAATGGACTCCAACAGCTTTTTTAATAATTAAAAAGAGGGTTGGATTAGGTATGTAGAGTCGTGTAATTTTCAGGAGAGAAGAGGAAGACCTTGTTGTGATATGACAGTGTTGGTGAGAATTGAGAAACAGTGGAGTCTAGCTCCTTACTACAGGAAAAATCCCTCTTGATTACATGGAAAATCAGAAAAAAGGATAGAAATCCTGCTTAACTTTGAGGGTTTGCTCCTTGTGCCCAAAGGCCCCTGTTTCTTTACTCCTTACCGTTTTCCCCTTCCTTCCCCCTCTCCCTGCCACATACATTGTGTTTGGATTTTTTTTTTATTAAACATAACATATCGGAATTAGTACGAAGTGATTAGAAAGGGAAGGAAGGGAAGGGAAGGGAACAAAGTTCCTTCTTTGCTTGTTTGGATGATTATTGAGGGAATAGAATGGAAATCCACCAATTGTGTTAGGAAATTACATAATAAAGGAATGGAATGGAACAATTATGGTTATTAACTTCACAAATATTTAGCTCTTTATTCCCTTCCTATCCCTTCCCTATTCCATTCCCCCCATTACTAGTCATCCAAACACACTTAAGTTTGTTGCTACCCAATTCGTTCTTCTCTTCTGCCCCCTTCTTCTCTATTGCTGTATCGAAATAGTGTAGTGATGGGTTACCTGGGGTTACTTGATGATGTACGCGGATGCGGAGTTTCCTTTCTAGGAGAAAGCCTTCGTAGCCTTCGAGGTGGGGGTACCTGCAAGGACTCCACCAAGGGTATCAGAGTTTGTCTCAAGTGGTTTCGGATAAGGATTCAAGTGATCATACCTGAGGAGTTGTGAGATACCCTTAAGTAGGTGATCTCCTTACCGTTAGTGCCCTCACGTCTCACGGACGTGGTTAATGGGGCTTTGCATGATCAATAGTGGGAGATCATGGGGCGCGTGACCCCATGATGGTTGAAGACGGGTTTGGCCCATGTTCACCAGAGGTCGGATCTCATCGGATCGCAAGCCTCGATTTCCGACCTTGTGGCTGGGTGCCTTGAGCATCTTTCCGTATTCCGGCTTGCGCTTTCTGGGCTCGCAGCAAGCAGTTAGGGTTTAATCCCGGACCTTGGGCCATATCACGGGCCCAAGACTATTACTCCGTAACAATTACCCACTGCCCATTTTATTTCCGTAACTCTAGTAAATTGTGGGCACTTAGTGGTGTGTCACTTCTATGAAAATAATCCTTCCTTGCTTGGTATAACTATCCAGATGTCAAATGGACGATTGATAGTCAACTGCTTGCTCTAGCTCGTGATCTCTCTCTATGTCACATCTTTATTCTCAAATTGACAGAGCCCCGAGTTTATTTTAGATGTTGGTGTTTCTGCTGCAATTCATGTGTGATTTGAAAGTTGGTTTCTTATTAAAGGAAATTGATCTTGTTCGAGACTGGGCCCCTAATGGGATCAAAGTGTATAAAAGAAAGAAATATAGGTGCACTGTGGGGAATGTGGGGTTGTCTAACTAACTGATGAGGTGGCGAGTGTGTGGGAGTGAGTGTTAGTGGCAAAGTGTGCATGTGATTTTGTTGGGAAAGGGAATATTTGTGTCGGAGTGGGAAGGAATAGGGGGAAGGCTGAAAATTTGGCTTTGGCATTGGGAGAGTGGAACCTTATGGTGTCCAAAACTTTCTTTTTTTTCTGCTCATTTTCATACTGTTTTCCTTTTATATACCTTGGCAGTCCAAGAATGTGAATAATGCATACACTTTTCTATTTCTTGGGTTTTTATTTTTCTAATGTGGTTTCTGTTAGATCCATTTGTATGTTATTGATTTCTCGTATTACTTTCAAATTAATGAATGAAAAGCTACATCTATATTGATGATGATGAGATTATGAACATGTATATATGTTTAATTTTATTTTCATGCATATGAAAAGGTTTACCTTAATTCTTCTTTTTCCCCCGCAAATTCTGTTCTGGTGCTGAATGAGTGATTTGCTAATTTTAGGTGGCAAGACAACTATGTGTGAACATTGCGCCAGAAAACCTGCATCTTCCATTGCCTTTATCAACACTAGGAGAATATGAGGTGCCGCTGCGTTTACCGAGGTCCATCCCATTGCCGGCGGGCAAGGTTAATTGGAATTTGAAAGTTAAAATTCGGAGTAAATAGATCATCAATCTTGTTGAATCCGAGTTAATAACGTTTGGAAGTTTTGGTTTATGACGATAGATTGAAGCCGCCTAGATTATGTTTCTGGACATTGGTTTATTGATAGAAAACATCTAGTTGTCAACTAGTAATTTATCAATGTGATGGGAGTAAGATAACTTTTACTAGCAGACTGCGTTTAATTTTCTTAGCAGGTCCCAACTTCCAGAGATTTTTTCGGTAGAATGCCATTTGGGCATTTTTATTCAAATTATTTTATATGTAAACAATAACAAATCATTGCATTACATACAGATAGAGGGGTAATAAGAAGTAACCACATAAATTATAAGGTAAGTAACAAATGTCCTTCAGTGATTTTAAAGCTAACTAGTTCTGTACGCGCGGGAATTCTAAAATATTGATAGAAAAAATATATATTAAAAATTAAATTGAATTTGATTATATTAGTCTACTTGTTATTGGTTCTCAAAAACCTTTTTATAGGATGCAAAAGATTTTGTCAAAAACAAATATCTAATACAGTTACCCATATATTTATAAATCATTTATTTGCATCATCCGTGCAATTTGTATGTTTTTATGTTTGCATCAACCGTTCAAATGATATGTTTTGATTACTATTGTTGACTGCAATTTCTATGTTTGCATCACCTATGAATTGATATTTTCGAAATTAGTTGTATATATTTTGTGAATTAAATTAATTAAATGTTTTGAAAACCAAAACTCATAGATTGAATAAGAATTATTTGATTAATTGCAATTTGAATCAAGTTATTATTTGTTGTCTAGATTATTGATTGATTTAATTTGACTTGCATAAATAATATTAATTGTTAATATTTTATTATCAGAGTTTATAAATCATTTTGTCATTATATTAAAAATATGACTTATTCATTGAATATAAATATAAATGAATTAAATGATTTTTTAAGTGATGATTAATCCAAGTTGAATTAAAAATAGAGTAGAAATAATCTCATTGGTTGACATGAGGCAAATAAAATCAGTCAAGATTAAAAAATGGATGAAGATGATTGGATGAATGAAAGTGAAAAAAAAGATAGAGAGTTGATTTAATGGATTTGTGCCATTTGCTGAAAAAAAAAAAGGTCACACATTTAGTTGAATGAGTTTGTAGAATTTGCCAGAAAAAAAAAACTGCTTGTAAAATGAATGCCAAAGAAATGGATATGTAGCTAGTATGTGAATTATTTTAAAAGATGTAGATTTTGAATTTTGAAAAAGCTTACTAGAGAAGTTATTAAAGCATCAAATGACATTTAACCCAATAGATTTGTGTCATTTATTGAAAAAAGAATAATGCTACATGAATGCTAAAGTGTTGCATTATAGATGTTATAATTAACTGTTGTTTTACAATATTAAGTAGAAGTAGATATACGCATGTGAAGAAAAAGATAACTATCATACATGAAGTTTAGTTGGCAACACGCAGTAAATTTTTTAACACGGCTAATAAGACCGTAACATTAAAGTAATTTGACCTCAAAGAGAAATATGTATTACAAATTGAATATATTATGTATATAACAGATAAAAATGGATGAATAATAAAAAAAATTATCTGAAAATTTACCTTAAATGTGCTGTCAGTAAGTGTAGTTTTATTGCCCTGTTAAAAGTGTTTGATGATTATTATATTTCATAATCTGTTTTTACTTTGAGTAAATTATTAAATTAAATTAGTCCATTTCAAAAATATTACTGAATAAATTTGTTTGAGATAGGAAAACCTTGAGCATATTCTTTGAATTTTTTTTAAAATTTTTTTGCGAGAGGGAATAACATCAAAACAAACTACACTCCAATATGAACTACACCATGGCTATCCTACAAGAAGCATGAAATAATCGCTTGGTGTGGAGGCTCAAGCCAAAACTTCAGCGTATGTGTCACCAAACAAAACACCAATCTTTGCTAAGCGTTAATGCAGGAGTTAGCCTCGCGCAGGACATAGGTGCATGGCAGTAAGCATGTGACGAGCAATCGAAGAGCCTAATATCCACATCGAAACAATGATAACGTCATCTCCCTATTCTTAATCAAGTTGTGAGCTTGATATTGTTGATGAAAATTAGATAAATAAAATAGAGCAATAAAGTTTAGAATTTTATTAGTCAAACTGAATCACAAATATATATGAATAATAAAGTTTAATTAATCTGTACTCTTTCTTTAACTGATAACCTTTTTAGACAATAATTTATTTATGTTTGGCTTATAATTTATTAATTTGAACCTGGAATTTATTAAATATATGATTGTGTTAGTTTATATGTTATTTTCATAATTTATTTGTTTTGGTTGCTAATTCAACAAATAATTTTAGAGTGAAAAGCATCCATGACAGACAAGAGTGGTCTAGGGGAAAAAAAAGGGGGAAAAGAAGTTAATGGACCCAAGTCTTTAACCAAAAATTTTTTAAAGTCCCTTTTTTTTAGAAACTCTTAAACCCTAAATTTCTGACCAAAAATTTAAAAACCATAAATTCACTTTCGCTATACACCAAATGAACCAAACTCTTTCCTCATTTTTTATTTTCTTTTTTGTCTCCACTTCCCATGCTTCTTTTTTCGGAGATTGATCCTCATGTTAAAAACTAAAATGAGAGGGTCATGTTTGGATCTCTACCCTTGATCAAGTTGAAAAGAATGTGTAAGATGTAAGAGATAGACTTTAGTTAACGGTGAGGATTTAAACATAACCATATCATGTTAAAAAATAACATGAGAGGATTCACTCTCTCATTTTTTTTTTTATCTTTTTTTTTTAATTTTTTTCCTCTCCTTTCTTTCTTCTTCTTCACATTGGACAGCTCCTCCCACCTTCTTCCTATCTTCTTCTTCCCTCAACCAAGCTTCCCAACCCTCACAACTTCATTCCAAATCTTCAATCCACATTCTCACGTTCTCTTCTAACCCAAACACTACCCGAAATCAAGAACCCTTTCTCCCTTAGCACAGTACCGCGAGAGTAACATCAAAGAGGAGGGAAAAATTTTCGTGTTTGAGGTCCTAAGGCTTGGTGAGCTTGAGTTCTTGAAACCCAAATCTTGAAAGTATGGTATGGGAGCTTGAACTTCATTTTTGAGTAAGATTTAATATTTTTTTTATTTTATTTTCTGCCATTTTCAAGACACCCACTTGATGTTATTTTTTTGTTAAGTTTGGATTGTGATGAAATTTAAATGCTTGATCCATATACATATGTATTTCTTTGTATGTGATGCATAAAAGTTTGAAATTATAACCTTTGATTGTGTTTTTGTTATGAGCTCCAGAACCCTTTAAAAAGCGTTAATGTGAAATGTTTTGAGTGATAACACAACTAATTCAGAGAAAACATTTTGAATAACGATTAATATCTACCTTGAGTTTCTTGAAGTATTAAACATGTCTTTTCGTTAGCATAACATATTTCCTAAAGCGTAAATAATTTCACATTCCATGTGCAAACTTAATTTATCTTATTTAAAGAGATGAAAATTTAATGGAAGTGAAAAATTATATCGTGAAATGAACATGTACAAGCTAAACAAATTGAAGAAAATCATTGTACAAGAAACCAAGGCTTAGATTTTCTGAAAGTAGCACTTGACTTCAGAAAGCCTATTTCAAGTGAAGATTTCAATCCATATTTAAAGCAATGTGTTCTACAACCTTTAATCATCATGATCACAATCACTTCATCATTTATAAGATCTAATTGAAAACTAGAAGATCAAAGAAATATTAAAAAACTGATACCGCACTTCAGAAAGTTCACTTCACAGTGAAATGGTGCACTTTACAAGAAAAGTAGGGAAATTTAAAATTCAAATTTAAAGTCAAACTCAGTCTTAGACTGATGAGTTATCTCTTCTGCTAACCTAGTTAGTCACTCTAGCTTCTAGAAGGAAGAGTTTAGAAACCTCATTTAGAAAGTGAAAAGCAGTTTTTGAAGGTAACATCAGAAACCTCTATTTCATAATAGCTTTTGTAACAGCTCTGATAGACAATGAGCTACTCCTCTAGTCTACTTTTCCAAGACACAAACAAATGATCAACATATTTCACTTGGACAACTGATAAAAGGCAATGGTCATAAATGCAAACCATCTATAAATAGAGATGCTAAGCATATAATGAAATATATCTCAACGTTGTATAAGTGCTGAAATGCTGAGAAAATTTTTGCTTATTTGTTCTGTAAAGTTCATTACATCTTGTAATCAATTTCTTATCTGTAAAAATCTTCTTTCTGTGTTCTTAGTAGATCATATGTTCTTCTTAGGAAGAATCATAGTAAGATGTCATTCAAGTTTTTCTCAGGTCTGTTATTATACATCTTACAAAAACTTAAGTGTAAGTTAGTTTGAGTGATAAACCCAAATACAAACCTTTGTAACCTCGATCCAGTAGTGAGCAGTGTGAGATAGCTTGGAAAGGCTAAGTAAAGACTACTTGTAAAAGTGACAGTAAAAGTGAACTACTGGTCACGAGATTAGCTTGGAGAGGCTAGTGAAAGACTACTCAAGTTGTGATAGTAAGGATTAACTACTAGTCACTGATTAGATTAGAGAGGCTAGTGAAAGACTACTCAGGTTGTGACAGTAGGGGTTAGCTATCGGTCACTGGTTTATCTTGAAGAGACTGGTCAAATACTACTTGGTTTGTGACAGTAGAGATAGCTACTGGCCACAGGTAAGAGTTTAGGAAGGCAACTACAAGGACTATCTAACTTTCTCGAGTTGAGAAAGGTTTTTAGTGGAAATCAACAGTTATTGAAAATTGGAAGTAGGTAGATTGGCCAAACCAATATACAAACATATGTATAGTATCTGCTTCTCCTTTAACTCATTTATTTTCTCTACTTTGTGCTAATCATTTTTTTTTTTGGACAACCAACTTACACGCACATTTGTTATATCTGTTATAGTTCAGAAAGTAGGTTTCTAAAGTGACTAATGTTGTTTTCGCTACACTACAAGTTAGACACTTGATAGTTTTTGTTTAAATCTTCCATAAACTAAAAAAAAAAAAAAAAAGAAAGACAAACACGATTCAATCCCCATTCTCATGCGCTTTCTACCTACATTTGTGGGTGTGAAGGTTGCTACACGAAAATGCATTGAGATGCATGTTATGTGTTTATTAAAATTTCTAAAACACAGCAATAAGAGTTGAAAATATGCATGGAAATTAAATATATAGGTTGAACTATGTTAGGATAACAACTCACTCATTCCTTTCTCACTTGATTAATGATGTGTAAGAATTGTTTTTGCGTTTACGATGGTATAGTTTTATGAGATGCATCTTTGAGCATGAGATGGAAAAGCTTCATAAATGTTCAAATTTGATGATTGATTCTTGTTTGCTTGCTACTTTGGCATAATGAAAGAACTATTGCAGTTTAGTAGAGTTTGAGGAAAGAATAAGCAACTTTGATGCCTTGAAATTGTGTTTAGATCTTGATTTCAAGTTTGTAAATATTAGTGTCAGAAACTAAAGATTTACCCTATATTATTGCGTCTATTTCTCATGGCTCTAAAGCTTTGCTATATTTTGTTATGCTCTCTAGTTTGATCATAGAGATACTATAATGATGATTGTTGTTCCTAACTTGAATTAGAATTTTGTATTGAATTGATTATGTGAAGCATGATTGAGCTGTGGACTATTTAATTACTCTTGTACAATTGTAGGATCCTCAAGGTTCCTCAAGGTTAAGTCGTTATGTTGTTGGGTTTTTGGTATTAATCCTCTTCTTATGCATTGATTAGCATTGAGAAAATGTTTTCCATGATGAGTCATTTCAACAATTCTAGAGACATTTTTCGAACTCATGATGCCCAAGATAAATGCATATAAGGCATACTAAAGAAAACAATACTAAATGATAAGTACAACGTCAGATTGACTCTGACACCTTGCTTGAGTCGATGAAAGGTGATCTAGCTAGGAATAGTATTGTGTGAATGACAATTCACATATGAGCTTATAATATGATAAGTAGTCTATTACCCTAAAGTGTCATGTCTCCCAGCGTAAGGGGAAATTGAAAATGTGATTAATTTTAAAAATGTTAAGGCATATGCTAATTGTGAAGCATTTCATGGTTGATGGTGCACTTGTCTTTAGTCATGCATACAATCATATACTAAATCTCATTTAATTTTTTATAATTTATGCATGTGAATCATTCTTATAAAATTATTAATATGATATATGAATAAAATTGAATAAAGTTGATGGTGTTTAAAGAATAAAGTTGAATTTTTTTGTATGCTCACCTTTTGGTAATAAATTCAAAGTAGTAAGGACGATAACAATGACATTGTGATTAAATAGTTTAATATATCTACTAAGAAATTTTATTTCTCATTTTTTTTGTCATCCCAATACATGCTTAATGCTGGGCACAGTGGTGTTCCTAGAGTTCCATGATGGTGTTGATCATAGCTTGAATTAGGATTAGGAACTATTGTTTATCTTTTTTGCATGCCTACTCTTATTGATGTATTACTATGGTTTCTTTTAGGGACATTATGTAAATTTGGTCTCTACAATTTTTAGGCATGTCATAGGAATTGATGCTTTTACTTTAGCTTATTATGTGACCTCTTTATGAATGACTACAATTATTCTGGTAGTGAATGTTGTTTAAAGTCGGTTGCTAGTTAACCTATCTCTACTACTTTAATATCTATGTATATTTGGATTGACTTATATATATGATTGTTTGTTTGACTGCCTCTATTAGTGATGTTAATATTATGTGATATTGATATGTCTTTTTGTTGTGCAAATTAAATATTTGTAAACGCTATTATATGCAAGGCTATTACTTTGAAGTATAAAAAAAAAAGAAGAAAAAATTATATGCTATTTTTTGCTATTATATATATTTTTTAGTAAGAAAAATCCATTAATATATGTTGTATAGACTAATAATAATCACTGTGATTTGGCATAAGCATAGCATGGTGATTATATGGGTGTTACATATTGTTATCAAACAATTCATCGTGATGGAGCATGAGGATTAGATTGACTATGCTTCTTAAGCATATATGTTAGATATGTCATGCTTTGAGTCTTGTTTGTATGATAGATTGTAGGATTTAGATATGCATGACCACTGTATGTATGTGATAATTGCTAGCCCAATTAACATGTGTATTGAGCTTAATTACCTCAGTGTTTATTGTTTTGTATGTTCAGTAACTAATGGCACTACCTTAGCGAAATAGGAGTCTGCAAAGAGGAAGAGGTCCTACACCCGAAAAGGATCTCATAGGAATCATTTGCGACGTGGCTAGAGCCATGCAGCATATAATGGACCGGATGGATCGCCAAGAGGAAGGAAAGCATGCAAGTGTTAGAGACTTGGAATACCTTAAATTCTCATAGTTCCACAAGGAGAATCTGCTGGCGTTTTAGGGAGCCTACAACCCTGACTAAGTGGAGAATGGATCAAAGGGATGGAGAAGATTTTCATGGTGATTGCTTGTTCAGAGGAGCAGAAGGTGGTGTTTGCCACAAATATGTTGGAAGGTTATACATAATTTTGGTGGATGGGCACCAAGAAGCTTCTAGAGGCTACTGACAACCCTATCATAGGGGAGCTGTTCAATACCCACTTCGATGAAAAGTACTTTCCACCATCTATGAAGAACACAAATGAGCTTGAATTCATGCAGCTTTAATAGGGAAGTATGAGCATTGCACAATATAACTCTAAGTTTAAAGAGCTATGCAAGTTTTCCTGGATCTACCAAGGGAATCTTGACAAGGTATGGAAGTGCATCAAGTATGAAGGTGGGTTAAAAAAGGACATTCTAGCTACTGTAGCCTCGATGGAAGTTAGAAATTTCACCATACTAGTCAATAAGAGCCAACTTGTAGAGGAATGTAACAAGAAACTTGCTATTGCAAAGTCTATTGCCTATCAGAAAAAACTTATACCTCAAGGTAAAGATTCAAATTCAACTCAACTATGAAGAAGCCACTTCATCCTAAGAACTTCAAGGGCAAGCAACCTTTGAGGCCATTCATGAAGCAAGAGTGACCAATGTGGGGGAAAAAAATCATGGGATAATGTTGTATTTAGCTAGACAACTTGTGTGTTTTGGATGTGGTAAACCTAGGCACAAAATCTCAAAATGCCTAAATTGGAAACCTCAACCTACTGCTAGATTACAACACCAAAGCAGAGTCTTTACCTAGAGGTGTCAAAACGGGCCGGCCTGTAACGCCCCGATTTTCTGCTAGAGTGAAAATGACCGAAATGCCCCTGAGGTCATTTTCGGCCCAGAATTCGAGGAAAGCCGATCTGGCAATACTCGAAGGGCAAACTCAATGTTGGAAGGATTAGATGACCTGTGTACCTTTCCGGAATCGAAAATCTCATTTTTCGAGTTTTCGGGTCAAAATGATCAAAACGCCCCTGCGGTGTTTTACCTATTTGCAAGTGCCGGATGAACCCGAAACTTCTCTAGATGGTTTTAAAAGGCATTTTTATATATTCTACGACCTCAGTTTTAATTATGGAGGTCCCAGGCAAAATTAGTGCAAAATTAAGATTTTACCCCTAGTTTCGTGTTTTTACGCTTAATCGCGTGATTAAGAAAACCTAAGCAATATTAGGCTCTAATCGAAGATTAATTAATTTCCATAATTAATCTTGAGTCAAAATAATTTATTAAAGTTGATTAGAACCTAAAAGTGCTTAATTACAACTTAAAATCATATTTTAAATTCAAGATTTCTAGTCATGGAATCTTGAATAGTGTTTTCTCTCCAATTCCTTAAATTATGGAATTTTGTCTACATTGTTTTATTCATAAAATGAATTTAAAATCTCCTAAATATGTATGAGTACTCCTTAATCATGTCATAAAGGTTCCTAATCACATTTTTAGTCACCTAAACTTATGCTTAATGACTCCTAACCTTACACCTAAGCTAATACACCCCTAAACACATCACTAACACACTATTACATGACCAAAACTCCCTCCTCCCTTGCTGCATCAGACCTGCACGAAATTCATCATCCATTTTATCACAATTTAATTTTATTTCACACTCCAAAGACTATGGTTGAAGCCATGTCATCAAAGTGCAATTCTCTCACCTCATGTTCCATGAGGATTCATTCTCCTCCATACATGCCTCACCTCATGTTCCATGAGGATTCATTCACCTCATGTTCCATGAGAATTCATTCTCCTCCACACATGCCTCACCTCATGTTCCATGAGGATTCATTCTCCTCCACTCATTCACTCTTATTCTTCTCTATAAATACCATGCCTAGATGAACCTTTGCTACACTTTGTTCATTTGCTAAGTTTAGTTTTTTAGTTTTTCTCTAAGTTCTTCCTTTTTCTCTCAAATCTCAAGAGCATTCTTCTTCTTCATCTTCTTCTTTTTCCTTTTGAAACATCATCACACAACCTTGAAACACCACCCCACCACCTTGGATCATCATACAAACACCTAAACTTCCATTCTCAAACACAAGCTCACCAAGAACACATTTCCTTCCTTTTTCTTTCATCAAGGCCGAATCATCATCACCATCCTAGGAGGTGTTGCACGTATCATTTTCATCTTCAAGTCCAAGCTTTTTGTCTTCACTCTAGGTAGGAGTGTTTTCTAAACTTTGTCTTCTTGAAAATGAGTTCTTTCTAGCTTTCTTTTGGGTTTTCTTTTTGAAACTTTCTTTGGTTTCCCTTTCTTGTATTTTCAGCCTCTTGGGCTTGATGAGTACATGATAGCTCAATGATGAGGACTCCTAGATAATGACTATGTGTTCATCTCAAAGGAAACTCTAGAGCTTGAGGTTTTATTTTCTTTGAGTTCCAACTTTATTTTCTAACTCAAAAATGATTTTTACTCAAGAATACCTTTACTTTTCTTGCTATTATGATTTCGGTTTCTTTGTTCCTTTCTTTAACATTTCGGCTACCATTTTCCTTTTTGATCTTTGAAGTTTTATTTGTTCAAAAAGTTTTGCTTTCTTTGAGATTGATGATGATGTTCAAGAACCTCATAATTCCTTTGAGAACTTGGTTCAAGAACTCTAAAGCTCTCTTTGTAATGAGATATGTGTTGGGTTATTATGTTGTTAAAGTCTTGGATGAGCTTTAGATCACCTTAAAATGAACCTTGCATCATGTTTATTTTATGCTTTGCACATCATGTTTACTTTCTTTGCTATCACTAAGTACCAAGGTAATAAAGGAACTTGCATTATCATGTTTATATTTCAAGTTCTCACCTAAATATCAAAGATAATAATATAATGCATACCATATTTATTTTATGCTTTGCACATCATGTTTACTTTCTTTGTTATCACTAAGTACCAAGATAATAAAGGAGCTTGCATTATCATGTTTATATTTCAAGCTATGCATTATCATGTTTATGTTTCAAGTTCTCACCTAAATATCAAAGATAATAATATAATGCATCACATATTTATTTTATGCTATCACTTTACTTTCTAACAAAAACTAAAACAAGTGCATGAGCATGTTTATTTTTATGTCATCACTTTAATGAACCTAGAGCTCAAAGACTTGCCCATTGTTGTCTCAACAAAGGTCTAAAAATATTTATTGCTTTTGGTCCCTATTTCGGCCCTAAGAGGCTTTGGTGTTTCCAAGTATTGAAAACTATGTTTTATAATTTTTCTAAGCTTATGTAAGTATAAGAAACATGTAGAACTAAGTTTTATGAATTTAGGACCTCTTGAGATAAAAATGATTTAGCTATTACCCTCTTAAGTATTTTTATGATTTTAGGTGATAAAAGTGTCCATAAATGAGTTTTAAAAGTTGAAAAAGGTTCCAAGAGAAACTAGTATTGTATGTGCTTTAGAAATTGTGTTTCATGTCTTTTATGGAGATATTTGTTTCGGTTCTGCCTTGCTATGTTTGGCCACTGTATGAGCTGTGTTAATAATGATAAGATGCTTATGTTTGAGTAAAAATAATGTTAAGACTCATATGTGAAAGATAGGATAAGTTAGGAACTAGAAAAGAATTAATTTGAGAGTTTTAGATCCCTTAATGATGGAATTTTCTGGATTCTGTCCAACAAGGTTTAGAAATGATAATCATGGTTCTAAATTAGTTTAAATGTGTAGGAATGACTCATAATTGGTTTAGGGCTTAATCTTGATGCTTTAGGAACAAACTGGACTTAGAAAGAGTCATTGTTGTGACTCCTAGGTACCCGTAAAGTTGGGATTGTAAATTCTGCATCCTTGAGGTCTAGAGATGTTCTTGACCATAATGTGAGGTGAGAAATACTTAGTTATAACCTCATAGGTTCCCAAGAGACTAGGTTTTGATGATTTATAACTTAGATTGTGAGTTAAGGACCTTAAGGGTCGATGTATAAGATATTAAGAAGTCTTGAGTTTTTATGATGCTTAATTTTATGCAAGTATGATATATGATACATGAGCTTTATCTATGTGAGTATGATGTGTTTAAAATATATGCTATGATGAGTTTGGAATATATGCTATAATCTATGTAAGAATGATGAGTTTGAAATATATGTTATGATGTTTATCTATGTGAGAATGATGTATTAGAAGAATATGCTTGATGATGCATGAACCCTAAAATGTTTTATTGATGATACGTGAGGAAATGATTATTGAGATGTTAAGTTGTGTGATTAGCTTGTGGCATAAATTTTGGTTTGAAGGAAATTCATTTTAACATTATGTCTTTGAATTTCTATCAAACCTAAAAGAGTTGAAAAATGTTTTAAAGTACCATATGAGTTGAAAACCTGGGTGACACTTGGTTCGGCCGAGCACCCTGTGATATTTTTATGTGACAAGCATTGAGACGCATTTCTC
The DNA here is from genome assembly GCA_031216105.1 of Dalbergia cultrata. Lineage (NCBI taxonomy): Eukaryota > Viridiplantae > Streptophyta > Magnoliopsida > Fabales > Fabaceae > Dalbergia > Dalbergia cultrata. The sequence continues at coordinate 25,514,154 of CM062353.1, read as the reverse complement.
CTGCTACGGTGAGGAGGAGGCAAATCCGTGAGGGTATGTGCAGATGCAAATTACCAAAGCGGACAATTACTGTGCACTCGAGGCCAAGAGAACGTTTCAAAGAATGAAATATGTTTATGTTACCCCTCATTTTACCCCATATTAAATCTAGTGACGACTAGTTAGGATTGAGCTCATTCCTAGGCGATTAGGTGAGACGGAGATAGGAGGTTATGATAAAAATCGCCAAGTGTGTATCGGTTGGAAATAGGTGGATATGTTTTAAGAGGGTGGTTTTTGAGAAAAAGAACAAAAGAGATATGATGCTTTTAAGTCACATAAGTATGAGAAAAGTAAGAGTTGTAATATGCCCTTATGCCACTTGCATGATTCTAGATTGTTGTGATTTGTTGATTTATGTGCTCAAGTATTGCCATACATTCATGCTTAAACATGTTGCATTCATGACATCAAGATGCATACTAAAAGAAATGGACCTTGGATAAATAGTTTCATAAACCCTAATAATGAATCTCATATGCATGAACACCTTTTATAAATAAACCCAAGGTTCCTGAGGATGTGAACGATGTAACCCTAGAATAGGAGATTCCTCTTGAGATTCTTTAGTAAGATTCTCACTCTTTTCTCTTCTTTTTCTCGCTCCACATCTTCAGAGACTGATGGCGACATTCGTGGTCTTCATTGACACATCCGCTCGAGAGGCGCCCTAACGAGGAGCTCACGCTCGCCTACACGTATGCCCACTCCTGCCGCCTTCATGCGTTCTTGGATCAGTTACACTCCATTTCCCGGGTTCTAGTAGCGAGATGTTTTAGGGAGGCTTAGTGCACACACTCACATGTAGACCGGATAAACTCGCTTTTGTTTTGAGGTTATTCACTATAGGTGCACTCGGGTAGTGATGGTTTACTTTATGTTACTTTACGTTTCTCTGCTTCTATTGTACTTCCTTTCACAGACACAAGCTCTGCTCGTCCCAATGAGGGTATGACTACTTATGTATTCTAAGTTATGTTATTAATGAAACGTTTCTCTTATTGTGATGATTTATGCTCACCGTTATATGTTTCCATTTCGTGTTTCTCTATGAGTGTTAAGCGTGCTTTATATTCCTATTATTCGATTAGACTAAGAACGTGGCTCTCACTTTGTTGTGTGTTTTAAAAAAAAAAAATTTACTCGTAATTTTCCTTTAGTATTTTAAGAAAAGGATGAGACTATGAAGTAATAGCCTAATGTTTAACCTAATGTGTTCTAGAAAGTTGGGTTAAAAATTAGGGTGTTACATTATGGTATCGTGAGCGATTCGATTCTCATGGAGCGTGAGGATTGGACTGACTATGCTTTATGAGCATAATACGATAGTTATGTCATGTGTTAAAGCTTGCTAGGGATAAGCTATAGGATAGGCATACATGACCGCTGTTGCTGCGTGTGCCATGGTAACTAGCTCATTTCACATGGAATGTTGGGCCTGATCAACTCAGTGTTTTGTCGCTTGATGTGTTTAGGAACCAATGCCACCGCGACGACAAATTTAGGGCTACGGCCGAAGATAATCAAGACAATGCGATCGCTGCTATCGCTCGTGACATGGCCCGAGCCATGGAACGTATGTTCGAAAGGATGAATCAACAAGCGCCAGCTGCTCCTGCTCCCCCTGCTGCTGAAGCAATCGAGCAAGCCCGCTTCGGTGAGTTCCGCAAGGCGAATCCACCAGTGTTCAGAGGGGCCCTGGATCCCGACAAGGCTGACGAGTGGATCAAGGATATGGAGAAGATCTACTTCGTGGTTGCTTGCTCAGAGGAACAAAAGGTTACTTTGTCGCCTTCATGCTGAAATCGACGCCGAAGTTCGTGGACCGGACCAAGATCGCTAGAAGTCTGCTGGGAACGCTATTGATCGAACTGTTCAAGACCTACTTCTACGAGAAGTATTTTCCGAGTCTGTGAGGAATGCAAAGGACATCGACCATGCAATCGACCTGTGGTGGGTCTTCGTCGCCAAGACACGGCAAAGTTCGAGGAGCTAATCAAGTTCTCGCGAGTGTTTCAAGGGAATCCAGATGAAGTATGGAAGTGCGTCTGGCACGAGGCGGGTTGATCATGGAGTTGAATTACGCAGAGCACACATGGAGATTAGGGACTTTCCAACCCTAGTCAACAAGTGTCGCATCATGGAAGAAGGCCTAAGAAGATCAATGCTTCAAGGGCGAACGAGCCAAGGGCTAGGACCTCAAGCCCCAAGGTTCAAGCCACGTCGATCAAGGAACCACTACAACCCCTACCAAAACAACCGCCAGGCAACAACCAACACATCAACAACAACAACGACCACCATTCCTCGCAGACTAGACCTCAAGCACGACCATCTTTTCAACATAACGGTCGGAGGAACTTCAACAACAACCAACAACGAGGGCAGCGGTCCTCGGTTTAACCAAGGAGGGTCCAGCGGGGCCAAGAACAAGGCGCCACAAGGAACCCCTGCCGCTACCCGTAAGCCGCACCTATGGATGTCCGTCCCAAGTGCGCGGAAGAATCACGGAACCGCCCATGCCTAGCCTGGCCGTAACGCTGCGTGTTTCAAGTGTGGCAAGCCCGGCCACTATGCGAAGGACTACACTAGCAGAGGGACACCAACCGTAACCCCGACCACAACACCAAGGAAGAGTCTTCACCCTCAACGCTGAAGACGCCGTAAATCCAACGATCTCATTCAAGGTATGTGCAAAGTAAATGGTAAACCCTTAACTGTACTATATGACTCTGGTGCTACTCATTCTTTTATATCACTTGCTAGTGTCGAGTCCTTAAATCTGAGAGTCTCTAAACTTCCTTTTGATCTTATTGTTTCTACTCCTACCAATCGTCCTATTAATACTTGTCATTGTTGTTTAAACTGTCATCTTGTTGTAGAAAATAGGTCCTTTAACATAGATTTAATTTTTTGGCAGGCTCAAAACTTCAACCCAACCCACTAAAATTGGCGGATTTGGCGGACCGACCCGGCGGGCTGAGCCCATTTTGACACCTCTATCTTTACCATGAAAGCTAAGGAGACATCTCTTTCTGATGATCTAATCTAGGGTAAGTGTAAAGCCTATGTTAAAACCTTTGTTGTACTTTACGATATGGATGCTTCACATTCTTTCATTTTCCATGGTTGGAATTGTCTGTATTTGAGTTGCCATATGATTTAATTGTTTCTACTCCCATCAACAAGCCAGTTAAAACTAGTCAAGTTTGCTTACAATACCTCTTGGAAATTTCTAATAGATCCTTTGCCTAATCTAGATATAATCTTAGGGGCATGGATTGGCTTTCTGCCAATCATGTCATGTTAAACTGCTTAGAAAAATCCTTAGTATTTCCTTTTGATGAACCCACTAAGCCTATGATGATTGTGTCTCTACCTAAATTCCTTAGAGTTGACCTAATGTAAGAGAGTTGTAAACACCCGATTTTGTCCAGCCAATAAAACAACAACAAAAAATTGGCATATTTTTGGAGTTTAAAAAGAACGCCTATTGTCACTTTTAGCCCATAATTTTTACATTATTCTTACATCTCTTTCGGAAAAAAAAAAAAGAATTGTCTTTTCTATTTTGAGAAAAAAAAAATCAAAGACACAAAATAATGGCCTCTTTTTATTTTTAACCATAGCCCATTCTTGACTCTATTTATGTGTGTCCCCCAAATTTCTTTCAAACCATAAGTGTTAGGTTCATTTTAGTTTTGTTTCACACGTGTAAAAAAGGCTAGGTCTATTCCAACCCATTTCCTTAGATTGAAAAAATAAAATAAAAAAATGTTATCATTTCTACTTTGAAAAATTAAAATACAAAAAAAAAAAAAAGAAATCAAAATAGGAGTGGTAGGGTAGCGGACACCATGACATGTGCTCCTATCCACTCCCTGGAACAGATAAGGGAATGAGCATCCTTTTTGGCCGGAGAGGATCCCTACAGCCAACATATAAAAGGGGGATGATCAATGATTTTGATTACACAGTGGAATGACCATATATAGACCCATCAACAATAGAAGGGAGGGGCAGAGATTTTCATTCTCAGATTCTTAAGGAATTGAAAGAAAATCACAGAAACAGAGAGATTAAAAGAAAAAGGTACAAACACAGAGAAGAGAAAACCAATACAGGTAAGCTACTTGACGTTGGTTCATGTTGTATTAATTTTTTTTTTAGCCATCTCAAAATCCCCTGTAACCCAACCCCATTCATCACCCCCAACAAATATAATACCCACGAAACCATAACCAAAAACAACCATGATCCATCACCATCACTAGCCCTCCAGCTATCACTACTTCAAATCCAAATGAATCAGTTTTAATCCCCCAACCCACAAAAGCAAATCACAACAAAAAATCCCGACAAATCATAAACCAAGCAAACCTCATTCCAGTTCAACCATAAACAAAATCACAGCCAAATCCCAACTAAACCCTTATAAACCTAACAAATAAAAAAAAAGAGAAGAAAAAAGAAAAGGAGATTGCGGCTACCGCCGTGCCGCCAAAGCGACAGCCACCACGTCGCCAAGCCACAGCAGCTTGTGCCACCTCCGCCCTCCACCATTTCCTCTTTCCCTCTCTCTCTCTCTCTGTGCCCAACCGAGCCACGTGCCCCCGCTCCCCTCTTCTTCCTCGCCGTCGCGTCACAGCCTCACTACACCTACTAGCCTAGCTCCGCGTTGTGCCACCTTCCACCTCTCTCTCTCTCTGTCTCTCTCAACTGCTCCACAACGTACCCCCACCTGCGGCCGTCTGTGCTTCATGGCCATGAGCCCCCGCACCTCCAAGCCCTTTATCTTCCCTTTCTCTCTCTGCCGTCATGATTAGCCTCCCCTTCCACCGTCACAGCTCGAAGCCACCATCGATTGCCTTAGCTGTCATGGCCACAACCACCGTGTAATCCTCCTTCATCGTTGCCGCCAGCCGCGAACCACGAACCACCATCCTCCAGCATTGTTATTCACCGTTCCTTTTTTCCCTTAGCCTTAGTGCTCCCCTTCCCCCTCCGTCGCCGCGCTAGCACCGTCGCGTGCTGGCCGTGGCGAGCCAGCCCACTGCCACGTGAAGGCCGACTTCTTACTCATTCCTCTGTCCGGCCGCCGCAGCCTCCTTCCTCCCTTGCATGGTTTCCTTCTTCCATCATAATCATAGCATCCTCTTTCTCTATGTGCACGCCAACCCTTGTGTTTTTGTTTTAAAAAAATCTAGGCTATGTCAAAACCAAACCCTTGATTTCAAGCCACGGAAATGTTTCCTTTTTTTTTTTCACTTGCTGATTCCTTTTCTTTTTTTTTTTTTAGTTGCCTCGTTTTTGTTTAACAAGAGTTTGGGTTTGTTTAGCTGGTATCTTTTAGCTTGTATACACCCAAAAGCCCAACATTGAACATTCGTTCTAAACAAGGAAAAAAATAGGAACATTTGTTTAAAAGGCCAATATCGGGCAACATGTTCTTAAGTTACTCTTGTATATTTGTCTCTTATTTTTTTTTTAATTTCCAAATGCTTTGGCTAAAAATTGTATTTTTGTGTGCTTAAAGATAAATAAATAAATGATTGAAACTCATTTTTTAAGAAAAGTTAATTTAGCCGCGACGGCTTGTTCATTGTGTGTTTTGGGATATCTTAGCTGCGACCGGTTGATATTCTAAAAATCTTTTTCAAAAATAAAATTAATTAACCCACAATTTTTTTTTTTACAGAACTATATGATCTTGAGTTTCTCATTGCACTAGGGGATACCTAGGAGCAAGCATCTCTGTCAAGTCAAATTAATTTTTAACTTTTTGTCTTATATGTAAATATTTATCATCTATAGGAAAAATTTTATTTTTAAATTGAGCTAGCTCTCAGATTGTTGAATATTTTATTTTAAATAAAGATATTAACTTAGTCGCGATGGCTTATTAGCTAAATATTTTGGACATCTAAGTTGTGACAACTTGATGTTCCAAAACTTTCTTTTAAGAAAAGTGTTTGTTTCTTTTTTTTATAATTTTTTTAAAAAATAAATATGTCAAAAGGTTATTAATAATTAGCACAACTAATTAAGGTAACCGTAGTAATGTGGATGTATCAAGGGGGTTACAAAAAAAAACCGTATTTGCCCTTCCCTATGCATAATTAACTCCTGAACTCGGATTTGATTCCGTAAACCATTTCTTTGCAAAAGTAATGTGTTTTCCCACATTTTTCTCGATTTAAATAAAAATTGGTGACAGCTCTATTTTTAATCACTCTTTTTCGTTGTCCTCTCGCGAACCCTGTTGCAACAAGAGTGGATCAAGGATACATTCTTGTCTTAGCCAGTATGACTAAAGTTGAGCAAAACCTAGATGAGATACCCGTAGTTATGAAATACCTGGATGTATTCCCTGATAACATACTCGAGTTCTCTTCAGGGAGAGAGATATATATAGTTCTCCATTGATTTGTTACTAAGTGGGAGCAACATCAATTGCCCTTTATAAGATGTCACCCCTAGAGCTAGCTGAGTTGAGGAAGCAAATTTAGGAATTGTTAGAGAAGCAATTCATTTGGCCAAGTGCCTCACCTTGGGAGCCCCTGTCTTGTTGATGAAAGAGAAGGATGGTGGTATGAGGTGGCGATTATGAACAAATACCCTTTACCTAGGATAGATGACCTTATGGCCTAATTACGAGGAAAAATGGTGTTTTCCAAAATTGATCTTAGATTAGGATATCATTTGATTATAGTCAAGAAGGAGGATATGCCCAAGACAACTATCAAGACTCCATATGGACATTATGAATATACTATGATGTCTTTTAGATTAACCAATGCCCTAACAGTGTTCATGGATTATATGAACTGCAATTTTCTTTTCACCTTACTTGGATAAATTTGTGGTTGTCTTCATAGACAATATTCTTGTCTACTCGAAGTTTGAGTTGGAACATGTTGAGCATGTGAAAGTAGGGTTGCAAACTTTGAAAGAGAATAAGCTCTATGCCAAGCTATCTAAGAGTGAATTTTGGATAAAACAGAAAAAGTTTTTGGGGCATGTGGGGTCACAAGGAAGTATATCGGTGGGCCCTAGTAAAGTGGAAGCAGTATTTAATTAGTATAAACCAATGTCAATGATGGAGATTTGGAGTTTTCTTGGCTTGGTAGGATACTATAGGAGATTCATCAAGGGATTATCCCTAATATCCCTACCTCTGACCAAGTTGATAAGGAAGAATTCTCATTTTGTTTGGACCTCGAAATATGAATAGAATTTCTAAGAGCTAAAGCAAAAGTTGACCACAGCCATGATATTGGTACTATCGGACTCCATGGAATGTTTGAAGTTTATTGTGAGGCCTTAGGGAAGAGTTTAGGTTATGTTTTGATGCAAAACGAGAATGTGATGGCCCATGCATCATCCAGTTAGTTGAGGTCGTATGATGTAAACTACCCTAAGCACGACTTGGAGTTGGCTGTTGTAGCATTTGCCTTGAAGATTTGGAGACATCATCTCTATGGTGTCAAGTTTGAAGTGTTTTCTGATCATAAGAGTTTAAAGTATCTCTTTGATCAAAATGAGTTGAATATGAGGCAAAGGTGGATGGAATTTCTTAAGAACTAACACTTCGAGCTAAAGTACCATCCGGGAAAGGCAAATGTCATGGTGAACGAATTGAGTAAGAAGTCCTTGAATGCGCCTTGGATGATTGTGAAGGAAACTGGGCTGATTGAGTTCTAGATATCTTAGCCTAGGAGTCTCAGTAACACCTTGAAGTCTTAAGTCTCTTGAAGGTGATGAGTGATTTTAAGGTTCAAGTCATGCAAGTCCAGCAAAGTGATTTGCAATTCCAAAAGAATTTTTCATTGCTCCAAGAAGGAAAGCTTACTCGATTCTCTCAAGATATAGAAGGGGTGTGGAGGTAAAAAGATCATAAATGTGTAGCTGTTAACGATAATCTAAGACAAAGGATTCTTGAGGAAGCTCACAAGGGTAATTTCACAATGCATCTAGGAATCATCCAGATGTAATAAGACCGTAAGAAGATATGTTTGTGGCCGAGGATGAATACACATGTTGCTGAGTTTGTGAGTAGATGGTGGTCTTTCAAGATGTGAAAATAGAGCATAAAAACCTTCAAGAATCCTATAGCCTTTAGAGATTCCTAAATGGAAATGGAATGCATCTCAATGGATTCCATGATGATTTTAGCTAGAATCCCAACAAAATATGATGCCATAAGGGTTATAGTTGATAGATTGACCAAATATACGTCCACTTCTTACTCATTAGATCTAATCACCCTTGGAAAAGTTGGCCTAATTATACATTCAAGAGATAGTGAGATTTCACGGAGTTCCCTCTAACATTATCTCTGATCAAGACCTAAGGCTCACCTCAAGATTTTGGGGATCTCTGCCAAAAACTTTCAGATCAAAGCATTGCTTAAGTGCATCTTATCATTCTCAAATTGATGGAGAATCCAAGAAAACCATTCAAACCTTGGAAGATATGTTAAGAGCTTGTGTGCTAGACCAAGGGGGAAGTTGCAATAAGCATTTACCTCTAATAAGTTTGTCTATAACAATAGTTACCATGCTAGTGTTGGTATGACTTCGTATGATATTATATAGCAAAAAGTGTAGATCACCTTTGTGTTGATGTGAACCTGGAGAGGATAGTTTTATTAGGATCTGATCTTGTAAGGCCAACCACTGAACGAGTGAAAATAGTATGGAGTAGGATCCTCAATGCTCATAGTAGCAAAAAGGTCATGCCAATAAGAGGAGAAAACCATTGGAGCTTTAAGAGGATGAGCATGTATTTTTAAGGTCACTCCTACAACAAGAATAGGTAAAGCCCAAAAAAGTTAAAAAGCTAAACTCTCGTTTCATTCGCCCTTTTCAGATCCTAAAGTGTATAGGTCTAGTTGCCTGTCAAATTGTCTTACCACCTAATCCATCAAATCTCCACAATGTCTTTCATGTGCCACAACTTAGAAAATATAACTCTGATCCTAGCTACTTGCTTGAACTAAAGTCTATGCAGTTAAAGGAAAACTTAAGCTTCAATCTGACACCTGTAAGGATGGTGGATAAAGGCGTTAAATAGCTTCAAAGTAAGTCTATACCTCTGATAAAAGTGGCCTGGGTAGGATAAGGTTAGAAAAACATATGGTGGAATTAGAATCAGAGATAAAAAATAATTATCCCGACTTGTTTGTAGGTAATGAATTTTGAGGACAAATTTCTATTTAAAGAAGGGAATAATGTAACATCCCTATTCTTAGCTAAGTTGTGAGCTTGATATTGTTGATGAAAATTAGACAAATAAAATATAGTTTAGAATTTATTTGGCAAAGTAAATCATAAATTTGAATAATAAAAATTAATTAGTTTTCTTTCTTTATTTGATAATATTTTTGGATAGGAATTTATTTATATTTGTGTTATAATTTATTAACTTGAACATGGAATTAAATATGTGACTGTGCTTATTTGTGTGTTAGTTCACAATTTATTTATTTCAGTTGGTAATTAGCCAAATACGCTCAATTAATTTAAAGAATATGAGACAATATGATGTTATTAGAGTTAAAAAAAAAAAAAAACCCATGAGAGATAAAGAGTGGTGTTAAAAAAAAGTTTTAGTAGACCCAAGTCTTATATTTTGTCTATATTTTTTTAAACTCCCCTTTTAAAGACATTCTTAAACCTTAAATTCATTCTCCATATACACCCAAATGAACCAAACCCTTCCATCATTCTTTTCCTTTTTCTGTTTGGCAGTCTCGCACCCCACTATTTTCCCTTTATCATTTTTTTTCTTCTTTCTTTCTTCATGTTGAATAGCTCGATCTACCTTCTTCCTCTCTTTTTCCCTCAAACAAGCTTCCTAACCCTTACACCTTCACCCTAAATCGTCAACCCATATTTCTATACTCTTCCACCCAAAATCAAGAACCATTTATCCCGTAGCATAGTATTGCAACAATAGCATCAAAGAGGAAGGAGAATTTTTTGTGTTTGAGGTCCTTAGGCTTGGTCAAGTTGATTCTCTAAGCCAAAAGCTTAGAAGTGTGATAGGGGAGGTTGAACTTCATTTTTTTAGCAAGATTTCAATTTTTCTTTATTTTATTTTTGGCTATTTGCAAGGCACCCACTTTATGCTATGTTTTTGTGATCTTTTGGGTTTATTTTTTATGCACCTTAAGTGCTGGACCCATATACCTATGTATTCCTTTGTTTGTGATGCATAAAAGATTGAAAATATGACTTTTGGTGATGTGTTTATGGGTGTGAATCTTTCTACACGAAAATGCATTGAGATGCATGTCATGTATTTGATAAAATTTCTAAATGAACAACAGTTAAGTGTTCACAGAGTTAGTCTTTCATATTAGAAGCATGATTCTTGAAAGAAATAAACTTTAGAGCTTGAATTTTGTTTTTTTTATGTGTTAATTGAATATGCTTGCTGCCCTGTTTTAGTCTCCCTGTTTTGGTAGGATTTCAATTAGATTTAAAGATGTAAAAATGATGTATTGATGGCATAAACCTATAGTGTGAAGATGAGGACATTCCCAAATGCTTAGAACTAGCTGCAAAAATAGTATGTGTTATGTTATTTTAGTTGCTACCCCTACCATGGTTACAACTTGTTTTTCATAACATTTAATCTCATTTAAATGACGTATTGGAGTTATACAATCCTTACTTTGATATAGTAAGCTTGTATGCTTGTTTATATGCAATAAAGAGATAAAAAAATGCATGGAAGTTAAATATATAGGCTTTTCCATGTTAGGACAACAACTCACTCATTCCTTTCTCACTTGATTAGTGATAGGTAAGAATTGTTTTTGAGTTTAAAATGGTATAGTTTAATGAGATGCATCTTTGAGCATGAGATGGAAAAGTTTTATAAATGTTCAAATTTGATGATTAATGCTTGCTTGCTAACTTGGCATAATTAGAGAACTACCTGAGTTTAGTAGAGTTTGAGGAAAGAAAAAGTAAGTTTGATGCCTTGATATTATGTTTAGATCTTGACTTCAAGTTTGTAAATACAATGTTGGAAACTAAAGATTTACCCTATGTTGTTGGGTTTATTTCCAAAGGCTTTAAAGCTTTGTTATGTTTTTTCATGCTCTCTAGTTTGATCATGTAGATGTGACACAAAGATACTATAATGGTGTAATTGTTATTCCTAACTTGAGTTAGAATTTTCAATTGAATTGATTATGTGAAGCATGACCAATCTGTGTACTGTTTAAATTATTCTTGTACGAATGTGGGGCCTTTCTAGTTAAGCCATTAAGCTGTCAAATTTTTTGTTTAATCCTCCTCTTATGCATTGCCTAGCATTGTGAGAGAGTGTCTTGCATGATGAGTCATTTCAAAGAGTCTCAAGATAGTTTTAGGACTCATGATGTATGAGATAAATGCACGTGATGCATACTAAAGGAAATAGTATTAAATGATAGGTGCAACATCAAATTGAGTATGACACCATCCTTGAGTCAATGAGAGGTGATATGACTAGGAATCATATTATGTGAATGACGATTCATAGGTAGGTATGAGCTCATGTCCTGATAAATAGTCTATTGCCCTATGGGCGGCATGTCCCCAGCGTTAAAGGAATATGTAAATGTGATTAATTTTAAAAGGTTAAAACATATGCTAATTGTGAAGAATTTCATGGTTTGTTCGTACACTTGTCTTTAGTCATGTATACAATCATGTACCAAGTCTCATATTTAATTTTTCATAATTTATGCATGTGAATTGTTCTTGTGAAGTTATTAATATGATGTATAACTTAAAAATGAATCTATTTTGGATAATCAAGCATTTTCAAAGATTAAAATTGAATATTTTTGTACGCTCACCATTGTTAATAAATCCGAAGTAGCAAGGATGATTACGATGACATTGCGATTGAATATTTTAAGCTACCTACCGAGAAAATATATTTCTCACCTCGTTTTTGTTTTAGAGTCGTCCTTAGACGTTGTTGATGTCACGCGTAGTGGTGTTCTTGTAGTTCCATGGTAGTTGTGATTGTAATAGAAATTAGAATTAGGGACTAGTGGTTATCTTTTTGCATGTCTGCTTTTATTGTTGTATTATTGTGGTTTCCCTTTTGGATATTTTGTAAATTTTGTTTCCACACTTTTTAGGCATGTCATAAGATCTGATGCTTTTACTTTAGTTTATTATATATAACTATTTTATCGATGAGTGTAATTATTCTGGCAATATCTTTTGTTTTTAAAGTCACTTACTAGTTAACCTTAGACTTATTATCTTTGCTACTTAAATATTTTTATATATTTGGGCTGACTTTTACATATTGTTTGTTTAACTACCTTTGTTGTTGATGCTAATATTATATGATGCTCATAAATCTTTTATTGTGTAGATTAAATACTTTTATATAGTTTATTATACGCTAAACTTTCGCTTTGAAGTACTAAAAAATAATAATTTATACACTATTTTCCACTATTATATGAATTTTCTAGTAAGAAAGATAATTTAGTATATATTGTAATGACTAATAGTTACTATGATATACTTAAGTATATCATGGTGGTTATAAAGGTGTTACAAATACCAGTTAGCTTTAGGAATTTGTCTATAAATAAGAGCCTTGATCTCAAAAGTTAGGGTGATAATGTTAACCATCATTTCTATTATTTAATACACATTCTAGAAAATTATAGACCCCGTAAGGATATTAGATTTTATGATTATCACATAATAGAATATAAAATGGAGTATAATAGCATAGCCGGATCCATAGTTGAAATCCTTGATCTCTTCTTCTTTAGTTCCTTTTGATGTTCTTTCTTTTCCTATCTCTTCCTTTCGCTTTCAGTTTTCCTTGATGTGAAAGAAGTTACAAGATTGCCTTCGTTTGGTCATGTCTTTTCTTTTTATCTGGAGTAACCACCAACTATTTTCAAAAAGGAGAGAAGAGGAAAATTTAAATAATTATTTTAAACCCTACTAACTCTATTTACTTTTAAGGGATTAATGATCATCATCTTAATCCTTTTTTATTAGAGACAATCTATTAGTTATATGGACCATAACATAATAATGTAAAATAATCGTACAGTCTCCCACTTAGTCCATGTGATGACTTGAAGATTCAATAACCATAGGTGCGTACTTTACATTGAATTAATCAAGCCATCATCCTCAATTGAATTGAACTGATTGGATCATGGCGGTCAACGTCATTTAGAGATATGGTTCCTTCCATGTATCACAAAATCAAATTATCTCAAAGCATTTTAATCAAAGTGTACTGTAATTTTTGACTATAATGTCTTCCAAAGAACATAGTATATAACATGTACATAACATAATATGGACAACAAGTAAAATAAGAAGAAACATAACTTTAATTGAATTCATAAGTGTCACAACAATACAAGCAAGATATGCATATATGTATACCTATCATACAATCATGCTAACAAGGACTTGTCAATGATACCCTTTCATCTCACGTGACCAGAAAATATTTTGGGTGGCAATCGCTTAGTTAACGAATCCGCTATCATTAAATATGTACCAATATGCTCAATTGACATGTTCTGTTTCTGCACTTCTTTACCATTTTTTTTTTCTTTTCAAACAATCTTTCTTCATATGTCCAATTTTCCTATAGAAAAGCCATCTATGCTCCTTATGGATTTGACCTTCATGAACTTTCAGTGAGGCTTTATCCTCTTTGCCCTTTTACACCTAGCTTAATCTTGTTGCTACTATAATCATCATGAAAAATGAGATGGAAAGAGTGATCTGTCATCTTTTTTAACCTCCCTTCCTCTTGAACCAACATGGCCTTAATTTCCTAAAAGTTTTTAAGGGTGTTGTAGTTCACCTCGAGCTGGCCAAACTCGGGAGGAAAAGATTTCATGATGAACTGTACCAGAAAAGATCCACTAACATCCATACACATTAATCTCAACTTTGATGTTAGATTTACCATTCCATTCACATGATCATGAAGGGTTGTGACCATTCAAACTTTTAGTTGTCAACTCAGTCATCAAGTTGCTAACAATGAACTTGTCACTAATGTCCGATTTAGAATATTCCCTAATTTTTACTGTAAATTCCTTTGCACTATCTGTCTTAGGCACAAATGGCTTAATATTTTCAGCCATTGTCATTCTCATCAGGTTCAAACTCAGCCTGTTAGACCATTCCCAAGCCTCATAAAGAGACTTGTTCCCTTCTGTATTTGTCTCAGTAATTTCAGCAGGTTTTTCATCCATAACTAATGTTAGGTCCAATTCCGTAACACCTAACTGAGAGTGGATTTTCTCAAACCAATCAGCATAGTTCAGCCCATTGAACTTGGCAACTCCACTACAAACATATTCATGGAAGCTATAAATATTATACAAGCTCATACATTAATGCTTGAAAAAACTTAGTAGATTCAAACAACATTCATTTAAACATTCATTGCATATCAATGTTGTCCTTTGGGTGATACATTAGTCTACAAAAACATAATGCTGCTACCAAATTTAACATTATTTGGCAATGATGCATGTACTAACTAGAAATATTTACTATTTTTGGATATATAAATAAAACTAATATTGCACTTATGCTACCAACCATCATGTTCAATAATTATAAGAACAATTAATCAACCTTTGGGTGATCCCTAAACGTCTTATAATAATAAACTTCAATATACTCATACATACAATAATCATAATTTAGCATCCATTATATGAGTAATTGGAACAAAACATCTGAAATTGGAATTATTAAACAATATTTCGATATTTAGATTTGACCACTTTAGTGATTAACAAATCTAATATACAATAATTCCAAGATACAAATTGTATTCTTTAATCACATGAAATTTGGAATTATTAAACAACTTTTAGATTTGATCAATTTGGTGATTGACAAATCTAACATACAATAATTCAAAAAAAAAAAAAAAAAACTCATGTAGTACTATTTTGTACACAATCACAATAAGAATTATCTTATGTGCTTCCACGTGACACGTAAAACAACGTTTCATGCTTGTGAATTGCAAACTTATATATTTACAAAAAAATTAACATGATGACATATATAATGGAATTCCAAACTTTCAATAATATGTATATATATGTTGGAATGTGGCATCTTGAGGGTCACCGATGCACCACCTCAAGGCAATGAAGTGGTTTTCATGAATTGTTATTAACAAGCACTATGGATCTTCCACTTATGATAAAACACAATTTGTATTTCATCGTTATTTCCATTTCATCGGAAATACGCCACAAAATAACAACACAGAAAATTCCCAATTTCACAATCAAGGGTTCATATAATTTGGGAAATTCATCATCATTCATGGACAACCATGAAATCCATAACCAATTTGCTCTAACACCAATTGTTAACCATAATTTTCATTGTTTGATACATATTCCAAAAAATTATAGAGCCCTTAAAGATTTTAGATTTTATGATTATCACACAATAAAATATAAAATGGAGTGTAATAACATACCTGGATCCATAGTTGAAATCTTTGATCTCTTTTTCTTTAGTTCCTTTTAGTGTTCTTTCGTTTCCCCTCTCTTTCTTTTCTCTTTCAGTTTTCTTTTATGGTGAAAGAACTTACATATTATTTCCTTTGGTTGTATCTTTTCTTTTTATCTGGAGTAACCGCCAACTATTTTAAGAGTGTAAATACGTAAAAGTGGATAAAAGAATCTCACACTAAGCAAGAAATTGGGGAAAAGTTTTTTTTTTATTTTTTCAATTGGAAAACTCGCACAGTGCGAGATTTTGAAAAAAAAATGGTTTAAAAAGCTAATCTCGCATGGTACGAGAATTTGAAAAATGTTAAAATATTTTAAAAGTCTGCCTATATAAATCTGTGTTCAATTCTACTAGAGCATTTGCCTTATGTGAGAAAACATATAAAGCACTCAA
The DNA here is from genome assembly GCA_031216105.1 of Dalbergia cultrata. Taxonomy (NCBI): domain Eukaryota; kingdom Viridiplantae; phylum Streptophyta; class Magnoliopsida; order Fabales; family Fabaceae; genus Dalbergia; species Dalbergia cultrata. Next base: position 25,498,168 of record CM062353.1, on the reverse strand, counting down.
TTGTGAGCATTTGGTTGTGAGGAGAGAAAAAAAAATGAGGGAAGCATCATATTTCCCTTCATTTTATCAGGAGTTTATATTTACATTCTTCATCGTCTCTTTATGTATTCAATAGGAAAATATCACAAAGAGTGTTCGCCTCATGCATTCTTTTTTTTTTATTATTTTTATCTAGGTTTCATTCCCTTATTTGTGCTTAGTTTATTTTGTGTTAACGATTTGAAAAAAAAAAAAAAGTTATTAGTTTCTTTGTTCAACACAACACATTTCTAGCGTAAACTTTTTTTTCCTTTGCATTTACGATATTAGTGTTTGTATGAAATCTTAATCCTCAATTCTTCATTATATTTCGTTTGAAGCTGTTTTTTTTTTTTTTTTTACATTACTTACAAAAGTTTAGAGATAGATATTGTCCGATTCAAATTCAGAATATGGCCAAAGCGTTGGGCGCCAACAGAGTTGCAGCTACAACCTAATTAAGTCTACCGGCAAAAATTAGACCGAAGACTTTTTTCAATGCTGTTCAGCCTTGTCAGTACGTTTATTTCAGTTTTTGTTACAAAAATAACCTAAATAACCTTATATATATATATATACACCCAAAAATCACCTTCTAAAAACTACTCAAAAAGCAAAAATCGATTTTTTTTTTTTTTTTTTTTTACTTTTGAATGCAAAATACAGGACTTCTGTATAAATTATTTTTTGATTGAAAATAAATTTTGCAGAAAAAAAATAGAAAAAAGAAAACAACCACAAGGTGTTTATTTCAAGGTTTGAAATTAATGTTTGAAAACAATCACACTAAATATCCTTTGCATTGTCAAGATATTCCTAGGAATATTATTCCTAGGTATCTTTAAAAAAATTGTTTGTTTAGATTATTTGTTAAAATTCTCATGAATAAATTTAAAACTTATTTATTTTATAATCTACATTCCTGATAACATATGTCATAATTTCTAAAATACCCTTAACACAATAATAAAAAGAGAAAGTGATGTATGGCTTTGCAGCTATCCCTCACACTCTGGTTGCTAAAAAAGTAAAAGTTGCGCCAAAATTTTCACAAACACTTAGTTGGAACGTTACATGTTGAAACGAGGAGAAAGCTGAAAATAGCTGTTTTGTTCAGACTTAAATACAAAAATCAGTGCACAAAAAAAGTTCTCTCAGAATACCAAGAATCAATCTCCATTGGCTGCAGGCTGCAGTATAAGGGTACCTACTTCAGGCAGATAAATATATGCAAGAACACCAGAGAGCAGCTACGCTTTAGACATTGACAAAATGCGTGCCATCAATGGAAAAATAGCCATCAGAACCTGCGATGAGCATCCCGCAACACCCATGATGGCTTAGGCTCTTTCGCAATATCATCCTTGATTGCACGTTCTATAGGTTTTATCACAAAGAAAAACTGTTGACAAGGAAACAAATATGCAAGGATTAAGGGCCTGTTTATTTTAGACATCCGTGAATATAAATTGAAATTCAAGCAAAGGAAAATTTTCCCTTCGTGTATGAGTAGGTGCATTGGAAGACATATGAGCAGGTGCATTGGAAGGCATATGACAAAGCATTGAAATATGGAAAAATCCAAATCATACAGACCATAACACAATATCAATTCCTATGACCCTATCCCAAGGATAAAATAGAAGAACAGAAAATTCAATGTTGAAAGCTTACTTGCAGTGCCAATAAGAGAGGAATAAAGATCTTTCCCGTCTGATTTGGATTTGGCCCTTCAATCAACTTCTTGTCAACAAAAATAGACTTGTAGCCACTCGTTGTAACTTCTGTGATTGTTTGGACGAGGTTAGGAATCCAAGCAGTCCCATTCGGAAGAACCTATCATAGAAAAGCCCCACCACAGGTCAGCCAAATACAAGAAAAGGACCATGATCAATGAACCAAAAGAAAAATGACGAGTGCCAACCTTTTCATCACTTTCATTCTTGTTACATCTCCCACTGTTCTCAACCAAAACAATTGGAATTCTAGAAGCCTATGAGGAGACAGGAAACTCAAATATTAAACCTATTATAAAACATCCAGAATAAACAATGATCGAAAGATGTCCACACTCTGCATGTAGTATAATAAAAACTATAGCAAATGGCTAGGCAATTAAAACAACAACAACAACAACAAAATTCCACAAATATGCAGTCAAACAATTGAATGACAAGAAAAGGTTCACTTCACATGATGGAGCTCCACAGTATAAATTCAGGTGAGAGCCCAAATGGAATATAGACTCAGAGTTATATCCAAAGCATGCAGCTTCACCAAACATGTCAATTTTGGGTACATGAAATTTAGGTTGAGAGAAAGACTTGCCATGGTCCTATGTAAGAACATGAATTTGGGCCCATCCTTACTCATAGGTAACAGCCATAACCATTATGTGGACTCATGTTTTACACATTTGAGCAAGAAAGCAAACAATTTTTGCATTTTGCAGTTGAAAATACACAAATATACCAGTGAGTCATCTTTCTTCAATCGAGCACCCTGGCGAACAGCTTTTAGAAGTCCCTCTGATCTTTTTGAAACAAATTCATCATACGGTAATCCATCAGGGGGTGAAAGCTGAGCATGTGTAAGAACTATCAAAGCTCTGTTCCATATTTCTTTGCCAAAACTATCAGTTATAGCTCTAACAACCAGCTTGTCAAGGCTATCCACTCTGTAGGTATCCAAACGGTCCACATAAAGCAGAATGTCTATGGTCTTGTTCAGAAGGAAACTACACAAACAACCACCAATACCCCAAGGTCAAACCATTGAAAAGAAGGGAATGAAATACAATCCAGAAACAATAATATTTCAAAGATATTAAAAATTAAGGTTTTGCTAACCAGTGACCTTAGGCCAATGGTTAGGGTTACTATAAGAGTTAAGTTTCAAAACTTTAACATGAATACAATGCTTTGAAAACACACAATCTCATTCTTCCAATGTAAACATTTCCTTTTTTGACTCTTTAACTAGTGCACTTAGGTTAGATAAACCCTAAAAATTATACTCATTTTAAAAACAACATACTGTTTGATAATCTCCAATGCCTGATCATTGATATATCCCCCTTCTATAAGCCCAGGAGTGTCAATGATGTTTATTGTAAATCCAGTCCTTGAGCGTGAAACCATTGCAGGTCTTAGTCCTTCCGACTTGCAAAGAAAGAAAACAGCAACCATGTATTGATTTGATGTTAGATTCAGTGTTTAAAATTAACTCATCAACCCACAGCAGGAAAGGAATATGTACCTGAAAGGGATTAATAGTAACAGCTCTTTCTCCTATGATTGAATTCACGGTTGAAGATTTTCCAACACCACTTTTCCCCATCACAAGTATTGTTAACTTGTTCACATTCTATGCCAATATGCATAGCAAAATAATTAAAAACATATATACTTATATGCCAAAAACACGCTTGAAAAGTGTAAGCAATCACACAAACACACTTTCGTATAATAAAAACAATTGTTTGCAAATGTGAATTCGAAAGCCAAAAAAGGAACCTTCTCTTCTAGTCTTCCCAACAATTCCAGTAACTTTGTCTGAGTTGCCGGCGCAAATGTTTTGAGTCCCACCCACTCGCGGGTTATTGGTGATGTCATCCTTGGATACTTGCCCTAATTCCAAAATAAAAAAAAACAGATAACATGGGCAAACACAATTGCAGGTAACACGAACCCTACAAAGAAATTATGTCCAATAATTAACAGAGTTGAAGATAACCCTTAAATTCAGGGTTCCACCTTTCTATCCATCCATGGCATTTTTTTTTTCCTCAGCATAATTGTGGAAGCAAAACTAGGAATAATTCATTTTATACATACGAAAGCAAGAAATCCATAAATTGAAAGAACCTTGTTTTGAAGATACAACAATCGAGAATAATCGACACTAAAGAGGGGATTTCAAAACAACAACATAATCGTAAGATAACCAATCATAAAGCACAACAACACAAATCCAAGACGCCAATTTCGTTTAAAACGTCATAGGAAAAAAAACCAGCAAACAGACAAAGATAATTTAAACCCGAGAAAGATAATAAACGGCACGGTTTGAACCAGTGAAACAACTCTCAATCTCGGGATCACGAAGCCATTGTCGACCTATTTGACACACTTTTTTTTTTTTTCCTTCACAAAATGCATTGAAAAAACGAAAAAGAAGTATAAGAAATGATACATCGAAGACAAACTTACTTCGGCAGAAAACAACTACAGGCTGTAATGTGTGTAAGTGCTGCGACCTGCGAGCTGCTTCCACCGAATTTGGGTTGCAAAGGGTTTTGCTTGGTGTTGTTCAGGTTTTGTACTTACAAGACCTTCTTCTTTTTTTATTTTTTTTCCCTCACTAGATGGTATGTGTATACTGCACGAAAAATCAATTTTCAAAATTTTCCTCAATTTACAATTATGGTTTTTGTTACGGTAGCATAAGAGTATTAGTATCATTTTAAATTTAAAAGTTATGATTTAATTATAAATATTTAAAATATTAATAAATTTAGTTAATATGATATATAATAAATTTTTAATCACAAATTATTCAAAAAATATTGATATTCATAAATTTTATAGTGTACTGGAAAAATCCCTTAAACTTATTTAAATTGATTGATATTTTTATTTATGATTCATAAAAAAAAATATTTTTATTTATAATATGTTCAATTATATATATATACACTTTTAATTTTTGAATAAAAGTGGATACAAATAGTTTCTATAAAAATCGTTAGCTTTAGTTAAAAAAAATCACCTAATTATATTTTTCATTTGCGATTTGGAGCAATTAAATCATTCACCTAAATTTAAGTTTGTAGGTTAAAAATAAAATTTATTTTATATGAACCATTGACAAAAAAAAACAATTACACATATATTTAATCATACATAATTATATCAACTTTTACAAATAGGAAAAAAAGAAAATAATTTAATGTCAATGTAAATTTTGTTTACATCATCAAGGCATCAATGTTAATCTATTATACTAATATTTCAAACTTATTTCATGGAAACTAGTATATATGTCATTCATACAGTGATTTAGACATAAATTTTTTTAATAAACTTGTAAATATCAATAAAGATTCAAACCTCCACGTGAAATGAGAAATAGGGACCTGTGACAAGGATGTGGATAAGCATGGAGGCAAAATTCTAAATGAGGACGGGATTTAGGGAAAAGTTTCTAACCTTAAATCTAGAACTTTTAAAAATCATAATAAGAAAAATTATCTATCTACATGTATCACTATATCCTATTTAATTTTTTACAACTACATTCCAATCTATCAATTCCATAATTTTTTCATGCTAATTTTTTTTTTAAAAAAGGTACCTTCAATATTTCAACACTAAAATATTTAAAAAAATCAATTTCACAATTTGCACTTCTTTGATAATGATATTAAATATTTATTAATTTTAAAAAATTAAATAATTATATTACTTTTCCATTAAAATTAATATTATAATTGACATACTGCTCTAATAATTGAGATTATATAAATTAGAATTATATATGAAACCAATTATTACACATTAATTATAACATATATTTTAAAATTGATATTTTAATTTATTAAAAGGATGTACAAGAAAAGGACGAGTAATTGAAATCATATAAATTAAATTTATTTATTATTTTTATTAGTTACAAAATATATTTTATATTTTTAAATTAAATATTTTAATTTACTAAAAATATATAAACAGCTAGGAATGATTAAAAAAATTGAAAGTAGGTACTATAACACCCGCTCATTCTAAAGACATTATTAGAAAATTAGACAATGAAATATGACATTTAACAATATGCTAGTTAAGTAGAAATAAATTGTCCTAACAAAGGTACCTAATATTAATATTTACAAATCAAACTATCATATAACACATAATAAGTTCGAACACATTATTTACATATAACTCCAAATGTTTATAGAATCTGAAAGAGATTGTCTTTCTCTCGGGTATTACTTGACTAATCTAAAAGCATTAGAAAACAGGGATGAGAATAGAAAATAATTCTCAGTTGGGAATGAATATCTCTATAACATTTTGAACTATGGTGATTCTAGCCGTATCTACACAAAAAATATACATGGCCACATCTTTTTATAAGAACATAATAATATATCATAGTGTTGGGAAAATAGGCCACTTCCCCTCCTTGAGAACCACCCTAAATAAATAAATAAAACAGAAACACAACCACAACACAAGAATTTAACGTGGAAAACTCCAAAACCAGAGAAAAACCATGGTCATTGCCAAATGACAACCAAAGAATAACATTATGTGAAAATTTTTACAACATATAGACTTTTCTCTCAAACACCCACACCCCCAGTACACCTACACTCTCCAAAGCGAATATCTAAACTACACCTCACAACACTCAAATAGTACAAAGGAAGAAAGAAAAGTCAGATACAAGCTTAAAGTGTTTTTGACTGGTGCAAGTTGAAGCAAAGAACTTGGGTCCATATATATAGTCATGACCTCCCCTCTCTACTTGCAATCCTAGGCAATGTGAGACTTGTTACAAGAAGTTTTCCCTTCCCCTTTCATTCCTGGGCGATGTGGGATTTCTTCCAATATATTTTATTTCAATCAAAACCAACAATCTCCACCTTAATTGAAATGAGCACATCTTCAGCTTCCATTGTCTACCCCGACAATCATTGTTCAAAGAACTATCATACGCCACCATAAAAAGTATACTCACTTAGAATGAGACAATTCCAAGAATTTCATCTTGGCACATGTCGAAACTTTGCTGAAAATTTATGGTGCAACTTCCATGTTGGTTCTCTCCTAGAAGTTCTTCAGCCATCAACATAATCTCACCACACAGTTTGCATCAACACCAACCAATGCCCATGTGCAACTATGGATCTGCTAGCCACACCTTTATAATTCCATCACACACCTTGCATAAACACCAATGCCCGTGTGCAATTGTGAACCTGCTAGCAAGACATTATTTTTTCTATGTAATCTTGATTGTATCATGACACCCTTAGACTTGTATTTGCCATAAGCGAAAATCATCATCAATTTCTCTATCCAACTGTATACTGAAATAGTGTATACAAACTGTAAAACTGTGCACCAAGAAAGTTCCCAGGAAAGAGAAGTGGGTCACAACAGACACACTTAAGTACCAAGCCTTTCCTACCCAGAACCTTTCCAAAAACAACACTCACACAGTATCATACTTCATTCCAGCAACTAAGAATAATTCTCAATCAAGCACCATACTTCTTTTCTGATGTGCAAGATCAAACAATGCTGCAACCATAGAGCATACTAAGAAAGTATCCCACTGAACCATAGCTCCTGATACCGTTTGTTGGGAAAATAGGCCACTTTCCCTCATTGAGAACCACCCTAAACAAAAAAATAAAACAGGAACACAACCACAACACAAGAATTTAACGTGGAAAACTCCAAAACCGGAGAAAAACCATGGTCGTTGCCAAACAACAACCAGAGAATAACACTATGTGAAAATGTTTACAACACATAAACTTTTCTCTTAAACACCCCATCGGCCCCCAGTACACCCACACTCTCCAAAACAAATATCTAAATTGCATCTTACAACACTCTAAGATAAGAGTACAGAGAAAAGAAAGAAAGTCAGACACATGTTTAAAGTGTTTCCGATTGGTGCTAGTTGATACAAAGAACTTGGATCCATATATATAGCCATGACCTCCCCTCTCTACTTGCAATCATGGGTGATGTGGGACTTGTTACAAGAAGCTTCCCTATCCCTTTTCATTCCCAGGTGATGTGGGACTTCTTCCAATATGTTTTATTTCAATCAAAACTAACACATAGTATAAATAGGATGTACTGGATAATGCATGTAAGGAAAAGCTTATTAAGATTATCATCTTTTTGCATCAATCTTTCGCTTTCTCCCGTCTGCTTGTCCCACACATAGTCGAAGGCCTTTTCTTAGGAAATTCTCTTTCTTTGGTATTAATTTTAACATCATGATGACAAAGTGAGATGTTTACATCACACTAACTGCAAAGTTTTAAATTTCTTCTTTTTCATTATTATATTGCGTAGTTGCATAAATTCAAATTATGATATGCAAAATTTTTAGGTAATAAATAGAAATAAAACTTAAGAGCCAACATGAATATTCGAATATTATAAATGAAATCTTTAAAATAAAACTTAAAATTTAGCAGTGAAATAAATGAAATATAGTGCATAAAATATAAGTTAATACATAATTAAACTTGAAAATAAATAAAATACATATATACTAAAGTAGTATAAACTTGACAACTCAAAGTAATATAAATCATTATTTAACCTTATCAATAATTAGCAACTTTAGTAAAAGATAACTTTAAATGTAAAGGAACGGTAAGGTAAAATAATAGTGGGAAAATGATTTTAATATGAAGGAATAATAATTCAAAAGAACTGGAAATCAATTAGAAAGATAAATAACTAGATAATCTTGAAGACAAATAAGTAATATAGATTATAGCTAATGTAACCGTAAATTTACTCATAAGAATATGTAAAATAAACTAATTATTCTTTGAAATATCTTAAATTCTTTGAGATTTTCTCTTTAAAATCTCCTAAAATTTTATGAGATTTATCTGTAAAATCTCTCAAACTTTTATAAGATTTCTCTATAAAATTTCCTAAACTTTTATGAGATTTCTATGTAAAATCTTCTAATATTTTATGATTTCTATATAAAATCTCCTAAACTTTGATATGCATAAAGTAAAGATTTTAAAAAGAATTAGATATTGTAACCATGGTTTTCGTTAGAGACTCATTTCCTACCTTCTAATTATTATAGAGATTGTGAACACTTGATTTTGTCCACCTCATATTAAACTAAACTCAAGTTTTCTTTAGAAACTATGACTACTAGGTTCATATTTTTTTTATGAAAAATTATTAGCCCATTTCATTTTATTTTGTTGATAGAGTTTTGAGCCCATTTTGTATTTAAAAAAAAAAACCCATTTCATCTTGAGTTATTAAAATTTTTGTTATCAGTCCGTGTCATTTCATTTCATTTTTAGTTAAATAAAACAAAACTGAACAAATCAAAAAGCAAAAAAAAAAAAATGAAAGAGGTTAGTGCACCGAACAAGAGAAAGTCAAGAGAGCAGCACCGAATTGGAATGGAGAGTCAAATACAGTTGTGCAACTCACATGCAGTAGCGAGGAGCGTGCAAAAAAATGCAGAAGAAGTCAGAAGTGAACAACTGAGAATCACATGCATCTGATATCAAATTCCACAAAAATCAACGGTGGTCTGGAAAATCAGTTCAATTAGATAAAAAATGACTGCTAAATTGGTTCATGATAACTGTATAAATGGAGATCAGATTCATATATAGAAAGGGGAACTAATTCAGCAAGACATACAGAGGGGCAGGGGATTTCGTCAGCACATACACATTGAGATTTCAGGAATCCAAAGAGGAAGAAAAATCAGAAAATAAGATAAGCTCACTATCATCTTCCTACACCATCAACTCTCATCCTCTCCCGTTATATTCATCATCATCATCACTCATAAAAAACCAGTACATACACAGCCATTGTCTAAAAAGTCTCAGCCACCATCATCAAATCACCTTCATCATAGCCACCATCATCAAATCACCTTCATCATTTCATCATCATCATCATCATCATTATAAACCATCACATAATCACCATCACCTTCCCTAATCCATCATCATCAACAATCCATCTCAACCAAATCACAACCAAAACTATCTAAACCACAACCCAACCAAAACCATCATCAAATCACCTTCATCATTTCATCATCATCATAAACCATCACATAATCACCATCACCTTCCCCAATCCATCATCATCAATAATCCATCTCAACCAAATCACAACCAAAACTATCTAAACCACAACCCAACCAAAACTATCTAGACCATAACCCATCAAAATATACATTATCATCATAAAAAATAAAAGCAAGCTGAGAAACCCCCAATTGGAACTATAATCAGAGCCATTTTAAGCAAAGGAGAAAAGTTGAAAATAAAGGAAAAAAGCTCATCATCACCAAGCTTCTTCTCTAAGCCGCGACCCCCTACCACCGCGAAGTCTTCGAGCTGCCACGCACTCCTTCACGCAGCCGGCCCATTGCGGCCTTCCTCGCCAACACCAACCCCGCCGTGAATCGCCCTCCTTTGCCGGTCTTCACTTCCGTAGATTGAGAACCAACCGTGCGCACAACACTGTGCGGATCAGCCCTGCACTGCATCTGCACAGCCTATGAACCAACTGTAGCAACGCGTCGCCACACCCACACCACCACAAGTGCCCTACTCGCCAAGCCAGCATCGCTGACAGGTCCTTCCTCTCCCTCCTACAAATCGGGCCGTCACCATCCCTCCCTCTTCCATGAATCTATCCTCTGTTTGCAAACACCCTTTTTGTCTCCAGCTATATGTCAAAAGAGAAAAGAAATGTTTGAATACTCAACTTCAGTTTTTTCCAGAACATGCGTGAATGTGCTGCCCCCCCCCTTTTTTTTTGTCTCCCAAGGGTATCCATCGTCGACAACGATGACTAATCCATTCGCCAGTTTGTGTGGGCACTTCAAAGGATGTGATAGCTGGCCTGGGGAAGTTTTTCCATTCCCAAAGGCAGGGATCGAACCCCTGACCTTTGGTTAAGAGTGAACGAGCCCCTACCGCTCGACCACACCCCCAATTATGTGCTGGCTCCCTTTATTCCTTTAAATATATTTCTGGTTGGTTAAGGAAATGGGCTTAGAGTATTGATTTGTTTTTCCAGTTTTTAATTTAAGATCCCATTATATGACCAGATGCATTTTCGGGTATTGGACTTGGGGTTTGGGCCTCCTCTTAGATTTTGCTTGAGTTCATAATTGTTTGGGTTAGAGTCTTTTTTTTTTTTTTTTGCTTTTAAAATAAATTCCTTTCACTATCTTTTGAAAAGATAAAAAAAATATATAAAAATGTTTTGTCCAAAAGGTTGAGTTTAGTTTTATATGTCTTTTCTGGGATTTGAGAATTTTTCTTTTGATCGTAAATTTTTATTTCTTCTGGGGTTATTTAAAAAAAATGAATGATAATGGTGTTTAGGCTGTCTTTCTTTTTTTTCGAATTAGCATATATTCTAGGTAAAGTTTAAATGTTTAAGTGCAACAAATTGAACATGTTGCTTGGTTAAAATGGATTTGCTCAGAATTAACCAAGCTATGATGGTTTGTTAGTTCTTGCATCTTTGAACATTTTAAGTGGAATAGTATGATATTCTAATTTTAATAAAACTCATCAAACACAGACTTATTTTCTACAGAACGACGTAGCTTTGAGTTTCTCATTGCACCAAAAGATACATCGGTGTAGCAAACAACTATTAAGCCAAATTTACTTTTTCATTAAATTGTATTATCTTTTAATTAAATTAAATTGTCTTTTATTTTATTTTTAGATAATTGTGACTCTATTTTCCTGTCTTTTATTTTATGTTATTTTTACATAATTGTGACACTTTCTTCTTGAATTTTGTTTTATTTTATTTTTTACATGATTGTGATTCTATTTTCTTGTCTTTATTTTATTTTATTTTTACATAATTATGATTTTAGAGGGGAAAAATAAGTATTTTAAAGTTATAAATGAATTTACATAATTAACTTTAGGGTAACCGTATTTGTACGTATGTATTAGGGGTGCAATGAGATTCAGTTTCCACCCTTTCCTAATCATAATCAAACTCCCGAACCTTAAAACTCTTTAACAAGACCAATTTTACAAATCTGAAGGTTTTCCAATTTTAACCAGAATTAAAATTGGTGGCGACTCCCGTTCATTTTCAAACCCATTGTCATTTCTCGTTACGATGCCTCCAGGTACATTGTGACAGAGATAACACTATAATCTCATGATCACTCCTTCTTCTCTTTCTTTCTCTTCCTTCCACTTAATCTCTTTTAAGAATATTCAGAGCTTTACACTTGATATCTTAAAAATGCTCAAAGCTCTACTTCTACCATTAAAATTCTACTTCATATCACCTCTTTATATAGAGGTTCTTAGCTTGGCTACCAAGTTTGGAAACTTGAGCACCAAGTTTACTAACTTAAGCACCAAGCAACTTGGCAAACAAGTTTTAAAACTTGATCTCCAAGTAAATTAAATACACATTATTATATTATTATATATTATATCTTAAAAATTATATATATACAGGTTGAAATGTCTCTATAAAATATGAGTAATAATTTTATCAATATTTAATTCTTTGCTAAATAATTAACTCAAACAACTAATAAGAATATGATATATTACTTTATAAAATATTTTATGAAAAAGAGGATGTTACAGGTACACTCGGGAATTACCCACAATAGGAAAGGAAATTGAGATATATTTTGTCTTCATAGGAATGATCAATGAGGGCTAAATTCCCGTTATATGGATGGGAATAACACACCTTCATTTTTCCTATTATTTTTATTGTATTTGCATTATGTATACATTTTAATTTTAATGTAGATTATGTTGCATTAATAGTATTTGTTATTATAAATATTTATGTTTTAAATTGTAAAATATTTTTTAAGTTTTTTCTCTTTTTGAAACTTGTTAATAAACCCTTGAATACAATAGAGATTCAAAATCCCCATGGGAAATGAGAAATAGAGACCCGTAAAGGGGATGGTGATGGGGATGAGAGGCAAAATTCTAAACGGTGATGAAAAGCATAGGACATGTCCCCTTTCTCATAAATACTCATTGTCATCCCTATAAATGGCTCATGATAAAGTAAAATTATCCATTTATTTTTTTTCTTTATTCAATAATTTCAACTTTTGAAATGTGTAAAATTTTCATAAAATAGGATCTTTATTGTTAGTTATACATAATCTATTGAGATATTTTCAACTTTATAAATATAATATTCAAAATAAGATATAAAATAGAATGTCACATTTATATTTTGTCCATTTATTTAATTATTTAACTATTAAGTTACTTTTAAAATAACTTTATATACTCAATATTTTATAAGATATATTTAAATAATTTATCATTTATTATTGATAATGATCAACAAACTATTTTTTATTATCTCCCGTGTATCGCATAGGTCAAATGACTAGTCTTTCCAAAATAACAAAATCTACTTTTAAAGGTTAATCGACATCTAGTTATCATTAAATTCATATTTTTTTTAATTGAAATGTCATTGACTTTGTTTTATTCTTATTATAATTATATTAAGCATCATATAAAAAATACAATGTAATTGACTAATACTATAAATTAGCATATGAAAATTAATATTAAAATAAAAATGTATCTCTATACCAAAAAAAGTATCTAATTGTATAATTTCAAGCTTTTTTATATATAAATGGGTAGTTACAAGTTTTTAAAATTTAAATTTAATTGCATTTTGATTTATAATAGTGTATTCAATTAATAAATTATTGAAATAATAAATTGTGGAAGATAATTTAGTAATAAAACATAATTTAAATTTTATTGTAAATAGAGAAGAAATATGAAATGGAGTTATTTTAGGAAGAAAAAAAACTCAAACTTTTCATTCATAAATAGATACTTACAAATTTTTGAAATTTAAATTTGATTATAGGTAGAGAAAAAAGTGAAAGTAGAGCGATTTAATAAGTTAAGTAATTTTAGGCTTCATGTAATATTTTTATTTGTAATATATTCAATTAAATTTGATACATTATATATACTTTTAGTTTTTGAGTAAAAGCTTATACAAATAGTTTCTATGAAAATCTATTAGTTTTAGCTGAAAAAATCACTTAATTACACGTTTCGTTTGTAATTTGCATTGACTAAATTATGCTAAGATTTTCTTAATATTTAATTTATATATAGTGATGATATTTAAAATTTATATAAATGGATAGTTACAAATTTTTTAAATTTAAATTTGATTATAGGTAGAGAAAAAAGATAAAGTAGAATGATTTAAGAAATCGAGTGATTTTAGGCTTCCTATAATAACTTTTCGTAGTATTCTTTTCAGAAATAAATATATGATATGATTATTGATGAAACTCTCATTTTGTTGCCTCTAAAATTTTAAGTCGAATAAATTGGTCCCTGTAAAAAAAAGGTTATCAAATTGATCCATACAAAATTGAATCATCAGACAAATTGATCTCTTGTGTTCACAAGTTTGATTTAAACGGAAATGGAGGAAAGAGAAAGATTTATGGGATTTAGACGTGTTCATGAGTTTTATTTTTAGGAGAAAAATCCCTATTTTGTAGTTCTTTCAATTTGGGGATTTTAAACCAATTATTATTTAATTTACTATATTATCCTTATTAAAATATAAAATTACCATTTATACCAATTAATATAAAGTATATTAATTATACCAAATTAGTTTAATAAAGAATAAAATTGTAAGAATATATTATAAGCCCTCCGTTTTCTTTTCCTTGTCAGTTTCAAACTCTTGAAAAAAGTTAGTTAAAACCTTTCTTTCCCTTTTCCTTCATTTCTCTTTGATAATTTTCATTTTCATTCCCTCAAAACTTGTGAACACATCCTAAAAAGAAATCTCAAATTAGCCCCTATAATATTGAATAATTTTCCAAGTTAGTCTCTCTATAAAGTTAGGGGAATAACTTGTCAAATAATTTATTTTTACAGAAACTAATTTGGGAGTTATTTTTTACAATGATTAATTTTTTTGACTATTCAATTTTACATGACCAATCTAAGAGTTTTAATTTTTAGGGACTAATGCCTTAAAAGTTTAGAGAGGTTAAAACAAGGGTTTTGTCTTTGTTATTAACTTACAAGACTCTATCTTGACTCTGGAATTTTTTTTGTTTTTATATGATCTTGAATCTTGTAAACCTTGAATTACAACAACTAGGGGAGAAAAACACAAATTATACATAGGTAGTGCAAGCACCAAAAATACGTAGCTAGTGTAAATTTTTATTACTCTTGTAGATTATAAATTGACCCCAAATTTCTTTATTTAGTTAAGGGTTTTTCTAACCTAAGATTTTTTTTAAAAAAAGGTAAGTTTTTCATAGAAAAACTATAATTGTTAACTTTTCACAATGTTCATTTTATCAGAACATTTTTAAACCTATCTATCACAAAAATCTTAGTCAGTGTCTTTAGGACACTGGTTAAAAAAATTACTTATTTAATTCTATTATTACAATAACCTCCTCCTTACTGTTATTCACTATGTTTAGACCTAATATTATTGGGCTAGGCACTGTTTTCTATGTCCAATAGAAGCTAAACTACTCCCATGACACCCATCATATCTCTATATATAGCCTCTTGTGCATTAAATCACACAGATTGAAAGGTATGAATAATTTCTTTATTATTGTAAACCACTTGAGTATTTCCTGACTAGAACATCGGAGTCCTTGCAGGTACACATACTCCATTTGGTGCATGAAGCAAGGAAGATCATCTACAACAATTCATCTTTCCCAACCCATTTCGGATTCCAAAGATATTCTATATGAGTTACTTGTTCATAACAATGGTGTTGTTTGTGTGAACACAACTTGATGTGAGATCTCTCGGACTCCCCATTTATCTTCTATGTTGCTTGCATCGTTAATATAACTTCAACATCCAAATTGTTTGTCAATCAATTCTTTTTATTTCTAAGAGCTATATAAAATTCATTTATGATGTTAAATATTATTTTATTTGGATGAAATGGTACATTTTAGTTATTTTTGAATTCTATAAAATTGGATTGTGGAATTATAATTACAATTCTATTTGTTACTCCAAATAAGAAAATTGGAATTGCATAGTTCAATTCCAATTTCATACACCAATTGGATACATCAAATGACATCCTTTTGTCTTGAGATATGTAAAAATGAATATGAAATTATAAAATATGGGAGGTTAAGGTTTGATGATGTAATTGATATCCAATATGCTACTGTAGAGTTTTAACAAAGTTCAATTGACAATTTGATGGTCGACACATGCTTCTACATTAAGTGTTGGGAGGACTAATTTAGAAGTTTTACTCTAGCAGTGGGTAAAATACCAACTGTTGAATTTTCATTAAACTCAATCTAGCAATCTATATCCTTGGACCGCCATGCGAGCTCCGAAAAAATAGGTCGGGTCAATGTTGAATCCACCAAATAGTACATACTAACATATATTAAACTAAATTGAGACTTCAGCAGTAGTTGGGTGTTTGTCTTTTGTCATCCCAAAATCTTTAGGAGGATTCAATCCTCACTGAATTTATTTTGAATGAAAGAGCAAATGTTTTGCAAGATCATAAGATTGGGATTAGTGTTGAAATCTTAGGAACTTCTTAGGGCCGATTTGAAAGTATGGGAAAATATTTTTCTAAAATGATATTGTAAAAAAGATAAAAGTTACTTTATATATACATTTAAAAATAATTTTGTTTGATTTTGATGTATTGACAATGTAAAAGTTTTTACATAGTTATTTAATCAAATTTTCTTATTTCCATGATCTTTCAAGTATTTGGAGTGATAATCATCCACGTTTGCTTATATGATAATGTAATACCCTAGTTTTAAATAAAAAAATATTAGAATTTTTTTTGTTTGAACTGGGAAGGGTGCCGATTAGCCTTATCTGTTATTTTGGGTCCTGAATTTCGCTAAATATGGATCCTACATGTCTTTAGAGAGCTATATGATAAAATCACATTCTTAGGATCAAAAGTCCCGGTAATTATTTCCAAGAGGAAAATAAGTTAAAGGATGATTTTTAACGAATTTTATGAAACTTTTAAACATTTCATTTTTAGCTCACAAGTTTATGAAATTGTAAAAATTCCTGGACTTGAACTAAAACCCAAAATTTGGATTTTGATTGGTTGGAATTTTAATTTTTGTGATATTTTATTTGAATCCAAATGGAGGTATTTCTTTATTTATATTTATGTTTTAAAGTTAATGGAGAGTACAATAAATGAGGACATTGAAACAACCTAACCCAATTCATATCAACACTTGAGTTATTGTTGAAGAAACTAAGAAAAATCATTCTAGAGAGCACTGCATCGATAAAAAATCCATTAAAAACCCCATTTCAGGGTCCATACCACAAAACACGACCCTTACCCCTCTAAAACACAAACCCTCATCTCCCTACACCATTCTACCACTCTTTCACTCTATTTTCATCAATCTAACTCTAATATTTCACTTCCAAGGCTTAAAGGTAAGAGATTTTACTAGTTTTGCTTCCTATCTCCTCTAATCTCTCCTTATTTTGGGGGTTGGCATGGTGGGCTTCATACTCTTTAAGGGAGTAAGGTTCTTCATTGAGTTAGAGTTAGATCTGAGTTATTTAGAAGTTATTAGTTGTTAATCTAGAGTGTTATTGTTGTATTGACAGATATTAGTGCCATACCTACCCCTAGAGTCCTGTTGGTGCTGTTCTTACTCATTCTACCACTCTAGGTGAGTGGATTCACATCTGTGACTTCTATATTATGCATTAGAGCTATTTTCATGAAAACATAGTTCATTTCATGATATTAGAGATTTTTGTATGAAGATTTGAGATCACTACTAGCTACTGTGCTTTGAATTGTTGATTAAGAGCATGAATATGTTTCTAACAAAACCATGGGACCACTGTTGTTGAAATGATATTGTGGAGGTTTGAACTGTGAATTTTGAACATTTAAAGTTGTTATGACGATTACATGGTTATTGGTATTGAATACTATTATATGAGAAACTTTTGGATAAGAGACTTTATTTAATGTTGTGAAAAGATTTGTTTAAAAGCAGGAACTACTGAGAGAAACAGGGCTGTGAGTTAATGGCAGCTATTCCATTAACTTTTGTATACCAAGGCCCACTACGGGCAGGCTTAACCTTATCTAGATCAGTCCGCCGAGGACGCGGTTCGCTAGGGACCATTAAGATCTCAGATATGAACTGATGTTTGCCAGGGGCTGAGCACCATATTACTGTTCATGGATAGTCTATTCTCTTTTGTAGTGCCTTGAGGAATATCATGGTGTTTTATGTTTCCAGTAAATTTATGATTTTATAGCTATTATGTGAAATAAATATAAATATTTTACAAATATTGCATTATGTGTTCTTTCTCATGTCCCATGAAGGGGTTTCAAGAGAGGATTCACTCATTGAATTTTTCATAAAACTCACCCCTCTCCTTTTCTCCTATTTACAGATATAGCAACAACTGCGGGTCCTTTCTGGCCACTTTTTTCCCATCAGCAATAAAGATTTTAGCTGGTGAGCTTTACTTGAGTGAAGTATTCTTGATTCTGTTAAAGTGCTTCAGTGTCATTTGCAAGCAGGAGTCCTAAAGCATTCATAGATTGTTTTGCATAATTTGACTATATTGTTGTATTTAAAGACTTAGGCATTATGGATATAATAACTTCAGATTTTATATGTTGATTATGAAAGTTTAGTTATGATTATATTGATTTCGGAAAAATAGAATTATGCCTTAAATGAAATTATGTATAAATTATGCATCTAGAAAGTACACAAGTCAAGAGGCTTTCGTGCAAATGTGATTTCTCACATGCCGGTCACGATTTAATTCAGGTCGTGGCATATAATGAATGGATGACAATGTAAAATTTTTTTATTCTATCAATAGATCAAAATTAAATTTAAATTAATATATTTCTAGACATAATATTAAAAGAATTTTATTTATCTTTAAATATCTTTTTTTATATTAAAACACAAATCTTTTTCTAGGAAATTAAAATTATAACTTCTGAATAAAAAATTATATCTTTTCTAGTAGTTTTGTTTTTATTACAAAATTTTACACAAACATATCAAAAAATTTAAAAAAAAAGAGTCATTTTTAAGCAAAATAGTGACACACAAACAAACTTTTAACACCCAAAAAAATGAGTGTCTATTGAGACACTTGTGAACACCCAATTTTGTCCTGCTCATATTAAAGAACTCAAGTTTCTTTCAAACTATGAGTATTAGGTTCATTTTTATTCTTAGTTTATTTTATTTTATTTTATTTTAATTTATTCTATTTTTCAGTTCTTTATAAAAATAAAAAAAAACTCAACCCATTTCATTTAAACCCATTTCATTTGTTATTAAAAAAAAGATTTAGCCCATTTTTATTAAGCCTATTTCTTTGAAAACAAAAAAAATCTTTTAACCTGATTTCCCTCTTATCTTCTTTTAAAATAAAAAAAATAAAATAAAAGATTTTGATGATTGCCGTTGGTCAGCACCGATTTCAATTGCACCTTCTTTCAAAGAAAAAAAATGGTAATATGCCTGTCTTCAACGCCTGTTTTCTTGTTTGTTGGAAATAACAGAACAAAGAATGAAAATTTCAAAAAAGTGAGCATAGTTTTGAGAATAAAGTACAAAAGAATCAGAGAAGTGGAGTGCAGTTGGAAAAATTGGCAGAGAGAGTGTAGAAAGTAAAAAATAATTAGCATCCCGTATCCCATGAAATCAAGGTTTTTTACGAATAAAAAATGAAAACAAAGATTAATTGCACATTTGTGTAGGGAGTGAAATTAATCACCAAAATGCACCGAATTTGCAATTAAAGCAATACGTAACACAGTGGTACATATTGCCTACTACAATACGTCAATAAATTTCACGTATTACATGTATACTGCCATTGATGCACTCTCTCCTAAATGGAGTAAGACTGTGATACGTCAGAGGTAAGGAAAGGAATACATGGGAAAGGAAAACATATTGTGCTTTCAATACGTTGCTTATTCACATGTATAATGGTTGGCTACTGTTGCAAGTAATACGTGAACTCATCTCATGTATTGTATGTGCCAACCCCTATATAACCACACAGGGACCACAGTCTAATGTATTCATGTTTTCTACAATAGGTAAAAAACTGATATTTACAGGTAGAGAGAAAGTGCAAAAGTTAAGAGAAAAAATGGAGAGAGTGAGCCAAAGAAATTTCTAATAGAAGTAAAAGTTTTAGTATGGCCAAGAATAATAATATTTATCAAAGAGATCAATACGGACACATTTCAGCAAATCTTAAGACATATGTAAGTTAATAAATTAATTTTTTCTTTACATTGTTATCATTAAATGATTTAATTTTCTGTATTTGATAGCAATAAGTTAGAAAATTTGGTTTAATAAAAATTTGGGTTGATTATTTATTCTTTATATGTAATAGTATAATTAGCAAGAAAAATGTTATATTGATATTTAGTTTAATAAAAAATCTTAAAGATAACTAAATAATGTTGTGAAGATTTTAATAATTAAGATCTAATTAGTTACTGTCTCCATTTTGTTAAGTTTATCGTTTCATTGCAACTAGTTTAGAATCTCTAGCTTTGTACATTTTAGGATAGAAATTTTTGTTATTTATTCTTTATAACTAATAGTATAGTTAGCAATAATAATAGTATATTAATACTTAGTTTAATAAAAAATTCACAAAATTAAATAAATAATATTGTGAATAGTTTAATAATTAAGATATATCTATATAGTGTCTCCATTTTTTTAAAGTGTATGATTTTATTCCAATTAGGTTAGAGTATAGCTTTGTATATTGAAATCTTAGGATTGAAATTTTTGTTAGGGATTAACTTTAACATGAAAATTAATTTTTTTGTAATTGATTTTAAAAATTTAAATTAAATATTTCTTTAGTAGATATGTTTGTTTCAGGAGGTGAATTTCGTAGGTGTATCAAAAAAAAATTATCGTTAGTCTTTGAAAATGCTTCCTATCTTATATTATCAAGTTTTTAGAGTTATAGAATTTAGAAAGTGTAGTGCACTTTAGTAAGTTTGTTAAAGTTGTCTTGATGTAAATTGATTTTGTTTGTTTATGTCCTCTATGTAGCCTCGTACAGTTCTGCGTGGTAGATCTGACTTTAACCGTGCAATTGCCGATATTCGTATCCAGCCATACTTGATACAGGCAGGGTTTTGGCATACTTTGCAGATTCCTTATTATAAGTATGATAATGCATTGCTATCGGCATTTGTTGAGTGTTGGAGGCCCAAGACGCACACTTTTCACCTACCTGTGGGTGAGTGCACCATCACTCTACAAGATGTGGCATTCCAATTAGAACTGCGAGTGGATAGGGGACCCGTGAGTGGTTGCACGGGTTCATGGGGGCTCCATTATCAGGGTATGGACATATGGGAGCTTTGCGATAAGCTGCTAGGGAGGGTGCCATTAGAGGATTATCGGAGGGTTTATAAGAATAAACTCTCCATGGACTGGCTTAGGAGAGAGGTTCTACCATTGGGCCCTCAGGAGACTGAGGAACGGATCATGCAGTTAGCGCGTGCATATATTTTGTTGTTGATTGGCGGTGTGCTACTTGCTGACAATTCTTCTTCTAGGGTGCATGTGAGGTATGTCTCGCTACTACGAGATTTTCAGGAGTGTGGAAACCTCAGCTGGGGTTCTGTTGTGCTATCTGTACTCTACAGCGGATTCATGGGGGCTCCATCATCAGGGTATGGACATATGGGAGTTTTGCGATAAGCTGCTAGGGAGGGTGCCATCAGAGGATTATCGGAGGGTTTATAAGAATACACTCTCCATGGACTAGCTTAGGAGAGAGGTTCTACCATTGGGCCCTCAGGAGACTGAGGAACGGATCATGCAGTTAGCGCGTGCATATATTTTGTTGTTGATTGGCGATGTGCTACTTGCTGACAATTCTTCTTCTAGGGTGCATGTGAGGTATCTCTCGCTACTACGAGATTTTCAGGAGTGTGGAAACCTCAGCTGGGGTTCTGTTGTGCTATCTGTACTCTACAGCGGACTTAGCCGGGCTTGTGGCATTTATACCGTGGATTTTAGTGGATGTCTTTATTTGTTCCAATCTTGGATTTGGTATGGAGTGCCACAATTGAGACCGAGAGTTGATGCTGGTATACTGTTTCCACTGACCATGAGGTTTGTCAAAATTCCTTTTCTGTTATAAAAATTTATATTTCTAAACTCTCTTTTTATTTTGATGGGTTTAGGGTATAAATAATTGAAAATTTACTTCAAAAGCAAAACATTGGTGAGATATGGATATGGCATTGCTTTTCAGGTGGCGCAGATATAGATGTCCACCATATGTTACAGGCAATCGATTACAACTGATGAGGATACAGGTTGATTTGCTATCACATGATGATGTAAGTGTATATATATATTATTTAATATTTTGATTAACCCAATATAAGTGCAGAAGGTAATAAGTATTTATGCAATTGCAGTTCATCTGGGCTCCATATGACACTCAGGAGATACATATGGCCACACGAGAGTGGGTGTATCAGGAGTCACGCCTTTGGACTTCCGTGACATCCTTTCTGTGCTTTTCGACTGTGGAGTGGCACCAGGTGGACCGTGTGCTCTGACAGTTTGGTGCACAACAGCCCATCCTAGATGAGCCACTAAACATTGATGGGCCGATTGGAAAATATGCACGTGGGTAGTCGCCTTGGTGGCCAAACCATTATGGGGTATGGTACAACTTGTGGGCCATAAGGCACGGGAGATGTATCATCATACATCGTTGGTCCGGATCAGTTCAGGTACCATCAGTGGAGTACTTTACATGGTCTTGTGATGTTGCGCGTAGAGTCTTAACACCCAGTATTCCACATCATGCATACTTGCCTCCTGATGCACCGATGCATGTCCCTATGGTGCATGTTCCACAGAGCCCTGATCATGTTCCAAACAGACGTTGAGTTGAGAGGCGTGCTCAAGTGGGGACCAGCGCTATATGTTGACAGCCTCGACAGGAGAGTCCTGATGATGATGGTGATGCTGATGATGATGATGGCCATGGTGGCGATGATAGGGGTCCCGGCGGGATTGGAGGCCATGGGGAGGAGCCCATCACTCAGACTGTGCCTAGTGGGAGTGGCCATCATACGAGCGAGCCCAGCTCTCAGCCCGAGCTTATTAGGAGTGGTTACTAGATGGGTGAAGGTAGCACTCGGCCTGAGTATCAGTTCCAGCCACAGTTTCACACTGGTGAGGATAGCTCACATAATCGGTGACAACAGGTGCCTGATATAGACCTACTCGATCAAGTGGACCTAGACTAGGACCTGACATGGGTGGAGATCTACAGATTGCTAGGGTGGTCCCTGGATCATATCCCTAGTACCAAGATGACGGAGGAGCATAGGGCGCTTGAGTTTGATCTAAATGCTCCGCCTAGACAACCCTCATTATCTCTTGTACATGGGAGAAGCCCCTAGCATATGGGTGAGGTTCCGTCCTTTGATCTTTTGGGCAGAACTCCACCATCAGGGCGCGTTCAGCAGTCGAGTCCGGCTGACTCGTCGATCATCGACCGAGGAGCGGCGGCCGGCGGAACCTATGCGTGACATTCGTCCTCGTCGATGTTACACTGGAGGACATATTGGAGCTCCTATCCGTCGCAGATGGGACCGCTAGACCATGAGGTAATGTTACATTAATTTGTATATTACATATTTCACACATTCAAAATTGTTACATTAGCTCTATAATATTATCTTTTGTAGGTGTGAGAAACAGACCTATAAGTCTATGGATTTGGCAAATCAAGAGAGCAAGGACATTTATGTTATTTCGTTTAAAGTTTTCTAGAATGCTTATGTTTGTAAAATTGTAGTTATTTTATTTTTATTAGTTGTAGCAAATTAGTTTGTTCCAATTTGCTCTCAGTTATATATTACTATATTCTTATATTCTCTCCTTGAGTGAATGATGTGAAAAAATGGCATCAACATAAATACTTAGGAGAATTACTCAAATTCCAAAATAAACATACATTTTAGTACACGATAATACTAGGCTGGATAATGAAAGTACTAAAACGAGTAGATAATGGCCATGGTGGCAATAGTTCACTACACAGAGTAAAATAGGAAAATAACTACAATTACTGTGAGGCTCCCGCTTGATTAGAGCTAGAGCCTAATACTTGCGGGCAGCATCACCTGCTATGACCTGGCTGCTTGCACATCCCGCACCGCTTTCCATGACCAGTCTTAATTTCATCCATTTCATTTTGAATTCTAGATGACATAGGTCGACCCTCTTTTGCCCGTCTAAGCTCAGGATTAAGCCAAATTCGAAGCCCATTGAATTGAGGCTAGAGTGTGTCATTAGAAGTAGGTTAAAACTCCATTTTGTACACATTGAAAACTCTCTGCATGCTATTAACCTCATCAACAAAAGAAGTCCAATCCAGGTGTACCTCTGGATATCCACAGGTAGCCAGTACATGTCGACAGGGATAATGCAAAGTTTGAAAGTGTCTGGAGTCACACCAACGCTCCCTAAGTCTCACTCTATAAGTACCATAACCTGAACCACCCATGTATTGGGTCTCTTGGACAACGAAGGACTTATTGGCTCGTGAAAAATTAGTAACAAAAAGGTCGCCGGTCAACTTCCTGTTGATTTCACTCACTCGCAAAAGTGCTTGTGAAAACCTTACGCCTGATACAAGTTATGCCTCGGCTTGCTACTCCTTTTTGACAAATAGTGCAGCAAGATGATAGTATGTTGCTTTAACTATGGCAGTTATGGGAAGATTGCAGACTCCTTTCAGAACAGCATTAATACACTCGGAGAGATTAGTTGTCATGTGACCATACCGATGCCCTTCATCATGAAGCTGAGTCCACTTTGCTAGGGGGATTCTTCTCACCCATGCACCATATTCGAGTTTGAAGCTCTCCACTAACCCATAATAGTGGTCAAGCACTACCTGAGTCTTTGAATATGCTGCATTGACTAGAGATCGCTTAGCTTCTTTGTTCTTGAATTTTAGTGCAAAGTTTGAAGCAATGTGGCAAATACAATAAGCATGATAGGCTTGTGGAGGATGCTATCTACTCCTTTTCGCATCTAAAGAGGCTATTATGGCAACATGCCTGTTAGAAATTATAAGAACCCCTTGTTGTGGTGTCACATGTTGTCGAAGATTAGTTAGAAAAAATGATCAGGTATCAGTTGTCTCTCCTTCAACCACAGCAAATGCAATTGGTAGAATGTTCGAATTTCCATCTTGTGCTATTGTTATAAGCAATGTACCCCCATACTTGCCATACAAATGTGTCTCATCCACTGAAACAAAACGCTTGCAGTATTTAAATGCCCCAACACAAGGCGAAAATGTCCAAAAAACACGATGAAACATCATGCACGTGGGGTTCACCAAATTTCCTTCATAGTAAGGCAGAGTTGAAATTTCAAATACTATACCTGAAATTAATTTAAAATAAATGAAAATGATTAGTTAATCAATTATTCTGAAAAAATAAATAAAAATTGAACATGTAAAGGTACCTGGCATGAAAGAATGCAAACCAAGTAGCCATTTCGAAAGCTCATTGTAAGAATCTTCCCAATCTCCAAAAATTTGAGCAATGACTTTGTTTTGCAAGCCATGCCTTCCTATATGAAACCGAAAATCTATACTTTTCCTGCACTGAGGCTTACAACACTCTAATAGGAATTGTCGGGTCGGCTTCCACCAACAAAAATATGCAAGAAGTGATAACATCAACATCGAAGTAGGAATTGTGTTGTGAAACTCCTCAAGCCAAGCAAGTGTGCTATCCTTTGTACTTTCACACTTCCTATACCCCCATTTTCCGTCTATATGTGACACGGATGCTCCAGTTACACCTATTCCCAAAGTGTTTACATTTGCCTTTATAGTTTGTTTGATCTAACTTATGGACCTTGTACTCAACACCCCTTCGGATGTTTTAAGTTTTAACTACAAGCAGCACAGACTGTTTATTGGGAAATTGTTGGCCCTCTTGTAAGGGGAACTCTCCAGATGATTGCACAGTGTATCCACTAACCACAGTGTCCCTCATCCTTCCTTCCATTGTCCCTTGAGCTTATTCCATATTCAAACTTGAATAGTGACCAACTTGTTGACTTTCAGAACACATGAGAGTTTGTGTCAATGACTGGGTTTGGGTTGGGGGCACTATCTCTTCGTCATTATCTTGCGGCACTAAACAATTTCAAGTAATATTAAAATATCGTAACATTCATTGTAAATAATCACTTATACTAAATGATAAAGATTAATTTTTTTGCAAGTCCAAATAATTTCACTAGGCTTCCACTGTGTCACTTAGTTTTAAAAGCATTTAACTTGTTCCTTATATTGTAATATTTCAATTTTTTAAACAATAAATCATTTATTGAAAAATTAGACGCCCCTATAGCAATCTATATAAAATTAACTACATACATCATAGTAAAATAAATAACATAAAACATGAATACTTGATTAAGCAATATTACACAATAAGTTAACGACATTCTTAAAATAAATATAAGAAAATAATCCATGGATGGGAATTTGTGAGCTAAAGAGAAAAATTTTACACAAAAAACTAGTTAAATTAACAAATACTTCCCTAACTCAAGAATAAGATTCGAACAAATTAAAAATTATGTTGATTACAAAATCTTAAAAGATATAAACACTCTAAACACTAGAATTAAATCGTACCATCGTTCAACTTCTCTTCAGAAATCACTTCATTGTAAGGCTCATACTCTGCAATTGGACCATCTAGTTGAAGTTCTCCACCACCCTCGACCATAGATTTCCTTAACATTAAGCCACTAGTCCCTTCTACCAAATTTACTTGTCCAACATTTTCATTTAGCACTGGACTTTGCCTTGGAATTATTATAGGAGGCTGAGCTAATGACATCCCATCAAAAGCTTGAAGGGGATTTGATCCTTCAGAACTCAGCTGCAACTCTCCCATAGTTACAAATACCTCCATAACATGAAGATCGGGAAATTGACTATGGCAATCAAACATCATTATCAAATCATCATCAGTATCAATGCTGCAACTTCCATACCGCACCGCACCTTGACTGATCAATATAGGTAGTCGATACATCATCTAAGTTATTTGCTTACTTTCTTCCCATAATTTGTGAAGAATTTTGCTGTGAACCTCAGAAAGACTCATAGATGAATGCACATTTATAAGTATAGGATTTTGACCACCAAAATTCACTCCATCTTGTGAATTTTGAATAATTTCACAATTATAGTGAACAAGTAAATAATATCTCCCAAACATTTTTTTTAAATATATGAATAACTCACTCACAGAGGGTGTAACCTGAGAGGGCCTTTGGAGGATTTTCATTCACATCAGGATATTTATTTTCCAAAGAGTTGTCTTGCTTCTTGGAGATTCTGAGAAAAGTTGGAGAGAAATCACAGAAGTGGAGAGATTTTTGTTAAAAAAGAAAGAACAGTACTGTGGTATTTTTTTTCTTGGTTGTTATCATCTGAATTTCATCTTCTTCATTCATTTAGATCATAAATCATGCACACACAGGCACACACAAAATTCAGCTAGTGAAATCCATTTGCACATGCCATGTTTTCTTTCACAACAAACAAAAAGAGGGGTTCAAACTGCAGCCAAAGGACCAATAATAATAGCCCATTTCTCAACATTAAGCAAACCACTGTTTCTCCTTCATGAGCTCCATGAAACCTGCAAAGATCTCCTCCCTCCATCCTGCCATGCCAGCCACACAAAGCCCCCATGTGAGACCCCAATCACCACAGTGAACTTTCCTTCCTTCCCCACGAACTCAGCCCCTCTACCGTGCCAATATTGAGAGCCCAAGCCACCACCGTCAGCCTCGACCTCGCATGCACCCAACGAGGTCGAACCATCATTGCTGTAATATTCTAGGTTAAAATAAAAAAATTTGGGACCACTCAGGTGGTCATTAAGAAGTAAGTCGGTGCGGCAACCGCACTGGAAACCGCCCAAGCGGTCAATAAAGAGTTAAAAACCCCCATTTCGGGGTCCAGAACCTTCAAACACCCATTTTTCATCCCCAATCTTGAGTTCTCACTCCCAAATCATGGTTCTCACCCCCAAAGCTCCATTTCCTTCCATTTTTCATCAATCTAACACCAATCTTTGATTCTTAAAGCTTTAAGGTACGTTGTTCTCTTAGTTCTGCTCTCTTTTCTCCCTTTCTTTGGGTTATTAGGGTCATTCTCTAAGTTTCTCAAGGGAGGGAGGTTTTCTACTTGGTTAGAAATGGATTTTGATTATTTAGAGGTTTAGAGGTTGATTTAGAATTATGTTATTTCTATATCAGATACTGCTGTCAATTCAGCCTTCTAGTATGCTGTTGTTGTTAGTTCCTCACTATTCACCTCTCTAGGTGAGTAGGTTCACACTTGTAATTTCTATGTTCTGCATTAGAGTTATTTTCATGAAAAATACGATTTATCGCTTGATTTTAGAGATTACTGTATAAGGATTGTAAATTGCTGTTAGTTTATATGTTTTAGAACCATTGATTTTAGAACATGAAATATGTTTTTCATAAAACTCATGGAACCATATTTGTTATATTGATTCTATGTAGAATGGATGATATGTAAGTGGTTAGAGACTTGTCTGATGATTTTAGTAGATTCTAGAACTGATTCATATATATGATTCAATTTGATAATTAGATATGAAATTCAAAGAAATGATTGGAACTATGGTTTTAACCTTTATTTCAAGTATGTGGCTGAGCTTTCTAGACTATGAGAAGTTTGGTAATGTGAATTCTGTTTTACAGAATAAATCAAAAGGTTTTAGAGCTTGAATCCTCATGAGATTCATAATAGTTGGCGGATACATATTCTGTGAGTTTATGAAATCACGGATGTCTATAAAGGGTGATCCCTTGCGCATGATTTCATAGCCACAGTTATGCTAAAGTCAGATTGTTAGAGTCAGATAGACTCAGAGCTCGCAGAGAATTGAAAGCTTTAAAGGTTTTAGCAAAAAATGTATTTATTTGGTTAGTTTAGAAAGTAGCTATAAGGAAACAAGCTATGTGTTAATGGCAATAAATCCGTTAACCTTGGTACCAAGTAGGTCGGGCCAGATATAACAGAGAAGGTATTGTCACACTGGGAATGATGATACGTAACGCTCAGATGTGACCAGAGATATTCAGATATTTATTATCACACTGGGGACGGCAATATGTAACGCCCAGATGTGATTAGACATTTATACTCAGAGACTTATTGTCATACTGGGGACGGCGATACGTAACACCCAGATATGACAAGACATTTATGTTCAGAGATTACTATTTCTCTAGGAGCTACTATGTTGTGTGCTTATATGATTTCAGGTATGACAGTAAATTGAGAAAATTGTTTTCAAGTTATAACATGATGATTATAAAGGACTTTTAGAAATATATGTATACTTAGTTATGTGAAATTTCTTAATATTATTAATGTTGTTATGATTATGCATTGTTTCCTTGATGTCCCATGAAAGGGGGTTTCAGGTGAGGATTCACTCACTGAGTTTTGGCAATAAAACTCACCTCTCTGCTTTCCTTCCTATTACAGGTATTGTAGTAGCTGTCCTCCTAGCTACTAGTATCCCCACAGCACTAGAGTATAGCTGGTAAGCTTCACTTGAGTGAAGTATTCTCAATCTGTTTAGAGTGCTCCAGTACATTGCAGGCAGGATCCCGGACATAAAACACGTTTTATTTTTGCATTTGGCATAATATGATTATACTTTGAATTGTATATAATGATCTGGACATTGGACAAAGTGTATTTGATTTGTATGTATAAATAATTCATGGTTTTGAGACTCGAGAGGCTATTATAAGACTTTAAATATAATGATTTTGATACCAGAGAACAAGTGATTTATATGTAGAACAAGAGAAAAATTTCTATCTATCATGGATGTTAGAGCAGAGCATGCACGCAAAATTTGTAAACAGGTCACGAGGCTTGTGTGAGAATGAGATTTCTCACATGTTGATCACGTGCCTAAGTCGGGTCGTGACAATTGTGCAAAGACCTTCATGTGCAAACCCATCACCAGCTGCGCTGCCGTGTGGCCTTCCTTTTCCCAAGGCGGCGCGATGTTCCTCCTTTCCTCCCTCATATGCATGGAAACTGATTTCCCTTACTCTCTCATTCTCTGATTCTCATTCTCTCTCTCTCCGTGTGTGGAAGTGAATATGTGGGTATGACTGTATTTGTGTGTGTGTGAAAAAGAGAGAGTTCCTTTGTATGTTTGTGTGCTACGTGTGTCGGTGCATGTGTGTGTGTGTGTGTGTGCGCGTTTGAACTTTTAAACCACATAAAAAAAAATGAAATCCCAAGTAATGTGCGTTCCAGACTTTTCCTTCCTTGTTACTTTAGTTAGTATTCTATTGTATTATATTATTTTATGTGTGGAATTTACCTTCAGTGTAGTGTAGGTATGCTTGGATTTGTGAGGCCATGTCATTGGGCTCAATTAGTTGCTAGACGATATTTGTTTGGGCTGTTTCAGCAGGAATGAAAAAGAGTGTTTGGATTTTTTTATTATCATTAATATACGTTTTTTTTAAAAAAAGATTTTACGGCATGTGGTTTTGGTAATCATTTTTAAATCATTTGATCAGAGTTAAATAAAGTAGTTTATTTCAATTTTCAATTAATGCTGAAAAATTTTAAAAAATAAAAATAAAAATAGTAATTAGGACTGTTGCTTTAGTTTGATTATTTTGCTTGTTTTTTATAAAGGTTAAATGTATGTTTGTTATTTGTTTATGAACTCACTGAGATTAGTGTCAAAAAACGAATAAACATATTTCATGTTTCTTTCTTGTAAATAAATTTGTTTGTTTAAAAAATAAAATAATTTCCATTGTAATGATCAATGAAGGTGATTGAACAGTAAATGTTATCTTCACCATGGTTGAATCATAGGGGTTTATTGAGTAGCCAAGTGCTAATTTAAATCCTATATAAGGGTGGATTTTGTTTTCAAAAATTGTTTCCTTGAATGTTTTCTCAAATTAATTAAAATTGACCAATACACAAATATTTTCTATAGAACTACTTGACTTTGAGTTCCTCATTGCACCAGAGGATATATAGGAGTAGGTAATTCCTGTCAAGTCAAAATTAATTTTTTCGAATTTATGTGTGTTTAAACTGTAAATATATTTTCAAAATTTATTTGCCAAAATTAATTTTTCTTACTTTACTTATTTAAATTATAAGTATTTTACTAAATTAATCTTTCTTAATTTATGTATTTAAATTGTAAATATTTTTTCCAAATTAATTTTTCTTAATTTATGTGTCCAAATTGTAAATATTTGTCTAAATTAATTTTTCTTAATTTATATGTTTAAATTGTAATTTTTATCTTCCTTTATTGAAATTTTTAAGGGTTATTAATTAATTTCCATAATTTTCTAAGGTACCTTTTAAGGATTTAAGGTTTACGGTTTAGGTTTTAGGGTGCTGTAGAATTAAGTTCCTATCCTTCCCTATACATAACCGACTCCTGAACCCATACCTGGTTTTCAAAGACCGTTTTCTAAAACAAAATGGGTTTTTCCTGGTTTTCCTAATTTAAATAAACTTGGTGGCGAATCCCCGTTGCGATCCCGATTACGACAATACTCACTTCATCACTATTAAATATCATAGTGGTTCTTGCCCATCAGATCCATACATCACATCCAATAATAAAGTAGGTGTCTCAAGCATAATTATCAGCCTCAACAAGGTAATCAACTTGATCAAAGCACCGTGTCACTAGATCATTGGTTGAATTGAAATTAATTAAATTAATATATAAAAATATAATTTAGTACGTTTAATAGAGTGTACATCTATAATTTATGGGAGACAATAGAACAAAACCAAGTACAACCTAGTGGTAGCATGAGTTTCCATTACGACATCATGGTTTGTGCTTGGTTTGAACCTTACCTTTGATGGTTCACACCGGTTATCATCGGGTTTAATCAAATTTGACCGAGTTAATTACATGCATGGTCCAAATGGAGAACTGGACCAGTGATCAATTCACCGATTTTCGATTTGAACCGGTCAATTCAATCTAAGTTTAATTACTATGGTCTTAATAAATATCTACTTTTAGATTGTTAAAATAACACTATTCTATAGAATAGGGATCAGGATCAATGATCTAAGTTTTTGGGGATTTATAGTTGTGCAATTAGGATTTTATAAGTAAGAAGCTGAATAGATAACTTTTTGAGTTGAAAATTCTTACTCTTGAATTAAAAATCCCTAAAACATCGAACCACTAATTTGTATTTAAGTATTCAAATTCAAATAGATAGGATATCTAGAGATGCAAATCCCCACGTTTGAACTAAAAATTTTCGAAGTTTATATATAAATCTCCATCACACTCATGATAAGATAAAAAAGACAGAGAGGATGTCTTTTTACCCCATTTTATAATTGAAAATTTTATTTTATTCGTTAGAAAAACATTTACTCCCATCTTTTCTTTACTTCAAACATTTTATATCTATTTCAATTAATTTCTAAATTAAATAATGACATGTATATTTTTCCTAAAATGAGTAATTTAAAAGGTAAAAAAATTGCATTTTTTCGTGAAAAATCTCTATTTGTTATTTTTTTATTTGATAATTGAATACAGTTAAAAATATGAATTTTTTTTCATAAAATCACTATAGACCAACACTATAACACCAACCAAGTTACAATTACCACATTTTTTTAATTTTGAAAAAGAGGAATGATATACAGTCACCACCATATTTACACCAAATACTTACACCATACTAAATGACAAAATAAGTGTAACGACTCTCCTATTTGTATCTTTCTAATAAAATAATTAATTGGGAGAAATTGGTAAGGATTTTAAAAATTCTAACAGACACGGTTAGGATCATAACAATATGAGGATTCTGTAAAAAAAATGAAAATTAATTAAATATTAATAAAAAATTAGAATAATAATATTTTAATCGGTAATATAAGATGAGATCTTATAAATGATATTAGGACAAAAAAAAATTAGAATAATGTTAAAAAGATAATTCTACCCGGTAAAGTTTTTTTTTATGTCAATCTGGTATTGAAATAATGAAAAACGGTGCACCGAAATGGTAATAACCGGTATACCAAAACATCGAGATTAATCAAATTAATGGACATTATCATATCTCAAATAAATTGTTAGTTAGAATAATCAAATAAATATAGATATTTCTAGTACTGATAGAAGGCAATTTGATCAGGAAATTTTAATTTCCTTACTTTCTCTCCAAGTTAAGGATTTTATAAAAAGGAAACCAAATTCCATTTCTTCTGGGTTGTTCCCAGAATTCACGTTTTCTTTTCTTTCTTCTTCGTTACTTTCTTTTCTTCATTTTTCCATTCTCTAAATTTTCTCCTTTGAAGAAACTTCATCAAATCACCATAGTTGCAAAGAATACTCTTAGCTTAATCTAGGGCTGAAACAAAAGAGTTTGAGGTTTGTTTTGAAAGGAAAAACTAGAGGAAAGCTTGGAGGAAGGTAGGAAAGTTACCCTAGTCTTTTCTTAATGATGTTTTGCTTTTTTTGCTAAGATAAATGCTTAAATTTGTTGAATTTATTGTTGCTGAAATCTGAATCAAATTTGAGGATTTAGGAGTGCTTGAATTGTGATGAATCATTCTTATAGAACCAGAATTTTATTTCTTAAAAAAAAACTATTCTTGAACCAGAATTCTATTTTTCAAAATCATTGTTAGAACCAGAATTTTATCTTTCAGAAACCATTCTTGGAACCGGAATTTTATTTTAGAATTTTATAATTTTTGAGTGCTTGGATTATTATGAAATCTTGTGTATTGGAATATAGGTGCTAGAAATTTTTACAGCATCAATTCTTAGTTTATATGATATAGTAGGTGCTTTAAATGTGTATGTGCTGAAATTATAGGTGCTGGAAATTTTACAGTATTAATTCTTATGTTGTATGATCTTGCTATACATAATAATCAAAACTGGAAAAAGTGGTAGTAAGACTTGGCTTGTGTCTTCGAAAAATTTAAGAGCAATTAATGTCCAAGAAATGTTGATTCATTGTAGAAATAGTTTGAAATCCATCGCAGGAAACTTGGTTCAATTGTTGGAAAATTGATGAGAATTATTGCTAACCAAAAGATGTAACAGAAATTTTGATGGTATAAAATCTATTAAAAGCCTGGTAGGCTTTGCAGAAAAACATCACAACAGTATACCAAATGTTACGGGAAATATTTCCTAAAAGTTAAAGAGAGACATTGTATTTATTCAAGAGATTTTAATAGGATATTTCATAAGAGTTTAAGTAAGTTTCAAGGAAAAATCTCAAAGTAAAGCATGAAAAATAGAATTCTTGAAAAATAAATCTTACTCAACAACTATGAGAAATTTTATACAAATGATAAAAATGCACGCAAAGAAAGAAAACTTAAGAAAATAAATCTTATGCAATGTAAATTGATTAGTGGTAAGCTCATGGATTCATGGGTAGTAGTAGACGTGCTACGCCCTTAGAACTATATTAGGTTGTAATCGTGACGGCGTTACATCGTTATGAGGAAATGGATGTACTGAAAATAGCAAGGCTATTAAAATAAGATGGAGTAGACGTACTACATCTAGGGAACTATATCAGGTTGTAACGCGACGACGTTACATCATTGACAGTACGATCCAAAGAGAAGTATATCAGAAGAATCCTATGAGTTCTACTATTAAGTTTTAAAATTATCTAATAAAATTAAGTCATAAGAGATAATGACACTAACTAATGAGATCATTATTTAAATAACTAAAGTCACCTTGCTTATCTTGCATTAAGTTAAATATCATTGAGTATAAGACTGGTTCTTTTCCTATTGGGAATCGTTGATTCTCATTCCTGCTATATGATGTATGTTATATAGATGGCCTCGATCGTGTTCTTTCTCAAGATGCCTGACTTGCAGTGGCATTATGACCCGGAGTTGGGGTCATTGTACCTGGTCGCTGAGTCTCGTATCCGTATTTACGTACTGTTTGCTCGCTTGTTTGCTACTACTGTTATGAGTCCTACTTTTGATCCAGAGTCCCCTTTTCTTGTTTTTTCGCTGTATATGACTCATCCACCACAACCTGCCATTGATGCTGAGTTTGATCCTTCAGAGGAGACATCTTCTGGTTCCTCTACCCCTTTCGGAGATAGTGGGGACTGGCAGGGTTACCTAGCTAATGTGCCTAATGGGCACTACTCTCCACTTGCTTGACTGACTATGGGTATTCAGCTTGTTGATAAATGTAGTATGACTTAGAATCCCTCATATTATTTGACTATCATAGGCTTTTATGTCTGACCTTTTGATGAGCCACTGACTGAGGGAATTAGGTTTATCTATCTGTAGTTAGTTGTATTTTGTTAGGCCCTAACCCGGATTAGGTGGTCACTGCGAGGACTAGGGTAGGTTGTTTATGATACATATGTAATGAGGTGTGAATGTATAAAGTATATATGTATAACTTACAATAGATGTGATATAAACTGTAAATTATCGTGTGACCAACTTCCTAGGGTGCGCATTATATTCCCGCTATTTCTATGCACTGATTTTTACATTGAAAGGATTGCGAAAAGCGAAAAACTAGTATAGCTTTTAGTACAAGGCTCGCACTTATTACAACACATACATATATAATTCATATGGTTAATATGGACAAAATCTGTAACTTAAGTTATGAGTAACAACTACTTACTGTAATGTTATGACTCGAGTATAGCACTATAGTAGAAAGGGTGTTACAATAAGTGTATGGGGACTGTATGACTACGGAGGGACAAAGTGGGAAGAGAAAAAAAGAAAGAAAAAGCAATTTCCTTACTTGTTCACTATCTCTTTTTCTCACTCACCAAAGCTTTTATTTATCTCTTTTTATCACATTTCTCTCTCTAGTTCTTCATTGTTCATAGGAGGAAGAAGAATAAGGAGAATCAATATTTGTTTGCAGCATACAAAACTTGTCCTCACGCATGAGGACTTAGCTCATTCCATTTGATTTTTCATGTGTTTGTGGTTTATGTCAAAGACATGGATTTTTTTTTCCAGTTTTTTCAGCAATAAAATGAATTGAGAATAACTCAGTTAGAAGTTTAGATTTATTGTTATTGTTTAAAACTGAAGTTAAAAAATTGTAAATGCATGTTACAAAAAGTTGTAAAATAGAAAGCAAAAAATTGTAAATCAGTAGTAAAATGTTGTAAACCAATTGAGGACATATACTAAATAAGTTCATGATTAAATGCAAAATTATGTTATGAAAATGTATACACTGGTATGCAAAAAATTGTAAATTAATGCACTAAAAGTTGTAAACCAATAGCAAAATGTTGTGAACTAATTGAACACAGATACTAAACATGTTCAGGATTAAATGTAAAATTATATTATAAAAATATGTAAACTAATATGCAAAAAATTGTAAACCATTATACAAAAAGTTGTAAACCAGTAGCAAAATATTGTAAACCAATTAAGAACACAGACTAAACAGGTTCATATTAAATGTAAAACTAAATTATGAAAATGTGTAAACTAGTATGGAAAAAATTGTAAACTAGTATGCAAAAAGTTATAAACCAATGCATAAAAAGTTATAAACCAGTAGCAAAATGTTATAAACTAATTGAACACACATGCTAAACAGGTTCAGGATTAAACGTAGAATTATATTACGAAAATATGTAAACTACTATGCAAAAAGTTAAATCCAATGTGCAAAATATTGTAAATTAATACACAAAGTTGTAAACTAGTAGCAATCTATTGTAAACCAATTGAGGACACATACTAAATATGTTTAGAATTAAACGTACAAAAATTTGTAAACCAGTATCAAATATTGTAAATCAATTGAGGACAAATAATAAATAGGTTCATGATTAAATATAAAATTATATTATAAAAAGGTGTAAACTAGTATGTAAAAAGTTATAAACTAGTATACAAAAAGTTATAAACCATTATGCAAAAGGTTATAAACCAATTTATTAATCACAAACCTATTTTGTATTTGTTCTTAATTGGTTTTGAATTGATTGTAAACCAGTTTGCAACTTTTTGCATACTGGTTTGTAACTTTTTATATAATAATTTATACATTTTCGTAATATAATTTTACATTGAATCTTGAACATGTTTAGTATGTGTCCTCAATTGGTTTACAATATTTCTACTAGTTTATAATTTTTTGTGCATTAATTTACAATTTTTTCGCATATTGGTTTATAAATGTGCACACGAATGTTACAATTTTTCAACTCCCCGTTTTTAATAATAACAACAAATCTCAGCGTCTAATAGAACTATTCTCAATTCGTTTTGTTGCTGAAAAGATTGAAAAAAATTATCCATGTCTTAGAACATAAATAACAAACACATGAAAAAATCCAATGGAATGAACTAAGTCTTCATGTACGAGGATAAATTTTGTACACGATAATGGATATTGATTCTTCTTCTTCTTCTCTTATGAATGGTAAAGAATTGTAGAGAAAAACGTGATAAAGGAAGAGAAAATGAAAGCTTTGCTACATGGGAGAAAGACCAAGAAGAAAGTGACTTGATATTTCATTATTTCCTCTCTGCGTTTCAACTTCAAATTGTTGATGCTGAGCCTCTGCAGACCAACAGTAACTAAGATACCATTACGAACTGAACCAAGACCACCACCTTCAATATTTCACTCCCACTCACACTCTGGAAGCCTTCTATTAAATTCTCATTATAGAGACAGAGATGATTCCATTCCACTCCACTCCACTCCCTCCAAATCCCCGATCATCTCTAACTTAAGCAATCCCACTCACGAAATCTGAACCCATCTAATCTTGGGTGGGTCTGATCTGAACCCACAGCCAGTCTCCGTCCAGCCATGGACATCCTCTTCGCCCAGATCCAGGCGGACCTCCACTCCAACGACGCCCTCCGCCAGTCCGGCGCCCTCCTTCAGGCACTCCAGCAGTCCGCCGCCGGCCGCGACATCGCCGTCATCGCCAAGACCGCCGTGGAGGAGATCGTCGCCGCCCCTGCCTCCGCCGTCTGCAAGAAGCTCGCCTTCGACCTCATCCGCTCCACCCGCCTCACCCCTGACCTCTGGGAAACCGTCTGCTCCGGCATCCGCAGCGACTTCCGCTTCCCTGACCCCGACGTCACCGCCGCCGCCGTCTCCATCCTCGCCGCCATCCCCTCCTACCGCCTCGCCCGACTCATCTCCGACTGCAACAAGGAGATCTCCGACTGCTTCGACTCCCCCAGCGACAACCTCAGGTTCTCCATCACCGAGACCCTCGGCTGCGTCCTCGCCCGCGACGACCTCGTCACGCTATGCGAGAACAACGTCGGGCTCCTCGACAGGGTGTCGGCCTGGTGGGCCCGCATCGGCGCCAACATGCTCGACCGCTCCGACGTTGTCTCCAAGGTCGCCTTTGACTCCGTCGGCCGTCTCTTCCAGGAGTTCAGCTCCAAGCGGATGAGCCGCCTCGCCGGCGACAAGCTTGTCGACAGCGAGAATTCGCTGGCGATCAGGTCCACCTGGGTCTCCTCCATGGTGGATTTCGTCTGGAAGAAGCGCAGGGCGCTCATGGCGCGGTCTCTGATCCTGCCCGTGGAGAATTTCCGGGCCACCGTGTTCCCCGTCGTGTACTCCGTGAAGGCCGTGGCCTCCGGCAGCGTCGAGGTTTTCCGTAAGCTGTCGAAGGCCTCCGGTGGCGTTGGCGGTGGCGATCAGGTGGATTCCAATGCTGAGAAGTTGGTGGGGGTTTCGGATGTGGTTACGCACTTGGCGCCATTCTTGGTTTCGTCATTGGAGCCTGCGTTGATTTATGAGGTTGGGATCAATATGTTGTATCTTGCTGATGTGCCTGGAGGGAAGCCTGAATGGGCCTCGCAGTCCATCATCGCCATCCTCACGTTGTGGGATAGGCAGGAGTTTGCTTCTGCTAGGGAGAGCATAGTAAGGGCTGTTGTCACCAATCTTCATCTCCTTGATCTTCACATGCAGGTGATGCCTCCTCTTAATTCTCTAGTCTAGTGTGATTTATACATCAATGGGTTTTTTTAAAATGGATGTATTGTTTTTTTTAATTGTCTAGTGTAATTAAAGTTCCTTT
The DNA here is from genome assembly GCA_031216105.1 of Dalbergia cultrata. Lineage (NCBI taxonomy): Eukaryota > Viridiplantae > Streptophyta > Magnoliopsida > Fabales > Fabaceae > Dalbergia > Dalbergia cultrata. The sequence continues at coordinate 25,459,045 of CM062353.1, read as the reverse complement.
GACCTACGAATTTATGAAATTGCATCAGAATTACACTAGTTTTTGATGCTTGTGGATGAAGCCTGAAATAACCAGGCTCTTGGGTTTCTGAGCTTTATCTTCTTGATGACTTCGATGGTGTAGTCTTGCTTTGGCAGCTTAAAATGCGTTTTGTTCATTGTATGGTGTGATACTGGATCAACTGTATACAGCCTTGGGAGTTTGCCGTGACAAAAAACAATGGTGCTTGATATAGCAATGCTTAAACCGGTGAATTCCACAATAGTGTAATGGTTTTCCTCAGTAGTCTATGCTCATTGTAATATGTATTAGGCCAACTGGTACTTTCATCTGGGAAGTGTGAATAGCATTTTTACTAGTTTTCGGTGCTTGTGGGTGAGGCCTTAGATAAGTAGACTGTTGGTTCCTGATCTTTATCTTATTTATGAGTTTGATGTATTGTTTTGCAATCTTGTTTCAATGGCTTGTAATGTTTAAAAGGTGTTTTATTCTGGATCTTGTGTTCTGTTGGGTCATATAGCCTTAGATGTTAGTCAAGGCAAAGTTCATTGCAGTTGATATAGCAAATACTTACATTAGTGAATTTGTTAGGTCCTGGGCTGAACATAATTGAGCACTGGTTGTAATTGTTCAGTAAGAGAGACACACTTTTACATAACAAACTGCTTAGTGGCATAAAGAAAGTGGATACCAGTGGCTAACAGAAATCCACTGTAATTTAATGGTTTTCCTTAGTAGTCTATGCTTACCATAGTATGTAATAAGAAATGTGGTGCTCTGGTCTATGACAAATAGCATTACTAGTTTCTGGGGATAGACATTTGGTTTCTGATCTTTATATTATGTGTGACTTTGATGTATGGTTGTGCAATCTTGTTTTCTATGGCTGTTTATTTATGTTTAAAATGTGCTTTATTTGTTGTATTACATCATATGAACATACCTTTAGATGTTTGGCGTGACAAAGTTCATTGTGCTTGATATAGCAATGCTTATTACCTATACATGGCTACTGCTAGGTATCATTGTTCAAGAGGCTACTTCTGATGGTGAGGAACCTGAGGGCAGAATCAGATCGAATGCATGCTTTGGCATGTATATGTAGAACAGCCCTTTGTGTTGACCTATTTGCCAAGGAAAGTGTCCGAAGAGGGCAAAAACCTCTTGCTGGAACTGATATTGCTTCTCTTTTTGAGGATGCCCGAGTCAATGATGATCTTAATAGCGTTACAAGTAAAAGCATATTTAGGGAGGAGTTGGTTGCATCACTGGTGGAAAGTTGCTTTCAGCTGTCTCTGCCTTTGCCTGACCAACAAAACACGGGAATGGAGAGCAGGGTCATTGGAGCTCTGGCATATGGAACTGGTTATGGTGCATTAAATTGGACAGAACCTGCTTTGGAAGTGGTGGAAGTTTGTCGGCCTTGTGTTAAATGGGATTGTGATGGCCGGACCTATGCAATTGACTGCTACTTGAAGTTGCTTGTTAGGCTATGTTACATATATGATACAAGGGGTGGTGTAAAAAGAGTCAAAGATGGAGCTTCTCAAGATCAAATTTTGAATGAGACTAGATTGCAAAACTTGCAGCGTGAACTTGTGAAGGACTTACGTGAGGTACACAAACTTTTACTCCTGAAGTTTGGAACCATGGCACTCTAAAAGATTTCTTATTCTGACAATTGCATGTATGTAGCCTATACGATCCAAACAATGTTTTTTAGAAGTTTTGAAATTTTTTTAAGGGTAGATTGATAACAATAACACTTCAACACCATCCCATGTGTAATTTACTCTCTCAAGCTTTCCATCGCAGTAGTTTAAAAGCTTAATTTAGACATCCATCCTAATGCTGCTAAAATTGATAGTGAAATTTGGTAGTTGATGGGAATGAGTAGTTACTCTGTATTTTCATGAATTTTACAGAAAAAATGTTTTTCTTTGCAAAATAGAGTAAGCTGTGAGGAGGGCAGGGGTAAAACTTTGAAGGGTTAACGTTTGTCCATCACACATAAAAGGAGTATGCCTGTCTTAAATGAAGTATAATGCAGCAAGAAATGAGTCTCTGTGGCTTCAGTTAACAAGCATGCTTTGCTGCTACTTGATGCGCTAACATGTTTAATTTGTTTTTGTTTTGTTGTATCAACTCATAGGATGATTTTGTTTAACATCATGCTTCAGTTGTTTTACTTGAGCAGAGAAATTGTCTGTTCTGTGACTATATTTGATACACTATGAAGAGTACATAGTTTTTCAATACTAAAATTGTGAAATTTAGCACAAGATGTTAGCTATATGGATGGAATTTATATTTCTAGCCTCTTGTGCATTTGCTCTTTACATACTTTCTTTTTGTTGTCATTATTATAAATCAATTGCCACATGAATTTGAGTTTCATTAAACACTTTGTGGTCTCTTTTATAGTCACAAATGGATGTAGTTTTCTCATAGACTTTTATCTTGGGCATTAATGTTTTGAATGTAACAGGTGAATACCCCTAGAATATTGGCCCGCCTCATTTGGGCTATTGCAGAGCACATAGATATAGAAGGACTGGATCCCCTCCTAGCAGATGATCCGGATGATCCTCTTAATGTCATTGTATCAAATATTCACAAAGTTCTATTCAATGTTGACTCAACTGCTGAAACAACAAATAGAGTCCAAGATGTACAGGCAGTCCTTATATCTGCTCAGCGGTTGGGATCGCGCCATCCTAGGGCTGGGCAGTTATTTACCAAGGAGCTTGAAGAGTTTAGGAACCATGCCATGGCTGATTCTGTCAGCAAGCATCAATGTCGTTTCATGTTGCAAAGAATCAAATATGCTTCAAATCATCCAGAGACTAGGTGCGAATAATGTGCCAGTTTATATTCATAGCTACTGACATTGTAGTTTCACATTGTTGCTGAATGTTACCTCATTTTTGTGTTTCCTCACTTCATTCTTTCTCTGTCTTTGTGTAATCCATTAATTAGAAGACTAGCATGTTATGATCGTGGAATTTTATTTTTGTAATTGGTGTTAGTTTTTGAAATCTTCTTTCCAATTTCTTCCTGTTTCAGACTATATTGGAACTTAATAGCCATTTTTAATGCTAACAATGTTCTATGGTCTTTATTAAATCATAAGTTTTAATTCATCGTGTGATATCAGAGTTTGATTGTGGCTTGTTTTTTTTCCAGGTGGGCAGGGGTTACAGCAGCTAGAGGGGACTACCCATTTAGCCACCACAAATTAACTGTTCAGTTTTATGAAGCTTCTGCTGCTCAAGATAGAAAGTTGGAAGGATTGGTTCACAAGGCTATTTTAGAGCTTTGGAGACCTGACCCCAGTGAACTAACCCTTTTTCTCACGAAAGGGTTTGATTCTACTTTACTGAAGGTCCCTCCAACTGCAATTACTTTGACTGGAAGCAGTGATCCCTGCTACGTTGAAGGTTATCATTTAGCAGATTCAAGTGATGGAAGGATTACTCTGCATTTAAAGGTTACAGCCTCAATTTATTTATTTTTTTGCTCAATTATTTAGACTCCACTTACAGTGTATTTATTGAGATTATGTGTTTTAGGCATAAATGGAAGAACAGGGAAAATAGTGAGTTTTAATGGTATGATAATTTATTGATATGATATGTTTTGAAGTCATGTATTGTGATATAAAATACAAAGCACCAATCCTTCTTTATAATTGTTAAGAATGAATAATATTTTAGATTGATTTAGGTTGATACGAAATTGATTCTATCATTAAGTTTAGATTTTATCTTTACTTTGTAAATTTACCTCATTGTATCACAACATATCAAATATACTTTCATATTATTGAGAATCTCTATCTTCTCTTCTTTTCCTCCGTCTCTGTCTAAAACCCACAATTTTAACATAGTATCAGAGCACTACCATCCTCTATGTTCCAAAATCAAACCATTACAAAAAAAAAAAACTTCAAATTTTCTTCTATTCTACTTTAAACAACCAATGATTTTCATCAGCATTGGCTTTCCGGCGATGTTCCTGATCTTTTGGCCACTTCCTGGTCATGTCACTTCCGGCAGCCTTCAACACCTTTCTGTCACCACCTACCGACACTGTCCACCATTTTGTGGCCAACTGTATCCTCCTTCTGGTTGCTGGCCCTTTTCACTGCTGTGCCATCAATTCCAGAGGCCCAAAACTGTCATCCGCCACCTTCCTCTGCCACTGGAAGGTTTTTCCAGCATCAACTTCAGTAGGAGACCTCAACATCGGGATCGCCTCCTTTTGCACGGCCCATCCCTGCAAGCAGCACCCAGAAACAGCCCTCGATGCACCCTCACGTCGCTGTCTTCCGCCATCTGCTATTGTGAACTATGATGAGGACCAGGGGTTTGACATTAATTATCAATTGACCTGAAGCAAAGTAGATTAAATTTTACATATATTATAGGAAGATTCACATTAAGTGCCGTATTTAATTTTATGCACTGCTGTTTCTATAACCAGTGTTATTAAAAATCGGCCATGGCGGCGCCATGGCGCCATGGCGTGGCGGAAATCGAGCCCGCCACCAGGGAAAGGTGGATGGCGTTGCGGTATGGCGTGGCGGCCGTGGCAGCCGAAATGGCGGTGGCGGCATGGCGGATCTGTGGCGGCCATGGCGGAAACCTGACCAAAAACCCCTTTTTTTCCCGGTTTTTTTTAGGGTATTCTTGGGTTTTTGCTTTTACCTCATGAAAACCTAAAGACCCGACCCATTTTCCTTTTCTCACTGCTTTGTGTGCTTCTCTGCTTCTCTGCTTCGCTGTGTCCTCTTCTCGTGTGCTTCCCAGCGGCAGCGGTGCACCACGCCGGCGACGGTAGCGGACGACACAGGCGGCGGACCACACTGGTGACGGCGGCTCACCAGCAGCGGCGGCTTACCAGAAGTTGCGGCCTTCTCTCTCTCGGTCTCTCAACAGGGTGGTGCTTCTCTGCTTCCTTCTCTCTCTCGGTCTCTCAGTCTCTCTCTGCGGCAGACGACCACACCGGCGGCGGCGGATCTCACCAGTAGTGGCGGCCAGCTTGGAGCACCCCAATCAAGGTCCATCTTCTTCTGCTTCTCTGAATCTCGGTTCTTTTTTCTTCTTTTCCAGTTTTCCTTCCATTCTGTTCTGCCTTCTTCTCTGTTCTGCCTTCTTCTCCTCTGTTCTGCCTTTTTCTTCTTCTTCCTTGTCTTATTTTTGTCCAGTAGTCTCTTTTATTTTATTTTAGGTTGAAATGGCAAGTGGACCTGAACAAGGCTCAGTTCCAGCCTCTTCTAGCACTAGCAGTAGCAAAAACAGAGCAGACCCTGGGTGGAAGTATGTCCACCCTGTTGAAGAAAACAACACAAATGACACTATCTGTAATTTCTGCTCAAAACTTATGAAAGGTGGAATAACAAGAGCCAAAGAACACCTTATAGGTAAGAGTGGCAACGTTTCTAAATGCACCAAGGTTCCAAAAGAAGTTAGATAGCAGTTAATAAAGTATATGAAACAGAAAAAGAGCCAATACAGTGGGGAAGTTGAAGTTCCAAATGCAAGGGAGCTTGATCTTGAGAACTTGGGGTTCGGGCTATCTGAAGAAGATGCTGAAGGGATTGATGATATCCCTAACCCAAGGCCTAGAATGAGAAGAGGTGCTGGTGCTTTGAAAGGCCCAATGGATTTATTTGTTAGAAATCCTAAAACTGCAATTGGGAAGAGGAATATGGAAAAGTTAAGATAGCAAAATATTAGAGAAGCATGTGACAAAGAAGCAGTTGAAAGGGTCCATCAATACATAGCTCGGTGGTGGTATCAAGCCGGAATTCCATTCAATTGTATCAAGTTGAAGAGTTTTCATGATATGTTGGCAGCCATTGGAAGCTTTGGTCCCAATTTGCCCCCTCCTTCTTATCATGCTATAAGGGTTCCACTCCTCAATAAAGAGTTGGAGCACACAAAAAATATGATGAAGAATCATAAGGAGCAGTGGAAAAAACATGGTTGCTCCATCATGTCTGATGCTTGGACTGATAGGAAGCAGAGGAGCATTATTAATTTCTTAGTGAACTCTCCTGCTGGAACGATGTTTATAAGGTCTATTGATGGATCTGATTTTGTAAAGACTGGGGAAAAATTATTTGAGCTTCTTGACTCTCTTGTGGAGGAGATTGGAGAGGAGAACGTTGTTCAGATTATAACTGATAATGGGAGCAACTATGTTTTGGCTGGCAAGATGTTAGAAGAAAAAAGACCACATCTCTATTGGACTCCGTGTGCTGCTCGTTGTTTGGATTTGATGCTAGAAGATATTGGAAAGATTCCACTGATAAAGAAAACAATCAAGAGGGCTATTTTTCTTGTTGGTTTCATTTATAGCCATACTAGCACCTTAAGCTTATTGAGACAATTCACGAACAAGAAGGAATTGGTAAGGCATGCAGTCACACGATTTGCTACTTCCTTTCTAACATTGGAGAAGCTTCGTGAAGAGAAACAAAATCTTACAAAAATGTTTACCTCTGATGAATGGGTGAGAAACAAGCTGTCTAAGGAGGCTAAAGGAAAGGAAGCAACCAAAATTGCAATCATGCCTTCTTTTTGGAACCATGTGAGATACACCCTCAAAGTTATGAGGCCTCTTGTTCATGTGCTTAGGCTTGTTGATGGTGAAAGAAAGCCGGCCATGGGCTACATTTATGAGGCAATGGACAAGGCCAAAGAGGCCATTATGAAATCCTTCAACAATGATGAAAGCAAATACAAAGATGTGTTTGCAATCATTGATAAGAGATGGAATTGTCAGCTTCATCGCCCATTACATGCAGCGGGCCATTTTTTGAATCCGGAGTTCTACTATGGCAACTCAGATTTGGAGTTTGATTTGGAAGTTACAAATGGGTTGTATGAATGCATTAGGAGATTGGTGCCAAGTCGGGATGTACAGCAAAAAATATTAATTGAGCTGCCACTTTACAAGAATGGTGATGGTCTTTTTGGATCAGAATTTACCCGATCAAATCAAAAAACCATTGCACCTGGTGAGAAAGAATACTACTACTAGTTATCAAATTAATTTTAAAGTTTAAACTTAAAGTTGGTGATTTTATTTTTTTCACATTGCCTTCTTTGGATTTGTAGCTCAATGGTGGCGAATGTATGGGCATTCTACGCCAAATTTACAAAAATTGGCTATCAAGATTTTGAGCTTGACGTGTAGTGCTTCGGGTTGTGAACGCAATTAGAGTGTTTTTGAGCAAGTAAGAAGCAATTTTTTATTTTAATGGTTACTATTATAAGTATAACATGTACCAATTAACAATTAGATAATTATATTGATGTTGCAGATACATACTAAGAAGAGAAATAGACTTGAGCACAAAAGGATGGAGGACTTGGTTTTTGTGAAGTACAACCAAGCACTCAAACAAAGATACAATATTAAAGATGAAATTGATCCCATTTCACTCAATGATATTGATGAGTGTAATGAGTGGATGGTTGGGGAGTTGATGGATGAAGAGAATGCTGGAGATGAGTTGGTTTTTGAAGGTGATGAAACTTTGAATTGGGAGACAGTGTTTAGGGCATCTGGGATTGGAGAGCCCGCAACAAATACTAGGCAGCAAAGCAAAAAAAGAAAGGCAGCAAGTGGTGAAGGACAATCAAGTAGAGTTTCAAAGAAAGGAAAACAAGTAATGGTGGTTGAAAAAGAGCCTGAGTTTGAGGACATTGTGGAAACTGAAGAAGAGGAAGAGGAAATAATGTTTGATGATTCTGAATCAGAAGGAGAACAAGCAAAGGGATATGGCCCAGTTGAGAACAAGGACAATGATGATGATAATTACTTTGGGGAAGATGATGAGGACTAGTCATTAGATTAGTTGATCTTAGTTTATGTTTGTTTGTCACTTTGTCTTGGACTCTTATGTTTGTCTTGAATTCTACTAACATTATGACTATGTCTTTGTGGCTTTGATCATGGATTGCTATATGTTTTAGTCATTGTTTGTGACTTTAATTGGGTATTTGTGGCTTTGATTATGCCTTTGGGGCTTTGATTATGCATTATGTCTTTATATCTCTTTTTATATATATAGATATTTATATATTTTTTAGTCCGCCATGGCTTCCGCCATAATCCGCAACGCCATCCGCCATATTTTTATGGCGGTTTTTGGCCTTACCGCCATAAACCGCCATCCGCCATTGACAACCTTGTCTATAACTGAATTTGTTAAAATTTGGAGTTTGTCTTTGGTGTTATTTATTTATTTATTTTTAAGCTATTCTCTAATGTGTTTGTGAGGAAGTTACATTAGTGTGCAAATGTTATTCTGGTGAATAGGAGATTAATAGTTTTTATAGATATGTTAATTATGATATTTTGTCATGCATTAGCTTCCTAAATTTGGATTTATGGTTTGTTGGTACAAATATTGATGTTAATTATTCCTATTATGTATAAAAACTGCTAGAATTCCTCAATAGTTTCATGCTAGAAATGCTTAATAGTTACATCTTTAAATTATATTGATGAGAATATTATTTGTTTTGGCTCTATTTTTCATCAAACTGCTAAGTCTTTTTCACTGACTGTCAATGAACATGATTCAGGTCTTAAACTTAACTGATCTTGAATTAAATCGGGTGGATGTACGTGTGGGATTGTCAGGTGCACTATATTATATGGATGGTTCTTCTCAAGCAGTAAGGCAGTTGCGTAATCTTGTATCACAGGTTGCTTCTTTTCCTCTAAATTGCATATTCATTCCAGTTTGAGATTGCTATTTGCTTTTCCATCTTGTCTATTCTTCCACCTTTTGCTTTACACGTTTAGAGGGTTTAGGTGGGTATGTCTCTACTTCTGAGCAATCTCATGCTTGGATTGGATTTAGGCTGCGTTTTCAAATGGGAGGGCCTGATGAAATAGAACTATTTTGACTGTTAAACTAATTACCATTGGCACACATGCTTTGTGCTAAGCCAATCACACTTCTGAACTGCCTGAAACTTATGAAGATATGGTCTCATGCAGTAGCTTTTCCATGCTAAACGCAGCAGCTTCATGAACTTTTGACACACTAGATTTATTTAGTTGGATTCACTAGAAAAATGTCCGTCTAAAACATTTCAAGTAAACCTGCAGTTGACTATCATAATTAGATTGACATTAAGATGTATGGTTGTTATATAACTGATTGGAGAAAAAAGCATGAAAGGATGTAGTGGACAAAATGATGTGATAAACCACAGAAGAACATGCATGACAAAAAAAGGGGCACTTAGCAAGGGAAAAGGTGGCAATGATGTTAATATCTGGAGGTATGATAGGTTTTATGAATGTGATCTGAGCAGCTTTAGTTTCGTAGTCTAATCATTGAGACCATGTACCTACATTGGGCCCATTTGTTTGAGTTTTTCTTCAGTAGAAGGTACTTTTTTTATATATTTTTGGTTAAAATATATATACATTTTTTTTTTTCATCGGATCAAGTTTTTGATGAAAAGCTGAACCTCACAAAAATTTTAGTGCCTTTTTTCACAAGCTAGAAAGAGTAGCTTTTAAAATAAAATTCAAAAACAACCTACATAAAAGCACTTTTTTAAAGCTTAAACAAAAACACCCATTGTAACGTTAAAATGCTACTGGCTTGTCAAATATAAAATAAAATTGTGTTAGGTGGGGAGAGGAAGCCTTTTGTGTTCAGTGGAAAACCTTTCCGTAGATTCCAGGAGAAACAGAAAATGATGAGAGGGACTTTTCTCACCTTCTAAGAAAAGCAGAAGGAAGGAATAATCCTGAACAACATGGCTCACAGTAATGTAAAACAAGAACCAAGATCCTAAGAAAAACTGAAGATGCTAAACCATCCTAGTCGCAGTGGTGGTTGTTTTTTACTTCTCTTTTCCAGAGGATTTCTTATCTTTGCTTTAGTTTGTTCCTTCCTTCCTTCCTGTTTCATAATTGTAGTTCTATAAAAAGTTCATGCTATCCCCTTTGGAGCTAGCTGCAGATGCTGATCATGAACACAATTTATAAGTTAGCATTTATGCACATCAATATGTATTGTGTCTCTTCTTTTGTTATATATTCAGCGGCTTAGGTGCTATTACCCACTAATTTCGGAATGGGAACTTGGACATTGTTGTGGTAGATCTAGATTATATTAATTTTGCTAATTATTTACTTTTAACAATTGTATTTCACAAGGCTTGTTTTGTTTCTTATTTACTATTCTTTTATTTGCAAAAGTTTCTTGATCCCTCCCACCAGTTCCTGATTTTGTCATTCCCTTCTCAGGATCCAGTACTGTGCAGTGTGACAGTTGGTGTTTCCCACTTTGAAAGATGTGCCCTTTGGGTTCAGGTGTTGTATTACCCTTTCTATGGTAGTGGTGCTGTTGGAGACTATGAAGGTGACTATGCTGAAGAGGATCCTCAAATCATGAGACAGAAGAGAAGTTTAAGGCCTGAATTAGGTGAACCTGTGATTTTGAGATGTCTACCTTATAAGATTCCATTGACTGAGATGCTTTTGCCACACCAAATATCACCTGTTGAGTTCTTCAGACTGTGGCCCAGTTTGCCAGCTATAGTAGAATACACCGGTACTTATACATATGAAGGGAGTGGCTTTAAGGCTACAGCAGCCCAGCAGTATGGCACTTCCCCGTTCTTAAGTGGACTGAACTCCTTATCTTCCAAGCCATTCCACAAAGTTTGTTCTCATATTATACGCACAGTAGCAGGGTTTCAGGTGTGGACTTACTATTATTATTATTATTTTTTTTCCTGTTTGGGATGTTTATTATTTACTTTCATTATCATGTGGTCCTCTTAAAATTGAGCGGTATTACTATTCAATCTATGTCCCTTCTATGCTTTCGCTAGTATGTTTCTGCTTTGATGGTAATGATAAATATCTAAAGCAACAGAACATAAAATAGGACAAGTAAGGCTACAATAAGGATTTTATGCATCGAGTTTGTTGGGCATTGCATTGTAACTAGTATGAATTTACTGACCCTTATTTCCTGTTTCTCCCTCCCTTTGCTGGAATAGTTGTGTTACGCTGCTAAAACATGGCATGGTGGCTTCTTGGGCATGATGATTTTTGGTGCCAGTGAAGTGAGTAGAAACGTGGACTTGGGTGATGAGACAACGACAATGATGTGCAAGTTTGTTGTGCGTGCATCAGATTCATCTATTACTAAGGAGATCGGATCAGATCTTCAGGGATGGCTGGATGACCTTACAGATGGTGGCGTGGAGTATATGCCCGAAGATGAGGTGAAAGTAGCTGCTGCCGAGAGGCTTAGGATATCGATGGAAAGGATAGCGCTGTTGAAGGCAGCCCAACCAAAACCCAAGAGTCCAAAATCAGATGATGAGGAGGACGATGAAGAGGATAAGGATAACGATGACCAAAAGAAAGAAAAGAAGGATGCCGAAGAAGATGACAAAAAGAAGGGACCCTCAACACTATCCAAATTAACTGCTGAGGAGGCTGAGCATCATGCTCTTCAGGCAGCGGTGCTACAGGAGTGGCATATGCTCTGCAAGGATAGAAGCACTGAAGTTAACTAACCTTATGTTCTATTTTTCCTTTCTGTTTTTCTTTCGCTTTTTGTTTGTTCCCAGAGTTGTCCAGAGAAACGAATGAGTATATTCTATGTTCCCTTTTTTTCATTTTACACATACCAATTAGGTAGAAGCCAAAATTTGCCTGAGAAACTTTTGAGTGTATTCTTTGTTCCCTTTCCCACTTCTTCAGGAAAGTGCTTGTACATGTACCAGCGATTGATCTGTTGTTTTATTTTTGAGCAGATGTTGACTGTGTAATCATGTATGTTCTTTTTTTAAATTTTTTTGTTACACATTAAGCTGATTTTGTACTCAGATTCATTTATGTTGATTTATTATGTTTTCTTCTGCTTTAATCCCGTCATTGTAACTAATAAGTAATAACGCTATCGCTAGATACGTCACGCACGAGACCAGCTAACAATCATGCCTCAATCTCCAAGAAAAGTAATGATGGTAAATGCTCGTAGCATATGACACTCAGCTATGATATTTCGACATCAAGGAGTTCGGTGTGATTTTGGGTCCAGTTCAGGGTTTGAGTTTGGGGGATTGGAATCCTAATATTTATATCTCAGTGTCGAAAGTGGCTATTGCCACTCTCAAATGGCTAATGCCATTTATATTTAACAACCACTTTTTCAGTATTGCTAAAATACCCTTATTATATACAGTATGTGGAATATAAATGTGTCTTTCAAATGGTATTTTAGTCAACAGCTTCCTTGAATTGGAAACAGTAGCTATAAGGGCTCAATAATGGATTGAAGGGAAGCAAAAAATTTATCCAATAGGACCAATTATTCACAGTGAGTCAATTGATGAAGAAAATGGTCTAGAGTGTCTTACATGGTTTGATAACCAAGAACCCAACTCTATTCTTTTTGTGTCCTTTGGAAGGGGTACACACTTTCTCAAGACCAATTCAATACTTTAGCCTTTGGGGTGGAGCTTAGTGATGAGAAATTCTTATGGGTTGTGAAAGCTCGAAGTTACATTGCTAGTACGACTTATTTTGGTGTTGCATAACTGAGGACCCTTTATAATTCTTGCCACATGGGTTTTTGGAGAGAACTAAAAAGCAAGGCTTGGTTGGAAGGTTTTGCTATGAGAGAGTCCTTCAGGGTATGAAGAGCGATGTTGAAGGTTGATGACGACGATGATGGTGGTGGCGGTGGCGGTGGTGATTGTGATGATGATGATGATGATTTGTTGGGACCATCATAGTGTTGGGGCTTGTAAACATAGAGAAGGGGAGTGTAGGTATGAAGAATTATATAGTTTTCCAATCAGGGTTGGCTCGAAAAGGGTGATTGTGTAGGAAGATTGGATGTTGACCATTAGATTAACAAATCTTATTTGAAAAATGCAGAACGCTGTTGTCTATCATTCTAAACGATAGAGAAGGGCATTTTTGAGAAACTAGAAAGATGGTTGTTAAGTGGGAGTGGCATTAGTTATTTGGGAGCTACAATAGCCGCTTGTTTTGTTCTCTTGCTATTTGTTTTATTGTAGTGTTATATTGGATTTTGACCCTTTGTTTAGAATGTTAAAGGTGATATTAGAGATTGAATTCCTTCTCGGGGACTAAAAGTGTACAAGAGGAGGAAATTCAGGGCTAACATGGGAACTGACAAGAGTGTTGAGGTGTGATCTGTGTGGGTCCCAAGGCTAACGAAATTAGCAAAGGGTTTGGCCGTGTGCTGCGAGGTGAGGCATGGGCAGTGTTGGTTGTTTTTTGTTGTTACGAGAAGTCTATATAGTAGAGGAGGAGAGGAGAATATCATAGGCTATTGCTGAATTAGGAATTGGAGAGTAGGAGCTGCTTAGTGCTCCATCTTACCACTCTTGTTACTGCATTTTGTCTTTTCTAATTTCCATTATACTAGTTTCTTTATTTTTATATCTGTGGTTGTTTCTATCATTTTGGCATCAGAGCTCCTTTTCTGGGAGCTGTGGGTCTTAATCACTGAAGCTGCCAATGGAGAATTGAGTAGGAGAACTGGAAAGGAAGTTCGATGAGATGTTGCGGTTGATGAGGGAATCACAGCGAACTCGTTCGCAGGATTGCTCATCTCAACCAAGAAGGAGGCACCATCGAGTGGAGTAGAGTGATCGATGGAATGGCGGTTCAATATGGGAAGGGGGATCTCACAATTCTCCTCATCACCGTTACAGAGAGCTTCGCGAATCATGGTCCTAGCACCATGATGACCAAGGCTCCCTCTACTCCCAAGATGGTCACTTGAACCATTGGGATGGGTTCTCTTGGAAAAGTCAACCTCCAAACTCGCGCCATGGCAACCCTCACAGTAGGCAATGCAACCAAGATCGAAAAATGGAGCTGCCACTATTCTCAAGTGAGGATGCGTTGGAGTGGCTTGTAAAAATCGAGAGGTATTTCTTGGTGAATAACATCGAAGGTGATGAGAGGATGGAGGTGGTGATACTAGCGCTGGAGGACAAGGCGCTGCACTGGTTTCAGGATTGAGGGGAGCAGGTCTCATAGCCATTATGGAGTCAGTTTAGCGAACAGGTGCTGTGCCGATTTCAACCTGGAATGGTCAAGGACCCTTATGGGCCTTTCTTAAGATTGAAGCAATTGGGTCTTGTATTGACTACATATAAGAGTTTGAAAGAGTGGCTGGGTGGGCCCATGAAGCATGTAGACAAGGAGATTATGAAGGGAATTTTTATTAATAGGCTAAAATGAGGACTTCAGGGTGAAATAAAAAGTCTGAAACTAGAAACTTTGGAAGAAATAAAGGACAAAGCTATCATGCTAGAAGAGAGGAATAAAGAGTGGAAAATTGGAGAAGGCCTACTAAGCAAGGGAATGGGCCACTACACAAAAGGCCCCAACTTTGAGAGGCTAGTCACTTTAGAGAGGCAACTTTGAGAGTTCCAGAAGGAGGGGACCAAGGAAACGGAGGGAAGAAGCTCTCGCAGTCGGAGCTTCAAAAAATGGAGTCACCACGACCTATGCTTCAAGTGTGGTGATTGCTGGGGTCCGAAGCACGTATGAAAGCTAAAGCACTTCAAGCTGGTTCTAGTGGAAGATTCTGAAGGCCAGACGTCCGAGGAGGAAGCATAGGAGCAAGCTTGCAAAGCTGAGATCCCAGAGTTGGAGTTGAGGTCGTTGCGCCTCACTCTCAACAGCTTTCATGGGTTCACTAAGATCAACAAATCCATTAAGGTCGTGGGGCTAATCGGAGAAACAAAGGTAGTTATTCTAGTTGACACCAGGGTTGGAAGCAATTTTTTGTCCAAACCCATGGCACGACAGCTGCAAATAGAGGTGGATGACACTTCGAGCTTTTTTGTAGAGGTGGGCACAACCAAGTGACTCAAGGTTCAAGGTTTGGTAGTAGGTTGGAACTCAAGGTACATGGAGTAAAAATATTTCAACCTTTCTTTTTACTGGACTTGGGGAGTGGGTGTTATCTTGGGGATGGGATGGATTGCAAGTCTAGGGGACATTCGGGAAAATTTCTAGAAGTTGGTGATTAGCTGGGAGGAAGAAGGGATACCCAGATGTACTCAGGGAGATCCCTCTCTTGACAGAGCTAAGGCGTCATGGAGAGCAACACTAAAAGCTTTGAAGGCTGACGAAGAGGGGTATTTTATCACCCCTTGTGAAGAAAGGAACGAGGAATAACTCTCAGGAGCTATACCCAAGAAATTCAGGCAGCTATTGGAAGAATATGATGATATCTGCCACCCACTAAAGGGGCTACCACCACTGAGAGAGCATCACCATTCCATCAAATTGAAGGAAGGGGTTGGAATTCCACATGTAAGGCTTTATCACTACCCTTACTTTCAAAAGAATGAAATAGAGAAGATTACAGGAGAGATGTTGGCATCACGGATCATCAAAACCAGTACCAGCCTGTATTCCAGCCTTGGGATTCTTGTCAAGAAGAAGGACAGAGGGTGGAGATTTTACGTTGATTATAAAGCCTTGAATAAGGTAATAGTTATAGACAAGTTTCCTATTCCAATAATAGATGAATTACTTGACGAGTTGGGAAGGGCCATTATTTTCTCAAAAATGAAGTTAAAATCTGGACACCATCAAATTAGAATGACGTAGGAGAAGGTCAAGAAAACAGCCTTTAGGTAATGCCCTTCGGGTTGACAAGCACTCCCTCAACTTTCTAAGCACTTATGAATAAGGTTCTGAAACCGTTTCTTAGGAAGTTTACTCTTGTATTTTTTTGATGATATATTGGTCTTTAGTAACTGAGAGGAGGAGCATCTTAACCATCTACAACAGGTGTTGGAGTTGCTGCGGCAACATCACCTATTCATCAAGTGAAAAAAAATGTTGTTTTGCATAACTTGAAATTGAGTATTTAGGCCATGTATTTTAGGACTGGAAATAGCAGTTGATCTCAAGAAGATTAAAGCCATGTTAGCTTGGCATGCACCAGTAGATTTAAAAGGGCTGAGAGGTTTTTTGGGGATAACAAGGTATTACAGGCAATTTGTAAAAGATTATGGCAAGATAGCTTGGCCTCTCACTTAACATTTGATGAAAGACGCGTTTTAGTTGGGGGGAGGCCCAAATAGTACTTGAAAAGCTGAAACAAGCGATGATTATCATTCCTGTGCTGGTTGTCCCCGATTTTGGGAAACAATTTGTGTTAGAGATAGATGCCTCAGGCAAGGGGCTTGGGGCTGTTTTGATGCAAGAGGGTAGACCTATAGCCTATTTAAGCTAGAAACTTTCAGAGAGAGCACAGATGAAGTCGGTATATGAAAGAGAATTGATGGCAAGAGTAATGGCATTATAGAAATGGAGGCACTACATGCTGGGAAGAAGATTTATGGTGCATATAGATCAAAAGAATTTAAAATTCCTAGCAGATTAGAGGATGATGAGGGAAAGGCAGTAGAAATGGGTGGCTAAATTACTTGGTTTTGACTTTGAAATCAAGTATAAACTTGGAAAAGACAATGGGGCAGCAGATGCTCTCTCCAGGAAAATTTGCTTTGCTGCTATCTCTGCAATAACATTCCAAGATTGGGAATGGTTAGAAGAAGAGATCCAGAAGGATAAGAAACTAAAAAAAATTGTGCATGAACTGGTGAGAGGAGTAGAATCTCAAGCTGGATTTGAGCTGAAAAAGCGGAAGTTATATTACCATAATAGGTTAGTCTTACCCAAGGACTCCCCTAGGATCCCTTTAGTCCTAGAAGAGTTCTATGACATAGCAATAGGGGGGTTATTCGGGGGTTTTCAGAACATATAAGTGCATTGCTGGGCTCTTATGGTGTGAAGGCATGAGAAAAATAGTCAAGCAATATGTACAAGCTTGTGAAGATTGCAATATGAGCAAGTACCAAACATTGACACTCGCAGGTTTATTACAGCCCTTACCCATTCCAACTCAAGTCTGGGAAAATCTGTCAATGGATTTTATAGGGGCCTTCCAAAAGCTCAAGAAGTGGACACCATTTTGGTGGTGGTGGACTGGCTCACTAAATATTCCCACTTTATCATCCTTTCTCATCCTTATCCAGCAAAAGACATAGTTGGCATTTTTGTGAAGGAAGTGGTCAGACAATAGTTATTGATCGAGATAGTTTTTATGAGCACATTTTGGGCTGAGATTTTCAGACAGACAGGGACCAAATTGAAGTTCAGTTCTACGTACCATCCACAAACGGATGGGTAGATTGAGGTAGTCAATTGGTGCCTAGAGACATGCTTGAGGTATTTTGTGGAAACCAATCCTAAATAATGGCCTACGTGGTTGAATTGGGCTGAATTGTGGTATAATACCACCTACAACTCAGCTACAAACACTTGCCCATTCAAAGCATTATATGGACAAGACCCCCCAATTTTGGTTAAAGGTGATGTCACTCCTTCAAGTAAACCAGCTCCTATCCGAAAGGAATGTGATACTGGAGAAGTTGAAGTGGCAGCTCAGTAGAGCTCAAGCAAGGATGAAAAGTCAAGTTGATCAAAAGACAAGAAAGGTGGAGTATGAGGTAGGGGACAAAGTCTATTTGAAGATTCAACCATATAGGCTGAGATCCTTGGCCAATAAAGTGAACTAGAAGCTTAGCTTGAGATTTTATGGGCTAGTTGAAGTGTTGGAAAGAATCAGGAAGGTAGCCTATAGGTTGCAACTACCTCTGGAGTCAATGTTGCATCCAGTATTCCACGTTTCCTTGTTGAAAAAAATGTGTGGCTGCAAATGTGAGAAGTCAACCATTGCCTAAAGGGCTTGCAGACGATTGGGAGCTAAAAATACAACCAGTAGAAGCACTGGCAACAAGAAAGAACTCGCATGGATGAAGTGGCTGGACACGCTAGATTTTGAGAATTCCTGGGAGTTGGTAGCAGATATCCAGCTCAGTTTTACCCAATTCCACCTTGAGTACAAGGTGGTAGTTGAAGATGGGGGTATTGTTAGAGACTAAATTCCTTCTAGGAGACTAAAAGTGTACAAGAGGAGGAAATTCATGGATAACTTAGGAATTGAAAAGAGTGCTGAAGTGTGATTTGTGTGGGTCCCAAGGCTGAGGAAATTAGTAGAGGGGTTGGGCATGCATTGTAAGGTGAGGCATGGGTAGTGTTGGTTGTATATTTTGTTAAAGGGAAGTCCATATAGTAGGGGAGGAAATGGGAATATCATAGGCTACTGTTGAATTAGGAATTGGAGAGTAGGAGTTACTTAGTGCTCCATCATACCACTCTAGTTACTGCATTTTGTCTTTTCTAATTTCCATTATGTCAGTTTCTTTATTTCTATGTATGTGGTTGTTTATATCATAATGATCTAAAACTTGCGGGTGCTTTGAGTGAGTTTTATGCTTCTTGGATATGGGTTATTGCAAGGACATTGGTTAATTTTTTTTTTTTTTTTATGTAATTTGAGTGATGAATGATTGTATGGTAGGCAAAGATGATGAAATTTCCCAAGTTATGTGTTTAAAGAATGGTTGGGGTTTTGAGGGATGTAAAATGTGGAGGATAAAATGAATAAATTACACACAAAGAAGTGAAGAACAACATTTAAATCATTTACTTTGAGGGGTGGTCATCATAGATGTGACTAATAAGAGTATCATGTTATAATTTTTTGTTAATTTTATGAAATATTAGTATTTTTTCTATATTTTATGTGAATTTTTTTTTTTGGGGGTTTAGGTACTAGATAATGAAAGGAATTAAAATGTCATTAATGTATTTAATGTATTGAGAACTTAAAAACTGTGATTTTCAAATAAACCTCTCACTTTTGAACTTTAGCAAAATGTTTTTTTTTAATCCTTATGCAGTTGGTTAAGAGTCTTGTTAGCATCTTCTAAGCGATACTAAAGGGACAAATTCTTTAATCTTCGTGATCTTAGTGTCTCGAGGCACGTTGCATAGGAAATGACATAGATTTAAGAAAGGATAATGTTTGGTGTGCAACTAAATTACACAACAAATGCATACCACATACCTTACCATCATTGGATGTGATGTGTGGTCCCCACTATAACATCCTTCCAAGTACAACCTCATCCTTATGTCATGATATCATACTCGAGAGTTATTACTTATTAATTAGTGGAGCTTTCTTAATTATCTATAACAAGCTCGATAGGCTCATGTAATAATTAGCGTAATTCGATTAAAATATATAACAAAGATACAAAATATTTATTTAATATAAAGTCAATTACATAAGGAAGCTCGATTATGAGCTTATATACATATGCAATCTCTATTACATTTACATCTATATGACTCCAACTAAATACAATGAACTAAAATATCAACTATTAAACTACTGTGATTCGGAGTTCCTATGTATAGTAGTCCCATAGTTTTTTGGATCAACCTTGAGACGACATGGAAACACAAACATATAAGGGTCAAAATTCTAAACTTCTCAGTAGGGTATTCCCCAAAGCATACACTGAAATTAATGTCATCGTCATCATCCCAGCCACTTCGATTTATTAAGAAAATGTGAGCATGCAACATATATCAAATGTTCATTTTAAAGTTCAAAAACTATTATTCCAAAGTGGGTCTCTTTTATCATTCAGTCACTTAATAGACGTGTACCATATTACTCAATATCAGATGAAGCATATACTTCTAAATTACAACTTAAACATATTGGCCTCAATATCGATACTAAAATTTTTCACTTAGCACATAAGATAAAAGACTACTTAAAACCATTGTTATTTTAACTCGTCTTGGCCCTCGACTTTTGTGGCTTTGACCCACTTTAGGGTAATAGATTGCTTTTCAAGATTGAGCTCATTCCTATACATAATAATTGAATTTACTTTCTCTAATTCTCACATGGACCTATTCCTAACTAGATTTACTTTCCCCTACTCAATTCAAGGGTAGTCAGGTTTACTTTTCCCGATAGACCAAATTTACTTTCTCCAACCCAACACATATAATCTTATTCTTATCTTGGTAGTCGGGTTTACTTTCCCTAACAGACAGATTTATTTTCTCCAGTCCAAGATACATAATTTTATGCTTTTCTTGGTAGTTAGGTTTATTTTTCTCGACAGATCAGATTTACTTTCTCCAGCTCAAGAAATACAATCTTATGCTTTTCTTTTGCATATACACAATTGTAAGAAACATTCATATCTATGTGTGCCTAACCTCATTAATAAGCTCACATGCTTAATTATTCATATTCATATTCATGTGCTCATGTCATACTAGTACCAAATGTCATTATTTCATCAATTCAAAACATCAATCCAATTTCAGCATATTAGCAGATTTCATATATTCATAACACAAATTATTTTACATTTTAAACCATCAAATCTAATGCTATAAAATTCTCAATGACATGTCAATGTGTCCCTAGGGTCCTGTGAAAATTTTGAAGCAAAAAGAGTTATCTAATTATGCTAAAAGAATTCTACAAATTTGGTGGTTAAAGACCACCTAATCTCATCTCAGAACTGGAATATCATAATTTTTAACCCTAGCAAATGATTGAATAAATTTAAAGTAAAAATCAGGGTTTAACTTCAAGATGTTTAGAATACCCTGTAAAAATTTCAAAGGAAAAATTAATTATTTATTATGGTAACAAAATTAAACAAATCTGCAGATTCAGTACCAAAAGTTCAAGCAGCATAGATACACCCTTGGTTCTTGATTTTTTCAAGGCAGTATAAAGCGAAATCAGGGCTTAAGAAAATTCATGGAACTAGCTCAGGATGTTAACTTCAACATATAATTTTTCTAACTAATAAAAATACCTACAACATAGTCAGAAAAATCGTAATCATACACTACTTGTAAGAAAACCAAAAATCCAGAAAGTATCACTCAACATCTTTTTGACAAAAATAATTTCTCCACAATACCAATTAACCCACCTATGAAAATACATCAATTTCTAGGTGTAACATCACATAAGAACTAGATTATATCATTCGAAAACAAGCCAAAATCAGTAAGAACAGAAAATCACAAAACAAGACATAAAAACCCTACTTTGAAAGCTTTTGAGCTCTATATTCCAAAGGATGCTCTACTTGATTTCTCTTCACTTTAAGGACTCCCAATCAAACACCAAACCTCTCCTAGGCAGTGAGGAAGTGAGGGATCAAAGTGAGAATTGGTGGAGAATTGAAATTTTAATTAATTAAAACTGTAGGATTTGAGGTGTAGAACAAGTTTAGTGAAAGAAGTTGTTAGTTTTAGCAACTCTAGGTTAGTGTTTTTGACATTTGAGAGGAAGTTTTTGAGCTCATGGACATGAAGCTTGTGGTTTTCTCCTTGTTGCAGTTGTTGGATGAAATTGCTTGCTTCTTGAAGAAGTTTGACTTTGTGTTTATCTTATACATAAAGAATGAATGTTATAATGTGTAATTAAGTAATCTTTGACCTAAGAAAGAAAAATTGATGGCCAAGATTAAATCTTGTAATTCAAGATTGAATCTTAGTCATTCATTTGACATAAGTGGATAATGTCCTTCATTTTGTAAAAATTAACTTAGCTTTCGGTGTTAAAAATTGCAAACTGAAATTTTACCGAACGGGTAAAACAGTATACCCGGGTAATCCAACATTGCTCGAAAATTAATTCTAGGTATAAAATATTTATTCCTACCAATTTCTAACCTTAATCTAATAATTTTTCAATTTTAGGTATCTCCGGGTTCTAATTCTAGTGTTTTAGTTGTCCCGGCAGGCCCACTAGGTTGCTATCCATGTTTTTTTTTCACAGATCCATTGAATCATCCTCATCATTACTATGTCTGTTGGATTTTTGAAATTATGACTAGTAAAGCTCAAATTAATTTTTAAATAATTTTTAAAGTGTTACATCTACTCATCCGACTCATTCATCAAATTCAATGATGATAAGGTGTGTGACGTGCATTTGTTATACAATTTAGTTGTGCACTTAACATCACTCTTTAATAAATGAATGGAGGTTATAGCTGAGATGAAAACAAGTAAAATTTGTGACATCTACGCCACCTCTGACTAGAGCTTGGACCTACTGTTCCCTTAATTTGGTTTGTATAAGTTTGAGATAATCACTCAGTCTGAGGTTAGTCATGAAGAAGACCAATTGTGTTTTATTAGCCCATAGCAAAAGTGGTTGATTTACTTGGTTAGTTATGTAATTATGGAACTATTAGTTACTCCTTTTGTCCCATTTTAGTTAAAGCCTGAACCAGATAGAAATTATAGTTGATATTCTATTTGGCTAGTCAGTCCCAGATCTATTTTCTGGGGTAGATAGGGACCAAATTTATAGCATTTTTGTATTTTGTTTTTGAATTTAAAAGTCCCAAAACCATTGGTTTTAAAAGTCCCAGATATATTCACGATGAATTTGAAATTTTATTTTTAAAAATAAAAAACAGTTGTTAAACCATTTGAATCATCCCAAGATGAGTACTCACCGTATAGTTCTGAATTGAGTGATATTAGGTGTATAATTAAATTGTACAACAAATACACACTACACATATTATTACCATTAGATTTGATGAATGATTGGGATGAGTGGAAATCATTATAGACCAAACATTATTCTTCTGAATTCTCTAGTATGTACTTCTGCAGTTCTTCTTGTGAGTTCACTCCCCAAGATAATTTAACGGCTTAGCCTACCATTACTTCGTTTGAGCACCATCAAATAGAGATTTATTCAAAGGAAAAAAAGAAAAAAAGAAAAAAAGAAAGAAAGAAAGACATTAGTTAATTGCCATCTAGCTGTAATTCTTCCTCGAATATTAGTCCAAGAACCATCAAGACAGTTTTGCATAGTCACTCCCTACTCCTTTCACATTTGGCAACAGTTTTTCTGTGCAAGGAATGAATGTCCATAGCTACTAGCACGTGAGATATCTCCGCAAGTCTCCAGTTGAGCAAAAAGGCTAATGCTATTTTATGATTGGTAGTAAATAATGAAATTAAGTTGAAAAGAATTACTTTTACATAAATTATTTTTTAAAAAAATTAATTATATTTAGCATGAGTATATTAAACTTAAGTTTAAAATAATAATTCTTATTTGGATATAATAAAGTAAAATTACTTTCATTTATTAACATAAAAGTGATAGTAAGATTTTATTTTAAAAATACATTTCCATAATGAAAAGCATCTTAACACTTCTACCAAAAGTACTTTCAATTATTTAAAAAAGAACTTTTTGTAAAATGTAAAAACTAACCAAAAATAGTTAGTAGGAAATCTCATTCTTATTTCACTGAGTATTTTTATAGCTACAAACATAATTATTACACTTTTTTTTTATGACATATTTTAGTTGTAGAATGGGATAATGTTCCATTTCACTATTTGAATATTCTAGCGAACTAGAATGGAACAAAATAGTAATTATAAGTAAATAATACAAAATAAGAGATTCCATTACATCCCTTTATATTTCTAGGGAAAAGCATATAAGAGGGGGTGATAGAATGAGATAAAATCTATTCCATCCCCTTTTATTTCATCCCACCCAACTGTTTTTTCCCTTTTTCTTTTAAATCCATACACTGGAATTTTAATTCATTTTATCCCATTTCCCTCCTGTCCATCCCTTTCTATCAATCAAAACATAACCTAAAATATATGCCCCGTAAATCGCATGACTTTGTTAATAGGATATCACAACCCCACCTGTTTCTAAGAACAAGAAAAAGGAGATATTTTCTTTCAACGAACTCAACATATTACTGCACTCTGATGCCGATAGAACATCATATAAAAGGGAAGAATACACAAACAATTGTCAATGGTTTATAAGCAAATGCAATTCAACATCCTCCCATAATTCACTGGACTAGGCTTTGAATCATAGATGAACTCTTTCTTCCATTTGGAAGCAAAATAAACCAGCACCCCATTCGCACCAAAGGAAAATGATCGATCAAACAGATCTACTTGCATCATTCACATCATATAGTCGTCCATGAAGCCTTGCCTTAAATGTTGAATCTTGTCGGAACATCAAAGTCGTCAAAATCATATCGCTGCCGCTCCCTTCCAGCCTGAGTACATAGTTATTCTTGCAATCAATTTTAACATACAATCTCAGACGACAGTATGATAATACTTCAACACACTCACCTTAGACAAGTACAACTGGTCACATGAAATTTGTTCATCCATTGCAGTTAGTTTCCTTGAGAGTGCCATTATCCTGTGTGGCAGTTAAGAAAACCGATTAGAAGAGGGACAAACTAATGAGACAGATCACTACCAAATTAACCATTGAAAAAAACAAAAAAATTGCTTTGGCAGTATATTTTCACTTTGAGTTCTCCGGTTAATTTAGTACTAGTCATGGACAATAATGCTTGCGTGCATGCTTAACAATGCCTAACTCACTCAACACAAAACACCAAAAACATACCTCTGGATTGATGAATCAATATGCTCAATCATCTCACAAGTTTTATACTGTTCCGGATCCTCTAAGAATCTCACCATTCCATCCCTCTGGTTGATTTTTGCATAAATCTCACCATCCTGAATCTGCAGTCCATGGATGCAATTAATAAAACACATAGTTAATGCAACAAGATGGCCAAAAACAGAAGAGTTACGAGCGTCACCATTTGTAGCACATGCATTTCTGCTTCCTTGGGACCATTTAACTGAACTGTGTTGGCAATATCTTGGAGAGAAAGGGTCAAGTATGTTTGGGTCAACCTTTGAATATTTCGCTTATACATGGATGATACAACCTGCTTAACCAGTCCAAGATTGTTGTCCTGAAACAACAAATACCAAGAGACACTACTAGTCTGTCACATAAATAGAAAATTTAAGCAAAAGCTTAATAAGTAGCCAATGGCCAGAAAAATTAAACTCAGTGCTTCTAGTCAAAATGCTTGTTGCTTCAAATAAAGGATAAGGATGTGAAAGAACCCACATTTTCAAATTTCTCCGTATTTGTCTTGACATAAGCCTCCAATTCTGCAATTTTCTCTGTGCCATAACTATTTGCCAATTCGATGTAAGGCTGCTCAAATTATTAAAAAGAACAGAGGTTAACATGGCTTAAGTTATTAAACCTCAATATTCTTGTAAGGCATGTAAATGAAATTCAGCAATGTGAAGTACTGAACCAAAAACCAAGTAACCCAATACAAGCAAAACATCAACATCATACTTTCATTCAAGTTGATAGAACAATAAAAAGTTTGACCAAGCAAATCTCAAATTGAGAGAAGCTATAAATTGCTTGGTCCCTGCAAATGAGAATTTGAAATAGTGAAATCTGTGGCAGGCATGTTGAGGTTGAGGGTTCTCATTTAATACCTTTATCAAACACGGGTATATGGCCTTAATGCAGACAATTAGTGAAAAAAAATAAGGCCATACAATAAAATTGCTGACGATAAAATGCTATTTGCATTTGGTACACAATCGTAAATATGTTATTTTCACACAGAAACGCCAATCCAAAATCCTTTACTGATGATTTAGGATAAGGACATAACAATTTCCCAGACCAGAGAATCTACGTACCTCAAAAAATAAAATTTAGGGACGGTTTGGTTTCAATTTTCCAATTTTTCAAATTTTGTGCAGGAAATACTGAAAACTATGAATATCACAAAAGCCAATTTTCAATTTTCATTTCCTATTTTTAGTATTTCTTTCACAAAATCTTCAAAATTGAAAAAGAAAACTGAAACCAAACAGGTCCTAATAGAGATATACTCCTCTCGGCAAAACTCTTAACTAAATCAGCTGTCATTACTGTATTTTGGGGTGGGAAGAAGCTTTCAAGTCATAGAAGCATGCAAAACCACAGCTAGCATAGCACCAACATGTTACAATCAGGAGAGGAATAAACTTTGAAAGCAAGAGAGCATGTATCTTTTAGTAGAATGAATGGGATTAGTCCCCCTGAACACGCTAAAAATATACTAAAAGGTAGTGCATTTGTCAAATGATTCACCTGTCCTTGCTAACCTCAACAAAGTCATACCTGACAAAAGTTCTTTAGGTTCCTTTGAGCTACTGAAGAGGCATACTTAGGAAGACTTGTAGATGACTGCAACTATACATACAATTGGTCAGCTGATTAGTAAAAAAGATACGGCCACTTACACAATAATGTCTAAATTGATCAAATAAAAGGCCTATTCACAATATTAGATCCTAATCACAAGGATAACTGGAATAACATTGATGCGATACTTGAGGCGTGATCTCTAATCTCTAAAAGAAGTGAAACATCCAATTTATCATTTCATTTTATTATTATTATTTTTTGGACCTTTGATTTTTTAGGCTAAAAGAAATAGTTGTCAACAGTATAACAGCAGAAATATTGTAATTTAATGCCTTCATTATACCATGTCAAGTATAAAGAAAGAAATAATATAAATGCTTACCTGTCCATGATGAATAAGAGAAACCAATATATACTTTTTATAAGCTTCAACGGCTATAGCATTCAATGTAGACATTGGAGCAGTTACAACCTGGCAATAAAACTGATAAGCTACCGCAAGGAGCCAAACTAAGAGGTTGTCATAAGAAAAAACCATGACCAATATAAGTTGCAGCCATATAAGTTACGGATGACTTACATTATGTAGGAGGTCCAACGCCTTCTGAAAGCGCTTCAGTCCAATGCATATCATACCTCTGTCAAAAAGTCAAGTGTCATACACATTAAACAATTCCTCATTAAAAACTCATGACTAGGAGCATAATCTAAATCACTAAAGGCTGCAAACAGTACTTATCAATCTAACCCATGTGTTCAACTTAATTATGATCAATACTAGACAAGGTAATAATTTCCATGTGCCATATCTCATTGCCATTGAATAGTTGTGCCACTGAGTAGAGTCTTACCAATCTTTCTGCTTTTCACCTAGAAGGTTGCTTCGTCAGAAATATAGATAGTGAGTGGGAAAATTTATAGAAAGGGGAAGGGGGGGAACATAAAAATTTTAATTTCTCTTGTCAGTGTTGGTTAGAGAACAATCGAAGTCAGAGGATTGGGGTAAATCATGATCATTTCATCCTCCATGAATGATCTGAAACACATGCCTTCACCACATGTGAGCACACACACAAAATGGATCACCTAGGATTAGTGGACTGAATACTTAAGATAGGATGTTTTACCTGGGTTCCTGTATAACTTTTCCTCATAAATTACAGAAACTAATGATGAATTTATTCATTTTTTAACAGAATATCACGTAATATTTGAGTTTTATATCTAGGGAAACATGACAAGAGTTGAGTTCATATGATTTCGCCAAATAGATACTAAATTCAAAATTTCAAGAAGTAGATTCTCAATGCTGAGAACGTTAATATGAATTAATACATACATATACTGATATACACATAACTAAACAAGGGAACCATAATAAGTAAGAAAGATACTCAACCACTATCCAGATCTAAAATGAGCTGAGACCAAGTTCAATAGACTATTATCAATGTTGGCAAAACTTTAGTAAACTCAATATAGTAAAATCCAATATTTCCAGACAAATCCCTGCATCCTTTTATTATTTCCCCCTCAAAAAGAGAAGGGAAGAAATGAACTCACCCATAATAACAGTAGAGAAAAAGGTCTCTTGGTTGATCTACTTCGAAAATGTCATCCTCCAATATGGATAGACCAGTTTTATAGCACTTCGCCAACATGCAAAGCAGAAGAAACTCCGAATGCAGGGGAGTCAAGTGTTCAGTGGAGACCTGAAGTTTCCTAACTGCAGTTAGCAACGGAGCCACCCCACGAATGGGAGCTTCAAGCGCCATCACTTCGTCTTTCAGCCTCTTACATACCAATACAACTGCAAAAATCAACAACCAAAAAAAAAAAAAAAAGAAAATTATCAAAAGTAATTAAAAGACAATAACATCAACATTGTTCAACTCAAGCTCAAACTACAGGAAACAAAGGCGAATACACTTTTCCGGCGCCAACCGAATTTGCTCAGCGTTGCAAGCATTGATAAACCCGGTAATAACTGGAAGAACTGTCTCAGCCTGCTGTTTTGAAATTTGACCACATGCGAACGCCTCTCTGAAAGCAACCATAAAGTGAACCCCACAGTCACAGAACCTAATTATCTTTCACTAACAAAAAAATGCTAAAAACATTAAGGACCCATTAGTCATGTAATGTAACAATATCATTCACTCCAATAAATAGGGCTTTTAAACACGCAACAAGAATCAAGTTTGTTCCAATTTAACAGTGACGGTTTTCCTTCTATTCAAATAAGTCGTAATTTTGTGTCCCGAATTTTTCCATAACCAGTTAAAGGGTACAATTAGAAAGAAGAAGAAGGAATAAGCCTCTATAATCGTGTGATTTGTGGTTTTTATTTTATTTTGTTCTGGCAAACAAAGACGGAACCAAAAAATGAAGCGAGAATTAGAGAGAGGTGGTTATTACAGAACATAGAGAAAACCAAGAGAGTGGACTGAGGGGTCGAGTTGGGTCAGAACGGGAGACAAGCGAGTCGACTCAGCGCGGAGCGAGTCATCGGCTTGCTTGAGGATGGTGTGGAGGCGAGAGATGTCTCCGGCGCTGCTCGACAGCCCTTGGATTTGGGCAACCAGCGCTTCCAGCGGGTCCATGCGATTGCCGCCTCACTCACTCGGGTCACTCACTCGTTCCAACGATCCCAACTCAGTGCAGAATGAAAATTAGCTCTCTCAACTCAATTCAGTGCTTCTTTTTTGCTTCCCTCTTCTTCCTCCTCTCACTCGATCACTCTGTCACAGGTTTTCGCTTCGTTTTATGTTTTTGGGTTTTCGTTTTCGTTTTCGTTTTCGTTTGAGGGGCTTGGTTTTCCTCTCTGGCCCATATTTCATACTAAGGGCCACAATAAATTGGGCCTGTCGAGGTTTTGTTTTTTTCTTTGTTAAATTAGTAGTATTAGAAGACTAAAAAAAAAACAGAATTTAATTGTCATAAACTGAACAGTGTAAAATTTTTATACCGTTATTCAATCAGGTATTACCATATAAGCTACAATAGTTGACTTTTATAATCACTACTTAAAAAGTCATCTAAATGAAATGTTTTAATTGGATGATGGTGTAAAATAATTTTATACTATCAGTATATCAAAATTAAACTCGTAAAAAAAAATACTAATATAGTTAATTCTTATTGTATGTTAGTAATTTGGTTCAATTGCTGAACTATTTCGATCCGGTGTTGCATAAGTATTTTATTTTCTGTCAAACCAAACCTTTTATGCAAGTATTTAACTATTAAATTTATTCTTAATTTTTGTATATTCTAGGAAAATTTAAACATAACTTGATTGCTTTACGTCTTTATGGTTTATGAATATAACATGTTATCATGATAATTATTACTCCAATCATATAGTCCACTTTGCATATAATTTAATTAACATTCTCATGCATCGCACATGTTACTAAACTAGTTATTAAAAAAATTACATTAGCATCTCTTGAGATTTAGTATAATTAAACTCGTCGCTCCTCTGAGATTGTCATGATACATATTACAAAAATCATGTGCCATGTGTTCTTCGATAGTTTTTCTTGCAAGAACAATGGCGGAGCAAAAAATTTTGAAGAAGGGAGGGCCAAATTATTTAATATAAAATAAAATAAATTATCATAAAGAAAGTATAAAATGAGTCATTATATAGTGTTTTTCATATAAATTATTAGTACATTAAAGTTTATTTCATCATTTATTTTTTCTTTTCTCTTAATAAAAGAGTCAATAATTTTCTTCTTAAACATTTCTTTTCTTCAACAAAAAAAAATAATATGCGTATCAATGTATTATTTAACATCAAAATAGAACAATGATCATAAATAACTAACTAGTAAGTAGAAACTCTGCTAAGTGAATAAAATGAGTTAATAAGAGAAAAATCCTAAAATATATATTCTAGAAATATTTATATGTTTTATACTTTTATATCATATGTGTTACTATATCAAAAAACTTTTATTATTTATTATGACAGAATTTTTTAAGGGGGTCATAATATAAAATATACATATAATTACACAAATTTAGGTAGGATAATTTTACTGCCATTTAATTTCTGGAATTAGGTTCTCCTCAAATTTGGGTAGAAACTTAGGATTCTAGTTGCTCCCTGGACACATTTAAACCCCTTATGGAAAAGATTAAAGAGGGTGTGTGGCATGGGATTTAATTTTATATTCCTAGGAATGTCATTCTTGGGAACATTTTCAGGAATGACATTTCTAGGTATGACGTCTTGAGAGCATTTGGTTGTCATTCATAATCCTAAGAATCTTGCGTAATTTTTCCAAAATACTTCTCATTGTTTTAACGCCAAAATTAACAATTTCAACTAAAATTTAACTATTTTAACTTGAAATTAACCATTTTAACTCTAAAATTGTTGGGCAACGAAAGCTAAAAAATACAAGACTAAACTCTTTCTCAATAAAGGAAACAATGCAAGAAGAAAAATAATATAAAGGAGACAAAATTTAATGTGGTTCGGCCTTAACTGCCTACATCCACGACCCCTATTAAGAGTTCCAAATCTTTCACTATCTGTAACTTTTGAACGACTAAAGTTGCAAATCATCCTTACAAATATTTCATCACATGAACAACTCCTAAAAGCTACCCATATGGATCATTCCTATTTTTAGAGGGTAATAAAAATCAAATAACCAAAGCCACATTTATAGGCCAAAATACTAGCAATACTTCTTTTTTTTTTTTTATCGATGTAGAACTTTGAGTTAAATCCCAACAAATCCTCCCCTTAATCCAAAGTCCTGCTAAAAAGTTGGCTGCAACAACTTCCTCCACAAATATTCTTCTTGCAAAACTTGTATTTCACGAGTATTCAATGGTGTAAACAGAGTCATACATTCTTTATTAACTTGTACCATTGCTGCACATGAACACGCATCTTGGTTTCTACATTGCCAAGAAGACTTTCAACACAAGCTCTTTTCACTCGCACCATTGTTGCTCCACGGGACATGACGCTTGACCTCCATATTGCCAGGAAGACTTTCGTCACAAGGGACCTCATAGATAAAAAAACTACCATTCTAGCCAACACTCAACCAAACCCAACTGACCCGAACCATAGTCTCTGATACTACTTGTTGGGCAACGAAAGCTAAAAAATACAAGAATAAACTTTTTCCTAATAGAGGAAATAACGCAAGAAGAAAAACAATATAAAGACGACAAAATTTAGCGTGGTTCGTCTCTAATTGCCTACATCCATGACTCCTATAAGGAATTCTAAATCTTCACCATCTACAACTTTTAAAAGGCTGAAGTTGCAAACTATCCTTACAAATATTTCATCATATGGACAACTTCTAAAACCTACCCATATGGATCATTCCGACTTTTGGAGGATACTAGAACTCAAATAACCAAAGCCATATTTATAGGTCAAAATACTAGCAATATTTTTATTTCTTATCGATGTGGGACTTTGGGTTAAATCCCAACAAAAATTAACTATTTTAATTATAAATTAATAATTTTAGCTAAAATATTTACTATTCAAACAAAAAATAACTGTTTAACACAAAAATTGAAGATCAACAACCACAACCAACATTTCAGATCCAATATCACCATTTCAAAATTTCAGATACAACAATGTCGACAATAAGAAATCAGCAATTAGAAATTCAACATTCTTAGATCAGGAATATTGATCGAGCAACAACATTTCAGAAATTCATAACAAGATCGGCGACGATGAGAAAACAGTGATGACAAAGTCAAGTTCAACGACAAGGGTCCAGATCGAGGTGGCGACCGGTGAAGACTCTCTATTCCTCGATGGCAGCAGATTAGTCGACGACGAGAAAAGATGAAGCTGTCCACGAGCTGCAGCTTCACTAGTGGCCATCTCCGACACCAAGGAAGTAGCTCGTGGTGGAGGCTCCTTGCTTATGGCGACCGGCCATGGGTTTTTTATGGCGGAAAAGGCGATTCCAACATTAACTCCAGGTACGATGTTGGTGGTGAAGAATCTAGCGACGAAAGCATCGGTGGAGGATGTGGCGTGGTGTCACGTCCAAACACCTGTGAATTGCTCTGAAAGATTATGCAATTTTGGTGTTTGAGATATGAAGTGGAAGAGAGGTTGAAGATGGACGTAGAAAGTGCTTCTCTTTTGATGATAGATGAAGAAGTCTCACAATGGATGAAGAGGAGATTAGCGGAGGAATGAATATTATGATATGGCTAAATTTGGAATTTTACATTGTTAGAGGATATTCCCTTGCCATGGAAATGAGATATTCCCACCTAGGGAGATGGGTTTGATCTTTGGTAAATTTTCATTCTCGGGATAGAAAGTTTCCTGGGAATGTTTTAACACTCTAGCTACCAAACACCAGAAAGTTCCATTCCTATGTCGAAATTCCTTGGAATGTGAAAAGAAGCTGGCTGCCACACCCCCCTTCTAAATCTCAACTTGCTTCTTGGATAGGGTATTGCTAAACAAGGTTAGGAAATTATGTTTGGTGAAGTCTATTGTCTATGCTATCCTTTCTTACACCATGGAATGTCTCAAGCTTCCTTTTTCTGTATGTTCATATAGTTCTTTTAGGACAAAAATGATGGGGCCCAGGGTTAGAATCTTGTCAGCTGGTCAACATTGACTAAACCTAAGAGATTCAGAGGGGTTTATTAGTTTGAGACAAGTTCGCTAGGCTAGTGTTTCATTGCTAGGTAAGCTTATTTGGCAACTCCTACATACTGATGCAAATAAGGTATGGGTTAGCTTATGTAGAAATATCTTCAGCATGGTTTTGTGCTTGAGTGATATCTAAAGCTCCTGCGTCTACGTCTGCGTCTTCTACTTAGAGTAGTATTGTCAAAACAGTCGCAGTGCCTCGAAAATGGTTTTGAGTTAAAATTGAGTGAGGGGAATTCTTCGACCTTGTACTCTTCATGGTCCAACTTGGGTAGGTTATGTGATCTGCCATGTATTCATATTTCTAACTAAGATTTTTAGCTTCGGGATATTTGGAAAAATAGGACTTGTAATCTTTAATTTCTAACGCGGCAACGCTTATTCATGAGAATATTGTGCATGCTTTTCCTCAAATTACATTATGTTCTTCTAGCTCCCTACCAAATTGTTGGGTGTGGGATAGATCTCTTTTTGGGGTTTACTCCGCCTCTACAACGTATGCTTGGCTAGTGTCTCAAGAAGTTGGTGATAACTTTGGTCGTGGATTTGGAAGTTGTTCGTCCATGAAAAGGTCCGATTCTTCATCAACCCCTGGCTTGCCAACTAATTGGTTATGTTTTCGGGAGTGATGTTAACTGTACAACTAAATTGCACAATCAATACATACCACATACTTTATCGCTATTGGATGTGATATGTGGTCCCTATCCATCCCACTTATTCATCAAATCCAATGGTGATAAAGTATGTGGTGTGCATTTGTTGTGCAATTTAGTTATCACCAAATATTATTCATATTTTCAGTGAGGATTGGGAAGCTCCGCTTTATAGTAGGTGTGGTTTGGGGATGAGGATATATTTCATTATCTTCATGATTGTGTGATGGCTAATGCCTAATGGCAATTGGTGTGAGTTGGGCCTTTTTAATGACAACAATATCTCTTTGAATTTTGTGTGTATTTGGGTCAAGGTAGGTGCCACTACTATTAATAGCATTTTGTTTCAGTCAGCTATTTGGTGGCAATGGTGTTGGCAAAATAATTGCATATTTGGTTTGGAAAAATGGACTACTACATATTTCATTTGGAAGACTTGGTGTCCCTATCAGGTGAATGCCTTGCTCCTCAACAAGTTACTATGCATAATGTCATGACCCAAATTGGGAATATGATCAGCACATGAGGGGCTGGGTTCCCACATAAGCCTTTTAGGTAACATGATTTATTGAATACATAGATTAATGCAATTTTCATACTTAAAACGTGATTTCCATCTAAACCATTATCAATTTCTCTAATTAAAACATAATATTAGAATTCATAAAACTAAAATATTTCAACTTACATAACTACAAAGTCCTCTTATTTTAATTCAATGGGTACTATTGTAGTTCGTAAGTAGTGAAAAAGTGTGAGTGTGAGAGTATTTGAAAAAAAAAATCAAAATATGAGAATGAAATTAGGAGGGGGCTAGCTGAAATGTGCTTAGGGGTTAGGTGGGATTTTTTTTTTTGTGTTTTGTAAGTGTTAGGGTTAGAGTTAAGAGTAAGTTTAATTAAGGGAATAGTTAGAGATTGATAATTAGGTATTTAAGGCATTCAAGACAAGGTTAGGTGGGTGTCTTGCATTATTGATGAGGCTAACCTTACTTAATTCAAAATTCAAATGCAAGCATGGTCCCTAATCATAAGAAAATGCAAAAGTAATAAAGTAGTTATGTCTCCTATTTTTACTTTATTGTCTCATAAAGCACTTTTGTCTCTTTCTCACTAATCGTAATTAATAATGAGATTAAACCTTCTCTAACAAATCTTGGGTCTTAATTAACTCAAGATAATTATTTTGACTCATAATTAATTAATAAAAATAATTAATCTTTAATTAGAATATAGTATTGCCTATATGCTCTTAATTACTTGATAAAGCTTAACTAGCACTAATTAGGGGTAAAATGGTAATTTTACATAAAATTCCCCAGAACTCACCCAAACATCATAAATCCCCTCAAATTAACATATCTAACTCTTGGGTGATGACCGGGGTCTGGTCATCACTTAATCCCGGGTTAAATTATCGCAGGGGCATTTTGGTAATTTTACGCATAAGAAAACCAGGAATTGAAATTTTCACACCTACTTCCATTCAAAACACATATTTTTCCCTTCAAACATCAAATTAACCCTTTGAAGATGGTCGGGATCGACTGTCCTCGATTTCCATTAAAAAAATACCCGTAGGAGTATTCTGGTCATTTTGCACATAAGGAAAAATTAGGGTGTTACATAGTGTAGAAATTAAGTCAGTATAGACACAACTATCATAGATGATATGGAGATAATTAAGTGAATAAGAATCTACTAGTCATCATGCACTTAAATAAATAATTAACATGTAAGGATTCATGCCATTTCTTATTTGTATTTGGTGTTTTCAAAGTCATTGGATGGAGAAGAGATGGGCATAGGCTCACTGCATTCATGCTTTCTCTTTCTTCTGTTCCAGTAACCTGTAAGCAATTCAAAAATTTGAAAGAGTTCACTAATGAGTAGAAAATTAAAACAAAATTGCATTCTTTTTTCCCTTTAGCACAAAAATAATAAAAGATTGAAATAAATATTTAATAGTCAATGATAAATAAAATAGGATTTTATTTTAAGAAAAAATTGCATTTTATCTCCATTTCCTAAACTATAGGCATTGTTCACTTTACTCTCAAAATTATAAAATGTGCAAAATGACGCCCTAATTTCCTAAGTGTATACTCATTATGCTGAATTAATTTTCACTTATTATTAATGAAAAATGGGTACATTATACCCCCTTAAACTTTAGGTCAATTACGACTTGATATTCTAGATTAATAAATATCGTACAACTTAATAACCTAAATTTTCTTGAGCGTGTGCTATATCTATTAATAATAGATAAAAAAAAACAAATAATAAACAGGTCAATTTGCATGGTTAAGAAACAGTAGAAGTTCCATTTTCATAGTTTTAATATACAGATATATTATCACATAAGGAAATATGATTAATTCTCACACTTATTATTTGAAGTGTCATATAAATACAAGAATTTAATTTGATGGAGGTATACAAATTTTTAATATTGCATCAAAATTAAAATTAATAAATTATTATTTAATATAGAAATTCATTTCAATTTTTTAAGGTACATTATTTTTCAGTGTTTACTCTTTGAGGATTATGTTTATATTTACTAATTAATCAATTTATAATATCCTATATTGTTGTGGATGTGTTTATAAGGAGGTAGCTAATTGCCTAAGTGGGTCCTATTCTAGTGGCCAGACTTGTAAGGTGTAGCGTGTTTAGCACATACTTGGTTAGTGGAAGCCAATGAAGGTTGTTGAGGGTCATTGATGGACACCATAAATTTTTTTTTTTTTTACAAAGTTAAATAAAATTGAACTCGAGAAAATCTTTCTTTAGATAAAATCTTTTTCCATCATAAATTGGTTTATCATCATCAAAAGGGGGAGATTGTCATCTTCTTCTGCTTGTATACCCATTTGTTCTTAAAGGATTTATTGCCTTCAAACTAGCTCATAAGGATCATTCTTATGCAAGGAATTCATCTCTTTTTGGATGGATTTGGTCCACAAAACTTTATCTTAGTAGTCTAAACTTCATCAAAGCTCTTTGGCTCCTCCTTTTTAGTGAGAAGGATGTACTCTCAACCAAGGTACATGGTGGATGGACGTTGCTCTCTATTAGATCTTCTGAGCTATGGTGTGAGAGCTTGCTTACCTTGCTTAACTTGTTCTCCATTTTCAGCATCATCAGTTGTTGGCTCATCATAAACCCTATGGTTTTGAACTTCTCCCCTTTAGTGGCATTTTTTATAGGATGATAAACTAGTGTAAAATCCTTCTTACCACTAGGTTCATCGGTTTTCTCTAGGACAACAAAATCTGACATTGTTTCACACTCATGGAACACTATGTCTCTACTTCTAATTGTCCTCTTATTTTTCCAGCTCCCATAGTCTGTAGCCAAATTCATCATCAAGCTTTTGTCTTTGCCCCTTACTTACATGAGTAAAGACTTTACATCCAAAAAACCTTCAAATGAAAGTATCTAACATCATGTTTAGAGCATACTCTCTTAGGAATGTCCAAGTCAAAAGGAACAAATAGAGATCTGTTACTCAGGTAGTGCACCATTTGAATAGCTTCACCCCAGAATAGCTTAGGTTACTTCACTATTCTCAATATACATCTAATTTTCTCCATAATGGTTATGTTGATTCCTTTCTACCGCATAATTATGTTGTGGGGTTCCTAGAGCTTCCTTTTCATGCTTGATACCATATTTAGAGCAATAATTCTTGAATTTGCAGGAAGTGTACTCACCTCCATTGTCACTGTGAAGAGAGTTCAAAGGTTTCCATGTTTTTCTCTCCACCATAGCATGAAACCTCTTGAAAATATTGAAACACCTACTCTACCTTCTATAGGAAATACAACCATACTTTTTGTGAAACATCATCAATAAATGTCATAAAATACCTGCTACAACCTAGGGTCTGCACTTGTATAGAACAACATACATTAAAGTAAGCCATATCCAAAATGTTCTCCTTCAATTTTGACATTTTGATGACAGACGCATATGATGCTTGCTAAACAAACAATGATCATAAGGATCTAGCATTATACTTTTAACGTAAGGAATAAGGAATTTCTTAGCCAAAATCAGCAATCATTTTTCATTCATGTGATTTAGTCTTTTATGCCACAAATTTGGCAAAGCATCATCCTCAATTGTATTCAACCTGCTGATTTTTTTTACTTGAGTCTTGTACCATGTGTTGTACACCATTCCTCTAGCACTCACTATTGAATATTTAGAAAGCTTCCATTTGCTATCACCAAGTCACTATGGTATCCAGCTAGATCCAAAGTATTTATAAATATTAGATTCAAGTGTAGATCCAACACATGTTCACATATACTTCAATATCACTGTGCATATGATTTTTGTATTTTTAAATTCAAACATCACCAACTCACACAATGTTAGCATTGCTGCTATTGTCTATTTTCATTTTAATAAAGTCCCTTACTTTTTATGCAATAAAGGATTCCTTGTTAAGATTGGCATGGTACAATGCAGCTAAGTCAATGACCCATTCCACACACAAATCTTCAACATGACACATTTCTTTTTCAAAAGAAAGCAACATCACTTTCCCATCTGTTGAGGTTATAGTACATTTTGTCATTATCCATGTCTCGATTCCTGTGACTTTTCTTGTCTTTGTTCTTCTAAACTTTACAATTCCTTTTGATATGCCCTACCATTTAAACCTTCTAGTTTGGGATTGTGATCCATGTTTTGATTTTCTAAACCATTCTCTGCTCTTGCTTCTCCCCCATTTGCTGTGATAAGGGCCTAGGAATTATCTATTTCCTCTATGTCTTTTCTTATAGTTTCTTCGTTGACCATATTGTCTTTGACTTAAGCTAAATGTAATTTCCCATTTGAAGCAGAGTTGCTCAATGATACCACTAAGATCTCTTAGCTATCCAACAAATAACTCAAAAGTAACAATGCTTATAGCCTATCTTGTAGCACCATCTTCATTGTACTTAACTGATTTACTATATCTTGGAAGTTCAACAATAGATATTCCATCTCTGCACTTGAGATTCACTAGCTTATTGATTGCGAAAGCTTTATTTTATGCAGTCTTTCTCTTACAAAGATCTTGTAAATTTTTTCATAGAGTATGTGCATTTGTCTTTGTAGCCATGTGGTGGCACCCAAAGGCCTTCTAGTGCAGCTTTTTGAATTTTCCTCCATTACATCCCGTGGCCTTGTATCTTTCTTCTCTACAAGATCATATAGATGTTTATAGAAAAGTATATCCTCCAATTTTTGTTTACAAATGGAGTGATTTCCAATTGTCAGTTTGATCATGGTATCTTTATTCTTTTCCATTTAATTTACACAACACAATCCCAAGCTCAACTTGGAGCTCCAATACCAATTGTTGGGGTCAGGGATTGATTCAAATGGTAATTAAATGAAGACGCAGTACAACAATGAGCACCAAAATAGATATACTAAAATAAATCTACTAATTTATGCAGCATAGTGATAATAAATATGCAGAGCCATAAAAATAAAAGAACATTGAATATTAACTTGAACCCCCTATAATACTAAGGGAAAAATCACGGAAAAAAACTCCAAAAAATATAATACTAAGTTAAGGTAATTACAAAATATATTTTTCCATACTCTTATACTCAAGAGGTAAATATAGTATTTCCTGGGCAACATTCTCCTATTCAAATACTAAAGTTTTGTAGTATTGAGGAGTAATAAAGATGATACCTAAAATATTTCCAGTATATATATCCATACCCTAAATTTTGAATTTACTTAGACTATCTATTTTTTCTCTAATTTTCAGTGTCACAACTCGACACGTGAGGAATCCCATCCCCATATAAGTCTCGTAACCTTTGAGTCTCTCTAAATGCTTAATTTATAATAATATGATACTTAAAACATGATCTTTTTGAAATATTAACATTTTCTCTAGTTAAAACATAATATTTAATTTCATAAACTTAAAGTATTTAATAATTCAAGCTCTGAAAAACACTTTAACCAAATCTATTGATCTAAAAAGCATAACTACTTCAGCACATAGTATTACTTAAACTTGAAAATCTTGATAGTTTAAAACTAAATTACAAATACATTTTAATTCATCACATAAATCTCTAACCATAGTTTACATTTCAATTACATACCTAATCTCTGAAAATATTATAATATATCAAAATATATGCGTGGCTACGATCCTGTCTGCACATCTACTGGAGCACTCTACTATAATATAATCCTACTCAAGGCCTTATTGCAAAGTAAGACTCACCACTAAGGACAATTGTGTCTACTATACTCAAGTCTAAACCACCTCTGTAATTGCAACTATAAGAAAGAAGGGAAAGGGGTGAGTCAACGGACTCAATGAATGAGCTCTCACCCATCACCTACAGCGAGTGAGCTCTCACCCATCATTCACATGAGACCGCTATCAATTCCGGGAATCTTCAAGATTTTCTAAACTTGTAGGCTAAAAAATGAAACGTTTAATGACTTCATAAAATTCATTAAAAATCACTCTTTAACTTATTTTCCTTTGGAGAAAAACTACTGGGACTTTTGATCCCAAGAATTTGGCTTTATCATATAGCGCTCCAAGTAGGTGTAGGATCTAGACTTATTGAAATTCAGGACCTAGCAACAAGGGTGGGTCCCAAGGAATCCTAAGGCTGTATGGAAAAAAACAAAATCTATTTACACATGTACCTCGGTTGGGGTGTGGGGTGTTCAATGCTAAAAAATCCCCCATTTTGCTCATTCATTAGTTAAGGGTGTTCATGGGTATGGGTCAACTTGTGAACCAAATCAACCTGAACTAAGCCAAGAGCAAATATTCGGGTTGGCTCAAGTATTCAAGTTTGATGAAGTATGAGACAATAGAACCCTGAAAAGTATGCATTTGTATACATATTTTGTACTATATTCTTAGTCATAGCTCTCTTTTATTCTTAACTTATGCATTTGCATCATATTTGAGTTTGGACATTGATTTGAGTATTAATGAGAATTTTCTATATAATTGCACTTCTCGCACTGTTCTGTATTTTGAGTATCACTAAAGTTGTAGACTTCTAAATCTTGTGTTATTTGGCTTGATAGGAAAGCTAAAAGGTTCATGAAGATCTTGAAAGCTGGATTTGAATTCTAGCAAGTCAAAATAAGTTCAAAAGTCAGAACTAAGATGCTAAATTTTCATATTAGGCAAGCTTCAATAATTAGGGTTTATTTGCCTTATCTGAAGTTTGAATAAGGCAACTACAATGTCCTTTTTGAAGAAAAGAAAATACCTACAACTTTGATGAAGACACTAATAACTAATTCAGACATTTAGAGGGTCAAAATTGAAGTTGAGTCACTATGGTGAGCATGCAATTGCTACAGCAACCATCTATGCTCAAACCAAGTGTTGCATTATGTCGGAGTCCAAGCAGTGACTGGAAGATCCCAAAGGATCTATTTGGATACTACAACTTTTGACTTTTTCTAACTTTTTGAAAGTGAAAAGTCATATTTACTTTTGGTCCTATTTGACTAAATAACTTATTACTTCTTTAAAAGTTATTCTTAGTGCTTTTTGGAAAATTAAAATATCTAACTTTTTAATGAGCACTTTCTAAAACATTATTTGAATATAAAATAACTTATTCATAAATTACTTTTCAAAAGTTATTTCTGTATAAGAGTTTAAATAAGCTATTTACTCGAACAACACCAAAGTCTCCAACACATGTTTTACATACTTTGGCTTAATTTTGGGTCCTTAAATACCATGTCTCAGCCTCAAAACAAGGAGAACCACCCCTTAGCTTAAAGTAGATTAGGTTAAGCTTAGTTTTAGGTATTTTTCTCTTTTCCTCTCCTCCTTCCTCACCTATCCTCCTCATTTCTCTATCTTCTTTTCTTTCATCTTCTTCTTTCTTACCCATTCATCTCTTCTGTTAGGTATGTTTTTAATTTCTATTTTTTCCTTATAATTTTCCATAGAAGAGTAGGATTTTCTCTAGCTCAAGAGTCCATTGAGCATTTGTGAAATCATGATGTTTTTCTCTTCAGATTGATAATACAATTGTGTTTTTTACCTTTTTTTTTTTTCCTTTTCTTTATTATAGTTATGTGTTTTAGTGATATTGAGATGCATGATTATGATTGATTAGGAGTTAGGGTTTTAAACTTAGCCCAGACAAATTGCGTTAATTGCATGCTTTGATTTTCTTATTTTCCCTCTTGATAGTATGTGATGTGAATGCATGATTATGATTTATGTTGCATGCTAGTTGAGTTTCCCAATTTGTGTTTGTAGATTTATGAGCATGAGTCAAATTTGAGAATTCCACAAATTAGAAGTCTGATTAAATCCTAGGTTGGATTTCTTCAACTGTCAGAGA
Organism: Dalbergia cultrata; assembly: GCA_031216105.1. Taxonomy (NCBI): domain Eukaryota; kingdom Viridiplantae; phylum Streptophyta; class Magnoliopsida; order Fabales; family Fabaceae; genus Dalbergia; species Dalbergia cultrata. The sequence goes on along the minus strand of CM062353.1, from coordinate 25,417,265 downwards.
TCTTGACTAAAGGAGATTTAACGTCATAGCTAAGCATTTCAAGTGTGATGCCAATGATTGAATTGACACGTATTCATTAGGAATCTTGAGCTAGGACTTTTTATTTGTTAGCCTCTTTTATTTGTTTGCCTTCTTTTAATATTTTGCAATTGATCTTCACAAAACCCCTTATTTGCATAGTTTATTAGTTCACCAATATCATTGGGAGTTGGCCCGAGTTAGCTCCACTTGATTGTATATTTTGAGTGCAATTTAGTTTATCAATAAATTGTTAGTTTGGTAAGTTCAAATTGCGACATTCGTGATCACCAAACCCGATAATAATTGGGTTAGGCATCGGGTTCATCATTCTTTAACTCGTCAACCAAATTACCCGACCTAGCCATTAACTCCCGATTCTTCCTTCTTTTTCTTTCTCAAACACATTCAACCTTTTCATCTACCAGATTATTCAAAGCTTTAGGGAAAAAAAACCCTTAAAACATGTTTTAGAATTAGAACCCAAAAGGAATTCATAATAGCTCTTCCAAAATAACAATAATAAAATGAAAATCTGTACCATTGCACTAGGGCTAAGCCTCATATCACTAGATCTAGAGTTGGTTTTGCTTCCTATATTCACAAATGTGCAGATTTGATTGCTCCCCCAATTTTATCTTTATTTTTTTGTCACTAAAGATCATTGTCATTATGCTCTTTCTATCAAATGTCTCTATTAATGCTTGTTGCACTTGGTCATGTTGTCTTAATTGTACACCATTTGCCTTGCCACCACCATTGCTATGTGTAATGTGACTACAGGAGATTTTCTTAGCATTGTGCTTTTGACTTCCCAAGGCCATGAAAATTCTAGATAATAATACTCATTTTTGGTAGGGTTGCATCACAGGCTCGTGGATATTGATGAAACAACCTGCCTTCAACCTTTTCCTAATAAGTGTATTCTCTTTGCTAAGGGTGATAAATAAGAGTTCTATTTGTGTGTAAATCTAAATGAATCATTGTTTTTAATCAAGATTTGTTTTGATGTATTGATTAGTTTATTAATTAATTTTGATTTTGTCACATGACTTTAAGAGATTAGATTTGATAAAATTGTCAATCAAAATTGACTACATTCTTGATGTTAAACTAACATAATTATAGTATAATTAGATTGTGTGATTGCCAATCTATTATCTTGTTTGCTAGTTGAATGATAGGTTATTCTTTGCACTGCAAGTTATTATAATAGTTATTTAAAAAAAATGCTTAATACTAACATAAATAGGGTCTTTATTTATTTCCATCTCGTTCCCATATCAAGTAAAATGAGGCCTCATTCTGAGTTTCCCACTTGCACCTTTTTTACATTCTCTAATAGTCTTCTTATATATGCTTTTAATACCAACATAATTTCTAATTTGAACCTTTAATAAATAACTTTTCCATCATTTTGTATATCTTGTTTGATAGTCATTAACATTGATTTTTCATATAAACAAAATACTCAATTTGAAATATTTATTTATAATGATACAAAATAATTTTAGGCATAATACTTTTCATAATTAATATGTTATGATGAATCACAAAGAGTGGCAAATTACCTTTGAGACCTTGCCCAGCGTGAAAGCAGGTAGAGTTGCAGAATCTCGTTTGAGGCATGACATATAAGAAGATGAATGTTTCGTGGTTTTACCATCCAAGCAAACCTCATGTATGCTACTGAATAAGCACACATTACTACAACATATAAACTATTAATTAATATAGGAATTTGGAAAAATTCAATCAATCATATTTTTAGATTTATTTATATATCACTCATTGAAAAATAAAAATAACCTCCAGTCATTCTTCCATTTATTGTTTCCGGGGGCTTTTGTATGTCAATTACTGCCTGAAAGGACATGAAATATTAATCAATAGTCTAAAGCCAAAGTGGAAATGGGTTATATTTGTCATTTAATTGGCAATATCATACCGAAATGGGAATGCCCCAATTAACAGCAGGACCCCAAAAATGACTTGTTTTTGGACCAACAGGACTATTCCAAATTGAGCGCAACAACTCCATTGGATTATCACTAGTTAGCTGGTAACCTTCTACTGCAGTACATCAACAAATGAATATCATCAAATTCAGACTCTGCAATTCATGCTTTAGTTGTTCTTATTATACTTTTGTACCCAAAAAATTAGAGATAATTTGTAGTTTTTCCTATATATCTTTAAAAAATAATGTTACATAACAATCTTATATCTAATTTGATAGTACTCTCTAAGGGGTATTTCACCTTTTGAAAAACATTGGTCAATTTTTCCTATTTAGTAAATAGAAAAGCTTATAAGGGGCATTTGGTAGATGAAATGGTTTTAGCCTTGGCTTTTAAAAGTCAAGATGTTGTTAAGATAACTTTTCTAAAATAACTTATGCTTCTAAAATTTAAAAGATTAATATAACTTTAATTTGACAATAAAAGTAAGGATAAATTACATTGACTTCCTTCGAAATTTAACTAGATTTACCTTGACTCCACTCTACTCAAAAAATTTACTGAAGAGCCTTGTGTTTATGGAATCATTATGCCAACCTCCTCTAAATTTGTAAAATAATTACACTATACTGTGCTCTATTGCATATTGGATAGTAAATTTAGGGGAGTCAAGTATCGTGATGACAAATAAAGGAGAATCGAGTTGAATTTCACTAAACCTTGATAAAGGTTAGTATAATATGCTCAAAGTAATTGTTACCCTCTTTAATAATATGTTCATCATATTCATTTAGGATTTTAACAACAACTTTATAATATTTCAAACACTATTTTTGTGGCTCCTCTTTATGGAGAATAACTTTTACATTATTTAATATTTAGCACCTATACATAAATTATACGCTATATATCTTCAAGCTAAAACACATTTATCATGTAAATAGACATTAATTATTGGATTAAGACAATTGCTACAATTACTTTTAAAAGCTAAAGCATCAAGGATTATGGTGATGCAAAAAAGCTAAAATCTCATACTTCTTCCCTTGTCACAATATGGACTAAGCTTCATTTTCAAAACTCTTAAAAGAAGGTTATTGTTTTTATTTTAATATGATTGAATATAATTATTAATTAAAGGTAAAATTACACTTGCAATTTACAATGCATATATGTGTGTGTGTGTGTGTGTGTGTGTGTCGAAAGGTTTAATTTGGTTTATGAATAACTCTTTTTTTTTTTGTCAAAATGAATAGTTATCATACTATTACATATATTCTATTACATATTTAAATAATATTTTCATCAAGAAAATTTCATATTATTATACTTATAAGTTTTTACATTAGTATAAAATTGTTTTGTACATTGTTGATGTACATAAAAATTAGCTCGATATATGTTTTTAAAATACATAACAATATTTGCTTAATTAAGTTACTGTTGATATTTAATTTTTGGCTTAAATATGTTTTTGTCCCTAAAAATAAATTAATTTTTGTTTTAATTCATGAAAATTTTTTGTTTAGTTTTGGTCCAAACTTTTCTAAAATTCCTTGGGTTTAATCCCTATTTTTCGATTATCAATGTTAAAACCTAAATCGGCTAACAAATTATCAATGTTAAAACCTAAATCGGCTAACAAAGGATCAAGTTATTCAATCCTACATGACAATCAACAATCACACATGATACAAATTAAAATCAATCAATTTTACAAATTTTTGGATAAAAACCAAATAAAAAAAATCAGGGAACAAACCCAAAATTATTTATTTCTGAAGATCAAAACATATTTAAGCCTTAATATTTAACGGCATAAGTATGGATGATAAATCGTACACTTGTGTAATTAGCATATATTAAGAATTGCATTACTTTAAACATGTAAAAGGGTTCTTGGAGGGATCTTTCTATAATAAGCTAGAAGGTGGCTTGACAAAACAATGATGCTATAGGAGATTTCTTTCATGATAAGTGCAATAGGAATACTATACAGGCTTAGAATGAATGTAATTGTAGCTTTTTATGCCATAACATTGATAGTGGAGGGTGCATAAACATAAGAGTAAATCCCCATTTAGTCCTTTAATAATTGTAAAACATGGAAACTTCAGATCCTTAGCCACTTGCAATCGATAAACTAACTGGTAACCATGATCCTTACTCCCATCCATCACTCTTCCCCTCAGCCCCACTCTTACTTGACTCATACCCTTTATCTCTATTTCCCTTCTCACCTCACTCCCACCCTATCTTCTTCATCTCTATTACACCTCAAACCTCTTCTACACCTCGACCCATACCTCACTACTCTCACATCTTTTACATTAAGGGTGGAAGTTAAGGTGGGGTTGAAACAAACAAGAGAATTTTCTAAGAACAATTTGTTTACTATAACGTAACATACTATTAGCTAAGTTTAACAAAATTTCAATTTATAAACAAACCAAATTTGATCAATATAATAGAAAGAAGATTCATATATAAAAATCCATTTCAAGCATGAAGAATAATATATAAATAAATCTTCAGAAACCCCAATAACACTTGAGATTGCATGTGCACAAAATCTGCCAAAAATGCTTAGAAGGTGTTAAGTTTCCATTTTAATTGCAAAGATCAAGGAGATGAGTGCAGTGATAAAGGAGTCAGGTGGTGTGATACTGTTCTATTTAATTTAATATTTGTAGGTGACTAGGAACATGAGATGTCCATATATTGCAATTGTTAGGGACATTAGCTACGATTAATTTATTTTTGCCAAGGTTCAATCTATCCATAGGTGATATTGTTAGAGACGGATAAATGGTTTTTGCTTAATATAATTTATGTAAAGTGTATATTGTTAGCTCTAGAATCCTTCAGAAAGTGCTAATGCAATATGTTTTGAGTAATGACATAACAAATTTAGAGAAACTATTTTGAATAACTACTAATGTTTTTCCTTGAGTTTCTTGAAGTAGTAGACAAATTCTTCTGGATTGCATAATACGTTTTTGAATCAGAAATAATTTCACTTTACATGTGCAAACATGTTTTATCCTATCTAAAAAGATAGGAACTTAATTGAAGTGAAAATTATATCATGCAAAGTAAGTATACATGCTTAATGGATTCAAGAAAAAATCAATTGTGTACAAGAAAAAATCAATTGTGTACAAGAAATCAAGGCTCAGATCTTCAGAAAGTAAAATGTGACTTCAGAGAGTGCACATAAAGTGAAGATGTCAAACCAGCTCTGAAGCAAGGATGTTCTACAACCTTCAATCATCATCATTGTAATCAAATTAATCATATGCATGCTTTGATTGAAGACTAGAACATCATTTTTTCACAAAGAAACTAATATCGCACTTCAAAAAGTTCATTTCATAGTAAAATGATACAATCTACAAGAAAATGAAGGAAATTTGAAAATCAAATTTAAATTCAAACCCAATTATAGACTAACGTGTCATCTTTTTTGCCAACTTAGTCAACTACCTCAGCTTTTAGAAGAAAGAGTTCAGAAATCTCATTTAGAAAGTAAAAAATAGTTTATGAAAGGACCTTAGAAACTTTATTTTATAATGACTTCTGCAACAGATTTGACAAAAGATAAGCCATTCTTCTAAACTACTTTTCCAAGACATATACAACTGACCAACACATGTCACTTGGAGAACTGATCAAGGGCAACAATCATAAACAAAGACCAACTATACATAGAGATGATTTCAAAAGAAGAGATTTTGACGCTGTATAAGTGCTGAAACTCTGAGAAAATTTCTGCTCATCTCTTGGAAAGTTCATTACATCTAGTAATCAATTTCATAGTCTATAAAAATCTTCTTTCTATGTTCTTCATAGACTATATGTTCTTCCTAGGAAGAATTGTTGCCATTCAAGTTTTTCCCAGGTAATATATTGTATATCTTATGGAAACTTGAGTGTAGATTAATTTGAGTTGCAAACCCAAACACAAACGTCTATATCCTTGATCTAATAATGATCGGTGTGAGTTAGCTTGGAGAGGCTAGTTAAAGACTACTTATAACTCGATTGTAGAAGTGTTCTACTAGTCATGGTATAGCTTATGAAGGCTAGTTAAAGACTATTCAGGTTCTGACAGTAGAGTGCACTTGCTGGTCACGAGTTCAGCTTGGAGAGGCCAGTGAAAAAACTAATTGATTTGTGATAGTAAGGGTTATCTACCGGTCACAAGTAAGAGCTTGAGAAGGCTATTGCAAAGATTATCTTTTTTCTTTCTCAGGTTAAGAAAGTTTTAGTGAAACTCAACGATGATTGAAAACTAGATGTAGGCAGGTTGGTTAAACCAGTATAAAACTATCTATGCAGTATCTTCTTCTCCCTTATCTCTTTTACATTCACAGCTTTGTGTTTATTATTTAATATTTGCTTAAAGCCTATCTTATTTGCTCTTCTGTTACTAACATTGTACTTAAGAAATTACTTTCTAAAGTACATAACACTATTTTTGCTGCGCTTCAAGCTCAATACTTGATAGTATTTTATTTAAGTTTTCAGAACCTATAAAGAAAAGAGAAGCGAGGCACGATTCAACCCCCCTTTATGTGCTTTTCTACTTGCATATGTTATGTATTACCACTTGTATTTATTACTATCAGGGAGTTAGTAACTACTATTAAAGAGTTAGTTAGCCTGTTACTAACATTTGGCTAATGTAAATAATTATTCCTTGTGTTGTATATACATTGACTAAATCCAATACAAGATACTAATTATCATTATCTTATTATTCCCATAATATGGTAGAAGTTGTTTGATATATCACTTTCACTTTCAATCTTATCTCACCTTTGATTCTTCTATTTTCTTTTTCTTTCTTCAATCTTCTGATGGATGTAGTTTGGCTCATATTTCTCAACATTTCAATGGCAAGAATTTCAACAATTGGAGCCATGCAAAAAAGATGGCTATTCAAGGCAAGAACAAAGTGGGGGCTTGTACAATAAATTTTTATATCCTAGGAATGACATTGTAAGATAGTTTGGTAGATGGATTAAGCTTTTAAGAATTTTAAAATATACATATGAGAATTTACATTCTAATGTTTGGTTGACACTTACATTTCCAGGAATATTATATAATCTTCCCAAAACACTCTTAATACTTTTAACTCCAAAATTAATAATTATTCCTTGGAGTGAAAGTTGCCTAGGAATATCTTTTCATTTTGCCTACCAAAAAAATAATATTACATTCTGTGGATAAATTTCGATGGATATATTTTGAGAATTTGAAATAAAGTAGCTGCCACAAATTCCCACTAGCCTTTGTTGATGGCTTGTTGTCAAAATATGATGGTGAAGACCATTTGCTTTTGGCTTCATATGAGAGGAACAACATAATTGTGAGTTTTTGGTTATTTAACTCGATCTCCCAAGAGATTTTTTCTTCTATGATCATCTATTCATTAGCTACTATTATGGAACGATTTTTCTCATCATTATCAACAAATTAATGGCTCGAGAATATTGCAACACAAGAAAGATTTTATGAATACATCTCAAGATTTGCTGTCTGTGACTCAATATTTCACTAATTTGCAGATAATTTAAGGGCAACTCATTGATTATAAACCTATAATTTAGTATAACTATGATGGGGCAATGCCTTTTCAGTTGTTTCTTGAAGTTGAGTTTGTGATGAGTTTCTCAAGGGGTTTGAGCAATTCCTTTTGTCAAACTAGGGACATATTTTGTTAAAGGATCATATTACTCCCAATAAAAGCTTTTTTAATCTAGTTCTTGAAGAATTAAAACAAAGGCAAGTTGGTTATATATTAGACTCGTGTCTTACTTGCTATAAATGTTAATCAACATTCAAAAGCAAAAGTTTTCGCCCAATTTTCTCATTATGGTATTAGTTTAAGAAATCCCTTTAAGTAGCTTTTGTTCTTCCTATGAATCAAGTCTTTGATTTGTTGACCACGTAATATAGTATATTTTCAATATAGTTCACTACATTTTAGTATCGATCGTTGTTTTGCCTTTTATACACTTGTAAAGGCTTCTAATTTAGCTATCTCATTTTCTATAGGTATTTTCTTATCTATTCTTAAAAATTTTAATTTGCTCCTTCATGCACTATTTGCTGTGCTTTTGTCGCTCTTCCTAATAATCATTGAGTCTTAAATGAATCTATTAGTTTTCTTATTCTTTTTGTTAGAGAGTTGTGTTAACCTATTACTAATAAATTAGTTAGTGTTGCCAATTATTCATTGTATATATGCATTCACTCAATTCAATGCAAGATACTAGTCTTCATTCTTTTATCAAATCTATAACATCTTGTGATGGAATAGGGATGTTTGAGGTTTATTGGACTTAAGCTTAAGGATTGCATCTTTTTTAGGGTTATGTGTAAAGGGATATTGATGCACATCCTACTTAAACAAAGAAGCAAAGGCAAGTGAATGCAATAGGTGGACAAGGAGGAAGAGTATCGGGTTCAAGGGATGGATAGGAAGGAGCATGAAAGAATAAAAAAGAAGGAAGAGACTTATACACTCAACGAATAAAGAAACAGGTAGGGGAAAACAAAACAAGGGTGACTTCTAAAGTGTCTAAACATAGCCCCTAACCCAACTTCAAGATTTAAAGAGATGAAAGGCTAAGATTTCGAATTGACAAAAAGAAAGAAAAGATAAACAATATGTATGTCAAATTCATAAATGTGTATGAATAATTCTATGAGTCTAGTTTCTTTTTCTACCATACCCACCTCCATTCCGTTTTTAAACATGGAATTCTTCCAAATTTCCAATCAAATGCTTTCACTTGTACTCATACTAGTTTCACAAAAAATGTTTTTAGCTACATAGCAATACTCAATCAAATTTGACCTATTGTGTAGTTAACTACAAAACTCTTTTTATATAAAAATAAAGGGTAAATTGTAGTACCCTTGAAATTTGGATAAAATACTTTGGCCCTATTCTCATTGACAATTGAAACTCCCCTAAATGAATAATTCCATTAACTACTTTGTTACCTTTGATTCACTGTCATTTAGAAAAATTGTTATTACACTCCTAGTCTTTTACCACCGACTAACATTTAGTAGCAAAATTAAAGTCTTGCAATTTCAATCCAAATTTCAACAGATTTCAACATCATTCTAGCATGTGCCTAGGAGGCATTTTTGAAGTGAAAACTATATAGCACGCACCTTGCACTAATTTCAATCCTAAAAGATGAAAGGAACTAGCCTTCAAACTCCTAATGTCAACCACGTGTAACGCCCCAATTTTCTAATTGAGGGAAAATGACCAAAATGCCCCTGAGGTCATTTTCCACCCGAAATTTGAGGATAGCCAACCCAGCAGTCCTCGAAGGGTCAACTCAGTGTTAGAAAGGGATTGTATGTGATTAAATGTTAATAGAGTAGCAAAATCTCATTTTCTGCGATTTCAGGTTAAAATGACCAAAATACCCCTATAGCATTTTTACACGGGTATAAGTACCGTTTGAGCCCGGAATCTCTCCTGAGAGTTTGAAATGCTAATTATAAATGTTTAATGATGTTTTTATGTGTTTAGAAGTATTTTTTTAAGTCCTGGTGGTCCTGGACAGTTTTTGTGCAAAATTACGATGTTGCCCCTAGTATAGTGTTTTTGAGCTTAATCGCGTGATTAAGCAAACCTAAGCAATATTAGGCTCTAATTGAAGATTAATTAATTTTCATAATTAATCTAGAGTCAAAATAATTTATTAAAGTTAATTAGAACCTAAAATTGCTTAAGGAAACTCAAAATCCTTTTCTAGTCTTAATTCTTTTACAAAGGAATCTAAGAATAGTATTTTCTCTTACCTATTGCCCTAAATCATGGAAACATGTTGGTATTGGATTCTAAGATAATGAAGTTTGACTTCATTAATCTATCAAGACCACCTCCTAATCTAGTCTTACATGGCTCTAATTACCTATTTAAATTCCTAAACACTTACTTACAACTTCCTAATCTTGAGCCTAATCAAATAGACACCTAAACACGCACCCTAAACCACAATTAATAGACACAAATCTCTCTCCCTTGGCTGCACATGGCTGAAACCTTTCTTCCCACATTCATCACATGTTAATTTTCATCACACTCAAGGAACCATGCTTGTGCCCATACCTAGCCATACCCAAACCCATACTTAACCATTCCTACACTATGCCTTGCCATGATACATCAAAGGAGATATTTTTCCTTCCCTCCAAAGGCCTTACAAGTCACGGCCAGCCCTCCACAAATTCACCCCTCCATGTTTTTATTTTCTATAAATACTTACCTTGTGAGAATTTGGTTTCATTTTTACATATTTGCTAGTTTTTGTCTTGAAAGCTCATATTGTTTCTTTCCTTTTTCTCAAAGAACTCCAAGAGCTCTTTTCCTCTCATCTTCTTCATCTTCATCATCTTCTCCAAAGAACCATTCTTTACAACCTCAAACCACCACACAATCACCATAGATCATCATCTAAACACCAAAGCTTCCTTCCTCAAGCACAAAGCTCACACAAAACATATTCCTTTCCTTTCCTCTTAGCTTGGCCGAATCTTCGCCTCCACCTTGGGAGGAGCTTTTCATCTCATTCCCACTTCAAAGGACCAAGCTTTCATCTTCACACTTGGTAGGGGTTCTTGTTTCCAAAAGCTTTTCTTTTGTTTTTGATGTTTGAGATGAAAAAGTGTTGGTTTTTCTCTTGGATCAAGCTCTTTTCCTCTTGGTTTTATTTTTATTTTGAAACTTGGTTTTCAAAAGAAAAACTTGAGCTTGATGATGAGGTTTCAAAATAATGATCTTGAGATTTACATTTGAGAAACCTCTAAAGCTTGAAGCTTGGTTTTGATTCTACATCATTTTTTGTTTTCTTTGAACCATGGTTTCGATTTTCCTTTCTTTATTTTTCCCCCCATGGTTTCAGTTTTCATTTCCTTTATCTTTTTCCTTTCAAAAAGTTTGCTAAAATTACAAAGTAGTCTCCTTTACCTGGTTTCAAGAAATGTTGTTGTTTATTTTGAGTTCCTTGTTCATTTCCTTTGAGCTTGATGTTGATGTTCAAACCATAAGATTTCTTTGTAACCTTGGTACAAGAACTCTAAAGTTTACTTTGTTTGTTGGAGATAAATGTTGGGTTGAGACTATGTTTCTCTAAAAGTCTTGCATGAGCTCTAAGTTGAGATAAAAGGAACTTGCATCCATATTTATCTTTATGCCATCACTAAACTCTCAAGATAAAAGAATGAACCTGCATCTTCATGTTTATGTTTATGTTCTCACTAAGTCTCTAAGGTAATAATGGACTTGCATAGCATATTTATTTTATGCTCTCACATCCTAATAGAAAGTAAAACAAGGTGCATTGCATATTTATGTTTATGTTATCACTTAAAAAATTTAGAGCTCAAAGACTTGCCCATTATTATCTCAAACAAAGTTTGGAAATGTATGTGTATTATTCATATGATTTTCGGCCATGTGATGATTAGAATAAGATCCACCTAATCACAAGTGCTAAAAACCTATGTTTTATGATTATCCTAAGCTTAGATGATCTCAAGAAATATTTTGAGTAAGGTTTTATGATTTAAATCCCTCTTGAGACTATTTTGAATTAGCTACTGCCCTTATGTGTTTTATGATGATTTTAATGAAATAATTTGTTCTCAAATGAATTTTAAAGTTCTAAAAAGGTTCCAAGAGAAACTAGCAATTTGTGTGTTTTAGAAACAAATTTCTATGCATTTTATGGTGACTTTGGTTTCGGTTCTGCCATGACTTGTTTGCTCACTGTATGATGATGTTTTAAATATGTTAGAATGTGTATTTTCATGTATAATTGATGTTAGAATTAATTTGAGAAAGTTAAGATAAGATAATAACTAGAAAAGAATTAAAATGAAATTTCTAGATCCCTTAGAAATGAGATTTTCTGGATTCTGTTCCAGCAAGGGTATTATTAGTAACTAATGGTTTATAATTAGTTTAAATGTGTAGGAAATACTCATAATTGATTTAGGACTTGATCCTAGTACCTTAGGAAAAGACCGAACTTAGAAAGGGTAAAAAACGTGACTCCTAGGTACCCGTAATTAGTGAAATATGGATTATGCATTCTTGAGGTTTAGAATTACTTATGATCATAGAATTGAGTGAGTACTACTTAGTTATGAATCTATAGGTACCTGAGAGGTTAAGTTGTGATGATAGACAACCTAGATTTCAAGTTAAAGGACCCTAACGGTCAAAGCATAAGACATTAAGAGATTTTAATGCTCTGATTTGTTACTTCAAGTATGTGGTAATGATGCATGAGTTTTGATGAGTATGATTATGTGATTTTAAGTTCATCATGATTATAGAAGTGAATGAGAATGTTTTTGAAAACCATGAGATAAGTCCTGGGTGACACCAGTTTGGCCGAGCACCCCTAGGAAATGAGTGTTTAATTATGGCATAGCACATCGAGACGCATTTCTCTTACTTCGATAAGGAGATAACAAAACCGTGAGGGTATGGTAGATGCAGCCTGCCAAAGCGGACAAATTTACTGTGCACTTGGTGCCGCAGAAGCGCTTCAAAGAAGGAAATAACCTTGACCCGCGCTCCGGGAGCCGGGATGTATTCAGGTGATCCTCGACTCGCACTCTGGGAGTTGGGATTTATTTATACTTATCTAGGATAAGTCAAATGATATGTTACCCCTTCTTTTACCCCATATGAAATCTAGTGACGACCAGTTAAGTTTGAGCTTATTCCTAGGCGATATGGTGAGAGGGAATTTGGTGGCTATGATAAATATCGCTGGGGCAGGGTGTGTTTGGTTGGATTTTGGTGGCTACGATAAGAAGGTGGTCTTTGAGAAAAAGAATTTAAGAGTTCAAGTATGAGAAAAAGTTATATGAAAGTTCTGTGCTCTTTATGCCACTTATATGTTTACTTGATGTTATGTTTTATTGAGTTACTTGCATAATGTATTGTCATGCATTCATCTAATATCTGTTGCATTCATGTCATTAAGACTCATACTAAAAGACACCCACTTCGAATAGATAGATTTGAGAAGTTTAAAACCAATCCTTATGCTTGAACACATTTTCATAATTAAAATCGAAGTGGCTGGGGACGATGACGATGACACATATGTTAGAGTCGAAAATCCCTACTAAGAATCTTGAATGAGTTTCTCATCCCCCTCTCTCTTTTTTTTTTTCTGTGTCGTCTCTAGACGAAGATAGTGATGTGGTTCGTGACTTCTACTAAGGCATGGGCGTAGGGCATATGCTACGAGTCGGATTAGCGGGATATGTGTATTTCTTTTGATGTGGCTATGGAATTATGATAATAGTAATTGATGTACTTATGAAGATATGACTATGTTGTGTTAATATGTGTAACACTTGTATTTTGTGGTTATTAATGATATGCTTTCCTTCTCTCTCATGTTATGTTTGCGATAATCGTTAGATTTTATTTTACCACGCAACTCATGTTTTGTTTTTAAGTCTCAAAAAGAAAAATTTATTCGTATTTTTCGCTAAGTATTTTTGAAAGAATGAAATTAAAAAGTAATAAACTAATGATTAACCGAAATACGTTCTAGGAGTATTGGGTTAAGAATTAGGATGTTAAAACATGTGCCACTATGTTAGCATTGTTGTCGATGAAGCGAGAAAGGGTGTTTTCCAATTCAAGCAAGTTGGGCTTTGATTGACACTTGCACCCCTAAAATGTAATGTTTCGACGTCGTATGTTACTATTTCCAATTTTGATGTGTCGACGCTAGACTTTCCCAAATATTCAAGTCTTGGACTTGGCTCGTAAATAAATAAGATGTGTGAAACCTTTTCATTTTTGAAATAAAAATGAGCTTTGTACTATTGCTTTCACACCCATAGTGACATCTAACTCCAACTAATGGGTTGTTGCTAGCATCAAATCTCCAAAAATTCCAATCACTAAAACAATCGTAATTATCACTACAACATTCCAAGGGCACTACTAATATCATCGGTCCCACTCTTCTTAGTGTTGTTGTTGGCCAAGCTTAAAGATGCAACCAACGGCTTCAGCTATGATCACATCATGTTGAAAAGTGGAAAAGAAGACACCATCGCAAACACATTCACTAGCATATATGCCACTTCTTATTTATTTAATTTAAGACTTATAGTAAATCCCCAAATAGGTACTTAACAATTTCCTCATTGGCTAGCTTGGACCTAAACAAATGTAAATTACTCAATTGGTCCCTAATAATGCTAAGCCTTGGAAACTCATTAGTCCCTAGATAGAAAAATTAATAAAGGAAATGACATGGCACGTAAGAATAATGAGGAAAGATGACAATGTCACAAATAGCAATGCTCAAATCATTGTCACTTTGAGTTCTAAATGCTTCAAACCTTGTATAAAAGTGCGGCAATATCATTTTGTTTTGATGACAATTGTAGAGGAATAGTAAATTGTCAAACAAAGCTCAAATAAATCTATTTGCACTTAATTTGTAATATTCCAGGACTACGTGTTCGTTCAAAGGCCAACTGGGGCCAGAAGGCCTTCGTTGGCGCTTAGAGTAAATTTTGCAAAAATCTACATAAAACTCAAAGACGCGTGGTTTTACATGGAGACATGCGCTTTTGTTCACGCTTATGTGTAATAATTTTGTGCAAATGGAGGCTTAATGATTCCATGGATGTGCGATATACGTGGAGGTCGTGCTTCCCCCAAATTCCCTCGAACAATCGATAAACTGCAGATGGGCATGAAAACCCACGGATGAGCGATAAAACATGCGGTTGTATGTTTTCATGCATTAGAATCCCAAAATGATGTAGTTTCATTTAATGAACCCCAACACTTTATAAACTCAACCTCAAAACAGTTCCTCCTTTATTCCCCTCCTTGTTTAAGCTCCAAGGTAAGAGATTATTGATGAGTATGCTTAGTCCTCCCTTATTCTTCCATTTTTATGGGTTAGGGTGTCAATGTTCATAGTTTTGCTATGTTTGTTTACTTTCTTAATGTCCATAGAGTTGTCCTAGTATGTTTATGGTTATTCATGAGTTTTGGTTGTTTGCTATAGCAAACATTAGTGTCATTCCCACTTCCTAGAGCTCTGTTAGTGTTGGCACTTCTCTCTCAACCCCTCTAGGTGAATGAGTTTAATCTAATGAGTTTATTTTTAGCCATTACGAATATTTCCTATGCATCATAAACATTCCCCATTAATTTACAAAATTATTTATGTGATGAACATGTTCTATAAATTATGCAACACAGAAAAATTATGATTTTACAGTATTCCATGAAAATGCATAACTTTTGAAAAATAGATGGGACCATTGTTGATGATTGTATGCCATTTACATTATTGTACTTTTAACTACTTCTAGTAAATTATGAGATAACAGCATTTACTTTAGAAAATAGAATATGAGTTGTAGAGATTATAGAAAGCACTAAATTAAGATTTTAGTTTTTGGAAAAAACTTAGCATGACAACTATGAGTGATATTTGGATAGGAATTAGAGAAAAACAGAGCTGTGAGTTAACTAAAGCCAATTCATTAACCTTGGTACATCATGCCGCTCACAAGGGCAAACACCCTTTGTTTGGTTTAAATTATCATGTGTCATCCTTGTTTGTTCATGTGTGTTTCCTTCTTTAGATTTACATTCTAGAACTTGCTTAGAGTCTTGTTTGAAAATATGATTCCATACACATGCTTCAAGGTGATTGAGGCATTTTTTTTTATTTTTAGCCACTTATCCATATAGCCATCCTTTGTATATTACTATTGTCTAGCCTTTTTTATCTTTATTGTCCTTTATTTTGTTTTAGCACATTTCTTAGCCAAAAGTGAAAAACCATGAAATTTCCTAACCTTTTAGACTTAGGACAACATTTGTGTGTTTCTTATATGTGTTTGAGCATAAGTGCAAAGGAAGGGTATGAGGACATGTCCTAATTTAAGTGTAGGGGAAAGACAATCTGTAACCATAAGTGGTCAAAATATTTAGTGAGTGGCACACTAAGAAAAAAAAATAGAGAAGCAAAGTTGAAAAAAAAGGAAAGAAAAAAGTTACAAAATTTTGGTTAAAGGTGTACCACATTGTAAATTAAGGGACTGGGTATGTATTAAGTTGGACAAAGTATACCCTTAAACATTTCGGCTCTTGGTGTATGCATTTGCCCTTCTTTGACTAGAAGTTTAGCTCTATTGGCCTATATATATTTACCCACCTTCACTAAGCTTCATTACAACCCAAAGCAAGTCATCTTGATTCAGTATGCATGTGTGTGTGACAAATAAAGAATGAGACTTGTGATAAGCCTATAATAATGTATTTTCATTTGAGATTATTGAGTGTGTATTTTAACCCAAAACACTTGAGTTAATGAGTGGCAATTACTAACATTGGGAGGATGTTTATACTTGGTCCATGCATTATGTATGGGGATCCTACCCCATGTGCTATGTTCTTGTTTATGCTTTGCTTGTTGAGATCCTCTTAATTGTTAGTGTGGAGCTTACTATTTGTGCCTCTATATCGATTGGATTGGTATATTGTCATTCTTTTTCATGCATTTTGCATTCTTAGAGTTAGTAGGGCCAAGAGTCTAGTCTTTTTGTGGTTGAATTCCTTGATACTACTGCTCACCTATGCCTTTGGTCTGATTTTATTTTCACATAAGGACATGTGAAAGCTTAAGTATGGGAGAGTTTAGTAAGGGGTATTCATGCCACTTATTTTGCTTCTAAACCTTAACTTTTTGCATAAATTTGACTATGTTATTGATGTGAATAATTAGGATTTTGACTAGGTCCTCATTGTGCATTTTTTTTTTTTTATAGAATCATTGACTATTGCACTAATTTTGGAATGATAATGAATTAGAGCTTGTTGCATTTAACCTGCCTTTTTAAGTATGGCTTTTCATACATGAGTTTTGGATTAGGTGCAAATTGTCAAGAACAAAGTTAGGAACCCTTTGAAAGGAGCTTGGAGCTAAGGGATTGCAAAAAGGGAACATAAGCATAGAAGCAAATAGCTCTAGGGAAACTGCAGTGCTCATTTAGGGCTGCAGCTCTCGTGTGAATGCACAGATTATAGATAGTTAACTCTATTTTGGGCCCTACTTTGGCCATATAGGGAGTAATATTTAAGGGAATTGTACAAACTTTTACCCTAGTTTGGAAGTCTAAAGTTTGGCAACTAAGTTTATCTCTTATCTCTCTTTACATCTCTCTACCTCCTCTTCCCTACTCTTCTCTCTTTAGGGTTTCTTTTGGTGAATCAAATTTGTTCTTGGAGACTTCACAAGGATTCAAGTTATTGTCTTCATAAACTCTTTTTATTTCACTGTTGTAATCCTTCAGAGAAAGAGGAGTAGTTTTTCTTACGAGTATAAGGGTTTTTGTCACATCTGGACACGCTATATATCACCCAAATGTGATAGATGTTATAGATAGTATAAGAGCTGGTCCTGGGATTGGTGTACCAGTGAGGATACTAAGCTCCTTGAGAGGGGGTGGAACTAGTCTCACATTGGTTGGGGAGGGGAACATAGCATGCCTTATAAGGGTGTGGATACCTCCCTCATGCAGACACATTTTTCCCTTGAGAGGGAGGAAGAACAAATCCATGAAAGGTGCCCAGCTAGGCCCCAAAATGGATAATATCTGCGTGTCGAGTGTTAGATTTACACCAGGGATGGCGATACGTAGTGTGGCTAGCTGTAATAGATGTTACATTTCCGTATGGAATAGGATGAAATTTGAGTTCCTTTTTCTATTGAATACATTAGTTTTTTAAAGTTTTGAAGTTTCTATTTTTAATAGTTATTGTTGCGATTGTTACAATTTTTATTGGAATAATTAAATTGGTGGTTAGGCTATAGTAATTGGTGTATTAAATCAATGTAATTTATAATAAAGTTAGATCCCATTTATTATTTATTTGCATTGGTCAAATTCTAGAGGTGGATTGATCACTAGTAAAATTACCAGTAATTAATTACTACTAATATGTTCAATCCTTGGTCTATAATAATTAATTTCAATCCTAAGAATACCTTGCACTAGTGCCTTTAATTATTGATTATTTCCAATTATTTTTAATTGCTCAAGTTTAATTCTCAAAAACCCCAATTTCCAACTAAGGGATATAGCCTTTTTGAGAGTCGAGCCGAGTTGCATCCTAGCTATAGTTTTGATGTATTCGGTACTTGAACTTAATTTTACTCTTGTAATTCTAATTCGAGGAGATAGCAACGACCTCTATCAAAGGGTCCTATTCACCTCGCGGTTTTAAAAGGCATTTCAAAAAGCCCTTAGGATGAGTATGGACTTAATCATAACTTTTCATCTATAGATAGATGGCCAGTCAAATAGAATAATTTAGACCTACGAGGATATGCTCAAAACGTGTATTTTGGATTTTGGTGGGAGTTAGTATAGCCACTTGCCACTAATTGAGTTATCTTATAATAACAATTACCAGATGAGTATTCATATGGCACCATTCAAAACTTTGTATAGGAGGCACTGCGTGTCTATCATCAGGTCGTTTAAGCCTGGGGAAGCTATGTCTTTAGGCCTGGACCTAGTTAGGAAACCTTAGAGAAAGTTCAGCTGACGAGAGAATGGTTGTTGGTGGCTTAATCTAGACAAAAATACTATGTTGACAATTGTCAACAAGACTTGGTGTTTGCAGTAAGTGATCATATGTTTCTGCGATGGTGTTTTTCTATGGGTGTCTCCCATGAAGGGAGTAATGAGGTTCGATAAGCATGGCAATTTAAACCTTCATTATATCAATCTGTTTGAGATTCTTGACAGAGTTGGAGTAGTGGCCTACAAGCTGGCCCTGCCTCCAAGCTATACACACAGCTTTTCATGTCAGCATGCTCTAGAAGTACATGCCTGATCAGTCTTGCTGATGCTATGGGAATCAAGTATTTATCTTTTCAAGCCTCAAGGTACGTTAGTTTAGATTTGGGGGCCAAATCTCTATTAAAGTGGGAAGTATATAATATTCTAGGTCTATGTGTTCATACAAAAGCTAGCGTATGCCAAAAAACATTCCTTGGGGCTTAGAGAAAATTTTGCAAAATTTGCATAAAACCCACAGATTGTGATTTTACCCACAACGCATAATAATGTTGCTCGGACACGAGGTTTGTTATTCCGTGGACACGCAATAAAAACATGTGGACGCAGGGTCATGTTTCACCCAGATTCCCTTGAGTTCTAAATAGTCTCGCATTTTTCATGTATGCATGAATGTACAGTGAAAATGCATGGCATCGCATTTTGGAAACCTGCTGATATGCATTTTCATGTAATAGAAACCCCCAAAATGAAGCAGCTTCATTTAATGAACTCCAACCCTTTATAAACTCATCCCTAAGTCGGTTCCCCTTCCCATTCATGGACCTCAACACCTCTCTTTGTCCTTTTTTTCTCTATTCTTCCTTCATCCCGCTCATCTCCAAAGCTCGAAGGTAAGAGATTGTTGATGAGCATGCTTAGTTCCTCCCTTGTTCTTCTATTTTTATGGGTTAAGGTGTCAATGTTCATAGTTTTGCTATGTTTGTTTACTCTACTAATGTCCATAGAGTTGTCCTAGTATGTTTATAGTTATTCATAAGTTTTGATAGTACCTTATGGCAAACATTGGCTATGTTCCTCCTCTCTAGAGCTCCGTTGGTATTATCACACTTTTGTTCTGACCCCTTTATGTAAGTGGATTTAATCTCATGGCTTTCTTTTTAGCCATTATGAATATTTCCTATGCATCATACGTACTTTCCATGAACATGTTCTATTAATTATGCCAAGTTAGAAAAATTATGATTTTATAGCCTTCCATGAAAATGTATGACTTTTGAAAAAATACATGGGACCATTGTTGATGATTTTATGTCATCTACACTATCATGCTTTTAACTACTACTAGTAAATGAGTTAAGAGCATTCACTTCATATAATAGAATATGAGCTCTAGAGATGATAGAAAGCAATACATTAAGATTTTATTTATTTGGAAGCTCAGCTTGACAAATGTGTGTGTTGTTTGGATAGGAATTAGAGAGAAATAAAGGTGTGAGTTAACGACAATCAATTCATTAACCTTGATATACCATGTCGCCTGTGAAGGTCAATCACCCATTTCTTAGATTAGTCCACAAAGGATGTGGTTCACAAAAGACAGTTAAAATCTTAATTAGATGCTCTTGTTCACGAATAACTAAGCATCGCTTTTATGAATTATTTAGCCTTTTGTCTCTCCTTTGATTCCTCAGAGAAGTCTGTTATCTTTTCTTATGGTTTTATGAAGTTATTGATATTATTATTATTATGCATTATGAATGAAAGGATTTTTTTACTGTTGCATTTCTATTATGTATTTTCTTATTGTCCCATGTATGGTTGTGGGTAAGAATTGACTTATTGATTTTTAGATGAAAATTACCCCTCCTTTTCCGTTTCAAATATAGCTATTGGTCCAGACTCTTCCCAGATACCACCTCATATATTTTGTTAAGATTCACTTTGGAGTGAAGTGCAATTTAGCTTATGTTTATGTAGTGCTCCCATTACATTGCAGGCAAGAATAGTGGATCATGCATATACTAGTTCATGTTTATTTTGAGGATTTATATAATTATGCTTAGCAAATTTTTAACTTGTTTTTGGAGCAATTGTTTTGTTATTTAAATACTGTTTATGGATTGGTTTATGAACATGAGAGGAGTTTATCCACTTTTTATTTAAATTATGTTTAATCATATTATTATTAAGTTTTTATGCATAACATGTCATGCAAGAGCTTCCATGAGAACCGTTACCCATGCGTTGGTTACATTCCCACAAGTCACAACATAATTATAGGCTCATTTGATGATAAAAAGAGAGGTTAAAGGAATAAAGTCAATCCTCAATTTATTTTTACGTCCAAGGACTAGTGACGTAATTTACTTTTGTTAGAAACTAAGTTGACCAACAAAAAAATTGTCAGTGACCTCCTTTGGGGTTTACTCTAAAATTCAATAAAGGCATACAGAAGGTTGAGAATATTCCATTAAGTAACCATTAGTGGCTTCCATAATTATAGGTGAAGTGTTATTTTGATATAAGAATGAGGTGGAGTGTTGCTCTAAACTTCAATGGTAATTGCTACTATTTACCCAAAAATACAATTTGATATAGAATTTGAGTATGGCTTGTTAATGTCAAACAGTTTGAACTAAAAATAAATCAAACTTGAGGTAAGAAAATAAGAGCATTGTAAGTATGAAATTCTAATACATGGATAACGTATCAAAATTAATCTCTTTCTTTTGGGAATTTAATTTTAATATATTGTTAGTATAAATATTTTTATTCAGTTATGTAGTTATATTACTCCTAGAATCATTACTGTTTTAAAAGTCATACATTTGATAGCATATAATTTGATAACAATTTAAAAATTTTTTACATTAATGATATAACAATTTGATTTCTTACACTATTAATATAGTTTTTTTTCCACATTCATCTCACTATATATTTGCCACATCATTCAAAATCTCAAACTCTTATTATTTTAAAAGTCATGTGTTTAGTGCGGATAACACTATAAAACATTCTATGCTTATAATGTATTAAATTAAATCTCATTTTTATATTTATAATGATGACTCTAACGTTGATAATTATCCCTTGAAAATATATCTTTATATAAACTACTAATTCAATCGAGACATATCTCTTAATCATCTATAAATAACACATAGCTAGAGATATAAGCGGATTAGGTTGATCCAACAAACTTGAAAAAATTTCCTTACACTATTATTAGTTATTATAAAGATAATTTTTTGACTAAATACTCAAATTGGTCCCTTAGAAATGTATTAGGGAATAAATTAGTTTTTAAAATTTGAAAATCCCAAATTAGCAACTGACATTTTAAAAAAATGGGATAAATAGGTCTTTTCATACAGTTTTGTACAACAAAAAAAGGGGACAAATCGATCTTTTTGTACACTATACAGAACTATATAGATTATTAGTTTGACCATCTTTTTAAAATGTGAGGGACCAAATTAGGTATTTTATCTTTTTTTTTTTTTTTGAAAAAAATTCAACTTGATGACTTGATCCTAACCAACCTAATCTTGATTGCATCAGTATGGCTTGGATTTGTTGAAAAAATAAAAATGAAAAACCAAATTAAACCATCCCAATTAAATGCAATCTAATTGATTTCAATTTTTATTGAAATCGAACCCAAATCAACCCGTTTACATCCCCTGTGACACAACTAGCACTAATCATTGAACGAATTGTAGAAAGGAAAATACTTGATGGCTAGAGTAATTGCCATAATAGAATGAGTTGGCAGATTGTGATCGAAGGTTATTTTCATATTCACCCACTCATGGGTGCTTAGTTTTTTCTTTCTCTAATCATTACTCACCATGTCATTGTCGAAGCAGAATTCGGGTAGCCCATTTCGGCCTCTGTAACAATGCTCTTATAGGAAACACAAAAATGTTGGATTTTATGGTGGGGAAAAGTGGGTTTGGGTGTAGGTGATCATCGGCATTATGGTAATAAAAAAAAGTATTAAAATTACTTTTAAATCCTTATCATCAACCTCTCCTCCTCCTCTCTCTAATTGTTTTCTTCTAAACTCTTCCCTCCAACCTCTCTTCAAGCTAACATTCCAATCTCTATTGAGAAGCTCCAGGATTCTACAAGTAAGGGGTTGCTGTGGGTGGTTGGTAGAACCAGACTTAATAGCCATAATAGTTGCTAAGGAATCACTTTCCACAGCCAAAATTCGCATACCACGATTCTGAGCAAGGGACAGGCCCGTGAAGATACCCCAAAGCTGTGCACAAAATGCAGAACAAACACCATGTTTCTTTGTATACCCCACAATCCATCGTCCATTTCCATCTCTAAGAAGGCCTCCACAACCAGTAAGGCTTGGGTTCCTTTTACTGGCCCAATAACAGTTGACCGCGGGGACCAAGATCTATGCATTATTTGGATAGCCTCCGCGACAAAGTGAAGGAAGAGAGCTGTCGGACGAGAGTAGTGAAGGGCAGTGAATTGGTGGCGGTGGGTTTAATAGGGTGAGAGAGAGTCGTGTGGAGGGGGTTAGGGAAGGGGTAAAATAGGTAAAACACTAATAGATAACTTATGTAATATTAAGAAAAATCTATATTAGATCTATATTTTAATGGATCAGATTTTAGAACTATCCGGACCATAGAATCCTCCTAAGAAATTAGGGTGTTCTTCAATGCTATTGCACAACTCATAAGAAAATAACTATTAAAATTATTCATGCAGATTTAGTTATATTTGTTTCCTTGCCCACCCATATATATCATTTCGAACCATACATTCACTTAATAAGTTTAATTCCTAAGAATTGATAGTGTAAATTTTTTTATGTTGTTATCCAATCAAATTATTTTATTTGTATGATTTTTCTAGTAGAAAGTGTAACACTTAACCATTATTACTAATATGTCAATATATGATTAAATGATTGTATAAAAAAAATTTATGGTGCCATACCTAGAAATTAAACTTTTACTTAATTAGGATGATTTGAAGGTTACATAAAGTATCGAAGAATGTGCTGTGACCCTGCTAGGATAACCACTGCTGGATCTATCTACACTTGTATCAATTAATAAAAAGAGTTAGTAATATATTGGCTTCATTGATTGGACAATATTTTTTTTCTTTTTTTGTCATTAGCTTTGATAACCACTTTGTCTGGACATAGTAAAAACGAGAAATTGTGATATTATACCTTTTACAAACTAACAGTATTAGTATATGATATTTATTAGCAAAATATAAACCACCAATTAAAAAGAGAAACAAGGTTAAAAATACCTCTAAATCACATTCTGTCGTGCTCTGATATTACATCAGGATCAGATCAAGCAATATACTGCGCAAAGTTAAAAACTTTCCCATAATATGGCCTTTTTTTCCGATAATTTACCTTAATTTGGTGTTATTCCTTTCGTTTAGAAAATTCTCATTAATGAATAGTTTCATACTAATTGTTTGTAACACAAGATCCAATTATTTGGTAAAATCTGCTAATCATGAGCTACTCAACCAGAGGAAATGTGCTTTATTACTGAGAAATAGTACCTGGAAACTAGGATATCAGATTCAGGAGACACTGGATTTGTTTGCTCACTCTTTGAAATGCCAACGCCTCTATCTGCAGAACAAATCCAAGAATGGAGAGGAAGAAGCAGAGACCAGAACAGGTTGATAGAGATTCAGCAATCGCTCATAAGGGTCAAAATGTACCACTTCTAGGAAACTCTGTATCAAAATGTGACACTTGTATTCTTATAATAATAAATATTATCCTCAGTTACGCACGCCCTTAGATTCTCTTGCTCCTTTAATATTTCTTTGCAACCGGTGACTTCAAATAAGAAAATATTTTTTTTTAACATTAACTCTTATGGAGTGGCAGGTGTTGACGGAATAAAATAATTTTATTAATATAAGATTATAAAACATCATCAAATCATAGTGGATATATAATTACGATAGATAGCATTTGGTAACAATCCTAGTACAGAAATATGGAGATACTAGAAATATAAATTTATTTGGTAGTGGAAACAAGAATAATGTCCCAAGGACAGAAATATAGAAAATTCACATGCTGCAAAAAAATAGAAATATAATACGGCAATAAAAATTTAATATTTTTTTAATAATATCTTTATACATATTTAATCTTTTTCAATATATCCTCAAAACCATGGCGGCCTGGTGGTGGTGGCTGATGGGGGTACACAATGTTTTTTAACATGTACTTGTTGCCTTGTCCTTTTATTTTTAAACAAAATATAAAGATAGTATTTTATATATCTTTGTCTCTACTGACTCTATTTTTATTGTCTAAAGACAGTTACGAAATGCTAACATAGTGAGCAGTTGCCTATCAACTTGTTATTAGAGGTGTCAAAACGGGCCAGCCCAACCCGTTTAGACCCGGCCCACCATAAAAAAATGGGTTGAAATAGTCAGCCCAACCCATTTTAGAGCGGGTTGGCGGGCCAACCTACCAAAAATTAAAATAAATTTTAAAAAAATACTTTTTAATGTTTTGAATGAATTTTTTTAAAAAAAAAGTTTTAAAAAATATTTTTTATTTATGTATACTCAATTTTTCAAGACTTATAATAAATATACACCAACTTTAACTAAAAAATGTTATTGTTAATAAAATATTTAAATTTTAATCTTTTGACTTTTGTTCACTGTCATAATGTTACTGAAATAGTTTAGTGCTATTGTTTTTTTTTTTTTGGAAAACAAATCTCTTTTTAGTCATTGGGTAATTGGACTTGTTTGATGATATTTAATATACAGACTTTGTAGTTTTTCACATGTTCAGATGCTCTTACCAATAAATAAATTTAAATATTTTTTTTAAAAAAACGGCTAGCCCGCCCGAATCAGCATAAATCCACGGGTTAAGCGGGGCGAGTTAGGCAGGTTGAAATTGTTTAGCTAGCTTAAAAAGTCAGCCCAACCTATTGAAAATTGTGATTTTAACTGATCAAACCAACAAGCCAGGTTTATTTTAACATGTCTATTTGTCATTATTTGAGAATTTCTTATCATTTTGTTGGTTCATAAGATAGTACAAGATAGTTTTACACTATGTACGAAAGTTAACCAATTTATATACGTCTAAAAGTTGTATTTACATTTATCGGGTCACCTTTTTCATACAATTATCTAAATCATATTATGTCATTACAGGTATTTAATTCTTACAATATCTATCTTAAAATTTAAACAAAAAGAAAAATGTAATTAGTTAATAATATAAAATAATTTATCAAACAGTCCCTTGTCTGATATTTATATTTGACTTATATTTTTACCAATCAAAGAAGAAGTTACAGGGGGCTTGAATTTATCAAATGCTCCCAATAAATATCTTCAATAACAGTAAATAAACATTTATCCTTGATAAAAATCAAATATTCTTGACAAAGTGTGTTTCGCAATAATTAATCGAACTTCCAGAACATGTACATTTGTTTCCCTAAACGTAGAATCAGCTATCATTAGATCCAGCATTTTAAAAAAAAAGTACTATCATTAGATCCATTTGCAATGTGGCCACCACATAGCAAATTAACACAGCAAACGGTAAATGACAAGTCACATCAAGAGCTTATTTTTCAAGATCTGAGAGAAATTGAACTTCGGACAAATACGGTTCACGCTGTTCCTGCTTCCTCGTTCTCCTGCTCATTGCCCCTATTTATATGATCATGTAAACGAGTAGTGTCAGATATCGTGTCTGTCATCTACACCCCGAATAAAAACGATAAGGATATTTAACACTGTGTTGATATTATTACGTGATTTTATAAAATGTTACTATGAAATTAATTTGATCATGATTCTGTAGGAGTCTTCTATAAAATTAGACACATTAATTAATGTGTCTATTTCATTGAAGGTTATGACAAAAACAAAGTAATCACTTGACATAAGCTGTATATTAGTTTAGTTAGTCTATGTACTATATTCATGCAAAGGTCATTGGTTCAAATTTCACTCCCCCCTCCTCCACTTTTTACAATTTTTGACAATTATTTTAAGTTTTCAATAAGTAATAATAAAAAATGACCTAGCATTGTTAATTTATGTAATGCTCAACAGTATGATTAATTATCAATGCAATTAAAGAAAGTTTTGAATTTAAAAATAACCAAACCATCTGAATGCAACCAAATATATAGTTATTAAAAATGTCAGTTGAGTCTCCAATTCGATAGTGTAGTATTTTTTATCCATTTTAGTCATAAGATAATTTTTTTAATTTTATATAATATAATAACAGAAAAAATGTTAGACTGAAAATTTTTCTCAAAAAGTAAACTAAATCCACTCAAATATTAAATTAAAAAATTTTAAAATTTAAAATATAGTTAATCCAAGCACCTTAACACAACAAATAAAAATGAATTAGGATCAAAGATAATATAATTTAAAAGATAAGTTGAAATATTCTAAATCGGTTAATCTAATAATCTAGCAATTATAGTATATTTGTATTATACAATGAAATTGAAATTTGTATAACACAAACAATAGGAAAAAAAATGTTATGTGGAGATTTTTTAAAAAAATTAAGGATAAAATTTTTTAAAATATTTCTGCCCAATTCTTTCAAAATAAATAGATAATTTGTTTTTCAAAAAAAAAAGTCAAAGAATTCCCCTTTCAAATATATATCATTCTTACATAAATAAATTAATAATACTCGGTCCTTTTTATTATTATTTATTAAAAATTTAAAATAATTGTCAAATTTAGAAAATGTTAAAAGTGAGATTTGAACCCTTAACCTCTGTATAAAAATATAACACACAAATCAACTAAACCAACAACTTGTGTTAAATAACTATTTTAATTTCATTTTATTATTCAACAAAATCAAACACATTAATTAATGTGTCATGATCAAATTGATTTTGTTACAACCTCTTATAAAATCACCTACTAATATCAAAATAGTTCATCTATGTAAATAATGTTTGAAAGTTTTATTTTGATTGTTATTTTTTTTTGTTAATTTGTGTGAAAAATATGGGAAAAAATGATATGGCGAGCCTTATATATATATATGTTTGTGGACCTTAAATATTGGGCGTCTTGAATTTTGTGGGATAAAGAAGAGCGTAGGAATAAATAAGGGCTAAAGAATTTAGAGAGTGGGGGGCCATGGCAGGTAGAATAGTCATGAACAGAATTGGGCTGTATTTAAACGGGCCATTTTGGTTCGAAACTTTGATTGGACTAATATTTTAGACTCCATCATGATTGAATAATGACTAGACAGTGATCGGGTTCAAACTAAATGTATTTCTTCTGACCAAAAACAAAACGCCAAAATGTATTTCTTTGACCAAAACAAAAACTGTCTCGACCAAAAACAAAAAGTACAAATTTTAACACTAGGCATAAAAATTGTAAGATTTTGAAGTGTAGTTTCGAAATGTTCATTTTTAGATTGTAAGATTTTAATGCTAAAATGTTCGTTTTAAAACAAATTATACAAAAAAAGCATACATTCAATAAGGGAAAGAGCAGCACTTTGGGACAAAATATTTATGCGTGTCTATGTGTGGTGTATTTCTTATGAGGCTGTGTGTGTGTGTTGTACTTGGGGAGTAAGTATGCCCCAGTGGTTTAAATCTTACAGTGCTTGAAATAGCAGCCTTGGAAATGAAAAATGAAAGTGATAAGGATGATAATATCCTGGTAGCTCTTTTGGAATTATTTAGCAGTTTGAAAACCTTGATGGCTTTGTTGAAGGGGTTGGATCGGTGCTTATTTAAGTTCTTTTGAAGTATCGGGGTGTGTCCTGTATATGATCCAGAAGTTAAAAGGAAATCAAGATGCCTTTTCCAAGTGGCAATTTACAAAGGAGAAGGGTTCTATTCTTTGGTCTAATTGCTTGGTTTGGTACTGCAAGAGATAACGTATTTTCATGTGAAAGAAGTGTATGCTGGAGAGAAGTAAGCCAGTGAACCTTATGGGTGTTCTTTCCTGGATAAGAGCCCTTTGTATCGTAGTTTTCAGACTTGGCTCAATAATCGACTTAGTCAGAGTACTGGGTCACTGGTTCAACCAGTTGAACCGGATGTTATTAAATTAGTATATTAAAAATAAAATTAATACAATTAAGTATTTATTATATATATAAATAATGAAGCTTGTTGATCAAGCAGTTAGCTAGCCTAGTGGTATTGGCGTCCATCCTTCCTTTAGAGATTCACAACCACCTAGGTTTGAATCCTAGCATTGGGTGTTTGGAGAATTTTACAAAAAATGGTATTCCAGCCGGTTCAGTAACAATTTGGCCGGTTCGCTTTGAGTTTGACCGGCATTGACTGGTTCACTTGCATAGCCAGTTCAATTGGAGAACCTAACAATGAATGCTAGGGAAGTGAGAACTTCTTTGGCTCTAAGGGTGTTTGAATGCACGAGATTGGCATAACAGCACAAGGTACTCCCAACAGGTTCAGGTCTTGCATGGAATTAAGGAGTTTGTTGAGACTAACAGACATATACTCTTGGGTCTCTGCTTTGCTTCAATAAGGAGTGTAGTTTTTTAAGTTTGTTTTGTTTATTATAACATTCAGAAGGTCAAGTTATTGAAGCAAGCCGGACCATACGCATCTCTGTTAGAAGTGTTAATCTTGGCCCTTGTTAAATTCAAATCAGGATTGTTTATTATGATATATTTTAATCTCCTATACTAAATACATATCAATTCGAGAAAAAAAAAAAGGATGGAATAGTAAAATGGAAAAAGTAAAATGTATGAGTAAGAACAAAATTGTAATGCAATTTTTTTTTTTCATTTCTCACAAGTATCTTCTATTAGTGGCAATCACGTTCAAGACAGAATCAAATATCTCTCACCTGTGATTTGAATTATGGTTAAGTCACATAAAAAAGACTAGCCCCTACTACTAGAAACTAACTCTTGTTGGTTTCTTTAAAATTATCCAAGTTTAAATTATCATGTCCTCATAAAAGTAATTAATGCGACTTAATCAATTACCTTTGAGCTCTGAGCCACCTTGAGAGCTGATAGAGTTGCACAGTCTCGTTGGTGAAATGGCATACAAGAAGATGCAGGTTACGCGGTCGCACCACCCAAGCAAACCTCATGAACAATGCCGAATAACCACACATCACTGCACTCCACAACTTATTACTTACCAGAATAATTGTAAATGAAAGAAAAAAAATAAAGGGATTCAGTTATACGAATTAATGCTCCTCAAACAAGTTCACAATATTTAACCTGCAGTCATGTTGATAGAAATTGTTTCTGGCGGTTTCTTCGTGTCCATTGCTGCCTGATAACAGGTGTAGAGTAGTTCAAATAAAACAGATCCACTACAAATTGACTAAAGTTGGTGTAAAATTAAGGGTGTGCTTTATAAGAAAGTGATGAATAGATATGTATTTAATTTATTCATTTTTAGATACTATTTAATTTAGTTTGTTCTTGACAGAGATGGTGACAATAAAGTTACAATCATGTTGTTTTGAATTAGCAGAAAATTAAACAAAAGAATTAAAAAAAAAAAGCGATAGAAACAAAAATGACAGACTAAATAAATAGACTGAATTTTCCCTTTGTATTAGTTAAAAAAAAATGTGCTGTGATCTTTGACCCTTCCCTTTTAAAAGCCCTCGTCACTTGATTTTTTGTCCCTCATCATGGAAATTTTTTCACGTTAAAATTTCTTGTGTGCTGGTTTAATTTTCTGCATATTTATTTGTTTCTAGTTTGATTATCTGTTGTTTGCTTTGAAAACCTTTTGTGATTATATTTAACTCAAGAGGCTTCCTCCCAATAAAAAAAATAAAAAATCATTTCTCTTATAAAATTTAAGGAGAGGGGAGTTTCCCATTCCAAGGTCAATAGGCTCGGACCTGTGTTTCTTTTAGGTTAAATACTCAAATTTGTTTTGAATAAGTGGAAAACAATTTGGAGCTTACAATAACAATTTATTAATTATTAATTTAATGTAGCGCCAAGTTACAGTCAATCTACCGCAAGCGGGAGGCTCCAGTTGAAGGTTGGACCCCAAAAATGAGTGGTTTTTGGGCCAATTGGACTGTTCCAAAACGAGCGTAGGGCATTCATATTGAAAGTTATTTTGAAGCCTGCAAGAGTGAATACATCAGATGTCAGATGTATAAATTGCAAATTTTTCCTTTTGTTCTTGTACACATCTAATATATGTTTTCTCCCTTTAGGCTGTGTTTGGCTAGGAATTAAAAATGGATGTAAATTTTTATAGATGAGTTTTATTTATAAAATTATACATGCGTCTTATCTATGAAAAATTTATCTTAATATTTACTTCCAACTAAGCACAGTCCAAGTCTTCTATTGATTTTTTCATTGACGAACAAATAAAGTCAACAGCCTTGCTTCACGCTCTCAATTTGGAGAACAAAAGCAGTTCCTTTAATGGGTTCTCAGCATTTTCTTAATAATGAGCAAAAGAGCATAGATAAATCAAGGTAAAATGAATAAAAAGATGAAAATGTAAAGAAATGCAGAAAATGGAACAAGGAATGGAGATTGGAAGAAGAAGAATATAAAGAAACTGTTGTTGTCTCTACTCAAGGTAAAGGGTAGGTTAGTATTTTCTGGGCTAATTTAAGAACTACCTCTTTCACCTATTGATTGGACCTATATTCTCCATTAGAAGAGCCATTACTCCTCGTGGTATTCCGGCCGCCCCTGGACCGTTTCACTATTTAAGGGAATTAATGGGGTCTCCAGGAATCTCCTGCTGCCTGAGTTTTTTTTTTTTTGTCATGGGGGGAGGTTCCCATTCCACCAATTCTGCTGGGGCTCGAACCTAGGTGCACATTACCAGAGGTAGAGGATTCTGCCATATGAGCCGAGTCTCATGTGCTGCTGCCTGAGTTAGCCACTGGCCCCTATTGTGGCCCAACCAGAAGGGCCCAATTGGGGAGACCCAACTAGCTTCTACTGTTAGCCCAAACCTGGGAGTCTAGTGAACTGGAGTGATGGCCTAGCGGGCAAGTCGGTGAAAGGCCGACCGATCCAGAAACAAACTAATAACAACTAAAAAAATTTGAAAGAAGATAAAGAGAGAATAAGAATGAATGGAATGCTTGATTTTCCCCTTTGTGTCTTCTATGTCAGAGTGAAGAGAGGATTTGTGGAGTATTTCTCAGAACTTTCCAACCTTTTATTCTGAACCTACGAGTCCTATTTATAGACAATCCAAAACTGCTGCTTCTCCTAAACCTCCTTCTCCACAGGTAATAACTTTCACGTTGCTAGAACTGCTGTCCGTTCTCCAAATGTTTCTTCACTGGGCGTCAATCATGTCTTAACTATTATTGTCGAGTTCTTCACCTCCTACTTTGACACTTGCTCCAATCGCACCCATGGGATGTTTCATATATATTGCTTCGACACTTCAATTAAATTACTTCGACACTTGCATTTTGCTTGAGGGTGTCCAGAAATTGTAATTCGATGGTGCACTAACTAGTGCTTTGAAAAAACTTTATGACCTGAGTGTATCCCTTCCATTCTTACTATAATCCAATTTAAAACTCAGTATTGCTACCCATTAATTGGAGGCCACTTGACGTGACATTTATTTCCAAAGTTTGAACAAGTACTTGAGTTTTCTAATTTAGGTGGCCGCTTGTTTATAATTTTGCTCTACAAAAATTTCAATGCATGACCTATAATTCTTCAATAGCTAATTTAGATAGCATTTTGGGTTCCACCGGTAATTTAAAAAATTCTGCTAATAACACTCTCTAAATCAATCATGCGTCCAACATCCCCCTCATTTCCTCCCAACCACTCTCTTTTTTTCCTTTTCTCTTTCTCTCTCTTTTATTGCGGCACTATTGCCGCCTAGTGCTCTACCACCGTGCTGTCATTTTTGGTGGTGAACCCTTCATTTTGTTGCTCTTTATGTGTCATACTCTTTAATCAGTTGTATTTTTTAATTTGATGCATTGTTTTATATTTTTATGTAGATCCATTGTTGTTGCTTGCCTCCACCATAGAAAGCTAGTAGAGGAATTGGAGGCCTTGTGGTTGTGGTTGGGGATGGTGGAAGAGGAGCAGGAGGAGATAGTGGAGGAGTGACTGTTGTGTTGTGGTGGTTGGAAGCAGTGGATGTTGTGGTGGCTGGAAGAGGTAATATTGATACAAAATTTTGAAAAAAAATTGACTTTACCTGAGAAAAAGTCCATTGGTGATCAAAGAATTTAATTTTTTTAAATTATCGGAAAATTTTTATGTCAATAATATTTTTGGGGTTTTTATTTTTATTTTTGGCATGTTACATTACTAGAGGAGAAATTCAACGATAAGTAAGTCCCATAATAACAGCTACTGATGGAAAAAAATCTATTAGTACTAATTTTTTATGACGTTATTATTGTGCATCAAAATTCACCAGTAACAAATTTTCTGCCAGTAATAGGAAAAATTCGCTAGTAAAATTCACTAGTTACAGGTGTATTCTAGTAGTGCAACTTAATGGCATTAGCTTTGTGGGAGATAGTTTCATCACATATGTAGAAGAGATTATAGCACTAACAATAACATAGATGAGTATAACGAGCTAATTTAACTTTCTTATAACGTGATCCCTCTTCACAGACTAAAATATCGAAGCTACGTAAAAATTTAGAGTATCAAATCATATGATCTAATGCAGGTTAAGGTATAAAAAAAAAAAGACTCTGCTAATACATCATGAAAAGGAAATCATATAATATACATGTTGTTATGTTTTCATATTCAATATATATATAAAAAAAAATAACTTCCTATTATCTATTTTAGTTTTGGCTAAATGAAAATTATGCGACATGGTACCAAATACAAATCTCAGTCAGTCTATTTTATTGATAATCTTTATATAATTTGATCCAATTTTCTCACTTTTGGTTTTGAATTGCTCTTAGGTGCTTTCATATATACAGCATAGTATTGAGAGAGAGATAGAGAGAGAGATAGAGAGATCTTTCCTAGAAAGTAAGTATGCACTGTTGTTATGGAAGTTAAGAAAGAGGTATGAACAAACAAGAAAGGAGCACCTGAAGATTATTAGGA
The DNA here is from genome assembly GCA_031216105.1 of Dalbergia cultrata. Classification (NCBI taxonomy): domain Eukaryota; kingdom Viridiplantae; phylum Streptophyta; class Magnoliopsida; order Fabales; family Fabaceae; genus Dalbergia; species Dalbergia cultrata. The sequence goes on along the minus strand of CM062353.1, from coordinate 25,383,536 downwards.
TAAAGGAGATCAATATCTACCTATCTGTATATCCTCCGGACTTGTTTCAACACCAACACCTGTTCTTTCTTACGCTCAGCTATGGCATCGGGGAAAGCACAATATAGAAGCCAATTAGGTTGAGCAGAATATCCCCTGAATCAGAATATACATACTCCTTAGTCCACATATATAAGATACCAACCATGACAGCTTAACTTGGTGTTTAAAAAAAGGGAAATATTATATCCTTTCTCGTTTGTCCTTTTGATTCATTTTTTTCTCCTTGACTTCACATTGCAATGTCTACAAAGCCGCCTCTGTTTTTTTATTGCTGCAACCGATTATTAGAGTCTTTTACTGAGCTACCCTGAAAACATTACCACATACGTGTATAAAATTCGTCCAACTTGTAAATTTACATAATACTATTGAAGTAAGTTAGTATGTAGAACGAGTAAAGATTTATTTACTTTTAAATTTTAGACATTAAATTAAATCAATAATAAAGGTAAGAAGTTGAACTCCTTAAATATATAGTTAGTTATTAGTGACTTTTATGTCTGTTGGCTCTATGTTTCGAGGAAATTAGTTATTACTTTCGATAGTGAATATCCTAAGTTTGCTAAAAAAAAATATTAATCATAATTTACTTAGTTACTTTTAAAACAAACTAACCCACTTTAAAATGCATTTACATTAGATAAATTAAATAGTTTTACACCGTGCGAATTCTTGGAGTTAATACATCTAACCAGATTGTTTTCTAATTTGACAATTTATTTATACATTTAAAAGTTGGCAAACACCCTATTTTGTCCCTCATCTTTTAGTGATATTTCATTTTCATCCCAAAAGTTCTTTTTGTTTCAACTTTGTCCTTAACGTTTTGATAATGTCTCAATGTTGTCCTATTTAATAACAATATCAATTTGTTTTTAATAAAGATTGATGATATGACTCAAACGTAACCATTTTTATTTCATGCAGATATCATGCTATGTATACAAAAGCTTTATTTTCATCTTTAGTCCCTTAAATTGTAACTTTTGTAGTTGAAAATTGTTTATAAATAAAATCAAATTCATTTCAATAAAGAAGATTAGACAAAAATAGAGCTTTACCTTGTATTTAAAAGTGGGCGTTTCAATGACTATTAAATGAAATGAATGAGTGAAAGCGAGTAAAATCCACTATTACATCCATGGACCAAAGTGTTGGAGCTCATTTGAGGTTCTGCTTGTGGTACACTAGGTAAGTTTGGGTTGACTACATGCCAGACAATCGCAACCATTCACCCTGATGGTATACCTACACAACCAATTACTATGATACACTATAGGTTTACCTCTTCTTCATCTACTCTGTCATGCCCGTTGGAAACTTCACACAACTTCCCATCAAGAGCCAACTCCGGCCACCTCCCCAACTCCGACCACCGCCGTGGGCAGTCGGCCACCAATGAAGAGCTTATTTTACAAAAAGCAAGCAGCTCCCATAAGGTGCCATTAATTCCATATTTCCTATGATCTTTTGGCGATGCAGATGGAGTTCATGTGGTGGGATTCTCTCTCTTTTGCTTGCTATTTTGTCTGGCTCTCGTTCGCTGTTTGTCCTATCATCCTATGGAATACTTGCTGGACTTGGTTTTCATGTATCTCTTTTTTTTTGTTGGCTCCTCTCTGTTTGAGCCATTGTTTCCATCACCCAAAAAAAAAAGGACAAACCAATCTGTTCAATTTTGTTTATTGTTTAAGCAGCATTTTCTTTCCAAGCATTGCTTTTAAAATCTAAAAAGCTGGCGCTCCACGCCTCCCACCATAATTGCAGACTTACTACAGCACCAAATTTCTTGTCACAGTGCAGATTCGACCAGTATTGGGGGGTTGGTGTCTGTGATTTTGGGAGCAATAAAGAGCTAAAATTAAATTGCAATGCCCAATCATGGTAAATTTGGCAGGAGGAAGAGGGGTTGAAGAGGAGGAAGCATTGTGGAGAATGGGCGGCGGGAGAGATGGGGAAGATAAGCATAGTCTTCTCGGGCTTAATTAACTTTTCTTGGGCTTATTATCACTTTTCTGCTAACCAAGTTAGGCAGTGGGTAGAAAGTGGTGGTTATGTGGGCAAAAACTTTCATAATTGACTAGTTAGGCAATAATGCTATACTGAGCCTGGAAACTTCAGTTCAGCTATGTGAAGTTCTTGCGGCACCACGGCGGCCGGGGGATGGGTGAGGTGACGGAGGTGGTGGTCAAGGGCAGCTGTTGCAATGGAGGAGGATGGCCATGGAAGAAACTGCCGAGAAGAGGAAGACGATTAAGAGAGAGATTGGAACTTTTAGGGTGATACTAGAGTGCTCTACTGAGTTATAGGCACATATGCACCCCATTTTTATGCCACCCTTCGATCACCCGGTGTGCACCGAAACTTACCTTATCAAACTTGGTTTGTGGAAAGCTCGCACCGCACAAAAATAATTAAAGTTCGATGGTGAAATTCTAAAAAGTAATTGGTCATGGTAGAAATGACATAACATCGTAAACGAACTTTATCTATAATATAAAAGATTCCAGTCCCTTTTTTTTTGGGTCTGATCCAATCCTGAAATTAGAAAGTGCGATGATGCAATGGATTGCGACTCATAGGCAGAGCACTTCCCATTTTCATACGTCAATAAAAGTCAAATATAGATGTACCAAAGATATGAGCTTAGCCATTAGACACCTACTTGGACCAGGCAACAAAACTGCTACTTTAAATGACAGAACAGATAATGCTGCGCTGTAAAGAACTGTATTGAACAGATTCATTGTCTTGTACCAAGAGTCCTATCCGATCTCCCTTAGGTTTATAAAAATTGCAAAGATATAGACCATTTTTTTTTCTATTGTATATTATGTTATAAGATAATCAATATATTTCAACCTTTGATATTGGTAATATTTTATCTCTAACATAATAGAGCTTTTTTATTAACTAAAATATTGGATAATAGGAGGTGAAATTGAGAGTCTAACTCAACCTTTCATAACTTACCGAGATATACAAAAATATATCACTAGAGTACAAGCTCAGTTGCTCTCTAGAATAATAGTTGCCCATGTGAAGCCCTTGCCATATGATCATTTTCTATCCAATGATGTTGAGTAATTATTTCCTATCCAATGGAGTAGAGTATTGGCGAGCTGTTGCGTAGGGGCAACAAATTCTGGTATGAATAGAAAATAGACTCTTGAATTCTCCATATAACGCCCAGAAACGAAAGTCTTAATGTTCTCCACGTCATCTCCAACAAACTGGCGAACAAGTTCAATGAGTTTACTGTGTTGCTTACAAGATAAGATAGGTTTGACAGCCAATTTATGTCGACTTCCGGCTATCAAATTTGAAGCTGACATTTTTTTAAGTTTCACTTCAGCCAATAGGTACACTTGCCTACAAGGTCAGCTAAGCATGAATTATACATGCTAGATTTTAAAAACTGCTCCAAAAAACAATGAGTGTAATTTTGACCTGCATAAATCTTTTTTTTTTAATATTATTATCAAATTATTGTGCAATAAAAGTAAAAGAAACAAACTCTAAAGAACACATAAAATTTAATGTGGTTCAACATTCACTAGCTACATTCACGATCTCACAAATCAATATAAAATCTTTAACTATCTGTAACTTTTGAAGGATTAAGATTGCAAACCATTGTTACAAATCTTTCATTATATGAACAGCTTTTAAAAACTACCCATATAATAAATCAATATCATTCTTGGCTAATATCTAAACCCAATAATTAAATGTCATATTTATAGGGAAAATATTAGCAAGACATCTTACCAATGTAGGACTTTTGATTAAATCCCAATACATCTTCTCCTTAATATAAAGTATTGTTAAATCTTAGCTTGCACCACCGTTGTACTAGAAACATGCCGCTTGGCCCGTATTTTGCCAAGAAGACTTCTTATACAAGCCATATTCACTTGCACAGTCATTGCTAACGGAACACATTGCCTAGCCTCTACATTGCTAATAAGACTTTCAAAACAAAGGACCCCAAACATGGATCCACAAATTACCCCTCTCACCCAACTGACCCATACAATTGGCTCTGATACCATTTGTTGGGCAGTAGAAGCAAAAAAAAAAAAAACAAACAAACTCTAAACAACACATAGAATTTAACGTGATTCGACCTTCACTAACTATGTCAATGACCTTACAAATCAATACAAAAATCTTTAACTATCCACAACTTTTGAATAACTAAAGTTACAAACCATCTTTACAAATCTTTCATTACATGGATAGTTCCGAAAGACTACTCATACAATGGATCACTCCCACTTTTGAGGGGCATCTAAATCCAACAATCAAATATCATATTTATAGACCAAAATACTAGCAATACTTCTATTTCTTACCAATGTGAGACTTGAGGTTAAATCCCAATACTAATCAGATCTTTTTATTGCAAGATCTTTCAAACAATGAGTATAAAAGTCAACATATTTGTTGATGTGAAATGTATAATTAGATGCCAATATAAAATTCTCTTACATTTTCAGTTCCAAGTAAACAATCACTAGACTTCGACTTTCGAAACTAGTGTAGAATTTTGAGAAGAACATGATCATTTTCCAAAATGTGAGAAATAAATTAATAGATAAGTTCTTATTAAGACTATTAAGCCTGGCTCAAACCGAAGGCTAGCTTAACAGATCAGGACAGGATTGCGCAAATAATTATGAAGAGTAAAGACCACTAGGATATATGATTAGCCGAGGTGGGAATCAACATACCCAGTGCTGGATATTGAAGCATACGACAGGACACCATATTAAAATTGTGGATTTAATTCAACCGCAGAAGTAAGAAGAAGGGAAGAGGACTACCCAAATGATTATAAAGGCTACTCTGCCATCACTGTACAAAGGAACTCGCCGCAGCAATTCACACATTTGGCAGAGTAACGCCATCATAAAATAACAAGTAATGCTAACAAGGCATTAAGAACAACACATAAAAAGATTAAGAATAATACATAAAACTACTGTAAAAAAGAAGATCTACCAGAATCCTATAAACTTGCTATTCCTAAATTACCTGCGACACTTACCTATGTCGCTTTACAGGTCATCAATTCCGAAAGTTTGATCTAATTTTGGGAGTTTATATACTGCAATATCACCATAAGCATACTTTTGCTTCACATCCACATAACTTGTAGTTTTCAAAACCTGAAAAGCAGTAGACGGAGAACCAGGTTAATATCTTTTTCCACACACTGCTAAGGCTGGTAAGTGAATTTTCTATTCCACAAGAAAGCAGCTCTGCAGAGAACATTTGTAAAATCATTTAATTTTGAGGCCCAATCACTTCAGGAAACGTGCAACAACACAGCTGCTCTTGTAGCTGAAACAGAACTGTTGCATCCCAGATTTAAAACTAAGAATCAACTGGTGATTCGCAAATCTTTTTTTTTTTTTCTCTATCAATAATTTATCATGTTTAGTTCAATAATCAGAAGGTTACAGAAGTACATCACCACCACCATCAATAATCTTTTTTGAACAGTAATCTATTTGAATGGCAATCATCTTTAAAATACTAACACATGAGGAAACCTTTTTTTGCCAGATTATTGAACAATAAGCAGGTTCACGTGGCAATCTCATACTCCCTCCATTGCATGGTATCTGTCCATTTTTTTTTTTTTAATTTTTGTTTCACTTCCTCTATCCATTTATCAAATCAAAACAACATTCAATTTTATCTAGCAGTTATACCCTTGTTATAATTCAGGGTAATCTATCTGTTTTTGCTTTTTCAAGAAAAGAATTATACTTGTTAAATAAGGGCAATCTTGTCAATTAGCAGACTTTCACACTATTATCAACATTTGTTCATTGCTTTCTTAAAATGTGTTTTTCTCATCTTTATCTACCAGTTATACCCTTATTATAATTCAGGGTAATCTTTCTGTTTTTTCTTTTTCAAGAAAATAATTATACTTGTTAAATAAGGGCAATCTTGTCAATTAACAGACTTTTACACTATTATCAACATTCGTTCATTGCTTTCTTAAAATGTGTTTTCTTGGTTTTGGCAGATAACATGCAACGGAGGGAATCTCATCTTTATCTACCAGTTATACCCTTATTATAATTCAGGCTAATCTATCTGTTTTTGCTTTTTCAAGAAAATAATTATACTTGTTAAATAAGGGCAATCTTGTCAATTAACAGACTTTTACACTATTATCAACATTCGTTCATTGCTTTCTTAAAATGTGTTTTCTTGGTTTTGGCAGATAACATGCAACGGAGGGAATCTCATCTTGAAAATACTAACTCATCCAGATTATTGAACAGCAACCTTTTCTCCTCTATCAATAATCTACCATCTTTTTTCCCTTTGATGCCATCTTTTCCAAACTGATTAAACAGCAATGGCAATCTAATACTAACACATAAGGTAACCAGCTTGTATCACTTGGGAAAAAGTAACAACAAAACAATCATACAGTGAATGATTGAAAGGATCAACTCCTTTTATTACTATCAATAATGGCAGTGAAAAGCAAAAGGACAGACAGAAGTTCTTCATCACCATCGCAGATTAATACTCCTAGTGGATGACAAAGTTGGTAGAAAGTATGACAGCAAATGAAAAGAGACATCTCCCTCCCTAAAAGGTCACAGAATACATCACCACCACCATCAATCAAATGGACCACTACTATTCCACTTTTTACTGCTAGTGCTACTATTCATATAAAATAGGGATAATAACTACTAAGAACAGATTTTCCTCATCTGAAAGGTCAAAAGTGGACATCATCTATAGAACCAGAACACTAATAAAAACATGAATCCATATTTCTGCTAAACAGAAAATGAAGAAGCTATCATTCTATCCATAAGAAAAGTCACTAAACCTTTTCAGAAGCATGGATATAATGCTAAAACCCAAAATGAACATACCAGCATTTCACAAAACAGCCTTGCACATTCTTTCCTGATTCGTCTTTCTAAAACTCGTGAAAAGTTCACAACTTCGTCATCTCTTCGTTTCCTTAGATCCAGAAAACTCCTGTGCAGGTACCTTGCAACTGTCCTGTACATTATCAAAGAAGTCAAATCATAAGGCAAATTTGCAAACAATCATCATCGAACTGTTGATGTTCAAAGAGCCAACTACCATCTCACCTGGTTCGCTCAGACCACCCAGCTACTGTATGAAAAAAAAAAATCAAGAAACCATGCAATATTAGGCAGAACATAGAGTTTAACCCAAAAAAAAATGAGTTGTTAATAAATGAAGATTTGCAAGAGTGCTCACACAATTCGGAATTCTCTGCTTCACATGAATTTATCTCCTGAGTTGAGAGACATAACACATACAAGGATACATCAATTAATGAGAGTAAGTCCAAGAATAAAGAGAAGATAACAAAAGTACAAAACTGAAAAGGGACTTCTTAGCCCAAATAAATATAAGCTCGGGGAGAAAATGGCATTCCAAGAAATTACACACTACAAAGCACATTTTCCGCAATGTTGGTTAGAATTTTTTTTTTTCTCCAGCTAAGGGATAAGGACTATGCTTTCATGCTTGAAAGCATCGCTTCAAAATATTATATGTAACTTTCACAAAGTCAATTTTTGTTTTAATAAAAGAACTTATTGAAGGAGCAATAACAGGAGGATCAGGAACCCTCTAACCATAAAACAAGAAACCAAAATAAATGGTGGAAAATGCCAGCATTGGATCAAAAGTGCTCTTCAGTTCCACTGAATGTGCACCAAAGATCCATTTAACCAATCCATGAATATGAATTCACATTGAAGCATAAAGAGAATCCCAACCTAAATAAAATTCACAGGTAAAAATGGCTGGCTCAAAATTCTGGCATTTTGCTCTAAAATTCACCACATGCTTGGAAAGCCCAACTCCAAAACACCTTTGACTCCTTCCATGTTCCAAAACTTTAATATGAGAACCAGAAAAAAGAGTGGGAGGACATGTCCAACCCCAAATAAATGTATACACAACTGTCTAGAAAACACATGACGCAGAAAAACATGTGTAGCAGAATCTGAGTTCTTGGAATGACAAACCGTATATTAAGTACGCTTACTTTAACACAGCCTATATAGACAACACCATTGTCACTGGACCATATACCTAGGTTTTTTATATGCAGACTATTGATTCACTGTTATCCAAAATCACTTCTTAAAAGAGGATGGTACACTTTGGAGAAGTAAAACTCCTAAATACAATACATATTAAAAAGAAATTCTAACGAATTCATACGAAAATGCTGAAAGATAATTAAGAAAATGAATTCTCCAGAAATTGCCATTGCATTGCAGACTAAGTACAGATGTGGTGCATCCCTTGTCAAAACTTGCTCCCTCTTACTAGGAAAATTTTTACTACACAGCTATTAGACCAACAATGTTATATGGGACAGAATATTGGGTGGCAAAAAGGTAACAAGAATATAAACTTAACATTGCAGAGATGAGGATGTTGCATTGGATGCTTAAGCAGTCACATTAGACAAAATAAGATTAGGAATGAATGCCTTAGCAAAAAAGCTGAAGTTCGCCTATTGTGGGAAACGAAATGATAGGATCTTATCTTAGGTGGATCGGGCATGTAGAGAAGGCCCGTAGAAGCCCCTATAAGACAAGTGGATCAAATAGAAGGAAGTCCAATAGCTAAAGGTAGTGGAAAACCTAGAAAAACCATAGGTGAAACTACTAGAAAAGATCTAGATTTTAATGATTTGAATGTAAACATGATTTGTGACAAGATATAATGCCAACATTTGATCCATATAGCTGTGGGGCAAGATTTAGTTGTTGTAATATGTTTTCTTTGAGTGAGTTGTGAAGACAACTATGGAAATATTGTAGACATCCCAAAGTAATAATGTTACACTCAGACTCTCAATACACAAACAGAACTTTCAAGGTTCAGTCATTCTTTACCTCCTCCATCAGATTAAGCTCTTCATCCTTTTTCAAAGATTGCTCTCTCTCTATGCTTTCCAGTGGGCTTGAAAGTCCTAAATTATCAGAGTTTTGGATTTCCCTTCTCTCTGGTTGCTCAATTGATCTAACTTTTATTTTTGGGAACCGAGGAGGGGTTCGTGGAGCAGTTTCTATATGCTCCGGACTGCCAACAGCTCGAGATTCTGACACATCTAACTTCCCCGGAATTTCTACAGTTTCAAGGGAACATGGAAAATCAAGAGGGGTATGTGAAGCAGTGGCATTATGCTCTGTAATGCCAACAGTTTGAGATTCTGACACATCTAACTTCTCTTGATTTCCCACAATTTCAAAGGAATCTGATAGTTTCATTTTCTTTTTAGAGAACAGGAAACGAAGTTCTTTGGAGCAACCTGCAGAAAAACTAGATTAGTAAAGATAGCAGAATTTATGAAACCCAAAAGATAAAAAAAAAATAAAAATAAAAAACCAAAAGGTAAAAATCCTACAAGGAAACATGGATTCATAGAATCCTTCAGGAAGACTGGAAATGCAAGATTGTCTCTGCACACCCAGCAAAGTACGGCGAAATTTTCTGCGGTCTGAAATTAGGTCACTTGTATCATGTATACACTTCCTAAGTACCCTGTAATAGTTCAAATGCAGCCTGTTCAGTCAGAGTTTTGAAAGTATCACCATAGTGAGGACAATACCAAGACCTGGAAGTCCAAATCCGAAATACCTTAATATTATATCAACAGTTGAATAGCTGCTATTTCAATTTAGGTCAAGAGAGCTAAATATAATATTAGTGCAAACCAAAAAACATTTATAAGAAAATGCGTACATGAGGAGGAACATGAGACAAAGAAGAACAAAGAAAAAATGCAATTATGACAAGTGCAAACCGAACAACATTTCTAACAAATTGCGTACATGAGGACCATGAGACAAAGAAGAATAAAGAGAAAACACAATTAATTATGACAAAGGGAATGAGTCACAATGGGGCTCAGAATTTATTCCTTCCCATATCTTCATCAAAACAAAGCTAGCCATAAGTGCACACCAAAGTTGTTAATTCTGGATAGTGACTCAAGGCGGCTGACTACAAAAATGTTAAGAGGGATAATGAACAGTGGGATAGCCACTACACCAAAGCATACAAAAAAAATTATGCAATGGTACACACACTTAAATGCTCTAAAATTAATAAGTACCTACAATTAAACAAACACCTATTCATCATTAGTATTCAAAAGCCATGATCTAGACTCTAAATACACAATCACCATAAGTCTAGTGTAAAAATAACAAGTCAATACACCAAAAGTCAAGTACCAAAAGTAGGAAAAACAAAGTCCAGCACCAAATCCTAATTAAGTTTAAGCCCTAAGGCTTAAGTGAGAAAAAGACTCGTAGATATTTTCCTCCTCTTTTGATTCCACATAATCAGTGTCCTCCATCTTGTGTAGGTTCATTTCTCCTTCAACTAGAAAGCCTTAGAAGTAGATTTCTTCAGTCTTGATTGCAGCGTGGTATGTTTTAAAGGCTCACCAGCCTTAGCTAAATCAATAACAGCTCCACATGTCAAAGTATCAATGATCATAAACCAACTCCTCTTCAACACCTTCTCCATCTCCACCCATTTATCCCACCAACCACTCATTACTATCATCAATGTCACTTAGGAGAATTGGAACAATCACATCCTGTTCTCTTGTTCATGTAATCTTGGCAATGCAAGGAATGTTGTAGACACTTTGTGACTCCATGCCAAGGCAACTCCTCGTTTCAAGAGAATTTCCTCATCAAGGTCAAGGCCAACGTATGGTTTTAGATGAAGCCTGCAAGAGATTGTCTTTTCAACTCAAGGTAAGTTTCCAGTGTGTTCTAATATGAAGTCCACACAATGTGTGACACATGGAGTCCAATTAGCTTCTACTAAATTACCCAGGTAAACCAAATTAAATAAAATTAGATGGGTGGCTAATTATTAAAGGAAGTAATAGAAATTTTTAACAATCAATTAATTTTTTACCAGCTAAGACATAGTTGCCTCCAATGTTAGTCACAACTTGAACAACAATATATCATTCTCTAATCTCCTCAGCAATAGTGTCCAACAACTCAAATACTCACTCCCTAGTCTTAATATGTGCAGAAGCATCAACAATCGTGAACATCCAAGCATCCGACACCATGAAATTGATCAAGGACCTACTCTTCTTATCCGTCCAAGGATCCCACATTATTGCTCCAACTCACTTTTAAAGAGAAGGTAGAACTTTAATTTCATGAAAGTTTGGAACCTTTAGGTGTGGCCCATATTTACAAATAGCTTCAACTATCAATCCGAAGCTCTTTGATTTGACAACATTAAAGGCATTCAAATCCTATAAAAACAACAAGTTATGTATTGAATGGTTCACAAGCATCACTAATGCTTGTTTGCCTCTTGGCTTTTCTCAATTTAATAATTTCTTTAGGATTTTTATAAAGAAGCAAAATCCATGGGGCCTTTCACATGTTTTGCCTCTCTTAGCCTTAAGGTTAGTTTTAGGAGCATGCATGCCTTTTTCCACTTCAAATATTAAAAATTTCTTGCACTTCCTCCTCATCATCATCTTGTAACTCAAATGTGTGTGCTTCCTTCTCCATACCATTTTTTTCCCCTCAAAAGCTTCCTTGAGGAGCTTCTAAATTTTAGATGGGACTTTATTACCAAAATTTACATCTACTCTTAACACTCATGTTGATGTCCAATCCTGCAAATTTTATGTTCCAGATGTCTAGTTCTAAATGTCAAGCGATTGTGTTCAAGTTCCACATCGCTTAAGGATATGGCCAATATACCCTTTATAAGAGCTTGGGTAACCTTCCCCCTTGAGTTAGACGTAAGTTTATGTTGGGCCACCCGCAGATGTCCAAAACCACAAACTTCATTCTCCTGATGTTTAGTTCTGGGCGTGAGAGAGTGTGTTGAGTCCCACATCGGTTAGGGATATGGCCATTGTCATGAACTATTTCTCTCAAAAGCTTAACTTAATGGGAAGAGGTATATGAATGGTTTTATACTCTAACATGCCCCCTACCCAAATGCCTCTTTTTGTGCTTGAGGCATGGACAATTCATCATAATGGGGAATAACAAGGATTGAACCCCTGATTGTTTGTTCACGGATGCTCTAATACAATGTCATGAACCATCGCTCCCAAAATCTTAAGTTGACAAGTAGAGATACATGAATGGTTTTATACTTTAACAACCATGATCGCTTTTATAAGCACTTTAAACATCCCTCCCTCATGAGCTAGCTTTAGGGGTCATGTTAGGGTCACTAAATTCTAAGATACATTGGTTTAGGACATATCCATGATTGCCTAATAAGCACTTGGACATTGCTCCCCTCCATGAGTTAGCTTATAAGGTAGTGTCAGGTCCACTCAATTCTAAGATAGTATCAGAGTCTATCCTGTGGTTGTCATTAGCCACCTGCAGATGTCTACTCATGCAAACTTCATGCTCCAAATGTCTACTCATGCAAACTTCGCTTAAGTATATGATCAAGATAGCCTTTATAAGAGTTTGGGCAATCCTCCTGCCATGAACTAGCTTTTGGGGTGGGCTAGGTCAATAATCTAAAGACATATGGTGCCTTTTTGGTCTTGTAATCCCATCCATAATTATTATGCTACACAAGTCACAACTCACAAGTCACACCCTTGTGATCATTTATATCCTTCAAGCTATTTATTTCATTGCCATGCTATATCATTGTTTCACCCAAAGGTTTCACTAAGCTATTAGAGAGGTTGAGACTGAAGTTTCTGGTGATTGGAGATTGAGATGATGCCATTTGTAAACATTACAATGGAAGCATATACTATGAGTGTAGTTAGTCAATTCATGCACGACCCAGAGGTGAGACACATGCAAGTAGTTGAAAGAATTTTACAATGTCTTAAGGCTACACTTGGAAGAGGACTAGAATTTAAAAGTGGTGACAAGCTTTCTCTGAAAGTCTACATTGATGTTGATTATGCTAGCTCTATTATTAGTGATAGATGATCAACATCAGGATATTGTATGTTCTTTGGATGAAATTTGGTGAATTGGAGAAACAAGAAGCAAACTGTGGTTGCAAGATCAAGTGCTGAAGCAAAATTTCAAGCTATGGCATAAGGAGTTTGTGAGTTGTTATGGATAAAAATCATTCTAGATGACTTGAGGAAGACGTATGAGGCTCCTATGAAAATGTTATGTGATGAAAAATCAAGTATTAGCATTGTTCATAACCTTGTCTAACATGACAGCACGAAGCACATTGAAATTGATCAACACTTCATGGAGAAGCTAGACAGTGAACTAACAGTCATAGCACGTGTTCCTTCAAGACTAAAGTTGGCAAATGTATTGACCAAGGGCCTTCCCACAAAACTGTTTCAAGAACTTACACGCAAGCTGGGAATGATAGATATCCATCTACCAGCTTGAAGGGGAGTGTTGAGATATTATACAAATTTAATTCATTTACTATGATAGATATGATTAGCTGTAATTATCTATATTTTAGGCAAATTAGTATCTAGCATTTATTAGGAAATATGTCTATATTGTAAAGCATGCTGTTCAGTTTTGTCGTTAGAGAAATTATTCATTACTGTGTTCTCTATTTTCCTTCTTTCAAGTTCTTTTAAGTGAAATATTTGTCTCTCATAAAATGGCAAGACAGTAACGAAGTATCAATATATCACAAGAAAGAACAGTTGAAAGTATGGCTAGTAAAAATATTTTCTATAACCATTACCACTTACTCATTAGACAGGACTAACATTCCATCAATAACAATTCTACTTTTCCTTGAAAAGAAGGCACGATCTCTTACAGCTGGTGTAGAAATCTGCATAGACACTGATGTGGTAACACCTACCAAAAAAGAATTTTATATAGGAATTAGGAAAGCAAAAATTTTAAGTAGGAGTATGAACTAAATGGCAAAAATGAATAAACAGCTAGCAATTCCATTTTCAAGGCTTCTATAGTATAATGGTCTTACAAACCTGATTTTCGCTTTCCAACTGAACCTCCTTGAAACTTAGACTGAGGAGTTACATCAAGATTTTTTGACTTCGGTGGACTAACATTTTCATCTTCAAGTAAAACCTTTCCTTGAAACTCTAATTTTCTCTCCTTCTCATGCTGTTCAACAGACCCTTCAATGTGTTCTTCGAGGTTTTCCCTGGCAACAGAGGAATTACCATAGTCCATGCATTCTTTCAGATCCATACTTTCTTGAAAATTTCTTGATTCATGAACTTCTCTAATTTCCTGATGTATACGGCATAATGAGCTTGATGTTTCCATAGCTATACTCTGCTCTTCATCAACTTGATGAAATTCATTAAATGCTTCAACAGATGACACAGGTTCCTTCTCTCTCCCAAAAAACATACTGACATCCACAGATCCCGCTCTAGAGGTTCTACTTCTTTCTTCGAGTATTTCATCCTCATACGCTACACTTCCATGAATTTCCTGATCTTCATTAACTTGTTGATCTTGACAAAATGTGTTGACAGATTCTTTTTCTACTCCTTCAGCTAACAAAGCAACGTTGGAGCTCATTGGTTCCTTTGGAGAGAATATGCTGTGTCGAGATATATCCCTGCCTTCCAATGAATTACTTGGACTATTTGGCAGGAAAACTTCATAGTCTAAATCCATCTGGTGAGACTGACAAACACTGCAAAGCATATTACAAAATAAATAAATTCATTGGAGAAGGTACGATGCAGTGATTCCAGAAGAGTTTCAGCAGCATGTTATGATGAAATAAAAATTCAAAATTTTCTACATATTGATGAACATACTCTTCCACCACAAGGGGATCATCAGCGCAGGAATTTTGGCAAAAATCAAACTTCTCAAACTGCAAATCAGAAAAGTCAAGAAGTTGATGATCTGCAGTAGTAACCAAATTAAGAAAAACAAATAAAACTGTTTACGTAGTATCTAAAGTCACCAAATTTATTACCATCGAGAATATGAAAAATGTTCATGCTGAGATATTATACAAATATGTGTATATAATTAGTGTAATAATGTAGGAAATTAGTATCAGGAAATTATTACAATTTATTAGATGTGTATATGTTGTAAGCCTCTTCTGTACAATGTGAACAATCAGAAAACTATATTCAGTTTACCTATTTTCTCATAATTCCTTTCAAGTTGGTTCACAGCTCCCAATTTGGGAGCCTAATCACTTTCTGCTGCAATTGTTGCATCTCCTTCCATCCTTCATTGCTGGACTTCTTGGAAATATTACAGCCTTAATTGCTGTTTATTTGGAGTCTCTTATCTCCCTCTTGCTACATCAGTCAATTTCAGATTATTTTGTGTGTTTCTGTCACTATCACAACCTTAATGGCTGTCCTAAAACCCTTATTTAGTCGTTCCAGAGCCTCTATCACTGTCCCCCCAAATTTTCCAGCCCTAACCCTAGCTCTCTGCCACTGTCAACCACCAGCCAACTTTCTGGCCACCATTCCAATCACAAGATCATAGCACCAGAATCATCGCCCCTAGATCAGCCAGACCACCAAAGCCTGCCGGAAGTCGTTGCCGGATGCACTCTCACGTGCCAGTTCTTCTCCCTGTGCATAGCTCCACATGCCGTCACCTCTGAAGTGCATGAAGGCGCGTGAGTCTCTTCTCCAGCCGCCCTCTCTTCTCCGACCATCACAACCCAGGTCCGAACCCTCTCCGACCACCTTTACCCCATAACAGAGCCCAAAAATAACCCTCAATGGAGGCTCTCCTCTCATCTCTCTAACATGGCTGACGCAGCAACATCAAGCCATCTTTTAGGGTCAACAACACTCATTAAACCTCTTAGTAACACTTCAGACTTTTGCTCTCTGCCCTTGTCTGTTAAGGGTTTATTTTCTCATTGTTTTAATTCATCTGGTACTACTGTTTTTGAGGATTTAAGGATAATGGACTCTAGTGCAATTGCCCACATGACCTCTTGTTCCACCAAATTTTTATCTTACCTACTCTTATTGGGTAAACAACATATCACTATAGCTGATGGATCTTGTGCCACAGTTGCAGATATTGCTCTTAATCCTTCCTTGCAGCTAAACTTCATGTTCCCCAACTCACCCATAACCTTATTTCTATTCACAAACTTATCAAAGACCCAAATTGTGCTGTAACTTTTTTTGAAACTCATTGTGTCATTCAGGACCTTGCCAAAGGGAAAACGATTAGAGTTGCTGAGGAACATTAAGTGTTGTACTTTCTCCTCAATATGCAGGCTGCAGGTGGTACTAGTAAGAAGTTGCTTGCCTCTTGTCTCCAATCAAGCCCTAAGTCTGCCTCTTCCCAAATCTGGTTATGTCAAAAACTTCTTGGTCACCCTGCTTTCTCCTTACTTAAATCTATATTTCCATCTCTATTATCAAAAGAGTTAGTTGAATCATTTCATTGTGATGTCTGTCAATTTGCAAAGCAGTATCATGTCACATTTCCATCTCACTCTAACAAGAGTCATGAACATTTTGCATTAATTCATTCAGATGTTTGGGGTCCTGCATCTATCTCTAACATCACTAGCAAAAAATGTTTTGTTTCATTCATTGATGATTGCACTAAAGTTACTCTGATTTTCCTAATGAAAGATAATTCAAAGGTTTTTCACTTGCTTGTTCAATTTTATCACTTGTTCAAGCACAATTTGGAAAATCTATCAAGCATTTATGTTCTTATGATGTTAAGGAATATGTGAATCATCATTTTTCAAATTTTGTTAAAGAACATGGCATTATTCATGAACTTACACGTGTTAATACGCCACAGTAAAATGGTGTTGCCGAAAGGAGAAATTGTCATTTGCTTTAAGTCACTAGGTTTTTACTTTTTCAATTCCCAAGTCATATTGAGGTGAAGCTATTTTAACTGCTGGTTATTCAATTAATAGAGTCCCCTCATGACTTCTTGATAATATAAGTCCTATGCAGCCTCTGCTGTCTCACTTTCCGACTACCCTTATTATGCAAAGTTTAGAACCTCAAGTCTTTGGTTGTGTGGCTTTTGTTCGTCTGCATCATCAACATCGTTCCAAACTTGATTCTAGAGCTGTCAAATGTGTTTTCTTAGGCTATGCTCTCGACAAGAAAGGATACAAGTGTTTTCACCCATCTAGTCACCATTTTTTTGTTTCTATGGATGTTACATTTAACGAAAAAGAGTAGTTCTTAAGTTGTCCTCAGCTTTAGAGGAGGAGTCTTATGTAAACGGAATCAATTATCCCACAGTCCTTTCCTCCTTCATCCACACAGACACTGCCACCTCAAAAATTGATGCCTACCTCTGGTCCCTAGTCTGACTCTTCCCAAGAGTTAGCACCTTTTCGAGTACCACCTAAACCATATCCAAACAAATGGAAATCACCAATTCAGATGTACCAAAAGAAAAGGCAACCCAAAGTGATCCAGCAACAACTCCAAGAGTCTAAACCTATGGTAAGTACTAAAGATATAAGTTCTTCTGTTCTTGATACCAAGTCTTTGAATGAGTTTGAACCTTCTCCTATTCTTGATAATGAGTCTTTGAATGAGTTTGAACCTAACCTAGATGATTTACCTATTGCATTGAGAAAAGGAAAAAGTACTAGTGCCAAGTATGCTGTTTCTCAATTTGTCTCCACTAAACATCTGCAGCATCAAAGTTTCATTGTAGCTATTGATTCCATACAAACCCCAAACTCAGTCCAAGAAGCATTAAAAGGTGAGAATTGGATTCAAGCCATGAATGAGAATGGAACTTGGGAGATCATTGAGAAACTAGGAGACAAAAGATTAGTGGGATGTAGGGGGATATACACTTTGAAATATTGGTTTAACAACACATTAGACTGATATAAAGCAAAATTGGTTGCAAAGGAATATACACAGACTTATGGAATTGATTATAAGGAGACGTTTGCTCCAGTAGTAAAGATGAACACGGTGAGAATCTTGCTCTCTCTTGCTACTCATTTTGGATGGGAGTTACATCAATTTAATGTGAAGAATGTTTTCCTTCATGGAGACTTAGAAGAAGCGGTTTACATGGAAATTCCACCTGGCTATGGTGTCATCGGTGAAAAGGACAAAGTATGCAAGCTGAAGAAGGCATTATATGAACTAAAACAATCCCCTGTGCTTGGTTTGGAAGGTTCAAAACAACAATGGTATCATTGGGAGACAAACAACGTCAAGGAGACCACACTCTCTTCTTTAAACATACATTAGGTGAAAAACTTACTATTTTACTCGTGTATGTTGATGACATTATTATATCAGAAAATGATGTGGTTGAAAGATAACTATTGATAGAAAAACTAGCAACCATAGTAGTCAATCCCAGATAGCAAGACAGCAGCTATTTCATAAAAAAATATGCAAATATTGTGCATTTTACACATAAGTGCATAACACATATAAATGTTCAAAAAGAAAAAAAATCCACAATTAAACTCAATCAATTAATAATTCAAAGGCATATCATACTCTAAAATCATCATCATGTTAATACATAAATAAGAAGTCGTAAGGCCAAGCAAAGAATAAAAGATAACAGTAACACCAAGGGAATGACGAGAACAATGAGGAAAAAAGAAAAGAAAAATATAAGGTCTGATCACTTGGCTGAAGGAAAGAAATAAGAGAAAGAATAACAGTTAACAAAGATGCTAACTATTGAGATGGTGTATTGATTACTGTAAGAAGGAAGAATAAAAAATAAAAGGAAAAACAGAGTTGGCCTCGGAAAGAAGGAAAGAAGGGGCGAAGAGAGAGAGTCACTTGCAGTGTTGAGACTCAAGAAGCTGCCGCGCCAGAAGTAGGGAGGTCGCTGGCCGCTGCTCCACCTAAACTTGGTTGGTTGCTTGGAAGCAGTAGGATGTGGGTGGAGGGGAAGACTAACTGTTGAAGACTTGGAGAAGAAGCACAACTTTGTTTTTTTGACTTTCAGTAAAATAACAAGTAGGGCTTTTTCATTATAAATTGGGAGGGAACCATAGAAAGACATATTTACCCCCACTAGGGTAAGGCCTAGTAGAAAAAAGGGCCAAAAATTAGGGATTTCACAGCTCAATCACATAACGGCCACTATTCTAGCGATTAAGGCTGCGACTCACCGTCACCGCGATTCACAGCCGCGACTCCTGCAATCAAAATCCACTCCGCGATGACAGCCCTGTAGCGGCGGAGGTCCGCGACGCACCATGACGTTGTGATAGCATCAGTATAGCACGCTATTGATAACAGAGCTAGCAACAATTTGAGATAAAAAATCTTGGAAAACTAAGTACTTCCATGGAATTGAAGTTGCCTACTCCAAACAAGGTATCTTCATTTCACAATGGATATATGTCTTGGATCTTCTCAAGGAAGCTGGAAAAATCGATTGCAAGACTACAAGTGCTCCTATTGAGCAAAATCACAGGATAGGTAGTGAAGAGAATCCTATGGTTGATAAAGGACTGCATCAAAGGCTGGTAGGGAAACTGATATACCTAGCACATACTAGACCAAATTTGGCATATACAGTTAGTGTTGTCAATCAATTCATGCATGATCCAAGGGTGAGACATATGCAGGCAGTTGATAAGATATCGCAGTACCTCAAAACCACACCTAGAAGAGGATTATTATTTAAGAAGGGTGGAAGTTTGTCTATGGAAATATAGACTGATGCTGACTATGCAGGCTCGCTTGTTGACAGAAGATCAACGTCAGGTTATTGCATGATTCTAGGAGGAAATTTGGTGACTTGGAGAAGTGAGAAACAAAACATGGTTGCTAGATCGAGTGCTGAGGCATAGTTTTGGGCTATGGCATAAGGAGTGTGTGAACTATTATGGATGAAGATCTTACTAGATGATTTGAGAATAAAATGTGAAGCTCCTATGAAGAATTTTTGTGATGACAAGTTAGCAATCAGCATTACTCATAATCTAGTCTAACATGACAGAACAAAACACATTGAGATTGACTGAAATCAAAGTTTACTTTGAATGGCAAAAGATAATCATTGCCTAAGTTTTCATCAAGGTACAGAGAATAATATGCTGAAATCTAGGCTAAATAATAGGGATTCCTAGACAATTATGAGGTGATTCTAATCTATTCTATTAATGGTTGATTCTATCCTATTTATGGTAATACAACAGAATAATACACAATAATATAAACGAATAATCATAGCTAAACATAAATATAATCTATATAAGGCAACATCCCCCCTCAAATTGATGCTGGTTTATCAAGAAGCAGCAATTTGCCCACAAGAAACTGATGACGCTGGCAAGTATGAGACTTGGTGAATAGATCAACAACTTGCAAAGTGGTTGAAACATGTGGGAGAGAAATGAGACGTGTATCAACAGCTTCACGTATGCAGTGACAATCCACTTCAATATGTTTTGTATGCTCATGGTAGACTGGGTTGGTATCAATTTGAATTGCACTTGTGTTATCTGCATGAAGAGATATGGGGTTAGATTGTGGAAAGCCAAGCTCAGCCAACAATCCCCGAAGCCAAGTTATTTCAGAACATGCAGCAGACATGGCACGATATTTGGACTCAGTAGAGGATTTGGAGACGCGATCTTGCTTCTTACTCTTCCATGATATCAAGAAGTCCCCAACGAACATGCACCAACCAGTGACAGATCTACGAGTATTTGGACAAGCCGCCCAATCTGCATCACTATATGTAGCGAGTTGGATGGAAGAACCAGCAAAAAGAAAAAAAAACCACGAGAAGCAGTACCTTTGAGGTATCTAATGATGCAGCGGACAACAGCCATGTGAAGATGTTGAGGAGAGTGCACTAATTGACTAACCTACTGTACAGCAAAAGAGAGATCAGGCCGTGTAATGGTTAAGTAGTTGAGGCTTCCTACCAACTGTCGATACAGCAAAGGATCAAGTTGCTTGCCCTCATCAGCATGATACTTAACATTCACCTCAAGAGGAGTATCAACAGAGGAAGATTTTGGAAGACCAGCTAATTGAATTAATTCCTGTGTGTACTTATGTTGATGTAAGAAAATGCCAGAAGAGTCCCTATGTACCTCCAAGCCCAAAAAATAAGTCAGGTTACCAAGATCTTTCATGCGAAAAGACTCCTGAAGATGCTGCTATAATTGGGCAATCATTAAAGAATCAGTCCCCATGATAACAATATCGTCCACATATACCAAAAGTCCAAAAGAATGACAATTCCAGTAGCAGTAGTCCGAAGAAACAAAGAAGAGTCATATTTTCTCCGCACAAGATTAAATTGAAGCAAAGTGGAGCGAAATTTCTCAAACCATGCACGAGGGGCTTGT
The DNA here is from genome assembly GCA_031216105.1 of Dalbergia cultrata. Taxonomy (NCBI): domain Eukaryota; kingdom Viridiplantae; phylum Streptophyta; class Magnoliopsida; order Fabales; family Fabaceae; genus Dalbergia; species Dalbergia cultrata. The sequence continues at coordinate 25,362,164 of CM062353.1, read as the reverse complement.
TTGAGACCATATAAGGAGCGATTCAACTTACAAACTTCTTTGGTAGAAGAGAAAAACAAACCAGGAGGAGGCATCATGTGTATTTCTTTTCCTCTTTGAGATCACCATGTAGAAAAGCATTCTTGACATCAAATTGTTGAAGGGACCAGCCTTGTGAGGCAGCAATAGCAAGAATTGTTCGAACCGTAGTCATTTTGGCTATGGGAGCAAATGTCTCCTCATAGTTGATCCCATATTCTTGTTGGTGATCTACGGCAACTAATCGAGCCTTGTAACGATCCAAAGACCCATCAGAGCGAATCTTAACTGAGTAAACCCATTTACAGCCAATGGGTTTGACATGACTTGGACATTGAACAATGTCCAATGTCTGATTATCTTGAAGTGCCTGAAACTCCTCTTGCATTGCTCTTTGCCAACACTCAATGTTTGGCTGCATGTGAATAGCAAGAGGGAACAGAAATATTAGACAACATAGTGGCACAAGAGGTATACCTATCAGGAGGGCAAGAAACTTGAGTAGACCATGTTGGTACAACAGGGGCAGGATTAGTGGGAGTGGTTGTAGTTGAAGAACGCCATCGATACACAAAGCCAGGCTTGAACCGTTGGGTAGGCATTGAGTAATTATCAAATTGTGGAAGAATAGTCACTTTAGGGGAGAAGCTAGCATGAGATGGAAAAAAAATACTGATTCTCAAAGAAAATAACATTTCGAGAAATGCGGATTCTTGTAGAAGCAGGATCATAACAAACAAATCCTGTGATTAGTGTTGTACCCCATAAATGCACATTTAACAGATTAAGTAGATAGCTTGTGGCGTTCATGAGAAGGCAAGTGAACAAAACACACACAGCCAAAGGGATGCAGATGCTTGTAGCCAGGATATTGACCATAAAGACGAAAATAAGGAGAGTCAAGATTTAAATTTTGAGAAGGCAATCGATTAATCAAGTACACTGCAGTGGAAAGAGGTTCTACCCAAAATGTAGGTGGACCGGAGGATTCAAATAACATGGTGCGAACCACATCCAAGAGATGGCGATTTTTTCGTTCAACCAGGCCGTTTTGTTGAGGCGTATATGGACAAGAACGTTGTGAGAGGATGCCTTTTTTATTCCAAAAAAAAATGAAATTCATTAGACATATAATCGCCACCAGAATCTGATCGAACCTTAACAATAGAGGCAAATTGAGTTTCAACATAGGCAAGAAATGTTTTAAACACTTGAAGCACTTCATATTTGGATCAAGAAAACAAATCCATGTAAATCGACTATAGTCATCAATGAACGTCACAAAGTACTTATATCCGGCATGAGAAATAACAGGAGATCCCCCAAACATCACTATGAATAACATCAAAACATCTTGCACGACTACCCGAAGTTGGAAAAGGAAGAATTTTACTCTTTCCCAATTTACAAGTTGAACAATCAAAAGAAGGACGAGACAAAGAAGTCTTATTAGACTGTCCTAATAAACCAAAGGTGAAGTGAGACAAAATAGCCGGATTAGGATGCCCCAAGCGTTTATGCCACACTTCACTTTAGTGGTAACTGAAGAAGACAAAGCAACATGATTAGGAATATGCAGGGGAAAGAGTCGTCCAACTTTAGGGCCCTTCGTGATCACTGTCCCAGACACATGATCCTGCACAGAACAACCATCACGAGAAAAATGGACATCATAGTGATTGTCTACCAATTGGCCAACAGAAAGAAGATTATGCGAGAGCCCAGGTGATACAAGAATATTGTTGAAAGTAGGGGTAATATCTCCAACAGCAGAAATTGGAATAATATTACCATTAGCAACCTAAATATGGTCAGAACCATGATATGGATGGACATTTTTAAGCAAACTGTTGGAACTGGTCATATGATTGGATGCAGCAAAATCAAGAAGCCAAGACTTAGTTTGTGAAAGACTTTTACCCTGAATCCCCAAAGCTGAAAAGGCTGAGATAATCATCTGTTGCACCATTTCAAGCATTAGAACAGCAGGTGCATGTAACATCCCAGACACCCGGCAATGCAAATATTGTCCGCTTTGGCAGGCTCGATGTCCATACCCTCACGGATTTGTTTTTCCCCTCTCTATGGGAAAAACGCATCTGCATGGGGGAGGTATCCACACCCTTATAAGGCATGCTCCGTTCCCCTCCTCAACCGATGTGGGACGCGGACAATATCTGCGTTGCCGGATGTCTGGGATGTTATAATGCAGAAGTATGAGCAGAAGCAGGTTCAAGTGTGGCCACGTTTTCATGCTGACCAGCAGAGGAAGGGACTACATTGGCTTGAAAGGCAGTGGGCTGACGTCTCAGAGGGCGAATAGAGCACTCTTCGATGATATGACCTAGCTTTTTGCACTAATTGCAGAAATTTTTTGTACAATTTGCAGCAATATGGCCATAGTTCTTACAACTAAAGCATTGAACCTTACTCATATCCTTACTGCTGCCTTTTCCTTGCGCTGCAAAAGCCACTTGGGAAGCAGTCAAAGTGTCTTGTTCAAGAGTGGCTTGGCTGAAAAGACGCTGCTCTTCATGAAGCAATTCAACAAAACAGGTATCCAAGGAGGGAGTAGGATCATGACTCCTCATATTAGAACGCACATTTTCAAATTCTGAATGCAATTTCATCAGAAACTAATCTCGTTGGCTGGTCGCATGGACCTCCAACACAGCAGGGAGAGACTCTTTAGAAACCGAAGCACACACAATATCAGAAAAGTCAACCCAAAGATTTTGAAAACCAGAGTAGTAATGCTGAATAGACAAGCTGCCCTAAGTGTAGTTAGCAATCTCACACTCCAATTGAAATCTTCTGGCGGAATTAGGTTGGTGGTAAACCTTCTTCAAATACTCCCACATAGATTTGGCAGTTTTATGGGAGCGTAGATGAAGAACAATTTGTGGATCACAAGACCTAGTAAGCCAAGACATCACTCTAGCATCCTTGACACTCCATTGACCAGTTGGGTAGGATCCAGAGGAGCTGGTACAGTGCCATCTATATAACCCCATAATTCTTTTCCAGTAACAAACAACCTGAATTGAAATTCCCATAGAGAATAATTCGTCCCAGAAAATTTGACACAACTCAGAAGTGGAACGAGCCATGATGGGAAAGAAATGACAAGAGCAGACCAAGAAGGAGAGAAAAATTCTGATGCAGCTGCAAAGGAGTAGGACAAAGAGAATCCAAGAAGACCAAAGGCAAGCCAAGATGTCGACCAAGAGGCTAAAACAAGGAAAAAAAAATCCTGCAGTGGAATATCGAGGAAAAAAAAAAGAAAGGAACCTAGGATGCAGGCTCTATTACCAAATCAAAGTTTACTTTGAATGGCAAAAGATAATCATTGCCTGAGTTTTCATTGAATATATAAAGCAAGGTACAGAGAATAATATGCTAAAATCTAGGCTAAATAACAGGCATTCCTAGACAATTATGAGGTGATTCTAATCTATTCTATTAATGGCTGATTCTATCCTATTTATGGTAATACAACAGAATAATACACAATAATACAAAAGAATAATCATAGCTGAACATAAATATAATCTATATAAGGCAACAACCGACAGAACTCATAGCTACAAGACATGTTCCTTCAACTCCCAGTGGGCAAACATGTTGACTAAAGGGCTTCCTGCGGGATGGTTTAGAGAATTGACATGCAAGCTGGTAATGATAGATATCCATTCACAAGCTTGAGGGCAAGTGTTGAGATATTGTACAAATATGTATATATATTTAGTGTCATAATTTAGGAAATTAGTATCAGGAAATTATTACAATTTATTAGGAGATGTCAATATATTGTAAGCCTTTTTGTACAATGTGAAAAATCAAAAAATTATATTCAGTTTACCCATCTTCTCATATTTCCTTTCAAGTGTTCACAATCAATAAGCCAGTAACACTACAAAGCAGTAATCAACAATTTTTCACTTATCTTTTGAATTTTACACCATGGAAATGCCACAATAATTAAATAAATAAATTAGTGCATTTCATTATATTTTCAATACCTTATACTAACTTTTGATTCCATACTAATTTTATATATTGCATTGTAGCTGTGTCCTGTCCTATAAATATACTATTTTATAAATTTCCATATCCCCGTGTCCATGCTGTTTCATATCCGTGCCTCACAGCAATAACATCTAATCTAATAACTTCTATTAAGACAGCAATCAATTTTGTTCAGCCACCCAGTCCACACTGACTGGTGGTTCAGGTTGGCCCCAGACACCCACAGGTTGTTCCAAACATGTCTCAGTATGGAAGCAGCTATTGCACAATTTTATTAGTTACCATATTATTTCAATTTCAATATTATCTGGGGAGAATTCAACAGAATATAGGAAGACATTGAATATATTGAAAAACTATGAAAAGGCTAATTTACAGAAGTCCAATATGAATGTCAAGGAAGCAATTGACCTAAAGTTCAAACTCTTTGTTGAATGCCGGTTCAGGCGAGAAAAAGTTTCTTGTATGTATTTTAAGCATTGCTTGTACGGGTGATTGACAAATTGCTAAATTCTATAAGAACTCATGATAATTAATTATTAATCAACATGAAAGCGACAATCAACTATAGAGATATATATGGGGAAAGCTAAAATCTAGAAATGTAGTAGGATAATGATATATAAGTATTAGAATGATAATGCTTTGGATGTAAGAAGGCAAGGAAATAGGGTCATAGCACTAAAGTTTGTATTGAAACAGGACACTAAATGTTTTCAGTGCACATGCACCACAAGTAGGGTCAAAAGAGCACTATAAGGTGAAAATCAACAAGGATTTAGAAGTTTTAGAAGGCATTAGAAAGAAAAAAAAAATTCTAGGAGAGGTTCTATATGGTTAGGTAAGGAACAAACCTAGAAAGTACGAGAAGGGGACTTTGCATGGGGGATAGGATATACGGAAAACGTATGCAGGAGGTAAAGTTATATTTGACATTTTGTAAGCTTTTGATCTAACAATAGATAATACTTGTCTTAGGAAGTAAGAAGTGTATCTTATGACAGCACGTACAATGTCAATGGGGTTTCAAGGGCTTGATTTCTTTCTTCTACAAGCAAACCAGTTTGAAGATGCAAAAGCATTCCTAGATAGAGCTTGTATAGACGGGTTTAGATGAAAGTGAGGGAAAGGGTTAAGGTTCCAAACATTTGAGTGGTAGCAATTAGAGTGTAAAACAAGACATGCAAGTGCACAAGCGGGGAGTGTTATAAAACTTTGTATTTGTGTGAAAATGCTAAAAATTGAAAAAGAAAAAAATATTAGTATTAGAACTATGGAACACATACCTTGTCTAAAGAAAACTGCCCAAATCCCTCAGTATTACACAAAACATCTGTTTCATAACACAGCAAATTACATATACAATAGAATAAGATTAAACTTACTATAATAGGAAAATTGTCAAGCAATTGCAAGTACCTTTAAGAGTAATTTCTTCTTGGGGAGCAATATGGCCTCTGAAATTAACAGTAGATAAGAAGTTAAAAGCATAAAAATCAAAATACAATTCCACACGTAATTAAACTTCTAAACCTAATAATATCTTACTCGTCAGCATCTTCAAGTATATCCAGATTGAAAGCATCCAACTCAAATCTGTCTGGTATAATAACAGACATACGCAGGGTTTCCACAGGTGCATTGTCTTTTGTTTTGATCAGGAATTTTTTTAGTCTAATAAGCACCTCATTGCAATCATTTAACAAATATTCCACCTTTTTTGAGTATATTCTGACAACACCAAGAAGAAGATAGGCCAGCACTCTGTAGGAGACACCATTCATTTCATCCTGCAAAATCTTGTCTGCAGAAAGTAAACCAAAAAAAAAAAAAATTGGCAAACAGCTAGATAACATAAGCCCAGATTCTACAAGACTGATTACAGTCAGAACTTAAATTTCATAAAATTTAGTTCAATAAGTAAAGGTATTCAGAGGCAATAACCTTTGGAAATTATAGGGCTAAGCCATCACACAAAATCTTACAAGTGCTCTTTACAAACGTTTGACATAATTAGATATAAATAATCACTTTGGGAAAGCAAATAAATAAAGTAATCTAACATTTTCAAATATGAAGCAGTCAAGAAAAATTAAAACATAAATTTTTCAGTTGGCACATGGGTTGGACCAAGAACACAGGGTTCTATTCTCCCTTCGCCCCAGGACCTTTCCACATGGCAACAATAGCCTCCTCGGATTCGGAGTTGAACTAATTGCTCTTCACACAATCAATACAGGTACAAAAATTTCAATGTCAAAGACAAACTCTTAGAAACAGTGGAATGGAATATCAGATAGTAGATTAGTCATTCAAAACAGAAAACACATAGTGAAGAAATGCCACAAGCAACCTAACCTGAATTCCTGACTCATGTAATAAGGATGCTAGTACAAACCAAAAAGATCATAATAGTTCTATCCTAAATATTAAACCATTAAATACAATACAGAATTGACAAGTCAACAAGAAAAATCTGGGTTGAAACAGTTCCAGTTTAGGAACACTAAACCAATCAACTAGTGATGGCTAATAAGTAACCACTTGAGTGGTTAATTGTCATGAACTAGAATTATTTCTAACAAAAAATTCTTGTCAGTAGTTTCCCTCATAAAAATTTATTCCAAAATTTATTCCAGTCTGACCCTGTGATTATTAAGCGTTCCATCACACAAATTTTGATTTTATTTCATCTATTTATAAACCATTACTACCATTGATAACACTAGAACAGCCTAGGAAATATTTTAGCTCAGTTTGGTAATGATGCTAAAATTGGGGTGAAAATTTCACGAATGAGATTTCAGTTTTCCCACTACTACGAACTGGTACAGTTGGAGTGAAGGATTCGCCCCATCTTGGCATCTTTCATCAACCTGAGTATTCCACACAGTGAGCCTTAACCAACTGCCTGTGTCACCCAGCATATATGTGGAATATTCAGGTCGCTGCAACATGCTTTCTTTTTACAAGTAAAACTTATCCATGAAAGTTTTACATCTATTTTTAACCCTTACCAAAAATAACCACAACATTATATACTCACTAACCAAATTGCTAAGTTGCTAACAATGGACAATTATCATCAACATCACCACCATTTCACTTTCTTATCAAAGTTGAATATCAGCTCCAATATCTTTCATATTTTAAGAGGATTCTACAGCTATCATAGCAATTGGCACTAGAAAAATATAATACACATGTTAATTATCACTAAAAGTTAAAAAAACTAACACTCTGCCTGTATGATAGGTAATGAAGGGAAAGGAAAAGATATGATGGAAAAGGAACTGAGGGGGATCTATTTCCCTAATTTGGGAGTTTAAATGTACATAAGAAATAAAAGGAACTGAAGGGGATCGATTTCCCTTCTTTTCCCCTAAACAGACTATTCTTATATTAGCCCAAATGTGGAGTGGAAAGAGGAAAATGAAAACTATAATTGCTCCATTCCATTCATTTATAATATGAAAAATGTTTGTATAGACTCGAATTTATAGTGAATCCTATACATGACATGATCTCAACAAGTGCTTTTATAATATTTATATATTTTTAGCTTCGAATGGTTAATATCTTGCCACGTGGAGGATTTCCCGTTAACCCGAGGCTATATTATCATTACTCTTATAATATAACTAACAAACAAGATTAACAAAGTTCTATTCTTTCATTCCCTTCCATTGTTTCAGTCGATTCCTGCTAATTCCATTCTGTCCCATTAGTGGTGAAACAACCGATCATAGTGTAATGTCACATAAATTTCATCATAATTTATCATAACAACTACATTATTTTACCTACGGGGCTAAAGACCACTCTGTTATACCGAAGACACAAATAAAATAATTTAGCAACCCATACAGGAAAATGCCTTCCACCACAGAATTTTACTAGCCGCCATAGCTATATCAGCAATTTTGGAACCAACCCCCTCGCCCCTCTTGAACCACCCCTTCTGTAGCCAATTTCTCAAACCACTCACAAACACAATAATAATAATTATTATAATAATAAAAATAAAACACAAAAATGTGAAAGCACTCAATCCCCAATCACCATTTGCGAATTTGAAAAAATGGCACGCGCATAAAGGAACAGGGAAAAAAAAAAAAGGCATTTGCATGATTCTTAGCTAAGAATGAGAAAAACAAATCAAAGAGACAAGCACTGGAAAAACATAAACCATGTCAAAAAAAGCTTGGATTTTTCTGAGTGAACCAAAAACAAAGATAATGTTTTTTTCCCCCTCATTTCCACCAAAAAAGCCCACAACAGGAATCAAAACGAAGGGGTTTGATAGAAAGAAGGCTAACCAACAGAGGAAGAAATGTCAGCGTCAAGGAGCTGAGCCTTCTTGAGCTGCTTGAAACAGTAAGCTGCAACCCGCAAAGGGCCTTTGTCTTTATTTGAGCCAAGGCACTTGGACTTGGAGTATGACATTTCTCTTCTCTAGCTTCTGCTATATGCTTTCCCTCCGCTTCTATTCTGTGCTATGGAGTGTGTCTCTGAGTTTGTTTGGGTTTAACAAACATAAGAGTGGAAGAAAGAAAGAAAGAAAGTTTATGAAATAAAAGCTGTGGCTTGTGCGTTGGTTTTTGCTGGGAAAAGGGACACGGTGTGCTCCTCTCCTCTGCTAAGGAAACGGTCGACTGGCTGGAGTGGGCAGGAAGCTTCACGCCAAAAACACTAGAAATAGAAAATGCCAGGCCCTGCAAAATCAAAATCAAAATACCGAAGTAAACCCAAATCCACATATTATTTTGGTGTGTTAATTAATTAATGCTAATAGTGAGGACAGCAGGCAATATTTTCTTTCCTTGTTATTGACCCCCAAGATAAAATAATTCACAATCAATCATTTTGGGAAAATAATAGCGTTTAAAGAAATTTTTCACATAATACAACTAGCAGCTAAATGAGATAAATGCTAATTCGGTCCACTGCTAGCCGTATTATATGTTGGGAAATCCAGAGTAATGTGGGTCGCAGTTAGCTACTTAAATGCAAGAGCTCTTTACGCTATGATGCAAAAGTCTCAAGTTTTATATAAATGAGGCCTAGAACATTTAGTAGTAGGTAGCTGGACTCCTTAAGCATCTAGTCAGGAATTCGATTCCTAGAGGTGTGTATGAAGAAGGTTTCATAGTCAAAGACAAAACCCACATATGTAAGCCCTACATCTTGAGGGGATTAGTCATTGTTTTCGACGATAAATACCCTTAATTCATAAAAAAAAAAAAATAAAGTCTCAAGTTTTATGTTTGTGAAAGTTGTGTCTTCCTATGTGAGCTTAAGAAGATAGAAGGAGACCGCCAGCAGCGATGAGGTATTATATGTTTATACAGTACAACTGTTAGATAAATCAAAACATACAAGATGGAGTATAGGTTTATTGTCATAATCCAGAACTTATTGGTAATCGTTCATCCATATATATTTTATAGATTCATGCCAAAATTTTTCACAAGTTACACGAAAGAAACAAGCAAATAATTTAGATGTGTATTGACTACCCATGTTGGTTTCAAGGTATGGTATGATATTGAAGTTATATCATCTAAACCAACAAAGATTTGAGGATAAAATTTGATCGATATAGCTAGCTTCTTGCCCTTCATGTTATGAAGGTATTCATAACTCTAGAAGAGTTGTAGTTGAGCTCTAAAAGATCTACTTTCATTCAAACTTTTATCAAATTATCACTAGCCCAACCTTCCCTAATAATTTCAATGCCAAATATGAAAGACAAAAGAAAATAAAGTTATTAAAATAAAATTTGTACATTAAGATTTCTAAACTAAATAAAATTAATTTAAAAAGTAGAAAGCAGTCCCTGACCTAAACTAAACTAAACTTATAAACTAAAATTAAATGCATATAATATAAACTAAACTAAATTTCTAAATCCCTACCAAGCTTAATTTATATTAATATTTCTAAACTAAATAAATTTAATTTAAAATGAGAAAGCAATAGTCCCTAACCTAAACTAGACTAAAATTATAAACTAAAATAAACATGTATAATGTAAACTCAACTAAATTACTACATTCCTAACAAGCTTATTTTATATCAAAATTTGTAAACTAAACAAATTTAATTTAAGATGTAAAAATGCAGTAGTCTCTAACGTACACTAAACTAAAATTATAAACTAAAAATTAACATGTGTAATATAAACTAAAATAAATTACCGATATCCTAACAAGCTTATTTATTCAAATAAGATTTTGATATTAAAATTTCTATCCTACATAAAATTTAAAATTTATAAAGTAGTCCCTAATATAAACTAAACTGATTTATAAACTAAAAAATAAACATGTATAATACAAACTAAAGTAAATTTAAAACATATATCTATTGCATTAAATTTAAATTTCTCTTAACTAAGGTGAATTAATTAAACTATAATTAAATCTATAATTTAAAAAAAAATAAAAAGTAAATCTCTAGACTAACTAAAAAAAATTATAACAACATAAACTAAAACAAGTTAGCAACTTTATTTCCATTAAATTTTGTATATCAAAAAATAAATAAAATTGGAATATTTAACTTGAACTATATTAAAAGATTACCTGTGTATCAAGATTTGTTCAGATGTATCCACATTGATCCTAATGGTAGAGGTTATTATCAATTATCTTACACTTTAACTACTCCTATGTACTTTTACTCTTCTATCTACCTCTCACTACTTTTCTCTCAACTTTTCTCTAAGTTCCTCTCTCTAAAAATGAACAAAAAAATAAACGGAGGTTGTGGTCCATCTTCACACCAGCTATATCCAATTTATAGAGATTTTTTGGTCTACAATGCATGTAGCTGCTAACAATATTACATGCAAACTATTTCTACATTATACGATCCATAGTGGGCCGTATTGCAGGCCTTGAAAACCATTATGTTAGTTAGCCTCAAAAGTGTAACAGCATGTAATACATTTGATAGTTAGCCATATTATATGTGATATTTTTGCAAGTAATACACTTAGAAACTAGCTTAAAGCTCCAGAACCCTTCAGAAAGCGTTAAAGAAATATGTTTTGAATGACAACATAACCAATTCAAAGAAAATGTTTCAAAGAAATGTCTACCTTGAGTTTCTTGACATAGCATACAGGTAATTATGAAGTGCAGAACACGAACTTAAAGTGAGAATAATTTCACTTTACATGTGAAAATATGATTTATCTCGTGTTAAGATATTGAACCTAATAGAAGTGAACATTATATCGTGCAAACTACGTATACATGTGTTATGGATTGCATTAAACCAAGTCAAGAACAAGAAACCAAGGCATGGGTATTCAGAAAGTAGCATTGGACATCATAAAGTACACTCAAAATGAAGATATTAAGTAAACTCTGATAATAACGTATTACACAACATTTGGTCATCATGATTGCAATACTTTCAACATCAATAAATCTTTAATTGAAGACTAGAAGACCGAAGAATCATCAACGAACTGATACCTCACATTAGAAAGCTCACTTTACTGTGTAGTGCTAAACCTTAGTAGAAAAAAAGGAAATCTGAATTTCAAAATTCAAATTTCAAGTCAAATCCAGTCTCAAACTTGTGTCTTATCTCTTCTACTTACTTAGTCAACCACTCCAACTTCTAGAAGGAAGAGCTTAGAAACCATGCTCATAAAGTAAAAAGGTAGTTTCTGAAGGGCCATCAAAAGTCTCAACTTTATAACGGTTTCTACAAAAAGTTCTAACACCAAACAAGCTACTCTTCTAGATTACGTTTCCAACACACAAACAAATTATCAACAAGTGTCATTTGGACAACAAATCAAGGGCAATGGTCATGAAGGAAGACCTCTATAAATAAAGATGTTGTGCTCAAATGAAAAATAGGATTAATGACATAAGAGTGGAAACTCTGTGAAAATCTCTTCTCACATCTTGTAAGATTCTTTACTTCATGTAATTAGTATCCTTGAGTGTAAAAATTTTCTTTCTATGTTCCTAAATGATTTATATGTTCTTCTATGGAAGAATCATTAGAAAAGAGTCATTCAAGTTATCCCAGGTTATTCATTGTATACTGGTAAGGAAACTTGAGTGTTAATTAGTTTGAGTGGCAACCCAAACACAAAACTTTTGTATCCTCGATCCAAATCAGTATGAGACAACTTCGAGAGGCTAGTAAATCACTACTTGTAACATAATAGTAGGGGTTGTCTACTTATCACGATTCAGCTTAGAGAGGTTGGTGAATCACTACTTGCAACGTGATAGTAAGAAGTCTATTTATTATAGTTCAACTTTCAAAGACTGGTGAATAACTACTTGCAATATGATAGTGGGGTTGTCTACTTATCATAATTCAACTTGGAAAGGCTCGTGAAAGACTACTTAGTTTAGCTTAAAGAAGTTGGTGAATAATTAATTGATTTGTGACGATAGGGGTTATCTACTGGTCACAGGTTAGGGCTTGGGAAAGTTCCTGTAAAGACTATCCATTTTTTCTTTCTCATGTTGAGAAAAATTTTAGTGAATCTCAATGGAAGTTGAATACTGATGCAGACAAATTTGGCCGAACCAGTATAAAATCATTTGTATCATATTTTCTTCTCCTTCATCTTTTTTATTTTCACTAATTTGCGTTATCTTTCCATATTTACTGATTTTTTTTTTATCTAATATATTTCTAACGTTATGCTTCATAAAGTTACTTTCTGAAAGATATAACATGTTTCCGCTACATTTCAAGCTTAATGCTTACCAGTATATCGTCAAGTGTTTCAGTTTCTGAAAAAGATAAAAAAGAAGCAAAACACGATTTAACCCCCCTTCTTATGCACTTTTTACTAACACTAACCGTATTGCTTTTACTTAAAAAGTAGTGTATATTGGTATTTTACCAACACTAACTATATTGCTTTTACTTAAAAAGCAGTGTATATTAGTAAATAAACTTACATGGTTGAGATCCGAAATTAAGTAGTTTCTTTTATTTTATTTAGGGGAAAAAAAACCATGTTTTCATCTCCACCCTTAAATCTTTTTAATTAAAATTAGAAAGATAAAAAAAAAAGCACATAGAAGATTTAAGAGTAAAATACAAGTCCCTTCTTTAAGAGAAGACTTAATTATACTCTCTTCTCATCTATTTTTAAAACATAGAATCCCCTCTCCTTTACTTTTAAGACATACACTTCACTCCCTTTTATTTCTAAAACATACTCTCCCCTCCCTTAAAAAAATTTAAAAGGCTATATTTTAATTTATTTTCAATTTTTATTATTAACTTTCCATTTCCCCATATTTATAATTTTATTTTTGACTAAAATATCTTTTATACTTTTTCACCAATTAAAATATATATGAATTATAGTAATACAAAATATTTTTATATACATCTATTTAATTATTTTTTGAAATTTTATAATATTAAGAAAATAAATTACTGATAGTAACAATAATTTTTAATAGTTATTTTTTAAAAATAAAATATAGTTTTTATTTTTAATATTAATATATATAAAATAACTATTAATGTTGTATATAAAGATAAATCATAGAAAATTGTTTATGCTAAAATAAAATATACACTAATATTGTAAAACTAATAGTTGAAAAATACATAATATTTATGTTTTAAAATAATTTTTACTATTAATTACTTTTACTTCTAATAATTTTTTTTCTTAATATAAATATAATAATTCAAAATTAATATATATATATGTGTGTGTGTGTGTGTGTGTGTGTGTGTACAACTTAATATTTTATATTATTAAAAGCTACATATATTTTATAACTAATATGTATAACTAACAAAGGGTATTTTATTCAATAGTAAAATAATAGGCATGAAAAATAAAGAATTAATAAAAAAAATTAAAAATTTGATTAAAAGTGTACCTTACCTTAATTTTATATGGGACGACAGTGTATTTTTTTAAATAGAGGGGAGGGGAATGCAATAATCATATCTCTCATGGAAGGAGATTAAATTTTACTCTAAATTTATAAGGGAGGGGAGGATATATTTTTGAAATAAAGGGGAAGGTGCAATAATCCTAACTCTCAAGAGATGGAATTGTATTTTACTCAAGATTTAATGATAAGGATGAAAACATGAACTTCTCATACTTTGCTCATAAAAGGATCCACTCCCTTGGCTCGCCAACCCATTAAAAGGTAAAAATAAAAAATAAAAAAATAATGGTTTGATGATTTTTCAAAAAAACTTCTTACAAAATTTATTTTATTTTTTAATTTTTTTTTAACAATGACATTAAGGCTAGAAATTTTTTCGATAGGGAATAAAGAAAGGAGAGGAGGGAGTCAAATATGGAACCAACCAATTTGTGGACTTTGTGTTTCTTGTTCAGTTGTCTCTTTGGTGGCTGTTGTAATGCTGATGAAAAAAAAAAAAAGGGACAAAGTGCTAAGATTGCAATTTGTGAGTTTTTTCTAAAATGGGGACCGATCCCACGGGCCAAGGTAGAAAGGCTGAAATTTTTTTACGAGCTCAAAAGTTCAGTCCAACCCTCTGAAAAGAGCAATTTTGACGATCCAATCTAACAGACCAAGGTTGGTTTGACATTTTTATTTGATAGATCATCTGTTTTCAAAATATGCATTTTTCTTCTCCTAAACAATAATTATGAACTACATTTTTATCTAGTTTTATATTTTTCGATTATATTTGTTTCATTAACTTATGGTAACTACACATCATACATATATATTAAAAGAATATTATAGGTTAGGATCAAATTATACTAATATAATTTTAAGCAACTCTTATGCTATTGAATAACTTTTCATTCTGGTAATTTTTTACAAAACTTGCCATTTGATTAGAAATCCATATCTTACAAATCATGTCTATAAAATTTGAAACTAACCTGAAATCATTTTATATAATTTTTATGTACAACAAAATTAGCGTAAACTTATATAGCACCAAAAAGCATGTCCCAAACCAGTAACCACAACAGATAGAATAACCCTAATCCCTCCCTTATTTCTGCACCCGCAGAGAGGAAAGTCACTAACTTGTTCCTTTAGTCTTGTAAGCCGCCATGGGACGTGTGATACGTGCTCAACGTAAGGGTGTTGGCTCTGTCTTCAAGTCCCACACCCACTGCCGTAAAGGCATGTACACTGGCCAGTTTGTGTATTGTGGCAAGAAGGCAACACTTGTTGTTGGTATTGTCCTGCCTCTCATATCTATGCTTGAAGGTGCCATCATCTGCAACGTGGCCAGTCAGATTTTGTCTTCTTCTTTTTTCTTTTTTTTTCCAGGTCAGAGCTTGAATCGGCCAACCTTAGGAATCGAACTGGTCCACTAGTTTTGACCGGTTCTTGACCAGTTCTGGATTCCTCTAGTTCTAGGCACTCAACCGGATTGACCAAACGGCCGGTTCCCGATTGAACTGGTAGGTCCAATCTGGTTCTCTCTTCAATGGTTTAGACTTAAGAGGGAATTTTTGCATAAATTTTCTGAAACATTTGTTTTGCACATATCCACCTATCAATGTGGATTAAAAGCACCAAATGTTCATGTCAAATAAAATAAAAATAAAAACAAAAATCATCAAACATGCTATCCAGTAAACTCTGCACAGACTGCTTAGCCTATTCTTATCCATACACAATGACAAGGACATAAGACACAACATGATACTTACATGAGTGATATACCAAATTTGAAAAATTACAGAATATGGATACAATATATATATAAAGAAAATGATACATTATTCAAAATATTATTTATATATGCTTTATTTATATTTTATTTTCTTATAAATTCAATGTTAAGAATTATTTCTATTCTATAACCTTGGTTATATGGTGTTTTTCTATGTTAGAGTAAGAAAAAAAGTAAATTTTGAATTATATATATAAATATATGACATCGATGTGTTATACAAAATCCAACATAGACATGTGTCCAACACATAACACCACTCCCACCATGCTTCATAGCATATCGGTATTTGATGAAAACACACTTTTGTATATTATATTTATTTTGATTACGGAGAACTACCATTTTAGCACTAGAAAGATTGTCGTTGATAAAATAACCTTCAGAAAAAAAAAAACTTTCTTTGATTGTAATCTTCAAGAGACCCACCTTATTTGTTTGACAAATTCACTCACGGGTCAACTTACCTTCATTTTTGTCAGCAGTGATTATGTATCATATTTTATGTCAAGTTCCTACCATAAAACTACTACTTTAGCCCGTGAAAGAAATATGTTTGTGGACAAAAACAAAGATTAATTGAAATTTGGATGAATTTATCAAACAAGATGGACCTTTGAAGGGATATGAGTGAATATAATTTCTTTTAAGGGTGTATTTGGTTACAGAGTAAAAATAGAAATAAAAATTCCCCAAATAGGTACCATGTGTAATTTTACACATGAAACTCATTTAGGAAAATTTTACCCCCACCTGTACTTCCCAACCAAAACATACCCTAAGAGTTATTTTATCAGTAATATGATTTTTCGGGAGTTAAACTAATGGTTCTCTCTTTAATTATTATATAATAATGTGAATTTAATTTTTATATATAATATTTTTATTTTTTTACATAATTATCTAATCATATATTATTATATTAACTAAATTTAATTTTTATACACTAATAATATAAAAAAGATTTGTAATCATCCAATCATATATCACTTGAGATCATGAAATAAAAAAGAATAACATGTAAAATATTGTTTCACTCGTTATATCAAAATTACACTCCAATAATATTTCATTCACGACCTTACACGTTAACTATAATTTTTTCTCCATGCAGTTTAAAATTCTCCGTATAAGATTTTCCACCATGCAATTTAAAATTTCCAATGCTCCATTTAGGCTTTATACGTTCATTATCCACATTCCGCGAGGCTAACAGATATAGAAAACGCCTCAACGGGCGACAGTGCTTTCCAGGTTTCAGTTTCCTCATCCAAAAAAGAAAAGAAAAAGAAAGAAAGAAAAGAAATAAAACAAAAGGATGTACAACTGCTGGAAATCAAAATCTTTACAATAAAAGGGAGCTAAAATACTTCGAGAGGAAGTATTACTCCAAACATCTATACATCCTAATGCTAGTTAGACCGATCTCTGCTTACCAAAACTAGCCTCTTTAGTTACAAGTTTTATGCCCCTAACCCAAAGCTTAGCAACTTCTAAACCCCCTTCACACACAAAATGCACTTCCCTGTTCTTGTTAGTGATCACCCTGAACATTCCGGGTTCATCTGAATCACCTTTCTTGCACCTATTTTTACGCAATGTTGAGCTTGGCCCCAACTCTGCCTCACAGCACATCACATTTCTCCGGCTTGACTTACCCCAGCAAAGCACACCTGCAGAGCCCAACATCCTTATTTGTTTCCCATGTGGGGTGCCCTTCCCACCTTTGGTGTGTTTCTGTACATAGGCACCTCTTAATACTAATTTTCGAGCAAGCTCATCTAGTATAACAGCCTCTGCATCATTTTTCCCTCCTGCAGATTTCCTTGCAAGTAAAAGTGCAGTTTCCCCTCTGGCATTTTTGGCATTGCAATGAGCACCGTGTGATATTAGAAGCTCACAAATGGATGCATGGCCTTCCCTTGCTGCTAGCATGAGCGGTGTGAAGTCCTCCCCATCAGGGACATTCACATCATAGCCTTTGCTGGTGAGCAATTTAACTGCCTCCAAGTCGCCACGACGAGCTGCACAATGTAAAGCATAGAAGCCACCAGCATTGCGGTTGCCCTTCTCGAGCGCAAATTCGAGCATGACCTTTTCAAATAAGTCACAGTTGTGATTCAGTTCAGCTAGGGTTAATGCTGTTTCACCAGATTTATTGCACAGTTTCACATCAGCTCCAGCATATACAAGCAACCGAAATGGTTCCACATGACCCCTCAAAGCAGTAACCATAACTGCAGAGAAACCTCTCTCATCCTGATAGTCTAGATCAAATTCTCCAGATTCAATGACAGTTTTCAATGCTTCTGTGTCTCCGGCTTGAGCCACAAACATTAAGGGGGAAAAGGCAGAAGCATTGCTGGATTTGGGTATCTTGCCTTTTCGGATTGGATCCAGCACTGTTTGTTGAAAACCAAGTGACCACTTGTTTGCCTCAGCAATGGAACTTGCAGATTGACCAGCAATATTCACCAAGCCATAATCAGCACCTGCTCTTGTCAGTACTTTGAGACACTCCTCTTGTTTATATTTTGCACATATCATCAAAGCTGTGTCACCAGAGTCTGTTACTGAGTTCAGATCACAACCAAAATCAATGAGGCATTGAATAATTATTGGAAAGCCAAGACGGGATGCCATGTGTATAGGAAGGAACTCAGTCTTGCTGGTTGTTTTGACTGCGGATTCCACATTATCACCGTGTTCTAAGAGTATTCTGACAGCCTCAGCATTGCCACATAGGATGGCATGGTGTAGAAGGGTTCTTCCCCGAAGAGGACTCCTGGAAGAGACATGTTGCAGGAGCAAGTGCAGGATAGCGCCACTCCTTTCAAAATACTCAACTGCACACCAGGTGATGCCATAAGGTTCTCCCAGCCCTGCACCCACACGAAGCTCTTCACCAGTTGCATTGTCCCATGACCATGCTCCAAGCCTCACTTCAAAATCTAACCTAGCACCATTCTGCAGTTCATTTACAAGAAAAGCCCTCGTTAGGCTTATTAAACATTAATAATCAAATCTTGATGGTAAACAGATAAGTCCAATTATGAAATCAGCAAAATAAAATTAACCAATTATTAAAAACTTAACCATCAAAATCTATTTTCTATTTCTCCAAAATTGTTTGGCAACTGCTGACTCATGCTGAGCATCATTACAAGAGATCACTACCTTTAGAAGACTGAGCAACACAATACTCAGCATTAAGTAATTTTGTGTCACAAAGTAAATGGCTTCCTATAGATTCATTATAGCTTAATGTAAATCATTTTGAAAAAATATGAGCTTGTAATTACAAACAGTTCACAAAAGAAATTTTTGAAAAGCAAAGAAATATTGGCTAAAAAATACAGGGACTGGGCAGATGTGAAATATTCTCTAGCATTAATCGAATTGTAATGATAATCAAAGGTTTGAGGGGGGGCAAGGTAAAAGATTACCTGCAGGAGCACCTCAACAGCAGGGAGCTGCCTATGAATAACAGCTGCAACAAGTGCAGTACAATCAACATTTGCATGAAGGGAAGGCTTAAGTGACTGTAAAAGGACCCGGTCTGTCGCGCTCACATCCACACCACACTGCCATCAGTAAAATAATCTTTAGTTTAGCATTCACGAACAAGTATTTACCATAACCCGATGAATTTTTCGAGTACATTATTGGTTTCTTTAGGATCTGGTTGGTTTCTATTTTCATTTCCTATTCTCCTTCCCTGTTCTTATTCAGGGATCCCATTATGGAATCTCAACATAGAATAATGCAGCGGCAGAACAGAACACGCACCTTTATGAGCATCTCAATGACATCAACAAACCCCCTGCAGCATGCGGTCACAAGAGCATGCACAGCAACATGGGGTCTGATCAAATCAGAGCTCATGAGCAATTCTGCACACCCTGCTTGCCCATGGCAGCTTGCCTCCATAAGAGCTTCTTCACATGCTGGCTGTGATGCCCCTGCTTTGAGCAACGTCTCAAGGATACTAAGGTGGCCCTCCCTCACAGCTGCAGTCGTTGCAAAGCCTCTGAAGAGCTTCTGGTTTACATCAGCTCCCTTACTCTATCATATTAAGAGGGAAAGAGAGGAAAGAAAAAAAACAGAAAAAATCAAACTTCTGGTCACTTACGGGGAATAATTGGTGACAAAACTCCAGAAGAAAACATAAGGGCCGTTTGGTTTTGGTTTTTTTTCTTTTTAAGGAGATATTAAAAACTGAAAATTAAATTTTATAATTTTAATTTTTTTTATAAAATTTAAAAATTGAAAATAAAAATTGAAATTAACGAAGCCTCATTGAAAATGAAATTTTATTATTTTATTATTTTCTTTATAAAATT
Organism: Dalbergia cultrata; assembly: GCA_031216105.1. Taxonomy (NCBI): domain Eukaryota; kingdom Viridiplantae; phylum Streptophyta; class Magnoliopsida; order Fabales; family Fabaceae; genus Dalbergia; species Dalbergia cultrata. The sequence goes on along the minus strand of CM062353.1, from coordinate 25,342,080 downwards.
TAAAAAACTGAGAAATTTAAAATGAAAACTAAAATCACGTATGCCTTGTAGACAAAAAAAAAAAAAAAATGGTCCAATAGAATACATGTTCTAAAAGTCAAAGCTCCGGCTAGATCATCAAAAGATGATTATTATTTATTATTATTATTATTTTGGGGTGTTGCTAGAGGGAAGGGATACATGACGCATCGTGTATAAATTGCAATACATAGTACCAAAAAATAATTGCATTATACACAACGGTAGGGGGCAACACAACATGAGGCACACAAGACATGTTTGATGATAATCAAGAGAGAGAAAGTCTTTAACTTAGAATAGTGTTATATGTATAATAAAAACTTACAATAATATTATGCCAACACTAAAAATATTATCTTTTAATAAGAGTGAATATTGATACTCTATAAGATAAAACACCATTATAAGTGTTATTATAATATTATTGTAACACCAAAGATTATTCTTTAACTTAATGATAAAATTGGAGTGAGAATTTTTAAATTTAATTTTAAAAAATTAGAAATAAATTTCTATGTACTCATAACATATTATGGTAGGTGGTCATTATGATGAGTAGGTATTACGGCGAAAACTTATTTATTATGATACGTGTTTTTTACGGAATTCAAATTAAATCCAAAAACTAAAAACTTCGTACTTTTTACACACTTCTGCTTTTGATATAAAACCCCCTCAGAATTTTTTCTCCTTCAAACTCAGTCGTAACTCCCAGTGTTTTTTTTTTCTATACAGTAATTCTTTCTATGATTGTCCCTGCGGTTGGACTTTGGAGGCAGCCAGCTGTTATTACCAATTACAAAAGGACAAAAAAAAACAAAAACTGTGACTGCCTTTCAAATATCTTCTTTCCTTTTGTTACCAAAAATGAAATATCTTCTTTCCATCGAGCGAAATGGAAATCAGGCTATTGTATCTTAAATGATTCGAAATTCCTGTGATCCATGTAATCTTCACAGCTTCTTTGCCGTTTAAAAAAAGAACCCCCCCCCCCCCCCCCCCAAAAAAAAAAAACAAAAAAACAAAAAACTACGCAGCATTTTTTAAATCAATGTGTGCTGCTAAATCTACATGACTGCATAAATAGTAGTAAAACATTAAAAAAGAAAAACTCAAAGTAAATAAAATTCGGGGAAACGGACAGATCTTAATTTCGAAAAGGAGGATATCGAGGGAGAAAATAAAGCCATGGCAGTGTCCAGTAAATAAGCAATTACTAAAGCTAAAAAAAAAAAATCACTCAAAATGTGAAGGATTAAAAAATTTCACAATCGGACTTCACTTTCTCGCTTCCCCGTAACTTAGAAGATGAAATCCATTTTTCTTAATTAAAAAACTAACGTATGCAAGGCGAAGACTTCTTTATTAAAAAAAGGCAAAATGGAAAAAATAAAAAAGAAGAAGAAAAAAAAGCTGCAGAGCTAGCTTAGCATAAAGAGCGAGACATTTGAATTCAAATTCAACTTCGAAGCAGAAAATGAAACTAAACAGGATCACCGTCGAAACTCTTGATTTTTCAGTAATAAAACATGGTGAACAAAAATCACAAAACGCTCACTGAAGTTAAGCAATTAATAAAAAAAGCGAATACGCAAAGCCTCACTCACTCTGCACAATCTTCAGATCATTTTTTATTTTTCAAAATAAAATAAAAAAACACGAAACGCACTTGAAGCGTTTCAAAATCAGGTGAGGCAGAAAGCCGGAAACACTCAAGGCAGAACAAAAGAGAGAAAGAAAAGATCGATAAAACAGTTGAAATTCAAACTTCGATCACCGATCTGAACAAGAACCGTGAAAATGAAGGGAAGCTTTTGCTTTTGATTTCGCTTTCGCTTTTGCTTACATTATTTACTTACCAGTAACTTCCTGACGAGTGTAGCGTTTCCGGAGTGGACGGCGAGGAAGAGTGGCGTGACGTCAGTGAGGAACTCGCGGAGCTCAAAGCGGACTTCGGTGGGGGACTCCGGGAGAGGGATGGGGTCGGCGTGGCGGCTGCTGAGTTTAACGGCGCCGGCGAAGTTGACGTCGACGGAGGGATCGGAAATGCACTCATTTGCGGAGGTCAGATCGCCGGACTGGGAAGCTTCTAGAAGGCGCCGCGACACCTCCGCCTCGTAGTCAACCGGGAACACCTGCTTGACGGAAAACACCGTCATTGTGCGGCGGCGAGGAGGAGGTTCGGAGCGGGGGAAGGGGTGGTGGTTTTTCAGGTGGCGAGGAGGGCTCGCATGCGCTAGCGTCGCCGCTGAATCTCTCTCCCTCTCTTTCTCTCTCTCTGTGGGTGTAGTGTAGCCGTAGTATTTTGTCTGGTTGTGGCACAGACTTAAAAATTGGGGAGAATGTGGAGACGTGAAAGTCGAGAGAAACTTGAAACTTGAAACTTGAAAGGAGTGAGCGCCAGCGGAGGGATACAAACGGAGGGACGGAGGGAGCTCATATTTATAATCATATTGGGATACATTTTTTTTTTCTTTCTCCTAATCAAAATCTTTTGACTTTTGCACTGTGATTAAATGGAGAATCAATTATTTTTTCAGATATACGAATCAATTATTAACTATTATTTTGATATTCAAGATATTATGTGGGTTTTTGTTTTCCATATTGATTGTGACTTTAAAATATACGTTGACATGGGTTTAAGAATGAATTTATGTAGGTGTGGTGTTAGAAAATTTCACCACACCCAATTATTATATTATCAGTGGCGAGATTTAAGTAAAAATTCTTGTTAATAAGGAGATTTCATAGGAATCTTGTCAATGGCAAGATTTCAGTAGAAATCTTGGTCGTGGTAAGATTTTGAGAAAAATATTAAAATGTTATATTCTCTCTATATAAACTTGCTTTTGTCTCTTCTAATCATCTCATCCATTATATCTGACACAATTTATTGTTATATTTTATTTATTTATTTTATGTTTGCTTAATTTAATTTAATTTTATAATTTCTTTATAAGGCTATAGGGCTTGTATATTTTTTTATTTTATCCTATGTTATATTTGTTAATTGTCTTATTGTTATTATTTAATTTTTATTTATTTTATTTTTAATTTATTAATTTTTTTAATTTCATATTGTGTTTTGTAGGTAGTTAATTTTGTATTGGAATACAATTTAATTAGTGACAGAATGACTGTTATACAAGTAATTAAAGAGTAAAAAATATATGTAAAAAGTGAATTATAAAGTGTATGGTTTTGTAATAACTTTCTTTCCTATTATAAATAACAAATTCTACATTAATTAATAATAAAATAGTATTTATATATTTTTTTATTGGCATATTGCCCATTTCATGAAAAGTAAACTATGAATAACAATTAATTAATCTAAATCTTTTAATTAAAAAAACGAATATGCTGTAATAGGAATTGCAAATTGAAGAAATAAAATTAAACAATGTATTTTCATTAAAACTTAAATATAAAATGCTTACAATATTTTGATGAATTTACTTAGACATTAGCTCATTTGAAATTACTATTTAATCATATGTCATTTTCTAATATTACAAATAAATAAAACTCTCTTTTCATACACCCAAGAAAATCTCACCACAGAAGCTCTCATTTCTCTCGCTTGCTCGGACTCCATTCTTCCCTAACTTTTCATTTTATACATGCAATGCGGCTTCCCGACATGATGTGACATAGGTAGAGGGAATTGAAATATCGCCACTTGCAAGATTTCGTTTGAAATCTTGGCTTTGACAAGATTCCCATCATCACGCGATGCGATGTCCCAACTTCTCAACTTCTCATGTATATTTTGACCAGTAAATCACGTGTTTGGCGTGATTTATAAGTTCACATGTTTATAATATTTGTCCCAAATTCATATTAATGATAATGATTCACTCATTATCCATATAAAAAATAATTTCACATATTATGTCGCTAGTTAAAACAAAAAAATTAAAAAATGAAAAAATAAAAAATTCCTCTCTTTAAGAGACGATTATATTACACTATTTCCCCCTCTATTTATAAAATATACATTCCCTCCCCCTAAAAGCTTAAAACTACCTACATCTTAATTCAATTTTAATTTCTTGAATCATTCTTTATTTTTCACGTTTATAATTTTATTTTTTTGACTACAATGCCCGCTGCTAATAAACATATATTTTAATTTTTTTACAAAATAAAATATATGGGGCTTATAATAATATAAAAACATTGATATATATGATTTAATTTTTTTACATTTTCACTAAACTAAGAGAACAAATAATTAATAGTAATAATGATTTTAATATTTTCTAAAAATGAAAAATCATATTTTTAAAGCTAATATATTTTAGAATATTAATATAGATTCAAAAATATTTGTTAATATTGGATATAAAGATGAATTACGAAGAGGGTAATGGGAAGAATTTTATGAGTTTACTATAAAAAAATGTACACTAGCATTATAAAGTTAATAGTCAAGAACACTAAATTAGATGGGACTATAGGCATCCATGTGTAATAACTTGATTATAAATGTTCCACAGAAATCAAGAAATATTTCTAGTATTACCTTAGGACCATATTCTAGTTTCCATATATATTAACCAAAAATCAGAATGTAAGTTTTCAGATACAACTTTGTTTTTATCCTATCCAATATGACTTCTTCCTAATATTTTAAAAATATCTTAAACTACAGATATCCAATTTACGTGATTTTTGTAGCATTAGGAAGTTGGCTTAATTCTCTATAAGTTAACCCTAGATCAAATTTCAGCTATAATAGAAGTTGTGGGCGAATTAATAAAACAAACAAAAAAAATAGAAAAAAAAAATGGAATCAGTACTTTAGCACTTCCTTACTTTCGGAACAGTGCAATGCATGTGCAATTTAAGGCATCAGTAAATGAGATTTATCTACAAGCATATAACATCTTTCCAATAACTTTAGCCATCCAAGGATTTTTCTCTAGCTAGAAAACACAATTTTTCTCAATCTTTGTCAAATAATCTCTTTTGGTAAGTGTTTATTGTAGGTGAAAATATAGCATGAGAAGGGGGATTGAATCCTAATTTCAAATCCATTTTAACTTTCTGAAACTAAAACAAAGTCTATCAAGTATTTAAACTTGAAGGTAGCAAAAAAAACTCAAGTTAATAGACTTCAGAAAATTACTTTATGAAGTGTTTAAAAACTTTAAAATAACTTCATAAATATATTATGGCAAAGATAAAAGTCACGCAACAGAAATGAAGAACACATAGCAGTTAAAAGAGATAGAAAAAGGTGTCACGCAAATATTTTATATTGGTTCAGCCAACTCTGCTGAGTTCCATTATCAACCCTTTTCTCTTACACGAGAAACTTCATATAGTATTTTTCCTAACCTTCTCAAGCTAACTTCAGTGAGTAGTTTATTCAAACAACTCTCATTAACAAGTAGTGTTGATCCTAATCTCTCCAAGCTAATTTCACAATGATTACTCATGGATCAAGGTATAAGAGATATAAGGTTTTTGTGTTTTTCACTTCAACGAACACTCAAGTTTACTAATATAAAGAAATGAGTAAGGAATCTACTTGAGAGACTTCTTTTTGATCTTCTAATAAAGAAAAATGTTTATTAAGAAATACACAAGAAGATTTTCTTTTAGAGAAACTGAAAATAATTTAAAGTAGAACTTCAAAAAGTATGGAGAATGCTTAAGAGTCTCTTGTGTGCAAAAGTTTCTTTCTTGTTTGAATGCATTCTCCTTTTATACTTGAATTTGCATAGGATTGTTGCCCCTTTGATCTTTTCTCCTCTTGACACATGGTGATCAAACATCGTATGTCATAGAATTTAGTCTTATAGACATGTGAGCTTACTTGTGTCATTGACAACTATTGTAGTACAAAAAACTATTACCCTTTGTTGCTGAAGGTGACTTCAGAAATTACTTCTTTAAGTATAGTGTGGCTTATGAACTTCTCTCTTTGTGAAGACTTCATTGCAGAAGGTGAATGTATAAAGATGATACATCACAATCATCACTTCCTGAGGCTTTAACTTCATTGAAATTCAAATTTCCTTTTTTGATGATACAATGTAGTTTCTGATGCATTTCTTCACTTTCTAAGTTCTTTATACTTATATTGAGCTTCTTCTGAGATGGATAATAATATTCAAATAGTGTTGTTCTCCTTAAATGATGAGCACAAATGAATATGATGATGATGTGTTTGATTTGATCATGAGAGCCCTTTCTTGAGTTGTCATGTTACTTTTTATATAAAGTCACAAACTAGTTTCTGAAGGTCTAGATTTACTTTCTGATGCTCTAGCCTGTTTTTTTTAAGTTTCTTATGTACTGTAATTCACTTTCTGAGTTACTTTTCATATTCTTAGGAATTTAAATCTCTTTGAATGAGATTTTTTTATCATGTTGAATCATGATAATATGAAAAATAAAGCAAGAATTGAATTATATGTAAATGAGAAAATTCCTATTAAGTACTACAAGATCTCAAGCAACCTATTAGTTATTTCTTTAAAGTATTTTAACAAAATTTGCTTTGTTGTCATTTAAAACTCAAGTTGAAATAGTTTTCTCAAGGGTTGAACTAACATTCACACCTTTATTCTTATTTGGGTTATGAATTTAGGGCAATTGTAGTATTATTTTCTCACTAATTCAATTTGAAATCATTCATAATCCTTGTTCATGGCAGTTATGAATGCCATTCCGATTAAATTTCCTAGGATATGTAGGCAGTGGTTAGGCACTCCCGATAATTAATAGTAAGTGAATAGTTACTTATAGCTATATTTTAACTATTAAAAGTATTTTATAAATTATTATACCATATGTATATGCTACTATAAGCATAGAAAAGTCAAGCAAAACTTACAGTTTAATTATTTCACATGAAAATCATTACTTTTAAAAAAACACATGGAACCATTGTTGCTATAGGCATGTCAGTTTGTGCTTGTACAAATTTTAGGAAAATGTTAAATGAATATTTAGCTTCATATAATCCAGTCATCATCAGAAGATAATTAAGTAGTTAATAAAATTTCACGATTAAGCTATTATTTAGTTGTTAACATATGAGTAACATACAAGTTATCATAGACAGGGTAGAATTAATTTTAGAAAATGCGAATATAATTTATTTACCATAATATGACTCAATGATCAGAAAGATAGTAAAATATAGCACAATTTATAATTAATTTGTTAGTTGTTAGTATCAGAACAACAAACAAGATATCAGGAAATAGTTAGTATGAAATTTAAAGATCACATTTATTATTTAATTGGCAAGATAGAACTTAATTAGTTATCCTAAAACAGTAGTCAATCTGTTAATTCCATTTACAATTAATTTATTAGTTAATTGTTAATATATGAATAGCAATCAGGATAAGAGAACAGATACAGTGTCATTCGAACTTAATTAGTAATTATTAGTATTTGAGTAGCAGCCAAAATAATAGGAATACATAGTCCAAATATTTATTAAATTTAAATAGCATTTATCCCAAATAGGGTGCAGGCCAATACTAGAAGTTAGCTATACGATTAGTATAATTCCCTCAATTAAATAGATTTAATTAATTAATATTATATGGGCAGCATTAGAATCATAAGACTAATCTCAGTATTATTAAGTTTAATTAAATTATAGGGTCCAACCTAATATTAGAAGTTAGTTACACGGCTAGTTTAGTTTATCAATTAAAATTAATTATTATTGATTAGCATTATAAGATTAGTTAGTTAATAGAAATCCGTGAACAGTTTATGTTGTTTAACAATTAAATTATTTTTTAATTGTTATTATATGAGTGGCAATTAGAACAATAAGAAAATCCTTATTCATGATTAAGTCCAGCCTAATGTTCGAATTTAGTTGAATAGTTGTGATAGTTTCGTAGATAAAATAATTAATACTATTTTCCAGGATAGAACTCTGCCTATAATCAAAAGATAGTTAAACACTTATTAAAGTTTCTCAGATTAGGTATTATTTCATCGTTATATCACGTGTAGTAGTCCATTCACCCCGTGCGAATTTCATAAATATTTTATTAAAAACACTCAACATGACAGAACTTAGTCTCTTGCTTAAATCAATTAAATGACTATTATAATATTATAACTAAACCATAGTTAATTGCTGCCATGTGAACAGTAAATAGAATATTATGAATAGTTCAGTATTATTGAATTAAATTTTTTTTTATGTTTATGAGGTTACAACTTTTGTGACATATTTTTTTGTTATAATTTCAAGTTATGTTTGACAGACATGAATAATAGACATTTTATGAAGTTAAGAAATTTCCAGATTTACTAAGTTTAATTTGTATGTTAGTTTTCTTAAGTTAGGAATTAGAGATATCACAGAAGTCGACGTTGGTTCACCGGAGAGGGAGATGGAGTGATGGTGGATTCTAGTGGCAGCCATGGAGGTATTCTTCGTTTTGGCCCTCTCACGTGCTAGCAGCCTTGGTGCATGTTTCCATCATCTTTTCCTCTCGCAAAAACAATGGCAGAAAACACGTATAATTAGTCAATAGGAACGAGTGCGCAGCTTCATGATATAAAATCCATGGCATGTTTGGAACAACTTTTTTATTTTTATTTTTAAATTTTAAAATCAAGTTTAGAAATGTTTTTTTAGTAGTAAAAGATAAAAATAGCATCTATATGGATATTCATTTTTAAAAACAAAAACTCACCTCCCCAAAACCACCAACCCACCAAGGAAAAGGAACAGAGTGCAGCGGCTGTGGGAGGAAGCAGATTGGCGCTAGTGCTGTCCGACAGAGGAAGTAGATTTGAGCTTGATGAAGCCGTGATGCCGGTGCTGGTCATGGTGGCGCCGATGCTAGAGATCATCACAATGTTTTATTTTTTATTTTGTAAGACACTTAAAAGTTTTTTTCTGTTTTCAGTTTTTAAAATTCAAAGTGTTTTTCAATTTTTAAAATTAAATCAACTTTTGTAAAACACATTGCTAAACAATTTTTTTAGTCTTTTACTTTTAAAATAGAAACAACTTTTAAAATTCATTATCAAATAGCCCCCGTATGTTTGTAAAATCATGGTGCATGGTTTGAGTTTGTTTCCAATTCTCGGATATTGACTGATGGCCACTATATTGATAAACTTGAAAATATGTGAAGACACGGTTGAATTTATTAGAATTTGCATTAGCTAGCATTGCGTTGTATAATTTGAAATAATGTGAATATTGTCATTTGCATTTAACAAGAATTGCATCATGTTTATGTGCATGATATAGTTATATAAGGAGAGATATAACCTAAGACCTATTTACTTTGTTGGAAACAGTTTTCAGTTTTCAATTTCCAGTTTTCAGTTTTCAGTTTTTGTGAAGGAAAAACTGAAAAAACTGAAAATCATAAATTTCAGTTTTCAGTTTTTTCAGTTTTTCCTTAACGAAAACTGAAAACTAAAAACTGTTTCCAGCAAAGCAAACAGGGTTTGCCGTGACAGTGAAAGAGAGAATCGTGTTGTGATTGTGTTCGATATGGCTCGTTCTGCGAACCTTGGTTGGATGGGCTTATTTACCATGCCAACGATGGACACAAATGCTCGTCTAAAAATGGAGGTAATGGTGCAGGTGTCTCAGATTGCACTCAGACACTCAAGTAATTGAATGGATGAGACATAAGATAGTAAATGTGTAGTCTATATTATGATTGTATTATCAGGGACATTAAGCTTCTTTTATAGAGTGGGGTGACTATATGATAAATCATGGGATATTCTCAGAATTTAATAGATATCTGATATATATTGTATTTCACTTGAGATATGGTATGCTAATAGAGATGTGGAAAGATAATCGGAGATTTCTTGAGATAACAGAAGACCTCATGCTATCAGATAGGCAATACAAGAAATATCCCAGATTAACTTGGTGGAGAATCGCCGGGAATTATTATGTAACATAGACGATTTGTGAAATCTTTGTCCGAGTTTTTTAAGGTTGGACCCAGATTTCAGATCCATATTTGTAGTCCAGTATACTATTAAATTAATTACAATCTTGAAAAACTTTGCAGCATAAATTGTCCCAGCAATATTTTTGTCCATGGGAATATCGATCGGGAAGAGGCATCACTTATTGCATGGTTGAAGGCTTTCTGCCCTGTACTACTCACTGCTTAAGCTAAAATTGGCATTTGGCAGGGGGGCCAACGCGGGACAGAACACAAAGTTCATGATCAATCCAAATCTTCTGACAAATTCAAAGAGTAATTGAGAAGCCAGCAACAGGGAAAGGCAGTGTGACCAAGAGTAATTGAGAAGCTACCCTGTCCTTTTTTCAATCTCTTTTGACCATGTTCACTTTGTCAGTAGAGTTCTTTTCTTTTAAGTCGAATTGTCAGTAACATTTTTTTTTTTTTTTGGTTCATTGGATGTAGTAAGAATTAATCTCACCACCATGAAAACAAGTCATGGCAGTTTGCGCACCTTTTCCACGGTATAAGTATGCGCTTGACTCAGTAAAATTATGTGGGACACTGTCGAACACAGAAACACAAGAAGCATATATATATATATATATATATATATATATATTCCCTTTCATTGAGTTTGAACATGTGACATGTATATATTTAGTTTGGACATGTGATATTCCATAGCAGATATTATTCTGTTCTCTCAATGCCAATTACTGTGTATACAAAATTCGAACTCAAAATTGCTATTTAAAAATAAAAATCTGTCATTTCAATCAATGTGTTGATGACTCAATAACATGGTTCAGTCAGTTGAAACGTAATTTTTTGTGACGTGGCATTTCTTTTTGTTTTTCCTCTCAAATTAATCACAATCATTCACTTTGATATTACTCTTTGGGTACATAGTTCCTGTTAATCCAACTACGCATGCACGAAGTTTATTTAATCGTACAATTTGGTGTAGTGTAACAGATGTGCAGTTAGGACCCCACAAACCTGACGTACGGATCTTGTGCCTGAAGGTACAGAGGTTAAAGATGCATGGTAACTGCTGCATTGAGCTCAGCCACAACATACAACTGCCACGCTTCAACATGTGTCAGACCACGTGCCATGGCGAGAGCAGTTTGTTGGTATCTATAACCTTATATGGAATGGCCCTTACCGGAGGCTTTTTACCAGAAAAATAAAAAATAAAAAATTGATTAGGTACCCATCTTCACGCATAATAAGATTAATTAATAATGCACACTCTTTTTTATATTAAAAATAATATGTTAAATAGTTTTACGTATTGTGATGTACAATATATGAAATGTTGTCACATATTATATGAATTTACCACTGTCACTTTGTACCCTTGGCCAGTGAGTGTCAATTGAACAAATTTAATACGTGACAATGTATCATATATTACATAAGTTAAAGTTCCAAGATCTACTAACGGATCATCTGATAGTGTAAGTGAACCACACATAATACGTGAGAGCATCCACGTATTCTTGTAATAATACGTGACAGTGCCAGACATATTGTGAGATGCACTATTTGAATATAATGCGTGAGACAATGTAACATATTATGTTTTGTGGGCCTATAAAAGCTACAAGGGACTAAAAGTCTCATGTATTATATGGGTGAGATAGAGACATTTTAAGAAGAAAAAAAAGTATATAGAAAGAGAAAAAAAATAAATTTTTTGTAGTAGTGAAAGTTCAATATGGACACATATCACTAAGGCTAAAAACAACAATGTCTATTGCAAAGATCAATGCGGACACATATCACCAAATCTGGAGACACAGATAACTAAATAAATTAATTTTAGTTCTTAACATTATTATTGTTAAATGATTTAATTTTGTGTATTATATAGCAATTAGTTAGAAAATTTAGGGTTAGACTTATGTACAATTTTAATCTGGCTTGGTTTCTTTTAGATATAGAATTTTTATTTGTTGATAATAGAATTTATTTAATTTTAATTTAATTAATGCACACTACTTTATGAAATCATAATTTAATGTAATAGAAGCACATTTAGAATTTACTTTAGGTGGGATTAATAAATTGTTAGTTCTAAGAAAAAAGAAAATAGTTTGCCCATAATAATATGTCTACTTTATAAATACTATTATAATTTGTAATAAAAAATAAATATCAATATTTAGGGTAATAAAAATCTTGAAATTAAATAACTAATGTTTTAAAGAGTTTAATAATTAAAATATTTTTAGTGTCACCAATTTTTTTCAGTTTATGATTTTATTGACTTTAGGTTAGAAACTCCAAATTTCTACAATGAAAGCTTAGGTTATAAATTTTTGTTAGGGATTAAATTTAAGAAAAAAATTTAATATTTTTGTGCTAATTTAGCATTAACATTTATTTTAACATAAATATAAATATTAAATTGAATATGTAGCCTTGTAATTAATTTATTTCTAGATAATGATTTTATTCAAGTTTAAGTTCGGGGCCCCACTTTCGATATTTTGAGTGTAGGTTATTGTTCCTTCCCATAATTTGTAAAGAATTTTGCTGTAAACCTCAGAAATACTCATAGATGAATCCACATTAATAAGTATTGGATTTTAACCACAAAACTTGATCCTATATTGTGAATTTTGACTAATTTCACAATTATAATAAACAAATAAATAATATCTACCAGACATTTTTTTCAAAGATGAGAAAAGATGACTCACTTATTCTATGTATTCTGACTCACTCACTGTTCAACGTATTAACTTGAACATAATACGTCTGACTTTCGATCGTATTATAAGTTAATACGTTGAATAGTGTCACATATTATGTTTACGTGGGGCACAATCATGTATTTTGTGCACGCAGCTATGATTAAATACGTGACACTGTATCACGTATTGCTTTTATAACAAAATGAGTGTATATTCGTCAATAATATGAACGGTGGTGTATATCTATAAATAATTATTTTTTTAGGGTAAAAAAGCCCTTATTAAAAGGTCCAAAAAAAAAAATAACTTTATAGAATTACACTAATTATATTGATTTTGTCTACTGATATAAGACTAACGGTCAACTTATCCCTCAAATATACACATGATATTAATCTAGGCTTTAAAATTTTTTTATATCATTTTAGCTTTTTAAAAAAATCCATAATATAATCAAATTTGTTGATGAAAGTTTTTTCTTCTGACAATTAGTTTAATTTTTAAAAGATAATTATATATCATTTTATTTCTTTAAAATGCATACAATGTCTATTTGACTTTTTTCCCCATAAATTAATGGACTTATTTAATGTCATATGTATATTTAATTTCCAAAACTAAAGTGATGCCATAAGGAATTCTTAGAGATTAAATTGATATAAAAAAAACTTTAGGCTAATATCACATATATCTTTCAAGGATTAAATTGATAGAACTTTTTTTTTTTTAACTAAACTGATATTACATATGTCTTTGAGATAGCAAATTAGTAGTTTAATCTTTACATAAGATGATCTTGATATACATATAGAATATGGAGATCCATTTAGTTACTCCAATAGAAAGTCTTATGCACTTAATCTATTCAATAAATTTTTTTTATTAAAAATTAAATTTAATTATTTTGATCATTTAATTATGTGATATTATATTGATAATTAATTATGTAAAACTTAAACAAATGAACAACAATATGCATGTATAAAACATATTATATGAAATTTTCAAAAAAATATCATTGAGATTTTCTTATATTTTCAAAAATATATTATTAGTAAAAAATAAAGTGACATGATAAAGTATCAAGTTATTTTTAAATTATATGAAATGTTATGTAATTGACCTATTTGTTAGGAACTTTAAATTTAACAGTTATGTTAATGAGATTTCATATCCATAGAAAATTATTAAATAGAAAAGTATATTATAACTTACTCTTGGATTAAATAAATTCTCATCACTCAAATGTATAATAATAATAGACATATCATATATTATTGTGATGTTTACATAATACTACTCATAAAAAATGATACAAATTTCAATTATAAATAATTTTTTTAGATATTGGCATCATTATACTTTATTCTAACAATTAATAAACAAAACAATAAGTTTAATCGAAACAACATATTGTATTCATTTAAAAATAATCGTCTATTTTTAAAATTTTATTTTTCAAAAATAATTATTTCTTAAAAAAACTTAGGTAATATCAAATATTTTCTGGTTATATCTCTGTTAAATAGGATTAAAATAAGTGAGGATGAAAGAATATGGAATAAAGAAGAGTAATGAAGAATAATGGGGGTGTTTTTAGGGATGCTTCTGGTGTTTTTCAATAAGGGTTTTTTGCAAAGCTTGGCTATTGTCCAGTTGTGGTTGCAAAATTATGTGGTGCCTTTTGTGTTCTTCATCTAGCTTGGAATATGGAATGTCAGTGTGTGATTCTAGAAATGGATTCTTCTAGTGTCATTTCTCTTTTGCTATCTCAATATGATGTTAGGCATCCTTTTGCCTCTCTTATTAAGAAGATCAAGCACCTAATTGATAAGGACTAGGAAGTGAAGGGGTGTCACACCTTTCATGAAGCCAATAAAGTTGCAGATCATTTTGCTTCAAGGGCACATTCTCTTGGGATAGGTTTTCATGTCTTCTACAAGCCGCTTATGGTGCAATACCTTCTCAAGTACAATATCATTCTTAAGCCATGATGTTAGATTTGTGAGTTGTTATTTATAAATTAGCAGGCATTAATTGCTTAATTATTTATAACACATTTGATTGAGTCGTGCAACAACTAATTCATAATTCTACTTAAATATATAGGAAAACAAAGTAATAAGAGAATACATGAAAAAGCTCTTATATGAGCCTGAATATATATATATATATATATATATATATATATATATATATATATATATATATATATATATATATATATATATATATATATATATCTGTCTGTCTTCTTATACATTTACAAAAACACACACACACACAACTTCATTGTTCTCTTGAGCAATTTGGAGACTACACGGGAACACACAAATATAGGGGGTGAGAATTATGAAATTCTCAGTAGGGTATCCCTAAATACACATAATCAATGTCATCGTTATCGTTCTAGCCACTTTGGTTTATTAAAAAATGTGATCATGCTTTACATAATAAAGATTCATTGTTAAAGTTCAAAATTATTATTTTGAAGTGAGTTTCTTCAGCATTCAATCACTTAATTCACATATATCATGATGCTCAAGCTCATAGTGAATTATCATAGGCAATTAATTCAAAATAATACGAGTATGTATATGATAAATACAATGACTTTCTTCATTTTCTCAATTAACTTCACGTGCCCTTGATATGTTGAAGGGGACCTCGTATATATCTTTCTTAACTTCACGTGTCCTTGACATATTGAAGGGGATATCATCTTTATGTGCCCTTGACGTAAGTGGCCCTGCCCACTCCAGGGTAATAAATTGCTTATCAAGACTAAGCTAATTCCTATACATAATTATCAGATTTACTATCGTCGATTCTCATATAGTACTATCTCTAGCCAAGTTTACATTCCCTGACTCAATGTCGAAGGGTATCTCTTATTCATTTTGTAATACTTTAACAATTCATATTTCATATTCCATGTCATATGCATAAGCATCATAATCATACATGCATAACATCAACAATTTAATTACATAGTGTACCATACATAAAGTCATTAGCATATTACTCATAATCATAATTCTAGCTTATACATCACTTGTCCAAAATTTCAATCCTAAAGAATACTCTGGTTAATTAATCAAATATCACTAAAATTGGGTGAGATAATTCATAGAGATATTTCAACATGTCTATGTTAATTTGTAAATAATTTGACTTAAAAAGGGATTCCTAGCTATATTAAAAAAATTATACAAAATCAGTGGACAGAATCTACTCGGGTAAGGATTCAGGGCAAATTTCTAATTTTATTATTATAGCAAATGAACTTAATAAATTCTATAAAAATCAAGGGTAGACCTTAAGGTGTCTACAACAACCTATAAAATTCTAGAGTAAAATTTGATCATTTAATATAGTAATAAAATTAGACAAATTTAGAGCTTTTATAACTAGCTGTTTAGACAACAAACCTAACCGTCGGTTTTTGAATTTTTAAAAATAGTAAAAGTCTTAAAATGGACTCAAGAAAGTTACCTTAACATTTTTGCTTCACTGTAAAAAAATCTAGATAAAAAAATATCTCTAAGTGTGTTTTAAAAATCAAACAAAATCCTTGCAAGACTAAAAATCTGATTTTCCAACACACTAAGTCAAGATGTATTTTGACCAAAGATCATTCTAGCAACATGTTCTAACCAAATCATGCTTGTTCATCAATATTCAAGCTCTAAACTATGATTACAAAGCCCAAACCTAGCATATTTCTTAGAAAATTTTTAGAAAACAAAGAGTAGACTGAAAGTGATGTTCAAGAAATCTCTAGCTTTAGCTAGAAGACTTTTGCAATTCTAATGATTTCTTCAAGTGTTTCTCCATCCAACTTCAATCAAAATCAGCCCAAACCTTCCCTTTAATCAGTAACATAGTGGCCTCTCTTTATTGGTGAAATAAGATGGAAATTTTGTTTTGAGTTAGGTAGGTTTTAATAGGTAGATTAAAATTTGCGTTTAGGTATTGAGATATGGTGTTGTAGAATAAATTTTTCAAGCAAGTTTCATGTTTTCAAGGAAGAAGTGTAGAGGGCTATAAGAGGAGGGGGAGGTCGAAAATGAGAAGAAGAAGAAGATGAGAAAATGATTTGTGATTTTAATATAAGAATATGTGCTTAAAATCTTTACCACAAAAATTTAATTTTGTAACAAAAATAGGATATATTTGTGTGGTTGTTATGTGATCTTGATAAAAATAGGAGGTGTGGCTATTCCCTTGCCATACATTTGTCAAGAAGCTTGCTCTCTAAGCTCCATGCTGTTCAAGAAATCGTGCATCGAATTTTTACGAAACAGGTGAGATATTGGCCTCCGAGTGACATTACAATTAATGAAAGGCTAACATTAAAACTTGCTTACTAAGTTTTAATCCATGCCATCCACTTGGCAAAAATGTGGTTGGTAGTAGTTATTTTGCTCCAAATTCACTATTATAGTGTCCAAAATTGTACATTAAAACTTCACCGAACGGGTACATTATCCCTACTGGAAACTTAAAATATCTTTGCCTGGGTCCTGGGTCTAATACTCTACCTCGGCTTCCAAAGCTAAGTTTCCTCTAGCCCTAGACACCCTTGGCCCAAGTTCTATAGTTACTATTCATCTATGGGCTCAAAAATCACTACACATTCCCAGCTCCTTGAAAATTTTTTCTTATCTACTCGTTTTAATCATCACAAAACCTGTCAAAATTATGAAATTCTCATTAATAAGGTTTACATTAATTTTTGAACAATTTCAAGGTGTTATAATTCCACTCTCCTTAAAAAAAAACTCCCTCAAAATTTATTTGATATTGACTTGAAAGAATAGTTTACACAAATCAAACAAGCCGTCCAAACATAGCTAATCTAAAAGTAGTAATCAAATCCTATAATGTGGTAAAAGCATTCCTACCTCAGATTGAATCTTTTGGAGGTGATGTCCTCTCAGCACCTAGGGTGAAGACCCTACTTTGGTGTTGTGGCTTCGTAGTTAGTTTCGGATATTTATCTAAACAGTACTTGACCTTATGCCCTTATTTTCCATGGCAGTAGCATACATATTGTTCATCTAGGCAAGGTCTATCCTGTGGTCTTTGCCATATCTTGGGCACTCTTGCTTATGGTTGGTTTTTGTTGTTGTTTGTCCTCATATAGATTAGGTTGAAACTACCTCTTTTGGGGTGGGGCATTCTCATATAGCCTTGGTGTTCAGGTAGTAGTCTTTTCTTAGAATTGTCCCTAGTGGAGTTGGCAATCACTAGCTTCTTGTTATATCCTTCCACTAGTCGACACTTGTTTACTAAGGTAGCATAGTCTCTAATCTCTAAGAGTCCCACAATAGCTTCAATATTTTCTTGTAGTCCACCTTCATATTTGATACACTTCCAAACTTTATCAAGATCACGTTGGTAAATGGTGAAGAATTTGTAGAGCTCCTCAACTTTTGCTGTGTATTCTGCCACACTTATAGTTCAGTGTTTGAGGCCTATGAACTCCAGTTTTTTTTTTTTTTTGTATGCTTTATGGAAGTAGGGAAGTATTTCCTGTAGAAGGATTCTTTGAAGATTTCCCAAGTGATTATTGTTTGAGAGGCCCCAAATAATCCTCTAGCGCCATTCGACCAAAATTTTGCATCTACCTCTAGTATATAGGTAGCGAATGACACCTTTTGATCCTCAGTACAGGCAAGGACAAAGAAAATCTTCTTCTTTGCTTTGATCAACTTTTTAGCTTTGTTCATATTGAAGATTCCTCAAAAATATGGTAGGTTTGCTTTTTTGAATTCAGCGAATTTTTCAAACTTTATGTCTATCTTTGTTCTTTCTAAGTCTTTAGCCAAGTTTTCTTCAGCATTCCCATCTAGCCTTTCCATTATTTGGCTCGCCGTTGTAGCTTGTTCTTTCATAGTAGCAGCCATCGTATGAAAAGTACCGATCATGTCTTTTGGCTTAGCATTCCTATCCCTAGTAGGTTTGTGGTCTGCCATTGGTTTCTGAACACACCAAACAAATGATATTAAGGTTATCAGGCTCAACACTATGCTAAGTGCGATAGCAAGCAACTACAACAACACTAGACTATCATGCATCTCTAAACCTTATATCCTATCATACAAATAAGATTTAATGCATAACTTATCTACACATTGGAAGAATAGCCAGTCCAATTCTTAAGGTGCTACAAGGTTGAACTTCTCTGATACCATAATATAACACCCTCTCAAGTACAATATTATCCTTAAGCCATGATATCAAACTTGGGTGTTGTTACTTATAAATTAGTAAACCTTAATTATTTGTAACATATTTGATCGAATCGTATAGTAACTAATTCATAATTCTACTTAAATATATAAAACGAAAATAGCGTAATTAGAGAACACATGAAAAAGCTCTTGTATGAGCCTTAATATATATCTATCTAGTTATACATTTACAAAAACACACACACACACACATATATAAAAGAAAACTAATAATGTACTTTGGCCATCGAGCTACTATAAATCAAGTTCTTCCATAATGACAGCTTCATTGTTCTCTCTTGACCAATCTAGAGGCGACATGGGAATACACAAATATAGGGGTGAGAACCATGAAATTCTCAGTAGGATATCCCTAAATATACATAATCATTGTCATCATTGTCCTAACTACTTCGGTTTATTAAAAAAAATGTGATCATGCATTACATAACAAAGATTCATTTTTAAAGTTCAAAATCATCCTTCCAAGGTGGGTTTCTCTTAGCATTCAATCACTTAATTCACAAATATCATAATGCTCATCCTCATAGCAAATCATCATAGACAATTAATTCAGAATAATATGAGTATGCATATGATAAATGCAATGATTTTCTTCACTTTCTCATTTAACTTCACATGCCTTGAAATGTCTAAAGGGATCTCATATATATCTTTCTCAACTTCACGTGCCCTTGACATATCGAAAGAGATCTCTACTTTTCATGCCTTTGACATAAGTGGCTTTGCCCACTCCAAGATAATAGACTGCTTATCAGGATTGAGCTCATTCCTATACATGATTATCAAATTTACTTTCTTTGACTCTCATACAATACTATTCCTAGCTAGGTTTACTTTTCCTAACTCAGTGTCGAAGGGAATCTCTTATTCATTCTATAATACTTTAACAATTCATATTTCATGCTCTATGTCACATGCACAAGCATCATAATTATATATGCATAGCATCAACAATTAAATTACATAGTGTACCATGCATTATGTCATTTACCTAATACTAATAATCATAATTCTAGCTCATACATCACCTGTCTAGAATTTTAGTCCCAAATAAAATTATGGTCAATTGATCAAGCATCACTAAAATAAGGTGACATAATTCACAGAGATATTTTTACAAATCTATGTTAATTTTAAACAATTTGACTTAAAAAGAGATTCCTAGCTATATTACAAAAATTATACAAAATCAGTGGATAGAATCTACTTGGGTAAGGATTCATCCTAAATTTTCAATTTATTACCATAGGAAATGAACTTATCAATTCTATAGAAATTTAGGGATGGGCCTCAAGGTGTTTAAAACAACTATAAATATTAGAGTTTTAGAACTAGTTGTTCAGACAGCAACCCTAACTACCTTAGTTTTTGAATTTTAAAAAAATAGTAAAATCTTCAAATAGGCTCAAGAAAGTTACCTTAACTTGTTATCTTCAATATTAAAAAAAAATCCAAATAAAAAAGACTTCTTTAAGTATGTTTTAGAAATCAAACAAAATCCCTGCGAGACTAAAATTTCGATTTTACAACACACTAAGTCAAGATGTATTTTGATCAAAGAGCATTCTAGAAACATGCTCTAACCAAATCATGCATGTTCATCAATATTCAAGCTCTAAACTTTGATTACAATACCAAAACCTAGCATATTTCTTTGAAAATTTTAGAAAACAAAGGCTAGATTGAAATAGATTTTCAAAAAATCCTTACCTTTAGCTGGAAGACTTTTGCAATGCTAATGATTTTTCAAGTGTTTCTTCACCTAAATTCAATAAAAACAAGCTCAAATCTTCCTTTAAAAAATAGTGGCCCCTCTTTGATGGTGAGGTGAGATGGAAATTTTCTTTTGATTTAGGTATAAGGGTTTTAAGAGGTAGATTAGGTTTTGCATTTAGGGTATTGAGATTTGGTGTTGTAAAATGAATTTTTCAAGCTAGTTTCATGGGGTTTTGAGAGAACTAACTGTGGAGGGTTGTAGAGGGTAGGCCGAAAATGAGAAATAAGGTGAGAATGTGATTTGTGATGGTATAATAATATGTGTTTAAAATCTTTGCCACAAAAATTTAATTTTGTAATAAAAGTAGTATATATTTGTGTGGTTGTTATGTGATCTTGATGAAAATAGGAGATGTGGCTATTCCCTTGCCTTACATTTGTCAATAAGCTTGCTTTCTAAGCTTCATGCAGTGTAAGAAACCACGCATTGAAATTTTACTGAATGAGTGAGATACTGGCCTCCGGGTCACATCAAAATTAATGAAATGCTAATATTAAAACTTTCTTACTAAGTTTTAATCCATGCCATCCACTTTGGAATAAATATGATTGGTAGTGGTTATTTTGCTACAAAGTCACTATAACAGTATCAAAAACCACACATCAAAACTTCACTGAACGGGTACAATATCCCTATTGAAATCCTAAAATATTTTTATTGGGTCTCAAGCCTAATACTCTACTCTGGCTTCCGAGTCTAAGTTTCACTTAGCCTTAGAGACCCTTGGCCACTTTTCTGGAACTATTATTCATTTGTGGGCCTGGAAATAACTACTTATCCTTGACTCTTGGGAAATTTTCTTCACTATTTGTTCTCATTATCACAAAGCCTGTCAAAATTCTAAAACTCTTATTTATAAGGTTTAAACTAATTTTTGAATAATTTCGGTGTGTTACAGTGGGTGCTCTTGCTTTGCTTGCAGACGATGCAAGGGGTGTTGCTCTTCCTCATTTTGTTTCTTAGTGTTTGGACACTAGCCCAAGCTATTTCACCCAAAAAAGAAGAGTAATGAAGGATAATTTTGTAAACTAAATTTCCACAACATTGGGATTTTTCTAGTTACTCTTTTTTTAATCATCTATTCATACAATTATAAATGGATAGTTATTTGAAAACATGGTAATATATATTCATGGAGATTCAAACTTCTTTTTTGGTACATTGGTGACAATGAGGTTTTAATCTATGAACTTCTGCAAATTACACAAACCCTTTACCACCAATCCACTCCTGATGACCTGGAGATTCAAACTTTTGATATCATTGTACTCTTTTCTAATTTTCCAAAAAAATTGTGACCCATGTTATTTTAAGATATGTTTTAAAATTTGAATATTGGTTCTCTCTTTTTTAAGAATACAATTCACTTATAGCTATACACAATCTTATAAACTTATTAATTACATTTGTCAGTTTTTGGGTTTTAGCTTGGTTAAGGAACAAGAACAAAAATGCATTAAATATTTTAAAAGATTCTAAACACATTTAGATCTTATTTATAACTTTTTTTCCTCCATTTTTATTGCAGCCAAATATGTCATTAACTAGTTCTTTAACCATATCTTCAGAGAGGTTAACAAAACATTTAATTTCAGATCTTTATGGGATTTTCTCATTTGTTTTATGTGCTATTCTTCATTATAAATATTCTTTCATAGACTAATAACATACAAATTGATCAATGTTACCGCATGATATTTGATAAGGAATTTATTGCAAAGGTAAAAATGACTTCAAATAGGCTTTTTCCATTGAAAATGCAACATGAAAAATTTTTCTGCTTGAGTTTTATGATACCTGATGATAACTGGCTATGACTTGCATTTTGGGCAGTTTCACTTTTCTGGATTGAATTATTTGTCAAGAAAAGAGCTTGTTTCTAGTTTTATAGTTATGGAAATTCCTAACTGTGTTTGTGAGATTTGTCAATTGGTAAAAAAGCACAGGAATTAATTTCCTATTGGAAAATCATGGAGAGCAAATAAGTTGTTAGAGATTGTGCATTCATATTTGTGCACTATCGATGTACAAACTCATGGTGACAATAGGTATTTTATCACCTTCATTGATGATTTTAGAAGAATAACATGTGTGTATTTTTTGAAATAGAAATAAGAAGCTTGTGATACATTTAAGTCATTTAAGGCATTTTTGGAGAAACAAAGTAGTTGCTAAATCAAGATTCTTAGAACATATAAAGAGCAGGAGGATCTTGTTTGTGTAGATTTCTTTTAACATGGAATTCAACATCAGTTGACAACTAAATACACTCCCCAACAAAATAGAGTAGCAGAAATGAAGAAAAAGACATTTACGAATATGGTCAGATGTATGCTAAAATTCAAACAAATGCCTAAAGAATTTTGGGTAGAAGTAGTTTATGCTGCAATTTATCTTTTAAACAGGTGCCCTACAAGGAGTATTCGTGATAAGACACCGAAAGAAACTTGGAGTGAAAGGAAGCCATCAATACACTATCTCAGAGTTTTTGGGTGCATTGCTTATGCCCACATTCCAGATTTGCTGAAGAAGAAGCTAGACAACAAAGATGATAAATGCATTTTCATTGGCTATAGTATGAACTCAAAAGCATACAAAAACTACATAACAGAGACAAAGAAAGTGATAATCAGCAGAGATATGATGTTTGATGAGAAAGGAACATGGGACTGGTGAACCAAATCTTAGAAGGAGCTAGTTACAATTCCTAAAAATTCTATAGAAGAAGATAATCAACCAAAAACATCAACTCAACTAGAATCCTCCAACCAACCTCAGAGAAATCGTTAGCCACTAGCCAGATTGGAGGATTATGTTATAGGTAATGATAATAACCCGTTTGATGAAGAGATTGTCAATTTTGCTCTATTTGTAGATTGTGATATAGTGAGGTTTGAAAAAATTTCTAATAATGAAAATTGGAGAGAAGCTATGGATGAGATATTCATGTGATTGAGAAGAATGAAACATGGGAACTAATTGATTTACCTATTGAGAAAAGGCCAATTAGAGTGAAGTGGGTGTACAAGAATAAGTATAAGCCTAATGGTGAGATTGATCATTTTAAGGCCAAATTGGTTGCAAAAGGGTACAAACAAAAGACATGTATTGATTATTTTGAGGTATTTGCTCCTATTGCTAGAATAGACATAATTTCATGTGATTGTTTCACTCTTTGCTCAAAACAAGTGGAAGATATATCAAATGGATGTTAAGTCTATATTTCTGAATGGTACTTGAAAGAAGTGTATGTCGAGCAGCTTGTAGGTTATGTGATCCCTAGTGGAGAAGATAAAGTTTACAAATTGAAGAAAGCTTAGTATAGTTTTAAACAAGCATCGAGGGCATGGTAGAAGAAGATTCATTCACATTTATTAAGAATGGTTCCTAGAGATGTCCTTTTGAACATGCTTTGTACATTACATCAATTGAGTCTAGTGATATTCTTATTGTATGTCTTTATATTGATGATTTGATTTTCACTGGTAATAATTTGAAGATGATTATAAAATTCAAGGAGGCTATGGAGAAACACTTTGAAATGACTGATTTGGACTGATGTTCTATTTTCTTGGAATTGAAGTTACTTAAAATGAGGATGTGTATTTTATTTCTCAAAAGAAATATGCTAATGACATTTTAAAAAAAATTTCAGGCTGAAAATTCAAAGCCAATTGCTACTCCGGTTGAAGAAAAATTGAAGTTGATGAAAGAAGATAAAGAAAAAACTGCTAATCCCACTTATTACAAGAGCTTGATTGGAAGCTTGATCGATACCTAACAGCGACTCGGCTAGACATAGTTTTTGTAATTAGATAACTCAGCCGATTTATTGAGGATCCACGTGCTTGTCATTTGCAACCAGGAAAACGAATTCTTCAGTATATTAAAGATACCTTGAATGATGGAATATTTTATGAAAACATTGATGATGTGAAATTTGTTGGAATATATATATAGAGTGATTAGGTAGATGATATGGAGACAAGAAAAAGCACTTCATGGTATGTCTTTCATCTTAGGTCAGTTGCAGTATCATATTCATTAAAGAAACAACTAGTTGTTGCAATTTGTACAATAGAAGCAGAATACATAGCAGCAACAAGTTGTGCCCCATAGGTGATATGGCTAAGAAATTTTTCAAGGCGTTAAATTAGAAACAAAGTTCTCCTACAACGATATTTCATGATAAGCCAGCAATTGCATTTTGCAAAAATCCGGTGTTCCATGGGAGGTTCAAACATATTAATATTCAATTCTACAAGATTCAAGAATTGGTAGCTAATAAGGAAGTATTGATTGATTATTGTCCTACTGCAGATCAAATTGCAGATATTTTTATAAAGTTATTGAAGCTTGAGCTATTTTATAAGTTGAAGAAGATGCTTGGAATAATTATTCTAGAAGCCTGGTTTAAGGGAGGCAATGTTAGAGATTTTTAAACCAAGCCTATACATAAGCCTTGCACCTAGTTGCAAAAAAATCAAATTAGTTGCTGTCCAAACTTGTCATGTGTTAGTTTCTTTTGAAATTGACAGCACCTCCTTCCAATATTTACTAATTGATATCATAGCCCCATAATAGCTCATCAATTGGTGGGCAAAAATATGATGAAATTGCTACAACTCATGCTGTTATATTTCATGAATTTTAAGTCTATGTACACTACTACCTGTAGGCTAGCCTAGTTAGCACTATTTCTTGCATGAAGAGTACTTCAACTATAGGTTTTGTTTCCTTTAATATTTTATTAACTTCTAAAGCCTATAAAAGGCAAAGCCATGTACCGTGGTTCATCAATCCATCAAGTTATCAAATTACAAATATTTCCTCTTCCTTTTTATTATATGCCATTTTTGTGAGAGAAAAAATATTAGGCGTGTTATTGTTAGCAAGTTTCTGATCTCATTCTTTAACTACGAACTATCCTTAGAACATCAGTTAACTCTTGTTTAAATGATCGAAAAAAAAATCCAAAGTATATTGTTACTTGGTTGTCTGTCAAACGCTTTTGTGTTCCTTCTCATCAAGCTCAAAGGTTTTGGATTTGTATCATAGAAGCCAACTCTTTGTTTTTTTTTTTTCTTTTTTTAATCCTCAAAATTGATTTTATTTGTGCTTAGTTAAACTATTTTGCTTAAATGAATTGGAGGGAGGTCCTTCCATTTGCAACAATAAATGTGATACATGCATCCTAGAACTCGGTGCCGGTTACGAAGCCGACAGTCAAAATGGAATAAAGAGGATCCAATGGGGGCACAGGCACTGGCAGACATGCATGCATTTCTTTCAACCCACGCTCTTTTGCCTCATTTCCTTTGTTCCATTTTTTCCCCTCTGTATAATTTTGATTTTCCATGTTTAGATTTGACTCTAAATCTATGGATATCCACTTTTTTTATGTTGAAATAATATTACCTAGATATTATTAAATTGTTTAATGATAGATTTTTTCATGTTATATTGTTTGGATGAAAACTCCTATAAATGATCAGCTCTAGGTATAATTTTATAAATGAAATTCATTTATGAAAAATTTTACCATATTTTTACCTTTTACCAAACACACCTGTATATAGAGGAAAAGAGGAATTTGGACGTTTCTTCCCAGAAATATTATCCTGGAATCTTTTACGAACTACCAAATTTATTGAAACAAACTGATATTGTTGAAAACAATACATATGTCCATAAACAAATATAATAAGCTGGCTGTGTGCATCATTATTTTGTGTGTGTGTGTGTGCGCGCGTTTTTTGGCTGTATAAAAGTTACAAGCGTTAGTATATATGGAAGATCGCCTGTACGGAAAATAAAGAAATGTTTCTGCACGTGACATAATGCCATGGAAGAATTCCATCGTTCTCTTTATCTCGGGGGAGAAGACAAAAAAAAAAAAAGAAGAAAAGAAAAAAGAATTGAACAAAACAACGCTTAACTTAGTGTACTGGTAGATACGTGAAAGTTGATTTGTTGCAAAATGGGGGAACAGGGAGCAGCTTGTGCAGTAATCCATGTGAATTGATCCTCTTCATATTTGCAACCCAGGTTTGGACTTATTATACGACCATTGACTCCATATAGTTAGCTAGTGATGCTGTGGTTCTTGTCTTTTTCTTCTTCTTCTTTATATTTTATTTTTTTAACCCTCATAAACAGTAGTTTCTACGAAGGTACAGGACGAAAATATGTATTTCAGCACCGAATATATCTTTGGCATGGAGTGCCATTAGATGAACTTCAGTTTCTAACATAGTCCTATTCTTGCGCCTGATCATGTTGTCTTGAAGGATATTATATAAATGTATTAGTAGAAGCATAGATTAGAGATTAATTTAATTATAGATCCGTCATGGCTGCTGTGAATCGAATCTCTATGCTAGTGCAAAGTCAAAGTTGTATACGTGCACTGTTAAACCTTAATTAAAATGGTGATCTAAATGGCTTCTTCCATAAAATTGTTTCGAAGTTATTATTGGTTTCATAATTCTCTACTATACTCACAAATAATGTTTCGGAACTTGTGATGCTTATAAATCGTATACTGGTTTATTTAGAAATCATGCGTTAATATTTGAGAATTTTAGTTTATTTATCGATGAACAAAACAACGGCTTTTTTACAAAAAAAGAAAGAAAGAAAATGATAATTACATCTACCCATGATTTCAAACATTATTTACGTATATACAATACTTCTTTTAACAATAAGCCGAAAATCAAGCCGTATTACATGCATTGCACGACGCCAACAATGTGAGTTTCGAAGCCCAATTTTGAACCCATTGCATGCCGCACTGTGCAAGAATTGGTTGCATGTATTACAGTTAGCAACCGGCCGTATTAATTACATGCCATATTACATGCAACCAATTCTTGTGTAATGCGGACTATAAATAATTTTTTTTGGTGGAGGATAATTTGATCCCCCCAACTTTTAGAATCATGTGATGGTCCTCATTTTGTAATCATTAGATCAAGCTTTATTAAAATCCCAGCAGTTTAGATTTCTCCCATGTTAATTTGTTTTAGTATTGCTTTTGTGGCCCTCATCACCATTTCACTTTGTAGAAGAGTCCAGTTGAAACACTGCCAAACTCTTCCCCCTAGTCGCCGCCACCACCGCGCCTCAGTCACGAACCAACAAATAACAATTTACTAATCATATAACGATTTACATATCACTTCTAAAGCCAATTATCCTCCACCATTTTGGTTTTCTTTTCTAGAGAAAGAAAGTTAGTGAGAGGTAGAGAGAA
This sequence comes from Dalbergia cultrata, assembly GCA_031216105.1. NCBI lineage: Eukaryota > Viridiplantae > Streptophyta > Magnoliopsida > Fabales > Fabaceae > Dalbergia > Dalbergia cultrata. The sequence goes on along the minus strand of CM062353.1, from coordinate 25,314,109 downwards.
AGTTAGTGAGAGGTTGAAAGTAAAAGTAGAAAAGGGTGTAGTAAAAGCAAGATAGCCAGTAACAACATCTATTGTTGGCTGAGTGCGGACATATCTTAGCAAATCTCGATGCATAGGTAATTTCTTTGTCTAGTTCAACTTAAACATTTTTAATTTTGTTTAGTTAAAAAATGTTATAGAAATTTAATTTAAATAGGTTTACTAATTAATTTTAGTTTATGTAGTTTAATTTTGATTTTTTTTAAATATAGATAGAATTTCAATTTAATTAATTCATCTTAATTTAGAAATTTAAATTCAATGCAATAAACATATATTTTAAATTTGGTTTACTTTAGAAATTTTAATATAAAAATTTTATTTCGGTATTCTTGTTAAGAATTTAATAATTAGTTTAGTTTATATTATAAATGCTTATTTTTAGTTTATACCTTCACCCTAGTTTATGTTAGGGACTACTTAATAAATTTTAAATTCTCAGTAGGTTAGAAATTGCAATACAATTTTTTCAATAATAGACTTGTTAGGAATTTATTAATTTTTTGTTTAGAAATTTTATTATAAAAATTTTATTAGAATAAATAGAATTTTCAGGAATTTAGTAATTTATTTTAGTTTATACTGTACATATTTATTTTTAGTTTATAACTTTAATTTAGTTTGGGTTAAGGACTACTTTTTATATTTCCTGAGTATTCACAATGGTGTAAATAAGAGGCATACTTGCTCCCTTTGTACCCCAACTGCACATGAAACACACCTCTTGGCCTGCATATTAACAATAAGACTTTCAACACAAACTTTTTTCATTTGTGACTTCATCACTTAAAGGACATGCTACTTGACCTTCACGTTGCCAAGAAGACTTTTGACACAAGGGACGCCATGGTTCCAAAAACTACCATTATCTCCCATACTAGACCAAGCCCAATCAACCCAAACTATTGCCTCTAATACCACTTGCTGTGCAACAGAAGCAAAAAAATTACAAAAACAAATCTTCTCTCTCTAAAGGGAACAACACAAGAAAGAAAACAACATAAAGGAGACAAAGTACACAATATTGATGTGGTTCAGCTCCTCTGACCTACATTTATAAATAATTTCAAAATGTTTCACTATATGCAACTTTTGAATGGCAAAAACTACAAAGTATTCTTATGAAATATTTTGTTACATGAATAGTTCCTAGAATCTACTCTTATGGATCACTCCCACTCTTGTGACACTTCCACTTCTTCTCGATGTGGAATTTTAACTTAAGTCCTAACAGTATTTGTATGCATAATAAAATTATTTTCTACCTTTTATTTTTAAAATACAAATTCAAATTTTTTTTAATTTAAAAACCAATGTTAAGAAATTATTTATCCATTTTTTATTTTAAAAAACCAAAAATAATTTTTGAAATAATATTCAAACAATCTCAATATTTTTTCAAAATAAAATACTCCTTTACAAAAGCTTGAAGAAGAGAAACAAGATAAAATCAAGGTGATGAGTTGGTAATTAATATTAGACGTAGAAAATAAAAATAGGAAATAATTTGTTTGAAACCAAACTTACCTTTCATTCTTTCTCAAAATAACTTTTCATAAAAGATGATTTTAATAAAATTTGATATATTTTACAAATCAGATAAAATATTGATTGTTGTCTTCTTATTTTATTTTCACTAATATTTTTTTTGCTAAAGCATATTTTTAACATTATGATTATAACAAATTGATTACTTATAAGTATCATATATTATATAATATAACAAATTATTTTATGCTTTTTGTAATGTTTTATTATATAAAAGATTATTTTCATACAATCCAACAAAACATATTAAATCGAATCAATTTAAAGAATTTATTTAAACTATAATTTATCTCATTATAATTAATTATAAAGAAAATTGATTATACTTATTCAGTTCGTAATTTTAAAACAACTTTATTTTCACAATTAATCTAAGTACATTCTTCTACACATAATTTTAAGGGACCGTAGTTTTAAATATTATTCTTTTTGATGATTTTAAAGATTTATTATCATTTTATTAAATAAGTTTGCCTATTAATCTCAGGATTGAGATGAGATAGTAAGGGTTATCTTATTTCGTAATCAAGTGTCAAGTTTGATTCTAGCCTTAGAAATTTAGCATTTTTAAAATTCATAGCTAGCATTGACTCCTTTATATGGATCTACTGTGCGTGAATGGATTAGTCCTGCATCCGATGGTGGATATCTTGAAAAATGGGAAAAAAAAAAAGTTAACCTAATAAACCTGCTGGGGGCAAGTCTATCACAAGCCAGGTTAAGGAGGCCTCGATTTCCAATATCTCTTTTGGTTAGTAATCTTTCTTCCACTTGTAATTTTAAAGGGAAACCACATGTACCCACCATGCCTTTTCTTCCCTCCCACAACAATTGGAAATCCTTCTCTCTGAAGTCTTAATCCTTTAAACAGCCTATATATTAATTATCTTGCAAGACCTAAAGGGAATCTCTTTGTTCCCAAAGTGAACGCAAACACTTCCACAATCTCGATTTCACTCTCGCCTACCTAATTGGAAGACAATCATATCATAAAAGAATTCAAATGAGGTTAGCGCTCCTAAGTGCTTGCGGAAATAATAAAACATCAATATACCTTGTTATTTCCGATGCTTTAATGATTAAAGTCATATCTATGACTAAAGCTTGATGAATACAAGGTGCCCCACATCGACAAAAAGGTGTCATCATGTCAAATTTATTTGGTGGCCGCTGAAGAAAGATTTGTATAAAGATTCTAATTTCTAACTAACCCCAACTTAAAGAAGTTGCTAATGCCTTGAATAACTCCCCAAACTTAAGCAAACAATATGGTATTATCATTCTGGATTACGATTTGTCTCAAGCTAGCAGAGTGTTGTGGCCTTATAGTCCCCACCAACAATCCGCCCATTGCCTTATGCCCGGCCATTTGATTAAGGAAAAAGGATAAGCAATGTTTGCTAATCTTACAAGATGTATCTTAGACGCTTAACCTTTCACATTTATTAAAACGAAAAGGAAATCAACAACTGGCCAATACCTCCTATTGTTTCTGAAAAATAAATAAATTTTGATTTTGGTTTCTAAAATGGTTTTATTTAGTTTTAATCTAAATATTTCTAAAACTGTTTGATATCTTTATCATGTATGATCGATAGTTGTTATATAGGATTGAATGATTTGACCCTCTATTAGCCAGTTCAACATTTATTATAGATAATCTAATGACAGAGGCTAAAACCAAACAGTTATAGAAATGACTAAAATGAAAACAAACAAATGTTTTTACAAACCAAAAATCAAAATTTTCTAATATTTTACGAAGCTAAAATATATTTGAGCCTAAATAATATGGATTTGGTTCCCATAAAGTGAGGAGATTGGTAAAGTGAAAAAAATGAGAGATTAATCACATGTAAATTAATAACTTTCATTATATGTGTATTATGTATGGATCTCACTAAATGATCCAAAGATTGTTAATCCTTCACTTTTGCACTTTATCGACTTCCTCACTTTATAGAAGTCAATTCCAAATAATATATACTTAACTTCCTAACAAACTCTATCAATCCAGTGCTTTCAACGTTCTTTAGCTTTCTTTTCATTAATTTATCATCTCAATCACCTTTTATTTTTATCAGTGTTGCTTCTTTCCCATGCATCATGTACATCACCATAACGGCACAACATGGTTACAAAAAAATGGATTCGCCAATCCGACTAGTGGAAGTCACCGGAGGCTGTAATCGTGGAAAATCCAAGATTGGACCCCGCGGATAGTCTAATTTTGTTTCCGTGCATCCATCCTAACATGTGAGCTTTAAATCTTTTTGTTTTTATTCCAAATCTTAGTGATTGGCCTCCTAACCGGCACCATATTCATGTAAAATGAAACACCTCCATTTGCAAAATATTGCATTATCTCAATTAAGGGGAGAAAATCACAATAAGATTGTGCTACTCTTTGTTCATAGGTGGAAAACTTTTTTCCCCAGTAATAGCCGTGGCTAAAAATTGTAATTAGGAATAATCGATGTAGTAGTTTGGGCATAAAGGTTCCTTATTCCTTTGGAAATGTTGCTTGCAGTTCAACTTGGGTTTATGATTAAGCTTTACTACTCTCTTAACTTTCATTTCAAAAAATGTGTTATTTATTAGGAAAATCAGTGTTATTTGTTTATTTGGAGACATGTTTTAGATGCTTTAGTACTGAGTGTATAGATCAAGTATCTTAGTTAACATAGTATTTGACTTTGGTCTCAATGAACTATTACTTTATTTTGCTGAGAACTAGAGGATTATATGCTATTCAAATGCATGTCTATAAGGGATGGAGTTTTCTTAATTTTAGTGACTTCCTGTTAGTTAATTCCTTTTTCTCTCAATCCCATCCACTGGAAGCAACTGCCTTATGCCTCTCTGTTTGTGTGGTTGTATGTGATCTTGGCATCAAATTGAACTAACTAATAGAGATGTGTCTCACATTGAAACCGAAGGTAGTAAATATTGAAAACGATTGAAGACTATTTCTTGAAATGCTTATCTTTATTTTTAGCTATGATTTAGTTATGCCCAATCCTAACTTGGGTTCATTTTCTTTTACATGTCTTTATAGGCTAAGAATGGCATCATCATAAATCTTTTCCTATCTTTTATACCTGAGGCATTTTGATGTTTCACTATAATATGTATTTTTAGTTTACTACATCTGAGCCATATTTTTAACGTGCTTTATCTTATTTGATCCCTTGATCTCTTTATTTTAAATTAGTATTTTACTTTGATATGCTATTTTTCCTTCTATTTTATTCGCTTCCCCTTTACGTATTATTTCCACTCCATGTTATTTTAGATGCATATGTTCACTGTCTTCTAATTGTCTAATGCATGCATGCGTTTCACTCTTTAATGGTTCAAATATCTTCTATACATTTATTGTATTTCTTTAGACCAAAGATCCAAATGATGGATAAAGAAAACATTTCTATGGAAACTTAGTTCTTTCAATGATTACCTTAAAGAAAATGCATGCTTTCTTTCTACTTTTATCTCTTTACTTTTTGTTTACAGTCTTGATTTGGTGATAAAGCCTTACTTTTGCCTTATGGCAGACACAATGGAATTGTTCTTCAAGCATATTGCTATCATCTTGTAATATCTCTAGTATACGTGTCCTAGACAAGTTCAGTATGGCCTTAAAGTTTCTCGGGACCCACTCATGTTGTCAAGAAGGCCGCAAATGTATGAGTGACCCTTTAGTGGCTGATTTTGTGTATCTATCACCGCTATAGCGGGCTTGGACCACTATAGCAGTCAAGAGCATGAATGGGGAAAATTTGAGACACTCTGCCAACCACTATAGCAGTCATAGACTACTATAATAATCTTGTGTTGGCCAGAAGAGGGATCTTGGTACCCCTGACCGCTATAGCGATGCCCCTCGAGTCATGAACAGTGTAAAACAACGTAGTTTCGTTAAGTGACATTCCCCACCCTATATATACCCCCAAACTCAGGCTCCACTTCCTATTTTTGAACCCTATCACTCGCAATATCTCCTCACTCCCCCTACTCTTAACTCCACTTAGATCTACCTCTCCCAAGCTTCAAGGTATGTATTTGTTGATAGATTGTATCTTCTTTCTCTCCATTCTTTCATGTTCTTGGTTTGACTGTTATTGTTTTCTTATTATTGTCAAGTGAGGGTACTCCTCCAATGTTGTTATAGTTATTTTAGGGTAATCTAGAGGTACCCATAGATTATTGATGAGTTTATGATTGTTATGGTAGGCATTGGTGCCATCCTTACTTCTTCGATCTCCTGTGGTATTGGTTCTTCACATTCCGCCTCTAAAAGTGTCTAGGTTTAATCTCATGGCCCTATCTTGGTCATTATAGAGTTATTTTCCTAGTATTATGAGATGTTTTAAGGATTTACACTTGAGTTTTGGCATGATACAACTTTATGTACAAGAAATAGAAAATATATTTGAAAGCTCTCATGAAATTGTTGTTACAAGAAATGCATGGGACCATATTTGAACTATGAATTCTTTAAATGATTTAATTCATGATTTGATTGTTTATGAAAAATAGAAATCGATATGACTGATGAAAAGCTTTACGTTTATGAGATATGTTGAACTTAGAATCATAGAGCTCCCTCTTTAAATAAATGTAGTATGATTTTAGAATAGGGAATTATTGAAAGAAATAAAGTTGTCAATTAATGACAGTTAAATTGTTAACCTTGGTGTACCGTGTAATGCGCTATTTTTTCCTTACCAAAGTGCCCTGAGGTCATTTTTGCATGAAAATCGAGGACAGCCAGTCCATGCCATCCTTAATGAGGTATTTTAGTATTGGAATGAGACTATAGGTGTTCTAGACAGCAATCTGTGTGAAAATCGCAATCCCTATTTTTTCTTGCATGAAAAATTATGAAAATGCCCTTAAGATAATTTTTGCATGGAAATTGAGGATAACCAGTCCCGACTGTAAGCTTTAGAACCCCTCAGAAAGTATAATCTTTATTGTTTTAAATGATAACACAGCCAAATCAAAGAAAATATTTTGAAGAATGACTAATAGCTACCTGGAGTTTCTTAACTAAGTTTAACAGGTAAAATTTCGAAGTGTATTACGTGGACTTAAGCGAGAATAATTCCACTTTACATGTGTAAACATGTTTTGTCTAGTGAAAAGCGGATAAGCTTAATTAAAGTGAAAATTATATCAAGCAAAATATGTTCATATGCATCAAGGAATAAAGCTCATCAAAACAGACACAAGAAACCAAGCAAATGGCCATCAGAAAGTAACACAGGATTTCAAAAAGAATGCCTACAATGAAGATAGCATACAAAAGCTGAAAGCAACGTGTTACTCAATCTTCAATAATCACAATCATGGATCATTCATCATAAAAAAGCCAATATTGAAGATTAGAAGACATATGAATCAACAAGGAACTAGTAGCGTTCTTCAGAAAGTTCGCTTCATAAAAGGGAAGGAAAGCATTTGAAATTTGAAATTCAAAATCAAAAGTCAAACCAATTTTTTTTAACTGGCACATTATCTCTTTAGCACCTTTGGTCATCTATGAAAAGCATAAAGAAGAAGGAGTTCAGAAACCATGCTCAGAAAATAGAAAAGTAGTTTCTGATAGATTTCAGAAACCTCAACTTATCAATGGCTTTTGAAAAAGAGCTCTGACATCAAATGAGCTACTCTTCTGGATTATATTTTCAAGACACAATTTGATGATCAACACATGTCACTTGGATAAAAGATCAAAGGCAACGGTCACAAAAGGAGACCATCTATAAATAGAGATGATTGAGCTTTAAAGAAATAGTGACAAGAGAGCCTAAAAAGCTAAAAATTCTTGCCTAAATCTTTCTGTGAAATCTATCTATTAGTTGCTACATTAAAATCTTCTTTCTAAGTTCCAAATTGTTCATACATTCTCCCGAGAAAGAATCAATAGAAATAAGTCACTTAAGTCATCTCAGATTTATCATTCATACACACTTGAAACGAAACTTGAGTGCATGATAGTTTGAGCTTAATATCAAACACCAAACGTCTATATCCTCGGTCTAGTAGTGATCGGAAGATTAATAGCTTGAAGAGGCTATTGCAAAACTACCTGTTGTGTAACAATAGATGTTGTCCATTGTCACTGGTGAGAGTTTGGGAAGGATACTGTAAAGACTATCCAATATTTTCATCTCCTCAGGTTGAGGAAGATTAGTGAAACTCAGTAGTGACTGAGAACTGGATATAGGCAAGTGTTGGTCGAACCAGTATAAAACTCTTGTTTAGTATCTTCTTATCCCTCATCTCTTTATTTTCGGTATTTAACGTTGCACTAAATATCCTGGTTATAGTCTATTATTCTTAATCTATTTACTCTAATTGCTTAATTCAGAAAGCCACTTTCTGAATAATTTAACCTGTTTTCCACTACATTTCAAGCTCAACACTTGATAGGTTTTTGTTCTAAACTTTTAGTTTCATAAGTTTTAAAAAGAAAAGCAAATTTAACCCTCCCTTCTCATGCACTTTCTTGCCAACAACAACTACTCTCAAGGGGTTATTTTGATGTTTAAAGGGGATTAAATGTGTTTTGGGTGGCAATAGATGTTAAAATCCCAATTCCTGGTTTTTTTCATGCTCAAAATTACCAAAATACCTCTGAGGTAATTTAACGCGGGATTAAGTGACGACCAGACTTGATCATCACCCGGAAGTTGATATGTTAATTTAAGGGGGTATCTAATGTTTGTGTGAGTTTTAGGGAGTTTCTATGTAAAATTATCATTTTACCCCTAATTAGTGCTAATTAAGCCTAATAAAAGTAATTAAGAGCATAGATGTAGTATTAGGTTCTAATTAAATATTAATTATTTTTATTAATTAATTTTGAGTCAAAATAATTATTTTGAGTTAATTAAGGCCCAAGAATGGTTAAAGAAACTTAATCCCACTTTTAATCAAATATTAGTGAGAAAGAGACAAAAAGTACTTTATAAGACCAGAAAATAAAAGTAAGGGACAAAATATACTTTCTCTCTCCTTCTTTTCCTTATGATTAGAGACATGTTGGTAGTTGAATTTTGAATTAATTGAGTTTAACCCAATTAATCATGCAAGACACCCCTCTAACCTTATCTTGAAAGCCTTAAACACCTAATTATCAATCCCTAGCCATTTCCCTAATTAAACCTACCCTTAATCCTAACCATAACACTCATAAAACAAAAGAATATCTCACCAACTCCCCCCATATTGCCATGAAAAACAGCCCCCAATTCTCCTACATATTTTGATTTCTCAAACACTCATGCTCTCTCTTTTCTTTCCACCAACTTTTTTGGCCAAGACTTGTGTAAAAAAAAAACTCTTATTCTCTTTATCTTGAGCTGTCTTCTTCTTCTTCTTCTTCTTCACCTTCAAGAATCGCCATTGTTATTCCATATCCAAGCTTCAAACCTCAAACGAACATGCTATCACCGTAGATCGAACCCAAAACACATAACATTTTCATCCCCATACACAAAGATATCACAAAAATCCTTTCCCCTATTTTCTTCCTCCTTGGCCGAAACATATCCTTCCTCCAAGAGAAGATTATTCCTTCTCTTTTCCTTACAAAAGATCAAGCATTTTCATTTTCAACTAGAAACCACAACTAGTAGGGATTTTATACTTGTGTTTTCCTTTCTTTTCTACTCTTTTCTTTTGGTTTGGTTGTGATTGACACTATAGCTTGATGATGAGTCTTCTTGATAATGGTTGTGAGATGATTGTGTGTATGACCTCTAGAGCTCAAAGGTTAATCTTTGGTTTCAAGAAAGAGAGAGAGAGAGAGAGAGAGAGAGAGAGAGAGAGAGAGAGAGAATGCTCATGTGTTTTCTTTGGTTATTTTTTAGCTTGGTGGTGAGTCCAAGAGAATGACATTCTTAGAACCATGAACTTGAAGGATTCTAAGGTTCACTTTTATTTTGTTAAAATTAATAGGGTTGAAAGTTTCACTATTTGATGTCTTGCGTTCTTGAGCTCCAATGATATGTAAAAATAGACTTACATTTCATGTTTATATTCCAAGTCTTGCATTTCATGTTTATATTTTAAGTTGTCACCTTGTAAAAATGGACTTGCATTTCATGTTTATATTTCAAGCCTTGCATATTATATTTATATTTCCAAGCTATCACCTTATATTCTTAAATACTTAAAAATAAACTGCATTTCATGTTTACACTTCAAGCCTTTCATATCATGTTTATATTTCCAAGTTGTTACCTTATATCCTTAAAGAGCTAAAAATGGACTTGCATTTCATGTTTATGTTCCAAGTCTTGCATTTCATATTTATATTTCAAGTTGTCAGCTTATATTCTTAAAGGCTTAACAATGGATGTCACATTGTACCCGGAGGGTGCCGCCACGAGAATTCACAAATAATTTTAAAATAACAGGAGTTGTCAAAAATTTTAATTCTGGAAAAATTGGGAAACCTTTTGATTTGTAAAACTGGTCTTTTAAGAGTTTTGAGATTCGGGAGTCTAATTACGATTAAGAAAGGGTGGAAACTTAATCTCATTGCACCCTTAATACGTCCGAATAAATACGATTACCCTAGAGCTTATTATATAAATTAATTACGACTTTAAAATATTTATTTTTCCCTAGAAGTTAACAATTATATAAAAAATAAGATAAAATAAAATAAGAGAAATTAAGTTAAAAGAGAATATAATTTAATGAAAATTTAATTTTGAGACAGATTTTAATTAAAAAAGAAAAAAAATCCATTGGCTGATTGATTTTAAGATAAAAAATAAAAGTTGTGTTGATTGAATTTAATTAAAAAAGATTTTTGATAAAAGAAATCAAAATCCACTTCTGCACAGGATTTAGGATAGTATAAACTATACAATAAACCCTTACATTCTTATGAAACTTGAGGATGATAAATCATACATCAACATCACAAGTTGTTACGTGGACCAAAATATTGTGTTTTTATTATTTTTTGAAAGGACTAAAAAAAGCTAAAGACATTTGTTTTTATTTTTAACAGAGAGAACACTGAGACCTAACTTAAAATCTTAGCCCCAAAGAAAAGTTTAACCAAATCTACGAACTTGATTTAAAAAACAGTAGGCTTAACATTTTATCACACAAAGAAATTTTTCTAGCCAAAAAATGAAGGCCCAATAATTTTCAGAATTAGACTTTCTTCTTTGAAATAAAAGGGAAACTCCAACGCCATATAAACAAGTTCAAAACCTGATCCAACAAAAAAAAAAAAAACTAACCAAGAAATATATAAATAAATAAGTAAATAAAAAAACTAATTCGCTTAACCCCCCACCCACACATACACGAGGACTTCTCTCATACAGTCACATACCCACACATACATCTTTCTTTCTTTCTCTCACACACACACACAAACAATCTCTCTCTCACTAGCACACATACACATATACGAAAATAAGCACACACAGGGGGAGAGGGCGATATGGAGAAGATAGATTTGCAAACAAAGGTGGGTGCATGTGGGTGTGGAGGCGGCAACTGGCAGATTCAAGGCAGAGGTGTGTTTATGCTGCGGCCATGGTGGATCGCACGAGATGGAGGACGGGGTCGAGGGGGAAACTAGCGTCGACGTGGCTGACTGTGCTGGGTGGGGGAGTTGCGTCGCGCATCGGCCCAACATGGAGGAGGAGCTCGCCGCGGCGGTGAGGATGGAGGAGGGAGCACGGCTCGTCGGCGACGCAGGAGGTGACGACGCTGTGGCGGGACTGACGTGGTGTTGTGGTTCGCGAACAAGGGGAGGGGGGCGCTAGCCGCGGCGGTGAGGGTAGAGGAGCTCGAAACCGCGGAGCTCGTGGGGAGGAACTGCAACGGTTCGCGGCAGAAAGAGGAAGGGAGGCCGCGAGCTGGGGGTTCTGGCTTGGTCGACGCTGCACTATGGGTGCCAAGCGTGGGCCGCGAGGAAGGCAGCGGCAGCGGCGTGGATCGAGCCTCTCACAAGCTCACGCCACACCACAATGGGAGGGGAAGAGAGGCGGAGCAACGGCCGGACGAAAGGGGGATGGCGGGTTTCGCAGCGGCCTCAAAGTGCAGGGCCGTGAGTTCACGGCAGTATTGGTGAGCATCATGACAGTTTCTCTCCTATTGAATTTGGTTCTTGATATTGGTTTTGTTTTAAATTTGAGATGCTATTCAGTTTGGCTTGGTTTCTGGTTTGATTGATTTTTTTGGCATTTGGCTGAGGGGGGTTCAATTTTGTGTGGCCGTGAGCTCTGATTCATGATGGAGTTAATCTGAAATGAGAGGGGTGTTGGTAATGAATTTGATTTCTTGGATGAATGATGATAGTGATGACGATTGTAAAAAAAAAAAAAAAGGAATTAGGATTGCTGTCTGGGCAAAGATGATAATGATGAAGATGAATATGGTGACGATGCTGCCATTAGTACCTGGAGGAGGTCATGTTAAATATGTATCTTTTGAATTATAGGTGCATTTTTGAATTATAGATGCATTCTCAGGTGAAGATGGAAATGTTATCTTCACATGCAGATTTAAATAAGATGTTGACATGTGGAATAACTTACCATAGACCCGATTAGATATGGTATATCACAAACACCCTTATTTTCCTTACTTTTCTCCCAGCCAACCCATCTTATCTTCTCTGTAACACTGCCTTCAATAGTGTTTTCTCATTCACCTTTTCGCCCTTAGCCACCATGTCTTCCACCCCATTAGCTACCTTGCTTCTCTTACAAATCACAAACCGAAGCCTCAAGAGCAACTTCAATAGTGTTTTCTCATCCTCCGTTTTTTTACTTCGCTAGATAAAAGAAAACTACCATCAACGGCAATCGAAGAACGGAGGTGCAGCCACCGCAGCACGGAGTGCCGCAATTTGTGATTCCCGAAGGCACGGCGGAGGAGCATGACGTTCTCCGATGGAGTCTTCCTTTCGCTCGCCGGAGGAGAAGGATTTGTCGCTGCCTTCCTGGACCGCCTGGAGAAGGAGGTGCGCTTGACGAGGAGGAAGTAGTATGCAGTGGAGTCATCAAGAGGCATGGCAGCGGCGAGGTTGACCTTGGATGAAAATGGATTTTCTGGTCGGTTCCGACGGCGGCGAGGTAGACAGAGAAGCTGCGAGGCGAGATCCTAATCTTGTTGCTGAGGAGGGAGATGAGGATGGTAGTGCCAATGAAAAGCCTTGGGTCAAGGAAGCTGCAATGGTTCCAGGTACGATGAGGACTTGATCTCGTCGGTGGAGGGGAAGCGAGGAATGAGAGAAAGAGGAGGAAGTTTGACGATGGGGATAGTTTGGGGGAGAGCATGATTAAGAGCTATGGTACACCCTATGTCATTAAGAGCATGATGCACTGTTCCATGTGTCAACATCTTATTTGAATCTGCATGTGAAGATAACATTTCCATCTTCACCTGAGAATGCCCCTGAATTATAATCTTGCCTCGTGGATACCCTGTAATCTGGATGAAATTCCTTGTCACTGTGCTTTGAATTCTCTCGAAAGAACCCCTCTCCCCTTTTATTCTGCCATTGATTAATCAATTGTTGACCAAATCATTGCTAAACTCACCTTTACAGGTTGCTAGCAAGCATCCCAGCTCATCCTTTGGCTGTAAGCGAATGATCATTTCTCTTTTTGCAAGGAGTGAGGAAGAACACAATGATGTTGCTCTCTGTAGCTCTGACTTCCTTTTATTTTTGTTTGGTTTTGTATCACAGACTGAAGACTTATTCTCCTTTTTATTATTTTTATTTTTATTTATTTATTATTTTTTATTTTTGGCAAATGGAAGTGGGTTGAAAAACAGGTTGGACTCTAACTCCTATTTTGACTCATAAGGAAAATGGACTCTTATTGTGGATAAAATAAAAAAAAAAGAGAACGAACACTGAATTGGGCCAATAAAGGACAAGCTTTTGATTTTGTTGTTTTTTTTATTAAAATTAAAATTTTGATAAAACAAAAAGACTATATATTTTTTTTGTAATTTTAATTTTCAAAAGAAATAATGAAAAGGTTACAAAATGAAATTGGACAGACAAAAATGAGTTACAATGAGCTTGAAACCAACATTTTTATTTTTTGATTTTTGATTTAAAATGAAATAACATAATAAGAACAAGACACTTTTCATTTTTATTTTTTCAAGAGACTACAAGCAACTCTATTTTTTATTTTTTTAAAAAGACTTTAAAAGAAGTTGTAAAATATGCGAGTTTTTTTTGGAATTTTCTTCAAATAGCCGGACAAAATTGGGTGTTTACAATGGACTTGCATTTCATGTATATATTTCAAACCTTGCATATCATGTTTACATTTCCAAATTGCCTTATATTTCTTAAAGGCTTAAAATGAGTTTGCATAGCATATTTATGATCCTAGTCATCACTTATATCTCTAATGCTTAAGACATGCCCTTTTTTTTTTTGTCTTAAATAAAAATTTTGATCATGGACATACAAATGTATGTATATATTTCAGCCAAGCATGGATAATGGGTTTGAAGTTGCATTTATTTTATCTTAAAGCTTGAATCTTGTGTCTAAAGTATACAAAGGAAAATGTTAATAATTGTTGCAAAAATTATTTTTAGCAACCTAGGTGTCTAAAAGGAAAATTACAAGTGTTAAACTTGGGTAGTTTTGCAAATGTGGAGAGTTATATCTTAAAACTTCTCAAAAATGGAAATTTTGTCCAAAAAGATTTAATTAGAGTTAATAATTATTTTAAATGTGTTCATGTATTCAAAATATCATTTATGATTTTAAGAAAGATTTTAGAAGTGTTGACAATTACTAAGTATAAAAAAGTGGAACATTATACTTTGATCCATAAAATCTAACAAAATTGGCCAATGACCCAAAATGGCTTTTATGATGACTTTAAATGATTTCTAAAGTCATATAGGTCTTTTAAAAGTGTATATTAATTTTGAGAATCATTATTTTTTAGAAAAAGTGTTGAATGAGAAATTTACATTTTGATCCACAAACTTTTATAAATTTCAGTTTTGACCCTTTTTTGGGGCTAAAGTATAAATGTTAATGACTTGATGATATCGATATGAATGATATGTTATTAGAGTTATATTCATATGAATTCTCTGGGAATTACATGAATTGAATGATTATGCATAATTTTGAATTGACAACTATGCATGCTTGATTCATGAATTATGCAAGTGGTGATTAATGTTCATATTGTATATATCTTGTTGAACATAGCATATGCACTAGCTGTGTCCAGTCCTTGATTTCCAGCACACTGGGTAGGAGCATATTTACTTTTTATTGAGATATTGATGATGACATGTTTGTGGGTATATGCGAAATGAGATGCATGCTTATGTGATTAATGATATGATGATTTGTAGCCTATTGTGATTATGAATGATTAATTAAAATGCATAATTGATATGTTATATAACAAGAAGCAAATTTGGGGAAACTCTATTCCCAGTTGTTACACTACCGAATTTTTACCAAATTTGTGGACTTAGAAAAATTATGGAGTTATAAGCATGAGAAATGTTGAATAATAAGTTATGATGATGGCCATGATTATATGCTCATGTTTGCATCTCTAAATGACATGCTAAGATTAAAGGTGACATAAGACACATGGAAATGATCTGTCATACTCTAGGGATTAATAGTTATGGGAGGTGATCTTTTAGACTTCAGGAATTAATGGTTATGAAAGGTGATCCTATGCCTCCTATTCCGCACTCTAGAACTCAAGAAATAACTTATCGAGAGGATAAATATATACTAGTGACAACTAGTTAAGTAAGAGTTCATAATCTAGAACTCTCAAGAGGAAAGAGTATTAGGGTGCTCCTTAGAAGCGAATAAGGAAGCTAAGTCACCTAAGAAAGTAAAGATGAAAGGACATGTTAAGATGTTTTATGTTCCTTATGCCATGATAATTTTCTATAATTTGTGTAGAATGTTGCATAAGGCATTGTCATGTATTCATAATGTGGTATGATGCATTTATGACATTAAGCTAAAAGACACGGACCTTGGCTAATGGCCTAAAAACGTTAATAAATGAACCTTGTTATGTCCATTATTTTCATAATAAAACCCAAGGTTTCTGAGAATGAAGATGATGACATATATTTGAAGGTGAAGGCCTTACAGATTCTTGTTTAGGTTTCTCATTCCTTCTCTTTTTCTTTCCATCTAGTCTTCAGAGGCTCATAGTGACATTTGGGATTCGCATTAACACCTCACATAGGAAATGCACTACGACCAGGGCAACCAGTCATACCATTTTGTCAATCGTTGTGCAGTCCATCTGTTTGTGTTCTTGGACCATCCTTTTACGCATCATGTCACCACAAGTTTTTTGTTTTCTACGGTCACCCCCTTTACTAATGGCCTCACCTTTGAGTGTGTGCATTTGTACACGGAGCAGTTTCCTTGTACTTGCCCTGTTGCTTATGCCATGAGGGACTTCCTATGTACATGCACCGGTCGCCGCTTTGCCCCTCTATGCCCTGGTCAAACCTGTTTGAGGATTCACCCACTCAGCATTCCTTCGGCAACTCTGCACCTATGGTCCCCATGGAGGTGGGGAGTAGTAACGATGAGGAATCTATGGTGACTTAGCCTCTAAGAGGAGTTTAGCATGTTTGTAAGGGAGTTACTAGCTGTCGCTGAGGTGCCCATGTTCTTCCTGTTGGACACCTTGCCACATATACTGACATTGCTTGTGCAATCGGTTACCTTCTTCCCTCCCAAGAGCGACGTCCTTAGGAAATGGTGGTGGATATAATGGAGTGCTTGTGCATATCTCATGGAGAGGATAGCTTTTCTTTTGTTAGTATGTTGTAGGTTATCTACTCTAGCTGCATCCCAGTAGGAGTAGTGGGAGAGGAGGTTTTTAGTAGACTATTTATAGTTTTTATTTACGCATTGTTTATGATTTTGTTAGATGCTTGTACTTAGCCTAACCTCTATTGGTGGGCGTGATACAGTTTTAGTAGTTTGTCTTGGTCCATAATGTGGAATGGGCGGTATTTATGATGATGATGATGATGATGATGATATATATATATATATATGATGTGTTTATATTCATAATATTGCTATGTTATGGATTTCATGTATGCTCGTGAAGTGTTTATTGTTCCTATTGTTTGACGTGAATGAAGGGTTTTATTTAGTACGCTCGACTCATGTTTTGTTTTAAATATTAAAAAAAAATTTACCCATATTTTTACTAAAGTATTTCAAAGATTATAGTTAATAATTAAAACAAAAGGGTAATCTCTAATAATTAACTTATATGCATCATAGGCATGCTGGGTTAAATATTAGGGTATTACATGCTGATATCATAGTAGTTTAGTCTTCACGGAGGCTGAGGATTAGACTGATGACTATGCTTCTTGAGCATGTGTAGAGTTTGATTGATAGGATAAGTTATAGGATAATGCATGACTACTATATGTGTTTGTGTGCCGAAATAACTAGCTCACTTTACATGAAATATTGAGCCTAATCACCTCAGTTCTTATTATTCTATATGCTTAGGGACTAATGGCACGAGCATGACAGGATAGGACTCAGGGCGAAGATAAATAGGGTAATGAGACTACTGGTGCTATTAGGGTAATGATGTTTGAATGGATGGACTGCCAAGGTGATACTGGCTGTGACCCTCACATTGCTAATGCCTAAGAGCATGCTCGATTCGAAGAGTTTCGTAAAGCGAACTCGCCATCATTTAGAAGAGCTTTGAATCCTAACCAGGCTAATAAGTGGTCAAGAGTATGGTGAAGATCTTCTTGATGATCACCTACATCGAAGAATAGAAGGTGACTTTTGCTGCATTTATGCTAGAGGTAGATGCTAAGTTATGGAGGGTTGGCACCCGGAGGCTGTTAAAGGTAGCTAGTTCTACAATCAATTGGGTGATGTTGAAGACCTATTTCTACAAAAAGTACTTTTTGGCATTGGTAAGGAATTCCAAAGATTTTGGAATTCACGCAGCTGACCCAATGAAGGGTGAGCATTGCACAGTACACTGCAAACTTTGAGAAGATGATTAAGTTTTCAAGGATTTTTCAAGGAAAACTCGACAAATTCTAGAAGTATGTCAAGTATGAAGATGGGCTGAAGGCAGAAATCAATGTCGCCATTGCACATTTAGAGATTATGGACTTTCCAACCCAAGCCAACAAATGCCACATAATTGAGGAGGGATACTATTTATTGCTGAATTTGACACTTCTATATCAATAACAAATAATTGACAATTTCCTTATGTAGGAAGTCAAATTGCTTTAAACCAAGCATTGATTGACAAACTTGAGAGTTTGGATGACAGCCTTTGCATTTCAAGATATTGATTCGGAAAATGAAAAACTACTCCTCTTGAGTTCTTCACTAAAGAATCGAGTGTCAAACTATTGTTAATGTAATGAGGATGAAATGAAGTGCAATGTAAAGTGATTTGTGTATTGTGATTGTGCGAATGTTATGTTTGACAGATTAAAAAAGAAGAAGAATTTGTTGAATGTAAATTGATTGACAAATATAAATGAGTACAGAAATTGTAAAGAACTTTGTGAGACCTAGTGCGTCACCATGGGGAGCCCCGGTGTAGTTTGTCAAAAATAAGGATAGAAGTATGAGGCTTTGCATAGACTATAGGCAATTAAATTAAGTGAAAATGAAGAATAAGTAAAGGGAGTAAGAGAGAAGAGAAATACTGCGTAGAGTGTTTTTATACTGGTTCGACCAACCTGTCTATATCCAGTCCTCAACAATCTGTTTAGTTGCACTAAATCAACCTTTTCTTAACCCTAAGAAAGTTAGATAGTCCTTCTATAGTCTTCTCAAGTTATCTCACATGACCAATAGGACATTCTATTGTCATTCCCAAGCAGTCTTTTACTAGCCTCTCTAAACTAACTTACAATAATCACTACTGGATTAGGGTACAAAGATATTTGTAGGCTGGTTCACTTCAACTACCAAACACTCAAGTTTTCTTAGGATAAAACATTGTATGATATGAAAACTTAAATAACTTATTTCTAAAAATTCTTCTTAGGAAGAAAGTATTATCTAATAAGAACTTAAAAAGAAGATTTTTACAGATGCATAAACTAATTATAAGCAATAATAGTTTTACAGAAAAAGAAGGAGGTCACTTGTGTTCTTGACAGATTTTGCAAGCATTTCAGCCAAAAGTCTTGAATTGTAAGCACATGACCTCCTTTTATACTTGATTGTTAATTTGATATCATTGCCCCTTGATCTGTTTTCCTAGTGACAAATGTTGATCTTCATTTTGTCTTAGAAATGCAATTTAAAAGACTAGCTCGGCTGTGTCAAAGCCACTATAGTTGCAAACATTGTTGTGAAATTGAGGTTTCTGAGTCTATCTTCAAAAACTACCTTTTTCTTTTTGAACGAGGTTTCTGAACTTTTTCTTCTTGAAGCCGAGACGGTTGACTTAGTTGAAATGTTAGATGTCATTGTCATCTCTTTTTGGGTTTGACTTTAATTTGAAATTTGAATTTTCCTTCCCATTCTATAAAGAGTAAACCGCTTAAGAGTAAACGTGCTTTCTAAAACGCTGATTCAGTTTCACGATTTCCCTTTGATCTTCATTGTTTCAATTTGAGCTTACTGGTGAAAATATCATTACGATTGAAGATAATAACCACAACTTACTTTGCAATCTTCATTGTCAATCATTTTCTAAACATGAAGGCTATTTTCTGAAGATCTGAAGTTTGGTTTCTTGTTCTTAAAAGCATTTCTTCATGTGTTTCACATACTAACGTCTATTTCAAGAATTATTTTTCACTTCATTTAAGTTCTGAATCTCTTTGAATGAGATTAAACATGTTTACACATAAGATTATAAAAATAAAACTTGTTTGAGGAGTTATATGCTAACAAGAATGTTCCTGTTAAATACTCAAGAAACTCAA
Organism: Dalbergia cultrata; assembly: GCA_031216105.1. NCBI lineage: Eukaryota > Viridiplantae > Streptophyta > Magnoliopsida > Fabales > Fabaceae > Dalbergia > Dalbergia cultrata. Next base: position 25,294,546 of record CM062353.1, on the reverse strand, counting down.
GTGAAATATTAGTCATTCTTCAAAATATTTTAATAAAATTTATTTACTGTCACTTAAAATTTTACGCAACAATGCTTTTTGAAAGGTTTTGGAGCTAACACTTAATTGCCATTACCTTGCCATCATATACCCAACAAAAAAAAAAGTGCCACTACTCTTAATTAATATCAACTTAATTTGATGTATTTGATTTTAGCAAGTATTCAATCTAATTAATTATGTTATGACAATAATTCAAAATTGTAATCTATACTACTAATAATTTAGACTCATTTTAAGGAAACTGTTGCTATGTGTGCATTGAGAAATTTATGCCCCATTATTTTCTCAACATTTCAATTTAAAGTAAATTTTTAAAGTTTTATTTGCATTGTAATTATTAATTATTTTCCTAATTATACTTTTATATCTCTCTTCTATCAACACATACTTTACATTAAATACTATGCCAATTATCACTTACACAATTTTCAACATTCAAAATATTACAAGTTTGAAAAATCAAAATTGAAATTTTTTATAACTTATATTTGACACTATAATGAAATGTATTATAACATTAAAATATTATAATATTATTGATAAAAATGAAAAATAAATTGAAAAGTATAAAAAATAAATGCATTAATATATTTGAAGAAAAATGGTCACCTTTACATAACTATAATTTTTGAAAACCACCATAAAAATTAATGAATCCATATATATAAAGAAAATCTTAGCACACCTTCATTTTTTTAATTATCTTGATTGAATTTATACTATATATATATAATTTTTAATTTGAATCATGTTGCATTAGTATAATATTTATTATTATGGATATTTATGTTTTGAACTTCAAAACATTTTTAAAATTATTCTCTTTTTGGATTCAAATTCTAGCAGGAAATGAGAAATGGGAGCAGTGACAAGGATGATGATTGAGATGAGATGCCAAACTCTAAATGGGGATGGGGAACAATGGAGGACATGTCCCCTCTCTCATGAGTAGTTATTGTCATCCATATATGATATATTAAAATTATTTACTTATTCTTTTTTATTATTCAACAATTTCAATTTTTAAAATGTGTAAAATTTTCATAAAGTAGGCTCTTCATTGTTAGTTAAAGGTTATCTACTGATCTTTTTTTAACCTTATAAATATGATATTCAAAATAATATGTAAAATAGAATGATACACTTATATATTGTTTATTTATTTAATTATTTAACTATTAATTTATTTTAAAAATAAATTTATATACTAATTTTTTATAAGATATATTAAAATCAATTATTACTTATTTTTAGTAATAACCAACAAATTATCTTTTATTATGATCAAGTGCATCGCATGGGTCAAATGACTAATTGTTCAAAAATATCCCTCTTCCTTTTTTATAAACTACTTGGTCAATTATATTATTTATAATCTAAACATATTTTTCATATTAATATTTTCTTAAAATATTTTACTTAAGTAATATTTTATTTTATTAAAATATTTTTATTTAATTTTCTTCTGAAACAGATTATATAAATACAAAAAATATAATTATGTAACAAACTGATTCTCTTAATTTTAATTATAGTTTTTAAATTAAATTAAGTTTTTTTTCTTTTACTTCAAATAACTTTTTTCAACCATAATAATTTTTTATACCTTTTATTTTAATGTTCTATAAATATGATCCAAAATGAAAATAAGTTAAGTAAATAAGACATGATAAATTTTAATGAAATGAAAAACCTATCACAAATAATTTTAAATTATATTTAATATTCATTGTCAAGATAAAAAAAAATGTACTATTATCTAATGTTACTTTGTCATTTTATTTAATTAATTTAATATCTTATATACAGTTAAAACACCTTAAATTTTGTGAAAATATATCATCAAATATTTGTATATAATTTAACCGTATATATAATTATAAGGTAAATAGCTAACTTAAACATATCAAGTCACCTTGATTTATATGAAAAATAACAAAAGTAAAATTATATTAAAGTTTCAATGATTAACACGTCAAATAATGTTAACATAATATTTCTATTTAATAATATATTTAATTATATAAAAATAATATGAACATTATTTTGAATATTACAACTTTTTACTGGAAAGTAATCCCTTAATTATTTTTTCTTGATGGTTAAGATTCTTTTTTAAATTAGCATTGGTACTTTATAGAAGATATAATCAATATTAAAAATTTTAAAAACTAAATTAGTTGTTATTAAAAAAAATATAATAAAATTATTTTGAATTTTTTTCACAAAACAAAAATTACTAAAACATAAACCGCAATATATATTAATAATAATGAGTTTAAGTAGTATATTGAAGTAATAATAGATTATTAATTTAAGTACGAATGTGAATGAAAAATATTTCTAAACCATCAGATAAATTACTATTAACTAGGGAGTTGTGTTAGTTAGAAGGGAGTGACCATATTTTAGCTTAGAGTTATATTATTTATACTCATGATTCAGAAAATACTTTATCGACTCACATCTTATCCTTTATTGGGTAATGTATATACTCTACTTAAATAGGATTTATACCACATCTACTAATAAATAATATATAAATTGATATAATATCTCACACTACAAATAATATTTTTTTTTAGCCTACAAAATTTAATCTCCAAGAATGTAAGTAAAACTAGAATGGTTGAAAGAAAAAAAAAAAAAAACAACGACAACAACAAACAGACGACATCGTTTAAGACATTGTCACCAACTCGCTGAGTATCTCGTCCAGCATTCCAATAACCCCCGCGCGTAGACTGAAGCCGAATCAGCCTGACTGACACCATATCCCAACTGCTGACCAACAAACGCAGACGAAGATGGCCTCCTCTCCAAAACACGATGATAACCCACGTAAGCTCTCTTCCTTTCTCCACAAAAACTCACATTTTTCTAATTTATCTTAATGATTATCACTACTTCAAAAAAAAAAAAAAATTGTCTTTGGGCGTAACTTCAGTTGAGTGTCTTAATGCTCAAACTAAGCACAATTTTGGAGAATGCGCAACAATTCACGGATATCGTCATATTTTTCTCTCTCTCTCTCTTTTTTTTAATGTCTGAAATTCATGCTTGTTTATCGTTATCGTGGTGTACTTGTGGTTTGCAGGAACTGTAAAGAGAGTTGCTGTTGTTGGTGCTGGGGTAAGGTATGGTTACTTCTTGATATCTTCAATCTGGCTCCTACTTTTTTGTTCTATATAATTTTTAGTTAGTTATTATTGCCGATTCTTGAACCTATGGTCAACACAGCAAGTATATTATTTGATGTTAATTTTGCCATGCTGACATTTTGGATACGTAAGGTTTGCTGGGTTGGATTTCGAATTGATGCCATTTTGTAGCGTAAAAAAACCTTTGTCCTTCATGTGCTGGAAAGTTTAAAATGTCAGTGTCACTGATAGCGTTCCGCCAGAAATTGCGTGTACCTGTGGAAATGAATTTTAAAAGAATGTTAGAATGACATTTCTATTTGTTCACTGTTACATTTTGGCCGAAATAGGGTGATTGGTTGTGTGCTTTGTTATATTTCATTAAGGGAACTGGGTGTGTTCATTGTCTGTCGTGATAAGCATATCGGCTTTTGATGTATCTGAGATTCTAAATATTGATGACGCTAGCTCTTGCTAACTTTTTTATTGTGGTGTTTAGTGGGCTTGCTGCGGCTTACAAACTGAAATCATATGGTCTGGATGTCACTGTATTTGAAGCTGAAGGAAGAGCCGGAGGGAGGTTAAAAAGTGTTTCACAGGATGGCCTAGTTTGGGATGAGGGAGCTAATACAATGGTAAATTTAGTGGAAGCAAATGTGTTTAGATCCTTTAACGTTACCGTATGTTTAAGTAGATGATGAAAATTTCAGTTCAAGGTGCGGATGGTGATAAATATATTGAATATGGATCATATTACCTGGTGACCTGTTCTCTATCAAATTCCAAATTATGTGAACTTTTTATTCTGAAAAGCTCCTTCTGCTTTTGAGGAGGGTTTTGTAACATGTTGAATTTGTTCTAAGCATGCTTCTAACAGAAGTTCTTACTATTGACCGGAAGTTTTGTTCACTTTGTGCAGACTGAAAGTGAAATGGAGGTTAAAGGTTTGATTGATGCTCTTGGACTTCAAGAAAAGCAACAATTTGTAAGGATTTTTAAGCTTAGAAAATTTAATCTCCAAGACCATGGTTTCCTGATGATATAAAGTCATTTTCTTTCATTCATTTTCCACTTCTGAACTCTTTATAAATTTGAGCTGCTAGAGCCTCAGTTATTTGAATTATAATTTGGATTTTGTTGTTGAAATTGGAAGTTTAAGAATATTGTTGATTGTCTGTTGAGAGATTGAATCTTTATTTTGGTTACAAATGAGATTCTGTTTGCTATTACAGCCGAAGTCACAGCATAAGCGCTATATTGTGAAAAATGGTGCACCACTTCTGGTATGTCTTGAATATAACTTTTATTTTTTTCTAAATTGTTGATTTTCTTTTTCTATTTTTAATTATTTGAACCTGTGGAATATGTTCTCATGTTTTTAAGCTATCTCTGTCTCACAATAAATATGAAATGTGGTAACATTTTCCATCAGGTACCCACAAATCCTGCTGCACTACTGAAGGCCAAACTCCTCTCTGCTCAATCAAAGGTTTCTTCTCACGACATACCTAAGGATCTTCCAGCTTCTTAGTTTTCTGAAATTTATCTTTCATCATGTTGCAACATTTTGCATTTGAGAAATGTTACACATACTTACACTCATACTCTCCTCTGCAAGCCATTGGGTAACATGTTGAGCCCCACTAAATATGTATATATCATCCCTATTATTGACTTATTAGTTATGTCTTATCAATGATGATTGTGCCTTTTGTGCTGTGACTTCAAAGTATTAATGGTGAATAGATCTCAAGTTTTAAGGTTGTGTGGGCTTTGAATCATATGTATTGGAAATTATTTATATAATCCCTGCTGTCTTTGATGTAGTGGCCACTGTCACTTGCTATCTGCTATACTGGTTTTGGGGTTGGCTGGTTTCAACCACTTTCTAGGATTGACAACTATGAAATCTGAGCAATGCAATCTCAGTTCATACCTACCACCTTCAATAGGTTTTCTCATGACAAACTATCATAGGCTATTTTCTACATCAGTGAAGACAATGTGTAGGTCTTTTTGTTTCCTTCTATTACTTTTTCAAGGGACCACACAATAGGTATATGGCCTTCATGATTGACCTCCCTAGCATAAAACAAAATTATTTTCCTGATACAGAGGTGTCTTGTGTTTGTTTTCTCTGAAATCTCAGTTACTCCTTACAATCGCACATTATGGCTCATGAGGTTGATTCCTATGTAGATTGCACAATTTTGTATGTCTTTATTATTCTCGTCAATAGTTTGCACATGGAAAAGTTGTTCCCCATTAATAAGGTTTCTACTATGAATACGAAACATTGGTATCTAACATGAGATCCACTCAAGGAAGTTGATACCAAACTTCAAAATACGAAATTGTTCTGAACATAACTTGGATGAGGGAGTGATTCATATAGTAGACAAATGAGAGCTTTTCTTTTCATGCTGTTTGTTTGTTCTTTTTCCGTCTTTTAATTTCTGTTAGTAGTATTAATTATCTGTTCTAAATATAGCTAGTAAAAGCTAGTCATTTATCCAACTTAAAAGAAATCCACATGCCAACTGACTTTCTAAATTTGCAGATCCAGGTGATTTTTGAACCATTTTTGTGGAAAAGAAATAACCCCTCTAATTTGTGTGATGAAAATTCCACAGAAAGGTGCAATATTCTTGATCGTTGGAATCAATGTCTAATATTCGTTGTTCTCTTTGTACAATAAATTGTACCATATGACAAAAATGATATCTTTAGCATTCTTTTTGTTTTCTTTCTTGCAGTGTTGGTAGTTTCTTTGAACGTCATTTTGGGAAAGAGGTATGCATCAGCACATTGCATTACCATTACTCATTTGTCACCTTTCCCCTCATGACTCAAATGTTACATGCATACACTACATCCATCCTGGAGTGCAGAATTTATTATTTAATGGATGTGTTTCATGCCTTCTTCTAACAAAATTATTTGAAGGTTGTGGACTATCTTATTGATCCTTTTGTTGGAGGTTCAAGTGCAGCAGATCCTGAATCCCTTTCTGTGAGTTCTCAGAATTTGAAATGTTTCTACGATAGTGGGTGTTTCATGCTTTTAAATATGAATTTTGTTCTATTCCGATTGGATAAAGATATGAGTATGACATATTAAGCATGGTGTAAACTAATGCTCTAAATTAACCAAGTAGGTTAAATTTCAGAGGTTGACTGATTTTTGAGAGTTAACTTTGCTTTTAGAAAATTGCATCTTGTAACCATAGCAGCTTTCCTATAAGTTTTGTAGCTTCATATTTTAGGACACAATAAAATTGGAAAGAAATTCATGACGTCTTACTCAGTTGTAAGCTGAACTCTAGAAGTTGTATAATTTGATACAGTGCAGTTGGTTTAGAATGCTTTTTGGTCCAGCAATAGAGCATTATGTTTTGCAATCTTTTTTTATGTAAATTATAGAAAAGTATCCCTATTCATGGAATGAGTGACAAATTGAAAAGAATATTGCATGAAAATACTGCATAAGGATCAAGGGACCAAATCCTTATATTGGGTGAGAAGACAAACAAATAGAGTTAAGGAGGCCCAAAAGGGATTCCAATTCAGAAAAGTTCCTGTCCATTAATTTACAAAACTGATGGAAGTTTTTTTATTAAAAGAAGAAAGAAATGAAATCTTGGATGCTATAAACATTATGACTAGGAGGATGATGCAGAGAAGAAATATGATAGATGCATGGAAAGGCACAACTAAAAGGAACATCTCCTACCCATAGGTCCCCCATAATTTAGTGTGAGAGCTGTACGCCACATCTATCTTTTAGGAAAGCAAAGACTTAAAGGTAGTCTAACTTGAGATATAAGATAGATAAATTTCCAAGAGCTAAAATGAAAGGCTTTGAAGGCAATCTTGGCATGTATAATTTTAGCATGTTTTGTGTAACTATCATGTTATTAATGTGTGTGGAATCTGAATATGTTGCTACCATGTGATTAATATGACCTTGGAAACATTAGTTTCTTAAGAAATATCTAGTAATTAATTACCGTGTCCACGGTTGTTAAACTTTTTGTGTTAGTAGATTCATACGAGTTTAGTAGTTTAGATCCTGAAATCAAGTCAAATCATTTAAAAGCCTATATTCGAATGAACTCGGGAACCTCACAAATTCATTATTTTAGTCAAAAGTTGATCTCTCAAACACCAAAACTAGATGTTTAACAAGTAGCACTCTTAGATAGGGCTTCCAAAAAATACAAAGTTATGATCTGGTACTTTTATCGTGATTTTAATTTGTATTAGTACTTTATGACGTGTTTGCTTCATTATAATTTGAGTAATTTACACTCACCTTCCCTGAGTATAATTACATTAGGCACCTGTCTATTTTTCAAAATTACACTGACCTCCCTTATAAATATTAATTCATTAATTTAAGTGTCAAAAAAGATAATATGTGACATATATATGATTATTAATGATAAAATTATAATATTTTGACCATATTTGACATATATATTAACTAAAATACCTCTTCTTGTATTATAAATTATAATTATAAGTTTCATTTTCATGTGATAAAAAGTATTTTAATTAATTAGTGCGTTAAATATTGCTAAAATGTTATAATTTCATCATTAATAATTATATATATGTCCATCGTTATCTTCTTTTGTCACTTAAATTAACAAACCAGTACTTGTAAGGGAGTTCAGTGATAGTTTTATAAAATAGAGTGGTGCCAAATGTAATTACACTAAACTTCAAGGGAGATTAGTGTAATTTTCTCTTATAATTTTATAAGTATTTTACAATATAATTTTTAAAATAAGCAAATTCTTACAAGTTCATGAATGCAGTTTACATAGGTTCCAAAAGTTTAGGTTAACTCACAGGTTTAACAACTTTGACTGTGTCTTGAAAATATGGCACGTATTTATTTCCTAATAAGTATCTATAGTCCTGCTAATTTCAATACTAAGCACCTAAGAATCCAAGCATTCTCTGTCACAATGTTGTTTCACTTTCTCCTCTTTTTTCTTAATTTACATCTCTTTTGACAGTTTTCAGGTCTGGTACTCTGTTTAGTTTTGGCATGTTTTCCTGTGTTCTCTTCCATTTTCAACCTTTTTTTTAATTTTTTATTTTATTTTTTAATCTGATTCAGGTTCACATCCTGAACATATTTTTTTAAGGTCTTATAGTCTCCTGAATTTTGCAGTTATTCTTGCTACTTGAAGGTTTCAAATACTGCTTTTTATTTTTATTTTTTTTGGTTTTTCCTTTTTCTTCTTATTTTTTGAACTGCTTTGTGCCTAAACTTGATTGGTTATAGAGCTTTGCTAATATTGCATCGCTTCTGAACAGTGTTCTTCTGCTTATAGTTATAGCTGTTTCATGTCTTCAAGCAAGTTGTCATGCTATCTTAGGCAAAGATATCGGCCAGCCTTACGGCATTCTTATTTTTCTCCTACTCTTTGTTTTTTAATTTTTTTTCCGTTTGGAGGATTTCTTATTCTTCCCCTAGTTTCAAATCATCTTCTAAATAAAATTTATTCGTCACCGAAGAAAGAGGAAGTACATAATCTATGGACATGATATAGGGAACAAAGTTTTCTCCAGTTGAGAGAAATCAATCACATGGATGGTCCGAGTTGCATGCAAACACATGACTTGCATAATCACAAGCTTGATAGGATGGACCATTGGGTTTAAAGAGCTTGGCCAGTCTTGTTTTAGATGATTTTTATTTTGCTATTTTAAGCTAGTTTTGGAGTCAATTAAATCCACCCCCCTCCTTTGCTAGATTGAAGAGATAATGGAACAAAGAAAATGAGAGGAGAGAAAATGGTTGGGTTTTCCTATTTTCTCTTGGTTGAGGAGAGAAAATAGGAAGAAAAGAAGGGAAAAAAAAATTGGTGTCTGGCACCAAAAAGATTTCTCCACTTTTGGAGAGAAAAATAGAGAAGAAAAGAGATTTTATTCAAAATATCAATTTTACTCCTATTTATTTCTGCATATTGTATTTTATTAAAGGTACATAAGTCATTTAGTATGAATGAATGTTGTTTCTTCTCATTTTTCTCTCCAACCAAACAAGGGAAAGAAACACTTCCCTTTTTCTTCTCTGCATTTTCTCCTCAGCCAAACAATAGGAGAGAAAATTGAATTTCCTGTTTATTTTCTCCTTTCTATTTTCTTTCTTCTCATTTTGTTGCTTCCTAGTTTCTCTCCTAATTTAAGCGAAGGGTTTGTGGTTTAGATCTTGACCAGATGGGCATTGACGCTTCTGGTTATTGTATCTTTTGTCTCTAATTACCTTCCTTTGTATATTTTAAACAGATTTGCCATTCTTTCCCAGAACTTTGGGATTTGGAGAAAAGGTATTGCTGGAAACTTTGTTGTATTGCTCTTAAACTAAATGACTTGGTGTTGTTTGATTTTTTCGAACTTAATTTTTTCTCTAGTTGATATTTATGGAGCTCCTCTCTGTTGTTTACTACTCCCTCTATTCTGTAATAAGTGTCCATCTTTATTTGTGCACATATTAAGGAAATGATTGTGTGAACTTAAAGTTAGATAGATTTAAATATACTTTACAATGCTGCCCTTATCATCTACTCTAACACGCTCTCTCATATTAAAATTTTATAGATGGACACTTATTAGAGAATGAAGGGAGTATTACTTAATTCATTGGTCTCGTGTTTTCTTAAAGATTAAAATAAGGAACAGTTGTTATAATTCATTGGACAAGATAAAATTGTGTCCTTATTGCTCCTGGGGACTGGTGAACACCACACTGTATCTGAATCTGAATCATTTTTGACATATATATGCCAAAGCTGTGGGCCTATGGCTCATTTCCTCTGTAGCTGTATTCAGATAGATATATTTTTTTCTTTCTGTAACATTAAAATTTAGCACTTGGGCTTTTGCACTTGATAGAACTGGTTCAGATTATCAAAGAAAACTCAAGAACTGTATTACTTCTTACAAGGATTACAAGATAGAGAGGATATTGAAGAGACCTCTCAACTCTCCTAACACTCAATGACTCAATTCCTAGACAGCTTCCTCCTACTATTTTCCATTTATTTATACTAACCCATGCTTGAACTCCCAACTAACTGTTAACTAACTACAAAGGCTCAATGGCTTATCAGCACTTAAGTAGTTGTGACCTGGCCATTGGCTATAACTTTTAGTTTAGTAGTAAGCACTCAATCCAATAATAAAAGTAATCTGGTTCCAAAGCAGCAAGTTCAAGGTGAAAGAGTTGCCAGTGCAAATTCTACAAATTCTATGTAACTCAGCCTTTTAGTTACAAGTAATTGAAATTTGAGTACGGGAGTTGTGCAGGAGTCTCACTACAAATGTAAAATATCGTTTCTATTTATAGTAATATGGTTCATGTGTGGTGTATACCCTGTGTGTTTCAGGTTTGGCTCCATTATAGCTGGAGCTTTGCAATCGAAGTTATTTTCCAGACGGGAAAAAACTGGTGAAAGTAAGGGTGCATTAAGAAAAGACAAGCACAAGCGTGGTTCATTTTCTTTCTTGGGTGGGATGCAGGTATCGAATCATTGTGCAAATATTTCTTCTGTAAGAAAAACCCTATGCTGTGTCTGATTAGAGGCATTAACTGTGAATATCAAATTCATCTCATTAGTATGTCTCTTTCATCTCAGTTATATAATTGTATGCAGTACAGACACTAACTGATGCATTGTGCAAAGAGCTTGGCCAAGATGATATCAAATTAGATGCAAAGGTTTTGAAATTAGCTTACAATCATGACGGAAGTTCCACTTCCCAAAATTGGTCTATTACTTGTGCTTCCAACCAAAATGTGGAAGCTGTTGATGCAGTAATTATGACGGTCAGTATGGTTTTTTCTTAACCCTTTTTGCTCTTTCCTTGAATGTTAATGACATATGCACTGCATATTATGCATGACCATGTTAACAACAGTAACATTAACCAAGTCTTGTCTTACTAATGAGGTTTTTGATGAGGTTTTTGTACTTCTGTTTTACATAGGCTCCTCTATCTAATGTCAAAGACATGAAGATCACAAATAAGGGTTCCCCTTTCCCTCTTAATTTTCTTCCCGAGGTATACAATATTTTCAAGTTGACTTCAACTTCGATTTATGCACTTCCACTGTTTAGGAACATACATAAGTTGACATCTTGTGCTCTTTCTTGCACCATTACCACTTGGTCAGGGTTATCAAACGAAGCTATAGCCTTGTAATATCACTTTGCTTGTGAATGTGGAAGGTTACTATGCTTAAATTTGAGTTTGAGCGGCATCTATCTTTCAGAGGATTTCTCCATTAGACCAATAATTGCATTATACCTTCCATCAGTTCTAGTTTTACAACACAGCATCTCACAATCTTCATTGCAGGTGACCTATGTGCCAGTCTCGGTCATAATTACCACCTTTAGAAAGGAGAATGTAAAGAAACCCCTTGAGGGATTCGGAGTTCTTGTTCCTTCGAAAGAGCAAGAAAATGGTTTAAAAACCCTTGGTACTGCTTCCATATTTGTATGGCTCAATCAAACTGAAATAGCTTAAACTAATTTTATGATATAACTGCTTAATTATTTTTCCCAACAGGTACACTATTTTCCTCTATGATGTTTCCAGACCGTGCTCCCAGCGATTTATATCTCTATACCACCTTTGTAGGGGGAACACGAAACACGGAACTTGCACAAGCTTCAACGTAATTTACCTTAGTTATATTTATTTTGGAGAACCATATATATTCATCTTCTATTGACTTGCTTTTCCCTCTGTTCTCTATCTCCTTTATTTTACTAACTCTTGTTCATTGCAGTGATGAGCTTACGAAAATTGTAACATCTGACCTGGGAAAGTTGTTGGGAGCAGAGGGGCAGCCCACATTTGTCAAGTATGTCATCTCACCAAATTCATTTTAGCACTCACTCTACTTTGTGTGTTCTTATAAATTACACTTAATGGCAGCCATTTCTATTGGAGCAAAGGCTTTCCTTTGTATGGGCATAACTATGGATCAGTTCTCAAAGCAATTGACAAGATGGAAAAAGACCTTCCTGGATTTTTCATTGCAGGTAACTTCTTATAATGAACATTCGATATAAATCAGCTTCAACATGGACAAATTACGTCATACAATAATAAAAGGTTGGTAAAGAATAATGGTACCAATACTAAAGTTAAATCATTGGTTGCATTCAGATGAAGCCACTGGTGCATTCGTGCAAAGTTGTGAATGCTAAGGCCGAATGAACACCCCTTTTATCTAATCTTGATAGGGATGAGATTATACTGAATTTGATGAGAGCGTCTGCAAGAATTTAAATTCTAAACTTCTGTGCTACCAATGATCAACTTGGCAGGTAACCATAAAGGTGGACTCTCAGTTGGCAAAGCAATTGCCTCGGGTTGTAAAGCTGCTGATCTTGTAATTTCCTACCTCAACTCTGCTTCAGATAATGCAGTGTCCGATAAATGACTTTCATGGTAGATGCAGGAGTTGTATGCTTTCTGGTTACCAGATTTGTTGTTTCATTAATTCTTTATATTAGTATCTGTAAACACTCTAATAATCATTGTCCTTGCCCACTTCCCCACTTTAGAGTTGGGGAGAGGATATTAAGAGAGAGATCATTATTGAGAGAAAAGAAATGGAATTTAGCACTGCGTGTTCTGTTCATAACAGAGGTACATATTGGTTTTTATATACAAGTGGTTTTGTAACTAATAATGTTTACTTAACTAACTAACTCTACTTATAGTTAACGGTACAATATCTCTATTACTCCCCCTCAAGTTGGAGCAAATATGTCTAATATGCTCAACTTGCTCATTAAGTTGTGGAACTGAGTGGCAGAAACAGCTTTGGTTAACAAATCTGCAAGTTGATGTTGGGAAGGAACATGAATCAATTTGAGTATACCTGAATTAACCTTTTCTCTAACAAAATGACGGTCGATTTCCACATGTTTTGATCGTTCGTGGAAGGCTGGATTTGTAGATAGATGAATGGCAGTCATGTTGTCACAAAATACTGAAGTAGTGTCAATTTTGATTGTAAAGAATTTCAATAACTCTGTTAGCCAAGTTACTTCACTTGTTGCATTTGCAATTGCTCATATTGACCTCGTGAGCTTCTAGAGGCGTAAATTTGTTTCTTGGTCTTCCAAGATATCAAGGAGTTCCCTAGGAAAACACAATATCCCGTGGTAGATTTCCTGGTGTCAGGACAATTTGCCCAATCTGCATCTACATAAACTGAGAGATTAAATGAGGATTGGGCAGGAAAAATTAGTCCTTGTCCAGGAGCTGATTTTAGATATTTGAGTAGATGGTGAAGTGCATCTAGGGGTGTTGTTCTTGGCTTTGACATATATTGGGCAAGTTTATTAACAGGGAAAGTGATGTCTAGCCTAGAGATAGTTAAATACATCAACCTGCCAATGATTCTTCGATACATGGAGGGATCATCTAAGAGTTCACCATCATCAGCACTAAGCTTTAAATTCGGATCCATGGGGAGGGCAGCAGGCTTGCATGAGAGAAAACCAATATCTTCTAACAAAGCAATGGTGTATTTTCTCTGTGAAAGGTATATGCCTTTGTTGGATCTTGCTAGCTCCAATCCAAGAAAATATTTCAAGTCTCCTAGTATTTTGAGCTTGAACAGAGATTGTAATTTTTCCTGTACACAAGTAATGACAGTAGGTGAAGGACTAGCAATAATTATATCATCTACATAAACTAGTAAAAAGGCTATGGAGTCACCTGATCCAATTAAGAAAAGGGAATAATCACTTTTGGATTGAGTAAAACCATGATCCAAAAGAGTGGATGAGAATTTTTGAAACCATTGCCTTGATGCTTGTTTAAGGCCATAGAGGGATTTGGTTAGTTTGCAAACAAGGTTCTCCCCCTTGCTAGGATGTCCCAATGGTAAATCCATGTACACTTCTTCAAATAAGTCACCATTGAGAAAGGCATTATTAATGTCTAATTGCAATAATTTCCAATTCTTGGCTGCTGCAAGAGAGAGAAGTACTCTAACTGTAGTAAGTTTTGCTACAGGGGAAAAGGTGTTAAGGAAGTCAATCCCGGCTTGTTGGGTATATCCTTTTGCCACCAAACGAGCCTTGTATCTTTCTAGAGTACCATCAGATTTATATTTGGTCTTATAGACCCACTTGCAACCAATAGTGTGTTTGTTAGGAGGGAGGGTAACTAACTGCCAAGTGTTATTTGCCTCTAAAGCTGTCAATTATTCATGCATTGCCTGCCTCCATTCGGGGAATTTTACTGCTTGGTGATAGAAAGATGGCTCAGGAACAAAATTGATGTGCATGATGAATTGGGAGTAGTTTGGGCTAAGTCTATGAAAGGTAAGATGGTTTGAAATTGGATAAGTGACATTAGTAGAATCAGGGACAGTGTTGTAGACATAGTCTTTTAGGTGAGAAGGTGGTCTAGATATTCTTGTACTTCTTCTTGGGTTTGCAGTGGGTTCAAGGGCCACTGTAGGGTTTGTGTTTGTGGGGGGCATGTCTTGTATAGGAGCTGGCAGTGTTTGTATAGGGTTATCAGTTGTTATAATGGGGTTAGGCAAAACAAAATCTGCAAAAGGTTTAGGTATTGTGGGTTGGGAATTAGAGACAACAAAAGGAAATATGTTTTCATGGAAGGTGGCATCTCTAGAGATGAAAAATTGTTTGGTTTTCAGGTTATATAGCTTGTAACCTTTGTAACCAAGGGGATAACATACAAATATTGCAGGATCTGCTCTAGGTGAGAATTTAAGTCTGGTTGTTGGAATAGTGGCTGCATATGTAAGACAGCCAAACACCTTGAGCTGAGAGTAGTTTGGAAGTTTTCCAAAAAGAAGTTCATATGGGGATTTATACTTCAAAAGGGGGGTAGGTGTTCTATTAATTAGGAAAGTAGCTGTTAATAGGCAATCACCCCAAAAAGAAATAGGTACTTTTGATTGGAAAAAGAGTGCCCTTGCTACATTTAGCAAGTGTTGGTGTTTTCTCTCTACCACAGCATTTTGTTGTGGTCTATATGCACAAGAGAATTGATAGAGAACCCCCTTTTGATGTAAAAAATCAGTAATGGCCAGTTCCTTTGCATTGTTTGACCTTATTTGTTTTATTTTTTATTGAAATTGGTTTTCAACAAAGTTAAAAAACTGAATCAGGCATTTTGTAGCTTCAGATTTATTTGTAAGCATATAAATCCAAGTAAACCTAGTGCAGTCATCAACAATACTCAAAAAATATTTCTTTCCATTGTATGTGGGAGCATGATATGGTCCCCATATATCACAATGTACAAGGTCAAAAGGGCTAGTAGACATGTTATTATTGCAAACAAATGATAACCTATGAAATTTTGCTAAAGGGCATATAGAACAATGAGATTCAGACATATTATCTAGTGCAAGAGTATCAGAAAGTTTGTGTAGAACTTTATGTGAAATGTGGCCTAATCTTGAATGCCATAAATCTGCTATAGCGAAATTGATGTGAGTTATTGGAGATGTGAGTGTCAATTCAGTTGTTGTGATAGGAGTTGTATCTTGCTGAAAGACATAGAGGCCTTTGTGCAAATTACCCCTCCCAATCACCTTCATCAAATTGTTGTCCTGAATCATGAAATAAGAAGAGGAAATTGCTACAGATAATGGAGAGTTCTTTAATAATGCAGGGATAGATAAGAGGTTGACATGAAATTGGGGAATGTAAAGAACATTATGGAGAATAAGGTCTTTTGCTAAAATAACACTACCAATTGAATGAACTAAAACTCTAGATGCATCTGCTAAATTAACATGTTTGTCGTAGTCTTAGTAGCAGAAAAAAGGTTTAAAGAACAAGCAACATGTGATGTAGCACCACTATCTAAAATCCAAGAATCTAATTTAAACAAGGATTTGGGTAGTGATGAGGAAAGGATCAAACCTGACGGTTCTATATTCTCAGTATTACCTGATGCAGGAGGAACATGTTGAGAGTTTAATAAAGTCAGCAATTGTTGAATCTGAGTTGGATTCAACTGTGGAGGATTCTCATCATGTTGGGCAGCAGCAACATGATGAACGACTTGTCTTCCTCTACCACGCTCATATCCATG
This sequence comes from Dalbergia cultrata, assembly GCA_031216105.1. Classification (NCBI taxonomy): domain Eukaryota; kingdom Viridiplantae; phylum Streptophyta; class Magnoliopsida; order Fabales; family Fabaceae; genus Dalbergia; species Dalbergia cultrata. Next base: position 25,278,240 of record CM062353.1, on the reverse strand, counting down.
GGGAAAACCAATTATTCGATAGCACTTTTCTTTGGTGTGACCCAAAATGTTGCAGTTAGTGCATAGGGGTCGCTCTTTCTTTGTATTTTTGCCTTTCGAATCAAATTGAGGCCGAGTACTGTTTCCTACCTGAAAAGCAACTTGGCTCGAAGATGAATTTGATAAAGAGCCAACTAGCCTCTGTTTTTCCTCTTGAGTAATCAGGGCCAAAACTTTGGTAATTGATGGAAGAGGCTCCATGAGAATAATTTGTCCTAGAATTTGGGAGTAGGAGTCATCTAATCCCATCAAGAAACAGTGAATGTATTCAGCTTGCAAGAATTCCTGAAGAGGGCGATTACTATCGTAGTTACACACCCCAAGGGAGGGCAAAAAGAGTTAAGTTCTTCCCAAAGAATCTTGATCTTGGTGAAGTATTGGGAGATAGACAACGAACCCTGATGAAGAGTCATTAATTCACGCTTTAGTTTGAAAATTCGAGGTCCGTTACCATGTTGAAACCGTTTTTGAAGATCTTTCCATAGATCGGCTATGGAATCAGCATACACTAAAGAAGTTGCGATTGCTTTGGACATAGAGTTAAGGATCCAGGAGCAAATGATGTCGTTCACACATTGCCAAGATTCAAAAAGATTGGGGTTAGCAACGGGATCTGGTTGAGGAATGGTACCCATGATGAACCCTAATTTTCGTTTCCCATTTAACGCGCGGCGCATTGCGTGGCTCCAGGAGTGGTAGTTCTCCTCGGTCAAGGGCTGTGAAACGAGAACCAAGCCAGGTTGATAAGAAGGTTGGAGGAAGTATGGATCATTGAGGGTGTTCGCCATTAAAGGATCGTTTGCCATCAAGTGCAGAGGGAGATTTGAAGGAAAAAGCATTAGCAATATCAGGTAATCTCTACTGATACCATATTAAGAGAGAGATCATTATTGAGAGAAAAGAAATGGAATTTAGCACTGCATGTTCTGTTCATAACAGAGGTACATATTGGTTTTTATATACAAGTGGTTTTGTAACTAATAATGTTTACTTAACTAACTAACTCTACTTATAGTTAACGGTACAGTATCTCTATTAGAGGAAGTTGAAATGGGAGAGTACCCAAATTTGACAATAACCAAGAATATAAACACCCAAACTCAAGTATGGAGAAATGGAGAGAAAACTAAACATAAATCAAGATCAATCCTTACCTTGAAGCTTGAAGGAGGAAGACAGTGAGAGGATGGAAGAGAGGTTGGAAACTTAGGGTTTGCATTTGGGAGAGAAAACATGTAGGGAAAGGGTTTATATAGGTAAAGGGGATGATTTTAATGAAACTGCATCGTTTTGGGGTTTATTGGTATCAAGGGATTTACCATGGCGTGGGGTAGGCTCACCATAGCATGGGTATCTGTATAAGAGGTTGTTGTTTTTACAATTTGTGGTGTCTGGGGCTTTCTCGGTGATGCAAGTGGATTCTAGGGGACACTAAAGTTGTACTAGACTTATCTATGATACTTGTACTTGAGACATCACAATATTTTATGAAGATTTATTTAGCAATTTTAAAACAACGAGCTTGAATAATATTAAGTTAATAAGAAATTAGTTTTGGTTAAAATCTTTTAGAAAAGGTATTTTAGGATAATTAATAAAAAAATACATCAAATAGGGCAATAGCTACTCCCAAAGAATAACTCTAGCCAATGTCTTCTTGAGGATGCATTTAATAGTAGCTCTTCACGAGACTGAATTCTACATGTGGGTAAGTAACATTTTTTAGTTTCCTTGAATGATAATGAATTCCAAGGCAAAGGCTGCAATGCACCTCCTAAACTATGGTGTATCACACACCAAGTTATCTAATGGTAAGGATTTGAGTGATTATCCAATCATAGTGCCAATGCATTATAGAAGATCCACTTTCTCTTTGACATATCTAAAAACTCCATCATCCATGCGAGCACCAACACCCAGATCCTAGTCATTGACCACCACTCAAGGTTTGTTGCCAAAGCCACTAACGTCTTCTTCATTGTTGGTTTTGGTGTATGCTTCAAATACTAGCTATAGGGGAGGACCTCGAGGCCATCGTCGTCTTCACCAACAATAGCACCACGAGGCCAACCACCACCGCAAACGAGTTCAAACCGGTCCCACACCTTTGTTGCCTCATCTGCGCCACCCACAATAACACGCTTGGCCACGCGCTGCCATACTCATCTACGCTTACCATAGCCATTGTGAGATCATGCTGGCCATCCACAGTCTAAAGCTTGCCAAGTAGAACAACTAGAAGCTTTTGTTGGATAACATACTCGGGAAACATGTTTGTGTTTTCAATAGCATATTTTGGAGTAACCATCGAATTACTAGTGGAATTGGACACCGAATTCAAATTGTCCCTGAAATTTTGAAATCTTTTAATGTGAATGGCCATTAAGGGGAAAGGGAGGAAAAATTTTATGATGCACCATATAGAATTAATACATGGATAGACACTTAAAATTGAGCCATTAGATGATGTGGTGTGTGGTGGTCCCTACTTGATAAGAAGCATTGCAAAATTTGCCAGTGGTAGCAAGTAGCAATTTCAAACTTCGATTTTGATGGAATCCTAAGGAGGGATACCACAGCCTGTCCGTTGCAAAATGGTCCCCCCCACCTCTCGTGGTTTTAACGGGCAAATGCTACTACGTACTTGTTTCTTTTGCCGTTACCACTCTTCTTATTTTTGTTTCACCTCAGAAAAATAAAGTCACGTAACCAAATTATCTTATCTTGCATATGATTGACAAAAAGACATTATGGTACTTTTATCTTCGTATGATTATGAAATTATTGATTTCTTTGGTTTCCTTTTTTTAGGTGGAGATACGACATGATATAAGTTAAGACATGAGAAATGACATGACTTTTTTTTTTTTTTTTCGGTTAATGTTAGGATGAGTTAAATTGGAAGGAAAAACCACATATCCAACGTGAGATAAAGACAACAATCACTTCAATCGAAAAAAAGAAGACAATAATCGGATATAAAATGCTGCATTCATAAATCATCGGATTTCGTAAGTATTTGTATGAGTGGTTTAGTTTTTGACGATTTACCAATCCCAAGTTTGACACATGATCAACAACCTTATTTACTATACTTCTTTTGTTTTTCCTTTTGGCTCACTATACTACTTTCTAGTTTAGTTAGATTTTTTTGGTGAGTATATATATACTACTAGTGTTTTATATTTATGAGATTGTTTACAATACTACTTCTATGACAAGATAAACGCAAAACTTTAGTTCTTCAAAGGATAAAACTGCATCCTAAAGAGACTGACAGTCACAGCAAACAAATGTGTCGGAGTCCATGTGTATTATTCATCGAATTGGGCAATATTTAGGAACACATGAGCTAGCCTCTTTTTTTTTTTCTTTTTTTTTTTGTCAAGGGAACACATGAGCGTTCGACTGAATAAATGTATGCAACATTGATCATCATCTAAAATTGAACGGGCCCTTATCTATTTTGTGATGAGCCAAGTAGAGCTTTCTTTTAGGTACGGTGTGAATTTCATTTTACTTTGATGCACTCCTTATGATATGAAATAAATTCTTATTCGATTCGAAGTGAGGATAAAATTGACATTTAATTAGTAGCAGCACCTAAAGGTGGAGCACAACACAATGGTTTATAGGATAGGGTTAAAAACACGTGGAAGTCAGATTTGATCTAATTTAGGATTTAAACAAATTTTAACTAGTTGTTCTTACATTGTTGGATGAGTAGCTTCTATTTTTTAGAAAAAATATATCCCTTTAATTTACTGTCATAAAAGCTTTTGATGTATATTTTTTGCTAGGCTAAATGTTCGCACTTTTCTCTGAAATTACAAGTGTAGTCACTTTAATTTTTAAAATTGTAGTATGTGAATTAAATTAATCTCTGAAATAAAAATAAAATAAATTAATTTCTTTTTTAAAAATTTTGAGTCAAAGTATCTATAATAATAACGATATTACTTTAGACCTGAAATAGTAATTTGGTTTATAAAGTGTATTTAAGGGACTAGTTTAATTTATTTGTATTTCAGACACTAAGTTGTTGACTTATGTTTTACAATTATAGGGAATAAAATTTAATTTAATTTCTCAGTTTCAGATATTTACACACAACTTTAAAGATTAAAATCGTCCACTCAAATTTTAAATATTCTATTATATTAATGTTAGAAAAGTTTCCTTTGCATACTTTAAGGTGGCAGCCCGAGCATATGTACACTTGAAATTTTGTAACTTTGTTTCGGCAAATATCTTATTTAAATGTTTATGTAAAATTAATTTTTTATTATCAAAATTAATGTATCAATAGCCCTCTCCTAAAAAGGAGAATTACTGGCCACGAAATACGTTTCATTCTTATAAGTGAAGATTGAATCCCTGACCACATGGTTAAGGAATAAGGTAAATTACCACCACACCACAAATCATGGTTTATGTGAAGATAACTTTTAAAAAATAATGTACTAATATTATTTTGTATTTAAATACATATCAATAAAAATGCCTATTTTGAATGTTTTCAAAATATTTTTTCGAAGGTCAGATATTTTAACTTTAAGAGAGCACTAAAAGTAAGGTTTTAATGAAGTAATAAACTGCACTGCTAAACAAAACAAAGAGTTAAAAAAACGTGACTTTTGATGTTTAGAAAATTAAGAAAAAAGAAAGATGTAAGTTGTATTAATAGAACCTAAGCATCATAAAAATAAGCTGCAATTGTATACAATTCTTTTATAACATTAAATTATATAAACAACTCCTAAGGGCTCAGGCTAAAAACAAAACGAACAGTGTAATCTATACCATTAAAAAGAAAAAAAAGATGGATTAGCATGTCCCACCTTCCTGGTCATGACATATATCATCAAACGTGCTACATGCCGAATAGGTAATACAATAGATTCCAATATATTTCAAGACCCAAGATCATCTAGACCATGCGGAACCTGCCCAAACGGCCAAACCTCTGAAAAGAGCATGTGAATGCAAGCACTGGCATTTCCAACAATTACCAATAGAGTCATAGGACAATGTATGGGAGTAACAATTTTCAGAAGCATAATACAAACAAATAAGGTCCTGAGATATAAGACATCAAAAGTCACAACATAGGATTAGGGCGACACAGTTGCCAACATATATCTTCAAGTCATCATCTTCTCTGTGTCCCTCTTGTTCCTGCTTCCTCGTGCTCTTCTTCTACCCCACACAACTGGTCCTGTCTCTCTCCCATTAACAACAAGAGCAGAGACAGAGACAGAGAGAGAGGCACTTTCTTCGGAGGGTGCATTAAATGCCTTAGTTCATGCAGTTATTATGCATTGTTTTAGTCTCTCATGATACGGCTTTTTTCAACTACTACCTCCCTTCTTCATTTATCTTCGTTTCAACTCGTGTTCATTATTGATTCAGCAATTTGCATTGTAATGTTATGTCACTGCTCTTTTCTTTTTTTTCTATTTTTTCACTTCCCTAGATGCTGTCCTTCCCTGTTTCCCCCTTCTTATTTCAGCTTCCTAGAGGTGGTGGCTCCTTCTTTCCTTTACTCACTTTTATGTCCTTTGCTTTCATGATTTTCACTGAATGGCCCGTCCTTGTTAGAGTAACACCCCATTTAGTAGCTTTGAAAAATTTTCCCGCTTTCCCTGTCATTTAATGAATGAAACCGCAGCTCTAGTGTAATTTTCTTCAGAACGTGGTGTCTTCAGGTCGTTTGATATCTTTTTAAGGTGGAAGCTAATTTTGTTGCTGTTGAAAATATTTGAAGCTTTTCCTCTTGTTGAGCTCGTTAGTCCATAACTTGTGCTGAGTTTGATGCTCATAACTCTCAAAACCTGGTTCAATGAGAGATTTTTGCTTTTATCGTTATTTTGTGGCTCTTTTCTGGTTTTTTTTCGTCCCTAGCACCCATGGACTACAAGCTGCTGAGACCCAAGTCTTGTTACAGATAAGGAAGTACCTGGAGTACCCTACCTCATTGCAAATTTGGGAAAATTACAATGATGACCTCTGTGGGATTCCTTTATCATCTCATATGAGCATTAAGTGTGAGGGTAAATCGGTAACTGAGCTCAAAATTATGGGAGATAAACCTGTGAAGGTTATCAAGTTCAATGGACTTGCAGTTCCCAATGTTACACTATCCATGAGCTTCTCTATTGATTCTTTTGTCACCACATTAACAAGGCTAGCCAGCTTAAGGGTCCTTAGCTTGGTTTCCCTGGGGATTTGGGGTCCACTTCCTGATAAGATTCATAGGTTGTCTTTGCTTGAAGTCTTGGACTTGAGCTCAAATTTCTTGTTTGGTTCTATCCCTCCAAGAATAGCTACAATGGTAAAGCTTAATACACTAACACTTGATAGCAATTACTTTAACAGCACCATGCCTAATTGGTTTGGCTCATTGTCTAATCTAAATGTCTTGAGTTTGAAAAGCAACCACTTAAAGGGTTCATTCCCCTCCTCACTATGCAAAATTAAGTCCCTTACTTGTATTTCTTTGTCCCACAATGAGCTGTCTGGTGGATTACCTCATCTTAGTGCTCTCACTGGCCTGCATGTGCTGGATTTTAGAGAGAATCATTTCGATTCTAAGCTACCAGCATTACCAAAAGCAGTAGTCACAGTTCTTCTAAGCAAAAACTCGTTCTCAGGGGAGATACCTAGTCAGTTTAGTGAATTGGGACAGCTTCAACATCTAGACCTTTCATCAAATCATCTCACCAGGATACCCCCATCTGCATTGTTCTCTTTGCCAAACATCAGTTACTTGAATTTAGCAAGCAATGTGCTAAGTGGTTCCCTTCCAGACAAGCTAAGATGTGGCAATAAGCTTGGTTTTGTTGATATTTCCAGTAACAAGTTGAATGGTGGACTCCCTTCTTGTTTGTCCAATACGTCTGATCAAAGAGTTGTTGAGTATGGTGGAAACTGTTTGTCTGTTCATTCTCAACCTCAGCGTCGAGGGTCTTATTGTAAAGAATCCAGTTCAGGATGGAATAAATATTGGAGATGGAAAATAGCTGCGGCAGTTGCCATCATTATTGTAGTTGTTCTTGTGCTTTTAGCTCTTGGAGTTTTCCTTTATAGAAAATATTACTCAAGGGTGAATTTTGAGCATGAGGTGTTGCCAAAGGTTGCCCAAGATAACTCAACAACCGGGGTCTCGTCTGAACTCCTTGCTAGTGCCAGTAAGTACAAAGTAATGTCCTGCAGTTTGATTCAAACAGTAGATGATTAGATTGCTTGTTGCTTGGGTGAAGTCTGTGGATTTTAATTAGATATGCACGTTTAAAATAGAAATACTGATATATCTTATTTCCTATCTCATTCAGGATTCATTTCTCAAGCAGTGAAGCTAGCGACACAAGCTACTCCAGCCTGTCGACAGTTTTCAATTGAAGAGTTGAAGGAAGTCACAAAAAACTTTGACTTGTCAACTTATATTGGTGAAGGCTCCATAGGGAAGGTATTCTTCAATCACTCAAAATATATTCTTTGAAAGATATTGGATTGTTTCCAGTTTTCAAATGTTCTTTATGAGTGATTATTCATCATATTGGATGGTTTCTTTTGGTTGCTGTCTTTGTTTAAATGCTTTCGCTTAATAGAAGCAGATGCATGCAAAACTAAGAACCACCTACTCTATAAATATTCTGAGCACATTCTTCCCAAAATTACTTTATTTTGACGAAAGGTTGCAATCGCTGAAATCCTTACCAAGATTACAGCATTTACATGTGCAAACCTAGAGCAAGTGAGTAACTATTTTGAGTGTTATGAGGGTAAAATGATTTTACATTCTGGTTAGGATAAACGCAAGGTAATTTTGTTATGCTCATTTTGTATGCTCTATGTAAATGGACTCTTTTATGTCTGCTGCTACATTTCAGTTGTACAAAGCTAAACTAGAGAATGGACCCTATGTGGTGATACGTTCTGTGACTTTATCAAAGAAATGCTCAATACAAAACCTCAAAGCTCGGTTGGATTTACTCTCAAAGCTTCACCATCCAAATTTGGTTAGCCTATTGGGTCATTGTATTGGCAGTGGTGGACTAGATGATTCTAGTACTCACAAACTTCATCTTGTTTATGAGTATGTGCCAAATGGGAATTATAGTAGCCATCTGTCAGGTTAGTATGCCATAATAGTACTATGTTACTGAGTGCATAAATTTTACTGATGATGCCATTAGGGTATGTTTGTGAGTTTGGATTTTGAGGGGACACTACAGGCCCTTCCTTCCCCTCCCTTCAATCCAAACTCACAAACATACCTTTAAATTCTTTGACATCATAATTGTTTCTGCTATCCATGGCTGCTTGAATTTCAATCATAATGAGAAGACAATACTTTTGAGAGAGGCATTTTTCTCTTGGTGTGTGTTTGGTATTGTGGGTAGAAATGAAGAGGAAATATTTATGGATGAGTTTTATGTATAAAACTACGTATAAAGCTTATCCATGAAATTTCTCCCCGATTCTTTTACACTCACACCAAACATGCCCTTGATTTAAGATTTTACCTTCTGGCCAAATAGACTGCATTGTTGAAAAATGATCACACATTAAGTTCGATGAAATGAGAAGCCACTAGGATTTAGGAAGTAGTAAGACTAGACGTTTTATGCTTCTTTTTGTTTTTATGATTGATTGGAAATTCCTGCGTATAAGTTTTTGACTAGTGATGCATAGTCGTGGATAACTCAGTTTTTTTATATGTTAATATCTCGTTCTACCTCATAATATCTAATTTTGTTTACCAATTTATCTGTCATAGCTTCCTATCTAGAGAGTAACCATTCTTAATTCAAACATGCAGAGTTTTCACCTGAGAAGGCATTAAAGTGGTCTGATAGATTGGCAATTTTAATTGGAATTGCCAAGGCTGTCCATTTTCTACATACTGGTGTGATACCTGGTTGCTTTGGAAACCAGTTGAAGACAAACAATGTCTTACTTGATGAGCATCGCATTCCCAAACTAAGTGACTATGGTATGTCCATCATTGCTGAAGAGATCGAAAAGCATGAGGTATGCTTTCTTGCTATTCATTCCAACTATTTAATCTTTGTCTAGTAGGATTCAAGATTGGTCCTAGAGTGACTCTATTGCTTGGTTGGTGTTGTACAGGCAAAGGAAGAGAATCCAAAGTCATGGTATGGATGCCGGTGGTAGGTTATTATTCTTTGGCATGACAAAATGAAAATTTGGATTTTATGTTAATCAATTCAAGTACACAATCCTTAAAATGTATACATTTCCCACAATCCAGTCTCCTCTTTATCCAGCTTCACTTTCACTAACAACATCACATAATCACACCTATGAGAAATTCGTTAGTAGACGTTACCTGCCCTGATCACACCTATGTGCAAAGGTATTATTTAGAGAGAGCTGCATTTTTAAAACGTCAACTCTTGAGTGTCTACAGAAAAAATGCATAGCTAAAGGTCTGTTTAGTTTCTATTTTCATTTCCTGTATTTAGTTTTAATTACAAAAATGCACCTTATTTTTACTTTACTTCGTTAAGGAAATAGTGATAACATGTGTTTTTGTAAAATGTCATCTTATTTTTCTTCATCTTTCATAAACTCCTGAAAATAGAAACAGAGTACACATTGAAAACAGGAAATGAAAAAGAAGCCAAACAAGTTGTAAATCTCTCATATAGATATTTCCATTGGCTTAACACCTATTAGCATTTCTTGACATCCTTTCATCTTCATTTAATGTCCATGAAGCTAATTCAACCATCAGCACCAACTCTCTGTCAATATGTTTACTTCTTATTCTCCATTCACTATCCTTAATTGAGGGTATAAAAATGAAATGTCTAATATGATACAGTTTGCAATTGATTTATTGTTCAATTGCGTTTGCATAGATGAATCCCGACAAATTGTTCTGAATTTTTCTGGTCTTTTATATTTTACCTTGCAGGCAAAGCACAAATTTAGATGATGATGTTTATAATTTCGGATTCATACTGTTTGAATCACTTGTTGGACCCATACCAAGTGATAATAGCGAAGCATTCTTTCTTAATGAAAAGGTTAGAGAAAAGCTTTTAAAAACTTCCGCTTGGATTAATTAGAGTAATGATATATTCACATACAACTTCTTTCACATATATGACATATGTGAGGAAAATTCTCATAAATTTGAGGAAGATTATATGTATTAATATTGTAACTCTAGCAATAAAGCTTCTGCTTCAATGAAAGTATAAGAATCCGTAATTATCGGTGTTGAAAATGTTAAAATGATTTGTTTTCCCTATGCCCATTCTAAGGAAAATCCCCAAATTTATTTTGAGTATGCTAGTTCTAAGCTTAAGGAAAACACCTAACGAATATATTTCAGTTTCTCACCCTATGCTATAACATGATTGAACTTTTCACTCTACTTCCCTTGGCTTGTCAGTTTTCTATCATAATAGACGCGATAAAGATGTTACCATATAATTATATCAGTTTGAGACATTTTAATTCTCAAAAACGATTTCATCTTGTTTGTACATACCCCTTTCACATGTTAGTTTCGTATAGTGGTTAACTTAACAAACCACACAGCCAAAGTAACAATATTCAAACTCATATGGTTTAGGAATTCTGGATTGACTTTAATTTTAGTGAAAGTGGCTAAATTTAAAATTGAGATAAAAATTCATTTGGTGCATGCTTAGTGAATAAATTGAGATATTGTCAATTCTTTGCATTTAACTGCTAACAAATATTTCAAGGAGCTCTCTCTCTCTCTCACACACACACACTCACTTCTACACTTATGCAGATATTATGCTTTGCTACACAATCAAATGATTTAGAAAAATGGATTATCAACAACCATGCATCAATTCTCTCTTAAAAAGCTTAAGGGGGTACTAGTTAGCCAAAAACAAACCAAGCCAAGATGCATGATCCTAAGTCACCAGAATCTGCTTTCAATTGAATGCAAGACTTATGACAAAATTTCCCTATGTCCAATTGTCCACCAAGCATGCACCGATTAAACATTTTTTCAGTCTGCTTTAAATGATGATTTTGTTCAAGCTGAACCATATATATAGAGAGAAGTTAGGCTCTCTAGGAGCAAAACATTGCTCTTGTTTTGATTTGTGGCATTTATGTTGGTCAAATTCATGATAAATGACCATATTGAAACTTGAAACTCTAGGGTCAGATATAAATTGAGAATTTCTGGGATCCCACTTTATCTATCGTCAATTTTTATTGTTGTTCATTTTATTCATTAGAAAGTTTTTAATTGACCAAATCCAGCAACCCATGTTGTGAACCACAGGCATCCTTTGACAGTCAAGATGGCAGAAGAAAATTTGTGGATCCGGTAGTGTTGACCACTTGCAGTCAAGAGTCATTATCAATTGCAATATCTATCACAACCAAATGCATATCTCCAGAATCCTCATCTCGTCCCTCTTTTGAGGATGTTCTTTGGAACTTACAATATGCAGCTCAAGTCCAAGACACTGCAGATGCAGATAAAAAATCAGACTCTATATCATAGGTTCAAGCTTCAAGTCCTTCCTCCAACAATGCAGATAGCGATAGTAGGGAATGTCATTAGCATCTACAAGTAGAAAGCACAATCTCGTTTGTCAATCTTTATTGCAGTTATAGATGTATAGTTGTTAGAATATTTCCCCCTCACTTTTTCTATTTCCTCTTGAGTTTAGATAAGAGAAAGGTAGCTAGGACCAGGATTCACATGACTTTTAATTTGTAAAAGAAGTGGGAATTAACAATTTAGGCCAATGCAAAAAAATCATAAATATTAGCTACAATTGCTGGGTAGAAGTCTGGTTGATGGTACTATAGCACTTTAGAAGGGAGTTGAATCAAATGCCTTTTTTTTGTTCTTGCATGCCTAGCACACAAATCAAAAAGCTCACTATTCACGCCAACAAAATATATCAAGAAAAATATACATCAAATTTTAATGTGAAAAATCCTCCAAAATAATTAGGGAAAACCCACAAGACAAATTCCAAAAAAAAATTCAACTATATTTAAAGCAATTACAATAAAGTGTACTATAGTAGAATTCTCTCTTCTATTATAATTGGTAGTATTTCAAAGATCTAGAGAATGTACCCAAACCTCTAGTGTATACTACACTCTTGAAATTTCTCACATATTCTATTTATCTCTCATTATAATGAGCCAAATGATTTACTTCTTTTGCTTGGTATGGTCTTCGCTTGGCATTGGTGTCTATTTATAAAGCCTTGTTACCAAATTGCACTAAATGCAATTTAACCACCTTGTCATAATATCTTCATTTGAGGAGAGGAGGTTACAGAAAGAGTTTTTTCTTCCTTCCCTTTATGAGAAAACCGTAAGACATAAATGACTGTTGGAAAATTTTTGGTGAAGAGTGACTAACTTAACTTAGTCCATTTAGACTGAAGAGTAAAACATATTACAAGAGTAATAATAATCCCAACCCACTAACAAGATAACCTAAAACATATTCTCTAACATCTCCCCTCAACCTAGAGCATAGATGTTAATCATGCTCAGCTTGTTACAAATATAATCTATTCTATTCTTGATGAGTGCTTTGATGAAGGTGTTCGTGAGTTGCTCCCCAAACTGCACATGCCCAGTTACAAGCAGTTGTTGTTGAATCTTTTCATGTACAAAATGACAATCAGCTTCAATATGTTTTGTTTTCTCATGGAAGACGGGATTCAATGCAATATGAATGGCTGCATCATTATCACACCATAACTTTATGGGTATAGTACTAGCAAAGCCAATCTCATTAAGTAAATGACAGACACATACCAGTTCACATGTTACTTGTGACACTGCTTGATATTCAGATTCATCACTAGATCGAGCAACAACACTTTGTTTCTTACTTCTCCAGGAAATAAGGTTGCCTCTTACAAGAACATACACCCTAGTCAGCATCAGAAAATCCTTCAACTAAAGCATATCCATGATCTTTATACAAAAGCATCTATGCATTTCTTATGTGTTTGAGCATAAGTGTGAGTGAGAGCTTAAGGACATGCCCCAATTTAAGTGTGGGGGAAGGACAATGCACAGCTACGAGCGGCCAAAAAAATTAAGCAAGTGGCACACAAAAAATAAATCAAGTAAAGTGGACAAAAAAAAGAGAAGAAAAGAAAAAGGTTGCAAAAATTTAGATGAAGGTGTGCCACATTGCAAATTAAGGGAATGTGCATGTGTTAAGTTGGATAAAGTGTACCCTTAAATATTTATGCTCTTGATGTATGCATTTGCTCTCCTTTGACTAGAGGTTTAGCTATATTAGCCTATATGATGCGGAACCCTGTGGATATCAACATCCAGAAACCCCAACACAAAATTGATACGAAAGATAGGATTGAAAACAAAATAAAATATCACAAGAGAATCACTCTACCTTGTAATCCTCTATTCAGTTTCCTGATGCAACCAGATAAGGGAATCACTCAACCTCACTTGCACACACAAAGTTTCTAAAAGAAACCAGAGAAATTTCATTCAAAATAAAACTGATCTGAAATGGCTACCGAAATTAGAGGTATTTATACCTCTTATTTAGGTTAAACTTATTTCCTAACCCTACTAGATTAGACCTAAATTACTACACTACTAACTGGACTTAACAAACATAAAAATAAAATAAAACAAGTCTTGAAATATTTTAAAATAAAGAAACTAATAATAAAACAAATAAACCATATTTGGCCTAACATGACTGGAACATATGCTTGATACAAATTAAGCCAATAATTCAAATATTGAAATATCAATTTGCACTCGTAAACTCATATAATTCCCTCTTCCCTAAAAGAAGATTCGTCCTCGAATCTTGTAGGTGTTTCTATTTGTCCTTGTTAGCACCAAACATAGTCCAGGGTCAAACACAACATCTTCAAATTCTTGCAACAAATAGACAAAATGACATAGAAAATTTGGGGGAAATGCAATTGTAGAGAGTGAAACTTCGTTGAACCACATTGGAACAAAAGTTCTTATGCCGAACAAAATACCCTGCAAATCTTTATCTTTTGGACAAAAATATTGTATCTCTTTAACTTTGTCACCCTGCTCATTTTCACACTTTGTTCTTCCGTTACATTCACCAATGAGCCTTTTTCTACATTCTTGTTGCTTTTGACCTCTATCCGCTCTTCTTTTTCTAGTACTTCATGCTCTGAATTCTTAAGAGAATATTGTTGAATTTTGATTTGATCAAGATACACCTCATTGGAGATAGTGGCACAACAATATATTCACTGTGCTCTAGGTTGTCCACATGAACTTGCAAATCCAATACAGGCCTAGTAGCAAGAGGTTCACCATGCTCAACAATGTTAACATGTTCATTGTTATCAAAGCAATCCTCCAAAGATGGCGTAGTATCATTATCAACAGACTTAGAACCATCATCAGAATTAGACACAACTTCACTTTTCCTAACATTTAAGGTTCTTTTGATTGGGCAATCATATGTATATGGACACAATCCCAAACACCGAAAACACAAAATATCAGTATGTCTCGAAGTGGCAGTAGGAGAAGATGAATTAGAGGTACCTCTCTCACGGTGTGATTTCATATGCTTCTTCTTCATGTTATCCTGAACTCTTCTATGCCAAACAAAATTAGTTGCATCAAGCTCCTCCTCAAATTGTTCATGATAAGAATCATTGTGACAGTGTCAGTTCTTTGGAAGAATCTTGATACTTCCCTTGGACTTAGATTGGGACACCACCTGTAGTCGCACTTCCATATCATCTAATCTGCTATTTATTTGTTGACATTGGCGCATAAGGAGCTTTATGGCATTCACTCTATCAGCATCTTTATTACTCTCAGATATGTTAATAGCCATTTGAACAACCTGCAAAGTAATAAAAGAGACAACCTCACAAAGCACTCACTCACGTGTTTCACTCAAAAGTGGACACTCGTGTTTGTACTCAATATGGCCTTTACCCTTTTTTACACTCACCACTCTTGTCTGTTACCACTCTGGACCCCTTATAAATGTTGCACTTCAGAAACCAAACAAACTCAAACAAGACAAAGTCCCAAGTAATATTTAAATGACAAAAGAATAATCAAAGAGCTAGAAAGAAATGATGAGAAAAAAAATTGGAAAGATAAAACAAATAATAATAATAATAAAAGAAATAACAAAAAGAATATGAATTTTTTTTTCGCTTGCGCGCTGAAACTGATGTGCTTGCGCTTCCTAAACAAAGAAAAAGCAAAGGATGGAGGTTAAAGCTTTTGTGCTTTGTGAGCGAACAGGTAAGGTTCCTTTTTTATTTTTTGAATTTGTTGAATGGAAATGAAACGAAACAAAAGAAATTGGAAACCAAATTAAAAAAAAATCTAACGCAAAGGAAAAAAATGAAGAAAAACGATGATAGACTCGAGAAAGAAATAATTAAAATAGATAAATAGGAATTTTATCTAATACCTGAAACTGATATCAAATGATACAGAACCCCGTGGATATCAACACCCAGAAACCCCAACACACAATTGATATGAAAGATAGGATTGAAAACTAAATAAAATATCACAAAGGAATCACTCTACCTTGTAATCCTCTATTCAACTTCCTGATGCAACAAAATAAGGGAATCATTCAACCTCACTTGCACACATAAATTTTCAAAAAGAAACTAGAGAAATTTCATTCAAAATAAAACTGATCTGAAGTGGCCACTGAGTTTGGAGGTATTTATACCTTTTATTTAGGTTAAACTTATTTACTAACCCTACTAAATTAGATCCAAATTACTACATTACTAACTGGGCTTAACAAACATAAAAAAAAAAAAAAAAACAAGTCTTGAAACATTTTAAAATAAAGAAACTGATAATAAAACAAATAAACTAGACTTGGCCTAACATGACTGGAACATATGCTTGATGCAAATTAAGCCAATAATTCAAATCTTGAAATGTCCATTTGCTCTCCTAAGCTCGTATCACTATATATCTACCCACCTTCATCTAAGCTTCATTACAACCCAAGACAAGTCTTCTTGATTCAATATACATGTGTGTGTGACGAATGGAAAATGAGATTAGTGGCAAGTCTATGACAATGCATTTTCAATTCAGGTGATTAAGTGTGCATCATAGCTGAAAACAGTTAAGTGAATGAGTGGCAAGCACTGACCATGAGAGGATTTTTGTACTTGCTTATGTATCATGTATGTGGATCCTAACCTGTGTGCTATGTTCTTGCTCATGCCTTGCTTGTTGCTTGATTTTTTGTGTGAAAGCATACTATTTGTGCCTCTAGGTCCATTGGATTGATGTATTATCATTTCTTCTCATGCATCTTGCATTTTTAGAGTTAACAGAGCCAAGAGTCTAGTATTTTCGTAATTGCATTCCATGCATATTGTGATATTACCGTTCATCCATACCTTTGGCCTAACCTTGTTTTCACATATAAGGACATGCAAAAGCTCAAGTGTGGGGGAGTTTGATAAAGGGCATTCATGCCACTTATTTTACTTCTAAACCTTAGCTTTTTGCATAGATTTGGCTGTGTTATTGATGTAAATAATTAGGATTTTGACTTGATCCTCATTGTGCAATTTTGATAGGATCATTGACTATTGATTTTGGAATGATTAAATGATTATAGCATGTTGCGTTTTTGTATACAGGAACTTTGGATTGAGTACAAAATGTCAAGAATCAGGCTAGAAACTTTTTGGGAGCTAAGGGGTTGCATAAATGGAGCTAAGGAGTTGTATAAATGGAGCAAAGACACAAAGAACCATTCTCTCAGCGCTTGATAGAGTCATAAGAAGGAATGCTCGAACTAGAGGTTCTGGTGCCATGCTCATTTGAGCACCGTAGCACTCATGCGATGACTCGATTTACTAGTTTTTAACAATGTTTTTGGGCCCCGCTTTTGTAATTTTAGAGAGCAATATTTGAGGAAAAACTTTTACCCTAGTTTTAGAATTTGAATTTTTACATCTACTCTATCTCTTCTTCTCTATTCTCCTCTCTTTAGGGATTCCATTAGTGAATTTAGTTTGTTCTTGGAGATTTTCACAAGGATCATCGTTATTATTTTTATATACTCTTTTATTTTCATTTTTGTAATTCTCCAGAGATGATGAGTAGGTTTCCTTACTAGTGTAAAGGGTTTCTATATGGATTGAGATGATATTTGAAACCCATTTTCTATTGAATATATTAGTTTTTTCAATGTTCTTTAGTTGCTATTCTTATAACTCTTGTTGCGATTATTACAATTTTTATTAGAATAACTAAATTGGCAATTGTTGTTTAGGTAGACCCTTTAAGCATAAATTGATTGATTAATTAGTTTATATTTGAAGAAAAGCATTAAAATTAACCTTCTAATTAGCAATTAGGCTATAGCAAATGGTATATTAAATCAATGTAAATTACTAGTTATTTGCGTTGGTCAAATTCTAGAGATCGATTGATCACTAGTATAATTGCCAGTAAGTTATTACTAATAGCCACTGATGTATTCAATACTTGACTATGACAATTAATTCTAATCCTAGGAATACTTTGCACTAGTGCATTTAATTCTTGCTTATTCCCAATTATTTTTAAGTGTTTCAATGTAATTCTTAAAACCCCCCAATATCCAACTAAGTGACATAGCCTCCTTGAGAGATGACTCGAGTTGCATCTACAATTTTAGTGCATTCGGCATTTGAATTTTATTTTACTATTTTAATTCTAATTTGAGGATGTAGCAACAACTTCCATGAATAATAGGTAAAATGTGTTGTTAATTCGGAAATAGAATATCCTGTGCTTGTTGGGTCTTAAGGTATTTATAAAGGTCTTCTCCATCTTCAAATTGGATATTCCGCTCATATAGGTAGTTTTTTATTTCTATCCCAAGATAGAAAATACGAAGACACTGGAGACACAATTTTTTAGTTGTAGAGACAGGTACAAAATACAGAAAATTTATGTACCTCCAAAATAAAGGTATAATGGAGACAAAATATTAAAACAGAAATTTAATATTTTTTCTTCCAATAATATCCCTATATATTTAATATATCGATCTTTGTCCTCACTGTCATGGGTGGTCCGCAGTTGACAGTGACTTTCCAGCGGTCAGTGGCTACTTTTCGATAACCAGCCCTGACTTCCTAGTGGCTGGTGGCAACTTTCCAGCAACTAATGTTAGCAGTTTGGCAAAGGTAAATAATATCTTTATCATGTAATTTCTTTTTGTTTTAATATTTTCAAATAATATATAGAGATAATCTTCATGTCTTGTACATTATTATCAACTATGATATAGAGACAGTCAATTTTATATCTCTGTCTATATATCTCTATCTCCATCATCTTGAGATACTCTCCAAATGTCGTAACTGAAAAAGAAAAAAGAAAAAAAAAGGTGAAGTGCACCATGCACTTTAAGTGGTGTGAACCACACTAGCCCTCACTCTCTCTTTTAATTCTTTCCTCCTTTTACCCTTGGCAGAAACATGATTTCTTCTCCTCTCTCATTTTCTTTCCTTCCCTCTCGTAACTCTCTCTCTCTCATCACTTCCTCCGATTCTTCTTCATCTTCTTTGTTTCTATCATCAAGAAATATCACCACCTCCTCCATCATCATCATCTCCTCTTCCCTTCTAACACCATAACCGTGCCCCTCTCTCTCTCTCCCCCTCCTCTACTCCACTTTCTCTCTCTAACTCCATTAAAGAGAGCTTGAAGTTTGGAAGGTGTTGGAGTGATTTTCTTCATCAATTCTACTCTCTAAGTGGTAAATAAGCTTCTACCATACTCTGTTTAAATTATTAAAGTTTCTAATTATTTTAGGGATACTGTTAAGTTTCCTAAACCCTTGAATTTGGAGTTTCTAGTGATTTTGGGTTAATTAATGTTAATTGATAGCGTAGTTAGCTCACAAATATTAATATTGTCTTGTTCCTAGAGCGATAGAGCAATCGGGCATCAACACTTGAATTGGTGGCATCAAAGGAATTGTTCTTCGGTTCTTTGAACCAATAGTTGTGAGTAGATGGTGTATCTGTATATTACTTTATGCATCATAAATATTGATTATAAATTTAGAATTATATGAAGAGTTTAAAGCATATTGATATATGAAAAACTAATTTAATTATCAAAAAGGGTGCTTTATGCTCGAAATGAGAAATTTTCAATTAGAGACCAGAATTTGGCTGTTATGCCTATTTAATTATATTTAGTTGAACTGCAATGAATATTGAATATTAGAATATTTTATGTTAATTGCTAAATTTGATTTTATCTTATGTTCACTATATCTCATATAATTTGAGAATGGATTTTATATTGTAAGAATGTCATGGAATTGGAATTGTGTTGGAAACGCCAATGATTGTATTCATGAGAGCTGTTAACTCTATAATTATGAGATTGAAACTAGAATTATGAAACTATCAAATTGAAATTGGATTTTTTGATTGAAAATGTTTTGGGAGTGAACCTAAGTAGAAATTGTAGCTAACAGCAGAGACGTTAGCCTTGGTGCACCATGGAACTCCAGTTAGCAGGTGAGGTGCTAACTCGTACATAGCTTCAGCTATGTCTAGACTTGTATTTGGCTATAGGCCAACTCTAGTTAGTAGGTGAGGTGCTAACCTGTACATGACTTTTGTCATGTCTAGACTTGTATGGTTACGGGTCAACTCCAGTTAGCAGGCGTGGTGCTAACATGCACATAACTTCGAGTCATGTCTGGACTTGTTATTGTTCTATTTCGCATAACTCCCCATTATAATTGAATTTATGTGATTATGTAAAGCTAGGTTATCAAGAAATCTTATGTTATGGCTAGATCCATATTTTTATGACTACATATATATTATTATGTTTATATTGTTTTATGATTGCATTTAGTAAACTATGGATATCCTATCTTTCACTGAGTTGCAAAACTCACCCCGTTGTCTTTCTACCTTTTTCATATACAGGTGTTGGTGCTAGTTCTGGTGTTCCTCCGGCACAACTTTATCGAATTCTAAGTTGGTGAGCCTTTAATTTTTGTTGTCTCCCATATTTTATTTAGCATGTAGTTGTAAATTACTCCATATGTCACAGATAGGGTCCTTGGATCTATGTTATGTTTAGATTTAAGATCTTATTACTTAGCTATGTAAATTATGTTATGGGAAAAATCTGAAACTTAATCTAGTTTTATGTTTGAACCATATGATATATTATGTTTAATATAGTTTGAAAATTAATTTGGTATCTAGAATATGTTGAGATATTATTATATACTGGAATGACGCATTCTGAAAATGCTTGATACCCATTTGTTGTGAATTTAGACTAAAGATATTGCAAGTTGTATTTTTATTTGGGGAATATCTAAAAAATAGAGGAAACTCTGTCTATTTTTCTAGAAAATTTCATATTTTAAGGTTTGCTGGGAAATGTGTTCCTTATGCGTTGGTCATAACATAAGTTGGGTTGTAACACCAAATACATCCATAAGGACATGTGTACCCTTGCCAAATTTCCCTTCGCTTATTGCTTTTCTCGGCTTGTGATCTTCCCTTGGCTAAAGTTAGGAGTATCCTTTCTCCGACAAACTCACTAATACAAGGGTTTCTAATTTTAGGCTCAAGTCATTCTCAAAATAATTTTGGTGCCAATACATTGGTAAATTCGAATCCTAAGCTCTAACTTAAAGTCCGTAGAAGTTTACTTATTTTAATAAGAAAATAAAACATATTATAGATTTAATTATAATATAATTAATTCATAATAAAGTAAATATAAGTTAAATTTTCACTTGTGATGTCATGCTAAAGCAAACATAGGTGACAAAGTATAAAATATAAAGTAAAATGACAAAAGGTTAATAAATCGGAATTTTATTGTGCTAAAAATTAATATAACTCAAGAAGCAGACTTCAATATTGGAAATTTTAATCAGAAGTGTTTCCTTTGGAATCCTATCTTTTGGTGTGAGAGACTAAATTTCACAAAAATAGTAAACTCATAAATTTATTCGACTTAATCATTTGGGTCCGAATTTTCAAATAAGTTAACTCAACTTAAGAATTTTAACAAGTTGACGAGGTAACCGGGGAATTTTAATTCCCATAATCAAATCTTACCGCTAGAGTTCATGTGCATAATACTACTAAACTAAACTAAGCATAAAATTCCAACGTGGATGACAAGTAAATGTTATGATGAATGCTTACTTCAGTCTGTTATGCACTGAAGTGGACATCTCAACCCATGCCCTCTTTAGTGAATCGTGAACCTAAACTTAATGAAAAAGAAAAAGTCTAATATAGAGCTTACTTATAACATAAATGATCAACAGGTTACAACTGACAAAGGTTAAGCTCCATTAATCCTACTAGTATTGTTGATATCCTATGCAAGGCAGGTGCATCTGTGATTGTGAATCTGTGATCATCATAGCACCCACATTGACTGCATTTGGTGAAGCTGCAGCTAACTACACACCTTGGCCTTTTGTTATCATGACTATGGCTGGTGCACCTAAGTTGTAGTTGTAGGCCGTCAATGTTCGGTGGTAAATAGCCGATAAGTTAAGCTTTTTGGTTCGTTCGAGCTTCACTATGTGCCCACCCATTAGCTTGAAAACCAATTCAATTAATTAACTTCGTACTCCACTTGTTTTCTATTGAAATTTTTGTTAATGTCCGAACAAATCAAAACCAAACCATCTAACTTTAAAAGTTAGTTACTTTTCTTGAAGGGTGACTTGAAAGTTGAAACCCTCAATCTTAAAATGGAAATCACTACTCCAATTAAAAAGGACATGACGGGTTAAAAGCATTTGAGGAGACAATTGTAATAACCTTTAGATGTCAAGCTATACAAGTTTTCTGTAAAATTGTCCCATTTATTATCCAATGTGAGGATTTGTTTTACACTTTATAACGTGTGCAATAAACATTAGACCTCGTAATTAAAATTTCTAAGATATCCATCTACCAAAATGTGAGTATTTGTTTTGTGGGGTTTTCCAGAGACAGATAATGGTAGGTGGATTATAACAAAACCTACACTTCCCGAACAAAAAATAAATAAATAAAGACATAAAAGAAGGCTTTCTTGATATAGAAGAAAGAGAGAATTACAGTTTGACATGGTGGTAACTCACCTTATTTTTTAATCATATGGTTGAGGGTTCGATCCTCATTAATAGGAATGAATCGCATTTCGTAGCCAACCATTTGTCTTTTCAAGAAAGTTTCCGCAATTAGGGGATTAGTCATTGCTATTAACAGTAGATACACTAATTTTAATTAAAAAAAATATTGAAGAAAGAGAAAGGTGAAATGAAAAGAATAAAAAAGAAAAGAAAAAAGAACATTGGTTTTAACGATCGTGGTAGGGAGAACCCAACCCAACCGATGTTATAATTCAGGCTCAGATTGCAGCGTCGATGATGAAGGTGCAAGGGCGCCACCTCATCACCATCAATTCCCAATTTACTTGAGCTACCAAATTTCATTGTCTTTTTTCTTTTTTTTTTTACGTAAATTTCGTTAAGTCACATTGTAATGGATAAAACTAATGCTAATTATCTTTTGAGTCACTTAAAAATATTGAATATTTTTAATTACAATTTTAAGATAACAGATATTAATATTATTATTTAAAAATAGTTTCTATGCACTGTAAAATAATTTATGATGATATATAATAAAAATGAAAGCAATTGTTTAGTATAATTCATTTCTATACAATTATCCATTATGATATAAAAAATTTTGTTAACTTTTACAATTTAATTTTGATATACTGAGTATAAAAATATTTTATATTATCATGTAATAATATATTATCATATAAATAAATATAGTTAACTTTTATACTCATTATTTATTAAAAAGATATAAATAAAATTATTTAACTAGATAATAATATAATTTTATATATTATCAATCTATCAAAATTAATTGTCTTATTAAATAAAATTACAAAATTATCATACAGTCTCCTTGTATAAAATTTAGTCTTGTTTCAACAGCAATTTTCGTTTTCAATTTCTTAACAAAATTGAATTTGATAAAGTGTAATTTAATTAGAAAAATGTTTGCAATACTTGCTGAGTTGGTCTTCAGCACATTATTGTGTAAGACTGTTAGTGTCGGTGAGCAGAGGCAGGCCAGCCTGAAAGCGACGCATCTCACATTGTCTCAGTGTAGCGTGTTTATCACGCCCGGGACTCTGGAAAGGTTTTATTTGTCCGTCAGTTTCACATTCTTTCAACCCGCGTTGTTATACCTTTTCACTTCCCTAATAGCATTTTTATAAATTTAATTAAGTTTAATTTTAATACAATGTGATTAAAAAAATATTTTACACCTTACTCGGATTAAAATATTCGTTTAGATTATATTTTAATTAATAGATATGAAAGATAATTATTATAATTTATATAGTAATATATAATTAAATCAATTATATAAATATTTTTTACACTGTTAGTATATATTAATTAAATCTAATTTAATTGATGAGCACTATTTACATTGGAAGAAAAATATTACATAAACACATTTGTAGATTTCTGAAAATGTGTATAGAAAGGATATCTTATCATACATAAAAATCATATGCGAGTTTTAAGTCTTGAGAGAAAATAGTAACCTTTTTGGAAAATCTAAGTACGTAAAAAATATATTTAAATTAATAATTTATTATGTAAAAAGTATTGTAAAAATTATTACAAGTGTGAATTATAAAACTCTTTTAGTAGTATGTTTTTACCTCATCAAAATTAATATTTTAATTATTATTGTTGAATGTTTGAGCTTTGAGGAAGCCAATATTTTTGGCATCGATTTTAAGGAGTGCAGCAAATTATTAACTGTATTAGGTGCATGGGTTTCTGAGCAGGCCAGTGTTTTCTGCCGATGCGTCGTAATCATGATTAAGAGCGTCATTGTTTTCGTCATTGTTGATGGCTTGCACAGCAACGACGTCGTCGCTTGTCCTTTACCGCGAATCGTATTCTTGCCCAGCAACACAGGGTCACTCCGTACACTCACTTTCTTCGAGTACCAGTCCTCAAAGGATATTATAAAAATTAGTAACCAGTAATAATCAATGAATTTCAGAGTTTAACAAAATATTTCTTAAAAAATTTCCTAACAAAATCATTAAATCAGCCACTTTTTTTTTTATCAATATGATTATAAAAAAAAGATATTATTCTGGTTGTGCTTTTTAATATTTTTTTCAATATTGTATATAATATCCCCTTTTTCTTTTTCCCATTTTGTTTAGAACACATTCTCCATTTTCATTCACTTGCAGCTTCTGAAG
This sequence comes from Dalbergia cultrata, assembly GCA_031216105.1. Lineage (NCBI taxonomy): Eukaryota > Viridiplantae > Streptophyta > Magnoliopsida > Fabales > Fabaceae > Dalbergia > Dalbergia cultrata. The sequence continues at coordinate 25,253,853 of CM062353.1, read as the reverse complement.
TGCGCACACACACACACACACACACACACTATGGTGTCCCCCTTGCAGTTCCAGCTAGCACCTGCAGCTTTCTGATTCTAACCTGCCACTGCTTTTTTCCGGTAGGGTCTATATTACGCTACTCATCCACTCTCCTTATGTTCCAAGCATTCTTATTTCCTCCCTCAAAAAGTCTTGATAACTTCCTTCTATTCGTTGTATTTAACTAGTAACCGAACTCCACCGTCTGCATTATCTATTTCCCTCTTGGTTCCAGCTTCCAGCTGTCAAACTCTTTCACTGAGTTCCCTGTACCACTCGCTTGATCTGCTCATATCTGACTCAGAAGTCAAGAATCTCATGCATCTTCACCAATCTACCTTTAATTGCACTTAAAACTTGACTCTCTGATATGCTACAACATGCTTGTCTTTACATTGTCGTCATTCTGTCTTCGCTAATTGAAAGTCCAAGATAAGTCATCAGAGACTTAACCAGCAAAGTTGCTCTTCCATTGTTTCCCTAGTATCCTCTTTTGTCCTTTTTTCCCCTTCCCTTTCTTGAGTCAATTGGAAGCAAACCGAGTATTTTAATCCGAGTCCACAGCCACACATTGCTACGCTATTGCTTGCAGCGTTCTATTGTTTGTAAAGTGTGAAATCTAAATCTAATTTCATGCACAGTCTGTTTTCGATTCAGAGGATTCGTGGCTCTTCACATTCAGCATTGAAGAAAGAAGTTTCATTTGGAGAGGATTGAAGATTGAATCATCTCGGGCCGCACGCAGCCATGGTAATAGGCTCTAAAGGAAAGAACCGGAGAGGCGGCGCCGTTCGAATCGATTGCATCGTTCACATTCAGGAGATCAAGCCTTGGCCCCCAACGCAGTCCCTCAAATCCATTCGCTCCGTGTTGATACAGTGGGAGAATGGCGAGCGCTCGTCGGGGTCCACCAGTGCTGTTTCCCCTTCACTCGGTTCTATTGTCGGTGAAGGGAAAATCGAGTTCAACGAGTCGTTTAAGCTCCCCGTGACTCTTTTGAAGGACATGTCCGTCAAAAGCAGTGTTGCCAATGTGTTCCACAAGAATTGCTTGGAGTTCAATCTGTACGAGCCTCGAAGGGATAAGATTGTTAAGGGTCAGTTACTGGGGACTGCCATCGTGGACTTGGCGGATTGCGGCGCGCTTAAAGAGCCCCTGTGCATCGGTGTGCCGTTGAACTGCACGAGGAACTACGGGAACATGAATCAGCCTCTCTTGTACATTAAAATCGAGCCTGTTGAGAAGAATCGCGGTAGGCTGCCCTCAGTGAAGGATGGCATTTCGAAAGAGGCGTCAAGGGAGAATGATGGTGGTGACTCTGTGTCAGCATTGATGAATGAAGAGTATGCTGAGGAAGCTGAGTTTACCTCTTTCACTGATGATGATGTTTCCTCGCATTCGTCTGCAGCAGCAGTTACTGCATCCCCTGAGTCTAGTGCGTGTATACCTCATGAACGTGTAGAGGTACTCGTATTTTTTTTGCACCCCCACTACATTGTTTTTTTTCTTAGCAGCATGCATTTTTCATACAATAACTATGTTGATGTGTGAGAATATTTTTGTCGTCCTCCGGACTCTATACCATGAATATACTTTCTTGAAATTGGACTAGCTGCAATAGGACATGTCATAACAAGTTTTAGGTGCTTTGTGCTTGTTGGACAAGGTTTAGAACTTTCCATCAGCATGGTGACTGGATCCTTTCACATTATATTGTTCTTATGAATCTATACTGGAAAAACAAGAAACACTATTTTCATGTTACTATCAGCAGCTTGGCAATGCATACAGTCTGCTTTATGGGTATATCTAAATATAAAAAAAGTTCTCAGCAAGCAATATATTAATTGGTGCTGAATTGCAGAATGGACCAGATGGAGCAGCTCGAAACACTGGAGGTAATGAAAAGGAGCTTCCCTTGGCCTCCGAAACAAGAGTTGAAAGATTGAATATGTTGCAGCAAGGCACATATGAGAGGCTGGAGAGTTCATCAAGCATGTCATCAATAGATGTATGCTCTAATATTGGAAGTCCAGTAAATGGTCAAGCTTCTATGATGAACACTCCTAATCATAGTTCAGTGAAAACTCAGAAGCCAGTTGTTTCCCCAAGTGCTGATTCTTCCTCCCCGTTCTTTGAGGGAAATTCCAAGAGCAGGTCCGGAAGCAGTGATCATGAAAATTTGGATCAGGAAGTTTGTGAAGAAGTTGCTAATGGTAGAAATAAAGTTACAAATGTTCAAAGTAACAGTAATGAAATTGCTCTTGATATATCTTCAGACGACACTACATCTCTACACAGTATTTCCTCTGTGAACAAGACTCCTGGCTCTGTAAACTGTGTTAGCTCAGAAATCAATGATATATCTAATGAGCTGCATGATGAAGCTGACAAATATCATGTGAAGGAGAGGGGAAGTGCTAAATCTTACTACCGTTGTGTTGAGGACATTCATGGAAATGAAATGTCTAATTTGGATATGCAAACCCATGTAGAAGATGAATCAGTAGCTCAAGGTGCCAAAGACCATGTTTTATTGAGTAGTGGTACATACTATTTAATTGGGTCAGAAAGTCATGTGAAAGGCAGTATTATGAGAAGTGAAAGATTAAAGCACGTGAAGTCAGTGAGGTCTTCAGCAGATGCAGCTAGGGGTATTGGGTCACTTGGTAGCAATCATCTTGCCGAAGTAAATGGAAGTGTTGTTATTGGAGATGAACAAAACAGTGGAGGGAACATCAGAAGCAGTGACAAAAAAGATGCTAAGATCTATCCAAGGGAAGCCAGAACTGCCATTTTAGACAGCAAGATCGAGCATTTGGAAAACAAGATAAAGTTGCTTGAAGGAGAATTAAGAGAAGCAGCTGCTATTGAAGCTGCTTTATATTCAGCTGCTGCCGAGCACGGAAGCTCCATGAGTAAGGTTCATGCCCCAGCTCGGCGCCTTTCCAGGCTTTACCTTCATGCTTGTAAAGAAAATATTCAAGCAAGAAGGTCTGGGGCAGCTAAAAGTGCTGTTTCAGGATTAGTACTTGTTGCAAAGGCATGTGGAAATGATGTCCCAAGGTACGTTTGACCTAAATGGGTTCCTGAACTCTTTTTTTCTTCTTTTGGTACAATGGTTGCTGCATTTTATTAAGTATTCCGTTTTCCTATCTGTCGTCAAGCTATTTTGATGATATCTATGATTACAAAGCATTACAATTTGATTCATCATGAAAAGTTTGGGATTTTTTTGTAATAAAAAATTGCATCTAGTTAAATAAGAAACCAAGCTTTTGTGAGTTGTGACTGAAGTTTTTTTTTTTTTTTGGATGAAGCCTGAAGAATATTTTTCTTACACTGACCATGCCATACGTCTCTCTGGAATGGTCCCTTTCTTAAATGACAGATAAAGTGGGTATCCTACATGAATTTCTTAACTGAAATGGATCAATTGACTATTAGAGGTTGGCCAACCAATGGCTTGACGATTCTTACTGCATGATATGGAAATCATAGTTTAATCATAAGCTGTGCCAACTGCCTACTGATTGGCCTCTTCTTGCAATACAGGTTGACATTTTGGTTGTCTAATTCTATTGTGTTGAGAACAATTATAAGCCATGCCACCAAAGATATGGCACCATCAAGTCCCACTAGGTCTAGTGTGAGAAGGAAGAGTGGACAGGTGAACGGAAAGATAGCACAACCATTGATATGGAAAGGGTTCTCTGCTAGGAGAGGTGAAAATACGGCAGTAGCATATGCTCCTTTTGGTAGCTGGGATGATCCAAACGTGTTCACACAGGCACTGGAAAAGGTGGAAGCTTGGATCTTCTCTCGCATTGTGGAATCTATTTGGTGGCAGGTAATGCTTTAATGTTGTGCTCTGCTTCAACAATCCTAAAGCTTCATACAAACTCATTATTAATGTGGAGAATTCTGTTGGCATCTAACATGTGTCATTCTTTGTCCTTGTCCAGTCTCTGACTCCACATATGCAGCTCATTGATGCAAAGTTCATTCATAAGGATGTCGGTTCTGCTTCAAGGAAAAGCTATAGGAAAATGTCTAGTACATGTGATCAAGAGCAAGGAGATTTATCTCTTGATATTTGGAAGAATGCTTTTAGACAAGCCTGTGAAAGGATCTGTCCCATTCGAGCTGGAGGGCATGAGTGTGGCTGTTTGTCTGTGCTGCCTAGATTGGTTAGTCTATCCAGTTCCTTCTTTGCCCCCTTCCCTTTTTAGTGCTAAAAGGTAGCAACGTTTTCTATCATAATACTATTTGTATTTTGTGCCGTTTCAATTGTCTTTTGTCCATGGGTTTAGTTGGCATGGGATGGGGAATAGATTTGAAATGGACATTGTGTAAACAAAGAATAATAGTGAATGTGTTCATTTGTCAATAAAATCATAACTTAAGTGAAGGAATGGTCAAAATGTGTTGTAAAGACAGTCAATTTTATGGGACAATGAACTAGTTAAAAACTACATAATTAGCTTGTAATCAAAACATGTTAATCTTTTTTTATTTTTCTTGGACTTATCTACGTGGAGTGTGATGTGTAATGTCTGAAACAATGGGTTCTTTTTTCTTTTCTTTTTGAACTGCAAACATATTTTTTCAGTTTAATTTTGATCTATTATTGTTCCTATTCCACACAAGAGGGTGAGCCCCGACACAATGGAAAGATTATTGTCCTGTGATTTGAAGGTCACGGGTTCAAATTCTGGAAATAGTCTCTCCGCAAAGTGGGGGTAAGGCTGCATATATCTACTCTCTCTAGACTCTACCAGGTGGGAGCCTCATACAATGGCCCTCCCTTTTATTGTTCCTATTCCTCACAGCATCCTGGTAGCAAATGGAACTTTGGTAAACACTGGTGTGTAAATTCTATAGCAGTAATAATGGAAGCTATAAGTTATGGCTTTTATATCTGCTATTGATTCTCATGAATCAGAATGGCTAACTTGGAATGTATCTCTTCATGCTTAAAATCTTCCCTGGAGCATAGTTCCTCCAATTATGATCTCATTTGAGAAAAAAGGAGTGACAAAAGTATGGTTTGTGCAAATTGTTCAAGCATGAAGCCACCCTACTTTGAAAAACAGAAGAGGATGTCTTTCAATATATTAATCAATATTGCATCTAAGTTTATCAGCTTAATCAATAGAAACTGTTAATTGCCATTATGATGACATTAGAATTCATTTATGTTGCTTAATCTAGATAATGGAGCAGTGTGTGGCAAGATTAGATGTTGCTATGTTCAATGCCATTCTTCGTGAATCTGCTGATGACATTCCAACTGATCCTGTGTCTGATCCCATTAGTGATCCAAAGGTTCTTCCTATTCCACCTGGTAAATCAAGCTTTGGAGCTGGTGCGCAGCTAAAAACTGCGGTAACTTCTTGGATCTCAATATATATATATTCAATGTGAACTTTAATATTTGGCCATGAGGGTGAGTTTTATGGAACAGTTAAGTTGTTGCTTTGTAACCAGAGCTCACAGGTTCAAATCTTGAAAATAGCCTTTCTATTTATTGAGGGGATAAGGCTAGGTACATTTAATCTTTCCAAATCTTATGAGATGGGAGCTCTATGCACTAGACCGCAAGAAAATTTCTGATATGCTCTGGGAGGAAGAGCTTTTCTTCCTCCACAATAAATTGTCACCCTTGGATGTTTATAAGGGACCTGCTTCCAAGTACAAATGTCAGAAATCTTGTGGTGTATACACTTTATGGTGGAAGAAACTTCTTCCTCCTGGAGTACAGAAGGGCTTCTTTCAATATTTGGCTTATTAGATCATGCATTTAATGCCAAACTACAGATGTAGGTTCAATTTACTCCTTTCTTTTTGCTGATATCTGCTAGTGTCTGAAATCTACCCACTAAAAGTAGGGCAGCTATGAACTTTTGGCCTGGAATTGGCTACTGGGAGGTTGAACATTAAAGCATGACTGGTTAACAGAAAAAGAACAAAAGGGTGGATGACTAGACTGCATATTTTCAATATAACATCAGAGGAGATCCCTTGTCTTAACTGATATGGGCTTTTTCGTTCTGGATTTCTCAGATTGGTAACTGGTCTATATGGCTGACTGACCTATTTGGCATGGATGATGATGACTCACTTGAAGATAACGAGGATGATGACCATTATAACAATGACGGAAGCCAAAACACATCATTCAAGCCCTTTCATTATCTTAATGCACTGAGTGACCTCCTGATGCTTCCTAAGGATATGCTGTTAAATGCATCCATCAGGAAAGAGGTTAGCCAATAAACTTGCATTTTTTCGGTTGTTAACTTTGCTATGAGTTTCTTCTCCTTAATAATGGTAGAAGGATTCTTGTTTGTGTAGGTGTGCCCAATGTTTAGTGCACCACTTATCAAGAAGATTCTGGACAATTTTGTACCAGATGAATTTTGCCCCGATCCAATTCCCCCTGCTGTTTTTGAAGCTTTGGACTCACAGGTGAGATAAACTAAATTTGCATATTATATTTTCTGCTCTCAATTCATTAAAATCTATAGTTTATAAATGCATTAAAAAAAGTGTGTAAACATGTATTGGATCGGTTCCAGCATTGCAAGAGAAGCGTAATGACCAGGGTACCGTGTTTTTTAGAGTTTCAATGAAAGTGGCGTGTCTCAAAGTTGTGTAATATACATTGAGTTAATGCTCATTTTAGTCCCTGACTTTTCACTCATGAGTCATTTTAGTCCTTGACTTTTAAAATGAGTCAAATCAGTCCCCAACATTACAAAATGTGAGTCAAATTAGTCCTTTATTCCACTTTTATTTAACATTTTATCAATTAGATGATGATATGTAACATTAAGTTATATATTATCATACAATGTGTCATCTAAAGTAGAATGAAGTTTAAAATAATTTATTTTGGTATCTAAAATTGTACAAAATGAGTCAATTTAAAATGTATAATGAATATTTAAATGATATATTTTGTATAATTTTAAACATAAAAAAAAGTCATTTTAAAATATATTCTACTTTAGATGACATATGATATGTCAAGGTATCACTTAATGTTATTAATCATCATTTAATTAATAGAAAATTAACTACAATTGGGTTAAAGGACTAAAATGACTCACATTTTGTAATGTTAGGGACTAATTTGACTCATTTTAAAAGTCAGGGACTAAAATGACTCAATAATAAAAAGTGAGGGACTAAAATGAACATTAACTCAATATACATTGTTCTTTACTTAACTAGTTTAAGGCTAAGTAGAAAAATTAGGGTTGACCTCCAAAATATACAAACTAGTATTTCTACCCATGCGTATATGTATTTTTTAGTGTTTTTATTATAACGGAATCTTTGGTTAAACTACTAACCATTATTCGGGAAGGAAAATTTTCCATTGTGCAACACCTAACTCGATTACCTTTATCCATAATAAAAAGATACAATAGCCTAATGTACCAATTTAAATACTACTAAGTCAACTATTAATCCTTATAACAGTCTGAAACTCCCACAAATATGGCTTTCGATCTATAGATTTGTTTTCGATTTGATGCAGGATGATCTCGAGGAAGGAAAGGAGCCTTTGAACAACTTCCCATGCATTGCAGCTCCAATTGCATATTCACCTCCTCCAGCAACTTCCATTGCTGGCATTACCGGGGAGATTGGAGGCGAGTCTCAGCTAAGAAGAAGCAAATCCTCTGTTGTGAGGAAGTCATACACAAGTGATGATGAGCTCGATGAATTAATCTCTCCATTATCTTCTATAATGTTCAGTGGCTCCTCTTCCCCACCAGTATTGGCTAAACCCAGCTGGAAGTTAAAAGAGAGTCGCAATGAATCTGCTGTCAGATATGAACTGCTCAGAGATGTGTGGATGAATAGCGAGTGATCTTTGCAGGAATTAGATTTTACTATCTGGCTGTAACTATCGTTGGATGTCACTGTAAGAATAATATGTCCTCCAGGTTTAGCAGAACATAAACACCCAAGTACTAAAAGATTACGTGATGAGAGCGGTTTGCACATATATAAATAATATTGAGAGTCTCTGCATGCAGCATGTAATAAGGTCATGCAAGTGATGTTAGTTAAAATCTGAGTTGTTCATGGCGGTTCTTATTGAAGCTGATTTTGCTGGATTTGAATCTGACTTCGAAACCCCAAAGAAGTTCAACTACTAACCCCGAAATGTGTAAAACCTGACGTAGATTCAATTATCAATCGTGAAATTACCAATGAATTGTAAGGGAGAACATCAAATCTTCTACCACTTATGCTATTTCAACATCTCGTAGGGAAACTTGAGAGGAAAAGATGTCGAAAGTCCTATACTATAACAACGCCAAAACCTGTTTAACCTTTCAAACACATCGCGTCCTTGACGGATTCTGAGACCAGGGGAAAAAATAACAAGAAAGAAAAAGTACATAGGGCCACGATTGCATGAAGACAACAGCACGCGCTCAGTGTAGGACTAGTGGTCATGATTTCACCCATTACGTATTCTCTCAGCTTTCTATCCTCTAGTTGGACATTTGCACTGCAAAGCAAACTTACATTCTCAAAATTTTCCAAAACGAAAAAGAAAAAATCAACAATAATTTGGGACACACCAAAAATTTTCCATTAAATTCTGGCTCTCATATTCACATAGTAGTAGGATGCCGACAATGCCAGAGACCATAGATGGCCCATCAGGCAGTCAACTTTTGTGAAGAACTGAGAGCATTAATATGCTGGAGATGTAATGCAGCCAGAAGTCCCTGCCAGGTTTCCCCAGGTGCACCTCCCACTTCAAAATTCAGAAGTTTTTTCTGCTTCCTGTAGTAATCTTCCAACACCTTGCTCTAAAAAAAGATACCAAAAAAAATACTGTAAGCATGGCACAGAACTAGTATATCACTTATCAGGATCGGATATATATAATTAGGCTATCTCAAAGTCTCAAACTAAGTATATTCTAAGTACCACTGCTAGGAAAAGAAAGAAATATATGAGAGTAAACCCTCAATTTAGTCCCTCAAGACTTGAAGCTCCACTTGGGGTTCCTCATCATTCAAAATATATGGGACACATTGGTCTCTAGACATGCAAAATAAGACACCTCAGTTCCCGCAATTTGCATGTTTAAGGACCAAAATATCTCAAATTTCCAATGGTGAAGAGCCTTGAGCGGACTTTCAAGTCCTTCCTTGTCCTCCAATATTTTGATCATGAACCAAATTAGGGATTTTATCGAGATATATGTAGTCACCTCCTCTGCATGATTGTGGACATGTTCATCCTGCAACTGATTGGTTGGGGTCATGGAGCACCTCATAAAAATATACTCTTGACAAGGAGAGAGTTTTCGTGTTCCTAGATTCTTCTTAACCAGATTCTCTTCCGAGCATTTGAAATTCACCACTAGATCAACACGAGCAATGTGATCAAGAATCTCCTGCTCAGGCAACAGGAGCTAAAAGTTAGCAACCACAGTTCAGAAGGGACATAGATGAATGCAAACTTTCGGAATGTATGTAATTAAGTAGAGTTTATTGAGAAACCAGAAACTCACAGCTTGGATCCTTGTTCGAGGGATTCCATCCAGAATGAATCCAGTTTCACCTCTGGAGTATCCATCCTCCAGCCTCTTTGATAGCAGCCCAAAAATAATTTCCTCCGGGACAAGTTTTCCTTGATCCAATGCATTCGCTATCTGAATCACACCAATATCAATTACTAATTAAACATTAAATGCAATTAAAACCAACCTTCAGTTCAGAGACACTACATAGTACTGAATTATTATGAAATAATTAAAAAATATACACACACACAAAAGTCAAAATTTTCTGCCAATCATAGCAGTTTGGTATATTAACAAATGCAATTCTTCAATTTTCACTTTTTTTCCTTCAATTCAATCCTCTCAATTTCAGCCCAAAAAAAGAAATACTCATTCTCTTTACGACAAAAAGCGCTAACTTTAATCTGAAATTCTCCAAGAGGGAAGAAAAAGCTAAAAAGAATAAAAAGAAACAACAAAAAAATCAAAATTAAAATTTAAAAAAAAAAAAAAGAGAAACGCAAACGTTCCAGAAAAAAATGGATAAACCCTAGAAACTGATCGAATTTCCGAGAATACCTGCTGGTAGAGAGAGGAGCGAGGGTTGAGCTCTTGACGAAGGAGCGTGCCCAAAGAAATGTGTGGAACTTCTAGAAGCTTCGAGAGCCTCTCGGCGAAGAGGTGCCTCTTGGCTACAGGCTCACCTATCATCACCCACTGCACCCCGCGCTCCGGCGCCGAACCTTGCGCGTCCAGCATCGCACTTGGCACAACACACTGCGCGAACTCTTCTTCTTCGTCGTCATCATCGTAGTAACACTGAACCGCCGCAGCAGATCCGAAAGCGCGGTTCGAAAGCGCTTTCAGCGGCTGCACGAAAGTTCTCAGGCGCGCAATCGCGGCCATCGCGTTGGCAAAAAGCGCTTTTCTTTTTTCTCTCTGTCTATCTCTTGTTTACTGCGACAGAGGAGCGACGGCGCGAGTGTAAGAAAATTGGCGTATTTAAGAGGAACCTCACAGGGTTTTAAGAGGGGATATTCGGGGGGTTAGATAAATGCCACTGGCTTTTTGGGGTAATTACGGGGATGCCATCGTGGGGTTCGTGGCTAGAGCGAGCCCCAGAGCGAGTGAATTGCCCAGCTGGGTGATTGTGATTGGAGGGACGGAGATAGAAACGGTGGAGGGCTTAATCGAGTGGGGGAGGGATCACTGTGGGTTTAGCTTATCAGCGTTTTGCTTTTTTTTCATTTGGCCTTTTTGGGCGTGAAAATTCACGTGCGAAGCTGAACCGCTGGAAGTTGATGGCTTGCGAATCGGACACGTGGATTTATTGGTCAAAAGTCAACTGGAGTCTGCTAAGGCCAAGACGATGCCACGTAGCATGCGACTATGCGAGGCATTGGTACCGTTGCATGGTTGTTATCCCCCCTTTTTTGTCCTATTACTTTTGTAAATTCCTTTTTATTTTTTTTCTTTTTATTTTTAGAATAAAGTGTACCCATCTCTTTTGAGATTTATCAAAATTCAACATATCTCTTACCTAGTTATCCAATCTACATTAACTTCTCCAAATTTATCAATTTTTGAGCTAGTTACCAAAAATACCTCATGTCTCTAAATGTATATTTGTGAATTTAAATTTTAAAAGATGAAAGAGGAAAGGAGAGGATCTATAATATAATTTTACACTGTAAATTCTCTCATTTCATATCTTCTCCTTCAAAATCCAAACTAATAAACATACCCTAAAAATCATTCCTGCTCCTACATGATGACCCGTCTTCAAGGTAATCTTCCCCTCTCTCATTAGCAGGTGTGATTCTTTCACTGCTTTAGGTTGATTTTTTTTCTTATTTTATTATTAATTTGGAAAAAAAAATTTGTTGCAATGAGATTCATCAATGATGTCTTTTAAATTGTTTTGGATAACTTTGGATTTTGTGTTGGACGCTTTTTTCTTTTTTGGTCAAAGTGATGGACGCATGAGACATTGCATTAGCTCCTCAATTGGATTTTGAATTTTCAACCAATTCTTGCTCCTACAAAAACGAAATAGTGTGTATCACATGATATTTCTTAACCTTTTAATTTCTTTCTTCTGTTTTAGATTTTTTTTTCTTCTTGAAAATATTTCTTATACGTGGATTTCAATTGAATTTCATGTTTATACGTTTTTGCGCATGGATTTACGTTTCTTGTGTTATGTTGAATTGGAGGTTTTATGTTGATTTGATGGTATCTCTGAAGATGAGTCATGACAAAGGATGGTGGGTTGTGCCGATGAAGGTTAGGGGAGAGGAAATGGAGAGATTAGGGTGAAATGTTTGAATTGGATGAATGGAATAAGGGCATTTTTGGTAATTTATTTGAAAATAGATGAATTAGGAAATGTTAGTGTAGATTAGATGAATTGAATTTTAAGAAACTCTAGGAAAGTGAACATAATTTACCCTTATTTTTATTTTTTATCTATTTTTTTTTTATTTTGTGGTTACTACTTAAGCCTTATGGCCGCCCACAACGGACAATGGGAGAAAGCCCAACTTACTAAACAATATTTGAAGAAAAAGTATCATGCCCAAAGGATAAAGAAAAGGACTCCAACTAAAAATGACAAATAAGTACACGAATTAAAAACCTTCTTATTTGTAACAATGAAATGGGTTGATGATGCACTTGAGGCATGGATCAACTGGCAAAACAGTTTGCCTCATTTGAAGTGCACTCAGGTTTGACACCAGTAGAGTTGGTGTGCAAGAAACCCAAACTCACCCTAGGCAACCAAAAAAAATGGGTTGATGATAGAGTGAATGGAAGTGTCGAAATAACATATTTGTTTTAGTTATCCTTACTCAAAAGCTTTAATAGTTGACAAAGAAAGATCCTAACAGCGTTGTTTCTTTCTCCCCTACCCAACAACATAACACAACTCCATTCTCATTCTTCTTGGAAAGGGAAGCCAACCCCATTAAATCCTCTCCTCTATGGTGGCTTTTGACTATCTCTTTCCTCCTCGTCCTCCGCCTCCATTTTCTTCTTTTTTTTTCTTATTTTCTTTTGTTTGTTTTGTTCCTCATCTTCTCATCACAAGTTGATTTGCTTGCTACTTCTTTCAGTGAATTTTCTTGATGGAAGTGGTATCTAAGTGGTTTATGACAGTTCTTCGGTGGTTTATGCTTTGTGGTTCTCTCTATCATTGGCATGTTAGACTCCATAAGATGATTGCACTTGGCGCAAGTTATTAAACTATCTTCGTTGATGATGGTTAGAGTAGGGATTTCTTCATTTTATATTTCTACCTCTCGTGGTGGCGATCTACATGTTTATCATGCTTTATTTATGCAAAAAGTCTGCAAACTTTGATGGGGCCAACAAATCCAAGATCAAAATACAATGGAAAATCAATCACATGAAAACTCTGAGATTCCTACAGAGCAGATTACTTAGGTGCATCTTTCTTCTTCCACTAGATTGATGGCAGTAGCTTGCAAAGTCTTTATCACTTGTACAATTTTATTTCCAATGTTTTGTTTTATATGGCCATTGAGCCTCTTTCAACTATGGACTACTCTTATAACTTGTAATCTTTATCATGCGAATAGTTGGCCTACTTAGTGAATGAATTATACCAATTTCTTTTTTTTAAAAAAAAAAGTGCCTTGGGTTGACCATTGGGAAATGCATATGTTAATGGAGGAAAACTTACGATGCGAAAGGCGAATAAAGGGAACCATTGTGGTCAAATGGGAAATCATGTGTACTATTGGGAATTTTATGTGCACAACCAGTAGAATTAAGTGATAATATCATTACTTAACACTGTAATCTCCTCGATTCTCCATTACTTAACAAATATTCTACTATTTGCATTTGGAATTGAAATCACATGTCTTTAAAGTATGTTTCCTTCCTTGTCCTATTAATCAATTATTATCATGTGAAAGATGCATAACATATATTTAGTAACTATTTTAAAGTTTTAAATAATATCACCAAATTGCCATCTTTCAAATGATAAGAAGTGATTGGTGAAAAAAAAAACATGATTTGGAAATAAGTGATTTCCATCCTTATACATGTATTTCCTAGTGGTCAATCTCTCTATTGGTTAGTCGTTACAAATAACATTTTTATAGGAAAATATAGAGAAAACCTAGTTTAAAGTAATTATTTTTTGTTGAACTAAAAGTTAATTGAGGGCCACCTTTTTTTCTTTCTATTCTATGTTGTAAATATGTTGTTAATGCGATGAAATACACAATTACGTGTTCCACTTTTGGAAATTTCTTCCATCAATTTAATGGCTTCCCAAAAAGCTTCTCCATCACTGTTTCTAACCAACAAAAGGTCAACCTATTGATTTAGCAAGCAACCATATGTCCTGATCCACTAATTAATCAGAGCTATTTCAAAAGACCTAACATGTTATATTTGGAGCAACATAAAAGCCCAATAAAAAATGAGCACCAAAATAGTTTGGCTGTTGAGTAAGTGAAAGCTCATGATAAGTTGTAGTAGGCAATCACATAGCTTCCACTATCAAATCAAGGAAAGAAATCTACGTTGGAAGCAGCAACGATGCTGAAGCTTCAGCCAGCCAGCTAGATATAAAGGGACAACAATCTGGTGGCAAAGGCCAACTGGCCAACAACTATCATTATACTCCTCTGTCCATTTGTAAATGTCATCTAAAATAAAAAAAAAAAATAGTATATTATAAAATTAATGTATCTCGACACAAATTGTGTCATTGATTTTATAATGTACCGAATTTTTGTTAATTCCCTACAGACACTTGAAAGTGGATAGAAGAAGTATATGCATTACACCTCTTGTCTTAATCCTTTAATCACCGCCTTTGCTTCCCTAATTCCGTGTGATGGCAATGATATGCAACAAAATTTCAACTTGAGGCACGGAATCAAGATGGAATCTTTCAAGTTGGAGATTCTTCAATGCTCATTGACCTAAAACACACCAGATGTCAAGTCCTTGAGCTTCACGCATTCTTATAGTCCTCGTGCTAACCCCAACAATAAACCAAAAAAAAAGTAACGAGTAAAATTATACTGCGTGGTTCTTGAAGATGTGTGTTCTAACACTTTATTTAAACGTCAAAAGATGAATCGTTTACATATGGGTACAAAAAAAAAAAAGCAACATCATAGAACTTAAGTCTTCAATGCTTGAATCCTCCAAAACTTGACGTTATAACACTTTGGAGTCCAATGGGAAATGGTAAAAATGAACTAAAATGCAATGGTATAAATCTTTCAAACATATGTAATTAATCTTTTGAAGACTAAAGTGTTAAACACAAATCTTTTTTTGGGTATTAAAATATAGTTTTATTTTTAAGAAAAAGAGAATAATGGTTTCCATTTTTTTTAAAAATAAAGGGTTAAATGCATTTTACCTTCCTAAATTTTAGTTCATGTACAATTTAAACCCGGAATTTTCAAAACGTACATTATGACACCTTGACCTTTTTAAATTGTGCAAAAAACCCTCTAATTTTCAAACACTGCATTACAATAGCCTGAACTTTTCAAACTATGCAAAAAATCCTTCAAAAATTTAAGTTATATTAAGGTGTCAGATTGCACACAATAAAAAAATCAATGGGGTTAATTACACATAGTATTCATAGACAAAATGTCGAGTTGCACAAATTAGAAACTTAAGAGGATTAAGTATACATAAATCTTACCTTTATTCATTGCCAAAATTATATTGAGGAGTGTTTTGCACAATTTGAAAAGTTTAGGGGTATCTCAATGCATATTTTGAAAAGTCAGAGGGTAAATTGCACATGACCTAAAATTCATAGAGTAAAATGCATTTATCCCAAAAATAGACCATCGTGTTTCAAAATTTATTAGATTTTAATTCCAATTAATCTGGTTTAAGCTAAGTTACTTTATCATAAAAGTGTGCTTGATTTTTTATTATTTATTTATATTTAAATCAGAAAATGCAATTCAACATTCGAGGTTAGTTCTTATAAACATTAACTTAATTAGGTGTTTACATATTGTAATATACAATATTGTTGTTTATATATATGTTTCTTGAGTTTTGATTATAAAATGTATATTTTCTTTTAGAATGAATCTCTAATTTGATCATTGACAAAATATAGCTAGGAAAAATGGTCCCTAAAAGAATTTGTGTCCCTTCATAATTCAAAATATGTGACAAGTTATTCTTTTCTTAATATTTTAAAAAATTATATTTATATGATAATTGGTTTTTAGTTATTTCTAAAATTGTTCAAATTGATTGTTAAAATATGACAAATATGTATTTCAGCTTATTTAGCGGAAGATATGGCCCCTGCCACAATTTTTTACCTTATTTTCTCTTCTTCTTTTTTTTAACTTTGATTTGTGCTCACTATTTGTCACAAATCTATCACAAATTATTGGGTGTTAGGGTCTGCTATAAAAAAATATGCTGTTAATGAAATGACTAATTTATCTTGCATTTTAATTGTGATGAATCACACAATATGTTTTTTCCTAATTTGTCTTACACGGATTTTATCATAGGAAGTTTATACCCTTTTTAATATTGTGACTTTCTTTTAAATTTTTATGTTAAGTAAAAAATTAAAAGATATATATTATCTTTCAGTACTGATCCTTAAAAGATGGGTCTAGTTTCGCCCCTGGCTCTCACTTAAGTTTTGAGGTCGATGAACTCCTTGCTGATTCAAGATTTGCATGATAGTGATGTTTACTATGTGGTTTGAATCAATTTTGAACGAAAAATTAATGTATCCAAATAATACAACTAATTAACTTATAGCACAGTCTTTAACAACTATTGTAGAGATATAATAATAATAACATGATTCACGAAAAGCCCAAAATGGACTTTAGATAGAACTTAAGAAAAAGATACAATAATGCCTGACAAAAACAATAACACGAGGAGAGCTAAAGAAAAAGTTTAATAATGGATGTGAGGGATTTGCCAGCACGTTTCCGAGACTTTTTCGTTTGAATAATTTTCTTTTTGGGGGTTTAATGACTATCGTATTAACAACAATAAAATAAATTAAAATACTGTCAATTAATTTTTTTTATTTTTAATCTGGTTAAAATTAAATATGCATAAATTTTAAGTGTAGACATATAAAACATTTTCCTAGAAGTGTTTTGATTCAATCTTCCGCGCGCAAATGGTCCCTAATTCGTGTTAAGGAGGCTTCGGTGATTTTCTAGAAACTTCCACTGGTCTCGCATGTCAACTTGACTTCGCCCTCCCTCTATGTTCTAACACGCGGAGAAAATCCCTAATTCGGTGCCTTTTAGATTTTGCATATAGAAAACTTTCTGCTAGTTAAATAAATATGTGGGTTTGATAATGCTATTTGATTGAGTGCTTCGATTTATAAAACACATAAGCTAATTTCTAAAATGTTGCGGTGTTTCTGCTAATACAAACCTTAAACTTTAATAAAAATTTAAATTTATTTTTTTATTAGTCATTTAACCCATGTAATACATAAAATAATAATAAAAAATAGTTTATTAACCATTATTGAAAATAAATAATAATTTATTTAAATAGATTTTATAAAAAATTAAATTTTAAAACTTATTTTAAAAATAGGTTAACAGTTAAATAATTAAATAAATAAATAGTATATAAAAAAGTATGGATTTGAAATAAGTCCTATCCCTGTTTAGAATTTTATCCACCATTTCCATTTATACCCATGTTATGGGTTTCTATTCCCTATTTCTTACAAGGATTTGAATCCTGACGGGATATTTACGAAATTGTTAAAATGATTCAAAAAAAATTGAAAAGTATTTTGACATTCAAAATATAAATATGTATAATACTCATTCTCTTTTAGAATATCTGTCCACTTTCAGATAATTTCATATTTCAAAATATCTGTCAATTTTGCTTTTCAATAGAGTATTATTTTTTTTCTCTTTGAATACTATTCCTAATTAATTTCACATTTTTCAAAGCATTCCATCTAATATTAATGTGCTATATTAATTAATATGTAGGAATACAATAGTACATTCATTATATTTTACTCAAGTACCAATATCATTTATTATCTTTCTTAAATTTGTATTTGTCCAAAATTGATATATATTTGGAAAGGAAGGGAGTAATAAATATTACTAATGTAATGTAATCCAAATTAAAAATGAAAACACATTAATAATGCAAATTCAATATAGAAAATTAAAAAATGAATATATGCTATGATTTTCTTTCACACACACACACACACACATATATATATATAATTTATATAAATGGGGAATTGGCAGGTATCCATGGGGCATGAACCTCATTCATTGTCACGATCCAATTTAATAAACGGTGACTTCACCCTTTTCCTTGTGAAGACTAAATGTGTTCTCATTATTGTTATTTCTTTAGGTAATCCCCATAGGTACTCGTTTCAATGATTTTTTTTAATCATCCTACCCATTTACATGTTTTTAGTAAATTAAAATATTTAATTTATGAAAACATAAAAATATACTTTCTAATTGATAAAAAAATAATGAATAAATTTAATTTACATGATTTTAATTATACCTCATTTTGTTCTGTATCATTTTAGTAAATATTCTCCAAATGAATGTTTTTTAGGTTCTTCCATAAACATATACAAAATAAAAACTCTATTTCTCAGTGGTTATTGAGTCCATTATATTATCATAAATTATCCTATGAATTTCATTCATTGAAGATAAATATTCTTTAAGATAATCAGACAATTATTTTTTGTCATATTCTAACTCTTCAACTAAGAAATGACTTTAAAATTAATTTAGTGAAAAATCATTTAAGTATGACATGGATTTAAACTATTTCAAAGACATTTCATTTGAATTAAATAACATTTTAATTTCAATTAAAGGTAAATTTTTTAACTATGAACCTAGGATAGAGATATATGAAAAACAAAAGTATTTTTTTATGATAACATGAAACTCTCAATTTATTCTAAAATATGCAATATTTGTCTTTAAAATTTAGAAATATAATATTAAAATTATTGATAAAAATTTAAATTATAATTTAAAACCTACATTAATTCATTAATATACTTCTCTGGTTATATAGGATTTCATCTTCTTAAAGTTCTCAAACTTGCTACTAGATAAATTGTGACATGCTCATTGTCACTAATAATGTAATAAAGAGTTTTTTTTCACTGATTTCCATATGCTAACTCAAAAATTTCCATTATACCTTTAATAAATTCATTGTTTTGGAAATGTATGAGAAATTTTTAATAAATTCTATTCATATGTTCATCTTCTAAAATGGAAAAAAAAAATAGTTTTCAATAACCTTAACGCATCATTTTTTTAAGGATAATTTGAAAAAAAAACTTAAAATTGCATTAGCTTAATAAATAAGACTCAATTTTATATTAAAAAAGGAAAATATAATTTCATAAACCTCTTGGTCAATGTCATTTTGAATTTAAGCCATATATAAATATATTAAAATGTGCATTTGAATTTTATGAATTTTAAAAATTTATTTTTTATATTTACATATATTTTTAAAATTCTATTTTTTTTATAAATGTTATTATGTAAAAGTGATAACTAACCGTGAGGCCATAAATATAATACTAAAAAAAATGTTAAAACAAAGATAACCAATAATGATGGTAAAAACATTATAAGATAAAACTGATAAACAATCATAATGAATACTCTTATTATATAATGAGTCATTTACTTTATTTTAGTATATCAAGGCTGAATTTCTAGTTTATAACAAATATTATAAATTAATGAATATGTTGATTTAAGTATAATGGATCATATTACCACACACACACACACACACACACACACATATATATTTTAAACTTTTTTCAAACACTTATATTTTAAAAAATGAACTATATAATTTAAAATTACTTTTGATTATTTATTTATTTTATTTATCATTAATTATTTTAAATAACTCCAATATATAATATTATCAAAATAATGTATAACATTTTTCGCCATGTAGATTTCAGCAAAAATTGTCTAGATATTAAAAATGATTATTATGGATATTAAAATCATATAAATTAATGATAATAAACTAATGATATATGATAATTATTGTTATAATTTTTTTGAAAAATATTAATTATTAAATTTATGAAATTTGTGGGCTTTAAATTACCCTAAAAGCTACACTTAGAAAACTCAAATAAGTGTTTAATATTAGTATTATAGATTTAATTAAATATTGATAAGTCTTAAATATATTTAATTTTTGTAACGCAATCTTGTTATTAAATACTAATTATTGTCAATGATATTCTAATAATATATCATAATTAGAGTTTTATTTTTCAAAAAAAAAAATTGATGATAAACTTATTAAAAATTGTGAGCCCTGAATTATTCTCGTTACGACACTTGGAAAACTTTTCCTCATAGAAATATGAAATATTAATATTATAGATATAGATTATAGATTATAGATTAATTAAGACTTTTAATATTTTATTATTTCCACAAATATTTATGTTGAGCATAGTCATTTTATATCTTGAGCATAACTTTACAATATATTTACTAAATGCTACTTCAATAGTTTTTTACTTATTGAGAATAACTTTGTATTATTTTAACAAACGATGTTGATATGACTTTTTGAGAGCAACTTTTTAAGAGCACTAATAGATCATTAGTTTTTTGAGAGTGCAACAATATTAAACCAAGCCTTGCTTCCTCTCCAAGAAATTTTAATTTCTCATGAATTATAAAGAGTTCAAATTGATTATTTTATATACAACGACTAACTTCTCCAATATTTTTAATTGTGTACTCTATTTTTCATATCTAGAGGATCAATTTTTTCAGCGTTTGTAATTGATGGAAAATTCTTTGGGTATTTTTTCTAACTGATTTGGAGGGTTCGTTGGTGTTATAACACTCTAGTCCAATGGAAAGTGGACTAAAATGTAATAGTATAAATTTTTCAAAGATATGCAATTAATCTTTTAAAAAGTATTAAAACACACATATTTTTTTTTGGGAATTAAAATGTAGTTTTATTTTAAAAAAAGATTAATGGTTTCCTTTTAATAAAATAAAATAAACCATCATGTTTCAAAATTTATTAGATTTTAATTCCAATTATTCTGGTTTAAGCTGAGTTGCTTTATCATAAAAGTGTGCTTCATTTTTTATTATTTATTTATATTTAAATCAGAAAATGTAATTCAACATTTGAGTTTAGTTCTTATAAACATTTATTAGGTGTTTAAATATTATAATATACAAAGTATGTCTTTCATAAATATGTTTCTTGAATTTTCAGGGTGAAATGTATATTTTCTTTAAGAATAAACCTCTAATTTGATCATTGACAAAAAATAACCAGGAATATTGGTCCAAAATATAACCATGAAAAATGGTCCCTAAAAAAATTTGTGTTCCCTCATAATTCAAAATATGCGACAAGTTATTATTTTTTTAATATTTTCAAAAAATTATATTTATATGATAAATTGGTTTTTAGTTATTTATACAATTATTCAAATTGATTGCGAACAACAACACAAAAATGAAAAATATGTTTTTCAGCTTATTTAGCGAAGATGGCCGCAGCAATTTTTTTTCTCTCCTTATTTTCTCTTTATTGATCCCTTTGATTTGTGCCCACTATTTGTCTCAAATTATCAGGTGTTAGTGTCCGCTACAAAAAAAATATGCCGCTAATTCGCGTTTTCTTGTAATGAAATGAGTAATTTATCTAGCATTTTAATTGTGATGAATCACAAAATATTTTCCTTTTTCTTGAGTAATTAATTTGTCTTACACTGATTTTGACAAGAACTAATTCGGAGTTTATATCCTTTTTAATATATTGTGACTTTCTTTTAAATTTTTAAGTTAAATAAAGAATTAAAAGATATATATTATTATTTTCTGCATATATGTTATCTTTCAATACTATTCCCCTAAAAAAGGGATCTAGTTTCGCCCCGGTTGTCACTTAAGTTTCGAGGTCAATGAACTCCTTGCTGATTCAAGATTAGCATGATAGTGGTGTTTACTATGTGGTTTGAATCAATTTTGAACGAAAAATCAATTTATCCAAATAATTCAATTAATTAACTTACAGCACAATTTCGATTGGGCCTTCTTTTGTGGAGACATAATGATGATCACATGATTCACGAAAAGCCCAACATGGACTTTGGGTAGAACTTTGAAGAAAGAAACAGTAAAGCAGACCCAAACAAATCAATAATGCACGTGAGGGATTTGCCATTAAGTTTCCAGGGCTTTTTCGTTTGAATGATTTTCATTTTGGGTGAATAATTTTGTTTGAAAGATTAGCCCGCCAGAGAATGCACGTTCTATCTACGCACTTGTAGTCATGCATGATATTTTCCACGCCGAAACTTCGGCGCTAACCCTAAACAAAAGTCTTCCCATTTCTGAGGAGCATGACATATTGTTGAAATCTCAAACAGCAAACTATATTAATCCCAGGGAGAACGCTATAACCCCAGTTGACATGTTTATTTATTTTTATATAGTAGCAAAATTAGGCAAAGTCGTGCTCAAATATGTAGTTTTTTTTTTTCTTGGTATACAAAGAAAATGATCGAATATGTAGTGACGTAAAATGATGATCGTCTCATTTGACGGTCATAATATGAAACTCTTATAATATATTAAATTTAGTAGCTCATATTTTTACACTATCAAATTCAACTCTTGAAATACTTCACATATCAACGTGGAATTTGAAATTTACATATGAAGTAGAGCCAGAAATTTTATCTAATTCGAGAGACCACTGCATTAGTTAAGGTTTTAGATACAGGCATGTAATGGTTTTGTATTTAATATGCTTCTAATGTAAATATCTCTTTTAAACTTGAAACGTGAACAATATACGAGCCTACTTTATTTTATTATGAAATTTAATTATTTGATTATTTTATTTAGAAAATGGTAAATAATAAAGATAAAACTCTAAATCATATGTCATGGAACTCTCACTCTAAAAAATTTAACCTTTTGTACATGTAGAGATATATGAATGATTTAATACCTAATAAAAGTGAACATTTTGGGACTTAAATAAGTAAAAATAAATCTCAATTTCAAACTTAATTAAGAATAATAAATACCAGTTATATTATTGATTTATGGATTTAATTTATAATTATCAGTCACATAAAATCCTTTAAAATCATTAATAGTATAATTGATATTTATGATTTTTGGGAACTAAGCCATGATTTTTTTCAAATTAATCTGTCTAATGTTTTTTCTTTCTCAACATTGAGTTCATTCTATTTTAGTTTGCTAGGTTCCAAAGTACTCTTTTCATTCTTGAATAATTATCCAATTATATATGTTCATAGAAAATTAAGGAAATAATTGGTAAAATATCAATATTATTAGTAAAAATTAGAATTAGTTTATTAAATTGCTTGTGTTTCTTTTTAATACTCTAATTTTCTCTCTCCTCATTCACTAATGAGTTAATAGTATTTAATAAGGGTATTATTGGTAAAATATAATGAAAACTATCTAAACTTTTGAAATGAATAATTATTCCTAAACAAAACAAATTTTTGAATTGGACAATTAATCAAAGACAGAAGGAGTAATTAACGAGTACTTTTGTATCGACAAATTAATGATTATCTTTTTTTGTCTTTTCGTATGATGAGGTATTTCTATAATTTTGGCATATTTGAAGTTCGCATAATATTAATTCTCATTGGATTACCAAAACATAATAATTATATAGTCTCCCCAAGGACCCCAGCAACAAGAGTTGTTGTCTAGGTTTAAATTTGCTTCCTCCTTTTATACAGTTAAAGTTGACTACTACTTCAATTAAATTTTTTGTGGGATGAATGACTATCGTATTTTTTAAAAAAAAAATACTATTAATTTTTTTTATTCTTAATCTGGTTAAAATTAAATATGCATAAATTTTGATTCACTCTTCCGCGCTCAAATGGTCTCTAATTCGTGTTAAGGAGGCTTCGGTAATTTTCTAGAAACTTCCACTCGCATGTCAACTTGATTCCGTCCTCCCTCTATGTTCTCACACGCAGTCAAAACCCCCTAATTCTGTGCCTTTTAGATTTTGCATATAGAAAACTTTCTGCTAATTAAATACGTGGGTTTCATAATGCTATTTGATTGGTAAACAAAAAAGTTATGGTATTTTCTTTTAATATAATCCTTAAATTTTTAATAAAAATCTAATTTTATTTTTCCGTTAATTAAGACTTTTAATGTTTTATTATTACCACAAATATTTATATTCACCATAGTTATTCTATATCTTAAATTTTATAATATATTTATTAAATACTACTGCAATGACTTTTGTTTATTGAAAATAACTTTTATATTATTTTACTAAACAGTACTAATATGACTTTTTGAGAGCAACTTTCTAAAAGCAATACTAGTTTATTAGTTTTTTGAGAATACAATAATATTAAATCAGGCCTTACTTTCTCTTTAAGTAATATTAAGCCCTTAAAAATTATGGAGAGTTCAAATTGATTTTTTATATACAAGGATTAACTTCTCCGATATTTTTAATTGTGTACTCTATTTTTTTTTATGTAGAGGATCAATTTTTTTAACGTTTGTAATTGATGGGAAATTCTTTGGGATCAATCTTTTTAACGTCTGTAATTGACGGGAAATTCTTTGGGTATTTTTCTAACCGATTTGGTGGGTTTGTTGGCACACTTATCTATATATATTGTAATGCCGGTGTTCTCGTGCGCTTTTCTGTGGCACAGGAGTCACCGGCGGCTCCTCATTCTCCACGCAGACGAAAAAAATCACAAGTCTTTCTGCTTTCTTTCTTCCACGCCATAATTACGTAAATGCCCAGAATCTTCCATTCTCGTACGTGGTCGTACTAGTTGTTTGGTCAACTCACGCCACGCGGCATTTATATGTCTATATATATGTCTACCGTTTCAATATCCATTTTGAAGAGTCTTATTTCTTCAAATTTTTTTTTTCTTTCTTTTATTCTTCTAAACTTTGTGCGGTTTAATTATAATTTGGTTACTAGAGCTATATATCATACGTATATGTGCATACCTTATAAAGTTAGATCAGCTGCAATATATGGACAAGCTAAGCCAATATGAACGTGTGTTCAATCACTTCGATGAAAATGGAGATGGCAAGATATCGGCATCGGAGCTTCAGCAGTGCGTAAAGACTGTCGGCGGGGAGTTGTCGGCGGAGGAGGCGGAGGCGGCAGTGGCGTTTCTGGATGTCGACGGCGATGGGCTGGTGGGATTGGATGATTTTGTGAGGTTTGTGGAAGAAGGAGGAGAGGAAGAGAAGGTGAATGACCTGAGAGAGGCTTTTAAGATGTATGAGGAGATGGATGGCAGTGGTTGCATCACACCAAAGAGTCTTAAGAGGATGCTTAGCAGGTTAGGCGAATCTAGGAGTATAGATGACTGTGTAGTTATGATTTCTCGATTTGATCTCGATGGGGATGGGGTGCTCAGTTTTGATGAATTTAGGGTCATGATGCTGTAATGTGTGTTTGGCTTTGGTTCCCATTCTCTCATTCATTGTTGATTATTCGTTAGTTTTGTACTTTCAGCGGTCTACTTTGGACACATAAATATATATTAGGTACATACGCGCCTTTTACCTCTTCATTGGAGCATAAAAGGTGACGGGTACCTGTTGCTAAAGTTATTATTACTTCTTTTTTTTTTTTTCTTACTGTAATCTTTATACCGTATTCTCACCCTTTTAATATGAGAAAATAAAAAAGAAAACGCATATGTCAAAATAATACACTACAAGAAAAATGAATATTTTTGACAATATTTTCAACGGTTCTCGTAAATAAAAGTGTTGTCAAAAAAAGAAATTTCAATATAAAGTGATCGTTGAAAGTTTTTATAAACTTTTATCGACAATTTATTCATGTCAAAAATACCCAAAAGATGTATTTTTAACATGTACTAATTGTTAATAAAAATTTATAAGTATTTTCAATAGTTACTTTATGTCGAAATTATTTTTCTTGACAATATTTTTATCAACATTTTAATTATTGAGAACTATTGAAAATACTCATTTTTTTGTAGTAATATTTACATGAATTTTTAAGTAATGAGTATGAAAATCAATCATATTTACTAACATGATAATAAAGAATTTATCCATTTTTTATGGTTACAAAACCATCATCCAGTGTTCTTTTTCCTTCAATTTTGAGCTTTAGACTCATATATATATATATATATAGTTAGGATCAAGTTATACTAATATAACTTTAAACAAATGTTACACCATTATAACTTTTTATTGATGTAAATTTTTACAAAACATATCATTGGATTAGAAGCTCACATCATATATCAAGTTTCATGCATGTTGGTGAACTCCAACAAGAGGTTTATGCCTTCAAGCAGGCCCCCTTTCCATCAGTGGCTTGTTCACTAAACTCACCACTCTTTGGGAAGAACTTGAGCACTATTACCCTAAATTCATTGCCTTTGTCCTGTTCGTTGTGCGCGCCTATGCTTCAGGTCCAGACATGGTCATTTCTCGTCAGCAAGTTCAGATTCTTTTCTTTCTTCTCCGACTCAACGATCAATATATGCTAGTGTTCCAGATCCTTCTCATGGGTCCTATATATTCCTCCGCCGAACCGTGTATTCTCTACAGTTCAATATCAAGGACGCTTGCATCTATCTAATTTTGCTCTTAACACCGTGGCTGAAGTCAATGCTGTGGACTTTCAGTGTGGCGAAGGGTGTGGCCATGGTCACCCTTTCTACACGTTTGGCAACCGCCCTGGTCACACCATCTACTCCTACTTCCAGAAAAATTAGCTTTCTCCTAGCTCTAGCAATCGGGCTCCTCTATCCAGCAACAATGTCTTCGTTGATGTTGATGGAGACACCTTTCGCAATTATCAGGAGTCTTCTCTTCAAGCACCCATGCTTTGACACCATGTCACAGCCTGATTTGGGAACATGACGGACACGTAAGGAACTAATCCACAAAAACCTTTTTATGATATGACATGGATAAAACTTCATAATTTCCAGTTAAGTATAATTTAAATAAAAATTAGGTAAGAACTTTTATGTATAAGTTATAAAACAATCTATAAACATGATCTAACAGACAAAATAATTGTTCCAATTAACTCATAAAATCTTCCACTTGTAATTACATGCATAAATCCTCAAAATAACATAAGTAAATATAAATGTGCATATTCCTTGAATCCTGTC
The DNA here is from genome assembly GCA_031216105.1 of Dalbergia cultrata. Lineage (NCBI taxonomy): Eukaryota > Viridiplantae > Streptophyta > Magnoliopsida > Fabales > Fabaceae > Dalbergia > Dalbergia cultrata. The sequence goes on along the minus strand of CM062353.1, from coordinate 25,227,001 downwards.
TGTAATATAATGGAGCAACACTAAACATAAATTAACTTTATTTTAATCCAAAGCAAAGCTCACCCCAAAAATAAACTAACTACTATTGAGGAGGAGGTATCTGGGAGTACACTAAACCAGTAGCTGTATCTATAAGGGGAAAAGAAGGGTGAGTTTTATCTAAAACTTGGTGAGTGGATTTTTATTCACAACCATACATGGGACAACACAAGGAAGATACATAATAGTAATGTAGCAATCAAAATCATTTCTATTCATAATACATAACAATAGTAATGTAATACCCAGTGTATATGTGCCAGTAGACAAATTCTGTACGGTTTTAAAGTCCCTCGAGACCCACCCATGTTGTCGAGTCTGAGGTTTTGCTAAGTCTAGAGCCTACATCTTCTTGGAGGGCTATATGATAGAGTCACCTTTTTGGGATCAAAAGTCCCAGTAATTACTCTTCAAAGAAAAATAAATTGAAGAGTAATTTTTAATGAATTTTAAAAAACCTCTAGACATTTCGTTCTACTTAGCCCATAAGTTTAGAATATAGCGAGAATTTTTTCATTTGAACTAAAACTGAAAAAGATTTTCATTAGTTGGAGTTTTGATTTTTTAGATATTTTATTTAATCCAAATGGCGAGTATTATCTTATTTACATTTATATTTTAAAGTTAATGTAGAGTAAAATAAGTGAGTATAGAGATAATCCATATACCTAATGATAGTAAAAATGCAAAACTAGACTTTTCTGTCATCGCTATAGTCGTCCAGGACCGCTATAGCGGCCATAGGAAGGAAATTTCATATTTTGGGTGTGCTAGCTGAGGTCCGCTATAGCGGTCATAAGTGCACAATAGGTGGGACGGGAAATGGCTAGCTAGACTGCTATAGCGGCCTAACTGTAGCGGTCATAAATGACCATATTGACGAAGTGTCATATCCCTGACCGCTATAGCAGTCCCCCTAAGCGTCACTAGTGCTTAAAAAATGACGTCATTTAATTTTTGGCCCTCCTTAAAACCCCAGATCGGGTTTCCCCCTCCCGTTTTTGAAAATCTTCATCCCAAACACCATTTTCTCTCTTTCTCTTCCAATCTACAATCAACCCATCATCCTCTTCCAAGAGATAAAAGGTAAGATTCTTGTTGGTTTTCATCATTCCCTTCTTCTCTATTTCATATCCTAGAGAAATTGTTTGTCTCCATTGTTGTCAAATGGGGGTGTTCCCACAATGTTGTTAGAATTGTTTTAGTGTTATCTAGAGGTGATTAGAGTTTAGTCTAGAGTCAATGTTGCTCTATGGCAATTGTTGGTGTCATTCAAAGCTCTCAAGGTCAAGTTGGTGGTGCCCACATACTCCCGGCTCTAAACGGTGAGTGGGTTCAAACTCATGACCATATTTTAGCCATTATGAGTATGTTTCTTACATTATGATTGTTAAACATGAAATTTGAAATGAGAAAAGGTATAAAATATGATTTTACATGATTATGTTAAGCTAGAAAATTTATTATTTATGATGATAGCATGAAAGAATGAGTTTTAGAAAATCATGAGACCACGATTGTTGTGTTGTGTGTTATGGAAAATGTTTTACATATTTGAGAAAGGATTTAATTGGAAAATATATATTGTAGCAAGATGGCTATTTTACCTAATATGTTTTTATGGGTTTCTTGATATCAATATATATTCAAGTTTTAAGATTTCAAATTATGTTTTAGAATGTTTAGATAATATATTTATACATGTTAGAGAAATATGAAACAAGAGTATGACTCAGCTTTTTGAATAAATATGTTATATGATTTTTGAGTTATTATGATTATAAAACCCAGTGTTTGAACTATGATATTAGAGATTTCAAGTATATGGAAATATATGTTAGCTTAAGAAATGGATTTAGAACTTTAGTTTATGGTGCCAAGAGGTATGGAATTTAGCATGATTCTAAGCAATTGCCAAATACAACATATTATGTGGACTTGAAATTGGAATGCCTACAAGTAGTGAACCTTTGGGCTTGATTTTCATAGCTACAGTTATACTAAAGTCATATTATTAGAGTTATATGAGTCCAGAACTCTCAAAGTACTAAGATTTAGGGGCTCGCGTTCGCTAGGGGACGAAGCACCCATCCTTTAGTTATGAAATTTCAGTATTTTTGGTTTTATCTATTTTCAGTTAATTATATATATGATTAATGGTAAACAACCATGATGACATATAAAGAAAATGGAACCTGTTTAGGTGTCCACATAATATCCCTAGTGAGGCCGGTGTCTGGCACTGGTAGAGCATAGTAGACATGTTTAGTGTGGTGAGGCCCGTGTCTAGCACCCACTAGAACAAAATCTTGAGATCCCTAGTGAGGCCTATGTCTGGCACTGGTAGAGCAAGTAGACGTGTTTAGTGTGATGAGGCTCGTGTTTGGTACCCAATGAAACAAAACCTTGAGTTCCCTAATAAGGCCCGTGTCTGGCATTGGTGGAGCATAGAGGGCAATCCTATTTCTCTATTAGCATACTGTTATTTATGATTTCACAAAATAATTGATTTAAGAACTATTATCTATATCCATGGAAAATGATTCTTGTTAGAGTAAGAAATCAGAGATGCTTTTTCTATGAATTTATAAATATAGAGATATCTTTTCTATATAGATATGAATATGAATATCAAATAGTTTATAATTGTTGCATGTATATTGTATTATATTCACTGGTTGACCCATGTGAGTGATGGGTGAGAGCTCATTCATTGAGTCCATTGACTCACCCCTCTCCATTCCTCTCATAGTTACAAGTACAGTTTCAGTTTCAACCCAAATTGGTAGACACAGCTCTTCCCATCAATGAGCCTTATTTTGGAGTAAGGCTTAGTACAGATTCATGTTAGTATTAAAGTGCTCCAGTAGATGTGTAGGCAGGATCCAACCATGCATTTATTTTTGGACTATGTATTTAATTTTCGAGATTGAAATAGTTATGTATATATTTTCAGTTCATAAGTATGGATTTAAAATTTGTAGAGTTTGATTAGAGTTTATGTAACAATCCAGAGATGAATTCGTGATTCAATTTTTAATTATTAAGTGGATTTTTAGAGTTTGAACATTAAATACTTTCAGTTTATGAAATTAAATGATATTTTAATTAGAGAAAATGCTAAAGAATTCGAAGAGATCATATTTTAAAGTATTATATTATGATATATTATATATTTAGAGAGCCATGTCACCCAGAAGACTTACAAGGGGGATAGGATTCCTCGCATGCCGGTCACATTCCTAAGTCGGGTCATAACAAGTAATAACTTCAATTTCATGTAAATTATAAGAAAACACAATAATTTCTCAAATGAATTAAAAGGAGATAGAAAACTGAAAGAGTTATAATGGCAATGCTTAGTTCCTTGCAAACAAGAGCATCTAACTACGATTTTTAACATTTCATTGTGAATTGTATCCCTCATAGACTAATCTAAGTGAAGATTAATTGCCCCTCGTGGGCGTCATGATATACCAAGATTAACGAATTCATTATATTGTCGTTAACTCATAGCTTTGTCTCTTTTTAATTCCTATCGAAACATCACTCAGAGTCAGCTTGCTAAAATCTCAAGCTAAAACTTCAATTTAGTGCTTTCTATCACTTCTATGGTTCACATTTGATTTTTCTGAAACAACTACTTTGTTTTCATAATTTATAGGAAACAATTAAAAATCATGATAATATAAATGGCATACAAGCATTAGCAATTGTCCCATGTATTTTTTTTCCCCCAAAAAGTCATTCATTTTCATGGAAGGCTATAAAGATCACAACATATCTAATTTGGCATAATTTAAAAAGAATGTTAATAGCAATTGAATTTCTAAATTCTTGGAAGGTACAAACATTGTATGGAAACTATTCGTAATAGCCAAAATTAAAGCCATGAGCTTAGTGTAGGTTGAAAATAACACGAGAAATGGGGTTGATCAATCATGCTTTAACTTCTTTTAGATTCTGAAAAACTTATACAAGATCTACCAAGTTTACACTTGTAGGCAGCGAAAAACTTTGTCAGTATGATTCATAAAGTTATTTTCTCAGTTAAGCGAAAACTTAGAAATAGTTTAAAAATATTTTTCAGAGATATATATAAAAGCAAATCTCTAATGCAGAATACAAAGGAAATAAAAGAGACATAAAGATACTACACAATGATTTTTATACTGGTTCGGCCAACCCTATCTACATTATCTAGTTCTCAACAACCTGTTGAGTTTCACTAAATCCCTTCTTAACCAAGAGAAAAAATGACAATCTTTGTGTAGCCTTCTTAAGCTATTTCCCTGTGACTAGTAGTTCCAATTTATTATCACTTTTAAGTAGTCTTTGATTAGCCTTTCTAAACTAACCTCACAATAAGCACTAACGGATCGAGATACAAGAGTTGTGTTTGGTTGGTTCACTCCAACAAAGTATACTCAAGTTTTTCTAAGAATGGAACAATGTATGACCTGAAAACTTGCATGACTTCTTTCTAACAATTCTTCATAAGAAGATGTTATCTAATTAGAACTTAGAAAGAAGATTTTTACAAAATAAGAAACTAATCACAAGATGTAATATGCTTTATAGAACAAGAAAGAGGATTCACATTTTTAGAGTTCTTAGCAATCTGTCTTCCAAAAGTCTTGAGTTGTAAGCACATGGAATCTTTCTATATTTGATCTTCAAATTAGACTGTTACCCCTTGATTTTGCTTCCTTTTGACATGTACAGATATGCTTTTTATGTCATGGGAAAAGTGATCTAGAAGACTAGCTTGGCTGTGTCAAAACTACTTTTATAGGCACAGAGACCATTGTTAAATATGGTGTCTGAGTGAAGCTTCAGAAATTAGTTTTTACTTTTTGGCCATGGTTTATGAATTCTTTCTTCTAGAAGATAGGACATTTGACCAAGTGAAAAAGTGAGATGTCATTATCAGCCCTTTTTGAGGTGTTGACTTAATTTGAAATTTGAAATTTTCCTTCTTTTCTGCAAAGTGAATGGTTTTTGAAAACTAGTTCTTTCTGATGCGTTCTCTCAGTTTTTGATCTTTTTGTCGATCTTCATTTATTCAATCTAAGCGTGATAGGAATTTTCTTTGAGATTGAAAACTTTAATCACTACTTGTTTTAGGAAAAGATAGATTTCTTCATTAAGTAGCGCTTCCTGAATGCGTGAAATATTTTCTAAAGATCTGGCTTGGTTTATGATCTCAAAAAATCCTTTCTCGTGTATTTAACATACACAAATTCATTCCTAGAACTATTTTTCATATTGTGAACCCTAGATTTTATCCAGGTATCCTTTTTTTTTTCTTTTTTTCCTTTCTTTTAAAAAACAAAAATAAAAAATATGTGTGAGTCAGCCTAATTCCTTTGGTTCAAGTTTTCAGCCCATTAAGCCTTTGTTGTTTGGTTATGTCTTCTATTTATTTTTCTTTTGGTTTGTGCAGAAGGGAAAGAATACCAAAATTGTTGGGGATCAGAGGGATACTGTATCAGTTTATCATTAGAATCAAATCCCTCAAATACCCAGAAATCATGACAATCCCTCGATCAAATCAAAAGTGTTCCTAGTTATTTCCAGAAAAATCAATCAGGGACTAGAGAAATTAATTAGCAAGATGTGTGTGTATATATGAGCTAAGTCATTAAGAATGGTGGCCGGGGGAAGGGGGGCAAGAAGAGCAATCACAATCACAAATACTAATAGAGGCAAAAATGTGAAACTCGGTGGCACCACTTCACTGCGGCACAATATCTCTACACAAACCTATCACCGTCACAACCATTTCCACCCCATAGAACGTTCATAATCCCTGTTAACCTTTATAACCCAAAAACTCCATCACGACCTTGCAATCATCATCTACAGCCAACTTCCTTTACACTTTCCTCTTTTCCATCGCCAATAGCCTGACTCATCCTCCCCCATGAACACGGACTAGGCCTTCCACTTTCAGCCATTATCATCTCTTTTCTAATGCAATCCCATATTACAAGCCAAAAATCCAAAATCAACTTCAAATCCAAAAACAGATCTTCAAAATGTGTGGGGACTAGTTGAAATCTCTGAAGGCCTTGTGTATGAGATACAATCACTCTCATAATTGTCATCAACATTGTTTGTATCTTTACCACAATTAGGATCATCAAAAGTGGCTAATGGAGTGTAAGGAACCTCAAATGTCCCCCTCAACCAATTCCTTTTGTGGTGTTTTACCCATATGTTTTGTGCCTTGTTGGGATGTATTACTACTTTGATCAGAACTTGGCACTCTATCTATAATTTGAGAAGAACTTGATTATTGAACTCGTGAATTCTGTAGCTCAATTATGCTATTCATAATCTTCTGCAAGGCATCATTAGTTCCCTTTTGATGCTCTGTTTCTCATCATTTCTTGCCATGGAGATTTAGAGTTGGTAGGAGGGGTAGACATGTTGGAGGCTGTTGATATCGTAAGTCATACACCTATTGAGTGCTTGCAAGCTCTACTGATAAAGAGGTGGTGGTCTCTGGAATTGCTGCTAGAAATATGAGGGTTGAGATAGCTCAACACTCCCATATCCCTGATCAATACAATCATACCAATCAAATTGAGACCTGCTAAAGTAAGCATCATATCCATGTTGTGATTGCTGAGCATAGCTCCTCATGGCATATTGCTCCAATATCTATTGCATGTCATTTTGTTGGCACTTCATTCTTTGATATGGGTCATTATCAAGAACCTGGATACCTATAACATTGTAAGAACCATATATGGCTGGGAACTAAAAGGTGTGTTAGTAAATATGAAAACATAAATTGGAGAAAGAAAAAAATAAAATAAAATAAATTAAACAAAAATCTGAAAAAAAAAATTGAAAGCTAAAATAAAAAATGAAAAAGAAACAGAGAAATTTAAATAAAAATATTTACAAATATTAACTAGCACTACTTTCCCAGCAACAGTGCCAAAATTTAATTCAGATTGTCATTACTTGAAACTAACTAAAATATAGTAAATGCTAAGTTGCATAAAAAATATAGTAAACGGCACAACCTATGTTGTCTTTCAAGGAAATATTACTAGCCAATTGAAAATTGAGGGGTTTAGTTTGGAAGAAAATAATAAAATAATGGAAGAGAATTCAATTAAATAAATTACCTACACGAAGAGTTCCTGCAAATCTAGGATTATGTTATCACTGACTCAAAACAATACTTCACGAAGATGGTTATTTTTACCAATTTACAATCATATAATCAGTGATGTGATTCTGCTTGGTAGTCACATAATTGCACAACTGACGAAGTGCTTGGCTATCATGAATAGCAAGCAATCATAATCGCAATCCCTAAATGCTTAAACTAACTTAAATGCCAACATAATAACCTAATTCTTATAAGAATTAATTCCAATCCCCTCACCAAGTAAATATACTTCAAATTATCAATTAAATTATGTCCAATTGGAACCTTAACTGTCATGACTCGACTTGGAAGCGTGACTGGCACGTGAGGAATCTCAGCCCCACCTAAGCCTCGTGATCTCTAAGTCTCTCTCTCTATATCCATAATTTATTAATAAGTTCCATTTATAAAATATCATTTCATCTCTAATAAATCTTTAGCTCTTTTGAAATCATGCTCCCTATCAATAATATATTAAAATTAAACTCTAAATCTGTCTCTATGATACAAAATATATGAGTTGCTCTCTATAAAAAATATCCATAAAACTACCATCATGTAAATACAAAATAATAATGATAAATCAATGCAAGTATCTATATGGTCCGAGACCCTACCCGTAACGTATATTGGAGCACTCTATCATTATACAAAATACAAAAAGATACTTTACTCCGAAGTAAAGTTCACCAACAAGAAACCTCTACTGCTGGGGAGGAGGTGGCTGAGAGGGATCCATAGTAGCTAATGTATCAGTAATGGAAAAGGGAGAGGGATGAGTTTAATATAAAACTCAGTGAGTAGGCTTTCATCCATAATCCTCTCATGGGACAACAACAATGATATATGTAAATATAAAATAATCAAAAACTGATTAATGCAATAACTCTAGAATCATATTTATATATATATAATCATAAAGGAAATAAAGCTAGAAATCTCTACTAAAGCATAAAGAATAGAAATCTATTAGAGAAACACGGATATCTGATTATGCCTTGCATAACAAAATATAAATTCTCCGGTTATGCATGTCAACCATGACATAACAATTTCTCTAATTTCTGGGATCCCTCTAGGATCTAAATTGGGCACCTAACTAGGTTCCATTATCTGCTATGTGAGATTTTCCTCTTAGACAACTTGGTACCAAGGTTAATGATTGGGGTTCTGCCATTAACTCGCTGTCTAGTCTCTAATTCATAAAATATGTTATTTTCTCTAAATCTCTGCTCTAGGCATAAAACTACATAATACAAAATTATATTAATCTTAGACTCATTGAGGAGAATTCATAAAGTCTCTAAATCAAGTCATAATCATATTCTAGCTCTTTAATAAAATCATTTTAACAATAATGGTCTCATGAGTTTATATTAAAATAACTATTTCTTGCTCATGTTGAAAATCATCATTTTCAATAATTTTGATAACCAATCATAATCTCAAATCTCTTAAATTATCCTCTAAAATCATGTAATTATGTTATGATTTAAAGAAATTAACTCTAATAACCAATATAAGGGTCATAGGATTTGAACCCACTCACTTGGAGGGGTAGACTCTGAAGCATGAACACCACAAGGACTCCGGGGAGGAGGAATGACACCAATGTCTGCCACTGAAATAACAAAACTCATAAACAACCTATGGGAAGCTCTAGATTGTTCTAAACATATACTAACAACATTGGGGGAATACCATCACTTGACAATAACGAAAGAAATAATAATACCCATATCAAGAATATGAAAGAATGGTGAAAATGGAGATAAAATCTTACAACCTATACTTACCTTGATGATTTAGGGGAGCTAGATTGGAATGCGATTGAAGAAAAAGAGAGAAAACGGTGGGCGAATGGTTTTATAAAAATTGGGGGTATTAGCAAGTGAAACGATGCATTTTGCACTGCTCATGCTTCAGGGGAACCCCTATAGCAGTTAGGACCCATTGCATCCCAAGACTGTGCACTTATGGCCGCTGATCGCTATAGTGGTCCTCATAACATCCAAATGGTAAAATTACACTCTGTGACCGCTATAGTGGTCCAAAACAGTGGCGACAACAAAGTCCAACTGCTGCATTTTACTGTCATTAGGCATATGGGTTACCTCTATACTCACTTATTTATTTTAATCTTCATTAACTTTAAAACATAAATGTAAATAAGGAAATACCCCCCATTTGGATTCAGATAAAATATAAAAAAAATCAAAACTCCAACCAATCAAAATCCAATTTTTGAGTTCTAGTTCAAATTCAGGAATTCTTATGATTTTCTAAACTTGTAGGCTAAAAATGAAACGTATAGAGGTTTTCTTAAATTAATTAAAAATTACTATTCAATTTATTTTCCTTTGGAGAGTAATTATCTGGACTTTTGGTCCTAAGAATGTGACTCTATCATATACCCTTCCAAAGAGGTGTAGGATCCAAACTTAGTGAAATTCAGGACCTGACAACTAGGGTGGGTCTCGAGAGACTCTAGGGTCATACAGAACTTGTCTACTAACACGTATACACTAAGTATTACACTAACCATGGATGATATTCACAATTGCAGATACACACATAATCAAAGCTAGCTCTCAAAAGTATAATTGTATCAACCAACACAAAATTATAAGAGAGAGAGAGAGAGAGAGAGAGAGAGAGAGAGAGAAGATGTAAGAGCGGAGAGCTAAATCGTAAATTGCATTAATTAATATGAGTCTCAAATATAATCCTTAAATCCTTTGGAATCCTTGTGCAAGGAAGAGAAACTACTACTCCATGAATGGATACAAAGTATAATCAAATTCCCAAATTGAATCCAAAACAAGGATTGAAAGCTCCCAAAATCTAAAGAGAGAGTAAAGAGAAGGTAGAGAAAAAGATAGAGTGGACGCAGTCCTAAAATAAGTGTATAAGATCCACTTCAACCTAGTCTAAGTAGATATATATAATACACAGTCACAGTGTCAAAAACAAGCCTCAATAATAATAATAATAATAATAATAATAAAACATTGTCTTACAAACTGGTGCTCGTATAGACATTGCTCTATACACTTTCAAGCTCTTCTGAGCCCTAAAATGATCAAATTAGCTCTTGGACCTAGAATAGAAGTTGTATCCCTTTGAATAATATTTCCAAATTTGCAAAAATAATCTCAATTGGACATTTATGACTCTAGATATTGGCAAAATACTAACTAAAGGTTAGGCTGGACAACATTAGAACATCAGTAACCTTTAATCTTGCAACTCAATTTTCACTAAGAGGCTCTTAGAAAAGGGTTTTGAGTTGAACATGAAAGTCATATAGGACTTCTTGAGCTTTTTAAAACATATTTATTTGTTTAGTGAACTCTGCAGAGAGATATACAACTTTTTTTTATTAAAATACTTCCTGTAAATGAGCTCAAATGAGTTCCAAAACTCTTCTATTTAGCTCTACCAAATTGAACACTGCTACAAGCTATGCACCTCTATGATCTCTAAATTCTCCAAATTCTCCCATTGATCGTAGCACTTGCCTTCACCGAGACTCCTCTACTCCCTTCTCTAATGCACCAGCCTATCATTGTTTAGTTGGCGAACTTATCTATCTCAATAACACCAAGCCAGACATTACCCTTGCCACTCAACAACTCGGCCAATTCACGGCCAAGCCTACCATCACTCACCACCAAGCAGTTGTTCGCCTTCTTTCCTTCCTTAGGGATGTCTTGATCATGGTCGCCTTTTCCATTGCGACTCTGAATTACATTTTTGGTTTCTCTAATGCTAATTTGAGCGGATACCGCAATTCTCGTTGCCCTATTACTGGTCAAAGCTTTTTTCTTAGCAATTCTCCCATTTCTTGGAAAATCAAGAAGTAATTGACCATTGTCCGCTTTTCTTCAAAAGTTGAATACCATGCTCTTGTCTCATTTGTGATTGAACTTCCAAAGCCCATAATGCTAGAGGAATCCAAGCCCAAAGTCACAAAAAAAATCTTCTTCTAATGCCAATGATTGATGACCGTGTGATTCAAAGATCTTCTAAATGGATGATACCTGCACAACTCATTCAATAGTTTGTTATGCCGTTACATGATTGATCTTTCATTGTATCAGAAGAGATTATTCCACTCTCTAGAATTTTCTTTTTTCTCTTTCTTATTACTTATTGTATATATATTCGTTGATGAATGAATGGATGAGCAAGCTGTTATTCTCAGCAAAATATCACACATCTTAGTTTCTTGATAACATGCCATTCTTGAGTTTCTCTACAACAACCATTTTGTCTCTATCTTCCGATAACTCACATGCTATAAGAGCTTCTGCATTCTGATCCATATCATGGAGATTGTTACAAAAATTGCATTGCTTTTGCTGAAGAAAATTTTATCTAATTCTAAATATAACATGTGATAATCAAATGTTATAAATTGAATTAAGTGTCAGAATTACCTGGAGCGGAAAATATTGATGAATCCATGATCTTATGATTGACCTTTCAATGTGTGTATCCAAGCAGCAGAGAGAAACTTCTCCTATCACCCTATCAGTTGCCAAAACCTGTGCATTGTCTCAATGGGGCAACAGCCACTCTGATTAGGGTTAGGAGTAGGGGCTTCTGCAGGTTTTATATTAATTAAATGGGCCAAGCTTGCCCATTATAGCTAAGCCCAGTAACAAAAACTAAATATCACCATATCCACTAATAACAAAATCAAAATTGAGCCCAATAACAAAATTAACCATAAAATTGATCTAATCAATATGATCAAATATTTTAACATCCAATTAATCTGGAATCAAATTATAATGAAAAAATTGATTTATGTTAGTCCATACATAGGATATTCAACATTTGCTGCATACACTACACTCCAATTACCTTCACCAATCCAATTGGTCACAGACTTAATGAACAATCCTATCTATAGCAGCAACTAGCCTTAGCAACCATCCGTGGTCAGGACCCAGAAAATCATCTCTTGAAGAATAATGTAATGACCCAACTTACTTGTTACCGAAACATATGGGGTACTGGCCCACATGAGAACTTATTGAGTGAAACATGCTAACGTGACGTGCAAAAGTACCACTTTTCATACAATTTAAATAATTTATTAAATAAATAATTGTCTTAAAATAATTGAATCATTTAATTCATAAACTTTCATAAAAACAATATGTTCAATAAACTGAATTCAAATAAAATATTCTATAATCTAATGATAGTGTCAATTAACATAGATTGTACATGTCTATCTAGTCCAAGGAATTTGTCTGCATGCTAATTGGAACACATCTAAAAATTGATAAAAGATTCTAAAACACTTATTGGCCTCACTATGAAGTGAAACTTACCATTAGAAAATGTCATGAACTATATTAGGTGGAGTAAGAGTGGTGTTTGTGCCAGTAGTTGGGTCCAAAAGGGGACCACTTTTGAAGTTAAACTCACCACTAAGTGTCAGCAACTACTCGATTGAAATGAGACCACGACTACTTTTAATGCGCTGTCAATATAAAAGAACTTTACATTATTATGCAATTAGATGTTTCCATTTACATGACTTTTAAGGTTTTAGGTGCTTGAGTCAAGTTTTTTTTATTAATGTGTCATACATGATTCATGATTAGATATTTGTGTAAATTTTTTTTACACTGACAATGTATTAGAATCAAATTATAAATTAAAACAACAATGACAACAAGGAGAATTGAGAATTAGTTTAACCTCAATCAAATTTGAACTATATATTCGCTACGAATATAGACAATGGAGAATACTGGACTGGCTTCTTGAAAATAAATGAGTGAATGCCAACATTAGTTCCTGAAACTACATATGTAGTCCTTGAAATTTAGGAATCATCTCTTTAGTCCCTAAAAATTGTAAAATGTGAGTCAAGTTGGTCTCTAACTCCATTTTTATTACATTGTCTTTGCAGTTTTGCTAATGTAACAAAGTGACAAATTGATGATAGAACATCCTACTTGGTGTACAATGTTATATAGTTAAAAATAGGCTCAAACTGTAAGCATTTACAAAATATATTAATAATATTAAATTCATATTATAGTCTTCCATTGCTTATTTACATGCAGTTTAATTGACACGAGCAAAATGCCAGTTTATTATCAACATGGCAATTAACCAACACATTTGCAAAAATTTGACAGAACAACAACAGAAATAAGGTTAGAGACTAATGTGACTTTTATTTTACAATTTCAAGGATTAAAATTAATTTCTGAATTTCAAAGAGCACATTATGACTCACATATATGATTTTAAGCACCAACTTAAACATTTACTCGAAAATAAATATTTAGGTGAACCCAAGTAGAGTCATTCAAGTTCCTTCTGGGCCCTCTAACCTCTCGTTACAGATTTATTATATGGCATTTGTGCAAGAACTCTTCCACATATAGAAATGTCAAGCAGTTGCTTGCTAGCTGGCCGTCAGGCTTTTGGTATGCAATGAAGATTCAAATCATGAATCTTATCTTTAGCAAGAGAATTTTCATTTAATCACAAAACCTGAACAGTTTGAGTTGTGACTGGAAATGAAGCTTTATCTGATCATATGCAGATGCATGATTTATCGTAGCACCTATGGTCTTAGGTAGATTTGGTCCACATTGTCAGTCAAATAAGCACCCAGAGTTAATGCTGGGGAAATTAGAACTTATCAGAGAATAATAACTGAACAATCTGGTGAAATGCCTTCGTAATTCATACATTAATTGGGTTTTCTGGTCTACAATTGCTAATCTATGGCTGAATCAGTGAAAATGGCTGTGTCTGTGATGAAGCATATAGACATAGAGAGAGTGAGAAAGAGAGAGGAAGATAAAAGATGCTTCACTGACTGATTTTGTAGATGATGACAGGTAACTAATTTTGTTATACAGTGTCTATTTTTATCTCAGGAAAAATAAAAATAACAAAGTTGTGTGTGTCTTATTCTGATTTCTTATAGTAATTACATAACAAAAAGGGAGCTAACTGCATACTATAGGCATTGCATATAGGCACTCACATCAACAAGGACTGAATTTAGTGACCAGAAACTAGGATGCTTGATCTACTTTTATGAGTGTTTCAGTGGATTTTGTTCACTGATTCATTCCTACTGCCTTCACCAGAGGCTTGCTAGAGCTTTCACTCATTAACATTTGCTGTTCCCCTTCTGGCAATTCCTCCACCAATCTTGATAGCTTCTCAACAATTTCCCTTGCACTTGGTCTCAAGGAACACTCTTCCTCCACACAAGCCCTTGCAATGTTGGCCACTGTCACAGCTGCATCAAATGAATAGTTCTCCCCTAGTGCACTGTCTATCCACTCCCTCAGCTCATTCACATTTTCTGACATCAAAATGGACTTGATTTTATCTGTAAGCCAAACAGTTCCTTCACCCTTGTCATTTGGCCTGCTTATTGGTGTCTGACCAGACAAAACTTCCAATAAAACCACCCCATAAGCAAAGATATCAATGCTTGGGGAGATTATACCCTGGTGCACATATTCAGGAGCCAAATAACCAAGACTCCAAGAGGCAGGGTTGGTGGAATAGAAATGTGGGTCCTCAGTGTCATTCTCAACACACCCTGCCATTCCAAAATTCCCCACCTTTGCACCAAATTCCTCATCTAAAAAGATGTTCCTGCTCTTTATGTTTCTATGCACATAGCTTGGACTCAGGACATGGTGCATGTACTGCAAGGCACTGGCCACATCAAGGCAGATCCTGAGTCTTTGGCTCCAAGTCAGGAAACAATAGCAGGAAGCAATGAACTGGTTCTTGATGGCCAATCCACCATGAAGCCAATCTTTCAAGGACCCATTCTTGGCATACTCAAAAACCAAGAATGACTCTGGACCCTCCAAAAGGCCAGTTCCAAGCATCCTAAGTATGTTGGGGTGGTGGTGAAGTGCATCATGGAAGAGTCCAAGATCCATCTTTGACACCATCTCTGTCTTTGTTCTTTTGATTGCCATGTTCTTCCCATTTAAACGGCCATGAAACACTGACCCCTCAATGTGATTGCTTGAACTGAAGTCCTCAGTTGCTTTTCTAATATCTTCAATGGCGTATGTCTCCAGCAGCATCTTGCGTGGCGTGGTGGCATCTATAATTTTCCCATCAAGAGCATCCTGGGATCCCTCAAATGAAACTTTCTTGTCACTGGTGGTTCTTACACTGAGATTCAGATGTTGCAGCTCTATATCTGTTTCTTTGCCTGAGTTGAGTGAACTCTCTTCCTCCTTCTTGTGCTTCAATCTGATAAAAAATAAGGCTGCTGCAAAAGCAATAAAGACTCCAAGTGCAACCCCAGCTACTCCGATATACAATTCAGTTCTCCACATTTTGGACTTCTTGTGAGGACTAATTACTGGGACACTGGTTGCTGGAAAACCAGGAGGTTTAGCCAGAGGACCAAAGATAGGAGGATCACCATTTAGTGGAATCAAAAGAGAGGTAAAGGGTCTAAGGCTTTTAGGTCTAAAGCCTTCTGATGACAAGTTATTTGCTGAAATTATAGCTTCTATAGTAACATTGAATTTTGAAGCCAAATTGGAAATTGTGTCACCTTCACTTACAGCATAAGAAAGCAGAAGTCTTGGTTCTGAGCTATTAAATGGAGATGAAAATGAAAAAGGGCATGCACATCTCAGTGGGACCAGCAATCTGACTTTGTCATCAAGGTTCCAAGGTGAGATACCTGGGTTGTGATCCTTGATAGCCTTGCAGGTAGTCAAGCCCTCCAGTGACTGAGCAATGCCATAAAAGCTTTCCCCCTTGATGGTGGTTTTGGTCAATTCAGCATAGAAATGCCCATCTTTGCACTTGCAATCAATTGGTATCAGAAGAGGCTGATCCTTGGGGAGGAACTCAGTTTCTGCAGAAAAACCATTTGCTTTTGCTATCACAAACCGGTTGAGTCCCAAGTAAAAGGTAAGGTTGGAGAGAGATGAGTAATACGGGTTGGTGAGAATGAGTGCAAATGTTCCACATTGGCTATGTGGTCTATTTTCAATGCAGCGGTAGCCAGAGGCATATGGTGATGTTGTCTCACAGCTTAGCAGGTCTTTACCCAATGAGGGGACAAACAGCCACAGGAAACAAGCCAAAGCTCTCATGTGGAACTTAATGATCATATCTATTGTGCTCATGACCACTTACCTAGCTCTAACCTGGGGAGTGGCCTATTAAAAAAGAAGGCTTTCTCTCTCTCTCTCTCTCTTTGGGGAGTGTATATTTTGGATCTATACAAGAAAAAAAACTAAGTTAAAGAAAGATAACAGAATTTCTTTTCAAAGCTGTTCAGAGACAGGATTCTTGGGAATCACAAAGTTTATTTGTATATTTTGACTCTGCTTCCAGCTGTTTAGGTGAACTATCTTGGACCTGATTCCTTTGGCAAAGGTGAGGCCATCTATATTACCAACACCTCCCCCCCTACTGATTCATTTGCAAGTGACTGCAGCCAAACACCCTTTTAACTGCCTGCTTTTAGAGGCTCCTCGGGCTTGAAACATGCCTTTATATGCACCTACTTGCATGTGAGGAAGGTCACTGTTGTTGTACATGTCACATATATCATGTGTATATATATATATAATAATATCACATCAGAGGACTGATTTATTTATATACTGAGTGCATGCAGACCATCAAGAATTTTAAAATAATGTGTAGCCTTTTAAAAGCAATCTAAGAGCAACAATGTTAAGTCAGATGGTACTCATGCGCCTACAGGAAGAACAGGACAAAGGATTTAATTGGTTAAGTATATAACCTATGACAAGTATATTTGTACAAAGTCATTAATATTTATTAAATCTCTCATGGAAAGTAGGATTGGACCTGGGTAAGAAATGGTCCCCCTGATTTCAGAAACCATTTGATATAAAACACAAGGTTTCTAGGGCATCCTATATATTTGACTGATTTGGCCATGTAAAATAGTAACTAGTAAACTGGCCTCTTCTGTATTCTGCTAAATATTCTTACAAAAATCTAATTCCAAGCAATGAAGGGTCTTTTTGATCTCTAAAAAAGATTACTTCATGTAATTTATGTAGAGTACAAAAACAACAACTGAGTTGTATTTTACTAGATGGACTCAGCTACATGGATTAAACAATGATATAATATTTTGTATCATGCTCACATTTAATCCCCTTATTAACATCTAGATCTCTCTAGATAAGGTTTTTTTTTTAAAAAAAAAAGGGGGGGAGGGGGGGTGGGAGAAGACATTACCATGGAGGTTTTGAAGTATTGTTGGCTCGTTACTTGTTAAATGATGATTGCCATTTCTATTTACTACCCTTTTAAGGTATACAAGTGAAAAGGAAGAATTGGAAAGTGGATTTATTGAAAACGTGGGACATGAACATTGTTCACACGATAGTCAAAGCAAAATTGAAATGCACCTCATTTTCGTTTCTCATTCTTTCAATCAAGGACTAAAATCCAAACTTTTACATCTTTACGTTGCTTTCTATAGTTGACGTTTAATACCAAGCCAAACGCAAGAAATATGAATAAAAAACAGCCAAGACATCAATTTCAACAACGACGGTTCCCCACTATCAATGCAAAAGAAGCTTACATGGATAGCACTGTGCCTTCCAAGTACATGCAACTTCTACACATAAAAGCAAAGACTTCGAAGGCCTTTAGAGGATGAAAGATGAGAAGGCAGCATGCGGATTATACTACAAAGAATATAATCTTTGAAGCTGTATGGATAGAAATGATGCAAGTAGAGGAAATTTTGGACTGATGAAAAGCGGACAAAAGAATAATAACTATAATGCATGTTAAAGCCAAGACATGAAAGAAGGACTATGAATAGACAGGTCACAATGACCATTGATATCCTAGGTTGACAAGCGCCATTAACATAGAAAAAGACCACCCACCTCCTATTGCCAAAGTCATGTTGCACACAGCCTGCCTTATCTCTAATTCTTTATAATTAATGAATTATTTTACTTGGACATACTTGAGGATGAATCTCAGGCATTACTTGGACATAGTTATGTCTTGTGACCCTAAAAGTTACGGGTTCAAATCTTGAAAACAATCCCTCACAAAACGGGGTTAAAAAGAACCTTCCAAGTGGAAGTTTCATACACTGGACCGTCCTCAGTCACCTGGACATACTTAATAAAGATAGGAACAGCACATGGTAGAGATGACAACGTTGATGAATGAGGAATTGGAGAGACTATTGTGGTAAGTGATCATAGTGTCACTTGAATAGATGATTTATAGCTAACTTTTATGATGGCAAATTAGACCGTCACCCTGAAGTAGTACAAACACAGATTTCCTACTTCTTATATAGGCATATATACCATGAAATCAAAATCATCACTTCTTTTTTCCTTTTTTTTTTTTTGCATAAATCAACAACCATCCTTCAAGTGTTTATGAATTCTCTGCACAACATTGTCCTGCACCGCAAGTAACATTTCTGCTTAAACTATAGAGATATTTACTTGAGGGCCAAAAAATGCATCATAATAATGATCACAAGAGAGCATACATTGATCAACAAATTTTTCTTTATTATTATTTTTTCAACTGAATCGATACTACATTAGTAACATATAGAACGTCATAATTTAGAAGCTCCTTAGACCTCACCCTAGCTACACTCTTTTCAACTATTCAGAGTCATCTAATTCATCCTTAATTAATAATAAACGAACAAAAAATCTCTGAAAAACATAGAATCAAAAAAAATCCAACCTGTACGATTTCCATTTCAGAAAGTTACAAAACATCCCCAATAAATTGAATTTAGTGATGATAAATTTTATAAAAATATATATGACATATATATCATGATTATCTGATTTTTCTCCCAACCCAGCCAACCAATCTTTTTGTGATGAAACAAAAACTTGTTAAAGTAAGCACCAAAAAGCATTTTTTTAATTTAATATTGTATTATCATTTACATATTCGAATAAATAAAATTTAATAATTTTGAAATTATTTAAACCATTTTAGAAAATTAATTTTATTTTATAATGCTTAAATCATAAATTGTAATTGTCTGAGAAACCAGTAATATTTATAATTAAAATTTTCACATTAATTTATTTCTTAATTCAAACTAAAATAAAATTATATTCATTTAAGTAATTATATAGATGAAAAAGAAATTACATTGCACGTTCAACAAATTCATCTGCGGAGTTGATACCTACTAGAACAATGCAGTTTGTGCTGATTGGGTTATTAAATTTTGGGGTTTGTGATATTGGGAAGTTGTTATTTGAAAGTGTATCAGATTGATCTAATGAATCTGATAATCCAAACCAAACAAACTGAATTGGTTTGGACCAAACCAAGAATTTTAGATTTATGATTTTTTAAGCCAATTACTAGAACACTAATCTAGTCACTCAATTAACTATTTTTTTCCTTATAGATTTCCATGTTTTCAAAGTTTTCACTCAAATTTTGTTACTACCTGTGAGTCAGACGATAGAAAGGAATGTCGAGACTCAGAATGAGATCGGATGAAGAAGGAAATAAACTCTCAGGATTCCAGAAGTCTGAACTTTGTCTCCCAACCTCCTGATGAAGATTTGTGGTTACTCACCCCCCACCACTAAAAGCGCATCACAAGAAGCCAGTATGTCAAAAGGACAACGGAGTAAGCACGGGACGATAACGGATCTGAAACCTTCTAGAAGGTTTCTAGTCCCGTCGCTTGGCATCCTTTCCGTACCTTACAGGTCATCAAGCCCGTACAACACACCTCAGTCCTAGAGGTCCCCTTTTTCAAGAGAGGACCCACATATAAATAGGGGGAAAAAATTCCAGGAGGTATGTTCTTTTTCTTGGCCATACAGTAATCTTCTTCACCTGACTTGGGCGTTAGAGTGCCTTTTGCAGGTACACCGCCGCCATCTCCCACCACTTGAGAGCAAGGCTAGAAGTCCACCCACGCTGTATCCTTTTCACTACGGTTACGGTACATAACATTGGCGCCATTGTTGGGGAACTGTCACCCATCACCATATACCACTATACACCACCCCATTATCACTCACAGCCTCCCGCATATCAGCTAGCTCCATTTTCCAGCCACATGCAAGCTTCTTCAAAAATTTCCAACGACGAACGGAACCCTATGTTCTGGCCCCCTTTCTCATCGCATATATTTTCCTTGTAAGCTACTCCCCCCCAGTTGCTACTGATCGAGAATGGCTAGAACGAAGACAACGGGTAGGCTTGCTCGCGACGGGGAAGAGGTCCTAACTTCCGACCCTGTTCCCACCGTCCAGCCATCGTCTCAGCCCCAGGACGGCCTTACGGCTTTCACTTCAGCCTCCACCATCGGTGAACCGGGGCAAAGGCCATGGAAAGCCCCCCAGGAACCAGAAGTCCCAGCCAGTAGGCCCCAACCAGCCTCAATCATACACATCCCGGAAAACAGCAGCCTCCCTTACCAGGAAATACTAAATCTGCCAAACAAGGAGCGAGGATGGCCAGTCTCGAACATGAGTTTGAACGGCGAAGGCTACAGGAAAAGCAACGCCGCAGAGATTACGTCCCAGTAGAGGAAGTAGAAAGGAGGATCAGGAAACGAGACGAGAAAATACATGAGCTCGAGGATCAACTCCGTGAGGTGCACGACACTCATCCGGAAAGGCCCCAGCTGGAGAGATGATCTACGCGCCATGAGCAAGAAAACCCGGAGGAAGATTCCTATAATCTGGATAGCCCAGACCTGACGTTCCAACACAGACGTAGGTGAACCTCGACGTCATTCGCAGCAGCCTCTACCCCCCACCAATCGCGGCGCTTCATAGATGAAAGGCGGAGAAATGATTACTCGCGCCCCCGGAAGGTTATGATGACCTGGACACGCCCTTTGATGAAGCAATCATGAGATACCCAGTCCTGACAAGCTTTCGACCCCAACAAATATCAGGCAGTACAATGGGACCACGGACTCTCAGGAGCATTTGGACGTTTCCAAGACAAGAATTCTTCTTGACGGTACCGTGGATCCGATCAGATGTAAGGCTTTCCCATTAACGCTACAAAAATCTGCTCTCACGTGGTTCAACCAGCTCCAGCCGGCATCTATTCATAAGTTCTCGGATCTCAGCTCCCGCTTCCTAGCGCAATTCACCATAAGTCGGACAAAGATGAAGTCGGTGACTAGCCTGATCGGTTTCAATCAGCTACCCACTGAGCCCCTTTGGAATTATCTAGAGTGATTCAACTAGGAGGCCCTGAATATCAGAGATTTCACCCCACAAACGGCCTTGATAACCCTCATCGCAAGACTTAAACCAGGGGATTTCCAATGTTTAATAGCCAAAAAAGAGCCCAAAACCCTCGAAGAACTCCAGAGCAGGGCGGAAAAGTATATCAACCTAGAGGAGGCCTTAAGCCTCGCTGAAAGGCATGACTCACAAAGGACAAGCCCCAAACGAGACGAACGAGCATGGAGAGAAGCTCGGTGTTGCGAGTTGTCGCCACCCGCAACAGATTAGAAATAATGAAAGTAACCAAATTACACTAATAATGTAGTTATAGTGCAATCCGAGTCATCTCGTAAGGAAGTATTTTAAATTGATTCAAATAGAATTGGGGATTTAAGAATGTGAACAACAATTTTAACAAAGAAAATTATAATGTAAGAGTTACCTGCACAAAGACTTCCTTCAGATCAAGACATGTTCTATCATTGATTCAGATAGATAAATTCATGACAATGACAACTTTCATAAACTATACTTTCGCATAAAAGATGATGCAATTCTACTTAACAATTATACAAACGTATTATTGCTAAGAATTTGACTAACACAAGACCTAGTGATCACAATCATGACCCTATAAACCTATGTTAATTTAGATATCAATTGCAGTTGTCTAATCCTAACAGAATTAATTTCATCCCCTTATCAACTGGAATTAATAAAATCAATTAACCCAATTTCCAACGGCATCAAAATTATGCATACAACGAATACACAATTGACAATTCCCAAAAAAACTTGATTACAAAATCATCGCAATCAAAATTTGTAAGAGAAAGCAAAGGGAACAAAAAACCAATCATGAACTAAAATTAAAGAACAAGAACCTCAAGAACAGTTTTGGTCTTCCGTTGTCTCTGTGTGAGGTAAGGGATTTACTCCTCCATGTGAAGAGTTTACAACCAGAAATTCAATAGAAACTGTAAATTACAATGCTTCAAAACTCAAAAGTTATCAAAAGGGAAATCTCTAAAACCTAGAAAGATGAGAGAGAGCTGCCTCCAAAGAGAGAGAGAGAGAGAGGGAGAGAGAGAGAGAGCCTCCTAAACCCCTAGGTCAAAAATTAGCTCATGCCTCCCTCCTTTCCCGTGCTTACTGTAGCGTCCCAAATTGGGTTTAGGTTGGGCCCAAAAGTTGATCCGTGAAAGACAGTAACTAGAGTTTGGTGATCGTAGGAGCGCTGCAGCGCTAAGAGTGCTACAGCGCTCACCAGAAGGGTTTCCACCAAAAATGATTATTTCTGGTTTCTGTCGAGAGCGCTGCAGCGCTCACCCGAATGATGAGCTTTTGGAAATTCTTCTTCCTTTCAGTCCCAGCTCCTACTTCTAATACTTTGCCCTTAATGCATTGCTCCTGTACTAAAAAACCTAACTCAAAGAGATGGGTTAGTTGTAATAAGAATTAATTATTAAAAAATGGAACAAATGCTATTGATTTTTCAACAATGTGTAATGAGGTTAAATTTATAAAGCATTATTATTTTCCTCAATAACACATTAAAACTCCATGTAAAAGTCCAAGGTTAAGGGATTAAATATGCGGTGTAGACACCGCTTATCACTCGGATTCAGAAGGGAGGACGCTTTCAGGAATACACCCCGCTTCGAGTGTCGATAGCTCAAATCTATCGGGAAATCAGCATGGCAGAGAACTTGCCCTGCCCCCCTAATATTGTATTATCATTTACATATTCGAATAAATTAAATTTAATAATTTTTAAATTATTTAAACTATTTTAGAAAATTAAGTTTATTTTATAATGCTTAAATAATAAATTATAATTTTCTGAGAAATAATAATTTCTTAGTAATATTTATAATTAAAATTTTCACATTAATTTATTATTCTTAATTCAAACTAATATAAAATTATATTCATTTAAGTAATTATATGGATGAAAAAGAAATTACATTGCACGTTCAACAAATTCATCTACAGAGTTGATACCTACTAGAACAGTGTAGTTAGTGCTGATGGGGTTATTAAATTTTGGGGTTTGTGATATTGGGAAGTTGTTATTTGAAAGTGTATCAGACTGATCTAATGAATCTGATAATCCAAACCAAAGAAACTGAATTGGTTTGGCTAATTGCTTCGTTTGAAGGCAAAAATAAACTCGAGGTACCTATAAGCCAGCGCGAGGATTAGTCACTGTGATCGACGGTGGATATTCTTGGTCGTGCAACAAAAAAAATAGGCAAAAACAAACCAAACCAAACCAATAGTTATAGATTGATGATTTTTTTAGCCAATTACTAGAACACTAATCTACTCACCCAATTAACTATTTTTTTTCCTTATAGATTTCCATGTTTTCAAAGTCTTCACTTACATTTTTAGTGATAGAGTTACATTTTATCTTTTTTTTCTCCTCATTTTTGTTTAAGAAATTTATCTATTTACACCATTATTAAGTATATATTAATCAAACTTTTCACTGTTATTAGTTATTATAAGGATAAATTTTTTTGAATAATATATGAAATTCTTTATTTTTTACTTCACCTAAATAATTTGAACCAAATTGACCAAATTTTGATTAGATTAGTTCGATTCAAATTTGTTGAAAAACAACTAAAAAGAAACCAATTAAATTTGATTGGTTCAAATTTAATTTGGACTCACACTATCCAATTCAGTTATTATTAAGCTTGATTTGAGCTTTTGGGAAGGTTGCCATTGAGACAGCTATAAATCCAAGTGATTATGAATGTTCTGGGTAGTTTATCATTATGGAATTTCAAATGCTAAAGTATAGTCTTAATCTTATAACCAAAAAAGCAAAAAGGAAAAAGGGATACTCTTAATCGTGGAGAAGTAGAAATGCATCTCTTTTAGGTCAAAGCTAAAGATGCCTTTTCAGGCCACATTCAATGGCTTATTGATGTTAGAGGGCATTTCTTTTAGTCATGGGTAGGCAAACTAGGGGGCGTTTGGTTTGTGAAAATATTTCCTATTTCCATTTTCTATTTTCATTTTCTGAAAATGATTTTCATTTTCAATTTTTAGAAATTTGAAAACATGTTTGGTTTGTTGTTTTCACTTTTGTTAATCAAATATGTTTGGGATTTTAAAGCATTCACCATGGTGATTTCATTTGGCTCTACACCCCAATGATCCATGTCCTTAAACACATTCAAAGCTTCATGCGGCTAATCAATATTTACATACCCAACAATCAAACAAGTCCAAGCAACCACATTCCACTTGGGAATATTATCAAACACCTTCAACCCAGAATTCATATCAGCTCATGACGTAAACATCTGAAGCAACCCAGTAGCAGCATATGCATCTACTTCAAGCGCAACCATGGCCACGGCTAGGGAGTGCGATTCCTCAGCGGTGCAGGCTCTTGGACTGAAGACATACCGGAGGAGTTCTTCGAGGCCTAGGACTTGGCCCACCTAGGTTACTCTGTCACGCACTTTCTCTATGCCACAGCCAACATCGACTCCCCCAGATGGTTCTTCGTGAGGTTGTGGTGACTCGACCAGTTGTGGAGCGATAAGGCCAACTGGGCCGGATACGTTCGGATGACGAGACGAGTAAGAAGCTGGGGCGGAGGGACATTACTGTTGCGTGGAGGGGGACGATGATGCAGCGGGAGTGGGTGGCGAACTTGAAGTACCACCTAAAGCGTATCTCACTGGGGATTCCTTGCTCCGATGATGAGTTGATGGTGGAGACTAGCTTCTTGGATCTCCATGGTAACTGACGAAGAATGTCCCTAAAACCACAAAATTGCCACCGCTTCCAAGATGAAAATATTGAAAACGACATTTTGATGTTTTCAAAATTTTTAATGTGGATTTCATTTCCTGAAGTTGGAAATGGAAATGGCAGGCCAAACGCGTTTTTGCTAGCATTTTCTATTTTTTATAAAAATGAAAATGGGAAAGGAGCAAACCAAACAGGCTCTAGATTTTGCATACGATTTCTATTTTCCCTGGGCTTGTAAAGGTTTGATGAGTAAGCCCACACCACATAGTGTGATATACAATACACTCCACGTCCATAATAATAGGTAATATGATTTTAAGATCATATACATACAAAGAATATAAATCTCAACACTTGATAGAGTAAAAGATAACCTTAGCTTAAAAAATGAACACCTAAACTTCAGTTTATATGCTTTTACTGATGCTTGAACCAATTTGATCTACAATTGATACTATGGGTCGATGTTGGCGATCTATTCCTCTTACACAATATTTCTACATGAGATTTTGTGTTTTTCTGTTGAGTCTAATTTTGATACATTAGTAGTGTAAAACTTTTTCACCACTGTCCAATCAAAATATTTCATTTGAATGATTTTTTAATTAGTGTGTATAAAAATCAACTATCATGGCTTATATAGCAATACGTGATTGAATGATTGTATAAAATAATTTACACCATTAGTGTATGATAATTAAATCATTTTCTGATTACCATATTTTGCCTTCAATTTGAAAATCAAGATACTGTTTAGTCTTAAGAATTCAGTTTTGTTGGCAAAAGAGAACTCAAATAGACTTTCACATCCAAGTAAATTCTTTATCCCTAATATTTAGATTAAGAAACAAATTCGGAATTTTCCTCTCCTTTTTACTTATCAAGAGTTTAAGACAACTCGAATTATCTAGTTCAATCAAATAAGCCATCCAATCTTTGAAGCACAACATGAATCCATGCACAATTGGCTTTTTGCCAAAAATAAATAAATAAATAAAAGAAAAAATCTTGACAAATTAAGGGTTACGAAGAATAATATTAGGCTTCATCTAGATTAATATATTTTTCACAATCTATTTATTACAAACATATTCTATTAATGAAATTTGGACATCTACATTAGAAAAAATTTGGATGTGACAAAACAATTTAAAGAATTAGTTTGAAATCAAATAGGAAGAGAATGACAATTCTTGTTTGGTGTATGGTAACTCAGTTCCAATTTCACATATGCATTAAATGTAGTTCCCACAACACCTTCAATCCCAATCTTCCAACATCCCAACATGGTTTTATGAGTTGTAAATAGCCTCCACATATGTCAATAGTTGCTTTATTTTGCGTAGCTATAGTAGTCTCTAATAAAATTCAATGGATATAAACATTAATCTTTGGTAGATAGACATATATTGCTAGGTAGGAAGAGTGGGGCTAATTTTAGATTTTTCAAGCACTAAAGCATTCAAAATGTTGAAGGCTCCCATTTCCCAAAGACTACACGGTAGTACAACACCATCTGCAATAAATATTGTCAGTAAAGCATGCCAACATACAACGAGAAAAACAAGAGCAACAGAAAACATTATCTAAGTGTTGGGAAATAATTTCCGCTTAACATAAATCAATCAAATCAACAAAGTAAAGGAATACAATAAAATTAACGTGGTTCGGCCTCAACTATCTACATTCACGATCTCACAAATTAATCCACTAATTTAATGAGGAATACAATCATCAATCTCAACAAATCTCAAACAAATCTATCATTACTCATGGAACATGCAGCCTAACATCACATTGCCAGGAAGACTTTCGACACAAGCTGTTCTTACTTGTATCGCCGCTATTCACGAAACATAAAATAATCAATGCAAGTTTTCTAGCAAAAACTACAAACCCTCTATCAAAAAAACTTTTTTGGAAAAAGTTGTAAACCTCCCATCACATTAGTCTCATCAATTTCCTTTTCATCTTCTATGTCATCCTTATAATCACCTTCTTTCTCTCCACTCTCCATTTTTAATCTCTCTATTGTATTTTCCTCACATATCTACATAATTCTCAAAACTATTATTTATAATAGTCTACACACTCACTAAATTCTACCTCAACCTAATAATTAATAATTTCAAATTCTAAATAAAATCCTAATAAATTTTCAAATCTTTTTCAAATCCTTTACAAATGTTTTTAAAATCATAAAACATCAATGACAATATTCAATTGAGAATTTGGATCAATTCCAACATATTGCTTGACATTGAAGAATAAACAATCATTTGAGTTCAAGCACATGGATGGAGTTTAAATGAGAAGAATCTCTGCTCTATTTTACAAAAAAAAAAAAAATCACTAAAAACAAGCAAAGACTAATCTTTTTAGAATAATAAGTTTATGTCCCTTGATAATTTTCCTATTTGCTACACAAGGAAAATTTTGAATGCTTTGCAAATGCATTTAATATCTTGAAAACACAAAATAATAATATTTCCTCATTTAGAAATTAAGAGGATTTTAGAAGGATTCATTAGAAGAATATAGAAAAATTCTTTTCAAAAGATCTTGTCAAATTGTTTGAGCCTAACTTATCTTTGGAGGGTTAAATATTTGAAGCTAAACCATCTGGACTTCATAATAAAGTTTCACTTGGATGAATGGTGCCTTCAAATGAAACAGTGCCTTCAATATTGTGGCAACATATAAAGTCAACGTGATGAATGGTTGAGTGCCATCCACACACGCCTACAACTTATCATTATTACTTATCATTGGGTGTTTAGGATTTAGGAATTCTCAAATTAATAAGGATAATTTGTTTCTTATATTCACTTACTAATTTGTAGCCTATGGATTTTGATTATATTTTTTTAACAAATTAGTGAGAACAAGAGAGCCAATAATGGTGCTTTTGTGGGGCACCAGTCCAAAAGGTAGCATTGAAACCAATTCCACGATCAGAAAATTTGATAATCATAGACATAAAGGAGCAACAAGAAATTCAAAACCACATCCAAGCATAGGTGGTCAATAATATTATTAATGCCATAATAAACAAAACAAACAATCCATGTGAATAAGAATTTCTTAAAATAAACCTAAAGAAAATATGCATACCTACAGATTATTTTGCTGGAAAGCCATTGAAGATGTACATTGCTCTTCAATTTTATTTTTCGAATATTAGGACTATGTGCAACCTCGGGTCTAGATTTTCCTTGAATGCATGTCACGACCCTTCTTGGGTACGTGACTGGCACATGAGAAACTTCGTTCCCATGTAAGCCTTGTGACCTATATCGTCTCTACACGTACAATTGATGTAAGAAAATCCATAAAATAGGTTCTTGTTTTTCCACATAAAATCACTTGCTCTTAAAAACCATATTTAGAAAACCAAAATATGTCACAGTTTCTTCCAAAGGTAATGTACAACATTGCCAAATATGCATACAGTCCTTTACATATAGAGTGTTTATGAAAAGTAAAAGTCACACAGTCCAAATATTATATAAAAATACAAGACTATACAAAATGTGGTCATGCCCTATGGTCCGAGGTCTTACCTGCATTACACTGGAGCACATCTAGAGCAAAATACATGACACCTCACCTAATAGGCTCAGCAACTGAAATCTAACGCTACTGGGAGGAAGATGGTGTAGAAGTATCCTTAGCAGCTACAGGAGGAAGATGGTGTAGAAGTATCCTTAGCAGCTACAATATCTATAAAATATGAAAGGAACAGAGGGGTGAATTTTGTAACCAAAACTCAGTGAGTGAGCCCTCATCTGGAACCCCTCTTCATGGGACACCAAAGAAAGTACACAACACCAAAATAATAGTAATATCAGTACCAACATCAAAGTATTTTATAATTGTAATCAAGTTCTCAAATCTTGGTTTTTAACAATCTGACCTAACAGTATTCTAGTAGAGAAACAGTAATCTCTGCTCTAGTTACATACAGTATTTGTAACATAACAAACTCTGAATATAGTGTCTAATCATTCTAGGCATTACATATCGTCATCCCTAGTATGACAATAAGCCTCTGAATATAATTTCTCTGAATATCTCTAGCCCGGGTTACTTGGTACTAAGGTTAACAGATTAACTACCGTTAACAAATGGCCTGTTTCTCTATAGTTACTGCCAACTAAGCTAAAAACCTCATTCTCTCCTCTATCATTTCCAAAATCTTCTATCCTAGGGTTCAAAATCTCTTTCTATATAACAGTATACAATATCAGAATCATATAATCATAAAACCAGCTCTGATTGATTAAATTTACAATACAACTATACAAAAACTCATTCTGAATGATAGATGTCCCATGGTTTTCAAGAAAACAAATTCTCTTATTATACCAGTAGCAGAAAACACAATAATTCACAGAAAACTCAGCAGTTCACAAAATAAACTCTAAAATCATATATACTCTCATGTTTAGGTGAAACTAGATATAATGATTAAAATAGAAGTTACAGATGTGAACCCACTCACCTGGAGTGGCAGTAGACATAAAAATAGCACCAACAGAGTTTCGGGAAGTGGGAACAACACCAGTATCTATCAATAAAGCAATAGAATTCTGGATTAACGGCTAAAACCTCTATATAACTCAAATCTACTTCTAACATGTTGAAAGAATTTTACTTCCTTGAGAGGTAGGAAAACCTTATGTCAACCCCCCAAAAACAAGGAGAAATGGAGAGAATAGAAGAAAAATTACTAGAATAACATACCTTAAAGCCTTAGAAGTGAAAGATTGAAGTTGATTTCAAGAGAAAATGGAAGAGAATGAAGTTTGGGAGTGAATTTGGCGTGGAGAACTGAGAGTTTCGAGCTTGGGGGTGTTTTTGAATGAATGAAGATTCTGGACCCCGAAATGGGGGTTTTTAGTGCTTTGATGATTGCCTGGGCAGTTTCCAGTGCAATTGCGCATCGAC
Source organism: Dalbergia cultrata (assembly GCA_031216105.1). Classification (NCBI taxonomy): domain Eukaryota; kingdom Viridiplantae; phylum Streptophyta; class Magnoliopsida; order Fabales; family Fabaceae; genus Dalbergia; species Dalbergia cultrata. The sequence continues at coordinate 25,196,818 of CM062353.1, read as the reverse complement.
TTACTCCCTGATGACTGCCCAGGCAGTGCCTAAGCAGTCCCCAATTTTTTTTTTTTAAACCTAAGATATTACAATGCATTCACATCATAGAAGGTATTCATTGTGTTGTATGTTCCTTCTCTAGAAATAGTAGACAGGTTCAATTGCTTTCAAGTGTAATGAACATCTTCATATTTATCAACTGAATCGATGTGCTTACAATTGCTGAAACAAGTTATATGCATGACTATATTTTATTATGGAAATGTATCCAAGGAGACTTTATAACCATGCCTGAAAATTCGTTCCAATATTTTCAAAACCATGGATCTCGAACCTTTAGCTCAAGTAAGCTTTGTACATTATCCACAATGTTTTCATTGTGCAACCATGGTTAACATATTCCATCTCATTAAGGATACTCTGCATTTCCTCAAGGCACCATTATGGTCTATGCAAGAGTAACTTACAATGATATAAGGAGCGTTAGATTTTCCACGGAGCTTTCATAAACGTTTCTAGCTTTTCTACTGCATTACACCATTAATAACTTGCAATTGTGCATTTCATAATACCTCTGGTTATTGCAGGGGTCCTGTGCTCAAATGCCTCATTTATTACATTCGCCATTTCCTCTAACTAGTCCTCTTGGGTAGAAAGCCTAATCGATAACCTTTAATCACAGTCTATACTTTTCTTGACGAATAATATTCAACAATACCTCTATCTTCTTAATTCTATCTGCATAAAAATTTTTACAATTTGCACATATCATAAACCTGATAAATGAAATATGTTTTCATTTACATGATCAATTACTAAAGAATATGTCTCTTCCATATTCTCTAGATTACCCGATTGCACATAGCCTTGAATAATTAGCAGGTAGGTTTTTATGTTAGGCGCAATAGGTCCTACTATAAACATTTGAAAAACTTTCTCTATATCATCCAACATCCAAGACTATATATATACAACAACCAAATGATTATAACTTGGTCATTTAGGTGGTTGCTTCGATACCTAAGCTTTTCAAATGGTACTAAAACCTTGTATATGTGGCTCAATTTTGTAAAGACATGTGTAATCATTAATCCTTGTCACCAAATTCATCTTTTTATTTTTCAAAAAAATATTATTAATAAAAAAGGTGAATACATGTACGATACATTTCTAACTAACCATACAAATACAAAATACATTACAAAGACTAAAAATCATACCATCACTCTGAATTGTTGTCATCATCATCATCCCACCTTATTCAACTAATATTAGAAGAACCCTGACCCCCTAAAATTTAGCAAAGAACCCTTAGCTTCCAAATTCTTTAAGAAGCTTAACCCCCAAATCACTAATAACCTTAACCCCTAAACACTCTAAGAGCCTTAACCTGTTGCAAGGGGAATCTGATCCGCTTGGCAATGTGAAGCACTTAACAAAGATTATGCAAATAGGGATCGCGGCTCAAAAAGGAAGCTCCACACCACACGTGTAAGTTTCGCCCCTATCACAAGAACTTATCGTATCCTAGAGTCCCTCCGGTGGCTATGCGAAGCACAAATTGGAAGCCATACAATGGAGGCTTCGAATAAGAAGACGTTATGGTGCCGAAGCAAAGCTATCATTATCGTGTCCTAAAATCCTTACATCAGCTAGGCAAAGAACATGGTGGAAGGCACAACAAACAACGAAGCATGACATGAAGAACACAGTAGCAGCTTCAAAGTAGAAAGCACAGTGGTTCGATTTATTCATCTGGGTTCCGCATTATATTAATTAATCAGGTTCTTCTTATTCTTTGTTTAGAGATTTTTTGTTCATTTTGTTATTATGTTTAAACATATGATGTTCATCTGTTTATCTTTTTAGTTTTGATTCTAAGTTTGATTGGATTTATATAGTTCACTGTTTCAGTTGTATTATTGTGTTCATAAATATTTGATGAACTTGTTGAGTTATTTTTAAAATTTAGTAAGTGATGATTGTGTTAAAGAAATTTTGATTAAACTTTAGGCAATGATGTCGAATGTTAGGGATAATTCAAATGATAATAACTATGAGGCACACAATGAGTGCTTCAATGAAGAAGAAACAGAGGCTAACATAGATAAGAAGGTACAAAACAGAGATGATGATGATCAATGTTTTAATTTTAAGAGGATAACTGAGTTGACTAGTGAAGATGTATGGGGCTTAGAGTTTAGTACTGAAAAGGAAGCCTATGAATTTTATTCCAAGTATACTAGGTTTCATGGGTTTTCAATGAGGAAAAATGATGTAGGTTGAAATGTGAAAGGAAATATCACTAGGGCGTAGTCGATTTGTAATAAAGAAGGATAGAGGCATAACAAACATTTGACCAAGTTAGACAGGAAAAAAGAACATAAGCCAATAACTAGAACTAATTGTCCTACTAGGATTCGTTTTAACTTTGTTTCTAAAAGTAAAAAGTGGAAAGTTGTTGCGTTTGAGGAATCTCACAACCATGTGCTAACCCCACCTAGGTTTTCACTTAGTTCCCGCTTATCATGTTATGAGTGATGCAAATAAAGCACAAGTAAATAGTTTGAAGTCTTATAGTGTAAGCACATGCCACATAATGGGTTACAAGATGGCTCAAAAAGGTAGATATGCTGAAGCATGTTTCACCAATAAGGACCTATACAACCATATTGATAGGGGAAGGCATAAGAAGGTGAAAAATGGTGATGCATTTTCTGCACTACTTTATTTATAGTTCAAGGCTAACAATGATCTGTTGCTCTAGGGAAAATTTACATTGGCAAATGATGGTAAATTATCAGATTTCTTTTGGGCTGATGGAGCAAGTATAATTGACTATGAATGCTTTGGAGATGTAGTTTCGTTTGACACTACTTACAAAAAGAACAAGTATAACAAACCATTGGTCATTTACCCTAGATCTAGCCATCGTGGTCAAACAACAATATTTGGTTGTGCTTTAGTTTCTAATGAAAAGGTTGAAACATATGAATGAGTTTTGCAAACATTTTTACTAATCATGTCTAATAAATACCTAATAGTAGTTGTGATAGATGGGGATAGGGCAATGAGGGAGGCTATCAGGGGAGTTTTTTTTTAAAGCATCATACTGTCTTTGTACTTAGCATCTTCATCATAATGCTTGCAAAAATGTTAAAAATACACTATTCCTTGAGGATTCCAAGAGAGTAAATTTATAGTAATTTCACTCCGGAAGAATTTGAGGAAAAACTGGAATAATGTTACATTGAAACATAGGCTTTCAAATAACAAATGGGTCACAAAGACTTATGAGAATAAAACATGTGCGCTATTGCTTATTTGCGAGACAAGTTCTTTCGACATATAAGAACTACTTCACAATGTGAAGGAATTAACTCACTGCTAAAGAATTATGTTGGGAAGAAAAGTAGCCTTGTTGATTTCATGTACACTTTCCATAAAGCATTGAGGGAAAACAGAAATAATAAGCTTATATCTTATTTCAATTACATGTTTTCAACCCCCTATCTTGACTAAATGTCTTCATGAGTATGAAAAGCATGCTACCAAAGTTTTTGCTAGGGAGATATTTAAAGAGGTGAAATGTAAGATAAACATTGAGATGTCCCTTGCTTTTAAGCGGGGACGATTTAGTTGAGATGAACATTGAGAGCTCATGTTCAGAATCAGAAAATTCAATCATTGATGGTGAGGTAATAGTTCCCATGTATATTGTTTCTTTATGACATTTCTTGCATAATTGTGATTTTAATGTTGTATTATGTCATGTGTTTATTTGAAGTGTAGAAAGCTAACGATGGTGGGTGTAAGAATGATAATGTGGTGCTTAAGTCTAAACTAATCTATCCCTTAACTCACAATAACAGTGCATTTAGTGAAGCTATCAAGGTTTGGTTAAAACAAAAGATAGTCTAATGATGTGTCTTTTATATTATGAGAAATTTCGTTGATATTTTAATTTTTAATGATTTTTAGAATGTTGGAAGATGTGTTGCAATGAAACCATTTCTAAAGAAAGCAACTAGCCCACGTCAAAATTCTATTAAGGTAGATATAAGATATTCATATTACTTTTGTATATATGCCTTTATTTAAGCGTTGTTTTGAAATACAACATGTATTGTATTTCACAGGTAAATAAAACACATAAATCAAATCCAACACAAATTGGAGTTCAAGTAACACAAGTGAATGCTAATATGGCTTCAATTATTCCACTTCAAACATGCAATGAGGATTTTTTTGGAAACAACTAGCATGTGGCAGCATTCCTACACTATCTAAGAATGCCTGTTTGTCCCTCCTATACTCCTTATCCTATGTATGTGTGGTATATATTTGTATCCACATATTCCACCATATTCTTTTGGTTCAAATTATGGAAGCACAAAACATGGGCCTAATATTGATTATGTTAGTAAAAAAATGGATAAGTTCTTTTAGGTAAGTTGTATATTTGTCATGAGTACAATTTGGTTGTTTTGATTGGATAAGACAAAGGGAATGCTGACAACATGGAGTGACTCTGACGAAAAAAAAAGAAGGAATAGAAAGCCAAGAAGGACAAGACGATATAGCTAATTTATGCTTCATGGCAGGCTATAACTCGAAGGGTGAATATGAGGTAAATAATTTTGACCAAAATCTATCGTATGATGAATTGATAGGCTTATATGAAGAATTGCTTGAGAATACTCAAACCATTTATTATCATTATCTGAATCTAAAGAAAAACATCAAAAAGTTGTTTTAGAACCTAAAACGGTCAAAACAGAAGTTGAAAATCTGAAATTTGAAAAGAAGGAATTACAAAAGGAAAACAATGAACTCAACACCTTAAGAATCAAGTTATAAAAAAAAATATGGAAAATCAAAAACTAGGTTTGAACTAGAGAAAACAGTTATACTTCTAAAGTCTTATTTAGAAAAAATAGTAAATGGCTCGAAAAATCTTGAACTGATACTTGGAAGACAAAATTCTTACTTTCAAAAAACTAAGTTATGATATAAAGAAGAGGAAAAAGGAAAAGGAAATGCTTTTCAGGTAGATAAAGTGAGAAACAAAGTCTCCTACATTGTCTGTTATAAGAAGGGACATCCTCCTGACAAATGTTTCATGAAAAAGAAGTCTGTTAAAAGAATTGGAAAACTCTTTCTTTGCAATACTAACTTAGAAGGACCCAAGAAAGTCTGGGTACCTAAATTGAAAAATGTATTTATTACAGGTGTGCCTAAGAATGCATATAGAATCTGACCACCAGTGGTACATGGATAGTTGTTGTTCCAGACACATGTTCGAATCCAGAAAATAGTTCAAAAATCTCAAACCAAAGAATTCTGGATCAATAAAATTTACTGATGGAGGCAAAGCAAAAGTCACAAGTATTGGAAACATTGGATGATTCTTACCAAATTTCTGATGTATAATTTGTTGATGGTCTGGCTCACAATCTTCTAAGCATAAGCCAATTATGTGATCAAGACTTTAATATTATTTTTAATGTTCATAATTGCAAAATAGTTAGTCCTATTTCAGGACGAGTAATATCGTTTGGCAAAAGACATGATAACACTTATTTGTTACTCTTGGATGATCTTCAAGATTAAGATGTAAAATGTCTAGCATCCCTCATGGATGAAAAGTGGTTATGGCATAAGAAGCTTGGCCATGCTCACATGAAACTCATCTTTGAGTTATCTTAGAAAGAGCTTGTTAAAGGATTGCCAAAGAAAAGGATTCAACATGTGATTTCTGTGAAAAAGGCAAGCAATCTAAAGCTTCTTTCCATAATAAACATGTGGTATCTACCACTAAACGATTGGAATTACTTCATATGGATCTCTTTGGTCCAACTCAAATGGCTAGTCTTGCCAGGAAAAAATATTTTCTAGTCATTGTAGATGACTTCTCGAGATTTACTTAGGTGTTCTTCCTAGCTTTTAAGAATGAGGTGTTTGAAAAGTTCAAAGTTTTGGCAAAACGTATTTACATTGAAAAGAATTCACAAATTATTTCTATCAGATTTAATCATGAAGTGGAATTTGAAAATCACATATTTAATGAGTTTTGTGAAAAATATGATATCCTTCATGAGTTCTCTGCACCCAGAACTCTTTAACAGAATGAGGTTGATGAAAGGAAAAATAGAATCTTACAAGAGATGGCTAGAACATTGATTTTAGAAAGTGGTTTATCTAAAGGATTCTGGACAGAGGTTGTAAATACTTCGTGTTATATATAAAACCGAATCTTTTTGAGACCAATCCTCAAAAAGACCCCCGATGAGCTATGGAAGAAAAGAAAACCCAACATATCATATTTTCATATATTTGGTTCATCATGCTTCATACTTAACAACACTGACAAACTTGCCAAGTTGTATCCAAAATCTGATGATGGTGTTTTTCTAAGATATTTATCTGTTTCTATAGCTTATAGGGTATACAAAAAAAGAACATTATGCGTAGAAGAAACAATTCATATCAGGTTCAAGGAGCTTAGGAAAGATTTTGAAGATGACCTAGATGATCTGGAAGAAGCTCTTGAAAAAGCAAATAAAAACATCAGAAAGTAGACTCTAGGATTTAAATCCTTTAGAAATTATGCTCAAGACACCAAAGCCATCATAGAGCAATAATTCTGAATAGGAGGAAGAGCAACCTGAGGATGAAAAAGAAACTAAAGAAAATCATAAGCACGAAAACTACAAAGGAGTCTCTAATCTCAAAATTGTCTCTTAGAATTATATTATAGGAGATATCTTTAAGGGAGTAAAGACTCGATCTTTTCTAAGAAATACTTCAAATTATGCTCCAATCTCTACCATTGAACCTGCATGCATTGAAAAAGCCTTAAGTGACAAAGGATAGGTGGAGGCCATGCAGGAAAAGCTGAATCAATTTGAGAAAAACAAAGTCTGGACTCTTGAGGAAAAATCAAATAGAAAAACCATTATCAAAATAAAATGGGTATTTAGGAATAAATTGGATGAGGTAGGTAGAGTTATCAAGAACAAAGCAAGATTAGTGGCACAAGGCTACAATCAACAAGAAAGAATTGATTATGATGAGACCTTCGCACCTATTGCTAGATTGGAAGCCATAAGAATGCTACTTGCCTTTGCTGCCTACAAGGGATTTATTTTCTACCAGATGGATGTCAAATCAACCTTTTAAAATGGTTTTCTCTCTGAAGAAGTATATGTGAAACAATCTCCTGGTTTTGAGAGTGATGACTTTCCAAATCATGTCTTTAAATTAACAAAAGCACTCCATGGCCTGAAACAAGCTCCTTGAGCTTGGTATGAAAGGTTAAGCAGCTTTCTGTTAAAGAACATGTTCAAGAGAGGTAACATTAACACAACTTTATTTACTCTTAAGTCGAAAGATCACTTTCTGATAGTTCAAATATATGTTGATGACATTATATCTGGCAACTCTGATCATTCTCTCTATGAAAATTTTTCAAATATAATACAAAGTGAGTTTGAAATGAGTATGATGGGTGAACTAAAATTTTTCCTTGGTTTGCAAATAAAGCAACAAAAGGATGGAACTCTGATCCATCAAGAAAAATATACAAAAGAGCTTTTGAAAATGTTTCACATGGTTCAAGCAAAACCAATGAGTACTCCCATGCATCCATCACAAATTATTGATGCTGATCAAAGTGGTGAAAAAGTTTTAGAAAGTAATTATAGAGGAATGATCGGATCATTCTTGTACCTTACAGCTAATAGACAAGACATTCAATTAAGTGTGGGGATATGTGCTAGATTTCAATCAAATCCAAAACAATCACACTTAAATGTTGTTAAAAGAATCTTCAGATATTTATCAGGCACTACTAATCTTAGGTTGTTGTATGAGAAAAGCACATCTTGCGAGATTGCAGGTTATTGTGATGTTGACTTTGCAGAAGACAAAGTAGAAAGAAAAGGCACCAATGGTTGTTGTTAGTTCTTTGGAAATAGCCTAATCACTTGGTCATACAAGAAGCAAAATACCATTACTCTCTCTAATGCAGAAGCAGAATATGTTGTAGTTGCAAATTGCTGTACTCAGATGTTATGGATCAGAAATCAGTTAGAAGACTATCACTTAAGGTATTCCAAAATCCCAATCAGCACTCCAGATCAAAACATGTTGATATAAAACATCACTTCATTAGAGATCATGTCCAAAAAGAAGATGTTGAATTATTATTTATAAATATTGAAAACCAAGTGTCTGACATCTTCACAAAACCTTTAGCCAAAAAACGTTTCTGTACTTTAAAAAGCTTGTTAAACTTAAAGACTTTTTAAAACTCATAGGCCTTTCATCTACTTAAATGTTATGGGTATCAATGGTGCTAGTAACAATACTCTTATCTTCCAGCATACCTCTTTTTTGCTGCTGACAAAAGGGAGAGAAGAAAAATGAAAATCTTATACTGAAAAAGATAGGGAGAGTAAAATTGAGGGGGAGTTACTCAAAGAAAAGTTTAGGAATCTGTCTCTAAGCATCTACATGTAATGCATAATGGAAAGTGCTGAATAAGGAATGTACTTATCTTGTGGTTTATTCTAGCACATTTAAATGTTAAAAAGTCTTTTTATGACTAAAATCTAGCTGATTGGCAAAATTGAATTAAAATGATAACATCTGCTTAAGTATCATGGTGATACAAATTAAAGAAGTTCTTTGACTTAAATCAGAAAATATCATCATGAACCAAAGTAGCTTTTGGTTTAAGTTAACTTAAGGCTTCAAAATTTTTTTGAACATATCTAATTATGCCTTAAGAAAAAGACTTGCTAAAATTTAAGAATCATAATTTGTTGAAAGAAAATGAATCACATCATATTATATTCTGTATTTTCTTTCAATCTCTCTTCGAAAGATTTTCTTCAAATTGGTTTGTTATCATGAAAAAGAGGGAGATTGTAAACTCCAGAACCCTTCAGAAAGTATGAGCTTTACTATTTTAAATGACAATAAAGCCAATTTAAAGAAATTACTTTGAAGAATGACTAATGACCACCTTGAGTTTGTTTGACTAAGCTTAACAAGTATTTTCGAGATGCACTATCGAAATTAAGTGGAAATAACTTCACTTTGCATGTGCAAACATGGTTTTCTCTCTTAGGAAGAGGATAGATTTAGATGAAGTGAAAATTATATCAAGCAAAACATGATCTTGTGCATCAATTCATCGAAACAGAATCAAGAAACCAAGGATATGGTCGTCAGAAAGTAACATTGAACTTTAGAAAGAATGGCTACAATGAAGATAATATACAAAAGTTGGAAGCAATGTGTTACTCAATCTTCAATCATCATAATCGTGAAATATTCATTATCAAAAAGTCAAGATTGAAGATCAGAAGACAAATTAATCGACAACAAACTAGTAGCGCTCTTTAGAAAGTTCACTTCAAAGGGAGGGAAAGCGGTTAGATTTGAAATTCAAAATCAAAAGTCAAAGCAGTCTCTTTTAGTCAGAACATCATCTCTTCAGCACCCTCGATCAACAGAGAAAGGCTTATTGAGGAGTTCAAAACCATGTTCAGAAAAGTAGTTTCTGATAGACTTTAGAAGCCTTAACTCATCAATGGCTTCTGAAAAGTAACTTTGACATCAGACGAGCTACTCCTCTAGATTATGTTTCCAGGACTTAATTTGATGCTCGACACGTGCTGGTTGGATAGAAGATTGGGGGCAATGGTAACAAAAGCAAATCATCTATAAATAGAGATGACTGAGCTTTAAAAAAGGAGAGACGAGGTTGTAGAGCAAAAATGCTGAAAGTATCTTTCCAAATCCCTCTGTGAAAAACATATGCTAAATTCCTTTGTACATTAAAATGTTCTTTTTAAATACCGGATTGCTCACGTTCTTCGGAGGAAAAATTAGAAGAAAGAAGTCATTTAAGTCGTTTCAGATTTGTCACTTCATAATCATTAGAAAAGAAGCTTGAGTGCAAGATTGTTCAAACTAAACATCAATCTTAAATCTATTGTATCATCAATCTAGTAGTGATCAGAAGTTGTATAGTTTGAAAAGGCTACTGCAAAACTATTTGTTGTTGTTGTGTTGGTAAGTATTGTTTATTGACACTAGTAAGAGTTTGGGAAGGCTACGGTAAAGACTATCCTGTATTTTTATCTCCTCTGGTTAAGGAAGATTGGTGACACTGAGTGGTTACTGAGAACTGGATGTAGGCAAGTGTTGGCCGAACCGGTATAAAACTCCTGATTCAGTATTCTCTTAATCCTTTACTTCTTTATTTTCAAAATTTAATTCTGCGTCAATCCATTTACTCGAATTGCTTAATTTAGAAAGTTACTTTCTAAATAATCTAACATATCTTCTGCTACACTTCAAGTTCATAGCTTGATAGATTTTTGTTGCAAAGTTTCAGTCTAAAAGGTTGAAAAGAAAACACAATTCAACCCCCCTTCCTCATGTATTTTCTCACCAACACCAACTAGGTCCTAAAAATGGAAGCTTTGTTAGTGAGATCGTCTTTTAGCTGGGTCCCAAGTTTCATGATGATGTCGAAAATCTTAGTTTTTTCTGTGATTAATTTTTTCTCTTTCTCGAATTAAAACATCTCTTAGCCGAAGCTTGATTTTTCACAGAAATCTCCAAGCATCATAAACATGGAAAACATAGTCAAGGCCAATGGCTCTTTTGTATGTCATCATTCTTTTGCATCAACAAACCTTCTAAAATCTTATTAATTGTTGGCCTAAGTGAATGTCAGTTAGAAATCCTAGACCCAAACACAAGCGAACCTTTTAACTTAAAAAAAAAAAAAAAACACACACACACACACACAAGTAAAGGTATGTACTATATGGCGTGTGCAATTACCTTCTGTGTTCGAAGAGCTGAATATATGGGCCACGATCTGCGGGCCGATCTATTTAAGTTGCAATCCACATGAAAATGGATTAGAAAAGTTTTAGTCCATCAATATGTGGAATTTTTTTTATCCGCACTACTTGATTTGTGGAGCTAAACGGGCTTGGTCCGTGAATTCGCAAACCAACCTGCCAACTCGCATTATTTTTTTTAGCTTAAAATATCGGGGAAATTACAAAGACCTCCCTTGTGGTCCATTAACACTACACCTAAATCCTTCTAGATTAAAGTTGATAGCTGCCTCCCTTAATTTATTTAATCTCATTACAACAACTCCCTTATCCTTAAATTATAAATTTTTTAATATTAAAAAATATAAAATGACTACTTTACCTTTACTAATTTATTTAATATCTTTTTCGTCCCATTTCTTTTTACCCATCCACATCCAAATCCCTAATCTCATAAAACCATCCTCCACATTCTCATGCTCATTAACTAGAAAGCCAGTTGAAAAAAATGGTTAGCAAGAACTATCTCGGCTTAAGAATCAAATCCTAAACAAGTAAAAATGGAATAAAAATGATGAAAAGACACAAATTTTAGAACACAAAAACACTATGATGAGTCTCCTACTTGCTTTCATTGTCGTCGAAAATTGAATAGCATCATTGTTGCTTTTCACTAGTAGTCAGTGCATTCTACTTCTCTTTCCCAATTCATTTCAACCATTGTGTGTCATCTTCCCCTCATTGTGTCGTCGTTGTGTCACTATTGTGTCTTCCATCGTGCTTGCAACATCTTGTGGCTTTGACTTGTTCTCTCATGATTGCATGCAATAAGGCATTCTCTCTCATTATGGCCACCCTTTACCCTTTGTTTCTAAACCAAAACCTTAAGGCTGTGATATAGAGTTTTATAAAGGATAGAAGGGAAGGGTTATTAATGGAGTAGAGATGAAAGGTAAGGAGTGGAATGGATGGTGAGAGGTCATCCTGTTGTTTAGGAGTTTATAATATAAGTGAGTGGAATGGAAGGGTGTCTAAATTTTCTTGTCCAATTTTGCCCTTTTACTTTATATTTTTCATGTGTAAAAGATTATAAAATGTCAAAATAGTAAAATCATTGCATAAAATTCATGTGCCATCACTGACCTCCCAATTCGAGGGTCAAGAAAAACATTATAGAAGAAAGTTTAGAATGGCTATAGTGTCTCTCTTCAACCATGCCTCTCCCTCCCATTAGTACTCCCAAACACACATTTTAGATTCATTTATTCCTTTCCCTGCTATTCCCTCCATTTTTAATCTTAGCTATGATTGAGAGATTTGAAATGGAGGGAATGAAAAGGTCTTTAATGGAAATACATAGAAAAGTAGAGAATGGAATGACCATATGATGCCATCCCAATGTTTAGGAATTTAAGGGAGGAAGGGAAGGGTGTTATAGTACTCTTGTTTGGAAGTTATAATATTAATGAATGGAATGGGATGACAGCTAAACTTATTTTCCAGTTTTATCCTCTTTGTATGTAAGTGTATGCTTTTTTCATTTTTTATTTTTGTAAAAGAAGTTTCAAGTGAAATGGTAAATATACCTAGCTTGGAAAAAAATTTATTTACTAATATTTTTTAGTTCCTCCAACACCTCGTGATTTGGGGGGTCACTTGTTGTGCAACATTAAAAGGGAGGAAGAGGTCATCTCCTCCATAGGTAGCTATTCCACTCCCTCCAATAAACAACTTCCAAATATACATTTTATTTAAATGTCCTTGCTTTCCATTCCATCCGCTTGTTTTACGCTCCCAAGCATACCCTTGGTGGCAAGGTTCCTAGAGGTAAAAAATGATGGGTAAAATTGAAATTTCAAAAGATATACTAAGGCTACATTTGGTTGTTGTCGCGAGACAGCAAGACAGAGACATTTCAAGACAGATTAGCGTTAGCTTGAGACAATATACAGAGATATGCACTAGGTCCTGTCTCGTGACAAAATTTTGTTGTCTTTAGTATCCCCTAAAAAAGCAGAAAGGAAGGGGGACACAAGGTTGAGTTACTGGGACAGGTTGTTTTAATGAAATTTTTTCCAATGCTACCTTTACAATAATTGGGAATTGACATGGCTTTCCCTTCTCACAGATTTAACCTAGGCTGCTTTTTCCTTCTCCATCACGCTGCTTACTGCCTTCAAGTGCATTACAACTGCGTCGTCTTCACCTTCAGCTTCCTTTTCACGATTTCCTAGACTTCATTCTTAGGTTCGTTCATCTACTATCTTTATTGGTGCCTTAGCTTACTATTTTCTATAATGATTTTGGTACCATCTTCACGATGGTTTGTTCATATGCCATGTTCACTTTGCCTTTTCTTGCTATTTTCAATAACAATTTGCTACCATCTTCATGATTTGCATTTGATTTGTTCCATATAAGGCTCTCTCTTTCCTTTTGAATTTTTTTCGTTCATCTGTGAGTTTTTTATTTATTTATTGTTTATTTCCTTTTTTTATGGGTAGTCTTAGTTGTTTTTATTTGCTATAAATCACTTTTATTAAGTCTCTATTAATTTTTTTATTTATTTTTATATGACTCTATTTTTACCTTCATTGTTCTATTTTTTTATTTGCTACAATCTAATTGTGTAGAAAATTTTAATTTCAAAAGGGATGAAGTTTGTTTCTTTGTACTTTCTTTCAAAATGATGAGCTCAAATATGCACTATTTTAAACTTAAAATAGGTAGCATTTACCATAATTCATTCTTGTATGCCCTCTCATTACTCTCTGTATGGCTAATCCATCATGATTCATAGATTGATGCCCATGGTTGTTGTTGTGAACCTCTATAAAATGTATAGCTAATCTAATTTATTTTGTTGTTTTATAGGAAGCAATGGACCGTTCTGAATGAATTAAACAATGTGTTTCTTACTATTTAATGATGAGATTTCAATTTGACACATTGATGCTAGTTGTATTAGTTGCCTTGTTTGTGTATACTAGGAATAGAAGAATAGGCAATAATTCTTTGGCACTAAATCAAAGAATTAATAGTGATCCATTAAGACGAGATGCATTAGAGCATATCATTGGAGTGGATGATAGGAATTGCGTTTGGGGGATGAATTTAAATACATTTGCAATATTGTATGAGTTGCTTCAAATTTAAGGTGGGTTAAATGACGATAGTGAAGTACGCATAGTTGAGCAAATTATAACCTTTTTAATCATAATAGGCCATCATAAAAAGAATCGCAGTCTACAAGTTAGATTCTATAGGTTAGGAGAAACTATTAGTAAATATTTTAATAAGGTTTTGTGCTCAGTCATACTATGCAAAGCCTTTTGTTTGTCAAGGTTGAACCTGTTCCAGAGGATTGCACAGATCCTAGATGGAAATGGTTTAAGGTAACTTCAATACATATAAGTATTTAATGTTTTACATTACTTACTAATTATGTGTACAATTAGCCATGAAAATTTTAATTCTATGATGTATATGGTTGTCTAGGAGCATTAGATGACACTTACATAGATTTGACTATCCATGACGTTGATAAATCTTGATTCCGAACAAGAAAGGATAGAATGTCTACAAATGACTTGGGAGTATGCAATCGGGACATGATTTTGTGTATGTACTTAGTGGTTGGAAAGGATCAACATCTGATTCAAAAACACTCCGAGATGCTATTACATAATGTAATAGCTTCAAAGTACCTCTTGGTATGTCTAAAAATAACTTTGAAAAAATTAGATTAGTTACATTTGCCTACTATTTATAATATTTCTCTCTTGATTTATAGGTAGTTATTATTTACTTGATGCTGGTTACATGAATGGCCAAGGGTTCCTAGCACCGTATAGAGGTACTCGATATCATGTGTAGGAATGGGCTCAAGGTTTACGTTCACCCCAAACTACCAAGAGTACTTTAATAAGAAGCACTCTTCAGCTAGGAACATGATTGAACGATGTTTTGGGTTGCTTAAGAAGAGATAGACTATTTTGAGGGGTACTTCATTTTATCCTACAAAGACATAGAATCAAATTATAATTGCCTGTTGTCTTCTGCAAAGCTTTATTCAAATGAATATGGACATTGATCCTAAAGAAAATACAATTCTAGAACCCGAGCATATGCCTATAGGAGAGGATTCTCCCAGCAATGTTGAGATGTTTGATTGTGTAGAAAATAGCAATGAATGGACTCAAATGCGGGACGACCTAGCTATTCAAATGTTTGAAGAATGGAGAAGAAATCGTGCCACATTATTCTTTTATGTGGTTGAAATTTAACATTGTAGACCCTTATATTTATAATATTCGTGTGATATGTAGTACTTTGACTTTGAGTTTAATTATTGATCTTTGTTATTACTTTGAAATTGTTAAAATTTAACAATTTTTAATATTGTTGAGTTGAGTTAATTGTTGATCATTGTTATTACTTTGACTTGATTATGTAATATGGAGTACTTTGACTTTGAGTGATTATTGCTTATATCTTCATGTACTATATCACATATAAGTTATAAATGTTTATTTATTAAGTGATTTTATTTGATATGTTTCTACAAAGAATAGGGATAAATGGATAACAAGCGCACATAGATTGATGAGGAAATAGATTCATTTGTTGGCTTCATGGAGGAGTTGGTAGTAGAGGGATAGAGAGCTGATATTGCACAATTCAAACCAGGTGCGTTTGAAAAGCTTGCTGGCAAGATGAATGAGAAATTCCTTGGATATGGTTTAACTGCAAAACACTGGAAAAACAAGCACAACAGGCTCAAAGAGAAGTACTAATCAGCCGCAGACATATTTGCATGTAGTGGATTTCGTTGGAATGAGGATAAGAAAGCTGTAGAAGTGGACATCAAGCAAGTGTTGGAAATTTGGGTTAATGTTTGATTGACTATTATAATGATTTGGCTAAAATATTGTGCTGATCTTTAATGCTTTCCTTTATCTTTTTAAGCAACATCCCTTGAGGTTCTACAGTCTAGGGAAGCCATTCCCACTATTCCCTCGCTTGGAGGCTATTTTTGGCAAGGATAGAGCGACATGGAGTTATGCTGTGAGCGGCAATGATGCAGATGATCAATTGGAAGAAGACGATGATCAACAGATGAGTGTCAAGGATGTTAAGCTAATTGACAGTGATTCTTTATTGCAACCGAATGTATCAATTGCTTCTTCTAGTTGCAAAACTCAAGGTAAAGCTGCTTCGTCCAGAAAGGGCAAAGACGTTGATATTCTAAAGGATTTGACTGCATCTATGAAATATGAAGTGGAGTAACAAGGCAAACATGTGCAAGTCCTAGCCAAAACCATGATAGGTGTTACTTGGTTTCACGGATGATGAAGTGGTGCTGGTGGGGCTAAAGTTCTCAGAGAACCCTCAATTATAAATACCTTTTGGAGTTTCAATGACAACTAAAGGCGTGCATTTGTCAGAGCAATTATCCGTAATTAGTCATGTTGTCCAAGCAAAGTCTTTGCCATTGTTGAATGTTATTTTTTTTATTATGACATGTTTTAATGTACTTTGTTGGAATGTTATTTTTATTTAGAGGTGAAGTAACCAATAAGTTCATGTTGTTTCATTTCTTAAATGGTGAAGTCTTGATTATGTTTCTTGTTGCTGTTGCATGTTGCATAAATTGATTCGCAAAATTGCATAAATTAAGTTCACTTTCCTTTAAGTTTGTGGATTTGAAATCAGAAGTGATGATAATGTAAATCCTCTTTTGGTATTATGATCATACAAAGCTTATTTCTTAGAAGTGTTACAGAAGTAACCAAGTCTTTTACTCTTAACAATATGGCCTGAAATGATTCCTTAATTACTGATGTATTAATTTTATATCTGACATCAGGGATGATGAATTATCAACTGAATCAGCATGGGTAGTTGTTTATCTATCAACATTTTCAAATGCAGCTACCAGCATGTTGGTGAAGAGTGATGTACGTCAATTACTTGTAAATAGATTGGCAACATCAAACTGTTTGCAATTACTACTCCTAACTATGATTACTTGCTGAAAGAAAAAGGAAGCTAGAATTTTGAAAAAATATCTTGTGGGAGTCATGGTTGAATTACAAAAACCATAAGCTTAAGTAGCATGAATCAATAAAAATTGATTGGACCTTGTATTAGTAGTATCCACAATATGAATCTATATTTGTAGATAATTAATCTATATGTATATCCAAATAATAGCTGTATAGATAATAGATAATTATCCTCTTATCCCTATCTTAACCACCAATGCCAAGAATAACGAATTAGGAACACAAACAAAGCAGCAAAACCGAAAGGATATAAATTAGGTTTAGTTTTTTACCTGTATCTTTATTTACCTGTAGGATACCTTTATTTCTGTGAAATAACCAAAAGGATATAATACTGGTTTGCTTTGTGGCTGTGAATATTATCTTCTTATTTGAGATTTCAATTTGTGTAGTATGCATCCAACCCTTGTCAGTATGAGACAAAATCATCATGCTCATCACTATATATCATCTCAATTACAATTCCATTTCAAAGCAAAAGAACCATAAGCAATTTTCAGCCTTGTTGGGGAATATAAAACTAAAGCTGAACACTGATACGCAATTGCATTCCCTATTTACCATTTGCTGTATTAATAAGGGCAAAAAAAAGATCATATACTCCACATGAGAACAGGAATCTTATCCACCAATTATGCACCAACTTATCCTCCAATTATGCAGCAAGTTAGATATGCAGCAAGTATTACCAAAATTAACTAATTACAACAAACAATTTAGAACAAAAAACATTAACTCTTCATTTCATTGCCAAATCAAACCATACATCAATTTGTCAATGTACAAAAGTTAGCACCAAGCCTGCCTAACCAAAGTATTAAAATTCTCTACAATCCATATAACCCCTACCACTAATACTATACATAACAGCAACAAATGTAATTGCCCATGACACTACAACAGCCACCACAAGCCACTTTGATTTCCTCCTCTCAACACTTATCCTTTTTTTTAAGCTTCATAGTCTTTCTTCTTGATTCTTCTTATAATAAATTTGATGCAAATGAGGACTGAGCCACTTCATTTGCAATTGTTTCATTATCTAATATCTCTTTCTTATTAACCCAGTTAAAGAAGTTACAAGTACTTGGTGTCTACAAAGATTATAAACAATTATTAGTAAGTAAAAGCCTTCATCTAATTCAAATGTAACCAAAATAAAATATCATGCATCAATTCATGCTTACAATCCCAAGAGCATCATATTACTAACAAGAGCTTTATTGAGGTTAGGATCAAACCAATCTCAAACCATTTTGCCAATTTTTTCTTGAATCACTAAAGAAATGAAAAATCTACTGTCAAATATTTTGCTATGCCATTCTGATTCCTATGCTAAGATTGGAATGAAATAAGTATAATGAAAAAAAAAAGTGTCGAGCAAAGTAACTGCTCTCCATACTCTACTATGCATTTAAAACTAAGCTACCAATCATTTATACATATATCCACCCATATGTATTTAATCCTCATAACAATGCTAGAATCCTAAGTTACAAGTGCAATGCTCGGGTATGCAATCCAATACCAAAGAAACAACATGATATAATTGATAACACAATTATCCAAAATGAGATTTGTGTTGACCTCTTCACAAAGAAAATTTGGTTCTTCTAGCAAAAGTTCTGTCAATAAACACATGGTTTAAAAAGAACTAAAAAAAAAAAGATCTTCTCAGGGAAAACTTTAAGCTAAAGGCCATTAACTACCAAATATATTTTCCCTTCAGTATACAACACACAAGCAAAAATTTTGCATGCTACTATTACATTAACATGCACTCTTTGCTCCAAACTGGTGTTAAGACATCATCTTTAATCATCAGCATACGATGAATATGTATTGCAATTACCGTCCATTTCAATACCAAAAAAAGGCTAGAATGATAGAGTGTTCTGACCCATCATCTAAGTCCTTGTGTTACTTAAAAATTGCTTCCATGGAGGATCCTTTTCCATCTTTTCCTATTAGTTTCAGCTTGTTCATTTATTCCAAACACACCAATCAAGTAAAGAAACCCTAACACAGAGCACTTTCTGCATACCCATTGCATACCTAGCCAAACTTCTCTCCATACGAAAAAAGCATCCACCAAAACAATACAACAAATAGAATAATTTTACAAAGACACCCCCTATTATATCAAATAACGTATGACTTACATTCCAATTAGAGCACTTCCAAAACCTTCTCCCTGGATTTGCCTCGCTCTTGGATGTGAGTAGTATCAATTTCTCCGCACAACCACATTTTCGAGAACTCATTGAGACTGTCAACGACGACTATATGCACTTGCAAGCCACAGTTGTGCCGCCATCATGAAAGGAACAACCACAGAATGAAAGAATTGCGTCAATGGGAAAATTAGATGCCAAAAATAGAAGCGGGATATAGAGGGAGCGATAGGAGGAATAAAGTGGGGAAAGAAAATACCTGGATGCCATGGAGAGGACCTCCATGAATGGAGGAGGTCAGAACACAAGAGGGAGAGGGGACTCTCTTTTGAATGTGAAAGAGAACAATTTATTTGAAATATTTTGTTTTTGTTTTTAAATTTGATTGTTAGTGGGGGTAAAAAAATCTTTTATCATCTATTATTATTCTTGTCTTCATATATTATCAAATAAGATACATAGATATATTTTTTTTTACCCCTATTTTCACTGTTTCTGTGTCTCTATGTCTATTGTCAACCAAACGCACCTAAGAGATGGGAAAGTAGCGGTCCGCAGCCAGGCAACCACAACTAAGCCCAATTGAAGTGCGCCCAACCCAAGCAAATACACACTGCAGAGAGACTGAAGTGAGTCGCGGCCCACTTAGGATTTAGTCTTTCTTTCTCGTTTTCATTCGAAGAGACAAAATTCCCTGTGAAGCTTGAGATGAAACCCTAGCAAAGCTGCCACTCTCATTCTCTTTCAGTGTCTCTCTCTCTTCGCTCTAATGTCATAGTCATAGTCTCATTCTGTCCACTCACAGCCTCCCTTCTTCACAAATCAGTGAAATCACAGATCTCAAGCTATTGGTCACTTTCTTGTCCCTCAACTCTATCGGTCTCCTTCACTTCAGTCACACAGCGCCGCTCCGATTCGTCGGCTCCAGTGCGGTGCCAGTGACGTGCCACCGTGTTGCCGCCGAGACAGACACCTCCGCCGCTGCTGAGTGCGGAGATCCTGACTCGCGACAGTTGCATTGCCTGTGGGTATTCTTTTTATTATTATTATTGTCATGTTTTAAATTTTTTTAATCATGTTTTTGTTTAGTTGAATCAGTTCTGAGATTGTATATTTTTTAATTTTTTATACCGTCATTGTTTCGTTTAATTTTTTGGTTGTGTAGCCTCTGTTTTTGGTTTTGATTTTTGTGATTTTTGTTCATTTGTTTGGGAAATTTGTAGCTTGAAATTAAAAAGAAAAGCAACGCGGACTGGTCCGGGGACTTGCGGCCATACTCGGGGCGGACGCCGACTAGACCAAAGTGTAGTCCGTTAATGAAACGGACCAGCCCAGTCCGGCCCGTTAAAATCTCAAGCAGCAACAATGAAGCGAGTGTGGAGGTTCTCTTTCGACGCTGCAGCACAAGCCGAGTTCTTGTGCTTCTTCCCCTCCAATGGAATCCCAAACCCCAAACCTATTATTACACCCTTCACCACCACGCTCAGAACTTCACCCACCTACGCCTTAGCGCGCCAAAGCTGCACCCTCCCTCCTCGCAAGCTGTCCAACATCGTTTCCTTATTCACCGAGAAACCACCGCTAAAAGACGATCTCACTAACAAGGCTTCTATTTTGAGGACCCAGTTGATTCATGAAGCGTCGGACTCCGTCAGGCTCCTCAAGATCCTTGATGACAATTCCGAATTACTGATAGAATCTCACCTATTTGGATCTGTCTTGCTTGAGATATTGAATCAGTTAGACTCACGCCCTTCATTGGCCCTTGAGGTAATTTTTCAGATTTTCTGAATATGATTGTTCATGTTGTCAAAAAAAAAAAAAAGGTAATCTTAGGATAGTGCTCTAGAATTGGTTTTTATCGTAAGCAAAAATTTCATTGTCTTATAATTTATTTTTGTAGAGTTTAATTTATACTGTTATCCATTATTCGATCATGTATTGTCACATCAGCAGAAATGGTTAAATAATTCAAATGGGATGATTTTAACTGGATGACTGAAAAAAAAATCAGAACATGGAAATTAAACTCATTTTTATATTATTCAAACAGTTTATAAAAATTTAAGAAGTGATGTTTTGTTCAAAAACTATTTATTTTTTACATAATAATAAACTCTAATGAATGTATTGGTTGTGTTGAAAGTAACTCCTATTTTGTTATCGGATTATGTTGGCCATCATTCAGCTTTTTAATTGGAGGAGGAAGGTTTCTACTTGTGGCTCCCCCATGAGTGCATATGAGTATTCTAAGGGGATAAAAGCTGCGGGTAGACTTCGCAATATAGATCTTGCTATTGAGCTCTTTAAGGAGGCTGAAGACAAGGGTATTAAAACTACCAGTACTTACAATGCACTGATGGGTGCTTACATGTTCAATGGTCTTGCCGATAGGTGCCAGTCATTGTTTTGTGATATGAAGAGGGAAGCAACTTGCACTCCTTCCGTTGCCACGTACAATATTCTCATATCTGTTTTTGGTCGCTTGTTGCTAGTTGATCACATGGAAGCGACCTACCGAGAGATAAACAAGTTGGACCTCACCTTTAATATAAAAACTTATAATCATTTGATTGCCGGATATATATCGGCTTGGATGTGGGATGATATGGAGAAAGTTTTTCAAATGTTGAAGGAAGGACCTGTCGCGCCTAACTTAAAAACCTTCCTGCTAATGCTTCGAGGCTATGCACTTTCAAATAATCTAGAGAAGATGGAAGAGGTGTATTCTTTTGTAAGGGATCATGTAAATGAAAAACAGGTTTCGTTGATCAGGTGTATGATATGTGCGTATTGTAAAAGTTCTGATGCAGATAGAATTAAGAAGATCGAGGTATTGTTGAAGCTTATTCCACAAGAAGAGTACAGGCCATGGTTGAACGTGTTGTTGATTAGGCTCTATGCCCAGGAGGACTGGTTAGAGGAAATGGAGAACGCAATAAATGAGGCATTTGAGCACAAAACCCTTGTAACCACCAGAGGTATTATGAAATGCATAATTGCAAGTTATTATCGGTGCAATGCAGTGGAAAAGCTGGTAACATTTGTGAAACGTGCTGAATGTGCTGGGTGGAAAATCTGCCGCTCCTTATATCATTGTAAGCTGGTCATGTATGGATCACAACAGCGCCTTGAGGAGATGCAAAGTGTCCTTAATGAGATGGAATGTGTTAACCTTGATTGCACAAAGAAAACATTGTGGATAATGTATAGAGCTTACTTGAGCTGTGGTCAGAGACCCATGGTTTTGAAAATATTGGGACAAATGTTCAAGCATGGTTACGAAGTCCCCTTGGATGCATTTCCATCATAAAGTATAGTCTTGCCTATAGCCTGTTTCACCAATTGTAAGCGCATTGATTTAGCAGATAAATGTGAAGATGTTCATTACACTTGAAAGAAATTGAACTTGTCTACTATTTCTGGAGAAGGAACATGCAGCACATTGAATACCTTCTACGATAAGAAAGCATTCAAGGAAGTTCTACAGTTGCACATAGTCCTAATATTAGAAAAATAAAATTGAAGTGCAACGGACATCTTCAGTGGCTTGCCAGCGAAATAATCTATAGGTATGCTTCTTTCCTTGAGGTTTCTTTTAATGAAATTCTTATTCGCAAGGATTGCTTGTTTTATCTCTCATGTCTCTTGTCTTTACTGATTTCTTAAAAAATCTAATTAAAACCCATAGATTACAAATTAGTAAGTGAATATAAGAGACAAATTATCCTTACTAATTTGAGAATTCCTAGATCCTGAATTCCCAATGATAAGTAATCATAGTAAGTCATATTGTTTTGTGTCATTTGCATGTGTGGATGGCACTCAACCATTCATAAGTCAGCCATTCATCACCTTGACTCTATATGTTGCCATAATATTGAAGGCGCTCTTTCATGTTGATTTTGTTTTTATCTGGTTCATGTGTTATATTACTCCACTACCTTCTAACTTTTCTTTTCACCCCTTTCTCTAATCAGGGGTAATCACAATTGTTTTATCAATTGCTTCACCTCTTTATTATTAATTGCGCAAGTACATGGTAATGAAAATTGTGTTATGCTAATCTAATTTATTTTTCTTTCTTCTTGGTTGAATATTGAATGCTTGGTATCAGGAAAGAGCAAGGTTGGAATCAAGATAAATTGTCCACTTTCTTCTAATTTTTGCTACTTATAAAGAATCATTTTGTTACCCAAATATTAGTTTTCAATTCAATTGAAAATGCTACTTACTGATATGTAATTTCTATTCCTCTCGAGTTTTGTCCTATTTCTGTGGACCAGGAACAATTTATGTTGGGTGAACATACACGGGTTTGGGTGATTCATGGGTATGTGGTTTGTGTTTGAGTGAGTTTATACGTGGATGAATGGGGCTTGGGTTAAAACAATTAATCAGTGTGTTTTTTTTAATGTTGGCTTCTATTGGGTGCATGTGCGTATGCTTTGCGTGTGCGTGCATGCGCAAATGGCCATGAGTGTATTTGCTTTTTGTTTTGGGGTACTGGGGGGAGTTAATATGTATGGGAGACAAAAACAGAGTTGAGAGGGTAGGTGGATGGCTTTTTGTTCATGTGTAGCAGGTTAAAGTTTCTGTATTTTATTGCATAATGCGAAGTTGCTGGAAATTTTGGTTGGATAAGCATGGTTATTTATTAAGTTATTACAAGCAAAAGATTATCGGAAACAAACTTGGTTCGATATGACGATATCATGTGCAAGAGACAAGGATTTAGCTTTGATAGGAGGAGCTATGAAACTAACGTGTATGGGCTGTAGACTTCTATTTCAAGTGTGGAATATATTTGAATTTGTAGACTCACAGGATATGGGTGGTCAGGAAATTGGGCTTATGCTTTGTCTATGTTTGAAAGGGGGGTATTCTTGATTTATTTTCAGACTCAGGATATGTACGCCTATGCTTGCTCCTTGCATCCTTTTGAGATTTTGTAATCAATTTATCCAAAAAAAATTAGGTTGGCTTATCTATTGAAATGAGAGCATGGCAACAATGTGTTCTTCTACTGAACAATGATTTTCATTTAATACCTTGATTTTTTATTTTTTTAAGTTTGATATATGTTTGTAGCTTGTGTAAAATGTGCATTGGAGTTGGATCTCTACAACTTTGGAGGAGCACGCACAGTTTACAAAGTGACGAAGCGGCAATGCATTCATCTTCCTTTGTTTCTCTGAAGAAGAAGAGATGGTTTGCGTATTTATTTGGTTTTAACTTTTTCCCCCCCTTATGTAAAAAATAACAACGGAGGGACTGAATTTTTGGCTATATTTCAGTCATCAGTTTTAATCACACATTCAGCAAAATCTCCTTCATATGCCCATGTGTTGGAAGTGCAAATGTGTGAATGGCTATATTTCAGTCATTAATTTTAATCACACATTCAGCAAAATCTCCTTTATATGCCCATGTGTTGGAAGTGCAAATGTGTGAACCTTATTTTCAACCCCTGAATCCAGTGAGTCCAAAACTCAGCTCTTACCAACTAATTATTTTAATTTATATATCATTAGTAGACTTTTAAGTGACTTTTTTTTCCCCTTTTTTTTTGTTTTTCATTTGGAGCCCATTCTCCTAAATTCCTGCCTATAATTTGGGCCTTCCTCAAACAAATGGATAGAAAGAGTGGAAGTTGTTATAGATAGAGATCTTATTGTATTCAAAATTCAAATTTCTCCAAAAATTCCTTTTAATTTTTCTGAGCTCTGGTCTATGCTTATCGGCATGTTTCCTTGAGTTTAGTGGAAATCATATTGAATCTAGATGCTTGAGCGTGTCGCTCCTTTGAGATTGTGGGGTTGGTGCTAGACGTTTATATGAAAGTTATTAACAGGCTAAGTAATGTGCTTTCGTAGGATGAGAATCTGCTAGAGCAATTATTTGATACTGTTTCTAAACAGGAAGCATATCTCATATAGTTGGGACTTACAGCAAAGTGCACGCAACAAAGGTGGAATGGTTGGACGCAGTGATATTTCGGCTTATTCAATGGGGAGTAACGATTTCGAACTGAGAAATTATTATCACCTAAAATCGTGGTGGGGTTCTGCTGATTTTTTGGAATAAGATGTTCATTGCTGTCACCTCTTATGTATTTGGTGGTGCTGAACTACTTATCTGAGGCAATGTGCAGCATAATGGTGTGAAGGATATTGGCTTATTCTAAGAGATTGTTTGATCACAGTCATTGTTTTGTTTTAGTTCGGGTTCGGAACAGGTTTGTAAGGGGTGATGGCTGTGCTTCATTTGCTTTTTCCTTTTATAACACTTTGTATGGCTAATTGCCGTTGACAATCCTCTTAAGTTGGAGGATCATGTTTTGCTAAATAATTATTAAACAGAAAAGGGAATGCGAGAATAGTCGGATTCTAATTTTGATGCTGTGTACAATTTTTGTACATCATTATTCAATCAAAATTTTACATTTGCATGATCTTTTAAGTAGTAAGTTTGAGATGAATTAATTTGCAATATATGATTGAATGACAGTGTAGTTCTTGTTTTACATTATCAAAGTATAAAAATTAAATTAGTTCATGCAATATTAAACAAGCATTTTTACAATAAAATTTTTTAAAGTCCTTCAAATTGTTTTGGACTTTGCTGGGAATATTCAATGCTCGTCTCTTAGAGAGAGAGATCACAGTCCATCCTCGTCGGTGGGATCGTGGGAAAGGCTTCGTGGTCGATGGCTACTTCTGAGGTACTTTGTTCTTTCCTTGCCGCACCCAAATTGACTTGCATCACAGATCTATGTTTCTTCGAGGAGCATCTCTATGGTCCGAGTCTAATATCATCTCCTGTCTGATTGTCTCAGCTAGATCTATGCAGGTGAGATCATCTCTGACTACGCTGCAAGTGCCCCGATCTGCGCGACCCTCTTTGGACTTCCCGATCGCGGCTTTTGTTTCAAGTTGCGACAAAGAGCTCTGGTCCAAGTCCTCAAGGCCGAGATTTGTGCCATTGTCTGCCGCTACGCCATCTTTCGCCTGTTTGTCAGATTACCTTCTCCAAAGAGATTTGTGCTATCCTTTCCAGCTAGTTCAGGTGGCTTAATATGTAGAAAGAAACTAGCATCTTTCTTGTTCATTTTGTTCCTTAAAAAAAAAAAATTGATCTGTTGAAAACAGTATGGCGAGAGTATCTTTTCGTGATAAGCTTATGGGAGGATCTAAGCAGGTGGAAAGGCATTTTGAAGGGGATTTGGGGGAGCAGAGGCTTGCTACAGTGGAGTTTGAGGAGGGAGACAGAATGAAACCAAAGGTCATTTTTGAGAATTCTATCATTGAGGAGGTTTCGTTACCATGGCAGGATGCGTTGGTGTTAAGGTTATGGGGAAAAGTCTTGGGTTTGCTGAAATTCAAAGCAGGGTTAAGGCCCTTTGGAAGCTCAAAGGGGGTTATGATATTATGTCTGCGGGTAATGGTTATTTTCTGGTAAAATTTGACATGGCAGAGGATAGGACCAAGGTGATCTCGAAGGGCCATGGATGATCAATGGCAGTTATCTTGCGGTTAAGTCCTAGACTCCTGATTTTAATCCTAGTGAGTTGTTTTGGAAGAACCATGGTATGGATATGACTTCGCGCTCTTAATTTTATGTATTATGATGAGCGTCTTTTGAAGGTCATTGCCTTAGTAATCAAACGTCCTATTTGTTTTGACCTTACGACTGCTAAACTAGAGTGGGGAAATTATGCCAGGGTCTGCGTTGAAGTTGATCTTACTACACCAGTGTTTAAAAGAGTTTGGATTCAAGACCACTTTCATGACGTGGTTTTTTGAAAGTTTACATCTTATTTGCAATCACTGCCATCGTTATAGTCATATGTCCAGAGACTATGAGGAGACTAGTGGTGCCATTCCGACCGAGGGAGAAACTCTATTGACGGAAGAAAGGAGTGCAACATCTAACATTCCAGTAACAAAAGACAATTCAAATGACACACAAAATCAGGGATCTGATTCGGGTATGCATGAGGAAATTAAAGAAGGGGATGAATGGCAGGTTGTTAAAACAGGAAGAATAAGGCAAATCTTAAAGGGAAGCAAGTTTTATGAGGTGCAGGTCCTATGCATGATGCAACTCATGTCATACAGAATTCATGTAAATCTACATGGAAGGGGCAAGTGTTTTTACAAAAAGGAAATGGGCTCACACAATCTATGCAGACCAGAAACAATTAGGATCAAAGGGTACTAAGTTTATTTTCCAAGTTGTGAAACCAGCAGGGGTGGTAATTGGAGGAAAAGTGCTGCGTAAGGATGCCCGTGAGGAGGTTAAGCCACGGTCACCGCCTATACCAAAACCGAGGCTTAAAGGAGTGCACATTGCTAGTCCCCCAGGAAGCACCAATCAAGCTTTCTAACATGTTCCACCTTTTAATAACTCTGCGAAAGAGCACTTGCCCGAAACCAAGAATGGTGAGTCTTTTGCAACCTTTGATTACGGTTCGACCTCTAATAATAGGGTGGCAACGTAGATCTTGGTGGTTTGGGGCTACCTCCTTTTTTCCTTTGGTTTTTATGAATATTATAAGCTGGAATCTTGGGGGAGCGGTGAATATAGGGGGTAAAAGAGTGGTGCGGGAGTTAGTGCAAAATTATAAGCCTGATATTTTTATCATAATTGAGCCCCATTGTCTTTTTGAGCAGGTTCGCTGTTTTTGGAGACGTTTGTGTTTTTGTGCAAGAGCTATTTCTGAAGCTAGAGGCCATGTAGGAGGTGTGTGGGTAATGTGCAAGCAGGGGTCTCTTTTGAGGTGGTTGAGGTAATGGCATAGGTGGCTACTGTGAAGATTGGTTTGGGTTCCTCTTTTTGGTTTCTTTCTGGGATTTATGCTAGTCCTATTCCGTCTGCTCGAGATGATCTTTGTCATTATTTACAGAGGCTTCACAATGTTGTTAAAGGTCCTTGGCTTCTCATGGGGGATTTTCTACTCCTCAGCGAAATTAAAAGTGGTGTTTTCTCTTTGTCGAGAGCTAATAAGTTTGCTGCGGTTCTTGACACATGTTCCCTAATGGATATTGGTGTTACAAGAGCTAAATTTTCTTGGTGTCGTGCTATCCAAGGTCGGTGTATCTTGTCCAAGCGGCTTGATCGTGCTTTGGTTTATGTTACTTGGCAGAATATGTTCCCGGATGCTTTTTTGGAGACTCTTTGTCGTACCCATTCTGGCCACCATGCAATTCTTATGCGTAATGCGGGATTGCCTCCCTTTTGTGTTGGTCCTAGACCTTTTTGTTTTAAGGTTGCTTGGACAAGGCACAAGGATTTTGAGGATGTGGTAAATAAAGCTTGGAGAAGCGACTCATCTGCTATTTCCTCTCAACTGAACTTAGTCAAACGAGATTCTTTGGATTTCAATGAAAAGATTTTTGGGAACATTTTCAAGAGAAAACGTCAACTCCAAAATAGGTTAAAAGGTGTTCAAGAGAAGTTGGAACGAGTTGATGCTGTTTCACTTATCCTCCTTGAACGTGAGTTGCAACAGGAGTTTCAAGAAGTTTTATGTCAAGAGAAAGTCTTCTGGTTTCAGAAATCAAATGAAAAGTGGGTTAAATTAGGTGATAGAAATACTTCCTTTTTTCACACCCAAACCATTGGTAGGCGTAAAGAAATAAAATTTTTGGGCTTTTTCTTAATGATGGAGTCTGGTGCATGGAGGAGGATCGATTATGGGTGGAGGAAACATCCTTTTACCAAGGCCTTTTTTCTTCTCTTCGATCTATTGATGTTTCGTGTTTTGATAATATTTCGTTTTTGCCGCTGGAGGCCTGTGATATTAGCAATTTGACTATAGTTGTTTCCAAGGAAGAGGTTTTTCATGCTTTATGTGGAATAAAGTCTTTTAATGCTCCTGGTAGTGATGGGTTTCATGCCTTCTTTTTTAAGCACTACTAGCGTATTGTGGGGGATGAGGTTTGAAAGTTTGTGAGTAATGCTTTCTCACAGCGTTTCTTTGACTCGACAGTTGCGGAGACTCTCCTTGTGCTCATTCTTAAGGTTGATCAACCTATGCACATCACTAAATTTTGTCCTATTAGCCTATGCAATGTTCTCTATAAGTTAGTCGCTAAGGTTCTTGTTAACAGAATGCGTCCTTTCATGCCTCGCATTCTGAGTCCTATGCAGAATGACTTTGTCCCTAGTCGGGGTACACATGATAATGTTATTATTGCCCAAGAGATTATGCATTATATGAGAAAATCCAAAAGTAAGAAAGGGGTGGTGGCTTTCAAAATTGATCTTGAGAAAGCCTATGACCGAGTGGATTAGAGGTTTCTCTGCTTTATTCTCGGTAAGTTTGGGTTTCCTGCTTTTACTGTGAATTTGATCATGTTTTGTTTTTCTTCTTCTCAGCTCTCCCTTCTTTGGAATGGGGTTAGGCTACCACCTTTTGGGCCATCTAGGGGTCTTTGACAAGGTGATCCTATGTCTCCTTATCTATTCATTCTTTGTATAGAAGGCCTTAGTGCTCTTATTAATGAGGAGGTCAGCAAGGATTCCTGGAAGCCAGTGTGGGTGTCTAGAGGTGGTCCTGGTATTTCTCACTTGCTTTTTGCAGATGATTTGCTTATGTTCTCTCAAGCCTCTGCTTCTCAAGTTCGATCAATTATGAAAATTATGGATATTTTGTGCTTCTTCTGGTTTGAAGATCAATATCTCTAAGTCTAGAGGTATGTACTCTCCGATTATCACTAGGACGCAGCATGATATTCTTATTGGTATTTCCTCTATCCAGTTTACTACGGACTTAGGGAAATATTTGGGGTTAAATGAAGTGATTTTGATTTTATCTTTGAAAATTTGAATAAGCGTTTAGTTAGCTGGAAGGGAAAGCTTCTCAATAAGGCAAGTAAACTGACTTTGGCCCAATCCGTCCTACAAGCTACGCTTATCTATATCATGCAATCATTCTGGCTCCGTTATTCTCTTTGTGGTGCTCTTGATAGAGCTACTTGAGACTTTCTTTGGAGCAAAGAGAATATGGAGAAAAGGGCTCCATCTTGTTAATTGGCCCTCTATTTCTCGTCCTATTAGCAAAGGTGGTCTTGGGCTTCGACGTGCTCGAGATTCCAACACTCCCCTTTTGGGCAAATTAGTTTGGGGTTTGATTCATGAAAGAGATAAATTTTGGGTCAAGTTGATCTCATCTAAATATTTGGATAGTTGCTCGATTTTTATGTAAATTGTCCTATGGGCTATTCTCCAATTTGGTGTACTGTATGGAAAATGGCGCAAGTCCTCAAGGGTGGTTTCGACTTGAGATTAGGAGATGGGGCTTCCTCCTTTTGGTACAGCAGCTAGTCTCGCTTAGGATCATTGTGCAATCTGGTTGATTTTGTCCATATTTCGAACTCTTAGCTGCAGGTTTGAGATTGCTGGATCAATGGTACTTGGAATTTGGATAGCTTGTGGACAGTTCTAACTCCCCAAATTCAACAACTAATTCACAAGATCCCTATTCCTTGGGGTGGTGACTATGAAGACTGCTTAGTCTGGAAGGGTGCTTTACATGGGTGCTATTCAGTTTCCTCTGGGTATCACTGGCTTACTTGTTCCCTATACGAGGGTGATATGGAACCCTCTTGGAGTTGGATTTGGAAATTGAAAGTGCCTTTTAAAATTTGTTTCCTATTTTGGCTGGCCATGTGAGACTACGTCCTTACCAATGAATTGCGGCATCATAGAGGGATTTGTATTTCTTCCCTTTGTTCAGGGTGTACAACAGTTGTGGAGTCCACTTTTCACTGCCTTAGGGATTGCCCTTTGGCTAGAGAGGTTTGAGACCATGTGGGTTGTGGTGACTGGCCTCTTTTTTCCTCGTAGGATCTTCATTCTTGGTTGAGGACCAACACTATGGGGCCTAATGGTATTATCTTCCTTTCGTCCCTTTGGGCAGTGTGGCGGCGGCGGAATATGTGGGTTTTCAATAGGGAGAAGCTTACTTTGCCACAAGTTTTGCAAGACATTTGGCAACTTGTGCACATGTGTGTTTTGGTTTTCAATTTTCATAGGCTGTACCCTTCCAGTGTAAAGTGGGGGTAGGTGGCACCCTCCTCCGGTTGATGTTGTGAAATCAAATTCAGATGGTAGTTCTTTGGGCAACCTTAGTCTTGCTGGGTTTGAAGGTGTGATCCATGGTGCCAATGGTAACTAGATTATGGGATATGCTGGGCATATTCATAAGGGTGATAACCTTTGTGCTAAACTTCTTGGTTTACGCTATGGCTTAGCTCTTGTCTGGGAGCTTGGTTATCGAAAGGTTATTTGTGAGGTGGATTGTTTGGAGATTGTGCGTCTGCTGACTACTTCTTGTACCTTCCATGTGTATGCTTCTTTGTTGCATGACATCCAGAATTTGGTGGATCGAGATTGGACCTGCTCAATCTCTCATGTTTTTAGAGAGAGCAACCAGGCTGTGGATTTTCTCGCTAAGCAGGGTGCTTCCTCTCTTCTTGTGACGCATTGTTGGGATAGGCCTCCGAATGGTCTTAAGCTCATTCTTTTGGCGGATGCATTGGGGTTCTTCACATGAAATAATTCCTGTATTTCTTTTCTTTATTTAGCTTTCCTACCAAAAAATAATAATAATTTAAAGTATATATTAATTTGCTTTGTGACTTTCTCTAACCCTAAATCTATTTTCAACTTGTCTATGATTTCAAAAGTGCATTAAAATCGATACTTTTCATATTTTGCAATATTTAAGAAGCTTTCTTGAAAAAAATATTTTTATAATAATACTGAAAAATAATATCTTAAGACATACATTTATCATATTTAACTCTTATTTATTTTAAAAATTAAAGGAGTTATTATTTATATATTCTAATGAATTTTACTCGAATAATTAGCTCTTCTATTTTTTTTTAATTCCAATAAACTAGAATAACCCAAACTGTTTGTTAGATTAATGCTAGAGTTTAAGTTTTATTCATTGAAAATGTAAACTTTTTTTCCACTGTTATTCAATCAAAATCTCTTATTTGATCAAAATCTCTTATTTGATGCCTTTTAGATAATAGGTGTGAGAATTAATCACCTTTGCTAATGTGACATCATATGATAGGATGAAAGTGTAATTTTTTTATACCGCTAGTGTATATAAACTAAACTCTTAATAATAGTATTATTTTACATAATATTACAAAAAGAGTATTGAGGATTAAAGTCTAATAATGTCTTATTGCTATATGTTCCTAATAATAGATTTTTTTTTATGAAGGTGAGAAAGTTTTTTATATGAAAAGTTTTACGAATGTAAACTTTAATTAACTTAAGCTATTTACAATAATTAAAGATGTCATACATAATATCCAACACACTATTAAGGTGGATTCTCACCTACAGATGAAGGTCAATGCCTTCGTTGCAGTCGTTTCTAGCAGCCAATAGGAAGTGGACATGCATTCGTGTGGGGCCACCATCATGAGCTAGTTGCATCCTCCATTGTATCTCCACAGCCACCACGAACAACCCCATTATGCTTCTGTTGCTTGCTTATGATGGAGCCACCTAATCACCACTGTGACGCCACTTGGAGTCTACCCTGCTCAGATGCCACAGTGCCACCACGTTCTTTGCCATAGCCACTGCATCCATGGATGACTAGGCTATGAAACCAAATCCTTAACTCTTGTAAGTTGCAACTTTGTTTCTGACCCCTTTTAGTTTTTCTTTCCCCTACCTCTATTATGTCTGCTTCCTCCAATGGTGCTTTATCTTCATTCCCATGAGGTCATGGTACCCTATTGCCGAGATCTTTTGCAGCGCCGAAAGTTAGAGGCTTCCACGACCATGGCGTCAATGTTCATGACGCCGTGAAACCTCCCCGACGGACAGTGCCATTTTGGTGTTTTTTTTTGGGGGGGGGGGGAGGGGTAGGTGGTTTCACTAAAAGAGAGTGAGTGAGTGAATGAGGATATGTGATGGTGGAGGTTGATGCCGGTGTGATGAAGGGTTGGCGCTACAGAAGTGGAGCTTTAGGAGGGAGTGGTGATGGTGATGGCAGAGGGGATGGAGGGAGGAGATGGTGTTTAGCAACATATTGAATTTCATTTAGCCACATTTAGGAAATGTGGTTAAATACAATTGCAGGGTAGGTATTGGCCAATGACTGTAGGGTAGTAGTAACCACAATAAT
Organism: Dalbergia cultrata; assembly: GCA_031216105.1. Lineage (NCBI taxonomy): Eukaryota > Viridiplantae > Streptophyta > Magnoliopsida > Fabales > Fabaceae > Dalbergia > Dalbergia cultrata. The sequence continues at coordinate 25,163,556 of CM062353.1, read as the reverse complement.
TCTCAAAAAATAAAAAATGTAACTCGACAAGTATATCATGCCTCTTAAGTTGTTAGTAGTTTATTACATAGATAGAAACAAAGAGTATTTAGCTTCACCTCCTTTCCATGAGTTGAAAATGTTTTGTTTCATACTCTGATATAAACTCTTTTATCCTGTTTCAGATATGGATTTATGTATCCTATTACATTTTGGTTGAGAGAAGCAAATGTTATTAAGAGAACTATGCGATTTTATTTTCGTTTAGGTGTTTCAATGAAGCAATGTATGGTTTGGAAAGAGTTACACTTTTAGAAATTTTATTGTCACTTTCTTACACTTTAGAAAATCATTTCATAAAGTTTAGAAAGAGTTTCAATTTTCAAAAGATACCTTTTCACTTATTTTTTTTTTTACTTTGCTTGCTGATGAAATTTTCAAATTGAAAGTTTACAAGATCAAAGTTATACTTCATGTTTTGGTAATATTTGTACTGTGCACTTATTTTTAACTTAGAATAAATTAGAAAAGCTAACAAAGCATTGGTATTACGGCTGTCAAATTTCAATTACTATATACTCACATTTTTCTTTTTTATTTAAAAGTAACTCTTTAACGGGTGTAAACTTTATGCATGGATGTTAGTGTTATTCTCTATGGTCTTTTTTGTTTTTCCCAAGATATTATACGTAAAATTTTTGTTGGCACCTATGGCGTTTTCTCTTTTTATATTGGTTCTTATTTTTGAACTGTTAATGATACACGCGTTGAAATCGAATATACACCACTGTTTTAGGGTTTTTCTTGGGCACAATGAATCAAGCTTAGTTAGAATATGTTGGTTTAACTGTAGGATTAACCTAATAGTGATTGATAACTCTGATTGTGCTGACTTTCTTTAGGATTGACAAACTTGCATATTGTTGAAGAGATACTTTTCTGATATGTTTAAGGAGATCATGAATGTTTCTACCTCAATGACATGCTTTCAAATAACAATTTTCTTATTGTATTATGATAATTATAGTCTTATTTATTTTTTAGTCTCCACTAAAACAAAAAGTTATAGCATTTGAGTGCAAATTGAGTACAATGAGAGGGTTTGTGATATAGAGTGATTCTTTATAGGTCAGTTTCAACATTTATCAATCTATTGATTTATTGAATCAATGGGTAATAAATATATATGGTCAATTTTTTTTTATATCAAATGATTTATAACAAATATATTCTTTCCATGTAATTATATACTTCCTTTCTTTTAGAATATCTGTCCACTTTTAGACAATTTCACATTTCAAAATATTTGTAAGTTTCGCATTTCAATAAAGTATCAATTTTGTTCTTCGAATACCATCTCTAATTAATTTCATATTTTCAAAGCATTCTATTTAATATTAGTCTTGAACCTTGTGATGTATTAACTAATACGTAAAGATATATTAGTCCATTCACTATATCTTAATCCATTACCAATATTATTTATTATCTTTCTTAATATACGTGTTTGATCAAAATTAACAGACATTTTGAAAGGGAAAAGTATTTTCTACAAAAATATTGATCCACTATATTTTATTGAGAAATATCATTTTTTTTAAATTTCATTTGTGCAAATATAAGTTATTAAAAAAAATCATTTGAGTCACAATTAGAATTATTTTTTTTAAAAAAAATGTTTTCATGATCACAATCATGAATCATTTGTACAATCACCCCACCTTTTTTTTAATCAGAAAGGTACATGCATGTTTGATATTATTATTTTTAAATAACGTATATGTTTTTATTTATAAAGAATTGTATTACTAAAATATAGCAATATCAATAAAAACATGTGCATTATGGTACAAATTCTATTACTAATTACTAATTACTAATTATTATTATTGTTCTTTATCTATATTTAATTTGATATTATTTCCGTGATTTACATATTTGAGTCAAATTGCATGCATTATATTCAAATTTTTGTTTTATTATAATATTATTGTTAATTGTTAATTTATATTATTTTCAATTTTTTTGTTTGATATGAAATTTAATATTTAATATCAAAGAGATGGTTTTGGTTGATGTGTTGCAGCTGATTTATGCCACATCCTTGAATTACATGCATTATGTTTATACTTTATGAACCAATATTGATTTTATCTATTGAAATCACATAACAGTCACATTTTATATTAGAATGACTATAATGATTGACTAATCTATAAGGCACTTTTATGACTATGATTAATAAAATCTCTTATTATATATAATATAATTTTAATATTTAAGGTTGAAGAGCTGATTTTCACTAAAAACAATCACAATTTATATCACAATATATCTATAATATATCATTTTAATATATATTTTGATTAATTTTATCTAATTATCATTTGATTGAATGATGAAGAAGAGAAGAATTTATTTTTTTAATATTAAAAAATTAATATTTTTTCATGGATTAATTTTAATTTTATTTATTGAAATTATACCATAATCACAATTTATATTAATATAACTACAACGATTTACTAATTTATAAGTAGCATTTATGACTAAAAATTCTTCCCATTTGTCATTGTAAATTTGCGGAAAAGATCCCATGCAAATATATATTGGAAATTATAACTGAAATGATAATATATATTTTAATAATTACTATTGATTAATTTATAAGGATGCATTTTTTTATTAATTTAATAATTAATTTATAACAACCAAAATTATGATATATTACTGATATACAAAATTTAAATTTTTCTATAATCATTGGACATTATTTTCTAAACTAATGAATCAGAAACCAATTTAAAATTAGAATATAATTGATTCTCATTATACTTAATATCAGAAAAATGTCAATTAATTATTGAGAGCTATTCAGTAGCGAATTACTAATACTTTTGTCTATTTATCAATGTAAAAAGTTGGTGAAAAATTTTATACCTGTTATCTTGCTATTATATATTACAATAGATGATAAATAAAATAGATAAATTTTTCATTACTATCAAGTGCATCGGATGGCACGAATATTAATAATATAATGTTTAATAATTAATGTGCTTAGTGTTTTTAAACAAATTTGCTAACTTAATCTCATTTTTTAAATTAAAAAAATACTAAATTTTGAAACCAATATAAATATAAAATTAATAAAATTATATTGTTAAATATTTGCAAAAATAGTTTAAAATGTTTTGCACTTTCATTTAATAATATATTGTCACGTAAGCAAAGATATTTGAAAATCATATCCATTAACTAAAAAGTAATCCAAATGAGATTATATGATTGGATAACAGTATACAAATTTTTTTACACTGTATACTAAAATTAAACTCTATTAAAAGTTAAAAAATAAATAAAAGAAAGTATATCCATATTATTGCTTAAATATTTAGAGAGAGACTTTATTTATTTATTTTTCATTCTAGGCACTTGGGTTATCCCATATTGTGTGTGTGGGGGGGGGGGGGGGGAGGGGATTAAAACCAAACACCTAAACTAGCACTAATGCTGGAAGCTGCTTCTTCTAGGCACTTTTCTTCTTGTCCTATCTTTTTCTAAAGACACATTCTTCTTTCTTCTCTTGGTTCCTGGCTGTTGCTACATTGTGGAAAGGATCTGTTCCATAAAACATGAAAATGTTACAGCAGCATGCATATTTTCAGGAAGCAACAACAATTAACAAGCAAAGATACCATGGGAAAAGAACATAAGAAAAGCAAAGTCAGAGAGGGAGAAAGAAATCAGAACAAAGAATTTGAAAACATTTCACTTTCTTCCCCTCTCGTCTGGATGCGTTAGCTTTAGCTTATCCAGGTTTGTTCAATTTGATTGTAAAAATGTGTTTCTATCACTTTTTCTTTCTTCCTATGATTCCTTAGACTTTGCTCAAGGACATTTTCATATAGTACATATTTTTGATCTAGCTATGGTTATATGCCCTGTCATGCTACTGTTGCTACTTTTTTTGGTTGCAATTTCAAGCTTGAGTATTGTATGAATGCTAGTTGACTGTGTTTGCTGGAGCAGAATAATAGGCCTTTCGGGTGCTCTCTTGAGGTGTGGCCCAAGGATTATTTGCAGATGCAGATAATACATGCTTGATGGTTGTTGTTCTCTTATGTTGTGGCTGCTGTTGTGTTGTGTGGTGTTGCTCTCTTTATCCATTTTTTTATGTCTCATTCAGCATACTAAGATAAAAATCCAAAAATTTCTTCAATCTCACAATGATTGATCGTGAATATGGAATTAACTCCAATAAGTACGATGTTATTTCATCTTTTAATTTAATTTGTTCATGTCTTATATAAAGAGTTTACCCGTACATTTGCCTTTTTCACAGTGAAAACTCAAAGAGAACTAGGAGTATTCCTGTAAGAAGAGATGTGCATAGAAAGCAAGAGACTCCAAAATTCATTCTTGATGTATGCATGATATCATCCAAGTGGTAATTTATACATGTTAATATATTTTTTGTCAACATTATATAATCTATGTGGTCTTTTTAATTCTTACTTGACTTTATTTATTTTATTAATAATATATGATCTATGTAATGCTCCTTACATCGCATTACCCTAATTTTCTTCACAATTTGAATTTTGTAGCTAGAGTCTCTTTGTTGACAAAGTTTAACATAGTGGATTCTCAAATCCTATGCATCGTAGCTCAAAGCAATATATGGATTCTCATATTTCAGCCGTTAGACGAGATCCATTCATCTGTTCAACAAGGGATCTAGGATTTAGTGGCCTAGATGAAATATGGTTGTTGCATTTAATAAAATGATTCAATATCCACTCCACTGGGTGAAGGCAATGAAGCTAGCATAAGTGACAAAATATATATTATTTACATTTTTTTTTTTACTTTTAAGCTATAGTTTATTATTAACTTATGGTTAAATATACAGGCACCAACATGTCGTCATGTTGGGCCAAAGCTTTTCGATTCCAAAGTCGTTGATATGGAGGAAGAATCTGCATCTACACCTCAATAACAAATTGGCTTTTGTGCACTGATGATATCAACATGTATTTTAATTATGATTGTTAATAGTTTGTGACTCTTTCTCCATTTGTAGTCATTGTGCATATAAGAAAATGGGTGAATTTGATCTATTATATGCTTTGGTATAGGAGTTTCACTTTTGTTGATGTTAATATTAATGTATTGTAATATGTATGCTCTTACATCTGACGTGGTTTTGTCGCTCGTCTCTTAAGTAGAAAGTTTGGAGGATTATGTTATCTATGAAGAATAATTTTAACAATTAAGTTGATGTATTGAGACACTTTGTTGTCAAGTTTTTCCATAAATAGTCTATATGACATTGCTTTTTTCCTCCTATTTTGCTGGCTACTTTGAACTCCCTACAGGAATGAATATAGATGGAAAAGAATGGACAGTGGCAACACACCTATATAATGTGGATGGTTTTGAAGAGTAAATATGTTAATTTATTTATGATACAAGATTTTTTTTTATTACTTAGAATTTGACACATGTTTTGCTTTATCATTTTTTCAATGTAGAGAGTCAATAGTCAAACATATTCTTTTGCATGGGTATAGAAAATCATTTGGCGTCATTGTTCCTAGAAAGTTAATAGACTTCGATGTAAGTATTTTCTTTATATTTTGCGTTAGGTAAGCATCATATTACCAATTCTGAAAAATGTTCTTTTAGGTGTTGACCATGGTTTCATGCATGCTCACTCATGAGGAAAGAACCCATCCAGTGGGCCAAAAGTTGTGGTTTTTGCTTCCTGAGATTTTGATAAGCGTAGGTGGATCATTAATGACATGTTGCAATTTATTTCTTTTCAATTGCACCTCTAAATCATTATTTTATTTTTTTCAGCAACTAGCACTTAGTTGGATGACTAAATCGTATTCAGTTGTTTCAAGTCATAAAACATTGTATATTTCTAGTGTCAAGAAGTTGTTGAAGGTAATAACAAATATTTTTTCACAGTGACTTAGTGTTATTTTATAATTTAACATTACACAAAAGATATGATAAATGTGGATGGCACTATTGAAGATTTACGCACCAATTAATGATGACAAGCAACATTGGTACTTATTGTGTGGACTTAAAAAGGAAGGAGTTGATTTGTTTGGACTCGTTGCGATCTCCATCTAGGATAGTATTTAGAGAGCAACAAATTCGATGAGTGGTACAATTATTATCCACATGTTTATTATGCCTTTTAGAAAATAAACATTTAAATCATATTATGAATTTCTTTTTTTGGCTTAATATAGGCTGTTTATCTTAAGGGTATGATTGATTGGAAATTATTTGATGAAAATCTTGGCAAAGAATTGCCTAAAATAGGTGAAGTGTTACATAGACCTAGTGAATTTCCTATAAAATATTCCCATAATCTTCCATAGCAAAAAGATGTGTAAGAATTGCAACTTCATCCTACAAGCTGCAAAGAATTATTTTTTTTATATAATATATGAGCTGACATTTCTTATGTTTATATTAGGGTGGATTGTGGTGTATGGGTTGCTACATGGCAGATTTGTTTAGAACTTAAAAGGTCTACAAATATATGAGTTTACTAAATGCAGCAATGAGTTGTAGATTTTATTGAGTGCACTTCATAATAATATATATGCACTTTTCATCTTACAGCCAATTGATGAGAAAGCACGAATGCAGTTGGCATTGGACTTGGTGCTCAAGAATTATAATGAAGCTAGTGAAGATGTTATTTGTTATGCAATACACATTGACACATGACAACCACTTTGTTATGTACAAGTTGATTTATTATGGCTAGGCATATTGCACAATTAACATAAATACAACATTTTTTTTCCCAAGTGATTGATTGTGCATGATGACCCTTGGTACTCACTAATGTTGGATCCTTCACTCCTATGATATGACTAGATTAGCCAACTAACAACTTCGAACCATGAATTGATTCAAGATGATGTATGTATTTGCCAACAAATTCTAATATCTCATTGAAGTCATCTTTAGAATTTCTAGCTAGAAAGCACATCTAGCTGATAAAGTACTTTAGCACATCTAGCTGATAAAGTACTTTGGCACAACATTGACACTCGATTCTTATTAAGCTCATCTTTCTCAATTTCAAATAAAATATTTATTGTCTTTGCAAGTTTGGTCCACCTATCAAGTATCAAGCTTTCTAGTACCTCTTGAAAATGTTTTTCCTTCAATTTCAAATAATATAGTAACATGGGATACCACATGATTTGAATCGACAACAAAAGTATTTGAATGTGATAGAACTTGTGTCAAATGACACTTCCCAAGATTTGTTATGTTTATCAAAGCTTGTCAACTTCCACATTTTAATCCTATGCTATTCCACCCTGTCACCAACAACACACGTAGTAGATTTCATAAGTGTTTCCTCAAATTCCTTGAACTTAAGTAAAGTGTGTATTCTTGTTACACTATTTTCAATGCAATGAAGAGCTGACTTCAACACAGTTTATGATATTTTGATTCCAAATCAGTACTGAATTTAGTATTTCAATAGTGTTGCATGGTTTGACCGGATTGACAAAGGAATTCAAGCAGATTATGTTATGAAGTCACTTAATCTTTTATGAAGCCATTGATGCCTGTTAAAATAAAATAATAAAGATAGACTTTATCATTAAAATAAAAGAAGAAAGAGAATGAAATGATAGCAAAATATGGTGTTCATAGTAGCTTCACACAGTGATGTGGTATTAATCATAGCAAAAATTTAGTCATGAAGGTATGCATTTGCCTACATCTTCTTCTTGTTTTATAAATTCCTAATTCATTCATTGCTTTCAAGTTTAAAATCAGTAACCATATTTGCCTACATCCTTTCAAATTACTCAACTTCAAATGTCCCATACATGCACTTTGCAAAAGCCGAAAGAGATTATTTTATGTGAACATGTGTTTTTGCGTTTTGCTGTAAATGTCAATCATATAACAAATGACATGGTTGAGGCCACAATTCTTTTATTGCTTTTCGCAAAGCCTCATCACATTAGTAATTTTTTCAATAGAATGTTTATTTGCCATTATGTTTGTTAGAGATTTAAGCACCCATTTGAAGTTCTATTCAATTTCATCAATAAGGAGTCTAGCATTAAAGATAACAATATTTCCATGATGATTTCAACTAGAGAAGATTATGAAAAGCTGATTGTAAACATTTTTCTTGTAGGTTTTGTCAAAAGCTATAACAGCAAAAAATATTGGTAGCCCATTCGAGCTATTCCATTTGTCCAAAAAAAATTTGCTAATCTATCTTCTTGATCAATGGTATAGCTAATATAAAATATAGAATCAAAATCACTTTTTGCACACAAGTAACCAAGAATTGAAACCCCATTTCCATCCATAACTTATGCTTTCTACTCCCTATCAAAGTGAATGTACAAATCCTTCCTAATAAATTTCAACTTTCTCATAGCCACCTACTTGATTAGCAATATATGACATAAATTTAGAAGGTTTCTTTCCACAAAAGAAAAAGGTAGATGCTGGTACCTTATCTGTATTTGTCAATTGTCTGTGGGAACGAATAAGGTGGCTATATTTTGAACTAGTTAGCCCATAATTGTGATTTCCATCATATCTAGAAATTTGCCACCTACTTTCTCTATCTAACAAATCTTGGAGTCAATGAACAAATATCTATGACCTATAACCATTCTTAATTAGTCATTTACTACTTACCTTGGTAGTAAGTGGAATAACCATTCCCATAATAAATAAAAAGACAGAATTCAAAACCAACAAGATGCCTTCAGGGTTGATCTACAAGTGAAAATAGAAATCTACTAAGCAACCAAAGCATCCTCGCAATAGTTGAAGAAATTAACAAGAAATAAAATCAATTATACTCACCAAAGTATACACTAAATCATCAACTAACTAGACTCGAAGAACAAATCCTTCCTAGAAAATGAATCAATATAATCCTACAACGTATCCAAAAGTTAAGAATTAGAAAACTTAAAATAAAAATAAGCAATACCAAGCAATTAGAGTTATTTGAGGTCAAAAATGTGATTTTCATTAATCCTCACCATTTTATTAGAACCTAAAGACAATTTTTGCTTTGAAGTATATTTTGACACATTGCAACCACTTTGTTGCGTACAAGTTGATTTATTATGGCCAAGCCTATTGCACAAGGACCATATAAATACAACATTTTTCCCTAGTGGTTGATTATGTAGGATGACCCATGGTACTCACTAATGTCGGATCCTTCACACCTATAATATGATCGAATTGGCCACCTATCAACTTCAAACCATGAATTGATGCAAGATGATGTATGTTTTTATCAACAATTTCTAATATCTCATTCAAGTGATCTTTAGAATTTCTAACTAAAAAGCACATCAAACTATATTTTGTTGATAAAGTGTTTCGGAACAACATCGACACTTGATTCTTGTTAAGCTCATCTTTCTTAATGTCAAATGAAATATTTATTTTCCTTGCAAGTTTGGTTCACCAATCAAGTATCAAGCTTTCTGGTACCTCTTAAAAACGTTCTTCCTTTATAATGCAAATAATATCGAAACACAAGATGCCACATGATTCGAATCAGCAACATGAGCATTTGAATGTGATAGAACTTGTGTTAAGCGACACTTTTCAAGATTTGTTATGTTTATCAAAGCTTGTCAACTTCCACATTTTAATCTTATTCTATTCCAACTTGTCACCAACAATACATGCAATGGATTTCAGAATTAGCTCGCCAAATTCCATGAACTTACTAAGAGTGTATATTTTTGCTGCACTACTCTCAATGCAATGAAGAGCTGATTTCAACATAGTTTATGATATGTCAATTCAAAATCTCCACTGAATTCATTATTTCGATAGTGTTGCATGGCCTGATTAGAATGGCAAAGGTATCCAAGCAGATTATGCCGTGAAATCACTTAATCTTTTATGAAACTATTGATGTCTATTAAAATATAATAATAAAAAAGGCTTTATTGTTCAAATAAAAGAATAAATAAAATGAAACCAATAGCAAAATATAGGGCTCATAGTGGCTTCACACTGTGATATTGTATTAATCCTATGAAAATATGCATTTGTCCACATCTTCTTCTTGTTTAACTTCATAATCCATTCATTACTTTCAAGTTTAAAATTAGTAACCATATTTGCCCCACATCCTTTCAAACTACTCAACTTCAACTGTCCCATACATGCAATTTGCAAAAGGTGAAAGAGATTTTTTTTGTGAACATTTGTTTTTACATTTTGCTACAAATGCCAAGCATATAACCAATGACATGTTTGAGGCCACAATTCTTTTATAGCTTCTCATAAAGCTTTATCACCACCAGTAATTTCTGTAACAGGTTGTTTGTTTGTCATTCCGTTTGTTAGAGATCTAAGCACCATTTGCAAGTCTCTTAAATTTCATCAACAAGGAGTCCAGTTTCAAATATAACATATTTTCATGATGATTTAAACTTGAGAAGGTTACAAATGGCTTATTGTAAACATTTTTTCCTATAGGTTATGTCAAAAGTTATAACATTAGAAAAATATTGGTAGTCCATTCGAGTTGCTCTATCTGTCCAAATTTTTTTTACTAATCTATCTTCTTGATCAAAAGTGTAGCTAATAAAGAATATAGGATCAAAATCACTTTTTGCACATAAGGAACGAACAACCGCAACCCCATCTCCATTCATAACTTGTGCTTTACTCCCTATCAAAGTGATTGTACAAATCCCTCCTAGTAAATGTCACATTCTCAAAGCCACATGGTTGATTAGCAATGTATGACATAATTTTATAAGGTTTCTTTCCATGAAAGCACAAGGTAGATAGTGGTACCTTATCTGTATTTGTCATCTATCTGTGTGAATGAATAAGGTGGCTATATTTTGAACCAGTAGTTCATGATTGTGATTTCCATCATATCTAGAAACATACCATGTCATGACCTGACTTAGGAATGCGACTGAAATGTGAGGAATTCCATCCTCACATAAGTCTCGTGACTTCCGAGTCTCTCTAAATGCTTAATTTATTATAATATAATACTTAAAATATGATCTCTTCGAAATATTAACATTTTCTCTAGTTAAAACGTAATATTTAATTTCATAAACTGAAAGTAGTTAATAATTCAAACTCTAAAAACATCTTAACCAAATCCACTGATTTAAAAATTAGAACTGTTTCAGTACATAGTATTACTTAAACTTGAAAACTTGACAGTTGAAAACTAAATTACAAATACATCTTTAATTCATCACATAAATTTGTAACCACAATTTACATTTCAATTATATGCTTAATCTTTGAAAATGTTATAATGTATCAAAATATATACGTGGCTAGGATTTTGCTTGCATATCTACTGGAGCACTCTACTCTAACATAATCCTACTCAAGGCCATACGGCAAAGTAAGACTCACCATTGGAAACAATTGCACCTACTAAACTAGAGTATGAACCACCTCTGTACCTGCAATTATGAGAAGGAATGGAGAGGGATGAGTCAACAGACTCAATGAGTGAGCTCTTACCCATCACCCATATGGGACAACCATAAAGATACATAAAAATCATAATAATAATAATAATAATAACAATAAATAAATAAATTCTAAAACAACTTCTAGAAATCCCATATATAAGCATATAAAACCAAGCTCTAGTCTCCTCTAAGTAGTAATCAATAATTCTCTAAACTTGATAAACATACATATATACAAGAATGGTCATAGTTGCCTGAAATTTTCTTTGTTCTGTATAAGCACTTTCACTAGGTCCAAATTTGCTCTAAGGGTAACTAACACCCTTCCTGGTTCGAAAAAAAAATTAATAACATTTTTATTTAAAAATAGGGTATTACATGCCGCCTATCACTTTTTTTATCTAACAAAACTTGGAGCAAAGGAACAAATATTTGTGACCTGTGACCATTCTTAGTTAGTCATTTACTACTTCTCTTAGTACCAAGTGGAATGACTATTCCCACAATAAATAAAAAGAAAGATGCCAAAATCAACAAGATGCCTTCAGGGTTGGCCTACAAGTGAAAATAGAAATCTACTATATAAGCAACCAAAGCATCCTTGCAACAACTTAAAAAATCAAGAATAAATAAAATCAATCATGTTCACCAAAGTATACATTGAATCATCAACTAACTAAACTCGAAGAACAAATCATCCCTAGAAGATGAACCAATAGCATCCTACAACATAGCCAAAAGTTAAGAATTAGAAAGCTCAACATAAAAATAAGCAATCCCAAGCCATTAGAATTATTTGTGGTCAAAAATATGATTGTCATTAACCCTAACCATTTTATCATAATTGAGGAAAATTTCTACATTGAAGTACAACCATTTTGTTGGATACAAATTTATTTATTATGGCCAGGTCGATTGTACAATGAACATAAATACAATTTTTCCCCCAATAGTTGAATGTGCATGATGACATTTGGTACTCACTAATGTCAGATCCTTCACACCTGTAATATTACTGAATTGGCCAACTAACAACTTTGGACCATGAACTAATTCATGAGAATGTATGTTTTTGTCAACAACTTCTAATATCTCAATGAAGTCAAAGAAGTTCTAGCTAGAAAGCACATCTAGTTGTATCTTGTTGATAAAGTAATTCGGCGCAACATTGACACTTGATTCTTGTTAAGCTCATCTTTCTCAATGTCAAATCAAATATTTATTGTCTTTGCAAGTTTGGTCCACCTATCAAGTATCAAGCTTTTTGTTACCTTTTGAAAACGTTCTTCCTTCATCATGCAAACAATATGGTAACACAGGATGCCACATGATTCAAATAAGCAACATGAGCAGTTGAATATGATAGAACTTATGTCAACCAACACTTCACAAGATTTGTTTTATTTATCAAAGCTTGTCAACTTCTATTTTTATTGTAATTTTATTCCATCCTGTTACTAATAATACACACAGTAGATTTCATAAGCGACTCATCAAATTCCTTCAACTTACTAAGAGTGTATATTTCTATAGCACTATTTTCAACGCAATAAAGAGCTGACTTCAACACTGTTTATGATGTTTCGATTAAAAATCAGTATTGAATTCATTATTTCGATAGTGTTGCATAGCTTAATGAGGGTGGCAAAGGAATTCAAGCAGATTATGTCGTGAAGTCACTTAATCTTTTATGAAACTATTTATTCCTTTTAAAATAAAATTAAAAAATACTTTATTGTTAAAATTAAAAAAAGGAAAAAAATGAAATAGATAGCAAAATATAGTGTTCATAGAAGCTTCACAATGTGATGTTGTATTAATCCTAGTAAAAAAAGTCTCACGAAGGTATGCATTTGCCTACATCTTCTTCTTTATATATAACTTCCTAATCCATTCATTATTTTGAAGTTTAAAATCAGTAACCATATTTGCCTACATCCTTTCAAATTTCACATACATGGAATTTGCAAAAGCTTAAAAAGTTTCTTGTTTGTGAACATGTGTTTTTGCATTTTGTTGCAAATACCAAGCATATAACCGATGACATACTTGAGAACATAATTCTTTTATATATTTTCCTAGGGCCTTATCACCATAAGTGAACCCTGCAACAAAATATTTGTTTGCCATTGCATTTGTTATAAATCTAAGCACCCATTTCTAGGTCTCTTCAATTTCATCAAAAAGTAGTCCAGTATCAAATATAATAATATTTCCATGATGATTTAAATAAGAGAAGATTACCAAATACTTATTGTAAACATTTTTCCAGTAGATACTGTCAAAATCTATAATATTAGAAAATATTAGTAGTCCATTCGAGATGTTCCATTTGTCCAAAAGAACTGCCAATCTATCTCCTTGATCAAAGGTATAGCTAATGTAAAATATAGGATCAAAATCACATTTTGCACACAAGTAACCAAGAACTATAACCATATCTCGATCTATAACTTGTGTTTTGTGCTATCTACCATAGTGATTGTACAAATCCCTCCTAGTAAATGTCATGTTCTCCTTACCACCTGGTTGATTAGCAATGCACGACATAATTTTAGAAGGATTCTTTCCATTAAAGCACAAGGTATATGATAGTTCCTTATCTGTATTTATCATCTGTCTATGTGAACGAATAAGGTGGCTAAATTTTGGACTAACTAACTCAGGATTGTGATTTTCATTATATCTAGAAATATGTCATCTACCACTTTCTCTATCCAACAAAGCTAGAAGTAAAGGAAGAAATACCCATGACATATAACCATTCTAATTTAGTCATTTACTACTTACCTTGATAGCAAGTGGAATGACCATTCCTATAATAAATAAATAAAAAAGGAATGCCAAAATTAGCAAGATGCCTTCAGGGTTGACCTGCAAATGAAAATAAAAATCTACTAAGCAACAAAAGTATTCTCACAACAACTTGAAAAACTAACAAGAAATAAGATCAATCATGCTCATCAAAGTATACACTAAATCATCAACTAACTAGACTTGAAGAATGAATTTTTCCTAGAAAGTGAACAAATATCATCCCACAACATAGTCAAAAGTTAAGAATAGAAAACTTAAAAACAAAAATAAGCAATACCAAGCCATTAGAATTATGAGTTCAAAAATGTAATTTTCATTAAACATCACCATTTTATCATAATCGGAGGACGGTTTTTACATTGCAGTATATTTTGATACATTACTACCACTTTGTTGGGTACAAGTTGATTTATTATGGCCAAGCCTATTGTACAATAAACATAAATACAACTTTTTTCCCTAGTAGTTGATTATGCAGGACGACCTTTGGTACTCACTAATGTCGGGTCCTTCACACCTGTAATATGATGGGATTGCCCACCTAACAACTTCAAACCATGAACTGATTCAAGACGATGTATATTTTTATCAATAACTTCTAATATCTCAATGAAGTCATCTTTAGAATTTCTAGCTAGAAAGCACATCCAACTGCATCTTGCTGATAAAGTACTTTGGCACAACATCAACACTTGATTCTTCTTAAGCTCATCTTTCTCAATGTTAAATGAAATATTTATTCTTCTTGCAAGTTTGGTCCACCTATCAAGTATCAAGATTTCTGGTACCTCTTGAAAACATTCTTCCTCCATAATGCAAATAATATGGTAACACGGGATGCCACATGATTCGCATCGGCAACATGAGCATTTGAATGCGATAGAACATGTATCAAGCAACATTATCCAAGATTTGTTATGTTTATCAAAGCTTGTCAAATTCCACATTCTAATTCCCATTCTATTCCATCCTATCACCAATAATATGCGCAGCAGGTTTCATAATTGGCTCGCCAAATTCCTTCATAATACTAAATTCATTATTTCGATAGTGTTGCATAGCTTGATCAGAGTGGCAAAGCAATTCAAGAAGATTATGTCGTGAAGTCACTTATTCTTTTATGAAACTATTGATACCTATTAAAATAAAATAATAAAAGAAGACTTTATTGTTAAAATAAAAAAAAAAGAAATAAAATGAAACCGATTGTAAATATAGGGCTTATAGTAGCTTCACATTGTGATGTTGTATTAATCCTAGTAAAAATTGTCTCACAAATGTGTATATTTGCCCACATCTTCTTCTTGTCTAACTTCCTAATCTATTCATTGTTTTCAAGTTGAAAATCTGCAACCATATTTGCCCACATCGTTTCAATTTACTCAATTTCAAATTTCCCATACATGCAATTTGAAAAACCTGAAAGAACTTTTTTTTTTGTGAACTTGTGTTTTTGCATTTTGCTGCAAATGCCAAGTATATAACCGATGACATTCTTAAGGCCACAATTCTTTTATAGCTTTTCACAAAACCTTGTTGCAACGCCCCGATTTTTCTGTTAGAGTGAAAATGACCAAAATGCCCCTGAGGTCATTTTCAGCCCGGAATTCGAGAAAAGCCGGTTCGGCAGTACTCGAAGGGCAAACTCAATGTTGGAAGGGGATTAGATAACTTGTGTACCTTCCCGGGATCGAAAATATCGTTTTTCGAGTTTTCGGGTCAAAATGACCAAAACGCCCCTGCGGTGTTTTACCCGTTTGCAAGTGCCGGATGAACCCGAAACTTCTCCAGATGGTTTTAAAAGGCGTTTTTATGTATTCTATGACCTCAGTTTTAATTTTAGAAGTCCCGGGCAAAATTAGTGCAAAATTACGGTTTTGCCCCTAGTTTCGTGTTTTTATGCTTAATCGCGTGATTAAGCAAACCTAAGCAATATTAGGCTCTACTCGAAGGTTAATTAATTTCCTTAATTAATCTTGAGTCAAAATAATTTATTAAAGTTGATTAGAACCAAAAAGTGCTTAATTACAACCTAAAATCATATTTAATTTCAAGACACCTAGTCATAAAATCTTGAATAGTGTTTTCTCTTTCCAATTCCTTAAATCATGGAATTGTGTTACACATTGTTTATTCACAAATGAGTTTTAAATTCTTTAATGATGTATGAGCACTCCTAAACTTGTCATAAACTCCCTAAATCACATTCTTAGTTACCTAAACTTAAGCTTAATCATTCCTAACCTTGTACCTAAGCTAATACACATCTAAACCTACCATTAACACACAATTAAATGGTCAAAACTCACCCCCACTCTGCTGTCCAGTCCTGGCCAAAGCTGTCCCTCCCCATTATGCATCACATGTTCAATTTTTCAACCCTCCAAGGCCATACCTCAAGTCACATACACTATACCTTGTCATAACCTTCAATCAAGCTTGATTTTCCAAGTAAATAACTAATTAAAATAGCTCATTTTCTCCATTTATTTGTGGCTGGAAAAGTTCCAGCCTTGCATTGTTTCTAGAAGCCTAATTTCATAAAAATTTGATAGGAAATTAACTCACATCAAGCCATACTTTGTAGCATAGCTTCCATACTTCAAACCATGCTTGAATGACCTTGTGTAATAGATATTTTCCTCTCCCTTTTCCCTCCAATACCACACGGCCACTCCCTCCCTTTGGTGAGCTCCATGGCTTTGTTTTTCTATAAATAGGATGCTTGTGATAGCCTTATTGCACCTTGAAGAATTTGCTAAGTTTAGAGTTTTAGAGTTGTCTTGCTAAGTTTTTCTTTTCTCTCAAAGTTTCAAGAGTGTTCTTCCTTTCTTTTCATCTTCATCTTCTTCATCTCTTCATCTCATCATCATCTCTCAACCATCAAACACCACCCCAAAGCCTTGAACCATCATCAAACCTCTCAAACACCACACCTCAAACATAACTTCACCCAAAACACATTTCCTTTCTTTTCCTTCCTCTTTGGCCGAATCATCACCACCATCCTAGGAGGTGTTGCTCATCTCATTTCCATCTTCAAGTCCAAGCTTTTACCTTCATCACAAGGTAGGGATTTGTTTTCAAACTTTGTTTTGCTCACGAAAGTGTTTTTCTCTAGTTTCTTCTTGGATTCTTTTTGAACTTTCCTTTGTTTTTCCTTTTCTTTTCATTTCGGCCTCTAGGCCCTATTATGAGCATGATAGCTTGATGATGAGAGTTTCTAGATGATGACATTGTGTTCATCTCAAAGAAACCTCTAAAGCTTGAGTTTTCCTTTTCTTGTAACTTCATCTATATGATATCTAGCTCACATGGTTTTTCAACTTAAGAAAATTAATCTAAGGATTTCTAAAAGCCCAAGCCTACCCTTGTCAACCTTAAAGTTGGCCGGCACGTTCTAGAGATTTTTCTCTAGATAGGGGTTTTGGGTATTTAATAAAGAACTTGACGTAGTTTCACTTTCTTTCTCTTTTATATGACTTTTGGTTTTTGTGTTGTGATCTTTGAGATATTGTATTGGGTTGTTATCTTGTTAAAGTCTTGAATGAGCTCTAGTTAATCATAAAATGAACCTTGCATCATGTTTACTTTATGGTTTGCATATCATGTTTACTTCCTTGCTATCACTAAATACCAAGATAATGAATGAACTTGCATTATCATGTTTATATTTCAAGCTATGCATTATCATGTTTATATTTCAAGTTCTCACTTAATACCAAGATAATAATGAGTTGCATTCATATTTACTTTGTGCTATCACTTTACTTTCTAATGGAACCTAAAATAAGTGCATAAGCATGTTTATTTTTATGTCATCACCTAAATGAACCTAGAGCTCAAAGACTTGCCCATTGTTGTCTCATCAAAGGTCTAACAATATGTATTTTCCTCGGTTCATATTTCGGCCCCAAGAGGTCTTGAAGTTTCTAAGTATTTGAGACTATGTTTCATAATTTTTCCAAGCTTACAAGAGTTTAAGGAATGCATAGAACTAAGTTTTATGAATTTAGGACCTCTTGAGATAAAGATAAATTGGTCACTGCCCTCTTAAATATTCTTATGACTTTAGATGTTAAAATTGTTTATAAATGAGTTTTGAAAGTTTAAAAAGAGTTCCAAGAGAAACTAGTATTTTATGGGCTTTAGAAATTATGTTTTATGCCTTTTATGGAGAAGTATATTTTCGGTTCTTCCTTGCTCTTTACTGCCACTGTATGTGATGTTTTAATGATGATAATGTGCCTATGTTTGAGTAAAAATAATGTTAAGACTCACATGTGAAAGATAGGATAAGTTAGGAGCTAGAAAAGAATTAATTTGAGAGTTCTAGATCCTTTAATTATGTAATTTTCTGGATTCTGTCCAGCAAGGTTTAGATTTAATAATCATGGTTTTAAATTAGTTTAAATATGTAGGAATGACTCATAATTGGTTTAGGACTTAATCTTGAAGCCTTAGGAGCAAACTAAACTTAGAAAGGGTCATTGTTGTGACTTCTAGGTACCCGTAAAGTTAGGATTTCAAATTCTGCATCCTTGAGGTTTAGAGATGTTCTTGACCATAGTGTGAAGTGAGAAATACTTAGTTATAACCTCATAGGTTCCCAAGAGACTAGGTTTTTGATGATCAATAACTTAGAATGTGAGTTAAAGACTTTAAAGGTCTAAACCATAATTTCTAGAACCCCGTAATCACACAAATATAAAGCTGTCCAAATCTGCATAGTGCTGTTTGGATAGGTCCTCGAGCATAAAAATTAGTAAAACTTATTAGTTGTGAACCTATAGGTGTGTGAGAGGTTAAGAATAATACTAGAACAATTAGTTTACAAGTTTAAGACTCAAAAGAACCAAAGCATAACATACTATAGGTTTATAACATAATAAGCTTGGGAGTTTGTATGTATGATTGTCTAAGGTGTGATTATGTGATAATGTATATGCTGCAGTTTTATGTATACACTTTGAAGAAAGTTTCATGTGATGATGTATATGCTATGAAAAAGATTTATGTAATGAATAATAATGTATCTATGAATTAACACTTTATGAGAATTTAAATGTGACACAACACTGAGACGCCTTCTTGGGTGACACCGGTTTAGCCGAGCACCCCCAAGAAAACAAATCCGTGAGGGTATTGACATAGAGCTTGCCAAAGCGGACAAAACTACGATGCACTAGTTGCTAGTAGAGCGTTTCAAAGAGGAAATGACCCTAAGAGAGGTGATCCTTAATTGCCCCCTAGCCCGCACTATTAAGTCGGGATTATGTATATGTTACGCTTATCATAGGATAAGTAAGAACTAGTGACGACTAGTTAAGGTACGAGCTCATAACCTAGAGATGTTTTAGGGCGGCCCCATGAGATGAAAGTTAAAGTTAACAATGTCACATATACTATACTTATGCCAATGTTATAATGTTTCTTAGTTATTCTATTGTTTGGTTTACCTTTATGATGCATTCATATCATTAGTATATTTTATGCTTAGTTATAAGACGCATTGTAAAATATGACGGACCTTGGATAAATAATACTTTAGAAAACTAACTTAAAAGGAATTTATATGCATGTACACCTTTTAGAAATAAACCCAAGGTTCCTGAGGATGTGACGATGTCACCTAGGTAGGGATAACCCTACTGAGAATTCTTTTAGAAAGATTCTCATTCCCTCTGTCTTTTCTTCTGTCATATATTCAGATGGCGACATTCGTACTCTTCATCGACACCCCAGTATAGGAGCTGCACCATAACTCGGCACTCGGGTCATACCATTTTGAGGGTCGCTGCACGGTTAGAGTGTTCATGTTTATGGGAAGACCCTTCGCGCATCCAGTCCCGAGTTATCGTTTTACCCCGACTGCTACTTACCGTCATAATGGGATTTTTGAGCAAGCTAGACCACGTGATGAGCATATTCTCTGCATGGAGCCCGACACATCAGCGGTACGCGACTACCCAGAGTATGTGCCTCGTACCCAGTACTCGGAGATGGACCCATCCGAGGACCCGCCATCACACATGTACAGTTGGAGCTCCAGTCCCGCTCCCCCACCGATGAGGGCTGGGAGTGAGGAGACGGTGGTCCAGCCGAGGGTTGGCTCGTCGGCCATCTATGCGCCCTCGCCGCGGTGGACATGCCCCGATGATGCGCTCGACCACTCCCGCCGAGATTCTCAGTGGATCGACTCGACCCCACAGTACTCGGACCAGCAGGAGTAGACATAGGAGGGGTAGCAGTTAGTGCACACACACCACATAGTTGAGGACAAACCTTCTTTTGTATATGAGGTTGTCTACTCTAGGTGCACATGGGTATGGGTGTTGTTTCTCTTGTATTTGCTTTTTATGATTTCCGTGTATTCGTTCTTCAGTTGTATTCTGTTCCCTGATGTATCAAATAGTCCTGCCCTTTAGGTAGGCACATTATATATATATCTATGTTCAGTTGATGTTCCCATGATATGATGTATTTCTTTATGCTTGCTTATATGTTTCGTTATGCTTCCTCTTAAAGATTCGTGTGTGGCTCTCACTTTGATTTTAATTCCAAAAAGAAAAATTTTACCCATATTTCCGCTAAGTATTTTCTAAGTAAAAGATGAGACCAAGAGGTAATATTATAAAGATTAACCTAAGTACATACTAGTAGTCTTGGGTTAAGATTTAGGGTGTTACACTTGTCACCATCAATAATCTCTACGACAGAATGTTTGTTTGCCACTGTGTTAGATAGAGATCTAAGCACACATTTGTAGGTCACTTTAATTTCATGAACAAGTAGTCCAGCACCAAAGATAATAATATTTTTGTGATGATTTAAACAGGAGAAGATTACCGAAGGCATATAGTAAGCATTTTTCCTGTAGGTGCTATTAAAAGTTATAACATCAGAAAAATATTGGTAGTCCATTTGAGTTGTTCCATCTATCCAAACAAAATTGCTAATCTATCTTCTTGATCAAGGGTATAGCTAATATAAAATATAGGATCAAAACTACTTTTTGTGCACAAGTAACCAAAAACTACAACCCCATTTCCATTCAGAATATGTTCTTTGCACTCCCTAACAAGTGATTGTACAAATCTCTCCTAGAAAATGTCACATTCTCATAACCACTATTTGATTAGCAATGTATGATATAATTATAGGAGATTTCTTTCCACGGAGGAATAAGGTAGATGATAGTGCCTTATCTGTATTTCTCAACTGTCTGTGTGAACGAGTAAGGTGACTATTTTTTAAACTAACTAGCTCATGGCTGTGATTTCCATCATATTTAGAAACATGTCACCGACCATATTCTCTATCTAACAAAGGTTAGAGGAAATGAATAGATATATATGACCTGTAACCATTCTCAGTTCTTCATTTACTACTTAGCCTGGTAGTAAGTGGAATGACCATTCCCATAATAAATAAAAAGAAGCAATGCCAAAATCAACAAGATACCTTCAGTGTTGACCTGCAAGTGAAAATAGAAATCTAAAAAGAAACCAAAGCATCCTTACTACAACTTAAAAATTAACAAGAAATAAAATCAATCATGCTCACCAAAGTATATGCCAAATCATCAACTAGCTAAGCTCGAAGAATGAATCCTTCCTAGAAAGTGAACCAATATCATCCTAGAACATAGCCAAAAGTTAAGAATTAGAAAACTTAAAACAAAAATAAGCAATACCAAGCCATTATAATTATTTGAGCTCAAAAATATAATTTTTATTAACCCTCACCATTTTATCATAATCTAAGGATGATTTCTACATTGCAACACATTTTGACACTAGCTACTGGTTGGGTGCAAGTTGATTTATTATACCTAGGCCTATTGCACAATGAACATAAATACAACATTTTTTTTCCATAGTGGTTGATTGTGTAGGATGACCCTTGATACTCACTAATGTCGGATCTTTCACACTTGTAATATAACCGAATTGGCTACCTAACAACTTCGAACGAACCATGAATTGATTCAAGACGACATATATTTTTTTGAACAACTTCTAATATCTCATTGAAGTCATCTTTAGAATTTCCAGCTAGAAAGCACATCCAGCTACATCTTGTTGATATAATACTTTGACACGACATCGACACTCAATTCTTGTTAAGCTCATCTTTCTCAATGTCAAATGAAATATTTATTGTCTTTGCAAGTTTGTCCACCTAGCAAGTATCAAACTTTCTGGTACCTCTTGAAAATGTTCTTCCTTTATAACGCAATTAAAATGATGACACATGATGCCTCAAGATTCGAACTGACAACATGAGCATTTGAATGTGATAGAACTTCTGTCAAGCAACACTTCCCAAGATTTGTTATGTTTATCAAAGCTTGTCAAATTCCATATTTTAATTTCATTATATTCCATCCTCGCATTAGCAATACATGCAGCTGATTTCATAAGTGACTCGTCAAATTCCTTGAACTTACTAAAAGTGTATATTTCTACAACACTACTTTCAATGCAATGAAGAGTTGACTTCAACACAATTTATGATATTTTGATTCAAAATTTGAATTCAATATTTCGATAGTGTTGAATAGCTTGATTAGAGTGGCGAAGGAATTCAATCAGATTATGTCGTGAAGTCACTTAATCTTTTATGAAACTATTGATGCATACTAAAATAAAATAATAAAAAAGACTTTATCATTAAAATAAAAGATGAAATAAAATGCAACCAATAGGAAAATATAGGGCTACCTTCACATTGTGATGTTGTATTAATCTTAGCAAAAAATGTCTCACAAAGGTATGCATTTGGCCACATCTTTTTCTACTTGTATGACTTCCTAATCCATTCATTGTTTTCAAGTTTAAAATTAGTAAGCATATTTGCCCACATCCTTTCAAATTTTGCAATTTCAAATTTCTCATACATGCAATTTACAAAAGCTAATAGAAATTCTATTTTACTGCAAATGTTAAGCATATAATCGATGATATTCTTGAGGCCACAATTCTTTTATAGCTTTTTCTACAGCCTTATCACCATCAGTAATCTCTACAACAGAATGCTTGTTTGCTACTGTGTTTGTTAGAGATCGAAGCACCATTTGTAGGTCTCTTTAGTTTCATCAACAAGGAGTCCAGCTCCAAATACAATAATTTTTCATGATAATTTAAACTAGAGAAGATTACCTAAAGCTTATTGTAAACATTGTTCCTATAGATGCAATCAAAAGCTATAATATCATAAAAGTATTTGTAGTCTATTCGAGATGTTCCATCTATCAAAAAAAAAAAGTTGCTAATTTGTCTTCTTTATTAAGGGTATAGCTAATATATATTATAGAATCAAAATCATTTTTTTCACAAAAGTAACCAAGAACTGCAACCCTATCTTCATCCATAACTTGTGCTTTCTGCTCCCTATCAAAGTGAATGTACAAATTCCTCCTAGAAAATGTCATATTCTCATAGCCACCTAATTGATTAGCTGTGTACGACATAATTTTAAAAGGTTTTTTTCCATGAAAGCACAAGATAGATGCTAATGCCTTATCTGTATTTGTCATATTTCTATGTGAACGAATAAGGTGGCTATATTTTGAACCACATAGCTCATGATTGTGATTTCCATCATATATAAAAACATACCACCTACCACTTTCTCTATCTAATAAAGCTCAGACAAAAGAAACAAATATCTATGACATGTAAGCATTCTCAGTCTGTCATTACTTACCTTGGTACTAAGTGGAATGACTATTTCTATAATAAATAAAAGAAGGAATGCCAAAATCAGCAAGATGCTTCAGGGTTGACTTGTAAGTGAAAATAGAAATCTACTAAGAAACCTCCTCGCAATAACTTAAAAAATCAACAAGAAATAAAATCAATCATGCTTATCAAAGTATATACTAAATCAACAATGAGCTAGACTCGAAGAATGAAACCTTCCTATAAGGTGAACTAATATCATCCTACAACATAGCCAAAATTTAAGAATCAGGAAACTTAAAATAAAAATAAGCAATACCAAGCTGTTAGAATTATTTGAGGCCAAAAATGTGATTTTCATTAACCCTTACCATTTTATCAAAATTTGAAGACGATTTGTGTATTGCAATATATTTTGACAAAAGACTATGACTTTGTTGGGTGCAAGTTGATTTATTATGGCTAGGCCTATTGCACAATGAACATAAATACAACCTTTTTTTTTTTCCCACAGTGGTTGATTGTGCAGGATGACCCTTGGTATTCACTAATGTCGGATCCTCCACACCTTGTAATATGACCGGATTGGCCACATAACAACTTTGGACCATGAATTCAAACCATGAATTGATTCAAGACGATGTATGTTTTTATCAACAACTTCTAATATCTCATTGAAGTTATCTTAAGAATTTCTAGCTAAAAAGCACATCTAGCTACATTTTGCTGATAAAGCACTTTAGCACAACATCAACACTCAATTCTTGTTAATTAAGCTCATCTTTTTCAATGTCAAATGAAATATTTATTGTCTTTGCAAATTTTGTCCACCTATTAAGTATCAAGCTATCTCATACCTTTGGAAAATGTTCTTCCTTCATAATGCAAATAATAGGTGACACGGGATGCCACATGATTCAAATCGGCAACACGAGCTTTTGAATGTGATAGAACTTGTGTTAAGCGACGCTTTCCAAGATTTGTTATGTTTATCAATGCTTGTCAACTTCAACATTTTACTTCCATTCTCTCACCAACAATACATGCAGTAGATTTTATAAGTGACTCGCCAAATTCCTTGAACTTACTAAGAATATATATTTCTGTAGCACTACTTTCAATGCAATAAAGAGCTAACTTCAACACAATTTATGATATTTTGATTCAAAATCAGTATTGAATTCATTATTTTGATAATGTTGCATGGCTTGATTAGAGTGGCGAAGAAATTCAAGCAGATTATGAAACTATTGATGCATGTTAAAATAAAATAAAAAAAGACTTTATTGTTAAAATAAAGAAGAAATAAAATGAAATTGATAACAAAATATAGTGTTCATCGTAGCTTCACATTGTGATGTTGTATTAATCCTAGCCAAAAAAGTCTCACGAAGGTATGCATTTGCCTATGTCTTCTCTTCTCGTATAACTTCCTAATTCATTCATTGTTTTCAAGTTTAAAATCAGTAATCATATTTTTACATATCCTTTCAAATTATCAATTTCAAATTTCTCAAACATGCCATTTGCAAAAGTTGAAAGAAATTCTTTTTTGTGAATATGTTTTTTTCATTTTTCTACAAATGCCAAGCGTATAACCAATGACATGCTTGAGGCCACAATTCTTTTATAGCTTTTTGCAAATCCTTATCACCGTCAGTAATCTCTGCAATAGAATGTTTGTTTGCCATTGCATTTGTTAGAAATCTAAGCACCCATTTGTAGGTCTTTTCAGTTTCATCAAGGAGTCTAACACCAAAGATAACAATATTTTCATGATGATTTAAACTAGAGAAGACTACCAAAGGCTTATTGTAGACATTGCTCCTATAGGTGCTATCAAAAGCTATAGCATCAAAAAATATTGGTAATCCATTTTAGTTATTCCACCTATCTAAAAAAAATTACTAATTTATCTTCTTTATCATGGGTATAATATAAAATATAGGATCAAAATGTCTTTTTCCACACAAGTAACCAAGAAATACAACCCTATCTCCATCCATAACTTGTGGTTTTTCTTCCCTATAAAGTGATTGTACAAATCCCCCTAGTAAATGTCACACTTTCAAAGCCACCTGCTTGATTTGCAGTGCATGACATAATTTTATAAGGTTTCTTTCCACGAAAGCATGAGGTAGATGTTGGTGCCTTATCTATATTTGTCATTTGTCTGTGTGAATGAATAAATTGACTATATTTTGAACCAATTAGTTCATGATTGTGATTTTCATCATATTTAGAAACATGCCACCTACCACTTTCTCTGTCTAACAAAGCTCAGAGTGTGCGTAGTAACCAGTATATGCTATTAGACTTTCTTCTCACTACCTGTCAACCCTATTAAAGTGTGTTTTTGCTCAAAATCCTTCATGGTTACATATCCACTGTCGCCAAATTGTTTTGTCTTTACCATCACACTTTAATTCATCACATCTTATTCCAAAGCCTAAAACTTTACCCAATTTCTATAGAAATTCTCTACCTCCTCAAAAGTTTTGAAATTCATACTCATAATTTCTTCATGGGTAAGATTGCCAATGTTTTGCTCCACTTTATCTTATGAGTTCTCATTGGGATTATCAATTTTCTCATATACTTTATCATTTCCATCTATTTCACACCTAGATTTGTAGTTGGGTTTGATAGACCAATTAGTTCCAACCTCAAAGCCAAACTTATTATCCCCTTTCATTTAATAATCAAATCTACACAAGTCAAAATATAACAAGCCATAGCAGTTATTCTAAAGAATAATGTATACTTAAGCAAACCCAAACAATATAATCACACTAAACACCCTCCCCATACAACACATACAAAATGGATGACATTAAGTGTTAAAAGGGAGCATTTCATATTATCCATATGAGCCAATATTATGCATAAAAATGCATGATATTATGTGTTAAAAGTAACAATTCATCCCTGTTGAATTGAAACTACTAGGACCTCCCATTTATTTTTAAAACTTAGCTTAAGATTTGAAAAAAGTAATTTATTGATCAATGGAGCTCTTCAATTTTCAACCTAGATAATGCAATTCATGTCGCTGTAACATGATAGTTTCATGTCATAGCTCAATTAATTAACTTTCTAAATACTAGTCTTTAATGTTCTAGTTTGACTTCAAAGACTTACAAAACTACATGTGCTCAGATGCTATCTTCATATCGCACACTTCACCACTATAATGGATTCTTGTGCACTTGAAATTTTTAAATTACATTGGAACTGTTATCATGTACCATGTCTCATCACTTCTTTGTT
The DNA here is from genome assembly GCA_031216105.1 of Dalbergia cultrata. Lineage (NCBI taxonomy): Eukaryota > Viridiplantae > Streptophyta > Magnoliopsida > Fabales > Fabaceae > Dalbergia > Dalbergia cultrata. The sequence goes on along the minus strand of CM062353.1, from coordinate 25,136,294 downwards.
ACAAGTATGAAAATCTTTTATAGAATGGCAATAACATGATTATTCAACACATGCTATCCTAATTATTTGGAGTGTCTCCAACTAAAGTATGGCATACATCTATTTCATTATCAAATATAAGAAACCATGAAGATGTTAGCTCCAAAACCCTTCAGAGAGCATTAGTACTTAATATTTTGAATGATAATAAAACCAATTTTGTAAAAATATTTTGAAGAATGACTAATCTTTCTCTTGAGTTTCTTGAAGCACCAAACAAGTTTATTCACATTAGCATACATGTTTCTAAAATGAGATTATTTTCACGATCACATGTACAAACATGATTAATCCCATTTAAAGGGATCTAGAAATCAATGAAGGTGAAAAATAAATCATCTATGCTTAATGCATGAAAGGAAATTCTTAAGAACAAGAAACCAAAGTTCAGATCTTTAGAAAGGATGACATGACTTCAAAAAGCAAGGTTCAAGTGAAGATTTCAATCCAGCTATGAGGGAAAGTGTGGTTACCATCTTCAATCATCATGATCATAATTATTTCTTTCACAACAAGCTCTTATTGAAAAATGGAAGATCTAAGGATTGTCCAGAAATTGAAACAGATATTTAGAAAGCATGTTTACTGTAAATAGTGCACTTTATAGAAATAGGAGGGAAATTTTAAAATTCAAATTTAAAGTCAAACTTAGTTTAAAGTGACATCTCTTTTCAACTTGGTCAATTGCCCCAACTTCTAGAAGAAAGTTCATAAATTTCGCTCAGAAATCAAAAAGTGGTTTCTAAATGTGTACTCAGAAACCTCTATTAGACAACAGTTTTTACAACCAGAAAAAGTAACTTTGACACATAGAGCTACTCTTGTAGATTATATTTCCAAAGGACAAAAATGAAGATCAAGTATAAAGGAAATGGTGTGCTTACAATAATAAATTTTTTGGTCATCTATTGTGCTGAAATTCTAAAGAAATTTTCTCTCATATTTTGTAAAACTCTTACAGCTTGTAATCAGTTTCATCTTTGTAAAAATATTCTTCCTACATTCTTATTAGATCATACGTTCTTCCTAGGAAGAATGGATAAAAAGAAGTCATTCAAGTTTTTAACTGTAATACTGTGTTATCCTGAGAAAACTTGATTGTTTGATAGTTTAAGTGATCCAACCTAAACACATCATTTGTAACCTGATCCAGTAGGGGTTGTTGTGAGATAGCTTGAAGAGGCTAGTGATAGAAGCTGTCATCTACCTCCTCAAATTAAAAATTATTTTAATACTAAGTTATACCAAAAATGTAGTAAAGGAAATAACCTCGGCCATTTCTCATGGAGACTTTATCACTTAGTTGGGAAAACTAGGGGTTTTGAAGAATTAAGATTAAAGCAATTTAAATTAAATGATAATAGCAACAGTGAAGAAGGCACTAGTACAAGGTACTCCTAGGATTAGAATTAATTATCATTGACCAAATATTGAATCCATTAATGGCTATTAGTAATTAATTATTGGCAATTCTACTAGTGATCAATTGATCCCTCGAATCTAACCAATGAAAATAACCAATAAATGAGATCTCAATTTAATTGGAAATTACAGTGATTTAAAGTGTCGATTGCTATAGCCTAATAGTCAATCGAAAGATTAATTCTATTGTTCTCTTTCAAACGTAAACTAATATATCTATCAATTTATGCCCAAAGAGTTTCCCCAAATAATAATCGCAAATTTGGTTATTCCATTATAGCAATCACCACAACAATTATAAGAATGGAAATTGAAGAATAATGAGAAAACTAATGCATTCAATATAAACAAAGGCTCTCAAAAGTTATCCCAATCCATCCAGAAATCTCTACACTAGTAAGAAGATCTACTCTTCTATCTCTGGAGGATTACAATAATAAAGATAAAAGAGAACCTGAAATAATAGCAATAATAATTGTCACAATCTCCAAAATAGCACATTCACCAATGGAATCCCTAGGAGATAAAAGAATGGAGGAAAAGATGTAGAGAAATGTAGAGAGAGAATAATAGCAACCTAAACTGTGTAGCCTAAAGTGAGTCAAAAACTAGGTCAAAAGCTAGGATAAACATCTTTGTCAATCCTGGCTAAATTGGGGCCTAAAAACAGATTAATTAGTTGTCAAAATGCCAATTAACGTCTTCACATATACCGCTCTAGATAGAATTGATGTCTTCACGTATTTGGTTAGTTTGGCCCCTTAAACATCCGAATTTGTCTTGGCACTTGCAATAGAGATTGTAGCCCTTTGAATAAACTTTCCACTGACACCAAAATCACCTCAATCAGACATCTGTAACTTCAGATATTGCAAAAATACTAACTGGATGACAATTTGGACAGCATCAAGACATCAATAACCTTTAATCTTGCAACTCAATTTTCACCAAGATACTCTTAAAACTGGGTTTTAAGCTGAACATGAAAGTTTTAGCAAGGGTTTAAGCTAAAAATAAAAGTTTTAGATGACTTCCTGAGCTTTTCCAAAACATCTTTATTTGTCTCAATCCAATCTCTATAGAGAGAGATACAAATTTTCTATTAAAATGCTATTTTCAAATATGCTCAAATGAGCTCAAGAACTCTTCTATTTTGCTCCCAAATTGATTGCAGCTAAAAGCTCTTTGAAAAAAGTTCCTAGCCTTGTTCTTAACATTTTGCACTCAATTCAAAGCTCTACCATACTCAAAGAGACAGGTTAAATGCAACAGGCTCTAATCCAATAATTATTCCCAAGCTAGTGCAATAGTCAATGATTCTATAAAAAATGCACAATAAGGCAGGAGTCAAAATCCTAATTAATTACATCAATAACCTAATTAAACTCATGCAAAAAGCTAAGAATTAGAAGCAAGATAAGTGTTATAAATAGCCCTTATCAACTAGTCATACACTATTTGAAGGTGACAATAGAGTGAGCTACTAGTCATAACATTGGGTTTGCTTGATGAGGCTAGTCAAAGACTACTTGAAAGTTACAGTAGAGTGAGCTACTGGTCAATTGGAGATTGCTTGAGAAGGCTATGGAAAGACTATCTAATTTTCTCAGGGTTGAGAAAAGGTGTTTAGTGGAACTCAACTATTGTTGAGAACTGGGTATAGACAGGTTGGCCAAACCAGTATAAAAACTCTAGTGCACTATTTTCTCTTTACCTGATCTCCTTTATATCCCATTTATGCGCTTATGATATTTTCTCTTCTTAAAAAGACCTTTAAGCTTGTTCTTCTTATCTTTGTTTTAGTTCAGAAAGTCACATTCTGACAGACACTAATGTTATTTCTGCTGCACTTCAAGTTTACACTTGAGAGTACTTGTTTAAGTTTTCAAAAATGAAAAAGGAAAGAAAAGTCAAAGCACACTTCAACCCCTATTCTTGTGCACTTTTCAACCTACAAAAGATATACCAGAACAAAAAGAAAGGAAAATAAGATTCACATAAAGCGATTGGAAGCATAGAAGAGAAAATAAGCAAAAAGATAGAAATGAACGACATATTGAGAATCGAAAAGTAGAAAAGGTAGAAATTAAAAAAAAAAACAAAATTTTTCAAGGTGGGGAATCCACCTCTAATAAGATTGTACTTGTGGCATATGTTGTTGAAAGTTAAGACACTCTCAAATGAAGAGACAGTACATCTAACAAAAAAAATCAACAAGTAGCCATGAAAACCAAATAAATAGACATTCAATCACGTACTAGTAAATTGAAATATGCAAGTAGTGATACAAAGTTCTATATTCATTAATCGATTTCTTCAATTTTTAACATATATGATGGAATCCATGTAGTTGTAACATAATAGTTATATGCTAGAACTCAATTAAATAAATTTATAAAAAATGTAGTCTTTATAAAGATAATATCTCACTATTTATAGCTTTGTGAGGCTTTGAGATGAAACCAATATATCTAGTACATTTCACCATTTGATTATTTGTAACAAGTAGAAGAAGTTGATCAAAGATTGCCAAACATCTGATTATGAATAAGAAATGGCATACATCAATTTCTAGTTTTAAATATAAGAAACTACAAATATGTACCATAATCACAATCTACTATATGAATAAAGAGGACAATGGAAAACAAACGCACTAGTTATACATATTATGAACAAATTCTAAAATCTCACTTGTAATCTAGATAAAGTAATTATATGGCAATGAGAAGAGAGAAAGGAAGATTCACATGAAGCCATTGGAAGTGTAGATGAGAAAATATACAAAAAGGTAAATGAAGGATTGATGAGGAAGGAAAGAAGCAAGGAAGGTAAAAAGAAAATATCAATGGGAAGAATCACCCTTATAAGAGTTTGGCTAGGGGTATGCCAATAGTATTGAATGTTGGAACTCTCATGATCGAGAAACTCTCAACAAAAGAGACAATGACATAGCACCATAAAACCCAATACCAGTAAATTGAAAGACTTAATAAGTTATATTCATCGATGGATCTCCTCAATATGAAGAAAGGCATACATCAATTTCTAGTCTAAACATAGGCAAGCAGGAATATGACCCAGACCCACAAACTCTTATTGTACTGGAATCAAAAACTGATTAAAAGAAGAAGGGGTACACATCAATTTCAAATCAAAAATAGGATACCAAGAATATAATGTAGATCTATGATCTGTGAATTTAAAGGAAATAAGAATTGATAGACTACAACTAGAGTAACACATAAAAATAAATGCAAGTTTTTATCCAAATAAAATCATGACCTTGAAAGTGTCAACAAAAAAGAATAGAGGAAGAATCACATGGCCATTCAAATAATACAAACAAACTCACTGACCCACGTTTACCTTGTATGTCGAATAGTGCATCCCAATTAGCTATCAATTATGCCAAGTCTCGTGATTAATTATTATATAAATGTTTAAAATGATTTTTTTTTTGCATAAATAAAGACAAATTCCTAGACAACTAATATCATATCAATAAATTTCTTACTTCAGAATGTTGGATATTTATTATAGTATATTTCAAAGTTAATTTTATTATTAAATAATATATAATCACATTATGGTTTTAATTCTATTCTCATAGGTTTTGTTTTTCAATGACAAGACATTTATGGTATTCAATAGTATAAGTTGTAACTAAACCGTTGGGCAAATCAAGTTTAATGAGTTTTTAGGAATCAATTTTTGAACGTTGGTATATTGTATCACATGTTATAATGAGTAATTAAATGTGAGCAACAATAATTTACATTTTCTTCTATAAATAGTAATAACAAACAACACCTTTTCTTAGAGAAACTATGCAGCTCACAAACCATATTTTATCAACACATAGAATTTTTACTCTATTATAATTTTTGGTTCCCATGAGCAATCCAATACAGTTGTTCTTGTGACCCTACTAGTTCAAGTGCAGAGTTAGTAGGAAGTGGCTGTTATATCTTGGGGAATATTAGCTGTGAAGACCATCTGCACTGAGTGATTGATTCATGGTGGCAAAATACTCTTAGCACGCCTCAGCCAATAATATGGATAAGCCACTCTACTATATCTTAATTGTGTTATTTATTTGTCATATTTTAGCTTTATAATTTTTGTGACTCGTGATTTATATTATGTCAAATTATTTCTTGTTTTATTTGATTTTATTTGCATTATTCTAATCAATTTTTCCAACAATCTTAAGAGTATTCATTTTTTATAAATTTTCTTTTCAAGAGTATTTGTTTGCTTTACGAGAAATAATTGCTTCAAAAATTGTGTTAATACAATATAGAAGTGTAGGAATATTTTTCTTTCTCATTTGCATGTGTTTTCATATTTTGATTATATCATGTTGGCTTCTATTAAGCATTACTATTTTTTCCAGAAAGTTGAATGCATGCAAGATAGTACCCTGTTGAATCAATATTTTATTTTCATTGTGTTATCGTTGTACTAAATGTACAAAAGGAAGTAATGGGTGTATTATTCTTACTTTGAAGGTTATGGCAAGTGAATGAAAAAAATAAAGTAATGATATTGGCTATATGTTATTGCTTGGTTTATATTGGCACACAATCCTTGACTCTATTCTTGTTTGTTCATGCTTTGAGTTAGCGTTTGTTTATTTTATGGTTCCAATGTTTAAGTATGGGATGTTTAGCTTTCTTTTCAAATCAAATAATTGTTGGAGCATTGTTGTATTTTATTTTTAATTATATTATATTGTTGGAGCTTTATTATATTTGTGATGCTTTATTAATATTATTATATTTTAAAGTTAATTATATTTGATAATATTTATATTTGTTTATAAACTATTCCACGTGACTATTAAACTTAGAATTAATAGTATTTTTAGTTTTGAGTATTGCTTACATGCCTTTACATTGCACTTATGGTTTGTTTTAAAATTAGTAAATTAAATTTAATGAGACATTTAACAATTAGAACATTGTATCTTTATGATTGCATTTTAAATATCTTTTATGATAAATTAATATAATGAAACATTGTAATGATCATACATGCTCATTCTTTGTGAACGTTGGCAACAGTAAAGTTGTTTCTTTTCTGCTATAAATAGCACTAGCAAAATGCAATTGGAAGACACAGAAGACGATAGACTATTATTGCTATATCTCATAGATTTTATTATTTCTAATTTGATTGATGTCCTACAGAAGAAAGAATTGTCTATGTTGTTTAAGTTATACTACAAAGAAAAAAAAATTGATGAAGATGACATTTCTTTTGAAAACAAAAATAATAATAAAAATGAAGCTATTTGAAACTACAACAATACATTAGATGTCATGTGAATAATTAAATTGCAACATAAATAATAAATTTCAATATTCTGGAGTTGATTTGCTTGTTGGTGTTATATTTGCAAATAACTGTTCCTCGAGATGTTGTTGATTAAACATTTTTTTTTAAGTTAGATAGGTGGTGATAAATGATCTGATTGAATACATTCAAAAACTTGGAAGTTGAAATTTTAGAAGAAGAAAGATGCTACATCTTCAGGATACTGTGTTATCCAGGAGCACATGGAATTTACCAGAGATAATGTTTCACTACTTGCCAAAGCCAATCCAGATTCCAAAGTTTTCCTCACTTGACCAAACCAATGATATTTCTAACTATTCATAAAGGGAAGAATTTATTTCTCATGGTCTGCGTTAACACGGTCTAGTTGGTGGCTTTGTTTCCTTTTATTTGCCTTTGTGTCTACAATATGTTCAAGACCCAAAATCATGGGATCAACGATGATGCTGCCAATCCCGATCAAACTCGGATGAAGCACAAGAATTTAACAGAGGCATTTATGTGAAAATATGAGTGTTACCGCTTACAAAATTGTGGGAGAAGAAAAGGAAAACCTCCTACAAAATTGTGGGGGATGAAGAGAAAATTACTATGCAAGCAATCCTTGACAATAACTGAGTTTATAGACTGGTCTATGTTATGGAGATATCCAGATGTAGTTAATGACTACTCTGAAGTTAACTATATTTAATTCTTATGGTGGTGTTGTCACTTGGATAATAATCCAAGTAGACCTATATATGAGTTAAAGTGTTTAATAGATCTCTTAATAAATTGTTTGAGGTCAAAGATGTATTTAGTGGATCCTTTGACAAAACCACCAAGCAAAAGCTAGTGAAGATGCATTAAGGGGGATGAGGCTTTAGCCTAATTCAGAGATTGAGAGTGATAGTAACCCAACCTGAATTTGAGAGTTCCTCAAAGGTCAGGTTTATATGGGTAAAAAAAAGTCATTTGTCAATCATTTAAAACTATTCATTTTAGTCCATCCCTATGGTGTATAATAAAGTCTGAGGAATAGTGTATGACTATAGTGAAATAAAGGATGAGTTTATGCTCTTAATGAATCTATAGCTCATGAAAGAGTAGTGTGCTTGACTGTAGTGTGCACTTGATAGATTCACCTATGTGAGTGGTTGAGGTGGGGCCGCCTCTATGGGAACTTGGGCAAACTCTCTAGAGCCACTCATGAAATCCAGGTAATGGTGCAAGGCCAGAAATGCACCACACCACATTGAACAATTTTGGAGAAGAAGACAGTGTGAGTGATGTGATCACTGACTCACGTGTGGGATGAAGGTTCGTAGAGGTTCTAATCTCACCGTCATTCCTATGATTCAAATTTCATTTGATCTAGATACTAGTTCATAGTCCAAAAGACACTAGTATTGATGCACTGAATTTTCAAGCTCATGGAAACTATATTCAATAAAATCCTAACTTTGAAATATGTAGGGGATTGTTGGATATTTATTATAGTATATTCCAAAGTTAATTTTATTATTAAATAATATATAATCATATTATGGTTTTAATTCTATTCTCACAAGTTTTGTTTTTCAATGACAAGACATTTATGGTATTCAATGGTATAAGTTGTAACTAAACCGTTAGGCAAATCAAGTTTAATAAGTTTTTAGGAATCAGTATTTGAACGTTGGTATATTGTATCACATGTTATAATGAGTAATTAAATGTGAGCAACAATAATTTACATTTTCTTCTATAAATAGTAATAACAAACAACTCTCTTTTCTTAGAGAAACTATGCAACTCACAAACCATATTTTATCAACACATAGAATTTTTACTCTGTTATATTTTTTGGTTCCCATGAGCAATCCAATAAAGTTGTTCCTGTGACCCTACTAGTTCAAGTGCAGAGTTAGTAAGAAGTGATTGTTGTGTCCTAGGGAGTATTAGCTGTAAAGACCATTTGCACTTAATAATTGACTCATGGTGGCAAAATACTCTTAAACTCAATGCCTAGCACGCCTCAGCCAATAATACGGATAAGGCACTCTACTATATCTTAATTGTGTTATTATTTGTCATATTTTAGCTTTATAATTTTTGTGACTCGTGATTTATATTATGTCAAATTATTTCTTATTTATTTGATTTTATTTGCATTATTCTAATCAATTTTTCCAACATAGAAAAGTCCAATCCAAAAGAACCTAGCTCAGAATCACTGGGGGGATTCGTAGTTCGCACAGACAGTAGTGAAATCTCTTTAAACTTGTAAATTGATTCTTAGAATGTGTATAGAATTATAGGAAAGAGAAAAAGACATTCAAGTTCATATAAGAGCTATGACATACAAATTCCTAACCTTTGATAGGCGATAAGAATAAAAAATGTAGATCAAAATCAAGCATCTTGCCAACTAGGATAGTAGCTTCTTCAGAGAATCCTCAATAACACATGAGCAATGTATTTATAGTTACCCCAATAAAGACCATGCACTTTCCAATTCCGGCATAAGGATTTTACATAAAACGAATCATAAGACAATAATGAATGATTCCAATAATGAATACTAACATACTTTCATTATAGATAAAGGATATTGTTTTTGGGAAGCCAACGAATGACATCTAGTGGCCGGAAAACATATTTAGGGATTTGTCAATAGTCCATAACAAAAACCTTGTGGTTTTCCCTAAATTCGAAAAACAACACTTGTTACCATAATGTTGATTGTGAGTTTATCAGTGAGTAACTTAAAAATGGCACATCCTTTTTCATGAAACTTCATCATCAAACAAGGATCACCTAGATAGTTTAGCACAATCCACATCAACCAAATATGTTCCTAATCCGAATTGACATCAAGGCAAAATGCAATATATCCACACAAAGAAAAATGCATGCATGTGTGTCATCCATCCTCAACTTGAAATCCTGTGAAACTAGAATGAGCAGGGATAAGGAAACTACAATGAGTGGCATATTGTGATATGAGTTTCATTTTTTGTTTTTCAAGAACAAGGAATGGTTAATGCAAAGTGAAGAGAACAATATGAAGATGACTCAAATTTCAAATGTGGAAAATAAGGTTTTAAAATAAGTAAACAACATATAACCGATAAAGCCCTTCAACCCACTAACAAGGAAACTAAGTGGAGAGCAAGTGTACTGCTACCCAAAAAATTATATATATAGGATACCAAAAAAATGCGGATTGATATTTTTATTTTAATTTTCAAGATGTTAAATACATTTGCAAAACATTCAATATTTTCCTTGTTTTGTTTAGCACTTAGGAAAATTATCAAAGAGGATTCATTAGGGGGTATAAAGTTATTCTTCTGAAAAGATTAGTCTTAGCTTCTTTTCAATGATCTATCTATTTTATTCCCCCCTCCCCCCCAAAAAAGAGTATAGCAGTTACTTTTAACTCCATCCATGTGCCTATACTCAAACTAATTGTTAATTCTTCAAGGTCAAGCCATATAAAATGAGTCTATATATTGCTCTTATTTTTCTCATTATATGATGGCTTGATTTGTTGACAATATTTATCGCAAATGGTGCTGTACCTATACAATTTTTGGGAATGGAAGAAGCCCCCAACATTCTAATTGCTTTAGTGCCTGTAATATCCAAAGGCAGCCCCATACATGGCAAGAAATGCCTATCTGCCAAAGATATTAATGTTTATATCCATTGAATTTTATAGAAGACTACAACAACTACATAGAACAGAGTAATTTCTGATATATGCAGAGGCTATTTACAACTATAAACCATGTTGGAACTTTGGAAGATCAAGGATGAAGGTGATTTGGAAATTGCATTTAATGCATTATGTGAAATTGGAACCAAGTTACCATGCACAAACAATTAATTCTTTGAATTGTCGTTCTCTTACCATTTGATTTGAAACTAATTCTTTAAATTGTTTTATCATCTCAATTTTATCTAATGTAGATGTTCTAATTTCATTGAATGAATATGCTTTAATAAAGAGATGGAGAGGGAAAAATATATGTTAATTCGAAAAAGGGTTGATATTATTCTTCTTAACCATCAAATTTTGATAATTGATAATTGCATATACTTTTGACAAGGATTTTTTGCAAAAGCTCAATTGTGTAAGGATTCATGCTGTGTTTCAAAGCTTGAATGCCTTATTCGATTGAACTAGATAATTTGAATTGTCTGATAAGTAAAAAGAAACGCAAAATCCCTAATTTGTTTCTTGATTAAAATATCAAGAATAAAGTAGCTACTACAGATTTGAAAGTCTATTTAAGATCTCTTTTGCTAGCAAAATTGAATTCTTAGGACTAAACATCGTCTTAATTTTCAAATTGGAGGCAAAATATGGTAGAAAGAAAAAAACACAAAATCTCATGTTCATTTATGAAGTTAAGATTATCTTTTACTCTGTTTAGTGCTGAGATCTCTATTCTTTGTACATATGATCTTAAAATCATATCACCTAATAGTATGAATATGGAATCACACTATGTGATGTGGGCTTACTCCTTAACTCTTTACAAGTCAAGGAAAACAGAAATCATATGCTAAATCTAGTTTGCCTACCCCACGACCAAAAAAAAAAAAAAAGAAGCTTCAATAAGGCATTGAACGTGATCTGACGTTTCTCTACTCCTCCATTATTAAGAGTGTCCTTTTTTTATCATCATCATAAGATTAAGAGTATACTTTAGCATTTAAACTTCGAAAATGAAAAACCATCGAGAACATTCGTAATCACTTGGATCTATAGTTGTCTCAATGGCAATCCTTCCCAAAGCTCAAATCAAGCTCAATAATAACTAAATTGGATTGGTTCAATGTGAGTGCAAAATAAATCCAAATAAGTTTGGTTCGAATCATTGGTTTGGTTTGAATCATTGGATTGAAGTGAAAAATAAAGAAATTTTATTTTTCAAAAGTTTTTATCCTTATAATAGCTAGCGGTCTAAAGTTTGGTAAAAATAACTTAATAATAGTGTAAATAGATAAATTTCTTAAGCAAATGTGAAGAAATAAAAAATAAAATGGGACTTTATCACTAAAATTAAAATATAATTGAAACTTTGAAAACTTGGAAATATATAAGAAAAAATAGTTAATCAAGAGATCAGATTGCATGTTCAAGTAATTGGGTTTGAAATTGATAAATTTAAAACCATTGAGGTGATTTGTTTTCGCCTTTAAATGAATTGATTAGTCGAATTAATGTAAACCATTAGATCAATCTGATACACTTTCGAATAACAACTACCTAATACCACAAATGCTGAAATTTAATAACCCACCCCATTGGCACTAGCTACATTGTCTTGGTAGGCGTCAACTCCCAATTGAATTTGTTGAGCATTTAATGTAAGGTGAAGGCTATGGAATACTAGATTAAATATAACTTATTAGGCATTTAGTCACATTTAAAAAAGTGGTTAAATGCTTGGTGTGTGATCCACCTCATTTCATTTGTTGTGCCATACACAAAAGTATAACGTAATAACTTCTACATCTATATATTACTACTAACAAGAACATAATTTTATTTTAGTCTGAATTAAAAAATGAAGTTAAAATTTTAGTTATAAATATTAGCGAGAAATTATTATTTCTCATGCAGTTATAATTTATCCAGGAATTATAAAAGAAATAATTTAAAAATTATAAATTTTGTTTATTCGGAAAATATGTAAATGATGTAATAATATGATAGGTAAAGAAAGGGAGAAGTGATGAGAGAAATCAGAAAAATGAGAGAAAGAGCTACTATATTTCACACCTTACAATGCTGTTCAAGGTCTCTATTTATAGACCCTATAATACAAATGAAATAATTGTATTAATGGACAATAAATTTGTAACGGACATTTAATTTATAACACTCCCCCTTGAATGTCCGTGGGATAGACTATATGCCTCGTTAAAAACCTTACTAAGAAAAACCCTGAGGGAAAAAACCTTAGTGAAGAAAAAAAGAGTGCATATATCTTTGTAATATGTATACTAAGCTGCCTCATTAAAAACCTTACCAGGAAAACCCATTTTTGGGACAAAACCTTGGTTAAGGAAAAGAGTACAGCACATATTACTCCCCCTAATAATAACATTACTGAATATCTCAAGCCTCAAGATTCCAATCTTGTATACCAACTTCTCAAATGTTGAAGTAGGTAATGCTTTAGTAAACAAATCTGCCAAATTATCGCTTGAACGAATTTGTTGAACATCGATATCACCGTTCTGTTGAAGGTCATGTGTGTAAAAGAGCTTTGGTGAAATATGTTTTGTCCTATCTCCTTTAATATATCCTTCCTTCAATTGATTTATGCAAGCAGAGTTGTCTTCATACATGATTGTTGGTATTTCCTTTTCTGAAGGCAAGCCACATGTTTCCTTGATGTGTTGGGTGATCGATCTAAGCCAAATACATTCTCGACTTGCTTCATGAATTGCTAATATCTCTGCATGATTTGACGAAGCGGCGGTTATGGTTTGTTTTATTGAGCGCCATGATATAGCTATGCCACCACAAGAAAATAGATAGCCTGTTTGGGATCTGCCTTTATGTGGATCAGATAGAAAACCTGCATCTGCATATCCAGTTAGTTGATGTTTAGATTCATTTGAATAAAATAAGCCCCTGTCAACGGATCCTTGAAGATATCGCAATACATGCTTAATACCATTCCAGTGCCTTCTAGTTGGACAAGAGCTAAACCTTGCTAACAAATTTATGGGAAAAGCAATATCTGGTCGTGTATTGTTAGCAAGATACATTAGTGCCCCAATAGCACTAAGATATGGTACTTCAGGACCAAGAAGTTCTTCATTATTTTCATGAGGTCGAAATCGATCCTTATTTACATCAAGTGATCTTACAACCATTGGAGTACTCAATGGATGTGCCTTATCCATATAAAATCGTTTTAGGATTTTCTCGGTATAATTTGATTGATGAACAAATATTCCATTTGTCAAGTGCTCAATTTGTAAGCCGAGACAAAATTTTGTCTTGCCGAGATCTTTCATTTCAAATTCTCTCTTTAAGTATTCCACAGTTTTTGGCATCTCTTCAGTAGATCCAATAATATTCAAATCATCAACATATACTGCAATTATAATAAATTTTGATTCGAATCTTTTTATGAAAACACATGGGCAAATTGGATCATTTTTATACCCATCTTTCAACAAGTATTGACTAAGGCGATTGTACCACATGCGCCCTGATTGTTTTAATCCGTATAAAGATTTTTGAAGTCTTATTGAACAAACTTCTCTAGAATTTTTATATGCTTCGGGCATTTTAAATCCTTCAGGGATTTTCATATAAATTTCACTATCCAATGAGCCATATAAGTAAGCTGTAACTACATCCATTAGACGCATATCTAGTTTTTCATTTACTGCCAGACTAATCAGATATCTAAGTGTAATTGAATCCACGACGGGGGAATATGTCTCCATATAGTCAACACCAGGTTTTTGTGAGAATCCTTGTGCTACAAGTCATGCTTTATATCTTTCAATTTCATTTTTCTCATTTCGTTTTCGCACGAAAACCCATTTGTATCCCACTGGCTTTACACCTTCAGGTGTTTTGACTATAGGTCCAAAAACTTCACGCTTTCCCAACGAGGTTAATTCAGCTTGAATTGCGTCTTTCCATTTTGGCCAGTTATTTCTCTGTCTACATTCCGTGACAGATTTTGGCTCATGATCTTCATCTTGCTTTATTATTTCAATTGCAACATTATACGCAAAAATGTTGTCGACAACAATATGTTTTCGGTTCCATATTTTTCCTGTAGTGACATAACTTATTGAGATCTCTTCATTTTTATCATCTTCAAGTACCTGAACCTCTTCTAGGTTTTCAACAATAGGTTTGTCTTGGGACTCTTTTTGAGTAGTTGCCTCCATATTATGACCATTTTCATCAATTGTCCCTTTTCTTTTTCGAGGATTTTTATCCTTAGAACCAATTGGTCTACCACGCTTCAAACGTGGTTTACTTTCATTTGCACTAACAGGTTGTCCTTCTGGAATGGTAATTCTAATTGGAGCATTTGCAGCTGGTATATGAGATTTTGTAATTCTTTTTGGGTTAGTAAATGCATCTGGCAGTTGATTTGCAATATTTTGCAAATGAATTATCTTTTGTACTTCTAATTCGCATTGCCCTGTACGAGGATCTAAATGCGATAATGATAGTGTTCCATATAATTTCATTTTTCGGCTGCTTATTTTCTCCCCCTAATATTTGGAAAACTGTTTCATCAAAATGACAATCAGAAAATCTTGATATGAATAAATCCCCAGTCATTGGTTCAAGATATTTTATGATAGAAGGGGATTCATATCCTACATATATTCCCAATCTTCTTTGTGGTCCCATTTTTGTGCGTTGTGGTGGAGCAATTGGAACATAAACTGCACATCCAAAAATTCTAAGATGGGATATATTTGGCTCTTGACCAAAAGCCAACTGGAATGGAGAGAATTTATGATAGCTTGTTGGTCTTATCCGTATCAGTGCTGCTGCATGTAAGATAGCATGTCCCCATGCAGAAACAGGGAGTTTCGTTCTCATAAGTATTGGTCTAGCTATTAATTGGAGGCGTTTAATAAAGGATTCTGCTAGACCATTTTGTGTATGAACATGAGCAACAGGCTCTTCAATTGTTATTCCAGTTGATATACAATTATTGTTAAAAGCTTGAGATCTAAACTCACCAGCGTTATCAAAACGGATTGCCTTGATGGTATAATCTGGAAATTGTGCTCTTAATTTTATTATTTGAGCAAGTAATCTCGCAAATACCAAGTTACGAGTTGACAATAAACACACATGTGACCATCTTGATGATGCATCTATTAAAACCATAAAATATTTAAATGGTCCACATGGTGGGTGAATGGGTCCACATATATCACCTTGAATACGTTCCAAAAAGGCAGGTGATTCAATCCCAATTTTAACTGGTGATGGTCTTAAAATTAATTTTCCTTGAGAACAAGCAGCACATGAGAATTCTTTGAATTGAAGAATCTTCTGGTTCTTCAGAGGATGTCCAAGTGAATTCTCAATAACTCTTCGCATCATAATTGAACCAGGATGACCTAATCGGTCATGCCAAAGAGTAAAAATATTTTGGTTAGTAAACTTCTGGTTTACTATAGCATAAGTTTCAATTGTACTTATATTTGTATAGTACAAACCGGAGGACAAAGCAGGTAATTTTTCTAATACACATTTCTTACCCTCAATAATGGTTGTAATATGGAGATACTCAATGTTCTCCTCATTTACGGTTTCAATATGATATCCATTTTGACGAATGTCTTTAAAACTTAGTAAGTTTCGTTGAGACTTACTAGATAATAAAGCATTATTAATAGCAAATTTTGTTCCTCCAGGTAGTATTATGTTAGCTCTTCCAAAGCCTTCAATCAATTTTGTAGTATCAGAAATTGTACTAACATTTGCTTATTTCATAATAAGGGAAGTAAAATATATTTTATTTTTAAGTATTGTATGTGTCGTTGCACTATCAATCAGGCATACATCTTAAATCGTTGAATCTTGATAACGATTTGGAAACATCCATTATTCTTCAAAAAAAAAAAAATGAACATCAATGAGAAATTATAAATAGAAATGCAAATATCAATGAGAAATTATAAATTGAAAAGAAAAAAATTACAATAATGAGTCTTATGAGAAGAAAAGAGAAAAAAAAAATGAAATACTAGAAAAAAAAAATATTGTGCCTAATACTAAGTTCTCAAAAGAAATCTGATACATCCAAATGTGTAGTATCCTTCGAGCCTTCTAAATTGATTATGTCATCGAGGTCTGTAAAAACATCATCAATAGGTTTCAGATTTGCCTGAACATCATTTGCCTCAGCTTCATTATTGTGAAGAGTTAAATTAGTCTCAACATTTTTGTTCTTCCCTTTGGTTGAACCTTGATATAGCTTCACAAAATGTTCAGGTGTACGACAGGTACGTGACCAATGACCTTTCATTCCGCATCGATAGCAGAAGTTCTCTATGCTCTTTGAAGGATGACTTGAAACACCTTTATTTTTCTCTTGCTTGTAATTATTATTCCACTTTTGGTGATGAGGGGGGAAATGGCCATTGCGGTTACTCTAATTGTTATACCAGTTGCCACGTCCATAACCACGACCACGTCCGCGACCACGACCACGACCGCGACCACGAACATGATTTTGTCCACTTTCAAATTTGTGGGTTGCAACATTCACTTCTGGGAATGGAGCAGAGCCAGTTGGACGAGCTTCATGGTTTTTCATCAGTAGCTCGTTGTTTTGTTCAGCTACTAAAAGGCAAGATATCAATTCAGAGTATTTTTTAAACCCCTTTTCACGGTATTGCTGCTGCAAGAGCACATTTGAAGCATGAAAAGTGGAAAACGTTTTTTCCAACAAGTCCTCATCGGTGATCTTTTCACCACATAGCCGTAATTGAGAACTTATCTTAAAGACTGCTAAGTTGTACTCATTCACAGTTTTAAAATCTTGCAATCTCAAGTGCATCCATTCAAAACGAGCTCTAGGTAAAATCACCGTCTTCTGGTGATCATATCTTTCCTTCAGATTGACCCATAACTCCAATGGATCTTTCGCAGCTAAATATTCTGCCTTTAACCCTTCATGAAGGTGATGGCGTAGAAAGATCATAGCTTTAGCCTTGTCTTGGCTTGATGCTTGTTTTTCTTTAATTGTATCTCCTAGACCTTTAGCTTCCAAATGAATTTCAGCATCAAGAACCCATGATAAATAGTTGTTTCCAGTTATGTCGAGTGCAGCAAACTCAAGTTTTGTCAAATTCGACATAGTGTGATCTAGTACATAAAATGATAATAAATATTAAAAGTGAATTCAATAGATGGAAAAAGAAGGAAAAAAAAATAATTAAACATGAACTATAAGGACTAAATTATAATTCCCAAAATTATAAAATTCATCAACTATAAATATTGAAAAATTTTATCCTTTACATTCGCTTCAGGGAATGTAAAATTTAAAGGTATTTGTTCAAAGGAACGTAATAATTTACTTTAGATTGTAGTATTACACTGTATATAACACATACTTCTAGTAATGTGTTTGATAAAATTCATTCTCTTCAGGGAATGATTTTATATATATATATATACATATATATTCACTTCAGGGAATATACAAATATCTTTATAAGTGTAGAAATAATTCATTCACTTCAGGGAATGATTATTTTATTTATTTATTTATTTTGGGTATATGTATCATTCACTTCTGGGAATGGTATGGAAAAGAATGAAACAAAAATAATGAAACAAAAAAAAAAATTATGACACAAGATTACAATATATTCAAAATTGACAAGCAATAAATTTGATATGCAAATGATACTTAACAAATCATAATGTGCAATAAATGGAAAGATATAATCAACGTGAAAAAGTAAAATTTGTGAATCAATGTGTGAGTGGCAATGTAAATAGATGATAAATGCGTTAGATATATTACTAATTTATTTATTTAAAAAGAGATTTGAGAAAATTTATTACTAATCAATGTGTAATCATATTATAACGTGTAATCACATTATAACGTTAAGTTAGGCAGAATTTTCGTATTTGCATATTCAACGTAGAAACTGTGGAATAGATGGAGAGGAAGAAGAAATAACACACTACAATTTGAAAGAAAAAAAAATGGATATGTTGCGCTGAATTCAAGTGGTCAAGATATATATAAAGTAAAGGCATATGACAATTGAGAGAGTATGAACATGGTTTTGAATTGATAATAATTTTACCTACTGCTGAAGCGAAAAAGACAACAACGTGCTGATATTTTGTAATGATGTTAATACTTGTCCTTTCATGGACAAAAATTCAGTCAATAGGAAAAAAAAAATAACTTAGAATATGAAAGATGGTGTCCAGCCATTGAACGCCAATAAAAACTCAGGATTTTGGCAAAGCACAGTATAATATATTGGCATGAACACACCATCACACATAACCAGTAATATGAGAGTAGTTATCATATACTCAAAGTGTTGAAAGAGCCAGAGTAAAAGATCACCTTATTGTGAAAATAAAAATGAGTAGAATCATGCCGATAACGTGTAATAATATGATAGGTAAAGAAAGGGAGAAGTGATGAGAGAAATCAGAAAAATGAGAGAAAGAGCTACTATTTTTCACACCTTACAATGCTGTTCAAGGTCTCTATTTATAGACCCTATAATACAAATGAAATAATTGTATTAATGGACAATAAATTTGTAACGAACATTTAATTTATAACAAATGATAATTTAATATTTAAAAGATGTGCTTTTTCAAATGCTACTTTCACGATTAAGTATGCAGTTAAATTTGAGTTTACTTCTTGTTAATCCAAACATGTTTAACACACCGTTCAAGGTAACTGACAAGTTCAAATGGGCTTTTGAAAGTTTCATAATGAGACCAAACACCCATAATCGAGCAAATAGTAAGTGTATCTTTTGTTTCTTTGTTTTGGGGTGGGGGATGATTCAACGACTTTTCCTATGCGTGGTTGATTTAATTTGTTTTTCTCTCTTTGTACAAGCTATTTGTCATAAATCCTGTCTTTTGTGGTAGTTGATATTTGATTTTTTTTTTTCCCACCATGTTATGTTAAATATAGAACCAGCTGTCTTTTTCTATTTTTATTTTTTCAACTTATTGCTGACAAGTTACATGCTTATGGCGTGAAGATTTATATCAAGTCAAGTGGATTTACAGAAAATAAACCAACCGACACAACTAAAAAAAATATAATCCTTCCTATTTTCTATCTGTTTAAAATGTTATTATTTAAGAACTAAGATAGTGATCAAACAACACCATAAAAATTTTAGTTTATTTGATGGATATATTTTTCATAAATATACTTAAAATATTACAATCATTCGATTAATCTTCCATCTCACTTATTCACACTAAAGTTAGAGAAGAAGTTACCACTTTATTTTGTTTTTAAAGCAATGGATAAAATAAACGCAGAGTATTGTGAAAGAGAATGATAAAAAAGAACCAAAAGATTAATTGAGTAAATAGTCAATATAAGTAGATGTGAATTTTAGCTTGACTATTAATAGTATGAATAACATTACTTAAATTATTCATCAAATATGCTAAGTGTCAACCTTCCCTGTTATTAACGTGTGTGGTCTCTAGTGATTGATTCACATTATGTACAAATATAATTATTCTTGACTAAATATAGATTGCGGATCTTTTTCATCTCCATTTTGTGTGTGTGGTTATTGTATATCAGATGCCAGAGACCACCAATAAAATAAGTGTACTGGTATGAAGCCATTTTTTCTCTTAATTGGTGTTAGCTAAGTTGCATGATTTAAACCTAAAATTTTAAAGTTGAGTAATCGGTTCTTAAACTCTGCAGTATGCTCTTTAGTTGTGAACACGGCTATATACAAAATGCTGCATAAAAGCCAGATACTATGATACAATATTTGGAGTGTTTTATTGAGATTTAAAACGTCGTGTTGTGTTTGGTTCAAGCATTTGATGCATGCATGTTCCATATCAGAATCACTTCTTTTGAAATACCTCTACGTCATTCGTTCTTCCGGGCAGCATAAAATAATGTATGGGCTTGAACATTAGGTTAATGAGGTGATGAAGTTGGCATCTAGAACCGATACATCTGCATTTGATGGCAAGTTGAAACAGGAAACTCGATGCGATTGGTACTTTATCTTCAAGAGAGTATACCTAAATAAAAATATGGTGAACGGCTTGACTCATATTCTCATAAATTGACTACTATTTTTTCCAACTCTTTACCCCCCAAAACATACTGTGTATTGATCCCTAAACTTTAAAAATCTTTCCTAAACTTTTACAAATGTACATTTTAACTAAAATAAATATACTATTTCCTTAAATATTGAAACATGTGTAAATTGACTCTTAAAATTTTCTGTATGTGCAATCGATGAAAAAATTAATAAAATAGTCAATTTACTATTTTAAAAAATTTAAGATATCAAACTGCACATTTTTCAAATTTAGGATTCGCACGGTCAACTTATAATTGAGGAGGTAAACCATAACTTTTAGCTTTTAGCTCTAACTAGGATTCAGTGAAGTGAAAAGTAGCGGTGTTCAAATTCAGAGAAAAAAGATTTTTGGGTATTACTAAGTATTTTCCTTGTATTCCCCATTCACACATTTTCAAGTACTCATATAACAACGGTTTGGGACTTCTCATTGCGCAGATCAGGAGCAAGATTTTAAACACTTGCCAAGTGGCTGTTATCATACCCATTTACCCTAGACTCAAGATTGGAATTGTGACATCCACAGCACAAGTACCCAAGGTGCTTTCTCTATCTCTCTCACAAGACACAACAGAACTTTTTGGTACAACTTATCATAATTGATTCAGCTCCATTTTTTAATATTACCCAGATGGCTTGTTTGTTTTTAAGTTAGGATTTGATTAGTAGGATTAATGACAGTTAATGATGACTACTATAACACATTAATGAACTTGACACCTCTCATATTATTAACTTTTATTCAATGACGTGGTAACACACTACATAATACATATTACGGTTAAAAAAAAAAACATTAGAATGACATTACTTTTTTTTTTTTTTTGGGGTCTAGGATATCCATAGCCGACACTAGTAATTAATTTCTTTAAGGTAGGAGCTTCTCAAATAGTGATAAAATTCTAGCCACAAGATCCTTTCTACACACACCGTCAAATATTCAAACCCATGATTAAATGCTTTAAAAATCCAGCTAACCGGCAAATGTGAAAAGTGTAGTGGATTTAGAATTACTGTAACATACCACATATCAACCTAGCTTCCATCAAAGATAAAGAAAGTTACTAATAAGGTATTTGTCGAAATGAAATGTGGTCTTGGATTTGACTTAATAAAAATAAAGAATGTCATTATTGTCCTCATTCATCCTAAACAATAAGAGTGGCAGCGAATGATGCGTCGTAAGTCTGAGTCGGAGGGACTTGGCTCCCCTAAGTATGAGATAGGGGATTCAATTCCAATATTCATGTCCATAAGAACAGCGGTATATTTCTTTTCGCAAACATACCATTCATGGACATCAGGTCCTTCGACAGGATTGGTAGCTAAAGACACAGGAGTTTGTCATATAACTATTTTTATTTCCAAAACTTAGAAATAAATTTCAATTTGATCTTGTAGAAACTCCTCTCTATTTTGTTTATGAAGCTTTTTTTAAATTGACGTCAATTACATCTTTATTTGGACTCGTTGCTTAATGTCATCGAAAGCATCTCCAAACACACAGCACATGACTCAAAAGGAAATCATGATTAGGTCATTCGAACCAAAATCCGCTAGTATCACTCCAGATTAAATATTATATGTTTGTTTGTTCCCTCACATGACCTAAAATGACTTCAAGGTACGAGCACTTTCGGAGCTAAAAGCGTGCTTTTTCATGGAATCAAAGTACAGGACCCGAATGAAAGGCATAATAAAGTGCGCACATGCACGTGAGAACACATGCAGCGCACTGATCTTGGTAAATTGAAATTTAAGCTGGTTTTGGGAATAGGGCGAGCCAACCGACAACTGAAGACACTCCTAATAATATCTTGATGAGGATGATTTGCTACAAATCATGCGATAAAAGACAAGTCACAGGAGTTGTAGATTTAATTCCATCCATCCAAGAGATTTGGAACATTTTAGGTGGGAACATCGGAGCTGAATAATGTGATCAGCATTCATCTAATCTTTTTTTTTTTTTTTTTGCGTCAAATAATTCAACTAATCAAGAGATGCACTTTTGCTATTGTGCCTGTGCCAAAGTGTGCTGTGTAAAACAAGTGTTATTGCCGAACAAGGATAAGAATTTTCATGAATAGAGAAATTAGTTAATCAAACTTTTATTAATCAAACATAGCGCATAACAGTCCACTTACGCAAGTATTTAATATATCAATACAAAAGATCTAAGTTGATAATGTGTGTAAAGTGAAAAAAAAAAAAGTGGTTAACCAACCTTAAATTAATAACTTATACATACAACTCACTAAGATAACGTTTGGAATCATAAAAAATTGGAAATTATTTGATTTGAACTGATTTGAATTTATTCCATTTGAAAGTTAACTATTATGTTTAGAATGATTAAATAGAAAATAGAATTGAATTGATTTATAAATCAATTCTTATATTTAAACTACACTAATATGTTTGGAATGGTAAAAAATGAAAATGAATTGATTTAATTTACCTTTAAATTTTAAAATTAATTCAATTCCACACAAGTCACATCAAATTTGATAGGATTTCAAGAACAAAGAAAGAAAATCTCATGAATTTATAAATCAACTCATTTCTTATATATTAAATATTCAAACACAAGATTTGATTACAAATCAAATCATTTTCAGTTTTTAATCATTCCAAACACAATCTAAGTGATCTAAAAATGATTAGTCATTTTCTTTTTTTAACTCTACAGTTATCCTCACGGCAGAGGATCTAAAACCCGAAAAATTCGAATCTAATATATGAAGTTTAACAAAGAAAATAAGAACGCAGATAACAAGAATATGAAACAACAATTCGACTAATTCTCTTGACTGTTCTAAATGAATGAATAACGACTACAGTTGAATTGACAGTGTCTATCATGACGATGACACTAATTGTATTATGGATTTATTTTGGATATTAAAGACTTCACATATCCGATAGATTTAAGGCTTAATGCATACAGTGCCAGCTGTTCAATAAACTACGGAAAGATTTTGTGCTACGGTATGCTTACTGCAACTATATGCAGCACCCTCTTACCTACAGATTATGTTAAAATACAAACAGGGTGATCAAAATTAAACTTAGTATTATGTTCTCTTTAACAAATGAGTTAGGAGATGGTCGCATGTGTCATCCCCTTATGCCTTCACAATTTACGAAGCGCACACTATATTACAATTTACGAACATTAACATCATTGAATCACTTGATCTTTTATTCGAGTAATCAAAATGTTAGGACAATAAGCAGATTGATAGGTATACGTGAAGTTCAGTTCAACATGAAATGGAGGACCTTTACTTTTTATCATGTCAATATGTTTGCTGGCCTTTCTCAACAGAATTCCTCAGTAAGGATATAACTTGAGCTGGCTCAGGCGCTCCAAATACTGAACTTCCTGCAACAATGCAATTTGCCCCTGCAGATGAGGCCATGTCTATGGTTGAAGGCCCTAAACCACCATCAACCTGCAATTCAAATTGGTTTGATCACCACAAAACAATATTATCATAGGACGCTTAGATATTGTGTCTGTTAGGCAATCGTTTGGTAGATATAAGAGAGGGAGCAAATGCAGTTTTGTAACTAACTGAGAGTTTTGCGAGAGTTGAGGGAACTCAGGAATTATCCATCACCCATGTAGACATTTAAAGGCCTGTTTGGTTACTGTTTCCTTTTTCAGTATTTTGTGAAGAAAATACCGAAAATAGTAAAAACAACACAATCCTGTTTTCATTTTTCATTTCCTCTTTTCACTATTTCATTAATGAAATTCTGAAGATAAAAAAACGCAGGAAAATGAAATAAAAAATGGAAACAATAACCAAATAGACAATAAGTTTCTTGGCCACATTGACCAAGAAATCCATTGAATAATACAGATTCTTTCAGTATCCATATCTTTCTTGCTGTCTTTTATGATACAGTTCTGAGATATTATCACTAGTGTGCACCAGCATGTTAACACAAGTACCCTTTTTTTTAATCCTTTTTTTGGTCATGAATCACACGGACTTCATGATCTCCATGAATACAAGATGTGATCACTTAGAAGTAGAAAGTAGAAATGGGAAGTTTCAGTGAGAAATGCATACAATAAGTTAAAACATGCAGGCACAACAAATAAATATAAGATCCCCAGCACCGCCAGAGTCATTCAACAAATAGTGATAACATAACTGAGCATAAAATGTGGAATACTAGACATGTTCAAGAATCAATCAAGTGAAAAATCTCCATAATCACCTGTGTATACAACTATGAAGAAAATATGCATTTTATTTTATGGAAAGAAGACAAGACAAGCAAATAGGCTTAGGTACCTCTATATCAAGTGATGGATACTTCTTCCTCAGTATCCGTACCTAAGGAAAGAATTTAAATGAAAAATAGTTAGAAGTTCCATAATAAAAGATTTATCATCCACAAGAAGAAATAACACAACATGATCACATATGAAGTTAAGAAAGAGAAACAATACCTTATCCATCATATCTGGCATAAATTTTTGTCCTCCAAATCCAGGCTCAACAGTCATCACAAGAACCATTTCCACAGGATTTTCAGCTTCAACCTGTGAAAAGAATAAAGATTAATAACACAAAAGGGAAAAGAAAAGTAGCGTGTTCTCAAAAATAAGACCTCTAGTGAGTATAGATATTGTATCTATTCCCAACAATATGCACAATGACTCAGGATATTTTTGGAAGGAAATGACGATACTAAAATCCAGCTATACAGGCATGACCAGATGAGAACCAGGGGGAAGCATACCAGAGGATAAACCTCTCCAATGGGGGTCCCAGGCTTCAATGCTACACCAGGCCTCATTCCTGCTGACTTTATTCTTTCAATAAGTTCTTGCCAGTTATCTGCACACAAGAAGCACTTTTGAGAAGGCAGAAAAGTAAATAATATGTAAAGATGGGAAGAAGAAAACAGCATACCAGGGAGAAAAACCTAAAGAAGGAAATCTAAGGACCAACCTTTAGATGCCTCTACATGAAATGTAAAGCCAGAAGCACCAGCTTTTCCCAAAGGTTCAACATAATCAAGAGGATTTGTTACCATCAGGTGACAGTCCAGATATGCCCTGCAAGGGTTTAATAGCTGATGATTCAAATACCCCATATGTTAAGAGGCAAATGTTTTTCTGAGTTAAAAATTTAAATCAGTGAAGAAGGAAGATGGTTACTCTGTGTGCTTTCTCAAACTTTCAATGACAGGAGCACCAATAGTTAAATTGGGGACAAAGTGCCTGCACCAAATAGAGGAAGAAAAGGAAATGGACAAAGCACGATGAGCTGACTTTAAATCATCCATAGCAAACCAAAATAAGCTATAACCTAGGGCTCTATGATTCACATTTTAGCAGGCAGTAACTCATATATAAATATTGGCAAATTCTGCTTGAGTCTTTCCAATCCATCAGATGATCATCTAACTTGATATGTTTAACTTGATATGTTTAGTTAAATGCTGAAATTGCAGTCTATCCCATGTCACTTTTATAATTCGGGGAAATTTAGAATAGAGAATGCAGCACTATTTAGACAAGAAATCCCTGGCAGAACCTACAATGAGATCTTGAGGTTGCTTTCATCCTGTCATTGTCGTTATTGAACTAGACTGAATATTTAAATTCTCTTTCTGCTGATAGGACAGCCTTAATGATAAGCATGGTTTCGAATGTGGTGAATAACTATACCCCAACGGATAAATGAGACCATTTACAAATGAACAAGAATTCTAACCCCTTCTGGTATAATGACACTATTAAGCAAAAAGCTATAAAGACTAATTAATTTACACTTAGCTCCAATTCATTGTAATAAAAAACAGAAAAAATTTGACACAAGAATGTGCCAGAAACTGCCACCAAAAATACCCATTTCCATAGAAAAAGGACACTTCATTTTCCTCATTTTTCTGTACTTTTAATGACAAACGTCAAATCACAAGTTTCACACCATTTTCCCCACATGCCTCCCTCACCTGTACGATGCAACAATGTAACAGGCAAGATGGTTATGCAGCAGCTCCTAGCCAACAAAACTTGAAACAAATTTGGGTAAAAGAACTATGACCTATTATCCTTGCAGCACCCCCACCCAAATAAACCATAACAAAGAGCCAAATAACCGTAAAAAATAAAAAACAAAAACAAGAGGAGCACAAGCAAACAAAAGGAACAGAAACGTAAAACCCAGTAGTCAATTTCGGGGTAAGGCACCTCAGAATCAAGACAAAGATAGTAGCATAAGCAAAACATAGACACCTTACCCATCCTGCAAAGAAACCAAAATGAGAGATATGAGGAAGCATGATCAGTCATAAAACAACATGCAAAATCTTATAAATTCTTAACTCATTCATTCAAACTGGCTCAATAACGATTTGGGAAAAGTCTCAAAAACTCCCTTCAACTTGACTCGACGTGCACTTTGCCCCTATCACTTAAAAAATGTGCAAATTGGTCCTGATACGTTTCGATGTGTTGATCGTTACATTTTGCAAGAAAACATTAGTTCTTGGATGGAAAGGGACATGTAATTGAAATTTTCCACCATCGCCTCCACGTACATTTCACAATGGAGTTCTTTAGTTGGCACATGCGTCTCAC
The DNA here is from genome assembly GCA_031216105.1 of Dalbergia cultrata. Taxonomy (NCBI): domain Eukaryota; kingdom Viridiplantae; phylum Streptophyta; class Magnoliopsida; order Fabales; family Fabaceae; genus Dalbergia; species Dalbergia cultrata. Next base: position 25,109,038 of record CM062353.1, on the reverse strand, counting down.
ATGCCTTTTTCAATCCAAAAACTAAACTTTTGTTAATAAAATATAGTGATCCGCATAAATGAAAAATTTACCGAAACCAATTTGCACTTTTTTAAAGTAACAGGATCAAAATGCAGATCAAGATGGAGTAAATTTGAATGGGGGGCTTTTCGGAATTCCCAAACTTCTTCTTTTTTTCATCCACCATATGTACAAGAGTAGAGCTCCTCACTAACTAGATTCTATACATGCCGGGTTTATGCTGTAGTGCTATAACAAGATTAACGACATAACTACACTGCATGCTTATGAGCAACTTAATAAAGTCATTAATCACAAATGAAGAAAGTAACGAATCTAAATTCTAAATAAAATAATATATATATTATTGAACGAAAGGGAGTGGAAAGGAATGGGAAATAGTTGGAAGAGGTTAGACAGGAAGAGTACCATGATGTCCATGTGGAGCCAATCGGCGCCAGACTTGATCATGCGGTGAGCCTCAGAGGCCAAATTGGCGAAGTCGGAGGACAGCATCGAAGGAGCGATCTTGGGGGTGACTACCATCTTGCTCCGTTAGAACTGACGGTTACGGAAAGGAACGCAGCGAAGGAGAGAGTAGCAAAAATGGTGGTTGGTGGTTTTTGGGGGTTGGTGAAGGGAGCAAAGCAGCACTTTTCGAATTCACAAGTGAGTTGTGAACAAAATGCCCAGTTTGTGGTAGATGATGTATGGTTTGGGTGCCTTGACTACTATTTTTTTGCAGTCCTTTGACGCTAATCTCTATTTTTTTTAATCTCTCTTCTGGTTCAGCGTATTTTGCACGGATTTGTCTCTTTCTTTTTTTTCTTTTTTTTTTAGTGGAGGAGTCTGTAAAAATGAGGGCAAAATTATGAACAGTAGATACATAATATAACGGGTCGCAAAATTAAAATTTTAAAAGTTTTTAAACATTTAAAAAAGAAAAGTAAAATAATTTCTCCTTCTTCTATCTTGTCTTTTTTCTCAGTCTAACTTTGTTACTCTCTCTCATTGACCCACTTGCCAAAGACCAATGATCCACTGCCTGCACAACTTTCTATCTGCTATCGTCAATCACTGCCTTATCAATGGCATGACAAATTCTTCTTCTTTGCCGATATCGTCTCCACCCGCATCGACATCGAAGAAGCAACCTTCACCATATCAAAGATACCTTGGATAAGAATGATATGTAGAAAAAGGATATTACACTAGATGTGTAATGAAATTATAGGTAGAGGAAGGGAGAAGTGATTAAAGAAGAGAAGAAGTGATTGGAAAATTGGAGAGAGCTCCTTTCACTTCTTTTGTTCAATCTTACAATATCATTTTAGGTCTTTATTTATAAACCCTTGAATACAATTGAAATGAAATGATTTACAACATTACATTAATGAGAAATAAATGTGATTATAATCAATCATTAAAATTTGTAACGGATATCCATAATAATCTTTGATTTATAACACTCGCCCTTGGATATCCGTGGGGTAGACAATATGCCTCGTTAAAAACCTTACTAAGAAAAAACCTATTGGAAAACAAATCTTAGTAAATTGAAAAAAAGTATATATGTCTTTGTAATATGTATAGTAAGCTGCCTCATTAAAAAATTTACCAAGAAAAAGCATTTTGGGACAAAACCTTAGTTAAGGAAAAGAGTACAGCACATATTACTCCCCTTAATAACAATATTACTAATATCTCAATATGTTAACAATACTCTTATTTAAATGTTCGAATATGTTTAGAATATTACAAATGAGTGATGCATATACATGTTATATATGTTATTAAACTTGGAGTTCAAGTTCGGGCTTTTAGTGGAGTAGCACCGAATTAGATAATCATTTGTTGATTATCATGAGCCTTGATTAATAACAGCTGGTAGATCCCCAGGCTTGCTCAAGATAAAGGATGGGGAAATTTCAGTTGATGATGACTAGTGAGTTACATGGTCTTGGGCTTTAAGCTCAAGTTTGTACTCAAGAGCAAGTGGGAGATTGTTGGGTTTTTGCTCTTTCACTAAAGCCCAATAGGGCCTAGTATGTAAGAAGAGCCCAAAATACCTAGAGCCCGTTACATCTAAGGGTTAGGTTTTCTAGGAACCCATATATATACTACATTTAACCCTCTCCATAGAGAGAGCAGTCACAGAGGTAGAGGCAAGGTCATCTCCTAATAGAGAGAAAGTGCCCACAAACTATCTCCTTCCCCTTGAGACATAGTCTGGAAGGTCTGCCGTCAACCAACTACAAGGAGATCAATCGTGCGGTGACACAAGGATTCTAAGGCAAGGGAGATCATCAAAGATCTGCACTCCGAGAGGTAATATTCCTTGTGTGTTTATGAAACAATGATGATTCGATAAGCATACCAATGTACTAGATCCTTAAATCGCTTCCGCATAAATCCAATAGTTCCTACAATTGGTATCAGAGCATGACTGTACATTGGTATGTGAATCTAGTTTCATTATTCATGTAATTAGTTTGCTTCGTGAAATATGGCACCTAGGATTCTATATTTGTTGATCATATGTGTTGTATGTTTATCTTTATAATTCTTTTCATAAAAAATCAATGCTTTATTTGGTTTTCAACTTTAATCCATGGTAGAGATTTGAATGTATTTTCTTGGGTTGTAACAAGGAGGCTAATCCCATATGATTAGGTTTCCTCCTTGATTTTTTTTTATTTTCAATTCTTGTATTTTTTGTTTTATGTTATACAAAAGTTGTAATAAAAAGAAGATTAAGAAGATGCAAAAAGAAGGACGTTCGTCACTGTTTTGACATGTTCGTGGACCTATGGATCTCGAAATTGGACATATCATATATCGTTGGAAAGAGGACGGAAAGACGAACAAAATGGTGGGTGGAACGCGGCCAAAGGAGCCTCCACGTGCCGCCATGTGCCACCAGAAGTTTTTGACAATGGTTTCCAAGCGCTTGTGAAGATGGAGAGAGTGAGGGCGCGTGGGATATCCAAATTGGGAGATTCTAGTGGCGTTGGCTTCGTCTCTTCATGGTGGTCCTAACCCTAAAATTCCGTGCTAATCCAAGTTCGGGTGACGCAGTGTGATGGGCCAAGCTTGATTAGGGTTCCTTGAAGTTGTCTTAGGTTTTCTTGCCAAAATTTGGTATTTTGGACTTATGGACCCATGGTTACCATAAAAGGGCTTGAGATAAAAACCTATGGACTAAAAGGAAGGACAAGAAGGACTGGAACATTTTTGGTTATTTTATTTTATTTTATTATTTTTTTTTCTCTAGGAAACCATGGATTAAAGTCTATTTTATTTAAATTGCTTTATTTTATGAATGGATGAATTATATGATTGATAACATGCTTATTGTGATAACATGTCATATAGAATAGGTGGTGCCATATTGCTGCATAACTTGAAAATTACATGAGCATAATAGCTATTTTGTCATTCCGTGACTAGTATGATAGTTATTATAGGATTATTTTGATTCAAAATTATTCTCAAAAATTAATTAAAATTATTATGATTTTTTGTTAAAAATCTAGATTAATGATTGAATTAATTAATTTTGAATAATTAAAATCAAGACAAATAATCCAAATTATTTCCTAAGAGAACTATTTACATTGCGAGTAATTTGTGGGTCTTCTAAAATGGTCATATGTTAACACACGCTGCATACCACAATCATGTATCATGATTGTGTGGAGCACACGCTGCCTATCATGACCGGATTTTAGGACCTTAATGATTTTAAAATTCCGATAAGCCAAACTTGCATGTTCATCGGCTTGCGGGTGCTTACATAGTTTTTGAAATCAAACAAAGAATACTCGAATTTAAACAATTCTTGGAAATTGGAAAATTCTAAATTTTAAAATATTGAATGGGTGAAGGTTTTTTATTAAGTAATTAATTTAAAACCTACGGGCTCCAATTGTAGGTTTATTAGTGAAAAGGTTATCGCTGAAGCCCTATCGGATAAGGATAATCGGATTTCACTAGATTAAATCTTAATATTTTCAAAATTTTAGTAAAGTTTTATACGGCCCATCGTCGGCAACACTTAGACACTAAAGAGAATTTTGAAAGTAAACAATGGTTAAATACATTCAACTTTGGTAAAGTTGTTAACCCTCCCATCGAGGTTCTGGTAATGGAACTGAAGGCCCAAAATAACAATATTAGTTTTACAAGTATCTTGCCCATCATAAGCCTTGTAAAGATAACTAATAGATTGTTAAACTATAAACGAGCAGTAGTTATCAGAACCTACTAGCGCAGTATCTGTTTATAGTTATTCTAGTTTGTAATTAGTGTGTTTTTTCCTTGTTTTCTGAAAAATGTCTTCATTCAATCCTTTAGCTACTATCTTGAGTCAAAAACCTATGGATGGTACAAACTACAAACAATGGAAAACTAATTTGGATATTGTTCTTCAATATGAAAAGCTCAACTTTGTTCTGACTACCCCTATGCCAGTGCAACCTGCTGAAGATGTGCCTGAGGCAACAAAGACACGTTTTCAGCAGGAGAAAGAAAGATGGGAGAAGGCAAAAGTGGCAGTTCGCTGCTATATTTTAGCTAGTCTCGCCAGTCACCTTCAGGAGCAAGTAAGCATGATTGAGAGTGGAGCAAAGATGCTCAGACTCTTGATGACATGTTTGCTACGTCTAGCAGTTCTGCTAGACAAAATGCGCTGAATGCAGTCACCAAGACAATGATGTCTGGAGGAAGTGTGCGGGATCATTGTCTGACAATGATAGTAAACTTCAAGAAGGCTGAAGACCATGGGGTCAGATTTGAACAAGAAGTAAATGTTGACCTTCTCTTGCAGTCACTGCCTGAATACTTCAATCAGTTCAAGATGAATTATAATATGAATAAGATGAATCTTGACCTTACTCAGCTGATACATGAGCTTGAGAGTGCTGAACAGTCTCTAGTCAAGCAGGGCAGTGCATTTTTTGCTGGTGAGAGTTCTATGAAACCTAAGGGGAAACCCAAGGGAAGGAACAAGAATAAGAAAAAGAAGAAATCAGGTGTACCAATTGCCAAACCAGTTGCAATGAAGCAGCCAAAAGGCAAGTGCTTCAAGTGCGGACAAAAAGGGCATTGGAAGAAAAATTGCCCACGTATGAATAAACCAGGTATGGGTAATTTACATGTGATTGAGGCTTGTTTAGTGGAGAATTACAATGATAAATGGATCATTGATTCAGGAGCCACTAACCATGTTTGTTACTCTTTGCAGTGGTTCAAACATAGCTTGCCTTTAAGTGAAGGACAAAGAGTTTTGAAGCTTGGAAATGGGGAGCTTGTGTCTGCACTAGCAGTGGGACAAGTTGTTTTATCTTTTGATAATTGCAGAACTTTGGTTTTAGAAGACTGTTTATTTATTCCGGATTTTAAAAGGAATTTAATTTTTGTTAGTTGTTTGGTTAAACATGGTTTGACCGTTCAGTTTAATTCCTCAGTTTTAATAAGAAGTTCATCTTCTTTTATTTGTTCTGGTGTAATGTTTAATGGTCTTTATTTCCTTAGTCCTGTGCCCTGTGAAGTTAATCATGTTGAATTAGGAGATGTTGAGCATGTTCATTCATTAAAGAAAAGAAAAGTTTCCAATGAAACTTATCTTTGGCATTTAAGATTAGGTCATATTAACTCTAACAGAATACAAGGTTTGGTCAATAGTGGGATTTTAAAATCCCTGAACTTTGAACCGATACCAGTTTGTGAATCTTGTTTAGAGGGTAAAATGACTAAGAAATATTTCAAGGCCAAGGGAAATCGTGCCACACTTCAGCTGGAATTGGTACATACTGATGTATGTGGACCAATGAATGTCCAGGCCAGAGGCGGGTATGAGTATTTTATCACTTTTACTGATGATTACTCTAGATTTGGACATGTGTACCTGATGCGTCACAAGTCTGAAGCTTTTGGAAAATTCCAAGAGTTCAAGGCTGAGGCAGAAAAGCATCTTGGTGTTCAAATTAAGACTCTTGATCTGGCCAGAGGAGGTGAATACCTATCTGGAGAGTTCAGTCTTACACGACCAAAGAGGGGATAGTTTCACAATTATCTTCTCCAGGGACACCCCAGCAGAATGGAGTTGCTGAAAGGAGAAATAGAACCCTTTTAGAAATGGCAAGATCTATGCTCAGTTATTCATCTCTTTCTGATTCATTCTGGGGATATGCCTTAGAAATTGCTATGTACCTATTGAACTTAGCTCCGTCCAAGATGGTTTCAAAGACACCAATAGAATTATGGAGAGGGTGTAAGCCCTCCTTGAATCATATTCAAATTTGGGGTGCTCCGGCACATGTCTTACAATAGAAGCCAAATAAGATAGACTCGCGTACAGAAGTATGCATGTTTATAGGCTATCCTAAAGGAACCAGAGGTTAGTTGTTTTATAGTCCGAAAGAAAAGAAGGTCATAGTGAGCACACATGCGACTTTCTTAGAGGAGGACTATATGGCAAATTATAAGCCAAGGAGTAAGGTTATTCTTGATGAGCTAGTCTCAGATCAAGTTGCACCCCAACCTCAGGCGGTTCCAGCTTTTGTTCCTGTGGTTATTCAAAGAGGGGAAAATATACCTGTTGTTGAACACACACAGGAACTAGAAATAGAACCAGAAGTTCAGCATGATGATCAACAAGTGGAACCTATAGAGATGCAGTTACCGCTTGTGGAAGAACAACAAAATCATGAATTGGTTAATCCACTTAATGAGGGTCCGCATCTAGAAATTGTTAACCCACCAAACTTGGATCCCCCTGTAGATGCACAACAACAAGTGCGGCAAAGTCATAGTGGGAGATTGATTCGCAAACCCGCAAGATTTCTCTTGTTGGGTGAATCACCTCAGGATGTCATCATTGAAGAAGATGATGATCCCACGAGTTATGACGAGGCACTAGGAGATGTTGATGCTCAGGAATTGCTTGAGGCTATGAATCATGAAATGGATTCTTTGTATTCCAACTCAGTTTGGTCTCTTGTAGATGCACCAAAAGGGGTAAGACCCATTGGGTGTAAATGGATCTACAAGAGAAAGAGAGGATCGGACGGGAAGGTTGAAACCTTCAAAGCTAGATTGGTGGCGAAAGGGTACACCCAAATAGAAGGTGTGGATTATGAAGAAACCTTTTCACTGGTTGCCATGCTCAAGTCCATCTGGATTCTCTTAGCTATTGCAGCAAATCTTGATTATGAGATTTGGCAAATGGATGTCAAAACTACTTTTCTAAATAGAAATTTGGAAAAGGATATCTATATGCAGCAACCAAAAGGGTTCATAGCCAAAGGGCAAGAAAACATGGCATGCAAGTTGCAAAGGTCCATTTATGGACTTAAGCAAGCGTCCAGATCATGGAACATCAGGTTTGATCAAGCCATTAAGTCTTATGGTTTTGAGAAAAGTCCTGATGAGCCGTGTGTATATAAAAGGATCCAAGGTAACGCAGTATCTTTTCTGGTACTTTATGTGGATGATATACTCCTTATTGGAAATGATATGGAGGTATTGTTAGGCATAAAGACTTGGCTAAGCAAGCATTTTGATATGAAGGACCTGGGGGAAGCCAATTATATTCTTGGTATTAAGCTCTTGCGAGACCGGAAGAATAGGGTATTGGCATTATCTCAGGCTAATTACATCGACAAAATACTTGCCAGGTTCAGCATGGAGAATTCCAAGAAGGGAATTTTACCCTTCAGGCATGGAATTCATCTCTCTAAGGAGCATTCTCCTAAAACTCCTGAGCAGAGAGAACACATGAGTAGGATACCTTACGCTTCAGTAGTAGGTAGCCTTCTGTATGCTATGTTGTGCACTGCACGGATATACGCTATGCAGTGGGAGTAGTAAGTCGATACCAATCTAATCCTGGAGAGGAACACTGGATAGCGGTTAAACATATACTCAAGTACCTTAGGAGAACGAGAGATTATATGTTGGTCTATTCTAGTGGGAGTCTTGAAACCATTGGTTACACAGACTCAGATTTCCAAGGAGACATTGACTCAAGAAAATCCACTTTTGGGTATGTGTTCACTCTTAATGGCAGGGCCATTTGTTGGAGGAGTGTCAAACAATCATGTGTGGCTGACTCTACCACAGAGGCTGAGTATGTAGTCAAGCTTCGAGGCTGCAAAGGAAGCCGCATGGTTAAAGAAGTTCCTAACGGATCTTCAGGTGATACCAGGTGTTAGTCGTCCCATCACACTTTACTGTGACAACAGTGGGGCAGTAGCACAATCTAAGGAACCAAGGTGTCACAAAAGACAAAAGCACGTAGAGAGGAAGTACCACTTGATCCGAGATATAATTGAAAGAGGAGATACAGTGGTAGTCAAGATAGCATCAGACGAGAACCTTGTTGACCCTTTTACTAAGAGTTTGCCTGAACATGTGTTCGAGAGGCATATAACATCTATGGGTCTTAGGAGGATTCCAGATTTGCTATAGCTTTAGGAAGTTGTTATTTCACTTTGTTGTTTTGTGCTTTTTGAGCAAGACATTATGACATTGTAATTTTTCTTAATGTTATAAATGAGGTATTATTCATTTATTTCGCACATATTTACAAACACTAAGGTCCGGATCAATTGTGAAGTATATGATCATATGGATACGTTCATGGAGGACATGATCATAGGTTCTCATAATTGATGAACAGGTTCACAGCTGTTAAATAAAGTTGGGCACTTCATTTAGGCTGCAATATTTTATGAAATGGTTTTGTCCAAATCATTGTAAAATATTGGTGTGAATTAACATTCCCATTGAAAGGATCAAGGAGAGATTTGATTAAGGATGTTTTTTGTGTCATAAGGTATCAAATCTCCAGATAACTATAGTTATAAGATTGCTCTTAATTCTGAGTTTATTATAAATAGGTAATCAAATAGTTTTCATTCTTTGATTTACCAACGGGTGAGGTGCGATCTATTGACGGCCAATAACTCGGTATTTTGGGAGTGAAATTGTTTGATTATGTATTTATGAGATAAACAATATGAAATTTGTAGGAAATGTCCCCTTGATATGTTTCGGTACTTGGATATTGAAGACACTGGCCAGTGCATGTAATCCATTAGAGAAACTATCATAGTCAAGGGAATAAATAATTGATTGGGTAACAGAAAACTAGTCAATCAATTATAGACATTCTACAAATGGGTGATGCATATACATGTTATATATGTTATTAAACTTGGAGTTCAAGTTTGGGCTTTTAGTGGAGTAGCACTGAATTAGATAATCATTTGTTGATTATCATGAGCCTTGATTAATAACAGCTGGTAGATCCCTAGACTAGCTCAAGATAAGGGATGGGGAAATTTCAGTTGATGATGACTAGTGAGTTACATGGTCTTGGGCTTTAAGCTCAAGTTTGTACTCAAGAGCAAGTGGGAGGTTGTTGGGTTTTTGCTCTTTCACTAAAGCCCAATAGGGCCTAGTGTGTAAGAAGAGCCCAAGAACCTAGAGCCCGTTACATCTAAGGGTTAGGTTTTCTAGGAACCCATATGTATACTACACTTAATCCTCTCCATAGAGAGAGCAGTCACAGAGGTAGAGGCAAGGTCATCTCCTGATAGAGAGAAAGTGCCCACAAACTATCTCCTTCCCCTTGAAACATAGTCTGGAAGGTCTGCCGTCAACCGACTACAAGGAGATCAATCGTGCGGTGACACAAGGATTCTAAGGCGAGGGAGATCATCAAAGATCTGCACTCTGAGAGGTAATATTCCTTGTGTGTTTATGAAAAAATGATGATTCGATAAGCATACCGATGTACTAGATCCTTAAATCGCTTCCGCATAAATCCAATAGCTCCTACAATTGGTATCAAAGTATGATTGTACATTGGTATGTGAATCTAGTTTCATTATTCATGTAATTAGTTTGCTTCGTGAAATATGGCACCTAGGATTCTATATTTGTTGATCATATGTGTTGTATGTTTATCTTTATAATTCTTTTCGTAAAAAATCAATGCTTTATTTGGTTTTCAACTTTAATCCATGGTAGAGATTTGAATGTATTTTCTTGGGTTGTAACAAGGAGGCTAATCCCATTGTTGAGGTTAAGTGTGAGAGTTGAAGTCCCACATTGGTTAAGAATGGACTAAATGAGTAGTATATAATGTGGGAGGAACCATGACTCATTGCCTTAAGGTTTTGGGTCAAGATGTGGCGTCCAACCCGGTGTTGTGATGCTCTCACTTAGCCCATTGGTTGTATCTCCCCATGTTGGGCTCCCCCGCCCTAACAGTGGTATTAGAGCCAAGGTTGGACTCGGTTCCTGGAAAGGCACGGACTGCGGGTGGCAGATGTTGGGAAGAGTGGTTGGTTGATGGGGGAGCAATGTGGTGGGTCTCACACTTGAGGGGGAGATTGTTGAGGTTAAGTGTGAGAGGTGAAGTCCCACATTGGTTAAGAATGGACTAAGTGAGTAGTATATAATGTAGGAGGAACCATGACTCACTGCCTTAAGGTTTTGGGTCAAGATGTGGCGTCCAACCCGGTGTTGTGGTGCTCTCACTTAGCCCATTGGTTGTATCTCCCCATGTTGGGCTCCCCCACCCTAACAAAAGGTGCTTAGGTATCAAGATTATCTAGAATTTCCTTTTGTCTAAACCCTTTTGCTACGAACCTTGCCTTAAGGGTTTGTAGTGAATCATTTGTATTATACTTTCTTCTAAATACCCATTTGCATCCTTTCAGCTTTGATCCTAGAGGTAAATTAATTGAGACCCAAGTATTATTCTATAATGTGGAGTCTATTTCATCATTAGCTACTTCTTTCCAAAAAGTGTTTGAGGATCACCCTCTATACTTAATAAATAGGGATCTTATTCAATATAGAATCCTCGGTTCCTCCAACAAAAATGTTATAGGCTGAGAACAGATAAAATTTGGTCTTATGTCTTTCTCTTTTCTAACTCTTTGGATCCTAATAAGTTAAATTATTTCATTTGTCACTTAGAAGTTTATTGCCTTGGTTTACAACTGCTTCCAAAAAAACTTCTGTAACTTCTGGGGATATTCCAAATCTGGGGTTTGAATCACTAACATGCTATTTGGAAACCTTTAATAAGATGAAATTGAATTAAACTCTATTACAAATTTCATTATGTTATGAATTGAATTCAATTATGATGTTTGGAATAAGCCAGTAAATTAAAGAATTAAATTCAATTTCTTGATTTAGAATGGGTGTAAAAATAAATTAATTTAATTATTTTTACTATTTTATTTTTCATTAATAGGTTAGGAACAAAACATGATATTCAAGCTTATTTTGATACTTTCATTTGGTGGAATTCAAATATGGGGCTGATTTCAATTTCATGGTTTTGATGGAATTCAATTATCATTAGATTTCAATTCCTTAAATTATATTGCTTCCAAATCAAGGAAAAGAATTTAATTCCTTCAATGAATTGAATTCCAAGATTTCCAAACACCCTATAATGAATTTATTTCAATGATTTAACAGTTGTATTGGATATTGAATCCAAAATCCTATATGCCTTTGAATTTTGAGCATATCATAAGAAGTATCCTTTGTGGCTCTTCGCTCCTAATTTAGTTCTCTTTTGTTCGAGAATATGAATAAGGTGTCTTAAGTAATTTTGGATTATATGAAAATATCAAGAAAACGCTTATTTTAATCACTTTAAAATTTCAAGTTGGACAAATTGGTCTATGTAAAAAAATGCTATCAAATTGGTCCTTTCAAAATTGAATTTTTGAGCAAATTGGTCCTTGAAAAATAAAACTCTCAAATTGGTCCTTATAAAATTGAATGATTGCACAAATTAAAATTAAATAATTAGCCAAGTTAGTCCCTTTAATAAGTTAGACTAGTAGGACTAACTTGTTTTAAAATTCACTCTGCAAAGGCTAATTTGAGAGTTTTTTTTTTTTTTGGTTGCAAGGACCAATTTCTCCTATTATTTAATTTACAAGGACCAATTTGGGAGTTTGTTTTTTTTCTAACAGGAGCCAATTTTTCTGAGTTAAAATTTTAGAAGGACTAAAATGAGTATTTTCTCAAAAATATCACATTTCTTATTAAATCATTATTACATAGATTATTATTATTATTATTATTATTATTATTATTATTATTACTAGTGAATTGATAGGCACTTGTGCGCTTATCAATCACATTGTTTTTTTCATTTTTGTAATTTCTTTCAATATTTTAAATTTTTTAAATTCTTTTATTTATTTTTGTAACTTCCTTTAACTCTTTATGCATTAAGGGTATTTGAGAAAATAGGAATTTTGAATATATGATAATGACGATGATTATTATTATAATAATATTTTCATACATTCAATTGACTTGTAATTTAAATGTGCTAATCTACTATGCAATAAATTACAAGAATTAACAACATACACAGAAACATTCACTTTATCATTAATATTAATATTAAGTTTAAAACATGCATCTTGTTATAAATCAAAGATTATTATGGATGTTTGTTACAAATTTTATTGATTGATTATAATCACATTTATTACCCATTAATGTAATGTTATAAATCATTCTATTTCAATTGTATTCAAGGGTCTATAAATAGAGACTGAAAGTGATATTGCAAGATTAAGTAAAAAAAAAAAGTAAAAGAAGCTCTCTTTAGTTTTCTAATCACTACTTTTCTTCTCTAATCACTTCTCGATTCTTCTACTTATCATTTCATTATACGTTATCAACACAATTCTGCTCTCTCTTTTTTTCCCACAATAAGGTGATCCTTCATTCTTGTTCTTTCAACAAAGTATATGATAATTACTCCCATGTCACTGTAGAGTGGTTATGTGCGATGATGTATAGATGCCAATATATTATATTTTGCATTGCCGAAAAGTCGTGAAGCCTTATTGGCTTTAAGCATCTGGACACAACATCATTAGACATTTAAGCATCTGAAGCCTTATTCTTTTATCCTCAAGTTTTTTTTTTTCTCAACCCATTATAACATTTTTTTTTAGAATTGTCAGTCAAATAATGATCTTTTCACATCTCAAAAACTACCGCTCATAATGTTAGTATATTTTTCTTGCCTTTGTTTTTTTTATTGGTATTTTCTTAACAGAGGTACTGTTCAAACATCTTGTTATTTCCTTGCAAGTAATCTGTATTATTTGTTTTCAATCATTTTATTTTATTTTATTCTTTTTAGATTACCTATATAAATCAAGTATTGATTGGCAATAAATTTTCTTAAATTTTTTACATTGCTTTATGTTACCGGTATATTGATATGCGAATAATTATTAGACATTTATGTTTATATTCAATGAATAATATATTATTTTAATCCTGAAATAATATGTTATTATTTTCATGTTATGATTTTGTATATTATATTTATATTGTCTGTTAATTTTATTATAATCTTGTATTATAATTTATTCTTCTTTTATTATTTTTCTATTTCTTTTAAATAATAGTCCCTGAAATGAATGGTAATCATTCCCAAAAGCAAATGATACATATGCCAAAAATAAATAAATAAATAAAATAATCATTCGCTAAAGTGAATGGATTATTTCTCCACTTATAAAGATATTTGTATATTCTCTAAAGTGAATATTTAAAAAAAAATAAAATATCATTCCCTTAAGAGAATGAATTTTACCAAATATATTACCTGAAGTGTGTGTTATATATGATGTAATACTATAATCTAAAGTAAATCATTACATCCGTTTGAATGAATATCTTTACATCTTACAATCCCCAAAGTTAAGGATAACTTTTCAATATTTATAATTGATGGATTTTATAATTTTGGGAATTTATAATTTAGTCCTTATAGTTTATGTTTTATTATTTTGTTTTTTTTTCCCTTTCCATCTATTGAATTCACTTTTAATATTCATTATCATTTTATGTACTAGATTGCACTATGTCGAATTTGACAAAACTTGAGCTTGCTGCACTCGACATAATTGGAAACAACTATTTATCATAGGTACTTGATGCTGAAATACATTTGGAAGCTAAAGGCCTGGGGGATACTATTAAAGAAAAATAAGCATCAAGCCAAGACAAAGCTAAACCTATGATGTATCTGTGCCATCACCTTCATAAAGGGTTACAAGCAGAATATTTAACTGTGAAAGATCCATTGGAATTATGGATCAATTTGGAGAATTGATGCACTTAAGATTGTAGAATTTTAAAACTATGAATGAGTACAACTCAGTAGTCTTTAAGATAAGTTCTCAATTACGGCTGTGTAGTGAAAAGATCACTAATGAAGACTTGTTGGAAAAAATATTTTCAACTTTTCATGCCTCAAATGTGCTCTAGCAGCAATATCGTGAAAAAGGGGTTTAAAAATGCTCTGAATTGATATTTTGCCTCTTAGTAGCTGAACAAAACAATGAACTACTAATGAAAAACCCTGAAGCTCGACCGACTTGCTCTGCTATATTCCTAGAAGTGAATGTAGCAACCCATAAATTTGAAAGAGGACAAAACCATGTTCTTGGTCACGGTCACGGTCATGGTCATGGTCGTGATTATGGATATGGACATGGCAATTGGCATAATAATCAGAATAATCACAATGGTCATTTCCTCCTTTATCAGCAAAAGTGGAATAGTAATTACAAGTAGGAGAAAAATAAAGGTGCTTCAAGTTATCCTTCAAAAAGCATAGAGAACTTCTGCTATCAATGTGGAATAAAAGGTCATTGATCACATACTTGTCATAATTGAACATTTTGTTAAGCTATATCAAGCTTTAACCAAAGGAAAGAACAAAAATGTTGAAACCTATCTAACTCTTCACAATAATGAAGCTGAGGTAAATAATGTTCAGGCAAACCTGAAACTCGTCAACGATGTTTTTGCAGACCTCAATGACATAATCAATTTAGAAGACTTGAAGGATACTACACATTTGGATGTAGTAGATTTCTTTTGAGAATTTAGTTCTAGGGATAATAATTTTTCATTTAGCATTTCGTTCATTATTTTTTTCTTTCCATTTCTTTTTCTTTTCTTATATTATTCTCCATGTAAGACTCTTATTATTGCAGTTTTTCTAATTATAATTTCTCGTTGATGTTCTTATTTTTTTTTTATGAAGAATAATGGATGTTTCCAAGTCTTTATTAAGATCCAATACCGACAAAGAAGATGTATGTCTAATTGATAGTGCGACAACACATACAATACTTAAAAATAAAATATATTTTACTTCCTCTATTATGAAAGAAGTAAATGTTAGTATAATTTCTAGTACTACAAAATTGATTGAAGGCTTTGGAAAAGCCAACATAATACTACCTGGAGGAACAAAATTTGCTATTAATAGTGCTTTATTATCTAATAAGTCTCAACGAAATTAGTAAGTTTTAGAGATATTCATTAAAATGGATATCATATTGAGACTGTAAACGAAGAGAACAATAAGTATCTCCATATCACAACCATGATTGAGGGTAAGAAATGCATATTAGAAAAATTACCTGATTTGTCCTCTGGCTTGTACTATACAAATATTAGCACAGTTGAAACTTATGCTACAGTAAACTAAAATTTTACTTACCAAAATACTTTTACCCTTTAGCATGATCGATTAGGTCACCCTGGTTCAGTTATGATGTGAAGAGTTATTGAGAATTCACTTGGGTATCCTCTGAAGAACCAGAAGATTTTCCAATTCAAAGAATTCTCATGTGCTACTTGTTCTCAAGGAAAGTTAATTTTGATACCATCACCAGTTAAAATTGGGGTTGAATCACCTGCGTTTTTGGAACGTATTCAGGGTGATATATGTGGGCCTATTCACCCATGATGTGGAACATTTAAATATTATATGGTTTTGATATATGCATCATGAAGATGGTCATATATATATTTATTGTCAACTCGTAATTTGGTATTTGTGAGATTACTTACTCAAATAATAAAATTAAGAACACAATTTGTAGATTATACCATCAAGACAATTCGTTTTGATAACGCTGGTGAGTTTAGATCTCAAGCTTTTAACAGTCATTGTATATCAACTGGAATAACAATTGAAGAGCTTGTTGCTCATGTTCATACACAAAATAGCTAGACCACTACTTATGAGAATGAAACACCCTGCCTCTACATGAGGACATGCTATGTTACATGCAGTAGTACTTGTACAAATAAACAAATTATTATAAATTCTTTCCATTTCAATTGGCCTTTGGTCAGGAGCCAAATATACCCCATCTTAGAATGTTTGGATGTATAGTTTATGTTCCAATTGCTCCACCACAACACACAAAGATGGGACCACAAAGAAGATTGGGAATATATGTACGATATGAATCCCCTTCTATTATGAAATATCTTGAAACAATGGCTGGGGATTTATTCACAGCAAGATTTTCTGATTGTCATTTTGATGAAACAATTTTCCTAACATTAGGGGGAGAAAATAAGCAACCAAAAATTAAAATTACATGGAAAACATTATCATTATTGCATCTAAACCCTCGCACAGGGCAACACAAATTAGAAGTATAAAAGATAATTCATTTGCAAAATATTGCAAATCAACTGCCAGATGCATTTACTAACTCGAAGAGAATTACAAAATCTCATATATCATGTGCAAATGCTCCGATTAGAATTACCATCCTAGAAGGACAACCTATTAGTGCAAATGAAAGTAAGCCACGTTTGACGCGTGGTAGACCAATTGGTTCCAAAGATAAAAATCATTGAAAAAGAAAAGGGACAATTGATGAAGATGGTCATAATAGAGAGGCAACTACTCAAAAAAAGCTCCAAGACAGACTATTGATGAAACCTTAGAAGAAATTCTAGTATCTGAAGACGACAGAAATGAAGAGATCTCGATAAATTATATCATTACAGGAAAAATATGAAAGCAAAACATATTGTTGTCGACAACATTTTTGCATATAATGTTGCAATTGAAATAATAAAGCAAGATGAAGATCATGAACCAAAATATGTCACAGAATGTAGACAGAGAAATGGCTGGTCGAAATGGAAAGACGCAATTCAAGCTGAATTAACCTAGTTGGGAAAGCGTGAGGTTTTTGGACCTATAGTCAAAACACATAAAGGTGCAAAACTAGTGGGATACAAGTGGGTTTTCATGTGAAAACAAAACAAGAAAAATGAAATTGAACGATATAAAGCACGACTTGTAGCACAAGAGTTCTCACAAAAACCTGGTATTGACTATATGGAGACATATTCCCTCGTGGTGGATTCAATTACACTTAGATATCTTATTAGTCTGGCAGTAAATGAAAAACTAGATATTCATCTAATGGATGTAGTTACATCCTACATATATGGCTCACTGGATAGTGAAATGTACATGAAAATCTCTAAAGGATTTAAAATGCCTGAAGCATATAAAAATTCTAGAGAATTTTGTTTAATAAGACTTCAAAAATCCTTATACGAGTTAAAATAATCAGGGCATATGTGGTACAATCGCCTTAGTCAATATTTGTTGAAAGATGGATACAAAAATGATCCAATTTGCCCATGTGTTTTCATAAAAAGATTCAAATCAAAATTTGTTAAAATTGCAGTATATGCTGATGATTTGAATATCATTGGATCTGTTGAAGAGATTCCAAAAATTGCAGACTACTTAAAGAGAGAATTTGAACTGAGAGTTCTCGGGCAGATAAAATTTTGTCTCGGCTTACAAATTGAGCACTTGACAAATGAAATATTTGTCCATCAATCAAATTGTACCAAGAAAATCCTAAAACGATTTCACATGGATAACGCATATCCATTGAGTACCCAATGGTTGTAAGATCATTTAATGTAAATAAGGATCCATTCCGATCTCATGAAGATAATGAAAAACTTCTTGGTCTTGAAATACCATATCTTAGTGCTATCGGGTGCTATCGGGGCACTAATGTATCTTGCGAACAATACATGACCAAATATTGTTTTTCCTATAAACTTGTTAGCAAGGTTTAGCTCTTGTCCATCTAGAAGGAATTGGAATGGTGTTAAGCATGTATTGTGATATCTTCAAGGATCCATTGATAGGGGCTTAGTTTATTCAAACGAATCTAGAGACCAATTAATTGGATATGTAGATGCAGGCTTTCTATTTGATCCACACAAATGGAGATCCCAAGTAGGCTATCTATTTATTTGTAGTGGCACAACTATATCATGGTGTTCAACAAAACAAACCATAGCCACTGCTTCGTCAAATCATGCAGAGATATTAGCAATTCACAAAAGCAAGTCGATAATGTATCTGGCTTAGATCGATCACCCAATACATCAAGGAAACATGTGGCTTGCCTATAGAAAAGGAAATACCAACAATCATGTATGAAGACGACTTTGCTTGCATAAATCAGTTGAAGGAAGGATACATTAAAGGAGATAGGATAAAACATATTTCGCCAAAGCTCTCTTACACATATGGCCTTCAACAGATCGGTGATATCGATGTTCAACCAATTCGTTCAAGTGATAATTTGGCAGATTTGTTTACTAAAGCATTACATACGTCCACATTTGAGAAGTTGGTATACAAGATTGCAATGCACAAACATTGAGATATTAGTAATATTGTTATTAAGGGGAGTAATATGTGCTGTACTCTTTTCCTTAACTAAGGTTTTGTCCCAAAATGCTTTTTCCTGGTAAATTTTTTAATAAGGCAGCTTACTATACATATTACAAAGACATATATACTTTTTTTCAATTTACTAAGATTTTTTTTCCTATAGGTTTTTTCTTAGTAAGGTTTTTAACGAGGCATATTGTCTACCCCGCGGATATCCAAGGGCGAGTGTTATAAATCAAAGATTATTATGGATATCCATTACAAATTTTAATGATTGATTATAATCACATTTATTTCCCATTAATGTAATGTTGTAAATCATTTCATTTCAATTGTATTCAAGGGTTTATAAATAAAGACCTAAAATGATATTGTAAGATTGAACAAAAGAAGTGAAAGGAGCTCTCTCCAATTTTCCAATCACTTCTTCTCTTCTTTAATCACTTCTCCCTTCCTCTACCTATAATTTCATTACACATCTAGTGTAATATCCTTTTTCTACATATCATTCTTATCCAAGGTATCTTTGATATGGTGAAGGTCGCTTCTTCGATGTCGATACGGGTGGAGACGATATCGGCAAAGAAGAAGAATTTGTCATGCCATTGATAAGGTAGTGATTGACGATAGCAGATAGAAAGTTGTGCAGGTAGTGGATCATTGGTCTTTGGCAAGTAGGTCAATGAGAGAGAGTAACAGAGTTAGACTGAGAAAAAAGACAAGATAGAAGAAGGAGAAATTATTTTGCTTTTCTTTTTTAAATGTTTAAAAACTTTTAAAATTTTAATTTTGCCACCCGTTATATTATCTATACCATTATATAAAAGGGATTGTATTGGGTAACTGATTTTTAGTATCTTCTAATTAGATTGAAATTTACTTTCACGTCCAGATATAGTTTTTACTGAATCAATTCCGGTAAAGTTATTGTATGAAGCTTTTCAAGTCTGCACAGTTACTTTTATTTTTTAACCACAAAAAAAAAAAACCGTTCTCCACGCCGGAACCACCACAATCATCAACTTCTCCCACGTTCCTTTAGATTCTAACAACAACCATTTCTTCAAACTCACCTTCCACATTTCATTTCCGGTTATCTTCTTTTCCAAAGAAAAAATTCCACTCGCTTCATGGTGTCTTTCTCCCACAATTGCGCTAGCCAAGATCCAAACCATTATCCATCTCCCTTTCCCAACTACCCTCCACCCAAAACATCCATCCTTTGCCCAAAGGAACCAACTAAGCCATCAGAAACAAAGCTTAGCATGCATGCATGTATACTGATGGTGCTTGCAAAGTCTCTTCCTTTTCCATAACTTCCTTTTATTTTTCTCCAGATCTACTGGCTCCGCCCATTACTCTCCCAGCCCTCTCTCCAATACAGCCACACACCATTCCCTTTCCTTCCTATATGACAGCAGACCGGAAGGGAGCAGGTGAGGAAAGAGCCCAGATGGTGGCAGGAGCAGCGCGAGAATGGTGAGGGCGGACCGCAAGGGACCGTCAGCAAAACCCTCTGAGGTGGCGAGGGATGACGAAGGGAACAAGAGGAAGTCGTAGATGTCTGCGGTGACTCTCCTATATCATGCGCTACAACGGCTTTCCTCCATTCACGACCACGATGGATGAAAAGGATGAAGCGATGATGAGATGGTAAATTATATGTATAGAGTGGATTGCAATACTTTTTGTAAACATTAAGGTGGTTAATGTATATTTGTGAATTAATTTAAGAATTTTTCCTGTCATATTTTTGAAAGATACCAATTTAAGAGTTTCGAATATTAATAAAATAAAATTCAAGTTTTGATAGGAAACACTGGCACGATGGGTAATCAAATCTGTATGACAGTATCTCTTGAAAAGGATGGATTTGAGCAACTCCAAGTATCTCAAGGAGATGCCCAATTTTGAAGGGATGCAAAATCTGGAGTGGCTTGATCTTACAGGATGCACAAACCTATTGTCGGTCCACCCATCAATCTCACGTCTATGTGTGCTTGCTTTCTTGAGTTTGAAAAATTGTTGTAGTTTGGTCAGCCTTGATCTGTTCACATACAAGGAACCCATATTCGATAATACAGCAAGGAGATTGTCACCTTTATACAAACTGGAGAATCTGAGAGTTTTACACCTCTCTGGCTGCACGAAGCTTGAAAAGACGCCAGATTTTAGGGGGTTTCCAAAACTTGAGTACCTTGATTTTAAGCAATGTGTAAGTTTATCCACTGTTGATACATCTATTGGGTTTCGTGGAAAGCTTAAATACTTCAATTTGAGAGCACCAAATACTTTATAACCTTTTAGTGTCATGTCAACATTGGGATTTAACACTAAACATATTTTCTTACAGTTCAATCATTAGGTAGGAAAAGCACCAAATAGAGTGGATTGCAATACTTTTTTCTCACAAGCTTTGTGGTCTAAACACAGCAAAAGTGAACGAAGCAAGTTCTACCCAACTCGGTTTAATTAACTTAATAGGTGTTGTCTTTCTCTATAGTCTTGACAGCCAGCATTACTTAATTAACAGAATAGATGAAAAAAGTCAACTGCTGATCTAAGACACCATCCACCACTTGAGGTACTGCATTGATTGCCAAATATTCATCACGTAAGATTTTCTTTTCTTTGCCAAGAAATTAATATGGTTTTGATTGGAGAGTTTATGATAGAGGTTATTAATGATCTGACATTGTTTCTCATTGGCATTTGATGGATTAAAATAAGAACCTTTCACCATTGGAAGCAATAAAGATTATGCAAAGAAAAGGTTCTCATACTCCATTGTAATTTTTTATGATGTTGAATCACTCAATGTTCGTATTCTTTGGTAATTAAAGGCTTGGCATTAATGAATTTTATAATGATTTTAAGAAAACAATCAGTGCTTATGGATAAAGGAAGGGTACTTGCATGGTTCATTGCAGATTTTGAAGCAACTTTACCACATATTTATTATTCAGAGTTCAATCCTTACAGCTATTTTGAAGCTAAATAGTCTTTCAAAGAAGGAATCTTGAAGAGGGAATCCTATGCTCTGTAGCTATTGGTAAATAGAGTGTATTACAAATTACATGAAGCCTTAATACTGTCTTTGCATTACAATAACTGTGGCAATGTTTTCACTATTTTTGTACTTCAAATTTCTTAGCAAACAAATACTATCCTTTTTTGTACTATAAGTCTAGATCATAATCCATTACCCATGATTTAAACTAATTCTACTTGGTGGATAACTGTCATTAAATGACTTTGTTTTTCATGAAGGTTAATACAAGAAGATTAATGCCAAATTTGTGTCAAAATTCATTTGTACATGTTTTGTTACCGGTTTTCCTAGATTGTTTTCTATGTTTATTTTGTTTATCCTATTGGAATGGTGTTATTTAGGTTAGCCTTGCTTTCTGCAACCCTTTTATCATGTAATCTTTTTATTGGTAAAATCAAAGACTGCTTGAAAGCAATAACTCATTACATGAAGTCATTCTTACAAACATTAGATAAATATTGTTTTGATTTTCTGTATCAGATCAATGACTCATTTTATTGAGATAAAGTTGTCATATGTAATATTTAGCACTAATTATAAAAATTTTCAAAAGATAAAAAACATGACTCAACAATTACCCTCATATTTCTCTCTTCATATTCACAAACCAACACCAATAAAAAAAAGGCGTCTATTGAGTCGCTAAAAAGATGACCAACAATATATTGTTCTTATCACCAACAATAATAGGATAAACAATAATATGTTATGAACCTCTCCATTGTTAACAATAATAATATGTTATGGGTGTCATTGATGGATTAAAGATATTTCAGGCTTCTAACACAATCTAAATGTTCGAATAAGGCTAACTCACTCTGAAATTTGTTTTACTGCCATAACTGAGGCTCATAAAAGAATTCTATCACCTTAATTTATGCAATTAAAATCCCAAGTCTGTCATAGGAAAACCAGTCTTCTAGTCTATTTACATTTGCACATTTTCAATCCTATTCGACACACTTCAACTGTTAATTTAATTTTGAAGTTACCAAGCTGTTATAATATGTTTTTATGAGAAAAACAAAAAGTATCCGGATAAATAAAATAACATTTATTTATAAAAATCACATAAAAATAACGAGAAAGTTCATTAAAAAAATTTAAAGAAAAAAATGAAAATAAACCCGCTAAACAACGGAGATAAATAATACTAATTAAAATATAAAGAAACATCCACAATATTAGCATTTTCCTGTGAAGTAATAAATACGTCGTAAAAATTCTAAACATCACAAGGTGGTATACTCGATGAGTAGATAATAATATGTTAACAATATACCATGTTAACAATAATATGTCCAATGCATTGTTGCAAACTTCATCTTGATTGTTTCTCTCTTCATACTCTCATACTTATAGGAACCTCCCAAGGCATTATTGGTCTCATCTTATCAGCATTGTTCCCTTGTCCATACTGGAGGAAATTTAAACACAAATAGGTAAAGAAATTACAAATAGCCAATTTAACTGCTTCATAATACAAATCATTAAATGAGAGCAATAATGTAGGACCATGTGACCATTTCTTGCTTAAGCCACCATAGTGATCACAATGGAAATGGCTCAAAAAATACGCCGAGCACCCGTCCACACACCCATAATGAAATGCATCAATAGTGAAGCTTGTCCCTACATTGCCAAATAAACTACATTTACTATTACATCCTTTTTCCATTTTTCATAACAGAACAAAACAATAATTCAAGATGTTAATTGTTGGCAAATTGATTTCCCAATTAAATTAGTTTCATCAGCTTCATGGCCTTAAATTAACCACACTATAGTAACCCTATAACAGATTTGGCAAACAACACCTAACCTACCACACATGTTGCATTAGGCCTTCCAAGAAAAATTGTCTCAAATCACACAAAAATGCTATTAAAACAAAACAATAACAATTATAACATACCAATAACAAAATAAAAATTATATGAAACTTATGTCTTGATGAAATTTGAAAAAAAAAAATGGAAGAACTTTCATTTCAACCTGGAATTTTCTTATAAAATGGACAGGCACGCATAATCGTAATTCCTTCGTGGCTGTCCTTTCTCTTGCGAGAAGATCTTGATTTCTGGAACTCTTTCCCTGTACATCATGCAAAATCGAGCCCCAATTTTTAGGTGTCACGGTCTTCCTATCAGAAAAACCACCGCTCTCACCTCTATCACCAAAATAACCACTTTGATTGGGTTTTGGTTCAACAGAGGAATTTGAAGCGAATTCAACGCCACCATTTTCAGTTTTCTCCCTCAGTTTCTCAGGAAACAAAAGGAAAATTCTCAGATCAAAAAGAGAATGAGAGAAAAAAAAGGAGCAAGTAATTTATGCAGTACCAAAAAGATTGCCAAAAAAAAAAACTGAACACATGAATTCTAAAATTGAAAAAAAAAAAAAAGGATGAATGCTTGGGCAAAAAAATTAGTTACTTTGATCATAGATTTGGTACAATGATGAACTGAGAAGAGAAGAAGGGAACCTACCTGGTGACCACAACTGTAGCATGCATAGAGAAGAGATAGAAGGCAAGTACCAACAACTCGACCTGCATCTTTTTTGTCTGATCCTTGACCTCTGCTGGCAGATCTGCAACCATCCAAGCTCTCTCCTGCGAGATTTCGCCGACGGTCCCTTTCCAGTTGATCAGGTGCATCGTACCATTTCCTTAACTTAGGACCGCCTAAAAATGAAAGAAGAACCGTGAACTACTCTTTAGTGTATTGAAACAGGACTTTAAGAACAAAAATGGGGTATCCCCACCTTCAAGTGGAAAAGAGAACTACTCTCGGTTGAATGGGAATGCGGAACTAAGTGATCTTGCTAAACTTTTAGAATCCAAAGGAATGTACCACTTTTGTTTGGTGTAGTCGATAATGAAGATTTGTGTTGGTTTTAGAATGGGAAAAGGAGACTTTGTGAGTGGGGGTTGGAGTTACAACTTAGAACGTGTGTGGGTGTCGATGAACGTGGGTGTGGGTGTGTGGTTCTGAAAGTTTTATTTTTTAAATACTTTTTTATTTCAAATTTTCAACATTTGCTCATTGATTCAAATACAAAACAAATGAAATAAAATAAAAACAATAAGCAGACTTGAAACAAACTTTCAATGTGGTTAGGAGACACCAAAAAATGGTTATTTTTAAAATTCTCTTTATCTAATAGTAGAAAATTTCATACTAATGGGTTTAAATTCAATGGGTTTAAATGGGTTTAAATAACATATTAGCACTTGGGAGTTAGAAAATTACATATTCACAATTAGGTATTAAAGATGCGCTTAAAACATGCGCTTAAATAGTGGCATGAAAGGTTTGACTTTGTGGTGTTGTCAAATTGCTTCTTACATAAAAGTGTAAATAAATGTATATACTCTAAATTTAATAAGGACTTTGGAGTAATAATTTGTCTATATGTAGATGATAGGCTAATTTTTTGGATGAATTTAGAAGGGATTCGTCAAACAAAAGAGTATCTAACTTCTAAATTCAAGTTGAAGGATTTGAATGAAGTAGATACAATATTAGGTATAAAGGTGTTTAAACATGAAATTGCCTTTGCTTTAAGTCAATCTCATTACATTAGAAAAGTATAGGAAAAGTTTCAGCATTTTAAAATTAAGGAGTCTAATACACCCTATGATCCTAATTTCAAATTAGAAGAAAATATCAGGAGGCCTGTAGCACAATTAGAATATGCAAGTGCTATAGGAAGTTTAATGTAAGCAAGGCATTGCACAAGACTAGTATAACATATTTTTGTAAACTCCAGAACCCTTTAGAAAGTATGAGTTTAAATGTTTTGATTGACAAGCAAGCCAATTTAAAGAAAATACTTTGAAGAATGACTAATATGTAATACCCGATGTACACGTGTCAGTAGACGAGTTTCGTATGACCTCAAGGTCCCTCGGGACCCACTGTTGTTGCTGGGTCTGGGTTTTTGCTAAGTCTAGAGCCCTACATCTTCTTGGAGGGCTATATGTTATAGCCACAATTTTGGGACCAAAAGTCCCGGTAATTGTTCTCCAAAGATAAATGAATTGAAGAGTGATTTTTTTTTTAAGTTAATAGGAAGTAAAGTAAATTATTTAACTTAGAATAAAGATATGGAAATAGGTGAGTGAGTATAGAGGTGAGATTATGCCATGACAGCAAACTCTGCAGAAATTGGGTTTTACTGTCACCGCTATAGCGGTCACAGGAGGTGCAGTCACGATTTTGGTATTCTGGTGACCGTCATAGCGGTCCAAGACCACTATAGCGATCGTAAGTGAGGCACTCAGGGATGGGATGACTTATGACCTCTATAGCGGTCATACACTGCTATAGCAGTCCCCCTGATACCCAAAATATCAGAAACGACATAGCATCATCTAATGAACCCCTTACCCTTTTTAAACCCTCCCTAACTCGTGAAAACACCTCCAAGCCCGAAAACCTCACCCCCAAACTCATTCTCTCACATTTTCTCTCAACCCCATTCAAATCCATCTCTTCTCAAGCTTCAAGGTATATGTTGGTTAATGGGTTTTGGTCTCTTTTCTTCCATTCTTTCATATTCTTAGTATGGGTCTTTAGTTTCTCTCAATGTTGTCAAGTGGGGGGTGCTCCCCCAATTTTGTTAGAGCTAGATAAGAGTTATTTAGAGGTTGATAGATTTTAATATTGAGTTTTATGATTATTATAGTCGACGTTGGTGCCCTCCCTGCTCCCCGGAGCTCAGTTGGTATTGACATTAACTCTCCCTCCCCTCCAGGTGAGTGGGTTTGACCCTATTTCCTTAGTTTCCACATTACAACAATATGTTCTTGCATTGTGGTTGATAAATATGAAATTAGAGACAGAATTAAGTGTATATTATGATTTCACATGCTTATGTAAGCTAGAGAAATTTATGATTTATGATGATAACATGAAAAATGTATTTTAGAAAACCATGGGACCATAATTGATAGATTGTATGTGTATAAAAAAATGGTTTATGTTCAACTCTAAGAGATTTATGCAAAAGTATATGATTTAATAGTTATTATTTTATTAAGATATGTTTAAGGAGTTTATGATATGTTATTGATTCAAGCCTTGAGATTTATAAATATGATTTTAGAGTATTCAGTTGATGTATGTATATATATTGGAAGAATGTTTGATAGAGTATGATTTTATTTTAGGAATAGAAATGTATATCTTGATTTTAGAGTTTTATACTTACAAATTCTTTTATTTTAAAGTATGATATCAGAATTATCAAGTATATAGAGAAATATGTTAGTAAATATATGAATTTAGAAATCTAGTTTTATGGTACCAAGAGGTATAGAATTCAGTATGATTTTAGCATCTGCCAGATACATACTCTGTGGGCTTAAAATCGGGATGCCTTCAAGTGGGTGATCCCTTGGGCTCGATTTTCATAGTCACAGTTATGCTAAAGTCAGATTGCTAGAGTGATATGAGTTCAGAACTCTTGGAATACTAAGATTTAGGGGCTCTCGTTCGCCAGGGACGGAGTACCCACCCTTTAGCTATGAAATTTCAGTATTTTTATTTTATCTATTTTCAGTTAATTACATAAATGCTAAATGATAAACAACCATGGCAGCATATACAGAAAATGGAACCTATTGAGGTGTCCACATTAGATCCCCAGTAGAGCCCATGTCTGGCACTGGTGGAGCATAGTAGATGCATTCAGTGTGGTGGAGCTCGTGTCTGGCATCCACTGAAGCAAAACCTTGAGTTCTACATGGGGGCTTAGGCCGAATCCCGATAGGAACAAAACGTTGAGTTCTACACGGGGGCTCAGGCTGAATCTCGGTAGGAGCAAAGCCTTGAGGGTACGTGGGGGCTTAGGCCGAATCCCAGTAGGAACAAAACCTTGAGTTCTACACGGGGGCTTAGGCTAAATCTCGGTAGGAGCAAAGCCTTGAGGGTATGTAGGGGCCTAGGCCGAATCCCAGTACCAAAGAGGGAAACCTTGTTTCTCTAATTAGTATACTGTTAATTATGTTTTCAGAGAATATTTGATTTAAGAATTATTATGTAAATGTATGGAAAATGATTTCTTATTATAGTAAGAATTTAGAGATGCTTTAACGAATTTATAATTAAAGAGATGTCTTCTCTATATATAGCTATGAACATGAATATCAAATGATTTGTAATTGTTGCATATATATTATATTATATTCTTTGTTGTCCCATGTGGGTGATGGGTGAGAGCTCACTCACTGAGTCCGTTGACTCACCCCTCTCCCTACCTCTCATAGTTGCAGGTACAAACGTCTTTCATCCACCAGTCCAGTAGCCGCCGTTATCCTTGGTGATCTTTGCATTGCTGTAAGGCTTAGTTTAGGATTCTGTTAGTTTAGAGTGCTCCAGTAGTTTTGCAGGCATGATCCGAGCCTCACATGTTTTTTTGAGATGTTATATATGATTTTAGAGATTATGTATTTCTCTATATGTTTTAAAGCTCTAAAATGTATTTGAAATATGAACTATGCTTAGAGAATTAAGTGAAAGCTAATGATAATGAGTTTATGATTCAGTCTTCAAATCTTAGATTTCAAAGCATGACAAAAATGTATTAGATTTATATATGTGAATACTTTAGTTTTATATATTTGACTATTATATTTTGATTAGAGAAAATGATATAGATTTGTAAGAAAATTTCATTTTAAGTATGATATTACATTATTTTATGCATCTAGAGAGATAAGTCACCCAAAAGGCTTATATGAGGATAGGATTCCTCACGTGCCGGTCACGTTTCCAAATCGGGTCGTGACATAATAGCTACCTTAAGTTTCTTGACAAAGCTTATCAGGTGACTTCGAGATGCATTATCAGAATTAAGTTGAGATGATTTTACTATGCATGTGCAAACATGTTTTCTCTCATCAGAAAAGGAAAGATTCAGATGAAGTGAAATTTATTAAGCAAAATGCATTCATGTGCATCAAAGAAGCAAGCTCACTGTAGCAAAATCAAGGAATCAAGGAAATGGACATCAGAAAGTAACACTCAACTTTAGAAAGAAGGGATTCAATTGTGATAACATTCAAAAGCTGGAAGCAATGTGTTACTCAATCATTAGTCATCATAATCATGGACTATTCATCATTACAAAGTCAAAAATTGAAGATCAAAAGACAAATACATTAGCAAGAAATTAGCAGCTCTCTTCAGAAAGTTCGCATCTTAAAAAGAGAGGGAAAGCAATCAGATTTGAAATTCAAATTCCAAAGTCAAATCAATCTCTTTTACTTGGAATATCATCTCTTCAGTACTCTCGATCAACAAAGAAAGACTTGTTAAGAAATTCAGAAACCACGTTCAGAAAGTAGAAGAATAGTTTCTAATAGACTTCAGAAACTTCAACTCACCAACGACTTTTGAAAAAAAATTCCTAACACCAAACAGGCTACTCTTCTAGCTTATATTCTCAATACTCAATTGATGCTTGACACGTGCTGGTTTAATAAAAGATCAGGGGCAATGGTAACAAAAGAGAATCATCTATAAATAGAGATGACCAAGCTTCAAAAGAAAAGAGACAATAAATAGTGCAAAAACACTAAAATCTTTCGAAATCTCTCTACAAGAATTATTAGCTAGATTCCTTGTATATTAAAATCTTCTTCTACATACTAGATTATTCATACGTTCTTCTGAGGAAGAATTATCAGAAAGAAGTCACTCAAGCTGGTTAAGATTCATCACTTTACATTTAGAAAAGGAGAAGCTAGAGTGTAATATTATTCAAAGTAAACATCAATCGAGAATCCAGTGTATCGTCGATCCAGTAGTGATCGGAAGTTGAAAGCTTGAAGAGGCTACTGTAAAACTACTTATTATTATTGAGTTAGTAAGTGTGATTTACTAACGTTGGTAAGAGCTTGGGAAGGCTACTAAGGAAGTTTAGTGAAACTTAATGGTTACTGAGAGCTGGATGTAGGCAAGTGTTGGCTGAACCAATATAAATCTCATGATTCAGTATCTTCTCATCCTTAATCTCTTTTATTTTACAGTCTTTGATTTTGCAAAAACACCTTATCATTATCTCTTACTTTTTATCTGCTTGCTAAAATTACTTGATTTGGAAAGTAACTTTCTGAAAAAACTAACCTATCTTCCGCTGCACTTAAAGCTCTAAACTTGATAGAGTTTTATTTAAAAAGTTTTCAGTTTGAATATTAAGAAAAGAAGCACGATTTAACCCCCTCCCCTTTTTCGTGCATTTTCTTGCTATCAATGTTGTCTAAGCTATCAAGATTTATAGGAAAACCAAGTAACCAAAATTGGAAAGTTATAACAAGAATTACAATTTTTGGTTATCTCAAGAAAACCATAAACTTGGGGTTACATTGCAATAATTATTAGAAGGTTATTCTGATGCTAGTTGGATTTCAAATTTGAGTGATAACAAATCCACTTTAGGATGGATTTTCATCATAGGTGGGGAGTAAACATTGGGCCTTAAAGAAACAAAAATATATTTCACATTCTACTATAGACGCTAAGTTTATAGCTTTATCATTCACAAGAAAAGAAGCAAAATGACTTAGGAATTTGTTATATAATATAAAGCTATGGCCACAGCCAATGACTTCCATTTTGATCTTCTGTGATAGTAAATCAACCATGTCCCAAGCATATAACAAGGTTTACAATAAAAAAAGTTTAGACATATAAGCTTGAAACATGAGTTCGTGAGGCATCAATTAACAAGAGATGGTAAAATTACTATCACATAAGTAAAATCTGAAAGGAATTTAGCAAATCCACTAACTAAAGGTTTGTCATGGGATAAAGTGAAAAAGATTATTGCTAAAATGGGATTAAAATCTATAGTTGTTAAATGATGGGGACCCTACCTTATTCTGGTAAAACACTAGTTTCAAGGTTTAATAGCTAATAACAAGTTATTTAGTAATTGGAGTGCTAAGATATAGGATATATATATATATATATATATATATAGGAAGGTGAGTTAAAATTGGATTAACAATATTGTTTATCAAAGGATTCCACCTATATGAATGTAGTAGTGGCATTTTGATTAAGAATTTTAGCAGTTTTATTCTTCCAAATATTCAAGATACCAGGATGAGCAAATGGCCATGAAAATTCCTAAGATTAATAATTTCTTGAACTTGTTAAAATATAATATATATGTGACTTTTTTATATTAACATAAGGAGTATTGGTTCAATTAATTAGACACATATTGCTTTGTTAGGACTTGAAAAGTTTGCACTAAAAGAATGTTTAATCCTAATGACGCATGCATAAATTTGTATTAATATTTTCACTTGTAAAATAGTGGGGGGGGGGTAAAATGTAACTTAAAATTCAGATTAAATAATAATACAATGAATTTTACCATTGATTCGCGGTTACACATTCACAGTATTCTTCTTTATGGTTGTTACAAACTAAAGTAGTGGCCCTATACTAAATGGGTTGGATTATGGCCTTAAGGCCCATTATCATCCTTGTACCTCTATATAAGGCAAGAGGTAACCCCAAATCATGTATGCACATTATCCTATTCTACCTTATACCTCCTAAGCACTCCCTGACTTGAGCATCAAAGTCCTTGCAGATACCTCACTCTCGATGGGTCTTGGAGCTAGGAGCTTAGAGCGTGGAGGAGGAGGAAGATCAATAGTGTATTCATGCTCCCCGTATAAGGTATAATCTATACTATATTGCACCAGTTTCTATTGCCATAAAATCATCTCTCCCAAAATTCTTACGAGATTAGATTAAAATACATGAATAGTTTTTAATTATATCTAATATGCTTTTTTCACGCAATGCCTCTTTTACACTTGAAGCATGGACAATGCACAAGCTTACCTTGTGCTAAAATTTAATTATTTTTATTTAAAAGAATGGGATCAACAAATATCGAACTCTAAATTACAAGGTCATAGAACTTTCCTACCATCTTAGAATTAAGTGGGTATAACTCGACTGCAAAAGCTAGCTCAAAGGGTAAGGATTGCCCAAGACTTATAAAGACTATCTAGGCCATATATCTAGGTGATGTGGGCCTCTGATACACCTCCTCACACTCAAGATTGGAAACGGACTTGGAGCGTGAAATTTGATTGACTGGACATATAGGGTTGGCCCAATAACAACCATAGGATAAGGTTTGATATCATCGTATAATTGAGTATGCCTAACTCAAACCCAAAAGCTAGCTCAAAGGGTGAGGGTTGCCGAAGATTTAATGGACTAGGCCAAATAAACATTGGGCTTGTACATTAGTAGATAGTTATAGATAAATTTAGGCTCAAAGGAATTAAAAGGGTTGGAAATGCTCCACTAGGGCTAAAATGAGGAAAGTATGATGCCTCAAGTCCATATATCCTTAGCTAAACCTAATACAATCTTAAGGTACCTTGAAAATCCCCTGGATATGTAGAGACCTTAAAATATAGCAATATGGCTGAATCAATTAAAATTTGGTTAGATTTGATAGATAGTATTATGATTTGATATGATATTGTATCTCTCACTATTTCACTATAAATATCCCTTCATATGCTCTGTGGAGAATAACCTTTGAAACTATCAATAGTATCATTCTCTCTATTATTCTCCATTATTCTCTCCACTATAGTTCAGGGTACAATCAGGTCGATTTGGTTTAGTTTTTGAGGAAAATGAATCAGAACCAATCAATTTAGGTTTGAGTTGGTTTAGTTCGGGTTCCTTACTTTTTTATGACATAATTCGAACCAATTCAACCAATCAAATTCAGTTTAGTTTAGTTCGGGTCTATGATAAAGGGCATCTATGCCACTTATCTTACTTCTAAATCTTAGTTTTTTACATGAGTTTTATTGTGTTATTGATATGATTAATTAGGATTTTGACTTGCCTCATTGTGCATTTTTTTATAGAATCATTGACTATTGCACTAATTTTAGAAATAATCATTGGATTAGTGTTTATTGCATTTAATATGTCTCTTTGAGTATGGTTTTTGTATAAGGAAGCTTTGAATTGAGTGCAAAATGTCAAGAACAAGGCTAGGAGCTCTCTACATGGAACTTGTAGTAATGAGAATTTGGGAGCTAAATAAAAAAGTTCTTGAGCTCATTTGAGCATATTTGCAGAAAACATTATAATGGAAAATCTATATCTCTCTCTACAGGGATTAGATTAAGATAAATAAATATGTTTGAAAAGCTCAAGAAGTCCTCTAAAACTTTCATGTTCAACTCAAAACTTAGTTCTAAGAACATCTTGGTGAAAATTGAGTTGCAAGATTAAAGGCTGATGATGTTCTGATACTGTCCAACTTGACCTTCAGTTAGTATTTTTGCAATATCTATAGCAAAGATGTCTGCTTTAGGTGATTTTGGTGGCATTGGAAAGCTTATTCAAAGGGCTATAATATCCATTTCTAGTTCCAAGGATAAATTCGAATGTTTAATGGGGCAAAACAGACCAAATACATGAAGATGTCAATTCTACTCAACGCTACAACAGTGCTCAACAGCACCTGAAAAATGATCTTAAACAACGTAGCTCATTGCTAAGCATTGCAACGCTCAATATAGCACTACAGCGCTCATGCGATAGTGGGATTGCAAAAAATTAATCAATTTTTGGGCCCAACTTTGTACTATCTTAGAAACCAGTATTTAAGGGATTGGCACAGACTTTTACACTAGTTTTTTTTTTTTTTTACTCACTTTAGGTTGTAGTTTAAAGCTCTCTCTCTCTCTCTCTCTTTCTCTACATATCTCTCTATATCCCTCCCTTCTCCTTTATTCTTCTCTCTCTTAGGGATTTCATTGGTAAATGTGCTTTGTCTTGGATATTATGGCAATGATTGTTACTATTGTTTTCATGTTCCACTAGAGGAGTAGATTTTCTTACCAGTTTAGGGTTTCCGGATGGATTGGAATGATGTTTAAGACTCCTTTTTATATTGAATGCGTTAGTTTTCTCAATGTTTTGCAGTTTCTATTTTTATAATTATTATGGTGATTGCTATACTTTTTATATTTGAAGGAACATTAGAATTAACTTTCTAATCGGTGGTTAGGCTATAGCAATTGGTGCCTTAATCATTGTAATTTTTAAATAAATTGAGATCTCATTTATTGGTTATTTGCATTTGTCAAATTTTAGAATTAACAATAATTTATTACTAATAGCTACTAATAAATTCAACATTTAGTCTGTAATAACTAGTTTCAATCCTAGGAATACCTTACACTAGTGCCTTCTTTATTGTTGCTATTATCTTTTAATTTTCATTGCTTTGCTTTCATTATCAAAAACCCTCAAGTTTTTCAACTAAGTGATAAAGTCTCTTTGAGAGACAACCTAGATTGTGCCCTTTATTATGCAACTTATGTTAAAACAATTTATAATTTGAGGAGGTAGGCGACAACCTTGCTTCAATCTATGGGTACCTGATTGAGATTTTCAGTAGAAAATTCATATAACACAAAAAAAATGAAAAAATCACAAATGCATAAATTATAATCTAATAAAATAAAAAAGAAAAAAATCACAAATCTACAAATTACAATCACAATATGAACCATCACAGATCTAGTTTTTTTTTCGTATTATATAAAATAAATAAAAAATTGATGAAACAACTTCACAAATTTAGCTCTTTTTAGGTGATATAAAATATGAAAAAGAAAAGGTGATGGACCTACAAGTAAGCTACTTGCGACTCTGTGAACGAGGGACCTGTGATGGCGAGAACAAATACGTGCCTCTGTGATGGCAAACTTTGAGGTGGAAAGCGCAAGCTGGTGGAAAGTGCAATTTGTGCCTCTGTGAGACTATGGTGGCAGCGCATGGAGGAAAGGTTGATATGTGCCATTGTGAATATGGTGGTAGTGAAAGGAATATTCATGGGATGATGGGCAGTAGGGTGGAGTGTGTGCGGTTGAGCAAGGGGCGGTAGCCCTAGGGTTTGTGGAACTTGAAAAAAAGGGTTGACTTTGGTGTTATGTGTTTGTGTTGCGTGTTGTGTGTCATGTGTTAGTGTGTATAGGTGTAGTGTAGAGAATCATAATAGAGATATTACTTAGTTAGTTAGTATAATTTTTTTTAATATTTTTTAAGTGTGTTATTGTTATATAACTTCAGGAAAAAAAATAAAGGTCGAGTCGAGTCATTGGGTCCAATGACCACAAAAACAATACCCAAACCAATAAGAAATCAGTTTCTTTGGTTCTTAACCAAATAAGCCCGATGACCAGAACTAAATCGAACCAAACTCATTAGCTCAGTTCAAGTTGGTTGGGTTGGACCGGCTCACTTTCAACCTCAATAGTAGTTTTACAAGACAATTTTGTATTACAAGAATATTGGGCCAATGTCTTTTCGGCTCAATTTTTCTAGTCCGTTCACTTAAGAATAACATTCCCAGACCAAAAAATGAATAACACTCCAGCACAACTGATAGGAGTAAGCAACGAGCAAATTTCCATTTTAGGTTCATAATAATCTAAGTCATAAAACTCTCTTATCCAAGAATAACTTGTGTGTTTAGTTTCAATTCTCATTTTTCATTTATGTTTGTTTTAAGTGCTTCATGCTTTTAAGATTCTACAAAAATAAAAATAGCAAAAACAATTTTATTTTTTTCAATCCCCAAATAGTAAAAACAAAAAATAAAAGCTGCAACCAAACAAGCCCTTAATCATTTTGATTGAGTTATTTTCATGGATTTGAGTCATCCTAACAGAAGATTCAACTAAATTACTTTAGCGGATTTTTAGATTAATCATTGTTTTAATTTATTTTTCAGATTAATGAATTTGCATATTATATCATTGCATGGCTATAAATAATTTTATATTTAATAGTATATTGACATTAAAATCATACTCCTTTTATTTTTGAATAAGTGTTATATTTTTAATTAAATCTTTTCACATTTATTTTTTGATTTAAGAAATTTAAAAATGATAATTTTTTTAATTTTATTCTCATATTTTGGTACTATTTTAATTTTATTCTTAGTAAATAGCGATATGAAAGGACAAACAAAATATTAAGAAAGAAAGAAAGAGATAAATCATGAAGAATAATTTGTATAATATATCATTTTTTTTCTTTTTTGTTGTACAAACGGAGCCGGAGCCCGGCAAAATATATCATTATTTTTCCAAACTCAATATTAGTATTTATGTGTAATATTATCTTTAATCTGTGTGAGTTTTTACAAAGGGACACTTCTTAAAAATTTAATGGACTAATTATTTAGTTCAATTTTACAGAAAACTTACAAAATTAAATGAAGATTAACTTTGCGTACTGGACACTTCGAGGCCCAACATGTACCCAGGACCTGTAATAATATGACTGGTAGAATGGCCCATCTTGCCAAAGATAAGTTAGATCAAATTTTGGTTAATTAGATTTCATCATGCATCCATCTTGTATTGGATAATAACAGGTTTTTTTACGATCACTAGATAATAATAGTGGAATATACTTTTCTTACTTTACAAAAAAAAAAAAACACTTTGCGCACTGGGACAACTATTGAATGCTCACTGCTCAGAACTATATACATATATACACGTATGAGTGCACCGTACATAGGTGAACACGTGAATATTTAATTATTTATAGCCCTAGACCCCCGAAAATAACTTTGAAAGAGAAAAATACAAGGAATGGATTGAATTCGTGTCTAATCACTGAAAGTATCAAAATTTGTGGTTGATTCCTTGCCGACTAACCCTCTTTGTCAATTCAAAAGGATAGACCACTCATGCCAAAGACGGTTTTGCAAACTTCAAATTGGACTTTTCAATTCATCAAATCAAATCAAACTCATTGATTCCCATTGTGGCAAGACAGTGATTAGAACAGAATGGCATCTCCTAATCTATATAACCAACACCCCCTCACGAGTTGCGCAAACGAGGCCCGTGATTGATGTAGAATGTGCCCGAATTATTGTATGATTATAAAACAGCAAAGGAAAAACAAAAACAAAAACAAAAACGCACATGGACTCATGTCTTAGAATTTTTAAAAAATAATTAAAAAATAATTTATTTATTATTTAGAATGATTTATAGAAAAATGGAATAGGAAGGTATATAATTTTTCAATTATGAAATATTGTCGATGTTTCGATGGTCTTTTACTTAACAATATAGAAACATGTGTAGGTTATTTTAGATTAGTTAATCTTAGTTTAAGTCTATATAGTTTGAATTTTTCAACTAAACCACTGCATTTAAAAAATTTTGTAATCAAATCCCTAAAGTAAATTATTACTAAAAAAATTAAATACAATAAATATCTAGAAATCTAATTGACTATTTTTAGAACTTGCACTCTTTCAACCAAAAATATTTAAATTTTTAAAAAGATAGGCTACTCGAAGGCTTAATTATATGAGTTTTATAATGTGGGAACTCAATTAAAAGTTTTAAAATCATAGAGACCTAATTAAAATTTTGATGAAAATATAGATATCTTCAATTTAATTAAATCTACTTCTTATTAAAAAAGAATACGTCTAGTATTGTCATGACCAACTTAGGAAATGTGACCAGTACGTGGGGAGGCGGCCCCACGGAGGTCCTTACATGCTGTGACATATATAAAACTTTATAATTTGCAAATAATCATAATTTAAATAGTAATTGGATAAATACTTTTGCTCATAAATAGGAAAACAACTTGTGATTAATATCCAAATGATAATATGACCATTCCAAAATAAATCATAAAATCCTCCACTTGTAATTACATTATTTTGTCAAATAATATAATTAAATATAAATATGCATGGTCCATGAATCCTACCTATAATGTAATGGAGCATTACTAAACATAAACTGACTATACTTCGCTCCAAAGTGAAGCACACCCAAAAATAAATAACAACTATTGAGGAGGAGGTATCTAGGAAGACTCTACACTAGTAACTATATCTATAAGGGAAAAAAAGGGGTGAGTTTTATCTAAACCTTAGTGAGTGGATTTTCACCAAGTCATACATGGGACAACAAGGAAAATACATAATAGTAATCCATCAATCAAAATCATTTCTATCAATAATAACTAATAAGAGTAATAACCTTAGTTTCATGTAAATCATAGGAAAACATAATAATTTATCTAAGGAATTAAAAGGAGAAATGTACTAATTATTCATGAAAGCAATGATCAGTCCATTGCAAACAAGAGCACCTAATTAAGATTTTAACAGTTCTGCATGAATCACTTCCCTCTAGACTAATCTAAGTGTAGGGCAATTACCTTTGTGGGCATCATGGTATATCAAGGTTAACGAATTTACTATTGTTAACTCATAGCTCTGTCTCTATCTAAATTCCTATCCAAGCATCACTCACCGTCAACATGCTAAAGTCTCAAGGCTAGAATCATCAATTTAATGCTTTCCATCCCCTCTATAGTTCACTTTTGAATTTTCTGGAACAAATACTCTCTTCTCATAATTTACTAGAAGCATAAATGGCATACACTATCAGCAATGGTCCCACGTAATTTCTAAAAGTCAGGCATTTTCATGGAAGACAATAAAATCATAATTTTTGCTAACTTGGTTATAACATCTATCACATGGGGGCCAAGTATCGGCATCCCTAGTGTGAGTTTAACACTCGACATGCAGATATTATCCGTTTTGTAGCCTAATTGGGAACTCCTCAAAGATTTGCTCTTCCCCCTTTCCAAGGGAAAACGCGTCTTCCCTTTAAGAGGGGAAAAAAGCAAATCTATGAGGGGCCCCCAGTTAGGCCCCAGAGTATAAAATATCTACATATGCTGAGTGTTACACTCACACTGTGGACTGCAATACGTAGAGCGCCTATGTGTAATAGATGTTACCTTGGCATAACTCTAAAAGTATGTTCATAGCAATTAAATTTCTAAATTCATAGAAGGTACAAACGTCTAGTGGAAACTACTTGTAATGGCACAAAATAAAGCTATGAGCTTAAATCCACTTACTTGAAGGGGCCGAGAGAGAGGTGCCAAGACCGACTAAGCTCTAAGGAGAGCGAATGGCATCGATGACTACCATGGAAGTAATAAAACTCATGGGTAAACTATAGCCATCCAAGAACAACCTATGAACATTGGGAGAATATCCAAACTTGACAATAACTAAGAACATAAACTCCTAATCACATGAGAAAGGAAGAAACGAGTAGGAGATGAGCAGGAGAGAGCTAATTTCACATTTCTAGGGTTAAAATGCATAGGGAAAGGGTTTTCATAGCGTTGGGGGTCACTTAATAAAACTACGTCATTTTGGACATGTTCTGATACTGCTCGCACCACTAGAGTGGTCTATGAACCTTATAGTTGTCACTCTCTTGGTTCGAAAATGGTGTTAATACACCAATCATTGCAGTAGCAGTTAGTCACAGGAATGCAAGTTATGTATTTTTTGAGGTTTTATCATGTATCTAGAACCTTACCAAGAAGATAGGTGGGGCTTGGGAGACCCTAGAGTCATATTAAACTTATCTAAAGACACGTAGACATGAGGTATCATAAGTATAATGTAAAATTTGTGAAGAAAATTTAAAATGTAGGAAATATTGTGTGAAATTGAATGGATGTGGCAATAGACAAAATTTAGAACAGCTATTAGTTAAGAATATTTTTGTAATATTGGGAAAAACACTAAAAAGATGTGACGATAAACACTTATTTGAAATTTTATTTTATTATTGTTACTTTTTATATAAATTTGTTATTTTATACTTGAATAGAGTATTACTTACCTAATATTTTATGACCATACAATAGTTTTTTTTTTAATAGGCGCAAGAAATATCTCTAGTCCACATAATCAATGGCAAGATGAACATTTATTTTTTTATTTTGTGTGAGGATGGGACAATTATTTACCGAATAAAATACTTGAAAGAAAAATGTTATTCATAATCACAATGTATGAGGTCTTGTGCCAATTTATATCTCATCTATCATTGCATGAGGTGTGGATCCTACTTGAATAGGGCTTGCACTTCAGCTACTGGTGAATGATATATGAGTCAATGCAGTACCTTATATATTGTGAGTACAAATAATATAACTCGATTTGAAACCAATAATGGATGTAGACATATTTGTTCGAGTTAGCTAACAACATAGGGCATGGCAACTTTGCCCACATGCACCAACGTGATGAGAGTTGCTAATAATGCCACTATAATCTAACATTTAATTCTCGTTGATTTGGAGTAGGAACTTGGATATGATGGTGTTTGAGTAAGCACTTATATGGACTGGAAGTGGGTTTACATCACTTTAGTCTAGATTCCTTATTTCATGGGCAACACGTGTTTCTGATTCTTCCACCATTATAGTATGTCCTATGTGTGCCCTTTTTTCTGTTTCTTTTTAATTATTATA
This sequence comes from Dalbergia cultrata, assembly GCA_031216105.1. NCBI lineage: Eukaryota > Viridiplantae > Streptophyta > Magnoliopsida > Fabales > Fabaceae > Dalbergia > Dalbergia cultrata. The sequence continues at coordinate 25,068,960 of CM062353.1, read as the reverse complement.
GTTAATAATTGAAAATAGAATGTTTTATACGAAAAAGTAGAGTTTTTATATTCTCAAAATACAAGGGACTTATCACAAAATTTGGATACCTATTTTTTATTAGTATTTTTATTCAGTGCTCTTAAAATACTAGTTAGCAAAACCCTTATATTTATATATATCTCTATTTATAACTAAGATTGTCCCCATAAGCTTTAGAGATTTATTGAAATTTATATCGATTTCACTTGCTTATAGTTATTAATTCATTAATTTAAGTGATAAAATTTTATATATATATATATATATATATATATATATATTAATGTTAGAAATGAAATGCTTAAATAATGTTGAACATATAGATTAATTAAAATACATTTTTAATCATTTAAAGAGGAAGCTTACAATTATAACTCATAATAAAAGGGGTATTTTAGTCGATCTATACTTAAATATTACAATTTGTCATTAGTAATCAAATACGTATCACATGTCATTGTCATTTTCATCGCTTAAGATGATAGATCATCAACTATAGGGGAGGCTAGCATAAGTGTTAATAAATATCAATGATCTTTGGGATAATTTTACAAATAGAGGGGTATCATGTGTAGCTACACTTTAATTGCACTAAATTGAAAGAGAAGTCTAATTCACCTTTTTTTCAATGTGTGTGTTTGTGCTCGACTTCAAGATAGAAGAAACCTCCAAAATCTGTGATCCTTCAAACATTTCTTCTTCTTATTTTTTTGGGACAAAAAACATTTTACCTCGAATTATAAGGTTTGTGCACTTTACCCTAGACTTTTAAAAGGGTAAAAATCGGCGATTGAACTTTTTTGAAATTCCTTTTGTTAAATTCTCATCTATTATTAATTGAAAATAAGTACATTAAACCCCCTCTAAACTTCGAGTCATGTGCAACCCAACGTGCTAAACTAAAGAACAATGTGCAAGCCAATACCCTAAAATTACTTAAACGTGTATTACTTCTATTAACAATAGATGAAAAAGTTAACAAAAGGTGGGTTTTCACAACTACAAAATGTTTGGAATCAATTTGCACATTTTCAAAACTCTAAGGATAAGGTATATGGATCGATCAGTACTAGTTCGACCCTTACCCCTGAGCCCCTTGCCTGAACACCTACTCCTATGATCCTGTAAGGCCTCCCCCTCCTAGCCCACCACGACCATCTACCCATGCATGAGGAGAGATGTCATGCTACCTTAACCCCAATCCTGTAGATATCACCCTCCTACCCAAGGGTCTGCCCTGACCCTACATTCTTGTCATCCACACTCCTCAAATCTCACAATTCGCTCTTTATCATAATCTCCCCACTTTAATGCCTCGTGATCCATCATCAAAGGTCAGGATGAATATATATACCTTCTCATCCCGGACCTAAAGGACGAATATATAAAACCCATACTATGAATTTGACTTAGAGTAAAGAGAGTTGGGGTTTGTATCCAACACAAAATGCTAACATCCGCATGAAGGTGTGGAGGTTAGCAATCCCCCCTCCCCCAACATACTCACACACATACATAGGTTGTGGAATATCCATTTACTTTAAGATCATAAGTTATATATAATATACTTACTCTATCTAATAACTTTTATGGACATAAAATTAATTAATCCAATCTTTGAATTTAAAGTTCTTACCAAATAAATTGTGCTTGTAAAATTTCATACAATTCAAAAATGATTTGACACTCCATTATTCCATTTTATTTTGACGGATATTATATATTTAAAAGTACAAGTAGATATCGATCATTAAATCGTGTTTGACCCATTTTGCCACCCATGACCAAAGATATAAGCTTTGAGATTGATATACATTTTTTTTTCATCATTTTGTTGCTTAATATGTATTTTGACTAATTGCCACTAAAAGAGATAAGACTTTGATTGATATGTTTGTGAACCACAAATGGATCTCCTCACGGTTTAATTTACACATCAGGGAATCCATTCCCCTTTCTAACCATTCATATGCTCAACGAGTGGTGTAGCGGTGCATTATTTGTTTTCTTTGGATAGGACTGTTTTAAAATGGATTTGTATTTAAATAAAAACAAAAACATTTATTTTAAATCATATTGTAACTATGATTTATTAGAATAGTTTTTTATTTCCCATATTCTGATCACAAGATTATATTTCAAGAAAAAAAATATATTAAAGAGTGTTTTTGGCAAGTACAAAGGATGGCAATGTGAAAAAAATAAAATTTATGATTGAATATTCTTTAATAATTTAAAGGTTTTGTAAATGTGTAGTTTTAAATATATTAAAGAATTAAATAAATAAATAAAGACTAGAATAGTGTTATTTGGACTCACAATGTATGAGATACCATATCGACACACTCTCATCTACTATTGGATGAGAGTAGTACACCTAAATAAATAATAGTGTGTTTGGTTCAACTTTTAATATGGTTAATGATGATTTTGGTAAACATTTATCTCTTATTGGGAGTTTGTTAGATAGAATGTTTTTATATGTTCAAGAATATGACCATGAGAATGTAAGATTCTCATGTTTGATAGGTGTTTCTTTCTTTCTTCTTCTTCTTGTTATTCTGTTTTGGGAACCCAGGGTATCTACCATCAACAATAGTGACTAATCCTCTTGAGATACAGAGCTTAAAGATATGGATTTTATTTTTGACCACGAGACCCTCTCCAAATATACAATAAAAAATAAAACCCCTGACTGAATATGCTTAAAGAGCCTAGCTAGCTATCATTGGTAAATGGTTTTGAATAATATTCTCGAGAATGTAAGTTGCAATATTCCTCTCACCTCTCAGATTGGAATATAAGGGTATATTTGGTTTGAGTTTCTAGTTTTCAGTTTTCCAATTTTTGTGAAAGAAATACTGAAAATTTTTAAAACTACAAATTACAGTTTTCAGTTTTCAATATTTCCTTTACAAATTCATGAAAATGAAAACTCAGAACTGAAAATTGAAATCAAACAGGTCATAAGATTCTGAAGAGAAAAGGGAATGTTTTGCAAAAGTAGAAAAAAAATTGATCATAACCCTAAATCACCATAATTATTGTTGGACCATTATCGCCATCACCAAATGAAACCACTATGGCGGGTCACCGAACAACCATCTCTAATCGCTAAGCCATCACTTTCATCACTCTACCATTCTATTGAGGTGTTTTTGGAAAAATACTAAATATTCTAGGAATGTCATTATCAATCAAATAGTTAAATGATTTATTCTCAAGTATAATTTACAAGATTTTTGGGATTTCCATTTACGTACCAAACACACTTAAACTTCTTACCTAGAAATGTGATTCATGAGAATAGCATCCCACGAATGTTATTCCCATAAATTAAAAAAAAAAATTAGCCTGTCTGCCAAGCCCCTTTTAAGAAGTAGAAATTTTAAAATTATCAAATACTTAAAAGGTATTTATACTTTTAAAATAATTTTGTAAATACTATTTTTATTTATTTTTTACATATGTTTCAAACATAATATATTACTATTATTATTTAATACTTACTGTTTTCAATTTCTTCTTTTATTAATGCTAAAACATACTTATAACCAAAAATTTAAATTTAAATTCCCATCACATGTTCCTTTTTCTTTATAATATCTACTACTTCAAGGCTTATATATACACATATTAAGAAAGTTAATAAATTATTTTGATGTTATTAAAATATAAAAAACAATTATATTTGAAATTTTTTAATACAATATATTTATTTATAACATAGGCGAAAAAAATGTTATGAATACATTTCAATTTTGTATTTCCCTGGGCCCACCACCTTATTTTGTGTTTTTGCCCTTGTTGTAAATATGTTGTATAAAAATGTTGTATACATATTATTTCTTAAAAAATATAAGCTAATTTATATAAAGATTCTTATATTAAAATTATAATTTTTAAAATTTTATTTGATTTGTTAATAAGTAATTAGTTTCAAGATAAAATTTAAAACGTAATTAGTCTTTTGATGTTTATATTTAATAAACAAATGTAAAATATAAATATAGTTATAAAATGACAAATATTGTAAAACGAGAAGAGTGTCTAATGAACTTTGCTAGTGAAACGATAAGAACATAGCAATGTCATTTTATCGTAAATCATGAGTCAATTATTATGATATTTCTTTACATCTGGGACATGTCTGTCAATTATGATTGCCATCAAAGTCAATATGCACATTAAAGAATTAAGAATAATATCGCACGCATCCATTTGAAGTCCTACCTCGCATTCAGTATTATCCTTCTTTTCGACCTTTTTGTTCATTATGTAAAATGTTGAATATGCTTTATTGGCCACAACCGTGTCCTCAATTTTCCATGCACATTCCTCTTCAGAGTTGAAATAGTGGAATCAAATATTCAAAGTAGGACTAATTTATATTTATTAGCTCAATAATAATACAAAGGATATTATTTGTACTTATCGGATGCGGTGCATTATATCGACTCACCTCAATCATCATTAGATGGAATGTGATCATATTTGAATAGGATCAACATCTCATCCAATAATAAATAAGATTTTAGTCTGCACGGTGCCCCACAGCACAAATAATATAACTTATAATAATAGGATTAGAAAAGAAGGATTTATGAGCTCTGTGCCTTGCGATGAATGTCCCACCCTCATTTTGGTTTTTTAAAGAAAAGGACATAAAAATATTTGAGAACACCGTATGATAACCATGTGGTGGCCGCGGCAGTTCAACTTCCAAAGATAGCGGTTTTACAAGAAAGGAAAAGAGGAACTGGGAATAAATTGAAAGGAACGAGGAAAGTGACGAAAAATCTAACCTTCTTTAATGAACTTTAATGCAATAATTCATTTTTCTCGACCAAACTCCGTGATGGGCACACACGAATGGGGTGCTTGATGTAAACTGATCATCACCAATAATTCACTCGAGGAAGATTGTAAGGGCATCTTCATTGGCAAATTGAGTTTGATCGACCAAATTCAATTAGATTAATTATCCCAATTAGATTACATTTGGAAGTTACGATTTTGGAGGAGAAGGGAGAGAAAGGAAGGATTTATAGTATAAATTAGATTTATACAATTTCACTTATTTATAGTTATTCTTCTTGTAGTAAGTGCATGCATAACAACAAAAAATGTTCAAATTAAAATATTTAAATACTTTAAATGACCGAAAGTGATAATGAAAATATAGAACTAATAATTTTTATTAGATAAATGGGAAAGGTACACTTGTGTGAACTTAATTATTTGTTTTGTAAAAATGCAATATGCAATGCTCCATCGATCCTCAATTTTGAGGACGGGACCCTCCGTCTTAAAAATGTGTCTTTGAGTTGGTGCATAAGTTTGAAGTTGATTTATGAGAGCCATGTCAAAAGAAAAAAAATGAGAGTCGTTTGGATGTATTTCTTTATGCGATTTAATTGTTTTTTTGTCTTCTACCAATTATCCAGGTTTAACAATTTCTTTTTGTCAAGCAGGCTTTAGAAATTAAATAAATAATAAAGCTGAATAGTAAACTTCAGTGGGCTGAGGATTGTCTTCTAATGAATTTTTCTCTGGTCAGTGTATGTACGTATTTGATGTTTTTCTTTCCCTCAAAATATACACTGTTCTTTTCCTTTGTGTGATTTGCCCCATCCCATGCGTTGCCGTCCATGGAAAGATACTGGATTTTTATATCTCAAGAGACAACATATTTGAAAAAGTGAAAAGTGAGTAAAATTCCGATTAGTTGTCTTGGGGGGTTCACATAAAATTCCTAGTCTCGATTAATATTCACTCCTTCAATTTGTGCTTTTATTAAACAATAATAAATTTAAAATAACCAACAAGAAGAGGATAATTGAATAAATTACGCTGGCATTGCATATTAAAGTTGGTAAAGCACGCACGATACTGAAAGTGGCGGAATGGATTCGATTTGGTGTAAATCCTTGACGACAGATTGAAATGGGAACTCCATTTTAGAGTCTGTATTATTATATGCTATATACTACTTAGAGAATCACATTATTTCGACATGATGAAGGGATGCTATCTAATTTAATACGAATGTAAACATTTTTTTTTTGTAACTCATTTTTCACGCTGAAACTGTCATACAACTTTTTGCTATGCTTGTGGCTGCTGCACCATCAAGTAAAAGTTTGGTATCAATTATTGACTCTGATATAGCAGCCTTTATCTGATAGTTCGTAGTTTATCGTTTTTATTTTTCTTTATTTTGTTTCTTGATAAACCAGTTTATCCTTTTTAGACCAAATTGCCAAATTGGTCCTCCCCAAATACTCGAGAAGATAGATTGGTCACTCACATTTAAAAGTCCCAATGTGATTCCTCACTTCTCATTAAGAGAGAGGTATATTGGTCTCTCTGTTAATTATTATTCCATGAGAATATTTTTTGGAACAAAATGCATAAATTGTCCTCTTTTTTTTATGTGAGAGATCAAGTTGAGACTTTCAAAATCTAAGGACTAACTTGTCTCTGATATATTTTTGAGGGATTAATTTATATATTTAATCATACTTTTTTGTCAAGTATTAGAATAATAAATCATTTGAGGGATTGACATATCCTTTTGTACGAAGAAATAAAAAAAAAAAGACTTTCAAATCAGCTAAGAAAATTTGTTCTCCCAACTATTTGCGAGAGATTGAGATTTAGTCTCCCTTTTATTATGCAGGCATGCAGCCTAATGTCACATTTTTGTTGTTTTGGTTCAAGAGAGATTACGGGATTAGTTTGGCGCTTTGACCATTAGGGGCTCCATTTACAGGTTTTCATTGTAACATTCCATTGGTACTCTACTACAGCTACAACGGACGATTACTAGGACCAAATAACCAATACTGTGTTGTGGCATAGTCACCATATGGCAAACGAAAATCCAAAGCTTGAAAAGGAACGTTTTTCTTCCCTAATGCATCAATTCTATTTAAATTAGATTAATTAGATTTCAATGAAGTCTAACAATTTACAGTAACAACAAAATAAAGCCAAAATAACAAAGGGGCACTGCTGCAAGGTATTGATTCCGTTGTAAAATAATAAAGAATCAACTAGTTATTTTACTTGAAAGTTGCAATGCATGGTTGATGGATGATTTCGAGCGATTCTCTTGATAAATTCTTCGAAGAAATTGTTTAGTTTACTCAAACAGACATAAAACATTTCTTAAGAAAATGAAAATTTGTTGAATTTACTTAGAAAGAGTGAAATACAAATCAATTAGGAAACCATTGCTCCAAACTGGAAATGATTCTTTTCCTTTTCCAACTTGCTCTATAATTCTTTTTTTTTTTTCTTTTGCTGACACATTAAACATTCTGATTGGGGGCTGGATTTTAATCCCTATGCAAACCTTAAACCCATCCAAATTCCAATTGCAAACAAATTAACTATTCATCTTCTAGCGGGGTGATCCCTAAGAATGCATATAGAATAGTTCGTCAAACTCTCGAGTTAAACTCATAGACTCTTATATTTTCAAATTGGGTTGATTCACATGAAAACTTAAGTATGAGTAAACTCAAGTGAATTTGCACAAACTTAAGTACATCTGCACAGTTACTCTTTTAGTTATAATTTTGTCTCTACAGCAGCAAATTGAAGATGGAATTTCATAAGAAGATCTCTTAATTAGACCTTTTAGATTGAAATTATAATATATTGACTTAAGTTATTTTAATTTTTTATGTCTTGAAATTTCAATTTGTTATATTTAATTATTGTGATTTTTAACCGTATATTATATTTGATAACTTGTATTTGCTTTATTGTAGTGTTATAAGTGAGATTTTTATATATTTTTATTTGATTATGAATTTATTTATGTTATGAATACTTATAAAGATCATTTTTAAATAAATAAACTCTTATAAATTTATGAGCCGAGTTCTCGATATTAATTGAGATAAAATCGCGAGTTAAACAGTATAGTATAGCATACAATAGTACAATTGTCCAAGGAGCAGTAATCATGAGATTGATCATTGGTCATTACCAGCACTGGCCAAGTTTGGCAGTCTTGTCTCCTTTCTTTGTTAAATCACTGAATTCTACTTATTAAGATCGTGCTTATTTCAAGGGTTAAATGCATTTTATTTTTTAAATTTTAGATTATATGTAATTTGTAACATCCCCTACTGTTTTATGGATGGATGACTGTCCCCACAAATTAATACGGGTCTTTTTAGCATGTTTTGTTCTCACTCACACGCTTCCTAGGAAAACTTCTCAGAAGGTCACCCATCCCAAAATTGCTCCAAGTCAAGCACGCTTAACTGTGGAGTTATTTCAGTTTGGGCTTCCGAAAACAAAATGCACAGTTAAGCATGCTTGACTTGGAGCAATTTTGGGATGGGTGACCTCCTGGAAAGTTTTCCTAGGAAGCGTGTGAGTGAGGACAAAGCATGCTAAAAAGACCCGTGTTAATTTGTGGGGACAGTCATCCATCCATAAAACAGTAGGGGATGTTACATAATTAATATCTAACTTTTTAAAACGTGCATTGTGATACTTTAATTTTTTTTAAATAGTACAAAAAAACCCGACTTTCCAACTAGTGTAAAACTTTAGGCTATAGTAGGGTGTCAAGTTACACACAATGAAAAAATTAAGGGGTTAATTGCACATGAGAGTTTGCAAACAAGATGTTGGGTTGCACAAATTAGAAATATCATGGGGTTAATTGCACATAAATCACATATTCACTAGTTATTAAAATTATATTAAGGAATGTTTTACCCTTCTTAAAAAGTTCAAGGTGTCATGATACATGTTTTGAAAAGTTAAGCAAAATGCATATTACCCTCACTTCAATTACCGACAGTGATATTTATGCTTGGATTAATCCTAAAATTTATTATCAATTTATTTTTAAAATAAAAATATATACATCAGCAACACATTTAAGTATTTAACTTTTAAGAATAAAACTTCAAATTTGGTCACCGAAGGAGCTCTCAGATGTCAATTTAATTTTCAAAAAAATTTTACATCAATTTAATTCTTAAAATATTATTATTTTTTATAATATAATCCAAATATTAATTCCCAAAAAAAAGTCAATTGGTTTCATTTAAATTTTAGGGAGGCTAATTTCTATAGAGATCATTTGTTCACAAATGATGTCCCCTTTCTTATCTCTCGAATTATTTATTGCCACACATGAAAAGATAAAACCTAAAACAAATTTAAAAATTTATAAGTTACTACATATATAATACTCATCTTACACTAGTCAATAAGTTGTTGAGGGATAAGGAAGGGGATATCATTTAACCATGAGACCTAGCATAATTAGTAGCTAATTGGGTTCCTTAAGCATCTAATCAGGGGTTCGATTCTTGGCGGTGTGTATGGATAAAGTTTTATAGCCAGAGACAAGACCCACACATGTGAGCTCTACACCTCGAGAGGATTATTCATTATTTTCGGCGATGGATACCCTTGATTTATCAAAAAAGCATATCATTTGAGATAGAAGATTTTCATCTGGCTAATTTATATGTGGTTTCAATTACTTTTATTTAGTTGAACTCGAGATATCTACACCACTAGAAGCAGTAAGTAATAATCTCAAGACGTATAGCTTACAAATGCCAATAATAAAATAGATAACAATCCTCTTGACAATAATCACACAAGAGAGAGCCAAAGAAAATAAAAGGAAAAAAGTCATTTTTATAAGTTAAATGGTTATACAAATAAAAACATTTAATCAAATATCTAGTATTAAGATTATAATAATGTTATTTCAACACTGAAATTTCTAGACATCTTGGACACTCTTCTCATAATAAATGTATAAGACCCATATTACTATTATTCCCTTATTTTCTCTCATTATCTTCTCCATTTTTCACTTTCAGAGTTAAATATCTATCACTATTTAAATGTTGAAATATCTTTATCCTTAATATTATAATCTATTTTTAAATTTTATGCATCATATTGCATAATTTTTTAACATTCTTATACGCATATTGTACGGTATCCATAACTCGCATACATGCCATTAGTATTTTAATATCATATAAGTTGTGTTATTTGTATTCATTTTATTTATGACACCATATCAATTTATAATTTATTCATTATTAGATTATGTTTAAACCTTATTTAAGTAAGGTTCATATTCTACCCAATAATAAATAAAGTGTAAATTGATATAATATCCAATACATAATAAATATAAATAATGTTTTTCTATAATAAAACCTTTTAAAAAATAAGGGTGGGTAAGTTTGACTTGGAGTAAAAACATGCCCCTAAGCATTCCAATAAGACCATCCTGTACACGCACACATGACATAACTTCCCTTTCAAGGCCATTCCTCACACATATCACAGTGTTACTTCCACTCATTCCTCTTCCCCTCTCATTGGCCAATAATATTATCTCGCCTACGCCATTTTTTTCCAACGCCTTTACCATAACGCCAAAAATTCCCTCTTCTCCTCACCTCCTCTTTGCTCTTTCTTCACCTTTCTCTCTCTTCAACTCTACTCTCTCTCTTGAGTGAAGTGCAGAGCATGAAGTCATATATGCAGGGGTCCATGTCCATGTCCATGTCCATGTGAACCGTGACGATCAAAAAGTGACCAGCTCTCTCTTTTTTTCTTTTCTTGAGTGAGATGGGTTCGTGTTCTTCTGTGCACAGAAGCCAGGAAACAGCCAACATGAAGCTGGGGCTGTCACTTGGGTCCAAAACTGACAGCCTTGTGATTCCACCATCCCCCATCAAGGACAACAATCCCAATAATGCAAACTTTCGTGTCCTCGACGCTGCTGCTGTTTCTGCCCTTAAATCTCATCGCTCACCGTCTTGGTCAACCACGGACTATGCTAACAACGGTACGGTCTTGTTCTACTCCGGGTTTTCTGTTTTCCTTTTTAGTTTTTTTTTTTTTTTTATAACCATACACCAGCACTTCATGCTTTTCTTAGTACATGATAAGGAAAAAAAAAATGGTTTTGTATGAATATATTTCCTATTAATAATCTCACGACGGTTTCTGGTCTGAGCTCTGGAAAACAATTATTTCTTTATACCTTATTCTTTGTTCTGGAAAGAAATTATTTATTTATTTTTTCTACTTCTGAAATGGATTTTTTTTTTTTTTTTTTGCTTATATTGATGGTTTCTCCGTTATATTGATTCAATCTAATTTGTTTGTATATTAAATTTCTGGTCCACTCGGCTATGATTATGTTTTTGTTATCTTGCAGAAATCGGTCATAAAAAATTAGTCCTGTTTATCTCATATCATGGTTCATTTCTGCTGCCTTCAAAGGCAACTGTTTTTCATAAGTATGCTTGGTCGCCCCTTTGGTTCCTTGATGCTTTTCTGTTAGAAATAAATATGAAGATGATGATGAAGATGAACTTTCTACCAGGATGCTTTTTCTCTGAAATGTTTTGTTTATTTGGTCTGTTTGGGGTTAATATAATTTTTCCCGGAAGAAAAAGAATTGTCTGCTGTTATAATACAAACAAGCCTTAAAAACGATTAATTTGCTGAGCTGTGGATATATTATGACTAATTTGAGAGGGTTTACTTTGTTTTCTGGTTTTTTGTTTTAGTTTAGTATTCACAGGGAAATGCTTTCTCCTTCTTCCGTGTCTTTACTTAGTACTAAGTGATTTGATGGTAATTTTTTATGTATGTGGTTTTCATGGTAGAGTAATTTTTAAGCAAGGAAACCACTATATACATGATATGCTTTAAACTATGGTAAAACAAATCCCTGAGTGTCCTTGAAGATCTTGTTTTACAATTTGAAGGCTGGGTGGAGGACCAGGTTAACATTCACAAACAATGTTTGCATACCAGAACTGTGTAAGATACACAGATAATGGAATGGGCATGTACCATGGTAATTTCCGTGAAGAAGTGTTGGTTGAATTGATTATATGCTTTGATTGCTACATGTGATTTTTGCTTCATTGATGTAGGCTTTTGTGACAGTTAATAACTGCTATTGGTGGTAAGTACTTATTTGTGTGACCGTGGTCCCTACCCTTTTTGGAATTTCTATCCTTTTGGGGACCAGTAATTTAGTGCCACACGGATGGCTATACCTCTATGATGAGTAGATGAAAATTCTCACCAAGTACTATGCCAAGTTTGAAGTCTAGTTCAGACTCATCATCTGATTGGTTGCATTATTATTATTTTTTTCCTACTATTACTTCATCAGCTGCATTTTCTGGAACTTGAACACCATGTTTGCCATCCATATGTCATAGTTGTTGCATTCATGATTTTTTTCTTTTTTTAACTTGGATTTCTCTCCTGTACAGGTAGCAAAGAGGAAGCATTTTTCGACTCAAAGGCCTGGTTAGACTCAGACACAGAAGATGATTTCTATAGTGTCAATGGTGGTAAGAATGCTTTTCCCTTTAGTTGTTTTCTGGTATCTTTACTAGTTTACTTGGCCATTTTGTATTATGATGATTATGTTCTTAACTATGGTAGGGGATGAAATCTGGCCTAGTTAATAACGTGAGGAAATAAGTAGAATTAAGAAGGAAGAATAAAGTAGTCTTGGATGAAAGGTTCATGACACATAAATTATACTATGACAGTTAAGTGTGATGGACATTATAACTTAGCCAACTAAAAATTCTTGTTAGAGAACCTGTCAATATTTTCCCTTTTGCTATAGTTTCTGTTTTTTCAAATTTTTACCATAGCTCTTCTCCATCTAATCAGATTACAATTTTCTTTGTTTCTATTCAAGAGTTTACGCCATCCCGTGGCACCACTCCAGTGCACCACACTTTTGGGGCCCCTGTGATCAACAAAACTCCTCCTGAGAACATAATTCCCGGATCGACGCCTGAGACATCTCCTACAGAAAAGAAAAAGAATTTGTTGGAGCTTTTCCGAGAAAGTGTAAGAGAAAACAAAGGTGGTGATGATGTTGAAAACACTTCAGGCAATGAGAAGAAAGAAGTCAAACCAATTGTACAAGACCTTCTTCCTAAATCAGCACGCAGCACTCCTTATGTCTCAGGGGCTAACTCTGCATGTAGTAGTGAAAGAACTATGAATGAGGATCGTGCATGTCTTGAAGAGAAACCAGTTAAATCAGTGCAGTGCTGCCTTCCAAGCTTCGCATCGTGTCGCAGCTTTAGCGGGAGGAGAAAGGCGAGTCCTGCGATTGCAGCTAATGGAAAAGCCTGACTCCTACTGCAATCTAAACTAGCAATGTATGTACCTCCCCATGTCCTGGAAGGTAAAGTCAGTGAATTGAATATGATAGTCAATAATGTATATCTTTAACATATGCCTGTAGAGAGCCAAGTTAGTATCAATGTGAATTTGGAAGCATGTACACACAAACGGGAAGAGATGCTCTGTGTCAATATGCAACGAGATTTTTCTTTCGTAATCAATCTTCGGGGATAATGATTTACTGTGTTTAGGAATGAGGTATAAATTTTCATGGATGAGTTATATGCGTAAAATTACATATAAAATTCTCCATAAAATTTTTTTTCTCATTTTCACTTCTCAATCAAACATACCTTTAGTCGCATTATTGATTTTAAGATTTTGTTTAGATGAAATTTTATCTAGACTAAATCTATTTAAGCGCCTCATCAGTATCTTTATTCACGACTGTTTTGAGATGGAAATACAAGTGATTATATTTTTGTCTTTTGTTCTCACGCTAAATATGGTTGACCATCCTTATTTTAAAAACTGTCTTTTATTAGCAACTAGAAAAAACAATTGGTTTTAACGTCAAATTGATATAATTGAAGTGGTATATGGTATTTTTTTCACATTAAACGTAGGCTCAGGTTTCTAACTCAATAGCAAAATAAGGAATTGATGCAAACGTTCTGTACTTGTTTAAACTTTGCAAATTAAATTTTGTTGATACTGACCATGAACGGACATGAGGGCTGTTGCAGATTTAATTTGTTACTATAGTGGAAAATCCGTAGGAAGAGCAAGGGTCCATGAAACGAGTAAGAGTAAAGTAGAAAGATTGTTGTGAGGGGAAAAGTAACGAAGGAATAGGAGGGCACACAGATGTTAACAAGGAACTACGAGACAGGAGCCAACTGGTGGTCACTAAATAAGGGAAAAGTAGAATTCAAGGTAGAACCTAACAGATCAATTCAACCAATTGATTTAGCTCATTTCAAGAGAGAAAAAAAAAAAAAAGGAGGAAAATTGTGCAATAAGAAATCTTTCTATCATTTATAATTGAATAAACTACCTCTCAATGTCATCTGGTAACTGTAAATTATAACAAGAAGAAATTATTCTTGCTAAAATATTCTAAATCTTCATTTTTCACAAATGTAATTCACTTTGTCATGCACATTCACTCTCTTATGCTATGCTCTGGTTCTCCACTGAAGTAGATCATTCCTGATTGGTAAAATTAGATGGTAGATGCGGACTACTTTTCAACATACCATTTAATTGGTAATTAACAGTTTGAAATTATAATGGAGCCACTGTGATATGTTTCAATAGAATTACTCATTTTCGTAATAATGAAATAACATATACCTAATTTGAAAGAAAAAGGAAAACAGTTTGAGAGAATAATAAAAAAAATCATATAAAAAATAAAGATCCAAAAAAACCCTTAAAATATTACTACTAATGAACTGATTTCACCACCACATTGCATGTGCCCGTAATACTATTTCTTGCTGTTTCTTTCACTTTTGTTTGGATTCAAAATTAAGCTACTTAGGCAAACTAGTTCTTTCAATCATAAGAACGCGACATTTTATTCCAAACGAATTACTTGTCCAAACACAACTAGGTTTGGTACCCAGCATTTGCGTACAATTTGCAAGCCCCCAGATCTTGTTCATAGGCTCGAAGAGGAAGAAACTCAACCCCACAGGCCACAAATGAAGTCACAGGCTTTCAATAAAGAAGTCGCTACTTTCCACCTCATACGGAACTAATTAGTTTCATAAATATACACAACCAAAAAAGGAAAATCAATTGGCTAATTATAGATTTTCTCATAGAAAAAAAAAAAAAAGGAGAAGCTAGTTATGGGTTTTACTTTATCACCTCAGTTAGGGTGACGGCTTATCCTAGTATGTAGAGGCACTCTTGATCTGCAGTCCTGCTTCAACAGAGATGAAGCACATTTTGGGCTGTAAAAACAATGACATTCATGATGCATTTTACAACTCGTGTGGAAGAGTCTGGATTATCTGTGGCAGGCTCAGCACCTAAACAAGCACACCTAAATAACAACAAACATAACTAGTAGCTAAACTTATACACTAGAATGTGGATTCGTAATGATGGACAATTTCAGAGTTTAGAATGAGGATTAGCACAAACTGAAGATGAACAGTGAGCAAGAAAGAGAGAGTGAATAAGACTCAAACTGAGTGAAAAGGAAATGAATGATTCTTCTTACTAACTGAGATGAACAATAGAGTATATACATACAAGGGATTTCACCCATGTGGTGGAATAGAGTTCAGCTAACTGTTAGAGACAGCTAACTAATCTAAAAGCTATTGTAACAAATTCGCACTAATTAAACTGATGCGGATAATTTAGCCAACAGTATCTTATCCATATGAATGCATCAAGATCCCCCCTCAAGCTGGAGAATGGAGGTCAATCATTCCCAGCCTGGACACTAGATGCTGAAAAGACTTCGGGAGGCAAAGCTTTGGTACACAGGTCTGCAAGCTGTGATTGGGAGTGGGACCAAATTGGAAGAAGATGGATTAGTGCAAATTTCACCTCTCTGACGACATGGCAATCCAATTCCAAGTGTTCACTTCTCCCATGAAAAACAGGATTAGCGGCAAGTGGAGTGCAGGCTTGTCGCAATATAGGAGTGTGGGTGATTGGAATGGAACTAGGAGATCTTGGAGGAGGAAGGTCAACCACTGGATCTCACACGTGGCAGCATTGAGTGCCCGATAATCGGCCTTGGAAGAGGATCAGGAAACCATTTGCTGTTTTTTGCCTTCCATGAAATGAGGGAGTCTCCAAGGAAAATGCAGTACCTGGTAATGGAACAGTGAGTGTCTGGACTTGATGCCTAATCTGAATCACTAGAGCCTTTTAATTGAACGCTAGATGAGGAAGGGAAGAACAACCCTTTACCTGGACAACTTTGAGGTAACATAGACTCCGCAAGGCAGCTCGATAATGTGATTCCATTGGGTTGCTGAGGAATTGACTAAGGTGAGTCACAGCAAAACTAATGTCTGAACACATGTTAGTGAGATAAAGTAGCTGTCCAACTAGTCTTCGATACTTGGCTGGATTGGCAAAGGGGTTGCCATCACCTTTCTGCAACTTGTGAGTATGGTCTATTGGCGTTGCAACTGGTTTGCATGCAAGTCAGCTTGTTCCAGTAGCTCAAGTGTATACTTTCTTAGTTTCTTTGGCATAAACTAATGCCCTTAGAGAATCTTGCAACCTCTAAGCCAAGGAAATCCTTTAATGAATCGCAATCTTTGATCTTGAAGTAATCATCGAGGGTATTCTTAACAAGGGCTATTTTGGCTGTGCATCTTTCCCAGTGAACACCATATCATCAACATAAATTGCTAATGCTGTAAAGGAGGAGGAAGACCTAGCCTTAATGAATAAAGAAAAATCTGCCTGCGATTTATTGTAGCCTAACTGAAGGAGGACCGTGGAGGGCTTTTCATGCCATTGGCAACTGCGATGACATAAACCATAAAGGGACTTCTTCAGACATCAAACCTGTCTCGGTTTTGGTGGGGTGATACCTTGGGGACAGTCCATGCAGACTTCCTCAAGCAAGTCTCCATGGAGGAAGGCGTTGTTGACATCAAGTTCTTCAAGATGCCATGATTGGGAAGCAGCTAATGCAAGTAAGAACCGGACAGTGCTTAGTTTAGCAAGAGCAGAAAATGTCTGCAAGAAGTCAATTCCTTCTGTTTGGGTGACGCCCTTGGCATTGAATCTGGCTTTATACTTCTCAGTGGTTCCGTCAGACTTGAGTTTAATTTTGTATACCCATTTACAACTAACCGGTTTGCTTACCTTTAGGTAGATCAAGATACTTGCAAGTGCCAATTTGAATCAAAGATTGTATTTCAACCTCCATTGCCTGCTGCCAGCACTCACGTCCAACAACTTGTGCATATGATTTTGGTTCCTCAAGAGAAGACAAAGTAAGGGCAAAGTGTTTGTGGTGAGGTGAAATTTTGAATGTCAAAATTTGAGAAATAGGATACAGAACTAAGGTAGAAGGGGAGGCTCAGGATGCAGTGGCTAGAGCACAGTGATAATCCCGAAGATAAGATGGAGGTGTTCTTATTCAATTTGATCATCTAAGAGGAGAAGGGGAAGATGGGGATGGTGGTGTACTGTTTGAGGACGGTGTGTTTATTGATGTGGGAATTTCTTTGAGATTTGGATGATGCTGAGCAGATGATGAGGTAGGGGGTAAGAGTGATGATACCGTGACTGTCTCTAGTGACATATCAGAAGAGGTAATAGGGACAATGGACTGGGGATTAGTAGATTGTTGTGCAGCCTGAAAGGAGAATGTGTGCTCATTAGAACATTTCTTGAAAAGAAAATCTCTCTAGTTTTAATGTCATAGAAGACAAAACCTTTAGTGCCTAGCTCATGTCCTAAGTATACACAACATCTAGCTCTAGGATCTAACCTTTTTCTGTGGCCTGTTAAAGTAGAAGCAAAACATTTGCAACAAAAAACTTTCAGCATGCTTAAGTCAGGTAATGTATTATGGAGTACCTCAAATGGGGGATTCTTGTTGGGGAGTGCTGAAGTGGGCAGCCTATTTAGAATATGTACCGCATGTGTCACAGCAAAGTTCCAGAACTGTTTGGGTATATTTGACTGGAAGATCAGGGCCCTTGTGAAGTTTAAAATGTCTTGATGTTTGCACTCCACAACTCCATTTTGTTGTGGAGTCTCAATACAAGTTTGATGAATAATGCCTTTAGAGGCATAGAAATAGGGCAGCTGAAATTCCAGGCCATTGTCAGATCTTATGTTTTTAACTGTGCAGGAAAACTGATTTTTTACTAGCATAATAAAAGATTTGATGCATGACAAGGCTTCTGATTTTGACTTCATTAGAAATGTCCATGTGTGCCTAGAATGATCATCTACTACTGTTAAGAAGTATTTGTGACCATAAATGGATGTAATGGCAAGTGGTCCCCAAATGTTCACATGTAACAATTCAAAGATGCATGATGCTCTATTGCTACTGATGGGAAAAGGCAATCTCTTCTGTTCAGACAATGGATAAATATCACAACAATCATTTGTATTTATTGAAAGAAAAGGAAATTGTTTGTGAAGTACAAGTAATTTGTCTTTGGAAGCATGGCCTAATCTACAATGGCATGTATTCTTTTAAGGGGTGTGATTAGATCAGTGAAGGGTGAAGAAACCAGTACTGCACCTGATCCATCACTGGAGTTCAGATAGAAGGGGCTCAATGAATCAGAGAGGGGATTTTCTTGTTGAACCAAATTGGCCATCGTAAGGAAAAACTGAAAAACTCTCTCAGAAATAGCTAAATTACAGCAATACACAACCAAAAAAATGAAAGGAAACAGGCAAGGTTAGGCTCACAGAATAGCTAGCTCAGTTGTGTTTGAGTTTGCATTTGGTCCATAGTGCAAAAAATTTTATTTTAGGATTCAGCATGGAACCAGTTGGCATTTGGGTGGTCTCCCTTACTTGCATGGCTGTGGCTGACAATTATATATATAGATCAACAGGCCAAGTGCAGAGATGGAAGCCAAATAAACTCTAGTGTTCTCATTTCAGTATCATACAAGAATCTCAATACAGCAAAACCCTGCTCATTTAATTCAAATGCCATATTCAACAACCTGCCAACATAACACAATTTGTGTTACATCATGTTCAATTTCTATTTCAAACAAAAATATAAAACTTTTTACAGAAAAAATTTAGTAATATTACAACCATCCACTTAATTTCATACATAACTAAAATTCAATAAAGAAAAACAAATTATATATAGCTTACTAGAAAACCAGGCAATCCATACTATGCAGGCAAACAACGATAACAAATTTCAAGACAAAGTGATTGACGAAGTACCTTTTCCTTTTTTATCATAGATCTGAATCCAATGGTGGAAATAATGTGCGACAAGACTTTTAATAAATAGTTGTGCATTTACAGTTTCTTCATAAGATCTTCAATTTTCTCAGCAGCTTCGTACATATTTTTCTGTTTGACTTCGTCCAATAGCAAACGGCAAGTCCTGTATGTAGGCACTATATCTTGATCAATCATCTCCTCAAACAGAATGTATGCTCTCTTGCATCTATTTGCTCTACAAAGACTGTGAATCAGCAGTGTATAAGTTGAGATATCAAGACCAAGATGATGTTTATTGACCATGTCATTCAATATATCATTCAACCAACTATCTATTTTCCCAGCTTTAAAGCATGATTTGATCATTGGGTGGTAAGTCTGAAGATCAGGCTTACAACCTGAATCTTCCATCTGCTTCAGTATGTCAAAAGCTTTGTTCTCTTGTGCATAATGACAAAACATAGAAATCATTGAATTATAGGTGGATGTATTTGGGGCAACACCATCATTACGCATTGCCACCTCAAATACATAGGCAGCATCATCTGCTCTGCCTGCTCTCCCCAACGTGTAAATGAACGAATTGTAGAAAAGGGTATCAGGTCTACATCCAACGGACCTCATTCTCTCAACCATTTTCAATGCTTCCTCAAACTTTTCTGCCTTTGCCAATGCGGAAATGATAGTAGTAAAAGTGACCACATTTGGGGAGCAATCATGAGCTTGCATTTCATCAAGAACCTCATAGGCGCTGCCGAAATTCCCTTCTCGGCAATAGCACTGGATGATGGTGGAAAAACTTATAACACAAGGGCGACAGCCATGTCCCTTCATCTCCTGGATCGTCCAATGCGCCTCGTCTACACGGCGGACTTTGCACCATCCGTGAATAAATATGTTGAATGTGTGAGCATTTGGAGCAATGTCTTGCTTCAGCTCCAAGAAAATCTCCCGAGCTTGCGCAACGAACTCCTCCTTGCATAGGCTATCAAGCAACAAGTTCATGGACTCGGTGTTCTTCTCCAACCCAAGAGTCTGTAACTCGTCAAATAACCTTACAGCATCTTCCCACTGTCCTGCACCGACAAACCTCCTCATTGCCTTAGCTACAGTGTTGAGAGTAATGAGGCCACCGTCATGCATTTCTTCCAAGAGATCTCTCAACTTCCCCATTTGCTTCATTTTACCCAATATGTCTACCATCATGTCACACGATTCTGGCGAGTGCCTAAAGCTCGAATGCAAGCTGGCCCATTTGAATATTCCCAGTGCAGACTTCCAATCATCTTTGAACCGATGGAGCAGCCTTTCAATGAGGCTCGGAGATAGATGGATGGCATCACAAGCTGGATCATTGAACAGAGACTGGAGGATTTCTTCTTCACTGCTCCGTTTGTCGACCTTCGCAATGAGAATGTCCATAGATCTCATAAGGTTTTGAGATTGTTCTTTATGCCAACAGTCTCCAGAAGATGCCAAAGGTGAACAGTAGTTTCTCGACGCAAGAGCATGGCATAAGCAAGAGGAATCACGAACTATAGCACGATATATTGACAGCATGGGGAGAGTGATATTAAGAGATCTCGAAACAGCCACAGTGACGAGAAAAAAAAAGGGGGGTCTTCTTCTTTTTTTGTTCGATTAAAGAACAAAATTAGCTTTGTTCGGGTTCGCAGTTATTTTGCGTATTGATTCGCTCGTAGTTCGACATTGGAGTGTGGTCCGTGGTGGCGCACCGAACAATTGTCTATGAGATGATGCGAAAGTTGCGATGATGATTTGTGCTGGGTTACTATGCAGGGGGGCAGCCTATGTGAGGTTGGAAAGTTGCAGAATACTTCCTTCCCTGTAAAGGGTGATCAGTTGGAAAGCTGCATTTAATTTGATCAAAATGTGTTGAATTTTTATATTTAAAGTAAGTTATTAAATTAAAGAATAGAATTTAATTTTTTTTTAATTTAAAATATGTTTAAAAATGAATTTATTTTATTATTTTATTTTTTATTAATAGGTTATAGATAAAATATTAAATTTAAGTAAAATTATTTTAGTATTTTTATTTATTGGAATTCAATTTCATATCAAATTAGATTCATTTGAGTTTGATTTTAATTCCATAATTTTGATGTATTTCAGTTCTCAACAAATTTCAATTCCTCAAATTATATTACTTCCAGATCAAGAAAAATAATTTAATTATTTTATATAATTGAATTCTAGAGTTTCCAAACACCCTCTTTGCAAGAAAGAACAAGGAAAAATGGATATATTATGCCTGACATTAGTTTAGTTCTTGATATATTTTGTATGAATAGTATTTCTTGAATTCACAATATGGGCATACTATGTCAATATGCTCTCATTTATTATTAAACGAGATGTGGGATCTAAATTAAGTGGGGTTCACATTTTATTCAAAGATAAATGAAGTATGTGTTATATGGTATTCCATATATTGTGAATACAAATAAAATTTCTCATTTTTTGTATATATGTTTACAAGTTACTTTGTAATTTATAAAGAATTTAATTGTGATGCATTCACAGTGTATAACTATTTTATACCATCGTCTAATTAAAATATTTTGTTTGGATGATTTTTCAAGTAATTGGTGTAAAAGTTAACTATCATAGCTTATGTAGCAATATATAATTGGATGATTATATAAAACTTTTTTACACTGTCAGTGCATGACAATCAAATCTTATAATTAAAATATTTTATGCTGTAAATTATGATTGGTAAAAAAAAGTTAAATGTTAATAATTTCTTTACCTTTTAATAAAATAGTAAAATTTAAAATATTAGAAAGTAATTTAAATATTGAAGTATATTTGGTAAGAATTGAATAAGTAATTAAATAATATTTATATCACATTTTTTCTTTAAAGTTTAATTCCTATGCATTGATTACGAAAAATATTGACTTTAAAATATTTTTACATTATCATTCAATAAAAAAAAAGTGGGGGAAATCAAGTCAATTATTATGTTGATGTGATAATACATAATAATTGAATAAAAAAAATTTTATATTGTCAGTACATAAAAGTTAAATCATTTTCCTTGCTTGAATAATTAATTAATAATACAATTATTACTCTTAAGAAAGATTGCTTAATAATATTTTTAATATAAAGATAGTAAATAGAAATTATGGCCCATTTGGCGCACGGAATCTACCATAGAATTGGGACTTGGAATTGGAATTGCACGGTCCAATTCTAATTTTCTTATTTGCAGTAATATATAGAATTGGAATTGTAATTTCACAATCCAATTCCATAGAATTCAGAAACAATTAAAATTGACTTTTTTTTGTTCTTGACCTATGTCTTGTGAATTTTCAATTATCAAATATCTCTTTTTTCATTAAAGGCCATATAGTCATTTCTCTTCTTATTTATTTATTATCAATTTTTTGCACCCAAATGTAGAATTTAAGATTCTTGTAACCAAAAAAAAATTTGAGATTCTAAGTCAATACCAATTCTAAAATGCTCTTAGAATTTATTAACGTGGCTTGACTTCTCTCATGCTTTTGGCTGGTGAGCAAGTGGATAAATGTCCAAAGCAACTATAAGACACATTTTGCTTTCAATGTTTGTACAGGATTCAATCACTTTTCTTTGCTTTTCGGTGGAGTATTTGGCTTGTTGGCAAACATAATAATAACACATCATGTGCATTAGTTGTACCCATTTATCACCACATGTAGGAAGAGCTCTATAGAAGGAGCATAAGTTTAAGCTCAACAATGACATGAACATTCCAACCTCTCTTCCTGTTTCTAATTAGAAAGTCATTTATTTCCTTTGTGTCTATCTAGTTTGTGAGTTGAGAGTATACACTGGTGAGAAAAATAATGTGAGGTATTTTGGGTGTATTTGGGATTTAGGTTGAGTGGAGTATGTTCACATTTTGTATCTTCATTATATTTTCATAGTGAAACATTTGGTTGTCACATTTGCTCGTGGATGTAGGCTTTAAACTGAAACCACGTAAATTCCTGGTGTAATTTATTTTATAGTTTCACATTTTAATTGTGCATTACTCTGTTTCTACCTTTTAGGCCCGTTATTTCACAACAAACTGGTATCAGAGCTCTTATAGATTCCTGGGCTAATTTGTTTAAAAATATCAACTGTAAAATTTGATATTCAGTAGTTTGATGGATGCATTAATTTCAGAATGTGAAAGGTCTGTATAATTGCTGTTCTTGTACAGCAAGGTATAAAAGTAGCACTTTCTGGTAAAAAAAAAAGGCCCAAAATAATGAAGGAATCTGAATGGGAAGATGCCGATCAAAAGGCTCTTTCTATTATTTAGTTACGCATTACAGACGATGTACTGCAGGAGGTCCTTTTGGAGAAAACAACAAAATCATTATGGACCAAGTTGGAGTAATTATATATGACTTAGATGGTGGCCAACCGTCTCGGTGTGTTGTGTAACTTCCTAGTACTCATTTCTACATGCTCGAGTCATATAAGAATTAATACTAAGGAATCACGTCCTATTTCATGAGCTTTTCAACATTTGACATAAAATATTGCTAAGCATTCTAATGAAAGTTCGGCATGATAACGACGTAAATACCATGCTCCTATAAGACAGAAAATCATAAATAGGATAACCAATCATTCATAGCTCAACATACTTTTCAAAATACAATACTTCAACATATCATATATTATCCTTATAAGGCACACAGTGCCATTCAATCTATAACATAACATAGTAATGTAATATCAAATATAAATAGCCACATGGGTCAAACCAGCTGAGAATATACTAAGTCATGACCTCAAGTCACAAGATACAAAACATAAAAGGAGAAAGATCTCATGATCCAAATACAAAGTTAAGATCCAGTAATATAGCACAGTTTCCAAGTAACGAAAAAGCAACTATACTTCAGCAAAAACAACAATACTTCAGCAACTAAGTCTTTGCATCAGGATCTACCTGCTCATCTAGAGATGATATGGAAAAAAGAAAAGGGGTGAGAAATCAATTGATATCTCAGTAGGAACATATGCAATTAACGTGACATCATTATCATCTCTAGTCTACCTTGGTTTCTTCTAAAATCATTTACATACAATTATGAGGTTCGATTTTAGGATTTATAAACAATCTTAATCAAGGTAGAGGTGTCTTTTAGCATGGTCTTGGCATGATAAGTATATGCATGTATGAAGGAACTTTATTAATATAATTAAAGAGACATGCTTACATGGAAATATACTAAGTTCATTAATTAAATGTCACAACATACATAAATGGCTATCCTGATGTAAGACATCAAATACATCATAGTTAAGATCTTTTTATTTAGTCTTATCTACCTCATAACTTTCGCATTTCTATCTGCTCTTATTCATCTCACTGTTCTTTCCTCTCAATTAATTCTGGTTAGATATTTTAAAAGCTATAAGCTTATACTTAACTGGTAGACACCAGTTCCTTAATACGAACCGATATTGAAACCCTCATGTGCACTATAAAGAAAGTCAATGCCCAGTCATCACTGGTCCTTAGAACGATTCAGTGTCAGAACCCTCTTTGTCGACATAAATCGACCCTTAATCTTCATGTCTTAATTCTGATTTCCTTATCTTTAGTTCTTCCTCTTTTTCCTATTTCCTCAAAGTCATTCTTTTTCTCACAAGAATGCAAGCATAATTTTCAATAATGAATTCTAAAATCCTTTTCTTTAAGATGAGATAAACCACAACAACAACTCAACGAGTAATCATAAACATCAATAAGCAATCATTCATTATATCAAGACTAAAATGCTACTATATGATAAACCAAAACTCATATAAATTCCACTCTTTCACTTTCAACAAATATGTAAAACTCAATCCCAAACAACCTTTACTCTCATTTAGAAATTTTATCAAACACATGGCATATATATTTACTCAATTTTCATGCATATTTCAAATATTGTAACACAAATTTATTTGCATGTTAAATAATAAATTCAGAGGATATAAAAATTATCTAAGACACTTCAATGTGTCCACAAGATCCTGTAAAAATTTTTAAAGCAAGAATCATTCTCTAAATATGTTAACAAAATTAGACAAATTCGGTGGTCAGAAACCCCCTATTTACAGCCAACAACCATAGTTCCCAATTTTATTACCCTGTCAAATGATCATGTTAAATCTTACAAAAATTCATGATTTAACTTCAAGATGTCCACAACATCTTGTAAAAATTTAAAGTTAAAATTTGATCATTTTATATGGTAAATAAATTATACAAATTCAGTGCTTCAGAAATTACTGTTCATACCGAAACTGAAATCTTCTCGGTTTCTGAATTTTAAAAAATAGAAAGAGTCATCTACACATTTCAAGAAAAATAGTGAAGATACTTCCATATGTTAGCTTCATCATATAAAAATTTTAGCTCAAAATATTGTCTCTATCTACGTGAATAAATTCATACAAATTGAGCTGTCTGCATAAATCCGAGAATTTCAACAACAACATACAATTTCTTTTGATTTTTCATGCATAATCATTCATCAAAACTCAAGATTTCTTAACAAAATCATAAATAAACAAGTTTAAACATAAACCCCTACCAAAAGATAATTTTTACTGAAGATCCAAACAACCACAAGCTCCTTGAAGTTTGATCTCCTAAGTAAGGAAGCAAAAACTCATTCTTTCCTTTCTACCCGAATTTTGTTTTCTCCAGAACAGGTAGGAGGAGGACTTTTCTTGAAAAATTAATGGTGGATTTGTGTTTATTGGGTGGAAGAGCTATGGAAAAGTGTATTTATTTGTTGGATTTGGTGAAGAATTGAAGGATTTATGAGGTTGAGATGGTGGAGGAAAATGGAAAGAAAGAAGGAAGAAGATGAGAAAATGGAAGAAGAAAATGGAAAGAAGTGTGTGTGTGTGTACCGTGAAGGGGAGGGGAAAAATGGGGTTTGGGTTTTCATTTTCATTTTTTTTTTTAAAAGTGTAGGTGTATATGAGAACTATAGTTTGACCGTTAGGTGTATATATAAATGAGGATAGCCTAGGGATTTCATATATAAAATTACTAAAAAAAATATTTATATTATGAATGACTAATTATCCATCATCTAACCAAAGTAATTAGTACATAAAAATTGGGGCATTACATGTTGCAACATCTGTACATGCTCCGTATGGCAGAAGGGGCATTAATCCGATCACACATAGCTGAGTTCACGTCACTTGTCACAGAGTTGAAAAATATGGATGAGACATTTTCAAGTGAGCAATAGGCAATGATCTTGTTTTCTTCCTTATCTCTTTTCTATAATCACTTTCATGAAACGCTCATATATGGTCGTGAGAGTCTCAAAATTAATGAAATTAAATTCACACTTTTAAGTCGTGACAGAATGGAGCACATTACTGGCAGTCGTGATGATATTGATCTGGCCTAGTTGCCAGAGGGAGGCCAAAGGAGATTTGATCAGGTAGTAGCAGACGAAAGTTTATATCTGAGTCAAGACCTTGTAAAGGTAGGGTGCCGATATTGTAAAAAGGAAAGGCACTAGAAAGCAGAATGTCTGAGGCTCAAAGACAAAAAGGACAAAGATTCAAGTAATGCAGCATGTGTTGCAGAAAATATTGATAATGTTCTCGCGGTATCGACCAGTTCCATTGATAATACTTAGATGCTTGATTTTGGCTGCTCATACCACATGTGTAGGAACCAGGATTGGTTTACAACTTTCCGATCAATAGATGGTGTTGTTGTCCTTATGGGAAATGATGTGCCCTATAAGGTCATTGGCATTGGAATAGTCCAAACTAATATGCATGATGGAGTTATGGGAATGTTGACTGATGTTCGGTACATACTGGACTTGAAGAAAACTCTTATATCATTGGGTATCTTTGATTCTCAAGGTTATAAGTATTCTACTGAAAGTGGGGTTTTAAAAATATCCAAAAGTGCTTTTATTGTGGTTAAAGGCTAGTTGGTCAATGACCTTTATTTATTTCAATGAAGTACAGTTTTTGGTGCTGCATCAGTATCATCTTCATCAAGTTCAGATTCAAATACTACTCGTTTGTGGCATATGTGTTTAGGGCATATGAGTAAAACTGGATTGTCAATTTTGAGCAAGTGTGGCTTGCTTGGTGATCACAAAATTAAGAAGCTTGACTTTTGTGAACATTGTGTCTATAGGAAGCAGACCAGAGTCAAGTTCAGCACCGTTATCCACAGGACTAAAGGCACATTGGATTACATCTATTCTGACTTATGGGCCCTGTTCCTGTTCTGTCAAAAAGTGGTGCCATATACCTATTGGTGTTCATTGATGATTTTTCAAGGAAGGTATGGGTTTATTTTCTGAAACACATGAAGTAGTCCATACTTTCAAGAAATGGACAATGCTTGTTAAGAACCAAACCGACAAGAAAATCAAGTACCTCCAAACAGATAATGGTTTGGAGTTTTGTTGAGGTCAATTTAACGAGTTTTGTGATAATAAAAACATAGCAAGACATCGTACTGTGTGAAAGACTCCACAACAAAATGGAGTAGCAGAATGTACGAACATAACTCTTTTGGAGAGGGCTCGCTGTATGTTCTCTAATGCTGGTTTGTTAGACGAATTTTGGACTGAATCAGTCAATATGGCTTGCTATTTGGTGAATCGATCTTCGTCAACTACAATCGATTTGAAGACTTCTATCAAAATATGGTCCGATGCTCCTGCTGATTACTCGAATACAAGAAATTTCAGTTGTCCTACATATGCTCATATTGATGATGGAAAACTTGAGTGAACGGTACTAAAATGCATATTTGTCGGATATGAAACTGGGTGAAAGATTGTAGATTGTGGTGCACTAAATCTATCAGTAGAGATGTGAAGTTCAATGAATCACCTATACTTCATCCGAAAAAAAAGGTTGGCAACGTAGAAAAAGACGAAGATATTAGTAAGCAGGTGGAGTTTAAAGCTGAACCACCAAAGCAGATGTTGAAGATACTTCTAATCAGCCCATTCAAGAAGAAGAATAAGATATTGTTGATGTCGTAGATGCACGATAATAGTTGTAGCATTATAACCTTACTAGAGATAGAGAAAATAGGCAAATAAAACCACCATAGGGGTATGGTCATGCAAACATAGTCCATTCTGCATTATCGGTGGCAGATGATATGGAATTAAAAGATCCTACCACATATCACAAGGCTATCTCAAGTGAAGAGTCTGCACAATGGATTGTTGCAATGAGCAAAGAAATGGAGTCTCTTCTTAAGAACCGGAGTTGCGGAGTTGAGAGTTGGTGAAACCACCTAAAGAACATAAAGTCGTTGATTGCAAATGGATCTTCAAGAAAAAGGAAGGATCCTCTGGAGTTAAACATGCTCGGTACAAAGTGTACCTAGTTGCAAAAGGTTTTAGCTAAAAGAAAGGAATAGAATTCAATAAAGTATTCTCTTCTGTTGTGAGACATAGCTCAATTCATGTATTGTTTGCTATGATTGCACTATATGACTTAGAGCTTGCACAGCTCAATATTAAGACAGTTTTTCTTCATGGTGAGCTTGAAGAACAAATCTACATGCAACAACCAAAAGGTTTCATTATTCAAGGCAATGAGGACCGTGTTTGTCTATTTAAGAAGCCATTATATGGCTTAAAGTAATCTCCTCGCCAGTGATATAAGAGATTTGACACTTTCATGTTAAGTCACAATTAGTTAAGGAGTGCCTATGACTGTTGTGTTTACCATAGGAAGCTCTCAGATGGTTCATTTGTCTATTTGTTACTCTATGTTAATGACATGCTCATTGCTACTAAGAGTATGTCTAAGATCAAAAAGCTGAAGGAGCAACTCAGTGGTGAATTTGAAATGAAAGATTTAGGTGCAATTAAGAAGATTTTGGGCATGGAAATTTACAGGGATCGTCGTGCTAGCAAATTATATTTGTCTCAAAGAAGTATATTGAAAAGGTACTTGAGCATTTTGGGATGCAAAATTTAAAGCCTGTGAGTACTCCATTGGCAGCCCATTTCAGATTATCAGCTACACATTTATCGCAATCCGCTAAAAGGGAGGAACAGATATCACACGTTCCTTATGCTAATTCAGTTGGAAACATCATGTATGCTATGATATGCACTCGACCAGATATTTCATATGTCATTAGTGTTGTTAGTAGATATATGGGGCATCCTGACAAGATGGATTGGCAAACAGTGAAATTGATACTTCATTATCTTTGAGGCACTGCGGATGTTGGCTTAGTATATGATAGAAGTTCTAACAATGGTGGTAATATTATTGGCTATATCGACTTTGATTATGCTTGAGATATTGACAAAAGGAGATCTCTTACAGATATGTCTTCACGCTCTCGAGTAGTGCGATTACTTGGAAAGCGACTTTATAGTCTATTATTGTATAATCCACTACAGAAGCTGAATACATGGCAGCAGCAAAAGCAATGAAGGACGTCATTTGGCTCAGAAAGTTTGGTAGGTGATTTGGGCTTGGAACAAGTATTACCTCTATTGTGATAGTCAAAGTGTCATACATTTGACCAAAAATCAAATGTATCATAAGAGAACCAAACACTTGACGTCAAATATCGCTTCATTCGGGAGATTATTTCTCAGGGTACCATTGGAAAGAAGAAGATTGGTACTTTAAACAATCCAGTAGCTACGTTTGCAAAGTCAATTACAATAGATAAGTTCATGCATTGCTTCGACTTAGTTGGCATTCATAATATGTGAATTTGCCCTTATGGGCATTTTGGAAAAGGGGACTTCAGAAACTTGAAGATGGATGAAAAATCAAGCCAATATAGGGATTTGTTAACGTGGTTTGACTTCCTTCATACTTTTGGTTCATGAGCATATGGACAAATGTCCAAAGCAATTATAAGACACCTTTTGCTTTCAGTGCTTGCACATGATTCAATCACTTTTCTTTGCTTTTCAGGGAAGTATTTTGCTTGTAAGCAAGCATAATAATAACACATCATGTGCATTAGTTGTACCCATTGGTCAGCATATATAGGAAGAGCTCTATAAAAGAAGCTTCAAATTAAGCTCAATGATGACAAGAACAATCCGGCCTCTCTTCTCGTTTCTAATTAAAGAGTCATTTGTTTCCTTTGTGTCTCTATTTTATGAGTTGAGAGTATACACTGGTGAGAAAAATACTGTGAGATATTTTGGATGTATTTGGGATTTGGGTTGAGTGGAGTGTGTCAACCTTTTGTATCTTCATTATATTTTCATAGTGAAATATTTTATTGTCACCTTTGCCATGGACGTAGGCTTTAAGTCGAACCACGTAAATTTCTGATGTAATTTATTTTATACTTCCACATATTAATTTTGTGCTACTCTGTTTCTACCTTTTGAGTCCGCCATTTCACGATAAAATTAGAATTGAAATGAAAACTCTATATCACAATTCCATTTCCAAGGTACAAACGACCCTTAATGTTATTGTAAAATAAAAAGGAAGGAGCAAATGAAAAGGCTTTTGAATCATGACTTCGAGACCTTTTATATCTACTAACAGTTTAGCACATATGTAATAAATAAATAAAAAAATTCAATAGATGACAATTATATCATACAAAAATAGAGAAATAAATAACTTTAAAACACTCAAGTGCCACGGCCAACTTGGCATCCTAAATGGAGTCCTAATTTCCTATTTGTAATTGAGAAGGCAAATTACTAATATGATGTGGATTAAATTTAAGATTTCTAAAATAATCATTTATCCCAAATTTTATAAATTTGACCCTTTCTTTACTCCATGATAACCACTCCATCCCCCATCCGACCTTTCTTCACTCTATCAACAATGTTGATGCCCTCACCCTGTCAACCGCTTTTACAATAATAACAAGAGCGTCCTGTGGCTGCGACAATATTTGAAAGAATTCGTGAGGTGGAGATGACACTGACAGTAGAAGACAGTTCCAGTAACCTCAGTACACATATGATGATTACAACCCCTTGAATACAAAGCCAGAAACTATCTCTCGAGAAGTCTACAATTTCCAAATTACAAAATTTACCGCAACGCAAGAAAGCAACAAATACCAACTAACACAAATCAGAGCAAGCGATGTGATAACCGCTGGAATTAGGGCCACACAACAAAGGAGCACATCATGCCGAAGGATTTGATTGAACACCTTATTTGACAAGGTCACCTTTGATCGCAAATAGCTTGACACATTGAAACAAAGGGGAAAATTTTATGATGTGTCTAGTGTGATTAGTGTACTGGATACACCGTCAGATCTAAGCCTAGACTTCTTGGTGCACCACACACAAACTTAGGTCGGAGTAGCAAAACTGAGCTTAGTTATGATATGTTCTGAGCGCTGATGACAGGTCTTGATCATCAAAGAGATCTCAATCGTGAGACAAAGGGTTATAGAAAAAAGGTGATTGTCAAACTTAAATTTATATGTAATTAAAAGAATTAACTTTTTTAAAATAATTCTTGTTATTTTTTAAATATCATCCACGTATATAAAAGATTTTTTTTTTGATAAAAGTGATTTTGAGTTGAAAAAGTTCCAAATGCAAAAATGAAAAAAAAAAGGGAGAAAATTACACTAACATTTCTCAAATTTTAGTATAACTACACTCAACACTCCTACATTTTGTAAAACTATTATTAACATCTCCCGAGATTCACTAAAATTACACTGATCTCTCATATATATATATTAGTTTATTAATTTAAATGACAAAAAAGATCTAATATATATATATATATAAAAGTAATAATGATGAAATTATAATATTTTAACAACATTTAACACATGAGTTGAATAAATTTTTTCTATTACATGAAAAAACTTATAACTTAGGATAAAAAAAGGTATTCTAATTAATATATATGTCAAATATTATCAAAATATTATAATTTTTTCATTAATAATTATGTGTATATTTCATATTATCTTTCTTTGTCGCTTAAATTTATAAACTAATATCTATAAGATAGGTTAGTGTAATTATAGTGAATTTCAGAGGAGGTCAGTGATAGTTTTGTAAAATATAAGGGTATCAAATATAATTACACTAAACCTAAGAGAAGATTAGTGTAAATTATTGAGAGAAAAAAAAATCTCAATCGATTTTGATTTAAGACAGATAGCTAGCCCAAGGGCAACCAGACAACTTTATGCTGCTAACCACTTAATACAATTTGATCAAAGAATATAGATTCAGGGCCAAACAATTAAGAAGTTCAACAGAGCATTAACTTTTCAGCGAAAAAACATTCAAATCATTAACCAATGTGCTTCGACCAAAAAAGGGCGAAAAAATGTGCACTTATTAGTGTTTTATTGTGCTAAAGAAATAAACTAAGTTCGTGAACTATTTGTCAAGACTAGAACAGAATCCTTCCAACTTCTAGTCACAACCTCAGCAACTTATACCACAATTTATGGTTAAATACATTGAATTATGAATCTACCATAAAAAGCAGTGACATTTATTTTAAAACGGAGGAAAATAACATTTAACCACATGGCAAGGCTGCATTTCCTTTACACCTTCGGTACCACGACAGAATTCTAACTGATCCTTTTACTATGCTTGGACAAGGGATTGACAGAAAAGCCGATGAACAGTTTTCATATTTACATTTGAAGAGTTATAAAGTTTTTATAAAACTCAAAATAAGATGACAAAAAATTTGCATGATAATCTATCATTTCATTTCTTTATTATTAAAAACTATTAGAACATATTTCTTAACATGAAAAGTTTTCCTTTGCTTCCCGTGTCCACAGCCACCAGTCGCTATATTTCTCTCCCAGGTGCGTTTTTCAGTTCCTTTTTTTCCAGGAAAGTCACTTTTCTTAGTTAAAAAATAACTTCTGTTAAAAAAAAACAGAAACAAACGCACCATCAATCATTTTAGTTAGAATCACAATGTAATTTTAAATAATTCTAGAAATGAGTGTACGAACCACAACCACTAGCACACACAAGGTTGACAATAAATACTAAACAGTAGCATCATCATAAAATAAAAACAAATACTACACACTAGTAATAGAAATAACGTCACAAAAGTAGAAGCGGCATAAGTTGATCACCATGGAGCGCGTTTTCTTAACGCTCTTTACAAACAAATATGAGAAAAAAATGGGAGAACAACGTTACTTTATGAAGACTCAACTCAGGTCTCAAGCTATCCTTCCGCAATGAGTACAGCAGCACAGATCCAGGAGTTTAGCACTTCAGAGGAAAAATGTACCTTGAGAAGCCAGCCAGATGTTAAAATCCAAGATGAGATGTTACCAGGAAAGTTACATGTGATTATCGCCGCAGTTGCCTCTGCAAAAGCAAATATCAGTTGCATGAAAGTTGAAAACCCAATAATGCATGAGACCAAAACATTTTCGTTTTTCTATCATTAGTTATACTTATAAATTAGTTTATGTCAAATGTTTATCAACGATTTAAAAATGATTAAGGCGATAAAAGGGATAGGTTTGCAGGATGTCATGTAATCACAAGCACAAAAGAAAAAAATGTAATGAATGAGTACATATAGTAAGTACAGAAAACATTTTTCATGTGCACAGATAACACACTTACTCTAGGGGCATTGTGGACAACTTGCGGCCGTCTGTCAGAAACTCTCTCTGGGTCTGGTATCAACTCTGGACTATCATGCTTATAAAATGCCTGTAAAGCTCTTCCAATAAATGGGCGAACAATATTCACTTCCATTGCAGACAAGTTTTTGATCTGCAATAAACAAATAATTATATTGTGCATTTTCAGCAGAGAAATAGACATATAATGAGATCAATGGCTTGTGTTATCCAGCCCACAATTCTCTCCCTCCCACATCAAAACACTGAACTGCAAACAAGCTCAGAAAGGTGAATGCATAAAATTCTCAATGCAGTTATAATAAATCAAGTGGATGAAAGCCAGCACCCCAATCTTTTTTCTTTTTAATAACCAGCATCCCAATCATTCCAATCTCAATCTCTTTCTACTCTATATTGGAAACTTACATTTTACGGTTGTGGACACAATTACACGCCTCTAAGTGGAATGCAGAATTATAAGTCATATATATCTCCCAAGTGTCTTGCTCGGAAGCTTGCATGCAGCTTACAAATATCCTAGTATGGAAGGGATATGGGTCTACCGTTTTTGTTTTGTCGAATTACAAAGAAATTTTATTCAACAACCTAACTAGCAGTGCAAAAAATTTGACATGAGACAAACATAATCATATACACTTCATGGTCTGTTACAGAGAATGGCATGTACTTTTCAACAGGGACCAGGTTCGAGTTTAATTTGAAATATGTTCAGGAAGAGCATTTCAAATATGATCTTCTGTTAGAGTGAATTCTACATATTATCCGCAAACATGGAGGAACTAATTCATTGCACTAGTTGATATACACCATGTGGTACACTAATACGCATATCAAATTTAAATCCATATAATAAATGTTGAAATTTCCGATCAGAAGCGCATTGCAAACTTTACAAAGCGATGCCCCAAAAGATACTAGAAAAACTACCTTAACAGCAACTGTACGACCATTAAATGCCTCCAAGTCATTCTCAACTTTATGAAACCTTACATCCCTGATGTCCTCAATTAAAGACCTCACCTGTACAGGAGAAAATCAGAAGACAAGCCTAGGCATAATTCCGTAGGTGCTTGTTTAAACTCACCATATATACATCAGGAATGTCATCACGTGCACTGAAATTCAAAATATGTCAGTTAATAAGGTTAAAAAAATAGTGTCTAACAGAATAATATATTAGTCTCTAGACTTACTGGTCAAAAAGAAGTCTGGAGATTTCCACATAATGAAATGGCAATTGCTCTGACATCTCTTGAGAATCTCGCTCAGCCTCCAAAACTTGAGTCAACTTCTCTAGTTACCAAAAAAACATTGGACTAATATTAGGCCTTTTTTGCCTGTTACTTTTGTTCTACAGTAAAACCATATACCAAAAATTCTTAAACTAGAAACAGATCAAAACCAAACCAGCACTATTCTACAAACTACAGATCTATGTTGAACACCAGAGAATATGAACATGTTCAAGTTATTTACATCCTTAACCATCCAGTTACTCATCATAAGCTAAGCAAGCAATATACAAACCAGTAGTCGTATACTTAATATAACATCCCCAAACCCTAGAAAAAGCTATGTATGGTCTAAAAGATCTGTGTTATACATAGATCATAGTGAATTACTTATATAATGGTAAGCTGTATCAGTCATAATAATTAATATACTTGCATTTCTTGGTCTTATAGAACTGTGAGGCTGTCTTGGGCAGTAAGGTGTAACTCTAAAAATTTGACAAATAGATGAAGAGAAATAAGTAGACAACTATCTAACTGGAGTTAATGAAATTAAAGAATAAAGAACTAAATAGAAGGAAGTGTGAAGACGATTTAAGTGGAGTACGACTAGGCTTCCTAATTAAAAAGGAAAAAAAAACACTGTAGACCTTTAAGGTAAATAAAAAGGAAGCATAAGGAATATAGAGACTTGTTATAAACAACTTACTGACACCTAACACCTATTAGGGGCACGTGCTACTACAATTGACCCACATCCACTTACTCCCGCTACCGTGTCTCTCCTTTTTAAGTATTGAACTCTCCATGTGGCATTGTAACATGTAGGATATCAAACCAACAATAGGTAAAAGAAGAGGGAAAAGAAGCTTTTACAGATAAGAATAAGGAGGGAAGGGAACAAATTTAGCATGTATCATAAGAAATCTGTTTTCAAGCTAGAAAGTGAAAGGGGACTTGAAGTTGATGCAGTGAGCAAGGTCAAACTCAATTACTTCATAGCTTATCAGTCATAATCTGCATATGAACTTTCCATTTCACAGAAGATTTGGAAGTCCGAAGTAAAGGAAAAATATTGACTATCGAACATATCCATCTCATTGTAAGAATCTATTAATGCATTATTAGAGTGTAAAACCACATGCAAGTTGTTCATTTCCTGCCCATGTTCTGAAGAAGGTTGTAAAATTTCATAACATGCTTCCACTAATTCCATAATTTCAGTGATACACAACTACATGTATACAAAATAATGGACATCCTGACAAGGGTCCAAATTCTAGTGATGGCAAGTAGCACTCATGGTGCTAGAACAGAAAATGGAACAGGAAAGATAAATTGTAAGAGGAAATTGTTGATATTATAGTATAAAACCATTCATATACCTCTACCCACCAACTTAAGCTTTTGGGAGAGATGGTTTTACGTCAAAGCCTCTATAACCAATTGGTCTAGGGTTCAAACCCTTATTCTGATAAAATTATTTACGCTTCAAGCAAGAAAGAGGCATTCGCATGAGGTGGTGTATTAGAGTATAAGGTCATTCATGCACCTCTACTCATTAGTTTAAGCTTTTAGGAAAGATGGTTTTATGACAATTGATTTATGCATGAATTATGATGCAATGAGTTTTTCTCTCAACCGCATATTGAGAAAACGATCCTTATTTGGAAGGTAATCCTCGAGCTTTGTCTTTTTGGGATCCTATGGTGTGTAAGATTTCTAGGAGGTTAGATTTCTTCTTTCTCTTTGGGAAGTGGGATCACTCATTCAATCATGTTTTTCTAGCATTCCTTTATATTTTCTTCCTTTTTAGGGTATTCCTGTGGTAGTAGCTCAAAGTATTTAAAAGCTTATGAGGGATTTCCATTGGTCAGAAATCACCTTGTTAGCTAGGAGGTTTGTCATAAACCAAAAAAGGAAGGAGGTTTGGGCTTCAGCAATATAGTGTTCAAGAACAAATCATCGGCGGCAAAGTGGCTTTGGCATTTTCCTGTACATCCTAATTATTTATGGCACCGAGTCATTTCAAGCAAGTATGGTTTGCACTGGAATGTATAGAACACCAAATCTGCAAGTAGAGTAACTCATAATTGTCTTTGGAAATTCATCTCTCAAGGATTACCTTCTTTTTGTTCCCTCCTATCCTTCCATGTAGGTGATGATTCTCGCAATAAATTTTGGGAAGATAATTGGGTTGGTA
Source organism: Dalbergia cultrata (assembly GCA_031216105.1). Taxonomy (NCBI): domain Eukaryota; kingdom Viridiplantae; phylum Streptophyta; class Magnoliopsida; order Fabales; family Fabaceae; genus Dalbergia; species Dalbergia cultrata. The sequence goes on along the minus strand of CM062353.1, from coordinate 25,031,741 downwards.
ATGCCCCCCTTTCTATTACTTTTTCTTGGCTTTTTTTCCTGTCCTCCTTGCACAATGCCTCAGTTTGTCAACTTTTCTTTCCCTCTCACAATGACGCTCCTTGGAACCTTCATTTTATTCAAAACTTGAATGATTGAGAGATTAAAATTCAGGTCCCTTCTTTGTTTGCTTAATACTATTCACCTATCTAGTGCCCCCAAACACTGCGATTTGGACTCTTGACTCCTCTAGTATTTTTTTCATGCAAACCTCACTTTCAATTCTTGACTTCCTATCCTAACAAAGAATGTTTCCTCTTGACCAAACTTATTTGGAAATCTAAATTTCCCTACGGTCAAAGCTTTTGTTTGAACTTTAGTTCTTAACAAGATTAACACAAATGACATGCTCGAGAAACGCAAGCCCCTGATAGCTATGCCCCCTAATATGTTTATAATGTGCAGATTTTAGATTCCAAATCAAAAGCTCATCTTTTTTTGTATTTCCCTATGGCAAAATCTCTTTGGATCAGGAATTTTAGTATCTTTGGAGAATCATGGGTTTGCCCTGTATATTTACATTAGTTTCTTCTCACTAAGTTCAAAGGTTTTGGTTCTCTTAAAGAAACAACGATTATGTGGCAGACCTCATTTTTTAAGTGCTCAGTTGTATTTAGTTGCAAAGAAATTCTAAGGTTTTTGATGATTCTTATTCAACTATTGATTTTACTTGGGATAGGATTTCCTTTTTGGCTTCCCTTTGGTACTTAGCACATGGTGTGTTTAATTGTTTTCATCTAGCTGATATTCAAAAGCATTGCCATGTGTTGTTATATAGTTTGCCCCATTAGGTCTTAGCCGTATCTTTTGTATCTATGTGAGGATCTCTCATCCTCTTTTGAACATTTTCTTCTCTTATATTAAAATTTCTTTTTCAATAAAAAAAATCATTGTTTTTATGTCATAATTTAAAGGGAAAGAGAAGAAAGAATGAAAAGTGGTGTGTAATTCACCTCGAGATTACAATTTTATTCATTCCTTAATATAAATGTGTATCTATGGGTTCAATTGTTTCGGATAATCAACTAACAACAACAACTACTAATAAGCCTTATCCCACTAGGTAGGGTTGGTTACACGAATCAAACAATACAATAATGTCCTATCGATGGGGGCGGGTTGGGACTAGTATAATAAGGTGTGGGGTGTGGGACGTGGTCTGGGTGAGCTAAAACCCACCCCCAATCCTCCCCATTGCCATCCATATCTATCACAAATTATGTTTATATTCAAACCATTAAAATCTAAATCTCTTTTAATAGTTTCATCTATGGTTTTCTGGGTCTGTCTTTGCTTCTAGCTATTGGACTACTGTCCATTTAATCCACTCTCCTCAATCCACTCTTCATTTCTAGCTATCCCAACTTTTTCTCTGATGCATTCACATATAATCTGATCGTATCCACTGTGTCTACTCATCCAACACAACATCCTCATCATTACAACATGAAGCTTATTTTCTTGCTTTTTATCTTTCACTATTCAATCTCATACAACATCACCAGTCTTATAGCTATGCGACAAAATTTTCGCTTAAGTTTGATTGGTATTTTTTTTTTTAATCACAAATAAAGCACTCACCCATCATGAATCGTATGGTTCACATCTCATTTCCCAATTATTTTGGATAGTAGATCCAAGATACTTAAACCGTATGACTTGTGATATGATGTCTCCTTAGTTTTCACCTCTAAGATAGGACTTGTACTTCCTTTGTCACAGTTAAATTCCTTATACTTAGTCATATTTCTGCTTATTCAAAAATCATGCCATTACAAAACTTGTCTCAACAAAACGCTACCCATTAAGTTTTTCTCTTAATTCTCCTGGACTCCTACTAAGATGATATCATCTACAAAAAGTATGCACTGTCACACCTAATCTTGAAAAAAAGACAATGGGGGAAAAACAAATAGGAACTTAGAGTTGACTGGCGGAGAAGTCCTATTGTATATTCTTTAACCAGAAAGAATTTAGTTTTGATGCAGGATAACTATTCACAAAATTTTGCAACTCAATCTTGTATGATTTTTATTAAGAGGCTAAGTCCCTATTACAAATTGATAACCTACCTTTGCTACTAACTTAATCATGTACCCGCAAGAATAAGTACCATATAGTGATCATAAGCTTTAGGTTGATTTACCCACGCACCAAAATAACATCTAATGCAAGCTTCCATCTTTTCTTCTCTCATTATAACCGAGCAAATATAGTCTGTGGGCTTGTCCAAAATCATTAGATTGAAAGAAAACCCAAAAAAAAAAAGTGAAAAAAGGGAGCCCACCAACAGACATCCATGGGGGAGGGCAAATGGAGCACTTCCCTCTCTTCTTGAGAGCGACGGCCAGCCACAGTGGTACTTGGGTAACAATCTGCGGGGTAAATGGGCCAAAATCTCCCTGCCATTGTTATTTAACATTAGAAAATTAATGTATGGTGTGTGAAAAAAGAACTAGTATTGAAGAATTTCAGTCACTGCTTACAGAGATGAAATTGAGAGGACCCATCTTGAGATTGGGCACGATGTCGATGATCTCATCCTCGGCAATGAACTCAAGCTGTTTGACAAGAAAAACCACAACATATTAATAATTCACAAACAATGTCAAAGCATGAACGAGTAGAGAAAATGCATACCTCCTCTGCTGAAAATAATGAGAGCTCAGCATCCGATTGCCCAGCCATCTCCTCTCCTTGGACTCAAGACCCAATCAAATATACTAATTAAAGAAAAAAGTTATTAAATTATAAATATACAATTCTTCTAAGTTTTAAACCCAAGTAATGTCAGGCACCCGTAAAAATAAATAAATTTGAAAAAGAGTTCTCAAAAAAAAAAAAATTCGCAACACATTTTGCCATTGAGGCTTTTCATTAAAGAGGTTCTACGCATCACATTAAAAGAATGACCCATTTCGTCATCAAAGCTTTTTAATCAAACAAGTTGTGTGCATTCATGCAAGTACATCGGTTAAACCATTGAAATGCCACAGAGGAGACAAAGAGCGTCACTACATCGCAGATTTACATATATATGAGCTCAAATTGTTGAGAGGAAGAAGGGGCAAGGAGGGAAAGGAGGAAAAGAGTGAGAGATGAAGACGAACCAAGAGGCAGCGAAAAATGGCAGACCAAATCGCAGGTCGCAAGCCGCAGATGAACCGTGGGCGGTTGGACCAGCAGGCAGGCAGCAGCAGCGGTCTAAGCCAGGAGAAGGAGACTAGGAGGGCAGGGATTAATAATGTGTTTCGATTAGGCGGGAAGATTTTATTGCTTTTTCTTTTTTTTTTCCCCTTTTATTGAAGATTTATTGCTTTTTTTTTTTAAATCAACTAAGACTATAACCCATAAAAAATAAATAAATAAAAGAGTACCATGAACCACTCTTAAAATTTGATTATCGGTTATTTTAACAAATAATTACTATTTTTGTAAAAAAAATCATTTTTCTTATATTTAGACAATTTTTAAAAATAATAAAAATTTTAAAATAATTAGTTTTCAGTTTTTTTTGTAGAAGCTAAAAAATTAGTAACTTCTGAAAAAAATCAATTTTCAACTTTTTTTAGTTATACAAAAAAGATGCGTTTGTTTGTGCTTTTTTTGGTAAATAATCACATTTTTGCCAAAAAAAAAATCATTTTTTATATCTTTGAACAATTTCTAAAAAATAATCAAAATTTCAAAAATATTAGTTTTCAGCTTTTTTGTAGAAGTTAAAATTATTAGTTTCTGAAAAAAAAAATCAATTTTCAATTTTTTCAATTATAAATAAAATTTAACTTACATGATCACTTTTTAAAAAATCTAAAACAAATGCATCCAAAATTTAGTTTTCATAATCACTTTTTTCAAAATATGAAACAAATGCACCCTAAATTGTTCTTCACCTCATTCTTGTGTGAAAATTGCTAACTAATCTATTACCACTCCACTTGCTCTATTAATAATTAATAATTATAATAATTTGAATATTAATAGTAATTAATAATTGTTATTAATAATATTACTAATTATTATGATGATAATTACTTTCTTGATAGTAATTCACATTAGCACTTCGATAGGGATTGCCTTTAACTTGCTAACTAATCTATTACCCGTGTGATTCAGGGATGATATATAGTGAAAAACATATACTATTAAATATTAAATTTGCTTGCATATTTTTAAAATATTATACTTCAGACATATTCATTTAATTAAAAAATTATTATATTTCTGTATATAAATATATTAATTTTTATTTTATAAAATGTAATGTAAAATAAATAATTAGAAAAAAATGAAAACAACATTAAATAAATAATTTATCCAATATCATTCACGTAAAATTCATATTATGAAATAAAAAGGTGGTTGATGGCTCTTACAAGAATCTCATCTAGAATATGGGAACATTCAATGCAAATAGTGCTATCATAGGAGCATTTGCTAGCACTAGCTCTGCTAGTGATGATGAGGTCCACGAGTTAGTTCTCTTGCTCAATTCAAAACTTCAGTAGGAGCATGAGCACGATCACGTGAACTAAAGGCCTGAGCAATGGTAAGAATACTTAGAGAAAAGGATAAAGGACAGTGAAGCTAGATAGCTAGCTATAAAAGGAGAAGAAGAGAAAAAGGAGTTGAAGAGGGAGATAAGATATCCGATGACGTAGAAGAAGATACAGGCCACCTAAATGAGGATGCAGGCAGACAACTCAATAGGAGATCCATTTGACTGCAGCTCATCCTCTTATGATGTAGTGCTACTGTGTCTCCCTTCCCCCTCATTTTTGTAGACTGTTTTATATTTTTTGTAGACATTTTATGACATTTTGTTGTGAAATGACGAGTCCAAAAGGCAAAAATAGAGTGGTGCAAAATAAATATATGGAAAAGTATAATAAATAACACCAGAAATTTACATGATTTGGTGTAAAACCTACGTCCACCGGCAAAAGTAACAACCAAATATTTCACTATAGAAATATGACGGAGATACAAAAGATGGACACACTCCACTCAACCCAAATCCCAAATATAGCCAAAATAGCTCAATTTTTTTTTACATTGGTGTATACTCTCAACTCACAAAAGAGAAGAATTTATATGAAACAAATAATTCTACTCTATAACTAAAAGGAAGGAAAGGATTTGTTGTTGTTGTGTTCTCCGTTGTGTTGTTCTGATGCTGCAAGGAAAAGATCTATTTATAGAGCCTTTAAAGGTATATTTTTCAACATCTCATTGGATGGCTTCAATTAATGCACCGAGAAACATGACTTTCTCGCACTTTGAAATTAAAGCCAAATGTAGTTGTCAAAGTTTGAATGGTGCACCGTAAAAGCATTTGGCATTTTGCAAACTTTAGGCTTTTAAAGTCAAGCCACCTACATAGTCTACAAATCTCCACCTTGGCTTGATTTTTCATCTATTTTTAAATTTCTGAAGTCACCTTCTCCAAAATGTGCCCATCAGGGCAGACTCACATATTGTGAATGCCAACTAAGTCCAAGCAATGCTTGAACTTAGCAACAGTGATTGACTTCGTCAACATATCTGTTGGATTGTTTGAGGGATCGATCTTCTTTATTATAATAGTGCCTTGAGAAATAATCTCTCAAATAAAATGATATCTGACGTCAATATGTTTGGTTCTCTCATGATACATTTGATTTTTGGTCAAATATGACACTTTGACTATCACAATAAATAGTTGTATATCTTGTACTAAGCCTAAATTGCTTACCAAACTTCTGAGCCAAATGGCTTCCTTCACTACTTCAGCTGCTGCCATGTATTCAACTTCTATAGTAGATAGTGCAATAATAGACTGTAAAGTTGCTTTCCAACTAATTGCACTACCTGAGAGTGTGAAAACATATCCTATCAGAGATCTTCTTTTGTCAACATCTCCAGCATAATCAAAGTCAATATAGCCAATAACATTACCACCAGTATTAAAACTTCTGTGATATACTAAGCCAACATCCACAGTACCTCAAAGATATCAAAGTATCCATTTCACTATCTGCCAATGCATCTTGCCAAAATACCTCATATATCTGCTAACAACACTAATGACAAGTGAAATATGTAACGCCCCGATTTTCTGCTAGAGTGAAAATGACCGAAATGCCCCTAAGGTCATTTTCGGCCCAGAATTCGAGGAAAGCCGATCTGCCAGTACTCGAAGGGCAAACTCAATGTTGGAAGGGGATTAGATGACCTGTGTACCTTTCCGGAATCGAAAATCTCGTTTTTTGAGTTTTCGGGTCAAAATGACCAAAACGCCCCTGCGGTGTTTTACCTATTTGCAAGTGCCGGATGAACCCGAAACTTCTCCAGATGGTTTTAAAAGGTGTTTTTATGTATTCTACGACCTCAGTTTTAATTATGGAGGTCCCGGGCAAACTTAGTGCAAAATTACGATTTTACCCCTAGTTTCGTGTTTTTACGCTTAATCGCGTGATTAAGCAAACCTAAGCAATATTAGGCTCTAATCGAAGATTAATTAATTTCCATAATTAATCTTGAGTCAAAATAATTTATTAAAGTTGATTAGAACCTAAAAGTGCTTAATTACCACTTAAAATCTTATTTTAAATTCAAGATTTCTAGTCATGGAATCTTGAATAGTATTTTCTCTCCAATTCCTTAAATTATGGAATTTTGTCTACATTGTTTTATTCATAAAATGAATTTAAAATCTCCTAAATAAGTATGAGTACTCCTTAATCATGTCATAAAGGTTCCTAATCACATTCTTAGTCACCTAAACTTATGCTTAATGACTCCTAACCTTACACCTAAGCTAATACACCCCTAAACACATCACTAACACACTATTACATGACCAAAACTCCCTCCTCCCTTGCTGCATCAGACCTGCACGAAATTCAACATCCATTTTATCACAATTTAATTTTATTTCACACTCCAAAGACTATGGTTGAAGCCATGTCATCAAAGTGCAATTCTCTCACCTCATGTTCCATGAGGATTCATTCTCCTCCACACATGCCTCACCTCATGTTCCATGAGGAGACCTCATGTTCCATGAGGATTCATTCTCCTCCACTCATTCACTCTTATTCTTCTCTATAAATACCATGCCTAGATGAACCTTTGCTACACTTTGTTCATTTGCTAAGTTTAGTTTATTAGTTTTTCTCTAAGTTCTTCCTTTTTCTCTCAAATCTCAAGAGCATTCTTCTTCTTCATCTTCTTCTTTTTCCTTTTGAAACTTCATCACACAACCTTGAAACACCACCCCCACCACCTTGGATCATCATACAAACACCTAAACTTCCATTCTCAAACACAAGCTCACCAAGAACACATTTTCTTCCTTTTTCTTTCATCAAGGCCGAATCATCATCACCATTCTAGGAGGTGTTGCTCGTATCATTTTCATCTTCAAGTCCAAGCTTTTTGTCTTCACTCTAGGTAGGAGTGTTTTCTAAACTTTGTCTTCTTGAAAATGAGTTCTTTCTAGCTTTCTCTTGGGTTTTCTTTTTGAAACTTTCTTTGGTTTCCTTTTCTTGTATTTTCGGCCTCTTGGCCTTGATGAGTACATGATAGCTCAATGATGAGGATTCCTAGATAATGACTATGTGTTCATCTCAAAGGAAACTCTAGAGCTTGAGGTTTTATTTTCTTTTAGTTCCAACATTATTTTCTAACTCAAAAATGATTTTTACTCAAGAATACCTTTACTTTTCTTGCTATTATGATTTTGGTTTCTTTGTTCCTTTCTTTAACATTTCGGTTACCATTTTCCTTTTTGATCTTTGAAGTTTTATTTGTTCAAAAAGTTTTGCTTTCTTTGAGCTTGATGATGATGTTCAAGAACCTCATAATTCCTTTGAGAACTTAGTTCAAGAACTCTAAAGCTCTCTTTGTAATAAGATATGTGTTGGGTTATTATGTTGTTAAAGTCTTGGATGAGCTTTAGATCACCTTAAAATGAACCTTGCATCATGTTTATTTTATGCTTTGCACATCATGTTTACTTTCTTTGCTATCACTAAGTACCAAGGTAATAAAGGAACTTGCATTACCATGTTTATATTTCAAGTTCTCACCTAAATATCAAAGATAATAATATAATGCATACCATATTTATTTTATGCTTTGCACATCATGTTTACTTTCTTTGTTATCACTAAGTATCAAGGTAATAAAGGAGCTTGCATTATCATGTTTATATTTCAAGCTATGCATTATCATGTTTATGTTTCAAGTTCTCACCTAAATATCAAAGATAATAATATAATGCATACCATATTTATTTTATGCTTTGCACATCATGTTTACTTTCTTTGTTATCACTAAGTATCAAGGTAATAAAGGAGCTTGCATTATCATGTTTATATTTCAAGCTATGCATTATCATGTTTATGTTTCAAGTTCTCACCTAAATATCAAAGATAATAATATAATGCATCACATATTTATTTTATGCTCTCACTTTACTTTCTAGCAAAAACTAAAACAAGTGCATGAGCATGTTTATTTTTATGTCATCACTTTAATGAACCTAGAGCTCAAAGACTTGCCCATTGTTGTCTCAACAAAGGTCTAAAAATATTTATTGCTTTTGGTCCCTATTTCGCCCTAAGAGGCTTTGGTGTTTCAAGTATTGAAAACTATGTTTTATAATTTTTCTAAGCTTATGTAAGTATAAGAAATATGTAGAACTAAGTTTTATGAATTTAGGACCTCTTGAGATAAAAATGATTTAGCTATTACCCTCTTAAGTATTTTTATGATTATAGGTGATAAAAGTGTCCATAAATGAGTTTTGAAAGTTGAAAAAGGTTCCAAGAGAAACTAGTATTGTATGTGCTTTAGAAATTGTGTTTCATGTCTTTTATGGAGATGTTTGTTTCGGTTCTGCCTTGCTATGTTTGGCCACTGTATGAGCTGTGTTAATAATGATAAGATGCTTATGTTTGAGTAAAAATAATGTTAAGACTCATATGTGAAAGATAGGATAAGTTAAGAACTAGAAAAGAATTAATTTGAGAATTTTAGATCCCTTAATGATGGAATTTTCTGGATTCTGTCCAGCAAGGTTTAGAAATGATAATCATGGTTCTAAATTAGTTTAAATGTGTAGGAATGACTCATAATTGGTTTAGGGCTTAATCTTGATGCTTTAGGAACAAACTGGACTTAGAAAGAGTCATTGTTGTGACTCCTAGGTACCGTAAAGTTGAGATTTTAAATTCTGCATCCTTGAGGTCTAGAGATGTTCTTGACCATAGTGTGAGGTGAGAAATACTTAGTTATAACCTCATAGGTTCCCAAGAGACTAGGTTTTGATGATTTATAACTTAGATTGTGAGTTAAGGACCTTAAGGGTCGATGCATAAGACATTAAGAAGTCTTGAGTTTTTATGATGCTTAATTTTATGCAAGTATGATATATGATACATGAGCTTTATCTATATGAGTATGATGTGTTTAAAATATATGCTATGATGAGTTTGGAATATATGCTATAATCTATGTAAGAATGATGAGTTTGAAATATATGTTATGATGTTTATCTATGTGAGAATGATGTATTAGAAGAATATGCTTGATGATGCATGAACCCTAAAATGTTTTATTGATGATACGTGAGGAAATTATTATTGAGATGTTAAGTTGTGTGATTAGCTTATGGCATGAATTTTGGTTTGAAGGAAATTCAGTTTAACAGCCGTTATGCTGCCGAATTTCTATCAAACCTAAAAGGGTTGAAAAATGTTTTAAAGTACCATATGAGTTGAAAACCCTGGGTGACACTGTTCGACCGAACATCCCCAGGATATTTTTTATGTGACAAGCATTGAGACGTACTTCTCCTGCTACGGTGAGGAGGAGGCAAATCCGTGAGGGTATGTGCAGATGCAGCCTTACCAAAGCGGACAATTATTTGTGCACTCGAGGCCAGTAGAACGTTTCAAAGAATGAAATATGTTTATGTTACCCCCTCATTTTACCCCATATTAAATCTAGTGACGACTAGTTAGGATTGAGCTCATTCCTAGGCAATTAGGTGAGACGGAGATAGGAGGTTATGATAAAAATCGCCGGGGCGGTGTATCGGTTGGAAATAGGTGGATATGTTTTAAGAGGGTGGTTTTTGAGAAAAGGAACAAAAGAGATATGATGCTTTTAAGTCACATAAGTATGAGAAAAGTAAGAGTTGTAATATGCCCTTATGCCACTTACATGAATCTAGATTGTTGTGATTTGTTGATTTATGTGCTCAAGCATTGCCATACATTCATGCTTAAACATGTTGCATTCATGACATCAAGATGCATACTAAAAGAAATGGACCTTGGATAAATAGTTTCATAAACCCTAATAATGAATCTCATATGCATGAACACCTTTTATAAATAAACCCAAGGTTCCTGAGGATGTGAACGATGTAACCCTAGAATAGGAGATTCCTACTGAGATTTTTTAGTAAGATTCTCACTCTTTTCTCTTCTTTTTCTCGCTTCCGTCACATCTTCAGAGACTGATGGCGACATTCGTGGTCTTCATTGACACATCCGTCCGAGAGGCGCCCCTAACGAGGAGCCCACGCTCGATCTACACGTATGCCCACTCCTGCCGCCTTGCGTTCTTGGATCAGTTACACTCCATTTCCCCGGGTTCTAGTAGCAGATGTTTTAGGGGAGGCTTAGTGCACACACTCACATGTAGATTGGATAAACCTGCTTTTGTTTTGAGGTTATTCACTATAGGTGCACTCGGGTAGTGATGGTTTACTTTATGTTACTTTATGTTTCTCTGTTTCTATTGTACTTCCTTTCTGCTGTATTACAAGCTCTGCCCGTCCCAATGAGAGTATGACTACTTATGTATTCTAAGTTATGTTATTAATGAAACGTTTCTCTGTTGTGATGATTTATGCTCAGCTGTTATATGTTTCCATTTCTGTGTTTCTCTATGAGTGTTAAGTGTGCTTTATATTCCTATTATTCGATTAGACTAAGAACGTGGCTCTCACTTTGTTGTGTGTTTTTTTTTAAAAAAAAATTTACTCGTAATTTTCCTTTAGTATTTTAAGAAAAGGATGAGACTATGAAGTAATAGCCTAATGTTTAACCTAATGTGTTCTAGAAAGTTGGGTTAAAAATTAGGGTGTTACAAAATATGTGGACGAGTGCATACCATAACATACATCATGCTTCCAACTGCACTGGCGTAAAGAATGTATGACATCTATTCCTCTTCTTCAGCAGACTATGGTGGATGTATGACTGATAATCTGAAATGGGCTACCAACGAAATACTCACAAGCTTTGCATTTTGCATCCCAAAGTGCTCAAGTACTTCTTCAATATACTTCTTCTAAGACAAATGTAATTTTCCAGCGCGTCGATCCCTGTGAATTTATATGCGCAAAATCTTCTTAGTTGCACCCAAGTTTTTAATTTCAAATTCACCATTGAGTTGCTCCTTCTGCTTCTTGATGTCAGACATACTTTTAGCAATAATGAGCATATCATCAACATAGAGCAACAAGTAGACAAGCGAATCATCTGAGAGCTTTTTGTGGTAAGCACAACACTCCTTGAGTAACCATGACCTAACATGAAAGTATCAAATCTCTTATACCATTGGTGAGGAGATTGCTTTAAGCTATATAATGACTTCTTTAAGAGACAAATGTGGTCCTCCTTGCCTTGAAGAATGAAACCTTCTAGTTGCTGCATATAGATTTATTCTTCAAGCTTACCATGAAGAAAAGTTGTCTTGACATTGAACTGCTTAAGCTCTAAGTCAAACAGTGCAACCATAGCGAGCAACACCCAAATGAAGCTATGTTTCACAATAGGAGAAAATGTTTCATTGAGGTTTATTCCTTACCTTTGGCTAAAACCTTTTGCAACTAAGCGTGCTTTGTATCTAGCCAGTTCAATTTCAAGGATCCTTTTTTTTTTTCCTCAAAGATCCATTTGCAACCAACGACTTTATGTCCTTTAGGTGGTTTCACCAACTTCCATGTCTGGTTCTTATGAAGAAACTCCATCTCTTCACTCATTGCAGCAATCCATTGTGCAAACTCTTTACTTAAAATAGCCTTATGGTACGTAGTAGGATCTTCTGATTCCATATCCTTTACCATTAATAATGAAAAAAGACTATATCTGCATGATCATACCTTTGTGGTGATTTTATTTGCCTCTTTTCTCTGTCTCTAATAAGATTATAATGTTGCAATTGTTGTCGTGCATCCACAGCTTACATAATATCTTATTCTTCTTCTTGAATAGGCTGATCAGAGGCATCTTTTTCCATATGCTTTGGTGGTTCAGCTTCAAATTCCACCTGCTTGCTAGCATCTTAGTCTTTTTCTGCATCGCCAACCTCTTTTTTGGATGAAGCATGACTGATTCATTGAACTTGATATCTTTACTGATTGTGAATTTGGATGACTTAGGTTCTATACATCATAATCTATAACCCTTCACCCCAGTTGCATATCCAAGAAATATACATTTTAATGCTCTTCACTCAAGCTCTCCATCATCAATATGAGCATATGCAGGACAGTAAAAAATTCTCAGATTCGAGTAATCAGCAAAAGCACCAGACAATACCTCAATAGAAGTCTTCAAATCAATCACAGTTGATGGAGACCAATTCACCAAATAGCAAGCCATATTAACAGCTTCAGCCCAAAATTATTTAGACAAACTGGCATTAGAGAGCATACAATGTACCCTTTCCAAAAGAGTTCTATTCATACGTTCTACTACTCCATTTTGTTAAGGAGTCTTTCACACAGTATGATGTCTTTGTATGCCTTCGTTTTCACAGAAATCGTTAAACTGACCTTCACATAACTTCAAACCATTATCTGTTTGAAGGCTCTTGATTTTCTTATCGATCTGGTTTTCAATAAGCGCTTTCCAATTCTTGAAGTATGGAATACTTCATTCTTGTGTTTCAGAAAATAAACTCGTACCTTCCTTGAGAAATCATCAACGAATATCAATAGGTATCTAGCACCACCTTTTGATGGAACAAGCACAGGGGCCTACAAGTTAGAGTGTATGTAATTCACTGTGCCCTTAGTCCTGTAGATAGTAGTGCTAAACTTGAACTCTGGTCTACTTCCCTTAGACACAGTGTTCACAAAAGTCAAGCTTCCTAATTTATAATCACCAAACAAGTCGTGCTTGCTCAAAATTGACATTCTTGTTTCACGCATATGCCCTAGGTGCATATGCCATAAATGAGTAGTATCTGAATTTGAATCAGATGAAGATGATATCAAGGCAGCACCAACAACTGTATTTCCTTGAAGTAAATAAAGGTAATTGACTAACTTGCTTTTAATCAAAAAAAGAGCACCTTTGAAAATTTTTAAAATTCTACCTTCACTAGAATACTTATAACTTTGAGAATTGAAGATGATCAAGGATATATGATTTTTCTTCAAGTCTAGTATGTACTGAACATCAGTCAGCATTCTCACAACTTCATCATGCATTTTAATTTGGACTGTTTCAATGCCAATTACCTTACATGGCATATCATTTCTGATAAGGACAACACCACCATCTATTGACTAGTAAGTTGTAAACCAATCCCGATTTCGACACATGTAGTAGGAGCAACTAGAATCAAGCATCCAAGTATCACTAATTGAACTGGTTGATACTGCGAGAACATTATCAGTACTTTCAGCAACACCTACTGTATCACTTGAATCTTTATCCTTTTTGTCTTTGAGTCTCGGACATTCTACTTTTAGTGCCCTTCCATCTTGTAATATCGGCACCTACCTTTATGATGTCTAGACTTGGATCTAGACCTTCCTTTGCTACTGCTCAATCCTATATCCTTTGACCTCTCTTTAGCAACCAAGCCAGATGCAGTATTATCATGCCTGCCAGTATTGTGCTCCATTTTGTCGCGACTAATAAGTGCAGATTTAACCTCATCAATTTTGAAGCTTTCGTAACCACATATGAGCGTTTCACGAAAGTGTTTGTATGAAGGAGGTAAGAAACAAAGCAACATCATTACCTGTTGCTCATTTGAAAATGTCTCGTCCATATTTTTCAAGTTTGTGACTAGTGACGTGAATTCAGCTATGTGAGACCGAATTGATGTCCCTTCTGCCATACGGAGCATATAAAGATGTTGCAAAATACCTAGACGGTTAGCTACTATCTAAGTCATATATAATGACTCCAACTTGGTCCGCAATGATTTTGCTGTTTTCTCTGAAAGGACCTTCTGCAGCACATTGCCTGCAATGCATAACTGAATAATAGAAATAACCTTTTGATCAGCATATTCCCATTCATATTCCTTCATTGTCTCGGGCTTCTTGTCCTTGTCAAAAAGTGCTACTTTTACACCTTACTGTATAAGAACAGCCATCATACGGACCTTCCACATGCCAAAGTTAATGTGTCCATCAAACTGTTGAATATCAAATTTGACAGTAAACATTTTTAAATAAATTAGCCTAGAACTCTATAAGAGCTCTGATACCAGTTTGTTGTGAAATGACTGGCCCAAATGACAGAAAAATAGTTGTGCAAAATAAATATGTGAAAGAGTAAAATAAATAACACCAGAAATTTATGTGATTCGGCTTAAAGCCTATGTCCACGAGCAAAAGCGATAACCAAATATTTCACTATAGAAATATGATGGAGATACAAAAGGTGAATACACTCCAATCAACATAAATCCCAAATATACTCATAATAGCTTACATTATTTTTTCCACTGGTGTATACTCTCAACTCACAAAAGAGAAGAATTTATATGAAATAAATAATTCTACTCTATTACTAAAAGTGAGGAGAGGATTTATTGTTGTTGTGCTCTCCATTGTGTTGTTATGATACTGTAAGGAAAAGCTCTATTTATAGAGCCTTTGAAGATTAGTTTTTCAACATCTCATTGGATGCCTCCAATTAATGCACTGAGAAACATGACTTTCTTGCACTTTGAAATTAAAGCCACATGTAGTTGTCAAAGTTTGCATGTTGCACTGTAAAAGAATTTGGCATTTTGCAAACTTTGGGCTTTTAAAGTCAAGCCACCTACATACTCTACACATTTGTGTTTGTTTTTTATTTTTATTTTTTCACTTTCTATTTGTAATGTTCCAAGTATTTACTTGGTAATTTAATTGTTTATATCTTTTTCTTAATTTTTTGATATTATTGATTTTATTCATATATCACTATTAAAAAAATTAGAAATATTTAATCGTTAATTTCATTTAATAATTAAATAAAATGAGTAAATTTTTAGATATGGTTATATAGAAAATTATGAAAAAGAAGAAATGAACTGGTCTAGTCGTAGATATTCTTTTGTTTTTCGGGTGAATATTCTTGGTGTGCTATTTGCTTCCCATTCTCGTTTTGGTGGTATTGGAGGACGGTGTTTTATAAGTGATACATAGTGAGGTTTTTATGTGGGGGAGCTGTTTGTGATAATTTGAGGGAGCATAACAACTGAGTGGAGAGATACACTTTTGAGATTTTGCTAATTGTTAGTTTTCTTGGTTTCTACTCTTGATAATAGGTTAAGCTACTGAGGAGTCTTCATCGCATGGGTGTATTGGAGGAGGTTGTTTGCTTTTTGAGTGATACACTTTAAGACTATGTGTGTGAGGGGGAGATAATGTGAGTTGGAGGTAGTTTTTAAGTAGTGAATAGGGGCTCTTGGTTTGAGAAATACACTGGCGAGAGTTGTTGTTAATATTTATTTGCATTTGCTTTAATTCACCTGATATATTTTGTGGGAAGTAAGGAGCTTTAATAAAAGGTTGAGTTTGTGCTACTGATATTTGTTTATCTGATTTGCACACTAAGTTATTTGTTTCCTGGAGATATGCACAATGACTCCGAGATTGTAATGTAAAATAAAGCACTCTTTCTCGTTTGCTTTCTAAAGATCTTTGTGCAAATGCTAGTCCGATGATCAAATCGGTGCCCTTCCTCTACATTTGGAATTGGCTCATTCTTTGTTCTGTCGGTGGTAATTAGTTGTTCTGGGCTTTACAGGTGCTTCTTTTTGGGTGACTTTGAAGATGCTGCTGTGTAATGCTGGTTTTAAGCTTTGGTTGCATCCACTACTTGTTATAGGTGATGTATATTGTGGTTGTGTTTAGTTGGCAGGTATTAGCTGCCTTTTAGTTAGTGTTCTTTGATTGTTTGTGTTGATTTCCAATTACTTCTTTTGTATTTTTTTGGTTTTGTTTAGTTCTCTTATTGGATTTTGTTACTTGCCCTTATGTGGTTAAGCCTTCTTGTTGATTATTAAAAAAAAAGAAAATTATGAAAAAAAATTTTAGATATTCCCTTGGTGATATATAATAGTGAGATTTTTTTTTTCAATTTCAGTTATTACTGACAAATTTCCCCTCAATAAATTAATAAATAAAAATTATTTTCTCACTGCTACCAAGGGAATACAAAAGACTATTTTTTAAACCAATTATCGAGGAATTATTATGTTGATAAAATTAACATATCTGCCACTAAGCCTTTTTCCTTAACGAAAAGCGGACGAATTTTTTTTGACGATCACCGATAGATGTTTACGGAAAATCCCTTAGAAATTTTCTTGGGAATATATCGATAGATTTGTTCTTCCCTGGTAATAGGTACGGAAGACGTTTTGTTGAGCTGCCTTTTTTCTCGATAATTCCATAGTTGGTAATTAATTTTTTTTTTATCAGTAATCAGTTAAATTTTGCCGATAATTCTGCTGGTATCACGTTTCTTATAGTAAACTGATAATATGATTATTGTAGAACAAAATTAAAAGTGAGACAAAATTGACTCAATATAAAGATTGCTAACCTACATTGAACTAAACCGGAGCTAAACCAAGAGAATTTTTTGTTCCGGAAACCAAAGAGAATTTTTTTTTTAAAAATTTGATGTGTGCCTTCTTTTTCTTTTGATTATAAATGGGAATTGTTTTTTATCCAAAAAATTGGGAATTGGTTTTTGGCTTTTACTTTTCACATATTAACACCTTTACAGTTTACATGGTTCTCAATCGAAGAGGGTCTTTTCAAAAGTAAACTGGACCCAAAATTTGTCATAAGGAAACTCGTGCAGTGACTGGTATAAAACAGACAAAACTTTATTTAATTGATTGCTTAATGTAAATGACTTCGTAGCAACTTTTCTGAATGCATCGTGATTTTCATTTCTGATTGAATCTTTAATCTCAAGAACTATTCTCGAGAATTCATATTAATGCGAACCTTTTTCTTTTCAGATGGAGCACCCGAAAAAAATCATCTGTTCACACTTTAAAGCAAAAGCTTTACGAGTGAAAGAATCTATTAATGGCCTCAGTACCCACTGGCCATTGTTCCCTTATCTTTTTCTCAAAGTCAATCACAGAGGGAAACAGATTGAAGCATCCTACAGTAATTAAAAAATTTAAAAAAAATTCAATTTTTTCCAGAATGCCAGATAAATATTTATATGAGGATTTGACATTTTAATTATAATCCAAAGTATAATTTATTTTACCTTATTTGTTTACTATTTTATATTTTTAAAACATTAATTTAAATACTAAACAGGTAAATTAATGACGAATATTATCACAAATAATAATTAAACACTTTAAAGCATACACTTATTTCTTAAAACAAAATTGTTATTCAATACCTATAAATAAGTATTTATTTTATTATTATTGGATGTAACGATGAATCACTTTCTCTATCATGCATTCAATAGTATAGAATAATAGATGTCCCTCTTCCGTTAAAACCGTTAAAATGGACTAATAATGAGAACAACCAAAGTGCAAAATGGGTCCACAGGCATACTCTACGCACAGTCCGGGGAAAAGAATCCTCCAAATTCCATACCGCAATTAATCATCTCAGCCGCAGATATGGCACCACATCATGAACCAGTGAAAGAGAAATCTTTGGATGGATAACATTTTTTATTTGGCCATATTTATTTATAAGAAAGAATTTAATTTTCATCCTAATAAGTGATGGCTCGCATAAGAGGAGCTCAGTTTGGATCTTTACTTATTTGATTTCAGGATTTATATGTAAGAAAAAAGTACCGTTAAGAAGGGCTCATCTTAAACAATCTGGAAAAATAATCTTTCACTTGTTTGATGAGAGTATATTCGAAAAAAATTTTAAAATTAATTTCGATATACTATTAATATAAAATATTTATAAACAATTACTTAATTATATATTATTTTATATCATCAAATGAGATTGGTTCTTATTATAATTACGTTACAGGTCATTAGCAACACATAAAAATTAATGTCTATAATATAATAATTTTAAATTCTATTTTAATTTTTCTCAAGATAATTCACTTGTTTTAAAATCTTATTAATTTTATTAAAAGTATGTCTAAATATGAATATCAAATAAATGAGGCTTGTTATTTATAGATATAAAACATAGAGAAACAAATACTCTACCTTTTTCGAAAATAGATTAGTGTCACTTTATCTCCAAAACTTAATCCTAAACTCATCTTATTGCACTTTAGTTTCCTATCAGTTGTTAAGGAAAACCTTGTACATTCAATTAAGTTTAGGCTTTGGGTTGCTTTTGTTTTTAATTTACGGATTAAAATGCACGACCCAAAGTTTAAGAGAATAATACATGTTTTTCATTAACAATGAATAGAAGCTTAACAAAGTAATTAAAATGCACGATTTAAAGAAAAAAAATTATATTTCAACTTGCACACTTTTTAAATTTTGAAGGTAAAATACACATAAAATATGCTTAAGGAGATAAAGTATAGTTTCTCTTATAAACAGACAAAGTATATAGACAAAAAAAAATATAAAAAAAAGACACAAACATTATGAGTCCATCGTTATCATTTCTCTCCATTCCCTGCTGTATCTTTCTCTCTACATTATTTCTATTTTTCATATTGTTATCACCCAAATTTTACTGAAATACAAACGGTTAACACCTTGAGCAACTAAATTAAGGATTATTATTTGCATTAACTCACGTGAAAATTTAACTTCAAAAATAAGTTGTTGTCAAATTGTCCGATTACTTCCCCATTTTGAGGGTCATTTATTCTATGAGTTGGAGCCAAGCCAAGAGTGGTTCAATCTCCATTGCCTTTTTTGTTCAAAAATTGTTTTTTTTTAAATGGTTGAAAAATCCGTAACCAAAATATAGATTTCTCTCTTTAGTGCAATCATCAACGCTTTTTAGGATTCAAGTGACTTTTCATTCTTGGTTGGATTTATTCATTAGACTTAGCCGAACAGAATTTTCACAACAACTCATACACAAATATCATCGTTTTAAATTTATATCAATACAAGAAGAATTTTTGTAAGTTAAAGACCATACCAGACTTCAGAGCATCTATATGTTGAGTTGATTGATTCATTCACACCCATCCCTTTTCCCATTTTGGTTATTGCCCCTAAGGAAGAAGCTCCAAATATTAGTGGACCCCGTACAACGCGAAAAACACCACAACTTTTGTTCCAAGAAATCTGTTTTCACTTTTCAGTCAGTTAAAGAAAATATGGAATCAAGCCAACTCGTTTTCCCATTTTTTTTGTGTCCCTCTTTCAGTTTCATTGCACTTTCTTCTTCACCTTTTTCTTATCCTTGCTACATATAAATATACGCAACACTCCTCTTCAATCCCCCACACCACCAAGACTAGCTCATAGACACACACAAAAAAAAAAAAAAAAAACATAAAACACAAACCATTATGGCTCTCTTGGCTTTGGCCCTATGCCTCTTATTCTTAGCATTTGTGCCTCATCAAGCAGCACAAGCTTCAAGCCGTGGCGGCTTCTTTGGCAGAAAAAGTGTTGCTGATTACCCTCCCGTGTACGGTATATGCGCCTCTTCTGTCGTTGTTTACGGATACAAGTGCCAGGAACTCGAAGTAAGATGCTCCAAACGTTGTTATGTAACATATATGCATAACACAAAAACATGTTATTTGCAATGGTTTTTAACTTGAAGAACGACTCGTCAAATGTTTGATGAAACTAAATCGAATCCATTTTTTCAGGTTACAACCAAAGATGGGTATATTCTGAGCCTGCAAAGGATCTCAGAAGGCAGAGCCGGAGTTGGTGGTGGCAGTGGGACTAAGAAGCAGCCAGTGATAATACAGCATGGAGTATTAGTGGTAAGTGCACAATGCACCCATCACCAAAACAATTCTTGAACAACAAGTCTTTATCTATAGTTCATCTAGCATAAATCATT
Organism: Dalbergia cultrata; assembly: GCA_031216105.1. NCBI lineage: Eukaryota > Viridiplantae > Streptophyta > Magnoliopsida > Fabales > Fabaceae > Dalbergia > Dalbergia cultrata. Next base: position 25,011,449 of record CM062353.1, on the reverse strand, counting down.
CTAATTGAAAATTGATTTATCTTTATTATTAGAGTTTAAGTTTAATACGCTACAATATTAATTATTCTTGTCCCGTCATTCCATCATTAAATTCTTCTGTTTGGTAATGTATAATTAAATGATAACATTAAATGATACTCTCAGATTATTTCGTCAAAAAAGTATTTTCTACGGCTTTCTACCAATAAAACTAGAACGAACTTATGTCTCTCAAAATATTCCGAAATAAACATACCTCTAGCAATTATATACTGCCTTGTTTCTAGCATATGAAGAGGGAAAATATGTACCAACCAGAAATATCTTAGATTGTTTCAGTGTGAAACTGTCTCCGTACTTGACAAAGGTGATAAACTGACTCGAGTTCCGCGTTTGTCACATAATGGCAATAATAGTGTTGCTTCCTATTTATCTTTTACATTCTAAGAGATTATGACAACGTTAAGTGATGCCCATGTGTCAGCTGGTTGCTTTACAAATAAAAAGTAACACTTTCTCGAGCTAATGACTTTACAATTAAGCTAACAAAAGGGGGTTTGGAAAAGCACTAGTGCAATAGATTATTTTCGGGAAAAAAGAAAAAGAGTGCTTTGGAGGATCGCTAGACTTATATCAAATCTCCTGTTTTCCATAGTTGACTAGTGTCTAATTTAACTTATCATCATACAAGCTAAGGTCAACTGCATACCCCTGATCATATCATATTCAATCTGAAATTGGACTTTTATAGTACAATCATTCAATCCAGCTGATGTTTATATATGCAGAGAGAAATGTTTTTTTTACTAACCCTCCTTATTCTGGATATATATTGAGGTGTCACCGTTACGTGATTTAGGTATATTTGGTTGAAGGATAGAAATAGTTAACACTGTTTTATCTTCTAACCAAACTTATATTTTTTACTCCTAGACTATCCATATAGATATTCATAGACTTGCATATTATTTTGAGTGTTCAAATAACTCTATTTTTATGTAATGAGCTATGTTATTTAAATATTTAAAAAGTCGGTGTCTATTGAGATATCTATTTTAGAACTATTAGATATAGTGGTGATTCACATACATTCTATTTATCACATTATATCCCACAGTTTAAAATGCGTGTTTTATTTGATATCTACTTTTTAGATATTTAAATAATATTTTTATATATATGAAGTAACACATGGCTTCGTGAGCTACAGACACGAGGCTGTCCCAAAAGTGGTGGCCATTATCTCCAGAGGAATCAACAGCGGTAGTCCCTAGCTAGCCCAAAACATGAATGTCGCCCACATCAAAATTTAGCATTTAATACTTTGAAGATTTCGCTTAAATAATCCAGAATGAATAGGCCATTAAGTACGCAATATATCTCTATCCACAAAATGATCTCACAGCAAAAATGATGAAATGACCAAAGTTGTCTTTGAAATAATATTTCCTAATCGAATTTCCCTGTGTCTTTTAAAAATAGCTTTAATTTTTTTTTTCCTTTTAATTTATTAATTGTGTGTTCCTTTTTGGGTAGGCACACTGTAATGGCTTACAGTCGATCATACACTGTATGGTGAGCACACTCATACTACATGTGAGGACCATAATTGCATTTAATTATCCAAGTCCCACAAATATAATTATTTGAGAGCGTGCATCATATACAGTGATTATTTTTCCTTTTTAAACTTTCCCCCGTATGTAGCATCATATGTTAAAAGTCGTCGGAAAATGCTTGATATTCTGTCATAATTTTATTATTACTCGAATTATATATTAAAATGTTATTGAAAAATTTTAAATTTTTCAATCCATGACTTTTTGTCCAGCCATTAGAAATTTGCTATACCTAATAAATTTCTGCACATAATTTTTTCTAACTGTCTAGATATATTTCATCTCTCAAAACGAAAAATAATGTGCTATTTTTTTCTTTTCTGGTACTAAAAGTAGTGTGTTAATGTCAAAGATAAATTGTTTTGTGGTCCTATCTACAAAGTTTCAAAGTCAGTTTAATTTGAATTTTCAGTTTTTAATTTTTATTTTTAATTTTTAATATTTTCCTTACATAACTTAAAATATAAAAACTGAAAATAGAATCTGAAAACCCAAACCAACACTTTCACTACAAGAGTAGCCTTGGAAATTATGAACCCTATAAAATGAGTTATGTTATTTATACTCATTATACATGGGACACTGTACTGACTTATATCTCATCCATAATTAAATGAGGTATAAACTCCATTCAAGTGGGATCTACATTCAATCTAATAGTAGATGAGATGTGACTCGATATAATACCCTATACATAATGAGTCTAAATAATATTTTTCCTGCAAAATAATGAGCGCCGTCTTTAGTGATGATCAGATCAGAGTTTAGGAACCGCCATTGACGTGTCTTCACATTTACGTGGTCGACCACATAATCATCGTAGTGTTATGCGCACTTTTAGACATGAATATGTAGCTCCGCCACATGGGGTAGCAAGTTTTGTTTGCTTCTAAGTTAAGGAAAAGAACATGGCTCTCTAGTATAATTAATTTAATCATGGTATTTGCTGAAAATATTTTATACTACTACGTGGGTGCAGGACGGAATGACATGGTTTCTGAACGGGCCAGAGCAAGACCTGCCTTTGATCTTAGCTGATAATGGCTTCGACGTGTGGATTGCCAACACCAGAGGGACTAGATACAGCCGCCGACATACCTCATTGGACCCTTCTTCTCCGGTAATTTGCTTTTACATTTTCAGTTTTAATTAATATTTGAAGAGTATATCGATGGTCAGATAAGTTTTTGAAAGAAGTAAGAATCGGTTATATTAATTAATTATTAAAAAAATTAAAATTACTTTCGAGTTCTACCGGCTGGAGTAGGGTTTTTAATAAGAAAAAAATGACATTTGTATATATAATGTATGGGGCACCGTGTCGATTCACACTTCATTCATTATTGGATGGAGTGTAGATCCTATTTGAATGAGAATCACACCTCATTCAATGATAGATAAAGTGTGAGTTGACATAGTATCCCAGACAAAATAAATATAAATAAAACAACTTCTTCAATAAAAAAAATACTTGTGCTTTGTACAACAAATTAGTCACTAATATTTACACTTTCACTGGTGAGGACTAATTATAATAATAAAATGCATATTGATGATTCTCAAGATTAATTTTCATCGTTCACAAACTAATTGACTCATAAATTTACTCAGCTATATAGAGGCTTTACATCGTATTATGAGGTACTTTTTTGTAGAATTCTAAGTTATTATTTAAGAGTACGTAAATGATTATGTCTATGATAGTATCATAGTTAGTCATTCTTATTTTGGGATTGATTTTAACACACCGATAGGCATTAGTGTAGTAAAGTTTCACACACACACACACACACACATATATATGAAACTCTTTTATCCTGTATCAAATTTAAAATTTTTTATTTTTCTCGACTAACATTTCTAGGTAAATTTGACAGGCCTATTGGAATTGGTCTTGGGATGAGCTGGTTACCTATGATTTACCTGCTGTGTTTGATTATGTGTCCAGCCAAACAGGGCAAAAGATTAATTACGTGGGCCATTCTCTGGTACTGCATCGCGTACTCCATTTATTTTGTTCTTTTTCATCAAAGTATAACTTCTCTGCTACACTAATAATAGAAAGTATATAATGAATTTAAAAATTTGAGATTTATTTTATAATTTGCCATCAATGTCTGGGAAATTTAAATCAAGATTAGTTTACTGTTGCTCTCTGAAAGTGGGAAGACCATGTTTGGCAGGGGACCTTGATAGCTCTGGCTTCCTTCTCGGAAGGGAAGTTGGTGAACCAGCTGAAATCAGCAGCATTGTTGAGCCCTGTTGCCTATTTGAGTCACATGACCACCGCACTTGGAGTTGTTGCAGCCAAAGCCTTTCTTGCTGAGGTAAGTTGAACTTAATTCCAGCTCCTGTTTCTCACGAACCATATGCTTCATGGAGGTTGGGTGAATTTGCTGATTCAGTGAAATACTTTTTCTTCTTCGCCCTGCAGATCACTACTCTTGTTGGCGTGGCAGAATTTAATCCCAGAGGGTAAGAACTTAACTAACCATAATAAGCTCTCTTTGAATCTAAATTTAAGAGAAATTCTTGTACAGACGTTAAGTTTGATATTTCACATTTATAAATATGCATAATAAAAATAGGTTTGTCTAATTTTATTTAAGATATATTTACTTAATAATGAAACCCATCACTTTTATCGTGAATTAAGTGCTAAACTCGTGCTCACCCAATTTTTTTTTTTGAAACCCCATTCTATTTCCTTAAGTAATTAGTTTAATGGTGTTTCTACAATTCTTTTGGACAGGTTACCTGTCGGGGTCTTTCTCAATTCTCTTTGCGCTCACCCTGGGGTGGATTGCTACGACTTGTTGACTGCATTAACTGGTCTGGTCTTTGACCAAAATCTTCGGAGTTGTTAATGATTTGATTTTAAGCACTGAAGGGGGTTGTTTTTACATAAATAAATAACTATCCTAGTAACAAGTTTTATGACTGTGTGATTGAAATGTCCAATTCAGGTAAAAATTGCTGCCTCAATTCTTCAACTGTTGATCTATTCTTGAGGAATGAACCTCAGTCAACATCAACAAAGAACATGGTGCACTTGGCCCAGAGTAAGATTTCTCCGTCTAGCTACTTAACCCATTACCACTTTAGGGGATCATCAACATTGTACCCCTAAAATTGTCAATGTCTTTTATAATTTGTTCATTTTTCTTGATTTGGCCTCCCTTAAAAATATTATTTGATTAATTTTGAATTTTTTTTTATCTTACTTGATATTTAGATATTATAATAGATAATATATATGCTATGTAAATGTGTGTTTCTCTTGAATTTTGATTGTAAAATATTTATTTCTTCTATATATGATCATTTTTGTTTAATTTTTAAATAAAATTAAAAATTACTCAAATATATATGTGTGTGTGTGTGAAATTAATTATTGAGTATTGGCCTTCTCTGATACAATAGTCTAGCTCCATCCTACTCATTACTGCTGTAATTCACTCAATATATAACTTTTAGGTGACTGGGTAATTTTTATATTTTTCATTTTTTAAGTTGATGCTTTATTTTTTATTTTTTAAGTTTGATCTCTTGTGTTTCAAACAAAATTTTCCATAACAATTCATAAATGAATCTTATCGGACGACTAACAAATCATTAATGCAGATGACATGAGAACGACAAAAAAAAAAAAAAAATGGTCTGTGATTCATCATTATTTGTTTTCGCTGCATGTCATTCATCATTATTTAAAACGTTAAAGATTAAATTCACAAATAAATAAATAAATAATAGGAAATTAAATTATAAACACATATCAGCACGAGATGAATTGTTAATTTCGTCTTACTTTCATAGCCGAGTTTGGAGACTTTTCACTAGTAACTGTATGATTTGTGAATTTGCAGCTGTTAGACATGGGGTTCTGGCAAAGTTCAATTATGTGACGCCAGACCATAATATTATGCATTATGGAGAAGTGTTCCCTCCAATCTATAACCTTTCCAATATCCCCCGTAACCTGCCTCTCTTCATTAGCTATGGGGGCCGAGATGCTCTTTCCGATGTTCGTGATGTTGGGAATTTACTTGATTCCCTAAAGTTCCATGATGTTGATAAGCTAAGTGTTCAGTTCATCGAAGACTATGCTCATGCTGACTACATTATGGGGGTCAATGCCAAGGATGTGGTGTATAATGCTATCCTCTCATTTTTCGACCGTCAATTTTAACACTTGATTGATGACGGGAAAGCTACTTATATCTTGCAAAGAATTAAAGTTACAAGAACCACATGCCATGTTCCAATCACCAAGTTTAATATTTAAGTTATCAAGTTATAAACTTATAATTGATTCCCATTGGTAGTGCAAATGATGATGAATTGATGACTATGAATCTATTATATTGCGTCATAATGCAGAGTGAGGTTGTCGTTTTATTTATATGCGTGCCAATGGAATGAAGGGGTGGATCTGATGAATGGTGTGAGTGAGAGCATTAACTTTAGGCCACTATATGATCAAGGGAGGAAATTGCAAACACATTGTGGCAAGAAACTGGTGCTATCTTTATACATCCCTATAATAATGGCGCATATTGAGGGTGTATGTTGAATGATTGAATGTTGATTATTGTTTCTGACTAGATGCCTTGTCAATAAACTTTTTTCTTGGGGTAATCATGAGGCAAGCTCGTTCTTTTCATTGTGACTAACCGATCAGATCTCGTAGTGTGATATTAATTTTGGCTGAGGTTGAAATTTTTAACATGCTTTGCTATAATCCACTCAGAGACATGCATATATTGTGAAAGGAATGGGTTAGGAATGGAAGAAGGGATAAGGAAGAACGGGCAAGACACATGAGTGAGGATTCTGCTTTGGGGTTGATAGGTGGATGTTGGGTTTTGGGAGTTTGGGGTTGATAGAAGGGAGAAGCAAGAGAGAGAATAAGTGGAATGGAGTAAAGCAAAAGGACGAAGATGAGGTGGGGTGTGGACCACGGTTGAGGGTGGGTGATGATGGTTGAAGTGGTAGAGGTAGGGTGGGGTAATTTTGAAAATTCAATTAAATTTTTACGTATCAAAAATTAAAAAAGTATTAAGGGTGTAAATATAATGATTTTGATTTAGTTAAAGAAGGTGAATGATATTTTAAAATCTAAAAGAGGTAAATGTAATTACTAAATACTTCAGGAGAGGCCCTTGTAATTTGTTCAAAAAAAGGCGCTAAACTAAACTTTTGAAGCACACACACACATACACACACACACACACACACACACACACACACATATATATATATATATACAATGTGTAAACTGTTCTATATTTTATACTCATTATCAAAAGCGTATATTTATTCCGATATTAATTCAATAGTTTGGATTGAATATTGGAAATAATAGAATTAGGAACAGGTGTGTGTAAGAGAGTTAGGGTAATGTCTATCTTAGAAAAGATAATAGAATATTGTTTTAGGTGATTTTGACCTATATGGAGAAGACCTATAGAGTCCCTTATATGAAGTAGGTGGATCAAATGGAAGGTAGTTCTACAACTACCAAATTTCTAAGATTATCTAGGGAGGAGAATCTGGTGAGGTCCTAGACTCAATAGGGGTAGCTACATTGATAGGTACAGTTGCAACTGTTTGTTGGGCATTCTTCCATATTAGAGCCTTTGAGAAGCCTGAGTTAAGGGAATGTAGGAATCTGCATTAATGTTGACAGGCTCTGTAAAATGAAAAGATTACTCTTAGCTAAACTAAGGAAGATTGAACGGAGGCTTTCACTACCTCCTCAAATTAAAATCAAAATTTTCATTACCGAATGCACAAAAAATATAGCTAAGGTGTAACTCGAGTTGCCTTTCAATGAGGCTTTATCACTTAGTTGGGAGTTTTGGAGGTTTTGAGAATTAAAGTGAAGTAATTAAATGCAACTGAGAAAAATTAATAATTAAAGGGCACTAGTGCAAGGTATTCTTAGGATTGAAATTAATTATCATTGACTAAATATTGAACCCATTAGTGGCTGTAAATAATAATTACTAGCAATTCTACTAATGATTGATCGACCTCTAGAATTTAACCAATGCAAATAACCAATAAACGAGATCTCAGTTTATTTAAAAATAACATAGATTTCTTCAGAAAACACATATATTTAATGAACCACTTGTTGTAGTCTAATCACTAATCGGAAGGTTAATTCTAATATTTTCCCTCAAATATAAACCAATGGATCCATCAATTTATGTTCAAAGGATTTCCCTAAATGACGATCACCAATTTAGTTATCCCCATAAAAACTATAACAATCATAACAATAATTATAAGTATATAGAAACTGCAGAACACTGAAAAAATTAGTGCATTCAATATAAATAAAAAGTCTCGAATATCATAGCAATCCATCCGAATATCTCTATAGTAGTAAGAAAATTTACTCCTCCATTCTTGGAGGATTACAACAATGAATTAAAAAGAGTACCTAGAAATAGTAGTAATGATCCTTGTTTAAAATCCCCAAGAAGAAAGCAAATTAGAAAGAGAAGAGATAGAGATGTAGAGAGAGAAACTAGTTGCGTAACTGCAAATTAGAAACCGAGTAAAAAACTAGTGTAAAAGTCTGTGTCAATCCCTTAAATACTACTCTCTAAGATAGCCCAAAGTAGGGCCCAAAAACAGATTAATTATCTGCAATTCTATTGTTGCACCAGAGCTGTAGTGCTAAAATGAGCCTTGCAGATTTCTCTAAAGAGCGTTGCCTTAAGAATTTTCCTTGAAGCTTCTGCCGAGCGCTGTAGCGCTAAATAAGTACTATAGCGCTCACCTATGAGTGGCTCTTCCCTGTTTTGCTCCCTTTCCACTACAAGCTCCTTCTCAAGAGTTCCCAACCTTGTTCTTGACATTTGCACTTGATCTAAAGCTTCCATGCACAAAATTATACTGAAAGAAACAAGTTAAACGCAATAGGCTATAATTTCAATTTATTCGAACATTAGTGCAATAGTCAATAATTTTATCAAAATTACACAATGAGGAATAAGTCAAGATTCTAATTAATCATATTAATAACACAATAAAACTTATGCAAAAAGCTAAGGTTTGATAGCAAGATAGGTGATATAAATACCCCTTATCAAAGTGTCATGACTCAATTTGGGAATGTGACGCGCACGTGAGAAATCCTATCCTTACGTAAGCTTTGTGACCTCTAAGCCCTCTCTATATGCATATAATAATAATAAGTCCATTTAGAAAACGTCATTTACTCTCTAATAAATCCTTAGCTCTTCTGAACTTGAGCTCATCATCATTAACATATTGTAATTAAACTCTGAATCTATCTTCGTAATACAAAATATATATGAGTTGCTCTCAATACAAGATATCCATAAAACTATCATCATGTAAATACAAAATAATAATGATATATCAATGCAAATCTATCTCTCTATGGTCCGGGGCCCTGCCCGTAATGTACACTGGAGCACTATATATGTAATCAAAACGCAAAAGACAGCCTTAACCTACTGTATTCATGATGGACATGCACTTTTAAAAATAAGTGTTGAATATGACTAAAGACAACATAGATAAAACTCAAGCCTAAGGATCGAGTTCCATGTGCATAAGATGATAGTGATATGAGGTATAGCAGGGATTGGCCATGGAGGAAATAAAGAGACATGGTAGATGAGTTGGTCACTTGGAGATGTGAAATGAAGAATGAATGGAATGAAGACAATGAAATATATGATAAAAAAAAAAAGGCAATTTGATAGATGAGTACCTTAAAGGAGAACTAAGTGAGTTAAAGGAAAACAAGACTAAAGCAATTGTGGAATCAATGTTTGCGTGATGTGTAATATGGAGAACACACTATTATTTATAGAACTCACTTGCACTCAACCAACAATATGAGACTGCAATGAGATTAGATGGAAGTGCAATAGTTAAAAAAAAGGGTAAATAACACTAAACACCCTTGAGATTTAGAGTTATTGCACTCTACCTCATTCTTTTACAAATATAACACCCCACTCCATTTATATTATTAAACTCATTTTTTGTCTTTTTTAATATTGATTAAACTCATCTTTTCCTTAATATATATAATAAAAATTATAAAATAAATCTAAAAATTCATTATTTGATAAAATACTACAACTTCAAAATTTTAAAACATAACAATTTCGGAATTTAAAAAATAAAATCATGTTTTTAACTTTTCCTTTCAAAGTATATAAGACTACTTTAATAACAATGTTGAGTAAGATTTATAATTAAATGAATATTATTTCATACTATAAGTTAATATTTAATAATTTTATATACTTTGAAAGAAAAAGTTAATAAGTTGTTTAATAACCCTTGATATGAAATTATTAAGCTTTTCTTTCAAAGTATATAAAATTACTTTGATAATATTGAGTATGATTTATAATTAAATGAATATTATTTTAAACCATAAGTTAACATTTTAATATTAAATAGAATGTTACTTTTACCAAATTTTATTTGCAATATTATATTCACAACCTAAAATTACATTGGCAATTTCTTAACCCGAAATAAGAAATAAAAAACTTATAGAATTAATAGTTTTTTCAAAAACAAATCACACATCCCAACTCTAGTACCTTGGGTGTTCGAGGAGCCGTCTATGAACAACTTCCACTCTGCTTCCTTTTCGCCGAGCTCTTTGGATGCCTTTTCTTAGGTAAAATCCGCCTACACCTGGTCTTTGATGGTAGTGCGGAGGTCGTATTTGATATCAAACTTGGTTAGCTCTATCAATTCAGCAATCATTTGCCCTGTGAGGTCTGATTTTTTGAGGATTTACCTTATCGGTATGTTGGTTTGGACCAAAATTGGATGAGTCCAAAAATATTGCTGTAGGCGCCTTGCTGTTAAGACTACTGCGATAACGACTTTCTTAAGCTTATGCTATCAAAGCTTGGAACCCCGTAGTGCCTTGCTCATGAAGTAAATGGGGAATTGTTTCCTTTCCTCTTTTCTAATAAGTACGGCTCCAACGGCCTCGTCCCTTACTGACAAATACATGACCAAGACCTCCCTTATCCTAAATTTGCTCTATGTTGGGGGAGGCAAAGTAGCTTTTGAGTTTTGAAAAAGCTTATTCACATTGTTCTGTTTACACAAACTCTTTTTCCTTTTTTAGCAATCCAAATAGCAATAGTGATTTCTGAGCTAACATCGAGAGAAATCTCGATAAGGAGATCAACCTTTCTGTGAGCCTTTATACTTCCTTCACTTTTCCTGGACTTTTCATTGACAAGATTGCCTTGCATTTTTTTAGGTTACCCTTAATACCCTGGTAGGTCAACACGAACCCCAATAATTTTCCAGTGTTAATGGTGAATGTGCACTTCTTTGGGTTCAGTCGCATCTGATGGCTTCTTAAACACGAAAAAATCTCTTCGAGATTAGAAACTAAGGGCTTGTTTGGAACAATTTTTTTGTTTTTGTTTTTTAAAACTATTCTTCAAAACAATTTTAAAAATAGTTTTCAGAAACAAGAAAACAAGAAAATTTGTTTGGATAGCAAAAAACATCAATGATATCACAACTTGGTGTATCAACACAACAACCACAACAGTGATAGGGAGGGGGGAAGAGAGAGGGAGGCGGATCTACTGGTGTGGTGGCGAAGGCGTGCGGAGGCGGAGCTAGGTGGCCGGCTGAGGTGGGTGGCTTGCAAAGGAGGAGGCAGATCTAGGGGAGCAGGTCCGTGTGCTGGCGGAGGGCGGCTCGGGCTAGCGGGCTACAGAGGTGGATCTGCCTCAGGCTCGGGCTCGAGTTCGCGAGATCCGGCCGGTGGATCTGGCTCAAGCTTGGAGGAAGGAGATCTGCATATGTGAGCAGGCCGCAACGGCATTGGAGGAAGAAAGCCGCGACGGCTCTAGACGAAGCAGGCCGCGACGACGCCGAAGGAAGCATGCCACGACAACGTCGGAGGAAGCAACCTACAACAGTGCGGGAGGAAGAAGACCTCGACGACACCGGAGGAAGCTGACGGCGATGGCGCCGGAGGAAGCTGGCCACGATGATGTTGGAGGAAGCTAGCCGCGACGACGACGGAGGAAGCCAGCCACGACGACGCCGGAGGAAGCCGGCTGCGACGGTACCCGAGGGGGTGGATCAGAACTGAAAGGGACACCAATGGTGGAATAAGTTGTTTTCTATTTTGCAAAACACCTTTTATTTGTTTTCTGATTTCTATTTTTAAAACATGAAATGTGTTTTTTCATTTTTAAAACCAATATGCAAAAAACAAGTTGCCAAACAAGTTTTTCTTATCTTTTGGTTTTTAAAACCAAAAACTTATTTTAAAAATTGCTTCCAAACAGGCCCTATTATTTCTTCCGCAGTGCTTTTTACCAACATGTCGTCAATGCACACCTCCATTATCCTTTCAAGGTGGCTTTCAAACACTCGGTTCATTAGAAGTTGGTAAATGGATCCTACTTTCTTTAAGCCAGAAGGCATGACTTTGTAGCATACATTGCCCATTGGGGTTTTGAATGTTATCTTTTCCTCATCTTCCAGGTTCATGGGGATTTGATTGTAGCTCGAGTATGCATCTATAAAAGAGATATATTAGAAGCCAAAGGCTGAATTGATGAGTGCATCAATATTCAGTAGTGGGTAAGGATCTTTTGGGCAGGCTCTGTTGAGACCAGTATAATCTACGCACATCCTTAGTTTCCCATTGTATTTTGGAACCAACACCGCATTTGAGAGCCAGGTCGGATATTGAATTTCCCTTATAAATTTGGCCTTGAGCAGGTCAGACGCTTATTGTATCACCTCCACACTTCTTTTAGGTGCTATCTTTTTTCTCTTTTGGCAAACTGGCTTAGCTTCAAGGTAAACTAAGAGGCTTTGACTTGTAGTCTCTAGTCTAATCTCGGGCATGTTGACTGCTATGCGAAGAAGTTAGTATTCTTTCTTAATAATTTTCATAACTCCATCTTCAAGCCTAGTGAGAGCTTCCTGTTTGTCTTGGTGGTTCGATTTTCCTTATGCCCGATTGGGATGGTTTCTAACTCACCTACGGGTTCAGGGTGGTCTGGGAGCTTTCTACTTCTTAAGTCAAGGCCGATTATGGAAAATTCATTTCTTTTTTTCTGTTTCCTAATTTCTAGGATGGTGTTGTAGCAACGCCCAACAACCACTTAGTCCCCCATCTTCGTGATAACTTATCCTTCATAACAAGGAGCTCGGAGCTGACGATTGCTCCCATTTTGTTAAAAGTGGGTCTTTTTACGATGCAGTTATAGGTCGAAGGGCAAGAGATGACTAGGAAATCCACCGCCACTATCCTAGTTTCTAGGGAGGCCCCTATTGTCATGTATAGGGTTATGAACCCATTTGGCCTGGCCATTGCCTCGTTGAGTGCTACTGGGTCCTCTAGGTAGGCCTTCAAATTGCTATCCTTGAATTTGAGCTTATCGAAGGCATCTCGAGACATAAGATCGGCAGAACTACTGTTGTTCAGTAGTATTTCTTTAACCTTAGAGTTTGCAATAATTGCGGAGATGACCATGGGATCATCATGACCTAGGACCACCTCCGGGTTATCTTCATTGGAGAAGATAATGGCAGATCTTCTCAGCTACGAAGTATTCGGTGACTTTCCCTCTGCCTTCATAACTTTGTTGAAGGCTCTTTTTCTCAACGAGTAGGATATTCCTCCTTCAACAAAGCTACTGCAATAACATGGATGACCAAGGTTACCGTTTCATTTTTTCCATCTTCTATTTTATTCATTTTTCTTCTTGGATCGCCTTGGTTTTCTTCTCAGTTGCTTTGCCTTCTTCAGCTTTCTTTTTGTATTTTTCATACTCTCCTCCTCCTTTGGCCTTTGCTGGGGATAAAACTCTCCTCATTTTCAGACTTCGCTAGGTGGCTGCAAATCTTTCTAGCCTCCCAGCTCCAATGAGTTCTCTGATAGTGTCTCAAAAGTTGTAGCAGTTTTCTGTTTTGTGGCCATGGCTATTAGGGTACTCGTAATAGACCGATTTGTTTGTTGTTGGCTTATTTTCCTAGTTGGCTTTGCCTTTGCCTTTGGCAACCTCTCCGTGTGCTGGATTTCTCTAAATACCTCAGCTAATAAGACTCCCAGAAGGGCGTACTCAGGAAAATGCCCTCTTTTAGGAGCTCGGTCTTCTCTTTTCCTTTTTTCTTCCCATTTTGGGTAGCGTTTTTGGTAGTCTGTTTGACCCGAGGTCACCTTCAAGGCGCCCTCTAGGTTTATGTACTTTCCTGCTCGTAGTTGTAGTTGCTCTATAGTCATTGGTTTCCTCTTAGCGAGCGGCCTCTGAAAGTATCTCTGTAGGAGTCCGCCAATAAGGGTTACAAGAGCAGTTTGAGTGTTCAGGTTTCTGATCTATGGGGTATCTTGGTTGAATCATTCAAGGTATTCCTTTAGTCGTTCATGCTGCTATTGTTGGAAACCTAGGAGTTTGGTAGTGAACTTGGTTTTGGTTATGCTCGTGATGAACTATGCCAGGAATTTGTTGCTTAGGTCAGAAAAGTTTTGAATGGATCCGCTAGGAAATTGGTTGAACCATTGGAGGGTGGACTTCTATAGTGTGATTGGGAAGGCGTGGCACCGGATATGGTCAAAGACCCTATCAAGGAGCATTCGTGTTTTGAAGATGTCAGCATGTTCTTGTGGATCTATGCTCTTACCATATTGACGCATGTTGGTTGGGGCCTTGAAGGTGGGGGTGAAGCAAGTGTAATACCTCAGGTAAATGTGTCCCTCAACAAGCCTAATACGGCTTTATAGTCCCTTGGGATCCACCCTTGTTGACTCGGAAGGTCTTAGATATGCGAAGGACCCTTGACACACAGAGCAGGTATTTCTAACACCATATAGTAGTTCAAGACCTCTATAGCGATAGAAAAGAGCAAGGATGCCCTTCTTGCCAAGTGGGTGAGCGCTATCGAGGTCAAATGGAAAATCTTTATGGGTTTTGGGTAGCAATTGACCACTATAATAGTTCTATACTACCATAGTGGTCGTATGTCAACTTGGGAGGGTTCTCAAGGTCTCTCAACCCCTATAGTGGTGCCCCTGATGACTATGCAGAGCTAAAATGATGTCGTTTCATTTAAAGAACTCCTTTACCCTATAAATACCCCCTCCCGCTCATAAATCACCCCACAAACCCGAAACCCTCACTCTAATATCTCTTTCAATCAATCCCGCTCAAACTATCTCCTCCAAGCACAAAGGTAAGGGATTATTATTGATTTATGTTAGTTTCTTCCATTTTCTCCTTTCCCTATGTTATGGGTATCTTTGTTTTTCATTGTTGTAAAGTGGATGTGTTCCCTCAATGTGGTTAGAGTTATTTTAGAGTTATCTAGATGCTATTAGAGATTGATCATGATCTATGTTGCTCTATGGCAGGCAGTTGTTGGTGTCAATCTAAACTCTTAAGTCAAGTTGGTGGTGCCCACAAACTCCCGTCATCAAATGGTGAATGGATTCAAACTCATGACCTTATTTTTTAGTCATTATGAGTATGTTTATGCATGATGTTTGTTGAATATGAAATTAGAGAAGAAAATATGATGTAGACATGATTTTACAAGCTACGGTAAAGCTAGCAAAATCTAGGATTTATGAGAATAGAATGAAAAATGTGTTTTAGAAAACTATGGAACCATGATTGCCATTTTGTTTGCTATGGAAATGTATTATATACTCACGAAAAAGGAGTTTATGAAGAAAATATGCATTGGAGAAAGACAGTTGTTTTATCAAACATGTTTTATGGATTTCTTTGATATCACTGCATTTTCATGTTTTGGGATTTCAAAAATATTTTTTAGAATATTCAGTTAAGATATAAGTATATATTGGGAAAATGGAAAATAAGAATATGACCTAGCCTTATGAATAAATATGTTATTATGATTTTAGAGTTATTGTGATTATGAACTTTTTTGGTTTTGAAGCATAATATTCGAGTTACTAAGTTTATGAAAAAATGTTAGCTTGAGAAATGAGATGTTAGAAATTCAGTTTTTATGATCCTTGGAAATATGGAATTCAATATGATTTGTAGCAACTAACAGAGACATATTTTGGGGGGCTTGAAATCGAATTGCCTACAAGCAGATGATCCATTGGGCATGATTGCACAGCCGCAATGCTAAATCTAGATTGTTAGAGTTATATAAGTCCAGGGCTTTCAGAGTTTCAAGAGTTTTTAAATTTAAATGATTTTATTCGAACTAGTTTAGACGGTAGAGATAAAGCAACAGACAGTTAGTTAACAGCTGTGAAGTGATCGTTAACCTTAGTATCACGTTGTCTGTTAGAGGACAATATTGCCTCCAACATATTCATAAAATGGGATCTAATTAGATGCCCATAGCTTATCTGCTAGGGACGTGGTTCGCTAGGAACTATTAAGATTTTAGGTAGAAGCTCCAGTTCGCCAGAGATTGAGCACCTCTTTTAGTTGATAGAAACAGTTGTTATATTTCTATATATATATATATATATATATTTATCATGTGCAGCAAATTCTATTTCTTGAGGCTTTACCGCACCCTTAATTAAGATGATTTCATGATTGATTGTGAATTTATAAATGTTTATTAATGAAGCTACTGAATGAAAAGTGTTTTGTTAGATAGCTATGTATGTAAATATCAAATAGTTTATATATGCTGCATATATAATGCATTATGTATATTCTTTGGTTATCCCATGTGGGTAATGGGTGAGAATTCGCTCACTGAATCCATTAACTCACCCTTCTCCTTTTCTTCCTTATAGTTGCATGTACAGTTAGTTACAGTTTTACCTCCAATTTAGTAGAAGCAGCTATCTAGTAGTGAGCTTTACTTTGCAGTAAGGCTTAGATTAGAGTTTTGTTAGAATAGAGTGCTCCAGTAAATATGTAGGTAGAATCCAAGCCATACATTTATTTTCAGATCATGTATTTAATTTTAGAGTTATAAACATTTAAGTATATGTTTCTAGTTTTCAAAGTATGCGTTTGAGATGGCAGATTATGACTATAATATATGTAACAAGGTTGAGATGAATTTATGATTCATTTCAAGTATTAGGATGTTTTTAGAGATTTGTATATTAAATACTTCAGTTTTTATAAATTCAAATATTATGTTTTAATTATAAAAAATGATAATGACTTAGAAGGAAATCATGTTTTAAGTATGAATCTATGTCATATTATGCATTTAGAGAGACATGTTACCCAGAAGGCTTATGTGAGGATGAGATTCTTCACATGTCGTTCATGTTCCTAGATTGGGTTGTGACAGCAAGGTTGTCTCTACCTCTTTAAATTGGAAATTATCTTAATGCTAAGTTGCACAAAAACTAAAGTAGAGGGCACAATCTAGGTCATCTCTCAATGAGGCTTTATCACTTATTTGAGAAAATTAGGGGTTTTGAGAATGAAATTAAAGTAATAAGCTTAATTGAGAATATGTAATATTTGAAAGGCACTAGTGTAAGGTATTCCTAAAATTGTAATTAATTACCAGTTACCAAATATTGAATCCTTTAGTGGCTATTAGTAATAAATTACTGGTAATTCTACTAGTGATCAATCAATCCCTAGAATTTGACCAAATAACCAATAAATGAGATCTTAATTTATTTAGAAATTATTGTGATTTAAGGTACTAATTGCTATAGCCTAACTGCCAATTAGAAGGTTAATTCTAATGTTTTCCTTGAAACATAAACCAATGGATCTGTCAGTTTATATCCAAAGGGTTTCTCTAAACGACGATTGCCAATTTAGTTATCCTAATAAAAATTGTAACAATTGCAACAATAACTATAAGAATAGAAACTTCAGAACATTGAGAAAATTAATACATTCAATATAAAAAAGGGTCTAAAACATCATCCCAATATATCCGGAAACCCTTACACTAGAAGAAAATCTACTCCTCTATTTTCGGAGGATTACAATAATGAAAATAAAAGAGTACTTGAAAATAATAGCAAGGTTAAAAACAGATTAATTATCTGCGAGAATATGTAGAGAGTTGTATAGAAAGAATTAGAGAGAGAAATGTATCAGCCTAAACTGTGCAGCCAAAACTAGGTTAAAAATTTGTGTCAATTCCTTAAATACTGCTCTCTAAAATAACCCAAAGTGGGGCCTAAAAACAGATTAATTATCTGCAATCCTGCTATTGCACTAGCGATGCAGTGCTAAAAGGAGCGCTGCAACGCTCTCTAGAGAGCGTTGTTTGAGAATTCCTGATGTTGACTTTGCCGAGCGCTACATCGCTAATTATCAAGGATGAGCTTCGATGCTTTTGCCCCTTTTTAGCTCTAAGCTCATTCCTAAGAGTACCTACCTTGTTCTTGACACTTTGCACTTAATCTAAAGCCTCTGCGCACAAAACCATACTCAAAGACACAAGTAAAATGCAATAGGCTGTAGTTGCAATTTATTCCAAAAACAATGCAATCGTCAATGATTGACATCAATAACACAGTTAAACTAATGCAAAAATATGAGAATTAGAAGCAAGATAAGTGACATAAATGCCCTTATCAATTGGGATAACGTATCTCATTATATGGTCAGCAAAAGGTGTTTCATACTCCTTTGGTGAGGCCGGGCTGGTTGGTATGAACTAGAACCTTTTGCCTCCTTTTTCCAAGTTAGATTTGTGCGGGTCTCAATCACACATGTAGGCTACCATAGAGGGGTTGGGCTCATTTGGTTCTTCGACTTGGTAGGTATTGGCCTCGAGGTCATGCGAGTTGCTCCGTATTTCGAGCTCAAGTTTGGTTTTCCTTGAGGTTTCTCAGGCTTTCTTCTAGTTCCCTAATCATAGCTTCCCTTCTTCGAAGATAAGCTTCCATCTCCTTTGCATGGAGGTCATCTCAAGCCCATCTCTTGTCATCTTGCCTTCTTTGTTTGAGCTTGGTCTCCATATTGACAAGCCTCGTGTTTTGTTTTCATAGCAAGTGCATCATTTCCTAGTACGATAATGTGGATGATTTAGGGATTTCACCTATTGACGCTGGCCACCTTTTAGTCAAAGCATGGGGTGGCAACATCTACATGGAGCAGCCTCCCCTGCAACAACAGGGGGTTCTTCAATGGCACGTGAGACTGAATCTGAGGCTGTTTGTTTATTCAAAGGTTGGGGATTAGGTCTTTAATGGGTTTTCTAGTGAGCTTAGTTCTTGCTATGGGGGAGAGGGTCATTGTTTTCTTGATTGGTGATGGAGTATATTGTTGTGGGGTGAGCCGTAGACATGCCCAAATGAGCAAGCACAAGGTCCTCAGCAATTTTGCCAACTGTTGCATGGGGTTACTTGAGAAGACGATTTGCAATATGTGTAAGGCTCAGGAGTGTTGGTCATCAAATCCAATTTTGGTGCTGGAAAAGGAGGTAGCTGCAAGGACTACAATACTTAAGTCAGCAAGGATCCAAAGAGGTTGTACTTGGGTAAATGAGGTTGGATTGCGTACCTCTTAGAAAAAATACTTTGCCTATTTATACCTGAAGAGTTGTATTAGAGTAAGATTCACTAGTAATGAGCTATCAACAATAACAATTTTTGTCATGTCAGCATTCTTGCAAAATGTTATGGAAGATGGGGGGATATTTGGGGGCAAGGCCAAAATTTCGTGACCGTTTCGTCTCCTTGGCTTCTAGTCATATGCTGAGTTGTACCTCCGATCCTTTGAGACAGAGGGAACCACACCGTGGGGTTATCCTCCCAACCTAGAGGTCAGGGGACCCATAACAGTATTATTTTCATAAACCTTGGGTGAAGGGTGTTATTAACTCTTTTAAATAATAAATCAAATGAACCAAGGGCATAACCCAAGGCATGTTCCGTGTCTCTCTTATCATCCAGCACAAGCAGGACCAACACACACAATCACAACTACCGTGACCCTTAACTCCCTCCCACCCCGACCACCACCATTATTTACCACCCTTTTCTCCTCCTCCACAGAAACCAAGAACAAATAGAAGCATCACATTCCCGTATTATTCCACCGAGAGAGAGAGAAAGAGCGAGAGAGATGCCAGAGGAAACGACGTCGATCGACTACGTCATGGAGGCAGCGTCGGGGCCACACTTCTCCGGCCTCCGCCTCGACGGCCTCCTCTCGTCGCCGACTTCCTCCTCCACCTCCTCTCCCGCCCACCGTTTCTCCGCACCCGATCCCTCCTCCTCCCTCGCCCCCGATTCCCTTCCCAACCAGCCCTTCGTCATTGGTCACTTTTTCTTCTCCTCCTTCCCTTTTCTTGCTTCCAGTTTTCGCTGTGCTTTTTTTCTTCATCGACAATTTCTTGGGATTGAAAAATTGAATGTGTGTGCAGGTGTTTCGGGAGGTACTGCTTCTGGTAAGACCACCGTATGCGACATGATCATTCAGCAGCTTCACGATCACCGCGTTGTGCTCGTTAATCAGGCACGGTTTTTGTTGCTTCTTCTTTTGCTGTTTTTTAATTCTCTTTTTTTTCGGGAAATTGTAGTCTTAGGCGTTTTGGTTTTGTGGTTTGTAGGATTCGTTTTACCGTGGTTTGGGGCCTGAAGAGTTGAAGCGTGTTCACGAGTACAATTTTGATCATCCTGGTAATTCTTTTTTTTTTTTTCGTTTTCTTTTTTCAGTTTTATTAAAAGTAATGAAACTTTCTGTGTTGGTGAGTGTGAGTCTGCTACTTAGCTCGTCACTTTCTAGCTGTAGATAATAGAGATAGCATCTTAGCTTTTATAGTGTGCTTGGGATGATATATTTTACTGGGGCATTTGTAAATCTAGTTTAAAAAATGAGAATTGATTTGGTTCAGAGTTAATCCTTTATTTTATTATTATTATTTCATACGAATAGAATCTTTTTCAAACTTTGTTAGAGTTTACTTGATTTGATTCTAGTTTTATTTGTTGACAAGTGCTCCTGGTTATGAAACTATTAGCATATTTCTTCTGTATGGTAAACGGAAAAGCTGTACTGTTTTTGCTCCTAGCTTTTAAAAGTTAGGGGTGCTTTTGAGCGTTTTTCAGAGGTTTTTTTTTTTTTAAAAATTTATGAAAGAAGAAATTTCTTTAACCAGAAGAGAAGAATAATACAAAGTGAAGAGGACGAGATCCTCAAAGCAAAAAGAAAACAAGAGAAAACATTAAGAGGCTAGTTGCTTTCAGTTTCCAATTTTCAGTTTTCC
Organism: Dalbergia cultrata; assembly: GCA_031216105.1. Classification (NCBI taxonomy): domain Eukaryota; kingdom Viridiplantae; phylum Streptophyta; class Magnoliopsida; order Fabales; family Fabaceae; genus Dalbergia; species Dalbergia cultrata. The sequence goes on along the minus strand of CM062353.1, from coordinate 24,990,654 downwards.
AGAATTTGTGAAGGAAAAATTGAAAATTCTAAAAACTACAAATTCCAGTTTTCAATTTTTCCTTCACAAATTTTGGAAAACTGAAAATGAAAACTGGAAATTGGAAACTGAAAGCAAATAGCCCCCAAAAACATCAAAATGAGAACAAATAGATGCTAAGCGTCTAATCTTATCCCATAAAATTTTCCTGTCTCTTATCATATTAGAGATGGAAACCCCTCTAAAAGGTCATGTGCCTTATACCAAATAGATGCTAAGCGTCTAATCTTATCCCATAAAATTTTCTTAAATGAATGTTTGTCATGAAAAATACAAGAGTTTTGCTCTAACCTAATAAATCAAATAATTGCAAAGACAACACACTGCCATAAGTATTTGGCCTCCTTTCTCCTCCTAAAACCGACAAAACTAGTCAAAAGGTATTAGGACACACCTAACATTCACCAAAATGACCAAACAAATGATTCCATAAAGAGTTGGCTGCCGAGCAATGCAAAAACAAGTGTGTGGTTGATTCCGGGCTAGCACTAGACATAACACCCATATCAAGGGAAATAGCCATATGTGGCTTTGAACTTGCAATATGTGGTTGGTGCAAAATCTGTTAAGCATAGCTGTCTAGATAGAGGATTTAACTTTCAAGGGAGCTTTGGACTTCCAAATGGGTTTTTCAAGGCAAAATGAATTTTTCGAAGAATGGGATAGAAATTGAAAGTAAGATTTACATGAAAAAACCTCAGAAGACTCGAGACCAAGACGTTTTATCTGGATAAGAGAATAACATGACTGAATCAAGGAGACCTAAAAGGAATGCTAAATTTGAAGATTCTCGATCCTTTAAATTTTTTGAAAAAAAGGAAGTCCCAAGAGTAGGTGGAATCCTATGCATAATAAAAATTTTGGATGGAGGAGTGGTGAAGAGAAGATAAATGGTAAAGCCATGGAAAAGCTATACAAAAGAGTCACCTTTCCAATGATCCTCCCAAAAGTTGACATGAGAACCGTTGCCAACCTTCAAGGAGAGTAAGAGTTTAAACCTTGAATGACCTTGGGAAATGAATTTCAGGGACTAAAATAGCCCGAGAAGCCGTATTAGCATCACACCTGTTCCTGCCAAGGTCATACTTACTTCGAATAACCCGATGCCATAAGGAAAGCAGTTCAAGAGGAAAGTGCCAAAGCCATTTAGTTGTTAAAGCAATATTTTTAAATATCGAATTTCCGAGACCTAAACCCTCTTCCTTATGATGGCAGCAAACCTCCCAACTTACCAAGTGATCACGTCTTATCTCTAAAGCACCAAACCAAAGAAAGTCTCTCATAATCTTTTCAATAGTATTAGCAACCCCTACTGGTAAATGGAACAAAGATAAGAAATAGAGAGGAATGCTAGAGAGGCAAGCTTGAATGAGGTAATCTGACCCTTAACAAAAAATAAGCCCCTTTATAAGTGTCGAGATACTTAGATACCTTATCCACCACTAGATCTTAAAAAGAGACGGATCTAGGATTACCATCCAAAGGAACACCCAGATAAAATAAAGTCAAATCCAAAAATTGACAACGTGCCAAAGAGGCAAAAGCAGAGATGGCTTGATAATCCAAATTAACTCCAGCTAAACCACTTTTGGACCAATTAATCTTCAATCTAGAGCATAATTAAAAAAATTGCAAAATAGACAAGACATTCACAAAAACTTCCTTATCATTATCCTAGAACAAGATGGTATTGCTGGCAAACTACAAATGAGAGGTCACAACCTCATCTAATCCCACTTTGACCCCATTTATTAACTTTCTCTCCATTGTTGTCGAAACCAAACAACAAAGAGCATCCACCACTAGAGTGAACAAAAAAGGGGATAGAGGATCACATTGTCTCACCTTCCTTTTGCCACGAAACCAAGCTTTTGGCTCGCCATTAACTATCACCAAAAATGAGCTAGTAGCAAGACATCCTAAAATCCAACTTCTCCACCTAGAACCAAACCCTTTTCTCTCTAGCACCTTATCCAAAAAAAACTCTAGCTAACCTTGTCATATACCTTTTCAAAGTCCAACTTGAAGACTAGGCATTGTTTTGGCCTTTTTCTCATATCATCAACCACTTCATTAGCCACAAGGGCACCATCTAAAATTTGCCTACTGGCAATAAAAGTGCTTTAATTATCTGAAATTGTGTCTCCTATGACCTCATTGAGACGAGCAGAAAGGATCTTACTGATGATTTTTGTACAAACTGGTGACAAGATTGATAGGCCTCTAATCCTTAACTCTAGCTGACCTATCCTTTTTGGGAACCAAAGAAATGAAAGTAGAGTTAGTATTAACACCAATCTTTCCAATTCTATGGAACTCATCAAGTACCTTCAAAAGATCCACTTTAACAATATCCCAACAAGCTTGGAAAAAGCCAGTAGAAAACCCATCTAGACCTGGTGCTTTATTTGCTTCCATACTCCAAATTGCTCTCTTTAACTTTACTTCTTCAAAGGGTCTCTCAAGATAGTATGCCTTTTCTTGGGTTATAACATTCAACTCTAACCCTTCAATAGAATGTCTAGTGAGATTTTCCTTCGAGAACAAATACTTATAAAACTTGGTGATCTCTTTGGCAATAACTCCACTATCTCTAACAATTCGACCATCCCAAGCTTTATTCCTTAATCAAACTTTTCCTCTTCCTGTAGCCATCTTATGAAAATGCTTGAGTTAATATCTACTTTAGCCAATTGGAATCTCCTCATAGTCATTAAGCAAAGAGGCCTTCTTAGCATGATCTTCACTAGAGCTAAGACCATCCGTATCCAATCTATCGAAAGCTTCAATCTCTTTAAAAACTTCCTCTCTCTTGATTCTTATGTCACCAAACACCTCTCGGTTCCAAACCTTCAACCTTTCTTTAAGGCATATTAACCTTTTCATGAACTTGAACCCTTCCACCCTGAACATTAGAATTATCCCAAACATCCCTTACTAAAGGAACAAAAGAACTATGGTCCAACCACATGTTCTCAAACCTAAAGGGAGTTGGGCCCCATTTAATCTTGCAAGACTCCAAAATAATTGAGAAATGGTCTGAAATTGGACGAAAGAGAATTTCTTGCACAAGTTCTTGGAAGGTACCCTCCCATGCATTGAGGAACAAAAATCTATCCAATCGAGAAGACACTGTCGGGCTCCTATTAACTGACTAGGTGAAGTTAGCATTGGCAAGGGGTTGGTCCTTTAAAGCACAATCTCGAATAAAAGAATCAAAACCTTGCATACTTGAAGTCAACCTCTTCCCATGGCCCCACCTAACTTCTCATCAGGTGATCTCACAACATTAAAGTCACCACCTACACACCAACAAGGACACCAAAAGCCATAAACATAACTTGATGCTTCCAAAACGGAGGTCGGAGCCTTGGCCTTGTTGGACCACAAATTGAGGTACACCACCACGTACCCTTGCTAACAAAATCTAAGTGAACCGCGAGAAAGAAAACACCACTAAAAGCATCAACTTTCTTTGCTAGTGTCCTAACTCCCACATTAATGCCATGCCTCTAGAGGCCCCTATTGAAGGAAGGAAGATAAATTCCTTATTTCTAGTCTCCCACACATCTCTCAAATGCAAGGGTTCAAAAGATTTAGGTTTGGTTTCTTGAAGCATGACAATATTAGGGTTAGCCTTCAAATTGATTTGCTTAACCCTAACCCGTTTCCAAAGGTCACCTAACCCTCTAACATTCCAGCTAAGAATCTTCATAAAATCACTTTAGACCATAGTTGTAAAAACCGGCTTGGACCAGCCGGTTTGACTGGAAAACCAGTGAACCAGTCATGAAACCGATCCGAGCCTGTTTGGATCGGTCTCGCATCAAAACCGGTGCGAATCGGTTTGACTCGGTCGGGTTTGGATCAAAACTGGTGACTTAGCCGGTTGAACCAGACCGGGTCGGATCGTTTTTTTTTTTTTTTGCTTTTTTTTTCTTTTTTGGGCTAAGATGTCTTTTTCTAAACCTTAAACAAATATATTCTAAATTAACTTTTAGAAAAATGCAATAAATTTGTTTATATTGTCATGACTTGTGAGTTTGTGATGTACAACTTTGTGAGTTTACTTGTACAATTATGTTTTGAACTTGTTAATTGTGATTCGTGATTGTGAAATGAAAACAATATTTAGGAATTTATGTTATTTAATTATGCTTTTATATTTGGACCCCTTTAAAAGTGTCAAATTGTTAATTAGTTGTTATTTTATTATATTTTATTTAAATTTTTATATAGTTTATATATTTTTTTATATAAATCCGGTTTAACCGGTTCAACCAATGACCCACTGGTTGAACCAGCGACTCAGTGACCCAGTGCCTTGATCGAGTCAATCATTGGTCCGAGTTTTAAAACTATGCTTTAGACACCCGCTTACACTTAACGCCCTCATAGTTAAAAGTAGATCATAATCTGTGGTGCTCTTTACTCAGCTTTTGCTTTTTTACGCTTACCTGTCTTTAGTGAAATGACTAGAGAAACCTTTTCACCTCCAGCGCTCACCAACCTAACCCCTAACGCCTTCAACAGAGAGTTAGGGCCTGTTTGGAACAATTTTTGTGTTATTGTTTTTTAAAACTATTTTAAAAATAAAGTTTAAAAACAGTTTTTAAAAGATCAAAGCTTGAGAATTTGTTTGGAACCATAAATCCCCCATTTCCCCAAAACCATTGTAACTCACCAAAGTAAAGGAACAGAAGGCTAAAACTATGGAGGCAGTAGTAGTGGCCGGTCCTGTGCGAGGGGTTGCTCGCAGTGGCATCGGTGGTGGGTGGATCGTGACTGGTCCTATGCGAAGCCACAACTGGTCTTGTGCGAAGCAGATCGAAGCTGGAAGGGACAAAAAGAGGTGGTGGTCGACCGGTCCTGGCCAGGGACTGCTTGCGGTGGTGATGGAGCTGGGTGGACTGCCACTACCAGTCCTATGTGAAGCCGCAATTGGTCCTTGCAAAGTAGATTGGAGCTGGAGGAGGTGGTGGTCAACCGCTAGCGTCGGTGCTGATCGCGGCGACGGCACCAGTGCTTGAGAGATGGGACAAGATTTTGTTTTTTGTTTGTAAAACACCTAAAAGTTGCTTTCTGTTTTCAGTTTTTGAAACTCAAAAAGTGTTTTTTAGTTTTTAAAACTAACATTAGGAAAACAACTTGCCAAACAACTTCTTTGAGTTCTTTTTTGTTTTTAAAAATCAAAAACTGTTTTAAAAAATACATTCCAAACAGGCCCTTAGGATCCTATTTGTCTCTTCCATCACCAAGACAATCGATGGCTATGGCATTTTCCTCTACTTTAGAAAAAGATGAGCATTTGGCTTTTTTAGCGCTATTATGGCCATGGACAGGTAAGGGAATAATACTTTTATCTGCTTGACTGGCCACCTTTTGGTCACCTGAAAAGGGGGGAATGAACAAACAAGTAGATAAGACAGGTAAAGAAGAAGGGACACAAGAAGAGGAAGAAGGGGATGCAGAAGGAATAAGGACAGAGTCACTCCCTATAAAAGGTAAACCCAATTTAGGGTTTCCAACATTGCTTGCAAAATTAAGACCAACAACGGTATTGCCTTCTGAACCACAGGGAAGTGAAGGCATTCCCCCTAAATGAGAGTCATCTTCAAATGAAGTTGCAGTTCCCAAGTCTTCATCCTCAAGAGCTTTTGATTGCATGAGAGTTGGGTTCCTTTGCTTGTAGTGAATCTATCAAAAGCCCATTTTCTTCTTCTTCAAACAGAGAATCACCTTCAACGTCTTCCAAGAGGTCCATAGAGTCAGATTCTGAATCTAAACTATCAGAGCTCTCCAGCAAAATGATATCAACATGCTCATCACCATGCTCTACTCCTACTTTTCTTTGCTTACCTCCTCGAGAGGGACCTGTTTCAAAGGAGAGGAGTCTGTAGTAGGATGTTGGTTTTCACTCCTAGAGCTAGGAGGGATAAGTCTTTGCTTCTCTAAACACGAAGAGCCAGATATAGCTAGACTTTTCCTTAGGGACCCAAATTTGTTTCTTTGCTCTTTCAATTGAACCATGGTTTCTAAACATTTCATCCCCCAATCTATTAAAACTGCTTCCTTTTTCAGAGTTGGCTTATCGTCTCTAAAACTTGAAAGACTAATATGACCTTACTCTATTTAATGACAATAGATGTAGAAATGGTACTCTTTAATTTATCTATATCATACAAGTCAATTGCGCACTACAGCGGCGCTATAGCGTAGTGTCGCAGAGGTTGGCCGCTCTAGGACTCCATTTGCGTTGCGCTTTCCAGTAGTGGCAATTGCGATGCGAATCGTGGCAAAATTGCGGACAAAATCACAGCATCGCGCTCGCACTGTGCTTTCACGAGAGAGAAAGAAACCCTACTGCTTTGTGCTTTCGTGAGAGAGAGAGAAAGAAACCTTGCTGCTTTCTTTCTTTTCTAGAGAAATTTCTAGTCTGCCCTCACTTAAACATGGGAAATTTTGTTTTTGCCCTCACTTAAAATTTTCAAGCTTCTGTTTTGCCCTTACGAAAACATGCAAACTTCCCATTTTACCCAAACTTAAAACAACAAAATATCCATTTTAACCATACTTGAGCTAGAGAAATCCCCATTTTAACCTCACTTCAAATCTTCCACTCATCATCTTCAACCTCCTGAACCCCCTTTGTCTTGTTCGGCAGCTCCAATTTTTTTTCCAAAAATCAGAGCAACACAACATCCTTGTTGCACAAACCCATAGCACATGTTTCACAAAGAAAATATCTCAAGATCCTTTCCTCGCCATGCTACACTTCACACTTTTTTATCTGTTTTTTTTTTTTTTCAAAGTAGTGGCTATCCCGCTATGTGCCATTATGCTATAGCGTTTTCTGGCTCGGCTGCTCCGTGTCGCGATTCGAGATTGACTACTATGATCTATATCCATTATAATAATTTGGATTCTTGAAGCACCTTTATAAACGTATTTACCAAACACAACTATTGTGACTTCTCCTTATTGAAAGCAACTTCTACATTATTTTATCAAATAATACTATCATAACCTTTTAAGAGTAGTTTTTGGAGAGTCCAAAGAGCTCATTAGCTCTCAAAAATCCAAAGCAATAACAAACCAAGCCTAATTTGATTCTAGTTTTATTTGTTGAAATTGACATTTTTGTGCCATTATTAGTTAATTTCAGGAAGGATGATAAAGGAAATTACTTATTTAAAGTTAATTTGATTCATATTTATATTTAATGTGTTATTTAAAGTTAATATGATTCATATTTATATTTAATGTGTTCTAAACATGGAAGATGGAACTTGATTTATAAACCAGTTCAAATATCACTTTTTTCTGAGTTTCAAACATGAGAATCAGTTTCTAAATCATATCATTCGATGCAAATCAAGTCTTCTTCAGTTTTCAGTAATACCAAACATAATCTTAAATGATTATATTCTTTTACTGGTTTATTGATCTTGTTTTCTTGCCTTGCATATTGGTTTTCCTTGTAGATGCTTTTGATACTGAGCAGCTACTAGAGTGCATGAAAAAGCTCATAGCTGGCCAGAGTGTACAAGTCCCAGTTTATGACTTCAAGAAGCACCAACGGTCTACGGACAGTTTTCGGCAGGTATCGTTTCAAAGAATGTTGAAGATCATTTATGTCTGTAGTTGATGGAGGTTAACAAGAGGTCTTTACCAGATGGCGATTTAAACATGCCACTTGCCTTTCTGCAGATGAAACCTTAAATTGGTGATGTGATAATTGAATTTAGTTCTTCGAAATTGACCTTTTTATTGGGATTTTGGCAATGCATTTGGTTTTTTTTCGGCCTCAATCATATTTACTTCAGTCATTGACATTGCCAGTTACACATACTATGCCTTCTTTAAGTCATCTGGATGCATTAAAATATTCTTATCCCCGATTTACGAATTCAGTGGAAGTACATGCTTTGTTGATAAGGGAAGAAATATCAGATTGAAAGTGAGTACAAAGCAGGGTAAAGTTATATAATCAACACCTAAAAGAGACAACAATCATGTAGACCCATTGATATAAGGTGGATTTCTGCCAGAGAGTTTTAATGTCATGCTAGATACCTAGATCCAAAGGTAAATCTGAGGGCTCAGAAACAGGTATTATCTGAGTATGTGTTGTGTATGGTCTATATACCATTACCCTACAAAAAGGGAGGTCAACATGTTCTCACATAAAGGAAGCAAAGACAGAAAATAGGGAGATTTAATGAAGCAGAGGAACCCTCTGATCCTTCTGTGTATTGTCAATGACTACAAGACTTTCTTCCAAAAACCTTGTGCTGGACTCCAATGAGAGGCCATAAGAACGTCATAAATGGAGAAAGTTTTCTCTCCTTTCTCTTTCCAAAACCGTAGAAACAGAATAATTAGTTCAAAAGCCTTTTCCATGCAAAACATTTCTGTTGCTGTTCCGCAGTTAGGACTACTCATCACACAAATATCAGTAGACAAAACAGTTCTACAAATCCCAGAAAATGTAAGTTGAACATGTGCACTTAGTGAAATCTCCAGTATATTTTATGAGCATTCAAATGTAACAGATGATTGCTTTGGCTTTGGCAATAACTTTTTTTGGCCCCTTTTTGATGGGTTTTTTCTGGTTTGACATCTCTACTCTCCTCAGGTCAATGCTTCTGATGTCATTATATTGGAAGGGATTCTTGTATTCCATGATCAGAATGTCCGGGATCTGATGAACATGAAGATCTTTGTTGACACAGGTATGCCACATTTGTATCCCCAAGGGTGAACTTTCAAATTGTTGGTAAATACGACTCTTCTGTAATTATTGTTGGGAATCGTTCTCCATCACCTTATCTCTCCTATTGTCATGTTTTGTGTTGCATTTCTGATAATTCTTGGTAAAATAAAATACGTGAAATCATGCAAGAATCAATTGTGAAGAACTTGGAAAAATAAACTCCAAAATCGACTAATGCTTAATATAATTGCTGTAGGACTGAAGCCATGGTTGAGTGATGGGATGCTAACGACTATCATAATTTCAATGAAAATTCACTGCCAATCCTCACTTTACTACTATAGCAAAGCGTGATGTTTATTCAATACCTGGGACGACTTGTATAGTTTCCTAGAAAATCTGTAGAAGTAAAGGAGTATAATGCATTGTATTATTTTTGTCAAATAAATGCCAAGATGCACTTTGGGGCATAAAATAGTTTCACTTCTCTTCTAATAGGCATCCCATTGATATACTATCTGGATCTTTGCTCCCTGTCATGATTAATTATTCCTCGTGATCTGCAACTTGCCTGGTATATTATCAGTCATGTGAGGGTTGTTAAACCTCTTTCTCCATATGTTCCCTGCATTTGCCACTTTTCCTATCCTGTATTTTGTGGTAAATTATTGGATTGGCTGGCCTTTGTCTGATTCCTTTTTAACTGTTTGTTTTATTTGGGATATGATTACTTTTTTGGCGTCTCTTTGTTGCTCTGCAGATGGTCTGTTTAAGGGTGTTTCGGTAACTGATATTTAGAGGGATTAGCATGCTTTGTTAGATGGTTTATCCCTTTAGGCCTTAACTTTTGTATCTATGCGAAAGGACTCTTAACGACTTAACCTCTTTTATACTGTTTCTTCTCTTCTAATATGATTTCTTTTCTATTAAAACAAACTGCTATTTTTTTGTTTTACATAGTAACAGAAGCTCTACCTTCCCTCATATTCTCTCTCTAATTTTATCCGTGGCTATCAATTGCTTGCAGATGCTGATGTGAGGCTAGCTCGCAGGATTAGACGTGACACAGTGGAGAGGGGCAGGGATATAAACTCTGTTCTTGAGCAGGTATGGCCAATGATTTATCAGTAACAATGGCTTAATTGCACTTAGGCTACTAATAGTAACTCTTTTTTTGTGGGAATTTATATATTTTTCAGAAAGTTGTGCATGGAAAGAGAATTTTATTGTCCTCATGAGATGTGAGCAATCACATTTCATATTTGTTGCTTACTGCCTGCAATTCTGGTTTTGCAGTATGCAAAGTTTGTTAAGCCTGCCTTTGATGATTTTGTCCTACCATCAAAGAAGTATGCTGATGTGATCATTCCACGTGGAGGTGATAATCATGTTGCCATTGATTTGATCGTGCAACATATTCGCACAAAGCTTGGTCAACATGATCTGTGCAAAATATATCCAAATGTCTATGTTATTCAGTCAACATTCCAGGTATATATGAGCATATGTTGTCAAAAATATTATTTTTATTAGTGCAAAATTTCTGGAAGATCTTATGACACATCGTTGCTTCCAACTGTAACACCCAGATTACCTTATTTTATGGAGCATTTTATAGACTCTTTATGTTACAATTTGTTATTCCTCCTAAACTTGACAAGAAAAATTGTCTTTAGGTTTTGCTTGCCTGTTACTCGTCAGAAGCACATGTTCACTGTTTAGTACATGCTGAAACAATAACATGACTGTAACTGTAGCTTTGATGAGTTGTGTTCTTGGAGTTGTAATTCTATTATAAACCATAATTCTAGTTTTACCAAGAGAGAAGTGATGCTGCTTGGTAGGATGAGCCACTACGGTGTCACAATTCTAGTGTTCCACCAAATTTAAACAAATTATTAACCAAGTCACTCCATTAATAACAAGTAGAAAAGTGGAGCTAACTCGGGTTGTTTTCTCAAGGAAGTTTGTTAAGTAATTGGAGGTTTTTGTGTGTTTAGTTTGTGTTTTTTTTGGCGGGGTGCATCACAAGGCCAGCGTACAAATCTACTTTGCTAGGAAGATCCCACCAAGCATACAATTAACGTGCATATCAAAGAAATTGCAATCACAACTCTCATATACACAAGTCAATTTAAGGTTCAATTACATCAGCCTAGTTTCTTAATGAAACTAATCCAAATTCCTTTAGTTGATTAAGCTTTACCAATCAATCAATTAGCTAACTCAACAACAATCCTAATCACTCACATCCAACACATTTATGCAAGATATAAACAGTCAAGAACATGCTCATGTGAAAGTTACATCAATCAATATAAGAAAACAGAGAGAGAGAGAGAGAGAGAGAAACCAAACAAGATTGCATTAAGCTCAGTCTGAAATGTACACCCTAGCTCTTAAAAGCCCTCAGCACCATAATGGAGTTACAAGATTCATAAACGAAAGAGAGTAGAAAAATTAAAGAAAAACTGAAGGAAATGAGGAAGAATGATGCAAACTTGTGGTTCTTCAATGGAGGAACAAGAGAGAGAAGAGTGTGTTTAAAGTGGCTAAACCTAATTTCTTGCCCAAAATGGAATGAATGGGTCAAATTTCCTCAAGTCAGACTTATTATATTGATAAAATTTTGCTAAAAACAGCTTAATTGGGTAGAAAGTGCTATTTTTAAAATTCTGGTGTGGAACAACAATATTGGTCTTCACAGGAGCTGGGGTTCCTCACACAGGCTCGCTACAGCCACTGAGGTTTGCTATAGCAAGTGCAACTCCTCTTGGGCTTCAACTTCTTCATAGCCTCGCTATAGTGAGTCAGGTTCGCTACAGCGAGTTGGCTTTTCCTTGGACATCGACTTTGCTTCAGAGGCTCGCTACAGCGAGCACACTTGTTCTGGACTTAGTTTCTGGAGCTTCTTCTCTTGCTTCCTAGCTTCCCTAGAACCTCAAATCTCCAAATTTACTCCAAGTCCTTCAAACTCCATGCACCAACACCAAAGGCTCCCTACAATTCACAATCTCTAGCAAGAGTAGTTAAATCATGAGGGAGATATCAAAACTCAGCTAATTCCAAAAAATAGTTGCAATTAGAGCAATATCCACACATTGTGCACAAAGAGGACTGAATTAAATTCCTTCCAAAATGATGACAACTATGCACAAAATGAATCAAAACTACCTAGTGCTAAAGGGAAATTAATTACAAAAATATAAATCTATCACTGCTGTAAGACACAGATTGGTTGATGTTTTTATATTTAATCTGGATACATAATCAAGGAGTTGAAGAAACTAGAAATTGAGGATAAACATGTTTCAAGGCATTGGCCTCTCAGTATATACAGTAATTAACTGATACACATGTATAAGCCACAGTATAGATCCAGAGGGTGGAATATCCCTTACTGTAAGAAAGGAACATAGCTTGTTCGTACGTGGGTAATTCTTGCTGCTCTCTTGTATTTAAAGGCTACTTGCTGATAAAATGACTTGTTCCATCTGCTGTTTATTGATTGTTCTTCTATGTTTCAGATAAGAGGAATGCATACATTGATTCGTGACCGAGACATATCAAAGCATGATTTTGTATTTTATTCTGATCGACTTATACGTCTGGTACTTTATGCTTTATTGCCTTGTTGAACTTCTTCACTTTGTTGGTTTTTATTTCTTTAGTACTAAGTATATGAGACATTGCATGTGTTGATCTCAGGTTGTTGAGCATGGTCTAGGTCATCTACCATTCACTGAAAAGCAAGTGGTTACTCCAACAGGTAATTTTCTGCCCTTGTCCTCTGTCCTGGAGGTTTTTGTGTACATTATGACCACTTCTCTTGTTTAGGAAAAAGAGTTATTCTTTTGTGCAACATGTCTGGTAAAGAAGCAAGAGTAGTACACAAACAGAGGTTTTTATGTTGGCCGCACTGATTAACTGAAATGAGGTTTATATTTCAGGATCTGTATACACTGGTGTTGATTTCTGCAAGAAATTATGTGGTGTTTCAATTGTTCGAAGGTGAGCTTTGAACCAGGTATTAGTTTTGGCAGGTCCAGCCTAAACGGGATGGTGTTATGAGAAATGCAATGATGTATGCATTAACACCAGTTCCCTTGTTTTGTTAGACAAGTAGTCTTAAATTTTTACTGCCTGTGTTTACCTTACAGCAAACCATCTCGAGTCCTAATGCTAAAACTAGAATTATTCACTGTGGCACTCTATCTAGGCTGTTCCCCTTGATATTTGTCATTGTTTTTGCATTACAGTGGTGAGAGCATGGAGAATGCACTTCGTGCGTGTTGTAAAGGCATTAAAATTGGAAAAATTTTGATTCATCGCGATGGTGACAATGGAAAGCAGGTATATAAATTATTTGTGCAAGATGAAGTTGACTTAAGAGCAGACCTCACCAATGGGGTTCTCTACGGATGTTGTTAGTGTTTACTGGTAAAATCATTTGTTTCTATGAGCAGCTTATATATGAGAAGCTTCCCAAGGATATTTCAGAAAGGCATGTCTTGCTTCTTGACCCTGTCCTTGCTACAGGTGATGTTGCCTTTGTCCACTTTTGAAGATTTGATGTCTTTGGCTCTTGTCGATATTTCATGTTTCAGTAGGCTATATCTCCTGAAATTCTTTGGTCGAATGCCCACCCTTTTGTTTGGATTCTTTAAATTCTCGTGGAAGAAACAGAAAGATGTAGTAGCATGGGATGGGAGTAAAATAACTATTTACTTCGAGTTATTTGATATGACAGGGTATTGTATTAGACTATCAGTTATGTTACTGTTTCATATAATATTTGTGAATGTGGAATACTATTTTCTAGGGAGTTGGGATGAAGGGGAGGGATTATATAAATTCAATTGAGAACACATGGAAGCAATTTTGTTAGCCAGATACCATATAAGGAACAGGTAAAGGCTGTTAGTGGTGACCTATTTTGTAATTTCATTATTATTTTGAGATTGCATAGTTGTATTTGTCAAGTTGTGTAGAATTGATCTGTTAGAATCCTCTTTAGCAGTTACTAAATCCTTTTCTGGTCCATTGCTGATGAAAATTGACATCAATGGCTTCCATTGTAGGCAACTCTGCCAACCAAGCAATTGAGTTACTCATTCAGAAAGGAGTTCCAGAGTCCCACATTATATTCCTGAATCTCATTTCTGTGAGTTAATTTTGATGCCTTCATCGCGTATATATATAATGATAGTTTTTTCAACCTTTTTATTACTATTTCTCACTCGGCATGCACAAATCTTTTTTGAATTCAGGCTCCTGAGGGAATCCATTGTGTATGTAAAAGGTTTCCATCACTAAAAATTGTCACATCCGAGATTGATGCTGCACTAAATGAGGAGTTCCGTGTTATCCCCGGATTGGGTGAGTTTGGTGATCGTTACTTTGGTACTGATGATTGATCCTCTACGGTGTGACTTGAGGTGGAGACACCTTTTGGATAGAAGCTGCCTTGATTGAAGAAATGAAAAGCAGCTCTCTGCCTTGTAACTTGATATTAAAGATTCAGATGCCAACTTGGCTGTGATTTGGGGCATTAAGATTATAGAATAAGACGAGTGTATTTCACTTAGGTTGATAATGCTTGAAGCTTACTATTTTGCATTGTAGAGATTAATCCTAGTAAGATATTGATGTTATCAAACGAAAATTCGAGTAGACATTTCTACCTATCTTTTCAGCAAAGGTTACACAGGAAAAAGATTTCGAAGTTACAATCGATACTTACGTTACTAAAGGGTGCTGACACTTGCACAGAACCACACAATTTCGATCTAACTTGATTTCATTCTCGTTTTGTCTCAATTTTGAAAGAATAATGATATGTGTACAATCATATTGTATAATATTTGTATAATATAGGTATAAAAACATAAAAGATGGTGGGCCCAAAAAATAAGAAATTAAAATAGGCCTATCATCTTATTTATTTTTATATCTATGTTATATGGTTGTTGTACAATTGTCTTGTACCCATCATTTCTCATTTTAAAATCACTATGGATGCTCCTACAGTTATTTGTCCATATGTATGAATGAGAGCGACAAATTTTCTTTTTTGGTTTTTTGAAAAAATCAATTCAAATGTCATAATTGCCTCCACCCCCACAACAGCCTCTCACCCACCCCAACACTCACCCACCAACCCATAGTCACCCTCACTCCACCCCATTCGGCCATTCCCATTTTCATTTTTCCCCATCAACATCACGTCACAGTTGTATACTACAATTTGCCATACCTTACTCTAACCTCACAGCTACCACCACAATGGTATCCCTCCACCCTCCCCATTCCATGCCCTTCTCTTTGCATCAAATCCAATCCAATTAACACCACCAAAATCAAACACTAACACACTTTCTTCAATAACAATAAAATTAATCAAATTCAAAGATTACTCAAGAGAAATGTTTAGTTGACATAAAAGTTATGGGACACCATGCCAATAGGTTATTATCCACTATTGGATGAAGTGTGGATTTCACTTAGTTTGGGTTTCACATCCCATCTAATGATGGATGATAGTGTGTCTACACGATTTTCTGTAATTTGTATATCCAAATAGCACTATTTTAATCAAATAGGGTTTGAGAAAGAAGCAAGCTCCTCATCATTCTACTCCCTCGCACCATATACCCTTGTGAAAACACCCAATTCCTCTCCAAATGCTCAACACCTTTGCCAACATCTTCTCCATAGTGGCATCGGAGTCTTGGGCCTCTCATACTGTAATGCTGAAGGACGAGGGCAAGACGTGATCGCCGATGCAAAGAAGACACAGACGAGGAACGGCTCCTCATAAGGCACTCTAAGCGAAGGGGTATATGAATAAACCGATTACACACCAGAATGGCAGGGATCTTGAGGTGTATAGGTATGAGAATATACAGTTGAAGATGAGTTATGAATTGATTGATACTACTTATACTAACAAAGATGCATTTTCTTTTCCATAGCCCATCACTAAAGAACTCCATGGTTAAACGTGCTTGACTTGGAGTAATTTTGGGATGGGTGACCTCCTGTGAAGTTTTCCTAGGAAGCGTGTGAGTGAGGACAAAGTATGCTAAAACGATTTTGTTGGTTTGTGGGGACAATCGTCAATCCATAAAGCAGCATGGGCTGTTACACATACAACTTCAAGCGAATAAGCCATGACCCACTGTGACATGCCACTGTCGTTGTGAAGCTCCATCAACTCGCACCCCCACCATGATTCACCTCTTATTGCGAGCCTCAACCTCAAAACTGCACAACCACCACCTCGTGCCACTTTGCGACCCTCACTGCATGACCTAGTCCCTGCTCCTTTATGGCTGTCAATGTCAACCTCTCTCTTGTATCTGTTGAGCGCTGCACCTGCATTGTAGATTCATAGGGTGCTTAGAAACCCCTAAAATTGAATTGACTAAAGAATTGAAATTCAATTTCTTGATTTAGAACTAAATTTAGCCTAAGAATTGAAATCTCAAGAGAATTCAATTCCATCAAAAACCCCAAAAGCAAATCACACCCAAATGAGTATGATTTTGTGTTGGAGCTCCAAAAAATAAACTTACCAAAATAATCTTACTTAAAAATAATGTCTTACTGATGACCTATTCATAGAGGACAAAATATTTACAATAATATCACTAGCATGTGATGTGTACCCATGTACTATTCCGTCAAACTCACTCACGGACTAATGTTGGATTTTTTAAACTAAGGGACTTGACATGCGAAGTTTGAAAATAGAGGGGGTGTGAGTTGCATTTCGATAAATATCAAGAGAGATGAGTGTAATTTTCTCTTTTAAAATCAAGAAGAGGGCAATTGTAAGGGAGATTCTTGCAATTTTCCCTTTTAATTTTTATAAATAATTTTTTTAACCTATTCTAACAAATCAGTTTTGAATTTAATTAAAATTTAAGTATTTCACTTAATATTCATCAATATAGAATGATTTGATTCGGTTAGTTAATTTATATAATCAAACTTAAAGTTGTATAATTTTTACCGGCCATTATCAGTGTTGATCAAATTTATAAAATCTATAAAATTTTAAAATCAAAGTATTTCGTATCATAACTATTTCATGCATATGATTTAGGACAACACATATTCCTTTATATATGTAACTAGTATTTATCCCTGTAATTTTAGGGTTTATCTTTATTTTGGGTAGAATATAACCTCATCCATTGAGAGAATTGTTTATTATACTCACCCCCCTATAAACATATACTTCTCTCCCCTATAAAATTAAACTAAGCTACACTTAGTTTATTTTCAAATTTTTCATTAATTCTTTATTTTATTATTTTATTATTTTTTATTAAAATACTCTTTATTAGTTATATATATTAATTTTTTATAAAATAAAATACATATTAACTCTTTATCTTAGGGAGTTGTATTTTATTATTTTAGTATATTTTTTTTATTGTTTTGGTTTATTTTTTGACTAATGTATATATTTCGTTTATTACGAAACCAATTTAAGCTTCTTGCACATAAGTATATGACGATCTTTGTAATTAAATCAACTATTGAATTGTGTTGAAGATGATTGAAAAGTAGTAGACTTAGGAGTAGACTAGAAGAAGGATTTTGGTGTGAAATCGATAAAAAAAAAAAGGAAAAAGAAAAATCTAAAAACTCATCCGTTTAGTAGCACCACAAATCCAGAATGACACCTCTTTCGGGTTCAAAAGAGAATAAATGGAATAAGACGTCATAACAATGTATCGTTCCTTCTCCATTGAGAGAAATTTTTATTATACTCGTACTCTTCTATTTCTAAAACATATACTTCTCTTTCATATAAAATTAAGTTACACTTAGTTCGTTTCCAAATTTTTCAATAATTCTTTATTTTCTCATGCTAATTATTTTTTTATTAAAATACTCTTTATTAATTATACATATTAATTTTTTATAAAATAAAATACATAATAACTCTATCTCTAGGTAGGTGTTGTATTTTATTATTTTAGTTGATATTTTTAATTATTTTATTTATGTTTTTTCAACTAAAGTGTATATTTCATTTACTACGTAAATATAAGCTTCCTGCTGCAAAGAAATATATGACGATCATTATAATTAAATGAATAGTTGAATTGTGTTGAAGATGATTGAAAATTAGTAGACTTAGGTGTAGAAAAGGACAAGGATTTTAGTGTGAAATTAACAAATAAAAAAAGAAAATGTCTAAAAACTTATTCATTTAGAGTCCATTTGGATACTACAATTTTTTACTTTTTCTAACTTTTTGAAAATCAAAAGTCATATTTTTATTTTTTGTCATGTTTGGTTAAATAACTTATTATTTCTTTAACAGTTATTCTTATTATTTTTTGAGAAGTTAAAATATCTACCTTCTTAAGAAGTTATTTTTAAAACACTAAAAGTAAGCACTTTTGTTATTATATATTTAAATATAAAATAATTTATTCATAAGTTATTTTTTAAAAATTATTTATGTATAAGAGTTTAAATAAACTATTTAACCAAAGAGAACTTTAGTAGCACCACAAATCTAGAATGACACCGCTTCCAAGCTCAAAAGAGAATAAATTGAATAGGACTTCGCAACAATCGGTGATTCCTATCTTAAATTACACCCAACAAATAACAGTCATTGGATTATAAGTGATTTAAATAAATTATGATGAGAAATTTGTAACCAGAATCACTCCAACCTTTCATTAAGACCATTTAGAATGTCTAATTAAGTGTGAGCTTTACTTGCAAAGGAGAATTTGCTATGTGGCAATTGGAGGTAATCCATTCATTAATCTATAATAATCATGGAAGAGAAAACTGGATCGGACCAGCTGGTCCGATCGAGAACCGGTCACCTGGTCGGTCTGGTTAAGCTCCAAAAATTGGGAGAAGTCAAAATTAGGGAAAACTGAGAAACCGGCAAACGAACCGTTAGACTGGTTTGAAACTTTTTTTTTTTTTTGCAAAACTTTAATATTGATATTTTGTAGTAGTTACAAAGCAAAAATGAAAAAAATGGAACCAAAGAAGGGCACTAACTATTGGGTTGTACTTATTCTTTTTCTATAATTCACAGGCTGCTCACCATAGATCTCACCGGTCACCAACAAATATTGTTTTCAAATGCTTTGTGACCATGTTGTGAGGTTGAGACTAAAGAAATTTTATATGGATTATGTTTATTTTTATAAATCTATGAATATATTTTTTTGTGTTGATTATATTAATATTAATTATTTAATATATATTTTTATATTCTAATTAGTCATGTGTGTGTGTGTGTGTATATATATATATATATATATATATATATATACATATTATATTTTGCTTGAATTCCGATTGAACTGGTTGGACCTTTAAACCTTTAAACCAGTATTTTGATCGATTTGATACCAGGTCTGATTTTCTCTTCATTGATCATAATAAAATTTCTTCTTACTTGTTATTAGAAGTTCTGATATGCTACTTATGAAAGAGGGATATAGTTGAGTGAATTAAATTTAGAGAGAATAGTTTTCTGTCAATTGTAATGAGAAGTTGCATGGAGCAATCAGAGATAATCTATTTAGTAATATATCAAAGAATATCTTTTTAAGTGTAATTAGAAATTGTGATATGCTACTTAAAGAAAGAGAATTATAATTGAGTGTATCAAATTTGAAGAAAATAATTTTCTTTCAATTGTAATTAGAAGTTGTCATGTGGCTATTAGCGGTAGTCTATTTAATCTATTACTATTAATAAAGAGGATTCACTTTTGTAATTACTTTTGGTGTCTCCTGACTCTATTTAATTTTATTTGAAGTCCATGAATTCAATCAAATTTCTTCCTTTCCCACTCACTTCTTCTTTTGAAAAAAAAAAAGAAAAAATATCTCATCTTGAACCATTTACATAGATATATTTTTAGAGTGTTTTAGCAAGAATAATTTTTCTTTAATTGTAATTAGGAGTGGTAACATAACACTTTGAAATAGTTTATTCCGTTATAGATAATAAATAAATAGAATTTTAGAGCATTTTAGGGGAATAGTGTTCTATTTAATTATAATTAGAAGTTATGATACTTAAAGATAGTTAATTTAGTTACGGATAGATGAAAAATTGCAAGGATTTTTATTTTTGACAAAACCCCTAATTTAGTCACTCTAAAATTTCGAGTCAGACAAATTGGTCTCTGTAAAAAAAAAGGCTGTCAAATTGGTTCTTGTGAAATTAAATAGACAGACAAACTAGTTCCTACAAAAAAAAAAAAAATCTAGCAAATTAGTCCATGTAAAAGTGAATTGTTAAATAAGTTAGTCCTCCTAATCCACCTTATCAAAGGGACTAATTTGACTAATTATTCAATTTTATAAGGACCAATTTGTCCTATTTGAAATTTTACAAGGACTAATTTATCCAATAATTCAATTTTATAGAAACCAATTTAAGAGATTTATTTTTACAGGGATCAATATGTCCGATTTGAAATTTTAAAGGGACTAAAATGAGTGTTTTGTTTTTTTCTTAAACAAGTAAAATGAATTTATTTAATTTCAGCGAGAGCTTTTAGCAAGAATTACTTTTATTTAATTATAAGAAAGAGTTGAGTTGACAAGTGACATTTTGAGAAAATTATTCTTATATTAATATATATAATGTATAGTAGAATAGAAATATAAAAAACAATTTTAATTAGTAATCAAATGTTGCTTATTATCTAATTGAAGAATGATCATTTTCGTCATTTACATGATATTGAAAATATTTTAATTATTGTTTATTTGTTATAACTGATTAATGAGGCTAATTTAATACTAAGACAAAAATAAGAATAAAAGAAACGGGATGCACAATGAATTCTGTCCAAAAAGTCTACTACACTACAGATAATGTGATTATTTTCAAAACAATATTGGATTGATGATGATTGACCAGCAGCAAAAACAGATGGCGCAAGATCGGCAATGAACTAAATTTTGGGCGGCAAAGATTATTTTCAATTTCAATTAGAACAACATCGAGTAAGATTTTTTAGATAATTTAGGAGGGAAAAATTGGTAATTAATTTCAATTGGAGAGTTTCATGTGGGATTTAAAGATTGTCTATGTAATATCTCGATTTTTGTGTTATTTTAGTTGTGTGTTAATTGTGGTTAATTAAGATTAGTTGAGTATAATTAAGAGTTAGTTCTCTTAATTGATTAATTAATCTGTAATTAATCTTTTCTAATTAATTTTAGTCTCTTAATACTTTAAATACATGATTATGTTAATTATTGTATTTAATTATTTTAAAAGCTAATATAAGTGCGTTTTAAAAATTGGAGCTCTCTTCAATCTAAAATTTCAAATTTTCTCCAAAAAGTTTCAAGACATCTTATATCATGTAAATTATTTGAATTCATGGTGCAAAGAAATGCTATTATTTGTTATCTTGCATTTATTTTGAACATTTCATGAGATTGGAAGCAAATTACACTAGCTCTAACACTCCACCACATTACACTTATACCCTATTATCACTTAGATGAAAGAAACCCTACAACCCTTTCTCACCACCACCAACATCTCCATTTCTTCCATAAGATCCAAGCACACCCACGCCATCACCATCTCCACTTTCAAAAGCACAAAGCATTCCCCGTTTTCATTGTAAAAGCCGCAATTTTGGAGGTGAGGAAAGGGAGGGTTTGGCTTCCTTTTCACCTCCACAAGCCTCAAGGTCCATTTCTTGTGTCTCCATACTTTTGGTAGGGATTCTTGCTCAAAACTCTTTCTTTTTGTAATTATAGCTCCCAAATAAAGCTTGTATGTGAATCTCTACTGCTTGCCATTTTCAAGCCCGAAAATTTGGTGACCCGAAAATTTGGTGACTTATGTGGGTTTGTGCTTTTCTTTTGGTAATTGAGCTTGACTTGTTTTGGATAAGATTGCAGTTAAAATATGATCTGAGTTCCACGTATGATAGTAAGGAGGTGCTAGAATTTTATTTAGAACCTCTATATTGATGTGCATTTTTGGACTTAATGCGAGCACTCTTTTTATATCATGATTTTGTTGTTTTTTGGTGGGATTTTGATGAAATTTAATTGCTTGACCCATATATATATATATATATATATATATATATATATATATATATATATATATATATGTATGTATGTATATTTTTGTTTTTTATGCGTCAAATCTTGGAAATATGTCCTATGGGAGCGTGTTTGTAGGTGTGAAATTGACATCTGAAAATCTATCAAAGTGCCCACGTTAAGTGTTTGACAAAATTCCTAAAGGAGGATAAGTGTTGGTAAGAGATTGCTGTGAAAAATCCTCCATTTTTGCATGCTATTAAGCTTTAAAACTTGGTTGTTGGAATGATGTTTCTACTGGAAAAATGGAACCCAAAAATGATGTATTGATGATAGGGTTTTGTGTTCTTCAATTTGGATTGATGATAAATTAAATGGGGACTTAAGTTTTTTTTTTTCATTCTTGGATTTACTGTTTTAATTAGCATTTGAGAGTTATTTTGCTTGTCAATGTGGGTGATAATGTTTAAATAAGATTAGGGACTCATGAACATTGATGTTGAGTTGCTAAATTTCAAGTTAAGAGCCATTTTATACATCTGCTACTGTTTCTTTTTTTCTTTTTTTTTTTTTGCTTATGCTGTGTTTGGGGGCTGTTTTATGCAGAAAAATTGAAGGAACTATATTGGATTTAGTTGCTATAAGTGTAGAAAAATTTTCTAACTCTTTAGCTTTATAGTTTATGTAAATTTCCAACACTTTGCTAGCTATTTTGAGCCATTATATGCCTCTATTCTTATGTTTTTGCTGCTGCAATTTGTGGCTTAGGGGAAGGACAAAAAGAGTGAAAACATGAAGGAATTGGATTGGGTTTGATAGCTACATGTGCAAAAAAGTTCTATCATTTTAGCCTTGTATTTCTTGAAAATTTTCTAGGATTTTTCTAGCTATTTTTGGGCTATTATCTATGTTGAATTCAGGGGTATAAGGGCTTTTTTATGTGGAAAAAATAATGTATGGGGATGGAAATTGGGTATTAAAGTGTAGGAATTTAATTGTGAGTTGTGGTTCTTTGGTTATGTGCTCAAGAGTTATGTTTTCCTTCATGACATTTGAGGAACAATGCTGAAAATTTCTAGCAACAAAAGTTTAAAGTTAGATTATGTATTGTGATTTTAGATGAGGAGTCCTGATTATTTTGAGTGCTCTAGCTATTAGGAGTTTAAATGAGTTCCTTTGGTCACGAAATGTCTTAATAAAAATGGTGTTAGTTGCTGAAAAATTTTCAGTACATGTGTTCATCCCACAACGTGCCAATATGAACTTGGTTTCTTACATCCATGACCTTTGTTTTGTGTACAAGTGTTAAGGTATAATGCAAATGGATTTGGATTGAGAATATGGAGTCTTTGAACCATTTTATTTGAATTGAAAGATAAAAATTCTGGTTTGAGATTGGATATGTTAATCTAAATGTGATAGTATAGATCTTGATATCGTGAGCTTGGAATATTTATGTGTTGATGGTATTAGAAATGTTAGTGTTAATTCTATTACTAGAATATGTGACTAGATGAACGCTAGCTGGGTCCGGTCCTTTTTCCAACAATTGGTCTAGGCACATTTATGTTATGATTTGAGTGACTTTCAAATTGAAATGTTAAATCATTGGAAAGTAGCATGTGGATTGGGAGCACCTCATGGACTGTGTGACATAGCCTAACTCATTTTAACGCGGATTGAGACATTAGCATGAGTTAGGATTATGTTCCATTGGCCATGGGATGAAAACCAAAGTATGTTGAGTAGAAACTCTAAGCTTGTCATTTAAATGCATAAAGGTCGTGCTTATGTTTGCTAATGACTTATGAGATGTTCCATTATGTATGTTGAGTGGTAATTTGTCACGACCCACCTATGGAGTGTGACTGGCACGTGAGGATTTGGGTCCCCACGGAAGCCTCTGGTAACGTAACTGACTAATATGCATAAATAATCCAAATTTATTCAAAATATCTCAAGTTCAACTAAAACTTCAATAATATGAAATTGTTCTCAAAACATAAATTCTGAACATAAATTTGCATAAAATCCATATTCTAGGCCAAAGCCAAACATAACAAAACAATTAACAGAAATTCTGAAAATATATCATGCATGTCCGGGGATCCTGCCTACACAATTTATTGGAGCACTACTAGACTGACATAATTGACAATAAGCTCCACTCCAAAGCGAAGCTCACCAAGGAAGCTGTAGCACAACTACTGAGGATCCTGTGGTACAACTGAAACTGTAGCTGTATCTGTAGGGAAAGGAAAAGAGAGGGGTGAGTTCATCAAAACTCAGTGAGCGAGCCTCCACTCACAACCCACACGGGACAATAACAAAATACATAACATATACATGCAACTGATGTGAAATATATTACATATATAATTACATATAAATTAACTGAATCTATGGCAATAACTAGTAGAGAAACATGAATTATTCTATACATAATTATCTGAGCTGAATAGCTAAATCTGAGCCAATGGCTAATCTGATGGGCACCTAACTAGGTCCCATAAATGGACACCTCACTAGGTTCCTTATTGTGGGTGAGCTAGTCCTCTAGCGGACCACTTGGTACCAAGGTTAACGATCAATCCTGCAGCCGTTAACTCGCTGATCTGTTTCTCACTAATTAATATAAAATAATTTGTTTATAAACTAAATAAATATTAAAGCTCTGAACTCATATAATTCTAACAATTTGACTGTAGCATAACTGAGATTCTAAAATCATGCCCAAGGGATCACCAGCTTGTAGACATAATGATTTCAGTAATCAATATAATATGTATCTGACAATTGTTATGAATTATACTTTATTCAATACTTTCAATAAATCATATCTAATATTCTAAAATTTTCATAGGAAATACATAGTCTGAAAACATGATAATTAATATATCTACTGTAAACATTAAATTAAGGTCTCACAATTTCATAAACTAGGAAAAAGATATTCTATAACACGCAAGGTATCAATCATGGTCCATGTGTTTTGCTAAAATGATTAATTTTCATGATAACTGTAAAAGTAATAATATTTCTAAAACAAGCATAATTATAACAATATATTCTCTTGACATAAATCATTTTAAAATTTCATAAATAATTTATATAATATGGAAAAATATTAATAATGACCAAAAGTATGATCATGAGCTTAAACCCACTCACCGTTGTTAGTCATGAGTATGCTTCTACTAATAACTTTACTCTGAAGTATTGGAATGGTACAAATAACCAATCTCACATATTAAAAGAAATGAGCGTTACAACGTCCCAAGAGAGGATTAGCTAGGCTCACTGAAGCTCGGCCATGAAGATCATGAGCTTGACAAGAGATGAGTTCGGCCAAGAAGAGGTTTGGTTTAGAGGAGGTTTGTCTTAGAGGAGGTGGAAGCAAAACTTAGCAAAATGAAACTAAACATTTCTTACACATACACACTCCTACACTCATATATTTATACACAAATATAATAATCATGAATAATATTAGTGCCATTTGTCTACACTTAATAATAATAATAAATATTATTAATGCTAACTACACTTAGTAATCATAATGTTAAATAATAATAATGCTAACTACACTTAGTAGTAATAATGTTAAATAATAATAATGCTAGGTACACTTAATAATAATAATGATAATGCTAGCTACACTTAGTAATAATAATATTAAATAATAATAATGCTAGGTACACTTAATAATAATAATGATAATGCTAACTACACTTAGTAATAATAATTATTATTAATATTAGTGGCATATATCTAGACTTAATAATAGTAATAACTAATATTAATGCTAACCACACTTAGTAATTATAATGTTAAATAATATTAGTGTTAGGTGCACTTGATAATAATAATAAATAATAATAATAATAATAATTCAAAATAATTATAATTTCTTTATTTGAGATATCACATAATTCTAAGCTTGTCATTTAAATGCATAAAGGTTGTGCTTATGTCTCCTAATAATTTATGAGACTTTTCCATTATGTTGCAAATTAAGATGTGAGGAAGTTACCACTGACCGATGCACTTATATAAAGTCCCTAAGGATTTGGGAGCTCAGATAACTTACTTGCAGGTTGAAGCTACACACTCTCTATAAGGGTCCTAACCGTCCAACTTAGGGATATTAAAGCAAAATGTTGGTTGAGAGACAACCCATCGTAAAGCTTTTCTATACTTTCCTCTTATATTTTTCTGCATTTTTTTTTTTTTTTCATTTTAGTTTGAGTCTTGCATCATATTTATTTTTGTTTGTGTCATACACCATTCATTTGGCACCTTATAGATCACATGAATAGGCTCACACCACATGCACCTTATTCTTGTATTGCATGCTTGGTGGATTCATTGTTGTTTGGATTGAGTACATGCACTTTTACCTGTGAGATTTTGAGCCTCTTAATTGGACTATCATGTGTCGTGCTTATTTGTTCATGTATGTTTCCCTCTTTGGATTTGCATTCTAGAACTTGTTTAGAGTCTTGTTTAAAAATATATTTCCATGTGCATGCTTGAATATGATTGAGACAATTTTTTTCTTATTCTAGCCACTTGCCCATATAGCCACATTTTGCATATTACTATTGTTTAGCCATTTTGAGCCTTATTGCCCATTCTTTTATTTTAGCACATCCTTAGCTAAAAGTGAAAAATCATAAAAATTCCCAACCTTTTAGGCTTAGGAGAGCATTGATGCAATTTCTTATATGTGGTTGAATATAAGTATAGAGGAGAGTATGAGGACATACTTCAATTTAAGTGTAAGGGAAGAAGGAACAATGTGTACCCAAAATTCCACAAGTGGCACACAAAAAAAAAGAAAATGCAAGGTTGAAAAAAAAAATCTGACAAAAGAAAAGTTTGGTTAAAAGTGTGCTACATTGAAATTAAAGGCCTATAATTGTAATTAAGATGGACAAAGTGTACCCTTAAGCACTTGTATTCTTACTGTATGCATTTGCTCTTCTTTAACTTGAGGTTTAGCCCAATAGCCTATATAATTATCCACCTTCATCTAACCTCCATTACAACTAAAGGCAAGTCCTCTTGATTCAATATTCATATGTGTGTGACAAAATGGAGAATGAGACTCGTAGCAAGCTTATGGTAATGTATTTTCATTTGAGGTGTTTGAGTGTGCATCATAAAACCCAAACACTTGAGTGAATGAGTGGCAAACACTGACCTTGGGAGGATTTTTGTACTTGATCTATGTATCATATGTGAATTCTACCATATATGCTATGTTCTTGTTCATGCCTTGCTTGTTGCAATTCTCTTGATTGTTGGTGTGAAAACTTATTGTTGTGCTTTTAGGTTCATTGAATTGGTGTATTTTCATTTCTTTTCATGCATCATGCATTTTTAGAGTTAGTAAAGTTAGGAGTCCAGTCACTTTGCTACATCCATCTGAGTCTCTTGCATGAGGACATGCAATTGTTTAAGTGTGGGGGAGTTTGATGTGTTACATTTATGCATCCATTTTCCATCCTAAATTTGAATATCTTGCATGTGAATTATGTTTAATTGATGGTTAATTAATGAAATTAAACTTTACCCTCATCATGCATCATTGAGTTATTTCATAGTAATTGACACCATTTTTGCAACAGATAATTATTTTTGGGAATTATCTTTGCTTTTAATCTTTTATGTAGTATTGTTGATTGACAAGAATTTCCAAATTAGGTGTGTCAAGGCAAGAAAAGGAATTCAAGACTCTTTGGCAGAAGGAAGAGCGTTAAAAGGCATTAAACTACTTTTGGTTGGCCAAGATCGCTACAGCGATTATCAACTGCTATAGCAAGTGGACAGAAAGCTAAAACCCCCAGCATTTAAAGGTAGGATCGTTATAATAGTCTGGGACCACTATAAGCTATAGCGGTTCCAGACCGCTATATCGGTTCCAGACCGCTATAGCGTTCATAAGTGAAATTGCTTTCAGCGTCACTATGCGATTTCGGTCTATGTATTGAACCACTTACAAGTTAACTCCGTTTTGGAGATTACGGATTATCATTCATTCGCAAGATTTTTATTTTTTAGTTTTAGCTTTTGAACTCTATCTCTAGGTTTTGAGAGCCTCCAATCTTTGTTTTGGCTCCCTTTTGGAAACGTAATTGCAATCCCCCTTAACAACAATTGTGATCCTCCTTTTATGGAGGAGTAATTCTTTTACCGTGTGCAAGGATAATTGAGGATTAAGATTATTCTTGAGATTTCGAATTTTAATTCCAATTCATGGTTGATTTTTCTTTTCCTCTTATCTTTTCTCTTTAATATTGGTTATGGGGATTATCATAATTTATTTTTGAGGATTGTTGGATTGTGTGTTTATTCGTATGCATAATTTGGGTTCTATTGGGGTATTTAGTTAATTAATTAAATTACATCCAATTGGATTGGGGTATTTAGTTAATTAATTAAATTACATCCAATTTATAGAACCGTGATTATGGATTACTAATGCATGTGTTAGTCAAACGCTTAGTGGGAGTGTAATTGTATAACCATTAAGTAGAAGTGCATCATTGTTGTGTGGTAACATGACTAATGAAAGTAACCACCACCATGAATTTATCTCTTGAGTCAATGATTGAGTAATTCTTAATCTGAAGGAATCCTTGTATAGGTAATTTTTCCTATCATATTTTCTCAATTTAATTTTACTCTTGAAAATTCAAAAACCCCTAAATCTTTTGAATCAATTAGAACCTTTCCTTGTGAGACTACTTGGATTGCACCCTAATTACATTTTTGGTGTAATTTAGTTACTTAATTTTTTTTTTAATTTGTTGCGGGTAGCGACAGCTCGCATCAATTCTTCTTTTCGTGATATCATATTTATGACTTAGGATCTAGTTGGTGAATATTTTGGAAACTCGCTATTTTGGGATTCTTGATAAATTGGTTGGGGAATGTTGAGTGCAAAATCAACTCCTCCAAGATCTATACTAGAAAGTCTACAACCTATAATGCTTCGGGAGTGTTCAAACATGTGATGATCTTTTGAAGTTTCTTTTACAGAGTTTGTCCTTCTCATTCTAATAGTTATATTCCCTTCAATGTCTTGTCTTATAGTATCTATTTTTGTATTTTCTAATTTTTTATGAGGCATTATTGACTTTAGATTCCAATCAGTAGGCATTCTAGCTATTACTTCAGAATGTTTTAATCTTTTTAGAGTATGAGTTGTTGGTTTTAATAAATTGGTTTCTACAATTAATGTTTCATTTTTGGGAGATGATTTTAATGCCTTAAAATTATAATCTACTTTTGAAATTTTGTAATAAATTCTATATATTACATCTAGATGTGTAACACCTACATCTGCTATGTTTCCTAAGGTTTTAATATTTAATTCTAAAGCAGTCTTGGTGGGTGGATTCTAAAGATCCATTGAATAGTTTGGATAGCAATTGAAAAAAGCAGGGCCATCATGAATGTTTGACTCTAATATAGCTGGAACTTGATCTTCAAATTCTCTAAGTCTTATATCTCGTAGTATTGCAATTATAGGAGTATTGATTCGATCTTAAAAGGTTTTATAAAAACTTGTATTAATTCGATATGAATATAATGATATCCATTATGAATGTGCTTATTGATCAAGTTTTCATCTAATTTTATGATGGTATGGGTATCTTCAATAGACTGGGTTTTTTTCAATACGATATATATCTTGTTTTGAACTAAGGTTTATTATACTAATTCTATAAATTTCTTTATGCTTTACTTTGGGTATGGACCAGTTTTGAAGCTTGTTTTCTATAGCCGGTATTACAAGTTCTTTACTTTGATATTTGTCTTGATCTATAATACGAGCAAAGGTGGAAGTAAACGAAGGATCATCTGCTATTACTATTGTTTTTCCTCTAGGTAAGTTACTCATTGTCCTTAGAAGACTAGCCATTTAATTAATTCAGACTTACGGGGTTTTTTCTAAAATCTTTAATGGAATTTCCTTCCTAGGATTTCTCATAATTCAGCAAGAACACTTGCCGAGAACACCACTCTTAGGCTTACCAATGGACTACTAGAGGTTTACCAATACAAAATGAACTCAAGATTTTCCAATTAAACTTTTATAAAACTTCTTAATTTTGAACCAATTAAGGATTAATATTCTAAGTACAATATAGTTTCAAGGACAACAGTGTTAGGATTAACAACTATTCCTTGCCCGTCTCGACTTTGGTAATCATTATTCGATATAGTTAGTTATATGGAGTGCATTTGATTGACAGTGTCAACTAATGGATTGGTCTTCTTACAATTCTTGGTATGCTATCAAAATTGTTTGTCAATTCAATAGAAGTGATCAAAATATAGTGGTTTTCTTAAAATCTTATAAAAAGTTTTGCATAAGTGACTAAATGTAAAATTTTTTTATTTTATTTATTCATTATGTTTTTTGAGGCAAAGGGGTTAGGATGGGGATCGACCCCCTACCATGTGGCTTTTATATGGAAACTATAGCCACTAAGCTATAATCACTACCACGGTTGATTCGTATATTATTTAGCACTATATACCTTATTGGATTGATATATCTGCATGACAAGCCTTATTAGGATCACTAAAGGATACAATTGTTATAGGATTAGAAATTGCATGTCCAGGGATCACATACCTAAGAATGTGATTCCCAAGTATTTTTTAAAATTGTTTGTTTAACATATAAGATTTATGTGAATGATTTTTGAGTTTTCTGGTAATAAGTCATAAATTTGTTTCATAGATGTGTTATATGTTCTTGGGAATATATATCATAATTTCGAAGATACTTGTAATGTATTTAAAATAAAAAAACCTTTATTTTAGTCCTTCTAAAATTTGAAAATGGACAAATTAATCCCTATAAAAAAAAATAAACTCTCAAGTTGGCCTTTGTAAAATTAAAAAATCATACAAATCAGTCCTAATAAAAAAATACTTTCAAATTAGTCCTTATAAAAATGATTTGTTAGACAAGTTAGTCCCCTAACTTAATAGTAGGACTTTTTTTGTCCAATTATTCAAATTTGCAGAGACCAATTTGTCCGTCTATTTAATTTTGGAAGGACCAATTTGAGTTTGTTTATTTTTTATGGGGACTAATTTTTTTGTACTAAGACCAATTTGTTCGACTTGAAATTTTTGAAGGACTAAAGTAGGGTTTTGTCTTATTAAATAATAGCAATTACAACATCAATGACAATAATAATATACTCTTATATATAAATCTAAGACACCTTTATTTAAATAAATTTTTTGGAACTATAACTTTTATTGATTATATAATTAATTTAAAAATTTAAATTTAAAATGAATAAAATAAATTAATTATAATTTTTTAAAAAATATATTTTTGTATAAAAATAATTTTTCATCTAAATTGAGAGTTGAATTTTTATGTTCACAATTGTGATTTTATACATAAAGAAAGTACTTCTTTATTTGTCATCAAAACATTTGACAACTTTTGATTATTATACGAAATACTTTTACAATCACATCTAAACATAAAACAAAAATGTATTATGCTATATAAATTTCCCTTTGCTACTAATCTAGAGAAGATATCCACTTGAAGGCTGGTTATGGATAGAATTGGGAAGAAATTGAATGCATGAAAGTCAAAGTCATACTCTAAAGAGTGTAGATTACTATTGATTAATGTAGTACTTAATAATTTACCCATGTATTATTAGGGACTATTTAAAATCCTAAAGGATATAGCAAAGAGAATTATGTTTGTATAGAGTGTTGAGAACAAAAAAAATTAGACCAACAATGCCTATGCCCCCAACTCAACAAATCAATCCACTAACTTTTTGTGAAAAATACAATCATTAATTTAATAATCTCTCATAAACCCAAAACCCCAATACACCCAATCTCACAAAATAATTTCTCTCCACCTAATAAAAACTGACTCAAACAAAACACACATTTTCTCCAAAAAAAAAAAATCACGCATGCACTCACTATTTTTCCTTTGTGGCGCTGTACCTTCTTGACCCCTCAGCCACCAAGAGCCAATCATACACTTATATATAAAATACCAAACCTAAAACTGAAAAAGTCACACACCAAACCCTTTTCTATTTTTTCTTTTTAATGGGCTTAAAAACACAATCCAAGGCAAGTAAAAGCCCAATAAATCTCCACTTTGCCTTGTGATTGGAACAAACCAGACATATCAGTAGCAATCGTCAGAAATTTTTATCAAAGTCCTAGCAAATGTTACCTTTTCCTTTGGCATAGTGACCCCATCAATTTATACAAATTACCACCGGTCTTCTTACCCTTCATTATCTTCAAAAAACCTTGACTAACTTGTATTACTCCATCTTTTGCAGAATATTCATAGCCCAATGCATCAAGTTTATCCAAAGAAATCAAATTTCTTTCAAGTGTATGTACATACCTCACATCACCAAGTGTCCGCACACAACCATTATGCATTTTAATTTTAACAGTGCCCTTTCCAACAATGTCAAAGCAATCATCATTAGCCAATTTAACAACCCCATCACTACAAGCATCATAAGTGTCAAACCATTCATTTTTGCAACAAACATGATTAGAACAGCCAGAATCTAAAAACCAGCAATCACTATTAATATTTTTCTCTTCTTCAACTATTAATACATCAGTCTCATAATTTGAGTATTCTTCCACAGCTATAGTAACATTTTCAAACTTCTCTTTTCCTTTTCCTTTGCTCCTTTCAAATTCTTCTATATCTGCTTTCAATTTCCTGCAATAAAGTTTAGTATGACCCATCTCATGACAATAATAACATTGTTTGTCTTTATAGTTCGGTCTTGACGCCGAAGATCTTGAGTTATCCCTACCAAAATTTTCGTCACGAGACATGCTTCTACCATTGCTAGTTCTAGTAACAAAGACATTTTCTTCTAATCGACCATTTGATCTTTTCAATTTTTCATTCTCCAATAACACAATAATCACATCATCAACTTTCAAAGTATCTTTTCCAACGAGCAATGTAGTGATTAAACTATCATAATTATTTGGAAGAGATGACAATAACAACATTGCCTTATCTTCATCATCAATTTTCACACTAATACCAAATAATTGTGTAATCAATTTTGTAAAATGATTCACATGATCTCTAATGTCAGCACCAACATCCATCTTCAACTGATATAATTCTTTCTTTACAAATAAACGATTTGTGAGAGACTTTGACATATACATATTTTCTAACTTCTTCTACAAATCAATAGTAGACGTTTCATTTAGCACATTGTACTTTACATCAGGTGCTAGACACAAGTGAATTGTACTAATATCTTTCATCTCCATCTCTTCCTATTCTTCATCTGACATCTTTTCAGGCTTTTTCTCCTTCCCATTCAGAGCTTTAGCCAGCCCATGCTGCACTAGAATATCTTTAATATTACTTTGCCACCACATATTAAAATTACTTTTTCTGTCCAAAAGCTCCACCTCAAATTTGCTCGTTGAACCTTGCATCCTTGCTATTAAAACCAGAAGCGGGATCAGAACCCGCTCTGATACCAGTTGAGAACAAAAAAAATTAGACCAACAATGCCTGTGCCCCCAACTCAACAAATCAATCCACTAACTTTTTGTGAAAAATAAAATCACTAATTTAATAATCTCTCATAAACCCAAAACCCCAATACACCCAATCTCACAAAATAATTTCTCTCCACCTAATAAAAACTGACTCAAACAAAACACACACTCTCACAAAAAAAAAAAAAAAACATGCATCCACTCACTATTTTTCCTCTGCGGCTCTGTACCTTCCTGACCCCTAAGCCACCAAGAGCCAATCATACACTTATATATATAATACCAAACCTGAAACTGAAAAAGTCACGCACCAAACCCTTCTTTTTTTTTTCTTTTTAATGGGCTTAAAAACACAATCCAAGGCAAGTAAAAGCCCAACATAGAGCCATTTTCTAGAGTAAAAATATGTATGGAAAAATAGTACATGTAGTAAAATAGAGTCTCAATAAGAAGCCTAGGAAATTTGGAGGGCTAGAGGCGGAGGATTTTGTACTAAATAAATACTACTACACTTTTTAAATAACATCAAGGTTGTCCATTATGGAAGATAGTGTGTTCTTGTAAATAACATCAAGGTTGACTTGCTAGAAGTCAAAATGAAAAATCTTGGAGGGCTGTTAGATTACTTGTACAACATTGACTTCAAAAACAAAAATTTGGCATTGATTCAATTAGATAGGGATTTCAAAGATACGGTTTTATGGAAATGTGGAAAATAGGCAAAAAATTTTGTATGGTCGTGGTTACAGGCTTTTATGGAAGACGAGGAAGAATCTTAGGAATTTGAATATTACAATTATGCAAGGGTTGTGTAGAAGGGATTAGCTCTTCATGTAGTAGATATTCTAGATTAGATCTTGTTTCTTAGGAGAATAGTCACTAAAGTGAGATTGCATAGGTTGAAAGTGTTTCAACAAGGTCAGATTCTCTATGCCCTTTGTACTGTATAGAAATAGAGCCATTAACAATTTTTGTTCTCTAGTATGACTATGCTTGGACTCTCTAGTGCCACTACTTTCGGAAATGGAATATGCAATATATATTTTCTGTTTTGGAAAGGTGTTTTTCTTGCACTTTTGGAGAATTTGGTTAACACTATGCTTTGTGATAGTATGGACATTTGGCATTTCAAGAATAAAGTTGTTATTGAAAATAAGGTTATCCCAATTTCTAAAACGATTGTATTGGGAAGGTTTTAATTTGGCCAATGAATGTAATCTTCCTTGTAAGCAAGAAAGGTCATCTAGATATTAGGGAAGGTTGGTTAAGTCTTGGAGTACGTAGCATGCTTTGGAATAAAATATCCTTTGTAATATTATTTGATTACTGTTAGATATTGGAAACAAGTGAGGATAAAGGAATTTAGAGTTAGGCCAATTATTTGGAATGATGACAATTACAATGGTATGATTTTGAGAGTGATAAATGGGGTTAGTAATTGTACAATTTTGAGAATTATGAGGATATGATTTTATGCTGATTTGATGTTTCTAGCTCAGATGCTATTTAGGAATATGTATTGGATTTATTATGATTATGAACAATTAAAGGGTGATCTATTACAAGATTTTTTGTGATCTGTTATCAACGAAGACCTAGCAATTATGTTTTGATGGTAGCATCAAAGGTGTAACTGGTGTGAGAAAACATAAGGCACATGGATGTGTTCTTTTTTTTATGAGAAAAAGAAAACTCTTAAAAAATGCAAGCAGAGCAATAACCAAGAAAAAAAGAAATATATCGAAGCAAAGAAATAAATACACACTTATACTTCCTCATGAGTATGACACAGCACTACAATTTCTGTTGAAGACAACTCAAACATGAAGGCCAAAGTGTTCTGCTTCATGCGCCTTTGTTTTCACATTGAGAAAGCTTTGTTTTGCTTCTCATCCCATGGCCATTATGATTGCTACATTTCTGTTGGTTAGAAATGAAAAAAGTTGATAGTATTTTCAGTTCTTTATCCTTTAATAAGGTGAAGGGAAAAAATATTACAAAATTAGAGAAGGTTTTCTTATTTATTAGTATCCTATTGCCTTTTCTTTAGGGTTGTAAGTGATTGGTGAATGTGGACTGCTTTGCTAGCTTTTTTTTTTTTTTACTCTCATGTTACATACTTCATTTAGTTGACCCCAAAAAGTCATTTTTTTTCTTAATTTATGTATTTATTTAAATACATTATATCTGATTCAACTAGTGACTGATTGGTTGAACCAGTAACCCAGTAACTCAGTACTATGACTGGGTCAAATGCCGAGTTGAGTTTTAAAACTATGGTTATGTGTGTTTATTAGTATACTTTTATTTTTTGTCTAGTGGTTATTATTTTTATTTTGGTTTTGGTTCTTTGATTTATCACTGTGTGCTCTATCCTTATGCATATATATATATATATATATATATATATATATATATATATATATATATATATATATATATATATATATATATATATATATATATATATATATATATATATATATATATCTGTATGTGTGTTTTTTTTTTTAAAAAAAAAAATCATTATTTTGATTAGTTAGTTGTATGGAGTACGTCTAATTGACGGTTTCGTCCCATGGATTGATCTTTTTACAACACTTGTTATGCTGTGAAAATTGTTTGTCAATCCAATAGAATTTATTATAATATAATGGTTTTCTTAAAATCTTTTACAATTTTTTGCTTAAGTGACCAAATGTAAAATGAATAAATAATTATATTTATTCCTTATTTTTTTAGGCAAACAGGTTGGGATGAGTTTTAACCCCCTACCATATGGTTTACAAATGGAAATTACAACCACTAAACTATAATCACTACCATGGTTGATTCATATATTATTTAGTACTATATACCTTATTGGATTGATATGTCTAGATGTCAAACCTCATGACAATCACTAGGTGATATATTTGTTTCAAAATTTGAAATTACATCTCCACAAATCACATTCCTAGGAATGTTATATCCAAGAGTGGCATCCTCAAATATTTTTAAAAACTTGTTTGTTTAGCATAAAAGTTTTTGTGAATTTTTTTTTTGGGTTCCAGTAATAATTCATAAATTTGTTTCTTTTATGTTATATATTCTTTGAGAATATATGTCATATTTTCGAAGATACTCCTAATATATTTAATAATTGATAAAACTCCTATTTTTAGTCCTTCTAATATTTCAAGTTAGATAAATTAGTTGCCATAGAAAATAAACTCTCAAATTGTTTCATGTAAAATTAAAAAGTTGGACAAATTGGTCTCAGTAAAAAAAAAAATCCCAAA
This sequence comes from Dalbergia cultrata, assembly GCA_031216105.1. Taxonomy (NCBI): domain Eukaryota; kingdom Viridiplantae; phylum Streptophyta; class Magnoliopsida; order Fabales; family Fabaceae; genus Dalbergia; species Dalbergia cultrata. The sequence continues at coordinate 24,953,959 of CM062353.1, read as the reverse complement.
TTAGACCCTACAAAAATGAATTGTCAGAAAAGTTAGTTCCTCTAACCCAACTTAATAGAGGGAATAAATCTTCTAATTATTCAATTTTGCAGGGACCAATTTATTTGACTATTTAATTTTGCAAGAATCAATTTGGAAGTTTTTTTTTCAGGTATCATATTGATATATATATATATATATATTGCAAGGACTAATTAGTCCAACTTGAAATGTTTTAAGAAATAAAGTTGGGGTTTTCTCTTAATATATAATAACAACAACAACATCAATGACAATGATTACATATTCTTTATCTACAAATCTAAGAATCCTTTATTTAAATAAATTTTTAGTAATTTTAAATTTGATTAACTATATAATTAATTTAAAGATTTAAATTTAAAATGAATAATAAAAATTAAATATAAACTTTATAATTGAGAATTGGATTTTCGTGATCACAGTTGTGATTTTATAAGAAAAAGTATTTCTTCAGTTATCATTCAAACAATTTAACAACTTCTAATTATTATACAAAATATTTTTACAATCATATCTAAACATTAAAAAAAAAAATTATGCTATCCAAATTCCCCTTTGTTGTTAATATGAAGAGGATATCCACTTGACGGCTGGTGATTGATATAATTGGGAAGAAATTGGATGTATGAAAATCAAAGTTATCATCTAAAGAATGCAAATAGCTACTAATTAATGTAGTGCTTACCAATTTATGGAGCCATTTTCTAGAGTAAAAATAAGGACAAAAAAAACACATGTGCGAAAATGGAGTTTCATTCAAGAGCCTAAGAAATTTGGAGGGCTAGTGGTGGTGGATTTTGTACTAAACAAATACTACTATACTTTTTAAGTGATTGTTGAGATTCGATGTTTAGAGTATTGATTTTGGAGGGCTAGTGGTAGAGTATTGTTTTGGGGTGATATGGTTAGAGATGGTAAACTTAAGATAAGCATCCTAATCTCTACATTGTCTATATACAAAAGAATTGTAGGGTGGTGGAGTGTGATCTAAGGAATCGTTTAAACCAAGTATGGAATTTACATTGGAGACATGCTCTTTCTGGATTAGAAGTGATATTATTAAAGATTTGTTTCATTTCCTTGCATCAGTTCAATTGAATAAGAATTTGAAATATAGTGTTTTAAGAAAATATAGAAAATAATGGAAATTTTTTTAAGGTCATTGTTACAGACTTTTATAGAAGACGGGTAACAATTATAGGAATTTGTACGTTACAAATATGCAAAGGTTGTGTGGAAGGGATTAACTTCTCCTATAGTAGAAATGCTAGATTAGATCTTATTCCTTGGGAGAATAATCACTAAAGTGAGACTGCATAGGTTGAAAGTCTATTAGCAATATTAGATTCTTTGTGCACTTTTTGGTGTATAGGAAGAAAGCCATCAATTTTTCTTTTCCTCCTCAAGTGACTATGTTTGGACTTTTTGGTGCCATTGCTTTAGGAAATATAGAATATGTATTTTTAATTTTAGAAAGGTTTTTTTCTTGCATTCTTGGAGAATGTGGTTAAGATTATGCTTTGTGGTAGTATGGACAATTTGACACTTCAAGACTATTTTTTTTTTAAATAATGTTATCCCAATTTCTAGAGCTATTGAATTGGGAATGTTTTAGTTTGGTCAATGACTATAATCTTTCTTGTAAACAAGAAAGGTCATGTGAGTATTAGGGAAAGTTGGTGAATTCTCAGAGTGCATAACATGCTTTGGAATAAACTATCCTTGGTGATATTATTTCATATATTGTTAGATGTTGGAAACAAGTGGCAATAAAGGAATTTGGAGTGAGACCAATTATTTGAAATAATGACAAAATGATTGTGTGATTTTGAGTATGATAAAAGGGGTTAATAATCATATGATTTTGAGCATTATGAGGATATGATTTTATCCAAATTTGATATTTCTGGCTCAAAAGTCATCTAGGAATGTGTATTAGATTTATAATGATTATGAACAAATAAGAGGTGATCCATTGCAAGATGTATTGTCATATGTTGTTGATGAAGACCTGGTAAATATGGTTTGATAGCAATACCAAAGGTACAAGTGGAGTGAGAAAACATGAGGCACATGGGTGCATTGTTTGGTGTATATGGATTTGTATCCAGGTGGGAGTATTGGTTGTGTTGATGTGGGTGTGTCCATGGGTGGTGTATGTGTGTTGTAGTGTGTTAAAATGTTTAATAGTGTGTATGGGATATGAGATATTAACCATATTGCGATAATATATTGTTACTTTGCTTTGCTTTCCAAAATGTATACACTATGACTATGTGAATTTTGTTCTGAGAAGTGGATCTTGATGCATGGAGAAGTTTCCTATAGGGGGCACTATGTTCTTGAACTAGTGGTTTTGTGATAAAATATTGATGTAGTTTTTTTTTTTTTTGGAAGTCTATTATATTATTCTTAAGACACAGCCTTATTTATTCAATATACTTGGCTAGTCATGATGGCAATGTCAAAAGGCGTAGCATAGGAGACTATTTCTATGCTCATTGATCTAAAATGAGTTGGCTTCATTCCCTAGTATGTAGGGGGCTAGTTGATTTTTTATGTTCTTTGGTTTATTGATATATGCTCTATCCTTTTTGAGATATCAAGCTTATACATGTACTTATATATATGTAAAAAAAAATGTCATTATTTTACATAGTTAATTGTATGGAGTGGATCTGGTTAATGACATCATTCCATGGATTAATCTATTTACAATTCTCATAATGCTGTGAAAATTGTTTGTAAATCCAAGTGAAGTTATCAAAATATAATGATTTTCTTAAAATCTTTTAAAAAGTTTTGCAGGAGTGACCAAATGTAATTTTTTTTGTTTATTCATTATTTTTTTTGGGCAAAGGGGTTGGGATGGGGATCGACCCCTTACCATGTGGTTTACAAATGGCAACTATAGCCACTAAGCTATAATCACTACCACAATTGATTCATATATTATTTAGCACTATATACGTTATTAGACTAATCTGTCTAGATGTCAACGCCTTATTAGGATCACTAGGGAATGCATTTATTTCATGATTTAAAATTACATGTCTAGGAATCACATTTCCTAGAATGTTAAATCCAAGAATCTCATTCTTAGATATTTTTAAAACTCACTTGTTTTACATAAAAAAAATTGTGAAACTTTTTGAGAGTTCTAATAATCAATCATAAATTTGTTTCTTTTATGTTACATATTTTTGAGAATATACATCATAATTCCCAAGATACTGCTAATGTATTTAATAATAAACAAAACCCATATTTTAGTCTTTCTAAAATTTCAAGTTAAACTAGTAAAGAACAAACTCTCAAATTGATTCATATAAAATTAAAAAGTCGGACAAATTAGCCCAACAAAAACAATTGCCAAATAAGTCTTTGCAAAAATAAATTGTTAGACAAGTTTGTCCTTCTAACCCAACTTAACAAAGGGATTAATTTGTCCAATTATTTAATTTTGTAGTGACTAATTTAGAAAAAAAAATTGTCAGAACCAATTTGAGTTGTTTTTTTGCAAGAACCAATTTCTTTGACCTGAAATTTTAAAGACTAAAATAAGGGTTTTTCTTAATAAATAATAACAACAATGACATCAACGACAATAATAATATACTCTTTATGTATAAATCTAAGAGACCTTTATCTAAATAGATTTTTAGTAACTTTAACTTCTATTGATTATATAATTAATTCAAAAATTTAAATTTTAATTGAATAATACAAATTAATTATAATTTTTTTATCTAGATTTATATTTAAATTTTCATGTTAACAATTGTGATTTTATATGAAAAAATATTTCTTTATTTATCATCCAAACAAATTAACAACCTTTGATTATTATACTAAATACTTTTACAATCACGTTAAAACATAAAACAAAAGTATGTTATGCTATCTAGATTCCCCTTTGCTGCTAATCTGAAGAGGATATCCACCTGAAGGTTGGCACACGATTGATACGATTTGGAAGAAATTGGATGCCTAAAAATCAAATTCATAATCCAAAAAATATAAGTTAGTATTGATTATTGTAGTACTTAACAATTTATCCGTGAATTATTTGGGATTGCTTTAAATCCTAAAAGATGTAGCAAGGCAAGTTTCGTCTTTGTAAAGCCATTTTCTAGAGTAGAAATAGGCATGGAAAAAGAATACATGTGGTAAAATAGAGTCTCATTCAAAAGCCAGAGAAATTTGGAAGGTAGGGTGGAGGATTTTGTACTAAAAAATATTGTTATGATCTTTTAAGTGATGGTTGAGGTTCAAGAAAGAAGATTGCCCATTATGGAAGAAGACAGTGTGTTTTTGTAATAACATCAAGCTTAATTGCCTACTGTAAGTCATAAAATGAAAATAGTGGAGGCATGTGGGATTGCTTGTGTAACATTGACTTCAAAAATAACAATTTGAATTGAAATTTTATGATAGTATACAACAACTTACTGGTGATAGTAGTAGAGTCTTGTTTTGGGATGGTAGATAGATGGTTAGAGTATAACATGTAACACCCTATTTCTTAAACCCTAAAACTCAAGTCATTTGAGGTAACCACTAGTTACTACATTTTGATCACATAAATTAACTTTCATTAGTTTTTTTTATATGTTTAAGTAAAATTTGAGCCTTGTGCATGTGGCATAATAATTAATTTCACATGTTAATCCCAATACATAAACATTGCACAATGAGAAACATTCATTCATAATTAGAATCTTAACCATACCATATTCTCATACATATCCATAAGCTTGCCTTGCAACTCAATTGATAATTATTTAAATATAGCGTATGTGAAGATGTAGCATCGGAAGGGAGATTGAATAGTGCTTTCAAAACTTTTTAGCTTTCTAAAACTCAAACAAAGTCTATCAACTATTTACACTATAAGATAGTGGAAAACACAAGTTAATAAAGCTTTAGAAAGTACTTCCTGAAGTGGTTAGAAACTGAATAACATTTCATAAAATATTTTGAAAAGAAGGAATATTCACACAACAGGAAATAAATGTCACACAATAATTTAAAGAAATGGAAAACGAGAGAAATATCACTCAAGCAATTTATACTGGTTTGGCCAAACACTGCCTATATCCAGTTCTCAACAATTCTGTTGAGTTCCACTATCAACCTCTTTCCGAATTCGAGAAAGTTAGACATTATTTGAATAACATTCTCAAGCTATCTCCAATGAACAGTAGATACAATTAACTCTCACTCACAAGTAGCTTTATCCCAACTCTCCAAGTTAATTTCACTTTAATCACTAACAGATCAAGGCACAAAGAGTATAAAGTTTTTTGTTTACCTCCAAGAAAAATACTCAAGTTTCCTAAGATAATATAATGTTTGAGGAATTAACTTGATAGACTTCTTTCTAATCTTTCTAAGAAGTATGTTTGCTAATGCTTAAAAAAGAAGATTTTCTTTTTCAAAAACTAAATTCAAAGAATGAACTAACTTCAAAGACTATAAGAAAGCTTAAGCATTGAGAGTGCAAAAATCTTTTCAATTTTGAAAGTTTCCTCTTTTTATACTTGTATTTGAAATGGACCATTGTCTTCTTGATCTTTCTTCCTCTTGACACATGTTGATCATCCTTTTTGTGTCCTGGTATCTATCTTCCAAAGCATAGGCTGACTTGAGTCAGTACTATCCTTGTTAGTATAGAATCTGTTGACAACGGTTATAGGCCACTATAGCAATCTGGTACTCACTTAAATACTACTCCATACACTTCCAAGCTTGTTTTGAACCCCAAAACATTTGGTTAGCTTTTGGGCCCAAAAATAGAAGGTCTAGCCCTTTGACTAAGCTTTCAATGGCACAAGAATCACCTTAATTGAATATCTTTAGCTCCAAATATTGGCAAGAAACGAATTGGAGGTTAGGCTGGCCAACATCTGAACATCAGCAACCTATAATCATGCAACTCGATTTTCATTTACAGGCTCTTAGAATTGGATTTTTAGCCGAACATGAAAGTTATAAAGGACTTCTTGAGTTTTCCAAAACATCTTTTTTTGTCTTAGTCTAATCTCTACAGAGAAAGATACAAAATTTCCATTGTCATATTTCCTACAAATGTGTTCAAATAAACTCCAAAACTCTTCTATTTAGCTCCCCAAATCTTCCCAAATTTAACACTACTCCAAGCTTAATGCATCAACATGGGATATCCCTATAAGCTAATAACACTCACAAAAGAGGATTAGAAACACAGAAAAATCCAAAACATATTCATTTATTAAAATGGTGCAATTAACCATGACTTTATTCAATGATGCGCAATGAAGACTAAACACAAATCAACCATATGTTAGTTATTCTAGTATACAAAATGATGTAATATGCCTAGAGTTATAGAGAAAAGGGTACATGAATGCAACCCAGCAAGCCTTCACAAGCTACCACAAGAGTAGTATTGTCCTACCCTATCCAAGTTAACTCACAGTGACCACTAATGAGTCAAGGTTAGAAGTTGAGGAAATAAATTTGTTTGTGTTTGTGATACACTCACTATGTGAAAACACTCAAACTCTAAAAAAAAATATTACAATATCAATAGAGAGTCTCTTGAATGATTTCTTGCAAAGAAATAACTCACGAATTAGAATACTAGCTAAGATAGGAATTGAAAGAAGATTTCAAAATAAGTGATTCTTTTGGATGAGAACTTTTTGAAGCTTTCTAAAATTGAAATAATGTTAGTTTTGATTTTGATCAATCGAGCATTCAATCTTTAAATTGTGATCTTTTAATATATGCAATTTGAAAGTAACCATTCTTCCTTAATTGTTGGATCACCCTAAACATGTCCCCTTTTAATCCATTGTGAGGAGAGAGGTGTTGAACTATATTTGCAAGCAAACTCTCCTTTTTTGCAGCTGGCACAATACCTTTGGTGGCTGTAACAGTACTATTATCCTTTCAATTATGTGATATGGCACATGCTTGCTTCAGGTGTGATTCTTCATAGAAGACTAATTATATTTCAATTTTCTGGAAGTTTAAGAAACTTTCTTAGGACATTAAGTTTCAGTCATGATCAACAAGATATTCTTTCTGAAGCACATACTTTCTTTCTCATAACTTTAATTTTTTTTTCTGAGATACATTATACATTAAACTCATGGGAAGTGGCATATTTTCTCAGTTATAGAATTTTGAGTTGTATATTCGCGTTCTCATTAAGCTTATTAAAGAGTTTGAACATGAGATGAATGATATGAACCGATACATTAGAAAAAGACATTTGTACACATAATTAGTCATCTTTCTCAAATGATCCATGCAAACCTTGATATGTTGTCACTCATAACCAGTTATAGAAGACTTTCTCAGTGGTTTTGGAGCTTACACGTTCTAAGGAAATACCAGGAATTAAGCAGTCCAAGTGATTCTTGGGAACCTACCCAATGCACAAGAATAGTACATGTACTCTATCATTATGCAACCACATGGAGAAAGTTAATTATGTGGAATTCTTATTATAATAATGTGATTTGTTATGCCTTGATTTATTTCTCATAGTGTAAATTGTTATCAAATAATTGTGAAAGAATAATATTTAAAGGACACTATGGGAAATGATCCTAATTGGAAGCATGATGATTCACCCTATTTATCCTTACCTATGGTTTAACCCTAAAGTTAGGTTCTGGAATGAGCTCAGATCCATATAGCTAGGGCAATAGTAGGTATCTGTGTCATAATGGTTGGATGAAAGCCATGATGTTAAAGTTAAAGATACTAAAATTAAATATGTTAGAATTAAAGATGCTATATGCAAAGATGATTATGTTATATGTTAAATAATGAGATTGATGTTCTTTTGTGATTCAAATTATGATGATCATATGTATGCTCGCTTACTAGAAATGCTATGTTTAAAAATGATCCACTTCGACTAGTATTTTCAAATTTAAATTTGAACACTTATAGCATGCTCACGTTTTATAAATAAACTTAGCGTGGTGGAAAACATTATCAATGGCATCTTAGTTTCCTATTGAGAAAAGATATGTTTTTTGCACTCTTACTATTTCTTATAGGTGTTTCTAGATAGTGCTGGCTTCAATAATTGTGTATGTGAATGCAATTGGATTTGATATCCATTTCATGCTGGTTACAGCAAGAGCCACTATGAGAGTTTATTTATTTTTTTGGTAGAACTTTTGGTATTTCAGTTCTAGGAGAGGACTTTGACTCAGCTGACCTTTATGATGATATTCTCCTTACGGATATACATCTAGAGTTCGAGGTGCTAGTGGAACAATTTCTTATATTCTTGAACAAACATGGTTATTATCATTTATGCTTTATGATTAAATCATGTGATTAAATCATAGTTTTTGAAATATATGTATTAGATCATAGACATATGTATCAAAGCATAGCTTGTGATAGCTATTCAAAGGCTATTTCACTTTCTTTGGGTTGAGAAAGAGTTGTTAGTGGAACTCAACACAACGAAGAAGAGGAACCTCTTTATGTTGAATTGCTAAATGTGATCTTTTTGGACAACTTTGGAAAGGAAGAGGAGGACCCATATGAAGACTCTTATGATCCCATGGAAAATTGGGAAGCGGGCTTGGCAGGGTTGTTTACTTTATATTTTATTTTATATATGCAAATTATACTTCAAGTACAGTTAGTTTAATGATTGAAATTTTATATTCAAAAGTAGTTGTTAAGTTATATTACTTTATTTTTTTTAAAAATAATTATTAACTATTTTCATCTACGTTAATTTCTAAAAGAACATTTGGAAACCCTTGGAATTTAATTCTATCATGGAATTGAATTCAATTTTCTGATTTGAAAGCAACATAACCCAAAAATTTGAAATCTAATGATAAGTAAATTCCATTAAAACTATATAATTGAAATAAAAAATTACACTACTCTTTCTTTCCTTGCTTATCAAAAGAAAAAAAAAGGAAAAAATAGTCAAGACATACAACTTATTTATTCAAGATGTTTTCCAAACTAAAGAATTAAATTCAATTTTATAATTTAAAATATTTATTTCAAATATAAAAGTTTAATTTTGTCAACTAATAACTTTTTAAACACCATGTAAAAGGAAACTATTAAAAAACATAAGGGGATGTTTGGTTCCTATTTTTAAAAACAGTTTTGTGTTTTTAAAAACAAAAAACTAATAAAACTTGTTTGTTAACTTATTTTCTTGATATCGTTTTTAAAAATGAAAAAACAAACTTTGTGTTTTAAAAACAAGAAACCAAAAACAATTTGAAGTTGTTTTCTAAAACAAGCTCGTGTTTTATAAAACAAAAGCCATCCCACCCAAGCTTTCATTCACTTTCATAGAACATTCGAACTCGACCCGCTTTGCCCAAGAGATCCGCCGGTGAACTCCTCCCAGCTCCAGCGGCAAACTCGACCCAGCTTAGCTGGCACTGACGCCCCTGATCCGGCGACGCACGACACCCCCTTCGTCGGAGCGCGCAACCCAGATCCGCTTCCTTCCTCGACCATGCACGCGGCTTAGCTTCATCGGCGACGCGTCCATGCTTCGGACCAACAAGAGACCCACTTCGTAGGCGCGCGCGACCCCCATATCCATCCTCTTTGCTGCCACACGCCACCCAACTCCGCTAGCACACTCGACCAAGCTTCGCCCAGATCCACCAACACACACACACGCCTAGTACTGGTTGTGGCCACGACCCAGATCTCCCTCTCTCTTCCTCTTTCTCTGGTTCTGCCTCAGCAACAAAGCTCCCCCGCTGTGCTCCATCATTGATTTGCTGTGTTTTATGGTTGTTGTTATTTGTAAATTGTCACTAAGTTGTAAATTGATCTCAATGTTGTGCTTTGTTAATCTTTGTTGTGGTTGGTGTTATGTTGATTTTTGTTGTTATGATCTTGTTATGATATTTGTAAATTGCCAAACAATTTTTTATTTTATCTATTTTAAAAGTTGTTTTTAAAAAAATTTATCCAAACAAATTTTCTTGTTTTATTGTTTTTAAGAATTGATTTTAAAATTATTTTTTAAAACAGTTTTTGAAAACAAAAACAGAAAAACATTTCCAAACGGCCCCTAAGTGATACTAAGATAATAACTGCATCATGGGTTAAGTAGAAGAGAAATATTATTTTGACTCTCATTTTATGGAACATCGTATTGATATGCTCACATATATTTTTGGATTGGATGTGAACCCCCCCTTAATTTGGATCCTATATCCCATCTAATGATAAATATAAATATGTCAATATAATATTTTATAAATATGAGTCAAAATATTACTACTCTAAGTACGGCTATTATCATGCCTTTATGCCTACCGTGCATATTGGCAAGAGATACTAAGTATAGCTATTATCAGGCCTTTATGCCTACCGTGCATATTGGCAAGAGATATTTTGACAGCTATGTAAATCCTCTGTTATTTGTTATCCATTCCCGCCTTGGACCCCAAAACGGCACCCGCTTACAGCGGCAACCTCCTCCGTCCACCCAAAAAAAAAAAATATTGATAAAAAATAATGACCCTCCGTTTTGTCTCAGCTCCGCCCTCTTACCCTCTCTTCATCTGCCACGCCTCTTCCACCACCACCAACGTCCGCCCCCTCCCTTCCGCCCCGCCACCGCCGACCTCTTCTTCTTCCTCTCCGCCGCAGCCCCCGCTAACCTGCGCACTTCATTGCCCCCACTTCCAATCGTAATAACCATCGCCCTCTCCTTCCGTTACTAATCATACACTGAAATCTACTTACCCTCATTTACCTTTTTTTTTTTTTGTGTGTGTTATTTTCTTTGAAAAATTTCTAAACAGATTATGTTCTTCTTCACTGGTGACTTATTTTCAGGTGCTCCGGGTGCACGCACGAGTTCAACCTCCACCGTCCGGTCATATTAGACGATGCTACCAATTTCTTTCGGAAACACGGCGTCTCAGACTTCACATTCGATACTTGCAAACTGGTACCTTCGGTTAACATAATCCCTTCGACTTTGCGTTCCCTCTTTTCTATTTTCTCTTTTATCTTGAGTAATGTTATTTTAACACCCACTTCATGGATACTGTATCCACATACTTTCATCCACTATTGAATTGGGTGTTCACCACTTGGTCTGTGCCTCACACCCCAGTCAGACTGTTTTGGCGCGGTGCCCCATAAAAAGTGTGTCAAAATAATGGGGTGTGGTATTTGTACGCACAAGTGCGACGTTCCCATCAACGCATATAAATCTCAACCGTTTAAGTACTTGTTTATTTTCTGAAACTTTTTATTTCATTTTTTTCAACCAATCTCAAGGGTGTGTCCATGGGAGTGCGTCAAACTATTGCGTACAAAAAGCATTTCTGCAAAAATAATACTTCTTGTATTGCTCTAATTTGGCTTGGTTCTCTATATTTTTTTTTTCTAGTGGGGTTGGAGATGCCGTGCGAAATTGGCTGTGCGTGGCTCTTCAGCGAACCCTCTCATTGGGCTCTATGAAGAGGGTACTCATAACATAGTTGATATTCCACAATGCAAAGGTCAATATAATTTTGCAACTATGAAGTATGGGTACTCTAAAATGATTGTCGTGTCCGTACTAAGTATTTGTTGGGTACTAGTGGGCACTTGTTATTTGTTAATCAACCATTGCAATAACTAAATGCTACTTAAATACAAATTATTCCTTATAAAAGATTAAATTTTACAATTAAATGGATTAAACTACTATTTTATTCTTTCAAATCTCGTTTTTTTTTTTTTGGATTTTTTACTTGAGCATTATAAGAAATAATTTATTTTATGATATAATTATTTTATTGGTTATAATTTTATATTTTTATACAATACATCCTCCTGTACCTATGCTCTAGTTTTTAAAACATTTTGTTACCTCACTGCCTCGTACTCATATCTGTAACCGGTACTGGTGTTCTACCCGTACCTATGGGACATAAATTTTGTTTTAGTGTTCTCCTTAGTTGACATTAAATTATGTTACTCGAGCTTGTGTGTGATCATGTGATGCCTTCCGTGTGCAGCTCATCATCCTAATATTAATGCTGCTGTGGAGCTGCTTAAGCAAGGTATTTTCTTGTGATTGTATTTTTTATTACCTTTTTGTCTGCTTATTTCTTCAATTTATTATTAATTTTTTTAAGCTTTTTCTCCATATTGTCCAGGTATTGCTGAATTGGATGTTGAGCCATATGTTGAAGATGAGGGTACTGGCGATTTGCGATATGTCCAGGTGAACCGATTACATGATGTTGAATTCCAATTAACTGTTGAAGTTCTGGATTTGGGAAAATTTGCTAATGTTGTGTGGCTGGTTTGCAGATGGCTGTGACAACGCACAACACATCTCTTCCTTCAGCAGAAAGATATAAGAATGGTTACTTCTTACTCATGAATTACGTAAAAACATGAATTGAGATTTTTGTATTGTTAATGGGATAAAGTTGATAATTATGTGATTTAATTTATTTTGTGTCAGGAAAGGTTCAGGTTACTTTAGTTTGGAATTCAAGAAATGAAAATTCCCCTAGTTCAGACAAACTGAATACATTGGCAAATGTGAGATTTCTGCTTCCTTGTTTCATTCCTTTATTTTTTATGTGATACAAATTCTTCTGCCAATCCCCTTCCAATCATAGAAAGCGATAATTTGTATGATTGATTGCAGTTTCTGTGGAAAAATGGGGGGCCCAGGAGCAAGCTTCCTTTGCTGCACTCTGTGTGGGCCAACTTTCAGACTTCTACAAACAATGTGAGTTTAAATTGTTCTTATGATACAAATGAATGGCTTGTGTTTGGAATCGAAAATGGTATTCTGAATGTGAGTCTGCAAAGATAGATGTTGTAGTTGCAGTTGTGAAGGTGGCTTTTGGTTCCTTTACTGCTTTTGAATACCAAATCATATCCGTGCTGAAATTTAAGTCAGAGATATGTTTGAGTCGATATGGTCATATTCATTACTTTGTATTTGGAACAAAGCACTGTCATACAAGATCTCCCTGAACATTCTCAGGTGGGGCAAATATGCCACATGAGAGCATTGGGTCTCAAAAGTTATTTCTGTGACAGTAATATTGGACTTTGCATCTTTGCAAATGGAGATCAAAGGAACTGGATGTTTATGGGAATGATATTGATAATACATATTTGATGAGTCTGTGGCTACTGGGATTCCTTTTATCATTGTATGCCGATCTTGCTACTTTTTTCTACAATATATGATGACTTGATCATGCATTAATAATTGTTTTGGAATGCTTGATGGCTCAGATAATTTTTGGGAATAGATGGAGACATCTTCTTGGAGACACAGATTTTTGGGAACACGTTGGTGGAATTGATGTGTCCTTGACCCCTTCTAGTTTTGGCCAGGCAAACACACGGGTAAAGACTCTAACCCACTGAATTTTCATAATGTATGTGGCTGTTTAGTTCTGCCCTCTGATTAATGTGACATTGGAACATATAGTCTTAGAAATAGCTCAGTATTAATCACTGTTTTTAAAGCTATGCATGTATTTATTCTGTAATGACTATATATATATATATATAGTGCTGCAGGGAATCAATACAATGCAAGCAATGAACCTAAGCATTTTTACCACACATTGCTTCACTTCTGCTCTTTTATTTTCTACAAATTCAACATGATATCAGAGCATTACCATCCTCCATGACCTATTCCATCATGCTTGGTTCCTTAATAAATTTGGAACTCTATAAATCTGAACTCTGTCCAAGTCCAAATCCCCTTGAGTAATAGACAAATCCAAGCCACTGATTCCTTGTGATATTCCGGGGTTTCCAATGCTTCATTCCCATGCTTACTACTATGGCTTTGCTTGTTGATCCATCTCTGATGAGCTACCCACCGCCAACAACACATGGGGGATATCCATTCCGTAGCAAGCCTACAGTGATCTCAAGCAAGGAAACAACGGAGTTTCCTTTGAAAATCAAACACATGTTAACTATAATTATATTTCCACAATTAACTAGGGTACTACATAAGTATCCCTTTTGGAAATACATAACCACTTTCATAAACAGAGTCATTTCAATATCCGGACCATGACCGACAACACATAGGGGATATCCATTCCCCAGCAAGCTTGCAATGATCTCAAGCTAGGAAACGAACGGAGTTTCCTTTGAAAATCAAACACATGTTAACTATAATATATATTTCCACAATAAAATCAGCATGCCACATAAGTATGTCGTCTTTGTCGTGCCTATGGCGTGTTGGGAGCACATTTTTCGCGTCGTAGTGCTCAATATGGTTGAAATTTTCCCTTGAGGGTAGCAATAACAATTGTAGAGCTTTGAGTTAGCTTTTAACGCAAAAAGAGTCATATCAATTGGACACCTATAGCTCAGGATATTTGGGAAATAATCAACAAAGGTCAGGCTGCAGAGCACCCGAACATAATACATTCCAACCGTGCAATCCTGTTTTTCATCTAGATGGTTTGTGAACTAGAATTTGAGTATAGAGTTATAGTTGGAGATCTCTTAGTGGTATTACAAAGTACTTATCTTTTGGTTCCTAGGAGCACTATATGAAGATCTCTGAATGCAGGATGAATGTCATGGGTGTCAAGTGTCTGATATGTATTGGACACAAATAGGTTCTATTTTAAGTGCTTGTGCTTCATAAGCATTGAACAAAAGTGGAAAGTTACGTTAAAGAGACGACGGAGTGAGATTCATGAAAACATGTGTGTGTGTGTGCGTGCGCGCACAAGCGCACATGTGTGCATATCACTGAAGGCCAATGGAAGGACTGATACATCTCGTCTTGCTTCATATGATTTTCTGGCTAGTGAATCACTTACGACTGAGCTGCAGGTCATTTTATAATATATTTGATGTCTGATAATGTGCAGCACCTCTTTAATTTGGCATGAGAGAATAATAACTAATACTGTGATATTCCTTCTTCCAGGCTTTTGATATCTTGCTTCGGAAGTTACAGAAATATGTTCCATATGGAGCTGCTGTTGCAGATTTGTATGCTGGAGCTGGGGTCATTGGGTTGTCATTAGCTGCCACGAGGAAGTGCAGGCAAGACCCAGTGGTTCTAAACCGCTACCCAAAAAAAAAAAAAAAAATTCTACATAGTGGATTTGGAGAATTTATGTTTCTAGTTGTCTTACAGATCCGTTAAATGCATTGAGATTAACAAAGAGTCAAAGGCGTCATTTGAGAAGACTATTGAACGTTTGCCTGCCACAGTTGACAGCAGTATCACTTGGCATCATGCTGATGCTTCTAGAGTTAGTAGTGAATATCTCATGCTTTACCTTCAGAAATTATTTTTCTCATTGATGGATGTAACTATTATCACTACAACTTTAGTTTCGGCATTTATATTCCTTTCGTCACTCTATGAAGATTTTATTTTGAGGGAAAAGATAATATTTTTATGTCCAAGAGAGAAAGCTTGAGTTTCATAGCTTTTATCCTTGTCATATCGTTATTTAGAACTGATGCATGAATCATTTGCATGTAACAGGAACCTTTGTTGTGGCTTGTGGGCTCAGATGTTATTGTTGTTGATCCTCCCAGGAAGGGACTAGATGTATCACTTAAAGATGCATTGCGGAATATATCATCAATCGAGCGTAGAGTCTTATCATCATCTGAGTGGTTTGTTCCTTTTGTTAACTTGTCAAGTTTGGTCAATTTGAAAATATTTCCCTCAGCTATTTTCTGATTCAGTGCATGTTACTTGCAGCTCAAACTCAGTCAGGGAAGAGAAAAGACCGTGGGTTTTACGTGCTAAAGAAGCTTCAGTTCAGATCGGTAGCAAACCGCCATCAGAGAACATCCCTCAATCGGTCCCACAAACCCTTATATACATAAGTTGTGGATGGGAAAGTTTTAAGGAGGTATTTTCACACTTGATATTTTACAGTGTACTTTGACTTTCTCACACTCGAATTCTCTGTATGTTAATTCAACAAGTTGCTGACAGGACTGCAAGTCATTGTTGTCTAGTAAGGCATGGTATTTGGAAAAAGCTCACGGGTACAATTTCTTTCCTGGAACCCAAAGGTATTTATTTCTTTTCTCTCACTTCTTGTCATTTGTTTATTTAGAATTTATTAGTTATCACTATTTCCTTTATACTTGCATAAAAAAAATCTTCCTGTAATTGATAAGTCTTGCATTGTTATCACTCTGGATTACATTCTGATGGCATTTCAGTTTTGTTATAACCTTTGATATAATTTTCTTTTTATTCAGTCCATGTACTCATGTTTTTAATGTATAAAGCATGTACTGCATCAGCATGCTCATTTTAATCTCGTTTTTATTTTTTGTTTTTTTGGGTGAAAGTTCACAGACTAGTGTACAACTCATGAATTATGTAGTTTATTGGTTCCTTTTTGTCATAACACCTATCTCCGATGATGTTAGTTGACTACTTAAAGGTTAGACAGAATTAATTTTACGCATTATACATAATTTTTAATGGGCAATAATGCAATTTTCTGGAGTCCTATTGTAGTGAGAATGACTAGTATGCTCTTAGGATAGCTTCAAGACTTCCTGCAGCTCTTCTCCACCTCAATGGATTGAGTCCTATCTTTCTTTTCTATTCAGGAAAACTCTGATTTCAGTTGTGTTCTTCGATGTTTCATTTAATTTGATGAACAATCCATACACAAAAAATGACTATCGTTTTCAACATATCTATAACCAAGGGCCTAGGGGTTTACAGTACTCCCAAAGAGCTGCAGAAATCTTGAAGTTAAGAGCATTATAGTCATTTCTACTACAGTGGGAGCCCAGAAAATTACATTAAATCATGTGCACTGCAGGTAAAATTAATTCCATTTATTCTTTTAGCGGCTGGCTAATGTCAAAGTAGACGAGTGTAATGACAACCCAAATCTCAAAGTGGTCAATAAAAAAAGTCATCGGGAGTAATTATGCTAAACTTCAAGATATTGTAATTTAGCAGGTGTCTTTCCCCTTAAAGCAGAGGTCTCATATTTGAGTCTTGTAAATAGAAAAAAAAAAATCGTGATTAGGAGACTTCTATCTCCTTCAGCCTTCAGGACATTTGTCTTGCTGGGTTAAATTAGGTGGGTTTGTAGTAGTAGGCTCGAATACTGGTTGTTTTGTCGGTAAAAAAAATGTTATAAAAATCTTTAAAGATTAGAGTGAGAATTTACTAAGAAATTTAACTTTACTTGGTGGATAACGAAAAATACTAATTTGTCATCTGCCATTTGGTTGCAGCATTGAAATTCTAGCAGTGTTCAAGAGGGGCCCTCAAAAGAAGAAACCGGGAAAGAAGAAAAAGAGGAGCCTGTAACGATGTGCGAGACATTAATTATCACACAATTCAAATTAGGGAGATTCATTAGCACCTGCAAATCAGTGTTAGTAATGTTGCACGAAGGAAAGAAGCTGATAAATTTAGTAGCAGTCTCAATAGAGATACCATGGCCAGCTTCTTTTTTTTTTCCATTTGTTCGGGGGGAGAAGGAACTTCGTTTTGTCATTTGATAAACGGTGTAACGGTGTAATGGTGATTTTAAATTTTGAATATATTTTTACTTCATTTGGTATTTGAGGTTTGTAAAGTGAGTTAATGAGAGGGTTAATCACTTTTAAATTATTTAATAGGAGTCACATACAATAGAAAAAATTATTAATTAAAGAGTAATTAACTCTTCACTTTCTCACTTTTCCAATTTTCTCACTTCAGAAAAGTTGAGCCCATTCATTTGTATGTTGAATCCATCTACATGCTTTTCATCCAAGTTTCCGAGAAACACAATATTGAGAAAAAAAAAAAAAAAATCCTTCGTGCGGAATAAGGGAAAAGTCCCTTATATTTTTATTAACTTTTATTGAGTTATAAATAACCACCTTCAGCTTTGATTCTTAATTAATTTTCACTCACTTGTCAATTATCATCATCAACTATTAGATCTTCCAAATAAGTTCACAATTTACAACATTTCACATAATTATATCTTGCATACAATTTTATTAAACTAACTTCTTGGTGATTGTCATGAAAAGATCACTTATTAGAGTCTTGAAAATGGAAAAGGTCCTTGTTATGAAACCCCTACCCTCTCTTAAGTAGTAAGGGACCTCTATTGGTTCACACTAGATTAGGCGAGTTCCTAGTAATGGAGCCTAGGCTCTGGTAATTCTATCAAGGTCACGTATCAAATATGAAAAAATAGTTTAAACTTACTTGTTAGTCACATCCAATCCAATGTAATAAGTATAAATTTAATTGATTTAAATTATCTTAATTTAATTAAATCACTAAATTAAAAAATTAATGTATTTATGAAAAGTTAAAATGATTGGTAACGCAAAATAATATAATCCCAATTTACTAGAAATCACACGGGGTTTGTCCTTATACATTTTACATTTATTTTGGAAAAAAAAAGCGATAGTACTTAAAAATTAAATACAGCAACAGTACAGGATTTTAATTTTTTACACTATTTTTATTGTGATCAATTCACAATTCTACAAGATAATTGGAAAAAGTTTATTATGTGTTTTTTATATAAAGAAATAGAAAATAAGCGAAATTTAAAACAAATAAAGTGCAAAAGATGTAAGAAGCTGAAAAAAGAAACATAATGTTCATAATAGCTCAATCACATTTTATTTTTTAATATATAATATATAGTTTATTATGACTATGTTAATATTACAGATTGTTTCCTCATCATATAGTAATACGACATAATTTTAATGTATTAAATCATTTATAAATAAAAAAACTATTTACTCTCATTTAAAGAGAAATTAAATTTCAGTTTTTGAAAAAATTTTCAAATAAATTATGAAAATTTAAACCAAAATAAAATGTGTAATATAAAGATTCAATCAGAACCATTGAAAAGTACCCATACCCTATAGGCACTGGAGGAAAAAGCTTCAATTATTTAAATTTTAACCTAACAAAATTGAAAGATAAAAAATAAATACTATTTTGTGCAATTGAAGAAACTCTGCCATTTTTATCAAATGAAAAAAAAAAAAGAAATTGTCACGTGACATTAATTTTTCTTAAAAATCATAGGATGCGCTTGATTTGTGAAAATATTTTCTATCTTTTATTTTCATTTTCTGAAAATGATTTTCAAATTTTCAAAACTAGAAAATGCGTTTAGTTTATAAAAGTAGATTCTGTTTTCAGAAAGTAAAAATAATGAAAATATGTTTAGTTTTTCTGATTTCAAAATCATTTCCTCATCGCGGATGCTCTTTCAAATAAAAGAAACTAATGAATTACTTAAATGTGTTTTGTTCTTATGAGTGAGGATCGAACCCCCAAACCACATGGTTAAAGGACAAGTTAAGCTGCCACCACGTCACACCTCATGGTTAACTCTAAAATATTAAGATTAAGAATAACATAAATTCCTCACTTTTGATTTAAATAATGAGATTAATTTTAACACACTGATAATATTAAAAAAAAAGTGCACAATCATCCAATCACATGTTTGTATTTATAAAATATTTAAAATAATGAATGGTTGGATTAAATATTTTCATTAATGCAACAATATAGGATTAAATATCTATGTATTGACCGTACATCTGAATTAATCAAAATCTTAAAAAAATTATGGTCATCATGAAATGGGAAAATTATAATAAACGTTACATGCTACAGTAAAATCACCTAACTAACCCTTTTTTTTTTGTGATAGACGAGTGAAAGAGAAAAAAAAAAAACAAAGTACAAACAAACAAACGCAACTAAGAAAAAAATAATGCAACTGAAAAACCTTATCTCATTATGTAGGTCCTTTCAAGGTTAGTATGACACATGTGCCCCCAAAATTACTTTTCAAATATGCGAAGAGAAATGGATGCGTTTTCTTTTGTTGGGAGTCGAACGCGACCCTTCTCTTTATATTTCAATATTTATGAAATAGCCGCGGCATTTTCTCCTGAAAACATTTTCATCCACAACAGAAAATACTGAAATCGAATTAGCATTTTCAGTTTTCTATGTGTTTTCGAAAATATTTTCAATGAAAACGTTTTGCAAAAGTGTAACCAAACATATTTTTAGAGAATCTTTTCATTTCAACTAAAAATGAAAATAGGGAAACCAAACGCCCTCTTAAGGTCACTTATACATTTAAACTTGAGTATTAACTAGTTCAAAAGTTTTTTTTTTTTTGTTAGCTTTAAAATAAATTTAACTTTAAAAATTTTAAACTTCAAGCAAATTGATTCTCAAAATTAAAATCACAAAAAGTTTTGTTATCATGTGCTAATACTAGTAGATTTTACGTAATTCAATTTCAAGATAAAGATTGATATTTTTCTATGCAATAATATTTTTTCTTGAAAATATTAAGATCACTTATACGCTTTAATGTGACTATTAAGTAATCCAAAGGTAATTGTCTTCACATCTTTCAAAATAAATTCAACTTTAAATTTTTTTAATATATGTAAATTAATTCTCAAAAATTAAAAGCATAAAAATTTGTTGCAATGAACTAATAATATTGAATTTTAATGTAATTAAATTCAAACATAAAAATTAATATTTTTCTCTGCAATAATATTAAATAGTATTATTTTTTAACTATTGCCAAGTAGAGTGAATTTTAATTGCAAAATGTGGTGATTAATATAATAAGTGAATATAAGAGTGAATATTAATTTCAATGATAATCTTAATATATTAAATAATTTAAAGGGAATAATATTTTACTTGTTTGATTTAACAATAAATTTAATTTAAATTTTAAAGTTAAGCACATATTAATATTATAATTCAAATCATAAAAATTTGGTTATCATGAATTCACATATCAATGTAGTTATTTTAATTTCAAATTTATAAAATTGAAAAAATAAAAAAAAATTAATATTGCTTTGCATTGTTAAATAAATTGTTACATAAAACTACATTTGTTTAGGATGTTAAGGGTGTTTTCACTTTAAACCCGACCATTAAATAATTTGAAACTGAAAATATTTTGTACTCCAAATGTATATCTTGTAAACCGACCCAGTAGTAATCAGAAAGTTAGTTTAGAAAAGCCTGTGCGGTAATGAGGAGAGTGGGACAATACTCTAGATTGCAAGTTTTGATAGGCTAGTATAGTATTATTCAAATATAGATATATATAATTTCTGTTTGGGACTGGACATAAATAAGAGATTGATCGAACTAGTATAAATTTATTGTGTAGTCTTTCTCGTATTTAAATTCTTCTTTCTTGTTTCTTCTCCTTCTCACAAGTCACAGTTTTTTCACAATAGAAATTAATTTGAAGAGATCATTAAAAGGAATTTCTTGTAAGATAAACTTAATCAGAAATTAATTTATATGCTTACATGATACAAGTTCAAAAAACTTAAAAAAATTTGTTTAATTTTTCATTAAGTCTCTGGAGCCACAAATCAACCCCTTCTCGTATCAACTGTCAATCAACTCCTATAAGTTTTTGCCCTGAAATCAAGTTTACTTGCTTGAAAACTCATACATGAATAAACTTGAGTAAACTCATGAGTTTGTACTTTCAGTTAGAATTCGGTTTTTCAAGCAATAAAACATGTAATTTCACAGTAAACACTCACAATTAGACCTTCCAAAATTAAAATTTTGAGTATTAACTTAATTTATTTTTATTTTTCATATCTTGGAATCTTGATCTATTATACTTCTTAAGATATTTGTATTAATATTTTATGAGTTGTATTTGTTTCATTATGATGTTACAACTAAATTTTTTTTTATATATATTTAAGTTTTATCATAAATTTATTTTATTATAATTAGATGTTATACATATTTTTTTAATATTGTTTGTAAACTAAGTAAACTTTTTCGAGTTTGTGATTTGATTTTATCTTAGGTACATGAGTTTAGGTAAAATCGCGAGTTTGATAACATTATCCTATAATAATACAATTAGGAATTTATTCTTGGGAAAGTTTTTTCACATGGCGAATTCTTCTTCAAAGAGAAATTTATACATAATTATTTTTAAATTTTGAAAATTCTAAATATCTTATCAATTTATTATAATATTGCATGAAATCTTTTTATTATGGCATTATAATTAATAAATCAAACCAAATTATCAAAACAACAAATAATTATAATTAGATTAAGCATAAAAAATACTTTATATATTCAACAAACAGTTATAATTAGATTAAGTATTTTGGGCTCAAATTCATTATGGTATAGTATCATGTTCTCTTGATAATAGTGTTCTTGTTTTATAATAATTGTTCTGTATTTTGTAGCTTTATAATTTAGTATAACATCTATGTCTAAATCATGTACAAGACTAAAGCATTGTTTATCATTCCATATCAAATCTAAGAGAGAATGTTTCATCCCTTCCACTTTTTTTTAATCTGTTGTTATATTATATCTTATCACGTATCTCATTTTATTCTTATTTGATGATAAAGTTATAAAAAAATCCTATTAATATGAGTTTTTCATTTATAGTTTAATTTTATTCTAGTACATATCAGCTTTATTTATCTTATTCATTCTAATCTTTATTAGTTGCAGGTAAATGTTACTTTATATTGTCTTATCAACGTTGATAAATTGTGTTATTCAGGATAGGGTGAGTGAAGAATGAACTTTTATTTGGGATTTTTTCATCAATAGTTACAATAAATGGAATGATGTTGTTTTATTGTAATGATTTCCTTATTAAGAAATTCTCTTGGAATAACTTATCTTTACCTTTTGGGTTTAAGTACTTGTATTGCTTCTAACAAAAAAAAATTTGCATTAACACAATAAAATGGCATGCAGCACTTAGGAAAGGGGTGGGAAATCAACTGAGGAGGACGATCAAGTGGCTCGAAGCACTAAGAAAGTCAAAATACATGAAGGCACTGATAATATAGAGAATGATCAGGTAGATATGGTGGTAGAAGAAGCCAAGACCTTTGAGCCCACGGTGAATATTGGCATTACAAATAAACCCTCCTACAAAGATATTATGTTTGCGAAAGGGATGAATCTCTCCCAAGAGGAAATTGCACAGGTGATGCTAGAGGAATGTATTGATAATGACACCAGTGACCCAATGATGGCAAATGAGGTCCTGGAGTTCAACCTGAAACCCAAGATTGAGGTCATCTTAGAGGAGATGGATGATTGGTGTAAGCCTTGGAAAAATTCTCTGATTGTCAAGTTGCTGGGCAAGCGGATCAGTTTGAGGGCAATGGATGCATGTACAGTGGAGATAGGCTAGAGATGGGCTAGTCAAGGTAATGAACCTTAATGTTGACTTCTTTCTGGTGCGATTCTCCATGGAAATAGACTACATGTATGCCTTGTTTGAGGGAACATGGATGATTGCAGATCATTATTTACTCACTCAGATATGGCATCCACTATTCAGACCTTTAGATAAGGAGATGAGAAAGATTGTAGTTTGGGTGAGAATGCCGGAGCTACCGATAGAATTATGTAACCATAGCTTCCTTTGGAAAGTAAGGTCACAGCTCAGCACAATGCTAAAGGTAAATGAACTGACCTTGCTCCAATCTAGAGGGAAATTCACACAGCTCTGTGTGGAGGTGGATCTTCAGAGACAACTAATTCCATCCTTTAAGGCCCTAGGATTGGTGTCCCATGTTGAGTATGAAGCTCTCCACCAAATCTGCTTTTGTTGTGGTGTCTATGGACATAAAGTTGATGAGTGCATTCATAACAGAAAGGCAACGAAGGAAGCTGGATTTCACCCAAGTGGTGGTGCTGCCTCACCAGAGATGATGGAGGGAAATGTTGGACAACTGGATATGAATTTTGGGGTGCAAATCTCAGGGTAGAAGATCCTAACAGAATCCTCAAAAAACTAGATGTCAAGTCAAGATCCCAATATTTTCGGACCTTGGATGATAATGAAAAAATTGAAACGAATCAATTCCAGACCTCGTACAAAATCAGTAACACATCACAATGTTAATCATGGGGTGGGGATTGGGGACCACTCAAGTTTTGCGGCGTTGACACCCCACGATGAACCTATTCATGAGACAACAGAAGTTACTCATAAGGCCCAAAAACATGAGGCCCAAGCTAGTGGAGATAAGTCACAAAGTATGGTTGCCAAAATAAGCAGTAAACACGGGCCTAAGCAACAAGGAAAAAATAATCAAGTAATGATATTAAAATAGACCAAGCCAAAATAAGAATGTATAGCTAGCTTCTGGAGTGATAGTAAATAAAGGGAAAGCAGCAGTTGCTACTTCTAATGATAAGGCCCATCAGTTTGTTAGCATGGAGGCTAAAGGGAAACCATACCATGTAGCTTATAGGCATGAGTTTCGCACTATGCAAAAGATTTTATATCAAAAACATGCGAACAGTAATATGAATAATCTCTCTTATGCAACTCAAGTTTATCTCCCATCTAATGACCACATTGAGATGGCCCATATGATATGTGAGAAAGAAGGGTAGGTACGGGGGTGCTATGAACCCACTTGATCTTAAAGAAGGAAATTTGTTTCTAGAAGAACCACCAATTATAGAAAATGTAACTCAGTGAGATGCCAGTATGGCAGTGGAGAAGGTTGATTTCAGTCCTAATCTAGCTTAGCCTTGTTTGGCTACATCTTTCATGATCCATTTAGATTTTCCCCATGAATATTGTTCTTTGGAATTGCAGAGGTGTATCTGGAAAAGGCTTTGCTATGATTATAAAAGACCTTGCTCTTCAATACAATGCATCCTTTGTTTGTTTATTTGAAACTCATGTTAGAGGTGCTAAAGGTCATACTATTATTCAAAAATTCAATTTTGATGGGTTCCATATTATTGATGGAGCTGGTTTTTCTGGGGGCATATGGTGCTTTTGGCAGAAATGTAATTGGACGATGCAGTTGGTTCAGGAGCATATGTAGTTTGCTCATTTCATGGTTCATTTTAAAGGTGGTTCTTCTTGGTTTTTCACAATGATTTATGAGATTTCTCATTCTCGGGTTTGAAGAGAATTGTGGAATTCTCTTTGGCATCTGGCTAACAATATCAATGGTGCTTAGTGTGTAGGGGGTGATTTCAACTCAGCTCTTACTATGTAAGCTACGAGGGGCACATCACAGCTCTCTTATGACTCTTCTTCTTTTAATCAGTGTTTATTGGACTATGGTTTGCACGACATGGGTTTTATTAGTCAACCTTATACTTGGCAACGTCAAAACATTAAGAGGAGATTAGATCGTGTTATTGGCAATCATGCTTGGTTTGTTTTATTTCCAGATGCTAGTATTAAGCACCTCCCAAAGCTTAAATCAGATCGCGTCCCTATGCTTGTTGACTTTGGTGGTTCTAGGCATCCAATTATGGAACACCCTTTCAAATTTTTGGTTGCCTAGCTTGCTCATGAGGATTTCCATGCTCTTCTCACAAGTTATTGGGCTGCAAATGGTGAGTTAATTGATAACATTCCTTTCTTTGGCAAAGCTGCCCATACTTGGAATAAGGAAGTCTTTGGGCACATTATGCACACAAAAAACCATGTTCTCCTGCTATTAGAAGGTATTTCTCGAAAACTATCCTTCCAAGAAAATCCATTCTTAGAAGATCTTCAAAAGGCTTTGTGGACCGATTATGAGAGTTTAGTGATCCAAGAAAAAATCTATTGGAAGCAGAACTCTCATTGTAAATGGGTGAATTATGGAGATAAAAATACTACCTATTTCCATGGCTTAGATATAGCCAGGAAGAGAAGAACAGATTTTGACCCTTAAAAATAACCAAGGTAAGTGGATTGAAGACCAACAAGCCTTGCAGGAGATGGGAGTTGCCTTGTTCGAAAATCTTTATATTGCAGAAGGGAATTATGTGCCTTTTTGGGTTACTGGGATGTTTCTAGCTCTTGTAGGAGAAGATATCACTACCCTTAAACACCCAGTAATTGAGAATGAAATCAAGAATGCTATTTTTGCTATGGGAGGTTGGAAAGCTCCTAGCCCAAATGAACTTCCAACTTTATTTTTCCAAAGTAATTGGGATCATGTTCATGATTCGATGGAAAACTAGTATCTTTATTCAACCTATGAGAATTAAATCAGTAAATAGTACTTTCATCTCCCTTATTTTGACATTCGAGAGGCTAGATCATATCTCCCAATTTTGGCCTATTAGGCTTTGTAATGTGACATACAAATTGGTCACTAAAATAGTAGCTGGGTGTTTGAAGGCAACTATGGCAAAACTCATTAGCTCAGAACAATGCAGTTTTGTCCTTGGGAGGAATAATGCGGATAATATTCTGGTTGCCCAGGAAATTATTCATTATATGCATTCTAATAAGGGCAAGGAACTTATATGGCCTTCAAGATTGACTCAAAAAAAGCCTATGATAGACTTAATTGGCAATTTCTTATGGAAACTCTCCAGGATACAAATATTCTGTAGAAGCTTGTTGATATTATCTAGTGGTGTGTGTCCTTAGCTAATATGAGATTGCTTTGGAATGGTAGCCAGACTGATGTTTTTACCCCAAGCAGATGAATAACACAGGGGGACCCTTTATCTCCTTATCTTTTTGTCCTTTGCATTGATAAGCTCTCTTAACTTATATTCTTTCTTGTTTCTAATAATACTTGGAAGTCGATTTATTTGAGTAGAAATGATCTGAAGATCTCTCATTTATGCTTTGCTGATGACCTTATGCTTTTTGCCAAGGCATCAGTGGATCAAACTCAAGTCATTAATCAGGTGCTAAAATTATTTTGCACTAGCTCTAGAGAGAAAGTTAGCCAACCAAAGTCAAGAATTTTCTTCTCTAATAATGTTCATCAGGCCAGGCATGAGGAAATCTATGATATTCTTGGTATGCAACAAACAACCAATCTTGGAAAGAACTTAGGGGTTCCATTATGGCATGACAAAATGAAGCAGCAGGATTTTCAGTTTATTATTAACTGAATGCATAACAAATTGAATAGCTAGAAAGCTCGTACTCTCTCCTTTGCAGGTCGTGTAACTTTGGCCCAATTTGCACTGTCAATGATCCCATCTTATACTATGCAAACCACTCGTATCCCTATAAGTGTCTGTGAGAAAATTGATCAAATATGTAGAAACTTCATATGGAGTAGTTCAGATGATAAAGAAAAGACCCATCTTGTTAGTTGGGAGAAGATTTGCCAACCTAAGTATGAGGGTGGTTTGGGTTTCAGGCACTATAGAGACACAAATACTGCTTTTTTGATGAAGCTTACTTGGTATCTCATCCATAATAGGGAGCCCTGTGGGTTAAAGTCCTAAGGGCTAAATATGGTTGCAGAATAGATCTTGTTCCCACTATTAAAAAAAAAAGGCTCAATCATCAAATGTTTGGCTGGGCATCTGCTAAGTCTAGCCCAAATTTTTTAATAATCTTATTTGGAGATTGGAGGATGGGAGCCAAGTAAATTTGGTTGGATCACTGGCTTCCAAGTATTCATAACTTGCGGGATTTTGTTGTTATTGATTTGGGAAATGAAGAGATTCTTGCAAAAGTTAGTTATTATGTTACTAAAGAGGGTAGATGGGATTGGCTGAAGCTATCTTAGGTTCTCCCCCTTAATGTTGTTGATTTAATCAAGCTAATTGTCCCTCCTCAAGTCAGTGCAGTGGCTGATACTTTAGCCTAGTTTTCGCAAACAACAGGAATTTTCTCTTGCAAATCAGCTATTGCTATGTGAAGATCTTATCTTCCTCCCACACATTCACCTCTTTTTAAGCTGATTTGGCACCTTAAAATTCCCCAACGGCTTAGAGCTTTCCTTTGGTTGGTAGCAAGTAATGCCCTTCTCACTAACCAATGGAGGGCCCAACGTTGCATGATTACCATGGCCGGATGTTCCTTATGTGGTGATTATCTTGAAACAGTGCTCCATATACTTAGAGATTGTTTTTTGGCAACCAGTATCTAGACTAGCAATGGTATTAGTCACTTTCTTTTTGGTTTTAACTCCATCTCTTTATCCCATTGGTTGGGGCTAAACCTTCGAGAGATGATTCGCACTTTTAATGGGGTCCCCTGGCCCCTATTTTTCAGTAATACTTGCAATGAGCTATGGCACAGGAGAAATAAGGCTATTTTCGAGGGATAGATGCTAGACCCCATCTCTACCTAGCGTACTATTGTGTAGCGTGTGCAGGATTACTACTTAGCTTTGGGGGTCTTACTCGAAACTAAGAAAAAAGTGCCTACCTTTTCCTTGATCCATGTTGCTTGGACGCCGCCCCCCATCAACTAGATTAAGCTAAATACTGATGGCTCTATTATTGGAAATGGATCAACAACTTGTGGGGGCATTTTGTGTGATCATAAAGGTTGTTTCGTCAGTGGGTTCAGTGTCCGAATTGGAGTCTGTAGTATCACTTCAGCGGAACTCTGGAGTATTTTTCATGGCCTTCAGTTGGCATGGGAAATGGGCTTCAAATAGATAATGATTGAAACAAACTTGATTTGTGCTTTGGAATTGTGCCAAGCTCTGGATCTCACCATTCACTCCGCTTTTGCTTTAGTTGGGGCTATCAAAACACTGCTTCGACGAGATTGGAATGTGCAAATGACTCATATCTATAGGGAGAAGAATAGTTGTGCTGACACTTTGGCTTGTCATGCCTATCACCAAGCTAGTGAAGTAGTACTATATGATAGATTTCCTGGCTTTCTTTCTATTGATTTTAATAATGACATGAGGGGTGCTTTGCTTCCCCAAATAGTCACTTTGTAATTTGTCTTTGCTTTTGGGTCTTGGCCCCACTGATTATAAAAAAAAAAATGAACACAATGAAAGAATTGTAATTATTTTTTCAATAATGTTATGAATTTCATTTACATTATCTTAAAGTTTATCCATTGATCATTGATTATTCTTCCAAATAATGACAATTACTAAAATTTCATTCAAAATCAAAATATTCACAATAATCATTGAAAAAAATACAAATGATAAATGTATTCAATCTTTGAGTAACTTCGAGCAAATCATATAATAGATATTAATATAATTTAGAATACATGGAAATTAATATAATTTAGGATATATGACTCAAAAAATTAATATATGATTTATTTTACTTTAATTCTTAAATATTTCTCTATCTTGATTTCCAATAATTACTATATTAACCATTAGATGATATTTTGAAAGTTTCTTTTAGTAGAATAATTTATACATACATACATACATACATATATATATATATACACACACACACACACACACTCAGTTACATCCTATCTTATATTTGAAATTTAAATTTTGATTTTAATAAATATAATTTGATTTGAAAAAATAATATCTAATTCAAAATATTAATATATCAATTTTCAATAATTATATTATTCAATATTAAATGTTATTTTAAATGTTTTTCTTTTATACTTATATGCTACCATCCATTTTTTTTGTGGGGATCATCAAAATTTTATTCAAGTCAATATTGTATATATATATATAATTCTATTAAAAGAAACAAAATCAGTAAATCAATATATATATATATATATATATATATATATATATATATATGCATAAAATTTGATTAAAAAATTAAGACATAATTTAGTAGCTATTTAGAAAATATAGATATAAATTAAAATTAAAATATATGATTTGAAAAACCAATATAAAATTGTTTATTTAATTATTAAATTCTTGTCTCTATTGATTTTCAATAATAATGTGCATATCAACTATATATATCCCATCAATGCATTATAACATTTTATCAAATGATTTTAGTGGTATTATATACTTTTCAAATATTTATTATTACACTAATTTACTACATATATGATATCAAATATGATTTTCCCATTATTTTATCCTATCATATTATAAATATATATTATCAATTAGACTTAAATTTGAACTAATTTTATCAACCGTTGTAATTATTATTAGATTTCATTTGTATATAGTATTGACTTTAATCTAAATTACCATTGAATATTCATCTCTATATAAAATTATAGTTTGAACTTTGCACTACTGATTATTGGTCACTATTTAGTTCATCTCTTTTTTTGATGAATCAAGGGTATCTACCGCTGGAAACAATAACTAATCCATTCGAAGCAGCTCACATAAGTGGGTCTTGCCTCTAACCATGAAACATTCTCCATACATACCACTAGGAATCGAACCCCTGACTAGATACTTAAGGAGCCCAGCTACCTACCAACTGTGCTAGGCCTCATGGTTAGTTCATCTCTTATTTAGTTAACAATATAGATAATCTTGAAATGTTATATTAATGTTATAATACATTTTTTCAAACTTTCCAATTATTTTGATTATTATCCTATAGTAGATGTCATGGAGATATTGATTGGTGTTAATACTAAAAGAGAATTTGAAAAAGACAGGAAGAGTACAAAGTTAAATTTCATCAAAATTGATAAGAACAACAATTTTCTTATGTTATTATGACATTGAATTAAATCTTAAAACTAACTAATATTTTGTAACTTTTATATGCAAAGAAAATATATGCTCTAATTAGGACTTGTGTTGATTAGCTAAATAAGTTTTATAAGGAGCTTCTTGCTATTGAAATGTGTCAATGAATGTCATTATTTTTTAGTTTCTATACATTATATCTTATTTCTCTAAAAAAAAAAAGATAATTAAATAGATATATTTAATTTAACTCAATATTACATTTCACAATTTTAATTGTGTTATTTACGCTTAATATAGTGTACTTCATTTTAACTGGCATTATTTCTATTTGATTATAAATTCATAAGTTTTAATTGATTTCATATCAAATACCAACATTTAAAATAAATATATGATTCAAAAGAAAAACTGAATATAAATCAAATAGTGATTATCTTATCTCCAATTTCAAATTTTAATATCTAATTTAAATAGAGAGATCATTATTATATTTGTTAATTCCACTACTAAATTAGTGTTTTATAATTTCTAAACCCTAAACCCTAACATTTTCGCTATGTCTAATTCGACACATTTAATTTTAACAAGTATTCTTTCTAATAATAGATTTTCTAATAACATGCAATAATTCAAAATTATAATTGGTTATACTTCAAATATAAATCCTTAAACATTAAATATTGATATTTTGAACATTTTTACAAAATGGCATTATTTACCAAGAATTAATATCTTTAAATAAAATTGATATCCTATTTAATTTAATAAATAATAAAATGAATATATTTAAATTAATTTAAAATCATATTTTTGAATCCTGAATTTGTAAATTTCATTTAATTTGATGCACTTTACTTTATTAGGTATTCTTTGTTATTGATTTTAATATGGCAATAATTCAAAATTCTAATTGATTCTGAATTAAGATTTTTTTTCCTTTCTATATCTATATTTCATTCTCATCATTGTCATTTTTTCTTTCTCTCCAACTTTTTTTACTATTGAGATAAGTCATTGTAATAAGTTTTTACTAGTTTTTTAACAAAATTTTCTTTACTTGTTTTCTTCAAAAAAAGTTTTGTTGGACCTATTCTATGTTTGAAGTTGCGTTTTTCTTTTTATAAATTATTTATATTTTTATAAATTGGAGACTATGAGTGGGAAGGCTAAATAATTTGTATTACAATGAATAGAGAGGAGGAATAAAAAACAGGAAAGTGTTTCCAAAAGAACAAAAACAAAATACAATGATTGCTATTTTCCAAACATTGATGCGAAGGTCAACAAAATCGTAAAAATGTCAAAATAGTTATTGATTTCAAAAGAGGAAAGTATTAAGAAAACAATAAAAAGCAGAGATAGATATGGGCATCTTCCAACCATTTAAGGTCAACAAACTCTATACCTTATTGAAAAAAATATATCAGTTTTTTAGTTAATTTAGAATTATAGATAATTGTATAATTTGATTTTATTCTCTTTAATTATTACTTTTACTTTCTCTCTGCCTCAATTTATAATATTTTCTCCCTTTTATCACCCATAATCCCACCAACACTGATGATCATGCTCCACTTCACTCGCACCTCCTCTCTCTCTAGAACCACCCGTCATGGTTCATTATGTTATTGAATATTAACTCTTAACCAACTCATCTGTAGTTTTGGACGCATGCCCTTTATTTAACCATCAATAAGTATTCGGTTTTTGTCACACATAAATAATTTAAAATTCCTAATAAAAGTGAATGCAAAGCGATTAGTAGACTGTTATTGTTAAAGTAATACAATTGTAAATGAAAGTTAAAACTATTTATAAAAAAGAATTTAGTAATTAATTTAATTCAATAATAGTGGAAAAGATCCACCTATCTAGTTATATATTGCCCATAAATAAATATAATTGAATTTAATATCCACTAACATTTGGTTAAAAACTTATTAGTCTCATTTAGAAAAATAATTGGGGCTTATTTGGGTGATCTTCTCAAAAACAAAAATCTTTATTATATATGATCTTTTAAAATAATATTTTTAAAAAAATTAAAAATTATTTTATATTAGAATGTGATATTAAAATATTTTCATTTATTTTTAAATATTTTTTATATTATTAAAAATATATTTTTCTAAAAGCTAAACATCATAGTTTCTGGAAAAAGATACTTTTATAATTTTTTAATGATTCTATTTTTACTAAATTATACAAATATGTAAAAAAAAATTCATGATTTTTTTAACAAAATAATGACAGAAAACTACATAAAAAGATATCATATTGAATGGTGCGATTGGAAATCATATTCTATTAGGAAACAAATAAGAAAGGGTAGCATGACATCCATATCATCCACATAGGGTCAGCCAATCAACAAAGTTACCATAATAAAGCCAATCTTTTAAAGCATATCTGATTTCGCATGCTAGGCTGCAATCAGCTGAGTGTTTAATTGGATACTTGGATGGCATCATGGCATATATGTAAAGCACAACCTTTTCCCTTGCTTCTTTTTTTTTTCCCCCCAATTGAATTCAGTACACCTACTTTTTGAGTATGATAATTTTAGATAATTATAAAAATGTTATTTTTTTGTTTTCAAATATAGGTGATTGATAAACAAAATAAAGTAATATAAATTACTTATTTATTCAAAGGTCAACTTATATGCCACTTATTAATAAATTTTAAAACAATTTGACACCATCATCTAGTGGAAATAATTTTTATGCACTTACTAAGTGCTCGATGTCATTATCTTGATAAAAAAAAATATTTTTATATAAAATTATTTTTATGTTTTTCAGTTTATTTTGATAAATTTTTTAGTTCAAGCAGAAGCACTAAAAAAAAAAAGTAAAAATAGATCATATTTTAGAAGCTATAATTTTTATTTTCTTAAAATATTTTTTATAACATAAAAAATTTGTTTGACGATAAGTGAAGATCTTTTAATATTATATCTAAATGTAAATCAATGTTACATCTAAACACATACATGTTTTACTTTTGTAAAAATCTTTTTAAAAGAGATTAATTAAAAAGAAAAATTTGAGAAGAAAATCCGAACGATCCCTAGAACAATTTTATACTATTTAGTAGAAATCAAATGAATCTTTATGTATGGTTGAAAAGCTACATAAATATGCGATGTAATAGTAGTTGCTTTGATTTCTATGACGTTAATTTGTATTTCTATGCACTAAAGTAATACAATCCTTTCCTCCAATAAAAAAGAAACTGCCACGTTGTGTTGGACGGTTACATAAACGTGTGATGATATAATAGTCTCCTTGGTTTTTCATCGGATAACTAATAAAAAGAGAAAATCTTACCTCTTCTATGAAAGATACTGACAGTGCATATTTGCTTCTCTTACCTCTCATGTAAAAATATTCTTTCCACTGAATACATCCATAAAGTGGGGGAGAATCAAAATAGTCTTCTCTTCGGTTCTGTCTTTAATGCAAGTTAGTGCCCTCTCAATACGTTGGCTTCTTTTGCAATGGTCAAACAATAAGAAATATTAAAAATTTCTAGCCAACCGAGGATAAGTTTGGCCTAAAAGCCCTTTTAACCTTTTTTTTTTTTTCTTTTTTCATTTTTGCATTGTGAAGGATGAGAGCTTCAGGAATGAGAAAGCCTCCATATCTTCCTCTTGCAGTTTTCTTGATTGTGCTGGTGTGCTTCCTTGTACACCGCTATTCTGGACCAGCTGAGCGAGGTGACAGAAGGGTGATGATCAGGCCTCTATCAACTGTAAGCATTAGCTTGCAGATTCGTATCTATTTGTTTTGTGTTTATTAGCATCACCTCCTATGTACAAGTAAGTAACACAGTTTTTTTTTTTTTCAATTAATTATCATTTGAAGCTGCAAAGCTTCTTACCATCTTTAAGGTCGAACTTTGGCAGAATTGTTTTCATCTCTATATAACTTTACAATAAATTATATTCAAATGGTTAATTTATAATGAAGTAGTCCAAGGTTTTCAGAATGTGCTGTTTTCTTACATGGGTTGTTGGACTGCGCGAATCCCCCAAAAGCACTATAAGATGTGGATGATAAAAAAGAAAGCAATTGAATTTCATAAGTTGGGGTGATTTGTATAGTTGAACTGCACATTTGAATTGAAACAAAAAAATATGTCAAACAATTCCGTCATTTTCAGTATTAAGAAGCACAATAAACAACAGAAACGATAAGACCTCAAAAACAAACATGGGGGGATTGATTTCTTTGAATTAGTGGTCGCTAAGAATAATTCAAATAAGACCCTCAAAAACAAACGTGGGTTGGTCGAATTGGCTGGAAGTTTCGTCTTGTGTTTTGTGTTCAAGGAATGGAAAAACTTCTCTTTGAGAGACCTCTAAAGACCCCCACTGGGATCATGGGTTTCACCCAAATAATAAGACACACTGAAAATGCTTTTTGTTTCCTCTTGTCGGTGTTAAGTGTGCAGTTTTAATCATGCTGTGCTTAATATATTCTTTCTGCATTGTTGAAAGAGATGGATATCTGAGTTGCAAAATTCTCAAAATGATTATGAGATTCTCCTCTGTTAATTTTTGCCATGACTTCCCTCTCAGTATCAGTCACAAAAACAAGAATTGGTTCAAGTGCTGAAGAAAGCGACCATGTCAGACAGAACAGTCATCCTAACCATGGTAAATGAATCATGGGCAAGTCCAGGATCCATCCTTGATGTTTTTCTCCAAGGCTTCAAATCTGGCGAAGGGACTCAAAGACTTTTGAATCACTTGTTGATCATAACCATGGACCCCCAAGCTTATGGATACTGCAGGACCTTGCATCCCCATTGCATCCACCCCTCAACCTTTGCACACTATTTTGCCACCAAAAAGCAATCCATCCCAAACCAAGATCACAGTGCAGTCAGTTGGAGAAGAAACAATGTTCTGTTAGAAATCCTTGAGTTGGGTTACAACATAATCTTCACGGTATGGTTTTTGGTCAGCTTGTATTAGCAAATGAATGATGGGTGGTTGTTACTTATTAATCAATAAGCATGTGTTTTGCAGGAAGCAGATGTACTGTGGCTTAGAAGTCCATTTTCACAGTTCAATCCAATACATGAACTCTCAATTTCATGTAATTTCTCAAGTGATGGGCAAGGAGGCAGTTACTTGCAAGATGGGGGAATCTTCTTCTTGAAAGCAAATGCCATAGCGTTTGAATTCTTCAAGTACTTGAAAGTTGTCATGGTTCTTTATCCAAATTCTCAGGCTGAAGAGTCCTTGTGTACAACTATAACGCAAAATCAAGATACAGCTGATTCTTATGGCTTCCGTGTGAAGCATGTGGATACAACTTATTTTGGTGGATTTTGTCAGCTAAATAAGGATACATTGAGGGAAGCTTATACCATTCATGCTAACTGCTGTGATGATCTCACAAGCAAAGTTCATGACCTTAGGATTGTTCTTGATGATTGGATCAACTCCAGAAAAAATGTATCAGGGGACATTGCTTCGCATAAAATGACTTTGATGAGGCCACGGAAATGCACTGGATGGAAATCTACTTAAAACCACATAAATTCTCAAGTTATAATTGATTTTACAAAATAGGACCCTGCAGATTCTGTTTCCTACTAATCCTGCAATCTGCATTGGCAATATCCAGTTCTGAGTCATAGAAAGGAGATATCACAAGATTTAAATCTGTATTCTTTAGTTTGAATAATGTTTAGGTTTAATTAATCCACAAGTCCTTATAATTTCACTCAATTTTTAATTAAGTCCCTATAATTTTAAAATTAATAATCAAACCCCTATATCAAACAAAAATTTATAATTAAGTTCCTTATCTAATTCACCGTTACAAAAAAGTGAATTTAAACAAAATATTCTTTTCTTCTACCTTTCTTCCCTTCTCTCCACACATTACTGCTGAATGAAGCAGCAGCAGCATGCACCTACCACATGCGAACCTAGTACTCTCATGGGAAACTTAGGGTCTGGTTGGAAGATGTTTGTGATGACCATTAATGAAATGGAATAAAAAAGAAGGGAAGGGAAATAGATATATGCATGTCTCACCTTTGAATGGAAGTTTCTAATACAAGTGAGTGGAATAGAAGGGTGTATAAATTTTTTTTTTCATTTTTGTTCTTTTATTCTGTATATATAATTTTTAAAGACAAGGCTAAAACAGTAAAACAACATAAAGCAACAAAGTAGTCCCTTCTTGTCCCCCCCAAATCAGGGGGTCACTAAATCTACTGTAGGTGGAGGCATTGAGGGCTTGGCTGACCCTTACCTCCCTTTGCCCTTCGCTCCCATAGAACCCTTCCAAACACACATCACAGAGAAATTTCCCTTCCCTTCCCTTCCCTACCTCACCCTCCAGTTTGCGTGTTACCAAACATACCCTTAGATTCTAAGCCTAAACAATCTTCCCCCGATGTTCAGATATACAAGAGCTAGAGTGGTGCTACGAAAGCCTCGCTGCATATCAGAAAAGGCCACAATAACTTACCAGTAATTTTCCCCTTTTGCTTTATGCTCTCAAAAATTATTCTTAATTCCAATATAAATGATTTCAGCTTGAACAATTTTTTTAGGGGGTCCCTTTTAGACAATGAATGTCACGAAGGATTCAACACGAGGGCAATATCATAAGAAATCATGATATGAACCGCAATCTAAACGTGAATAGAATGCAGCATTCTCACAATCTCAACCTCCTTCAT
This sequence comes from Dalbergia cultrata, assembly GCA_031216105.1. NCBI lineage: Eukaryota > Viridiplantae > Streptophyta > Magnoliopsida > Fabales > Fabaceae > Dalbergia > Dalbergia cultrata. Next base: position 24,916,804 of record CM062353.1, on the reverse strand, counting down.
TCCAATTTTCTAGAATCATATGTTTTCACTTTGCAGTAAATGCACAAGCACAGAACAAAAGAAAGTAATATGGCTTCACTAAAAGGCCCTTGGAATAGATAACTTATAAAATAAAAGCATAGATATCACATTCGAAATTGGCCCATACAGAAAATTATCAGCAAGCACAAGTAAATACATATGGGGTACCATTCTAGAAAGATGATTGTTCATAAGCCTAACCCTCGTTAGGCTCATACAATATTCCCAATCTTTCACTAGAGGATAATTAAGAAGGTTGGGGGAGAGACTCTGTGAAGCCCATTGAGGGCTGAGGATTGATGGTGGTGGAGTTGAACTTGGCCACCATTATGTCTATGAAAGGGTCAGAGAGTGTGTTTGTGGTGGTGGTGGTGGGGCTGGGTTGAGGTGAGCACAGGAAAGGGGTGGAAGGTAAAAGAAAAAAATATTTTAAGAATATTCTGTCTAAATTCGCATTTTTGTTACAGTGAATTTTATAAGGGACTATATTACAAATTTTACTTTAATATAAGGACCTGATTAAAAACTTTTAAATTATAGGAATCCAATTGAAAATTGAGTAAAACTATAGAGACTGATGAATTAAACCTAATTTTTATTCTTATTTCAGCGGTAGATGTGATGAAACCTCTGACCTTTTCAATGTGCACTCCAAAACTCTGGACTAGGCTGTTTTATTAGCCAAGCCTCCAGAACGAACTGAAGATACTAGTTCAGATGGCAGATCTTCTGCCTCGGAAGTAACCACACACCCGGGTTCGATCCTCATACCTCAGCGTCCCTTGACCAAAATAATAATGAAAAAAAAAACCGCAGCTATAAAGAAGTAAACCTTAAAACAACTAGCTCGAACAATGAACAATTTTCGTTTCCAAGTAAAAGGCACATTATTTTAAAAAAACCACCGAAATTTTCACACCACCCGCATTGCTTCTTCCTGATTAGACTTCTTTCGTTATGGACAACCTTGATGGTGATAATAACACACCTAGTTCAAACCTTAATACCCTGTCATCAAGTCTAGAGCCGATGAGGACAAGGATTTCAACAACACCAATGGAATTCCAATAATTAGAGTTGAATATCACTAATCAACCATTATAAAGTGCTTAATTAGTTAAGCCTGTTCTTGATAACTTGAATAAATCTCCAGCTCAAAACAATGAAAAACACCAAGCATGAAGAATGACCACATATATAAACCCACACACAAAAGGCTGAGATGTTCAATGTAATTTCACAGCCTATCAACAGCAGCAGAACAAAGGCAAACTTCAATAACCTAGGCTTTTCCAACTTCTGAAACCATTGAGATTGCAGCATAAATGAACAGGTTGCCCTCTCTCATTTTGAAGATGATTACTGAGAGTATTTCATGATGCAATGAAGGGGCGTTTCCTCTTAGCATAGATTATTCCACTATGCAAATCTTATTCTCATCTGGCTTTACATGAATGGCAAATTACACAGCTTACAGGAATTTCAAAACAATGCAGGAGGGGAGAAAAACAAGAATTCTGCAAGATTTTAGAGAATCAAGGGCAGAGCAAAACTTTGGTGCACTAATGAACAAACTGCATAATATTAAACAAAGAGTAACTTGAACAATACATTACTTGAGTCCAAGAAACTTGGTTTTCACTTAACAGAACTAAAATGCAGGGGAGAATTAAAAAAAAAAATTAAAAAAAAAAAACCTCTCACGGTAAAATGTGAATATTCCCACAGAATAGGTAAGCGGGTCATGTTCATGTGGTCAATAAGGAGTGTCTCCCTCAGGTAGATCCCAGTTATCATCATCCTCTTCCTTCTTTGTTGCCGGGGCATCTGTCCTGTTCTGCATTGGAGATCTCATCTGCGGGCGCCTGAAAATGACACAATACAGAAATTATCAAATAAATTACATCAAGACACACAAACCCCTTTCCCCATCCCAATCCATAAGAAAACTTTTGGGGACACTCATTTATATTTCCACTCCAAACCACAGAAGCATTACACAATATACCCTGGAAAGAGCATAACTTGGCAACAATCGCTGAAAGCCATCATCATCAGTTCACTAATTCAAGTATAAATTCGAGAAACAAAAATTAGTACTAGTTTGATATGCTGTGTACCTTATATAAGGTTGCATCGCACTAGTATCACCTAACCCTTTCATAAATTTCAGTAAATTTTATTCTCTCAAATTCTCTCAAACTTGATTATATCTTATCTGTGTACCTGGATCTACGGTTACGCTTGGCGGCCTCTCGGGTCTTGCGCTTCTTCTCGTCCTGCTTGTTCTCGTAGAACCTTCTACGCTTGCACTCTTGGATGACGCCAGCCTTCATGACTTCCCTGCGGAACCTGTTGAGGAGCCTCTCCTCGGGCTCGTTGTCGTCAACGACGACCTGCACATTGTACGCAGACCGGAAGAAGAGGGTGTTAGCGTGCGCCAGAGAGGGGCACATCACGGACGACAAGTCAGGGGCAGCCGTAGAAGGAGATGATGATGATGAGAAGGAGGAGGAGGAGGAGGGGTCATGCTGGGCCACCAGTGACACCGAGTTCGCGCTGGGTTTCTGGCGAGTGAGGGAAGGAGGAGGAGCGGGGACACTGAGGAGTTGCGGTGGCTGTGGTGGTGGTGGTGGTGGTTGTTTTGTGGGTAAGAGAAAAGTGAAGAAGGTGGAGAGGGAGGATGAGGCAGCCATTGTCGTTGCTAATGAGAGGTGGGAAAGGTTTTGGGCCTCGGTTTTATCATCTTCATTGTGCTGTGCGTGCAGGTTCAGCTGGGTTGTGGGTTGCAAATTGACCCGATGAGTTAGTTTTCTTTGGGGCGACCAAATATTTGGGGATTATTTATAATTTTTCCTTTAGTTTTTTTGTTTAAGCCATATTAGAAAAGAAAGAAATATTGACCCAAAAAATAATAAATCTGATTTGCACCCACAAACAGTATAAAATAATTATACAGTGTTACTTTTTTTTTGGGTCAAAGTGACAAATTATAAAAAATAACTACTTATTATCATAATCATCCATCAAGATTCATCATTTTGGAAATTCTATGCAAAGTTATTTTACATTGATAATTAGATTAAAAAAAGAAGGTTTATTGGCTTCATAATGGATATATAATTATTTTTTTTTCAAGAAAGGGTTTAATTTTGATACACTATTAGTATAAAATAATTCTACACAAACATCTAATTATGTATTATCAAATCAGTAAAAAGTCAAAAATATTCGACCCAACTATCCATAGCTATCAAACTATGGTGTTAACTCTTAAGCTCTTAGGAGTTTATGAGTTTATACCCCCAAATTGAGTTAAACTCACTTTAAAACTTGAACATGAGTTAATTCACAATAAACTCGTGAGTTTACTTTTTAGTCTTTTAGTTATAATTTAGTCTATCAAACAATATAACATGGAATTCCATAATAAGCACTTGGAATTAGATCTTTCAAGTTGAAATTGTGCTACATTGACTTAGTTATTTTGATTTTGTCACATTCTAAAGTCTATCTATGTTATATATCTTAAGATTTAAATTTGTATTTTATGTTTTATGACTTCTATTTGTTTCAATATGCTATTGCAATTGATTTTTTTTTATATATTTTTGTTTTATCATAAGTTTTTTTTTATTATAGGTAGATGTTATAGATATCTTTTTATCATTGTTTTTAAAATAAGAGTTTATGAGTCTAGTTTACAATTTGAGAGCATGTTTAGGTAAACTTGCAAATTTGATAATATTGCAATGACTCACTAATTAAAAAAAATCTTACAAATGAAAGCACAGGATTGGTTGAGAGCATGTTATCAAACTCGAGCGAGTGATCTACTTGATTAAGGTACCAAGTCACTAGATTCTGGTTCAACTAATTGAATTGAATTTTATTAAATCAATATATAAAAAAAAATAATTTAATGTAACTAAATGTAATATGTATAAATATATGAGAAGGGATCTATCTACTCCACGAATAAATCTTGCTCTACATACTTCGTTAAATAACTTTTTATAGATATCGAATTTCATCAATCCAGCTGTTAAATTGTTCCATTGTCTAGATTAAATGTTTAAAATTTCAAAATAGTTTGATATTTTATCATCCCTTTTTATTTGGACATACAACTTAGTTTTAAAAATATGTGTAAATCGTGAGTAGTAGACTATGAAGCATGGACACTAACACAAACACGGAACATGGGACATGACAGGACATGGACAGAGACGCACAGTAAAATTAAAAAATTTAGGACACGAATATGACATATATATAAATAAAAATTTAATGAATATGATACATTATTCAAAATATCATTTATATAAGCTTCACTTATGTTTTATTTTCTTATAAACTCAAAAAGTTATACATTATTTCCCTTTCATGACATTGTTTATATTGTATTTTTATATGTTAGATTAAGAAAAAAATACATTTTAAATTAAATATATACAAACTGATTTCGTTAATGTGTCATTGGTGTGTCATGCATGATCCGACACGAATACATGTCTAACAAATAAATACAGCACCCAAATGATGTGTCTGTACTTCATAGGTAGTGGATAATATCTCTATCAATGTCCAATTTTTCTAAAATTTGGTATGCTTGACCATCAATATAATATTACATGATTCAATAGTTGGATTGATAAAATATATTATTAATAAGAAGATATTCAATAAAATAAGTACAAGCCAGGGGCGTGGGTTATCATGGTCTGGGCGTGCTGCTCATTGATGGTTCGGCTCAACATGGTTAAGAGGTGGCTTGAATGGTTCATCCCGGGTTTGTTCAAGTTTGATAAAGTCAATTATATTTCCAATCCATTGAGACAACTAGACTCGTGACCAGTTCACTAGTTTCCAATTCGAAATGACCAATTCGATTTTAATTATTATGGCTAAGAGTGTTAGTGTATCAAAATTAAACTTTTTAAAAGTGATTTAATTTTTTAAATTTTATTACACTGATGATGTAAAAGAATTTTACATAATTATCTGATTATATAATACCACATCAATAAATACTGTTAACTTATACTACCTAAAAAGTCATATAAAAGGAAATATTTGATTAGATAACAATGTAAATTTATACTATCAATGTATCAAAATTAAACTCTTTTAAAAAAATTAGCATCAAACACTTCAATACTTTAACTCAATTGTAAATTACCATCTCAAACTTATAATTCTTTCAACTAAATTTGTAAGTTTTCATTCGTTTACAAATAGTTTTAATTAACTATTAAAGCTTTCAATCAAATCCTTAAACTTACACTATTTTCTAACTAATAACTCTTACAAGTAGACCTCATGTACAATTTTATCGAGCTCATTTGGGAAGCAATGTTAACAGGGAACATGACCACATCCACAAAGTGTCATGTATCAAAATATTCACTATTTTCAAAATTCTTTTATTATATCATCTAAAATTATTTTAAAACATTAATATATTGAAAAACTGTAATTTAATTTATATGGACATGCACTAATATAAAATAATTTTACGATTTCAATCAATAGATTTTGAAAAAAAATTCTACACTGCCGAATTGTACTCAAAATTCTACCTACCACTATTTATCATTTTACTCGAATTTTATTAACAATGTAAGATATTTTATTTGCCCTTTAAGATATCTCTCCAAGTAGTGCTGAGACATTTATGACAATAGATTTAGAATAATCCTATATTTCTACCAAATGAGTAGAGACATGACATAGATAAAATTATATATATAAAAAACAAATTAACATAAAGCCTTTATATGGCAACTATTTAAATCCAAAATTGCATAACCTACTTTATATTGAAGAAAAAAAATTATACAGTAATATTGATACAGAAGATATAGATGAATGCATATTTACATTTCCAACTCACAAAACTATCCTCCAATATAAGGGGAAATGATCTTCATCTCATTTGGGAACATCTTTGGAGCCCACTCTTTGGATAGATATCCTTCTTAGAAACGGTTATAATTCCACATTGCTCCTCAACGTTCTTAATGAGAAACTTCAGTAATGGAACCTTTGATAGAGTTTTACGAGACCCCACCATGATCAACTTTTTCTACAAGCACACGTACCACTGGTTATGTAAGTCTTGCCTTGAAAAAACAAATCATCCCAATAACGTAACGAAAGAATTGCTGCTATTGATAATGGTTGGGGAAGCACTAACAATAGCAAAAGCTCCAAAACGAAGTACCATATTCATATTTCCAAGTAGGAAGTTCCACCTTTAAGAAAGAATTCACTATTCTAAAATAAAATTTCCTTTTCTCCATTTTTTTTCAATATACCGTGTATATTCTTTTTACTGCAGAATCAGCATACAATCAATCTTTAATCTTTTTCAAAGCGGAGAGTCTCACTATAAAATAAATAAAATCATTATTTAGGACTTGGATTCTGATAACCAAATAATAATATAAGTTAAAAAGCTGATTGAACTATGAGGGACTGACTCAAGTGAGAGAATTGATTATTGTGAGATTCAGAGCATTAAATATTGACTGTTGGACATGAATGGTCAAGATCAATACATACATTCATGACTTTTTTTAAGTGATCATGTAATTATTGAATAATTTTTAATCTTGTTTATACAGTCCAAATTAACTCTTCTCACTTGAATTGACCCCTCAACTATGACAATAAATAAATATAAATATCTACGTATAATTTTCTCATTAGTTACATTCCAGATAAAATAATTTAGGTTCCCCTTAATTGCAATAATAATACCTCTCCCTAAGAGTTATCGGAAGAACAATAGACTTCTGAAGATAAACTAATGAGGTGCGAAGCCTCTAATTAAAAATGTTGCACAAAATCTGAATTAAGGATATTTTCATTACAAAAGAAATTCTCAACAAAAAACATAATGATATCCCTTATATACAGAAAAACAGAAAGAAAGAAAAAAATCCTTTAAATTAATGCAATATATGCATTTTTTCAAACAATAACCATAGCATAATTACTAATTAGTCAAAAATGTCGAGGGAAAATATATAAAAAGTGTTAAATGCATAACTAAATTACCTTAGCACGAGTGAGAGCCACATTTATCCTGTGCCAATCTCCAAGCAGAGAAGCAGCAATGCTTGTTGGGATTTCACTAGACCTTACAAAAGATATTAACATGCAATCCTTATCTCTACCCTGGACAAATAGATGACTGATTTATAAGGACAAATATCAAGGTTTAGTGAAGTGTTCGGCAGTAAGCTATTGAATGAGAGGCTTAACCACGTGAATTTTTGTAATGCATGCTCACAAGTCCAAAGGCCAGATTGGTAACTTAACATTTCCTTCGTATTACCTGGTATTTGTCAATGGTATGTATCTCCAAGGAAGTCAATGAAGCGGCATTCCGGATGAGCTTTGCCTGGGAGTTGTAGGGGGTAATAATGCCAATGTGCTCTTCTACAATTCCCTTTTTGACCAATTCCTTTGCAACCTGCATTGTAAAATGAATGAGAAACTGTTTAATGGCACGGGCTAGTCGAAACAATATTCCAAAGTACATATGTTGTGAATCAACTCTCATATACTGAGAATCACTTTCAAAGGACCAAGATTTAGCAGAGCAGGGCTTGCCGGCTTGGTCGTTTTCCCATGAAAGAAATGTATTGTTGTGAAAATCACATACCTCGGCAATTATGTGAGCTTCAGCTGGATTATTAATAGTCTTCTGATCTCTTTCCTCCAAAGCAGGTAATTCGTCTAAGGAAAAGAGCACAGACATATTTATATTTATATAAAAGCTGTGAACTTTGGGATAAAGTATCAAAAAAGAAAATGATATATACAAACCAGTATCAATAAAAATCACTGGTCTGCTTGGATTCAAAACCTGCATAGGTATTCCAACAGGTGAGATCTTTTTTTTTTTTTTTTTTTGATAGAATACAAACAGACAAGATTCAAATCTACTTCAGATATAATTTCATTTTATCTCAGCATATATATTGTAAATTGTGTAGGAGACCTCTTCTGTTCTAGGAAGATTGTGAATTAAAGTTGTATTAGACCTAGAACTTTATTCATATACAAGACAGTAGATTTAATGAAAAGTGAAGCAAAATTATCAAGTCATTTTAGAGCAATTTTATTTATTAGAGTAAAACTATCTAGTATATTTTCAGTTTGGTGAATACAGGCACAACCAACATATTTTTCTCTACATACAGGGTGTCAATATCAATTCACATCAAGTTCAAATTGATAAAAATGACAAAAACCGCAATGAAATATCTCAAAAATAAGACAATAAGAATTCGGAAGATAAGAAAAGCCTTACATCTTCTAGCCAAGGCAAACCACATTTAAAATCAGGAAACTCAAGTTTGGCATTAGCTATCTCAGGTGAACCACACCTCAACCTGTCACCATATATCAAGACATTTGACAGGTCCATAATGCCTTGACACATCCGGTACTGCATATATTTAGATTTAGTAAGTGAAGTTGATAGAGAATAAAACAAAACAAATCAGATGAACTTGTGATCTAATGCGTTGAGCGGCTACAGTATACCTGGCTCTGTAATGCTGAGATTGCCTGCGGATGTGCTTCTGAGAGCCTACAAAACAAGCCTATCCCCATGCCATTCTCTCGGGCCTCTGTACTCTAAGAATTATCAGGTATGAATTTCCAAATTGAGTTTATGCCAGTTGAGAGTTATACACGGTGTACAAGTATTTAAGACACCTACCTGGACAAGTGGAGGCAACTGATAATGATCCCCAACAAGTACAAACACCGAAGCAAACGTCAGAGGGCCCAAGGACACCTGAAATGGAAGTATTTGCAAAATAATTATAGTCACATAGATAATTGTTTTCTCTAAGCTATTCAGGTGTCAAAACTACAGGTGTTCGACGGTGGTCCCATTGAGAAGAATTGTTGAATAGGAAGTGAAGAAGAGTCTCAAGTTTGATAAAACACTTTATGAGAAGTTGGTGAGGAGACCTATATATCTAGCACATAGAAGACTAGACTTGGCATATGCTATTAGTGTGATTAGTAATGCATACATGACCCCAAGGTAAGACACATGAAGGCAGTAGATAGGATCTCATAACACCTTAAAGCCACACCTGAGAGGATTGTTATTTAAAAGAGTTGAAAGGCTAGCCTTGAAATTATATACTAATGCTGACTACATTGGTTTTGTTATTGATAGAAGATCAACATTAGGATCTTCCATGTCTTTAGGACGAAATTTGGTTACTTGGAGGAGCAAGAAGCAAAATGTGGCTGCTAGATCAAATGTTGAGGCAAGGTTTCACACTATTGCAAGACAAGTTTGAGAGCTACTATGGATGAAAATCATACTAGATGATCTAAAGATTACATATGAAGCTCCTATGAAGATGTTTTTGCAACAAGGTAGGCTGGAATGATCACCAGCCTTAAGAGTTAGTTGAATATTGCATGACAAAGGAAGAGACTTCCACCATAGAGCAGAATTTATTGCCAAGCAATAATAAAAAACAAAACAACATTTGGATACATCTAACAATAACGAATATTGTTGAAGACACAATGTTGAAATTGAAATTGAGGCGACTGCATATCACAGCTAGGGAAATTTCATCATTGATATAACTCATCAGTGAGACAGATATTACTATCGATATGATTCATGGTAGAAGGCTGGTATGAATCAGCCAATCCATCACTAGGACTATAGGCCGACCAGATACGGGGCCATAGCGACTGGGGCTACCAGATACAAGGCCAAAGTACCTAGGACTACTGGTTTTCCAGTGATGAAGCTTGTTAAATATGATCACTAAACATGCAGAACTGCAGCCAAGTATAGTCTAACAACCATGGGAAAGTCACGAAAAGGGGCAAACAGAGGATTGATATCTCTGAAGATGACCTTGGAAGGCTTATGGAATCGACAATGGATTAAAAGAGGAGGCAAAACACTTGTATGTTTGAAAGAGAAAACCTTTGGGCAATTGTAGGTAAGTAGTGGGTCAACCCTCTGACCGCAGTGAAGTTCTAGTGGTTTAATGATCCAGGGTTAATGGTGCCTTTGACTGCTAGAAGTGAGTGCTAGAATTTTCCAGGGAAGATATTTGTGTTTTGCTCATTTTTTCCTTCGAAGTATTTCTCTGTTAGATATGCAGCAAGATTGGCACTCTTAATTACACGACTCAATTTCTTGAGCTTTAAAAGTTTTCTTATCATCTTGCATGTATTTTTCTGTCTCATAAAAAGAATTCTATCAAAAAAATAATAATTTTAAAATTACATGCAAAACATGAAAATTGCAAGGTTCTGCAGCATCTTTTTTATGTTGTGGATTAATCTGCTTAACATTTTCAACACTATATCTATGACAGGGACCTTAGTAGTATGGGCTGCTTGGTGTTGTATTTAAGGAGAATGGTTCTCTATTAGAAACCCAATAGTAGTTAGTTAGTTGTCTATAAATAAAGGGAACTAGGGATTAGTTAGCATCTTTTGTTTATGAGCGAGTCCTAGACTTTTAGGAGAGTTGAGGGGAATCTAGAATTTCCTCTCTCTCTCTCTCTCGTAATTCTTCAATACAGATAAAAAAAAGGTTAGTTCTTGCTATTTCTGATTACCGATGTCTTAACACTGGTATCACAGCTCTAACCGATCCAGAGAGGAGCTTTTGATGACAGCAACCAGAGGAATGGAGGAGCTGTCAGTGTTTGATGGGGTTAATGCACGAGTGTGGGAATGGAAGGTGTCAGGTATTTTTGTTGAGCATGAGAGGCTTGGGCATAAGGCACCGGAAGCTGAAAGTTTAGAAGAGATAGGAGCTGCATTGAGAAGGCAAAATTAGTGTTGATACATGTTTTGGAAGAATCCAACAGGGAAATGGAAGCAATTTCTAAGGGAATTTGTTGAAGAAGGATAAGAAGAAATAGACCTGGGACTCAAAAGGGAGATGGGTGCAGAAGCATGTTATTCTTGAAACCTCAGTTCAAGATTCACAAAAGGGTGCAAGAATGATGGAAGAGATTGAGGATTTAATTGCTGAGTAGGGGCCACATGAGGCACAGAGGAGCAGTCGGGGGAAGAGAACAATGATGACAATTGGCAAGCAACCACTAGCTGATTGGCCCGTTCTTGAGGTCGGGATCACAGCCATCAAGAATGGAAGGGGAATGTTTTGTTCCCCACTGTTAAAACAAAGTGACTAAATGTAGTGAGTCGTGTGATTAGTAATACACTGGAAAGGATAGAAGTCAAGGCATTGGAATAATAGTAGCCATAGGAAATAGTTGAAGTCTTCATTATTATTTTTCCAAAATGTTAATTGCATTTATTTCCTACTGCACTATATTTAGTGCTGATGGGTATCTATCCTTTAGTGAGTATTTGAACATAAGATCTAATAAATTCCGCCACACGTTGTTGTTTCTCTTCTCTTACACTTCCCTTCCTCTTATATTTTTCTATTACTCCAACATGATATCAAAGCAGTATCATCCTCTAAGATCTGTACTGTCACTATTCTGTGGCTGAGTTCATAAGTAAAACAGGAACTCCATTGTTCTGTATGAGAATTTCATGCAATTATACCCATTTACTTCACCTTTTCTCTCCATTGTTCTCTTGGTCATTAATCACTTAGTACTCTATCATCTCATTTATCCATCAACCTTTTCTCCTTCCAACTGCTCCCTTTACCACTACTGGAATATTTTCTGGCAACTGTTTACTTTCTGGCAAATGGAGAAGTAGCTGTTAGTATTGACTATGTTGATCTACTAACGGATATTTCTGCAATTTTCTCAACATACTTGTGTTCTGATCCTGTGTGCACTATAGTGGCTTGGGTGTTTAATTTTCTTGCATGGGTAACTCTAGTTGGTGGCCAGTGAACAGAGCTCTGTGAAGGCTCTAGCTAGGAGGTTTGAGGGTGGGTTCCCCACCTTCCTTGGGTGCTAATCAATGCATAATGAGAATCACGTATGAAAGGAATAAGAAACTTACTGGCAAAGTTGTCTGTCCAGCTTCATCCATAATGCATACATCAAATCTCATGTTGGCAAGCAAGGGACTGGAAATGCCAAGACAAGTAACTGCAACAACTTTGACTTGTCCCAACCTTATTTTGATATCTTCAACACTTTGTATATCCATTGCTGATATAGAAACTTCTTTCATGAGATGTTATACAAATATTACAAACTAAAAATGAGAAGCACTAGTGATATGTTGGCAAACCTGAAATGCATTGTCCTCTGACCTCCTCATGCACGGCTTCTGGTCTTCCAAAGCGGACAAAATCAATGCCCTGCATGCATTTACAAGAGAATGACACTAGAAACTTAATAATTCAAGGAACAGAAATATATTCAGTACTCGTAGCAGGACATTGGTCAAAGAAGCAGCCAAGCGAGGATACAGGTATGGGTATCAAAGTGGCAGTTTGGACACCTGTGGTAAATTAATCAATAATACATGCAAAATCCTTTTACCAGATCCATCAGTAACATAATTGAAATCCTTAGTTATTAATACATGATTTCCCATACATCCCCCCACAGGCAAATTCACCAGTAATGCAATTGAAATCCCTAGTTTTTTACACGTGATTCCCTGTGTCCAGTGATTTCTAAAAAAACTTATATACCAATATCAAGACCTAAGGCAGACCCAAGATTCTCCAAAAATTCCAACAAAAAATTCCGTAGAGACAGCAATAGAACAATCCGAGAACTGAGAACAGATTAAGTAAAACTAAAAGGAGGATGCTTGGTGGAAGCTATTATGACGAGGAAATGGAAAAGGAAAGTGCTTATATCTACATGCTTTACTCTTGGACATGTGTGCTTCACATAAGGTTCAAAGCAAGGTAGCTAGGATCGTGCTATATATAGTGAGATCGCACGATCCAACGATTTCACCACCCTTTCCTCATCCTAATCCCAGCTCTGGCTCGCCCTTTTTCATCGTGCAATGGGATCGTCGGGTAAGATCATAGGACTGCCGGAATCGGCGATCTCTGCACTCTAGACGATTCCACGGTTGAGCTTAGTCAAACGGCCCAAATGCAGCACAAACCCGGCGGATTCCACCATTGACCCGACTCATTCTCAGCCTACCCTAAGAAAGTAACAAGTATGTGTCCTCTCTCACACTCCCTTTCTCACTCTAGAGTCTCAATCTGTCCCCTTCTCACTCTTCGATCTCTTTGTACCTCCACTTCCTTGCGCTGCCGCACCGCTCCGCATCACCGCTCCAACCTCCATCTTCAATCTTCGATCTCTACTTCTTCTTCCCTAGGATGCTGGGCTTGTAGATCTCTGTCTACCACTCTGCTCTATTCTCTCTTCTCTCTGTCTGCTTGACTGCTTTTGCTTCAAGCTCGCCGCACCTTGGTTTTTCCATGGTGATCTCTACACTTTTCTTTTCCTTGGTTTTTTTTTTTTTCAACCCAGAATGCATGCTGTTTCTCCTTTTAGTATACTCTCAAAAGATTTTAATTTTTTGATTGGGAGTATTTTTGTGTTGGATTTTGTATTAGGTATTGTTTGTGTGGGGGAAAATGTCATCAGATAATGCTGGTATGGGGGGCAATGGAGGCTCTAGTGCAGGCAGTGGAGGTGGTGGCAGAGTTGGTGGCCCTTTGGATGATTTGGAGATTCCTCCTCTAGATGAAGATGACTTTGATGAGCTTCTTCGGGTAGATGACAATGAAGATGGTGGGGACCAGATAGCAGATGATGAATATGATGAATATGATGACCATAACCTCAATGATTTGCTTTAGACGAGATTATATTAGTTTTCGTTTATATGATATCAAAAACTTGTAAGTTTATTGCACTCTATGCTATGATTTAAGGATTATGAGTGTATGCGTTATGGCTCTTGAAGTATTTGCATTTTGAATTGAAGTTAAGTATGTTAGTTGTGGTTATTTTTGCTTATTTATGTTATGTTATATGAAATATATGTGTGAATGTTAGTTTTGGTAGGATCTTACTATCCATGTTATGATTTCACACTTTACAATTTTGTATCCCTTGTCCTACCCAGGTAAGATTTTGATCTTAGCTACCTTGGTGCAGAGTAAACCACTGAGACAAAAATGAGAAGTTCTTGGCTGCATTTAGGTCACAAGTGTCATGTTCTTGTAAACCATTTGTGGGTGTTGAGTACATTTTAGGTCAAAAGTCAAACTACCTAAACCTCTAGTGTTCTTCATGTTACTCTACTTTGCATATGTTGCCAAGCGACCATATCTTCCACACCCCTTGTTGAAAAGTTCACAAAGGACAATTCAAGTAAATGGCAAGCATGCTTTTCATGCAATGTGTAGTCATTTTTAATAAAATACCTGTGCTTTAAGTTTCATGAGTAAATTATCAACAGCAGAGTTTGTATAGGCTGTTAGCAAAATGGAAGAGCCCCTAATCAACAAGGCTTTCACAGCATGAACCATAGTGGAAGTCTTCCCCGTCCCAGGCATTCCTAATATAAGTGCATAATCTTTTGCTGCAAGTATCTGACAATAACAAGGGAAAGCCACAAAGAAAGATCATTTACAGTTTTCGACCTAAACTATGTCAACTTGCAGAATAAATTGGGAAATGAATTTTCAACAAATTTCAGCTTCATTGCAAACCTTGATAATTGCTCTACGTTGATCATCATTCAAACTCTTCTCTGACCAAACATAGGATATTGCTGGATCTTGGCTTACTATAGATCCACTGTCAAACCTAGGAGCCTAAAGCCAGCATGCCATCATGAGAACACAGAAAAGAGGCATGAGGTTAGTATAAATGGAGACATTGGGAGAGGCGAAGTTATACAGAGATGCCACAAGTAATTCACCTCAAGGTCAACGATCATTCTCCGCAGATGAGCACTTTCATCGTTTTGTAGAAAAAGTTGGACAAGATTAAACCTTCAGGAAAAATGCCAGAAAATCATTATGCAATTCAAACAACTTTCAATACCAGCAGAAACCATGCAAACTGAAGTTTAAAAATTAAGCTAATCAGATAAACACCTCATAATTGCAAATAAAGTCACAACTCCATCCTTGTCAATTCTCCAAACTTGTTGAAGGAGATCATGTGTAGTGGAAGATCTTCCAGGAATTCGTAAGCGTTTTGAAAAGGAAACCTAGAAATATTTTAACAAGTAACTACTAAGTTGTAATTAATCATCTCAGAGTAAGTAAAGACAGTCCAACCAAGGATTCAGCTACCTTGCCTTTGGCTACATGTGCTTGCAAAAAAAGACTTGGCAAGTAAAATACTGAAATTAGGTACGGCATGCAAAACATCTAATAAAAGAGGAGGAATTAAAATAATACTTACAGATACATGAATGTGGCTAATGTCAGAGATCATCCCTTTTGCAATAGTTTGCCGGCTAGATTCATTACTCAGTATCTAAAACAAACAAAACAAAGTAAAAGATAAGAAAATGGGTCAATCAACAATGAAATATGATGCATAACACAATCCTTTGAGCAAGGGAAATTTTCAAAATGTCCAATTTCTGGGTAGCAAACAATAATCCCTCTCCAGTACGGCTTGCATGACTAACTAAAGGGCTCCGTCACATAAAATTTCCATTCGGGGGAACAGAATAAACAAAGTAACAATCAAAATATGATTGCATATAGTTGTTGAGATGATGAGGTTTAGGTAGGATAGGAAAGGAAGACAAGAAAGAATAAGGACCTGTTTGGTTTCAATTTTCAGTTTTTATTTTTCGTTTTCCAATTTTCCCGATTTTATGAAAGAAATACTAAAAATTGTGAAAAATACAAAATCCAAGTTTCAATTTTCATTTATAGTTTTCAATATTTCCTTCACAAAATCCTAAACACTGAAAACCATACCTTTAATTGGCAGAATTGTACAACAAACAAGCAACAAAGACATCAGCATAACACATCTAGCAACACACACTTATACATACCAAGGTGTTGGCATCATTTCTGCAAAATCAAAACGGAAGAAAATTTCAAAGAGCTTAATCCTTATATCTTCATATCAGTACTCATGCAAGACAATGGCCATGGTAGAAAGCGCCATTGTCACCATTATCTTTTACTATATATGCTTTTTTTTGCTACAGAGATTTTAGAGGTGGTCACTCCACTTTGCATTGCAAAACTAACTATTTTGATTTTGTGAAATATATAGATATCACATAACTAAATTCACTTATTTTAAAGTGTAAAAGAAGATTATCCATACCACATAGTCTCCAACTCCGAGTGTGAGATCTAAATTTGATGAAGTGGTACTCGAATGATCACCATCAGAAACTTCAGAGGAACAAGAAGTATCTTGTCTTACAAAACGATAAACAAAATGATTATCTTTGACAGATTTCTGATGAGGAAATCCATTCGAAACATCGAGGACAATAGAAGAAAGGCCACCACTATTTGAATTCTTTAAACTATGTGATCGCCACACTTCTTTCTTTAAAAGCTGAAACAATGGAGAGAAATAAGGGGAAAAAATGGGAAGATTCTTTAAACTATGTCAAATTAATTAAGAATAAATCTCAGAGGATAAAGCCGAAAAGAAAGACTTTGAAAATTGCACCTCGCTCTCCTTAGCTTCTAAGTCAATCAGCCGATCCCAATGGCAGAGAAACTTAGAATAGGAAGATGTAAGATGATTAGTATGAGAATCAAATATATCTCCCAATCCACTGCTTTCGATGCTTCCACCATGTGCCTAAAGCATTAAAGTGCCACAAGAAAAAATGAATAAACATACTACCCACAGATTCCAACACAGATTATGCAATAATATATGACATTCCATGTAAAAATATTATTGTAAGTTTTCTAATATCCTAAACTGAGCCTGTAAATATAATACAGTGCCTGACACATTTGTGAAGACGGTGTTTCTATGCTAAATAATACTAGATTAGACCAACCAATTAATTTCAATAATCATGGTCTGGGATTGAGCAGTAAAAGACATTAGCAAATGGTTGAATAAAATATACAATTTTTATAACAAACAATGAAATGATCAAAATATAAATTTTGTCTATACAAATTTGACTATGAAATATTTTTCTTGGCCACCTATGTTTTGAACATGTAAAGTAGATCATATTTTTAAACTTATTCAGATTGAGCAAATCCAGCTGTAACAGGGTCCATGTCAAAAGTTCTTAAAACTGTTAACTAAATCGCTACTGTCCACAGGATAAAAGAAGTACCTTGTGATAAATGCTACAAACATCAAGATGGCGACAACCTCTGCAAATGCTAGGACTCTACAATTCAAAGATAAAGGTGTGAAATGCCAATCCCATAAGTTATTAAGACAATATTCAACAAAATGGAAAACCTCATACCTGTAACATTGGTGGCAGTTGTTGCAAGGTTAATGCCTTAAGAACATCACTTGCTAGCTCATTGCGTCGCATTATTAGACCAACTAAATCAGATCTTTGAACCACAATGCCCTTTGTACATAACAAGTAAAACACTGTTACCTTTCTTAACAGACACACACAGATATTGTAAAGCAACATAATCTTACCTGTGTCTGATCTGATTGGAGATAATATAAAAGACCAGAATCAATAGTCTTCTGGTACCTATCAACATGACCAGAACAAATACAACAAAAACATTTGTTAAAAAAAAAAAAAAGAGGAATTTTCTTCCACGAATAAGAAGTTAGCAATGAATTGTTTGCACCTTTCAGACATCAAGAGAGTGTACAAGATTACTTGGGCATTATGTTCTGCTGAAGACTGCAAGTATGATATGCAAAGGTGAAATTAGAAAATATCACAAATTTAATATAATCTAACTAGTCTTTTAAGCATGCTTATTGTCTCTATCTGATTTTCACATTTTATGGTGGGTTTAAATGAGGACCAGAATCTTGCCTGGCTAGTTGGTGATTTCCCGGTTTTAAACTCTATAGGCATAATCTTCTCATCTAGTTCATCTTTCAATGACTGAACTTTCACTCTGACAGAAGCATCAATCATCCCTTTCAAACCGTATTTAGGAGCCCATGCCATCTCTTCAATATCAATTACCTACGTTAAACACACGTTACATATAATCTTCCGTTTATGGAAATGTGCAATATAAATGATAGTGTCAATGGTAATATAACATGCGTTTATGAACATATCCTGGTATGCAATACATTATCAATGTACATGCTTAAATTAGCAGAGAATGCTCGATTAAAATACAAGCAAATAGATATTTTATTTTAACAAGACAATCCTATCAAATAGAAGAAAGAAGTACAATAATGTATCCTCCAAAATAAATAAACTGAAAAAGATGCATTTTTGTGGACAAATAAGCACTTTAATATTAGAACCTGCCATGTTCCCTCAGAACTTGTTTAGTTATAATTGTACTTTCTAAAAGATGCATATCTATGCTAGTGTAATAATAGATGATAAATTGGTCAGTTAGGTTAGAACTTGCCTCAGATATGCCAATTTTCTTTGGCCCATCAACAAATCCAAAATTAACATTAGGATTTTTTCTTTCCTGTCAAAACCCCAAGCCATCAGTCTCAATATTTAACCAAGAATAACAATTGTAGTAAACATAAAATAGTTCACTAAGAAAAAAACGAACTTATATAAGCACTATTATCAATGAAAAAGGAGAGTTACTCATTTTACTGGAGATTTAACAGCTACACATTTTTTATGCTGATAACTTGGGCGAGAACTACATGAGCAATTATGTATCAAAAACAAAAAGGGACGTGCAATATGAACTTTACTGCCAAAATACATCCTACAAGACACTAGTTTCAAAATATCATAAACTTCCCTTCTACCTTCATCCATTCTGACCAACCATAGCATAAATCACCTTTCCCCAACATTGAACACAGCCAAACCAACTAACATGACATCTACTTGTATAAACCACTAATTATCAAATTATATATTGGAAAAGGTTAAAATATACCATATGGATTTTGATGTATCAGTTACATTTGACAGCAGCGAAGGAATTACTTCCATTCCAAAAGATAATTGAAAAACAATGTTTCCAAAGAAAGCACTCAATATTTTGACGCACCTCCTTATTTTTGAAGAGTAAGATCCAATTCAATATTCTTGGGACAGCATCAATCAAGGTTTTGCGAACATCGTTTTCATTTACTGCAATGTTCACATGAAGAGAAATTAATACTCCCTAAGAGAATGTTAGAAGCAAAAAACTCAACAAGTCACATCAAAGAAAAACTAATGTTGATAAGTTCAAAACTTTCAATGGGATGTGTATAGTGTGATAAAGAAGACATATATAGACACAATACCACACAAATTCATACCTCTACAAGCATACAAACTTTCAATGTTCCTCATTAATACCACTTCTGCATAATCTTCCAAGAAGTGTATTGTCGGATTGTCATGTGTAAGCCCAGCCTGCACCAACAAAGCAAACCACACCGCCCAAAGAATATATATATGAAAGAGTAAAAATGAACTGGAACCTTGATATCTGATTCATCAGAATGACAAAAGTATGAATATATATACTGGCTTACAGGATACAGGATGAATTTTAGAGACCTGAAAAATTTGGTGAAGCAAGGTTCCAGTCAATGCTGCAGTAGAGTATTCATTGTATTTTAGCCTCTCATCTAAGACAGTTCTCCTAGGGCAACTAAAACTGGCAGCAACCTGGAAGATACCTTTTAATTAGGAATAAACCCAGACAGGTGCACACATAAATATATAAAATCGAATACATTTGACTGGATATAAGGGCATTCACCACAGTCCAATGATAATATAGACCGAAAAAGGTTTAGTTCCTTAAAGTTCAGAGCCATCAAAGGCCAATCTGCTTAGTTTGAATACGCCATAGGATAAAAAATTCCGAAGTTATACAAGCAAATTAATTGATGGAATTTTGTAAGACTAAACGAATTGCACCTGACATATCTGCATTAAAAAATTTATATGTGCAAAAAAATTATTAATAGATATGAGAAAAGAGAAACCATGAAGTGAGACGATGTAACAATACATCGTTTATTCTATTTGACAATGGGTAAAAACCTAGAAACAACAAGAGCAATAAACCATGGTAAGTAGGAACCCTTCTTCCACATTTGAAAAAGTATGAACAAATAAACCTTATAGATGTTTGACATTTCTTACTAACCAGTGACAAGAAAACTAAACAGCAAGTCATGAATTTTATCATAACTACATCACTTACTAAACATAAAGTACACCACAATTCACAGCAGGTCCACAATAGAAGGATCAAGAATATCTTATTGTAAGATAAATTTGATAAGATAAAGTTGCATAATTAGAGATGGTAAGAAATGAATTTTCATAAATAATTCTTTTGACAAATCACCTAAACAATATTTGATATAGTAAATACTGATGTCACAGATGGAAATTTGTAATATGGTTGAGAAAGTAAAAAGATAAGTACCCTTGTTCCAGACACCAGAATGTCTGGGTGGACGATCAAGAAATTGTTATCATGACCAATATCATAACTTCCCCCTTCATTGAATTGACCGATTATGTTCACAGTATCTCCAGGTGCAATTACACTGTAAGACCTGAGATAATTCAGAAAGCAAATTAGAAATGCTAGAAATATGGTTGTTTGATGAAGAACAATTGATGGGAAGAACAAATATAAAACAGAGAGCTGAAATTTGTAAGCATTCCTGCACAAAAATTCAGTTAAGGGTCTTTAATTGTAACAACTTCAGTAAACAAATGTAAAACCAGAGAAACAAAAGATACACAAAGAAAACTCAATTACTGGGAACTGAAGTCCAGTAAGTGCATTGCACCTCAATTTGAAGGTACTCAAGGTTGCATGGATACAAGCATGAGCCATACCAGTACAATTGTAGGTAGGGAGAATAACAATATTTCCAAAAGGTAAGGTAGGGGTTAAGGAGGATATATTATATAGGAACAGGATATAAACAACCAAGAAATAAAATCATAATATAAATACAATTTTCACTATATTCTAACTCTAAATTTTCAATAAAACTTCATCACATATCTCAAGTAAAAGTACCTAGAAAGGCATTAGATTTGACAGGGTGAAGTAATAGTTTGTTTTCTTTTAATAGTAAATAAACCAAATAACTTAGTATGAAATGCTTGACCAAAATGTGTACAAAGAAACAAGCAATGAGTAAATACCCAAGTGCACAATGCACCGCACAACCACTAATACCAAATACCCAATACAGGTATGACAACCATTTAGGAGTATCCATGCATCATAGGTTTTACTTGTATAGAAGCAAGGCAGTGTACTCCCCATAGTGCCACTAGTGCAGTTACATTAAATAACTATTACAACTACTCCTTCAACTTTCCTACCTCAAACTAGCATATACATATGCAACAAGCTTGCTAAAAATGTACTAGACCCAATTATCAAAGGGAGACAATTGTTGGCCAATAAATTGACAAACCTAGTAACAATGCTTCCTGACAATATCTTTTCTTGAATAAAATTACGATAAATTGGAATCACATAAATGTCTAGCACCATACATGTGTTGCATCACAGTAAATAATACAACTATTCCCAATAATTCAAATAAATAACAGAGCCATACATGTATTACATCACGGCAAACAATACAGGTATTCCCAATAATTCAAATAAATAACAGAGCCACAATAACTATATTTCAACAGTAAAAATACAAATACAATATTCCAAATGCTAGACGTGAAACGCTACAAATATGAGATATGCGATATACACAACAATTTAAGCTCAAGTACACCAGAGCACACCAGCTTACCACTCATCCCACAAGTTTACTGCTTGCTCTTCTCCAGTTTCCTCGTTTAGTATACGAAGCACCTAGAAAACAGTGGATCAACTAAAATATTCATGTGATTACAAGAATCGGTAAGCACTTGTAGCAATGAGCTTTACTACACCTTGTATGGGGATTGAGCATCAGCTGTAGATGAATCAGCAGGCTTACAATTTTCAAGCACCTAAAGTAAAAAGTAAATAGAAGTAGGCACTTAAAAATACATTACTTGCCAACCAGGAAACCAGTTAAAAACAGGAAAAAAAAATTTTCCATAAGCATACCTCCAAAACCAAATAATTACAACTAGAGAAGACACCAACCGCCTCTTTAGATACATGCGATCTTGTCCCTTCTACAGCAAGGTTGGCTTTAACAGGAAGCTCATCAGCAGTTCCATCTTGAGATTTAGATGAATAAGTAACTTTGTTACAAACTGTAGCATCATCAACAGCAATGGCGTCTTCAACTTGATCTAACAGTTCAAGCAATGCCTATAGAAAAAAATATTGATATTAATATGTGGCTTTCATGAGAGTGAGTCTCAGCGCAACGGTAAGGTTGCTGCCTTATGATCTAGAGGTCACGAGTTCAAATTTTGAAAACAGCCTTTTCGCAAAGCGGGAATAAAGTTGCGTACATCTACCCTTCCCAGACCCCATCAAGTGGGAACCTCGTGCATGGGGCCGTCTTTTATTAATATGTGGCTTCCTCCTATAATGGAACTACTGAAGCTTAATCAATTTATACAATGACAAGTAATTAGTCACAGGTATCCTTTATGAAATGGGGAAAAAAATGTGGCTATGGTTCAGAAGGCCTTGAAAACTTCAACTGAAACTTATTCCATTTAATGGGCTTATATTCAGTGATGATATAAGTTGTAATTTTCAGTTCAGTTTTAGAAACAAAAGATTGATTAACGAGTTAAAACTTATGCACCATAGATGCACGAACATGTGAAAAGGTAATTGATTTTGGATGTTTATTACGGTGATGCTCCATAATTTCAGATTCCAAATTTCTCAGATTATGCAATACGGTTTGCAATGCCATCGTTTTGACTTATGTTTCACTCATGTGATATCATTTCTATTGCAAAGTTAAATCATTTTATTGTCCTTCCCCATCCAACTATTTCCTTTTGTCTGCTTCAACAAAAGGAATATGAACCCCAATGGTCCTAGTGTCTTGATGGAGTAGCAAATTGCAAATTAGCAATTAAATGTGATGCCAAATGAAGTCGACTTTTCAGTTGGTCATCAGCATCTGAAAGAACTTATATCACAAAAATCAAGCAGAGGACCTAACCTTTTTGTGATGTCTTAAGTAAAGTTGGTCTGATGGTCCACTGCATTCAATATCCTTGACAAGCTGCCCATACAGGATAAAACAAAGAAGTTATTCACACTCATCATTTAATATATGTGCAGAAGAAAACAAATTTACAAGAGTTTGAGAAAGTCTCAACTCAACAAAGGAACATGAACACTTAAGTTTACCATTTTTCAACAAAAACAAACAGCGAAAATCCCATGGAAGATAAGGACCAATAAACTAGGTAAATCACCTTATTAGGGCAACAAGACAAAGATGGTGGGGTTCTGAAGGGACTCTGTCCACCAGCTACTCCAGAGTAACTCACAGTACTTGCATTGACATTAAAATCCATGCCTTGATCTGGGTTTACCCTTTTCAAGCCAGATTTATCCCTTGAAGCTGGAGCTTTTGCTGAAGCCTTGGGAGTTGGTGAATTGAACAACTTTTCAACCTTGCCATTTTTATCTAGAGGAGCCTGCAAAATACATTGTTATTCCACAAGCTCAATCTCTTATAAGTATCAATTTAAAAAGAAAATGTTTCACAAACTTGCCTTATCTTCCGAGCAGCTACGAATTGGCAATAAGTTGATCCTTGAAGAGTCGGCCAATGCTTTTATAATATTTGGCATGTGTTTAGAAACAGCTTGGAGTCTTTCATTCACCGGAGATATCTTCCATGTAACCTCATCAACCCCATCATCCTGGCTCTGCTTTATAAACTATCCTCACAACACATGCCACCACAAGGTAATTTCAGAAACATAGGAAGGAAGAAGAAACACAAAACATAATGCATAAAGAACAATACTCTAAGTATTGGAATAAAACAGGTAGTTGCAAAATACACCAACTGAGTAATTAACCCAAATAGGGACTAATATTTGGAATAGTAGGCAATTAAAGAAATTACAAAAACTTTATCAAAACAACGTACTCAATCATTTTATCTAAGTAGTTAAAGAACAGGCATAGGGAAAGTAAACAGATGCTACTTGAGCAAGAAAACTCCTACATGGCCCAAATTTGAGCACTAACTAGTGAATATTCATCCTAACTGGAAATTCGCTAATGAATTCAAAATTTTGGCATATAGGAAGTTGCCTATGCCATTCTCATTCATTTCAATCCAACCAGTGGAACAACAGAGAAGCATACAGGGAAAAAACCATACTTAGGCTGTGTTTCGTAAGGGTGAAATTGGGGAAAAAAGGTTGAACTCAACAGAGAGCCCAAATTTGAGCTCAATTTACATACTTCTTCCCTCATTTTTATCCCTCAACCAAATACACCTTTTAAGTTTGTGTTTCAATTGGTGGAAGAGAGTGGAGTGGGATGGAAAGGAATGGAATTATAACAAGTTATATTGTTCGGACGCAACGAAATTGGATGATTGAGATGGATGGTGTTCATTCCATCCAATGTCACCATATCTCTCTAATTTTTCTTCACCAACTTGGTGGGGATAGGATGGAATGTAAGTTGCTGACCTAATATCCAAACAACAGAGCAGAATAATTCCATTTTACTCCTCCCCACTACTTATCACCAATCCAAACATAGCCTACGAGAAAAGCACCAGAGTCCAATTTAAGCATCGAAAGAATAACAAAACCAAACCAAAGAGTAAAACGCGGTTACCATTCCAGGGGAGAACTTGAAGCGCTTAAGCGACAGAGACTTGGAAATCTCCGGAGACACCTCAGAGATGCTATCCGCCGCATCAGCAGTGACCGGCAACATCGAATTCTCTGCAGGAGTATCCTGCGAAGGTGGACAGTTACAATTTTTATTATCATCATTATTATTACTACTCTCACTTTCGTTAGGTTTTTGCGAGGCGGGGTTGGCAACCCCCTGAACAGGAGTTCTGGAAGTCGGGCCATTTATTCGGGCTTGGAGATGATCAGAATGGGAAGCGTTGGGAGTTGCATTGTTGGTTTGCAGCTTTTGGGAAGCGTGGCGGTCGAAGAAGTGCTGGATGCCGAACTTGGAAGGTTGAGGGTTGGGCTTCTTGGAAGAAGAAGAAGAAGAGGAAGATGAAGAAGAGTTGGGTTTCTTTCTGGGAGGCATTTTGTTTGTTTGTTTGTTTGTTTCTTAGCTTCTCACTACAGCGATCTTGAAGTACTTGTTTTTGCAGTTGCAGATTTGTACAGCTAGTCACACCGCCGAGCCAACAACAGTGTCAAGTCAAACAGGGAAGGGGAACGGGATTTGGAGATTTTGGACTGATGGGTTGGTTCGTGCTAGAGGAAATGAGGGGGGCGCGAGCGGGAAATGGAGAAGCGGGGCGGGAGTGATGGATTCAGAAGGCTTGAACCGGTTTCAAACCGACTTTGAATTGAATGAACCGGTTTTGAACTGGTTTAAACCAAAACCAGTTTTGGTCTTTGGATAAAAAAATTGACCCACGCAGAAATCAAGCCGAGATCTCCTTCTTGACTTTCGTACTTAAGAGCTCCCGGGCCTTGCTCTCCTTCTTGCTCCCGGACCTTTCTTAAATGATGAAGGCTTAAATTATCACAGATTCACAGAGGAAAGGGTAAGGGATTTCAGATTTGGGCTTTGTTGGATACCCAAAAATAATTGGGCTAGCTAACAAGGGCCCAAACGCTTGAGATAGAGGTTGCCACTGCTGAAGAGAAGATTGGGCTTCATTTTCACATCTCTTAATCTACTATTTTCAAAGTCTCCTATATCAAATCACCCTAACCCAGTTTACAAACAACAGTGACACTAAGGGCATGTTTGGTACGACGTATTACGTAGGATAGTATAAGCTAATATTATACGTTATGCTCTTATTCGTTGTTTGGTGCAAACAATGTATTATATAACCTTACACGTCATAACTCCCTTATACATCAAAATGCTGTATAACTCAATACAGCATGGGGAGGTCGTATTTGGTTTGATTAGCTTTTAACGTATAAAATTATTTTTTAAAATATTTTATTAAAATAAAATAATTCTTAAATAAATAATAAAAAAATAAAATTATTTAATAATAAAATAAATATAAATAATATATAATATCAGTTTAGTTATATATAATAAAAATAAAAAATAAATATAATTGATAAATAATAAATAAAAAATAATAATAAATATTTAATAACAAATAAAGATTTTAAATAAATAATAAATAGTATAGAATATAAAATTATAAATTATTAACTAATAAAATATATAAATAAATAATAAATAATATGTAATATATAAAAGTAAGAATCAGTAAATTAAATTTAAATAATTATTATTAAAAATATAAAATATTAAAATATATAAAATAGTATTATTTATTTATATATATTGAAATAATAAATAATTATAAAATATTGAAATAAATAATAAAATTTAATAAAAATTAAATTATAGTTAGTAAATATTTACATAAATATAATATTTGAAAATTATTATAATAAAAATTCATATTTTATTATTATTTGATTTTATTTAATATTTAATTAAGATATTAGAATTATTTATAAATAAATAGTATGATATTACTTAATATAAAATTGAATATCTTATACAGTGTTACACCAAACACTGTATAATATTAAAAGCTTATCAGGCCTTATACTATCAGGCCTTATCCTATCAGGTTTTATACTATCAGCCATTATCCTATCAGGCGTGCCAAACGGACCTTAATAGCAACACTACCAACACAGCCACGACAATATTCACAAAGCAGTTAACTCACCACTGCATAGTCACCCATAAAAATTCAAGAAGGAAACTTTTAAGGGATAAATTTTCAGGGAGTAAGTCTTAAAGGGGGAACTTTTTCTTTTTCAGCGTGTTTGTTATATTCTATAAATATGTTACAAAATTTTATTCTCAAAAAGTTAAGTATGTCTGGTATGCCTATAAAATTTTAAGTTATAAAAATAATTTTGATTATCTATAAATTAGAAAAATAAGTATTTTGTAGATCAACTCAACTTCTGCATATAGCACATAAAGCATATGCACCAACCTGAGAAACAATTCAACTCAACTAACATTTTCAAATAATAAGCTAGATTTCACGCAAAATAGCAAGGGATTCAATTTTACAACAAAAAGCAACAAATAAATGCCAAAGAAACAATTCCAATTGAAATAAAAACACCGATATAAAAAATAAAAAAAATCAGCGAGATTTTCCCCAATTTGCATGTCGCATTATAGAACAAAAAAACACAAGGTGGCTTGAGGAAATGGAAATTTGACCTCTTGCTTAGACAAGAGTTTGCACTGTAAGAGCTAAGAAATTTGCAAATCGAGGTTTCCATGCAAATTTGCATGCACTAAATCCATGTCTCAGCTACTACTATCCCACCTCCGAATCTTCTTCATCGTTTGGATCAATGTCCTCCCCTGCGAATTGACGGAAACCAAATAGCACAGAGGGAGAACAAGGCACAAGGAGACGAAGCAATGACAGAACAATGAACAAAGTAGCAGCAGAGAGAAAGAGAGAGAGAAAAAGCAAAGCGACGGCGGAGAGAGAGCAGAGCGACGGCGGAGCGGCGGTGGAGAGAAAGCAAGGCGATGGTGGAGCGAGAACAGAATGAGATGCAAAGTGCAGAGAATGGAGCGAGAATGGGGAAGAAGGTACAGAGCAGAGAATGAGGAAGCATGGGGGCGAGGAAGCGTGAATGCAGAGTGTTGAAAGAGTGAGAGCAAAGTGATGGAGGAAACATGAATGAGAGGGAGGAAGCAGCGAGAGTTGACACAAGTGAAATTTACCATGGTCTCAACATAGGTAAAAGTTTCTCGCATAATTTGAAAATATTTTTCTCCTCTGAAAAGTTACTCCTTCTTGTTTATTTTAACCAAACATAATTTTTTTATAGAAAATTTACTCTAATAAATTTTAACCTCATTGAGGGAGACATGAAATTTTTGGAAAGGAAATGAGAGGGCAATGAAAAAGGGTAGGGAAGAGGTAGGACGGGGACTCCTATGCTACACTATATCATGGAGTGCATCAGTAGTCTACATCCTTTTTATTTTTAATTATTTTATTTGATTGTAATCCCTGCTAACATAATTTTGTTCCTTTATTAGTGTTATACCCGAGGGTTAATTAGAAAGATATATAGTTTGGAAAAAATATATATTTAAAAATGATTGGACACAAAAGAATTTGGAATTCTGTTCTTATTATTGTCGATTGAGTAGGGTTTGTTCTATAGTTTCTAAGGTATTATAGGACACAAAAAAATGCTTGGGCCGGCGATGTAGCACAATGGGCTTCTTCTTGTAATTGTCTATTGTGGGGTTGTGGTCTATAGTTTTTCAGGTATTAAAAAAATAAAAAGGTTGGATCTTAAATTTTTTTTTCATGGATCCATAACTTTATCATGATTTAAATTTTATGAAATCTGATTGTACCAAAAAGTAAATTAAAAAAATTAAAATCCCACCCAACAATTTAAAATATGGATTGGTCTTGAGAAGCCAAAAAAATAAAGAGTTATATGTTATCTTGCTTTTGGACAATTGAAAACAAATGAATTATGTAATAACTTGTCTACCAAACTTACAATGTCTCAAAAATATCAGTATCAATATAATTTACATTCGGATTATGTGAGTTGAGTATTAATAAAAACAACCTTCTTTAAAATGAAATTAACACTTGTTAAAGATTGGGATATGAAGAACGTTTACCAAAAAATTGGTAAAAAGAACTTAAAGCATTGGTGTGCTAAAAGACAACTAAGATGATAAGTAGATAGAATAATAATAATATGAAAATATTATAGGCGGTGAAGGATAAATACTAAACATAAAATTGAAGTTTAAATCATGTATTGTGTAATAATCTAAAAATTATATAAAAATTAATTTGAGCTTTTCTAGTCATAATTTAAAAAATCTGACAAATATATAAATGACGAGGATGATCCAACAAATCTATATAAAAAAAAAGTGAATAGTAACTTGCAGGTCCTGCAGGCCCATTGGGACAGCCGAAACCCTATAATTAAGGCTCGGTGATGCCCGAAATTGAAAAATTATAGGATTAAGATTAGAAATGGGTAGGAATAAAGGTTTACGTGAAATTATTTTTTGGGCAATGTTTGATTTTCCGAGTACATTGTTTTACTTGTTCGATAAACTTTTGATGTGCGATATTTACACCGAAGGAAAGCTTAATCCATAAGATTTGGATAGTGTCTATCCATTTAAACTAAGTGAATGGCTAAGATTCAATCTTGATTTCCAAGATCAAATCCTAATCATCCATCTTATATTCTTTTTTAAAAGAATTAGATTTTTTATTATATAATTATACAACCTAATCTAATAACATTAAAAAGCCACCAACCTTATCATTTTGAAGCCACTTTCTCGGCCATGACCAAGAACCAAACAGCCACCATTTTTTTTCTTCAAAACTTAATTTCAAACCTCAATTTTCCTAGCCTAGAGTTGTTAAAACTTTCAACTTCCTTCACTAAACTTGTTATACTCCTCAATATCTATCAAACTAATCGATTAGAATTTGAATCCCTCAACTTTTACTATTTTGAGAGCTCACCACCTGCTGTTTAGGGAAGGGTTTGATGTTGATTTGGTAGCCTTGAAGTGAGCAAGATTACTCTTGGAACATCCTTGAAGCCAAGATCCTTAAAGCCACAAAAGTAGGGTTTTCTTTGGCCTTTTCCTTTCAAAATTATTCTGAGAATTTTTTTATGTGTTTTATTCCAAAATTTCTAGTTATATTTGATGATAATATGTTGATATTGATGTGTTAATTTTGGTGGAGTGTTTGGATGAGGCTAAAAAATGATTTTTTGTCAAAAGAAGTTTTGGCTAGGCTGCTGGATTTTTGATTTTCCTACTGGCAATGATTGTTCACGAATTTTTTGAGGGAATTGTGGGTATTTTCATGAGCTATAAAAATTATATGTTGAAATTAACATCCTAGGCTAGTTCCAATAATTTTTGTGAGTTCTGTTTTTGACTCCTAATGATTTAAAAAATTAAAGAACCGAAGTTGTAACCATGCTACTTGGAAAGTTGAATCTGAAGCTGGGAAATTGTCTAATTTTGTTATCATAGCAAATGATGGACTTTTCCTTTGAGATTTTTAAAAGTGTTGGAAACATATTGATCCATGATTTTTATTCTAAAGTAATTCATTCATTTGCTTTGGTTAAAAATTAGTGAATTCTGGCATTGAGCTAAGGTTAAGTGGTCTATGACCACCAAATTTGTAGAATTTGTTGACAGAGTTAGAGAATTCTCCTTGCTATGAAATTTTTACAGGGCCTTGTGCACATATTAAGATGTCTTGGAGAATTTTTGTAGCCCTAGCAGTGGATGTTTGGGATGCATAATAAATTTTACTCTTTAGGCATGAATTCTACGAACATGCTGTAATTGTATTGACATGAACTCAAGTATTGATTTGGTGATATAATGATTCTTGATTTAAATATGATGAGTATGTATGCATACTACACAATTTAAAGACTGATTTATGAGCCACAAATAAGAATTTCTTGTGATTAAATGGCTATATGTGGCTTATGCATACATTTGAAAAGAAGAAAGCACAAGGTGAAATTATATGAGAAAAAAGAATGTATAAATTTCACTCATGCATGTTTTGACATAAGAAAAAACAACAACAAGACTTCAGTTGAATAATGGAAAGACAAAAATAGAAACTTCCCTAATGTGCATATTGTGATATATGGAGAAAACAGAAACAAGACTTAAGTTGAATTGAAGGGAAGGCAAAAAGAGGAACTTCTCCCAAGATATTATAAGTTGGTAGACATATCGACTAGGAATAGAACTGTATGTGATTCAGAAATGGAATAAAATGAAGTCCGATGATCACATATAAGAATGGGCTCAGTCCTTATAAGCAGTCTAATTCCCATATGTGGTGTTAACCGCTATAAATACCATTTGGTATAAACTATTTATTGTAGAGTTGTCCACGACAAATACTCGTTGGGTATAAACTAAGTCTTTCCTATGTCAATGATAAAAAGAGAAAAATACACTGAATTGAGTTTTGCAGTATGATAAGAGCTAAATCTTTCCTATGTCAACGAAAAGAGAAAAATGCACTGAGTTAAGTTCTTTGGTCACAAGTAAAGCCAGGTTCCTTTGAGATAAGTTCATTACATTTAGTACATGCATAATCATGCCATATTTAAATGTTTTGATTATGATTATTTACTATGTGTTTGAGTTTTATTATATATGTGCATTAAGTGATTAATCATTAAAAGCTACCCACTTCGGAAGTACGATTTAGAACTCTAAAATTGAACCATTGTTATGAAATGTATGATCACTTTTTCCTAATAACTGAAGTAGCTGGGACGATGACGATGACATTATGATTGTGTATTTGGAGAGTTACCCTACTGAGAATTGTATAATTCTCACCCCTATGTTTTTATGTTCCTATGTCATTTCCAGGTTGGTTCCAAGGACAAGGAGGCTATTGCATGAAAGAAATCTACTCTGCAATAGTTTAGTAGAGAAGACTTGTAATTTTTGTAGTTAGTTATATATATATGTACCTTTAAAAGATAATTAGATGTACTGTAAAGCTCTTGGAAGAGCTTCCTTTTATATTTGACTTTGTATTTAAATAACTACTTTGTGTATTGTTATATATTTTGATAGAACCTCGCATCAGTTACTAGACGATTTAGCCGACCTTTATTCTAGATATTTAAGAAATGTCCATTAATTTATAAGTAACAACTCTTGAGTATAATGCCATGACTTAAGGATAATGTTGTACTTGAGAGGATGTTACATAATGTCTACATATAGGTATTTTAGTCTTAAATAAAAAGTTCATATGACATTGCTGCAAAAGCATAAAATTGAAGTTTAAATTTCAACCTTCATTAAGAAGCTGTTATGACAAACCAAAAAAGACGATTGCCAAAATGTTAAAAAAAAAAATATAATATGAGATTGATATCCAGCTCTACTTATTCTTCTAACACTTGTATTTGCTATGCACAAGAAGATTAATTAGATTATATGCAAAATAAATGACATAATTGGAGTAATAATTTTCTTGATATCATATCATATTATATACATAATCCATAACGATGTAATACAATCAAATTATCTTTTAATTTGCACATAATATTAAGCATCTTCCATAACATTTGCATGATTTGCAAAAATAAACAATGTTTAAATTAGATATTTAATTAAAATTAAAAGAAGTAAATGTATATAAGCTGAATTCCTATATCTACATGACCCATGCAATTAATGCACCAAAATTATAATAATTAATAACCACATTTTGAAAATAATTATTATTATTAAGGCGAATTACATTGACATACTTTAAGATTTGATGAAATTCCCATCAACTTCCCTCTATTTATAAAATTTACTTTAGAGATACATGAATTTGTGAAATTATTGCACTGACTTCCCCTAAGTTTGTAAAATCATTACACCGATTTCCCCTTCATTGCACATTGAATAGTACATTTAAGAAAGGTTAATGTCACCCAGACAAATAAAGAAAAACTAGAGTGAATTCCATCAAATCTCAGGGAGATTATTGTAATTTACACTTAGTATTAACTATAGATAGGATTTAAAAAAATTAATAATACTCAACAAGATTGTGCTGCTAGAATATTTGGTTTGAAAAAAAAATATTCTCAATTATTTCTTTTGTCGTCATCTATTATGGTAGCTTATGATGATATAAGCATCATCTAAAAAAATAGAATAAAAATGTATAAAGGGTTTAATGCCCTTCGAAGTTTATCAAAATAAAAAATGTAAAAGATTTAAAATAGAATATTAAAATACACACATATGTATCAATTATTAGTTCATGCATATTATTATAATATTAAAATAAAAAATAGAAAATACATAACAAACTGAATTGATAACTTCAAATATAGGAGAATTAAGAACAAATATAAAGAAATATTAAATACACAGTGGATCAGAGTGGTACTTAGAATATATTAAAACTTTGTCAAGTGCTTGCCTAGTGAGCTGGCTTAAATTGTGTTGAGGCTGGAAATAAGAAAAATTCAAATGCAAACAAAATTTTAGCATTAGTATTTGATATATTCAAATGAAAACAAAACAGAAATATATATTAATTTGGCCTACTAGCCTTTTGCGAATAAAGCAACTAAAGGACTTGATATATTTTTTAACACCCTATAACCAAACCCATAATTAGCGTTGTTGTAATATATGGGATTGCTAAAAATGAAAGGAGGATAAAAGAACTAAAGAAGAGATGCTATGCCTTACCGTCCACCACTCCAAAGGTCTTTTACACCATTAAAGAAGATAATTTTGCTTGCTTAACTTTTTAAAACCCTCCCAATATCTTGCAGAAAACTTAACCCACTTGGAGCATGCATGGAAATACTTGGCGTTGTGTCCCTCTCTTATGCCATAATCATAATCTGATGAGCATAAATTATTCAAAAGTCATTCTTATGCCATATTTATAATTTGTGGAGAAGCATTCGGAGTAAAAGGAAAGTCATAGAAGACAATTGGATGAGATAACAACTTGAAAAGATCCAATAAAGAAGGTGATAAGGTGGTGCAGATAAAATTGCAAAAATGTACTTTTAGTGAACAAATTGGAGAAGAAAGACTGCAAATAAAATTGCAAAAGATCCAATAGAAGATGTGCCAATGTGGTGCTAGAATTTCATGCATTTAAAATTGATACTGGAGTAACAAAAATCATTCTTATGCGATTGTCTAATAAGCAATATACAAATTGGAAAGAATATTTGTTACCAAAACATATTAGTTTTTGTGCCCCATTCCTGATATCCATGGCGAACAAAGTAACAGCCTATGACGGCAATTTAAATTAAGCTACACTTCATCACTAATATTTAGAAATCAAAGTGCAAAGTCATCTGCAATTGAAAGGGAAGTATATCGAGAATTCCAAACTTCTACAATAATCTCAAAGAAGCTTCACTAGATCTGTAAGCAAGCATGCAATTCATTTCCATCAAGATCTTACCCTACAATCAATTAAAAAGGGACAACTAAAGCGATATATCACCATACCAACCTCAACAATGGTACTATCCATATGAACGTGACATGGGAAACCTCTTACCAATAATCTTACACCATGAAAGCTCCTACAACTTTTGTTCTCATTTGCTTCCTAAACATTCAGAACCAAACCCACTATAGACAATAGTCACCAAGATATTATGTGGCATCCACCAATAAAACCCCCTTGGAAAAAAAAGGTAAAAAAAAATCCAAAGGCAACTTCATTCCAATTCAAGTTGTACCGTAAAGCTGAAGGGCAAGTAGTGAGCAGAAGTATCATCAAGGAATTCATGCTCGTTATTTTCTTTCACACATAACAGGTTCTAGAAATCATTTCAATATAATAACTCCCAAATAAAATTCCATTCTTATATAATTAGTGTTGTATCAGATCCTTGACAACAAAGATCCTGAAACTAGAAATTTAAAAAGGGTGAATGAACAAATTGAATATTGATAAATAAAATAATTAAAATAAAATAAGAGTACATTTTGGCAATCTTGTACTTACTTGTGATAATAAAGTATAAAGGATTTTTGAATACTTACCTTCACATTAGATAACATGTCTTCAATCAAAGGACTATTTCATTAGCCTCTGCTAACTTTCATATGAAAACATTCTCCCAAAACAAATCGTTTAACCTGGATCAGAATTAAAATAGAGTAACAGTCCAACATTGTGAACTTGAAAAAATTGTATTAAACTTTGAATCTTTCATTGACAATACAATAAAATAAACAAAATTGCAACTTTCGTTGTATTCAAACAAAATTGCAACATCATTGTTGCATAGTACTTTACGTGTTTAAAATGCTTTTTATTTAGCATAATGTGGAAAAGGTTCATGGTACAATAAATTAAAGTTCACCATATGTTTTGTTATAAAATAGATCTCATAAATTTTGAAGTAACATTGGATACAGCACCAAATCAAAGTGTTAGTCCACTTCTATGCATCTTCTATCAATTTGGAGCTTCCATTTTTTGTTTTTGGTAGGTAAGAAAAGGTTCGGTCACCATTGAGATGGGAACTCAAAAACATGGAATTTTTGTCTTCATAATCAATGACAAAAAGCTATTAAGATACAATCTTAATGAAGAGTTGGTGTTTAACACTTAGTTTGACCAATTAGATTGAATACACAACAATTTTTGCAGCATATTCCAGTGTCAACTTTGTGATGGAGAAATTATAAGCATCAATCAGAACAACTATGCTATCATCAAAAAGTTCATTCTGGAAAGAATATTCACATAAACAAACACATGATAAGAAAAGCACTAAAGAAGCAATATCAGATACACATAGGTAGTAAACCTTAGATATTAGTGGAGGTATCCTTTGTAATAACCCTCCATACCTTTTCTTGATAGCTTTTTTCTGCAAAAATAGATTGATAGATTACAATAACGACACAACAACATTTATTCATCATAACATAAACATGTGTTATGAGATTCAATAATAAGAAAAACAATTAAATTTGTAAGAACTCTTAAGAAACCTTGCATTATAGAGGCATTCTTTGAAATGCTTAAGTGATTTTAGTACTTGCTAATCAACTATAGTTATGCTTAAAGCTTTAATTTCATACTTTAGGCAAGTTGTCTTGCTTGGTTGTCAAACCCAAAATTAAGAAAGTCAATATTATTTAAAAGTTACAGTAAAATTGAATAATGAATTAGGAACTAAAGAGGGAGTCATCTCAAAATAGGAAACCAATTGAAGGTAGAAATTACATGAGAAAATGAAATTCAAATATTGAAATGAGTATAAAAATTATCACTTAAGAGAAAGTCTTCTCACAATAACATTTCAGCAACAAAAAGTAGATGAACTGGCTATTAATTTGTTACATGTGCTATGCAAATATATTATATTTACAATGAATCAAGAATTTAAGAATGCAATCAATATGGATAGGTGCAAGTTGACCAAGTGCATAACACAAAAGGAATTTGATGGCTATTGTGGAGGATGAGTTTTGGTTTGATTGAGATTTGACCTTTCTTGATTGTTAGCGTCATTGAGAAGGGCAACATTTGAAAGAGTTGACAATTTATGGCAGCATGATTGATAATAGGAGAGAAACAAAATTAAATTGTGTATATATATATATATATAGTACTAGCAATATGTAAACTCCAATAAGCACTATCTAATATCATTAAGAGAAAGTGAGAACTATATGCATGAAATGAAGCTATCACACCTGCGGTGGTGAAGAGATCTTGTTTATAAACCAAGCATGGTCAAATAGTTAATATGCTCACTTGTCATGTTGTATCATTTCTTGGTAGCATTCATAGTGCTTAGTTTGCATAACAATGGTATCTTTCAACTTTGTCAAAAAGGTACTACAGAAACATAACAAAGACACATCATGTTATTCTTAAGTTTCCAATGACATAATCTAAATTGATGCAATTCCATACGTACTGTAATATTTTCACCAAGTCAGAAGTTTTAACACTCTAGATGATATGGCTATAAGATATCCTTGTAAGAACCATATATATATATATATATATATATATATATATAAATATATAATTGGTAGGCTCTGGTACTGATACAAGGCCACATGTGTCCACTGATTTAGGAGCCTTCTTTAATGTATCAAGAGACCTTGCTCTCAATATAAGTACAAAAATAGAAAATTACCTTAAATCGGTAATTTGATATCTATACTTGAAAAGTTCTTTCAATTTTCTATTAATAAGTGGTGAACTATAACTCACTATCCATTTTAAATTAATCACCAGATATCATTCAAGTGTTTTGTATAATACCCTCCAGAATGTAAAGAAGCAATATCGTAACGAAGAAAACAAAAAACTCAAACACTAAAATAAACTTTATTGTCATAAAAACCAAAACACAACAAATATAAAATTTAAAAGTACCTTCTCAATATCTAGCTGCATCTATAATGATGTGTAGTTAGCTAAAGAAGACATCTTAGAAACCAAGTTGTTTCTAGTCAACCAAAAAAATTGCATTTCATTATCCAAAGTTGCACAACAAACAAAATTAGAAATAAGCAGAAAAGTGGAAGAGCCAAGCTTAAGAACAACAAAGAAAAAAAATAAAAAACTACACTGATCATTTAGTATAAATTGATTAGCAAAAGTAAGTATGAGGAAGAACCAAACTACTTATGATGTGGCCTAGAAATGACACTAAAATAGAGAATCCTTTCTCTCTTCTGCCATCAAAATGCAGATTTAATTTGTGTAGCTTCATGGCATCACTTCAAAACAATCTAATAGTAATGCATAAGATAATGAGTAATGGAACATACACTCGAATTAAATATAAGTTAATATGACTCCAAATTCAGTAATTTCAGAGCAATATAGTCCAAATATCAATGACTTGTAATGAGGTTCCTCAAGGAAAAAAGATAACTTGTTTCTTAGCTTCTAAATCTTTCTCAATCATTTATTCTTTATCCAATTATCTTAGATATGGAAGAAGAACCTGCAGCAAATTCTTTGGGAGCTCAACTCTTTCATGTTCATTGATTTTCCCTTCTTTTCTCGTTGTCTACAATAAACCAAAAAGGCCACATTTCAAATACAGAATATAGAAAATAATAGGAAAGCGAATCTAGAAAGGGAAAAGAAATGACATTTATAACTTAATCAGATTGCTAGGATGTTTTGCAATTGCACGTACCACAGCACATAGGACATGACTCTGCAATATCATCCGATTTCAATTGATGATACCTAAGAAAACAAAAATATCTAGCACGAACAACGTTGGTCAATCCTCCATCATCACAAATCTAAACTTGTAACAACTTTTCATGGTATGTGAATAAGATATAGGCCAAATAGAAAGAAACACCATTGTAGGTAAATATTTTGCAAAAGACATAGAAGAATGTATTCTTCCCAAAATCTAACCACAGTTCTTAAAATGAATCCCAACAAATTTTTATCAAAACAAATGACATAACTACCAAGTGAAATGGAATACTAAACTGGACAAAACCAATGGAGCTTATGAATGCATGCTTAGTAAGAGCTTGAGCCAAATCTCTACATCCATTGTACAAACATCAAAATTAGGTCCACTTGAAATTTTTCATAGTCACAAATGAAATAAATAGTTTTGGTGATATTAGGGCATAATCTCATGTAATAAGTTGACTTTACTGATATTAATGCATAGGTTTCAGCATATTGTCTTCATAGATATCACCAAGGCACATCTAATATCAATACATGTTACTTTAAAATGATATAAAAGTTAATACAAAACAACATTGTAAGCTTAAATTTTCATCATTTTAGTAATCGTTAATACCTGAAGAATAGGTGGTAGTGTTGGCACATATTTTGCATCTAAGGGGTGCACCTCATAATACTGATCCTTGCAATTTTTGGGCTCACTATAATAACTGCAAGAGTTTTTGTATCACACAATTTTGAGAAGTGAGATAGATTAGACAAATGAGGATCAACACTTTATTAGGACTAAATACTTAGAAAAAATACTTATGCTTTGTTCAATAAATACAACTAAAGAAATGTGAATGCAATGAGACTGATTGAAAGAATCACAATTAAGGAACACAAAAAATAAGAACTTGATAAAAGCATAACACAGTAAATATGATAGTTTAAACAAATAAATAAAGACAAACAAAAGCAATTAAAACCTTGAATAAGCATTAGTATCATATTGATAATAAAGACACTAATATCATTCAAGAGGTCTAAAGTAAGATAAAATTTGAAGTAGATTACCTTTTTGCATCTTCAAGTTCCTCAATTACCTTTATAAGAATAGATAGAGCTTGTAAAATCCTCCTGGAAAAAGTAAGAAAAAACCTTAGAACCAAAAAATAAAAAACATTGAGTATGATCTCTAGTTACTGTAGGTAGGCTACCAAACAGAAGAATTGGTCAAACAGAAGTAAGCTAAACTGAAAAAGACAAAATGGAAACCTAAAAATGGATTAAATAAAAGTAAACTTACCACTATTGCAAAGACATTCTCAACCTTGCTATCTTAGACCAAAAAATTGCAAAAAACTTTACAATAAAGAGCCACTGAAATCATTAGCTTCATGATTTAGAAAAGAGGAAGAAGAAGGAAACGAAATAACAAAACAGGAAGATGAAAGAAGAAGAAGAGAAGAAGGAAGAGGAGGAAGAAGCCAAAAAAGAAGAAGAAGAAGAAGAACGAGCCGTAAAGCCCCTACCATGAGAGACTATATGAACCACCTCCATGAAACCCTTATCAGTCAAACAATCACAATGGAGCCACCCACACGCGAGCCACCATCGCTGATCTATCACTTCCACTGTGCACTGCGCTACCATCTTTGCACAAACCACCATCCATATCATCACACCATGACCACCACCACCAACACCTCGCCTTAATTTCCAGCAGCAATCATGAATGGGAATGGAGTACGAAAATAAAAGAAAAAAAGGGATGAATAGGAGAAATGGGAGAAAAAGTCAAGAAGGAGTGGACATGGAGTCTGGGGTAGGGATTGGATAGGAGAAGATAAGGTAAAGAAAAGCTGAAAGGGAAAGGATTTGTGTGAAGGATTACTGGATTTTTTTTATTTTATTTTCAAATGGGAAGGGCTTTTGATTTATTTTGTGTAGGAATAAGTGACGTGCATACGTGCATGCATGCTAGTGTTACATATTCTGCAGGGATTAGCTGTTAGTAAAAGAGTACATGAGAAGGGTTGTTGAATTGTGCTTTCTAAATTCTTCTTTTTAGTTCTGAAATTTTCAACGTAAAACATACTATCAAGCATGAAGCTTGAAGTGTAGCAAAATAGTGGTTAGATGTTTCAAAAAGAAGGTCCCTGATGCATGAAAATAGTTATGCATTTTGATGATACTTGATTAATTATTAACTTAAGGTGCATAATAGGAAAATAAAAGGTTAGGGAAAAGAAAGATGAACAGAAGGATTTTTATATTGGTTCAACCCACCTGCCTACATCCAGTACTCAACACAAGTTGAGATTTTATTAAACAACAATTTTCTCAACCTGAGAAACTAAACCGAATAGTCTCTACAATAGCTTTCCCAAGCTCTAACTTTCACAGTGGCCAACCCCAACTGTGACTTAACTGAGTAGTTATGTACCAACCTCTCCAAGCTGAATTGCGTAGTTCTGAGCCAGCCTTTCCAAGCTGAACTGTGACCTGCAGATACTTTTTACTGTCATGTTGTAAGTAGTCTTGAACCACCCTCTCCAAGCTGAATCGTGATAAGCAAATATTTTTGCTATCCCGTTGTAAGTAGTTTTACTTTAACCTCTTCCAGCTATGTCTCACACTGATCACTACTGGATCAAGGTTACAAAGGTTAAGTGTTTGGGTTGCCACTCAAACTAACCTATACCCATGTTTCCTTAAGAATATTAGCTAATACAGACCTGGAAAACATGAGCGACTCCTTTCTCATGTCTCTTCATGAGAAGAGCATATAAACCATTACAAAATAAAGAAAGAAGATTTCTTACAATTCAAGATGATTGATTACATAATATGATGAACAACACAGGAAGTGTGGAGAGATTTTTCCAGCATTTATGCTCTTATGTCTTCAATTCTCTCATCTGTATTTGTGTATGGCATCTCTAGTTATACAGGTTCATCTTCATGACCGTTGCCTTTGATTAGATCTCCAAGTGACACATGTAGATCATCAGTTGTGTCTTGGAACGTTACTCTAAAGAGGTAGGCTAACAGACTTGTCATATCGGTTGCAGAAGCCGTTATAATATAGAGGTTTCTAATGTCCTCATTTTTCCTTTTACTTTCTGACCATGGTTTCTGAACTCCTCCTTCTAGACGATATGCTCATGAATCAATTAGGCGGAAGAGATGACATACTAGTTGTAACACTAGGTCTGATTCGAGATTTGAATTTTGAAATTTGAATTCTCCCTCCATTTTCATCAGTGTTCTGTGCTCCATAATAAAGTGAGCTTTTTTATTG
Organism: Dalbergia cultrata; assembly: GCA_031216105.1. Classification (NCBI taxonomy): domain Eukaryota; kingdom Viridiplantae; phylum Streptophyta; class Magnoliopsida; order Fabales; family Fabaceae; genus Dalbergia; species Dalbergia cultrata. The sequence goes on along the minus strand of CM062353.1, from coordinate 24,875,554 downwards.
GCATATTCAATCCCTTCAATTTTCTTTGATCTTCTAGTCTTCAATCTTGATTGTTTGATAATGATTTCTTTGCGATTGTATTAATTGATGACTGAGTAACACGTTGTTCTTAGACATGAATTGATTTCTTCATCTTGGGTGTACTTTTTTATGTCTCGTGCTACTTTTTGAAGATCCCATCCTTGGTTTCTTGATCTCTGGCTTGAACTACTTCAGTCCTCAGGCATTTACACTTTCTTTCCACGAGATAATATTCACCTTTTTAAGCTTGATCTCCTCTCTTGAGATAAACATGATTTCTCATGTGTAGTGAGATTATTCCCGATTTAAGTTTGCTTCTATGCCTTTGGTCCGTAAACATGAATACGTTCTTTGCTTGAAATAACATTCACTTTGTTTTCAACTTAATCTCTTCCCATGAGATAAATCATGCTTGTGCATACAAAGTGAAATATTATTCTTTGCTTTAAGCCTATATTATGCTTTAATCTGTATACACATTCTTTGCTTCACATAATATTCACTTTGTATTTAGCTTAATCTCTTTCCTTGAGACAAAACATGTTTACACATACAAAGTGAAATATTAATCTTGATTTAAGTCCGTGAGATACAAACCAGATTAATCTATTATGCTTTGTCAAGAAACTCAAGGTAGCCGTTAGTCATTCGTCAAAGTATTTTCTTTAAACTGGCTTTGTTGTCAATCAAAACATTTAAGCTCTTATTTTCTTAAGGGTTCTGGAGTTTACATCAGCTGTTGATTTTGAATTTCAAAATTTGTAAGCACCACATCACTTCAGAAAACCACCACAGAGGACATGGCGCAGGAAATTGCAATTAAGTGACTTGCACACCATTAAGCTTGCAGAATAAGCTTCTACATATCTACATCTGCATATATACAACAACGAAAAAGGGAAATTTACAAGTTCATGAACACGTGTCGGGTAGAAAAGGCTACAAATCATCTTTTAAAGAATAAAGAAGGATCACCAAAACTTTAAGAGAAATGATATTTTAAAGTTAGACACCCATATGGGTCCCATGTGATGTGAGAGGAGTGATAAAGAGAGAATAAGTGGGGAAAAAAAGCAAATAGTGGGACCCATGTGTATTGTGAGTGGGGTGTTTGGGTGCTTGAGAAAAAGTTAGGTGTTCAAATAGCAAAACCCAAACTTTAATGTAAAATTCCAAACATTTTTCTATTATCGTGTTTTATTATCAATTGATCATTTTATATTTTTTTTATTGAGTTTTATTATTAATTAATCATTTTCTATGCGGCGACATTGACTTCCCCTCCAAGGGTGACTATAGGCCTGCCACTGTTTGCAGCGACTGTAATTTAGTCAATTCCTGCTCCAACGAAGCCATTATTAGCCTCGGTATAGTCGAGTAGCATGGTTGGACTACAAAACACTACCCCAATACAAGGTCGTCATATTGTCACTCCAATTAGGTCACTCACTTCCTCCCAATCTTAACCAACTTCCCCAATGAAGGAGGAAGGTGGAGAACGAGCCATAGTGACAACAACATCCTTCATCATAAGGCAAATCGATGAAGGTATACACAACTTGATGTATCAATTATTGGCTCAACTGGGGAACATTATATGGCCAATGGTCCATTACATTCTACAAGCCACTCCTGCATTGAGTCAAGGCAATTGGAATCGTAATCCTCAGCTAGAACAATACTATGACGGGGCTCCCACTATAATATGAATGCCATATATTGTCAGCCATGAGGTGTAGCCTCCTTTGAATTGGCAAAGTCCACACGCTTAAGAGAGAACAAATGAACATTCCCTCTTGGTGTGTCGAGGATACCTAAGCGTATCACCCCAATTCACCTATTAGGATTAAAATCATAGGGTCTTCTGAAATAGGTCCCTTAGGCTACAAACACAGGGCAAACCTAGGACTAACGGGACGGTTGATGATGGAAACCCACTAACTTGCACCACCACTTCCACCACCTGTTTATGCATCCCCCTTATAGTAGCCGTATAGGGGCCCAGGAACAGATTCATATGTTTCCTGCAACCTTCTAATATACTACCTTTGTAGGAACCTGGGACCAAATCCTTAATCGATGCAACAACAAAACAAGGGTTACCCTAGGCAAAGACTAGGAGATCATTTCCACGAGATCTGTGATCCTTTGCCCTCAGTCATGGACCCCCATACCTTGGCTGAAACCATGAGGCGTTGCTTTGGTGTAGAATTGAGACCCTTGGAATAACCCATGTATGAGAAGCCTTATCCCGATTACGTGGACTAAGTACCCTTCTTTACGGGATTCGAAACACCTGATTTCACAATGTTCTTTGGGGAAATACAAGTCTACCATGGAGCACATTTGCCACTTCATATGGTAGTGCATAGATGCTAGCCATAATGACCGTTGGAGGCTGCAATTATTCCCTTTGTCTCTTACAAGCACAACTTTCTCATGATATTAATCCTTGCCACCCAATTTAGTGAAAAACTAGGTTGAGAAGGAAAGGATTTTCCATGACATATTCTATAAGCCCCGACCTAAGACATCTGTCTTGGATCTTATGCGAAAAAGGCGAATGAACCAGTAACTAAATTATTGGAATGTTTTTGCCAAACCAAAGGCTGTTGTAACCTCTACATACTCGAGGATGAGTGCACCTCTATAGCTGTGAACAAAATGAACCCTCTACTTAAAAAGAATTTAATTGTGATAGAATACACTAATTTGGCCCAATTTTCCTAGAAGGCTACTGGGATATAGTAGTTCATTATTAAGAAAGAACAAAAGCGTGCACAAAGGGCAAGCCCTAGAGGATATAAAATTGTGGCCAACGTGGAATGTGACTCAGCTAATGAAACCAAAGGACAAAACGAAAAGGCTACTCCCTCAACTGAGGTCATGGTAGCTAAGTTACTGGGGGATAAGCCCAAAATATGTCTTGTTTTTACAATGTCTAAAGGTAAAAAGAAAGCTAAAGCTGAGAAAGAAGAGTCATATTTTTTTATATAACAAAGGCTGATAAAATCTTTGGCTATATTGTCAAAGACAAGCCAAATAAATTGTCTGATGGCATAAAACCGCCTACCTTGGAAAAAGTACAAAATATCAAATATTGCAAATGGCATAACACTTATACATAATTTACCAATAATTATAACTCGTTTAGAAGCATTATTTAGAAAACGATTAAAGATGGGAGGATTTCAACTAATTAAGAAAAAAGTGAGGAACTTGATCGGTGATACAGATCCCTTTCCAACAACCTCGATTAATATGTTCTTTATAATATTCTTGGAAGAAGAACAAGAAGTTAAGGTGAGAAAATCACAAACCCAAAGAAAAAGTCAGAAAACACGAGGAAAAAAAATGACTAAGCAAGTAGAGAAGAAAGCCTCCAAGCTAAGATAAAGACCAAAACCAGAAGCTAGAATAGATCATGGACCAAGGTTGCAACCATCAAACTCCAACACATTAGACGGGATATAGTTTCACTGGGATCCCCTGAAGAAAGGAAAGGCCTGACAACCCATAAGCTGAAATATCCAGATGAAACATAAAAATGCTCCCAAAGGTCGTAGATGACCCTCTACCTAAAGAATCAATGAGGATAGTGGAAATGAATTTCAAGGGAAATGAAAACCACCGTGAAGATAATCGGTAGAGCAAAGGACATCAGCCAAGGCAAGAAAATGCTTAAGCCCAAGGCTAAATGGAAGAAGGCAGAATGTCGATTACTAGCATCCCAAATAGAAAAAGAAAGATCTTGCAGCCAATAATCAGTTGTCCATATCTCAGAAAAGGAGGTTGCAACATAAAAGATCAATTCAAAACCTAAAAAACATGGTTGCTTTAGGACATGCAAATGAGGTAGTAAGGGATCTTGTGTTATCTCCTTTAACCTCACCTAGAAAGGTTGATGCTACTGTCATTTACAAATAATTAGACAAGATGGTGGTTTCTCCAATCGTAAAGATAGACATAGACAAGATATTAGCACGACCAATGGACTTCATAAGGGAAGGCAAGTATACAAAGAACCTATTGGATGACCTTTTTAATACTAATGATTTACTAGAGTTAGGTAACAACCTTACAACCCTTGTATTACTGGGAATAGGCCAGATAACCTGTGAGGATAATGAAGGTTGTCCACAAAAATTAGATGATGAACTCTGAGCAACAAGCTTAGGATGTCCTATAACAGCTAATTTTGTATTCTACTGAGAATCATATCGAAGAATGCATTTTTCAGCAAGAGTTAGCCGAGAAGAATCAAAAGGAATTAGAGTAATGGAACCTTGCAATCGCATCTATTGAAAGAGAAATACCAATTTTTGAATCACAAGATCCACTGAGCGAGGTAAACTTAGCCACTGCAATAGAGTCTAGGATGACAAGAATCAGTAGCTTATTGAATAAGGAAACAATGATTGGCTAGTTGCATTGATAACACACACATGACTACCATGAGATCCCAAGGTTATCAAGACAGTTAGTGGAGCAGCGGTTGCCAATTATACTAGGATTTAAACCCCATAGACAACACCTGAGGAGGTTTGACCTAAAGTTGCTATGAAAAATCAAGTCATAAATAAAACACCTGCTAAAAGATGGATTTATTAGGACTGTGAGACATGTAGAGTGGTTAGCTAACATAGTTCCTATAATAAAAAAAGAGTGACCAAATGATAATTTGTATAGACTATAGGAATTTAAATTTGGCCATTCTAAAAGATGAGTATGTAATGCCTGTTATAGCTATATTAGTTGACACTGCTACTAATAATAAAATTATGTCATTTATGGATGGTCATTCAGGTTATAATAAAATCTTTATAGCCGAAGAGGACGTTCATAAGACAGTGTTTCGTTGCCTTAGAGCCATAGGCATATTTGAATGGGTAGCCACGCCTTTTGGACTAAAAAATGTTGGGGCCATTTATCAAAGGATGATGAAAGCTATTTTCCATGAGTTAATAGGAAGGTCCATAAAGGTATACATATATGATGTGGTCATTAAATTGGCTGGGTTTGAGGCACACTTGGCCAATTTAGAAAAAGATTTTATAATAAGAAAACTTAATAGCTTGTCATTGTCAACATCAAGTTTGGAAAATAGGAAATTGAATTCCCAACTGAATTGCAAATATTACTAGGCAGTGGTATGCAACATAGTTCGTCTCACAAGGATACTGAGCTAGTTAGTTGGGATAAGAAAGGGGTTTTGTTGTTCTAAAGAAATTTAAATAGCAAGAGAATGAAATGAACAATAATAAAGAAGCTAGCCTAGGGAATTCACAAGCTAGGGAGTGCTAATCATCAACATAAACAAATGATCAAACACTTGGTGAGGAGTTATGCGTCAACCATGCAATTACATAATCAACTAGCAAGTTTCCTTAAAATCAATCAATTTTAGGATAAAGTAAGAACATACATTAGATATTTGCAATCACAAAACCCAAATGTATGAACTATATTAAAACACCAATTGCCATAGCCCAATTCTCAATCAAGAAATAACTCTATTCTTTAAATCAATTAAATGCTTGCCAATCAGTCAATTAACTTGCATCCAATCAACAAGATAAGATATGAATGCCCACAATTTATGCTCATATACACATAATAGCATCTCATCAACATGCGTATCAATCAATTACATGAGAAGAGATAGAAACAAAGAGAAAGAGATCAACACCAAGAAATTGCATAAAAATCCCAATGTTTCAAAACACAACCCTAGCTCTTGAATATGCTTGGCTAACAAAGGAGCTACTCCTCCATGGATGAGATTACAAAAAAAGAAGAAGCAATAAACAGTGATAATTTGCGTAAATGAAGCAAACTAAGCGTAACAATGGGTGTTTTGGAATGAGGGAAAGGTAGAAGAAGAAAAAGAAGAAGAAGAAGAAGAAGAAGAAGAAGAAGAAAGAACTCTAACCTAACTCTATTCCTAATTTTGGCAAAGAATGTCTTGGAATTTGAGCTACAAAGTATTACATTATTCTCAAATTTGCTAAAAAGGGGCCTAAGTGGGTTAAAATTGCAAAACTCAATTTTCAGGTTCGGGCCCGCAAAACTCGCTGCAGCGACTTGCCTTAAACTCCACCACTGGCACTATCCAACTCGCTGCAGCGACTTGCCTTGAACTCCAACACTAGCGCTATCCTTTAGGTTCACTGCAGCAACTCTACCTCTTATGATAACTTCCTCTGGCTCAGTCGCTGTAGCAACTCGGCCCGAACATTTGTTATTTCTTCTAGCCACCTCTTTATCTTCTGCTTACTCCTAGTTTAACTTCACCATGCACTCTCAGAAGTGGCTCTTCCAGTGACAGTAATCCGCTCTGCAAAACATAGGTCTAATGAGAGATAAAAAATGAATTTACGCTAAAATCATTGAATGCAAGCCATAAAACAAAATTGAGTACAATTGGTAAGAAGATCCAAAACTAACAAAATTCAAGGAATTTAAATACAAAAAGAGTGCAAAATCACTAAGTGAATGAGGGAAAATAGTTATAGAAAAAGTGCTTATCAAAATCCCATCTAAGTGTGCCTTTGGAGTTTCAGCTGAGAACTTCCTAGGATTCCTGGTTTATCAACATGATAAAATAAGCCAAAGGTAGCTTTAGAAGCTCGCCCTAGTCAAATATCAAGGAATTGCAAAGCTTAATTAGGAAAATTAACTTTATGAGAAGATTTATTACCAATTCTATTGGGAAACTAAAAGCTTTTTCATGGTGAAAGGAACAGCAAGATGCTTTTGACCATATTAAAATGAGCCTAGCCAACTATCCTGTTCTCATCTCACCCACCATGAAGAAACCAATCAAGTTGTACATATCAACCCCTCAGGACTCCATCGACAGCCTTCTAGCCCAAGATGATGAAGATTGAACTAAGCTATTTACTTCTTAAGTAGGATACTAAATTATGTAGAGACTAGGTACACTCCTATTGAAAAGTCATACATGCCCCTATTTCATGCATGTACAAAGCTCAAATATGTAAAATGGACACAGTTAGACACTAATCAAATTGGCTGATATTCCAAGGGAGGTTGATGAAATGGGCATCAAAATTAAGCATCTTCACACTAAAATATGTTTCATTATGGGCTATGAATGGACAAGTGTTAACCGATTTCGTCACACAACACCCATGCCTCAAAGTGCAAGATCCATTAGAAGCACCAAGTACAGTGATTGGGCTAGAACCTTGGACACTTAGGTTTGACGAATCTAAACATCAAGGAGGAGTAGGTGTTGGCATCATCATCACGAGCCTTGAAGGAGAAAAAAGAAAGTTCAAGAATCAGTTGTGTTTTCCTTGTACCAACAATCAAGCAGAATATGAGGCCTTATTGATTAGGCTAAGGATGTTGCACACCCTGAAGGCAAAGGTAGTTTGCATATGTGGGGATCCCCAGCTAATGATCAATCAGATATTAAGGAATTAGAAATGTTATCAGCTTATGTTGGAAGAATGCTCACATGAAGCACTACAACTTTTGCATCATTTTGGTGATATAAGCATAAGGTATATTCTCCGAACAGTTAACGAAGAGGCAAATGCCTTAGTCCAATGTGCCTTAAGGTATCCTTCTCTAATAGCAAATGTTGGTCAACACAATCCAAGGCCAAAATATTGGAGAACATAGCTCATATCATACTTGGCCAACCTTTCTATGGACATAAAAACCAAGGTGAAGTATCAGGCATTGAAATATGTACTTATTGATGATGTGTTGTACCGAAAAGTTTGGAAGAGGTATTGATGAAGCTTGTTAACTCCATAGACTAATTCAAAGAGTCCTAGCAGAAGAATTACACACCATCATAAAACCTTGGCCCTTTAGAGGATGAGTTATGGATTTGATAGGAAAAATCTATCCCCTTCAATAAAGAGGCACTCATTCATTATCGTGACCACTGTTGGGTTTTTGCTCTTTCACTAAAGCCCAATAGGGCCTAGTGTGTAAGAAGAGCCCAAGAAACCTAGAGCCCGTTACATCTAAGGGTTAGGTTTTCTAGGAACCCATATATATACTACACTTAACCCTCTCCATAGAGAGAGAGCAGTCACAGAGGTAGAGACAAGGTCATCTCCTGATAGAGAGAGTGCCCACACACTATCTCCTTCCCCTTGAGACATAGTCTGGAAGGTCTGCCGTCAATCGACTACAAGCAAATCAATCGTGCGGTAACACAAGGATTCTCAGGCGAGGGATATCATCAAAGATCGACACTCCGAGAGGTAACATTCCTTGTGTGTTTATGAAACAATGATGATTCGATAAGCATACCAATGTACTAGGTCCTTAAATCGCTTCCGCATAAATCCAATAGTTCCTACAATTGGTATCAGAGCCTGACTGTACATTGGTATGTGAATCTAGTTTCATTATTCATGTAATTAGTTTGCTTCGTGAAATATGACACCTAGGATTCTATATTTGTTGATCATATGTGTTGTATGTTTATCTTTATAATTCTTTTCATAAAAATCAATGCTTTATTTGGTTTTCAACTTTAATCCATGGTAGAGATTTGAATGTATTTTCTTGGGTTGTAACAAGGAGGCTAATCCCATATGATTAGGTTTCCTCCTTGATTTTTTTTTTTTATTTTCAATTCTTGTATATTTTTTTTTATGTTATACAAAAGTTGTAATAAAAAGAAGATCAAGAAGATACAAAAAGAAGGACGTTCGTCACTGTTTGGACATGTTCGTGGACCTCTGGATCTCGGAATTGGACGTATCATATATCGTTAGAAAGAGGACGGAAATACGAACAAAATTGTGGGTGGAACGCAGCCATAGGAGCCTTCACGCGCTGTCACGTGCCGCCAGAAGTTTCTGACAGTGGTTTCCACGCGCCTGTGAAAATGTAGAGAGTGAGGGCGCATGGGACATCCAAATTGGGTGATTCCAGTGGCGTTGGCTTCGTCTCTTCATGGCGGTTCTAAACCTAAAATTTTGTGCTGATCCGAGTTCGGGTGACGGCGCAGTGGACGAAACAGTTAGGGTTCCTTGAAGTTGTCTTAGGTTTTCTTGCCAAAATTTGGTATTTTGGGCTTATGGACCCATGGTTACCATAAAAGAGATTGAGATAAATACCTATGGACTAAAAGGAAGGACAAGAAGGACTGGAACATTTTTTGTTATTTTATTTTATTTTATTTTTCTCTAGGAAACCATGGATTAAAGTATATTTTATTTAAATTGCTTTATTTTATGAATGGATGAATTATATGATTGATAACATGCTTATTGTGATAACATGTCATATAGAATAGGTGGTGCCATATTGCTGCATAACTTGAAAATTACATGAGCATAATAGCTATTTTGTCATTCATGACTAGTATGATAGTTATTATAGGATTATTTTGATTCAAAATTATTCTCGAAAATTAATTAAAATTATTATGATTTTTTGTTAAAAATCTAGATTAATGATTGAATTAATTAATTTTGAATAATTAAAATCAAGACAAATAATCCAAATTATTTCCTAAGAGAACTGTTTACATTAAGTAGTAATTTGTGGGTCTTCTAAAATGGTCATGTGTTAACACACGCTGCATACCACAATCATGTATCATGATTGTGTGGAGCACACGCTGCCTATCATGACCGGATTTTAGGACCTTAATGATTTTAAAATTCCGATAAGCTAAGCTTGCACGTTCATCGGCTTGCGGGTGCTTACATAGTTTTTGAATCAAACAAAGAATACTCGAATTTAAACAATTCTTGGAAATTGGAAAATTATAAATTTTAAAATATTGAATGGGTGAAGGTTTTTTATTAAGTAATTAATTTAAAACCTACGGGCTCCAATTGTGGGTTTATTAATGAAAAGGTTATCGCTGAAGCCCTATCGGATAAGGATAATCGCATTTCACTAGATTAAACCTTAATATTTTCAAAATTTTAGTAAAGTTTTGTACGGCCCATCGTCGGCAACACTTAGACACTAAAGAGAATTTTGAAAGTAAATAATGGTTAAATACATTCAACTTTGGTAAAGTTGTTAACCCTCCCATCGAGGCTCTGGCAATGGAACTGAAGGCCCAAAAAAAATAACAATATTAGTTTTACAAGTATCTTGCCCATCGTAAGCCTTGTAAAGATAACTAATAGATTGTTAAACTATAAACGAGTAGTAGTTATCAGAATCTACTAGCGCAGTATCTGTTTATAGTTATTCAAGTTTGTAATTAGTGTGTTTTTCCTTGTTTTAAGAAAAATGTCTTCATTCAATCCTTTAGCTACTATCTTGAGTCAAAAACCTATGGATGGTACAAACTACAAACAATGGAAAACTAATTTGGATATTGTTTTTCAATATGAAAAGCTCAACTTTGTTCTGACTACCCCTATGCCAGTTACAGCCTCATCAAGATGCTTTGAGGTAACAAAGACACGTCTTCAGTAGGAGAAGGAAAGATAGGAGAAGGAAAATGTGGCGTCATTGCTATATTTTAGCCGCCTCGCCACCACCTTCAGGAGCAAGTAAGCATGATTGAGAGTGGAGCAAAGGTGCTCCGCACTCTTGATGGCATGTTTGCTCGTCTAGCGATTACGCTAGGCGAATCTGCGAATCACGATCACCAAGACAGTAATGTCTGGAGGAAGTGTGCGGGATCATTGTCTGACAATGATAGCAAACTTCAAGAAGGCTGAAGACCATGGGGTCAGATTTGAACAAGAAGTAAAAGTTGACCTTCTCTTGCAGTCACTGCCTGAATACTTCAATCAGTTCAAGATGAATTATAATATGAATAAGATGAATCTTGACCTTACTCAGCTGATGCATGAGCTTGAGAGTGCTGAACAGTCTCTAGTCAAGCAGGGCAGTGCATTTTTTTCTGGTGAGAGTTCTGTGAAACCTAAGGGGAAACCTAAGGGAAGGAACAAGAACAAGAAAAAGAAGAAATCAGGTGTTCCAGTTGCCAAACCAGTTGCAATGAAGCAGCCAAAAGGCAAGTGCTTCAAGTGCGGACAAAAAGGGCATTGGAAGAAAAATTGCCCACGTATGAATAAACCAGGTATGGGTAATTTACATGTGATTGAGGCTTGTTTAGTGGAGAATTACAATGATAAATGGATCATTGATTCAGGAGCCACTAACCATGTTTGTTACTCTTTGCAGTGGTTCAAACATAGCTTGCCTTTAAGTGAAGGACAAAGAGTTTTGAAGCTTGGAAATGGGGAGCTTGTGTCTGCACTAGCAGTGGGACAAGTTGTTTTATCTTTTGATAATTGCATAACTTTGGTTTTAGAAGACTGTTTATTTATTCCGGATTTTAAGAGGAATTTAATTTCTGTTAGTTGTTTGGTTAAACATGGTTTTACAATTCAGTTTAATTCCTCAGTTTCAATAAGAAGTTCATCTTCTTTTATTTGTTCCGGTGTAATGTTTAATGGTCTTTATTTCCTTAGTCCTATGCCCTGTGAAGTTAATCATGTTGAATTAGGAGATGTTGAGCATGTTCATTCATCAAAGAAAAGAAAAGTTTCCAATGAAACTTATCTTTGGCATTTAAGATTGGGTCATATTAACTCTAACAGGATACAAGATTTGGTCAATAGTGGGATTCTAAAATCCCTGAACTTTGAACCGATACCAGTTTGTGAATCTTGTTTAGAGGGTAAAATGACTAAGAGATCTTTCAAGGCCAAGGGAAATCGTACACTTCAGCTGGAATTGGTACATACTGATGTATGTGGACCAATAAATGTCCAGCGAGGCGGGTATGAGTATTTTATCACATTTATCGATGATTACTCTAGATTTGGACATGTGTACCTGATGCGTCACAAGTCTGAAGCTTTTGGAAAATTCCAAGAGTTCAAGGCTGAGGCAGAAAAGCATCTTGGTGTTCAAATTAAGACTCTTCGGTCTGACCGAGGAGGTGAATACCTATCTGGAGAGTTCAGGTCTTACTCCGACCAAAGAGGGATAGTTTCACAATTATCTTCTCCAGGGACACCCCAGCAGAATGGAGTTGCTGAAAGGAGAAATAGAACCCTTTTAGAAATGGCAAGATCTATGTTCAGTTATTCATCTCTTTCTGATTCATTTTGGGGATATGCCTTAGAAACTGCTATGTACCTATTGAACTTAGCTCCGTCCAAGACGGTTTCAAAGACACCAATAAAATTATGGAGAGGGTGTAAGCCCTCCTTGAATCATATTCGGATTTGGGGTGCTCCGGCACATGTCTTACAACAGAAGCCAAATAAGATGGACTCGCGTACAGAAGCATGCATGTTTATAGGCTATCCTAAAGGAACCAGAGGTTGGTTGTTTTATAGTCCGAAAGAAAAGAAGGTCATAGTGAGCACACACGCGACTTTCTTAGAGGAGGACTATATGGCAAATTATAAGCCAAGGAGTAAGGTTATTCTTGATGAGCTAGTCTCAGATCAAGTTACACCTCAACCTCAAGCAGTTCTAGCTTTTGTTCCTGTGGTTGTTCAAAGAGGGAAAAATATACCTGTTGTTGAACACACACAGGAACCAGAAATAGAACCAGAAGTTCAGCATGATGATCAACAAGTGGAACCTGTAGCGATGCAGTTACCGCTTGTGGAAGAACAACAAAATCATGAATTGGTTAATCCACTTAATGAGGGTCCTCATCTAGAAATTGTTAACCCACCAAACTTGGATCCCCCTGTAAATGCACAACAACAAGTGCGGCAAAGTCGTAGTGGGAGATTGATTCGTAAACCCGCAAGATTTCTCTTGTTGGGTGAACCACCTCAGGATGTCATCATTGAAGAAGATGATGATCCCACGAGTTATGACGAGGCACTAGGAGATGTTGATGCTCAGGAATGGCTTGAGGCTATGAATCGTGAAATGGATTCTTTGTATTCCAACTCAGTTTGGTCTCTTGTAAATGCACCAAAAGAGGTAAGACCCATTGGATGTAAATGGATCTACAAGAGAAAGAGAGGATCGGACGGGAAGGTTGAAACCTTCAAAGCTAGATTGGTGGCGAAAGGGTACACCCAAATAGAAGGTGTGGATTATGAAGAAACCTTTTCGCCGGTTGCCATGCTCAATTCCATCCGGATTCTCTTAGTCAAGCAAAGAAATCTTGATTATGATATTTGGCAAATGGATGTCAAAACTGCTTTTCTAAATGGAAATTTGGAAGAGGATATCTATATGCAGCAACCAAAAGGGTTCATAGCCAAAAGGCAAGAAAACATGGTATGCAAGTTGCAAAGGTCCATTTATGGACTTAAGCAAGCATCCAGATCATGGAACATCAGGTTTGATCAAGCCATTAAGTCTTATGGTTTTGAGAAAAGTCCTGATGAGCCGTGTGTGTATAAAAGGATCCAAGGTAACGCAGTATCTTTTCTGGTACTTTATGTGGATGATATACTCCTTCTCAAAAATGATACAGAGGTATTGTTAGGCATAAAGACTTGGCTAAGCAAGCATTTTGATATGAAGGACCTCGGGGAAGCCAATTATATTCTTGGTATTAAGCTCTTACGAGACCGGAAGAATAAGGTATTGGCATTATCTCAGGCTAATTACATCGACAAAATACTTGCCAGGTTCAGTATGGAGAATTCCAAGAAGGGAATTTTACCCTTCAGGCATGGAATTCATCTCTCTAAGGAGCATTATCCTAAAACTCCTGAGCAGAGAGAACGCATGAGTAGGATACCTTACGCTCAAATGAGGTAGCCTTATGTATGCTATGTCATGCACTGCACCAGATATCTGCTATGCAGTGGGAGTAGTAAGTCGATACCAATCTAATCCTGGAGAGGAACATTGGATAGCGGTTAAACATATACTCAAGTACCTTAGGAGAACGAGAGATTATATGTTGGTCTATTCTAGTGGGAGTCTTGAAACCATTGGTTACACAGACTCAGATTTCCAAGGAGACATTGACTCAAGAAAATCCACTTCTGGGTATGTGTTCACTCTTAATGACGGGGCCATTTGTTGGAGGAGCGTCAAACAATCATGTGTGGCTGACTCTACCACAGAGGCTGAGTATGTAGCAACTTCTGAGGCTGCAAAGGAAGCCGCATGGTTAAAGAAGTTCCTAACGGCTCTTCAGGTGATACCAGGTGTTAGTCGTCCCATCACACTTTACTGTGACAATAGTGGGGCAGTAGCACAGTCCAAGGAACCAAGGTGTCACAAAAGACAAAAGCACATAGAGAGGAAGTACCACTTGATCCGAGATATAATTGAAAGAGGAGATACAGTGGTAGTCAAGATAGCATCGGACGAGAACCTTGCTGACCCTTTTACTAAGAGTTTGCCTGAACGTGTGTTCGAGAGGCATATAACATCTATGGGTCTTAGGAGGATTCCAGATTTGCTATAACTTTAGGAAGTTGTTATTTCACTTTGTTGTTTTGTGCTTTTTGAGCAAGACATTATGACATTGTAATTTTTTCTGAATGTTATAAATGAGGTATTATTCATTTATTCTGCACACTATTTACAAACACTAAGGTCCGGATCAATTGTGAAGTATATGATCATATGGATACGTTCATGGAGGACATGATCATAGGTTCTCATAATTGATGAACAAGTTCACAGCTGTTAAATAAAGTTGGGCACTTCATTTAGGCTGCAATATTTTATGAAATGGTTTTGTCCAAATCATTGTAAAATATTGGTGTGAATTAACATTCACATTGAAAGGATCAAGAAGAGATTTGATTAAGGGTGTTTTTTCTGTCATAAGGTATTAAATCTCCAGATAACTATAGTTATAATATTGCTCTTAATTCTGAGTTTATTATAAATAGGTAATCAAATAGTTTTCATTCTTTGATTTACCAACGGGTGAGGTGCGATCTATTGACGGCCAATAACTCGGTATTTTGGGAGTGAGATTGTTTGATTATCGGTATTTATGAGATAAACAATATGAAATTTGTAGGAAATGTCCCCTTGATATGTTTCGCATTTGGATATTGAAGACACTTTGGCATGCATGTAATCCATTAGAGAAACTATCATAGTCAAGGGAATAAATAATTGATTGGGTAACAGAAAACTAGTCAATCAATTATAGACATTCTACAAAGGGGTGATGCATATACATGTTATATATGTTATTAATCTTGGAGTTCAAGTTCGGGCTTTTAGTGGAGTAGCACCGAATTAGATAATCATTTGTTGATTATCATGAGCCTTGATTAATAATAGCTGGTAGATCCCCAGGCTAGCTCAAGATAAGGGATGGGGAAATTTCAGTTGATGATGACTAGTGAGTTACATGGTCTTGGGCTTTAAGCTCAAGTTTGTACTCAAGAGCAAGTGGGAGATTGTTGGGTTTTTGCTCTTTCACTAAAGCCCAATAGGGCCTAGTGTGTAAGAAGAGCCCAAGAAACCTAAAGCCCGTTACATCTAAGGGTTAGGTTTTCTAGGAACCCATATATATACTACACTTAACCCTCTCCATAGAGAGAGAGCAGTCACAGAGGTAGAGGCAAGGTCATCTCCTGATAGAGAGAAAGTGCCCACACACTATCTCCTTCCCCTTGAGACATAGTCTGGAAGGTCTGCCGTCAACCGACTACAAGCAAATCAATCGTGCGGTAACACAAGGATTCTCAGGCGAGGGATATCATCAAAGATCGACACTCCGAGAGGTAACATTCCTTGTGTGTTTATGAAACAATGATGATTCGATAAGCATACCAATGTACTAGGTCCTTAAATCGCTTCCGCATAAATCCAATAGTTCCTACACCACTAACTACTTCACCAAACGGGTGAAAGCATAACCAATGACCAATGTTTCTCAGGCCAATGCCATCAGGTTCATTCAAAGGCAAATTATACATCGATTCGAGCTACCTAAAACAATCATATCTGACCAAGGAACAATGTTCATAGGAGAAAAGGTTAAAGTATTCACACAATATTATGTAATTAAAATGATACATTCCACACCTTATTACACATAGGACAATGGCCAAGCTCAAGCAACTAATCATATCCTAATTGGTATGATTAAGAAATCAATTGTTGATTAACCAAGATGTTGTCATGAGTCCTTCTTTGAAGTTTTGTGGGCATATATAAATGATAAATGTAAAGCTACTGGGCTAAACCCTTACAAACTAACGTATGGGTAATATGCTATTTTGCTATTAGAAATAAATGTTAAATCATTAAGAGTGGTGAAACAACATCATTTGTTACCCGATGAATATTCCCAAGCCATGTTTAAGGAATTATAAAGGACTGATGATTACAGAATTTTAGCCCTAGAACGCATACAAAAAAAAAAGGTGGCCATCGCAAGATTTTATAAGAGAAAAGTAAAAAAAAAAAAAAATTTCCTTTCAGGAAAGTGTGATGCCTTAGGTTCACATGTCCCTAAAAAACGTAGTATAGCCTTAAGATCTTCCAAACCCAACCGTGTTGCCAGGAAAACCCAGATACATGTAATGCCCCAAAATGTAGAAACAAAATTTCTAAGATTACTATAGCGATGGCTGGTGCTAAGGCACCATATAAGGTCTGCTGGGGACCACTATAGCGATGGTGTGGGTGAGGCATGGGGTCTCGGTTGCTTGAGACCGCTATAGCGGTCATGGATTGCTATAGCAGTCTTGTATATACGTGCCATGGATTTTCCCCTGTTGACAGCTATAAAGGCCATAGACTGCTATAGCAGTGCCCCTAATACTAGAACCTGTCAAAATGACATAGTTTCATTAAATTCTCAGCTTCTGACTTGGCCATTTCAAGTTCTAAAGTAACCTTCTGATGTTTCTTCTTCAAGTTGAGAAAGTGAGAGGAAAAGGTTTGAGAGTTTTCAAGCAACTCATCATATAAAGCCAATAATTCATCATAGGAAAGATCTGGGTCAGAGTTATTTACCTTAAGTTCACCTTCTGAAGTATAATCTGCCATGAAGCATAGGTTGGCAACATCTTCTAACTCATTTTGGCTTTCTAATCCTTCCTTCTCTTCTTCATAATCGCTCCACGTAGCCATCATTCCTTTCTTCTTGGAGACAAACTTCTTTTGTTTACCTTTGAGCTTGGTACATTCAGGTTTAAAGTGTCCCTTCTCACCATAGTTGTAGCAAGTGACATTTTCTAGCTTTCCCTTGCCTATACTATCTTTCTTGAGGTTGATGTCTTTTCTTCTCTTTGTTTTGCCTCTCCAAGCTTTGGACATCTTCCTCACCAGCATGGAGATCTCGTCTCTATCCTTATTTTCAGATTCATCATCAGATTCTTCCTCTTTATTAGAGATTTCAGTAACTTTCATTGCTTTACTTTTATTCTGCTTATGATAAGATGACTTCAGGGCCATGGACTTGCTTTTCTTTGTGGATTCACCATGCATTTCAGAGAGTATTACCTCATGAGTTTTGAGACACCCAATGAGTGCATCCTAGGCAAGAATTTGAAAGTCTTTGGCTTTAGTAATGGCTGTGACCTTAGGCAACCATTTAGCAGGAAGGATTCTTAAGATTTTTCTAACCATTTCCGAGTTAGAATATCTTTTGCCTAGACCTTTTAGTTAGTTTAGGATGTGCATAAACCTTGTGATCATTTCATCAATACTTTCTTAATCTGTCATTTTAAATATCTCGTATTGATGAGCCAACATACTGATCTTTGTCTCTTTAACTTGATTAGTGCTTTCATGTAGCATGTGTAGCCTGTCCCATATCTCCTTGGCTGTGTTACAAGCAATAATTTTATCATACTCTACTTTGCTTGTTGCACACGTAAGTACTTAGTTTTAGAGTTCAACTAAACTCTAGCTTTATGTTGCTCTGTCCACCTACTCCGAAGGACTTCTCATGATGTGGAAGGAGAGTCTTTAGTTCCGAGAATGTCTTCTGTTGGAATATAGTTTCCTTTCTGTATGATCTTCGACAAGTCAAGGCTAGTGTATTTAATGAACAGCTCCATCCTATTTCTCCAATAGGCATAATCCCCACCATTAAAGAATGGTGATATGTTAATGGAGTGTCCCTCCACAATGTGGATATTTGGTGCCATTTTCCCTTTGGATCTTTGTCCTTTGCAGTCGTTAGAATGCTTAACCCCTTAGAGGCCTGAGCTTTGATGCCATTTGTAGGTAGAAAAGCGCACGAGAAGGGGGGTTGAATCGTGCTTCACTTTTTCTTTCCTTCTATGTTTATGAAAAACTTAAAAAATATACTATCAAGCATTTAACTTGAAGTGGAGTGGAAACAACATTAGATATTTCAAAAAACAACTTTTTGAACTACAACAAATATGATAAAACGTGTAAAAGATGGTTATTCAGAAAACACAATATGATAGGCACAATGCAATGAATATAAAGGAGTTAAGGAAGAAGAAGATACTGTGCAGATATTTTTATACTAGTTTGGCCAACCTACCTATATCCATTTCTTGACAACCGTTGAGTTTCACTAAAAACCTTTCTCAACCTGAGAAAGTTGGATAGTCTTTGCAGTAGCCTTCCTAAGCTCTTACCTATGACTAATAGCTAACTCTACTATCACAATTCGACTAGTCTTTGACCAACCTCTCCAACCTAAACCAATGACCAGCATGTATACTCTACCGTCACAACCTGAGTAGTTTTTAACTAACTTCTCCAAGATAAACTGTGATCAGTAGTTCACTTCTATTATCAAGTTACAAGTAGTCTTTACTTAGCTTCTTCAAGCTATCTCAGACCGATCGCTATTAGATCGAGGTTACAAAGGTTTGTGTTTGAGTTTGTCACTTAAACTAACCAACACTCAAGTTTTCGTAAGATATATAGTGACAAGCCTGAAAAACTTGAATGACTTCTTTCTATGATTATTCCTAGGAAGAACGTATGATCTACTAAGAATGTAGAAATAAGATTTTTACAAGCAAGAAATTGATTACAAGAAGTAATAAACTTTATAAAAGATGAAGAGGAATTTCTTTAGCATTTCAGCACTTCTTCAGCGTCAAGATCTTATTCATTGTAAGCATAACATCTCTATTTATAGATTGTCTTCATTTATGATTATTGCCCTTGATCAGTTGTCCAAGTGACACGTGTTGATCATTTGTTTGTGTCTTGGAAATGTAGTCTAGAGGAGTAGCTCGTTGTCTGTCAAAGTTGTTGCATAAGTCGTTGTGAAATAGAGGTTTCTGAGGTCACCTTCAGAAACTACTTTTTACTTTCTGAGTAAGATCTCTGAATTTTTCCTTCTAAAAGCTAGAGTGTTGACCAAGTCGGCAGAAGAGATGTCACATCAGTCTGTGACTGGGTTTGACTTTAATTTGAATATCAAATTTCCCTTATTTCTTACAAAGTGCACCATTTCACTATGAAATGAACTTTTTGAAGTGTGGTATCAGTTTCTTGAAATATTTTGATCTTTTAGACTTCAATCAGAGCTTGTAGATAATGATATGATTGTGATCATGATGATTGAAGGTTGTATAACACACTTGCTTCATAGTTGGGTTGAAATCTTCACTTGAAGTGCACTTTCTGAAGTCGCGTGCTACTTTATGAAGATCTAAGCCTTGGTTTCTCATACATGATGATTTTCTTTAGTACGTTGACCATATATCTGTTCTTTCCATGATATAATTTTCACTTCCATTAAGTTCCCACCATATCTTTAAACGACATAAAATATGTTTGCACATATCATGTGAAAGTATTTATGCTTTAAGAAACATGTTATGCTTAACGTAAAGGCCTATTTAATACTTCAAGAAATCAAGGAAAACATTAGTCATTCTTCAAAATATTTTATCTAAATTAGTTGTGTTATCACTCAAAACATTTTGCATTAACGCTTTCTGAAAGGTTTCAGAGTTAACAATTCCTACTCTCTATAGTCACGTTGGCATTGGAAGCATTGTCTCGACTACCAACAGTGAGTAGGTTTAAGTTTGTGGCTATACTTTTAGTTATTATTAGTACTTCTCTAGCATTATATAAATTGTTTATGAAATTCTAGAATTAATTTTGTCAAATACATGTTTTCACAGATTATGCCAATTTTAGAAAAATTATTGTTTTATGTAATTATCATAAAAACCTTATTTTAGTAAGCTCATGAGACCATACTTGTTGTCCGTATGCTTTAGAACTATATTTCTTAATTTAGAAAATGTATGAACCCTAATTTAGTATGAACAGCTTGAATAGTGGAATGTTATGAATACTAGTTTATAGCCAATAATTATGGTAAATAGAGTAGTGAGTTAATAGTTGCAAGATCATTAACCTTGTTACCAAGTGATCCACTAGAGGACTAGCTCAATCCTAGTTATAGTGAGGAATCCAGAATGGTGTCCGTATTGTGGAGCCTAGTTAGGTGCCCTTCAGTTTAGTTATTAACTTAGTATAGTTATCTTATTCAATTAAGCTATTCTTTCTCTAGTAGTTACTGTTTATGAATTTAGTTTAAATATTGTTTTCAGTATAGTTATTTATATACTTAAATATAAAAATCCTCTACACCAGTTGCATGTATATTTATGTATTATTTTTGTTGTTGCCCAATGTGGGTGTGAGTGGAGACCCGCTCATTGAGTTTTGATAAACTCACCCTTTTTTCCATCCCAATAGATATAGCTAAAGGTTTAGTTGCACCATAGGATCCACCTCAGTAATGCTACATTTTTTTTTTCTGAGTTTCACTTTGGAGTGAAGTTTCTTATAGGTTTACGAAGAATCCTTGGCGCTCGTTGTTGATCATTGCAAATTCTTGAAAGCATAATAATGGTGTCTCCTTATTTTGATTATGTAATGAGCTAAAAAATGATGAAAAATCTTCTTAAGGTGGAAAAGAATTGGGGTTTTGAGCATTGGACCTTGAGAGGAAGACATGGTGATAGCAAATGAGGAAGAATGAGCAAGAAAGAGGAAAGGCTTAAAGAACAAAGCAAATCAAAACAGAAATTTGAAGAAAGATGAAGTTCCAAGAATCAGGTGAAGAGGTTGAAGAAGGCAAAAGGAAGGAACAGCTAGAGAATCTTTTAGCTCAAGTATTTACCAACATAGCTCATAATAGCTACCAAGCTAAGAGGCATAAAGGACATATGTTGGATACTAAAATTATTAGTCTAGCTAACAAGGGCCCAAATGCTTGGGATAGAGGCTGTCACGGCTGAAGAGAAGATTTGGCTTGATAAAAGCTGTAGACCTAGATAAAGGAAACAATGGCCAAAGAATTATGCTTACACAATTCAAAGGAAAATGGTCCAGCAAAGGAAAATATGATATGGCTAAAAAACATGCATAGAGATATAAGTATTGGTTGCTAGAAAATAGGAGCAGCTATGATCATACATAAGGCTTAGCTGAAGGATTATAAACAAGAGATCTTTTGTGTAAATGGGACATGCAACAAGTCTTCAAGCAATTACCTACTTATTTACATTGTTTTTTTAAGTATTTTTTTGTATTACTTTTTAATCTTAATACAAGTTGCTTCCATTTTCATTTTCACTTCTCTTAATATGATTTTGTCCAAAACCTTATTATAGTGACTGGGAGAACCCATAGGCTAAAGTTTCAATCTTTGAATTTAGTACAAATCGTTTTATTTAAGGAAATTTCTTTATATGTTTGAGTCAATCAGATTGAGTCAACCTTAACTGATTTAACTTGGATCAAACAGGCTTTTTCTACATTTGGAAGTGGACGTGGAAAGGGTAAGTAGGAAGAGGTTCTTATGAGTGAACTGATTGTATGCCATGCATCAGCTACTGTTCAACATTATAAAATTGTTAAAGAAGGAAAAACCAGTTCAAGTTCTAAAACTATCTAAAAAAACCAATTTTTCTAATCTTGTTGGTTTGGTTATAATCCGATTTAGTTTTAAATCTATTTATGTAAAAATGGGTTTTTATAGTGTCGTTTAGTTTGGTTATAATATGGTTCTGTTAAACCAGGTTTTTTGCTAGCCTTAGTGGTTTTTTGTTAGACACGAGAAAGATTACAGGGATGAGAAATAATAAATTTTTTATAGTTTATATTTTATATAAGAGTTTATTTTTTATACATAGATAGTATAAAATTTGTTATATTATTATTCAATTATATATTACCACATCAGTAAAAGTAGTTACGGATGTGTTTGGTATGTTGTATTAGACATGACAGGATCATCTAATACGATGCTTGTAGTGTGTTTCATTTTTGCATTTGTGAAATTGATTTTGGATGGAATTGATTTTGTGGTAAAGTGATTTATGATTGGCAGTTTGAAATAAGAAGTAATTTTGACAAAAGTTAACAAAAACCTAGAAGCAATATTTTTTCACTTATATCTAGAATTGGTTTTGGAGAATATCTAACGGAAAACCAAACAAGATGAAAAAGATGCAAAATTGATTTTAGTGTCCCAAACTCAATTCTAGATGCTCCCATTAGAAAACCAAACTTGCACTTTTGCCCTTATTCATTGTTGGGTGCGAGTAACATATTTTATTACTTTTTTTTTTAATCATAATCTCTTATATATCAAAATATTGTATAACTTAATAAAGTAATATATGGAGGCTAAATTAGGCCTTATTAACTTTTAATGTATAAGTTCACTTTTATACTTTAATTTTTTATTAAAATAAAATAATTCTTAAATAAATAATAATAAGTAAAAACTATATAGATAAAAATAATTCTTAATAAAATTATTTTTATCATAAATAAAATAAAATAATAAATATTTAAAAATAGTAAATAATATATCATAAAAAAAATTATTAAATTTTTAACTAGTAAAATAAATAAACAAATACTATATAACATGTAATATATAAAAATAAGGTGTAATAATAAAATTTTTGGATTTAATATTTATTATTAAACTAAAATTAAATAATTATTATTATGGAAAATATTAAAATATATAATAGAGTATATTTTATATTTATATAATTTGATGAAATAAAAAATAGTGATAAAATATTAAAATAAATAATAACATTTAATATAAATTGAAATTTATTTAATGTTACATAAATATAATATTTTAAAAATATATTTAGATACTTAATAAAATTTATTATTTTATTTTATTTGATATTTACATATAAAATTATAATTATTTGTAAGAAAATGATAATATTATAGAATATAAAATATAATATCTTGTGCATTGCTACACTAAACATTGTATTATATTAACAGTTTATTAGATTTTATCTTATTAAGCATTATATTATCAACCCTTATCCTATCAAACATACTAAATAGGCGCTTATAGTATTAGCAAATAAAATCTTCTATATATCAAACAGGACTTGTCACATTTAAATTGGTAAATGACTGAAGTGAGTGAGTCATTTATATTAGTTTTACCAAATAAAGTTAATAATAATTAATAATAAAAAATGAGGAAGGGGTTTGGGTCATTGGATTAAGTAACAGGTCACACGGGAAGAGGAATTTAGATAGAAAAATTATGAAATAAAAAATGGAGAATAGAGGGAATATTCAAAGAAAAAATTCATTTAATAATTCACACATAATAAAGTACAATTTTTAATACCCTATTTATATTATTTTCGCTTATAACTAACTGTCTAACTCTACCGATTGGGCTATCTGGGCCCAATAATTCTTTTTACAATATAATTATAATTATAATTATAATTATAATTCTTTAAATCAACCTTGCCTTCAAGGTTGCTAACAAAACTCACACACTTTAAATCATAATTATAATTAAAAAATTAAATCTAAAAACAATAATTCCTATTCTACTGCACAAAAAAATAATTTCCACAAGGGTCCGCATGAGGCAGGACCCAAAATTTTGTTTTGTTTTTATACATTTTTTGGTCGTTTTGTCTCTAATAGTTGAATCACATTGGGGTGAATTTTTGGACGAAATTTCATCAAATGCCACTGACGCGTTCTTTTTGTTTGGAGCTCGTCCGATGACTGCAACGATGTCCAAGAAGCAGTCTTTATATTTATTGAAGAAGCTGGCTTTTAAGCCCACTACAACAATAACCTGGACCTTGTCCATTAAGGTAGCCCAAGCATCCCTTGCTTGACTGACAAATGGATAGAAGGTGTTGGGTCCAAACTTAAGCCCAATACATCAATCAAGAAATTCGCACCTACAGCATGGATTTCGCATCTTTTCAGGTATTAAAAATAAAGTAAAACCAACAATCTTCTCTCGAGTTCGATCTGAGATAGGAATGGAGCGTCACCTGTGACCAAACTCACCTCCAATCGGGTCCTGTAGTACTTGAATCCGAATTAGTCGGCCTTTCGAAGCGGACAACGGGTGGACAACCAAAAAAATAAAAGAAAGTAAAACCGTATATTGAATCTCCATGAAAATAAGAATTCAATCATCATTTTTTTCTGCCTAGCCTAGAAAAGTAAGAGTTGCAACCATACGGTTATTCAGCTTCAGCAAATTTCAATTGTTAAAAGTAACATCGATTCACAGCAATTCGTTAATGATTAGCTCACAAATGGCAGAGCACTTATTAAATTAACCCTTTGGAGTGCATATTTGATAATTTGCTGCATCATCAAACAATCGAATGCAATAAAATTGAGGAAGCACCGAAGATAGAGAACGACTTAGGATAAGATTTACCTCAAGAATAGTGCCGAACGATAATGTTAACCAAGGTAACAACAAATATTCAAGAATACTTTAGTACAAGTAGGAGTGCATTATTATTCTGCTAGTTTGATAAAAGGTGGCTTACACGATGACGAAATATAACGAAGCAAAACAAAAATATACTACTAATAATGAACTCACGGCTGGGAGTCACGTTTAATTTGGCCTAAAGCGGACTTGATATTTTTTTTTCCCCCTGGGAATGCACTTAGGATTCTGCTAGACATGACTGAAGATGATTATTTATCATTATTATTAAATCAATTTTCTAATTTCCCACACATGATACGACAATTTCTATAGATAAACGAAAGAAGAATGATACACAAGGATACCAAATATGATAAAACCGCACTCAATCTTATTGAATGTTGGTCAATATTTAGACTCACAGTGTATCAAAAAGTATATATATATATATATATATATTTAGACCTCAGAGCACAATAGAACTTATGACGTACACTTGGCAGATATATGGCAAGCAAATTTAGCACTAGTTCATCTCCTTCATTGCTTTCTTTCTTGGCTTGACTTTTACTAGCAGGGGGTGGAGCTTGTGGGTGGTAAGGCCCACCGTATCCACATTCTCCTCCTCCCCTTGCCCAAGCTCCCATTCGAATTCCTGAACCAATCTGCCAATGGCTGAGCATCCAATCAACTGAGCCTGAAGAGCGCCTGCGCACACCCTCTTCCCTGCTCCAAAGGCCATGGTCTTGTACATATCCATCGTGTCGTACTTGCCGCCAAGAAACCTCTCCGGCATCCACTGCTGAGGATTCTCCCACATGTTCTTGTCCATGTTACACCCATATATGTTTATAGCAATCTGCTCAAATTAAATAAATCTGTCATTGCTGGGACTCATCATATATACACAACACAGATGATAAAATAATGAACTCAAAAAGACATAGCTAGAAAGGACCTCGCTTCCAGCAGGAATATGATATCCTCCTACTTGGGTATCTTCACCAACATGTCTTAGTGGGACAATCGGAGCTGGACTGTGCTTCCTTAAAGTTTCATGGAATACAGCCCCTAAATATGGCAGCTTAGGTAAATGATCTTCTGTAACCTTTTCAGTTCCACATACACTTTGCAGCTCTGCATGCAGACGATCCTGCCAGACGTACAAGGAGGAAACCAGTGACACTGTCGATTAGATAGAATGGCAGAAACCACAAATGAATCCAAGGGCAAGCAATAGAGTAAATTACAGCTTAGTTATCTAAACACAAAGAAAAGCAAGACAACCTGACGATTTTTGTCTTTAGCGAGTTCATACATAGCCCATTCCGTTGTAACCAATGTAGTATCCGATGTCTCGATAATGGTCTCCCAAAGCAGCATGGTAATCTGGTCTTCACTTAATTCTTTTGCTTCATATAACAGGTGGTCAATATAACAATTAACTTCCTGCAACAGTTTAAAAAATCAAATAAGGCAAACTTTATCTCGGGCTCTGCACAGATTGGGTTGAGTTGTACACCAGAAAACTCTACCTTTCCCGAAGCAATTCGCTTCTTCTGCTCATTAATCAAGGCTTTCATAACAGCTTTTCTGCGGAAGCACATCCTCTGAATCTTTTCCTCCATACTCCTATTTGGAACCCATCTCAAGTATGGAAAAAAATCTCGCCAATCCACCTCGATTGCACCCTCCATTATGTCAACAACTAGAATCTGATATATGTCCTGTCTTGATATTGTACTTCCGATATCTTCCACATAAATGGATTCTGGATCACTTCCTACACCCTGCAAATTCCTCACACTCGGTGTTGTAAGAATTATTCGATTATATAGCAAAAAAAAAAAAAAATGTATATAGTCTTATTTGAAAAATTGACTCACTTGCTTCATTGCTAGTCCAAAAAGTTCTGAAGCAAATATATCCCTAAAATTAACAGGCGAATCAGAGGAGGTCTTCACATGTTCATTAAACTGCCTCGACATGTTTTCCACCATTTCTTCTCTGTGGAGACGGTGTCGCTTCTGAATATTGAAAAGTTCAGAACCAACCACCATCCCAAAAAAAAAAAGGAAGTGCATGCATGCATACATACTTATACATATTCAAACACACAAAGATATAGTACATGTATAAATACAACCGACAAGTAACGAAACAACCCAACCTGTGCATTGGCTCCCAGAACGTGTGCAAGAATAAGCCTTTTGACCATTTTGTGAAATTCATTGTAGTCACTAATAGCAACCATACATTTATTCTGAGTCAGAATCGTCAGTGCATTTGATAGCTTCCTTGACGAAATCGATGCATATCTGGTCACCATAGCCTGAAATTACCATAAAAACCTAAAAATCCAATCAGCCAGAAACAAGAAGAATAACATGACACATCTAGTTATGAAGAATCATAGAAATTTCTCCTCTGCCTGCTAGTAGTACAAATTATTAGTCTAAACAAGAAGGAAACAACGGAGGACAAAGGTGAAAGTAAAATCTTACATCTTACATTTGTATATTCTGTGGGTCCAGCCTCTGGGTCCCATCACTATTGAAAATTGAAAGAAAACGGGGGAGAAGAGAGAATTTTTCAACGCATGCACAGTAATTTTTAGTGTGCACGCATGATGATTTCGGTGCCGAGAAAGTTGAAGCTGAAATAACAACAGTGAAGAGTTGTTGAAGAAATTTTCTTCTGCAGCCGAAGTACGCAGTGTACATTCATACTGCTGAAGGCCTCTATAAATAAAGATGGGATTCAGATCATTCATCACAACAAGTAGCGAGAGTTAGAGAGCTGCAGAGAGAAAAATATACAGAGAATGTATTATTTTTCTGAGAGTGAGAGAGAATAATAGAGAGTGTGAGTAAATCCCAAAGAGTGTAGGGTGTGGGTATATACACCGAGAATATTTTTTGGGTATCATCTTTATTACTCCTTGGTGCTGCAAAATTGTAGTGTTTGAATAGGAGGGTTCTCACTGGGATACACTATATTTACCTCTTGGGTTGGAGAGTGTGAAAAGGATATTTTGTAATTATCCTGAGTATAGTGAAATATTCTTCGGAGTTTGTCCCGTGGTTTTTCCTCCGGTATTTGGGGGTTTCCACGTTAAATATTCGGTGTGCAAATTTCTTGATACGGTGTGAATAGTACTATTCGTGAATAGTCCAGCAGGGCATGTGAATAGTGACTAGTGGGCCCCACTGTAAAAAATTTACTATTTATCCTGATTCATATTTTCGCTGCGCTTCGCCGACTGGTAGATTTAATTCTATCAGATTTAGTTTTGGTACTCATTTCCACACATTGGCAACATTTAATTACACTGTGAATCAGTCTCTGAGCCCAACAAGTGGTATTAGAGCTTTGGTACGGTAGGATTTATTCTTAGTATGCTCTGTGGTTGCAATTTAATCTGATCTTCCACATCAGAAAAGAATTTCTCCCTGGTACTTGAAGAGCCTCTTAGTGTTAAAAGTGGGATAGAGCTCAAGATTGTGCTGTGTAAATTAAATGGAAGAGAATATGGGTACCATGATCAAGCTAACAGCAGCAAATTACTCCATCTGGAAGCCAAAAATGGAGGATATACTTTTCTATAAGGATTTGTATTATCCTGTAGAGAAGGGAAATGCAAGGCCAGAAGAAATGTTTGAAGAAAATTGGAAAAAGATACACCGGAAGGCTATTAGGTTAATTAGGCAGTGGGTGGATATCAGTGTATTCCACCATGTGGCCACAGAGACGAATGCACATACTCTGTGGAAGAAGTTAGAAGATCTCTATGAGAGAAAGACTGCACAGAATAAAGCTTTCGCAATCAGGAAGCTGGTGAATCTCAAGTACAGAGATGGAAGGTCTGTTGCTGAGCACTTGAGTGACTTCCAAGATATGGTGAATCAGTTAAGCACCATGCAGATAGTGCTGGATGATGAGTTACAGGCACTATTACTTTTGAGTTCTTTGCCGGATAGCTGGGGGACCTTGGTGGTGTCACTGAGCAACTCTGCTTCAAGTGGAAAACTGTCTTTAGTCCAAGTCAAAGACAACATGTTCAATGAAGAAACCAGAAGAAAAGACTTGGTGGGAATTGATAATTCCCAGGCCCTTGTCGCAGAGAACAGGGGGAGAAGTAAGAGTAGAGGACAGTCCAGAAAACCAAAGGATCGATCGCAGTCCCAGTCAAGAAGAAGGTTTAAATGTTACCATTGTGGTGAAGAAGGACACATTAAAAGGAATTGTAAGGTTTGGAAGAATAGAGGCAATAAAAATCAGAGAAGTCAGGACACGGCTCATGATGAAAATACTACAACCCCTGTGGTAAACGAGGAAGTGGTGGTGCTTTCTTTTATAGATGAAGAATGTCATGTTGCAGATTCATGTGTTGAATGGGTCGTTGACTCAGCGGCTTCGTATCATGCCACTCCCAATAAGGAATTCTTTACTTTGTACAAAGAAGGAGACTTTGGCAAAGTGAATATGGGCAATAAAAGTAATTCTAACATTGTGGGGATTGATGATGTGTGCATTCAAACAAATATAGGATGTACACTGACATTGAAGAACGTGTGACATGTGCCTGATTTACGCCTGAATCTAATCTCTATGCATGCTCTGGATCTAGCAGGATATCATAGTAACTTTGGCGATGGCAAGTGGAAGCTCTCCAGAGGTTCGATGGTGATTGCTAGAGGAGTAGCATACAACACTTTGTACAAGACTCAAGTTAAGCAGATTAGAGGATTGAATGCAGTTAAAGATGATGCTTCGCCAAATTTGTGGCATAAAAGACTGGCTCATATGAGTGAAAAAGGATTGTAGATTTTGGCTTAGAAATCCCTCATTCCTTATGCCAAAGGTGCAAAGTTAAATCCTTGTGATCATTGTTTATTTGGCAAGCATCATAGAGTATCTTTCAGCAAAAGGTTGAAGTTGAAGAAGAATATTTTAGATATGGTTTACTCTGATGTATGTGGTCCCATGGAGGTGGAGACTCTGGGTGGTAGCAGATATTTTGTGACGTTTATTGATGATGCTTCACAGAAAGTGTGGGTGTATTTCCTAAAGAGGAAGGACCAGGTGTTTCAATACTTCAAGAGGTTTTCATGCTATGGTGGAGAGAGAAACTGGGAAACCTTTGAAGTGTTTTCGTAGTGACAATGAGGGAGAGTACACTTCCCATGAATTCAAGAACTATTTCTCTGAACATGGCATCAGGCATGAGAAGACGGTTCCTGGCACCCCACAGCATAATGGTGTAGCCGAAAGAATCAACAGAACCATTATGGAGAAAATCAGATGTATGTTGAGAATGGCTAAGCTGCCTATGCCATTCTGGGGTGAAGCTGTTCAAACGACGTGCTACCTGATTAACAGATCTCCGTCTGTTCCTTTGGACTTTGACATTCCGGAGAGAGTATGGTCCGGACATGATGTTAGTTACTCTCATCTAAAGGTATTTGGATGTAAAGCCTTTGCTCATGTAAGTAAGGAGCAGAGACAAAAGCTTGATGATAGAGCTATTCCTTGCATATTTATGGGATATGGAGATGAGGAATATGGCTATAGGCTATGGGATCAGGAAAAGAAGAAGATTATTAGAAGCAGAGACGTAGTGTTTCATGAGCAAGAAACTATGTCGGATTGTGCTATTCCAGAGAAAACTGATGAATCTGGTGATAAGGTTGATTTTACACTAGTCTCTCTTCCTAAAGAAAATGCCACAGCAGGGGGAGAGGTTCAAGATCATGGGGTTGATGATGAGCCAGCAATTGATGATGATGAAGATGGAGGAGGTGTTGAGTAGGGGGAGCAATCTCAAACACCACAACTTAGAAGATCTAATAGAGTGCCACAACCATCCAAGAAGTACCCCAGATCGGAGTATATCCTTCTCACTAATGAGGGGGAGCCAGAGAGTTTTGAAGAAGTTCAGACTCAGAAGTATAAAGTTCAGTGGATCAAAGCCATGCAAGAAGAGATAAATTCCTTGCAAAAGAACAATACTTATGAGCTGGTAAAACTCCCTGAAGGCAAGAAAGCCTTAAAGAACAAATGGGTGTTCAAGCTGAAGAAAGATGGCAACAAGCTAGTGAAGTATAAGGCTCGCTTGGATGTTAAAGGCTTTGGTCAAAAGCAAGGGATAGATTTTGACGAGATTTTCTCTCCAGTTGTCAAAATGAGTTCTATTCGAGTTATACTCGGATTGACGGCTAGCTTGGATTTAGAGCTTGAACAGTCAGACATGAAGACTGCGTTTCTCCATGGTGATTTGGAGGAAGCTGCAAAGGAGCTGATGGGTTTGGATCAGCTGGTTTAGATCAAGTATGGATGACATGGTGTTTGTTGGAACCATGTGATAGGTCCCTTGTGTCGAAAGTCTTCCTGGCAAAGTGGAGACCAGGTGGTGTGTCCCGAATATCGGCGGTACAAGTGAAAAGAGCATGTTAAGCCAGTGATGAGGCTTGTAGATGATGCTCTTGTGTTAGCATCATTAAATGCTTGAGAAATGCAAGGTTATTGCATGAAGAAAGTTGTAGCACGAGATAAGCTTTAATTTCGTGCCAAGTTAATCGGTATGAATCTCAAATGATTTTTCCCAGATTATTTCCCCATTGGCTGGAGGGGGAGAATTGTGGGGTCCAGCCTCTGGGTCCCATCACTATTGAAAATTGAAAGAAAACGAGGGAGAAGAGAGAATTTTTCAACGCATGCACAGTAATTTTTACTGTGCACGCATGATGATTTTGGTGCCGAGAAAGTTGAAGCTGAAATAACAACAGTGAAGAGTTGTTGAAGAAATTTTCTTCTGCAGCCGAAGTACGCAGTGTACATTCACACTGCTGAAGGCCTCTATAAATAAAGGAGGAATTCAGATCATTCATCACAATAAGCAGCGAGAGTTAGAGAGCTGCAGAGAGAAAAATATACAGAGAATGTATTATTTTTCTGAGAGTGAGAGAGAATAATAAAGAGTGTGAGTAAATCCCAAAGAGTGTAGGGTGTGGGTATATACACCGAGAATATTTTTTGGGTATCATCTTTATTACTCCTTGGTGCTGCAAAATTGTAGTGTTTGAATAGAAGGGTTCTCACTGGGATACACTATATTTACCTCTTGGGTTGGAGAGTGTGGAAAGGATATTTTGTAATTATCCTGAGTATAGTGAAATATTCTTCGGAGTTTGTCCCGTGGTTTTTCCTCCGGTATTTGGGGGTTTCCACGTTAAATATTCGGTGTGCAAATTTCTTGATACGGTGTGAATAGTACTATTAGTGAATAGTGACCAGTGGGCCCCACTGTAGAAAAATTAACTATTCATCCTGATTCATATTTTCGCTGCACTGCGCCGACTGGTAGATTTAATTCTATCAGATTTAGTTTTGGTAATCATTGCTACACATTGGCAACATTTAATTACACTGTGAATCAATCTCTGAGCCCAACATATTCATTCATAAAAATGGTGGCATGCAGATGTAACTGCCCGTAAAAAGGCATAAACCTTTTTGGGAGTTAGATTTGGGGTTATGCTATGTGGAAATGTTTTGTGATATGTATTGTGCCTATCGTTTCCATCGTGCAAGGATTATTAAGAGAGATGAATGAGTGAAAGTTTCCTTGACCGACCATATACAATTGCTACACTGCATGTGGCCGCTTTCATCTAAGTGGTGGAGCGTGAGTAGTGTTCTTAGTTAATGTGCTTGAGTTAGATGAGATGTATATTCTACTTGAATGAGATCCACACTACATCCAACGGTGAATGAGATATAAATTGGTATAATGTCTTATGTATTATGAGTACAAATAAGATAAATCTTTAGCATTCTTATCTATTACTACTTGGTTGTGGTGGAGGTTTTGATTTGTAATTTCAGCATCTTAATCCTTTATGTTATACCTTGACAATTTTTAATTGTCTTCTGCCTTGATTCTTATTTTTAGAATAAATTTGCCTTTTTTAATTTATAATAATTTTCTTTTTTTTATAATTTTAGTTATTTATTTTTTGGGTACATTTTTGTATTTTATATGAGTGGGGATAAAAAAAAATATGCAATCAGGTAACCCGATATCCAAAACAATATTTTATCAGTTTGATTTGGTTCGAATTTGATTGGAAAAACTATTCAACCTGAATCAAACTAAACCGAACCAATTAAATTTTGATTGGTTTGAATTTGTTTTCCCCCAAATCCGAACCAACTTGACTCGATTACATCCCTATTGAAATATGAAGCTTTTATTTATTTATTTTTTTTGTAAAGGATTTAAATCAGAAGTAGTTGATGAAAGGCCATTCCTTTCTTTTAAGAAGTACCAATCTATTCTCAAATGAGGGAATTTCGAATAAGAAATATTATTTGTATTCATCATTTATAAGATACCGTGTTAACACACTTTATCCTATCTACGACTTAAAGTTTTGCATTATTTGAAAGTCATAGGTGTTTTGTATTATTCGAAAAGTTTAGGGTGTCACAATGCACATTTTGAAAAGTTAAAAGGTAAATTGCACATGACCTAAAACTTAGAGAAGTAAAATAATGCTAATATATATATATATATATTAAAACACTAGTCAAAGAATTAGAAATAAATTATTATTATTATTTTCATTTTAAATGCATCAAATGTATTCAAAATTTTTAAATATTTATTTTTACAATCAAAATTTTCGCTAAAGAATTGGCTAGCAAAACTTTTATTTAAACAAAGAAAAAGATACTAACACGATAATACTAGATTTTATGTGTGAAATTTAATTATATCATTTTTATAATTTATGTTGAATTTATAGGCATATAAAAGAAGAGTTTATCTAACCAATACCTTTATAATTAAAGTTTTCAATAAAAGTAAATATAAAAACTTGATAGTGGACTTTTCGCCTTGAAACTTAAAAAAATACACATTTTCAATGAAAATTTATAGCCACTCTCAAATGTCTATTGTCACTCCCACTTATTGTGGTTTTTAGTTGATTTTTCTAAAATGTCTCTTCTATTGAAAGTACTAATAATTAATTTCTTTAATATAATTATGTAGATCTAAATATTCACTTATTTATTTAAACTTTTTTGATACAACAAATTATCTAAATATTATAATAATGACCATTTTTCAAAAAATATTAACTAAAATTTAATAACATTGAAGACATATTAATAAATTGTGCTATACAAACAACGTAAATTCGAGTTAATAAAAAAAAAATGTAACTGAAAAAAATGTAATATACTCTATGAACATAAATTCTTTAACATCTAGTGTTGATACAATTAAATAAATATTAAAGAAACATATGATTCCAAAATTTATTTTTATTAACAATAATTTTATTATAATGTTTTGTTCTTTAGTTCTTTTTATTTTTAAATAAGCTAACTTCATACATTAAATTAATTTTTATTACTTGTTTTCTTTTTTATCTGGTTGTAGTTACGATTTGTTATTACTTTTATTGTTAATTATTTTTTACTTATTATTACTTTTATGAATTCAAATTTAGACTATTTACGGCTTGTTTGGTTTGCAATTGCGTCCAAAGAATCCAGTTGAAAAAAAAAATAAAAGTGTTTGGTTTGTCATTTTACTTCTAATAAAAGTGTTCTACTTTAAAAAAAATTGATTCCAATAAAAGATAAAAAAAATTTATTTTTATTTTTCTATCTCACATCAACTCTTTTAAACTTAACTTTTAAACACCATTCCCAAATACAAATCATTTATTTCAAAATCAATTGTTTTAACATCAATTATTTCAAAAGTAATTTTACCAAAATCTAAACCAAATGAACTCTTAGGGTGCGTTTGTTTGAAAATTATTTTGACAAATAATCACTTTTTTCATTTTAAAAAATCATTTTTTGTATATTTGGCCAATTTTTTTAAAAACTGAAATTTCAAAAAAATTAGTTTCCAATTTTTTTTTAGAAGCTAAAATTAGTAACTTTTGGAAAAAACCAATTTTCAATCTTTTCAATTATATATAAAATTTAATTTGTATAATCACTTTTTTTCAAAATATGAGACAAACACACCCTCATCTAGTTAATAAAGTGCTTTAACTATCATACGTAGGAGGATTTCAGCACACTAAATATAACAGTGGGACACTTTGATATAGCTTACGAGTATTTTATATTTGTTGGATTAAACTTGACAAGTTAATTAAATTTTATTTTCTTATTTTTTTAATTCAAGTTAATCATTATCTTAAAATTAACAGTTCTTGTGTTTGATTGAAAGTTTAGTTATAGTTATTTTTATTTAGTATTAATTTTTAGTAATATTGAAATGATAATAGACAAATCTTTAGGAAAATTGAAAAATTTTAAAAATTTCTAATGTCCAAAATATATATAAAAAATACAATCTCAAAAATTAAAACAAAAATTCTTTGAATATCACAAAATAGAGATATAAATAGTTATCTTATTTTGTTTGCCTCAATGACTTACTCTATTTTAACATTGGCAAATTAAAAACACTTAATTTTAAATTTAATATTAATTAGCATAATTATAAAATATAATTTGAAATATGAGAGTGGAACTAGACAAGAAGGTAACAAAACTCTGAACTCTTAATTAAGGGTAGCTTTGGAATATATGAATAAATGCATTAAGAGTGAAGTGGTAATAGACATTTAGGAGTGACTAGCATTATAAAACTCTTAATTAGTGTCTTAATGGTACTAATTAGCAAAACCCGTAAAAGAAAAGGAAGCGTGTAGGCTGAGTTGAGTCATGTTCAAAAGGGTCATCCTTAAGTTTAGTGCTTATCAATCCACTCTTAACTTTATTTTTTAATGTTAGAATTTGATTAATCTTTTTCATGTTTCTATAACTTCTCTGAACTTTCTCATTGCATTATAGGTATTCTGGGAAATATTAAATTTGTGCATCAAAATATAATTAAAAATGACTAAGTAAGAAAGGTGATTTACAGAGATTTGAGCACTGTGACAAATTCGACCATTAGTATGCAGCAATCTCACCATCCATAGGCATCAGCAAACCAACCCAAGGATACGCAGGAATTGTAATAATGAACGGACCGAGCGACTAGTTGAAAGTTTTTATTTAGTATAGAGATTTAATATTAATTTTTTAAATTATATAAATCTAATAAAAAAATTAGATGAAATTATAGGACCTGTAAAATAATTAAATTTTTATATTAATATGATTTTAATGTTAAATAATATCGTCCAATAATTTAAAGTAATGATTAGACTTTATTAATCTTCTAAGAAATGAATGTAAAGACAAAAATAATCTTTTTTCACATAGCCTCCGATCATTCTTTATCTAATTAAATATTCATTCTCTCTTTAATTAGATAGTGGGGTAAATTAAGTGTAAAATAATTAAAGAGTCATTGAAATGTGAAAACGACTTGCATTTTTAATCAAAAGAAATAGTTTAAAAAATGAATTTTATGTTTTTATTTTTAATGATGAAATTTATGAGTAAAGAAATTGAAATTCACAATTGTATCACTTCAAAAATTATAATTTATATGATAGACTGTCAAGGTATAATAAAACATACTCTTTTCTGTCTTTATGTAATAGATTTATATTAGATTTAATTATTTTATAGGTCCTCATAGTTTTATATAATCTTCAGTTAAGTTTCTATAATTTAAATTTTTTTTAATTAGATATTTATACTATATAAAAATTTTCAATTAAATCCCTTATCGATACACAAAACATGAGATTTAACGAATTACGAGATATCTTTCTCCATGTGATAAAATTATGCTTACTTTTTTTTCCCCTTTTTCAAGAGACCCTCAAAATAGGAAAGTTCATGGAATGAAAGGAAAATCCCATTATGCAGCAGCATAAATTGCAACCGGCACATATCAAGGGAAACCACAATGGACAAGACTGCAAAAACTAAACTAAGGAGCCAAACCAAGCACAATACACGAAAACTGAAGCTATACGTTGTAGAATTCGAAAATATGAAAAATAAAAACAGCAGCCAAAGCCCAGCCAAGCATATGAGCACTGTGACAAATTCGACCATTAGTATGCAGCAATCGCACCATCCATAGGCATCAGCAAACCAACCCAAGGATACGCAGGAATTGTAATAATGAACGGACCGAGCGACTAGTTGAAAGTTTTTATTTAGTATAGAGATTTAATATTAATTTTTTAAATTATATAAACCTAATAAAAAATTAGATGAAATTATAGGACCTGTAAAATAATTAAATTTTTATATTAATATGATTTTAATATTAAATAATATCGTCCAATAATTTAAAATAATTTTTAGACTTTATTAATCTTCTCAGAAATGAATGTAATTAAAGACACAAATAATCTTTTTTCACATAGCCTCCGATCATTCTTTATCTAATTAAATATTCATTCTCTCTTTAATTAGATAGTGGGGTAAATTAAGTGTAAAATAATTAAAGAGCCATTGAAATGTGAAAACGACTTGCATTTTTAATCAAAAGAAATAGTTTAAAAAACGACTTACATTAATAATTTTTTTTTTTTTTGTTTTTTTGGTCGAGGAGGGAGTTTGTTTGATGAGTGACATGAAGTTGGACCACAACTCAGCCTCAAATATTAATTTATTGTATCATTTAGACAGAGACAAAACCTTTTGAGTCACTACAAACTGTAAAGTTGAAACTAGAATTGTAGCAGAGTAGTGTGGGTGACTGAATAATCCATGTTAGTGAGTTTAAAAGTGGACTGACCTCCTTAGCAAGATGGGCAGAGTTGAGAACAATTATGGTGGAAGCACCCGTTCTGATCGAGTATATGGGCCCATGCTTCTCAGCCATCTGTGCAAACGTCTTGTGGGGTTTCTTCTCCTTCAACTGCAGCAGATTCCCTATCACTGGTACACCTGGAACCACTGCACCAAATCCCATTCACACAATTTAATTAATTAATTATTTTTCTTTTATCATTTAAGCTCATTCATATTGATATCATACAGAAAAATGATAAAAACAGATGCCCAGAGGATTAAAAATAAACAAGTAAATAAACAAAAAGCATGAGTGAGTGGTACTGCCTGGTACTTTTGGGAGACGGGAGTGTTTGGTGGTGCCTCGTGCGAGGCTAAGTAAGAAGAAGAACAGGAGGAGAGAGAAAGCACCGAGCGCAAGGGAGGCGGCAAAGGGCTGTGTGAGAACGGCGAGGATGTCCATAGTTGTGACACTGCCAACACACAACACAGCAAAGACAGCACTCTGTTGTAAACAAACGTGAGGAAGGATTACGGGAGAGAGAGAGAGAGAGTGTGCGTATAAAACTATAAATAGAGAAAGGAGGCTCACTTTATACACTAAACTGACGGAATTTTATCTTTAAATTACTAAAATCAGAAATGAGATTCCTTTATAAATGAAACTTCTTACTTTTTTATAATTTAACAAAATCATAAATCAGTCCCTCATATGAAAATAAATTAATTTTTTAGATTTAAAAAATTTTATATTAGTCCCTCAAATTTTATAAAAGATGACAGGTTAGTTTCTCTACAAAACTGTTGTACAAGTTGTATCCTGTTAACTTACTTATTCGTACTATTAATTTATTTAAATATACTGTTAACTTTTATGGTGGATCATAACTTATCTCACTTCTCTAAATGAAACTATTTATACTTTTTTTTATCTATTATCTCATCATAATTCTCTGTTGAGAAGATAAATTTTGACTTTTATTTCGATCAGAATAGAAAAATGAGATAAGTTATGGTTCACTATAAAAATTATCAGTACATGTAAGTAAATTAATAGAATATATAAATATTTCTATTAATAGTTTAGACAATAATTTAATAGAGGAACTAACTTATCCCTTTTTATAAAATTAAATGAACTAATATAAAATTTTTTAAATATGAGAAACTATTTTATCTAACCGATTTGGATTTTAGTCTTCGTAATTTTACTTTAAAAGATTTGAATATGAGAAAAGTGTAACGTGGAGGGGAGCAGAAAAAGGAAACAGAAATATTTGAATTCGTTTGTGTAGTCAGTAGTCATGGTGGCATCTCTCTCCTTCCAAGGAGTGAAAGATTCTGTGCCGGAACGGGTTAAAATGTACCTCCCCGCCACGTCCCTATCGCCTTTTGTTATTTGATATATTAAAAGTGTTATTAAACGGTACTCCTACCCTGCACAAGAAACACTGTCTAAAGCATGATTGATTTAAAATTATATAAATTTATATAATATTCTTTTAAAAGTTTTAAAAAGTTATATAAATTTTGGTAGCCCATTTAGCTAATGATAAATTGAAATATCCTTAATTAATATATTGATTTACATAAATTTATTTAATACTTTATTTTATGAAATATTAATTCATACACTTGGTAAGTTATATAAACTTTTTAATATTTATATTATAAAATATTAAATTAATATTTATAGATTATTTTTAAATATATTAATTAACTACTATAGAATTGGGATTGAGTGAATTAAATATTTTTCTTCTAATAAATATTTTTTTATATATTTCTAATAGACATTTTTATTACATAATCATATCCACAATTTATAAAGCGTACACCTCAAATATGTTATAAATATATTTGGCTAATGAACTCAAGTTTTAAAAAAATGAAAGGTAATTTATATAAAAAAATTGATTAACTACATATTATTAAAAAAATCAATTGAAAGATTATATAAAAAAAATTGAAAGTCCAATAAAATAATATAGTAGTTGCAGTAACTAAAAAAATCAGTTGAAATGATATAATTGACATGTATAAATAT
Organism: Dalbergia cultrata; assembly: GCA_031216105.1. Lineage (NCBI taxonomy): Eukaryota > Viridiplantae > Streptophyta > Magnoliopsida > Fabales > Fabaceae > Dalbergia > Dalbergia cultrata. Next base: position 24,836,150 of record CM062353.1, on the reverse strand, counting down.
ATAAAGATTCTAAAACTAATTAAATTAAATTTAGATATTTCTTTTAGGTTCAATTTAACATACATATATTGTACCCAAAAGAAATTGAAAGACATGGATCAATGAAAAATTAGATTTGGAAAAAAAAAATACTATATTAATGGAGAAGTCTAAAATTAATAGTATAGCTATTTAACACAAATATGAAAGAAAATAAAAAATAAAACGTAAGCTGAGACTTTCAGTATTAATAATATAAAATTCAATTTTTTAATATATATGCGCGAAAAATATTTCATATTAAAGTATATATAATAAATATCTGTAAGTAAATGATACTAAAATTAAGAATTACTAGCAAGATAACAATTAGTAAACGCGGATGCTTTCTACATCAATTGAAATAAATAAATAAATATAACTACTTTTCTGAAAATTTAACAATTACAATATAGTGTCTTTATTGCATAAATCAAATATATGAGAACTAGTTCTTTGACTCGTACGATGCACGGGATGATAATAAAAATATTTTATTGACCATTACTAAAAATAAATGATCATTTATGTACGTATATCTTATAGAAAAATGAGTATATAAATTTATTTTAAAAATAAGTTAATAGAATAAAATATATATTTTGTGTTCTATCATAATTACAAATATAGGATAAATTATTGTCTCTTCAATATTTTTTGGAAAAATTTAGGATAAATTGATCCTTATCAATTTATAAAACAGTTATAATTATATTACTCAATAAGAAAAATAAGTGTATCAAACTATTGAGAGAAAACTAAATCTATAATCTATAATGTATAATACTAATATTTAACACGCATTATATGAAAAGTTTTCTACATGTCATTCATAGAGAAAAGTATGCCATACCATTTTTATAATCTTAATAATTAAAGTAAAATTTTAAATTTAATTTATCTCATAATTATTAATTAATATTTTCAATCATACCTTCATATCTCTCTTCCATTAACACATAAAAAATACCCTACAAAATATCTCATTCAAAATTGTTTAATATGAAAATAATAACAAATAATATATACAAATGATAATTGAACATATTATTAAATTATTAAAATTTTGTATGTATAATTATTACAGTATTAGCTAATGATAACAAAACTATTATAATTAACGATAATTTTATTGACTATCTGTAAATATTATATAATTATAAAAAATCTATTATATATAAAAAAAATATTATAATAAATCTTATAGTTTTTAAAAACACTCACTAAATTACAAATTTTAAATATTAATATATAGTTAAGATTTAATTTTAATATGATGTCACATATCATCAAATAATATTAGGAATACCTTGTAATTTTAAAAAAATAAAAAATAATATATCTTATATATTTTATTTATTTTCCAATACTATTAATCTATTGTGGAAGAAAACATCAATAAACAAAAAATAGTGCATGTCTTCATCTTTATATCATATCTAACCTAAGAAAATGTAGCGAATGAAGGATAATTGCATTTTATAAAGAGATAACTCTAAAGAAAAAAAATGTAATGATGATGATTTATAATATTTTTCATAGTTTATTGTTATCTATATGTTTTATAACCTATTCCTTAAGTTTGAAAATTGAACAGATTAGTCAACTCAAACTGAAAAATATGAAGTTGGTGCATAGACTTTGGATTGTTAGTCTTCCTAGCAATTTCTCACCAAATATATGTCAATCAAGTGTGAAACTTCCAAGTGATACCATTTTTAATGGAGTCAATTTTTCAAATTATGTATAGTTTTAAATGTAGATTTTTTTCTCCTTTTTTTTCTTTGGAGGTTTAAACGCAGAATATTATGAGCAACGTTTTTTTATATTACTGACATAGCTCCTAAATGTAGAAAAAGAAATTTAAAATCATAGACACTTTTATTTTGGCAGAATATTGATTGTTTTCTTTTACGTAGTCTAACCCATTTCTTAAGTTGGAAAATTATGTAAATTAGTTACATCGAATTTGAAAATTGATGCTGGATTAGTCTGTGTAGTAATTTCTCATCGATGATTTATCAATCAAGTGGTGAGACTTCCCCCAACTTAATCCATGAAAAAAATAACATCAAACAAAATGGTTTTCTTAATAATAAAAATATATATTTTGTGTTCCGTCATAATTAAAAATATAGGATAAATTAGTTTGTTGGCAGTATTTTTGAAGAATTTTATGACAAATTGATCCTTATCGATTTATAAAATAGTTGTAATTATATTACTCAATAATAAAAATAAGTGTATCAAAATATTGAGGGGAACTAAATCTATAATCTATAATCTATAATACTAAAGACTCATTATACGGAAAGTTTTCTATGTGTCATTCATTGAGAACATTATACCCTACAATTTTCATAATCTTAATAATTAAAGTAAGTTTTTAAATTTAACTTACCTTACAATTATTAATTAATTTTTTCAATCATACCTTCATATCTCTCTTCCATTAACACAATAAAAATACCCTACAAAATATCTCATTCAAAATTATTTAATATGAAACTAATAACTAATGATATAAATAAAATGATAATTAAACATATTATTAAATTATTAAAATTTTGTATGTATAATTATTACAGTATTAGCTAATGATAAAAAAACTATTATAATTACGCTACCATAAAAAGAAGACTATTATATATGCTTTGAAACTATGTCTATTTGGAATAATTTATTATTATCTATATGTTCTCTAATTTGTTTCTTAAGTTTAAAAATTGAACAGAGTAGTCACATCAAGTTGGAAAATTTGAAGCTGGTGCAACAACTTTAAATTATTAATCTTCCTAACAATTTCTCACCAAATATATGTCAATCAAGTGTAGAACTTCTAAGTGATGTCATTTTCAATTGAGCCAATTTTTTCAAAATTATATATAGTTTAAAATGTAGAATTTTTATCCTTTTTTTTTCTTTGGAGGTTTAAATGCAAAAGATTATGAGTAGCATTTTTTTATATTGTTGACATGGCTCCTAAATGTAGAAAAAGAAATTTAAAATCGTGGACACTTTTATTTGGCCTGAATATTAATTATTCTCTTTTATGTATTCTAACTCATTTCTTAAGTTAGAAAATTATGTAAATTAGTCGCATCAAATTGGAAAATTGAAATGATGTAAATTAGTTACATCGAATTGGAAAATTGATGCTAGATTAGTCTGTGTAGTAATTTATCATCGATGAATTATCAGTTAAGTGGTGAGACTTCCCCCAATTTAATCCATGAAAAAAATAATATCGAACAAAATGATTTTCTCAAGAATAAAAATTATATATTTTGTGTTCCGTCATAATTAAAAATATATGATAAATTAGTCTGTCAATAATAATTTTGAAGAATTTTATGACAAATTGATCCTTATCGATTTATAAAATAGTTGTAATTATATTACTCAATAAAAAAAAGTGTATCAAAATATTGAGGGGGAGGTTGGCCAAACCAATTTGACATAATTTATTCCCATATTATTTATGAATTTAGTTTTCTATTTATGGTCAACTTGACTTATTATATGGAAAGTTTTCTATGTGTCATTCATAGAGAAAATTATACCCTATCATTTTCATAATCTTAATAATTAAAGTGAGATTTTAAATTTATTTATCTTATAATTATTAATTAATTTTTTTAATCATACCTTTATATCCCTCTTCCATTCACACAATAAAAACACCATACAAAATATCTTATTCAAAATTATTTAATATGAAAATAATGACAAATGATATAAATCAAATGATAGTTGAGCGTATTATTAAATTATTAAGATTTATATGTATAAAACCATGAGGTGTGGCATGGTGACAGCTCACCTTGTCCTTTAAAATATGTGGTCGAGGGTTCGATATTCACTCATGAGAATGAAGCGCATTTCGTGACCAGTCATTTGCCTATTTACGAGAGCTTCTGTGGCGAAGGGATTAGTCATTGCTGTCGGCAGTGGATACTCTGATTTCAATCAAAAAAGATTTATATGTATAGTTATTACAATATTAGTTAATGCTAACAAAACTATTATAATTACGCTACCATAAAAAGAAGACTATTATAATTAACGATAACTTTATTGACCATGTGTAACTATTATATAATTATAAAAAAATTATTATATAAAAAAGATTATAATAAATCTTACAGTTTTTGAAAACACACCCTAAATTACAAATTTTAGATATTAATATAAATAGTTAAGATTTAATTTTAACATGATGTCACATATCATCAAATGATATTAAGAATAGCTTGTAATTTTTTTAAAAAATCATATACTCTATATATTTTATTTCTTTTTCAATACTATTAATCTATTGTAAAAAAAAAAATCTATAAAACAAAATACTGCATGTTTTCATCTTTATATCACGTCTAACCTAACAAAATACAGCGAGTGAAGGACAATTACACTTTATGAAGTGATAACTTTACTGAAAAATGTAATGATGATGATTTATAATTCTATATGCTTTATAACTTATTCCTTAAGTTTGAAAATTGAACATATTAGTCACATTAAACTGAAAAATGTGAATTTGGGGCATAGACTTTGAATTGCTAGTCTTCCTAGCAATTTCTCACCAAATTATGTAAATAAGTCGTATCGAATTGGAAAATTATGAAAATTAGTCGCATCAAATTGGAAAATTGAAATGATGTAAATTAGTCACATCGAATTAGAAAACTGGTGCTGGATTAGTCTACATAGTAATTTATCATAGATGATTTATCAATCAAGTGGTGAAATTTCCCCCAACTTAATCCATGAAAAAAATAATATCGAACAAAATGGTTTCCTAAAGAATAAAAGTATATATTTTGTATTCCGTCATAATTAAAAATATAAGGATAAATTAGTCTGTCAGCAATAATTTTGAAGAATTTTATGACAAATTGATCCTTACCGATTTATAAAATGGTTGTAATTATATTACTCAATAAAAAAAATAAGTGTATCAAAATATTGAGGGGGAACTAAATCTATAATCTATAATCTCTAATAATAATATTTAAGACTTATTAGATGGAAAGTCTTCCATCTATCATTCATAGAGAAAATTATGCCCTATCATTTTCATAATCTTAATAATTAAAGCAAGTTTTTAAATTTATTTATTTTATAATTATTAATTAATTTTTTTTCAATCATAACTTCATGTCTCTCTTCCATTAACACAATAAAAATACCATACAAAATATCTTATTCAAGATTATTTAATATAAAAATAATGACAAATGATATAAATAAAATGATAATTGAGCGTATTATTAAATTATTAAGATTTATATGTATAATTATTACAATATTAGTGAATGATAACAAAACTATTATAATTATGCTACCAAAAAAGAAGGCTATTATAATTAACGATAATTTTATTGACCATGTGTAAATATTATATAATTATAAAAAAAGTTATTATATAAAAAAATATTATAATAAATCTTATAGTTTTTAAAAACACACACTAAATTATAAATGGTAAATATTAATATATATATATATATATATATATATATATATATATATATATATATATAGAGTTAAGATTTAATTTTAACATGATGTCACACATCATCAAATGATATTAATAATACCTTGTAATTAAAAAAAAATCATATACTATATATATTTTATTTCTTTTTCAATAGTATTAATCTATTGTAGAAGAAAAAATCTATGAAATAAAATAATGCATGTCTTCATCTTTTTATCACGTCTAACCTAACAAAATGCACTTTATGAAGTGATAACTCTATTGAAAAATGTAATAATGATGATTTATAATTTTTGGCACCATTTATTGTTATCTATATGCTTTATAACTCATTCCTTAAGTTTGAAAATTGAACATATTAGTCACATCAAACTAGAAAATATTTAGCTAATGCATAGATTTTGAATTGCTAGTTTTCCTAGCAATTTCTCACCAATTATATGTTAATTAAGTGTGAAACTTCCAAGTGATGTCATTTTCAATGGAGTCGATTTTTTCAAAATTATATAGTTTTAAATATAGAATTTTTATCAATTATTTTTCTTTGGAGGTTTAAATGCATAAGATTATAAGCAGCATTTTTTTACGTTGTTGACATAGTTCTTAAGTGTAAAAAACGAAATTTAAAATCATGGACATTTTATTTGGCATGAATATTGATTGTTCTTTTTTATGTATTCTAACTCATTTCTCAAGTTAGAAAATTATGTAAATTTTTCACATCCAATTGGAAAATTAATGTTAGATTAGTCTTTATAGTAATTTTTCACCAATGATTTATCAGTCAAGTGGTGAGATTTCTCCCAATCTAATCCATGAAAAAATTATCATCGAATCAAATGGTTCCTTAAGAATTTTATATATATATATATATATATATATATATATATATTGTGTTCCATCATAATTTAAAATATAGGATAAACTAGTATGTCTTCAATATTTTTGAAGAATTTTAGGATAAATTGATCCTTATTGATATATAAAATAGTTGTAATTATATTACCAAATCAGAAAATAACTGTATCATAATATTGAGGAGGAACTAAATTTATAATCTATAATATATACTTATAATACTAATATTTAAAACTTACTACATGAAAAGTTTTTCATATAGTAAGTTATAGATAAAATTATGCCCTATCATTTTCATAATCTTACGACTTAAAGGAAGTTTTTAAATTTAATTTACCTTATAATTATTAATATATTTTTTCCAAGCATACATTTATGTCTCTTTTCCATTAACACAATAAAAATACCTTGCAAAACATCTCAATAAAAATTATTTAATATGAAAATATTAACAAATGATATAAACAAATTAAATAATAATTGAATGCATTATTTTATCATTAAAATTTTATATGTATAATTATCATTGTATTAGTTAATGATAACAAAACTATCATAATTATGCTACCACAAAAAGAAAACTGTTATAATTAATGATACTTTATTGATAATGTATAACTATTTTATAATTATATAAAAGATTATTATAATATGTTTTCTAAGTTGATAATGAACTAAAACTACAACGCATATGTGATGTTAAAAAAATAAATAAATAAATCTATTACCCAGTTAGAAAACATATTATAATATCTTTTTATATAATCATATAATAGTTATACATGGTCAATAAAATTATAATTAATTATAATTGTCTTCTTTTTAAGGTAATGTAATTATAATAGTTTTGTTATCATTAGTTAATTCTATAATAATTGTACATATAAAAGTTTAATAATATAATGATACGTTCAATTATTATTTTGTTTATATCATTTGTTATTATTTTCATAGTAAATAATTATGAATGTGATATTTTGTAGGGTATTTTTATTGTGTTAATGGAAGAGAGATATGAAAATGTGATTATATTGAAAAATATTAATTAATAATTATAAATTAAATTAAATTGAAAAAATTAATTTAATTATTAAGATTATGAAAATGGTGGGGCATAATTTGCTCTATGAACAACACATGGAAAACTTTGCATATGTAATGAGTTTTAAATATTGGTATTTTAGATTTTCATAATCTTAATAATTAAAGTAAATTTTTAAATTTAATTTACCTTATAATTATTAATATATTTTTTCCAAACATACCTTCATATCTCTCTTCCATTAACATAATAAAAATACCTGCAAAATATCTCATTGAAAATTATATAATATGAAAATAATAACAAAAGATATAAACAAATGATAATTGAATGTATTATTATATCACTAAAATTTTATATGTATAATTATTCTTGTATTAGTTAATGATAACAAAACTATTATAATTATGCTACCACAAAAAGAATAATGTTATAATTAATGATAATTTTATTGACCATATGTAGCTAATATATAATTATATAAAAAGTTATTATAATATGTTTTCTAACTTGATAATGAACTAAAACTACAACGCATATGTGATGTTAAAAAAAACTACATAAATCTATTACCCAGTTAGAAAATATATTATAATAGCTTTTTATATAATTATATAATAGTTATACATGGTCAATAAAATTATCGTTAATTATAATTGTCTTCTTTTTATGATAATGTAATTATAATAGTTTTGCTATCATTGGTTAATTCTATAATAATTATACATATAAAAGTTTAATGATATAATGATACGTTCAATTATCATTTTGTTTATATCATTTGTTATTATTTTCATATTAAGTAATTATGAATGAGATATTTTGTAGGATATTTTTATTGTGTTAATGGAAGAGAGATATGAAGGTATGATTGGAAAATATTAATTACAATTATAAAGTACATTAAATTTAAAAACTTAATTTAATTATTAAGATTATAAAAATGGTGGTGCATAATTTGCTCTATGAATGACACATGGAAAACTTTCCATATAATAAGTCTTAAATATTAGTATTATAAATTTTTATAATATACACAAAAGATAAACGATATGGATAATTTTAATGCTAAATTTTTAAATTAGAAAGCTATATCTAATATTAAAAATATCAAATGACAAAAAGCAAAAGGTAGATTCCCGCTTTTTAAATTTTGATATGGATCTGAGAGGCATTTAATAATAAGATATGTTAGTTCTGAGGTAACTAGGGAGGTGTGGGTGGAGGAACATGATCCGCTTGAAAGGGATTATGTTCCAAAAGAACGAAAAAGAAATAAATCAATGAGGAATGCAATTCATTGCCTACGGATAAGGTCGTGGCCGGTTCCTAATTCGCTGCCAGCGAACTCTGCTCCCTGCCGCCCAGCCTATGTTGTCCTGTAAGCATGCTTGGCGTGCTGACATGCTCAAGAATCTGCGAGCATCTTGTGGCCTACCTTAACTCTCCAACACATGTTCTTTGTGCTTTACTCCATCAGACCTGCTACCCTGGAGGAAAATAATGGTGAGTGAATCACATGAAGCAATATGTGAATGAATAGAGCAATTTGTGACATTATTCTTCTTCATTGCTGATACTATAAAAAGGGGAGTTTGGTGAGAGCTCTTTGCATTTGGTTGAGTTGTGAGAGTGATTTTGGTTTGAGTTCAGTGAATATCAATATTAGTTGTGGGGTGCAAGCACAGTTTCAGTCGTAGAAAGAGCATAGTTTGTTTTGGAAAAAGGGGAGAAATATTAAACAAGAAAAATGCCTAGACGACAACGTGATGGAACAATGGATCCTAATGAGCATGTTGCAGTTCATATTTTTAATGGATATGTAAGTTTAATTTTTCTACTTTTATTATTAATGTAGTTTATTAATTAATATTTTGTTCTTTGTGTGTATTATTTTATTATTTTCATTTTACATACTTATTTATTAATATAAATTTTTAATTCTAATCTAAGTATAATTTTAGATGTTTTAATTCATTTTACATATAAATTTTTAGCAGTACATACCCTTGTTTTGAAACCGTGGAAACTCATAAGCATTCATAGTTTCAAGATCTAATGCATTGCATGAAAGGTGGCTCATTGTTTAGATATTGCTTGGCTACCATGTTTGGCATGTCCTCTTCATCCGTAGCATCATTCACATCATCATCATCATCATCATCATCACCGCTTTCTATTCTTCTTCATCACTTTTTTCCATAGTACTTCTCTTTCTTCAAATGTGCTTGACTCATAGGCTACATTCCGAGCAACAACTTCTTTGAATTCAACATACAATTCAATGGCATGATTGTTTGGCTGATGCTATTGATGTATGTGAAACATATGTTGAATGCTATCATCATTAATTATTGAAATTGGGAAGTAGCTAAAAATTGAGGATAGACAATTTGTATGTCATAGGTGTCACTTTCTTGAGTCTTTGGATTTACAAATTCACAAAGAGCATTCTCTACCTCCGCAAATGAGAAAATGTATGGAATAAAAATATTTACTGGATTCTCACATGTAAAAAATACACCATCATTTGGATTTGTAAATACATGACTATTATAATATCCTATTATCATTACAATACTCATTGCTTCCTCATTCAATTTTTTTTTCTTTATGTTACAAGGTGGGGACGGGAAGGGAGAATGAGAGACTACAAGCAGAAAGAACATTGAAGGAAGTTACTGAGTGTAATAGATAACAAAGGAGAGGAGAGTGGGTTGGTAAAATTTGGGTGCTTGAGATGAATATCTGTAGGTGAAATAGTTTAAAATTCTCCACGAGTTGCTCATGAAAATCATTATCTCATAACTCTAAAATGACAACTCAGAGATAACTCTATGTTAAAATTGAGTTAATGTTTTAGTAGATGGCAGCCTGTTCTCAGGATGACAACTTCTGAAAGCCTGACACCGATCACAAAACAGACAAATAAAATGTACTGTTGGTGGAACATAATCCACTAACCGTGGATTCATTTCCTTTTTTTTTTTTTTTGTGGTTTTGTCTTGCCTTAATCCACTAATAGCGGATTCCTTGTAATTGAGTTTTTTTTTTTGTTTATTGGTTTTATGTCATAGTAACCATAAGGAGTGGATTGTTTTGCTACTCCCCCCCCTCCCCTGCGCGGTGCGTGCTATAATTTCCTTGGAAACGCAATATGAGTGTGTTTTGATCAATCAACTTTCATATGCAGAACATTGATCCCAAAGCAAGTATTTGACAATAAAAAAGTATAATCATGAAGCAAATATTGCCATTCAAACAAACTTTAAATTCTTGACCAAAAAAAAAAAAAAAAAAAACTTTAAATTATCATTGAAGAATCCACTTCTTCCACCATCTGTGGCCACACTCTCCCATAGGCCACGTATGATGAAGATCATCTCATTGACTGGATCCCCTTCCCGAACTATGTAAGTGCTTTTACTGTACAAACAAGGCTTCAGTCGGTCACATATGGCATCGAGTAGGCGATTATCCATGTTAACAAAAAGAGGAACCTGATCATGTCATATACAAAAAAGGAGAAGACTACTGAGAATTGAGAAAGGAAGAAAACTTGGAAGTAGCATCAATGAGCCATCTCAAAAGGGTAACTCTGAGGGGATTCCAATCTTTTGTCCCAAATTTTCTGTCCTTTTCTCTGTCCCTCCACTCATATGCCGACAATTGTCTCATTATTAAGAATAACTTTTTAATTTTTCCAAAATCAACTTTTAATAACTACTCATAATTTATGCATGTTTTTATTTTTATTTTTTATTGGTGAACAGAAAATGAGACACTAAATTGAGACATGGGATTTCTTTCCAACTCCGAGTAAGTATGCTCACCCTTTTAACCAAATTCAAACAATAAGGGCATTTGATGTTCCTCTGAGGTCTTTTGGAAGATTCTGAACAGCCATTTGTACTGATCATAGCGTCTTACTTTTTCGCACTGCTTGAGTCACGCCTTTGGGTTCTCATTTCCTCAAGGCGGGCAGACATTGGTCGAAGATAGGTATGTTCAATTGCACCATATATAGACTACAAGCCTAGAACTTGTGAGACTACTATAAGTAAATTTTGTTTCCTAATATGGACATGTAAATTGGTGTTATATCATGTCAAAGCTTCAATATTGTGTCATTCATCCACTGTTATGAATGACACAGAAAGAAAAGCACAGAAAGAAGCCCCTGACCAAGTGTGCTGCGGAAAGTAAAATAGAAGCTGCTTAGGGCCTTAAAACTAAGGAACAGATAACTTCTTCAAGTAAACTGAAATGCACACATTCTTGTTCCAGATAGTACTTAGGAAATAATTTTAGATTCTACAGCAAGTTATATAACACAAAACAATTGCATTGGTTAGACATGAGGTAAAACTTTGTCAACATGTCATCTGAAGCTCTAATCTTATTCACACCGAATAAATTTCATATTTTAAGCAAATATTAACAAAGTTAAACCATGAAACGGTATCTAAAGATACATGACATATGATTTCATATAAACCTCTAGTGGTTGAGCTCGTAGCCTAATATTTGTGATTGCCTCTTACACCCTTTGAGTGAGAGATCTCATGTTTGATTTCCACCTTTCCCTTCCTCAACCCCTTAGCAAGAATTCATAACTTTTTAATGCCTCACATGACTTTATATTTTAATTCTGACCATTAAGGTAAGATTTGATGGTTCAAAATTGCTCCCCTTCTATTCATATAAAATTACTTATCTCACTTGATCCTCTCCTTCTATGTATATATAACCTCTAAAGATTGGGAACGTATACAACAACAATCAAACTATGTTCAATTAGGTGGGAATTGGTTACATGGATTAAACACTGTCTAAAGATAGATAACATTCGGCCTGTTGATATATTTGGTTTTTCTTAACAGATAGTTTGGAGGGAGGAAAGTTATCCCATTCCAGAGTCTTGAGTATGTCGCAAACCTTAACCATGCTCACTTATAAATGACCTAGTGACCTACTAATAAAAGTATATTCATAAGAATCAAAACCAGGATTTCTTTATTAACACTACTCGAATTCCCCAACCTGAGTCAATCCTACTGAATCTAATCAATTGAGTCGAGTTGGTTATTAACCTTTGCGTACTTTATATATAACTGAAAATATAACCACATCCCAAATTCTGGTATTGTTATTTTTCTAAAAGTGGGCTTGAAAGCAATCGGTAGATGTTCTCTAGCCAAGAGCCCAAGATGTCGTAGAGCAGGGCAAAACCCAAAAAGATAAACAAGAAACAGAGACACTTAAATCATATCGTCTGGACCAAAAAAAAAAAAAAAAAAGAAGGAAAAAAAGAAAATGCATGCCGTTATCATTCACCATTTCCCTCGAAGTCCAATATTTAGTCTTGATTCGGCAATTTGAAAAATCCTTCCCATTTTATGATTCCATGCTTCTAATCTTTCACAATATGCAAAAGCCTTAGAATTACAGATGTTTTCTACTTTTAGCATTGATAAGACGACAACATCATTTGTGGATTACAGATAAGCATTTCAGAGTTCCATTTTAGGGAGTTACCCCAATGGCATTGCAAGTGATGCGTGACAAGTGTTGGGCGTGACGCTATAGAAAACAAGCATAGTGATGAGCAGGATATGCTCGCTGAATGGTAGACAGGCTGAATGGCAAACCTATTGGATGCCGCTCTTGGCAATGGCATAAAATGTCTGTAATTTCGTTTCTTGGAATGCTAATTGGTTTGAGTTGTGTTGGTTTTGAAGGTATGCTGAACAAGTTGCCATCAGGAGCAGCTTCCAACTGGCCTCGGACATTGGCATAATGCCTGATTTGTGACAGCACTTTGTAGCATTATGCTAGGCTTATCCTTTCACGTTAGGGGATTCAACTAGCTGCACTCTTACTATTCCTGTCACTTGTAGACTTCTCTAGTGTTCTGTTTTCTATATATTTTTATGAGGGGGAAAAGGAATTCGAGCCCCAAGCGCAACTAACTTGGGGTTTTCAATAAGAAATGTTACTCAATTAAGATTGTTTAAAACGAAATACCAAACTTACAAATGAAAAGATAAAGTACCTACTATGGGAGCTAAAAGATTTCCTTTAAATTTCCATGACATATTCCGTGGTAGATCAAGGAGAGATCATAAAACCAGTAGCATACATGCAGATCACAATCATTCTCCTCACAACGCATCACGTGAAGCGAGTCGGCAAGTTATTGCATCTGCAAGTGATGATACTCCAAGTTCCGGGGCAGATATCTTGTAATGCTGAAACACAACAGATTATTGAATATGTTAGTTTGCACAAAACGATACAAAGTGATGTGGATCAGTGCCCTTGAAAACTTTTGTATCTGGGATTGGTTTGCTCTCCCTTCCAGCTCCTCCAGGTCAATCTCTTTGCCATTAATGAGTTTCTCTGTGGCTTTAATCTGGTGAAGAGACGGACATCACTTTAGTTATGTGAGTAAAAGAAAAAACGGGTGGCATACTTTATTTTAGAATCATCTCACTTCATCAGGAGTAGCATCAAATCGAGCAACAAAGATATATGTCGTGCTATCAGAGATGCCACATCTTTTCATAGATTCAGTAATCTACACAGTACAAGCCAAATTTAGCATAGCCACTTGGAAACATGAATCACAATAGGTTAAATACCAATACATAATTACATATTTGGACCCTGAGTGATTGTAAACAAGCTTTGAATGAAGAGTATGCGTGGTCAAAGAGTCACGTGACTTGGCTACAAGGGTCTTGTGAGCAACAGACAGGGAAAACATCTGGAATCTGGTTCATTTGACAATGGCTGTAACATTAGAGAGTCGTAAAAGTGCATGTAACAGTCATCATTGATAGTTTAAGCACCGGCATCATGCTTATTGTCCTGATGGTGCTGGACATGACATAAAGCACAAATATAAGAAACCATACAAGCAAAGCATTGAGGAATGCAACTTCTGGCTCCAGTGTCCCAGCTTGCATACTTTCCAGGAGTTCCCTGTGAGAGTAATAATTCCATCATATACTTTAGCCAAGAGCAGATCAGCAGGCTCTAAATCTTTTGAATCAATTACAAATAAATAGATGAACCATTTTACAATGCATCCCATGTATTTGCTTTTGCAGATTGGTCTGTGACATAAATAGCAAATATTTTCCAAGCAACATCTTAAAACAAATAGATGGGAGCACTATCAATTATCATAAATCAACTGTTGCAAATGCAGTAAAAGCACTGAATGCTGTTACTTGTTAATTTTTATCACAAGAGAAAAGAGGCAACTTAAACTCTACTGTGAAACTGAATTTTGAGATGAAGTGATCCCTTAGGATATGCTTGGTTTGCTTTATGTTTATTTTCAGCTGATATGTTTTCATTATTAATTACGAAAATGCTACATTGTTCTCATTATTTTTTTTTTTCCAGAATTCTGTTTGTTTTCTCCATATCCTTCACGAGAAGACTTGAAAACAAGAAACACCCATGAAAACACTTGAGTCAGTCTTGTAATTAACAATACCTCCTTTAAAGTTTGCATGAGAAAAAATCTCAATAACTTGGAAAAAAAAGTTGATCACAATATTTTAATTTCATTGAAGGGTAACATTCCCATAACAAGTTTCTAATTTCCCAGAACATTTAGTTCCCCTTTTGATTTTTGTAGAACAATCATAGAGAGAAAGAGAAAGATACCAACTTGGAATTGGTGACATCAGTATAAAGTGCAAGAGAAAGAGTGGTCCCATTTGTATTAAACATCTTCATAGCTTCTGCTTTGAATATGCAAAGAACGAAAAGAGCTATTGTGATGTGCTTAGGAACATAATAAGAACAGGCACAGGAAAAATGGAAAGAGAGAAAAGAGAAAGCAATCTACTTTACTATCTTTCTCTTCCGTATTACTCAAACCATTACCAACCAATTATCTTCTCTAGTTTCTTTTCAATTTATTTTGTCTTTTCCTCAAAAAAGAAAATTATTTTGACAACCCAGCCAATTTCCTTCTTTTTAATATTTCTCCTCCTCTGTCTCTAGCGGGAAATGTTGCTAGGGGTCTTTTGGAATAGACATGTCGAATAGTTTTCAGATTCTCTTATCACAAACAAGTGAACAACCAAAATATGCTTTTGGTTCCAACAAAACCTTTTTTGAGAATAGGAAAAGTACACAATTGATGCTCTTTCAGATGAAGAAAAAGAAGCAGTTGGAATGTATCCTGTGATTAGGAGTTCACAGTGGGAGCTGATAAATTGAACACGCTGAACAATAATAAAGAAGAATACGAAAAGGGCAGTAACAAGTCGAGCGAAGGAGACAAGGCATAGTGTCAAAATTGCCCCTTTTGCAGCCTCTTTGAAAAGCTTTTAATGATAGAATTGAATTAAATTTTATTAATAATTAAATTCAATTTTTATATTTTGAATGAATTAGTAAATAAAAAAATTCAATTTAATTTTTTGATTTAAAATTTATCTAAATTTTTACTATTTTATCCTTTATCAATAAAACTTAATATTTTATTAACTTTAATGATTAAAATACATGACATAATTAAAATCACATAAAAACACACTACAAAATAAATCAAAACTAAACCAAAACATTCTACAAGATAAAATCTACAAGCCAAAAATTGAAAACCATAGGAAAAAAAAGAGGAGAATCAGGCTGGGAGTTACAGGCTTGGTGCAAAATAAAGTACATGGACAAAGTTACCTCTTGAAAACTTCTTTTTTAGCATTCATCTTACTAGTTTGCAAACCTTTGCTGTTTTTGCTCCTCACGAAGAAAGGAATGATAAAACAAGTAATAGCATATATATACCTTCTCTTTGCTTATCTAAAAATAGCGAGTGGCAGATCCA
Organism: Dalbergia cultrata; assembly: GCA_031216105.1. Classification (NCBI taxonomy): domain Eukaryota; kingdom Viridiplantae; phylum Streptophyta; class Magnoliopsida; order Fabales; family Fabaceae; genus Dalbergia; species Dalbergia cultrata. The sequence goes on along the minus strand of CM062353.1, from coordinate 24,819,875 downwards.
AATGCAAAATTGGCCACACACACAAAATATAGTAGAATTAGGCAAGCAATTACATCTCTTACCTGGAATTGGAAATTTAACATCTAGGTAAAGACTTAAAACATAATCTGATAACAGAAATCTACTCATACTCATACAAAATTTCATCAAATTTGTTTCCAAAAGCAAACATAAATGCTTTAAACTGAAATACTACTTAGGCATTACAGTCAAAGATCTCCTCCCAAAAAAAAATATGCTTATAAATATGAAATGTATCATAAAATTACCAACCCAACTTGTTAGCTAACCATCGAAAGTGTAACTCTTCCAACAAACCAAAAAAAAAAAACTCCAATAAGATTATAATGTGCTTCTAATTGACCCATTAATTCTCGACATACTTGTTCTCTATTTTATCATTGTGATTGGGTGATTGGTCTTTCAATACTAGACACATGTCGAGTCATATATTGCATGCAAACTAAATAACTTGCATAAGCAACTATGGCTAAGATTGCTTTTCTTTTAAATTGCCTTATATTACCTACAAGGTAAGTATCTTTCAATTTTCATGCTAACAAAGTTATAGTGTATTTTCAATAAATTGTGTGTATTATATAAATTAAAATGGTTTCAACAAAAGAGGGACTTTTTGGAACAAACTGCTATGTGAATAGGAGAAACAAAACCGAATTGAAATATTAGACATTAAAATCGAATAATGTATTTTTTATAAATATTTATTCTAGGAACACCTACAAGGGATAACAAGCTAATTAGTTCTCAGTTCTCACCATATCTTAAGGTAAATATATCTATGAGCAACATCTTAGCAACTAAACACTGAGAAACAGAGTAATTATCGAAAAAAAATCCCCAAAAAAATCAATTTAAGGAATCAGTTTCAATTAATAAGACCATGTTTAGTTTTAGAATAGATGCATAGTAATCATAATGCAATCAAAAGTAAAAAATGGCAATTAGGAATGGAAATTCTCACCAGGTACCTTGTTTACACAAGCTGCAAGCTTTTCTTTCACAATACTTTCAGCCAACTTCTTACCTGCACAATCAAACAAACAACATTACATCCGAACAATTCAAAAACAAAAATAGTAAATCATGCAGTGCGCTTTCGATATCCTCAATCCTTATATGCCAACAAATTAGCTGCCATGGTCCTCTGCTGCGCACCAGCTCCGGTAGTGGCGGCAAGAAAAAGTAGGTGGCTCCCGCATATCTAAAGGAAGAAAAAATTTGGAACACAACAAATATAGAATAAAGAACGAGGTGCTAAAAATTTGGTTCCACCATGTCCAAATATAGCAAAACTCCTCTCACGTGTAGAAAATGGATGAAACACATCAAAGAACGGAACACAGCAAAATAGAGCTTTTTTCAATAATGAAACAACCAAAAGAGAAAGGATGAAATGTAGCAAAAGAGAGCTCTATGAAAAAAACCTCCGGTTGACTAGGCAGCAGCGGCAGTAGCAGCGGCGCTGTGAGATTGGTGGCTGATGACAACAGTAGAGGGACGGCGACAAGTTGCAGCAGAGAAGAGGGTTTCTTGGTTTGATGCTTTACGGTTGGCTGCTACTTGCAAAAAAGGAGGAAACATTATATTGGTAAGTAAGGATAAGTTGGTAATTTCAATTTTTTAGATAAATTCGATTGCAAATCAGACCTCTTTAGGTCTGATTTTGTTTTTGGGAGTTTTGGTGGAATTGAATTCTTGTGAGATTTAGATTCTTGGCTCAAATTGTGTTCCAAAGCAAGGAATTGAATTCCAATTCTTGAAAAAAATTCAATTCTTGGGAATTCCAAACAGGCTATTAAGGAGCAGCATCAAGTAATAGTAATAGTAATGAGATAGGATTAAGAGCAGAGAAAGAAATTAAGAGAAGTCAGAGAACGAACCAACCTTGAGAAAAAAAAAAAATGGAGTTTCCCATTGCAGAGGAGGCGACCTCGGGCATTGTTTGTCACACTAACATAAACCTTGTCTTGTGTGTCTCTACTATTTCCTCTCACCTTTATTAAATAAAATTTTTTTACGGGGAAAAACAAAATAGAAAGACCTAATCCAAATTTTATAGAGTAAAGTATCATTTTTGTCCTTGAAATTATAAGAATGAGTCACTTTCGGCCCTGAAATTTAAAAAGTAATTATTTGGTTCCTGAAATTATAAGTCATAGGTCACATTAGTCCTTAGAGTCACTCTCGTTAACATGCCATGACTATTTGACGATGTGTCATATAATAGTACATTATGCAATTCCAGCTTGTCATTTCTCGTTTTAAGATGATGTACAATTTGTCAACTTAGTCCCAGTCCCAAATCTCTCTTCTTTCTCATTATGAACCCCAATCCCTGATTCTTTTCATCATAAACCCTAACCTTTCTTCTTTCTTCTTTTCTATTTTCACATCACAGTCGAATAAGACCTCGCCAAACAGTATCCTTTTGCTATCAAAGATGACGGGGGTAGGAAACATCTTCTTCCTCACACAGCACATCAAATCCAAATTTCTTTGCCAAGTCTCTAATCCATATATGGGTATCCTCCATGTAAGGGTGACCTCTGGTATCAAAACACTCTCTTGATCAAAGAGTAGGGACAAAGTTCATCATGTTGTGCTTCTTGTCTGCAATCTTTGTATCCTCACATATTCTTTACAGGTAAAATGTGCCACAACAGAAAAACCAAAAATGCAAAAAAAGGAGCCTTATGAAGCAAAAACTACAAGAAGTAGAAGGTTCTAAGTAATGAGAAGTAAGAAATAGAAAAGTATTCTTAGGAAGTACAGAAACACTATATAATTTTGAAATTGTATTTAATGTTACTGGTATCTAGAGATTAATACACCCCTATTAATATGATTCAAATAAGATTGGTCCAACTATGGATAATGCTCCAAGTCAAGTCATTTAAACCAATCAAATATTAGTTGTGTAATGTTAACATCTCTAGAAACTTACAGTCATATACTAACAAATTGTGCTAAGTGCTAACAACTAAGAACATATTAGAAAATGAAAGTAACAATAAAGGAAAATGCAATCTGGTTCAAGGTAGTTCATGATGAGAAGAATCAGGGGTTAGGGTTTATAATGAGAAAGAAAAGAAATTTGAGACTGGAACTAAGTTGACACATTTTACATAATCTTAAAACATGAAATGACATGCTAGATCAGCACAGTGTACCATTATGTGACACCTTATCAAAACAGTCACAACCGTTAACGGGAGTGACTCCAGGGACTAACGTAACCTATATCTTACAACTTCAAGGACCAAATAGTTGCTTTTCAAATTTCAAGGACGAAAGCGACTCATGCTTGCAATTTCAGGGATGAAAATGACACTTTACTCTTTATCTGACATTATATTTCTCTTATGGTAAAATATATTTTAGCCCTTAAACTTTGGGTCATGTGCAGTTTACCCTGACTTTTTTAAATGTGTATTGCAACACCCTGGATTTTCCAAGCAGTGAAAAACACTTCTTTTGGGTTAAGTTAACATATATTTCCACAATTAAATAATCATGTGCATGTAACATGCACAATTTAACGAATAAAAATACCCTTCATTTTAATTAAATTTCCTAACCCTAAATCCTCCACATTCAGAAATAGACAAAAATACCATTAAGATGCTAGAGTTCAATTGCAATAAAAGGATATTTTTTTCAATTTCTAAGTGAGAAAGGATTTAATATTGGGAAATTTAATTGAAAAGAATGGTATCTTTGTTTGTTTAATTGTGTGCATAACATGCACATAACTACTTATTGGTGAAAATGGATATTTGTAATACCTTAGGTACATGTGTCCGTGGACAATTCCGTACGGTCTTAGGATCCCCCGGGACCCACTCGTGTTGTCGGGAAGGCCCCGAATTTTGAAACCATGTTGTTGCCTAGGTTCTGCAAAATTATACAAAACAAGCTCGCTGCAGCGAGTACCTCGGTGACAACATAGTGCTGAAGAAGCATAGTTTTGCTAAATGAACCCTAACTATTTTAAAAACCCTCCCCTTCCAGCTTCCCCTGCTAGAAACAGAAAACCTTTTCCCTAAACCCCATTTTCTCTCTTTTTCTTCCAATCCAACATCAATTTTCATCCTCTAAGCTTCAAGATGAGTAAATGTTGTTAGATTATGTCGTCATTCTCTTTTTTCTTATGAGGTATTGGATTGAATGTTGTTATTTCTTCCATTTTTATCAAGTAGGGGCACTCCCCTAATATTGTTAGAAGTATTTTTAGAGTAATCTAGAGTGATCCATAGATCATTCATGAATTTTGTGGTTGTTATGGTAGATATTGGTGTCATCCCCACTTCCCAGAGCTCTCATGGAGTTGGTTCTTCACTTTCCATCCCTTCAGGTGAGTGGATTTGATTTCATCGCCCTATGTTGGTCATTATATTATTATTTTCTAGCATTATAAAGTATTTAGAGGCCAAGAATTAAGTTTTCACATGATACAGATTCCTTTTTACAAAATGTGCAAGGATAAGAAAATGTTCCTTTGAAATTGCCCATGAAAAGTGTGATTTTCTCAAATGCATGGGACCATATTTTAGCTATGATTTTTTTATATGAATTAATTTATGATTTTAGGCCTATGACAACACCAATTTAGGTATGGTTGATGAAGGAAATGTAAGGCTTTATGATTATTTACGAGAAATAGAAAATGTTAAACTTATAAACATAGAACTCCCCTTTTATGATTTCAGTATAATTTTAGATTAGGGAATTACTAAGAGGGACAGTGCTGTAAGTTAATGGTAGTTATTTTATTAACCTTGGTATACCAAATGCTTAAATTAGTCCGCCGGGGACCATTAAGATCTCAGTTACATGCTCTTGCTCTCCAGGGACTGAACACCACTTTACAATTATGGATAGTTTGTTCTCTTTGGTAATTCTTAAAGAAATAATATGTTTTCCTATGTTTTCAGCAAATTATGATTTTGTAGCTTTATGTAATATAAATGAAATGATCCATGGATGTTGCATTACTATTATGTATATTCTTCTTGTTCCATGTATAGTTATGAGTGAGAATCCACTCACTGAGTTCTATGATAAAACTCACCTCTCTTTTCTTTTCTTTTTCTCACAAATACAACATTAACTTTGAATCCACCACCACCTCCTCTTCAGCAGCAATAGCCTTTATTTTGGGTGAGCTTCAAGTTGCTGTGAAGTGATTTGTTTGATAGAGTGTTCTAGTGATAGTGTGGGCAAGGTCCCGGACATGCATGACATAGCTTTTGATTTACCATGATTCTTTTTGTATTTATATGATGATATATCATTTATGGTTTATTTTGTATAATGAGCAACTTAGCATCTTTTGTGTATAACCACAATTTTAGATTTAGTCTATGGGAAATAATCAATTATGAATATTATGAATTGAATATGTAAAGTGACTTAAGGTTGAAATGGATTTTACAAATAAATTATGCATATAGTACGACTTAGCGATCATGAGGCTTATGTAGAAAAAGAATTCCTCACCTGCAGTTCACAATCCAAGTCAGGTCATGACAATAACAACTTAACAAAAGGGGGAGTTTTGCACTGTTTCGAAAGTCCAGGGTGTTGTAATACATGTTTTGAAAAGTCATTGTGTAAATTATACATGATTTAAAGTTCAGGGGCTAAAATTTATTTTACCTTTTCTTTTATTTAATTCTCGCTAATGTTAGAAGTTTTTGTTTCCCTCTAACATTGACTTATTATTAGAACTCACAACTAGGGGTAGGAATTGATTAAGCTAGACTTTACTTTTAATAGGCTACGCCTTTATCACAAACATTGGGCCTAATCAGCCGAGCCTGTAATTCGCTAGAGACTATTGTTTAAGCCTAAATATGGCCTATTTATAAGCCTGCCTTGGCCTAAAACCTGTAATTCTAAAAGATTTAAAACAGGCCAGCCACAGGAAAATGTAAACCAATTGAAAATGCTTAGGCTTGTAACCAAGCTAAATAGAGCCTAGCTCTTAACAAGCTTCATAAACAGGCCTAAGGTCGCAAATATGCCTAAAAAGCTAAACAACAATTATGTACGTAGCCTATAAAAATGAAATCAAACTAAATTGAGTGTAAACAAAAATGAAATAACTCAATCCAAATTATCCAATGTATTAACAAGATAACAATAAAGTGTATCAAATTATCCAAAACAACATCAAATATCCAAAATATCCAAAATATCAAACAACTAAAAACATATATCAAACTATCTAAAGCAGCAATACAAGATAGCATAAGAAACAAAGTTTGAAAATTCAACAAGACAAATATAGCCTAGCATTCCAAACAACATATGCAGATAAAGATGATAAGATGACCTGTTTTAAGCTAAAATCAAATTTCTGAAGTGAATAGAAAAATTGAAATGAAATGAAACCCGTTTCAAATGAAGTAATGGTTTCATTATATCTTATGGAAGCTAAACAGCCCTCTCGACATCATTTTATATGTTCAGATTGAACAAATGGGCTCTAGACATTGAAAAGTCAAAAAATGAAATTTAATTTTTCATTTAAATTAACAACTACAAAAACAAAACTACAAATCATCCTATCATATTGAGAGTGTACTATCACTCTGCAGGATGTGGCGTTGAAGCTAGGGCTGGGGGTTGACGGTGATGCAATCAGTGGCTGCACAGGGGCATGGGAGAAATGGTAGCAACAGAGCATATGGAATATTTGTTTGGATTTATTAAGTGCAATCATTGAGCATAGAGATCGACATGGGTCTTATGTCAAGATGCCGTGGATTGAGAACACATTTAAAGATGAAAATTTTCCCAGTGATGCATTTGACATAGTAGTCTAGTGATGAACAAGGACATACCTGTTAGTCTTGATCGGAGGGTTTTCGTGTCCAAACAATTCATCCTCTCGTGTCCATCTTAAGTAGTTGCCTTTACTATAGGATTTCAGATTGACAGGGAGCTACAACTGGGGATTTGCGATCCTTGCATGTTTATATCGCAGCCTCTGTTGGGCTGTGAATCACCCAGTTGTCGATTTTGTTAGGTGCGCATTCTTAACTACACCATGGACTTGATCAGGGTATCATATTTCCACTGGCCTCGAGGTATACATTTTATGATGCTAATAATTTATTTGTTTATTCGTTTTGACATCTGTCTGTTTGAATATTAGTAATTACTAACTTTTTTTTTTTAATTATTTCAGGTGAGGGGATTGAGGATTCCGTCAAACAAGGATGCTCGTCGTTTGTGTGGATTTTAGCACACATCTTGATGCCATACCCATTGATGGGATATGTGACATTAAGTAATTTAATTATTTAAATTCCATATTCGATGGTTATGTAGAAAATTTAACTTAAATTGTCAGTCATTTCAGTTTCATTGGTCATCATATGAGGATGAGGAGTGTCATTGCTCTCACACTAACCCATGTATATGGAGGTGTTGGCATTTGGGCTTTAGTTACGACGCTCATTTGCTTCAAAATTGTGGAGTGGCATCAGCCTGATTATGTCATGCGATAATGCTAGTCCATGCAATATATGCCATATCCCCCACTAAATATTGATAGCCTGCATGGACATGATAGTCACGGTAATGATAAGGTATGGTTTCCAGATACGCATGCAGAGTACCATGTTTTTGGGCTGCATGCCATCAGCATATTGTGGCAAAGACTTACATTGGGGATAGTCTTCCATCTGCAGAGTATCTCAGGTGGTATTTAGGGACTGCATGAAGGTTTTTATCTATTGACTTGCATTTACAGGACACTCTTCTATCTCAAGTGCCAAAGGAGCTACTAGCCGATGTAGGCCCAGCACCTTTTATGCCCCAAGCCATGGATGCTCCAAATCAACGACAATTGCGAGGATCATGCTTATGGTGGAGGTAATAGAGGTGGTGGGGTGATGGTGGATATGGTGGTAGTGATCCTGGCTATTGTTACACTCAGGCTATGGATGACCTATTTAGGGCTAGGATCAACCAACGGGAAGTGCTTACACCTCCTCACTTGAGGGGTGCAGCTGGAGCATGTTCTAGTAGTCGAACAGTGATGGATCTTAACATGCCCATCTATGACCTATTCAGAGATACCCTGTTGTTTGCATTCACACCTAGTGAACTCGTCCACTAGCCTTAGCAGCAGGGCGCTTCATAGTCACTATTCACACCATGTAGCCCTATCTAGCAGCAGGTTCATTTGAAAAATGAGTAGCCGTAGTGGCAGGTAGTTCATAGGTAGCGGAAACCCACACATCGTGTTCAGCCACAACATTGTCACACGAGGCGTTAGCTTCCAATGCCTAGATGGGATATGGATAAGGGGGTGATTAGTTATTGTTGCAGTAGATTTTATTAGCTTTGTTGTTTAGACTATGTAAGAAATTATTATAATATTTTTTCAGACATGTGTATGAACAATTATATCATGTTTAATTTATTTATTTATGTTTAGACCATGTGCATTTATTTATATATTATGTACAAAACAATATAGTGTTCTGACCAATTGATATAGCATTTCAAGACATAAACATAGTTGCAAACGAACATAAAATTGACATAAATAAAGGTACATAAATATAATGGCAAATACAATCTATTAATGAACAATCATAAGGATGATAGATGAATATAAACATAAACAGAAAACTAGTGGATAGATTCAACTATGCTAGGATGGGGATGAAGCTAGTAAGGTTGGGCATGTTCTTCTAGTGTGACTCTAATTTCTACACAGCCCACAATGTTTTGGTTGACCCATCTCGACTTCGTCCATTTCATTGCGAATTCTTGTGGAGATTGGATGACCCTCATTAGCCTTTTTGAGGGATGGATCTAGTGTATCGAGAGCCCATTGTATGCAGGCCACAGATGCTCATATGCAATGGGTGTGAACTCCAATTTATAGACTTTGTCTATACAACCTATACTATAAATTAATAGGATGCATGAAAGATCCTTACTCAACTCGTTTAGCATGACACAGCAATTTCATGGTGGCATGGGTAATGCAATTCTTAGAAAGACCCACAGTTACATCGCCGCTCTCCCAAATACACCATATAATCCTGTGTGATATGTTTTTCTCTTTCTGTAATCATACACAAAATCATATCTCATGTGAATGAGGCAACAGACATTTTGTCCAAGGACCTTTTGTTCTCATCAACCGCCTATAATACAGACTGGGACCATTTGTGTCCCTTTACAATTTGGGCATGTGCTTCACTCATTTTTTCAACAAACAACTTAGCAAGATGGAAGAAGGTGGACTTCACTATAGCCGTAATTGGAAGATTGCAGATTCTTTTCCTCACAATATTAATACACTCTGATAAGTTGGTTATCATATGGTCAAATAGACAGCCCTCATAAGCATACCGGGCCAATTTTTCATGTGGAATTTGATCAGTCTATCGATACATTGCAGGATCCTCCTCCCTTAGAAGCCCTAAATAATACACAAAGTTTACATGTGTCTTTGAATAAGTCAAGTTTACAAGAATTCTTTTGACATCCTTGTTTTTAAATCGTAGGGCAAAGTTAGAGGCAATGTGTCGAATGCAATATATATGATAGGTCATTAGAGGGTGCCACCTACTACCCTCTGCCTCTATAACTGATATGCTAGAGCTATTCCTATCAATAACAACAAGAATACCTTCTTGAGATGTCACATGCTGGTGAATTTGGTCAAGAAAGAAAACCATGCTTCTTTTGTCTCTCCCTCAACCACAGCAAATGTGATAAGTAAAATATTAGAGTTACCACACTGTGCAATGACTATCAACAATGTGCCTGCATATTTGAAAGATGAGTGCCATAAATTGAGGTAAATGGTTTGCAATATTTGAATGCCTCAATGCATGGTGGAAATGACCAGAACACACGATGGAATACTAAACATCTATGATCAACAATATCACTCACATAATACGGCTTGGTCACTAAATGGATCAATGAACCTAGCATTTCTGAGAAATATAACAATAAATAACAAGCCAAGTAATGAATAATTAATATCCTTAACAGTAATCTAAACTAATTTACTCATTATTAAAAGTAAAATATCATAACAAATAAACTAATTAACAATAACAATAATTAATTTTATACTAACTACTATTAAACTAAACTAATTAAAAGTTACACTAATAAATATTAAACAACACTAATAAAAAATAAACTAATTAGTAGTTACTAATTAATATTAAACTAAAACAATTAAAAAATAAACTAACATAATTAACTGGCATATAGTGCTGCCCACCTTGCAGCGACCTCAGCAAATCATTGCATGATACTTCCTGTATGAAATATTGAACTTGAAAACTAACACCACATGTCCCTGTAACTCTATTATGGACACTTTTAGATTCGCCTCAATCAAGGGAAAGACAATGGTACAATAATATTACTATCTAACAACCGGTGTTGTTGAATAATAGAATCATACTCACATGCGTGTCTTTCATTATATTTTCAGACTTCCCATACTTACCTTTTCTACCCAAATGTAACACGTATGCTCTAATTACATCCATTGCCAAACTTCACACAGTTGCACTGGTATTTTGTTTGACTAGACTCATAAACCTTGAATTGGACCTTTATTTTGATATTGTAATTCTTGATTGCAAAAACATAGTTTCCTTGTCTTGAAACTGCTGCTTGACCTCAAACTCACCTTCACCTTCAACCACTATCGTAGTTGGCCTTATGAAAGTATTTTAAGGCATTGCATCCAAGTTTATTGAAGAATAGTGATGGGGATGTTCTTATGATATGGACTGAGATAGGCTCTATGACCTCATAAGTCAAGACTGTATATCATAAGTTGCCTTCTTGCTGATTTAACCCCAGCTCCTATTCTTCTTCCCTATGATCTACATGAAAATTGAAACCTGCAACAGGGACATGTCCAGTCAATGGTAAAGCTGGGTATATGGGCTGTGATCCACGTACAGACCCGTTTAACTCGCAACTGCATGAAAATAGATCAGAAAATTTTTAGTTTACCAACCCTTAGACTTTTTTTATCCGCACCACCTAAACCGCGGGCTAAATAGGCCTGACCCCGAGATTTGTGAACCAAGCCTAATCCATATAAGAATACTCTAGTCCATTCCAGTGCTTAGTTGGCATGCCACCAGTCCACTACTAAAGCATGAAGCATCTGAGCCCAGCCTAATTAGTGGCCCATTCACAACAAAATAAAAAACAAAATACTACACCAGGGTTTGCTTGCTTCACTCTTTAGTCTTTACTCTTCATAAAAGGTGTTGTCAGCTTGTCACACACTGCACTCTCTCAACTCAGTGATTGCCACAGTGCCGCCACTACCCACCTTCTCCAGAACTTCTCTGGTCAACTCAACTCAAGGCTTCTAGTTCTCTCATTCTAATATCTTAACTCCCTGTCTTTCTCACTCCAGTTGTCAAGCCCTCGCCCTTCACTCTCATAACTTTTGTCTCTCAACTCCACTACTCCACCACGGGTTGCTAGCAAGAGACCTTCACGGCTCCGTGAGACACTGTGTTGTGCTACCATTGAGCTGTTTCCAGGAGATCTCTGCAAGTTACTGTGTTGTGCTGCTGCCAAGAGACCTCTGCGAGACACTGCCACTGGCACAACTGTTGATAGAGAGCAATAGTTCCTGAGCTGCTAGTGACTCTGTCTTTGTGAGTATAAAAGCATTCATATTTTTTCATATTTTTTTATTTATCAAATATGCGTTGTTTAGTTGAATTAGAATTAGTTATGACTTATGAGAATTAGTTCAGGACTATTCATTTGTTTGTAAAATTTGTAGCTTGAAAGTTAAAATGTTTTATTGTGATTGTTTGGTGTGATTTAGATTGAAAATGAAATATGATTGTATCAAAGTCAATTGTGGGTTCTTCTACTGCTAAAAGAAAAAAAAGAAAGAGTGCTACACGAGCTGGTCCACACACTTATGCAGGCAGCAAACAATGTGAGTAGAAAAAAGGGTTACATGAACTAGTCCACTAGTTTGTGGGCTTAGGCGGGGCAGACGCGGACCATCCTAAAGCAGAGTCCATTTATGAAACGGACCGGTTCTGCTTGTTTAATTGTGGTCTGTCGCGGACTAGGTTAAATGGATCGGACCAGTCTGCATACCTGGCTCTAGTCGATGGTCCTGCATTTTGCACCATGAGATCACTTCAATATTTGTAGAACATGCTGCTTTGGGGTTTCATTAACTTATGTATGAGGAGCAGAACCACCTGAGCTAAAATCACAATCATCTAGAACGATGAAGATTTCCATTACTCGGATCTCCGAAAATTAAGCTTAGAATTTAAACATGAGGCTCGTTTCATTGTCATTGTAAATTGGAAATTGGAAAGCAGTTATACTTTACCACACCACCACAAATGCTATGGATACTCTATAAAATATCTGGCTAATTCGTTTGTGAGGACATATCTACTCCAGCATGTTTCCTTGTAACTCCAAAAAATTGATATATGGACTAACAATCACATCAAGTGGTCTTTGACAATAGAATCTTATCGCTTCATTTGTTGTGTCTTTAATTTTTCTATCATAGTGAACAAGTATGAAACACTTAGCCATTTTCTCACAAAGAAAGAAACCAACAACATTGAGACAGTTCAGTGGAGTCAGCCATGGGTTAAATAGGAAATCCAACTGAATATGTAAGGATCCCAAACATATTTAAATAACACAGAATACGCTAGGGGCCTTCATGTACTTGCTTTGTACATGAACATATTAGGGCCCTTCGTGTATTCACTTTGCACATGAATTTGCAGAGGCCCCTAGTGTATTCGCACGCATATAAATTCGTCCAATTCATAATCAAATATTTTTTTCATTTTATTTTGATACATAATTTTTTTTGGTTTATTTATGTAGAAAAGTGTTGTTACTATATATTATTTCTAATTCATCTTAAAATGGAAGAATAAAACTTTGAGGAAGTGACTGTACCAACAATTCTATAAAAAAAAAGCAGAACTTACTTGACTTGAAGCATCTATTAACATGTCCAATTCACATAATAATAAATGGAAAATTTGGTTTCCATGTCCTCAACATAAAGGAAAATTGTTTTGATGAATTAGGTGATAAACAAATTATAAGAACCAAGTATCAACAAGAAAAGGCATTCTCGAACTATGGGGATTACCTTATCATAGGATAGATAACGATAAGCAAACTTGTGTAGATAATTTCTTGTGAAATGATAGCTAGAGAAAAGGAGAAGTAATGAGAAAATAAGAGGATCTCTATTCCTTGCTATGTGTGCAGCAATGTCACTCTAGGTCGCTATTTTAAAAATGGTAGCAAACATCCATAAAATATTTTATTTGTAATATAATAACAATGATAGCTTGTTGTTTGCGATGGAAGAATTCATTACTAATGGGTCTAACAAAATTTGATATTTTTTATATGAATTTTATGCCCCTATTATTTATTGGATTTAATTGGAATGTACTCACAATTTAAAAAAGTTTTACACATTCATTTAATCATATAATGACATATCAAGAAATATAGTTACTTTCAACCTCCAACTACTTGAAAAGTCATATAAAAGAAGAGATTTGATTGGATAATAGCGTAAAACTTTTTTATATTATCAGAGTATCAAAATTAAACTCTCATTTATTATAAAAAATAAAATGTAAAAACTTTCGCAATTAAAATCTTATTTGTTATAAAAAATCAAAATAAAAATTTCTACAGCTAATTGTGGCAGATAACATATGCTTTAAAATAAAATGGAAGAAATTTTATTTTATTTTATTTTATTTTATTTTTGGATGAAGATAGATGATATAATTCCATTGGATGAGAATAAAGGTGGTCTAAATGGACAACGACCTAAACCAAAATAACAAAAAATCACAAAGAAAAAGAATCTTAATAGAGAGGAGATATAGTTATATTTCTCCTTCTAAATTTATCATATAGAATTCTACTAATATGTAAGATTAATTGGGGATATATCACTTTCCCCTTAAAAATCTTCTCATTTCTTGCAAGCAAAACTCTCCATATGATAAACGTTACGAGATCGAGGGATTGAGTTAGTGGGTTATTGCTTCAAAAATTTAGAGCGGTCAAAGTGGGCTAACCCTGCTCATCTGGGATGGCAACTGTGGGTCGCTAGTTGAGAACAAAAAATTGGGTTGGCTTACTTTAGTCATGGGTCAAGAAAATGCCAACCCAGCACAATCCATTTGAGCTGGTGGGTTATCCGGGTTGGCCCACCAAATATTAAAAAAATCCAAAAATATTAGAAAATTTTAAAAAACACAGCAACAAGTAGAGTTTTCATTTGCAACACTTTAGCAACAAGCAACCACTAACAAAACAAGAATGAGTCTTCATTATCCAACAACATTCAACACACTAACACTCTATCAACATCAAGCCGTGAAGCCTTTGGACCAAAACGAAAAAGATGAGGAGAACGTACTAGGCAAAATCTTAGCGACAGAAGCCAAACATAAACATGAAACTCACAATAGAAGGGAAACTTAGAAGTGGCGGAGGTAGGTGCGGCCGTTAAGTACTCAACATAGAATAAGGTAGAAGCAAAAGGTAGAACCAGAACCGAAAGCGGAGGTAGTTGTGAACGACAGTGGACCAATGGTGAGAAGAGCTGTAGCAGTGCTTAGTGAAGCAATAGCAGCGGTGGTCTTATATGGAGTAAAGGAAGAGAAGTTAGGGATTTTCCATTTTTGAGTGTTGTCGTTTGTTTGTGTCAATTGTGTTTCAATGTGTGTGACTTTAGAGTTTGGAACCCCACTTGTTTTGGAGTTTGTGATAGTCTTCTAATTTGAATTGTTAGATTTTTGAAAAACAGGAATCGATGGTTAATATTGATGACTAAACTTATTATAAGTAGTTTATTAAAAATATGAATAACTTATTAAAGCTAAATGTAAAGTTGAAAGCACCAAATAACCTAAACTCTTCTTCTTCTTCCTCATTGTTGCTAACACCTTTGAGCCCTTGAACTCTGTGAATTACCTATTCTAACCCAGAAATAATCTTTAGTACACGTCAATAAAGCATCAAAATTTAAAAATAAAATACAAAATAAAAGGTTGGGTTTTCAATTGTGAAAAATAAAATCTGTGAGTAAAAAGCAGAAACATTGGTTTTCTAGTTTGTATTCTTCTCTGGACATGTTTTCTTCTTCAATTTTTTATTATTTTTACTTCTTTATGCCTCTATTACTACCATGACCTGTACGAAGTAAAAAAATAAGCAATTTTTCATAGGTTTGGTGTCATTCATCTAGTAAAGGGAGGAACTAGCAATGGCTGCCATGTTAGCCAGAGATGATGTCAAATAAGGTCAGTGGTGGGAATAGTGGTAAAGGAAAGTTCCAGTCATGAATGAATGATACACGTAAAAAGAATGATTAGTCATTAAGAAAGGGATGATTTTCCCTTAAAAACTCAACTACTCGGTTATGAATATGAGTGCAAGAGGAAATTGTGAGTATGTGATGGCATCAACAGAGGGCGGCGAAAGCGGTTGCAATGGTGCAAATCGAGAGGAGTACTGGCGGTTATGTTGGAAATGGGAGAGTAATTATAAGCATCAATTAAAATTTAAAAATAGGTTAATTTTGTAATTTGGATGAGTATAAGTGAAGACCATGGTAAGATCCAAAACATGGGTGGGAGCAAATTATCCTTCACATGGAATCTAAATTGTTAGACTGTTAGCGAATGTGTTTTAGTTTGTTTAAAAAAATTGAAATGAATTGTGAAATTTTAACTTTCCCTAATAAAGAAAATGAAAAAGCCCACCTTGTGGTTACTTGAGCCCACCCAAAGACAAAGAGGAGCTAAAAGGGACAAAAAAGCCAACAAAACAAAAGAAAAATGGGTTGTCTCGCAAAAACCTGGCACAAACCTGCTTGGCTCATGGGTTAAGTGAGCTGGTTCATTTTGATCCACTTTTATATGAGCTACAATTTTAGCAACCCAACCCACCATTTTGATGGGGCGAGCTGGGTTGACTTGTAAGCCAGAACCAATTTTAACAATTCTACAAAAATTCCACCATATCCCAACACTTACTCAAAAAAGTTGGGTTTGGCTCTCACCTTCTCTAGGATTGAAAGTTTATTCTTCACCAAACTTGTTTAGAGATGGAGCATCTCATGAACCTGTGCATCATGGTAACTAGTTCCTTTGGGCACCACTGGCAAGAGTCTTCAATGTTTGGTGTTCTCAGCTTTATATTGCTTTGAACTGGGATTCCTGAGCTTCCAGATTAACACCCTGAGTTTAGGAAGAGCTTTAAGAGACTAGATCCATTCCCATATGTTCTTCTATCAGCACTGGTTGGGAAGAGCTTCAAGTAGTGGATAGAAGAAGGAAAAGGCAATTGTGTACCTTGATTTCAAGGAATAAGTTTCATTTCTTTCCTTTTTCAAAATCAATTTTTTATCTTTGCTAGTGAGTTTGACCTTAGGGATGGCTTTGGCTATTATGTCTTCAAAGTTTCCTTTGAAGATTTCTTCTTTCCACTCTCTATCTCAGTTTATCAACTAACTTACTAATTGGATTTCTTCACTTCTGTAGGAGTTTGGTGGTAGCTGAAATGGGTATGATTTGAACACCCATGGGCTAGATCTCACTTAGATTCCATTCCCATCTCAATCACCTTTCTTCCTTCAAGGAGACCTATCCAAGCCCAGTAGGGGTTTTGCCAGTCTCAACATGCATCAATGAACCATATGGAATTTGTGGTGGAAAAATTCATCAATTTTTATAACAAAATTAAATAAAAAAATAGTGTCTTTTTTTTTAGGGGGCAGGGAGACAAATCAATTTATATAGAGTCTAAAAGATCCAATTTTTAAATTGGATATCTTCCAAATATTTTTAAAAAGGTTAAATAAAATAACTTCCTTTTCTATTATGACTATTAAGGTGGCGAATAAATTGATCCTCCACTTCTTTTGGGGCTTCACACGGCCCACATCTTACTACTATTTGATTTTAAGTAAATTTTGAATCAATAGTTGAGTTCAATGACCAACGATATTATTAATAATTTATTTTAAATATAATGCAAAAAGTTAGATTTACACTATTATCCTTAATCCCTCACTCTTTCCTATAGTCACTTATGCTCATGGATATCATTACCTTTGTCACCACCAGCAAAGGTTGCTACGTTTATGGCCTGTTGCAGCTGTTCTGTCATGATATAGTTTGCGATCTTCTTATCGCTATTCTAGTATCGATCTCTCTATTTCTCTCAAACGCGCTATTTTGGAGTGGAATATAGTGAAAATTTTCCGCTTAGGCACCCTTAAGCTCTTTCAAGCCACACTCGGTGTACCGGCTTCACCTCATTATACCATAAATAAAGATGTTAGAGTAAACCCCTAACTTGGTCCCTGACAATTTTAGCATCAGATGATTAACAAACTAAAAGTGTCAACCTAGTCCCCCACAATGTTAATTTTCAAAGACCACATGGTTCCTAAATGGAAACCATGACGGTGGTGATGAGGTGGAATTTTGAACCAATCCATTGAGGTGGATGACACCATTTTTCCTTCTACATTGCTCTATTTTCTTCATTTCTGAAAGCCCAAAGCCCTATAGTCTCTATTGTCTTTATTTCCTTTCTATGAACTTCATCTTCTAGTCCCAAATCGAAAATTCCTTTTTCAAATGGATTGGGAAAAATGAGTGCTAGTGGGTCGCATATTGTCAATAGAAAAACGCAGGTTGGAGATGGTAGTTGCAGCGATAATGCTTCAAGTGGCAGCATTTCTCAAAGACGATTCTTTGGTATGACATGTCAATGTGGGAGGAATGCCATTTTCTATATTTCAAAGACTCGAAAGAATCCAAATAGACCATTTCTTAGGTACCCATATTACAGAGTTAAGATTAGTTTTCTTACATTTTTTTATTTCTTCCAAATTACCTTTGTGGTATCCCTCTGATGATGAACTGGAATTTATGCAGGAGAATAAGTCGTATTGTAGCTTCATTGTTTGACTGGATGAATTTGAAAAGAACAAGTTCAATGAGTTGAGAAGAAGATGAATTGTAAGTTTGCTAGGCTGGATAGGTTGTTTAGGGTTTTAGTGATTAGTTTAGGTCAGTATATGGTTATCTCGGTTGGAATCATGGGATGTTTGTACTCATTGAAATAACAAATTAGTGGACTAGAATATACAATAATTAGATGCTAGGAGTTAGGGCTGTTTGGATGTAATGACTATAATTATCAATGTAGTTGTACTTGGAAGCCACTGCCATTGTAATGTTGGATTTACAAGTTATATGGAAAAGATGCAAACAAGTATTTGCTAATTGAAATGATTGTTTTGCTAATACAATATTGCATATCTAAAACTTGATCAATTAAAAAAAAAAAATACAACAATACCAAAAGGAGCTATTGATCCTTATTCATAGTCAAAATTTTCTATTGATCAAGTCAAAATACAAAATGTCATACATAATTGATATTATACTGACAACCAATTTCAACCAAGTGGTTATAAAAGCGGATCAACTAGTTAGATACCTAGTAGTTACAACCATGATTTTGATGACCAACCAAAGTTACACCCAAGTTCATATGTTAAGCAAGTGGTTAAAAAAGCGAGTCAACTGCTTAGATACCCAGTAGTTACAACCATAGTTTTGATTACCAACCAAAGTTACATCCAAGTTCATATGTCAACCAAGTGGTTACAAAAGAAATTCCTTGGCATATAAGGATATTCCAACTCGATGACCAAAAATCCAAAACAAAAAAAAATCTTCCAAAGATCATTTCTTGCTTGCATGGGGTATGTTGAGCCCTGGAGTTGGCATGAACTTCAAGTTCCCTGTGCTTGTTCCTAGGCCTGTTGCAACAACAGCTTCTATAGAGGCTATTCCTCTACTTAAGTTGTCAGTTGGTTGATTAAGTGGAGGCTTAACAAGCGGGGACCTAAAGCCTGTGGTGGGCTAACACACTCTGCAACTAGATGATTGTGCCTTTGTTGGGATGGCATCTTGGATCTTATTGGGGGTGGCCTAATTGCAAGGCGAAGGACCTGTTAGAAAAAGATTGAAAAGATCACACATTTAGGCTATAAACTGTGAACAATGTGAATGTAAACAAAATAAATAAAAAAGGCATTTACAAAAAAAAAAAAAGGCTCACATAGTCATCATGCTATGAAATAGGGCCTAAATCAAACATTTAGGCTACAAATTGTGAAAGTGAATATAGGGCAGAGGGTGGACTTACTACTGCAAGTTGGGTGTAAAACAGAAATGTGCCTAAGATGTTAGTTTTTAAACCATTTGGGCTACTAAACAAAGGCAAGTAAGGAAAACCATTACAAATAAAGAACATATTACTAACCTGGGCCTCATTTGTGTCCTCTATTTTCATTTTTTTTGGGCTTAGTTGGTCCATTAGCAGATGGAATTGGAGCTGTAGGTTGTGGCACTTCTGTAGCTTGTGCTTTACCTGGTGGGGCTCCAACAAATGGGGCTCCATCACCTTGCTACCCCTGCTCATAGAATTAGTAAAAAAATGAAATACAATAACCTGATATTCTATGAATATATCAAGAAATACATTAAATTGTACCTGAGAAGCAATCTCTGGCTAGGGATATGACTGTGATTGGGAAATTTCAGCTTGATCTTCATTTTTCTTCTTCTTCTTAGGCCATCTTGGATTTGCATTAGGAAAAAGTGGTCCCCTGCATGTCTTGGCATAATGTCCATTTTGCCCATACTTCCAGCATGTCACCTAGTATGTCGTTTTCAACTTGCGGCTCTCAGCAGGAGCTTCTTCTGAAACATCCTTCTTCCTGTGCTTTTTGGGACAACTAATTAGTCACTTGATTTTTTGTGAAACTAGATGAGGATGCTCAGTTTGTGTCTAATTATTGTTGTGTTCCTTCAACCTCTCCAATCTCTCCAAGTGTTCCTTCAACCTCTCCAATCTTTGCATCTGTACAGGAGCTATTTCCTAATGTAGTTCTCCAATGCTTTCTTGTGTCCAGTATGTTTCCTCATTATATTGCACCTTAACTCCTTGAACATGGTCAGTATGGGCTTGTTCCTAGACTTGAGAATCCTTGCATTCTAGACTTCACAGTTGTTATTGGTGATGCTATCAACTTTTGGCCAATGACTATAGTATGCTTTCACCCATGTTCTGGGATCAAGCTTCTACAAGTCTTCCCAAGCTTTGGCATTCAACCTCTTTAGCTTTTCCATGCTAGCCTTGAAGTCAAGTTTAGTTAAGGACTTTGCAAATTCCCACATAATCCCCTTTATCTTTTTGTTTTTCCATCTATTGATGAAGTTCTTCCATATATGCATTACACAATTCTTGTGAATCGCCCCTGGAATGATCTCTTGTAGGGCTGGGAGCAGACCTTGTTACATAAAATACAAAACAACAACATCATATATATGCAGTGACCAATGTGAGTTAGTTTTACTTTATCAGGGGCCAATGTGAGTTAGTTTTACTTTGTCAGGTACCAATGTGAGTTAGTTTCATATTTTCAGGGACTATTGTGTCTAACTATTTACTTACAATAGCCATCACATGCGCATTCAAAAATATGTCACATAAAGCAGTAAGTAGCACACATTTTGTTAATCAGAGATAAAGTTTCACCCATTCCTTTGGTATCTCCCAAGTCTTGATAGAGAAAAGTCAAGAACCACCTCTAGTTGTCCTTTACTTCACTGTTAACCACTGCATATGCAATCACATAAAAGTGATTATTGGCATCTTATCCAATTCCACATAGTAGTTGGCCTCCATAATATCCTTTCAAAAAGCACCCATCTAGACCAATGAATGGCTTACAACTAGCTTTAAAGCCTTGTTTGCATGCTTCCAAGCAAATATACAGCCTTCGGAATTGAGGTGGTGGAATAACTTCCATCTTAGTAGTGCTACTAGGATTACTTCAAATTAGCTCATGCAAATAGTCCCATAGCCTACCATATTGCTCTTTCTCATTCCCTTCAACTAATTCCCTCACTATTTTAAGTGCCCTATATATTTTCTTATCATTGCAGTGGACATTATAGTCCTTCTTCATGTTGTCAAAGGCCTCTACATGCTTCAACCCATGATATGTTCTAAGCTTCTTCACAAGCTTCTTTGTTGCCAAATTTTGACATTAGATAGCGTTTGGTAAGGGGGATGGGGGAGACGGGAACAGAAATACAGAGACAGTAGAGACGGAGACATAAAAAATATTGTCTTTGTTTCATGTTTGGTTATAAAGACTGTGACAAACGTTGACTTTTTATTGACCAGCGTTGGCCACCGCCAGCCAGCCATTGACCGGCATTGACTGGTGGCGATTAGCGGTTGACCAGTGGCCTGACCACCATTGGAAATTTGTGTCTCCATGTCTTATCCCCACTGCCCCCACTTCTTGGAAGGGCATAAATACACGAAATTTTTGTCTCTGGGACGGAAAATTTTTCATCCCCCTTACCAAACAACATATAGAGACAAGTTATCCCTGTATTTGTGTCTCCGTCCCTTTTACTGAACACTACCTTAGCAATCAACAAAGGGAATGGGCCAGTTCCTTGTTGGATCTTGGTCCTCATGACTCTTTGCAACCCATGATCCAAGTCTGGACCTTGGTTAAAGCTTAAAAGAGTAATATGCTTCGGGAATTGAAAATGAGAGTTTTAACCAAGTCTATAACCATTTTATAGAAAATAAGAGCAGTTGAAGAAATTGGTTTTTGATTTAAATAGTGGAGAAGTTGTTGAATAATTGTTCTGGGAGGTTACAACAAGGAGTGGGAACTGCTTCCTATAAAATAGATGATGTGAAAAATGAATTAGTTGATGACTAGATTAGCTGAGGCGGTTATAAGATTAGCCAAGACAATCCAATTTAGGGTTGAATGTTAGGCTGGATGTATGTCCATGCATAGGAATAATGTTAGTAGATTTAGTATTAAATAATTGTTTCATTGTGTCTACAAATAAACTTGTTCTAAATTTGAAGACACATGCAATAAATTAATGACAAATCCAGTTACATTTATCTTTATATTTCTACATTTAATCTTTTTTTTTCTTTTTTTTTAGCCTTTTACACTTAGTTTTATTAGGAAATCTCTTTGTATTAGATCCAAATGCTCCTTGGGGTGTTTTGAGAACCCATTTTCCAAGTGTAGAGTCCCTCATTTGGTGTTAATCATCAGATAGTTTGGGAATTTGTAGTATTTGCACTTGACGAAATCCTTCGCAGATTTGGGAACCTTCCCTAGTATGTATTTTATTATACCTATTCGGGTAGCCAAGTTTCTGGGTAAAACACACATGCAAACCACCATCTTGCTCCCAATGGATTCTAAGAATTAGATTGGGTTAGTTATAAAGATGCAAAATTTTTCACACGTTAATATTGTACCTTCCTTGGAGAGGTGGTACTCATTTGGTGGAAATGGAAGAAACAAAACACTACGGCCAAATCTTCCTATGCGGCCAGCTAAATATAGAGCCTTGGAAGCCCTTCCTTACAAAACTTAGTGGATAACATATATTCTCAATGAGAGTCGCAATTCCACATCGTCTCCCCTCCTTTATTTATTGTGATAATTTCGCAACAATTCACATTTCTAACATTATAATTTTTCGTGATAGAACCAAATAGATAAAAATCAACTGTCACGTGTAGTTATTGAGAAAAAGTAGGTTGGTTTGATCCATTGACTTCCAGCTCAAATCAAACAGCAAATGCATTCGCTAAGGGTAAGTTTGGGTTGGTGATAAGTCGTGGAATGTAATTGAGTGAAATAGAATGTAGTGAGGTGTGATGTGGAGTGACGTAATCAATATATTTAATTGTTTGTATAATTTAGTAATAGAATGGAGTGAAATGAGGGTAATTTAATGAGTAAAAATTACAAAAACAAAGGATTTCATCTCATTCTGTCCAAATTGAAGGGGAAAAACGACAATAAGAAATGATGAAATTGGATGAAATCTATTTCATCCTCCTCCATTCCATTCCACTCATTTTTTTTTTTTAAAAAAAATACATAAGGTATGCTTGGATTGGCGGAGCGGAGCCCAGTGAAATAGAATGAAATTAAATAGGATGGAGCAAAGTGTTATGGAATAATTACTTCGTTTTGTTGTTTAGGTATCTTTTATTCCATCACATTTCTCCCAATTTTTTTTTCTTTTTGTGGGGGAGGGGGGAATTGAGAAGAGTAAATCTCAATTCATTCCGCTCCACTTCATCCAACTCCACTAACCCAAACTTATCATAAAATATTTTATCTTATTCCGCTCTGCTCTACCCACTTCCATCAATCCAAATATATTATAGTGCGTTGCTTTTTTACTTTCTATTACTTGTATTAGTCCAAGCTAGGCATTTTGGAAGGCGTGCTAGCCACGTGATCAACTTAAATTACAATTACATTAATTTGTAGAATATAGGGTTCGTTAAATTATTTTTCACTGCATAGGATAATGCACGATCGAACTTCTCTCCAATTTTTCTTTGGTAATGACAGCTATAGTATAGAATGTTATTTTGTAGAAAACATTATACGCTAAGGATGTGTCCGGTATAGGATAGAAACTAGAGTAAGAAAAACTGGGAGTCATATTTGCACGAACTTTTTTTTTTTCCTTAATTTTCCCTCATCAGTACGTACCAAGCTCACCTTGACAATCGAAAATATGCCATTTGCATTAGTCACGTGGCATGAACGGAAAAGGCAAAGCCAATATTACATCCAATTATATAGCATGTGTTGTACCAATTTGTGTTTGGTCGAAGAGGTTTAGGTATCGCCGTTTGAATCCTGGAAATGGAAAAACTCCATATTGTGAGACGTAAAATTCCCTACTATTTTTAATTGAGTTTATGACTAGGTCCGATGAATTATACGCCTTATCCAAATAAATTGTAGCACATGCTTAGTGAAAATATAAAAATAAATAAATAAATAAATGCGTGGTGTTTTACAAAAACATGCAAAAAGTTGCTTGTGTTTTAATGGAAGCAATAAAGACTACGGACATTGCTAAAGAAAGTGACGTACACTTTTTTTTAATACATTTAGTGTACTAAAATTTTGAGAAATTTTTTTAACGAATTTTTTTTTCATAATTCGTTATGGATAATATTTTAAAAAATCTTTAAAAGAATTGAATTTTATGGACTTTTTAGATTTTTTTTATATGAACTCATTCATAAAAACTTAAAACACGGCTGTTTATTGCTTCTTGTGAAACTCCAATGTAAATTTTAAAATCATGGTAGCATTGATTTTCTAAAATCTAAATATAGCAATCGAGGCATAATTGCCTCTTCAACATTATTTTGGGTTTGGCTGTCCTTCGTGCAACGCGAACACACGGATACTCTCTTATTATAATATTGGATTAATGGATTTCTGTCTTTCTCAAATTTTTCCTTTTCTTTTTTTATTCCTTTGACAGCTCCTCTGCTTTTTTCATGCCTGCTCTTTCGCATCCATTGTTTTCAATTCTATTTTTCGATTTTCCTCCTCATCATATATGTGCTTTATAGTTCATTTTTGTTCCTTTCGTTCCTTTGTAAATCTGGTTCATTTTCCATCAAATCTTTGAAAAGGTTCAATTCTACTCACTATGACACAAGTGTCCCTTTCAAGAGTGCTAGGGCTCCTTTATCTACACTTTAGCCTAGAATTTATTGTTTAGATTAATTTTTATATATTAATAATATAAAATAATTTTATATTACCACCTCATCAAATTATGATTAATAACTATGTATCTTGATTTAACACGTTTCGAATTTCTATTAGATGATGCTAGTAATGTAAAACCATTTTTATTATCACCATACAGAAATTAATCTATCTTTTAGGGTCTTTTCTTTTATACGAAATTTTAATAGTATATTTATATCAATATAATATTTTGAAAAGAAATCAAACAATATGATTTTTTTCAATATAAAATTCATATTTGACGAATTCAACTATATTTTATCCAAGTCAGATTAAATATAAAATAAAAATTATTATAGAATCTGTCAAAAAGCAGATTCAAAAAAATTTAAAAAAAATTAAAATAACACAGAATCCGTCATATGCGGATTCTATAAACATCATATATAAATAAATTTACTCGTTATCTCATAGAAAGCATAAACCACCTACCAAAACACTATATACAAATTATTTTTACTATCTTTTATACCTTAATTTTTACATTTTTTATTTCTGGATTTCTCTTATTTTCTCATCTGAATAGGTTCGCCGGTCTTCGCGCAGTTCTTATTTGCCTTCAGCATTATGGTCTAAAAACAAAATCTTGCCGTATGATATAAGCGCGCTCTCTTACTGCTGTTTAAATTAAAATAGTGTTGAAGTCTATGCCGTTCACAGCCCACTTAGCACAAATAATATAATATTTATTTTCTCGATCAATTTTTACCCGCATAAATTGAGCTTGTGGTAAGATAACTCCTACTGCTCCTCGTGCAGCGGGAATATTGCATTGTAGGGTTACCAAGAAGTACACTGCACAAATGCTTTAAATTTTGTTAAATGCCTATATGTCTGGTTCTACTAGGGGCGGCTGGCACTGCATTTAGGGGCCACCTAAAATTTTAATTTTTTTTATATATTGTTCATTTTTATTAATTTGGATCTCCCAAGAAAAATTTATTTAGTTAAATTTTATTAAGTATTTAATTTAACTAGGTATTTAAAAATTATACTTGATAATATGCTATGTAAATACACATGGTTTTTTTCAATTTTGATTATAAAATATTTATTTTTTATATATGATAACTTTTATTTAATTTTTAAAACAAAATAAAAGTTATTATGATTTTTTTATGTGAAATTAATTATTAAGTATCAACTTCCCTTGATAATACACTCCAGCTTCGCCCCTCTCCTACTTTAAGAAATTACGCTGATATACTCTCTAATCAAACTATCCAATAAATATAATAATAAGCTTCTGTATGCTGACTCCGTTTCCAAAAGAAAACGCACAAAGTGAAAGAATACTAGTTTGTTGCTCCACTCATGCTATATGGTCTTTTCTTCTTTGAAATTGTATTCCTTTTAGTGAAAGGTAAGCCTTAATTAATGAATTAATGGGTGGACCCACTTTTCTTTTGCCTTTTTTAATGGTAAGATGCTACCAAACAGCAAGACCTGTGGCCTATGAATTGGTATTGTCAGATTCCCG
Organism: Dalbergia cultrata; assembly: GCA_031216105.1. Lineage (NCBI taxonomy): Eukaryota > Viridiplantae > Streptophyta > Magnoliopsida > Fabales > Fabaceae > Dalbergia > Dalbergia cultrata. Next base: position 24,793,593 of record CM062353.1, on the reverse strand, counting down.
AACTCATCAGAAATCATAGTTTATGTGGCCTTGCTACAATACAAATACAATTATCAACTAAGAGCCATAGCTAGCGAATAAATCTGGGAGTTTTATCTCACATGAAAAAAATATATATATAATTTGTGGATTTTTTCTTTCGAGTGTTGGCTCAGGCGCCTTCCATTTTAATTTTTTTGATAATAAAACTAATCTTCCATCTGATTTGAAAGAGATTGGTTGCATAACTTTTTCACACTATTTTTCCAATAGCATTTCATAATTTTTTTATTTAATTAATTTGCATACCTTTATAAATTTATTTAATTTTTAATTATATTTTTATAATTCAAAAATTTATAATCAATTTCTCATACTATACAAAAGATTTTAATTAAGTTTCTCAAAATAACAATCATTACAAAAATACAAAATATTTTTGGAATATTTAATTTCCATATCTGTTATCACTTTTCATTCTTCATCCCCACCACCTACCACCCCAGTCACCCGAATCAAGCTAATGGTCATAACTCTACACCCTTGCTGTAGAGAGGAGAAGGAGGAGAAGAAGAGAAACCCAAAAAATCTCTCACTCTATCTCTCTTTCTCTCTTTCCAAAAAGTAAAAATCCATAACTCATTTGGATCTTCTCTCTCTACAACAGAAATCGAAGTGGGAATAGATAAGTTAGATAGATGGCAGCACCACCTACAAGGCACATGCCAGCCTTATATAAAAAAACAAAGGAGAATAAATGTGGATGGCTTTTAGTTTACAAATCATGTTTGATTATTGAGAATATTTTACTTAATAAAATAATAAAGGGTTAGTGATAGGTTATCTTAGGGTTGCTACTCATGTGGTTTTGAGTTATGAGTTCGTTTCAATTTATGATTAGTAATGGTAGTCTAAATTTTTGGTGTTAAACGTAACTCTTCTACACATAAATATGTTTTTGAAAATATAATTAAACGCTGAACAATTTGTTTAGATGCCCATGAATGCTAGATTGGTGGCATCACTGGCATGGGGATAGTGAAGGAAAGAGGAAGGATGAGACTTCTTCAAGTGAAGGTGTAACGGTCGTTGGCTTGGTTTGGGTGGTTGGTGTGGCGAGTGGTGGGGATGGAGGATGGAAAAAATGGAGATGGAATAGTTTAAGAATACTCTATCTATTTTATCAATTGTTTCTTTAAGGGGCTCGGTTGAAAATTTTTATACATTATAAAGATTTGATTATAAATTTTTAAACTATAGGAACTTAATTGAAAATTAAGTGAAACTATAGTGACCTATAGAATAATTAAACCAAATTTTTTTGTCAAGTTTTAATTGGTTATCAAAATCAATGTCAACATATAGAATACAACAAACAAAAATAACTAATAAGTCTTGTCCTACTAAGTCAGGTTAGATATATAGATCAAACGAGGATCTATTAAAACTCAAATTCTCAACAAAAAGGAATAATTATGCATGATTTTCACATAAGCATAATTTGGAGTTCAAATCATGATTTCATGCCAATAATAAGAAAGTAAGTGCAATTGAAGGCTTAAACACTAAGTATAGGGAATAGAATATGGATACAATTTCGCACTTATCATGGGGCTCTTGACGGAGAAAAGGATAGGAGAAGCCTATCATGAAGCTGAGGCTATTTAACATGCCCAAAGGGCTCTGCTTACCTTTAAGGGCGTTGATATGGCAATGCATACATACTTCCATCTAAATCCACCTAACCTTTTGAGAGATTCGATAAATAAAGACCCATAGGAGTTTCTTGATGGATCAAAAAAAGACCCTAAAGGTTCTTAGATCCACAAGAGACAGGGTGGTTGACCTAGTGTTTTATACACTACAAGGCATCACAGGGCTCTAAATGAGACTTTTTGTAAGTGAGAGAGTATCCGCTGGTATGCCTCCCCCTGATTGGGAGGGGTTCACAAAGGCATTTATTGCTAGATTCCTCCCAGGTAATAAGGGAGACAGGTTGGGCAATGAATTTGAAAGGATGAGATAAGCCCTCGGGGATGTCTATGACTCTATGCAATGCAATTTTCTAGACTGCCTAGGATTGCACCAATGTAAGTGGTCACGAAAACCAAGAAAAGGGCTGAGAGAACCTATGGACACAACCTTCCTCCACAAAGTTGGCAAAATGTGTTATGCTCAAATGGTGGATATTGCCTTTGGTATTGAGGCGGCTAGTGAAAAGAGTCGAGCTGCAAAAGAAGTGGACAAAAAGCCCACGATAAGAGGACCATTTTATAGGGCATTAACTCAGGAAGAACTCAAGGCCAACAAAGTCGATGTCATACATCGGGAAGTGGGGCTGCCTCCTTAGGGCTCGCATCAATGAGTATTTCTGGGTCAGGATCCCACACTAGAGGTGTATCCCAATCCAGCATGTAGGGATCGTGTTAGGATCCAAAAATTGCGATACATACATAAGGGATATCATCCCTACTAAAAGCCTTTTGGAAATAATTTTATGCAAATGTGCATAATAAATCTTTAATTTAACACTCGTAATAAGTCATATAATTAAATAAATAATTAAATAGATAAATTTCCTAAACTATATACATAAAATATTTAATTATTGTTAATCACATAAAAAAATATCATAACAATAAAATAACATACATGCTAAATAATGTGCATGGACCGTACCTGTGCATTATTGAAGCAGCTCTAAACTAACATAAATCCTGACATAACTTGCTTCACTGCAAAGTAAAGCTCACCAAGACTATATTTGATACCTCTCCCAAGACAAAAAGGATAGACATAGTGAGATAGTAGAGATAAAGATGATGCTAGAGATGGAGACGAAAGTGTGTTTGGTAATGGTGTATATGACATGGTGATTGATGAAAAAAATGAAGATTAAATTAAGTTTCATAAAAAATCAAAAAGTAAGAAGGGTGAAAATGTCATATGAAATTTTTAAAGAGATATAAATTTTTGGCAAAATATATTTTAAATTTGTGTCCCAAAAGCATGTCTCCAATGTCCCTCCCTTTTAGAGGTATGTAAATTTTCTAAAAAATTATCCAGGAATGAAGACAATTTTGGAATTTTTATTTCCATCCCCTTCTCCAAACACATTTATGTCCTAACTCAATGTCTCTATATTTTCCGTCCAAGAACATTTACCAAATGCTACCCAAGAGTATTGTTAGCAATCATGTAGGAAAAACTAAGGTATCGCCTGTGCCAATAGCTATATCTGAAAAGCAGAAGATGAGGGTTGAGTCATTTAACTTAGCGAACGGAATTATCACTCATAACTGACATGAGAAAATAAAGGAAATACATACATAATAAATACAACATAAACAAGCAATATTATTTACATAATAATATGCAATGCCTCAAGTTCGCATGTCCTTAGCTAAGCCTGGCATAGCCTTAAGGTACCTTGGAAATCCCTTGGATCTGTAGAAAACCTTAAAACACATGTATTGATAGGTTCACTATAGTGAGAAATGCTTACTACAGCAAATAAGCTCGCCATAGCAAGCATGAAGAGATCAGATAGGGAGGCTCGCTATATTAAGCTCAAGTCACTACACTATGAAAATAAAGGCTCTTGACGATGATACACATCCAAAAGGATGCATTTTCACTAAAACATCCCCTCCATCTATAAATACACATCATAACTAGCCAAACACCCCCAAACTCAAACCTTTGTAGGTCCAAGGTGTTTCCCTCCCATCTCACACAAAATCCAAGCTTCCTCCTTCATCCAATCCTTTGGGGCAAGTTTTCTTCATGAAATATTTCATGTTTCATCTAGTTCCTCCATTTTTTGGGCTAAGGCTCCCTAATGCACAAATTTTGCATGATTTTTCCTTCCTCTAAATTTGCCCTATCATGATCTTGAGTGTCTTATGGGTTATTTGTGATTATATGGTAGTTGTTGGTTTTATTCCTAACTTCCCAGTTAGTAGATTATACCCACTTACTCCCAGCTCCAAACTGTGAGTGGGTTTGAAATCACGACCTTATTTTTGTCATTGTCCTAAATTTCTTAGTATCATATATGGTTTATATGAATTTGGAGATTGATATATGTATTGAACATGGTTTTACATAATATGCCAACTATAGAAAGATTATAAACTTTGAGTAAATCATGAAATTGCATTTTAGAAAACCATGAAACCATGATTGAGATATTGCATGCCATAAAATTGTTTTATCTGATCATGAAAAGATTGATCAGAAAACATATGATTTAGCAAATTTATCGAAATTGTCATACATGAATTATGGATTAATGAAAACACTATGTTTTCAAGACTTTTGTTTCATTATCAAAGTTTTAGAAACCAATTTATTGATTTATTAAAAACATTGAATTGAGCATGCTTTATCTCTATTGACAGATATGTTACTATGGTTTTTAAATTTCTATGTTTATCATATCCTTTTATCTTAAAACATGGTTTTAGAATCACATATATAAGTTATTGAAAGTATTGAACCAAGTATGATTTATAACATTAACCAAATACATACTCTGTAGTTTCTGAAATCACTGTGTCTATAAGCTTGTGATCCCTTGGACATGATTTAAGAACCCTGGTTATGCTTGACAGTCAGATTGTTAAAATTATATGAATTCAAAGCTTTCGGAGTCTTGAGATTTATTTGTTTATTTGCAAATTAGTCTTGGACAATAACTACAGAGAAATTAATAGTGAATTAATGACTATAAAATCATTAACCTTGATATCAAGTTGTCCGCAAGAGGACAATCTCGCCCTTCCAAAGTATTTTGAGAATGGAACCTAGCTAGGTATTCGCCTTATAAGACTTCGTTAGATCCGCTTTCAGAGTTCAGAGATCAGAGTAATTATATTTAGAGTAAACCCCCACGGTAGTCCCTGACAATTTCAGCATCGGATAAGCTGGTCGTTAACAACTGAAAAGTGTCAACTCGGTCCCTGACAATGTCAAAAGCTGGACAATCATTAGTCCCTGGACGAAAAACAGTAACGGTGCTAATAACGATTTCATTATCAGACAAATTAGTTCCTAACGTCCTTCATCCCCCATCTATTTCCTTCATTCACCTTTTTCACCACCACCACCACCATCACCATCACCATTATTAAATCTAAATAACTACAATCACTATCATCACAGCCATAATCATCCCTTACATAACCCCATATCACTCTCTATCTCTTTCCTTCCTTCATTCTCTTCACCACCATCACTATTACCCCCACTACTACTACCAACCATAACATATACTTCTTCATTATCAGTAACCCATTTCAACTCACAACAAACACAACCATAACCCATTCATCATCATCTATAACCCCATCATCATCATCCATAAAAAAAAAATTATCCAATACTATCATAAGCACATTGACTTTCACCTAAATAAAAATAAAATCAAAATCCCATAACCAATCCTAAACTACAAATCTGAAAAAAAAAAAAAAGGGAAAAAGAGCTCAAGCACTGCGACTACCACCATTCATGACCACCATCACGGGCTCCGCCATTTAGTCACTACCACCATTGCCATCATCTAAAGTGGTGGTGGTGGTGGTTATAATGAAGAATGATAATGCAAATTTCACTTAATTGATGTTGTTTATATTGATATTTGATTTTATTTTGCATATACTTTGCCTTGTTTGTAGGATTCTGGGGAAGAGAGTGGTGGTGGTAATGGAGAAGATGAAGGAAGGAAGGAAATGGGGGATGAAGATTGTTTTTTATTTTTTTATCAATGATTTCAGGGACTAATTTGTCTGATAATGAAATTGTCATTAACACCTTACTATTTTCCGTCCAGGGACTAATGATTGTCGGACTTTTGACATTGTCAAGGACCAAGTTGATATTTTCCAGTTGTCAGGGGCCAGCTTATCTGATGTTGAACTTGTCAGGGACCACCTTGGGGGTTTACTCTTATATTTATATGTATATTTATCATATTCAGAGATTCCTGTTTTCTAGTAAATGCTACACTACAAAATTTAGAACTACTTTCCTTTGTAGTTATGTACATAGATATCAAAATAATCTATGCTTCATGCATTTATGTTATATGTATATATCCTTTTAGTTGTCACATATGGGCAGTGGGTGAGAATCTACCCACTTAGTCAAATGACTCACTCTTCTCCCTTCCTTATTACAGTTGTAGTTGTTGCAAATCCAGTTATTATCTAGTCAACATTTTAGTAGACCACAATAGTTCCAGTAGTGAGCTTTGCTCTAGTTTAAGATTTTGTTATATTAGAGCACTTCAATAGTTGTTCAAATAAAATCCAATCCATGCAATCTAATTTCAGATTATGTATCTTAATTTCAGAATTTATGATTTTCTTCAAATGTATTCAATTTTCAAGTATTGAATTAATTTTTAGATTATGACAATGTTTTAAAATGAATAGTTTATGTTGTCACAAATTATGGTAGTACATGTGAAATTTAATTAAGATGAATTCATGGTTGCATCTATTGAAATGTTTTAGTTTTACGAATTAGAATATTATGCTTAAAATAGCGAAATTGATGATGATTTAGATTAAATTGTGTTCTAAGTATGACAATCATGTAATCCATGCATTTAGCAAGTAAAGCTACCTAAGAAGCTTCCATAGGGACCTAGTCCCTTAAGTGCCAATCACATTCCTAAGTCGGGTCATGATAAAGAAGTACTAGAGCTTAGTTTCCTTGCATGGTACTGGAGCAAGTGTCCAAAAGTAGTATGATGTTTATGTGAATAGAAGCATGCCTATTTGTATCAATATGATGTTATTTGAGCCCTCTAGGAATAGTCAGTTATGTTTAGGTTTAATAAGGGTATATGTAATTCCTTGAAACCCTTAGTTCGATCTTATTTTTTTCTCCTCCTCTTAGGTGAGCTATGCCACTTGTTAATCGTCGTTGCCATCGCCACCACAACAACACAATGAAAGTTAGTACCAATAGTATTTGGTACCTCGAGCAGTCCATTTTGACCCGAATGGAGGTAGTCAATGAGCACACCTAAGTCTGACTAGCTTAGGTAGAGTTTAGCAGTGGGCATCATTGGTTAAGGCCACCTGCTTCGTGCCCTCTCTCATACATCCTACCATCAACCAACCTTGGAGTTAAGGAAATAGCCACCCAGAATGGCAGAGTTTAGTACAAACCGATCGGTCACACCTAACCTACCAAGTGTGTGGAAATGCCACAAAGGCTAGTGCTTGTAGAACACATTTACATACTACCAATGCAATCAAAAAGGGCACAAGAAGAAGGATTGCCCAGTTGTTTAGAGTGTCATAAGTCTAGGGCCAAAGCAACCAATGCCTAGCATAACTCCTTAATTTAGCAATTAAGAATGGTGCAGTCACCCCAATTAATGGGAGTTTGCATTCACCTGACCCAAAAATAACAGGTACAATCATAATGGAATCACAAATCACACATATAGGCGTCTTTTAGAATTGATGATTGGTTTTCTTTTTTGTGTTAGTTATTTAATGTAACATTTGATGCCATGAACCTCATACATGTCCAATTCCTAAAGATGCGTTGCTTTATGATTTATGTTTGGGAATGAGCCTTTGGATGATATGGTTGTGATATGTATATAGAATAGGTTAATAGCATTATATAAATTGCTAGAAGGTTTTGAATATCATTGTGAATGGTGGTGCATGTTGATTGCTTCTTATCTCCTAATTAAATGCAAGATGTGAAAGTGTTGCAGGTTATTAATGTTTTGCTCGCTTATGTTGATGTTTAACATAAATAAGTTATATAACCTTTTATTAAAGAACGAATGATTGATTCTATTGCCATGATCTGGAACTTTGAAAGATGAAGTAATAGAATTGCATGACTATATGTGCATGAATAAACAAGCTAAGGAAACTTGTTCAGAAAATGTTTAATACACTATAATTAGTTTTGCATGCTTGGTATGTATTGTGACTCTTGTTACCAAATTGAAATGAACATTCAAGTTACTAGCATTAAACTTCATAGGCCATGGATGGAGCTTAAAAAGTATGTATGTGTTATGTGATGCCCAAGAAATTAGCGTTCAATTCCTATGTGTTCTAACAAAAGTTCTCATAATCTTTTTAGTTTTGAATGATTTGAAGTACGTAGATAACTTGTCCATTATTGCTTTTCACACAATTTCCCATACGTAAGTACTTAAATGCCTTTTAGAATAGGTTGCTTCAATGTATTTGTGATCTTGAAAACTCATGTTCACCAGTTTCGAAGTTCCTTTAACACTATTATGTTAGCTGTTTTATGAGCTTGATGTGTGATCTGATGACTATGTTTTTACCATTTTAAAAGGTTTTATCAATGATTGTGGTTTTTGGTATATATTTTACATTAATCTAGATTAAAAAATAAATTTCTCAAAGGAGGTTTTATCAACGTTCTTTGCAAGATACATGAGACAAGTTTCGCATGGTAGCATGATTTATTTAGACCAAGGTTAAGTGTTGGGAGAAATTTGTTATTCTTTTTTATGTTACACTATCATGGTCAGTTGAGAAATATGCATTGAAACCCATTTTACTAGTGACAATTTGAAGTAATTAAAAGCTTTATACCCTCAAATAGTTTAGTTCCTTACCTAAGTGGTTCTTGATCTAAAGCTTAGATGCTGACATGGTTTGTGTTCTCTTTCAGAGATGTTTTCTTTTGTGTAAATGAATGATTATATTGGATTTTAAGTAATAGGTTTTAAGTCTTAAATGATAAGGTCACATTTGGTCAATTTTATGAATCTGCATGTAAATAATATCAATTGTTTTTCTAACTAATGTGTGTAAAGTGTGTGAATGACACTTTGATAGAGATATACCATATTTAAGCCACAATCTAGTAGCATGATTGGTAACATATTTTGATTGGCCTAATAGGATGATTGGAAGCATAATATGCTATTTGACAACCACGCATGCTTAACTGATGATTCCCTATAACCAAAAGTTGAAAGTTTTGCACTAGTCCCTGCTTGCATATTGACTCTATTGTGGCCTACAACTCGTTTGCCTTGAATTTGTGTATTTGTATGTCATACAAGCATAAATTGACGTATTGAAAGATGTGTTGCTACTCGAAGGAGCTTAGTTAAGGATTATGAAGTTTATAGGTGAGATGTAACTCCCTCATATTTAACCCAATAAACCTAGGACACATTTAAGTTAGTTATTAGAGAATTACTTTTTTGCTTCAATTCTTGACTTTGGTAACTTTGAAAATACTTAGTGACAATACAGGTAACTTTTTTTTTTTTTGAACTTTAAAAACAAAATAGGAGCCATGCATGCTAAGTAAAATTCTTCGATCTCTTCATACAAGAGAAGAATAGGCATCATGTGGACATACCCATAATTCATATCACAATAGCATCATGAGCATGAACAAATCATATATATATATATATATACACACAAACACACTCATAAGTACTAATCATTCCTATCATATGCACCAACACAAAATACTAAATAAGTACCATGCCGCCAACAGAGGTTGGGCTAAATACAGTGATCCAATAGAAAAGATAGGTAGAAAATATAACAGTCTAGTAAAAACCCTCCAATACTACTCCTATTGAAATATGCCTGAAAGTGGATGACCCTATGGCATACTAACATAATGAGTGCTATTCCATCTACAGAATCTACACAAGCATCCCAAAATCCATTGCTGGATCCTAACCGTATCGCTCTCAAAAGGGAGGGAGGTAACTAAGGACAAGAGCAAGATCGGTAAGAGTAGCAAGATGACCGATCGGAAGAACATGAGCTTGTCTATGCGAACGAGCTGCACCCCTCTAGACACGTAACTCCTTTTAGTGGCTGTGTCATTGTGGCATCACCATCGCTATTATTACCTACCTCCATGGGGACGGTGGGCATGGAATCGCCGAATGAATATTGAGAGGGTGACTCCTCGGACAGGTTTGACCATAAAAGAAAGGAGGGAGGTGGAGACCGACGCATGTACATCGGGAAATTTCCCACAGTGGATAAAGCAAGACGAGTGCGAGGGAAAACCTCTATATGTGGGCATACATGCTCAAAAAAGAAGTCGTCATAAAAAAGGGTGGCCGTAGAAAACCAAAAGCTAGTAACATGGTACACAAAGGGACGATCCAGAAACACAAACAAAAGGACTATACAGTGAGCAATGAAGTGTTATGAGCAGTTACCTAGGTTAAAATGCAGCTCCCATGTAGGCTCGTCAATGTACAAGATGAATGGAGAGAGGGAATGAGAACCTTATACAAGAATCTCAGTAGGGCTTTCGCCTCCAAACAAATGTCATTATCTTCGTCCCCAGGAACCTCAGTTTTCATTATGAAGTAATGGACATAGCAAGGTTTATTTATTAAGTTTCAAAAGCAATTAGCTGAGGTTCATATCTTTTAGCATGAGTCTTAATGTAATGAATGCATCATACTACGTCATGGATGCATGTTAATGCCTTATGCAGTGTAACAACATAAAATAGCAAACTATCATAGCATAAGGAACATAAACATCTTAGTATGTACTTTCCTCTTTTCTATCTTAGGTGCCTTAACTTTGTTAATATCTTATGAGGGGTACCCTAATACTCTCTCCTTTTTGAGAGTTCTAAGGTTATGAGCTCATACCTAACTAGTTGTCACTAGCCTACGCTTATCCTTTTTGATAAGCTATTTCCCAACTCCCAAAGTGTGAGATGGGGGGCTTGGATCACCTTTTATAACCAGTGTCTTCTGGAATCTGAAGGATTAGCTGCTTGGATCACCTCCCATAACTAGTAATTCATGGAGTCTGAAGGATCAACTCTGTGCGTTTTATGTCACCTTTATTCTTAGCATGTCATTTAGAGACGCAAACATAAGCATGCAATCATAATAATCATCACAGCTAGTCACCTAACTTTATAATTCCTCTATGTCCCTAAATTTGGTGGAAATATGACAACATAATGGCTAGGAATGGAGTTTGTCCAAATTTGCTTTTTTTCATACAACATATCAATCATGCATCTCAATTATTCATTCATAATTACAACATGTCACAAATCACTCTGTCATTGACCACATAAGCATGCATTTCATTTTTGCATATATCCACAAGCATGTTATCACCAATATCTCATTGAAAAGTAAACAGGCTTCTATCCCATTGCTAGAAATCAAGGACCGGATTCAACTAATGTATGCTATGCTCAACAATATTATACAATACAAACATTAATCATTATTTACATAATCCAAGGATTTAGCATGCATAGTCACCAATACATAATTTCACATAATCATTTCAAGTCATTCAATTTCCAAGCAATTCACATGAACATAGCTCATATAGTGTACCATTCACATCAACATTATCAAGTCATTAATATTTATACTCTAGCCCTAAAAAAGGGTAAACTGAAATTGCTATAAGTATATAGGTCAAAGTGTAAATTTTTCTTTTTACCATTTTCTCAAAACTAATGATTCTCAAAATTATTTTACACTTTTAAGAAAGACAACATCACTTAGATATCATTTTTAAACATCATAAAAACCATTTTGGGCCCTTGGCCGAATTGTTCGACTTTAGGGGTTGAAATGCAAAATTTCACTTTTTAACACTAGTAAGTGCCAACATTTCTAAAAATCATCCTTAATATTATAAATAACATTTTGAACACATGGACACATCCAAAATCATTATTGACTTAAATTAAACTCATTTGGACAAAATTCACATGTTGAGAAGTTCAAAATGTAACTTTTCACATTTGTAAAACTACCCAAACCTAATACTTGTAAAGATCTTTTTAGACACTTAGGATGATAAAAATAATTTTTGCAACAATTATTAATCACTCTAGACACCCAAAATAGTAGCACACACAAACAATAAGTAGCAATAGCAAAAGTTGAAAATATAAAAAGCTTTGAAATTATGTTTTATCCTCTTTCTAGTTACTAGTTTCTTTCAAAAGTTATTCTAAGGCCTTTTAAACACAATAAATCATTTTTACACTTAGAGAAATTAATTTTTGACATCAAAACATTAGCTAACTCAAAATTATATTCATGGGGTCCCAATTGTTCAAAAATCACATTTTTACCCCTCATTGGTTTTTAGCTCTTTCAAAATTCTTTTGAATACCTTAGACACAAGATACAAATTTTAAATAAAATAAAACCAACCCCGGACCCCATATATGTCCATGGCCGAAAAACATATATACATGTGTGTCCATGTTCAAAAAGTTCATTTAAGAAAGTGAAAGGCAAGTCTTGAGCATTAGAGATATAAGATAATTAATGACTAGAAATATAAATATGCAATGCTTGCTTATTTTAACCATTAGAAATATAAAGTAATGATTTAAAATACAAAGATGCAATGATTATTCGTTTTAAAGCCATTAGAAATATAAAATGATGACATGAAATATAAATATGAAATACTCTTTCATTTTAAGCCATTAGAAATATAAAATGATGATTGAAGACATAAATATACAATGCATGTTTATTTTTAAGCATTAGAAACATAAAGTGATGACATGAAACATAAATATGCAATGCTTCTTCATTTTAGACCATTTAAACATAAAATTAGAGCCTTAAGAACCAAAGACATCAAAAAGTGTGGAACTTTAACCCCATTAAGCTTAACAAAACAAATATTTTTCACCCCAAAATAAACAATAGATGAACTTTTGCCATTAAAGGGCATGAATAAGCTTTAGAGTCTCCTTTTTTTTGTGGTTCTGAGAACCTTGTTCCATTGACTCATCATCAAGCTCACAAATAACTAAAAGAAGAAAAAGTGCATTTTTTTTTAATCTCTTTTTCATTTTTCAAACAAAGGATCAAACTTTGAGATCTAGAGATAATAAACATGATGGTTTTATAACCATTATCAAGAATCATCATCATCAACTCATAGCCATGATCACAACAAAAGAAAAGAAAAGAGAAGAAAAGAAAGGAAAACATAAAAACAAATCCCTACCAAAGTGTGTTTCTTGCTCCAATGATGAAAATATTTATTCTTTGTAAAGAGAAGAGAAGAAAAAGATCTTCTCTTAGTGGTGATGTTGGCTTTGGCCAAGAGGAGAAGGAAGGGAAGGAGAGATTTTTATTGTGACTTTGTTAATGCATATGAGAGCCTAGGTGTTTAGGGTGTGATTCATGGTGCTAGTGTGTTTGTTTGAGGTTTAGACCTTTAATTAAGAGTAAAAATGGAGTTTCTTGGTGAAGGAGAAGAAGCGAGTTTGAAGTGGAAAGAATAAGATGATTTTTGCGCAAACTTAGTGCTAAAGTAGTGACAAAAAAAAAAAGTGGTGGAAAGAATGAGAGTGTGAGTGAGCGTTTGAGTTGTTATGCTTTGAAAAAAATCAAAATGAGAGAGTGAGAGAGGGAGGGCTGGCCATGGCCTCTTTTGGAATTAGGTAGGGATATTTTTGTGTTTTGTGTGAGTTAAAATTAGTGTTAGGTGTAGGTTTAATTAGGAAAATTGTTATGGAATTATCATTAGATATTTAAGGCACTTAAGCTTTGGTTAGGGGGTGTCTTGCATACTTAACTAGACTAAACTCAATTAATTCAAAATTCAAATACAACATGTTCATAATCTCAAGAGAAAGTAAGAGGGATATAGTAGCTTTTGTCCCCTACTGTTACTTTTGTGTCTCATAAAGCACTTTTTGTGTCTTTCTCATTGATCTTTGATTAAGAATAAGATTAAGCTTCTCTAATCAATCACAGGCCTCAATTAACTCAAAAAAATTATTTTGAATTAAAATTAATTAATCTTTAATTTATGCCTAATATTACTTATATGCCCTTAATTACTTTAATTAAACTTAATTAGCACTAACTTGTGGCAAAATGGTAATTTTACATAGAATCTCACCGGGAATCATCCAAACATCTTATATTCCCTCAAAATAACCTATCCAACTCCTGGGTGATGACTAGGTCCAATCATTACTTAACCCCGTGTTATATTATCTTGAGGGCATTTTTGTAATTTCACAAATGGAGAAAGTCAAGAATTGTGATTTTCAAACTGATTGCTATCTAAAATAAATATAGCCCCTTTCAGACATTAAACTAACCTTTTGAGAATGGTCAGGACCAGCTGTCCTCAATTTTAGTGCAAAATAATCTCAGGGGCATTTTGATTATTTTTCATAGAAGGGAAAATTGAGGTGTTACATGAGAAAAGTTGGTTTATGAGGAGTTGATAGTGCATTCTCTATGTATATGAATGGTTTGGCTTTGATTTCCAGGCATAGCACTCGCATCAAGATGTTTAGAAATCAAGGACTCTAAATACCCATTGTATCAATCTATGTCAAATGCAAGAAAAGGAGAAATAAAGCAAGGACAAAAGTTGATGTTTAACACCCTTAATCCTCAACAGCTCACGCGTGAACGAGGCGGAGAAGTGTGGCTCTTCACCTAGGACATGCGCTATGGAAAAGGTTGCCTTTAGAAATGTAGTCACCGAGTGTAAATGTCATGATAGGTGCTTGTCACGACCTACCTAGGGAATGCAATTGGCAAATGAGGGATTGGGTCCTCACGGAAGCCTCTAATAACGTCATTAGCTAAAATGCATAAGTAATAAAACATATATTCCAAATATCTCAAATTTAGCCAAATTTCATAATTCTAAAAATGTTCCAAAACTTAAAATCCTGAATATAAAACTGTATAGTAACCATAATTTGGATCGAGCCAAACATAATTAATAAAATGTCTAAAATTCTGAAAGTAAATAAAATAATATTATGCATGCCAGGATCCTGCCTACACAATTATTGGAGCACTATTAAACTAACATAACCTATAATAAGCTTCACTCTAAAGTGAAGCTTACCAAAGATGCTGCAACACTACTGAAGTGGATCCTATAGTGCAACTGAACCTGTAGCTGTATTTATGGGGGAGGAAAAAAGAAAGGTGAGTTTATCAAAACTCCATAAGCAGATAGCCACCCACAACTCACATGAGATAAGGAACTACATAATAATACATACATACATACATACAACATGAAAATACAACTGATTACATAATAATAATATTTACATACATGCAATGCGATCTTTGACTTAACTAAAAAATTCCAACTTAAAGAAAATTAACTTAAAACTAAATTCACACTCTATAAACTTTAACTTGCATCATAAGATTCACTTATGGGTTTGTCCTATTAAGGACCATATCCTGTGGTATATCTAAACAATAAAAGCCTGTCTCCATGGCTGTTTGGCATACCGCTTCCTTGTCAACTAGGTATACCAAGATTAACATCTCATAAGACTGCCTCCATGGCCGCTTGATACACCGCCTCCTTGGGAGCTAGGGGTACCAAGGTTAACGAGTTTCTAACACAAACTGGAATTCTACTAAACTGATCTCAAGCATACATAAGTTTACTGAATCAGCAATAAATCCAAACACCAAATCATATTCCCTGTATTCTGTTTACTGCTTATGAGATAATAATTTAGATATTAAATATTATTTTGTAGAAACTGTTCATGCTATGTTGTCTACTAACCATTTGTAGCACCAACAGTCATGTTAGTAATATCAATGCTTTAACTGTGAGCCTTTAAAAATTTATTTACCTACTTTATTATTTTTAAAAAGTTGAGTTCCCTCACGATATATAAGTAAATTAATTTTAGAAGCCAATAATGGTTAAATAATACGCATAAAACCGAAGCTAATCTTGCTATTCTAAATACTTCTTACACTTTAATAATTAATTCATAAGTTTAAGCATTGAGGCTGGAAAAGCTATTAATTAATTTCTATTAATTGGCTGAGTCCTATCATATTACCTAATAACTATTAATTAAACTTTAGTTGTTACTTAGGACATTCTTATTATTCTGGCTATTATTCCCAAAACACATATAAGTATATACTAATCTATTTGTATAACTTAGCTATTAACTATTCTCTATCAACTGGCTAAATTTGATCATGCTAAATATTATTATTTCTTATTTTAATTGTGTACTGTACTAGTTGTTTAATTGAGTTATAATATTAGACTGGGCTCTATATATATAATTAAAATTTACACAACATTATATCTGTTCTTGCTATTCTAACTGTTATTCATATGGTAACTATCAAATCGTTATGAAATGTTTTATCTCCTTAACTGTTTTATGGTAACTAGCTGGGTCTTATTATACTAAATAGATAATAATAATATTTTCTAATATCCATATAAGTTGTTGTATGATGTCTTGCCTACTGTTCATATATGATAATTAAATAATATTTTTAACTGTGAAATCATGATAATTGTCAACCTATTTTCTAATGAGAAGATTCATGTCATGCCATATAAAATAATATATTCTTGAAATATAATACAACTTGAACTGGTGACACCTTCTGACAAGCATGCAACAAACAATGGTCCCATGAGCTTTCCAAAATATGATTTTCATGATAATAGCGATAATAATCAATTTATAAAATACTTTTAATGGCTAAAATATGGCTATGAGCAACTACCTACTCACTGTTGGTCGCCAGAAGTATGCTTCCTGTAACGCCCCGATTTTCTGTTAGAGTAGAAATGACCAAAATGCCCCTGAGGTCATTTTTAGTCCGGAACACGAGGATAGCTGACCCGGCAGTCCTCAAGGGGCTAACTCAATGTTTGAACGGGATTAGTTGACTTGTGTATCTTCTCGGGATCGAAAATATCATTTTTTGAGTTTTCGGGTCAAAATGACCAAAATACCCTTGTGGTGTTTGACCCGATTGCAAGTGCCAGATGAACCCCGAAACTTTTCCAGATGGTTTTAAAAGGCATTTTTATATATTCTGTGACTTCAGTTTTAGTCCAGGTGGTCCAGGGCAAAATTTGTGCAAAATTACGATTTTGCCCCTAGTTTCGTGTTTTTAAGCTTAATCATGTGATTAAGCAAACCTAAGCAATATTAGGCTCTAATCGAAGATTAATTCATTTCCATAATTAATCTAGAGTCAAAATAATTTATTAAAGTTGATTAGAACCTAAGAATGCTTAATTTAAACTCAAATCTTATTTTAAATTCAAGATTCCTAGTCATGAAATCTTGAGTAGTGTTTTCTCTTTCTAGTTCCTTAAATCATGGAAATTTGTCTACCTTGTTTACTCATAAAATGAATTTTAAACTCTCTAAATGTGTATAAGCACTCCTTAACCTTGTCATAAAATTCCTAAACCTCATTCTTAGTTACCTAAACTTGTGCTTAATGATTTCTAACCTTGTACCTAAACTAATACACATCTAAACCTATCATTAACACACAATTACATGGACAATTTTCCTTCCCCCTTGGCTGATGCAATCTGGCCGAACCCATGCCCCCATTTTTCCATCACATGTGTAAATTCCTACACTCAAAGAACCATGCTTCCACCTCACCATAAACCATGCTTTGAGTCATAAACCCCATACTTTCATCCATGCTTCAATGATAATTTCTAGAAGACTTTTCCCCCCCAATTTTCTGCCCAAAACCGTTAGCACCTTCATGCCCTTCTAGATGATTTATTTCAATTTCAAACAAAGAGAAATCACCATACTTTGAGCCATACCTTGCACCATGCCTCCCATACCTCAAACCATGCTTGAATGAGAAGTTGTAAGAGATATTTTTCTCTTCCCCCTTGCCTCATTAGCTACGGCCAAGGTTCTCCTTGGATGAGCCTTCATTGTTTCATTTTCTATAAATAGGTGCCTTGGAAGAACTTGTGATACTTTTGTTCATTTTCTATATAGTTTCATTTGGATGAGCCTTCATTGTTTCATTTTCTAAGAGCTTTTCCTTTCATCTTCATCTTCTTCATCCTCTATTCACATCATCATCTCATAACCTCAATCCATCACCTCACAACCTTGAATCACCTCCTAAGCAGCCAAACACTTATCCTCAAACACTAAACCACCAAGAACACATCTCCTTTCCTTCCTCCTCTCCTTGGCCGAAGCTCCATCATCCTTTTAGGAGGAAATTTCCTTTTCATTCTCACCTCAAAGATCAAGCCTTTGTCATCACACTTGGTAAGAGTTGCTTTCAAACATTGTTTTTACTTAAAAATGTGTTTTCTCTAGTTTTCTCTTGGTTTCTTTTTAAGCTTTCCTTTGTTTTCCTTCTCTTTTTCATTTCGGCCCCTTGGCCTTGTTTATGTGAACATGATAACTTGATGATGAGAGCTCCTAGATGATGACCTTGTGTTCATCTCAAAGGAACCTCTAAAGCTTGAGTTTTGTTCTTGATCTAGTAAAGTTTTGGTTTTCTTTCCTTTTCTTTTCCTTCATAGTTTCGGCCTCCATAGCCTTCACCTCAAAGATTTTGTTTAAGTTTTAAAAGTATCTCTATGTTCACTTTGTGCCAAGAAATAATGTGGTTTTGGTTCTTACTTCCTTGAGGTTTTGTTTTCTTTTATAGCTTACTTCTTTTTGAGCTTGATGATGATGATGTTCAAGAACCATGTAGTTCCTTTGAGAACTTAGTTCAAGGACTCTAAAGCTTACTTTGTTGATGAGATAAGTGTTGGGTTGAGATTTTTAGTTCTCTTTAAAAGTCTCACATGAGCTATAAGTTAAGATAAAAGACTTGCATCCATATTTACTTTTATGATTATTACTAAATGCTCAAGATTAAAGAATGAACTTGCATCTTCATATTTATGTTTATGCTCTCACTAAATTTCTAAGATAATAATGAGTTTGCATAGCATATTTATTTTATGTTCTCACCTATAAATAAAGACTAAAACAAAGTGCATTGCATGTTTATTTTTATGTCATAACTTAAGAGATTTAGAGCTCATAGACTTACCCATTGTCATCTCAAACAAAGACTTGAAAATATGTACTTCCTAGCTTCTTTGATTTCGGCCCTATGAGATTTGTGGGGTTACAAATACTAAAATCTATGTTTCATAATTTTTCTAAGTTTAGATAAGCTCAAGAGATGTCTTGAACAAAGTTTTATGATTTTAAATCCTCTTGAGGTTATTTTAAATTAGCTATTTCCCTCTTATATTTTATAATGGTTTTGATGAAATAAAATGTGTTCTAATAAGTTTTGAGAGTTTTAGAAAGGTTCCAAGAGAAACTAGTAATTTATGTGTCTTGAAAATCAAGTTTTATGCTTTGTTTGATGGAGATAATTTCGGTTCTGCCTTGCTTGTTATGCTCACTATTTTATGTTGTTTTGATGATGATAATATGAGTATGTTCATGTATATTTAATGCAAAAATTCATATGTGAAAGATAAGATAAGTTAGTAACTAGAAAAGAATTAATTTGAGACTTTTAGATCCCTTAAAGATATAATTTTCTGGATTCTGTCCAGCAAGGTTTAGAATTAGAAATCATGGTGTATAATTAGTTTAAATGTGTAGGAACTACTTATAATTGATTGAGAACTTGATCTTGATGCCTTAGGAGCAAACCAAACTTAGAAAGAGTCAATGTTGTGACTCCTAGGTACCCGTAAAGCATGAAATATAGATTCTACACTCTTGTGGTTTAGAATTGTTTATGATTATAGAATTGAGTGAGGAATACTTAGACATGAGCCTATAGGTACCCGAGAGCTTAGGTTGTGACATACAACTTAGATTTCAAGTTAAAGGACCTTAAGGGTCAAGGCATAAAACATTAAGAGATCTTTTTTGCTATGAGTTGTTTTATGCAAGTATGATGTTTGGATGTATATGCTTGGATGATACATGAGCTATGATAAAATGATTTATTGAGTTAATAAGTTTATCATGAGCATGAGAGTTGAATGAGAAATGTGTATATGATGTAAACTTGTGGCATAAAGTCGGTTTGAAGGAAACTCGGTTTACAGCCGTTATGCTGCCGAATTTCCGTCAAAGGACTTGAGAATGTTTTTGAACTATGATATGATATTTAAAACCCTGGGTGACATTGGTTCGGCTGAGCACCCCCAAGAGATTTTTATGTGACAAAGCACTAAGACGCGCTTTCCTAGGTGGCACCGGTTCGACCGAGCACCCCTAGGGGAAACAAATCCGTGAGGGTTTGAGTAGATGTAGCCTACCAAAGCGGACAAATTGCTGTGGCTTGATGCCTGCAAAGCGTTTCAAAGAGGGTATATCCTAAGAGAGGTGATCCCTAGCCCCCTAGCCCGCACTCGAGTAGTCGAAATTATTTTTTTATTATGTTTCGCTTATTCAGATAATAAGCAATAGCTAGTGACGACTAGCTAAGGTATGAGCTCATAGCCTAGATGTTTTTAGGGTGGCCTTGTTATGCTAAAAGTACAATGATTGATGTCACAAAGTTGAGAAAAGTTCCACTTGAAAGTTTTATGCCCTTTATGCCACTTGTATGCCTCTTGATGTTGTGATTTGTTGAGTTATTTGCTCGAGGCATTGCCATGCATTCATGTTCTAATATGTTGCATTCATGACATTAAAATGCATGCTAAAAGGAATGAACCTTGGATAACCTAGTTTCATAAACCCTAAATAATGAATCTTATATGCATGCACACCTTTTATAAATAAACCCAAGGTTCTTGAGGATGTGAACAATGTAACCCTAGATAGGAGATTTCTACTGAGATTCTTTAGCAAGATTCTCACTCCTTTCTCTTCCTTCTCTTTCTTCCGTCACATCTTCAGAGCTCGATGGCGACGTTCGTGGTCTTCATCGACACCCCGACGTGGGAGGTGCATTTTGATCCGGACCACGGATCTTATCATTTTGAGGGACAATGCACGGTTTGAGTTTTTATGTTTGTTGGACGTCCCTTTGCTCACCCTGTACAGAGTTATCGCTTCCCCCCAATGTCCCCTACGATGACACTATGGTGTTTGAGCGTGCCCGGACGCATGATGAGAGGATTCTTCGGACGTATACCGGAGGATCGATGCCCCGTTACTTCCAAGACTATGTGCCCCGGTCTCCCGATTCGAAGGATGATCCTTCTGAGGACCCACTGGCGCACACGTATAGCGAGAGTTCCGCTCTCACTCCTCAGTTCCTGAAAGGAGGGAGCAATGAGACCGTCATGCAACCGAGGTTGGCTAGGTGAGCCGAGATGCGCCCTAGCCGATGAGCTCATGTGCTACCACCGCATGTACTACTCCTGCCGTACTGCGCCAGTGGATCGGTTATACTCCGCCATATCCCGGGTTCCAGTAGTAGACGTCTTAGGGGAGGTCTAGTGCACACACTCACTCATAGTTAGGATAAACTTTCTTTTGTCTTGAGGTTATCCACCTTAAGTGCACTCAGGTAGTTGTGGTTTATTTCTGTATTCCTTGCATTTATGTTTCTGTTGTATTTCCTTTCCTTGCACTGCAAGCTCAGCCCGATTCTATAAGGGCGTGACTATATATGTATCCTAAATATGATATTAATGAAGTGTATCCTTTGTTGCGTTAATCATTGTTTCATTGTTATATGCTTTACTGATTGTGTTCTTTATGTTTGTTACCTATGCCTTACATTTCTGTCTTACGATAAACGTGGCTCTCACTTTGGTTTTGTGTTTTCAAAACAATTTACCCGTAATTTCCACTAAGTATTTTGTTAAAAGGATGAGACTAATAGGTAATAACCTAATGTGTTCTAGAGTATTGGGTTAAAAATTAGGGTGTTACACTTCCACTGATAACTTGATCTTGGAAAGCAGGTATGGCACCAGTAACTGCCAAACAATATAATGAAAACATTAGCAATTTGATTTTATCACCCAAACTGAGTTGTGAGAAAATTGTGAGAAAATCATACCTAATCTCGCCCTAACTTATAAACTAGATGAGAAGATGAAAGAACTAACTAAATTCCATAAAGATCACTTACTGTATGAGATTAATTGGAAAAAATTGAGAAAATTTACATTTTTCTCTTTAGGAAAAAAATCCTTGGGTGGCTAGGGTTCTTAGAAGATTTTTTAAGAGTATTATAATATGCCAAATATATACTAGGAGTATAAAAAAAAATAAGTCCAAATGATGAGCTCCGTGAATACCGCACACGGAACTGCTTCTGCTCCGATGTTGAGGAAAGTCAAACTTATCACATCACTTCTTTTTGTTTGCTATGATCTAACGATTTGGCAAGGCAATGTAAAATTATATATACATATATATTGAGTAAAACTAAAACTAACACTATCAATGAACACCAACATTATTTGCTACATGTTGGTTTAAAAATAATAATTGTAGTAGTAATAATAATTCACAAATCAATAAATTTTATACTTAATTTAATCATTAATAACTTCTTATATAATATCTAATAATTCTATATGAAAATAATATGTAACAAATTGTTTACATAATACATGTTAAATATAAATAATATCTAACATCTTCAAATAAGTATTATTATAATTCTGCAATGCACAGAAAACCTTTTCCAAATACTTCCTAAGCTTAGGCATAACCTTACTAAAGGCTTCCACTTTTGGGATATTACACTGCCTTTATCGCCTTAACGAGAAAGCACTGCCCTTAGAGGTGGAGCTGCCCAAACATGATAAATGCCATCAAAGTAATGTAGAGGTTGCCTTTAGAATGGCACTACCTCTAAGTATATTAGCTTTATAGTGTATCATGTCAACAAGTTTCAGACATGCATGCTTGTCTTGGTAGCACTATGCAGTTTAAGTATCCTATCTCTTTTATCTTTTATGATATAGAAGTTTAGATTTGAGGGCCAAATCTTTTTAAAGGGGAAATATGTGATGCCTCAAGCCCACATGTATTTAGCTAAGCGTAGCACAACCTTAAGGTACCTTTGAAAAACCCCCGGATATGCAGAAACCTTAAAATGTAGAAATATGCATTTTTGTGCTAAAAGATTAGCTATAGTAAGCATAGGAGGAGGCTTGCTATAGCGAGATCGAGCAAATGAGTGTGCAATCTTGCTATATCAACTCCTACTCTCTATAACGAGACTCCTAACATTGATACACATCCAAAATGATGTAGTTTTACTAATACACATCATAACCAGCCAAATCCCCCCAAACTCAAACTCTAGCATTTCTAAGGTGTTTCCCTCCCCTCTCACACAAAATCCAAGCTTTCTCATTTATCCAATCCCTTCAAGTAAGTGTTCTTCATGAAAATTTTCATGTTTCATCTTGTTCTTCCACATTTAGGGCTAAGGCTCTCTCATGCATGAATTTGGCATGATTTTTCCTTCCCTCAAATCTGCCCTATCATTATCTTGAGTGCCTTATGGTTTGTTTGTGCTTCTATGATAGTTGTTGTTGTCATTCCTACCTTCTAAGGTCAAATGGATAGCACCCACGCACTCCTGGCTTCAAACGGCAAGTGGGTTTGAACTCATGGCCTTATTTTTTTTTCATTCTCCTTAGTTTCTTGGTATCATATATGGTTTACATGAATTTGGAGATTGATATATGTATTGAACATGATTTTACATTATATGCCAAGTTTAGAAAGATTATGAACCTTTGAGTAAGTCATGAAAATATGTTTAGAAAACCATGGGACCATTATTGAGATGTTGTATACAATGAAAATGTTCTATCTGCTCATAAAAAGATTTATTGAAAAATATGTTATTTAGCAAGTTTATCAAAATTATTAGACATGAAATATGGATGGATGAAATCACTATGTTATTCAAGATTTTGGTTTTCATGGTCACACCTTTGGAAACCCAATTTTGATTTATTAAAAATGTTAAGTTGATCATGTTTTATCTCCATTGACATTTGTGTTATTATGATTTTTGAATTTTCATGTTTATCAGATCATATAATCTTAATATATGGTTTTAGAATCCCATATATATGTTATTTAAAATATTGAACTATGCATGATTCATAACATTAACTAGATATATACTCTATGATTTCTGAAATCACCATCTCTGTAAGCCTGTGATCCCTTAGGCATGATTTAAGAACCCCAATTATATTTGACAGTCAGATTATTAGAATTATATGAATTCAGAGCTTTTAGAGTTTTTAGATTTATTCAGTTTATTTGCAAGTTAGTTTTAGACAATAACTATAGAAAAACTGACAATGAGTTAATTGTTATAAGATTGTTGACCTTCGTATCAAGTTGTCCGTCAGAGGACAACCTCACCCTTTTATAGTATTCAGAGAACAGAACCTAGTTAGGTGTCTACCTTATGGGACCTCGTTAGGAGCCCTTTAAGAGTTCAGAGATCAGAGTAATTATATTTATTACTATGTATATTGATCAAAATTCAAATATTCTTGTTTCTCTTGTAATTACTACACAATAAAATTTAGAAATGCTTTCCTTTGTAACTATGTATGTAAATATCAAAATGATTTCTGCTTCTTGCACTTATGCTATATTTATATATCATGTTGGCTATGTCATTTAGGTGGTGGGTGAGAATCCAATCACTGAATCCAATGACTCAGCCTTCTCCCTTTCTCATTACAGTTATAATTGCATATCCATTTATTGCTCAATCAATATTCCAGTAAGCCGTAGCTATTCCTGTGGTGAGCTTCGCTTTGTAGTGAGGCTAGTTTAGGATTTTGTTATATTAGAGTGCTCCAGTAGTCGTGTAGGCAGGATCCAAACCATGCATTCTAACTTTAGAATATGTACTCAATTTCGTAATTTATGATTTTCTTCAGATCAATTCAGTTTTCAAGTATTGAAATGATTTTCAGATTCTGACTATGGAGATAAAATGAATAGTTTACATTGTCAGGAATTGCAATAGCACATGTTAAATTTAATTAAGATGGTTTAGATTAAATTATGTTTTAAGTATGAAAATCATGTGATCAATGCATTTAACAAGTCATATTATCCAAGAGGCTTACATGCAGGCTCAGTCCCTCATGTGCCAGTCACATTCCCAAGTCAGGTCATGACATAATAATATACATGCATCTCTTAACCTTTCTTTTTAAATAAAACATACTCCATGAAATTAATTCGAAACAATTGGGAAGTCACTGCAAGGTCCATATTCTCTGTTTTCTTTATGGGTCATAGGAACAACCTACAAGGCCCATATTCTCTGATATCTTTGAATTCCTAAAAAAAGAGACTACCCTTATAGGCATCTTGGTATTCCAAATTTAATAATCTAATCTGTGTTAACTGATAACTCTACTTCTCACTAATGCTATCTTGTACAAAATTGTTGTTCTAAACATACAACTTTCGTAACTCTAAATTTACTCTTAAAATTGTTCCATAAGTTAATTGGAACTTTGTAAAACTTCATAAAATCATTCTACGTTCATGAAACTCACTCATTTATATAAAAATATACTTTATAAAATTTACATAATTATGTTGTTCATGAAAATAAATTAAATCCAAATTTCAATTCCATTATTTTTTAATAAAAATACAAATTTTCATGTTAATCTTTCACAAATAGGCATAAATTGGCACACATACAATAAATATGGTCCTGTGTAATTTTAAAAAATCATGACTTTCATGATAATAAACTAAATTGGCATATACCCTAAGGTTTTTCATGCTCATAATATCATGTGCATAATTTATTATAATTTTGAACGTAGTTATAACCACCCAAATATGGCTATGATCAACAATCTCACTCACCGAACATTGCCAGGAATGCATTGTCACTGCCTATGGCATCTTAGGTAGCGTTTGGTAAACAGGACGAAGGGGACGGGGACAGAAATATAGGGATAGTGGAGACGAAGACATAAAAAAAATTGTTTCTGTATCATGTTTGGTTGTAGAGACAGGGACAAACATTGACTTTTTGTTGACTGGCGTTGACCACCGTTGACTGGCTTTGACCTGCCGTTGACCGGGCGTTGATGATGTTGACCACCATTGACCGGTGCGGTCGGTGGTGGTCCGGCGGTTAACCGGTGGTCGGACCACTACTGGAAATTTGTGTCCCCGTTGTCCCCACTTTTTGGAAGGATAGAAATATAGGAAATTTTTGTCTCTGGAACGGAAAATTTTTCCGTCCCCATACTCCGTCCCCCTTATCAAACAGCATACAGGACAGACTATCCCTGTATTTGTGTCTCCGTCCCCCAAACCAAACACTACCTTAAGGAACTGGAATGATGTCCAGTGAAGACACCTAACATTAACATCATAGAGAAAATGACATCTCGAACCCTTGTGTTGGGAACTGGAACTTCCTAATTTGTAATAATGGGTTCCTCACATACAGGGTTGACAAAGAAGGAGAACAAACTGATAGTGATGGAGTATCGAGGCTCTAAGTCTAACAAATTAACAATTTTATTTAAACTTGAATTGTGAAAAAAAAAACGTAGTATAATGGTGCGCAACTCAAGTTATCTTCCAAAGATATTAGTGAACTAATAGACTATGCAACAAAGGGGTTTGAAATAATATTTTTCAATACAAACCAAATGAAAGCTAGCAAGCAAGAACTACAAAATTAAAAAAAAAAAAAAAAAGACTCTAGCACAAGCACTTCTCAAGGCCTAGAATTGATCTACCGTCAACACACACATTTCATCAAACACATGGTGGGTGATTAACTTGTGATGCCTAAATCATGCAATTATACAATCTGGACACCATAATTCGCCTTGCAAACATCAAGGACTCAGCTAACACACACACGCAACTTGTTAAGATATCAACACCTATGTGCTCAAGCTAGCCTATGCACCAATTTTATTACCCTAATTCTCAATTAAGAACTAATCTTAATTTCCTATGCCAACCAAGCATTCATTAAGCGGTCAACTAATTTATGCTCAATTAATTTCCTTATCATTAAAAGTGAATACTCAAGTTGATCCCCAAAAAAATAGTGCAAGATAGGTTGATCCCTAAAAGAAATATATTTTGTGGTCCTTTACAAATAAAAATGTAGATTAAGTTAGTGCTTCCTTAGTATTTTGATAAACTAATTTGCCTTATTTATGGTTTTGTTAGGAACTAGTTTTAACTATTTCATAAACCGTCAGGATTAATTTGTTATGAAATCATATCAACAAATTGAAGAGGGATTAATGTGTCCAACACTTTTTGAAAGGATCTTAGAACATTAAGCTCGATGATTTATAAAATAGTTCAATTTGATTCCCTAAAAAAAATAAATAAAACAAATAAATCAATGGAATAGAGAGACCTACCTTGTATCTTTTTTAGTTGTGAAGGTTTGCTCAAATGATACCACCACATTCTTTTTAAAATTTGACACTTCATCCCTTTCATTGAAAAAAATATAACAAATTAACGAAAAAAATAAAAACTAGCAAAAGAATAAATTTTATAAATGTAACTTCAACTCGATATGTCTTTTAGATTAAATTAATTTTTAAAATCAAATCCAAAATCTTATATCCTCAAATCTATACCTGACTAAAAGTAAAATCAAATTAGTTGAGTTGCTGCATAAGAATATTATGCGAGCCTTGCAATTGAAAAGTAGTGAGAAATGTATGATAAATTAATTCATCTCTAGTATTTTTAAGGACAAATTGATCCCTAATTATTTATAAAATCAATCAAATTGATCTCTAATAAAAATGCAAATAAAATAATAAATCGACTAAAATACTAAAGAATAATTAATTTGTTTTTTATTTTTAATTATAATGGATTACGAATGTATTTTTTTCTTTGAGGACCAATTTATCTGTGTTATTTTTATTAGGAGTCAACTTAGTAGTTTACTCCTTTTTTTCCCCTAATATACCCTAGTTGTTCATATGCAGTAACTCAAATAAATAAATAATTTAATTTTATCATAAGCTAGGTATATATTTAAGGATATGAAATTTAAGATTTGTATTTTAAGATATTAGAAACTTGTCAAGTTAAAGTTAAATTTATAAAACTTATTGTACATCATTAGTTTTTATTTTCTATTTTATTTATTTGTTCTCTATTATTTTTAAGAATAGAATGGAGTGTCAATTTTGAAGAAAAATAAAGGGAGTGTTATTTGAGCAAACCTTAAGGGTAGTTATTATTATTTACCCGTTTTGTAATTTCACAAAACTCTCATTTTAGTCTCTCTAGAATTTTAAGTCAGACAGACATATTCCAGTAAAAAAGAAAACTCCCAAATTGGTCATACAAAAATTAATAGTCAGATAACTTGATCTATAAAAAAATCTACAGATATTCCCTATAAGAATGAATTGTTGGAAAAATTATTCTCTTAATTTAACTTAATAAAGGAACTAACATGTTTGGTTATTCAATTTTATAAAGGCTAATTTTTTTAGTATTTAATTTTATAAAGATCAATTTAAAATTTTATTTAGAGATTAATTTATCCCACAAAGAAGTGACCAATTTAAGGATTTTTATTCCGTAGGAATCAATTTATACGACTTAACAAGTTTTAATTATGTTAATTTTTTTTCGATGCCAGAAGTCAGGAGTTTTCTCGAATGTTGAAAAATGCAAATAACAACGCCGATTTTAAAAATTATTCAGTATTAGCCATTGTTTTATTCTCTTTATTTTTTGGCATTCTTTATTGTCTCACATTGGGCAGCTGTAGAACCATGGGAAGCTCAGTCATTGTGCTTACGCACGGTGTGCTCTGTCTTTCCCTCGCCTCACTCTGCAAAGCTTTTCTGCCTTTTTTTTTTTTTTTTCTCGAATGGGCAATTAAAAAAATATGATGGTGGGGTGGCGGTGTGGTAGATGATTAAACTATTGTTTCTGCGTGTTTATTTTAATCCTCAAAGACAATGCACATAACTAAATTAAGCATTTTTTTTCTTCTTTTTTTTTAATTAATTTTAACCAGCCAATGGTGGTTGTCTCCATGTTGGATCTCTCTCCTGTCTCTTCATCTCCTCGGTGTTTTCCTTCAACAAATCAAGTCACTTCTGTTTCTCTCTTCAACTTCAGTTTCACATGTCTATTCTGCTGTTATCACCATAGAGCCTTAGACCCAACCCCCCCAACGTATGTTTTTCCTGATCTTTTGTTTTAATTGCAGATTATGAAACGTTCACCGTCCATTTAGTCATTTACTTCTTCTACCCTTGACTTGGCCTTCCCTTTCTTCTCTCTCTCTCTCCCTCCTTTCTTATTTTTTGACTTTTTTTTTGTTTTTTTCTTCTTTATGTTATGTATGTGTGAGCGTTGCCTTATGGGCGTTTCTCTTCTCCTTTTCCCCTTTGCAGCTTCTGTTCAGGTTCTGCATATCTGAATAAATATGCACAAACCCTTGTGTTAAAAAAGTTCCAGTTTTCTTTCCTTTTTGTGGTCCATTTTCTCTGCTTCTTTGCACGTTCGTGTGTCAATCTCGCTGAACGCTAATCAACCTCATGATATGAAGTTTTTCAGTTCCTCTTCTTGGTTTTTCATCAGCTGGGTAAGCATCTTTTTCCCAAGATGAATTATTGTTGTGTGGGCAACATCAATAGCCATAACAAAACCCTTTGAGAAATCACACGGTTCTAAAACTATTTTCACATGAATGTTATCTCTCGTGGCTGAAATTTACATTCTTTTGTGTAAAAACTTAAAAAAAAAAAATTATATCTCTTTATTTCTCGAATTTTCAACCAACGAATGAAATTCCTTGCTTAAATTAGTTTCTTATGTCTTGTGAGGAGCTTTACACTTCTTAAAATCTCTCTCAAGCAAGCGAAACTCTCTTTCTGTAAAAACCTGATGCTTTTGAATAGTGCTGATCAACTTTTTATTTTTATTTTTTCATTCTTCTTCGACAGATATCTATGTCAGTTTTGTTATGTATATACGCATCTGTATTTGCTAATTTTTGCGTCTAATATTTCAAACTAGTAACTGTTGTCCCTGAGACTTGTGCTTTGACTTTCTGTCTGCAGTTACCGGCAATTCCCTAATCACCGTTCAGAGAAAAGGAAAAAAAAAAAGAGCATTGTTGCAGGCAAAGAGACCAGTTACCTGGAAATGATCGACCTAGTATGACTAACAAAAAAGCATTGCTTGTCCAAACCTTTGGTAGTGGCTTTTGCATAAGTTCCCACAAGTCCCCAGCAGAAAAGATGAGAGTTCTTGAATTGTCCCCATCTGATGGAAATGGTTCCTCAGCTGATGAACCTTCACCTCAGGATGCAGATTATAATGTTCCGTGTCTCAGTGACGAGCTAGAGACTTTGATCCTGGCTAGATTCCCGAGGTCACAGCACTGGAAACTGTGTTTTCTGAACAAGCGGTTCTTAACCCTGCTGAAGAGCGGCGAAATCTACAAAATCAGGAGGGAATTGGGATTCAAGGAACCGTCAGTGTTCATGTTGGCTAGCGGGGAGGGCAACTGGTGGGGAATGGATTGGCCTTTCAAGTCCAGCAGGAAGCTCCCTCCAATTGAATCGGATTACAACTTTGAGTTTGGAGATAAGGAGTCATTCTGTGCAGGGTCCCATCTGTTGGTTTCTGGCAAGGAAATTGATGGTTCTGTGATCTGGAGGTATGATTCAGAAGCAAATGAATGGCTCAAGGGCCCTTGTATGATCAACCCAAGGTGCCTTTTTGCATCAGCTACCTGTGGTGGTGCTTTTGCTTTTGTTGCTGGTGGCCTTGAGACCAACACTTACAGCCAGGTGCTGGACACTGCAGAGAAGTACAATTCTGAGAGCCAGTGTTGGGAACCCCTCCCAAAGATGAAGCAGAAGAGGAAGTCCTGCTCTGGTTGTTTCATGGATAACAAGTTCTATGTCATTGGGGGCCAAGATGAGAACCTCAAGGACCTCACTTGTGGGGAGTACTTTGATGGGAAGACAAACAGCTGGAACCTGGTCCCTGACATGTTGAAAGACATCCCTCTCTCAGGTTCACAGTCCCCACCCCTTGTTGCTGTTGCAAGCAATGAGATGTACACGCTTGATGCTTCTTCCAATGAGCTCAAGGTGTATCTGAAGGGAAGAAACAAATGGAAGAAGCTGGGACCGGTTCCGGTGAGAGCTGATGCTCAGGGAGGATGGGGCGTGGCATTCAAGTCTCTTGGTGATGAGCTGCTTGTAATTGGTGCACCTTGTGTGTCTGTGTCCCACACAGAGCGTGCGTTGACTGTGTACACTTGCTGCCCTGACCCATCTGTTGAGAAGCTAAGGTGGAGGCAAATTGAATGTGGCAGCATCCAGCTCAATCACTTCATCCGCAATTGTGCTGTGATGGGAACCTGAAGCGTGAATTAACAAGTAACCGGAGGAGGAGTGGCTTGAAATTATTCTCAGAATAAATATTGCAGGTTATTCTAGTGTGTCAGTCATTTGGGGGGGTCGCATTCTGAAACAACTTGGATGGCATTTGTGGTCAATGTTAGGGGAGAGCTTTTTGATGTACTTTGTTGTTTTCTACTTTTCATCTTTAACTTTGCAGAGGGTGGGGTGAAAATGGCTGCTAGTACGTACTAGTGTTGGTTTAGCAAACCAGATAATGAGCTTCGAAGCTCAGATGCTGACTTGTCCTTTTCTTTTTTCTTCCTTCTTTTTTAAACGCTGGTCCAATGTCCTGATTTGGCTATTTATGTCAAAGGCTCTTCATATCTTTTTATGGACTATCGGATCTGAATCAATTGATTGAATTGTCGTACTACAAATTACTAGAAGCACCGGTTGCCATACGGCAATACTTGATATTTCCCACGTTCACTCAATTAATGACTCTGGCTCAATTTTTGGGAATTAATTTAGGTATTAATTACTATTAGACTTACTAAACCCGACAGATGTAAGCACGTCTAGTGGGATCTACTATATACTTTTTATCTTTTATTTTTCTTTTTACAATTTTCAAGAGCTTAATGAGTAGAAAGCAGAATCCATAGGTAAACCACGAGGTTATATGCATTCTTATATATATATATATATATATATATATATATATATATATATATATATATCTGTGTGCGTGCGAGCGTGATTTAATTTTAATTCACAAAAAATATTATTTATACTTATGGTATATAGGACACCATATTGATTTACGTCTCATTTAATATTGAATGAGGTGTAAACCATAGTACAGTGAATATGGTTTATAGCGTATTAAATGATAAATGAAATGTAAGTCGATACGATGTCCCATGAACTATGGGTATAAATAATATAACTCTTAATTCGTTATAAACGTAAAAGATCTTCACGGAATCTATTTTAAGTGTGTATTATCACCTCATGTATTTCTCAAAACTCATAGATCATGATATATGACTGGTTAAAATTTTTACAATAATAACGTATTACAATTAAAATATAAATTAATCTTTTGAAAAACACTATATGTAATAAGTATATGGAGACTAGTGAAACACTGAAATTATCAAAACTAAACTGTAAATTTTATTTTTAAAAAACTAAACTGAAAAATTACTCGCGTCCCTTCTACTTGATGAATTTTCATTCCTTTGCTCGGAAACACTATTATAAAAATAATAATAAATAAATTTGGAAGCACAGCGTTTAGCTGCGCTGAAAATTTTGGCGTGTTGTGTTCTGCGCCCCTCAACCAGAACCAAAGTCGCCGAGTAGTCAGAGTGGTGGATCTTTTCCACCATTCTTCCTTTTGCCTTGGAAGGTTCTATGCCATCTTTTTGGCAAGATTGTAGGGAGATTTTATGCATTTGGATTATATTTTCAAATGTTTAAGTTTGACTGACGTAAAAATGAGTAACAATTTTCACACACAATCTTTCAGAAACTGATCAAGTGGCTACCCAACGCAGTTTATTAGAAACATGATTAGCGAAAGAATTATTATCACTCGGCGACGCACCGCTACAACATCAATTCGTTCAATAAAATACAAGATGCAGACAGATATTCCAGTTATGCTAGTACTTCATGCATTTGTTGATTGTGACATTGTGACGATAGCTCGGGTTGCTAACACTTGACAAGTCTAAATTACGAGACAGCCCCAAGTTGCCTCAGCCTCCGAAGACTGAACTTGGGTACCAAAAAAACTACAAAACTAGTAGTAACCAAGAAGCTCATCCAGCTCAGCAAATTCTGGGGCACTTTCTTCTCCGGAGACAGGCGAGCAATCATCTTCATTGATAGGAGAGTTCTTATATGCGGTTTTTTTTAAGATTTAAAATAAAAAAAATGATAAACTTAATATATATATATATATATATATTCTGTTTTGGTATAAACTCAAAATATGCCATCTTTTTATGTATATATATAAGTCGTATGGTCAGAATTGACTTTTGTACATAAGTCGTGCAAACCTGAAACGACTTATGTACTAAAACACAGCAGTACATAAGTCGCACCAAGCTAAAGTGACTTGCATAGAACATAAGTTTGCCAAGGGTGATGCGACTTATGTTTTGTTCTAGGTCGCTCCAACTTAGTGCGATTAATGTCCTGTTGGTGTCTACAAATTCGTACAGAAGCTGTTTTCACTTGAAACCAGTGTGATATCAGTCACAGATAAATGTGATACCAATTGAGAAAAATAACTGGAAGTTATTATATACTAGTTCACTACAATGGCGAAGTTACAAATACTGTAGAGGGAGTCACTACAATGGCAAAGTTAGACTAAATTACACCAAAAAATTAAAACAATAAATTACACAAAGAACCAAAACAATATATAAATTAAACTAAATTTTTTAAATGAAATGAAAAATGGTATACTAGATCGACAAAACAACAATAAACTATTAACTCTAAATTTAAACTAAACTAACCAAACAAACAAATGAACTAAACAAAATAAAATTATACTAAATTACACTAAACTGAAATTAAACTAAAACGATAAATTAAACTAAATTAATTAAAAAATAATAATAAATTACTCAAAAAAATTACATAGTAGAAAAAAATTACAGTGGAGAGTCTTTTAGAAAAAGTATTTAAAAAGTTATAAAGCAACAAAATCTCAACTGTTATGATGATGAAGGGCACATATCTGGCAGATTAAAAGAACTGGTAATTTTTTTATTTATTTGTTTAAGTTATTTTATTTTTATATTTTAATTTATGTCCTTGTTTAGTTAGTAATTTGTTTCAATTTTTTATAGTTTTGTATTTCAGTTTCACTTAGTTAGTGTTATTTAGTTTAAATTTCTTTTGTGTAGTTAATTTGATTATTTAGTTAATTAGTCTAGTTATATTTTTCATTAAAAAATAGTTTAATTTATTTATTTCCTTAGGTTAGTTTTTTGTGTAATTTATTATTGTTTTAGTTTTTTTTAATTAATTTA
Source organism: Dalbergia cultrata (assembly GCA_031216105.1). Classification (NCBI taxonomy): domain Eukaryota; kingdom Viridiplantae; phylum Streptophyta; class Magnoliopsida; order Fabales; family Fabaceae; genus Dalbergia; species Dalbergia cultrata. The sequence goes on along the minus strand of CM062353.1, from coordinate 24,759,389 downwards.
GTTGATTTATCATTTAGTTTAATTTCAGTTTATAGTAATTTAGTATAATTGTATGTGCTAAATGTATTTTACCCCCTGGATTTTATATCTTGCGCAATTTAGACCTTGACTTTTTAAAATGTACAACGCGACCCCTATAGTTTCTAAACTATGCAAAATAGCTCTTCTGTTAAATAGACATACATTTGATCTATTAAGTGCTCATTTGCTAGTCATGTGATATAGTTTCTAGACAAAATTGCCCTTGCCAAATTCCCTAACGCCATTCCAGTTCAGAACCCAGAACCCAAGTGACCCACTCACTGTCGCCAAGTGACAAAGCTGGCCACACCAGAGCTACACCAGCTTCACAAGCAGAGGAGGACTTCGGCTGTTGACTGAGTAAGGGACCCAGCCGCGTGCTTGAGAGTTATTGCCATGCGAAACACGGCCAACACCACAATGGGACCTGATGCAATTGTCACCGCAACAAGGAGTTCCATCATGGTCACCTCCTACACCGCGCAAGGAAGCTACACGATCGCCATCTCCAACGCGTATGGAGCCTGAACTGTCGTCCACCTCAGGTCTCCGTCACGGTGATGTCATCACCATCATTCTCCTTCTTTCTTGTGCCACCACTAGTTACTGCACAGGTTGGAGTTCTGGCTTCGAAACATTCAAATATCCATCACGGCTTCTCGAATCTGGTGGTATTTGGTGTCAAAGCTGCCGCGCATGCCATCGAACACCATTGCTTGAAGTGCCATCCACAACCTATGACTCTGCCTCTCTTTCTGTATCTGTTGGTTCTGGTGAATCTGGATCTGCTTCATGAAAGCATGGATCTTCAGCTTGTGAATTTTTTTTGTGTTTCAAATGTTTGACTTGTTCTTGGTTCTCCTCATATTGAATCTAAATCGGGAGTTTTTTTTTATGTGGAATGGGATTAGGGAATTTGGTGAGGGCAATTTTGTCCATAAATTATATCACATGACTAAAACATGGACACTTAATAGATCAAATGGATGTCTGTTTAAGGGGGTTGTATTGCACATTTTAAAAAGTCAGGATCTAAATTGCACAGAGCATAAAGTCCAGGGGGTAAAATGCATTTAACCCTAATTTTATTTTGTTAGTTAATTAGTTTGTTTGGTTAGTTTAGTTTAAATTTAGTGTTGATAGTTTATTATTGTTTTGTTAATCTAGTATATCATTTTTCATTTCATTTAAAAAATTTAGTTTAATTTATATATTGTTTTAGTTCTTTGTGTAATTTATTGTTTTAATTTTTTGGTATAATTTAGTCTAACTTCACCATTGTAGTGACTCCCTCTATAGTATTTATAACTTCGCCATTGTAGTGAACTAGTATATAACAACTTTCAGCTATTTTTTTCAATTGATATCACACTTCTCTATGACTGATATCGCACTAGTCTCAAGCGAAAATAGCTTCTATGTGAATTTGTTGACACCAACAGGACATAAGTCACACCAAGCAGGAGCGACCTAGAATAGAACATGAGTCGCACCAAACTTGGTAGACTTATGCTCTGTACAAGTCGCTTCAACTTGGTGCGACTTATGCACTGTTGTATCTATAATTTAGTACATAAGTTGTTTTGAACTTGTACAACTTATGTACAAAAGTCAATTCGCACCATCCTTATACGACTTTTATATATATATACATATATATAAAACGACATATTTCGAGTTTCCACAAAAACAAGACATATATAAAGATTATAATTTTTTATTTTAAATTTGCAAAAAACCCTCTTATATGCTTCCAAACATATTTGGAACTGGTAGATAATATTAAAATAAAAAAGTTATGATGAATTGACTCTTTAGCCCTCTGCTATTATTATTTTTTTGAAAAATATTATGGAGACAATAAAAATGCATAACAAATATACACCACACACCTTATCACCATTGGATGTGATGAATGATCTGCACTCATCCCACTCACTCATCACATCTAATAATAATAAAGTGTGTGGTGTGCAGTTGTTGTGTAATTTTGTTGTTCACATGACATTACTCTATTTTTTTTCTCCTTTATTCTACTATAACATACCGATTAGCATCTTTCTCATTGTCCCATAAGCACAACCACTAGAGGCGAGCAATCCAAATAGCAAATCCATCTCATTGTCCCAAGTAAAGCTGCCCCTAGTCCCCCACATGGTCCATCGTTTTGGGCATTGAGGCACAAGAATATGCTTAAAGTTAGTGGCTTTGAAGGAAAATATTTTGACATGACAAAGAAAATGGGTCTGAAAAGAATTCAATAGGAATAATGAGAACATGGGAAAGTACGCGAAGTGGTGGTGGCAGATGGAAGGAAAAGCAAAAAAATCAAAGAAAGAAATCCATGACCAGTTTATGAGCATGTAATAATCTTTCTTTTTTCTTTCAGCCCCAAAAAAAAAAAAAAGTGTACAACGAAACAAAAGAAAATGCCTAGATTGTAAGACCACTTTCTACTGTATCATTCCGGTGATGGGTACCTTCCCAGTGGGTCCAATAGAGAGAGAGAGCCGAAGAAGTTGAAGTGAAAAACAATGCAGAACCTAAAACAAGTTTAAGAAAGAAAAAGCAAGGAGACAATGCATTAAATGTCCACAGTTGAAATTGGTTGCAAGAAGAAATTTTGCAACATGTGAAGAAAATTTTCTTTTCATGCCGTGATGCATGGATCAAGTTTTGGAAGGCTATATTAATGCTAATATAGCAAGTAATCTGAGAAGTGGGAAATCTACTTTCAAATTTGTGTTTACTTTTGCAGATGAAGCCATGTCTTGGCAATCAAAACTGTAGAAGTGTGTCATCTTATCCATTACTAAGGCTAAATATGTCACTATGATTGAAGCTATGAAATAAATGTTTTGGTTGAAAAGATTCCTTCAACAATTGGGGATGAAGCAAAATAGGTTCATTATAAATTGCGATGGTCAAAATGCTTTGGATTTGAGCAAGAATACGATTGGCTGGAGGTGAAGAATAGTGGGTCTAGCCAAGAGAGAGAGAGATAGAGTTGAAGAAGCTGAAATGGAAAACAACGCAGAGGCTAAAAAAGTTGAGAAAGAAAAAGCAAGGAGAGAATGCATTAAATGTCCATAGTTGAAATTCGTTTCAAGAAGAAAATATTGCAACGCATGAAGAAAATTTTCTTTCGGTGCCATGATGAACAGATCAAGTTCACACTGTGCAACACTTCTGTAAATAGAGGAGCATGATCACTCATTTTGAATATAGAACAACAAGCAATGATAAGAAAAATAGAGAGAGCTGCAGAGAGAAGAAAAAACACAGAGAGAGTGAGTGTTATTTTTTGAGAGAGAGAAGAAAAATAAAGAGTGTAAGTAAATTTCAGAGAGTATAAGGTGTGGATATATACATCAGGAATATTTTTGGGTATCATCTTTATTGTTCCTTGGTTCTGCAAAAGTGTGGTATTTGAATAGAAGGATTCTCACCAGGAAACACTGTATTTACCTTTTGGGTTGGAGAGTGTGAAAATGTATTTTGTAATTATTTTGAATATAATGGAATATTTTTTTAAGTCTGTCCCATGATTTTTCCTTCAGTACTTAGGGGTTTCTAGTTAAAATTTGGTGTTCACTTTCTTTTAGCTTTGCACATATTTATTATTAATGCACTGTGTCGGTTGGTAGATTTAATTCTATCAAATTTATTTTGATGCCTATTGTCATATATTGGCATCAATTAATTACATTGTGAATCAATCCCTAAGCCCAACATCCCTAACAGAGAGTTCACTTTTTAAACATTAAATTTTTCTCCCAAAAGGGTGTGCTCTGCTCTTCTCAATTGGTTTCTGAGTTGGAAGAAATTAAATAAGGAGAAATGGAGGGATAGATCTACTAGGAAATACGTCTTAATAAGCAGTTGGAATTAAAAGTAATAGAATGACACAATAATTTGTTGTGATATAATTGTCCACAAAGAAATACAAACTCCAATAAGAACTTCTACTATATAAAACAATAGGTATAAAGAGAGCTTTACAATAATAAACAATATGAGATATATGCCAAAAACAGTGGCATTGTATTTCCTAGGAAATAATAACAACAAACTCTTCATTATTTGTCACTCACAATAACTCTCTTTTATGTAAAGAAACTTTTGTTTCTCATTCTCTCTGCTTTTCATTGACAAAAGATTTTGTATTCATAATGAAAAAAATTATCTAACTATAACATAGGGTTCCCCTTGTTTTCCTCTCTCATTTCTATAATTTTACTGCTCCTTATTTAAAATAAAACTAAGCGATGAAAAGCAATAGAAAAGTTTTCTCCATGTTGAGGGACCCAACACTTATCAATTCTCCTCTTCTCGACTACATGGAGGATTTTGCCATTCCTATTACTAATCAGCAATATTCAAATTTTTCCCTTAGTAGAACCTTTGTCAACATATATGATCCACTCTCATCTGTATAGGTGTTCCCATCCTGTAATTGCTTCATCTCCAACACATCTCTAATCTAATGGTACCTAACATCAAAATGTTTAGACCTAGAGTGAAAAGAGGAATTCTTACCAAGGTGAATAGCGGTTTGACTATCACAGAACAACTGATAGTTTTCTTGTTGGAAATCAAGTTCATTCAAGAACTTCTTCATCCATAACAAATCTTTACATGCTTCTGTTGTAGTAATAAAGTCTGCCTTAGTAGTGGAAAGAGCAACACATTTCTACAAATTTGATTGTCACGAAACAGTTCCCTCTATAAATGTAATAAGATATCTCGATGTAGACTTTGTCAGGTCCATATATGGATATGTGTAGCCTATTAACACACAATTGACATTTCTAAAACTTAAACATATTTTGGAAATACTATGTAGATATATGAGAATCTATTTAACTATAGCCCAATGTTCCTTTCCTAGATTTGAAAGAAATCGACTCACGACTCTAACTGAGTGTGCTATATAAGGGCGTATACATACCATAGCCTACATCAAACTTTCAACTGTTGAAGCTTATGGTACCTTGTCCATTTCTTCTATCTCTTCATCTATGGAAGGGTTTGGTTTTGAACTCAACCTAAAGTGATTGGCAAGAAGACAACGAACAATTTCGGCCTTTTCCATGTCAAATGTCTACAACACTTTCTCAGTGTACTTCTCTTGGGACAACCATATTTTCTTAGCATTCCTATCTCTAAGTATACTCATATACCAAGATCTACTTCACTGCTCCCAAGTTTTTCATGGGAAAAGATCACTTGCTTAACTACTTCTTTGGGTCATTAATCCTGGATACATTCTTACCAGCAATTAACATGTCATCAACATAAAACAATATAATAATAAAATCATCATCAGATAATTTTTGCACAAAAACACAATGATGTAAAGTAGTCTTTTTGTAACCTTACTGTCACGACTCACCTACGGAGTGTGACCGGCACGTGAGGATTTGGGTCCCCACGGAAGCCTCTGGTAACGTAATTGACTAATATGCATAAATAATCCAAATTTATTCAAAATATCTCAAGTTCAACTAAAACTTCAATAATATGAAATTGTTCTCAAAACATAAATTCTGAACATAAATTTGTATAAAATCCATATTCTAGGCCAAAGCCAAACATAACAAAACAATTAATAGAAATTCTGAAAATATATCATGCATGTCCGGAGATCCTGCCTACACAATTTATTGGAGCACTACTAGACTGACATAATTGACAATAAGCTCCACTCCAAAGCGAAGCTCACCAAGGAAGCTGTAGCACAACTACTGAGGATCCTGTGGTACAACTAAGTCGTAGTCAGATCTGTAGGGAAAGGAAAAGAGAGGGGTGAGTTCATCAAAACTCAGTGAGCGAGCCTCCACTCACAACCCACACGGGACAATAACAAAATACATAACATATACATGCAACTGATGTGAAATATATTACATATATAATTACATATAAATTAACTGAATCTATGGCAATAACTAGTAGAGAAACATGAATTATTCTATACATAATTATCTGAGCTGAATAGCTAAATCTAAGCCAATGGCTAATCTGATGGGCACCTAACTAGGTCCCATAAATGGACACCTCACTAGGTTCCTTATTGTGGGTGAGCTAGTCCTCTAGCGGACCACTTGGTACCAAGGTTAACGATCAATCCTGCAGCCGTTAACTCGCTGATCTGTTTCTCACTAATTAATATAAAATAATTTGTTCATAAACCAAATAAATATAAAAGCTCTGAATTCATATAATTCTAACAATTTGACTGTAGCATAACTGAGATTCTAAAATCATGCCCAAGGGATCATCAGCTTGTAGACATAATGATTTAAGTAATCAATAGAATATGTATCTGACAATTGTTATGAATTATACTTTATTCAACACTTTCAATAAATCATATCTAATATTCTAAAATCTTCATAGGAAATACATAGTCTGAAAATATGATAATCAATATTTCTACTGTAAATATTAAACTAAGGTCTCACAATTTCATAAACTACGAAAAAGATATTCTATAACACGCAAGGTATCAATTATGGTCCCATGAGTTTTTTCTAAAATGATTAATTTTCATGATAACTGTAAAAGTAATAATATTTCTAAAACAGGCATAATTATAGCAATATATTCTCTTGACATAAATCATTCTAAAATTTCACAAATAATTTATATAATATGGAAAAATATTAATAATGACCAAAAGTATGATTATGAGTTTAAACCCACTCACCGTTGGTAGTTGTGAGTGTGTTTCTACTAATAACTTTACTCTGAAGTATTGAAATGGTACAAATAACCAATCTCACAGATTAAAAGAAAGGAGCATCACAACATCCTAAGAGAGGATTAGCTAGGCTCACTAAAGCTCGGCCATGAAGATCATGAGCTTGACAAGAGATGAGTTCGGTCAAGAAGAGTTTTGGTTTAGAGGAGGTGTGACTTAAAGGAGGTGTAAGCAAAACTTAGCAAAATGAAACTAAACATTTCTTACACATACACACTCATACACTCATATATTTATACACAAACATAATAATCATGAATAATATTAGTGCTATTTATCTACACTTAATAATAATAATAAATATTAATAATGCTAATGCTAGCTACACTTAGTAATTATAATGTTAAATAATAATAATGGTAGGTACACTTAATAATAATAATGATAATGCTAGCTACACTTAGTAATAATAATGATAATGCTAGCTACACTTAGTAATAATAATGTTAAATAATAATGCTAGGTACACTTAATAATAATAATGATAATGCTAGCTACACTTAGTAATAATAATGTTAAATAATAATAATGCTAAGTACACTTAATAATAATAATGATAATGCTAACTACACTTAGTAATAATAATTATTATTAATATTAGTGGCATATATCTAGACTTAATAATAGTAATAACTAATATTAATGCTAACCACACTTAGTAATTATAATGTTAAATAATATTAGTGTTAGGTGCACTTGATAATAATAATAAATAATAATAATTCAAAATAATTATAATTTCTTTATTTGGGATATCACACTTACTCCCCATAATAGACTCAAACTTCTTATACCATTGTTGAGGTGACTGCTTTAAGCCATACAAACTTTTCCTTATCTTATAGACACATTCTTCTTTTCCTTTCTCTTTGGAACTCTCTTGCTACTCCATGTAAATTTTTTCTTTTAAATCACCATGAAGAAAGGCAATCATCACATCCATTTGCTTAACTTCCAAGTCAAGACTAGCTATTAGTCCCAAAACTATATGAATGGATGTCATCTTTACAACTGGTGAAAAAATTTCATCAAAATCAATACTTTTTCTTTGATTATATCCCTTAACAACTAGTCTAGCTTTGAATCTTATATGGAGACAATGTTTTTCATCCTTGATCTTGAGCACACATTTATTTTTCAAAGCTTCCTTACCTTTGGGTAGCTTTACTAGCTCAAAAGTCTTGTTCTTATGCAAGGACTTCATCTCGTCATTTTTTTTGCTTGTGATCATCATCCATTGCTTCTTCAAAGCTTTCAGGTTCTCCCTCACCAGTTAATAATCCAAATTAGCCACCACGATATCTAACAGAAGGTTGTCTACTTCTATTGGATCTCCTTAGTGCTATTGGAGAAGCTACAATCATTGGTGATTGAACTTGAATGTCACTAGCATATGGTTCAACCTCGACACGAGCATCATCCCTGTCATGTTGATCTTTTTGAATTTCATCTTCAACTTGTCTTGGCATCAACGTCAAAGAAATTAACTGTAAGTCAATAGAGCTATCATCGAATTCAGGAACATTTTTCTGGACCTCACCAATATCATTGATGATCTGTTCTTTGACAAATACAATATCCCGACTCCTTACTAGTCTCTTCTCAATAGGATCATAAAATCTATAGCCCAATTGTTCTTGGCCTTAGCCTATGAACATACATTGTCTTGTCTTGATATCAAGTTTAGATCTTTCATCTTTAGGTACATGCACAAAGGCTTTATACCTAGACATCCTACGATGATGGTAGGAAATATCATTTCCTGACCATATCTTCTCTGGAGCTTCATATTGTAAAGGAACACAAGATGAAATATTCAAAACATGCATTGTTTTTCGTAAAGCTTCACCCCAAAAAGTCTTAAGCAACTTTGAATGTGAGAGTAAGCATCTAACTTTTTCCATCAAAGTCCTATTCATCTTTTCAGCTAATCTGTTTAGTTATGGTGTTTTTGGAGGTGTCATTTGATGTTGAATCCTATGCTCTTTATAATAAACATCAAATGGACCAATATACTCTACACCACTGTCTGTTCGGATACACTTGAGTTTCTTCCTAGTTTCTCTTTCAATCGAGGCATGAAAATTTCTTGAAAACTTTTTCTAAAAACCCAATCCAAACACCCTAAAAAATAATTGATGCACTTTTTTAAAAAATGTAAGTGCTTTACTTTAGAAAAAAAAGTCAATCAAAATGCACTCAATGTCTAGGTAGAATGATAGGCTCCTCTTTATATATAGCTCTCAACTAGCTGTTAAGGGTAGATAGGTTAAAAAATAACTTTTAATTGATCAAATCTAGCCATCGGTAGGTTTAGATTAAGCATTTTTTTAAAGAAATTCTGGTCACTTTATTTCAATAGAATGATATTTTGTTAATAAAATCTTGCCATTAACGATATTTTGTTTGAGAAAAATTATATTTTATTAATATAATCTTGCCATTGGCGAGATTAGCATTTAAAAATTTATATTCTCTTATTGAGGTATTGTCATTATTGAGATCGATTTAAAAAAACTATTATTTTTTATTAATGAAATCTTGCCATTGATGGGATTTTACAAACCATGTTCTAGTAAATAACTAAACAAACACATTTCATGACAAATTTTGGCTGTAAACCCCATATTGAAAAAAAATGACCTATTAAAGAATAGAATTTCTGCGTTTACCATCAGTTAAAGTAATATTATATTAATGTTTTGAATTTTAGTAGAAGTTAACTCTAAACAAAAAAAATCTCATGAGGTATTTTCAAAAGCACATTGACTTTTAAAAACTATTAAAACAATAAAAAATATATATCCAAATTTGGAATAATTAAAAAATACTTCATTCCCGTGCAAAGTTTTTTTTATTAATAATTAATTTCAATCGATCTAAAATTAGTTATAATAAATTCATTTTTTATAAGTTATATTAAATGTTATTCACAAATATTTTAAATTTTAATTACAAAATTTAATCGTTATATAAATAAAATGGAATGATACGTAAATATAACATCCTATAATATAAATTGAATATTAAAAATTTAAAATGCAACAAAATGAATTAAAAATATCATTAAACAAAAATCTCATAAATATAAATAAACTGTAATGAAATATAATAAAAGTAAAAATTACCAAAATGCGAAAAATGTATACTTGTGTGTGTAGGGATTTCTAAAATTGCCTCTCTATAGGTGGAAATTAAATCCTCTATTTTAGGTAGATAACATCCCTCTTTAAAATCCCTTGAATTTTGTAATTTTTTCTAAGTTAATATTTAAAAAAGATATTTTATCATGATAACTTTTAAATCCCTCAAAAAATTACATTCCCTCCTATAATTGCTCCATCTAAACACACCCTAAATAACACACCCTAAAAGGGTGTGTTTAGTTAGAGAGTAAAATTAGGGACACAATTTACCTAGATAAATTTTATGTACAAAATAACACATACAATTCACTTTGGTAATTTTTTACCTTCGTCTTTACTCTTGAACCAAACCCACTCTAAGGCTAGGTTTGGTATGAAGGTAAAAATTGGATAACTTTTCCATGATTGAACTTTATGTATAATCTTATATATGAAATTCAATCATAAAAAAATTATTCTCATTTTCACCTTCCAACCAAACGTACACTTAATTATCGAAATTTTTTAATTTGTCAAGAAAAAAAAAAAGACTTTTTTCATAATTTAGCAAGCATCCTAAGGCATTAACAAACTCACCCTAAATTCACCAGCTGGTCTCGACCAAACAACACGGCCAATCAATCCAGCACCTTAAAATCGACTAAACGACACCGTCAAAACCAAGCCCTCAGTAGAACTTTACGCGACTGGGCAGGCTTTGAGCTCCTATTGGGCCATTTTTCCCCTTCAACCCTAGGCATCAGGAACCACCACCTTCTCGATCTCCCGCAAGGTCGAAGCTCAACCTCCCTCAGCTCTCTCCGTTTCGTTCACAAGTCTCTCTCCTTCACGTCAATTTGCACCAATTGAAGACTCTTTGAAGTTTGAACCCTTTTTATTTTTTTACCCTCTCTCTCTACTTCGTACGCTCCGGCTCTTAGGGCTTTCTTTTATCTGGCTAATGCTCCAACGGTAGCCCTCCTCACTCACACATTCTCACTGCAGAATCTTTCTCAGGATCCATTTCCTAAGCACAGAGCAAGGTAAAATCCTACTTGTTCCGATTTCAATTTTTGTGGTTTTGGGGTATCGGGGTGCAAATCCCAAGTTTATAGCGATTTGGTGCCACTACGGCTCTGATAATTGAATCGTATGAAATTATGGCCCTTGGTTCACCAGTTATAATCAATAGTTGAAGCTAATATCTTTTTTTTTTTTTTTTTTGGCCCTTGGTTCACTAGTTGATTAGAGTTAGAAAGCGATGTCTGTGAACAATAGTAACCCTTCTAAGGGCCCTGGGGCCTCTTCCTCATCGTTTGGAAATGCTGGAATAGGATCCCAACCTGTGCCCGGATACTCACATTCCCAAACAGGTCAGATTCCTTCTGGTTTTCAGGGTCAGTTTCCGCTGTCCCAAGCCCATGCCATTGCCCAGGCACAGTCCAAGGCTCAAGCCCATGCCCAGGCTCAAGTACAAGCAGCTCACGCTCAGTTCCAGGCTCAGTTACAAGCTCATGGGCTGAGCCTTAATCAGAATCTTGGGGTGTCGCCTGGAAGCTCTAGTGGGAAGCGTTTCCCTCTGAAGCCCCCCATTCGCCCCGTCGGCTTTTCTCCTCCGAACAACACCATTTCGCCGATGAAGCCGATGATGGAACTCACGCCTGCTGCTCGGAGAAAGAGGCAGAAGCTCCCTGAGAAACAGCTTCAGGATAAAGTGGCTGCTATTCTGCCAGAATCTGCTCTGTACACACAGCTTCTCGAGTTTGAGGCTCGTGTCGATGCTGCGCTTGCTAGAAAGAAGGTTGACATCCAGGAAGCACTTAAAAACCCTCCTTGTATGCAGAAAACGCTTCGTATCTACGTGTTTAACACTTCCGCCAATCAAACTCGCACGATTCCTCAGAAGCCAAATGCTGAGCCTCCTAGTTGGACACTTAAGATAGTTGGGAGGATATTGGAAGATGGGGAAGACCCTGATCAGCCGGGTGTTGTTCAGAGGTCGTCTCCGATGTACCCGAAATTCTCGTCTTTCTTCAAAAGGGTAACCATTTCTCTGGACCAGAGACTGTATCCTGATAATCACATCATTGTATGGGAGAATTCTCGATCACCTGCTCCTCATGAAGGTTTTGAGGTGAAGAGGAAAGGGGATAAAGAATTTGTAGCGAATATACGGTTGGAGATTAATTATGTACCTGAGAAGTTTAAGCTTTCACCAGCATTGATGGAAGTACTTGGTATTGAGGTCGACACCCGGCCAAGAATTATTGCTGCAATCTGGCATTATGTGAAGGCCAGGAAATTACAGAACCCAAATGACCCTTCTTTCTTTCACTGCGATCCGCCCCTTCAGAAAGTATTTGGGGAAGAAAAGATGAAGTTTACAATGGTTTCACAGAAGATATCGAATCATTTGTTCCCTCCGCAGCCTATACTTTTGGAGCACAAGATCAGGCTCACTGGAAATAGTCCAGTTGGAACTGCTTGTTATGATGTGATGGTTGATGTCCCTTTTCCTATTCAGAGGGAGTTGTCTGCATTATTGGCCAATGTGGAGAAGAACAAAGAGATTGATGCATGTGATGAAGCCATATGTGGAATTATTAGAAAAATCCATGAGCACCGTAGGAGACGAGCATTCTTTGTTGGTTTCAGTCAATCTCCAGTGGAATTTATTAATGCTTTGATTGAATCTCAGAGCAGGGATCTGAAACTGGTAGCTGGAGAACCTAGTCGCAATGCTGAAACAGAGCGTCGATCAGATTTCTTTAACCAACCATGGTAAGCTTAAGGGCTGTCTCTTTTTATACCTTTCCTCCTCTCTTACTTTATATTTTATTTTTCTTTAATTTCTCCCATGTCTCCTCTGCACACTACTTTCTTTAGTTGTAAAAAAAAGAATTGTCATCAGTTAATATGAATGAGCTTAATGCAACATAGTTTAGAATGGCCTGTAGTTTTGTGATTATTAGTTCCCTTATAGATTGCATTAGGAGAGGGTGATGTATGATATATCTGGAACTGTGTGTGAGTTGGATGCATGCGTCTATGCGTGTCAGTCGGCACTTGGTGTTTATATTTCAACCCAAATGACTTAGAAAATGAATTATGTGCTTTTCCTGTTCATGTGCTTGGTGAAATGAGACTTGACACAGGTTTGCAAGCTCTCTCTTTGTAGCTAATGTCTTTTTCTGTTTGTTTAATTTCTAACATATATAGAGACAACCAGTGACTATTAAGTGTTAAATGTCATACTTATATCTTTGTTTGATGACTTGAACAGGGTTGAAGATGCTGTTATTCGATATTTGAATCGCAAACCTGCCCCTGGCAGTGATGCTCCAGGAAGCACATGATGTCCAGAGTTGTAAGTGGTTGGTAGGCATCCTTGTGTAAATTATTTAACTCCGTTTGTGACGTATTTGAATATTTATTATAGGAGTTTCGGACGTTGCTGGTTCTTCATGCTGTATCATTGGCCGTGAGCTTCGCTCCATTTTATATGGCTCATGCGAGCTAATGTAAGCACCGATAATTTCAGTGCTTATTATTACTTATTAGGCGAAAAATAGTATCGTTTCAGACTTTTCTATTTGTAGTCTACTATGGTGGATTCATTGGTTGCCATGCACTCATGCAGTTCGTATGTCGATGAAGTGCAAGCAAGATATTTGACACCAACAAAATTTGTATCGTTGAGGTTGGATAGATTCGTGTACAGTAATTTCGGAATTCAGCTGTGTGACTAGGGATTGCTATGGGTACCCATAGGGGATATCCCCCACCCCCTCCCCTTCTCTCCCAATGACCGTTAAGAATTTTGCGTTCTATCCCCACAATGTATCCTCGCTCCCTGCAGGGATTTGAATCTTCAGGGGTATTTGTGGGATTGTGTCAAAGAATCCAAAAAAAATGAAAAAAGAAAAAAAAATCTAAAAACTATTTTTAAACATGAATAAAACACTTACAAATTTCATAATCTATTGATCATTATATAATATTATCCTACACGGTCAACATTGACAATAAAATGCATTATGTAAATTTATTTATAAACAATTAGGAATGTGAGAGTTGGTAGATATGAAGATACGCATATCAGAAGATATTTACATAAGCTTATACTTATAGGGATGTGGTAGGTCTTTATGGGGTGGGAACCTAAGCCTACACTCTCACAGCGTGCCATGTAGTCGTTCCCATCACGGGTAATTTCAACAGGTATTCATCTTTGCGCGTATTTTTGCCTTCCCAGTGTATGACTACTCACTGCTGAGGCAAATATAGAATGGCTTATTTGGGTCCCTGAGTTTAATTTCTATATATTATTAGTGTAAAATTTTTTTACACTGTAATTCAATTAAACCATCTCATTTAAATAACTTTCTAAATAATGGGTGTAAGATTTAATCACTTTTATTAATATAGCAATATATTAGATGATAATGTAAAAAAGATTATATTGTCAATACATAAAAATTAAACTCTTCTCATATAAGCCGTTTTATCATTTGCATATATTTTTATTCCGTGCATGTTTCTAAAAGTTTTAACATAAACTATGAAAAGAGACATGCAAGTTTAATGTGGGTCAGTTTACTCGTACGAAATTCCTGGAAATGTAGTTGAAACAATCAGTCATGGCCTGAATTTATTACTTACCGCTCCTAAATCACAACTCTCGTGCAAACCCTCGCGTCCTTTGGATTAACTTTCTACACAATATTTTGATTTGTGTTTTGAAAAATATTTTTTAATTATCATCCACAGTAAGTGTAAACATGATTTACATGGTCATCCAATTACCATATGACACCTCATCTTATTTCCAATTAATTTTATTTTCATTTTTAAAAAATTAAAAAAACACTGATAAAATTTGTAATTGCATCACTACTCCAGTATTTTGCCACTAATTATTACTCTTCCCTCACCCACCGGTACTACACCTTTGCCCATCCATCTCTGCTTTCCCTTTTGGCCATCAATGGAACTTTTATACCCAGATTTTTTAATCCAAAGTTCCTAAAAAATCAAAACGAAATTACATATATATTATTGCTATGAGGCTGTTTGATTTAAGCACTTATCCCTTTAGAAATAGTAGACATTACATTAAACTCAAGGGCTAAGTTTTCTATCTCTAGTAATTCATAGATAAGGGAATATAGCAACTTGCAATACTTAAAAAGAAAAAAAAATCCTTGAATGCTATAACTCAACTATTATGTAATTATGCAAGTGCATTCATAAAACTATACCCAAGCATGGAAACTTAAAGTAAACATAAAATATTTGACAAATACACTGGGTTGTTCCAGCGAGAGAAGGGTGGTGCGGGGAAAGGGAAAGTGAGTTTCAGTGAGAAAAGTAAGTGTAGTAACTGTTGAGGAAAAATAGGAGAAGTGGTGCTGGTGCAGTTACGAACATTTTGACACTGCAGTTTTTCTATTGTTTTTCAAAACGAAAATAAGATTAATTGGAAATAAGATGAGGTGTCAAATGGTAATTAGGTGACTGTGTAAATCATGTCTACACTAACCGGGATGATAGATAGATAGTACATAGCCATGTAAACTTTTCTATATTGTTGCTCAATCGAATCCTCCCATGTACATGACTTTTGAAGTGATGGGGAGAGAGTCAAACATGTTTTACTGATGTGGCAATATGTGATTTGGTGATTGTGGAAAATTAAAATCATTGTTTCATGGTATGAATCAAAATCATTCTTTCACAAGATCAAAATGCATATTAACTCTTATTTATGCTGGATTTAATTTTCATAAACTTTTAGGTTGTGTTTGGATAGAGTATTCTAAAATTTCAAGAAATTTAAAATGCAAGGAATTCCAATTGCTTCAA
Organism: Dalbergia cultrata; assembly: GCA_031216105.1. NCBI lineage: Eukaryota > Viridiplantae > Streptophyta > Magnoliopsida > Fabales > Fabaceae > Dalbergia > Dalbergia cultrata. The sequence goes on along the minus strand of CM062353.1, from coordinate 24,743,612 downwards.
TTGAATTCCTTTCATTTTTAAATTGTTTTGTTTGGAAGCTAATTATATGGCTTCATTTACATAATGCTTTGTTTCTGTAAGGAAATTATATGACCTTCTCTAAGGGTAAGAATAGATGATGGAAACTTGAATGATATGCAATGATGGATAGGCATAGAAGACCAACGATAGATGGTGGGTGGTGCATAGTGGGCATCGGTGACGGACAGTCGGTGGCAACCAGGGACGAGTAGGCGACAACTGAGAGTGGTCTGGCTCTGGCTACAATGAGAGAACGGTGGCCAACGGTCGGCAGGAGACGATCGGCTATAGTTGGTGGGCCGTCAGCGACGAACGACAATCATCAGCGATTAGGTTTTGGCCATCAGTTGTTAGGTGGTGGCAAGAGGAAGGCAGTTGTCAAAGAGCGGGGGTTGGTGATTGACAAGTTGCGGGCCATGGGTGGTGACTGGCAATGGGCAGTGGGCAGTCGATATTGGGAGTTATGAGATAGATGAAAAATTCTCTCTATAGTGAAGGGATTTGAAATCCACACCTTTCAAGTTTTAAGAATACCTTATAAACATACTTCGAATTTTGAAACTCCTTCATGTTAATTTCCAAATAAGGACTTTCATGTCAAGTCATTTGAATTCTTCTTACAAAATACATTACCCTCTAAAAATATTTCATCCAATGACAACCTTAGGTAATATTTTGTTAGGGGATAAAAATGGGCTGGAAATTTTCATAGATGAGCCCCAAGTGTAAAATTACACATGGGGCTTATCCATAAAAAATTTCACCCCATTTTTATCCTCTAATTAAACACATCTTATGTAGAAATGTTTTACAGAAACATCCAATTATTTATCACTACATCAACAAAATTAAGTTGCTTGACTTAATTAACCACTATCTTAAAAATTGTATAAATATAAGCATATAATTGGAATATAGTATAAAATTCTGTTACACTAAGGTTGTGTTTGGTTGGAAGGTAAAAATGGGGATAAAATTTCCATGGATAATGTTTATGTGTAATTTTATGGTTTGGGATATGTGAGGTGGAAATTGCCATGAATAAGTCTCATGTGTAATTTTACATTTGGAGTTAATCCATGAAAATTGTTATTCTATTTTTATTCCCTAACCAAACATAGCTAATAAGTACATATTATACACTCATTTAATGCTTAATTTGACATGATTTTTATGCTTTATTTGGGAAGAAATTAGTCATTTTCATATGAAATTTGAACTTTTGTGAAAGCACTAGGGCTAATGTTAAATTGGTAATTATTAGGTGAATTTGATAGCTTGGGAGTTTATTTTATTCTATTTTGCCAGAGTTATTTTGCGAGCTAAATAGAAAAGTTTTGGGACCTATTTGAGAAGATTTTTGAAAATCACTGTAATGAAAAATTTGTATCTCCCTCTAAACAAATCGAATTGAAAGAAATAATGATGTTTTAGAAACTCAAAAAGTACTCTATAACTTTGATATTAAGTCCAAAGCCTAGTTCTCTAAGCTTTTTGGTGAAAATCCGTATGCAAGATTGAATGTTGTTATTACCCTAATATTGTCCAACCTGACCTCTAACTTCTATTTTGCTTGTATCTCGAGCTACAAAAGTCCAATTGAGTTGATTCTTGCAGTGTTAGAAATCTAATTCAATTACCTATAGCTTCATATTTGATAGTCGAAGGCTAATTCTAACTATAGAGACTTATATAACACTTGAAAGTGATGGTCCAGATTTACTCTTGCACCAGAATGCAAATTGGCCTAATCGTAGGCTCAATGAAATACAAAATTAAATGTTTTGGCCATTTTACATGCCACTACCAGAAAAATGTGGGATACCAACAGAAACTGTAGACGGGTTCGAACCCGTCGGTAGTTATCGATTCCCTCTCCGACGGGTTATCGTGTTCTGGGAAGTAATTATGCTTGTTATTGGTGTATACGACATACCTATCTGTAGCACAGTCAGTAAATGTTGGCGCTAGTACGCGTCACATGGCACACATAATATCCGATGGGTACATTCAACAATGTTTTATTTTTTTATTTTATTATACAAGTCGATGGGTATTTATTATAATTATAATTATAATATTATCGACAGGTTAACCGACAAGTATATTTAACATTTTTACATTTTTTATATTTTATTAAATATATCGATAGGTTAACCGACGAGTAATTATTATAATTATAATTATATTTGTTAATTATATTATCGATAGTCTTACCAACGTGTATTTATTTTTAAAGGTTTTAAATTATTATATATTACATACGGGTTTACCGACGGGTATTTGAAAGTTTACAAGTTGCCGTGCAAATTTCGCATCCTCCATCGATATCCTCATCAACAATTGCTGGTTATTAAAATGCATCGTTTCATTAAACGCTTACCCATCGGTATACCCATCGATAAGCCATAGATTTATCACCACCGTGACCTTCTTCCTCCTCAATCTCTGAACTCCCCCCTCTCTCTAAGCTTGCCACTGCCGCCACGTTTCGCCTTCGTTTGCCGCTATCGGAGCTCTAGTCGATAAACGGAGGCCACCATTACGATCTAGGGACTTTGGTGAGCATTTTTATTGGTTTACTTTTTCTATTCGTTTATGAGTACCCATAGGGTTGTATTTTGTTGCATTGGGGATTAATATTGTTATTACTTTGTTAATGTAGAAGTTTTACTTGAAGGTGATAGCGATTATCGGTTTGTCATTCTTATTCTTTATGTTATTTTATGTTTTATATGTATATAAGTGCGTTAATTTAAATTTATCATATTGTATTTTCAGGATTTGAGTTTGTTGGATGCATTTAGGTTTCCTACATTTTGCATTTTTTTACTGCTATAGAGGTTAGTAACTAAATCATTGTTATTTATATTGGCTTAATATATGTGTAGGATGTATAAAGACTTATATTTTCTAGGATAGAGTTATAGGAAATGGGGATTGCATGCCTAGAGGGAAGGGCATAGAGGTCCTTCCCCGACTTGTTTGATTTGTTTGCTTTGTGATTCTTTATGTTTGCAAAAAATTGCAGGATGCATGTTGTGAAGTTATAAGAGAATGCGCAATGGAGCGGATTTTAGAATTATGTGAATTGTATGTAATTATTAACATGTAACTATTTCACTATATCTATTCTGTTTTTTATTTTTATAATAATATCTATAATTGTTGAATCGACTGGAATATGTGACGATGGAAGCTCCTAATTTAAGAGGAGATACTGCCAAAATTGTGTTATAATTTTTTGTAGGAGAATAGATTTAAAAAAGTCACTATATTTAAAAAAAACTTAAAAGCTAGTTGAATTTGTTTAAAAATAATAATCTATATTATATATAAAGGGAATTCTTCCCTTTTGGTGTCCAAATTTCAAATTTTCCAAAATGCCATATTTTAATTAGAAGTCAAAGAATGTTAAAACAATTGAAGAAAGTTATAAAAATTTTAAAGAATTAATAAATTTTAAAAAGATATAATAAATAAATAAATAAATAATATTTTTTTAAAAAAAATGTGAATTGATAGCCACGCAAGTGCCTATCAATTCACTTGTTTAAATAAAACTTAACGCCCAATTAAATGTGTTTTAAAGACCTAGTAAAATAAATATCTAATGATGGAAGCTCCTAATTTATGAGGAGATACTGTTAAAATTATGTTAAATTAATCAATTGGGCATTAATAACTTCATTATTCATTAACTTTTAAAATAGGTTTTATCAGTTCAAAATTTTGTAACTATATCGTCATTTTTTTTAAGTAAGACCTTAGTTATAAACAATTCTTGATATTTTCTAAATTATGAGAACTTATTTGAACAAAAAAATGGGTACATATTCATACTACCAATAAGGATTCATCCGATCGCATCAAAACTATTGGAAATCTATTTTCAAAGCTAATGAAAGCATGAAAACTGATAGATTAATTAATTTAGGTCTAGTTTAGATATTGACAAATCAATTATGTTAATTAACCAAACATACCCTGGAAATGACTGATTTGAGCGTTAATTTGTTTAACTTATTTCCTAAACAATAAATATTTTCAATTTATTCTTGAACTTTCAAAAACTAACAATAAATTAATTGGGATATGTACCCTATTTAAATGAGATCCACTCTCTATTTAATGATAGATGAGATGTGAGTCGATATAGTGTCTCACATCTCATACTTCAAATAACATAGTTTGAAAGAGAAAAGGTCATCGAAGGAATTGGTTTGAGTCACTATCTCACTGATGTTAGGGAACTAATTGCGTCAGATTGTTACTAAAATTACAAGTTAATAACTTCGACAGAGAATAGATCCTCTCAGTTGAATTTTCTCAATTGGCAATGTCAAATTTTGAATTTTAACTTTGATGGAGAAAGCAAGATCATATGTGGGACTCATAAGATACTCAATTTAATGGTGAGATTTAACACTGGGGCATTATTAGTTGAAAATTTCAAATAAAGAGGATCCATTCCCTTAATAACAACGAGTTCTTTTTAAATAATTTATTTATTTTCTATATCCTTCTAAACTTCAAATTTCGCTTAAGTATAAAAAATGTTATTTAATTATATTATTTTGGTTTAATTTAATTGTAGGTGCCTATGCTTTTATAAATTTTTCAATTAAATCTCTATAATTTAAAGATTGATAGTTAGGTCGTTGTAGTGAATAAAGTTTCTTATTTAAGTCTCTATAGTAAATACAAATTTATAATGAAATTCTTGAACCTGACTATCATTACAAAAATATGACATTCAATGAGAATATTCAATTGATTTCTTCTTTTGTGAGTACACATGTAAAAAAATGAGTATTTAATAGTTCCATATTCATTATTTTTTAGGCCTAATTGAACTAATAATCTAATTTCTTGTCCTATAATAAAATAATCGAAGTCTACTATCATGGAGAAATAGTTTGACAACATTATTGACTTTTTGATCTGTTAGGGATTCAAGTCAATTCATGTGGAGTTGGTAATAGATAAAATTAAGAAATACTTAAGCTAATTTCACATTTTTGTAACAAATGTTAGGTTAAAGTATTTGATTTCAAAATTTTATTCACTTTAGGGATTTAATTATGTCAAACATAGTGGATTGAGTAGGGTACATACCCCATGTTACGTAGAATTCAAGTTTTTTTTTTAATTATTTCAGTATGGCTGCTAAACGTAGAGGTCGACCTCGGAAGGTTGGTTTACCCACCACCACCTCAGCCACCGCCCTTCCAACCACCTCAGCCATCGCCTCTTCCACTACCTCCACCACCATCCTTTCCACCACCTCCCCGTCCACTACCTCCACCTTAATCCCTACTATCAGCACCCCAGGCTTTATGATAATGCCCACTCCTGGGTATGCCAGGCCCCCACCTCCCCCTATTCACACCCACAATTCACTCACATCACGACCCTACCCCTAGCCCTACCACTGCCTCGAATCCCAACTATGTACTTGATCAAACTCCTGCTTCCTCCACTAGATCACAGCCACGGGATGCGTATGGGAGGCCTCTCAGCCTAGATGGGAGGCCACTTGAGGATGATGGTAGACTGTTCTGGAAGATTAGGCAGGACGATATCGGACGGTCGAGACAGGTAAGTTAAAACATGTTTTTTTTTTTTATTACATTCTAATATTACATGGCTTATGATATTTTTATATTTTGATAGTTTTTTGATTTATTTTATCTATGTAATAGTTTTCATCCATTTGTGGTGGCTCACCATAGGATCACGGAGGTTACACAGAGTTGGTATACCCATCCGTGGCCCACATGGACTAACATCCTCGCTGATGTCAAGGAGTCGTGGTGGAATGATTGGAAGATAATTCTATGATTTATTCGCTTTGGTTAAAATATATGTTTATATGTCATAATTATATGCTTATATATAATAAATTATGTGATGTTAATTTGTATATGCAGACATCCTTCTACATTCAGCTAGACCATGAGCCCGCAGTGAAGAGGGCTTGGAGGATTAGGTCCTCCAAGTGACTGTGGGATATGTTTCATGATGTCCGTAAAGGACACATGAATCACTCTTGGCTAAATGATACCCTGAGCGAGCTCCAACACTACTGGTCCAGCGACCCTATCTTCAAGGATAGGTTGGATAAAGGAAAGAAAAAATGAGCCTCATAGAAAGGTGGGTCGCTGCACACGGGTGGCTTGAGCACCCAGGAGAAGACCATAAGCGTTTGGTAATTATTTAACTTTTTTCCATATTACAATAACATTTACAATATTTGAATTGTGGCAGATACTATATTTTTTTTATGACTTTATTGTGCCTGTTTGTGCAGGTGAGAGAGTTAAGCCGCCTTCGACATAGGGAGAGCTATTTTGGGAGAGCCACACTCGAAGGATAAGAAGAGGGGAGAGTCTGGAGAGGTTTGGGTAGACCCTTGCTCTGAGGCGCCCTATGTAAGTTTGAATTTACATATATTTTTACTTAATTTTTATTATTATTTTCATTTATGTCACAATTATTATTTACAATGTGTTTTATCTTTTTCCCTTTGCATCACGAGTTTACAGACCTCTGTGACCAATCACAGACCCAGGTGGCTGAGGTTAGGCCCGATGCTGACATTCTTCCTCCTCTAAACAAGGAGCATGTCTGGGCCTAGGTGGTTGAGATGGGGTACTACCCTAAGAGTATATCCCCATCTTCCGCCACTAGGTCAGTTATTAGGAATGGTGCCTTGAGGGATCGTGTGCATGCCCTCAGCCAGGAGCCGTAACAGTAGGCAACACTTGATCCAACATCAACAAGAGTAGAAAGCACATCTCCTTAAGCAGTTCCAAGAGTAGCAGGCAGGCCGAGTAGCTGTGGAGCAGGAGCTGAGAGAGATCCAAGAGCTTAAGCTCTCCTTGGAATGGCAGTAGCAAGAGAAAGAAAATAAGGAGAAGGCTCAGTTGCAGAAGATGCAGTAGAAGCTCATTGCAGACGTGATGACCTTCTTTCGAGACATGCAGGCATCTGGATCCTCCAACTCTGGCAAGATGCTGCCCAAGACCCCATTGCCCTACATCCCACTCCCTTCCATCTCTAAAGGCCACTCCCAGTCAGACAACACAAATGACGATGATGGTCCAGATGATGATGATGATGATGACGCCGTCGACTTCACTGACAATGCCAATGCGTAGGAGTTTGGCTAGTTTTTATCTTGCTTCTTTTTTTTTCTCCATTCTAGATATTTTTTACATTTGTTGTAATTTGTATATATTTTATTGTCATAATTTGTATATAATTATTCTAATTTATTCATTTTATTATTTTCTTATTGAATGTCAATTTAATTGATGATTAGGTTATCATATATTTATTAAATAAACAAACAAATTAATAATAAAAAAATGAATTTTTTTTTTACTGACGGTTATTAATATTTTTAAATAAATTTTTTTCATAAATAAATAAACCTGTCGGTAAACCCATTGATAAATGATTTAAAAAATTATATTAGTTACTTAAACATCCGTCGCTAAAATTAAATAAACCTGTCAGTATAAATATGTCTCTGATGGCCTTGGTGACGCCTTTAATTTAATTTTATTGACAGCTATATTCCTCAATACCCATTGGTATAAGAGTAAAAAACAACTGACATTTTTTTTTACCGTTGGTAATATTCATCGATGGCCTCAGAACCAATGCCTTCGTAACCATCGGTACACCCGTCAATATAAATTATACCCATAAAAAAAACCCATCAATAAACAAGTTCGTATCCCGCACATTTCTTGTAGTGTGCAATTAAGTCTTAATCAAATCCCAAAACATAAGACAATCTTAAATGCAACATCTTAATGATGAAAGAGGGTCTTTTGGTAGTATTTGCCCTTTTTAGCCAATTGAAGAGACATCATGGAGGAGTCGAGGAGCTACAGTTTTGGCAGCTACATCAAGGAGGAAGAGGCATACGATTGAGATCCATTATTTTTCTTTGTTCTCTCTTTGATTTATTTTTATTGTATACATTATATTCATTTTGTGTATGAATCTGTATTTATTAATATGTTAGTTGACTAAATATCTTATGTTAGGGTGACAATGTAAGTTGTGATTATAATTGTTTAAGATTTGAATTCTTTCTTATTCAATTTACTTTCTATTATCGATACTTAATGTTATTTATGGATTCATGATTTATAGATTGATTATAGAGTTATGTATTCATAGAGGAATCTAAGTACATAATTGAGATAATGAAACAGAAACCTTAATGCCTAATTGTCTAGGAATAGATATCAGAAATTTCATGGGCTTGTAAGGAGATTGCCAAATCGGTAATGCCCTTGGTTTTAAGGTTCAGGTTCAGTAACCGATTGAGTTCTAAAATCTAGGGATGATTGACATGCCAACTAGGTATTAATTAGATTAATAATTTCTTTTCATCAATTGATGAGTTAGATAATAATCAGATTAGAAGCACAATAGGAACAACCTATAAAGCACAGGAATTGACACAGATAAGAAGCACAACATGATATGGACACGAGCGACATACCAAAGTTGAAAAATTGTAGGACTCGGACACAACATATATATAACTAAAAATTTAACGAAAATGATACATTATTCAGAATTTCATTTATATAAGTTTCATTTATGCTTTATTTTCTTATAAACTCAAAATGTTATGAATTATTTCCATTTTAGAACCTTGTTTATATTGTATTTTCTATGTTAGAGTAAGAAAAATAAATATTTAATTAAAAAAACAAATATGTGTCCTTGGTGCGTCTTACAAGATCCAACATAGACACGTACGTGTTTGACACGTAGACACAACATCCAAATAGTGTGTTCGTGCTTCATAGGGAACAACCATGTGAAATTAGATGCCTATGGCTTTTCTCTTTGTGATCTTTCATATTTCTCTCGCATTTTTATTTCATTTAATCTTTTAGATTCTGTTTGTATTGTTATAATTATTTTAAAAGTCTAAATAGTTTTTAAGTTGTGAAAGTAATAATTAGTTGAGTTGATATCTCTAGGAACAATATTTTACTCACTTTTTAATACTTATACGACTTGATACACTTGCCAAAGTTGTATAAATAGCCTAAGAGTATATCAAAATGAATTTGATTTAGTTATTAATAATCTTTCCAAAAAGATAAAATAAAATATTTGATTTAATTTCTTTCACTTTTTATAGGTCCATACTTGACCAATTTAGGAAAAAACATTTTGATATGGATATTAAGTGAAAAAAATAACAATAACATGAGATTTAAGAGAAAATTGCACCCATTATGGCTTCTTAAATATGGCATAATGCAAGATTATATAACACAAAAAATGGGGTTAATGTTTTTTCTCTTTGCAGCATGTGAACCTAGAGGAATCTCCGCACCTCCAAGCATTAGAGTGTCAATTGAAAGTGATGTCCCATCACAAAAGAGTATATGCACCATGAAGAATCTCTCATGGAGTGAGATTCTATCCATCACGTTAGAACGCAGCGCCACTCGTCGCCTTACCGTCAACCTTGGAAATCTCATATGGTACGAGATTTTGGATGTGTCCAAATTCACCAGAGTACTAATGGCACATCGGAATCTCGCAGGAATCTCGTGGACAACTTGCACTCATGTTGGGTAACATGACAAGGTTGCTTGCTTATAAAATGGCATGCTGGAGGATGTGAAACAAGGCAAGGAAGAGTGAAGGAAGAGTAGCTAAGGCTATTGTGTTATTTTCTTCGTAGGTAAGGCATGCTGTGTTACTAAGTATAGTGAGACAGCGTTCAAAAAAGAATATAGTGAAGATGGAAAATGGCCATCGATAACATAGTAATTTCAAGTGAGTAGACCTGGGTACACGGGTCACGATCTGCTAACAAATTCGTTTAACTTGCGATCCACATGAAAATGGACCAAAATTTTTTTAATCCACTAACTAGTGGACTTTTTTATCCGTACTGCTTAACCAGTAGGTTAAACGGGCCTAACCCGTGGGTTCACAGACCAACCCACTAGTTCGCATGAGTGAGGGAATGCTTCTATTTGCGGTATTTATTTATGTTCTTGATGGATGGGCTTTGGTGACTTGGTTTATTCTATTATTTTTTTTATTTGTATTTGATATTTGATTTGCTTATGTTTGGTATTTGATAGTATTGGGAGTTGCCCAACAGATAGTTGATAGTTGTTAATTTATATTCTTTAGTAGTTTCACTATTTTTTATAATTGGAGGAATTATGTATATTTGATTGGTAATATTTTGGATATTATAAAGAAAAATGTGTATATATAATTTGTGAGGTAAAATATATTATACAAATAAAACATAAAAATACAATATAGTCTAGGCTATAAAAAGCTAAAAAAAGGAAGAAAAAAAAAGGGCTGGTCCGCAACCCTATGCGGGCAAAAAATGAGAACAAAAAAAATGGATTATGCAGGATGGACATGGACTAGGCTAAAATGAAGTCCATTTATGAAACACATCGGCTCATTTACTTGTGGTTGTCGTGAACTGGGCTAAATGAGTTAAGTCAATCCGTATACCCACCTATACAAGTAAGCATGTATCGATGAGAGTTCATCAAAATATTGTAAGTCAATTTATAATTTTTTTTCAAAATATTATTATTTTTTGGATTAGTAAGCAAGAAGATAATAAGTTTTATTTGATTTTTATTTTAAATTTTTTATTTGTTACATATTGGAATTCATTGGTAATCATTTTTATTTGTAAACTGTTTAGCTAGTTTAGGAAAAAAAATTTGCACTCCTCCCTTTTATTCTAATTTTTTTTAAAAAATAACATTTAAAAATAGTCAAAAATACTTTAGATAATATAAGGAATCATTCTGTTATTTTATTATTAAGTAATGCAAAAATTATTATTTTTAACAGGAAAAGGAATTGTTGAAGCCCTATCACTTATTCATGAATCCCCCTGTGCTGGAGATACATGAGCATCTATATCAAGCTGGTTTTTACCACATTGTGTAGATTTCCTAAATGGAAGTAAACAAATATCTTATAAGCACATTAGTTGAAAGGTGGAGACCGAAAATGCACACATTCCATTTTCCTTAGGGATAGTTTAGTGACACTATAGGATATTGCGATTGTGTTTGGAATTTGCATTGAAGGTTTTCCAGTCATGGGAAGCACTAATGACAACTCCGAAGTCATGAGTAATATGTATGACTAGCCACTCGTTGGTCTTTAAGACCAATTGATATTGCTGCCACTAAAATAAAATTTGACTGGTTTATAGTTCATTTAAATTTAATTTCCTATGATACTGAGGAGCGGATAGCATATCATGTCTGTGGCTATATATTATCTATGTTGGGGCATTTCCTAATCCAAATAAGAACACAAGCATGGTGCATGGAAAGTTCTTGTCATTGCTTGAAAATTTAGAACATATTGGGTTGTATAGTTGGGGCTTAGTGTGCCTCTCTGCACTTTACTACATGCTACATTGTGCTACATGTAGCCGTACAAAAGAAGTTACTGATTGCTTGGTATTGTTGCATGCATGGGCATGGTAGCAGCTCTCATGATTAGCTCTTTTTCCAACCATGCTATTTGCTTTCCCTTTTGTTATTGGTAAAAATATTTTAAATAAATATTTCTATTGTTATCAAGATTATATCTAAAATAAAAAATATTTCATAGATGGAAGCAACATCGATATCAACTTAACACTCCATACAATGATCTCCGTAATATTAGACTTGCATTAGATCAGATGCAATTTCATGTAGTAGACATTAATATTTCACAGACTTAATTTTATTGTCAAATTAAATATTATTTGTATATCTTATGTGACATGTTTGTTAATGTTGTTTGTGTGGTAGCCATATCAAGATTCAATAATTTATGGTCACATTATAGATGATATGCGGGCTAAACGTGTCCCTTATGGTCTACTGTTAGCCCACTTATATATTTTGAGATAATAGAGTGGCATTTGGCTACTTAGCTAATTCCTTCCCCACATTTTAATATAAGGACATTGAATAATAAAGATTTATGAGAAAGAAAACCAACTGATTGGATACAAAAGCATCAGGACCGTTTATTGCAAGGACAACCTATTCACCAGTATGTTCCATCTGATGATTACTGGAATTGGTATCATAGTATACGAGAAGTTGGTTGTGGTTGTCCTCTCAGATGCAACAAGAGCAGCCAATCTCCTAGAACCAGCCAATCCCTTAAGACCAACCAATCCCCTAGCACTAGTCAATCAGATAGCACCGATCATTCCTAACAAACTAACCAACCCAGCCATTCTTTCAGTACTTGCCATTCCCATAATGCCAGTTATTCCCACAATACTAGCCATTCCTTATGCCTTTGCCACCTCCTCATCAATAGGATGTCATTAAGTGATTGTAAGTTACAAATGATGACATAGATTAGTGGCTAAATTTGAGTAGGAATAATCAGTAGTCTTCCCACGTACAAAGTCGACATAATGTGGAACCATCGTGAATGTCCTTAGATGCAAGGGGTAGCCAACGTGGTTAAGGAAGCATTTTGAGTTGAAGGAGATGGTTCATTGACAATAGTGGTGCTAGAGAATTTAAGATGAATAGTGCTTGCAAGATTGATGATGCGCAATCTGCACCAGAGCACGACTTTGACTTGAATGTGGAAGCTAGTGAGTAAGGTGTATAGGAAAATATATATCAACCCATAATGCAAGAGATGCAATCTTAGCCAATACTCTCCCTAGTTGACTAGTGGACGATATAAATGATGGAGTTGGCTTATGCGGAGCATGGGATGGGTTTTGTGGACACATTTACATTTGGCAACATGGCAGAGCCTAAGACTGTAGGAGATGATGGAGGGAGGGACTATCACCAGTTGATTTGGGCACGTGAGAAAACTCATCCTCATGTAAGTCTCGTGACCTGTGTATTGCTCTATATGCAAATTAAAATAGGAAAATTCATTTTCTACAAACAAATCACCTGTTTTCTGAAATCAAGATACTTATAACTATAGTCTCATAATTACTATCTGAAGTCTAAAATTATAGCACCATCCATATACAAAATGTAAATATATTTATCGAACTACTCTTATCCAATTTGTTCAAAAATGTCCAAATCCTTTAAATACAAACCATAATATGATCAAATATGCAAAATAATGTCTATATGAATCAGGACTTCTGCCTGCAACAACACTAGAGCACTCTAAACTGAATGAAGAATGCTTCACTCCAGTGAAGCTCACTAGCTAAATCTCTATTGCTGCTGGGAAGTAGAAGGCTAGGAAGAATCCGCAACAACCGCTATATCTGTAAATAGGGAAAAAGAAAGGGATGCATTTTTAAACAAAAACTCAGTAAGTGAATTCTCACCTGAAACCCTTTTCATGGGACACTAGAGAAATCATGCAATATATCATAATAACATTTATAGTATAAGGCTTAAATAATTTCATATATCTATATGTACATAACCAAATCATTGTTTGCTTTTAAAATCAACAACAATATCTAACTAGAGAAACATGAATCTCTACTATGTGGTTCTTTAAGAATCGAAATATGCTGCTCTATGATCTAATATAGACACCTAAACAGGTTTCATTCTCTGCTCTGCTCTGTTGCCCTCAGGTAACTTAGTGCCAAGGTTAATAATCATTCAGTCATTAACTCGCTGTCTTTTTCTCTATAGTTACTGTCCAATATCAAACAGAAACTGAGTCCTTTCTCTGTATTCCACATTGGCTTCTACCCTAGGGTTCTATACTTTCTCATATAATAGAATCCAATGTACCATTAATCATCAAATCAACATAATATCTTTCAATATTCAAAAATCATAAATCAAATGTTCATATTCTCATTTCAGAAATAGTGGTCCCATGGTTTTGGTCAAAGACATGTTTATGCTTTTAAATCAATAGTTCAAAACATAGTAACCAATAGTAATCTCAGATCTTTGTGCAGAAATCTCTAAAATGATAATGTAAGCTATATTTCTCATAAAAATAGTGATAATGCCCAACATAGAAGTCACAGATATGAACCCACTCACTTGGAGTGGTAGAATAAATAGGATTGACACCAACAGGACCTTGGGAGGCAAAAATGGCACTACTATATGTTAGTAATGCAATAAAACTCTAGATCAATCTTAGAATAACTCTATTCTAACTCCTATCAATGGTAGAAGAATATTATGACATAAGAACAAGGAGGAACTCAAGATCTAACCCCAAGAACAAGGATGAATAGAGGAAATAGGAAGCAAAACTAGCATAATCCCTTACTTTAAGCCTTGGAAGTGAAAGATTGGCGTTAGATTGATGAAGATAAGGTGAAAAAGGGATATGAGAGGGAGTTTTCCTGTTTGGGGGAGGTGTGGGGTGTGTAGAGGATCTGGACCCCGAAATAGTGGTTTTTAATGAAATGTTGACTACTTAGGCAGTAAATGACCGCTGAGGCGGTCCTTACTCCTACTGCCTCACTGTCTTACTCTCTGTCGACTGCTAAGGCGGTCTCACTTATTTTACTCTCTATTAACTTTAAATCATAAATATAAATAAAGAAATACCCCCCATTTGGATTCAAATAAAATATAAAAAAAATCAAAATCTCAACAAATCAAAATAAAAATTTTGGATTTTAGTTCAAATTTGGGAATTCTTATGATTTTCTAAACTTGTGGGCTAAAAATGAAATGTTTAAAGGTGTCGTAAAATTCATTAACAAATTTTCTTTAACTTATTTTTTATCCCAAAAATATAGTTCTATCATATAGCTCTCCAAGGACATGTAAGATCTCAGACTCAATGAAATTTAGGACCTAGATTTGTCTAAGAACACGTGTACTGCTCTAAGCTTTCCTAGCTAATAGTATACCTGGGGTATTATAGAGACATTGGTAGGAGAAGTAGTAGTCCCATGATGCATTTGGTAAGAGGGGTTGGCTTAGGGTTACGATCAAAGATTTGCCCACCTCCTACATTGTACCTTTTAGGAAAGAAGCAGCCTACGGGGAAATAGTCATTAGTGTTCGTATTTTATCCTCTTTGTATGACATGTAGTTTTCCATATTTCAATGTAATGTGAATTTTTCATGCACGTAATGTCTTTAAATTAATAATAAACTAGAATTAAGAAGTTTCAATTTTTAGTCCAACCTCAATGAATCTCATATATTTTATATATAAAAAATTTAGAATGTTTTCCAATAAAATATAATTGTATTTGCAATAATAAATATTTGAAACATTAATTAGATAGTATTCTTAAGAAATCGTTACAAAAATAACATGAAGGCAAACTAACAAGTTATTGTGAACAGGGTTCCTAAGAAATCATTAGTAAAATAACATGAAGACAAACTAACAAGATATTACAAATAGGATTCCTAGAAAGCATACTCATTTTCTTAAAGTCGAGGAGTCATAGTGTCGGAGTAAATCCATCTTGCACTTTTATGCTCAAATGCATTCACACCTTTCCATGTAAACAATTTAGCCAACCAAAATTAAGTTGATTTGATCAAAGCTGTAATGGAAGACTGCAATCCCCCTTTACTATAGAGTTCACACACTCGACTAAGTTCGCGATCATGTAACCCTATCGATATCCATCATCATATGCTAAAACCTGTTTTTCTTGGGGGATTTCATCAAGCCAAGCTATATATCTCTCTCCCGTTCTCATACCCAATTGTAATTAATATTGAATTGATGCTCAATTCTCAAGTACCCTGCAAAATACGATATGTTTAATATATTATTTTCTCATAAGTGCATTCACAAATCTATTAATACACAATTAAGACCAAAATGGTTACCTATGTTCACGACCAATTTGTGCAAGTAAGGTCCCTTGAATCTCCTCAAGAAATTGGTATCGATGTGTCTTATGCAATACCTATGGAATGCCCTTGGAGGATCCCATACACCATTGCATTTCCTTATTATTGCATTGATTGACTCATGGTGATTAGAAGTAATGTCAACTCCATCTTGGATCTCTACTTTTCTACATAAATTGTAGAGGAAAAAATGTCACATATCTATTGTCTCACCCTCAACAATAGCAAAAACAATTGAAAATATGTTTTGAATGCTGTCTTGGGCAATTGCCACCAACAAAGCCCTTTTGTATTTTTTATACAAATGTGTTTCATCAATTTGCACAAGTTGTTTGCAGTGTCTGAATGCTTTGCAAGGCCCAAAACTCCAGAACACTTGACAAAATATTCATATGTTTGGGACTAACTTATCACCATGGACGATCTCCGTAGTATCTATCTAAACCGTTTTTCCTTGAATAACACACACTGCTATACACTATTGTAGAAAAGCTTCATACAATGCTTCCCATTAAATGAAATTTGTTTTAGTTTCCTTTTGTTTTACCATCCATGCTTTTCGGTATGTCACCATGTATCCATATCAAGATTTAATTTGTGCAATCACATATTTAATCTTAAAGGATCGGTTAGATTCTATCATGGTCCTTATAAATTCTGTAATTGTGTCAAAATTTAATTTTGTGTGATCCTTAATAATTCTTTCACCAATGCAAGTGTATGAGTCATTGTACCTCCTGATTTCCCAAGAGACTAAGAGCTTATTTGGTTTGAATTTTTAGTTTTTAGTTTTTATTTTCAGTTTTTTAATTTTTCATATTCTGTAAAGAAAATATTGAAAATTTTAGAAATTATAAATTTCAATTTTCAGTTTTCAATATTTCTTTTACAAAATCCTAAAACCTAAAAAATTGAAAAATGTAAACTGAAAACTGAAACCAAACAGACCCCTATTCTTCCTAAAGCTGGCTCTAACAAGCCATTGACAACATGCCCTATAACGGGTGCATTTAGTATAAAATGTCATTGGTTCTGATGCATACACTTTATAATCCACACCTTTCGATATGCTGAACTTCTTAATTGCCCGTATAATGGCCTCTCTAAATTGCAATCCAACACAATTCATCATTTGCAACAGAAACACCTACAAAACACAACATGAAATAATAAAAATTATAAATAAAATATCAAAACATAGGACAAAGATCAAATTAAGTAAATTTGTACATTAAATTATGAGTAAGCTAAATAATCTATCTATATATAAACGTTATAAAAACTAAAATTCACTAAATAAAAAATAAGCAAAAATAAGATATGAAAAACTAAAATTCAACTAAATTAATAATAACTATGTGTTATCAAATACAAAAAATTTTATACTAAAGATGAATATTAAGATAACACATCAATGAATATATACTAACATAGTCCAAAAACTAAGGTGCACACATAGCTTTAAGATCTAAAGCACACATGAATGATGGTTCCCTAATTGGATGTTGACTACAAATTGTGTTTGATACGTGTTCATCATCTACTTCATTATTAGAATCAAAATCATCAGCATCATCATCACTATTTCCATATTTCCCTTGTTTTCTTCCCATTCTACCCCATCTTATAGATAAGTGCTTAGCCAAGGCTCTTCATCCTCATTGTCAACTTCATGGTCTATAGGAGTAGCTTCTTCGAAATCGACATACAACTCAATGACAAAAATTTCTTATCGATGCTACTAGTACGTTTGAAACATTTGTTGCATGTTGTTATCTTCACTTATTGCAATTGCTTGAAAATGAGTGAATCTGCCATTAAGATTGGACACTTATATGTTATTTTTTCCACTGTCATAAGAGTCTTAATAGCTATGCACCAATGAAGTCCACTCTCTAACTCTGCAAACGACATAGTATATACAATAAAGAAACATACTGGATTCTCGTATATAAATGTGATCCCACAACACTTGGATTTGTAATAATATTGTCATTGAAATATGCTATTATATTTGCATTGGTATCCATTTTTACTTTTTTCTTTCTTATAGATTAGGTAGAGTAACGACGGGGACAACAGAATGAATTAACTCGTTAAGGATAGAACGTCAAAGGCAATGTGACTTGGTCCTTCCTGGGTCTCTTGACTTTGCACGGAGTGAAGAAGGAGGGAGTGTATCTGTAAGGACTCCACCTAGAGAATAAATAGGGATTTTGACAAAGTACAGGTATTTTAAAAAAAGAATGTGAACCTATGCCAGAAGCTCGTGGAGATATTCATAAGATGAGCCTTAGGGTGGTTGCTCGGGGTTAGGTAGTTCTTACATCCTCGTTCCCACATACCACATTCATGGTGGTGGAGAAAGTTAGGAGACATGATGGGAGTTCAATAATCACCGTCACATCCCTCATGATCATGCATTCGGACTAGCGAGTGGTTCCGTCCCTGAGTTCCATCACCTTGGGCCTTCATAATGGGTCTTCCAAGATAGGCCAGCTTTAGGGTCTAGATCCCTCTACTATTGTCCGTAACAAGTAGTTATGAAAACTAACTAATCAAATAAGAAGGAAGAAGAAGGGGCTACTCAAGAAAAATATGATCTCTTATTTTTTTTTTATCAGTACTCTATTGTTTTGGATAAACAAGCAACTCCTTTGTTTCCAAACTAGTAAAACAAAATAAACTAAGGAGGAAGAGAAGGGGGACAAATTAGATTAAAAAAAATAACAGTAAAGGTGGACTACTCTCAATTTTTTTCTATTTAGTACTCTTTTTTTTTCACAAATTGATAATTCTTTTTTTTTTTTGAACTAATAATATGAAATCAACCAATCAAATAGGAAAGAAGAGACATAATGCAAATGCAAACTAATGAGGAAGTGAAGAGGAAGAAAAGAATGTGTATCCTCTGCACTATTCTCTATTTTTCGATCAACCCTATGTTTTTGGAGCAATGGACAAAGTGTTTCAACATGAATAACATAAAGGCACTCTCTGATAAAACAAGAGCCAAGAAGAATATGAGTTTATATAAAAAGAGTTTATAATATTTTAACTTATTTTAAAAATCTCTTATAGTATAATATTTTGATTTTTAAAATATTTTATCATTTTTCTTGAAATCTCATATGGTTCAAGATTAAAGTTGCTATATTATTTTATTAGTTTTTAACTTTCATTTTCTCTTCCAGTTTGTTTTTTTTAATCATATCTTGTCTTTTTCTTTTGTAAATCTCGCATAGTGAGAGTTTTCTGTTTAAAAATTTTTAAAAAATATCTTTTCAAATTCTTTCATGATGAAAAATTTTATAGAATCCACTTGCATGTAATTATGTTTTAAATTCCATATTAATGTACAATTAAACTCAAGTGCCATATAATCACCATTTGACTCTCTTATCGCATGTGGAAAAGAAAGTTGCGTGCTAAATATAAGACAGATGTTATTTCAATATTTAAAAATAAGTGTTTAATTAAAATACTCACTTTATTATTATTGAATATAATATGAGTCATATTTTTTTCATTAATTCATCATATTAATGGATGTCCCAATTGAAATTATGTATTGAAATAACAATGCTTTAAATATCATGCCCAGGGACTATTAATGAGAGTGGCGCGCGGGGCATTTGAGATTGAGAAAGAAAGTGAAAGAGGCAAAATGGCGGGAGAGAATACCATGAAGCAAAGGCAAGGCGCAAATCCATGGCCCCCTCCTCCTCCCTCTTCTCCGCCGCTGAAATCGAAAATGGTGGAACCGAAGGAAAAATGCTGGAGAATGGAAGTGGACGAGAACGTGAAGCGCCTCCAGTCCCTCCTGTTCGGCGCCGACATCGCCCTCGACAAGCAGGACTTCCCCTCCGCCTACATGCTCGGCCTCCGCCTCCTCGGCTTCCTCGACTCCCACTCCGACGTCGACGAAGCCTTCCTCCGTCCCATCCGCCGCGATGCCCTCTCCAGGCTCGCCTCCGCTCGCCGTTCCCTCATCCCCGATTCCGATCGGTATATGCCATTTCCGGTCAATTTTGTTTTGGTAGATTACATTGAGATTCAGTGAAATTCACCTTGGCTCTCCTCTATTTGTCGTGAGTGACACTGTCTTTTCTTGAAGACTGAAGACACTGCAATGTGCAATGGAAAGAGGGCAAAGTGATAATTTCACAAACTCGAGACAAGTAGTAAAAAGTCGGGATGAATTTCATTGAACCTCACTGCATGAATTCCACTAAACCTCATGGAGCCCAGTAATTTGCCCATTTTGTTTTCACACAAGTGCGTTTTGGACTTAGGGGAAATTGTTTTATTGTTATGCTATTTGTTTTCCTCAGCCTAGCTTTTGAACAAGCGAAGAAGCTTCCGGGACGCGTTTTTGCCACGTCGGGTGATATTGACGTTGACAAGATCCGCAAGTCGAAGTACTTTCGAGCTCTTCTTGTGCAATCTGATGAAAACGACGAGGACCAGTTGGTAATAGATGCTCGTAATTAAGTACTTAAATTGTTATTTTCGACTATTGTGCTTTGTTCGTGTCTGGGTCTCAGTTTGTGCGACAAAATATCCAATATAGTCACTGATCAAACTAATCAGGGAGAAAGTTGTTGTTCAGGATGGGAGAGTTCGCTTAAGGTTACTCACCAGTCACCACAGTGAGATATTGGGCTGAGGGACCAAAGGGTCCTATTTTTTGTATACCTAGGGACCGAAAGTGTCCCACATTTTGAATGATGAACTTGACTGGGTTTTTAAGTCTTGACCATGTTGTTCCCTGATATTTTGGTCAGACACCAAATTAGAGGTGTACTACACTTTTTGCCTTGCGTTCCTCTAGACAGTTGAAGTAATGATTTGTGAATAAGCATTTTTCCTGTCTGCAGGGTGATCAACTGGGGAAGCAAGAGAAAATGTTTGGCAACGGGTCAAAGGAAACAATGCAAGCGAAGCTGACATCGGTGTATGTGAAGAGCACCTTGAGAACTGATAATGCTACCAAGGGCATTTCCAATTTGAAGGATAACGGATCTGAGGACTGCGTGGTTGTTGAGAGGCCTCAATCATATGCTGGCAATATGAAGAGTCCAGCTATTTCTTCTTTCTCGCAAGTTGAAGAGGAAGAAAGAATGTCTGGAAACACATTTGGGAAGAAGCGGGTGCATTTGGAAATTAATAGTCCGAAAGTTGGTTATGTGAAGTCACCTTCAAGCAAGGATGAAGTTAACCCTGATGCCTGTGGCAATGGTTTTGTTACTGCTAGAGCCAAATTGGTATTGTTAACCATAATTCTACCTTTTTGTCCACTTTGTCCTTTTTCGGGTTTTAAGTTGCAGGGTACATGTTTTCCCTCTTATGATTATATGCACTCTCATTGCATTCTCTCATGTTATGTCTGGAAATTTCATGATGAATGGAATGGAAATATGGAATTGAATGTGATCTGATGAAATAGGATGAAGTGAAGGAAATAAATGTTTCATTCCATTGTTGAGATATCAAAGAATAGAATAGTGAAAAGTTTCTATCCTTTTGTATGGAAATACAATGGCAAGAGAGTTGTTGATATGGTTTTTATATTAAATGCTCTCAATTCGTTCTATTCCATTCCATTCTACCCATATTGGAAGGGACGAAAAATAAGGGAATGGAATGAAATGGGTTCCATCCAATACCACTTGATTCATCCAATACCATGACATTCCATCCTATATTCAAATATCCAAATGATAAACTTCATACAATTCCTTCCCATCAACCCAAACCTTTTGTCAGATTTATTGCTATTATGTGTTTCTTCCACTCTTGTAATGTGTTTGTCTATGATCACTGCCTTTTCATTTTCCTGCACATAATTCGTCAAAAACTAATTATATTATTTTGTAGATGAAACTTAAGAAGGAAATATGCATGAAAGGGCATGACAAGCAAACTGTAGTGTGCTTATCAAACTTTGTAGCAAGAGACACTCACTTTATCACCATACTCATAATTGGTCTTTTCAACTTACTTGAGTTTATATGACATGCTTTTTCCCGTTCCTTTTCTCAAGTACTTTCTCTGCATCAATCAATGCTGATGAAGACACCTTATTTGGGCAGGAAATGGAAGCAAGGCAAAGGAAAGGATCAATTGGTTCACCCAGCACACCTGTATCTCCACAATGCGACAACAATCCTGCCAATAAGTTATATGGCGGGAGATCATATGGTGTTTCGCGACGTGGCTTCCGTGGTAATTTTGTTCCCCCTATTAAATCCAATGGGAACAATGTTGGAAATATGACTTCACGAGTCACTGGAAAGTGCGATGATGCTTTAGATGACTCTACAAAGAGATGGTCAGTGGTGCAACCATCATATTAATCTTAATAGGTTCCTAGTGTTTTGCTCATCATTCTTCACAGCCTCCTAAATTCATTGTCTTTGGGCATTCCATCGTGTAAAAGGCACTGTTTCTTTTGAAGTTCTTGTAGATTCCATCTCAATAGTGTTTTGATCTTATTCATTCATTTGATGGTGATGGTATCAACCTTAACTTGATACACTCTTTTGTAGGCCTTGATATTGGTATGCTAAACTTGTAGAGTTTACCAGTTATCACCATTCTTCAATTGATCAAAAGTGAGATGCATGATACATGCATTACATTCCTAATGTGTTTCATATTTTGCTTTTAGCTTGGAAATGCTATGCGGGCCTGATGGTGAGCTTCCTGAGAAATTGAGGAATTTGGAACCTCGCCTCATTGAACATGTTAGTAATGAGATTATGGATAGAGATCCTAATGTCCGATGGGATGACATTGGTAATATAAATAGCTGTTGATCTTTCCTTTTTGTTCTCGAAATTGGCAATTTTCGTACCTGTGAAACTAAATACACACTGTCAATTGTTTAATGACACTAGCCGGATTGGAGCATGCCAAGAAATGTGTCACTGAAATGGTTATATGGCCTCTGTTACGTCCTGACATATTTAAGGGATGCCGATCACCTGGGAGAGGTCTGCTCCTATTTGGTCCACCGGTAAGTGCAACGTTCTCTTCCTGATGGTCCATTGCAAACACCTTGTGGTCTTTAATTTATCTGGTACTGTGCATACAAGGGAACTGGTAAAACAATGATAGGTAAAGCCATAGCAGGGGAGGCAAAGGCAACCTTCTTTTACATATCTGCAAGTTCATTGACAAGCAAGTGGGTAAGTTAGATATTCTTCTGAGCTTTAGCTGTTCACTATTTTGAAGGTTTGATAATATATTTCTCTTATAACTTCAATATCTTTTGTTTTCTAAAACACAATCCTAGCTGCTTACTTGGAATCTTGGATTGTTTAACCAGAATCCTAAAACCTTTTATAATATGTTTCTTCTTGCTTCTCTCAAATGCTTCCCCCTTCCGCTGTGGGCAGCTTATTCCAGTCATGAACTGGATTCATAACAGTCTTGAAATCCTAGCGACCCCATTTGAATACCTGTTATATCTAATGACTATAGATTGGTGAAGGCGAAAAGCTAGTAAGAGCCCTTTTTGGAGTTGCCAGTTGTCGTCAACCAGCTGTAATTTTTGTTGATGAGATAGATTCGCTCCTGTCTCAGGTATGCCTACGTATTTTTCTCAACAAATCCAAACACACCCTTAGTGCTATATGGAGGTTCATGGCCAAACTTATTTTTTGGAAATGTTTTAATTGAACCATAGCTTTGTAATCTTTTCGGATGTTCATGAAATCAAATCTTACAGATGAAAATAGGAAAAAGTAGATTGTATTTCTGGATTGAGCATGAAATTTCTAGTTCATTTATAACATCTGTACTATATGCTGCATTTTTCTTCATATTCTTTTATTGTGTATATCTTGTCTCAGCGTAAGTCAGAGGGTGAGCATGAATCAAGCAGACGGCTAAAGACACAATTTCTCATAGAAATGGAAGGCTTTGACAGTGGTAGCGAACAAATTCTGCTTATAGGTAATTCTTGACAATCGTTTCAAGTTCCTTTTTGTCTATTTTTCTTGGGTAATATTCCAATTTCAGGTCAATATCTGTCTAATAAGTAGCTAATGCATGGCATAGCTATGGCTCAAAGATAATTCTATGGGAAAAAAAATGGAAAAACAAGCTGATTTATTTATCTTTGCCAGTTGAAATGTGTCAAAGTATCATAAACGTTATCAGCAAGCTAAAGGAGTATGAAGCACAAAGCATATAATGTGGTCACTGTCGTACTTCCTAGTTCGTCTAAAGCCCTTTTTGTTTGTGTATTCAAAAGAAGTAAAACTTAGCTAGCTTACTGTGCTTCCTTTTAATTTGTTCCCTATTGTGCCAGATGATTTATTATTATTAGGGTCCTTACCTACACCTGATCAAACTTATAACATGCTTAGAGAATTGTATTTCTAAGGGATTATATAGGGGGGTTGTCTTTTGATTCTATTATGAATTACAATGGAACATGAACCGAACACTTCATTTTAGTTTGATCTTAGTACACCCCTTTTAGATATCATATCATAGGTTTGTTGATTCACTGCTGTAATTGTTATATTTGTGACTTGAGCTTTGAGTTCAAGAAATAGTTTTTGGTGAGTTTAGTTTGATGTTAGTAAGCCCCCGTCACATGAACTTGTCTTATCATACTATTTGTTATAAGAGTTGGGTAAAAATTATACAGGGGCAACAAATCGTCCCCAAGAGCTTGATGAAGCAGCACGAAGGAGACTTACCAAAAGACTTTATATTCCCTTACCCTCATCAGGTATTGATTAGGGAACAAGCAACCTTTTTAATCATAACATTTTCAATTTAACATCAATTTGGTCCTAATAAATTTTTTGACATCAATTTATCCTAACAAAATTCTTGACAACAATTTAATCCTAACATTTTCACTTTTGACATCAATTTAATCATAATATTTTTTCAGGTAAATTACACTCACCTCCCTTGAGGTTTGTTGAAATTCAACCTATCTCCCTTTTAGTTGTCCAATCTGCACTGACCTTGCCTAATTTATCCATTTTTAAAGTGAATTACCAGAAATTCTCCTACCCTCATCCTCACCTCTCTCACACTCTTCTTTTGTCTTCACCTCAGCCACTTTGGAGTGACTGAGAAGCACAAACACCTTCCTCTTGCAATTCCATGGCCTTTGCAACATGCACTCTCTGTCACCCTCTTCCTTTTTCTTATTCACGCTTGCCTTCTTCTTGTTCTCTGAGAATGCTGAAACCAACAATGCTCTCTCATTATTCTCTCTCAACCTTTTCCTTCTTTGTGATGACTCTTTTCTTTGATTCAGGTGACAATAAAAATCTTACTGACACCACAGTCATTTGAATGTGTGCTTATCTAAACAAAATCTAGAATGAGGGAATTGAACAACATAAAATAAAAAATCTCCCACGTCATTCTCAGTGTACCTCTAAATTGTATGTTGTTCATCAAATCTTGACTAGGATAGGGAAAGAAACTTTTGTAGATATGGTCCAGTGTGTTGGTCTGCCTGATTGACAATTTTGGCCCTAAAATTCTGCAAATACGGGTGAGGCTAGAGTGAAGATTGAAGAGAAAATGGAGAGGGTGAGGTAGGGGTATTCTCGGTAACTTATCCTAAAAATTGGTAAATTAGGGGAGGTTAGTGTAAGTTGGACAACTAAAGGGAAGATAAGTTGAATTTTGACAAATCTCAGGAGAGATGAGTGTAGTTTATTCTATTTTTTCATTTTGACATCAATTTAATCATATCATCAAAGTGAAAATCCAACAAAAATCTCTAAACTGATGTCAAAATTAAAAATGTTAGAACTATATTGATGTTAAAATTTTGATTAGTATCAAATAGATGTCAAATTGAAAATGGTAGGACAATTTACTCCCAGGTTTCTCACCTTTTCTATACTCTTTTAGCACCATGTGGCTAACCGAGTTTGTCTTGGACATAAAGAGGCTAGAGCTTGGATTGTACGTAACCTACTAGAGAAGGATGGATTATTCAAGCTATCAAAGGAGGAAATAGATATCATATGTAACTTGACGGAAGGTATCAGCAATTTTCCAAGTTAATTACATATGTTCTAAATGATTCTGTTTATTGTTAATTGAGATCCCATCCTTAATTTCTGTCGAGTTACAATGTTTTTACTTGAAATTTCCTTTACCAGGTTATTCAGGATCTGACATGAAAAACTTAGTGAAGGATGCTTCTATGGGTCCCCTAAGGGAGGCTTTAAGACAAGGTATAGAAATTACAAAGTTGAAAAAGGAGGATATGCGGCCAGTAACCCTTAAGGTAATGCAGAAAGTTGCACGCGTAATCTTATAAAAATGTCCTCTTGATTAATTTTAAAAAGGTTTTCTTCGTCTTTTCCAGGACTTCGAGAATGCCCTGAAAGAAGTTAGGCCTTCTGTTTCCATAAACGAGCTTGGCACTTACGATGAATGGAACAGGCAATTCGGAAGCCTATCACTGTAGAGGCCACTCTTATAATTTTGCGGAGACGGCATAGAAACAACTAATTCAACAGTTGATAGCAACAATAATATTCAATCAGATAAGCCCTTCACTAAAATCTCCAATACTTTATACTTTAAGGAGCGTATTCAAGAATAAAATTAAACGAATGCCGTACGCCCAATAAGGTACTATAGTTGTATTTAAATCAGTTTCGTACGTAGATTAAACATAGCTCGTGGAATAATCAATTGGAGCAGAAATATGCTTTATTCTGTCCAGATTTAAAAGATATTAAGTCGCATATGTACAAACCACGCTTTCGAGGAATGGATTTCTCATTTATGATGATGAACATGTTTAATGACTAAGGTTAGGCTGGTGTACATGTGTGCAAAACATAATTGTAAGAATTGTTTGCCCCTGATCATTTTCTTTATACAAGAAACAAAAAAGTACATGCAACTTGGAACCTGCAATCATTTTTATAGTATAGTAACAATTTCTCTTGGATGGTAAATGGTGTGAGGGGGTGGAACACTTACAATTTTCCCTTCCTTCTCTTGGTCTCGAAACGCCAACGTAGAAGGAAAATAAAAAATGAAAATGGCGTGCTTCAAGGTTGCCCCCTAAAACATATCTGATCTAACCAAGTACAATTTATTTTAATTTAAAAAAGTGGGCCAATCTGCCATCTTAAAAAAATATTAAGGTAATCTGCTACGTTTAAAAAAATCGAGCTGATCTACTACCTTAAAAAAAGAACATAAAAAAATTGCGCTAATCTAAGTCAGTTCTCCCTCTTGGAAACCAATATTTGTAAGCCGCCGGCCATGTGTGCCGTGAGAAGTGGCACGAATATAGGCTTGTTTGGACTGACTGGTGTAATTTGGAAGCGCTGAAGAATTGAGATCACGACATACTTCATCTGAGTAAAAGCCATTTCCTTCCCCAAACACACCCTAGGACCAGCCTGAAAAATTGGAAACTTGAAGGGAGAAATCTCGCTCAATCGTCCCTCCGTATACCATCGATCTGGTCTAAATTCATTGCAGTCCAACCCCCACAACTTTGACATTCTGCCCATTCCATATGGAAAATAAGTGACTCTATCTCCTGCCTTGACCACAGTACCATCAGGAAGCAGATCATCACGTGCGGCATGCTTAGAATCCCATGCCACTGGTGGAAACAGCCTCATAGACTCACATAGGCATGCCTTTAGGAAATTCAACCTCTTCAGCGATTCATAATCCAATGATCCATTTTCCGCACCTTCTGGCTCTTTCAATATCTTCTTCTCCACATTGGGGTAACGGGACAGTAGCCAAAAGAACCATGTCAAAGCCGCTGATGTGGTGTCCCTCCCGGCCATAAGGAAGCTTATCACCATGTCTCTAATCACCTCGTCCCCATAACCTGCATACATAATCCGTGACAAGAAATCTTTAGCAGTACCATCAGCCTCTTCCGTCACATTCATCTTGCGCTTCCTCTCAAGAATCAGATTCATGACATGGCTGTGAACTTCAGCAACTGCCTTTCTAAGCCTCCGTTCAGATCCAACTCCAAGCCACCTCTTCATCTTCCATATGAAAAAGAAAGGCGCCGCTCCCCGTCTTGCTGATATCGCCGCCGCGACATCGAAAGCCCTTGCAAGAGGGGAAATGGGGACAGAAGGGTCCAGGGAACACATGTTATCACTCCCCAATGTGAACTTGCAGATCACATTGAACGAGAATCTCCCTAGCAGCTCTTGCAAGTCAACAACCCGGTTCGCCGCTGAGAACGTCTCCAGCGCCGGGAGGAGCCTCCCATTCACTTCCTCCGCCAGCGTGCGCATGAAGAACTCCCTGAGGGACCTAGCAGTGAACTCATGGCTCGCCAATCTACGTTGGTTCAGCCAATGCTCGCCGTCGACGTTGAAGATTCCTCGGCCAAGGAAATCGCCAAGGATGTCAGTGAAAGGCTTACCTTTTGGGAAGTTGTAGAAGTTAGTCTTAAGGATGTACTCAACGTTGAAGGGGTTTGCGGTCACAATGGTCCTACGTGCACCAAGCCGGTGCACCACAATGGTATTGGTGTGTGACTCGGCAAGCAGCTCGGTGAACCAATCTGGCAAACGGGTACGGTTCCTGTAAAATGAAATGAGGTCGGAGAGCTTCTTGGGTCGCAAGAACTTTGAGAGTGTTATAGTAATGAGGATGGTAAGCAGAAAGAAGAAGGAAGTGAATACTCCCATATTTTGCTTTGATGACAAAGTAAAATATGGAGAGCACCGAGAACGTGTTGGCCTTTCTGAGTTGACTCTAATATGGTCTTTAAATATGTATTATGAAATTTGTTCAGTTATGTGGCACCTTAATGCATGAATATTTGATATGATTATTATTGATTATAAATGTATGTGATTTTTTATATCTCATTATGATTAATAAGAATTTGATTTTGATTCATCCCGAATCCAAAACCTTAACTTTTTCATAATTTAATCAAATCATGTGTTGCTAGAATTAAGTAAAATTGTAGGTTGTGTATGTCGTGGCTTAAATGTTTAAAGTTCATAATAAAAAAAATTTAAAGGTCAAATCTCATAATAAGTAAAAGAATTTGATCTACCAAAAAAATGGATGTGATTTTTATTTTGTTAGTAATTTCATAAAAAAAAATGTGTTATTATTCTTGGATTTAATTTTGATACACTTACAAGATAAATAAATTTAATATTGCTATCTAATCATCTAGTGATACACTTGAAAAGCTAAGAAGCACAGACACACCGACTTAGTGATGTGTCCGTATATCGAACACATGTTGGGCATGCGTTCGTACACGTCCAATTAAAAAAATAATTTTTTTAAACTTGGACACGCACCGAATGCAGTTGGACACTGCTCTAATTCATTTTGTACATAGCTTAGACATCCCGTTGACATGCCTGAGTTGGTTTTTTTTTTTTTCAAATTTTTAATATCAACATGAATCCAAAATCAACTCTAGTTTTTTGATTGGACTTATGTTGTTAGGTTATTTTATTTTGAAAATTCTTCAGCTAATCACAAAAAAGAAGAATTAGTTAGATAAAAAAAATTATACAAACATGACAAAAAAAAATTCATACTAAAAAAGACAAATTATCATACAACAATATATATATATATATAACGTGTTTTGTAATTTTTTTAGTATGATGTATCTCCCTATCTGTGTCGTGTCCTGTATCCATATAAATGTTTGTGGTTCATAGTTAAAAAGTCAATACACCAAAATTATACTCTACCTTTCAAAAAATCATTTGTTGTTATATTATTAAATAAGTTTTATACCAAACTTTTCAAGTATCAGAACGCGTGATTGTATAATAATATGAGCAGCGTATCATTTAAAATGGATTTTACTTTGATATATACTTTTGCTATAAGTTATTTTACACATTCATATTATCATATTTTATTAGATCATAAAATGTGTTTAATTTCTAGAAATAGTGATGTTAGGTGCACAACTAAATTGTATAACTAATGCACATCACATACTTTATCATTATTGGATTTGATGAATGAGTATGATGAGTGGGGACCACACACAACATCCAATGGTAATAAGGTGTGTGGTGTGTATTTGTTGTGAAATTTAGTTGTATACCAAATATTATTTTTCTGAAAAATCTCTAAAGATAAATTCTTTATTAAGTATCTCAAAAGTTATATCCTTACTGTGTAAGTAAGATTATTTTTTATATATTATATTATTTTTTGGTTAACCAAGAATATCCATTGCCAAAAGTGGTAACTAACTCTCTTGAAACTAAAGCTCACATGAGTGGACAAGCTCACATGTGTGGATCTTGCTTCTGACAATGAAACTCTATGTATCGGTATTTGATTTCCCTTGTGGGTATTTTTTTTGGATGGTCTTACATATACGTTCTTACCTAGAAGTAGTGATAAGGATGCAAGTAACTTCGATGTCCGTGAAAACGAAGGGTGAAGTACCTGCAAAGACACTCTGATGCTTAAGGCAGTCAAAGCTTGAGGACTGGAGAGGTGTTTATGTGATAAAGATTGTGTCATACTTGGGGGGCGATTGAGGTTACCTCATAGTGAATTAGTTATAATTTTCCTCAAATGTAGGATACATTCCTGTGATTTAATCAGTACTAAAGATATTAATCAGATATGATAAGATATAGAGAGATTATGTACGGGATTTAGGAGATACTCTTGACTAAATCCGAGATATAATCTTTGAGATACTTGTGCCACGTGGTCGAACTGTGGGGCCCTTTAAACAGAATCTTCCTGATTGGGCCGAGATTTGGGATCCGTGTCTGATGTATTGTAACTTGGGCCGAGATATAGGCCTATATTTTCTAATCCAGTACAATATATAAAGACATTTAAATATACGTTTTGTGTTGATATATGTTGTGAAAGATGTTTTGACATCGATAGTTTATAATATAGATTATATTGTATCTGTTTTTGATTTAATCTAGCTTTAGAATTTCATGTTGGGTTATAAGTGCGGTTAGAATATGAATAAAATTCTCTTTTATGTGAAAAAAAAAATTTTGTACACTTATAATATATTCATCTCATTTAAAATTAAATCCTTATAAGAATGAGTGAGATTTGTTAAAAAAAAAGAAAAGAAAGAAAGATGTATTATTCGTACTGTGCAGCATCTGAATAATGAAAAATCGGTGGATGGTCCTTGGTTGGTGGTTACTCGGTCAAATATGGCGAACATGACCAAAGAATAAAACTTTAGTTTTGTGCTCCTTGTTGAGATATTTAATTTCGTAATGGAATATTGTTGTTATTATCACTGCTTTTTGGTATCTGCTTCCTTTGTTATCTTTTAATTTTTATTTTTATTACGTAAATATTGTCGTGCTTTGTTTCCAAAATACAACGTGCACTTCATATGTCATATGTAAAGGTTTCATAACCAGAGGCAAAATCCACATATATGAGCTCTACACTTTGAGGGAATTAATAATTGATTTTGACGGTGAATATCTTTTATTCATAAAAAAGAAGAAGAAGATGTGATGCTTCACATGTTGCCCATTTGATTAAAAACGGATAACGTAAAATTTGGTAGTTAGCAATAAGAGGCAACAACACCAAAATAGTTTTACGGGTTGTTCCAAGAGCTGACTTTCATTAGTCTTTCTTTTAATTGGCATGTGTTTGTCCCACTAACAGCATGTTTAGATTTTGGTTTGAAACTAAAATTAATGTTTGGCAATCGGCAAAAGTAATGAGAATTTTTCGTTGGCTGGCCAAATCATGGTTTGAAAATTTTCAAATAAAATATCAAACATGCAATAAGTAATCTTGATACAAATTTTTTTTTCTTCTAGTAAACAAAAAAAAATCGGTTTCAAAAGAATTATATGATTTGCGTTTGATTAAAACAAAGACAAGAATAATTACCAAATACTAAAAAAGTGAGAATGAGCAGAATAAGTTTAAAAACATAAAAAAGAAATGAAGTTCATAGAAAATTGTGAAAAGAAAAAAGTCTTTGTGACAGATATTCCTCGTTCCACTCAGTTTCTCGGTCTACAGCTAATTTGATGCCCTTTCTTGCATGATTTGATAAATGCCGTTTGGTGGTCGAACAGAGTGATAAAATAAATAAATTTTGTTAGAATTAAATTCATATCAAAATGTTGGGATTTAAAAAAGTTTACTCTAAAAACCATTTAGAATGCGTTTTTTTTTTAATTATTGTAAGGAAACTTATTATACGAATTGTTTTAAGGTTTATTAATTTATTATTAAGAAAATTTATAGTTTAATATTTATTACAAGTTTTATAAATTTATTTTCAGATATTAATTATTTTCATAAAAGACATTTTGAAGTTTTGATGAGATTTTATTTTTAATATAGAGGGGGAAATAAAAGATTTTCGTGTCATGAAAATAATAATTATTACAATAAATATTATATTATCTCTTAATTGTTTTATTTCTCACAATATCATTAAACACGTTAGCAGATTTTTGAGAATTATGACATATATTTTTATGAATACATATTACAAAAAAATTCTTAATTTATTCTCAGGAGTCCCATAAAATATTCCAAGTGTTGTAAAATAATAATAATGAAGAGAATAAGGGAGAATAAGATAGAGTAATATTATTGATAATTACAAATATATAATACAAGGAGCACCTACAAGAGCTATTTATAACCAAAGGATAAGTAATATAAGATCAAATAATTTGATAACATATTTCATCTAATCAAATCAAAATCCTAACCGAATCAGCTAAAGATAAAGATATCCATACCTAAATAATAATTCATAACATTCTTGCTTGAATGTCCATTAAGGATGTGCTTCGTTAAAACCTTAATAAGAAAAGAGCATTGCTATTTCAACACCCAAAAGTGGGTGTCTAAGTGAGACACCCACTCCATTACCATTGGATGTGATGGATAGGTAAAGATAGTAAAGACCACCGTCCTATCCAATGGTGATAAAGTGGGTGTCTCACTTAGACACCCACTTTTGGGTGTTAAAATAGAATTAATGATAAGAAAATGTTCATTAGAAAACATATCTTAGTGAAGAAAAAATACTACAATATCCTCGTTATGGGAGTTTGAAATTGTCTAGTAAAAAATCTTCTCAAGAAAAGACCCAGTGGAATAAAAACCTTGATTAAAGAATAAAAAAGAAAAAGAGTACAATATTTCTCTCATTCTTTCAACTATTACTTAAAATCTCATCATGAGTGCATTCTAATTTTGTTTACCACTTTCTTTAAAGGAGTGGATGGTGACTTAATGAATTGTTGGACATCAATTGTGCTCTTTGTTTTGAAAAATCATGCTTGTAGAAGGATTTTGCTAATCTCCATGATGTGACTACGTCTCGTGTAATACTTCAGGTTCACGTGTCCTAGTAGAGTATAAATACAACCCTAAATGCCTTGGAATCCACCTCATTGCAGAAAAACCCTTCAAGAAAGTAGAAAACCAGATTTTATAGTAGAAGGACTTATTGTAGCAAATCCAGGTTCACTATAATGAGACCCCCACTTGCTATAGTGAGTATGTTGCTACCTTTAGATGTGTGATGTTCTGCCTACCTCACTATGATGAGCCCAGACTCACTACAGTGTCATAGTGAGACCTCCATGGCAGAAACTCCCCCAAAACAATGTAGTTTTGTTTTAAGCACCTCTTATCTTATAAATACACATCATAGCCAGCTAAACATCCCCAATCTCGAATCCTAATAGTCTCAAGGTAATTCCATTCTTGTTTCACTCGAAACCCAAGCTCTTTTCCTCCCCTAATCCTCTTGGGTAAGTATTTTCTTCATTCTCGACCATCTTTTTTCATGTTCTTCTATGTTCTTGAGCTTTAGCAGCCTATACACAAAATTCTTCATTTTTCCTCCTCCCAACCATCCCTAAACCTGTTTATAGTTACTTTTCATGATTATTTGTGATTCTATGGTAGACATTGATGTCATTCCTGCTCCCTAGAGCCAAGCTGATGTCAGTACCACACTCGTGACTTCTCACAGTGAGTAGGCAATTGCTCATGATTGTATTTTATCTATTTAAAATATTTTAAAAATTATTATTCCATACATATACATAATTTTAATTTTAGAAATTTATGATATATTTTATAATTTGCTCAATTATCATGAAAGCTATTATTTTTTGGAAAATTTATGGAACTATTATTTGTTGCATTATTGTCAGGAAGTGTCAATTAATGTTATATTGTATTAATATCTAAATTTTATTTGGCATGAAATGAATCTTTTTATCAGAAGATAAGTCGACAATTATCATGATTTTACAATTAAAGTATTATTTAATTGTTAGAATACAAAAAACAAGAAAAATATCATAAGACAATTTATATAATTAGAAAACATGGTTATTTATTTAGCATAATCCCAGCTAGTTACTGAAAAAAGGTAAGTAAATGAGACAGTTTATAACTACTTAATAAGTTTCCATATAAATAGCAGTTAGAATAGTGAGAACAACTATATTGTAATTTAAATTGTAATTAGTAATAGAGTGTAGAACCCAGTTTAATAGCTCATGCAGTCATATGTTAAGAATTAATATTATTCAACATTATAAAATTCAATCAATTGACGGAAATTAGTTAGTGGTTAAGGTTGTTTAACAAGTTCATTATTATGTTATTAGTACCTTTATGTGAGTAGTAGCCCAAACAATTATGATAGTCTCAGCATAAGTTGAATTTAAATAGTAACTACCCTTGATAAGCGCAACCTGACACTAGAAGTTAGTTACACACTTGGCACAATTCTCCAGCCAAAACAATTATAGTTAGGTAATATGCTAGGACTTATAAAGTTAATATGAGTTAGTTGACCACTATTGTGGCTTTTACAATTAAGTTATAAATTAATAATTAACAATACGTAGTGACCATGGTAGTAGGAATAGTTTCAGTATCATTAGCAATATTTAGTTAATATCAATTATTACGAATAAGTTATTTGCATAGTATGCTAGAACCTAGTCTTTTAGCAGGAAATAGTTGAACAGACATTATAGCTTCATAGTTGAATTATTTTATGAATGATAGACAATATAGTATGAACAGTTTATATGTTATAAGATTTAATTATTGCTTAAATTGTTGTTATATGAATGATAAAGAAGATGTTGAGAACGCATAGCTTCAATGTTATTAGAATGTATTGATGATTCAGTTCAACGATGTTTGTATGAGACTAGTTTAAGATGAATTCCGATTTATGTTGGAAAATTCATTTATCTTGGCACAACTAGTTGTCAAGAAGGTGGTGTACCAACAGGCCATAGAGGCAGTCTTATAAGATGTTAACTTTCGTATGCCTTGCTATCAAGAATATCTTCTTTGATTCTTCTTCTCGAGGCCTTGGCATATCTTGAAGCATAGAAGGCACTTCTTGCATGCTCTCTCTCCCTTATTCCTTCTCTTTGTCATTGTTCTCCTTCTCCCTATCTCTTCGTTGTATGTCCTTGGGGATGACGCAACATGGTTTATGTGGCTTCACCAGCTCCATGAACCTCTGTAAGATTCTCTGACATACTTTTCTATCAAGGGCAATGAAATGCTCTACCCCATTTGTGACAACTCTCCCTTTGTCTTCTTTTTCCATCTTCTTTTTCTTATCCTTTTCCTTGCTTTCTTACTCCCATGTTAAGCTCATTTCTTCACTTTGTACCTTTTCCTCTTGTAATCTTTCTTTCTTCCTCTTCGTTGCTTTCCCTTAGATCATAAGAGGCATCCATTGATAAGGAATTAGAGTGTTCATGTAATACCTTGACTAAGGATACTCTAGGAGGATCAAATTGTGACCTTTCAATTGGTTTTAGGGCCAAGTTATAGTTTGCAAAGGTTCCTGGTGAAAACTGGATTGCAAGAGTTAAATGCAACTCATCTTGTCCAACATGGTCTTTTCTTAGTATTTTGATAATATATGAAGCTATAGACCTCCTTTTGACGTGAGTTTAGAGATGTTTTCAAAGCCTTAGAACTTCTATTTCTATGTCCAAGGACTAATTTGAATTACATTTGATACGATTTGTGGAGGAAAAAGAAAAGCCCTTACCATGATTGTTCTTTTAAAAAATTGGGATTGGGATTGGTGAGGTAAGATAGATGCTGAATTCATTTCAATTATGAATTTGTTTTGATTTTCATAATTGGAATTGTTTGGGTCAGAAACTTTGGACTATAGAGTTTCCCTAAGCTAGGAATTTTGACGTTAAGCTCCATGATGTTGATTCATCTTTAATTTTGAACCTTCAAGGAATCTAACTAAGCTTATTTGTCTACATGCTGCCATTAGATTCGAACATGGAGCAATCCTCAAGTCTTGTGGTAGCAAAGTGGATCTTTGTTCTGTTTCCATACTGTGAGTGAATGAAAATGCCTATAAGTCCAATTGCTTTTCTCGAATGGTTTTGCATCTATATTACATTTTGCTAGTAAAGCGTTTTCTTTGAGATGTTAATTCTTAAGTGTCTTGCAAAGAAAAACTAATAGGAGAATTACTAGGTTGTGAGATATTAACACATATATAAGGAAATGAGATGCAATCAAATTTAGAATTTTATAAGATAGCAATCTAGATATGAGATGTTTTATTTTCTTTTGAAAAAGTCTAAAGTTTGACT
This sequence comes from Dalbergia cultrata, assembly GCA_031216105.1. NCBI lineage: Eukaryota > Viridiplantae > Streptophyta > Magnoliopsida > Fabales > Fabaceae > Dalbergia > Dalbergia cultrata. The sequence goes on along the minus strand of CM062353.1, from coordinate 24,707,110 downwards.
AATTTAGTTATGTAAATCCTAATAGATTATGCATTTTCAAATGGTTTTTGGGGAATTTATTGAATTTGAGGTTAGACATTATTTCTGATAATTGTATTGGAAATAACGATTTGAATTAAGAAAGATTTTTCATTTAGTAAAGTAAGAGGAAGGATTATGGAAAAATGATTGCAAAGGTAGAGTGGCAGGAGGAATCTTGGACAGAAATTGTATGCTAATAACAATGATACATTAGCCATGGTACACCAAGTCAAACTTAGCTAGCAAGGTGATTGGTAGCACGATATGCAAGCCAACACATCTAGTAGTTTAATACATGTTGAGGTCAGGTTGATGGAGGCTGCTCAAACATGGGAGTGGCACTAGTCCTATTGGGGTCTGGTTGATGGACGCCACCCAGTCGGGGAATATTTCTGTTAGATGCCTCCCAAATTTTGATGAAAGTTATTTTGATTATTTGTAAATAAATTATGGTTATGTGTTACATATCTTTAAATAAAGGAAGTTTAGAATAACTTGGACTTCAGTGTTTGTAATATGATTGGTGAGATTATTTAGTGAGTATATCTAAAAAAATTCACTTGGAAGGATGTGTTATACGATTTGGAAAGCTTTGATCAATTGATTGTATTATGTATTGAAAATGTTTTTACACATCTCTTTATGTTTTGTACTAAGTTTTATCTACATGTCTCATTCCAATTATAAGTAGGTAGAACCACCATTTTAACCCCCGAAGGATCATATTACTGACAGAATAACCCCTAAAAGAAACTATATTTATCTCTGGCCCTCCGAAGATTTATCCATTTGAAAAATTTATCCAAACGTCAACTAGTATTTGTTTTCATTAACAAAAGTAATTTTTTTAGGATATGATATTTTGGGAATAAAGTAGTAGTTCTATAGTGTGAACATGGTATAAAAGAGAAAACATAATTACTTTTGTTAATACAAACAGTAGTCAGTTGACCTTTGCGTAAATTTGTCAAATGAGGTAGATCTTTTGAGGGCCATGGGCAAATATAATTTTTTAAGGCTATTTTGTCGACAACATAATCTTTTAGGGGGACAAAATAGTAGTTCTCCTTTATAAGTATATCTATTCCTCAATAAGTTCTAAAACTGAGTATGTAGCTCTTTATCTCTTTTCAAATACAAACATATGGATGAGTCATGAATCCTTTTGTTCCCAAGACTATAGTCATTACTCCTGGGTGAGCCACATGTAATGAAATTGGTTGAGTGGTGCTATAAAGCTTTTGAGGATATATCTTGTATTGGTGCTCCATGTATAATCACAGGTAGGATTCCACCATGTCAATGTGTTTATGATAGTTTTGTAATTGTCTTGAGACAATAATTGTTGATTTTAGATGTTGTAAAAGGCTTAAGCCCCAAATTACATTGTTATGTGAATATTATACTTTTATACTTTTCTCTATCAAGTATAGGTGAATCCCAATCATGTAATTAACCCCATTTCGTGGGAGGAGCAGTCCGAGCTCTATTGGTCTTATAAGGCTTACTAGGGAAGAGAAAATTCCTGAAGTGCCGGTCATGACTTAGTGGTGGGTTATGATAGATTGTCCCCCAAGTTGACATTTCATCCTAAAATGCCACCTCCAACAAGTGTCTCTTATCTTCATATAGTAGAAACTTTGCAGTCGATATTTCAATGTCCTTTCTCCTGTAATTTGCTTTTAAAAACTGGTGCCAATTCAAAGGGGCACACCTAGGGCCATGGATAACAATGGTGCCTGAATATGATATGGAAGCTAAGGGATCCATCCACGACATGAAAGTTGTTCATAGTTTTAATGGGCCTAACATATAAGTTATTTGTTATAACACTCATTGTCTTCACTTGCTTGGATTCAAATGCGTTCAGGATTGACCATATCTGAGCCTCTCACACCCTTCGTGGGAACCTGTAATGCTTCTAGAATTCCCTTGTGGGAGCACATTGACTCTTGATCTACTATCTACAAGAGCACATTTCACTTTCCTCCCCTTGAGAGCTGCCTCCATATATAGAGGTTTGGTATGAGTTGGGTATTGACGCATTCGGTTGCTCTCCTTTATTTTTCATAATTTTCACTAAAGCTTTAGTGGCTACTTTGTTCCCACTTCGTCAAGTCCTAGTTGGTTAACTGCAAAATTGAGCTCTCTAACCTTCATAAGACTGTCAACCACCACATCCTCATGAGGTTGGTCCTATCAACCTTGGTTCCCCTAAAATCACCACATGCATGTCATGGCAAAGTAGCAAATGCCTATGGATGTCATTTCTTTCTCTCCTTCCTTGGACCATGTTGGGATTTAACCCGAAGTCTTATATTAGAATCACCATGTAGGGATTTAACTTAAAATCCCACCTCAGAAAAGAGTTGAAGTCTTGTGTAAGGTTTGGGCTATAAATAGAGCCTTTGTTGCTTAGTTTATATACCCTCCAAAAGTGGAATTGATCCATATAGGTAGTCCTTATTAGGAGTTGTCCATGTGATGAAATATTTGTATAGATAATTTACAATTTCAGCCGTTCGAAAGTTACAGATAGTGAAAGATTTTGGAATTACTTATAAGGGTCATAAATGTAGGTAGTTTGGTTGAACCATGTTAAATTTTGTCAGCTTTGTATTGTTTTTTTTCTTGTGTTGTTTCCTCTAGTCAGAAAGAGTTTGTTTTTTGTATTTCTTTTACTTCCGCTACGCAACAAGTTGTATTAGTGTCAATGGTTTGGGTCAATTGGGCTTAGTCAAGTATTGGAGAGAATGGTTGATGGTATTGAAAGTTGAGAAAAGGGGGTTTGAATCAACTCCTTTTCTTCTTTCTTAATTCAAAATCTACACACTGAATGCACTAGTCAAAAAATTCTCAAACAAAAATAATAGTACTAACGAAAATCTATTAAAAAATATGAGATAGCTTGTTCTTTCTTTATTCTAAATTAACAATATAGAAATATAAAATATAGAGAAGGATAGAAAAACTTATCAAGACAAGATTTATATTAGTTCGACTTCCAATTCTGAAGTCTACATCCAGTTCTCGCCAAATGGTGAGTTTACGACTAATCACCAAATACAACCTTTACAAAACCTTTCTCAGACTCAACTCAGATCTTTAGTACCTCTACTATTTGTGATTCACTCACTTTGAGTCTTTGTCACACAACTTTTCTTACAAATAGAATTTCTTGAATACAAGCTTAGAACAAATCACACAAACAGTGGCTTGTCAAAAGAAATATGCTCAAATTGCTAGTAACTTTCGAGAAGTACTACTAGCTTAGGACCTTTGCTATTTCTACTATATATTTCAAGCAGTATGAAATCTTGCCAAGAAATAGATGATTGTTTCCATATTTGTTCCTAATGGTTGAATTACAATTAATTCTTTTTGGACCCAATCATTGGAGATGACATATTTCTTGAATCTTGGCTGATATATCTTCCAGCTTCTAATCTTCCCTTTCTGCTCTTACTTGGTCTGCGTCAGATCTTGTGCTTGTAGGGAGTTGTGATCCTTTGGTTCCAATGACATTTAATGAATGGCTCAAATTGCTCCAGCACATGATCTCTTCTTTTACATATATCATTCAATGACAAATCATACACATATATATATAACAGCATATATTTTGAAATCTTTTCTGCATTAAGAGGAAATTACTCACAATATCAATTACAGATAAATTACATATTCATTCCATATTTGTGTCATTGATTTATTTAGTTGCTCAAATCTTTCTCTGTCAAAGAAATATATGCTACCAACATTAATTTGTCATCAATATTTAAAATTTTTAAGTCAACAATGGTATTTTTTGGATTTATAGGGTCTCTTGTGTCAAAAGTCTCCTTTATATTCTTTTTCTTCTCGTGTTGTTTTCTCCAGTAAAAAATAATTTGTTTTTTTGTATATCTTCTTCCTTTAATCCTAACACACCACTCTTCCATCGTCTACGTATTTATATAGAACAATTTTTTCAAACTATAGCATTGTCTCAGCCCATGTGACTCTACATTAATGAGGAAACAGAAGTTTGGGGCACACTTCTTCTCCTTCATGAACCTCACTAGTTGGCTTATTGATCCTATGACAATAGGATCAAAGGAAGTTGCACTCGAAGTAACTTTTTGGATTGCTCTCATATTCCTGGTAAGGCCTTTCCTCTTGGTCGTCCTCCTTGGGTTATACCTGTAACCTAAGAAGCACAGATACTTCAAAAACCTTGCTGCACCCGTGTCGGATATTTTTGCGACACCAACACTTTGGCAACACTCGAACACCCGTTTCCAAGGGGTGTCTTGCTGTGCCACTTCATCTCTCGAGCTCGAGAGCCCCTGACATAGTTCTGACTCAAACAAACATGGTAACAAACTCTATTTTCATTATGTAAACATTTATTCATTGTTATTTATGGATAAAAACTTATGCAGATTTTTTTATTCTTGTAATTTTGTTTTTGTCAATTCTTAGTTATGAGATATTTTTTAACCATAAGAGTGCTTGGATTTGGGTTTTCTCATTATAATTTGTTATTTTTATGTTTTATTATATCATGCATCATAACTGTGTCGTATCTTATATTTTGTAAAATCACCGTGTCCTTGTGTCCGTGTTGTGTCATATCTGTATTGCGTGTCGTATCAGTGCTACTTCCTTGCTTGTAACTACTCTTTCTATCTTTGGTCTATTCCCCTACAGCATACACCAACTTTTTTTCCTTCAAGCGCTTCCCTTGCCTTCTGAGATTCATAAATGTTCATGACTTGTTTAAAAAAATTCTACAAATATACTAATCCTTCCCATAATCAGGAACAATTGAGAATCGACTTTACTCTCCTCTATAATCAGGAACAACTGAGAATCACTTTCAATGTTTTGAATGAAGCCATAAACAAGATCAGCCTCTGACAATATCTCTCTGCATTAGAATGCTTTATCTCTATAGCATCTAACAAAGGCAGTTAGGCCTTCATTGCTTCATTGCTTCACTTTACCCAAGTCCATGATGTGGATCACCTTATCTTCTCTAGAAATTTGTTGCAAAACTTTGTGGCTAGTTCCTCCCATGTGTGACTCAGGTCGCAACTTGGCATACCATGTAAAGGCTCATGTTGTGAGTAACTAGAGAACTTCTTCAGCCTAGGTTTCCTATTCTCCTTATGGACACCAAGGTCATCTACAAAAGATGTTAGATGCTCCTTTACACTTCCTTTCCTATCAAACTTCTTGAAGGTAGGCACTTGATACCTCCCAAGATACGATTTGCGAGCTATTTTCATGGGATAAGGGATATCTTGGTTGAAAGCAATACATTGCTCGCCCTTGTGTTCCTCTAATAATATCATCATCTCATGGATTTCTCCATTGAGTGTAGTCTAACTCTTTATCTTTCTCCAGATCTTTCTTATGGTTCCTCTCATGGGTCTTCAAGAGCGTGTTTCACACCTCCATTGGCACATTGATGTTGTTCCTAGACAATTCACAATTCACTCTTACCTTCTTTAGCATATCCATTTCAGGTGTCTCTTCCTCGACTCTTGTCTTTCTGGTAATCCTATTCCTTTCTTGCTAGCATGTGGTCACCTTTGACATAGCTCATTGCTTCCTCATCTAGTCACCAAATGTTTTAGGATAGGTTCTTAAACACCAAAGAAACAAAGAAATAAACTAACCAAGATCAAATAATACAATAGAATATGAATGAAAGAAGAAGAACAACTGAAATTCCTCTTTTTATTGAAGATTCTCCTCTTTCGATTATATTAGGTATTTTTTCTCTCCGATTTCTCTCTAGAATCAAGAAGTTTCTCTCTTCAAAAATGAGTTGTCTTACATGAGTGACATCACTCACTATTTGTAGGCAATACTTAAAGAGTAAAATTAGTCTTTTCCCTTTTCAAGGCTACATTTTTAAAATTTGGACTGACATGGTGCATTCTTATTTGTTCTCAACAATGAGCTAACAGATATCTTGCATTTAGGTCCAAATTCATTTGCTTGGGAATAATCTCATGACGACACTTTTGGCTTCTCTCCTTAGACACTCCCAATTAACTTAAGCGTTCGTTATTCCGAGCTTCACTCAAACACAAAACAAGCGAAAAAATACATGTCACATCACAAGAAATCAAAAAGATAATATATATATATATATATATATATATATATATATATATATATATATATATATATATATATATATGAATAATGATGTCAAAGGCTCAAAGCTGATTGATATGTTGCTTCTTAGAATAGGAGTCGTAGTATGGTAGAGAAAGCTTACATAGAGAGAGAGAGTGTGTGTCGTTGTTCCGAAGTTTTTTCATGCGACGGGTCCATAATTCCAGATACAGTGAGGCGCATCAGGGACAGGGCATGTCAAAGATACGGTGTAAGTATCAGTGCTATTTTCGATTTAGATAATCAGTTTATGTTGTACAGTTGCAATACTAATTTCTTACCAATATTTTGTTCATCCATAACAATCACTCACTCTAGCTTCCTTTTCACATTTAAATTATGAACCCTTCTCCTCCTCCTTTTACATATGCATATATAACTTCTGCTTTTGGCTTATCATTCTGCCTTCGATTCTTCGAGCAAGAAGTAGCATGCAAAAAATGTATTAGATGAGATTTTTCGAGCAAGGTGTTGCAGTCTTAAGGTAAAGCATTGAAGAAAGAGCGTGACAATAGTCTTATTATTATACTACTAAACTTTGCTGCCAGTTACCAATATCCATGGAAGCGAAGATAGCAAGATTGTCAAAATCAGTTTTATGTTTTGCAGTATTGTTATTCATCTTCTTCCTCCAGATAATTGTGGTACGAGGTAATTCACAAACCATAGATTGCATTGCATTGAGTATATAGTAAAATCATTTTTTTTAGTCGGGATTGACCGTTGATATTATGGTGTGAAAATTAGAAATTACTCCTATTTTGCTATTTCTGTAAAGGAAAAAAAGTATTGTCTATTATTATTTTTTAACATTGTAACAAATCTAAAGGGGTCCATGCAAGATGGGGAGAAAAAAAATATCACTGCTTACATTTGTGTAAATTATATAGTCGGTTTTGATCAAGTTTCTCATTTCGTAATTTAGTTTAGCTTCTAAAAAATAATATAAAATGTGTAGTTTGCATTTGGAGTTTCATATTGAAATATAGAGTTTAATTTTGATACATTGACAATATTAAATATTTTTATACTGTTATTTAATCAAGTTCTCCTATTTATATAACTTTTCAAGTAGTAAATGTGAAACTCAATCACCTATATTGATTTATTATACATGATTGAATAATAATATTAATTAAAAAGTATTGTACCGTCAATACATAAAAATCAGATTTATGTATAGTTGTCTCGTAGATCAACATTTGTTTCCGTATATCATATTTTTAATGTATACTATATATAAAGGGATTCCCGCATAACTGTTTCTAGTTTCTATTCATTATGAACTGTTTTTTCAATCCATAAATAATTTTTTTTCTATAATATTTATTAAAAACAACTGCTATATATGTTTCATTGGAACCTCACGTACATCTACCATGCGTTTTCACATTTTTTTTCTCTATAACGTACACTCAGGTTTGCACCTTTTCTCAAGCAGCAATTTTGCATATGCAAGAAGGAAATGCATTGTAAAATTGAGATTAGAAAAATATATTGTAGAACATTGTTATTTGTACAGAAATATAAGCTCTTTTTTGAATAATTTATTTTTCATAATTTGACCTCTAAAATTATTTTTATATTTAATTATATTAATATTTTAAAAATTAAATATATGGCTTGTTTGATACTCAAATTAAGCCAAAAACTTGACGGTTTATGGTTTGTTGTCGTTTATTAACATTGTAATATTGTAACATGAAAATTTTGATTTATTGTATTTTTCTAATATCATAATTCAACTCCAACATATAATTTTTTTCATTTAAAATTTAGATGTTATCTGAAAGGCTAAGATTGAAAAATGATATCACGATAATATTATGCCATCTGGTTGAATCTATAAAACTCAGTATATGAAAAAAAACGCTTAATTTTTATATATTTTATACTATCAATCAATATAATTTTAAGAAAATGCTAACTTATGTTAGATTATCCACTATAATAACAATCTACAATTATTTGATATTTTTATTTTTAAATTCTATTGATCAATATTGTAAAAAAAAATTATGCTGCCAATGCATTAAAAAATATTTTATCCATATAAATGAATTTCCCTACCAGTCAAAACAAGTAAAAAAAGAAAGCATAGATTTTGAATACGTTTAAAAATTTATTTATTTTATGAGAACATGAAGTATTTTCACACACTATTAATTCACATTAAAAAATCGCCCACAGATAAAATACTCCTATTTTTAACTTAAAGTACTATTTAGTTTTTGCAAATTAAAACACTCGCCAAATTTATTATGCAGACGCAGGGATATGGAAAGTGAAACTACAACACATGTTCTCCCACTCACTTTCCCAGTGGGACTGGGAGTGGGATGCTAGTGGCAGTGGGGTGATCACCTGTGACCGTTCTCATGTAGATTTTGATGTATGCACAATGAATAGCCCAACACTTTTGGACTGTGCTTCCTCAACCTTCTTCACTTTGGGCCCCCAAACACGGGCCCAACCCCATTTCCCCGTGAAAATCCATCCTTACCCTCTCAAGAATGACAAGTCAGCGATTTCATACGTTAGAGAAGTCACACTCAGCTCAGCCCCACCGAAATCAAACTGTGGTGTCATACACCTTAGCCCGGCCCTTGTATTTAGTGCGGGCGGCTACACCGGAAACTTCTTCCATGAAATCAATGAGAACTTCATCCCACTCTTCATCACCATCAATTCCTTATTCCCTGATCAAGATGTTGTGCTTGTGATCACAGATGGCAAGATGTGGTGGTTCCAAAAGTATGCACAATTGTTATCAGCATTTAGTCCTTACCACCCAATCATCAACACCAAGAACATAACCACCACCCATTGCTTCCCATCAGCAATAGTTGGGCTAATAAAGCACGGGCCGATAATCATAGACCCCACATTGCTACCCTACCCTAAGACCCTTGTTGATTTTCATGCTTTCCTTAAAAAAGCATATACCAAAGATGTGACACAAACATTGTTTGATCCCAACATTAAGAGGGGTGGACCACATCTTACATTAGTGAGTAGAAGAGGCAATGTGAGCCGTGTGATTTTGAACCAAAATGAAATTGTGAAGATAGCTGAAGAGATAGGGTTCAATGTGCATGTACTAGAGCCATCAAAGAACATGTGTATGGCCAACACTTATAATTTGATTCACAAAAGCCATGCATTGCTAGGGGTGCACGGTGCAGGCCTAACACATTTTTTGTTCCAGAGGGCGGGCTCAGTGTTGGTGCAGGTGGTGCCTATTGGAACTGAATGGGCTTCAAGAACCTACTATGAGAAACCACCCAAGATTTTGGGGTTGAAGTACATAGAGTACAAGATTGATGCAAATGAAAGTAGCTTGTCAGAGAGCTATGGAGCTAATAGCACAGTGATCAAGGATCCATCAACTTTTCATGAGAACAAGTGGGCTAAGAGGCGAATATATCTAAAGAAGCAAAATGTGAAACTTGATGTCGTTAGGTTTAGGAAGTGCTTGGTAAAAGCGTACAAAAAGGCCAAGGCATTTATGGACAGAGTTGGCTAAGATATTTAGCAATGTAACAAACTATAGTTTTATTTTGTTATGAAGATATATAAAATGAAGACATATACTGGCAATTTGATTCCTCAAGTATACACAGGCTCTATCAGTTTAATCTCTTAAAAGTTTTGACATCAGTTTATTCTTCAAAAGTACACACTATAATAATTTAATTAGTTCCTAAAAGATTTTTCATATATATTTGATCTCTAAAAGATATATATGACATCACTTTGAACCCTAAAATATACATGTGAAATTTATTTGATCCATTCTTTTTATAAATTCATAAATTTATTTGATGCCACATGCATCTTTCGATTAAAATGGTGTAAAAAATCTTGTAGGCACTGACCTAATATCATGTGTATTTTTCAAAAACTAAATTAATGTAAGAAAATCTCCTAAAAAATAAAAACTAATATCACATGTATGTTGCAAGGACCAAATTGCTAATTTAGTCTAAAATAAAAATGAATACATTAAGCTTTCTTTTCCCCCTAGCGCAAGTTGCATATTAATTGCATTATTATTCCCTTTGTTTAAGAAAAAATGCATTTTGGTTCATTTAGGGTTTGTTTGGTTTGAGTTTTCATTTTTTTAATTTTCCATTTTTTCACATTTATTGAAGGAAATATTGAAAATTCTGAAAACTACAAAATTTCAATTTTTTGTTTTCATTTCCAGTTTTGAGTATTTCCTTTACAAAATTCTGAAAATTAAAAAACTGAAAATGAAAATTGAAACCAAACAGGTCCTTAATTTTCGCGTCCAAACTTTTTCTTAGAGTTTTAAAAGATCATGAACATGAGATCGATAAAAAAAAGTGAATAACAAAATAAATAATATAACGTAGAAAAAAGCTTCATAATGAGAGAAATTAAATGCGAAATAATAATACTAAAAAAGAATTTACATTATTTGCATACTAAGTTGAGAAAAATAATAAAGAATAAGGTAAAGAAACTTTTATTTTATTTTATTATATTAAGAATTATTATAAAAGAACTATAGTAAACCTAATTTTTGGAGAAAAATTGAATTGATTCGTGTACTGAAATTTTTATCTTCCATTTATGCTCCAACAACAAGAAGGCATGCGTTTCATTAAAGGAATTATAGATGAAAAAATCCATCTGTAACATCAGAATTATGGTTATAAAAGCAGCACCCCTTCTTCTTTCCCATTTCCCATTTTCATTTCACTCTCTATGTGTGTTAGAAAACAAGCATCGCCACCGTCCTTCTTTAAGCCACCACCAGTTACTAGAGCCTCCATTTTGCAAATGATTTGCATCATTATGTTTGTGGTAATATTCTTCAACTTTTAATCAGTTTATTTTTTTTTGTTATCTTTTTTTGGTTGTGGGTTTCATTGAATTATTAGTTTTTAATATGCAAGATTGAAAAAAAAAACACATTTAGAACATTGGTACTTTGTTTGGTTTGGGGTGGCAGTACCACCACAGTTGGTGCGGCTCGGCGGAGGACACAGTGATGGTGGCACACCATGATGTCCTAGGTCCATATGTCCCTAGTTAAGTGGCTTGCAACATGAGAATTTTATTATCGTTGGCTTACAATCTTGGATATTCAAGTTTTATCTTGAATGACCATCATCAACTTTGAGATAATTTTGATGAGCCTGCCTTTTTAAAGTACAATTCTGATGAGTAATGTGAATACATTATTTGAGCTTATAGCAAATCCTATATATAAAAATATATCAATTATTTAAAATTAAAATTATGTAGATACTATAAAATCAATTATTGATATAATGTTTACAATAAACTTGAATGTATATTAAATTTTTATCTGGCCAACCTGCAGAGTGCACAGTGACATCATACTTGGGAAGCATCCTGTTATCAAATAACAAAGTCAGATCCCAGTTTGAAAAAAACATTTTTTTTTTGTTTTGGGGGTACAAAGAAAAAATATTTTAAAGGAGAATCATATGGCAAATGAATCGAAGATATGCTTTCCATGGGGCCCAAAATGTGATAATTATCATACTGGCTGACAGTTTATAAAAATTTGAGATCCCCAAACAAGAACTAACCTGGTATCTTCCGTAAAAAGCTGTTTGGGATTTTCTACCAAACCAGATATTGACACACAGTACCTGCTCTGCCAAACATGTCATAAGTTAAACTCCTGTACAGTGAACAACCTTAGGGAACACACGGGTACAGTTGATTGCGCAAGATCAGCTTATGACCATTCTATGTCATCAACAATTCGTACAGAGCCATGTTTTCTCTTGTGAAAGAAATCGGAAGGAGTCAAATAGAGTAAATCAAAGCAGAACGTGGTGGCTCAGCATTGAAAGGCTCCTGCAGAATACAGGTGATTGGACATGAGAGCGAATAACTAGACATGTGAACAAATTACGTGAGATTGTCATTGAGATATGACAGGGTTTTCCATCAAATTCATGTCCAGACCCACTGGACCTGAATGAAACCCTTGTCATTGTGTGCGCTTTTAAATTGTAAATACATACATGTGAGCTTCAAGCCCTTCAAGATGCATTATGTGCTTTATAAAGAAAAACAGCGTCTCCCTGTATTTATATGTATTACTATTGTTTTTCTAACCTTTTTTTTTTATAAAATTATAATGATGCAAACTTATGTGCCGAAGCTTAGCTTAACAGCAAAAGTTGATTAACGTGACAAGCCAAAGAAAGAACCATGGGTTTTAAAAGAAAATTGAGCTAAAGAAAAGTCTAAAAAAAAAATATTCTTTTATACTTATGAATCAATGACTCAGATCGATCACCTTAGAAACATATGTAAATGATATGGAATTCATGTTGATTAATAAGGATCAAAGAGGCCGCAGTGCTAAGTAAAAATGCTATTACTTGATTCCCTTAATCAGGTCCATAAAATCTCGAATCATTATTAGAATATAAGTCCCCACTCGAGTGATTACATTAACATTTATCACATTAATTTCCTCAATTCTCCCTCTATCAACATGGTTTTTCCATTATACAGACGTACATTTCCTCATGGTCTATGACTCACATTTTAAGTTAATACAAATAACACAAACTCAAAACCAATGATAGTTCCAAAGGTAAGTTCTACGCCTTCTTTAATATGTTCAATTCATTTTTTCCTATAAGAATTTGGCACCAACTTAGATGAACCTTCAAATGAAGTCACAAAGGAAATGAGATAAGAAAGCACAAGACGGATACAATATGGTATCACTTTAATCAAACATATATGATTAAGCATGCGAAAGAGAATGCAATATATGGTAATAACTAAAAAGAATATATGAAAGACAGATTGTTGTTGCCATGGGATTAATTTGAAGAGATGGATGGCAAGGAGGTTCTACGGAATAATCCGTGATCCGTGACATTCCTCGATGATGTCTCGGAAAAGAAATTGAAGGCAGGTTTGAAGGCAGAGTATTAAAAACAAGATTGGACCAGTTGGTTCAGACCAAAAATTGGTGAATCAGTCAGTGGCCCGATTTGGCTCGTGATTCAAATCGAAGTTGCATTCGATCCGATCAAGTCAAATTCAATCCAAACCAATGTGAACTGGCCGAGTTTGATATTGAATTGGTTTGATGATAGGGATTCCAGCAGGGTAGGTTTTTGCTCAACCAAACCCCGCCCGTATCAGATAAAATGAGTCTCATCCCATCTCGCTCCTACCCATGGGTTTTATAAATTTAAACCCGCACCCCCCTCACTCCACTAATTTTCAAAAAACCTGTAAAATTATCTCAAAATCTAAAAAATCAAACACAAATATATAAAATACAACCAATGTTAATATTTAAATTCTAAAATAGCAATCATAAGTACCAAAAAATAATAGAATATCCTTAATAGAAAAAATAACTAAATTCCAAACAAATTCAACATAATTTGATACTCATTACTGTATTATTGTATTAGGGCTAGGTAATTTTCTTTTAATATACACACACACACACATAATATATTAATAATTATATTTTTTGAAATACCTATAGGGTGTGGGGCAGGTTCACCCTAAACCTGCACCCGCAAGCAAAACCCATCCCGTATCCACCTACTTTGCACCGAGGCAGGTTTTAAACCCGACTTGAGTGGAGTGGGTGGGGCAGGTTCCTCGCGGGGTAGGGTTGTAATTGCCATCACCTATTTGATGAACATATTTTGAGTTTTAAATCATTTAAACTAGTGTTCTAAATTATAGTTATGGTTGTGATCATTGCGGTTGCAGACATTGCAGCTATGCGATATGCGGATTGTGGTCGTTGCAGCATGATTTTTTTTTTTTTGCACAAAATGCAAAATTTAAAAAGTATAACAATTATAGCACCAAAATAATAGGTTTTCAACATATTTGTTACAAACTTGTGTCAAACAAATTCGAAAACAAACTTTTCATTTTTCTAGAACGATAATACATTGAATAAAAAAAAATCGACCTATATATATACACTATTCCTTCATTCATTAAAAAAAATAAAAAACAAGTATCAAATAAAAAAATTACAAATTAAAATAGTTACCCTTTTTGCATAAAAAAAAACCTATCACCCAAAACCAAAAAGAAATAAACAAAAATAAAAAGTGAACCCACACTCACCTAAACCCACTTCCAGCCCAAACCCAAGCTTCCCCTTACAAATACCCAGTTCTCATACCAATATTAAAAACATAAAAAAATGCCACCTATCCCGCACTTTCCCGACTTCCTCCGCATCTTCCTCCCTTCATCTTGTTTTAAGAAAAAACATGCCTAAAGCTTCAATTTTTATACCATCCTCAACACAATCCCAACCATTATTTCATCTTTCTTTTTGTATTCTTTCCCCATGTCTGCACTTCCTTCATCCACACACCCTCACATTCCCCTTATTGGCTTCCCTTTGTCCGTTGAATAGTAGCTTTGGCTACCCCATGCATCCCCCAAATCTCCACTACTGCATGATGATTAAGGTTGTGAAAGGAGGATGCAAGCACGGGATTGATACTAGATCTTCAAGGGATTTTCAGGTGAGGTGCAGTACGTTGCGGCCGCGACACCATTATGCTATGCCACAACCGCAATATTGCGGCTACATCAGCCATTGCAGATCGCAATTTAAACCACTTATTTAAACTCAAAAATGGCACACATGGGAATCCAACCTAGTAGTCAAGGGAAGGAAGTGCACTCCCAACCACCAAGCTATGCATGCACACACTTGTGTTATGGTGTGTAAATAATAATATATATTGAATACATAATATTTTTTTATATATTTATTTAATTAAATTAAGTTAAACCAGTTCAACTCGTGACTCACCAGTTGAACCAATAACCCGCTATTTCCGTTGAGTCGATTCGCGAGCTGAGTTTAAAAACTATGATCGTAGGTATAGTGACAGCAACGACTGCAACTTACTTATACACATAGAATTGTGGCATTCACCATTGATGGAGGAGGATGATGCTTTCTGACCGTGCATGGTGGCCGTGTTGGGCTCAGAGACTGATTCACAGTGTAATTAAATGTTGCCAATGTGTGGCAATGAGTACCAAAACTAAATCTGATAGAATTAGATCTACCAATCGGCACAGCACAGCGAAAATATGAATCAGGATGAATAGTAAATTTTTCTACCGTGGGCCCACTGGTCACTATTCACGTAGGGCCCACTGGTCACTATTCACGTGGGCCCGCTGGTCACTATTCACGAACAGCACTATTCACACCAGTATCAAGAAATTTGCACACCGAATTTTTAACGTGGAAACCCCCAAATACCGGAGGAAAAAACCACGGGACAAACTCCGAAAATATTCCACTATATTCAGGATAATTACAAAATATCCTTTCCACACTCTCCAACCCAAGAGATAAATATAGTGTATCCCAGTGAGAACCCTCCTATTCAAATACTACAATTTTGCAGTACCAAGGAGTAATAGAGATGATACCCAAAAATATTCCCGGTGTATATACCCACACCCTACACTCTAAGGGATTTACTCACACTCTCTATTTTCTTCTCACTCTCAGAAAAATAATACACTCTCTGTATATTTTTCTCTCTATGCAGCTTGTGTTCTTTGCTGCTCTGATGCATCTTCCGCTGCTTCGAACGCCTCTATTTATAGAGGCTCTCTTGCGTATGAACGCGATCTGCGTTGCACGGCACCTAACACAAGTACACAGTAAATTTCACTGTTCACTTGTTGAAAAACTCTCCTCGGTACCGAACTCTTCACGCGTGAATAGTGATTTACTGTTTATGCGTGGAAAATTTTCCTCTCTTCACGTTATAGCTTCAAATTTTCAATAGTGGGACCCAACGGCTGGACCCCACAATTCTCCCCCTCTAGCCGATGGGAAAATAACCTGGGAACAATTATCTAGGATCCATGCCGATCAACTCAGCACAAAGTTGAAGCTTATCTCGTGCTACAACTTTCGTCATCATATCAGCAGGGTTTTTATCAGTGTGAATCTTTTTCAGCTCAAATTGCTTTTCTTCTATTGCTTGACGCAACCAATGATACCTGACATCAATGTGCTTCGTCCGCGAGTGATACATCGCATTCTTGCTCAAATCCAAAGCACTTTGACTGTCGCAACGGATAACGGACCTACTCTGCTTCATTCCCAATTGTTCAAGGAATCTTTTCAACCAAAGCATTTCTTTTCCAGCTTCAGTCATAGCAACATATTCTGCCTCAGTAGTAGACAAAGCAACACACTTCTGCAGTTTTGACTGCCAACACACAGCTCCACCTGCAAAAGTAAACACAAATCCGGAAGTAGATTTTCTACTATCCAAATCACCTGCCATATCAGCATCTGTATAGCCTTCCAAAACTGGTTCTGGTCCTCCAAAGCTCAAGCACATTCTTGAACTACCCTTCAGGTATCTTAAGATCCACTTCACAGCTTCCCAATGGTCTCTACCTGGATTGGAAAGAAACCTGCTAACAACTCCAACCGCATGAGCGATATCTGGCCGAGTACAAACCATAGCATACATCAAACTCCCAACTGCAGAGGAGTAAGGAATATCAGCCATAGCCTTCTTTCCTTCATTAGTCGTGGGACAACTCTTTTTGCTGAGTTTGAAATGATTGGCCAATGGTGTGCTAACTGCTTTAGCATTCTTCATATTGAATCTGCCTAGAACCTGCTCCACATATCTTTCTTGTGACAACCAAAGCTTTCTAGCCATTCGGTCTCGCAAAATCTGCATGCCCAGAATTTGCTTTGCAAGGCCTAGGTCCTTCATATCAAAGAACTTTGATAGCTCCTTTTTCAAATCACCAATCATCTTTGCTTCATGTCCGACTATGAACATATCATCTACATACAACAGAAGAATGATAAACTTATCACCTGGAAATGTTTTAACATATACACAGTGATCTGCATCAGTCCTGGTATATCCATGACCCACCATGAATGAGTCAAACTTCTTGTACCATTGTCTTGGAGCTTGCTTTAATCCATACAAGCTCTTCTACAATCTGCAAACCATGTTCTCCTTTCCAGCCTCCTCAAAACCTTCTGGTTGATCCATGTAGATTTCTTCCTCTAAATCACCATGGAGAAATGCAGTCTTCACATCTAACTGCTCAAGCTCCAAATCCAAGCTAGCCGTCAATCCGAGTATAACTCTAATAGAACTCATTTTGACAACTGGAGAGAAAATCTCATCAAAATCTATCCCTCGCTTTTGACCAAAGCCTTTTACAACCAAGCGAGCCTTATACTTCACTAGCTTGTTGCCATCTTTCTTCAGCTTGAACACCCATTTGTTCTTCAAGGCTTTCTTGCCTTCAGGGAGTTTTACCAGCTCATAAGTATTGTTCTTCTGCAAGGAATTCATCTCTTCTTGCATGGCTTTGATCCACTGAACTTTATCCTTATGAGTCTGAACTTCTTCAAAACTCTCCGGCTCCCCCTCATCAGTGAGAAGGATATATTCCGATCTGGGGTACTTCTTGGATGGTTGTGGCACTCTATTAGATCTTCTAAGTTGTGGTGTTTGAGCTTGCTCCCCCTGCTCAACACCTCCTCCATTTTCAGCATCCTCAATTGCTGGCTCATCATCAACCCCATGATCTTGGACCTCTCCCCCTGCTGTGGCATTTTCTTTAGGAAGAGACCGTGTAAAATCAATCTTATCACCCGGCTTCATCAGCTTTCTCTTGAGCAATGAGAATCCGACATAGTTTCTTGCTCATGAAACACTACGTCTCTGCTTCTAATAATCTTCTTCTTTTCCGGATCCCATAGCCTATAGCCAAATTCCTCATCTCCATATCCCATAAATATGCAAGGAATGGCTCTATCATCAAGCTTCTGTCTCTGCTCCTTACTTACGTGAGCAAAGGCTTTGCATCCAAACACCTTCAAATAAGAGTAACTTACATCATGTCCGGACCATACTCTCTCCGGAATGTCAAAGCCCAAAGGAACAGACGGAGATCTGTTAATCAGGTAGCACGCCGTTTGAACAGCTTCACCCCAGAATGGCTTAGGCAGCTTAGCCATTCTCAACATACATCTGACTTTCTCCATAATGGATCTGTTGATTCTTTCGGCTACACCATTATGCTGTGGGGTGCCAGGAACTGTCTTCTCATGCCTGATGCCATGTTCAGAGCAATAGTTCTTGAATTCATGAGAAGTGTACTCTCCCCCATTGTCACTGCGAAGACACTTCAAAGGTTTCCCAGTTTCTCTCTCCACCATGAAACCTCTTTAAGTATTGAAACACCTGGTCCTTCCTCTTTAGGAAATACACCCACACTTTCCGTGAAGCATCATCAATAAAGGTCATAAAATATCTGCTACCACCCAGAGTCTCCACCTCTATGGGATCGCATACATCAGAGTAAACCATATCTAAAATATTCTTCTTCAGTTTTAACTTTTTACTGAAAGATACTCTATGATGCTTGCCAAATAAACAATGATCACAAGGATTTAACTTTGTACCTTTGGCATAAGGAATGAGAGATTTCCGAGCCAAAATCTGCAATCCTTTTTCACTCATATGAGCCAGTCTTTTATGCCACAAATTTGGCGAAGCATCGTCTTCAACTGCATTTAATCCTCCAATCTGCTTAACTTGAGTCTTATACAAAGTGTTGTATTCTTCTCCTCTGGCAATCACCATCGAACCTTTGGAGAGCTTCCACTTGTCATCACCAAAGTTACTATGATATCCGGCTAGATCCAGAGCATGCACGGAGATTAGATTCAGGCGTAAATCCGGCACATGTCGCACGTTCTTCAATGTCAGTGTACATCCTATATTTGTTTGAATGCACACATCACCAATCCCCACAATGTCAGAATTACTTTTATTGCCCATATTCACTTTGCCAAAGTCTCCTTCTTTGTACAAAGTAAAAAATTCCTTGTTGGGAGTGGCATGATACGAAGCCGCTGAGTCAACGACCCATTCAACACATGAATCTGTAACATGACATTCTTCATCTACAAAAGAAAGCACCACCACTTTCCCATTTATCACAGGGGTTGTAGTATTTTCATCATCAGCCGCGTCCTGACTTCTCCGATTTTTATTGCCTCTATTCTTCCAAGCCTTACAATTCCTTTTGATATGCCCTTCTTCGCCACAATGGTAACATTTAAACCTTCTTCTTGACTGGGACTGCGATCGATCCTTTAGTTTTCTGGACCGTCCTCTGCTCTTGCTTCTCCCCCTGTTCTCTGCGACAAGGGCCTGAGAATTATCAATTCCCACTAAGACCTTTCTTCTGGTTTCTTCATTGAACATGCTGTCTTTGACTTGGACTAAAGATAGTTTTCCACTTGAAGCAGAGTTGCTCAGTGACACCACCAAGGTCTCCCAGCTATCCGGCAAAGAACTCAAAAGTAATAGTGCCTGTAACTCATCATCCAACATTATCTGCATGGTGCTTAACTGATTCACCATATTTTGGAAGTCACTCAAGTGCTCAGCAACAGACTTTCCATCTCTGTACTTGATATTCACCAGCTTTCTGATTGCGAAAGCTTTATTTTGTGCAGTCTTTCTCTCATAGAGATCTTCTAACTTCTTCCACAAAGTATGTGCATTCGTCTCTGTGGCCACATGGTGGAATACACTGATATCCACCCACTGCCTAATTAACCCAATGGCCTTCCGGTGCATCTTTTTCCAATTTTCTTCTGACACTTCTGCTGGCCTTGCATCTCCCTTCTCTACAGGATCATATAAATCCTTATAGAAAAGTATATCCTCCATTTTTGGCTTCTAGATGGAGTAATTTGCTGCTGTTAGCTTGATCATGGTACCCATATTCTCTTCCATTTAATTTACACAGCACAATCCTGAGCTCTATCCCACTTCTGACACCAAGTGGCTCTTTAAGTACCAGGGAGAAATTCTTTTCTGATGTGGAAGATCAGATTAAACTGCAACCACAGAGCATACTAAGAATAAATCCCACCGTACCAAAGCTCTGATACCACTTGTTGGGCTCAGAGACTGATTCACAGTGTAATTAAATGTTGCCAATGTGTGGCAATGAGTACCAAAACTAAATCTGATAGAATTAGATCTACCAATCGGCGCAGCGCAGCGAAAATATGAATCAGGATGAATAGTAAATTTTTCTACGTAGGGCCCACTGGTCACTATTCACGTGGCCCCGCTGGTCACTATTCACGAACAGCACTATTCACACCAGTATCAAGAAATTTGCACACCGAATTTTTAACGTGGAAACCCCCAAATACCGGAGGAAAAAACCACGGGACAAACTCCGAAAATATTCCACGATATTCAGGATAATTACAAAATATCCTTTCCACACTCTCCAACCCAAGAGGTAAATATAGTGTATCCCAGTGAGAACCCTCCTATTCAAATACTACAATTTTGCAGTACCAAGGAGTAATAGAGATGATACCCAAAAATATTCCCGGTGTATATACCCACACCCTACACTCTAAGGGATTTACTCACACTCTCTATTTTCTTCACTCGTAAAAATAATACACTCTGTATATTTTTCTCTATGCAGCCTTGTGTTCTTTCTTTGCTCACGATGCATCTTCCATTTGCTTGACGCCTCTATTTATAGAGGCTCTCTTGCGTATGAACGCGATCTACGTTGCACGGCACCTAACACAAGTACACAGTAAATTTCACTGTTCACTTGTTGAAAAACTCTCCTCGGTACCGAACTCTTCACGCGTGAATAGTGATTTACTGTTTATGCGTGGAAAATTTTCCTCTCTTCACGTTATAGCTTCAAATTTTCAATAGTGGGACCCAACGGCTGGACCCCGCAGGCCGGTCCTGCAGCCTTTTATGATGACAAGATCCGACGGTGACGTGTGGGAATGCGCCCACGTGGACCACTTGGATTCTGCTGACGTGTCACCTTCATATTTCATTGCCATTTCCGCCAACCAATTTCTTTCGTTACTATTGGTTCTGGTTAGTTTCCATTTCCTTCTTCTTTTTTCCCCTTGTTTGATACATTTGTCCTCTTATGTTAAGTTTATGGCTAGTTTTTAGTTTGGTATTAATGAATAATTCATGTTATGAAAAAGTGCAAGGACCTTGTACCTGGCTGGTTTTGTGAGTTTGTTCATTTACATGTTTCTGACTTTATCCAATTAACCTTTGTACCTGAACGCTTTTGTGTGTTTATTCCCCACAGCTAGCTTGCGATTTTGTTTTTCCTTTATCTTATGATGTTATGACTATTATGGAAGATTGTATAATCACACCCATGACATGGTCGCCCTGAGTTGAAACAATCTATGCTGAATTAAACAGATTGAATCAGACCAATCATTCAATTGAAAAAGAATATTTTTTTAACATTTTATTCATATTATCATCAAATTTATTTTTATAACATCATCTAATTTTTAATTGATTAATTCAATACATCAAATCGATGTTTAAACTAGTTGATTCATTATTGTCTGATTCAACTTTAACATATATAAAAGAAGTTAAATTATAAATTATCCGCTTCAACATTAGAATTTTGATAAGATATTTTCCGAACTTAAAATTTTTTATAATTTTTTTGGCTTGAACTTTTATTATTTGATAATTTATGTCCTAAAACAATTAAATGTACCAAAAAAAATTCCTTAATAACTTATTTTCCTAAAGCAAGATTATCAAATTCTTGAGTTAACTCATAAACTCTTGTAAATTTAGGTTCCTAAATCAAGTTAACTTGCTTGAAAACTTTGACGTGAGTAAACTTGAGCAAACTTGGTTGAACTCGGATAAACTCGCAAGTTTACACTTTTAGTTAGACTTTGGTATCTCAAACAATAAAACATGGAATTTCACAATAAGCACTCGTAATTAGAAATTCCAAAATTGAAATTATGATGTATTGACTTATATTATTTTGATTTTTCACACTCTAAAGTTTCGCTTTGTTATATTTCTTAAGATTTTAATTTGTATTTGCTTCATTATGATGATACAATTGAATCTTTTAAATCTTTTTGTTTAATCATAAATTTATTTTATTATAATTGCATGTATTGAATATCTTTTAATATTAATTTTAAAATAAGTAAAATTTTGCAAGTTTATGAGTCAAGTTTATCTCGGCTTCACGAGTTTAAGTAAACTTACAAGTTTGATAATAACCTTGTTACATAGTAAACATTTAATTTTTTTTTATTTCCATCTAAATCAGAATACTAGTTCGAAGGAAAAAGATAAACATATACAACGTGTAGGTTGACAACAATCTAATTTGGCATACATTTAGATTTCTTTTATTCATATAATAATCAAGTATATGTTCTATTATTGACATATTTTCCTTTTTCTAAGACAAACTATGTCTTTATTTAGTGAAAACAAAGATTTTGTTATACTATATAATTACTCATACTAAACAAAAATTACATATACTCTGGTAACGAAAATCATTCAAATTGATTTTATATATATATATATATAACTCTCACTGATTTGCTCTTCCTCTCTCTCAAGAGGAAAATGTGTTTGGATGAAAGAGGTATCCACACCCTTATCCCTCCTCAATCAATATGGGATTAGTTCCATTCCCCTCTTGAGGAGACAAAATTTTCCCCACTCAATCCCAACTATCATATTGCGGTTTCTTTCTTTCAAAAACACCTTAAAAACCTCTCTCTGTCTTATCTAATGTAGAAAGAGTTGGAAAAGTGTGATGTTATAATGATATGATAGTGAAGACCCACCTTTTTTGTGTAGGTGTCTATTTGTGCCCCTAAAATGAGATGTACAACATAACTCGGGTCAAAATCTTATAAACACGCCTTATATTCAAATGTCCAAGAGTTCAACCACATCGGCTTTACACAGTTACTTGCCAAGTAAAAGTTAAAAAATTGTTTCAAATTTTCAACTTTTCTTTGTTGCATTGACTTATATATAATTTAATAACTCTGGACAAGCACACACAGAAACTCGTGCCCAGTATTGTTCATGCAAAGCTCACATCTATTACAGCACTTAGTTGACATCTTTCAATCATAAAAGTCACAAAATCAAGTTTCTAACTTATTGGTGTATCTACTAAAATTACACAACTAATTCTTTCCTTTCCAGAGGCTAATATTTCTACGATAAAAATCATTCTTGTCGCCAAAATATTACTTACAGGACGGCTGATATACCAATCACAGTGAATATACATTTGCAGATTTACAGTATAAGAGTTTTACAGCAGCCACAGATCCATCATAAATCCCACTACTTCCTGAGCCTTTTGACCATCTGCCACCTTTCAGTTTCACTAACTGCGCCATAAGACAAAGTGAAAAACATGAGAAAAGAAATTTCTAAATTCTACCAGGTATTCATACTAGTCATAGATACCAAAACAAAAAGTGTATTATGTAATGGAAGGACCGAGTAAGAATAAGCATGTTCGGCCTGCCAAACAAACAATTCAAAAGTTGGTTAATGATCCGGGAATCAAGGAGAAGGATCTGACTTCTGAGAGTGAGCAACAGAAAGAGAGTGGCTAATAAGCTGCTGCAGGACTACGTGCTAGGGGCATGAGATCATTGTGGTATGTCATCTCCCTCCCTTATGTACCTTCTCTGACTCTCTTACCTTTCTTCCCTTTGTCCCCATCGATCTATCTTTCCATACTGATTCCATCTCTACTACTCACAGGTGGTGGTGTAATTGGGCTGTTTCCCACCTCTTGAAGACTTACCTGATTACGGCCTTATTCCTTTTCCTTTAATTACCTTGTCCTGTTTCATTGGACCACTGTTACATTGAATACCGTACGCCTGAACTTTTACTTCCCTTATATCAATATAAACTGAGGACATTCATTACATATTGTGTGCAAGGATATGTAAGGGTTATATCTCGCCATTTGCTATTTGCTAAGGCCAAAATTACCGGCAAACCTAATCTTCCCTGAACAGTGGAAGTACGAAAACTGTACTTTTAGCAGTTTTTGTTTCTTACCACTTCTATAGTCTGTTTCTTACCACTTCTATATGTCAGTTCCATCACAAAACATATGCAATATTTTCAAATTGCAAATATGTAGCCACTCTGCCTATGTCTCATACAAGCAAATGAGTAATATTATTGCAGGACATATTACCGCCTCAAATGGAGTTAAGAAAAGTATAATAAAAGAGATTTTATAGTTTTAAGAAACTAACCATCAAGAACATTGAGCAGTTACATGATGGACAAAAACTATCAGGCACTGCTACATATTTCGTTGTAGTGATTCAATCTGTATTCCACGTTTCAAAAGAGATCTATATGCTGGACTTCTTGACCATTCATCTATTTCACTAGCACGTAGAACAGGCAGCGGATGAGACAGTTGCCTTGTTTGTGCATTCCTAGACAGCAGAAAAAGTTTAGCTTCAATGAGAACATTGCAACCCAACTTTCCAATGCCAAAGGCACAAAGCTACCAACCTCATGTACCATCCAATTGGGCTGGAAGCAGCTTTTTCATATGAACGAGCTTGCTCCAAGAATGCATCGACATTTAGTTGATCAGCCATAGATGGGCATCCCCCAGCTAATTTCATGAGGACAGATATGACTACCTCTTGTAGGATATGGAAATAAAAGTTTTACAATTAGACCAATCTACAACATAGAAGTTATAACTTAAAATTAAAGCAATGTACACATAGAATATGAAGTTTGATATTAGAATACCTTAGGTTCTTGAGCAACAAGAAGAGCTGCACGATCACAAGTCAACTCAGCTGCTCGAAGCCAGCGGAATAACTGCTCTTCCAAAGTCCGAGCTATCATACCACCAATTCCTACAACAAATGGCACTAGTTAAGAAAGAATAATTCAGCAGAACCATGTACGAAAAAACTACTTGATCTTATCAACATTAAAACAAGCTACTTGATATATACCCATTATCAATAAAAGAAGCTACACTTTGATGGTGTGTCTTGTTGGGGGTAAAATTGAGGGTGAAAAATTTCATGACCCAACCAAACAAATCCTCATAGGTGAAAAAGGAAAAGGTTGAAATTATGGCATCATAATCAATTCTTCATGCTCGTTATAGTCAATCGGAAGTAAGAGTGACATGGATTTCAACCCTAGTGCAGGTTGTGGGGGTTGGACAAATATTGTACCTCCTGCTTTGATTATCCAACATACTTAACTACTTTGCCATAAGATATAACACAATTTGGGCATAGAAGCTAAAAAATGATGGGCCTACACTTCAAATTCCCTAATGAATATCAATTCTATGAATATGTATGACAAACCAAAAGACAAATGATATAAATAATAAATATATGTGTTGGTATGTATGTATCACAAATTATTAAAAAATGATAAATGCCCCATTTCACTTACCAGGTACAGTATAGGCTCCAAGGGTAAGAATATTTGCATATGTAAGCCACACACCATGATCACATTTTAGGTGGCCCAACTCATGAGCCAAAACAGCCTGTTAAAGTAAACTGATGGCAAGTTAATAGCCTTTTGGAACCAGAATAACGGATAAGACAGAAAATTTTAGTTGAATTGACAAATTGATCAGGCATATTGGAAGAGAAGAACATACATATAATGTAATGGTTCCTATCTGTGATTTCATACACCTCAATCTACTCAGAACATCCCACTACTTGTGGGCCATTCAGAATAGGGGGCAGAATTTCATGGATGCTAAGGTAGCTACAAAAAATTGGCTCTCTAGATTTTCTAATAGAGGATACATGTAAGGATATTTTTGGAGTGCAACTGACTAGCAGATTTATTGATTCATCTCCAATGAATATAAATGGAATTAAAAAACAAATGTGAAACACATAAAATTAGAACCTGCAACTCTGTTTTTGTCAGGAGCTCCACAAGGCTAGTATGAACAACAACAAAAGGCCGTTTACCACTTATAGCTAATGTATATGCATTTGGCACAGGACTTTGACGAACGTATAGATCAGGGGGATCAACATTTAATATTTGTGCAGCTTCGACCATTAAGTGGTGAAGATCAGGAAGCTGAGATGACAAAAAGAAAAGCTTAGTTACTTTTCTGGAGAAATTTAGATGACAGCAACTCAACAGTCAACATAATTGGATCACTTGTTGATCCAAGTTGCATAGAATAGAACTGAACTCCATTTGAACATTGTTGACTTGCAATTCATACATTAAAACTGACTCAACTTATATAATTAGCAAATAAATTATAACATAAAGCTCAACTAAGTGGAAATGGTAGAACTAGGATATGTTAAAAGCAGAGACTCCTGATCTATTTAGCCAGAACAACCATTGCTAAGTTGGTAGTAACTTGAGAAACAGGTTTATCTACTGTTTTTTCAAGAATGGTTACACAGACGCACTTGCACATTCTTATAGAAGTACACGAAGAACATGATCAATGGTCCATCATTTGTGTGGAGAACATAAAAGAAAATGGAATTCACACAAATTATTTCAGAGCTTTGCCAACATGCATTTTATATGCATAAACATGCAAATTTGTGTCTTGACAGTATGTTTTTTCGCTTTGCATAAATTAGAAGTGGATTTCAACAAAACCAAGCATTTCCACCAAGAGGTGAGGACGATTCATTGTATTTATATATCATCTATTATATTGCCTATCTACCAAGAATGTTCTTTACTGTGTACTTCCTGGAGAAAAAGTTTATTTTCCAAGTGTTATGGATACCTGATTTTTTGAAACAAGGACAGATGTCCCTATGTTCTCAAGCAGCATGACCTGCTCTGCCACAGTTCCTGCAATTCATTTTAAGAGAACCATGTCACTAGGCAACATGAACAATTTCCAGCCCAGGATTATTCAAATAAGACATAGAATAAAAGGCACTTGAGTAACTGAAACAAAAGCTATGTTTCTGATAGAATGATAAACAGCAACCAAAAAAGAAAAAAAGAAAAAAAAAAAGAGAAAGAAATCTGATTGGGATCTGAAAAGCATGCATAAATTCATAACTAAGCAGCAAAAAGTAGTGCCATTTTGTGCCTCACTCATTCAGTTGACCATCACTGATCACATCAAGGCAGATAAAATTCACTAGTTATATGGGAAAGAATAACTACAGCATGGCCTGGCACATGAAAATATGAAATCATGCACGCATGGGATGGGAAGTCCTAGCTGTCAGAGATACAATACTATTATTGCGTCTCCACCTAAATAGCTTAAGCCTAGATTACCCATAGTTAACGGCTCAGCAAAATGTACAAAGTAGTAGTGGCTATCTCATATCCGTGAATGGAATTATGGAAATATAAAGGGTGACATTTTCTACTAACTAGAACAACTTAGGCAAAGATGGTTGCACAAACTATACGAGGTATGTGCACAATTTGAACCATTCAGGAATAGTTTTACAACATAACGAAGTGTCATCCAATGGCTTGCATGAGAATAGAAATATGTGATAGTTGTGTGAGTAAAAGTTTGTCCGACTATCATAACCTAATAAATTTCAATCTTCCACCAGACATTAAAAAAAAAAAAAAGTTTCATCTAAAAGTCAAACTACTTCTATCAAAGAGATGATTAATGAAAACTTAAGGTAAACCCTCCTTTATTGTCACAAACATTACAGTTATAATTCACTAAGCCGTCGTCATAATTACCTAGAAGAGCCTTCCCCAGCTCATTCAATCCTGGAATTGCTCTCAGTATCAGCGTATTCTGAACATCGAAAACAAAACCAAAAGACAAAGCATGAGCTCCTAGAAGGGGGCAAAAAAAAAAAAGGCCCGTTGAAGTTCAGAAGTTCTTAATTAAATTTAAATTGTTTCAGAAGTGATACCTGTTTATCGAGAGGGTGCCGAAAATCATCCGCGTCGAGGTCTCGGAAGGCAAGAGCAGAACCTGCTCTGCAGATGGGTCCTACGATTTTCGGGTTCGTTCGGACTCTTCCGAGCCTGATCGCCGAACAGGAGCCGAACCTCAATTTGTCGGAAGCTAGGAAGCTGAGGGAGAGAGAAGTGATGCTGATGGGTTTGTGAAAGAGGCAGAGCGTGGAGAAAGGCATGGAACCGATGGAAGCCATAGAAGAAGAAACATAAGAAGAGGAAGAAGCGCAGGTTAGCTACGGAATGGTGTTTTTCTTGTCGAGAGGATGGATGGGTGCGCAGTGCCCACCGTGACCTTGGTCATAATATTTGGGACTCTGTTGTTTACAACTGTTGTTGGTTAACGTAAGGGAAGTTGTGGCCACAGCCGCAGGTATGGTACCTATTTCGCGCCACTTCATTTTCTGTTGACTTTGGGAGATTAGTTAACTTTTGTGTGTGCTAAGTTTGTGTTCATCCAAAGGTTTACTATCCGGATCGATTGCCTAGACATGAGATATTTTGAGAAGTTTTCGTGTTTAATGTGGCACTAAATACAAAGCCAAAGCTTCATACCTCTGCCCATTCCATCTCAATTGTCCAGAACCGAAAAACCACATTCTCCTTTCCTTCGTAACTTTTAAAATATTTGTCCACTTAAAAAAAAAAAACATCTTTTAAAATATTTATCAATTTCATGAAGCAAATTTTTTTATTTCAATAGTATCTCTAAGTAATCAATGACCATTAGTATATCATTTTATTTTCAACCGTTTGCATTCCACAATTAATTGTCATTAGGGTATACTAATTTATACACCATTATTTTATATAAGAATACTCTATTACTATATTATTTATCACATTTCTTAATATTAGTATTTATCCAAATTTGATAGATATTTTACAAGTGAAAAATATTAAGAAAGCAATAAATGATTATTAATAATAATATAAAAGTATATTAAATAATAAGATTGCCCTATTTATTAGGGGTCCGTGATTGGCCATAAAATGAAGAATGATTGATCCGTTTTAGTTATTTGAGTTGAAAGTATCAAATTGCTTATAAAACAAGGCGAGTTGGCCTGCCAACTCAATTTTAATTAGTTTTTAACTATTTTTACCAATTTGCCATGACCCAACTCAAGTTGGTTATAAAAAGGGACAGGGCAGGTTGAAATTGTTTGGCGGGTAGAAAAATTCAATCCATCCCGTCAAAAAGTGACGGATTGGTGGACTGACTTGATGGACTCAACTCGTTTTGTCACCCCTACTATTTATTTTTCAAATATGATTATGCTATTGAAAAAACAAAAGTAGATAAAAAAATAATTAATTATGATAAGGGTATAATTGAAAAACAAAAATTAATGTTTTCTTAATTTGATAAATGGATAAATAAAATGAGACAAAAATTTAAAAAAATGGACAATTGAGATACAACGTAGGGAGTATGTTTGAATCTCATGTCCTTATAATGTTAAAAAAAACAATAACTATTTTGATGATAGCATTTTTAATTTGACATCAATTTGACTCTAACAAAATTTATGAGATCAATTTAATCTTAACAAATTTTTTATATTAATTTAGTCCTAACATTTTTAATTTTGATATCAATTTAGTCCTAATATTTTTTTATTTTGACATCAATTTATTCATTTTATTTAAGTGAAAATCCAATAAAATGACTAATTTGATATTAAAATAAAAAATATTAGGGCTAAATTGATGTAAAACATTTTGTTAGAATTAAATTGATGTCAAAATTGAAAATATTATGACCACAATAGTTATTCACTCTTAATGAAATACATTATATAAATAGGGAGACTTTTGGAGAAAATGTTCTTAGTAACTAGTGTATTATGTGATGAGTTACTTTAATTTATGTGTGTTTAATATTGAATAAAGTGGGTAGGGTGGTAAATTTTTGGATGATTATTGATTATGCATTAGCAATAACAGACAAAAAAATTTTAGGTTGTGAAATTAACAAAATTAATTTTGATTAAAATTTTTTATATAATGATCAAATCACGTTTTATTATATTGGTGAAATATGTTTAACTTTCACTTTACTATCTCAAGAATCATGCATATGAAAAGATTTGGTCAAATAATAATATAAAAAATAGTATATTTAAATTAATCCCCTTTTAAAGTTTGTATTAGACAAATTACTCCTTTAAAAAAAAAATCTGAGTATCATGATTGAAAAATATAAATTAATCCTCAATATCATGGGAAGGTCAAAATTGGTCTATGAAAAGGTCAAAATAAAAGCTTCATGCGACGAGCAAGTACCATTTATTATTCAAAGGGGGCACTACCAACCGAACAATCCTTCAAATGCTGCCGCCAAAACTGGGCCCGTTGCGTAAACACCGCACCGCTATCCACTCCCCACAATCTGCGCTGCGAAGAACATTCTCAACCATTCTGCCACCCCCATCTCCAAATGGTCTCTCTCTTCTGGCCGACAAATGCACCACCATGGACCACCTCAAACAGGTGCACGCCCAAATGATCGTCTCCGCCGGTATCCACGACCCCTTCGCCGCCAGCCGCCTCCTCTCCTCCTGCGCCCTCTCCCCCTTCGCCGACCTCACCCGCGCTTCCAGAATCTTCTCTTCCCTCTCCTTCCCTCCCAACACCTTCATGTGGAACACCCTCATTCGCGCCCACTCCAACAACAACAACAACAACAACAACAACCCTCTCCTTTCCCTCGCCCTTTACGTCAACATGAGGAGGCTCGGCGCCCTCCCTGGAAAACACACCTTCCCCTTCCTCCTCAAGGCTTGCTCCTTCCTCCGCTCCCTGAAAGCCTCCAAACAGGTCCACTCCCACGTGCTGAAATTCGGGCTCTGCTCCGATTCCCACGTCGCCAATGGTCTCGTCAGGGCTTACTCTGTTTCCGGCGATTTGGCCTCTGCGCGCCATGTGTTCGATGAAACGGCGTGCAGAAGTTTGAGCCTTTGGACCACGATTATATGTGGATACGCTCAGGATTTCAGTTCCAACGAGGCTCTGGCGCTTTTTGATGCGATGGTTAGTAAGGGGTTGGAGCCGAATGGTGCCACGCTGGCTTCGGTGTTGTCGGCTTGCGCGCGGTCGGGTTGTCTCGAGCTTGGGGAGAGGATTCATGAGTTTATGAAGGTGAAGGGGTTTGAAGTTGGAGTGATTCTTGGGACGGCGTTGGTTTCTATGTATGCAAAGAATGGGGAGATTGCTGTGGCTCGGAAGACGTTCGATGAAATGACTGAGAGGAATGTTTTTACTTGGAATGCTATGATCTGTGGTTTGGCTGCTCATGGACACGCTGAAGATGCTCTTGGTCTGTTTGAGAAGCTGAAGAGGGAGCAAGTTGTTGTTCCGAATGATGTCACCTTCGTAGGGGTTTTGTCGGCTTGTTGTCATGCTGGATTGGTTGATATTGGTCGCGATATTTTTTATTCGATGAAGAAGGTATATGGGATTGAGCCAAAGATTGAACATTATGGGTGCTTGGTTGATCTTCTTGGGAGAGGGGGTAAGTTGCTAGAGGCAGAGGAATTGATTAAAGGAATGCCGTGGAAGGCTGATGTTGTTATCTTAGGAGCCTTGTTGGCAGCCTGCAAAAATAATGGAAATACCGAGGTCGCTGAAAGAGTGGTGAAAGAAATTCTGACTTTGGAACCTCATAATCACGGAGTTCATGTTGCTTTGTCAAATATGTATGCAGAGGCTGGAGAATGGCAGGAAGTATTGAGACTGAGGAAGGTTATGAAAGAAGAGAGAGTAAAGAAAGCTCCAGGATGGAGCCTTGTTGCCACGTAATTGAGTTTGAGGAATGTTATGTTGATGCACAAAAGCGACGCATATGATACTGTGCACGGCTAATGAAGGACGCTCTATTATACACACACTGCATGGAAGCACACTGTGGACTAGGCTGTAAAAGGAAAATTAGAAGGAAAAAAAAAAAAAGGAGAAGAAATAATGCGCCGCAAATCGTGAAGGGGAGAAGGGGAAAAAAAAAAAGAGAAAAATTTAGAAGCCGCCATATTCCCCATCACAATCTGACTTCTCCATCCATCGCATGCATGAAGCCACAGTCCACACAAGCTATCACAGTCTGCCACGGAGGTAGCGGGTCTCCGCCACGGAAGCAGCGAGAGTCGGCAACGCAGCCTCTGCGAGTCCGTGACGTCCTCCACCTCCACGATGGCGCCTCGTCCTCTGCCGCCCTTCAACAAACCTTCATGACTTAAGGTTTGGACAAGCACTCTCCTACCACAAATCCAAAATAGGTATATGCCAAAAAGCAAAATGAAAAACAATCAAGTTGGTACACAAAACAGTTGTTTTTTCTTCTTTTCCCTCAAATCTCCTCATCAACACTTGATGATCTTCTTCTGAGTACCCGTAGTGAGAAGGCTTGTATGGACCCTCAAGTGGTATACTAATGTAATCAGCCTGAACTTGGGTAAGGTTGGGTTGGTAGGTTGAAAAAATGAAAAAAAAAAAAAAAAAGTTGTGAAAGCAAGCTTGTGTAAATCAACATTGAGGTAATACAAAAAGAAAAAAAAAAAATCAACATTGAGGTTGCCGAATCCTTAACCCCATCGAAACTCTAAACCCTCTTGTTTCTCATGTATAAAAGCTTGTTTAAGGTTGCTTCTTGACAATAATTAAAATTGATTGTAAGCTATTATGCTTTTTTTTGTATGTTTATTTATTTATTGGTTCTCTTGTGTACTAGATTCATTATTTGCTAAGGCTACATTGCCTTTGCTACATTTTGTTTCCTTCTTATTGATGGGTTGATTATATTTTGACAGCATAATCAGTGTGTATACATGTGATAGGACTTTTGCAACTCTCTTGGTTGAACTCCCACTTGCACTCTTCAATTCATTGGTTACCACAGCCTGTTCGACATCAAAATTGAATAGAAACAAGGTATTTGGACTTTTTCTTTTGTTAAATTTAAGTTAAGTAATGATATATTTTGCTAAAAATGACCCTTTTGTGGTTCATCGACTATGGTGTTGGATAACTCACATTAATTTTTATCATCAATGCCAATCATTGATATTTGGCTCCCTTCAATAATTTGTGGTATGAAGGAGTCTATTTTACTAGCTCTTTGATCTAAATTTATTTGGAATCGTAATTCTATGCCAAATAATAATTTCTTGAAAGTTACCAACAACCTAAGGAAGTTACCAACCTTTTCAGCTTAAGTTACCAATAATTGTGAGTCAATTACCAACTAAGTGTAGGAAAAATTTGAAGTCACTTTGTTATTGTGGCATTACTTGCATGATGCAACTGGACTTCCTTCATCAATTAGTAATGCAAATAGTCTATTGGGGTAGAATAGGAAGATTTTGCCTTATATATTGTCTAGTTTTCTGTGTAAGAAATATCATCGAAAATATGTACCAAGGGCAAGAATTGGTCAAATATGTTTCTAGTACCCATTGATAAGTGTTGCACGAATGTTGGTATTTTTTGATAAATTTGTTGGCGATGCCAAAAGTTGGTATTGTATCAGTTTTGTTAATATTTAAGGAGATTTGAATTTTTTTGGAAAATTGAGTTTGAAGACTATGCTAAAGAACTTATGGGCCCCTTGGATTGATGAATTGTACTTAACACAACATCCAAAATGTGCCCCAAGGCAAAAAACTGGTCAATTTTTTTTTTTTGTATCCATTGGTAAGTGCTGCTAAAATGTTAGTTTTTATTGATAAATTTGTTGGTAATCATGCCAAAAATTGGTATATTATAGGTTTTGTAAATATTGAAGGGGGTTTGAATTTTCGTGGGAAATTGAGTTTGAGGATTATGCTAGAGGACTTATAGGCCTTTTGCATTGATGAATTGATGGTCAACACATCATCGAAAATGTGTTCCATGGGCAAGAATTGGTCATTTTTTTTTTTTTCTGGTACCCATTGTTAAGTGCTGCACAAATGTTGATTTTTTTTGATAAATTTGTTGGCGATCATGTCAAAAGTTAGTATTTTATCAGTTTTGTTAATATTTAAGGGGATTTGAATATTTTTGTTAACATTTTCTTGTTAATATTCAAGATTTCTTTGCAGACTTGATTTTGTTTTTTTGTATTTTTTTTTTTTGCAAAAAATGTCTTTCCCAATATATGATTTTCCTTAATAAATCTTGGTGGTGACACCATGAAATATTTTCAAACAATTTTTTATCATCTCCCATCATGCCACTCTGAGGTAAGGTTGTGATGGATGAACTGTAAAATAATCCCAACAAAGTTCATCTGTAACTGAGTCAAAGACTATGATTCATAATCAAAGTTAGAAAAGTTAATTGTGTTTTAAATTTGAGAGACCAAAGTGACACATATACTAAAACATAGAAGAGACACAGATTTACTTTTAACAGTTATTGCACAAATAATCCATGAGATGCTTAACATCTTGAGGAACCGTTGACATTAGAAAATTCTACAATGGCAAAGCTAGAACATCTTGGAAATGAGAATATATTCTCCTTGACTTTCTCCATATTAATATCTGAATACCACAACCATAAAGCTATACATATAGTCATTAGCTCCAAGACTATTGCATCAGCCATCACAAATTTTGCCAAACAAATCTTATGCTCATGCATATTAAACCCCTTAAACTGAATAACTTTGAGGCTTGACAAAAAGCAATAAGGCACTGCTAATGAAGCCAAGGCATCTTTATTTAAGGTAGATAGTCCCTGAAATATTTTTTGTGTACAATTATTAGTCATCTATCCATAATTTACACTATATACCTAACAAACACATGAAAAGCAAGAGTATCTAGACTTACATTAAGTAAAACAAGAGTGTTAAGAATTGGGGAATTGTGGAGAAAGTTCAATAAGGCTTCAACAGTAACCTTGTTTAGTTGTAGATAAGTCAACCTTCCAAAGGCTAGCATATGGGTGAATATATTTTTGGCATGAACAAGAACCTGTATGGCAAGGGAGAAACTTGTTCAAATTCTAAGAGTCAAATTTTTCTTTCCCATTTTGGATGCAAGATAGCCAGGGCCAATAAAGTGTTCTATCAAAACTAAGAATCACATATGTACCTCTGTACTAGGGTACAACACTATTGAGTTTTACAGTTTCTACATTGAGGTTGTACATTAAGTAAAGTTGCCCAATCTTTTAATACATGATTTACTTTTCAGTCAAATAAAGTCAAGCATATTGTTTTTGTTAAAGCATTAAATAAAATGGAAGCCACACGCCTAAACCAGGGATCTTAAATTACTTTCCTTTTTTTTTTTTCCTGCTTCACATGTCGTTTGGTATTAGGAGTACGATTGTGGGGCTATGCTAGTGGCTTCCTCAACAATTTTTTCGCTCACCCTGCAATAGTGGAGTGTGGGTTCTTCATAGCCTCAACTTCACGATCCAAATCAATATAACTGTTAGGCCCAGCTCTTCGCTTTCTCTTGTATGCTTTCAACTGGTCAGTGCTGCTGGAGGGTGGTTTATCGGTAGCCTCAACTCCATTAGATTTGTTAATATCGATGGTTAGTATTGCTAATTATTAATGCCATTAACTAAACAATAAGATATATGCTTATATAATTATTTATCATGTATATTAAAAGAAAAATGACAAACCTTTGTGGCTATCTTCAATGGTATTTGGATCCTTTGATTACTTGTTATGAACATCTATGCTTGGGGTAGCAATCAAATGGGTGGCATGACCTTCATACACACAAGTGGGCAATAAATCATCAACTTTTGTAGTTTTCGGTACATGCGCTCTGTGGGCATTTCTATCGTCCAACACCCACTGAAGGAGGAGCTCATGACGATGTGGCAATATCAAACTGCATGAATTGTTTATTTTTTATTAGTTATTAGTACAAGTTGAGAATCATGGTACATAATGAAATTTTGAAAAGAAGACTTACCTTAGGCCACATAGGCATTGTAAGTCCCCCCATCATATGTGGTGACACCATCCTACATCTCCATATACTTAATCATGTAAATTCCACAATCATTGCTTTATGATTAAGGTACACACAACCACAAATATGTAAGATCGACTATTCCCATGTTAAAGGTACACAAGTATATTTCAAATGATAAACCAATTAGCCCTTATCTACCATCTTGTTGTGGCAATTCAACACAATCTACCTTTAACTTCATTTGGTCTGGAGTTAATGTTCGATCTAATAAGACCAATAGCTCCTCAAGCCAAATAGCCTACAAGGACAAAGTACATTTTACATTCAACAATATTTCACAATTTAAATAGACATATTAAAAATGATCTTTAACTTGACTAAATCTAAAAATCATATTGCCAAATTATCGACCAATAATTTGTCACCATCATGGGTGTCAATCATGGAATCCAACACAAACAAGTTATTTTTATGTCGGTCCACAACATAACACCACCAATGACTATCCATTACTACTGACATAAATATTTGCAACAACTATACAAATTGCATTACATGAGACCACACCCAGTATAAAAAAAATATTAAACAATGTTAAGATGTGAATACCAAATTGCATCTACCCATGTCGACCTCGTGTGAAAGGAAATGACATTCCTTTAGTATACTTTCCCATGGCTTATGTTGGTCATTCCGAAACTCCTGAAAACCAAGTGTAATCTTATTCTACGCTCATGGAAAAAAAAACACTATTTAGAGAAAAAAAAATTAACCCTAGTGTGATTTGAACGAAACTTATATAAGTGATTGTCATCCCCACAAACTATGTAAGCAAGCAATGTTGAGATCTCCTAGTTCGTGTCTTTTCCACACCATTTAATATCATACTTATGAACAACACAACTTGATCAACAATAAGGGGACATAAGTCAATATAAGCTTGAAACAGGACCAATCTTACAACTAATTAAACAAGCTATGTTTGCAGTGTTATGTACTATATTCATGATCCAGTGTCTTGGCCTCATTGTTGCAATATCTCTAAGGTCCAAAAAATAGCCATTGATATAACGAACCCCTACATCACAAATACACAGTAGTTAGTCCTATATCAAACCATATGATGCGTTGGTTACACTTAAGTATCTGAATTTCCAAAAATGATAAAAAAATGAGAACCATACTGTTTGGCGATATCAGTTTTTCCTCTCGGATCTTTGGTGCAATAAACATACAACTTTTGCATCATTGTTTCTCTTTTTATCCGAGAAGTATTACTTGTACCAACATCTTCAAAATTGGTAACTGACTCTAGGGTTGCCTCCATTACTCTTCTCTCAAGCATTTGTTTATGCTTAGTTTCTTCATCACTGGTCATGCATCTGTCAGTCTTCTCTTCATTCTCCTCATCATTACCCATATAGGATTCATCAATTTTGAAGCTTGGTAGATTTGGCACTAACACACTATTACATTTGCTAGCTAGTATAACATCATCCAGTTTCTTAAATATTTGCAAATGTCACACCACCCACTCTCAAACAATCTATATATAGATGCAGAGTAAATGTTATTTGCTATTGCAAATGATAGCTTTTCCAAACATAATAGTCATCAAAGTAGATAAATAAATAATTAATTAATTACTAACTTAATAGTCTTATATTTTACTTTTGTAAGTATTGTTGAGCCACTCTAGATCAACTAGTTTGGCTCGATCCTTCATGCGGTACAATAAAGTATTAAATAACAATCACTGTGAATTGAATATACTCATTTGGACCATCTTAACTTTTTAATTTGCCAAACAAACCAAAACCAAAAGTAAGGTAAAGTTTGAAATTGGCAAATAAAAAGTTAAGAAGGTCCAAGTGAGCAAGTTCAATTCACAATGATTGTTATTTAATACTTTATTATTTTTTCTTTCATAGGGTATATTATACCGCATGAAGGATTGAGCCAAGCTAGTTGATCCAAAATGACTGAACAATACTTACAAAAGTGAGGTATAAGACTATTTAGATAGTATTGAATTAATTAATTATTTATCTACTTCTATGACTATTAAGTTTGCGGAAGCTATAATTTGCAATACTAAATAATATTTACCTTGCATCTATTTATAGATTGTTTGAGAGTTGGTGGTGCGACATTTGCAAATGTTTAATAAACTGGATGATGCTGTACTAGATGGCAAATGTAATAGTTTGTTGGTGTCAAATCTGCCAAGCTTCAAAATTGAGGAATCCTGTATGGGTAATGATAAGGAGATTGAAGAGAAGACTAATAGATGTGTGGCCAGTGATGAAGAAACTAAGCATGAACAAGTGCTTGAGAGAGGAGTGATAGAGGCATCCCTAGAGTCAATTACCAATTTTGAAGATGTTAGTACAAGTAATATTTCTCGAATGAAAAGAGAAACAATGATGCAAAAGTTGTGTGTTTATTGCACCAAAGATCTGAAAGGAGAAACTTATATTGACCCAAACAATATGGTTCTTATATTTTACCTTTTTTGGAAATTCGGATATTAAAGTGCAACCAACACATCATATGGTTTGGTATAGGACTAACTACTTTGTATTTATCGTGTAGGGGTTAATTATATCAATGGCTATTTTTGGGATCTTAGAGATATTGCAACAATGAGGCCAAGACATTGGATCATGAATACAATACATAACACTGCAAACATAGCTTGTTCAATTAGTTGTAAGATTGGTCTTGCTTCAAGCTTATATTGACTTATATTCCTTATTATTGATCAGGTTGTGTTGTTCGTAAGTATGATATTAAACGGCGTGGAAAAGACACGAACTAGGAGATCTCGACATTGCTTGCTTACATGATTTGTGGTGATGACATTCACCTATATAAGTTTCATTCAAATCACACTTGGGTTAATATTTTGCTCTAAATAGTGTTTTTTTCACATGAGCATAGAATAAGATTACACTTGGTCTCCGGGAGTTTAAACCGACATAAGCCATGGGAAAGTATACCAAAGGCACGGGTAAAATAGTGTTACCCTAGTCAGGTACAGAGGTATCTATGTCCTTCTTAGTTTTAATAGAGCACTTTTTGCTCTGGCTATCTTGCATCCAAAATCTATGGCCTTTGGAAAATTGACTTATTTGCAACTAAACAAGGTAACTGTTGAAGCCTTGTTGAACTTTCTCCACAATTCCCCAGTTCTTAACACACTTGTTTTACTTAATGTAAATCTAGATACTCTTACTTCACAAAATTCCAACTTCCTTTTTCATGTGTTTGTTAGGTACATAGTACAAATTATGGATAGATGACTAATAATTGTACACACAAATATTTCAAGGACTATCTGCCTCAAATAAAGATGTCTTGGCTCCTCCATCAGTGTTTTATTGCTATTCGTCAAGCCTCAAAGTTATTCAGTTTATGGGATTTAATGTGCATGAACATAAGATTTGTCCGGAAAAATTTGTGATGGTTAATGCAGTAGTGTTGGAGCTAATGACTATATCTACAACTTTATGGCTACGGTATTCAAACATTGATATGGAGGAAGCCAAGGAGAAGATACTCTCATTTCCAAGATATTCCAGCTTTGCCATTGTAGAATTTTCTGATGTCAATGGCTCCTCTAGATGTTAAGCTTCCTATAACGTGTTTGTACTGTAATTGTTAAATGTAAATATGTCTCTTACATGTGTCACTTTGATTATGAATCGTAGTCTTTGACTCACTGACAGATGTACTTTGTTGGGATTATTTTACATTTCATCCGTCATAACTTTATCTCAATGGCACGATGGGAGACGATCGAGAATTGTTTGAAATTATTTGACGGTGTCATCACATTAAGGAAAATCATGTATTGGAAAGAACCTTTTTTGCACACAAAAAGTCTAGTTTGCAAAAAAAATCTTGAATATTAACAAGAAAATTCAAATCCCGTTAAATATTAACAAAACTGATAAAATACTAGTTTTTGGCATGATCGCCAACACATTTATAAAGAAATACCAACATTTGTGCAACACTTACCAATAGGTACTAGACAAAAAAATTGACCAATTTTTTTGTCTTGGGGCACATTTTGGATGTTGTGTTTAATACAATTAATCAATCCAAAGGGCCTGTAAGTCCTCTAGCATAGTCCTCAAACTTAATTTTTCCAGAAAATTCAAATCCCCTTCAACATTAACAAAACTAACAAAATACCTGGTCCTTATCATGATCTCCAACAAATTTATCAACAAAAACCAACATTTCTGCAATGACCGATAGGTACCCGAAAACAAAAAAGATTTGATATCTTTGGTCTTGGAGCACATTCTAGATATTGTGCTTAGTATTCAACTCATCAATTCACAGAATGAAGAAGTATGGCAACAAAGAATCTTATACTGTTTTTTTTCTCATAGTGAAAGTGTTATTTTTTGGGGTGGATGTAGGTATATGATTTGTTAAACCACATTAAATTCTTGTGTCTCTACACTTATTATCATTTTGTTTACTTTTATCCTTTTGTGTTTTTGTGTATTTATTTGGTTTATTGGATTTGTACGGGTGTGTTTGTAGGACCCATTCTGAGGTGTCATCCCCAACAATTGGCATCAAGTCTCATTAGAGCTTGGTTACACATGTGCATTGTTCGATTTTTTGAATCAACGTGAAGTCATATTGCATAAACGAATTTGACGAAAATTCTTAAGATGAACCACATCATCAACTTTTGGAAAGGGCACAATGAGAGTCTCAACCAAAGCAGGATTCACTCTCCTTTCCAGAAAGGCATCCGCCACAAGTCTTCATAAATCATCCCCCACCAAGTGCCAATAATTTTTGAAGAAGAAAGGTTGAAAGCCGTCTTTCCCCGGCGCTTTGAAAGACCCCATATGCATGATTGCAATTCTGACTTCCTCCTTGGTTACTAGAGCATGCAGACAAAAAGCATTGCCTGGCGTCAAACGAGGGATAGCATCTCTTGCTACGAAGTATCCGAATCTGTAGACTAAGACCCATCCCTCAAACACAACCCATGAATCTTGTAGAGTTTCCGGTGAATAATTGTTCGAGCATGAAAGAAACGAGTGTTCCTATCCCCAAACTTCACCCATATCTCCCTTAATTTTTGAAACCATAAATATTCCTACAATGGCACCACCCAATATTCTGAATGAAGCTGTTTGAGCAAAGTCATAGAAATAGAATCCCACCGCTCCAATTATCACTCAAAAGTTTAATTACACATATACCTACTTAATTAATAATTTTATGGATAAAACACTAAAAATTTTGTTTATGAATCTCTCATAAAGGTTAACTTAAACCTTTGGCGGAGCATCGGAGCATTGTTCAGATTGAGGAGCCCCCTTGCCTCTTTTCCATTGTTTTCAGCAGCTTTGTATAGCACCTCGATAACTTTTTTCAATGAGAAAATGTTGTAAAGTCTCGTACTTCTAACTACCTTTCTTCACGAGCCTCATTTTCTCTTGCAGTCAAATTGGGTATTCTTAATTTACTCCTTTTTCTTTTCTATTGTACTTTTGAAATTATGCACCTCTAAATTTGAGTCTTTTAATCAACAGCTTTTAGTCTTTAGTTGTGAATATATATTCTATATTGCTTCACACGCGTACCAAAAAACTTACGTACGTACATATATTGTAGTTTCATTGCTTTCTTGATTATGCAATTGAAGAACAACGATATTATTTTTAATCACTTAAATGTTCTAGTTGCTCATAGCTCATAGAATGAATTTTATCACAACTCCTACAAACCTTTTTTCTTATTTTTTTAAACTGATATCTTTCTTTTATATACTAAAAACTGATATGCCAAAAACATTATTCTTACATGGCCTCAAATAAATTGGCAATGCATTATGCATCATTGACACATTTATTTATGCAGATATATTTGTTGTACGCGTCAATCCAAATCCCCATCAAAAGATACACCGTATTGTGTAAGAAAAAACCACTTTGATCAGAGATCCAGGAAAAAAAGAAAGAACCAAAGTAGGAAAGAAGATAAAAATCATTATGATAGCATAACTTATGTTCTATGATTGCTGAGTTATTGTTTACTCAAATTACGCCGGAAAATGAGTACATGCAACAATGTTCATAAAAATTTAACGCCAATTCACGAATATGATTAAAGAGACAGGGTAAGCATGTGCTAATTCAAATAAATTTTTTTATTTTCATTAAATTTCACAAATCCATATTTCCATCTCTAACATTATTTTAGAGTAGTTGCTTCTTAGATACAAGATCGCCACATTTTAGGCTAGACTCTTTAATAATGATTGACTATCTTTCTAGAATTGAAGAAGAAGAGACCTGACTTTGGTGTGGCCTCCTGTCCTTTGGATATTGAAGCAGATGGGATTATTGGCTCATTAACATGATGAACTGCTGGTGTTATTGGCTCATTTGTAGGCAAAGCATGGGATGGGGTTATTGGCTCATTTACATGGACTGATGGAATAATTGGCTCATTTGCAGCAAAAGCGTGAGATGGGGTAATTGGCTCATTAACATGAACTGATGATGGGGTTATTGGCTCATTTACATGAACTGATGGGATGATTGGCTTATTTGCAGCAAAAGCATGAGATGGGGTAATTGGCTCATTAACATGAACTGATGATGGAGTTATTGGCTCATTTACATGAACTGATGGGATAATTGGCTCATTTGCAGCGAAAGCATGAGCTATGGGGATTATTGGCTCATTTACATGAACAGATGGAAGTTCTGGGTTAGCTGCTGAAGCAGCAGTCAAGCAAATGGCTAGGTGCAAAAGGAAAAGTAAAGCCATGGCAGAAGAGGAAGTTTGGTGTGGGAGGCAGGGGATGCGAGCCATGTTAATTTGAGCTAGTTGTGCTTGTGGTTGCTCATTGCATACATTTGAATCTATTTATAGGGGGCTGTATCCGGAGTCACTTAACTCATCACATTGGTGAAGGAACCATCGGCAGTGATTTTACAAGTGCCAGATCTTTTTTTTTGGCACAATGATTGCATTTATGTAACTGCCTCGTCTTTTCATGCTGATTCTTAAGACCATTCCCAAAAGAGTTACATGTGACGATGTTTGGTATATGGTGAAAGACGAGGGTGGAGGGAGAAATTTTATAGATCAGTTATGTACATATTTTGTTTATCTATGATTTTTTTTTTTCCATTTTTATGTCATCCCAAACGCAATTCAAATAGATAAAAAAGGTTAAAGAGCATACAATGGATCCAAATGAGAGGGAAATTAAAAAGATAACAATTGTAGAACACATGTTTTCTCACATGAAAGAAGTTCCAAGCAGTGGCAACTGACCATAAAACAGTGTGACTGGAACTAGAAGTTCCGCATTTTCAGTGGCTGATGTGGGATTCACGACTTACATGCTTGATGGTCCAAAAAACATTGCTTTTGACGACTCCAATGGGGTTTGGTTGGATCCAGCACGGTTATGGTCCCTTGTCTTATAAGTAAGCATTAATGTCATGAGTGTGAGAAAACAAACGCATAAAAAAATATGATTGTAACCAGGAGCAAACGCAGAACTCTATTCATTACATTGTGATTCGTGTGTAAACACTAAAAAGTGGAGGAAGCAACTAGCAAGGGAGAAATTTTTACACGTGGTTCGTGTCCAATAATATAGTCACACTTCAAATTCAAGTAGAAGGTAATGGTGAATCTAACTAAAATTCTATTCTTATATATGAATAATATTTACATAATACTTAAGGAACATCAAGTATCTCATTAAGATCGCTGGTTCACTCTAAAAATACTATTTGAACATTCAAAAGTAAATGTTCCAATAAGACATTCATTTTGTTACCTCTGGATATGGCACTGAACTCCACTCATCCCACTTTTGTATCACGCTTATAGATGTTTCGGCAACATTTACAAGAATTGGAGTTCAAAATCAAGGTTTAATTGCATAACGTATTTATTGAACATGTTTTTTATTTAAATTTTTCTTTTTTGACAAAATCCCAAACTGATCCCTTTAAATTTTATATTGAACATATTAATTCCTAACAAAAATTCAAAGAAGTCTCTGCCAATTAAAACATTGGATTTAATGATCTCTCTAGAAAAAATAGGATAAATTTATTTCTCAAAAATCATAAAAAATGTCAAAGTGATCCCTATACAAGGGGATTAATTTGTTCAATTTTTGTAATTTGTCGGGACTTCTTC
This sequence comes from Dalbergia cultrata, assembly GCA_031216105.1. Lineage (NCBI taxonomy): Eukaryota > Viridiplantae > Streptophyta > Magnoliopsida > Fabales > Fabaceae > Dalbergia > Dalbergia cultrata. The sequence goes on along the minus strand of CM062353.1, from coordinate 24,662,895 downwards.
AAGTATCTTTTTTTTCTAGAAAGACTAATTTGTTGGTAAAATTTAAGCACGACCAATTTAAGTGTTTTGTTTTTATTTTTATAACAGTTAATTGATATATTTTATTTTTGGTACATTTTATTAATCTTGCACTATATTTAGCAGCGAAAAAAAAACCTCGCACTATATTTTCTTTTATTAACATTAATTAATAAAAAAATTGTCTATGTTTAATTGCCAGAACGATCAATCTGCTTATTACTCTAAATTTTAAATGAATGTGTGATACATACTTCCTTATTTCATTAACATCATGATCCATAATTTTCTTCAAAATTTTGGTAATTCTTTTTTTTTTTTCTCATTGTGTAATATTACTCATCTTTAAAAGCATAATCACCTGTGAGGTGAGAGGATAATCTAGAAACCAGCCAAGAAAATGCATAATCACATTCTTGTAGAATGTAAGGAGTATTTGCATTTATGTGAGTTATGTGTTGTTCAAATGAAGTTGTTGAATCAAGTTTGTTATTTAAATATTATCTTTATTCTCTATAAGCCTTCATTTTTAAGGGAAATAATTGAATGAGCTTAGATAGTTGGAAAACTTAGGTGTATTTACAAAACAATCAAAGCATTCACCCTAATTTAATTTAATGATATATATACATACACACACACAAGAAATTAATATGAACTATTTATTATTATTATTATTATTATCATCGTCATTTTGCAGTGGATATGAATTATTTACGAACTAGCATTTAATCTAATCTAATATAAACACCATACAAATACAATGCCATAAATGCCACGTGGTCTATAACTACCGACGGTGCCTTTTTTAAAAAAAAAATAAAAAATTCAGCTATAGTGCCCTGCTTCACTTTATTATTATTATTATTATTTCCTGTTGACACATCTCCCTAAAAAAGTTAATTTCATGACATTATTATTACTCTTTCCCATTTCTTCTTTTTCATTTTGCCTTTTATTATTTTTGGCTGGCATGTTTCCCTAAAAATTTTAATATCATAACTTAAATGAAAATGTTTTAAGTTGTTTTTTTTTTTACAAGCAGTGTTATAACGACGAGTGTAAAATTAGATTATTCATTACTTTTTATGTTATCCTTCTCTAATATATAATGTTAACAGATTGTAATTAATTTTTTAATTTTATTGGTGGTGATTATAGAAATAAATGGATTTCACTAATTAAGTGAGGAAATTTGTGTAGTAACTAACATACATTGTCCAGTAATAATGTTTTAGTATTAAATTTTCCAATAATAATTTAAATGTTTCTAATAGGATTTTTTGTTTTGGACAAAATATTATCACATTACATGTTGAGATTTGATTTGAAAAGTATATTAGTTTGTTATGAACAAATAGGGTAGTAATAAAGTCGTTTAAATTAGTGATTATTAATCATAAATTGCAATAAAATTACTTTTAATACTCCTTCTATAATTAAGGACTTAATTATGCTTGGAATTATGAAAATGCTGAAGCATGCTGATTATGTTTTGATACTTATTTCCATTTCAAAATATTTAATTTTAAGTGTTAATTAACTAGTCCTTTTTTTTTATAAAAATTTAAGTGGCTAGAAAAATGAAGTAATTTGTGTAATTGGTGTGGTCAGTGTCAGTTTGTGATTTAAAATGTCTCTTCCAATTGTCTTCCACAAGATAACTTTCTTCTTTTTGGTATCCAAAATTTAAAATATCCCTCTCCCAGGTATTTTCAACAGATCCGAAACCTTAGAGTGTTTTGTTTGAGGTTTTAATTTTTGTTTTTGATTTTTTAGATTTTGTGAAGAAAATATTAAAAATTCTACAAATTACAAAATCTAATTTTCAATTTTCATTTTCAGCTTTTAGTTTTTCCTTTACAAAATCCTAAATAATTAAAAAACTGAAAATCAAAACTAGAAACTCAAACTAAAGAGTCCCTTATCCCTTTTATGTCTAGAAAAATAAACTATGTTCTTCCCATCGAAAACTCTCTCTGCTCCACCTTATTTTGCTTACCTGCAACACACCGGCCCACCGCTTGATTCAACCATAAATAAGAGATGCATAAATCCTCAAACCATGGCTTACTCCAATATCTTCTCCCAACATTTTCTATTTCCATGGTTAAAATAAAATTGCTTTTCTTCTCTACAGAACAAAGCTCGAAAATATCTATAGATGGGAACTTTCTTCGATCAACTGGGAGTGACTTAGGGCGTGGTAGACACAACTACTCTCCATTTCTCACGGCCTGGTTGTACAATTTGTAGGCCATAATGCATAAATATTTGTTAGATTGTTTTATTGGTTCCATTCCATCCCAATGTTTAAGTTTGTATTCATCCTTTTTTATGTCTTCGCCGTTGCATTTGAACGAAATTTCTCAGATGTAGTTAGATTAGAAGTTGGTTAGAGTATTAAGATATTGTGTTTGATCAGTGCGCATTAAATACTCCTCTATTTTTTCTTGTGAGATCCCTAGGACAAGTCAAAGTTTGCATGCACAAGTGATGTTCTGATATTCTACATTGTTTTACTTGTTTCAAATTTTTCAGGTTATGGAAATTTCTGATATTTTCTCAGCATATTTTCCAACTTTTTTAGAATTCTTGGTATGTGTGTTCATCCCTTATTTCCCCTCCAAATTTCCCTCCAAATTAATGAGATTTGAATTGAAATATCAGTCCTTCCAAACCTGTAAGATTCACTTTATTTTGTATGTGGACAATTGTTGGTGGCTTGCTTGAAGCGCGTATCTCATTAAGATTAGCTACACAATTCTGCATTTTATTTGCTTGAAATCTCTTCGTAAATATTTCAAGACTCTCTCAATCAATGGGACATTATATGTTTTGAACATTATAGACTGAAAAATTGTACCAAGGTGTTGGTTTTCCATTGCTCCAACTAACAATACACAACTTTTCCACTTGTCTTTTGCAGCCTCCATTCCTGATTCTAGAAAGCCTGAATTGTTACAAATGATTTGCACATTTCTTGTTTCTGCTTCTCTTTAATATATCCTAATAGCTTGGTCAGTGCTAATCTCACCAATATTTTGTAAAGATTAGGGGTAAAACCAAGAAGAACTGTATATGTTAGTGCTCGATCTTGTCTATGAGAGATATGAGTTGTTGTAATACCATGTGTATTGCACCCTCTTCAACATAAATTTAAGAAATCATTTTTATCCAAAATTGCCACTATGTCTATGTCTATGTACAACCTCTTTTCATGCATTTTGTTTGGCCATTTATACGAACAATTGAATGTAGTGGTGGAAAATAATAACCCTAAACCTGAACCACTCATGTGAACTATTATAGATTTGTTTTTTAAGTCTAGCTTGTTTTGAAGTTTGGCTTGACCTGCCAGTTTAAGAAGGTTTCATTTTAAAATACATCAAACACACTAAACACATCAAACACAGGGTTTGTAAGAATTTAAAATTATAAACTATACATAAAAAATACGACTAACTCTCCAAGGTTCATGACTAAAATTTTGGGAAGCAAATTGGTCCATTGGAATTTGAAAGTCTTATTGTGGTCCATCACTTTTTATAAAAGGTGACACATTAGTTCATTTGTTAACTCATCATTGTAATAGTTGACAAAAAAAACACACACAATCCATTAAATTATTGATTTGACTATTTGTTAAGATTTAAAATGACTTATTACTAATCTCCTTTATTAAACGTCTATGTTTTGATCTTATTTTTTAAACTATGCTTATGCATTAGCAAACCCTATCTTCATTCATTATCTAGTTTTTTTTTTACACATCTCAAGCTAAAATAATGTTTGGATTGGTGGTTAGTAGTGGAATGGTGTGGAGTGGGGTGACATAATTATTTCAATCCACTCTATTATTTGGATATTCAATGGAATAAAATGGAATATTAATAATTTTATGAGTAAAAGGGAAAAAAAAAGTTAAAACTTTCATCCATTTCCTCCCCATTTTTTTGGGGTGTTGGGGTGGGGGTAAGGAAAGATAATGGAATAAAATAGAATCTCTTCTATCATCCTCTATTTCATTTCATCCATTTTTTTTACAAATCCAAACGATAGAACTTTAAATTATTCAATCATTCTATCACTTTCCCCTCCACTCTATTCATCTCCATTAATCCAAACGTATTCTGCGGAGTTTACAGGAGCCACAAATTATATATATATTTCTAAAATTGAATTGTGGAAGTTTGAAAAAATGGTGATGTCTCATTTAACAATGCATCTTTATTTCACGCCAATTATTTAGTGTCAATTTGATAACATTGATCTTAATCCTATGCAACCAATAATTTAGTGTAATTATCAATCATGGTTCGTGATTTTTGGTAAAATTACATATATTATTTTTCCTTTTGATTATATATTTGTTTTAAAGATTAATATGTGGAATAGGATTTGAAAAAAAACTCAAATTTATTAAAAAATATGAGTATCTATATTTATTATTTAAATTATATGATGTTTTAAAATAAATTTTTTCAATCAGGTTGATCTCTCAAATATAATAATTATAGTAATAAATATAATTAATTATAATTGATTCAAATTGGATTGATAATTGATGCTCAACTTATTTACTTAAATATGAACACTTCATTTTTTCAGGTTATTTACTTAGAGAATATATTAATTAAAATAAGTGTAATAAGTAAATTTAATTGTTTACGATGAATAATTTTGCATTACTATTTTTCTTTTATGCTGTTTATTTTGATATGAACAATTTTTTTGTCAACAACTGATAAAGGACATTTATGTCACTTATCTTGCTACCAAACATTAGTTTTTTGCATAAGTTTAACTAAGTTATTGATGTCAATACTTAAGATTTTGATTTAGTACTCATTGTGTATCTTTGATAGAATCATTGATTATTGCACTAATTTTAGGATGATTATTGGATTACACTCTGTTATATTTAACTTGTCTCTTTGAGTATGGTTTTGTGTACAAGATCTTGGGATTACGTGCAAAGTGTCAAGAACAATATTGAGAACTCTTGGGAAGGATTTGGAGCTAAAAAGGAACAAAACTACAGGAGCTCACTGTCAAATGATTGTTGCAACATTCATCTAGTGTTACAACACTCAGGTAGAAGTAGCAAAAGATGAAGTTCAAGCAACACTCTCTAGAGAGCACTGTAGTGCTCAATGCTCTTGTGATGATGAGATTACAAATAATTAATATTTTTGGGCCCCACTTTGGCAGATTTTAGAGAGTGGTATTTAAGGGATTAACACATAATTTTACCTTAGTTTTTGATCTGTACTTTAGGCAGCTAGAATTCTCTCTCTATATCTCTCTCTCTACATCTCTCTGTTTCTTCTTCTCTATTCTTCTCTCTTTGGGGATTCCATTAATGAATGTGTTTTGTTCTTGGAGATTGCGATAATAATTATTGCTATTATTTTCAATTGTCTTTTATTTTCACTGTTACAATCCTTCAGAAATTGAGGAGTAGATTTTCTTATTAGTGTAAAGGTTTTTGGATGGATTGGAATGGTGTTTGAGATTCCGTTTTATATTGAATGAATTAGTTTTCTCAATGTTTTACATTTTCTATTCTTATAATTATTGTTGCAATTGTTTTAATTTTTATTAGAATAACTAAATTGGCGATCATTATTTAGGGAAACCCTTTGGGTATAAATTGATGGATCCATTAGCTTATATTTGAGGGAGAATATTAGAATTAATTTTCTAATTGGCAGTTAGACTATAACAATTGGTTCATTAAATCAATGTGATTTTTAATTAAATTAGGATCTTGTTTGTTAGTTATTTCTATTAGTCAAATTCTAAAGGTCAATCCATCTCTAATATAATTGCTAGTAATTTATTACTAGTAGCCATTAATATGTTCATATTTGGTATGTGATAACTAGTTTCAATCTTAGAAATATCTCGCACTAGTGCCTTTAATTATTGCTTATTCTCAACTATTTTTAATTCTCTCAATTTAATTCTCAAACCCCCAATTTTCCAACTAAATGATAAAACCTCTGAGAGAGGCGACCTAGGTTGTGCCATTTACTACATTTTTTGTGCAACATAGCAAACAAATTAATTCTAATTTGAGAAGATAGCGAATGTCAATTATAGTCATTATAATAATAAATATAATTAATTATAATTGGTTTCAATATTTCACTTCAATTTGATTAATAATTGTTTCTTAACTTATATATGTAAGGAATATAGTAATTATAATAATAAATATAATTGATTTCAGTTTAATTATCAATCATGGTTCCTAGTTTTTGGTTAAAATATACTAATTTTCTTTTAAATTAGATATTTGTTTTAAAGATTAATATTTGAAATCATATTTGGAAAAAAAAAATAAATCAGATTTTTTAAAAACAGGATTACATACTAGTATGTATATTTATCATTTAAAATTATATTACAATTTAAAATAAATTATTTCACTTAGGTTGGTCTCTCTATTACAATCATTTTAATTTAAAATAAACTCATTTTCCTTTAGATTGGATATTTATTTTAAAGATTAATATCTATAATAGGATATGAAAAATATAAATCATATTTCTTAAAAAAAATCATATACTAATCTTTATATTTATTATTTAAAATTATATTATAATATAAAATAAAATAGTTCAATCAGGTTGATATCTCAATTACAACACTTATAGTAATAAATACAATTAATTATAATTGACTCAAATTCGATTAACGGTTTTCACTCAACTTCCAATTTATTATTAATCACGATTTCTATTTATAGTAGCTATTCTTATTTACAAATCAATAAGCGATATACTCGAGCATACTATTTAGAACCCTTTATTCCTCTATCTTAATCATCTTACACAATGTCATCAAGGTATGATGTAGTAAAAGATGTAACCATGGACCCTGGACATAACGTATGAAGCCTTAAAATCAGAGTCATTATGTTGTAGGTTGTTCCTAATTTCGTTGATAGAAGCCAAACTACTTATCCATAAACGGTGGTGATGAATAAGACAGTAATTTTTTATTATTATTAATCTTATTTTGTTCTATGTATTGTGTTTTTATTAATGCTGAATTTATATAAGGGTTAAATCCATTTTATCCCCGAATTTTAAGTCATTTATACCATGATTTTTCAAAACATATATCACAACACCCTGAACTTTCTAAACTATGCAAAAAAATCCCCTACTTTTCAAGAAGTACAAAACTTTATATTATAACAAGGAGTCGAGTCGGACATAATTAAAAAATTAGGGGGTTAATCGCACATGGAATTCACAAATAAGGTGTCTAGTTGCACAAATTAGAAATATTAGGGGATTAAGTACACATAAATCTTACCTTCATTAATTGCCAAAATTATGTTAAGGAGTGTTTTGCACAAGTTGAAAAGTTCAGGGTGTTGCGATGCACATTTTGAAGAGTCAAGGTGTAAATTGCATAACACCTAAAGTTTATGAGGTAAAATGTATTTAACCCTTTATATAATTATTCCATACTACCTGAAACCAATCTTCAATTTCATTTAGGGTAATCAAATCTGGTGTATGATTAACTCTCAACATATAAAGATGTTTGAAGAGGACCCTGTTGAAGGAAATGTTTACATTATATCCAATTTCTCTTTTCCTCCAAATGAAGTGAAATATAAGTCTTTCTAGACGTGATTGTAGGATATTATTTAACTAAGGTGCACAAATTATAATGATTGAAGGCCTTTCAATACCTTTAAATGGTTTTCAACTTGTCCTTGGTACTATTGTCCCATTAGAGAAATAAGAGGATACCTGCCTGGTTGGTAAGAATAATAGTTAACTACATCTTGATTGACATATAATTGCTCCTATTTCCTTTATTGTCAACTAGTATTTTGAAAAGAATGTACTCATAACCATTTCGTAATTATAGATATTATTGGATTGTTAACTGTGAGGGGCGATTTAAGGGATCATGACAGGGATGGAAGGAATTGCGATAAAATTATCTTAGAACTAAATCATTTGCAATAAATTGCACTTCATTGATTGTTAATTCTATCAGTTAACAAATTTAAGAGATTGTAATGTGAATAATTCAAATCTACTACAATATTGTTTGTTTTGTTTTATGGGAGAAGGTAAGCTAAGAGATACCTTATGGGAGAGTTTTGCCAATTAAGTTGTTAATCATCATCATTTATTAGTGGTCTAAGATATATGTTTAACAATTGTAAAGATGCATTTGTTATACGCAAGTATGTTGGCTATCCAAGTTATTTTATTACCATGACGTGCAACTCAAAGTAGAGAGAACTCAATATTTGTTACAAAAAAAATAGGGATTGAGTACAGAGGATTTGCTTGATATTTTATATAGGATGTTTAAGATAAAGCTAGTTGAATTGTTGTAAGACTTGAAATATAAGATTATCTTTGGGAGAATCAATGAATGTAAGTACTAGCTAATGTTAAGAACTTCGAAATTTATCAATTATTATGTTATTTCTATACTTTAATCATATATAATTTTATATTTTGTAGATATTTGTACCATTGAATTTCATAAATAGGGTTGCCACATGCACATATTCTTCTATTCATGCATCCACAACTTAAACCTTAATCACCAGATGATATAGACTAGTTCATTTTTGTTGAAATCCCAAATAAGGATATAAGTCCAAAGTTGGATGCTATTGTGAAAAGTCATGGTTATAGTCCATGAAGCCATCATAATACACATAGTCCTTGCATGGTGAGTGGTAGGTGTTCAAAATTCTTTGCAAAGATTTTTGAGTAGAGAACTGTAATTGATGATGCAGGATTTTCTAAATATAGACAGAGTGATGATGGATGCATAATCACAAAAGGATTGTGCGTTGGATTGCTCTTAGGTAGTCCCTTATAATCCATTATTACTTTTGAAATATGAGTGTCATATCAATGTTGAATATACATGCGAAACATTAGCTATAAAATAATTGTTCAAATATGCTCATAAGGGGTATGATAGAGTAATAACCACCTTTTTCAATGTGATGGTTCATATTCTTCATGTAGAAAGGTGGATGAAATCCATAATTATTATTAATGTTGGTATATTTCTACATGTGAAGCTGTTTTTGCATGTGAAACTGCATGAAAATTATTTGTTTTTAGTATACAAATTAAGGAACCTATCATCATCAAGTTACCGTTCCATCCATCAGATCATCAACTTATAGTTTTCAAGGACAATGAAGATATTTCAACTATCTTGAAAAGAGTGAAGTTAGCTAGAGGTGTCAAAACGGGCCAGCTCGCCCCATTTAGGCCCGCCCAACCAAAAGTGGGGCGGGGCGGGGCGGGCCAGCCTGCCAAAAAAATATGGGCTGAACCCACCAACCCGCCAAAAAATTAAAAAAATTCTAAAAAAATAACTTTTAATGTTATCCTGAATTTTTTAAAATTTTTTTTAAAAAAATATTTTTTTATTTATTTATACTCAATTTTTCAAAGTTCATAATAATTATACCACAACTTTGATTAAAAAATATTATTATTAATAGTATTATTTGTGGGTTATGACACTGTTTTATTTTTAAGTTTTAACTTTGAGTGAATATTTCCAACTGCATAATGTTACTATATTGATGAGTGTATATATTTCTTACTTTTTATTTTTTTCTGGGTTATACATTTCATATTTTTTTACCAATAAATTATTTTAAAAAAAAAAAAAAAAGATACTTGGCCCGGCGGGGCGGGTTCAACGGGTTGGAATTTTTTAGCGGGCTCAAAACTTCAACCCAGCCCGCTAAAATTGGCGGGTTTAGCGGACCAAACTGGCGGGCTCAACCCATTTTGACACCTCTAAAGCTAGCATGGATGGAAGCCAATACTATGTATGTAGAGGCAAGATTTCTCACATATATTGAGTTCCCCACAAAGTTTATTTGGAAAGAGCAATTGTAAAAATGGATGCCCAGAAAGCAAGAATTTGTTACTAGTAGAATTAGTCATGTACCAATAATGAATAGAGAAGACTACTATTTTACTTTACTACTAAATGTTGAAAAAGGGTGTATGAATTTCAAGAATGTGAGAACTATTGATGGTGCTGTCTAAAATTCATTTAAGGATGCATGTTATGCTTTGAGATTACTTCAAGATGATAAGGAGTTCATTGATGCTATTTTTAAGCAAGTTCATGGGCTTTAGCCACATATCAGTTGTGGTTTTATTGATATGTAATGATATTAATATACCTAAATATTTTTAATAAAAGTGTTGGAAACATCTTTTTGATAATGTCTTGTGTAGACAATAACAAACATTGCTACTTAAGGGTAATAATACATATGCTTCTTTGCAATTACTTTTAAAATACAAATTTTATAATACACAGTTTGACAATCTTATTAAAACTAATATTAAAATTTATATTTCAATGTATTTGTCATATTTAATTCTATCACGCCACAAATAAGAAATATTACACATATTGAGGAGATGCTTCAATTAAATGGAAGAACATTGAAAGCAAACATCAATATGCCTTTTTCCATTCAAAGATTTAATTATTGTGATGTATGATAGGTTAATAATGGAAGAGCTAAACTTTGGCCCCATTGAATTGTCAAATAAATTGGCCAAGATATTTGAGAACAATTGCATTAGAGCAAGAAAGTGCATATGATGAGACAATAAAGGTTGTTTGTCATGATAAAATTGGTTTCTTCTTCCTATATGGTTGTGGTGGAACTGACAAGATATTCTTATGAAAGCCATTGTCTACATCAATAGGGTTAGGGTGATATTGTACTAAATGTGACATCCAATTGAATAGCTTCATTATTATTGCCAAATGGAATAAAAACCCATTCGAGATTCAAGATACCACTCAATATCAATAAGGATTGAAATTCAAACATAAAGCAAGGTACTCCTCACACAAGATTATTGTCTAAAGCAAGGCTGGTAATATGTAATGAAGCTTTGATGCTATATAAGAAATGTGCCTTAGACAAATGCTTAAAAGATGTGCTTTGATTTTTTTGCTCATAGAACCTTGACCTACCATCTGGTAGAAAAGTAGTAGTCTTAGGTGGAGAGTTTAGAAAAATTCTACCATTTATTCCTAGAGGTTCAAGACAAGATATTGTGCAATCTTTTATCAACTCATCATATTTATGGCTATTTTGCAAAGTTCTTAAGCTTTGTAAAGAATATGAGGCTAACAAATGGTGTTCCTAGCATAGATAATATACAAATAAAGAACTTCAATAAATGATTATTCGAAATAGGAGATGGTGTTGTTGGGAATTCAATAGAAGATGAAGCTAAAGTTGAAATTTCAAGTAATATTCTTATAGATAGGTGTGATTAGTTTATGGATTTTGTAACACCCTCCTAACTACCATGCATTACTTGAGTGTTAACATTATAATTAGAAGAGTATCACGTCCTTTCTATAATACTTACTAGTCGAGTGAAATGAAAAATAAGGTAAATCAAACTCATAAGTTGCAAAGAAAACTCCTCTATACATATATTTGTACTTTGCATACAACTTTTCTTAATACATGCCATACTTCAAGTTAAGTGTTTCACTTATAATACTACTCAGGGACTCCTATCAAATGACATATCAAGTATCTAAAACCTAACCTGCTCAAATATCAATGTCCAACAAAAATAATATATGCACAGAAATAGACCTAAAAACATCTAACAACAATCAGTCTGCAGACTGGTAAGGTCCTAACACTATGCTACACCATATACAAGTCAAAAGTCCCTATAGATCTCATGTCCTCCTAGACGAAATCGTTGGCTATCGATATGATGGCCTCACCTCCGCCAGGGGCATTAGGACCCTCTGGTGGGTCTAAGTCGGAGGATGAGGATGAAGAGGGAGCATCTGCTAGAGGGGGTACTAGTGGTGCTAGCGGAGTATCAAATATAATTGGGTGTGTCATATGGAGAGGCACACCATCATAGGGAAAAGCTGGATCGAAATCAACAGTGAAGACAAACATACTAAAGGAACAGCCAAAGAACACATACGCACGGATTTGGGAATAAGCTATGCATAAAGAGAGTCAAGCACAGGGTCGTAATGCCACACCCATTGTGACGAATCAAGAAAGAACACTATTGATGGCATCAGTTGAAGCTGAATCTGAATAATACAAAATAAATACAATCGTAGGGATGATAATATTATAAAATTCTCAGTAGGTATTCCCTCTAGTGTGATACAAACCATCATCAACAAGCTCAGACATATAAGAATCCTCATATAAGTTATATGCATAACTATCAATGTATATAGATCAAGTAATGTTAAATGCAACATAATAGTAATGGTGCGTTCTTCTTTTATAATCATAGAATTCAATTCAATGCATTTTTCTTTTTTAATCAATATAGGGAAGACTTAATTCTATACCAGGTGGTATTTGTAGTGGACAACTCCACAATGTGCAATAGACTGCTTATCAGAACATGAGCTCATTCCTATACGTGATCATCCAACTTCATTTTTTTTTCTCTTTCCAAATCTATAGTTCTATTCCTAGCCAATACATCTACCGACTCATCATATCTATAGGGAAGTCCTTATTTTTGCCTTCCCTCTTAATCAACATAAGTCTTGTCTCTATTTTCCCCATATGTTAGAACATGCACAATTACATTTCGTACTTATTTTTTTGTCACATATAGTCCATCATCATCTTTCATTGTTTCCAATGCATATCCCGATCACATATAAATGCTTATTTACAATAAAATTATGCTCCATTCCTTATAAATGAATCTCTAAATAATATGGCATGCATTGTTACTCATCATACTTGTGACATAAATCATTTAATTTCCAAATCAAAAGTTTAGTTCAATTCCAGCACATTGATAGAATTTTCACTCAAGTAGAAAAAATTATTTCTCATATCAAACCATCGATTTCATGTCCACGAAAATTCTCAACGACATCTCAATGTGGCCTGAATGTCATGTAAAAGTTTTAGAGCAAAACAAGTTCTCTAACTAGGTCAACAAAATTCCACAATTTTGGTAGTCAGAGACCACTTAACCTCAACTTAACCAAAATCTCTTAATTTTAAATACCAGAAAATGATTAAATAAACTCAAAATAAAAATCAAGGTTGAACTTCAAGATGTTTAAAACACCCTATAAAATTTTCAAAGGAAAAATCAATCATTTACCATGGTAACAAAATTAGACAAACTTACAGCTTCAGTTACAAGAGTTCACGCAGCATATGTACAAGTTCAGTTCTTGATTTTTTAAGGCAGTATAAATCGTAATCCGAGCTCAAGAAAATTCATGGTCATAAAAATACCTAAAAATACCTACAACATAGTCATAAAAATCATGATCATACACTACTTTTAAGAAAACTGAAAATCTAGCAAGTATCACTCAACATCTCTTTGACAAAAAATGATTTTTCCACAACGTCAAATTAACCCACCTATTAAAATACATCAATATCTAGGTGTAAGATCACATAAGAACCAGATTTTATCACTTGAAAACAAGCCAAAATCAACAAGAACAGAAAATCACAAAAATAAGACACAAAAACCCTACTTTGAAAGCTTTTGAGCTCTATACTCCAAAGGATGCTCTACTTGATTTCTCTTCACTTTAAGGACTCCCAATCAAACACCAAACCTCTCCTAGGTAGTGAGGAAGTGAGGTATCAAAGTGAGAATTGGTGGAGAATTAAAATTTTAATCGTTAGCATTGTAGGGTTTGAAGTGTAGAACAAGTTTAGTAAAGGGAATTTATGGACTTAAAAAGTTTGGGCTTAGGATTTTGAGGTTGGAAATTAAGGTTTTGTAAAGAAGAAAATGGACTTTCTGCACTTCTCTTTGCTGGCCAAACATGAAGAGAAAAATTAATGAGGTTACGTGACTTAAACTTATCTTATAAGGTGTTGGAAAACATTATTTTAATGTAAGATTCAATTCTTTTATAAAAGAAACTAATGTGGATGGTTAATATTTGATCTTGTTATTCAAGATTGAATATTAGCCACTCATTTGATTTAAATGGATATACATTATCCATTTGTAGCGATTGAATCATCTTTTAGTGTTAGAAATCGCACACTGAAATTTTACCGAACGGGTAAAACAGTATACCTGGGTAATTAAGCTTTGCCCGAAAATTAATTCAATGTATAAAATCTTAATTTTTAACCATTTCTAATATTAACCCTATAATTTCTCACTTTCAAGCATCTCTAAGCCCTAATTATAGGGTTTCGGCTATCCCAGCCGATCCGTGGGACCTACTAGATTACTATTCATTTTTTTTTTTAACAGATCAGTTGAGTTGTTCTCATCATTTTCATGTTTATCAGAATCTTGAGATTCTCATTAATAAAGTCCTAATTAGTTTTAGAATAAAAATTAGGGTGTTACAGATTTTGTGTACCCTAGTATTTTGGAAGATTTATCAAATGTTAGCTACTTCAAGGAAAATATAATTCTTATACCTATCTTGGAAATAGATGGAGTTAACAACCACATCATTTCTAGGCTTTTAAGGGAGGAAAAAACTTATTTAATTTGTAATTCAATATCATTGAGGAAGGTAACATGGAGTCTAAATTAGATGCTTTTTCACTGGAAGCTTTAAATGGAATAAATTATTCTGGACTACCACCCCATTGAAGGAAGGGATTTTGTCATGTTGTTGAGAAATATAGATTTGTCTAAAGGTTTATGTAACGGGATAAAGTTGCAAGAAGAATGAGAAATCATGTTATAGAATGTTTAACTCTTCCAGGCAGCAAGGTAGGTGAAGTTGTTTTGATATAATAAATGAATACGATTCCAAATAACAAGACACATCCCATTAAGTTCCAACATAGACAATTCCCTGTAATAGTTTCTTTTGCTATGACAATTAACAAGTCTCAAGAACAAACTTTATCTATAGTTGGATTATACCATTCGAGACAAGTTTTTACACATTGTCAACTATATACGCCTCTTTCAAGAGTAAAAAGTAAGCATGACTTAAGAATTCTCTTGGAGAATCATGATGGCATAGGTGAAAATTGTATCATGAATATAGCATACAGATAAATAGTTGGGAATTTTAATTCTATAAGCTCTAGAACTCTTGTAAAGCATTTTAGAAGCTTGATTTTGAATGCTAACAAGCTAATCTTTGCAAAAAAAAAACAAAAAAAAAAAGATTTGATAAATAAAACTAATGTTTTATTCAAGTGTAAATCTTTTGCATAAATTCATAATTTTTGTAACTTTAAACTTTTTGTTGACCACAAATTTGACGAAGTTGATCATACGACTCAAATATCGATATTCTTAATAGAAAAAATCTCTTTTATTCAAGAGATTTGGATGAGTTAAAAGTATATCAATTTCTAGAAAGTTCTCTGAAGCCTAGAGAAAGTTGCAGTACACATCAACAAGGTACAAGAGATGTTTCGCTCTTTAGAAAGATGTTTCTCAAGTCTGAAGCCTATCAAAGAAGTAGAGAGTAAACTTAAGAAGGTTTTTGAGCTATCAACAAATAAGGTTTTCCCTCCTTTTCATCCAGAATTTGAGAAAGATGCAATAAGGTCCGTGTTAGTAGAGAAGGAAGGACAATAGTATAGTTGCCAACCATGGTTGGTATTGTGCTAGCTGCTAAGGACGTTGCTCAGCACATAGCTTCTAGAAAAGTCAATCATTGGATGTCATTTGATTAAAAGACAGGTGTATGATGATCCTTCAACCTTGGATGATATTCGTATTTGAAGATTAAATATAAGAAAAGACCATCAATTCGAAGCTGGAAATGTTGTTGATACTCAAAATCAAGAAATCATTAGAAACCACATCCTTCTAAGCACCAAAAACAATTTTGATACTGTTTATTTGAAGAATCTTCTTACCAAACATTAGCTTAGCTAATATCCTCCTTGTGAGTTGTTTGTAAGACCATTCAAGTGACTCTTTTTTTAAATTCCATATCATGAGATTTTGAGTGTTCTTTAGTGAGTTGAAGCACAAACTTCTTCTCATATTATTGTATACTTGACTCGATAGTGGTCATTGAGTGTTAGCTTGGAGAGACTAGGAAAAATTGGTTAGCTTGGGTAGGCTTTGACAAGACTATCTGCTTGTAAAATTGAAAAGCCTTGTACAAGACTATATAGTGAAAAATATCAATAGTGGTTTTGGAAACTAGATGTGGGCAAGTAATTAGTCAAACTAGGATAAATCTCTTATATTTATCTCTCTATTCTTTTACTTTCAGCAATTTTGTTTTGTGCTCATTTGTTTATTTGTTTAATTCTATTATTTTTATTATCTAGAAAGTTCAACTTTCTGAACTCTAACACTTGCTTTCGTTTTCGCCCACTCTAAATTCTTGTAACTCGAGATTTGAAGTTTCAAAAAGCAGAAAGGTGTTGACTTAGTATGATTCAACCTCTTCTTGTGCACTGCTTTCATCTACAAATGCAAATGATATGTTTGACTTTGATACTCTTATGTTCTTATCCACATCTTATATATATTAAAATCATATCAAGTATACGATGAACTAATATCTTAATATGTTAATATTTTGCAAATGATAGATACATGTTATAATGTTACAACTCATTATCACCATAAAATTGATTACTAGTTATAGAAACATTTGGATAAAGTAATTATAGGAAGGAATGTAATTTTTTGAAGGATTTAAAATTCATCATGATAAAATATCTTGTTTGGATATTAACTTAAAAAAATTGTAGAATCCAAGAAATTTTAAAGAGAGATTTTATCTATCTAAAAATAAAGGATTTTAATTTCCATCTATAAAGAGGGAATTTTGGAAATCCCTACGCTGATAAGTATACGATTTTCTTATTTTGGTAAGTCTTAATTTTATTATATTCCATTATAGTATTTTTATATTTGAGATTTTCATTTAATGTTTTTTTAATTCATTTTATTGGATTTTAAATATTTTAATATTTATTTTATATTACATGATATTATATTTACATATCATTCCATTTTATTTATATAACAATTAAATTTTATAATCCAAATTTAAAATATTTTATGAATGAAATTTAAGATAATTTATAAAATATGAACTCATTATAATTAATTTTAAATCGGTTGAATTTTGATGATCAATAAAAAAAAAATTATTTTTTTAAAATTTTACTTATTTTTTCAAATAAAATATATTAAAATCAAGGTAACATAATTATATCACCCAAACAAAGTATTTTACAAATGAAGGAAATGTAATTATCTATCCAAACGAAAAATTTAAAAATTGAAGGGAATTCAATTGAAGTATTTTAATTTCTTAGTATTTTAAATTCTCTTATATTTTGAAAATACTTCATCCAAACACACACTAAGTTAGTCCCTCACGTTTATAGTGAGAGACAAGTTACTTCTTCATACTTAAAAAATTCTTATATTATTCTCTTAAATTTTATAAATGAGGGCAAATTAGTTCCTCTGTAAAATTGACATCTAAGTTTTTTCCTATTAACTTACTTATATATACTATTAACTTGTTTATATGTACTGTTAATTTTATGGTGTATTTTAACTTCACTCACTCCTCTAAATGAAGTCATTTAGACCTTTTTCTTCATCTGCTATCTTACCACAACTTTGTTCAAAATAAAGATTTTGACTTTAAGTCAACATTTGTTTTGCACAGAACAGATGAGTGAAGCAAGTTATGACCCACTGTGGAAATAACAGCACACGTAAGCAAATTAACAGAATACATAGACATTTCTTTTAACAGTTTAGACAACAATTTAACAAAGAGACTTATTTATCCTCATTTATAAAATTTAAGGAACTAATATGTGATTTTTTAAATCTGAAAAACTAATTTATCCCATACAATAAATTCCAAACACTAACTTGGGATTTTAGTCCTGGTTATGATTCTTCCTTTCATATTATGTATTCGGTATGAAAGAAATGGAACAAATTATTTATTTAACATTGTATTTTATAGAAACTAATATAATTACTTAAAATATGAAGTAATTTCTTTCGGCATAAATAGAGTATAATTTTTATAATGTAGATAAATAAATTTAATATTCAAAATATTTTTTGGCTATTAATCATCCTATGCATTGAACAATAACTAACATCTAGGACAAGTTGATCCGCGATTTTAATTAATTTTAAATGGGACGGACTGCACTACCCATTTAATAAATGGATTAACATTTTGCCTAGTCCAGGCCGGGTCCGCCTAAGTCCGCAAGTCCGTGGACCAATTTTTTTTTTTTCTTTCATATTTTTTTTTTACCTTTTTTAATATCCTATACTATATATTTATATTTATGCAATCTATTTAATAATTTACATCACCAAATATACACACATTTTTCTTTATAGTATACAATTTAAATTTTAAACAAATAACAGTACTAATTACTGAATACTGCAAATATTAACATTCAAGTATTAATTTTTTTAAAGTAATCACATACAAATTAACTACAAAGCAATCAAATATGCATAACTTCTCCAAGTATAAAAAATATTTAAACTACTAAAGAATATAAATTAACAATTACTAACTATCAAACGCTAGAGCTTAGTCTCTATGTCTACAGTATACGGGTTAGGCGGGTTGGTCTGCGAATTCCGCATGCCAGGTCTGTTTAGCCCACGGGCTTGGCGGAGCGGATCAAAAAAATCCACGGGTTGACTGGTTAAAAATTTTCTGGTCCATTTTAATGCGAGTTGCGAGTTAAACGAGTTGATTCGCGGACCGCGATCCATATACCCAGCTCTACTAACATCAAATCAGGTCTATTTTTATTGCTCACATACTCCACTAAAAGCAATCTTATTTTAATTCTTCCGTCAATATTAACTGACTTCTATTTTATAACTAAGTAATTCCAAATTTATGACTTCCCAGACTCAAATCAAATCAACCCGAACAATATTTGATTATAATCACCCTCTCCAATTTCTTTCTACCAGATAAGCCTAATTAATAGGTCTACATACATGTGATTTTAAGGTTCCATTACTCATTTTGATTGGACATAAAACAGAAAAGGCCACTTTAACCAACTCAATAAAAGATCTTACAAACACGCTTTTTCATAATTTTCTTCTTTGGTTTAACAGAAATACATAACACTTTACTAGTACAAACACCCGTCCCTATGATTCCATAGGGAGTCTGTTCTTAACCATACCATTGTATCAAATGTCAAACAGAAGCTACAAAGTATCTTCATGGGACACCACAGCATTTATTCAGCAGGTTCTCAAACTTTCAACAAGTAACACCCTACAGCCCCCAAGATGATCCGCCAAACAAACTACTTTCCAAGCTTACGCTTCATGGAAAATCTGCCAAAAGCACACAGCTGGCACACCAAACCTACCTTATGTTTTGCATATTCCAGAGTTTGTTTATGCCGTGGAACCAGCTTGCTCACATAAGTCCAACAGATCCAGGGTCTGCAAAATCAATTCAGAATCCCACCCCATTAGAGAGAGAAAAACCATCATCACAAAATATTTTATTATGAATGAAAACAGATATATTCCGTCATACTTCTGGAACTGATAGCTCAAGGCGAAACTTTGGACCATCATAATGATGCAATACAGGCCTGAAAGCATCTTCCTCCAATGCCTTGCAAACTTTCCTGACACGGATCCTCACCTACACATGAAGATGAAGAGCAAAATTGACTATTGATTCAAACATCTTAAGAGATCCATGGACACTTCCATCACCAAATCCCAAATTCTACCTGAGCTGGAAACCTTGACTCGCCTTTGCACTTTTTATCCTCCCATGCAGTTGGATCTATGTTAGAGCCCCCAAAACTTGCTGCCTGCAACAAATGACGTCATAAGTAACCAAATGACTTAAATCTCACTTTGTCTATCAACAATTTTTTCTTCCTTTATGCAATTTCACTCTCAAGTTATTTCAACAGCTATTAAAAAAAAAAATGGGTAATGAAGGGTAGGTACCCCATCACTACCTATGACACTGCAGCTCAATAAACATCTCCAAACACTCAACCCTCTAATTCTACAAAATACAATGAGAAAAGAATCTACAAATAAAATCTGCTTAGAACTGCACTTCTGTTCTTGGGTAACACAAATGGGTTTCATGGCACCCAACATTTCTTGGGTGTGTTGGCTTTCCAGATGAATTATGGCAAGCCTTGCCTTTATTTATACCAGCATCATTTAAACCAGGACACAACTAGTTCAATACTTCAAAGCCCTAAAATATGGTAATTTCCTGCACAAGCCGTAGCACAATATATTTAAACCATACTCTGAGAAACCAAGAATAGCCTACCTCAAAAATGCCATGCAGCTGATGAGTGGTATAATTATAGAGAAATAGAGGTAGGCCAGGTGTTATGGCCCGAACAGAATCTCGATACCTCGGAGGCAAACCTGCAAGATAAATTGCAAGTCTAAGTCCTCAAGTATTTGAATAATAATCTTCGAGGCATAAAATTATATAATTAATTAGCACACACTTCAACACACAAACTGTGCTTATACTGGGCTGTGCAATGATCATAAAATTAAATATTACTATACAGAGTCTCAATTCTCAAGAAACAAACATAATGTTTGCCTAAAATAGCAAAGGTAAAAAGCAGTACAACTAAATCAATAGAATAGGTGATGTGAACATCCAAAATATTGCTTACCAAATAGCTGACGTTTTAGGTCTTCCTGCATTGTGTCATTGTTACAGACAAAGATGTATCCACCAAGCACCTCATTACGCGGGAGTGTCTCTGCTGCAGGCAAGGTCTTAAACCTTTTGTCAGCTGCATTTGAGTTGTTGTTCTCATTGTTGTTATTGTTGTTGCTGTTATTGTTGGACTCTTTGTTGTGCTGAATATTACCACTATACTTGTTACTGTTCATGTTTCCCACCAAGTTAGCATTGCTTTTCTGGTACACTGCATTCATGTTGTAAACAGCATTCCTAAGTGAGCTTTTGCTCACATTTTCAGTAATTTTAGAGTCCAGGTTTAACATGCTTAAGTTGAGAGTGTCAAACTTGTTCTCCTCCTGGAACCCAAATTTATCCCTTGACCTTGGTTCAAGGGGACCCTTTGAAAGGTCCAGGTTATTCACCCGCTCTCCCTTTGATCTTTGCTCCGCCAATTTAGAAGCAACCATTAACCATTTGTGATCCTCGGATGCTTTTGAGTGTCCACGAAGTTCATCACCCAATTGCCAGAAGCTATGCATGTTGTCCATCTTTTGAAACCCCAATAACGCGACAGACCCTATTAAAGAAGTGAACCAAATAAAAAATGCAGCAGAAAACAGGACACAGCAGCAAGCATGTACAGTTGTAAATAATAATAATAATAATAATGCACCACTAACATCTTTCTTTAATTTTGTGGAGATGTATTTGAAGTCCATCTACTTATTGTATGAAGGCAAGTGATCACAGACCATCAAACTAGCATAACCAACAATAACGGTCTGTGCTGATGCAGGTCAAATGCTAGGCCAGTTTTATAAAATTTCACACAAAAACAGGCATTAACACACGTGGAAGTACACTCTAATCCATTCACAGCAACAGAACCAATAATTCCTACTTCCAGTGTTAAATTGCAATAACACCGAGCACAAACATTACAACTAACTCTCAAAAGGGTTTCAAAGTGACTAAATATCAATTTTGACGCCATCTTAAATATGCAAACAAAAGAGTAACTCGAAGCAACAAGGGGCAAAATTTCAACTTGATAATAACCACAACTTCGGCAACAAAAGATCCATTTCTTATGATTAAGTAGTTTTCATCCTACTACCCCGCAGAATTAAAGTTACCATAAAAATCACAGCCAAGCGCTTTCACAAATCTGAAATCGAATCGGAAAGGCAGCAGGCAGAACTATTTTCAAATTCAATAAACAGAACACAGATACGGAGCAAAGCAAAATAATTGAAAAAAAAAAACAAAAATTGACAACTAAAAATTAAGTTAAACAACTAAGATCACAAAAAAGAAAACACAGATCCAAAACACGCATTCACAAATACGAGAAGAATTTACTGAGGCAGAGCAAAAAAAATCAGCAGAGTGAAGTGAGCAAACATAACGAGGTCAAAGATGGGAAGCAAATGAAGATCAACCTTCGAAATCTAGATTTTGATAACGAAAATTTGAGGAACTGATCGGAGAAATTTCAAAGAGAGATGGCTGAGGAAGGAGAAGCCCTAGATTTGGGATCCAAAGAGAAGAGACTAGAAGAGAGAGAGAGAGAGCACCTTTTACGACCTCACTGACAACCTCGAAGACGCGAGAGTGTGAGAGAAGAGCGAAAGAGAAAAATAACTAGGGAGCTTAATAAGTTCCATTCCATGTATAGCGGTTTTACGGAAATGCCCATGTCCGCTTCGACGAACTACGGAGATTGCCACTTTTGATTTTGACCTGGCTTTTTTTTTTGTTTTTTTGCCGATTTTGAAAGCTTTGCATTTGTTGTGGCATGGCGAGGTGCATTGAATGTGTACTATTCACGTGGCACAGGAGCTCAGAAGCTGCCGGGGATATTATTATCTCCTTAAATTGTGCTAGGAAAAAAGTGAATCATAGATAAATTCGAAATTCTTTTATTTTTATATTACTTTTCTCATTTTGTAAACGAATTTAATTTAATTCAATTTACAAATTTACTGATTAAAATAATTTTATACTATTAATTAATATAACTTTATCAAAGTAATAAATCATACATATTATTATATAACACCTATTATGATTTGTTATTTTGTGAAATTCTAGAAACTGACGATACCTAACTATTTTTATACTGTTATCCAATTAAACTTATTTGCAGGTGTTATTTTTAAAGTAGTAGGTGAAAGTTAAACTTGTGTTACCAATTTGATAGCATCTAATTAAATGATTGGACAAAAATATTTTATAATGTTTACATATCAAAATGAAACTCTTTCTAAATATTAAAAATTTCTAAAATTAATTTAGACTAATAACTTATTTAACCTTTTATGTAAAAGGAACTTTTAACAACTAGTTTATGAATAAGTTGTTTTATATTTAAATCATAGTATTCCTTCTCAATCGCATGCAATCATTTTTACGATCTTGATTGTCTATTTTTCCTATCCCTTCTCACAATACTGAACTAGGCTTCCTCCTCCCCCCCATAGATGAGTAAGGCATCCTCCTCTAATAGATGATTCAATGTAGCCTAAAAGTCTCAAGTCAAAATGTAGATTATGATATAAGCTATCAATGTAGTGTATTTTTCCTTCTTAATGCTAATGTTGACGACCTAATGTTTAAATTAAAAATATACTCACATTTTAAAATGCCAATAATTGGTACTGAGTGAATTGAGATTACTCGGGCAAATTGGAAGTCCTTGCTAGAGTCATCATGCCTCTATTTTTACATCCATGCAGCGATGTAATTAGGTTGATTCAGATTGGATTAGCGGAGGGTGGAGGGAGATAAATCTGAATGAACTACTTTTTAATTGGTTTGGGTTTATGCGTTTTTTTGGCTCAATTTGAACCAAACCGATCCGATCAACTTCAAGTTTGTTTGGATTGGGTCTTCAGATTTACCTGTTAATTTTTTTAACTTTTTTCCATAAGCATTATACAAAATCAAATCATTCCTTTCTCAACTTTGCAAACACGAGTTCATATTTCTCTCTCTTTATGGTTGACAAGCTAGCTTGAAAGCTCTTGAAATGAAATCTAGCTTGCAAACTAATGTTCCACCTAATCAAAGATAAAAGTAAACAATGCAACCACAACCTTACAACATCTTGCAATTTCAGTTTATGTATCACCTAAAACGAACCTACAATACACAGCATACAAAAGATGACATTACCATGATAAGCCAACACTTAAAGTCTTACAATACTGTTGTACAACAACAGCCTAGATATCTTCTCTAGTTTCTTTTCAATTTATTTTTATCTTTTCCTTAAAAAAGAAAATTACTTTTCACAAACCAATCAATTCTCTTCATTTTCATGTTTTTCCTCCGCATTTTCTAGCGGAAAAAGTTGCTAGGGGTCTTTTGGAATAGACACGTCGAATAGGTTTTTTAGATTCTCTTATCACAAACAAGTGAACAACCAAAAAATGCTTTTGGTTCCAAAAAATTGAATAAATTGGAATGTATCTTATGATTAGGATTTCAATGGGAGCTGGTGAATTGAACAAACGGAATAATAATAAGGAAGATTACAAAAAGGGCAGTAACAAGTCGAGCAAAAGAGACAAAGAATAGTGCCAAAATTATCCCTTTTAAGGAGCAATGTGGAGTAATAGTAATAGTAATGGGATAGGGTTAAGAGCAGAGAAAGAAATTAAGAGAAGTGAGAGAACGAATCAACCTTGAGAAAGAAAAAATTGCAGTTTCCCATTGTAGGGGAGGCGACCTTGGCCCTGTCTATCACACTAACATAAACCTTGTGTTGTGTGTCTTAACTCTCTACTCTCTACATTATTAAACAAAGTTTTTAAAGGAAAGAAAAAAAAAAGATACAGTCAAGTTTTTATTTGGCGAAATATTTCTTTTTATGGTAAAATGTATTTTAGCCTTTGAATTTTAGATTACGTGCGGTTTACTTTAAATTTTTAAAATGTGTATCGTGACACCCTGAACTTTTCAAGCAAGGCAAAACACTCCTTTGGGTTAAGTTAACATCTATTTCCATGATTAAATAGTCATGTGTATGTTATGTGCACAATCAAACGAATAAAAATACCTTTTATTTTAGTCAAACTTCCCAACTCTAAACCCTCCCCACTCAGAAATGGACAAAAATACTATTAAGATACTGGAGTTTGATTATAACAAAAGGATATTTTTGTCCATTTCTAAGTGAAAAAGGGTTTAAGATTACGAAATTTGATTAAAAGGAATGATATTTTTATCTGTTTAATTGTGCATATAACATGCACTTAACTACTTGTTGGTGAAAATGGATATCTATAATATCTTAGGTAGCCGTGTCCATAGACAAGTTATGCATGGCCTTAGGATCCCTCGAGACCCACTCTTGTTACCAGGAATACCCTAGATGCAGAAACCATGTTGCTGCTGAGCTTCTGCAGAATGATGTAGAACATGCTTACTACAGCAAGCACCGTGATGATAACACAGTGCTGAAGCGATACAGTTTTACTAAATAAACCCTAACCCCTTTAAAAACCCTCCCCTTTGGGCTTCCCTTGCTAGAAATAGAAAACCCTTTCCCCAAACCCCATTTTCTCTCTTTTTCTTCCAATCCAACATCAATATTCGTCCTCCAAAATTCAAGTTGAGTAAATATTGTTACATTATGTCATCCCTATCTCCTTTCTTGTAAGTTCTTTGATTGAGTGTTGTTATTTCTTCCATTGTTGTCAAGTGGGGGTGCTCCCTTAATGTTGTTAGAAGTAATTTTAGAGTAATCTAGAGTCACCCATAGATAATTCATGAATTTTATGGTTGTTATGGCAGATATTGATGTCATCCCCAATTCCTATCTCTCTTATGGAGTTGGTTATTCACTTTCCACCCGTTCAAGTTAGTGGCTTTAATCTCATGGCCCTATGTTGGTCATTATATTATTATTTTCTAGTATTATAAAGTATTTGGAGGCCAAGAATTGAGTTTTCTCATGGTATAGGTTCCTTTGTACAAAATATTAAAGGATTAGAAAATGTTCCTTTGAAATTGCTCATGAAAACTGTGGTTTTCTCAAATGCATGGGACCTATTGGAGCTATGATTTCTTTACATGAATTAATTTATGATTTTAGGCCCGATTATGACAATGCCAATTTAGTTATGGTTGATGAAGGAATGTTTGAGCTTGGAGAGGATCAAAATGGGAGGAGTTGAGAGTTGCATTGTTGGTTTGCAGCTTTTGGGAAGCATGGCGATTGAAGAAGTGCTGGACGGCGAACTTGGATGGTTGAGGGTGGGGCTTCTTGGAAAAAGAAGAAAAGGAAGATGAAAAAGAGTTAGGTTTCTTTCTAGGTGGCATTTTTTTGTTTGTTTGTTTTGTTTGTTTGTTAGCTTCTTACTACAACGATCTTGAAGTACTTGGTTTTTGCAATTGCAGATTTGCACACTTACCCAAGTACTACGTTAGAGAGGGAAAGGGAACAAGATTTTGATTAGAGTGATGGGTTGGTTCATGTTTGAGGAAATGAGGAGGAGGATTTCTGTCTGCGCAAGCAAGAAAGAGAGAAGTAGTGGGGCTAGGGCGGGCGGGAGTGATGGGTTCAGAAGGCTTGAACCAATTTCAAACCGATTTTGAACTAGTTTAAACCAAAACCTGGTGATTTGGTATTTGGATAAAAAAAAAATTCACCCACCTAGAAAACATTAAATAGGGATCTTTTGGCATAGACACGTCGAATAGGTTTTCAGGTTCTCTTATCACCAAGTGAACAACCAAAAAATGCATTTGGTTCCAGCAAAACCTTTTTTGATAATGGGAAAAGTACACAATTGATGCTCAAATATTAAGAAGCAGCAGTTGGAATGTATCCTGTGATTATGAGTTCAGTGGGAGCTGATGAATTGAACAAATTGAATAATCATTAGGAAGAATACAAAAAGGACGATAACAAGTCGAGCAAAGGAGACAAATCATAGTGTCAAAATTATCCCTTTTAAAGAGCACCATGGAGTAATAGTAATGGTAGTGGGACAGGGTTAAGACTTAAGAGCAGAGAAAGAAATTACAAGAAGTGAGAGAACGAACCAACCTTCAGAAAAAAAAAAAAAAATGGAGTTTCCTATTGTTAGAAGTGTAAAAATGGGCTAGTTTGCCCCATTCAGACCCACCCTGCCAAGAACCCACCAAAAACAGTCCATTAACCAAAAAATAAAAGAATTTCAAAAAAAAATATTTTTTAATGTCTTGATGAATTGTTTTAAAAAAAAAATTTTTAAATAATATTTTTCATTTATGAGTACCTAATTGTTCAAGTTCTATAACAACTATACACCAATTTTGACTAAAAAAGGTTATTGTTAATTAGTGTTGTTTGTGAGTTACGATACTGTTTTATTTTTAAGTTTTAATTGTGCATAAATAGTATCAACTATACAGTGTTATTGTATTGGTAAGTGTACACATTTCTTACATTTTTTTTTTTGAGTCATAGGTTTCTTACTTTTTTTTACCAATAAATTATGAACTTTTCCTAAAAAAAAAAAAAATTGGCCCACGAATTAAGTAGGGCGGGTTAGACAGGCTGAAATTTTTTTGTGGGCCCAAAACTTCAACCCAACTGGTTAAAAATGATGAATTTGATGGACCAACCCGGCGGTGACATTTCTACCCATTGTAGGAAAGGTGACCTCGGGCAATGTCTGTCACACTAACATAAATCTTGTGTGTCTCGACTCTCTACACTATTAAACAAAGTTTTCTAAGTAAAAAAATAGAACGATGCAGTCCAATTTTTATCTAGCAGAATATTTCTTTTATTTAATTCTCGCTAAATAAAACTTAGAACTTTCGGTTTAGCTCTGACATGGTCTTATCATCAGAACTCATGACTAGGAATGGGAATAGATCAAGCCTAACTTTGCTTTTAATAGGCTAAGCCTTTATCACAAACATTGGGCCTAATTAGCCTAGCCTATAATTTGTTAAAGGTTATTTTCTAAGGCTAAATTTGCCTATTTATAAGTCGAGTCTGCGTAAAACTTGTAATTCTAAAAGATTTAAAACAGAGCACAGGTAAATATAAACTAGTTGAACATGCCTAGGCCTGCAAATAGGCTAAACAGAGCCTAGTTTTTAACAAGCTTCATAAACAGGCCCAAAGTCGCTAATATGCTTAAAAAGGCTAAAAAACAATTATATACTTGCCTATAAAAATAAAATCAAACTACATTGAGTGTAAATAAAATGAAATAACTCAATCCAAATTATCCAAACTATAGACAAGATAACAAAAAAGGGTATCAAATTATCCAAAACAACATCAAATGTCCAAAATAACCAAAATACCAAATAACAATAGTTCACAACAAATACCAAATATCAAATTATCTAAAGCAGCAAGACTTGATAACACAAGAATCAAAGTTTAGAAATTAAACAAGCAAAATATACAGCCTAGCACTACAAACAAACATATCTATAAATTTGGTTTTCATGGATGGAAACCTCATGATATTGACACAAAGGTGAGTCTGAGCTCAATGAAGAGGTCCTGCATATGGCCCAAGTCAGCGGCATTGCCATGAAAATACAAGAAAGTGAACCTGGCAAAAGGATGTCTCTAGAAGGTGGCAACGATCTTGTTCCCGCCTTTTGTGTTGATCAAGCACGTGAACCTCCATGTTCTTGTCTACCATTAGGCCAGAGAACACCATATATCCTCCTATCCTCGTCCCTATATACCTCATACGTCGCTGTGAAAAACTTTAAGTAAGCCATGAAAAAGCAAACTTTCGAGCTTGAAGGGAAACAAAGAGAGAGAGTGAAGAAGAACAAAATTTGTAACTAAATAGTAACTGAATGAATTGATTTATCTGTGAGTACATTGCGAATACATTTATATATGTAGAGTGAAAGGGAAAGCTTCTGCTATAAGCTACTATAGAGAACAAAGGCGGGAAAGGTGGTTATTATGATAACTAATAGATTAACTACACTTAACTGACTTAACAGCATTTAATCTATACTTAACATTCCCCTTTAATTTGAGCTGGGTTGGGCTACCAGATGCTTCAATTCTTTAACTCCCAATAAGCTTCTTAGATATCTAAATTTGTTACTTGAGATGGCCTTGGTTAGCATATCAGCTGGTTGCTCAAAGGAAAGAATGTGAGCGACTAAAAGTTGTCCTTGGATGACTTTGTCCCTTACAAAGAACAAATTCAGTTCCATATGCTTTGTTCTTGAATGCAGTACTAGATTATGGGCAAGTATAATTGTGCTTAAATTATCACAATATATTACAGACCTAGGGGTTCGTATGTGAAGTTCATGCAGCAGGTACTGCAACCAAGTAATCTCAGTAGTGGTATCAGCTAAACTCTTGTATTCAACTTCAGTACTTGATCTGGCTACTGTGGATTGCTTCTTGGACCACTACGAGACCAAATTTGGTCCTCAGAACACACAAGAACCCGAGGTTAATCTTCTATCATCAATGTATACTACCCTGTCAACATCACAAAAACCTTTTAAACCAAGAGAACGAATGGGTCGAATCAGGTGGAGACATACTTGCAAGCAACCTGCTAGGTACCTCAATATCCTTTTTACTATCTTCCAGTGAGTTTCTAGAGGTTGTTACATAAATTGGCAAGCCTTGTTAAGACAATAAGCTATCGCAAGTCATGTTTTTATAGCATACTGCAGTGCCCCTACTACTTATTTGTAGAGAGAGGGGTTTGGAATGACATCTGACCTATGTTTTGAAAGCTTGAGGCTAGAGATCATTGGAGTACCAATACCTTTGGGCTTGTCCATCTTCCTTTTGACGAGGAGATCTCGAATGTACTTCTGTTGGGAGAAATGGAGAGAGCCATTTGCAAGAGTATTGACTTCTATGCTAAACAAGTAGTGTAAGTTTCCTAGGTCTTTGAGAGCAAATTGAGCATTCAGTTTGGTGATGAGATCACTCACAACTTGTGTAGAGGAACCAGTAATGATAATATCATCAACATAGAATAACACATGTGTGATAACCATTGTGAGATATAATAAAAAATGATAGGTCATGCTTATACTAGTCAAACCAAGTTGATGTAGGGTTGTTCCTGTAGGTAAAAGAGTACACGAGAAGGAGGTTGAATCGTACTTTTATTCTTTCTTCAAATCTAAAACATTTAACAAAAATACTATCAAGCATTAAGCTTGAAATGTAGCAGAATGATGGTTAGTTGTTTCAAAAAGCAGATCTCTGAAACCTTTTAGCAATAATGCAACTTTAACAGCATTTTAGTGCTTATTGAATTAAAAATGCATAACATAAAAAAAAGAGATCAGTGAAGAGAGAAATGATACAATATTTTTATATTGGTTCGGTCAAACCTGCCTAGATCCAGTACTCAACACATGTGGGATTCCACTAAACAACTTTCTCAACCTGAGAAAATAAACTAGATAGTCTTTACATTTGTCTTCCTAAGCTTTCACAGTGAACAGTAGACAACCCCGACTATCAATAACCAACTAGTTCTGTACTAGCCTCTCCTAGCTAAACTGAGTAGTCTTCAACCAGCTTATCCAAGCTAAACTGAGTAGTCTTGAACCAGCCTCTCCAAGCTAAACCATGACTAGTAGACAACCCCTACTACCACGTTGCAAGTAGTTATTCCCAGCCTTTCCAAGTTGAACCATGATGACTAGAATGCCTTTATAATCAAGTTGCAAGTAGTTCTTGCATAGCCTCTTCAAGCTAGACCGAGATAAGAAGAACACCTCTGTTATTGCGTTGCAAGTAGTTTTACCTTAGCTTCTCTAAGCTATGCCTCATTTTGATCACTACTGGATCAAGGTTACAAAGGTTACAAAGGTTATGTGTTTGGGTTGCCACTCAAACTAATATACGCTTAAGTTTCTTTACAAATATTCAATAAAACAGACATGGGAAACAAGAGCGACTTCTTTCTAACATCTCTTCCTAAGAAGAGTATACAAATTATCACAAAACATAGAAAGAATATTGTACACTTCAACAAGACTGATTACATATTATGATGAACATGACAAGAAGTATGGAGAGATTTTTCCAGAGTTTCCATTCTTATGTCTTCAACTCTCTCATTGGCTTTCAAGCATAGCATGTCTATTTATAGTGCTTCTTCTTCTTCATAATTGTTGCACTTGATCAGATATCCAAATGACATGTGTAAATCATCTATTGTGTCTTGGAACGTTAGTCTAGAAAGATAGGCTGATAGACTTTTCACATCGATTGCAAAAGCCGTTGTATTATAGAGGTTTCTGATGTCCCTCTTTCTTTTACATTATGATCGTGGTTTCTGAACTCATTCTTCTGAAAGCTAGGGTGGTTGACCAATCAGGCAGAAGAGATGACATAGCAGTTATAAAACTAGGACAGCGGAAGTATGGTTAGTGTGTTCAGAAGATAACTTTCTGAAAGCAGTTTGAATAGATAAGATAACAGTGAAAGAAAATAATCTAAATATTTATGCTGAGTTGAAAAATAAATTCAAAGGAGAAAGGAAAAAGAATACTTGACTCAGAAGATTTATGTTGGTTCAGCCAACACTTGCCTACATTCAGTTCTCAGTACTCACTGAGTTCCAATAAACTTCGTCACCGAGGAATCATAAGTACAGGATAGTCTTTACCGTAGTCTTCCCAAGCTTTTACTATTGTTAGTAAACAACCCTTACTAACTCATAATAACAAGTAGTTTTACAGTAGCCTTTTCAAGCTATTTTCTTTTGATCACTATTGGATTAGGATTACAATCAAACAGATATTGATGATATGATTGTACAGCCCAACACTCAAGCTTTTGAATGTGATCTATTGAAACTGATTCTACTTGAGTGACTTCTTCCTATTACTTCTTCCTTAAAAGAAAAAAATCAACAGAGAATATAGAAAAAAGATTTTGATATACAAAGGATTTTAGCAATGCATATTTCCAACAGGAAGTTTTTAGCATAATTTTTCTCTCGTATATTTCTTATTCTATGAAGGCTCAATCATCTCTATTTATAGATGATTTTCCTCTTTTTACCGTTGCCCCTTGATCTTCCACTTAGTCAACACGTGTTGAACATCTGATCAAGCATTGGAAATATAATCTAGGTAAGTAGCTTGTCTGATGTCAGAGTTCCTTTTTCACAAGCCGTTGATGAGTTGAGGTTTCTGAAGTCTATTAGAAACTATTTTTCTTTTTTCTGATCATGGTTTCTGAACATTTTGATAAATCCTTTTGTCATTTGATCGAGGGTGGTTGTAGAGATTATATCTTGACTTTGAGAGATTGATTTGACATTTGATTTGAATTTCAAATATAACCATTTTTTCCCTCCTATTTTGAGTTTTCTGATGAGCGCTGCTAGTTCCTTATCGATCTGTTTATCTTCAATCTTGACTTTTTGATAATGAGTATCTCATGATTATGATGATTGAAGATTAAGTAATACTTTGCCTCCAATATTTTGTATGTTATCGTCATTGTAGCCTTTCTTTCTGAAGTTTGGTATTACTTTCTGACGACCATTTCCTTGATTTTGTTTCGTCGGACCGATTTCTTTTATGTATATGACAATATCTTCCTTGATGCACTTCTTGCTTTTTCTCATTTTATCTTCTTTTCACGATCAAGACCAGAAGTTTTATGACCTAAGATCACTTTCTTGTGCTTTCTGATTGCGCATATTAAAGAAATATCTAGTATCCTTACAACAGAAACTCAAGGTGACCGTTAGTTATTCTTCAAAGTATTTTCTTTGAATTGGCTTTTGTTATCATTCAAAACAATTTTAATTCAACTTTCTGAAGGGTCTTGGAGTTTACAAAAACATGTTTGCACATGTAAACTGAAATTATTCTCGTTCAAGTCCATGTAATGCACTTTGGAAAATACCTGTTAAGCTTAGTCAAGAAACTCAAGGCAACCATTAGTCGTTTCTCAAAATATTTTCTTTAAATTAGCTTTATTGTCATTCAAAACAATAAAGCTCATATTTTTTGAAGAGCTCTAGAGCTTACAGTTCCCAGTGCCCTAGGGGCTTGCTTGAGCTCATAAAGAGCTTTATGCAGTTTGCACACCAAATTGGGATTGCCTTTCGTGAACCCTTCAAGTTAGCACATGTAGACTTTTTCTTGAAGAACGCCATTTAGGAAGGCATTGTTGACATCAAGCTATCTGATGCTCCATTTTTTAGAGAGAGCTAAGGTGAGTATGACCTGAATTGTAGCTGGTTTTACCACTAGGGAGAAAGTTTCAAAGTAATGAAAATCGATTTGTTGGTGGAAACCTTTAGCTACTAGTCTAACTTTGTACTTGTGTATTGTGCCATCATGATTTTGCTTAACTCTAAACACCCATTTGTAGCCGATTAGGTGCCTACCAAGGGGTAAAAGGACCAGTGATCGGGTTTGGTTTCTTAGGAGTGCTTCATATTTATCTATCATGGCAGCAAGCTACTGAGGTGAGGCCATTGCTTCAGCTGTGGTGGTTGGTTCGGTGGTGGCTAGGAAGGAGGAAGAAGGAAGGATGATATTTGGGCTTGAAAATACAGGACTTAGGTCTAGTTTTCATAGGATGAATGTTTGTAGGTTGAAGGTTGGGTAAAGGATTGGGTAAGGAAGGTTGAGGTACGGGTGTTGGGGAGAGTAGTTAAGAGTATATGGATGAAGGTGAGGAGAATAGAGTAAAATCGAATTAGGTGGGGAAGGTGGGCGGGGGTGACAGGGACATGTTTTACAAGGTAAACAGGGGTAGATACAGATATGTTAGATAGTGATGTGTGAGTGGTGGGTTATATTTGTTTAAAGGGAAATTTGATCTCATTAAAAAGGACGTCCTTTAATATGTAAATTTTGCCATTAGTAAGAAATTAAATTTGTGCTTGTTTTAGGGTCTTATTAATGGGTAATATGTGCAACCAAATAATCAAAGGAATTGGTAGTTGGGTTATTTCTTAAACAGCTTTTCAAAGGGTAAGGGATGTTTGAGGTCAGCTGTGGGAATTCTATTGATTATGTAGGTAGCAGTGGCTATAGCTTCATCCCAAAAATGCAATGGCAATGATGCATGAGCTAATAAAGTGAGGACAGTTTCAGTTCAGTGTCTGTGTTTTCTTTCCACTGTACCATTTTGATGATGAGTGTGAGGAAAGTTGTGAGATAATATGTGAATGATCTGTACTCTCCTCCTTAACCTGATTGAATAGACTTAATAGAGTGTCCTAACTAAAGTTCTGCAAAAGCTTTAAATTGCAAAACTGCTGAGAATGCTTGATCTTTGGTTTTAAGAAAATAAACCCAAGTGAACTTTGAAAATGCATTTATGAATGCTATGTAGTATTTGAAATTTTGTGAGTTAGTCATAGGGGCAGGTCTCGACAAATCAATGAATACAAGTTAAAGGGGTGTATGATATTCTGATGTAGATAATGAGGATGGCAGCCTGACTCTTTCCAAGACAACATGATTCACATAGATTTGAAACACTTGCATCTTTATCGACAAATGGCATATTGCAAAGTTTTAGTGTAGATGATACAACTGGGAGGGAGGCATGTCCTAGCCTATTATGCCAAAGGGAAAGGGAAATACTAGATGCAGTTGCCTTATTGCAAGAAACTGAACTAGTGCAATTATTTTCGGAGTACTGAAGTTTCCTAGTGGATGGTAGGTGCTGTAAAAGGAATAAAACAAACCGATACAGTCCTTTATTGTCTGCAATTCCTTGAAGCAGAATTTCATTCATGTCCTAAGATTTAACATAACAATGGTAAGGATGGAATTCAAAGTAAGCATGATTGTCTTGTGCAAATTTTTGAACACTAACTAAGTTTTTGGTGATATGAGGAACATGTAATAAATTATGTAGTGCTAGTGATTGTTTAGATGCATGAGATGCTGCGACTAAT
The DNA here is from genome assembly GCA_031216105.1 of Dalbergia cultrata. Lineage (NCBI taxonomy): Eukaryota > Viridiplantae > Streptophyta > Magnoliopsida > Fabales > Fabaceae > Dalbergia > Dalbergia cultrata. The sequence goes on along the minus strand of CM062353.1, from coordinate 24,628,264 downwards.
GAATGTCCTATATGTGCTATTCTCAAACCTTGGCCACTTCCAACTCTAAGTTGTTCGGAGCCTTGGTATTGTGCAACTTGCATGAGGTTGGTGTAGGTCGGTGTCACGTGATGGCTTGCACTTGAGTCGGAGTACCAGGTTGCATCAACTATAGACTCTGGTGCAGCTACTAAGGTAGTGGAGTTTGGAGCTTGGTGAGGTGATAGGTGGCTGGGAAAATTAGTGAGGTGAGTTGGAGTATGAACATTTGACACAAGTTGAGGTGGTGTATAGTTTTGGAAAAGGTGTAAAGGTGATGGACAGATTGGCATAAAGAGGAGGAGAAGGTGGTGTAAGCTGATAATTTTGGTCAAACCGATGCCAGCAATTGAAGGAGGCATTGCCCAGCTTGTAGCAGAGTTGACAGATGAGTGAAGATCGTCCTCCATTGAAGCATCCACCTCGGCCTCGATGTCTACCACCAAATCGACCACCACGACCACCATGAGCACTGCCACAAAATCCACCACAAGTTTTACCTCTGAAGTTATTGAAGTTTTGCTATGAATTCTGAGTGTCAACATTGACAAAATGTGCATACATGAGAGAAGGATGAGTCTGAGATTAGTTTTTCTAATTGCGCTTCATGAACTAACAAATAAGACTCAAATTGAGTTATAGTGCATGGGTCAGCACGAGTGGAAATTGAAGTCACAAATACTTGATATTCAGGGGGTAAACCACTAAGAATTATGTGAACATGTTCCTTTTCTGTTAAGCTAGATCCAATCGAGACAAGTGCATTGACTAGAGCATTGATTTGGAGTAGATTCTCATAAATTAGTGTAGTACCTTTTGTGATCGATCGCAATTTATATCGAAGTTGCTAAACTCTTGCTCGTGTACATGTGGTAAAATATTCCTCCAATTTGTGCCATAGCTGCCACAAGTGATCACAGTCAACTACTAATGTGAGAACCGAGTTAATCATTGAAGCAAGCATCCATGACAGAAAGAGTTGATCTTGGCGCTCCCAAAGTTCAAATTCATCAGAGACTTTTCTTGCACGTTTATCAACAGAGGAAGCAAATTTTGTAGGGCATTTTGCATTCAGATCTATGTATTGTAAGAGCTTGTGTCCTTTGATATTTGCTAGAACTTGGCATTTCCATAGGATAAAGTTCTTTTCATCTAATTTGATGGTAAGAAGATAAGAAAAATTGACCCGAGAGATTTGTAGCATTTGCATGCTTTGGAGGAGTTGGAGATCGAGCATCGCTGGTGTCATCACCACTTGATGCGGAAGAATGTACTTGATCATGGAGGGTTGTTCATGAGGGAAGTCGTGGAGTTTTGAACTCATAGATAGAAGCTTTGCAGCAATTAATTTGTGGATACAATGAAAGACTTCAAGGAAGCCATGAAAGAGCACCTTCGAGCTTGAAGGGAGGGAAAGAGAGAGGGAGAGAGAGGGAGAGAGAAATTGTAACTGAATAGTAACTAAATGAATTGATTGATTAGTGAGTGCATTACAAATACATTTATATATGTATTCTGAAAGGGAAAGCTTTTGCTATAAGCTAATACAGAGAACAAAGGCGGGAAAGGTGGTTATTATGATAACTAACAGATTGACTACACTTAGTTGACTTAATGGCATCTAATCTACACTTAACACGTCGGGTTTAGCAGGAAAACGCAAATTTTGCAGCCACGCTCCCCATCACTTTCCCTCTTCTTATCACCAACAACAACACACACACCTTTGAACTTGCTTTTCTTAGCATGAACCAAGGATGGCCAAGAATGGTGTTGAGATTTTCAGGGGCATTCTTAATTCTTATTTTGTTTCTTTCTATGCAGGAAGGAAAAAGAAGTCTTTTTATTTTTATTTTTTTGGGTGTGTAGGGGTAAACGAAAGTGAAGAGTGATGAGTGGTAGGAATTAAATCCGACCTAAGCGAGTGAGCTGGAAGGAAGGAATAACTGCTTTTTCTGCTGTGCGGGAGGGAGGGAAAGAGAGAGAGAGATAGATAGAAGATTAATTATAATGAAATATTAATTCATACACTTGGTAAGTTATATAAATTTTTTAATATTTATCTTATAAAATATTAAATTACTATTTATAGATTATTTTTAAATATATTAATTAACTACTATAGAATTGGGATTGAGTGAATTAAATATTTTTCTTCTAATAAATTTTTTATATATATTTCTAATAGGCATTTTTATTACATAATCATATCCACAATTTATAAAGCACACACCTCAAATATGTTATAAATATATTTGGCTAATGAACTCAAGTTTTAAAAAAATTAAAGGTAATTTATATAAAAAAATTATTAACTATATATTATTAAAAAAATAATTGAAATATTATATAAAAAATTGAAAGTCCAATAAAATAATATATTAGTTGAAGTAACTGAAAAAAATCACTTAAAATGATATAATTAACATGTGTAAGTATATAAAGATTCTAAAACTAATTAAATTGAAATTTAGATATTTATTTTAGGTCAAATTTAACATACATACATTGTACCAAAAAGAAATTGAAAGACATCAATAAATGAAAAATTAAATCTATAAAAAAAAACTACTATTAATGGAGAAGTTTAAAATTAATAGTATAGCTATTTAACACAAGTATGAAAGAAAATAAAAAGTAAAACATAAATTGAGACCTTCAGAGAGTGAAGAGTTCAGGGGGAATGCTGCTAGAGATCATGCTGAGGGGGAGCCCAAATTTTTGTATTTTGCATACTGCATATATTCTTGTTTGCTTTGGAACTTTGGTTACTATATTTTGAACATTATCTTTTGACAAAATGCAATATCCATTATCTATCATGTTTATGTTTATTTTTATTCTCTTATGCTCTGATACATAGATGGTCATTCTTAAGTTCTGATACATATCATTGCTAATCATGATGCTTAACTAATCATATATCATAACTTGCTTATGTATGCTTCTGTTCTCTTAATTGCTTACTCTGAACTGATCAATCATTAACATGATAGAGAAATAAGTGCATATTTATCCTTGATTAGCTTTAGCAAGTATCCTTAAGAAATGCAAATTCTTTTTATCAGTATCTGGATCCTCAAGCTTTATTGATGTGCGTAGATATGTATGAGACTGCTTGAAATGCCTATCATTATAGAACACATTTTTATTGTCACACACATGAGATGCTTTTAAATGTGCTCTGAATAACTTGATTGAAAAATAGTTGTGTATATTTTGTTTCTGATAGCCTTAAAAAACGTATCAATTTCCATGCTTCAACATAACTAAGATCAGTTAGGGAGAATCATAATTTTCTCAAGTGTGTCACGCTTACATTGCAAATGATGTGTTACAATCTGTTCATATACGAATCAGTGAGCGAGCTTACATGGAAAAGCATGAACAATGTGTTTTTAAAAAGCTTTTATAAAATCATCTTTCATGCTCTGATACTTATGTAAAAGTTTCATAGCTCATGCTCAGTTTTGATTTGATATATCTTGGATTAATCCCTGATGAGCATTAGAAACCTCGAATAGCAATGTGTTGTTATATCTGTATCAAGGTTTCTTTGAGTATTTGAAACTACACAAGCTTTAGTATGTTTTCTCATATCATGCTCAAAAGTTTTTATCATTCACACACACACACACATATACATCTTTGGGCATCAAATTCTTTGTTGAAAAATGGAGCATAGGAAAAGAAAGTATTGAATAAGATTTTCTAGGAAGAAACAATATCGCAAGTATTACTTGTATATTTATTCAATCACACTTAAATGTTAGAGAGTCATTTTATGACTAAAATCAAGCTGATTAGTAGAATTGAATTAAAATGATGACATCTACTTTAGTATCATTGTGATACGAATTAAGGAAGTTCTCTTATTTAAATTAAAATATATTATCATGAACCAAACAACTTTGATTTGAGTTAACTTAAAGCTTCAAAATTGTCTTGAACACATCTAATCATGCCTTAAGAAAATGACTCACTAAGATTTAAGAATCATGATGTGTTGAAAGAAAATACAATTTATCAATTTATATTCTGTCTTATTTCTTTCAACCTTTCTTCAAAGGATTTTCTTCAAATTGGTTTGTCATCATAAAAAAGGGGGAGATTGTAAACTCCAAAATCCTTCAGAAAGTATGAGCTTCATTGTTTTGAATGACAACAAAGCCAATTTAAAGAAAATACTTTGAAGAATGACTAATGGCTACCTTGAGCTTCTTAACAAAGTATAACAGGTTAATATAGTTTGTAGCACATGGATTTAAAGCAGGATTAATATTTCACTTTGCATGTACAAGCATGTTTTATCTCATGGGAAGAGATTAAGCCAAATAGAAAGTGAATATTATGTTAAACAAAGTACGCGTATACTGATTAAAGCATAATACAGACTTAAAGCAAGAATAATGTCTCACTTTGCATGTGTGAGCATGATTTATCTCATGGGAAGAGACTGAGCCTAAAAGGAAAATGAATGTTATTTCAAACAAAGCACATATTCATGCTTACGAACCAAAAGCATAAAAATGGACTTGAATCAAGAATAATTTCACTACACATGAGCAATCATGTTTTATCTCAAAGGAAAAGATTAAGCTTTAAAGAGATTAATATTATCTCGTGCAAAGAACATGTAAATGTTGAAGCAGATCAAGTTAAGAGTAAGAAGCCCAAGCAAACAATCTTCAGAAAGTAACATGGGACTTCAGAAAGTACACTGAAGATTGAAGAAATCATGCTAACTTTGGAAGTAACGTGTTACTCAATCAACAATCATGATAATCACAAATTAATTTGCATCAAACAGCCAAGATTGAACACTAGAAGATCAAAGAAAGATAAAAGAGATTGATTACGACGTCAGAAAGCTCACTTAACTGTAGAGCACAGAACACTAAAGAAAATGAAGGGAAAATTCGAAATTCAAATTTCAAATCTCGAATCAGACCCAACGTTATAACTGGTACGTCATCTCTTCTGCCTAATTGATTCATGATCCTAGCTTCTAGAAGAAAGAGTTCAAAAACTATAATCAGAAAGTAAAAAGAAAGAGAACATCAGAAACCTCTTCAATTCAACGACTTCTGCTATCGATGTGACAAGTCTGTCAGCCTACTTCTCTAGACTAACGTTCCAAAAAACAACTGATGATCTACGCGTGTCACTTGGAGATTAAATCAAAGGCAATGGTCATGAAGAAGGACTTGTATAAATGGAGATGTCATACATGAATACCGATGAGAGAGTTGAATAAATAAGAGTGGAAACTCTAGAAAAATCTCTCCACACTTTTGGTGTTGTTCATTATAATATGTAATCAATTATCTTGAAGTGTAAAAATCTTCTTTCCATGTTTTGTAATGATTTGTATACTCTTCTTAGGAAAAGATGTAAGAAAGAAGTCGCTCATGTTTCCCAGGTCTGTATTATTGAATATTCTTAAGGAAACATGGGTGTAGGTTAGTTTGAGTGAAAACACAAACACATAACCTTTGTAACCCTGATCCGTTAGTGATCAGAGTGAAACATAGCTTGGAGAGGCTAAGGTAAAACTACTTGCAACATGATGGCAGAGGTATTTGCTCATCATGGTTCAGCTTGGAGAGGCTGGTTCAAGACTACTTACAATGTGGCAGTAGAAGTTGTTTGCAAGTCACAATTCAGCTTGAAGAAGCTGGTTCAAAACTACTCAGTTAGTCACAATTAGGGTTGTCCAATAGATGTAGGCAGGTTGGCCGAACCAGTATAAAAATACTTGTGCTCATTCTCTCTTCCCTGATCTTTTATTTTTGTATACATTTTATTATTATCAACTAAGTTTGATTAAAAGTAGCATCATAATCATTATGCTTCAGAGATCTATTTTTTGAAACTACTAATTACCTTTCCGCTGCTCTTCAAGCCATAAGCTTGATAGTATCCTTTTTGTTAAAAGGTTCAGATTTAGAGGAAAGTTCAGAAAGCACGATTTAACCCCCTCTTCTCATGCACTCTTTTACCAACAATAGTAACTACAAGCTTAGAACATATGAGACTACTTTAAGTAAATTTTGTTTCCTAATATGGACATGTAAATTGGTGTTATATCATGTCAAAGCTTCAAGATTGTGTCATTCATCCCCTGTTAAGAGTATGCAATGGTTAGGATCCAACCTTTGTAGTAGCACTTTCAAGAGCATTCTCCCATATGTAATTGTAGTTTAGGGCAATTCAAGTGAAAGAGCAGCACAGAAAGAAGCCCCTCACCGAGTGTGCTGCGAAAAGTGATATAGAACCTACTTAGGGCTGTAAAGCCAAGGAACAAACAACTTCTTCAGGCAAACTGAAATGCACACATTCTTGTTGCAGATAGTACTTAAGAAATAATTTTAGCATTCTGCAGCAAGTTATATAATGCATAACAATTGCATTGGTTAAACATGTGAGGTAAAACTTTGTCAGCATATCATCTGAAGTTCTAATCACATTCACACTAAATAAATTTCATATTTTAAGGAAGTATTAACAAAGTTAAGCCATGAAACAGTGTCTAAAGATAGATAACATATGATTTCATAAGAAATCATAAATTTCATATGATTTCATATACAACCACTAGTGGATGAGCCCCCACCCTAATAGTTGTGGTTGTCTCCTACACTCTCTAAATGAAAAATCTCATGTTCGATTTCCATCTTCCCCCTCCCCCAACTCTCTAGGAAAAATTTCTAACTTTAATGCTTCATATGACTTAATGTTTTAATCTTGACCATCAATGCAAAATCCGATAGTTCAAATTTACTCCTCTCTGTTTCATATATAAAATTATTCATCTCACTTAATCCTCTTCCTATATATATATATATATATACGACTGCTAAAGATTGGAAACATATACAACAACAATCAAACCATGTTCAATTAGGTGGGAATTGGTTACATGGATTAAACAGTGTCTAAAGATAGATAACATACAGCCTGTTGATATATTTGGTTTTTCTTAAAAGAATAGTTTGGAGGGAGGAAGGTTGTCCCATTCCAGAGTCTTGAGTATGTCGCAAACCTCAACCATGCTCACTTATAAATGAGACAGTGACCTACTAATAAAACTATATTCGTAAGAGTCAAAACCAGGATTTCTTTGTTAACAGTAACACTACTCGAATTCCCAAACCTGAGTCAATCCTACTGAATCTAATCAATTGAGTCGAGTTAGTTATTAACCTGTGCGTACTTTATGCAAAACTGAAAATATAACCACATCCCAAATTCTGGTATTTTTATTTTTCCAAAAGCGGGCTTGAAAGCAATCGGTAGATGTTCTCTAGCCAAGAGCCCAAGATGTCGTAGAGGAAGGCAAACAACCAGTTTAACCCAAAAAGATAAACAAGAAACAAAGACGCTTACACCATACCGTTTGAACCAAAAAAATGCACTTGAAGGCCAGCCCAAATGGCAAAGCATAATGTGCCTCCTTGGTAAATGTATCGGTTTGAATCCCAGTAGAGCTGCGAGGATGCTTCAAAAAATAGCCCCCACCAAAAAAAAACAAAAAAATAAGAAAAGGGCAAAAAAAAAAGCATGCCGCCATCATTTACCATTTCCCTCGAAGTCTGATATTTAGTCTTGAGTCAGCATTTTGAAAAATCCTTCCCATTTTATGATTCCGTACTTCTCATCTTTCACAATATTAAAAGCTTTAGAATTACAAATGTTTTCTACTTCGAGCATTGATAAGACATTTGTGGATTTCAGATAAGCATTTCAGAGTTCCACTTTAGGGAGTTACCTCAATGGCATTGCAAGTGATACGTGACAAGTGTTGGGCATGAGGCTATAGAAAGCAAGCGTGGTGATGAGCAGGATATGCTCGCTGAATGGTAGATACTAGATAGACTGAAAGGCAAACTTATTGGATGCCACTCTTGGCAATGGGCTAAAATGTCTATAATTTCGTTTCTTGGAATGCTTTTGTCCTTGAAAGAAAAATATTGTTGGCAGCTGCTAATTGGTTTGTGTTGGTTTTTAAGGTACGCTGAACAAGTTGCTATCAAGAGCAGCTTCCGACTGGCCTCGTAGATTAGCATAAGGAGCCTGATTCGTGAGAACACCTTGTATCATTATGCTACGCTTATACTTTCACCTTAGGTGATTCAATTAGCTACGCTGTTAGGACCTACTTGGTTTTTGAGTTTCTAATTTTTAATTTTTTTTTTTATTTTCTAGAATTTATGAAAGAAAAACTAATTCAATTTTTCACAAATTTTAAAAAATTGAAAAATTAAAAATAAAAACTCAAACCAAATGGGCCCTTCATGTTCTTGTTGTGTTTCGTTTTCTATCTATTTTTCCTTACGTATGAAAAGAGGGGGGAAAGGACTTCGAGCCCCAAGCGCAACTAACTTAGGGATTTCAATAAAAAAATGTTACTCAAGCAATATTGTTTAAAATGAAATACCAAACTAAGAAATGAAAAGATAAAGTACCTATTATGGGAGATAAAAGATTTCTTTTAAATTTCCATGACATATTCTATGGTAGATCAAGGAGAGATCATAAAACTAGTAGCATACATGCAGATCACAATCATTTTTCTCACAACGCATCACGTGAAGCGATTCGGCAAGTTATTGCATCTGCAAGTGATGATACTCCAAGTTCCGGGGCAGATATCTTGTAATGCTGAAACAGAAGAGATTATTGAATATGTTAGTTTGCACAAATCGATACAGAGTGATCTGGATCACTGCCCTTGCAAACCTTTTGTATCTGGGATTGGTTTGCTCTCCCTTCCAGCTCCTCCAGCTCAATCTCTTTGCCATTAATGAGCTTCTCTATGGCTTTTATCTAGTGAAGAAACGGCATCACTTTAGTTATGGGAGTAAAAGAAAAAACGGGTGGCATACTTTATTTTAGAATCATCTCACCTCATCAGGAGCTGCATCAAATCGAGCAGCAAGGATATATGTCGTGCTATCAGAGATGCCACATCTTTTCAAAGATTCAGTAATCTACACAGTACAAGCCAAATTTTTAGCATAGGTAATTGGAAACATGAACCATAATAGGTCAAATACCAATACATAATTACATGTTTGGACCCTGAGTAATTGTAAACAAGCTCTGAATGAAGAGTACGTGTGGTCAAAGAGTCACGTGACTTGGCTACAAGGGTCTTGTGAGCAGCTGCTAGAACAGGGAAAACATCTGGAATCTGGTTCAGTTGGTTGTAACATTAGAGAGTCATAAAAGTGCACGTAACAGTCATCGTTGACCGTTTAAGCACCAGCATCATGCTTATTATCTTGATGGTGCTGGACATGACATAAAGCACAAATATAAGAAACCATACAAGTAAAGCATTGAGGAATGCAACTTCTGGCTCCAGCGTCCCAGCTTGCATACTTTCCAGGAGTTCCCTGTGAGAGCAATAATTCCATCATAGACTTTAGCCAAGAGTAGATCAGCAGGTTCTAAATCTTTTGAATCAATTACAAATAAATAGATGAACCATTTTACAATGCATCCCATATATTTGCTTTTACAGATTGGTCTGGGACATAAATAGCAAAGATTTTCCAAGCACCATCTTAAACCAAACAGATGGGAGCAACTGGTCTATCAATTATCATAAATTAACTGTTGCAGCTGTAGTACAAGCACTGAATGCTGTTAATTGTTATCACAAGAGAAAAGAGGCAACTTCAACTCTAACTACTGTGAAACTGAATTTTGAGATGAAGTGATCCCTTAGGATATGCTTGGTTTGCTTTGTGTTTATTTTCAGCTGATATGTTATCATTATTAATTAAAAAAAATGCTACATTGTTCTCATTTTTTTTTTTCAGAATTCTGTTTGTTTTCTCCATATACTTCACGAAAAGACTTGAAAACAAGAAACACACATGAAAACATGTGAGTCAGTTTTGTAATTAACACCTCCTTTAAAGCTTGCATGAGAAAAAATCTCAATAACTTGGAAAACAAGTAGATCACAATATTTTATTTTCATTGATGGGTAACATTCCCACAACAGGTTGCTAATTTCCCAGAACATTTAGTTCCCCTTTTGATTTTTGTACAATAATCATAGAGAGAAAGAGAAAGAGACCAACTTGGAATTGGTAACATCAGAGTAGAGTGCAAGAGAAAGGGTGGTCCCATTTATATTAAACACCTTCATAGCTTCTGCTTTGAATCTGCAAAGAACAAAAAGAGCTACTGTGATGTGCTTAGGAACATAATAAGAACAGGCACAGGAAAAATGGAAAGAGAGAAAAGAAAAAGCAATCTACTTCACTATCTTTCTCTTCCATATTGCTCAAACCATTACCAACCAATTAATCTTCTCTAGTTTCTTTTCAATTTATTTTATCTTTTCCTGAAAAAAGAAAATTATTTTTCATAACCCAGCCAATTTCCTTCTTTCTCATATTTTTCCTCCGCAATCTCTAGCGGAAAAAGTTGCTAGGGGTCTTTTGGAATAGACACGTCAAATAGTTTTTCAGATTCTCTTATCACAAACAAGTGAACAACCAAAAAAGGCTTTTGGTTACAACAAATTGAATAAATTGAATGTATCCTATGATTAGGATTTCAGGGGGAGCTGATGAATTGAACAAACTGAATAATAATAAGGAAGATTACAAAAAGGGCAGTAACAAGTCGAGCAAAGGAGACAAGGAATAGTGCCAAAATTATCCCTTTTAAGGAGCAGCTTGGAGTAATAGTAATAGTAATGGAATAGGGTTAAGAGCAGAGAAAGAAATTAAGAGAAGTGAGAGTACGAACCAACCTTGAGAAAAAAAAAAAAAAAAATTGGAGTTTCCCGTTGCAGGGGAGGCGACCTCAGCGCTGTCTACCACACTAACAAAACCTTGTGTTGTGTGTCTACTCTCTACTCTCTACATTATTAAATAAAGGTTTTTAAGGAAGGAAAAATAAAAAAGAAAGATGCAGTCCACTTTTTATCTGGTGGAATATTTCTTTTTATGGTAAAATGTATTTCAGCCCTTAAATTTTAGATTACATGCAGTTTACTTTGACCTTTTAAAATGTGTATCACGACACCCTGAACTTTTCAAGTAGGGAAAAAGACTCCCCTGGCTTAAGTTAACATCTATTTCCACAATTAAATAGTCATGTGCATGTTAAGTGGACAATTAAACGAATAAGAATACCCTCAATTTTAATCAAACTTCCCAACTCTAAACCCTCCCCACTCAGAAATGGACAAAAATACTATTAAGATGCTAGAGTTTGATTGTAACAAAAGGATATTTTTGTCCATTTCTGAGTGAAGAAGGGTTTAAGATTAGGAAATTTGATTAAAAGGAATGATATCTTTTGCCTGTTTAATTGTGCGTATAACATGCACTTAACTACTTATTGGTGAAAATGGATATCTATAATACCTTAAGTACCCGTGTCCGTAGACAAGTTCCGCACGGCCTTAGGGTCCCCCGGGACCCACTCTTGTTGCCGGGAAGTGAACCAAACAAAAAATGCAGCAGAAATCAGGACACAGCAGCAAGCATGTACAGTTGTAAATAATAATAATAATATTAATGCCTCACTAACATCTTTCTTTAATTTTGTAGAGGTGTATTTGAAGTCCATCTACTTATTGTATGAAGGCAAGTGATCACAGACCATCAAACTAGCATAACCAACAATAATGGTCTGTGCTGATGCAGGTCAAATGCTAGGCCAGTTTTATAACATTTCACACAAAAACAGACATTAACACACGTGGAAGTACACTCTAATCCATTCACAGCAACAGAAGCAATAATTCCTACTTCCAATGTTAAATTGCAATAACATCGAGGACAAACATTACAACTAACTCTCAAAAGGGTTTCAAAAGTGACTAAATATCAATTTTTGACGCCATCTTAAATATGTAAACAAAAGAGTAACCCGAAGCAACAAGGGGCAAAATTTCAACTTGAAAATAACCACAACTTCGGCAACAAAAGATCGATTTCTTATGATTAAGTAGTTTTCATCCAACTCCCCCGCAGAATTAAAGTTACCAGAACAATCGCAGCAAAGCTCTTTCACAAATCTGACATCGAATCGGGAAGGCAGCAGGCAGAACGATTTTCAAAATTCAATAAACAGAACACAGATACGGAACAAAGCAAAGCAATTGAGAAAAAAAAAATTCAAATCTGTAAGGAAGATAGGTAGAAGTGGCGACAACTAAAAATTAAGTTAAACAACTAAGATCACAAAAAAGAAAACAGAGATCCAAAACACGCATTCACAAATACAAGAAGAATTTACTGAGGTAGAGCAAAAAAAATCAGCAGAGGGAAGTGAGAAAACATAACGTGCTCAAAGATAGGAAGAAAATGAAGATCAACCTTCGAAATCTAGATTTTGATAACGAAAATTTGAGGAACTGATTGGAGAAACTTCGAAGAGAGATGGCTGAGGAAGGAGAAGCCCTAGATTTGGGATCCAAAGAGAAGAGAATAGGAGAGACAGTACCTTTTACGACTTGACTGGGAACCTCGTAGACGCGAGAGAGAGTGAGAGAGAGCGAAAGAGAAAAAATAACTAGGTAGCCAAATACGTTCCATTATGAGGAATATATATATATATATATATATATACACACTTACTAAGCATTAGGTACAGTGTTACTCACATTTCTTCCATCATTAAATTAGATATGAATCCTACTTGAAATAGAGTTCATACCTCATTTAATAATGGATATGATGTGAGTCGATATGATATCTCATATATAATAAATACAAATAACATAACTCTTCTAAGAAGCAATGTCACACCGACCAAAGCTTAATAAGTTCCACACACCCATTTGGTGGTGTGTGTGTATTGGATACATGTCAGTATCTGACACCTATACGATAAGTGTTGGGCACACGTTTATATACTTGTTCAATTAATAAAATAATTGTTTGAGGTCAAATACGCACCGAACACGATTAAACATTATCCTAATTTACTGTGGACATAGCTTAGACATCCCACGAATATGATAGAATTGGTTTTTTATTTTTTTTCAAATTTTTAATATTAATATGAGTTCAAAATCAACTGTAGCTATTTGGTTGGACTTGTATTATTGGGTTATTTTATTTTAAAAATTCTTTAGTTTAAAAAATAAAAATAAGAAGTAATTAGATAAAAAAAAAACTATACAAACAAAACAAAAAGAAATGCAGACCAAAAATTATATAATAAAATAAAAATTTATATATAACCTATGTTCATATTTTGTAATTTTTTGAGTTTGATATGTCTTTATATCCGTATCCGTTTTAATGCACGTGAATCATAGGCTCTATTCCGTGTATTGCGGTTTTATGGATATGCCCATGTCCATTTCGACGAACTACAAAGATTGCCACTTGTGATTTTGACCCAAGATATTATTGTTGCCTTAAATTGTGCTGAAAAAAAGTGAATCATAGATAAATCCGGAATTCTTTTGATTTTTATATTACTTTTTTCTATTTTGTAAATGGATTTAATTTAATTTAGTTTACGAATTTACTGTTTAAGATAATTTACATTAGCGATTAATATAATTTTATTAAAGTAATAAATCATACATATTATTGGACAACACCTACTATAATTTGCTATTTTGTGAAATTCTAGGGACTAAAAGTGTATAACCATTTTTATACTGTTATTCAATCAAATTTATCTGCTGATGTTATTTTTAAAGCAATAGGTGAAAGTTAAACTTGTGTTATCAATTTGATAGGAGGAGTGATGCACAACCATCACGACATTTACACTATACACTTACACTAAGTTAAAAGTTGTAAATCAATGTGTAAAAAATTATAAATCAGTATGTAAAATGTTATAAACTAATATGCAAAAAGTTATAAACAAGTATGCAAAAACTTTTATTTACAACTTTTTACATACTGGTTTACAACTTTTTACATGTTGATTTATAACTTTTAACTTAATGTAAGTGTATGGTGAAAGTATGATGGTGGTTATTTATCTTTTCTCATTTGATAGCATCTAATTAAATGATTGTACAAAAATATTTTCCAATGTTAACATATCAAAATAAAACTCTTTCTAAATATTAAAGAGTTCTAAAATTAATTTAGTCTAATAATTTATTGAATCTTTTATGTGAAAGAAACTTTTAAAAAGTAGTTTATAAATAAGTAATTTTATATTCAAATCGTAATATTCCTTCTCAATCGCATGCAATCATTTTTATGATCTTGACTGTCCATTTTTCCCAATCTTTCTCACGGTAGTGAACTAGGCCTCCTCCTCCCCCAATAAATGATTTAGGCGTCCTCCTCTTATAGATGATTCAATGTAGCCTAAAGTTCTCAAGTCAAAATGTAGTTTAAGGTATAAGCTAGCAATGTAGTGTATCTTTCCTTCTTAATGCTAATGTTGACGATCTAATGTTTAAATTAAAAATATACTCATATTTTAAAATGCCAATAATTGGTACTGAGTGGATTGAGATTACTTAGGCAAATTGGAAGTTCTTACTAGAGTCATCATACCTCTATTTTTTCATCCATGTAGGGGTGTAATTGAGTTGATTCAAATTGGATTGGGAGAGGGGGAGAGGGAGATAAATTTGAACAGATTACTTTTTAATTGGTTCGAGTTTATGCTTTTTTTTCGGCTCAATTTGAACCAAACCGATCCAATCAACTTCAGGTTTGTTTGGATCATGTAATCAGATTTACCTGTTTAATTTTTAAAAAAAGCATTATACAAATTCAAATCATTCCTTTGTCATTTTTGCAAACACGAGTTCATATTTCTTTCTCTGTGGCTGATAAGCTAGCTTGAAAGCTCTTGAAATAAAATCTAGCTTGTAAACTAATGTTTCACCTAATCAAAGATAAAAGTAAACAATGCCACCACAACCTTACAACATCTTACAATTTCAGTTTATGCATCACCAAAAAGAAACCTGCATAACACAGCATACAAAAGATGACATTACAATGATAAGCCAACACTTAAAAGTCGTACAGTACTATTGCACAATAGCAGCCTTAATAAGCCAATAGCCTAATGCAATTATCCAAATAATCCAACAGCCTAGGTAATAAAGATTGATTAACAACGATAAATAAGAGCCAAACAAGGAAATAAGGCTTCAGGACTTAGTTGAGATAGGGAAGAAAAAAGGGGGAGGGAGTGAATCACCTTCAGGCTTCTCTGTCCTCGGTGATGGGTCACCACCATGCCATCAGAGAATACGTCAACGACTTCTAGTTCTAAGGGAAGGAAAATGTCGGGCAAAGATTGGAACTAAGGGAAGATAAGGCATCTCTGGCATTGCCTCTTTGGAAGATTGGAATTGGGAAGTGGAGGACGCGATACTAAGTGGAGTTGGAGGAGCCACCACCGATTTCTGGTTCAAAGTAAAGTGGAGCACGCAATGCGATGAGCAGGGGAAGCCAAAACTCAAAATCCCAAAAGGGGGAGGACGTAGAAGCAAGAATGGCTCACAATAGCGGCATGTGAATCCATGAGTGATGGCAGAGCAGAGGTGGGTGGGGTGGCGGTGTTGGGGCTTGGAGTGTGAGGATTTTGGGTGCAAAGTTAGGATTGGCAGAAATGGAAAATGTAATTCAATGGGAAAGTTAGTATTAATCAGTTAAGTTAGAGTATTAGGAAAAAAAAAAGATATAGCGGATCCAGATCGGATTAGGTCTAAGATTTGAAAAGAGAAATTCGATGATCAAAATATTGTATCATCGGATTTGTTTGAATCCAATCCGATTGATCTGATTTGAAATAGACCAAACCTATTGGATCGGTCCGATCCGCTTGCACCCCTATATCCATGTAGACGAGATCATTGATTAACATTCCAGAAGTACAAGAAGAATTAAAGAAGTTAGTTGCTACTGCAACAACTAAACTATGAGCTCAAGTTAGAAAAGAGTAGCTAGAGAAAGAGCAAGCACATTAGAGGCGTCATCAAAATGAAGCAAAGTTTCAAAATACTGAAGCAAATGTAGAGGAGTTGTTCCTTGAGTTCGAAGGATTTATGCCTACTTTACATCTTTATTCATCAGATGCTTCTGTCCGTATAGGTAATAATGAAAATGAAGCTAATTTTGATACCAAAGATAATTATATTTTACTTCCAATTTAGTGACAATACTAATACTATTGATAACCATGAGTTTACATGTGATTGGGATATATGTCTTGATTTTTCACTAACAATGTTTGACATTGATTATGACTTTTTGTTATATTTTGATGATAAAGATGCTTGTGCTAATGCTGACCATTGCATTGTCTTTTTATGATAATTGAACAAAAAATTTAAGTTTATACAATATGTTCAAATATATTATGTTGAAATAAATTTATTAAATAATTAATTTTTATGAGAAAAAAGTTCACCAAAATAGTGATCATGAATGTAGCAAGAAATCTATCTATTTCTATAAAAGAGGGGTAATAGCAGCTGCCATTAATCGCCACTTGACAATCCAATTTTCCCGCCCAAAAATTTTCACCAAGTGTTTACTCATGGTAGTTTCAATTTGTCTTTCTAGCTCCAATCAAATTGTGTCACCGCCTTAATTGTGCATATATAAATATAAATAACAACAACTAATTATGCGAAAAGGCTGCTGCAAATTGTTACTCCCGAGCAATGTTATCCTAATTCATTTAAATTTTTACGTGTTTTTGATAATTATATGATGCACCCTTTCATCTCTCAATGATGGACGATTGTGCATTTTACTTCAATCAATACAATAGAATTTTCCAAGACGTCGTACCTTTATTATGCTTTGAATCTATTCATTTACTAGAAACTAGAAAAGTGTACAGGCACAAACAATGTACGTGATAATAATTCAACATGTGGCATAATGTGTCATGGCTACAATGAAATGTCTTCTGTATTCATTTTTAAAATGCAAATTCAGAATTTCATTTTAATTGTTGCATTGGTTTATGAATAAATGCTCCTAAATATTTCATTTATCAATATGAACAATATTCTAATATTTTCTCCTAAATATTTCATTAGAATAAATGAACAGTCTTCTAAATATGAATATAAACAGTCTTCTAATGTCAATAGTTTTCTAAATATTTCATTAGAATAAATGCTCCTAAATATTTACTATAAACTAGAAAAGTGTATAGGCACAAACAATGCACCCGATAATAATTCAACATGTAGCAAAATATTTGACATCGCTACAATGAAATGTCTTTCTATATTCATTTTTTAAATGCAAATTCAAAATTTCATTTTAAGTATTGCATTGGTTGATGAAGAAATGCTCCTAGATATTTCATTTATTAATATGAACAGTCTTCTAATATGTGCTCCTAAATATTTCATTAGAATTTCATTAGAATAAATGAGCAGTCTTTTGAATATAAATATGAACAGTCTTCTAAATAGACACCGAATCACAAACATAAAGACAATAGCGATTATAAAGACTATATTCATTTCAATCAATTTTTTTTTTAAGCCATTCATTGTTGCATTGTATGTCATTTATGAATATGAACGATCTGCTAAAATTCTCTAAGTCATTATTATTATTCTTATTATATTATATTCCTAAGACTAAATTGTTGAACTTCCCCTACCCTAAGAACTAAATGGTCATCTGTGAAGAGTATGAGGAGCCACTATTCTTATTCTTATTATAGTATATAGTGAGGCGAGCACTTTCATTTTCATGGTTGTTATCACTCTTATATCTCCAAGTAACTGCTGCTAATTGAGCTCCCTTTTATGTTTTTTTATTCTTAAAAAATTCCACCAACAATGAGTGACATATCTCCACTGTCAAATTTTCTACCATTCCTATGTGATGATCTTATTTTTGAGATTCTTGTCCATACTGATCATAAGACACTTGGGAAGTGTGTCCTTCTTTCTAAGTCATGGTTACACACAATCACCCATCCTCAGTTCCTGCATGAGTACACCAAGAGGACTAAGTCTTCAGAAAATATTTTGTTGCTGCATTTGGGGTACCCAATATGGTCTGTAAGACAAGATTGGGTGACAAGAGTTTCTATTAGTGGTGGTGGCAGAAGTCCATTTCATTTGCCTTTTGAGTTCAGACCTTATGGATGGTTTCGAATTATAGGTGCAGATAATGGTGTCCTTTGTATGAGATTCTTTTCAGATGGTGCCAAGAGTAAGATAATTGTCTACAATCCTCTTTCTAGGGATTCACGTCTTATCGTTGACACTTTGGAGCATAGAGGCTGCACAATCAATTGTGAGCATGCATTTGGCTATATACCAAGCACTCTTGATTATGTTAATCTTCATCTTTTTAAACATGATCGTCTTGCAAATTGTAACTACTTCACGACTTACTCTTCCATTAGCCAAATGTGGTCCACCCCCATAAAAGTGCCGATTACAAATACTATTAAATTAGATTCGAAGGCAATTGTTCATGAGGGGGTGGCCTATTGGATAAATTGGAGTGGCCCTGGATATGATGAGCCAGGTTTTGTTATTAATTTTTGCTTTAGGTCCTCTATCTTTGATGTCATTAAAATTCTTGAAGAAGTTAAGGCAAATTATGGAATTTTGGCAATTCATGACAACAATATTTGTTATTTGTCTTATAACTATGTTGTGCCACGTTATTCCATTGATTTTTGGAGTCTTAGGAGGTCCATGGGTGGAGTTGTTTGTTGGGAAAAAATGTTCAAACTTAATAGTTTTAACATTCGAGAATATCCTGAATTAATGGTTGGTAATTATGTGCTAATGGTCATGGAATGCAATAGTAGGTATGTTATCTCAACAGATGTTCACCTTATGTAGTTATATCTTACATCGATAGACACTTCAACTCGGGTAACAAAGGTTGTTTATGCTAACTCTTGAAATGAGGAAGTCCACCTCAAGGGCATGACTTTGTTTTTATATGGACTATTTCCAGTTTAATGTTGTTTTTTATATGTTGATGTCAGTGTTTTTACTATCTATATGTAAGTCATTTCTACTTTTAAATATTTCAATAACTCATTATTGCAATTTAAAATGTGTTTTTATTTTTTAAATCGTGCAGTGTGACAAAGGAGGAAAAAACTTGGATTGATGATTGCCTTTTTGGAGGGTGACTAAAGGTTTAGGAATTGAAAATTTTATAATTTTGTCTATGGTTTTCATTTTGGGACATGTAGTTTTTTCCTGTTTATACTATGATATTATCAGTAGTTTTTTGTCTATAATTTTCTCTTATTCTTTAAATCAAATCAAATTTTCTCAATTTGATTTATTGTTAAATTATAAATATAAATTTCCAGTAAAGTTGTGTTAACACATAAAATAGTCAATCAGTCAAATAATTTTTATAAAATAACAATAAATGATCAAATATAGCTGTTAAATTGTTCAATATATTGATATTTAACAGTCTTGTCTACTTCAACTATTATTTTATAATTTTTATAATTTATAATAGTTAAAATAGTTTGTGTTTTGTCTCAATATTTTTAAACATATAATAATAATGATAATATATTAAAATAAGAGTTTCGTGTAATAAACCAGTTATTGTATTTCTTGGAGAATTCCTTCTAGAATATGTCATAAATATAATTGGTAAACGAACTCAAGTTATTATGCAAATTGGAGGTAATTCATATAAATATATTAACTACACATTAATTAGAAATCGATTCAACAATTACTGAAAAAACTAATTGAAAATTTAATAAAATAATATGTCAATTGGAATAGCTAAAAAAAATCAAATGAAATGATGTAATTAACATACATTAGTTTACAAAGATTCTAAATCAAATTAAATTAAGATTTAAATATCAAATGATCAAAAGCAAAAGATAAATTTCATGTAGCAAGTATTTGACAATAAAAATGTTTACTCATGAAGGAAATATTGTCATTCAAACAATGCTTTAAATTATCATTGTTTTATTCAAATAAAATAATTCAAAATCAATGAAAAATAAAAAAGAGAGATAAGGAGGATATTATGGCACTTAAAATTAAATAGCAAATGAAAATAAATTTCACAAAATAATAAGATACAATTTCAACACATTGACTGCACCAATAAAACACTTATTAAGAACATCAATGCTTTTTAATTTGTCTTTCCAACTCCCATCAAATTGTGTCACCATTTTAGTTGTCCATATATAAATATAAATATAAATATAAATAATAACAACTTTTTCTGCAAAAAGGTTGCTGTAAATGGTTACTACAGAGGAATGTTATGCTAATTCATTTAAATTTTCACATGTTTTTCTATAATTATATGATACACTCTTTCAACTCTCAATGATGGATGGTTGTGCATTTTATTTCAATCAATGCAATGGAATTTTCCAAGACTTCATACTTTTATTATGCTTTGAATCTATTCATTTACTAGAAACTAGAAAAGTGTGCAAGCACAAACAATACACGTGATAATAATTCAACATGTGGCATAATATGTGTCATGGCTACAATGAAATGTCTTCTGTAATCATTTTTTAAATGCAAATTCAAAATTTCATTTTAAATCTTGCATTGGTTGATGAATAAATTCTCCTAAATATTTCATTAGAATAAATGAACAGTCTTCTAAATATGAATATGAACAGTCTTCTAATGTCAACAATCTTCTACATATTTCATTAAAATAAATGCTTCTAAATATTTATTAGAAACTAGAAAAGTGTATAGGCACAAACAATGTACCTGATAATAATTCAACATGTGGGATAATATGTGTCATCGCTAAAATGAAGTATTTTTTTGTATTCATTTTTTTAATTCAAATTCAAATTTTCATTTTAAATATTGCATTAGTTGATGAATAAATGCTCCTAAATATTTCATTTATGAATATGAAGGGTCTTCTAATATTCTCTAAGCAATTACTATCATTATTATTTTTATTATATTATATTCTCAATACTAAATTGTTAAACTTCTCCAATCTTGAGAACTAAATGGTCATCCGTAAAGAGCTATATATGAGGAGCCACTATTGTTATTATATGCATGTAGTAATGAATGAATGCTCCTAAATATTTCATTTATGAATATAAATAGTCTTCTAATATTCTCTAACCATTATTATTATTATTATTATTATTATTATTATCATTCCTAATACTAAATTATTGAACATCTCCCACCATGAGAACTAAATGCTCATCCGTAATCAGCCATGTATGAAGAGCCATTATTCTTATTATAGTCATGTAGTAATTGTTACTTTTGATTAATTTGTTTTTCTTTGAATCAATTTTGTTTTTCCTCTAAGCCATTCATAGTTGCATTGCATCCCATTTATGAATTTGAATGGTCCATTCATAGTTGCATTGCATCCCATTTATGAATATGAATGGTCTTATAATATTCTCTAAACCATTGTTATTATTATTATTGTATTCTCAGGAGTAAATTATTATACGAATGGTCTCATACTCATTAAATGGTCATCGGTAAATAACAATGTATGAGGAGCCACTATTCTTATTATGTAATGAAAAGATAGGTAGAGAAAGGGAGAAGTGATGAGAGAAATCAGAAAAATGAGAGAGAGAGCTACTATTTTTTCACCACTTACAATGCTGTTCAAGGTCTCTATTTATAGACCCTATAATACAAATGAAATAATTGTATTAATGGACAATAAATTTGTAACGGACATCTAATTTATAACACTCTCCCTTGAATGTCCATGGGATAGACTATATGCTTCGTTAAAAACCTTACTAAGAAAAACCCTGAGGGAAAAAATCTTAGTGAAGGGAAAAAGAGTGTATATATCTTTGCAATATGTATACTAAGCTGCCTCATTAAAAACCTTACCAGGAAAACCCATTTTTGGGACAAAACCTTGGTTAAGGAAAAGAGTACAACACATATTACTCCCCCTAATAATAACATTACTGAATATCTCGAAGCCTGCGCATTCCAATCTTGTATACCAACTTCTCAAATGTTGAAGTAGGTAGTGCTTTAGTAAACAAATCTGCCAAATTATCGCTTGAATGAATTTGTTGAACATCGATATCACCATTCTGTTGAAGGTCATGTGTGTAAAAGAGCTTTGGTGAAATATGTTTTGTCCTATCTCCTTTAATATATCCTTCCTTCAATTGATTTATGCAAGCAGAGTTGTCTTCATACATGATTGTTGGTATTTCCTTTTCTGAAGGCAAGCCACATGTTTCCTTGATGTGTTGGGTGATCGATCTAAGCCAAATACATTCTCGACTTGCTTCATGAATTGTTAATATCTCTGCATGATTTGACAAAGCAGCGGTTATGGTTTGTTTTGTTTAGTGCCATGATATAGCTGTGCCACCACAAGTAAAAAGATAGCCTGTTTGGGATCTGCCTTTATGTGGATCAGATAGAAAACCTGCATCTGCATATCCAGTTAGTTTATGTTTAGATTCATTTGAATAAAATAAGCCCCTGTCAACGGATCCTTGAAGATATCACAATACATGCTTAATACCATTCCAGTGCCTTCTAGTTGGACAAGAGCTAAACCTTGCTAACAAATTTATAGGAAAAGCAATATCTGGTCGTGTATTGTTAGTAAGATACATTAGTGCCCCAATAGCACTAAGATATGGTACTTCAGGACTAAGAAGTTCTTCATTATTTTCATGAGGTCGAAATGGATCCTTATTTACATCAAGTGATCTTACAACCATTGGAGTACTCAATGGATGTGCCTTATCTATATAAAATCATTTTAGGATTTTCTCAGTATAATTTGATTGATGAACAAATATTCTATTTGTCAAGTGCTCAATTTGTAAGCCGAGACAAATTTTTGTCTTGCCGAGATCTTTCATTTCAAATTCTCTCTTTAAGTATTCCACAGTTTTTGGAATCTCTTCAGCAGATCCAATAATATTCAAATCATCAACATATACTGCAATTATAACAAATTTTGATTCGAATCTTTTTATGAAAACACATGGGCAAATTTGATCATTTTTATACCCATCTTTCAACAAGTATTGACTAAGGCGATTGTACCACATACGCCCTGATTGTTTTAATCCGTATAAAGATTGTTGAAGTCTTATTGAACAAACTTCTCGAGAATTTTTATATGCTTCGGGCATTTTAAATCCTTCAGGGATTTTTATATAAATTTCACTATCCAATGAGCCATATAAGTAAGCTGTAATTACATCCATTAGACGCATATCTAGTTTTTCATTTACTGCTAGACTAATCAGATATCTAAGTGTAATTGAATCCATGACGGGGGAATATGTCTCCATGTAGTCAACACCAGGCTTTTGTGAGAATCCTTGTGCTACAAGTCGTGCTTTATATCTTTCAATTTCATTTTTCTCATTTCGTTTTCGAACGAAAACCCATTTGTATCCCACTGGCTTTACACCTTCAGGTGTTTTGACTATAGGTCCAAAAACTTCACGCTTTCCCAACGAGGTTAATTCAGCTTGAATTACGTCTTTCCATTTTGGCCAGTCATTTCTCTGTCTACATTCTGTGACAGATTTTGGCTCATGATCTTCATCTTGCTTTATTATTTCAATTGCAACATTATACGCAAAAATGTTGTCGACAATAACATGTTTTCGGTTCCATATTTTTCCTGTAGTAATATAACTTATTGAGATCTCTTCATTTTTATCATCTTTAGGTACCTGAACCTCTTCTAGGTTTTCATCAATAGTTTTGTCTTGGGACTCTTTTTGAGTAGTTGCCTCCATATTATGACCATCTTCATCAATTGTCCCTTTCCTTTTTCGAGGATTTTTATCCTTAGAACCGATTGGTCTACCACGCTTCAAACATGGTTTACTTTCATTTGCACTAACAGGTTGTCCTTCTGGAATGGTAATTCTAATTGGAGCATTTGCAGCTGGTATATGAGATTTTGTAATTCTCTTTGGGTTAGTAAATGCATCTGGCAGTTGATTTGCAACATTTTGCAAATGAATTATCTTTTGTAGTTCTAATTCACATTGCCCTATGCGAGGGTCTAAATGCTATAATGATAGTGTTTTCCATGTAATTTCATTTTTTGGCTGCTTATTTTCTCCCCCTAATATTGGGAAAATCGTTTCATCAAAATGACAATAAGAAAATCTTGTTGTGAATAAATCCCCAGTCATTGGTTCAAGATATTTTATGATAGAAGGGGATTCATATCCTACATATATTCCCAATCTTCTTTGTGATCCCATCTTTGTGCGTTGTGGTGGAGCAATTGGAACATAAACTGCATATCCAAAAATTCTAAGATGGGATATATTTGGCTCTTGACCAAAAGCCAACTGAAATGGGGAGAATTTATGATAGCTTGTTGGTCTTATCCGTACCAGTGCTGCTGCATGTAAGATAGCATGTCCCCATGCAGAAACAGGGAGTTTCGTTCTCATAAGTATTGGTCTAGCTATTAATTGGAGGCGTTTAATAAAGGATTCTGCTAGACCATTTTGTGTATGAACATGAGTAACAGGCTCTTCAATTGTTATTCCAGTTGATATACAATAATTGTTAAAGCCTTGAGATCTAAACTCACCAGCGTTATCAAAACGGATTGCCTTGATGGTATAATCTGGAAATTGTGCTCTTAATTTTATTATTTGAGCAAGTAATCTTGCAAATACCAAGTCACGAGTTGACAATAAACACACATGTGACCATCTTGATGATGCATATATTAAAACCATAAAATATTTAAATGGTCCACATGGTGGGTGAATGGGTCCACGTATATCACCTTTTCCAAAAAGGCAGGTGATTCAATCCCAATTTTAACTGGTGATGGTCTTAAAATTAATTTTCCTTGAGAACAAGCAGCACATGAGAATTCTTTGAATTGAAGAATCTTCTGGTTCTTCAGAGGATGTCCAAGTGAATTCTCAATAACTCTTCGCATCATAATTGAACCAGGATGACCTAATCGGTCATGCCAAAGAGTAAAAATATTTTGGTTAGTAAACTTCTGGTTTACTATAGCATAAGTTTCAATTGTGCTTATATTTGTATAGTACAAACCGGAGGACAAAGCAGGTAATTTTTCTAATACACATTTCTTACCCTCAATAATGGTTGTAATATGGAGATACTCAATGTTCTCCTCATTTACGGTTTCAATATGATATCCATTTTGACGAATGTCTTTAAAACTTATTAAGTTTCGTTGAGACTTACTAGATAATAAAGCATTATTAATAGCAAATTTTGTTCCTCCAGGTAGTATTATGTTAGCTCTTCCAAAGCCTTCAATCAATTTTGTAGTACCAGAAATTGTACTAACATTTGCTTCTTTCATAATAAGGGAAAGTAAAATATATTTTATTTTTAAGTATTGTATGTGTTGCTGCACTATCAATCAGGCATACATCTTCGTTAGCGTTGAATCTTGAGAACGATTTGGAAACATCCATTATTCTTCAAAAAAAAAAAATGAACATCAATGAGAAATTATAAATTGAAAAGAAAAAAAAATTACAATAATGAGTCTTATGAGAAGAAAGAAAAAAAAATGAAAAAAAAATGAAATACTAGAAAAAAAAATATTGTGCCTAGTACTAAGTTCTCAAAAGAAATCTGATACATCCAAATGTGTAGTATCCTTCGAGCCTTCTAAATTGATTATATCACCGAGGTCTGTAAAAAATCATCAATAGGTTTTAGATTTGCCTGAACATCATTTGCCTCAGCTTCATTATTGTGAAGAGTTAAATTAGTCTCAACATTTTTGTTCTTCCCTTTGGTTGAAGCTTGATATAGCTTTACAAAATGTTCAGGTGTACAACAGGTACGTGACCAATGACCTTTCATTCCGCATCGATAGCAGAAGTTCTCTATGCTCTTTAAAGGATGACTTGAAACACCTTTATTTTTCTCTTGCTTGTAATTATTATTCCATTTTTGGTGATGAAGGGGGAAATGGCCATTGCGGTTACTCTGATTATTATACCAGTTGCCACGTCCATAACCACGACCACGTCCGCGACCACGACCGTGACCGCGACCACGAACATGATTTTGTCCGCTTTCAAATTTGTGGGTTGCAACATTCACTTCTAGGAATGGAGCAGAGCCAGTTGGACGAGCTTCATGGTTTTTCATCAGTAGCTCGTTGTTTTGTTCAGCTACTAAGAGGCAAGATATCAATTCAGAGTATTTTGTAAATCCCTTTTTCATGGTATTGCTGCTGCAAAAGCACATTTGAAGCATGAAAAGTGGAAAATGTTTTTTCCAACAAGTCCTCATTGGTGATCTTTTCACCACATAGCCGTAATTGAGAACTTATCTTAAAGACTGCTGAGTTGTACTCATTCACAGTTTTAAAATCTTGCAATCTCAAGTGCATCCATTCAAAACGAGCTCTAGGTAAAATCACCATCTTTTGGTGATCATATCTTTCCTTCAGATTGACCCATAACTCCAATGGATCTTTCACAGTTAAATATTCTGCCTTTAACCCTTCATGAAGGTGATGGCGTAGAAAGATCATAGCTTTAGCCTTGTCTTGGCTTGATGCTTGTTTTTCTTTAATTGTATCTCCTAGACCTTTAGCTTCCAAATGAATTTCAGCATCAAGAACCCATGATAAATAGTTGTTTCCAATTATGTCGAGTGCAGCAAACTCAAGTTTTGTCAAATTCGACATAGTGTGATCTAGTACATAAAATGATAATAAATATTAAAAGTGAATTCAATAGATGGAAAAAAAAGAGAAAAAAAAAAAAACAAAATAATAAAACATGTTATAAGGACTAAATTATAATTCCCAAAATTATAAAATCCATCAACTATAAATATTGAAAAATTTTATCCTTACATTCGCTTCAGGGAATGTAAAATTTAAAGGTTTTTGTTCAAAGGAATGTACACTATATATACACATACTTCAGGTAATATGTTTGGTAAAATTCATTCTCTTCAGGAAATGATTTTTGATATATTCACTTAAGGGAATATACAAATATATTTATAAGTGGATAAATAATTCATTCACTTCAGGGAATGATTATTTTATTTATTTATTTTGGGTATGTATATCATTCACTTCAGGGAATGACATGAAAAATAATAATAATAATAATAATGAAACAGGAATAAATAGAATGAAAATAACAAAATTAATGAGCAACGTAAAAGTAATGAATATGTGAACAATATAAACGATGTGATTGGCAATATAAATATGTGAACAACGTAAAGTATGTGATTGGCAATATAAACGAGCAATATGCAAATGTATAACATGCAATAAAAGATAAATTTGTGCAATGCAAAATTAATGAGGAATATAAATTTAATATGCAAATGATTAGTAACAAAATCATAACCAGCAATAAATAGAAAAATAATGTGGTAATAAAAGTCAATGTATAATTTGTGAATCAATGTAATTAAAAGCACGTTTGACCGTTAAATTATTGCAAAAGATTTGAAATAATATTATTTCAAATAAATAACATAATTATTGCAAATGATTTGCACAATACATGTCAGAAATTGGTGACTTCATTTGTCTTACAAACACGTTGAACTACATTGTCTATATGAACGTAATCATTATTATTTGCACAAATGAAGTCCTTGCACGTAGTTTTCCGATATACGTTGAACTACATTGTTTTAGCCTTGATACGGATGTAAGAACTTGAGGATAATGTCCAGGAGAGAAAAAAAAATTACGTACAAAGAAAAAGGATTCGGAACTTGAATATGAAACAACAAAAACATTCAGAACTTAAAAACAAATCAGAAAATAAGATTGAAAAAAAAAAAGAGTATCTGAAAACAAAATAACAAGGTTGTTTTGTGCATGTGTTTAAAGCCAATAAGGATTCAGAACTTTTGCAAGGAAAAGTATAATATATTGGCATGAATACACAATCACTCATAATCACCCTACAGTGATATTGAGAATGATTATCATATACCCATAGTGTTGAAAATCACCTTATCGTGCTGATAACGTGTAATGAAATGATAGGTAGAGAAAGGGAGAAGTGATGAGAGAAATCAGAAAAATGAGAAAGAGAGCTACTATTTTTTCACCATTTACAATGCTGTTCAAGGTCTCTATTTATAGACCCTATAATACAAATGAAATAATTGTATTAATGGACAATAAATTTGTAACGGACATTTAATTTATAACATATTATAGTATATAAGGAGTCATGCGCTTTTATTTTCACGGTTGTTGTCACTCTCATCTCTAAGTAACTGCTACTAATAGACCTCCTTTTTGTGTTTTTTTTTTTATTCAAAATGGACGACAATTTTAATCGTACTAAAGATCTTAATGCTGGTTCTGCTTCAAAGATTTGGAAAATCAAGGTTAGAGTCATAAGGCTTTGGAGACTACCTAATTTCAAGGATCTATCTCAAGAACCTTCAATTGAGATTATTCTTATCGATGATCAGGTTATGATGAAGTGTTAATTGATTTTATTTACTTCCACTCTTCATGAACAAGTATTTTTTTGTGTAAAACAATTCTAATACTTATCTATATAATTGCCACGCTTTATGAACAAGTATTTTTTTTGTGTAAAACAATCCTAATATTTATCTATATATTTGCAACAGGTGGGTTGGATTCACTGCTGCATCAAAAGCCTTCACATTTATCTTTTCAGAGAAATGATTAAAGAGGGGAAAGTCTACATTATTTCTAACATTTATGTGGCACTTAATTCTATGTCATACAAGTCAACAATGCATGAATTTAGACTTTTTTCCAGGAGGGATACTAAAGTTAAGGAGATTGAAGACCCATCAATCCCATTGAATGCTTTTCATTTTGTTCTACTTAATCAAATCTTGAAAGAGACAAATAAAGATGTTTACTTGTTTGGTAATATACTCATTATACAATTTTCTTTTCAATCATGTTATAATTTTTTTTTTAAATGTGTTCCTAATTTTATAGATACTCTTTAGATATCATTGGAATGGTTACTGCAAAAGGAGGTATAAATACTCTTACAAGATATGGCAAGTCAAAGGACAAATTGAAAATTCAGCTAGATAATTTAGATTAAATGTTTCAATTACTATTTAACTCATATGTCATGATAATTTAGTTAACCCATGTTGCACTTTGGTTTCAGTTTTACTTCATTAAAATTATTGATTGAGTGCTTTTGTTTTTCATTTTTTTTTATAACAAAGTGGCTACAAATTGAAATGCACCCTGTGAGAAGATTACGCTCGTCAACTGGATAATTTTATGAATGAGACTTCAGCTCCTTACTATATTGTGGTCCTTCAACTAGGAAAAATGAAGAAATACCAAGGTATGTTATTCTAAATTGAGATGATTTTACAACAATGAGTTTGGCATGCTGCTTTCTATTTCTTCACCAATAATGAACATTATTATTTCTTCAGGATGCATGGAAATGTCAAACTCAACTTATTGGTCAAAGCTTTTTATCAATGATGACATTCTAGAAATCAATTATTTCAATTTGAGGTACTTAATTAACCAATTTAAAGACATAAGTAATCTAATGAAAACGGAATTTGGATTGCATCCTATAACTAATATGTTTGTATATGTTTTATAGATACAAAGTGATGAAACTTTATCCAATCAATCGTTGACCACCTTGGTACTTAAGCAATCGTATTCTATAGAAGATGACTTCTTATCATTGTCGCAATATAAAAGCATTACTGACTTGAATGAAGTTCAAGAAGTGTCTACCATTTAACTTTTTTCCATTTTCATTATGTTATTAATAGTTCACACTAACTCATGTATTTGTTTTCATGTCCATGGTTGGAAAAGTTGATCATACAATTAATAAAGGCACAGCAACCCATATATTTTTGCTTGGGGGCCAAAATTATTATTCAATAGGAAGTTTGTTGCTGCCTGATGATGCAAAGCCTAGATTTTCTCAATTGTATATATATGACATAGAAAATGAGGTCCAAAACAGAATCAACACATTAAGGTTTGTTTTTATTATTACCATGTACAATAACTATATTTTCTTTTTTAAGTATATATTTTCTATTCAATAACAAATTTCACTCTCAAAAATTACAAAATAGTTATATCTGAAAAAAAATAATATTGACATTTGCATCATTTTATTTATATTTATTTTTTACATGGACAATAAAGAAATGAGCTTGCTAGATATTGAAATAGTATCAATTTTGAAAACTATGATTGATGGTTGTAATCCTTTGGCAAAAACATTCAAATATGGCCTAGATTGTTTCCACGAAGGAAGCTTAACTAATGTCAAGATCAAATTGGTTCGAAGGAGAACCAGAGATGCAAGAACATATAGTTTACCAATGGCTTCAGAAGTTGTAGCATTAATTATTGGTGACATAGATAAGTTAAATACAAAAAGAGACATCATCATAGAAACCAAAACTAGATCATTACAAAGGGTCGATGTGCTGCATCCAATGTATCTTGCATTGCAATATCCATTGCTATTTCCATTTGGAGATGATGGTTATAGGCCCGATAATCTAACAGCTCAATCTTTATCATGTTCTTCAAGTTGTAAGAGAGACAGGATAAGCATGAGAGAGTTCTGTGCATATCGAATTCAAGACAAAGTTAATGAATCTCCTTTAATTCTTCTTTTAAGAAGACTTTTTCAGCAGTTCTTGGTTGATGCTTACACTATGATAGAATTAGAATGGTTAAAGTTCTTAAGATTCAACCAACCAAGATTAAGAGTAGAGAGCTACAAGGGACTGCATGAGTGTTTGATGAGAGGTGAATTGGATGCTGCTGCGACAGGTAAAAGAGTTATACTGCCTAGTTCTTTCATTGGAGGACCCTGTTACATTTTAATAATTGCTAGGATGCTTTTGCAATCTACAAATATGCTAGCTATCCAAGCTACTTCATCACAATGACATCAAATCCTGAATGGAAAGAAATTAAAAATTTTGTGACAAAATGAAGAATAAAAGTCGAAGACCACCCATATATTTTGTATAGGGTGTTTAAGGTAAAACTTGACCAATTAATAAAGGACTTGAAGAAAAGTAAAGTTTTTGGCAAAATAATAGGATGTAAGTATTATATTTCATGTGCTCTTAAATACATATAAAGTTTCATAACTATGATCAATAATGACTGATTGTTACATTTTTCATATGTATGCACTGTTCAGTTCCAAAAATGTGGTCTACCCCATGCTTACGTCCTTTTGTTCATGCATCCTAATTCTAAACCCCATTCACCAGATGATATAGACAAGTTCATCAGTGTTGAAATTACATATAAAACAATAAATCCAAAGCTATATTTAGCAGTTGAAAAATACATGGTGCATGATCCATGTGGGGCAATGAATCCAAAATCTCCATGTATGCAGAATAGGTATTGCGCTAAGCATTATCCAAAATAGTTGCAGCCCAGAACTATCATAGATGATGCTTGGCTTCCCCAAGTATAGAAGGAGAGATGATGGGAGAAAAATAGCCAAGAAAAATTGTGTGATAAACAATTAATTCATCGTCCCTTATAATAGAAAACTACTTCTCAAGTATGGTTGTCACATAAATGTTGAGTACACCTATCAAACTAGCTGCATCAAATATTTATTCAAGTATATGCACAAAGGATATGACAAGGTAACTGCAGCAGTATGCCAAACTAATGGTTCTACAAATGCAACAAGAGTTGTGGATGAGATAAAAAATTATTATGATTGCAGGTATTATTACTGTCTACTGAATTTCATGTTTTTCTTATTAATGATTCATTGATATTATTTGTTATAATGGAATCATTTTTAGCCTTTAGACATACGTTTTTATTAATCTATCAATATGAATGTTACGTATAAATATTTTAACCTTAAATAGTAATATCAATTTAGAACTATTATCATATATGTTTTACTACATAGATAATTTCTTTATTTTATTTACATGGCATGAAACCACACTTCATTAGTAAAGGTTTTTATTTAGAATGTACACATTCACTGACATACTAAATAACTATATTCAATGAAGTTTGATGAACAAAAACTTCATATTGGTTAATTTGTTTGTAGGTACATTTCTGCGTATGAAGTTGCATGGAGATTATTTGGGTTTGATATCCAATACAAAGAGTCCCCAGTCATTAGGCTTCCTTTTCATTTACCAAATGAATAATCCATCATTTATAAAGACGATAAATGCATTGAAACTATTTTGGAAAAGGCTGAGTCTAGAAAAAGCATGTTTGTTGGTTGGATAGAAGTAAATAGAAAATTCCTAGAAGTAAGAAATCTCATATATGCTGAATTTCCAACAAAATTTGTTTGGAAAGAAAAAGAACATGAATGGGTTCCAAGAAAACAAGCCTTTGCTATTGGTAGAATAACTGAGGTACCTAGCTGCAATGGAGAAGATTATTATCTAAGGCTTTTGTTGAATATCCAAAAGTGATGCATGGAGTATAAAGACATCATGACAATTAACGGGAGATCTTATTCTTCACTCAAGGATGCATGCTTAGCTCTGGGTTTACTACAAGATGATAGAAAATTCATTGATGCAATCAAAGAAGTAACCACTTGGGCTTCAAGCCCTAATCTTAGGAGGCTTTTTGTTGTCCTTTTGATTTCAAAAAATATGTCAAGATCGGGATTTGTATGGGACCAAGTTTGGTTACTACTATATGATGATATTCTATATAGGCACAGACAAATGCTTCACATGGACGGTATGTATGAGTTTTTAATTCACCTAAGCATGTCAAATAAATGTTACAAACATTATTGGAATTTAATTTACTTAAGACCGTACTAAAAAATGTCTATATTTATCAAATTTGATGTTGCCTGATGATGAGTTGAAGGAACTAACACTTGAAGCAATAAAAGAGCTATTACAATGCAATGGTAAGACCTTATCAGAATTTCCTCCGATACCTATTCCAACTAATGAGTCTTCCAATACATACCAGGAGAGGATGATTGTTGAAGAACTAAACTTTGACATAATTACTTTATCTGATATGCTACACAATATGCTCAACTTGGCCACTGAGGAATAGAAAGTTGCTCATGATAAAATCATGGATGCGGTTTATAGTAATAGCGAAGGCTTTTATTTCTTATATGGCTATAGCGGTATCGATAAGACATTTGTGTGGAATATGTTATCGACGGCAATTAGATCAAAGGGAGATATTGTTCATGTTGCGTCAAGCGGTATTGCATCATTACTTCTGCCTAATGGGAGGACGACACATTCAAGATTGAAAATTCCTTTGAACATTGCTGAGGATTCA
The DNA here is from genome assembly GCA_031216105.1 of Dalbergia cultrata. Taxonomy (NCBI): domain Eukaryota; kingdom Viridiplantae; phylum Streptophyta; class Magnoliopsida; order Fabales; family Fabaceae; genus Dalbergia; species Dalbergia cultrata. The sequence continues at coordinate 24,594,989 of CM062353.1, read as the reverse complement.
ACTTGCGGCATTAAACAAGGTACACCTCATGCTAAGTTGCTGAGTAAAGCTAAACTTATTATATGGGATGAAGCACCTAAGCTTAGTAGATTTTGCTTTGAAGCTTTTAATAAATGCTTGAGAGATATTTTGAGATATGACAATTCATATAATCTTGATTTCCCTTTTGGAGGCAAGATTGTTTTTTTAGGAGAAGATTTCAGGCAGATTTTACCCGTAATACCATGGGATTCAAAACAAGATATTGTACATGCAACCATCAACTCCTCCTATTTATGGGAATTTTGTGAAGTCTTGATCCTATCAAAGAATATGAGACTTTCAATAGGGTCTGATGAAGCAAAGAACAATGATATCAAAGAATTCGGTGAGTGGCTTTTGAAGATTGGAGATGGACTAGCGAGTGATTCTATTGATGAAGAATCAGAAATCCTTATACCTACAGAATTATTAATTCTTAATTTTGGTAATGCGTTAGATGAGTTAATTGACTTTGTGTATCCAAACATCCTGCAAAACATGAGTACTGTAGACTATTTTAAGGACAGATCTATATTGGCTCCAACCTTAGATATTGTCAATGATATTAATAACCATGTAATGTCATGCATATCAGGCGAAGAAAAGGAATACTTAAGCTCTGATTCAATTTGTGTTGAGGAAAGGAATATGGACAGCTAATTGGATGCATTTAGCCCAGAAATTCTCAATGGATTAAATTGTTCAAGACTTCCACCTCACAGATTATTGCTCAAAGTTGGGGTTCCAGTAATACTGTTAAGAAATATTGATTAATCAAATGGACTATGCAATGGTACAAGATTACAAGTCGAGCGGCTAGAATGCCATGTAATTGAGTGCAGCATACTTACAGGAAACAAGATTGGAGAAGTTGTGTTGATTCCTCGGATGACTATGATTCCAACCAATGAGACTATACCAATCAAGTTCAAGAGACAGCAGTTTCCTTCGGTTGTCTCATTTGCTATGACAATTAACAGGTCTCAGCTCCAAACACTTTCATATGTAGGATTATATCTTCCTAGGTCAGTGTTCACACATGGACAACTATATGTTTCACTTTCAAGAGTGAAGTCGAAAAAGGTTCTTAGGATTTGCTACAAAATCATGCAGATGTTTCGCCAAATTGCACGATAAATGTAGTATACAGAGGTGTTTGACAAACTAAAATAAAATTAGCGGTCGTTGTTGCATTGTTATGAAACTGATTAGTAATATTTATCCCAATATAATTTTGTTTATCTAACTTTTATGGTGTTTTCCTTCTTTTCAAACATATTTCTTATGTGAACATTCATTAATGCAATATAATTAGATTATAATTAGTGTTGATACATAAAAAATTATTGAATGTCAACTACCCTCCACCGTGCAACGCATGGGCATTACACTAGTTAGTGATTGAATTTATGATCACAAGTACACAACAATTTGTGACCCATAAAAAATGGTCATAGTTTTAATACGTATAAGTAATATTGTGATCGTTTCTGTAGGTTATAGTTTGAGAGAAATGACCAATTTCTTGTCCTCTTTTTTTTTTTTACCAAAGTTGTCATAGACCTTGTGTCACAAATAATTTTCGATTGTTGGTTGTGACCATTTTTATCGATTAAATTTCAGGGAAAATGACCATTTTTTTATCTTATTTCTCCAATTTTAAAAAATTTGTAAGTCACGAAAATTGACAACAAATAATTTTTTACCTTTATTTTTGACTCATTTTGGGTCAAAATTCAATGAAAAATGACTAATTTTTGCATTTTTATGACTAATTTTTATCCAAATTTTTGCATCACAAAATTGGTCACAAATTAATTTTGATAATCAATTGTGATTATTTTGCCAATCAAAATTGAAGTAAAACAACCAATTTTAATTTTTTATTTTGTCACCAATTTTTAATAAACAAATTAGTCACACAAATGCTTACAAATATTGCTAACCAATAACTAAATTTGTCATCATTAGGGAGTTTAAGATGTTTCACCTCTTTAGGCTACGATTGAGAGAACAAAAAATGAAGGGAATAACAAGGAATATTAAGACTAAAGTTAAGTGATAATTGTTTGTAAGTAATTTTAGCAAAGGGAATGATATTGTCTCTCCCTTGCTACTCAAAACCAATCGTATTTTATTATCCAAATTGGGGGGTCAAGGAGGGAATGAAAGTAACTTTCAAATAAGGGAGTGACATAGTCTCTTTCACTCTACTTCTTATCTTTTTCTTCCATTTTATTATTAGTCACTTCCTTTTATCATTTATAAAACTTTCAATCATAGCTTAGTTCTTCAATGTGTGCCCTTTTCCCCCTTCCCATACCTATTTTTTTTTATCTTCATTTATTAGAGATATAAAAAAGGATTGAGCCCGTCAGATAGGTCCGCCTACCCACTATTTATAGTGGGCTATGTTGAAGTTTTGAGCCCGTCAAAAAATTCTAATCTACCTAACCTGCCTCGCTTAACCTGCAGGTTTTGGTGGGTTGAGGCGAGCTTGGCCCTTAGGCCAAGTCATTTTTATTTTTACAAAATTTTTATAACTTGTTGGTAAAAAAGTAATAAATGTGTGACCTGAAAAATAAAAAAGTAATAAATATGTACACTCACCAATACAATAACACTATATAATTGTGAATATTCGCTCAAAATTAAAATTAAAAAATAAAACAATGTCATAATTCACAAACAATGCTATTAACAATAATATTTTTTAATTAAAGTTGGTGTATAGTTATTATGAATCTTAAAAAATTAGATATACATAAATAAGAAATATTATTTAAAAATTTTTAAAATAAATTTCAAGAAAATATTAAAAGAACATTTTTTTTAAATTTCTTTTTATTTTTTAATGAGTTGAGCTAGCTTGCCCCATTTTTTTTTTGACGGGTTTTTGACAAAGCAGAACTAAATGAAATGGGTGAGCCAGTTTTGACATCCTATCATTTATATTAAATTAGTGTTATTTTGACTTATATTTTATGGGACACCATATCAACATACTTACATCCACCTTTAAATTAGATGTGAACCCTACTTAATTTGGATCCTATATTTAATCCAATGATAAATATGAGTGTGTCGACATAATATCTTATAAAGTGTGAGTCAAAATAATATTTATTTTTATAATATATGGTGCGCAAATGCTGCGAGGCAGTGTTATTTCTCTGACATTTCTCATCCTGAAAATTGAGTAAACGGTGTCGTTGAAAAAGTTGATGATGATGATGTTGACTTCAACAGTTGAGACTAGAAATTTATTCCACTTGGTTCACTGCTGCTACGGGCCGCGAGAGAGTTCTCACTTTCCCAGTTGGAAAGAGTGACCACCATGTTCCTCCTTCAGCTTCAAATTCGTGACCCTCTTTTGTGAAGCGTGTTACAACACTTCCAGTTTTAAGCCAAAACCCAAAGTCCAAAACGCAAATGGTTTGTGCACACAAGCTCTGCCGTCTTAACGCGGCGATCCCTCCCTCATTCCTCGGTTCTCCTGTGTCGTTCCCAACGAGTACCCATGTCTCATTTGGCGCACACAAGCACTTCCCAATAGTATCCATGGCTCTAAAGCGAAGCCCCAAGCGTCTCAAATACACCGCTCCTCGTTTCACAAAGGTAATTTTTACCTTTTCATCTAATATAATCAAACCCTGTTTCCTTCCTTGTATGTTATGGTAGTTCATTTCCCTTTCAATGCTTTCTACTTTCTGTTAATAAGCAGGAGGGTGATTTGCTTTACATTGAGGCAGACCCATCTGGCTCTGACTCTTGGAAACTGGAACCGGTTGTCAATCTCTTGAAAGAAGGGGCCGTTGGAGTTATCCCCACCGATACCCTGTAAGTCCTACTCAGTCCTCATGCATTTCACAGGAGAACCACGAGTGAAAAGAGAGAGATGGACACAAAGCTATTCTTACCGATTTTCACAAGGCCCCGTCATTTATCATCTTTATTTATTGACAAAAACCTCGTTTTGGCCCCAGGGGCCAAGGTTGCGGAAGAGAAATTAATCCCTCCTTCGAGCCATAGGAATGGAAAAATTCCTCGCGGGGAGACGTAAGACCCTCTTTGAGACTTTTATGGGTCAACCTGGATGATTGGATTACCTTAATTCATGAGTAAAAAGGGCAGTCCAGTGCACGCGGCACCCACCTGGTAGGGTCTGGGAAGGGTGGATATACGTAATCTTACCTTGTTTTGTGGAGAGGGTATGTCCCGGATTTGAACTCATGATCTCCCGGTTATAAGGCAACAATCTTATCATTGCGTCGAGGTTCACCGTCTACTTAATTTAGGAGTAAAACTAGATTTTCACCCCTTTAAAATGGTCTCTCACAGAGCTTTTGAGTTTTGACTAAAGGCTGTTTTGAACACAAAATAAGTTACTTTAAATGCACACAGTATTTGCTTTCTTCTAGTCTACATCTAAATTGAAATATAATGTAAAAGAATTTATAGAGGTAAACACTTACCTAGTGTTTAAGTGTTATATTTTCTTTGTCTGTGTAGGTATGCAATAGCATGTGACTTGAGATGCCACTCAGCTATTGAGCGTCTTCGTAGGCAAGTAACTTTTGCTAATCTTCATCATTTTTTGTTGTGTCTTAGTAACTCCATTTTCGTTCTCTAATTAACACACATTGTAGTGTTGTATTGCAGAATCAAGAATATAGAAGCTTCAAAGGTGAGGAATAAAACTTTTCTTAGTTAGCTGTTAATGTGCTTTGAATTGGCCTGCTGTTGGGATACCCATTTCACATTTACGTTTGTTTGGATATTATTGACTACAGCTTGACAACGTTTTTAATGCTTATCTGTATACTATAATATTACTCCTAATAATTCGTGGTTACTCTGTACTTGCAGCCTCTTAGCATCTTATGCCACTCATTTCGGGACATTGATAAGTATACGGCTGGATTTCCACGTGGTGATGGTCAAGGCCATGCAAATTTATTCAAAGCTGTTAAGCATTACTTACCTGGTCCAGTAAGTATGTTTTTTGGTTCTAAAGAGTAGATAGTTTACAAATTCATGAACATTATAGTGTCTTTTGGGAATGGAAAGCTATTACCCATGGGGAAGCTTTGTGTAATCAAGAGATACCTCACTACTTTATATAATCAAGCAGGTTCTCAAGTATCTCCAGTTAGTTGGTCCCAAGTTTGATTATCTTGACAATAACGACTACTTGTGCATACTAGCGTAAAGGAAAAAAAAAAATAATTTAAATTTAAACCGTAGTCTTCATAATTGTTTGCAGGACATCTATTTGTTTCAGTCAGGAAGACTGTTTGTATCGTGTGAAATCTCAATGAATAAGAACGTTTTCATCAGAGTTGTTACATGTTAGGTAAAAGGATGTCTCAATCAGCTCATCCATCATCGATTCTAGTGAATGAGTATTTAAACATATGATGGTTACTTCCTAATAATTGCCATGTTATTCGTTCATTTTTACACATTATGTTAGGATCCATTAGATAGAGATTAGTTAGGGAAGTTAGTTAGTTAGAGGATTAGTTGACTATAAATAAAGAACATAGGGATTAGTTAGGGTGTCTTTGATCAGTTGCAATTGAGTTTTAGAGAGGTTGGAGACTTTATACTCTGCTAGGGTTCATACTTGTATCATTTCTTGGGGATTTTTTGGTATTACCAAGGGTTCTCATCAATAAACAGTGTCATTCAATTTCAGTCCTAACACATTATTTGATTTTCCGTTTTTAAATAGGTTCCTATTTTTACTCAGCAATGAACAACCAAGTCTTTTCCTATTAGGTGGGGTCAGTGATATGGATCAAAAGACACTATTTTGTCTTTTCTTATGTTCATGATTCTATATTTAGTATATTTTGTAATATAAGGTCTCTATGCAGGTGACTTCCTATTATTTGTATATGTTGTCACCAACTTAGTGTCTTTGCCTTATTTTTGTAGACAACTGTCTATTAACACTATATATTTTTTAATGACAGTACACTTTCATCTTAGTGGCAAGCAAAGAATTACCTAAGCAGTGCATAAGGGGGGTTGGAACTTCATCTGCCAAATATGCATCGAGAAAAAATGTGGGTGTCCGTATGCCTGACGATGCCATTTGTCAAGCAATACTTAAGGAGATGGATTCACCATTAATATGTACAAGGTTTGTTTATTTGTTTGATCTTTTTTCCTTCTGAGACAAGGAAAGAGATGTTTTCTAGTAACCAGTGTTGTCATGAGGTGAAAACTGGGTTGACTTGGCTACTCACCAAACCATTTCACTTTAACATATGGTGGCAATGCAATCATATCATTGAAGTGATGGAGATATGTGCAAAATAACTTAAAATTATTCATAATTACAAATCATAACTAAAGCAAGATCAAAATGAAAATTAAGTCAAAGCAATATGTTAAAAATATAAGACAGTCTGAATTGACAATGCTAGATAATAATAAGACAAATGCACATCCAACCCAATGTAAGTGAAACACACAATGGTAAATAAGAGAATAAAGGGAGATAAAGGTGGAAATCAGTCGCTTCAGTTCACAATAGATATGAGATGAGACTATGAATTAAAAGATAAAGGGAGCTTCAGCTTCTGAGCTATCACACTTAGTTTGGATTTTGTATGTAAGCTTTTATGGTGCTAATAGACTGAAATATCCATTTAGACTTGAGGTGCCTTAGATTGTACTTTTTTCAGCAATAACTTTTTTCTAATAAAAATCACTTTTAAGTTTGTGTAGACTATCTCAATTAGATTTCTAATAATGTCAAAATTAGAAAATGGAAAACATGATTTACAGAAAGACACTATGGTATTGTTTGATTCATGCAGTTGACCCTACCTAGTGGGACAAGGTTTAGTTGTAGTAGACGATAATCATCCTTTTGGTTTTTTTGGGACATAGGTATGAGTTGCTTTTGATAAAAGTACTTAAAAAAAAAAAAGCAATTCTAAGCATTAATTTAAAAGTTCTTTATTTTCAAAAGTTTATCCAAATGCACCCTAGATATCCATTGGATACTGAGCATTTTAAATGAGGATAACTGAGTTGCAGAAAACGCATGATGTGCTGGAACAGAGCAGCATCATGAAATCTACTTTGCATCAGAGCATCTGAGGCAGTAAGGCTTCTTTCTGCCTTGCCTCAGCATGTATGTGGCCACATTTTGACGGCACTGCAAATGACTAGATTTATTCTTTAACAGTTTCTTTTAAGTTGATGAATATGATCTTTGAAGTACTTTGGGCATTGGCCTCCTAATAGTTTATGCTCAACATTACTCTGGATTTTTATACTTTTTTAGCATCAAGTCCCTGAAGGAAGATGAGTGGATGATTGATCCAGTTACGATAGCTGATACATATGGACCAGAGGTATCATGAATTCTGCTATGTCTATTGTACTAGGTTCATACTTTTTTTTCTGTTTTCCTGTTTTTCCTCGCTTAAACAACTATGAAAATATTATTTCTATCCCCTGCTCCAAAATAGATGTGATAATATAATATATAATTGGCATGGTAAATGGTTGTTAGAAATAGGCCATATCATGTTCATCTTACATCAATATTTGCTTAGCAATCTTTCTCTAGCTAAACTTACTTTGCATTTGGACATAAAGAATGTGATTGAATACATGCTTCTCAATCCATTCATTGCAATACTGTTTTTGTATCCTGTGCTCTAGCAAACCTAAAGAATTAGCAACAATTTGGGCAATATGCTATAATTAGGTTTATGGACTCTATTTTCCCACTCTTATCACCCAGAAATTAAAGAAGCAAACTTCTAAAAGGATACCGAAAGGCAAAAGAGCACTACTCAAACACCTTTATTTCGGTTGTTCAGGGTCTTGATTTTGTTGTTGATGGTGGTGTGAGGGTGGCTGAACCGTCCACAGTGGTTGACATGACAAAAATGCCTCCCAGAGTCCTACGGGAAGGAAAGGTAGAATCTGTCAATTTGTAGGTTGTAAGTTTGAGATTGTTAGTTTACTTCATATGACGTAAATTAACACTTTCCAGATGTGGTCTCAGTGACCACAGAAAAAATTAGTAAACCATCATTTTGATCGCTCAGAAGTATATTGGGACTTGAGAGATAAATTACTTCATTACTATTCATAAAATGGGATCAATTAGTCTCTCTATGCATGTTCCTACAATTAAAAAAAACTTTGTATAGAGGGATTAATTTGTTTCCTTTTTTTGAAAAGTTAGGAACTAATGAGAAACTTTCAAATTTTAAATTTTAAGGAATTAATTTGTCCCGGGATTAATTTGTTTCCTTTTTTTGAAAAGTTAGAAACTAATGAGAAACTTTTAAATTTTAAATTTTAAGGAACTAATTTGTCCTTTATTTTTTAAAGACCAAAATAAATATTTACTCAACATGAAATTAGAATTTGTAACTACTCTGCAATGATATCCAGGGTCCTATTTTACATTGGATGGTTTTGGAAGATGATCAGAAAGCTGATGCTGAAAAACATCTCATCCCGGCTGCCATTTGAAAGTTAATCATCCATTCTGATGGAAGATTTTGCATACAAAAAGTTGTTACGTGATTCCTTTTCCAGTTTGCCCCCATCCATCCCATTGAAGTTTTCTATATTTGTTGGCTTGGAGGCTTGGAGCATACAAGGGAATGAAGGAAATGTGTAAAAGGCTAATAGCACTAAGAGTGACTATTATTCACTCAACGTAGATATTCCGTGTAAATAAAATATAATAAAGTCTCATTTTACTTTAAATGTAGGTCTTTATATTTTAGAGAGTACTTTGTTAGAAGGTATGAACATTGAAAATAAGGAAGTGGCTAGCCACTCTTCTATCTATTAGCACTATATTAAATGTCTTCATCTATACTATTCCTAAAATGCCCTTGAACTTATTTTAATAGTTATCCTTTTTTACTTTTAAAAATAAAATTGAAAATTATATATTAGAATCTCAATTATTCAATCCTTATTTATTATGTTTATTTGTGATAGTATTTCAAAATTAAAAACTTATTTTATATTTGTAATATATTGTTAGTATGATATTTAAAATTTATATTTAAGAATTATACTAATTGATAATACAAATAAAAATTAATTATAATTAAACAACATTTAAGATAACATGAAAAATTTCGAACTTTAACTTGAATTAAAAAGTGGAGTGAAAGCTGACTTCTCACGCTTCGATTTTTGGAAAAACTATAATAGAGAGAAAAAAAACAAATTCCAATTTGTTTTCTTTGGAGCACCTGTAGAGAGTGAATTTCACATGGCCAGGTTTGTTTTCTCTCACATTTTTTTATAGAGAAAACGAAGGAAAAGAAACGGGGGAAAAAATAAACAGAAGTTTCGCTAAGCATTTAGCAACCGGAAATATAGCAGCGAGTGATTTGAGTATGACAAATAATGGAATTTGATCATCTACAAGTTCAATGAAAAATTTGAAGATTTCTACTTTTTTTCATTATTAATTGATTTTTCTTTTTGGGAATTTAAGTATCGAAGAATCGTTTAGTTAAATTAGTATTAAGGGAGATAAGAGAGAATCATACTTTTTCGGCGGCCAAGGACTGTATTACTTGAAAGAATCATTTATTCATTATTCATATATCGCGTCTTCCGTTATCGATAAGATATATATACTTGCATGAATGAGAGTGCATGGTTTTCATCCTTAGCCTACAAATTCAAGTTGTGTATCACTATCCGTTTTAATTAAAGTTGAACGTTATTTTATCTAAGTTATAAATCTTGTGTTATGATGAAAAATCAATTATAGTTAATTTTTATGTTTAATATTAATTAACATAATTATTAAATATAAATTTTAAATATCATATTAGCAAATATATTACAAATATAAAATTACTTTTTCAATTAAAGGCATTTCAAAATATTATCATAAATAAAAAATAATCAACAAAGAGTGAATAATAGAAATTATAATACTAAGTTCTTAATTTAATTTTGAAAAATAAAAGAGATTAAATGTTGAAATAAGTTTAAGGGCATTTTAGAAATAGTATAAATGAATGCACTTTAGATGTAGTGGTAATAGACAAATAGGAGTCCCTAAAAATGAGTCGAAGTTTCATTTTACAATAAATTACACCCCTCTCACAAAGGATGATATTATTATTGTATCATTTTTTTTTTATCAAAGTATATTTTTGTTTCTCTTCAAAATAAAAAAGTGTTACACTATAATTTATTTTATGTTTTTATTAAATAATTAATTTTTCAAAGTAGCTAGAGCTCAACTTTTAGGATGCGAGTAAGGGCTCGACTTTTAGGGCTTCTTATAAAAGTGTAGTTGTAGTAAATGACTTTTGGATTGAAGTGAACAACTTCATTTCTAAGAATGCAAAATTATGACTAGTATTTGAAATGAATAAAATGCAAGTATCCCTACAATAAATGTGCCATCGAGCTCGAAACATGCTCAACTTATATAGGGGATGTCTCATTAGATTCTCCTCTATGAAAAAACCCAGTGGGAAAACTAGAAAGGAAGAAAAAGAGTACACCAGCCGACATAATTTAATGGCATTGTTTAGCTATATTCATAATTATTAAAATTGGATCAGACCGGCCAGTTCGAACCAGAAACAAGTGAATCGATCACTAGTCTAGTCCGGTTCTCTCATTGGATCGGCCAAGTCATTGACTCAGTCAAACTTGGTCAAACCCGGGTTGAACCGGCTGAGCCACCTCTGCACTGCGCCTAGCCAAACCCACCAAACTAGGAAGTGAACCGCCAAACCAGCATCTGAACCGCGCACACTTGTACACATGGCAGCCCAAGATAAATCTGTGACAATCCAAAAGTCATCAAAGCTTGGACTTGAACCTACATGCATCAAGGAAGGCAAGCATTACACCACCACTAAGCCAATGCTCTCTTTGTTATATATTGAGTGATTAATTATATATATAGTATATTTGGATGCTTCAATTTTTTAAATGCATTGATCAAAATTGCCATACAGGGGACTCAAACCAGGGTCATCTACATTAACATGCCTTAGGCAGGTAAAGCTACCACTAGGCCAAGTGTCTGGTTGTTTAGTAATGTATCATTATATATATTAAATTATATTAAACTATAATTTTATATATTTATTTAATTAACCCTAAACTGGTTGAACGAGTGACCTACCGGTTGAACCAATGGCCTAATGACCCAATGCCTTGACTGAGTCGACCACCTAGTTGAGTCTGATAACTATGGCTTTAACAATTCTTCAATGACACATTCAATGTCCTTGGGAGCTTTTTGTCTATGAGTTCAGCCATTGTGTATGATCCCTTGTCAGCCTTTTGAATAGCTCGGAATGACCCTCCTAATTTGCTGTAGCTTTCTTTCCACAAGAGGTTTTCTTTGGGACTTAATTTTCCTAAGCACTAAATCTCCCACTTCCAACTCCTGAGGGATTACCCTTTTGTATTTCTGCATCATCTACTACTTTTATGGCTTCTTCTCTGAATCTTGCCTCTTCCTTTTCCTTGATGACATCAAGCTCGGCTCTTCGAGCTGTTCCTTCGATGTCATTATTGTTCATCATGACCCTTGGAGTAGGCTTTGATAGCTTGATAGGAATAATGACATTGCCTCCGTACACTAACTTGTACGGGTTTCCCTTGTAGATGAGTGAAGGATAGTGTGGTAAACCCAAAAGACCATTGGCAACTTATCGATGATGTGAACTGTCATTACCCATAACAAATAAAAATTTACCGTATAATAAGTTACACAAAAAAATGTAATAAATGGCACAACCTAAGTTGTCTCACAAGAAAGTGTTACTAGCCAATTGGAAATTGGGGGGGCTTTTGGTTAGAAAAAATTAATAAGATAAGGAAAGAAAACTCAATTAAATAAATTACTTGTACAAGGAGTTCTTGTAGATATAGGATTAGGTTATTATTGACTCAAAAGAATTGTTCATGGATGCAATTATTTTCACCAATTCACAATTGCACAATCAATGATGCAATTATATTTGACAGTCATACAATCACACAACTGACCAATGATTTGGTTAACATGAACACGAGGAAATCACATTTACAAACCCTAAATGCTAATCAGAATAACATAATTCTTATTAGAATTAATTCCAATCCCCATACTAGTTAAACATACTTCAAATTATCAGTTAAATTATGCTCAAATGGAACCCTAACCATGCATAACATTCACAATTGCAAATACACACATAATCAAAGCTGACTTTCAACAATATAATTGTATCTACCAACACAAAAATATGAAAGAGAGGGAAAAAGAAGAAAGATTGGAAAGCCAAACAATAAATTGCATTAAAATAATGAGAGTCTTAAAACATAAATCCTTGGATCCTTGGAATCCTTGCACTAGGTAAAGAAACTACTCCTCCATAGGTAGAGGATCACAATCAATGTGATGAAGAGTATAATCCTAATCCCAAATGGGAGCCAAAACAAGGATTGAAAGCTCCTAAACCTTAGAGAGAGAGTATAGAAATGAAGAGAGAGAAAGTAGAAATAGTAGAGAAAATGATAGCCTAGAGCAAGTGTGGAAGATCTCTCATTAACCTAGATTAAGTGGGTATATATAATATATCATGATATTGTCAAAGGACCCAAAATAATAAAAAAAAAAAACACAATTTTACGAATTGATATCACACTACTATAGCTGTCTAGGGACAATTTTGGCTCCTCCTGCTTTCTAGTAAATGCTATAGTGGTCTGGTGCTCGTGCAGATACTACTTATTACAATTCCAACCCCATTTTGAGCCCCCAAATCATTGAATTAGATCTTAGACCTAGAAATAAAAGTTGTAGCTCTTTAAATAAGATTTCCAAAGCCGTAAAAATAATCTCAATTGGACATATGTAGCTCTAGATATTGGCAAAATACTAATTAGAGGTCAGGTTAGATGACATCAGAACATCAACAACCTTTAATCTTTCAACTCTATTTTCACCAATATTCTCTTAGGTGTTGGGATCAATTAAAATTTTGGAGGACTTCTTGAGCTTTCCAAAACATTTTCATTTATCTCAATCAGATCTTTGTAGAGAGAAATATGAATTTTCCATTACAATACCTTTTGCAAATTTGCTCAAATAAGCTCCAAAACTTTTCTATTTAACTCCCTAAATTCTCCTAAATTGAACATTGCTCCAAGTTTTGTGCACTAACATGGGATGTCACTGCAATCAAATAACACTCACAAAAAGAGGATTAAAAGCATACGAAAACATATTTGCTCATCAAAATGGTGTAATTAACCATGATATTACTCAATGATCACTAAATAGATCTACCAAATGTGAACCAATTAAACAAATAAATTGTACAATATGTCTAGAGTTATATAGGAAAAGGGGTACATGAATGCAACCCGTCAGTCGGCCCAAAGGCCTTTGGCTTAATCGAGCCTTTTTTTTAACCCGATCAAGATGATCTTGTTGGCTGCTTCTACCGAGGTTTTGTTTTATGGAGGTTCAATGGATGAGAACTGCTGGGTGATGTTGAGCTCTTTGCAAAAATCCTCAAGTCCCAATCATTGAATTGTGTGCCATTATGGCTCACGAGGTATTTCAAGATTTCGAACCTGCATATTAATCTTTTCCATACAAATTTACTTACCCTTTCGGTTGTAATACGAGCTATAGGTTCCTCCTTTTATCTATTTGCTAAATTAATCCATGGAAACTATGAGGTATTTTCACTGACTTGGAGCTATGGGTTTTCCCAATGCGGTTTGGATCGATTTTGGACTAAAATGTCATCTAATCCAAAAACTAAACAGTGCAATTTGGATTAGGTGATTTTCCCTTTACAATCTGATCCAATTTATAGTGGTTTGGATTGGATTCAATATGCAATTTTTTATTTTTAAAATGTAACAATATGACAAAAAAATTAAAAATATTGCATGAAATGCATGTATGTATTTTTTTTAATTATTTTTTACCAAAGTCTTCTACACTTCAAACATGTGTATGCTTTTTCTTTTTGGGATCATGTCTTGTAGTAGTGGCCTATGAAAGGTATAAAGTGGAGTCAACTAAACATATATATGAAATGGGATGGACTAGTAATCATACTAAGTATGTAATATTGAATGTGAGTTGGTTTAGATTGGATCAATTCCTAAAATGCCAACTGCAAACTGAACCAAACCGCAAGAAAATTATGGTTAAAATCCAAATTCATTCAAAATTTTGCCATTTTGATCAACTTTTAGATTGTATTGGATTTGATGAGCGATTTTGATTGGATTGAATTGGATTGGAACAACACTTGATCTAGGGAAAAAGCCCCAAAATGCGAATCCCTACTTATTGAAAGGTCATCTTAGCTTCAAGAAGTGTAATTCCTCAATTGGAGTGGGTTTGAATTCACTGAACCTTTGACATTTGTCACATTTCTTGACAAAGTTCATCCATTCTTTCTTCATGGTTGGCCAAAAGTAACCCATCCTAAGTATCTTGGCAGTAAATGTTCAGCTTTGCTATGGTTTCCACATTGGCCTTGGTGCACTTCTTCAATGATTGCACCAGAAAAGCACAGGCTGATGCATTTAAGTAGAGGTTGATGCATTTGACCAGCACATTTTCGGACTATGTTGTTCTCAGCAACTACAGAGATGACCATCAGTTCATGCAAGTTTCGATCTACCCCTTCGTAGTTGGCATTGGAGAAAGAGATAATCGGGCTTTCTTCAACCTTTAGATGAGTAGGAAGGGGCTTGATGTTCATGTGGCTTCGAGTTGATATCTTTTGGTCGAGCCTAATTTGCTGCCTCCCGCAAATCCACCAGCAATTTTGTCAATGACACCTCAAATTTCGATGTTGCATTTGGAGTTGCCTCTTTGTTGTCACCGAGCGAGAGGGATTTAGACTTGGGTTTAGGGCTTGGTTGCTTTTTTTTCTTACGTTCTCCTTTTGTTCATGGCTTCTGCTCCTTCTTTGCCGAGCAATATAACAGTCAATTCATCCTTTTCTAACTAGATTTTTTATTTGGTTTATGAGGATGTTGCATTCCTCTATGTCATGTCCATAATTTCTATAGAAATTGTACCATTTGTTTTTGTCGACTCCCAAGGGTAAAGACTTCCACCATGCTTTCTCGAATAGCTTGATAATGCTTGAGTTGTACACCTCCCTTAGAATGGTTTTTCTTTCTTGGGACATTGAGGGATGTGTATTCCTTATAACAAGGTTAGAGGGCTTCCTAGTTTCATCCTGGCCTCTTTCGTGCCCACAAAACTTGTTAGTCTTTCAATATTGTCTCTTATTTTGACCATTGTTAACGTTTGACTTCATTCCATTTGACCAGGCTTGAACATGCTTACCAACTCGAACTTCCTCCATATTGATGTATCTAACCAACATTTCCTAGAACTTGGCAATTGACTTATGAGGGGAAGGTTATAGCCAAATCATCAGCAAAATGTCCTGCTTGAAGATCACACTTTATTGTGTACAGAGGATCTCCATGTCCACAAAGTTAAAGCAATCCATGTATTCCTTTATGGGCTCTTAGTGGCCTTGCTTGATGGCATTAAGGAAGTCTGTTATCCTTTTGTATACATGGCTGGAGGAGAACCTATTGGTAAAAGGCATTGATAGCTCATCAAAACCGCATATCAACTCCACGGATAAGGAAGAAAACCATAGTCGAGTTGTTTTCTCCAAAAAAAAAAGGCAGGGAAAGTTGACATAGGCATAGGTCGCTAGTATCATTTATCAACATTATGGATTTGAACACAGTCAAATGCACTTGGGGGTCTCTAGTCCCATCATAAGGTCGAAGCGTGGTAGGATGCTTGAAATTGTCAGGGGGTTCAATTGTCATGATGGACTTGGAAAATTAGTTGGACTATCTATTTTGCAGTGTTATTTGGACGATTGCTATTCCCGGCTTCGATTTCCTCCTGGCCCTGAGGCTGGGTGTTCTCCCCACATTTGGCTTCGTATTCCTCATTGTTTCTCGCTTTCGTTTGGGCTTCTAGTTGCTTGTTCTTTGTTGGAGTTGTTGTATTATCTGATATAATGCCTCCGTTGTTGGTAAAGGGGGAGGTTGTTTGTTGTGAACTCCATTGTTCTTAGCATTGTTGTTGTTTGGCATATTGATGCTCTCACTTCCTATGTTCACCATTCATGAAGCCATGGGCTTATAACTTGAGTGCTACAGTAGGTGCCAAATGTTTTGACTTGATTCTGACTTGAGAGTCCTCAACCGACCCGAGCTCCTACGCTGGAGATCTTCATGTATCCAACACCGGGAATGGGTACCCACAAGGACTCTAATGCTTAAGGAAAATGTTATATATTATGTGTGGGGGAGATTTAGATGTCATTTACCTGACTCTAGGCCAACCTTACTCTTATATAGAAGGTTTTGTTATTATCTTTATGCACTTAGTCTTAGGATAACTGAATATCCTTCCCATAGATATTCTAAGGAGAGAATTTCCATTTAGTGTAACAGACTAGGAAATATCTCTCCGATGGTTGAGATTCTATTATCTTATTAATTTTTGAGCTATAAGCTTGAACTTGCTTTCTTCGAGTTGTCAGATTAAATCTCATATATGAGCCCCAACCTATAAGAGATTCGAGATATAGGTCGGCGAAGACATAGTTCAGTCCATATCCAAACGTAAAATAACTTTTACTTTTCAAAGGATCTTAATAAGAAAGATCAATAAAATAAAGGTTGTCTAAAATATCTTCCAAACAAGCCCTTAGTGTACGATTTTCTTGATAAGAATATTAAAAAAAAAAAAAGATCCTTTTATGTTTTTTGACATCTTCATGCAAAGGTTTTTAGTAAAAGTATAATCACTAGAAAAAGTATAAAAATATCTTTTTTCAGAAGCTGTAATTCCTATCTTTTGGAAAAAAAAAAGATCTTTTTTAAATATAAAAAAGAAGTTTGATAATAAATAAAAATATTTTAATATTACATTCAAATGTAACAACTCTTACTTTTTCAAAAGATCTTATTTAAAAACATCAATTAAAAAAGATCTTTTCTAAATGATCATCCAAACTAATCCTTAATGTAACTTTATGTGTGTATTTTTCTGCATTGTATTATGTACAAGTATATGGATTTTTCATTTTCTATTTTTGAATAACTTTTTACCATTTTAAATTAATTATTAGTCTTGATAGTTATTTTTCAATTTTTTTTAGTGAGCCAACGTATTTAACCGAGTAGTTTAAGTGGATAATTTTGTGGCTCATCAAAGTGAGCCAACTCACTTTTCTTATTTCGGCTTATGAGTTATAACCCGGGCTGATCTACTTGTGACATTAAAAATTACCACATATCATCTATTTAGTCATGATAGTTAGGAATGATATGGACACCCTCTGATTTGCTTAGACTGAAAGCATTCAATATAATATTATTTTGGGATGTTAGCGATAAAGTTTTACACCTTTAAACTTTTTTTATACCGATACTGTTGTAAGAAAATGTATTAAAAATCGTAAAAAAGAATTGAAAAAAATAGAAAATAAAAAAGTATAGATTCTACTTTAGTCCAATAGGTAACAATTAAAATGAGTTAGTAGTGAGAGGTTCGAATATTATGCATAAGAATGGGGTTAAATGTTCAAACTTTGAGCCTTATTGTCCTTAGTTTTGGATGTACAAAAAAAAAAAAAAGAAATTGGGAAAAATTTATTTTTTAATTTAAAAGGGAATAAAGTGTATAGGATGCAGAGCTTCTAAAAAATATTTGAATTTTTCTAAATATGTTTTTAGTTTCTATAAACATATATTATTTTAGTTTTAATTTATTTTTAATTATTGCTTTGATTTTGTACTCTGATTTGCTAAAAGTTTTTATATTTGTCCTTATCATTAGATGAGACATGCTGAAAGAAATTTCTATTATTTTTTTTTCATAATAAAAAGGAAATTTTATCTCAACCTTAGTATGCAACGTTATTTTTGTTTGACATGTTAGTTAATCGGTCTCAACTAACAGGAGATTAAAATCAAAACTTTTTTCTTTAAAAAAAAGACAAAAATCAAAACAAAAATTAAAGAGGGCCTACAACACAAATTGGCTATTTTTACCATTAACAAAGAGTTTTTTTCTACCAAATATAAAAAATAAAAAATTGATTAACTTTGGATGTCCACATGTTTTAACATTATTTATTAATACACATTATTTATTATTATTATTATTATTGGAATACGTTTAACAGTCAAAAAAAGAGAAAGGGGGGGGGGGGCTTCAGTTCTCACTGAATACGTCGCATAGTCAAATGTATTGTGAACACTACATGGCGTTCATGCAAGGATTGATGCCAGAGGCGGAGCTTCACTTAGACAATAAGGGGCCATGGCCCCCCCAAAAATTTTTCAAAAATTTTATGAATATATTTATATATGTGTATGACAATGACTCTCAATGAGACATATGTATGTAACCGAAAGAAAAATGAGACACATGTATGCGGGAGCCTATTGCTCATATGTTACTGTTGTGTGGTCACTGGTCAAGCCTTGTTCACTTGTTGTATGCGGCCCAATTCAAAACTCTAATGAAATAGATTACAATTAAATAAAAGAAATGAAATGAACTATTAAATGGCCCACTAACTTACTAAAATATCCATTTAAGCTTCTTCTACACGCCACTTTATACAGTTCAACCTTTATCAGTTTCTCTGTTCTCTCCTCTTGTAACTTTAAAAAATTCAAAAGAAAAAGTGAGTGTGTGAGTGTGACCCTTGTGAAGTGTGTGTGTTGGAGGTGTGGACCACTTGACTTGGAGAGCAAGTGCATTAGTGCTGTGCAACGTGCAAACTGCAGAGGCTGCCATTGTATGCACAAAGGTGAGTTTTGTTTTAGTTCCTTAACCTTTCTGTTTTTCGGACAAATGACAATGTTGTGTGTGTATTGAAATGTGAGTTTTGTTTGAGTTCATTAACCTTTCTCTTTTTCGGACAATGTTGTGCCTGTGTGTGTATTGTTTGTATATATATATATATATGCGACCTTTGTTAGAGTTCGTTACTTTTTGTCAATAATGCTAACTATATATATATATATATTATTTGTTTTACTCTTTTTAGTCAAATAGCTTGAGAAATAAATTTCAATATAAATATAATAGTAAAATAATTAAATTAATAATATTTATTATTTTATCATAATTGATTTTTTCTTGTTAAATATTATATATAATATTAACTTGATTTCTTTACATATCTATTGATTATTTATTGGATATAACTAGGAGTCTATCCTTTGAAGAAAATGGAGACATCATAAAATTAAAACCAAGACACATAACAAGAAAGTATTATTTTAATTGTTTATTAATTTTTATGTTAATTACATGAGAATTAAAATTTAGTTGTCGGTGAATTGAATTTTTTGTAGCAAATGAAAAAAATTTTGGTGACTTTCAACGATGAAGAATCAAATAATTGATGTAATTTTTAAGAGAAAGACTACTGTACAAGAGGGGGGAAATACAGCTTCAACACCATCATCACTTGTTGATTCTACTACTCTAATTATTAATGAAGAAAGCGAGAAACAACCTTTCAAGATTCAAAGAGTCATATCTTCTGGATGTGATCTTAATTCTTTGGAGTAGGATCCTGGAAAGAGACTTCAAATTTGGCAATATCCACCAAATCAAATGGATGAAATTAGGCGAGCTTATTTAAAATGTGGTCCATATAAAAAACATCTTGAAAGTTATCCTTTGTCTAGTAAAAATCATCCAAGACGGTTTCAATATTCTTGGTTTGGTATTTTTCCATCATGGCTAGAGTATTCACCTTCTAAAGATGCAGCTTATTGTTTACTTTGTTATTTATTTAGCAAAAAGCCCAGTAGACGTCATGGGTCAAATGTTTTTATTTCTTCAGGATTTAGAAGTTGGAAAAAGGTTAATGATGGAAAGAATTGTGCTTTTCTCAAGCATATTGGAAATGATCCTTGCTCTCCTCATAACAATGCAGTTAGAGCTTGCCAAGACTTGTTGAACTAGGCTGGACATATTCAAAAAGTTATTCATGTGCAAAGCTCTAAGCAAATTCAAAGGAATCATCTACGTCTCAAGTCTTCTATTGATGCAGCTCGTTGGTTAACATTTCAAAGCTTGTGCTTTCAGAGGCCATGACGAGACTCTAAAATAAAAAAATAGAGGTAACTTTCTTGAAATGATAAAACTCTTAGCATCTTACAATGATGAAGTTGCAAATGTTGTGTTAGAAAATGCTCCATATAATTCTAAGTATACTTCACATCAAATTCAAAAAGAGATCTTGCATATCCTTTCAAATAAGGTGAGAAAGCATATTTGTGAAGAAATTGGGGATTCAAAATTTTGGGTTGTGGTTGATGAAGCTCGTGATGAATCCAAGAGAGAGAAAATGGCACTTGTTTTAAGATTTGTTGATAATAATGGCTTCATACAAGAGCGGTTTTTTGATCTTGTACATGTTAGAGACACTATGCATATTAATTTGTGTGCTATTCTTTCTCGTCATGGTCTTGATGTTTTTACTATTTGTGGTCAAGGATATGATGGAGCTAGCAATATGAGAGGAGAATGGAATGGATTGCAAGCATTAATTTTGAATGATTGTCCATATGCATATTATGTCCATTGTTTTGCTCATCGGTTACAACTTGCATTAGTTGTTGCATCAAGAGAAGTTATTCCAGTTCATCAATTTTTTTCAAAATTGACTTTTATTGTCAATATTATTTGTTCCTCTAGTAAGCGTCATGATGAGTTACAAGCTGCAAAGATAGATGAAATTGCTCATTTACTAGAGATTGATGAACTTGAAACCGATAAAGGAGTAAATCAAGTTGGCACTTTGAAACGAGCTGGGGATACTCGTTGGAGTTCTCATTTATCTTCTATTTGTAGTTTGATAAATATGTATGGTGCAACTTGTTCTGTTCTTCAAAAAATTATCACTGATGGATCAACTTATTCTCAACGAGGAGATGCTGATAGTGCTTATAAAGCTTTGATCTCATTTGAGTTTATATTGATCTTGCATTTGATGAAAGACATTATAGGTATAATAGATATTCTTTGTCAAGCTTTGCAAAAACAATCTCAAGATATAGTTAATGCTATGCAGGTAGTTCAATTTACAAAAGCACTCATTCAAAACTTGAGAGATGATGGTTGGGAGGATTTGTTAAAAAATGTGAAATCATTTTGTGAGCAGCATGATATTCTAATTCCTGACTTTAGTGATTCTTATTTTGCAAGACAAGGATGCTCACGTCACCAAAAAGATTACATCACAATTGAGCATCATTTCAGAGTAGAAATTTTTTATGTTACGATAGATAAGCAATTGCAGGAGTTGAATAGCAGATTCAATGATCAAGCAATGAATTTGTTAACTCTGAGCTCTGTTTTGATTCCAAAGGATGGTTTTAAAAATTTTGACATTGACAGTATTTGCACTCTTGTTGACAAATATTATCCTATGGACTTCACTGAACAAGAGAAGATTAATTTGCCCTTTCAGCTTCGGCATTTTATTCTTGATGCTCGTCAACATGTAGAATTAAAGAATTTATCTACTATTCAGGAATTGTGCAGGTGTTTGGTTGAAACAAAAAAATCAGAAGTCTACTACTTGATTGGTAGGGTTATTCGTCTTATCTTAACTCTTCCAGTTTCTACAGCTACTACAGAAAGATCATTTTCTACAATGAAAATAATGAAGACAAGGTTGAGAAATAAGATGGTAGATGACTTTCTTGCAGATAGTATGGTTATTTACATTGAACGATAAATTGCAGAAAGTTTCAATTCTGAGTCTATTATTAATGATTTCAAGACATTGAAAGAGCGGAGAGCAATGTTATAAGTAATTGTTCAATCATTCTCTTTAAAATTGGTCTATCCTATTATTAGTGATTAATTTTAGAATTTATATATATGGTATGCATTTAATTTTATATAATCGATTTGCATTTGATTTTAGTTTGTATATCTTGGGCCCCCCAATAATTTTTATTAAGCTCCACCACTGATTGATGCACTGACAAAGCAAGTTTTGAGACTAATTTTTCTCTGCATAGTCAATTGTATTACTTGCTTTCTTTCCAAACATAATGTGGTTGACTGTTAAATGTATAACATGCTTTCTTCTCAAACATAATACGTTTAACAATGTGGCAAAAATCCATCCTGAGGACTCTATAAAAGGGAAACGCTCAAGACGGAAAAGGACCACAACAAGTCATTATCTTGATTTTTAGAGAGAAATTTTATTGACATGTAGAGAGAAAGTTAGTAAGAAGAGATGCGATAACTAGGGAAGAGTAGCAAAAGAGTAAGATGGCTCATAATGGCATCTATCGTCTGAATCAATGCTAACATGTCTTAGAAAATCTCAACACGCAGTTAATTTTTTAGTCTTATTCAACTTAAATATTTTAATTTTGTTTATTTAAAAAATTTAGGATATAAATTTAATTTAAATAGATTTACTATTTTATTTTAGGTTATATAGTTTTAATTTTGTTCAGTGCAGATATTTAATTTTTATTTATTTCTGAAATATAGACTTAACTATAATTTAATTAACTCACCTTAGTTTAGAAATTTAAATTCAATGTAACATATATAAATTTTAAATTTACTTTAGTTATGTCACACATTTTTTTTAAGTTTATAAACTAGTTTAGTTTTAGGGAGTAATACTTTTTAAATTTTGTGTAGGATAGAAATTTTAATTTTAAAATTTTAGTTGAATAATAGATTGTTTAGAAATATAGCAATTTAGTGTAGTTTATATTATACATGGTTAATTTGTACTTTATAACTTTAGTTTTGTTTAAGTTAAAATTTAGAGGCAAGTTTGTACATTTGTAAACTTTAGAAATTTTAAGAAATTTTTTTTATCTGTTATAGGCTTAGGAATTTAGTAATCTCGTTTAGTGTACACATGTTTTTTTTTTCTTCAATCTTTTAGATTTGTCTTTATTTTATATGTTTTGAATCCTTTTTAGTTTAGATATTGAAATATAGTTTAGTTTATGTAGGGTAGTTTTAATTAAAGTTTAGTGCATGTATTTTATTTTTATTTATTTGTAAAATATAAAAATTACTATAATTTAATTAATTCACCTTACTTTAGAAATTTAAATTCAATACAAATATAGATTTGCAATTTATTTTGCTTTATATTATACATTGTTTTTAGTTCATAAATTGAAGTACAATTTAATTAGTAAGTTTGTTTAATCATGCACTTGTGATGTAGCATAATATTATCAATTTTATTTTCTTTGTGTAGCCTAACCGTGCACTTTGTGGAAGGTCCGACTTCATGTGTATTGATCTAGATCCTCATATTCAGCCATACTTAATACAGGTAAGGTTTTGGCATCCCACACAAGTTCTGTATTATGAACATGATAATGCATTGCTTTCAGTTTTTGTGGAGTAGTGGCACCCTGAAAAACCAACATTCCACCGATCAGGGGAAGTGTAATACCCTAGTTTAAATAAAAAAGATTAGAAAATTTTCAAATTAGGAAGGGTTGCCATTTACCCTTTACCTGTCATTCCGGATTCTGAATTTCACTAAATCTAGACTTTACATGTCCTTGGAAAGCTGTATAATAGAGTCACATTCTTGAGACCAAAAGTCTCAATAATTGTTCCCTAGAGAAAAAAAAAAGGTAAAGAGAGATTTTTAATTAATTTTACAAAACCTTTAAACATCCCAATTTTAGCCTACAAGTTTATAAAATCGTAAGAATTCCTGGATTTGAATTAAAACCCAAAATTTGGATTTTGATTTGTTGGAATTTTAATTTTTATGACATTTTATTTAAATCCAAATGGGGGTATTCCCTTCTTTACATTTATATTTTAAAAGTTAATGGAGAATATATTAACTTAAAATTAAGAAATGTAAATAAGTGGGTATTGAAATAACCTAGTCCAATACACATCAGAAGTTGAATTATAGTACAAAGTTGAGGGAAAAAAATCATTTTGGTGAACACTGCAGCGATCTTGGAATAGTAAGGCGGTGCCAGTTACCAAAATTATGCGCTCTGGTGAGCACTGCAGCGCTCAAAATTTCAATAAAAACCCTCATTTCGGGAATCAAACCATTAAAACACAACCCTTCACCCAAAAACTCGAGAACCTCTGCCTCCCACCCTATTTTCACCTCCAAATCTTGATTTTCTTCCAATTCTAACTTTAATGTTTCACTTTTAAGGTTTTAAGGTATGTTCTTCTAGTGATTTTGCTTCTATTCCTTCTATTTTTCTGTCTTTGGTGGTTGGTATGAAGTTTTCCATAACTCTCAAGGAGGTGGAGCTTTTTCAATAGGTTAGGGTTAGATTTGAGATATATAGAGGTTTTAGCAGTTGACCTAGAATTCTATTATTTCAATGATAGATATGGGTGCCATTCCTACTTCCTAGAAGTCTGCTAGTGCTATTCCTATGTTTGTTACCACTCCAGGTGTGTGGGTTCATATCTATAACTTCTATATTAATTGTTATATTTATTTTCACCTAAAACATTAGAGTATATATGATTTTAGAGTTTATTTTGTGAACTACTGAAATTTTTGTGAAACTTTGTGTTATGAACTATTGGTTAATGAGAAAATGTGTTTTCTTGAAATCCATGGGACATCTACTATTGAGGATGAGTTTTTGAATAGTTGCATTGCAAATGTAATCATTTAGAGCTACTTTTATGATCATGTGATTCTGATACTACATATTGTTATATAAAGAGAGATTTTGAACCCTAGGATAGAGGACTTTGGAAATGGTAGAGAAAAGAGTGAAATTGAAGTTGAGCCAGCGGTAACTATAGAGAAACAGGCTATGAGTTAATGACAGTTAATCCGTTAACCTTGGTACCAAGTAGCTCAAGGCTAGAGATAACAGAGAAATTATTCTCATACTGGGGACAATGATACGTAACGCCCAGATATGACTAGAGATTCATATTCAGAGTTTTGTTACGTCACAAATGTTGTGTGTAACCAGAGGAGAGATTATTATTTCTCTATTAGAGTACTGTTAGGTCAGTTTATAGAAAGCTAAGATTTGATACTTGATTATAATTGTGAAATACTTAGATACTTTATTACTATTACTATTATTATGATGTTGTTTATCTTCTCTTGGTGTCTGATGAAGGGGATTCTAGTAACGACTCACTCACTGAGTTTTGATTACAAAACTCACCCCCTCTATTTATTTTCATATTTTATAGATGTTGTAGCTCCTGAGGATACTTCTACACCATCTTCTTTCCAACAGTGTTAGATTTCAATTATTGAGCTCATTAGGTGAGGTGTTTGGTATTCTATTTTAGATGTGCTCCAGTGTAATGTAGGCAGGATCTCGGACTGTAGGGCATGGTTACATTTTGCATAGTCTTGTATATTAGGATATTATTTAGACTGTATAATCTATACTTTCCATAGATTCTTTATATGTAAAGGACTTCATGCATATTTTGTAATACTAGAATATTAGCCTTTGAAAGTTACTAGGACATTTTGGTTTTATAAATGTCATAACATACCCAGAAGGCGTGGTGACAAGAATGACAACAAGTTTAAGTGAATAGGAGTCGCCACCAATTTTGTTTTTAACAAAAATTGGAAAACTTTTTTTTATTTATAAAAGCTGGTCATTTTAAGAGTTTTGAGGTTCGGGAGTCTGATTATGATTAGGAAAAGGTGAAAACTTAATTCCACTGCACCCCTAATACATCCGTATAAATACGGTTACCTTAGAGCTCATTATGCAAATTAATTTATAATTGTAATATTTATTTTTCCCATCTAAAGTCATAATTATACAAAAATAAAATAAAGACAAGAAAATAGAGTCACAATTATATAAAAATAAAATAAAAGTCAAGAAAACAGAGTCACAATTACATCTCTTGAATCACAATCACGTAAAAATAAAATAAAATAAAAGTCAAGAAAATAGAGTCACAATTATGTAAAAATAAAATAAAATAAAATAAAAAGATAATACAATTTATTGAAAGGTTAATTTTGGCTTGATAGTTTTTTGGCTACGTCGACATATCCTATAGTACAATAAGAAATTCAAAACTATGTCGTTTTGTAGAAAATGTTTGTGCCTTGATAGATTTTAATTATGAAAAGATAAAAATGGATTGATTGATTTTAATTGTGAAAAAGATATACTCGAATTAAAAAGAAATGCAAGATCGATCAATTAAAATAAATGGAAACTCAACTGAGTTTTAAGTTAAGAAAACAAGTTTGCAGTCCAGCCTTTTTCTTTTAAAAAGCAAATGTTTTACAATTAATTTAAAAATAAAAAAGAAGAAGACAAACAAAGGCAATGTCACGTGAATGTAAATTCAAAGATAAAGAAAAAGGAATAAAATAAAAAGAAGACAAATAGCGGCAATGTCATGTGAATGTACATTTAAAGATGAAGAAAAAGGAATTTAGTAATCTAATAACAATGACACAAAAGCAACACATTGGGACACGTTGAGACCAAGTGGTGGTAATAGTTGTTGCAGGCTTGATACAAGTGCAGGATGGCTTACAATGGTTGTGGCTTGATGATTGCAAGATTTAAATGTTAGCCTCGACCTAGAAGGGCGATGAATGGTGAATAGTTATGGGGATTATAGATGCAGGCGGAAGTTGGTCGTGTTCACAGCATGGCTAACATGATAAAGGGCGTGATGAGTGGGGCTGGCAAGTGGTGAGAAGGAGATTATAATGGCTTGGCAATGGTGAGAGGATGAAGGTTCTGTTTTGTTTTCAATGAAGGAGAATGATGGTTTATGTGCTGATGATGATGATAGGGGCTTATGGATTGTGGTTTATGATTGATGATGAAGATGGGTCCATGGAAGTTGGTTAGTACAAGGCTCAGATCAAGTGAAAAGTGTGGAGAGGGTGAAGATGTGTGCCATCTTGCTATCTTTGTGTCCTCTTGCTGAAAGTAGCTCCCTATCCTCTCTTTGAATTTTCTCATTTATACACCTTGGGGATTAAATGCCTTGACTATTGAGGCATTAAATGCATTGATCTTGACAACTGGAAAATTAAATGCATTGGTCCTCTTACTGTTGGAGTGTTGAATTGCGATTCTTTCGGATGTGATTGTCAACTTTGATCATTAAATGCACTGCTAAAGAAGTAAATGCATGGACCTGTGCACTTTTGCATTCTTTTTTTTTTTTTTTTTAATTTGGTCACAGTCTGGAGAGATTTTAAATTGGGTTTTAACAGGCTAACAATAACATGGGCTAGGAAAATTAGAATGGGCTGGGTTGGTTTCTCTTCTTTTTTTTTTTTAAGAATGACCAAAAGACATAAAAAAAACAAAAGTAGAATAAAAAAAATATATGAACAAAATATGGTATTTACAGTTGCCTCTCTTTACATGTATCTTACTAAAAAAATAAAAAGACTGACTTTTTTGTTGTAAGAGACAAGTAAATATATGAACACATATTTTGTTCGAATGCATGTTAATGATGAACACATTGGTGACATGAATGATGAGGATGAATGCATGATGACAATGCTCATGTGAGTGATACTAAATGAATACATGATGACTACACACTGTTAATGTGAAAATGCATGCAAAGTTTAAAAGCATGTAGAGAAAACATGATATTTAAAAGCATATGAAATGTAAAAACATATGAAAGTAAAATATGTGAAAGTAAACCCATGTGAAAGCAATTAGAAGGCATGTGAGATTTAAAATCTATGAAATTTAAATATTTGTGAAGAGTAATGGCATGTGAAATTTAAAATCTGTGAAATTAAAAACATGTGAAAGCAGAGTAAAGGCAAAATATGTGAAATGCAAACATTTGAGAAAGAAAAGTAAAGGTATGTGAAGTTTAAAGTTTGTGAAAGTGAATGCACGTGAAAGCAAAGTAAAGATTTGTGAAATTTAAAGTCTGTGGAAGTAAATGATTGTTATCAAAACTGAAAAGTAAATGATTATGATCAAGACTGAAAATTAGATTATGAAGGCAAAAAGTAATGATCGGGATCGAGACAAAAAAATATGATTGTGATCTAGGTTGAAAATTAAATGATTAGAATCGAGATAGAAAATTAAATGATCGCGATTGAGATTGGAAAGTAAATGATTGGATCGAGACTGAAAAGTAAATGATTGGGATTGAGACTAAAAATTTAAGTAATCAAGATCGAGACAGAAAATTCAAATGATTGGGATCGAGACTGAAAAGTAAATGATTGAAATAGAAAATTTGAATGATCGAGATCGAAACTGAAAAGTAAATGATCAAGACAGAAAAGTAAATGATGTGATAATGAGAAAAAGTAAATGATGCAACTGTGATAATGAAAGAAAGTAAATGATGAGATAGTGCTGAAAAGTAAATAATGTGATAATGCTGCAAAGTAAATGATGTGATGGTCGCAGAAAATTGAATGATGTGATGATCACAAAGAATCAATGATATGATAATTGTAAAAAATTAGATGATGTGATAACTGCTGAAAATTGAATGAAGCGATGATGTGATAGGATAAAGACGAATGATCAGGATTGAGACAGATAAATATGTAAAAGAGTAGATGCTTTGCATTGAATGATGTGTTATATTTACAAAAAGGTAATGATTAATGGTGCGGAAAAGTGAATGCCTAAGGATGATCGGATGATGTAATGATGGTATAATGAATTATATGACTTATGACCACTATGCCTAGATGATTTGATGATGTAAATGATGAAGCCCTAATGTGATGAGCAACTTCATAGAAAAAAATTGCCCCAGTTTGCGGTATGAAAAATGTTAATGGTATGAGGATGATGAATGTCCTAAATGATTTGATGATTAGGAATGCAAATGCCTTTAAGAAAACTTTACACATGATGATAGTGTGGTGACGATGATGATGAAGCTTAAATGAGATGAGGATACCTAAAAATTGCCCTAGTTTGGAGTATAGATAAAACTTAGAGTGTGTTTGGTTCCATTATTTTTTGTTTCCATTTTCACTGGAAACAAGAAACACAGATGAAAACATGTTTGGGTTGCTTTCTTTGAAAATATATATAGAAAATATTTTCAAAATTGAGTGAAAATACCAAATCCTTCTTTTCAACGTTTTCTTTGAGAAAGTTGGAAACGAAAACAGTGACGAAAACGTGGTGGCAGTGTTGTAAATAACACTATCCTCCTTTCGAATCCCACGAAACAGACATTTCTAATTTGTTTTTAATTTTTGTCTAGCTTCGCACAAAGAGAGGGAGACTCCCACTCCTTTCCCTTTGTCTTCTCCATGCTACAACAAGGTAGAAAAAAGGGATGCGCCGCCGGTCAAGGGTTAGCAGGAAGGGTCGACGATGGAGCTTGCGCTTCACGACAGTGGCATCCCAGCTCGCGGCAAGGAAGACAGCGGCAGTGTCACCAGTGCCAGCGATGACCCAAAAGGAAAACTAAAGGAAGAGCAGCACCAGAGTGACGACGACGTCCTCCTCAGCGACAAGCTCATTGGTGAGTGTCGTGTCACGACCGCCGATCTGGTCCGTGACAACTCCGCCGCTAACATGGCGAGGTTCGTGAGCTACGAGGTTTAATCCGGTAAGGTTTCCTATGAATATTAGCCATGCGAAGTTGATGGGGAAGATGAGGGAGCTTTGTGATGGTGCTGCTGTGTTAAAGTACCCGCAGCCAGATGAAAATCTTGATGCCCTTGTCTTTGTTGTCAATGATGATGATGTAGTTAAAATGATGGAGGAGTATGACATGTTGGGGTTTAGGGTTGGATTCACTAAGCTTAGGATAGTGAATCCTCAGACTTCATTGATGGGGATGACACTGAGAAGAGGTATGTCAATGCCTTGAATAGTTTGAACGATGCTTCTAATTTTAGGACGTTGCAGCAATTAGAGTTTGCTTTGATGAGCCCTGCAGAGGATATCCATGTAGCTTAATAGTTCTTTAGTTCAATTAGTGCCAGAGAAGAGGATGACTTGAACTATGGTCTACTGTTCTCTAACAAGCTGGATGTTCAAGTTGTTTGAATATTCTTCATGAACTATGTTTATTAGCCTCTTTGAAAACATATCAACTCAGATAAACAAAACATATTTTCATTATTTTCATTTTTTAAAAATAAGATCTATTTGTATAAACCAAACGCATTTTCTGATTCTGAAAATCTGAAAATAAAAATGATTTTTAGAAAATGAAAATAGAAAATAAGAACAGAAAATATTTTCACAAACTAAACACCCTCTTAAATTGCTGAGCATGATGAATGATATGATAATGATGAAACCTGAATGATTCAATAATACAAAAATTTCACAAAGGGAGAAGATGAGAAAGCAAATTGCCCCAATTTGTTGTATCCAATCATCGCTTTTCTTTGAAAACCAATAGTCTGATTCGAAATGAGTTATTTTGTTCAAAGAGCTATTGCAATTGACTTTATCTTTCTTCTTCAGACTAGTCATGATTTTATTTTCAACTCCTGCCCCTGTTTTATGTCAGAATCTGAATTGATTTAGCTATTACTTTTGTCTGAATCGTCATTTCTAGTCTTTGATCTAGCAAGCCTTTTCTTTTTGTTTGCCCTAACTTTTGCCTAGACCACCTATTCAGGTTTTCAATCTAGTGGGCTTTTTTTTAAATGCCTCTTGACTTTGTTTTATTATGTGTGATTCTAGAAAAATATGAGCAAAGCAAAATGTATTCCTTGAAAGAATGCAGTTTTTTTGATGAAAAGGGAGGAGGCAGGTAAGAGTGATGTATGAAAGATTGGAAAAAGTACAGATCTAATCGATAAACTTATTTCATTGATAACTTGGTTACGTTGAACTTAAAGCCATGACCAAGATTGCAACTCGTGACCAACAAGTTTGAATGTTGTCTCTTTGTCTTCTGTCAAATGCTTATTTCTTAATCATGAATCACCAAATTAGATTGCCTCAGTTTAGGCCCCCTACCCTTTTTTTTTCAAAAAGTCTTTGTAGATTTTTCAGTTGATGCATTTTTCTTGGTCGCTTTTTCGAGTTTTCAGCCTAATGGGTATTCCTTGCTCTAACTTTTACCTGGAATCTCTTTCTCTTTTTTTGTTTTTCAAATCTAGTGAGCTTTTTTCTTTTTTTTTCTCCAACTATGTGCTTTGACTGAGAGTCTTGTGAAACTTCTTCCTTAAAGTGTTTTTTTTCAAAGTGTTGCCTATTTGCCTGGGTTGTCTGCTTAGTATAGCACTTCAAGACTGTGCCATTTGAATGAAACATTCAAAGCCATGATGCATGATTCCCTTAATTGATGATGACATTTTGATTTTTCTTTTGATTTGTCAAATCATTTGCATAGTTTAGGATTTTCATCATGGTCATGATCATTCAAGCTCATTATAACACAAGAATCAATTAATGGATCTTCTTGATTATTTTCTACCTTAATCTTAGAGAAAGGAGGAAAAAGAGAATGAAGTCAAAGGATAATAGTGATGAAAAAGTGAAATAATGATTGTGAAAGAAACACGCATAATCCTGAACAAGTCTCAAGACATGAGCAAATTTATTCTCTGATTACAACAAGCCAAATGAATGTTCGAATAATGTTGATGAATTTAGCTATGATCGTTACCAATCTAATCTTCTTTTCTTGCCCATGGAACTTCAATAGCATTTGCATCAAATAGGCACCATATAGCATATTTGAAACCATTACAATAGTCAATCGAGTGCCCCCAAGTATTGGAATGATATTCAAACACATGATTTGAATTATACCAATGAGGATAGGGTGGTACGACAACTTTCATTAGTGATGGAGTGAGGAGGTTTGCTTTACATAAACTTCTAAACAATTCAGAGTTGCTCACATTGAAGTTGGGCAAAGGTCATTTACTTGTTGAGGGTGTAAGGTTAACAGTGTTAAAAGGGGCTCGTTGGTGATTTGGAGACAAGGTCTGGTAAGACATGGGTTTGAAGGGTACATATGGTTGAAAGGAAGAGATGTGATTGACTTGATATGGCTGAGGTGGGTAGTGTGTGGGGGATGGATATGGTGAAGAAGATGAGTAATGTAGGTGTTGGTAGGATGGATAATGATTTGGGTGGAAAATAGACTTATAGGATTGGGACGATTGTTGTGGTTGTATGAAGTTTACAGTGTCTTCTTTCCTTTTACACAATGACCCTTGCTTGGATTGTGGCTTACTTGACTCATCTTCTATTAACTTCACTTTCCCCTCTTCGAAGTCCTCAAATTCCTTGACATGGGTCCCTAATATACTCCTAAAGAACTAGTGTGTGAATGAAATAAGAGCATATCTCTTGCTCTAACATTGATGGAATAACTTTAGCAGCCATAGTTCTCCACCTTTGGGCATACTCTGTGAACGTCTGAGTCTCTTTCTTTCGCAGCCCTTTCACTTTATCCCTAGTGGGTGTGACATTCAAATTGAACTTGTATTGATTGGTAAAAGCTAGAGCTAAGTCTTCCCTACATCTTATTTGTGTTCGGTCCATTTGCATGTACCATTCCCATGCTGCCCCGTCCAAACTTTCAGGAAAAAAGCTTATTAGAAAATTCTCATCTTTGGACCACATTCCCATTTTGGTGCAATATATTCAGAGGTACATGATAGGATTGGTGCTACCATCAAATTTAATTAATTCAAGCATCTTGAAATCCTTGGGAATGGTGACATTTGGATCAAGCATAGGTCATTGATGCTCGTTGAGCCATAAGGGTTAAGCCCTCACAACATTTGGAATTGTTTTTGCATGCTTTCTTCCAATTCTTCTTTAAGTTTCAATCACTCCATCTCTTTTGTGATCTCAGATCTATTTTGTTCCTCATTGTGCGGGATTGCATTGCTATTGTTTGCATCCTCATTGTTCTTTCCAACACCTTCTTCGGATCTCTTTATAATCTCGAAAGCTTCTTTGAATATGACCCCTTATTCAAGCATCACGGTCTTTAGATTGTCAATTTCTTGGCTCAAATTTCTTCTTTCAGCCGTCGTGATCCTTTTTTATTTTATCTTTTTGTATGCTAAGATCAGACAAAATTTTCTAGGAGAGAGCAATGCTTAGGGACATTAAACCTTTGAATTGTATTTGAAAATAAAATAAGTTTACCACAAGAAAGAAAAAATAAAATAAAATAAAATAAAAATTATGAAAAGGCATAAAAAATATGCATGAATGCATGTATGCATGGACATGTCAAGGACCCCTTTTTCCTGGTTTGTGAGGGAAAATGTCATGTAATGAGTGTTTAGCAAAAAAATGCTTCTATTTTCTTTTTTCTTTTTTTTTAAAGAATTGTAGATGTATGTTATTTCATGAATGCATAAGATGCTCCTTGGCAATATATGTCATGTATGCATGGAGATTATGCCTGTAAAAGATTTGGAGTGCATGTAACGAATGAGCCATGCATTAAGAGAAATGATTTTGATGATTTATTATTATTTTAAATTAGAATGCAATATATGAACGTATGTCAAATGACTTTCTATTTTGTTATGCATGATGTCAATGTAATGAGAATGTATGAATGGACGACCAATAAGGATGAGTTATGTGTGTCGTGCATGGGTAATATGAGAAAATGATGCATGCCAATTTTTTTTTTTTTTTTGTGGACTATATGAAAAATGTATGCATGAATACATGCCAATTTTTATGGATGGAGACTATGCATAAAAGAATATGTATGCATGAATGCATGTCATGAACACATGGAAATGCATGTAAAATAATTTTTTTAAAAATTTTTTTATAATAAGGGAAAGTGAATGTATGTTAACTGAAAGTTTGTTTTTTGAAAGTTGCATGCATGCATATATTTGAAATGGATATACAAATGTAAGATGGACAAAAGAGAGAAGTATCCTCCTTTGTGTCCTAACAGAGTGGGACTTAATGGTTGAATACCTTTAAGGATAAGACCCTAATTTGGATAATTGCTAAGCTCAATCTATAAATGCATGAATGTTGGGTTGGATCTAAACCCCTAAAAGGTTGTCCCTAGGTTGCCTTTACCAATAAGATAAAGACCTAGTTCCATAAGTTAAACCACAGGAACGTGAAAGTCACGATATGGCAACTCATAGTTCTAGTAACAACCTAAGCGGTGAGTCAACGACTATTAAGAAAGCATAAGCCTCACAATAACAACGTCAAAACTCCTTCTTGCTCTATGGTTTTCCAAGGATCGGGTATAGGCCCAAATAGTGTGTGAGGATAGTGATAGTGAAAATGTATGTAGGGAGCATACAAACCTTGTAATCATAAAACTACCATTCCTGAAAAAGAAAACAACAAAACAATATATATTAAAGCAATACAATTAACTACCCTAAGGTTCTAAGAAAAATAAAATAAAGTCTTCTACCCTAAGGTTTCAAATAAAACATACTCACATGCCTTAGGCCAAAATATGATCATCATTAACTTAAATAACTAAGTTTCCACTCAATGTCGAAATTACTCAATCTTATTCTCATAATTTTATTTTTAGTACAAAACTATTATTAAATAATTTGACAATAATACAATATTATTTTTATACTACAAACTTATAATTATCACAATATATAAACACAATTGATTAGTCCACACACAAAATAATGATTAAGAATAATTTTTGCACACACATATTAACACACGTTGTCAAATCATTGTTACTACTATAGTTTAAAAATTAAATTGGACTAGAAAGCAGTAGGTTCGAGGCGAAAAGTGGTGAGCAAGCCCTTTGTCCCAATGCAGTTTGTCAAATGGACCCCGGACATCCATGTAAACCGGTCGACTTTGGTCAAACCTAGAGTGAACTAGATAGGCCACAGTTGAATTGGCAAACTAAATCGCACATGCAAACCAGATCGGGCATGTATGCTTCCATGTAAATGGTTTTTAATTAAAAAATTCCATACATGGGAATCAAACCTTGCCCTAAACAAGACAGGGTAACACATGCTAGGTGAGCATGGCTACCACTAGGTCAACAGCTCAGTTGTTTATTAATATCTCATTATATAATCAATAATAATCACATGCACATATGGAATATAGGAATAATTTCAATCATACTTTAAGAGTTATAGCAACAGAATAGCTAATCTTTCAGTAATTATAGATGTTATGATTCATTAACATAATATGTACAAGGGGAAAAAAGGTAAGAAACCCTATCAGGACTCTTGAGGCTTTGATGGAGTGAGAAAAAGCAAAATCCCTCTCCCTATATGCTAGTATAACCTATAGCCTTGAGAGGAAAAGTTGAGATGATTTTTGGCTTGAATGATGATGGAGCTTTTGTATGATGATAGATCTTATGCTAAAAGTACAGTCAAAGATAAAAAAAAAAAAATGTTCTTTGTGGATTGAGATGGAGGGGAGGTGAACAATGATATAGAAAATGAAGGTTTGGAGAGGTAAAGAGTGTGTTGTATTGTTTTGAAAATTAAAAAAAAAATATGGAGAGGTATGAATTAATAAGGAATGTGTGCTAACTTTCCTTTATATAGTGGGTATGATTAGGATTAATATGTATCTCTTTTCACTCTCTCTCGCTTTTAATATAACAAACGTGCATATATACAATTGCTATTATTATTATTATTATTATTATTATTATTATTATTAAGTTTACTTGTTAAATTACATACATATTATGTATATTTATTATTATTATTGTTGTTGTTGTTATGTGTATGTCTATATATTAGCTTTAACTCATGTATATATGTATATATTTACTGTTACTATTTTTATTATTAGTTTATGTGTATGTATATATGTATGCATTTAAGATGATTCAATTAACTTTGAGTTTTGAATCCTTTCCTTAATTGTTCAAAAAAAAAAAATGGTAAGAATTTGAAAAGAGATTATATATTGTAATTAGTGCGATCATAATTTCCATGAATTTGGTTTTTATTTAAAATTTGAAACTAAAATATCAATTTTTTCAAAATTTTGCATATATCTTCCTAATTTAAATATTAGTTGGTTGTGGGATATTATTGATCTTATAAAATCTTATTTTTAATTTTAATTATTAAAATTAATGAACTTACTAAATATTTAAAATTTCCTTTTTGTCCTTCATCTAATTAAGTTGACTTTTCTATGACTTTTCTTAATTAACTAAGCTTTTTTTCATTTATTAACTAATGCTTGATTAATTTATTAATTAATTATTCTAATAAATCACAAATATGATGTAATTAATGTAAAGGAAAATAGGGGATGTTATAATATGGACTTTGAAAGACAATTAGGAGGTCTTACATGCCAAACCGAAGTGGGTATATAATGGGTCACCCCTTTGGACTTTTGTGACTTCCTTTATGTGCTTCCCCACTGTTGAGTGGCACCATGTTGACCATATTTTTAGATAATTTGGCACCCACTAGCCCATTCTGGGCGAGGCAGTGAGCATTGATGTGTTGATACCAAAGGATGCACGTGGACAATCACCTTGATGGTTAAACCATTATGGTGTTTGGTATAATTTATGGCCTATACAACTTGATAGACGTATCCTGATCCAGCACTATCCTAAGTCAGTACAAGTGTCATCACATGAGTATTTCACCTAGTACTGCGGAGTTGCAAGTGGTAGCTTGACCAGTGATGTCCTAGAACATAACTATTTGCCACCTGATGCATGTCTCAATAGAGCTGGTCCCTCATCTTGGTCGTGCGTCAAGCCGCATGACGTGCTCATGCATGGACATGATAGAGATGTCGATAGCCACGATAAGAGAGTCTCGGTGATGCCAGTGTTGGCAATGATGGTGATGGTGGTCCTGATGATGATGATGGTCACGATGGTGGAGATGGGGCTGGAGATGGTGTTGGAGTTGGTGCTAGGACATCACTTAGCCAGTAGCACATGGGCTGGGCCAACACTCAACTAGAGTATGGCAACAGTAGTTCCTCGATAGGCAGGGTTATCATCAATAGCTTGGATGGGAGTAGATCGATCAAAGCTCATCTACAACTCTCTTAAAGCTACAAATACCTCCATAACATGAAGTTCGGGAAATTGGCTATGGCAATCAAACATCATACTTAAATAATTGTCTAAGTCAATGTTGCAACTTCCATACCGTACCGCACCTTGAGCAATCAACATGGGTAGCCAATACACTATCTGGATTATTTGATTGTTTCCGTTGTGTAACTTGTGAAGAATATTGGCATGTAGCTCAGAAAGACACATAGCTGAACGAACACTAAGAAGTATTGGATTTTGGCAACAAAACTAAACTCCATCTTGTGAGCTTTGAATAATCTCACAATCAAGTGAATAAGCATCTAGTATCTCCCAACCATTTTTTTTTCAAAGTCACTCACCAAAAATAAAAATAAAAACTCACACAAAAATTACTCTCTAATTTGCTTCACCCAGTTCTAGTATGAAGTGTATATATAGGGCTCACTCCTCTGCAACAAATCAAACCATTGGATTTTTTTTTTTTGGTACATAATATATTTAGCTATTAGCTATAATCCCCCTTTTTCTTCTTCACACAATACGGCTAACAGCTACCCTTAGTCCACCATTTTATTCTTCACATAATACTTCTAATTGCTAGTAAAAAATTTTAGAACATAAATCGTCTTGTTGTGCGATGTATTGCATGAGAATGGAACCCACTCTTTTCACTTGACTATGTAACATATTGCTATTAAAAAGTGCATATTGATAAATGATATTAAAAGTGGTAGACATCCGTAATTAATCAATTTTTTTTATTTCTTTTTGGTAAAAGGGGCCTAACAAAAATATTTAAGTGTTAATTTTTGTTTGAAGATTTTAAATATCTGATTTTAAAACTTCTTCAAGCTAAAACGTTTATGCCAATTTCTTTCCGAAGGGGAAAAAAAAAAAAAACCTTGTCCAGATGGGTACAAGTAGTAATGGAGCAATGGAGTTATGGCAGAGTCCTTCAATTTCTATGTTCTTGAAAGATTTTTATTGGGAGAAATGATAATTGTATTAATGAAATGTGGGAAATCGTGTCAACTCATACACCATCTATTATTGAGTGAAACATGAACTCTATTTGAATGTGGTCTACATCCCATTCAGTAGTGATTGGGATGTAAGTTGACACGGTATCCCATATTAACACTACTCTTTTAAAGGTCGTAGGAAAAAGAGATGAGCTTTGAATGGCAAGGGGGCAGTTAATGAGGTATGTGAACTATTTAAAATAGCAGTTATTAGGCTGTCAGTAATGGTTGAGGTAGTTGTCTCTACGCATAAATGTCGTTCTAACAACTGCATTTTGTCTTCTTTCCTCTGCAACCTCGACTCCAATTCTTCTTCCTCTGCATTTTTCCCATCCTCTGAGTTTTTGCTTTCAATTATGTTCTAACAATGGCAACTCTCAAGTTCCTCCACCTGTGTGCTACTGTTGCACTGATGGTGGTGGGAGTGCTGTTAATCTCAGCTGAATCAACAATTCTGGTGTACTTCACTCGTGTTCCGCCAGCTCAGTCAAGGTCTCCTAACGCTGTTTGGCAGTACCTAGTTGAGACGTTGGATGGTTCCAATGCATGCAAGAGAAACAATTGTTCATTTGATTGTGAGGTATGCATTTCTCTTGACCATTTTTTTTTTTAAATTTAGTTCATCTCTTTTGAAATATTTGGTTACTTGCATTGTCGTTTAAAATATGCGGTTGTGGTCGCGGTTGCAGAAAATTGCACCAAAATGCTGCTGCAATTGCAATTACTGTTGCAATGCGGTTGCGGAGGGCACTGCAACAGCATTATTGCAGCGACTGCAAATTAAAATGCCGGTTTTGAAATACAAACTTTTCTGCTGTTACTGACTTACATGAGTTTGTTGATGGCGGTATTTTGCTTGAAACAGCTTGATGGCAAAGTGTACCCTTGCCAGGGTAATGGCATTGTGTTGAAGAACTTAACCCAAAACCAGGAGCATAACTTTCTTCTCAATGTCACTACAAGCGAAGGAGAAAGAAACTCATCAGTTTACTCATGGTTCATCGGTGAGCATATATTCTATCATGTTACCAGAAATTTAAGGAACTTGAACCCT
Organism: Dalbergia cultrata; assembly: GCA_031216105.1. Taxonomy (NCBI): domain Eukaryota; kingdom Viridiplantae; phylum Streptophyta; class Magnoliopsida; order Fabales; family Fabaceae; genus Dalbergia; species Dalbergia cultrata. Next base: position 24,555,841 of record CM062353.1, on the reverse strand, counting down.
TCTGGGGGCCTTGCTAATAGTTTCCTTTTTCACACAATAGATACAATAGCCCCAACAGCAGCCATTACTAGTGAACAGACATACACGAATGGAGAAAGGATAGCAGTTGATATCACATTCAGTGAACCATGCACTGGACTAGGAGGGTTTAAATGTCTGAACTCAACAGACTGTGATGTAAGTTGGTTTCTATTGATAAACAAGCTTTGTGCTAAAAGTAATAATAATTTGTTGGAAAAAACTTAGATCCATTTCGTTATATCCATTACATCCAATCTTCCAATCAAGTTATGACATGAAATTTTTTCTTGCGATGAGTGTATACTTTTAAATTTTTAATTACTCATTTAAACAAAAAGAAATGGACCTAAGTTGGCGAAATGGATATAAAGAAATGGACCTAACTTTTATCCTAATTTGTTTTCATTAAGAAAGTTGATAATGTTTTGATAACGGTTTACTGTGTAAGGTTGTGGTAGCTGGTCCTGCCCAAGTGCGTGCATCTTCGTTACAAATTATTAAACCAGGAGTTAAATATAGCCTTGAAGTGATTCTCAACTCAAAAAATGTATATGGGCGTGCAGTAATCACACTGGCAGAAAATACTTGTGCTGACCAGGCTGGAAACCTGTTCACGAGAACCAATGGTTCCACTTTGACTATTCACTTTGGTGAGGTTATGTTTGTAAAGCTCAAGAGGGCTGTTATTTGTATGCAAGACATTGACGCACTCTTTGACCACCTTTTTGCGTCCTATAAAATCATGTTATTTTTATTTTAAAATGTTTTATTTCCCCTTTTTCAAGGCATCCGAAAGAGTGTTGATTGGATTGCATCCACATTAAAGTACATCAATCATTTCCCAAATCTCAAATGTTTACCTTTGTCTTAGATACTATCAGAACTAGAGAAATGTTTTGTCATGAACTATTCAACATGTGATGCATGAGTTAGTATATTAAAAATGTAGGGAAAGTGAAAAAAATAATGACCTACAAAATAGATATGTCAAATGTCGAATGGTATATAGCAAAACTTTTCTCTTGCTTTGATGGCATCTAAGAATTACGCATTAACCTTTTTCCTAACACGTAATGTTACATTTAAATCTGTGTCTTAGATAGAAGACGGGTGGAGGTGGACTTCTGGACATCTGTTCCATCTTATGAGTTGAAAATTAACAGCACCCAAAGAACAGTCATTGCAACAAGCAAACTAGAGGACCTGATAATTTTCTTGGACTTTAGCATTCCAATAAGAAATTCAACGGAGCAGATTCTGCATGCACTACATGTTAACTCGGGTATCTTAACCCCTTTCCATGGTAGAAGTAATGAGACCCGCCGATTTGCTTTTAAAGTAAGCATAGAACTTGTTGTCTGGTGTAGTTCTGTTTTCTTACCATGCAAATCATATGCTGACAAAATTAGAATATGAACTGAGTTCTCACAGTAATATTCATTATTCCACTATATTAATGGGCTTCATTTTGTAGCTGGAGAGCATCTCAAGAACTGAGATTATCACAGTTGAATTACAAGCTACAGCAATACTTGGAAGGACAGGCACTTCTGTCTCTCCTGTTGCTCCGATTACATTCCTTTACGGTATGCTACACTCTGTTCTTACAATACCAATAGTCAATTCTATTAGAAGCATTAAGTGATAGTCAATTCTTAGTTTTATTTTATTTGTGGTAGATTCGATGAAGCCAAATGTGGTACTAAGGACCAGCTCTCTCACTGAAACAAGGGATCTTGATATCAACATAATTGCTGAGTTCACAAAGCCAGTTTTTGGCTTTGATGCCTCTACAGTAGAAGTCTTGGGAGGAAGATTGATAAGGCAGGTGTACATGGGAGTAATTAGAAGCATATCATTCATGACAAATAGTCTTTACATAATACACATAAATGGCTCGGCTTATGAAGTGATTAATATAATGGGGTTTCTCCAGTACCTCTATAAAATTCAAGGGTACTATCATCTCTTAGTTATTTGTGACTAAGAATGAGTCACATATTCCATTAAGCAAAGTTTTTTTAAATCTATCAAATCACAATCATTGATTACACACAGGATACCGGTACCCCGTGGGTACCAAAACAAAAACCTTAATATATTATTTGTCTGTTTGTTTTATCTTTTGAGAGATGCCAAATGTACTTATGATAGAAGCAACAATAGCTTCGGATAGAAGTGTATTGGGAAGATCTCCTTTTTGTGGTGAAAGAAATGTGAACCAAAAATGCCCAAAAATGCTTTATGTCACTGTGGAGTTTAAGTGATGCCAAAATTCTTCATTTTGTTCCAAGCAGGTTAAAGGAACTATCCAAAGCTCTATACTCATTGACTGTCCAAGCAGAAACAAAGAAGGTGGTGTCAGTTACCATTCCTGCAGGGAAGGTAACTGATATTTCAGGAAATGAAAATTTGGCATCTAACCAACTTGATATCAAGCATTGTATGAATATCTCCTTTCCTTCCCTATTCTTTTAAGAAATAACTTGTAATCAAACTTCAATTTCCTTGATATTCAAAATTAAATGCTCTTGTTTATCTCACCTATCAACAAGACTTAGGTTGAACACGTGCACTTATATATAAATACTACACTGACATAATCATGAAGTAAGTCAAATGTTGGCAAATTATGGTTATTGTTCTGTTAGGAGTAACCTGTGCTGATAGTTTTACTGAGTTGAGCTTGTAATTGTGTTTAATTGTACTAGTGCTTGGCCTACAGCAATAGTATAAATGGGTTTTAGTGGTTTGGACCTAATATACATCTCATACAATCAGATATAATATTATTGGGACTCTCTCTTTTCTTCCTTTCACACTAAGCAAATTTAAGCATGCGAAACTTGCTAATCTAAATCTAAATGGAATACATAAATAAGCCAAAGGCCAGAACATTATTATGGAGTGACTCTGCATGAACATTTGAGTGTAGAAAACATTTGAGTGCTTTCTACATATGACCCTAACTCTGATATCATATGCTCAGATTCTGTCCCTGCAATATCCATTGCATTGTACTCATTTGTCAGTGCTGGAACAATTGCAACATCACTAATAGCTGCTATGGTTTCGCTTTCCTCTGCAAATCTTGAAGCAATAAGCATACTTGCTTTGGGAGGTACAAACTGTCCTACTTCAAACCCATCAATGAATCTGAATGTAAGTAGGAGACATATGACAATATGGTATTAGATCTGGAATCCAAACAATTTTTCAATTTCAGTCGTCTAACACACATCTCTATTTAAGAGTTACTTTATAAACATTTGACAAAATTTACAGGGAATGGTTGGACACCTACAAGTTTTTGCCCTAACAAGTTGGTTTTCAACTAATCAACCTGTCAAATACTACGAGACAACTAGAGGTTTACGGTGGCTCATACCTCATCACAAGCTTCCCTGGAAAGATTTCAACAATTCGTCCTCAATTTTGGAAAAAGAGAACCTTGCAAGGAGGAGTAATGACTTGTCTGAAGGAGAACATTCTTACCACGTAAATCACCCAGAGAGTGATTTAATGAGCTATTCTTATGGTGAACACAAACTGCCATTTCCAACTAAAATTACCACCAAATCTGGTTGGCTTCACAGTCAGCACAACATAAGTATGAGAAATACAGTTTACGGTCTGCCTCTCAGTTCCAGTGAATATTTCAGTTATTTCTTGGTGAGTATAATATCACTTTCTTAAAAGCTGTACATGAATAGACACCCGTTCCAGCTGAACCATTTGCCTTGTAGAGAGGAGAACCAATTTCTGCTAGCAGTGCCATCAAAGGAATGGAGAACTACAAAGGGTAACATTACAATAATCTTTTATATTTAAACAGTGGACTCCAAACTGTCGCTCACGCACCAAACACAGCCAGTCAAACACGAATTACAAATTATTATGTTCAGTGACAGGAAAACAAAGGTGTTTCTGATTTTGCATGATTAAGTATATTTGAGAGGTTGTTTTATCAACAGGTGGCAGGACATGGAGATGAACTTGTTCTGGCTTGCTGTGGGAGGAGGCTGTTTACTTTTAGCCCATATTTTCATGATACTCTTCCTGAGACGGAGGACAGGGAAACCACCTCAAGGCAGTTTATCAGTTCCAAGATTTGAGCTCTTTCTTCTTATTCTCATGCTACCTTGTCTTTCTCAATCATCTGCATTTCTAATAAAAGGCAAGAGTAACTTTTTCATTCAACCAATTTTACAGGATATATCAAAATCGAATATCTGAGACTAAATTCATGCGCAAGTTTTAAAGAGCTTTTAAAACCACATTTACATGCAGGTGGTACAAAGTGGGGCATCATTATTGGGGTGTTGTTACTGGCAATCCCTGCAGCATTCATCTTATCAGTATCCTTATTTCTTATTATTGCAATCTCCTCTGGAAGTTTTGCTCAGTATAAAGAATTCAAGAAAGTAACTAATCAAGAAGAATGGTACAAGAAGTTATGGTTCCTTTTGGTTGGAAGGCCTACTGCTGGAAAGTGGTTTTACAGGGATGGGCTACCGTCATCTTTTCTCTCACGCTTCGGTATTCTCTTTGATGCTTGGAAGGGTTATCCAGTGCTTGTCTTAGGTGATCAAACTGAACTAAATACCATGACCAAGTGGACTGAAACTGGCCAAAGTGGGATTGGAGGAATAAAGGCAGTCAGCTCAGAGGACTCCAATGAAGAAAACAAAATTCCCATGTTCAAGAGGGTGTTGGGCTGCATGAGAGCATCCTATATCATCCTTGACCTATTAAGAAGAGTTGGTTTGGCCATAATATCTGTTGCCTATCCCTCAGAAAATTCAAGTAAAAGCCTTTTTGCACTGATGATTACACTAATACAGTTCATTTATCTATTTACCACGAAACCATACCTTAGCAGGAGCGTCCAAGTTGTGGAAAGTGTTTCTCTCTTGTGTGAAGTAGGTGTGTTTGGTATATTTACCATTCAAAGTGGTTCAAGCTCAATCGAAGCCAGGACTTGGGAACTAGTTCCGTTGGTTCTTCTGTTACTTACCTTCACTGCCCAGCTCATCAATCAATGGTATGCTATGGTGAAGTCCCTATTAAAACTCTCGCAGCCCCAGAATAATTCTTTGAGGAATGGATTAAAGCTTGCAGCCAAGGGACTAATCTTGCCTTTCCTTCCGCGGAAGCATTGGTCTAGTGTGATATCCACATTCTCCCAGCCAGTGACAGATCTGCCTTCAGTTGATCATCCAATGTGCTCAGGAACAGAAATAGGAAGAAGGAACAGAACAGGTTATATGGATCCAATCAGTGCCATGACTGCCACTGTAGTCCCTGTGCTAAGTCCTGTTACGCCTAGCCACAATGTTATTGAAAGGTGGGATCCTACAACCTCAGAGAAAGCGCATATAGAAGTGGAAGGTAAATGGCTAAAAGGACACAAGGCTGGGATAAGGGATGAGCTAAAGATGTTAAGGGAGCTTGCAAAGGCTAGTTTCTCTAGGGATGCCAGGGTAGATGAAGCCAGCACCAGCTACACTTTAGATAAACATTCGATATCTGGTGAACTCTATCCAAAGCGAAGATACTGACTGTAAGGGTGACTTAAAAGCGTATTTTGAAAAATGCATATTGCAAAATTGTTGTGTTTATTTCAAAATCTTTTGTATAGCTTCTTCATTTGTCTTAATGACCTCAACTTCCTGCTAATGTCATTCTCATTTCTCAATGATTGTGCAACGTGCACATGTCCCACGTGCTATGTTAAATTCGGACATTTGTCTCAGGAGAACTTTACAACAGATTGAAACATTCTCATAATCCATGCACAATTCCATTAATTTTAATGCTGTTCATGAAAAACCGCACACTACACGTAAAATTCTACTTGGCTTTAGCGGAATTGTATTAAAGTTTCGGATGTCACTATAAAATAGAAAACGCATATACAATTGTACATATGAATATATGAGTATTCTGCCACGTTAGGTGTCAACTTCTTACATTAGTCACGTATTCTGAGACTATCGCACGTACAAATCCATCACTGTTTGTGCTATCAATGACACACTTCATCCCTAATCCAAATACTAAAAACAAGAGTTCCACTATACCTGTACAAAATGCATCATTTACACCTTCAATTAGCTCTCAGAGACACAACATACCAATCCAACACTGCGACCTCCTTACACTGTTCTGTTATCAAGCAAGCCACGAATTCCATGAACGACGACGAGATCGCCGCGATACATGTCTGGAACCGCAACCGGCACGCCGTTTAGCAACCGGACACGCGGGTAAACGGTCACCGTGATCGAAAACCCGTCGGAGAAAGTCGGCAATAAAGCCTCGTCCGGGAGACGAATCAGGTCCCGCCACGTAATCAACCTCGGCACGACGTGCTTCCTGAAGATCGCCGAGTAATCGCTGATGTTCCTCACCCCGTCCGCGACGGCGTCGTCTAACGGTGCGAAGATCGTGAACTTCGTGCCGTCAGCAAACTCCGTCAACAGCTGAGCCTCAAGAAACGATGCCATAACGGAGCAGCCGTTAGATTTCAGGACATCGGAGACGGCGGCGAAGGGTTCGCCATCAGCGGAAAGGATTTCGGGGAGGGTTTGAAGCGAGGAGGAGTTGAAGAAGTCGTCGATTGCGAGCATGAGTAAGGAGCCGTCGTCGAAGATTGGGGTGTTGGAGACGACGACGTCGTTTAGGGAGAGTTGGGGATGGGGAGTGAGGGTGCGGGTGAGGGAGGAATTTGGGAGGAGGGTGGGTAAGGGTATGTTTGGGGGGAGAGAGGAGAGGTTTTGGAGTGGGACCCTGTTTGGGAGGATGTGATATTGGAGGAGGGATAGTGGGAGTGGGCCGTAGCGGATGAAGGTGGCATTTGGGGGAACGAAGATGGTGGCGGCCGCGGAGGGGAGGCGGAGGGATGGGGCGCCCAGGCGGAGTGTGAGGGCCATCGATAGGAAGCCGGAGTCAGTTAGGGTTTGCGCCGCGGCGGCGAGGAGGGGATCGGTGGCGGAGGATGCTTGGGTGGTGGAGAAGAGGAGGGAGAGAAGGAGGAGAAAAAGCACGTGTGATGTGAGGAGTTCTTTCTCTTCTTCCATGGACGGGAGGGAGATGAACGAGATTGGGGATTGGAAAATGAAAGGGAATTTGAAGGCTTGTTTTTTTTGTTTTTCGGTTCTTGGATTTCTTGCAAAGGGAAGTGTGGTTGTCTGAAGGAGCAAGAGGTGAAGAGTGATTTGGAACGTAGATTTGAGCGGGAAAATAGAACTGGTCAAATAGGAAGGAGAGAGCGTACCCCGCACTCTTTTTCTTCTTTCTTTGTATTTTTAATTTCAAACCCTTAGCGGCAACTCAAATATCCGACCAAGATCCTAATTCATTGCCACGCAGTCCACATTCATTACCAAAACTATTTCCCTCCATTCCAAATTCATCCCAACAACCCCCCGAAATCCCAAAATCCGTGGTAAAATTCCAGGAGAAGCCAAACCCTTCACTAGTCAACGAAATCCCCAAATTGCCCCATTCATTCATCTTCTCCCGCAAGCTTCCCGAATTTTTCAAATCACCCGCTCCCATTTTCATTCATTCAATTCAAAATCCTCTTCCTTCCAAAATGAAACCCTTCATTCGCCACTCCCTATTTAAATCCCTCATCCTTCCCTCTCCACTACCAAGCCTCACCAGCGAACAAAACCTACACTCACCAATCACTCTTTTTTCATCACTTGCTCTTTGCATCTCTCAAATCAGCCAAATATGCCTGCGATCCCTGAGGAGCCACTTCTAGCTCCAAACCCAGACCGATTCTGCATGTTCCCAATCCAATACCCTCAGATATGGGAAATGTACAAGAAAGCCGAAGCCTCCTTCTGGACCGCCGAGGAGGTCGACCTCTCCGCCGACCTCCGCCACTGGGACAACCTCACAGACGGCGAGCGCCACTTCATCACCCACGTCCTCGCCTTCTTCGCCGCCTCTGACGGCATCGTCCTCGAGAACCTCGCCGGAAGGTTCATGAAAGAGGTCCAAGTTTCGGAGGCGCGCGCCTTCTACGGCTTCCAGATCGCCATCGAGAACATCCACTCCGAGATGTACAGCCTCCTCCTCGAAACCTACATCAAAGACTCAGCAGAGAAGAATCGCCTCTTCCACGCCATCGAGACCGTCCCTTGCGTCGCTAAGAAGGCCGACTGGGCCCTGCGCTGGATCGACGGCTCAGAATCCTTCGCGGAGCGCCTCGTTGCCTTCGCGTGCGTCGAAGGGATCTTCTTCTCCGGAAGCTTCTGCGCGATATTTTGGCTCAAAAAGCGGGGGCTAATGCCCGGGCTTACCTTCTCGAACGAGCTGATATCGCGAGATGAAGGGCTTCACTGCGATTTCGCGTGCTTGTTGTACTCCCTGATGAGGAAGAAGCTCCCAGAGGAGCGCGTGAAGGGGATCGTGAAGGACGCTGTGGACATCGAGAGGGAGTTTGTGTGCGACGCGCTGCCGTGCGCGTTGGTTGGGATGAACGGGGACCTCATGAGCCAGTACATTGAGTTCGTCGCGGATCGGTTGCTGGTGGCGCTTGGGTGCGGGAAGGTGTACAATGTTCAGAACCCGTTTGATTGGATGGAGTTGATCTCGCTTCAGGGGAAGACCAACTTCTTTGAGAAGCGCGTTGGGGAGTACCAGAAGGCTTCCGTGATGTCCAGCTTGAACGGCCACGGTGCTGTCCACGTGTTCAAGATGGATGAAGACTTTTAACTTTTTTTTTAATTATTTTTTACCTAATATTCTATTCGTGTTCCTGTTTTTTAGATTAGGTTTATGTGTCATATAACTTTTAGCCACAGCTTTTTTCTTTTTTTTTTTTAATTTCTTTTGTCTGTATCTTTGTGTCCTGGCTTTGTTTTAATTTCTCGTTGAGAAATGATAAAGTATAATTCAGCCTTAATATTTCTAGTTCATTATTTAATTCTGTTGGACATATTTTATATCTTGATTTATATAGAAGCAGCAAAATATGTAACATTAATTTGATTTATTTGACATGATTATGGTCGATTTCAAAAGAAAATGTAATTTTTTTTTCCCAGTATTGCGAGTAAATATCATGGTTAGTGTTTATGAGATGGTTCCCTTTTTATTTTTCGGTTTTTTCTCGAGACAAATAACAAAATTGAATGAAAAGGAGTTACGCTGAATCCAATGCCCAATGTAGTAAGTAAAGTTAACTGCGAAATCGCTTTGTTTAGAACAAGGTAATTTTCGTTGTTCCGAGTAAATTTTGAGCGTCTCCAATGGCAACTGAGCTACAGAGCACTGGAATGCTGTCTAGAGAACAGCTCTTTCATCTTTTTGATCGATTCAGTTTCCTTACTTCCCAACCTGGTACTCTGCTAAGTTTCACAGTTTTTTATTGCTTCAAACTCACTGATTGATTGATTCCCCCAACCCCTTTTGATTTCTCTGCAACTTGGTCGTGTTTGTAATTTGCAGATGTCAAGAAAAGGATTGCAGACGCCGTACAAGATAAGCAGGTACATCACTTCGATACTTTTTTTTTTTCGAAAAAAAAGAAAATATTGTTCCTTCGTTTACCCGATTCTTCGTGTCTAAAAAGCTCGGTTTAAATTGGACAACCTATGACTTGAATGTAGCTTGTAAAGGTATTATTATATTGTTGGTATTATATCCCACAAACACCCGAAATTTTTGGGATTGTTATTTTATATAATGGATCATTGCACTATTTTTTTTTTTTCTAATTGTTGTGGTTTTAGGGAAACATTTAAAATACCAAGTGAACTGCAAGTTGGTTAAACATTATACTTTTCCCCTTTTAAATTCATGTGATAAATGTCAATTTGTAATGCATTTTTGCTTTTCCGGCTGTCATTTTCTGGAAATCATAATTGATGAGCAGGAAGCTGTTGCTATGACCACAACAATACAGGAAGAGATCTTTTTGGAGATGGGTGTTGGTATGTTTGATGTATTGCAATATATTTGTTGTTAGTATTATTGGTGCGTTATATTCATATCGTTAATCAGTGCCATCACGAGATTATTTATGTAAATTCAGCTCAGCTTTGGACTGCAGCAACACCTCCTACGCCATCATTGGATATAGATGCCTGCCTGCCTCACAAAGCCTCCCAGATTGAACTGTCTTTTTTTTCTGTTTTTTAATCACTACATGTGAAAACCATCCGACACTTTGTATGATATTCACTTTTTAGCAACAAAAGAGAAAGAAACAGATTAAATGATGTTCAACTCTTGATTTTTATTTTTTACATGCTTCTTGTTCTTGTTAATTCAGATGAATATCAGTTCATAGCAATATGTGGAGTGATACTTTTACATCAACATGCAGTTTCAATGTTGTTACTTTTGATTTGATAGGGATGACATTCAGCCTTATGTTTTTGCACTTAGATTTCTTTTACCTCCATCTTAGCATATGATAACTGTGTGGAAGCTTTGGCATTTTGATAGTATGCTGAATCTGTTCTATCATCTAACCAAACTTGGTAGTAATTTATTCTGAAACTGCTATTAAAAGAAAACAGCCATGTTTGTGACTATAAATCTAGCAGTTGCGATTTGTATTCTCACAATCCTATCAATTTCTTGAGGCCATCAGTTTGGTCTGACTATTTTATAAATTTGTAATACCATTATTATTATTCTTTTTATTTTTACAACAGATCCAAGATTTGGTATTTCATGCCTTGGAAAAGTTACTAGCATATATGAGAATGATCAGGATTTGGTGATTCACTTTTATAAATTCCTTGCAAAGTAAGTTCTCTCTTTCACTTCCATTCACCTCTACCTTGTTAACTGTTAGGTACTATAATAATCATCAATTAGGCCTTTGTTGTAATTGCTGAGTACCTGAGATGAGAGAAAATGCGGGGCACATTCTTGTGTAACTAACTGCTGAATCAGAAATCATTTTTAGAGGGAAAGAGGATTTGGTGAGATTCTATGGGGATGCAGCTTATTTGTAAGGGAGGGGGAGGATAGTAGGAAGATAGGCCATTACTTTGGACTGAGCATTGGGCGAGACAGAGTTGCTGTAGTGCTCTGGTTATTGTTCTTGTTTCTTGTTCATATCACTCATTCTAGGCTGCTACCCCACTGGTACCAGCTCCAGTAATATGAATATACAATCTTTTGCCTCACATTATAGCTTCAGATATCAGTATCTAATACTTATATTTTCTCTTTAACTTTTAGAACAAGTTGTGTAGAAATAAAGCATGTAGCATACCCATTTTACATGGAATTGAGAGAGGGCTTGATATTGGGGAGACCAAATTGTAGGAGACATTGCATGTATATAAGTAAAATTTTAAGGAAGAAGTTTCGTGATTCATAATATCATATGTAGATGCTTCACCCTTTTTGCTTAAAAAATGCGAAGTCTAAAACAAATCCAAATTTGTTTACTCTTTATTTTTTTTATTAAAAATAGTTTTGTTTAAGTTGTATCATTTTGGGTTGGGGTTGAAAAATACATGCATTGAAGTATATTTGTAAATCGAACACATAGATGTGTGGTCTATTTATGATACAATGTTTGACATGAACACCTGGAGATGGTATGAAAATAATGTGTTTGTGGTTTATAGATAGGACAAAACCATCATTACATGCCTGCATCTTGTCTAGCTTTGAGTTGTAATGACTTTGAAAAAATGGACAGCGCTTACACCCTATGAAGCCATTGAAAGCAATAGTGAGGCTAATAATTAGTGTCAACTGTTTTTTCCATGCCCAGGGATTTGTTAAGTGGAGAGATTGTGGCAATGCTAATTGGCTTTAGTCAGTTATGATCATCATCTACTCAATTTAGTTGTTCCAATGTTAAGGAAAGCCTGTTTCTGATTTTGTACATTCTTTTTATTCTGTCCCTGCACGAGAGAGGTTATCTGGTATAGTGGAAATCTTTTGGCTGCTGTAATAGGATTAGTAAGTAGTTAGGTAATGCAAAATGGCCTTATAGTGTGGTGTTATGAATGGCAGAGAAGAGATGGCCTGCGATGAAGCAGAGCTTGGAGAAGAAGAGTTTGCAGAAAAAATGCAAAATCAACAGAAGTTGCTGGAACAGGTAAAATGTATTAACTTCTGACAGCTTTTTGGTACTTGTCTACAGTGTACACTACTAACATAAGAAAGTAAATACTTACAGCAACTAGAGATGCTGAAGCACTTGCGCAAGTTCCACTTGGATGATCAATCTGCCATCCTTGAGAAGGTAAACACTGGTTCCCAAAAGTAAGGGAATTCGTTTTGAGTCATACTGCCAATAACAAAAATATGACACACCGGCTCTGAATTTTAATTACAGTCATGTAAGCAGTTGGCTGACGTTAATTCTTTCTGCTTTCGTAGTTCCTTTCCTTTCTTCCAAACTGCAAGGCTTAGGGTATGTTTGGTTTGAGTTTTTATTTTTCATTTTTAGTTTTCTAGTTTTCCAGATTTTGTAAAGGAAAATAATAAAAATTTTGAAAGCTACAGGTCTGTTTGGTTTCAGTTTTCAATTTTCATTTTTAGGATTTTGTGAAGAAAATATTAAAAACTGGAAATTAAAACTAAAAACTAGAATCTGTAGTTTTCAGAATTTTCAGTATTTATTTCACAAAATCTGGAAAACTGAAAAACTGAAAATGAAAATTATTATGACTGAAACTAAATGACACTATTGCTGAGAACCTTTGGTAATACCCAAGAATCTATAAGGAATGATACAGATATGAACCCTAGGAGAGTATAGAGTCTCCGGTCTCTATAAAACTCAATTACAAATTACCAAAAGACACTCTAACTAATCCCTATTTTCTTTATTTGTAGTTAACTAATCCCTTAACTAACTAACTAACTTCCCTAACTAATCTCTAACTAATGGATCATAACACTACTCCCCCCCCCCCCCCCTAGAAATTCACCTTGTCCTCAAGGTGAGGTCAAAAAATCCAGACCAAATCCACTAGGGTCCAACTGCCTGAAAAATTAAAAGCTAAAACTTTACGCCTGTGGTCAAAACAGCAAAAATAAAGAAATAATTCTTTTCAGCAAGAGCCCAAAATAATCGCCTCTAATGTTGAATTCAGCCCATTGCTCCAAACCCAACGTGACACCAAGTCCAGTGTTACTTCTGCTATTGAATCAATTTGGGCTGAATCCATTAATTTTGGAGAAAAGCCCCATTTTAGACCTGCATTTACTGTTACAATCATTTGAGCTTGGCCCAAAATGTGCTGAGAGTATGCTCTGTGATCAGACTCCAACTTCTTCCTTTGTTGGATGTGGGCCTGATCTTGGCCCAATAGGACAACCCCAACACCCATTTGGTTTGCTCTAATCTCCTTCTCCTTCATCATCACTGTTGCTTTAGTGCCTCCAGCCCTTCCCAAAGCTTCTTCATCCATCGCTGCACCCTCTGCCGGAGTCGCTGTTGAAGAAACCCCACTAGCGGTTACACAAGGGTAGCTCATTAAGGTTTCCTACTGCCTCACTTTGCCATTGTCTTCTACTCGTCGTCGCATGTGACGGAGCCGTCCGCCAGCGGCATCTTCTTTGTAGGTGCGAACTTCTCCGTCGACGCTCCCATCTCTCTACCACCCAAAAACTGCAACCCATCTTTTTTCTCTCCATCGCATGGCAATTCTGCTCTAACTAATCCATATTTTCCCTTATTTATAGTCAATTAATCCTCTAACTAACTTCCCTAACTAATCTCTAACTAATGGATCCTAACAAAAACTGAAAACTAAAAACTCAAATCAAACAGACCTTACAAATTTCAATTTTAGCTTTCATTTCCAGTTTTCAGTATATCTTTGACAAAATCCTGAAAATTGAAAAATTGAAAATGAAAATAAAAAACTGAAACTAAGGGTCTGTTTGCTTTGCATTTTCCAGTCTTCAGTTTTTATAAAGGAAAAACTTAAAAAATTGCAAACTGAAAATTGGAAAATGCAAAACAAACAGGCCCTAAAGCTTTCTCATCTAATGATTGTGGTTGTTGATTGGTGAATTGTTAGTCTATTTTGTTCTCTATATTAAAAGAAAATATATCTGCAATATTACACTGTTTAATCAAGGTTTGGCTTACTTTACAGTTCAAAATTAGCCTTGCAGCTTCACAATCTTTATTAACAAGATTTTTTTTTTCTTGAAAAGTATGTGCCTAAAGTAGCAGAAAATTAATTCATTAGGAGCATTTCGCTTTTGTTCTTCCAGTTACACCAGCAGATGGAAAATGGAAATTATGAAAGCGAGACATCAATTTTGTCAGCTGATCAGATTGACGAGATTGTTCAAAGGAAGGTGTCCCCTGTGTTTATGCTAAGGTAGACCCAGAAGCCTGCCTTATGGAGCCTTTTGTTATAAATCATGTTACCGAGATGCAATATTTGACCCTAAAATGTATCACTTCACTTAATTTAGCTCTGGCACTCCGGTTTGTTACTGAATTTTCTTTTCCATATACTAATAGGATAACAGTAGCAGTAGAATATACTGAGATGGTATATTAACTCAGAAAGGCAGAAAGATACAATAAAAGCAACTATAGAAAGAGAGGCCTAGAGCACTTAAGCAGCTCTACTCTCCTAAGCCAGTACTAATCCCAAAAACTACTCTCTTAATCCTACTCCTATGATAGTTAGATTCTTTATTCTCTATTCTGTTACTAAAACTGTTAACCATAAAATCCTCAACAGCCCTCGTAATCTTCAACAGGCCCTAAATTTCTCTTTTTCTTTTTTAGTCAGCTAACATCCCTTTTCCCAAACTACCCCTATGATTTCTTCTCTTGTAAACCTTAATTGTACTGGGGAATTTATCTCTAACATATACTTCCTATTTGAATGCTGCTCTAGAGGTTGCGATGTACATTGGAAAGCTGTTACGCATTTCTAGCCAGTATTAGGAACCAGGATAAACTTCTCCTACCTCGGGCTTGCGGAGCTGACGGTTAATAGGACAGAGGCAATCGTGCCTAAATCTTAAGCTAGAGGCCAAAAGCATAAAGGAGCAATGATAGGCCAGCAAATGTATAGAGATATGGTATAAATTAAATTTGAAATATATGAAATATAAGTAGAAGGATTTAGTATCACGTATTTGGTATGGATATATAAACTATTTTAAAGGATCCATGTATCGTTGTTATGCATGAGCTACAAGTTATTTTCATCGCTTTTAAAACAACTGAAAATGCAATGGTAAATTTACAATCTTATTTTAGAACCAAATTATCAAAATGTGTTTTACCTAATGTGAAAATAATGTTGGTCCTAAAATATAAATAAATAAAAATAAAAGTGTGTTGAAATGATAGGTAGAGGAAGGGAGAAGTGATCAGAAAATGAGAGAAATCAGAAAATGAATGAGAGCTTCTTTTTAGTATTTTACCATGTCACTTAAGGTCTTTATTTATAGAACCTGAAATACAATTAAAATGGAATAATTTACGGCATTACATTAATGGACAATAAATGTGATTATAATCAATCATTAAAATTTATAACGGACATCCATAATAATCTTTTATTTATAACACTCCCTCTTGGATGTCCGTGGGGTAGACCATATGTCTCGTTAAAAACCTTACTAAGAAAAAACCATGTGGGAAAAGATCTTAGTGAAGGAAAAAAGAGTACATGTGTCTTTGTAATATGTATATTAAGCTGCTTCATTAAAAGCCTTACCAGGAAAACCATCTTAGGACAAAACCTTGGTTAAGGAAAAGAGTACAACATATATTACTCCCCCTAATAGCAACATTACTGAAATATCTTGAAGTCTGCGCATTCCAATCTTGTATACCAACTTCGCAAATGTTGACATAGATAATGCTTTAGTAAACAAATCTGTCAAATTATCACTTGAACGAATTTGTTGAACATCGATATCACCATTTTGTTGAAGGTCATGTGTGTAAAAAAGCTTTGGTGAAATATGTTTTGTCCTATTTCCTTTAATATATCCGTCCTTCAATTGATTTATGCAAGCAGAGTTGTCTTTATACATTATTGTTGGTATTTCCTTGTCTATAGTCAAGCCACATGTTTCGCTGATGTGTTGGGTGATCGATCTAAGCCAGATATATTCTCGACTTGTTTCATGAATTGCTAATATCTCTGCATGATTTGATGAAGCAGTGGCTATGGTTTGTTTTGTTAAGCGCCATGATATAGCTGTGCCACCACAAGTAAATAGATAGCCTATTTGAAATCTGCCTTTATGTGGATCAGATAGAAAGTCTGCATCTGCATATCCAATTAGTTGATGTCTAGATTCGTTTGAATAAAATAAGCCCATGTTAATGGATTCTTGAAGATATCGCAATACATGCTTAACACCATTCCAATGCCTTCTAGTTGAACAAGAGCTAAACCTTGCTAACAAATCTATGGGAAAAGCAATATCTGGTCGTATATTGTTAGCAGGATACATTAGTGCTCCGATAGCACTAAGATATGGTGCTTCAGGACCAAGAAGTTTTTCATTATTTTCATGAGGTCGAAATGGATCCTTATTTACATCAAGTAATCTTACAACCATTGGGGTACTCAATGGATGTGTCTTATCCATGTAAAATCGTTTTAGGATTTTCTCGGTATAATTTGATTGATGGACAAATATTCCATTTGTCAAGTACTCAATTTGTCAGTCGAGATAAAATTTTGTCTTGCCGAGATCTTTCATTTCAAACTCTCTCTTTAAATAGTTCATAGTTTTTGGAATCTTTTCAGCAAATCCAATGATATTCAAATCATCAACATATACTACTATTATAACAAATTTTGATTCGAATTTTTTTATGAAAACACATGAGCAAATTGGATCATTTTTATACCCATCTTTCAATAAATATTGACTAAGGTGATTGTACCACATACATTCTGATTGTTTTAATCTGTATAAAGATTTTTAAAGTCTTATTGAACAAACTTCTCGAGAATTTTTATATGTTTCGGGCATTTTAAATCCTTCAAGGATTTTCATGTAAATTTCGTTATTCAATGAGCCGTATAAGTAAGCTGTAACTACATCCATTAGACGCATATCTAGTTTTTCATTTATTGTTAGACTAATAAGATATCTAAGTGTAATTGGATCTACCACAGGGGAATCTGTCTCCATATAGTCAATATCAGGCTTTTGTGAGAACCCTTGTACTACAAGTCATGCTTTATATTTTTCAATTTCATTTTTCTCATTTCGTTTTCGCACGAAAACCCACTTGTATGCCATTGGCTTTACACCTTCAGGTGTTTTGACTATAGGTCCAAAACTTCACGTTTTCCCAACGAGGTTAATTCAGCTTGAATTGCGTCTTTCCATTTCGGCCAGTCATTTCTCTATCTACATTCCATGACCGATTTTCGTTCATGATCTTCATCTTGCTTTATTATTTCAATTGCAACAGTATATGCAAAAATGTTGCGACAACAATATGTTTTCGGTTCCACATTTTTCCTGTAATAACATAACTTATTAAGATCTCTTCATTTCTACCATCTTCAGGTACCTGAACTTTTTCTAGGATTTTATCAATAGTTTTTGTCTTGGGACTCTTTTTGAGTTGTTGCCTCCATATTATGACCATCTTCATCAATTGTCCCTTTTCTTTTTCGAGGATTTTTATCTTTGGAATCAATTGGCCTACCATGCTTCAATCGTGGTTTACTTTCATTTGCAGTAGCAGGTTGTCCTTCTAGGATGGTAATTCTAATCGTAGCATTTGCAGCTGATATATGAGATTTTGTAATTCTTTTCAGGTTAGTAAATGCATATGGCAGTTGATTTACAACATTTTGCAAATGAATTATCTTTTGTACTTCTAATTCGCATTGCCTTGTGCAAGGGTCGAAATGCGATAATGATAATATTTTCCATATAATTTCTTTTTTTCGCTACTTATTTTCTCCCCCTAATATTGGGAAAATTGTTTCATCAAAACGGCAATAAAAAAATCTTGCGATGAGTAAATCCCCAGTCATTGGTTCAAGATATTTTATGATAGAAGGGGATTCATATCCTACATATATTCTCAATCTTCTTTGTGGTCCTATCTTTGTGCGTTGTGGTGGAGCAATTGGTACATAAACTGCACATCCAAAAATTCTAAGATGGGATATATTTGGCTCTTGACCAAAATCCAACTGAAATGGGAAGAATTTATGATAGCTTATTGGTCTTATCCGTACTAGTGCTGGTGCATGTAAGATGGCATGTCCCCATGCAGAGATAGAGAGTTTTGTTCTCATAGGTATTGGTCTAGCTATTAATTGGAGGCATTTCATAAAGGATTCTACTAGACCATTTTTGCATATGAACATGAGCAACAGGCTCTTCAATTTTTATTCAAGTAGATATACAATAATCATTAAAAGCTTGAGATCTAAACTCACCAGCGTTATCAAAACAAATTGCCTTGATGTTATAATCTGGAAATTGTGCTCTTAATTTTATTTTTTGAGCAAGTAATCTCGCAAACACTAAGTTACAGGTTGATAATAAACACACATATGACCATCTTGATGATGCATCTATTAAAATCATATAATATTTAAATACTCCACATGGTGGGTGAATGGGCCCACATATATCACCCTGAATATGTTTCAAAAAGATAGGTGATTCAATCCCAATTTTAACCGGTGATGGTCTCAAAATTAATTTTCCTTCAAACAAGTAGCACATAAGAATTCTTTGAATTGAAGAATCTTCTAGTTCTTCAGAGGATGTCCAAGTGAATTCTCAATAACTTTTCGCGTCATAATTGAACCAAGATGACCTAATCGGTCATGCCAAAGGGTAAAAATATTTTGGTCAGTAAATTTCTAGTTTACTGTAGCATAAGTTTCAATTGTGCTTATATTTGTATAGTACAAACCAAAGGACAAAGCAGGTAATTTTTCTAATACACACTTCTTACCCTCAATAATGGTTGTGATATGGAGATACTCAATATTCTCTTCATTTACAGTCTCAATATAATATCCATTTTGAAGAATATCTTTAAAACTTGGTAAGTTTCTTTGAGACTTACTAGATAATAAAGCACTATTAATAGCAAATTTTGTTCCTCCAGGTAGTATTTGTTCTTACCTAGAAATAGTGGTAAGGATGCAAGTAGCTCTGACGTCCGTGGAAACGGGGGTGGGGTACCTGCAAAGACACTCCGACGCTCAAGTCAGTGAATGAGAGACATAGAGTGGTAGAGAATAGCATGTAAAAAAAATAGCTTATGATACCTGGGGGCGTTGAGCCCCTTATATAGTGTGAGGTGACCCCGTGATAGATATGTTATGATCTAGTAAATCTGTTATGATCTTCCTTAAATGTAGGAGATATACCTGTGATTTAGTTAATACTAAAGATAATGATAAGATATGATAAGATAATAATAGGATATTATGAGATATATAAAGATCCTGTATGGAGAATCTGTGGGAGATACTATGTCATGTGGGCAAGTTGTGGGACCCCATATTTCTAGTCCAGTACATAGCCCCCGAGCTTGGTCGTAGGCTGAGTAGCTAGAGCCAAGGTGTGTCAGTTTGAGGACTACGTGCCGAGCTCGAATGAGTTGACTTGTTGCGCGTAGCTCAGTGCTCTTTTTAAGTGATTGTAATGACAATTTATAGCGGATCATACTAAGACATGTGATGTACTCTGAATAAAGGATGACCATCTTGATATTTAAGTGACAACAGTTGCTTATGTGCCGATCAAGGGATTTAAATTGACTAGCCCTCAGCAGTTCGTTGTGGCAGATGGTCCAGATCGCTTAGTTTTGGTGATAGGTCGGGCGATGAGTGCCGAGGACTTTGGGCGAGCTTCAATTGTCTGATTATGCAAGCATGGTTCATAGTGTTTCTTCTTGGATGTCGTGAGTGATTAGATTAAAGTGATGAGCCTCCAATCTTTGATTAGGTGAGGTGTCTGTAATAGTGTTTGTGTTGCTCTTTTTGCTAGAAGTGATTTTTTTTGTCTGTTTTGAATAGTCTAGCAATTGCTTGAAGGTGACCTAAATGAATCAAGGTCCGAGTTAATTTGGCCAAGCTGTCGTAACTTCGGCTACAGGATAATCCTGGTCATGGATGCTCACGTGATGTGCATTGTGCTTTCTTGTCTGTGTCAATAGGTGATTAAAGCCCCTAGTTTATTTATTACTCTGATGACTTTGATAGCTGAGTCTTCTGTTCCTTTCTTTTTCATTTGTGAGTTTGGAGATCTTGTCAAAGTTCTCTTGTGTGATCTACTCGTTTAGAGTCTAGAAGTTAGTTCCCATTGCTAAGTTCGGTTGAGGACGATGATCTGTTTGGTTGGAATAATGATTTTGTTTCATCGTAGCTCAGCCGAGAAAGGCAGGGTGCTTGATTATGTTTTACCAACACAGGGTTTATCTGGGAAGTTGAGCCCTCTAGTCGGGAAGTCGACTTATGGACCTTTTATTCCGATGTTAGCATCTGAGCCCTTTGCTGCTGGAGTTTGTTAAATTTCTTCTGCTTCATGCTTGAAGGTTTGCTAGATCATCTCTATGGAAGTATATGGAATTATTCCATGAGAGGAGAGAGGTTACTTTCATGTCTACTATTCTTTTGATGACATTAAGAGTGGAGTAGTCGATCCTTTTAGGGGGGAGGTCTTGCTCTCAACTTCAGCAATAACGTGGTTTTAATGTTTATGTTAAGTTAGTTGTCCACCCGGTCTTCAAGTGAACCGTCTAGTTAGCTTAGGGCTTTGGCAACGACCTGTGGAGTTCTTAGTTGAGTTGTCTACTTGAGATTTGATCCGAGATGTTTTGTGTTTGATCTGCTTTGATGTTGGCCTAGAGCGGAGTTGTGTCTCTATTTAATTACTTTTGGTGCGAGTTAAAGAAGTGGAATATTTGCTGCAGACCCAGCTAGCACTTGTCTAGAGATTCAACCTGAAAAGGTAGGGGGTTCGGTCAAGATGTTAACTTAGGTTTTATGAAGCTTGAGGTGCCTAGTCATACGTAGACTTAGAATCCCTGTCTCGAGTTCATCTAGATGTTGCGAGGCATCAGTCGGCTTGTTGACCTTTGGTTTAATTTGAGATAGCTAGAAATGACGGAGCATTTAGTTGATTTTCTGACTTAAGGTTTTTACATAGTGTTTGACTGATTGTCCTTAGGGAGTGTTGTACTTCATTTTCCTTGTATGGGGGCGATGTGAGCTTTAACTTGGCTGCAATGAGGGTGAGTCGAAGTCCTTATGAGAGGTCAATTGTTTTGCTTTACTTTTGGAGTGTCGAGGGTAGTTCGGTCTTAATCATTCTCTAGGTACAGTTGGATGGCCAAGTGTCAACATCTTTATCGCCCTAGGTGTTAAGAGGTGAAGATATATTGTTGTCGAATTGTTCTGGAAAGTGGTCGGCGATTGGCCGAGTATATTTTGATCTTGTAACTCTTGTCGAAGAGTGCTCGAATACGCTCGACTGGTGCTGAGGTTATTCTGAGATTGGCTGGTGTAGCCTATACGGGTTGTCTTTCCTTTTGATGAATTCGGCTATTTTCTATGGACTTAGGACTTCAGTATTTGTTAGTTCTTGTTCTTCTTAAGTGTTTTAAAGACTACTCGGCTGGGGCCAAGGTTGTCCTACTTTCACATCAGAACTAGGACTCCTTGATTAGGAATGGGTGCTGGAGCGGGCCTGATATCAGGGCTTTGCTGGAGAATCAACCTGAGAAGGCGAAGCGCCTAGTAAGGATGTGACCAGGGCTTGTCTAGGAGCTTGATCTGAAAAGGCGAAGTGCCTGGTGGGGCCAAGGCTTTTTCTGGAACCTTGGACTGTGATATGTGATTTTATATCTAAGAATATGTTATGTGATGCCCCAGCATTTTATGCATTTTAGGGAAGACCTGTTATCTTGCACATAAAAAATGATATAGATATTTGTACATGAAAAATCATTATGAAAGGGTATGCCCTGCATATTAGAAATCTTCAGATTATAAATAAGGTGATTTCTTATAGTAGTAAAAACATATCTGGGAGTGCCTGCTGATATTAGGGCTTTGCTGAAAACTTAGCCTGAGAAGGCAAAGTGCTTGGTGGGATCAGTCTTGATCTTCTAGTGCTTTGGATCTGCTCGATTGGCGGCGAGGAGGTGTCTTCCCAACTCGGCTGGCGCCGAGGTTGATGTGAGAGAGCTGTGTGTAGGTGCGCCTTCACTACTTGGCTAGTGCCGAGGTTTATAGTGAGTATGATGGCTTTGGCCTTTCACTGCTCGGGGCTGGAGCCGAGGCTGTCGTGAAAGTGTGCCTTCACCACTTGGCTGGTGCCAAGGTTGATGTGAGTATGGCGGCTTTTGGCCTTTCACTGCTCGGGGCTGGAGCCGAGGCTGACGTGAAAGTGCACCTTCACCACTTGACTAGTGCCAAGGTTTACGTGAGTATGGCGGCTTTTGCCTTTCATTGCTCCGAGCTGGAGCCGAGGCTGACGTGAAAGTACGCCTTCACCACTTGGCTAGTGCCAAGGTTTACGTGAGTATGGCGGCTTTTTGCTAGAGCAAGCTTGACACCTGGCACATAAAAATGACACAAATATGTCTATCAAAGGAATGGTTAGATCATAAATGAGTTCATATATGATGAAATGACTTGTTGTGAATAAAAGAAAATCGTTATAATATGAAATAGGGTGTGTGCTGCATACAAAAACATTCAGATTTATAAATAAGATGATTATGAGAGTAGTAGAAACATATCTGGGTGCTTGGCCTGAAAAGGCAGAGTGCTTTGGTGGGGATGCAAGGCTATGCTGGGAGATCAGCCTAAGGATACGGAGTGCTTGGGCAGACCAAGGCTTTAATGAGAGCTCGACCTGAGGAGGCCGAGTGCCTGGTAGGATCAGGGCTTTGCTGAGAATTCGACCAGAGGAGGCCGAGTGCAAGTTAGCCAGAGGATGGCAATATAGCTCGACCGGAGGTAGTGCTCGGCCGAATGAGGTGTTGGAGCTTTTCCTGTTCAAAGACAATGCTCGACATCCAATAATCAAGGTTAGTTGATCAAAATAATTAATTCATATCAAACCTGTTGTGAGTGACAATTGAGATGAGCTTGAGTCATATGTTGAGTACAGATGGCTTAATCATGGTTGTTAGGCCAAGTTGAAAGTCGATTCCTGTGAGACCGATAATATATATTTATGTAGAGATGAATAACAATACCAAACTTGATGTATCATGATTTGTGTGCTTTTCTCGTTTATGTGAAATGCCCGGACGAGGTGTCATGATGGTAGTCAGTGGTATGGTCGGCCAGTAGATAAAAGAGGTCAGTCGAGGCATAGAGACGTCAAATTAGCTCAACTGGGTGGAGCTAGAGATCAGACGAGAAGGCCCGGCTGAGGAGGCAGTGCCGAAGCTAGTCCTATCAAAGACAATGCTAAGCAGCCAAAAATACTTAGATCAAAATTAATTGATTATGAAAATAAGATAATAATAATTCTCTGTATCATAGTTGGTTAACTATGAGAGTAATGTATATGTCTCTAGCATTTCAAAAATTCTTCACTTAGCCATTGACTTGAGGATTAACATAAACTTGGCATATGTTGAATCGCCAAGTCTATGAATTGGACCAAGCAAGCAATTGAATATTTAGGTCCTGTAAAAAGATAAGATATATAGAAATTTATGTAACAGTATAAGTGAACCAAGCTTTTGGTTTAGTGGTTGTGTTCGCTGCCAGTTGAATCAGAGCAGCTTTGTTCGATTCCTGCTTCATGCCTTTTATTTGGCATTTATGCGATCTGAACCCCTTTTTTTTTTGTTTTGCGGGTTTTGGTTCTGGGCCTGAAGCCCAAAAACTAGAGGAAACCTAGTTCCTTTCCCTTTCTTCTTGTTGAACTATAGAGCGGCGCCGCTAAATCGTAACCTGGTGGCCTAAAAATTGAAAACCTAGGCGTCCATGGGATTGTTCTCGAAGAACAATGGCGAGTTGAGTGGCGACGGCATGGTGCGGGAGTCCATGCGTGCATGTGAGGCTTGGTGGGTAAATCAATTCTCAGATCCGGGGCTGCCAAGCTTGCTATGGTCCTGCGCTTTTGTTTGCATGCCTCCTTCTACCTGTGACAGAAATTTCACGGTGGATGGTGTGCTGTTGTTGCCACTGGTTGTGGCTGAAACCATGAGGTTGGTGGCTAGCGAGGCGTTGCGGGCCCTGTTGATGGACAAGATCCGGGTCAGGAAGAGGAGCGCTGTCACAGCAGGGAGCAGCATCGGTGGTGCGAGGCCGCCTTTGGAGAAGAAGATTCTATTGCTCAAATCGGCATTGCTCGTCGCGCAAGTCAGCTTGGTGTTTCAAGGTCTGCTGGACCATTGGTGAGGTAGCGATGCTTTCTCCTCGGCCTCCATGTGAGTCCGCGATCGGGCGGTGGCGCGGCGGTCTGGGACCAGGGGAGGTTGTACTTCTGGTTTGCGACGTTCTTGCTATGAGGTGAAAGGGGCAACTTTGACAATAATTGTGTTTGTCTCTCTAAAATGCAACCTCTAACCAGTGGAAATTGTTTGTAATATGAGAAGAACATGTATAGTGTATTATGGGTAGAATCAACCAAACAGGTTCATGATTTATAAACTATGCTTGTGGAATCGTGGTTGTCCAATGTTATTTGTTTTGTCAAAGAGCCAACTGTGGTGACATAGAGAGAGCTAAGTGACTAAAATTTTAGTCACGTAAAAGAGTGCATCGTGCAATATGAAATCATGTGAAAACCAGGTTGTGATTTTTAGTTCCATGTATGATTATATCTCGTTAATATGCAAACATGATAGTGTAGTGTTCCTTGGAAAAAGAAAGAATACCAAGAAATTTGTATCTAGCAGTACTATCTTCCCAATTTCGGGTAGTATAAACAGATAATAATTTCAAGTATCTTGCATCAAATTAACAAGAGAATCAGGATAGGGTATCACCCGAGAATCAAGTGATTCGACCATAGAGATAGTTTTTGGTGAAGGGTGCAACCTTTACGATAATGTTTGTCCTTGTTTTCCCTGAAACAATTTCTTACAGGTGGAAAGAGGAGCATGTGATTATGTGAATAAAAACCTCAAACTTAGATCATGGGAATACATGATTGAGTTTATGGAAATTTATTCAAGCAAGTACTGCATTTTCCAGTTTGAAATAATATGATCGTCATAATGCGATTTAATGTAATTCACTTTCAAAATATAGAAAAGATCAAACAATGAAGATATATAATCTGGAATTTCACTTTTGTAATGAGAGAATCATGGTGTGATATTACCTGGGAATTGACTTATTTGACAGGTGATGATTTTTTGTGGTCTGGCTTATTCCGCAGACCTTGATGGGGTAGGCTTGTTTACCGGCCCCACGGTGGGCGCCAATGTTCTTACCTAGAAATAGTGGTGAGGATGCAAGTAGCTCTGACGTCCGTGGAAACGGGGGTGGGGTACCTGCAAAGACACTCTGATGCTCAAGTTAGTGAATGAGAGACATAGAATGGTAGAGAATAGCATGTAAAAAAAATAGCTTATGATACCTGGGGGCGTTGAGCCTCTTATATAGTGTGAGGTGACCCCGTGATAGATATGTTATGATCTAGTAAATCTGTTATGATCTTCCTTAAATGTAGAAGATATACCTGTGATTTAGTTAATACTAAAGATAATGATCAGATATGATAAGATAATAATAAGATATTATGAGATATATAAAGATCGTGTATGGAGAATATGTGGGAGATACTATGCCATGTGGGCAAGTTGTGGGACCCCATATTTCTAGTCCAGTACAGTATTATATTGGCTCTTCCAAATCCTTCAATCAAATTTGTAGTACCAGAGATTGTACTAACATTTGCTTCTTTTATAATAAGGGAAATAAAATATATTTTATTTTTAAGTATTGTATGTGTTGTTGCACTATCAGTCAGACATAAATCTTTTTTGTCGGCATTGGATCTTGATAAGGTCTTGGGAACATCCATTATTGTTCATAAAAAAAAATATGAACATCAATGAGAATTATAAATAAAAATATGAACATCAATGATAAATTATAAATAAAAAAAATTACAATAATAAAAGTCTTATAAGGAAAACAATAGGAGAAAAGAAAAGAAAAACGAAATGCTAAAAGAAAAATTATTGACCCTAGTACTAAATTCTCAAAAGAAATCTGATACATCCAAATTCGTAGTATCCTTCAAGCCTTCTAAATTGATTATGTCATTGAGGTCTACAAAAACATCATTGATGGGTTTTAGATTTGCCTGAACATCATTTGTCTCAGCTTCATTATTGTGAAGAGTTAAATTGGTCTCAACATTTTTGTTCTTCCTTTTGGTCAAAGCTTGATACAGCTTAACAAAATGTTGAAGCATACGACAAGTACGTGACCAATGACCTTTCATTCCATATCGATAGCAGAAGTTCTCTGTGCCTTTTGAAGGATAACTTGAAACACCTTTATTTTTCTCTTGCTTGTAATTATTATTCCACTTTTGGTAATGAGGAGGAAAATGACCATTGCGGTTCACTTTAGGGAATGATTTTTAATATATTCACTTCAGGGAATATACAAATATTTTTATAAGTAGATAAATAATCTATTCACTTCAGGGAATAATTATTTTATTTATTTATTTTGGGCATATATATCATGCACTTCTGGGAATGATTACCATTCACTTCGGGGACTGGTATTTAAAAGAAATAGCAAAATAATAAAAGAAGAGTAAATTACAATAAAGATTATAATAAAATTAACATACAATATAAATATAATATACGAAATCATGGCATGCAAATAATAACATATTATTTCATAATAATATACTATTAATTGAATATAAACATAAACATCCAATAATGATTTATGGATCAAAATATGTGTAACGCAAAGCAACAACGTGATTTGCGAATCAATAAACTAGAACATAAAGCAATAACATAGACTTAAAGGAAATTATTCAAATTTGAATTGTGACTCATTTATGCTAATTATTGTAAATACAGACTTGCAAATGATTTGCAAATAATTAAATGTTTTGAATAATAATTAAATCAACGTATTTCAATAAAGATCATTCACTGATTTGTAAATTAGCGTGATTTGTAATCAATGTACTTCCCGCATATATTTCATTTTTGATGCAGATAGATAATGATAAAACCAATATACAACGCAACAAGAAAAAAAAATTGCAAATCCTGACATTTTCAAGAAAAAAAAAATCCAAGAACTTAACATTTTCATCATTAGTCCTGACACAATACATGAAGGAAATTGATCTTGAAATTAAATGTGGAATATTGAGGAAGAGATCGACACAGTTCAAAGAAGAGGGGAAAAAATGAAATAGTATACGCTTCATAAAACAAGATCATATTGACATTATGTGGTATAGAAATTATAAGATCCAAGTATCATCGAGCATTACACCGTCCATCAAAAGCACAGTGATAGAGAGAGTAAAAGGCACGTGAAAAAAATGGAGGACTACCTTAGGACGGGATAAGAATGATGAGCGAATTGGTGTTGATAACATGTGATGAAATGATAGGTAGAGGAAGGGAGAAATGATCAGAAAATGAGAGAGAACTTCTTTTCAGTACTTTACCATGTCACTTGAGGTCTCTATTTATAAACCTTGGAATACAATCAAAATGAAATAATTTACGACATTACATTAATGGACAATAAATGTGATTATAATCAATCATTAAAATTTGTAACGGACACCCATAATAATATTTTATTTATAACAAAAAGATGTTACTTAGGACTAAACTTAGAAGTCTGAAATGCATACCTCCTTTTTTTTTTTTTTTCCTTACAGGGCATTCCTAAATCTATTGATTCAATCCATCCTGAGTAATTAAGTGATTTGGCATTTATTTATTTTGAAATTATATGTTGAATTGAAATCCCTTGAATAGAGAAAAATTAAATATTGAGAGTTTTCAAGTGTCTAATGTGTTTTGGGTTTTTTTTTTAATTAAATGTGTTTTGAATTTGGTAGTTTAGAACAGAAACAATCTTTAATGATTCACGTTCGCTTCCTGCTAAATGCTTCACATTTTTTGGAAAAATGTTATTTATACTCATTATGTGTAGAGTATCATGTCGACTTACACCTTATCTATTATTGGATAAGATGTGAACTCTACTTGAATGAGCTCCACTCATCCAATGATAAATGGATTGTAAGTCAACACAGTATCTTATAAAATCAGTACAAATAACACAATTTTTTATTTTTTTTTGGTTATTTTTCTAGGCAAAGATTTTTATGCTCTAAACTGGTTAAGATAATAAATAAGCTTCAAATAACGATGGTAAATGTGACCTTTGGCCGGCAAGCAGGAAGGGATGCGAATAATGTGGAATCATTTATGGAAGAGAATAGACTGGGCTATACATATTAGTATTTATTAGTCAGACTTTGACACAAGAAATTTGAGATGATCGTGTTGGTCTAAGGCGCCAGATTAAGGTTTTTGTTCGAAAGGGTGTGGGTTCAAATCCCACTCTCAACAATAATACATTTTTCTGGCACTTGTTTTTGAACAATCTTCAACACAATTGCACAAACTTTTAAACTTGAGTTTTTGTTTTGATATCGGTTGTGATTTAATTGAGTATTTAAAATATTAATTAATTTAATTAATAGGATATGTGGTAAACTTTTAGTCATAGTTATCTAAAAGTTATCGGTACTTATGAATTTTATAGAGTATCAAAGAAATCCCCTTAAACTTGTTGTAATTTTTAATTATCTTCATATTAAGAGAACAATTTAATAATAACAATAATATGCAGTGATTATTTGAAAAAAAAAAAAGAATTATGTACTTTTTTCGATGTTTGTAAATTTTTTTGACAATTACTACTGATTATTAAGTGTAAATGTTAATAAATATTTTTATACATTAACTTATTGAAACAAAATTAAATGTCAAATTTTATTATCACTTGAAGGTAGAATGTGAATAGATAAATTGATGTTGCAAGGACTATTCAGGGAATCAAATGTTGTTGTCCTACAATGGGAAATTGTTGCATGCATCTTGGACCACTAGGATAGTGTTTTTCTTCTTTTTGGTAAGCAGGTGGTTTGTGTTTTATCTATTAATGAATTGGCATTTCAATTTTAATTAGTAGTAAGGCCAAGAACTTTATCTAACTAATATTGTTTTATTATTAGATAGAGCACAATTTATCTAGAACTCTATGACCATGCAAGCATTTCTCTCCCCTATTTTTGTCCCAATGTTTGACCCTTCACCCAATAATTGTCAAATCAATTAAAAATGCCATGCCATTTTAATTGTCAAACTTTTTTTGACAATTACTACTGATTATTAAGTGTAAATGTTAATAAATATTTTTATACACTAATTGAAACAAAATTAAATGTCAAATTTTATTATCACTTGAAGGTAGAATGTGAATAGATAAATTGAAGTTGCAATGAATACTCAGGGGATCAAATTTTGTTGTCCTACAATGGGAAATTGTTGCATGCGTCCTGCAGCACTAAGATGGATTATGTTTTTCTTTTTTTGGTAGGTAGATGGTTTGTATTTTATCTATTAATGAAGTGGTATTTCAATTTTAGTTAGTAGTAGGATCGAGAACTTTATCTAAATAATATAGCTTTATTATTGAATAGAACACAATTTATCTAATACTCCATGCCCATGCATGCATGTGGGAACTTTTCTCAGCTTTTCGCTTATGATGATGTGGATAATGGCATATCACAACCAGAGTTATGAGAGGAAAATTTTGCTCCATACGAAAGGTTTATCCAAATAAATGTCCAACTTTATGATAAGCAGAAACATCAACAACTAAAGGCCGACTTGGTAGAACATATACGGCAATTCCATAATACATTTCAAGTATAGTTTTTAGTAATATAATATTTTAATTATACATCGTTATTGGTGATATTTTTTAGTTCCATGCATTGTTGTTTGTCGCATTTTAATTATATATATTGTTGTTGTTAATCATGTAATGTTTTTATAATATATTGAAGATTTGTTTTAGTTTTAGTAATATTTGTTTGAATTTTTTACATTTAAATTCTAAAAAATATACATAATATTTATCTGCAATTTAATTTATTAAGAAATTATTCAAAATAAAAGATGTTTGAAAATTTTAATTTTACATTGTTTTATTAAAATCAAAAATAAAATTACATAATATAAAATATTAAAATAAAATATTTTATAATAATATTAATTTTTTAAATTTAAAAAAGTTTGTGGGATCTAAATTAGGAGTAAAATTGGTCCATTTCATATATATTTGTAGATTTGAATTTTGAAGGAGAAGAGAGGACAAAAGAAGACTTATAGTATAAAATTATATTACAAGTCTTCTCTTCCCCTCAAAAACTCAAACTCGCAAATATAGCCTTAATAAATCGGGGGATAAAATGGGACCAAAATAGATCGCACCGTTAGATGCTTCAACACGCCTTCACAGCAAGCGTTGCAGTGTATCCTTCGCAGTCCATGTGTGGTGGTCCGAGTATGGAAAGACGATCGTGCCCCTCAATAGTAAGCAGCCACGTGGGGGTAAAATGGAGAAAGTGAGGGGGAACATATTGGGTAGCATGGAGGGGGGAGTGTTGTCGCAATCAGAGTGCAGAGGAGAAATGCGTGGCACGGTCGTACATGTAACTTGCCCCCATCATGCCCCCTCTCTCTTTTTTTCTTTTCTTTTTTTGATAAACCTCTCTCTCTCTTCTTTCATTATGCTGCTCTCTTGTGTTTTCTCTATTCATATGTACCATTCTATATCCTATTCAACAAATAACCTGTATTATTCTTGTACAGTATTATTTAATCCATTCTGCCTAGAATAATGTATGGATTGATCTATTATTTATTATTAGAAATAATTACAAAATATGTGAAGTAAAAAGCTTATCATTTCACTTGTGACTGATAGATGAGTTTATAAGGTATATATCCCAAATAAAACTAATGCACCTAATATTTATTTATATATTAGAGTTTAATTGGTATACACTAATAGTGTACAAATAACACATCTCAAAATAAAAAATCTTGACAAAAAGTAAACGACACAAAAGTTAAACCTCATAAATTTGTTAAATAACGGTTTTCGGACATATTATTTGAGATGTAAACGTATAAGTAGAGGGTATATATATGTGGTGTGTGCTTTCATAGGGGAAGGGCGGTCGACACCAATAACAACATCCCATTTAAATTAATTCTAAACCTGCTCCTTGCATTTAATTATCAAAGAGACTATGGCTATCGATGAATTTTATTTATTGATGTATGCAATGTATAGTCTTTTATTTGTTTAATTGAAATATTATTAACAATAAGATAAATTACATTAATTGTTTGCAAGATTCGATGAAATTCACTTACCGTCTCCTTTTATTTGTAGAATTTGTTTAAAAGGTTCTTAAATTTATAAAATTATTACATCAATCTCGACACTGAATAAATAAAAAGAAAGCTGCATAAATTTTATCAAATCTCATATGGTATTAGAATAATTTATTCCTAGTAATAACCTAAAAGGGTTAAGTGGAGGAAGTCTTATGTTTTTTTTTTTTTTTGTGGTATAAGGAAATCTCATGTTTAATAAGCCGCATGTTTAATAACCTAAAAGGGTCCAACTTGGGACCACTATTGGGGGTGCTCTCAAGAACCCTTCGCACATCGAGTCGCATCACCAGATAGTATCGCGCCACAAGGCCCCAACGTGTCAGCATCTCAACCTCATATTTTCCTGCTGGCACTTTTATTTGCCGTCCCAGGATTTCTTCTCCCTTGCACACCGAGGCGCCTATCCCAACTACTCACCACCCACTCCCATCAAAATTACTACTACTCTCATGCTTCATTCAAACAATATAACTATTTGTGGCATTTATTTAATACACACAACTCTTTTATTTTCTTCTTAAAATCATTCTCTAGTTGAACTAATGTTCAATTTTTAACAAAATTTCATATTATTTTTTATTCTGATGAAATTACCGGTATCTATTATTATAAACTTAACTAATTCAACCGAATCGATTGAGATCCCTTTAATGGGTGTAAAGATTTTTTTATAAAATTTTTTTTTCCTTGGAACGACTCAAGACCTCTACCCTCTCAACTAAAATTTCATATTTAGTTTTAGAACTAATAATAAAATTAATATTAGAAGAGTTATATTCTTATATTAAGGGGGTGTTTTGATGGGATCATTAGGGTAAAATCACATTTAAAAAAATATTTTTTGTTTATTTGGATAATTTTTAAAAAATAATCAGGAACTAAAAAGAAATCATTTATCGGATTTTTTCATAAAAATTTAAAGGAATAATTTCTTAAAAAATTAGTTTTTAATTTTTAATTAAATATAAAATTTAAATTTTATAATTATTTTTTAAAATCTGAAACAAACTTATCCTAAATTAATCGTAATCTAATACAAATTAATTAGAGTCTCGCATATTTCGTGATTTAACTTTTTATATCACATTGACACATGTGTAGTATTATCTAGGCATTTTGAAAATTATAAAATGAATTAGTATTAAAATAAAAAACCATGTAATAAAATATCTAATTGTCTATCACTTTTTTATTCATTATAAGTGGTTAAGGAAATAATTACGATTAAACTAAATTGGTCAAGATTGTGTAATACAAGTTAAGAGATCATATGCCAACGTGGGGTAGCTCAACTGGTTAGGCTCTTTGCTCTTGCATGCTAGGACTTGGATTCGATTCCAGGCAATGCGTTGATAGGCGATCTATAATGTTGGTGGTTTTGTCCTGATCTTGTATGGGGGCGAGCTTTTCCCTAATCTAAACTTTTGTATATCAAAAAGAAAAAAGTTAAGAGATCATATTTGAATTGAGTTTCAATAATTATTTAATTTTGTTTGGAAAAAAATTGACAGCTCACTGCTATGTTGACTATCATTGAAGCAAAAGCTTAACATAATACGGAATTTTAACTTTTAGATAAGAAATCCAATAGACAATACTTTGCTATGCTCATTCTAATTTTATTAAAATAAATCTGGTAAGGTGCTTTCATGTGGACACCATCACATGGTTTCATGCATGAATACCCTTGTTAAGTGAACATTCATCATCTTTCTTCCTGTTCAAGAAAATAAAGCAGCAAATAGGTTGAAAAAAGGTGTACGTATACACCACAGCAGCTAGGTCGCGTGCGGGCGTAACGTCACCCAGTGTTGGAGCTTACTATTTCTTGTTTTTTTTTTTTTATAGAAGTCTTGGAGCTTACTATTTCCAAGATAAGTCAAGTCCTCATGGCGGCACAGCTCACATCTTCGTCCCCCCACAAAAAACACTAAACTTACCACCAAATTAAATTTCATTTCATTCATTTTCATTTAATATATAATATAGCCCCAATAATTAAAACCAAATCACTAAATTAATAACAATAATAATTACGAGGTAGTATTATTATTTTCGACCCATGTACGGTCCCCAATTAGTTTAACCTCGTGCTCCTTCGTCGGAACATAACCATAACATTATGATTTCACCATCTCTCTCCCCCCTCCAACTTCTATTGTGCTGATGGAATTTTTTTTTTTTTGGTGTTCAAATGGTATTCTATTTTCTACCTCTCTAATTATTTACAGACATATAATAAATAAATATTATATATTTAATAAATTATAAATCATTGGAAGAAAAGTAAAAAGAGCATCGTCCGAGTAAGAATCCATGCATATTGTGTCATCATCCCTTCAATTTTTGCCTATATATAGTCCCAGTCGCCCAACAACACTATCCACTGTACTCACCTCTTCACTTCAAAAACACAAAACATGTTTACTCTCTCTCTCTCTATCTCTTTCTCTCCCTCTCCCTCTCTCTCAATCTCTCTCTCTCCCTCTCCCTCCCTCTCTATCTCTCTCTCTATCTCTATCTCTCTCCCTCTCTTTTGAGTCTGCTTAATATTGATTGAGTTTCTAGTTTCAACCATGACAAGCCACATTGAGAACCTCTGGGTGCTGGCTTTGGCCTCAAACTGCACACAAGAGAACATTGCATGGTCACTTTTGATCATGGCCTCACTCATCTGGCTAACCATGACCTTCTATTACTGGGCTCACCCAGGTGGTCCTGCCTGGGGGAAGTACTACTACTCCTTTTTCCACTACATAGCTTCCAATAAAACATCCTTAACACCATGTTTTTCATTTTCCACTCTTTGTTCTTCCAAGCATAACAACAATAAAAACAAAAACAACATGATGATTCCTACTCCTGGTCGCAAATGGTATCCTACAACAGGAAGCATGTACCTCATGTGCTCCCTCGCGCACCACTGTATCTTGGCGGCGGCGAAAGCATGCAACGGCACGAGGCTCGTGGCCTTCCGCCTCGGCGAAACACGAGCTGTTGTCACGTGCCACCATGACGTGGCACATGAGATTCTAAACAGCGCCGTTTTCGCCAACAGGCCAGTTAAGGAATCAGCCTACAGCCTCATGTTCAACCACGCCATCGGCTTCGCCGCTCACAGCGTTTACTGGCGGACCCTCCGCCGCATCACCCCGTTGCACTTATTCTCGCCGAAACAAATCAGGAACTCAAAGCCCCAGAGGACCGAAATCGCCGGCCAGATGATGGCCGCCGTCACGGTGCGTGAGATTCTGAAAACGGCATCGTTGAGCCACATGATGAGGTTGGTGTTTGGTTATAGGGTTGAGGAACCGAACGGTAATAGGATTGAAGGGGAGCTTAGGGGGTTAGTGGAAGAAGGGCATGACCTATTGGGTGCCCTTAATTGGAGGGATTACTTGCCCTTCCTAAGGGACTTCGATTTTCGGAGAATCTGGCGCAGGTGCTCCAATTTGGTTCCAAAAGTGAACCGGTTCGTCGGTTCGATCATCGCCGAGCCCCGGGCCGACAGCAACGAACGAACCGACCGGGATTTCGTTGATGCCTTGTTATCTCTCCGAGGACCCCACAAGTTGTCTGATTCCGACATGATTGCTGTACTTTGGGTAAGTCAAAAACATAAAAATATAACAATCATAAATCCAATTTTACCACGCGTAAAATATACTACATGTAACATGACTGATAATTGTCTTGTTAGAGTATCTTTAGCCGAAGAATAAAACAAAAAGAAAATTTCATGGATAACCTAGAATTGCATGTGATCCTCTTGCGTGTGATTTTTTTTTTCATGTTCACTCTCCGATCAAACATATTCTTGAAAAAAAAATCTTCCAAATTATTATGATTTAAGTATATTTCACTTAAAAGTGAACGAAATAGTAATTTATATGTATATTTATAATTTTGGAGATTAATGCATTTTGTTATTGAATAGTGTAAAAGTAGATAATATCTAATATTGATTTAAAAATAAATTATTGGTCAATGCATGTGTGATAATATTTAATTTGAGAATGTTGAAGTGAGACTAAGATTTTCTTTTTAATTGTTTTTAGGAAATGATATTTAGGGGGACCGACAAAGTGGCAGTTTTGATAGAGTAGGTGTTGGCTCGGATGGTGCTTCATACTAAGGTTCAGCAGAAGGTGCAAGAGGAGCTGGACGTGGTAGTTGGCTCACACGCCGCTGTGATGGAGGAAGAAGTGGCAGCAACAGTCTACCTCCCAGTGGTTGTAAAGGAAGTGTTGAGGCTTCACCCACCAAGCCCACTCCTCTCGTGGCCCCGTTTGGCCATCACTGATAGGACCATTGATGGCTATCACATGCGCAAAGAGACCACGACCACGGTTAGTATGTGAGTCATAGCCCAGGAGCCATGTGTGTGGATGGACCGACTTGAGAAGTTTGTTTCTGAAGGAGAAGGGGGTGTTGGTGGTGCTGAGTTTTCGGTTTTCGAGTCGGGTTGACAGGCCTGTCCCGGGAAGACTTTGGGCCTGGCCACTGTTGTGTTCTGGGTGGCATCTCTTGCATGAGTTTGAATGTATACCATTAGATGATGATGATAATGGAATGAACGATGTTGATCTAACAGAGATTCTAAGGCTTGCTTATGAAATGGCTAAGCCTCTCTCACTATTAAGGTTCGTCATAGGCGTGTTGGTGGTGGTTTGAGCTTATAATAATTAAATCAAGTTGAATAAAACCTTATGCTAATTTCAGGAGAAAAAAAAAGGATGTTTATTTTTTTTCTCTTTTCTCTTTTTTTTTGGGTTTTATTTTAATTTGACTGCCAAGTCATCAAGTCACAAGTTGTCCTAGTGTCAAAGGTTCTAAGAAGAAAACTATCTGAACCGATATTGTAAGTTTGAAATGGGCCACGCAGTACAGTTGATTGAATAGTGGTTTGGACCACTAACCAATTAAATTTCTATGATTAAAGCAAAAGCTTAACATAATATGGAATTTTAACTCTTATATAAGAAATCTCATACACACTTACCTTGCTAATTCAGATTTTATTAAAATAAATCTGGTAAGGTGCTTTCATATGGAAATCATCATATGGTTTCATATATATATATATATTACTAAAATCAAGTGAACATTATCATTATCTTCCTTCCTGTGCAAGTAAATAAAGCAACAAATAGGTTGAAAAAAGGTGCACATATACACCAAAGCAGCTAGGGCGCGTGCAGGGCGTAGAGCGACCCGATCTAGCAGCTTACTTTTTCATGGCGCCGCTGCTCTTTACATCTCCCTCTCCACAAAAAGAACTAAAACTTACCACCAAATTAAATTTCATTTCATTCATTTTCATTTATATAACTCAGCCCCCACCAATTAAAACCAAATCACACTATATAATATACACCATGGAAATGTAAACCTCCATTGCATGAATAGTGGTCTAAACCAATTAAAATGGTTCTTCAAATGGTCCCGACATCAATTGTGTCCCATGTTTATGCCAAGATAGATCCAGAAGCCTGCCTTATGGAGCCTTTGGTCATGTTACCGAGATGTAATATTTGATTCAAATGTGGCTTTCACATGAACCTATTTTTGTGTTGGAAAGGTTCTTCGCTTAATTTAGCTCTGGCACTTCGATTTGTTACTGAATTTTCTTTTCCATATACTTCCTATTTGAATGCTGATCTAGAGGTTGCGATGTACACTGGGAAGCTCATGCGCATTTCTAGCCAGTCTTAGGAACCAGGATAAACTTTTCCTACCTCAGGCTTGCGGAGCTGAGGGTTCTAATAGGACAGAGGCGATTGTGCCTAAATCTTAAGCTAGAGGGATAGAGCATAAAGGAGCAATGATAGGACAGCAAATGTACACAGATATGGTATAAATCAAATTTAAAACATATACAATATAATTAGAAGTATTTAATATTATACATATTCGGTATGGATATATAAACTATTTTAAAGTATTCATGTATTATAGTTATACATCAACTACCAGTTATTTTCATCGCTTTTAAAACAGTTGAAAATGTAGTGGTAAATGTGGAGTCTTATTTTATAACCAATTTATCAAAATGTGTTTTACCTTATGTGAAAATAATGCTTCTCCTAAAATATAAATAAATAAAATTAACAAAAGATGTTACATAGGACTGAACTCAGAAGTCTGAAATGCATACTTGATTTTATTTTATTTTATTTTATTTTTGACGGGTGTACTTAAATCTGTTGATTCAACCCATACAGAAGAATTAAACGGTTTGGCATTTATTTATTTTGAAATGATATTTTGAATTGAAACCGTGTGAATAGAAAACAAAATTAATATTGAGAGTTTTCAAGTGTCTAATATATTTTGAATTTCTTTTTAAATTAAATGCGTTTTGAATTTGGTAGTTTAGAACAGAAATAATCTTTAATTATTCACATTCACCTCCTGCTAAATGCTCCACATTATTTGAGGTTATTTTTTCTAGGCGAAGATTTTTATGCTCTAAACTGGTCAAGATAATAAATAAGCTTGAAATAACGATGGTAACAGTGACCTAGTGCCGGCAAGTAGAAAGGGATTCGAATAATATGGAGTGATGGATAGAAGAGACCGAATGGGTCTATACCTATTAGTATGTATTGATTAAGCTTTGAAACATCTAAGTTGGCCGAGTTGGTCAAAGGCACCAGATCACGGTTTTGGTCCGAAAGGGCGTGGGTTCAAATCCCACTGCAATTGCACGAACCTTTAAACTTGTTATAATTTTTAATTATCTTCATATTAAGAGAACAATTTAATAGTAACGATAATATCCAATGATTGCTTAAAGAAAAATAAAAAAGAAATGTGTACCTTTTTCGATATTTGTAAATTTTTTTCGAAAATTACTAAATGCTAACAAATATTTTTATACATTAACTTATTGAAACAAAATTAACTGTAAAATTTTATTTTCACTTGAAGGTAGAATGTGCATAGATAAATTCAAGTTGCAAGGACTATTCAGGGGATCAAATTTTGTTGTCCTACAATGGGAAATTGTTGCATGCATCTTGGAGCACTAAGATGGATTGTGTTTTTCTTTTTTTTTTGGTAAGCAAGTGGTTTGTGTTTTATCAATTGATAAAGTGACATTTCATTTTAGTTAGTAGTAGGACCCAAAACTTTATCTAATTAATATCGCTTTATTATTGAACAGAACACAATTTATCTAATACTCCATGACCATGCAAGTATTTCCCTCCCCTATCTTTGTCCCGGTGTTTAACCCTCCAACCAATAATTGTCAAATCAAATAAAAATGCCACGTCATTTTGTCTATACAATACAATAAAGGCAATTGTCCTTGAAGATAGTTATTTTGGTGTCTAATTTATTTTTTCCATTTTTAGCCTTGATAATAATCTAATTAACTTCTTTTGGGGTTAAAAAAGTAACTTCAAAATAATAAGTGTTGTCCTTAAAAAAATAAAAAAGAAAAAACTTCTGTACTTTTAGAAGCAATTTTCAACCAACTTATTTTGCTCTCTTTCTACTGTCCTTAAACAAAAATATAAAAAGAAAAAACTGTTGCACTTTTAGAAGCAATTTTCAAGCAAGTCATTTTGCTCTATTTCTATTGCAGTTAATTACCACCATTTCTACTCCTTCACATCTTTATCAATCTTTCTCTTTTGAAGATACATCTTTGTAATTTTCAACTCAAGTGGAGAATTGGTGCAAGTTATTTTGCTCTTCTTCTATTGCCTTATATGTCATATACTTCTCCGAAAAACCAAACAAAATCTTTTGCGAGAAACCACTTGGTAAGTCATCTTTCTAGGATTGACTTTAGCCCTTCCCCCAACCTGTGGATACTTTGTTTATTTTGGTTACATGATTTGGCTTTACATTGTTCCTCATATTGCTTTTTTATTTTTTTTTTACTACTTCCTATGAGAGAATGATTATGTTTGGTTTCACATTAAATAGATTATGGCTATGACTATTATGATTAAATTATTTTTAACAGTGAATGTTGTGCTTTAAATTATTCTTATGGATTATCCACTTATGATGCACAGCTTTCTTAATCATTCCTCTAATGTATGTACAAAAATACAATCTTTTCGTTTTGCAGAAACAACATTAGATATACAAATATAGGAGAAAATTTTAAATTTTTTTTTTAATATATATGCTTTTCAAGGCATTCAAACCCTAAGAAAATATTTAAAATTTTTCAGAATTCAAGTTAAATCCAAATGCTATCATTACGCTTTCCTTGCATTGATTAAATTAAAAATTTATATCATATATGCTATCATTTTTATCATATATTAACTTTCTCTTTTAGATATTAAATTAAAAATCTGCCAATTCTTATTTGTATTGATATATGAATGAATATGAATATATATATATATATAGCCTAATTAGTATTGATGCAATAAATCTATGCATATTATAAAGGGGTTGTGGTATTTTGGTGCCAATTTTTTTATTTCAATTTTGCTCTCTTTAAATTAAATTTTCAATTTTATCAGTAAAAAAGTTTAAGGTTGTAGAAAGATATAAGCCACCTGCTTTCAAATTAAAATTGCCTTCATTCATATTCATCTTCCTTTTAAAACGGCAAAATTGCCAAATTCTCTTCATTAATGGAAGTGCCAAATGGTGAACTTGACATTGGCCTCATCACTTCCTTAACCCTCAAACAATTGCCAACACAATCACCAATTATGCTCATCTATTATGAGAAAAAAATTTACACAAAATCATGTAAGTAAACTTAGTACTTTAATTTTAATTTTTATGGATACAAAGTTGTTCTTTGGCTATATATCATGTCTCAAATTCACATGACGATACGAGGCAATACTCAAATTCAATAGGGCAATATTTTGAAGAAAAAAAAGTATAGTCCAAGTTTATCTCTTGAGAGAGAATAAGTTTAACTTTTGAGTCCATGTTAAGTTTTTTCCCCTCTTTAAAAAAAAAAATACAAGATTCTTCATTGCAGTGCTTCTTTTTTTCTCTTCAAAACATTTACCATGATATTGCTTTTTTTTTTTTAAATCATTTTTAGAATCCATCTTTGTTAAATTATTAAGAAAATATATATTCTTAGTTGTCAGTCATATTAAATCCTGACAAATTACAATAATCTATACACTATATAAAGGGAATTGTGGTGTTTTGGTGTCCAAATTCCTTTTTTCAATTTTGTCGTTGTTATTCATTTGTTAACCTACTCTTATTGGGGTTACTATTGTAAATTAATGATATTTACTACCCAATACTGAGTTTAGTTTTTCATTGAGAGACAATAATTTATAAACATTCAAGCGATTTTCTCATTCTCTTGCCTTATTAACCAACCAAAAGAAAACTAAATCTCATTTGCTGCTTACTACAACATGATTACTTTGCAAAAGTTAGCGTTCAGTGGAGAGAAGAGAATTGT
This sequence comes from Dalbergia cultrata, assembly GCA_031216105.1. Lineage (NCBI taxonomy): Eukaryota > Viridiplantae > Streptophyta > Magnoliopsida > Fabales > Fabaceae > Dalbergia > Dalbergia cultrata. The sequence continues at coordinate 24,514,952 of CM062353.1, read as the reverse complement.
AATTTCGGTCTTTGTGCTAAAAAGTGACATCTCTAGCTTCCAATGTTCTTCTTTTTTTGCTTTTTTTTAAACAAAAATTTATTTGTTTTCATTGTTATTTATTACTTGATTCATTGATTAATGACATCTTCTGTTTTTTCCATCTTCAAGGTTTAAAAAAGCCTTATAAGATAATAAAATGAATGAAATCGGATTGTCATTGCTGCTTCATAATTCGACAAGAAATAAGACTAAAAAGAAACCTTGTATTGCTTCCGATGATTGTATTTTTATTCAAGAAATTAATTTATTGACATAAGTAATTACTTTGATATGCTTAGTTAGTATCATTCACAATTTCAATAGTCTCTCCTCTACATGGTCTTCTTTAATTTCAATATCAATAACTATATTCTTTGCGTTTGGAATATAAATAGTTTGTATACATACATTTACTTTGATAAGGTTATCATTATCCCTTTTGTCATTTTTTCCAATAGTTTTGTTGCTCTAAATAAACTATGGATCAATAAGTATAATTTTTGGGAGGAAAATATATATCTTGAAATATAGAGAGTAAAGTTTAATAATATCATTTTTTTTTAAGGAATGAGGAATATGTTAATACTAAAATGGTTAAAAATGTGGCTTGACGAACCCGATAGTGCCCGGCAAGTCGCTAGTTTGGGTAATGGAAATGTGTTTTTGTACTTACCGCATGAATCCACTCTCTTTAATATATATATATATATATACACACACACACACCACTACATACTGGGCCTTTACTAACATGTTGTTGGTAACACTATTCAAAGTGTTACTAAACGATGTTTTAAACAACAATTTTATAAAAAGTGTCATCAAATCGCATTCTTATTCACCTTAATGCAAAGTGGCCCACTAAAACAATTTCACATATGCTTAACCCATCTTTGGCTCTACAAACATATAGCTTTAGTACCATACACTCAATCTCTCTTCCGTTTCACACATGCTCAAAATGGCTCAAGCATCATGAGCTTCTATAGATTGACAAAACATTGATGTGTTATGTTGCTCCACTCGCAAATTGACTTGTGAAGAACGTTCCAAGTTCTTGCTCAAATAATAGTTTGGTGAATCAGTGCAGAGTCTGGTGAATTGGTGCTATTTTTCCCAACAATCGTGCAAAGTTTTTTTTTTCTTCTGATTTTGCAGGTTGTGAATCGGTGCCATTTCCATTTGCTTCCATTACTTCAGCTCTCTCTCCTTATAGGTTTGGTTAGTAAAAACCTAACTCTGATTGGAATCCTAACTCAAGACTATAAAATATTGGCATATATAAATTCATATTTCAAATTGTTAGGGTTAGTTTTTTATGAACTCTTCTACTTCAAATCCATAGCATATTAACTCAGAATAATTGAATTGTGGTTTGTGATCGGAGTCATTGTTTTTCCAAAGATCACAATGTGTTTTCCTATGTTCCAATGCCTTTCATTCCTTTTTTTGGTTCATTTTTTGGGCAAAAAATTGTGCAATTATTGAGCTACAGTAGTGAATAATCTTAGATTTTCTAGATTTCTCCTCTTAATTTAATTAACCGGCTCCATATTTTGTTTTTCAGAATCATTGAATTGCTCATGCACTTTCATTTGCTCAAAAGTAATCTAGCTTTTTTCTTTTCCTCCATGTTGGTATTCTTCTTTCTCTTCAATTTCAACTATGTATATGAATCTCGAATATCGATTTCTCTTTTAGATCTTAATGTTGGATTTGATATTTAGAGGAACAATAGTCTATATTAGCTTTCTTTGACTGCAAATGCAATTTGGGTTATTTGAGATTATATTGTGTTTAATGAAACATCTAACTCAACTACTGGTTTGCAATGAACATGAGTACATGTTTGAAGTTATAGTTGTGACAATTTATCTGATAGAAGCTTGTTTCTATTCATTACGGTAACAAATAACTTCATTTGGGTTCAAAATTTTCCTGGAAAATCAAATAACCTTGCTTACATTGGCTGTATATTAAGTCCAAGTCTAAATGGGGAAAAAAAGGAGCAATCTTAAATGTATTAAAGAATTGCATGTTCAAATTCTACGTTCTTCTAAGCTTAACTCAAAAAGAACATGAGATCAAAGTGTTTCTTTTCTTTATTCCCCTCTGTACAAAATAGATAGAGAATATTGCCTTTAAAAGATGTTCCTTTTCCCTTAGGCTTTGTTTGGTTGGAAGGAAATTTAAAGGAAGGAGAAGGAGAGGAAGGGAATTGGAAGGAATGATATTATTTTCCTTTGTTTGGTTGGAACGAAAAATGAAACAGTGAAAATGAACATGTGGGGCCCATCCATTTTCCTTTCCCCCCACAATTGGGCGAAAAAGCCAAGGAAATCTTCACAACACTTCCCCATTCCAACAATACTCCTTTGTGTGCTATTGCTCTACGTCATTGCCAAACCACCTAACTGCAAGTCTCCATCTTGTCCATCGCACTTGCACTAATTTGCAAGTCTCCCAAATGCAGTACCCTCTTCCTTTTATGAAGCAACACTCTTCTTCTTTTCTTTTTTTTATCAAATGAAAGTCAACCTTAAAGCAACCCAAAAGAGGAATGCTGAGCAAAAGAGTACATAAGATCAAATGCTATCGGTTTAAATACCAAAGCAGAGACAAGAAGCATTGCTCACTTTGCTATAAAATACTTCTAAAATTTTTGCTTTATTTCTGACTTAATTTTGATATCTTTTTTAGGATTATAGTTTTAGGTCATTTAATTTTTTTTCTCTTTTCAATTACCATTTTTTTGGGCTTATAGTCAGCTGCCAAAAGAAAGAGAATAGTTTTTATTCATTATCCATTTAGTTGTAATTCAAAAACCAAAAAATTTGGCTTTGATTTTTAGGGTTAGACGAACAGTATTTGGTTATTAAATGACATGAAAAACAAGGCAATTGAGTTTTATTAATATTTTTATTTATTAGTTAATATTTGATATTATAAGTAACTAATTTGTTAATTAATCTCTATTGAATGAAATTTTAGGCTATTAACTTTCCTACACGACTCCATATTTTGGTTGAAATAACACTTAAAATAATGTAAGCGTAAAAATGTTATTTGACACAATTATCTTTTTCTTTCCTTTCATTTTTCCATACAAACAAACAAAAGAAACTAACTTTCCTTCCGTTTTCTTTCCTTTCCATTTCTTTCTTTTGCCAAACATAGTGTTAAAGTCACCTGCTTCTTAATATCTTGGTTTCTTATCTAGGCACTAATTAAATTTTGGTTTCTTATTTCAATAAAGGGTTAATGTATATTGTTTAAAATGTTCTTAATGTGTTATGGCAAGCGAAAGAAGAGCAAGTAGCTCAATGGTAGATGTCATCAATGAGCAGGAAGAGCAAATTGGTTTGAACCCCTGTTAATCTTCTTTTATATCTCAGCTTCAAATATGACTTTGCATAATTAAATGTTTTGTTGACTTGACATCACACACAAAGAAGTATGACGAACATGAAAAAAGATAAAAAAAAAAAGACAAAAAAAAAGAAATGGGCCAACGACATAAATTAGTCTTGGAAAATTTGATGGTCCTCTTATTTTTCTCATAAAATTAGTCTTGGATTATTATCCTCTCTGACAATTTTTTGGTTACTATCCCAACATCTTACCACCATGAACATAACTTATCCCTCCAAGATCACCTTCATTGTATTCCGTATCTCTACCTCCTTTAATCTCCACTTCGCCTTGGCCATTGCAACCACCACCACCCTTCACCGTCTTTCTCCACCACCGTCATTCTCGATTGCCAGCAAGCCCTTAGCCCTTGCCCCAACCAAAAACTGAGTTCACTCTTAACTATATTTGATGCCCCTCTCCCTTTCTTTAATCCCTAGCGCCAATCCATGTGACTAGCACAGCCAGTCAACCACAACATGTCTCATTCCCAAGCCTCCACTGCAAATTCGTACTATCAGCCTCATTCTTTTCTCGTTGGTCGCATCAACCACTCACACCAAAGTCATCGCTAGCATTGATCTTCTTTTTGGTTTTCTCGTTGGGTTTGGTTTTGTGCTTGCTTCAAATTGTGAAGGTGTAGCAAGACATGGGTCTTGGAAGATTTATTGATTTTGAGTTCAATTTTGTAAAAGGATATAATTTTTTTATGTTTCTTTTTATTGATACCGTAAGTTGCACATGTTGTTAGTACAAAAAAAAAATCTCTATGAAGTTGGGAATTGGGTTTTTACAGTTTGTTTTATTTTTTTAATTTGCACATTTGAATATTTAACTCTTGCGGTTGCTAGTTGCTATGTATGGATGAGTGGTGGACATGCCTGCATGAATTTTTAAGATGTTGTACACTTTTGAGGGAAGCAAAAAAAATGTTGAAAATGATAATCTTGTCTTGCTTTTGAATGATCATGGTCAAAGGATCTTGAAAAGATTGAAGGTAGTGGTGGTTTCTTAGAGTTGAGAGGATTGTTTTTTGGAGCATTACAATTGGAAGTATGTTATGTCAAAACAGGTACTGAGTCATTGTCCTATTCCTGAATTTTTTGTGTTATATCTAACATGAGTATCTTTTTCTATTTTTAGGAAAAGAAGCTTGTTACTAAGATAATGAGAACAGCTAAGACAGGAAACAAGGTATGATATGTATTTGCTAAAACATTTCTTCTCTACTAATATTATGCAAATTGAATTGAGAAGTTGTCACCTTGATATGTCGTTCACATGTTGGAGTTTAAATTTAATTATGTGTTTGGATTTGCTTATTTTAGGTTGAAAACAACTTATAATAGAAAGTTTTCTAGCATAAATTTTGAAAACAGTGAAAGAAAAAACATTTCTCTAAAATAATATGGTGATAGACAAGCTCAGGTACTTTCTTTTCGAATGTATTCTTAGCTTGCAAGTTGTATTGGAGGATACATAGTTAAATTATCAATTAAACTATAATTATGAAGTTAGTTGTAACTACTTTATGTTAATAATTACTTTCCATTGTATATAAATAGGAATTGACACTCATCAGTAACCAACATATTGTACTCTCTCAATGATAACTTTCAATGCAAGATAATTTTCACACAGTGCTCTCCTCCATCCTTCTCATCTTCCTCTTTCTACATCATAGTTCTGAGTTTATCAAGAAGTTGGCCAGGCTTTGGCAACAAATTGCTATTCTTAGTCCAAGTTCTATTTATAGTTTGAAGTGTTCATATTATTTTGTTTGAGAACTTGTTCTTTTGTGCAGATGGAAATTGAGTGATATGACTGTGCTGTTCATTCTTCTCTATGTGAACTATATTGAGCCCATATTACTCAATATGCAATTTGTGGTTTTTTTTTTTTAGTGGCCAACACTTTGTGAAGCGAAGAAGTACATGACATTTGGATGATATTTGTTTTTGATTGGACAATACTCTTGGATTTTACATTCTTTTTTGGCTTTTGGATTCACTACATTGTGATATGGGAAGATTTGAATGGGAAAGTTCAATTTACTTTGTTATTACTTTTTTCTTTGCTAAAGTTTTAAATTGTGATCATAACCTTTGGTTATGTTTTGGTAGATTAGAACTTCTTAGGATAAAAGAACTTCAATTAGGTATTTAAATTGGTAACATTTATCTAGTATTGCAAAAAAAACAAAAAGAGATAAAGGCTAGCATTTTAAAAAATGTTAACAAAAGTAATGAATGGTAACATATTCAAAGAAGATATATGGTAGCGTTTTTTAAATGTTACTAAAGTTGGAGAAAATTGTTACTAAAACTCTTTAGCAACACTAGGTATAGACAAAATTGATGAAAATGTTACTAATGTAAATAGCAACATTTTTTGTCTGATTTGCTAACATTTTTTAAATATTAGTAAAAGTCTAATTTGCAGTGTACTTGGAATGTATTGAAAAAAGATAATAAAAAATTCAAAATAAAAGAAAATTATTTCATCAGGGGATAACTAAATATATACAAGGTTGTGTTTAAACATATTCCCACAAATATCACAACTCTTTAAACTGACGTAGTGTTTAGGTGCTGGATAATTTGGTCTAGTATTAATCTTAGACCTTCACATGATCCACTATTTAACACCATTAGATTTTTTTTGGATGGTCCATATCTAAAGTGATAATAATTATATAAAAAATATAAAATTAGAAAATAAAATAATAACTTCTCAAATTACAAAATTAACCTTTTCTTACTTTTCAATCTTCCTTCCATCCACACTCACCCCTCTCCCTTTACCCGAATCTCATCTTCATTTTCCTTTCACCATTGACAACATAATTAGAACAAAAATGGACAATAATGCAACACTATATCAATTTAAAATCATCAATCCATAAGAAATTACTCTTCTTGTTTCAATTTTTAACTTCAAACTCTTCAAATAACAATTGTTTCCATTACTTTTTCCTTTTTTCTTTTTTTTTGGTGAGAAACTGCCTAGAAGTGGCTCATATTTGGACAAGATTGTTAAATTCTACAGCCTCAACCATTTTCTTCACTCTTGATCTTAAGAATTGGATTATGTTCAATCTCACAGCAGCTTTGCTCAAACACTAGTTGCAACTCATTTTGGGGTAAGTGAAAGGAGTGAATTTATTGGGTAGTGCAAGACTTTTGTGGCAGTGCTGTGGGGGTGGGTGTTCTTGCCTTCTTGTTTCTTCAGTTAGTCTTCAACTCAAGTTATAGGAAGCTCTTACTGAAAAGCGATTCTAATGTTGTGGCAGAGCTTCTCAATATTGAAGATCAAGGGCATGTAAACCATAACACCCTTTTTACGAGATTCTTTTATCTATGAAAAAGGGGACGTTGGTAGGGGTGGTTGCACCAGCAAGTGCAGAGGCAGCTACTTACCTTCGTTGGGGGCAGCAGCAGCGATGCTGTTATTGGAGGCAATAATGGTGACTGAGAGAAACATGGAAGAAGGAAAAGAGGGTTAATGGTTGTTGAAGAAATTAAAAACTAAAGCTGGGTTGTTTAAGTAATTTCACTAAAATTAATTGGGGAGCACATGAAGGTCTAAAAGAGGAGTGGACCAAATTGTCAGCCACCTAGTGTTTAACAATGTTAGGTGTCTTCTACCTTGGTCCCTAGTATGTTTTGGACCTTGTGATGGTCCCTTTAATTTTGTCATCAAATTACTATATTATTCCTATTTGATTTTTTCAATTTCCCTTCCCAACCACTTAGCTCTCTTTTCCTACTTTTACATCTCCAATCTCTCCTAGCAAAACACTCAATCCGAAAGAAATTGCAACTGTATGATATAAAATATTTACAAAATTTAAGAAAACAAATAAAAAAGAACAAGAAGAAGAAAATAACACTATGGAAAACTTAAAAAACTATATGGAGATAATGAACTACAAGGCCATGGCAATTGGCAATGAATGGGTTGCAGTTGCACAACATGAAATATACATATATGTGTGTTCAATTAGTAATATCTTAATTAATTGTTGAGGCCATGGATTCCTTTGCATGGTGCTGATGGTAGCGCTTTCCCTTTTGGAAGCATGCTCAAAATCAGTAGCCTGTATTTGTCATCGGCAAGTCTCGTTCCCAACAATGATAGCTTCACTCTAACCTCCATGTGGTGGTCACATGGTGTTGACACTGGTCCAATTGTTGGTTCCTTCACCTTATATATCACACCCCCTCCCCCTCTTAGCGGCCACTAGGAAGTACAAGGTTCAAGGTGGGTTCAATTGTTGCAGGTGTACACACCCCATCACTCACCTCTCTTACTAAAATTGCTTTGCAAAAGTTAATCTTCGTTTTCCAATTCAAGTGTACAATTAATTTGGGGGTGAGACAAAGGGAAGGTGAGCAAGCAATTAGGGGGAATAGGATGAAGGGTGGGATGGTTTTGCTAAAGGGTTAAATTTGTAAATCTAAAAACCGTTCAAATATATGATTTAACTGGATGATAATGTAAAATTTCTTTGGCTTTGGAAATTCTATTAGTTCTTGGCCCCCCCATTAGTCGAAAATGTAAGGTAAACATGAAACATGTAATTAATCCTTCCATTGCAGTACATGAAGGACAATCATAAATGAATGAGTAACTTCAATTCACATAAACTTTTAGATACAATAAAACACAATATCTAATCGAGATCATAAAACTTTTTTTCTCCTGGTGTAATAAGCAAGAAACAAAAAAAAAATAAATCCTTCAAATAGACAATGTCTTTTGTTTGTAAAATAACTTGAACAAAGATGAAAGGAATAAAGAACTATATATAGTGTTAGCAAAATCCACCACCGGTATCATTAATATTAAAAGCAGGTGGGATGACGAAGTGCCAAAGCTTCTTCACACCACCAACCCTGTATTTCATGCACAAAAACTCCTGCGCATATTGTTGTTCAACCTTCCTATCCGCATCATGCAGAAACACATGCGTGACGCCCGGCCTCTTCCTCTCACGCGCCATCATTGCCGCCGAATATATCACCGCCATCCTCCCCGGTGCTGTATCTGCATACCCTCTCGGTGCGTCTATCAAGATCACATCCCAATCACGCTCATACACCTCCTTCGGTAACTCGCTTAGGGCTAACTGACACTGCGAGTAGGCCCTGAGCGCGTGGCCGGCGGAGCAATACTTCTTGTAAGAAGATAAAAGCGTGTCGGCTTGGGAGAGGCTCGTGGAGTAACGCACCGTGTGGATGCGTAGGATAGGGAAACGCTTGAGTGCTGAGAGGATCCACTTAGGATTCTCTTCGAGGAATACGGTGTTGCCACCTGGATTGAATGTGTCCCACATCAGTGAGTCATGTCCGATCCCAAATACGAGGAAATTGCATGGCGCTAGGTATTGGAGCACGTCAAAGAGTCGCCGAATCTCGCCAGGGGACTGATGAGGAACCCAGCGAGATGTTGCGTAGTGGAGGATGGTGACGAGGGGGCTCGCCGTGGAGGTGAACTCGGCGGCGATGATAGCCTCAGCTTTGGTTAGGGGCACGAAGGAGGGGGGCTTTTGGGTGCAGAATTTTTTGGAGTGGAGGAGTGTCCAGTGGAAGAAGAACAGGAGGAGGATAGCGATGGCAACAGCGGTGGCGGCAACAATGCGGACGCTGCATGGGGTGGGAGGGAGTTTCTTCTTTGTGCCCTTTCGATTGATGGAAGGTTGGTATAAATTGAAATACCAAGGTTGCATGTTGTGGTGCAATGTTTTTTTTGGCCTGTGAGGAGCAAGTTAACTTATTTGAGTTTGTTGCGATTGTACGTTTTGGAAAAGAGGTTCATGCAGGTGAAGGCGATTTTGTAGTGATTTAAGCTATACGTGGCAGTTCCTAGTGGATGGAGTTGACTTATTGTTTCTATAATTAGCTTGATCTAGAGATCTAGAGATTTGTCACTTAATATATGATGCAAAATGTAAGATGTGGATCGCAGTTAGAGCTAGCTAGCTGCAAATTCTTGTAAAGTGAAACGAATAAGCCTCTACTTGTCGAGTTACAAATGGAAGGTAAGGAATGAAATACTTCAAACAAAAAGCAATATGAAGAAAAGAACTAGACAGAATTTTATTTAAGAGGTTAGTTTTGATGCAACCCGCGTAAAAGGACCATTATATTATCATTTCTTCACATTCTTGTATATTATATAACTAGTAGTTATTTAATCTTGATGGACTGCTAATATAAAAATATTTTACATAGGATCATATTCTTTAATTAATGAGTATGAAAGTCAACTATTATAACCAGTATAATAATAAGAGGATGGGAATTTTTTTGGTTGTATACTTCAATTTTCACTGTGAAATCACTAGCCAAGCATGAATCATAAGTTTTATATTGACAAAATTTCTGAATAAATACTCACCTTGTTTCTTTTTTATGAAAAAAGGTTAGGCAGAAAAGTCTAAGTCTTCAGAAGTTGGAGTGGTAAGCAGTATCACCCCCAAGAAAGCTTTTTAGGATTCGAATCCCTCGATCTTACAGGTAAAGTCTATCCAGGACTCAACCCACTTTCTTTGTGCTAACTCTCGTTAGGTATCATCACCTTATTTCTTGAAGTAGCACATATAAGGGCTCACTTGGTATGCATGATATGGTAAAGTCTGATAGTATAAGACTTGATAAAATAAAACATGATAATATAATGTCTAATAAATTTTTAATTTTATATGGTGTTTGGTATAACATTATATAAGATATTCAATTTTATATTCTGTAATATCATTATTTATTTATAAAATTTATGTAAATATTTATTAATTAAAATTTAATTTAGATTAAATGTTATTATTTATTTCAATATTTTATAATCATTTATTATTTCAATAAATTATATAAAATAAAAATTCATATTTTATATATTTTAATGTTTTATATTTTTAATCATAATTATTAAATTAAATTTATTAATTCTTACTTTTATATATTACATATCATTTATTCTTTATTTAAAATATTCATTTGCTATTAAATATTTTTTATTTTATTTTATTTATTATTTATCAATTTTATTTATTTTATTTTTTTATATATATAACTAAATTGATATTATATATTATTTAAATTTATTTATTAAAAATATTTTCATTTTTATAATTTTTATTATTATTTATTTAAGAATTATTTTATTTTAATAAAATATTAAAAAAAGTAACTTTATATGTTAAAAACTAATTAGACCTACTCTGGCCTCCTCATATTGTATTAAGTTATACAACATTTTGACATATATGAGACTTATGACGTAGAAACCTATATAATATGTTAGCTACACCAAACAATGGATAAAAACATAATATATAGTATTAACTTGTACTATCATGCCTAATATATCATACCAACACACCTTAAATTACTTTGAATCCTGAAATTTAAAAGTTAATTTTTTAATTCTTAAAGCTGTAAATGTGAGCCAGTTTATTCCCTTTCTCCATTTGGTTTTTCCTAATGAAATTACATTAAGTAATATGCTAAATTCGTATTAATATCCTACCTTGCCTTTAAGGGTCTATTTGCGAGATGGATTTAGAGAGGGAAGGAAAAGAAGGGAAAGACTTTGAAGGATTAACTAGTGTTTGTGAGTTTTGTTAATTGAGGAAGGAGATGTTTGAAGGTTTTTTAAAACCTTCCCTAATCCTCCATTCACCTCTATTTTGAGTTCTCCAATTTTTTTTGGGGGGGATTTAGTGACATATGAACTGAAAATATTATTTTACTCTTATTAATTTTAATCAACTTCAGAAATGACCAAACCAAACATCTCTCTCTCACTCCCACACCCACACCCATATTCTGAAAGCCGGACCGGCGGGAACTAGCCTGCTTGAAACCAGTAAAACGGGTAATCCGCCCTGGTCCTTGCGGTCCAGCGGTTTGGGGGAAAAAAAAACAACACAAAACGGCGTCGTTTTTGCCTTTTAATTGATGAATCTGTTTTTGGTTTTGCCTCCATTTCCTTTCTGATACCTTGCCAAAGCCAAACCCGAGTTTCCAAAGTGTTCCTTTTCTCCTTTTCCTTTTCGCGGGGAGAACCAGAGGACCAGCCGCCGCCACGAGCTCGCCGTGCCGCCTCCCTCGCCGGCACTGTCGCCGTCAACGCTGCCCTGCTTGCTTCTTCCTCGATCTGCTTCTGCCTGCGTCCTGTTCGCCCCCGCCGTGCCGCGCCTGCCCACGGTGCCACCTGCCTTGCCGTCGCCGGCCTGCGTCCTGGTCTGCACTTGCTTCTGCCTCCTTCGTCCGCCGTGCTTGAAGGTAAGCTTGAAGCTTGAAGCTTCTGCCTCCTACCTCCTTCTTTGCTTTGCTTTGAAAGCTTGAATCTTGAAGCTTGAAGTTTGAATCTTTGAAAACATGCTTGTTTTGCGTTGAAGGCTGCCTTTGTTCCTTTACTGTTTTTAGCTTTTTATTCCCATGTTTTTTATGAAGTTTGTTTATTGTAATTTGAAGCAAATTTTGGACTTGATTATTTTGCTCAGTAGTTAGTACTAATTTGATTTGTGGCTCTGTACTGGATTATTATTTACATGTATTTCATTTTATATTTTTTTATATATTTATATAAATACAAGTTTTATTATATACTAGTTATATTCCGGTTGGATTCCGGTTGAATTATTGAACAACCGAACTATTACCCTGACCGGTTTGATGTTCGGTCCGATTTTCAGAACCTTGACGCCCGCACACACACACACACACACACACACGAGAGTCACAGCTCTCTTTGTAACCTTCATATGCGAATGATACTCGAACCCTAATCCCAATTTCATCGAACCCTAATCCTAATCTTCTTCCATTCGATTCCGTTCAGCTATACGAAGATCTTCTTCCTCAAAGGATCGCATTTCTAAACTTCTCGATTCCATTCGATTCGCGAAAACCTTCTTTGTTTCCGAAAATCTCTTGATGTCAGGATCGTGTTTCTAAACAAGTTCATCTAAGGATTGTGTTTTAGATCAGCTTCAGCTTCACGTTAGCTTCAGCTTCAGCTTCTGCATGAGGTCACCGTGCTAATTTATTTCGCGAAATGTGAGTCATCTTTGTCTCTCTCATTCCTTCTTCGCATCACAACTAGAAAATTTTTTTTCACACGTTCATTTTATGTTGATCCTCTCATCACTCTCGTTCTTGTGTCGCCAGCTATCACGTTTCTGGTAGCCGCACCAACCACTCCAGTTGCCGTTCGACCGCTGCATCGCATCTGACTTCCAGGTCCCATCCTCTCTCTCTGTTAATTGAGCTTTTACTCTGCCCTTGGCTCGCTACTGTTGTTGCTATTGATTTTTCTTTGATTTAATATGTTGATTTAATGTGGGATCATAATAGTTTCGACTAGGCGCGGGGTGCATCCCTTATTTGTGTATTGTAACATTGCTTTGATTTTTTCCTTGCTACCTTATTTGTGTCAACTTGAAGATGAGAAATTGCGAGAAAGAAAAGAATGACAGAAAAATTGAATAGAAAAAAGAATCCATATTACATAAAGAATACCATATTTGTTATTGTAGTGGTGACAAAAATGAAAAATGAATGAAAGAATCAAACTACAATAGCCACACCAATAAATTAATATTGGAATCAAAGCTACAGTAAATGCCATATAGACCTAGTATTCTCTGGAGGTGTTGCATTCTGGTGGAAGACCCTGGGGAAACCTCTTTGTGTCAGTGCAGTAATTGTATATCATCTAGATCTTCTGCAACCATCTTAACCTCTCTTGAGCTGTAGTGTCCAGCTCCTGTGAAAGCTAAGAGGAGCTGCTAGTGGAAGGACTTGAACCACAAGATGATGCTCCATTAGACCAGGTGCAAGCATCAGCGTTGAAGCTTCTGTAGGAAGCTGTGAATGGAGCTTGTGTCCAAACTGTCTTGATGAGTCCACCTCTTGTTGCCCAGTCATCTGCATTCCACAAACTAGAATATATCCTCATTGGCTGGTTCTTTGGGAATGGGACACCAATATTCTCTTGAGTTCTTGAACTCTCTGATGGAAGTGCCATCAACTGAGAATCTGAAACAGAAGAGTAAAACAAATGATGTTTAGTCCCTATGCAGAATATAGATGGTGAAAAACTGACCAAACATAGTGTGCTAACTGTGTGGATGAGAGGGCTTACATAATCTGCTGGGGGTTCCAAATGATGGAATAAGTGTGGAAATCAGCGGTAGGGTCAAACCAAAGATAGAATTGCTGTTCCCTGTTTAAAAGCAAACTTTTATGATATGTAACATAATAGTGTGTGATTGATTTTTCAATGTTACAATACATCAAAATATATCCTTCCTTCCCTCACCTTTCCTTCCCCTCCAATGTCTTCCCTTTCCTTTTCCCCCAAACTCTCAAACAAAGCCTAACAGACCTACACCTACGTGGCAACACAACACAATGAATAATGAACACAAACACACAAAACTGACACTTACACAAAAGTCAACTCTTTCTTTCCACTTCCAGAAACCCTCGCTCCGCCGCACACTGCTCCACCTCCGGTCAGCTCATCCCTTGGCCTTTTCTTTTGTGCTGACACCACAGGTGCAGTTGGGTTCCTCTTTTCATTATGGTTCGTGTATTACTTGTTCTCCTCGGTGAAGATAAATGGAGAAGCTTAACACATTCACAACTTTTTTTTGTTTTTTGTTTTTGGTATCACCGAAATTGTTTTTAATTTCATATCACTGAAAAATAAAAAAGAAACTAGATCTGTGAAATGTAATGGTAACTTCTATTTCATCTAGTTTTGTTTTTTAAATTTCTAATTTTAATTCTCATTGAATTTTGAGCTGGTACAAATTCATTAAATTGCAATTTGTGATTTTATGATTTTACTTTCTCTTTGCAAAAATTTTTTTTTGAATTTTTCTTCATTACATGAATATTCTGCTAAATATCTTAATTAGGTACCTGTGACCTGAACCGAAATAAACCGACCTGAACCCAAATTGATTGGTTTGGTTTAATTTTACCCCCCTCCAAAACTGAACCAAACCGACTTGATTACGCCTTTATTATTTTTTTTTTTCTGCAAAGGAAATCTACATTTTGGAACAATTCAAACGAGGGTGCACCGCTTCAGAGAGAGCAGTCACGACACAGATCAATCTAGCACTAAACATCTCAATGCAACTCTCATCATCATCTTCTTCTTCTTCTCGTTTCGTAGGTAATAATTTTATATCACAAGTATGCTCCTTTGACTAGTTAGTTCTGTGTGTTCTCATCATCTTTAAACATTTGTTCCGTACTCTCAGACCCATAGTTCGATCACAATGTGGCAAAACAAATACGGTCCACTATAGTTAGTTAGCAACTGGGCAATATATTTTTTTTATCTCGATATGACGTTGCGATTATACCTTTGCCTTTGGAGGATTATTTGTTGTGCTCTTCATTTATTTTTGCTACATTTCTACGACCCAGGTTATTTGATTAGTTCTTTGCTGTGCTAAAAGTATTTGATTTATGTTGCATATATAAGTTCTTTAATTTTTTCTACTTAATTACTGCTTGCATATATCATAGGTTTTAGCTCACTATCACTGGGTTCGTTCTCTTAAATATGTCAAGTGCATTCTTATAGAAGTGTTTTCCCCATTGTTTGAGTTATCTGTTTCAATGGGTTGGACCATCGACTCAATGACCTGAACCTATGACCTCTTTCTTACCACTTGTTTAGGGCGTGTTTGGAAGAAAACAGTCTTTAGTGTTCATTTTTTGTTTTCAATCTATTTATTGTTTTTTAGGATTTTGTGAAGGAAATAGTGAAAACTGGAAATGAAAACTAAAAATTGGATTTTGAAGTCTTTGCTATTTCTTTCACAAAATCATGAAACAAGAAACTAATTGAAAATAAGAAATGAAAATTAAAAAATGTTTTCTGAAACCAAAAGGGTTGCAGTTTTCCTGCATTTTTCCATTCTCAGTTTAAAATGTCCTTACCATCTTCAATATGGTTTCAGTTTTATCCTGTGCCTTTTTTTTTTTAATTAATTATTCCTGTTCTCTTGTTCTGCATCCTTTAAGTTGTAGATGTGATTCTTCTTCACAGTTGCTGCCAATAGATTTCCCTGCTGTACGTTGCAGTACAAAATTTTTACTTAGTTATGTGAATTGCACAAAAGTTGATTGGGTTCATCGCAGTGCAAGTTTTAGCAAAATTAGATCTATGGACTATGATAATTATAAATGTGGATCACAATTCTTTTAATTTTGATTGTTGCCCATGTTAAGTTTGTCAATATTATATACCAACTAAAAAATCCTTTATGTTTTGAAACTCCGCAAGCTTTTTAGCATGAGCGCTGCTGCCTGAACAAGTGGCACACTGCAGCTCACAATTTGACTTGCCCGCAGCTTGAAAAGCTTTGAGATTTCAATCAATGTGTTCTTCTTTAGTTGCAGGTTTTTGATTGGACATGGCTGATTTTCTGATCTCTACCCACCGAGCAAAGTGGATCTTCACTCCTCAACAGCTGGTACTTGTTTCTTTCTATCTTTGCTTCGTTTATGTTTCTTGTCTAGCTACAAGGTGTTCTGTAGAAACGAAAACAAGAAGTCATGACTCATGAGTCATAATCACTTATGTTCTTCCCCCGATGAAGGCTGATTTAGTTTCTGCAGTAGTTCATATGGTTGCTTTACAAGCAGATAATTTTAAATTTGTAAATTGTTAGCACAGCTATTTTGAAAATTGCAAGGTAGGTTGAGAGAATTTTACTTTCTTATTTGTTGCAATTTCCTTTTTCGTGCTAATGTGCTATTGGTGCACATTAGGCTTTGATGAAATTATATTTTCTCCAATATTATGTGTGCTTTATGGTTAAGGTATATCTGTTTGTTTTAGGTTGAAAAATATAGAGCTGCTAATCAGAGAGCCATACAAATTTTAGAAAAGGTATGCATAGTTTTGTAAGTTACAAGTAAGTCTGCCCTTTTCTCCTGCCCAATGTCTTTGTAAATTGATGAGTTTCAACAGGCAGGCTTTATTCTGTAAGCTTTATGTATTTGTTTTTCTCTATTTTCCTATTGGATTGTTGCATATTGTGTCTTTGTAGGGTGCTGCTTTTCTTTTATTCCCTACAGAAATAATATTGTACATGTAATTTAACGCTGATGGATAATAAATTTTGATGAAAGTGTGGAGCAATTCTAATGGAAGTAGATATTGATGGGACATTGGCATACCCTGAACCTCAGAATAGTGCAAAGGGTAATGGTAAATGGTATTTCTTGAAATTCCACTCATTCTTTCCTCAATATGTTGATAATACTATGCCTTTTAAATTTTCAATTGCTTTAAAAGGATTTCATTAGGTTCTTGATGCTCTTGATTGTTTATGTGAATTTTAACTGTTCACAAGGGTAGTATTTTATGTCAGCTGAAAAGCATTCTCGGACAAAACCTCTTACTATTGAAGAAGAGCAATCTATAAGGGTATTTTATGAAAACAAGCTGCAAGAAGTATGCAACAATTTTCACTTCCCTCATAAGATCCAGGTATGCAAGCTCGTCTCCAGATATAGTAAAGTTAACTTTGAAGCAGTCTGTTTAAATGAATCAATTTTGTAAACATTGTGTTAGGGGGCCAAGTCCCTGAGGGCATCAAGGTGTATAAAAGGAAAAGGTATAGGGGCATTGTGGGTAATGTGAATGGGCCAACTAACTGATGCTGATGTGGCAAGAGTGAGGGTGAGTGCATTGGTAGAGGGGTGTGCGTGTGATTCTGTGTGATACAGCTAGGAAAATGGGATATTTGTATGGGTGTGGGATGCATTTGGAAGGTAGGCTGATATTTGGCTTAGGCTTGGGAGAGGGGACTACTTTAGTGTCCTATACTTTCTCTCTGTTTCTACATTATACTTGTGCATTTCTTCTAATTCCCTTGGCTGATTCCTTTGATATCAGCTTAAGGAGTAGCAATATCGCATTCTCTCCTGTGTTTATTCCATTTCTATGGTTTCTAACATTGTTTCACTATAATCAACCTTTTGAAGTAGTTTATGATATGCAGGCAACAGCACTTATTTATTTCAAAAGGTTCTATCTGCAATGGTCAGTGATGGAACATCAGCCAAAACATATAATGTAAGATTTGCCATAGTCTACGTGATGATGATAGAACTGGCTTAGAGTACTTAGAAGTAGAGACATAGAACCAGATGAAAATATGTATGGGGTTCTGGATCAGTATGGCCGAAGAACAAAGGGTGTCTGAGAGATCAACTCGTCTAATTGCCTCTACAGAATTCCTTAATTGCTTTCCCTCCTTTCCCTCATACCTGTATCCTACTGATCTACCTATCTTTTACAACGACCTAACAACTTTTATCTCCTCACTAACTAATTGACAATACGCAACAGAGATCTGATTATGATTGGCCTGATTCCTATCAATACTCTTTCCTCTGCAGAGATTCAACTTGTCCTTGAGGTGATGGTTTGGAAGGAATCACATAATGACTGAAGAACTTCCTTCAGGGTACCATGGCCTGAAGTAAAAGGACTCAATTATGCTTAAAGCACAGAAGTGTCCAGTGGGACTTAGTCCCACACCCAAAATTTCATGATTTCCCTCAGACATAAAGGCAGTTAAAGATTCCATTAGACTTCTGAATTCTCCTTGTCACATCCCTTTAAGTACTTGAAGGCATCAGCATTAGCAAAGACTCCAACCACTATCGGCTGTAGTAGAAAGCAGGTTTTCTACCTTAGTGAATGGTTGAACCTCAATTAATGGAGACTAGGATGATCACCCTCAGCATTTGTACTGGTCAAAACATTAATATTATCCATATCCCTAAACTTAATCTGATTATCTTCACCACCATCTGAACTGAAAAGCAAATTTTTGTCATGAAATTGCACAATGCTGGCAGATACATAAGCCAGTAGATTTATTTCTAAACCCAGATTGTATTCTCTTTAGTGCTCCTTTAGGGCTGTCAAAATAGGTCAAACCCGCCAGGCCAACCTCTTTGTTTGCAAAAAATAAGTGGGTCAGCCCTAAAAATTTTGATCTATTTAACAAAAATACATTTTCAACCCGGCCCATTTAACCGGCGCGGGTAAATGGGCAGCCCATTTACCTGCTATTTTTGTTTTTGCACACTACACTCTTCCTTCTTTGTTTTTCTTTTCTTTTCTTTTTAGTTTGCTGGCCAATGACTGGCTCAACCCAAGTTCGAAACAAAATTGACTGGCCCAAAACCCACTTACTTACCCACCGTGTCTATCAACCAATTTCACAAATTAAAATTTATTTGTGTTGTTGACCAAAAACAGAAATTCTGTGTTAATTCTTTAGAAGGATGGAGAGAGACAGAAAGTGAGAGAGATCTCTGTTAGGGTTTGAGTTTCCCTAATCCCTTTTCCAGCACCGTTTCTTCCCTTCCCAACCCTGATCAACAACATATCACAGCACTTCAATGCTACTCCTCTCATCCTACTTGCCATTGCTTCATCCTTTCAGTCACAGCCATTGTCACCTTTCTCAGTTCTTCACACAATCTCTTCTTCCTCTCTATTGCCGCGCTGTCACCGAAGGAAGCAGCAGGAGGGAGGTTAAATTGCAGTAGAAGTAGCAACCCCCTTTCACTGTTGTGAGTCCAGCAATCACTGGAAGTCCAGATGTCCGTCTCTTATGCAGCAAAGTAAAAAAACAAAAACTGAAATCAGCTAGGTTCCTAGGAGAAGCAAGCAGGCATTATATCCATGGACCATTGATGGAATATCTTTTATTGTTGGCAAATATTTAGGCGCAAGTTTAGGAAGGATTTGATATCATGTTTGTTTTAATTTTATTTTTTGACAGCCAGCTCCTTCACTTTCATTCCACTGAACTAGGAAGGAGTTCCTATCTTTAATTGTCCCCCAAAAGGGCAATTACATCCCTCATTGCTGTTTAACATTGTGGTGGACCACTGCCCAGGAGCATCATAGCTCACCTTGGAGCTTATGTTACCATACAACCAGACCTTTATTTTATCATCAAAAGCAGTAGTAAGTATTAACTGGCTGTTTACCCTCTGGCAAGGGCAAACAAAATAGACAGGCACTTCATCACCAAGAGAATTGTTAATCATCATTTTGAAAGAACCCTTTGGTTGCCCACAAGCAAAAACTCTGAAGGCAGCTGCGACGATTATTAGGAAATGGGCTGCCGTCATCTCTGTTTCAGACCCAACAATTATCATATAACTCCCTTCTTGCATAGCTCTATCTTCTTTTTTTGGTTTGGGGAGGGGGTAGGGTGCGGGAACCCAAGGATTGCACTCGTTCTTTTTCCACCGAGGCCCTTAATTTTAACCATTGAGGCACTAGCCTCTTTCGCAACTCTATCTTCTCTTCCCTAAAGACCCATTTTATACCATTGCCAAATTGGTCTTGGCCCGTTAACTTCAACAGCAGTTTACTTTAGCAGAGCCCTGATCTTTCTCCTGTTTGATTTGGGCTTGGCCCATTAGGTCGAACAAGTGACATTCTTTCTGTAATTCCACCGCAGCCCCTATATCCTTCTTCTATTTATTAGTAATACCTTCCACATAAAGTTGTGGTGCTGCTGCCGTCGTTGTCTGGTTCGCTGTTGGAGGCATCTTGTCAGCCATTGCTTGAGGGTCTAAGTCTAGTGGGTGGTGGTCAAGTGGCCAGGCTACCCCAAACTCAGGTTTCGATGACCAAAGCACAACACCTATTGTATGTTTGGGAATCTTGATTATTTCTCCAAAGTCCAAAACAATATATATTTTTTTATGCTCTTTAAAATGCTGTTTTCAATATAATTTGGTGTGTTTGGTCAATACATATAAAATTGATTGTACTGTTTATCTTATTTTATTTATACTGGAAGCAACTTAGCCAACATTTTTTTTCGAAAATCATTGTGTTTTAGCACTTTAATTATAAGCAGAAGCTAATTATTTTGGGTTTATGATATTTCTATCAAATTAACTATAAACAAATCATTTCATTGGTTTGGACATGTGCAAAGAAGATATGTAGAGGTTCCATTAAGGAAATTGGATCAAATAGAAGGTAGCCCAAAGGCAGACCTAGAAAAACTATCAGTGATATTAGACTTAGAAACAAATGATTTAAATAGTACTATGATACACAGTAAAACACTATGGCATCGTCTGATCCTTGTAGCCGACTCCATTTGGTGGAATAAGGTTTAGCTTCTTGTTGTCTATTAACAAATTATTCCCAATCTTTTTTAGTAATTTAGTGTAGATAAGCAATTTGTTGTATACAACCCAAACTAAACACATTGTCTTAAAGTCAATTTTTAGTTAATACATCCAAACATGGAATTGATTATTATAATCGATTGCAGAGAAAATAAATTATGCTTATGATTGATTGTTGAAATAATTGTAATTTCAATCCAGACATACCCTCTCTCTGGACTTGACCCCCACATAATCCATTGGTCATCACTCTACATCTTCTAACTTTCCCTTCGTTCTTCCTTCTAGAAGTGGCCATGGACGCAGTTGCTTTGGTCATGTCTGCTCTGAGTTTTTCATGCCACCCATAGCTGTCGCCTTGGAGTCCCTCACACTTGCTCCACATTGCTTAATGATCTACATTCGGTAGTGAATTTTCCTCCCTCATTGCAATGGTTTGGTGGCCCACCACCACCCTTGTAGCATCCATCGATGCCTCTGTTGCAACCGCCATGTTTTCATTGAGGCAAAAATAATTGAGTTATCCCCTAACTTATTTTCTGATTTTAAATTTTCCCTCTTAGTAATAAATATTTAACATTCGTCCTCTAACTTTTGAACATTGAACATGTTTATCCTCTTTGTAAATAATGTTTGTTATATCGAGAAAAAGATATTCTGTAACATGAGTTAGCAAAAATAATACATATGACATTTTCTGTAGTAAGTTATATTTTCAAATCCGCCTTTTAAATCCAACGTATGAAATTTGCAAAGAAGATAAAAGAAGTTTGGATTTTAAAATTCAGAGGGCGAATTTGAAACATTTATTACTTAAATGGCAAAGTTAAAACGTTTATTACTTGCAGGACGAATTTGAAAACAGAAAATAACATAGATGAATCAATTATTTTTGCCTTTTGGTGATTTGCTAATGCCTTCTCTTTACCATATGCTGGCTCCAGTGATTCATCAGACAACTGACAAAACTTCTCTTTCTTGTACTAAACAATGGGTCAGCAGCCACCTTTGCGGTCATTCCATCCTTGGCCCTCAATCTATCATGTAAATAATTCAATCTGCAACTAACAAATCTTCCCTGCTACCTTTCTCTTCATTTTCCCCTTTCAAAACTATGCTTCTTTTGTTTTTTTTTCCATCAATTAACTTGGCCATATCCATTAAATCAGGCATAGATTCAATAAAATCAAGTTTAGTTTCAGCCTACCTCTTCTTTTAACCCTTCAAGAATATTCCCTTGAAGAATTTTTGTTGTGCTATCTGGAGTGGTTCAACATAGATTTCAAATTGCTTTGTATACTCCCTCACTGATCCTTGTTTCACACTCAAAAGCACCTCATGTGGATTTTGCGCCATTCAATGTTGAAATTGTCTGATGATAGCATTCTGAAACAACGTCTAGTTTGGATTAGGATTGTAAGATTCTCAACACATGAACCAAGTTCGGCTTGTCTCTCCATAACCACCCTTGTAGTGGCAAGCCTATCTGCTTGTGAGATGGATTACTCATCATATTTCTCTTTTCATTATTATTGTTTTTCTTTCGCACCTTCCTAATGGACATTCAAGATGCAACTGTTTACTTATTTTTAATTTTTAATGTTTGTTATTTGATTGATTACTTTCTGTGGCCCCATTACAGTCAGTGTTGGCTTTTTATTCTTTGATTTTGTATGTGGTAAGTTTTTATCATGGATTAGAGTCTCAATAGCTTACACTGAACTTCTTCTGCAGGTTGACCTGCATATATGCTGCTTGCAAGATAGAAGAAAATCATGTATCAGCTGAGGAGCTTGGTAAGGGGATTTCACAGGATCATCAAATGATTCTCAATAATGAGATGATTGTTTATCAGGCATGTATAGGCATAGCTCATCAAATTTAATCTATCATTTTTCTTTGGTTGATTTTATTATCTATGATATGAAGCCCTTGTGTTGCAGAGTTTGGAATTTGATCTTATTGTTTTTGCACCATATCGCTCAGTTGAAGGTTTTATAAATGATATGGAGGTATGTCTGGTTAGCAAATGAGTGGAATTTTTCAATATTTTAATGTTTATTATTTTTGCATCTCTAATGAAATCTCCAACGTTCTCTCTCTTTTCTGTAAAATTTTTATATGACTTTTCTGCTATTAACATTAAATTTTTCTATTGATCTTATTTTATGCTGGAAATTGTGACCATTGGCATTGCCAGGAATTTTGCAATGCTAGTGATGACCAGCTTCAAATGCTGAAGGTATTGGGCCTAAACTTCTAGTATCCCACGTAACTGTTCCTGATGATTTTTTCCCCCTTTTTGGCTTATTATATTGCAAACTCACACATAAATATAGATATATTTTGATTGTTTTCCCTATTCCTATATCTTTTGGAGCAATTTTTTTTTCTTCTGATTTACTATTGTTTTTATTCACTTAATTCCAAGATGTTCAAACTCCAAATACCTTACTCGAGATCATGTTTCTCCTGATGTGTAGGCTTTGCAAGACACAGCAAGATTGGAAGTTGACAAAATGATGCTTACAGATGCACCACTTTTATTTCCTCCGGGGCAGGTATTCTTCGGATAGTCTGAGACATTCAAAACTGCTCCGTAGCATTGAGTGTTTTTTGTGACAAGAAGCAGCCAAAGAGATTGTGTTTTGCCTTATCTTTACATAGGATAGAAAATTGACCATTTTCCTATCAATGAAATTCATTTTATCAGCTCAAAGCAAACAATCCATGTCACAAATCATGACCATGACCTGAGGGTATCTTTTCTTATTAACCATGAAAAAGGTACAATTACTATTTAGCAAATCCCAGTGACCTACTCTGTTACAGAACCAAATTTTGGAAAGAATCATCAACAGAAAACAATATGAAAAAATTGGTGACATTTTTTAATTTATTAATGAAAACATATCTCATCTAAAAATAAAAATGGGAAACAAACCAAACAGCCTCTCATTTTCTAGTCGATCTAAACCAGATTTTATAGTTTGCCTTTCTTTCCTAAGGAAAAAACATTTTGCTTCAAATTCTTAATATCTTGATGTTTGTCTCTTTTGATGCAGTTGGCTTTGGCTGCTCTGCGCAATTCAGTTTCACTACATAAAGTAATTGACTTTAACAGGTACCTATTGCTTTGCATTTTGCTTTGTGAAGATTGATTCTGCCCCCCTCCTGTTTTTGTTACTTGTTATATCTTGAAACAAAATGGTCTGTCTTTGATGAACTTGTAGCATTCTTTGATGAAAATTGATGTATCTGCTTATACGTTCTCTTTTATATTGGCACTTAATGCAGTTATCTGAGCAGCATTTTTTCCCGTCAGAATTCCATGCATACAATATCCGAGCTTATTGAATCACTTAATGCAATTGATTCTTTGGTAATTGTTTCTCCTTCTAGTATTCGTCATTAAACTAGAAAATACACGGACCATTGTTCCAAATTAACGCTTTTGTATTTGCTGGGAATGTGGTTGTCTTCCGTTTTACACGGACCATTGTTGGCTTGGCTATATCTGCAGGTTAGAAAATACAAATTTCCTTCGGAGAAGGAATTGAAGCATATCAATAGGAAACTGAAGTCTTGTTGGGGTCACAGCTCTCACGATGAGTACTTCCTCTTCCCTTATGTTGAATTGCCTTCTGGTCTTTCACTTCCATCCCCCCTCTCTGCCAAAAATGTTTTAGAAAAATTCTTGATATATAATTTTTAATTGCTTTACAGGGGCAAGAAACGGGAGAAGAAATCAAAGCACAAGTCCAAAAAGAGCTCAAATGAAGCACAAAATGCGCCGCCTCTTGCCTAGCTTTATATTCCTTTCAATTGAGCTACACATCTCCTGAATTTTGGATGGGATGTTTTTTACCTGTTTGGACATGAAAGATGACATAATCTTAAGAGAAAATAACATTTTTCTCACCCTTGACGCAAGAGCAATGGTGTGACCAGGTTATGTTTGGAAAACTGCCGCAGGGTGACTAGTGAGTTTGATCTAGTCATCTTTGTTGCTTCACATATGTCCCTCGATTGCCGTTTGTGTACATCATTGCTTCAAATAATATGGTGCTTGTTGATATGGGCTGATTTGTTTATTTTGTACGTAATCCTATCATATATGTTGTATTAAAGATTAGATTAGGTAGTTACTTGAAATTAGATATCCTAAATTCCCGGAATTCCCTTTGTTCGTTGTGTACTTGCTATATATGCCGATGTTGAGTAATTTTCTCTCAAGCAATTCACTCAAACTTTCAAGTTGGTATCTAGAGCCAACCCTAATGGTGTGTGTTAAGAGGACTCACTGTGCTTCAGTGATTTATTATCTGGGCTCAGCCGTGTCATCATTTCGGGTAGCTCATATTGTTGCTGTGTTGCCACACCAACAGAGTCTAGTCACTAATTTTTCGTCAAGGTCTGTCACTGTCCTCTGTTGTCAGTTGCCATCTGCAGTCGTCGTCTGCAACCATTGGAAAACTTTCTGGGCATCTTTTTTTCAATCGGCAATACAGCCACCGGGATCGCCTCTTTGGTCGGCTTAGATTTAGTGTAGTTCTAATCTGGTGTTTTGACTCCTCTTCCTCACGTGTAATAGTGGTTATTTGAGTTTCGCTCATCATTCTTGTGCAGTGTGTTGCATCTCTCTTTCACCTCCATGTCAGCTTCTTAGACCTGGTGTTCGATATCTTTTTGGGAGATTTTTCTGGAAGTTGAAACATTATGTCAAATAGAGAACATAGAGAGTATCGTTAGCTTGAGGCAGCTCTCAAGATATTCCTGAATATTTTTAATGGAAGATTGCAACGAACTTTTTTCAATGTTGTAGTCAGATTCAAACTCATTTAGCTTTCTGGTGCATCCAAAAAACAAAAAAAGAAAAAGAAAGAAAAAAGATTCATACTCATTTTGGGGATACTTTTGGTGATACAATTCATATTTCGCCTCATTTTGGCGGCGCTATTCACATTTTGCGAAGAAAATGGTAAAGAATTTTTTTTACCTCATCAGCTCCCTTATGGTATCACATGGCTTGGTTCATCATTCTGCTTGTCCACACATCTCAGCAAAATGATATAGTAGAAAGGAAACATTATATTTTTGAAACTATTTGTACTCTTTTCTTGAATGCTATTGGGAACTTTTCTGTAGTAATTTTGTTTTAGTGCTAGTTACGTGATAAATTTGATGCCATCATTTGTTTTTACATATTTAGCGCCTCCCTCTCTTTTGTTTCTTAAGGACCCCTCCTTGTATTTTTTATTTTGCTCTTAATTTTTAAACTCGGATTGGCAATTGACTTAGTTAAGGTATAAGGTCACTGGATCAATGGTTCAATCGATGAGTTATTGACTGAACCAGATTTAATTAAATAAATATATAAAAAAATGTAATAAATATCCAAAATATATATATATATATATATATATATATATATAGATATATATTATTTACACAATACAACACAAGTGCTTGCATAACTTAGTGGTTGAGAGGGCACTCTCTTTCCTCGAGTACCAGGTTCGATTCTCATGTGTTTGCATTAGGGTTTAAGTTCAAGGATTTTAAATTCAAATTTCATTGCAATTATTATAATTTTAGAAGTTCCAAAAAATAGTGCTTCCTAGCTAGAAGTTTTAGAGGCTATCATCCGGATTTGGTTTATTCAAGTGATCAAGTCCTAAGCTAGTGTCTCCACCTTAGGCCCACTTTTACTTTGAAATGACCTGTCCCTTCTTCATAAAGGTATTCACTTTTGTAGTAGGCTAAAGACTCAACAAGTTTATTTTTGTTGACTTCTTTTTCAAATCTAAAACTTCAAAACAAATTTATCAACTTTTTCTAGACTTGGATGATGGAAACAATAAAGTTAGAAAGTAATTTTAGTTTCTCTTTAAGAACTTGGTTTTATCTTCTGAAAACCAGGTTACTTTTTTATAAATAAAACTTTCAAGTGGCCAAAGGGAAGTTTTAGAAAGTTATATAATCAGAAAGTAGACGGCTTCTTATGTGCTTTCAAGCGTTAAAATCTCAACCATTCAATCTTAGATCTAATGGTCACTATTAATTAAAAGATTAAAACCCTAAAATTGTCCCTCAAGTTAAGAAAAACCACTGAGAGAGAGGATGGGACCTGGAGGTCAAAGGCGATGTAGCGGTCGAACGATAATTGGAGAGGTAAGTGCAACTGCCAGAAACGTGATAGTCAGCGACACAAGAACAAGGGTGATGAGAGGATCAACATAAAATGAATGTGTGAAATTTTTTTTTCTAATTGCGATGCGAAGAAGGAATGAGAGAGATAGAGAGGACTCACATTTCACAAAATAAATTAGCACGGTGGCCTCATGCAGAAGCTGAAGCTGATTTGAAATGCGATCCTTAGGTGAACTTGTTTAGAAACGCGATCCTGACATCAAGAGATTTCAGAAACAGAGAAGGTTGTCACAAATCGAATGGAATCGAGAAGGTTTAGAAACGCTATCCTTTGAGGAAGAAGATCTTTGTATAGTTGAACGGAATCGAATGGAAGAAGATTGGGATTAGGGTTCGAGTATCATTCGCATATGAAGGTTACAAAGAGAGTTGTGATTCTCGTGTGTCTATGGGTGTGAGAGAGAGAGAGAGAGATGTTTGGTCTGGTCATTTCTGAAATTGATTAAAATTAATAAGGATAAAATGATATTTTCAGTTCATATGTCCCCTAAAATTGGGGAACTCAAAATAGAGGTGAATGGAGGATTAGGAAAGGTTTTAAAAATCCTTCAAACACCTGCTTCCTCAATTAACAAAACTCACAAACACTAGCTAATCCTTCAAAGCCTTTCCCTTCCTTTCCTTGCCCTTCTAAATCCATCTCACAAACAAACCCTAAGGGTATATTTGTGAATGTGGATTTTGGAGGAAAAGGGAGGGGAGGGAAGGACTTGTAGTGTAAAATTATATTACAAGTCCTTCTCTCCCCTCCCTTCTCCTTTAAAATCTAAACTCACAAACATGCCCTAAGATGCTAAGTGTATCACAGATTCACAGACTTTGTATTTGACATTCCAACAATTATTTGTTTTATGTTTTGATCATTCTCTATAGTTCATTTTGAAATTGTTCAACCTTTACCACCTTAGAGGCCAAGAAGATTCTAATTTCTGACAGCAGAATATCACTGCCACATAAATGAAAATTGTAAAGACGCAAAGATAAAAATAGACCAGAACTAAGACGACTGACTCTACAATTTCATGAATAAAACATTAACTTTTAAATTTTAAAAACCAAAATGACTTGTAACATTGTTACAGCAGTGTTTAGAGTGATTAAAATCGGAGAAATGATTTGATTTTGCTTAAATTAATCTGATTTATGAATTAAATCTTATATTTAAAATGATTAAATAGAATATGAATAAAATTGATTTAGAAATAAACTCTTATGCTTAAAAAACACTAGATTATGTTTGAAATGATTAAATAGTAAAATTAAATTAATTTGATTTATCTTTAAACTTTAAAATCAAATCAATTTCACTCAAATTCTATCTTATTCAAGAGAGTTTCAAAATCAAAATAGAACAAATATCATAAACATACAAATAAAATTATTTCTTATTATTTTAAGATCCAAAGACAATTTGATTTTCAAACCAAATCACTTCCATTTTCAAATAATTCCAAACACTCTTTAAGATAAAAATGTATAGAATTGTTTGTTACTATTTTCTATGGCATCGTTTAATTAATAAGATAAACTGCTTCACGTGCTAGTTCATTCTTTTCTTACCTCGAGTCAAAGTTGGATCAGAACCGCTAGGTGCGGAGAAGATAGTAGTCGTGAGGCTAGACCACATGAATACAAGAACAAAAAAAGTATACTTCATTTAATCATCAACCTCTGAAATATGACAAAAATCTCGAGATCTTGTATGTATAAAGAGGGAAGATTTAACAAAATAATTTTCTGCAAGCCTGAAACCTAAGTTCGTAAGAGTACAAATCATGATAATTAAGTGTTCTTTTCTCTTAATTTTTTTTGCACAAGGATGTGAGGAGTTAAAAGAACAATATCAAACTAAAGAGAAGCTCAAAATCTTCACATTATGAGACATATATTTGCTTTGCCATATTGCTTAAGTTAGGCAAACTTGCAGGCCAAAATGGGAGCACACACAAAATGATGTTAGAGATACCGAGGATAAAACTTTATGCTGTTACATCATCCAACATGATTCTACTTTTCAGAACTTCAACTTGAACAGCTTCTTCAACCTTTGAACAGAAGACAACTGCAGAGATCTTATAAAGAGGCAACAGATGAAGATAGATCATTTAGCAATTACATATGCAGATTGGTCCAAACTCAAGCTATAACTTATCTCTCAAGTGTCTACAACTGAGAGTTTGAACCACCTCCACGCCGAACAGCTCGAGGGACAAATGTCAAGCCTTTGTGGCGGCGACCAAAGCTAACAGATGAAGGAGAGGAGTCAGAAGTGCTCAATTTAGACACTGCTGAAACAAGGTCATCCATGGCTGCATTTTCTACTTCCATCATTCCTGAAGCTTCCTCCTTATGAACAGCTTGTTTGTGGTGAGACTTTTGCCTCTGTTTCTTTGATGGCCTAGCCTTCTTGAAAAATTCAAATGAGGTGGGGAATTTATGCTTGTCAACCAGATGCTGCTGCCTACTGCTGTAGCTTTTGAATTTCAAACCACAACCCTCCACTAAGCATTCATACTATTCAAAAAGGATATAACGATCATATTAATGAGATGGTCCTCTAAAAGAAAATTTAAATAAGTGGATGCAAAAATGATAACAAGCCAAACTATGAGCTCTGAAAACCAAAAAGCAAGAAAGTTTATAGACCGTAAGCAATGTGCAAAGAAGTATCCATACTATTCAGAAAGGATGTAATGATCATATTAATGAGATGTTCCCCTAAAAGAAAATTTAAATAGGAGGATGCAAAAATGATAACAAGCTAAACTAAGAGCTGGACAAGAGAGATAACAGGCTAAAGAAAAGCAAGAAAGTTTATAAACCATAAGCAACGTGCAAAGAAGTTTTAATCATGTTTAATATAACCAAATTGTAAATGAGGTTTTCCTATTGACTTTTGTAAGATTGTAAATTCATGTAAGAAAAAGGCAGTTGGGTAAGTTACCAAAGAAACTTGAAAGTGGAAAGAAACAAAACCGAAATGGATATCGTAAACTGAAGAAAGGAACAAAATTATAACTAGTTAATTCTTCAACAAAGAATCAAAGTGTATTATATAAGCAATACTAAATGCTACCACAATGAATCACAGAGATGTATACCACATAATAGCCGCGTGCAACTTTCGCCTTAAAGAAAGAATCATGAACTTCAGATACATGTATGCTGAGCAGACGTGAAGTTGGGTAAACTCTAGAACACACTGAACAAGATGCAGCATGCCTGGCATTATAGTGATTTTCAAAGTCCTCGATAGAAGTCAAGCGTGTTCGACAACCAACAATGGGACAAAGGACTTCCCTAACAAAGATGACAACTTTGAAATCAGGAACAAGTACGATCATTTATCTATAGACATTTAACTACTTTACAGCAGTGTGCTAAGTTAGCACTCCATAGTTTGAGGCCTCTTGAATATGACATATATCATACATGTTGCTCTTTTTCATTTTGGCCTTTCTGTGTATCAAACTTGAAACCCAACACTTGAAATCATATATCACCACTGATTCTTTACTCATAAACTGGATCAAATATTGTCAAGCAAAGGAAAAGAAAATTAACAATAAGTACCAAATGTATGATTGCATTACAGGTTCAATAGGAGTCAGCAAAAGCACAAACGTCGATCAGTACCTGTCTTCGTCGTGTATCCAACTCTCATGCTGTTGCTTCTCTTCAGTTAAATCCAAAGCAACCTTTTGAAATACAAAAAGGGCACGTAAGAATGCCTACTTCGAATCTTAGGCCATCAATTACTCATAATCATGGATCAAACAGACAATAACCTAAGACAACTCTATCACCGAACACAGGAAAACAAAATAAATAAAGTTATCTAGAAAGCAAGCATGTTTCCAATGCTCGAAATTCAACAATGTGACTTTAGAATATGATTTTATTTTTCTCCTAATCAAACGGAGACGGACAACGGAGGGCAATGAAATTAAATTCGCGAAAATGAAAATAAGGGGAATGAAAAAGGGCAGAGAAAACCCCAAAAAAAAATAACAGAGAGAGAGAGACAAGAAAAGAGAACCTGTTTGGCGAGTAGTTCTCGTTCGAGGTTGCCGGAAGCGAAGAAAGGAGAGTCGGGGCCGAACCTGCGAGGAAGCGGTTTCCAGTAGGAAAAGTCTGATTGGAAATTGTGCTCCACATCCTTCGCCATCACCGATTCCTTCCTTCACTCGCTCACTCCCCCCTCAGTTCAGCTCAGCTCAGCTCGGAGACTCTCAGGAACAGACAAAGAGCTTTCCTTCAAATTCGAATTTTGAATGGAAGGAACCTATATATATATATATATATATATATATATTGGTCGGAACGTACCTCTATATCTGTCAGATCGTCTCACACTCTTCTCTAATTTTTAGGGTTTTGTACTTTTAAAATAAAAAAATTATTAGTTACATTAGTACTAAAACAGAACATCAATTACAAATATGAAAACTTTTCGATTTATTAGGCCCAGGCAGTATGAAATTACAGCGATTTTGTTAGCTTAAAGCTATTTATAGGCGAAATGAAATTACAGCGATTTATACTTGTTAAAAAAATTGTTAAAAGAGTGAAATTGTTAAAAAAATGAACAATAAAAATAGGAGATTGGATAGGTTTTGAGGCATGAATTATTACTTTCTTTATAAAATTATTTCATGGAGGAGAATGTTTAGAAATAATTGGACCAATTTGCAAGGTACAAATAATTTTAATTTTAAGATCTCTTAGTCTTAATGCCAAGATTTGCTTTCATGCACTATTCATTCATAATTAACTTAGTGTCAAATATGTTAAACTAGTCGTTTATCTCAGGCGATGCATAAGATAATAATAAAAAATAATTTATTAACCATGATTGAAAATAAATAATAATTTATTTAAAAATATCTTATAGAAAATTATGTATATAAATTTTTTTTAAAATAAGTTAATAGATAAATAATTAAATAAATAAAAAAATTATAAATACGTAATTCTATTTTATATTTTATTTTAAATATCATGTTTATAAGATTAAAAATTCTCAATAGATAACCTTTAATTAACAATAAATAGTTTATTTTATGAAAATTTTACACATTTTGAAAGTTAAAATTATTAAATAATGAAATTTAATAAGTGGATAATTTTACTATATCATAAGTTATGTATATGAATGACAATAAGTATCCATTAGAGATGATACATGCTCCTAACCCCTGTCATTTTAGAATTTTGATTTCCATCTTCATCCCCGTCCCTGTCATGGGTCCCCATTTCCCCTTTGCTACAGGAATTTAAATCTTATGGCTATTTGCGAGTATTAAGAAAATTTCAAAAGAGAAATTTTTTTAAAATACTTTGAAATTCAAAACATAAATGTCCTTAATAAAAAATATTACTAATGCAACATAATCCAAATTTAAAATGAAAATCTACTTGACTAATATTTCATATTCATTTCATAGAAACTATGACACGTGTCGTTCATATAGTGATTTAGACTTCATGTGTCATTCATACAATGACTTAGGTCACACCTTTCTCAATCTTTATGTCTAAATATTTTTTAAAACTTAACTTA
Source organism: Dalbergia cultrata (assembly GCA_031216105.1). Taxonomy (NCBI): domain Eukaryota; kingdom Viridiplantae; phylum Streptophyta; class Magnoliopsida; order Fabales; family Fabaceae; genus Dalbergia; species Dalbergia cultrata. The sequence continues at coordinate 24,482,525 of CM062353.1, read as the reverse complement.
TACTTTACTTATTAATTATTTTTCATATGAAATAAAATCAAATATTACAATTATTAAATATTACAATTTACACTAATTATATTAAGAACATTAATAGCATCACATTATGAAGGTAATATAAAAAATATAAAGGAAATATTTTCAAAACAAATAAGCTTTAAAATCAGCATATTTTTTCTAAAGAAAACGAACAGATCAAATTATTAATGAATTGTTAATTGATTGATTTTGATATGATAATAATTAAAAATTCAATTTCTACCAAATTTATTCTTAATCAAATATTTAAGACTCATTATAACACTAATATGATAATTTATTCTTAGTCAAATATGATAATAATTTATATAACACTAATATTTAAAACTCATTATATAAAAGGTCTTCTATGTGTTATTCATAGAAAAATTATACTCCATCATTTTCATAATCTTAATACTTAAAGTAATCTTTTTCTTTTTCTCTCCACCATTAACAAAAATAATATGAAAAATAAAAAATATCATAAACAAAAGTATAATTCAATATATTATACCACAAAAATTTTATATATATAATTTATAGTATTAATGATAATAAAGCTATTATAATTATGTTGCATTAGTAGTATTTATTATTATGAATATTTATGTTTTGAAGTTCAAAGTATTTTTAAAATTTTTCCTTTTTGAAATTTTTTTAATAAACTCATAAATATCAATAGGGATTCAAATCTTCACGTGGAATGAGGAATGTGGACCCTTGAGGGGGATGTGGATAAGAATGGAGTCAAAATTCTAAATGAAGATAAGATTAGGGGCAAATTTTTTAACTTCAAATCTAAAACTTTTAAAAATCATAATAAAAAATATTATTTATCTACCTGTATCACTATATCCTATTTAATTTTTTACAACTTGAACATTCCAATCTATCAATTCCATAATTTTTTTATACTAATTTTTTTTTTAAAAATACCTTCAATTTTTCAACAATAAAATATTTTAAAAAAATTAATTCCACGATTTACACTTCTATCATAATGATACCAAATATTTATTAATTTTTAAAAATTAAATAATTATATCACTTTTTATTGAAAATAATATTATAATTGATATACTACTTTAATAATTGTGATTATATAAATTAGAATTATATCTAATGTTTTATAATTATTACACATTAATTATAATATATATTTGAAATTGATATTTTAGTTTACTAAAATGGTGTACATGGAAAGAACGTGTAATTGAAATCATATAAATTAAATTTATTCATTACTTTTATTAATTATAAAATATATTTTTATATTTCATAAATTAAATATTTTAATTTACTAAAAAGATATAAAGGATTAGGAATGATAAAAAAAAAATTTGAGAGTGGGTGCAAGCAGGAATTACCCACAATGGGGATCAGAATTAGGACATATTTTGTCTTTATAAGGACGATCGATGGTAGGATTTTGTTAAACAAGATGGAGGCAGAGATAGCAACCTTTTTTTAATTATTTTTATTTTATTTGTATTATGTATGTATTTTTAATTTTAATTTGGATTATGTTGCATTCATGTCAAGACCCACCTAGGGAACATGATCGGCACGTGAGGGATTGGATCCCAACGGAAGCCTTTGATTACATGATTGGCTAAAATGCATAAGTAGTAAAAAAAAATATTCCAAATATCTCAAATATTGCTAAATTCTATAATCCTAAAAATAGTCTATAACTTAAATCTAAAATATAAAACTGCTTAATAACCACAATCTGGGCCAAAGCCAAACTGAATTAAATAAAATAGCTGTTATTGATAAAATAAATAAAATCATATTATGCATGTCCGGGATCCTGCCTACACAACTACTAGAGCATTACTAAACTAACATAAACTACTATAAGCTTCACTCCAAAGCAAAGCTCACCAAAGATGCTGAAACACTATCGAAGTAGATCCTGTGATGCAAATGGGTCTGTAGCTGTATTTGTGGGGGAGGAAAAGAGAGGGGCGAGTTCATCAAAACTCAGTGAGCAGATAGCCACCCACAGCTCACATAGGACAATAAAAAAACTACATAGCAATAATACATACAACATGGATATGCAAATAATTATATACTAATAATATTTGTAGATGTTTAAATCAAGCCTCGTCTTAACTAAGTAAAATCCAACTTAAAGGAAATTAACTTAAAACTGAATTCATATTCAATACGCATTCACTTGCATCGTAAACATTTACTTATGGGTTTGTCCTCTTAAGGATCGTATCCTGTGGTATATCTGAATCATAAATAATAATACTGTAAACATGATGAATATATGTACATAAGAATAATAATAGCTGACTGTAAGTAACTCTATTCTCTTTGGGCACCTCACTAGATCTCGAGCTTCTCTGGTCTTTGAAAAGCCTGCTTCCTTAGCAGCTTGACATGCTGCCTCCATGGCAACCAGATATGCCAAGGTTAAAGTCTTATAGGATTGCCTCCATGGCCGCTTGATATACCACCTCCTTGGCCACTTGATATACCTCCTCCTTGGCAGCTAAATATACTAAGGTTAAAATCTCATAAGACTACCTCCATGGCCGTTTGGTACACCGCCTCCTTGGCAGCCAGGGGTACTAAGGTTAAAAACATTTCCAAGACATGTTATAATTCTACTATACTAATCTCAATATACATATACTAACTGAATCAACAATAATTTCAAACATTGTAACTTATTCCTTGTTTTCTACTTGCTACTAATGAAATAACAATTTCATCATTAGATATTTCATCATAGAAAGTGTTCCACTTGCAACAATAATAGCAATGCTAATAATAATAACAAGAATTTAACTGCGAACTTTTAATTATTATTTATCCATTTTATTATTGCTAAAAATATTGGATTCCCTCACACTATATAAATTAATTTTAGGAACTGACAATAGATAAATTCTACCTATAAAACTGAAACTAATCTCGCTATTCTGAACACTTATTATACTTAAATAATTAATTTATAGTTTAATCATAAAGGCTGCAAAAGCTATTGCTTAACTTCTATTAATTGACTGAGTTATGTTATGAATAATTATTAAATAAAATTTTAACTATTACTTAGACATTCTTATTATTCCAGATGTCATTCATATAATAAATTATAAGTATATATATTAATCTATTTGTATAATTAGCTATTAACTACTCTACATCAACTAGCTAAATCTTATCATGTTAAACATTATTATTTCATATTTTAATTGGGCACTGTACAAGTTACTTAACTGAGTTTTACTGTCAAGCCGGGCTCTACATGTATAATTAAAATTTGCACAACATCAATTATGTTCATGCTATTCTAATTGCTATCCATATGGTAACTATTAAATAGTTATTAACTATTTTATCTTCTTAATTGTTTTATAATAGCTAACTGGATCATATCGTGCTAAATAGATAACAGTAATATTTTCTAATATTCATATAAATTATTTGATCATGTCTTACTTGTTGCTCACATCTTATGATAATTATCAGCCTATTTTCTAATAAGAAAATTCATATCATGCCATATAAAATCATATATATTTGAAATATAATACAATTTGAATTGCTGACACCTTATGACATTCATGCAACAAACAATGGTCCCATGAGTTTTCTAAAATATGATTTTCATGATAATAGCGATAATAATCATAATAATCAATTTATAAAGTATTTTTAATGGCTAAATTATAGCCATGAGCAACTACCCACTCACCGTTGGTAACCGGGACTGTGCTTCCACTGACAACTTGACTATGGGGAGTAGGATTGGCACCAGTAACTACCAAACAATATAATAAAAATATAAACAATTTAATTTAAATGTCCAAATTGGGTTTGGGATGATAGGGATAAAGAAAGTTATGAAAAAACCATGCTTAACAGTACCAAAACTCACAGACTAGATAAAAGGAGGAAGGAATTGGCTAAATTCCATGAGGATCACTTACTAGAAGAGATTAATCGAAGAAAATTGAGAGAAACCACTTCTTTTTTTCTAGGAAAAAAATTCCTTGACGGCTAGGGTTCTTAGAAAAATATTTGGGAATATTATGATATGCCAAATATATAGTAGTAGTATAGGCTAAAAGAAAACTCTAAGCGAGACGTAGAACAGAGACGAAATTTGCGTGCGTTCTCGTTGGGTTTAATATAATAATAATAATATAATACTAATAGTAGTTCATATATTAATAAATTTTGTATTTGTGATATCACAATTCATAGTCTTTGTTATTATGGATATTTATGTTTTAAATTGTAAAATATTTTAAATTTTTTCTCCTTTTAAAATTTGTTAATAAACCCAGGAACACCACAGGGATTTAAAATCCTCACAGAAAATGGGAAATAGAGAGCTGTAAGGGGGATGGGGATGGGATGAAAGGCAAAATTCTAAACTACAATGGGAGGCGTGAGACATGTTCCTTTTCTCATAGATACTTATTGTCATCCCTATAAATGACTTATGATATAATAAAATTAGTCATTTATTCTCTTTCTTTATTCAACAATTTCAATTTTCGAAATGGGCAAAATTTTCATAAAATAGGCTCTTTATTGTTAGTTATAAGTTATCTATCGAAATTTTTTCAACCTTATAAATATGATATTCAAAATAAGATATAAAATAGAATGATATATTTATATTTTATCCACTTATTTAGTTATTTAACTATCAAGTTACTTTTAAGACAAATTTATATACTCAAATTTCCATAAGATACATTTAAATAAATTATCATTTATTTTTTATAATGATCAACAAACTATTTTTTATTATCTCCACGTGCATTGCAAGGGTTAATCCCTGTGGATACCCGATTTAGCGGATTTCTTTTTGTTTTTTTTTTGTATCATCCCTTGTCATTTACGTCTTTTCAATAAGTTAAAATATTTAATTTATAAATGTATAAAAAATTTCAAGTTAAAAAAATAATGAATGAATTTAATTTATGTGATTTTTATTACACCTCATTTCCTTGTACATCATTTTAGTAAATTAAAATATCAATTTTAAAATATATGTTATAATTAATGTGTTATAATTAGTAAAAAAAGTCATAAATAATAATTTGTATAGTTTTTTAACATTGCATATAGGTTGTAATTTTACTTCATTATCAACTGAAAAACATATTATAATAGTTTTTTTATATACACATATATAATAGTTATATATAGTCAATAAAATTATTGTTAATCATAGTATTTTTTTGGTAACATAATTATAATAGTTTTGTTATCATTAATTAATACTATGATAATTATACATATAATATAATAATACGTTCAATTATCATTTTGTATATATTATTTATTATTATTTTCATATTAAATAATTTTAATTGAGATATTTTGTAGAGTATTTTTATTGTGTTAATGGAAGAGAGATATGAAGGTCTGATTGAAAAAAAATGATTAATAATTAGAAGATAAATTAAATTGAAAATCTTACTTTAAATATTAGGATTATAAAAATGGTGGGGCATAATAATTTTTTCTATGGATGACACATGAAAAACTTTCCATGTGATGAGTCTTAAATATTAGTATTATAGATAGATAGATTATAGATTATAAAATAGTAAAAAAAATAAATAATCCTAATTTATGTAGTGTTTTAACATAACATAAGGGTTGTAGTTTTAGTTCATCATCAACTTAGGAAACATATTATAATAGCTTTTATAAAATTATACGATAGTTACACATGGTCAATAAAATTATCATTAATTATAATATTCATTTTTTTATGGTAACGTAATTATAATAGTTTTATTATCATTAATTAACACTATAATAATGATACATATAAAATTTTAATGATATAATAGTATGTTCAATTATCATTTGTTTATATTATTTTTTATTATTTTCATATTAAATAATTTTGAATGAGATATTTTGTAGAGTATTTTTTGTTGTATTAATGGGAGAGAGATATAAAGGTATGCTTGAAAAAATAAAATAATAATTAGAAGGTAAATTGAATTCAAAAACTTACTTCAATTATTAAAATTATAAAAATAGTGGTGCATAATTTTCTCTATGAATGATACGTGAAAAACTTTCTATGTAATGAGTTTTAAATATTAGTATTATTATATATATATATTATAGATTAGGGATTATAACAAAACATAAAACATCAAATTCGTGATCAAATTAAATGACAATGACACTCAAACTATGAACACAATTTTGATATTTTATATTTTGTTGTGATCGCTAATATTGTCATATGACATTTTATATTTTTATATGACTTCCTAACATTGTAATTTGACATTTGCATTCATTGCTTGTATATAATTTTTATATTTTCTATCAAAAGTATAAAATTGAAACGTTTTGAAAATGTTAGATATATAAATAAAACAAAAGAAATTTTTTAGACTAAATCAAAATCATGATCAAACGTGGAAGACCTGAATAGATCTTTGGTAAAAATTATTTGATGACAGTTTTTTATATGGTAATTAAATTGCATTCATGTCCCCTTAGATTTAATAAAATTCATCATAACCCCTTTTGTTTTTAAAATTTGTTCAACAAATTTCTGAGCTTTTGAATATATATATGTATATATATATAGAGCATCTCTTTTTACAAACAGAAAAATAAATTTAATATTTAATATATATTTTTTACTATTAATTATTCATGTATCGCACAAGTAATAAACTAGCAATATAAATATAAAACTGGTAGAGCGTGAAGGAAAAAAAAAAAGATAAAAAGGATCAGAGAAAAAAAAAAAGGCACCTACAGTGAAATGGCGAAGATAAAATATTCCCCACCTACTCTTAGTTGACGACACCAAAAAAAAAAAAAAAGCTAATCTGAGTTAAATAATCACTCAGATGTCATGGTATATACTTAAATTGAAGACGCCATGGGTGCATATGTCAAAGCCTTCACTGGTTACATCTAAGATCGGTTAAGGCGTCAAAATCATCTAGTAATCAGTAAATGTTTACTGGTGCTACTATTTTGCATTCATTCCATTGGCGGCGGGTTGCAAATTCGCAATCTTCTGGGCATTTAAAATTCAACCAAAATGAGTGGGTGACAGCTAATAATTCGACATAAAATAAATAAATAAATTAAGATCGGAACGCAAGCATATCCTTTTGTGAAGTTTTACACGTAGGTTTCAATTATTATCATTAGAAAATTCAACCAATTTATAAACATGAATAACGAAAACTGATGAATCATTTGCTTGTAAAAAGAGATAAAGAGACGCAAACAAGAATGCCACACAATCTAATAATAAGGCACAGCATAAATTGCAATGTTGTTCTATCCTTGAGGAAAGATTATATATCACGCTTGTTTCATCTTTTAATTAATTAAGGGATACTTAAGCAAAAATAAGAAATAGCTCTTTTATATCAAATAGGATTAACTCAATGAAATTGGATTGAATGCAAACTTGGGGATCCAAAACCTAGGGAACTCTTTTGGAAAGGGGCCGTGATGTTTACTACTCTAAGTTTTGGGACCTAAACTTCCTTGCTTTTTATAAAAAAAAAAAAAAACTCTTTTATCATCTTACTCTACTTTAAAACAAAAAGGAAAAAAAAATGAAGGGTTTATAAAAATGAGCAATTATATCTTAGACATTGGGTTGCATTGCGTCAGTGAGATATATAAAAAAGGAAATCAATACGACTAAAAAAAAAGGTTCAATTTCTCCCAACTAAAGTAAAATGAACATTTAAGTTTGGATTTGAATTAGATTTTACAAATTGAGGATAGCACCATCTTAATTTTGTAAAGTTAGTTTTGATAAAAATAAAAGTGAGTTAGTGTCATATAATTTATGTTTAGTAACTTTTATATCAAAATTGAGGCAATGGAAATATTCACTCCCTTTTGTCCATTATCACTTCATTCTTAATGTCATTATTTCAATATTCCTAAAGTTCCCTTTATTAAAACTTGTGTTAAATTCTTGTCTATTTACACTTTCATATTTCAAATTATGTTTAATAACTATACTAATTTATAATCTATATATAATACTAATATTTAATACTTTTTTCAAGGAAAGTTTTCCACGTGTGGCTTCTAAAGTTAGTTAAGGCTTGAAATTTTTATAACTTTAATAATTTAATAATTTTTTAAAAAATATAATCATAATTATTATATGTCATTAGAATATCATTAAAAATTATCAACATTTAATAATATAATTACACTACAGTAAACAAATATCAATCACATAAATCATAATTAATTATGAGATATCAATTATAATTATAATTAATTAAAAATATAAATTTTATCAATCATAAATTTATATTCAATATCAAAAGCAAATAATCTCGATCCAAATTAAGCATCAATATCCAAAAAAAAAATTCAAACTTTCCCATATAAATTGATCATAACCCTTTTTCCCTATGACATGTTGCTCTCATGGTTTCAATTATTTTTTTCAATTATTAGATACAAAGAAAGACTCAACTGATTAGTATAGGGGTAGCAACAATATGATTATTTTTTTTATTATTGTCTTGATGCGCCAGTTCGTGTAATTTTCTATGTGAACTTTTTTATAATTATTTGCTCTTGGTTTTATTCTCAATTAATGTGTTAATTCATTTTTTTATATATATTTCTATGGGTTCCATGATTTATGGTTTTTTTTTGTCATTAGTTTATACTTGTTTTGAAATCAAACTATTATGAGCTTATTTATGGATAGTACAAATTCATTTTTCTATCAATTTTTGCTTTTCATTTTTTTTTATCTAATTTGATATAAGGCCTAATTATAAATCGATACAAGAATTAATACTAATTTTCGTAATTTGGTCAATACATGATTCCCTATCAATATTAATTAATAGTAATAAATTTGCTATAGACCAATGGGGAAATATTTTAAATTTTTAAATTTTGATTATATCTAAATTATAAATTTTCTAAGCATATTCAGAAGAATAAATTAAACCAAATAAGTATATGTATACTCTTTAAGTTAAAATTATAAATTTTAAAGTGGGAGAATGAGATTATTCAAATTCACAATCATATTTTCTTGATTCTCTCCTTCAATAAGTCTTCTTAAATAATATGCAATTAAAATATCTCTCCATCGTTTTAATAAAATTCAGATTTCATTATTCAATTTATATTTATTGCAATGCATAATCATTGTCCTTCCATATGTATGTTTTTACTCCAACAAATTATAGTTTCGCTTTATAAATTCAAAATTTGAATTTAAAATTATCTTCCAAATTAGTGTCTATTCTTTTTCAATTCACCATATTTATAAGAATCATTATTATTTTTTTATGAATATAACAATCACTATTTCTCATAATTAATATCTCTTAAATGCTAAGAAGCAACATAGGGACGCAGGCATATCTACAATTAATTGGTTGCAATATAATTAGGGATATGGATGCAAATTATAGAAAAATAAGATATCAACCCCATGCATTGCATAGATCAATAATTAGTAATTTAGGTTCTCATAATAAAATCATATAAAATACTAATAATACTTTTTTTCCCCTGCTTACTGATAATAAATTGAACTACTATTATAATATACATTACAACATTCTACTATCACACTAAAATAAAATAAAATACAAGCAAATTAAACTACAACATACTTAAATTTATTACATTTCACAAATTAAACTAAAATACGCTACCAAATTCCAAAAGTACGATAAATTTAACTTACACATTACCATAAAATAAACATGTTAAAATTTAATAACATTAATGATAAAATTAAACATTAATCATATAATAAATTGAACTACAATAAATTAAAAGATAAAATAAAATACAGTGTTGAAAAATATAAAATTAAATAAAATTACCTAACTACTAGTTTGCCGGCAATGTGGTCAATAATATTAAGATGATACATTTCATTCCCATGGCTTTTAGCACAACACTTCCTCCCACTACCTCCTTTTGCCTTCAAATCTCTGCTAGTCATTGGCTCCTCCCTTTTTCCTTTCTCTAATTTTTGAGAAAATTAGTGTGAATTGTCCTGCTTTTATACACAAATTGTGCGAGGAAGTCAATTATAATCGAGTTCTCTTACCCACTGATAGCTCTTAGGAAAGTCGACTATAATCGACTTCTGTTGTGGTCGAACACCTAGCAGAAGTAGCAACGACATTGATGGATTTGATCATTGCATCTGAAAGTGGCCGTTGCAAGCCTTGTAATGAAGCTGATTTTAATTGACTTTTGCGTGTTTCATTTTGAAATTTTAAATTTTGTATGAAAGTCGATTTTAATCGAATTCTATTATATAAAAAACACAACATAAATCTGATGAGAATTCAACCAAGTGCAACAATGTTCAAGATCAATTACAAGGCATTGATGGCCAATGACCAGAGCTAGAATAAAAAGGCTAAAAGAAGTTTTGCAAGGCCTAGTCATGGAAGCAAAGGCCAAGAGCTATCTAGTTGAACATGAGCTCCCAAAATGGACCACTCTTATTCAGCTTGGAGGATAGTCAAGTCCAACATGAAGAAGGCATTTGAAGACCCAAGATGAAAACCAATTTGAATGATCAAGTTGCAAACAGATTGGGCTGGAATAATTAGTTTTAATTAGGTACAATTTATCTTATTTTCTTGTAATTTTCATGCACCTTTTAATGTCTCCAATTTCAAAAGCTTTTTAGTTGTTTTCAAAGTTAGTTTTACGTGTTTTAAGAGTTGTTAGGCAATTGTGATATATAGTAAGTGAATTACTTGTGTTTTCAATGATAGTAGGACTTTAATGCTTAGTGGATTGTGTAGAAGCTGCAACTCAATGTTTTTGCACTTCACTTAAGATTATAAATAAGAACTCAATGTAAAACACAAGACAAATTATGAATAGACTTATTTTGAGTTTTCTCCCATTGCGAGAACTTCTCTTTTGTTCCTGGTCAAAGAATTAAATCTAATCTTATCAAGGTAATTTGTGGTGATCTAACTAAGACTTATTACTCACGTTCTCATCTTTTCTTGAATGTGGTGTCTATATCTTTCTGATTAAATACAAACAAACTCAATCACAACCCTAAACTCCAACTTAAAAGAGCAACGTGATCTAGGTTTATACTAATTATTGATTCAAGCCATTCAACTCAAACAAAGCTGAATCATATCATTTGGTATTCAGAGCACAACTTACTTGTAATTTAGGTCTAAAGTTGCTTTATTTATTTATTTATTTTCAACATTACCCAAAAAAAAGTGTTAAAAAAAACAAACTAGAGCGTGTTCTTGTGAATTGTGACAAAATTCCTTATTTTAGTTCTTTTAGTCATCCCTTATTCTAAGTTCTTTGTTTTGATCAAAATCTACTGCCTTAAAAGTATCATTGATTAGGTTCTTTCTTAAGAACTCATAAGTGGAAGTTTGAAGGGAAAAAGACTAGAGTGAACATTCTAGTCAAAAGCCAATTTTGAGTGGCATACCGAACTGTGAGTGTCATATTTAAAGAGTGTAAGCGCTTTTATGAGTTTTGTGAGTTCCTATATTTTTCAGGTTCAATTAGCTAACATAGGAGGAGATGCAAACTCATCACAAGGTGGACGATTATCTACTTTTCAAATGCAAGCATTAACTGGCCATCTAGAAAGGCTATTCAATACAAAATTTGAAAAACTCCTTGAGAGGATGGATAGGATGGAAAACCATGCAACTAGTAGTTGGCATGCTTCTCAAGATGAAACAAATGACCAATCTGAAGAAGAAGAAGAAGAAGAAACAAGTGATTAAAACACAAGGAGAAGAAGGATCATTAGGTACAATTGGAGAAGAAGGATCATTAGGTAAAATAGGAGAAGAAGAAATTCTGGTGACGAACTTAGAGGAATTAACATAAAAATTCCTCCATTTCAAGGGAAGTTTGATCCGCAAGCCTATTTGGAGTGGACAATGAAAATAATGAGCAAGAAAAAGAGAGTAAACACATGATTTTCATTGCAAAAGAATATGAGATCAAGCGGGCTTGTTTTTCTCATCAACCACTACTCTTACTTTTGTATAAGGAAGATTGTTTAAACTCTAACATTGATCAAACTTATTTGCCTAGTTCTTTTATATCTCTTTTGTAGGAATTCAAGGATGTATTCCCAGATGAATTTCCAAATGGTTTGCCCACCCTTGAGAGGAACTGAGCATAAAATTGATCTCATTCATGAGCTATACTCCCTAATAGACCAACCTATAAAACTAAATCCCGAGGAAGCGAAAGAACTTCAAACAAGTTTGAGAGCTAATGGAAAAAGGATAAGTGAGGGAAAGCATGAGTCCTTGTGCTATACCTATTATTCTTATGCCTATCAAGAGTTTATCATGAAACCCAATCCTAGGCATGTGATTGGAGTGGTGTCCCAATCAATCAAACAACCACCCTCCTAGTCAAGCATCATCCACTACTACTTACATCTCCACTTCTAGCCCTTCCATGCCTCCATCATATGCCTATCAAGAGTTTATCATGACAACCAATCCTAGGCATGTGACTGGAGTGGTGTCTCCACCTCCACCACCATCGGCGGATCCTGTCTTCACCCCTGCACATGACTCACAAGGGGTGTCAATAGTGGAGCAGTTGGTGGCTCCTTGGTAGATCAATCAGGATATGGGTCCATAGCCGAGGAACGGATAAAGCTAGTACGTTCTAGTAGGAATAGGTATGTAATTTAATTTTTTGATTCATGAGTTGTATTGTGATAATTTGAATAATTTCTTAATATATAATAATATTGTTTTGTACTCTTTTTTTTTATGCAGTTGGCATCCAGCCCCATAGGCCATGCATGAGGTAAAACACACCATCTAAAAATTATATGAACGGTCGATTATTGAGTCCTTTGGCAAGATGATGAAAGAGGAAAAACAACACTGATTTCTTGAATGGAAGACAAAATAAAATAATTTATTATGAAAATGTGTGATTTGCTTTAGCAACTGCTTCCAATTACCTTTTTTTTTATTATTATTTTCATGTGTAGAACCACTTCATCATCCACCCTAAGGATGAAGACTACATATTTCAACTCTTCAAATCTTGCATATCCAAAAGGCTACAAGACATATACATTAACATCCAGGAGTAGTAGGATGAGAACCCCAAGTGAATGACTTAGGCTAGCCTGGACACTTTGCGGTGATACTAAAGTGGTGACAAATTCAAAGATAAGTCTTTGAAGGCCAAGACGAGCAGAGCCTCGACTACTACCTTCAAGTCTACATGTCCCGGGATGGTTTAGTCATTATTCCAAAAAAATTTAACTCCTATTGTAAAATTTATACTTGTACATATTAATGTTTTACGTGGTTTAATCAAATTGCAGACCAAGGAGCTGAAGAGGGCACCAGCATAAACAAGATATGGGTTGATCCTCGATTCGAGAATACTTGGATATATATATATATATGTTTTGAGAACTTATTGTTTGTATACGTTGTTTATATATGTTTGATTTATTATTTCATATATTTGATCAATGTTTAATTAATTTTATTTTGTTACAGCATGCCTATGAGCAACACTACTAGGAGGCCATGACCCAACGGGAGCAAAGGATTACAGATGGTGAGGACTACCTACTGATTGATGAGGACTAATTGTAGCAAAAGGTAGTTGGTGGTCCTTACAAGAACCGAACTTATGACATAGGCACATTTTATGTAGGTAGTTTGTCCATTGCCCTGGTCGTTAGGGCATTTATAAGCACTAGGTCTACTAGTGATGATGATATGTCCCGCGATCAAGTTCACTTGCTCAACCCGGAACTTCATCGCATGTAGGAGAAGGATGCGGACACTCAGTGTCAGTTGCGGGTGATGGAAAAGAAGATGGAAGACAAGGATAAGGCAATGGAAACGAGAATAAGATAGCAGATAAAGAAGTATGTGATGTCTTTATGGAAGAAGATGAGTGTAGGCTACTCCATACTGCCAGACTTCGATGACGATGACGATGAATATGGTGATAGTGAGATGGCGATGCTGCAGACTTCTCCTGATTGGTGTTACTTTTTTTTGTTATATGTTGGCTTTTTTACTGTGTTGTTATTTGTTGACTTTATGTCTGTAAACTTTCCCACATTTGCATTTATGTTACATTTTGAATTTAAATTCCTAGTGTTTATGATTTATTAAGTATATTTTTATTATTAAATATATTTATATATTTATAATTAGTGTTAGATAAGAAAAATTAGCTTTCAATAATTAGATAACATAAAACTTCCACTAAAAAGAATAAAATAAAAATATGGACGAATTTTTTCATCGGTAACATTATAAAAAATTTGTTGCCTTGACTTGTGGGAAAAAATCCGTTGGAATCAGGAACATTATTTTTAAAAAAAGTTGCTAACTTTACAGGCAGAAAATATATGTCGGTAATTAAAAATATTTTTTTGGTAAAAAATATTGGCAGATATTTTCCTTTAGTAATTTTTTTGGGATTTTTTTTGTTCATTACCAAGGGAAAAATCTTCCGATAAATCCATAAAAATCCGTCATAAAGGGTCCCCGTGATGAATTTGCTGACAAATTTGTTTAGCCTATTTCCAATAGATTTTTTGGGTAAAATCTATCCATAAATCCGCTAATAATAGGGTTTGATGACGTTCTTACCGTGCGTCAACATCTACTAGTAATTCCTTCAATAATGAAAATTTTCACTGGTAACAACCGTTTTTCTGGTAGTGAGAATAAACAAAAACCACTAAAGCTTTTGCTACCAGAAAATCGCGGGATACCGATTGGCATTACTAAGGGGTACAAACCCATTGAAAATTATACATAGCATCTCTAATGGGTTGTCGCATTTTTTGAAATAAATGAGGTTATTATTAATGGATATGACATACCCATCGATGAATGCTGGAGCAAAAACGAGCCAGATGGTGCGCATAGTTTCCAATGGGTCTCTTATTCTATATTTGATATTTTTGTTAAAATATACCAACGAAAAGACCGATGGGTATTTAATGATATTTTTCTAAATTATTTTTAATAAATATTAGTGACGGGTTAACCGACGGGCAGTTAATAATATCTTTGAAAATTTTTTTATTGAATATTACTGATTGGTTGATCGATGGGTTAATTATATTATTTTATTTAATATATCGCTATTTTATATTATCAACGGGTTAACCGACAGTTTTTTTTTAGTTACTATTTATTACCAATGGATTAACTTACATGTTTTTCAAAATTCACACGTTGCCGCGCAACCTTTGGTATTTCACAATATCCGTTGGTATACTCGTTAGTAGTTACTGATAATTGAAACGCACCGTTTCATTTATTGGTTAGCTATTGGTAAGCTGCATATATTCTTCCACCATAAGTCTTCTTCCTCCTCATTCTATGAAACCTTCTCTCTCTAAACCCCCTCGGTAATATGTCATATTTTAAAATAAATTAAATTTTCTTAAATCAAATTACTGTTGGCACAACCGTCAATAAAAATTTAAATAAGTTATTTTATTTATTTAAATGCCCATCAGTAAAATTAAATAAGTCGTCGGTATAATTATGTCTCTAATGGTCATAGTGACAGCTTTTATCTAATTGTACTAAAGGCTAAATATTTTATTATCGGTCGATATTGACTGACGAGTTTTTTAACTATCGGTAATATTCATTGATGGCCTGAAAACCAATGCCCCCATATCCATCGGTACAACCACCAGTATAAATCATACCCGTCGAAAAATTGTTGGTAATATTGTTGGTTACTTGCTCTTTTTCTTGTAGTGTTTTCCTATGTTGTCTTCAAAATATTTTATTTGAATATTAATATTTTAAAATTTTTTTTGGTTAATATGCTTGTCAAGAATTGATAAATCTTTTATATTTGGTTGTAAAGTAAAAATGAGGTGCAAATTTTCATAGATGAGTTCCATGCATGTGTAAAATTTATAGGGAATTCATTCTAAAAAATTTACATCTCATTTTTATTGCTTAACTAAATACACACAATCACCAAAAAACTAAGTACACCTTTGATGTGCATAAAAATCCTCCAAATTTAAAAACGTCCCTTTCATGTAATAAATAGTCATTAAATATTATATATATTATAACTCATTTTATTGTGAATATAATCTCAAACTAGAAAGATTACTAAGTTAATGATTACAAGTATATATTATTATCCTTGCCGCCTCTAATTTTGTAGCCACC
Organism: Dalbergia cultrata; assembly: GCA_031216105.1. Taxonomy (NCBI): domain Eukaryota; kingdom Viridiplantae; phylum Streptophyta; class Magnoliopsida; order Fabales; family Fabaceae; genus Dalbergia; species Dalbergia cultrata. Next base: position 24,466,293 of record CM062353.1, on the reverse strand, counting down.
TTCTGCCACTGCCTATGAATCTCTCTGTCTCTTTTTGAAGTTTGTTGAGGTTGACCCATTGTAGGGGTGAGATTAATAAATAATATTTACACATTCTCAAGTTAGCATCTATTGGAGGATGATTCGATCTCTCTCCCATTTGCGTGACGCGTCAGTGTACAACTTAATATTATATACAGTACTAATACTATACCATACTACACTATACTAGGTATATTAAAATAGAGTTCGCGAAATGTGAAAACCTCAAGACGCAAGATTTCATTTTGGCAAGTTACAATGACCCAGGCTTGGACCAGGGTAGCTTCCAGCTATATTACAAATTGCACATGGTTTGAAGGCTAATCAAGTAATCAATTTTGTCTGGGTCTCTCTCTTATATCTTGTGTGTTTATTGCTGATGTGATTTTCTTACTTCTTAATACACATAGTGACATCGAACCACGTGCTACTCCTCACTCAATTCCAAAGAACGAGATATATAAATAGGAGGAGATATTAGAGTTGTGGACGCAATGGCATATCTAATTCCAGAGAAGGGGATGGAGAAAATGAGGATAGTGTTAATGGCTGTGTTTACGGCTTTTACGATTTTATCCACTGGAGAAGGCCAATTAGCGGAGAACTTCTACCGCTCAACTTGTCCAAACGTGGAACCCATCGTGACACAGGCAGTGACCAATAAGTTTGCTCAGACCATCACAACTGGACAAGCAACTCTGCGTCTGTTTTTCCATGACTGCTTTGTTGAGGTGATTTCCTCGGTCTATGCTTCTCTAGTTTCTCACTTAATTGTATGTGTAAGATATATATCTTTTAAGATATGTTTGGTTGGAGGGTGATGATGGGATATATTTTATGTAAAATTATATATAAAGTCTAATTATTATAGAAAATTTATCCTTATTTTTATCCTCTAACAAATCATAGTTTAGTGTCTGTTCATTCCGATAAAACAAAAACAAACTTGGCTACGAATTAAGAAGAACGTATCATACACTGTATCTTCATGATTCCTATCATAGTCATTTCCTTCTGCTGATGATCATGATCATGGCTGGGGAATTAATGGTAGACTAGAATATCATGCACCGTTGACGTAGTAGTATCTTTTTCTTTTTCTTTTCTTTTTTTTGACGTCATATATGGTGTTAAACTTTCAAAATATTTTCATGAGTTTGTGACTGGTGGAGGCTTACTCTTCTTTAATTTTGCTTTCTTAATCAATCCTGTCGATATCATTCAACGAGTAATGCTAAACCGGGACAAAATATATTTTAATAGAATTTTTTTTATCCAAATTATAATAATTATTGGATGAGATAAATTGATATAAATTATTTATTTATTTAAAGATTAGCAATCATGCCATAAAATTTTGATAACAAAATTCTGGCATGATTGTGGCCTTTGATTGATATCACTTCATTTCATCATTTGCAAGATATTTAATAACTATTTATTAATGTAAGTGAAATTTTCAATTAGAAGAATTTCGAGGATCCATCATTATATGCAGGACAATAGTCACAACACACATAGATACAAGTGCACGCGGCGTTCGTTTGAAGGTTTGCATCAAGTTTAGATTGAAAAAACCACTGACTACGAGCTAAACCAGAAGAAATCTGAGTAATTAAATTTTGACCAACGACAACTAACACACCCACTAGAAGAAAATAATTTAGACTGAATTTCGTTGCGGAGCAGAAAGGCCAGGGCATGTTTGATTTTAGTTTTTTATTTTCAATTTTTATTTTTTATTTTTAAATTTTTGGAATCTCATAACAAAATTTAAAAACAGGACATAATATATAAAAAATAAAATTTATTATTTTCATTATTTTCCTTTCACAAATGCTGAAAACAAAAAACACAAAAAAAAAAATGAAAAGTAATATCAACTGATCCAAAGTTCTGAATATGTCCGAAGTATGAAGCTATGAATCTGACTCAATTGATGCCAAAATTAGCTTGGTTTAATTTATGAAGTTAGACTCTCATTTGAAGTTTTTAACTCAAATTTAATCAACAAGTTAATTATTTTTGGATAGGGATGTGATGCCTCGGTGATGATCGCCTCGCCAAATGGGGATGCAGAGAAGGATGCCTCGGAAAATCTTTCACTAGCAGGAGATGGGTTTGACACTGTGATCAAAGCAAAGCAAGCAGTAGAAGCTGTATGCCCTGGCGTGGTCTCATGTGCAGACATATTGGCGCTTGCTACAAGAGATGTTATAGGCTTGGTAAGGAACTTTAATTTTAAGAAAATAAAAGACAAAATCTCCATATTACTTCCTCTTAAATGTTACTCCAGACAAATTGACTCTGTTAGAAAATAATTGAATGAATTGGTTCCTACAAAAAAAAAAATTGAAGAAGTCTTTGTCAATTAATTTAAAATATTGGACAAATTAGTTCCATTTTATTTGGATCAATTTGACGCCTTTTATGATTGTTAAAGGATTAAATTATTCTAACTTTTAGGAGGACCAATTTGTTTTATATTTTAAATTTACAAAGACTTCTTTGAATTTTTTTTTAGAGGTACTAATGTATCTAATGTAAAATTTAAGAGTGACCAAATTGAGAATTTTGTTAAAAAAAAATCAACAAAAGCAATACGTTTCATTTTTTTGGTAGTGAATACATTAAAATATTTTATAAATTCCGACAGATTTATTCTCAAAACGGCTTGTGTAGTTTAAAATTTTTTGACATGTTTCACATGCGTCTAAAAAATTTTTAAATAACGTCTTATAATTCAACTAACTCAATATAATTTTTAATTTTTACAAGTGATTACGTAAAATTCAAAACAGACATAATGAGATATAAGTTTCTTTTTAGATAATACACATTTTAGTAACTTGACAACATTGTAAAATGTGAGTTAAATTAGTTTTTCATTTCATTTTTATTTAATATTTTATCAATTAAATGATAATATATAACATTAAATGATATATTAGCATACTATATGTTATTTAAAATATAATGACGTTTAAAATGATAACTCATTTGGGTGTTTAAAATTTTATAAAATAACTCATTTTATGAATTAAAAAAGAGATTTTAAATGACTAATTTATGTAATTTTAAGTATTAAAATGAATTATTTTATACATAATTTTACTTCAGATAAAATAAAATATCTTAAAATATCACTTAACGTTATATATTATTATTTAATTAATGGAATGTTAAATAAAAAGACTAAGAGCCTAATATGACTCATGTTTTATAATGTCAAAAACTAATTTAACTTATTTAATTAAAAATTAGGAATTAAATTGACTAACAAATAAATAAACATTAGCTTTTTATTTTTTTTTTACCAATCAGATGCAACTTACTGTAAACAAAAATTACAGCAATAGATTAATAGTGATTTATTCACACACAAATTAAATGTATAAGAATTATATTTCAAACTTTTAAACTATAGCTATATAAATTTTTTTTTTTATATATACAACGGGGCAAAAGCCCAACTATAGCTATATAAATATTTTGTGAAAGGATAATATTGAATGAAAAGCGATACTCGGCCGCGGAATTGGAGCTGCTCGACTGACCTGGCATACTGTGAGTGGTTAATTAAAAAGTCATGTTTATATGTTTCTCTCCGTAAAATCACCCATGAGGTTTCAGTTTTTCCATATTTTTCCCATGCCACATGAATAATCAAATGAATAATCAAGTAATCCAAATGGCAAAAACTTGAATAAAAGAAATTTAGGCCACATGATTTTCACTCTTTTCTTTTGATTTCGGCACTTGCTTGAATTTTATTGGGTAATGTCACTCTCACACCATTTTGTGGCTTCCGTTTGGTACTCTTTGTGAAATTATAGCAATTTAATGAATCAAGTGGTAGCACGACACATGTTTGAAAAAACGTTATACGTATTTATTTAATATAGAACACTGTATCAATTCACTTCTTATCTATAATTAAATAAGATATTTAAATGGAATCCATACTCTATCCAATAATAACTAAAAAGTGAGTCAATATGATTTTTTATGTGAGTATAAACAACGTTTATCTCCACTTTGTTTATGATGGTGTTAAATGTGCAAACATTTCAGCTTGGGGGCCCTTCATACAACGTGGAACTCGGGCGCCGAGATGGCCTCATTTCGAAGGCCTCAGATGTCCAAGGGAACCTTCCCACAGCCAATTTCAGCCTCAAGCAACTGAACGCCATGTTCTCAAAGCACGGCCTGAGCCAAACCGATATGATTGCACTCTCCGGAGCACACACCATCGGGTTCTCACACTGCGACCAATTCTCAAACCGTCTGTACTCGTTCCCATCACCCTCGCACGTGGACCCCACTTTGAACCCCAACTATGCACAGCAACTAATATCAGAATGCCCCAAAAATGTTGACCCCAGCATAGTGGTTGCTCTGGATCCTCAAACTTCCTTCACTTTCGACAACTTGTATTACCAAGACTTGGTTTCAGGGCAAGGGTTGCTGAGTTCGGACCAGGTGCTATTCACTGACCCTGCATCAAAGTCCACCGTGATTGATTTTGCAAACAATGCTGGTGACTTCACTAAGGCATTTGTCACGGCCATGAGGAAGCTTGGAAGGGTGGGAGTCAAGACTGGTAGCAATGGGGAGATTAGGAGGGATTGCTCAAAATTCAACAAATCGTGATGAGTTCATTGATTAGATGTTCACATGGAAAGGTGTGTGTATATACATATGTGACCATCAATGAACTACTCTACAATTAAGCCCTTGGAAATAAACTCATTGAAAATTTCTTTTCTTTACGACTCATGTGATTTGGTTATTGGTTAACAAAGATTCATAAGCATATGATTATGCTCAACCAACACGGATTGGGTTTAGCAGACGGGCTGATCTCCTCTGTTAGGATCAGTGGCAACTTGACACGGTTTCGTTAAGAGTCTAACAGCTGGCTACAGCTGTCACTAGTGAAAGACGCGTGCATAACTCAGCCATTGGGTAACCATATGTAAACTCAACTGCAGTGTAAATGTGTGGTGGTGGTGATTTCATTTTCATTCAATACAAGTTTCTTTCATTTCAGAGTCTCTCTCTGTTGTCTCTCTATCACAGAGTTTCTTTATCCTCAAAGTGGTGAGTTATGATTAGAATTCCGATGGAGACAAAATGCTCATATTTAATAGTCGGTCTTATCTCAAACAGAATTATGTACAATAGAACAAAAAAAATGAACGCATTCAATAACAATGAGGAGATTAGGAAAAGATTGCACAAAATTCAATTCGACCATAATGAGTTAGTTAGTGGAAAAGTTCAGATGGAAAGGTGTGTCTATGTGACAATCAGATACATTAATTTTCATTGAAGATTTCTTTTCTGTAACACTTATGGATTGGTCAAGAAAGATTCATATGTTAAAGGTTTTAATAAAATGAAGCACCAATGATACCCCTGCAGCAATACAAAATGTTTACAATTGTGATATTTGGCTTGACAGTTTTTAAAAAATAAAATAAAATAACTTTAACTTAATTTACTAAACCATAAGATAACGTAAAGAATTAAAAAAAAAAGCATGAAAGGCTTAAAAAACAAAAAAAAAAAAACTGAAAAACAGAGTAATCTCCCGGACAGCCTCCATTGTGAACACAATACAACCACAACACTGTAATGGCAATCCACAGACCAAAAAATGTTTTGCAAAGAAGGATGCAGTTTGAGACGAGGGCAACATAGCGCCGACAGAGTGCTTACATTTTCCTAGACGTAAGACCACTATAGGAGGTGGTGGGAATGCGACTCAGGGGAAGCCACATGTGGAGATCTAAGGTTTTCTTTCCTTAAAGTAAGATACTGAAAATGGGTTTGGTTTTTTTGTTTTGGTCAGAAAAATGGGTACGGGTTGGTTGCAAATGAAATTATGAAGGAAATGGGTGATGGGTCGATGGCTCGTGGACCTGAACAAGAAATAAAAAAAGCATGGATTGGCCTGAAAAAACTCGACTCGAATCCGCTTAGCCCACGCGCAAAAGTGAGCCTGGCTATTTTGACCCACTTTTATATGAGGTGGAACTTTAATTGCTCGACCCACCTAAAAGGTTGGTTAGGCTTGGTTGGCTCATGGCCTAAAAAACCTAGTTTGACGACTCTACTGAGCAGCATACATGAGAGTACTAGCCAATAAAGAGCTGATGAAGATACATGTACAGATTTCGAATTGGTACTTGACATCAATTCTCAAATATTAATGACAACATGATGCTAAAATAGAACATTTGGTTCAATGTTTATTAATTTGTTTCCAAGAATAATCATTTGGGAATGATAAACTCGACTCGAATCCGCTTAGCCCACGCGCAGGTTAAGTGAGCCTGGCTATTTTGACCCGCTTTTATATGAGGTGGAACTTTAATTGCTCGACCCACCAAAAAGTTGGTTACGCTTGGTTGGCTCATGGCCTAAAAAACCTAGTTGGACGACTCTACTGAGCGGCATACATAAGATACTAGTCAATAAAGAGCTAATGAAGATACATGTACAGATTTCGCATTGGTACTTGACATCATTTCTCAAATATTAATCACAACATGATGCTAAAATAGAACATTTGGTTCAATGTTTATTAATTTGTTTTCAAGAATAATTATTTGGGAATGATATATTTCTATGCATGTTTATTTTAAGTTTTATAAAATTATTTCAATGTATCAATTATTCTCGAGAAAGAATTACAATATAAAAGGGCTAAAAACATATTAAAAAGAGAAAATAACAAATGTATATATGTCTATGAATTGTAAAAAACACTAATAACATTAAATTCAGTTAAAATTCAATTCAAATGTGATATGCATGTCTTGTCAAGTATGGTAGAGAGAACTTTTAATGTGATGAACCGGGTTGACATATGAGCTGCAATCCATTTTGATTATTCTAGTTAAAGTATCTAAGGGACTGTTTGGAAATGTTTTTATATTTTAGTTTTTGGAAACAATTTTTAAAAGTAAGTTTGCATTCAATTTTAAAAGATTAAAAACAAAACTTTTGTTTGGTAACAATGTTTTAAAAATTGTTTTCAAATGATTAAAAACCAAAAATCTACTTGGACGATTGTTTTCAAAAGTAAGTTTTCAATACTATTTCATATGTAGCAAACTGGCCCTTTGGTTAAAGTGAGTGACTAATTTGAGAATTGGAGAAAAAAATATGTCTATAGGCCTTTCTTTCGCGCGAGCAAGAGTTGAATTTGTGTAAAATATGTCAAAGCAACCAAATTGCACATATGCCACCACATCTTTTTAAAAACTGAATCTAGAAAACATCTCAAAACTGTTTTCTTTTTTTTTTAAAAAAAAATTTGAGATTCAGTTTTCTAATTTTTAAACTCAATGTGAAAAACATCTTTCCAAACATGGTTTTTTATTTTTAAATTTTTAAAAATTGAAAACTATTTTCAAAAATGCTTAGCAAATGGTTCTAATTTTTTAAGAAATACTTTTTAAAATACTTAACACAAACATTGGTGTTACTATGTATTCGTATGCATAATAATCTATTTATAAATGATTTTTAATTTTTTTATAAAGACAAATAAACTACTTATTCAAATGAGTTCTAAATATTTCAGGATGTTATATAAAAAAAATATTTTTCTATTTTTAAAATATATTAAATAATAAACTAACAATCATTGGTAATAATTAAGATAACGTAGACATAATTTCAATAGCCTAATTATTTAACTTTAATATAAAAGATTTGTAAGTAATTTCATTAATTATGAAATTGCATTATCACTTTCTTTGGATAAAATTAACTATTAATTAATGTTTGGTAAACTCCATTAATTAATCTCAATGATTGCAACTTTGTTATGTCCCTTAGATTTGGATTTAAGAAAGTTGGACCTTGTGTTAGCTTATATCATCTTATTATTATTTTTTGTCAGAGGGTTACTGCAGCATTACTTTTCTTTGGTCAAAGTTTGTTTTGTTTGGGGTCAATACTCAATAATCCCGCTTTTGTTTTGGTTTTTGAGTAGGTTGGCGGGGCCGACATTTGGATAAACTATATAAAATAGTCTTGATCCATGACACAAAGTTGGTGGCGGGCTATGAGTGATAAAGTCATAAAACCCAATGTGTAGCCAACCAAAAGACAAATCCACAATATTAAACTCTACAAGTATAAGGCCCACATTTCACGAGCCCCAAACTCCCAAATTGAATCGAAGTACCAATCCTGTCCTTAACCCAAAAAGAGGCACCAATCCTGTCCTTGACCCCAAAAAAAGGTACCAACCCTTTCCAAAGATCAGCTGACAGCTGTTATTTCAGTGGCACTAAAAGAAAATGTTGGTTTTGACCAAAAATAAAAAAAATAAAAGACAAAACGAAAAATAAAATAAAATGTTGGGTCAATGACAAACTATGGGTGAGACTTCGGTGGGGAGTGGTGAGCTAGTGAACCTATAGTTACTGAATCACAACAATCCAAAATTAGGATGACAGGTAGAGATTGGCTAATATTAAAATATATTTTCCTTACAATTATTTTACCTATTTTCCCTTGTATTGCTTCTCCTCCTTTCTCTTGACCAACTCTTCCCCCATATTCTTCAGCCATCAACCTTCTACTGGCTCGGCTCATATTGCTTTCTCCATTTTCTGAGATGCATCTATCTAGCCACTAAGATAATTCACTAATGCATCTATCTAGCCACTAAGATTATTCACTGTGCCTTTTCTTTTTATTGAATATTTGTGGAATCAAATACTTTTTATTTGATTTTCTTCAAAGGATTTTCATATGTTCGGCCTTATCTATGTAGGAAGTAATACCACATGCCTTCATAACCACAGGATACTTCTCGATTTCCATTGTTCAGCACAACTCAAAAAGTGTGTTTAAAATATCTTAAACACACATGACCCAAATCTCCATGTCCATGTCTACTTAATTATTGAACCTTTCCTGCCCCACGCTGTGCCATTTGTCAGTTGTCACCCATTTCATTTATATTACAGTGAACAAATCATTTTCATCTTCTTGCTATCAAGGGGTGGGTGTGGGGATACCAGAGCTATGTAGAGAAGAGAGAGGGGGTGTCCATTCTTAATAGATCTTTCACTATATTCTTTTAAGGGATTGACTGATTGTTTGGAGCCTCGACCTTGGTGGCTTCATAGACCCTTGGGGAAAATAATGGTAGTTATATGAAAAGTGCTCTTGTAAGGTGCTAACATTTTCAAGCTCTAATTTTTGTTTTTGGTTTTGATGCAATAATGGAACTCCATGTACACATATTTGTGAGTTGTGAGGGGGAAGAAACACTAGATTTGTGCATTCAATGATGAGAAACAGTTCCAGTAATTAAAGAAATAAAAAATAAAGAGAGGAAGAAAATTACAAGGGTGAATAAGTCACTTTATTATTCTATTTTATTAAAATATTATTAAACTTAAAGTCCCCACATAAGAACTTACCCACAAACTACACCCCTGAGTTTGGGTTCGAGTTTGACTTCATTAGGAGGTCATAATACTCCTACTCTTCCTTCCCCTATGACTAAAAGAAATAAACATGTCCTAAAAACAAAAAGAAAAGAACAGAAACTGAGAAATTAGGATTAGTAGCAGAGACCAACAAAAATAAATAAATAAATAAATAAACAAATGAAAAATAGGAAATGACACTAAAAGCAAAATGAGTATTTAGTGGTAAGAAAAGTTGAAAATGCTCATTTTTCTTGAAGTATATAAGGATCCTAGAGTTGCTTGAGGGATAGTGGTTAGATGTATCATTTATAGTCCTGTAATCTCACACTCCATTGATTTCCCCTCCTACAAAACTATTCTTTCCCATCGACTGAAACCAAAATATGAAAATAAAAATTTCTTGTCAACCTATTAGAGCGTGTAATTGACATTAGGAATTGGTTTGAGTTTGTTGATTTAATTAGAAATTAGTTAGTTGTGCTTGCTACCTATATAAGGATGTACTTCACTTTTATTGTTAACCTTTGCATCATTTTTCAAATTTCATATTGCTTATTCTTTTCTCAATTAACCAAATTCTCTTCATACCATGGATTTCAATATGGTATTAGAGCCATGTCACCCACCTTGAACCTCTAGTTTCTTTTGATGCTCTATGAGTTCCTACAACTCATTTTCTTGCTTTTTTCTCTCTCACCAAACAATTGTTTAACAAACGCAAAAAAAAAAAAAAAAAAAATCTCTCAAATTTCTTAGGTCTTATATGTGCACTCTCTTATTTTCTAGATTTTTATTCCAATTCCAAAGTGTGGGTCATCTACTAGTTCAACACGGGTCGCCAGTTCACATCGAGTGTTGATTAGTTTGACTGTTCAACTATTTGACTGATCCAATTAATGAACCGTGTAACATCCCCTGCTGCTTTATGGATTAACGACTGTCCCCACAAACCAACACGGGTCTTTTCAGCATGCTTTGTCCTCACTCACACGCTTCCTAGGAAAACTTCCCAGGAGGTCACCCATCCCAAAATTACCCCAAGTCAAGCACGCTTAACTGTGGAGTTCTTTCAGTTTGGGCTACCGAAAAGAAGATGCATCTTGTTGGTATAGGTAGTACAAATCAATTCATATAAGCCCTCCTCAACTGTATAGTCCCATACCTATACAGTCTCAGGATCCCTCTCATTCGGGTGTGTAATCGGTTCATTCATGTACCCCTCCGCTTAGAGGACCTTGCGAGGAGCCGCTCCTTGTCCGTGCCCTCTTTGCACCGGCGATCACTCCTCGTCCTCGTCCCAAGCGTTACATGCCCACCAGCTTCCGCTTGGTTCGTCCCCGAACCACACCGTACTGGGAGAGGTGCAGGCTCTGATACCATAATGTAACACCCTCCTAACTACCATGTATTACTCGAGCATTAACATTGTAATTAGAAGAGTATCACTTCCTTTCTATAATATCCATTAGTCAAATGAAATGAAATAAGATAAATCAAACTCTAGAGTTATAAAGAAAACTACTATAAAATGTACATATATTATTACTTTACATACCACTTTCTTTAATACATAACATGCTTGAAGTTAAGTCACTTCGCTTATAATACAACACAAGAACTACTATCAAAAGATCTACCAAGCTTGCTCAAATATCAAGGTCCAACAAAATACTAAACACACAGAAATGGACCTAAGACATCTAACACCAATTAGTCTACAAGCTGGTAAGTTCCTGGCACTATACTACACTACATACAAGTCAAAAGCCCACATAAGTCTCATGTCCTCCTACGCGAACCCATTGGCCATCGGTATGATGGCCTCTCCTCAGCCAGAGGCATCTGTAGAGTCTGAGCACAATACAGCATATACACAAATAGGGGTGAGAATATTATAAAATTCTCAGTAGGGTAACCCCTTACATACAGACAGAATATAAACAGTAAATGCATTTATAATAATAAAGAAAAATATCATGTTAGATCACATATATCAATATTAGCATACATGAGCTATTATCAGAGCCTGCACCTCTCCCACTACGGTGTGGTTCGGGGACGAACCAGGCGGAAGCTGGTGGGCATGTAACGCCTGGGGACGAGGACGAGGAGTGATCGCCGGTGCAAAGAGGGCACGGACAAGGAGCAGCTCCTCGCAAGGTCCTCTAAGCGGAGGGGTACATGAATGAACCGATTACACACCCGAATGAGAGGGATCCTGAGACTGTATAGGTATGGGACTATACAGTTGAGGAGGGCTTATATGAATTGATTTGCACTACCTATACCAACAAGATGCATCTTCTTTTCGGTAACCCAAACTGAAAGAACTCCACAGTTAAGCGTGCTTGACCTGGGGTAATTTTGGGATGGGTGACCTCCTGGGAAGTTTTCCTAGGAAGCATGTGAGTGAGGACAAAGCATGCTGAAAAGACCTGTGTTGGTTTGTAGGGGCAGTCTTCAATCCATAAAGCAGTAGGGGATGTTACAAAATGTAACGCCTGGGGACGAGGACGAGGAGTGATCGCCGGTGCAAAGAGGGCACGGACAAGGAGCGGCTCCTCGCAAGGTCTTCTAAGCGGAGGGGTACATGAATGAACCGATTACACACCCGAATGAGAGGGATCCTGAGACTGTATAGGTATGGGACTATACAGTTGAGGATGGCTTATATGAATTGATTTGTACTACCTATACCAACAAGATGCATCTTCTTTTCGGTAGCCCAAACTGAAAGAACTCCACAGTTAAGCGTGCTTGACCTGGGGTAATTTTGGGATGGGTGACCTCCTGGGAAGTTTTCCTAGGAAGCGTGTGAGTGAGGACAAAGCATGCTGAAAAGACCCGTGTTGGTTTGTGGGGACAGTCGTCAATCCATAAAGCAGCAGGGGATGTTACAAACCGAACCGGTATGATGATCGATTCACCGGTTTTCGGTCCTAACAAGCCGGTCTGGTTCAATTTTAAAAACTATTCTTCAAGGGGTAGTCTCCCTCCAATATACTATCTGTAACGGGCTAGCTAGACATATAAAATCGGCAATGGGTTAAACTATGGGCCTCGAGAGGTTACCTAGGATGTCCACAAGGGACCGAACAGGATGTCAACAAGATGATCAATTCGCAAGGGACTTGTTATTATTTTAGCAAATAATTGTGAGTTATTTTAAAATAATTAACACATGTTAAAAATTAATATATTATTAGGTTGCATGTACGATGTATGAATGTATGTTTGTATATTCATTGTGATCAACCTCCACTGATGTGTTGATTGATTTCCTTTAATTGATATATATAATTGTATTCAACAGCTTAAGTTATTTCCGCTATGTATGACCTGTGTGAGTTGTAGGTGATGATTTCCCTCACTAAGTTTGATGACTCACCATTTTTCCCTCCTTCCAGATTTGGTTATTAGCTCACTTGCTAACAGTATCTTGTAGTGAGTATCACCTTGTAGCAAATCATCATGTTTTAGGATCTAAATATGTTAGATTAGAGTTGCTCCAGTAGTGTGCAGACAGGATCCGTAGGCATCTTTAGCTTGCATGATTATTTTGTTATTTAATTATTTTCAAGTCAAACTTATCACATTTTGGGTTTATGTTTTCTTTAGATATTTTAGTTATTATCACCTTTAACATATTTTGGAGACATTGAAATTTTATGAATAAAGTTATAGATGTTTTAAGATATTGTTCATTTTCTTACATGTTAATTATGAAAAAAATAAATGATGCTTTATTATACATATAACGATGACACATATTAGCAGGCTTGCATAAGGGACAAAATACATGCTTATCGGAATCGGATTAGACCAATCGGTTCGGACTAGAAATCGGTGCAAAGGTCACTGATTCAGTTGGGTTCTCTGATCAAACTAGTTTTGCATATGAACCGGTCAAACACGAACAAATTTGAGAGCTAACTGGCGGGTTGATGTTGAACTGACCCATCAAACCAGTACCCCAAATCTCTTTGACCACGTCTGGTAGCTTTGACCACATACAAGGAACTTTTGTTTCAGAAATTCTTGATGCAAGGCTTGAACCCCAACCACCAACCAAGGTGTGGGGTGCACTTGCAAACTACCAAGCAAGTCTTGTGCTTTGTTCAATAGGTAAAGAATTATATATGTAATATATTTAGCTTAATATTTGCTTATATATTGATTTACTTACATCCGGTTGAACCAGTGATCCACTGATTCAATGCCTTAGCTGAGTTGATGTCAGGGTCGAGTCTAATAACTACATATGCCCCTATGTGTCAGTCACAATCAAATAGGGTTGTGACAGTATATCAATATTTCATATTCTTATAAATCACACAAATGTTTTTTATGAAAAAACTTTAAATATATAACTATTAATAAGGGTATTTTGGTTAAAAAAAAAAGCATGAAAAAAATTGATAATTAATAAAAAAAATTGAAAAATGAATTTAAATTTAACTTATCTTAATTTTTCAAGGGAGAAAATTGTATATTTTAGAAATAGGGGGAAAATAATGTGATGATGTCATTATTAATAAAGATTTTAAATAAATTCTATTTCTTCAAATACTATTTTACAAAATTAAGTTTTAAAAATATTTATATGTTATTATTATGATTTTAAATCTATATAAATGTTTATTTAGATGAACCTAGTATATCTACTGTTAGAAGCAATGACTAATCCTATTAAGGTTTATAACTCATATACATGAGTTTTTCCTCTAGCCACAACATCCTGTCAATATGGAATTTTCCTAATATTGATATTCGATAGGTTAGTGACATGTCATTGCTCCTTTAGAGCATTTTTGTAAATTGCTTGAAATGTAGAGAAACAAAATCTAAAAAAATAATGACAAAAATAAAATTGAGAAAGAATGCACATAATTAAACAATTTAGTTGCCTACAATTTGAAATATTTTTGAAGACTTTTTGATAAGTTAATATAAAAACAATTGTTAACACAATTCAAATAAAATACATTATTTTAAATCGATTTTAGATTGACATGTTTAAATATAAAATTTAAATATTAATTATAAAAAATTAAGTATGCATATAATTAAATCTTACAATTAATTATTTTTTTAAAAAATAATTCATACGCATTACTAAATAGTTGGTTGAAGATTCCTGATAACCTAAGTGCATGTAATGAGGCTACAGCTTCTGCCACTTTACTTCGCGATTCAACCACGTTTTTAAAAGCAATTTATACCAATAGTAAAGGATAATTTGGTCACGATTGGTTTTGAAGCATACAATGGTTCTATTTTTTTTCTTACAAAATTAACAAAACACCCTTACATTTTATCAAACCATTTCTATTCTTACCCCATTTTGCCCCCGCCTTCATCATTGCAAGACCACCATCACTATTTTGCCACCTCCATCTACATCCTTCAATCTCTACTCTGCCTTAACCACCTCGCTCCGCCATGACCGCCACCATTGCCACCGTCCCCCGTCTTTCTCTGCTGTCATCACTAATCCACCTATTGTCAATCTCGTTTGCCGGTAACCCCTCAACCCAAATTCATTATCGGCCATATTTGATGTCTTTCTCCTTTTCCTCCTCCATCTCGATCCGATGACCAGCAAGACTAGTTAGATTCGCCTGGATCAACCACTTGTGACAAAGGCCATGCAGTTGATGTAGCAGAACATATGGGTCTCAAGACTAATTGATTTTGAGTTCAATTTGGCAAAGTCATACATTTTTTTGTTTCTTTTGATTCATACATGTTCACAGCATGTAATTAGCAATAAAAAATGAAGATCTTTTTTTTTTTTGGGTCTCTGTGGAGTAGTGCATTGGGTTTTTTAGTTCTCTTCTAGTTTTGATTTTGTACAATTTATTGTTTGTCCCCAGTCGTTGTTCCTTGTGTAATTCCCCAATTTTAAATTAAAAGGTTAGAATTCGTTTTCCAAACTTAGAAGGGTACCAGCTACCCTCATATGTCGTTCCGGGTTCTGAATTTTACTAAGTCTGGATCCTACATGTCCTTAGAGAGCTACATGGTAAAATCATATTCTTGGGACCAAAAATCTCGGTAATTGTTCCCTATAGAAAAATGAGTTAAAGAGATATTTTTAACGGATTTTATGAAATTTTCAAACAGGTCGTTTTTAAATCACAAGTTTACGGAATTGTAAGAATTTCTAGATTTGAACTAAAACCCAAAATCTAGATTTTTAATTGTTGGCATTTTGATTTTTCTAATATTTTATTTGAATCTAAGTGGGGGGTATTCTCTTATTTACATTTGTACTCTTTGGTGAGCGCTGCAGCGGTTGACAGTTCACTTAAAAAACCCTGTTTCGGAATCCAAAACCTTCACACACTCAAAAACATGCTGTCTCAGCCGCCAAGGCTTTAAGGTAAGAGATCTTGATGTTTCCTCTCATTTTCTTTCATTTCCTCTTTGTTCTTGAGGTTGGTTTTGCTATTCCTCCATATTATCCAAGAGGTGAAGTTCTTCCTTGGTATTAGGGTCAGATTTGAGTTATTTAGCAATTTCTGAAAGTTAATCTAGAGTACTATGGCCCTCATGTTAGATATTGGTGTTGTTCCTGCTTCAAGGAGCTCTATTAGTGTAGATTCTTCACTGTTCACCCCTCCAAGTGAGTGGGTTCACATCCGTTATCTCTATGTTTTGCATTAGAGCTATTTTCACGAACATATGATTTACTGCTAGATTTTAGAGAATACTATACAAGGATTTGAAGTTACTGTTGGTTTATATGTTTTGTAACTGTTAAATTTAGAGCATGAAATATGTTTTTGAGAAAACTCATGGGACCATTGTTGATAATATGATTCTATTTAGAGTTGGTTTTAATTGTGATTATTAGAAATTTATAATTGTTGAAATGCTTATTTTATGTTGAATATGGATTATGTTTTAGAGATGTTAAACACAAGGATTTTAAAGCTTGAATCTTCATGAGATTCCGAACAGTTGGCTGCTACATATTCTGTGCGTTTGTGAAATTACAAATGTCTACAAAGGGTGATCCCTTGACATGATTTCATAGCCACAGTTATACTGAGGTCAAAATGTTAAAATCAGACAGATTCAGAGCTCTTAGAGAATTTAAAAGGGTTAAAGGTTTTTAGTCTTATTTGAATTTATTTAGCTAGTTTAGAAGGCAGCTATAGAGAAACAGACTGTGTGTTAATGGCAGTTAATCCATTAACCTTGGTACTAAGTAGCCTGGGCCAGAGATAACAGAGAATTTATTCACTAGGGACGGTGATACGTAATGCCCAGATGTGACTAGAGATTTATATTCAGAGTTTTGTTACGTCACAAACATTATGTGTGACTAGAGCAGAGATTATTGTTTCTCTAGGAGCTGCTACATTATGTGATTATATGTTTTCAGGTATGAATGTAAATTGATAAAACTGTTTTATAATATGATAAAATATAAATATGTATATAATATACATGTATACTTGATTATGTATGACCTTCGAGTATTATTGATGTAGTATGATTTTATGCATTGTTCCTTGGATGTCCCATGGAAGAGGGTTTCAGGTGAGGATTCACTCACTGAGTTTTGGTAACAAAACTCACCCCTCTGCTTTTCTCTCTATTACAGATATTGCAGCTGCTGTCATCCTAACCACCAGTGTTCTTGCAGCACTATAGTATAGCTGGTAAGCTTCACTTGAGTGAAGCATTCTTATTCTATTTAGAGTGCTTCAATACATTGTAGGCAAGGTCCCGGACCTAGAGCAGGTTTTATGTTTTTGTATTTGGCATAATATGATTATATTTCGATTTGTATATAATGAGCTGGACATTTGACAAAGTTTATTTGATTATATGTATAAATAATTCATGATTTTGAAATCCGAAAGGTTGTTATAAGATTTCAAATATAATGATTTTGGATCTAGAGAATAGATTATTTATATATAGAAAAAAAGAGAATTTTTATCTTTCATGGATGTTAAAGCAGAGCATGCATGCAAAATTAGTAAATAGGTCATGAGGCTTGCATGAGAATGAGGTTTCTCATGTGTCGGTCACATGCCTAAATTGGGTCGTGACACCTTGCCTTTGTGAATGAATTGTGGAGTTTCCTTTTGCTATACACATACTAGGAAAGCAAAAATTATGGAAATTGATACATTGATATATATTTGTCATCACGAGTATGCGCTTCCAAAGTTAATGTTGAAGAAAGGTGTTGCTTGATGAGATCCGGTATGGTTGTGTCCAAAAAGAAAAGAAAAAGAGGTGGGTGATTTATTGTGAGAGTGAGAGGAGCAAATCTAAATCATTAGATCTTACAGTTAGGCCAACCATTCTTTAGAAGCTTCCAGTGGTTCACACTTTTTAACCATTAGATATTGTATAAATGGTTAAGATTTATGACTCAAGATATAATTATTTTAATTTAAAAGTAAAATGATTAATAAAATTCTATTTAAATAAAAATCAGTTTTTAAAATTACACAATTATCCTTGTATCAATCTCCAATCACTCTTGTCCAACATCCCAAAACATTGTTGCCAAAATCATGTCCCCGGCCAAAGGAAAGAAAAAGAGAAATCCTTCAAAAAGGAAGAACTTTGGAGTGGCATGTCTTAGAAGCTCACATTGTCCATTTTATGCTCAAGAGCATTTATTATAGGTTTTGACACTTTATGTTGATAACCAATAATCGATGATTCCTTTTAAATATGAGGTCAAACTACTTAAATCTGGTATTTGTTGACAAATTCAAGAGTTCGGATACCAACCTTTACTTTCGAAATCTCGATTCGGAGAGCTAAAAATTACTCATGTTGGGTTTTACACAAAATAAAAAATAAAAAAATCGAGTGTCAAAGTAATTGTGAATAAGACGAGGATGGACCATGCAATGTGATTTATGTGTTGTGAATGAAATGTTGACTGAGAGAATGTAAAAGTATAGAAAAATTGCAAAATGTAAAGTAATTGATTGACAAAATGTAAGCAAAGTGCGGAAAATGTAAAGGAAGTAAAGAAAATCTAGTCCTAGGAAAGCAGAAAATTGGGGTTGAGAAAAATGAAAAATCTAGAGGTAGGACTAGAAGTGTGTTAAGCCGGTAGAGCTCAGGCCTAGCTTAGCTCATTAGTATTGAGCTCAGCTCACTAATAATTAAGCGCCTAAAATTCAAACTTAAACTTGACTTGTTAAAAGTTCATTGAGTTCGATCTAGCATATGAGTTGACTCATTTAAATATAAATTAAATCTTTTAGCTTAATAGGTTAATTAGAATTTTTAGTATAAATAAATATCCTATTTTAAGTTTAACACAATTTACGTACTATGCATATAATGTAAAATTTTATCAAGTTATACTCATTATTCATGACCAACACCCCATAATACACATAATAATAAATACGTACCTTTCACTCTCATATTTCCTCATAACCAACACCTTACAACCAATTAATCTATTCCCTAAACCCAGATTTTTTTTATTCTTTTGCTCTCACAAAAGACCCACCCGTATCGCTTGAGTCATTCCCCATCCCCAATTTATTCGCATTGCGAGCCCAGTTGAGCCTATTCCAGTTCCAGGCGGAGGACTGAATTGGGAGAGAGGAAATATTGGACTAAAACAACAATCAACAAAAAGACACCTTCGCACATAGCTGACGAAATATCCTTCATGCCACTTAGCTGTTTTTTTAATTATTATTATTATTATTATTATTATTTCATTATAAACGGATCAAATTAAAAGAGAAACCGCGAAGTCAATTGCCCACACCTAACCTGAGTTAAATAATCATCAAGCATGATCGGATTAAATTTGAAGACATAACGGATGAATATTTCAAAGCATACGCGGGGTCTAATATAATATAAGATTGGTTAAGGCGTCAAAATCATCTAGTAACAAGTCATGAAGTTACTACGGTAGTGCATATCAGCATATCCATTGCATTGGCGATCCGTTGTCAGTTTCCAATCTTTAGCGCTCAATCAATTGAGCAAGTAACGGCTACCAATTCAACACGAAACAAATTAAAATCAATGTAGTAATTAAGATCCAAATCATGTGCTCCCTCTATTTCATAATATAAGTCATTTTTAACTCATTCAAATGAATTAAGATAATTATTCAATTTTATTGATCTTCTGATAAATGAAAGAAAATAACAAAAAAATATGTTTATAACTCAACATATATTCTATCCCTATTTGGTAATCATAACTCATCTCTACCCATTCTCTTTCTAATTTTCCATCCTCTCTCATAAAAGTAAAATAAGCATAAAATAATTAATAATGCATTGAAATATGAAACCAACTTATATTTTGCGGGGAAAAAAAATTTACATTTGAGGGGTGCTTGAATTTTGACACGAAGCTTTCAACAATTATCTTCTAGAAAATTTACAGTCTATAGTGAATACAACTATATACCATAATAGAAAAGAATGAGTTATTTACTTAAAAGGCAGCCGTACATGAGGATTTATCTCATCATCGAGCAATTATGCAAGACATTTTTCATTATGCTAGTTGGTTTTATAGATTTAAAATCATAGCTGTGCTCCTAGACTTCGTAATCGAGTGGAGAATGCTGAGCCAAATATGCGAGATATTTGACTGGAAGGACGGACGTACATGATGAGCTTGCACACGATAATAATGCACAAATGGTAATAAAACATACATATAATAATGCTTCCTTGATTCATTCTTATATCATGCAATGCTTATTATTAGTTTTTTCACTTTAATCAACTAATGAATAGACCAGAAATCGGACAACTCTTTTTCGAACATGCTTTTCAATAGAACAAAATTATTGAAAAAAATAAGCTGTCATTTTATCTTAGGCATTGGGTTGCGTAAGTGAGTTGTGTATACATACAAAATGCAATAAATTAGTCCCATCTCGTTCTCTTCCTAATGTGTTGTAATAAAGAGATTTTACTTAAAAAACCAAGCAAGAGGAATCTGACATGCAATATATTTTACTAAAACGAAATTGATTTGGAAAATTTCCTGATGTGATGAATGTTGAAAAAAAAAAATGACAACATGCCAATAAAAACCCAATACACCACAAGCGCCATTCTTTTGGCAAAATCGGAGAACTGGGATATGAATCCATTGGATTTGGGCAGGTAAACGTTAACTGTGCATGCTATTGTATAGTTAAAAACTTAAAATTATTCGAAAATAATGTCACACTGTGGCAAAATGTTAGTGAATTGACGGGGATCCAGGTAAGCACAGTTTTCGAACTGCTTCAGGGTACAAAACAGGCATATATTAAACGCTTGCAAGTTAAGGACTTGAGAGTAAACACATAAATTGACCCTTGACAATTTTTTTAATAGATAAATTGATCTCTAATAATTATAAATATCCAAATTGATTCCTCACAATTGTTAAAATAAGATATTATAGGTCCTTGACCGGGCTGTTATGACTCTAGTAAGTTTAGGTGGAGCTCGGTAAGTTTAGACGGAGCTCGGATGAAAGGTTGGTCAGGGACCTATAGGATCCTATTCAACAAATACGAGAAACTAATTTGGGTGTTTTCAATTATTATAGATCAATTTGTCCATAAAAAAATTATTAGGGATCAATTTGGATGTTTACTTGAGATAATAAAGTTGTATTACCCCATATTAATATTTTTAAGTTGTTAACTAATACTTGAATCTAACTTAAATCTCACTTATAATACTAAGAACATGTTTATATAGGGAAAATACTTTGCAATCAAAAAGACGTGTACGACTCCATTTGATTTTCATAATCTCGAACTTTTAATGCACTCTTGATTTTCATTTTCTCTCTTCTCTTTTTACACATCATTCTAGCCCATTATGTTCTGATAAATATTTTAATTATGTAGCACTATTGCGTTATATAAAGCAAATTTGACTCTTAAAAATGCGTCTTATAATGTTAACCTAACCTTATAAAATTTCCATACTCCATCTCATTCAATCAAATAATTAATTGGTTACCACGTAAACTCTATCCATACTTTTTTTTCTGAAAAAAAAAAACAATCGGCACAACTTTTTCATATAACTATATGAGTTTAATTTTTATGTATTCTCAGTGTAAATTTTTACATTGTCATCCAATTGAATTATGCTATTTATATGACTTTTCAAATAGTGGATATGAGATTCAATCATTTTTCCTGATATGATAATACATAATTGGATGTTATTATACAAAAAATTTACACTATCAATACATAAAAATTAATTATATAATTAAATTGTCAACTTTCATATTCAAGAGGATGAGAGTAAACATAGAGTGATTTAAATTAACAGAATAAATGATAACCACAATAGTAGATCGGATATTAAAATTTAAGCAATGAGTTTATATATTCTTTACCCAATTTATTATTAATCAATATAAGACTTTATCTCTCACATTTTTAATCCTAATAAGAGTGATAAAGACGAGTGGAAAAACAAAAAACTTTGAGGGACGAATTAAATATTTTATGAAATTTGAGTACAGTCCTTGCTGCAAGAGCTACATACTCCCTGTTCATCTCCTCCTATTGTGTTATGTGACAACCTTAGTGCGGTTCTCACGTCTGCTAACCCTATATTGCATCATGGGTCCAAAGCACTTTGAGCTGGATCTTCATTTTGCAAGGGATAAAGTACTCAGAAGCATGTGTTTGTTTATCTCATTGCCTAGACAAAACAAGTGGTAGATGTTTTAAAAACCAAGTCACTTTCAGCATTTCATTCTCTCAAATATTGCAGCAAACTCCAAGTTCTTCCTCCTTCATCACCCTTGAGTTTGAGGGGGAATGATAGGTAATATGTGCTAGACTAGTTAGTTGTAGAAGTTTCTCGATATATGGTTTCCGTTATAGTTTTTCAGTCTGTTATAGCTTCTACTGCAAGCAAGTTATTGGTCATAGGCTTATATATACTAGCTGCACTTGTAAACTGTAATAAGCTTGATAATTTCTCAATATTTGGTTTTTGTTATAGTTTTTTAATCTGTTATAGCTTCTGCCGCAAGCAAGCTATTGGTCATAGTCTCATACATACTAGCTGCACTAATAAACTATAATAAGCTTGATAATTTCTCTAATGCAATAGTGAGAGCACGCATTCCGTAACGTTTTCTCTCTTCTATTTCATACACTTTTTGCTTGATCTCTTATACATACAATTACATCCGCTTTTGTATGTTCATCAATAAGTACAAATTAAACCAAGGTAAAATTAAAGATTGGAAGTCAAAGTTGACTTTATTGTAGTTCCATGCAGGAAAATCTTGTGTCCCTAACTAATTTGTGTTCCTTAATTAGCGAAATTAATATATATATATATTGGTCGTACCTGATTTCTATTTATTAACCTTTTTATTATGTTTTCAATATATATGAGATTTCTTTTTAAAAAAATGTGATTTACTGCCAGCATCAAGACTCGACCCCTTCCTAATGTGTGACCCAGTACATTATAACTTGATTTAAAATAGAGGGACAATCCGATCCGTTTCCACCTTTGTAAGAGTTAACACATTTTACACGTCTAATAACTTTTTATTGAAGAAAGTTTTAACAAATCTATTATTTTCTGATTAAAAGTTTATATGATATAGATTATTTGCACAAAACCTTACAATAATTCAAAATGATTTTAATACATACATACATACATATATATGAGTGGAGATCCGCTTACAACAAATATAAGTCTTGTACATTTATTACACTTTTTAATAACTTTCGTATAAATTAAATTAAATTTATCTGACCATTAAATTATGTGATATTATATTAATGATTAGACATTCCAAATTTCACAAGAATCAAATAACAATAGGCATATATTATAATAATTGATATTTACTAGTTTTTTCAAAAACATACTATTTTTTAAAATAAAGTGACATGATGAAATATCAATTATTTTCAAATTGTATAGAATTTGATATATTTTATTTACTAGGTGAGAATTTTCAATTCAATATTTTGATTGGTAAAATTTATATCCATTAAAAGTTATTAAAATGTGTAACTATACCCTATGTAAATGGGTGTGCGTGTGTGAACATAATAACCACTTTCCAAATATTTGCAAAAAAGAATTAATTAATCACAATTTTATAGTTACCCAATATTTTAAAAATTTAGTACAAGGAATCAACATGATATCTAGTTATAATTTAACAATTGGATTAATAAAAATTATATTATATAAAAGGTTATTAGAAATTCAGCATGTCAAGTATTACACTGTTGTTAACAAATGTCTCCACTTTAAAATATAGTCAATTAAGGCTCCTTGTGGTTTATCTTTCAACAGAAGTACTTTTGAAAAAAAAATTAAGGTGAAAAGAATTGGTTTGTATTTGGTTTTTAATATTTTAGAAGTAAGTTTAAGAAAATCATTTTTGTTTGAAAGGAATAAAGCAAAATCACTTAAAAAAAACACAATTATTAAAACACGAAAGAGAGATAGTTGGAAGAGAGTAAAAGCTTGGTTAACGAGGATAGATGAATAAAAATAGATTTCATTATATTAAAATGAGAATAAAAAGTAAATCTTTCACCAAAATTACTATTCATCACCTTAAAAAGTAATTTCTATGATAATATTTGAATAACCAAACACAATCAAAATTTCTCATTCACATTTTAAGATGAGCAGAAGTACTTTTGGATTCGCAAACTTTCAAACCAAACAACCACTAAATTAATGTGAAAACTTCGATATCAAGATATATTATCGGCAAGTTAAAATGACCTAGGCTTGGACCAAGACAGCTTCCAGATATGTCTATTACATATCACACGTTTTGAAGCGTAAACCGAGTAAACAACCTAGCTTCTCTTTTCTGCTTTTTGTTTGTCTCTTCTCTTTCCTGTTTTTCACTACTTTTCCGTGTATATAGTAGTGACACCGATCCCTCTGCTTGCTACTTCATCAACCACACTTAGAGAAATTAAAGAGCGATATATAAGCAGAAGGAGCCAATTTATAAAGAAGAAGATGGGGATCATAAGGATAGTATTAATGGCCGTGTTTATGGCTTTTGCGATTTTATCTAAAGGAGAAGGCCAATTAGCGGAGAACTTCTACCGCTCAACTTGTCCAAACGTGGAATCCATCGTGACACAGGCAGTGACCAACAAGTTTACTGAGACCCTCACAACTGGACAAGCAACTCTGCGTCTGTTTCTCCATGACTGCTTTGTTGAGGTGCATTTCTCAACTCTTCTATTAATTTCCTAAGTTTGTCACTTCTGTATGTATATGTTTGTATCTAGTGTTTATCTTTCGGTGTTTGTTTCTCAAGAGGAAAGCAATTTATCATATCTACTAAGAAGAAGAAGGCATCATTCATGGCTTTCTGGTTCGTCTTATAGTTGTTTCCTTCTTCTGAAGATCATGGGTATGAGAAATTGCTGGTCAATCCAGAATATTCTGCACTGTCTTGAAAATCGACATACACTATTTCCTTATTTCAATGCTAGAGTTTTAGACTAGGATCATTTTGGGTATTTTTGACATATAATAATTATTGATGAAATTTTGTAAACATTTTTAAAAATGATTTTATATCAAAATTATTTTTCTTGACTATATTTTTATTGACACTTTAAACATTAAGAATCGTTAAAAATACTAATTTTTTTTATAGTGTTTTAATGGTAGTGTTTTCATGTATTTATTTATTGGGTTGGGCACTAGTTGAGAAATAGATAAGGAAATATTTGCATTGGAAAAATAAGATTGTATATTTTTAAAGTATTCTGTTCATAGCAAAGTTTTGAAACTTAATTTTTTAAGTAATCTTAACCATTGTTCAACCGACACTTATTAGCAAAATCATTATTTATTTTTCTTACTGAGTTTGTGCTTTTCTTTTTGTTCGCAATTAATGCGTGTTCTTTATTTGTTTATAACGTGTGATATACATATCTATTCTCTGTATACGTTAAACTGAGCTTTCAAAATCGCTATCCCAGCTTTTATATATGGTTAGGTGGAGATTTAGTCTTCCTTTTCGTTTTGTATCCCTTGTCATTCACTAGAAAAATTCAAATGCCCGTACAATTTGAAAATGTATGCGTGACTTTCGATTTTGTATGAAGGGAGTAATAACTATGGCAGGAGAAATTAGAGTCTCTACGCCACTGCACACGCCGCTCCTTCATGCTTTGAAATAACAAAATAATTACCAGCAAGGTAAACACAAAGAAACTTGACTAGCCAACATTTTAGACCAAGTATCACAAACATGAACACACTCGAAATAATCAAGTCATCCATTAAAATAATCAGTTTTTTTATTCTGAACATTTCGTGATGATCATTTTCAATAATGAACTATATATGGATGTCACAGTTTTGCAAGTAAAAGGAGTCCAAATAACACACTTTTTTTGTTTTTAATCGAGGAGAAAAAGTAAAATTAATCCTTTGATATTCTATTTTTCCCTATTGCTAGCTAAGATTTTGAATCTTAACTCAATTGAAGCCAGAATTGGTTTGGCTCCGAGTACTATGAATAATTTGATTATAAATTTAATTCACTTGTGTTCCCCATGTCGTAGGGATGTGATGCTTCCGTGATGATAACCTCACCAAATGGAGATGCGGAGAAGGACCACTCGGAAAACCTTTCCCTTCCAGGAGATGGGTTTGACACTGTGATCAAGGCAAAGCAAGCGGTGGAAGCTACATGCCCTGGCGTGGTCTCATGCGCAGACATTTTGGCACTTGCTACCAGAGATGTTATATCCTTGGTAAGCACCAAGTAAAATGAATTAGACACTAACCGGAAACTATATCTTTTTCATTTTGTTTTTCAATGTAAAAGCCACGTGTAAAAAGGAAAGTGCTCAAATCTAATTAGTTTTTTTTTTTTTTGGTCTCACTCAAATCTAATTGTTGAAATCACACTGTTCAAATACCAAACCGATTCACATTATTTTTTTTAAAAAAAGCCCAACCCAATTCATTACATATCAGCGCAAAGAAATTATCAGAAATATATATGGGTAAAAGTGACATAATCATTATTTTTTTATAGTTTCATATATAAAATTATACACAAAAATTTATTTATATTTACTTCTCAACCAAACACTATAAAAGTATACTCCTTCCATCTTTGAATAATTGTTCATTTTAAAAATTTACTTTATTTATAAATAATTGTCCATTTTAAAAATTTAGGTAATATTATTTTTTATCAATAATATTCCTATTAAATTGACTCATTAGTAAAGGAGAAAAGAGGAAGTTTGAGTATTAAAAGGAAATAAGGGTAATTTAATAAATTATTCCAAACTTTTACTATCATTTATATTTTATTAATCATTATTTTAATTTTAATGAGTATTTATAATTCGACAAATATTTTAGGTGGAATGGAGTATTTGATATAGTGGTAAAAAAATTTGAGTGAAAATTTTTATAAACGGCTTGCATGTGTACAAGTTATATATGGAATCTAACAAAATTCTCACCCTTATTTCTATCCAAGGGTGTGTTAGGTATAGAAATAAGAGAGAGAGAGAGAGAGAGAGAGAGAGAGAGAGAGAGAGAGAGAGAGAGAGAGAGAGAGAGAGAGAGAGAGAGAGAGAGAGAGAGAGAGATTAGTGTGTAAATTCAGGGACCAACTATTAGTAAATGATGATAGCTGAATGTAATTATGTGAGAAGAAAATATGTAAAATTCTAGGTTAGTCTCATCGAGTTCTACTGTTTGGTGTTTTGTGTTTTTATGCTTTGCTTTACTTTTAATTTGTCAACTGATCTAGTTCTCTATTGCTATGCTCCCTTTTCGTAGAAGTTTAAGCTTTTGATGGTAATGTTATTTTGACTCATATTTTATGGGGTACTGCATAGACACTCACGTTCACTATTGAATTGGATGTGAATCCCATTTATTTTGAGTTTCATATCTAATTTAATAATAAATATAGATGTGTCGATACAATATCGTATATGTGAGTCTTTTGGCAACTAAGAGACAGAGGTTAAGGGAAACTACTAAAAACAACTGAAATTTAAATGACTTGCTTTTTAACTGTTGCTTCTTATGCGCAAATTGAATAATATTTCAGCTTGGAGGCCCTTCATACAGCGTAGAACTCGGACGCCTAGATGGCCTTGTTTCCAAGTCATCACGGGTCGAAGGAAACCTTCCGAAAGCAAATTTCAATCTCAAAAATCTGAACGCCATGTTCTCAAAACACAACCTGAGCCAAACCGACATGGTAGCACTGTCGGGAGCACACACAATAGGGTTCTCCCACTGCGACCAGTTCGCGACCCGTTTGTACTCGTCCTCACGGGTGGACCCCACTCTGGACTCTGACTATGCCAAGCAGCTGAAGCAAGAATGCCCTCGGAATCCTGACCCCTTAGTTGTGGTCGCTCTGGACCCTCCATCCCCTTCAAGCTTCGACAACTCGTATTACGAAAACTTGGTTGCGGGGAAAGGGTTGCTGAGTTCTGACCAGGTGCTGTACACGGACCGTGCGTCACGGTCTACGGTGGTTCGGTTTGCGAACAACGCCGGTGATTTCAATGGGGCATTTGTCACGGCCATGAGGAAGCTCGGAAGGGTGGGGGTCAAGACAAGAAAGGATGGAGAGGTTAGGAGAGATTGCACAAAATTCAATTCGTCATGAGTTGTTGGTGCAAAACAAAAAAATAATAATAATTAATATAGATTTTTTAAAGTGATGGTCTAGGAAGTTTACTGTTCAATAATGTTGCCAAAAGTGAAAAGATTTTGAGATTGTTTGGTGTAATGATATGTCATATGTTATAAATAAAATAAACTGGCAATTATGATTTGTTTTTGTCATTGAATTTAATTTGCTACTTTACTAGTATCGAGCCCCGTGCATTTTTTAAATTATAGGGATGTATTTTTAATTTAAAGAATACGATTTTGAATTTTATAAAAAAGAATATGATTTTGAATATAAGATTGAAAAAAAATCAATTGAAGATTTTTTTTATTTCTTAAAAATTCAATATTTATTTTAAATAATAATATTTGAAGTAAAATCAATTAGAATTTCGAATTAATATTATAATCAGCTAGAACGAATAGTTGCTAAATTTGAGAACATCTAATCAAATATAAATAACACATTTAGAATTTAAAAATATAAAGTTAAATCCAACATATCTATTTAATTATTTTGATAAATTAAATAGAACATTAATTTAATTTAAAGATATTAATGGTGCTTTTGGATGAGTTGCTTTTGAGAAAAAAAAATCACTTTTTCCAATGAAAAATAACTTATCGGGAATTTCTCTAGTATCCTATCAAGTTTATGAGTATTGATATTTTTTGGATAATTTGTGATTAAAAATTTATCATGTGTCTCACTAACTAAATTTATTAATAATTGCAACACTTATGATTAAATCACAATTCTTTAATTTAAAAGGGTACCGAGGGTACCAAAGCAAAAACCTAACTTTTTATACATTTGAATATTTTTTTAAAATAATTAAAATATGACAAAACCATGTTTTCATTTTTTTTAAGCTTAAAAAAGTACATTCTGAAAAAAAAAAACTTCTTTTCCAATTTTTCCGTTTATATATGAAACTCAAATTTGATAATAACTTTTTTTAAAGTTAAAACAAACGCACCCCACTCTCTATCTCTTCTCTTTCTCTCCTCTCTCCTCCCTTTCTTTGTTGCCGGTATTACTCCCTCATCTTAAGTGGAATTTAATCGGAGAAACCAAATCATGAAAATGTAGAAATTATGGATTGTTTGGAATGTGTTTTGCAGAATAATTTTTATCTTTTATAAATAAAAAAATTTGTTTCGTTGGTTATTCTTTCCAAAATGATTTTAACAACAAAAAAAATGGGTTGTGTTTTAAAAGTAAAAATTAGAAACAACTTAAAGATGTTTTTGCAATTATGTTTTTTAGAACAAAAAAGAATGCAATAAAATATTTGTAATTAGTTGGTTTCATTAATTGCTATCCAACATAATTTTTAAAAACAGTTTTTAAAATATTGTTTTTAAAATAGTTTTAAAAAATATAAAAACAAAAACAATTTCAAAGAACCCTAGTGGTTTTTTTTTTCTTGGTCATAAATGCTCTTGTATAATAAGGTGGCTATCAGTCTTTTTTTTTCTGAAAGTAAAAAATAAAAAAATCAACTTCTATTTTTTTCTGCCGGCACTTTATGTGGTTGGTATGTGTTCATAAAAGCTAGTGGGTTCACGAGACCAAAGAGAAAAGCCAGTGGGTTCACTTGAACAGAAAGTGTTATTTGAACCCTAACTTTTGACTAACGTACTATTATTTGAAAATAATAATAGAAATAATTATTGAAAAAGTTTTATTTTTTATGTTGTTATTCATCTAAACAAAAGTGTATCAGAGAGTAAAAAAAATATGAGAATAGAACAACTGTAGTTAAAAATAACAGATGCACCACCTATTAACGAGATTTATAATTTTCACACTTAATCCACATCTTGGATTGTCTGCTTATGCCAACGAAACCTAGTTTATCTCCTCACCAATCGGATCATACTTAGACACAACACAAGTTTGATTCTTAAAATTTTCTGCTTGATAATCATATACAAATAACTGATGAGACAGACTAAAAGGATGTTTGTAGACTAAAATGAACTTTCTCCTCTAACTTTAACCTAAATTTTGCTTGAAAAAAGTGTTCATAAAACAAACATGAAAGCCGTAACTTGATAAACATTCTTTGTCAACTTAGCTGAGGTAGTCTGGTGAATCTTTTACCTTCCTTCAAAGTGCAGATAAAATTGGACATAAAAAGTGGTAGCTTTTACCATGGACCTCTTATTTTGAACTTATCATAGGCTTTCTATTATTAGCTATTATATCAAACTATCCAACAAAAATTATGATCATTCAATGACTAATAATAAAGGGTTGGACCTAAAAATTTGAGATCCATCTTATAATTTGCCATAAAAAGCATAAAAGTGCAGATAAAAGGATCAGGACACTTTACAACCATGACATGCTCCATCTGGTACGGTACACAACCTCTGCACCACCACTCACAAGAACAAAATTTAGTTTTCTTACCAACAAAACAAGGGAAAACTTTGAAAAGGTGGATAAGCCGACTAATGTCAAATTTTATGCAAATCAAACCTTTGCTTGCGAAAGGAAAGAATATAACACAGAAATATTTGGAAAAGAATACACATAATAACTATGGGGTAGCAGCTAACTGGCAAAGCATCACTTGGCTTTCTTTCATCGTTAAATTCTCTCTTCATTGGTTTTCCACCCTCAAGACAGCTTCAGATGCTTGGCTCTTCACCTTCATCATTTCTTGAATTCAAACCAGATACAATACTTTATGGACGTACACAGACACCAAAACACCCAGTCCAAGCTCTTTGATTATCGAAGGCTTTGGGTAGAAGATTTTCCATATAGGTTGGCATAGACAATCCTTGTCCGGAATACGAGAATCATGCACAGGCCTGCTGCAACAATGCAGAATCCAGCCATGATAATGGAAGTCAGGAAAAAGCATATGGATCCTTCACACTTTAGTGACTTGCTAACATTAAGCGCTCGTGACGTAAGTGATCCTATATTCGGCCAATGGTGACGGCCATGAGCTTGTTTCTCTGCTTCATAATCATAGATTCTGCTTGCGATGAGACTGGAGAAGACGAGAGTTCCCACAGGGTTTGCCACAGTAATGAAATTGTACAATGTAGCGAAGTTTCTCAAGCCGAACAATTCAGAGGCAGTGGCTGGAACAATTGCCCAATGAGCCCCATAACCAAGTCCAATCAGTAAAGTGCTAACATACATTGACCCTGGCCATCCCATAGCAATGAAGACATGGCCAACACTCATAACAAGTTGAAATACAGCCAGTGCAACTGGTCTTGGATAGGCATGATCCCTGCTCAAGTAAAAACAATGGAATTTGAATAACAAATTAACATCTTGATAGGGAGATTACACACCAAAAAATATTCAACCAGTGTACGAACTGCTTTTACCTCACAACCAACTCGGAAATGTAACCCCCTCCAACACGGCCAAGGAAGTTCCAAATACTGATCAAGGAGACAAATATATGTGTATTGTCATATCCAAGAGACTGGCTCATCTGACCCAGATTGTCAATAACTGTCAACCCAGATCCTGAACCCAGGATCATGGAAATGAAAAGAAGCCAGAAGTCTGCTTTAATTAAAGCTTGTGTCAAGGTAAAATCCTCGCCCCTGCGTGGTCCTCTCCTCCTCTTGACTCTCACTGCTCCTTCTGCAGCTGCTTGGAGTAGTTTCGATTGTAATTGAGCTATACGCTTCTGCCTTTCTAATGCAGGAAGCAAATCCACTTCCTTAGGCTTCTCATCTTCCAGCTCACTTAATATTACCTCATCAGAATCCAGCTGAGACTTTCCTGATTCTCTATTCTGTGGTTCTGTAAGAAGTGCCTCCTCCTCTGGATGTTTTTGCTCCGAGCCAAAAGTCAATGAGATGGGAATGACAATTGGGACAAGGAGGATGACAAATAAGATAATTGTAAAAATCGTGATTACCGTTTCGCTCACGACAACTAGATCTTGGACAACCATGACCCCCATCAAATAGGCAGCCAAGAGGAGGCACACTCCGTAGACGAATGTGAAGCTTTTGCCATCTGATGGATGGACTTGTTTGTGACCTCCAACAGGTCTAACAATGAACATCAGACCTACTGCTACAAGTGATGGACCAACAGCGACCATAAATAGCAATGATGCGTGATCAGGGGAATGGACCAATGCATATATTTGTGTCAAGATTGCACCACTCAACCCAGCAAAGCCCTTAAGAATTCCAACCACAGGACCCCGGCTTTTGGGGAAATTTTGCACACAAGCCACCAGAGAAACAGTGTTGAAGTAGGTTTCACCATTTGTTCCCACAAATATAAGAATACACATCTGCATTATAATAACCATTAATCACCTATCTTCCACAATATGGGAAGTAAAAATCATTAAAAGACATCTCTATCTGTAATAACAGTGTATATGCTGATTTTCTTTTGTTTATATTGTCGTGAAACATACAGTTAAACACTTGAAACATTAAAAACATGCAAATGAGTTGGATCAATAAGCAAAACATCCTCAATTGGAATTTAGATAAACAAAATTCAAATCTCTGTTTGAAATTTAGAACTTTAAAATGCCCGATAATGACCATTTTTCACTTGATGGCTGATGTTTTACCCTTGTCCCTTACTGTTTCTATTCATTAATAGAAAGCATCAGCTAGCTAACAAATTAGGATATCACTCAATGCTTTACCCTTGTCCCTTATTGTCCCTATTCATTTATAAAGCATCAGGTGTCTAACAAATGGGAGTGATGGAAATGTGCTAAATAAAACTCCTGAGGAGACATAGCTGTAAAATGTGCTAAATAAAACTCCAGTACTAGGGATAAGTGCATCCCTGCAGCTTGCCCGTGCTCAGGAAAATGCAGAATCAATTTTTAAGTTCCAAGTCTTCTGACCAACCACCAAACTATACCTTCAATCTAAAGCAATCACATCCTCCCTTTCTAATTGGGGCCACTGCCACATTCCCAGCTCCAAATTTGCACAAGTAACTTTTAAGTATGTCATGACTTACTAAAGATTAATGCATATATATTCTCAATTGCATTACACCAATGAACACAAGAAACCAAAAGCTATTTTAGAAAAACCAAAAAGAGGACCAGTTATAGTTATATCAGTTTCTTCAGCCCTTTGTCCTAATATTTAGAAATATTGACCAATGGTTGGCTACATGTCACATGCTCACATGTGAGATAGATGATGCTTGACAGCTAACAGAAAAAACTGCCCCTAGTCAGCACAATTCCCAAAATGCAGATTCTTGCAACAATGGCCTTGTAGCTGGTGGCATCTGGCATCACACCATGCCATCTCCACAGGAGTAGTTTCAAAATCTTGGGGCGCCACATTTTTTTACACCATCTCTTTCATGTTTTAAATGCAGGTTTTAACTTGTAAACTAATAACTGGCACAGTAATCTTAGCAAAGAACGGAATATACAAATGGAGAGAGGGCAGTGGGAAGAGGAGGGCTGCACCAACAGTGAAAGAAGTAGAAAAAGAAAAAATAGTGAAAGAAAAATTTACCTTGCCGAAATTCAAAAGGTAAAAAATGGAATGTTCATTCAAAAAGGATATTTGGATCTAAAGACCAATAGTATTTGATTCCAGAAACAGAGGCTCCTATCACTTTTATGATTAAAGTCCTTCCTTTTCATTTTGAAGAAACAGTGCACGCCTTTACTCCAGAGATCCATGTCATAAAGCTTCATTAACGAAAAAGGTTGGATTTTAATTTATAGTCGATTGTGGAGGACATGAAACCCAGGTCAACTCAACCAAAATCAACAGATCCAAAAAAATAAATAAATAGAGAAATAGAGAAATAGCACAAGAAACTGTAATTTTACGATCATCTATAAAAATTTACAGCATTTTTTTGTCCTAACCAAACACACCCACAATCCGAAACCATATCAGTTTCAAAGTCCGTTCAAGTAAAACGAATCCATAATTCAGATGATTTCAGAATAGGCTAGTAGCTATACAAATAGAAAAGAAAGAGAGAAAGACAGATAGATGTGAAGAATTCATCAGTATCTGATGGTCAATTAATGCGATCACGGATCAAACAAAGTTAAGAGAGAGAGACACCATCATATGATTGAAAGAAACCGCAAAAACTGAACAAAACAACAAAGGGTCAAAGAAGCACAAATAAAAGGAAAAAAAGTAAAAAAACTCGATGATCCAAAAGGGAAAAGAAAAAGGACATTCTAATTTCTGGAAAAAGCCATGTTAGGAGAAAAACACTCACAGCCCACAAGGGTAAAGTTGGAACAAGACCAGAGACAATCAACGAAACCCAGCCATACCCAACAAAGTTGAGAACAGCACCAACAACAAGGGCAGCCCAGATGGGCAATATCTCACACAAGTACCCAGTGAGGAACCCAACGCTGTCACCAAGGTCCTTGGCCACACCCACCATGGCAAGCTGCTTCTGGTTGTAGTTGAGGGACTTCTTTATCACGGGAGATATGCTCCCAAACAGGTACCCTATACCGGCCCATGACTGCAGCCACATTGCGGCCACGAACACCAGCCATCTGTTCCTGTACAGGGACACCAGCTTCTCCTTAAACTGAACCATCGGAGATCATTCAGGGTTCTTTTGTGTTTTAACCTGGTAGCTTGTTGTGAATTGTGATCCTTTTTTGTGTTGTGTTGTGTGTGTGCTAGCTATGTGGTTTATACAAGGGGGATCCTGGTGTTTTGCGAGAACTAAGGATGATAGATAGAGGAGCGCTAACGAGCGACAAAACTGTGGTGCAGTGAATTGGATGAGCTGGCGGTGGTAATTGTTTCTCCTTTGATTTGTCCCACTGGGTAGTGCTCATTGTCGGAGAAATAATTTAAGTGGTTCAGGAGTATTTGGAGCAGAGAAGATATTTATTCCCGTCCGTTTATTGACACATGAGGCTACTGTTGTTGTTTCCCACTTTTGTTGTATTTTTTAGATGGCATTTGGTGGATTGCCTATAAGATTATTGACAATCTAGATTAACATTTAAAAAGATTATCATCTTTTAAATTACTATGCATTGTTTGGTGTATATAGGTAATTTAATTACCAATTGACACTAACATGTTTGGTATATCATAAAGATTATTAGACAATATATATTTTTACTAATCATATATATATATATATATAATTTTAAAATTAGGTTTCGCAAAAATAGCTGACTTGCCATTCAACCAGGCCATTTGATTTCCCACCCATCAAATGACATTAACTGTACTAGTTTTTGTAGGATTAAGATTCAATTTTTTTAACAAAAATTATTTACTAAATATTTAATTTAACAGGAATATGATTTTCAAATGAATTAAACATTTTATAGGCATAGAATTCAAATATTATTTTATGAAAAATATTAATTGCGTCAATTTTATAGTTATTAAATTTGGATTTTTTTTAATAAAAAAATCACATACTAAATATTTAATTGAATAAGAATTTGATTTACTGAAAGTTAGGTCTCATTGTTATTGATGGGTTCCTTACCTTTGATTAATAAAATCACTTAGACAATAAAATTACCTTTTATACATTAATCATTACGTAATTTTTCAAATTTTATTTTCAAATTAAACTCTACTTAAATAAGATTTTGTGTCATAAATTAACTAGTTCCTTATATATCAAATTTATGCTCTTTAATGTTGAATATCTACATAGCTCTGGGTGTCGAATTTGAATGATTTTCTTATAAATATTGGTAACTCAATTGAGTAATAACCAAATCACTAAATGAGTGATAATTGATACGTACATTATGTTACATGGGTAATGATTTATACCACATAATTACTATTAATGTATATCAAATTGAAATTCATAAAAACTATAAATATATCATGATCAAAAGTAATTTTGTATCTTTGATTTGGATTACTTATTAATATTTTATATTTGTGTAAGTTATTTTATGAATCTTAGCAATATTCCTAGTGTATAGTAGGAAATATTATTTACTTTTTAATAAATAATAAGATAGTATGACTTCAATAGCTAGAAGAACTTTGGGATGTCAAATTTTATAAGGTCTTTCAACTTATGCTATGAGTTCATATTAAATACCTATTTAACACAATGATGTTTACATGACAAATAAAATTAGTATTAGAGCAATTTTCTTATTAATATTTATATCTCAAATGGGTATACTAAACAAAACAATGAATAGTTATACTAAATAGTACATTAGAATGTACTGATTTATCTACCTTAATTAAAAAATTTAAATAATAATCTATATTCATAGGTATTATATATATATATATATAACATCTAATTATACATCTATAGCTAAGAATTAACTTTATTAGATTAGCTATTTTAAGTTCTAATAAGAATATTATTTATCTTTTAATTAACAAAATTACTACAAATTTGTGGCTCGATAAGATAAGGGAATAGAATTTTTCTAAGTGATATGAGTTGTCGTTATCCACAATAAATTAAAAATATGTAATAACTAAATTACATCAAAAATGCATTTAGGGTGCAATTTAAATCCTCTTACATAAAAGTGTTCTAATTGATTCAAAGGATTGAGCGGTTTTAAAGTTATTTGAAAATAAAATTAAATTGAGAAAATATTAATGGAAGAACTATCTGCAAAAGGAGTCATTCAAATTAAGAATTGTTCAATCATTGGTTTAAAAGATAAATTCACAGTGGTGATTATTTTCATTAATTATGTTTTCACACAACAATAATACAATTCTACTTAATGATACACAAACGCATTCTCATTAAGGGTTTGACTAACACATGAACTAGTGATCCACAATTGTGATTCTATAAACCTATGTTAGTTTAATTATCAATTGCAATGACTTAATCCCGAAACAAAGTTAATTTCAATCCCTTACCAAATGGAAGTAATATAATCAGTTGACTAAATACCACAATAGAATCCTAATTATTCATACGAATGAACATACAATCAGACAACACACAAAAATACAATTGCCACAATTCACACCACCAATATTAGGGAGAGATGACAAGAGAGAGAGAGAAAAAATCAACCATAAATTGCAATTAAAAATAGGAACCTCAAGAATAATGTTACTATTCAATTATCTTTGCATACGATAAAAGGATTACTTCTCCATATGTAGAGGCTCACAATCAATATTGAGGAAGAATGCAAACTACTATCCCAAACAGAAGCCAAAATAAGGATTGAAAGCTCTTGAAACCTTAAGAGAGAATAGAGAGAGAAATTTCTTGAAGGAAAAAATAAAAATAATTAGCCAAAAAGTGTCTTACAATATTTTGACCTAATCTATTTATAATGTAGCAGAAAAATACATTAAAATGGGTCCACTAGTTAAAAACTAAAAAGCTTACTAATGCGACATACTATTCAGGTGAAACTTATGATTGCTATAGCAGATTGAGTACATGATACCCAACCCAAGGTACATGGGCCATCCACCTTCACCTAGGGTACATCCACCCAGGGTATATCCACCCAGGGTACATGGTACATAGGGCATCCACTTTCACCTAGGGTACATCCACCCAGCGTACTTGGTACATGATACCCACCACTGCTCCTACTATCACCTTTGCCACTACCACCACCATTCTCTTGTCATGATAGCCAAGCCTAGGAACATGGGCCATCCACCCATCCTAGCTTAGCCACAACATTGGACCCACTCCTAGCCACAACAATGGCCCCATTCCCACCCTTGTCATTGCCCCCACTCCCAGCTACTAATGCATCTTTAGCTAAGTCGCAAGCACAAGCCTACATGAGGGGGGTCCACCTGAGGTTTGATGGGAAATATTGGTAAGTTAATGCATGTTTTGTACTACATAGTTTAATTTTAGATTGTTATGCCTTTAAAATGTTCTCTTTGTATTTAATTTGGTTAATTTATGTTACAATTGGATCTTTCTAGCCCTGCCCTGCATTACAGAGGTTATACAAACCAACTGTAACCAATGATGACGGTGCTTCTCCAAGGCCTCTAATAATGCCAAGGACATATGGTACCAGAGTGGGAGATGTGAATGCTAATTAGTTGTTATTTTTCCTTTGGCAATTTATCCGATATATACTTGTTTATATTTTTATGTTTATGTTAATTTCATTCAGTGATTTTTGTACATGTAAAGGCATTTTATTATTCAGTCATAGGAAGAGGAAGCTACAAATAAAGGTTTAAAGATTTTGGCTTCCAAGAACAAGCAAGACATGTTTTGTGGCATCCGTGAAGGGTGGCTAGCAGCTCTTAGCTAACCAATGCCCTCTTGCGGGCATTACAGGGGCACTTGGACTCAGATGAATTCAAGAGCAAGTCCTAGAGAGGCAAGATGAAGTAGGCTCTTGTGAATGGGGAGTCACTCAACAACACAGGTGGCTCTACCACCTAAGAGCGCACCAAATCATGGATGATAACTTTAATTTTTAAGAATTTAATATTAT
Organism: Dalbergia cultrata; assembly: GCA_031216105.1. NCBI lineage: Eukaryota > Viridiplantae > Streptophyta > Magnoliopsida > Fabales > Fabaceae > Dalbergia > Dalbergia cultrata. The sequence goes on along the minus strand of CM062353.1, from coordinate 24,427,698 downwards.
CATTGGCTTACTAGTTTAGATATTGTATTTTATGTTATTGTGATTTTAATGCAATTTTGCATATAGGCTAAGGAATTGGGGCACCCACCCTCACAGGGTAAGCTCTTTCAAGAGACCTACACGCACAAGGGCAAGATACGCGTGTGGGTATATGCTTGATCCGAGGCCACTTACAAGTAAGTCAGAAATCCAAAACCTTTATATTTAATTGTTAGTATTTCCAAATCTTGTTCAAAATTATTCTTTATAAATTTTATCTTATTTACAGTGTGAGTATACAGAGTGGCTACAGCAGGCACAGAACCAGTCGCAGACCCACCAGGAGGACACTGGGCCTAATGCCGAATGCCCTCCTATAAAAAAGAAGGAGATTTGGGCCCAAATTATTTTAGGCTTTTCCAAGGGTAGCATATACAATATAGGGCACTATATTGATAGTATGTCCCTTCCTCTGCCATAAAGTCAACCTCTGGGGATGATGCCTTGTAAGAACAAGTGCATGCCTTGGACAAGGAGCAATAGCAGACACGGATCAAGCTGCTGGAGAAGAAAGAGATGAGGTAGATTAGAAAGTTGAAGATAGCCATGGAGAACAAAGAAGAAGGCAAAGTCTGAGAAAGACAAATTTGAAAGGATGAAGAAGATGAGGGCTAACATACTCTAATACTTCCAACAGATAGCCCCAAGTAACACTTATCGATGGATTTTTTTTTTCGTCGCTACTATTATTGGCCGTTTTTTTCGTCGATACTATTAAGGTTTTTTTCTTTCAAAAACTCTCTAGAAAATTAGGACAAAAGATCATTCAGAATTCATCATTTGAAAAATATTACCAATGGGTTTTGGTTGTTTTACTAGTAGATTGTCCCATGAAAACATACGGCAAAAAATAAAAGAAAATGTAAAAGAATTACTGGTGAATTTGTTGCTAGTAATATATTTTACAATTTTAGTTTAGTAATGCGTCATGATGTTAAAAAAATATTTTTCCTGTGTAATTATTATTAAAAAAAATCTGTTGATAATTTTTTAGATTTTTAAAAAAATTATATTATTTAATAATTTATTTTTACTTGTTTTTTATTATCTAGTTTTTAGATTTATTGAAAGATAACTATTCCTAATTTTTAATTTATTATCTATATATAAATAATTTTGATAATGGCAAAAATTAGAAAAAGATAACAACTAAATCATAAACACTATGACATCATATTCTGCAGTCCCTGCAAGTACAATTAAACTCCACAGTAAACAATGGAAAGGAACATTAAGGGGCTGTTTACTTTTAGTTTCCAGTTTTCAGTTTTTATTTTCAGTTTTTCGATTTTTCAGAATTTGTGAAAGAAAAACTGAAAACTGAAAGTGAACAGTTCCTAAGCCTTTTTCTGAGTAGATAACATCTCCACCCTTACAATTTTAGCCTAAAAATTTTAAGTCTCTAACCTAACCCAAAAATAATAATAATAGTTGGTAAAGGAGAAACAAATACTAACCTCTAAGAAGACAAAAAGTTAAGGGTCTATTTGATTTGATTTTTTAGTTTTCATTTTAAGTTCTCCAGTTTTCAGAATTTTGTGAAGGAAATAATGAAAACTGAAAACTAAAATTTGTAAATGTTCCAATTAAGAAGTGTTCCGAGCGGATACAAAATTATTACCAAAATCAATTCAGTGAATTAACAGATCAATACTTGCAATAATTTTTTATTTCAAAAAATCTAAAATTTATTTATAGAATAAAAGTATTTAGTTAATAATAATTAGTATTAAAGAGATTCAGGAATTTGATATTTAAAAAATTAGTATTGCAAAAATATATATCACAATGCAACTTTACTTTTAGCAACAGTAACAGCGATGATAGTGGCATAGATCTAAAGCAACCAGAAAGGAAAATAAAAGAGAAACAAAAAGGGCTGACAAAAAGGGCACCAAATAATGAAAAAAAGAAGAAGAAGATTGGAAGTGTAAAGGACTTTGAGAGGATGACAATGGTGATCTCCCCACATTAAACGGCGAGATAATGATTCCACTTGAGAGAAGCATAAAGGGCGATTAACATCATATATTCTCATGCAATTGAAATATTCAGATGCCTCCACAAAACAAACCACACACATACATGAGAAGTTCAAGCACGAGGAGGGGCAAGCCAATACCATGCTTTATATCCCATTCCTCCATTCGTTCCAATGTGATGAAAAGAGAAAAAAGTTATTTTGTCTGATTTATTAATTGATATATCAATTTTTATATTAAAGATGTAAAGAAAATGAAAGACAATTAATTTATCAAGTAATTAATGGAACAAAATAAATATTTTTTTAAAATTTTGAGAGCATCTAATAATTTATCTAATATAAGGTGGGTCTAGGGCCTTGAAAAAAGTAGAGTGATATATTTTTTTTGGTAAGAAAAAATACAATGATACAACTAAGACTAGTTGGTTAGATCAGCAAGAATAATGCTATTGAGCTCCATTCTAAGATTTAGCCACCTGAAATAATCCTAGCCCAATGCAGTACCGGTTTTTGCTACATGATCTGCAACCTGATTAGCAATCTGAGGGATCAAATCAAAATTAACACTCCAGTTGCGCAAAGTTAGAGAACAGATTCGCAAGAGCAAACCAAGGTCCAAATGACGAGGAGAAATCTGCTCAGTGGACATAGTCAAGAAGGCCTCCAAACAATCCATATCAACATACATAGTATGATAACCAAGCATCCAGGCCATAGAGAGTCCATGCCAAACAGCTTCGAGCTCCACCCGAAGAATTCGGAGTTCATCAACTGATCCTGAGCAAGAAGCCAACTATACTCCATGGGAGTCTCGAATTATGCAGCCAAAGCCCGCTAAACTCCTATCCCATAATACACTACCATCAACATTCAACTTAACAACATCATTGGGAGGAGGGAGGATGACAAACAGACATATCGACACAATTGACTGGAAAGCAAGAAATGTCATCAGCAAAGCAGACCAAGTGTCTGTATGAAAGATATCTTGGTTGCGATTCCCCCAAGTCCACCGCAAAGCAGCTAAAAAAAGAACATGATTAGTACCAAGAGCACCATTTTTCACCCACGCAACCGGATCATCAATCTCAAATTGAGAAAAAAGATGTGTGCCAATATTATTCCAAATGCTATGACTTTTGAAACAGTCTCGTAGACAATGCAGAAGAGTCTCCTCTTGGCCACAACGCAAGCATGCATTATTAGTTGCCATGCTGCAATGAAGACGAAAAGAGTTGGTAGTTAAGCTCCCATGAATGCACAACCAAATAAAAACCTTGACTTTCTCCAGCGCCCACACCTTCCAAATCCAACTCCAATTAAGATTAGGGTCCCATGGAAAGGACTGAAATAGGAACCACCTATAAGCGTTGGCGGCAAAGTAAATACCATTCTCAGCTGGCTATCAAAACCAACCCAGAAGAGAAGAAGACTGGCTAATAATAAAAAAATCTTCAATTAAGGCTCGAAGTTGGTGCGATAAAGAACTCCAAAGAGACGAGATAGTTCAAGTGCCACCATCCCACAAATCACCCATAGTGAGGTGGGTATCTGAAATATGGACATAATCAACAAGCTCATAATCTACTAAAGGGAAAGCAAAGATCATACCAAAGGGACAAGTTACAATCCATTCCCCATGCGAATCTCCCAAAGCTTATGGACAACAAATAAAATAGCACACCAAGTGGAAGAGGACTTAGGTGACGGTTCCACTGAGAGCAAGTTAAAAGTAGAGTGATATAATATGATCAATTAACCCTTTAGCCTTTTTGTTCATTCTATTACGATTGTAAAATTAATTTTAAAAAAAATTCACTTGTAAAGTTCGTATAATGAATGGGGCATTAGTGTATATCACGATAGTATTATATATCATATAGTGACCAAGTGACAAAAAACTTCTTTTACTCTCTATGCATGCTTTGTATCTGTTGCTTTTAAAAATAAACATCATTAAACCTACTTTCCCAAGCATTGGTTGTCTTTCAAATGCTCGGGTCCCATTCTATCGTTAAGATATTTATCGATGAACAAAAGTTTCATATGCAAACGCAGTCCTGTAAGATCAAACCAATGGAAGATCGTTTGTAGAGCAAGAATGCAAGAATTATCATAGGAATTACTGCAACTAATTATATTCAGTTACTGAAACATATATAAGAGATCATGTAAGGTCGTAAATTTACATTCTTGACATTTACCCAAATGGAGCTTGGTAATATGATAACTTGTCCATGTGAAATCACTATCAATTCCAATAATGGGTAAAGATTAAAGATTTACGATTAAATTTAGAAATCACTATTATGCATATTTTTAAATGATAATAAAATTTGAACCTATATGCCATGCCTTGAGCGCGGCCACAAACCACTCGTACTATATATGTCCCAAGCAACCCAATCTTACATCTAAGTTTTTCACATATTTAAAATAAAAAGTATATTATATATGTGCCGGATCAAAGAAGTATTACACATATGTCTTGTTTTGAAAGCGCCTAACACACAAACTGACTTAAATCGATTTGTGATTGAATAGATGTAAATCAATTTGAGTTTCTTGCCATTTGTCAGAACGTCCCAAAAAATTATTTGCAAATTGATTTAAATTGATTTTTGTTATGTTCTGAAATCGATTTAAGTTGATTTGGTGGCTGCGTCAATCTTGTCAGAAGTTCCAAAAATTGATTGAAAATCAATTTGAAGAACTCTACACCATTGTTTATATCGACAATACTCTAGCAGTCTTTGAATAACTAAAAAAAAAATGGAGTAAAAATTGAGTGACAATATGGCAAAGATAATGTAAATATTCTTGCCCACTATAATAGAGAGATTGTAAGAAGAATATAGGGCGAGACATTCTACAGGGACAATCAAGCTTGGTTGATTGTCCTTTCACCTATTAGTTTATTAGAGTTGTAGAGTAGAATACTAGAAAAGTTTGATCGAAACAACAAGCAAGTTGCAAAAATATTCCATAGAATGCCGATTGATATTGGGCCAAATGGGATCCGATATAGAAGATTTTGAATTCAGAAAGATGAGCACATAAGTAACATGTTTTCTTATTTTCACTCGTTTTCCAATGTTTATAGAATAGATCTATTTGTCGAACTCTAAGATGGTCTTTTCAACTTTGGTGGGTCAGCTATAGGTACACCATCATTTATGGTAGCACCTCATGCATCCCCATCCTTTGAAATGTGCAGTGATCATATGCAAAGTTCATATGTAGCAAGTGAAGATTTGGCTTCTCTAAGCTCTGCACAACATGCAAGGTAAGTCAAAGAGCCATTAGCATTAAATCCACAGCCATTAGCGTTCAGGATTTTGATTTTGTTGCTGATTGAGGGGACGATCATAATGATGAAGTAGAGGAGCTTGGTCATGCAGGAAATGATGATGATGAAGAGGAAGATGAGGACTGTAGTAGTTCCACACACCCTCCAATCTCGGTGACGTTTGTATTTAACACCGTCACATAGAAATTGGTAAAGTGCTCCAAGAACTGCAGACCCCCAGCTATATTTCCTTATCTCCACAAAGTTTTCCAAGAGAGGGAGCTACTTCAAATTAACCTTGAACCTTGGTTTGTCTAGGAACAGGAACCCAACAAGTAGAACCATAATGTGCGCCTCAATGTAATTGATAATTGGAGCCTCATTAGCATCATGTCTCAAATTGTGGAATTTCTTAAATATATTCTAACCTAAAAGACCAGTATGTCAAACAGTAAATATTTATATAAAAGTAATTAAATTTAAATTATAATTGACATAACATTTATTCTACAAAAAATAAATTTAGTAAAATCCTATAATCTTAAGCAATTAAACAATAACATATTAAGTTTATTCTGCCCTAAAAGAGGCAGTGTAATCTATGCACTAAAAGTCTTATATAAAGTTAATTATATTTAATTTTTAATTAACATTGCACTTATTCTACAAAATTTAAATTCCACTAAATCATATAATCTTAACCAACTAAACAACAATCTATTAAATTATCCTATTCTAGAAGACACACAGCAATCTACACACTAAATACTTATACATGCAAACCAAAAAAATTATACTAAAATCAAATCGCATTTTAAATTAAATTCAAATATTACGTATCCTACAATACATTTTATTCAAATAAATTACAATATATTAAATTACTAACTTCATCCTAATGCTAAATAAGAAATTAATACATTAAAATGTTTTAAACTAAATAAATTAAATTGTTAAGATAATAAACTAAGTAAGTTACTTACCTACATTGCTAGTCTTCTTGCAATGTGATTAACTTCATTCATTCAAATAGTAGATATTATCAACTTCCATTCTTTCTTTCACTAACTTCACCCTCACCAAAAGACCAAATTAGGAACAAAATTTTGAAGGAAGGAATGCTAGAAACAATTTCAACCAATTTTGGTTTTACAGAAAAAATGCACAAGCAAATTGATTTGTCACACCACCTGACATTGTCTTGCAAATTGATCCAAATTGATTTGTCTCTGCCACTTGACACCACCCACGAATTGACTTAAGCCAATTTTAGAGCAAATGTTTTTATGACCGTTGCTGATACAACTGAAATTGATTTAAGTCAATATGTGTGTCAGGTGCTTTCAAAATTGAATTTTAAAATGGAAATCGATTTAAATTGATTTCTATATAATATAAAATAAGATATACATGATAATATCCCATTTTCTTATTTTAAATGTGTAAAAAACTCCTTATATCTTATCTTCTCAATTAAGATTTTTCAACAAAAAATTCATATAATGTAAGAATTCCCAAGAAAAAAAGTCAAGAAAAATCTAAAAAAAAAAGAAAAAATCACAAAATTACAGAACCACAAATTACAATATAAGTTTCTATGGTAGATTTATGATTTGTTATTCATGTCACTATATTATGAATTAAAAAAAAAATTGATATATAAATTTATATTCTCCAAAAATAAAAAGTAATAGCGGAAACTTGCTCGTCTAAAACTTAACCCCACTTAGGGGTGTAAGTAGACCGGTCTGACCCGACCAACCTAAATTGATCCGAGGTGTTTGGTTCGGTTTAGATTGGGGCATTAGGTTACCAAAAATTGTAACCGAACCAACCTGATAACCCGAACCATATATCTCTTTTTCTCTTAAAGTTAAGCCTCACTTGCCCCCCAGACTGTGAAATAGAGGAGAAGCCCATTTTCACATTTTCACTTCCGCCCCACCTTGCCACTCCATACCCAAGAGACCTATACTCTTCGCTCACTATTCTTTCTCTCATCTCTATCTCTATCTCTACTTTACTGAAAATTTGAAAACCTAAATCGCCACCTCCATGCTCTTAAGCTCTACGCCATCTAGCCACTACCCTCCATTCTCTTATGATCTGTACCACTCAGTTGCTGCTATCACTGCATGCCCCAGCCTGCAGCCACCATTGCAGATTGTGCAAGCTACGCCATTATAGATCATGATGCGCTAACAACCATGTGCCATTGTCCTACTTATGGTTGAAACTCATGATTGAGCGCTTAAACTAACCAGAATGCGGTAGCAAGGTGAGTTGAGGGTTGAGGCCTAGGAGATGTGGCGGCAATGCGTTGGAGGATGATGTCATGACCACTGTAAGATCTGAGAACTTTGATGGTGCCGTTGGGGAAGATGATGGGCGAACTGACGAAGTGAGAGTTGAGAGAAAGGTGGGTAGTGGTAGCTTGGAGTTGGAAGAGAAAAGGGCCTGAGGAGTTAGGGTATCCAAAAAGGGTATGGGTATTTTTTTGGCAAAAAATAATAAAATTGTATATCATATGTGTGTGAGTTTGATTTGCTTATATGCTTTTTTTTTTTATTGGTGTGGTGAGTTGGATACTTGATTATTGTTTGAAGATCAGTTACTAAGTATTAATTTATGAACTTGATCCAAGGACTCAAATCGAACCAAACCGAACTTGATCAATTTTATTGGTTTCAATTAAGCCATGAAAATGTAGTGAACTTGAACCAACCGAGTCGAACCCAAATTGATTGGTTCGTGTTCATTTTACCTTAAAAACCAAACCAAACTGACTTGATTATGTACACCCATAACCCCACTCATGTTAAATTTCTTTTGAAAATTTAACAACCCCATTTACATGCTATTTATCAATGTTAGGGAAAATTTGTGTAGAAGAAGAGAGCAATACACACAAACACAAACATAGAATTAAGAAAAAAAAATAAAAGGAGTTAGAAGAAATAACGGAAGAACATTTTGAGTTCATCTCAATTCTATGACATTTCATCTCATATGATCTCACATAACATTCATAGACATCTCATCTCATCTCGTCTCAATTCTATGACCATTGTTTGCCTTCATGACCATCATTGTCCTATGCCACACCATCAGTGTAGGCAGGTTCAACACCCCGAAGCAGGATCTCAATGAGTTTTGCCACTACTTCCTCCACTCCTGTCGTGTCGAGCCCTACCTAGCTCGTCCTTAAAGAAGTCCAATCTGACACCACCACCAACTACAACAACAACTCCACCTTTTTTTCTATAATGTGGGTCGTACATGGACATCTGAACAATAAAAGAAAATGAAAAGAAATATATCTCTTCAGGTTTTTAGGTTGGTTTGGTTCTAATTTTTGAGAATCCGATACTTGAACCAATATGTCATTTGTTTAATCAAACTCGATGACCCGAACCAAATCGAATCAAACACCTTGTTTCGATTCGGATTGGTCAAGTTGGTAGTGTTGGAGTGGTCCACTCATACCCCTAACTTTGATACTTAAGGTGTGTTAGGTTAAGAGACAAAAATCAAGAAAAAAAAATTATAGATAAGTTCTATGTGTATTTGTAAACATAGAAACCATTTGTGAAATTTATTTCTTATTCTTACTTTCTAACCAAACACACTCTTAAACTTTAAAAATATGCGATACAACCCCTAAGTTTTTCAAAATGTGCATTTTGATCTTTTTGTCCCTTTTTTTAATCAAACTTTATAAAAAATTGTTACAATTAAGTTACTTAGTTTTGAACTTTATAAAATGAAAAATATTTAATTATTATTTAAATAAATATTCACTAAAAGGAATAAAACATGCATGTTGTAAAGTTTAGAGATTTTATGATACATTTTTAAAATTTTTAAAGATCAAAGTGCAGTTAACTTTTAATTGATGGTAGCTACCTAGGCTTGTTAAACATCTAATCAAAGATGTGATTCTTGATTGTGGGTATGGAGAAGGTCTCATAGCCATAGACTATACCTATATTTGTGAGATTTACGCCTTAAGAAGGTTAGTCATACTTCTAGCGATGGATATTCTTCTTTCATCCTATAAAAAAATTAACTTTTAATTGAAGAGAATAGATTACCTATAAAAACTTTGAAAGATAAAAGTTTTAAATGTTTTTAACATGTATACCATTCTTATACTATGATCAAATGGAAAATCAACTAAAAGAAGCGGACTGCTAGTTCTTAAAACATCAGTCACAATTAATGGGCTCTATGACTTTTCTTAGTGAAATGAAATAAAATAACTCAACTCGTTTTCCACGTGATAGCGTCTACATCCGCAAAAATTGTTAATTATTAGCAAATCAATTGGGCTAGCTTTATCAGCTGACATATATTGTATTATGTTTAATCAATTAAAGGATTGACTTACTAGATTGGCCTAGTGGTCGTGTATCACAGTGAGGACGCTAACAATCTTATTTTTGATTTTTTTTTTAATTTGTAAGGATCTCGATAATCATTTAATAAACTTAAAGAATGTTGTAATCCTGGATTAAAACAAGAGTGTTTCCCTTAATATAAACTAATTTTATAAATAAAAAAATATTATATTATATTTACCATATTTAATTAAAACACATTTTAGTTTCACATCTCACACATGTATATTTTATCTCCCACATGTATCCTCTTATTTAAAAAAACTTCTATTTGAATATGTGAGATTATATTTGGGACATATGTTCTTTCAACGCCAATTATTTCGTATCCAAAACTCAAACTCAACATTAATTTAAAGAAAAGGAAAAAAAAAAAACACGTATGTCGCTCCATCAATCAACCACGTATTGATACATCACACGTATCCAGTTGTATGGTATGCAACGGAAAATCTATTGGGAAAGAAGGTCTATGCTCAAGTTTTAGAACTAAAGAGAAAATCTTAGTTCAATTAATAAAAGAAAGAATGTGGGTACGAGCGAGAAAGAAAATCTAGTGGATCATGAAGAGAGAAATTTGAGCAACATTTTAAAGAAAACGTACAGCAACAATTAATCTATTATATACTACTAAATAAATTACTATTAAGTCTCGTACAAGTTCGATAAATAAATTACTATTATATAATATTAAATAAATTACTATTAAGTCTCTCTCTCTCTCCCTCAATCACTCTCTCCTCCCCTAGGAGAAAACTCACCAGATAAAGTTCATATTTCAAGATTTTAAAATGATATAGAAAACAATAAAGTCGTAATGATCACAAATTTAATTTTCAACATTCGCTTTATTTAAAAAATACATAAAAAATGAAAAAATGATAAGGACTTTCAAATAGAAAATACAGATGTCAAAATAAATCGGTAAAATTATAGAAATAAATACTAGTAATATATAAAAATAGTGACCCAATGTATGAGACTCTCAAATCTCAATTGATAGGATATGAAAAAGGTAGATATATATAACCTTATCCCTTGATTTACAAAGAGACAGCTTTCATGATTTAAATCATTAACCTCTAGATCATAAAGTAGCAATCTTACTATTGTTCTGAAACCTAACCTGACTAGTAATATATAATATACGAAAAAATAAATATAAAATGTTATAATTTAATGATTTGATTTTAATATATTATTCATGTAAATTTTTATATAGTTATAATTATTTAATTAGTATATTTACAATTACTTAAGTCTATCAGAAAAAATTCATTTAAATTAATTAAATTTTTTTATGATTTTCTAAAAATAATATAAAAAATATAATTAGTTAACTATTGTACGCCAATAATAATCACTTAAATTAAAATTAAAATGAATGAAAAAAGAAGGGTTTATAGCTTGTATGTATGCGTGCATTACTTCGATAGCAATCACGTTACGTCTTGCACGTTTTTCTTTGTTTCTCTTCTCTTCATTTGCTTTTCTTTGTTTTTCCTTTGAATTTCAGTCAGTACGTGTCGTTTTCATGTGAACGTCAAGGGGAAGAGTAGACGTGTCAATCTTATCCAAAAGCAATTGTAGAACCCTACTGTTAGAGGGTTTACCATCTTCCTCACTTGCATCTTATAATAATAATGCTCGCAAATAATATAAATTTATCTTACAGGCCGTGATATAATCGAGTTAATGAGTACAAATTTATACCCATTTTATTATGAATCTATTTAGATACTATAATTTCTGATCTTTTTAACTTTTTGAAAGTCAAAAGTTATATTTTTATTTTTTATTTTATTTGAGTAAACAGCTTATTATTTCTTTAAAAATTATTTTTAATACTTTTTAAGAAATCAAAATATCTAACTTATTAAGAAATATTTTTCTAAAATACTAAAAATAAGGACTTTTATTATCTATTTGAATATAAAATAATTTATTTATAAATTACTTTTCAAAAATTACTTCTATATAAGAGTTCAAATAAACTATTTACTTAGATGGGGCCTATAAATGCTATGGCTGTGATAATTAATTTGTCCCATGTAATATTTAGGGTTTGATTAGTGATTCAGAACCTTAAAATTTTCTTGTGATCTCACATTTCACAAAAAAATAACATGTTAATTTTTCTATTATATGCTCATCATTACTCTACTTGACGGAGAAACACACTTGGAGCGTTAGATTATTGGTTTCCATTTAAGCTCTACAGTGGCATGGTACTAATCGCTCACAAGAACAATCCCATTATGATATTCTTTTTTTTTTTTTAATTACGTTTATAAATCCTCAAATCCTAACTTCTCCCATTCTTTATATTTCCTTCTTCATTTTCAAAAAGTTCAAGTCAATATGACATCATTTATGCAATTATGGAGTTTAATGATGTCACATAATCATTTTAATAGATAGAAATCACTTCTTCCTAATCCATGTATCATATTTTATCACATCGATCTCTTCTTGTCACGTAAAAGATGAATAATATATATTTAAATTTTGAAAGATATTAAATACACATATTTCATGTGACAAAAAATGATTAGCAAAACATAATCAAATAAAATATTATTTGAAGACATATGATTTTTATCCCATTTTAATGGTCCATATGCTTATATATATATATAAAATGTTAGAATGACAAATTAATATAATAATCTTTTGTGCGAAAAATGATCAACCACGATAGGATTTTTGAGTTTTGGTGAACTAATTTACTGTCACGACTCAATTTGGAAACCTGACAGGCACATGAGGAATATCATCCCCACGTAAGTCTCATGACTCTGAGTCTATCTAAATACTTAATTTATCATAATATAATGCTTAAAATATAATTTTCTTCTAAACCTATGTTCATTTTTCTCTTTAAAACACAATAATTAAACTCATAAAACCAGAACCATTAAAATATATATAACTCTGTAACATCTAGATCAAAATCTGAAATTTTGTTCAGCATTTAAAAATGGAATCTCGAATACATCTCTAGCTTATTACATAAACTCTAATCAAACTCTACAATTTCAAATCCATGCTTGAAAACTAAAAGCATGTACATAATTGTTTCTAACATTGAAATTAAATACATAATCTGAACATGATGCATGACTTGGATCCAACAATTTTGAGGGTGGTGTGATAGATCGCTACGAGGCAAGGGAGCTCACAATCACAGGAAGAGAGAGAACTAGAAAGATGGATCAAGGGGGCGTCCCTGTCTTCCTTCCTCTCTTCCATTCCTTTTCATCATATATATAGTAGTGTTCCCCCCACCCTCCCCCTTCTCACGTGCGCACAAGTGGGGGAGAGGAGGGGGTACTTTAGCGTGAAGGAAGCTCCTCCCATTCCTTGTTGCTGTGTCTTCATGTCACATCACGTCATGTTGCAAGTGAGCTTTTTTGAGCTTTGCACTCTATGACTATTCTCTACATGTTATGCATTTATTGGTTGTGTTTAGACAGCTAGAGGTGGCTGTAGGTCTTTCAACAGTTGTTCAGTGAGCCATTTTATCATCATTGTCCTTGGTCATTTCACCCATTCAGCTTACCCTATCCTCCTAGCGACTCGTCATGCATATCACTCCGCTTGGCTTCTAATACACACAGACGCACACAAATTCCTCCTTTCTTCCGCCTAGCTACCCTTTCATACTTGTACATCTGCCTCTAAAGCAGATGTCCTATTCCCTTTTCAAATTTGTGTTATGCTGAGGGGAACTAGGCATGGCTTCACTTTAAGATAAATAGGTGAACATATTTTGCTTTTACTATATTGTATTCCAAAATTGTGACTAAACTTTTAAGAGTCTTTAGTGACACACCTCCATTGTTAGGCGATTATATCAGGTCCACTTGAAGCTACTTATGGTGCCTAAGTGAAAATATTCTTCTCTAAAACACCTACTTGCACATTTACTGGAGCACTCTAACCCTAACAAGACTCATCACTGAGGACAACTACATCAAATAAAACAGTGACAAACAGTATTTGTACCTGCAATTATGAGAGAAAAGCGAGAGAGGTGAGTTAACAGCACTACAAGAAATTAGAGTTTTTGTGACGAATTTTTTGGTGACGACCATAAAGTAGTCACTTAAAGTGATGATTTTGTGACGACTTTCAATAGTGGTCACTAGATTCATATTAGTGGGTATAGTTTGTGACCATGTAATTAAGTCCTCACAATAGATAAGATCATAAATGACAATTCATAAAAGTTGTCATAGTTAATGAACTTTTAGTGACAACTTATAAAAGTGGTCACAAAAAAAAGGTACCCTTCTATGACGACCTTTAATAGTTGTCACTAAGTGAGTTTTCATTCATCATCCATATAGGACAACCAAGGAATATACAATAAATAATATACCTGCAGCAATCATAAATCATTTGATATACCATATGCATAACTATATAGAAAATATATTTCTGTATTTATAAATTCATAAAAAAAAACATATCTAAATTCTTACTCTAATGAGAAATCATTTTCTACACATATACATCACAGCTCTTAAATCAAATATTCTCTGAAAGTGTCAATAATTCCCAAAAACATAATAACAGTAGTCTAATAGAGAAATGTGGATCTCTAGTTATGCATTGCATAACAATACATTCTCTAACTATGTATGTCAACGATGGCATAGTAAATTTTCTGATCTCTACGATCCGAATCAAACATCTAACTAGGTTCCATCTCTACCCTATGAGATTGCCCCAAAGGACAATTTAGTACCAAGGTTAATGATCATTTTTCCTAGTTGTTAACTCACTTGTTATTTCTCTATAGTTACTGTCTAGTCTCTAAATCATAAAAAAATAATTATTTCTCTAAAACTTTGTTCTAGGCTCTTATCTGGGTTTAAAACTCTAGCATGTAATTACTTTACTCTTAAAATCACAGAATCTCTGGATATATATATATATATAAACTCATTTAAATATGAAAACTCTTGAAATACTGAAAGTTTTGGACTCATATAACTCTAACAATATGACTTTAGCATAACTATGACTGTGAAATCATGTCCAAGGGATCACCCGCTTGCAGGCATTTCGATTTCAAGTTCACAAAATTTGTATATGATAGTTGCTACGAATCATACTAAATTCCATACTTCTGAATATCATAAAAGATGAATTTCCAAAATCTCATTTCTCAAGCTAACATCTTCTCATAACTTAATAACTCTAATATCATACTTTGAAACGGAAAGTTCCATAATCATAAAATCTCTAACATTATAATAACATTTCAGTTTATGAAACTAAGTCATTCTCTATTTGACATTTTTGCCAAAATATCTTAACTGATAATCTAAAATCATATTTTGAAATCTCAAGTCTTGAAACATAAAGATATCATAAACTCTTAAAACATGTTTGATAAAATAAAATTTATTAAATAATATATTCTTGCACATAAAATATTTCCATAACATACAATCTATCAATTATAATCCCATGATTTTCTAAATTTCATTTTCATATTACAGTAAAAAAATTATAATATTTACTAGCTTTACCGTAACTCGTAAGATCATAGTTTATACATAATCTCGTCTTCAACTTCATACATATAACAAACATAATGCATAAAACATAATTATAATGATGAAACTAAAGTTATGAGTTTAAACTCACTCACTGTTTGAAGCCGGGGATATGTGTGGGCATCACCAACTTCACCTTGAAATGACACTAACAACTGCTATAGAGCAACATAGACTCATGATCAACTCTAATCACCTTTAGATCTAAAACAACTCTAACAACATTGGGGGAGCACCCCCCTCTTGACAATAATGAGAGCAATAACAACCCAAACTAATAACATGAAAGAATGGGGAGAAAAGAGACCAAAATCTATTAACAAACGCATACCTTGATCATTGGAGGAGTTGGATTTGAAAGGGATTGAGAAAAGAGGTGGGAGGAGGGTTTGAGAGTGAAAGAAATCGGGATTTTGGGGAGAAAATCCGAAGAGAATGGCTTTGTAGGGGTTGGGGGGTTCCAGTAAGTGGAACAATGTCATTTCACACTGTTCACGGATCAAGGGGATCGCTATAGCGGTTAGGGCATGCTCACGCTCCCATGCGGATCACTTACTGCCACTATAGTGGTCTTGGATTGCTATAGCGATCCTGGACTGCTATAGCGATCCTGGACTACTATAGCGGTTCTTAGAAAAAAAAATTCCTAAATTCACGCACTATGACCACTATAGTAGTGACAGTTCACACAACTTTGCCATTTTTTTGTCATTTTGGTATCTAGATTACCTCAAGACTTACTTATATAAACAAGGAAATAAATTAATGTCCCTATTTATTTTAATCTCCATTAACTTTAAAACATAAATGTAAATAAGGAAATATCCATATTTGGATTCAAATAAAATATCATAAAAATCAAAATTCCAACAAATCAAAATCTAAATTTTGAGTTTTAGTTCAAATCCGAGAATCTTTAATATTTTCTAAAATTATGGGCTAAAAACGAAACAATTAAAGGTTTCATAAAATTCATTAAAAATAATTCTTTAACTTATTTTCCTTTGGAGAACAATTTCCGGGATCTTTAACAAAGAGAATTTTTTTAAAAAAAATAAAACAAGAACAAAAGCATACATAGGAGCACGAAGTAATTTTAGCTTTAATGTCTGCGTGAAAAAAAAAAAGCACAACGTAGAAAAATAAAAAAAGAAGAGCGAGTTGATTGGTCTGAATTAGAAGCATACCAAACGAAAAAGATGAATGAGTAATGTTATTGTTACTTACATTTTATAAGACATCGTGTTGACATATTTTTATTAACCTCTAAGTTGAATATGAGTTTCACTTAGTTTATATTTTATATCTCATTTAATAATAAATATAAATATATCAATATAATACCACATAAAATATACGTCAAAATTACATGAGGAACACTACATTTGATGAAGACTAGGATTGAGCACAGCACAGAAAGTCACTAGTCAATTGTTTTAAATTATCATATTAATAAAGTGGGGTCACCGTCCATCCATTATTGACAGATTTGGATATCTTTATTTGACGGCTATATTGGTTTGTGATTGGTTCAAATTTAATCTTGTCATGTGGTTAGTAGCATGGATCTCTCTTGCTTTTCTCAATGAATGCCTGGACGTCAATAAACATTAAACTGTTACAGATATTTGTTGAGTTTTGCGAAATGCTTCAAAACTTGAATTGGAGATTATATTAGCGAAACTTCCAATTTATAGTTTAATCAAGTTACATATTAAAAAATAAATAAAAGGTATATAGCACAAATCACTATTAAGGTTTAGTTCAATTACATTCTATCCATTTCCTTTTCAAAAATTGCATTACAACATGCTGTCCCCACCTTAGAGACGGTTTCCCCTTGTAGATTGTTTGATGAGGAGGTGCTCCAAATCCCTTCTATAATGGAGAAGAAACATGCATCTTCCTCAGTTGCAAGAATGCCTCGAATTAACACAGGGTAGGGAGTGAGACTACGATTTCATTCTTGAGGCTGCTAGACGAAATGAACAGGTGCCTTCTCAATCATAGCTCAGATCATTTCCTGCAGATGCATCACGATCTTTTCACTCACCTCGAAGTTTGGATTCCATTTTTCGAGCTCCAAAAAGATTATCGTATGAAGCTAAAAGTGCCTCCTGCTCTGTCACATTCGAATAGTTCGGCCATGGTCTAATATTGAGATAGTTTGCCCTACTCTTTGACTTTCGACCTCCTCAAACCTTTTCCTGTGTCTATTTTATTTTATGATTTCAAGCGACACATCATGAGAAGGGTGATTGTACTTCCGTGCTTACTCGAATAAAAGAGTTTTTGTTGATCGTTATGAATCTTCTATCCAAGAATTCAAATAGCAGTATTAATTACAAATCTTAAATCCTACCAATATAAATTAACTAAAAATGAAAAAAATAAATAATTTAACAAAATAAAAATAAACCCTAATGAATAGTAAATATTAAACTAAATTAAATTGCACAAAAACCAAAAATACCTTCACATTTAGTCTTCTTGCAATGTGGGTGTCCTGATTGAGGTGGTAAAATTTGTTTTGTGCGATTTCAACTGTTTCACAACTTATCTCAACAACACTTGGAGTGAAGTCAGTGTGCAAATAGAAACTTTGGAAAGTTTTGAAGTGATGGATCACTTCTTACGATTTTGTTTATATATGCTTCAGGAATTGGAAATCGTTGGACATTCCAACAATTTTATTTTTTCGAGAAATCATTGGAGCTTCTAACAATCTCTAGCACGTTTGCTTATGTGTTAGAAATGATTTCAACTAATATATTCAAACTCACGTATCTTGTGTAGTTTTGGTTCAGAACGGATATTTTGGTAATTAATCTTTTTTGACTATTTTATTAGTTTGAGAAACGCACATTTTATACTAGCGTGCACGAATACAGTCATGATATGTTAATTATATTTTATAGCTTAAGCTTAGAGTGATTCGCAGGTAACTGAAAAGTCATACATCTACCTGTTAAAATTCTAAACTTAGGTTGTGTTTGGTTGGATTGAAAATAGGGGTTAATTAAGCTTTTATGGATGAGTTATTCTTGTAAAATTACATATGAAATTTATCCATAAAAATTTCTCTCTCATTTTTACCCCTTTAATCAAACACATTCTAAGGGTGTATTTGATTGGAAAATAAAAATGAGTATACATATTATATGGATTTTACACATAAAACTCATTTATGAATTCTTCCATGATCTCATATTTAACATGTACACTGCAAACATTATTATCTATATTTATACTATATATAAAGGAAATAATTACTTTGATATCTAAAATTTTTATTTCTTAAAATATTTTTTATATATAGGGAGTCGGAGAAAGTTATAGAAATAAATGAAATACATTACAAAAGTAAAAAATATGTATTTATGGGCACGTAATTTTGTATTACTTCAGAATTTAAAATAAAGGAGTACTCTCGTCAGCGGTCGATATGTCCGAGTGGTTAAGGAGACAGACTTGAAATCTGTTGGGCTTCGCCCGCGCAGGTTCGAACCCTGCTGTCGACGCAATTTTAAATTTTTGTCACCTAAAATTGTGTTCCAAACTTTTTCCTTTTTTTTTAAAAAAAAAAATTCCTTGTTCTATAACATTTTGAAATCGCGTAATCTAATGGGTACTATGAAGTTACGAAAATATTCGAGTGATAATTACAGAAATGAGGAATGGGAGCACGAGAAAGTTGCGCGGAAAATTTCTATCCATGAAAGCAACCATGGCTTCACATCGGTTCGAAACAAGCACATCTGTACATTTATTGCGTTTGACAACGTCGTTGATTGGTGTGTCCGATCGGGAAGCAAAGTTGGATCAGAGTTTGGGTTCATTTGGCATGACTCATAAAAAAAAGTTTAATAGTGTAAGATATGATAAATTTTTAATATTATATAATATTATATAAGATATTATAGTTTATATTATATAAAATTATCATTTTTTACAAATTATTCTAATATTAGATGTAAATATTTTAAAAAATAAAACAATAATAAAATACACATTTTTTATTAATTATTTAAAAATTATTTTCAAATATTATATTTATGTAAATTTTTATTAATTAAAATTTAATTTATATTAAATGTTATTATTTATTTGGAGATTTATTCGGTACTCCTATAAAATTCAAAAGTATCGATACCTTTTAAATAATTTAACAGTAAAAATTTGCCATGTGTTTCAATAAATAAATTTATTAATATTTAAAATACTTATAATTAAATCACAACTCTTAAATTTAAAGGACACAAAAACAAAAACCTTAATTTAGTATTTTATAACTATTTATTATTTCACTAAGTTAAATAAATAAAAATATACTCTTTTATATATTTTAGTATTTTATATTTCTAATCATATTTATTTAAATTTAAATTTTAAAATAAATAGTAAACCAAAATATTTTTATTACTAACTCTTACTTTTACATATTACATATTATTTATTTTTTATTTATATACTTTACTAGTTAATAATTTTTAATTTTTATATTATTTGTTATTTATTTAAAACATTTTTATTAAATATCTATTATTTTATTTTGTTTATTATTTATCAATTATAGTTATTTTTATTTTTATCATATATAACTAATTTGTTTTAATATATTATTTTTTAATAATATTTATTTCTTATGAATAATTTTATCAAGAATTACTTTTATTTATATAAGTTTTTCTCGTTATTATTTGTTTAATAATTATTTTATTTTAATAAAATATTAAAAATAAAAGTGATTTTATACGTTAAAAGCTAATCATGTCTAATTCAACCTTCCATACTAAATAGAGTTATATAACATTTTAGGCGGATTCTCACCTACAGTTGTTAGTCAATGGAGTTGATACAGTTTCTCTTAACCACATTTCATAAATGTGGTTAACTGTAGAAAAGTGTGGCCAAACGCATCTCCCTCCTCCACCTCCAGTCCTCCACACTCACTCCCCCCAACCTCAGCTGCATCCCTCCCTCTTCCTCAACCTCCAGTCCATTATCATCCCTCTAACCATTATCATCAACACAAAAAATTAACACTCTCATCATCCCAAACCAAAACATCCAGAACCCAAACATCAAACCCAATCAAAGTCAAATACAAAGTCACAAGCTGAAAATTATCAGAAAATAAAAGGAAGAAAAATGGCCACCATTGATAGCTGCAGTCCAGCCACGCGAACCTGCCATCTTAGCTCCGAACAGCCACGCGACCTCCAACCGTGTCCTCACCGCAACCAGCCTCCCCGGTTCCATCGCGAACAGTGTCGAACCACTTCAGCACTTTCTCCACAGCGATCTGCAACCCACAACACCTCGAAAACCACGAAGCTTCGCTGCCTCCCAGGCGCGCATCCCTGAGCTGCTGTCTTCACTGCACTTTCGACCCTCAACGCCAGATCTCCTTCTCGCACCATGGCCAGCCAACATCGCACGCTCGGTCTCGCTCCCATTGCCGTGCCGGCGCGTCGCCCACCAGCCTTCCCCATCTGAATTCGATACAAATAATAAATTGCTTCTCCCTAGCTGCGAGTGAGAGCTCAAGAAGGAACAAGAAGAAGAGATTCTGATGAGTGTGAGTGTGAGAGTGCAGATGCAGGAGAGAGAACGAGAGAGAGATTGAGAGTAGGGGCTGAGAGGGTGAGAGTATTTTGGTGGAGGAGATTGAGCAGTGGCAGGGGCCATCGGAGGAGATGGGTGCAGCGGAGGTAGGAGAATGAGGGTGGCAGAAGAGGAGTGGGGACTGAGAGGGGGAGAGTATTTTGGAATTTAGCCACACAATAATTTCATTTAACCACATTCATGAAATGTAGTTAATTGCAGCAACTGCAACATAGGCATTGACTGGCAATTGTAGGGGAGTGGGCACCAACATTTTAACGTATAAAAAATTATAATAAATAAATTTATCAAATTCATTATCTGGACTAAACATTTAATAATAATATAATATGTAATATTAACTTATTTTATCATCACTTAACCTAACAAACACATCACGTGATCACCTTTATGAAGTGCTTGACTTAATTTGTTGCGGCTGTAGACCCGCTAGCGAGAAAATTGAACTGATGTGTTCAATATTTTGTCATGTTGCAATTATCCCCATGCCTCTTACTTTCCCACCCAATGAAATATTTGGGTGTGCAGAGAACAAGAAAAAATATTTATTAGTTGTCACCTGAATTTTACAGGTTATTATTATTTCTTATTTTTTTATATTTTTTAATATAATAATTAATTTATTAATCAATAAATAAAATAGAATAAGTATTTTATCTTACTCTAAGAGCACTAAGAATTTCTCTTCCATTCAATCTAGCTACCACCTTTCACATGTTGATGGACAAATTCACCCTGAACGATTCATATAGCTAGAGCATGTTTAAATAGGCATTTTTCAGAAAAGATACTGTTTTATTTTTATAAGTTTTTAAGTGAATTCAGGTACAATAGAAAAATTTAAGAAAGTCATTTTATCACTTTTAAAAGCTAATAACACCCCATTTCTAAAAAATAAAAATAAAAATAGAGGGGAGTGGTTTTAAGTAAAATTATTTTAAAAAAATATTCTTTAGATTTTTTAAGAATTATATTCCAAATTTTTTTATCCCTTACCAAAGGTATATTTGGTTGGGAATAAGAATAAGATGAAAAATTTCATAAATGAGTTTCATGCGCAATATATTTTTGTCCTAATTTTTTTAGTTGGGAATAGAAATAGGAAGAAAATTTTGATGAATAAGTTTTATATGTAATTTTATTTTTGTCCCAATATTTTTAAAAAAATTATCATATTTGTCCCCAAACCATTTTTTTTTTCAAAAGTTTTAGTCGGATGTGTTATTATGCCCTTCCAATCACACAATATGCTATGTCAACATATTCTGTTAACGTTTCTAGTGATGTTAAAAATTATAACAATTTTGTTGAATTTAAGACACATTTAAGATGAAAAAAAAAGAAATATGGGATAAAATCCAAATAAATTAAAAATAAAATGAAGGAACAAAATGTTTTTCCAAAACTCAGAAACTAAAATTCACCCTTTCATAAATAAATTTCAAGTATAATTTTATAAATTAAATAGAGCTCACCCATTAAAATTGTTTTCTCCAATTTTCACTCCATATCGAATTAGGTTGAAGTGGGCTAGCATTAGTACACAGAGAAACAGATTGGTTGTTCTTTCGTCATGAAGTTCTTATTGTTCGCGACAATCAAGTTGGACTACGCCAACAAATATGAATATCAAAATCTACAAGACTGCGCCTTATCTTGAAAGTCATTTAGGCCGACCCATTTAATGCAGTCCAAATCTTGTTTTGGTGCGTATAGTCTAAACTTTTATGATATGTTCAAGTGAGCTGATTAGCCCATTTCAGCTCTGAACCAAAATAATAATAACAATAAAGCCGAAATAGGGAGTGTTTGTAAGTTTGAATTTTGAAAAGGAAAGAAAGAGAGTGAAGGACTTATAGTGTAAAATCTAATATTCTGAAAATTGGACCAGACATCGAACCGATCAGGGCAAGGGTTCAGAAATTCAGAGGTTCAACCGATTGAATCAAGGGTTCAATCGGAATAAAACTAGTATATAATAAAATCTGTATTTATATAAAATTATAAAATAAAATATATATGTCATAAAATAACTAAAAATTAAATTAGGCATCAACAAACCCATAGAACATAACATAATTCACCCCTTAATCAAAATAAACATTATACATATAGATCAAATCTCGTAATTTACTACTTCTCATATCATGTAAAAGGAAAAGAATTATGAAAACTAAGATTTTAGGCTTTTTTTGGAAGAAAAAAATTCCCAAAATGATGTCATTTTGCATCTTTAAAAAAAAATGGTTCGATCGGTTTGGCGGTTCGTACCGGTTCTCAGTTAGTTCTTGAAGGGGCAATTTTTAGCCATAGCCCGGACCGGATGACAGGCCGGTTCCCGGTTCAACCGATCTGACCAACCTGTTCGGTCCGGTTTTCAGGACCATGGTAAAATCAAATTACAAGTCCTCCCCTCCCCTCCCTTCTAAAACCCAAATTCACAAACATACTCTTAGGCGCAGATTTTCATGCATTCATCTGTTCAAAATTGAATTGGAAGAGTTTATGAAAAAATAATAGAATTCGAAGATTAAAACTTCAATTTGTTCTTAACTAATGCTTATGGGATAAATTAATTTGTTGAAATTTAAAAGTTTTCCTATAGCCCCTAGCATTTTATAAAGCGACATGTTAGTTTCTTTGTTAGCTCATTAAACTGATGATGTGACTTCGTTAAACTTCATTATAACATTAACCTATTGTTTGGAATGGGGAAAATAGAAGGAAAGAAGTGAAGAGGAAAGAAAAGTTGGTTTATCACTCATTTTCTATTGTTTGGATTGAAAGAAAAAGGAGAAAGAATAATAAAAAAAAGTGTCACGACCCGACCTGGGCATGTGACTGGCACGTAGGAAATTCTCATCCCATGTAAGTCTCGTGACCTGGGTTCTTATATATGCATAGTACATCAACAATTAATTCAATTCATAAAATCTTTTTCATCATGCAAGTCACTTGTCTTTAAACATACAATTAAAGCTTTCCCAACTGCATTATCATATTCTCTGCTTTGAAGTCTATTCTCATAATATTACCATGTGTAAAAGTCTATCATATACAAAATCTCTATGGTAAAGTCTTACAACACAATCCAGCATGACATTATATGTGCAAATTACAAATCATGCTCTAGGTCCGGGATCCTGCCTGCATCTACACTGGAGCACACTAAACCCATGAACATCATGCTCACCTCTTGAATATAATACTGTCGGAAATGCCCTCAGCAACAATGGTATCTGTAAAAATAAGAGAAGAATAGAGGGGTGAGTTTTGTAACCAAAACTCAGTGAGTGAGCCCTCACCTGAAACCCCCTTTCATGGGACACCAAGGAAATAATGCATAAAATCATAATAACATTAATAGTACTCTAATACACATATATATAAATAAATACTAGTCGTCATTTTCCAAACTCAAAGAAATTTCATCAATTCATTTTCTTATTTGAAAACCCATTGGCTTATCACATAATAACTACTAAAAGAACAATAATCTTTATCTCTGTGTCGTTTCATGCGTGCTCAGTTTCTCATGAATCAAGTCCCTCGTGGACTAATGTCTAATGGTCTCATGTAGTTTCATAGTTTCTTGTAAGTTGTGTCCCTCGTGCACACAGTTTCGTGTTTTCTTTAAATAAATTGTCCCTTGTGGACTAAGTCTCTAAATTGCCTCTCGTGGGCTAAGTTTCATGTTTCTCGTTATTTTATGGTTTCTCTGCGTAAATTTGCCCCTTGTGGGCCATTTTCTCTTTGTGAGCTATGAATCTATCTGATTCTAACAGTCTGACCTTAGCATAACTGCAGCTATGACATCATGTCTAAGCGATCACCAACTTAAAGCATTGTGATTTCAAGCCATAAAATATGTAGCTGATAGTTGTTATGAGTTTGCAACTCTAACAATCTGACTTTAGTATAACCATGGCTATGAAATCATGCCTAAAGGGTTACCCTTTTTGCAGACATTTATGATTTCATATATCCTCAGAACATGTATCTGTCAACTGTTCTGAATCTCAAATCATCAAACTTTACATAAATAGAAGTCTTAACATCACATTTCAAAATAGCTAAGTTCATAGTTACAATTCCATTCTCTTCTCTAAATAGCATTTCTAGACATATAACTATATCATATACATGAACTAATTCTAGAATCTATTCAAATAGTCCCATGAGTCTTTAACAATATATATATATATATATATATCATCACTTCTATCTAAAACCAGTTCAACAATAATGGTCCTATGAGTTTTCTCAAAAATAGGTTTTATGCTTTCAAATCAACAGTCCCAAAACATATATTTCAACAATAAACCTCAAATCCTGTACAGTAATCTCTAAAACCAAGCAGAAAATTGTATTTTTCATGAAAATAACTCTAATGTAGAATATAGAGATTACAAGTGTGAACCCATTCACCTAGAGGGGTGAACAGTGAAGACCTAACAACCACAGCACACTAGGAAGCAGAACTGATAGCAGAGTCTGATATAGAAACCATAGAACTCTAAATCACTGTCTAAAACCTCTGAATATTCAACAATCCATCTCTAATAAGGCACAAAACCTCTCCCCCTTGAGGAGCTTAGAAAATCACCCCAAAAACCCAGAGAAAAGGGAGAAAGGAGCGCAATACTAAGAGAATAACGTACCTTAAAGCCTTAAAAACGAGAGATTGGAGTTAGACTGCTGAAAATGGAGCTTGGAAGGTGCCAAAATGGTGGGGAACCGAGTTTGGGAGTGAGAGCTCGAGTTGGAAGGGATGAAAATGGAGTGGGACGGTTCTGGACCCAAAATGAGGTATTTTTAACTCTCTGATGACCGTCTGAGCGGTCACAATGATTGCCTGGGCGATTTTCAGTGAAGTTCTCGCACCAACTTACTTTCTGATGACCGCCTGGGCGGTCAAAATGACCGCCTGGTGGGTCATAATGACCGCCTAGGTGGTCTCCCAAATTTCTTTTCTTTTTTTTTTAGCCTAGGGTATTACAAAAAGGCAGGACCCACTGGTGAAAACTTCTCCCTGGCCCTATGTACAAAGAAAATAGTACATACAATAGCGAGAGAAAATATAAAAAAGATTATGATATTCAACCCTATTGAAATGTTGAAATTATTTAAGTATTGATAAACTTTAATTTTTATATTATTTTTATTTTTATTAAAAAAATTCAAATATTAATAAATTAAATTAAATTAAGTAATATTTATTTTTTATTACTGTAAAGATATATGTCAATATAATATAACTCATTTTTGTTCATTCAAACATATAAACAAAAAAAAAACTTTGCTCTTTATTTTCTCTTCTCTCTATTTTCTTTCTTTCCATTTTTTTCCTCTCATTTTCTCTTTACATCTGAACATACCATAAATAATATGGTTTTGTCTTAAGGTTTGTTAATATGTAGAAGGAATTAAAAAATGAGAATGTTAGGGTATTAGGATGCATAACCATGGTAAATAAAGAAGAAGATCAAACATTGTCATTTTAATGACAGAAATTAGTAATATGTTACTATGGACCTTAAATGAGAGTTAAGTCTGCAATTTAAAAGTTCACTTGTATTTTTTGTTAAGTGTCACAATGATGAGTTAACAAGAGGATTAATGTATCCCTTTTAGTCCTAAGACTAAAAGACTAATTTGTTTCCTACGACAATAGTTAGGGAAGAATTTCAAGTTTTAGTGAAATTTTAAAAAGGCATGATGGGTTTTTTAGTTTCTTACTTGTATTTAATTTTTCAATTTTGGCCCTTTACCTTTTTTCTTTTAATTTTGATTTCTTATGTTTCAATTCATTTTAATTTTGATCTCAAATTTTTGTTCAATAACATAACTACCAAGTCTGCAATATTTGTGCTACTTCAGCATTTTCTATGATTTATGAGACGAAACAATGGTTTAGAACTAAATTGAAAATTATTTAAAACATAAATGATTAAATTGAAAATAAAAATAAAATGTTTATGAAAATCCACTCCTGTAAATTAAAGACAAAACCCCCAAAACTTATGCCTCTTAAATTTTGCATAAGACAAATTACTCCCTTTTAGAAAATAAAATTAGATAAATTGAACCCTCTAAAAAGGAAAAAACCTGAAAAAGTCCCTGATAATTAAAAATATCAAATAAAGTAACGTATAAGGATCAATTTGAATTCTTCATGATTCTTAAGGGACTAATTTGTCCTTTTTTTTTAAAAAAAAAGGGACAAATTTGTCTAACACTTTAAGATTTTTGTGTATTTATTCTATAGAGATCAATTTGTCCGACATAAAATTTAAGAGTGACTAATTTTGGGGCATGTATTTCTTGCAAAATAAAGAATTTCAAACTAGCTAAGAGAGATCATGAACCCATCATCATGATCATAATCAAAGACGGCCAATTGCTTATCACACTCAATTTGTCAATAGCAAAATCCACCGAGTCTCTTATGTTTCCTAATTGAGAAACTTTCAAGTCTCATAATTAGGTATGATATACCATTGCTTGCTGACGAAAAACCTCATTGCCTAGTGTCATTAGCAATTGTAGCTTAGAGAATCCCAAGAAGAAGCTAACAAATAATTACCATTGCATATAGACTTGATTTGCCACAAGAAGAGGCAAAACCAGGAAACTTGGTTCCCGCATTTCCTCACCTTAACCTTGAGGATAAGGTTTTCTTGAAAGTGAGAAATACCGGTACAAATCAATCAAACAATAATTGCTACAGTTGTCAACCCATATATGGAAAAGTTTTGACAAGTGGCATCCTATCCGTGATTCCTTCCTTGATATTCTTCTAATATGTTTTCTATTTTATGAAATAATCAATTATGTTTTTAAATTTATTTATACTTAGTAATATTCAATTATGATTTTAAAATCTTTATTATTGAGCATGATTATGCACCAACTATATTAATTATTAATTATTTACCTATTTATGAGACATCTTTCTACTAACATTCTCTTTCTTCCATAATAAAATTTAAATTTCAAACTTCAAATAGTATGCACTATTAACCTTTCAGATCTTTAATTTAATAAGAAGATTTAAATTTCAAATACTATCAGAAATCTTACTGGAGAAGACTGCCTTTTGCTCTTCCAGACTCCTCCTTCTACCCATTATCAGTTTATTAGGATTTTTTTTCTTCAAGATTCATTTTTCTTTCTACATCAAATATCTTCATTCTTCAATGACTCTTCATCCTCTCTCATTCTTCTATATCTCATTTGACCTCTGTCTTTCCTTCTTTCTTCATTCTTTCAGCATTCAAAGAGTGGAAAATCATTTTTGATTTTCATTCTTGGTTTTAGGTTTTTTAAAGAGATTTTATTGTAGTTGTTTGATTGAGGTTTTGATGCTGAAACATTGATGGAGAATGCATTTCAAGAGCTTTTGTGATTACAAATAGAGGCAAAAGAAAGAACAAGGCAAGCTTTACACTGCTTTCATTCACTATTAGCAGTCTCATCTTTTTAGGATAGAAAGTTAGTTAAAGTTGGTTATGTAGTCAGTGGTCATTATGAGCGTAGTTATGAGTTTATTAGTTAGTTTGTTACTAATTATATTTGTTGTATATAAAAACCCATTGTACCACTCATCTTCACTTCAAGATACAGAATTTACTCAGTTTACAATTCAATATGGTATCAGTAGTATTCAAGACTTCTGTTTCTGTGCTCTTTTCTCTCTTGTTCCCTGCGGTTTTTTTCCTGAGAGAATCCCTCTCATCTCAATCTGTGTTCATCCATGGCACCAACTCGGCATGGAGGATTTCACAATCTGCACCTGTTGTTAACGTTCTAATTCTATTGCTACCTTATCTGCTCCCTGCCATGTTTGTCCATTGGCAAAATTAAGGAGATTATCTTTCATTTGCAATAATCATTTGTCTAATTCACCGTTTGATCTGGTTCACTATGATGGTTGTGGTCCATACCATGTACCAACCTTCGATGGAGCTCAATACTTTGTAACAATTGTGGATGAATAATACTCGATACACTTGGACACATCTCATAGTTAAAAAATCTACTAGTTCTAATGTCCTGAAAAGCTTCATTTTATTTGCAGAGACACAATTTGACAAAGTGAAAGTTAGGACTGATAATGCAAAAGAGTTACTATTCCATGACTTTGTATGGTCAAAAGGCATCCTACACCAATTCTCTTATGTGCAGACCACTCAACAGAATGATGTTATAGGGTGGAAGCATCAGCATGTGCTAAATATAGCCCTAGCTCTATTCTTCCAATCTAAAGTCCCTCTATTGTTTTTGGGGAGAATGCATTAGTACAGCATCCTTTATCATAAATTGCCTGCCAGCACCTTCTCAAAGATAAATCTTCTTACCAGCTTTTATTCAATCACATACCTAACTATGATGCCATGAGAGTTTTCAGTTGTCTATGCTTTGTTACCACTCTCTCATCTCATAGATCAAAATTCCCCATAGAGCCATTCCCTTAGTATCTGTAGGATGCCCTCTTGGTTATAAGGGATATAAACCATGCAATTTAGAAAACAGAAAGCTTTTTATATCCAGAGATGTACAATTTCATGAAAATGCCTTTCCTTTTCATTTACTCTCAGATACATAAAATGCACATGATCTATTTGCTGACCTTACCTTACCATATCCTCAATCTGTCTCTCAAAACATACCACACATCCTTAACCCTATACTCAAACGACTTCCTACTAAACTTCCTACCAGTTCCCCTGAAACCTTAAATACAAATCCTAAACCACTAGCCAGCACCTTCATGTCAATAAGGGAATCATTTAGACCTTTGAAACCTCCATCCTACCTAAACCAATACATCTGTAACAATATCACAACTAAATACCCTCTCACTAACCATTTTACATACTCCAAACTTACCTTGAGTCTCCAAAATTTTGTCATGAATGTTGGCACTATCCCTAAACCAAACTTCTATCACCAACCTATAAAGATCCCTGACAGAGAGAAGCAATGGTAGTTGAGTTAAAAGCAATAGAGGACAACCAAACCTGGGATTTAGTTCCCTTACCTGATGGAAACCACACAATTGGTTGGAAATGGAACTTCAAAGTGAAATATAAAGCTAATGGCTCTTTAAATAGATATGAGGCCAGACTTGTAGCCAAAGGCTACATAGAACAAGCTGGCATTGGCAGCCATCAAGGGTTGGAAATTACTCCAACTAGATGTCAACAATGCATTCCTAAATGGAAATTTATTTAAAGAGGTATACCTGGAGAAGCCTCTGGGCTATCACAGTGAGGGGGAGAACCTTGTTTGTAAAGTCAAAAAAGTCCATCTCTGGACTTAAACAAGCATCTAGGCAATGGTTCACCAAATTCTCAACCACATTAGTCTCACATGGATTCACTCAATCAAAGAATGACTATTCATTATTCGGCAAGGGTTCAAGTTCAAGAAAAGATTTTCTACTGGTTTATGTTGATGATATCATAATAACTAGTGCTTCCGAAATTGCAATCCAGTAAGTCCAGACTCAATTACAAGAGCTCTTCAAAGTGGAAGTCCTAGGGGGCTTAAAAAATATTTCCTTGGCTTGGAAATTGCCAAGTCCCCTTTTGGAATCATATTATCTCAACACAAATAATATTTGAATCTACTTGAGGATGTTGGATTCTTAAATTGAAAACCAGAACAACTTCCAATGGAACCCAAGATCAGCCTCTCAGTACACTAAAATGAAGCTGCTTTTGAAGAATCCTAATACAGAAGATTAATTGGACGATTAATGTACCTAATTGTCTCAAGGCTAGACATTATCTATACTGTAAACAAACTCAGTCAATATATGGCAGCTCCTAAGACATCACAACTGCAAGCCCTACATCACTTACTTAGGTACTTGAAGAACTCTCCAGGACAAGGCATTTTCTTTTCCAGTAATTATCCTTTACTACTGCAAGCTTTTGTAGATGCAGACTGGGGCAGCTGCATAGACACTAGGAAATCAACCACATGCTTTCTAATCTACATTGGGGACTCCTTAGTCTCTTGGAAATCGAAGAAACAACCCACTGTTTCAAGGTCCTCTGCTGAAGCTAAATATAAAGCCTTAGTAAGTGTTACTAGTGAGCTAACTTGGTTGCAACACTTATTACAAGACCTTGACTTTGTTCTGGACTCAGCCATAGTTTTCTGTGACAACCAAGCTGCCATCCATGTAGCCACTAATACAGCATTCCATAAGAGGTCCAAAAATATAGAAATCGATTGCCATTTCACTAGAGAGAAGGTGAATGAAGGCAAAATCAAATTAATCTATGTTCCCTCCAAGCACCAAGTAGCAGACTTGCTAACTAAACCTGTTCCTATTATTCAGTTCACTTACTTCATGTCCAAGTTAGGAATAAAGAATATATACCTCTCAACTTGAGGGGGAGTTCTAGGATAGAGAGTTAGTTAAAGTTAATTATGTAGTTAGTGGTCATTATGAGCGTAATTATGAGTCTGTTAGTTAGTTTGTTACTAGTGATATCTGTTGTATATAAAAACCCATTGTACCACTCATCTTCACTTCAATATACATAATTTATTCAGTTTACAATTCAATACATCTTCTTGAAAATGTGCAACGCACGATTTTTATTTTTCCTCTTTGAATCTGTCTATCTACACAAATGTAGGTTATGAATCTATTCCATTTGACATTTGTTATAGACTTTCTTTTTTCCCTCTGCTTACTAATTTATCTTCCTCTGTTTCCATGATTTTGAGTTGCAGTAGCCAATTCGGTTGACCAAACTTCAGAGATCATCCCTTCAAAGGAGACGTGGTGTCTTCAAGTGAGGATTGTTAGATTATGAGAGATCCCTAGCTACAATACACACTTCAGTTCTCAATTGAAATGGTCTTGCTTGACGAACATGTAAGTTTTGAATTTTTTCTTTTTAGTCTGAGAAGTTATACCTTTCTGTGATAAAGTCTTTTTTGTCTATTCTGTTTCTTTTCTTTATTTCCCTTCTTAGATTCTTATTTTGTTTTGTTTTATTTTCTCCGAAATGAAATCGAAATTGAAGAAGGGGAGTTCACACAATAATAGAACTAAAGAATCTCAAGTTTGGTGAGTTTTTATAATTTTCGGTTGTCATTTTTTTTTAACTTCTTTCCATCTCAAATTTCATTATTGTAATTCTATTCATTTTGGAGGTTTAAATATTTTTCTTTTTGTTTCAATTTGAACTTTTTTTTTTGCGTTCGTTTCAACTTCTGCCTGCTTATACCCATACCCATGTTCTTTTTCACTTTTGGATTTTGAAATGATTTGTTTTTTTGTTTTTTGGGTAATTAAAATCTCTTTGAAAACCCTTTCTTTGTTCTGCTGGCTTTTTTTTATAAAGTGGATACTTTTTTTTTTTGGGGTACTTGCAGTTTATAACAAAGTTTTCCTGTTTTCATGACCTAGAAAATATTGAAGATTTTTTAAGGGTTGAGCTCAGATCTGTTTCGATTAGTGAGAATGATGTTGTCCCAATATGCAGGTTTTGGAAAATCGAGGGGAAAAAAAAAGTGAAATGGCTTGCAGAATCCCCTATGAATTTAGATTTTATAGATTGGTCAACATATCAGATGAATCAAATGAAGAACTAAAGTCATGTTTCTAAGTCTGAAGCAGAAAAACCAATTGTAAGTCTACTTTCTTTGTATTTTTCTTCTAAATCACTATAGGAAAGTAGAAAGTGTGTGAACTAGGAAGTAGGAAACGTAGTTTGGGTGTTATAATCAATGAATGAATAAAGAAATTCACTCTGAGTTTGAATTTATTATTTTTCTGCACAGGCTGAACAAATTGAGTAAGGACAAGAGGAGACAATCAATGATGTGCCCAGTATAGAACACAAAAGATTTTGGTCATAGTGCTAAACATTTTTTTTTTTTTGTGTGATAATGTTATGCTTACTTTGAGTGCTACTTTCGTTCTTAATTTCTAAACTGTTTTTCCTTTTTTTTTTTGGGCTAATTAGTGTATCTTGCTTTAGTTAGGTCCAGAATTATGTGTGGACGACAATATTATAAGGTTCTTCACTTAATCCTTTTAATTTTAATTTGTTTTTCTGACCCCTTTTGTTAAGCAATTGGGTGATGCAACTTGCTCTGTTGAGGCTCTACCCAAAGAAATGAAACATCAGCTTAGGAAGTAAAATGTTTCTTGCATTGTTCAAATAATGAAGGTAATTTGTTAACTGTGGCATGCTTAATGTCTTCTTTGAGTCTTTGACTGATTGTGCTGAAACTTAATTATGTTGTCATGAGGCATTTATGAGGTAGATGCTTGAAGATTGCTATTGCTCTTTTGTTCTTAATATATAATATAATGTTCAGATTGTCTTTTATGGTGTTTGTGTTTTTGTTTGTCTAAAATTTTCTATTTTCTTGGAAGCCTTTGTTTATATGTGCACGAATATTAGAAGATTTCATAATAGTTAGATTCCTTATTGAGTTAATTCATGCTCCACGCTGTGATAAATAAATAAATATTTTCAACACGGTTCTTCAACATACACTTTCATCATATATCTTCAACTTAAACAATTAAGTGATGATTGAGTTTACAAAATTATGCTCTTCTGTAGTTGATATGTTTGGCTAATGTCTCCCGTACTTGAATAAAATATCATGTTCAATAGTTCACCCACTCTTCTCATGAAAGTTATAATTTTAGTTGTTTGTGCGTGGACACTTATGTATTTTTCCTTTTTTTTTTTTCCCTGTAACGGAGGGTGATGAAGATATATAGCATAAGGAAGCTCAACTATTAATTTGTGTCGACAGATGGAAAGTGTGTTCGCATGGGAGGGACTTGCTCTCCTTGGCCCCAATTGTCTAAATTCTGTATTATTATATCATCTTTAATTTGGTTTTAATCAATCATTATTATAAAGTTGAATAAAAGGGAATAGAAAAAATTAAATAAAATTTTAATAATCAATATAGAAGCTATAAGCATTTTCTCAATTGTTAAATTTTCAATTGAAAATTGAATAATATTTTCATAAAAAAAAGTATACTTTAAAATAATGAGCTGTTGTATGACGCAGATATGTATAATTTTTATTGAAATATCTTATTATTTAGTATATTAATAGTATAATTAATATATATATATATATATATATATATATATAAAAGACCTTCAAATGAATAAGTTTAATATTTTTAGTCATTATTTGGCTCAAGAAGAAGACGGGAAAGGAAAGAGAATAGGTGATGGCGTCTTTTTGTTCATAAATTTTGACTAAAACCTCTGAACAACATTCGAATGAATTATGGAGATTATCAATTATGTTTATTGGATTTTGCTTCATTATCCATAGAAAATTGGTACCTTTTTATATTTGGTGGCTGTGATTTAATCATTGATTGTACAAACGTTAATAACTTGGGTTAGTAATTTAGTGAGACATGTAATCAAGTTTAGCCTCATATAAATATTAGTACTTTAGAATTTTATAGTGGTATAAAGGAAATTTCCATATATTTTAGAAAATTTTTGATTTATTTTCTATTTTATAAGAGGTTAATTATTTATATGAAATCTGATAAAAAAAATTATTTATATGAAATGAATTCTGATTTATAGATAAAAACGTAAAGACTTTTTTTCTTAAAAAAAATCATAATTAGTTTCTTCCCATCACTGTTTATGATGTCGATGTCAAAAATAGTTTTTTTATTATTTGTTATCATTACGTGCCACCTACAAAAATTGTTTCAAGTTAACGATCGACGGTTGGTTCACTTAAATAACTTTGCAATTATGCATTATCATGGATTGAATTTGATTATTATGCTCTTCTATTTCACTTAAAAATTATTTAATATGATTTTTCTATCATATTCTTTAATCAAGAAAAAAAGAGATGGCCGTGGAGTAGAGAATAATAAAGTTATTATTATTATTTGTTACTCACAATATGTTTTGATAATAAATTTTATCATTTTTATAAACACATTTTGATAATACTATCTATTTGTTAGTTTTAAGGTAAAATTTACTTTTATATATAATCTTGCTTCAATAAATGTTTAAATCCCCATGCATTGCACAGGTTCGACACTAGTTAAGGTTTATTTGAAAAGATATGATCATTAATCTTTTATTGATATATAGAGATTAATCTTTCCAAATATGTACCTTTCGAATTAAAATCTTATTTGGTCTGCAGGTATTCTTCAACATTGGAGCTTTATGTAACGTGTATTAACGGATGATGTCGTTAAAATTTATGGGAAGGGAAGAAGCATTAATTAGATTGATTGAGTGCTTGGTTCTGCATTTATAAAAATAATTCTGAATAGAATTGATTATTCTTTTAGAATTGATTTAATTATAATTGATTTTAAAATAAAGTAATTTTGATAGGAATTAATAAAATAAAACCCTAGAAGCAACAATATCACTTCTATTAGAATCAATTCTGAAACCAAAATTGATTTTGAAATCGGATTAGAAATCAAACAAGTTAAAATATGCACAAAATCGATTCTGGCCCTTCAAAATCGATTCAGGCTTGTCTCAACTTGTTTCAAAACACACTGTTGCGAACTTAATTTATTTGCTTTACACACAACCTTTTTTCTTTAAGTAAAAACGTCTATAAAAGTAGTTTTGCCACACAAAAAGGAAGAATTTTTTTTTCTTTCAACGTGATTCAACAAGTAGCATGAATATCTAATTCAGATATGACCGTTTCAGTTTATGTGAGTACTTTAAACCTGATATTGGTCCAACAATGGGGTCTTTACATACAGATTGCTTGATCTCTGGGATATACTTAATTTCCTTGTTCCTTTTTTTTATATTTAATAATATCGAATTTGAATGTTTAGCCCGTAAGGAATCAAAAAGTTTCTTTACTCTCATAAATTAAAATACTTCCAAAAAGCAAGCTTCTTTCCGATTTGTCATTCCCCCTTTATTTATTTTCCCAGATAAGACTAGCTAGGAAGCGCATGTTTTTCTGATATAATTCGTCATTAACCATGTCATTCACCCCACTAAAATAACTTTATTTGATATATCATTATCTTCATATCTATTTCGTAATCATCCACCAAGGCACACATCAAATTGAAAAATGGGTACATGTACCATACCATGATGAAGCTTCCTGCATGTTTTGGTGCCGTGCGTGTGGGTGTGAGTTGCGCAATTCGAATCAGAGTATAGCTTGATTCTTTAACCTTCACTTTTTTTCCCTCCCTTGTCATCAATTGCTTGTCTCTTCTTCCAAAGTCACCACCTTTCTGCCCCCATTTCCCTTTTAAGTCCCATTTCCCACTCATTGCCATAACAACCACCCTTTAAATAGATAGGGAAAGGGGGTAATATAATTGCAAGTACACACACACACACACACACAAAAAGAAGAAGGAATAGAAGAAAAATGGCAGATTGGGGGCCAGTTTTTGTGTCAGTGGTCCTCTTCATTCTGTTAACTCCAGGATTGCTGGTCCAGATACCCGGTAACAGCAGGTTCGTAGAGTTTGGCAGTTTCCAGACCAGTGGATTGTCCATATTGATCCATGCTATCCTCTACTTTGCTCTGATATGCATCTTTATGTTAGCAATTGGGATCCACATGTATATGGGCTAATGAACCCACAACACAAGATGAATGTATGCACTAATTGTTAAGGTCTTTTGGTCTGGTCTGTAACTATGGGATTTGGTTTGTTTTTCGATGTAATGTTTTTTTTTTTTCATGGAATCAAGCTTGTCAATTAATAATGGCGATTGATTCAGTTTTTAAGTGAATCAGTTAATTTAATGATTGACTGTTTTATGACTGAAGCTATATGTTGAATATAATCTCTGCTTTGTTCCAACCATCTGAAATTTATTATCAAGAATAATCCTAATTATCAATTTAATTTTGATGATTATATTATTCAATTGGATAAAATTAATTTTGAATTTGATTTCTCTAATTTTTTTAGTTTTGGTTTTGACCCTTTCTTAATTTAGTTTTGATCCATGTTTTTTAGACTATAGATCAAAACATAAAAACAAAAAACTGTGAGGAGCAAAATTAAAATATAATATATTTACAAGAATTAAAAATATATTAAGTTTATATTATTATATCAATAAAATAATTTAATTTTAGTTAAAAATCTCAGGTCATTTTTTTATGGGTTTTGTGTGATTATTTGATGGTTTTATTGCACGATGGGGGTGATTTACAAACACATAGGTCCGAAAAGAGAGAGTGTGAAATTTCACACGGAATTCAGATTGTCCGAATTGTGAGAGACGAACACAATGAAATCCATCTAAATAATATTTTACAAGTGCACTGCTACAATTTTTTATGCAGTAATGGAAAAAGTGAAAACACTAAACTCGGACTATCCGAGTTTGTTTTGAAATAAAATATTATTTTTTAAAAGTTTAAAATAAAAAATAATATAAAATTGAACGGAACAATAAAATATTATTTTAATAAAATAATATATTTATGTTGCATTAAATTCGGATGATCCCAGTTCAGTGCAAAATAAATTATTGTTTAAAAAAAATGTAAAAATCTCGGGTAGAATAGAATAATATTTTAATAAAATAATAATTTCTAAAGAGGCTCATTACTAATTTTCTTACTTTCATTATATAAACTTGGGTCTTTTTTTTCATATTGGTTTTGGGGCTGTTATATGCATTAATATGGGTTTAAGAATGAATTTATGGATATATAGTGTCATATGGTGTCAGTGAAATCCCATCAATTCCAATTTTTCCAAAATCGGAATAAAAGATTGTATTTAAAAATCTCGCCACAACCTATAAATAATACTGGTATTCATGGTGTCAGTAAGAATCTTGCCACATCCTTTATATAAAAGTGGTAGTGGCAAGATTTCAGAAAAAATCTTGCCTGTGGCTAGATTTCAGTAGAAAAATATTAAAATATTCGGCTCTCTCTATATAAACCCGCTTACGTTTCTTCCCATCTCATTCAGTATGTTTGGTTTTTAAAGGTATGAAATAGCTGTGTATTTTACACAGAGAGGTAGAGTTGGAAGAAATGGATTAAAGTATGTGCTTCTTCTCTTTTTTCTTCTAATTATTTCAATTTATTTTTCATCTAAGTGATTTATGACTCCCCTTATTTGATTTTGTTTTCTAGAAAGGCAGTCGTAATGGATTCCTCTAATGTTTGTGATACTGTAATTGGAAGGCTAAGACATTGTGCAAGAAGCTGCAAGTATGGGAAAAGTGCTGATATTAAGGTTTCATGAATAAAAACAAATCCTGAGAGGCTTTTTTATACTTGTAAAGATGAAAAATGCAATTTTTTTTTTGGTGCTACCCTATCAATAATGATGACAGTGAATCAAATGTCCAAGATGTCAACAATATTGAAGATGGATGGAAGAATGCAATGGAGAAGGATTTGTATTACTGCAAGACCAAAATCAGTGTTATGAAAGCTAGACTATCCTTTTTTAAGTTTTTGGTTGTAATGTCTGTAGGAATTAGTATGGTTGCCCTTGTTATTATAGCTATGAAGTGATTCATCTTATAAGCTGCTTATTTGTATGTGCTAAAACATTAAGTTCATTTTTATAAGAAAAGTGTAAGTGCTGGAAATTATTCCTTTGACAGTGTTGTTATCACTTTTAGTGCAATGCTATTTTTTTTATTAGATTATCTTTTTATGATTTTTTATTATTCCTGTTTGTAATGGATTGTCATCCTCTCTATTTATATCAAAATTGAAATGGATTTATCAAACATAATCCTCAAGCATTATATTTGTATTAATATTTGATTTTTTTATTTGAAAGATTAATTTTTAACAATATTACCAACTTGTATCACTTTTAAAATATTCTTTAAAAATTGAAATTAATTGGCCAGTATCAAATTAGTACTAAGAATATTCAAAATTGTTCACGAATCATGAATCTACATTAATCATGCATGCTAACTAGATAAATCATATAAAAAAGAAAAAAAATAAGTACATGTCATACAAAAAAAATAATTACATTAATGAGTATTTTCCCTTGAGTGCCTTTTTTTCTGAATACATCTAATGGGTGCAGAAATAGCTTTTCAAAAATCAGACCCAAACCCGCTCCTACGTTTTTCTCGTGCTTTCTCATCCATTATTCCCTCTTCTCCTGCTCCTACTCCTGCTCCATCTTCTCATGCAACCTCAGTCTTTGCCATGTGGCTAGATGCAGATGTTCCCATTAACCCCATACCTTGCTCTGTCTGAACCCACTATGTAATTGGTATCCATTGATCAGTTAGAGAAAGTATTGGCATAGGGGAAATCTTAGACACAACTGGTCTATATACATTTTCCTGTACATTTGCCTCTTCATTTAAGTCAAAGAGGCATCAGGGTGCAGACTGGGCTTCATCAATGTTTAATTCATAATTTCCCCTAAACAATCCTGGACGAGATGACCTACTGGCACTACTATCAACAAACCTTTTACCTCGACTTAAACTGCTTCTTGAACTATGGTGGCTGTCTCTTACATCTAAGGACATTCAAGCTGGTTCCAAATTCTATCAACTTTGCCGACTCTATTGACTGTGTGCATGCGAAGACTGCTGATTCAGCCACTGATCAACATCATCATTCGAAACTTGTAAGAATGCAATGCCGTCTTGCTGATGAGGGGGTGGCAAGGGCACTGAGACTGGTGGGTACTGTGGGAATGGCTAATGTAATGGGAATGGTGGGTATTATGGGAATGGATGGTATAATGGGAATGGCGGATCATGGTATAGGAATGGATGCTCATGCGGGAATGGTTGGTGTTCATGGTGTGGTGGCTCATGCTGCTGGGGGATTGCCTGGTGCTTAGGGATTAGTTGGTGCGCAGAGATTGGCTGTTGCTATATCTGAAAGGACAACCATAACTAATTTATTGCACACTGCATATACCAATATCGATATTCAATTGAAGGAACATACTGAATAGTGGGTTGTCCCTGCAATAAACGCTGATAATGGGTCTCCCACAATGTGACCAACTCATGATGTTCCTCTTTTCAATCAGTTGGTTTTCTTCCTCAAATTTTTTTTATTATGTGATTTCCCTAAATTATGAGATGGGAGAGGGACAAAGAAATTAAGCCCAAACTAGCACATCACGCGGTCAGAAGCATGCCACTCTATGACCTCAAAACATATTAATGGGCTAACAGTCGACCATATTAGATGCTCAGGCTGCATATTATCTAGAATCTGAGCACCAATGATCAGGTCCAAATATGGTTGACACACAAATTGCATTAACAAAAACATCACATGCGTTAAAAAATAATAGTTAATTTAATATTAATAGAAATTTTTTGATATATTATGTTTACCTGATGAAATTCCATTTCATCCAATGCAAGTTTGATGGTATGGACATTCTTATATGGATTGTTACGTTGATATCATGGTTCCTTCTAACTGTGAATTTTTCTTTTAATTTAGAAAATATTTCTTGTAATTGAGATGTTTATTTAAAGTATTTTCACCTGAGAGCAGGAGGAAAAGCAACTGGCATGCTTGCTAAAGGAGCCAACCATGGGAGCTGTTGCCATGCCCACACTTGTAACAGTGCCATGCTACCAGCATTATCTCATGTACTCTTACAGGTAGCACAATCTAACCCTTGATAAAGCACAACGAGGCACACGGAGCCCCAACTATACCATCTTATTTCATCCAAATTTTCAATAAATTGCAAGAACTTCCCGTGAACCATGCTTGTGCTCTTATTTGGCATTAAGAAATGCCCCAATAGAGCTATATATAACTATGAACTTTAAATCCTATCAACTCCTCAGTATTTGTCTCAAGCTTATTTATATGATATGAAAGCCATTCAAATTTTATTGCTCCAGTCACAACATCAGTCACATTTGGTCGACCACCAAACAGTTGTTCACACTTATTCTAAAGAACTGTAGTCGTGCCATTAG
This sequence comes from Dalbergia cultrata, assembly GCA_031216105.1. NCBI lineage: Eukaryota > Viridiplantae > Streptophyta > Magnoliopsida > Fabales > Fabaceae > Dalbergia > Dalbergia cultrata. The sequence continues at coordinate 24,386,819 of CM062353.1, read as the reverse complement.
TAAATCCAATGACTGGTAAACCATCTATGCGAAGTCCAAGCAAAATGGCAACATCCTCCAATGTCACTGAGCATTCCCCAACTAGAAGGTGAAATATGTGAGTTTCTAGTCTCCACCTTTCTACTAAAACATTTATTAGAGGTCTATCTATCTCTATTTCAAAAATTTGGGAAACGCGGTAGAGACCAACATGTCGTAAATACTCGTGTATCTCCACTTTTAGTGACTTTATATATAGATGACACAACCGCAATAACTTTCTTTCCTGTTACAAATAATATTGTTTAATATCCATTACAAATAATAAATTTTTCACTAATTAATAATAAAGTACTATTTATATTTTTTTTCAGCCATGTTGCCTGTTATTGAGAAAAAAGATGAACTTAAAGTGATAACAGGAAAGAATAGATATTAAACATAAAATAAATATCACTTAAAATTTAACAGGTATTAAACAAACAAATAAATATTGCTTAAATAAATACTACTTAAAATCTAATAAGTACTAAATACTATTTTTGTTAATGCTCAGAACAAATATTAAACAATATTATATGCTAAAAAAACATAAAAAACTTGCAAATAGTTGAACAAAAAAAATATAAACAATATTATTGACTGTAACAGAAATTGCAAATAAAAAAAATAAACACTACTTAAAGAAATACAACTTAAAATTTAAAATTTAATACATAATAAATACTATTTTTGTTAATACTCAGGACAGATATTAAACAATATTATATGCTAAAAAAAACATAAAATACTTTGCAAATGGTTGAACAAAAAAATAAATATAAACAATATTATTGATTGTAATAGAAATTACAAATCAAAAAAATAAATATTGCTTAAATAAATACTACTTTAAATTTAATATGTAATAAATACTATTTTTGTTAATATTCAAAACAGATATTAAACAATATTATGTGCTAAAAAAAACAAAAAATACTTTGCAAATGGCTAAACAAAAATAAATATAAAGAATATTATTGACTATAATAGAAATTGCAAATAAAAAAAAATAAAATCAAACAATGTTTTCATTAAAATTTAAACATAAAATACTTACAATATTTTGATGAATTTGCTCAGAAATATGTTCATTAGAAATAATTGTTCTAACATATGTCATTTCCTTAACACTGTAAATAAACAAAATTTTCTTCACATACACACACACACACACACACCAGAAGTCTCACTCCAAAAAGCTCTCAAATAGTCGAACAAAAAGTAGTTCAAACACTCAAAGATGTAAAACTAAGAGCTTTACTTGCTTACTTGACTGCTTGCTGTCAAACTTCTCATTTTATACATGCAATGCGGCTTCCCAATAGGAGATGATAGTGGTGCAGGGATTCCCATCACTGAAATCTCGACTCTCACAAGATTCCCATCATAGAAACTCGGTTCTCACGAGATTCTACTGTTACTGACGGATGTGACACTTACTGACTCCCAGTGCACCACCTGTCTGTGTCCCTTCCTTCCCAGTTCACCACCTGTCCGTGTGCTCCTTGTGGTATGATTCGGTCCGCATTGTTTGCTTCACTTCTGCTTCAGTCCGCATTGGTTTTCTTCACTTCACTGTTGGTGGAAGAATCACTTCACTGTTGGTCTGCTTCAACTCACTGTTGATGGATGCTTCACTATTGATCAGCATGCTCCTCGTGGTCTGCTTCACATCACTATTTCACTTCACTAAAATCTCATTTTAGACATGATTTACAAGTCCACATATGGAATATTTGTCCCAAATTCATATTAATGATAATCATTCATTCATTCATTCTCCATATAAAAAATAATTTCCCTATAAACTGAGAAACTCTCTTGCCATCCTCACCCTAAATTGAATAAGACCCTCCCTCTCTCTGGCTGTCCTCCCTCTCACCATTCACACCATTCATTTGCAGTCCTCTGCCTCCCTCTAAATCCATCCAATACCTTTTCTTTTTCTTCTCAGTGTGTCCCCTCTAATTTTTAAATTCTTATTGTTTAAGTGTTCTTCTTTCTTATTGTGTCGCTTCCAACCTTTTTAACTATCATTGTTGAAATTAGAAGCACAAGAATCAGGCCAACCACCAAAAAGCATATAACATATGTATTGTACTTCTGCTGAATTTCCACTAGGAAAACCAATGATTGGCCTACCTTGGATAGGAAGCCCAAGCAGCAAAAAGACATATTCCAATGTGATAGTACATGATAGACGACAAGTCCACAATAGACCTTTTTATGTCTACTATGTAACCTGCAAAACATGATAGAAACCAGCATTGTGTAGGATCTTATGAATCTCATTCCTCGATGCTTCCAAAAATAGACGACGAGTCCATAGCTTTCTTAATCTCTGTTTAAAATGAAAAGTAAAAAACAAATAAATCGTAAATTTTTGTTTATTTGAAAAAAATTTAATCAACTGGTTAATTAAAATTTTTATACTAATGAATAAAAAAATTAATATCACAGTATATTGAGATGATCTTGCATAATATCATATTAAATTTATAAAAATTGAAACAAACAAACAACTTAAAAGAAACACTTCTATCTTCTAAGTTCTCTAAATAAATAATCTTATTCATAATAAATTTTTAAAAAATTATTTTAGCAATAGCATAAGTAAATAGAATAGATATTATAACCTATTAATAAAATAAAATAAAATAATCTTTTATTTTCATTAATAACTTTCTCAACAATATGCTTACGAGGATATATTGTTTCATCACGTCTTATAGGCGTTTTTTTCACCTTATATCACTTTTTTTTTTACTCTATCTCTAAACACAAAACTAATGAAACCTTCATTTACAATAATTCTCTACTAAAGCTTCGATGTTTTTCCATAAACAACATTCCCTTTTAGCTTATTTATATAAGCCAATATAAAGAAGAAGAATCGAGACTTGAGCTCAATTCAATGTTCAATTTATTTTATCACTTACATCACTGCCAAATCATGGTGAATCTCAAGTCCCTGGAGCAATGCAACGGGATAGGCGGGATTCCTTCATTTCTCAAAGAAATTTTTGTAGACTCATCACCTCCATTTTAGAGAATCGTCACCTCAACCTAGGCCTTGCCAACTCAGTTGTGGTGTCACCTTTAGAACTCAAATTGTCCAAGTTTATCTTAATCAAATCCTAACTCCCTATAGCTTTTTGTACCTTCCAGTGTGATCAAATTTGGGTGCAACACTTTCAAGGTGGTTCTTTTTGTTTCAGTTTGTTGTCAACTCACGCATGCAGCCTCGTGAAGTCACGTATGCAGCTTCCAGTATTGTTGTGTCACGTCAAGCCAAAAGCGGGCTAGTCGAATGGGAGGTGGGTTTGTCATGGGGAACTCAGATGGTCTGCGCTTGCTTTTGCCACTACAGTGCTCCTGGGCCGTGAGAGCACCTCCAATGTTAAGTCCCAAGTTAGATCCCCACTTTGATCCCACCAATTGGCACATTTACAATGCATTATAAAAGTAAAGAAGGGACTGGGCTTGGGACCTTTTACTCCAATGGAAGGTCCCAACTTTGGTCCTACATTTGGTGCCGCATATTTTTAATGATATTATTTTTCTATTATTTGTTATTTAAAATAAATTAAAAGTAAAAAATTTTAAATTGACAATTAATATATCAAAACATTAAATTAATTTTTAAAAGTGCTACATAATTAAAATATTACATAATTAATACATCCACAATTGAAAAATCACATAACTGAAACATACATAACTGAAATATTATATAACTAAAATATGATTAATCAAAACAATACATAACTGAAACATATAAAATTGAAAAATTACATAACTGAAACATACATACTTGAAACATTACTTAACAGGCATTACGGAATTGCAACTAATATGTTCCACTAAATTTTCCTGAAGTTGTTGATGGCTTTGTTTATCACATAGTTGGATATTTCTTTGGATATACTTCTCATATGGAGGAAAAGTTTCCTCACCTAGCTTTGGTTGTGATATACCGTTGTCCACATCGTCATAAAAAGATAATTGAGGAAAGTTCCCTACATATGTGTCCTTTTCATCATCTACAATCAAGTTATGCAATATGATGCAAGCTCTCATTATCTTCCCAAGTTTCTCCTTATCCCTGAATCATGCTGGACTACGTATAATTGCAAAGTGAACTTGTAGCACACCAAATGCTCTTTCCACACCTTTTCATTGACCTTCTTGACATTTGGCAAATATTTTCTGTTTATCTCCTTGTGGTCAGGATATTGCTTTAACGAATATTGCCTATTCAGGATATATGTCATCAGTTAAATAGTATAACATGGTGTAATTAGTACCATTTACAGTGTAACTTACCTTTGGAGCACGACCTTCTAGAACTTCATCAAACACTGATGAAAGGTTTAACACATTGATGTCATTATTCAAACTAGTAACTCCAAAAAATGCATGCCATATCTAAAGGTCACATGAAGCCACAGCTTCAACTACTATAGCTGGAACCCTACGGCAACCACTTAAGAACATACCTTTCCATACTTTTTAGACAGTTTTTCCATTGCCAATGCATGCGGTCAATGCTGCCCATCATGCCTGGCAAGCCATGGTCCTCCCCCATCTTTAGTAGGCACTAGATATCATTTGAGTTTGACTTCCACAAATATTCAGACTCAAATGCCAAAATTACATCTTCAACAAATTTCTTTAAGCATTCAATTGTAGTGCTTTCACCTATCCACACATAATTGTCTGTGGCGTCAGCTCCATTTGTCAACATTCGCATAACAGCCATGCATTTTTGCAATGAGGATAAGCCTTTCTTCCTCACAACATTGAACCTTTGCTGGAAATATGGATCAATACTTGAGACAGCTTCCACAATGTCGAGGAAGACATGCCTTCCTATTCAGAACCTTTGTCGAACTATATCAAGAGGGTATACCGAATTAAGTGCAAAGTAGTCCTTGAAAAGGCATTCATGTCCTACTTCACGGTCTTTGTCTATCCTCATACGAGATATGGAGGAAGATTCTTGCTCGTGCTTTCAAATATTGGGTTCAGCATAGTTTCGACAACCCAATCCTCTGAATCACTAAATACAATTTCATTAAGCATGTCATCCCAAGACATGTTATTTGGTTCATTATGGTTTCTAGCCATATGTAGTGATGGATATTTATATGGTGTTCGTGAATGAAAAAGTGTTTTAAAAGGGGATGATGAGTGCATATGAGGTTTAGGAGTTCTTATTGCAAGAGAAAGAAAGATGTGTTGTAAGCAAGTGTGAAACAATGGTGCCCACATTTATAAGTTTGTTTCTTAATGGCTAGTTTTCTAATGGCTACTTTCTTAACGGCTAGTTTTGTAACGACTACTTTCTTAATGACTAGTTTTGTTATGGTTAGTTTCTTAGCGGCTAGTTTCATAATTTAAAAAATTAATGTTATAAGATCAAGTACATGATAAACAATATTTCATAATGCAAATATTGAATAAATTTAAAATACAATTAACATTTAAAATAAAATACATTAAAATTTAAATTAAAAATGCAACTGAAAACTAAATTAAAATCACAATCAACATATAAATTAAAAATACTTTGACTTCATTTTCTCTATCATTTTAGCATGAATTGATCGTTGTTCTCTACTCATTAGAGAAGTGCCTGTATTCAAGATTTGCATTTCTATTTTCATTTCCTTTATGGCTATCATCTTCTCCCTTTGCATCAATTTCTTTTCCTCAATGGTCTTATAATCATCATAGAAAGCTAATTGCTTACCAGTTGCAGAATCTTCTTCAAAAGCACACCCACCCCCATCGGCTTTTGATTTCCCCTTACCTTTCCTTTTAGATGCCTTGGTGCCTCATGGATGAACTGGAGACTCTACACCAACTTCCTCAGCATGTGGTGTTTCCATATTTGACGAAGAAGAGTATGCTCTGGAAGCACTTATCTTTGTTCTCTTGGAACCTACACCCTCAGTTGATTGAGTTCTCCGTTTCTGCTTCCTTCAAAGCTCGTTCTAGTGTCTCACAAAATTGGATTTCTTCCCCTCTATAGCTTTGAAAAGTTTATGAGCTAACTTCATTATATCATTATCGTTTGAACCATACCCTATTCTTCTAGAAGCTTGGTCGTGACAACCACCAAATTTTTTAGCGTATTCGTTGATCCTATGCCATTGTTTATTTATCACAATTGCCCCTTTTTTGATCAAGCTGGGGTTACTTTCCTCACAATAATCATGAATCTGGTTCCAAAATGCATTACCTAGTTGGTTTGTACTAACCACAACACCCATTGAGACATTCAACCATGTACTTATTAGCAGTTTGTCTTCTTCCCATTGGCATATTTCTCTTTGATCTTTGCCGCCACATTCAGTTTCCTCATCATTGAGGTTGATAGCATCTAGCCGATCATGACTTGAAAAATTGTGAACCCGGAGTCATCTCTATAGGTGTCTGAGGAGATGGGTTAGATGAGCCGCTAACACTAGCAGATGCTAATCTTGAATTGCCAAATTGAGTTTGAAATAGGAAAGCTAGTGCACCTATATTTGTGGCCACTGGATTGAAGACTGAAGGAAATGGAAGTTGAAGTGTTTGTGGATTTTGATTGATTGAAAAAAAAAACAAAGAATTTGAAAATTTGAAGAAACTTGAGCCTAGGAATGTTGAATATTTGGATTTAGGAAGAAGTTTGGTAATTGGAAATTAGTATTTGGATTTAGATTTTGAAGGCACTTGGAATTTTGCAAATAATTGAGAAAAGAATTTAAATTAAATTGATTTGGGTCCATTTTACCCAAAAAAATTGACTAGAATTTGTGTAATAGAGGAGTAGAATTTGCGTAATTAAAAGAGTAAAATGATATTGGAAAGAATAGAAATGAAATAGTAAAAAAGTTGAGAAAACATTCGTATTTATAAAATAAAATATAAATAAATAATCATTTTTTAAAAATTTTAGCCGTTGCTCAATGGCTTCATTGGTGAATAACCCTACTAAGGGATGTTCCTTGCTGAAGGGCCAAGGCCCTTGCTGCCCATCCCCTCTAATTCACATCCCACATAAAGGACCGTCCCGTCGCAGCAACCCATGAAGCAAGGGACAGCATTGGAGATGGTCTCATTGCACTGCCACGTCAGCAGGAGGAGGTTTGTCGCATACAAAACTCGGACTGCCTGAGTTCCTTCTTCTATTATAGTGCCATCAGATTATGCTTTTCAGCTTTCCTATTCAAGTTTCTGCATTACAATGGGCAGTTGCAGTGCGCAGTTCTTTTCAGCTTTGGGCAGTTTCTTTTCAAATTTTCTCAATTTTTCATTGGCTTTTTCTTAACTTGAATAATTCGAGTTGTATAATCCCATATTTGTGTATTTGGCCTCTGTAACCTATATTATAATGAAATTATTTGGGAAAGTTCATATGTAAATTAATTTCCCTAAAAACCTCATAAAAGTAACCATTTTTAATAATTAGTAGAAATTTTAATTTCAGAATGGATAAAATTAGAATATATTTTAAATTACATTTCGTGGTCAGTGAATCATTTTGAATCTTGTCTCTTTCTCTTTCTTCAATTATGTTTATCTAGTCAAATATCTATCAATGCTAAAGGATTTCACATTTTTTAAGGGTTTATCTAATCCAAGCACTAATTAAGAGTTTCAATAAAAATAAATATACAAACTTGGTGGTGGACTCTATATCTTAAAACTTACAAAATCATATATTCATAATAAACATTTATCATTTAAAAACCTTTAATCAGTCCCTAAGGACACTAGTTAGCAAAAGCTCTTTTTTTAATTTGAAGTTGACAGGAACAATTGGACAAATGATTTTTGAGTCCCCTTGATTTGGTATAATAACTAGTATATAACTCCGTGCTATGCATGGAATAAAATAATTATTTTTTATTTATATAATAAAATTAAGTTAAATATTGTATACATGAAAGATAAAAAAAATATTAAATTAATATACAATTTATCAATTGTTTATTTTTGTACACCTAAGTCTATTAATATATATGGGGATAATCAATCGATGGTTTAGTTTACAGTTGGTTGGTTAGGTAAAGTATTAGAAACTAAAATATCATCGCATATTAAATTTATTTACAAATTTAGAAATTAAAATTTATATACCATGTATAAAAATATCTTAACCAAAGTGAACTATTTTGTTTTGGTTATAGAAACTAAGTGAAGTAATTTAAACATAAACAGCATTTAAAAAAAAAAAAAGAGCATAATTTTTTTATAGGCTTGAGCCAAAGTCTAACTCCATAAGGGACTATAAACCCATAAATAATGCAATGAAATATAGAATGAAAGAAGTTTTCTTTTAACCCATTACATGAAAAAAAAACTAGCAAATTAATAATCTACAGTAGGACTACTACATGATAACAACCACAATTTGCAAATACCAAATAGTGGGTAATCAATACGATAATTGATGTCTTGAAGAAAATCAATATGCGGAAAAACTTCAGAAAAATATTTATCATAATACATAATTATAATTATGATAAAATAAATATTTTTAAAATAATTATTTCAAATTGGTATTTTACTTATTATATTTTAAAATTAATATATAAATGATTAATAAAATATTTTATATTATATTGTATTAATAATATATAATTAATAAAAGGGATTACAAACATGTAAAATAAGCCAAAAAAAAAGAATAAAATAACTTTTCCTTAAACCTATTGCATAAAAAAATTGAAAAATTAATAATCTACAATAAAATTATTAAATGATACCAACCACAGTTTGTAGACACTACACAACATAGAGAGAGAGCTATTATGAGCAAAAAACCAAATAGAGAGTAGTTGCAACCATAATTGTTGCATTAAACTTGAAGAGAATCAATATGTTGTAAAAACTTATAGGGAAATATTTAATATAAAAATTAATTTATTTAAAATAATTGTTAAAATTAAAATTTTAATTATCATATTTTAAAACTCATATATAAATGATTAATAAAATGTACTACTTTAATATACCTATTATGATAAAAAGAAGAATATCAACATGCGTAAGAGAAATAAAGTGATTTATATTTTTACTTTATATTTTATGAAAATAAAATTAAAAATTATAACTACAATAAAATAAAATTTTAATTTTAATTTTCATGTATTAATAGTGCAAAAGTTATTTTTTTTCTTTTTTATATTGTCATTTCATGATATCCATCTATGTGTGTAAAGATGTCAAAACAGACTTGGCCTGCCTAGTTGATCTGCCAAAATCGCCACTTTTAGCGGGTTGAGCTAAACTTTTGAGTTTATAAAAAAATTTCAGTTTGCCTAACTCACCTAATTTAGCGTGGGGGATTAGGTGGCTTGGGATGGGCTTTCTTTTTTTGTTTTTTTAAGAATAAAAAATTTATAATTTATTAGTATTTATTTTGCAACATCCTCAAAGACCCAAACCAAAGAGACATAAGACCAAGCCTAAACCAAGTTTAACATGTTTCTAACCTAAAAAAAGAATGACAAAATTTGTACACTATATGTAATAAATTATAATATACTAAATATAAATGATTAAATTTAATAAGTTGGTGCATAGTTGTTATGCACCTTGAAAATTTGGATATTCATTAATTAATAAAATAGTTTTTAAAAGGTTTTTCTAAACAAAATCATCAAACTATTAAAGTATTTTTTTTATTTTTTATTTTTTGGGGGCTGACTCAGCCCCCAAAATGGGTTAGGATGACTATTTTAGCCAATTTAATTTTGATGGGTTAGCCCATCTTGCCCTGCCCCATTTTTGGCGGGTTTTTGGCAGGGCGAGCTTAAACGGGACGAGCTAGCCTGTTTTGACATATCTGTATTAGGATGACCTCACATATAATTTGTTTTCCAGAAATATGGTTATTAAAATACTGATTCATAATAGTTATTTCAAAATTTTTTATCTTATTGAATATAATTATATAATTATATTGAATATTAGTTATTACTTAATATTCAATATTATAAATTTCTTATTTTTAATAATTAGTGATTATTTATTTATATATTTTAATATTATTTATAAATATTTATATTATTATTATTATACACATTTTTTATAAAAGATATATTAATCATTTTTAAATTTAAATAATTATTGTGAATCCTTAATCTTATTTATGATTAAATTTCTATACACTTATCATATGAAATAATTATAAATTGCTAGCCAATAAAAATCCAAGTTGCAAATCACAATAGGAAGTCGTGAACCAATATTTACTATGTATTGTTAGTATATAAAAAAGAAACTTATTCGTGAAAAAAATAATAATTATGAATTAAAAAAATAACTTTCATTTTATAAATATTTTTTTATTCTCATAGTTAGAGCATAAGGGGCAGTTAGCAAAGTGGTCAAGCATCAGCTTAGAGCTTCCCCTTATGCTAAACCTGCAAGAGGTGACATATCGGGCAGTGCATGATAGGCACGTTTGCTTGTTATGGCTATGGCCAACAGGGCCACAAGCACATAAAGTGTTCATTCAGACATGAAGCATCTAGCTAGGGGTTAGCGAACTAACCACTTCAGTTCAGTTATTCCAATCAGCGACCTAGGGTGGTTCGACTGCTTTAGCAAGGAAAGGTGCTAGGGGTAGAGGCCCTAGAGGTAGAGGGTCTAGTGGCAGAGGCTCAGCAGGCAGAGGTAAGGGTGGTGGGGAACAGCCTCATCTATTTGCAATTACACGACAGGACATAGTGGCATCTAGCGATGTTTTGGCAGGTATAGTCAGAGTTTGATTTTTTGAAGCTTGTGCATTGATCAACCCGGGGTCCAGACATTTTTATGTGTCCCTATTCTTTGTCATGTGGTTTAAGAGACCAGTTTCCAGTTTAGAGGACCCTTTTCTTGTAGGGATACCTTTATAAGAGTCCCTCATTGTTCAATCAGTTTACAGAGAGTGTGAGGTTAAGGTCGGAGACATGGAAACGCGTGCAAGCCTACACGTGTTAGATATGTCCAATTTCATGTCATCTTGGGCATGGATTGGCTGGCTTTATGCCATGCCCTGGTGGATTACTACAACGAGTTAGTGAAGTTTGAGGTTCTAGGAGATGAGTTACAAGAATTTTGGGGCATCAATTATTTGGTCCTGACTAATCTAATGTCGATCATGAGTACTTTAAGGGTTATGGATAAAAGGGAGTCATGGGTTCTTAGCCTCAGTTAGAGACATAGACGCAATAATGCCGAGCTTGGAGTCGGTTCCAGTCGTTTATGAGTTGTCAGATGTGTTTTCGAAGGAATTGCCTAGGATGCCACCGAAGAGGGAGATAGAGTTCGGGATAGAGCTTGAGCCTAAATTGAGGCTTATCTCTATACTCCCGGTATCGGATGGTTCTAGTAGAGCTGAAAGAGTTAAAGGAGTAGTTGCAAGAGTTGCTTGATAAGGGGTCATTCGGCTACGTACCTTGCCTTAGGGTGCTTTGGTCCTATTTGTGAGGAAGAGGGATGGGTCTACGAGGATATGCATAGACTACTGGCAGTTAAATAAGGTGACGGTTAAGAAATTGTACCCCTTGCTATGCATAGATGATTTGTTTAATTAGCTCCAAGCTGCTAGACATTTCTCCAAGATCAACCTATGCTCTAGCTACTATCAGTTGAGGATTAAAGGTGAATATGTGCCCAAGGCGGCCTTTAGGACATGCGATGGACATTATGAGTTCCTGGTGATGTCCTTTGGATTGACTAATACTTATGTAGCTTTCATAGGCCTGGTGAATAGGGTTTTCAAGCCATTCCTAAATCACTTTATGATTGTCTTCATTTATGACATCTTGGTATACTTTAGGAGCAAGGAGGAGCATGAGCATTATTTTAGGATTGTCTTACAGACCCTAAAAAAGAACCAGTTGTATGCCAAATTCTCCAAGTGTGAGGTTTGGCTTGATCAAGTGGCATTTCTTAGACATATAGTGTCCAATGATGGTATACTAGTGGACTCGAAGAAAATTGAAGTGGTTCAGCAATGGCCAAGGCCTTCTATAGTCTTAGAGATCTGTAGTTTCCTGGGTTTGGGGGTTACTATCGGAGTTCTGTCAAGGACTTTTCTAAGATTACAGTGCCATTGACAAGGTTAACAAAAAAAAAATGTCAAGTTTTAGTGGTCAGATGCATATGAGGAAAGTTTTCATAAGCTTAAGACTTGTTTCAACATAGATCTAGTGTTGTTGTTACCTTCAGGCAAGGGTTGCTTTTCAGTGTACTATGATGCCTCAAAAGTTAAACTTGGTTGTGTCCTAATATAGTATGGTCGGGCCGTGGGAAATGCTTCTAGATAGCTCAAAAGGCATGAGCAGAATTAGCTGACACACAATCTCGGGATGGTTGCAGTGGTCTTTGCCTTGAAAATTTGGAGGCACTATTTGTATAGAGAGACTTGCAAGATCTTTATAGATCACAATTGTTTGAAGAATATCTTCTAGCAGAAGGACCAAAATCTCAGGCAGCATTGATGGCTAGAATTGTTGAAAGACTATGACTGCATGATTTCATACTATCCAGGCAAGGCAAATATGGTGGCAGATGGGCAATTTGGCCTACATAGCACCCTTAAGGCAACTATTAATAAAGGATGTCTACAAGCTGGAGGCAGAGGGAGTTCGGTTTGGTCTTGATCATTCAAGAGCTTTTCTTGCTTACATTAGGGCCCAATTAACCCTAGTTGAGTAGATAAAGACACAGCAAGGGGAAGATCCCATGTTAGCTAATCTCACAGGGGATGTGCACAGAGAAGAGAATTATGAATTCCCAATTGATGCGGAGGGCATTTTGTGCTTTGGTGACCATTTGTGTGTACTGAATTTGGGTGAACTATAGATAAAATTGATGGAAGAGTCCCATATTACAGCATACTTTGTACACCTCACTTCAATTAAGATGTATCAAGATGTCAAATAGCTATAATGGTGGGAAGGCATGAAGAGACACATTGATGATTTCATGGCATGATGTTTGGTGTGTCAGCAAGTTAAGGCTGAGCACAAAAGACCTATAGGGTTTCTTCAGTAGACAGGGATCCTAAAGTGGAGGTGGGTGAGATAACCATGGACTTTGTGGTTGGGTTACCCTGGACTACTAAGGGCTTTGATTCCATATGGGTGATCGTGGACAGAATGATGAAATCAGCCCACTTCCTACCAATGAAGACGACTTTCAGTGTAGCTTAGTATGCCTATTGTTATATAGACAAGATTTTCAGACTCCATGGTGTGCCAGTGTCTATTATATTAGACAAAGGGTCCTAGTTCACTTCGCGATTTTGAAAAGCACTAAGAACCTTTTAGGACTCGCATGGACTTGATCATAACTTTTCATCCACAGACAGATGGCCAGTCAAAGAGGATGATTCAAACATTAAAGGACATGCTCAGAGCTTACATTTTGGATTTTGACAGGAGTTGGTATGACCAGTTATCATTGATAGAGTTCTCATAGAATAACAGCTACCAGGAAAAAATCTAGATGGCACTGTTTAAAGCGTTGTATGGAAGACACTATAGATCTCCTATTAGATTGTTTGAGTTTCGGGAAGCTAAAGTCCTAGACCCAGATTTGGTTCAAGAGACTTTAGAGAAAGTCTAGCTAATCAGGGAGTGGTTATTAGTAGCTTAGTTTAGACAAAAATCCTATATTGATAATCAGCATCAAGACTTAGAGTTAACGGTGGATGGCCACACGCTTTTGCGGGTGTCGCTTATAAAAGGGGTGGTAAGGTTCAGCAAGCGGGAAAAGTTGAATCCACGCTATATTGGCCCATTCAAGATTCTAGAGAGAGTTGGAGCAATAGCATACAAATTGGCACTGCCTCCCAGTTTATCAGTTATTCATCCAGTCTTTCATGTTAGTATACTTATACAATATAGGCTCGATTAGTCTTTCACACAACAATATGTTCAAGTTGATAAGAGCTTATCATACGAGGAAGAACCAGTAGCCATCGTGGATAGATAGATCAAGAAGTTTTGCTCAAAGGAAGTGACCTAAGTGAAATCATATAGAGGAACCACTCTAGTGAGGAAGCCACTTGGGAAACTGAAGAAGCCATGAGGAACAAGTATTTGTACCTTTTCCCTCATCAAGGTACCTTGCTTTAGATTTACGAACTAAATCTCTTTATGGGGGGAGTATGTAATACCTTGAGTATACGTGCCCCTACACAAGTTCAGTAAGGCCCGAGGGTCCTTTGGGACCCACTCGTGTTGCCGAGAAAGCCCTAGATACATGAAAGGCCAAAATATGTAAAATTTGATGTTGCTAACACCACTATAGCAGTCCAGGACTGCTATAGTAGTCAAGGATATGGAATGACAGAGTTTGGGAGCTCTACTAACCGTTATAGCAGTCTTGGACTACTATAGCAGTCCCATGCTATTCAGCAAGTGGTGCTTAGGGCGCCTTGACCGCTGTAGTAGTACCCTGACACCATTTGGATAAGTGAGCCCCCTACCCTTTTTAAACCCCTAACTCGGGTTCCCCTTCCCTATTTTTCTGAAAACCTAACATCCTAAACTTTCTTTCTTCCTTTCTCATTCAATCCTACTCTAATCCACTTCCTTCAAAATTCAAGGTTGTTGATTTATACTTCCTTTCCCTATAATCTTTCATGTTCTTGGGTTGGGTGCTGTTGTTCTTTCATTGTTGTCAAGTAGGGGTGCTCTCCCAATATTGTTAAAGTTATTTAGAGTTATATAGAGCTACCCATAGAAGATTTATGGTAGACGTTGGTGTTATTCCCACTCTATTGAGCTTAGTTGGTGTTGAAACCATCCTTTCCTCTGCTCTAGGTGAATGAGTTCAATCATGTGATCTCTATTTTGATAATTAAAGATATTTTGTTAGATTGTGGCATAGAGGGATGATTTAGAGATCATTTTCAAGACAAGTATCAATGTTAGAGTAATTTTTTCAAGTTTGTGAAATTATGGTTTTCAAGAGCATGAAATACATATTTTAAGAAAACTCATGGGACCACTTGTTGCTTAAATATATTTTATGAATAGCTTGATTATAAATATGATTATTTATAGAATTCATGACTATCCTAATGATTTCAAGAATAGTATATTCTTATGATATAGCTTTCAAACTTAGAGTAAAGCCTACTTATAGAGATTTAAGATAAGGTACTTAGTTTTTGTGATATAAAGACTAGATGATAGCTATAGAGAAACATGCAGTAAGTTAATGACTAGGAGCAAATATTAACCTTGGTACCAAGTTGTCCTTATGAATCTCACCCTAGAGATATCAGACATGAAACCTAGTCAGGTATCCAATTCAAGTCCTTGAGGAACCCATGGAGTTTTGAGCAATTATAGAGAATCTTATTGCTTTGCCATATTTATTATGTCATATTATTATACATAACCAAAGAATTATATTGTTATGATACATATATTGTGCATAACCAAAGATCCTTGTTTCTTTATTAGAGTACTATTATTTATGACTTAGAGAAATTTATGATTTTGAATTAATATGTTTGTAAATATAAAAAGGTTTTAGAGCTTTGCTTTCATTATTATGATTATATGCATTCTTGACGTTGTCCCATAAAGGAGGTTACAGGTGAGAATTCACTCACTTGAATTTCAAATGAAATTCACCCCTCTTCTTTTTCCCTTCATAGATATAGTAGCTGCTACGGGTCCATCTTAGTCTCATCTTCCTCTTCGGTAACATTAGAGTTCTCAGTTGATGAGCTTCACTTGGAGTATAGTATATATTTTGTTTCTTGCTATAGAGTGCTCCAGTGATAGTACAGGCAAGGTTGCGAACCATATAGTGATAACTTTTGGATTTTGTATGCCATGATTTTATTCTTGATTTGTATTTAAATAATATAGCTTTCATGGTTATTTTGTATAGAGAGCAACTCATTATATTTGTATTATAGTTACAGATTCAGACTTGGTTTATGAAATGATTCATTTATGGTTGTTATGATTTGGAAATGTAAACTAATTTATCTTTGGAAATGGATTTTACGATTAAATTATGCATATAGTGTAACTCACTAATCACAAGGCTTACGTGAGGATAAGATTGCTCATGTGCCAAAACCTTATAAATCTGTATATGATAGAATATAACGCTATTTTTTCCCTTATATATTTTGACAATTTCTATTTGTACTTGTGAAAACAGAAAAGATATTAAAATAATAATTTTTAGCTACTATTTCCATATAACTTTTAAAAATATGATGATATTAAAATATTAATTTTAACAATTATTTTTATTATTTTTAATTTTATTATATATAATTATATTATATCAATACTATTTATTACTTTATATTATTTATCCTAATATATTTATTTTAGTAATTAATTATTGTTTATTTATATATTTTTATGCAATATAGTTATTAATTAATAATATATTATCATTTTATTATATAGTTATATATTTTAATATTATTATTACAATATTATAAAAAAATGAGAAATTGAAAAGAGAAGTGCACAATTGGTGGAGAAAGTAAAAAAGTGCTATTTAGCAGCATTGTAAATGAACAATGCAGTGAATAGTGAGTAGGAAATATGTTTGTTGCACACCAAAACAATGAGACACCGTAATTACACCCTATGAGAAGACTACAAAACGACAAAATAGTGGTAAAGCAGAGGAATGGATATGGGTGGTGGCAAAATTGGAAATTCACCAAACTTTATCATATTTTGAAAGAGAAAAAAACACATTTCTATCTCTTACTTTCTCTTAGCTCCTCCCACTTGCAGCTCCCACGCTCTTTCTCTCTAAGCTCCCCCCAGGTTTCTGTCCAGAACGAGCATGTCTTCACTGTCACTGCCTTCGCCACAAAATTGTTAATAAGGTATGTGGGTTCCTCATTGTTTGCCTCTCTTTTGATGTGCAATGTTTCTGTATTTGTTGTTCGCATGATTGGAGCTAAATATGATTGTTAAATAGGGAATGAATGATTTAGTTTAATAAACCTGTAGAATGGCTCTCTAACTCATAAAGTAATGCTAAAATCGGTTTAGAAGGTGGTTTACAAGTTTTAAACATCAGTTTCCAAGTTTTTATATGTGATTTACTAATTTTAAGGACAGGTTTACAAGTTTTGTAAATGAAGTGTAAATAATTTGTAAAACTGAGTTTTGCTTAAAACTTACAAAAACAAGTGTAAAATACTTGTAAACCAAGTGGATTCAACTTGTAAACCCTTGCTTAAAACTTACAAAGTGGTTTGTGCAAAAACCTGTGAACTGGTAAACCAAGTTTCTTGCATAGGGTGGCTCATCAAAGTTTTGAAGTGGCTGGAAAATGCTTAGAATTTGGTTCAAAGTTATATGAACAGTGTCTACAATAAAATGTAGTTAGGGGGTGATTTTACCATAGGTTTACAAGTTCTTTTCCATAGGTTTGCAAGTTTTTTACACAAAGTTTGCAAGTCTGAAGCACGGGTTTACAAGTCTTGTAAAACAAGTGCAAATGATTTGTAATATTTAACATTGCAGAAAACTTATAAACCAAGTACAATAAAACTTGTAAACCATTGCTTAAGACTTACAAACCAAGTGTAATAAGCTTTGCAAACCAAATTGCTTGCACAAAGTGGTTCCTCAAGGTTCTAAAGTGACTACAAAAACTTGAAATTTGATTATGAATTATATGAACACTGTCCACAATAAAATGTAGTTGGCAGAGTGTTTTGCCTCTAGTTCACAAGTTTTAAGCACCGGTTTATAACTCCTGTAAAGTAAGTGCAAATGATTTCTAAGATATAAACTTGTAAACCAAGTGTAAAAGAACATGTAAACAATTGGTTAAGACTTACGAATAAAGTGTGATAATCTTTGTAAACCAAGTTGCTTGCACAAAGTGGTTCCTTAAAGTTATGAAGTGGCTGCAAATTATTGGAATTTGATTCTAAATTATGTGAACACTGTCTATAATAAAATGTAGTTAGGAGAGTGTTTTGCCTCTGGTTTACAAGTTCTTTGCCATAGGTTTACAAGTTTTTTGCACAAGGTTTGCAAGTTTTAAGCATTGGTGTATAAGTCCTGTAAACTAAGTGCAAATGATTTGTAAGATATAGCATCGCTTAAAACCTGTAAACCAAGTGCAAAAGAACATGTATACAATTGGTTAAACTTACGAAGGAAGTGTAATAATCTTTGTAAACCAAGTTGCTTGCACTGTAGTTAGGAGAGTGTTTTGCCCCTGGTTTACAAGTTCTTTGGCATAGGTTTACAAGTTTTTTGCACAAGATTTGCAAGTTTTAAGCACCGGTTTACAAGTCCTGTAAATAAGTGCAAATGATTTGTAAGATATAGCATTGCTTAAAACCTATAAACCAAGTGCAAAAGAACTTGTAAACTATTGCTTAAGGCTTACAAAGGAAATGTAATAATATTTGTAAACCAAGTTGCTTGCACAAAGTGGTTCCTCAAAGTTATGAAGTGGCTGCAAATTCTTGGAATTTGATTCTGAATTATGTGAACACTATTTACAATAAAATGTAGTTGGGAAAGTGTTTTGCCTCTGGTTTACAAGTTCTTTGCCATAGGTTTACAAGTTTTTTGCACAAGATTTGCAAGTTTTAAGTACTAGTTTACAAGTCTTGTAAATAAGTGCAAATGATTTGTAAGATATAGCATTGCTTAAAACCTATAAACCAAGTACAAAAGAAATTGTAAACTATTACTTAAGGCTTACAAAGAAAGTGTAATAATCTTTATAAACCAAGTTGCTTGCACAAAGTGGTTCCTCAAAGTTTTGAATTGGTTGCAAATACTTGGAATTTGATTCTGAATTATGTGAACATTGTAAATCCTTGGTTTTTTATTTTTTATTTTTTGTTATAGGTTATATTTTGTACTATATATGCAAAGCATGAAGGATGTAATCCCAGCAAATGCAGATTTTAATGTTGAGGTTTAGGTTGATGAGTACGGTGGCGATTGTGATTTGTCGGTACTTGCCGTTAGGATGGTTTTCAATTCAGAAGAATCATCCTACAAGTCCTACTCAACGAAACAAGGTTTTGCATTGAAAGTTAGAAATTCAAGGAAATGATTGGATGGAAAACCCAATTGCTTGATCCTTGCATGCGCACGAGAGGGAAGCCGTGCATCCAAGATCCCTTCAATTTTGAAGAGGCTCTCGACTGTACAAGTGAATTGTGAGGCTAAGATTACCACAAACGAGAGAGAAGATGGTATGTGATGTATTAAAACAGTTGTTCTTTAACATAACCATGATCTTAGCCCTTTCAAGTCAAGAATGTTTACCATGAATAAGAGTTTAAGTCTTCATGCCAAGAGAAGTATTGAAGTAAGCGACCGTTCTGGGGTGAGGATCACCAAGTCATTCCAAACTCTTATGAGCATAAAGGAATGATTATCTGTATACACGCTTTTTGTTATGGAAAAAAAAGACAATTTTTGCGATCTTCAATGACATAAAAATGTCATGTAAATTTTTGTAATATTGTTCTGTGTAGTGTAAATGTAGATTTTGAAATTCATATTTTATACATATAAGTGCACATAGCACTTACACTAGTATATAGGGTCATAAATATTTATTGATATATAGGAAAACTGATGCAAGTTAACAAAAAAAGTTGCCTTTAAAAAAAACTTGTAAACCAATACAAAATAAACTTGTAAACCAAGTGCCAAAAACTTATAAACCTATGCTGAAAACTTGTAAATCAAATGTAAAAAAAAAAAAAAAACTTATAAACATATACTTAAAACATATAAACCAGGTGCTTAAAACTTATAAATCAAGTGTAAAAAACTTGTAAATTAGTGCTTAATATATGTAAACTCATGCTTAAACTTGTAAACCAAGTGAAAAAAACTTATAAACCCATGCTAAAAACTTGTGAATATGTGATTAAGACGTGTAAATTAAGTGTAAAAATCTTGTAAACCAATAACATAAAACTTCAACCTGTGCTTAAGATTTGTAAAGTAACTACAAAAACCTTGAAAACCCTTATTGAAAACTTGTAAACCAGGTGCAAAAAACTTATAAACTAGGTATTAAAAATCTTGTATACCCATATTAAAAACTTGTAAACTCCAATAGTACAATGCTTAAATTGTACGATTGATCTAAAGTAAGAAACTTAACTCACAAGATTATTGAAAGTATTGTTTTCTTTTCCTGGAGGACTTGTATTTATAGCAATTAAAATTATCTCATCGTTCTAGAAGAAGCAATTATAAAAAGAAATTGTCACGTGTAGTAATCTTATTATTTCAAAAGAGAGGGAAAGAAGAGAGAGAACAATGATGTGACTATTGTACAGGGATGAAAGAGAAATTGTTTTTAATTGCCTGTCATCTCCCCACTATCTATACCCATATTTTGTCATTTTCCTCATTTCACCTACGATGTAACAATAGGTGTTGCACTGTTTTGGTGTGCAAATAACAGCACTCAGTGAATAGAATATTACTTTATTTATAGTTTAGATATTTAAACCTCAAAAGTAAATTTGATATGTAGCTCGATTTTTAGGATGAGCCAAGTTGACGTTCAAAAATTGAGGGTGCATTTATTTCATATTTTAGAAAAAATGTGATTATGACACTTAAAATTTTATATATAATTAAAAAAGTTAAAAATTAATTTTTTTTTCTAGAAGCTACTCTTTTCAGATTTCTATAAAAATGCTGAATATTGAGTTTTTTGAGATTTTGATTATTGTTTAAAAATTATCCAAATATACAAAAAGTTATTTTAAAAAAATTCTTTCACTATCTGTCTCTAACAGATACGTGTCATATGACGTGAAGTTGCATCAACAATTACAGACAGATTATGTAACTTTGACAAAAAAAAAAAATTTCCATGTTTTCATTTTTCCTTTGTAAATTAATTTGTAGTAAAGACAAAACAAAATCCGCTTGTATTTTCCGTGTGTGTTCCACTAGTTTCTAGTAATGCACTCGCCACCCACAACTATCGATGTTAGCTGCCATTGCACACCACCCACCATCGATCACCGGCCACCACTGCCAACGTCTTGCCACACATTGTCAATTGTCTGCCTACCATCCACCACCACTTGCCTCATCATTGCATACCATGCAATGCCCATCATCTACTCTTATCTATAGAGAATAGGATATAGTTTGATTACACAAATATAGTATTTTATAAATGGAGTCATCTAATTAGCTTATCCAAACAAAAGAATTTGAAAATATAGGGTATTTAATTAAAGCAATTAGAATTTCTTGCATTTTAAATTTTTTGAAATTTGAGAATACTTTATTCAAATGCAACCTTAAAGTTTTACACTTTGCTTTAGTAATTATGTTTGTTTTTATTATTATCATTATATATATATATATTTGCATTTCTTTAAGATATCTACTTAAATCATTATCAAATAAGTCATTACCTAACTTTAATTTATGATTTAAATATTCATTATAAAGATAACTAATTAGTTAAGAAAGCACATTTTTATATGCTTAAATACGTTTTTAGTCCTTATAAATGTGTTATTTTTATTTTGGTTCCTCTTAAATTTTTATTTTGATTTTGGTCCCTCCCTTTTTAATCTTTATGTTTTTTGGCCCTTCTGTGTGTAAATTCAATATTAAGTGATGATGTTTACAAGAATTAAAAGAATATTCTTGAACTATTTAAAGGCAAAGTTTTTTTTTATATTGAATAAATACATATTTAAAGATATTTATTGGGATCAAAATTAAGAACGACAGGAACAAAATACCAAAAAAAAAGGAAAAAGAAGCTACCAAAATCAACGCCAACTCTTTGAGGAGCTAAAATCAAAATAACCTACTTTTACATGGACTAAAAAATATTTAAGTTTTTTTTTATATTAACCAAAATGACCTAAACCAAACAAACTCAATCTTAATTGAATTGATTTGATTTAGTTTTATTGAGAATAATTAGAAATCAAATAAAAATAACTCCATCAAACATGATTGATTTGAATAATTTTGCATCAAAACTGAACCAAATTGACCAGCGTAAAAACCGTGCTCTTGTTACAAATTCTGAATATCTTAGATTGCCTGAGCAGGTTCAGGAATGAACTTGAACCCGTTTATTTTCTTATACCTGCTATCAGCTGTTTTCAGCGTGCTCTGCTTGTTCCTTTTCATTTACTGAAAAATAGTTGAAAAAGAGAAAAATTTTAGTGTTGTGAAGAAGCAAAGAAATGTTGTTTTTCCGCCAGAGTTTAGCCTATCGAGCATTTTACTGTATCCTTCTATCAAGCTCAAACGGGGATTTGTAAACCATTACTTCTGATGAGGGAAAAGCTGGGAGAAGGGATACGAGGGGGAGTTAAGGAATTGTTTTGATTTATTTTATTTATTCATTTTTTCAAATAAGGTTTTGATTGATATTATGTGAGCTATAATAGCATAAATTATTTGAAAGTAACACAGCCCTTCTTCAATTCCAACCGCATGATCAGTTAACTCCAATTTAAAGAAGTACTCTCCTGGATACTGACAAGTAACACTTAACCAAGAATAAACAAGAACATACATATCTATAATTAAAGCTTTAGTAGCCAATTAGTAAAAAGAGCAAGAGGAAATTCATAAGGGAACATATATTGATCAGCGTTTGCAGTAGAAGATGATAACACTATATGCTAGCCTTTTTTTTTTTTTTTTGGCCAAATAACATCTTCTGCTGCCTAGCTAGATATATAAATGGATATTGAGAACAATGAAAAACAAAATCAGGAACAGACCATAAATAACGGTGTGCACAAAAATGGATGCAACAGTGGTCTTCATGTTCATAAACCCGAAGGGTGAATTCTTTCCGGGCAGCTGAAAGATCATCCCTGGCGACAAGAGCCAAAACAGAGCGGCAGCTATGAAAGGAGGAGCCCAATCGTTCATTGTTATGTGTCTTATAAGAATCAGTGCCAAAGCTTGAATGATGAAGTAGAAAAGGAAGAAGAGATGCTAGAAATTCAAATGACCAAAAGAAGGAGCACCAATTAATTAATGTTGCGTTCAACCCTTCGAGAGAGGAGAATTTTGGAATCCGATAAAGTTAGCCTAAAACTAACCAATCATGCACTTTAATAGTGTCTTTTTGTTCCTTTTTATCCGGGCCAGCCTGTGACTTTTTTTTTTTTTCTGGATAAGAAAGGCATCGTTTTCTTTACTGGTCAATACCACAAGGCTGGTTGTAATGAATGGCTCCAAAATAGAATAAGGGCAGATGTAACACATCATTGTCCATTTAGTGGCTTATTACAAATCTGATTTCTCTGTTGGCCCCCTTTATGCTATATAATGCAAAGTAGGAGATACACAAAACAAAAAGCTAACAATATGAAAGCAAAAGAAGTTTAAAAAGCAAAAGAGAAAATCAGCCAAGAAACCATAGAAAACACAGGCAGGCATGCATGCTGAATGGCTTTTCCTTTTTTTCTTAAAAGAAAATATTGTTTTTAAAACTAAGCTGTCTGCCTTTTGTTTGCTCTTTAATTCTTTATTACTCGATGTTTTTATTAGTTATTAAAGTGATTTGAACGGTTTATGATGTTATTTACATTTAATTTTCAGAATATAAAATAATGATTTCTTCATAATAATCATAGTTTTTTTTTTCCCTAAACACTGAATTCAAATCCACATAAAAATTAAAGTTACTTATCACTTTGACCTGCATGCCCTTAGTGCTCTTTATTTATACCCTCTTGCTTTTGGCTGCCCGGTATAGTAAGAGCATAACTGTACCTGGTATAGTAAGAGCATAACTGTACTATACTGGGATCAAAAGTTGATTCGACAAAAAAAGATTTCTTATCTTTCTGAAATAGAGTATGAAATTGGAATTGAATAGTCACTATTTCAGCTTTTTTATTTTAAGTAATGTATAGAATTAAAATATTATAATTTTACATTTCAATTATATAAAAGTAAAAAAAATTTACAATAGACTATTCTTAATTCCTAATCTATGGACTATAAATTGTTAGTTACATTCCAAAATTTATTAAATATGTCTATTCTTATTAAAGTTCATGCAATTATCTAATTTTATTTTTTATTTATTTCCTAACAATCATTTTACAATTATTTAGTGAGTTTGGCTCTAGCTAAAAGTTCACAGAGTTCAAACTAACTTGTTAGTTGACTCATTTAGAGATGGATTGAACTGTTTAGTTTAATAGGTTAGAATTTTTACTATAAATACATAGCATATTTTTAATATAATTTACATATCATATACATGATATAGAAACTCATAAAATTATATTAATTATTCGTAACCAACCCATCCTATTACATATAATAATAAAAATATATATATAACACAATATATATGTGTGTATTCACACACATGTTTGGAATCAGCTCATGAACAAATCTGGAATAACGTAAAACTCAATTTCAGCTCATTTTATGAACTCAAATTATACCTTTAAAAAAGTTAAATTTTAATTAAATATATAATTTAAGTTTGATAATCTTATTTTTTTCAAAATTTAAGACAACCACACCTCATCGAAAATCACTTACGAACTGATTCGGCTGACTTCCAGGTTTAGCTGTAATTGGAGGAAGCATAGACAAAAAGATAAGGGTGACATGACACGGGGCAAAGTGAGTCACTTCCTGCCGGGCCCAGTAAAACCATAACCGGATCGGACGATGATCCAGCAATCTTAATGTCAGTGTAAAGCTGACTAATTATTAACTAACAATTATATTGATATCCTAGCATTTGGTGCAGAGAAGGAGAACCCATCGGTGAGGCAAAGACCGACTGACACTAGTAGCTGCCACCCTTTTCTCTTGCTTCCAAGTTTGTTCCAGAATTCTCAAGGGAAAATCTCTTTCAAACTCATATTTTAAGTTTTATTTGATTTGATGTGCCAAAAAACTACTTTAAGAATTATTTTAGATATATGTGGATTGATAAATTAAAAAATTAGTTGTTTTAATTTTAATTTTATAAATGCAGTAAATATGATACAATAATTAATGATTGATATAGGTATTTTCTATCAAATTTCTAAATAACTAAAATTTAATTTTTATAAATTATTATTATAAAATAATTTTACACTAACAAACAGTATTTTAAAAAATTGATACTGCATAACTATCATAAAGAATAACTTTCTAATATAATTTGATTTTTGTTTAAAATTTATTAATTAATAGTATTTGCATAAAAATTACATTGATAAAATAATTAAAATGTACGATTATGAATAGATATAGCTTCATATTGTTTTCATATACAAATGTAACCAAAATTATCATGACGCGTTTCACCAATTTTTAAGTGTCCCTTTCACCGCCCTTCCGGTTTCTTCATTGCATCCTCATCGTCCATTTCCATAACCCCAAAAAACATAACACCAAAGAAGCAAGCATCTCCTCAAAGCTACTTTCTTCGCCGAAAGGCACTGTTTTCCAGTTTCTGGTTCGAAAGATCTGTGACTGTTTTCTTCCTTTTTTGTTCTTAATTAGGAAAAAAAAAGAGTAAAATATGACAGATTGGGCACCAGTGGTAATTGGCGTGGTGCTGTTCGTGCTGCTCCAACCGGGGTTGCTGTTCTCCTTTCCGGGAAACGGGAAGCAGCTTGAGTTCGGTAGGATGAAGACCAACGGCAAAGCCATTTTCATTCACACACTCATCTTCTTCGCCCTTTATGCCGTTATCATTGTGGCCCTTCACGTTCACATCTACACCGGCTGAACTGGTTGCCAAGATCTGAGCTTGCAAAGATCCGGGTTTTATTCTTCTCCTCCTCCTTTTATTGTGCAATGGTATTTGCTAATACCAGAACACCCCATCAGAACACCCATCGTTGTAGTTGGCTGTTTTTTTTTTGTTTATTTATTTATAATTTTCTCGTTAATGTTTACTTTAATTCGAGTGTATGGAAATAAAAGCATAGGTTTTTGTTTTTTCGCAAGGGGAAATACATAGATCTGATCATTATTGTTGTTTACATACTCCCTCTCTGTTTAACCGCAACAGTTATTTTTTTACTTTTTATTTATATCCCTAATATAAATATGACAATATATTTATCAAAATGAATTATAATGATTATAAAATGGTAATTTTATCAATCCATATAATTTTTAATATTTATTAGATTTGTTTATTTTTTTTAATATGTATATTATTTAGTTTTTGAGATACTGTGAACCAGAAAGAGAGTGTTATTATTAAGTCAAGCGTAAATTTGGGTTTGGAACGCCGTTTCAAGCAGCAGTTTTTGGATCCAGTCGCTGAATCTTGCAGTAGGTGAGATTCTCAGTGCTTAGGAGTAACTCTAGTTCAACGGATTTTGGACATTAGGCTTAAGTGAGATGCCGAAGCTGTGATTGGGTACTCAACATGAGCTCATACACTTGGCTCCTTGAGCGACAGTGTTAGTCAAGAAGAGTATCCAAGGGCTCGAACATGAGACGATTGATTAGGCTAAAGCAACCCTTGCCAGCTGACCCAGGTGCTTGGTGGTTTTATTGTGTTTTAATTTGGTCTCTGAAATTACTTGGAAGTTGCAAACTGCGGTCATGTTGGTCAAGAGATATTTTGGCTTTGGTGGAGGAGCACTGGAGTGACATAGATTCACTTAGTGGAACTGCGTAAGACTATCATCGATTAGAACAGAGTCTGCTTGATCTTCCTGGACCGTACAAAAATTTCTCAATTGGTCAATGGACATAAGTTTAAATTAAGCCGTAAAATTTCTAAACTATGTTAAAAAAAAATCCCAAATGCTCAAATTTGTTCTGTTCTCCTTCATAAATCTAAGCACTCAAAGACTTCAAGGCTTTAGCTGTCAGCTTTTCTCAAAATGTATCAGGTTTAGTACTAAGTCGATTGCAGTTGACTTCTGTATTATACAGAAATCTATTCAAATCGATTTCTGTGTAGTATAGATGTCAATTGTAATCAACTTGGTACTGTACCTGACACATTATGACAACTTTTCAGATACGATTTTAGCCGATTTCACCTTCTTTTAAAGCTGCTCGACATTATAATATAGCTCCTAACTCTGCTTGCTTGCCGAAAAAATTTAGTGAGTTACTATACAAATTTTGGTGAGAATATAGCATAGAGTTACGTTTATATTCTTGTCCAATGGTCATATGCAACATATGATGACATGGTTTCTCTAAGCTTTACACAACTTGTGAGGCAGGTAGAAGAGTCATTACCACTAAATCCACAGCTGTTAGCAGAAACTGGGCTGCGTAGGGATTTTAATTTTCTTATGGAGCACCAGGATGCTAAAGTTGATGAAAAGGAGGAGCTTGGTCATGCAGTAGATGATGATGAAGAAGAACAGTAGTTGTTTCATTTACAAAATTTTGGTGAACAGTTCATATTACAATCTCAAGCTCAATAGCATCCTAATCACTATTCAGCAATGGATTTAGATGCAATGCGGTCTGACATGAGTGGGTTTGCTTTGGGTTCAAGCTTGGCAGGAGAGAATGAGTTGACAGTCGGCCAAGTGTGTCATAGTAAGGAAGAAGTTTTGTTTGCAATTAAACATTACAGTATTCGAAGAGGCGTGCAATACAAAGTTTATGAGTCTGGCCACATAAAACTTCATTGCAAATGTGTCAAGTTTGGTATTGACTGTAATTGGAGTATACGTGTAGCGTTTATTCGGAAATTGCAAATGTGGAAAGTGCAGAAGCTAAATGGACCGCACATGCACGTCATTCTTGAGTCTACAAATTAGCAGCTCAAAATGAGGTGAAATCTACCAAAATCGTTTTCTAAGAAGTTGTCGGAATATGTCGGGTACAATGCTAAGTTGATTACAGTCGACTTCTGTACTATGCAAATCTATTTTGAATATATTTGTGTGTAATACAGAAATCGATTTCAATCGATTTAGTAGTGTACTTGACACATTCTGAGAAAAGCAAACATTGTCTACGAAGTCAATTTTAATCGACTTTGGTGCATTTTTTGCACATTCGACATGATTTGACTTGACATAACATGAGATTGACATATTGGCATAAGAGAAGTCGATTCTAGTCGACTTCAATGTAATTTTGGCAAAAAAAATTGCAATGTAAGGGAAGTCGATTTGAATTGACTTCCACTAAAAAAAAAACATATATGTAACTAACCGCAAAATAGGACAAATTCGTAACATCTCTCTTTTTGCATTTTATTTATGTAAATTTCCCTATTTAGTGAGTTTGGCTCAAGCTAAAAGTTCACAGAGCTCAAGTTAGTTCGTGAGCTGACTCATTTAAAGATGGATTGAACCTGTTAGTTTAATAGGTTAAAATTTTTACTATAAATACATAATATATTTTCAATATAATTTACATATCATATACATGATATAGAAACTCATCAAGTTATATTAATTATTCATAACCAACCCATCATATTACATATAATAATAAATATATACATATAACACAATATATATGCGTGTATTCACACACATGTTTGGAGTCAGCTCATGAACAAATCTCGAATAAAATAAAACTCAATTTCAGCTCATTTTATAAGCTCAAATTATACCTTTAAAAAAGTTAAATTTTAATTAAATATATAATTTAAGTTTGATAGTCTTATTTTTAAAAAAATTTAAAACCACCACACCTCAAAAATCACTCACGAACTGATTCGGCTGACTTCCAGGTTTAGCTGTAATTGGAGGAAGCATAGACAAAAAGATAGGGGTGACATGACACGAGGCAAAGTTTGTTGTATTACACTTGCTGCCGGGCCCAGTAAAACCATAACCGGATCGGACGATGATCCAGCAATCTTAATGTCAGTGTAAAGCTGACTAATTATTAATTAACAATTATATTGATATCCTAGCATTTAGTGCAGAGACGGAGAACCCATCCGTGAGGCAAAGACTGACTGACACTAGTGGCTGCCACCCTTTTCTTCTGCTTCCAAATTGTTCCAGAATTCTTAAGGGAAAATCTCTTTCAAACTCATATTTTAAGAATTATTTGATTTGATGTGCCAAATTTTTTTTTTAAGAATTATTTTAGATATGTGTGGATTGATAAATAAAAAATTAGTTGTTTTAATTATAATTTTATAAATGCAGTAAATATAACAAAATAATTAATGATCTATCAAATTTTTAAATAAATAAAAATTTAATCTTTATAAATTATTATTATAAAATAATTTTACATTATAAGTTTTTAAAAAATTGATGCTGCATAACTATGGTTTTTTATTTTTTATATGGTGTGTCAATTTAATAATTCCTCATATATGAGATTATGCAGAAATTTACATAAATATGGTATGCAAATCTCACCAATTGCAAGATTTGATTTAAAAAATAATATTTTTCATTTTTCAAATCTTGCCATTGGCGAGATTTGGTTTTAAAAAATATTATTTTTATTGTCCAAATCTTGCCGTCGGCAAGTTTTGAATTAAAAAGTAATATTTTACTAGTGAAATCCTGCCATTGGCGAGATTTCGTGAAATCCTGCCATTGACGAGATTTCATATACCATAACCATGTAATTAACCAAACTAACTCATATCACGACAAATTTTTCCTCCCCACACCATATTGAAAAAAATGACCCCATAACTATCATATGGAATAACTTTCTAATATAATTTGATTTTTGTTTAAAATTTATTAATTAATAGTATTTGCATAAAAATGACATTGATAAAATAATTAAAATGTATGATTTTGAATAGATATAGCTTCATATTGTTTTCATATACAAATGTAACGAAAATTATCATGACGCGTATCACCAATTTTTAAGTGTCCCTTTCACCGCCCTTTCGGTTTCTTCATTTCATCCTCATCGTCCATTTCCATAACCCCAAAAAACATAGCACCAAAGAAGCAAGCATCTCCTCAAAGCTACTTTCTTCGCCGAAAGGCACTGTTTTTCAGCTTCTGGTTCGAAAGATCTGTGATTGTTTTCTTCCTTTTTTTAATTCTTAATTCGAAAAGAAAGAGAGTAAAATATGACAGATTGGGCACCAGTGGTAATTGGCGTGGTGCTGTTCGTGCTGCTCCAACCGGGGTTGCTGTTCTCCTTTCCGGGAAACGGGAAGCAGCTTGAGTTCGGTAGCATGAAGACCAACGGCAAAGCCATATTCATTCACACACTCATCTTCTTCGCCCTATATGCCGTTATCATCGTGGCCCTTCACGTTCACATCTACACCGGCTGAACCGGTTGCCAAGATCTGAGCTTGCAAAGATCTGGGTTTTATTATTCTTCTTCTCCTCCTCCTTTTATTGTGCAATGGTATTTACTAATACCAGAACACCCATCGTTGTAGTTGGCTGTTTTTTTTTAATTATTTATTTATAATTTTCTCGTTAATGTTTACTTTAATTCGAGTATATGGAAATAAAAGCATAGGTTTTTGTATTTTCGCAATGGGAAATACATAGATCTGATCATTATTGTTGTTTACATACTCCCTCTCTGTTTTACAGTAACAGTTATTTTTTGATTTTTTCATATTTTATAATATTTGTTCATTCACGGTATAAAGATAATATTAATTTTTTTTATTTATATCCTTAATATAAATATGTAAATCCATTTATCAAAATGAATTATAATGATTATAAAATAATAATTTTATCAATTCATATAATTTCTAATATTTACTAAATTTTTTTATTTTTCTTAATACGTATATTATTTAGTTTTTGAGAGTTATTGTGAAGAAAGAGAGACTGTTATTATTAAATCAAGCGTAAATTTGGGTTTCGTACGCCGTTTCAAGCAGCAGTTTTTGGATCCAGTGGCTGAATCTTGCAGTAGGTGAGATTCTCAGTGTTTAGGAGTAACTCTAGTTCAACGGATTTTGGACATTAGGCTTAAGTGAGATGCCGAAGCTGTGACTGGGTACTCAACATGAGCTCATAGACTTGGCTCCTTGAGCGACAGTGTTAGTCAAGAAGAGTGCCGAAGGGCTCGAACCTGAGACCATTGATTAGGCTAGAGCAACCCTTGCCAGCTGATCAGGTGCTTGGTGGTTTTATTGTGTTTTAATTTGGTCTCTGAAATTACTTGGAAGTTGCAAATTGCGGTCATGTTGGTCAAGAGATATTTTTGCTTTGGTGGAGGTGCACTGGAGTGACATAGATTCACTTAGTGGAACTTGGTAAGACTATCATTGATTAGAACAGAGTCTGCTTGATCTTCCTGGACCGTATAAAAATTTCTCAGTTGGTCAATGGACATAAGTTTAAATTAAGCCGTAAAATTTCTAAAATATGTTCAAAAAAAAAAAATCCCAAATGCTCAAATTTGTTCTCTTCTCCTAGGCTTTAGCTGTCATTACTTAGAATAAGAATGGTTATTCGGTTATGCAATGTAATCTGTTATGATTAGTGTTAGTTGAGATTAGTTATTTATTTGTCATGTGATCTCTTTAAATAAAGCCCTGTACACAACTTAACTTCATACTCATTAATAATTTTTAATGCTGCTTCCTGGTTTCCCTCAAATTCTCTCTCTATAGTTAAATGTTGCAGAAATCCGTCACCAGGAGAATGACACCATTTTGCAAACACAATCGTTTATGTAATACTACCATGCACTTATTTTGCTAGTCTTCTCCAACATTATATCCAACGTTGTATGGCAACCATTAAATTGATGATGTAGTTTCATTAAATTCCATAAGAGCACCAAACAATGCAGGTCGTTTTAGCTAGAGATGTGTGAAAATGAAGGTGAAAATGAAGAAGGAATTGGAGAATGAGAAATTAGGGTTGATGATACATAAGTATGATTAATAATGAAAAAGAACAAAAAGTGGTCATTCTAATGAATGTGATTACTAATATGCCACTATGAGCTTAGCAAAGAATAGTCAAATCAGCAATTTAATTGTTCACATCTACTTTTTTCCTAAATGTTGGAATGATGAGTACTAAAGGGACTTATATGTTCCTTGTCATAATAAAAGGTGAGAGACTGCTCAGAGAATTTAACAGTGTGATTGTTTTAGTTTGAAAAACAGTGATTATAAAATTTAAATTTATAATTTAAAAAAGTTGAAAACTATTTTTTTTTCGGATTCTGATTAATTTAAAAATTTATCCAAATATATAAAAATTAATTTTTTCTAGATAAATAAAAAAGTGATTTCGACCTCCTAGAATTACATTTAAATGCACCCTAAATTTTGAGAGGCTAATTTATATCTTCTATAATATTAGTCAACAAAGACGAATTTAAGGTTATATAGTCAAAATAAAACATATGTCTAACATAAAAAGAAATCTATCATTCATCTTATGATATGTTATGATAGAATTTAGTAAAAATTAAATCATTAGAGTGTTATTGTTGGAAAAGTAATATGAGGAAGACGGACTCTTCACTGCTTTGGTAACATGAGATTTGAAGAAACTTTTACATCCTGTCCGTGGAATGATTTTTCTTCTATCAAAAGGATGACAAACATTAGATTTATGAGGACTTAATAATTATTCTTTGAAGTATGTTGCTCCTGATGGATCGCATGAAAATTTAATAATTGTATTAAGGGGTTCTGGTCCTATAATTCTTTCAGCAGGAGGATGGATGGATTTCTCTATATTCTATATATGTTTGGGAGTAAACTTTTATGAGTACCATCTAATTTTAGAGTGTTGATTACTCAACTTTTTTTTTTTTAGAGTGTTGATTACTCAACTTTTTTTTTGTTGAGTGCCATAAGATTGGGAATTAGTGTTCAAAATTTTGCTGACTTTTAGTCATAAAATGGGGTTGGATTATAAATTTCGAACCGGACCAACCAGTCTGGTCAGTGAATCAATGAACTAGCCAAGTAACTAGTTTGCTTAGCACAAATAGATCTGATACACATAAGAACTAGCGTCAATCGATTTGACTCGGTGGGTTTTGGAAAGAACCAGGGACCTAGTGAGCGGCTAATTCAAATGGTTTAGCCATAAAAAAATCTATATGGGGAACAATTGCTCGATGCCTTATGAGAAGGACAGGTGTTATGCGCTGCTGCTTTTGATCCACTAGGACTGCAATTGCTGCTTGCCTCAACCTTACATTTGTTGCTTACGCTCAATCTCGGCACCATACCATTCCATTGTTGTGCCACGCCAGTGTCATGCCATACTAATACTATTTAAGGGTGGCAATTTCTATCCAACCCACGGGTAACCACTTTCTGAGTTGATGCTTGGGGCTGGTTTTTGCTTGAGAGCGAATCTGGGTTTAGGGTGAACCTGCTGCGCACCCCATATATATTTAAAAAATATTATTATTAATATATATATTGTGTGTGTGTGTGTGTGTATATATATATATATATTTTCTAAAAAAATTACGTAAGAGCTAACCCTATACCCATTCAATCTGTGAATTTCACATTCACTCTCGGTCTCCCCCTCATTTTTAACACCAAAAAATCAATAGATTGTACAAAGCAAGTTCAAAGAATTCAACAATTAACTTGATCATTGAGTACCAACAAAAGGCAAACTTTTCAAGCTCAAATGTGCAAGAATTTTCTGCACAAAACCATAGTCTTTCAGAAGATAAAGATGATGATATTACTTATGAGTTGTATCTTAGAAAGTTGAAGAAAGCAAATGGCTCACTTGTGGAAACTGAATTTAATTTTTACATTAAGGAAGATGTTATTCCAAGAATTCCTAATTTTGATATTTTTGTTTGGTGGAAAGTGAATGGTGCCAAGTATCCAACTCTTAAAAAAATTGCTAAAGATATATTTGTTATCCCTGTGTCTAGTGTTGCTTTTGAATCTACTTTTAATGCGAGTGGTCATTTGATTAATCCTAATTGTGGTAGTCTAAATGAAGACAATAGAATCTTTGTTGTGTTCTCAAAATTGGCTGTGGGTAACTTATGGAGGCAAAGATAAATTTTTTTCATATGCTTTATCTAATTCTTTTATTTCAAAGATATTGATATTCAAATGATGTTAATTGATTTATTAATGAATTTATCATGTTTAATATATAAGAATAAAACTTGTTACTGTGAATGATTATCAAACAGTTAATGATGAATATGAGGATGTACAAATTGAATAATGATGATTTGAAGAATTATGAGGCTAGATGTCTAGACATGAAGTCATTATGATTTTGTTGTAATTTGATATTTGTTAAACTTGTTTGGAACTTATTTGTTTTTCTATCAAGGATATTTTGTTATTTTTTTTGTACTGATGATTATTACTCTAGAATTTAAATATTAACGTTATTATTGATTGTATTTTATACTTTCGTGTTTGATTTTTTAGATTTTGAGATAATTTTACAATTTTTTTTAAACATAGCGGGGTGGGGCGAATACCCGTGGGGCAGGTGCAGGTTTAAACTTGTAAAACCCGCGGATAGAGGTGGGGCGGGTTAAGACTCATATTATCTAGTACGGGGCGGGGGCGGGGTCGGGTTGAGCAAAAACCTGCCCCAACCCGCCCCATTTCCACCCTTATACTATTGCCACATCTTACATCGTTGCCATATTTGTGATAAGGAAGTGTAATGACTTGATTTAGCCTTTACCGATATTTAAGGGGGTACTACCCCTCATGGGAACCTACTAACGCGTTCATGCTAACATGGCATGCAAAAAAAATAAAAAAAATACAGTTCCCATGCAATTAATTTGTTTATGTAAAAAATACTTCTGCTGATGTGCTTACCGAAATAAAAATCTACACAAACTAAATCATTCGCAGAAATTGAAATAAAAATCATAATATGTGATAAACAAAATAAATAACATATTGATATAACATGTACGTAGCCTAGACAAGCCTGAGAACCTTGCATGCACACCACTAGAACAAATCTAAACTAACATAAAATGTAACACAATTGGCTTCAGTGCAAAACGAAGCTCACCAAGAGCACTATCAGCAATCAATGGGCAAGCATTGAGAAATTGTCTTGCCAACAACTGGATCTGAAAAAAGGAAAAGACGGGTGAATCATCAAACTTAATGAGAGGAATCATCGGCCATAACACACATGGGACAAAAAGGAAATATACTTACATAATGATGTATGCAATGTAGACGTGGAGAGTAATTACATAATACTGATATCAACATCCATGCAATTCTAATTCTCGTACTAATTATAAACAATGTCTAAAACGAAGTTTGTATTTAATAAGCATATACTTGCATCATAAACCTGTATATATGGGAACAATCCCATAGTGCCCATATTCTTGTAGGGAAATATTATTTTAACTACTCACGTCTTGGATACCATATCAACAGCCAATCTATCACTCTTAATTTTTGTGTGATACCTATTTAAAAATACAAGCTTTGATTTTTTTTTTCACCTTTAAATTTGATTGGGTGTCTATGGACACCCACTTTTTGGGTGTTGAAATATCATCACCCATTCTTGTATCCTTGATATGAGTCAAGGTAACATACTCACAAGACCCATGATCTCTATGAATATATTACCTTGACTCAATATAAACATATACTTGCATCATAAACTTGTATATATGAGAACAATCTCGTAGTGCCCATATTCTTGTATCCTGTATATGAGCCAAGGTAACATACTCACAAGACCCATGATCTCTATGTCACTGTATAAATCCAATTGGCCCCATATTCTTTGAATATGACCAATCACAAAAGACTACCTCCATGGGTGCTTGGTATGTCACCTCCTTGGCAGTTCAACATACAAAGATTAATGATTTATCTTGCCATTAACTCACTAATTCCTATCTTATAAGAACCATACTTTCAAATAGTTAACTCGTGTATCACAAAATTGGTGTTTGTAACAATTAATTAATTTAACTGCAGCTCTATGAAAATCCATAGAATTATCCTTAATAAAGAACATTCATGAAACTTGCTTATACATATAAAGTATATTTTCTAAAATTAACAGCATCGAGTTATCCATAAAAATAAAATAAATTCTAATTTTCGATTTAAAAATTCTGAATAGTCATGTTTTGACAAAAATATAAATTTTCATATGTAAACCAATCATGAAATGATGTTTCATAATTTATATTTTCACAAAAAGGCATAAACTGACAAGCATGCAACAAATACAATCTTATGTGATATTTAAAATAATAGATTTCATGCAAATTGGCATCTATCTTGGAGTTCATTACAAGAAAGGCGCGGGATACTGACGCGTTTACCAATAGGTTTTTCGATGAGTGTGATTTATACTAATAGGTCTATTGACGGTTACGGGGGCATCGGTTCCCAGGCCGTCAATGAATATTACCAACGGTAACAAAAAACCTATCGATTATTTTCAACGAGTGCACCGACGGGTATCAAGGAATATAGCCGTTAGAACAATTAAATAAAAGGCGTGACCAAGGCCATTAGAGACATATTTATACCGATGGATTTATTTAATTGTACTGAGGGATGTTTAAGTAAATAAAATAATTTTTTAAATCATATATCGACGACTTTAGAGACGGGTTTATGAAAAAATTTATTTAAAAATATTAATTTTTACCGACGATTATACCCATCGGTAAAAAATTAAGTTATTCTAAATTTATTATTAATTTGTTTTTTTATTTGTTTATTTAATTAACATAAAATAACCTAATTATCGATTAAATTATTATTGAATAAGAAAATAATAAAATGAATAAATTAAAATGATTAAGTGAAATATCAAATTATGACAATAAAATATATAAAAATTACAATAAATGTAAAAAATATCCAGAATGGAAAACAAAATGAAGTTAGATAAAAACTAGTTGAACTCCTGGGCATTGGCATCGTTAGTAGCGTCTTCATCATCATCATCGTCGTCGTCATTTGCTCTATCCGATTGTGAGTGGCCCTCAGAGATGGAGGGGAGTGGGATATAGGGGAATGGGGTCTGGAAGACCGTCTTGTTGGAGCTGGAAGATCCAGAAGACTACATGTCCTGAAAGAAGGTCATCACGTTTGCAGTGATCTTCCGCTGCATCTTCTGGAACTGAGCCTTCTCTTTCTGTGCTTTTGTAATACCTAGTATACACATGTCATTAGATAAGTTTCGTATGGCCCTAGGGACCCCCGGGACCCACCCATGTTACTAGGTCCGGGTTTTCGCTAATTCTAGAACCCTAGACCTCCTTGGAAGGCTATATATTAGAGCCACTTTCTTGGGATCAAAAGTCCCGGTAATTGCTCTCTAGAGGGATATGAATTGAAGTGTGATTTTTAATAAATTTTAGGAAACCTCTAGATGTTCCTTTTCTAGTCCCCAAGTTTAGAAAATCACCGGAATTCCGGAATTTGAACTACAACTCAAAAATGAGATTTTGATTGGTTGGGGTTTTGATTTTTTTGATATTTTATTTGAATTTAAATGGGGGGTATTTTCTTATTTAAATTTATGTTTTAAAATACTTCCTATTAACTTAAAATAAAGAAATGTAAATAACCATGATAGCAAACCATGACAAAGAATCGTCTGGCGATATAAGTATTACCATGGCAAAGAAAAATGTTGTTTGTCGATCGGAATTCCTTTGCTGTCCACGACTAAGGATTCCATAGAGGAGGTAGTGTTGGATTTGCTGTCCACGGCTGGCTAATTTGCTATCCATGGCTGGCTAATTTGCTATCCATGACTGGCTAATCTGCTGTCCACGGCTAGAGAGTTTGCTGTCCATGGCTAGGAAATTCCATAGAAGTAGTATAAGTGTTGGGGAAGCTAAAATGACAGTAAAATGTTCAATGACAGCAAGAGTTGCTGTCATAAAGAGTTTCCACAGCTGAGCATGAGCCTCCACAGCTGGGAATGAGTTCCCACAGCTGAGCTTGAGTTCCCCACAGTTGAGGATGAGTTTCACAGCTGGAAATGTAATTCCACAGCTGGGAATGGGTTTCCACAACTGGGAATGTAATTCCATAGATGTGTTAAGTTTGCCACAGCTGAGGCATAAGTTTGTCACAATTGAGGCCTAAGTTTGTCACAACTGAGGCCTTAAGTGCACAGTACCCCACCCTAAAAACGCGAATGGAGGGGTTAAAACCCTTCCCCCTCATTTTCCTTCCATTTCCTTTGAACCAGAAACCCTCCCCTCTCCTTTTTCTCTCATTTTTTCTTCAACCCCATTCCAACCTAGCTCCTATAAATTATCAAGGTGAGTATATGTTATAAGATCTTGTCTCCATTTTTGCCATTGTTGCACATTCTCAAAATGGGTATTTTTATTTCTTTCTTTTTTTCAAGTAGGGGTTCTCCCCCAATATTGTTAGAGCTAAATTAGAGTTATTTAGGTGTTGATAAATTTTAATACTGAGTTTATTGGTTATTTTAGTCGACGTGGTGCCTCCCCCTGCTCCACAGAGCTCAATTAGAGTTGACGTCACCTCTCCCTCCCCTCCAAGTGAGTGGGTTAAGATCGTATGGCCCTTATATTGGTCATTAGCGTTAATTTCTTTAAATCATAACATGATTTTCCTAATTTTAGATAATAACTTAAGAGATTTGAGTTTATGATTGGTTATCAAAATTATTGGAAGAGATGATTTTCAACATGAGTATGAAATATTTATTTTAATATAAACTCATGGGACCATTATTGATAAAATGATTTTATCAAAGAGCTAGAATATGATTGTGACTTGATTTAGAGACTTTATAAATTTTCTCCAATGCTTCTAAAATAAACGTAATTATGTATTATGGAGTTTAATTATTACAGAAAAGCCCAGAGCAGAGATTTAAAGAAAATAACATATTTTATAAATTAGAGACCAGGCGATAACTATAGAGAAACAAACAGTGAGTTAATGACTGAACCCGATCGTTAACCTTGGTACCAAGTTGTCCAAAAGGACAATCTTACAGAGTAAAAAATGGAATCTAGTTAGATGTCCAATTTGGATCCCAGAGGGATCCCAAAGATTAGAGAAATTGTTATGTTATGGTTGACATGCATAACTAGAGAAATTATATTTTGTTATGCGAGGCATAACTACAGATTCTTGTTTCTCTAATAGATTTCTGTTATTTATGCAATACCAGAGAATTTCTAATTTTATTTCCTTCATGATGTTATATATTCAAATATGATCAGAGTTAATGCATTAATCAGCTGGATGTTTATATATATATAACCTTGTTGTTGTCCCATGAGGGGGTTATGGGTGAGGACCTACTCACTGAGTTTTAGATGAAACTCATCCCTCTCCCTTTTCCATTTCAAATACGTTAGCTGCTGCGAGTCCTTCTTAGCCATCTCCTCCCCAGTAGTAGAGTTGTCAGTTGGTGAGCTTCACTTGGGGTTGCTTTTTGTATTTTGTATATGATAGAGTGCTGTAGTGTATATTGCGGGTAGGGTCCCGAACCACAGAGATATTTGCATTGATTCATCATCATTATTTTTTTTGTATTCACTTGATTATAGTTCATGGATTTATTGTATAGAGAGGAACTCATATATTTTGTATTATAGAGAAATATTAGAGTTTTAAATATAATATGTTATTGATGAAGAGCATGATTTCAAATGAGCTAATTAATTAGTACAGATGAAACAACATTTTATAAATGGAATTTATTATCTAATTATGCATATAGAGAGACTCAGAGGTCACAAGGCTTACGTGGGAATGAGATTCCTCATGTGCTGGTCACGTTCCCAAGTTGGGTCGTGATAGCTTTCTTTTGTTGCTGCCGCTCCAAGGAAAACTTAAGCTCTCAGATCTTTCTCAGCTCCTGATCCACACCTGCTTAGCCTTCTTGCTATTGTAGCTCCTGATTGAAGGCATGCACACGCTCCCTTAAGGCATCATCCCCAGCAGCTGACCTGGTGGTGGAGGATGGGGATATACTCTCAAGGTAGTACCCCGTCCCATATATGAGGCCCTTGTAAGGGTCATTAACCACTTGGACCCATACATCCTCCTCGTTTGGAGGAGGAGGAGGAATGTCATCATTGGGCCTAACCTTAGCCACCTAGGTCTGGTATTGGGTCTCTGCTGCTCCCAAAGGTGTAATGTCCCGATTTTTCTTGTATTGAGCGTAAATGACCGAAATACCTCTGAGTTCATTTTTACCCAAAAATTTGAGGATGGCCGATCCGGCAGTCCTCGAAGGGTCAACTCAATGTTTGAAGGGGATTATATATGTTGTGATTAACTGAAGGGATGAAAATCTCGTTTTCTGAACTTTCAGCTCAAAATGACCAAAATATCCCTATAGTGTTTTACGTGGGTAACGGTGCAATTTGAGCCCAGAATATCTCCCAAGAGTTCGGAATGTTAATTATATATGCTTGAGTGTAATTGTTTTGATCCAAGCGGTCCTGGGTAGTGTTTGTGCAAAATTACCATTTTGCCCCTGAAATAGTGAATTTCGGGCCTAACAGCATAATTAATGAAACCTAAGCAATATTATACTCTAATCGAAGATTAACTAGTTTTGATAATTAATCTAGAGTCAAAATAATTTATTAAAGTTAATTAGAACTTAAGATTGCTTAGTTACACCTTAAGCTTTTCTAAAAATCAAGACTCCATGTCATGGAATCTTGAATAGTGTTTTCTCTCTCCAATTCCTTAAATTAAGGAATTATGTTTGTGCATAATCATATCATAAAATGAGTTTTTATTTAGCTAATGAAGCAAGACCACTCCTAATCAAGTCTTAATATTTCTAATTACATAATTACCTCACCTAAACACTTTCTTACAATTCCTAATCAAAAGCTTAATAAAAGAAACACCTAAACACATCATTAAAAGACAATTAGATGAATGAAAGCTCTTCCCCCATGGCTAATTAGAACCGGCCACCCTCCCTCCTCATATTTCCCACATGTTGAAATTGTTGCACTCAAAGACCATACCTAGCCCATACCTTGAACCATACTTTGAGCCATACTCACCATGCTTTGAATGACCACAACAAAGAGATATTTTGTCTTCCCATGAGCCATGAAGTGCACAGTTACTCCTCCCCCCATTCACTCCTTAACATTTTTTTTCTATAAATACCCATCATGAATGAACCTTGTTACATTTGCTCAAGTTTATGTCTTAAGAATTCTCCAAGCTTTCTTTCCTTTCTCCTAAGAACTCCAAGAGCTCTTTTCCTCTCATCTTCATCTTCTTCATCCTCCTCCTAGGGCCACCTTGTTACAACCTCAAATCACCACACAGCCACTATAAACCACCATCCAAACACCAAAGCATCCTTTCTCAAACACAAGCTCACATAAAACACATTTCCTTTTCTTTTCTTGAACGTTGGCCGAATCTTCTTCTTCACTTTGGAAGGAGATTTTCTTCTCATCCTCACTCCATAGAACCAAGTTTTTATCTTCATACTTGGTAGGGTTTTGTGTTCAAAA
This sequence comes from Dalbergia cultrata, assembly GCA_031216105.1. Lineage (NCBI taxonomy): Eukaryota > Viridiplantae > Streptophyta > Magnoliopsida > Fabales > Fabaceae > Dalbergia > Dalbergia cultrata. The sequence goes on along the minus strand of CM062353.1, from coordinate 24,345,414 downwards.
GCATTTTCTTTTATGTTAAAGTTTTGATATAAAAAGTTTTAGTTTTCTCTTGGTTCAAACTCTTTTTCTCTCTTTTTATTTTTGGTCATGAGAATTGAAAATCTTCAGCTTGATGATGGGGTTTCAAGATAATGGTCTTGATATTTTCAATTGAGAAACCTATAAAGCTTGAAACTTGTTCTTGATCTTGAAGCATTTTTGGTTTTTCCTTTCTTTTCTTTCCTTTATGCATTTGGCTTCTTCCTTCCTTTCTTTATGTATTTTCGGTTTTCATTTCCTTTCTCTTTACAACTTGATGAAATGTTAGGTAGCTCACAAAAAGCTTTACTTAAGAAAATATAACACTTGTTTTCAAAAAGCTCAAAGCTTTCCCTTGTCAACCTTAAAGTTGGCCGGTACGTTCTAAAGTTTACTTTAGATAGGAGCTCTTGGGTATAAAATAAAGAATATGATGTAGTTTACTTTAGATGAACTTTGTTCTTAAGAAATGTGGTTAGCTATGTTGATATCTTTGTCCGTTTTCTTTGAGCTTGATGATGATGTTCAAACCATGAGGTTTCTTTGAAACTTTGGTGCAAATAACTCTAAAGCTCACTTTACTCTAAAGCATAGGTGAGCCTCAAGAATGTTATAAAGATGTTTTTATGTTTTAAATCTCAACTATGAGTAAATTGGTATAGCTACTGCCCTTACTTATATTTTTATGATTTTTATGAAATAAATTATTTTCTAAAAGAGTTTGAGGTCTTAAATTGATTCCAAGAGAAAACTAGTAGCTTGTGTACACTTGAAAATGTGATTTTATGCAATTGTTTGTGCTTTATGATTCGGCCACTGCCCTGGAACTTTGGCCACTGTATGATGCTGTTTTTATAAGTTAGTATGAGTAAAAAAAATGATGTTTGAGTGAAGGAAAAATTATTTGGGGAGTGTTAGGAACATCTAGTAAGTAAAAAGGATGTAAAATATGAGTTTTAGATCTCTTAGAAACCAAAACTTTAGATTCTGTCCAGCATGAATAAATACAGTAAAAATGGTTTATAATTAGTGTATGTGTGTAGGAATTACTCATAATTGGTCTACGAATTGACTACAGTACTTTAGGTGAAGCCGGAACTTAGAAAGGGTCATTTTCATGACTCCTAGACACTCATAATTTTGAAATATAGATACTGTCCTATGCTGTTTGGAATTGATCATAATCAAAATAATCAGTGAGAATTATTGGTAATGATCCCTTAGGTGCATAGGAGACCTAATTCGAATGCTAGGATAACTAAATCAGAAGTTTAAGGCTCGTAAGGGTCAATGCATAATATACTATAAAATAGGAGAAGATTTTGAGAGATGATATTTCAAGTATATGTTTATTTTATATATGTGATTTGATACGCACATGATATGTATGAACTCGAGGTTTGAGCATTGTGCACTTTATGGTATGCTGTGGTGAATTGCATGATTTGATAAGGATGAAAGATTGAATGAAATGCCATGATGATATTTGAGGATATGTGTTTATGTTGCATTCTTGCATAGTATGCCAGAACGTATCACTGAGTACCAGGTGCCAATAGATGCGTTTTCGAAGAGGAGATGACCCTAAAACCTGCACTTCGGGAGTCGGGATGTATTTAGGTGATTCTATGCCCCCTAACCCGCACTTTGGGAGTCAGGATTTATTTATACTTATCTGGGGTAAGTTTTGAAAATTAGTGATGACTAGTTTAGCTCATAACCTATATGTTTATCATAGGGTGGCCCCTATGAGAGATAGGAACTTTGATGCAAGGAATGACACATAAACATAATACATACATGAGGAAAGTTGTTCTGGTGATACCATGTGCATAAGCATATTTCTTTATGTTGATGATAACCGCATAAGTATTCTGCCATGCATATATATATATATATATATATATATATATATATATATATATATATATATATATATATATATATATATATATATATAAACTGTCATATTCCCTAATTTTCACTATAAATTCCTTTGCATTATCTGTCTTTGGCATAGATAGCTTAAAATTTTCAGTCATTGCCATCCTCATCAAGTTCAAAATCAGCCTATTAGATCGTTCCTAAGCCTCACAACTGGTCTCAGTAACTTTAGCTAGTTTTGCATCCATAACTAATGCTAGGTCCAAGTCCATAACACTTAATTGAAAGTGGATTTGCTCATACCAATCAGTATAGTTCAGCCCATTGAACTTGACACTTCCACTGTCCAAGGCAAACATATTCATGGAAACTGCAAACATCATACAAGCCCATACATTAATGCTTTGAATAAACTTAATATATTCAAGAAAAATCATCTAAACATTCATTGCATATCAATGCTCTCCTTTGGGTGATACATTAATGTACAACATAATGATGCTAACAAATTTAACATTATTTGGCAATGATATATGCATGAACTAGACATATTTACTATATTTGGATATATAAATAAAACTAATAGTTCACTCACACTTTCAACCATCATGTCTAATAATTATAAGAACAATCAATCAAATTTTGGGTGATCCCCAAATGTCTTATAATAATGAACTTTAATATACCCACACATAAAAAAATCATTATTTAGCATCCATCACATGAGTAAGTGTAACAAAATATTTGAAATTGGAATTATTAAACAACATTTGAATTTGACCACTTTGGTGATTAATAAATCTAACATACACTAATTCCAATATACAAATTATATTCTTTAATCTCATAAAATTTGGAATTATTAGCAACTTTCAAATTTGACCATTTTGGTGATTAACAAATCTAACATATAATAATTCCAAAAACTCAAGTGGTACCATTTTATGCACAATCACAGTAAGATTTATCTTATATGCTTCCACATGATAGGTAAAACAATGTTTCACCCTTGTGAACTACAAAATTATATTGCCATAAATTACTTAACATGATGACATAATTGAATTCCAAACTTTCAATAAATACATATATGTATCAAGAACACAAGAGGATGAAATCCGTGTGTAAATAACGAAGAGATCATGAAATTGATTAACACACACACACACACATACACACAGATATATATATATATATATATATATATATATATATATATATATATATATATATATATATATATATATATATATATATATTCGTGATGCATATAAAAGATTGAACCATAGTTTTCAAACTCGGCTCGGTACTCGACTCGATGAAGGCACTAGGTCACCGCGTCATTGGTTTAACCGGTGAGTCATTGGTTGGACCGGTTAAACCGATTATAATTAAATAAATATATAAAATATTTAAAAAGTATAAATATGTATACTATAATTATATAATAATTATATACTTTAAAATAAATAAATAAAATTAAATAATATAAATAAAATGCAAAATAAAATTTTGACTTTTAAAAATTATTATTGAATGTGAATGAATGAATTATTAGAAGATAATAATTTTGCAGATGTGTTCTTAGCTGGCCCTTCTAAGCTGTCACCCATTCACGATTTTGTCTCATAGATTCATCAATTTTCAGTACAATTATCTCAATTTCAAAACTCACTCTTTACACATTCAGATCCAATATCAATCCAAGCTATTCTTTAATACTTTGAATTATAAATATATGCCAAGACAATAGGAATCATAGACAGTGAAGAGATCAATAGAAATATTGATCCAAGTTTGTAGTTCTATGCTGCATCAATGTTGACACAAGTCCCACATCGATGGAATTATACAACAGAGGATGAGTGGCTCTCGTATAAAAGGAAAGCAGAGGATGAGTAAGCAAAGCTTTAAAGCTTAAGAAATAGGCTGTGAAGAGCTCATTAATTGGGCCTGATGAAATTGTTGTCCCATTTTAAGTTAAATCTATTTTTAAGTTAAAATTTATGAGCCGTCCGGTGTAATAAAATTTGGCCGGTTACCAATATTTTTGAAAAATCGGTCGAGTTAAAACAATTCTTTCCGGTTTAAATACCTGTCGGATCCAATGCTTGACTCGGACCGACTCATAGGCCGGTTTACTGGTTCACTAGTTCAACCGGCCGATTCAAGCCGGTTTTTAAAACTCTAGATTGAACATATTCTTGAACAATTCCATATACATATAATGTACATTGCTTGTATATATACATTTGCATACAAACATGAATATAAACGTGAATCATCCTTCGTCCATATCCAATATTTCGTTCATGAGTTTCTATTCGGTAGGCAAAACTGAGTTTTAAAAAATGTGAATGAGTGCAATATTATAAATGCAGTGAAATTACATCATAAATTAAAATACTATAAAATTCCCAATTTCATAATTTAGGGTTCATTCAAATTGAGAAAGCCATCATCATTCATGGAGAATCATAAAATCTATAACCTATGCTCTGATACCAATTGTTAACCATAATTTTCATTATTTAGTACACAGTCCAGAAAATTATAGAGCCTTTAAGGATCTTAGATTTTATGATTGTTATACAATAGAATATAAAATGGAGTATAGTGACATATCCAAATCTATTGTTGAAATCCTTGATCTCTTCCTATTGAGTTCCTTTGAATGTTCTTTCTTCTCCGTTCTCTTCCTTCCTCTTTTAGTTTTCTTTGATGGTCAAGAAGTTACTGATAGCTTTGCTTTAGTTGTCTTTGCTTTTAACATGGAGTAACTGCCAACCTTTTTTTTTTTTTCAAAAAGGAGAGAAGAGGGACTTCTAAATAATTATTTTAAAACCCCACACTAACTCTATTTAGGTTTAAGGGATTAGTGACCATTTTTTTTTATTAGAGTTAGTCTATTAGTTGCATGGACTACACCATAATAATGTAAAATAATCTTACAAAATTACCTAAATGAGTTCTGTTTGTAATTTTATACATAAAGTTCATCTCAATAATTTGTACATCCATATTTACTCTCTAATCAAAGCATCATTGAAGAGTAAAAGTAAAGATAAATTTGTCATAAATGAGTTTCATTTGTAATTTTATTATTTTATTAAAATCATTTGGCATTAATTATGATATAGTAGTTGAAAAGTCAAATATGGGGTCAAATGTAATTCCATCATTTTTGTTCTTTTCATTTTGGGTCACTTACATAAATTCCACAAATTCATCAATAGTTTGAATATACAAGCCTTAACTAGTGTAGTTGAAGGACCATCAAAGTCTATGCCGCATCTTAGAAAGAGCCTGTCTTCTGATATACACAAAGACCATTAATCTTGTTAGCAACCGAAAACTTTCTTTGCATAACCGATTGATATTTGAGATAACACTTGGCACAAAATTTAGGGCGTGAAAAATTGATTTTTTGTAAGGAAGATAAAAGCGGGCTGGACATCAAATTGAACAGAGAACTGGTTCAAAGGTTTAACGGTTTAATCGGGATTGAACTGAAATGTAATAAAAAAAATATTTTATAAATTTACCTATAAATAAATATATCTATGATAAATTATATGCTATAAAATAAATATAAAAATTATTAAAATATACCATAAAAGGTAAAATGAAATTTTAACATAACAATAATTTCAAAGTGAAAAGATTACATTAAAGTATTGAAGGTAAATAACAGTAGTCCTTAAAAGAAAAAAGAAAGTATACCAGGTGCATCACAAGCATAAGCATCAAAGGAACACAAAGCAATAAATTGGTTGGCCACAAGATAGTGTAACAGCTCGAGCAAATAAAAATGCAAAATAACATGCTTCCATAAGGCTTAAGCAACACAAGATGGCATTGGCATTGCCTTAGCATCCATCATATGTGAAAAATAAGGAGCAATAACCAAGCAGCAAAACATCAGAATCATAACAAATCAACACGGTAGCTTTAGTCCTATGGCTATAGCTAGTCGATTAGTCCCACATTAGCCAAAGAAGAATAAGAAGCAATGTCTTGATATTATAAAATTAGAGAATAGGATGTGTCATGACTACTGGCTACATGGCTTATGAAGCCCATATAACAAGATGATTTCTGTGTGGGCTGGGTCATCAAATAGGCCATGGTAAAGATTTAAAATTTGTTGTAGTGAGGAAAAAGCTTTCAAAAACTCAAACCGATGGGTTGTCTAAACCATGACTGGTTGTCAAATTTTAGCAGTCTTTGCCTAGTTTTCCAAATTCTGGTTTTTCATCAATAATCGGATTGGTGACTTGGCCAATTCCCGGTTAACCCGACTGGACCAGTCGGTCTGGTCTGGTTTTCTCTTCCTTGATTTTTAGTGGTCATTGTGTTGGCTTGGGTATGATACTACCAAACTATTAGTAATTACTCTCCTTGAATAAATATCCAATTATAAATACTCACTGGAATTAAGGAAATGATTGGTGAAATATTAATATTAATAAACATTAGGAATGGTATACTAAATTGTCATTTTTTTCTCAATACTCCAACTTCCTCTTTTCTCCTTCACTAATGAGTCAATAATATTTAATAAGAGTATTATTGGTAAAAAAAAATTAATATTATCTAAACTTTTGAAATGGATAATTATTTCTATATAAAGAAATTTTTTTGAAATGAACAATTATTTAAAGACGAGGGGAGTAATAGATAACAACTACGATCGTCTAATAAACATAAAAACAATATTCTATATTAGCAATTAGAATGATGGTTAAAATAGTACTCCATCCATCCACTTTTAACTATCTTCTAGGGAAATAGCTAAGATATGATACATTGAAAAATCAATGTACCTAAACACAATTTATATCCAAATACATTGCTTATTTAATTTACTGAATCTTAGCTATTTTCCAATGAGACAGTTAAAAATGAATGGATGTAGTATTTAAGAAAGATACAACAATACTCTGCCCTAATTCTATTATCATTACTATCTTCTTATTGAACGAAACCTTGAAAGATAAGAGTTTAGAAAAGATTGGAGGAGATTTGTTATTGTGACAAATTCTTAAATGCTATATGCACCTGAAGTAAAAAGAAATTATTGTTTTAATACTATAAATTTAATATAAAAAACAATTAAAATAGAATTTGATTATTGTACATTGATATTATAAAAAAATTATATTATTATCTAACCATGTATTATCATATAAACAATCATAGTTATCTATTATAGTACTATTTGAAAAGTTACTCATATGATAAGATTTGATTTCGAAAACCAGGCAAATTGCATACTCATATTCTCACACACATTATTTACGGTATTGTAGACGTTCCATTATTTGAAGTTGCGAGATAGGGAAAGTAATGTCTTTCACAATTTTTGTTTGTACGAAAAGTAAAAAATCCATGGTAAAACGAAGAAACCGGCTTCAGTGACAAGTTTCTTTGTTTTCCCCTGCTGTCAGGAAACACAGTTAGATGTGCTATATCATGCTTCAAGTTAATTGGACCAAATCTATGCAGAACAAGGCGTGATGAGGACGATTGAAATCATGCAGTAACAAAAGATATAATATAATTCCTATAATTATATCTCCTTTTTCATTTTGAACAATTGATCAGCACCGGTACAGCACCGCAAAAGAAACCAAACTGACAAAATTCAAAGTGGAAAAATAAACGGTAATTAATATAGCAAAATGAGAGGGGGAGAGGGGAAATTGTAAATTTAAACATATACTTATGTCAAAGTCTAAGGAGGGTTTTTGGATTTGGATTCATCAGTTAATGTGTATGTGAATGCCTATTGCAACAATCAAGATGGTAAGTATACAGAAGAATATGACGGCATGAACCAAGATGGAAATCCCACTTGTGCTCATGTTACCAAACTCAACCACCCTAATCCTTGCTGGGAATTGGAACAGCAACCCTGGAGATAAGAGGATGAACAAAGCCACTGCAACAATTACTGGCCCCCAATCAGCTCCCATCTCTGTTTCTTTCTTTCTCTGCTCACTTCACACTGTCTCTGCTTCTAGTTGTATCTTGATCAGTATGAAAGTATGCCAACTATGATGGACCATGTGGAAGTTTCTCAATAAGTAGAAGAATATCTTGGTCGTTAAGGAGAAGATGATGCTAAACTTGGTGAGAAAAAAAGACAAAGGGTTAACGAGTGAAGAAAGGTATGTTAATGGGTTGTGGCCAGAGTGGGTTTGCTTTATGGGGAAGCAAAAGGAACTGCTTTTATTTTTTATCATATAAGCTTCTAATAATTGTTCACCTGGACGTCTCTTTTTCTGCGACTGCTTTATTGTTTGATCAAAGTGTGTCCATCTTATTCATTAAACTATCGATTTTTGAAAAAGAGAAAAAGAAACGCGCGCGTGAAAAGATGGAGTTGTGGCACGGGACACTCTGGTAGGTTCCTTAATATATTTTTGTTCAAAGCAAAAGCATATATCAACTAGGAAAATAATGGGACGCATGACCTATCATAGAAGCATAAATGAAAGGAAAATAAGTTGGTCTGATATGACATGAACCTTAAATGACTTGAAGCTTGGGTCTGCATACGATGCTAAAATAATTTTGGGCCGGAAATCAAAATGAGGGCGATGAGGGCGATGTGGGACGAAGGTCGATATCATTTTAGGTGCAAATACTAGCAAAGTCAGGTTCTTTCTTCTTTTTCCTGTTTCCGGTCCCACATGAAACAACTCAGAGTTATAAACATGAGCAAGACTGGTACACAGATTGCTGATTTGATTTAGGGCTCCTGTATAAATATGGTAATAAAAAAAATATTCACAACCAACTCGCGGTCGGTTAAGTATTTTGATGCTTATTCTTTTTAAGTAAAATTTTAGACTCGAGTGTTATGAATAAATAATTGAGCAAGATTAAGTGAACAGGACAAATTCTTATTTCAAGTGAACAGAAGAGGATTCAAATCCATTTTATGATTGGTGTGTGACGTTGGTTCAAACAATTGAATCAGGGATTATCATTGGTGAAAACTGATTGTGTAAATGATGAATAGAATCATTCTTCGTCAATAATTAGGTTTTCTTTGATGCAACATGGGGGAGTGGTGGAAGAGAACACTAAAGGTGGCACCTTTGGCTTATCAAAACGAAACCTCACGTGTCTACAAAAGCCTCACTTAATTTTTTTTTTTTTTTTTAGGTTTTCAAAGTAAGCAGAGGTCAAACATTCTCAACAAGAGAGGGGCCATGAGGTCTTTTGGAATCATCAAAATTAAAATATAAAATTAAGTGAATTTTAGCTAATCATTTAACATTTAGATAACTTTTAATCATGATCATTTAATCAAAATAAAAAAGAATATTCTAAAAAATCCTCCAACTTACATCATCATATTCTTTCTCCAAATCAACTTGAAATATAAGAGCACCTTTCTTGATTATAGTGTTTTTCATATATTGCCTGAGCTCCTGAGACATAATGGCACTATCAAAGTGCCTCGGTAAGGGATGAAACTATTCTAATGAGATCATCAATGAAAGGTCAAATCTTATTAACAAAAACCTTATTGATCACCTTATAGGCAATGCAAGTTGATATATAGATATAAAACATTAAAACTCCTCACATGAATAAGGTTCTCTCCTTTGGGAATGAGTGTTATGAGAGTTTTAGCCAATCTTTGATTGAAGGACGACTACACGTGAAGGCATCTTGATTCAAGGGCCAGAGGTCCTCTGCCATGCAAGGTTGTCAAAGCGAGCTCCTATGTAGGAATATAAAGGAATACAAGGACAAGGAACATAGGAGCGTAGAACGAAATGTAAGTTCCTACCAGATAGACAATTACATTCATATATATATAAAATAAGACAAACATGCAAAATTAATCACAATTACTATAGTAATACTTCAATTAAAAATGCACAAAGTTGAGTTGTAACCATAAGATGACACATGACAAATGAAACTCAAAATATAATTTTTTTTAATGAAATTCACACCTACACAAACACTTTTTATTTATATTTTTGGTCTGATGCCCAAACAATCTGGAGCTATGAATTCAAGATATGACATGGACACTGACATAAACACAAGATATGACATGGACATGGATACAAAAGACATGCCAAAGTTGAAAATTATTGGACACAGACACAATATATATATGAGTAAAAGTTTAATGAAAATAATAAATTATTCAAAATATTATTGATATAACCTTTACTTATATTTTAATTTCTTATAAACTCAAAATGTTATACATTATCTCCTTTCCGTAACCTTGTTTATATTGTATTTTTATATTTTAGATTAAAAAATACATTTAAAATTAAATATGTACAAACTTGTGTAATTAATTTGTCATTAATGTATGTGTCATGCAAGATTCAATATTAATACACGTGTTCAATACGTAAACACAGTATCCAAATAATATGTCAGTGCTTCATGGCTGTGGAGCATTCAAAATATAATTTTATTTTAATGAAATACTAAGAACCTCCAAAGACACACAAAATGAAATACCAAGAAGCCCAAAACACACACTAAAACCCAAATAGCCTAGACTTAACTCCTTTACAACACAGAAATATAAAATTCCAAAAAATAAAAAAGGAAGAGTAAACAGCTAGATTGGTTTATGATAATTCTATTGATGAACAAATTGGTTTCTCAAAAAACATTAGTGTTGAAGTCTCATAATTGCAAATATAAGACACTGTAGGTCCTTAACAATTTCATTTATGGACAAATTGGTTCCTACAAAAAATATTAATTTTAAGGTCACTCACAATTATAAAAATAGGACATTATAAGTCCTTGACATTTTCATTTTGATGGATAAATTGGCCCTTGATAAAAAATATTAGTGTTAAGGTCTCCCACAATTACAAAAATAGGACCATATTATGTTGGTTTGTAATATGCAATCATTGTGCTATTTTTGGGAAATGATTATGAATTTATGATATTATTATCATAGTACCTCATAATAAGATAGTGATAAAGTATAAAGAATTCAATTTCAAATCATATTCCTTTCGTAGAACGGTAAGTTGCGGGTCAAATGTTTCTTTCTTGATGTACGGTGAAATATTAAAGCATTTGGGGGAGGAGTTTTAACAAAAATAAAAATAAAAATAAAATGGTATGTTTTAGTTAGTATTGATTATAATTAATGAGTTTCATACAGATCAATAATTAAAGTTCATGTTTACATTTAATATTTTCTAGGTGAGTAAGGGACCTAGATGTCCTATTTTTATAATTATGAAGGATCTCAACATTAATTTTTTATTATCAATGACCAATTTTTTTATCAACAAAATTGTTAAAGACCTATAACATCCTATTTTTGAAATTATGAGGGATTTTAATGCTATTTTTTTTATTAGAGACTAATTTATCTATTAATAAATTGTCACAGATCAAATTGTGCATTTACTAAAAAAAAAAAAACAAAGAAAGAAAAAAAGAAAGAGACCACGAGCATGCAAAAGAAGGGGCGGCGCGACGGGGTCGACTTCACGAAAATAGAACGACTTCTGCAGCGGCAAACCTTTATTATTACTATTATTATTATTGTATGCAGCGGCAAACTGGACGACATGATGCTTCTATTTCTTTTGTTTTTGGGTCATGAAGCAGCTTGACAAAGGAAGAGGTGCGTGAGGATCCAAAGCTCTCTATTGAGAAGGAGCCCAATTTCCCTTCCCAAACAGGCTAGCACTGAGCACAATTATTTTTGGGTCACTTTGTTTGGGTTATATATGATAAGAACTTAAGAAGATCAGTCTAGTGTAGCTTGATCATCCAACTTGGGCTAACACAACACCCAACTCCATTACTTGCCCACCCATCTACCATCATTATTTATTGTTGAGCAATGCTATTCCAATATTAAAAGTAGATGTCCAATTGATACTCTCACTCTGTCAATATGATGCATAAGTACGGACAATGCAGGCCACCGTCATATCCAATTGCGATGGAGTGAGTATTCTAATTGAACGATGGCTTTTGAAGGTTAGAATAACCTTTTGGATTCATAGAGACACGAGTGAACTTTCTAACTAGGTGGATTCTCACAAATGCCTTCGCCGCAGTTGTTGGACGCGGCCAATGGCAAGGTCATAGGTGTTAGTGTGGGCCAGGCATGGAGGACCTAAATACACGGACATTGAAATGTAATTAATGGCAATAAGAAAGGCAGAGAAGACCAATTGCCATGAGTTGAAAATGTTATTTGAAACTAAAATAATTTATTGGGCTAAGTAAATCTAAAATTTATGAGGAGATTTATGAGAAATATCTAAGAAAAATGGAAAAAAAAAGGCAATAGAAAATGGAAAACTGTAAACGGCAACGACGATGTCAATGACAATGACACCAAGATGTTCATCGGCGGTGACCATTGGAGACGTTGAAAGGAGGCCCGTGAGTGCAAATACAGTTGGGTAATGTGGCAATGATTATTTAATTTTTACTTTTTAAAAATCCAGTTATTCACTCAACAACTCAATACCAAATTCCCGTTTTAACACACCCACATAAAGTGTTAGGCACCATTCAAAATATAAACCAATAAACAAGTTTCACATCATTACAAATTCTAAAGAAAAAAAAAATCTAAAATAGAAAGTGTTAATGCTACTTATACGAACAAAATCTCCTCACAACTATCTGCGCATGCCTACTCAATACACCATTAAGTAAGTTTCCATTGCAATGTGGCTTTACATTGCGCTCACACCACACAAACCTCAAACATTAGGTTGCAAAATACTAATTACAAATCAAATCAGCAAAATGTATTGCAAATATGGAAAAATCCAGCAAGACTACATATAAACTGTGTGAACACCTGATTTTGTCCAACCCATAAGAAAATTTGCATAATTACTTTATAGTCTTTTCATTTATTACTTTTAAACTAATCTTTTATTTTATCCTTCAGCTCGTTTCATAAAATAAAAGAAAAAGAGAGAGTCCAACTTATTTAATTCAGTTCATTTCCATTTGTCCACTTTTTTTTTTTTTTTTTTTTTTTTTTTTTTTTAAAAAAAAGAGAAGTCCGTTTTCATTTAGCAACAAAATAACAATAAAACAAAAATAAATAAAAACAAAGTAACAGATCCATTCTGTCACGGGTTCACATACCCGTGAAGCAACAACTGAATTGGGATGAGGGAAAGAAGAAAAAATAAAAAAGAAAAGAACACAATGATGATGTTCTTCTGAACTTTGTGCAAAGAGTCAGAATTCTTTCGGTTCCAAAACATGTGAACTGGGGAGCTAGCAAAACCCGTGGAAATGATCATAGAAATGGGAATATAAAAGACATATTATCATCAATCATCAGGGGGGGATTCATTCTTGATGATAGTTGATCCTTCGAAGGGCGCAGTCACATTTTTTTTTTGGGCAATAATCAGAAAGAAGAATCAAGATCAATAGAGAGGTACAGATAAAATTTTGAAAATCATTTGAGTACCAACATCATCATCATCACGCATCAAAACCAAAATAAACAAACCATTGCAAAAATAAAATCACAGCCAACAATTTACAACCAAAACAAAAATAAACCTGAAGCCAAAACCAGATATCAACCATTTTTATCCTAGTCCATATCAATCTCACAAATAAAAACACAAACTCAGCACAAGTAATGAAAATCTAGACCATAGTCCAGAATTGAGTTTTTCTTTAGGAAAAGAGAGGCAGAACCGGAAAGGAAGGCCAGCGGTGGTCTCACCACCCACTCCCCACCGCTGGTCCATCCTTCATTATCCTCCCCTATAGCCCAGCCACATGCAACCATCCCTCCATCAGCCACCAGCTCGCCACGCCACAAGGCTCCGCATTGCTCGCACCACCAAAGCTCCACCGCGACTCAGTCCGCCACCCCTCCTCCCATGCAGTCATTTCACGCGAAGTCACTTCCCCATGGTCACCCTTCCTTAGCTGCCAGTCAGCCACTTTTATCCCTCTCCCAGCAACTCATCGCATGCCTTTTTTTTTTTCAGTCATAAACTCCATTTTCCAGCTGTAATCTTCCTTTGCTTCTCCTCTTCACAAATACCCAATTTTCAGATCTGACATATACAGACCCAAACTCAGCAACTCCAACCACCACAGCCTTCCCCTCGGGCCGCGAAACTTTCCTCCTCCAGCTGGACAGCATCGCGACCTTCCCCTTCAGCCACCTCTACCGCGCGCTTGCTTCCGCCAAGCCTGCCTAGTTCACTACCAAACCTCCACATATGGCCACATCTTTGCAAAGACACCTCTCTCCTCCATCAGCCTTCTCTTTTTCCCTGCGTGTGATTTTTTCCTCTCATTTCACTCTCATTCTCTCTCCCTCTCTCACTCTAGCTCTCTCATCCTCTGTGTTTTCTTTTCTTTTTGTCCCTAAGAAAGAATGAAACTGAAAGCTTTCCTCATTCCAGATGCTTCCATATTGCGCTTTATAATTATTCATTTACCCATACTTTGCTTTATGGTTATTTGTTTACATTTTTTTATTTCATTTTTATTTGTAATGGCATCGTGTGTGTGTGAAAGTATGAGAGAGACTTAGTGTGGGAGTGTGTGTGTTTGTCTCTGTGTGTGTATGAATGCATGTGTGTCTCCCTTTATCTCTCTCTTCGTGTCCATGTATGCGTTTGTGTTAGTGAGAGCAAGAGAGTGTTCTGTGCATGCATGTGTAAAGGTTACAAGATTCCTTTTCTTTTCTAGCTTCTTTAGTTATAATAACATTATTTTATGTGTAGTTACCAAAGTAGTTTAGGTGACAACCCATATGATAACGTTAGTGTTTCTCCACTTTTGATGGTTGTTTTGATTTATTTTCTATTTATTATTTGGTGTAAGTTGTATTTGGGGTTTATTGGAATTTTTTATTTCAATTAAAAAACATGAAGTCCTAATATTCCCTGCCAACCCGTGTTGTATTGTATATTATTGAGTTTAGTTGGTTTTGATTATATACCATTTTTATTTGGGCTGGGAATGTTGTTTCTTCCAAGTTAGGATTCCTTTTATTTGTTTGGATTGTTATATATTATTGTTGTTTGTGGTTTGCCACCGTTTCTAATATTCCAGAGCCTTCCCTGTGGCCTTCTTAGTTTTGTTTTATTAGTCTTTTATCTTTTATTTATTTAGTGTGGATATGCATGTGTGCGTATACAGCTTTTGTGAACAATGAACTCATACCCACTTTTGTTTCTTTTTCTATTATTTTATTTATTGTGTTTTGTTTATAGCTTTTGTAATGAAACTCAAATTCCATATCCCAGGCACTTCTCGTGGTGCACATGGTGTCCTTGTTAGCATTTATTTCATTTGTTTATTGAGTGATGCTTTTAATCTTTGCATGAGTCACGTTTGTTGTTGTTTGGGTGGGACTCCATTTTTTGTTTTGTTGTGGGAATTCAATATTTTATGTGGGGTGGGTCAAGTTTGTTTTTTTTGTGGAATGGGACTACCGTATGCATGTGGGATGGGAATTCATTTTTTGTGGGGTGGGTCTCTATTTCTTTTTGTATTAGTTTATGTGAATTGTGTAGGATTTCATATCATATGTGAACCATTTATTCTTTGGCATGGTGATTTTAGTGGCATTTTTTTAAAACCAAAAGAAAAATTCTTGTTGGATTGTTTACTCTAAACCCAAAAGGAAGTCTCTCCCAACGTCTTCATTTAAATTTCAAATCCGAACATTTTCATTCAGTTTTCAAAATGTGTTATGTTCTTCTATTTTTCATGGTTCACTTTTATACATATTCTCAAACATGTTTGTATGTTCTATAAAAAATAAAAAAAAAAGAGTCTCTGATTGCATTGTTCTTTTATATATATATATTTTTAAAAAAAGTCTTTTTAGTAATTATTTTAAATCATTTGATTGAAATCAAATAAATTAGTTCAATGAATGACTTAATTGTTTATTTTGATTTGGAATGAAGTGCGTGTTAAAAGTTTGTAAACAAATAAAAATTTAAAAAGGGTTGAAAAAAAAATAAATAGTAGTTAGGACTCTTGTACTTACTTGTTTGATTATTCTATTTATCATTATGTTTGGTTCAAATTAATGGTATATTTATTGCTTATGAACTATGTTGTCAATTCATGTCAAAATTAGATTTTATTAAGTCATTTTATATTATTTCATTCTTGATTTGTAAATATTTATCATTATTTTTGTTTATTTATAAATTTATTGTCTTTTATTGTTATGTATTATTTTTAATTTTAGTTAATAATCAAATTATTTTAAATGAGGATGTTAATTTAGTCGTAACGGCTTGTTAACTCAGTTAAACATCTGAGCTGTGACAGCTTGATGTTTTAAATTTTCAAACAAAAATTAGATTTTTATAATTTGTATTACATGTAAATATTTTCTTTAATACCTTTTTATTCTTTAAGTTTTAAATTAATTAATTTGTTAAATATTTTATTTTGAATAAAAAGTTAATTTAGCCGAGACGGTTTGTTAACTAAATATTTTGGACATCTAAGCTGTGACAGCTTGATGTTTCAAACTTTCAAGCTAAAGTTAAATTTTATGACATTATTTTATTCTGTTTTGCATGTAAATATTTTTGTTCATTATTATTATTATTATTGTAAATATTTATTTAGTATTTATTTATGATATTATTTTATTCTGTTTTACATGTAAATATTTTTGTTCATTATTATTTATTATTGTAAATATTTGTTTATTTATTCATTTATTTATTATTATTATTATTATTACCCCCCTCTTTCTTCGTTGAAATGTATATATTTTATTTCAAATAAATATGTTAATTTAGCCGTGACGGCTTGTTAACTCAATATTACGGATACAATTTGTGACAGTTTGGTACTCCGAAATTTTCTTATTCTAAAAAGATTTTCTTTTATAATTTTCATAAAATAAAAGTGTAAATAAATATTTTGAAAGGTTATTAATAATTTGCACAATTAATTAAGGTACCGTCTAAAGACGGGTGTATTAGGGGTGCTGTAGGATTAAGTCCCTACCCTTCCCTAAGCATAACCGACTCCCGAGCTTAGATCTGGTTTCAAAGATCATTTTCTTTAAACAAAATGGTTTTTCCATGTTTTTACCAATTAAATAAAACTTGGTGGCGACTCCATTTCAAAAAATCATTTTTTCACCGTCCCGTCGCGATCCCGGTTGCGATAGATGGCGACTCCACTGGGGATTGTGAGAGTCAGGCCTATAATAATTGATTGTGCATATTATTATAACCTCATTTTTTGTTTTTTGCATTTTTATTTTATTGTTAGTCTTCTATTATTCCCTTTCTTTTAAATTTTGTTACCGTCGTATTTGTATATATTTTCGTATTTAATTCTTGGTGACCAATCTAGGATAGAAAATTATGCTCTGTTTGTATATGTTTTCATATTTAATTCTTTGTGGCCACCCTAGGATAGAAGATTTTGCACTGTTTGTATATATTTATATTTAATTCTTTGTGACTATCTTAGAATAGAAGACTTTGCTCTATCTGTATATATTTACTTTGGTTTCTTTGCACTCTAGGATAGAAGACTTTGTTCTGTCTGTATATATTTATTTTGGTTTCTTTGCACTCTAGGATAGAAGACTTTTGTTCTATATCGTCTATTTTGCAGGTGTTGTCATGGGTAGTTTTAGGATTCCAGGTTTGTATGCTTTCTTCACACACAACACTCACACTTTAATCACACACGAGTGGGGCCCTATACCCGGGTCTGAGTGCAACTTGAGATAGGTAAGAGATTGTGTAGTAATAGCCATTTTGGATGCTCATCCTGTTTGGTTATTGCGAAAATCTCGTCTAGAGTGTGACTCTTTTATGAATATTCCACACCTAGTGGTTTACCTGCTGTTGTGGATAATATTCCAAAATGAGCCTTAACTCTAGAGGCCGTAGAATCCTGAGTATATAGATCCACCTGTTGTAAGTGTTCACAAAGTAGAATAACCATAGAACTATAGATTGACCTCCAGAGCTCAACTCAAATAGGACACAAAGAGAGCATACTCTTTCTTTAATTTATTTCCTTGTACATAAATTCTTTAACATGTTCAAAGTATTTATTATTTCCTTTTACATTTAAATGAAAATCATCACATTTTTTTTGCTTTCCAGGGTTTGTTAGAGAATCATATCAGAGTCTTGTTGTGAGTATCTTTGGAAAATGGA
This sequence comes from Dalbergia cultrata, assembly GCA_031216105.1. Lineage (NCBI taxonomy): Eukaryota > Viridiplantae > Streptophyta > Magnoliopsida > Fabales > Fabaceae > Dalbergia > Dalbergia cultrata. The sequence goes on along the minus strand of CM062353.1, from coordinate 24,327,319 downwards.
AATAAACATGAAATCAAACAATCATGAAGGGGAAAAGTTAAAGAAGACTTTACATCTTAAAGCTAAGAGGCCTGACACAAAAAGTCTGAGATCCTTAGGTCAACTATTGAGTATGCCACAACGTCTTTCTCTTGCAAGGAAGTATGGAAAAATTTTGAATCTGTTAGAGGTGGAAGAACAGGTAGAAGCAATCACAGCATTAGCACAGTACTATGATCCTCCTCTCCGGAGCTTTACCTTTCAAGACTTCCAGTTGGCACCGACTCTTGAAGAATTCGAGCGAATCCTAGGGTTACCACTAGAAGGAGAAAAACCTTATCACTACCAAGGTCATTATCCTTCCTTACATACCGTAGCAGCTGTTTTAAAGGCCAATATAAGGGATTTGCATGAAGCACAGAAGTGTAGAAATGGAACCAATGGATTCCCAAGGGATTATTTGGAGAAGCATATGCATGGCTTAGTTGAAGCAAAAGATTGGGACACCTTTGCAGATGTATTAGCTCTCACTGTTTATGGCACTGTTCTGTTTCCAAATATTGAAGGCTTTGTAGACTTCGCGGCTATCGATGTATTCCTCGCTCGTAAATTTCATGGTCACAATCCTGTTCCAGCCCTCTTGGCAGATGTTTATTGTACCCTAAATTTTTGCTATGAGAGGAATGGCAAAAGAATTTTATGCTGTCTACCGATGCTTTACGTGTGGGTCACTGCACACGTATTCCAAAGAAACTACAAAGCACCATGTCCGATTGAAGACCTAAAAATGCATCACATCAAGAAGAAGAATGGACAAGAATGGGCTCAAGACCTAGCCAAATTGAATGAAAAGATGATCCGATGGTACCCTTGGTGGGAAGACGGACAGACTTTGATCTATCAGTGTGGAAACTTCTCAAATGTTCCCCTCATGGGTACCCGAGGATGCATAAATTACAATCCAGTATTGGTATTGCGTCAACTTGGTTACCCCATGATGGGACCACCTCCCATTGCAATCACTCCATTTGTCTTGTATTACCAGGACTTTGAGGATCTTGGCATGCTACAGAAAGTCCGATTTGCTTGGAACAAGGTTGTCAGGAAAGGAAAAGAACTGGGAGTTAGAAGTCAGGCAGTTGAAAGAAAGCTACCGTCAATGGGTGAAGAATAGGGCTCAAGAGATTAAATTGCCATTCGAACACTGGACAAAGAACTCCACCTAACAAGGCATCATCCTCACATCTTGACGATGATGAGGAGATCAAAGAAATAAAAGAGAAGTTGGACAGAATTAAGCAAGAAAAGATGCAAGTTGAGGCTGCGTTGGAAAGTGCTCACCATAATTACGCAGATTTGAAGCGAGAAAACACTGAGAGAAATCAAATTCTAGAGGGCACCACTAAGAAGTTAAAAATGGGGTATGAGCACATGATGAAGACCAAGGAATGCCTCCAAGCTGCTAATAAAGAGCTAGGGCTTCGAAGGCAAGAGCGTGACCGAGCAATAACCGAAAATCAACAGTTAAGGAAGCTACTTCAAGATACCAAAATTGCTGAGGAAACTGCGCTAGCAAGAGAGGAACAAATGAAGCAAGAAATGAGAGAAATAAGCAAGGAATACCAGAGGAAGGCCGGGGAACTAAAACAACATATGAAAGATGAGACCATGAAGTTTCAAACTGCCTTAGAAGAAGAAAAGAAAAGAGTCACAGATTTGGAGTTTGAAGTGCAACACCAAAGTCATATCATTCATGAGTTGAAAACTCGTTTTTCAAATCTGGCAGGGCTAGCTAATACAGCAATAGAAGACGTTCCCAGATACCTGGAAATAGCTGAGCAAGAAATTATCCCTTTTAAGACCCCAACTGGACTTTGCAACTTTGTCAACTATTGCAAAGATTTGGTTGGAAGGATGAAACAAATAATTGCCGAAAGAAGTTGAAGAGGCATTACCCTTTGGTGATGATGTTTTTAGGGATCGATATCTAGCTCTATGATGTACTTTTTGTCATTTCTGGGAATGGATGTAAAAAATAATGATGATTGTAATCTACTCCTCTGATGAATGAATGGTTGTTTCATTATTTTGGTCTTATGACAATATCCATTAAAGATAACTTATTACCTTTGAACGAGACGTTCTGGGAAAAGTTGTGACCGAAGATACTCACATCAAGACTCAGCACGATTGACAATTTCTAACAAATTGCAATATTTTTATCTTTTTACTTAAAATTATTTTCTTTAATAATAGGTGAAACATCGCAACCATTGGGCGCCCAAGGAAAGAAGATACCGATCTAACTCGTGTTCATAACACTAGAGCTCGAACCAAGATGGCCGGCGGAAACACTGAACCAGGAAAGACTATCCCGTCTGCAATTGCTTCTGAATCGGGAAGAACTATTCCAACTGTAACCACCTCGGCTATAATTACTTCTGAACCCGGAAGAAACTTAAGCATGGAAGTTGATGTAGTGAGAGGAAGACTGAACGAGTTGTCAAACAACCAGGGAAGAATGGAGGAGATGATGCGGGCTATGATGGAGTCACTCGACTTATTGAGAGCCCACCAAAACTCAGGAGGTGTACAACCAAGTGCTACAACGATGACTATACCTGTGGTATCAGATGCAGCTCTAAATGTCACTCAAGGGATGAATGACGGGGATGGGATTCCGAATAACTCTCTTGGACAACCACCACCTACAATGCCATTAGTAATTCCTATTGGAGAAGGCTATCGTCCCTTAGAGAATGTTCATACTGATGGGCACGGGCATGCTACCCCTATTTGGGAGCCACCTCGTGTTGTCATCCAAAAGCAACCATTTTCCTCGGAAAATAGCCGTGCAGAGGCAGAAAAGGACAAGTTCAAAGAAGAATGGATGAAGAAGATTCAGGATCAAATTAAAGCCATCCAAGGGCCTAACACTTATGGCTATATGGAAATTGAGCAGCTCTGCCCTCCTATCGATGCAGTGGTTCCAAAAGACTTCAAGATTCCTGACTTCTCAAAGTATGATGGAACGGGTAACCCTTTGTTCCATTTGAAGAGTTATTGTACCAAGATGTCAACTGGTCTAAAGATGAAAAGTTTCTCATTAGCTTTTTCCATGAAAGTTTAACCGGACCTGCTTTAGAATGGTATATTCAATTAGACCATTCAAAGATTTCTAGCTCGAGAGAACTGATCGACCAATTCATGAATCAAGACAAGTTTAACATGGAAATAGCACCAACTAGAGAACATTGAGCACGATGCAGAAAAAGAAGGACGAATCTTTTAAGCAATATGCTCAAAGATGGAGAGCTCTGTCGCTCAAGTGCAACCACCACTTATCCTATCCGAAATGTGCTCGTACTTTTTAGGAACCTTGGGATCTCCTTATATCGGAGCCATGGCAGAGCAAAGATACAAAGATTTCTCTGAGTTGATCACTGCTGGAGAAAGAATTGAGAATCTAGCCAAAACAGGTAAACTTCCCATGGGCAACGAAGACACAAGAAAAAGTTTCCCACCTAGGAAGAAGGAGACTGATGTAAACTATGTGCGAGTCGAACCCTTTTACCCAAGACACGCACCAATGCACCCAAGACCCCAAACACCACCATACCAAGCCTCAACCACTCCTTACCCATTTTACCAAAGCACACAAACCACAAATACCATCCCATCTTCCCCACCGCAAGTCAATAACATTCACATACGACCATACCAACCAGCTCGACCAACATACGCCTATAACTCAACCGTGCATCCTCAGAACTTCTCAAACACCACACCACCACGACCAAATGCTCAAAATCAAAGCCGTTCGATTCCAGAATTTGCCACCTTTCCCTAAACTATCCATTTCAAGCCGATCTCTTTCAACGATTAGTTGATGCCCACTTGATCTCGGCTTATCCTGTACGCCCATTAGAACCACCATATCCAGCTTGGTACAACCCGAACCTTACTTGCAAATACCATATGGACATAGCAGGGCATTCAATTGAAGATTGCGAAGGCTTCAAGGCGGTAAAAAGACTGATTGCTTGTGGTAGACTAGACTTTCAAGAGGAGCCAAAACCAGATATTGTCCATAATCCAATGCCAAATCATGAAAGAGGAGGCCGGGTAAATGTCAGAGAGAAAGAAGAACCCCTGATAAAGAAGGTTTTGAATCTCAGAACATCCATGGAGAGAATTTTTGTTGGCCTGAATGAGTCTGGTTACAACATCACGACATCTGCTCCGACAATAAAGGACAATGAGAAATATGACATGAATTCAAGCTGCTGTATCCTTTGTGGGGCTCTTGGCCATGACATAGAAAATTGCTTTGGGATTTCAAGGCTCGGTCTGGGGATTACTCAACTTAGGAGTAATACAAGTAAAAAGAGGCTGAATATACCTGATGAGGTGAATGTAATCGAACCTTTCATACTTCGAGTACCACCACTTAATGTAGCTCCTAAGCCAGAAAAAGTGGTCATTACTGTCAAGAACCATCATTTGAGTATAAGACTACACATGCTGTGCCTTGGAATTATGAGACCCAGGTCAAGATAAGCAGAGACATCGGGGAAACCTCGAAGGCTCGAGAAAATGAAGAGGTGGTGGTGTCATGGAGGTGAAAGGAATAACAAGAAGTGGAAGAGTTTATGGACCCGGGGAGCTGGAAAAAGGGAAGTTTGTCAATGAAGGATATGCGGGAAAAAGTTCAGATTTAGAAAGAAAAGAAAAAGAAAATGAGGAAGAAGAGTTTCTGAAGATCATGAAACAGAGCGAGTACGATATTTTGGAACAATTAAAGAAGACTCCCGCCAGAATATCTCTTTTATCATTAATCATGTCGTCTGAACCTCATCGAAAGGCAGTAATAAAAGTTTTGAAGGAAGCTTATGTCAAACCTGATGTCTCATCGGAAAATGTGGTGAATATGGTGGATCCAATGAAACATGTTAACATGATCACGTTTTCAAATGAAGAAGTTGCTTCACAGGTCAACCCACGAGCACTATACATAACCCTCAAATGTAAAGGATACATAGTGCCCAGAGTTCTCATTGATGGAGGGTCGGGATTGAATGTCTTACCTGTGTCGACTTTAAGCTATTTGTCGATGAGTAAGGAAGATATACTACCACAAATGATGGTAGTGAAAGCTTTTGATGGAGCAAAGAAAAGCATCCTAGGGGAGATGGTGTTGTTATTGGAGATCGGCCCGAGCAAATTCGATGTATTGTTCCAAGTGATGGAGATCGAGTCAGACTACAATATGCTGCTCGGAAGACCATGGATAAATGGTGTTGGTGCTGTCCCTTCAACCTTGCATCAGAAGGTTAAATACATTGAGAATGGTTCAGTCATCACAATCCATGGAGAAAAGGAGATCTTGGTATCCAAACCAGTGACATTGCCATATGTTGAAAATGTGGAGCTAGTGGAGAACAGTTCATGGCACAACCTGGAGGCGGTAGGGCTGAGACAAGGACAGGATAAGGCCCCAATGCAAAATCAAGTAGTAGCTCACATCATGGCTAAGAGCGGATATCTGGAAGGAAAAGGACTAGGACCACAACTGCAAGGCTCCCAAACTCCCATATCGGTGCCAGAGAAGGCTAACCGATTTGGTCTAGGATATGAGACCTCCCTGGATGACAAGATGAGTGCCTTGGCTCTGGAACAGAATAAACAGAAAGGGAAAATGAAGCTGATTCCTCACTTGAAAGAGACATTCCCTGGTCCAGCTGAAGTGATTATGGCCAGTGAAGTTCGCTCCCCTCGTTATTTCTCCACCATCAACACTTTGGATGCTGAAACAATCAAGAAAATAACAAAGTCCATGTTGCTAGCAATGATGAGACACTGATGAACTGGACAGCTGAACCAATGCTTGATGTTATTGCTGAAAAGTAATTTGTTGGGTTGTATTATTCAAGAATTATTTATGCTTTTGTTTATGCTACTCAGTGACATCATTTGAATGAATTTGCATGATTTTCAATAATCTTTCTATATATTTTCCATTTTCCTCGTTTCTATTTCTATTCCTTTTGATTTCTCCTTTTCTGTTATGTTTTTCCCTTACCATTCTCAGTTCGTTAATTTTCATTTTCCATGCTGTTTTATAATCCACCATTTGGTTTATCATTCCAATCCACCACAATTACTTTCCAGGAATTTGAATGTCATAGAAATTTTGCCACATGAAAAGGAATTTGGGAGCTTATCAATTGATTCTCTTGCTGCACTTGACTACGATAACCATGAGTTTGAGGATGATGAAGAAGCTATTGAACAGTTTTCAAACCTCCTGGATTATTCAGAAAAGGGATTTGACTTAGACAATGAGGTGTTTGAGGTAATTAACATGGGCACCGAAGAAGACAAAAAGGAGTTGAAGATAGTGGAAAATCCTGAACGCACAGAAATGGTTGCATTGTTCAAAGAATTCCTGGATGTATTTGCATGGTCCTATCATGATATGCCAGGATTAGACCTAGAGATTGCTTCACACAAGATTCCTTTGTATCCCGAAGCTGAGCCAAAGAAACAAAAGTTGAGAAGAATGCGACCGGACATGTCATTAAAGATTAAAGAGGAAGTGACTAAACAGCTGGAGACTGGATTTTTGGAGGTATCAAGACACACTGATTGGGTGGCCAACATTGTACCCGTGCCTAAAAAGGATGGGAAGGTCAGGATGTGTGTAGATTATCGGGATTTGAATAAGGCTAGCCCGAAAGATGATTTTCCTCTACCCCACATTGATGTCCTTGTTGATAATACTGCTGGAAATCACCGATTTTCCTTTATGGATGGATATTCTGGGTATAACCAAATTCCCATGGATATTCATGACAAAGGAAAAACTACTTTCATAACTCCGTGGGGAACATTTTGCTATACAGTCATGCCATTTGGATTGAAGAATGCCGGTGCCACCTACCAACGTGCCATGGTCGCATTATTCCATGACATGATGCATAAAGAGATTGAAGTGTATGTAGATGATATAGTCGCCAAATCTAAGGAGGGAGAAAGTCATGTGACAGTTCTGCGAAAGTTGTTTGAAAGACTCAGAAAATACAAGTTGCGGTTGAATCCGAATAAATGCATTTTTGGAGCTTCTACAGGGAAGTTACTCGGGTTCATTGTCAACAGAGATGGGATAAAAGTGGATCCTGACAAGGTGAAGGCGATACAAGAAATGTCTGCTCCCCGAACTGAACGAGAAGTGAGAAGTTTTCTTGGAAGGCTCAACTACGTTGCTAGATTTATTGCTAATTTGACTAGCACTTGTGAGCCTATATTCAAGATGCTACGGAAACATCAACCTGGGGAGTGGAATGAAGAATGCCAAGAAGCTTTTGATAAAATAAAAGCTTATTTGATGAAGCCTCCGATTCTAGCCCCACCTGTACCAGATCGTCCTTTAATATTATATCTCACAGTGTTGCCCATGTCACTTGGGGCAATGTTGGGTCAATATGATGAGTCTGGTAAGAAAGAACGGGCAATTTATTATCTGAGCAAGAAGTTTAATGACTGTGAATCTCGTTATCTGGCGATTGAAAAGACTTGTTGTGCGTTAGTGTGGGCTTCCAAGAGGTTGAGGCAGTACATGCTATACTACACTACCTGGTTAATCTCTCGAATGGATCCATTGAAATACATATTTGATAGTCCTCATGTTTCATTGAGAATGTCAAAATGGCAAGTGATGCTGTCTGAATTTGATATCAAATATGTGACTCAGAAGTCCATCAAGGGAAGTGCAATTGCTGATCATCTAGCTGAAAATCCTCTTGAGGATATACAGCCTATCATGCCTGAATTCCCCGATGGTGAGGTGTTAACAGTGGAAAAAAATGAGAAAGAAGAGGAGAATGTATGGAAAATGTACTTTGATGGGGCCGCCAATATGAATGGGTGTGGAATAGGAGTCAGTAGTGTCACCAGCTGGAAAACAATACCCAGTTTCCATCAAGTTAGATTTTGAATGCACCAACAACATCGCAGAATATGAAGCCTGTGCGAATGGTTTGCAAGCTGCAATTGACCTAGGGATCAAAGAATTAAAGGTGTTTGGAGATTCTGCGCTCATAATCTATCAAGTTAATGGAGAATGGCGTACGAAGGATCCGAAATTGGTGCCTTATCAGAAATACTTGTCTCGATTAATTGAAGAATTTGATGATGTGTCATTCTCTCACTTAACTCGAGACCATAACCAATTTGCGGATGCATTGGCAACCCTGGCAGCAATGACAAAATTGGAAATCCATACCAATGTCCAACCCATCCACGTAGAGGTGCAAAGTGAACCAATATACTGTGACAATGTGGAGGTTGAGCGGATGGACAACCATGGTATTATGACATCAAGCAAGACATTCAAAAAGGAGAATATCCGATCGAGCAAATGAAGTGCAAAGAAAAACAATTCGACGATTGGCCATGGCCTTTTTCTTGAATGGTGAAGTCCTTTACAAGAGAAATCATGACACCACTCTCCTCAGATGTGTGGATGCTCATGAAGCTCAAATGATCATGACGGAGATCCATGAAGGAATTTGTGGAACCCATGCTAATGGACATATGATGGCACGCAAAATCCTAAGAAGCGGTTATTACTGGTCCCCCATGGAAAATGATTGCATCAATTATGTTCGAAAATGCCAAAAATGCCAAATATATGCAAACCGAGTCAATGCTCCTCCGGTTCTGTTGCACAACATGGTATCTCCTTGGCCTTTCTCAATGTGGGGCATGGATGTCATTGGCCCTATCAATCCTAAAGCTTCAAATGGTCATCGTTTCATTTTGGTGGCGATAGACTATTTCACAAAGTGGGTGGAAGCTACTTCATATGCTAACATCACACAGAAAGTGTTTCTCAGATTCATCAAAAGAGATATCATCTGCAGATATGGGATTCCAGAAAGAATTATCACAGATAATGCTCCTAACCTCAATGGTGCCGAAGTTCAAAAGTTCTTTGAGACTTTCAAGATCAAGCATCATAACTCAGCTCCTTATAGGCCTCAAATGAATGGTGCGGTTGAAGCAGCAAATAAGAATATCAAGAAAATCATCGCCAAGATGGTGGTGAATTACAAAGACTGGCATGAAATGTTGCCTTATGCTTTACACGCATATCGAACCAACATACGATCAAGCACAGGGGCAACTCCCTTCTCATTGGTCTATGGAATGGAAGCGGTATCTCCTATAGAAGTGGAAATCCCGTCCTTAAGGGTTCTGATGGAGTCTGAGTTAGAAGAATCTGAATGGGTAAAGACCCGATATGAACAGCTCAACATGATAGAGGAGAAAAGACTGACAGCTATTTGTCACGGCCAGTTGTACCAAAGTAGAATGGCTAAGGCATTTAACAAGAAGGTTCGTCCTAGAGATTTTTATCCAGGAGATTTGGTTCTGAAGAAAATTCTCCCTAATCAAGAGGATGCACGGGGCAAATGGGCCCCGAGCTATGAAGGTCCTTACATTGTTAAGCAAGCATTCTCAGGTGGAGCATTGATTTTGCAAAACATGGATGGACAGGAATTGCCCAAACCAATTAACACTGATGCAGTCAAAAGGTTTTATGCTTGAAAAGATGTTGAAAAGTCCGTTAGGTTGAAAACTCGAAAGAGCGACCTAAGCAAAAGTTAGGGTAATATGAAAAGAAAAAAAAGAAAAAAAAAAAAAGAGCTCGCTAGGTTGGAAACTCGAGAGAGTAACCCAGGCAAAAATTAGAGCAAAAAGATAAGCATCATTTCAAGCAACCTATACTGGGACAATTTTTAAGCGTTGAATTTGTCCAGTGAATCAAGCTGACCAAGATTGAAACTGGGGCAATTTTTGGAAAGAAAAGATTTGAAGACATTATCGAAGATCATAGCTATGGTGTTCAACTTGCTGTAAGAAATCGATTGAATGAGCCGCAAAGAACCGGAACTGGGGCAAAATTTCATGTCTCTCACAGTCTTGTCTTTTGTTTTTATGTTGTTCCCACCTTTCAAATATTTTGTCATCCCATACACCAAGCAATAAAGATGTCTATTCAACTAACCTTTTCATTTCCTTTTCAAATGCATGTTTATTTACGATGTCTCGAGTAAGCATAAATTTAAGTTTAAAGTCATACAACCTAATAATTCTTACAGCAATACATCCATGACTAGCATCACACTAAGAAAATTCGGAAGTCTCAGTCAAATTTGGCAGAAGAGCAATCATCATCCTAAACAAGGGAAAAAGGGAAAGAAGTAAGTAAAGTTACAGAAGAAAAGAAAATGTCAGAAGGTCCAGTGGCTGAATTACGAGTTTGATCGGTTATAGTCTTCCTTGAGGCTTGCTTGATTTGGTTACGGTTAGTTTTTCTGAAATAAACTGAAAATTGATGACTTGTGCATATAACCTAAAAAAAAAAAAAAAAAAAAAAAGAAAAAAAGAAAAAAAAGAGATAATGTGGACATCGTTGTTTTCCATGCCAATTTACTTTCCTGTCGGCCTCAGATGGCCAATTTACATTTCATGTCGGCCTCAGATTGCCAATTTACATTTACTGTCGGCCTCAGTTTGCCAATTTACTTTCCAATCGGCCTCAGATTGCCAATTTACTTTCCTGTCGGCCTCAGATTGCCAATTTACTTTCTTGTCGACCTCAGATTGCCAATTTACATTCCAGTCGGCCTCAGATTGCCAATTTACATTTCTTGTCGACCTCAGATCGCCAATTTACATTTACTGTCGGCCTCAGTTTGCCAATTTACTTTCCAGTCGGCCTCAGATTGCCAATTTACTTTCCTGTCGGCCTCAGATTGCCAATTTACTTTCTTGTCGACCTCAGATTGCCAATTTACATTCCAGTCGGCCTCAGATTGCCAATTTACATTTCCAGTCGGCCTCAGATTGCCAATTTACTTTCTAGTCGGCCTCAGATGGCCAATTTACTTTCCTGTCGGCCTCAGACTGCCAATTTACTTTCCAGACGGCCTCAGATTGCCAATTTACATTTCATGTCGGCCTCAGATTGCCAATTTACTTTCCAGTCGGCCCCAGATTGCCAATTTACTTTCCAGTCGGCCTCAGATTGCCAATTTATATTTCCAGTCGGCCTCAGATTGCCAATTTACTTTCTAGTCGGCCTCAGATTGCCAATTTACTTTCTTGTCGGCCTCAGACTGCCAATTTACTTTCTTGTCGGCCTCAGATTGCCAATTTACATTCCTGTCGGCCTCAAATTGCCAATTTACTTTCCTGTCGGCCTCAGGTTGCCAATTTACTTTCCAGTCGACCTCAGGTTGCCATTTTCTTTCATGTCACCCTCAGATTGCCAATTTACATTCCTGTCGGCCTCAGATTGCCAATTTACTTTCCTGTCGGCCTCTGGTTGCCAATTTACTTTCCAGTCGGCCTCAGATTGCCATTTTACTTTTCCATCATCCTCAAGTTGTTCTTTTACATGTACAGATTGTCTCGAAGTGTCATTTTTCTGATTAGTCTTTTAACATTTCTTATAAGTTGTGAATTTGGGTCAAATTGGTTAGCCATTGTTCTTTGAGTGATTCACGCATATTTGATTTCTGAACCGCATCATCTCATGTGACTTTACTTGAAAGTTTATGTCATTTTTTTTTTTTCAGATTTAGATTTCATTGCATTGCATGCATCGCTGAACAAAATCGATGTTCATGTCTTTACTCATTCCTTATGAAGACAATATTTAAAATTCAAATTTTTGTGTTTTCTTATAAGAAATGAGTAAAGAGGGGCAACTGTGAACACCTGATTTTGTCCAACCCATAAGAAAATTTGCATAATTACTTTATAGTCTTTTCATTTATTACTTTTAAACTAATCTTTTATTTTATCCTTTAGCTCATTTCATAAAATAAAAGAAAAAGAGAGAGTCCAACTTATTTAATTCAGTTCATTTCCATTTGTCCACTTTTTTTTTTTTTTTTTTTTTTTTTTTTTTAAAAAAAAAAAAGAAGAGAAGTCCGTTTTCATTTAGCAACAAAATAACAATAAAACAAAAATAAATAAAAACAAAGTAACAGATCCATTCTGTCACGGGTTCACATACCCGTGAAGCAACAACTGAATTGGGATGAGGGAAAGAAGAAAAAATAAAAAAGAAAAGAACACAATGATGATGTTCTTCTGAACTTTGTGCAAAGAGTCAGAATTCTTTCAGTTCCAAAACATGTGAACTGGGGAGCTAGCAAAACCCGTGGAAATGATCATAGAAATGGGAATATAAAAGACATATTATCATCAATCATCAGGGGGGGATTCATTCTTGATGATAGTTGATCCTTCGAAGGGCGCAGTCACATTTTTTTTTTGGGCAATAATCAGAAAGAAGAATCAAGATCAATAGAGAGGTACAGATAAAATTTTGAAAATCATTTGAGTACCAACATCATCATCATCACGCATCAAAACCAAAATAAACAAACCATTGCAAAAATAAAATCACAGCCAACAATTTACAACCAAAACAAAAATAAACCTGAAGCCAAAACCAGATATCAACCATTTTTATCCTAGTCCATATCAATCTCACAAATAAAAACACAAACTCAGCACAAGTAATGAAAATCTAGACCATAGTCCAGAATTGAGTTTTTCTTTAGGAAAAGAGAGGCAGAACCGGAAAGGAAGGCCAGCGGTGGTCTCACCACCCACTCCCCACCGCTGGTCCATCCTTCATTATCCTCCCCTATAGCCCAGCCACATGCAACCATCCCTCCATCAGCCACCAGCTCGCCACGCGCGCGCGCTCCCGCATTGCTGCACCAGCCAAAGCTCCACCGCGACTCAGTCCGCCACCCCTCCTCCCATGCAGTCATTTCACGCGAAGTCACTTCCCCATGGTCACCCTTCCTTAGCTGCCAGTCAGCCACTTTTATCCCTCTCCCAGCAACTCATCGCATGCCTTTTTTTTTCAGTCATAAACTCCATTTTCCAGCTGTAATCTTCCTTTGCTTCTCCTCTTCACAAATACCCAATTTTCAGATCTGACATATACAGACCCAAACTCAGCAACTCCAACCACCACAGCCTTCCCCTCGGGCCGCGAAACTTTCCTCCTCCAGCTGGACAGCATCGCGACCTTCCCCTTCAGCCACCTCTACCGCGCGCTTGCTTCCGCCAAGCCTGCCTAGTTCACTACCATAAACAGCCCTCCACATATGGCCACATGCTGCAGCACACCTCTCTCCTCCATCAGCCTTCTCTTTTTCCCTGCGTGTGATTTTTTCCTCTCATTTCACTCTCATTCTCTCTCCCTCTCTCACTCTAGCTCTCTCATCCTCTGTGTTTTCTTTTCTTTTTGTCCCTAAGAAAGAATGAAACTGAAAGCTTTCCTCATTCCAGATGCTTCCATATTGCGCTTTATAATTATTCATTTACCCATACTTTGCTTTATGGTTATTTGTTTACATTTTTTTATTTCATTTTTATTTGTAATGGCATCGTGTGTGTGTGAAAGTATGAGAGAGACTTAGTGTGGGAGTGTGTGTGTTTGTCTCTGTGTGTGTATGAATGCATGTGTGTCTCCCTTTATCTCTCTCTTCGTGTCCATGTATGCGTTTGTGTTAGTGAGAGCAAGAGAGTGTTCTGTGCATGCATGTGTAAAGGTTACAAGATTCCTTTTCTTTTCTAGCTTCTTTAGTTATAATAACATTATTTTATGTGTAGTTACCAAAGTAGTTTAGGTGACAACCCATATGATAACGTTAGTGTTTCTCCACTTTTGATGGTTGTTTTGATTTATTTTCTATTTATTATTTGGTGTAAGTTGTATTTGGGGTTTATTGGAATTTTTTATTTCAATTAAAAAACATGAAGTCCTAATATTCCCTGCCAACCCGTGTTGTATTGTATATTATTGAGTTTAGTTGGTTTTGATTATATACCATTTTTATTTGGGCTGGGAATGTTGTTTCTTCCAAGTTAGGATTCCTTTTATTTGTTTGGATTGTTATATATTATTGTTGTTTGTGGTTTGCCACCGTTTCTAATATTCCAGAGCCTTCCCTGTGGCCTTCTTAGTTTTGTTTTATTAGTCTTTTATCTTTTATTTATTTAGTGTGGATATGCATGTGTGCGTATACAGCTTTTGTGAACAATGAACTCATACCCACTTTTGTTTCTTTTTCTATTATTTTATTTATTGTGTTTTGTTTATAGCTTTTGTAATGAAACTCAAATTCCATATCCCAGGCACTTCTCGTGGTGCACATGGTGTCCTTGTTAGCATTTATTTCATTTGTTTATTGAGTGATGCTTTTAATCTTTGCATGAGTCACGTTTGTTGTTGTTTGGGTGGGACTCCATTTTTTGTTTTGTTGTGGGAATTCAATATTTTATGTGGGGTGGGTCAAGTTTGTTTTTTTTGTGGAATGGGACTACCGTATGCATGTGGGATGGGAATTCATTTTTTGTGGGGTGGGTCTCTATTTCTTTTTGTATTAGTTTATGTGAATTGTGTAGGATTTCATATCATATGTGAACCATTTATTCTTTGGCATGGTGATTTTAGTGGCATTTTTTTAAAACCAAAAGAAAAATTCTTGTTGGATTGTTTACTCTAAACCCAAAAGGAAGTCTCTCCCAACGTCTTCATTTAAATTTCAAATCCGAACATTTTCATTCAGTTTTCAAAATGTGTTATGTTCTTCTATTTTTCATGGTTCACTTTTATACATATTCTCAAACATGTTTGTATGTTCTATAAAAAAAAAAAAATAGTCTCTGATTGCATTGTTCTTTTATATATATATATTTTTAAAAAAAGTCTTTTTAGTAATTATTTTAAATCATTTGATTGAAATCAAATAAATTAGTTCAATGAATGACTTAATTGTTTATTTTGATTTGGAATGAAGTGCGTGTTAAAAGTTTGTAAACAAATAAAAATTTAAAAAGGGTTGAAAAAAAAATAAATAGTAGTTAGGACTCTTGTACTTACTTGTTTGATTATTCTATTTATCATTATGTTTGGTTCAAATTAATGGTATATTTATTGCTTATGAACTATGTTGTCAATTCATGTCAAAATTAGATTTTATTAAGTCATTTTATATTATTTCATTCTTGATTTGTAAATATTTATCATTATTTTTGTTTATTTATAAATTTATTGTCTTTTATTGTTATGTATTATTTTTAATTTTAGTTAATAATCAAATTATTTTAAATGAGGATGTTAATTTAGTCGTAACGGCTTGTTAACTCGCTTAAACATCCGAAATTTGTAATGACTTGATGTTTTAAATTTTCAAACAAAAATTAGATTTTTATAATTTGTATTACATGTAAATATTTTCTTTAATACCTTTTTATTCTTTAAGTTTTAAATTAATTAATTTGTTAAATATTTTATTTTGAATAAAAAGTTAATTTAGCGAGACGGTTTGTTAACTAAATATTTTGGACATCTAGTTTGTGATAATGACTTGATGTTTCAAACTTTCAAGCTAAAGTTAAATTTTATGACATTATTTTATTCTGCTTTGCATGTAAATATTTTTGTTCATTATTATTATTATTATTGTAAATATTTATTTAGTATTTATTTATGATATTATTTTATTCTGCTTACATGTAAATATTTTTGTTCATTATTATTTATTATTGTAAATATTTGTTTATTTATTCATTTATTTATTATTATTATTATTATTACCCCCCTCTTTCTTCGTTGAAATGTATATATTTTATTTCAAATAAATATGTTAATTTAGCCGTGACGGCTTGTTAACTCAATATTACGGATACCTGAGAAATGTGATGGGCTTTGGTACTCCGAAATTTTCTTATTCTAAAAAGATTTTCTTTTATAATTTTCATAAAATAAAAGTGTAAATAAATATTTTGAAAGGTTATTAATAATTTGCACAATTAATTAAGGTACCGTCTAAAGACGGGTGTATTAGGGGTGCTGTAGGATTAAGTCCCTACCCTTCCCTAAGCATAACCGACTCCCGAGCTTAGATCTGGTTTCAAAGATCATTTTCTTTAAACAAAATGGTTTTTCCATGTTTTTACCAATTAAATAAAACTTGGTGGCGACTCCATTTCAAAAAATCATTTTTTCACCGTCCCGTCGCGATCCCGGTTGCGATAAACTGCAATTGCTCATCGTGGCTTAGAAAATAGATCTCACAAATAGCCAATGTTTTTTTGAAAAATAGTACCTTCTTTTCACAGAAATCGCTCACTATCTCCAGCGGCCTTTCCACCCACATCTATAGCCAAAAACAACTACTGGCGATGCTAAACGAAAATGCATGCCATTCCAACACCACGCTCTGCCTCCGCCGCCACATTACAAATGCCCGCATTGCTTCCACTAGACGATGCTCGCGCGCTTCAATCATCTCGCCAAAATGAAGAATAGAGCTTTGTTGACCTACTACTTCCACCATCGAACCAGAAACAAATTCGGCTCTCCACCAGTCTGCAGATAAAAGTCTAACCCCACTAGTTGCAACACCAAATGGTCCCCAGCCAATGCTTCAATTAGGGCTTTGGGGTGGCGGCGATATGGAGACTTTCCCACCCACACTCTCACTCACAATTTTGGGGTTCAACTTTTTCTTTTCATGAATAATAGTTATTTTCTTTTTAAAATCATCGTTTTAGCTGTCTTGAAAAAATACAAAATAATAAGACCTGATTTACCATCCATTGATCTTAAATTGGTCTTTACACACTATTAGCTATTCAGTAATCTCACCTCTTTAAACAAATGCATATCTTTCTCACGGTCTTCCACAGGGAAACTCCATCAAAGGCATTGACCAACACATATAGAGGAGTAGTCACCTTCTAACTATAGTAATTGAAGATCACCACCAAAAAGAAAAATAGAATTGGAAAAAAAAAAAAACAATTTGGTGATTAGAAGCCGTCCACCACGGATACCCCAACGGCGTCATGACATTAAATTACCAGGGGATGTAACTCTCAAGGAATCGTTGCATTCAACGTCTCTGCCGATTTTGATGAAAACAGTATCATTCTATTTGTCCCATATTCAATTTGTACCCTTCTCCCTTTCCTTCGTTGAAATTTATGTTGTCTTATCTTACATCTATATCTGTGCTAATGTGGCTATTAAATGCCGTTCAAGCATTCGCATCATCGGATATAAAATTATCTGCTAAATCTCATTCATATATTTACCTTGTTTTTAATAGCATTTGGCTCTCCTAGTATAACAGAGAGCTTAAGTTGATAAATGGCGGATTGGGCTCCGATAATAATTGGTTTCATACTGTTTGTGGTGTTTTCGCCGGGTTTACTGTTCCAGCTGCCAGGCAAAGGCAGGCCAGTGGAATTTCTCAATTTTCAAACAAGTGGCGTCTCCATATTTGTTCACTCCCTTCTCTTCTTCGGTTTCATGGTTATCTTCCTCGTTGCCATTAATGTTCACATAAGTAGCGGATAAACCATTCGCTACACATGTCATGTGCTACTTTAGGTAGAGATGTCAGTCTAGCAGACCTCTTTTCAATTCGTCTTATTGATTCATGTATTCGTAAAATTATACCCATGCATCCATGAGTTTCACCGGGTGAAAATCGTCACTTGTGACAATTGTGTGCGATTTTAAAAGGTTGCTGTGACCAATATCCTGGTTCTTAGTAAGTAAGCAGCAACCACCATACTAATTTGTCTTGGTGAGTTTGTTGTTTTGGCATTTCCATTCTTGTTTAAAGCAAATTAACATCTATCAGCTATTACCATGTCAATTACAATATAAATACGCACAAAATGATAAGAAATTGCAGGAAAAGTTTTCTACTATATAAGTGGGAGAGGTAAAAGCATAGTTTAGAAACCTCGAGATATAGCACACATGGTAGCTAGTTGGGTTCTTTAAATGAGTTTGATTTCTGACAGTGTGTATGGAAAGAATTTTATGGCCAGAGACAAAACCTGTCTATGTGAACTTTATATCTCGAGGGAATTAGTCATTGCTTTCGGTGATGAACACCTTTGGTTCATCCAAAAAAAAAGTATAAAATTGTTGTTCCAGATTTTACTACAACTATGTTAGATTGTAATTTCTCTTGCTACATTACATAACCTGACTTCAAATTGTATATCATATTCATATTCGAGGTTACAATATTGTAGTGTTGGAGGCTTCTAGTCTCTGAAGCATGGGTGCTCCAAAATGGTCATCGTACCAGTACCCGATATGTATCTAATACCAGTACTTGTTGGGTACTCTGGGTACTTATTAATCAATAATTTCAATAAGTAAAAGTTACTTAAATATTAATTCATCCTTATAAAATATTAGATTTTACAATTAAATGAATTAAACTACTATTTTATCCCTTCAAAACTTGTATTTTTTTAATATATTTTTAATTAAGCATCATAAAAAATTATTTATTTTATGAAATAATTATTTTATTAATTATAATTTTATATTTTTATATAATATATCTTCCCATACGCATACCTTAATTTTTGAAAAATTTTCATACCCCGTACTCATATTTGTACTCGATATGGGTACCATATCCGTACCTATGCAACATAGCTTCTAATATTAAGTCTTATCCGTATGTATTTTATAATTTCTCACAACTGTAATGATGAAAGACAACTATGACTGCAACCCCAATTCAAAATCATGTTACAAAAAATCAAATCATTGGTTCTTACGTTTTAAGGGTCATGCTCAGGTGCCGAAGGTGATCAAAGCTTTTGGTGCCCAAGGTTACACAGCTATGTGAGGGCGTGACATGTATGCGCATAGCCAATGTTGTTAACACTACAAAAAAAGAGGTTAATTAGGGCGGTTATATTTGCAAATTGCGGCGGTTAAAACTGCCATTTTTTTTCCAGTAATGGCGGTTCCTCAAACCGCCGCAATTACCAATGCCGTTAGGTAAATTGTAACGGTTATAAAAAAAACCGCTACAATCGCCCCTACTTAATTGCCATAATTCTCCTGAGAATTATGGCGGTTTCAAACCGCCGTAATTTTTAGTAACATATTTAAAAAATAAACTGCAGCGGTTTGGTAATTTTGTTTAAAAAAGTAATAATTATGGCAACTTGAAACCACTGCAATTTGCTACAAAATATTTTGAAAGAACTATTTATTACAACAATTTTAAACCCACACAACAATCACAAACATAACTTGAAACCACTGCAATTTGCTACAAAATATTTTGAAAGAACTAGTTATTCACATTTCTCATGATGAAACAGTATCTTCATGAAGCTGTGTTGTAAGGTAATTCACTAAGTTGGAAGCAACTCCATAGAAGGCCATCCTTTCAAATGCTTCATAGCCTGAAATATTATGCCATAAAAGAAACAAAATATATAAGCATTATATTTATATTACTATATGTTATTAAAAACAGGAAACTTTGCTATTGTCATTGCCATAGCTCCACAAAACTAGCCACAAAAGAATTTGTTGAGGTTGGTTGAGATGGAAAACAACTTTGATTCTTCAAAAACTTAAAGCCATTAATACCTCTTTGGCTCTTTATAAACAGCATGAAGAATTCTATGTTGACATGTTGAACTAACCGGAAATCAAGCCAAAAAAACATGCATGAGAATCGAAAAACAAGATCTTAAGTGGAATATAGGTTTCTTGCTTAACTATATCTTTCAACATGAACCAATTATATTAATGGTTTACTAATTCTCTGGCCTTTTCTCCAGAGACCAAAATCTTCAAGGTTGAAGCTTAGATAGTGAAGATTAAGCAGTTCATATCTAAGAAAATTTAAGCTTAGACAGTGAGTGAATAATTTGGTTAGGAATTAATATTAGTTCTCACCAACAAGGAAAGCGCAAGCTTTCCATTTGCCAGTTTTAGATGCAACTGCAGGCTGGCCACGGAAGTCAACAGTGCCATCTTGAGAATAATCTAGTTTGGCTTCCATTAGGTATAGGAAATAAGAATAACAAGAATAAGAGCTATAGAGTGATATATCACAGCAAGCAATAAATTGAGAAGGGTCTCAAGAAAAAATTTGGCAACCTACACCATAATCCCATACCTAACAATGAATCAATCTCCACTCATCAAACAAATAAAAACAGTAATAATAATAATACTTAAAACAAACAAACAAAGCTAACTCAAGTACACAACAAAAACAATTTGGCAATCAAGAAGAATAACCACAAGAAGTAGTGACCATTAATGACAGAACCAGAACTAGATTAGTTTATTATTGGTCCCTAGATTGTAATGAAGGGTTGGTCTAATCAATCTATTTCTATAAAGTTGGTGTGCACTAAAATATTCACCTCAATCCGGCTCTCAACATCTTATCTCAAATCCTAGCAGCAGCATCCATTCTTCCCACCTAAAAATACTCATCCACAAGCACACCATAAACCTGTTCATCTCCAACTAACACCTCATCCTGCTCCACCTCAGCAAGCAACTTCTCTACTTCCTCCATCCTACAATGCTTACAGTACCCTTTATTAACATGGTACAAGTAACCACATTCCTCGAAACCCCCTTCTCCAACATCACACCCACCACCTTGTCAGCTCCTTCCACATCCTGTGACAAACATACCCATTAACCACATTTCATCGAACACATGGAGTGCATCCTCAGTCATCCCTCTGTCCGCAAAAACCCTGAAGTATGATGATTTTATAATTACATGTGTTTGGAACACACCTAGCTTTACTAGTTAAACAGGGGGAAAAAAACGTAATTCATACTTCATAAGTTGAAGTGAGGGTAGGATATAATAAAAAACTCTAGATGAACACACTGAAATCCATACTCTATAATTCAGACTTCATAATTGACCCTAGCAACTCACGAACAAATATGCTACATGCCAACATGATAAGCTACCATAAATTCAGATATATTCCAAAAGTTCAGCAACCAATTACACCACTAAACACACATTAACAACTCTACAAATCCATACGATAAATACATATATGAAATCGCATTTCAAAACAGCAATTGGCACATGACTTAAGTTCCCAAAAGTTGAACACTAATTAAACTAAAACAAGAAGAACACATACAAAGTTGGTTGACATATCTTCCTCCATAAATTGAATTCACATTATCCTGCCAGAATAAGAACAAACAAATTTATTCAGACACACTAACAAATAAATTAGCCCGAACATGATCTATAGAGAAATTCAGACCTCTTCACAGCAACAATGTCACCTCTAGCATATAAAAATTCGACAGCAGTATCCACAAACCATTATATTCTATTTAAATATATTAGCAGATACCATCCTAACCTACAAAAAATAAATTATGAAGAAGAGAACCAAAGTGCGATTGTCAATGAAAATGAGAATTGAATTGAGAAACAAAGGGTTTGGGGCTTCCTCTGTTCCGAGAGAAGAGAAAAGCAGAGGGACCTTGAGCACGAGAGAGAAAGAGGGGGGGCTGGGTTCGAAGAGGATTAGGGATTTGAAAAGCAAACCTTGAGCGGGCGAGGTTGGGACCTTGAGCACCAAAATCACTGAGGAACAAAGTGTAGTAGTGGGCGCCGATCTACCTCTCCGTTGCGCCGCGCGCCGCTCGCTCCCCACTTGCGAGGCCGGCACAAGATTGCAACCTCTTCGCTGCGCTCTTCCCCATCCACTGTCATCTCCGCCCCTTGTTCCTTGCGGGATCCTCCTCCGCCATACGCGAACAGCGCCACGCTTCTGCACCAGCCGCCGCGCCTCTGCATCTCTGCCACGGACCGCGCTGCCTCCTTCCCTGTGATTGAGAATTGAAACTTCAGAGAAAACCATAACTCAATAACCCTAATCCCCCCTTTTTGTTATTTCTTTAAACCCAATAATTTAGAAAAATTGGAAAACAGCAACGCTCATAAATTAAGGAACATTACGGCGGTTAGTTACATATCCAACCGCCATTTTTTCATTGTAATTGTGGTGGTTAACAAAACCGCCTTAATTCACAGTAATTTATGGCGGTTTCAAACAATTATCGTAATTTAACCGTCACAATTAACTAGTTTTTTTGTAGTGTAAGTGGTGTAACAAATATTAGGTAACATGTAGAGTTAATTAATACGATTAAAATTTTTTCCTATTTTTTAATTTTTCTTTTTTTTAACCTTTTAATTTTAATTTTGTTTATTTAGTTTAGAGAATTCGGTATGTCCGAAGTTAGTGCAATGAACAGTCCATTTTTTCTTTTTCAATTTTTATTTTATTTATTTTTAGTTTGAATTCAACTATTTTTTTTTCTTTTCCAAATTTTTTTTATCATTTGTATTGTTTTTATTTTAATTTTTGATTTATTTGTTTTCAAAATTTGGTTAGTCCAAATTAAGTGCAATAAATTGTACTTTTCCATTTTTTAATTTTTCTTATTAAAAATATTGAAATGAGTCTTTGTCTCTTAATGAAAGACAAAGACAAAAAAGAATGATAAAACATTTAAAAAAGGAAAAAAAAAACTAATTGAATTCAAATAGAAAAACAAATAAAACAAAAGAAAGCAAAATATAAATAAATAAAAGAAAAATTGAAAAAGGAAAAACATATTGTTGAGTGCACTAAATTCGGACATACCGAATCATGAAAAACAAATAATCAAACATAAAAATTAAGACGCAACAAAAAGAAAAATAAAAAATAGGAAAAATGAAAAAAGTATCATGTATTGCAATGAATTTGGAGTAATCGAGTTTTGAAAAAATAAAAAATAAAAACAATAAAAATGATAAAAAATCTTGAAGAAAAGGAAAAAAGCACTATTTATTTATTTGAATTCAGACTAAATTATGAAAAAAATAAAAAATAAAAAATTGAAAAGGAAGAAACGTACTATTCATTGCACTAAATTCGAACTTACTAAATTCTGAAAAGCAGATAACTAAAAATTAAAATTAAAAAGAAATAATAAAGAAAATTAACAAATGAAAAAAAAATGAAAAAGTATTTTTTATTGCACTTAATTCGGACTAACCGAATTTTGAAAAAAATAAATAAAAAATAAAAATAAAAACAATAAAAATGATAAAAAAAAGAAAAAATACTTAATAATAGAAATTAACTATTTTTGGTCCATAATCCTAAACCTGATACAGTAACACAATTATTATTTCACATACTTAATCACTTCATTCACGCTTTCTCAAACCTGTTGGGACCCACTTCATGCCACATGACATTTTTCTATTGGACAAAACTCTTACGGGCACCACAGGGATCAACTATCTTAGGCATGTGAGGAACCGCCATGTTTTAATTTAGTGGAAGTTACATCGATCTGATATATTTACAAGGAACCAAAACAGAAGCAGTAAAAAATGCTATGTCCACACTCCTATCCGACAAATAACAGATAAGATTTCTTGCCTGAGAATATCCAGAGGCATTCATATAAATATCTTGTTAGCGCTTTTTTTTGTTTTTTTCATATGCGGATAAAGATGAATCTATCAGCACATCTTCAACTTGTCATGGATGGAAAAACATGATTCTTCTATAAAGTAATGCATGCATTCATGCAAAACCAACTTATCAATTAGATCGAACTTAAGGGTACTTATGAAGAATTATCTTCGATGGATTTTAAAGGATTTCATACAGACAGAGATCACAAACAAGAGCATCAATTTTAAGCCACATACAGCTTTAAAACATTTTCACGCGGAAACAGACGGATAGAACTAAATCGATCAGACGAAACAGATGAAATAGTTTATTCTATTTCATGGATATAGTCATCCAAACTCTCAGTTATGCATATATGTGATCTGCCACCTAACCTCGAAGTTTCAGCCAATTC
This sequence comes from Dalbergia cultrata, assembly GCA_031216105.1. Classification (NCBI taxonomy): domain Eukaryota; kingdom Viridiplantae; phylum Streptophyta; class Magnoliopsida; order Fabales; family Fabaceae; genus Dalbergia; species Dalbergia cultrata. The sequence goes on along the minus strand of CM062353.1, from coordinate 24,303,525 downwards.
TTTTCCCCTTCTAGTGCTTTAGCAGTTTATTGGCCTCATCTGTACCATAAATCGTAGGTGCCAAAAGTAAATAATAATATTCTACCGAATAAAGTAATAAACCAAACTAGATAAAACTTCAAATTTTAAAATAAAAAAAATGAAAGCCAGAGATAGGCGAAAGATTCCTTTCTTTTTTTTATTTTATTTGTGTTATCCTAAATGCTTTGAAAGGAAGAAAAGTTGTTACCTTGTGTTTCACAATATAGGTGCATTTAAAGGTAGTTACGTTTTAAATTATCTATAATTTTAAATAGAGTTTAATTCCTATATATATATATATATATATGCATCGATAATGCAAAACAATTTTACACTTTTAGCTAATAGAATTTCATAAAATAACCAATCATATATTGGTGAATGGTAGTGATAGAAGGTATTTATTTTCTATGATCTATCACTTTAGTAAAATTTGATTCATTGATAGTATATAATTATTTTACATTGTCAGTACATAAAAATTAAATTTTAATTTCTAAATATCAAGAACTAATTAATATTTCTTTTCAACTTTAGCTTTACTTTAATTATGTTTATTAATAAAACCCTATAAAGTATGTATGAGGTTTTAATTTTAATACAACGACAATTTTATTTCATTAGTTTGATTCAGTATTATCAAGATCATTTGAATAATTTTAAATATATGTATTAACCCTAAAATCAAAGAAATTGTGAATCGGAAAAGGTATTTAGTGCACTAACACGTTTATTAGAAAAATTCATGAGCACTCCAAGATCGAGGAAGAAATTTGGCATTCTATTCCATTTCAAATTTACATTATGTACGGTTTCCCCACTAAAAGAATTTAGAAGTAGGAGTTTAATTTTGATACACTGTAAATCAATTATGTGTTACTATTAGCAAGAGATTTAATTAACGGGTGGTTTGTTTTAGCCAAATATTTTTGTTAATGTGATAATATATAATTAAATGTCCATATAAAATTATTTTATAATAATAATGTATAGAAATTAAACTTTAACAGCGATTACTTTTTTACTTTTTACTTTATAAAATTCTCATTTTAGAGGATGTAAATAATAAATATATTCTATTAAGTGCTCGATATCCTTTTTTTTATGAACTAGAGTATCTACCATTGGAAGTAATGACTAATCCCCTTGAGGTGTAGAGCTCATATATGTGGGTCTTGCCTCTAACCATAAAACCTTTGCCATATACACTGCCAAGAATCAAATCCTTGACTAGATGCTTAAGGAGTCCAGCTAGCTACCAACTGTGCTAGGCCTCATGATTTGCTTGATATCCATTAAATTTTGTAATTATAACTAGACGTAATAGTGACTAGAAAACTTAAATTTTAAACAGTAAAAGAGATTAGAGAACAAGTCATTCCTTACTTAGACTATGTATGCAAAAGCCATTAAGATTGATCTAATAGTAAATGCTTAAGTAGTATATATGATATCCTAGATTCAAATATCATTAGGACTAATGTAATTGAAGTAAAAAAAATGTGTACATTAAAAATATGAGTTTAATTTCTTACATTATCATCCAATCAAACGATTTTATTTGGACATCTTTTCAATTGTGGGTTTGAGACTTAACTACATTGCTAATGTGTCAATATGCAATTGGATGGCAGTATAAAAAACGTTTTAAATTATTAGTACATCAAAATTAAAATCTAAAAATTATAATTGAAACTCCTATGTAACTAATCAACCAAGTTAAGACATTAAATACCAAACAGTGTGGAATAATAGTATATTCTAGATAAAACCCTAAATTGGTCCTTATTAAATATTTACATAGGATAAATTGGTTCTATATAAAAAATAAATAAATCCAAAGAAACTTCTGCCAAATTAAAATATTGGATAAATTGATCTCCCTATAAAAAAATTGATCAAATTGGTCTCTCAAAAATATGAAAAATGTCAAATTGATCATGTATAGAAGGACTAATTTGTCTAATAATTTTAATTGACAGGGACTTGTTTTAGCTTTTTATTCTAAAAGGACCAATTTGTCCCATGTAAAATTCAAGAGGAATCAATTTGAGGGGTTTTGTGTATATTTTATGTTAAGGCAAATTGCATTGATCTTCTTTGACATTTGGTGAAATTCACTCCACCACATCTTTATTTGTAAAATTTGCTCAGGAAGTCCCTAAGTTTATGAAATCATTGTACTGACTTTTCTTGAATTCTTTAAATCATTATACTAGTCTCACATTTATCATACACTCAACAATACATTGAGGGGTGGTCAATGTCACCTGTACAAATAGACAAGAGTTGTGAATTTCACCGAATATTAGGAGTAGTTGAGTGTAATTTACACATTATTTTATTCACAAGCATTTCCTGGACAGCGAAGAAAACAAAGACTTACGTTGAACATCATTCTTGTGCAATATGGTGGAACCAAGAATGCAGGCTAAAAATGGATAAGCTAGAAAGAGTGGGTGCATAGAACAACAGCACCAAAAGAGTGACACAAGGTAATAAGAGGAGCCCGAAGAGGAATGTGATCGACCTGAAACGCATCAAGGCAAGGGATATATGTAACATCTATCACATCTAGGCATGCTATGTTTCACCGTTCCCAATGTGAGTTATTTAACTCCCAGCATGCAGATATTGTTCGCTTTGGGGCCTAACTAGGCGTCCCTCACAGATTTGCTCTTTCCTTTTTCACGGGGAAAACATGTCTGCATAAAGGAGGTATCCATACCCTTATAAGGCATATGCTTCGTTCCCCTCCCCAACCGATGTGGGAATAGTTCCACCCCTTCTAGTGGGGCCCAATGTCTTTGTTGGATGGCATACCGATCTCGGGACTAGCTCTGATACCATTTGTAACATTTGTCAGATCTGGGCACGCTATGTATCATCGTGAGGGCCCTACTAAGAGGGGGTGGAGCTAGTTCCACATCGATTAGGGAGGGGAACTAAACATGCCTTACAAGAATGTAGATACCTCCTCTATGTAGACGCATTTTTCCTTTGAGAGAGGGGAAAAATCCGTGAAGGGCACCCAGTTAGGCCTTAAATCGAACAATATCTGCATGCCGAGTGTTATGCTCGCACTGGGCATGACGATATATGGTGCTCCCGGATGTGACAGATGTTACAGATGGTATCAGAGCCAATCCCGGGATCGGTGTGCCAACCAGCAAGGGCGGTAGGCCTCAACTAGGAGGGGTAGAACTAGTCCTACAAAGGTTTGGAAGGGGAACAAACCATGCCTTATAAGGGTGTGGATACCTCCCCTATGCAGACTTGTTTTCCCTTTGAGCGGGGGAAAAGCAAATTTGTGCAGGGCGCCTAATTAGGCCCCAAAACTGACAATATCTGCATGTCGATTGTTACAAACTTATACTAGGGACGATGATACATATGGTATCAAAACCAATCCTGGGATCGGTGTACCAGCCAGCGAGTACGCTTGGCCCTACTAGGAGAGGTTGAACTAGTCCCACATCGGTTAAAGGATGGGAACGAAGCATGCCTTATAAGGGTGCGGATACCTTTCCTATGCAGACGCGTTTTCCCCTTGAGAGAGGGAAGGGCAAATTCATGAGGGGCGCCCAGTTAGGCCCCAAACTAAGTAGACAATATCTACATGTCGAGTGTTATAGACTCACACTGGTGATGGCGATACATAGCGAGTCTAGATGTGACAGATATTACAGATAGTATTAGAGTTAGTACTGGGATTGGTGTGCCAGCTAGCGAGGACGCTGGGCCCCCACAAAGAGGGGTGTGTACACTTGGAGTTGTCTCTAGTCATTAGGATGTTAGCTATAAAGTCAGAAGCTAACCCAAGTCAAAATTTGTTTGATTGGTGGGCAATATTGATGAGTGAGATTAGTCCACAACCTAGTTTTATTCCAAAGGATTTCTAACAGGCCAAGAAATTAGTTTCAAAACTCAGGCTAAAATCAGAAAAAATATATTGTTGTTTAAAGGGATGTATGTTGTATTACAAAGATGGTGTAGACCTAATCAAAGGCAAATTTTGTGAAAACCTAGGTTCAAACCAAAAGGATTTGAATTGGAAGGTATAAGGATGTTCCCTACAAAAGAATGCACTGTTTGCCCCTAATTCCAAGGTTAAAGTGGTTGTATGCTTCAATAAGTTTAGCACCTCACATGAGATGACACTTTGAGAATAAGAGAAATAATGGTGTCGTGACTCGCGCTTCCCATGGTGAAACCTAGAAACACTTTGACCAAACTTATCTTGGCTTTGCTGCGGATCCTAGGAATGTTAGGTTAGGGCTTTATGCAGACAAATTTGATCTGAATAATCAGTTTACCAAACCCTATTCCTGCTGGCCTGTGGTTGTTGTACTTTATAATCTTTCTCCTGAAATGTATAAGAAAGATCCTTACATTTTTCTAACTTGTATAACCCCTAACCTCAATAATCCTAAAGCCAAGATTGATGTTTACCTTCAACTATTGATTGATGAGCTTAAAGAGTTGTGGTATTCAAGTGTACAAACTTATGATATTTCCACGAAATAAAATTTCTTGCTGAGGGCAGCATTGATGTGGACCATCAATGATTTTTTGGCCTATTGAATATTATCAAGTTGGATGACGCAAGGAAAGTTGGCATGTCCAATATGTATGGAGGATACAAAGGCGTTCACATTGAAACATGGTCGGAAAAACTTATGGTTTGACTGTTATCAGAGGTTTTTGGACCTTGATCATGAATTTAGGGGTAAGAAAGACGCATTTAAAAAAAAAGGTGGTTGAACGTGATGAGCTTCCTGTGAGGTTAAGCGGTAACTAGGTTTAGCACAAAGTTAGAGACTTTCCAAAGATAACTAAACTAGGTAAATCCATATGATTGCCAGGATATAAGGTAGACCATAATTGGACTAAACAAAATATATTTTGGGAACTGCCTTATTAAGGGGATAATCTAGTTCGTCATTGTATTAATGTAATGCATGTAAAAAAAATGTGTATCATAACATCATAAATACTATGATAGACACCGATAAGACTAAGAACAATGTGAAAGCAAGGAAAGATTTGGCAGAATATTGTAAGAGACCTGAGTTGAGTTTACAGAAGTTACCAGATGGCCGTGTGTATAAGCTGAAGGCCAGTTACACACTAACTTCTATGCACAAACAAGCTGTGTGTAAGTGGATACAAGAGTTAAGGATGCCTGAAGGTTATGCCTCAAACTTGGATAGATGCGCCAATGAGAAAAAAGGACAATTTTTTGGCATAAAGAGTCATGATTGTCATGTATTTATGGAGTGTTTACTTCCTATTGTATTTAGAGAATTACCTCTCCCTGTTTGGAAGCCATTGACTAAGTTGAGTTAATATTTTAGAGACCTATTCTCGTCCACTCTAAGGGTTGAAGGTCTCCTAATTATAGAGAGAAACATCCCTATAATTCTATGCAAATTAGAGAGAATATTTCCTCCTGGTTTCTTTGATTCTATGGACCACTTGCCCATACACTTGACATACGAAGCACAGGTGTATGGGCCGGTTCATTACAGATGGATGTATTCATTTGAAATAAATATTGGAAGTTTTAAGAGAACTGTGAAAATAGAGCTCAAGTATAAGGTTCCATATGTGAAGCATATATATCTCAAAGGAGACATCTTTCTTTTATTCCTATTACTTTGAGTCACATGTTCAGTCTAGACGAAAAAATGTTGGTCGGAATGATGATCGAGGTGAAAGTTCAGTTCAACATATGTTGTCTATATTCAATCAGCCGAGATATGCTACTGGAAAATCCAAACCACATTGGCTATCAAAGAGAGAGAAACGACCTGCGTATTTGCATATCTTAATCAACTGTGATGAAGTGCAACCATTTAAAATGTAAGTGATATCAATGTATCACTTTCAATTGTTGATACATTGTCATGAATCAAATCAGATTTTACCTGTAATGTTTAATTTACAGGTATTTTGGACAAGTTGATGACCGAAACACCCTTGAACAATTTCTAGCATAGTTCAGATCCTTTGTATGTGACCTAATTATCTAGTAACCATTTGATCCAAAATTCACACACATGTTCTAGTTGTTATATTTTGTGTTGATGTTTGAAGTTTAATTATTCATGTAGGTATTTGATAAAAATAATAATGTAACATGTCCTTATTTACAAAGTTTGGCTTGGGGTCCTGCTAAGAAACAAACAGTTGGCCAATGTATTATGTGAACAGATATAAGTTTCATACATTTGAATAGGGCCAAGGGATAGCAACAAACAATAGTGGGGTATATGTCAGAGGGGATGCAAGCAGTGGGGACGATGATTGGTATGGAGTAATAAAAAAAATACTAGAGATTGGATATGTTGGTGATAGACCTAAGAAATTGGTAGTGTTGTTCAGTTGTGATTGGTACGACCCAAATCGTCCTGATGGAACACGCATGCACAATCAATATAAAATTACTGAGGTGAATCATACTAAGAGATATGATGCATATGATCTTTTCGTTATTGCCTAGAATTCAAGACAAGTATATTATGCACCATACCCTGGAAAGTACAAAAAGGATTGGAAAATGGTCATGAAAACTAAACCTAGGGGTCGAGTTGAGGTCGAAGAACTACCTGACGATGCTTATCAAGTGAATGACCCAATTCCTTCTCAGGTAGTCATTAATACATGAACATTGCCAAGTTTACATTCTGATTTAGGCGAGATTCAGATAACTCACTCTTCTAATGATCAATTAGTGAGTGAAAGCAGTGAAAGTGATGGTAGTGATGAAGAGGATGAGGAAGATGAGTTTGAGGATGATGTTGAGACTAAGAGTGATGAAGATAGTCCTCAACTTTGAGATTAAATGTGATGTGTCTATTCTCATATTTATTACATTATTTTTATTTTAAATTATCATATTATGAATTGATTTTTCAGACATTGTCGTTTCTACCTAAAGGAAAAAAAAACAAGGGGAAGGGGAAGGGTGTCCCAAATAATCAAATAATCACCTTTTTCCACTCAGGCATCCACCACAGCTGCTCACACCTTCACTTCTAGCCCTTCCATGCCACCACCCCATGCCCATAGGGAGTTTACCATGATACCTACTCCTGGGTATGTGACCGGAGTAATGCCTCCACGTCAACCACCATTAGCAGATCCCGTCCTCACCCTTCAACACGACTTAGAAGGGGGTGCCAATAGTGGGGCAGTTGGTGGTTCCTTGGCAGGGCAATCAGAACATGGATCCACAGCGGATAACTGGATAAAGCTTATACATGTCAATAACAAGTAAGTAAATTTTTCAATTCCTCATGAATCGTAATGTAATAATATGAACAATTTCTTGACATATAATAACAATGTTTTGTACTTTTTGCTATGTAGTTGGGAGCCAAACATATCGGCCATGCACAAAGTGACACACACTATCCAGAAATTATATGAATGACCGATTGAGTCCTTCGGCAAGTTGTCGAAGGCTAAGAAGGAGCGTTGATTTTTTGAGTGGAAAGTAAAATAAAATAATTATTACAAAATGCGTGATTTACTTTAGAAAGTACTTTCAATTACCTTTTTTTTCATGTGTAAAGCCACTTTATCATCCATCCCAAAGATGAAGAGTTCATGTTTAAGTGCTTCAAATCCAAGGCAACTCACAAGTTGCAAGACATGTACATCGACATTCGAGAGCGACGAGACGAGAACCCTAGGTGGATGACTCAGGCCAGCCTGGACTATTTGTGGCAACACTAGAGAAGTGAGAAGTTCAAAGCGAAATCTTTGAAGGCTAAAGAGAGCAGAGCGTTACATAAGGGTGGCTCCCTTCATTGTAGTGGTTTTGCTAGTATCGAGTCTACGCATCGCTCGATGGTTTAATCATTATTATAAACATTTTTTAATTTCTCTTGTTAAATTTATATTTTATCATATTAATATTTTATGTATGTCACTCGAAATGCAAGCCAATGAGCTGAAGAGGCCACCTACATAGAGTGAGTTATTCAAAAATACTCACATGCACAAGTTAAAGAAGACGTGGGTCGATCCTCGCTCCGAGAATGTTTGGGTATGTATGATCTATGCACTTATTGTCTATATATATATATATATATATATATATATAATTTATTATTTCATGGATTTGACCGTTAGTTTAATTAATTTTATTTTTTTATAGCATACCTATGAGCAACACTATCAGGAGGCCACGACCTAGCGAGAACAGAGGATAGAAGCTGGTGAGGACTACCTACCAATTGATGAGGACAAGTTGTGGTAAGAGGTAGTTGGCGATCCTTATAAGTACCGGATCTACAGCATGGGGCCACTGTACGTGAGTAGTTTATCCTTTGCCTCAGTCATTGGGGCATCTACAAGCACTGAGTCCACTACTGATGATGATGGGGCCCATGAGCAAGTTCACTTGCTCAACATGAAACTTCATCGTATGCAAGAGAAGGAGGTGGAGACTTGGCAAGCATTGCAGGAGGTGAAAAGGAATATGCAAGACAAGGAAAAGGCCATGGAGACGAGATTACGAAAGCAAATGAAGAAGGAGATGATGTCTTATGGAGGAAGATGGAGGCAGGCTCTTTCACACCACCAGACACTGATGATGTCATCACTGTTATCTCCAGTCACGTCGATTTGATTATAAAATAATTAAGCATGCTTTAGTTCAATTAATCAGTTTGCAAATTCAAATTCTAAAGTGATACATATTTTAAATCTTGTGAAAATCTCTTGACTAACAATTGATGAATATGAGAATATAGCATTACTAATGCATTAGAACACATAACATGAAACATGCATGTAAAAGTAAGAGAATAAGAAATAACACATTCTCTAATGCTTTTATTTATTCAAAATTTAGTTCTTTTAATATATCACTCTTTCTCATGGCGATTTAATATATCACTCTTTCTAATCACCTATTATTTAGGATTGGCTCAGCCTAACTAGTCATTGCTAGATTTAAATAGGAATAGAGTGAAAAACTTCACCTAAACTTTAAATTTGACTTTCTTTCATCTTGTCTTATGACATAATATAAAAGTCTCTTAGATTAACGGAGAACATAAGCACACCCTTTATGCATTTAATGGAAAAGTTTAAAATTTCCATCCAACATCCTTCGATTTGCATTTGAAGGCCTATGAGACATAATCCTAACTCATATTGATGCTCCAATCTACACTTTGCGTTAGAAAGAGCTAAGCTATGTCATGTAGTCCATGGGACGCTCCCTATGTACATAACATCTAATCACACACTTTTTTACAATTTAACATTTCAACTTGAGAACAACTTAATGCATAAACATGAATGAGCCTAAACCAATTGCCAAAGAAAATTTTCGAACCCAGCTATCGTATATCATAGTCACAAATATCCAGTGATAGAATCAACAATAACAACTTCAATATGACAAACAAATATGCAATTCAAGTTCTCAACATCAAAATAATTATTGAAATTAAAGCAACATGTCAAGTTCTACCAAAATTAATCATTTTTCCATTATTGCCTATAGTGCACCTAAAAATTTCATTTTCACTTTAAACTTCACAATTATACTTACCAATAATTACTCTAAACCAATTTTTCAAAGAAGCACAACCCCAAATCACGGTACGGTTAAGCTAAAACCACCACCATTAGTGGAGAAAGTACAAGTTGTAATGTTTATTTATTGTTAAAACAACCTTCCAAATCAATTTTGTAACCCAAGAAAATCCCATTTTCAATACCCCTCTGTTAGCTTCAGAACCCTTGAGAAAGCTATCATAACTTAGGTTTTGAATAACAACAAAGCAAATTTTGTTAAATGTTTTGAAGAAAGGACTAATGATTTGCTTGAGTTTCTATTGTGCTTAACAAGTTATTTTCCATGTATATATAATTCAATTCCTGATACATTTTTGATATTATCATATTTTAATATGATTAAAATCTCATTCAAAGAGATTCAGATTCTTAACAATATGAAAATTGTTCTAAAAGTGAATTACAGTATGTAAGAAGCTTAAGAAAGCCAGCTAGAGCATCAGAAAGTAATGCTGGGCCTTTAAAAATTAGTCTGTGACTTTAGAAAGTATCATTACAACATGAAAAAGTTCTATCTGATGACCAAATCAAGCACATAATCATTAATCTTAGTTGTAATCATTTTCGAAGAATATCAATATTATCTAAAGATCATCATTTATATATCTCAGAGAGAAGTTCGGATGGAACATAGAAGGCTCAGAAAGTGTAGAAGGACATCAGAAAGTGTAGGATGTATTAAAAACCATTGCATACATAAGAAACTATTCTAGATAATTAGAAACTGAAAGATATTTGAATTTCAAAGGAAGTTAAAACTTCAGAAAGTATTGATAGGCATGAGAAATCTTTTTCTATGCAAAAGGGAGATACTTTGAATAAGCCCAAACTAAAGGCCCGGGTTGCACCGCTTAAAAGAGATGGTGGGGTGAAGATACATGAACTAGTGCAAACTTCTCACGAGCCTATCATATTTAAGGCCTCATGTATTCATCTTGCATCGAAGCTAATTACAGCCCACTTCCTGTTTTAGGCACAAAGCCTTATCCTAATTTGGGAGGTAGTATTAGTCTGCCAACTGTGGTTACAAAGCGACAGCAGGTTGGGAATTCCCCTAAAATAAAAAATATGATTAATAATGTGGAGTTGCAGCTTAGTAGTGAGCTTGCTGCTGGACCAGCTACTATGGTACCTTAATGTTAATGCTTCATATTCGGTTTCAAGGTAGTACCCTATTCTCAATTTAGTTGTTTATGGATTGCTTTGATTGGAAAATTATTTCTTAGAACGTGTAGGATGCTATGAATTTACAGGAGAAGAAGCATGTTAAGGAATTAGTTAAGAAGTTCAACCTGGAAGTTTTCATTATAATGGAAAGTCATATTCAATACAATAATGTTAAATGTTTCTGGGGAAAAGCTAGGATTTATGGCGACTGTTGTTTTTTAGGTAGTTAGGCATGTTAAATCTTCTTCCATATCTTGAGTGCATATTTTGGAGATTAGATCTCAATGTTTCACTATGGAATTTGGTAGTGGTAGATCCAAGGCTTGTAATGCTGTATATGGTAGCCTTATTCCTATTAATCATACTACTTTCTAGTCTTACTTGAGGGATTTGACTCATGATATTGATGAGGCATGGCTTCTCATAGCGGATTTTAATGATATTATGCATCCCTTTGAGTTTAAGGGAGGGCATTTCTATGCGGCTAGAGTCGAGAATTTCCCACAAGTTTTGGATGATTGTGGTTTGATTGATCTTGGTGCCATTGGCTAGAAATACAAATGGTTCTATAGAGCTTCTTGTATGCATTCTATGGCAAAACAACTGGATAGAGCTTTGGCTAACATTATCTAGACCCATAGATTTCGAGATGCTTATGTCGAGAATCTCCCTTGCTTTCATTCTAATCATGCTCCCCTTCTCCTCCACCTGCATGGCTAGGATGGTGCTAGGCGGGAACAATTTTTCATTTTATTGTTGCGTGGGCCATGCATGCTAACCATAGTGATGTGGTCAATAAGGCTTGGGGTGAGGAGAATGGCAATTTGGGGCTAAGTTTGCAAGCCACTCAACAAGCCACGATTGTGTTTAATCGAGATGTCTTTGGGAATATTTTTTAAACATAAGCATGCCCTTGAAGCTCATATTCATGGGATGCAAAAGGAGTTAGAAGTTTGGGATACATCCTCATGAAACAGCTTGAACTTTCCTTACGAAAAGAATATGATGATATCTTATGTAGGGAGGAGATGCTGTGGTTTCAAAAGTCTAAGGAGGATCAAGTGAAATTTGGTGATAAGAATACTAGCTGCTTTTATAACCAAACCATTGTTCGATGGAAGAGAAACAAGATCCATGGGCTCTAGATGAGGGTGCCTGGTCTACTGATCAAGATTTATTATAGAGGGAAGCTATCAAATTTTATAGCACTTTATTCTCTTTTGATGGTGTCTCAGATATTAGTTTTCTCATAAGGTTAATGTGTCTTCCTTAACCCCTAAGGACAATAATTATTTGTGGGCTACAATGACTAACAAAAAGATTGCTAATGCGATGATCAATATGAAATCTTGCAAGGAATTGGACTGGATGGTTTTTAGGATTTCTTTTATAAACAATACTCGTATATTGTTAAGGAGGATGTTGTTTCTTTGGGGTGGGGGGACTTTCTCTATTGGGTGGTTAACCCCACCCTTAATCAGACTTTCTTAGTTCTTATTCCTAAAGTGGAGCAGCCTAATCACCTAAAGAATTATTAGCTAAGTAACCTTTGCAATGTTGCGTATAAGATCATCTCTTATGTCCTAGTGAGCAAACTGAGGCCTTTTTAACACTATCTTGTTAGCCTGTTGCAAGGTAGTTTTATCCTGAGATATGAAACTTTAGAGAATATTATTTTGGCTTAGGAGGCCATTTATTAGATGGTTTTTTGTAGGCATTCTAAGGGTGTTGTCACCTTTAAGCTTGATTTAGAAAAGGCAAATGATAGAGTTGAGTGGAGTTTTCTACAGGCTACGTTTCAGGATTTTGGCTTTCCCCAGGTGTTGTTCTGCTCATTATGTACTCCATTACTTCTTCCTTGTTGTCCATTCTTTGGAATGAAGGGTGGCTGAACTCTTTTGCACTGTCATGTAGTCTTAGGCAGGGCGACCCCCTCTCCCAATACTTGTTTGTATTGTGCATGGAGAAACTATCTACCATGATTTAGAATAAGGTTGGTGGCAAAACCTATCTGTCTTTCTAGGGGATGTCTAGGTATTTCACATTTGCTTTTTGTGGATAATGTTATTCTTTTTTACAAAGGGAAGAAATCTCAAGTGCACTGTGTGATGGGGGCTATTGATGACTTTTGTAAGATGTCTGGGCTAAAAGTGAACTTGGAAAAGTCTAGAACGGTGGCTTTGAAAAGGTTAACTACTAGAAATTATGAGTCCCTTTTTGTGCTTACTTTTATTCACTTTTATAGGTAACTTGGGCAATTACTTAGGCATTTTGCTTATTAAAGGAAGGGACCCTTCTGCTAGATAAAGTAGGTTCTAGACTTTCATCCTAAAAGATACATTTGTTATATAAGGCTAGGAGACTTTGTCTAGCTACTTGGTTATTTCAAGTATACCAATTTACTCCATGAAAACCATATGGCTTCCTCGGGGAGTTTGTGATCATTTGGATAGATTGACAAGGGATTTTGTTTAGGGCGATAAGGAATAGAGTAGGGGTTTCCACGTTGTTGCTTGGGAAACCATATCCAAACCTAAGGCATTGGGAGGATTCAAGCTTCGGAGGAGTATAGCTATCAACACTACTTTATTCGGAAAGCTTTTGTGCAGCTTACTTAATCACCCTAAGAAACTGTGTGTCCAGGTAATGGAGGCTAAATATCTCAAAGGGCCTAATTTCTTCACTACCTCTATGCCTTCTTATGGTTCCTTTATTTTGTGGAGTATAATGAGGGCTGCTTGTTTTTAAAGTAGGGGTTTAGCTTTTCTTTGGGCTTGGGGCTTTCTTCCCTTTGGTAGGATGTTAGTTTGATGGGAGAAATTTGGCTGAGCTTGTGGACTATGTTCATATTCATGACATCAATCTTTGTAGTTGTGATCTCTGGTAGGATAGGCAATGGCATTTTGACATTCTTTATACTGTCCTTCCCTTGATGGTGTGTACGTTTCTTAGTAGCCATACTTTGCTAACTTAGGGCTCTTTGGACACAACATGGTGTTGGCAAAGTGTGGAGTCTAGGATTTACACAACAGTGAGTGGGTAAAGATGGTTGATGAGGAACTCTCCTAAGGATAGTTATAGCTTGGCATTGGATTTGGAACTTCCCCATTGCTAAGAAAATGAAATTTCTTATTTGGGAAGCTTATCACTTGGCTCTTCCAACAGCTTCCTTTAGGTTTGGGCGATTGTTAGCTACATCTCCTATCTGTAACTAGTGTTGTATGCATGATGAGGATGTTCTTCACTACTTGCGGGATTGTAGGTTTTCTGTTGAGATTTGGATTTCTCTTGGGTTGGGTCTTTATGCAAATTTTTTCAATACTAGTATCCATGATTAGCTGTCTTCCTACTTGCTTCACTCCTTTAATCTTCATTTTTCCATTACTTTGTGGTGGGCTAGGCATTGGCTAAACAACCATGTGTTTTCGGGGTATACTTGGTCCAACATTGTTGTCCTTCGTATACTCCTCACAGACTTGCATGTGACTCATTGTAGCTTGGGTTCTTTTCCTGTTATTAATTATGGCTAGGGCCGATTGGTCCATTGGGTTAAGCCTATAGCTCCAGGTATTAAAGGATATGGTTACTTTGGTGCCGAAGGCAAGCAATTCCTATGGTGCCTCTGGCACCACTTGTCGGTCGCCGAATCATTGTTGACTGCCATTGCACCACCGCCTTTTGTGAGGACATATTGAGAAATAATAAATATGAATAAGGGTATTATTGGAAGAAATAATATTAAATTTTTGTCTCTGTATCATGTCCTCACTTTTTGGAGTTTAAAAAATTGTGTTTTTATGTCCTCTGTTCCTATCTCAACCAGACAAAAAAATTGTATTTCTAGTATCTTTGTATGACTAACCAACTATACAGTGCCATAGGCATCATAGGCATTAACTGCCTTTGACACCTGAGTAATGGCCATTAAAGGAAACACATATGGGAGCCAGGCTGAGTTTGGCACTAACTGTCGTGCTGGTTTCAATGCTCGTTCTGGTTTCAATGGCTTGTTGAGGGATGATAATGGTGTTTGGCTAGAGTGTTTTTGTGGCTTTTTGGGAGCTACTTCAATCCTTCAAAGTTTACACTGAGCTCATGACCATTTGCACGGGGCTTGATATTGCTTGGACTTCTGGTTATTGTGTGGTTTCGTGTGAGAATGATACATTATTAGCAATTAATCTCATTAAGCGAGGAGAGTGGTGTCAATTCTATGTTTGCGCTACTATTTTGGTTGATATCGCAGGGTTGTGTAACAGAGATTGGGTGCTGCGACTCGGTCATTTGGTTCGGGAAGCCAACCAATGTGCTGACATTCTTGCTCCTATGGGAAGCTCCGATCCTAATGTGTTTTTAAGGTGAGAAATTCTTATATGTTCTTAGAGCAAGACAAAGCATTTGCTCTGCTCTATTTATTAATTGACAAATCAGCTATTGTATTAATCATGTAGGGAAAATGGGAAACAATAATGACCCACAAAACTTATGTGTCAATTAATAAATGGATAAGAGCAAAATGATTTCTCTTGCTCTCGGTGCACCTAAGTATTTCTCTTTTAAGGTGGCAATCCCCCCCGATGCATTGCTAAATGCGTTAGTTCCTGTTTCTTTTTGTTTTGGTTTTCTGCAAATAATGTTTGATGTACAATACAATAATATATAACAAATGCACACCTCATATTTTATCACCATTGGATGTAATGTGTGGTCCCCACTCACTTATCACATCTAATGGTGATAAAATAGGTAGTGTGCATTTGTTGTGCAATTATATTGTACACCAAACATTACTTGTTTTCCGTTGTTACCAAAAAAATGGATTATATGTAAATGCCGCACAACAACTCCAAATTATACTAAAGAAAACTGTTCCTGCTAAAATTTCTGAAAACTATATATTTAGTATCTAAAACTAAAGTGTTACATGACAACTTTTAGCTTCAGTTAAATAAAAATTATTCCGTCTAAGATACCTAAGAAACTTTCACTTTTTCGCACGCGTTGTTCGCTTTCTCATGTTTCTCAATCACTTGCTAACTCTATCATGTACGTTCTTAATGTTTCACGCTACACTCCTCTCTTTGGCCGTCAGTTCTATGGTTTGATTCCTTTCCTTCATTTCACTTCTCTATCATATAGATGTCATCTTTGAATATATTTATGCTATTGTTGAGATTAATCTAAATTGGTTGCTACCATATCTGTTTAAATAAAAATAAAACCTTCCTCATCATATTTAATTTCACATTTTTCACTTTAATTTCATATTATTATATTGTTCAACAAACTATTCAATGACTCATTTGATTCTGAAGTTACTATGAAGAGGCTTCGATATGTTTCGATACAAAAAGTTTATTTTGGTTTTATAATAAAGAAAATAAAATATAGTTTATTTATAACGAAGATAAACAAAAATATTTTAAAAATATTAGAAAATATAATATAGAAAAAATAAAAGATGAAAATGAATCTTTTGAATCGAATGTATAAATTCTAGTTTGTTATAATGTAATAACCGTTAGATGCCAAAGTTTTAACGAATTTTCTTTAAGAAACTAAAGTGTTAATCCATGTGTTTGTTAGAATCAAAATGCGTATTAACTCTAAAATTATTTGTCAATAAAACAAATAGGATTAGGAGTGAATGATTGTTTGGATTTTTTGGATTTGTCTACCTTATTCTGGTTCTTGTTATGCTTCCCTCTAGGTATTAAGCCCTCTTATCTGAATTATCCAAAACAAAAAAAAAAAAATGATAAAAAGTGAAAGTAACACAGTGCAATGACTTTAAAATTTAGAGGACCAATTTTAAATAAATATTAGTTAAAAGATAACTTTAATTTTCAAAAAATTAAGAGCATACGTGAAAAAATAAATTCTATAAAAAAAGCCAATGTCCCTGATTTTGTCTTTTAATTTGAATAAGTCTAATGGTCAACTTAACACTTGAGAATGGTCTCCTATATTCTAGAGTAGTGTCATTTATATATTAAAAAAAAGGTCTATGTGAATATCCAGTCAAATAAAAAGGATGGAAAATAAAAATCTTTAACATTCAAAATATGGATTGAAAATTTAAGGGTAACAAATTTGGTGTACTCACCATATATGAAGTAAAGGGGTGTTCCACAAAAAAGCATTTCTCTGTCATATGAATTTGGAAGTAACATGGCTTGAAAGCCACTTGGATATTAATACAGAATATTCGGAGAGGTTTGAGGAATATTTTAAGATTTTTTGTTTTTCCCTAGAAATTAAAGCAAACTAATCTCATTCGAGAGTCCAAAAGAATAAAATAGTCATGCAAACAACGGAAAAAAAGAAGAAGAAAAAGAATACTTATTGTACAATATATTCTCTGATACAAGGTGGGGCCAATCATATTCATATTCTTCAATCATTGACACCCTTTTCTATGTTGGATTTTTTTAATAAAAATATTTATTTATCTATCTAATTATTTAGTATTATTTTTTATATATTATCTGAACATTTTAATTGGTTGTGATTCCATTTAATTCCTTTAAAGTTTAAATCTGGTCCAGCTGTGTGTTTTGTTCGCATATTTGATCTCAATCATTAAGCCAATTATTCTCGAATATTTTAAGACAAAAACGGTTGATGTTGTTTTGACATGTTACTTCTTAATTATTACTAAGGTTATATATAGGATCTAGTTGTACTGGTATGTAACTCTAAACAAAATTAAATTCTCAATAACATTTTACAGAATATATATTTTTTCAATCCAATCACTGAGCTACAACTACCTATTCATAAATATCATTTATATCAAATTTCATACAGTTGAACATCAATAAGAATATAATCACAAAACCCTTATTTTTTTGTCTTTTTAAGAATTGGCATGCCAAACAATTTTAGAATAAGTTAAAATTTTACAAATATGATTTGTATGACATGAACTTTTAATTCAATGCTGAGTTTTATTAAAAATTAATCTAATAAAAATTATTTAATAGTGCAACGGTTGCTTAAACTTTTATATATATAAGTAGTGCTTATTCATTTGGTATATATAAAAAAGTATAGTTTTTGGGTCTGTAAAATAACAATGATCTCACGATAACTATACTACAAGTTTTGGGTTTCTTGTTACATTATCATTCTATTGTTTAGGTTATAGATGAGAAGCAGAGAACATATCACCTTAGTAATTCTTGAGTTCCTAGCTATGCTAGAAAAGCTTGTTGTATCTTGAAGAATTTCTACACTGACAGAATAATTTTTAAGGGTGGTGCAAATATATGCATATCTCATGCTTAACATTATTTGCATGTTTTTTTCTGTCTTTGCAAGAACTCAATTCTCCAACATCCTACAAATTGAACAAAGAAAAGAAAAGGAAAATTACACTCAACTTTTGAGGTTTAGTGTAATTATATTTATTACCTTTTCATTTTATAAAATTATATTAACCTCCCTTACCTATAGGTATTAATTCATTAATTTAAGTGATAAAAATATAATATTTTGATAATATTTGACATATATATTAACTAAAATATCCCCCTTTATCATATATTAAATATTATCAAAATATTATAATTTTATCATTAATAATTATGTAGAGATGTCATTGGTTAATTTTTTTTGATAAATAACAAATATTACCCTTGAGGTTTGCTCAAATGATACTCCACCATATTCTTGTCCAAAATTAACACTCCACCCCATTCCTAAAAAAAAAAAAAATAGAGAACACATAAATAAAATAGAAAATAAAAACTAGTCAGAGAGAATAAATTTTATAAATTTAACTTTAACTTGACATGTTTCTTTGATTAAACTAATTCATAAAATTCAAATCCTAAATTTCTGTATCCTCAAATCTATACCTAGCTAAAAACAAAATTAAGTTATTTATTTATTTGAGTTACTGCACAAGAACAATGCATATATATTTTTAAAAAAAGAATAAATTGCTAAGTTAATCCTTGATAAAAATAACATAGATAAATTGTCCCTTAAGGAAAAAAAATACATTTATGATCCCTCACAATTAAAAAGTAGTAAAAATTAATTATTATTTATTATTTTAATAGATTTATTTATTCTATCTGTATTTATATTATAGACCAATTTGAATGATTTTATAAATAATCAGGGATCAATTTATCTTATAAATTCTTCAAAAATACTAAAGTTAGACTAAATTATTCTACATTTTTCACTACTTTTCAATTGCAAGGCATATATTATTCTTATGTAGTAACTCAACTAATTTAATTTTGTTCTTAGTGAGGTATAGATTTGAGTATATGGAATTTAAAATTTGAATTTTAAGAATTAGCTTAATTTAAGAGACATGTTGAGTTGAAATTATGTTTATAAATTTTGTTATCTATTGCTAGTTTTTATTTTTTATTAATTCATATTTTTTTTTAAAACAGAACGTTTGGAAACTCCTGGAATTCAATTCTATTAAGAAATTGAATTGAATTCCATGCTTTGGAAACAATTTAAGTAAATGAATTGAAATCTTATGGGAATTAAAATCTAACAAAGCTAAGGAACTGAAATTAGACCCAAATGGTGTGATTTAGTGCGGAAATTGAATTTCAACAAATGAAAATACAAAAACAGCCTTATTTGAATATAATGTTTTGTTTCTAACCTATTAATGAAGAATAAAATTGTAATATCCCCAAATATGAAATTTAGTGGTTTATAAATTATTATTATTATATATATATATATACACACACATACACACACACATAAGTAATAGTATGAGCAAAGAGCATCAGGATGCGCAAGCATGTCTAGTATTATTTACTTACTAGTCGTTGGACCCGTGCAATGCACAAGGATATAATAAAAAATAGTTTATTGATCATTATTGAAAATAAATGATAATTTATTTAAATATATCTTATTAAAAATTGAATATATAAATTTATCTTAAAAGCAAATTATATTTAAATAATTAAATAAGTGGACAAAATATAAATATATAATTCTATTTTATATCTTATTTTGAGTATCATGTTTATAAGGTTGAAAAAATCTCGATAAATGACCTACAACTAACAATAAAAAGCTTAGTTTATGAAAATTTTGCACATTTCGAAAGTTGAAATTGTTGAATAAAGAAAGAGAATAAATAAATAATTTTACTATATTATGAGCCACTTATAGGGATATGAGTATCCATGAAAAAGGAGACATGTCCTACACCTTCCATAACTGTTTAGAATTTTGGCTCTCATTCTCATCCTCATCTTCCCTATGGGTCCCTATTTCCCATTTCCCATAGGAATTTTAAATTCTTATGATATTCAGGGGTTTATTAACAAATTTCAAAAAGAGAATAACTTTTAAAATATTTTATAATTTGAAAAATAAATGTCCATAATAACAAATACTATTAATGAAATATAATCTAAATTAAAATTAAAATGCATACATAATGTAAATTCAATAAAAATAATTAAAAAATGAAGATGTGCCATCCCCGTCGCTATCCTGTTTAACAAATGGAGACTTAGCACCATCGATCGTCTCTATGAAGACAAAATATGCCTCAACTCCCTTCCCCATTGTGGGTAGTTTCCGCATGTATCCACTTTCAATTTTTTTTTTTTATCATCCCTAGCTGTTTATATCTTTTCAGTAAATTAAAATATTTAACTTATAAAAATATAAAAAAATATTTTATAATTAAAAAAATAATAAATAAATTTAATTTATACTATTTCAATTACATGTCTTTTCCTTATATATTCTTTTGATAAATTAAAATATCAATTTTAAAATATAAGTTATAATTAATGTATAATAATAAGTAAAAAAATATAATTCTAATTTATATAATCTCAATTATTAGAGTAATATGTCAATTATAATATTATTTTGAATAAAAAATTAATATAATTATTTAATTTTTAAATTTGAAAAATATTTAGTATCATTATCAAAGAAGTGTAAATTGTGGAATTAATTTTTTAAATATTTTAGTGTTGAAAAATTAAAAGTTTTTTACAAAAAAATTAGTATAAAAAAATTATGGAATTAATAGATAGGAATATGCAAGTTGTAAAACATTAAATAGAATATAGTGATATAGGAAGATAGATAATATTTTATTATGATTTTTAGAGTGAAAAATTTGAAGTTAGAAAATTTTCCCCTAATCCCATCCCCATTTAGAATTTGTCTCCATTCTCTTCCATATCCCCGTCGTGGGTCTCTATTCATCATTCTATGTGAAAATTTGAATCCTTGTTGATATTTATGTGTTTATGAAGAAAATTTAAAAACACTTTGAACTTTAAAATATAAATATCCGTAATAACAAATATTACTAATGCAACATAAATATAATAGCTTTATTATCATTAATTCTATAATTATATATATAATTTTTATGGTATAATATATTGAAGTATAATTTTGTTTATGTTATTTTTTATTTTTTATATTACTTGTGTTAATGGTAGAGAGATATAAAGGTATTATTGGAAAAAATAATTGATAATTAAAAGGTAAATTAAATTTAAAAACTTTCTTTAATTATCAAAATTATGAAATGATGGGATATAATTTTTCTATAAATAACGCTTGGAAAATTTTTTATGTAATGAGTCATAAATATTAGTATTATATCAATTATTATCATATTTGATTAAAAATAAATTATCATATTTGTATTATAATGAGTCTTAAATATTTGATTAAAAATAAATTTGGTAGAAATTGAATTTTGAATTATTATCATATCAAAATCATTCAATTAGTAATTCGTTAACAAATTGATCTACCTATTTTCTTTAAAAAAAATGCTAATTTTAAAGCTTATTTATTTTGAAAATATTTCCTTTATAATTTTTCATATTACCTTCATAATGTGATGTTATTAATGGTTCTTAATTTAATTGTAAGTCATAATTATATTGACATGAGTTCTTTCTTAGTGCAAATTGTAATTTTTAATGATTGTAATAGTCGATTCTTTAATGATTTTAATATCTGATTTTATTTCATATAAAAATAATTAATAAGTAAATTGTAAACTAAGTTTAAAAAAAATCTTTAAACATAAAGATTAAGAAAGGTGGGGCTTAAATCACTATATGAATAACACGTGAAGTCTAAATCATCATATGAATGACACATGTAATAGTTTCCATGAAATGAGTCTGAAATATTAGTATAGTAGATTTATAATATACAATTATAACAATGATATAATAATATAATTTGCATATAATATATAATATTGTGTATATTTTTCAATTGATATATATTATTGTATAAATGAATGTCTTGCTCCAAAAAAGAGAGTAAAAGACTAGGTTTGTTATTTTTACAGATATGCAAGTCACATAGGACACTTTATATTTTTAGAGGTGAGTATTTACTTTGTTTAATTTCAGAAATGATAAATGATTGCTTTCATTTTAATCTAAAATAGATGGATAGAAAAAAAAATGCTCCTTTGTAAAACTTTGAGATAAATCCATCTCTTTTCTATGATTAGCCTAACAAAATCCTCCATTAAGTATTAGGCAAATTAGAATAGGTAATAACGAATTAGTTCACTACCTTTTATTTTAGTCAAATGAATTTGTTTGTTAGTTTGTTAGACTTGTTAATTATTAGTAGTGTGATCCAAATACAATTAACAATTTTTTACTTTACACCTAAATCGATGATTATATATATATATATAGGGATTTAGTGGGAAAAAATAGTGGCCATGTCTTGCTTTATCTGATGTTATGGTTACATGACAAATCAAGGAATCTTATAGATATAACAAAATCAAATCTAATAATAATGGATAAAAAATAAAACAGAAAAATTTGTCCTTAAAAGATCATGCACGCCATAATCGCATGGCAAATAAAGACTTTTTTGTTGATTTGATTAAGGAATTCCCCTTTTTTTTTATATCACACGATTCTTTGTTATAATGGAGAATTTTTTACTGATTTGATTAAGACATTTCCCTTTTTTATTTTTTATTTTCATATCACATGTTTTTTTTTTTATTGTAATGGCCTATTAATATTTTAATCACCCCAATACATTTATATATAATCCATTTTTCAATGATTCTTAATTCTATATTTGTTTTCCATTCTTAATTATTCTTAATTTTAATTGTAAATCATAATTTTAATGATTCACGTAATCTTTAATGACAGTATATTTGATTTATTAATAATTAATAATTTAATTATAAATTAAGTAAAAAAATCTGTATATATAAATGTTTAAAAAAGTGGGCCCTAAATCATTATATGAATGACACATGTATCCTAAAACTCTGTATAAAAGACACATTTATAAATTAAGTAAAAAAATCTGTATATATAAATGTTTAAAAAAGTGGGCCCTAAATCATTATATGAATGACACATGTATCCTAAAACTCTATATAAAAGACACTTATAATTCTTTCTATGAAATGACTCTCAAATATTATAATAGTAGATTATTATCATTATTATGTTATGAATATATAGATACATAAGTTATAGTTTGGGCAATGTGCAACGCATCATCAGGTGTTATTTTATATATATATAAACGAGAACACGGGAATTCTGTTTCCATTCCGCCTTCGAATTCTTTTTTTTCCCCTATACTCCTAGTATATATTTGGCACATCATAACACTCTTAAGTAATTTTCTAAGAACCCTAGCCATCAAGGAATTTTTCCCTAGAGAGAAAAACGTGGTTTCTCTCAATTTTCTTCAATCAATCTCTTCCGATAAGTGATTCTCATGGAATTTAGCCAATTCCATTCTCCTTTTATCTAGTCTGTGAATTTGGGTACTGTTAGGCATAGTTTTCTCACAACTTTTTTCCTCTCTATCATCCCAAACTCAGTTTGGGCGATTAAATTAAATTGTTTATGTTTTCATTATATTGTTTGGCAGTTATTGGTGCCAATCCTACTCCCCAGAGTCAAGTTGTCAGTGGAAGCACACTCTCGATTACCAACGGTGAGTGGGTAGTTGCTCATGGCTATAATTTAGCCATTAAAAATATTTTATAAATTGATTATTATCGTTATTATCATGAAAATCATATTTTAGAAAACTCATGGGACCATTATCTATTGCATGATTGTCAGAAGGTGTCAGTAATTCAAGTTATATTATATTTCAAGAATATATGAATTTATATGGCATAATATGAATCATCTTATCAGAAAATATGTTGACAGTTATTATGATTTCAGTATTAAGAATATTAATTAATTATCATATATGAACAACAGGCAAGATATTATAGAATAATTTATACAAATAGTAGAAAATATTATTATTATTATCTATTTAATATAATATGACCCACTTAGCCACTATGAAACAATTAAGAAGATAAAATAGTTCATAACTATTTGATAGTTACCATATGGATAGCAGTTAGAATAGCAAGAACATCTTTGATGTTGTGTAAATTTTAACTATGCATATTGTAACGCCCCGATTTTTCTGTTAGAGTGAAAATGACCAAAATGCCCCTGAGGTCATTTTCAGCCCGGAATTCGAGGAAAGCCAAGGCGGCAAAGATCGAAGGGCAAACTCAATGTTGGAAGGGGATTAGAAAACTTATGTACCTTCCCGGGATCGAAAATCTCATTTTTCGAGTTTTCAGGTCAAAATGACCAAAACGCCCCTGTGGTGTTTTACCCGTTTGCAAGTGCCGGATGAACCCGAAACTTCTCCAGATGGTTTTAAAAGGCGTTTTTATGTATTCTATGACCTCAGTTTTAATTTTTGAAGTCCCGGGCAAAATTAGTGCAAAATTACGGTTTTGCCCCTAGTTTCGTACTCTTACGCTTAATCACACGATTAAGCAAACCTAAGCAATATTAGGCTATAATCGAAGGTTAATTAATTTCCTTAATTAATCTAGAGTCAAAATAATTTATTAAAGTTGATTAGAACCAAAAAGTACTTAATTACAACCTAAAATCATATTTTAATTTTATGACACCTAGTCATAGAATCTTGAATAGTGTTTTCTCTTTCCAATTCCTTAAATCATGGAATTGTGTTACACATTGTTTATTCATAAATGAGTTTTAAATTCTTTAATGATGTATGAGCACTCCTAAACTTGTCATAAACTCCCTAAATCACATTCTTAGTTACCTAAACTTAAGCTTAATCATTCCTAACCTTGTACCTAAGCTAATACACATCTAAACCTACCATTAACACACAATTAAATGGTCAAATCATCCTCCCACTCTGCTGTCCAGCCTTGGCCGAAGCTGCCCTCCTCCATTATGCATCACATGTTCAATTTTTCAACACTCCAAGGCCATACCTCAAGTCACATACACTATACCTTGTCATAACTTTCAATCAAGCTTGAATTTCCACATGAATAAATAATTAAAACAACCCATTTCTCCCATTTAATTGTGGCTGGAAAAGTTCCAGCCATGCATTATTTCTAGAAGCCTAAATTCATAAAAATGTGATAGGAAATTAACTCACATCAAGCCATACTTTGTAGCATAGCTTCCATACTTCAAACCATGCTTGAATGACCTTGTGTAAGAGATATTTTCTCTTCCTTCCTCCCTCAAGAGCTACGGCCAAAGCCCTCCCCATTCACTCCTCCATGGTTTTGTTTTTCTATAAATAGGATGCTTGTGTTAGCCTTGTTACACTTTGAAGCATTTGCAAAGTTTAGAGTTTTAGAGTTATCTTGCTAGTCTTTCCTTTTTCTCTCAAAGTTCCAAGAGTGTTCTTCCTTTCTTTTCATCTTTATCTTCTTCATCTCTTCACCTCATCATCACCTCTCAACCATCAAACACCACCCCAAAACCTTGAACCATCATCAAACCTCTCAAACACCACACCTCAAACACAACTCCACTTGAAACACATTTTCTTTCTTTTTCTCTCATCAAGGCCGAATCATCATCACCATCCTAGGAGGTGTTGCTCATCTCATTTCCATCTTCAAGTTCAAGCTTTTATCTTCATCAAAAGGTAGGGATTTGTTTTCAAACTTTATTTTGCTCAAGAAAGTGTTTTTCTCTAGTTTCTCTTGGATTCTTTTTGAACTTCCCTTTGTCTTTCCTTTCCTTTCATTTTCGGCCATGAGGCCTTGATTTGAGCATGATAGCTTGATGATGAGAGTTTCTAGATGATGACATTGTGTTCATCTCAAAGAAACCTCTAAAGCTTGAGTTTTCCTTTTCTTACAACTTCATCTATATGTTATCTAGCTCACATGGTTTTCCAACTTAAGAAAATTAATCTAAGGATTTCTAAAAGCCCAAGCCTACCCTTGTCAACCTTAAAGTTGGCCGGCACGTTCTAGAGATTTGTCTCTAGATAGGGGTTTTGGGTACTTAATAAAGAACTTGATGTAGCTTCACTTTCTTTCTCTTTTATATGATTTTCGGTTCTTGTGTTGTGATCTTTGAGATATTGTATGGGGTCATGATCTTGTTAAAGTCTTATATGAGCTCTAGTTAAACATAAAAATGAAACTTGCATCATGTTTACTTTAAGCTTTGCATATCATGTTTATTTCCTTGCTATCACTAAATCCCAAGATAATGAATGAACTTGCATTATCATGTTTATGTTTCAAGCTTTGCATCATCATATTTATATTTCAAGTCCTCACCTAAATATCAAAGATAATAATATATTGCACCACATATTTATTTTATGCTCTCACTTTACTTTCTAGCAATAACTAAAATAAGTGCATGAGCATGTTTATTTTTATGTCATCACTTTAATGATTCTAGAGCTCAAAGACTTGCCCAAGGATATCTCAAACAAAGGTCTAAAACATTTATTTCCTATGGTTCATATTTCGGCCCTATGAGGCCTTAATGTTTTCAAGTATTGAAAACTATGTTTTATAATTTTTCTAAACTTATATGAGTATAAGGAATGTGTAGAACTAAGTGTTATGAATTTAGGACCTCTTGAGATGAAAATAATATAGCCACTGCCCTATTAAGTATTTTCATGAGTTTAGATGATAAAAGTGTTCATAAAAGAGTTTTGAAGGTTTTGATAAGGTTCCAAGAGAAACTAGTATTTTATGTGCTTTAGAAACTATGATTCAATGCCTTTAAATGGAGTTGTTGTTTCGGTTCTGCCTTGCTATGTTTGGCCACTGTATGAGCTGTGTTAATGATGTTAATATGCTTATGTTTGGGTAATAATTATGTTAAGACTCATATGTGAAAGATAGGATAAGTTAGGAACTAGAAAAGAATTAATTTGAGAGTTCTAGATCCCTTAAAGATTTATTTTTCCTGGATTCTGTCCAGCAAGGTTTAGATTCAATAATCATGGTTCTAAATTAGTTTATATGTGTAGGAATGACTCATAATTGGTTTAGGACTTAATCTTGAAACCTTAGGAGCAAACCGAACTTAGAAAGGGTCATTATTGTGACTTCTAGGTACCCGTAAAGTTAGTATTTTGATTTCTGCACTCTTGAGGTTTAGAGATGTTCTTGACCATAGGGTGAGGTAAGAAATACTTAGTTATAACCTTGAAGGTTCCCAAGAGACTAGGTGTTGATGATCAATAACTTAGAAAGTGAGATAAAGATCTAAACCGTAATTTCTAGAACTCCGTAATCACTTAAACATAAAGCTGTCCAAATTCTGCTTAGTGCTATTTGGATTAGTTCTTAAGCATAAAATTTGTATAACTCATTAATTGTCAAACTATAGGGGTATAAAGAAGTTAAGAATAATTAATTTGCAAGTTTAAGACTCATAATAATCGAAGTTTAAAGCACTATGAGTTATAACATAACATGTCTATGAGCTTATGGGGATGATTGTTAGATATGACTATGTGATGATGTTTGTGCGAAAGTTTTATGTGACGAATGTTATGAGAAAGTTTCATGTGATGATATATATGTTATGAAAAAGCTACATGAGAATGCATGATAAAAACGAATATGATAAATGATGAGGTAATTGTGATTTAATGCTTATGAAAATATAAATGTGACGCAACACTGAGACGCGCTTCTCCTGGGTGACACCGGTTCGGCCGAGCACCCCCAGGAGGAGACAAATCCGTGAGGGTATGTGTAGATGCAGCCTGCCAAAGCGGACAAATTGCGAGGCCCACGTGGCTAGCAAAGCGTTTCAAAGAGGAAATGATCCTAGAAAGGAGATCCTTAATTTGCCCCCTAGCCCGTACTTTAAGTCGGGATTATGTTACGCTTATCATAGGATAAGTAAGAGCTAGTGACGACTAGTTAAGGTATGAGCTCATAACCTAGAGAAGTTTTAGAGGCGGCCCCATGAGATGAAAGTTAAAGTTAACAATGTCACATAAACTATACTTATGCCAATGTTATAATGTTTCCTAGTCATTCTATTGTTTGGGTTACCTTATGATGCATTCATATCATTAGTGTATTTCTGCTTAAGTTATAAAGACGCATTATGAAATATGACGGACCTTGGATAAAATACCACTTTGGAAAACTAACTTAAAAGGAAATTATATGCATGCACACCTTTTAGAAATAAACCCAAGGTTCCTGAGGATGTGACGATGACACCTAGGTAGGGATAACCCTACTGAGAATTCTTTTAGAAAGATTCTCATTCCCACTCTCTTTTCTTCCGTCATATCTTCAGATGGCGTCGTTTGTTCTCTTCATCGTCACCCCGGTATGTGAGCTGTACCTTGACCCGGCACTCGGGTCATATCATTTTGAGGGTCATTTGCCGCACAATGTAGTATTCATGTTCATGGGACGACCCTTCGCGCACCCCGTCCCGAGCTACCGCTTCACCCCGACTGCTCCTTACCGTCATAACGGGATTTTTGAGCGAGCGAGACCACGCGACGAGCAGATCCTCCGCATGGAGCCCGAGACATCAGCGATGCGAGTACCCAGTATGTACGCGTCCCGAGACTGGAGACGGACCCATCCGAGGACCCGCCATCCCACATGTACGATTGGAGCTCGGTCCCACTCCTCCACCGATGAGGGCTGGGAGAGAGGAGACGGTGGTCCAGCCGAGGTTGGCTCGACGGCCATCTATGCGCCTCGCGCGGTGGACATGCCCGATGATGCACTCGACCACTCCCGCCGAGATTCGCGGTGGATCGACTCGACCCAGCATTTCGGACCGCAGGAGAGTAGTCATAGGAGGGGTAGTAGTTAGTGCATACACACGCCACATAGTAGAGGACAAACCTTCTTTTGTATATGAGGTTGTCTCCTTTAGGTGCACATGGGTATGGGGGTAGTTTCTTTTGTATTTGCTTTTATGATTTTCTTGTATTGCATTTCAGTTGTATTTCGCTTCATGATGTATCAAATAGTCACGCCTCTTAGGGTAGGCACGTTATATATATATATATCTATGATTCAGTTGATGCTTCCATGACATGATGTGTTTCTTATGCTGTGCTTATATGTTTCGCTATGTTTCCCCTTTAAGTTTCGTGCGTAGCTCTCACTTTGATTTTAAAAAGAAAAATTTTACCCGTATTTCCGCTAAGTATTTTCCAAAGGATGAGACCAAGAGGTAATATTATAAAAATTAACCTAAGGACATACTAGTAGTCTTGGGTTAAGATTTAGGGTGTTACATTATGGTATCAGAGCAGTTCGATTCTCATGGAGCCTGAGGATTGGACTGACTATGCTTTATAAGCATAATACGATAGTTATGTCATGTATAGTGCTTGATAGAGATAAGTCAGAGGACTAGAGATGCATGACTTACATTGGTTGCAAGTGCCATGGTAACTAGCTCATTTTGCATGGATATTGAGCACGATCAACTTGATGTTCATTGTTTCATGTGTATAGGGACCAATGGCACATGACGGCTGACCTAGGACTACACCCGATGTTGAACAAGATGATACAACTGCTGCTGCTGTCCGTCGCATGGCGCAAGCCATGGAACGAATGTTCGACCGAATGGATCAACAAGCAAACGCTGCTCCTGTTCCCCCTCCTCCCCCTGCTGCAGAGATGGTGGAACAAGTCCGCTTCGGCGAGTTCCGCAAGGCGAACCCGCCAGTGTTCCGAGGGGTAATGGACCCCGACAAGGCTGATGAGTGGATCAAAGACATGGAGAAGATCTACTCTGTTGTTACCTGCTCGGAGGAGCAGAAGGTCACATTTGCTGCTTTCATGCTGAAGTCCGACGCCGAGTTCTGGTGGAACGGCACGAGGCATCTGCTAGAAGCCTCTGGAACTCCCATTGACTGGGAGCTGTTCAAGACTTACTTCTATGAGAAGTACTTTCCGGAGTCCGTGAGGAATGCGAAGGACGTTGAGTTCATGCAGTTAACCCAAGGAGGGTCTACTGTAGCTCAATACACTGCGAAGTTTGAGGAGCTAATCAAGTTCTCTCGGGTGTTCCAAGGGAACCCCGATGAAGTTTGGAAGTGTGTGAAGTATGAGGCCGGTCTGAAGGCAGAGATGAACTACGCTGTGGCCCATATGGAGATCAGAGACTTCCCGACTCTGGTCAACAAGTGCCGGATACTTGAAGAAGGATAGAGAAAGATTCAAATCACACGCAGGCGGGCGAGCTAAGGGCTCGGACCTCAAGCCCCGAAGTTCAAACCGCAGTACCCATCGAGGAATCACTACAACCCCTACCACCCAACCAGCCCGACAACAACAACAACCGCCAAGAGCTCCTGCTCACCAACAATCCAAGCAACACCAAAGGCCGCCATTTCAACATCAAGGCCCGAGGAATTTCAATAATCAACCCGTGGACCGGGTGGACCCGAAACCACAATGGAGGGCCAAGTGGAGCCAAGAACAAGGCACCACAAACCCTGCTGCTACTCCCGAGCAACATCTGGCCGACGCGCCCACAATGCGGGAAGAGCCACGGGAATCGCCCATGCTTAGCCGGTCAGAATGTATGTTTTAAGTGTGGCAAGCCTGGCCACTATGCAAAGGACTGCACCGGACAAGGGACATCGAACCAAAACCCCCGACCACAATACCGAGGAAGGGTCTTTACCCTTAACGCCGAAGACGCCAAGAAGTCCAAAGATCTCATCAAGGTATGTGCGAAGTAAATGGTAAAGCCTTAAGCGTACTATATGACTCTGGTGCTACCCATTCTTTCATTTCACTTGCTAGTGTCGAGTCCTTAAATCTAAAAGTCTCTAAACTTCCTTCGATCTTATTGTTTCTACTCCTACAAATCGCCCTGTTAATACTTGCCGTTGTTGTTTAAACTGTCATCTTGTTGTAGAAAATAGGTCTTTTATCATAGATTTAATTTGTTTACCCTTGAAAGACATAGGCATTATCTTAGGCATGAACTGGCTTCACCCCAATCGTGTGATGTTAGATTGTGGAACCCAAACCGAAGTATTCCCTTCTCCTCCCGAAAACATCACTCAACCCATTAGGCTGTACCTAAATTCCGTAGAGGTCTTCTGTAGTGGGAAGAAAACTAAGGGATATGTTCTCCCTAAGCCTTTGTGATGTAGACTTGGAGCAGAACCTAGGTGAGATACCTGTGGTGAGAGACTATCCCGAGGTGTTTCCAGATGAAATACCCGAGTTCCCTCCCGAAAGAGAAGTGGAGTTCTCCATAGAGTTGGTTCCTGGGACAGGACCAATCTCTATAGCCCCGTATAGGATGTCACCCTCGGAGTTAGCAGAGTTGAAAACCCAGTTAGAGGAGCTGTTAGAAAAGAGTTTTATAAGGCCGAGTGCTTCACCTTGGGGCGCGCCGGTCTTATTTGTGAAGAAAAAGGATGGAAGCATGAGGATGTGTATAGACTATAGGCAGTTGAACCAAGTAACCATAAAGAATAAGTACCCATTGCCTAGGATTGACGATCTTATGGACCAATTGAAAGGAGCAGTAGTGTTTTCTAAGATTGATTTAAGGTCCAGTTACCATCAGATTAGGGTGAGAGATTCGGATATTCCTAAAACCGCCTTTCGAACTCGGTATGGACACTTTGAGTTCAATGTAATGTCGTTTGGTTTGACGAATGCTCCCGCAGTTTTTATGGATTACATGAATAGGATCTTTAGACCCTATTTAGATCAATTCGTGGTTGTGTTCATAGATGATATTCTCATCTATTCGAAAACCCACGAGGAGCATGAGCGTCATTTAAGGTTGGTTTTAGAGGTATTAAAGGAGAAGAAGTTATACGCTAAGTTGTCTAAGTGTGAATTTTGGTTAGAGGAGGTAAAGTTCTTAGGACATGTTGTGTCAAAAGGTGGCATAGTTGTCGACCCAAGTAAGATAGAGGCTGTGATGAATTGGGATAGACCAACCTCTGTAACTGAGATTAGAAGCTTTTTGGGTTTAGCTGGATATTACCGTAGGTTCATTAAAGGATTTTCCCAGTTAGCCCTACCCTTAACCAAGCTCACTAGGAAGAATGCCCCGTTTGAGTGGAGCCCCGAGTGTGAAAAGAGTTTCCTAGAGCTTAAGGAAAAGCTCACCTCAACCCCGCTTTAGTTTTACTGACCCCAATGTACCCTTTGAGGTATATTGCGATGCTTCTGGCAAAGGTTTAGGTTGTGTGTTGATGCAAAACAGGCAAGTGGTAGCCTATGCGTCCAGGCAACTCAAGCCTCATGAGGTAACCTACCCCACCCATGACCTTGAACTAGCGACCATCGTGTTCGCTCTAAAGATGTGGAGACACCACTTGTATGGTGTGAGGTTTGAAGTTTTCTCCGATCATAAGAGTCTCAAGCATCTCTTTGATCAAAAGGAGTTGAATATGAGGCAAAGGAGATGGATGGAATTCCTCAAGGACTACGATTTTGGTTTAAGTTACCACCGGCAAGGCTAATGTAGTAGCCGACGCCTTGAGCCGAAACTCATTACGTCATCAAGTATGATGGTTAATGAAGTTGGGTTAATAGAGCAATTTAGGAATATGAATCTTGGAATGTCTATAACGGAGAATGGCATCGTGATGAGTCATCTCACGGTGACCAGTGGGTTTAAGCAAAGGATTATGCTTGCCCAAAGAGAAAATGAGGACTTTATGGAGACAATCGAGGCAGATAAGGCTGGAAAGTTGAAAGGTTTTGTACAAGGCCCCGACTGGTTATGGAGGTTCGAGGCGAATCATGTGCCACAAGATGGTGACCTCCGAGAGAAGATCTTGGAGGAGGCTCACAAGAGCCATTTTGCCATCCATCCTGGTACTACAAAGATGTATCTGGACTTAAAGAGGATGTTTTGGTGGCGGATTAAAGAAGGATGTGGTCGCCTGGGTGAGTAAGTGTTTGGTCTGCCAAAAGGTCAAGATCGAACACCAAAAACCTTCTGGCATGTTGCAACCCCTGTCGATCCCCGAGTGGAAGTGGGAGAGTATATCAATGGACTTCGTGACAGGATTGCCAAAGACCCAAGCTGGCCACGATGCCGTATGGGTAATCGTGGATCGACTAACTAAGTCGGCTCACTTTCTACCTATTCGAGTCACGTACTCGTTGGATAAGTTGGCCCAGCTTTACATCCAAGAAATAGTAAGGTTGCATGGAGTACCATCGACGATAATCTCGGATCGAGATCCGCGGTTTACGTCACGTTTTTGGGGAGCCTTTCAAAAGGCGTTTGGTTCCAAGTTGTGCCTAAGCACCGCTACCACCCACAAACGGATGGTCAGTCCGAGAGGACAATCCAAACCCTAGAAGATATGCTGAGAGCTTGTGTCTTAGACCAAAAAGGAAGTTGGGATAAGTACATGCCTTTGATCGAGTTTGCGTATAACAACAGTTATCACGCAAGCATCGGTATGGCACCGTACGAGGCATTATACGGAAGGAAGTGCCAATCACCCTTGTGTTGGTACGAGCCCGGAGAGCAAAGTGTCTTAGGACCTGAGGTAGTGAGGGAAACGACGGAACAAATCAAGAAGATCAAGGATAGAATCTTATCCGCTCAAAGTCGACAGAAAAGCTACGCGGACAAAAGGCGCAAGCCCTTGGAGTTCCAAGAGGGAGAACATGTATTTCTAAGAATCACCCCCACTACAGGAATAGGAAGAGCCATGAAAGTTAAAAAGTTGAGTCCCGGATTTCTCGGTCCTTTTGAAATTCTTCAAAGAGTCGGATCCGTAGCTTACAAAATAGCCTTACCACCCAATCTATCAAACCTTCATGATGTCTTTCACGTCTCCCAGTTACGTAAATATGAGTCCGACCCTAGCCATGTCCTAGAACCAGAGCATGTACAGTTAAGGGAGGACCTCACTTTCAATGTACCGCCTACGAGAATAGTGGATCACGGAGTCAAGCAGTTAAGGAGCAAGTCTGTTCCTTTGGTAAAAGTGGCGTGGGGACAAGGCAAGTCGGAAGAATACACGTGGGAACTAGAGTCAGAGATGAAGTCCAAATATCCAGAGCTTTTCTAAGGTACGAATTTCGAGGGCGAAATTCTTTTTAAGGAGGGGAGTAATGTAACGCCCCGATTTTTCTGTTAGAGTGAAAATGACCAAAATGCCCCTGAGGTCATTTTCAAATGACCGAGGAAAGCCGGTCTTGACAGTACTCGAAGGGCAAACTCAATGTTGGAAGGGGATTAGAAAACTTATGTACCTTCCCGGGATCGAAAATCTCGTTTTTCGAGTTTTCGGGTCAAAATGACCAATACGCCCCTGTGGTGTTTTACCCGTTTGCAAGTGCCGGATGAACCCGAAACTTCTCCAGATGGTTTTAAAAGGCGTTTTTATGTATTCTATGACCTCAGTTTTAATTTTTGAAGTCCCGGGCAAAATTAGTGCAAAATTACGGTTTTGCCCCTAGTTTCGTACTCTTACGCTTAATCACACGATTAAGCAAACCTAAGCAATATTAGGCTCTAATCGAAGGTTAATTAATTTCCTTAATTAATCTAGAGTCAAAATAATTTATTAAAGTTGATTAGAACCCAATAGTACTTAATTACAACCTAAAATCATATTTTAATTTTATGACACCTAGTCATAGAATCTTGAATAGTGTTTTCTCTTTCCAATTCCTTAAATCATGGAATTGTGTTACACATTGTTTATTCATAAATGAGTTTTAAATTCTTTAATGATGTATGAGCACTCCTAAACTTGTCATAAACTCCCTAAATCACATTCTTAGTTACCTAAACTTAAGCTTAATCATTCCTAACCTTGTACCTAAGCTAATACACATCTAAACCTACCATTAACACACAATTAAATGGTCAAATCATCCTCCCACTCTGCTGTCCAGCCTTGGCCGAAGCTGCCCTCCTCCATTATGCATCACATGTTCAATTTTTCAACACTCCAAGGCCATACCTCAAGTCACATACACTATACCTTGTCATAACTTTCAATCAAGCTTGAATTTCCACATGAATAAATAATTAAAACAACCCATTTCTCCCATTTAATTGTGGCTGGAAAAGTTCCAGCCATGCATTATTTCTAGAAGCCTAAATTCATAAAAATGTGATAGGAAATTAACTCACATCAAGCCATACTTTGTAGCATAGCTTCCATACTTCAAACCATGCTTGAATGACCTTGTGTAAGAGATATTTTCTCTTCCTTCCTCCCTCAAGAGCTACGGCCAAAGCCCTCCCCATTCACTCCTCCATGGTTTTGTTTTTCTATAAATAGGATGCTTGTGTTAGCCTTGTTACACTTTGAAGCATTTGCAAAGTTTAGAGTTTTAGAGTTATCTTGCTAGTCTTTCCTTTTTCTCTCAAAGTTCCAAGAGTGTTCTTCCTTTCTTTTCATCTTTATCTTCTTCATCTCTTCACCTCATCATCACCTCTCAACCATCAAACACCACCCCAAAACCTTGAACCATCATCAAACCTCTCAAACACCACACCTCAAACACAACTCCACTTGAAACACATTTTCTTTCTTTTTCTCTCATCAAGGCCGAATCATCATCACCATCCTAGGAGGTGTTGCTCATCTCATTTCCATCTTCAAGTTCAAGCTTTTATCTTCATCAAAAGGTAGGGATTTGTTTTCAAACTTTATTTTGCTCAAGAAAGTGTTTTTCTCTAGTTTCTCTTGGATTCTTTTTGAACTTCCCTTTGTCTTTCCTTTCCTTTCATTTTCGGCCATGAGGCCTTGATTTGAGCATGATAGCTTGATGATGAGAGTTTCTAGATGATGACATTGTGTTCATCTCAAAGAAACCTCTAAAGCTTGAGTTTTCCTTTTCTTACAACTTCATCTATATGTTATCTAGCTCACATGGTTTTCCAACTTAAGAAAATTAATCTAAGGATTTCTAAAAGCCCAAGCCTACCCTTGTCAACCTTAAAGTTGGCACACGTTCTAGAGATTTGTCTCTAGATAGGGGTTTTGGGTACTTAATAAAGAACTTGATGTAGCTTCACTTTCTTTCTCTTTTATATGATTTTCGGTTCTTGTGTTGTGATCTTTGAGATATTGTATGGGGTCATGATCTTGTTAAAGTCTTATATGAGCTCTAGTTAAACATAAAAATGAAACTTGCATCATGTTTACTTTAAGCTTTGCATATCATGTTTATTTCCTTGCTATCACTAAATCCCAAGATAATGAATGAACTTGCATTATCATGTTTATGTTTCAAGCTTTGCATCATCATATTTATATTTCAAGTCCTCACCTAAATATCAAAGATAATAATATATTGCACCACATATTTATTTTATGCTCTCACTTTACTTTCTAGCAATAACTAAAATAAGTGCATGAGCATGTTTATTTTTATGTCATCACTTTAATGATTCTAGAGCTCAAAGACTTGCCCAAGGATATCTCAAACAAAGGTCTAAAACATTTATTTCCTATGGTTCATATTTCGGCCCTATGAGGCCTTAATGTTTTCAAGTATTGAAAACTATGTTTTATAATTTTTCTAAACTTATATGAGTATAAGGAATGTGTAGAACTAAGTGTTATGAATTTAGGACCTCTTGAGATGAAAATAATATAGCCACTGCCCTATTAAGTATTTTCATGAGTTTAGATGATAAAAGTGTTCATAAAAGAGTTTTGAAGGTTTTGATAAGGTTCCAAGAGAAACTAGTATTTTATGTGCTTTAGAAACTATGATTCAATGCCTTTAAATGGAGTTGTTGTTTCGGTTCTGCCTTGCTATGTTTGGCCACTGTATGAGCTGTGTTAATGATGTTAATATGCTTATGTTTGGGTAATAATTATGTTAAGACTCATATGTGAAAGATAGGATAAGTTAGGAACTAGAAAAGAATTAATTTGAGAGTTCTAGATCCCTTAAAGATTTATTTTTCCTGGATTCTGTCCAGCAAGGTTTAGATTCAATAATCATGGTTCTAAATTAGTTTATATGTGTAGGAATGACTCATAATTGGTTTAGGACTTAATCTTGAAACCTTAGGAGCAAACCGAACTTAGAAAGGGTCATTATTGTGACTTCTAGGTACCCGTAAAGTTAGTATTTTGATTTCTGCACTCTTGAGGTTTAGAGATGTTCTTGACCATAGGGTGAGGTAAGAAATACTTAGTTATAACCTTGAAGGTTCCCAAGAGACTAGGTGTTGATGATCAATAACTTAGAAAGTGAGATAAAGATCTAAACCGTAATTTCTAGAACTCCGTAATCACTTAAACATAAAGCTGTCCAAATTCTGCTTAGTGCTATTTGGATTAGTTCTTAAGCATAAAATTTGTATAACTCATTAATTGTCAAACTATAGGGGTATAAAGAAGTTAAGAATAATTAATTTGCAAGTTTAAGACTCATAATAATCGAAGTTTAAAGCACTATGAGTTATAACATAACATGTCTATGAGCTTATGGGGATGATTGTTAGATATGACTATGTGATG
Organism: Dalbergia cultrata; assembly: GCA_031216105.1. Lineage (NCBI taxonomy): Eukaryota > Viridiplantae > Streptophyta > Magnoliopsida > Fabales > Fabaceae > Dalbergia > Dalbergia cultrata. The sequence goes on along the minus strand of CM062353.1, from coordinate 24,265,926 downwards.
ATGTTTGTAAGTTTTATGTGACGAATGTTATGAGAAAGTTTCATGTGATGATATATATGTTATGAAAAAGCTACATGAGAATGCATGATAAAAACGAATATGATAAATGATGAGGTAATTGTGATTTAATGCTTATGAAAATATAAATGTGACGCAACACTGAGACGCTTCTCTGGGTGACACCGGTTCGGCCGAGCACCCCCAGGAGGAGACAAATCCGTGAGGGTATGTGTAGATGCAGCCTGCCAAAGCGGACAAATTGCGAGGCCCACGTGGCTAGCAAAGCGTTTCAAAGAGGAAATGATCCTAGAAAGGAGATCCTTAATTTGCCCCCTAGCCCGTACTTTAAGTCGGGATTATGTTACGCTTATCATAGGATAAGTAAGAGCTAGTGACGACTAGTTAAGGTATGAGCTCATAACCTAGAGAAGTTTTAGGGCGGCCCCATGAGATGAAAGTTAAAGTTAACAATGTCACATAAACTATACTTATGCCAATGTTATAATGTTTCCTAGTCATTCTATTGTTTGGGTTACCTTATGATGCATTCATATCATTAGTGTATTTACCTAAAGTTTTAAAGACGCATTATGAAATATGACGGACCTTGGATAAAATACCACTTTGGAAAACTAACTTAAAAGGAAATTATATGCATGCACACCTTTTAGAAATAAACCCAAGGTTCCTGAGGATGTGACGATGACACCTAGGTAGGGATAACCCTATTGAGAATTCTTTTAGAAAGATTCTCATTCCCTCTCTCTTTTCTTCCGTCATATCTTCAGAAGGCGACGTTTGTACACTTCATCGACACCGCGGTATGGGAGCTGCAGCATGAGCCGGCACTCGGGTCATATCATTTTGAGGGTCAGCCGCACGTCGAGTATTCATGTCCATGGGACGACCCTTCGCGCACCCCGTCCCGAGGTACCGCTTCACCCCGTCTGCTCCTTACCGTCATAACGGGATTTTTGAGCGGCGAGACCACGCGACGAGCGGATCCTCCGCATGGAGCCCGAGACATCGCCAGACGCGAGTACCGAGTATGTACCGCGTCCCGGTACTGAGAGGCGGACCCATCCGAGCACCCGCCATCCCACATGGACAGTTGGAGCTCCAGTCCCACTCCTCCACCGATGAGGGCTGGGAGTGAGGAGGCAGTGGTCAGCCAGGTTGGCTCGACGGCCATCTATGCGCCGCCGCGGTGGACATGCCCCGATGATGCACTCGACCACTCCCGCCGAGATTCGCCAGTGGATCGACTCGACCCATGATGCTCGGACGCAGGAGTAGTCATAGGAGGGGTAGTAGTTAGTGCATACACACGCCACATAGTAGAGGACAAACCTTCTTTTGTATATGAGGTTGTCTCCTTTAGGTGCACATGGGTATGGGGGTAGTTTCTTTTGTATTTGCTTTTTATGATTTCCTTGTATTGCATTTCAGTTGTATTTCGCTTCATGATGTATCAAATAGTCCTGCCTCTTTGGGTAGGCACGTTATATATATATATATCTATGATTCAGTTGATGCTTCCATGACATGATGTGTTTCTTATACTGTGCTTATATGTTTCGCTATGTTTCCCCTTTAAGTTTCGTGCGTAGCTCTCACTTTGATTTTAAAAAGAAAAATTTTACCCGTATTTCCGCTAAGTATTTTCCAAAGGATGAGACCAAGAGGTAATATTCTAAAAATTAACCTAAGGACATACTAGTAGTCTTGGGTTAAGATTTAGGGTGTTACACATATAGAGCCCTGCCTGGTATTAGAACTCAGTTAAACAAATAGTATAGTGCCTAATTAATTTATGAAATAGAAATGTTGGCATGATAAGATTTAGCCAGTTGACGTAGAGTAGTTAATAGCTAATTATATAAATAGATTAATACATATACTTATAATTTATTATATGACTGACATCTAAATAATAAGAATGTATAAGTAATAGTTAAAACTTATTTAATAATTATTCATGACATAACTCAGCCAATTAATAGAAACTAATCAATAGCTTTTGCAGTCTTTATGATTAAATTATGAATTAATTATTAAAGTATAAAAAATGTTTAGAATAGCAAGATTAGTTTCGGTTTTATAAGTAGAATTTACCTATTGTCAGTTCCTAAAATTAATTTATATAGTGTGAGGGAATCTAATATTTTTTAGCAATGATAAAATGGATAAATAATAATTAAAAGTTCACAGTTAAATTCTTGTTATTATTATTAGTATTGCTATTATTGTTGCAAGTGGAACAGTTTCTATGATAAAATATTTAATGATGAAATTGTTATTTCATTAGTAGCAAGAAGAATATAAGGAATAAGTTACAGTGTTTGAGTTTATTGTTGATTTAGTTAGTTTATGTATGTTGAGATTAGTATAGTAGAATTATAGCATGTCTTGAAAATGTCGTTAACCTTGGTACACTTGGCTGCCAAGGAGGTCGTGTACCAAGCGGCCATGGAGGTAGTCTTATGAGATTTTAACCTTGGTATATCTAGCTGCCAAGGAGGTGATATACCAAGCGGCCATGGAGGCAATCCTATAAGACTTTAACCTTGGCATACCTGGCTGCCATGGAGGCGGTATGTCAAGCGGCCATAGTGGCAGACTTTTCAAAGACCAGAGAAGTTCGGGACCTAGTACAATGCCCAAAGAGAACATAGTTACTTACAGACAGTTGTTATCATTCTTATGTATATATATATTCATCATGTTTAGAGCACTGTTATTTATGATTCAGATATATCACAGGATTCGACCCTTAAGAGAACAAACCCATAAGTAAATGTTTATAATGCAAGTGAATGCGTATTAAATATGAATTCAGTTTTAAGTTAACTTCTTTAAGTTGAATTTTAATTAGTTAAGATGCATGATGCTTGATTTGAATATCTACAAATATTATTATTATATAATAATCTGCATATCCATGTTGTATGTATTATTATTATTATGTAGTTCCTTGTTGTCCCATGTGAGCTGTGGGTGACTATTTGCTCACTGAGTTTTGATGAACTCATCCCTCTCTTTTCCTTCCCCACAGATACAGCTACAGACCCAGTTGCATCACAGGATCTACTTCAATAGTGTTGCAGCATCTTTTGTGAGCTTTGCTTTGGAGTGAAGCTTATAGCAGTTTATATTAGTTTAGTAGTGCTCCAGTAGTTGTGTAGGTAGGATCCCGGACATGGATAATATGGTTTTATTTATTTTATAGATAACAGCTATTTTATTTAATTATGTTTGGCTTCTGTCCAGATTATGGTTACTAAGCAGTTTTATATTCAGGATTTAAGTTTTGGAAATATTTTCAAAATTATGGAATTTAGTTAAACTTGAGATATTATAAATATATTTTATCTTATTTATGCATTTTAGTTAATCATGTTATCATAGGCTTCCGTGAGGACTCAATCTCTCACGTGCCGGTCACGTTCCCTTGGGGGGTTGTGACAAAAATAGTAAAAATAATTAAATTAATTTATTTTTAAATCCATTCCAAATCAAGGAATTGAATTGAATTCATTAATTTATTTATTTATTCCAAACATAAGAATTTAATTTAATTCCATTTCCTTAAAAGTTTCCAAATGCCCTGTAAAAAATGAGGTGGAGTGTCAAATTTTAAAAAGAATGGGATGGAGTGTCATCTGAGCAAACCTCATGGATAATATTTGTTATTGATCTATTTTTTGCCATTTAAATTAACAAATTGATATATGCAAGAGATGTCAATCTAATCTTAGTGAATCTCAGGATGTTCAGTGATAATTTCATAAAATGGAAGAAAATTACAATAAACTTTGGGGGGAGGTTAATGTAATTTCCTCATAGAAAAATGAATATACAGCCCACCAATTTGGTGCTATATGAATTTTGTTTTAATTTCGACATGAAAGAAAATTTTATTCATAAATAAGTCTAGTTATACTTACAAATTGAAAAAAGATATTATAAATTTAAATTGAATAAGAAATGAATGCATTTCACATTCTGAAGTAACCAATGATATATGGCTCTTCTCCTCAAAAGAAGACCACCCATGTTAATGCATTTTTCACAATGGATACCAAACGAAAAGTGTTGTTGCTTAAAAAATGTATGTATTACACCTAATTTCAAAGTAAATGTAAAACATCTCTATATCTATAAGACTATTATAAAAGAAAATTGAAACACTCATAATAAAAACAATACAAAGGGAACAAATGAAAGAAATTAAAAACCCAATGAATGAAAAGAAAAAGGAAAAAAGAACAAGATAAAAATGCTTCCAGAAAAGAAAGATGGAACTCCCATTCAGCAACATTTCACCAGAGAAGACACATAAAAAATACAAAAAAAGATATCGGATAAGAGTTGAAAAGTGTGAAATCAGTTAATTATGAAATAAGAATATTTTTAAATAATCTTTTTAATAATTTTTTATAATTTTTATTATGTTATTTTCTATTTTGAAACAAAAATATCTTAATTAATAAATATGTTTAAAATAATAACAGATAGAAATCAAGTGCAGAAATATATAAAGAAATCATATTCCTTAATTATTAGTCTAGGTGTAAATTGAAAGCCCATACGAAAAATAATGGGTTCAATATTTTTCCACTATATATTTATAATATAGGCCAAAAAATTAAATAAAGTGATGGTATAGGAAAACAAAAAATTAAAATGGACCAATCACTTTATTACCTTTTCCTAGGTTATAAGTATGTCATATAAGAATATTATAAACATATCATTTAATTCAACTCATATAGATGAAAAATATTATGTGTACACCCATATTAGATTAGATATAGACCCTAAGTTAGTAATGGCATATCACCTGCACATCTTTCCAGTTACACCATTGGAACCACGTAGCATATACTCAGGTCTTTTGATCTAATACTCGCCAACGGTGAGGCCTAATAATTTCTCCGCGGGCATTCTAGGTGAAATAAATCTAAAAAGTATAGGATATATTCCTTTTCTCTTTTTCCAATTTGAATGCATTTGTGAGTTTAATGGAAGGGAGAGGGAAATAAGGAAAAAAATTATAGAATAAAATTTTAAAAGCTTATTTGCTAAGTAGAAAGTTATATATCGACAACCAAATCACCAATTTCAACGAATTAAATACAATATTTTTCAAAAATGGCCCCCAAATTTACTGTATAATAAGATAGATATATGTTTTCTAGCCTCTAGCCACGAAGAATACTGGGTTGGAACTTGAAATGGTACATATAAATCGTAGTTTTTGAGGTAAGCCAGGAATTTGTATACTAGAACGTAATTATAATAAAACACTGTATTAGCGTTAATTTTTATAGTCTAATGAAAATTAATTTTATATACGTTTTAAATGATCTAAATATACAAAAATTCTTTGTCATTAAATTATATATATAACTATATAAATATATAATTTATAATAATATTTCTATAAAAAAAATTTGGAAAATGATTTTCTTTCATATCTTCAAACTGAGAAAAATTTCTTCTACATGAATTAGGTATACAATAAAATTTTCACGTTATTCTTCCATCAAAATAATGATAATTTAGATTTGGTTTAATTAATCCGCTAGTCCCTATAGTTTCACCGAATTTTCAATTGGGTTCCTACATTTTAAAAGTTTTCAATTGGGTCCCTATATTAAAAAAAGAATTTTAATCGAGTCCTTGACCCCATTATCCGTTACAAAAAAACGTGAAAGTTAACAGATGACGTGACACCTTCCTCTACCCCACCCTGCTTTCATCTTCCCTGTTAGCTATCTCACTGTAAATATGTCCGACCCTAAAATGGGTGTGCCACCAGCGTGCTCCTCCTTGCCATGCCACTACCTACGCCACCCTCCCAAAAGCCAAATCTCCAAATCTCAGACTTGACAACCTAAACCCCAAAGAGATGAGTCCCAGATCCTCTTAGCAAAAATTCTTTGTGGCATTAATTCCCTATTTACAAGAAGTAAGGAAAAAAAAAAAGTTTGAACCTGTGATGTGATTTCGGCATAATGTGCACATCCCCTGATCTCCAATCAACATGCTTAATCCACCTCTTCCCACCACCGTAACCACCTTTCACACCCGACACCAAATCATCCCCAACGGCCGAAACGCGCGCCGTGTTGAGTCGATTCCCTACACGAAGAAACATTGAATGCACAACGCGACGCCGCGACTCTTCATCCAGCACACTCTGCCACTTAAATCCCGAACCAAACCTCGAACTGGCGTTCTTGCGCACCAGCACCGCACCCTTGTCGCTCAACCTGGCTAGCCTCATCACCCTTGCGAAGTCCACTCGTCTCGAATATTCCACAACCAAGAAATCTATCCCAACAAGCCCTACCTCTTCTGGCTCTCCAACCACTATCTTTGGCACCACCCTTCGACAATAGCATAACCAAAACTTTTGAAGAATAATATATCTACAAACAGAGAAAAATAGCAAAATAAAAAGAATGGGAAGCTCAAAACCTTTCAACAAGGCCAAAACTCTTGAAGAGGGGATTAAAGCCCCTTGTCCTGCTCTTGCCACTGGTTTAACAGCAGAACCTTTTAAAATTGTTATGCCTTCTTGTATCATGTAATGATTGATATTTATTCACATTATTGTATTTCTTTTCTGGTATACCTTTGACCATCTTTCAGTTTAGCATTGCAATTATTTTAAGGGGCTTTTATCCTTTCTTTGGGGTTTACGTTGTCAAGTCTGAGCTTTGAGATTTGCTTTGTGGGAGGGTGGCGCGGGTAGTGGCATGGCAAGGAGGAGCACGGTGGTGGCACACCCATTTTAGGGTCAGACATATTTGCAGTGAGATAGCTCACAGGAAAGATGAAAGAAGGGTGGGGTAGAGGAAGGTGCCACATCATCCGTTAACTCTCACGTTTTTTGTAACGGATGATGGGGTTAGGGACTCGATTAAAATTTATGTTTTAATATAGGGACCCAATTGAAAACTTTTAAAATGTAGGGACCCAATTAAAAATTTGATGAAACTATAAGGACTGCCGAATTAATTAAACCTTTAGATTTTACAGCCATAAAATCCTTTTAAATTGAACCTTTAATGTGTGTTTATTTTATTTGAATTTAGCATTTCATATGTATGAGCTTTCTATTTTTTTTTTTGGGGTGTATTTTGAGATAAAATTGAATTGTAATTATGACTTTTGGGATAAAATAGCTTTGGGACTGACAAGATGAATTTGGTGTATTTTGGACAGTTGGTGCCCAACTTGTGAAAGTATCTTTAGTTCTAGAACTTGGAAACTCACGGTACCGAAAAATGTAGGATAACGACGGAAAATATCAATGAGCCCGATGGATTGTCACATTTTGGGAAATAATTATGATTGTTATTGGTGTGCACCACATACCCGTTGGTAACACCGTTGGTAAATGCGGGTGCTAATATGCGCCATTTCGCATGCATAATGTCCAATGGGTATTTAACAATTTATTTTTTAATTATTTGTATTAAATATTACTGATGGGTAGACCAACGGGTATATTTAACATTATGTTTTATTTTTTTATATTTTATTAAATAAACCGACGGGTATTTATTATAATTATTAACTATATTACCAAAAGGTATTTATTTTTAAAATTATTAATTATTATTTATTACCGACAGGTGTATCATGGGTTTTGGAAAGTTCACAAGTTGCCACGCAAACGTTTGGGATTTAGGACTTTCCATCTGTAAATCCATTGGTAATTATTGAGGATTGAAACACACCATTTCATTAAATGGGTACCCGTTGGTATACTCGCAAATCGATAACCCGCGCTTTTACCCCCCCACTGTGAGTCTTCTTCCTCCTTACTCTCTAAATCCACACTCTCTCTAAACTTCGCCACTGCCACCATTTTTGCTTTCGTTTGCTGCCATCAGAGGTCCATTTGAGAAATGGAGGCCACCATAACAATCTAGGAGCTTTGGTGAGCATTTTAATCAATTTAGTTTTTTGATTTAGTTTACTTTTTCTGTTCGTTTATGGGTGCCCATAGTGTTGTGTTTTGTTGCATTGGAGAGTAATTATTGTTATTAATTTGTTAATGTATGAGTTTTGTTTGAGGGTGATAGCGATTATCGATTTTGGGATCGGTTTGTCATTCTTATTCTTTATGTTATTTTATGTTTTCTATGTATATAAGTGTGTTGATTTAAATTTACCATATTAGATTTTCAGGATTGGATTTAGTTGAATGCCAAGAGCTTTCCCACATTTTGTATATTTTTTTTACTGCTATAAAAGTTAGTAACTAAATCTTCATTATTTATATCTTTTAATGGTTTAATATATATGTAGGATATATAGAGATTTATGTTTCTAGGATAGAGTTATAGGAAATAGGGATTGCATGATTGGGGGAAAGGCATAGAGATCCTTCCGCAACTTATTTGCTTTGTTTGCTATGGGATTACTTGTGTTTGTGGAGATTGCAGGATGCATGTTGTGGAGTTATAATGGGATGCGCAATAGAACATGTTTTAGGATTATGTAAATTGTATGTAATTATTAAAATGTAATTGTTTCACTATATCTATTATGTTGTTGATCTGTATAATAATATCTATAATTGTTGAATTGATTGAAATATCTAACGATAAAAGTTCCTAATTTAAAGGGACATGTTGTCAAAATTTTGTTAAATTTTTTTATAGGAATAATAGATTAAAATAAAGTAACTATATTTGAAAAAACTTAACAGCTAGTTGAATTTTATAAAAATATTAATTTAAATAAAACTTAAAGACTAATTGAATGTGTTTTAAAGACCAAGTTAAATAAATATATGACGACGGAAGCTCCTAATTTAAAAGGAGATGTTGTCGAAATTTTGTTAACTTTTTTCAAAGGAATAATAGATTAAATAAAATTAACTATATTTAAAAAAACATAAAAGCCAATTGAGTTTGTTTAAAAATAATAATTTAAATAAAATTTAAAGACCAATTGATTGTGTTTTAAAGGCCAATAAAAAGAAGTATTTGACGACGGAAGCTCCTAAATTGAAGGGAGATGTTATCGAAATTTTGTGAAAATTTTTGTTAGGAATAATAGATTAAATAAAAGTAACTATATTAAAAAAACTTAAAAGCCAATTGAATTTTTTTAAAAAATAATTAAATAAAACTTAAATACCAAGTGAATGTGTTTTAAAGACCAAATATAATAAATATCTAACGAAGGAAGCTCCTAATTTAAAGGAAGATATTGCTGGAATTTTCCTAATTTTTTTAAGAAAAGAAGATTAAATAAAAGAAATTATTGTATTAAAAAAACTTAAAATCCAATTGGATTTGTTTGCAAGTAGTAATATAAATAAAACTTAAAGACCAATTGCATGTGTTTTAAAGACCAATTAAAAGAAATATCTAACAACGGAAGCTACTAATTTAAGAAGAGATGCTATTGAAATTTGCTCTGAATTTTTCTTGAGGGAATAAGATTAAAATTAACTATACTAAAAATTTAAATAGCAATTGAATTTATATTGAAAAATAATAGCTTGACATCTTTACAAAATTCTAGGATCTAAGGTTAATCACAAGTGCAATGCTACCTTCAAATCAATCATGGATGTATGATAGATTACATCCTAATAAGGTGGGATTAAACTGAAATTTTATAGTGGTGTTGAAGAATTTATAAATTTGGCATGTAAAACATGACAGTTCATTAATGAAGCAAAATTTGGGTGTCTATATAATAGGTGCAAATGTAGGAAGTATTTGGATGATGATACAATAAGGGCTCATTTGTACAAGTGGGAATTCATGCCTGACTATTGGGTTTGAACTGAGCATGGGGAGATAGTTAATGCATGAAATCAAGTGGGTATTTTTCAAACTGGAAGTAGTTCTGGTGGGATCCATGTAACTCAGCATGATGTGGGTAATGTGGTATGGGAAGATAACCTGGGTAGGCATCAAGATATGGTGATTGATGCTGTTGGTCCTAAATTTGATGCTCGTTATTCACAGCTTCAGTCAAGGAGCCAAAGTAAGATGCCACTCGGTTTTATAGTCTCCTAGAAGCTGCCAATCAACCTTTATGAAGGATTGTGTGCACTATGAATTGTCATTAGCAGTTCAAATGTTGAGCATTAAGTCTGAAGGAAATCAAAGGCAAAGTTCTTTTGATCAGTGGGCTGCATTGATAAGTGAGCCAAGTCCGAACCTCGATGCAATTCCAAAAGATTTTTATCAAGTTAAAATATTAGTTTCTAAACTTGGGTTGAAGGAAATAAAAATTGATTGCTACTTGAAAGGTTGCATACTTTATTATAAAGATGATATTTCATTGACTAAGTGTAAGTTTTACCAAGAGCCTAGGTTTTAACCTAAGAGACGTGGAAGTGGGAGATATAAGGATGTCCCTCAAGAAAAATGCATTATCTGCCCTTAATCCCTAAACTCACAAGACTCTATGCATCAATGAGCTCGGCTTCTCATATGAAGTGGCATAATGAAAATTAGAGGGATGATGATGTGATGACACATCCATCGAACGGTGAGCGCGTGGAAAAAGTTCGATCAACAATATCCTGATTTTGCTTTTGACCTGTGAAATGTTAGATTGAGACTCTATTCGAAAGGATTTACTCCAAATAATCAATTTAGCAAACCTTATTCCTGTTGGCCCATAGTTATTACACCCTATAATCTCCCTCCTAACATATGTATAAAAGATCTTTACCTGTTCTTAACATGTATAATCCTTGGCCTTGATAATCCTAAAGCTAAGATTTGTGTGTATTTTCAACCCCTAATTGATGAATTGAATGAGTTGTGGTGACAGAGTGTTCTTACTTATGAAATTTCAATAAAACAGAATTTCATGATGAGAGCTGCATTATTGTGGACCATCAATGATTTTCCAACTTATGGAATGCTTTTTGGATGGATGACCCAAGGCAAATTATCATGCCCGATTTGCATGGAGGATACTAAAGCATTCACCTTGAAACATGGAAGAAAAAATCTTGGTTTGATTGTCATAGATGGTTCTTAGATTCTGATCATCCATATAGGCGAAGTAAATATGACTTTAAAAGTAATTGTGTTGAACATGAAGAGCCTTTAATTAGACTAAGTGGCCGCAAAATGTGGGATTGAGTTAATGATTTCCTAAAAATAACAGAAATCGAAAAGGTAATGCGGCAGCTAGGCTATGGGGTATACCATAGTTGGACCAAACAAAGTATTTTCTAGAAGTTGTCGTATTGGAAAGATAATTTGGTGCGTCATTGTTTAGATGTCATATAAATACTGTATTGGATATAGATCAAACCAAAGACAATGACAAGGCAAGGCATGATCTGGCTGAATATTGCATGCGGCTTGATTTTCAGTTACAAGTAAGAGTTAGTCATTTCTATAAACCAAAGGCAAAATATGCCCTGAGTTCCAATCAGAAACAAGTTGTTTGTTAGTGGCTAAAGGAGTTAAGAATACCCGATGGTTATGCTTCTAACTTCAGTAGATGCGTCAATGTTGCACAGGGCAAGCTTGTTGGTATAAAAATCCACAATTGTCATGTCGTCATAGAGTGTTTGCTTCCAATTGTATTCAGAGAGCTACCTGATGTTGTTTGGAAGCCCCTAACCGAGCTGAGTTAGTATTTTAGGCATTTATGCTCTTCTATTCTTAAGGTTGATGATCTACTTGTCATGGAAAAAAAATATTCCTAAAATTTTTTACAAATTAGAGAAAAGTTTTCCTCCGGGGTTCTTTGACTCAATAGAACATTTGCCCACACATTTGGCTTATGAAGCACAAATGTGTGGACTAGTTCAATATTGGTGGATGTATCCATTTAAAAGGGAAATATGAGGGTTTAAAAGAACCGTGAAGAATAGGTCTCAAGTGGAATAATCAATATATCAAGCTTATCTAGCGAAAGAGACTTCAAATTTTCTGCTCATTTTACTTTCAACCACATGTTCAATCTAGGAGAACTTGGGTTGGTCGTGGGGGGTGTTCTATTCCACCAACATTGTCTAAATTCAATCAACCTAGTTGAGCTGCTGGAAAGAGCGTGCCTTGATGGCTAAATTCCTAGGAGTGGAATTTTGCACACTTACATATTATTGATAAATTGTGATCAGGTGCAACCATTCAGATTGTAAGTCAACAATCCTTTTTTTTAGGTGAAAGTGTGATGTTATGCATCTTTAAAATAACGTAAAATATATTTTCAGCAACATATACTTTGAGCAATTGCATGGTCAAGATTCTCTTCAACAATTTTAGAGTTGGTTTAGATTACATGTAAGTCCACTTGTTTTAGATTATGTAACCCAATATATTCTTATATGTTAATTTTGTTTGATACAAGTTACTTTGACATTTCAAACTTTATGTACGTAGGTTTATAACAAAAATAATGGTGTAACATGTTCCCATTTGTTTAATTTAGCTTGGGAGCCAAAAAATAAAGTTGTAAGTTGGCCCACGTACTATGCTAAAAGGTAGAAATTTCACACAGCTAATTGGAATGGGGGAAAAAAACTGACAATACTGATGTTTGTATTAAAGGCAATACTAGGGATGAAAAATGTGATTGGTATGGTGTATTTAAGGAAATCCTTGAGTTTGAGTAGGTGGGTGAGCTCACAAATAAATGTGTCCTATTCAAATGTGAATGGTATGATCCTATCCAACTTACTAGGACATGACAACACAACAATTACAAAATCATTGAAATTAATCACACTAGAAGATATAGAAGTTATAATCCATTTATTATACTAAAAAATGCTAAACAAATATATTATATGTCTTATCCTGGGAAAAGTAGGTCACAGTGGAAGGTTGTGAATAAGATAAAACTTAGAAGTAGGATTGAAATAGAGGAAAATGCTGATAATGATGCTTATCAAGTGGATGATCCACCCCATTTAAGGGTAATAATCAATGCAGACAATCCTAAAAACCCTCTTCCTTTGACTATAGAGGAAGTTGACATAATTGAATGCACAAGTAAACATCCAATTAGAAATCATGAAGATGAAATAAGTTATAGTAGTGCTGATGATTCACCTAGTGATCAACAATAGAGTGATGATGAAAATAGCCCTACACTTTCAGATTAACTAAAATGTTCAATATTATATGCAATCTTATTATGAAATTATTTGAAATTTTCTGATTTCATTAATGTTTTTTTGTGGATTACTTTTTAATTATTTTATTATGGCTGGTAGAGGCAGAGGTTGACATCGGAAGGTCGATTTACCACCACCACCTCAGCCACCACCCTTCCTACCACCTCCGTCACCATCCTTTCCACTAACTCTACCACCTCCCTTACCATCATCTCCACCTCAGTCCCTACCATTAGGACCTCAGGCTTTAGGATAATTGCCACTCCTGGGTATGCCAGGCCCCCACTTCCCCCATATTCACACTCACAGGGCACAACCCACTCGCACTACCGACCCCTCCCCTAGCCCTACCACTGCCCCTAGCCCTATCACTACCCTGACTCCCAGCCCTGTATCTGATCAGACTGCTCTTTCCTCCATTGGGTCACAGGCATGAGTCGCAGATGGGAGGCTCTTCAACCCAAATGGCAGGCCACTTGGGCCTAATGGTCGACCATTCCACTAGATTAGGCCGGATGGTAGAGATAGGTAAGTTGAAACATGTGTTTTATTATATTCTAATTTTACATTGCTTATGATATTTAAATTTTTTTTTATTTTATCTATGTAATAGTTTTCATTTGTCTGTGGTGGTTCACCATAGGATCACGAAGGTTATACAAAGTCGGTATAACTATCCGTGGCCTACATGGACTGACATCCCTGTTGATGTCAAGGAGTCGTGGTGGAAAGAGTGGAAGATAATTCTATGATTTATTCATTTTTGTTAAAATATATGTTAATATTATTTAATTGTATGCTTATATATAATAACTTATGTGCTGTGAATTTGTATATGTAGAAATCCTCCTACATTCAACCCGAGCATGAGCCCATAATGAAGAGTCTTAGAGGATCCTTCAAGCGCATGCGGGATATGTTTCATGATGTACATAAAGGACATATGAACAGGTCATGGCTAAATTATGCCACCCTCAGTGAGCTGCAATGCCATTAGGCTAGCGGCCCAACCTTCAAGGTTAGGTTGGATAAGGAAAAAATAAACCGAGCCTCACAGAAAGGTGGGTCGCTGCACACTTATGGGTTGAGCACCTAGGAGGGGACCTGGAAGCGCTTGGTAATTCTTTAACCTTTCTACATTTTATAATAACATTTACTATATTTGAATTGATGCAAATACTATATTTTTATGACTTTATTGTGCTCATTTGTGCATATTGAGTTGTCTTTCGACACATGGCGAGCTATTTTAGGAGACCCATACCCAAAAGAGTGAGCAGAGGGGGGTAGTCTGGAGAGGTCTGGGTAAACCTACGCTCCGAGGCGACCTATGTAAGTTTGAATTTAGGCATATCTTTACTTAATTTTTATTATTATTTTCATTTATGGCATAAGGTATTATCCTGAGAGTATATCCCTATCCTCTGCCACTAGATCAGCTATTAGGGATGATGCCCTGAAGGAGTGTATGCATGCCCTTAGCCAGGAGCTATAGTAGCAAGCACAACTCAGCTGTAGAGCATAAGCTGAGAGAGATCCGAGAGCTTAAGCTCTACTTGGAGTGGCAAAGGCAGGAGAAAGCAAAGAAAGAGAAGGTTATGTTCCAAAAGATGCAATACAAGATTACTGCATATATGATGACTTTCTTCTGGGACATGCAGACTTCAGGATCCTCTAGCTCCGGCAAAATGCTCCCTCATATCCCACTCCTCTCCATCCCTATGGGCCATTCACAGTCAGATGGAACGGATAATGATAATGGTTCAGATGATGATGATGATGCCGCTGACGATGCTAACGCCCAGGAGTTCAGTTAGTTTTTATCTAACTTAATTATTTTATTCTAGATATTTTTTACATTTATTGTAATTTGTATATATTTTATTGGCACAATTTGCTATTTTATTTAATCAGTTTAATTTATTTATTTTATTATTTTCTTATTTAATATCAATTTAATTGATAATTAGGTTATTATATAAATAAATAAATAATAAATTACCAATCACTTCATAGTTAAAAAGAAAATTTTTAAAAATTTAACTTTTTACTTGTCAATTATACATAATATTTTTAAAATAAATTGTTTTTCATAAATCAAAAGACCATTGATAAACCCATCGGTAAAAGATTAAAATATTTATTTTATTTATTTAAATTTCCACCAGTAAAATTAAATAAACCTATTGGTATAAATATGTCTCTAATAGCCATGGTGACGCCTTTTATCTAATTGTACCAACGGCTAAATATTTTTTTATTCGTCGGTACATGCATTGAAAAAAATCGATTGGATTTTTGTTACTGTCGGTAAGATTTATCGACGGCCTGGAAACCGATGCCCACATATTTATCGATATAAATCATACCTGTAAAAAAATCCATGGGTAAACACGTCGGTTACCCGCACATTTCTTGTAGTGTCAAGTAGCAACTTAGAGAAGAACAATATGGAGGATGAGAGATTAGGGAAAAGAGTGCAGATTAGAAATTGGCTTATTGCACTAATGATTAATTGTGGTAAATCACATAGAAGTACACAAGGACAATGGTTTATATACACATTAACTTATCTCAGCTAATCTAACTTATCAATCTACTAACAAACTTTCCTGCCACTGTAACTGCTATCTAACTAATGGCTAATTAACAAATTATTGAGTTATTGTTCATAATTTGATCTAGGGTTCTTGCATAATTTGGAAATATTGTGTAGTTGTAGGGGATGAACCTCGTGCTTTTTAAGGTTTATGAATTTTTCTTAAATTTGTATGATGTGTAGAATGATTTTCATACTTAATCATTTTCTTAAAACATAGTTAAAGAACTAACATGTTTTAGTAAGTGAGAAGAGAAGGGCCAAAAGACTAAATTACCAAGGAATTGAGTCAACTACTTAAAATCTTATCATTAATCTAGCTAGTAATTTTCAACTCACATAATTCGAAACTCATTTGATATTAAGTTAAAAAAAAAACAGACCACGTCCAACCTCTAGTGATTTAGAATCTTGAGATCATTTGCATTAAGATTGTTACTCAGATTCATTTTGTTCTTTGCTTAACTTATTTTAAATTTTTAGTCTAGAGGTTTCTTCCCATTCAAGAATGTGTTATAATCTAATTAGAAATTGAATTAATGAATTGTTGTTTAGTAACATCAATTCTACAATACTTACTCACTATATTTATTAGTTCAACGATTCGATACACTTACTAAAGAGTTATCACACATATCGAGCAAATATTGTCTCTGTTAATTACTAGAGCGCATATATATGGCATGTAGTTGATTCCTTATTTTTACTGTTAGTTAAAATACTTTAATTAATAAATAAAGTAACATTAATTGCAATTGAAATAAAACTTTAATTTTGGTGCATACCCCCCCTCCCAAAAAAAATGCATCTAATCAAATATTGCATCCTTTCAAGTAGGGGCAGTGATAATTATTGTACTAATTAATGTGCTAATATATAATTAAATGATAGTAAATATAAAATGCATCAAAATTAAATTCTTCAAATAAATTATAACTCAAAATAAACTGCATTTACAATATCATAAATTTGAATATTGAAATTTTTATTTTAAGAAATATTTTATGATTATAATTAACTAAAATTGCACAAGAAATTAGTAAGATTAAAAAAAAAGTATTTGTAATTAATAAGCTAAATAAGTGAAAATAATAATTAAAAAAATCACCTAAAGTTTGCTTCTTTTTTTTTTAAAAAAAAGGCAGCAATGCGATATAAAGCCAATTTACTTTTTGGCCAGGCATTAGATTCTTTCGCCCTTTATTCATAGGAAACAGTTTAAAGGTCTAAAACCTCCTGAAATGAATAGTCCAAGCTATGTGTCCAACAAGTGAACCACGTGAACAATTGAAATAGATAATTACAAGGAATTATTGATTACCAATAGAACAATTCCTAATGATGCTTACAATTCTATTGGAATACCATCGATTTAGCCGTCAGATATGCCCATAACCCACTCTCATGCGCATAACTCATGGCATGAAAAGCTCATCAAAACTCTTGTACTAAACACTAAGCAAGAAAGAGAGCAAGAATCCCAAAAAATAAAAATAAAAAATCAAATTGCATAAGTGTGATGTACGACCAGACGTTTATGTGGAATATCTTATCCTTGAATTATTATCAACAACTTTAGGACTTTCATGTCTTGTCCAATACATGTCTGAGGAAAGCAGCGCAAGCCTAGTGGGGATGACCATTTGAATTCCTCCTCTGAACCGTTGCTTGCCGCATCATACTAAAGCATAGGAAGAACGCAAAGAGTGAATATAGAACACAAACAGAAAAAGCCAAAGCCATTAAAGGTAGCTCCCATGCACAGCAATTAGATGCCTCCCCAGCTTTCAAGACACAATCACGAGCGTACCACCTGCATCCTAGATGCAATCAAGCATGGATTATTAACTTCGGACAAATGCATTTTTCTATAGTAGTTCTGCTATATTTATGCTGCGAAGGCCATAGTCCATACAGAGCACGAACTGCACAGATAGCAAAGTACTGCTAATTAGAATTGAGAATTAAGGGTAGGCAAAATACATTTCCTTATAGTATGAGAATAGGTTAGATAATTTGATTAGAAAGAAAATAACAGAATAGGTTAGAAAACATGGGAGAAAGATCAATAAAAGGGAGTTTTATAGGATGAATACGAATTTCTTATTTGTACTAAAAAAGGGTTTTTCATTATATAAATAGATTAAATCCAATGAGAGATGTCATGTAAACGTTAAAGGTTATTTTGAATGTAAATTAATATGATAGGACCTACTATTAAGTTTCGAGAAATTTTTATGTGGTCCTAGGATAAGAAACATATTCACTCTTATTTTTTTATACTTATGAAATTAAATTAATTACAATCAGGTTTTGAACTTAAGATTCTATGTATACTATTAAAATCCTTCATTACGTACTAAATCAATCCTAGTAACTTAAATTATTTATTCTATATCATTTATTAATCGACATATTAATTTGGTAAGTTATTATTATTCCCACTTTTTTTATATTTTTAATATAATAATTGAAATGTTAATTAATAAATAATACGTCACAGATATTTTCTCGCTCCAAGTATAGAAGAACTTCTCTAAAATTTCGTACTTATTTTGAAAATAAGCTTACCAAAAATATAAGTTTAAACAATGAAATTCTTGTTGTAACAAGCATCAATCTAGTATCTACTCAAATGATTGATGAGGCTGAGCAAATCTAAAACTAGTTCATTATTATTACCAAGGCTGCGTTTTTTGTGTCCCAGGAGGAACAGAGACAAAAATACAGGGACAGTGAAGACGGATACAAAAAAAATATCATCCCTGTATCATGTTTGATTGTGGAGACGGAGACAGAAAAAATATTGGCCGTTGACCACCATTAACCGCCGTTGACTAGCGGCTGGCGACGTTGACCGAGCGTTGACAGCGTTGACTTCTGACGTTGACCGAGCGTTGATCGACGTTGACCTAGCGTCGACCTCATTGACTTCTGGAGTTGACCGTTGACCGGTGGCGTTGATCGGTGGCGGTGGATGGCCAGACCACTGTCCTCATTTTATGTCTCTACTGTCCCCACTTTTTGGAGGGACAGAAATACAGAAAATTTTTCTCTCTGGGACGGAAAATTTTTCCATCCTCATACCCTGTCCCTATCATCAAACATAATACAGGGATAGTCCGTTCCTATATTTATATCCCAGGACACAAAACAAACACTACCCAAAAGTCCAACTGTCATGTGGCGGGGACAAAAATTACTTGTCCCCCCATTTCGTGTCTCCTTATCTATCACTTCTTGTCATGTTGCATACGCAACAGTGTGGAACAAATGCGGACCTGAAACTTTCTATAATCTCTGACAAATTCTAAGGTTACAATCAAGACTCACGATCTAACTTTACTTCCCGAATCCTTAATATGATCTTATTTTAATAATATATTTTTAATATCATAACAAGTATTGAACATTAAATAATACAATATATATATGTATGGAACAATTTAATTGAGAGGGATTGTTTATTATGAAAGTGAGAAGAATAAATTTTGATCGTAAGATCTTATAATAATTAAGATTAAAACATAAAAATACATAACATTTTAAATGAGTATGTATGTATTAATTACTATTAATTAACTTTTAATTTAGACCTCCTATATATGATTATACAAATCATATTTACTCTTCACTCACATAATAAATCATCTCTCTCATGCGCATGTGTGTGTGAATCTACTTAAATTACTCCATTGAATATCTTTTTATAAACAACAATTTTATTAACCTAATCATTGAATCATGTAATATTATCTTGATAATCAAGCGCATCAAATTATAGAAAAATTAGACATTGATAGATATATTATCTAATACTCAATATTTACATTATTTTCAAAATCTATGTTGTGTATTCAAATAAAAAATGATGATGTAGTACTACACTGTTTTGAAATTTTATGTATTCTTGACCTATGTAGTGAAAATTTATAATTCAATAGTAAAATTGATGAAATTTGATATATATAAAAAATGAGTTTTATTAACTGACACAATATAAGAGTTTTAAAATCATAAATTTTCACTGAAAATATATAATTTTTTAAGTTTTAAAACGTAGAATCTATCATAAAATTTATAAATTTACTTTTATAAAAATCTTGAAGGCAGTGAATAGATAAATTTTAAAAAGAAAATGCTCCCTCGAGACTATGCAAGGTATTGAAAAAGACACTATCCATATCCATCATGAATCCATTATTCTCGCTTTCTATCTTCTTTTGAAGATATGATTTTCTCTCTCTCCTGCTCTACTTATAATATCTGGCATTCATCGTGTTATTAGTGGCCCCAAAAAAAGTTCTTGTAAATAGTCAGTTTTCCTAAATACGGTGCAAAAAGAGTGAAACAATTCTTAGGTTTCTCGCATCCAAATGAAATGACAGTACATATACATAGTAGGAAAGCTTCATAAAAAAAAATATGTTTAACAGAAAAGTTCCGAATCATTGGGTGGAGAATAAATCCGTCTTCTCTGAATTATCAATATGTGTAACCATTACGCTAAACTCCCAAATTAAGCCTATCCCAATTATATTTTTCATGATAAGTAACTTGAAGAACGTAATCGATTAAATCATAGCAAATAGATATTAAGTGAAAGATATGATTGATCTGTAGTCAATTGCACAGTGCAGCCTAACCTCAAAGGAAATTTGATTCCAGAGACTGAATCTGATGCCTCTCTGAGCATGGTAGGCTAGACTTTTTCCGCTAAAGTACTAGAACAGAAATGGTATTATGGATTCTATTAGCAAAAGATACGAGCTTCATATATCGATTTCAGATAGCAACCTAACTTGATTAACTAATATTTGGAATAAACTGGTGAGCCAATCAACATGAGTTTAAAAAGATTATGCCCCTAGATTTTTAGATGAGGGATCAGTTTTTTAATAGTAAATGCTCATGCAATTTCAGGTCGAGTATGATTATTAAGTAAAGGTGCAAAGTCTTGTTCTTAGAATATGTTTGATAGAGGGATAGAAGAAGAGGAAAATTTTTTATGGATAAGGAGTTTCATGTGTAAAATTATACAGAGTTTTTTCATACAAATTTTCTCATTGTTTTCACCCTTCTACCAAATCGGATGTTAAAGTGATAACTCTACAAAGTGTTTAGAATCATAGAAATTGGAATTGATATAAGATTTGACTTATAAATTAAATATTATGTTTGAAATAATTATAAATAATATATATTTCAACAAACCACTAGGAGTGGATTTGTGAGAAAGGAGAAATCAAATCTCATGTTTAGAGGACATCAAATAATATTTAAAATGATTATGATATTTAAGCTTAAAATCAAATCAATTCTCACTAAATTCTATCAAGTCTGATAAGATATATATCGAGTTAATGTTCATTTTAGTCCCTCACTTTTTATTATTGAGTCATTTTAGTCCCTGACTTTTAAAATGAGTCAAATTAGTCCCTAACATTACAAATATGAGTCATTTTAGTCCTTTAACCCAATTGTAGTTAATTTTTTATTAATTAAATGATGATTAATAACATTAAGTGTACCTTGACATACCATATATCATCTAAAGTAGAATATATTTTAAAATGACTTATTTTGATGCTTAAAATTATACAAAATAAGTCATTTAAATATTCATTATACATTTTAAAGTGACTCATTTTGTACAATTTTAGATACCAAAATAAATTATTTTAAACTTCATTATACTTTAGATGACACATAGTATGATAATATATAACTTAATGTTACATATCATCATCTAATTGATAAAATGTTAAATAAAAGTGGAATAAGGGACTAATTTGACTCACATTTTGTAATGTTGGGGACTGATTTGACTCATTTTAAAAGTCAGGGACTAAAATGACTCATGAGTGAAATGTCAGGGACTAAAATAAGCATTAACTCATATATATCAAACAGAAAGCAATCAGATCTTATAAAATTTTCCTGTCAAATAATTTTTTATTCTAAAAAATATATGATTTAATTCACGAATTAAATCAATTTTCAGGTTCATATATTCTGACACTACCTGATGTTGCAAGTTTTTTTTATCAGTGAAAAACCCTTGTAATAATTTTGGGTCAACACTCAAGTAAGATCATACTTAGGTAAAGGTTTTAAGTCTTGATCTAACTCTTATGTTGCAAGTAATTTTTGTTTTTTCAAATTACAGTATTCATTTCCACTTTCACCAATTACTTTAATTAATTAGCACAGGTAGTCACAAAAAAAATTAACACAGGTGACCCACCACATCCTCATCAAGTCTAAAAGAAATGAGACACAGAACATAAGAGCAAATATATATACCCCCACCCTCTTGTTTCTAAACTACTGAAATCCACTCCGTGTACTCCTTCACTGCCTTTGTGCTTTCCATAATATTTTCCTTTAAAGAAAAAAAATGGACGCAAACCGTAAGCGCAGCAGAGGGTTCTTGAAAGGGAAGTTAGTGCCCTTCTATAAGACACCAAAGCCTTCCCCAACCGTGACTACCAAGGTTGTTAAGCCAAATCTTTCTTCTCCTTCCCCTGCCTCTGTGGGTTTTGTGGTCCACCACCAGGACTACGCAATCTCGAAGCCAAATCCCAAGGTTTCCATTGTGGTAGCAGACAACAGGGGTGACTTGGTGAGCAATTTGGAGAAGTTCTACGGCGTTCCTGCGGATGAAAGCGTGGACACCAAGGCTGGCCTTTACATATCCATGGTTCAAGAACGTTTAATGCTTGAGCGAGTGAACACTGAATCAATGAAGTTTCAAGAGAAGTGATCAACCATATCATTATAGCTATGTCGTGATTAATGTAATGTTATTTTGTACTTTTTTTTTTTGTGATATCTTTTGTGAGATACCTTGAGGTATCCTTTTAAACATTTGTTGGGACAAAAGTTAATGCTTACACTCAATTAATGTTTAGGGGACATCTTGATTGTATTTCTTAAAAGGTGCCTTTAAAAATAGTCTAAATAGTAGTTTTGATAGGGATATAGCTGGTGGTTAATCATTCAATAATCGAACAGCTCAAATTCGTGTCACTTTTGACACCTTGTGCAGAATTATGATACGTGGTATTTGTTAAATACGTAAGTTTGCTCTTGTTGTCTCAGATACTAATAGCATGTTTGAACTTTTGGCTAGATTGTTTGGCGCAACCCTAGTTATGTTATGTTTGAAGATGATTATAGTATATAGGTAAATTAGAAAAAAAAAACAATAAAGAAATTCATTGAATCAAAGTCTTTGGAGTTTGCAGACCGTATTGAAGTTGTAATCCGTAGTTGTAGGTTGTTACAGTGGCTTCTCCCATGTTCCCAACAAAGTGCGGACAAAAAGGAAGATTTCTAATTTGTTCTGCTTTCTTGTCCACTCCCCAGAAAGCATGTTCTATTTTCAAATTTGGTGCGCAAATAGGTTTACTTACTTTAGCAAAATATTTATACAAATTCATCATCTTAGTCCCTTTAAAACTTTAAGTAGAGCAAATTGGTCTCTATGAAATTAAACTCCTGAATTGATCCCTGTAAAATTGAATCATCATACAAATTGACCTTTGTTAAAAAAAAAAAGACTCCCACATTGCTCCCTGAAAAATTAAATAATCAGACAAATTGATACTTATAAAATTAAATAATCAGACAAATTAGTCTCTCTAGTAAATTGGAGTTGAGGGACTAACTTGTCTGATAATTTATTTTTACAGGAACTAATTTAGAAGATTTTTAACAAGGATCAATTCATTTGAATTTTCAACTACAGAAAGATCAATTTGAGAATTTATTTTTTACATAGACTATTTTGTCCGACTTTGAATTTTAAAGGAACTAAAATGAGGGGTTTTATATAGGAACCATATATGCGTGTTCTTACTCGGAATGCTATTAGTTTGCCTTAGTTAATTAAGGAATTGAACTTTTTCCCCTAACTTATTAAAGACCTGAACTTTATTTTTAAAAATGCATTTTTTTTTATCAGTAAAGACATCCAAAGCATAAATGTAATTTTTTTTGGGTACATAAGTATAAATGTAATTTGATAAATAAAAATAATTATGGTTCATCTGTTTGCTCGAACCTAAACTTTTTTCCACCATGCTTAAGACATTCTTAGGTTTAGTTTGGTATTGATATGCCTCTCTAAAAATTACTCTCAAAAAGCTATAATAGCATCGTTTGACAAAATAATATAGAAGTTGCTCTTAATAAGTAGAAGTTACAATAGTAATGTTTGATAAATATGTTTCAAATATCCAAAATGACAATAATAGATATAAATATTAAAATGTATAATTTCTGTATTTATTATTATTAATTAAAGTAAGGTTATATTAACCTTTTGAATTTCGAAAAGAATAAGCCAGCTTTAAAAAGTACCCCATGAAGTGCTATTAAAAGCATCACTGACTTTCAAAAGTTAGAAGCAAGAGCACAATAGATTTTTAGTTCCTCAAACAGAAAAATTTGGCTTATTTTTTCTATAAATCAGAATATCCATCTAAAGAGAATTGCCAAGTCCACCCTTATTCTCTTCCTTGTTTCAAAGCTCAAGACTAAGAGTAGCAAACTCCACTATTATTAACGCAACTTTTGTAGACAAAATTACAAATATTCTCTCAACAAGGCAACGTTTTTAGAAAAAAAATCTCAAACCCTTTTAACAATGCAACATCATAGCATCATCATCATCTTCATCATCATAATCAGTGTCTTCATCTTCCTCACTACCTTTTATCTTTAATATCTCAATTTTATTCTCCTCTCATGCATCACAAATTAACAATTCTCAATGCTATTATTTATAACAATCCACACAATCAATAAATTTCAAACTCAATTCTAATCATTAATAATTTCCTAAATAAATATCTAACAAATATCCTCCATATTTTTCTCCTTCCAATCATCTCCAAATCTTTTATTTTTTTTTAAATTGATTTTTTTGAAAAATCTCATTCACATCTTCCTATCTTTTTTTTATTGGTTTTTTCAAATCTTCCAAAAAGAATAAAACTATCAAAATAATATTGATTAAAAATTTGGATCAAACCCAATAGGAATCAATACAAATAAATAGTCATATATCATATCAAAGAAGTTATATCACTATGACAAATATATAAAGAAAACCTAATCAAAAAAGAAAATATATAAAGAAAAATTAAGATCGATGTTGGGGCCATGACCCATAGAGAGTCGTTGGCTCCATCTATGTTCCACAATCTAAGAGATTTTTTGTCATATCACATTATTATGAGCATAATATTTTGTCATTACTTATTCAGTTTAATTATGTGTTTTTTATGAGTTATGTTATTTGTATTCATATGGTGTGAGACATCGTGTCGACTCACACTTCATCTACTATTGGATGTAGACCCCATTTAAATAGGGTCCACATCCTATTCAATAGTGAATGAGGTGTGAGTCGGCATGGTGTCCCACGTTCCATGAGTACAAATAACATTTTTCTTGTTTTATATTGTCAATTAATATAATTTCACCAAAAGTGATAAATCATGATAAATAGGTTTGATAGGGAGTAGTATTTTTCTATGATTTGTCATTTTTATGAACTATTGATTGATTGCATGAAATTCTTATACATTTTCAATGCATAGAATTCAAAATTTAAATTATTATAATACATTAAGGCAAAATTTTCAAATTTTATTAATCCAATCATGTGTAATAATGTTTATTATATATATATATAAATAACTCCAAAAGTAACTATACTTAAATTACTTTATTGAATATCTTCTTATAAACAACAACTTTATTAATCCAATTATTAATTCATGTGAGAATATAAATTAAATTATTATAAAATAGGTTGTTACTCCCTCTGTTGCATCTCAATTGTCCAAAACAAGTAAACAAATAGACATATTAATAAAAAAAAACAATAAATGAATATTGGTAATAGTGTAAAAGTGTGTTAATTGATAAGATTGTCCCTATTTAATATGATTATGCTCCTGAAAAAAAAGTACATAAAGTATAGTTAATTATAATAAGGGTCTAATAGGTAAACAAATTTTTTTTTAATTTAATAAATGGACAGATAAAGCAAAATAAAAGTTTCAAAAAAATGGACTTTTAAGATGCAAAGGAGGAGTACAATGATTTTGTGTCAAAATTTAAATGCATTTCACATTATTACCCTTATTATTAATTTATCTCTCTTCCTTAAATGTTTCTTCCCATTCATTTTCTCTCTCTCCACTAATTAATTAAGGGTATAGCAGAAAAAAGTAACAAATGATGTTTAAAATTTTTAAATAGATAGTTATTCCGTAAAAATAAAATTTTAAAAGTGAATAGTTTTTCCCAACTGAAGAAAGTATTTAAATAAAACTCAGTTATCCCAACAAAATTTAAAGCCTAATCATGCTAGCAAGAGCATGAGATCGAGCGCATGGCTGGTTAAAAAGTTTGATTTTTATCACCTGTGTTATGGAGGAGATTTTGTGTAACAACCATTCATACTATAGCTAATGACATGAGTTTTCACAGGAAGTACATCAATTAATATTTTAACACAAAAACAAACATAATGTTCTAGTATTGATATTTAATGTCATTAATTATAAATTGAACATTTCTAAAGTTTATAATTGAAAATTACACATAGTTAAACATAATTCCATATATATATCCGTAGCTGCTGTCTTCTTTTGAGTATTACTTGGCTAATCTAAAATCACTAGAAATAAATAAAGAAAAAAGAGAATTGAAAATTTCTCAGTAAAAAATAAATGGTTTTAAAATATTTGAACAATGGTTAATTTCAATTGTGTTTGCATGGAAAATACACATGGCTACAATTTCACATTGGTGGAGCACCCACAAGCAAATGGCAAAGTGGAGGCTGCGTGCTAACAAGGTAATCCTATGGGCTAACGAGTTGGCAAGCATCCTGTGGGCTTACCGTATCACCCCCTATTCCATCACAGGTGAGAGCTCGTTCAGGCTAGTCTATGGTGTGAATGCCGTCACCCCAATAGAAGTCATTGAACTAGCACCACAGGTTAAAGCTTTCTTGGAGGAGGATAATGAGAGTAGAAGATAGCAAGAGCTAGACCATATAGATGAATTGTGCAAAGAAGCCCGAGTTCGTGAAACCGAATTGAAAAGAAGAATGGCAAGATGATACACTGAAGCCATCATTCCGAGAAGTTTTCACCAATAGGACTTGTTCTTGAGGATAACAACCATAGGGCCTCCCACGCTAGGTTAGGGGAAGTTGTCTCCGACTTAGGAAGGGCCATACAAAATTTCTAAAGTCCTCGTCAAAAGGGCAAACAGGTTGGAAACACGGGATAGGACAAAGATACCGAAGTCATGGAACGCTGCGAACTTCCAGAGGTTTTATGTTTGAAAGTTAATGTAATAACCAAGCCAGATCGGGAACTTTTTTTTCCTTATTT
This sequence comes from Dalbergia cultrata, assembly GCA_031216105.1. Lineage (NCBI taxonomy): Eukaryota > Viridiplantae > Streptophyta > Magnoliopsida > Fabales > Fabaceae > Dalbergia > Dalbergia cultrata. Next base: position 24,238,772 of record CM062353.1, on the reverse strand, counting down.
GAGTTTTACCCCAATGGGTTTTTCTCGGAGCGGTTTTAATGAGGCCCAGTCCCATGGACTACATGGAATAAAAGCCTCCAATTTTCGCATAATAAATAAAGTAATGTTTTTTCTCAAGTTATTTTTCTAAGGTGACTTGGGTACATCAAAATAAACACAAAAATGCATGTAAAACTGTGATCCTTGCTAGGAACGCATGTAAACGTCTAAGTGTAAATTAGGTAAATAAAAATGCTAGTGTACTATAAAGCAAGAGACATGGAAGCAAACATGTTGCTAAGTCAACAAAAGCATTACCATAATATTGTTCTTACAAAATGACCAATAAAAAATGATGAACACTGAAATAAAAATAAAATTAATCTTTTACATCTACAACTTGGCCATCAACGACTTGCTTGAACATGTCCATTGAGGAGAAGTCGAACTTGATCCATTACATTCTTGAACTGCATGTCAGCACTTGACATCCATGTGTCAATAGTGGAGTCTAGGTTGCCTTGAAGTTTGGAAACATCCTAACTCAACTCCAATTTCTCACCCTTTAAAGTTGTCACTTGCTCCTCAAGCTTCGAGACCTTTTTCTCCAAAGACTGGCTCTTAGGACGAAGGGAATCCAACTCTTTCTTGTAGTTATCAGCTACAGAGCGAAGCAGTCCTTTTTCTCCTCAACCACCCAAAATGATAAACTCCAAAGTCCAAAATGATCAATTCAATAACTTGCTTATAAAATGAGGCTATCCCTATTTTTTTTTTATTGGTCCTAAGGCTATCCCTATTTATACTAGTATCTTTGTCATCCACCCTACGATGCTTCTACAAGCTTAGTTGGTGCATGACCCAACAAAAAAACCAAAAAGGCAAGCAAATCCTTTTTCTTGTGGTCGTGGTAGGTGTGGGGGTTGTGGTCTCAGACGCTCCACTCTTTTTTTTATATATATATATTTCGGTTGAAGGCCCTCCAGTAGAATACAAAAGCTGTGCCCACCAAAACAAACAACTCTAACTTCCTTATACATGGGATTGTGCGGTGTTTGTGGGATTGGATTGGAGTCCAAAGCATTGGACCAGCTGAGGTTGGATCCCTTTTATTTAACACAATCATACCTCAACCTTTTCTAACCATCGAAAACAAAACAGTCTGATCCAAAAGTTGTAATTAGAAAACTTTTATTTTATTTTGTTTATCGATGGAACCACTGATATTCAACTTTTATTACTAACAATTGGACCAATTCGATCCAATCCAACTAAGGCCCATGAAAGGCCAGGGGTAATTAAAAAAAAAAAACCAGTCATTTGTTCCTTGAAATTTGGAGTCGTGTGATGCGATATTTGAATTTAGGAAAAATATAATGTGGCTTTTAAATTTTTTCAAATTGATTTTTAGTCCTCTCATTTGACTAGGCTAATGAACCGTTCAATGTTTGGATGGTATTATAAAAAAAAAAAAAATTTAGAATTGACACAGACATTTATTAATGAATTGACATATTGATAAAGGTGTTTAACTCAACCACCCACAAATTTCAAAGTCTTAGTAGGATCACATGATTGGTTAAAAGTATAAAAAATTTGAGTTTAATTTTTATATGTTATTCAATCAAAATCTTGTATGTGTATAATTTTTTTAAACAGTGAGTGAGAGGGTCAACTATCATAGCTAATATGATAACATATGATAGGATGATTGTATAAAAAAATTTCATTGCATATAAATTAAATCCAAAAGGTTTTAGACTGTCAATGCATAAAAATTAAACTCTTAAATTTTTTTAAATACAATAAAATAAAAAAAATATAATATGCTTTAATTATTATGAAATAAAAAAATTAAAAAATATTTGCAGTAATTATTCAATAAATAATGTAATGAACTAATTTGTCGATGTAGCAATCATAATCATATATTGTTTGTTACATTTGTGCAATTGTTAATGAACTCATTTTGTAAAAATTTGTATGCAATTCCTGAAAACTGGTTTTAAAAGTTATAATTTCACATGAGGATAGGTTTGACCTTGAATTTGTTTGATTGTCGTGGCCAAATAGGAAACAAGGTAAAATTGCCTTCTTTCAAATCTAATAGGCAAAATTTGTATTTGATGGAACCAACGTCATATTGGGAATGAAAATGTTTTCCCAGCATATTTGCCAAAACCAACTCGTACAATCCAAAGTCTTGTACCATTCTCATGATTGGTCAATGTTCCTAATTAGCATCATCAGCACATAAGAAATTAGATTGAATATATTTCTGTGATGACTTTATTGTTTGAATCTTCTTTAGACATAGTATCTGAGCGCAGGTATACTTTGTCTCCGGTTGTCAATGCCTAACAAATAATCATACATGAAATCAATTATTTCAGTGGTTGGCCTTAGAATTGCTTTTATTCGAAATTAGGGTGCACAAGCAACAGGTTGAATTGGACCTAAACACAACACGATCGTTCTTATTTGTCAACTAGACTATTTTTTATGGATTTAACTCTTATAAAATCAGGAGGTTGATAAAATGCTAAAGTCAGGTGTTAATTACTCTTGAATTAATACTTTCATCATATGTGTATCGTATGTAGATCCTACTAAATAATCTAAAGTTGATTAGCTCCTCACTTTTATACTTGAACAACTTTCTCACTTTAGAGGAGCTAAATTTATTTTTTATATCCAAATTCGATCTGACAATGGATCAAAAAAAAGTTGGACAATAAACACAAATTTAGACAATATATACAAGTTTAAACGATATCGATAATAAATTTATGAAATTTCAGAAGATATAAAGAAAATTCAAAGATACATTTTACAATACATATTTTGAAACAAACTATATCAATACACAAATAAAATCATATTATGTAAAAGTATCAATTAAAGTTTATAAGTCTTATAGTTTCTTTCTTAGTTGGTCAAAAAAAAAAAAAATTTAATCCTTAAAAAATTATGTGATTTCAAGTCATGTTAAATCAACTCGAGATATAAGCCAAACTCAACCTAAAAAAGCTTTGGGTTAAAGTTTCAAATTCAAACCAAGCCCAATAAACTTCAGGTTGTTGTGAGTGCAAGGTGGGGTCATAAACACCCTCATCCAGAAGAATTAGGCATTTGATTGATTTTAAACAACTACATTACTTAAGGGGAAAAACCGACCACATTACGATAAACAAATTGAGACAAGTCTGAAATCAATCCTTTGCATCTTGTTTTAGGATGTAATCTTGTATTTGTGTATTGTACATTCACCACCATTTTGTTCTTCAATGTTTCAGTTTACCTAAAAAATCAATCGTGAAAACTCCTAGATTTTCTTTTTATTAGAAGACGTAGTAGATTACTATAATCTCATCCTTTAGGTTAAGAACAATGCCTCAAGTTTTAATACTAAGTAATGTAACGCCCTGATTTTCTGCAGAGTAAAAATGACTGAAATGCCCCTGAGGTCATTTTCGGCCCGGAACTCGAGGATAGCCGACCCGACAGTCCTCGAAGGGCTAACTCAATGTTTGAAGGGGATTAGTTGACTTGTATATCTTTCCGGGATCGAAAATCTCATTTTCTGATATTTCAGGTCAAAATGACCAAAATACCCCTATTGTGTTTGACACGGGTACGAGCGCTAGTTGGACCCGAAACTTCTCCAGATGGTTTTAAAAGGTGTTTTTACGTATTCTGTGACCTCATTTTTAGTCCCGGTGGTCCCAGGTAATTTTTGTGCAAAATTACGATTTTAACCCTAGTTTAGTGTTTTTAAGTTTAATCGTGTAATTAAGTGAACCTAAGCAATATTAGGCTGTAATCGAAGATTAATTAATTTCTTTAATTAATCTAGAGTCAAAATAATTTATTAGAACTAATTAGAACCTAAGATTGCTTAATTTAAACTCATATCTTATTTTAAATTCAAGATTCCTAGCCATGGAATCTTGAATAATATTTTCTCTCTCCAATTCCTTAAATCATGGAATTGTGTCTACATTGTTTATTCATAAAATGAATTTTAAACCTCCTAAATGTGTATGAGCACTCCTTAATCATGTCATAAAATTCCTAATCACATTCTTAGTTACCTAAACACATATTTAGGAATTTCTAATCTTGTACCTAATCTAATACACACCTAAACACATCTCTAAACCATCATTAAACAAAAGAAACCTCTCCCATTCTCTTCTAGAAGCCTCATGGCCACTCCTCCTCCCATGCCTCAAATTTTTGAAATTCAAATGCAATTTCAAGTCCATGACAAGCCTTACTTAGCCCATACTTTGCATCATGCTTACCATGCTTTCATCCATGCTTTGAATGACATTGTGCAAGAGATATTTTCTCCTCCCATGCCTCCAAGAAGCTATGGCCAGCCCCCTCCCTTGAGGAGCCTTCATTGTTTTTGTTTTCTATAAATACATGTGTTGAAGAACTTGTGTGAACCTTTAGATCATTTGCTAAGTTTTAGTTTTCAAGCTTTCTTTTGAGTTCTTTCCTTTTCCTCTCAAGTTTTTCATTTCCTCTCAAAGTTCTTAAGAACTTTCTTTCATCTTCATCTTCTTCACCTCCTCTTTGCATCATCACCTCACAACCTCAAACCACAGCCTTGAATCATCTCCTAAACACCCTAAACACTAATTCTCAAACACAAGCTCCCTCAACACACATCTCCTTTCCTTTCCTCTCTCTTTGGCCGAAGCCTCACCATCACATTAGGAGGAGTTTTTCCTTCCATTCTCATCCTCAAGACCAAGCCTTTGACTTCACACTTGGTAGGAGTTGCTCTCTAGTTTTGTTTTTACTCAAAAATGAGATTTTCTCAAAGTTTCTCTTGGTTTCTTTTTAAGTTTTCCTTACTTCTTTCTTTTCTTTTATTTTCAGCCTCAAGGCCTCATTTTGAGCATGATAGCTTGATGATGAGTGTTTATAGATGGTGACCTTGTGTTCATCTCATAGAAATCTCTAAAGCTTGAGTTTTTCCTTTCTTTGAACCTTATCTATATTACTTAGCTCACATGGTTTTTCAACTTAAGAAAAATTAATCTAAGGTTTTCAAAAAGCCCAAGCCTACCCTTGTCAACTTTAAAGTTGGCCGGCACGTTCTAGAGATCTAGATAGGGGTTTTGGGTACTTAATAAAGAACATGACATAGTTTCATTCTCTTTTTCTTTCCTTGTATGCTTTCGGTTCTTGTTTTCTTTTCCTCTATATTTCGGCCTTGGTTCCTATTTCCTTATGGTTTTGTTTTCTTTTGAGTTTATTTCCTTTGAGCTTGATGATGATGTTCAAGGACCATGTAGTTCCTTTGAGAACTTGGTTCAAGAACTCTAGAGCTCACTTTGTTGATGAGATAAGTGTTGGGTTGAGATTTTTGGTTCTCTCTAAAAGTCTTATATGAGCTCTAAGTTAAGATAAAAAGGACTTGCATTTATATTTACTTTTATCTCATCATAAATGCTCAAGACTAAAGAATGAACTTGCATCTCCATATTTATGTTTATGTTCTCACTAAATCTCTAAAGATAATAATGGATTCACATAGCATATTTATTTTATGCTCTCACCTCTTAATCAAGACTAAAACAAAGTGCATTGCATATTTATATTTATGTTACAACTTAACAAATTTAGAGCTCATGGACTTACCCATTATTGTCTCAACAAAGTTTGAAAATATATGCCTTTTACCTCTTTGATTTTCGGCCTTGTGATGATGTTGGATCTCAGAATGAGATTCACCTAGTTACAAATGCTAAAACTTGTGTTTCATGATTTTCCTAAGCTTAGATGATCTTAAGAAATGTTTTGAGCAAGGTTTTCTGTTTTAAAACACTCTTGAGATTTATTTAAAATGGCTACTGCCCTCACATGTTTTATAATAGTTTTGATGAAATAAATTGTTTCCAAGTGAGTTTTGAAAGTTTTAAAAAGGTTCCAAGAGAAACTAGCAATTTATGTGCTTTAGAAATGAAGTTTTATGCATTGTTTGATGGAGATGTTTTCGATTCTGTTTGGTTGGTATGTTCACTGTATAATGCTGTTTTGATGATGATACTATGAGTATGATCATGTATAATTAATGCTAAAATTCATTTGAGAAAGTTAAGATAAGTTAGTAACTAGAAAGGAATTAATTTGAGACTTTTAGATCCCTTAGAAATGTAATTTTCTGGATTCTGTCCAGCAAGGTTTAAAATTAGAAATCATGGTTTATAATTAGTCTAAATGTGTAGGAACTACTCATAATTGGTTTAGGAATTGATCTTGATGCTTCAGGAACAAACCGAACTTAGAGAGGATCAAAGTTGTGACTCCTAGGCACCCGTAAAGTATAAATTATGGATTTTGCACTCTTGAGGTATAGAATTGTTTATGATCATAGAATTGAGTGAGGAATACTTATATATGAGCCTATAGGTACCTGAGAGCTTAAGTTGTGATGATAGACAACTTAGATTTCAAGTTAAAAGTCCTTAAGGGTCAAAGCATAAGACATTAAGAGATTTTGATGTCTAAATTTGATAATGCAAGTATGATGTGTTGATGCATATACTTTGATAATATATGGGCTATGATGAAGTGTTTCATTGAAATGTTAAGTCTATCATGAGTATGAAAGATGAATGAGAAATGTGTATGTGTTATAGACTTGTGGCATAAAGTTGGTTTGAAGAAAATTCGGTGTACAGCCGTTATGCTGCCAAATTTCTGTCTAACCTAAAAGATTTGAGAATGTTTTTGAAGTGCCCTATGAGATTAAAACCCTAGGTGATACCGGTTTGGACGAGCACCCCCAGGAGATTTTTATGTGACAAAGCACTGAGACGTGCTTTCCTGGGTGACACCGGTTTGGCTGAGCACCCCTAGGAAAGACAAATCCGTGAGGGTATAAGTAGATGCAGCCTACCAAAGTGGACAAATTGCTGTGGCTAGATGCCCGCAAAGCATTTCAAAGAGGGTATATCCTAAGAGAGGTGATCCCTAAGCCCCCTAACCCGTACTCGAGGAGTCAGGATTAGTTTATTATGTTTCGCTTATTCAGATAATAAGCAAGAACTAGTGACGACTAGTTAAGGTATGAGCTCATAACCTAGATGTTTTAGGGTGGCCCTATAATACTATAGTATGATGATTTATGTCGCAAAGTTGAGGAAAGTTCCACATGAAAGATTTATGCCCCTTTATGCCACTTGTATGCTTCTTGATGTTATGATTTGTTAAGTACTTGCTTAAAGTATTGCCTTGCATTCATGCTTTGATATGTTGCATTCATGACATTAAGATGCATCCTAAAAGGAACGGACCTTGGATAAATTAGTTTTATGAACTTAAAATATGAATTTATATGCATGCTCACTTTTTAGTGGAAATCCTACCTTGAGGTAGGTACTAGATGTAGGTTCCAGAGATAGAGAACCAAACCAGTATAAAAACATTGTGTCTAAGCTTTTCTTCCCTAATCTCTTATTTCATTGCTACTTAATCTCTTTAACTGTGATTTTATTTAAAAAAGTTTTTCCTGGAAACTAATTAAAATCGAGATCTTTTTGAAAGGAAACAAAATCATATTTTTCTTAACTGATTCCTTTTTTTTAAAACTGAAGTGCTCATTTTAAAACAAACTTTACATAAGATCTGTTGAAAGTCTCCTGTCACAATAGGAGATATTACTTGGAAATTTGATAAATTTTGTGAGTGTATAGGAACTTAGTAAAAGGATATACTTGATTCAACCCTCCATTCTCAAGTATATTTAGACTATCAGTTTATATATTGCTAATAAATGTTATTGAATCCCTGTTATTACCTATTTACAAATTTATGCGATTTAAGTATATAAGAAAATTTATTTATTGCTATTACTTGAAAATAAACATGTTTTAAGGACAATATGAGATAAATAAAATATTGGACATAATATTTCAAGAAGAATGATCTAGATATGATGGATATATAAATTTTAGATTTTGGAAAATTATTTATGGATTGAATGCCAATTGCATTGATGGATTAGAAAGCAATTGGAATTGAAATATGCTTATAGCAATGCCTATATTTGGTATTTGGATAAACGTAATTGGAAAAGTTATTAAAAAACAAAATGATTAGTTAATTTATAAATTGTTTTAGGAATGCCTGAGATAGGAACTGCAGCTAACGATGGGTGGCATTAGCCAGGGTGCACCTTGACTGATGAGAGTGTTAGATGACCATATGAGAATGGTATATGATGTAGATGAGTGTAAGTCCATGTGTTTATGGTTCCTAATGGAAAGCGGGATCACACGAGGGAATGGCCGCCTGAGTATGTGATCTTGATGGAATTTCCTATCTGAGGCCACTTCTCTATATTTATCTACTTTGATTACAAATACATTTTCCCTTGTTGTTTATACAGCTTTCCAGTATTTTTTTTTCGTTTTGCTAGTGTCTTATGTGGCCTATGGATTTTTTATCTACTCACTAAGTTGTCACATTTACTCTGTTACCTTCCTTCCTTTTTAGATAGAAGTGTCGATCCTAGCTTTATGCATTCTCCAGCTTAGAGATTTTTATCTGTTGTGTGGTTAGTCACTTTTGAGCTCGTGGCTCATGTGTTTAAGGTTATGGCTCCCGTGTGTCATAGGTAGCGTTCAAGACGTGATCATGTTTTTCTTTACAACTCATTTGGATGCAGTGGTTTCTATATTATATTTTTGAACTAGGATTAAAATAATACATTAACTAGTGTTTTATGTTTGCTTCTAGATATGCATATCTATTGAGAAAATCATATTTTAAAATATAATTATATTTATTTAGTATCCTAGTTGTGCTGAGGTTCTGTTATGCTATAAGGAAATGTTTTCCACACGTTTTGTACGTGGGGAATGTCTAAAAACAAAGGAAACTCTGTCCATTTTTCTGAAAATCTACGTTTAAAACTTGCTAAGGAACTTGTTCCCTATACACTGGTCGCGGCTTAGGTTGGGTCGTGACATAATTCTACTTGAGTCGAGTAACATTACTAGAATAACAAAACTCTCTTCTTGAATTAGAAAACAACTGCATAGTATGTGATGTGGAACCTCGTGGATATCAAAACCCAGAAACTCCAACACACAATTGATATAGAAGATATGATTGAAAACCAAATAAAACATCACAAGGGAATCACTCTATCTTGTAATCATCTATTCAACTTCCTAATACAACAAGATAAGGGAATCACTCAACCTCCCTTGCACATATGAAGTTCTTCAAAGAAACCATAGAAATTTCATTCAAAATAAAAATGAGCTCAAGTGGCTGTCAGGTTTGGAAACTTATTTCCTAACATTACCAGATTAGGCCCAAATTACTACACTGTCAATTGGGCTTAACAAACATAAAAATAAAATAAGTCTTGAAATATTTTAAAATAAAAACTAATAAAATAAAATAAATAAACCAAATTGGCCCAACATGGCTAGAGTATTTTATCAATGTAAATTTACTAATAATAATATTTTGAGCTGTTCATAATTGCTAATAGTAGTCTTAGCTAATTTTTTATGCATCTTTTCAACAAATAATTTAGCCAAGTTTCCAAAATTGTTTTGAATCCTTTTAGCTAATGCCCTTGTGATAGGTCCCATGGGGATGCTACAATTCTTATCTGTTCTTCTAGTGCTAAAATGTCCAATTTTCCCTTCTGAACACGTATAATTCCCTCTCTCCTCAAAAAGATTCGTCCCCAAATCTGCATCCATATGAAACGGAGACAGTTCCGAAACATTAAATGTAACAAACACATTGTACTCACTAGGAAGGTCAATCTTGTGAGCATTGTCATTGATCTTCTTGAGTACTTGAAAGGGACCATCTCCCGTTGGACCAAGTTTAAATTTCTTTGACAAGGAAACCTCTCCTTCCTCAAATGAACCCAAACCCAATCACTGGGATGAAAGACAACTTGTGTTCGTCCTTTGTTAACTCTTTCAGCTATCACCTTGCTCTTCCTTTCAATCAACTCACGTGCTTTTAAGTGCATTGCTTTAACCTTCTCAGCCTTGCTTTAAGTATCTAAGCTAACAAGATCACTCAAGGGCGAAGGCATTAAATCCAAAATAGTTAAAGGATTAAAACCATACACAATCTCAAAAAGAGAAAACCCTATAGAAGAATGAATAGTCCTGCTATAAGCAAACTCAATAAAAGGGAAACGATCTTCCAAAGTTTTCAAATTCTTACCAACAACAACACGCAATAAGGTCCCTAGTGTTCTATTTTCCACCTCAATTTGACCATTAGTTTATAGGTGACAAGTAGTAGAATATTACAATTTAGTTCCCAACTTGACCCATAACACTTTCCAAAAATGACTCAAAAATTTGACATCACAGTTAGAAACAATGGTCCTAGGGACACCATGCAAATGCACAACTTCCCTAAAGAACAAATCAGCAATGCTTGTGGCATTATCAGTTTTATGGCATGTAATAAAGTGAGTTATCTTACTAAATTTATCCACCACCACAAAAATGCTACCTTTGCCTTTCCTAGTTCAAGGTAAACCAAGAACAAAATCCATAGATATATCAACCCATGGATGGGTAGGAACATGCAATGGTGTGTACAACCCATGTGGCCTAGACTTAGATTTAGCCTGCTTACATGCAATTCATTTAGCGCAAATATTTTCAACATCTCTACATATGTGTGGCCGATAAAAATGCTCAGATAACACATCCAAAGCCTTGTGCACACCAAAATGACCTATTAAACCACCACAATATGACTCCCTGGCAAGCAATTCCCTAACAGAACAAATAGGCACACAAATCCTATTGCCACAAAATAGAAAGCCTTCATGCCTATAGAATTTGTTAAATGCACCATGCTCATATGAGGCATAAATACCATAGAAATCAGAATCAGTGGCATACAATTCCTTTAAATGCTCAAATCCTAATAGCTTAGATGTAAGAGTAGTGATCAAAGCATACCTGTGAGATAAAACATCAACAACCATGATAAGCACCCTTTTTGTATATATTTTCCCTCATTCACTTAGTGATTTTGCATTCTTTTTGGATTTAAATTCCTTGAATTTTGTTAGTTTTGGATCTTCTCACCATTTGTACTCAATTTTGTTTACATTCAGTGATTTTAGCATAAATTCGATTTCTATATCTCATTAGACTTCTGTTTACAGAGTGGATTGTTGTCATTAGGAGAGCCACCTTTGAGAGTGCATGGTAAAGTCAAACTGCGAGCAGTCAGGAAAGAGAGAGTGCAGCTGGAAGAAATAACAAATGTCTGGGCAGAATTGATGCAACGAGCATCAGTCACTGCAGTGAGACTGACAGCTAGCACAAGTCATCATCAGAGGCAGAGTCGTTGCAGCAAGCATCAGTCACTGCAACAAACCTGAAGGTTGGCGCCAATGGTAGAGATCAAGGCAAGTCGCTGCAACGAACTTAACTTGCTGTAGCGAGTTTTACGGGCTTGAACCTAGGAGTTGAATTTTGCAATTTTAACCCACTTAGGCCCCTTTTTAGAAAATTTGAGGATGATGTATGTAACACCCTAAATCTTAACCTAATACTACTAGTATGTATTTAGGTTAATCTTTAGAATATTACCTCTTGGTCTTATTCTTTACTTGAAAATACTTAGCGAAAATAGGGGTAAAATTTTTCTTTTTGAAATTAAAACCAAAGTGAGAGCCACGCATGATTCTTTGAACGGGAATTCATACAAGTCATATGAGCAAATCATAATAAAACACATAAATAACATGGGCAGATCAACTGATTACATATATAGATAATGTGCCTACCAAAAGGCAGGGCTATTCGGTACATAGGAAAGCGAAATACAACTGAAATGCAAATACAAGGAAATCATAAAAGCAAGTACAAGGAAACCATGAAAGCAACACCCATACCCGTGTGCACCTAGAGTAGACAACCTCATATACAAAAGAAGGTTTGTCCTCAACTATGTGGCGTGTGTGCACTAGCTATTACCCATCCTATGCTCCTACTCCCGCCGTCCGAGTCTTGAGGGTGGAATCGATCCACTGGCGGATCTCGGCGGGAGTGGTCATGCGAATCATCGGAGCGTGTCCACCACAACGAGGGCGCATGGATGGCCTACGAGCCAACCTCGGCTGAACCACCATCTCCTCACTCCCAGCTCTCATCGGTGGGGGAGTGGGGCTAGAGCTCCAGCTGTACATATGTGAGGGTGGGTCCTCTGATGGATCCATCTCTGAATACTGAGTCCGGGGCACGTACTCTAGGTAGTCACGTACGGCTGATGCCTCGGGCTGCATGCGGAGGATCTGCTCGTCACGTGGTCTGGCTCGCTCAAAAATCATGTTATGATGGTATGGAGCAGTCAGGGTGAAGCGGTAGCTCCGTACTGGGTGCGCGAAGGGTCGTCCCATAAACATAAATACTCTAACTATGCAGCGACCCTCAAAATGGTATGACCCGAGTGCTGGGTCATGGTGCAGCTCCCACGTCGGGGTGTCGACGAAGAGTGCGAAAGTCACCATTTGAAGATATGATGGAAGAAAAGAGAGAGGGAATGAGAATCTTCTAAAAGAATTCTCAGTAGGGAAATCCCTAACTAAGTGACATCATCATATCCCCAGGGACCTTGGGTTTCATTTCTAAAAAGGTGTGCATGGATGTAAACTTCTTTTAAGTTAGTTTTCTGAAGTATTCATTATCCAAGGTCCGTCATATTTTACAATGCATCTTATGACTAAGCATGGAATACGCTAATGATATGAATGCATCATAAAGATAAGCTAATCAACAAAGTCACAAAAATGTTGTAATAGTGGCATAAGTTTGACAGGTATAAATCTCATAATAACTTCCTTGGTTTTTCATAGCATATGTGACATTTTAACTTTAACTTTATCTCATGGGGCCACCCTAAAACATCTCTAAGTTATGAGCTCATACCTTAACTAGTCGTCACTAGTTCTTACTTATCCTATGATAAGCGTAACATACATAATCCCGACCTAAAGTACGGGCTAGGGGGCAAATTAAGGATCACCTCTTAGGATCATTTCCTCTTTGAAACGCTCTACTAGCAACTAGTGCATAGTAGTATTGTCCACTTTGGCAAGCTCTATGTCAATACCCTCACGGATTTGTTTTCTTGGGGGTGCTCGGCTAAACCGGTGTCACCCAAGAAGGCGTCTCAGTGTTGTGTCAAAGTTCTCATGATTTTCCAAAAGATCTTTTTCTAAGTTCCTCAAATTTGATGGAAATTCGGCAGCATGACGGCTGTAGACCGAATTTCCTCAAATTTGCTTATGCCATGAAAACATACAATTCATACAAACATATCTTATGAGGTATAGCATATCATCATATAAAATTTCTTCATAGCACATATCAAACTTATCATAGACAAAGCTCATGTATCATGTATCATATTTACATAAGTTAAGCGTCATAAAAATTCAAGATTTTTTAATGTCATATGCATTGACCCTTATGGTCCTTAACTCACGTTCCAAGTTATTGATCATCGAACCTAATCTCTTGGGTACCTAGGAGGTTGTAACTAAGTATTTCTCACCTCACACTATGATCAAGAACATCTCTAAACCTCAAGGATGCAGAATTTGTAATCCTAACTTTACGGGTACCTAGGAGTCACAACAGTGTCCCTTTCTAAGTCCGGTTTGTTCCTAAGACTTCAAGATCAAGTCCTAAACCATTTATGAGGCATTCCTACACATTTAAACTAATTTAAATCCATGATTAGCATTACTAAACCTTGCCGGACAGAATCCAGAAAATTCAAACATTAAAGGATCTAGAACATTAAAGGATCTAGAACTCTTAAATTAATTCTTTTCTAGTTTCTAACTTATCTTTCACATATGAGTTTTAACATTATTTTTACTCAAACATAAACATATTATCATCATTAAAACAACACATATAGTGGCAAATAAATAGCAAGGCAGAACCGAAATGTGCATCTCCATAAAAGACATAGAACATAGTTTTTCAAGCACATAGCATACTAGTTTCTCTTGGAACCTTTTTAAATCTTTCAAAACTCATTTATAAACATTTTTAGCATTTAAAATCATAAGAATATTCAAGAGGGCAGTGACCAATTCATCTTTGCCTCAAGAGGTCCTAAATTCATAAAACTTAGTTCTACATATTCCTTATACTCATATAAGCTTAGAACAATCATAAAACATAATTTTCAATACTTGGAAACTCCAAAACCCCTAGGGCCGAAATGTGAACCAAAAGAAATAAATATTTTAAACCTTTGTTTGAGACAACCATGGGCAAGTCTTTAAGCTCTAGGTTCATTAAAGTGATGGCATATAAGTAAACATGCTCATGTACTCATTTTAGGTTCCATTAGAAAGTAAAGTGATAGCATAAAATAAATATGAAGTGCAACATATTATTATCTTTGATATTTAGTGAGAACTTGAAATATAAACATGATAATGCATAACTTGAAATATAAACATGATAATGCAAGTTCATTCCTTATTTTGGTATTTAGTGATAGCAAGGAAGTAAACATGATATGCAAAGTGTAAAGTAAACATGATGCAAGGTTCATTTTATGGTTAGCTAGAGCTCATTCAAGACTTTAACAAAGTAACAACCCAACATATATCTCATTACATAGAGAGCTCTAGAGTTCTTGAACCAAGTTCTCATAGGAACTATAAGGTTCTTGAACATCATCATCAAGCTCAAAGAAAACAAACTTTCTAAACAAAACCAAACAAAAATCTCAAGGATCAAAATACCAAAACCGAAAACCTTATAAAAAAACAAGAAAGTGAAACTAAGCCAAGTTCTTTATTAAATACCCAAAACCTCTATCTAGAGAAAAATCTCTAGAATGTGCCGGCCAACTTAAAGGTTGACAAGGGTAGGCTTGGGCTTTTAGAAATCCTTAGATTAATTTTCTTAAGTTGAAAAAACATGTGAGCTATGTATAGTATAGATGAAGTTAAAGGAAAGGAAAAACTCAAGCTCTAGAGGTTCCTTTGAGATGAACACATAGTCGTTCTCTAGGAGTCTTCATCATTGAGTTATCATGTGCTCTTCAAGGCCTCATGGCTGAAATCACAAGGAAGGAAAAACAAAGAAAGTTTCAAAAGAAAATCCAAGAGAAAGCTAGAAAGAACTCATTTTCAAGAAAAATAAAGTTTAGCAAACACCCCTACCTAGAGTGAAGATGAAAACTTGAACTCTTTGAAAAGGAAAACAAGATGATGAGCTCCTCCAAGAGGCAAGATAGCTTCGATCAAGAGAGGATGAGAAGGTTGGAGTTGTGTTTCAAGTGAGGTTGTGTTTGAGGTGTGGTGTTTGAGAGGTTGATGATGGTTCATGGCTTTGGGGTGGTGTTTCAAAGTTGAGAGATGATGATGAGATGAAGAGATAAAGAAGATGAAGATGAAAATAAAGGAAGAACTCTCTTGAAACTTGAGAGAAAAAGAAAGAACTCAAGAAAGCTTAGGAAAACTTGAAACTTACCAAATGAACTAAGGTGTTTGCATATGTTTCTATGCAAGGTATTTATAGAGAATGAAAACAAATGAAGGCTCAAAGAGGAGAGGAAGAAGCCGTGTGGTCATGGAGGGAAAGGAAGAGAAAATATCTCTTACACAAGGTCATTCAAGCATGGTTTGAAGTATGGAAGCTATGCTACAAAGTATGACTTGATGTGAGTTAATTTCCTATCAATTTTTGAATGAAATTAGGCTTCTAGAAACAATGCATGGCTGGAACTTTTCTAGCCACAAATAAATGGGAAAAATGGCTTGTTTTAATTATTTATTCATTTGGAAAATCAAGCTTGATTGAAAGTTATGACAAGGTATAGTATATGTGACTTGAGGTATGGCCTTGGAGTGTTGAAAAATTTAACATGTGATGCATATGGGAGAGAAGGGTACACGGCCAAGTTTAGGCAGCATGGGTGGGAGAGAGATTTGATCATCTAATGGTGTGTTAATGATAGGTTTAGGTGTGTATTAGCTTAGGTACAAGGTTAGGAATGATTAAGCTTAATTTTAGGTAACTAAGTATGAGTATTAGGAATTTTATGACAAGGTTAGGAGTACTCATACATCATTAGAGAATTAAAAACTCATTTGTGAATAAACAGTGTGTAACACAATTCCATGATTTAAGGAATTGGAAAGAGAAAATACTATTTAAGATTCCATGACTAGGAGTCTTGAAATTAAAATATGATTTTAAGTTGTAATTAAGCACTTTTAGGTTCTAATCAACTTTAATAAATTATTTTGACTCAAGATTAATTATAGAACTTAATTAACCTTCGATTAGAGCTTAATATTGCTTAGGTTTGCTTAATCATGCGATTAAGCGTAAAAACATGAAACTAGGGGCAAAATTGTAATTTCGCACTAGTTTCGCCCGGGACCTCCGGGACCAAAACTAAAGTCATAGTCTACATAAAAATGCCTTTTAAAACCATCTGAAGAAGTTTTGGGTTCATCCGGCACTTGCAAACGGGTAAAACACCACAGGGGTGTTTTGGTCATTTTGACCCGAAAACTCGAAAAATGAGATTTTCGATCCCGGAAAGGTACACAAGTCATCTAATCCCCTTCCAACATTGAGTTTGCCCTTCGAGTACTGCCGGACTGGCTTTCCTCGAATTTCGGGCCGAAAATGACCTCAGGGGCATTTTGGTCATTTTCACTCTAATAGAAAATCGGGGCGTTACAATGTAATACTCCATAGGTTGAATTTTTAGACATTCTTTGCCAAATTAGGAATAGAGTATGGTTAGAGAGCTCTTCTTTCTTTTCCTTTTTCTTCTTCCTTTTCCTCTATTCCTAAACTTTTGGATACACAAGCTTTGCTTCATTTATGTAGATTATTATTGTTTATTATTATTTTCCCCTTGTTTTTCTGATTGTAATCTCCTCCATGGAGGAGTAGCTTCCTTGCTAGCTAAGGGGATTCAAGAGCTAGGGTTGTGTTTTGAAACATTATGATTTTTATGCAATCTCTTGGTGTTGTTCTCTTTCTCTTTTGTTTCTATCTCTTCTCATGTTTATGGATTGATATGCATGTTTATGAGATGCTGTTATGTGTATAAGAGCATGAATTGTGGACATACACATCTTAGTTTGTTGATTGAATGCATGCTAATTGATTGATTGGTAAGCATTTAATTGACTAAGAGAGTAGAGTTTATTCTTGATTGAGAGTTGAGCTATGGCAATTGGCATCTTAATTTAGTTCATACATTTGGGTATTGTGATTGCAATTATCTAGTGTATGTGCTTACCTTATCCTTGAATTGATTGATTTTAAGGAAATTTCTAGTTGATTGTGTGATTGCATGGTCAACATGTAACTCCGCACTAAGTGTTTGATCAATTATTTATGTTAATGATTGACGCTCGCTAACTTGAAAATTCCCTAGGCTAGCTTCTTATTATTGCTATCTTTTTTTGGAACCAACAACATCGGCACTACACAGGGACTCATGCTCTCCCTCATGTGCCCTTTTGTCAGTAGCTCATCCACTTGCCTTTGAAGTTCCTTGGTCTCCTCAGGATTACTTCTATAGGCAGGCCTATTTGGAATGCTAGCACTAGGCATGAAATCAATTTGGTGCTTAATTCCATGCAATGGTGGTAAACCACTCGGTACCTCAGTAGGAAACACATATGCAAAATCCTGTAACAAAGAAACAAAACAACTAGGAAAATTTGGGTTAACTCTGGAGTCAGAGAGTAAAACTTCCCTAAACCGAATCATAATCAAAGCTCTCTTGTCTAACCAAGCACTCTTTAAATCTTCCCTGTATTGCATAGAAACATAATTTGCTCTCAAATTTGTCACTCTTTTCTTTTCTTTCACCTTTTTCTTGTTTTTCACTCACCATTAGGCCTTTGTCTTTATGTTTGTCACTCATGGCCTCTTTTCTCTTTACTTTTCAGTGACCTCACTTCCCATATTTCCCAAAGTAATTTAGTGAAGCTTCACTTGATCAAGATAGACCTCTTTAGGTGGTAACGGCGCAAAAGTAATTTTGTGACCATTATGCTCAAACGAGTATTGATTCTTGAAGCCATCATGTAGCACCCGCCGATCATATTGCCAAGGTCTTCCTAACAACATGTGACTGGCTTGCATAGGGACTACATCACACAATACTTCACCAACATACTTCCCAATAGAGAAAGCAACCCTCACTTGTGTATTGACCTTCAACTTACCACTATTATTCAACCACTACAACCTATAGGGATTAGGATGCTTAACACATTTCAGCCCCAATTTCTCCACCATAACAGTATTAGCAACATTAGTACAACTCCTTCCATCAATAATCAAATTGCACACCTTGCCACTAACTAGACATCTAGTATGAAAGATATTTTCTCATTGCTTTAGACTATCCTTTTTCACATTCAAATTTAAAGCACGTCTAGCAATAAGAGATTCACTCTACACAGTATACTCTACATCACCATCAGAACAATCCTCCAAAGATGGCATACTATCATGATAAGAATCATCACTATGATCAGATTTAGACACAATATCACCTTCCTTAATAACCATCATTCTCTTGTTTGGGCAATCAACAGCATAGTGACCCAAACCATGACACCGGAAACATTTAATATCTTTATGTTTAGTAATAGAAGAAGAGGAAGAGGAATGAGGAATACCTTTCTTCTTTGTTGAATCCGGAACCATCTTTTTGGAATTGGAGCCATTGGCTTTCTTTTTCTCATCATCACGAGACCATCTTGAACCCCATTTTGAGGTAGAATTTGAAAATGGTTTGGATGCCCGTCATTGTTGTTGTCTCTCCACCTTCATTGCCATGCTTACCAAATCTTCCATCTCCACATAATGGTGCAATTCAACCACATAAGCTATCTCCTTATTAAGACCACCAAGAAACCTTGCCATAGTTACCTCTAGATTATCCTCTATATTGGCCTTGATCATAAGCATATTTATCTCTTTATGGTAGTCTTCAACTGATTGTGAACCTTGAGTTAGCTTATGCAACTTGTGATGCACATCCCTATAGTAATAAGAAGGCACAAATTGCTTCCTCATGACACACTTCATGGGACTCTAAGTCTCAATAGGAGGCTTTCCATTCCTTCGCCTAGACTTTACTAACTCATCCTACCAAATTAGAGCATAATTAGAAACTCTATTGTAGCCAAACGAACTTTCTTCCCCTCAGAATAATTATGGCAGGCAAAAATCATCTCTATCTTCCTTTCCCACTGCAAATATGCTTCAGCATCATTCCTTCCCTGAAATGGTGATATTTGCATCTTGATAGCATTCATGCTGTTGTCCAGTTGCCCTTTATTCCCAAACTTCATATTTCCAACTGAATCATCATTATCAAACTCCTCCTCAGAATGCTCACGGTAGAAATCATGGTGATGATGTCGATGCCTTGTAAAAAACTTGCCACCATCCTTAGGCTTAGTTTGTGACACCTCATTCAGCCTATCCATATCATCCAATTTATTTTGTATTTGCTGAAGGGTCTTCTGCATGAGCTGTATGTTAGATATTGTATTATCCTTAGTGTTACTCCTCAATGTGTTGCAAGCCATTTAAACAACCTGTAAAGTGTAAAATAAATAACCTCACAAAGCACTCATTCATGTGTTTAACTCAAAAGCGGACATTCGTGTTTGCACTCAATATGGCTTTTACCCTCTTTTGTACTCACCACTCTTGCCTTTTACCACTATGGACCCTTTACAAATGTTGCACTTCAGCAACCAAATAAGCACAAACAGGATAAAGTCCCAAGTAATATTTACATGGCACAAGGAATAACTAAAGAAATAGAAAGAAATAAAAAGATCAACTCAAAAGAGAGGAAAAAAAATGACCTGAAGGGATAAAAGAAAATAAAAATTTGAAGGACCCAAAATTAAAACAAAAGGAAAAATAAAATTATGAAACATATCTATATATTCTGCTTTTTTATTGGCTTTTTTCTTTGTCAGCGCTACTTTTTTCTTTTTTTGCGCTACTTCTTCTTTTTTTGGTTCTTGCACTGATGCTTGTCCAAAGAAAAAGAAAATAATGAACAGGGTAGTTTGGTGTTTTTTTAATGAAAAATAAAAAATTTCTGCTAAAGCTACTGTGCTTTGCCAGAAACAAAATGATGCGAATAAGGTTATGATGCGAACAAGGTTAAGGTAAGGTTTTCCTTTTTTTTTAATAAAAAAAAGAATCAAAACACAGAACCGTGAAGAACAATTAACCAAGAAAAAAAATTTGAGGATGATGACGGAACTGAAAGAAAAAGTTAAAAATAGATAAATAAGAATTTATCCGACACCTGAAACTGATATCAAATGATGCAGAACCCTATGGATATCAACATCTAGAAACCCCAACACACAATTGATATGGAAGATAGGATTGAAAACTAAATAAAATATCACAAGGGAATCACTCTACCTTATAATCCTCTATTTACCTTCCTGAGGTAACAAGATAAGGGAATCACTCAACTTCACTTGCACACACGAAATTTCTCCAAAGAAACCATAGAAATTTTATTCAAAATAAAAATGAGCTCAAGTGATTGTCAAGTTTGGAAACTTATTTCTTAACCCTACCAGACTAGGCCCAAATTATTACACTGTCAATTAGGCTTAACAAACATTTGAAACATTTTAAAATAAAAACTAATAAAATAAAATAAAATAAACCAGATTTGGCCCAATATGCTCGGAATCTTTTATCAATGCAAATTTACTAATAATAATATTTTGGGCTGTCCGTAATTGCCAATAACAGTCTTAACTACTTCTTGATGCCTCTCTTCAACAAATGATTTAGCCAAATTTTCAAAATTGTTTTGAATCCTTTTAGCTGATGCCCTTGTGGTAGGTTCCATGGGCATGCTACAATTCTCATCTGTTCTTCCAATGCTAAAATGTCCAATTTGCCCTTTCGAACACATATCAATATGGTTCAAACTTGAGATCAGACCTCGTGTATTAAGGCATAACAACTCCCATAGAACTCATCTGACTAATATAACTTTCTAAATTTTCATTTCATTTTCTAATATAGAAAATCAATTCCTTTTTTTTAAAAAAAGTCCCAAATTGCGAAATCTATATTTTATTTCATAATCGTTTCAAAATATTATACATGCTCTCTTATTGTTCGACATAGACTTCAATATGGGTTGTTGGATTATTGACTGTGTTCCACCATTCTTTTGGACACATTAATTGTTGTGTGTGGGGGAATTAAGTAATGCACTTTAGAGTTAAAGGACATAAGATATCTGTTAATCCAAAGCAAGATCTCACTTAATCTATAAAATAAAAAAATAATTACGTAAATAATTATTCTTACGAGATTATTCATCTGTTAAAAATTTCTTCTCTGATTAGAAGAAAAAAAGAAGAAAGAAAATCTTCTTCTTTAGAGTTTTAATTCGATTAAGTTGATTAAAGTTTACAATATATATTGACTACCTTATTCCTCTTTCGGTTTTCAGTCTTTCCCTCTCAAGACAGAACTTACCAAACATTGTACCAGTGAAAGAAAGCAAACAAATAGATGAGGACATCTAGTCCCTTTCATATTTCAATTGCCACTTAATTTAAGACAAAAGATAATGATTATGTACTTCCTTTCTTTCCTATTAATACCTAGTAAAGAGTGCAATATAATCTATCTTTGCTATTAATCATGACGTCTTTCTCTCTTCAACAACTACTAATCAACTAGAAAAATGATATTTATAGGTAGCTTTTTCTTCTGATCAATCAACAAAAGAAAATGCATGTATTAATAATGGGTTTTTACATTGATTAATAGGAATTCTGATTACTATATTATAATAAATAAAAATGCTATCATCTCAATTCCATGATCATATATGTACATCTCCAACTCATTTATATATAACAGTTACGATTAAGATATACCAATATATGTTTAAGCATAATTACACTACTGAATAAATTTCTATACAATAAAAGCAAAGTCTGACTTTTATGACTAATTTGTTCTCTTTGAAAAATTTGTTCGCCACCAATTTGACAATTTTATCAAAGGAATTCAATGTGATGGTGGTGGGGAGTTCATTAATGCTAAATTGGTCAATCACTTGGCTTCAAATGGGATTCGATTGCAAGTATCTTGCCCTTATGCATCACAACAAAATGGTGATGTTGAGCATAAACATCAACACAATAGAGAATTAGGTCGCACCATGGTTTATGCTAGCCAGTACCGTTAACTTATTGGCCGGAAGCATTTCTCATTACCGTATATTTGATTAATCGTCTACCATCATCAGTTAGATGTTTTCGAAGCCCATTCGACTTACTCCATCATCAATATCCAGACCACTCATGCTTAAGGATTTTTGGATCATGATGTTTCCCGTTAATTCAGTCTGCATCACACAATAAATTTGAGCCCAAGTCATTGCCATGTGTTTTTCTGGGCTATAGTGATCGACACAAAGGCTATCGGTGTCTCTATCCTCCAACGAGAAAAATTCAAATTTCAAGCAATGTTATTTTTTATTAGAGCCTTTTCCCTTTCAAATCTGATAACAAATTGGTAGAGAAACCTCCATTTAGTCTTTCTACTTTCACTTTATTTCCCCCCAGGCCCCACACCTCAACTATCCTTACCTCCTACTCCCAAATCTTCTATATGCCACCCATCTCGTTTTGATCAAGAATCCAATCCACATTTTTTGCCTATTTCCAAACCTACACCTTCCATAAAATCTATATTCCCATCAACCCCATGTGTTTACCCTCAACATCTCTACCTATTTTGCCTAATTCATGCCACTTAGATTTCAGTAATCCTTCATCCATCAATCTCATGAACACCTTATCTCCAAACAGATTCTTCGCCAATTGTTCCACAGAATCCTCCAACCTCACCTTCCTTATTGCTATTGTATTATTTCAATCCATGTGTCCCTAGACAAGGCTAGTACGGTCTTAGGATCCCTTGCCCGAATGCATGAAAGACCCTTAACATGCATAATAGGTGTTTCTGACACTGCTATAGCCGTCTAGGATCGCTATAGTAGTTAGGTGTATGGGGTTGGTGGAGTTGGGATCTCGGTCAACTGCTATAGCGGTCTTGGATGGCTATAACAGTCATGTGTCTGCCAGAAAGGGTATTTCAAGTTTCTTGACTACCATAGTGGTACCCCTCGACACCCTAATAATGTAAAATGATGTAGTTTTGGTTAGCGATCCCTTCCACCCTATATAAACCCCTTCCATTCATTTTTGGGGTAGACTTTCAAAATCCCTAGCCCTAAAACACTCTTCCACCATCATCATTACACTCAATCTTACTTCTTCCCCAGCTCCAAGGTATGGATTTAACTATGGTTTATGTTAGATTCTTCTCCCTCTTTCCTTCTTTATGTATAGGTGTTGTTGTTTTCCCTTTGTTGTCAAGTTTGGGCACTCCCCTAATGCTCTTAGGGTTGATTTAGAATTTTCTAGAGATTATTATAGATTAATCATGGGTTTTGTGGTTGTTATGACAAATGTTGGTGCTATCTCTGCTCTATGGAGTTCTGTTGGTGTGGACACCACTAGTTCTTCCCCTCCAAGTAAGTGGGTTTGATCCTATGACCTTATTTTGGTTATTAGAAACAAAGTTTCTAGAATTTCAAGAAATTATGAGATTAAAACATGAGTTTTGAGATGATATCAATGTTTACGTGTATTATGGAAAAGTTAGAGAGCACGTTTTGAAGCTATCAATGAAAATTATTCTCACAATGGATTGGACCACTCTTGAGATTTTGATTGTTTAGATATGATTTACTTCATGATTTTAGACTTGATCTATGATGATAAGAGTTAGTAGTATTTGACAAAAAATATGAAAGGATGTTTATGCACGATGATGATGTATTGTTGAACTTAGAATCATAGAACCCATTTCAAAATTACAATATGATTTTAGAATAAGGAGTTATTGAAAGAAACAAAGTTGTGAGTTAATGACGGTTAATTCATTAACCTTTGTATATCAAGTTGCCCATGAGGGGCAATTATCTATACTCAGATTAGTCAACGAGGACACGATTCACGAGGGACCATTAAATCTTAGTTAAGTGCTCTTGTTTGCGAGGAACTAAGTATTGCCTTATGATTATGTAATATTCTCTCTCTCTGGGATTCCTTAGAAGTATATTTATGATTTTCTATGCCCCATTCTTGTTCCATGTATGGTTGTGAGTAAGGATCTACTTACTGAGTTTTAAGATAAAATTCACACCTCCTTTCCTTTCTCCTTACAAATATAGCTACTACTTCAGATCCTCTATAGCCTTGTGCTCAGCAGCTTTAGTATTTCAGTTGGTGAGTTTCACTTAGTAGTGGAGTATTTTGCTTGTGTATAAGTGTTGTGCGGGCAGGGTCTCGGACTAAGCATATTTTGCTTTTTGTACCATGCATGATTTGATTTATAAATTGTAACTACGAATTTATAGTTTTCATGATCTTTTGTATAGAGCAACTCAATATATTTTATGTTTCAATCTCAAATTCAGACTTAATCTATAAGATGGATTATTCATGTTTATTATGATTTGGAAATACAAGTTGATTAATATTTAAAAATGGGACTTTTCATTAATTATGCATATAGCTAGTATGACTCAATGACCATGAGATTTACATGGAAATGAGATTCCTTATGTATTGGTCACGTTCCTAAATTGAGTCATAATAGCCACTTACTTTTCCTCTTTCAAATTTCCATCATATCCCATATATCTTGCCACTTAACCAGCCCACCACATTTCCCAATCGTACTCAAACTACCCCTCCTATGCTCATGCAGGCAAAGGATGGTATTCACACTCCCAATCTAAAATTCACATTCAATTATGACATTATTCCAAAAGAACCAAAAATAATTATAATAGCTCTCCATACCTGAGTGGAAGAAGGCAATGGAGGAAGAGCTACATGCTCTCTAAGATCAAAATACCTTCATACTTGTTCTCTGATCTCCTCACATGTGGGTGTTGGGCACAAAATGGGTTTGGAAGACAAAGTCAAACTCTGATGGTTCTTCGGATAAACTCAAGTCTAGACTTTACAGGAACACTTTCACCTATCATTAAAAACAATAGTGCATTTGGTGTTGTCTATTACTACTATGAATCATTGGTCACTGAAACAACTTCATGTCAAGAATGCATTTTTTGCAGGGTCCTCTTCATGAACCTATATTTGTTTCTCAGCTACTAGGTTTTGAAGATCCCCAATTCCTAGATTATGTTTGGTGGATGAACAAGGCTCTCTATGGCTTGCAACAAGCACTAAGAACTTGGTTTAATCGGTTAAGCTATTATCTTCTTCATCATGGTTTCATTTGTAGTACGACTGATGCTTCTTTATTTATTTGCTACCAAGAAAAGGTTTGTTTTTACATCTTTATGTTGATTATATTATTCTTACTAGTGATTTTCCCACTCCTATCTCATCCTTTGTGCATCAACTCAGTTTTGACTTTGCTATCAAAGATATCGGTGACTTGAGTTATTTTTTTGGGTATTGAAGTTATGCGCACTAGTTATGGGCTATTTTTTAATGAAACTAAATATGTTTATGATATCCTTAGCTGTGATCACATGATTGATGCTAATTCAGTTGGAATATCGATGCATGTCAAAACAACAATCAGTAAGACCTCTTCTTTTTCAAATCCTACTCTTTGTTGTAGTACTATCGCTGCTTTTCAATATCTCACATTCACAAGACCTGATTTAGCTTATTATGTCAAGTACTTGTCTCAATTCATGCATGCTCCACAAGTTGGTCATTTTTGCTTCATCAAACTAGTTTTACAACATGTACTTTACAACTTGGCATGTGCATCCATTCCTCTTCGTCTATCAATTTGTATTCCTCTGTTCATGCTAATTGTGTTGGCTGTACGATCTCTCGTCACTCTTGGTGTGGTAAGAAATAACCCATAGTTGCTTGTGCAAGTACTGAGGCCGAATATCAAGCCATAGCATCTACTACAGCTGAACTCACTTGGCTCACATACTTGCTGTGGGATCTTGGTATTGCTCTTTCAGAGCCATCTTCCTTGTCATGTGATAACATTAGTGCTTTTCATCTCACTGTTAATCCAGTATTCCATGCTAGCACCAAGCATATTGAGTTAGATTATCACTTTGTCAGGGAGAAAGTTGCGCAAAGCACTCTTGTCACTCGCTATGTTTCTATTTCCAATCAATTGGTTCATATTTTTACGAAGGCATTACGTTGACAAGCTTTTCAGGAATTGTGGACCAAACTTGGCCTTTGTTCACCACCGACGTCCACTTTGAAGCGGGGTATTAATGTAGCAATGTCTGCCAATTAGAATTACTCACCTATCATATTTTTCAAATTTTGATTACATTAGTTATTACGATGATTTCATACAGCTGTTGTGCTAATTTTATGGGATTGTTATCTTTTCTTGCATCTTTCAGTTTTTATCTCACCCCTCTGTACAAGATTCAAATATAAATAAGATGGTTCAAGTCACTACTCTCGGTGAGTTTGACCATTTCAACATCACAAACATCTTTAGGCGCACTAGACACGGCTCAAATACATCCAAGACACGGCTTGAACACATTTTGGACACGGTCAAACACATATTTTGATTTTTTTTCAGCTTTTTTGGAACCCTTTTTTTTTCATTTCTTTGATGGATAAAAAAAATATACAATGGCTTAGAAATAGGAAATGTTAAGAAAATTGGTAGTTTGACATCTATAACTGTTTCAAAATATTGGTATACTTACTTCATTTAACAATCTTTTGTTTGAACTTGAAATCTCATCAACTCAACCATTGAATTTAAAAGTTCCTAACAAATAGATCAAGTCTATAAAATTTCACACAATTTGAAAGTATAAGTAAATTTCGATTATTAGATTACATACCTATTGCTGTCCATTTTTTCTGAAATTTGGCATACTTATTAGAGATTTTACATAATTATTTTATAAGTGATAGTTAGTTATTGATAAGAAATAATTTGTTATTTGTTAGTAATATGTTGATATTAGTTTGCTAGTTGACTACTATATATATGCTAACTCATAATCTCTTGTAAGATAAGTCTTCACATTCTGTTATTCACATGCAAGAAGTGCTCTTCTGTATCTCGCTGTGTTCTCTTTCTTCCTATCTTCTTCTAACATTAGATTTCTATCATGGTATCAGAACTAGGTTTAGGAACGGTAACACTCTGTTGTAGCTTCACGTACACCTCCTCCTTTAGATCACCATGGAGGAATGCATTATTTACATCAAGTTGTTCAAGAATCATCTTTTTCCTTACAGCAAGAGTGTAATACACTAGTTTTATTTAAAAATTAGTTTAGGCTTTATTAATAAGAATTTTAGCACTTTGATAGATTTAATGATAATAAGGACGATATGACAAACGAGTGTAAAACAAAAATTGAAAAATGAATAGTAACTCTGTGGGCCCCACATGCCCGTTGAGATAGTCAAAAACTCCAGGACCAGTAGATGCCCGGGACCGAGATATGATCATATGAAGGTTAGAAATTGTCAGAATGTAATTCTAGACTCGAAATTAAATTTAGAGCAGCATATGTTTTTCTTAGTACGATATTCTTCTACCTATTTAGTGAAATATTGGTGTGTAATTTTAACACTGAAAAAGGCAACTTGTTCTCTAAACTTAAGTGAACTAATCATGTTGAGCTAAATGGATAACATAGATTGAAATTTTTCAAGTTTTAATCACCTAGGGGCTAATATTTCACCTATTCAGTAAAATTTTGATGTGCAGTTCTTACACTGTATGAAACTTGCAGTGTAAATTTTCCACTACTCTTGACAAGTGTATGGCTAGGGAATGGCCATTGTAACGCCCCGATTTTCTGTTAGAGTAAAAATGACCAAAATGCCCTTGAGGTCATTTTCGGCCCGGAATTTGAGGAAAGCCGACCCGGCAGTACTCGAAGGGCAAACTCAATGTTGGAAGGGGATTAGATGGCTTGTGTACCTTTCCGGGATCGAAAATCTCGTTTTTCGAGTTTTCGGGTCAAAATGACCAAAACGCCCCTGCAGTGTTTTATCCGTTTGCAAGTGTCGGATGAACCCGAAACTTTTCCAGATGGTTTTAAAAGGCATTTTCATGTAGACTGTGACTTTAGTTTTGGTCCTGGAGGTCCCGGACGAAATTAGTGCAAAATTACGATTTTGCCCATAGTTTTGTGTTTTTACGCTTAATTGCGTGATTAAACAAACCTAAACAATATTAGGCTCTAATAAAAGGTTAATTAATTTCCATAATTAATCTTGAGTCAAAATAATTTATCAAAGTTGATTAGAACCTAAAAGTGCTTAATTACAACTTGAAATCCTATTTTAAATTCAATATTCCTAGTCATGGAATCTTAAATAGTGTTTTCTCTCTCTAATTCCTTAAATCATGGAATTGTGTTTTCAATTGTTTATTCCTAAATGAGTTTTAAACTCTCTAATGATGTATGAGCACTCCTAATCTTGTCATAAAATCCCTAAACCTCATTCTTAGTTACCTAAACTTAAGCTTAATTATTCCTAACCTTGTATCTAAACTAATACACACTTAAACCTATCATTAGCACACAATTAGATGACCAAAATCTCTCTCCCCCCATGCTGTCTGAACCTGGCCGAACCTTCATGCCCTCTATTTCCATCACATGTGCAAAATTTTGACACACCAAGACCATGCTTCCAACTCATATACACCATACCTTGTCATATTTTCAATCAAGCTTGATTTTCCAAATGAATAACTAAATGAAATAAACCAATTCCTTCATTTTATTTGTGGCTGAAAAACTTCCAGCCATGCTTAGTTTCTAGAAGATTTATTTCATTCAAAATTTGAAAGGAAACTCACTCAAAAACCCATGCTTGAAGCCATACTTTGTATCATAAACTCCATACCTCAAACCATGCTTGTATGACACCTTGAAAGAGATATTTTTCTTCCTTTCCCTCCCTTTGTGCTACGGCTTCTCCTCCCCCTCAATGAGCCTTCATTTGTTTTCATTTTCTATAAATACCTTGCCTAGAAACACATGCAAACACTTTAGCTCATTTGCAAACTTTTAGATTTTCTAAGCTTTCCTTGAGTTCTTCCTTTTCTCTCTAAGTTTTCAAGAGAGTTTCCTCTTGTTCTTCATCTTCATCTTCATCCTCTCTTCATCTCATCATCATCTCATAACCTTCAAACACCACTCTATAGCCTTGAACCATCATCAAACCTCTCAAACACCTCACCTCAAACACAACCTCACCCAAACACATTTTTCTCTTCCTTGTTCTTCACAAGGCCAAAGCCATCTTGCCCCTTGGAGGAGTTCATCATCTTGTTTTCCTTTTCAAAGATCAAAGCTTTTAACTTCACTCTAGGTAGGAGTGTTTTCTAAACTTTGTTTTTCATGAAAATGAGCTTTTCTAGCTTTCTCTTGGATTTTCTTTTTGAAACTTTCTTTGTTTTCCTTCCTTGATGTTTTGGCCTCTTGGCCTTGGTGAGCACATGATAGCTCAATGATGAGAGCTCCTAGATGATGACTATGTGTTCATCTCAAAGGAACCTCTAGAGCTTGAGTTTTTATTTTCTCTAAGTTTCATCTTGATTTACTAACTCAAAATGATTTCTAGCTCAAGAACACCTTTACTTTTCTTGTTTTTCATTTCAGTTTCCTTGCTTTCTTTCCTCTAAATATTTCGGTTTTGGTTCCCTTTCTTTTAAGGTTTTGTGTTCTTTGAAAGTTTATTTATTTTGAGCTTGATGATGATGTTCAAGAACCTCATAGTTCCTTTGAGAGCTTGGTTCAAGAACTCTAAAGCTCTCTTTGTGATGAGATGCGTGTTGGGTTATTATTTTCTAAAGTATTGTAAGAGCTCTAGATAACCTTAAAATGAACCTTGCATTCATGTTTACTTTTATGCTTTGCACATCATATTTATTTTCCTTGTCATCACTAAGTACCAAGATAACAAAGGAACTTGCATAATCATGTTTATATTTCAAACAATGCATTATCATGTTTATATTCCAAGTCCTCACTTAAATACCAAAGATAATAATAAGTTGCATTCATGTTTATTTTATGCTATCACTTTACTTTCTAAATGAACCTAAAATAAGTGCATGAGCATGTTTATTTTATGTCATCACTTAAGTAAACCTAGAGCTCAAGGACTTGCCCATTGTTGTCTCAAACAAAGGCTTGAAATATGTATTTCCTTAGCTTATGTTTTTGGCCCCTAAGAGATTTATTGTGTACAAGTATTGAAAACTATGTTTCATAATTTTTCTAAGCTTTTATGTGTTTAAGGAATGCATAGAACTAAGTTTTATGAATTTAGGACCTCTTGAGACAAGTTTGATTTAGCTACTGCCCTCATAAACATTTTGATGATTTTAGATGTTAAAAATGTTTATAATTGAGTTTTGAAAGTTTGAAAAAGGTTCCAAGAGAAACTAGTATTTTATGTGCTTTAGAAATTGTGTTTGATACCTTTGTATGGAGACTTGGTTTCGGTTCTACCTTGCTATTTTATGGCCATTGTATGTGCTGTTTGATGATGATAATATGATTAGGTTTGAGTATAATTAATGTTAAAACTCATATGTGAAAGATTAGAGAAGTTAGTAACTAAAAAAGAATTAATTTGAGAATTTTAGATCCCTTAATGTTTGATTTTTCTGGATTCTGTCCAGCAAGATTTAGAAATGGTAATCATGGATTTAAATTAGTTTAAATGTGTAGGAATGACTCATAATTGGTTTAGGACTTGATCTTGGTTCCTTAGGAGCAAACCGGACTTAGAAAGGGTCATTGTTGTGACTCCTAGGTACTCGTAAAATTAGGATCTTGGATTCTGCATCCTTGAGGTTTAGAGATGTTCTTGACCATAGTGTGAAGTGAGGAATACTTAAATATGAGCCTATAGGTACCCGAGAGTTTAAGTTCTGATGATCTATAACTTAGATTGTGAGTTAAAGACTGTAAAGGTCAATGCATAAGACATTAGAGGAATTGTTAATGCTATGACGTGTATATGATGCAATAATATGTTGAGATGTTTATGATGCATGAGGAAATGATTGTTTGAGATATGAGTTTATCATAGCATGAGATTTAAATGAGGAATATGTTGTGTGATTAACTTGTGGCATAAGTTTCGGTTTGAAGGAAATTCGATTTAACAGCTGTTATGCTGCCGAATTTCCGTCAAACCTTAAAGGGTTAAAGAAATGATTAAGAGTACCATATGAGTTGAAAACCCTGGGTGACATCGGTTTGGTTGAGCACCCCTAGGAGATTTTTATGTGACAAAGCACTGAGACGCGCTTTCCTGGGTGACACCGGTTCGGCCGAGCACCCCCAGGGGAGACAAATCCGTGAGGGTATGAGTAGATGTAGCCTACCAAATCGGACAAATTGTTATGGCTTAATGCCCGCAAAGTGTTTCAAAGAGGGTATATCCTAAAAGAGGTGATCCCTGCCCCCTTCCCGCACTTGCATAGTTGGGATTATTTATTATGTTTCGCTTATTCAGATAATAAGCAAGAGCTAGTGACGACTAGCTGAGGTATGAGCTCATAACCTAGTTATTTTAGGGTGGTCTTTTTATGCTAAAGTACCATGATTAATGTCACGAAGTTGAGGAAAGATCTTCTTGATAGTTATATGCCCTTTATGCCACTTGTATGTTTCTTGAAGTTGTGATTTATTGAGATATTTGATTGAGGCATTGCCATGAATTCATGTCATAATATGTTGCATTCATAACATCAAGATACATGCTAAAGGGAATAGACCTTGGACAATTGGTTTTATAAACTCTAACAATGAACCTTTTATGTATGCACACTTTTTATAATTAAACCCAAGGTTCCTGAGGATGTGAATGATGTAACCCTAGGATAAGAGACTCCTACTAAGATTCTTTAGCAAGAATTCTCACTCCTCTCTCTCCTTTCTCTTTCTTCCGTCACATCTTCAGAAAGCGATGGTGACGTTCGTGGTCTTTGTTGACACACCTACTTGGGAGGTTCACTATGACCTGGACCACGGGTCATATCATTTTGAGGGGTAGTGCACCGTGTAAGTCTTCATGATCATCGGACGCCCCTTTGCACACCCTGTACAGAGCTACCGTTTCTCCCCGATGTCACCCTATGACAATGTGATGGTTTTTGAGCTCACCCGGACACGGGACGAGAGGATTCTGTGGACGTATACTGGTGGTTCGATGCCTCGAGACTTCCAGGACTACGTGCCTTGTAACACCCTAAGTCTTAACCTAATACTACTAGTATGTAATTAGGTTAATCTTTAGAATATTACCTCTTGGTCTCATTCTTTACTTTGAAAATACTTAGCGGAAATATGGGTAAAATTTTTCTTTTTGAATTAAACCAAAGTGAGAGCCACGCATGATTCTTTGAACAGGAAATTCACACCAGTCATATGAGCAAACCATAATAGAACACATGAATAACATGGACACATCAACTGAATATATATATATATAATGTGCCTACCAAAAAGGCAGGACTATTTGGTACATGGAAGAACGAAATACAACTGAAAGCAAGTACACGGAAATCATAAAAACAACACCCATACCCATGTGCACCTAGAGTGGACAACCTCATATACAAAAGAAGGTTTGCCCTCAACTATGTGGCGTGTGTGCACCAGCTACTACCCATCCAATGCTCCTACTCCTGCTGGTCCGAGTACTGAGGGGTGGAATCGATCCACTGGCGGATCTCGGCGGGAGTGGTCGTGCGGATCATCGGAGCGTGTCCACCGCGGCGAGGGAGCATGGATGGCCTACGAGCCAACCTCGGCTGAACCACCGTCTCCTCGCTCCCAGCTCTCATCGGTGGGGGAGCAGGGCTGGAGCTCCAACTGTACATATGCGAGGGCGGGTCCTCTGATGGATCCGTCTCCGAATACTGGGTCCGGGGCACGTATTCCGAGTAGTCACGTACGGTTGACGTCTCGGGCTGCATGCGGAGAATCTGCTCATCTCGTGGTCTAGTTCGCTCAAAAATCCCGTTATGGCGGTAAGGAGCAGTCGGGGTGAAGCGGTAGCTTGGGACGGGGTGCGCAAAGGGTCGTCCCATGAACATGAATACTCTGACAGTGCAGCGACCCTCAAAATGGTATGACCCAAGTGCTGGGTCATGGTGCAGCTCCCATGTCGGGGTGTCGATGAAGAGTACGAAAATCGCCATCTGAAGATGTGACGGAAGAAAAGAAAGAGGGAATGAGAATCTTCTAAAAGAATTCTCAGTAGGACAATCCCTAACTAAGTGTCGTCATCACATCCTCAAGGACCTTGGGTTTCATTTCCAAAAAGGTGTGCATGCATATAAACTCCTTTTAAGTTAGTTTTCTAAAGTATTAATTATCCAAAGTCCGTCATATTTTACATTGAGTCTTATAACTAAGCATGAAGTATACTAATGATATGAATGCATCATAAAGGTAAACCAATCAATAGAATAACTTAAGAAACATTATAATAGTGGCATAAGGTAACGGTTGTAAATCTCATAATAACTTTTCTTTTCATAGCACATGTGACATTCTAAACTTTAACTTTTATCTCATGGGGCTACCCTAAAACATCTCTAGGTTATGAGCTCATACCTTAACTAGTCGTCACTAGTTCTTACTTATCCTATGATAAGCGTAACATATACATAATCCCGACTTAATAGTGTGGGCTAGGGGGCAATTAAGGATCACCTCTCTTAGGGTCATTTTCTCTTTGAAACGCTCTACTGGCAACTAGTGCACAGTAGCATTGTCCGCTTTGGCAAGCTCTATGTCAATACCCTCACGGATTTGTTTTCTTGGGGGTGCTCGGCTAAACCGGTGTCACCCAAGAAAGCATCTCAGTGTTGTGTCACATTTAAGTTCTCATGATTTTCAAAAAGACCATTTTCTAAGTTCCTCAAATTTGATGGAAATTCGGCAGCGCGACGGCTGTAGACCGAATTTCCTCAAATTTGCTTATGCCATGAAAACATGTAGGACATACAAACGTTTCTTTATGGGGTATAGCATGTCATCATACAAAAGCACATATCAAACTTATCATAGATAAAGCTCATGTATCATATATCATGTTTACATAAATTAAGCATCATAAAAACTCAAGACGTTTTAATGTCTTATGCATTGACCCTTAAGGTCCTTAACTCACGTTCTAAGTTATTAATCATCAAACCTAATCTCTTGGGTACCTATGAGGTTATAACTAAGTATTTCTCACCTCACACTATGACCAAGAACATCTCTAAACCTCAAGGATGCAGAATTTATAATCCTAACTTTACGGGTACCTAGGAGTCACAACAATGACCCTTTCTAAGTCCAGTTTGCTCCTAAGGCATCAAGATCAAGTCCTAAACCATTTATGAGTCATTCCTACACATTTAAACTAATTTAAATCCATGGTTAGCATTACTAAACCTTGCTGGACAGAATCCAGAAAATTCAAACATTAAAGGATCTAGAACTCTCAAATTAATTCTTTTCTAGTTTCTAACTTATCTTATCTTTCACATATGAGTCTTAACATTATTTTTACTCAAACATAAGCATATTATTATCATTAAAACAGCACATACAGTGACAAATAGGTAGCAAGGCAGAACCGAAATATACATTCTCCATAATGGCATAAAACACAATTTCTAAGGCACATAAAATACTAGTTTCTCTTGGAACTCTTTTTAAACTTTCAAAACCCATTTATAAACAATTTTAACATCTAAAACCATAAGAATATTTAAGAGGGCAGTGACCAATTCATCTTTGTCTCAAGAGGTCCTAAATTCTTAGAACTTAGTTCTATGCATTCCTTAAACTCACAAAAGCTTGGAAAAATTATTAAACATAGTCTTCAATACTTAGAAACATCAAGACCCCTTAGGGCCGAAATATGAACCAGAAGAAATAAATATTTTTAGACCTTTGTTTGAGACAACAATGGGCAAGTCTTTGAACTCTAGGTTCATTTAGGTGATGACATAAAAATAAATATGCTCATGCACTTATTTTAGGTTCCATTAGAAAGTAAAGTGATGGCACAAAGTAAATATGAATGCAACTCATTATTATCTTGGTATTAAGTGAGAACTTGAAATATAAACATGATAATGCAAGGTTCACTTATTATCTTGACATTTAGTGATAGCAAGGAAGTAAACATGATATGCAAAGCATAGAGTAAACATGATGCAAGTTTCATTTTATGGTTAGCTAGAGCTCATTCAAGACTTTAACAAGATAACAACCCAATACAATATCTCAAAGATCAAAATACCAAAATCGAAAGTCTTACAAAAGAAAAAGAAAGTGAAACTAAGTCAAGTTCTTTATTAAATACCCAAAACCCCTATCTAGAGAAAAATCTCTAGAATGTGCCGACCAACTTTAAGGTTGACAAGGGTAGGCTTGGGCTTTTAGAAATCCTTAGATTAATTTTCTTAAGTTGAAAAATCATGTGAGCTAGATATCATATAGATGAAGTCATAAGGAAAGGAAAACTCAAGCTCTAGGGGTTTCTTTGAGATGAACACAAGGTCATCATCTAGAAACTCTCATCATCAAGCTATCATGTTTGAGAAGAAAAGGCCAAGAGGCCGAAATGGAAAAAGAAAAGGAATATAAAGGAAAGCTCAAAAAGAAACCAAGAGAAAACTAGAGGAAACACATCTTTTGAGTAAAACAAAGTTTGAAAAGAAACTCCCTACCTAGAGTGAAGATGAAATCTTTTAACTTTTGAAAATGAAAACAAGATGATGAGCTCCTCCAAGAGGCATGATAGCTTCGGCCAAGGGAGGATGAGAAGGTTGGAGTTGTGTTTCAAGTGAGGTTGTGTTTGAGATGTGGTGTTTGAGAGGTTTGATGATGTTTCAAGGCTATGGGGTGGTATTTCAAGGTTGAGAGATGATGATGAGATGAAGAGAGGATGAAGATGAAGATGAAAAGAAAGGAAGAACTCTCTTGGAATTTTGAGAGAAAAGAAAAGAACTAGCAAGACAACTCTAGAATTCTAAACTTAGCAAATGCTTCAAAGTGCAACTAAGCTATCACAAGCATCCTATTTATAGAAAAACAAAACCATGGGGCTCACCAAGGGGAGGAGTGGCCATGTGGTATTGGAGGGAAAAGGGAGAGGAAAATATCTCTTACACAAGGTCATTCAAGCATGGTTTGAAGTATGGAAGCTATGCTACAAAGTATGGCTTGATGTGAGTTAATTTCCTATCAATTTTTGATAAAATAAGGCTTCTAGAAACAATGCATGGCTGGAACTTTTCCAGCCACAAATAAATGGAGAAAATGGGCTATTTTAATTAGTTATTTACTTGGAAAATCAAGCTTGATTGAAATTTATGACAATGTATAGTGTATGTAACTTGAGGTATGGCCTTGGAGTGTTGAAAAATTGAACATGTGATGCATAATGGGGAGGGACAGCTTCAGCCAGGCCTTGGGCAGTAGAGAGGGGGTGAGTTTTGACCATTTAATTGGGTGTTAATGGTAGGTTTAAATGTGTATTAGCTTAGGTACAAGGTTAGAAACAATTAAGCTTAAGTTTAGGTAACTAAGAATGTGTTTTAAGGACTTTATGACAAGATTAGGAGTGCTCACACATCATTAAAGAATTTTAAACTCATTTATGAATAAACAATGTGTAACACAATTCCATGATTTAAGGAATTGGAAAGAGAAAACACTATTCAAGATTCCATGACTAGGAGTCTTGAAATTAAAATATGATTTTAAGTTGTAATTAAGTACTTTTAGGTTCTAATCAACTTTAATAAATTATTTTGACTCAAGATTAATAAAGGAAATTAATTCACATTTGATTAGAGCCTAATATTGCTTAGGTTTGCTTAATTATGCGATTAAGCGTAAAAACGCGAAACTAGGGGCAAAACCATAATTTCACACTAATTTCGTTCGGGACCTCTAAAATTAAAACTGAGGTCATAGAATACATAAAAACGCCTTTTAAAACCATCTGGAGAAGTTTCGGGTTCATCCGGCACTTGCAAATGGGTAAAACACCACAGGGGCGTTTTGGTCATTTTGACCAGAAAACTCAAAAAATGAGATTTTCGATCCCGGGAAGGTACACAAGTCATCTACTCCCCTTCCAACATTGAGTTTTCCCTTCGAGTACTGCCGATCCGGCTTTCCTCGAATTCCGGGCTGAAAATGACCTCAGGGGCATTTTGGTCATTTTCACTCTAACAGAAAAATCGGGGCGTTACATGCCTCGGTCCCCGAGTTCGGAGGACGACCCATCTGAGGACCCGCCGACGCACGTGTATAGCGAGAGTTCTGCTCCTACACCTCAGTTCATGCAAGGCGTGAGCGAGGAGACTGTTACACAGCTGAGGCTGGCTAGGCGAGCCGAGAGGCGCCCTTATCGAGGAGCTCACGCTCAGTCTTCACGTGTTCCCATTCTTGCCGCCCTACGTCCATGGATTGGTTACACTCCACCGTTTGCCGATTTCCAGTAGTTGACGTCGTAGGGGAGGCTTAGTGCACACACCCACATGTAGAGTGGATAAACCTTCTTTTGTTTTTGAGGTTATTCACCATAGGTGCACTCGGGTAGTTATGGTTTATTTCTAATTTCTTGTTTTATGTTGTATTTTACTTCCGCTGTATTACAAGCTCTGCCTGTCCCTATGAGGGTATGACTACTTATGTACTCTAATTATGTTATTAATGGAATGTTTTCTCTGTTATCATGACTGATGTTCTTTTGGTTGTATGCTTTACCTCGTGATTTCTAATGGTTGTTACGTGTGCTTTATATTTTTGTCGTTCGACTAGTTAAGTTTGCGGCTCTTACTTTGATTTATGTTTTCAAAAAAAATTTACCCGTAATTTCCGCTAAGCATTTTAATAATATGATAAGACTAAGGAGTAATAGCCTAATGTTTAACCTAATGTATTCTAGAGAGTTAGGTTAAAGATTAGGGTGTTAAAGCCATACCATTGTCCTTGTGAAGATTTAATTATAATCACATAAAAATTATAATTTCTATTAGAAGTTATATTTATTTGTAGTGAAGAATTAAGACATGTCTTCATTTATTAATAAAAGAAAAGAAAAATCACATTTCTTTACACCTTATCTTCTAAAAGCTTCGGGCAACCTCATTACAGCCATCTCCATCTTCATCTTCTTGACCAAAACACCATAACATACCTTATCTCCTATCTCAGAACCAAACATCCAAGACTTAAGCACAAATCACATACTAGTTCTCGATATCCACAAATCAACTCTTCACAAACAATTCTCATCTCAACATATTATCAAGTTTGCTACTATCTTTGCTGTGATATTAGAGGAATTAAGAGGGTTTGATTGAAAATTGGGTATAGGAGTCCTTGAGGAAAACCAAGAAGAAGAGCAAGAACACATAAGAGTCAAGTAGGGCCTTATTTATTCTCTTTTCTTTCCAATTTTGCTCTGAACTTTTCTGATTGATTTGGCTGGAAGTTTCTAGATATATTGGTTGATGATAGATAGATATAGATGTATTTGATTTGGTGAACTGATTGGATAATGGGAAAAATCATTTTTCTAAAAATATGTTTTGAACCTTGTTGCCGGAAAATCCCGATTTTAAGCAAGTAGAGAATTTGTTTGAATTTTCTGACCTATTTAGATATCTTGGATTGAGCCGAAAAATTTCATGGGATGTAACTAACATGTTAGGTATCTCTAGTAAAAATTTTGAGCTATTCTGGGCACTTTTTCTATGTTTAAAAATTCAAGAACCGAATTGGTTAAGTTACTGCCTGAATAGTCAAATTCTAAAACACTAAAATTGTCCAAATTTATTAGCACACTAAATGATCGATTCTTGAACTGAAATTGTTATAGAATATTGATGACATCTTGAAGTCCAAGCTTGAATTTTTGTAGGTTGTTATATGATCATTTGATATTGTAATAAAATTGAGACTTTCTCGTTGTTGGCTGAAAAGAATAGATTCTGACCTCCAAATTTGTAGAATTTTGTTAATATAGTTAGAGATCTTATTATGCCTTGAAATTTTTACAAGACCCCTTAGACATGATGAATTAACTCTGAAAATTTAGTTTGCTCTGTTTTCATGAAGTTTGGTAGTTGATCTATAATTTTCTTTGAGATTGAAAATCAAGATAGCACATTAAGCTAGCTGAAATTGTGATGAAATGATTATGATTTAATCTCATTTATGCTATATGAATGTGAATACTTATTACAATTTCTTATATATGAAAGAAAGCATAATATTTTATTTCTTGGGCCGGAGAAAGTAAATCATATATGTCGGGGAAAGTAAACCTGACTACCCTTGAAATGAGTTGGGTAAAAGAACCTGACTAGGAATAGGTCTGTGTAAGAACTGGAGAAAGTAAATCAAGGGATCATGTATAGGAATGAGTTCAGTCCTGAAAAAGCAGTCTATTATCTAGGAGTGGGATAAACCAGTTTAATCAAGGGCCTAGACAGTTAAATAGCAATTGTTCCAAATAATCATTCATCTTAAGTTATGCTATATACTATGAGAATGAGTTTTATTATTCAATTGAGATCTGATACTTATGTGATAAGTTGACATCACAAATTCTAAAAATGATGGTTGCATAAAATGAACTTGCTTCGAATAAAGATTTTATAAAATAATATATCCATTATCAATTATGTTATTTGCATGCAATATTTTTATAAGCAAACCGAGGTAGCTGGGGTAAATAATGATGACATTTATATGTGTATGGGAATACCCTACTAAGAATTTTAGAATTCTCATCCCTATATATATTCCATGTCTACCTCAGATTCAACAAATGGAGCTCAAGAGGATTTAGTGGTGCACAGTAGATGCTGGTCAACTATGTGATATTAAGATTAGCAGCCTACATAGCTACTGATCAGTAGACTTGATCTAGATAAACTCTTTTGTAATCATCATATAATAGGCTTTGTTTTAATGCAGGATTACAGTTTATAGTTTGATATGTATACTCTAGTTATTGGATAACTATACATTATAAACGTATACTGCAATGACAATAACTACTTATCTGTAAATAAATAGATTGTTGTTACGAAGTATACATGTGATACATAGTACCACACTCTTAGTTATGGTGTTACATCCTAGGTAAAATACTGTAATTAAAGGGGTGTTACAACTTGGTATCAGAGCAATTCATCCTAATACAACCTGCGGATTGGACCGACTTTGCTTCAGTATACTCGAGTATATTAGAGAATGTCATGTAGTCTAAATTTTGATTGTTTAAGTTAGATCTTTGGTTTAGTATGCATGATTGCTGGTTGTGAATATTATGGGTTACAGCCACACTTAGCTTAATATTGAGCTTGATCAACTCAATACTTATGTTTGGTGTAATAGGAACTGATGGCTTCCAACAGGCATAATGGGAATGACAGAGGCGATGTGAATGAAAATAAAGCAGGAATGATGGACACTTTTCGTGAAATGGCTACTGCAATGCGAGAAGAGGTTATGGTAGCCAATAGGATAATGGAAAGATTAGACCAAACTGCTGGTAGGAATCCAATTGGGAACCTAGGAGGAGCATAGATGGATGTAGAATACCAGAAATTTGCTGAGTTCAAGAAAGCTAACCCGATGCCTTTTAGAGGAGCTTTTAATCTGGGCAAGGCAAAGGAATGGATCAAGGCAATGGAGAAGATGTAACATCCTCCCAAGTACAACATCATCCTTAAGTCATGACATTATACTCAAGAATGGTTACTTATAATTTAGTGGACCTCTCTTAAATATCTAGAACAAAGGTCGGCTAAATTGTGTAGTAACTAATGCGAGGTGCTATCCAAATATATATCAAATACACAAAGTAATTATTTAAATACAAAGTTGAATATACAAGGAAGCTCTTTTAAGAGCTATACAATATGTCTGATTATCTTTAAAGGTATATATATATATATATATATATATAATAAACTAACTACAACAAATACAAATCTTCTCTACTAAAATACTGTAGAGTATATTTCTTTCATGCAACAACTTTCTTGTCCTTTGGATCAACCTGGAGATGACACGGGAACACAAACAAGTAGGGGTGAGAATTTGTACAATTCCTAGTAGGGACATTCCCCAAATACACAATTTCACATGTCATCGTCATCATCCCAGCCACTTTGGTTTATTAAGAAAATGTGAGCATGCAACATAGATCAATGGTAGATCAATGGCTCATTTTTAAAGTTCCAAATCATACTTTCGAAGTGGATAGCTTTTAATAATCAATCACTTAAAAAATGTATTTCATACCATTCAAGATCCTAGTAATTATTCTCAACTTTATGTGCACTCAGTACATTCAAAGATGATCTCATTTTCTCTTTATATGCGTTTGACAATTTGAAAGGATCATACACCACTCCATTTGCCCTCGACAAAATGGAGAGGATCATATATCACTATATTTGCCCTCAACAAAATCAAAAGGATCATATCTCACTCTATTTGCCCGCGACAAATTTGAAAGGATTATATGTCACCCTATTTGCCCTTGACAAAGTCGAAATGATCATTTATCACTTTATTTTCCCTTGATTAGTCGAAAGGATCTGTTATCACTTTATTTGCCATCGACAAATCGAAAGGATCTTATATGTTTCTATTTATTGCTATTGAACTTATATCAATATTTCATTAACTTTTCTTTTTTCAAATGCATGCAATACAACACATATAGGCATTGATTCACAATATGATTCCAATCATGCCTTAAA
Organism: Dalbergia cultrata; assembly: GCA_031216105.1. Lineage (NCBI taxonomy): Eukaryota > Viridiplantae > Streptophyta > Magnoliopsida > Fabales > Fabaceae > Dalbergia > Dalbergia cultrata. The sequence goes on along the minus strand of CM062353.1, from coordinate 24,196,836 downwards.
CCAATCTTTAAAGCCAATATCATGCATTTATACTCATCATACTTAAATTAAGAGTCATTAAATCACCAAATCAATACTTGAGTTCATTTCAGCACAATTACAGCATGTTGGCAGAATTTATGCCTAAGGAGTACGATTTATTATGCATATCAAACATTCATTTCAAGGCCTATGAAAATTCTCCAAGACACCTCAATGTGTCCACAAGGTCCTGTAAAAATTTCAAAGCAAAAAGCGTCCTCTAACAATGTTAAATAAATTTTACAAGTTTGGTAGTCAGAGACCACTTATTCATACTTCAGATAAGAATTCTCATAATTTTTAACCCTAGCAAATAATAAAATAAACTCAAAATAAAAATCAAGGTTAAACTTCAAGATTTTAGGACACTCTGTAAAAATTTCAAAAGGATAATTACATCATTTCCTATGGTCACAAAATTATATAAATTCATAGCTTCAGTATCAAGATTTCAGGCAGCATAGATACACTCTCAGTTCTTGATTTTTTTCAAGGGGTATCAATCGAAATCAGGGCTCAAGAAAATTCATGGAACTAGCTTATGACGTTAGCTTCAACATATAATTGTTTTAACTCATAAAAATGCCTACAACATAGTCAGAAAAATCATGGAAATTCCCTACCTATGACAAAATCGAAATTCCAGCAACACAATCCAAAGTCTCTTGACAAAAATGATTTTTAATCATCATCCAAACACATCATCAAAATTCATACATCAATATCAACATATTATCAACCAATAAAACCAAAAATATTAATTTAATTCAGTGGAAAGAATAGAAAAACAAATTTGAAAGGAAAAGAGGTTCAAAAACCCTACCCTTTGGAGCTTTAGAGGTCTTGGCTCCAAGGATACTCCAAGAATGGTTTCCTTCACTCCAAGGCCCTCAAACTAACCCCAAACTCTTCCTTAGGTAGTAAAGGATAATGTCTCAAAGTGAGATAAGGTGGAAAAATAGAAATTTCAATTGGTTAGATTGGTAGGTATTGATGAGTAGAACAAGTTTTGTAAAGAGAGTTTGTGATTTTATCAAGTGTAGGCTATGATTTTGAGGATTGGAATCTTGTTTTGATGTTCTTGGAGAAGAAACAATGGAGTTTCTGCACATTCTATTGCTATCCGAGAATGTTCTCCAAGTGATAAGGTTAGTTGCTTTCTTTGATGATATTAGTTAAGTTATAAGAATTATATAATATAAAAATCTAATTCTTTAAAAAGAAAATATGATGAATGGCTAGGATTTAATCTTGTAAACCAAGATTGATTAATCTTGTAAATCAAGATTGAATCTTAGCCATCCACTTAGTTTAAATGGATAAATATTATCCAAATCATAAAGATAAAAGTCTCTTTCGGTGTTAGAATCACACACCGAAATTCTACCAAACAGGTAAAAAGTGTACCCAATTAATCAACTATAGCCCGAAAATTAATTCTAGGTATAAAATCTTTATTCCTACCTATTTCTAATCTTAATCCTATAATTTCTTAGTTTTGGGCATCTTTGGGTCCTAATTCTAGGGTTTCGATTGTCTCGGCGAGTTGCGAGGCCCGCAAGGGTACTATTCATTTTTTTTTAATAGATCTGTTGGATCATTCTCATCACTTCTATGTCTGTCAAAATTTTAAAATTATGACTAAAAAAGCTTGAATTAATTTTTATATAATTTTTAGGGTGTTACAGAAGATTTTCTCGGTATTGGCCTGTACAGAAAATCAAAAGGTGGCCTTTGCTACCTTTTGTTGGAGGCCGATGCCGAGTTTTGGTGGAATAGGACCATGAGATTGCTTGAGGCTTCTTGGACAGAAATTACTTGGGATACTTTAAAGGAAGCCTTTTATCAGAAATATTTTCCTGCTTCAGTGAGAAATGCAAAGGAGCTGGAATTTATAATGATTAAGCAAGGGCATATGAGCATAATAGAGTCTACTGCAAAATTTGAGGAGTTGTGTAAGTTTTCTATTATCTATCAATGTGATTCTGATGAAACCTGGAAATGTATCAAGTATGAAGGTGGATTACGAGAGGATTTTGAAGCTGTTGTTAGACTTCTGGAGATTAGGGACTATGCAGCATTGGTGGACAAATGTCGGTTGGTGGAGGGATATAATAGGAAGTTATCAAATTCCAAGTCTACAAAGGATGATTCTAAGAGAAGATTAGCACCACAAGGCCAAAAATTTAAGCCTGCATACCAATCAAGAGGGAGATTTCCACCAAACAACAGTAAAGGAAAGCAACAACAACAGCCACAGTTATGTTTGAAGTATGGAAAGAATCACAGGAATAGGCCATGTTTAGTGGGGCAAAATGTTTGTTTTGGTTATGGTAAACCAGGACATAGAATTTACGAGTGCCCTACCCGAAATCAGCAGCCTAGCTGTAGACTGCAACACCAAGGGCGCGTTTACTCTAAATACTGAAGAAACTTCTCAATCTATGGATCTAATCCAAGGTAAATGCGAAATTGATGGTAACATCTTGAATGTGATGTATGATTCGAGTGCTAGCCATTCCTTTATATCCCATGATTGTGTACATAAGTTGCAATTACCTGTATCCATACTAACCTATGATTGGTAGTGTCTACCCTTACTGATAAGGAGTCTATTAAAACTAGTCAGGTATGTAAAGACCTTCCTTTTCGAATAGATGGTAGGGAGTTTGTGTTTGATTTAATATGTCTTCCCTTGTCAGGTTTAGATGTAATTATAGGTTTAAATTGGCTGTCTACCAACTGAGTACTTTTACATTGTGCTAACAAGACCGTTTCATTTTGTTCAGCCTTCTCTTTAAACCTATGACTTCCATGTGTTTTTATTTAAATTCCATAGAGTCAAACCCAAGGAGAGCTGAAAGTCAAGGATATGTTCTCCTCTTAGCATGTGAGGCTGAAAGTGAGAAAAAGCTAGGTGAAATTCCTGCAGTTTGGGAATACCCTGATGTTTTCCCATAATATATTCCAGAGTTTCCTTTAGAAAGAGAAATTGAGTTTTCAATTGAATTGGTGCTAGGAATAGGTCCTATTTCTATTTCACCATGTAGAATGTCTCCGTTGGAGTTATCGAAGTTGAAAGTGAAGCTTAAAGAGCTTTTAAGAAAGCAATTTATTAGACCAAATGCTTCACCGTGGGGAGCCCTTGTCCTTTTAGTCAAGAAAAAGGATAGAGGCATGAGGTTGTGTGTTGATTATAGGCAACTAAAAAAAGTAACAGTGAAGAATAAATATCCTTTGCCGAGAATTGATGACCTTATGGATCAACTAAAAGGGGCAACAGTATTCTCAAAGATTGATTTAAGGTCGGGGTACTATCAGATTAGAGTTCAAGATGAAGATATTCCAAAGACAACTTTTAGGACGCGTTATGGACACTATGAGTATACAGTAATATCATTTGGAATAACTAATGCTCCAGCTGTTTTCATGGATTATATGAATCATATTTTCATCCTTACTTGGATAAGTTTGTAGTTGTTTTCATAGATGACATACTTATCTATTCGAAAATCGAGGAGGAGCATGGCGAGCACCTTAGGATAGTACTCGAAATTCTAAGGGAAAGGAAGCTCTATGCCAAATTGTCCAAATGTGAGTTTTGGATAGAAGAAGTCAAATTCTTAGGACATGTGGTGTCCCAAGGAGGTATATCAGTAGACCCCAGTAAGGTTGAAGCAACACTTCGTTAGGAAAGACCGACAACTTTTAGTGAAATTCGAAGTTTCTTAGGGTTAGCTGGATATTATAGATGGTTTATTAAGGGCTTTTCATAGATAGTGTTACCTTGACAAAGCTAACTAGGAAGAATGCCACATATCAATGGACACCTGAATGTGAGAAGAGTTTCTAAGAGTTGAAACAGAGGTTAACCACAGCACTAGTGTTGGTACTACCTGATCCTCATGGACCATTTGAAATATATTGTGATGCTTCTAGTAAAGGATTAGGGTGTGTATTAATATAGAATAGGAATGTAGTTGCCTATGCTTTTCGACAATTAAAACTACATTAGGTGAATTACCCAACTCATGACTTGGAACTTGCAGCTGTAGTCTTTGCTTTAAAGATTTGGCGACATTACCTCTATGGAGTAAGATTTGAACTTTTCTCTGATCATAAGAGTTTGAAGTACCTCTTTGACTAGAAAGAACTAAATATGCGACAGAGGAGGTGGATGGAGTTCCTTAAGGATTATGAGTTTACTTTGAATTATCACCCTAGCAAAGCTAATGTTGTAGCTGATGCATTGAGTAGGAAGTCTTTAAGCATGGCATGGATGATTATTAAATACGAAGAACTTATGGAGAGCTTTAAGAATCTCAATTTAGGAATTTCTATAACTCCCCACGGTATTTCCCTGAATCGGATGAGGGTGTCAAGTGAATTCAAGGATCTAATTTTGACGGCCCAATGTAATGACCAGGAATTCCAAGAGACTTTGAACTTGGTTCACACAGGAAAGTTAATAGGATTTAATCAGGATGAACAAGGAATGTGGAGATACAAGGGCAAAATATGTGTACCTATAAGTAATGATCTCAGGAAAAGAATTTTGCAGGAAGCTCATGAGAGCAACTTCACCATGCACCCTGAAACAAGCAAGATGTATGCAGATCTTAAGAAGATGTTTTGGTAGCCAAAAATGAAATCAAACATAGCAGAATTTGTTAGTAAATGTTTGACTTGTCAAAAGGTCAAGATAGAACATCAAAAACCTGCAGGAACACTTCAACCTCTAGACATACCTGAGTAGAAGTAGGAAAGCATCTCGATGGACTGTGTTAGGATTACTAAGAACATCTTTAGGATATGATGCCATATGGGTTATTGTGGACCAGTTAACTAAGTCTGCGCACTTTTTACCTATTAAAGCCAATTATCCCCTAGAGAAACTAGCTCACCTGTACATTCAAGAGATAGTATAGTTGCACGGTGTCCCTTCTACTATAGTCCCTTTTACTATAGACCCAAGATTTACCTCAAGGTTTTGGGGAGCCCTTCAAAAGTCATTTGGAACTAAGCTTTGCTTAAGTACTACTTATCATACTCAAACTGATAGGCAGACAAAGTGAACCATACAAACCTTGGAGGACATGTTGAGGGCATGTGTACTTGAACAAAGAGGGAGTTGGGATATATTGTTGTCATTGATTGAATTTGCCTATAACAACAGCTACCACACCAGTATTGTCATGGCTCCATATGAAGCTTTGTATAGTAGAAAATGTCAATCTCCTTTATGTTGGTATAATTTAGGAGAAGCAAAATTATTAGGGCTTGATCTAGTCAACCAAACCACTGAACAAATAAAGAAGATTCGAAGCAAGATTCTCACTGCCCAAAGTCGGCAAAAGAGTTATGCTGATGTTCGGAGGAAGTCTCTAGAATTCCAAGAGGGAGAACATGTATTCTTGAAAGTCACCCCCACCATAGGTATAGGTAGAGCTCTAAAAATTTAAAAGTTGTCATCCCGATTCATAGGTGCTTTCCAAATCCTTCAACATGTTGGTTCAATTGCATATTGAATAGCTTTACCCCCCTCATTTGCCAAACCTTCATGACATCTTTCATATATCTCAGCTCTGAAAATATCATCCAAATCCAAGCCATGTATTAGAACCCAAATCAATACAGTTAAGAGATGACCTTACATTTCAAGTACTTCTAATTTAGATCATTGGAAGAGAAGTCAAACAGCATAGGAATAAATATGTGCCATTGGTAAAAGTGGTTTGGGAAAACCCAGGAGATGAAGAGTACACCTGGGAATTAGAGTGAGACATGAAGAAGAATTATCCAGAGCTTTCTCCAGGTATGAAATTTTGAAGACAAAATTTTTATTAAGGTGTGTGGTTATGTAACACCTTAGTTTTATTTAAAAATTAATTTAAGCTTTATTAATAAGAATTTTGGCACTTTGATAGATGTAATAATAATAAGGATGATCCAACAAATGAGTTGAAAAAAAATTGAAAAATGAAAAGTAACTCTATGCGCCCCACATGCCTGTCGAGATAGTCGAAAACTCTAAGACCAGGACCAAGAGATACCCAGGACTTAGATATGATCATATGATGGTTAGAAATGGTCAGAATGAAATTCCAGACTCGGAACTAAATTTAGAGTAGCATTTGTTTTTCTTAGTATGATATTCTACCTGTTTAGTGAAATATTGGTGTGTAATTATAATACCGAAAAAGGCAACTTGCTGTCTAAACTTAAGTGAACTAATCATGTTAAGCTAAATGAATAACATAGACTGAAATTTTTCAAGTAAGTTTTAATCACCTAGGGGCTAATATTTCACCTATTAAGTAAAATTTCAATGTGCAGTTCTTACATTGTATGAAACTTGCAGTGTAAATTTTACACTACTCTTGACAAGTGTATGGCTAGAGAATGGCCATACCATTGTCCTTGTGAAGATTTAATTATAATCACATAAAAATTATAATTTCTATTATAAGTTATATTTAATTGTAGTGAAGAATTAAGACATGTCTTCATATATTAATAAAATAAAAGAAAAATCACATTTCTTTACACTGTATCTTCTAAAAGCTTCGGGAAACCTCATTACAGCCTTCTTCATCTTCTTCACCAAAACACCACAACATACCTTAGCTCCTATCTCAAAACCAAACATCCAAGATTTAAGCACAAATCACATACTAGTTCTTGACATCCCCAAATCAACTCTTCACAAACAATCTCATCTCAACATATTATCAAGTTTGCTACTATCTTTGTTGTGATATTAGAGGAATTAAGAGGGTTTGATAAAAAAAAAAAAAAATGGGGTGTAGGAGTCCTTGAGAAAAACCAAGAAGAAGAGCAAGAACACATAAGAGTCAAGTAGAGCCTTATTTATTCTCTTTTGTTTACAATTTTGCTTTGAACTTTTCTGAATGATGTGGTTGGAATTTTCTACATATATTGGTTGATGATAGATAGATAAATATTTTTTTAATTTGGTGAAGTGATTGGATGATGGTAAAAATCATTTTTCTAAAAATATGTTTTGAACTTTGTTACTGGAAAATCCTGATTTTAAGCAAGCAGAGAATTAGTTCGAATTTTCTGACCTATTTAGATATCTTGGATTGAGCCGAAAAATTTATGGGATGTAGCTAACATATTGAGGTATCTCTAGTAAAACTTTTGAGCTATTCTGGGGTACTTTTGCTGTGTTTAAAAATTCAAGAACAGAATTAGTTAAGTTGCTGCCTGAATAGTCAAATTCTGAAACACTGAAATTGTCCAAATTTATTAGCATATCAAACGATCGATTCTTGAGCTGAAATTTTTACAAAATATTGAGGACATTTTGAAGTCCAACTTGAATTTTCACAGGTTGTTATATGATCATTTGATATTGTAATAAAATTGAAACTTTCTGGCTATTGGCTGAAAAGAATAGATTATGACCTCTAAATTTGTAGAATTTTGTTAAACCTTATTATGCCTTGAAATTTTTACAAGACCCCTTAGACATGATGAATTAACTCTGAAAATTTAGTTTGCTCTGTTTTCATGAAGTTTGGTAGTTGATCTATAATTTTCTTTAAGATTGAAAATCAGGACAACACATTTAGCTAGCTGAAATTGTGATGAAATGATTATGATTTAATCTCATTTATGCTATATGAATGTGAATACTTATTACAATTGCTTATATATGAAAGAAAGCATAAAATTTTATTTATTGAGCCAAAGAAAGTAAATCCGGTATGTCGAGGAAAGTAAACCTGACTAACCTTGAAATGAGTTGGGTAAAAGAAGGAATAGGTCTGTGTGAGAATTGGAGAAAGTAAATCCAAGAATTATGTATAGGATTGAGCTCAATCCTGAAAAGTAGTCTATTACCTAGGAGTGAGATAAACCACCTTAGTCAAGGGCCAAAATAGTTAAATAGCAATTGTTCTAAATAATCCTTCATCTTAAGTTATGCTATGTACTATGAGAATGCGTTTTATTATTCAATTGAGATCCGATACTTATGTGCTAAGTTGACATCACAAATTCTAAAAATGATGGTTGCATAAAATGAACATACTTTGGATAAAGATTTTATAAAATAATATATCCATTATCAATTATGTTATTTGCATGCAATATTTTTATAACCAAACTGAGACAGCTGGGGTAGATAATGATGACATTTACATGTGTATAGGAATACCCTACTAAGAATTTTAGAATTTTCATCCATGTGTATATTCCATGTCTACCTCAGATTCAACAATTGGTGCTCAAAAGGATTTAGTGGCACATAGTAGCTGCCGATCAACCATGTGATGTTAAGATTAGTAGCCTACATTCCTTCTGATCAGTAGACTTGATCTAGATAAACTCTTTTGTACTCATCATGTAATATGCTTTGTGTTAATGCATGATTACAGTTTACAGTTGGATATGTGTACTCTAGTTATTGGATGACTGTACATTATAAATGTATACGGTGATGACAATAACTATTTATTTGTAAATAAATAGATTGTTATTACGAAGTATACATGTGATACATAGTACCACACTCTTAGTTATGGTGTTACATCCTAGGTAAAATATTGTAATTAAGGGGGTGTTACAAAGAGCACAAAGGAGTCTCACTATGCTTAACTTTGCCACAGGAGAAAAAGTTTATGAAAAATCAATGCCTTTACTTTGGATAAAACCTTTAGCAAATAGTCTTGCCTTGTATTTTTTTATACTACCACTAGCCTTGAGCTTCTGTTTGTATACCGACTTGTACCCTACAATTTGTTTACCTAGGGGATGTTGGATCCATAACCTTTCATAAAACATTAACTAAATATGTTTTGAGTGACAACAAAGTAAATTTTGGTAAAATGTTTTGAAGAAAGGGCTAATATTTTATCTGAGTTTCTGTAGCACTTAACAGGTCTTTTCTCATAACATGTAAGTTCAAACCTATGACATATTTTCAGATTATCATGTTTTCACATGATTAAAGTCTCGTTCAAAGAGATTAAGTACTTTAATGATGTGAAAATAATTCAGAAGGTGAACTAAGACATGTGAGAAACACGAGAAACTGAATCTAGCATTAGAAACTAAGTCTAGATCTTTAGAAAGTGATTAGCGTGCTCAGAAAGTGGATATCTAACTAAGAAAGGGATTTCTCATGACAATATAGCATCATCAACAGTAGCAATTACTTTGGTTATTATCTCTCAAGAATACCCACAAATTGAGAAGATCATTATCAAGCTCAGACAATCACGAAACTCAGAAAGTATGGAATAACTTCAAAAAGTACGTTTAGTTTAGAAACCACTTTGAGTCAACAGAAGCTAAGGAAAATTTTGAATTTCAAATTTAGTCAACATTAAAAAAAGCATTGATAGTGACAGGTCATTTTTGTACTTGGACAATTCCTCGTATTATAAAAGAAAAGGTTCAGAATCCATGTTTAGAAAGTAAAAGTTATTTTTGAAGGATTTTTCAAGAACTAAATGCCAATGTTTTTGCACTAATAAGGACAGTTTGACACAGCTTAACTTCTTTTCCAAAGAACAACTCCTAGGACACAAAAAGAATATCAATACATGTTAAGAGGAAGCGAAACCAAAGGAAAATGGTCAAATTCAAAATCCAAGTATAAAAGGATGAAGCCTTCAAACATAAAGGAACTTTTGCACAACAAGTGCTGAAAGCTTCTAATACTCTTTGAAGTTCATCATTTTCTTTACAATCAATTACATATAGAAAATCTTCTTTCTTGTGATCATTGACTAACATTTTCTTCGTAGGAAGAATTTAGAAAGTCTCTCAAGCTCTTTACTCAAATACTGTTTTATCTTTAGAAAAACTTGAGTGTATATTTGTTGGAGTATACCGACCCCTATCTTATCCTTGTATCCTAATCAAGTAGTAACCAAGTGAGTTTAACTTAAAAAGGCTAGGACAAAGACTACTTGGTAGTAACAGTAAATTGGAACTACTACTTATTAGAGATAATTTGAGAAGGCTATTTGAAAAATATATGACTTTCTCAAGGTTAAGAAAGGAGTTGATCGATGGAACTCAACAAGTTGTTGAGAACTGAATGTAAGCATTGTTGGCTAAACTAGTATAAAAATCATTGAGTAACATTTCTTATTCTCCATCTCTTTATCCTTCAGTACTTAATTAATTTTATTGTGTAGTTTTCAAAATTTATCTTGGAAATATCTGAAGCTCTTCCTAGATTTTGCTACTTCAGAAAGTAATTTTCTGAAGCTTCTAACACTAGTTTTTTGCTGCCTTCAACTGAAAATCACTTTATATATATATATAAGTTTTTAGAACAGAAAAATATTTGGAAGCATGATTCAACCACTTGCTCATGCTACTTTACACCTACAAGGGAAGGTCAACAAATTCTCAAGTATCAGTCTAATTAAAGGCTAAAGTCTCAACATCGACAACTTACCTCCATTGCTCAAATTTTATAGCTTGGGTGAAAAACCTAGTTTCAACATTGAGGTAGAGACTAAGGGCATAATTGTTGTGTGAAGGGCATGCAACACCCTAGTAGCTCTAGCCTACTCTTAAGCCGCATTTGGATTCCATTATTAGCTTGTTGCCTTTTAGCTTTTCGGAAAAATGACAAACTAATTCCATAAATTAATTTGCATAAGTTATATGCGTATGTTTTTTTTTTTTAAAAAAAACTTTTTAGTAAGACTTGAACGGTAAAAGAATGAATAATACGATACACATGAGGTATATAAGACAATTGCCATACATATGACATATAGACAATTATAGCACATCCCATAGACAAGAATATTAATAACTCAAACATAAAATATCATAACTGACAAAGATAATTTGTTCATATCATCAAAGTAAACTAGGATGGTGAAAACTTTCCCAAAACCATTCTTAAACATAACAATATGATTATTCAACTTAGAGGAAATAAAAGATAAATTCCTGCCCAACATAAAGCAGAACACTCAAATCCCAAACCAATTGCTTCCGTGAGTAGTATCTATGCATTCAAGCTTTTAACTGGTGACTGTCGATCGAAGAGCAAGATCTTCATCTATGGATAAAGTAGCTAAAACTTCTCCCCATTGTTCATATCGATCTTCTTCTCCATTAGCACCACTTGTTCTTGTTGTGGCTGACTATCCATCAAACTGAGCAAAGTGACATAGATAGGTGCATGTGGCCTTATAGGAATTAAGTTTTGGATATTGATCTTTTCCTCTATGTTTGTGTTAGGAATCATGTAGTAGCCAATAGTAGCAACCATAGCGATAGCACTATGATTGCGTGCAAAAAAGGTAGTATCTATGCTCAATAATGGGAGCCTTCGACACCACCACCATCCTTTTCTTCATCTAAAAGCAAAATGGAAAAGGAAAAAGGGATGAGAAACACAACATTTTTCAGTAGCGTAAATGCATGTATGACATCATTTTCACCTTTGTCCACCTTGGCTTATTTACTAGAAAAGCAGACAAATATGACATTTCTTTTATTTTGAAAGACATTCATCAGCCAAGTAGATTTTCTTTTACATGCTTCTTCCATAGATAATCACGATTCACAATAGCAAAAAGCTTACAATGCACATAGCATAAGGCAATTTGTTACATAAAATTCTCTTCTTAAATTAACTTAGCATAAACTTTTCTTGGCTTGATCATTGTCATCAACCTCTGATCTTAACCTAATCATTAACTTAAATCTCATAATGGGCCTACTTCCTAAAATTATTGACATTAATCTCAAAGTTTTCGTGATTGGTATTGAGCTCAAAACGACAATTGTCCTTGCCCTATGGTGAAGGGTATTTGTCACCTTCCACTTTGGGGAAGGATCTTATGAATTACTTTCCATGTCAAGGAAAGATCATATTACTTATCTTGTCTTTGAGAGTCACTTTTCACATCAGGGAAAGTTCACACCTTTGGTTTCTCTTTTCATTCTTAAGGAAAATAATTATTAAGGGTTTTTATCTCAAGCATAAAGATGCGTCACAAAATTTTAATTATAACATATCATTTCTAATACATCTCAACAACATATGCACACACAGTATAACATATTAGGATAATCAATACAACACACATCGTCATAAAATATCAATTTTTATCGTTGATAACACATCCTAATAACTTAGGATTTGCACACATAACAGATATTTTATGAATTCATATGATATGGTCATGAGGCCCCTTTCTATTCTTTTCTTCAGGCTTATAATGTTCTTAAAATTAATTACTGCATTCCTATTATATTCTGGCCCTTATTTTAGTACTTAAAACTTGGGAACTTCATTATTTTAGACCTTTTTTCTTACAATATTAAACTTTTTCTAATTTTTTAACTTGTAATAGATTTGGCATTTATTATATAAAATTCTATGTGACTCCTATATTTCTAATTTTAGTCTAATATTTTATGGGGATAATCCTAATTTTTTGAGCTTTCCAACAAACCAAATTTCAGTCAAATACAACAAAATTTTTTATAAAATCTTAAATAGAGGCTAGTTAGTTACGCGCCTAACAGAGGTTGCAACAACTTTCTAAAATTACTTAAAAAAAATAAAAAGGTAGGTTTTGACTGTAAATATTTCTAGAATACTAGCCTATTGTGTGCACTTTCATTTAAAATTTGTTTCGCTCGAATCCAAGATGTATAACTTGAAGAGTAGCATATGAGGTCTCTTCTATGATTTTTCATGAATTTTCCAGAAGATAGAAAATTACCAAAGTAAAACAGACATGTGGCTTTATGTGTAACACGCTTCCTACCATAAAGTTATGCTTAAGCCATAACCCTATAATAAGCAGTTGTTACTTGTTATCTTTACTTATTCTTAGAGGTTTATATGCAATATTTAAATATGAGCTTGCTTTTGCGAAAAACATAAAACCTTTTCTTTTTCTTTGAGTCACTGAATTTGAAAATAAATAATATAGCACAAATACATAATTGTAATTTCTTATGACAAGTCAGCAATCCCTATAACAATATCAAACCCTTACCCTGGGTCACGCAGGAACCCTCTAGTCCAGGTAAAGTATTACTCAAAATTTACTAAAATAAGATAAAAATACTGACTAAATTCTCTATCATTAGGTCATCACAAGGTCAGGCCATGACTACCAATACCAGCTAGGGATTTCCATAAAATAATCACCATTATTGTAATCAATGAAAAAAAAATGATAGCAGCAGAAATGAGAATCAAGGATTTCCAGTAGGAAAAACCCCAGTCTATTACTCAATGAAATTCAACTTAATGCCAAATAAGCAATATATATTTCATTTGTTTATATAGGGGTCTCATTTATTAGTGTAATATCATAATTAATAATTAAAATCTCTTCTTAATAGTTCTATTTCTCACACTTTTGCTTGTGAGATTTTCTTGAAATTTCCTCAAATCTTATAAGATATTCTTTTCTAAGTCTCCTGAATTGCTGTGAGACTCTTTTCTTGAAAATCTCCTAGAACTCTTTTGGGATTTTCTCTGTTAAGATTTCTGAATTTCTGTGAGACTCCTTTCTTCAAAATCTCCTGAAACCCTTTTGAGATTTTCTTTGTTAAGTCTCCTGAATCTCTAGTGAGGTATTCTCTTCAGAAATATCTTAACTTCTCATGACATTTCTTTACTGAATTTCTCTTTGAAATCTTTCACGAGATTTATTAGAAAGTTTAGGCTTAAAGGTAAAACTCATAGGATTCTTCTAATATATTTATCTCTAGATTGTACTAGCAACTATGTAACGCCATCATGATTACATTATGATATAGTTCACTAGATGGAGTACGTCTACTACATCTCATCTAGATAGCCTCGCTATCCTCAGTATATCTCTTTTCTCATAAATGATGTAACGCCATCGCGTTCACACCCTAATATAGTTCTAAGGGCGTAGCATGTCTACTACTACCCGTGAATCCATGAGCTTACCACTAAGAAATTGATTATTATGTAAAGCTTATTTTCTTGAATTCCTTCTCTTTGTGTGAGGCTTATTTTCTTACATTTCCTCTCTTCTTAAACTTTTATGAGATATTCTATTCAATATCTCTTAAAAATCTTCTAAAGACTCATGAAGTTTTATGAGATATTCTCTTTAAAATCTCTTAACTTCTTATGAAACATTTCATTCAAGATCTCTTGAATTCTTATAAAACTTTTCTACTAAAATTTTCTTTAATTCTTTTATAATAATTGTTGTAAGGGGGCCTCGGATTTCTAGTCTAAGACCTCGAATTTCTAGTCTCGGTCTCTAAACCATTCCATAACTTGGGTGTTAGTCTCGAACCTCGGAACTCACTCCCTGAACTACTCTATAACATGGGTTCTTATCTCGGATCTCGGAACTCACATCCTAAACTACTAACCTCGGAACTCGCTCCCTAAATCACTCCATAACCTTGATTATGATCTCGGATCTCTTTCCTAAATAATCTATCACCTAAATTTGTGTCTCGGACCTCGGATCTATTTCCTAACTAATCCATCACCTAAATTTCATCACCTTAATTTGTGTCTTGAACCTCAGACCTCGGATCTCTTTCCTAACTAATTCATCACCTAAATTTGTGTCCTGGACCTTGGATATCACCCTAAACCTCTCCAGCACAAATAGAGCACATTGACAGAATTCAAGGCTAAGTTATTTTAGTTTTACTCTGGTTCCTTTACACACGATTTCATCACAACTCAAGCAATCATAAATCCTAAAATTGGGTTTCAAATTTCAGCAACATAAACTCAATAAAATCAAGCACTTATCTTAACAAAATAGCCAAATGTCATGAAGTAAAGACTAGAAGAATTTCCTACCTTTCTTCCAAGCTTTTACTAAATCTTTCTCTAGCTTTTCTTCTCCAATTTAAAGCTTCAAACTCATTTTTTAGCCATTGTATTTGCTACTATTTGGACCGATTTGAGAATGAAAAACAAGGTTGTGGCTTGAGTTTGATGTAGAGGAAGTGATCTTGAACTAGTTTATGTGTTTATCTAAAAGAATTCTTCAAGAACTTTGAAGGTTTCATGGAGTTTCAAAGAGAAAGAAATGAAGAAGATGGAGGAAAAGAGAGGAAACGTGAAGTCTATCCCCAACCGAGAAGAAATGTCATTTCTTTTTCATTTTCCTTTTATATAAAAAACTTACTTGGAGAGAAAGTGATATGTGTTACTATTCTCGAATCAATTTGTTTTGTATTTATACTGAAAATGTCTATGTTTATTTCATAATAGCATTATTTAGATCAATTTCGACGTTTCTGTGTACCGATTATTACCACTTCGGTGTACCAATTATTACCCTTTTGATACCCGATTACTACCTAAATAATTTTATAGGGTTAAAAATATTTATTTAATCTTATCATTATTTTTTCTATGTCCTTATACTAATTATAATGTTTCATTCTATATCCCCGATTAAAATATTATTATATTAATTTTTGAATAATAAAATTTTATTTTTATTTTTTTTAATATTAATCTAATCATATGTGTCTGTTGGATTTTTCAAAATCCCTATAAATTGTTCACAAGTAATTATTTTATCATAACAATATTAAAAATACGGGTCATTACATTATGTCTTAGCTTTCATACAAAATTGGAACGGGCTCAATTAGACGTTTAGAAACTAAGTAAGAAATTTTTTTTATTAAGGGCTATCTAGATTTGCTAATCACTTTGAAATCCAGAGATTTATTTAGAAACTATGATTTCCTTTGGATAAGCTGATTTTACAATATTTTTCTCTTTTAAAAACAAGAATCACAAGAAATAACCACATTATTGAATTGAGAATCAACATATTCCATCAAATCACAAAAATCCAATAAAAGATTTTATAAAAGATTTGCAATAAATCTTTGGGTGTTTTCCTCTAAACAAACATCTCCTCATTCATTGGACAGTGGCATAGGCCAATTCTAAGAAAGATCCTTTTAGATGTCTTATTGAGCCACATCCTTGGAAAGGGAAGAGTTCATTCATTTCATTGGATTTAATCATGCAAGACACTCAAAACCATTGAAGACCTAGGATAATCATATGCATGTTTTTGGGATCAGTGAACTCTTCAAAGTCATGAGAGGACTTGAACAAGCTTTATGACCATCATGAATCAGCAAATACTAGATGAAGTCCTTATTTTAGGTGAGGATTGAAAAGGAAGAACTAGGGAAGGATGTTGGGAAGATATGAACGAGAAAAAGTCTTACACCTTTCTTTCGAATTTTCTTGAATCAACACTTTGAGTGCCTCCTTTGTGGGTGTATTGTGAGTGAGAAAAAACAAAAATGAGAGTATAGGGGAGGGGGATGGGCTATGGCCAGAATAGGGGAGGGAGAGGGGAATTTTTTTCCTTATTTTTAAAACATCAAAATTGGTATTAATTCTCCTCCTTGGAAATATGCCTTATCCACTACTTTCAAGACTTGAAATTAACAATATTTTTTCTTCTTTTTCCAACTATGGCCGGTGGTCAAGGAACTCACAAAGGGTCTAAGTTTTTATTGTTTCAACAAATGCGATTTGCTAGACTTGCGTGTGAGAAAAGACGAAAATGTTATTTTTGCCCGATTAGCAAAAAATCGAAAGAAATGACATTTATAAAATTATCAACTTGATGTTAATAAATATTTGTCATGGGGATTTATTTTTATTTTTTTATGGGTATATTTTTATTCCTTTTCCTGCTTTTTCCCTTCAATGGAAAAATTATGGTTTTTCTCTTTTTTTCTGAAAAAAAAAAGTCATTTTTACGTAAATACTTCTAACCACTCATTTTTAAATGAGTGTTTAGCTTGGGGGAAAATTTTGGACTTTATAGGTTGAAGTTTGGAGTATGCAACATATTTGTGTAAAGGATACAGAACATTGAATGAAGATTGGACTGTAGCAATAGAGGAAACAATATGGAATGATAGTCCTGCAAATAAGAAGGTTTTCTTTGTATATGTGATTTTCTAGGACGGCTAATAGAGGTATCATTACAAATGACATCAGGTAAATTTGAAAGGGGATTGTGGGAATGTTTGCAGTATTAGTGGGAATGTTTGGTCTGGTGAGGTCAATATGTGTGTGCTGCGAGGGAAAATTGTGTGCAAATGGAATAACTGGTGGAGGTTGTGCAACAGAAAAACTTGGTTGGGGAAGAATAGAAGAATCTAATGCTATAAGTGAATCTGAAACTACATGCTGATTACGACCTGCATGAGGTTTCAAGGGAAATGTGGACTAATGGAAATGGCATTTTGAGAAGAAAGAAAAAATTTTCTAGATGACATATCGTAGACTAATGAACCTTTGGTGCTTAGTCCATGTTCTAAATAAATGCATTAACTAGCTCTAGGGTCTAACTTGTTCCTGTTGGTTGTAACGGGAGAAGTAAAACATTAAAAACCAAAAATTTTTAAGAAGCTCAGATCAGGTGGTTTCCGATGAAGTTTCTCATATGGTATTACTCCATCAATGGCTTTATTAGGCATTTGATTCATTCAGAAAGCATCCTTAGCAATAGCATTAGTCCATAGAACTTTGGGTACGCTGAATTGAAAAACTAATGCTCGAGTGATGCTCAATATTTGTTGATGGTTTCTTTCAACCACCCCATTTTGTTGGGGAGTTTCCATACATGATTTGTGATGTAATATTCTTTTGGATTCAAAAAAGATCCTAAAATGAATTCTAAGCCATGAGTTATAAATTGCATGTAAATTGAGTTTGAACCATTTTTATGAGTGAGAGGTGATGGTGATCCTTTTGAAGACATTGTTGCTTATAGGAGGCTTATAGGATAGCTTTGGTACCTCACAAATTCACGTCCACGTAATTGCAATGCAGTCACCCATTTAAGTATGTTTCTTTCCAAGCCCATGAAGTCTCATCACCAAGCTGCTCTTAGGATTCTCAGGTATCTAAAAAATTCAGCTGGCCGTGGCCTCTTTTTCCTGTCTGAAATTGAGTTACAGCTGAAGGCTTTTAGTGACTCTGACTAGGAAACTTGCCCTGAGACTAGAAGGTCAATCACCAACTACTGCATTTTTCTAGGATGCTCTCCATCTCATGCAAATCTTAGAAGCGGCATACTGTATACACGAGCTCTAGTGAGGTAGAATACAGGGCATTGGCAGCCGCTACATATGATGTACAATGGCTGACCTGTTTGCTTCGTGAACTCTCCATCCCTTTTGTCTCTCCTGCCTTCTTGTGTTGCGACAACCAGTCAGCTCTCCATCTTACTGCCAATCCAACATTTCAGGAATGGACCAAGCACATTGAATTAGATTGTCATGTTGGAGAAAAGGTCCGAGATGTATGGTCTTATTCACTTGCTCCCTATTAGGTCCTATTCACAGGTTGGAAACCTTTGCACAAAGGCAGTGCCACCTAAGACATGGTTGATATACATTCTCCAGCTAGAGGGGGCTATTAGAGATTATAGATCATTGTTTTATGATATAGTTAGTAATTGATAAACTGTAATTTGTTATTTGTTGGTTAGTAACCTGTTGATATTAGTTAGGTAGCTTACTATTGTATATAAGCTAGGTTCATTCTCTCTTTTAACATAAGTCTTCTTGTTCTGTTGTTCACCTCTGTATCCTGCTGTGTTCTACCTCTTTCCATCTTCTTCTAGCTTCGGATTTCCATAATTAATATCTAATCATTCATATAATATAATAGGATTAAATGAATTTTATCCTTCTAAATTTTAGGTCATATGTAATTTACACCTTGATTTTTTAAAACGTCTATTATGACACCCTAAACTTTTCAAACTATGCAAAAAACCTCCTACTTTTCAAACAGTATAAGACTTTACGTCATAGCAGAGAGTCAGGTTACGCACAATAAAAAAAATCAAGGGGTTAATTGCACACATAATTCACAGATAATGTGCCGAGTTGTACAAATTAGAAACATTAGAAGGATTAAGTACAAATAAATCTTACCTTCACAGATAAGTTTTACACATTTTGAAAAGTTCAAGGCATTACGATACATATTTTGAAAAATCATGATGTAAACTATATATGAAATAAAGCTTAATGGGGTAAAATATATTTATCTCAATTTAATATAAATCAATGATGATATATGTAATATAATATATAGTGTTTGTATTGTGTAATTTTATGAGTAGTGTGTCTGTGTGATGTGTCTGATGCTCGTGTGATGTGTGAGTCATATACTATAATCGACACTGCTGAAAACGACGCGACCCGATACAGATCGTGTTCCTCGCAACAATGATATTGCAGAATGCAGATAACATTTATGGCAAAAAGCTACTAGTCCAGACAGGCATGAGAGTGGAACATGTCAAATCAACAATTTTCAATTTGGTGGTGATCTTTGTCCATGCTTGCAAGATCCATTTCACAAGCCTCATAATTAAGGAAAAATAAATGATGGGAACACACCACAAATGCTGGTGAAATTATTTTGAGTAACTTGGATAACTTTCTTTTGGATGATTTAGTGGCCTTTCAGTGATCCTCAAGAGGGGAGATTTCAATCAACAAATCAAGTGATAAAATCACCGTCGTTATTGGTATACAGTGTTACACCACCAACTTTTCTTCATCTCTCATCAAGGGGATAAAGGCTATCAATATGTGACATTTGGTTCTGTTTTCTTTCTAAAAGTTGACACCGTTTGCCACCTTTCATCCACCCAAAATTATACAGGATCCCCTACATCATCTAGTGGCTTCTACCAGGACAGCCAAAAGGTGTTGACCCTACTATCATTGATGTTATCGTGCTGGTTAATTACTTCATCGTTGAGTAATCTCTAGAAAGAACCAAGGCCTAATGCTTTGGTTGCCATATGGATTTCATTGCTTTCCCTCAGCCAACTCAAATATTTTGTGACATCTTTAGTTATCTTCCAGAAAAGATCTCTTAACCGTGTTCAATATATAAAATCTGAAAAATGTTTTCGTTATTTGTACATCCCTTAGTGTTATCGATTTCAATCCATACTAAAAAGCCTAAACCCTAAACCCTAAACTTACTCATTAAGGGTAGATTTGATTGAAAAATAAAAATAGAATATACATTTTTATGGATAAATTTCTTGTATAACAATACATATAGAGCTTATCTATGAAAATTTTAACATCACTTTTACTCTTTAACCAAATACATATAAAATTACACAACTTCTCAAATATACTTCTCTTCTAGAGAGAATGTATAAGTCTAATTCTCGGGAGTTTGATATCTAAAATTTGTACTGTAGTTCAAATAAATCTAAGCTGAAAAAGTATCTTGTGACTGACAATATATATATATATATATATATTAGGCAAAGGATGGCAAGTAATTGTCCAGGCCAAGTCAAATAATAATTATTGAATTGATTTAAACCAAAACATTTCCCTATCAACATCCCATTCGTGCCACTTTACTATTTTGAGTAATGCCTACCGAGAGGCTAAAACAAAAAAGTCTAATGCTATATATTAGGTGTGATTATCTATCATTGGGTTATAACTTCTATTTTATCAAAAACCAAAATTTCAATAGAGATACAAGTCTTCTTTGAAATAAAATAACTTCTGAAACAGTCCAAACTGATTTCAAAACAACTGAGAGAAGAGAACAATGTTTGATGGCAGGAAAATCCATCCCAACCTCCGCAGCAAAGTTCATGCAGTAGCTTCAACAAGTTTAGCTTTATTATCGGAGTACAGGGATAAGTTGTTTTTCAAGACCACATTCCACAAATTTCCCAAAAGGAGGATATAACCAATGAGGTATATATCAACCTACTCCCAGAAAAAGGGAAGTGTCAATGAATCCCCATTTTCAACCAATCCATCAGGCCCCATTTGCAGCATCCCATTGCAATGAAGGTTGGTTGAGTTTGCATCAAGAACCAACATTGGACTGTTATTGGACTTGTCTTTAGCCCTTTCCGAGCATGAATACTCATCCACTGCATCAAATTGCACAGTTCCTCCTGAAGGCATTGGGCAGGTGATGCTGGACTGCATCAGGCTCAACTCTGAGCTTTGTGTTTGAAGTGTTGACAGAAGATAGAGAGCACAACCTGAGTCGAAAGATCCAGGTTTGCTATTGGAAGGCGGCTTCGGCCGGCTGCACTTTCTGCTTGCTGAAGGGGAAATGGCACCACAAATAGGCTGATAAATTGGGGTTCCAGGCATTGCTTCATTAGCATTGCCTGCTTTTGGGCCATTATCTTGCCACAGAAGTTCCTTGTCCTGCCTATGCTTGTCAATTCTGTATAAAAATCTATGATGATCATAACCAGTTTCAGCTCCAGATTTGGATGCAGCAGGCCACATGTTTCTCACAACAGGGTTTGCATACGCCTGAGGGTTACCGAATTGCAGGATTCTAGGTCCTAAGTAGTAGAAAGGAAAGACAGTGCCAAAGTCCACATTAATTAGACACTTGTTGAAGACGAGAAATAGTGGCAAGAAAAAGTAGATGTAATGTAAGCAAACACTGATCCAGTAATTGAACTCCATGGGAACAATTTATGAACAAATTTTCATATTCTTCCATCATTTGTTTTTGTAGAAGTCAAGACAAATAATTACTTGCTTTATCATTACATTAACCAAACAGCTATGCATAATTCTAACCTTAGCTGAGGACTCAGTTCATCATAAAAGTTTGAAATGAGTGTTTAAGAGATCTAATTCTAATGTTACAGCTTCGTACTAATCAGCTTAGAACTAATAAAGAAGGTATTGTTAATGTTAGGTGACCAAGGTTTCTTGTGTCTTTCCAATTCTCGATTAAGGAGACAGCTTAACCTTAATTTGGTTATTTTTTCCCACTGATTCAACAAAACCTTCTCCCTTGTTCCATCTTTCATCTCATTTTTTCATAATCATAAGTTTGAGATCCAGTTAAAGGTCATCAGAGAAAAAGAAACAATTGAGTCATCTCTATAATCTTGGGATGACACACAAACCTTTGTAATTGCACATGAATTTCTCAGCAGTCATGAGAAAAGATGGTGGCTGAGGTTTCCTCCTGCGTCTGTTATGTCCATCAAGACGTTTCCTGCAGCTCCTCTTAACCTCATCAAACTCCCCAAGTGAATGAAACCTACAACAATTTTGATACCACTCCATGTCACAAAAACATCCTCAAAACACAATTTTTTTTTTTTTGTTTTATAATAAAGTTCAGGTGGGTTTAATGCTGATCATCCCACCAAAACCTTGGGAACAACACCCCAAAAAACATCAAAAAACAACAGAACTGATGAAATTCCCCCCAAGAACCTCCAACACCAACACTAGCAACAAACTTCAATCCGTACCTGCTACATTGCTGGCAGAACCTCTGCTGCTTCCCCCCTACCAACACAACAGGGGTCTTGGAGTGCTTTTCACAGACCCTATGGCGCCTATGGTACTCCCTGCAGTCACTGAGGTCAGAGTTGCATCCATCAACCAAGCAAGACATGTTCTGTGACCCATTATGCAAACGGGATCTCTTTGATGAAGGTGGCGATGACACGGCTTGTGAGTCTTTTGGTTCCTTTTCTTTACCTGCTGCTGGGTTCTCCACCAAATCAGGAGTCTCACCAAGCCTCAAATCCACTGAAGCTGCATCATTGTTATTCTTGTGCACTCCCCAGCCAGGAGGGGCAGATGGATCCCAAGCAAACTCTTTCCAATCCCACTCCATGATGCCCACAATTTGCTTCCACACTATTTTCCTCTATATATCCTTTCTAAGATGCCAAACCTGCAAGGGCACTCACACAGGAATCAGAACTTAGTCCCTACACCCCCTTAGATTATCACCACAAGCACAAGACTTTGACTTGGGGAACCCAATAGGATAAAGGGGTCAATGAAAACGAACAGAGAAATGTAAATTGGGTTCTCAAAGGAAGCTAACAGAATAAATACTTAGTTCCCAAAATTCAAAATTGCATCCATTACATACATATTCAAAAAAAAAAAAAAAGATCAAAAAAAAGGAAAAGGAAAAATATAGAGGATATTGGAAGATGATATCCTGAAAGAGCACAAACATGAATGTCACCTCAAGCTCAAGCAAGTTGGCGGTGGGGGATTGAAAATAAGTTATTGTCAATTCAGGGAGTTTGTTGTTTTCTATGGTAAAAAAAAATAGCAACAAATTTTAACATAAAGACACCAACTCCACCTCCCAGACATCATGGTTTTCTTGAACTTACATCTCCTAAAATTCTCACAGCTGCAAATTGAGCCCTATAAGAAAACGGGCACAGAAGCAGCAGAACCCATAATTCGGATATTTCTCTCTCCTTCTCTCTCTGGGAGTAGATAATCAGAAAAGACTTGTATAGAGAGAGAGAGGGAGACCGCTTGGAATAACCAAGTAGCTCACCAACTAAAATTCAATGAGTTCTAGAGGTGGAGAAAGAGGCAGAACCTTGATCAACAGGAAGATAATTCACCTTTACCGAACCCAAATATTATGGAGAACTGTGAGATCTGTTTATTTATTTTTTTGTGGTCGTCGTTCTCTACTCTGGTTTTGATTTTCTTTCTTTTTTATTCCTTTCTCTTTTTTTGTGTGTGTGTGTGTTCAGTGTTGGTTAAAGTAATGAATAACCCACAAATAATGCAAGTAGAATAAATAGTGGTGTAGTGGCATAGACCAAGGGAAAGTGACCGCAGCTTTGGACACTATTGATTTGCAACTTTCCAGTCGGTAAACAACAGGAATGGATGGAAAAGTTACGACAAAATGAACCAAAATGAAGGAGTGGTTTACATGGCAGCTAAGCGAGTTTTGAAAACATGCTTTTTTTTTTTTTTTTTTTCTGTTCCAGCTAGTTTGAATTGAAATTGTGCACAGGCTCTAACTGGTTTGGAACTTCTAATGGTTTAATTCAGCAACTGTTTTTTCAGTTTATGAGAAACTATAGGCATATGTGAGTGTATATATTCCATGTACTTTAGGGGATTGGTTCATTGGCACGCCTTTTTGGTTTTGGTGCTGTTTTCAGATTAAGTGTGTGGATCCCTCACTTTCATCTTAAGTGACTTCTTTGCAAGGTTCTTCAGGGAAAAGAAATATATAAATCGAATTAATAAAACAATTCTCTAATCCACTGATCTTTGATTTTTAAATTTTTTGCAGTATAGGGTTTGTTTGCTGAAGTTGTTGGGGATAAACAAATGCCATAAATTAATGCTGGTTAATTTTACTTGCTTCCACATAGACAAGTGGTATGTAGTATATACCTCTTTTAAATTTTAATATATAACTATAAAATACGGATCCTCTCTATTTTCTAACACGGGGCACGGACCTTCATGGTCCTGGTACTACATGTATGAAATCTTTATATCAATGAGGCATTGTGAAATTTGTGGGAATTACACAAATCACCCCAAATGAAAAGAACAAAAATGGTGAAATTATATTTGAACCCACGTTTGATTTTGCAATTAGCGTTTATGAACTGATTTTTTTTCAATGCTGTTAGTGGAATGGTTTCAATAAAAAAAAATTTGGTGAATATTTGAAACAAAGAAATGTTAATAGATATTAATAGTTAACAGTTCTCGTTACCGAAAAAAGTTAACAGTTCTCATACAAATATGGAAGCTCTATCTTTTTTTGGTTTTGGCTCATGGATGTGATAATTTGTCACGGTAGGTATATGGTCTTTTTTTTTTTTTTTTGCAAGTGCACTGTAGGACTGACCTTATTAGTAGTAGGTTGGATAAAATAAATATATTATTACTACTTATTTAGCCAACTTATATTTTACTATTTTGAAAAAATAAAAATGAAAAATAAATGAAGAAAAATTATTTTAATTTAATTTTTGTTTTTATATAATATACATAAGTAAAAATAAGAAATATAATATCATAATATTAATTTTAAAATTCATAAAAAAATAAATATTTTACAATTTTATTTTTAATACTTATTTAAGATTATAATTATTTGTAATAGTAAAAAAATAGTAGTATAGCATATAATGTACAAATAAAATTAATTATTCATAATTTTATTTTTTGTTAAATACTTATTTAATATTAAAGTTATTTATAATAGTGAGATTATAATAGTATATCATACAATGTAACATCTTATTATATTGTCATATGAAACATTATAGTATTCACTTGACAGGTAAAAGACTAAACTCTTTGGTATGGTTAGGCACCTAAGTGATGATCCCTTCCAATGGTATTTTTTTTCCACACACATGAATCCCTAAATTAAACATAGTATTAGAATATTATCGATCAGAATTAAAATATTATCATACCACATAGTATCAAGCTTTATTAGTGCTTATCATGTTAGTAGTATGTTTATGTTTGATTTTGTATTTATATAATTAAATTTGGATATAATTGATTTTGTTAGAATCGATTACGTTAAAAACTTTAAGTTGATTTTAATGTAAATTGATTAGACTATCTTGAAACAACACTAAGTTTCAATTAAAAAGAATAAAAAAGTAACAATGAACATAGAATCGCTATTAAGGTTTGGCTAAATTGTACTCATCCCCACTTACTCTAATCCTAAATGTGTATTTGGCATGTTTTATTAGGCATTCTACACTCATCCTAATTCAAACATAAATTTGAATAAGAAATAAAAACTATTATTTTACTATAATTTTCATTTTTATATGATATACATAAATACAAATAATAAACGTATAGATAATAATATTTTTTGAAATTTATAAATAAATAACTTATTTATAATTTATTTTAAAATGTTTATGTTAAAATTAGAATTATCTATAACAGTGAGATGATAAAGTATATATAAAGTTTTTTTCTTATGAAGATAGGTAATTGCATTCGAGTGTGAGTAATAACATGAGTTAGTCTAGAGGACAGCAAATTGCATCAAGTGGTCATTACGTATATGCTTTATAGGACCTCGACCCACAAATGATAAAAGTCACTGAGGGATTGCTGTTCCCACAAGCACTAAAAATTATTATCAGTTTGTTTAGACACGTGGCTATTTATACATATGCAAATGAGAGGATTAATGATTTTAAAAAAAGCAAAATAGTGAAGAAAAAAAAACTCACTGAAAGACAGTGTTAGACAAACAAACGCATTTCAATTCCCACATGTTACACTGCCTAACATTAATCTATTTTTCTTTCAATTCAGTCGCAGCATTAAATTTTAAACAAACCTAAATATTTTATTTTTGTTACAAGTCAATTAGATCTTATTCTATAGTATACTTGTCGAATTAAATATTGATTTGTAGATTTATAAAATATATTTCTTATTAAATGCAAAATATGATTTTTTTTTCGTATGAAAAATATTATTTTTAATAAGATATTCCATTTTTCAGATTTAATGAAATAATTTTGCTTTTTTTTTCCGGGAAATAATTTTGTATTTAGTTAATATTTTTTCATTATTTTTTTGTCAAATAGTTGCTTTATACTTTGATCACTAAGTATTTAACTCTAACCATGAGTTATAATGTATAATGCCTCAACTCACAAAATGTCTCACTATTATATAAAATTGTAAAAAGCTACCAGACCATCATGGTCCATTGCTGCCCCCTCTCCATTGCAGAACGCTCCGTTACAATGAAAAAGACAAATCCAAGAGAGTTGGGGTTGTATATTAAATGAGTGTGCCGAAGCAAAATGAAGAAGCAAAATGAAAATGAAAGTAAAATAAAATTTCACCAAACCCTGTATTGTGGACCTTGTTACTTCACCTATGAGGATGAGGCATCGTCACCAACTAATCATTAATGATTATTTAGCAAAAGTCTCAATTTTATCTTAAAAAAATAGCGGTTGAGATTTCACCAAAGAAAAACTAAAAATAACGGTTGAGTCACCAAATAATGCTCGTTTCATTTATGGATTTGGTGTCCATATTCCTCTATCTCTTTCATTAATGAATTCTATGACATTTGTAACCATTTTTGTTTTTTAATAAATTATTTAGAATTTTAAAAATAAAAAAATAATGATATTTGAACATATAATTTAATTCACCTAAACCCTTTTCCACTAACATTAGTCTATCAGTATAATTGGATTCAACTACATTTATAATGATTTTCGTCTTAGCCACTTAAAATGGAATAAATAAATAAATAAAAGTGACCACACGAGAAAAACGAACTTGTCCCCGCATGTGGGATAAATGAAATTTGATCGAAAAAGAAAAAATGTTTAAGTTAATTGTACTCCTTGACCTGCATTATTGGGAACTAGTATTTATTTATTTTAAAAGTTTAATTTGATTGATTATTTATCGTGTTTAGTCCTCATCATGTATCATTGGACATATTCATGGCTAATGGCACCATTTTAAATGAATAATCGTATTTCAGGGTTACTTGTGCTTTTAATGTTTCGTGTGAGCATTGTTGGGTAACAAGGACTTCCAAGATTGATGCGTTAGAGCAAAAAGGACTCAAAACAAGCTTTACACTTGGATTTTTTATAGTTAGGACTGCTACCGTAGTCTAGGACTGCTATCACAATCAATAGAAGTTAAAGCATAGATCTCGAGTGAAGCAAGATCACTATCACGATCTAGGAATACTATAGCGATCAACAAGGTGCAGCCAATCGAGGCAAGATCAACTGAGGGTGTGCCTTGGTCCACTACTAGGGGACTGCTATAGCAGTCAATAGGAAAACAAGACTTGGAGTAAACAAGGCAAGACTGCTATAGCGGTCAATTGAGGATGTGCCTTGGTCCACTACCAGGGGATTCCTATAGCAGTCATGGCGTTGAACAACGTTAGTGAGAATTTTTTAATGTACATGGTGGACTCGTTTTTTTGTATATTTGGTTATACGATAAATATTATTAGGTAAAACTTGTAAGACAACTTTTGTTCATGAATTTTAGGATTGCCATCAAGCTCTCTCTAGTCTCTCTAGGTTTTAGGTGCTTCCAATCGTTATTTTAGCTCCCATTTGGGATAGCGATTGAACTTTTCTTGACAACATTGATTGAGATCCTCCACCTATGGAGGAGTAGTTTTCTTTACCTTGTACAAGGATAACTAAGGACTGACATTTGTTCTTGAGGTTTCAATTTTAATTGAAATATGCAGTTGGTTTTTATTTCCCTTTTATTATTTCTCTTTAATATTGATTGTATGAATTATTATAATTATGTTTTTGAGAGCTGCCTACTTTTATGTTCATTCACGTTGTGTCATGACCCGATTTGAGAACATGACTGGCAAGTGGGAAATCTTATCCCCATTGTAAGCATCATGGCCGCTGAGTCGTGCTACATATATAATTTACATATAATTTTTGTATCCAAATATATCCAAAATTATAAATTCAAAACATGATCACCTCATACATAATTCGATTTAACAAACCAAGTCTAGTATTCATAATCATGCGATAAAATATAACTAAGTTACTATCGTGAATTCCACTAAAATATGCATACGTGTATAATTCTCTAAACATGAAAAATCAAAATATATGCATGGTCCAAGATTCTGCCTGCACAGTCACTGGAGCACTCTACAAGAAACATAAATTGGGGCAGTGAAGCTCAACCAACTAAGGTAATGCTATTGATGATAAGGAGGAGGTTGAGAAGGATCTAGTGTAGTAGTCGTATATGTAACAAGGAAGAAAGGAAAGGGTCAGTTTCATTAAAACTCAATGAGCAGATTCTACTTATAATCCTTACATGGGACAACCAACAAGAATACTTACTAATAATAATAATAATAATAAATGCAACAACTGCAAAACAATTTTCATATTTAATATATAATATATAATCCAAAATTAGTAAATCATGTAAATCACGAGGAACAGTAACAGAGAAATAGAAATCTCTGAATATATATAGCATACTAATAATACATAGTTATACTCTAAACTCTGAAGGGCACTTAACAAGGCGCTACATTGGATACCTAACCCAATTCCATTCTTTGAATACTTTGATAGGGCGAGATTGTCTTGGATGAACAACTTAGTACCAAGGCTAATGATCTCATAGCCGTTAACTCATTATCTGTTTCTCTATAGCTACCGTAAAACTAAAATCGTGAAAACTAATAATTCTCCTCTAAATGCCATAGCTGGGCTCCAATTCTTAACTGATAAGCTGGATTTTATGAATATATAATTCTTGAAAGTACTAGGGTAAACATGGCACTCCAAAATATTCATAATCAAACTCAAAATCTATTCATAAAATAATTGAGCAAAAAACATGGTCCTATGGGTTTTATAACACATTTTCATGATAAATTGGAAGGCACAACATTTATAAACTTGACATAATCTCTTAATAAATCATAGTAGTCATAAAAAAAATCGTGTCCCAATATTTCTATACAAAGAAAATGTCACTAATGACCAAATTAAAGGTCACAAGGTTGAAACTACTCACCTGGAGAGGTGGAACGTAAGGTGTCAAGACCAATGGAGCTTCGGGGCACAGGAATGGCGCTAACGTCTGCTATGAAGGTAACAAAATCTCATGCATAGTTTATAACAACATTATAAATATTGGGAGAGTACCCAAACTTGACAACAACTAAGAATATAAACACCCTAACTCACAAACATGAAGCAATCGAAATGGTTCCTCTAGATGACTTTCACTGAGGTTACCTCCTTTGAGTGAAGCTTCTTGATCTGCTATCCACGATAGTAACCAGTTTTTCCTCATATGACAAACTCTTATCTACTTGGACTGCTTTCAGCATAATCACATGAGATTGATTAGGCATGTACTTTTTGAACATGCTAACGTGGAAGACTGGATGGATAGTTGATAGAATATGAGGCAGTGTCAATCTATAGATCATTGCTCTAACTTTCTCTAGAATCTCAAAAGGGTTGATATAGTGAGGATTCAACTTCCTCACTTACTGAACTTCACCACTTCTTTCATGGGACACACTAGTAGAAACACATGATCGTCTACCACAAACTCCAAGTCTTAACACTGGTTGTTTACATATGATTGCTGCCTGGATTACGCTGCCAACAACTATTCTCTTATCAACTAAACTTTTTCTAAGGTTTCTTGAACTAAGTCTGGGCCAAGGGTCTTAGCTTCCGTAAGCACAAACCATCTAATAGGAGATCTATAACGTCTCCCATACAAGGCTTTGAACGGTGCCATCTGGATGCTTGCTTGGTAACTTTTGTTATATAAGAACTCTATCGGTGGCTCGTGATCACACCAACTCCTACCAAAATGCAAGATGTAGACTTTGAGCATATCCTCTACGATTTGAATTGTCCATTCTGATTGACTATCTATCTACGGATGAAAAGATGTGATCAAGTCCACACACGTTACAAGAGCTTCTTGAAATGCTCTCTAGAATCGTAAACTGAACTTGGACCAACTTTATTTGATATGATGGACACCGACATGCCATTGAGTCTAACAATCTTATCAATGTAAAGCTGGGCATGCTGAGCTGCATTGAAGGTAGTATTCACTGGAAATAATTGTACTGAATTGATCATCATATCCATGATCGCTCATATGAAATCAAAGCCCTTAATGGTTCAAGGCAATTTGCTATGAAGTTCATGGTTATCCTCTCCCACTTTTATTGTAGGATCTCTATTTGTTGAAGTAAATCTATAGGTTTTTGGTGCTCAGCCTTGACTTGCTAATACACCAAACCCCATGCCACAAAGTCACTAGCATCTTTCTTCATGCCTTTCCACGATATGATTGCCTAAAGTTTTGATACATCTTGATTGAACCTAGATGAATGGTGTATGCTATGCTTTGGGACTTTTCCATCACTTTTCTCTTCAACTCACCCATATTGCGTACATAAATGGCTACCAAAATGCAATACACCCTCCGCATCTACTAAGAATTCTATATTCTCCCCTTTTTGAACATCCTCTACAAGCTTAGCTATCTTGGGATATTTCCTCTTCCGTGCCTTAATGTGCTTCACTAAGATTGATTGGGCCTTAATGTGAACAAGAAAGGCTCCTAGATAACTGAGGTCAAACTAGACTCCTTCAACCTCTAACATGTGGATATCCTCTATCAACGGCTGCCTTAAAGGTGCTACGTGGGCCAAACTGCCCATCAACTTTCTAATTAAATTGTCTGCCACTGCATTTGCCTTGCTTCGATGATAAGAGATAGTGCAATCCTACTTCTTCAGCAACTATAGCAATCAACAGTATTTAAAATTCAAGTCCTTCTACTAAAAAATGTACTTCAAGATCTTGTGATATGTGAAAATCTCACAAGTCTATCCATACAAGTAATGCATCCATATCTTTAAGCCAAAAACCACTGTTGACATTTTTAGATCATGCATCAAATAGTCCTGCTTATGCCTCTTGAGCTACCTAAATGCATAAGCCACACCTTGGCTATACTGCATAAGGACACAACCAGGTCCAACTCTTGAGGCATCACAGAACACCAAAAAGCCTCCTACCCTTGAGGTAACACCAACACTGGAGTTGTGGCCAAACAGGTATTAAGCTTCTGGAAACTTTCTTCACATTTGTTCGACCACTAGAACCTACCATTCTTCTTTGTCAACCTTGTCAATGGTACTGTAAGCTTGGAAAAATCCTTGACAAAGCTCTAATAATATTAAGCCAAAACTTACACTTAGAGAATTCAGTAATAAATACAATTGCGATGTTGCTCATTCTTTTTCTTACTCCTCGAATACACCAGAATGTCATCAATGAATACAATTGCGAAGTGATCTTGGAACTAATTGAAGACCATATTCATCATATGCATGAAAGTTGTAGAGGCATTGGTCAACCCAAAGGATATCACAAGGAACTCATAATGCCCATGGCGAGTCCTAAATGCTGTCTCGGGTACATCGCCACCCCTAATCTTCAACTAATGATAACCGAAACAAAGATCAATCTTGGATAAACATTTTGCTCTTTAGAGCTAATCAAACAAGTCATTAATGCGAGGCAAATAGTATCGGTTCTTGATTGTTACATTGTTCAGCTACCTATAGTCTGTGCACATCCTCATTGATCTTTCTTTCTTCTTTACAAACAACACTAGAGAAGCCCAAGGAAAGATTCTCAGTCAGATAAACCTTTCTTGAGATATGATCATGTGTGTGTTTGATCTGTGTTAACCTGGAAAAGGGGCAAGCTTATAGAGGAAAGGTTCTCATTCTTGCCATGTGTTGTCTAGACTAACCTTGTGAATGCCATTGGTTTATTATTTATTTGATTGTGGTAGTTACTATTTGACTATATCTGGCTGACCCCCTAACTTATAGTTTCTTGTATTTTGTTTATTGTTATGCATCATGCATTGATAGGATTAGTAGAGTCGTGCATTTAGTCATCTTGTTATTGCATCTGAGTTCCTTGTATAAGGACATGCAACTATTTAAGTTTGGTGAGGTTTGATAGGTTTCATTTATGCACCCATTTTCCTTTCTAAATCAGAACATTTTGTATCCTAGTTGTGCTTAATTGATTGATAAATGGTGGATTTTTATTCGTCTTTATCATGCACCATTTTTAATGAATAATCATATTTTGGGGTTACCTATGCTTTTAATCACTTTGTGTAAGTATTGCTTGGTAACAGGAAATTTCTAGGTTGGTGCGTTAGAGCAAAAAATACTCATAGATAATCTTCAGACACACCTCAATAACAATGGGAACACCATAGTGGTCTATGACTACCCCATCGGTCAATAGAGGAGGCACTTCCAGCTACTAAAGGCAAGACCACCCAAGTAGTTTTCTACCTCCCTAAGGTAGACCGCCGTGGCAGTCCTTAACCACCTCTATGGTTAATAGCAGTAATAGTAGCTTCAAGATTGGTGTTGACCACCCTAATGATTGTACGTGGACATTTAGAGTTAACGATGCGCAACTTGAGCCCATTGGACCCGCTTTTCTACATTATTTTTGTACAATATAAATAGGGATAGGTCAAATATTACAAACACCTTTTATTCACAAATTTTTGGGTTGCCGTTGAGCCCTCTCTCGCTACTCTCTCTCTTCATCTCTTCACTCTCTCTCTAGGTTTTAGGAGCTTTCAATATTTGCTTTGGCCCATATTTGGGATTGTAATTGCATTTTTCCTTAACATTGATTGTGATCCTCAACCTAGGGAAGAGTAATTTTCTTTATATTGTGCAAGGATAACTACAGATTGGGATTTGTTCTTAAGATTCCCTTTTTAATTGTGATTGATAATTGGTTTTTCTTTCTCCTTTGTTATCTTTCTTTAATATTAACTGTATAAATTATTGTAATTGTGTTTTTGAGAGCTACTTGACTGTGTGTTCAATCACATTGCGAGTTTCATCATAATTAGGATTCCATTGGGGTATTGGTCAATTGATTAATTTACATCCATATGATAACGGATTGAAATTAACTCTTTTTAGAGATTAGGTTATTGTAATTGGTAATCAAACTAGTATAGGTTTACAGAACCATGATTGTGGATCACTAGTTTATGTGCTAGTCAAATCCTTTATGGGAGTGTGTTCATGTGACCATTAAGTAGAATAGCATCGTTGTTGTATAAAAACATAATTAATTAGAGAAACTACAACAATGAGCACCCAAATTGCACCTTAGTTGCATTTTTTTGTGTAATTTAGCATTCACTTTTTTTAAAAAAATTTTGTTTGAGAGTTCTGATAGCTCTCATCAACAAGTCTATCTTCCCCGCCTTATTAGGCATCACATGGAGTGTGTTCATCATGATAAGGCTTGCAATGGCCTACCATATCCTTCCTTTATCAATAGAATGGCTGTAGTAGGAGTCGTACCCACACTTTCAAATGATTTATAGGGTAAGCCGAGTAAGGTGTTGTTGTGAAACCCCAAGGACTCAGAAGCAAAGAATAAATCTCGGGAAGGTGCCAATTCTTCTAACCCACTAGGGGCGATCCACTATGCAGTAGGAGATCATTGAGTAATTGAAGGCTCATGTATCCACTTCCATTTAGGCTTCTAAGCAGAGGATCATGAGGTGGATGGCTTGCCTAGAGCTATGGGTTTGGGGCATTGAGCTTCTTGGGAAGGAGGAGGTGCAGCCTCCACCTGCCCTGTGTATTGAGCCCCAAGTTGACCCTAACTCTAACTCCAGTGATGATGACCCAGATGTGAAAATATCAATGGAAGAGATCTCCAATGATGATTATGATGATTATTGAGACCTTCTTTGCACCATTTCAAATGGATGCACTCGCCTTGGCACTAAGGGCAGTGCCTTTTGTAAGTGCAGGGAAAGTCACTACATGGGTCATGCGTTTATTTTTCTCTATTTTTCTTATATACTTTTCATTTTTCATGTACTTTTCATTTTTCATTTCAAGTATTGTACTTCTTTTTGAATTTCATTGTATAAAAGAAATCGATTTGGCTAGTTAATGGTTAAGCAGTAATTGCACTTTGCTTTATTTTCCATGGTATCACTAGTTATTCTATTAGTCACATGAGCAAGTAATGAATCCTAACTTGTTTAATTGGTTGAATTTGAGCTCGTGAGCTTTTGAGCCTAGTTTTGACTAATATTGCTATGATCATTGGAATTTTTTGATGTCTATGCACTCACTTGGAATGAATTATAGAACTTGTTTGATTCTTTGTTAAAGCATTTTCTTCACATTGTTTGGCATGTTTATAATTGAGGCACTTGTTTCTTTTTACCCACTTAGCTATACAGGCTACCTTACATGTGTATCCTTTGTTTACCTCCATTGAGCTTGATTTTCCCATTTTTTTTGTTAGTTAGAACAATCCACGCCTAAGCAGAAAACCATGAGAAAACACCCAACTTAATGCCTATGGAAGTTTGGTGTATGCCGTTTTGTGCAAAAATCTAAGTGTGGGGAAACCATTGCCAAGGACTGAGGGTAAAAGAATCATAGCCCATGTAGAAGGTGAGTGAATTGGTGGAAATTCTTTTGGAAAAAAAAAAATAGCGTTTGAATTATGCCAATTCACCAATGTAAATAAATAATTGAGCTTGAATTAGAAGAATGCTACTGGGGCAAAAGGACAAAGAAGTGAATTTTGGATCTTTTGGTTTCCTTTGCTTAAGTTCTTGTTTTGCACCTTGTTTTCATTGGGTCTGAGTTTAGCCCGCCTTTGCAGATTTTATCCCACCTATGCCTAACCCTAGTTACAACCTTGGAAAAGACCTCTTAAGAAAAGACCATTACATGTTTGATTTGTGATGACTAACAAACAAGGCAAGCTTATGGAATACGTTCCTTGTTGTGTGTTGGAGTGCATTATTGATATGCTTAAATGAGGAGTGATAGACATTTTCCTTTGAGATCAACCTTGTTATGCTTGTTGTGGTTCATTCTTGCCATGTGTTTTCTAGACTGATTTTGTGAGTACCACTGGATTCTTATTTATCTAATTGTGCTAGTTGTTGTTTGACCATATTTGGCTGACCTTTTAACTTAGTAGGTTCTTGCATTCTATTTGTTTGTCATGCATCATGCATTGTTAAGGTTAGTAGAGTCTTGCATTTAGCTTCCTTATTGTTGCATCTGAATTCTTTGCATGAGGATATGCAATTGTTTAAGTGTGGGGAGTTTTGATGAGTTGTATTTATGCACCCATTTTCCTTTCTAACTTGGAATATTTTGCATCATAGTTGTGTTTAATTGATTGATAAATTGTAGATTTGTGTTTAGTCCTCATCATGCACCATTGGACATATTCATGGGTAATAGCACCATTTTTAATGAATAATCATATTTTGAGGTTACTTGTGCTTTTAATCTTTCTGTGTATGCATTGTTTGGTAACAAGGACTTCCTAGGTCAGTGCATTAGAGCAACAAGGACTCAAAACAACAGTCACACTTGGATTTTTTATAGTTAGGACTACAATAGCAGTCTAGGACTCCTATAGTGATCAACAAAAGGCAAAGCATGGATCCAAGGTGAAGCAGGACCGCTACAACCATCGAGCACTGCTATAGCAGTCAACAGGGAGTAGCTGATTGAAGCATGGTGAAGCAGGACCACCATAGATCTAGGACCACTATAACGGTCAACAGGAAAGCAAGACTTGGAGTGGACAATGCATGATTGCTATAGTGGTTCAAGATCGCTATAGCGGTCAACAGAAGATGTGACTTGGGCCATTGCTAGAAGGACTACTATAGTGGTTGTGCATGTTGAATAGTGCCAGTGTGAAGTTTTTAGTATACCTGGTGCAGCCTGTTTTTGTATATTTTTGCTACAATAGTATTGGATAAAACTTGTAAGACACTTTTTGTTCATGAATTTTAGGATTGTTGTCGAGCTCTCTTTCCACTCTCTGCTCTCTCTCTCTCTCTCTCTCTCTCTCTAGGTTTTGGGAGCTTCCAATATTTGTTTTGCCTCCCATTTAGAATTGTGATTGCATTTTTTTAAATATTGATTGTGATCCTCCACCTATGAAGGAGTAATTTCCTTTACCTTGTGCAAGTATAATTGAGGATTGAGATTTGTTCTTGAGGTTCCAATTTTAATTATGATTTGTGGTTGGTTTTTCTTTCCCTTTTGTTATCTCTCTTTAATATTGATTATATGAATTATTGCAACTATGTTTTTGGGAGCCGCTTGATTGTTTGTTCATTCATATTGTGAGTTGCATGCATAATTAGGATTCCATTGGGGTATTTGGTCAATTAATTAATTTGCATCCATTTGATAAGGGATTGGAATTAACTCTATTTAAAGATTAGTTTGTTGTAATTGGCAATTAAACTGGCATACATTCATGGAATCATAATTGTGGGTTACTAGTTATGTGTTAATCAAATCCTTAGTGGGAGTGCGTTCATGGGACCATTAAGTATAATTGCATCATTTTTATGTTAAAACATGATTAATGAGAGTAATTCACTACCATAAATTAATCCTCTTAATCGATGATTGAACAACTGTTAATCTAAAGGTCTCCTTGTGCAGATAATTCTTCTTATATAATTTTCTTAGTTAATTTTTATTCTCAAATAATTCCAAAAATCCCCTAATTTCTTGAATAGACTAGAATACTTCCACATAAGACGACATGACTTGCATTCTAAGTACATTTTTTGTGTAATTTAGAAATTACTATATTTTTAATTTGTTGTGGGTAGCGACAATCCGCATCAATTATCTATAAAAAATTTGATGTTGGAACATTTTGACAATGTCAAGAACATGAATAAAATAAAAACAATTTGAGACTAAATCAAAACTTTGGTAAAATGTATGGGATGTAAATAAAATTTTATCTTTTTTATTTAAATAAAAAATCCACAAATATGATTGAATTTTAATGCCCATTTATTTTGCATTCTGCAGGGTAAAAATTACCTTTCACAATAAAAAATGAAGTCCAATGACAAGTAAATGGTTTAGGGTTCAAAATTTAGTGTGTGTTTTTGTACTCAAGGACTCAAAATTATTTTTTATTTAGAAGCATTTTCAATATAGAAAACTTACTTTTTTAACAACCTTGAATTACTTTTTGGCGGTGGTAAATGCTTAGATGCTTTTCATTATGGATGATAAAAATTGTAAAAAAAAAAAAAAAAATTCTTCGGTTACTCTTCTCACCTTTATCTGAAAATTATGTTGTGTCATTTTTATAACTATATGTTTAAATATAATTTTACTTTATCTTATTTAAATAATTCTTTTAATTCACTCTTAAAATATAATTTCTAAAGATAAATTAACTCTTTTAATTTAATTCTTCTAAAAATAATTTTTAAACTTAATTCTTTTAAAAGTTGAACTAAATGGTGTACGCTTAGGATGTTTCTTGATTTTCTGATGTGAAATAGTGCACCAAATGAATTATTTAAGAAATGAAAATGAATAAAAAATAATAATTAATTACAATAAAATATGTGATGCATATGAATATAAATAAATTTACACAATATTCCTTCTTTTAACAAAATTTACTTTCTAATTAATAATTTTTCATCCAAAATAGTTTGACGACCTTTTGCTAATTTATTTTTTAGTTCATCCATCCATGGGTTAAAAGTAAAAACGAGTTATACAGAATTTTATTATTTAAATATAAATAAATAATTATTATAAAAATATTTAAACCATCCCTAAAAATTTTTAGTACCAAACTTACTCATTTTTTTTAGTCTAGCACTTTTTAATTATTGAAAATAAAAAATGGAAGTGACAAAATAACTCACTGGATAAGAGTTACAATGGAGAGTTAGAGTCTCAAATATACGATGTCTTTAAGAAATTTGATTAAAAAGAAAACTATGTAAATATATATATACATGCACACATGAAAAACTAGGTAATTTTTCTTTTTAAATTAATCTCCTATCACTAAAAGAAAATCAAGTTGAGAACCAATGCGCTCTTGATCAACATTATTTTATCATTTAAAATAATGTATCCTGTCCCTGTTCTTTGACGTAGAAACGCTGTCTTCTCTTATGTTTTTTCGTGGAAAAGTGAACACCGACAGGATAGTTTCTTCTTATCAGCTAAGGATCCACTTACATTTTTAAAACAATATCATGTTGAATACTGATATTATATAATATAGATGTGGCTGTAAATTATATGCTTATGTGGAATTTATTAATTTAATTTTAATGTCATTTTCAGTGAATTAGACTACGTTTAGCAATTTTAATTAACTTGCAAGCAGTAGGAAATTTAGGTTTTTTTTCTTCTTATTTTGGTTTCACTTTTATTAAATTCTATTCATTAGCCGACCCACTGCCATATAGCCATTAGTAAGTGGTTTATAAGAGAAACCATAAGGCCTACTTGCATTCCTGGATGATTATTATAAAAATCATACATGTTAATAAAATATCAAAGTGGGAATCTGAATATCAAAAGTTGTCGTGTCCCATCAAATAAGTTCCTGATTTAATCAATTCTTGTAATTGAGAACAATATCCATTTTAAACAAGCTTTTACTATATGCAATTGAGCTGAGTTGACTAATTATTGTAATTATACTTTCCGATGCTCTTTTCACTTTTTTTCTTTGACACAAATTGCTTTTTCATTCCTTGTCATGAATATATGCACTGGTAACTAATCTATCGCAGTTTTTTTTTTTTTTTCCTTCGATAAATGAACAAGAGGAGCTCGACTCACTACATGCAGTGAGGAAACTAATCTATTGCATGTATCAGTTCATGTGATAATATGTGAAAAAAAAAAAAAAATCAGTTTCTTTATGTGTAAGAAGGCCAAAAGCGATATTATTCCTGCTTGTAAATAGAACGAAAACGGTCTTACTTTTCAACTTTGTTGCCTTAAAATTTAACGTGTTACTTGGGTTTTAGTGCTACTCTTTTTCCTATTTTATGGTTCAAATTTAAAACTATTTTTTTTTTAATTCTCAGTCCCAATCACTAATTGAGTTAGTTCAGGCTGAAGTAAAAAAAAAATAATAATTAAAAAAAAAATGTAAGTTACAGCTTACTTGTTCATACACGCCGATGGGAACACTAACGTTAAACTTACAACATTAGTTCTAGAACATTGTGCTCTCTTTGAAAATTTTAATTCTTACTCATACTGTTAGTTTAATGTAAAAAAGTTTACAATCACTATTAAACTTCAAAATCAATGTTTAAAACTTGCGCTTACTTCGGTAAAATCGACATCTCACCCTCACGAACTTGGAATTGTCCAATTAGCTAGGCTCTTAGCAGATGGAGATGGTTATGCTTGTCGGTTGGTCTCTAGTCTCTTGTCTTTTGCTCAATCTTCTTTTTATGCTTTATGTGTATATATAGAAGGAAGGCCAAGTTATGGTCACCTCTTATGAGGTTTAATTTGATAAAATGCAACTCACATCTCTTATATTTTTAAACTTTGCACGTCAGGTTTCTAAATTTTGTAAAATTATACATTGACCTCCCCTACTAATATTAGTCTATTAGTGACTTTGATATAACACTAAACAAGTGCATAATACATAATTTTTAATGGCATTATTTTAAAAAGACTGATATAACTATTGAATGATAATATTATTCTTTTAGCAAGTGATAAAAGCATACACTCTTCCCATGCTGAGGAAAAGGATAGAGGAGAAGATTTTGTGCTTTTATCTCTTAATAAGAGGATCATACAATTATTCAATATTTATCAAAGCCTTTAATATTTACAACAATATCATTAAAAAAGTATGTGTTATGTATATGGATATTGCTTCATCAAAGTCACTTATAGACTAATATTAGTAGGGGATGTCAATGTAGAATATTCCAAAACTTAAGGATCTGACAGACAAATTTTGAAAATAGATGGGTGCGAGTTACATTTCGCTAAACCTCATAGCAGGTAAGTGTAAATTTCTCTAGAAGGAATGTGCAAATCTTAAAGAACATAACTCCTAATTAATGAAACTTTTCAAAAATACAAAGTAAAAATAAATTAATCTTTAAAATTATTTAAGTTGTTTTTAAAAATATTTTTCTTGCTTTTAACACACTATGCATTGTCATGTTTAGGGTAAATTACTAAATTCATGTTTGGTACAAATCCCAAGCTATTGAAATTTTTTGACTTGATAATAATGAGTAATTTACACTCACCTCCCCTGAGGTTTAATATAATTACACTCGACACCCTTCTATTTTGTGAAAATATCACTGACCTTCATTGAGGTTCACTAAAACTACTCTAACATTCCCTACAAATACTAATGTTGATTTAAAAATGACAAAGAAAGATAACAGGAGATATAGACATACTTATTATTGACAAAATTATAATATTTTGACAATATTTGACTTGTATATTAACTAAAATATGACATTTTTTTTATCATAATTTGTAATTATAAGTTTCCTTCTCACATGAAAAAAGGTATGTTATTCAATTAATGTGTTAAATATTGCTAAAATATTATGATTTCATCATTAACGATCATGTGTGTGTGTATATATATATATATATATATATATATATATATATATATATATATATATATATATATATATATATATATATATATATATATATATATATATATAATCTTTTTTTATCACTTAAATTAACAAATTAGTATTTACAGAAGAGATCAGTATAATTTTAGTGAATCTCAAGAAAAACAGTGATAATTTTAGTGAATCGCTGGGTGTAATTACACTATATCTCAAGGGAGATTAGTGTAATAATAATAATATATTTAATTTAAGAGTAAGTTATTACTTATCATTCAGTTATTGGTAGTCATATTCTATCATGTAGTTGCTATAGCACTGAACTCCAAAGAGCCAATCTATATGGTAATTTCTTTTCATTTTTTTCATAATTCGATAAAAGCTCGAAGCTCTCTCTCTCTCTAAGAAGAGGAGCATTACAAAACAAAATGTAGAATTGGCATAGTAGCTCAAAAGATCCTCATCTACCAAGTCAAAATACTTACTCATTACATCACAAAAAACTCTAAAAACAAAAGAGTAAACTTCCAAGTTGGTGCCTGACAATTTCAACGTTAGACAAGGTAGTCCATGACAATTGAAAATTATCTACTTGGTCCCTGACAATAGAAAATTACCTACTTGGTCCCTGGCAATGTCAAAAGTCGAACAGTTAATAATCCTTGGACGGAAAAGTTAACGATGTTAGTTATGTTTGAGCAAAACAACGTCGTTTTGCTTGTTAGTAACCAAAAAATGGAAAAAAAAAAAATTTCCCTCATCACTTTCCTCCTTTACCTTCGTTATCCTTACCACCACCACTAACCTTTAACCCACACTACATTGCAATCTCTACCATAGGCCTCTCTTCACCATCATCACCCTTAAACTATCCATCACAACCATCTTTGGAAAACCTCATAAAACCCAAAATTACAATACGGAATAACCCCTTCCATAACCTTCATCACAACCTATAACACAACCACCACCATCTACACTACCATACCATACTCAACCCAAAATTATAAACAATTTCAACCATATAATCCCCATTAACCAAGCAAACCCCAAAATCAGTAAAACATGGCAAATAAAAAAAAATCACAACCTATCATCATTAACCCTTGACTCTGCTATTGCTCTTTCCTCAAAGTCGTAGTAGTTGTAGACACCATCGAATTCCTTCTCCTCCTCTTCTGCTTGTTCACCATTTTCAATCCCTTTATCCTTGTTCGTTCTTCTA
The DNA here is from genome assembly GCA_031216105.1 of Dalbergia cultrata. Lineage (NCBI taxonomy): Eukaryota > Viridiplantae > Streptophyta > Magnoliopsida > Fabales > Fabaceae > Dalbergia > Dalbergia cultrata. The sequence continues at coordinate 24,154,661 of CM062353.1, read as the reverse complement.
TTATTGCCTTCCATACCTCCTCTAGCATCGACACCTTAGTGGACTCATCTCTAGCAATGCTGTTCCATCTTCCTTCATTACAGCCACACCATTCACCACCATAGGCTACATGAACTGTTTGATTCTTTTGCATGGGTAGTGTTAGTGGATGCTTGGTGACATAATTAGGAGGAGGAGGAGGACTTGAAGTTGGGTGGTAGAACTTGAGGAGGTAGTAATGGTGAGGATGATCGCGTTGAGGAGGAGGAAGAGGTAAAGTGGCTTAAGGCACGTAAGGAAGAGGTAGAGTGGGATTATGGTAGTGAGGGTAAGGGTAGAGGTAGTGGGGATGAGAGAGTATGGTGAGGTGGGGGCAAGGACTAATTTAGGGGGTTTGGATATTTACTAACATGTCGTATCACCAATTCTGTCACACTTAACATCACGGAGCACTTGGTGTTCGAAAATTGACATTGTCAGGGACCACCTTTTCTGACACTAAAATTATTATAGACCAACTTAAGGGTTTACTCAAAACAAAACTTGAAGAACAAAATAGATTTGACAACACAACTACACCATGCAATGAAATTACCTGATAACATGAATAGTACTTTATTTAGATAAAATTAGAATTAAGAAGCATATTAACCAACATCAACACAAAAATGGCCCCAAAATCTAATCTTGTACAGCAAAGTTTTCACCAACACCAGTTACACACACCTTACTTACACAGATCGACATCTCGAGAGTTAACAAACATTCAAGGAAAAGCAAAGATAGTAAGCCTAAAACAAAAACCTACTATTAACTTAACTCGACTTATTGCAAAACCCATCTTGCTTAAAACAATAATCATAACATAAAACCAGAGATATCATGAGATCACAAATGACATAGAGTGAATGACTATATATATATATATGGAGTATGTAGATCACAAGAAGATAAAATAATTACCTTGTTAGTTTTATTTCATTTTCATTATTAGTGCCACTTGTTTGACAAATTTAAGGAGCATAACTCATATATAAATAAGGGTTTTGGATATCTAGAGGAAATAAACACTTTACATAAAGATTTATTTTCTTTTTAGTGTGAATTTGCGCTATGTCGAAGGTCTTGCCTCGAGCATGCTCTTACTTAAATAATAAAATTTATGCTTACTCATTGCGTCAATTGGTATCAATGTTCTATGGCTGGTGGTGCAAGCAAAAGTGAGGGTCCTCTTGACTACTGATTAGAGGTATAAGATTTCTTTGAATGAAAGATAGCGTTGAGGGCTATGGAGCAATGACTTATCAATTTGAGGACTGGTTTAATCGATTTGAGGGATACTTCGACGATCTAGTCACTCAACTAAATGCCCTTTGCTTAGGAGCAAACTAAGAGCTAGATAATGATGTGAAGTGTGCTCAGGATGAGATTTCTCATAAATATCCTATTGGGAGACCTATTCTTGCATGTCGAGATAGGTATGGAGTCTATTCTAAAGATTCAAAGGATGATAGGGAGTACAAAGAGAATAAATAAAGGAATTAAGAGCTTGGTAGATGTGATCCTGATAGGGATCACCATGAATAGAAACTCAAGGTAGATATCCCTATCTTCAATAGTGATTTCAATATTAACAAAATTTTGGATTGGCTTGTAAGTATAGATAAGTTATTTAAATACATGGATGTGCTTAAAGAGTGAAGGTTGAAGTTGGTTGCTTATAGGTTGAAAAAAGAATCATCAACTTAGAGGGAAATATATAACACCCTAAACATTTACCTCTTATGCGTCGATCATAATTGGCCAATTATTAGATTTTTACATTTTGAATTCCTAGGTTTAGTTTACTCGAAAATACTTTTAGTGGAAAATAGAGGACACTTTTTTTTGTTGTTAAAAACTTAACTTGACAAGAGCCTTATTCATACATACATAATACAGACTAACATAACCTATGAATAAAACCACATTCCATAACAATAAACACATGAAAGAACAAATCCTAGACATAGTAAGCATTTTAACATAAAAAATCAACACATCACCATATAATAGGTTACTAGATTATTATAAGAGGGCATGAGTCCATGGAGGACAACCACACCTAATACAAGTCACTTAAGACATAACATAGAATCCTAGTAAAGAGCATGACATAAGTGAATTTAAGCTAAGAGCTAGTACTAAGGCACAATATCAAATACAGTCATCCATAATACTAGGGAAATCTCAACACATAAAGGAAATATATAAGTAAAATCAATAATCTGTAAGCTCTAGAATAACAAATAAAAGATATGCAATGATATGACATCTAATCTCCAAGTATGCACAATCTCCAAAGATCATAGGACTCATGGGACTTTAGCATTCTGATACACTGGCTTATCTGAAGCCAACACGAAAAATAAAAAGGGGTGAAAATCGAAAAGGAAACTTAATAGCTATATAAAAACAGTTCAATTGTCCTCATTATTGTCTTCAGTCACTTTAGTTTAATTAAGAAATAAGCGAGCATACTTTATTTCATTTAATTAGTTTGTAAACTAGAATTCCAAAGTGACACATATTTTAAGACTTAGGAAAATCTTTTGGTTAAAGAACAATAAAATAGAATGCATGACATCACTGGCTTAATCAGAAACATACAAACCAAGGCATATATGAAAATGCAACGAAACAAGTCATCTCACATCTTTTTTAGCACTTTAATTTACCTAAACTTCAGTTCCTCAAACATGCTACCGTCTCTCATGTTGCCTTGACTAACCATGTCACTGCCCTGACAATTTAATTGTTACTTATACTCTGAATCACTTATTGTCTAGGATGAACTCAACCTAACTAGCCGTAGCTAGATTTAATTGGGGATAAAGGAGGAACTTTACTTAAACTTTGAATTTAACTTCCTTACATCTTATCTTGTAACATAATGCAAAAGTCTAATAACTTGTTAGGAGACATAAGCAAAACCTTTATGCATTTAAATGATAAGCTTAGAATTACCACTTGACATACATAATGGAACATCTCATAAGTCATTAAGAGACATAAGCACAACTTTCATGCATTTCGATGACAAAGCTTTGAGTTTTTACTTAACATACATCGGTTTGCATTCCAAGGCCCATGAAACATAATCCTAACTCATGCTAATGTTCCAATTCAAACTTCATGTTTGAATGAGTTAGGCTATGTCACGTAGTCCATGAGATGCTCCCCATATGCATACTCTAATCATACAATTTTCAACAATTTAACATTTAAATTTGAGAACTCAATCCATAAACATAAATGGGCCTGAACCAATTGCTAGAGAAAAGGACTAGACCCAGCCAGTGCTTATCTAGTCACATATTCCAATAATAGAATCAATAATAGCATTTCCAATACCATCCGCATATAAACATTCTAAGCTTACAACATCAAGATGATATCAATTTTAAACCAACATGTCAAACTCGAACCAACTAATATTTTCAACATTATTACTTAGAGCACACCCAAAAATTCCAATTTCACTTTGAACTTTACATTTTTACATACGATTAATTAGCTCCAATTCAATTTTTCAACAAACACAACTCACCATCCCAAACAAGCCCAAAACCATGACATCCTCTTCAAAAACACCAAACCAGAATTTTTATTTTCCAACTGAAATAAAGGAGTCCAAAAACTTCAAATTCTTAACCTAAATGCATTCCCATTATACCCTAATACATGCACATGAAACAAAAGTCAAAGATGCAAGAAACCAAACCCAAATCATCACTTTATGGGAGAAACAAACATGCTGGAAAAATTTCCAGCAACTATTCTCATTTTATCAAACATTTCATAACCAAAAGAATCAATTTAAACCTCTAATAGCTAGAGTACTCAAAATCAATAAAAAATCCTTATTTAGAACCCCAAGCCACCACCTAACATTAAGATTATAGTTGTTGTAAAATTTTACATCATATTAGTTATCAATTGTCATTTCCAAAACAACTTTTATGCATATGCCAAATAAATCACAGCTCACAATCAATTCTCTATACTTGAATACACAGTTTTAAAACTTGACTCGGTCCAAGTATTGGGTTAGTAGATCACTAGTTTAACTTGTGAGTCACTAGTTGAACCGAGCATATTTAAATAAATATACAAAAATATATTGAAATTCAAAAAATGCAATAGAACAAAATAGATAATTAATATTTAAAAATTTATATGCTTATATATAAATATGTAAATGACTAATAATTAATAAATTTAAATTATAAAATACATTTGAAAATTTTTTTTTGGGGTTGAGAAATACATTTGAAAGTTTGAATTAAATTTTTTTTTTTTTTTTATGTTATATGAGTGTTGAAGCCTAATAATGCAAGACATGAGACAAGCTCATTTTTCTTTATTAGTTTGTTAAAGTTCTACAGAGGGGCAAAAAAAAGAATGGAGACCTGTAACGCCCCGATTTTCTGTTAGAGTGAAAATGACCAAAATGCCCTTGAGGTCATTTTCGGCCTGGAATTCGAGGAAAGCCGACCCGGCAGTACTCAAAGAGCAAACTCAATGTTGGAAGGGGATTATTGGGCTTGTATACCTTCTCGGGATCGAAAATCTCGTTTTTCGGGTTTTCGGGTCAAAATGACCAAAATACCCATGTGGTGTTTTACCTGTTTGGAAGTGCCGGATGAACTCGAAACTTCTCCAGATGGTTTTAAAAGGCGTTTTTATGTATTCTATGACTTTAGTTTTGGTCCTGGAGGTCCCGGGTAAAATTAGTGCAAAATAAAGATTTTGCCCCTAGTTTTGTGTTTTTGAGCTTAATCGCGTGATTAAGCAAACCTAAGCAATATTAGGCTCTAATCGAAGATTAATTAATTTCCATAATTAATCTTGAGTCAAAATAATTTATTAAAGTTAATTAGAACCTAAGAATGCTTAATTACAACTTGAAATCTTATTTTAAATTCAAGATTTCTAGTCATGGAATCTTGAATAATGTTTTCTCTTTCCAATTCCTTAAATCATGGAAAATTTGTCTACCTTGTTTACTCATAAAATGAATTTTAAAATCTCTAAATGTGTATGAGCACTCCTTAACCTTGCCATAATACTCATAAACCTCGTCCTTAGCTACCTAAACTTATGCTTAATAACTCCTAACCTTGTACCTAAACTAATACACACTTAAACCTATCATTAACACCCAATTACATGAGAGATTTTTCTTCCTCTCTCTTACTGCCCAATCTGGCCAAAGCATGCCCTCCCCCATATTCATCACATGCTCAAATTTTTGACACACCAAAGCCATACCTCAAGTCATACTCACCATATTTTGTCATATTTTCCACCATGCTTGATTTTTCAAGTAAATAACTAAATGAATTATGTTATTTTCCTCATTTATTTGTGGTCCAAAAACAACCAGCCATGCTTTGCTTCTAGAAGAATTATTTCATTCAAAATTGATGGGAAACTCACTCAAATCACCTTACTTGAAGCCATGCCTTGTATCATAACTTCCATACTTCAAACCATGCTTGAATGACATTGTGTAAGAGATATTTTCTCTTCCTTTTCCCTCCTATATGCTACGGCCAAGGCCTCCTTGAGTGAGCCTCAATTGTTTTGTTTTTCTATAAATAGGTGCATTAGAAGAACTTGCAAACACTTTAGCGCATTTGCAAACTTAGTTTTCTAAGCTTTCTTGAGTTTCCTTTCTTTTTCTCTCAAGTTTCAAGAGAGTTCTTCTTTTCTCTTCATCTTCATCCTCTCATCACATAACCATCTCATAATCTCTAAACACCTCATCACAACCTTGAATCATCATCAAATCTTTCAAACACTTGACCTCAAACACAACCTCACCCAAAACATATCTCCTTTCCTTTCCCTCCACTTTGGCTGAAGCCATCTTGCCACCCAAGGAGGAGTTGCTCTCTTAATCTCTTTTCAAAAGCTCAAGTTTTTCATCTCCACTCTAGGTAGGAGTGTTTTTCTAAACTTGTTTTTCTTGAAAATGAGTTTTTCTCTAGCTTTCTCTTGGATTTCTTTTTGAAACTTTCCTTTGTTTCTTTCTTCCTCTCCATTTCGGCCATGAGGCCTTGTTCATAAGCATGATAGCTTGATGATGAGAGTTTCTAGATGATGACTTTGTGTTCATCTGAAAGAAACCTCTAAAGCTTGAGTTTTTTTTTTTTCCTTAAAATTAATCTAAGGATTTCAAAAGGCCCAAGCCTACCCTTGTCAACCTTAACATTGGCCGGCACGTTCTAGAGATTTTCTCTAGATAGGGGTTTTGGGTACTTAATAAAGAACTTGACTTAGTTTCATCCTCTTTTCCTTTTTATGAGGTTTCGGTTTTGGTTTCTTTTTCTTTGAGATTTTATGTTCTTTTTTTAAAGTTTGTTTCCTTTGAGCTTGATGATGATGTTCAAGAACCTCATAGTTCCTTTGAGAACTTGGTTCAAGAACTCTAAAGCTCTCTTTGTGATGAGATAAGTGTTGGGTTGTTTCTCTAAAGTCTTGTAAGAGCTCTAGATGAGATTAAAATGAATATTGCATCCATGTTTATGTTTATGCCTTGCCCATCATATTTACTTTCCTTGCTATCACTAAGTATCAAGATAATAAATGAACTTGCATTATCATGTTTATGTTTCAAGCTTTGCATTATCATGTTTATATTTCAAGTCCTCACTTAATATACTAAAGATAATAATAAGTTGCATCTCATGTTTATTTTATGCTCTCACTTTACTTTTTAATGAAAGCTAAACTAGTGCATGAGCATGTTTATTTTTATGTCATCACTTAAGAGAACCTAGAGCTCAAAGATTTGCCCATTGTTGTCTCAAGCAAAGGCTTGAAAACTATATGTTATTTGGCTCCTTGATTTCGGCCCTAAGGAGTTATATTTGTTACAAGTATTAAAATTTATGTTTCATAATTTTTCTAAGCTTATATGAGTTCAGGTAATGTCTAAAACAAGGTTTTATGAATTTAGGACCTCTTGAGATAAATTTAATTTAGCTACTGCCCTTACAAATATTTTGAGAGTTTTAGATGATAAAAATGTTTATAAATGAGTTTTGAAAGTCTTGAAAAGGTTTCAAGAGAAACTAGTATTTTATGTGCTTTAAAAACCAAGTTTTATGCTTTGTATGGAGATGTATTTTTGGTTCTGCCTTGCTATGATTAAGTGCTATTTATGCTGTTTTGATGATGATAACATAAGTATGTTTGAGTATAATTGATACTAAAATTCATATGTGAAAGATTAGAGAAGTTAGTAACTAGAAAAGAATTAATTTGAGAGTTCTAGATCCCTTGATAATTGATTTTTCTAGATTCTGTCCAGAAAGGTTTAGAAATGATAATCATGGATTTAAATTAGTTTAAATGCATAGGAATGACTCATAAATGGTTTAGGACTTGATCTTGATGCCTTAGGAGCAAACCGGACTTAGAAAAGGTCATTGTTATGACTCCTAAGTACTCGTAAAGTTAGAATTTTAGATTCTGCATTCTTAAGGTTTAGGGAAGTTTATGATCATAGTATGGAGTGAGGAATACTTAGATATGAGCCTATAGGTACTCGAGAGATTAAGATGTGATGATTTATAACTTAGATTGTGAGTTAAAGACCTTAAGGGTCAATGCATAAGACATTAAGAAATTGTTAATGCTATGATGTTTATATGATGCAATAACATGTTGAGATGTTTATGATGCATGAGGAAATGATTGTTTAAGATATGAAGTTCATCATAGCATGAGATTTAAATGAGGAATATGTTGTGTGAATAGCTTGTGGCATAAGTTTTGGTTTGAAGGAAATTCGGTTTAACAGCCGTTGTGCTGCCGAATTTCTGACAAACCTAAAAGGGTTGAAGAAATGTTTTAAAGTACCACATGAGTTGAAAACCCTGGGTGACACCAGTTCGGCTGAGCACCCCCAGGAGATTTTTATGTGACAAAGCACTGAGACGCGCTTTCCTAGGTGACACCGGTTTGGCCAAGCACCCCCAGGGGAGACAAATCCGTGAGGGTATGAGTAGATGCAGCCTACCAAAGCGGACAAATTGCTGTGGCTTGATGCCTGCAAAGCGTTTCAAAGAGGTATATCCTAAGAGAAGTGATCCCTAGCCCCCTACCCGTACTTGCGTAGTCAGGATTATTCTATTATGTTTCACTTATTCAGATAATAAGCAAGAGCTAGTGACGACTAGCTGAGATATGAGCTCATAACCTAGTTATTTTAGGGTGGCCTTATTATGCTGAAGTACAATGATTAATGTCACGAAGTTGAGGAAAGATCCACTTGAAAGTTATATGCCCTTTATGCCACTTGTGTGCTTCTTGAAGTTGTGATTCATTGAGTTATTTGATTGAGGCATTGCCATGCATTCATGTTTTAATATGTTGCATTCATAACACCAAGATGCATGCTAAAAGGAATGAACCTTGGAATATTGGTTTTATAAACCCTAACAATGAACCTTTTATGTATGCACACCTTTTATAATTAAACCCAAGGTTCCTGAGGATGTGAACGATGTAACCCTAGGATAGGAGACTCCTATTGAGATTCTTTAGTAAGAATTATCACTCCTTTCTCTTCTTCCTCTTTCTTCCGTCACATCTTCAGAGAGCAATGGCGATGTTTGTGGTTTTTGTCGACACACCGACTTGGGAGGTTCACTTTGATCCGGATCATGGATCATACCATTTTGAGGGGCAGTGCACTGTAGGAGTCTTCATGTTCATTGGACACCCCTTTGCACACCCTGTACAGAGCTACCGTTTCTCCCCGATGTCACCCTATGACAATACGATGGTTTTTGAGCGCACCCGGATGCAAGATGAAAGGATTCTACGAACGTATACTGGTGGTTCGATGCCTCGAGACTTCTAGGACTACGTGCCTCGGTCTCCTAGTTCGGAGGACAACCCTTCCGAGGACCCACCGACGCATATGTATAGTGAGAGCTCTGCTCCTACACCTCAGTTCGTGCGAGGTGAGAGCGAGGAGACTGTTATGTAGCCGAGGCTGGCCAGGCGAGCCGAGAGGCGCCCCTATCGAGGAGTTCACGCTCAATCTTCACGTGTACCCACTCCTGCCGCCCTGCGTCCATGGATCGGTTACACTCCAGCTTTACCCGAGTTCTAGTAGCAGACGTCCTAGGGGAGGCTTAGTGCACACACCTACATGTAGAGTGGATAAACCTTCTGTTGTTTTGAGGTTGTCCATCATAGGTGCACTCGGGTAGTTGTGGTTTATTTGTGTTTTCTTGCTTCTGTTGTATTTCCTTTCTTATGTATTACAAGCTCAGCCCGTTTCTACAAGGGCGTGACTACTTGTGTATCTCAACTATATTATTATTAATGAAATGTTTCCTTGTCGTGATGATTATTGTTTTATTAATACTTGCTTTAGTTCTTGTGTTCCTGTATGATTGATGTTTATGTCTCTCGTTTAGACTAGAACGTGGCTCTCACTTTGGTTTATGTTTTCAAAAAAAAATTTACCCGTAATTTCCGCTAAGTATTTTAATAAAATGATAAGATTGAGAAGTAATAACCTAATGATTAACCTAATGTGTTCTAGAAAGTTAGGTTAAGAATTAGGGTGTTACAAGACCCGTTGATTTTCTTCTTGCTTGTATAGGCTTGGGTTTATCAATGTCCCAAAATAACATGTAGTTAAAAGGAAAAAACAACTAACCCTAATTCACTGCTTCGAGACATACCTTTCCCTCATAAACATATACTAGCACCGCATACTATTCATTCACCTTCTCTCACTCCTTTCTAGTTACATTATTCATTCACCTTCTTCACTCCTTTTTCGTTTTTTCTTATCTTCTTGAAGTTCTTTCCTTTTTCATCAAGTCCAAGTCACTATCTCTGTCTCTCTCGTATTCTCGATTCATGATTCTCATTCTCATCTTCTTCATCGCAACCACCAAAGTGAATCTGAAGACAATAACATTGACTGAAGAAACCATAACATATCTGAAGACAACCGCAACTGATCTGGAATGACAGCCATAGCAGCTTAATGGCTTTGGTTTTTTTGTTTTTGTTTTTGTTGAACATGTGAACCGTTGGTCACTGGGTCACCAATTTTTTGTGAAAACCATCGACTCTGACTAGTTCGTAGTAATTCTCTTGCAACTTCGATCTGATGTGCCACTTGGATCAACTACCTGGCCAATTCACCGATCGGATTGGCCAGTCTGATTTGAGGTTTAAAACTATGCTTGAATACACAAGTTCCACCATCATAAATTATTTTTCTGCATAAAACCAGCTCCTAGACCTCTTCCTTTTTACGCTACAACAACCCCCAATTTAGTTAGAACAATATTGAAAATGCATAAGAGTTATAATGCTAGGGAAATTGAAATTTATTCTATACATGTAGGTGTAACATCCCTAAATTTATAACTAAGATAAATATTAATTAGCGATAGCAAAACCAAGAGAATCGGGACAAATGTTATGAAACACAACAAATAGTCTACTTAAGTATGTCTAGAGAAAAATGCAAAGAATTACGAAAATGCCATCACTTAGTGGAAATTACGAAAATGCCCTTGCTATGTAAAGGAAATTACCAAACTACCCTTGCCTTATTAAATGACAAAGATACCCTTACTCTATGAATGGAATTACAAGAATACCACTATCATTGTCTAATTACAAAAATATCCACTAACATCTTTGCACAAAACATGGAAACATGTTTGCATAAAACATGGAAACGTGTTTGCACAAAACATGGAAACGTGTTTGCACAAAACATGGAAACGTGTTTGCACAAAACATGGAAACGTGTTTGCACAAAACAAGGAGCATTTTCATCCCAAAATTTAGCCAACATGTTTCCATAAATCATACTCCAAGTGCTTTCCTTCTTCTATTTTTTTTCTCTAATCTTTCCACTATAAATACTCCTCAAACTCTCTTCAATTCAAAAACTCCCTAAGTGTTCTTTCTTTCTTATTCTATCATTCTTCTTATGTTCTTCAAAGACTTCTCTTGATCCTCTAAACTTCATCCAAACACTTAAATCCTAAGTCCAAACTTTCACTAGCCCTCACAAGAGTTACAATCTTTAACTCTAGTGAGAAATATTTTCTTAAGCATTCAAGTTCTAGAGCCAAGATTCAAGGAGGGTCATCCACTCCAAAGACTCTTGTTCAAAGCTTAAGGAAGAAGAGAAGGACCCTTTTTAGACCCTACACAAGAGGTAGGAGCTTCATCTTTAATTGTTCAAGTATTGTTGGCTTCTAACCTTGATAGAATGCCTCAAGTTTGAGTTATTGTCAAAAGTTTTAAATGATTATTTGAAAAATATATTTTTAGAAATATGACATGTTCTATTTTGTTATGAGTACCCTTATGATGTTATCAAACTCAAATATAACTTGAAAAGATTGTATGTGAAACCTGATTTAATAAAGGTAACTTAAGACATGAAAATGGTAGGTGCTGGAATTTCTAGTTGTTTCTGGCAGTAGGTACTTCGAAAGCTACCGTTCATAAAATATCAAGTATCTCGAAATTAAAATAATTTTACTATAAACTAGACTCATTATAGAACACTCTCCAAAAAGAATCACCCAAAACGGAGTTTTCTAGCTCAAGATATAAATTTTTAAAGTAGAGCCTAAGACTGAAACTTTAAATCTGACCTTGTAGTAGTAAAATAGGTGTAACTCACTCTAGAAAAATGCAAATGGACTGATTTCAACTTTGTTGGAGAGCTAACACATATAGGAATACACCCATGTATGTTATGTATAAAGCTTTGTACCACGTAAATACAGAATGAGAAATAAATTTCGGGATAGTGTACTGTGAAAGTGCAGTTTGGAAAGGTTCTGGCTAAGGAAAGACTTGGTATTTAAGCATGTCCATTGTGACCCACCTCTCTTTCCTGGGAACCCTCCTATGCATGGTTTACAATGGATTTACACTATTCCAGAGATGTAAATGCTAAAATTTGATAAGTTAGGAATTTGGAACTACCTTTACTAAGCTGAGATAACAAGTATACAGAGAATTATAAACTTTCTTCTAAAAGATGTCAAAACTATAAATAAAAGAATCAAGTCTTGTAAAAGAGAATTTTAAGAATTTAAGTAGAATAATAATCTTCAAGAGTTATACGAAAACCATAATAAGAATATATAAAGAACCTATAATAATATTTTGAAATGCATTAATGTATTAATGGAATTCTAAGAGTACAAAGAACACTAAGAGAAAAAGATAATACTAAGACATCCATTACCTCTTAGGAACACTAGGAACTCAACTTGATAACTTTGGTTGCTTAAAATGAATCATTTATGAAAATGTTTACTATGAGATTTACATGATATTATCCATGTTTCATGAAGTGAATTATAGTAAAGTGAATGTATGGTGATGAGTTATGAAATGATGAAGATGAATGATTGATTGCCCATGATTTATTGTGATTACATGATGATATGCATACATTCATTTTCAAAGGAAATAATAAAAGTAAAGTTTGAAAAAGTAGCAATGAAAGTCTGGAAAAGTGGACTTGAGCTAAACTCACGGCTTAACCCCCTAAACCGTTGAGATCACGGCAACGGAATGAAAACCAAAAAGGTTATGGCGACGGCCATGGTATGAGCTCATTACCATTTTAGGGTGGTCTAAGGCATTGATGCATTCATCCCGTGAGTAATTAAGAAATATGTTGATGAAATAAATGAAAGATGATGATCACTAACAAGTGAATGTTGAGGATGAGTAATCATGAAATGCATGCAGCTCCTAAATGACTACTGCTTATTAGTGGTTTTACATGATATGCTTATATGTATGCTTGATGAAATCTTGAATGAATATTTACGCTAATGTTCAAGATTAGTATAAAAGTAACTGCACTTCGCCTAATCACGTTTGTGGAAGCTTGATAATTGAAACCATACCTGTTCACCATTTTATAATAAACCCGAAGTGACTGGGACGACAACGATGACACTTTTAGTACAAGTAGGAACTCCTATTGAGAAATCATGTATTTCTCACTCCTATGTTTATTTTCCGTTGTCGTTACGAGAGACAGACGTGTCCACCTAAAGCAACGAGGCCGTAGCTGAGGAAGGAGGTAGCACGTGAAGATTTCAAACCGTTCAAGTAGGAGCATTCCGAGCTTTAGTTACATTATAGTTTGTGAGAAACAATTAGTAATAGTAGAACTTATATTGTTATTTGTAATAACTTATCAGTATGATATATGCCCTGTTGTGACTTATGTATTAAGTGATTATATTCCAGTTTATGTGATAATTGTTCTACACTTAGTCTTTTATTCCGCTTATTTAATTAAGTGCGCAATGTAACTTGATTATTATCTATAAAAGCGCTATGTATTTCACTTCTCGTTACAGGCTTAAGTTTTCAAAAAAATTAATTTATTTAAAGAAAAAAAAAACTTCCATTATTTTTCTAAGTTAATTTCAAAAGAAAATTAATACAAGGCATAAGTGACAACTAATAGAATCCAAATGTGAACTTAAGCACAGTGGGGTTCTATTAGGGTGTTACAGTAGGCACAAAAACCCAACATAAATCCTTTATAATTTCACCCTCTTTGTCCCCTCCAGACCAGAAATTATAGTAGCAAAACAAAGTAATAAAAAATATAGGAGGAAAAAGGAAAGTAAGGGAATAACTTGTGAGAAAACAAACATATATCTCTACGTTAAGATGTTATTTTCACATTCAACTCAAGCATATACACTCATCATTCAAACATCAATGTTAGGGTTCACCAAACATACAAAAATGAGAGATTTTTATAAAACAACCTTCTACATTTAATCACAGCTAAACATAGCTTTTACAGTCCCAAAGAAGGTTTCAACACTGTCCAATAAACATACATGGACTATAGACTCCATTTTAACTCCAATCCCACCCTTAACGCCTGGGGATAAGAGCAGGGACTGATCACCGATGCAAAGAAAACATGGATAAAGAGCGACTCTTCACAAGGTCTTCTAAGCGGAGGGGTATATAAATGAACCGATTACACACCAAAATGAGAGGGATTATAAGATTGTATAGGTATAGGACTATACAGTTGAGAATGACTTATATATATGAATTGATTTGGATAGATTTTTCTTTGCATAATTCGAGTAGCAAATAGCCTAGGATTCCTAATTATTAATTTTTTCACGTGTTAGAAAGACTAGGTTATAATGCATGGTTTTAAGATTTTGTAACTTCCACTATATGACCCAAATGCATATAAACCTACACTAAACCTATTCTTTCTCTCAAACTCGAATTCATTCTCTCATTTTTAACCTAGTTTTGTTCACAAAATTACAAGAAAGATCTATAAAAGCTTGTGATACATGTATTGGAAAATGAAAAGTTGTAACTCCTAAAGCATCACATCATTAGCCATAAATTTTCTCATCATTGCTCATCAAAACCAAGCCCAAAATCACCACCCTTTGTGCCTATAAAAGGCAATCTAGGCATTTTTCAAGTTGTAAAGTTTTTTTCTTCATAAGAAGTAGGATTAGAAGTAGTTCTTCATGATTTCTCAATGAAATCCAAGGAGGGGCCCTTAAGTCATGAACTCTAAGGGTGAACATAGAAGAGAGAAAATGAAAGTTTAATCTGTAGTTGTGATGTTCTTATGTGTTTTGTTGTTTTATTATATAGTTCTTACTTTGATTCATATTGTTGTTATAATCTTATGTTTCTAGTTGTTATGAGTTCTTATTATGTTATTATAATTCTTGGAATTATTTGAATATTCATATTGAACTTATGAATGTGACCCTAAAGCCATGCATAGTGACTCTTGCTAGGTTATGGAATGAGCTAATATCCATACAGTTACGGCGATAATGGGTATATATGTCAAAACTATAGAATGAAATATGTTTATGTACAATACTAAAGTTGAAGATATGAAAGTTAAAGATTCTATATGCAAAGATGATTATGTTATATGTTAAATGATGAAATTTGATGTTATTATATGACTCAAATTATGATGATCTTATGTATGTCCGCTTATTAGAAATGCTATGTTTAAAAATGGTCCACTTCGACTAAAGGCTATTTTCAACTTTAAAATTTAAACACTTGTAGCATGCTCACTTATTCATAATAAACTCAAAGTGGAAACATTATCAATGACACCTTAGTTTCCTACTAAGAAAAAATATGTCTTTCTAACTCTTGCTATTTTTTATATGTTTCTAGGTAGTGATGGCTTCGGTAATTGTGTATGTGGACACGGTCAAGTTTGATATCCATTTTGACCTTAGTACAAATTGCATGGTGGTCATTACAAGGGCCACTATAAGAGTTTATTTTCTTTGGTAGAACTTTTGGTATTTCACTTTTAGGCCAAAACTTTAACCTGGCCAGTCCTTATGACAATATCCTTCTTATATACATACATCAAGAGTTCTACGAGGAGAAAAAACTTCTTGATGTTGAACCACTAAACATGAAAATTGCAGAAAACTTTACAGAGGAAGAAGATACCTATCTGAAGATTCATATGACTTAGTGGAGAACTGAGATGTAGCCTCTAATACGTCACACATCTTTATCTCTTTGACTGTCACTATTGTATAAGGGTTGGGCTTAGCAGGGCTATTTACTTTTTGTTTTATTTTATATATGCAAACTATATTTTAGGTATAGTTGCTTTAATGAATAAAGTTCCTATATTTAAGTGTAGATGTTTATGTTATTTTTCATTGTCTCAGTTTATGTAATGCTATGGGTCATGTTTTAGTTTTCCCTCAAAAAAATTTTTTTTCATTATTTTTGTCTTTGTTCATTTTTAAAAGAAAACTATACAAAAGCATAAGTGACATTAGGATAATATGTACATTATGGCTTAAGCATAATGTTGATATTATTAGGGTGTTACAATTAATTGTAAGAATATTTGAAAGTATACCTAAAGGTGACATTACTTGGCTCATTCTTAATCTCCTGAAGTATAAGATGATAAATAGAATATAAGTATAAAGCATTATTCATAGTTACCTATGAGAAACAATGACTTTGTTACTCGCTTAAAGGCTTTCACTTCCCTCCTTTAGGTCCTATCTCCAATCATTGTGACAACTAATTTTCTCTTCATCTGTGTAATTCCGTTGATTAATATATTCTAATATAACTAAGAAAAGCTCTTCAACTATTGTTCCATGCGAACAATTCTATTTCACAATCTAGGTGAAAAATAGGACTTGGAAGGTTTGAATGCATTATGGTTGTCCAACCTAACTTTTGTTGAGTATTTCCCTTATATCTTGAGCTATGGATGTTCAATTGACAAGATTCTTGTTTTGTTAGAAAGCTATCTCAAAGCTCTACAATTTATGTTTCTATCATAAGGGAAAATGCCAACCTATTAGGAGCTATGATGCAAAGAGTGTTCTCTTACTCACAAGATACATTACAAAGGAATAAGGAAGTGCACTATAGCGCTCACATTTGTGTTATAGCACCCTTAGTATGTTTATGAAGCTAAGCACTTTTTCCCAACACACAGATCCGGGTAATACAATGCATTTTATGTGTTTTAGGTTAGTTTTAGAGGAATGATTCCTCCCCTCACTTTTCACAAGCACAAACCTCTTCTTCTTTCTATATCTCAATCTATCTCGTTTTTTAAACATTCTCCCGCCTCCTTCATCATCATCTCTAACTCACTTAAACCATTAAGCTTCCCTAACAACCCTCAAACTCTCTCATCCTTTTTTATAATTTCATTTATTCTCACTCAAAACCACCATTGGATGAGCTTGAAGTTAGGGTGATAGTGAGCTATGAGAAATCCACTTTATCTTCATTTCTCAACTTCCAAACGTAATCCTTTGTTGCCCTAAATCATTCTTCTCTCCATGATTAAAGTTTTTGTTAGGTCCTAAAAATCCCATGGCTAGAATGTTGAGGGTTTTGGTATCTTTGAGAAATTTGTATTAAACTTTGATCTCAATAGCTTACAAATGGTTGTATTGTCTTGATTGTGATGCTAGATACTTGTAAGAAACTTCTTACGCCTCCATGACTGTGGAGTTTCTAGTTTCCACTTCTTGGGCTTAAGTATGTAAATAAATTTGGTATCCCTTGCTGTTTTCCATACTAACATATTAGTTATATTTATGAAAATTCCATAAATTATTATATAAGAATTATGATTCTGATCACTTAGGTATTTTGTATGTTTTGGAATTTTGCAAAATATGCTTTGCCTAAAAATGTCACGTGGGAAACATGGGATTTTTTGTAATAGTTTGAAAGTAATGAGTAAAGGAAATCTTTAATTTCAATAAATTAAATCTAAACCATGGTTTGAAAATCAAACCAGATTGGTTGGTCTAACTTGTTGAATAGGGAACTCGTTTGATATCCAATTCGAGTCAAGTTTAAAAATTGACTTTTCACAAAACCAGCCATAAACTGCCAAAATTGGGTCGATAACCGAAAAATTAGATGAGCCTGACCAATTGAGTGATTCAATGGGTTTTTTTAAAAAAAAAACAAAGCACCACTATTGTCTTGCACCATATACTTCCTAGTCGTGATTCATTGCTATCATGTTGCAACCTGTGCTATCCTCTGTCTACAACATACATCACATGACGTCATCCTCTGTAGTGCAAATAGTTGCAACGTCACCCTCTACAACATGTATTGCTACATATGGTCATCTGTTTCTCCATCCATTTCATCGTAGGCAGAGCTTGTTGGTGGTTTGAAAATAGATAAATTGGATATGGAAGTACGAACAGAAAGGAACAATGAAGGAGGTGGCAGCTGCAAAATTGTGAGAGAGAAATGTTGTGTGATGGATGGGAGTATTAGGGTTAATTTTTGGGTTAAGGTAATCGGCCTTGGTTTACTTATTCCCCATTGGCTTATTAATTAGAAAAAAAATGGCAATAAAAAATGTAAAAAAAAAAAAGAGATTAAGACTACAAAAAAAAGAAGAGAGAGGTTAAGACAAAATGAAATGGTCTTACTGAGATAATTGTAGCTGTTCATGCACTACAAAAAAGTTCGATAAAGACAAAACTTTAGATAATAGTTTTACATCCCATTTTCAGTTTTCACCAAGCTCAATAGAACATCAATAATAATTATTATATTGTTATTGATATTAAATTGCTTGTAAATTAAATAATATTATGTTAAATGTAGATTTAAAAAATTATTTTTATTATTTTTCAAATAATTTAATTTAAGTTTATATTTTTATAAACATATTTTATGCAATTATGACATAAGTAACCAATCATAATGTATACACACACACACATATATATATATATATATATATATAAGTATATTTTATTATATATTGCTTAAACTCAGATTGAATCGGTTGAACCTCTAAACTAGTGCCTTGTCTGGTTCAATGTCTAGTACGATTTCCAGAACATTAGTTTAAGCTAAGCTATAATAGTGAATTTGGCGTCTGGGATATGTCTTAATTATTGAGGCAACTAGATTTGTTAAATGTTTGGACCTAAATATGTATATTTTTTACAATAAAATGTTTTTGGAAAGCTTCTATCAAAACATATAACAAATAGTAGTAGGTGTTAGTCAAGGTGTCTAAGCTCCAACATTCTTCAAAAGTCACGATGTTAGGCTCTACGTGTTTCTCGTTATAATCTTAAGTTCTGAATGATAACAAACCAATCACTTAAAAAAATTCTTTTATATGGACTAATAATTTATCTATTGTTGTAAATATACATAACACTACAAGAAATATATGGAAAACCGAAGATGCTATTGATAGGTTTTCCAATGGGTTATTATTATACTGACGAGTTTATCAACGAGTATAGGCCATTGATTTTTTGGCCGTTGATGAAATATTACTGATGGTTAGGAAAAGCAGTCGGTAATTTTCTACTGGTGTACTAACAGCAAAAACAATGAAGACCAGTCGGTACAATTGCATTAAAGGTGTCATTGAGGTCGTCAGGTAAGTAATATTACTAACGGTATGTGTTAATTTTACCGATAGGTTGGTATATTTTTAAAACTATTTAATTTAAAAATACAATTTATTACCCGTTAGTAACGTTTTAAAATTTTTTTAATAACTGATTTCATTCCCATATGTAGCTCATCTATATAAAATATGGATTGTTTAGTATTTAATTATTTTTTATTTATTTATATAATAATTTAATTATTAATTAAAGTGATATTAAGTAAGAAAATAATGAAATAATAATAAAATAAACAAACTGATGCAATAAGTAAACAAAGTATCAAAATAAAATATATACAAAGTGCGATGAACATAAAAAATATCCAAAATGAAATTAAAAAAAAAGCTGATCAAAACTAGCTAAACTTCTCGTCATCATCGGACCCATCGAAGTCGTTCACGCCATTAGACGGTGATAAGCACTCAAAAGTGGAAGGGAGTGGCATTTGGGGGAGCTTTGTCTTGCCAGAGCTATAGGAACCTGAGGCTTGCATGTCCCTGAAGAAGCTCATCACATTAACAATGATCTTCTTCTGCATCCTCTTGAATTTAATCTTTTCTTTCTTAGCCTTCTCCTGCTACTACCACTCCATGGACAACTTAAGCTGCCTGAGCTCCTACTCCATTGCTATTCACCCTGCTGCCTACGATTGGAGCTGCTGAAGGAACTGTGCTTGTTACGCTTGCTGCTGCTAGATGAGATGTGCCTGCTACTGTAGCTCTTGGTTAAGGGCATACACATGGTCCCTCAAGGCATCATCCCCAATAGAAAACCTAGTGGCAAAGGATGGGGATCTACTATCAGGATAGTACACCATCCCATACATGCAACCCTTGTAAGGCCACTAACCACCTAGGCTAGAACATCCTCCTTGTTTGGAGGAGGAGGGATATCATCATCTAGCCCAACCTCAGCCACCTGGGTGAGATTTATAAACTCACACTATAAAGGAAAAAAGATAAAATACATTATAAGTAATAATTATGACATAAATGAAAAAGGTAATAAAATTAGTAGAAAGAAGTCTGAATTCAAATTTACATAAGTGGTGTCGGAGTGAGGATCTACCCAGACTTCTCTAGACTCCTCTCATTGCTCACCCTTTTGGGTGTGGGTCTCCTGAAGTAACTCTCCGTGGGTCGGAGGGTGGTTTAACTCTCTCGAGTTCATAAATATGCACAATAAAGCCATAAAAATATAGTATTTACTATAATTCAAATGTAGTAAATTAACATTTAATAATATATTAACATTCAACTCACCCATATGCAACGACCCGCCTTTTTATGAGGCTCGGTTTGTCTTCCTCTTGTTGTACCTATCATTGAAGGTCAGGTGGCAATATTCAGCTATGAGCTGTTCATATGGCCTTTGCAGACATCATGGAACATGTCTAGCAATCACTTGGAGGACCTAATCTTAATAGCGGGCTCATGCTTGGATAGAATGTAGAACATCCTCTGTATACATAAAACTCACAACACGTAAGTAATCATAAGCATATAAATAATATAAACATATATATATTTTAACAAAAGTGAACAAACCATAGAATTACCTTCCACTCTTGCCATCATATCTCTTTTACACTCTCAGGATGTCATTCCAAGTAGGCCATGAGTGGTTATACCTACTTTGTATTACCTTCGTGATCCGATGGTGGCCCTTAGCAAATAGATCAAAGTTGTTACATGAATGAACTAAATTAAAAACAATGAAGATATTTTAAATATCATTCCCAATGAAAAATTAGAATATCATAGAAACCTGTTTGTATAGTCCAACCAAATCTAGCGGAGCGACCTACCATTAGGCCTAAGTGACTTACCATCTGGGCCGAAGGGCATCCCATTCGAGTCGTCTTGTTTGTGACCCTCCCAAAGAAGCAGGAGCCTAATGAGATGCAAGGCTAGGAGTTGGGGTAGTGGTAAGACTGGGGGAGAGGTCATTGCTGCTGATGGGCTGTGAGTAGGAATATGCAAATGTATGGGGCCAACATACCTAGGAGTGCGCATCATCCCAAAAGAAGGGGTGATGGTGGTAGTGATGGAAGGGGAGATAGTGGAAGCCATCCTAAAATAATTAAATAGTCCATAAAACGCATTAATTAAATCGAGATATTTAAAGTAATTTCAAAACATTATTGTATATAATATTTAACACCTTAGTTAATTTGAAAGTTCAAGGTTGTTTCATCACCACTTTGTTGTTGATCATTATTTGAATCATCAACATTACTATCACTTATTTCTCTTCGTTATTTCTCATTAGATGGTTACTTGTGTATTCAATTATTTCTCTTCGTTATTTCTCTTCACTAGTATTCAACGGAAGAGGATTTTTAGGATTGTCTGTGTCGATTACTGCCTTTAAGAGGGTGGATCGTCCACTTGATAAGCATCTTCAAAAGTATCTTCCTTTATTTTGATCCTAACTATTGCTTTTGTCTTATTCACAACCCTCCAATGTGACCTACTTTTCCCAAGATATGACATATAATAGACTTGTTTAGCATTTTAGGCTATAATAAATGGATCATATTCCATATCTTTTGGTGTGATTGATTTCAATGGTTTTGTAATTGTTGAGTTGTCATGTCGTAATAAGTCGCATAGGATCATACCATTCATATTTGAATAAAACACATTTTTTTGTTGGCTCACCAACGTACTCAAACTCAAGGATTTCCTTCATAATATCATACTAATTACATTCTCCATCCCCAGCATGACCTTTGACACAAATACCAACATATATTGTTAGTCTTTTTTCCCACACCCTAATTAGCTTTGTGAAACTTATACCCATTAACACAATACATAGGCCAACTTATAGCTTTATGTTTTGCCTTCCAAGCTAAGTTAAGCAAATAGACACTATTATTTTTGTTATGAACCTACATAGATGAAGTTTGAAATGTCAAATTAACATGTATCAAACAAAATTAACTGACAACAATATATTGGGTTACATAATTTAACAAAATGGACTTACATGTAATCTGAGCCAGTCTGGAAATTGTGGAAAGAATATTGACCATGCAATTGTTCATGGTATCTATTGATGAAAGTATATTTTAGATCATTTTAAGGATGCATAACATCACACTTTCACCTATAAAAAAAGGTTATTGACTTACAATATGAATGGTTGCACCTCATCATAATTTATCAAAATGTTGAAGTGTTCAGAATTCAACTCCTCAGAAGTCAGCCACCTAGGCTCGCTTTTTCCAACAGCTCGACTAAATTGATTGAATAAGAACAATGTTGGTGGAATAGAACATTCCCATCCATCATCATTGTAGCTAACTCGAGTTCTCCTAGATTGAATATGTGGTTGAAAGTAAAATGAGCAAATATTTGAAGTCTTTTGCAATAGATAAGTTTGACATATTGATCCTTCCACTTGAGACCTATTCTTCACAATTCATTTAAACCCTCATTTTTTTACTTTCAAATGGATACATCCACCTGTATTGAATTGGTCCTGGGTAAGTGTTTCATTGAGTCAAAGAAATTAGGAGGAAAAATTCTTTCTAATTTCCACATAATTAAAGGAATTCTTTCCATGACAAACATATCATCAATCCTAAGAGTAGAAGAGCATAAATCCCTAAAATATCAATTCAAATCGGTTAGAGGCTTCCAAAAAACATTAGGTAGCTCCCTAGATGTAATTGGAAGTAAACAATCTATGAAGACACGATAATCGTGGCTTTTCATGCCAACAAACTTACCTTGTGCAGCATTGACGTACCTACTTAAGTTAGATGCACAATCATCAAGCATTCTCAACTCTTTTAGCCATTAACAAATAGCTTGTTTTTTACTGGAATTCAAAGTGTATTAGGACTTTGGTTTTGTAGAAACGATCATCTCTTAATTCTTGTATGCAAATCAAGTTGCATGCAATACTTGGCCAGATCATATATTGCCTTGTCATTGTCTTTGATTTGATTTGTATCCATTATAGTATTCATAATGTTGTCGAACACATTTTTCTCAATATACGTAACATTCAAACAATGATGTACCAAATTATCTTTCCCATATGGCAACTCCTAGAAAATACTTTGCTTGGTCCAATTATAGTATACCCCAAAGCCTGGCATTCGCACTACTTTTCTAACTTTTGTTATTTTTGGGAAATCCTTAACTTGATCTCATATTTGGTGATCACTTAGTGTAATAAGAGGCTCATCATGTTCAACACAATTACTTTTAAAACCATATCTACTTTGCCTATATGGATTATCAGCATCTAAGAAGCTCTTATGATAATCAAACCAATAATTCTTTCCTCCATGTTTCAAAGTGAATGCCTTAATATCCTCCTTGCAAATCGGGCATGCTAATTTGCCTTGGGTCATCCATCCATATAGCATTCCATAAGCTCAAAAGTCATTGATGGTCCATGTTAATGAGCCTTCATCATGAAATTCTGCTTTGTTGAAATGTCATAAGTAAGAACACCTTGTTGCCAAATATCATTCAATTAAGCAATTAGGGTTGAAGATACATATCAATGTTAGCTGTTGGATTATCAAGGCTAAGGATTGTACATGTTAAGAACAGGTGAGGATCTTTCATGCAAATTTTAGAACAGAGATTGTAGGGCATAACAGCTACGGGCCTACAGGAATAGGGTTTGGTAAATTGGTTATTCGAAGTAAATCCATCTTAATAGAGTCCCAATCTAACATTTCAAAGGTCAAAGGCAAACTCAAGATATTGTTGATCAAAATGTTTCCACGCCTCACCATGCGATGGATGAATCATCACACTATTAACCCTCTGATTTTCACTATACCACTTCATATGAGAAGCCAAACTTATTGATGCATAGAGTCTCTTGAGCTTAGAGATTAAAGGCAGATAATGCATTCTTTTCTGAGGGATATCTTTATATCCCCCCTCCCCACTTTCACATCTCTTGGGTTTAAACCTAGGCTCTTGACAAAACTTACACTAAGTCAATGCAATATCATCTTTATAATAAAGCATACAACCTTTTGAGCAACAATCAATCTTTATTTCCTTCAACCCAATTTAGAAACTAATTTTTAGCTTAATAAAAATCTTTTGAAATTACGTTGGGATTCGGACTTAGCTCACTTATCAGTGTAACCCACTGATCAAAAGAATTTTGGCTTTAGTTTCCTTCAAACTTAATAGTCATTATTCAAACTGCTAATGACAACTCGGAGTGCACATAATCCTCCTATAAAAGTTGATTGGTAGCCTCTAGGAGACTATAAAATCTAGCGGCATATTGGTTGGACTCCTCGACTGAAAGCTATGAATATTGAGTAGCAAATTCAAGATCGGTAGCATCAAAAACTATCTTTTGATGTCTAACATGATTCCCTCCCACAACAAATTATCTACATCTTACTAAGCTACGTAGATCCCATTAGAACTACTTCTAGTCTGAAATATACTCACTTGATCCCATGCATTAACTACCTCCCCATGCTCGGTCCAAGTCCAATAGTCAAGCATGAATGTCCACTTGTACAAATGATCATCATTTAAATACTTCCTACATTTGCACTTATTACATGGACACCTAACTTTTCCCTTATCAATGAATTGTTGTGTTTGACATGTTACTACCATAAACTCTTCAACACCACTATAAAATTCTAGTTTAATCCCCCCCTCTATTAGGATGCAACCTGTTGTAAATCCATGACCAAATTAAAGGAAATATTGCACGTCTGAGTAACCCTAGACCCTACAATTATTTAAAGACGTCAAATTATTACTTTTAAATACAAATTTGATTGCTATTAAAATTTTTAGTACCACTACTTTTAATCTTGTTTCCTTAACAATAATTATGACAAAATTTCAATAGCACCTTTGCTTAAATTAGAAGCTTCTGTCCTTATATATTTTAGTGCAACCATAGACATATGAATTTCTAATGGCATCAAATTATTACTTTCAAACACATTTAATTGGTATTTAAATTTTTAAAACATAGTTACTTTTAATCATATTTTCCTAATAAAAATTTTAAAAAAATTTAGACAGCATCTCTACTTAACATAAAAGCTTTTGTCATCATATATTTTAGTGCATTGTTGAATTTATAGACATACAATTTTTTTAAAGACAACAAATTATTACTTTTAAATACATTCAGTTGCCTTTTAAAGTTTTTTTATACAATTACTTTTAATCTTATTTCTCTAACAAAAATTTCATAAAATTTCAAAAACATCTCAGCTTAAATTAGAAGCTTCTGTCTTTAGATATTTCAGTCAATTCGACAATAATAGATATTATTAAAGGTCAATAACATAATAAACATAGTTGAACAATTACATCTTAATAATTATATACAATTCACATCATCCTAAAAATCATTCTATAGTGCATCCCCTTATAATTCCACAATATGCATCCTATAATCTCGAGAAACACAAAGAATCCCACAATAAACAATGCAAACAAGTCGATGAAGGACCTCTTTGCTTTTTCCCCCAGTCATACAATCCTTGTTTCCTAAAACTCTATCCTAGAAAACATAAGTCTCTATCCTACATACATATTAAACCATATAAATAACAAGGAATTCGTTACTAACCTTTACTCTAGTGAAAAAAAAAATAAAGAATGTGAAAGCTCCCTGTGTGCAACCAAATCCAATCCTGAAAATTCTATGTGAACAAATATTTAATTTTACACAATTGTAAACATTTATATATACAAAATATAAAATAAAATAAGAAAAAAAGATGGCAAACTACTCTCAATGTCTACTGTTAACATTAATAGGTTAGTGCCTAGGATTAACACAATACCTACATTAACAAAGTAATAAAAATAATTACTTTCTAACCTATTAACAAACAACACTATAGACACCCACAAATGAATACAAAAACTAAACCAAATCATAAAAACTAAACTGATTAAAATGCTCACCAACGTACCTAGATCGCAATGGTGGTCTTTGTTTTGTGAATGAAGCTCCAACGGTGGAGAATCGACGGTGGCACAATGGGAGAAGGAGTGAAAAGAGAGAGTTTTGTAAAAATGGGGAAAAAGAGTACAGATTGTAAAATATCCGTGGGTTACCGATGTGTTTCCTGTGGGTAAACCCATCAGTAACCAATTAGTGAAACGGTGCATTTTACATCCCACTTATTACTTACAGGTTATCGTGAAAATTGATTATCACAAGTTTAATAATGGAAAAATATAGCAACTCATCGAAAATCCCATCAGTAGTTACTAACGGATATGTATTTGTCGGTATCCCATGGATTTCTTGTAATATAAGGCTATAGAATGCTTGAGATACTACCAATGTTAAAACTTTCCTCTAGAAGTGGTTCTTTTTTAATAAATTACATAAACAAAAGTTATTTTAACCAAAGAACACTTTGAAAAAGAAGGAATTATGTTTATCATGATAAATAAGTTGCTCAATCATTCAAAAAGAAGATGTGATCCATTAGAAAGATTGTCAACCATCAAAAGGATCATAGAAGCATTAGAAAGATGAAGTGATAAGAAGAATATGCCCAAAAACTTGTTTTCAGAAGAATAAACTCAAAAGAGCATCTCACCAATAAAGAAGCTCTTATATCAAAAAATATTTGAGAGTGTCTTCTAGAAGGATAAATCTGGAAAGAAAAAAACATCATCCAAAGTGTGCACTGTAACAATGTGCAATTATCCAACTAATAAGGCTATCCTTTGATTCGCATTTGTGTTGTCCTTACATACTAAAGAAGAAAACGTTTTTCTCTCTTCCTCTTTCAAACGTAGACAAATGGAATTTTTTACTAAAGCTAAGACCATGAGTTACAATGGCTACTAATTATGGAAATCTATAAATTGCTAGTGCCCAAGAAGAAAAATAGTCTTGTTGAATTGCTGACAATACCACCATTTGCTCAGAAACATTCTTTTTCTTCCTAAAGAAAAGAAGTTTCTATCTAAGAACTTCTATTACAAATCTTCTGTGTTTTGTATTTACAAACATTCTCATAGAGAGTTATTTGAGAAGTCACTCATATTGCACTTAAGTGAGATTTTACACTTTTAGGTGATATAGTTTGAGTGAATCTGAACATAAACCTTTCTTTATCAATCATTGTAACTCAAAATCTTCCTTAAGAAGCTGGCTTTTAAAAATGTCAAACATCTCAAGGATGAATCTTCACAAAGTTATAACTGATCAAGTATAGTAAGTTTCCTATTGATCCTATACACAATGAGAAAAAATTTTGTCTCTCTTCCTGCTAAAGGAAGTCCAATGGAAACCTTTTATCCTTTGATTTTATTTCATAGCAACATTTCCCTTGAAGATGTCTATATAAATGGCTGGATTAGGAATGAATGAAGACACGAGAACAAGCTATCAAGCACAAAGATGCCACCAAAATATTTCTCTATTCTTTATCATATTTGTAATAGTTGAAGTTTCTATCTCAGAACTTCAATCAAATCTTCTCTATACTTTATTATATCGTTAATCATCCTTAGAGAGTTATTAGAGAAGTCACTCAATATGTGTTTCAATAGAAAAATCAAAACACTATCAGTATGATTCCTAGTGAGTAAAACCAAAACACAGTTATTAATATCTGTTTGGAACCTAACTCAATAGTGGTCTGTGAGGTAGCTTGGAGAAGCTAGTAAAAAGAATACTTGGAGGTGGCATGGAGAAGCTATTTAAAAGAATACTCAAAGGTAGCTTAGGGAATCAATTTGAAAGAATACTCAGAGATAGCTTGGAGAAGCTATTTAAAAGACTACTCAGTGTAGCTTAAAAAGGCTTGTACAATACTACTCCCTTAGCGAAAGTGCTAACAGTTGTGTTAGGGATTGGATGTAAGCAAGCCTTGGTCAAACCAGTATAAATCTCTATGTTTATACTCTTTACCTTCATCTATTTTATATTCTATTTGATATTTACTCATTTAAATAGTTCCATTAATCTATATCCTATTTCATATTTGCTTTGTTATCAGAAGGTTTCTTTTTTCAGAAAGTTAGCATTCTAAATTGACTTGCGCTTTGTATTCCAAGTCTTGTGGCTTGATAAGTTTTATTTTGTATTTCAACACAAAATATTTCAAATTTAACATGATTCAACCGCTTTCTCTTGTGTTTCTTCCACTTTAAATTCAAGAGTTCCTCTACTCCTTTTTTCTATTTTTATTGTACTTTTCTTTTTTAATGATGTGTAACTCAACTCTTTTTGTTAGGGTTATGTATGGATCCTAATTGTTTGACACTATGTTAATGTGAATGGAGATTATGTCTTGTTCTTATTTTATAAGGAGCATTTCATTTGGTTTAGTTGTTCTTGAATTGCTTGGCCATCAATTTAGGATTCTAGGGGTTTATGTTAATTTGAGAAAAGGTGTGTGAACCTTATGACGAATGTAATGTCAATAATTGAATGACGCATAGAGATAGTAGGTAAACATGTTTCATATGTTAATTGAGGACTTAAGCATTAATATCACTTCAATTAGATTTCAATGCACTAAGAGATTAGGTGTTTAAGTTTGAGTCGATAGAATTTACAGGTTGTATATAGATAAGCTCGAGAAAGAGGGTTGAATTGTGTCTTTCAATAATCTTTAGCTTTCTGAAACTTAAAACAGATTCTATCAAGGCTTAAAACTTGAAAGCAACAAAAAACATAGGTTAGATAACTTCAGAAAGTGACTTTCTAAATTGTTTAGAAATTAAAATAAGTTCAACAAATTATAAAAATAGTTTTGCACCACACAAAGGAAAACATACACACAAAGCAGATAATGAGGTGAAATTTTGCCCACATCCAGTCCTAATCCAATATTGTTGAGAGTTCCACTAAAAACTTTCTCTTACACGAGATACACCAAATAGTTTTTATCTAGCCTTCTCTAAGCTATCTCATACTAATCACTACTGGATCATGGTACAATAAAATGTGTGTTTGGTGTTTCATTTGTATTTTCACTCAAGTTTCCTAAGATATGAGAATTATGTAAGGAAATTAACATGATAGACTTCTTTCTAAACCTCTTATAGAAGAATGTTTACTAATGATTAAGAGAAAGAAGATTTATCACTTGAGAAACTGAAATTGTATAAAACTAGACTTCAAAAAGTTTAAAGAAGGCTTTGAATATCTTGAGTGTAAAAGTTCCTTCCAACTTGAAGATGTATCGCTTTTATACTTGAATTTTGAATGAGACCATCAGTCCTTAATTTCTTCTTTTCCTGACATGTGTTGAACAATTGCTATGTGTCCTAGGATTGGTCTTCTAGATATTTGAGTTTTATCAATGACAATTATAATAGTACAAAAACTGTTGTTGTATACTCTAAAGGTACTTTAAAAGCTCTTCTTCAAACTTGCATGGTTTCTAAACCTTTTAGCTTGTAAAAATGTCATCAAGGATTGTGAACTTCCAAGTATAAGGCTAGTAAGATATGAGTAGCTACTTTTTGAGGCTTTGTCTTCATTGAATTTGAATTTCTTCAGTTTTGATGAGCATGTGTAGTTTCTGATATGTACTTCAATTTCTGATGCTTCTATATGTTTTGAGCTCTTCAACTTCTCGAAGTGTTTCTTTCTAAAGTATATGTTGGTCTTTAGAGAGTGATAGGCACTTTGATTTGTGAGCACAAACGAGATTGATAAAGGTGTGCTTCATACGATCATGAGAAAGCACATTCTTAAGTTGTCATGCCATTTTTTGATGAATCAAAACAGTTTCTGAAGCTCTACTTTACTTTCTCAAGTTTCTCAAATAATGTCACCCACTTTTCGAGATATTTTTCATATTCTTAAAGATTGTAATGTCTTTGAATGAGATTCATATTACGTTGAATCATGATAATATGAAAAATATAAGAAATTATTTACGTATAACATGAGAAAGTTCTTGTTTGACATTTAAGAAATTGATGTAAAACATTAGTCCTTTTTGCAAAATATTTTAGTAAAATTTTCTTTGTTGTCAGTCAAAACATTGCTTGTGATAGCTTTCTCAAGGGTTCTAAAGCTAATGATATCCCTCTTTTTTATAATGACAAACCAAATTTTAAATAAATCTTTTGGAGAATTATTGAAATAATATTTCTTTAATGTTTAGAAACTTAAAGAAACTTTTCTTCTAAACTTTAGTAACATTTTGCTTACAACTTAGGCTTTCAAGAAGTAAAATTTCTTAAAGCATTATGATGTGAATAAAGATGTTATTAAATTTTTCATAACTATATAACAGAAACCAAAATTTACAAGCTATATCAAATGTGATAATATTTAGAGATAGAATCTCATAGATAAAGGCATAATATTGAACACAATATTTGCAAGTCTTTGAGAACAAAAATATCAATTTCCATTTCATTAAAGATAGGGATTATATACAATGAAATATGATAAAGATATAGTCATTTCTAACAAAAGAACATAATGACAGTCAGCAATAAACAAAAGAAATGCAATGTTATGTTATGATGATATGTAAAACAAAGATTGCTCGTTCTAAAGCCGCCCCAACAAGTGACTCTCTTGGACTATTATGCAAAAGATTTCTCTTTATATATTTCTCCCTTTTTTATTATCAGTAAAAGGAGTGCATAGGTCCACAACATTGCTAGCCACCCTTTATAATTTCCTTGAACTTATATAAAATTTGAAGTAGCAAGTCTTCATGTCTTCTTGTCTAAGCTCCAATGTCACGATTAGTGGTTTCAACTATATCCTTTCTTGTAGCTATATCTCTTTGGTTATGCAAGAGGAGTTGAGTTTCTATGAGTGATGGGGGGGTTATTAGCAGTTGTAGCTTCTAAATCAGCTTCTTCATCTATCAGATTGTGTAACACCCTAACTCTTAACCTAATACGCTCGAGTTGAGTTCCGGTTAATCATTAGTTATTACGCCTTTGTTTTAGAAATTAACTTATTCTTCTTTAAAATATGAGTAATAAAAATATGACTAAATTTTTTTTTTGAACTTTAAAACCAAAATACAAGCCACATGTGTATGTAGGTACCAGTCAATACACGCATTATAGTAGCAATCACATAAACCTCATTATAATATATATACAAGGCATATCATAACATGACATATACCAAATTAACATATCATATCCATAACATAGTAGTGACGTCTTGTGTACATAAAAGACATACAAAGATAATAAGTTCACCAATAGGGGTTCGCATGCAGTAGATCAAAAGCTAAGCATGCTTGCAACAAAACTAAACTAGATCTCGATGCATAGCCATCGAAGGACTAGGCTAAGCACGGGTGTATGGGATGTGATAACCCTAAAGCTAATGCCCAAAAGAAAGCTATCTCCATGCTTCCGTTGCAACCCTCTGATCCGGTTCATATCATAGCTCCTGAGCCTGTATATCAGGAAAAGTCACGAACAATACCATTGTCCAAGTCTGGAAATGACAGGAAGAAAATAAAGGGATGAGAAACTTATTCAAGATTCTCAGTAGGGCTTCCCGACTCTAACACAAGCATTATCGTCATCATCCCCAGCCACTTCGGTTTTCATTAGGAAAAAGATGTACATGCATAAGGTTCAGTTTTAAACTTCTCAAATCTATTTATCCGAATTAGGTATCTTTTAGCATGGGTCTTAATGTCATGAATACAACGGATATCTTATGTATACGTGACAATACCTCAGGAGCATGAGTAACATATAAGTCTAAGACACAACATAATGACAGGCATATAAGTAGGAGGAAAAGCTAGAGGACTAAAGTCACTTAGCACATATCACATAATTAGATGCACCAATGGGAGAATGATATAATATGTGTATATACATCTTTGCTTTACTTTCTCATAACTGAACTCTTAAGTTCTTTTCATAATGTCCGCCCTCTCTCATGAATACCATAATCTAACCATCTCACCTTCCCCGGCGATTTAAACATAACCATCAAAACTCCACCTCACCGATCGCCTAAGATAAGCTTAACCTAACTAGCTATCGCTAGATTTAACATGGGATAATAGAGGGGGAAACACATCACCTCTTTTCTTTCTTATCATGAGTATGCAATTTCTTTGGATCATATCTCATAACCATTAATTCCTGGAGTCTAGAGGATCATTTCCATGTATTTTTATGTCACATTAAATCTTTAGCATATAAGATTGAGATGCACATGAGCATACAATTACGCACATTGTCATGACTTAATATTTCAGGCTCATGATTTTGCAATTTTTCTAAGTTCACAAATTTGGTGAAAATCCAGCAGCATAACGGCTGAAAACGAAATTTTCCAAATTTGCTACATGCTATAAAATTCATCAATATACATCTCAAATATCTCAATCATAATTGCAATTCATCATACAATGATTCACATAAGCATTGCCATTATCAACATTTCATTGAAAGGTAAACATGCTTCTACCCAGTATGCCAGAATCAAGGACCGGGGGCTCAGCCAGTGCACATGCTATGCTCTTCAGAATTCATGCATACACACACACACACACACACACACACACACACACACACACATATAAAGGTAGTGAAATAAGATCATCATAGGACATTCATCATGAAGAATCATTCTCAAGTCATTGGCGGTTACGTTATAGGCCCTTATGAGTTAAAACTACCACTCAGCTTAACCTAATTGCCATAATTATTCTTTTAGGCATCTAAGAGACCAAACACAACATTTACCACTAAATCTTAACCTCGTTAACATTTTCAAACAGAATATTTACTGAAATAATGTTATTAAAATAGTAGCCATAAATTTCAATTTCTAGAGGTATCACAAAACCACGTTTTCGGTTCTTTCTAGTTTCTAGTCTTTCTCAACAATATTAAAAAATGGTTTTTACATCAAATACTAGTAATTTATACATATTTAACTCATTCCAAACATCATTTTATAGAATTTGAAATATCAAGGCAGTAGCAAAATTTTCATTTCCTAGAACCTTAGAAAATTGCATCTTTGATCCTTTCTAGTTACTAACTCGTCCTAGAAGACCAAAAATAATTTTTGAAACAAGTAATACTAGTTTTTACACACTAAATCATCCTCAATCAACACCTCACAGAATTGGGATGACCAAAACAATGGCTGAAAACTTGGTTCCAAAATCATTTGAAAATCATATTGTGTTACTTTCAAGATACTAGTTTTCCCTATTACTTGATTTAGGACATAGGAGACACTTAAAACTATTTTTACCTATTTGAATGCTCAAATATCAACACTAAACAGGGAGCAAAACTCAAGTTTCAATAATAAATCGTTTTCTCATAAAAATACTCTTTTGCTAATCATTGAGTTTCCAAAACTAGCAAAACTTTGAAGGCATAATTACAAATGTTCTAAGATACAAGATTTGAACCATAAAATCACATAAAACTCATCTTAACCCCATTATCATGTCATGGCTGAAATGCTTGCACATGAGTGTAGCCATGATTTGAAATTTCTATTTAAGATCCAAGGACAAGTTTTGAGCTTTAAGGTCATAGGTGATAACTTGAAAGTAAACATGCTATGCATTTTATTTTTATCTTCAAGATTTAAGGTGATGGCTCAAAAATAAACATGCTATGCAAATCTATTTTTATCTTTAAGATTAAGGTGATAGTATAAAAGTAAACATGTTATGAAAAGCCATTTTTATCTTTAAGATTAAGGTGATAACATTGAAAGTAAACATGATATGCACTTTATTTTTATCTTCAAGCTTTAGGGTGATGGCTCAAAAATAAACATGCTATGCAAACTGTAACATCCTAATTTTTTTTCAGAAAATAATTGAGGCTTTAGTAGTAAGAATATCAAAATTTTGGTGTACACAAAAATGATGAGAACAATGTAACGAACGTTAAAAAAAAATTAAAAAAAAAAACGTGAATAGTGTTTTGCAGGCCCCGTAGACCCACTGGAACAGCTGAAACCTTAGATTCAAGACCTGAAGGTGCTCGAAATTTGGAAATTATAGGATTAAGGTTAGAAATAGGTAGGAATAAATATTTTATACCTAGAATTCATTTTCAGGCAATAGTTGATTACCCGGGTACACTATTTTACCCATTCGGTTAAATTACGGTGTGTAGTTTTTACACAGTATAAAGCTACCAGTGCAAGCATGCCCCCTAGGGTGACAAGTGTGTGGCTTGAGATATGCCACACCATTGCACCTTTATGGCTAACCAATAGGAATTGTACAAAATTACCATATTTAACTTTAAGAAAAACCATTTTGTACTTGAAATCATTATCCATTTTGCCCTAAACTCACAAGATCAATATCTTATCACCACCACTCCATCATTTTCGTCCAACACTCCAAAAATACAGCCTCCATGTTTGTTTCCTCTCAAACCTCCATTAACAAGCTTCAAGCTCCAAAACCCTAGCCCAAAGTCACTAAAACACAAAGTTTCCTTCACAAAACTTGTTCTAGACATCAACACCTACAAATCTAACCGATTAGAATTTTAATCAATCACTATTTTTGCACCTTGAGCCATTATACATCACTGTTTAAGGAAAGATTTAGGGGCTGTTTGGAAGGTTGAAGTGAGGAAAAACTATTCTTGGAAGTACTTTTGGAGTTAGAAGTCTCAAGCATCACAAGTAGGGCTTATTTCATCCTATTTTCTTTCTGATTTTGCTCTGGAATATTATGATTGAATAATTCCGAAATTCTGAGTTTTATTGGTTGATATTATGTTGATATTGATGTATTAATTTTGGTGGAGTATTTGGATGTTGTGAAAAATGATTTTTGTCAAAAGAGAATTTGACACATGCTGCTGGATTTTCGGATTTCAACAGAACATAATTTGTTCACGAATTTTTGGCTCATTACTAGTCATTTTTATTAGCTATAAAAAATTATATGTTGAATCTAACATCATAAGGAAACTCTGATAATTTTCGTGGTGCATAATAAAGAGTTTTTACTGCCTGAGAAAAATCAAGAACCAAGAGTATATCTATGCTGGCTGAAATCTTGGTACTGAAGCTGTGAATTTGTATAAATTTTTATTCATAGCAAATGATGTATTTATCCTTTGAAATTTTTACAGAGTTTTGTAGACATCTTTAAGTATAACTGTGATTTTTATTTTGAGTTGTTTCTATCATTTGCTAAAGTTAAAAATTGTGTGAATCTTATTCTGAGCTGTGAAAAAGTGGTCTCTGACCACTAAAATTGTAGAATTTATTTGACATGGTTCTAGTATTCTGTTTGCTATGAAATTTTTACAAGGACTTTTAGACACATTGAGGTGTCATAGAGAATTTTTATGGCCAGTGAATTGCCCATTGGAGATGTGAATTAAATGTTGTCACCATAATGGTAAATCTGTCAAGAAGCTGAAATGGTGAAGATGTATTAAGTTAATGATAGAAATCTATTTAATCCAAGTATATATCATATGAATGTATGTTAATTGTTTGAAAGGCTTGTTTATAAAGTATGAATGAGACTCCAATGATA
This sequence comes from Dalbergia cultrata, assembly GCA_031216105.1. Taxonomy (NCBI): domain Eukaryota; kingdom Viridiplantae; phylum Streptophyta; class Magnoliopsida; order Fabales; family Fabaceae; genus Dalbergia; species Dalbergia cultrata. The sequence goes on along the minus strand of CM062353.1, from coordinate 24,119,138 downwards.
CTGAATGCCTATATCTGGGATATAAACCTGACTTTGAAATAGAAAGGTCCATGACATGGTTGTATGACAAAAGAGAATATGTGAAATTTAATGGTGCATGTTTTAACATACGGGGAAAATAGAAACAAGGCTTATGTGTGATAAAGAGGGAAGGCAAAAATAAGAACTTCCCAAGAAATTTTATGAGTCGGTAGACTTATCGACTAGGAAATAGAACTGTGTGTGATTCAGAAATGGAAAAAATGAAGTCTCGATGATCACGAATAGGAATGAGCTCATGTCCTAGCCTATGGTCCTCTGAGGAGTTATCCACTACATATGTTACCTGATGTGAATCTAAGCCTTCCCTATGTTAATAAAAAGAACTACTACACTAAGTTGAATTCCATGTGATATAAGAGAAACACTTATGATTACTACCATTTTGCATATAATTTTCTTTGTCTCATGTATGCTAATATTGATATATGTGATCTAACATGATGTTTTTCTTTATTATTATAAATGCATTTACTGCTTATATTCTGTCTGTATGTAAGGGGTTACCCTACTGAGAATTTTATAATATTCTCACCCCTATTTGTGTATATGCTGTATTGTGCTCAGACTCTGCAGATGCCTCTGGCTGAGGAGAGGCCATCATACCGATGGCCAATGGTTTCAAGTGAGGAGGACATGAGACTTACGTGGACTTTTGACTTGTATGTAGTGTAGTATAGTGCCAGGAACTTACTAGCTTGTAGACTAATTGGTGTTAGATGTCTTAGGTCCATTTCTGTGTGTTTAGTATTTTGTTGGACCTTGATATTTGAGCAAGCTTGGTAGATCTTTTGATAGTAGTTCCTGTGTTGTATTATGTTTAAGTGACTTAACTTCAAGTTTGGTATGTATTAAAGAAAGCGGTATGTAAAGTAATAATATATGTACATTTTATAGTAGTTTTCTTTATAACTCTAGAGTTTGATTTATCTTATTTCATTTCATTTGACTAGTGGATATTATAGAAAGGAAGTGATACTCTTCTAATTACAATGTTAATGCTCGAGTAATACATGGTAGTTAGGAGGGTGTTACATTATGGTATCAGAGCCGGACTATCCTATAAGCCTGAGGATTGGACCGGCTATGCTTTCTTAGAAATTGTCATGCATTATGACTTTATATATATATGTGTATGACTGCTGATTGGAAATGTTGTGGGTTGCTGTACACTTTGCTTGGTATTGAGACTGATCAACTCAATATTTTCGCTTTGGTGTGATAGGAACCAATGACTTCAATCGTGAACTAGGAGTAGAGCTGGAAACGATGCCGACATGATGAATACTTTTCGTGAGATGGCGGCTGCCATGAGGGAACAAGCTACAGCTACTACCCGAATGATGGAGCAACTGAACCACAATGAAAGGCAAAACCCAGCTGATAATCCCAGAGTGAACGAAGTCGATGTAGAATATCGTAAATTTGCCGAGTTCGTAAAGGCAAATCCCCTCCATTTCGAGGAGCTTTTAATCCTGTAGCGTAAGAATGGATAAAGGCCATGGAAAAGATTTTCTCCGCTCTTCCTTGCACAGAGATCCGTAAGGTGGCCTTTGCCACCTATATGCTAGAAGCAGATGCAGATTTTTGGTGGGTTGGCACCAGGGATTATTTGAAGCTTCCCATCAGAGTTACCTGGACTATTTTTAAGAAAGCTTTTTACCATAAGTACTTCCCTATTTCTGTGAGAAATGCGAAGGAATTGGAGTTCATGGCTCTCAAACAAGGACCTATGAGTGTAGCAGAGTATACTGCCAAATTTGAAGAGCTCTGCAAGTTTTCTACAATTTATCAACGTGACCCGGATGAAGTTTGGAAATGCATGAAATATGAAGGAGGTCTACGAGAAGATATAGAAGCAAATGTAAGTCTCTTGGAGATTAGGGACTATCCTACCTTGGTAAATAAATGTCGACGCAAGTGAGGAGTCCAACAGAAGCTAACAAATTTCAAGTATGCCCAAAACAATGCTAGAAGGGGATTAGCACCTCAAGGTCCCCGATTCAAGCCTCTAACCAACCTCGGAGAAGGTTTCCACCCAACAATAACAACAACAAAGGAAAACAACTTCAACCTCTAAGACTCGAGACAGGAGAGATTGCCCCAAGTGTGGGAAAAATCATGGGAATCGACCTTGCTGGACAACGCAAATCATTTGCTTTGGCTGTGGGAAACCAGGACATAAGATATTTGAGTGCCCTAACAAGAAAGGTCATCAGTCCACCTCCAGGCCACAACAACATGGGCGCGTTTTTACTATAAGTGCCAAGGAAGCTTCTCAATCTGCCGATCTGATCCGAGTTAAGTGTGAAATAAATGGTAATGTCCTAGATATACTGTATGATACGGGTGCCACTCATTCTTTCATATCCCATGACTGTGGTAATAAGTTGCAATTATCTGTGTTTGAACTACCTTATGATCTTCTTGTATCCACTCCTACTGCTGGTCCTGTTAGGACTTGTTATACCTATGTAAATATTCCTCTTCAAATAGGTGCTAGAGACTTTACTGCCAATTTAGTTTGTCTTCCTTTATCTAGTCTAGATGTAATTTTAGGTATGGATTGGCTAGTACCCAATAATGTCCTTTTACACTGTCCAGATCGAGCTGCCATATTTCTTTCCACTCTACCCTCCATTCCTGTGGTTCCTTTTTCTTTTTATTTGAACCTTGTAACATCCAACCCTAGTAAGACAGATCGTCAGAATATGTTCTCCTTTCTACTAGTGAAACCGAATGTGACTACGAGTTGAGCAAGATTCCAAAGTGGTGAGGGAATATCCAGATGTTTTTCCAGAGGATATTCCAGAATTTCCTCCTGAAAGAGAGATTGAATTTTCCATCGAGTTGGTTCCAGGAACAGGTCCTATTTCAATTGCTCCTTATAGGATGTCCCCTTTGGAGTTGAAAGAATTAAAGTCCCAAATTGAAGAACTGTTAGGGAAGCATTTTATTAGACCAAGTGCCTCTCCATGGGGAGTCCCTGTTCTTCCGTGAAGAAAAAGGATGGGGGTATGAGGCTTTGTGTAGACTATAGGCAATTGAACAAAGTGACAATAAAAAATAAGTACCCCTTGCCAAGAATTGATGATCTCATGGATCAATTACGAGGTGCAACTGTATTCTCAAAGATTGATCTTAGATCAGGGTACCATCGATTCGGGTTCTAATGAGGATATACCTAAAACTGCTTTTAGAACTCGATATGGGCATTAGGAGTATAGGGTGATGTCTTTTGGATTGACTAATGCTCCGGCTGTATTCATGGATTATATGAATCGAATCTTCCGCTCTTACTTGGATAAATTTGTAGTTGTCTTCATAGATGACATACTTATATATTCAAGGACTGAGGAAGAACATATGGAGCACCTTGGGGTTGTGTTACAAATCCTAAGAGAGAGAAAGTTGTATGCTAAGTTGTCAAAATGTGAATTACGGATGGGAGAGGTTAGATTTCTAGGTCATGTAGTATCACGAGGAGGAATCTCTCAGAGATCCCAAAGAAGGTAGAATCAAGACTCCATTGGGAACGACCAACAACGGTGACGGAGATTGAGTTTCCTAGGGTTAGCTGGATATTATAGGCGTTTTATCATGAGTTTTTCTCGAGATAGCATTACCTTTGACTAAATTAACCCGAAAGAATGCTCCATTCAATTGGACACCAGAGTGTGAAAATAGTTTCCAGGAGTTGAAACAAAAGTTAACCACGGCTCAAATTCTAGTATTACCCGATCCTTATAGACCCTATGAGGTTTATTGTGATGCTTCTAGTAAGGGTTTAGGATGTGTGGTGATGCAAAATCATAACGTGGTTGCCTATGCTTCTCGACAGTTGAAACCTCATGAAGTAAACTATCCAACCCATGACCTTGAACTTGCAACTGTGGTTTTTGCCCTAAAGATCTGGCGACATCATTTGTATGGTGTGCGCTTAATGTTTTCTCCGATCATAAAAGTTTAAAGTATCTTTATCAAAAAGAGTTGAATATCTGGCAAAGAAGGTGGATGGAATTCCTCAAGGACTATGAGTTTAGTCTGAATTACCATCCAGGCAAGGCAAATGTTGTTGCCGATGCTCGAGTAGAAAATCCCTAAGTGTAGCATGCTTGATGATTAAAGAGACTGAGCTAGTTGAAAGTTTCAAGGAACTTAGTTTAGACATGTCCGTGAACCCTCGTGGTGTGGTGCTAGGGCAAATAAAGGTAACAAGTGAGTTCAAAGGACAAATTTTAGCTGCACAACGTGAAAACCTGCATTTCAGGAGATATTAAGATCAATTCATGCAAAGAAGTTGCCAGGATTCACTCAAGACCAACAAGGTATATGGAGATACAAGGATAGGGTATGTGTACCCACAAGTGGCGATCTTAGAAAGAAGATCTTAGAGGAAGCTCATAGGGCGAACTTACTATACATCCAGGCATTAGTAAAATGTATGCGGATCTCAAGAAAATGTTCGTGGTCAGAATGAAAAAACATATAGAAGAGTGCGTCATGAAGTGTTTAACTTGCCAAAAAGTTAAAATAGAACATCAAAAACCAGCTGGGTCCCTGCAACCCTTAGAAATCCCTAATGGAAGTGGGAAAGTATTTCTATGGACTTTGTAATGGGTTTGCCAAGGACATCACAGTCATGATGCTATATGGGTTATAGTAGATAGATTGACCAAGTCTGCTCATTTCTTACCCATTAAGGCTAATTTTCCTTTGGATAAGTTAGCTTCCTTGTACATCCAAGAAATAGTAAGACTACACGGTGTTCCTTCCTCGATAGTTTCTGACAGAGATCCAAGGTTTACTTCGAGATTTTGGGGAACGCTCCAAATGCCTTTGGTACCAAACTTTGTTTGAGCACTGCCTATCACCCCCAAACTGACGGGCAAACAGAATGAACCATACAAACCCTGGAAAATATGCTAAGGGCATGCGTGATTGAGCAGAAGGGAGGTTGGGACAAGTTACTCCCATTGGTTGAGTTTGCTTATAATAACAGCCATCACGCTAGTATTGGCATGGCCCCGTATGAAGCTCTATATGGAAGAAAATGTCAATCCCCATTGTGTTGGTATGATTCGGGAGAAGCGAGACTATTGGGACCCGATCTTGTTAATCAAACAACGGAACAAATCCGTAAGATCGAGTAAGATTCTCACCGCACGCAGTCGTCAAAAGAGCTATGTCGATACTCAAGGAAACCTTTAGAATTTCAAGAGGGAGAACATGTATTCCTGAAGGTCACGCCCACTCTTTGGAGTAGGTAGGGCCCTTAGAGTTAAAAAGTTGTCACCTAGGTTTATAGGTCCTTTTCAAATTCTTCAACGAATTGGGTCAGCTGCTTACTAGATAGCCTTACCCCCACATTTATCCAACCTTCATAATGTCTTCCATGTATCTCAACTTCGAATGTACCACCCAGATCAAAACCATATCATTGAGCCCGAGTCTATACAGTTAAGGGATGACTTGACGTTTCAAGCCCCTCCTATTCAGATTGTTGATAGAGAAGTCAGGCAACTTAGAAATAAATCTGTGCAACTTGTAAAAGTGGCTTGGGGTGGACCTGGAAATTAAGAGTATACATGGGAACTAGAATCAAGTATGAAGACAGATCATCCTAATTATTTCCAGGTATGAAATTTTGAGGGCAAAATTTTTTTTAGGTGGGGAGTAATGTAACATCCTAAATTTTTCAGAAAATAATTGAGGCTTTAGTAGTAAGAATATCAAAATTTTGGTGTACACAAAAATGATGAGAACAATGTAACGAACGTTAAAAAAAAAATTAAAAAAAAAAACGTGAATAGTATTTTGCAGGCCCCGTAGACCCACCTTTGGAACAAATTTGAAACCTTAGATTCAAGACTCAAGGTGCCCAAATTTGGAAATTATAGGATTAAGGTTAGAAATAGGTAGGAATAAATATTTTATACCTAGAATTAATTTTCAGGCAATAGTTGATTACCCGGGTACACTATTTTACCCATTCGGTTATATTACGGTGTGTAGTTTTTACACAGTATAAAGCTACCAGTGCAAGCATGCCACCTAGGGTGACAAGTGTGTGGCTTGAGATATGCCACACCATTGCATCTTTATGGCTAACCAATAGGAATTGTACAAAATTACCATATTTAACTTTAAGAAAAACCATTTTGTACTTGAAATCATTATCCATTTTGCCCTAAACTCACAAGATCAATATCTTATCACCACCACTCCATCATTTTCGTCCAACACTCCAAAAATACAGCCTCCATGTTTGTTTCCTCTCAAACCTCCATTAACAAGCTTCAAGCTCCAAAAACCCTAGCCCAAAGTCACTAAAACACAACAAAACTTGTTCTAGACATCAACACCTACAAATCTAACCGATTAGAATTTTAATCAATCACTATTTTTGCACCTTGAGCCATTATACATCACTGTTTATGGGAAGATTTAGGGGCTGTTTGGAAGGTTGAAGTGAGGAAAAACTATTCTTGGAAGTACTTTTGGAGTTAGAAGTCTCAAGCATCACAAGTAGGGCTTATTTCATCCTATTTTCTTTCTGATTTTGCTCTGGAATATTATGATTGAATAATTCCGAAATTCTGAGTTTTATTGGTTGATATTATGTTGATATTGATGTATTAATTTTGGTGGAGTATTTGGATGTTGTGAAAAATGATTTTTGTCAAAAGAGAATTTGACACATGCTGCTGGATTTTCGGATTTCAACAGAACATAATTTGTTCACGAATTTTTTGGCTCATTACTAGTCATTTTTATTAGCTATAAAAATTTATATGTTGAAGCTAACATCATAAGGAAACTCTGATAATTTTCGTGGTGCATAATAAAGAGTTTTTACTGCCTGAGAAAAATCAAGAACCAAGAGTATATCTATGCTGGCTGAAATCTTGGTACTGAAGCTGTGAATTTGTATAAATTTTTATTCATAGCAAATGATGTATTTATCCTTTGAAATTTTTACAGAGTTTTGTAGACATCTTTAAGTATAACTGTGATTTTTATTTTGAGTTGTTTCTATCATTTGCTAAAGTTAAAAATTGTGTGAATCTTATTCTGAGCTGTGAAAAAGTGGTCTCTGACCACTAAAATTGTAGAATTTATTTGACATGGTTCTAGTATTCTGTTTGCTATGAAAGTTTTACAGGGACTTTTAGACACATTGAGGTGTCATAGAGAATTTTTATGGCCAGTGAATTGCCCATTGGAGATGTGAATTAAATGTTGTCACCATAATGGTAAATCTGTCAAGAAGCTGGAATGGTGAAGATGTATTAAGTTAATGATAGAAATCTATTTAATCCAAGTATATATCATATGAATGTATGTTAATTGTTTGAAAGGCTTGTTTATAAATTATGAATGAGACTCCAATGATACTGAATGCCTATATCTGGGATATAAACCTGACTTTGAAATAGAAAGGTCCATGACATGGTTGTATGACAAAAGAGAATATGTGAAATTTAATGGTGCATGTTTTAACATACGGGGAAAATAGAAACAAGACTTATGTGTGATAGAGAGGGAAGGCAAAAATAAGAACTTCCCAAGAAATTTTATGAGTCGGTAGACTTATCGACTAGGAAATAGAACTGTGTGTGATTGAAATGGAAAAAAAATGAAGTCTGATGATCACGAATAGGAATGAGCTCATGTCCTAGCAGTCTATGGTCCTCTGAGGAGTTATCCACTACATATGTTACCTGATGTGAATCTAAGCCTTCCCTATGTTAATAAAAAGAACTACTACACTAAGTTGAATTCCATGTGATATAAGAGAAACACTTATGATTACTACCATTTTGCATATAATTTTCTTTGTCTCATGTATGCTAATATTGATATATGTGATCTAACATGATGTTTTTCTTTATTATTATAAATGCATTTACTGTTTATATTCTGTCTGTATGTAAGGGGTTACCCTACTGAGAATTTTATAATATTCTCACCCTATTTGTGTATATGCTGTATTGTGGTTAGACTCTGCAGATGCCTCTGGCTGAGGAGAGGCCATCATACCGATGGCCAATGGTTTCGCGTAGGAGGACATGAGACTTACGTGGACTTTTGACTTGTATGTAGTGTAGTATAGTGCCAGGAACTTACCAGCTTGTAGACTAATTGGTGTTAGATGTCTTAGGTCCATTTTTGTGTGTTTAGTATTTTGTTGGACCTTGATATTTGAGCAAGCTTGGTAGATCTTTTGATAGTAGTTCCTGTGTTGTATTATAAGCGAAGTGATTTAACTTCAAGTTTGGTATGTATTAAAGAAAGCGGTATGTAAAGTAATAATATATGTACATTTTATAGTAGTTTTCTTTATAACTCTAGAGTTTGATTTATCTTATTTCATTTCATTTGACTAGTGGATATTATAGAAAGGAAGTGATACTCTTCTAATTACAATGTTAATGCTCAAGTAATACATGGTAGTTAGGAGGGTGTTACACAAACCCATTCTTATCTTTAAGATTTAGGTGATAGCATAAAAGTAAACATGAATGCAAGCTCATTTTACATCTTGTTCACTTAAAGCTCAAAAACTTTACAAGATTAGTTTCTTGTTCCTAATAGATCTTAAACATTAATGAGCTTTAGAGTCCATTAACACCATGGTTCCAAGAACCTTATCTCTTGGACTCACCATCAAGCTCAAAGTAAAGAACAAAGAGAAGAAAATAACCAACAACATTTCATTTCCATGTTCTTCTTTAGAACCGAAAAGAGAACAAGACTAGATCTTGGGCTTTAGAGGTCTAACCCATGATGGTGTCAAGCTTTCCATCAAGGTTCCTTATCATCAAGCCTTGGTTCATGACTATCCCACCAAAACCGAAAATAAAAAGAGAAAAGAACCAATTTTTGAGCTTTAGAGACCATACACTTGATGGTGTCAAAACTACCATCAAAGGCTCTCATCATGATTTTTGTCATCTAACAACAACAAAAACCTAAACATAAAGGAGAGAAAAGATAAAATACCAAACCAAAAATAAAAGAGGAAAAAGGATCATTCTTTGAGCTTTAGAGACCATAAACTTGATGGTACCAAGACCACCATCAAATGCTCTCATCATCAAGCCATGAATCCCCCATTTTTCTTTTAACCAAAACCAAAAATATAAGCGAAAAGGAAGCTCAAGCCAAAAAACATGAGACAAGAGAAAATATCCAACCCCAAAAAAAAACAACAAAAGGTAAACAAGGGCACTTATTCATCCATCCAACTTTAGATTTGAAAACAAAGAAAAGAAAATAAATGAACTCAAAAAAAAAAAAAACACCACCATACATCATCAAACCAAAAAAAAAAATGGAGAGAACACCAAAGAAGAAAACTTTGTTCTCTTGAGCAACACCAAAACTGAAATTATAGCAACAAAAAGAGACGGAAACTTCAAACAAAACCCTACCAAAGATATCTTCTTGAAATAAAAGGAGGAAGCTTTGTCTTTTGTAAGGAAAATGAGAAGAAAAATCTTCTCTCGGAGGCAAAGTGGTTTCGGCCACAAGGAAAGGAAAGAGAGGAATGATTTTTCTTGTGTTATTAAGCTTAGGAATGGAAATGTTGTGTGTTTAGGAGGTGGTGTGGTGGTTTGTGGTGATGAAAGAAGCTTTATTGGAGGTAGAGGAAAAAAGAGAAAACCTTTGAGTCTAAGAGAGTTTATGAGCTCTTTTTTTTGTCACAAGTGTTTCTCCAAAAAAGTGAATGGTAAAGAATGAAGTTTTTGGGTTGAAAATAGAATAAATATGATGGTAATTTTAGGGGGAAGGCTGCTGCCCTTGGCTGCCATTGGGAGGGAAAATATTTCATTTTGTGTGGGTTAGGACATGAATTAGAGGTAAGTTTGATTAGGCAAATGTTTAGAGATTGGTAATTAAGTGTTTGGAGTTATAAGCATGTGTTTAAGGCTTTCAAGACATGATTAGGAGTTATCATACACACTTAGTTTCAATTAAACATGTTTAGTTTGAAATTCAAACTCGAAAATGTTTCCTAAATTTAAGGAACATGTAAGAGAAAACACTATTTGGGCATGACATGACATAATGTCTTAGATGCTTTTTGACTAAGAATGGAATTTGAAATTCCTTGAGTACTTTTAGGCTCTAATTAACCTCAATTAATTATTTTGACTCGAGATTAATAATTAAAATTAAATTATCTTTAATTAGAGCCTAATATTATATTTATTTCCTTTATTACTCAATTAAGCTCATTTTGCACTAATCAGGGGTAAAATGGTAATTTTGTACAAAAACTCCTCGGGATTACCCGAGCTTACCCCTACATCAAACACTCCTTAAAAACATCATTCCTAACTCCCAGGTACTATTCGGGTCCAGTCGGCATGTAATTTCGTGCTAATTCGCCGTATGGGCGTTTTGGTCATTTCACGTGTAGAAATGATCAAAATTGAGATTTTCACTCTTATAAATACCTTTAACACATCTAATCCCCTTCAAACATCAAAATTACCCCTTGAGAATAGCCCAGGTCGGCCGTCCTCGAATTCCGGGCAAAACTGACCTCAGGAAAAATGACCCCAGGGGTATTTTGGTCATTTTTACACGGGAAAAATCACGGATTGCGATTTTTGCACAAATCGTTATCTAATTCTTATGGAACCTACTCCTAATATTTAATTATCCTTTTGAGGGTGGCCGGGGTTAGCCGGCCAAGATTTTTCACACAAAAATGACCTAGGGGTATTTTGGTCATTTTTGCTAAACGAGAAAAATTGGGGCATTACAGATTGAGCGTAACAATGTCACTAGAACCTTAAGGGTTTTGAGATACCTCTTTCTCAACTTCAGTAGAAGTTTTAGGTTTAGTTTATAAAGCTTCTTCTTCTAGAGAGGTGATTATGATGGATGGCTCAAGTTGAGGCATTCTTTTTAGCATAAGAGTAGAATTTGGTTCTTCTAGCTCTTCAAGTTCCTCAATTTCTTCAATCATGGGCTCCAATACAGTAAAGGGCTCAGTCATGTAGAGGTTTAGATCTTCTGCTCTCTCCTCCACAACGTGGGAACTTTCTTCTTCTTTGAGATAGATTTATGTATCTGACTCCAAGACATGTGGTCCTTATCATCTCCATAAACTAATTTCTCATGCTCCTTAAACTGTTGGATGGCTTTTTTAATCACAACACTAATATCAAGTGTTGGTTCTGGAGTAATTTCTAAACTAGTTTCTGAAGCTGTTTCACAGGTTGGTTTAGATCTAGGTACAATAATTGAGATGGGAAAGGATATGTAGCCAAACTACTTATAAATTGGTCTTGATGTTGGCTCATGTATCACCACAAAAGGTTCAAAAACTACATAACTTTGGCTTTTGTTAGAGCTCTAAATTCCTTTGGCCAATTAAGCTTTCTAAGCCTTATCTAGTTTTCCCTTTTTCTTGAAGAGTTTTGCTTTCTCTAAGATTGTCTTCAATTTCTTCATCATTAGAGAACCTGGAATCCTCATTTTAGGTAACATCATCTCTTTCTGCAGCCACTTCTTCATTTATTAAGAAGGAGCCTTTCAAGGTTCCCTTAGGCATTTGTTGCATTTTGATGGGGAGTTTGTTAGGTCTCCTTTTAAACTCCTCACTTTTTAGGCTTACACTTCACTTTCTAAGGCACTTTCTGGCCTTTTGCATTTTTTTTCTTCTCTATTTTGGTTCTTATTTCCATCTTTTTGATAGGTTCTTCTTCAAGTTGTGTCTCTTCTAAGCCTTTTGACTCACTTTCTGGAGCAAGAACCAACTTTCACTTCATTTTTCTTCTCTTCTTCTTACTTTTCTAGGGATTTACTTTCTGAACAATTCTCTTCCTCCCTCTGGCCAAGGGCTTGAAAGAATTGATGATAAATTTAGTTTTCACCATATACTCATACCATTCATCAACCAATTGATACCCAATGTGTTGAAAATATTTTTTAACAGCATACCATATAGAACTGCAGATTTTTTCCCCCTTTTTTCCATTGCTATAACACTTAACATATAATTCATAATTAATTTAGGCAAATTCACTTTTCTTTTGGATAATAAACAAAACAACAGCATGCAATCCATCCCCATTAAAACATCTGTATTTCCTAGATTAGGTAATATTGTAAACTAAACCACATAAAATACTACTCTAGCTTTTGAGTTCAACATAGTAGTATTAATTCTCTGGGCTTATGAATAATAGAGTTGGTCAAATATCAAGAAACATGACCTTAATATCCATCATGGGGCAAGCAAGTGATACCATCATAGGGGCCATTGATGATCTTTGCTGACCTAGAAAGTGTGATATCCAAGTCATACTCTCTAATCACAGAAGCAATTGAGGTTTCTATAATCTCCTCTAATTGGGAGTAGAACATCGTGACCATCCCCGAAATAACTTTTCTTGAAATCGCCAAAAAATCCTCCTATCACTGACAAGAAAACATTTCCTTGAGAATGGGAACATGATTAAGGAGTTCTAATCTTAGAGTCTTCCCTAGTGCCATTTCCCTCTAAGACAAATGATCTTTGTAAAATTCCTACATCCGTGGTTCATCATACAGGATGAAATCTATTCTATTGCTTGTGAGCAACAAAGGTTTTCCTTTTGCCATAGATTTTGAGAGAATAAAAGAAGATGAGGAATCTTATATTTGGGTAAGAAAGGAAGTTTGATAAGGTTGAGTGTGTTTAGGTAGAAGAAGAGTATTATGGAATGTGTTTAAGGCACAAGATGACATTAATGTGAAGTTTAAGTAGAAAATAGGAGGTTACAGTGTAAAGGAAGTTTTTAGGAGAAGAGTGAGTGGTTGGCAATGGGCACATCATGGGGAAGTGAAAAAATTGAAAAGAAAAATGTTCCTACTATTAAACCAGTCGAAAAGTGAAGAAGGACTTTCTAAACATGATTTTCTGAACTTTCAGAAATTGAAATACTTCCTAATTGAGTTTTTGATACTTTGAAACTTGAATACTTCTAAATCCATTTTACTACTTTCTTAACCCAAGCTCTGATCTTTAAAGAAAACACTTAGCATTCTGAACATATCTTGAGCTTTCTAAAGCAGTTTCTAAACTTGTAGTTGTAGTTTTCCATGAAAAGCCTCAAACAAGAATCACTTGGGGAACTTTAGAAAATTCAATGTATGCAATGTATGTCATGAAATGCAAGTTTTCAAAAGATTTTTAGGTTCAAAAGGTTTTTCCAATAACAAAAACAATCTTCAGCTAAAGGTTCAGTGAATATATCAAAAACTTGATCTTCAGTATTCACAAATTTTAGCTTAATATTACCTTTGTATACATGATCTCTACTAAAATTATGTTTCACATAAATGTGCTTAGATATAGAGTATTGAATAGGATTCTTTGCAAGATTTATAGCACTTGCATTATCACATAAGATAGGAATTTTGGTATACCTCAAGTGATAACCTTCAAGTTGGTTTATGATCCAAAGCATTTGTATGGAACAATTAGCAACAGCTACATATTCAGCTTCTGCAATTAAGAGAGCATTGTGTTTTGCTTCTTGCATGACCAAGCGATAAGGCAATCTCCAAAGAAACAACAACACCCACTTGTGCTTTTTCTATCCACTCTATCTCCAACATAATCAGCATCACAATATCCTACAATTTCACTGGAAGTATTTTCTCATACCAAAAGCCAAAAGTAATAGTATCTACTAAATATCTTAGAATCCTTTTGACATATTTAAGTGTGATTGCTTTGAGTTAGATTGAAATCTAGCACAAATTCCTAAACTTGATTGAATGTCAGGTCTACTTGCAGTGAGATAAAGTAAATAATAAATTATACCTCTATATGTACATTTTGACACTTTTCCACCATTCTTATCAGCATCTATGACTTGAGAAGGATGCATGGGAGTGGTTATTGGTTTTACTTCATCAGAAGTTCCTTTGTATATTTCTCTTGAAGGATCAATGTTTCTTCTTTTTGTTATTTAATTTGAAGTCCGAGAAAGAATTTCAACTCTCCTATCATGTGTAAACTCCAGAACCCTTAAAAAAGTATGAGCTTTATTGTTTTGAATGACAACAAAGCTAGTTTAAAGAAAATACTTTGAAGAATGACTAATGACTAATATTTTGGTATTTCTTGACAAAGCATAATAGGTTAAGCCGATTTGTATCACACAGATTTAAAACAAGATTAATATTTCACTTTACATGTGTGAGCATATTTTATCTCATGGGAAGTGATTAAGCTAAATAGAAAGTGAACATTATGTCAAGCAAAGAACGTGTATACAGATTAAAACATAATGTGGACTTAAAGTAAGAATAATGTTTCACTTTGGATGCACAAGCATGATTTATCTCATAGGAAGATATTAAGTTAAAAAGAAAGTGAATGTTATTTCAAGCAAAGCACGAATTCATGTTCACATACCAAAGGCATAAAAGTATACTTGAATTAGGAATAATTTCACTACGCATGAGAAATTATGTTTATCTCAAGGGAAGAGATTAAGCTTAAAAAGGTTAATATTATCTCATGCAAAGAAAGTGTAAATGCCTAAGGATTGAAGCAGATCAAGTCAAGATTAAGAAACCAAGGAAAGGATTTTCAGAAAGTAGCATGGGATATCAAAAAGTACACTCAAGATGAAAAAATCAACTCATGTCCAAGAGCAACATGTTACTCAGTCATTAATCACTACAATCACAAAGAAATCATCATCAAATAGCCAAGATTGAAGACTGGAAGATCAAAGAAATATTAAAGAGATTGATCACTCCATTAGAAAGCTCACTTAACTGTAGAGCACAGAACGCTAAGGAAAATGGAAGGAAAATTCGAGTTTCAAAATTCAAAATCTCGAATAAGGCCTAGTGTTATAACTAGTACGTCATCTCTTCTGCCTAATTGATTCTTGATCCTAACGTCTAAAAGGAGCGGTTCAGAAACCATGTTCAGAAAGTAAAAGAAAAATGAGGACATCAAAAACCTCTAAAATATAACGGCTTCTGCAACTGATGTGACAAGACTATCAGCCTACCTCTTTAGAGTAATGTTCCAAGACATAATTGATGATCTACATGTGTCACTTGGAGATCTAATCAAAGGCAACGGTCATGAAGAAGGACTTATATAAATGGAGATGCCATACATGAATGCAGATGAGAGAGTTGAAGACACAAGAGTAGAAACTCTGAAAAAATCTCTCCACATTTCCTATGCTGTTCATTATAATATGTAATCAATTATCTTGAAGTGTAAAACTCTTCTATCCATGTTCTGTAATGATTTATATACTTTTCTCATAAAGAGATGTGAGAAAGAAGTAACTCATGTTTCCTAGGATTGTATTAGTAAATATTCTTAAGGAAACATGGGTGTGGGTTAGTTTGAGTGGCAACCCAAACACATAACCTTTGTAACCTTGATCCGCTAGTGATCAATGTGAGACAGAGCTTAGAAAGGTTAAAGTAAATCTACCTGCAACATGATAGCAGAGGTATTTGCTTATCACGATTCAGCTTGGAGAGGCTGGTTCTAAACCACTTACAACATGACAGTAGAAGCTTTCTATAGGTCATGGTTTCAGCTTAGAGAGGCTATTATAGAACCACTTGGTTCAGCGTGGAGATGCTGGTACAAAACTGCTCAGTTAATTACAGTTAGGGTTGTCTATTATGCACTGTGAGAACTTAGGAAGGCTATTGTAAAGACTATCTATTTTACTTTCTCAGGTTGAGAAAGTTGTTGTTAATGAAATCTCAACATGTTTTGAGTACTGGATGTAGGTAGGTTAGCTGAACCAGTATAAAAACTCTCGTGTTTATTCTCTCTTCCCTAATCTCTTATTTTTTATGATATACGATTATTTTAAACATTAATTAAGTGTTATTAAAGTAGCATCACTTTTTAGTCAATAGAAATCTTTTTTATGAAATTACTAATCTTCTTTCTGCTACACTTCAAGCCAAAAGCTTGATAGTATTTGTTTATTGAAAGTTTCAGATTTAGAAGATAACTTCAAAAAGTACAATTCAACCCCCTTTCTCGTGCACTATTTTACCAACATCATGCTCATCCCAAACTCACTTTGTATTAGCTTAGTTTCTAACCACTTTTTAGTCATTTTCTTGAAATAAAGTAAAGAGAGTGATGTCAATATTACCTCTTTTAAACTCATTCACAAGCTAAAAGGTACTGAGTCTATCATATCAAGCTCTTAGAGCTTGTCTAACACTAGATAGTGCCTTTTTGAGCTTCAAGACATGGTTAGGAAATGCTTTATTCTCAAATTCTAAAGGTTGCTTCACATACACTTCTTCAAAAAGAAGGCCATTTAAGAAAGTGGATTTGACATCCATTTGATAGAGAATGAATCCTTTGAAGGCAGAAGAAAGCTAGAAACATTCTGATAGTGTCCAATCTTGCCACAAATACAAATGTTTCATCATAATTACTTACTTCTTATTAATTGTAGCCTTGAGCCACTAGACATGCCTTGTTTCTAACCACTTTCCCAGCTTTATCTAATTTGTTTCTAAACATCCATTTGGTTCCAATGATAAACTTCCCTTTGGGTTTCTCTACCAAGGCCTAAACTTGGCTTTTCTCAAATTGGTCTAGCTCCTTTTGTAATGCTTTAACCCAGCTTTTGTCATTGAGAGCTTCTTCAACACTTGCTGGTTCTAGTGTGGACAAAAAGGCATAGTTTGTCTCATTTCTAAGTGATGATCTTGTCCTTACTCCATTAGAAATGTCTCCAAACACTTGATTTTGAGACACTGCCTTGAGATCAAAAAATATTTTGTAGTTTCTGTCAAAAGCTTGTTTGGCAGCATTATTTTAAACATCTGAAGGCTTAGGAATTCTAAGATAGCTTTCTGAAAGTTGAGTTGTCCCAAATTTACTTTTTGAAGATTGAGAAACCTTGTATTTGCTTTCTGAAATTCCTTAATGTTCAAATTCTCTAAATCATCTTCAAGATCTACTATTTCTTGAGAGAAATCCTTCTTGTGTTCTTTGAACTTGATATGTATAATTTTTTCAACACATAGAGTCATTTTGTTGTAAACCTTGTAAGCTTTTGAAACAGAAAAATATCCAACATTTCTAATCTCAGTAACTTTTGCTTTACCTCTATTAGCATATTCTACTAAGCTTGAGTTCTTTGATTTTAGCTTTCTAAACCACTTTCTCTTTCCTGACATGTGCTTGGAGCAATCACTATTCATTTACTACTTATCATCTTTCTCTACATATGTCCTGAGACATACCTATATCATGACTGGCTTTTACTTTAGGTACCCATATCTCTTTATGTCCTTTTGTGTTATTTGTTTCAACAGGGTGGTTTCTAACCCTGTTCTTAGCCTTATTAAACATATGGCATTTATTAGGTAGATGACCATTTTTGTAACAAAAAATACAAACAGATTTAGGGCTTGTTTGGTTTGAGTTTTTAGTTTTCCAGTTTTCCAAAATTTGTGAAGGAAAAACTAAAATTTCTAAAAAATGGAATTTGTGGTTTTCAGAATTTCTAGTTTTTCCTTCATATATTCTGGAAAATTGGAAAACTGAAAATGAAAATTGAAAACTAAAAACTCAAACCAAACAGGCCCTTAACTTCCTCTTTTTCAGATTAGGTTGCAACAACTTTCTCATCCATTACTTTCTCATACCCAATGCCAGTCTTTTGAAAATATGGTTGTAATATCCCAAAATTGGATACCTTTAGGAAGGATATGCCTAAACATAGGAATGGTTAGATAAAGCTTTAAAGATATTTAAATACTTAAAAAAAAATATAGAAAAAAAAGGTTATATATAAAATAAATAAATCAAATAATGAATAAATATAAATCTCTATTTTTAAATTTATGTGAAATAGCAAACCATGTAATATCTAAATTTTAAAAGAAAAATATTAATCCCAAAAGGAGAAAATAATAATGTTGTGTATCAATCTTTTTCCATATCAATGTCTAGTTTTTATTTGAATTTGATATTTAATCTTTTTATATAATATGATATTCGCTTATGCTATGGTATTTGATTTTTAAACTTTGAAAATATTATCTTATCAAATCTATTAGATTCAATATTGCTTATAATTATCGTCTATCGTTGATATTTATATTTGTATTAGTATTATATTATATATTTTGATGGAATTACAAGAGATAAATTATACTATATTTGCCTTTTTTATATATGCTCTTTAGAAATTGATTTTAGTATAATTACTAAGGTCACATTAAGATTTATTTAGATATCTACCATTTATATTTATGGTGTAAATATCAATTAAGATTTGAGAATATATATGCATATATATTTATAATATAATATAAAGTTTCAATTGTGATATTAGTTCAGTCCTTTTATCAGATATTGTAATTATTCTATAAGGATTTGACTATTAGTGTGTGTGTGTGTGTGTGTGTGTGCATAGAATATTTCACAAATACAACTTTCATAATAGTGATATTTATTTGAAGATAATAGATATTATTTATATTTAACGTATATTATGAATATGATTTGAAACATTTTGTAGAGAATTATTACATATTATATAACAAGCCACCAATGATTAAATTAAGTCTAAAATTTATTAATTTGTGAATTTTTATTATCAATATATTATTATTATTATTTTATCAAAAAATAGCAATGCATCTAGCGCTAAGGTACATGGCGTTGTTGTTGTTGTTGTTATTATTATTATTATTATTATTATTATTTATATATATATATATATATATAGCAAAGTGTTATTATAAAATCACATAAGTTATTATTGTTGTTTTTCCAAAATTATCAACGTGATTCCCACAACTTTGGCTGGTGTTAGTTTTGTAGAAGCAATAGTAATGGTATAATGAAATCTCTGGAGCTATAGTCACATGGGTTAGTTAGGTTTTAAATTTACAAAGTGTTGAAACATGAACTGAAGTTGGACGGCATGCTTCCTAATGCGGAAGTGCTCCGATTTGAAGTTATATTTTTGTACCCTCGTATATATATTTAGCACATTATAGTCCTCCTAAACATTCTTTTAAGAACCCTAACCACCTAAGAATTTTTCCCTAGAAAGAAAGACGAAATTTCTCTCAACTCTCTTCGATTAATCTCTTCCGATAGGTGCTCTCATCCCTATCCTTATATGGTTATGAGTTTAGCAAATCTTTAGATTATTATGGTATAGTTTTCTCTTCTCATTCAATTCCAAGTCATTCCTTATTCTTGTCTATAATTCCATGGCAATTGAAAGTGCCATTCCAATTCCTCAGTATCATGTAGGCAGTAGTCAGGCACTTCTGGCAATGAACAGTGAGTGGGTTTAAGCTCATGGCCATACTTTTAGTCATTATTAGTATTTTTTTTTTTTGCATTATATAAATTGTTTATGAAATTACAGAATGACTTATGCCAGATATATGCTTTCACAGATTATGTTAATTTTCAGAATAATTATTGTTTTTTAGAGTTATCATGAAAACCTTATTTTAGAAAATTCATGGGGATCATATTTGATACCTTGCATGTTATAGAACATCTTTTTCTCAGTTTATGAAATTATGAGACCTTTATTTAATGTTTACAGCAGAAATAATGATTATCATGTTTTTCAAACTATGAATTTCCTATAAAGATTTTAGAATATCATATATGATTTATTGAAAGTGTTGAATAAAGTATGATTCATAACAATTGTCAGATACATGCTCTGTTGGCTTATGAAATCATTATGTCTACAAGCTGGTGATCCCTTGGGCATGATTTTAGAATCTCAGTTATGCTAAAGTCAAATTGTTAGAAGATAACAATTATCAGATACATACTCTGTTGGCTTTTGGAATCATTATGTCTACAAGCTGGTGATCCCTTTGGCATAATTTTAGAACCTCAGTTATGCTAAAGTCAGATTGTTAGAATTATATGAATTCAAAGCTTTCAAGATTTATCTAGTTTAATTGCAAGTTTTTATTTTATAATTAGTGAGAAACAGATCAGCGAGTTAATGGCTGCAGAATTGATCGTTAACCTTGATACCAAGTGGTCCGCTAGAGGACTAGCTCACCCACAGTAAGGAACCTAGTGAGGTGTCCATTATAGGACCTAGTTAGGTGCCCATCAGATTAGCCATTGGCTCAAATTCAGCTATCCAACTCAGATATTTATGTATAGAATAATTCTTATTTCTCTACTAATTATTGCCATGATTTTAGATAAATTGTTTTTCAGTTAAGTTGTATGTATCTAAATATATAAAGTGTTTATAGCAACTACATGTATATATTATGTATTTTGTTGTTGTCCCATGTGGGTTGTGAGTGGAGACTCGCTCACTGAGTTTTGATGAACTCACCCCTCATTTTCCTCCCTTTACAATTACAGTTGCAGATCCAGTTATCATTCAAACCCAGTCTAAGTAGCTTTGCAGCTGTTCTATTGGTGAGCTTCACTTTGTAGTGAAGTTTAAATTAGGATCGTGATAGAATAGAGTGCTCCAATAGTGTGCGGGCAGGGTCCTCAAGCATCATTTAGCATGTATGATTATTTTAAAGTTATGTTGTTTTATCATAATTATATTTTATGTAATTTCTTCAAGGAACACAATTCAAGATTATTTATTTCAGTTATAGGTTTTGGAATTAGATTAATTAAATATTTTATTTATTTATTTTATTAGTAAAGTTTTCAAGAAATTTTAAGGAATTTATTGATTTATAATTTATTATGAGCATTAATTTAGTAATTTAATATGCATGATTTCATGAAAATAATTCTAGAAGGCTTCCATAAGGGACAATATCACTTATGTGTCGATCACGATTTTTGGGTCGTGACAATGGTCTTTGAGCACCAAGTATCATGTTCAGAAACTTGTAACCACTTAACATTTTCTCAAGGTTAGATTTGAGAAGTTTTGAAGTTCTTTTAATTTCAAAAACCACCTTTTGGACTTTCTGATCCTTTTCAAAAACTTTAGTTTGTAAGGCTTTTACTTTAACATTTAAAAACTTGTTTTCTCCTTTTAGTTTCTTCTTTTTCAACCCTTAGATTCTCATAATCTATTTGGACTTTCTCAAGTTCAAAAGTTACTTTCTGATGATTTTTCTTGAGAAAGATAATGAGAAGTTAAAGTTTGAGAATTTTCCAGCAACTCATCATACAATCTTAACAACCCATCATGAGAAAGTTTTGGTTCAGAAAGTTCTCTTAACTTCTTTTCTTCTGTAGAAACGTAGTTAGCCATAAAGCACAGATTTGCAACATCTTCCATTTCATCTTGAGTTTCTAAACATTCTTTCTCATATTCAGAATCACTCCAAGTTGCAAGCATTTCTTTCTTCTTAGGAGTGAACTTTTTCTGTGAGCCTTTGAGCTTTGGGCAGTTAGTCTTGAAGTGTCCTTTTTCACCACAATGATAGCAATTAACATTCTCAAGCTTTGCTTCCCTTTCTTATCCTTTCTAAAGGTAGACTCCTTCTTTTTTCTGTGTCTTCTTTTCCATGCTTTTGAAATTTTTCTAATCAACATGGAGATATCATCTCTATTTTCTTCAGAATCTTCTTCAGACTTTTCTTCTTCTTCAAAAACCTTAGTAGCCTTCATAGTCTGCCCATGATTTTTTCTTTCTTGAGAAAGTTTTAGAGCCATGGACTTGTTTCTTTTCATGGTTTCATTATGAGCTTCAAGAGGCACCACCTAATGGGTTTTCAGAGAGCCTATGAGGGCATCCAAACTAAAGGTCTCAAGATCCTTTGCTTCTTTGATGGTTGTGACTTTAGGAAACCATTTTAAGGGAAGACTTCTAAGAATCTTTCGTACCATCTATGCATTTGAGTATCTTTCATCCAAGGCCTTGAGTTCGTTGATGGCATACATAAATCTTGATGTCAATTCATCAATGCCCTCATGTTTAGTCATTTTGAACATTCTATATTGATGCACAACATGTTTATCTTGATCTCGTTGACTTGATTTGTTTCCTCATGGAGCATTTGCAACCTATCCAAAATCTCCTTGCCCATGTCACAAGCCATGATCTTGTCATATTTAGCTTTGTTTAAGGCATAAGTAAGAAGGTACTTGGCCTTGAAGTTCATCTAAACTTTGGGTTTTTGTTGATCAGTCCATTTATTTATGGGGATTTGTCTTGTTGTTGAAGGTCTACCTTCATTGTTTCCAACAAAAAAAAATTTTGAAACCTCTTCCATTGGTATGTAATCACCATTCTGGATTGTTTTCCATAAGTCAAGACTTATGCATTTTACAAACAGCTCCATTCTTTCTCTCCAATAAGCATAATCACTATTATCAAAGAATAGAGGTCTGTTAATAGAGTGTTCTCAGCAATGTGTACTACATTATGGGCCATCTTGCCCAAAGATCTTTTTTTCGCTACAACTGTTAAGATGCTCAACCTTTTAGAGGCATAAGCTTTGATGCCAAATATAGGTTGTATAGAGAAAGCACAAGAAGGGGGGTCGAATTATGCTTATTAAAAGAAATTTTCTTTCTAAAACTTAAAATAGATGCTATCAAGTCTTAGGACTTGAAGGTAGCCAAAAACTTAGATAACTTTAGAAAATGACTTTTTGATGTGTTTAGAAATTAAAATATGTTCAAAAACTTAGAAAAACAATTTTGTAACATACATAGAGTAAAAGATGCACACAAAGTAGATAACGAAAGATTAGGAGATGAGAAAATCACTCAAAAGCTTTTATACTGGTTCCACCAACCTTTGTCCATCCAGTCCTCAACCAACACTGTTGAGAGTTCCTCTATAAACTCTCTTACACGAGATACATCAAATAATCTTTCTCTAGCCTTCTCAAGCTAACCTAGTGAGTAATCAATATAATCGACCCTCATTCACAACTAGTTTTTCACACTAGTCTCTCTAAGCTCTCTTACATTGATCACTATTGGATCAAGGTACAACAAAATGAAGGTTTGGTTGTTTCACTCATATTTTCACTCAAGTTTCCTAAGATATGAGAATTGTGTAAGGAAATCAACTTGAGACACTTTTTTCTAAACTTCTTGCAGAAGAATGTTTGCTAATGAGTAAGAGAAACAATATTTGTCACTTGAGAAATTGAAATGGATATAAAACTAGACTTCAAAAAGTTTAAAGAAGGCTTTGAATATCTTGAGTGTAAAAGTTCCTTCCATATTGAAGATATGTTGCTTTTATACTTGAATTTTGAATGAGACTATTAGTCCTTGATTTCTTCTCCTTTTGACACGTGTCGAACAATTGATATGTGTGTCTTAGGATTAGTCTTCTATATATTTGAGATGAGTTGTATCAATAACAACTGTTACAATACAAAAACTGTTATAGTATACTTTGAAGGTACTTCCAAAACTCTTTTTCAAACTTGCGTAGTTTTTGAACTTCTCAACTTGCAAAAACTTCATCATTTTGAACTTCCAAGTATAAGGCTAGTAAGATATGAGTAGCTACTTTTTGAGGCTTTGTCTTCATTGAATTTGAATTTCTTCAATTTTTTATGAGCACATGTAATTTCTTATATGTATTTTCGGTTTCTTATGCTTCTATATTTTCTGAGCTCTTCAAACTCTTGCTATGTTTCTTTCTAAAGTAGATGCTGGTCTTTGGAGAGTGTTAGGCACTTCAATTTGTAATTAAAAACTTTTGGAGGATTAATTTGTAATTAAAGATAATTAATTTTATACTTTTTCTTATGAGATATATTTAAATTATGTGTCATAATATATGATTGGTTGAAGGTATCTTGGGTTCCAAATCCTGGCAATTAGCTAGGTGCTATAGAAGGTTGATATTTTTTCAATCGTGCTCCTTTTCTTTAATAAAAAGATTATGCTCTTTAATATCATAAAAATAATATATGGAAAGGTTCAAGTTCCAACCGGAGCATATATACGTTCTAAATACTTAGCGAAGGAAAGATTCGAATCTGGGAACAATTGAAATTCATATACTTTTGCATAGTGCTTGTTGACGACCATGGAAAGAAGGGAACAAATAGTAGTAAATTGTAAATGGATGCATTGTCAGCCTCAGTTATTTAAGGATAAATGGCTAATCAAACTTTGCTTTAGCCTTTTACAACGTTTCCTCGTTGCAGATGTCCCGGTTATATATCATCATATATGCTTTACCGCTTCACCAATAAATACAAAATAGTTTTTTCACATTGAAATACGTATATATGTTTTAATTAATGTTTGAACCATGTCATCCTCGGTCTAAGGCACAACCATGAAGATTCTGAATATTGTAATACGTAATTAATTTTGATATCAAGCTTAATCTATTTCCAATGAAGCTTAAACTTCATACCATCAAAGTTTTTTAATTAGATAAAAAAAAATCTTTATACTTATCATAATATATGTAATTAATTCAGCTGCATCACTTATTTAAAAGAAAAATGAATAATACATATTTATTCTTGTTTCAGAATATGTAGGTGGCCCGTCACATATACCATACCATGCATGGTATATCGCATTTTCATTAACCCTGCTTTTTGTCAGAATTGACTTGGTCATCGATTTTACATCGTGTTTTTTATTTTTTTTTGGTTTGATTTTGCTTGCTGTGATTTTTATTTGACAATTTTTTTGGGGGCGGGCTGCCAACTAGCTCTGCTGGAGGCGTCAAGCCCGGGTGCACTTCTTCTAAGAGGCAATATTTGATATTGTTTTCGTCTGTTGCGTTTTTCTTTGGCAAAAATGAAAAAGTTCATGCGGCCCAACACTTTAGTCTCAGCCAATTTTTAATATATAGGCCCATTGTAGAATATGTTCCAGTTTTTGTCATGCATTTCTCACTGGGTTTTATATTTTCTACGTATGCTATAAATGCCGTCTGCCGTGGGTAGCGACCATCCTTCAACTTGTGGTAAAGTTTTCACCTTTTTAATTTGTTTTTACATGTTTTTGAAAGATGTTTTTATCAAATGTCATGTGCCTCATCCACTCTTGCGAATAATTTTTTTAATTAATTACATTTTGTAGGATTTGAACTTTGGTTCTATTCCTAAAAGTACAAGTCCCTTCAAACCCAAAAAACGAAAAATACAACTCCCTCATTATTGTAACTATCATGTACCATCTTTGTTAAAAATTTAAACAAATAGAAAGAAGCGTATTAATGATTTTATATCTAACATATCCCTCTATACAAATCTCTTTTTTGGGTTTAAAGTGTAAACTCTTTTTATAAGAACGTAGAATAACAAAAATCAAATTCTAAACTATTTGATCATAAAAACTCTAATATTATATCATTAATTATCTATCATAAAAGCTTAAACTAAAGGATAAAGAGACATGAATAGTTTTAAATCTAACATAATTGAACCCTACCCTTATTAGTAATTTCTTTATTTGTTTATATCGGAGCTTTCATAAAGTTTGTTTTAGATCTAATGATGACATTGAGATTACATCGTATAATTATGTTGCTTGAAAAGTGACAGCCAAACACTAAACACTGAAAAAAAAAACCTCATGCGAATAAAAATGTTATTTTAACATCTAAAATTGGTATTCAATCGAATTACCTATTTTTATGTGTTAGGATAGCAATGTTTTACTGACAAATACCTTAAAGGACACTAATCTTTTCCTTCGGTAACTTCAAACACATAGGCCAAACCAAACCTAAGCCAACCCCTACACATCAAACAACTCACCCATCTGGTTTCATCTTATAGAGAAGCCCTTTTGTTTTAAGTCAACAGTACAGCCATGGGAGACTCGAGCAATGGAAGTAAGATTGCGAAGGAGATATTGCCAGAAGTAGAAGATCTTGAAAGGCTAGCGCCATTAGAGGTTGACAGTATCTCCCTTGAAGATTGTGAAGAAGCAGACAAGCCAATAGTTAGCACATCCTTGGTAGGGGGGGGGGGTCATCAGGGAAAAATACGAACCAAGGAGCAATGAAAAACATTCTCAAAAGAGCCTGGGGAGAACCCAACATAATGTTCATCCTAGACCTTGGCCCTAACACCTACATGTTAAACTTCACTGAGTAGGATACATCGAGGAAGATTGTGGAAGAAAGCCCATGGAATGTTATGGGACAATTATAATGCTTACAATGGTGGCATCCTTGGAGTTATATTAGTGAAGTTTCTTATGATATGGTCCCTTTTTGGATACACAAGCTCATGGAGTCCCATTGGAAGCCTTAAATGCAAAAACAGCCTCAAAAGTAGCAGCAAGACTGCAGTAGCGAAGGAAGTTGAAGACCTAAAAGTGAATGATGGGAAACTCCCTTCGAAATTTTCTGAGAATGAGGTTTACTCTTTATATCAAACAGGCCCTTACAACTGGTTTTTGGCTACCAAGGAAGGGTAGAGGAAGCTGTTGGGTCATGCTAAAGTATGAGATGCTACAAAACTTTTCACTACAAGACTGACGAGCATGTTCAACGATTCTTAATAATTAAAGTGTCAATAAAAGTATTCTAAAAAAAAAATAATTTCGACATAAAGTGGCCATTCGAAATGCTTATAAACTTTAATCGATAATTAGTATATGTCAAATTGAGTATTGTCAATATGTACTAATTTTCGATAAAAGTTTATAGGTATTTTTTTAACGGTCACTTTATGTTGAAATTGTATTTCTTAACAATATTTTTATTGATATTTTAATTGTCTAGAATTTTTTAAAATACTCATTTTTTTTGTAATATTTTTGTTTCAATTGTGGAATAATAGGGCACGAGGGGAAAATTGTGAAGAGGAGCGAAAGAAGTCCTCACTCAATCCAAAAATCTTAAGATATGGTCCTAGTTTGGGAGTTGCTGTCCCACAAAGCCTTGCAACCTAGTACAAGGATAACTCTGGGGAGGAGGTGGAGAGCTACAAGCGGAGATGGAGTGTTGGATAAATCTTCAACTATCAATCAGATTCTCCGTAGGTAACAATTTGGTTTCTATGCCATGAAGTTTTCTAACCTTAGAGAATACTAAAGGGCCCTTGCTAAATATATAAACCAAATTTCTTACCAAAATAAAATTCACCTACCAAATTACATTTAAAATTGAAAAAAAAAAACTAAAAAGGGATTGATAGTAGGCGCTCATCAATCCACTAGTATATATAAATTAAGTCTCATGCGAAAATCAATTCTTTCCAACCCACGTCTTCTACATTTTTGTGTTAATTTCTAATACTTGAGCTGTGATACGCTAGCCTAAGTTTATCAAGACAACTCATCTAGGTAGTACCATGGTTTTGAAATTTAGTTTTGCAAAAGTTTTCTTTAATTTTAGGGTGGACTCTATTCGACCTCCTAGTAAGCATGCATTGGATCCGCCAAGCATGCCCCAGAAGTTCCTAATCAGCATAAGCCAAAGGCTGTCTTCAACAGTCAATGACGATTTTGTTTGATGTTCCAACTTCCAAATAACAAACATTGGAAACAAGAAAAAGGTGAGTACGACCCGATGAATCAACTATAGCGAGTTTTCTGTTGTCTCTTAGTGTCGGCCTTCTCCAGCAATTTCCGCATCTTCTGCATATTCCTCTCTGTCTTCCACTCTTACTTTTATAGTCAAGAAAGTTTAACTGCTTGCGACAATCTGTGGTTCCTCCTTAATTGCCTCAAAAATAAAAATTATTCTAGGGATTCCAAAGTTGTCATTGTTTCATATCCAAATGCCTTCATTCTTCACCTTAACCTGCTTAAGATTCAATAATTATCATTTGATAGCCATAAATTTTTAGTTAAACACAAATATTTTTACTTAAACCTATTGATATTATTAAGGAGTCATGTTTAGTCTGATTTCGACTCTACTTGAAACCTTGTATCCCACAACATAACACAAACAATACATTTAACTTTCACAAAATAGATGTTAGTAACTTTCTAAAGAGATTATAATATTTTTTTTCAAAACCAGACGATCCAAAGATATGAGAGTTAGTCACAAAGATGTACGATACATAAACCAATAATGAATTTTGCTTGATGACTATCACGCCAATAATTTTAATTGAAGACTGAAAATGTTAACCCGGTTAAATTGATGACTTTAGCTTTTGGAAGAAGTAATATTTAACAAAATGTGTGCATGTAATAATTGAGAATGGAAAATCTGTGAACGTGAATTTCTGTCCTGTACATGTTTCATACATACATGTATTCACTTACTCCAAAAAAAGTCATGTAGATTTAATTAATAACATTTTGTGCATAATGAGTTTTATCAATACATCGATACAACCGTTACATTATGTGATAATATCTTAATAATATAATTATGCATGTCAAATTTCAGAAAAATTAGACATTGATAAATTTGTAATCTTATTCTCAACATATATACCGGCATAACTTTAAGCAACTGTGATATCATTGAATAATTTGTTATCAGATTAAATTTTAACAAAACTCTATGGGATTATAAGTCCACGTCATATAGATTATGTTTATAAAAATTTCAAGTTAATATTAAATCTTTTGATATAGTTTTTATGTACATTAAAATTAATATAATATATATGTTTAATAAAAGCTTCGTGATTCATTCCCATTGATGTTCGATTTTTATAAAAATAATAAGTAATTGTAACTCAACTGTTGGATCGATAAAAATAATTATCTTAGGCATCAAACCCAACTGCTAGAATTTGGTAAATAATGCATGTTCACAAATCACCAAAGTAGTAGCCTTGCACATAAGGCTACCATGGCTTTTCCGTTGGAATTGGTGACTGACTTTAAGCAGTACCGAAACATAAAATTGACGATTGCACTCTGTTATTATTATCTCGTGTATTTCATGACTTCTTTATAGTTGTTTCTGAGTCAATATACCTAAGCTCCATTTTTATTTGGGTGTTTTGAATCTTTATCCAATTGTTACACAAGCTTACCAATGGGATCCACCACCACGATCGTATTCACAATTTAAAATCATAGGCATGCAGTTATATAATGAGAAGGATAAATATATTTCAACATCTAAAGAATGGTGAACACCCAATGCCCTAATAGAAAAAAGAGGGATAGATAATAAGAGAGAATAAGTGAAGAATAAAAGGTAATGTAGGTCTCATACTTGTTCTAAAAGAAATGTTTGGGATGTTTGGAAATTTGAATGTTGAAATAACATTGTTGATTTTGCTCCATCCTCAATGCACAAAAATCTCCGTGAATTTCTACAAGCTTTCATTCCAAGTTCCAACTTTATCATAACCAATTAATTAACCACCGATGATGACAAAGAAATAAACGATATCACCTGTGATATATTTTCAGCAGTACTGAATAACATGAGTACAGCTCAATGTACATAACCTAATATTCCAATAAATAAAGAACGAAGAAGATTGTCTAAGGAGAGTTTTACCCAAGCTAGAGTAGTTTCTTGTATTGACAACATTTTATTTTTCTAACAAAGGAGGAACCAAACTAGACGTCCCTATGTTGATCAAACTGACAAAAAGACATATATCATCATATGCCAGTTTCTTTCATTTTTACGTGGAAGAAAAGAAGCTTCAAAAGGGAGTGTATATTTGCATCTGACTCAAAATGTGCTCAAAGTTGTCCGTTGTCTTCTCAATTGGGTGAGTGTGCACTCCCTCATAAGTGGTCACCACTACACCCTCATCTTTGGTTAGGCGTTGAACTTGCTTCTTCACATTGCACCCTTGGTGCGTGCACCGGTAGTAGCTCCTGCAAAAATCCATGAAATGGAATCAATATGTATATTTGTTTAGTAACGTATGTATTGGAATCCATATTAGTATCACTGCATACTTAAGATGAGAAGAATGGCAATTATTTATGAATAATTACTATTGAACATGTTAATTGAAAAGCATGGTTGTATTAATTATATTTGTTTAGTACATGTATTGGACTCTATTAACATAACTGCATACTTAAGGTGAAGAAGAATGACAATTATATATGTTTATTTTGTTGAATTTATAATTCATATATGATATGCACAATTACAATTCGAACTTGATGTTACATTAAAAAACATGGTCATATTAACTATATATGTTTAGTACATGTATTGGGTTCCATATTAATATCACTGCATACTTAAAATGAGAAAGATGTTGGATATAAAAAATATTTATATGTATCTACCCATCATTTTAAACTTTTGAAATAGATGATTTTATTAAATGATATTAAAATATGTATGACCAAATGATTAATAGTTCGTTCTATATTGTCCCCTATTATTAAAACAAAAAATGTTCACCATTCAAATCAAAAAGAGGTATTTATGTAAGAGATAGATGAAAAATCATTCATATGCTTCTACTCTATCATTGCGTAAGTTTTTGATGAAGTTCAGGACATAAGCATGACAACTATGTATGTCTATTTTCTTGAATGTATGATTCATATATCATATGCAGAATTACAACTCGAACTTGTTTAACTTTATATTGAAAAGCATGGTCGTGTTAATTATAGATGAGGATCGTTAATTCTTTACATGTACATAGGCAACATTCAGCTACTATCATGAATATATGAAAGGCAAGCTACGGAAAAACCAGTAAAATAAAAATGAAGTAAACAAGTGATCCTAATGATGGAAGGAAAGTGCTGATGCGACATCAAATCATCAACCATATATGTGTTTTATTTGTAGACAAAAGTTTACGGATGTCTCTAAGTTGATTATTTCTTTGATCATCATCCACTAATTTCTTCGAGTTTAGATTGGATTATTATTACAAACCATCAAGTTTCCAGAAAAATTATCTGATATCTTTTTATTTGACCGTACAAGTGTATATATACGATAGCAGCGTATAGCTAGAAGAGTGAAGCGTGAAAATCCAGTAGCTAAGAGAATAAATTAAAGATCAAGTATTTTCATTTCTTGGTTTGGAGGAACACCCTTTATCTAGCCAACAATCTCAGCGAAACAAGTGAACCAAGACTTCAAAGTTCCAGTATTTTGTATTAACTTGTATGAACACAACAAGAACCTTGTTTCTCTAATTCCAAGTTCAAAGTTGGATCTATTGTGTGGGGTCGTGTTTTATTCTTAGCACAATACCAGCACGTATCATATACCAAGTCAAACTAATCAGGCGATCCGTATATTTTGCCACATGTAGCCGCCTGAAAAGCAAAGAAGAACAAAGAAAGAAGAAAGAGAAAAACAAAGAAACATTAATGAAAGTTGATCTAACCTTGGGAATTTGTTGTTTTTAACAGCTTTTTGGCCATACTTCCTCCACCTATAGCCATCATCAAGTATATCAACTTGGCTCCTCGTTTGGAAAGCATATCTAGGCTTCCTAACCTTCTTCTCCCCTCTCTTTTTGTTACTTGAACCACCTAGCTGATCAGTCACATTAATGCTCTCATTCATCTGAGACTGAGGCAACATGCCATCTCTAGAAGCTTCTGCTGATCTCTTATCATGATCACCACTTTCATGCTCACCAGGCCTCAAACCCAGGAATGCATTGGAGCTTTGACCATTATTCAAAACATCAAAACCATGCTGAGAGCTTCCCAAACCACTCGTTGAAATTGGGTAGCCTGAAGAAGAAGAAGAAGAAGGAGGACAAGGAAACAACATGGAATAATTCTCCATTGACAATTATTAATCCAAGTGCTCCAATGCTCCTTTAATTTTCACTATATTTGTGTGCAACTATAGCTAGAAGAAAGGGGAAAAAGGAGCTGAGGAAGAGGTAGGAAAGGTTAATAAAATGTTTCTGTGGTAAAAAGGTTAAGGAGAGCTAATATAAATGGTTGGGGCGGCGTTTAATGTTGGTTTGGCCAAGGTATAATGGATACATACACCGAATGTGACGGAAAGAGAAAAGAAAGTCCAAAGGGGTATATATAACAGTGGATAGTGTCGTAAACGGCACGAAAATTGGCCCAAAAGAGTGTGTGCTATGAAAACTGAGTTACTGTCTTTATGAAAAATGTTAAAAATGCTATTGGTGCTTAAAAATATGATATTACGTTGATTAACGCCTTAGTTTTGAATTCTATTTAAATAAAATTTTCTTATCATATTTAATAATATTAAAGTGTGAGTTAATATACTGTTTTATATCCTATGACTGTAAACAATATTACTCTTCTTGTATCATCTGCAGCGTAGGGGTTCAATTGGAAATAAGAGGCTCTAAGAGTCTAAGGTGGAATTGTGAGGCGGCTCCATGATTAGGATAAAGACATTACTATGGTTTTGTGCGTATTTCAGATATATACCATAGCCAATCAACTACATGGATTATAATTTTAAATTAAATTTGAATACGTCATACGTGCATATATATAAGTTAGAGGCTTAATTATAATTGCAAAACTCTTATAATATAGAAAATCATTCATATGTCTTACTCAACAATTTAAACTTTTAGAAGAAATAATTTATGAAGCCAGAATTTATTAAATAGTCTACAATTTGATCCTCATATATTGAATTTATGTGGTATTCATGTTTTAAAACTAAAAGAGGTCCTTGTGTGAGAAAAAAGTATTAGAATAACAATTTATTATTTTTTTTTTTTGTGTGTGTTTCTACGCGTAGTTCAAGTTATCAAGAGAGATCAAGATTTAATTAATATTTCAGAGCTCTGCGGATGACGGTCATTGGTCATAGTACGTGAAAATTATGGTATTTATTTTTGGTTCGCCGTGGTAGTCTTGGCAAAGACTAGAAGCAGTTTTCTTTGGACTTTCATAAATGTGTGGGTTATGGTCACACTTCACACGTGTATGCGATAATTTAATGGACTATAGTATTTGGTGAGGGAGGGTGGCTGCTGGGTGGGTGGGTGCAAGGTGCGAGGTTCTGATAAGTGCATGTATGCGGAACATCGCAGCTTCCATGAAATAACCAGCTGCTCGAGGAAAACGATAATTGCGCGAATAGACCTAAGAAAGTTGGCTCCAGCATCATTTGTATAGGGATTCATCGAGATATTTAACTCTTGTTTTAGGTATATGAACATTGATTTGAAGACATATAATTTGATAACAAAAAAAATAAATAATAAATGATCTTTCCATGAAAAGAATTGAAAAAAATATTATATTTTAAAAGTTGTACTATTTCTAAATGGTATATTTATAAAAGGGTTTTGCTATTTTAACACCGAATTTTCTCATACACCCAAATCAATACGACTAAAGCATCTTAAATAAATCCACTTTGACTCGTGTAAAACGATTTGGCTTAACCATTTACAGTTATATGCTTGTAATTGTAATAATCTTTTATAACAGTTTTCCTGAGAAAAAGAAAACAGAGGGACCGTGTTCCCTTAACCAATATTATCTTGCTTAACTATTGAAAGTAAAGGGAGAAGAGGGATGAGATAATAATATAGTTTCGGCTTCTTAAATTTAAAATATTATTTGCATATTTATAATTTAAAATTATATTATTTGAATAATAGATGTATTGTTACATATAAATTTTACATGAATTCAATACTATATCACTGAAAACATGTTTCATCTGTTTACAGTTCCAATATATAGAATTTAGGTGGTATAAATAATGTCCTAGATTTAAATCTTATTACAACAAATATAATTTCAGGAATATAAATATATATATATATATATATATATATATATATATATATATATATATAAAATTTAGTTTTGAAATATAATGTAGATCTTTTTAGGCAATCAATCATTTATGTATGTTCATGTCATTAAAAAAAATGCTAATAAACATTTTAAAATTAATAAAAAAAGGTAAGATATGATTTGTCGATAATATATTAAAATTAATCTCTTAAATATATCAATTACTTATGATTTCTAACATTTTCAATTTAATTCATATATTGTTTTTCTTCTTTGCAAATCAGTACACAAGTCATAATCTAGCAAATATTTTTGTCATTAGACCAATAATTATGACACATCATTTTAACAATAAAATTTTGACATGTTTTTAGCTGCTAACATTTTTCTAACTAATATTGAGGTGATGTTGTCTGTCACTATTGTTAGAGGAAATACAAACTAAAAATAAGAAAAATATAAACTATAACGACTCAGCGAGTGGATGTATATTGAGTATTTTTATTTTGAACTCAGAAGCCAACATTCAAAATAATAGAAATAGCGTATGTTGGATTCACGGTGACGAGTGCCTAAAATCAATTCTAGGGCACAGAATCGATTTGATGTGGTTTTGACTGTGTTTGTTTTTCATGGCAAACAAATTCCTAAGAATCTACTGTGGCATTTAAAATCAATTTTGTGGAAAGTGAAAAAATGTCACTTTTACGATTGGTTTAACATTTATGTGGGAGGTGAAGTTGTGAAATTTACTTCCAAAATAATTTACTAATTATAAATTACTTTACTTTAAAATTAGTTTTAATTAAAATCAATTATGCTACTATAATCAATTCATCAAGAATCAATTTTACAAAATTAAAACTTTGAATTTTGGTGTCTCTTTCAAGAGAGTGGTTGTTGGTACTCCTCTATGTCTATTATCTCGCTCCGACTTTATTAGTTATTCATTTGATTCCATTCTTGTATTTTAATCAAAATAATGATTGACTAAAACTCCCAGCAATAATCTACGTGAAAATCTTTCCCTTAGATTTATAGATAAAATAAATCTGCACAAATAATTTTGCGACTATATATATATATATATGTGTGTGAACACCCAATTTTGTCCGACCCATAAAACAAAAATTCAAAAAATTAGCATATCTTCATGTTTTCTTAGTTTATTAGCACACATTCAGTTTAGATTAATTTTAGGTTCATTCTAGTTTTTGGTCCATATGCATTGATATATAAAAATAAAAAAAACTGATCCATCACTATATTTAAAATTAGCCCAATTCCTTTTCAAACTATACTATTTGTAACCTGTTCACGTTTAACCAATCCATTTTTATTTTCGTGTCACTAGTTTGGTTATTTTGATCATTTGTCCCTATCCAAAATACAAAAAAAATAAAAAATACTAGCATAGTGTGTTTCCACTCATCTGTGTATTAGGAGAACCTCCCGTGACGCAACATAATAACGCAAAAGTAGAATTAAAAAAAAAGGGTTGGTCAAAGAGATGACATAATAATGAGTTTTTGTTCCTATTCCTAGCAAGAAGATGAAATTCCTTTCGGCTGCAGATCACGGACATGCTAAAATCCATATGGTTAACCTGCAAAAGGGAACTAGTAATGATGGTGAGCAACGATTCTAATCAGAAGAGGGGGAACTCAGTCAATAAAAAGGGGGGGATAACAGAAAAAAGATTGAGGAGGGTGATTACATTTTGGGTTCCCAGTATTTCTGCAAGGTAACAGGAATGAATTCAAAGATATGCACAACATCATCCTTAGCTGGCTCACATCCTTCTTTGTTTTTCACGAATAATAGCATAGATTTATCATCATAGCTTAGTTTTCATCTACATAGCCAGTATCATTAACACAACACCCTTAATCCCAATATTATTTCCCAGCCACTACCATAAAATCACCTTCATCATTTCATCACCAAAAACCATCACTATCCTTTGATAACACAATCCAATCACAACACAAAAAAGGAAGAGGAAGGCGTAAACATAAAGAAGAATAAGAACAAATGTAATCGAAAGAAAAGAAGAGGAGAAAGAGGAACCATAACAGCAGCTGCTCTTCCGTGTTCACGCCACCGACCTCCCCATCACGCAAAGACCGCGGCAGTCTCCTTTCCTTCCATTTCGATCAGCCAGCAGTGTCACTGAAGTCCCCGAACCACCACTGTCAGAACCCCCACCGCGACTCCTTCCTTCTCTTTGCCATAGTTGCAGAAACTCCATCTCGGTCTCTCCGCCCTCTCCACCGCCAACCCCCTCTCATTCAAGATGGCGTTGCGGCCACTTCCCCTCGCGCCTCTCGGCCATTGCTATCCTCAAGCATCGGCCCTCCGCCTCATCTTCACTGCAAGTCCAGCTGCCGGCATCAGAACAAAGACAACCGCGCGAACTCAGGTTGCCTGTGCGACTTGCACGTGCGCAAATAGCTGCTGCCATCGGAGCTCGCCGAGGTGCTAGAGAAAGCCGCCGCGTAACCCAGCCAGAGATCGCCGCCCCTGTTGCGCCTCTGCACCGCTCGTTGCCGGTTGCCACTAGTCCCTGCTCCATCTCTTCCTTCTCTCTCTCTCTCTCTCTTTTCTCTCCTCCCGTCCTCTCTCTCATCTTCTCTGTGTGTGTGTGTAAAAATAAAAAGGGGGAAAGACCAATGAAGCCTACATTCCAGCCCCCTATTAATTCCGTGTGCATTCTATTTCTTTTCTTTTGTTTATTTTTTATTTAAGTAAATTGCATTTGGGTTGTTTGGGCTGTGGGTATTATTTTTGGGGGGTCTGTTTTTGAGCTTTTGGACATGCTTCATGTCCGAAAAATGAAAGTCCATTTCAGTCTAAAAAAAAATAGGGTGTTTGAGATTATTTCTACAAAAAAAAAAAGGGGGATAAGGAATAAAATAATGAAATAATTGGGTTGTTTCAAATAGATAAAGAATGGGTGTAGAAATATTTCAGTGTTGTTATTTTCTATTTTATTTAAGCCTTTGTGTTTATGGGGTTATTAGCATTGTTTTGATTCTTAGATCGAGTAAATTCTATTTTTTTAAACAGTAAATATTTTATTTGAAAATTTGTTCTGGCTTTTAAAATCAAAACACAAGTAATCAACAATTTTGTTCCTAAGATTAGAGTTAATTTAGCTGCGACAGCTTATTAATTCTAAGTTTCGGGGTATTTTAGCTGTGACAGCTTAATATTCCAAATTTTTTAAAATAAAACTAATCGATTCATAATTACTTTTAAAGAACTACGTGACTTTGAATTCCTCATCGCACCAGAGGATACGTAGGAGCAGGTGATTCCTGTCAAGTCAAAATTAGATTTTATTATGTTATTTTATGTTATTCCATTTTTAATTTATAAATATTTATTGTTATTTTTGTTTATTTATAAATGTTTATTGTCTGTTAGTATCACGTATTATTTTTAATTTCAGTTAATAATCAAATTATTTTAAATAAAGATGTTAATTTAGCCGTGACGGCTTATTAACTCAGTTAAACATCCGAAATGTGACATGACTTGATGTTTCAAATCTTTAAGATAAAATTAAATTTTATGATATTATTTATTCTGTTTTGCATGTAAATATTTTTATTCATTATTATCATTATTATTATTATAAATATTTATTTATTTATTTATTTATGTTATTATTATTATCCTCCTTTTCTCTTATTTATCTTAATGTAAGTTAATTATTGAAACGTGTATATTTTATTTCAAATAAAGAAGTTAATTTAACCGAGACGGTTTATTAACTTAGAGTATTGGATACATGAGCTGTGACAGCTTGGTTCTTCAAATTTTCAAGCTAAAAATAAATTTTATGTTGTCATTTTACTTTGTTTAGCATTTTTGCCCGTTATTATTATTATTGTAAACATTTATATAGTATTTATTTATGATATTATTTTATTCGGTTTTGCATGTAAATATTCTTATTCATTATTGTTATTATTATTGTAAATATTTGTTTATTTATTCATTTATTATTATTATTATTATTATTATTATTATTATTATTATTATTGTCTTCCTCTTTTTTTATTATCTTAATTTAAATCAATCATTGAAATGTTTAAATTTTATTTCAAATAAAGAGGTTAATTTAGCCGTGACGGCTTGTTAACTCAATATTACGGATACCTGAGCTGTGACAGTTTGGTACTCCGGAATTTTCTTATTCTAAATTTGTTTTTTTTTTCTCTTTCATAATTTTCTTAAAATAAAAGTGTAAATAAATATTTTTAAAGGTTATTAATAATTTGCACAATTAATTAAGGTACCGTCTAAAGATGGGTGTATTAGGGGTGCTGTAGGATTAAATTCCTACCCTTCCCTAAGCATAACCGACTCCCGAGCTCAGATCTGGTTTCAAAGATCAATTTCTTTAAATTAAATGGGTTTTTCCATAATTTTTCCCAATTAAATAAAAATTTGGTGGCGACTCCATTTTAAACTGAAAATTCATTTTTCTCGCCGTCCACGTCGCGATCCCGGTTGCGACAATATATAAAATGTTTATGTTGACGGATATCTGTCACTTTCTGAGACTAAAACATGTTGATTCTAGGGCTTGTGTAAGGCATTTATATATTAACACAGATCGTTTGAACAAATAATGGATGCGGTCATAATAAAAAATAGATTTATTAACTATTATTAAAAATAAATAATAATTTATTTAAATTATATTATAAAAAATTGAGTATATAAATTTATTTTAAAAATAAATTAATAGTTAAATAATTAAATAAATAAAAAAAATATAAATATGTTATTCTGTTTTATATCTTATTTTAAATATCATGTTTATAAGATTTTAAAAAAACTTGATAGATAACCTTTAACTAATAACGAAGAGCTTAATTTATGAAAATTTTACATATTTCAATAGCAAAAATTATTAAATAATAAAATAGAATAAATGAATAATTTTACTATATCATGAGTCATTTATAAAGATAACAATGGGTATCAATGAGATCAAGAGGGGACATGTCCCCTATTCCCTTTAAAATTTTACCTCACATCCTCATCTTCATCGCCATCAAAGGTCTCCATCTCCATTCCTTACAGGAATTTGAATCCAAACAAGTATTCACGAAATTATTTAAAAAGTTCAAAAAGAAAAAAATTATAAAAATAATTTGAAATTTTGAAACTCAAATATCTATAATAACAAATACTACTAACATAATCTAAAATAAAAATAAAAATATATAATAAAAATTCAATAAAGATAATTAGAAAAATAATGGTGTGCTATGGTTTTATATATATATATATATATATATATATATATATAAGTGAATATCTAAATCATTTATATAAATGAGGAATTGGCAGGTTTTATGGGATGGGGACCTCATTTTTCGTACCTATCCTATTTAACAAATAGGGAGTTTGTCCTATTCCCAAGAAAACTAAACCTGTCTCTATTCCGAGTAGTCCTCGTGGGCACCCGCTTTGTAGGTTTTTCTGTAATCAATAACCATTTACAACTTTTTAGTAAATTAAAATATTTAATCTATAAAAATATATTTTCTAATTAATAAAAAATGAATAAATTTAATTTATACAATTTCAATTATATCTCATTTCCTTATATGTTCTTTTAGAAAATTAAAATATCAACATTAAAATATATGTTATTATTAATATGTTATAATTAGTAAAAATATTATAAAAAATCTTAATTTATGTCATCTCAATTATTGGAGTAGACATCAATTACACAATTATTTTGAGTAAAAAAGTATTGCAATTATTTAATTTTCAAAAAATTTAATAAAGAATTAGTATTATTATCAAAGAAGTGTAAATTATGGAACTAATTTTTTTAAATATTTTAATGTTGAAAAATTAAAGTCTGTTTTTCAAAAAAAATTAATATGAAAAAAAATTGGAATTGATATGTTAAAATATTTAAGTTGCAAAACATCAAATATGGTATAGTGAGATGGATAGATGATTTTTTTTAAAAAAAAAGCTCTTTTGAAGTTAGAAACTTTTGGGGAAAAAGAAAGAATTGAAAAATATATTGTTGATATAACTATTTAAGAAAGAGATAAATTTAGGAGAAAATATGCTTGATTTGTAAAAGAATATGAATGTAACTAACTATAGAATGGATGAATGTATTTTTTTTTTCAATATTTAAGTTAAAGAATGAATTATAAATTTTCATTTCATTTATTATTCTTATGGTGGTTTTTGAAAATTATATTTGTGCAAATATTTTTTTTTCAAATATATGAATACATTTATTTTTTTATGATTTTTAATTTATTTTTCGTTTTTATTAATAATATTAAATGTAATAATACTTTTCATTGTAGTGTCAAATATAAGTCATAAAAAATTTTAATTATAATATTTTAAGGCTTCTAATTAATATGTTGAATGTTTAAAAATTATGGAATTGATAATTGGTATAATATTCAATATAGACAATGTGTTAATAGAAGAAAGATATGAAAATATAATTAGAAAAAATAATTAATAATTATAACACAAATAAAAATTTAAAAATTGACTTTAAATAGAAATGTCGAGAAAATGATGGGATATAAATTTCTCAATGAATGGCACCTAATAAAACTTTCCTTGATATGAGTTCTAAATTATCAGTAGTATAGATTAATGATAATTATTGCTAAAATTAAGTAGACTAAATTAAAGTGAATAACATAGAAAAAATATAGCAATTGAGAAATGTGGTATTAAATAATATATATATATAATATTTAAATTAATTTAAAATTGTGGTATTAAACGTGATATATAATTTTTTATATAAAAATTGATTCAAACGTTGTATCATAATTAAGGTTATTATCAAATTCATTTAAAAATATTACTTAATTGATATTAATTTGGAAACCCTTGAACCAATATCAGATTAAATTTCAAATGAAAAAAATTTATTATAATATAACAATACTGTCAACTGATATCCAATTAATATGGGAGCAATTAATGATAATATCAAATGATTTATATCAAATAATAATGATAAACCAAATGATATTAGTTACAAAATTTGTGTATTAATCAATTAGATTTTTTATTATTTATTTTATTAGAAGTCAGATTTGTTTCTATGAAATATCTATTGTTCATTATTTAATTTATTTATTGTTAATTTGAAATTTTATATTTCACATATATTTTGTAAATAATTTAATTTTTTATCAAGTACTGTGCGTAAAATGTATTAAAACATAATAAAATGAAGAATATATATTTGTGTAAATTGTAAAAATGTTATTTAAAATTAAATTAAAGTCAAATTTTTAGGTAAATAATTATTATTCAATTCTAATAATATAATCCTTTTCTCATTATATTATAGAGCATTATCAATTTGTTCCTTTTTAAATTTTTTCATGAAAAACATTTTATTCCTATATATAGTAGTATAAATAAATATGAATAAATGAGTCTAATATTATGCAAGACCAAAATATAATTGTAATGATTCATTACATAATCTGAGATAAAAAGAAATTAATCACGTTGCCTGAAATTAGAAACTAAAATTTCTAAAACATAGTTTTTTAACATTAATTTGATGTACTACCATATAAAATACATAAAATATAACCAATAAAGCCTGGTACTATTGGTAAGGTGGCTGGGTCCTTTAAGTATGTGTCAGATATTTGACTCCTACCGTGTGTATAGAAAGGGGCTTTGTTGAGAGAGACAAAACCTACTTCGGTGATTTTCACGCCTCGGAGGGATTAATCTTCGGCTGTTGGCCGGAGATACTTTTGAGCAATAAAAAAAACATAAAATATAATAAGTAATAAGAATCAAATATGAACTATCATCACAAAAATAACTTTTAAAATTATAAATATATGTTTAACAGTAGCAGTATTTAATTTGAATGGTAATGGAAACCTTATTTTAAAAGGTTAAAATTATACACATAAGAATAATAAGTTTAAAATGATCAATGTTAAAAAGTTGTAAAATCAAAAAAGATTTTCATTTTAGAAATAGGAATATCCATTTAACTGACAATAAGAAACAAAAGAAATAAAACCAAATAATTTTATGGATCATATAATATAAACACTGTAATTCAATACTTATTACTATAAAATCAAAAATCAAATCATGTTTCACAAAGAAAAAAAAACCTGCAAGAGGAAGAAACTATAAAGATGGTGAAGCAAAAATATGATGACAGTAGAAGCAAACATGATGCTTATTTTTCCATTCAGGCACATTCTTCTAAATAATGCTTTTAGTCAAATTACTCCTTTTTTTTATGAGAAAAAAAAGAGAATGTTTTCATATTGACAAAATCTCACATATCAATATCGAAGACAATCATAACAATTCCAAAAAAGATTACAATCCTTTTACAATTTGATGTATATAACCGTGACAAAGCACTTAAAAATAGCAACCACTCATAGTAAGACAAAAGTAAATACTAAATAGATATGTAAATTTGAAATTATTTAGTTGCACTTGAAAAAAGTCTATTAATTAAAAAGTAAAATTAAACTAAAATGATTGCAATAAAAAAAATTACATATATAAATGCAAAAGAAGAACATAGACAATAGAAGAATCATGCAAAATGAAAAAAGAAGAAGAAGAAAAAGAAGAGTGAGAAAAATGAAGAAAATCACGGTAAAATAAGGAGAGCATAAAAATTGTAGGGAAAGAGAGAAAGTGAATGAGAGTATCTGGGTTTGAGGTTCAAAAAAGAGAGAAAATGAATATATATTGATTAAAATATTTCAATCATAATTCACCAAGTATATCGATCATATCTCATGTTAAAATAGTCTAATATTTAGGTAATTAGAATTACAATATAATATTTGATCACAAATATAGAATTTAATAGTTGATCACAAATAATAATTACAGTCATACTTTTTTTAAAATTATTAAATATTAAAGTTATGAAAATTATGGATTCTAAATTACTTTAGAAGTGACGTTTGCAAACCTTTCCTTAAAATAAGTCTGAATTATTAGTAGTATATCGATGAAAACTATACATCATATATATGGTGGTGACTACAATTTGGGACATAAATTGAATATATATATATATATATATATATAACTTTAATACACTGTTATGGTGAAAAAACGATTATTCAGCCATGCATTGTTATTTTATGAAAAGTGATTGAATTTTCGTTCTACCCAAAATAAAGTATTTGGATTTTATAATATATATGAATATACGATTAGTTGATAATTATTTTAAAAAAACTTTATAAATTGACTACATATCGAAATACTATTTTTAAAACACAATATATATTTTATCCTTTTTTCTTATTTTTACTTAAGCATTATATATTTTATTTTTGTTCTTATACTTTCAAGTATATGGACACAAAATATATTACCTTAAAATCCGTTAGCTATGGCATGTATCATTTTGTTAATAACTAAAAGTGCAAGGACTTATTTAACAACAAAGAAAAATATAAAATCCAAATTGAAAATGTGTGCAAAGTATACGAAATAACTTTACATAATTGCCACATACAAACATTCAGTCATCTATTAATGAAAAAGAATTCAGTCACATATTACTATATTAGTAAAAATATTTGACTCAATTATCCGCTATTAACTGAAAA
Organism: Dalbergia cultrata; assembly: GCA_031216105.1. Taxonomy (NCBI): domain Eukaryota; kingdom Viridiplantae; phylum Streptophyta; class Magnoliopsida; order Fabales; family Fabaceae; genus Dalbergia; species Dalbergia cultrata. The sequence continues at coordinate 24,075,872 of CM062353.1, read as the reverse complement.
CCTTACAAATAAAAACATATGATTAGTTATAAGTGTAAAATTGTTTTACACTATAAGTATATTAAAATTAAACTCTATGATTAAACCTAATTAATATGAAATGAGAGTCTCAAAGCCCAATTTTTCCCATTTCAGTTAGTTGAAAGTATTAATCAAGATGAGATTTAAGTGAGCTGAAAATAGGAATGGGCTCAGGCAGGCGAGGCTAATACATAGAACATAAAATCTATACTTAGATCAGGGATTACTTTTGTTAGATGTAAGTGGTCGTGGTGAGACTTTCGAACCTTCCGAGTTATTACTGTTTAACATAAATACGTACAGATTACGTGGAATCATTAACATCAATTAATAAAAAGAATTAACAACTATTGATCTATATTATTTAGAGTAATGTTATTACATCACCTAAGAAAATATCAAATGTCTCATTGGTTCATGGTTTTGTTTTTCAATATTATTAGAGCTTAATTGGTATGTATTGATAGTGTAAAAGATCTTTATATTGTCGTTCAATAAAAAGTTGTCACATAAGCTATTTTATAACTAACTTTAATTCAAATTTCAAAAAGCTATCAATGCTAGATGACTTGTCATTTTTTTATTGGCCAATAGTATAAAAATATTTTACACATGACGGAATGCGAATTAAACTTATATTATTATCATTTAATTACTCCTAAATGTTAAAATAAAAATAAAAACATTAATGCTTTCTATTTTGTAAAAATTATAACTTTTAAACAATTTATAATATCATACTCTGTAGTTATGTATTTTTCATTTTTATAAAAATTATTAGCAGTGATGATAATTTCAATTAAAAATAATATTAACTAAACGCTAATTTTGTGTGAGTCTTTCAAATAAATTGCGGTGTGGTGTTAATCATACAGATAAATTTGCACGTGTGTGGTGTCTTAGCGGTGTGCGCATGATACCTATGATTCCTTGTATATGAAATAAAAATATTATTTTAACATTTAAAAATGAGTGTCAAAGTATGACACTCATTCTAGCACCATGGGATGTGATGATGATCACCATTATCTCCACACATCAATTACATCTAATAATAATGGAGTGAGTGTCTTACTTAGAGACCCACTTTTAGGTATTAGAATAACATCACTATATTTGAAATATGTGGCTTCAATTTGTGGATTTCATTATTCTTCTGTGCATTATTTTGGTCATTTCCAATAGATATTTTCATCACTAAGAAGACCTTGTTAATGACTATGTTGAAGGGATTGAAATAGGGATCACTACAAGAAATTTGGCCTATAGCAACACTTATTTTGGAAAAGTGTGAAAAATGTTGCCTAGTAGACATATACAACATTTCTTTAAAAATGAATACTACACTTTTTAGGCTAAGGTAATTTTTTTTTTGTAGGGTTCACAAATAAAGCGTGACTAATTGTCTAAGGCAATATTTTTTTAATAAAGACTGCATTTTTCAAACTAAGACTTCACTTTTCATAATATTGTTATATTTGGAATTGTGAACACCCGATTTTATGCGGCCCATAAAACGAAAATCTAAAGATCAGCGTATTTTTAGAGTTTAACCCATTTATAGAAGCATGTTAGTAGTTTAATTTTGTTAAAAGAAATTGCAAACCATTTTAAGTCTTGTCTATAGTTCATTGCTGTGTTTGATGCAAATTCAATTCAAACCATTTTTGTTTAGATTCATTTACTATTGTTTTATTTTTTGTTTCACGTTCAGCCCACCTTCAAAAAGAAAAAAAAAGGGGTCCGTTTTCATCTAGCAACAAAATAATAATAATAAAAAAAAAAGTAAATAAAAACGAAGTGGCAGGCATGGGTTCACATACCCGTGAAGCAATAATAGAATTGGGATGAGGAAAAGTGAAAAATAAATAAAGGGAAAAGAACACAATGATGATGTTTTTCTCAGCTTTGTGCAAAGCGTTAGAGTTCCTTTCGGTTCCAGAGAGCATGTGAGCTGGGGAGAGCTGTCAACCAACCGGAAAAGCAGGGATGAACATCATAGAAATAGAGAGATTTTCATCAATAACCGGGAGAGGACATTCATTCCCAGTCTCTATTCTTCTAAAAAAGGGTGGAATTCATTCATTTTTTTTATCATTCGGAGTGCTAGTCACATTTTTTGGAGCTCTTGGCAACAATCAGGGAGAAGAAGCAAAAAATCAAACAGAGATAGGTACAGATAAAATTTTGAAAATCATTTGTTCATTTCTTCAAGTACCGACATCATTGTCTAAACCAAAAATCCATTCCTTTGTACCAAGATAACCAAAGACAACCAAAATCAAGCCCAATCACAGTTCAAAACCATAACCCAAATTAGGTCCAATCATTATCAAAATGCATGCTCAAGCACATCATTTCCATTCCACGATCATAAACTCAACCAAAACAAAAAAAATTTACAGCCATAAAATCACTCTCAGCCAATAAAAAAGTCCAACAAAATCCATGTTCAAATCATAGAAGAAAACCAAAAAATCCAGAAGCAAGTAAAGGGGAAGAAGGTTTTGGCCTCTCTGTTGGTTTCCATTGCCGCCGCGATCCCTCCTTCTCCATCGCCGTTGTGGCTTTCCCCTTTGCAAGCCCCACCGCCGCGATTCCCCCACTGTCGCCGGCCTGCTTCTTTCCTCGCTCACCAGAGCTCTTCTCTCTCCTTCTCCATGTCGCGGTGCAAGCAGTGTGAAACTCCCAGGCGCATCGTGAGCTCCTCCATCAGCCGTGCGATCTGCTCGGCACCACTGTGCAAGCATCGCGCTTGACGCCGCCATCTCCTCCACTTCCCTTGGCCGCTGCGATTCGTCTCCCCCCCTCGGTGCTGCAAGCTTGCCGACACCATGCCTCCTTCCCCTTCGCGCGCAGCTTTCTTTTCCCCTTTGCTGTAGCGCCGCCATGAAACTTCTAGTTCCCTCCCCCTCTACTTCAAACGCGATCTATTGTGCTCTCTCTCTCTCCCTCACTCGGATCTCCTCTCTCTCTTTCCTATAGCTGCCAGTCCCCCTCCATGGCTTATCTCCCTTCTGTTTTGTTTGTGAAATCCCTTTATTCCCGGATGGAGAATCAGGAATTGGGTGTGGGTCGGTTCTCATTGTGGTTTGCTTTATTTGGGGTTGCATTTCTTTGGGCTAGCATTGCTTGGGTTTTGTTTCAAGGTTCCCAGCCCATTCCTAATTTTGTTTTGACTTGCTCTATATTTTTATTTCCTTCGGTTCTTTTTGTTACTTAGCATCATTCGGGCCTTATTCCTAAAGATTTTTGTTTGTTTTGTTCCTTTTAGAGTTTTAGTTTAATTGATGGAAATTGCTGAAAAAAAATGTTATGTCTTTAAAAATTTTTTACATAATTGATCAATAACTCTGCTTTTCAAGAATAGAGTTAACTTAGCCGTGATGGTCTATTGATTCTGTATTTTAAAGATATTTTAGCCGTGACGACTTGATATTCTAAATTTTTTTATTTTAATTTAAATTTAAAATGAGCTAAAATGATATTTAATTTGAGTTCAAGATAAATTATGAATTATATTTACGGTTGTTCCTTTAAACAAAAATTAACTAATATACTACAATTTGTTTTAATGGGATTAATTCAGCCGTGACGGCTCACTAATTCCATATTCTCATAATATTTTAGCTGTGACAGCTTGATATTTGAACATTCTTTTAGGAATAAAATCAATCAACACCAACTTCTAAAGAACTACGTGACTTTGAATTCCTCATCGCACCAGAGGATACGTAGGAGCAGGTGATTCCTGTCAAGTCAAAATTAGATTTTATTAGGTTATTTTATGTCATTCCATTTTTAATTTGTAAATATTTATTGTTATTTTTATTTGTTTATAAATATTTAGTGTCTATTAGTATCATGTATTATTTTTAATTTAAGCTAATAATCAAATTATTTTAAATGAGGATGTTAATTTAGCCGTGACGGCTTATTAACTCAGTTAAACATTTGAGCTGTGACAGCTTGATGTTTTAAATTTTCAAACTAAAAATAGATTTTTATGATGTCATTTTATTCTGTTTTACATGTAAATATTCTTATTCATTATTATTATTATCATTGTAAATATTTGTTTATTTATTCATTTATTTATTTATTTATTATTATTATTATTATTATTATTATTATCTTAATTTAAATTAATCATTGAAATGTATATATTTTATTTCATTATTATTTTGATGTCATTTTATTTTGTTTAGCATGTGAATATTTTTGTTCATTATTGTTATTATTATTATTGTAAATATTTATTTAGTATTTATTTATGATATTATTTTATTATGTTTTACGTGTAAATGTTTTTGTTCATTATTATTATTATTATTGTAAATATTTATTTAGTATTTATTTATGATATTATTTTATTCTGTTTTGCCTGTAAATATTTTATTCATTATTATTATTATTATTGTAAATATTTGTTTATTTATTCATTATTTTTTTTTATTATATTTATCCTCCTCTTTCTTTATTATCTTAATTTAAATTAATCATTGAAGTGTATATATTTTATTCCAAATAAAGAGGTTAATTTAGCCGTAATGACTTGTTAACTCAATATTACGGATACAGCCACACAGTTTGGTACTCCGGAATTTTCTTATTTTAAAAAAAATTTTCTTTTATAATTTTCTTAAAATAAAAGTGTAAATAAATATTTTGAAAGGTTATTAATAATTTGCACAATTAATTAAGGTACTGCCTAAAGAGGCAGGTGTATTAGGGGTGCTGTAGGATTAAATCCCTACCCTTCCCTAATCATAACCGACTCCCGAATTCGAATTTGGTTTCAAAGATCATTTTTATTGCATTAAATGGGTTTTTCCATAATTTTTCCCAATTAAATAAAAATTTGGTGGCGACTCCAATTTTAAACAGAAATTTAATTTTTCTCGCCGTCCACGTCGCGATCCCGGTTGCGACAGATGGCGACTCCACTGGGGACTGTGAGAGTCAAGCCTATAATAATTGATTGTGCTTATTATTATAACCTCATTTGTTTTCTTTCTTTGTCTTTTCATTTTATTTTATTGCTAGTTGACTATTATTCTCCTTCTTTTAAATTTTGTTGCAATCGTATTTGTATATATTTTCATGTCTAATTCTTTGTGACTATCCTAGAATAAAAGATTTTGTTCTGTTTGTATATATTTATTCATATTTGATTCTTTGTAACCACCCTAGGATAGAAAACTTTGCTCTATTTTTATTTATATTTAATTCTTTGTGACTATCTTAGGATAGAAGACTTTGATCTGTCTGTATATATGTATTTTTGTTTCTTTGCACTCTAGGATAGAAGACGTTTGTTCTGTATTGTCTATTTTGCAGGTGTTGTCATGGGTAGTTTTAGGATTCCAGGTTTGTATGCTCTCTTCACACACAACACTTACACATTAATCACACACGAGTGGGGCCCTATACCCGGGTCTGAGTGCAACTTGAGATAGGTAAGAGATTGTGTAATAATAGCCATTTTGGATGCTCATCCTGTTTGGTTATTGCGAAAATCTCGTCTAGAGTGTGACTCTTTTGTGAATATTCCACACCTAGCGGTTTACCTGCTGTTGTGGATAGTATTCCGAAATAAGTCTTTAACTCTAGAGGCTGTAGAATCCTGAGTATATAGATCCACCTATTGCAAGTGTTCACAAAGTAGAATAACCATAGAACTATAGATTGACCTCCAGAGCTTAACTCAAATAGGACACAAAGGGAGCATACTCTTTCTTTAATTCATTTCCTTGTACATAAATTCTTTAACATGTTCAAAGTATTTATTATTTCCTTTTACATTTAAATGAAAATCATCACATTTTTTTTTTCTTTGTTTTCCAGGTTTGTTAGAGAATCATATCAGAATCTTGTTGTGAGTATCTTTGGAAAATGGAAATAAACATGAGATCAAACAATCATGAGGGGGAAAAATTAAAGAAAACTTTACATCTTAAAGCTAAGAAGCCTGACACAGAAAGTCTGAGATCATTAGGTCAACTATTGAGTATGCCACAACGTCTTTCTCTTGCAAGGAAGTATGGAAAAATTTTGAATCTGTTAGAGGTGGAAGAACAGGTAGAGGCAATCACAGCGTTGGCACAGTACTATGATCCTCCTCTCCGATGCTTTACCTTTCAAGACTTTCAGTTGGCACCGACTCTTGAAGAATTTGAGCGAATCCTAGGGTTACCACTCGAAGAAGAAAAACCTTATCAATACCAAGGTCATTATCCTTCCTTACATACCATAGCAGCTGTTTTAAAGATCAATGTAAGGGATTTGCATGAAGCACAGAAGTGTAGAAATGGGACCAATGGATTCCCAAGGGATTATTTGGAGAAGCATATGCATGGCTTAGCTGAAGCTAAAGATTGGGACACTTTTGTAGATGTATTGGCTCTCACTGTTTATGGCACTGTTCTGTTTCCAAATATTGAAGGCTTTGTGGACTTCGCGGCTATTGATGTATTTCTGGCTCGAAAATTTCATAGTCATAATCTGTTCCAGCCCTCTTGGCAGATGTTTATTGTACCTTAAATTTTTGCTATGAGAGGAATGGTAAAAGAATTTTATGCTGTCTGCCAATGTTGTATGTATGGGCCACTGCACATGTATTCCAGAGAAGTTACAAGGCACCCTGTCCGATTGAAGATCTAAAAATGCATCATATTAAGAAGAAAAGCGGACAAGAATGGGCTCAAGACCTAGCCAAATTGAATGAAAAGATGATCCGATGGTACCCTTGGTGGGAGGATGGGCAGACTTTGATCTATCAGTGTGGAAGCTTCTCAAATGTTCCCCTCATGGGTACCCGAGGATGCATAAATTACAATCCAATATTGGTACTGCGTCAACTTGGTTACCCCATGATGGGACCACCTCCTGAAGCTGCAATCACTCCATTTGTCTTGTATTACCAGGACTTTGAGGATCTTGGCATGCTACAGAAAGTCCGATTTGCTTGGAACAAGGTTGGCAGGAAAGGTAAAGAACTGGGAGTTAGAAGTCATGCGGTGAAAGAAAGCTACATCAATGGGTGAAGAATAGGGCCCAAGAGATTAAAGCGCCATTCGAACACAGACGGCAACTCCACCTAACAAGGCATCATCCTCACGTCTTGACAATGATGAGGAGATCAAAGAAATAAAAGAGAAGTTGGACAGAATTAAGCAAGAAAAGATGCAAGTTGAGGCTGCATTGGAAAGTGCTCACCATAATTACGCAGATTTGAAGCGAGAAAACACTGAGAGAAACCAACTTCTAGAGGGCACCACTAAGAAGTTGAAAATGGGGTATGACCACATGATGAAGACCAAGGAATGCCTCCAAGCTGCTAATAAAGAACTCGGGCTTCGAAGGCAAGAGCGTGACCGAGCAATAGCCGAAAATCAACAGTTAAGGAATCAACTTCAAGATGCCAAAATTACTGAGGAAGCCGCAATAGCAGGAGAGGAACAAATGAAGCGAGAAATGAGAGAGATAAGCAAGGAATACCAGAGGAAGATTGGGGAACTAAAACAACACATGAAAGATGAGACTATGAAGTTTCAAGCTGCCTTAGAAGAAGAGAAGAAAAGGGTCACAGGTTTGGAGTTTGAGGTGCAACACCAAAGTCACATCATTCATGAGTTGAAGACTCGTTTTTCAAATCTGGCAGGGCTAGCTAATACAGCAATAGAAGACGTTCCCAGATACCTGGAAATAGCTGAGCAAGAAGTTATTCCTTTCAAGACCCCAGTTGGACTGCGCAACTTTGTCAGCTACTGCAAGGATCTGGTTGGAAGGATGAAACAGATAATTGCTGAAAGAAGTTGAAGAGGCATTACCTTTTGGTGATGATGTTTTTAAAGATCGGTATCTAGCTTTATGATGTACTTTTTCGTCATTTCTGGAAATGGATGTAAAAAAATATGATGATTGTAATCTACTCCTCTGATGAATGAATGGTTGTTTCATTATTTTGGTCTTATGACAATATCCATTAAAGATAACTCATTACCTTTGAACGAGACGTTCTGGGGAAAAGTTGTGACCGAAGATACTCACATCAAGACTCAGCACGATTAACAATCTCTAACAAATTGCAATATTTTTATCTTTTTAATTAAATTTATTTTCTTTAATAATAGGTGAAACATCGCAACCATTGGGCGCCCAAGGAAAGAAGATACCGATCTAACTCGTGTTCATAACACTAGAGCTCGAACCAAGATGGCGGCGGAAACATGAACCGGGAAGAACTACCCGTCTGCAATTGCTTCTGAATCGGGAAGAGCTATTCCAACTGTAACCACCTCGGCAATAATTACTTCTGAACCCGGAAGAAACTTAAGCATGGAAGTTGATGTAGTGAGAGGAAGACTGAACGAGTTGTCAAACAACCAGGGAAGAATAGAGGAGATGATGCGGGCTATGATGGAGTCACTCGACTTATTGAGAGCCCACCAAAACTCAGGAGGTGTACAACCAAGTGCTACAACGATGACTATACCTGTGGTATCGATGCAGCTCTAAATGTCACTCAAGGGATGAATGACGGGGATGGGATTCCGAATAACTCTCTTGGACAACCACCACCTACAATGCCATTAGTAATCCCTATTGGAGAAGGCTATCGTCCCTTAGAGAATGTTCATACTGATGGGCATGGTCATGCTACCCCTATTTGGGAGCCACCTCGTGTTGTCATCCAAAAGCAACCATTTTCCTCGGAGAATAGCCGTGCAGAGGCAGAAAAGGACAAGTTCAAAGAAGAATGGATGAAAAAGATTCAGGATCAAATCAAAGCCATCCAAGGGCCTAGCACTTATGGCTATATGGAAATTGAGCAACTTTGCCCTCCCATCGATGCAGTGGTTCCGAAGGACTTCAAGATTCCTGATTTCTCGAAGTATGATGGAACGGGTAATCCTCTGTTCCATTTGAAGAGTTATTGCACCAAGATGTCAATTTGGTCTAAAGATGAAAAGTTTCTCGTTAGCTTTTTCCATGAAAGTTTAACCGGACCTGCTCTAGAATGGTATATTCAATTAGACCATTCAAAGATTTCTAGCTGGAGAGAACTGGTCGACCAATTCATGAATCAATACAAGTTTAACATGGAAATAGCACCAACTAGAGAACAGTTGAGCACGATGCAGAAAAAGAGGGATGAATCTTTTAAGCAATATGCTCAAAGGTGGAGAGCTCTGGCTGCTCAAGTGCAACCACCACTTATCCTATCCGAAATGTGCTCGTACTTTTTGGGAACCTTGGGATCTCCTTATATCGGAGCCATGGCAGGAGCAGCATACAAAGATTTCTCTGAGTTGATCAACTTCTTTGGAGAAAGAATTGAGAATTTAGCCAAAGCAGTAAACTTCCCATGGGCAATGAAGACACAAGAAAAAGTTTCCCACCTAGGAAAAAGGAGACTGATGTAAACTATGTGCAGAGTCAGCAACCCTTTAACCCAAGACACGCACCAATGCACCCAAGATCCCAAACACCACCATACCAAGCCTCAACCACTCCTTACCCATTTTACCAAAGCACACAAACCACAAATACCATCCCATATTCCCCACCGCAAGTCAATAACATTCACATACGACCATACCAACCATTTCGACCAACATACGCCTATAACTCAACCGTGCATCCTCGGAACTTCTCAAACACCACACCACCACGACCAAATGCTCAAAATCAAAGCCGTTCCGATTCCGAATTTGCCACCTTTCCCTAAACTATCCATTTCAAACGCCGATCTCTTTCAACGATTAGTTGATGCCCACTTGATCTCGGCTTATCACGTAAGCCCATTAGAACCACCATATCCACTGGTACAACCCGAACCTTACTTGCAAATACCATATGGACATAGCAGGGCATTCAATTGAAGATTGCGAAGGCTTCAAGGCGGTCAAAAGACTGATTGCATGTGGTAGACTAGACTTTCAAGAGGAGTCAAAACCAGATATTGTCCATAATCCAATGCCAAATCATGAAAGAGGAGGCCGGGTAAATCTTTGTAGAGAAAGAAGAACTCTTGATAAAGAAGGTTTTGAATCTCGTAACATCCATGGAGAGAATTTTTGTTGGCCTGAATGAGTCCTGGTTACAACATCACGGCATTTGCTCAGAGAATAAAGGAGAATGAGAAATATGACATGAATTCAAGCTGCTTGTATCACTGTGGGGCTCTTGGCCATGACATAGAAAATTGCTGGGATTTCAAGGCTCGGATGCAGGGATTACTCAACTTAGGAGTAATACAAGCAAAAAGAGGCTGAATATACTGATGAGGTGAATGTAATCGAACCTTTCATACTTGAGTACCACCACTTAATGTAGTTCCTAAGCCGAAAAAGTGGTCATTCTTGTCAAGAAACCCACATCATTTGAGTATAAGACTACACATCTTTGTGCCTTGGAATTATGAGACCAGGTCAAGATAAGCGAGAGACATCGGAAACCTCGAAGGCTCGAGAAAATGAAGAGGTGACTGGTGTCATGGAGGTGAAAGGAATAACAAGAAGTGGAAGAGTTTATGGACCCGGGGAGCTGGAAAAAGGGAAGTTTGTCAATGAAGGATATGCGGGAAAAAGTTCAGATTTAGAAAGAAAAGAAAAAGAAAATGAGGAAGAAGAGTTTCTGAAGATCATGAAACAGTGCGAGTACGATATTTTGGAACAATTAAAGAAGACTCCCGCCAGAATATCTCTTTTATCGTTAATCATGTCATCTGAACCTCATCGAAAGGCAGTAATAAAAGTTTTGAAGGAAGCTTATGTCAAACCTGATGTCTCATCGGAAAATGTGGTGAATATGGTGGATCCAGTGAAACGTGTTAACATGATCACATTTTCAAATGAAGAAGTTGTTTCACAGGTCAACCCACGAGCACTATACATAACCCTCAAATGTAAAGGATACATAGTGCCCAGAGTTCTCATTGATGGAGGGTCGGGATTGAATGTCTTACCTGTGTCGACTTTAAGCTATTTGTCGATGAGAAAGGAAGATATACTACCACAAATGATGGTAGTGAAAGCTTTTGATGGAGCAAAGAAAAACATCCTAGGGGAGATGGTGTTGTTATTGGAGATCGGCCCGAGCAAATTCGATGTATTGTTCCAAGTGATGGAGATTGAGTCAGACTACAATATGCTGCTCGGAAGACCATGGATAAATGGTGTTGGTGCTGTCCCTTCAACTTTGCATCAGAAGGTCAAATACATTGAAAATGGTTCAGTCATCACAATCCATGGAGAAAAGGAGATCCTGGTATCCAAACCAGTGACATTGCCATATGTTGAAAATGTGGAGCTAGTGGAGAGCAGTTCGTGGCATAACCTGGAGGCAAGAGGGGCCGAGACTAGAGCAAGATAAGGCATTAATGCAAAATCAGGTAGTGGCTCACATCATGGCTAAGAATGGATATCTGGAAGGAAAAGGACTAGGACCACAACTGCAAGGTTCCCAAATTCCCATATCGGTGCCAGAGAAGGCTAATCGATTTGGTCTAGGATATGAGACCTCCCTGGATGACAAGATGAGTGCCCTGGCTCTGGAACAGAATAAACAAAAAGGGAAAATGAAGTTGATTCCTCACTTGAAAGAGACATTTCCTGGTCCAAATTGAAGTGATTATGGCCGGTGAAGTTCGCTCCCCTCGTTATTTCTCCACCATCAACACTTTGGATGCTGAAACAACTGAAGAAAATAACAAAGTCCATGTTGCTAGCAATGATGAGACGCTGATGAACTGGACAGCTGAACCGATGCTTGATGTTATTGCTGAAAAGTAATTTGTTGGGTTGTATTATTCAAGAATTATTTATGCTTTTGGTTATGCTACTCAGAGACATCATTTGAATGAATTTGCATGATTTTCAATAACCTTTCTACATATTTTCCATTTGCCTTGTTTCTGTTTCTATTCTTTCTGTTTTCTCCTTTTCTGTTATGTTTTTCCCTTACCATTCTCAGCTCGTTAATTTGCGTTTTCCATACTGTTTATAATCCACCATTTGGTTTAGCATTCCAATCCACCACAATTACTTTCCAGGAATTTGAATGTCATAGAAATTTTGCCACATGAAATGGAATTTGGGAGCTTATCAATTGATTCTCTTGCTGCACTTGACTGCGACAACCATGAGTTTGAGGATGATGAAGAAGCTATTGAACAGTTTTCAAATCTCCTGGATTATTCAGAGAAAGGATTTGACTTAGACAATGAGGTGGTCGAGGTGATTAACATGGGCACCGAAGAAGATAAAAAGGAGCTGAAAATAGTGGAAAATCCTGAACGCACAGAAATGGTTGCATTGTTCAAAGAATTCCTGGATGTGTTTGCATGGTCCTATCATGATATGCCAGGATTAGACCCAGAGATTGCTTCACACAAGATCCCTTTGTATCTCGAAGCTGAGCCGAAGAAGCAAAGGTTGAGAAGAATGCGACCTGACATGTCATTAAAGATTAAAGAGGAAGTGACTAAACAGCTGGAGGCTGGATTTCTGGAGGTGTCAAGACACACTGATTGGGTAGCCAACATTGTGCCCGTGCCTAAAAAGGATGGGAAGGTCAGGATGTGTGTAGACTATCGGGATTTGAATAAGGCCAGCCCGAAAGATGATTTTCCTCTACCCCACATTGATGTCCTTGTTGATAATATCTTTGAAATCACCGATTTTCCTTTATGGATGGATACTGGGTATAACCAAATTCCCATGGATATTCATGACAAAGGAAAAACTACTTTCATAACTCCGTGGGAACATTTTGTTATACATCATGCCGCTTGGATTGAAGAATGCCTGCCACCTACCAACGTGCCATGGTCGCATTATTCCATGACATGATGCATAAAGAGATTGAGGTGTATGTAGATGATATGGTCGCCAAATCTAAAGAGGGAGAAAGTCATGTGACAGTTCTGAAAGTCGCTTGAAAGGCTCGAGAAAATACAAGTTGCGTTTGAATCCAAATAAATGTATTTTTGGAGCTTCTACAGGAAGTTACTCGGGTTCATTGTCGCAGAGAAGGGATAAAAGTAGATCCCGACAAGGTGAAGGCAATACAAGAAATGTCTGCTCCCGAATCGAACGAGAAGTGAGAAGTTTTCTTGGAAGGCTCAACTACATTGCTAGATTTATTATTAATTTGACTAGCACTTGTGAGCCTATATTCAAGTCACTTGAAACATCACCGGGAGTGGAATGAAGAATGCCAAGAAGCTTTTGATAAAATAAAAGCTTATTTGATGAAACCTCCAATTCTAGCCCCACCTATACCAGATCGTCCTTTAATATTATACCTCACAGTGTTGCCCACGTCACTTGGGGCAATGTTAGGTCAATATGATGAGTCCGTAAGAAAGAAGGCAATTTATTATCTGAGCAAGAAGTTTAATGACTGTGAATCCCGTTATCTGGCCATTGAAAAGACTTGTTGTGCGTTAGTGTGGGCATCCAAGAGGTTGAGGCAGTACATGTTATATTATACTACCTGGTTAATCTCTCGAATAGATCCATTGAAATACATATTTGATAGTCCTCATGTTTCGTTGAGAATGTCAAAATGGCAAGTGATGTTGTCTGAATTTGATATCAAATATGTGACTCAAAAGTCCATCAAGGGAAGTGCAATTGCTGATCATCTAGCTGAAAATCCTCTTGAGGATATACAGCCTATCACGCCTGAATTCCCCGATGGTGAGGTGTTAACAGTGGAAAAAGATGAAAAAGAAGAGGAGAATGTATGGAAAATGTACTTCGATGGGGCTGCCAATATGAATGGATGTGGAATACGACCAGTAGTAGTGTCACCAGCTGGAAAACAGTACCCACTTTCCATCAAGTTAGATTTTGAATGCACCAACAACATCGCAGAATATGAAGCCTGTGCGAATGGTTTGCAAGCTGCAATTGACCTAGGGATTAAAGAATTAAAGGTGTTTGGAGATTCCGCGCTCATAATCTATCAAGTTAATGGAGAATGGCGTACGAAGGATTCGAAATTGGTGCCTTATCAGAAATACTTGTCTCGATTAATTGAACAATTTGATGATGTATCATTTTCTCACTTAACTCGAGACCATAACCAATTTGCGGATGCATTGGCAACCCTGGCTGCAATGACAAAATTGGAAGTTCATACCAATGTCCAACCCATCCACGTAGAGGTGCAAAGTGAACCGATATACTGTAACAATGTGGAGATTGAGCCAGATGGCCAACCATGGTATCATGACATCAAGCAGTACATTCAAAAAGGAGAATATCCGACTGGAGCAAATGAAGTGCAAAGAAAAACAATTCGACGATTGGCCATGGCCTTTTTCTTGAATGGTGAAGTCCTTTACAAGAGAAATCATGACACCACTCTCCTCAGATGTGTGGATGCTCATGAAGCTCAAATGATCATGACGGAGATCCATGAAGGAATTTGTGGAACCCATGCTAATGGACACATGATGGCACGCAAAATCCTAAGAAGCGGTTATTACTGGTCCACCATGGAGAATGATTGCATCAATTATGTTCGAAAGTGTCATAAATGTCAAATATATGCAGACCGAGTCAATGCTCCTCCAGTTACGCTGCACAATATGGTATCTCCTTGGCCTTTCTCAATGTGGGGCATGGATGTCATTGGCCCTATCAATCCTAAAGCTTCAAATGGTCATCGTTTCATTTTGGTGGCGATAGACTATTTCACAAAGTGGGTGGAAGCTACTTCATATGCTAACATCACACAGAAAGTGTTTCTCAGATTCATCAAAAGAGATATCATCTGCAGATATGGGATTCCAGAAAGAATTATCACAGATAATGCTCCTAACCTCAATGGTGCCGAAGTTCAAAAGTTCTTTGAGACTTTCAAGATCAAGCATCACAACTCAGCTCCTTATAGGCCTCAAATGAATGGTGCGGTTGAAGCTGCAAATAAGAATATCAAGAAAATCATCGCCAAGATGGTGGTGAATTACAAAGACTGGCATGAAATGTTGCTTTATGCTTTGCACGCATATCGTACTAACATACGATCAAGTACAGGGACAACTCCCTTCTCATTGGTGTATGGAATGGAGGCTGTATCTCCTATAGAAGTGGAAATCCCATCATTAAGGGTTCTAATGGAGGCTGAGTTAGAAGAATCTGAATGGGTGAAGGTTCGATATGAACAGTTGAACATGATAGAAGAGAAAAGGTTGGCAGCTGTTTGTCATGGCCAATTGTACCAAAGCAGAATGGCTAAGGCTTTTAACAAGAAAGTCCGTCCTAGAGATTTTCATCCAGGAGATTTGGTTTTGAAGAAAATTCTCCCTAATCAAGAAGATGCACGAGGAAAATGGGCCCCGAGCTATGAAGGTCCTTACATTGTTAAGCAAGCGTTCTCAGGTGGAGCATTGATTTTGCAAAACATGGATGGACAGGAATTGCCCAAACCAATTAACACTGATGCAAATAAAAGGTTTTATGCTTGAAAAGATGTTGAAAAAGCCCGTTAGGTTGAAAACTCAAAAGAGCGACCTAAGCAAAAGTTAGAGTAATATGAAAAGAAAAAAGAAAAAAAGAAGAGCTCGTTAGGTTGAAAACTCGAAAGAGCAACCTAGGCAAAAATTAGAGCAAAAAGATAAGCATCATCTCAAGCAACCTATACTGGGGCAATTTTTGAGTGTTGAATTTGTCCAGTGAATCAAGCTGACCAAGATTGAAACTGGGGCAATTTTTGGAAAGAAAAGGTTTGAAGACATCATTAAGGATCATGGCTATGGTGTTCAACTTGCTGCGAGAAATCGATTGATCAAGTCACAAAGAACTTAAATTGGGGCAAAATTCCATGTCTTTCACAAGCTTGTCTTTCAGTTTTGTGTTGTAATCTCTTTTTTCAAACATTTTGTCATCCAATACACCAAGCAATGAAGATGCCTATTCAGCCAATCTTTTGTTTCCTCTTTAAATGCATATTTATTTATGATGTCTCGAGTAAGCATAAATTTAAGTTTAAAGTTATACAACCTAATAATTCTTACAACAATACATCCATGGCTATCATCACACCAAGAAAATTCAAAAGTTTCAGTCAAACTCGGCAGAAAAGCAATCATCATCCTAAAAAAGGGAAAAAGGAAAATGGGAAAGAAGTGAGCAAAGGTCCAGAAGTAAAGAAAGGTTATGTCAGAAGGTCCAGCGCATGAATTACGAGTTTGATTGGTTATAGTCTTCCTTGAGGCTTGCCTGATTTGGTTACGGTTAGTTTTTCTGAAAATAAACTGAAATTTGATGACTTGTGCATATAACTTGAAAAAAAAATTAAAAGAAAAAGAGAGATAATGTGACATCGTTGTTTTCCATGCCAATTTATATTCCTGTCGGCCTCAGATTGCCAATTTACATTCCTGTCGGCCTCAGATTGCCAATTTACATTCCTGTCGGCCTCAGATTGCCAATTTACTTTCCTGTCGGCCTCAGATTGCCAATTTACATTTCATGTTGGCCTCAGATTGCCAATTTACATTTCATGTCGGCCTCAGATTGCCAATTTACTTTATTGTCGGCCTCAGTTGCCAATTTACATTTCATGTCGGCCTCAGTTGCCAATTTACATTCTGTCGGCCTCAGTTGCCAATTTACATTCTGTCGGCCTCAGTTGCCAATTTACTTTCTGTCGGCCTCAGTTGCCAATTTACATTTCATGTTGGCCTCAGTTGCCAATTTACATTTCATGTCGGCCTCAGTTGCCAATTTACTTTATTGTCGGCCTCAGATTGCCAATTTACATTTCATGTCGGCCTCAGATTGCCAATTTACTTTCCAGTCGGCCTCAGATTGCCAATTTACTTTCATGTCGGCCACAGATTGCCAATTTACATTTCATGTCGGCCTCAGATTGCCAATTTACTTTATTGTCGGCCTCAGATTGCCAATTTACATTTCATGTCGGCCTCAGATTGCCAATTTACTTTCCAGTCGGCCTCAGATTGCCAATTTACATTTCATGTCGGCCTCAGATTGCCAATTTACTTTCCAGTCGGCCTCAGATTGCCAATTTACATTTCATGTCGGCCTCAGATTGTCAATTTACTTTCCAGTCGGCCTCAGATTGCCAATTTACATTTCATGTCGGCCTCAGATTGTCAATTTACTTTCCTGTCGGCCTCAGATTGCCAATTTACATTTCATGTCAGCCTCAGATTGTCAATTTACTTTCCTGTCGGCCTCAAATTGCCAATTTACATTTCATGTCGGCCTGATTGCCAATTTACTTTCTTGTCGGCCTCAGTGCCAATTTACTTTCTGTCGGCCTCAGTTGCCAATTTATCTTTCAGTCGGCCTCAGATCGCCAATTTACATTTCATGTCGGCCTCAGATTGCCACTTACATTTTCAACGACCTCAGTTGCCATTTTCTTTCATGTCGGCCTCAGATTGCCAATTTACATTTCATGTCGGCCTCAGATTGCCACTTACATTTTCAGGCGGCCTCTGATTGTCATTTTCTTTCATGTCACCCTCAGATTGCCATTTTACTTTCCCCTCATCCTCAGATTATTCTTTTATATGTACAGATTGTCTCAAAGTGTCATTTTTCTGATTAGTCTTTTAACATTTCTTGTAAGTTGTGAATTTAGGTCAAATTGGTTAGCCTTTGTTCTTTGAGTGATTCACGCATATTTGATTTCTGAACCACATCATTTCATGTGACTTTACTTGAAAGTTTATGTCATTTTTGTTTTGGGTTTAAATTTCATTGCATTGCATGCATTGCCGAACAAAATCGATGTTCATGTCTTTACTCATTCCTTATGAAGACAATTTTTAAAATTCAAATTTTTGTATTTTCTTATAAGAAATGAGTAAAGAGGGGCAACTGTGAACACCCGATTTTATGCGGCCCATAAAACGAAAATCTAAAGATCAGCGTATTTTTAGAGTTTAACCCATTTATAGAAGCATGTTAGTAGTTTAATTTTGTTAAAAGAAATTGCAAACCATTTTAAGTCTTGTCTATAGTTCATTGCTGTGTTTGATGCAAATTCAATTCAAACCATTTTTGTTTAGATTCATTTACTATTGTTTTATTTTTTGTTTCACGTTCAGCCCACCTTCAAAAAGAAAAAAAAAGGGGTCCGTTTTCATCTAGCAACAAAATAATAATAATAAAAAAAAAGTAAATAAAAACGAAGTGGCAGGCATGGGTTCACATACCCGTGAAGCAATAATAGAATTGGGATGAGGAAAAGTGAAAAATAAATAAAGGGAAAAGAACACAATGATGATGTTTTTCTCAGCTTTGTGCAAAGCGTTAGAGTTCCTTTCGGTTCGAGAGAGCATGTGAGCCGGGAGAGTCAACCAACCGGAAAAGCAGGGATGAACATCATAGAAATAGAGAGATTTTCATCAATAACCGGGAGAGGACATTCATTCCCAGTCTCTATTCTTCTAAAAAAGGGTGGAATTCATTCATTTTTTTTATCATTCGGAGTGCTAGTCACATTTTTTGGAGCTCTTGGCAACAATCAGGGAGAAGAAGCAAAAAATCAAACAGAGATAGGTACAGATAAAATTTTGAAAATCATTTGTTCATTTCTTCAAGTACCGACATCATTGTCTAAACCAAAAATCCATTCCTTTGTACCAAGATAACCAAAGACAACCAAAATCAAGCCCAATCACAGTTCAAAACCATAACCCAAATTAGGTCCAATCATTATCAAAATGCATGCTCAAGCACATCATTTCCATTCCACGATCATAAACTCAACCAAAACAAAAAAAATTTACAGCCATAAAATCACTCTCAGCCAATAAAAAAGTCCAACAAAATCCATGTTCAAATCATAGAAGAAAACCAAAAAATCCAGAAGCAAGTAAAGGGGAAGAAGGTTTTGGCCTCTCTGTTGGTTTCCATTGCCGCCGCGATCCCTCCTTCTCCATCGCCGTTGTGGCTTTCCCCTTTGCAAGCCCCACCGCCGCGATTCCCCCACTGTCGCCGGCCTGCTTCTTTCCTCGCTCACCAGAGCTCTTCTCTCTCCTTCTCCATGTCGCGGTGCAAGCAGTGTGAAACTCCCAGGCGCATCGTGAGCTCCTCCATCAGCCGTGCGATCTGCTCGGCACCACTGTGCAAGCATCGCCGCGACGCCGCCATCTCCTCCACTTCCCTTGGCCGCTGCGATTCGTCTCCCCCCCTCGGTGCTGCAAGCTTGCCGACACCATGCCTCCTTCCCCTTCGCGCGCAGCTTTCTTTTCCCCTTTGCTGTAGCGCCGCCATGAAACTTCTAGTTCCCTCCCCCTCTACTTCAAACGCGATCTATTGTGCTCTCTCTCTCTCCCTCACTCGGATCTCCTCTCTCTCTTTCCTATAGCTGCCGCTGTCCCCCCCCTCCATGGCTTATCTCCCTTCTGTTTTGTTTGTGAAATCCCTTTATTCCCGGATGGAGAATCAGGAATTGGGTGTGGGTCGGTTCTCATTGTGGTTTGCTTTATTTGGGGTTGCATTTCTTTGGGCTAGCATTGCTTGGGTTTTGTTTCAAGGTTCCCAGCCCATTCCTAATTTTGTTTTGACTTGCTCTATATTTTTATTTCCTTCGGTTCTTTTTGTTCGCCCAGCATCATTCGGGCCTTATTCCTAAAGATTTTTGTTTGTTTTGTTCCTTTTAGAGTTTTAGTTTAATTGATGGAAATTGCTGAAAAAAAAATGTTATGTCTTTAAAAATTTTTTACATAATTGATCAATAACTCTGCTTTTCAAGAATAGAGTTAACTTAGCCGTGATGGTCTATTGATTCTGTATTTTAAAGATATTTTAGCCGTGACGACTTGATATTCTAAATTTTTTTATTTTAATTTAAATTTAAAATGAGCTAAAATGATATTTAATTTGAGTTCAAGATAAATTATGAATTATATTTACGGTTGTTCCTTTAAACAAAAATTAACTAATATACTACAATTTGTTTTAATGGGATTAATTCAGCCGTGACGGCTCACTAATTCCATATTCTCATAATATTTTAGCTGTGACAGCTTGATATTTGAACATTCTTTTAGGAATAAAATCAATCAACACCAACTTCTAAAGAACTACGTGACTTTGAATTCCTCATCGCACCAGAGGATACGTAGGAGCAGGTGATTCCTGTCAAGTCAAAATTAGATTTTATTAGGTTATTTTATGTCATTCCATTTTTAATTTGTAAATATTTATTGTTATTTTTATTTGTTTATAAATATTTAGTGTCTATTAGTATCATGTATTATTTTTAATTTAAGCTAATAATCAAATTATTTTAAATGAGGATGTTAATTTAGCCGTGACGGCTTATTAACTCAGTTAAACATTTGAGCTGTGACAGCTTGATGTTTTAAATTTTCAAACTAAAAATAGATTTTTATGATGTCATTTTATTCTGTTTTACATGTAAATATTCTTATTCATTATTATTATTATCATTGTAAATATTTGTTTATTTATTCATTTATTTATTTATTTATTATTATTATTATTATTATTATTATTATCTTAATTTAAATTAATCATTGAAATGTATATATTTTATTTCATTATTATTTTGATGTCATTTTATTTTGTTTAGCATGTGAATATTTTTGTTCATTATTGTTATTATTATTATTGTAAATATTTATTTAGTATTTATTTATGATATTATTTTATTATGTTTTACGTGTAAATGTTTTTGTTCATTATTATTATTATTATTGTAAATATTTATTTAGTATTTATTTATGATATTATTTTATTCTGTTTTGCCTGTAAATATTTTATTCATTATTATTATTATTATTGTAAATATTTGTTTATTTATTCATTATTTTTTTTATTATATTTATCCTCCTCTTTCTTTATTATCTTAATTTAAATTAATCATTGAAGTGTATATATTTTATTTTAAATAAAGAGATTAATTTAGCCGTGACGGCTTGTTAACTCAATATTACGGATACCTGAGCTGCGACAGTTTGGTACTCCGGAATTTTCTTATTTTAAAAAAAATTTTCTTTTATAATTTTCTTAAAATAAAAGTGTAAATAAATATTTTGAAAGGTTATTAATAATTTGCACAATTAATTAAGGTACCGTCTAAAGACGGGTGTATTAGGGGTGCTGTAGGATTAAATCCCTACCCTTCCCTAATCATAACCGACTCCCGAATTCGAATTTGGTTTCAAAGATCATTTTTATTGCATTAAATGGGTTTTTCCATAATTTTTCCCAATTAAATAAAAATTTGGTGGCGACTCCAATTTTAAACAGAAATTTAATTTTTCTCGCCGTCCACGTCGCGATCCCGGTTGCGACAGGAATGGACAATTGTCTAAGGTAATACTTTTTAATAAAAAGATTTTTTAGATATTAAAAACAACACATTTAAAAAGGGTGTTGCCAAAATAAGTGTTGTCATAGGTATAAATTTCTTGTAATGGATGATTTTGATCTTCAGTGTTTTAAGATAATTGACCTTAAGTTTGTACTATGTTTGCATTTTGCCAGCGTATTTTTGTAAGGTGTTGGAGGAAGCCTGCCTAGTTGAGTCTATGAAGCATGGCATTGGTTCTTCAAGACTTTTGGTAATAGATAGTGTACATAAGGAAGATGAATTTCTTGGTTCGAGATAAGGAGTACAGATAAATTAAGTCGAGGGACTCTCTATGGATCTCTTGAAAATGCATCATTGATAGGAAATTTCATGAGACAGCAGTTGTTTTCTTTATTTTTCTACTGTAGAAATTGGCTTAGTGTACGGATACAAAGTTTATGTAAGGATGCTTTATGATGGGGAGGGTAAGGATTGTGTTTATGGGGCTAGCTTCCGCGTGTTTTGAGCATGTCAGAAATCGAACCCTTACTTCCTTGGGGTTTCTTCTAATTATCGAAAAAAAAAATGTTAATTATATATAAAGAAATATAAAACCAGCTTTTAATATTGATTTTTATCTTTATATATGAAAAAAAAATGATCTCATTTAAATATTTACTGAAATTAAATAAATTTTATAAGAGCTTTGTCTCCTTGTGGACCACTCGAAGAACTCAAGACGGTTGTTCTTACCTCATATTTAGAATATACTTAAATAGGAGATGTAGCATATAAGAATGGGATTCTTATGAGAAAAATGAAAAAGAGCTTTTCAATCATTAAATTAAATTAAACTGTTAAGATTACACTTTAATAATAAAATAATCATGTGAACTCCTCACATTAAGCCCACCTACTAATAAAAAATACTTTTCTAAATCTACTCCTAAGTTTTATTTCTCCATTATTAAAATGTAATATTAATCGTTTAATTTGATATAATGGTTTAAAAGTTCTTTATCATTTCTCATATAAGAAAATCTAGTATTTTAAACCATGTGTTTGTCAACAAACTCAATGATTTGGACACCAACCCTTGCTTTTCAAGATCTCGATTCGGAGAGCGAAAAGTTACTCCTCTTAGGCTCAACACTAAAAAGAATTGAGTCTCAAAAGTATGTGAATAAAATGAGGATGAAATGCATAATGTGATTTGTGTGTTGTGTATGGAAATATTAAAGTGTAGAAAAAAAATGCAGGATATAGAATATTTGATTGACAAATGGAAGTAAAGTGCATAAAATGTAAAGGAAATCAAGGAAATCTAATCCTAGGAAATCAGGAAAAGGGGTTGAGAACAATTACTCATAGGACTCTGAACTTTGTTTGGTCATCAAGGTGACATTGTAGAGTAAGTGTGTGAGTAAAAATCTCAACCCTTTCCAAATGTACAGAACCACTATTTATAAACATCCTAGGACTCTAAGATTGTGACACTTGTCTTTGATTGCATTTTTGGATGTTGTTCACATGTCTTTGACAATTTATTTTCTTGTCATATGCCTTTGTTGTCGAATGGTTACCACTTTGTCACGTCTTCATAAGGCTTCTATCAATAACTATTAAAAACAACTGACAACCACTATTAATCATTGCTCGACCAATATCTGCTCTTACTGATCACTGTGGCAATCTTCTTAGATCTTCCAAAATTTCTAAGTCCCAAATGACAAACATGGACTTCAACATGTTGAACTTAGACATGATAATCTTGTCATCACTTGCTTGTAATCTTGGGTATTCAAGCTTCATCTTAAGTGACCACCAGCAGCTTTGAAATGTCAACTGATAAACTTAAAGCTTTGTCAATTTTGATATATTCTTCCTTGCGAATCTGTAATACTTGGTGTACACGTGTTAGTATATGAGTTCAGTATGATCTCAAGCTAGGTTCCCCGGCACCTACTGCTGTTGTCGGGTCCGGGTCTTGGCTAAGTTTGGAGCCCTACACCTCCTTGGAGGGCTATATGTTAGAGCCACAATCTTGGGACTAAAAGTCCCGGTAATTGTTCCCTGGAGAAAAAAACAAGTTGAAGAGTGATTTTTAATGAATTTTAGGAAACCTCTAGATGTGTCGTTTCTAACCCCCCCCCCCCCCCCAAGTTTAGAAAATTGCCGAAATTTGAATTAGAATTCAAAAATTAGATTTTGATTAGTTGGGTTTTGATTTTTTATATATTTTATTTAAATTCAAATAGGGGGTATTTCCTTATTTACATTTATGTTTTAAAGTTAATAGGAAGTAAATCAGTAAGTAAGTATAGAGGTATACAATTGTCTAATGACAGCAAAATATTGTTGTTGACCCTTGCTGTCACCGCTATAGCGGTCCAGGACCACTATAGCAGTCATAAGTGGCAACGCGTGGGTACAGGAATGGCCAAGACAGCTATAGCGGTCTATGACAGTTATAGCAGTGTCAGTTTGATAGAAATGGTCCAAAACGACGCCATTTTAATTAAATGAACCCTTCCACCACAATATATACCCCTAAACTCAAGATTTCTTCCAAATTTCCGGACCTTACCCCAAAAATATCATCTCCTCCTCTTCTTCCTCCCCTCCACTCTCATCCTCCATTAAATCTTCTTCTTCCAAGCTTCAAGGTGAGTTTTGTTATTGTTTTTTGTTATTGTTTATCCTTCCTTTCTCTCATTCCTTTCATACTCTATGGTTTGAGGTGCGGTTTTTTCATTATTGTCAAGTGGGGGTGCTCCTCCAATGTTGCTAGAGCTAGATTAGAGTTATCTAGAGGTTATTAGAGATTAATCTAGAGCTTTTATGATTTTTATAGTCAACATTGATGTCTTCCCTGCTCCCCAGAGCTCAATTGGTGTCCACGTTATCTCTCCCTCCCTTTCAGGTGAGTGGGTTTGATATCATAACTTTAGTTTCCACATTATAATAATATGTTCTTGCATTATGATTGTTAGATATGAAGTTAGAGGCAAGATTAAGTATATATTTTGATTTTACATGATTAGGTCAAGCTAGAAAAATTATTATTTATGATGATAGCATGAAAGAAATGTATTTTTGAAAATCATAGGTCCATGATTGATAGATTATGTGTTATAGGAAATGTTTATATGTTTGAGAAGGGATTTATTAAGCAAATATATAGTGTAGCAACCTTGCTATTTATTCAAATACTTTTTATGAGTTTATAACATTAATATGCTTTCAAGATTTAGATTTCAAGTTATGTTTTAGAATATTCAGTTAAGATAATTATTTATGTTAGAGATATGTGACACAAGAGTATGATTTAGCCTTAAAATAAAGATGTCGTTATGATTTTAGTTATTATGATGATAAACCACAATGATTGAGTTATGATTTTTGAATTTTCAAGTGTATAAAGATATGTTAGCTTGATATGAATTTAGAACTTCAGTTTTATGGTACCAAGAGGTACGGAATTCAGTATGATTCCTAGCAACTACCAGATACATATTTGTGGACTTGAAATCGGAATGCTTACAAGTGGTGAACCCTTGGGCTCAATTTTCACAGCCACAGTTATGCTAAAATCATATTGTTAAAGTTATATGAGTCCAGACCTCTTAGAGTACTAAGAATTTAGGAGCTCGCATTCGCGAGGGATGGAGCACCCACATTTTAGAATGTTGATTTTATTTATTTCTGTTAAGTTATATATGATGATCAGTAGACAGTCATGGAGGCAATATTAAATAAACAGCCATAAAGGCCATATTATTAGACGGCCACGGAGGCAATAGTATTTAGACGGCCATGGAGGCAATAGTATTTAAATAGCCACGGAGGCAATATTATTAGACGCCCATGGAGGCAATATCATTAAATAGCCAAGGAGAAAATACCATTATATGTATTTAACATGCTTAGCAGATACTATATCCCGATGTTCTGTTGCACCCTTAGTTAAAATAATTTATCGTTTAATTATGAGTTAGGAAGGGGTTGTTGTAAATTTATAGAAAGAAACATGTTTATTTAGCTAGCTATATATATATATTCAAATATCAAATGATTTATGATTGCTGCATGTATATTATTTATTATATTCCTTGGTTGTCCCATGTGGGTGATGGATAAGAGCTCACTCACTGAATCCGTTGACTCACCCCTCTCCCTTCCTCTCATAGTTGCAAGTACAGGCGTCCATCCGCCTCCAGCTTTGTAGACGCGGTTGTTCCTAGTGGTAAGTCTTACTTTGGAGTAAGGCTTAGTTTAGAGTTTTGTTAGAGTAGAATGCTCTAGTAGATGTGCAAGCAAGATCCAACCACGCATTATTTTCAAACTATGTATTTGAATTTAGATATTTAAATATTTATGTATATGTTCTCAGAGTCCAAGTATAAAATAGTCTAATATTATGAAATCAATCATTATGTTTTCATTAGAGAAAAATGCTAAAGATTTCAAAGATATTACATTTTAATTGTTATATTTATTGATATATTATCCATTTAGAGAGCCACGTCACCCAGAAGGCTTATGTGGGGATGGGATTCCTCACGTGCTGATTACGCTCCCCAAGTTGGGTCATGACAAAATCAAACCACTATCTTGGTCAACTTTGATATGTCAAACATCCATTATGTACTGCCGTCACCAAGAGCTTTCATGCTATGATAGTCAAACTTCTTTCATTATGGCCCCCATCTCACCAAGGTCAAAAGATAGTTTGGTATTTTAATAGTTACTGAAATTAAGTGCCAACAATGATATTAGTAGCAATTGTTTTAGGGAACAAAATAGTCCCTAACATCATTTACACAAAAAAAAAAAAAAACTCATCACCCACCCCCTTCCAACCTTGAGTCTATAAAGACAAAGGCGTTGAAAACCAATATTAAAAAATATATATATATAGGGTTACCCCAGGTGTCCATTCTTATAAACTTTATGCTCTCTATATTCAATCTTAGGTATAAAGAAGTGTGTTAAGATATAAATATGGCCATAATAACCTTTATAATAGTTTAGGCAACCATCTCATTGTGAGATAGCTGATAACTTGGAAATTTTCCTTAGTTCATCCAAGTTATTTGATTCTATTCACTTTTAATCTGAGCTATTCTTGATTAATTTTATTAAGAAATCAAGTAAAAATCCCTCTGTTGATTTATTTTGTGAATAATTGATTTTATTGAGATTTATTGAAAATTATCCTCACTAATTGAATTTATTTTCAGAAAGACAAAAGAAATTATTGAAGGAGTATTTAGAAAAGATATCATCAAGTTTTTGAGATCGGATGAAGATTTAATTTTGAATTGAAGATTGAAGCAAGACTTTATTATTTAATTTTTCTATTTAAGCCATCTTAGGATTAGTCTTTAATAGAATTTTGTGCCGCATTTTTCATTCTTTCATCTATGTCTTTTTAATTTCTTTGAGGTGTTAGGGAGATGGATTTTTCAAAAACTGGTTTTACATCCTTTTTGTTATTGAGTTTCTTAATAATATATTTCTTATGCTCTATTGATCTTAATGCTATTCTTAGCTTGATCACCCATTAACTATTGTATGTTTTATATTATCAAAAGGGGGTTTCACTTTATGAAATAGGCCAAACTAGAAGTATTTTTCTATGTGATCTTTGGAAATTCTTGTTTTTCATCCTTGAGATATATTTAAAATGGTGCAAGAGATTGACTATCTTGTATATTTTAAGAAGGTCATAGTAGCGAGATATTCTGCTATAACTATTAGTAATGAAAAATTTGATCGGGAATAATATTAATAGGAAAGGAAGGTCACAATTAGATAATGCAAAATTGGGGAACTTTGACAAAATCAACCCCTAATATCTATTTTCATCTCTATTGTTTTACATTTAATTTTAATTTTTTTAATTTTAGCATTATTTTTAATTCAAATAATTTATTTATTCAATTCCATTATTTTCTTCTTGAATAGTAAAGTGTCCAATTGAATAGATACGTGAATTTTAATTATCGTAGGATGACAATCCCTTTACGCCTTCATTCTTCTTACTTAAGACTTGGTGCACTTACTGAAACCAGTTTTCACAAATTTGTTATCAATAGCTAAAGCATGGACTCAAATACTAAGCCCACAATCTTGAGAATGTAACAAATATTAGGCATGTGTGCTAATCGATTGATTAGAATCCCTTAACTAACATCATTTTGGTCTTACAAGAAAGGAAAATGTTAAACACAAAAAACCATTGATCTTCAATCCTAGTCTGAAATCAACTCTTTAATTGGAAACCATGCCAAATTAAGAAGTCACCTTATTCTAATAGATTTAGTCGAACCCAAAATCACGACATTAGAAAGTAAAAAAAAATTATTTAATATTCATAAAAAAAATTTTGAAAAAGAATGATATATGAAGAACAAAAATTGTGTAATAAATTAAATTTATTGTAGTAGAGGTTCGTTCGGTTTGGATTAGATTTCATCGGTTTTAAAAATTGAAAATAAAATCTGATCCAATTCAAACTATTTATAAAAAATAAGATTTAATTCAATCCAATCTTTTCCAATATTGCACAGTTTTTTATTTGAATTAAATTGGTTTAACCATTTTAATTGATTGGATTGAATTTGAACCCTAGTAATTAAAAACACAAACTAAATTTAGACTCTAAATTAAAGTTTTCATCATTTTTCAGACCATTTGTTTGATTCCTATTGATTCACAAAGTTTTTAAGCACTTAGACAATGCAGCATATTTATATTATAGGAAAATATGCTCCTAGTGTACATTTAACGCTGTCACACTAGTCAAAATGATATGTTTTCGTTTATACTTGGTCCTTGTGGGCTTATACATGTTGTCTTCCTTACAACCAAATATTCTTAGGTGCAATGAGACTACGAAAATATATTTATTCTATTTCATTTAATAAATGATACATAAATTTTGTAGGTAATTATTGTATCTTTTTTTTACATATTTAATATTATAGCTGATGTATCATTTATAAAATGAAATAGAATAAATATATTCTCTTATTCTCAAAGCTCCCAATTTTCACTTACAACGATGACATGTAAATACATGATGTATGCTTACGCCTACATACTCAGTATTAATATTGTTTCTCAAGAGCCTTTTTTACATACTCATTATTAATATTGTTTCTCAAGAGCCTTTTTTACCCCTTTTGAAGTTGATCACATTGTTTAATTTCCTTCGTATTTAGATCAATTTATTAAGCTGCCATGCTTAACTGCAATGGTCTCTCTAATATTATGATTTTATATGTTTCTGCGACATTAACATAGCCACTATTTGTGGGTTAGCAGTTGTACTTTTTTTCTGCCATTAATTGTTAACATATTTGTAATTATAATATAAAGATAACCACAATTCAAAACACAAGTTTTGAACATATATAATTAAAAACGTGAAAAGATAGAGGTGCTTCGAGGTTTCTTCCATTGAGTGGTCTTGAGAGAATATACTTTTGGATCACGCTGACTCATAAATGATGGTGACTAAAATCTGTCATTTAATCACAAAATCCAAACATAGTCGACTGGTCAAGAAATGGGGAAAAGAGGCCAAGGTGAAATTTTCAATCTTTGTCACTAAATATTTTTTTCCAATTCTCGAGTGTTTTCTTTGTCAGCCACCCACGGATATCAAATATCAAAATATTTTCTTTGACAATTAGGACATATATCACAATATTTATTCTGCCTTTTTCTTTTTTTTTTTGTTATTGGGGGGGGGGGGTGTCTGTAGAATTCTATTCTTTTTGCCAGGCAGATCCTTCTTAGTTATTTTCTTCATAAGAATGGTAGATGCATAATAGGGAGTAGATATTATTGAAAAAAAAAAAAGAATTGATTCTCTTAATTACAAATTCCCACGATCTTAGCAGATATAATCAATTTTTATTATTAATTAAGAAAATGGGTCATAGTTACAAAATATCTAATTAGTCACTGTGATCGACAGTGGATACTTTTAGTTATGAATTAAAATAAAAAAAATTCGTTACAAAATATCTAATTAGTCACTGTGATCGACAGTGGATACTTTTAGTTATGAATTAAAATAAAAAAAATTCGTGTGCCAAGATTGTATGGACTTTTCACCTGAAGCAGTCAATTTCAATGTGGTGAGAATGGGCCAACATCTCACTTGAAATTTCAGGTGAAATTTGTATCTGTATATAATAAATCTAACATACTCATAATTTACATCCACAGGAAAAAAAGATGAGGTACATCTTAATTTTTTTTATTTATACTCTTTTTACTTTTTCTATCATTCTTTTTAATGGTTGTCCTCAGTGAGAGGAAACCAAAAAAATAAAAAAATTGACCGTATATACGTGTGAATTCATACTGTACGTGGAGATGACAAAGACAAGAGAAGCATGTGGGTTTGAAGTTTGGAAAACGAGGAGCAAAAGACATTAAAATATGAATTAATTAATTAGGAGTTAGGTCCGCGCAGCCTCTTTTCTTCCTCACGCAATACTTTTGAAAAAGCATGCTTCAAAACTGCATATTATTCAAACTCATTTTGAAACGTCAAGTGCATGGTCACATGCCACATTATTGTTCTCCTTGTTTTTGTAGATGGTAAAAGGACCCAAAACCTCTATGATTCCTAATTCCCCATCAATCCCTCTTTTCAAACACATCGCCATCAAGTTTCCCCGAAATTTTCACTCAACTAACGTAAGAGTAGAGAAAATTCCAAGCACCAAGTAAAGATCAATTATTTTCCTAGCATTTGGTCCACCTTCTCCCCCCGCGTTCTCTCTGTGCCACCACCATTCAGGGTGGAATTTGTGAAAGGATGTCACGAGATGATGACCTTACTATGTTTTCCATTTGTTGAACCAAAATTTCATTTTTCATCTATCGCTTTGATTAGGCCCTGTGCGCACGTAGTGGTTGGTTCTAGAACCAGTTTTTTTCTATATTCACCACAAGGATAATGATAATGAGTATTTTCAATGATTTTCAACAATTAAAATGTCAATAAAAATATTATCGATAAAAATAATTTCAATATAAAGTGATCATTGAAAATACTTATAAATTTTTATCGGTAATTAGTACATGTCAAAATATCCAAAAAATATATTTTCGACATGTACTAATTGTCAATAAAAATTTATAAACATTTTCAATAGTTACTTTATATCAATATTACTTTTCTTGATAATATTTTTATTAACACTTTAATTATAAAAAACTATTGAAAATGCTCATTTTTCTTGTAGTGATTGAAATAACAGTTTTGTTGCTTTTGGGCCATGTGTTCTTCGTTCTAGTCTTCTGATTCTTTTCTAATTTGTCAAATACACAAGGAACAAACTGAACTCGTCTCGCATTTATGATAAATTATGCAATTAAATATTTAAACAACCACTTCTATTTTATACCAAAAAGTTCGATATATTGTTGAGAATGTAACATTATTTGACATCACAAGGATGAAGAATCCACGTCGGGGCACTAGTCTTGCGGAGAACTTCTGTGCGTGAGTCCTACAGCCCAAACGAGATATATACTTTCTTCAAGCTAGTATATATGTTTAAAACATTTATTATTGACTTTAAAATATTTTTGATCACATATTCACATTATTGATTTTATAAATCAACTGTAAATTAAGAACTCAAAATTGTGAACATTATCCAATATGTGTGTGTGTGTGTGTGTGGTAAGATAAGTTTTGAAAGGTATAAAATTTATTAAATTATTAATATTGTGTAATTTTTGGTGTAAAATTATTCGAGATACTATAATATATGAGATAGTATTATTTTTTACTGTTACAAACAATTCTAATTACAAGTTAAAATTCAACAAAAAATAAATACTGCATTAATGTTAATGTTTTGGTACGTTGGAATCTAAAGGTAATAGAGTTTAAAGATCTAACTTCGTGTATGCTACCAATCTCTCATATCTAATACAACTCTAATGCTTAAATATCATATTAAATTATTAATTATTTTTTATTTTTTATTGTTTACATATTTTAATATTAATACAATATAAAAAGAAGGGATGGTTGTGTGTATGAAAAATGATCTTATAGCCAAAGATTTACCTTAGGTGAGGTTCATGTATTAAAGGGACTAATTACTATTATCAACAGTGGATGTGCCGGGAAACCAAAGAATTTAATTTTAATATGTGTGAAAAAGTTTTAAATAATCATCAAGTCATATAATGTCACATTAATAAATATAGTTAACTTCCATCCCCACTATTTAAAAAGTCATATAAAAAATGATATTTGATTGAATGAACTGAAAATTTCTTTTACACTAGCATGAATCAAAGTTAAACTCATATAAAAAAATTATAAATATATAACACTCTCTTTTTCATATATTAGAGTAAACAATCTTTTTTTTCTTGACATTATTTTTA
Organism: Dalbergia cultrata; assembly: GCA_031216105.1. NCBI lineage: Eukaryota > Viridiplantae > Streptophyta > Magnoliopsida > Fabales > Fabaceae > Dalbergia > Dalbergia cultrata. The sequence goes on along the minus strand of CM062353.1, from coordinate 24,044,099 downwards.
ATTTGATATCAATTTGATCCTAAGATAATTTGATATCAATTTGATCATAACAAAATCTTTTATATCGATTTGGTGGTAATATTTTTCATTTAGACATCACTTTAATACTAATATTTTTTATTTTGACATCAATTTAGGCATGACATCAAAGTCGAGAATGACTAAATTGATGTCAAAATTATAAATATTTTAGGATTAAATTGACATAACATTTTATTAGAGACAAATTGATATCAAAATCGAAAATACTAGGATAAAAAATATTATTTACACTATATTATTTAATGTTCTTCATATGCACTTCGTATATTGAATTGATATCCTTATTTCATAGCCTTTTCTCCTATTTTTAAAATATACATTCACCTAAAAAAAGATGAGAAAGAGTTGCACTTAAATCTATTTTGATATTTTTATTAAATTTTTATTTTTATATTTTTTGAATGAAATACCTCTATTAAAATTATTTTTACAAAGTAAAAATATTATAATAAAAAGGTAAAAAATTGATTATAAGATAAAAATGTTGATATATATATATATATAATACTTTTGTTATAATTTTCAATTTAAAAAAGATGAGAAAGAGTTGCACTTAAATCTATTTTCACATTTTTATTAAATTTTTATTTTTATATTTTTTGAATGAAATACCTCTATTAAAATTATTTTTACAAAGTAAAAAAAATATAATAAAAAGGTAAAAAATTGATTATAAGATAAAAATGTTGATATATATATATATATATATATATATATATATATATATATATATATATATATATAATACTTTTGTTATAATTTTCAATTATATCTTTATATTAAGAGAACAAATTATTAACAATAGCAATAATAATTTTTGAAATTCTTTTAGACTATAATTTGTGATAGTTATATTCAAATATTGTTAAAATATTATATTAATTTATTGAAACAAAAATAAATGTCAATTTTATAATGTTTAAAAAAGGTATACTTTTACTAAATTATTCAATTTGGTCCCTTGTCTTTTATTTTGTTCAATTTCATTCTTAATGTATCAATTATTGTTTTCAATTTGGTCTAAAATCGTTGTTCTATCACATAACTAGCCTAAACTGAGCTGCTTATGCGGCACAAACAATACTAATGGGGCATGCCCGTGGATCTCTCATAGATTGTACACATCATAATTATTAAATAGACATTTGAAATCAAATGTTTTCAGAAAAATAAAATATAAGAAATCAACTTAAAAAATCGGGTATAGAAATTAGGGATCAAAAGGTATATTTTACCTTTTAAAAATTATTAAATAGAGATTGATTGCTCTTAATAAATATAATATCTGGAACATTAGCATATCGGTTCTCAAGAATATATAGAGATTATATAATTTTAATAATGTTAAATGATAATTATTAATTTATCAATAATTAATAAATAAATATAAAATATTAAAATAAAACTGAATATTTTAAAATATATTAATGTTAATTAATAAAGTACTTTGCATAATGGATAATTTTGTAAATTTACATAGATATTAATTAATAAGGTAATTTTGATTAAAAGTATATGTCTTTAAAACAAAGGGGAAAGGACAGTTTATTAAAATAAAGTATATGTTGATTAAAAGTACATAATAAGAATATCTCTCGAGAAGGGAAAGGACAGTTTATTCGTAAGTTACCTTATTAGATCAACATGTCAAATGGAGCCTAAATTAAACATGTTTCAAGCGTATAAAATAACTTACGCTTATTATAAATTCAATTAATTTAATGGTGAGGATTCGCTTGTGATTTTTTCTTTTGTTTTTCTATTAACAAAAGTTCAGGTGGAAGAGAAAACTCTCACCAAAATCATGAGTTACAGGCGTGCCTTGAAACGTATCAAATGCTAACAAAAGTACTAACTGATTACCTACCGATGAGAGAACCCAAAAATCAAAACTATGATCGAAACTTAAGATTTTTCTTCTTGTGTGTTAGGTTGGAATTTTCAGTATAGCACCCATGGTAATTAAGAATGAAAACAAGTCAAGTTAAAACCAAATTTTACGTTATACTGGTTTGGCATGCTTTTAAATAGAAGCTCTGAAGTTAGCATATTACCATGTATAAGCCTTTTCTTTATATCATAGCTAGATAAATTGAATATATAAATATAAATTATTTACAAATTTAGAATTATACTAATAATAAAATTATATATATATATATATATATATATATATATATATATATATATATATAATCAATTGAGATTGGTGTAAGACCTAACAAATTTACAACACTCAATGGCATTTTATATAATATAATTCTATTTATCAAGTTGATTATTTGTAGCCAAATTTGAAAAAGTACTAGGTAATAACAATAACAATATGAAATAGATATATATCACCACAAGAAATACAGAGACACTGGAGACACAAATCTATTTGGTAGTAGATACAGGAAAAGCACAAAATGTGGGGACATGATACAGAGATAGAAATTTAATATTTTTTCTTCCAATAATACTCCTATACATATTTATTATTTATATCTCCATTTCCACTGTCTTTATTATCTTTATATTTCTGTCTCAGAGCCAGTAAACAAATGACATATAAAAGAACACTTAATTTTTGGTACATGTAAAAAGTGTTGCTTATGCACATATAGACAACACTTTTTTTAAATGTATTGTTTTTGATATAGCAGATGCTACACTTTTTAAAGTTAATGCATCACTTTTTGAAGAATTTTTATATCATATGTGGCCAAATATCAAAGGTAACATTTTTTAACAAAAGGATACATTTTTAAGCTAATGTAGCACTTTTCATAAAGTTGCTATAACAAATGTGGTTAATTGTTTTAAGGCAACACTTTTGAGTAAAGAAGATAACATTTTTTATATATCAAAGGCAACATATTTAAAGAAAAATATTGCCTACATGTACAAAAAGTAACATTTTTCATATATTCCCAAAAATATGTTTTAGGTCAAATTTCTTGTAGTGTATATATGTGTGTGTGTGTGTGTGTATAAGAGAGAGTATGTATATGTGATGATTTTGGATTAATATAAAAATTATATAAATGATTGTAACATATGTATTTTTAATTTAACAGTGAGTTTAATCAAAAGATACTCACATCACTAAAAGAATTATTCAAATTGACATAAGATTTTTACTTTAATCTTCATTGATAGAAGTTAACATATTTGATTCTTTAAGTCACTTTAGCTCTATAACTTCAGTCAAAGTTTGAAAACTATAAGGATGTGAATGTTATTTTTGTCACGAGGTGGAACAAGACCAGTATAAGGTCATGCGTAGCCATATGTATAGATAATGCCATAAGCTGTCCATTTATGTATCAGTTATTCCATATAGATCTAGTCAGGTAATTGTTCTAGTGTGTAGATAATTGCACATTTGGCACGTCTGATAGGATAAGACCTGATAGTATAAGACCTGATAAACTTTTAATACTATACAGTGTTTGGTGTAACACTGCATAAGATATTTAATTTTATATTCAGTAATATCATACTATTTATTGTTTATAAATAATTCTAATATCTTAATTAAATATTAAATAAAATCAAATAATAATAAAATGGGAATTTTTATTATAATAATTTTCAAATATCATATTTATGTAAATATTTACTAACTATAATTTAATTTTTATTAAATGTTATTATTTATTTCAATATTTTATAATTACTTATTATTTCAATAATATATATAAATAAAAAAATACTATTTTATATATTTTAATATTTTATAATTTTAATTATAATTATTTAAATTTAAGTTACTGATCCTTACTTTTATATATTACATATATTATTTATTATATATTTAAAACCTTCATTTGTTATTAAATATTTATTATTTTATTTTATTTATTGTTTATCAATTATTTTTATTTTTATTTTTATTATATATAACTGATATTATATATTATTTGTATTTATTTTATCATTATTTATTTAAGAATTATTTATTTTAATAAAATATTTTAAAAAAATGATTTTATATCTTAAAAGCTAATCAGGTCTAATATGGCATCCTTATGCTGTATTGAGTTATACAGCATTTCGACGTATAAGGGAGTTATGACGTATAAGTTTATACAATACGTTGTCTGTACCAAATAACGAATAAGGGCATAATGTATAGTATTAATTTATACTATCATACCTAATTCATCGTACCAAAAGAACTGTTATCTACAATAAGAAACGCCAACAAAATTTATGTGTATTGTCCTGTGAATTGAAGTGTGTTTCTACAAACAAAAAGAAAGTTAATATTATGAATGGCTAACAAGAATCGATTAAGAAAAGGAATTAATTATATTTAAATTATTTAAAGAAAACAATTAAACGTAATTTGAAGAGAAGGACTAGAAAGTTTTTATAAGTAGACAATAATAATCTTAAATAATTTTTAATCTTTCTCAACCCCTTCTCCAACTCCTCTTGAACCCTCACCTTCACTAGCATGCCTTTGTTTGTTTGTTTTTTTTCCCCGGTTTAGGAAAAGGCTTAACCTTGGAGGGGAAGCAAAACAAAAGTCTGAATACATAACTGACCCCAGTGCCGGCGCAACAAACCACACCATATGGCTAGTACCTCCACCTAATTTAGTAACAATGCAGTATAGGCCTGAACACATAAAAAATTGATCCCAAATGTAGACAGAAATTCACCTCACAGTATGCACATTGCAGAACATGAAAATATCAAAACAACCGGTATCAATCAGCAAAGGCAATAAAGAATCATTTATTGAAGGAACAACATCAAATCATGCAAACATCACCATGATAATAGACAATGGAAATCTAAGTAACAACTAGTAGAAAGCAGCGGTAGCATAGCCATCCCTATAACATGCTAAAACACCAACAAATTTATTTGTGGATAATTGTAAACCATTGTTGAATATCGTCTCATCTATGTCTTAAACCATGAGCACAAAAATCAGCCCCCAAGCTAGCCTCTTTGGCATTACCATCAAGGCTAGCATGGGATACTGTAAATGGATGACACATGGCATAAGGAAACCAGTATTACCATACCAGATTAAAACTGCAGTGAGATATGAGCCAAGACCACCGGGTACAACTTATTATAAAGTAACACCTATACTCTGCCACGAATCAGAATCTAATTCTCAACCACCAAGCGATTTGCTCATTTTTAAGCTCGGACCACTTCACATAATATATTATAGAATGGTTCACATTTCAAAATTACACACACTCACACATATCATGTGTACTAGACTAGAAATATGGGCCAAATACCTTGACTTAACTCGACAGAATTCAGACAAGAGGCATCAGTGATTGGCAAGGTCCCATGAAGATCCACCCTCGATCTAGCTAAGGATCCCTACTGAATCACGAGTGGAATCTTTTATTAACCCTCCATATCTCTTATTATTGCACCGTATCTTCTATATTAGATCATATCTCTTATTAACATGAAGCATATCTAGCACCAGCTCAATCCTAGGAATATCTTCTTTATTCAAGGATGATTGCTCCTAGATTTAGCACAGGGTCACCTCTCACTATATAAGGGAGCTAGTGCCTCCGAGGTTTGACACCTAATTTGTATCACTTTCACATACTTTACCACTCCCTACCTCATTCATCCACTAACTTATTGAGTGTCGGAGTGTTTTTACAGATACCCCACACTCTGCTTGCATAGACACCAGAGTCATTTGCATCTTTGCCTCAACCTCTAGGTAAGAACACCACGTACACCCAATGCATGCACACCCCAATTGCACACACACATCTAGTATTACAACATACCTAAATCAAGAGAAGAAACCAAGAGTGTGCTCAGGATACAAATCCACAAAAGATACCTCATAGGCACTACAACAAATTCCATAAGTCTACCCTCCATGACCCCAAGAAAAGTATATCTAGCTTCTCAAATAAGCCCATAACCTACATCTATTCACTAGTTGAACAAAAAAAATTTCTGTAAACTTATTCATTGTTTAAGATAACTTTATTCGTTAGCACCCATATAGAGAGAATGGTAGCATAGAAACACACATTCTAACCTCTAAATTGCATCCGAATAAATCGAGCACCATATGATGACTCAAAATTGATTCTTGGATTATTCAACATCACCTAATTCACACCCCACTAGGAAGCCCTTAAGATCACTTTGTTAAGTGTTGTGACTTGCTACAATTTAATTTTATGCATTGGCAATAAAATTTCACAAATTTTTAAAATTACTTAGAGATGTGATTTTGAGTTGACTTTTTATGGGATGCAGCTAATATGTGAACTACTCTCATAAATTTTTCTCAGAGAAAACGTGATTATTTATTATCCTTAAAAATTGCAAAACCAAGACTATTACTATAAGCACCCTTCACTGTTTTCAGCAAGCTGTAAATTTTCCTAGTTCCCATGTCAAACAAAGTAATTTTGTTTTGAAATTTTTAAAAGGTATCATCAGCATCTTGAGGTTTCCCTCTAAAATTTTGTGGAAAGTTATGGGATGGTTGTCTATGGGTTAAAATACATGAAACTTGATTCTATACTGCTAGAAAAGTTTTCTGAGTGTCAAATTTGTGCAATTTTGAAAGCTCATCTAAGATTTCTTTTTTGATCCAAATTTTCTAAACATGAATCCTACACGTAGAGGTACATCCCTATTTTTGGTAGAAACTTATGCTATTTACTAACCTTTTTAGATTTATTTTTAGGATTAATTTTTTGGAAAGTTGTTTCTTTTGTTGTATCATTAGAGTAAATAAAGTGCAAGTAGTGTTAGGTGTTGTGTTTTGTGTAACTAAGCCTACGAAAGTGTGATCGGCATGAACAATGATTATTATGATGACTATGATTGTTTATGATTAAAAGAAATTATTGCATGATATGAATTCTATGAAAGAGATAAATATTATGTCACTTTGATATGAGCATGAACATGTAATTAAATGCTTGTGACAATTAAAGTATAAGATGTTAGCTTTCGGTCCCTAGTCACATGTTGGGAAGTGTAACATACTACTTTGGTCCCTAACTGTGTGCTAAAAAGGGAAAGTGAATTAGTTATACTTCATCTATCCCATGTTAAATCTAGTGATGACTAGTTAGGCATGAGCTCATAGCCTAGGCAATTGATGATGTAGAGTTTAAGTGTCATGTGTATATCTCTAGGGAGGTGATGCAATTGGATTAGGAGCCATGAGAAAGGGTGGTTAGCCAAAAGATAAAATTTTTAAGTCACCTAAAGTGAAAGACAAAGATATGTCACAACCCAATTTGGATCATGACCAGCATGTGAGGGATCTCATCCTTACATAAGCCTCATGATCGCTGAGTTATATTATGTGCATATTTCATTCATAAAATTAGTTTCAAATCATAATTCAAATTTCATATCTAATTCATAATAAACTAGAATAGGTTTTTTTCGTAAATTTAAATATGAAACTATAGTTGTAATATAAATCATACTAAGTTACTCATTTACAAAATCAATCATGAATGCTATATCATTTAAATACAATCTAATGATGTAAACCAAAATGCAAAACATGTATGTGTGTGGTCTAAGACCCTACCCGCATCATAACTAGAGCACTCTACAAAAGAATAACACTTCGCGGCAATATGAAGCTCACCACAACTAGAAAACTAATGCTGTTGAGGAGTGAGAGATGGAGGATCCGATGCTACAACTATATCTGTGAGGAAAAAGGGAAGATGGGGTGAGTTTATCATAAAACTCAGTGAGTGTATCCTTATCCATAGCCATAAATGGGACAAGAAGAAAATATACATAAATAATAATAATTCAACATTCACAAATCATTTTTATTTATTTTACGAAATAACTATGAAATCATACATTTGTGGGAAAAAACATAAAATTCATCTTTATTTATCAAGAATTACTAAAAAGATAGACTATCTATAAACTGAAGGGTAGGTACTCAGTCATTTGTGAACAAAGGCCCCTAACTAAGATCTTAATAGTCCCTCGCGAACCGTGTCCCTCATGGACTGATCTAACATGTGGATAAAGTGCCCCTCACTAGCTTTGGTACTAAGGTTAATAAATTAACTATCGTTAACTTACGGCTCTATTCCTCTTAGTAATTCTCTATCTAAATCATACTGGGATCCAAAGAGGGATTCTAAATCTTCTAAGTTTAACCATTCTAGCTTCTCATAAAATAAAACTTAACATTTCCCCTTTAACCAAATCTAATTTCTTCTCATAACTTGAGTTTATATCATATGATAGCAATTACATATCAAACATGGTCCCATGCTTTTTCTAAAACCATATATTTTCATGCTAAAATTTAAAACATATTCTCTAATCCTTGTAAAAATACATATAATTCTTAGCTCATGTCAAAGCTCAAGTATAACTTCTCTAAACAATTCATAAAGCTAGAAATTAATTATAGGATGACCAAAATAAGGTAATGAGATCAAACCCACTCACTTGGAGGGGTGAAATATGAAGGACCGACTCTGGGAGAGCTCTAGGGAGGAGGAATGGCACAATGTTTGCCATAATAACAATCATGAAACTCATCAATGGTCTATAGGTACTCCTAGATTAACCTAAAATAATCCTAACAATATTGGGGGAGCACCCCCCCTTGACAACAGTGAGAGAAACAATAAAGCCTATACTCTAGGATATATGATGGAGAAGAAGGAGACAACAAAAACCCATAAATCTTCTACCTTAGATTCTTGGAGGATGAAGGATTAGGGTTGGATTGAGTGGAAGAGAGTGGAAAGGGGTTTGGAAAAGAAGGGTTTCGATTTTGGGGGAAGAGAGCCCAAAATAGGGGTTTAAAAAAGGTTAGAGGGGCTCATTAATTGAAATGGCATTGTTTAACACTATTTCTGTCCCACTGACACTGCTATAGCGATCTATGACTGTTATAGCAGTTTACAAAGCACCAAAACTCCCTTTTTTCCATACCTGTGACCGCTATAGTGGTCCAGCCACGACAGTTCACCTATTTTGCACATAAAAAGGTCTTTCACGCTTCTGGACCCCTCCCGGCAACAAGGGTGGGTCTCGGGGGACCCTAGGACTGAATCGAGCCTATCTATGGACAAGTGTACACCAGATATTACAGATAAAAAGAAAGAAAGTTATGTGATGATTATGTGAATTATATATGCTCATGTTTAAATCCTATAATTATGTATAACCATACATTCATTAAAGTTATGTTGTTGCATTCATGCATAAAGATCATACTTCAAAATGAATGTTTTCTATACTATTTTTTATTTTTAATATTTTTGAAGCTCACCAGCAAAAAATAAGGGGGGAGAAGACCAGCCAAAGGCTGAATATAACCAGAGAAATGTCACAACTACTAGTTTTATCAATACTTCAAGAAACACAAAGATATCTAATATAAAGACAAAAGCTAAAATGGGCCAAACACTCACAAGGAGCTACCAGCTTAGATGGATTATTGTAAATCATACCCACACCACTATTTACCCAATTAGATATCAACCAAGTCTTCAAAATTGAACTCTGCAAAACACAAAAACTTAACAATAATAGCACTATAGGGGAATAGATTGAAAAAAGATGAGATGGAGCTCTCTCATCTACACAAAATAGACATCATATAGATGTACATCCACAAATACTTGTTAGAAGTGGTACTAAGAAATTTATGCAACACCTGTGACCTTCATTCTCAACATAAAATATGGTAACCCACCAGCATATTTTATCTTTTCAGTGGGCATGGTTATCACTTTTCATGCCTTTTTACTACAAGCCACATAGTCTTGGAAAGATCCTCTAGAAGCCAGCATCAATCATACAACCCAGTGAAGATATCACAAACATCTACCACTACTTATCATGCACCTAGCCTTACAATACTATTCCTCACAGTGTATCACTCAAAACTCTCACTGTGTATGACCTATATTGTCCATCAATCCCATAAAGCAAAACCTCAATGTGTTTCACTCACACTCACCCTCAAAGTGTTTTACTCACATTCACCCTCAAAGTGTTTCACTCACATTCCTACTATTCTAATACGCATCCCACAAAGATTTCAATCACATGCTTTATCACTTCACCACCATAATTCTTCTAAATCTCCCACTTGTAAAAATATAAATAAGAATACTAACACATACACCCAAAGAGTATTATGTCACTGCACATTAAAAAAAAAAAACCCTCTCAAAGTTTCACAACCTGACTAGGGAATATGAATGGCACGTGGGAGATTAGGTCCTCATGTAAGCCTTATAGGTAACGTGACTTACTGAAAGCATAGATTAACGTGATTTTCACACTTAGAATATAATTTCATCTAAATCACTATCCACTTCTCTATTTAAAGCATAATATTCAAATTCATAAAACTAAAATGTTTCTTTTCATGATTATAGTCATAATCTGAAAATCGATTTAATACTTGAAATCTGAAATAACGAATACATAACTGACGTGTTACATAAATTTAACCACAATCTGCATTTCAAATCTATTCCTAAATTCTGAAAACATATAGAGATGTTTATAAATTTTGGAAATAAGTACATTATCTTAAAATATAAGGCTTGTTTCAGATCTTACCTGCACATTTACTGGAGCACTCAAATCTAACATAATCCTAGATTAAGCCTCACTACAAAGTAAATCTTACCATTATAACAGTTGCATTTACCAAAACAGTGGCTGCATGATAACCTGATCTGCAACTATAAGGATGAATGGAGAAGGATGAGTCATTGGACTCAGTGAGTGGATTCTCACCTACCACCCATATAGGACAACCAACAAGGTATACATAATATGCATTCACCAAGAAAAATTCATTTTAATATATACACGCATAATTACGTAGGAAAACATTTCTAAATTCACAGTGTAGTAATTACTCGAGAAACAGGAATCTCTTAATATGATAAATTTGTACATAATAACAATAACAATTACTCTTATCTTTTAACTCTAAAAAGGAACGTAACAAGGATCCATAGGTGGACACCTAACTAGGTTCCATTCTCTGAATACTCTAAAGGTGCAAGATTGTCCTCTAGCGGACAACTTGGTACTAAGGCTAATAATCTTACAGCCATTAACTCACTATCTATTTCTCTACAGTTACCATCTAAAACCAATTTGCTAATAAATTGAATAAATCTAAAAACTTTGAAAGCTTGGAATTTATATAATTCTAACAATCTGATTGTAACATAGCTGTGGTTATGAAATCATGTAGAAGGGATCACCAACCTGTACACATAGTGATTTTAGAAGCTCACAGAGCATGTATTTGACAATTGTTATGAATCATACTTGGTTCAATTCTTTTAATAATACATAATTGAGATTCTAACAGTCTGACTGTCAACATAGATAAGGTTTTGAAATCATGCCCAAGGGATCACCAGCTTGCAAACATGTGGTTTCAGAAACCCATAGAGTGTATGTTTAGCTAATGTTTTGAATCATACTGAGTTCAATACTTTCAATAACATAAAACTAAAATTCCAAATCATATTTCAAGCTGACATAATTTCATAAACATGGAAACTCATGAATTATAATAGAATATCTGCCAATGGAGATAAATATGCTCATCTCAATATTTTATTCTAATAAAACATATCTAGGCTGCTAGAAGCATAATTTGAGATTCCAAAATCTTGAAAATAGAGTAATTTCATCAACCCATATTTCATGTCTACTAATTTTTTATTCAATAAATCTTTTTATGAGCATATAAAACATTTTCATGGCATGCAATAGATCAATCATTGTGCCATAATTTTCTAAAACATATTTTTCATGCTACAATAAAAAATCATAATTTTTCTAGCATTGCATAACATGTATATTCATGTTATATACATACTTTCACATCTAAATTCATGTTTAGCAATAATAATGCTTAGAACATGCTCATACTGACTGCAAATAAGGTTATAAGTTCAAACCTACTCACCTTGAAGGGTTGAGTGAGAGATATCATCACTAACTTGACTTTGGGAGATAGTAAAGACACCAACAACTGCTATAGAAGCACAAACAACTCGCAAACATACCATAATCACACTAGCACAACACTCAAGACATTGGGAGAGTACCCAAACTTGATAATAACCGAGAACATAAACACTCTAACTTATAAAAATAAAGGAAAAAAGAGAAAAGCTAACATAAATGTTGAACAATCCTTATCTCGAAGCTTTAAGAAGGTAGGATTGAAAGAGGAATAGAGAGAAAGGGTGGAAGAAAAGTTAGGAGGCTACAATTTGTGTTTTTTTGTTGTAAAACACATGGGGAAAGGTTTATATAGGGAGAGGGGGTATTTTGATTAAATTGCATCACTTTTTAGGGAACGTGACTGGCATGTATAGAGTAGGTCTTCACATAAGCCTCATGGGTAATGTTAATGTGATTTTCACACTTGAAACATAATTTCATCTAAATCATTATCAACCTCTCTATTTAAAGCATAATATTCAAATTCATAAAACTAAAATGTTTTCTTTCATGATCATAGTCAGAATTTGAAAATTGGTTCAATACTTGAAAATTGAAACAATGAGTACATAACTAGATTGTTACATAAATTTAATCACAGTCTACATTTCAATTCCATACTTGAATTCTAAATTCATATAGAGATGTTCATAAATTTTGGAAATAAGTACATAATCTCAAAATAAAATGCATAGGATTCTACATGCACATCCACTGGAGCACTTTAATCTAACATAATCCTATACCAAGGCTCATTGCAAAGTAAAGCTCATCACTGGAACAACTGCATCTACTAAAATTGTGGTTGAATGATAACTTGATCTACAACTATAAAAAGGAAGGGAAAGGGATGAGTTATTGAACTCAGTGAGTGGATTCTCATCCACCACCCACATCAGACAACCAACAAGATATACAAAATATACAAGCATCAAACAAAATCATTTTATATATACATGCATAATTACATGGGATAACATTTATAAATTCACGATGTGGTAATTACTAGAGAAACATGAATCTTTGAACATAATAAATCTGTACATAATAATAGTAATAATTACTCTGATCTCTAAACTTTGAAAGGGCACCTAATAAGGTCCCAAAGGGCAAACACCTAACTAGGTTTCATTATCTAAATATTTTGAAGGTGAGAGATTGTCCTTTGGTGGACAATTTGGTATCAACGTTAATAAGCTTACAACCATTAACTCATTGTTTGTTTCTCTATAGTTACCATCTTAAACTAATTTGCTAGTAAACTGAATAAATTTGAAAACTCTAAAAGCTCTAAATTTATATAATTCTGACAATCTAACTGTAGCATAACTATGATTATCAAATCATGTCTAAGAGATCACCTGCTTTTAGACATAGTAATTTCACAAGCCCAAAGAGTGTGTATCTAACAATTGTTATGAATTATACTTGGTTCAATTCTTTCAGTAAATCAGATTCTAATAGTTTGACTGTCAACATAGATGGGGTTCTAGTAGCTTGTAGACATGTGATTTTAGAAAACCACAGAGTACGTGTTTGGTCAATGTTTTGAATCATACAGAGTTCAATGCTTTCAATAACTTAAAACTGAAATTCCAAAATCATATTTCAAGCTGACATAATTTCATAAACATGGAAACGCATGAATCATAATAGCATATCTATCAATGGAGATAAATGTGTTCAAGATAACATTTTTCCAATAAAACAGAACTGGGCTTCTAGAAGCATAATATGAGATTGCAAAATCTTGAAAATAGAGTAATTTCATTAACCCATATTTCATTTCTAAACATTTTGGTACTTTTGCTGAAAACATATTTTCCAATAAATATTTTCATGAGCATATAAGACATTTCATGGTATGCATGATATCTATCATCGTCCTATGAATTTCTAAAACATATTTTTCATGTTATAATAAAAAAATCATAATTTTTCTAGCTTGGCATAACGTGTAGAATCTCTACACATATTTTCACATCTAAATTCATGTTTAGCAATCATAATGCTTAGAACTTACTCATAATAATTAAAAATAAGGTTATGAGTTCAAACTCACTCACCTTAAAAGGCTGGGTGAAAGGTATCACCACTAATTTGACATTGGGAGCTAGGAATAGCACCAAAAATTACCATAGAATCACAAAAAACTCATGAACATGCCATAATTGCAATAGGACAACCCTAAGGAAAATGGGAAAGTATCCAAACTTGGTAACAACCAAGAACATAAATACCCTAACTCATAAACATGGAGGAAAAGAGAGAAAATCCAAAATAAACCATGAACAATCCTTACCTTGAAGCTTGGATGAGGTAAGATTGAAGTAGGAAGTGAGTAAAAAGGTGGAAGAGGAGTTGGGAGGCTAGGGTTTGGGGATTTTGGGTGAAATTGTATGGGGATGAGTTTATATAGGGAGAAAGGGTGTTTTAATAAAATTACATAATTTTTTATGGTTTGTAGTGTTGAGGGACTCACCATGGTAGAGGGAGGCTCATCGTGGCAAGTTTGTCTAAGTGTATCCCTTCTAGGGACTACTAGCACACTTGCCATGGTGAGTGGGTACCTGGCCATCTGTATTAAAGGTTGGACTTGAAGCATGGTGAGTGGGTACCTGGCCATGGTGAGTGGGTACCTGGCCTTCTAGACTTATCTAGAGACACTTGGACTTGAAGCATCACACAAAGTGTATCCTCGGATCCCCATTTAGGGAACATGTGAATTTCACAATGCCTCTCATGGGGTATAGAATGCATAAGAAAGGGGGTTGACCGTGCTAGTCAAAACTTTTGATTTCTGAAACTCTTAAAAAGATTATATCTAGTGCAAGACTTGAAAGAAATGGATAAATCAATTTGTTAACTTCAGAAAGTAACTTTATGAAGTGTCTAGAAAATCAAATAAGTTCATAAAGTAATAAACATAATTATAATATCACACATAAAACAAATAAAGGCACACAATGCAGATATAGAGAGATGAAGTATGAAGAAGATCATACAAAAGATTTATATTGCTTCGGTCAAGCTTTATCTACATCCAATCCTAAACAAAACTTATTGAGAGTTCCACTATAACTTCTTTCTTGTACTAGAAAAAACAAAGATGGTATTTGTCGCAACTAGGATCGCAAGGGGATGACAAAAAAAAGAGAGTGATTGAAAATAGAGTCACCACCAAGTTTATTTAAATTGAGAAAACATGGAAAAACTCATTTTACTTTAGAAATCAGTCCTTGAAAAAACATATATGAGTTTAGCAGTCGGTTATGCATAGGGAATGGCAGAAACTTAATCCTACAACATCCTTAGTCCACTCGTCTTTCGACAATACCTTAGTGAGTTGTGCAAATTAATTAATAACCCCTGAAAAATAAAATAAAAGAAGACAAACATGTTTACAATTTAAACAAATAAATTAAGAAAAATTAATTTTGGCTTGACAGGGGTCGTCTGCTCCTACGTATCCTCTGGTGCAATGAAGAACTCAAAGTCATGAAGTTCTATAGAAAATAATTGTCGGTTGATTGATTTTTATTTTTAAAAAGGAGCTTTAGAATATCAAGTTCTCACAGCAAACATATTCTAGATCCTAGAATTAACAAGGCGTCACGACTCAATTAATCCTATTTTTAAAAAGTACTCTAATTATTGTTTTTTATTAAAAATAAAAGCAAAATTCCCAAGAATTCAATTTAAATCCAAATTAAATAAAACTCTCTTTTAAAAAAAATTTCATTTTTGACCCAAACTAAATGGAGACCTCTTTTTTTTTTTTTTAAAGGACATCAACCAAAGAAAAAGGGAAATTGACCTAAGCATGTACTAGCAAGCCATTCATTTTACATATAAAAAGAACCTAATCTAAAAAAATATAAAATAATAATAATAATAATAATAATAATAATAATCTTAACCTAAAAACTTAGAACCTCAACAAATCTAACACTTACTGGCCCAAAACAAAATCCAATAAAAAATTACTAAAACACAAGAAATAACTACTTTTTTTTACTGACTAAACCGAAGCTTATCAACTAGTTTTTATTTGAAAGAAAGAAAGAAAAATTTAAACAAAGCTCAAATCCATGCAACTAAAAAATTTAAAACAAAGCCTTTATCTATGTAACTCGCACTAACTAAAATAGAGGCAAAATTAATTAAAAAATAAAAAAAAGTATACTAGCAGAGGAAATAAACATTGCAGTGGGGGTGAGTGGTTAAAGGGTTTGGTTTTCACTCTTTTGGGGAAACAAAACAAAGGGGTTGAGCTTTGGGCACATAGAGATGTTCATTGATGGAGGAAGGAGAGCATGTAAGGAAGGAAGAAGCCACAACGGTCAGGCAGAGGCAGCAGTGCAGAGGTGCAGTGACAGTGTACATGGGTTAGCCGGTTGCTGGCTGGTTCAGATTTGAAGATGGGTTTGGCGGGGGTGAGGTTAGGTTTTTATTTTTTTAGGAATAAAAGAAAGGATGGGTTTTGCACACAGAGATGTTCATTGATGGACAAAGGAACGCGAAAGGAGAGGGGGAAGGGGAGCGCGGCATAGTGGCATGTGAGCTTTGGCGGTCCACTTCATGGCGATGATGAGTGGCGGAGGGGAAGCTAGGAACAACGAATTTCAGCGACTGAGGGTGGAGGATTTTAGGAAAGAAAGGCCGGTGGTAGTTCACGGTTAAGGATGGCAATGGGGCGGGGCAAGTGCGGGGGATAGTTCCCTATTCCTCGCCCCAAACCCCCATGTGTGTCCCTGACCCCTGCCGTGGAGATAAAATCCCCTCCGTCCCCGACCCCCGTGTTTCCCCGATCCCCACAATGGAGATCCGCGAGGATGCCCGAAAAGGAGGGAAAAAAGCTTGTAAACCCAAATATCTTCAATAAATAGCTCAAATTTAAAAAAAAATACTGAAAATAGTTAATTTAACATTCCAACACCATAAATCTTAAAAACTTAGTGTTTACAACATTAAATTATTAATTTTAACTTACAAAATAAAAGCATAATGTCCATAAGAACCGGTAGAAAATAAACAACTTCTAAGGAATTCTAAGGAATGAATGTGACATAAACAACTTCTTTTTCCCAGACCCAGTTAGCGATATAGTCATTGCCATCAAAGACTCCAATAAAAAAATGTAAAAAAAAATCAAAGAAAGGTTACTGAGCCTTCGCCGGTTCGCAGCACCGTCACGGTTCAGAGCTTCGTCTCCGTTGGCAATGAGTCACCGTTTGTAGTGAGTCACCTTTTGCCACTCGTGCTTTGCAGTGAGTCATCGTTCGAAGCTTCATCACCTCGGAGCTTCGTTGCCTTTTGTAGCTTGTGCTTCCTTAGATCCATGAGCCCATGAGAGTGTAGAAAAAGAGAGGGTGGCTGTAGAGCGGGCTTCGGAGGTTGTGAAGGACTGAGGGGGGGTTGATGATGGTGGGTGGCCTGTGGGTGTCTCCAATCTTGCGGGTTGTGAGGCAGTGAGGGAGATCGGAGATAGGGACTAAGAGCAGGGAGCAGCCGCCTCAGTGAGTGTAAGTGAAATGGGAGAGGGAGTGAGGGAGGCGACGTAAAATTAGGGTTATAGGGGTAAGAGAGTTTAAATATTTTTCTGAAAAATATTAATAAAAATATAAAATTTTAACACAAATATAATTTTTACTGGAAATTACAAGATTACCCCTTCAGGATGGGGACCTTGCAGGGCAGAGGGTATAATCCCCGCCCCAATCCCCGAACTCACCGGGGGGAGGGGGATTTTGACATTGTCCCCATCCCCGAGGGACAAAATTCAGGGATCCCCATGCCTCCAGCCTCCCATTGCCATCCCTATTCATGGTTGTTTGGTGGCTGAGAAGGGCGGAGGACAATGATGGTGCTTTAGGGCTCGTGGATGAGGTTCACGATGATGGTGACGATGGAAGGGAGGCTAACAATGGTGATGAGGGAGGTTCAAGGATAAGGGTGATGGGCTTTTGGCTAAGGAAAGGAATAGATAGGATGGCTGGCATGAAAGGAAAACCAACATACCTTCCTCCTTTTTCTCACATTTTTTTTTATTTTCATTGATGATATGTATATGGACTGTCTGGGCTTTTTTTTTTTTGGCTATGAATAATTGGGTTTTGAATGTGTTTATTGATGGTTCATCTCTGCTAATCTCTGGCTAGGGCTTGAATTTTTTATTGTGGAATTGTATGTGTGTTCACTAGCTTCCTGTTGGTATGTGTGTGGAATGCATGATTTGTGATCTAAGAATGGAAGAAGACTAAAACCAGATAATAGCAAACAGGGGGTGAAGGATTATACCACACAACTACTCTCTTTTCTTTTCCTTTCTTACTCTCTATTTTTTCTTTTTTTGTCAAAACCTCGCTACTATCTCCTCCTCCTGCTTATGAATACTTCCCTTTTTATCTCTTAGTTTTTTTTAATCTCCAAGTTTCTCAGAACCAAGAACTCCTTTTTCTTTTCATTTCTATGATTTTCTTTCAATTCCTTAAAAATCTCAAAGAGGAAAACTCTCTCCCCCTCCTTTTGTTGTTGATGGATATATATATAGACACACACATACATGGCCATTCCCCTGTGTAGGCCATCAACATTATTGATCTTCTCAATTTTACAGGTTGACCAGATATGTATTTCAGCTCCTCCCTGTAAAGGAAAATAAACTCATCATTTAGCAAGGAATGGGGAAGGAACCCACATCATTATGTCCGCCATTTCTTTTTGTTTTTTATGCTTCCTATCATCCCTATTTTAATATTGCTTCACATGTATATCATGACAGGGAATGGATAGGACAATGACACAGCCATCGCTTTTCTGTCCTCTTTCCTTTTTTTTTTTTACAAAAGGAAATGGGCTGAAATGGGTTGGGCCCCTTTTTTTCAGGTTGTTATGCATATGAACCGAAATGTAAAACAACGGCAAAATGGATCTAAAAAACCAATGGCCTAAACTGAATTTGGGTTAAACACAACAAAGAGCTATAGCCAATACTCGAGATGGTCCACAATTTAGTTCCACAAAATAAAACATCAGCATGGGTCAACAAATGGGCTAAACTCTGAAAATATGCTAATTTTTTTGTTTTTATTTTTATGGGTTAACAAAATCAGTTGTTCACAATATTTTACTAGCATTTTCAAGCTAAACACAGTAAACAATCAGTACAGTAGAGCCTCACTCACAAGTAAACTTTTCTCTAACCTCTTCAAGCTATCTCAAGTGATCACTACTGGATCAAGTTACAAAATATATATAAGTTTTGGTGTATGTTTCACTCAAATCTTCACTTAAATTTCCTAATATGTGCATATGAAGTACGGAAAACACTTGATAGATCACTTCTTCCTAATTTCTCATAACACTTAGCTAATAATTCAGAAATTGGATTAAGATTAATGAACATGCTTTAGAAAGTTAAAAGCAGAATATATCTCAATGAACAAAAGTCTTTTCCAACTTGAACAAATGATACTTTTATACTTGAAATTTGAATAAAACCGTTTGTCCCTAATTTGATCACCATCATGCATGTGTTGATCATAGCCTGTGTGTCTACGATTGGTCTTCAAAAAGCTAAAGGCTGAGTTGTGACATTCACAACTGCCATAGTACAAAAGTATATTGTCCTTTTTTTTTCCTTGTGTACTGTAGATGCTTCAAAAACTTCTTCCAAAGTCATATTTTGGTTTTTTAACTCTCAGGTCATGAAATCTTCACCAAGGATGTATTGCTTTCAAGTAAAAAGCTTTTTTGATGCTGCATATTTTCTTTAGCATTATATTTTCACTTTCTGATGCGTTTTCTAGTTTTTGATATGTTCTTCAGTTTCTGATGATGCTTCTTCACTTTCTAAGCTCTTCTATTTCATACAGAGTTTCTTTTTGAAGTAGATGTGAGTCTCTAGAGAGTGTTGGATTCTTCATTTAGTGAGCACGATTGAGTTTGGTAGAGGTGTGCTTGATTTAGTCCCGAATAGCCACCTTCTAATGTTGTCATGTCATTTTCTGATGTATTAGGATATTTTTGATGTTCCAAATATGCTTCTGATGTTTCGATCTAATTTCTAATGTTTCTTACATAATTTAACTCACTTTTTGAGCTATTATTCATACTTTAAGAATTGTAACTCTTTGAATGAGTTTTATATTATGTTAAATCATGATAGTATGAAAATGTTTCATGAAATTAGTTGCATATGACAAGAGAAAGTTCCTGTTTATCACTTGAGAAACTTAGGTAAACCATTAGTTCTTTCTTCAAAATATTTTAACAAAGTTTGCTTTCTTGTTACTCAAAACCCAAGCTCTAAGATCCTTATCAAGGGCTCTTACCATTTGTGGCCATAAAGGCGCTGATAGAACTTTTGGTATAGGTGGTGGTGGTAACTCCATTAGAATGAATGATCCAAACTCAGCGTAGAATAGTCCATGATGGCTGTAGCAATCACTGTAGCCCTCCTCTCCTTATCATAGTAGACGATAGTAGTTGGGGCACCAATGTAAAACTTTGCTTGCTGGTGCTGATTCATCTGTAGTCGACACAAACATGTAGAGGGATGAGAAACTATGTTTATTAGTAGGGTTCTGCCATTTATGTCATCATTGTCGACTCTAGCCACTTCGGGTTTATTACAAAATCATGTGAAGATTACAATATTGGTTTTTCAAAAACTCTTATTAGTTGATGGTCTACGTTTTACTTGCTGCTTTTTAATATGCTTAGTATGACATATAATTCAACAATAATCTCATATCACTTCATAGCACAAGTAAAAGTGCACATAAGATAGCATAGTGGAAATAAAAGATCATACATATATACATAAAATATTATGGACATGATTTCATGATGCATATGCTATTATAATGTCAACTTCAATCATGTTTGTCAAATTCCATGGCATAGTAGATAATGATGCATGATATGCAAATATTTTCATTTTCTTTTATTACTTCGATTTCATATATAACTAAACCCCATAATCTAGTTATATATGAAATCTACCTTTTATCTCATCCTTTCTTTACTTAATCATTCTTTACATTTACCTTTTAAGTTTTATTATCTTTCATCTTTTATCATCACACATGACCAAGGGTTTATACATCCAGAAACGTTATGGTAACTTTCATAACCAAGGGCTTCTACATCCACCTACCTTACGATATATAACCTATTACCACCTTAAACATAAGGACATGAGCTCATTTTGAAACCTAACGTCACCATGCTTGCCTTAGGATCATCCTTGTGGGTAGGGGTACATAGAGTGGGTCATCATGCTTGCCTTAGGATAATTCCTTATAGTCTTTTAACTAATTCAACTTTAATTTAATATCTTTAACTTTTATATGATTTGTCTGCAATGCAATGTCATGTGCTTTTGGGTGATACTTTTATAATAATGCATGAATCAAGGCTATAATTTTCTAATTACACTCATACCCATAGAATCATATTGACATAATTTGTTACAAGGATCAAACGAGAATTATTATTAGTAATTTATTCACATGTCTATTTATTTATTAGGTAGTTTTTGTATGAATAGTTTTAATATGATTTCTGTTCTTACTTAAGAATTATGAATTACTAATCAATTAGTCTTTACCATTTATTTTCTTTAGTTCACAATTTAATTTATTACTGGTATTATTCTTTGGGGAAGTGTCTTATTATTTCTAATTATTTATAATTATTAACTAATTCATTTATCTTTGTTAATGTTTTATTCTTTAAAGTATTTTTAATTTAATTAATTATTTTAACATATTATTGATGTCTTAGATAATTTTAGCCTAACAATATCTAATTTCATGTCTTATGAATTTGGCCTTTTAAAATTTATATATTTTCACTTTCCATTTGTAATGTATAGTGATATAATATATACCCTCCACTACTGAAGTACTGAGTAGGATCCCAAGAAATAAAGGTTCGTCACTTGGACCTACTTAAAAACCTTGTATTTCCTTTGCCAGAATGTTCCCTAATTACTTTTTCATAGTAGCATATAATTATCACCATGTTACAAATGTTGTTTATTATTTTGATATTAACTAATATTTAGATTGTATTATGTTTCTTGGTTTCCTATAGATAGTCTAATAATCTAGTACTATCTTCTATATTTATTTTTTTGTATTTTATAGATTCATCTTATTTAGTTTTTATATTTTATTTACTTAATATATTTAGTTCTTTTATTTATTTATTAATTGATTTATCCGTTATGTATCTTATTCTTCCAATATATTTAACTTGTTTAGTATGTTATACTTATTTATTACATCTTGTTTGTTTAGTATATTTTATACTTATGTCTTTTATATTTATGTCTTTTAAGATTATACTCTTTTTCTTTTCTAAACATTAACCCTAGTGTTGTTATCCTATTTATAATTTTAATATATATTTTGTAATTTCCATTTTTCTTGTTAGGATGCTTTTTATCATTTTCTAATCTTGAATCCTCACTTGTAAATTATGAGTCTTTTATTTTAATACTTAAATCTAATTTTTACTCATTTTACTTAATTACTTAAGTCAAAGGCCGATGCCTATTTTATAATTTTACTAAGTTTCTAATTTAATTGTTTTTATCTTTATTCTATTTAATTATTTTAATTATGTTTCTTTAATTGTCTAACATCTTTTAGGATTCCTATCCTTAGCATTTGAGATTGAATTACTATTTATTACATGTTGTTAGTGTTCTTGGTGTTCATGTGAATATTCAAAGTATTCTTAGCCTAAACTCGTAAAATTCTTAGTTTTGATCCTACTTGATTTTCTAATGTGTTTGTTATGTGTTTTATTTTACATAAATGTTCTTTGAATTAAAAGATAAACTCATATAGCTTAACAATTTCATCAACGACAATTTCATTCTATAAGAACGCATCATGGCCGAATTATATATATATATATATATATATATATATAGAGAGAGAGAGAGAGAGAGAGAGGCATGCACATAATATTTCTTGTTTTCTTAGTCACTTGTGTACTAAATATGACTTCTAAATTATCACAAATTCATTTCAATTATTAAAATATTTCAATCATATACATATATGCAACAACAATGGCAAGCATATTATCACGACAACATACAAGAATACATAGCATGCATCGTTCATAAACAAAATCTTTAGGCATCCTTTTGGGAATCTATTTCAATCAATTCAACCAATGACTCAGTATTAGAACCAATGATCTAGTGACTCAACACCTTGACCGAGCTAACCATCAAGTCAAATCTAATAACTATGATTGTCCCATACAGTGAGACCCACTTGAATTTATAATTCTGCTCATATCCCCATCAGAGATGCTTTAAGGGCATTAATTAAATGATTAAAAAAATTGATTTTTTTAATGCATTTAATGCATGGATAATTTAAAAATCTTACTTTTCAAAAAAACTTTTTATTTTTAATGCGTTAGTCAATGTTCTTAATACATTAGTTAACAAAATTCCATATATATATATATATATATATAGACACACACACTCAATAGAGGGAGATTTTGGTTAAATTTATAATGATTGAATATTTTATATAGATAATAATTAAGTTAGATCTTATTATATGTAAAATCTTTAAGAGATTCTCCATACTCTAAGAGGAAGATATTTTTCTGAGTACATCTACACTTTGATCTCTAAAACATTTTTATTTTAATACTTTAGTCCTTAAAAGAGAGTCAAACATATTAATTGTTGTTAAATGAAAATAATACAAATATTAGCTTTTGAAACATTGATTTTTAACATATTAGTCCTTGAAAGAACAAACTTTTAACATATTATAATCTTTAGTCTAGAAAAGAAGACTTTTGATGAACTAATCTTTTAGGAACTAATATGTTTGTATAATTTTATTGTTAAGGAATGAATATATTACAACGTGAAATATTTTGATTATTAAAGCATATATACATTTAATTAAAACAATAATCTTTCAAGAAAGAAAATGTAGATTTACACATTTTCCCTCCAAAAGATGCTTGGCCATAGAATTTCTAGTGGATATATTTTCATGCATGTCTCACATCACTATCCAAAGAGAAATTATATTGGAACATCCAAAGGTGATAACTCAATCTGGAGGGAGAAAAACTCATTCTCCAAGGGTATGTCAGAAACTATTTTGTGATGTATCAGATAATTATTATAAGAGTTAAATAACTTCAGTGATATGACAATATATAATCAAATTATTATACAAATTAATTGTTTTTGACTAAAAATATATCAAAATCAAATCCAATTTTATATGACGTAACATGTTCATCATCTAAAACATAATTTAAAACTATAAATATATAGTTGTTATAAAAAATAATAGTGAATGTGTTGCCACTTGTTTGATTCACTATGAATAGAGTTATCAAAATGGGTTGAGCCAATAGGTAGGCCTAAATAACTCCCAAAAAATATGTGTGTGGGAGAGGCTGAAAATTTTAAATATAAATACAAGAGTAATATTAGGTGAATAATAAAATTACACAACAAATACATATCATACACCTTATTACTATTAGATGTGATGAGTGAATAGAATAAGTGGAAGTCACTCAGCACATCTAATGATTATAAGATGTGTGAATGTGCATTTATTATATAATTTTATTGGATAATAAATATTTTTCTAAATACAATTTGGGCTAGTCAGCCTAGTCTGATTTGACCTAGCTCAAATTGGTTTAATCTTCTTTGGGTCAGGCTAGCAACCAAATGGCCCAAATACCATTTGACTTTGTTTTAAAATAATCAACTGCAGCATAAGTCATTAATACCAAATTTGGATCGTTTGCCAATTTCTACAATTAAAAAATGTTTCAATTAACAATAAATGAAGAAAAAAAAGGGGGGGAAACATTACTTCACTTTTGCATCAAGTTAAGCTGTCAAGTTTATGCACACAAAAAAGTTACCAAGTTTAATTATGCAAAAAAAAAAAAAATGTTAAGTTTTCATTTCTCATCATTAAAACAAGAATAAGATCACCATACACTCATGATTTATTTCTTTTTCCATTTGACTTTTCACAAGGACCATAAAGTTAAAATTGAACAAGAAAAAAAAAAAGAAATTTGACGCCAAATCCAGCTCATGATCTAGATCGAAGGTGTGCTTGTTTTAGATTTTTTAGGTAAAAGATCACTTTATAAACACTTTTTATATGTTTCAATAAAATTTTAAACATAATTAGAATTTGAAACAAATCCATTTTCAGCTTTTTTAAAGCAGTTGAAAAGAGTAATTTCTGACAAAAAATAAATAAATTTCAACCTTTTTTTATTATATATGAAATTTTTAAGTTGTAAAATCACTTTTTTTTTCTTTTCAAAAATCTGAAATAAACACATCCAGGCTAAAATAATATTTTGGTAGCGTGAAATTAACTTAGCCTAACCAAACTTGGAGTGCGTCGGCCTAGAAGGGCCGTGTCAACCTTTAACATCTCTAACTATGAACCCTGACTATAACATAGTCACTCTTAAATTATAGCAGTTTAGGTAAGTCGTAAATACGAAGCGAAGACAATTCACGGTCCTTAATTAAAGAACTAGGTTTTGGCTTCTGCAGCATCATTCGAATTTGAATATAAAATCAAAACATACGCTGCCATGACGGCAGCCATTATTATGGTCTGGCAATATGGCATGGTCCCTTCCTGCAGCGCCTTCTCTTTGCAGGGACTGCATGGCTATTAGATTTGTGCCATTCATGACCTCATTATTTCTTTTTCTTTTTCTTTTTTCCTTCTCTTTTTTCCTTCTTTTGAGATCATTTGAGTATGTTACGCATCTCATTATTTTAATATTTTACAATACACAAGAACGTCAGCAGTGACGCCCTTGGGACAAATCCAATAGTGCTAATGATTGACGTTTTACTGCTTCTACTTCAACTTTTTACGTGCTGTTGTTATTGTATGTTTCTTAATCTGAATAGTTGTAGTAGTAATAATAATAATTAAAAAAAAAAAACTGCTTTTTGCGTTCAGTAGAATTTTAGACTCGGACCATGTGTAATTTATCTTCTCTTGTTGACTGCTATGCATTATAAGTTTTTAGGA
Organism: Dalbergia cultrata; assembly: GCA_031216105.1. Lineage (NCBI taxonomy): Eukaryota > Viridiplantae > Streptophyta > Magnoliopsida > Fabales > Fabaceae > Dalbergia > Dalbergia cultrata. Next base: position 24,017,958 of record CM062353.1, on the reverse strand, counting down.
CCAAAGGTGATTGTTAGCCAGCCACACACGCATAAGAGAAATGTTTTATGTTAGACATTGTATCAATTCATATCTATCTCATTTATTTTTTGATAGAGTATGAATCTCTTATACTAAATTGACATGATATCCAATATAAAATATGTTCATATGGTCTAACCTGCTCAATAAATGTGTGTGAGACCGTTGCATAAGTTATAATATTGGCGCTATCTTTAATGGTTTATATTTTTCTGCAACTCCAAGCTATGCTTAATGGAATTATGATTGTTCATAACTTGGTTCTACCCAATTCAAAACTTAGTGGGTTGGATTCGGATCTAAAATTAAAAATTAATCCGATGCCTTTTTCATGTGCAAGGATTGAGTTATAGTTCGAGTTAGCCTAATTTGGTCTGAAATTAAATAACTATTTCATAGTTATATATTTTAATAAAAATTAGTGAAAAATTATAAGATTTGATAGTACAATTAATATATTTTACATAACTTGATGTTATTTTGTATTAATATGATTTGTTTTAAAGTATATATTATAAAATCTCTCTTAAATTTTGTATACTACTTATAAATATTTATAATTATATGTATAAAATCCAAATCCTCATATATTTTTTGAAGGTTGGGTCGACTCGGTTCTACTTGATCATTAATCAGGTTATTATCAGGTTGGGTTCAAGTTCTAAAAATTGAGTTAATCTACAAATCGGCCCGTGTTTGGGATCGATCCAACCTAACCCACCCTTTTATACACTACTAAATGGAATAATTTGTTGTATTAAATTATGAACTATAATTGTGGATTTACATCAATATATAAATTATGAAGTTTATTTATAGAATAGATTAATTTTGTGCCAAAATTATTATGGAACATATTGTATAGTCCAATTTCATAATCAATAATGTTATTGGACTTAATTAAAATCTTTGGCACTATTCTTTAGTGAATATGAAAATTGGCCTTATTTTTTAGCTAGCTATAATGGGAAGGCTTAATCTATCATTAAGTAACACAAGGAGTAAGACCCTGCTCCTAGCCATATAACACGTATCTTGTGACCCATTGATAATAATAACACATTTTTATACTTCTATATTTGTGGAATAGAAGTAGCCAATCCCCTGTCAAAAGTTCTTTGTCTATTTTCTCTCTCAAGTCAACAGGCAAGGATATGGATTCACTGTCTTCCGCAAATGTTCCAGGTAATCCTAACACTCAATCTCTCATAGGTTAGTAACAATTTTCACATGCTACAATTGGAATTAAATGCTTGAACAAATAGTAGGAATTAATTCATTATTTATTTTGTTTATATTTAATTCCTATAATTGTATCAAAGCTAACTTAATTTCTAATTGTGGCTGTGAGTAATATCTATTTACTTTTGATTGAGTGTTCGAAATGAAAATCATATATGAATATGAACCCTAAACCTCTTAAGTTCAGATTTTAATTTCAAACTAATTAAACCCAACACTAGTTTAGGGCTTTTGTTACTGATATTGTCCTAAGTAAATTGACATCAAGATCACATGAAATTGTTTAAAATAGATGGGAATTCGGATTCAAAGTGATGAACCCTAGACTATAAACCAAATTGAATTGAAACCCATGTCAATAATTCTTGATTGATTTTGACCAAATTAGTTTAGGGCTTTTGTATAGTGATGAATTATGAATCTAATGACGCCTGAAACATAGATTTTAGTTAACAAATTGAGTGAAATTTTCTAAAAAAAGAAACCAATGAAGAATCCTAACCCTTAAACCATATTTGGTTTCAAACTTAGATTAGAGTTGATGATAAATTCACACCAAATGAGTTTAGGGATTTTGTAGCAAAATTTCGAATCCAATGGTACCGGTATCATGATTTTTCATCAAGGATTGAGAAAGCTTTAAGCAAAAAACTAATAGAACCCATGCTCACATTCATCAGACAAGCCCAAAAGTTATAGGCAATGATTCATCATGAAATTATATGGCTTTTGTATCTCTTTCCCAAGAATCTATAGAGACTAAAATCGAAAAAACCATTAGGAATTGAATGAGAAATCACTCTCTACCTTTCTTGGGATTATTGGGTCACATTCAACCTGGATGGAGGTTGAAGACAATAAATAGTGACATGTTGGCTTCCCCACTCGTGTTTTGAAGCGCATGCAGCACGTGGGGCCCTCTACAAGGCCTATTTCGCTACAAAAAAAATATTAATTGTGGCTTTTTATTTAGGGCAACTCTTTGGAACTGCCATAATCACTAGTAAATTATGGTGAGTTTTTCAACTGCCACAATTTTAATAGTAAGTAATGGTAGTTATAATAAATAATGGCAATTTATAACCTTCCTAATTCTTCACTTTAATATTGAATTGTTGATTTGTTCCAATTTTCACTCACTCGCCCTCTAATTTTCACTTCATCCCTCTTTTTTCTTTATTTCGCAGTCTAATTTTCACTTTCCTTTTATTTCTTTCAATTTGCCCTCTCCATGCCATAACCTTAACCTCTATGGCCATAACCTATTCCTGAAGCAGATGAAAATACAGAAGACAAAGATGATGATGATGCTGGCAAATTCCAAGGCTTCTTCATCAATGCAAAACCATCATCCTCAATCAAATCCTACTTTGATGACTTATTACAAGCCGCTGAAGCAGATCCTAGAACTGTGCAGGTGAAGCTCATGCCTGAGTGTGCATTCATATCAGTCTCCTAAACTCACGAGACTTACGCCTTGGTTCCCAAAGTAAAGGCTCTACCGCTGCTGCCGCCACCACTTCCTCGAGCGCGGAGCAACGATGAGGGTAGCCTTCTCGACTCGTCGCAGTGCGTGCTGATAAATATGGTAATGATTCTAGACACCGACGCGAAAATCCACATATTGAAGCACGCAATGCGTTTGGTTGTTGCATCTCTTGGCCCTGTCAACAAGCTCTCCATCACGACCTTCTCCATTTGCCCCAAACGGCTCCTACCGTTACGAAGAATGACGCCCCAAGGCCAGCACATGGCTCGATGCATCATCAACAGGCTCGTCATAGGCAAAGGAACCTGTGTCAACGATGCACTTCGCAAAGCCATGAAAGTCCTCGAGGACTTAAAGGAGAGAAATCCAGTCGCGAGCGTCATGTGTAACACCCTAATAGAACCCCACTGTGCTTAAGTTCACATTTGGATTCTATTAGTCGTCACTTATGCCTTGTATTAATTTTCTTTTGAAATTAACTTAGAAAAATAATGGAAGTTTTTTTTTTCTTTAAATAAATAAATTTTTTTGAAAACTTAAGCCTGTAACGAGAAGTGAAATACATAGCGCTTTTATAGATAATAATCAAGTTACATTGCGCACTTAATTAAATAAGCGGAATAAAAGACTAAGTGTAGAACAATTATCACATAAACTGGAATATAATCACTTAATACATAAGTCACAACAGGGCATATATCATACTGATAAGTTATTACAAATAACAATATAAGTTCTACTATTACTAATTGTTTCTCACAAACTATAATGTAACTAAAGCTCGGAATGCTCCTACTTGAACAGTTTGAAATCTTCACGTGCTACCTCCTTCCTCAGCTACGACCTCGTTGCTTTAGGTGGACACGTCTGCCTCTCGTAACGACAACGGAAAATAAACATAGGAGTGAGAAATACATGATTTCAAGAGGAGTTCCTACTTGTACTAAAAGTGTCAACGTTGTCGTCCCAAACACTTCGGGTTTATTATAAAAAGGTGAGCAAGTAAGGATTCAATTATCAAATTTTCACAAACGTGATTAGCCGAAGTGCAGTTACTTTTAAACTAATCTTGAACATTAGCGTAAATATTCATTCAAGATTTCATCAAGCATACATATAAGCATATCATGTAAAACCACTAATAAGCAGTAATCATTTAGGAGCTGCATGCATTTCATGACTACTCATCCTCAACATTCACTTGTTTAGTGATCATCATTTTTCATTTATTTCATCAACATATTTCTTAATTACTCACGGGATGAATGCATCAATGCCTTAGACCACCCTAAAAGGGTAATGAGCTCATACCATGGCCGCCGCCATAACCTTTTTGGTTTTCATTCCGTTGCCGTGATCTCAACGGTTTAGGGGGTTAAGCCGTGAGTTTAGCTCAAGTCCACTTTTCCAGACTTTCATTGCTACTTTTTCAAACTTTACTTTTATTATTTCCTTTGAAAATGAATGTATGCATATCATCATGTAATCACAATAAATCATGGGCAATCAATCATTCATCTTCATCATTTCATAACTCATCACCATACATTCACTTTACTATAATTCACTTCATGAAACATGGATACTATCATGTAAATCTCATAGTAAACATTTTCATAAATGATTCATTTTAAGCAACCAAAGTTATCAAGTTGAGTTCCTAGTGTTCCTAAGAGGTAATGGATGTCTTAGTATTATCTTTTTCTCTTAGTGTTCTTTGTACTCTTAGAATTCCATTAATACATTAATGCATTTCAAAATATTATTATAGGTTCTTTATATATTCTTATTATGATTTTCGTATAACTCTTGAAGATTATTATTCTACTTAAATTCTTAAAATTATCTTTTTACAAGACTTGATTCTTTTATTTATAGTTTTGACATCTTTTAAAAGAAAGTTTATAATTCTCTGTATACTTGTTATCTCAGCTTAGTAAAGGTAGTTCCAAATTCCTAACTCATCAAATTTTAGTATTTACATCTTTGGAATAGTGTAAATCCATTGTAAACCATGCATAGGAGGGTTCCCAGGAAAGAGAGGTGGGTCACAATGGACATGCTTAAATACCAAGTCTTTCCTTAGCCAGAACCTTTCCAAACTGCACTTTCACAGTACACTATCCCGAAATTTATTTCTCATTATGTATTTATGTGGTACAAAGCTTTATACATAACATACATGGGTGTATTCCTATATGTGTTAGCTCTCCAACAAAGTTGAAATCAGTCCATTTGCATTTTTCTAGAGTGAGTTACACCTATTTTACTACTACAAGGTCAGATTTAAAGTTTCAGTCTTAGGCTCTACTTTAAAAATTTATATCTTGAGCTAGAAAACTCCGTTTTGGGTGATTCTTTTTGGAGAGTGTTCTATAATGAGTCTAGTTTATAGTAAAATTATTTTAATTTCGAGATACTTGATATTTTATGAACAGTAGCTTTCGAAGTACCTGCTGCCTGAAACAACTAGAAATTCCAGCACCTACCATTTTCATGTCTCAAGTTACCTTTATTAAATCAGGTTTCACATACAATCTTTTCAAGTTATATTTGAGTTTGATAACATCATAAGGGTACTCATAACAAAATAGAACATGTCATATTTCTAAAAATATATTTTTCAAATAATCATTTAAAACTTTTGACAATAACTCAAACTTGAGGCATTCTATCAAGGTTAGAAGCCAACAATACTTGAACAATTAAAGATGAAGCTCCTACCTCTTGTGTAGGGTCTAAAAAGGGTCCTTCTCTTCTTCCTTAAGCTTTGAACAAGAGTCTTTGGAGTGGATGACCCTCCTTGAATCTTGGCTCTAGAACTTGAATGCTTAAGAAAATATTTCTCACTAGAGTTAAAGATTGTAACTTTTGTGAGGGCTAGTGAAAGTTTGGACTTAGGATTGAAGTGTTTGGATGAAGTTTAGAGGATCAAGAGAAGTTTTTGAAGAACATAAGAAGAATGATAGAATAAGAAAGAAAGAACACTTAGGGAGTTTCTGAATTGAAGAGAGTTTGAGGAGTATTTATAGTGGAAAGATTAGAGAAAAAACAGAAGAAGGAAAGCACTTGGAGCATGATTTATGGAAACATGTTGGCTGAATTTTGGGATGAAAATGCTCCTTGTTTTGTGCAAACATGTTTCCATGTTTTGTGCAAACACGTTTCCATGTTTTGTGCAAACATGTTGGATGAAAATGCTCCATATTTTATGCAAACATGTTTCCATGTTTTATGCAAACATGTTTCCATGTTTTGTGCAAAGATGTTAGTGGATATTTTTGTAATTAGACAATGATAGTGGTATTCTTGTAATTCCATTCATAGAGTAAGGGTATCTTTGTCATTTAATAAGGCAAGGGTAGTTTGGTAATTTCCTTTACATAGCAAGGGCATTTTCGTAATTTCCACTAAGTGATGGCATTTTCGTAATTCTTTGCATTTTTGTCTAGACATACTTAAGTAGACTATTTGTTGTGTTTCATAACATTTGTCCAGATTCTCTTGGTTTTGCTATCGCTAATTAATATTTATCGTAGTTATAAATTTGGGGATGTTACATTTCTCCCCTCCTTATTAAAAATTTTGCCCTCAAAATTTGATACCTGTGAATAGGTTTGGAAATTCTTTTCGCATATCTTCCTCGAGCTCCCATGTGTGCTCTTCCATTCCATCTTGTCCCCAGGCTACTCGGACTGCAGATACAGATTTGTTTCTCACCGCTTGATGCCATGATCCACGATCCTCATCGGTGGTAATTCAAAAGTTAAGTCATCTTTTAATTGTATAGTTTCTGGCTCAAACATATGACTGGGGTCTGACTGATACTTTCTCAATTGGGACACATGAAAAACATTGTGTAGGTTAGACAAATTTGGAGGTAATGCAATTTGGTAGGCGGAGGGACCTACCTTTCTGAGGATTTGGAAGGGTCCTAAGAATCTAGGGCTTAGCTTTTTGACTTTCATTGCACGACCTATACCTGTGGTAGGAGTAATTCGCAAGAATATGTGTTCTCCTTCTTGAAATTGAGAGGTTTCCTTCTCTTGTCAAAGATAGCTCTTCTGCCTACTCTGAGCAGTGAGGATTCTTTCCTTAATTTTCCTTATTTGTTTGGTTGTCTCTTCTACCAAATCAGGGCCCAAAATACTTTGCTCTCCCGGGTCACACCAACAAAGTGGTGATTGACACTTTCTACCATACAAAGCCTCATAAGGTGCCATCCCAATGCTAGTGTGGTAACTATTATTATATGCAAACTCAATCAATGGAAGTTGTTTATCCCAACTTTTTGGCTGGTCTAAGACACATGCTCTTAGCATATCCTCAAGGGTTTGAATTGTTCTTTCTGATTGTCCATCACCCGAGGGTGATAGGCAATGCTTAGACACAACTTTGAACCAAATGCCCTTTGCAAAGCTCCCCAAAATCTTGAGGTGAACCTTGGATCCCTATCTGAGACAATGGTTTTGGGTACTCCATGGAGCCTTATTATCTCTTGGATGTATAGTCGAGCTAACTTTTCCAAAGGGTAATTTGCTCGAATGGGTAAAAAGTGAGCAGATTTGGTCAATCTATCTACAATTACCCATATGGAGTCATGTCCGGTAGGCGTTCTTGGCAATCCCATCACGAAATCCATGGATATTCCTTCCCACTTCCATTCGGGGATTTCGAGAGGTTGTAGCACTCCGGAGGGTTTTTGATGCTCTATCTTCACTTTTTGGCATACCAAACATTTTTGCACTATATTTGCTATATCTGCTTTCATCTTTGGCCACTGTAACATCCTTTTTAGGTCATGGTACATCTTGGTTATACCGGGGTGTACACTAAATTGACTTTTGTGGGCTTCTTCCAAAATGCTAGCTCTCAATCCTTCTTTTGCAGGTACACAGATTCTCCCTTGGTATCTCCACACTCCTTCCTTATCCTGGACAAACTCTTTCAACTTTCCTGCTTTGACAAGGGTTAAGGTTCTAAGGAAATCCTCATCTTCCCTTTGGGCTTGAATTATTTGATCCTTAAAGCTACTAGTTACACTTAGTTGGCTTAACCGAATTTGTTCTGAAGTCCCCCTATATCCTAAGTTGAGGTTCCTAAAATCTTCTATCAGCTCATTTTCTTTCACCATGAGCCAAGCAAAGATGCAAGGACTTACGACTCAAAGCGTCTGCTACCACATTTGCCTTTCTGGGTGGTAGTTCAACCCAAAGTCATAGTCCTTGAGAAACTCCATCCAACGCCTTTGTCTCATATTGAGTTCCTTTTGGTTGAAGAGGTATTTCAGACTTTTGTGGTCAGAAAATACTTCAAACCTTACACCATAAAGATGATGTCTCCAGATTTTTAAGGCAAAGACAATAGTTGCTAGCTCTAAGTCATGGGTTGGGTAATTTACTTCATGGGGTTTGAGCTGTCTAGAGGCATAGGCTACTACATTCCTATTTTGCATCAAAACACATCCTAGTCCTCTTCCCGAGGCATCACAATACACCTCAAAATTTTCTTTTGGGTCAGGTAGGATTAGGACAGGGGTAGTGGTCAACTTCTTTTTTAGTTCTTGGAAACTCTCTTCACATTCTGGGCTCCATATAAAAGCTGAATTCTTCCTTGTTAGCTTGGTGAGGGGTAAGGCAATTTGGGAAAACCTCTAATGAACCTTTCTGTAGTAACCTGGCTAGCCCTAGAAAACTCCTAATCTCCTTCACAGTGGTAGGGGTTTCCCATTGTTGCACCGCTTCTATCTTACTTGGGTCTCTTGCTATTCCTCATGTGACACTACATGACCTAAGAACTTAACTTCCTTCGTCCAAAATTCACACTTGGACAACTTTGCATAAAGTTTCTTGTTCCTCAACACCTCCAACACCACTAGTAAGTGTTCTTCGTGCTCTTCTTCAGTTCTAGAGTAAACTAGAATGTCATCGATGAACACTATTACAAACTTGTCCAAGTATGGTCTAAATATCCTATTCATGTAGTCCATAAACACTGCCGGTGCATTGGTTAACCCAAACGACATCACATTAAACTCATAATGTCCATATCTAGTCCTAAAGGCTGTCTTTGGTATGTCCTCCTCCTTCACTCGAATCTGGTGGTATCCTCGATCGCAGATCTATCTTGGAAAACACTTGGGCTCCTCTTAATTGGTCCATGAGGTCATCTATTCTAGGCAAAGGGTATTTATTCTTTATGGTCACTCGGTTTAGCTGCCTATAATCCACACATAACCGCAAGCTCCCATCCTTCTTCTTGACAAATAGCACTGGAGCTCCCCATGGTGAAGCACTAGGCCTAATGAATTTCTTCTCTAGTAGCTCCTCTAATTGCTTCTTCAATTACATTAACTCGGCCGGTGGCATCCTATAAGGAGCTATAGATATGGGTCCTGTTCCTGCACCAAATCTATAGAAAACTCAATCTCCCTTTTTGGAGGAAATTCAGGTATGTCATCAGGAAAAACTTCTGAGAATTCCTTTACTACAAGGATCTTTTCTAGAGCTTGCTCCACTTCCCTCTCACTTGTCATCAGGAAAACATATCCTCGCTCTTCATTCCTACTATCCCGCATGATAATGGAGTTTAGGTATAGTCGTACCTTTCTATCAAGTTTAGAGGGATTGGGTAAAGATGGTTTGGGAAGAAATACTAGTGACTTATTTGCACAATGTAGTAACACACGGTTAGCCGAAAGCCAATCCATGCCCAAGATTACATCAAAACTAGACAAGGGTAGATAAACTAAATCATGATGAAAAATCCTATCAGCTACCTCAAATTCACAATTTAGGCAGGCTTGATCAGTTCTAACAGTATTTATAGTGGGTGTAGAGACAACTAAGATGATTTTTAAGTCGATATATACAACCTCAACTTATTAGCACAATCATATGAAATGAATGAATGTGTTGCGCCAGAATCAAACAATACAATTAAGGATTTTCCATTAATTATACACTTACCTTGAATCAGATCATCGGATTTTGAGGGCATCTCAGCAGTGATAGCAAACACGCGTCCCTGTGCCTTAGGCTTGAGTGTAGAGGACTAATTGAACTTTAGGCACTCTCTAGAATAGTGTCCTGCCTGTCCACACCGATAACAAACATTCTTACCAAATCTGCATTCCCCTCCATGTATCTTTCCACAAGTGGCACAAAGGGGTCTACTCATAGGTTCAGGGACAGCAGCCATCCTAGGTCGATTAACAGCTTGTGTCTTAGGTTGATTCATCATAGGGTGTTGGGGTTGTTTCCCTTTAAATTCACCTCCTTGGAAGGGTTTCTTGTGAGGTGGTGGGAACCCTCGGTGATCTTGTTGAGCGGACCTCTTCCTATTCTCTTCAACTCGGTGGGCAACTAGTCAAGCGATTGCAACTCTCACCACTTGGCTTTTGTCGACTAAAGATGCATAGTCGGTGACCTCCAAAGGAGCCACAGATGCCAAAATGTCCGCCTCAAACCGCTCTCATATTTCATGCATTTCCAAGCCTCGTTGGGATCCCTTTGGTAGCTAGTTGAGTGTTTGATCTTCAAACTTAGTCTGTACTCACCACACTTCGATTTCGTGTCAAAGAATGTAAATTCTACTTCCTTTGCCTTCTTAACCTGATCTGGAAAATATTTCTTATGGAATGTAGCATAGAAAACCTCCTACGTAATCAGATGTCAAGACTTTCAAGCAAGCCCTTTGCACCCTTCCACCACGCTGCCTCCCCTTTCAAAGATATAAGTAGAGAATGCCACCTTTTGTTCATCAGAGCATTCTACCACTGAGAAAACCTTCTCCATCTCTTGAATCCATATGTCAGCTATTTCGGGGTTAGTTGTCCCTTTGAATTCTGGAGGTCCAGCCCTCTTGAATTCTGAGAATTTTCCATGTTCTTGGTTCCCAACTGATTCCTCTGACATCCTATTCATCTGCTCCATCATCACTGTTGCTTGTGCTTGCATAGCCCTAGCCATCTCCCCTCGGAGTGCATTTGCCGGTTCATCACGATTACCTCCACCGCGCCCCATGCGTCACGCCTGCTTCTTGCCATTAGTTCCTAGACACACCAAACAACAGTCATCGAGTTGATCAGGCTCAATACTATATAGCTAAGCATGGTAGCAACTATGGCAGTATCACAAGACGATCATGCATTTCTAAATCCTATATCCCATTATACAGATAAGATTAATAGCATGATATCATAGACAGAAGCATAGTCAGTCCATTCCTCAGGCTTAAATAGGATGAACAGCTCTGATACCATAATGTAACACCCTAATAGAACCCCACTGTGCTTAAGTTCACATTTGGATTCTATTAGTCGTCACTTATGCCTTGTATTAATTTTCTTTTGAAATTAACTTAGAAAAATAATGGAAGTTTTTTTTTCTTTAAATAAATAAATTTTTTTGAAAACTTAAGCCTGTAACGAGAAGTGAAATACATAGCGCATTTATAGATAATAATCAAGTTACATTGCGCACTTAATTAAATAAGCGGAATAAAAGACTAAGTGTAGAACAATTATCACATAAACTGGAATATAATCACTTAATACATAAGTCACAACAGGGCATATATCATACTGATAAGTTATTACAAATAACAATATAAGTTCTACTATTACTAATTGTTTCTCACAAACTATAATGTAACTAAAGCTCGGAATGCTCCTACTTGAACAGTTTGAAATCTTCACGTGCTACCTCCTTCCTCAGCTACGACCTCGTTGCTTTAGGTGGACACGTCTGTCTCTGGTAACGACAACGGAAAATAAATATAGGAGTGAGAAATACATGATTTCTCAGTAGGAGTTCCTACTTGTACTAAAAGTGTCATCGTTGTCGTCCCAGTCACTTCGGGTTTATTATAAAAAGGTGAACAGGTAAGGATTCAATTATCAAATTTTCACAAACGTGATTAGCCGAAGTGCAGTTACTTTTAAACTAATCTTGAACATTAGCAGAAATATTCATTCAGTATTTCATCAAGCATACATATAAGCATATCATGTAAAACCACTAATAAGCAGTAATCATTTAGGAGCTGCATGCATTTCATGACTACTCATCCTCAACATTCACTTGTTTAGTGATCATCATTTTTCATTTATTTCATCAACATATTTCTTAATTACTCACGGGATGAATGCATCAATGCCTTAGACCACCCTAAAAGGGTAATGAGATCATACCATGGCCGTCGCCATAACCTTTTTGGTTTTCATTCCGTTAGTGATCTCAACGGTTTAGGGGTTAAGTCGTGAGTTTAGCTCAAGTCCACTTTTCCAGACTTTCATTGCTACTTTTTCAAACTTTACTTTTATTATTTCCTTTGAAAATGAATGTATGCATATCATCATGTAATCACAATAAATCATGGGCAATCAATCATTCATCTTCATTATTTCATAACTCATCACCATACATTCACTTTACTATAATTCACTTCATGAAACATGGATACTATCATGTAAATCTCATAGTAAACATTTTCATAAATGATTCATTTTAAGCAACCAAAGTTATCAAGTTGAGTTCCTAGTGTTCCTAAGAGGTAATGGATGTCTTAGTATTATCTTTTTCTCTTAGTGTTCTTTGTACTCTTAGAATTCCATTAATACATTAATGCATTTCAAAATATTATTATAGGTTCTTTATATATTCTTATTATGATTTTCGTATAACTCTTGAAGATTATTATTCTACTTAAATTCTTAAAATTATCTTTTTACAAGACTTGATTCTTTTATTTATAGTTTTGACATCTTTTAAAAGAAAGTTTATAATTCTCTGTATACTTGTTATCTCAGCTTAGTAAAGGTAGTTCCAAATTCCTAACTCATCAAATTTTAGTATTTACATCTTTGGAATAGTGTAAATCCATTGTAAACCATGCATAGGAGGGTTCCCAGGAAAGAGAGGTGGGTCACAATGGACATGCTTAAATACCAAGTCTTTCCTTAGCCAGAACCTTTCCAAACTGCACTTTCACAGTATACTATCCCGAAATTTATTTCTCATTCTGTATTTATGTGGTACAAAGTTTTATACATAACATATATGGGTGTATTCCTATATGTGTTAGCTCTCCAACAAAGTTGAAATCAGTCCATTTGCATTTTTCTAGAGTGAGTTACACCTATTTTACTACTACAAGGTCAGATTTAAAGTTTCAGTCTTAGGCTCTACTTTAAAAATTTATATCTTGAGCTAGAAAACTCCGTTTTGGGTGATTCTTTTTGGAGAGTGTTCTATAATGAGTCTAGTTTATAGTAAAATTATTTTAATTTCGAGATACTTGATATTTTATGAACAGTAGCTTTCGAAGTACCTGCTGCCAGAAACAACTAGAAATTCCAGCACTTACCATTTTCATGTCTCAAGTTACCTTTATTAAATCAGGTTTCACATACAATCTTTTCAAGTTATATTTGAGTTTGATAACATCATAAGGGTACTCATAACAAAATAGAACATGTCATATTTCTAAAAATATATTTTTCAAATAATCATTTAAAACTTTTGACAATAACTCAAACTTGAGGCATTCTATCAAGGTTAGAAGCCAACAATACTTGAACAATTAAAGATGAAGCTCCTACCTCTTGTGTAGGGTCTAAAAAGGGTCCTTCTCTTCTTCCTTAAGCTTTGAACAAGAGTCTTTGGAGTGGATGACCCTCCTTGAATCTTGGCTCTAGAACTTGAATGCTTAAGAAAATATTTCTCACTAGAGTTAAAGATTGTAACTCTTGTGAGGGCTAGTGAAAGTTTGGACTTAGGATTGAAGTGTTTGGATGAAGTTTAGAGGATCAAGAGAAGTTTTTGAAGAACATAAGAAGAATGATAGAATAAGAAAGAAAGAACACTTAGGGAGTTTCTGAATTGAAGAGAGTTTGAGGAGTATTTATAGTGGAAAGATTAGAGAAAAAATGTATAGAAGGAAAGCACTTGGAGCATGATTTATGGAAACATGTTGGCTGAATTTTGGGATGAAAATGCTCCTTGTTTTGTGCAAACATGTTTCCATGTTTTGTGCAAACACGTTTCCATGTTTTGTGCAAACACGTTTCCATGTTTTGTGCAAACATGTTGGATGAAAATGCTCCATATTTTATGCAAACATGTTTCCATGTTTTGTGCAAAGATGTTAGTGGATATTTTTGTAATTAGACAATGATAGTGGTATTCTTGTAATTCCATTCATAGAGTAAGGGTATCTTTGTCATTTAATAAGGCAAGGGTAGTTTCGTAATTTCCTTTACATAGCAAGGGCATTTTCGTAATTTCCACTAAGTGATGGCATTTTCGTAATTCTTTGCATTTTTGTCTAGACATACTTAAGTAGACTATTTGTTGTGTTTCATAACATTTGTCCAGATTCTCTTGGTTTTGCTATCGCTAATTAATATTTATCGTAGTTATAAATTTGGGGATGTTACATCATGCTCCTATCGGACGATCAAGACGAGAGGGTCCAAGCAAGTTACAAATCAAATCAACGAAAGACACAAAGCCACGTGTCACCGAATCGGTTCGCACAATCTCACTCAGACAAAACAAAACAACACAAAACCAAACCCTAGCTAGCCATGGAGGATTACCACATAATTTGGGACAAAGATAGGTTCCTCTGCCACTACCTTAACCTACAAATTCGAGACTCTTCTGATGATGATCACAAGACCCCCCTCTGACACCCTAAGTTAGATTCATTTCCCCCTCCCTATTTTTTTTTTTAACTTTTATTTTTTAAAATTTTATATATATTGATAGTTATTTATTCTTTTTGGACAATACTATACTAGTACTTCCTCAATTAATGATTTCAATTTCGATAGCTACATAGCATCTTTGCACACATATCTTGGTGGTGCGCATTTTTTTGTCCCTTCTTTGAATTGTTCATTCCAAACCTTTTGAGCAACTTCTTGTAATATTTTGATTGATTGATAAATATGTTATCTTTAGCTTGCTTGATTTGGAGTCTGAGAAAGAAATTTAATTCACCCATCATTGATATCTCAAACTTAGTTTGCATGATTTTAGAAAATTCTTTGCACAAAGATTCATTAGTAACACAAAAAATAATATCATCTACATATATTTATACCAAGAGTATATCATGATCCTTTCTTTTAATGAAGAGTGTACCGTCAACTTTTCCTCTTGAAAAATCTTTTTCTAAAAGAAATTTACTCAACATTTCATACCAAGCCCTAGGGGCTTGCTTTAAACCATGTAAAACCTTTTTCAATTTGAAAACATGGTTGGATAAATCAAAACATTCAAAACCCAGAGATTGATCAACATATACTTCTTGGATAAGACCATTTAGAAATGCACTTTTAACATCTATTTGGTAAAGTTTAAGATCCATAATAGATGCAATAGTAAGTAACATTCTAATTGCTTCTAATATAGCTACAAGAGCATATGTTTCTTCATAATCAATTCCTTCTTCTTGGTTATATCCTTTAGCTACTAATCTTGCTTTGTTTCTTATGATGACACCATTCTCATCTAATTTGTTCCTGAAAACCCATTTAGTGCCTATAGTTGGATGATCATTGTGTTTAAGAACTAATTCCCAAACTTGATTCTTTCAAATTGATTTAATTCATCTTGCATAGAAATAATCTAATGTTCATTAATAATAACTTCAATTTGAGAAACAAATGCCATATGATTACATGAATCTTTAAGAGAGTTTCGAATTGTTAACCCTTTTAATATATCACCTATAATGTTGTCAAGTGGATGATTCTTTGAAACTTTCCACTCATTTGGAAGATCATTTGTCCTTGGTTCTTCTTGAAGTGGAGTTTCCTTCTTGATTTCCTTTTCTTTTGGCTCTAACTATTTTTCTTAAATATGAGTGTTTTCCAAAGCGTATACAAGATCATCAATAATTTTCTTTCTCAGCCTAAGGAGGTTAGTCTCATCAAAAGAAATATGAATGGACTCTTTTATAGTCATAGTTCTTTTATTATAAATTCTAAATGCTTTATTATGTAATGAGTAACCAAGAAATATTCTTTCATCGGATTTAGCATCAAATTTGCCTAAGTTATTCTTGTCATTGTTCAAAACAAAACATTTACATCCAAAGATATGTAAGTGAAAATTATTGGGTTTTCTCTCTTTGTATATTTCATAGAGGTTTTCTTTAAAATTGGCTTTAGCAAGGCTCTATTCATAGCATAACAAGCAGTATTTACTGTATCCATCCAGAAATATTTAGGAAGATTTAAGTCGTTGAGCATAGATCTTGCCATTTCTTCTAAAGACCAATTTTTCGTTTCAATAACTCTATTTTGTTGTGGAGCTCTTGGGATAGAAAAGTTATACTCAATTCCATGATCACCACAAAATTTTTTTAAAAATACATTTCCAAATTCCCCACCATGATCATTTCTTATAAATGCAATATTAAGATTTTTCTCATTTTTCTGCAAGTTTTCTAGATGCATGGAATGCATCACTCTTATGAGCAAGAAATGAAGTCCATGTATATCTAGAACAATCATCCATAATCACTAGAGCATAGTAATTACCTCCAAAACTCATAGTTCTAGATGGATCAAAAAGGTCCATGTACAAAAGTTGTAAAGGTCTAGTCGTTAAAATAATATTTTTAGATTTAAAAGAGACCCTTATTTGTTTTCCTTTTTGACATGTATCACAAAGTTTATCTTTTTCAAATTTGAGTTTTAGTAGTCCAATTACTAGATTTTTTGAAACCAACTTATTTAAATGATCCATGTGAATGTGTGCAATTCTTCTATGCCATAACCATGAATCATCTTCCTTACTCATAAGACATTGTGTATGATTTGAAGGAATATCTTCTACATTTATCATATATACATTATTTATTCTATGTCCTATAATCTTTGCTTGTCTATCCTTTTTACTTTCAATAAAACAATAAAGTGAATCAAATAATACCTAATATCCTTTATCACGTAATTGATTAACACTTAATAAACTATGCTTAAGACTCTCTATAAGTAAAACATTTTCGATAGAGGTAGAAGGATCTTTACCAACTTTGCCAACTCTAAGAATTTTGCATTTATTGTTGTCTCCATATGTTACATGCCCACTTTACTTGGGAGTAATGTGTGTAAACTTTGATACATCCCCCATCATGTGCTTGGAGCAACCACTATCAATATACCAACTCAACTTCAAATATTCCTACATCACAATTTCACAACTTTGATTTAGATACCCAAATTTTCTTGGGTCGTTGAGTGTTAGAGTTGGGCAATGTGCCTTTGGAACCTACATCAATTTCTACTCTATGTCCGTTCTTTCTAATATAATATGTTGATGCACTATAGCCTTACCACAGTAGAAATGTAACATCCTCCCAAGTACAACCTCATTCTTAAGTCATGGCATCGTACTCGGGAGTTTGTACTTACAAATTTACGGACTTTTTTTTAATATCTATAACAAAATCGGTGGAATCGTATACTAACTAACTCAAGGTTATATGAATATATGTGTGTGTGTGTGTGTGTGTGTGTATAAGAAACAAAATACTTATTTAATACAAGTTAAGTACGAAAGGAAGCTCTTCTATGAGCTATAGTACACATATGTTATTTTCTATATTTACAGGCGCACATATATATAGCTAAGTACAACAGTTACAAGTTACTATTACTAAACTACAGAAATTACAATTTAATCTTTCTTGTAGCTGCGTCACTGTTCTTTGGAATCAACCTGGAGATGACACGAAAACAAACACATAGGGGTGAGAATTCTAAAATCCGCAGTAAGGCATTTTCCCTAAATACACAGTTATAAATGTCATCATCATCGTTCTAGCCACTTCGATTTATTAAGAAAAAGATGAACATGCAACATATAGCCAGGGTTCAATTTAAAAGTTCAAAATTATCATTCCGAAGTAGGTTTCTTTTAGTATTCAATCACTTAAGACATGTATTTCATGGCATCCAAGATCCTAATAATTTATTCTCAACTTTATGTGCACTCAATACATCGAAGTGGATCTTACACTCATCATTTAAAGCATATATTCTTCAATTACAACTTAAACATATTGGCCTCAATATCGATGCTAAAATTCATTACTTGATACATAAGATAAAGGACTGCTTATAATAATTGTTATCTCAACTTGTCTTGGCCCTTGACTAATCTTGTCACGTCTGGGCGTTACGTATTGCCATCCCCAGCATGGCTATAATGGGTAATAGACTGCTTTTCAGGACTAAGCTCATTCCTATACATGATAATTGGATTTACTTTCTCCAATTCTCACACAGACATATTCCTAGGTACGTTTACTTTCCCTAACTCAATTCAAGGGTAGTCGGGTTTACTTTCCCTAACAGACCGAATTTACTTTCTCCAACCCAAGATATATAATCTCATTCTTATCTTGGTAGTTAGGTGTACTTTCCCTGACAGACCAAATTTACTTTCTCTAACCCAAGATAGCTAATTGTATGTTTTTCTCGCATATATAGGCAATTGTAATAAGTAGTTACTCTTATATGTTCCTAACATCTTCAATAGAGTCACATAGTATAAATGAGATCAAATCATCAATTTCTCATCATCCTTTTTACTAATTCAGCATGCTACCAGAACTTCAGTCATCAAGAAAATTATGATTAAATTAGTAAATATAATTAGAATAGAGTAAAAATAATATTCAGAGACAATTCAATGTATCAATTAGCTCTTGTAAAATTTTCAATGCATAATAAATTTTCTACCTATATTTATAAAATTTCACAAATTCGGAGGTTAGAATTGCTCAATTTCTGCCACCTGTTAGAAGTCTCAATTTTTATACCATATCAAATGAGCTCAAAACTTCATACAAAAATTTACATTTCAACTTCAAGATGTACTTAACCTCTTGTACAAATTTTGGCTCAAAATTTGATAATTTTCTAAGGTAACAAAATTAGACAATTTCAATACTATAAACTGGACTGACTGGGCAGAAACCCTGACCTGTTCGGTTTTCCATATCTAAAAACTAGGAAAAGTATTCAAGATGAGCCAAGAAAATTATTGGAAACTTTTCCATTTGTTAACTTCATCATATAAAAATTTTAGCTCATAATCATGTCTCTAAATTAGTAAGAAAAATCAAAACATTTCACATGCTTGCTTAATTCGGGATTTATAGCAGCAAAGGTTAGAACATGTATTGGGAAAATAGCTTATCTAACTTCATCCAAACCCTCTACCAAAATTAACACATCAATATTCACGTATAATATCCAATAAAACTAGGAATTTCGGAATTAATCAATTACAATATTCCAAGGAAAAATTAGAAAGAAAAGTGAATGAAATAAGCCCTACTTGTGATGCTTGAGATTTCTAACTCCAAAAGTACTTCCAAGAATGGTTTTTTCTCACTTCAAACCTTTCAAAAAACCCCTAAATCTTCCCTTAAATAGTGAAGAATGTGATATCAAAGTAAGAAGTGGTGAGGATTTGAAATTTCAATCAGCTAGTTTGATAGATTATGAGGAGTAGAACAACTTTTGTGAAGAGATCTTGAGGTTTTAGCAATTTTAGGCTAGGTCTTTAGAGGTTTAACCTTGTTCATGGATGTTTCAATGGAAGAAAAATGAAGGTTGTGTGTCTTGGAAGCATGGCCGAGAATGAAAAGAAAAAATGACAAAGTTTTTTGGCTGAAATGGTTTTAATCTTTATTTGATAAAAATCAAAACTTTTCCTACGAGAAAGCAAGATAAATGGCTAAGATTTGATCTTGTAATTCAAGATTAACTTTATCCTATTGTAAAGGTTTGACTTTCCTTCAGTGTTAGAAATTGCACACCGAAATTTTATCGAACGGATAAAATGGTATACCCAGGTAATCAACTATTGCCCGAAAATTAATTCTAGGTATCAAATCTTTATTCATACCCATTTCTAATCTTAGTCCTATGATTTCTCAATTTCAGGCATCTTCGGGCCCTAATTATAGGATTTCAGCTATCCCGGCGGGCCTGCAGGGCCTATAAGAGTACTATTCATTTTTTTTTTGTATAGATCCGTTGAATCGTCCTCATTATTTCTATATCTGTCAGATTTTTTAAATTATGACTAGAAAAACTCAAATTAATTTTGATATAATTTTTAAGGTGTTACAAGAAACATGTTAAGAATGGAGAGAAAGTCATTCTAGATGATGAAAAACTTTTGTTGGCCCTTTAGATTGTATCCTAATCCGGCCTTATCAGAAACACATCTTTGTTCATCTAATAAAATATCTAGGTTATTTTTACCAAAGGTAAACTTTGCAAAAGTGTTTTTAAATCATTTATCTTTTTCTCAAACTTGTTGCATAATGAGCATGAGTAATATTTATTAGTATTCTCATACACTAAGCATTTAGTAGCTGATGAGTTTGCATAAATTAATCCTAAGGTTTCATTTTCAAGTTTGAATTCCTCTAATTTTTGTTCAATTTTCAAATTTCTTTTTTTAAGGTTGAAATGACTTTCTTAGAGGATGAAACTAACTTTGCCAGTTTAATAGATTCTTTATGCAAATCATGAAATGTATCTTGAAGTTCATCAAATGAAGGAGATAATTCAAACTTAGAGGACATTACCTCTTCATCATGATACTTAGATTTGCAACTTCATTTTCAAAGTCACTTGATAAGTTCATGTCATTCTCCTCTCATGTTATGTATGCTTTCTTTCTTCCTAACTTTTTCAATTTTCTTTTTGTAGATAGGGCATTCCATTTTCATGTGTCCTGGTTGATCACATTCATAGCATCTTGGGATTGGAGAGGATTCTTCACACTTTTTGAAATTTTTCTTAGGGATGAAATTTGATTTTCTTTGATTCCCCTTTTTCTTTAGAAACCTGCTAAATCTTTTTACAAAAAGATTAAAACTTTCATCATTCTCATCCATACCTTCTTGTTCATCATTGTTTTCTTTATCACTTTCTTCATGTGTAGAAGATGAGACTTTAAGTGTAATTCTTTTTTTTTTTTTTTTTTGTCATTCTCTTCATGTTGATTGAGTCTTGTAAGTTCCAACTCGTGTTCTTGAAGTTTCCCGAAGAGAGTAGCAAGAGACATGGTGGCCAAATTCTTTGATTCTGCAATAGCTGTCACTTTTTTTTTCATTGCCTATTCAAACATCTCAACACTTTGTTAATAAGATCCTCATTTTAAAACGTTTTCCCAACGAGGCAAGATAATTATCAATATGATTAAATCTCTTTTGCATGTCTTAAATGCTTTCATTATGATTTATTCTAAAGAGTTCATATTCATATATGAGAATGTTTATTCTAGATCTCTTGACTTCATTAGTACCTTCATGAGTGACTTCTAAGGTGTCCCACATTTCTTTTATACTTTTACAATTTGACACTCTATAGTACTCATCAATCCCTAAAACGGAAGTAATTATGTTTTTGGCTTTCAAGTTATATTGAACTTTTTTTTTTCTTCATCACTCCACTCATTTCTAAGTTTTTCAATCTTATCTCATACTATTTTTCTGGGGATGAAAGACTATTTTCTGTAACATCCCATACGTCTAAATCTATGGCTTTTATAAATCTTTGCATGCAAGTTTTCCAATAATGGTAACCATCACCATTAAATATAGGAGGCCTATTAATAGAGTTCCTTCACAAAAGAAAGAGTTTGATGAGGCCATTACTATTCTTGAAGTGTTTAAGCCTTATACAAAAATCTAGCTCTAATACACTTGTTATCCAAGTGGCCTCAATGAACTCAAGAGGGAATGAATTGAGTTCTCAAACTTTTTCTTAATTTTCACACTCTAATTCCTTTTCCAATAAAATGTAAGAAATTGAATTGAGAACTTAATTGAATGGATCAGAATGCAATAGATTTAGTGTTCTAATTATATATATGAACAAGATTATTAAAAGTAGGCTTGTAATAAATGTAAAAAGATATAAGGGAAGGGAGAATACAAACTCAATTTATACTGGTCAGATTACCTCTTATGGCCTACATCTAGTCCCCCAAGCAAATCACTTGAGAGTTCTACTAACTTTGAATCCTTTACACCCAAAGAGTACTCTTATACCTTGGGATCCCTCACATTTTGTGTTTAAGTCTCTCAAGAACCAAGAGATACCATGCATACTCTTGTTCTAACAACAGATGCCTCACCCTTTAGACAATCTCAATAACAAAAGAATACAAGAAATCACTCTCTGACTAGAGGAACTATTACAAATTGAAGCACTAGAAGGTTTCTCAAGAATAAGTTTATTTGGCCAAGTATTGAACAAATGATTGATGAATGAGGATGATTGTTAAAATGATGTCACGACCCGACCTGGGTACGTGACCAGCACGTGAGAAGTTCCGTTCCCACGTAAGCCTCAGGACCTGCTGATTGTCTCTAAATGCATGCTCTGTTCATAAAGTCTATTTAAATCATTATATTTTCTGCAAATCAATCACATAGTCTCTAAAATCACAATAATTACCTCTAAAATCTTATAACAAATCTTTCAAGTTTAACTCTTGAAACCATTTATCTATATAAATCAACATACACTTCTCTGATTGTCCAAGTCCTTATATACAAAACAAATGTGACTATAATATACCAAATGCAAATTACAACATGCTCTAGGTCTAGGATCCTGCCTGCATCTACACTGGAGCGCGCTAGCCCATGAATATCATGCTCATCTCTTGAATCTAATACTGCTAGAAATGCACTCAGCAACTATGGTATCTGTAAAAATAGGAAAAGAATGGAGGGGTGAGTTTTGTAATCCAAAACTCAGTGAGTGAGCCCTCACCTGAAACCCTCTATCATGGGACATCAAGGAAATAATGCATGAAATCATAATAAAATTAATAGTACTCTAATACACATATACGTAAATAAATACTAGTCATCATTTTCCAAACTCAAACCAATTTCCCTGATTCACTTTCATCTCTGAACTCATATTGGCTTATCATATAGTAACAACAAAGAACAATAATTTCTAATTCTATTCTATTTACTCTTTTTCTCTATTTTGTTTCGTCAGTGCTCAGTTTCTCGTGAATCCAGTCCCTCGTGGACTAATGTTTAATAGTTTCTCTTAGTTTATCGGTTTCTCTGAATAAATTGTCCCTCATGGACTAAGTTTCATAGTTTCTCATAGGTTATGTCCCTCCTGGACATAGTTTCATAATTGCCCCTCGTGGGCTAAGTTTGTGGTTTCTCATTGTTTGATGGTTTCTCTGCATAGATTTGCCCCTCGTGGGCCATTTTCTCTTGTGAGCTATGAATCTATCTGATTCTAACAGTCTGACCTTAGCATAATTGCGGCTATGACATCGTGTCTAAGGGATCACCAACTTAAAGGCACTGTGATTTCAAGCCATAGAATATGTAGCTGGCAGTTGTTATGAGTTCACAACTCTAACAATCTGACTTTAGCATAACCATGACTGTAAAATCATGCCTAAATGATTACCCCTTTACAGACATCTATGATTTCATACCTCCACGGAGTATGTATCCATCAACTGTTCCGAATCTCATGAAGATTAAAGCTCTAAAATTGTTTTTGTTTAATTCTCTAAACATATCTCAATCTCTAAGCTTTACATAAATTGAAATCTCAACATCACATTTCAAAATAGCTAAGTTCACAGTCACAATTCCATTCTCTTCTCTAAATAGCATTTCTAGACATATAACTATATCATACGCATAAATCAATTCCAAAATCCATTCAACCAATCATAAAAGTCTTTAACAATACATATATATCATCACTTCTATCTAAAACTAGTTCAACAATAATGGTCCCATGAGTTTTCTCAAAAATGGGTTTCATGGTCTAAAATCCATAGTTCAAAACATAAAATCAACAGTAAACTTCCAATCCTGTACAGTAATCTCTAAAATCAAGCAGTAAATAGCATATTTCATGAAAATAACTTTAATGCAAAACATAGAGATAACAGATGTGAACCCACTCACCTGGAGGGGTGAACAGAGCAAAACTAATACCAATAGCACCCTAGGAAGCAAAACTGACAACAGAATCTGATACAGAAGCCATAGAACACTAAATCACCGTCTAAAACCTCTAAATACCCATAGGAAACTTCTCTCCTTTGAGAAGCATGAGGAAACCCCCCCCCCCCCACTAACAAGGAAGAAATAGGAGAAAGATAAGGAAATCAAGAGAATAACATACCATAAAACCTTAGGAATGAAATATTGGAGTCAGAATAGAGAAAAATGAAAGGAAATGGAGTTTGGAGGGTGAGAACCATGATTTGGGAGTGAGAGAACTGAGAGTTGCGAGCTTGAGGGTGAGTTTTTTGAGTGAATGAAGCTTCTGGACCCGAAATGGGGGTTTTTAATTCTCTAACGACTGCCTGGGCGGCTTCCAGTGAGGTTCCCACATCGACTTACTTTCTGATGACCGCCTAGGCAGTCTCCTGCAAAAAAAAAATTTTAGCCTAGGGTATTACAAATGATCTTTGTAATATGTTTTTCATGTCTTAAAATGTGTTAAATGATAGATATTTATAGACAAAAAATTGTGCAGACCATTGGGAATTAATCATAAAAGATATGTCTCTTCAAAACATACTCATTTGCATATTTCTGGGTCTGGTAATCGATTACATGAATTGGTAATCGACTGCGTAGTTCAAATTTTGAATACTAGTAATGGTCAAGTTTTTGTAATCAATTACAATGGCCAAGTTTCAAATCCTAAGCACATGAATAGCATGGTAATCGATTACAACGATTCTAGAAATTGAAAATTAAAGTTTTAATACACTTTAAGTCATTCTTTCATTCTAAAAACATTTTTTAACATCTTTCAAACCTATCGTTTCAAATCAAACTCATGTTTTCACAAATCAAATCATAATCTTCATTTAAAAACAATTAAAATATTTCAAATCTAATTTTCCTTATATTCAAACTTATTCCTTATATTAAAACTTTAACTTAACAAGGGACAAATAAACTTATTAAATAAAATCCTTTTAACAAAGTGATATAAGTCCTAATTATTCTAACAATTTGACTTGATCATTTGACTTGTTCATTTTCAAGAAACTCCATGCTCTTGTGCTTCCATCTTTTTGTCATATGCTTTTTGGCATCACAAAAACCTACAACATAATATCATGGAGGAAAAAACCAGACCGGACGGCTAGTTGGACTGGGTTAACTAGAAACCGATCACCTAACCGATCCGATTAAGAATTGGTCAAGAACTAGGGAAAATCGAGAAAATCAGCGAACCAAATCAGTTTGACCAGTTCGGAACTTGGGTTTTTTTTTTTTTTTTTTGTAAAGCTTAAATACTAACATCTTGTGGCAACCACAGCACAAAAATGAAGAAAATGGAACCAAAGAAGGGTACTAACAAAGATTACTAGGTTGTTATTCTTCTCTCTTCGTCATTCGCAGGCTGCTCGCGATAAACCTCGTTGGTCACTAATAAATATTGTTTTCAAATGCTTTGTGACTGTATTGTGAGGCTGAGACTAGAGAAATTTCATATGAATTATATTTATTTTTATAGACCTATGAATATACATATATATTGTGTTGATCATATTAATGTTAATGATTTAATATATTTTATTATATTCTGATTAAACCATAGTTGAACTGGTTGGACCTCTAAACCTTCGAATCATTACCTGGACTAGTTTGATGCCCGGTCCAGTTTTCTCTTTCTTGCATAATATTCACACATAGCTCATCTTTCTGAATATGTGGTAAGTTTTTTAGCATGAAATATACTTTTTGATGGATATT
This sequence comes from Dalbergia cultrata, assembly GCA_031216105.1. Taxonomy (NCBI): domain Eukaryota; kingdom Viridiplantae; phylum Streptophyta; class Magnoliopsida; order Fabales; family Fabaceae; genus Dalbergia; species Dalbergia cultrata. Next base: position 23,992,385 of record CM062353.1, on the reverse strand, counting down.
GCTTCTCGAGAGTTCAAATAGCTTTTTGAGACATGATATACATTAAACTCATCCAAAACTCTTAGACATGAAAGATATTTTCAATTAAGAATATGGGTTATGCGTTATATGATCAATCTCATTAAGTTTTTGAAAGAATAAAGCGTATAATTGCAATATACTTGATCTGCATTAGTCATAAACACTAGATGCAAACATTAGTTCTCTTTCTTAAATGAATTTATTATATATTGATTTGTTAACTCTCAAAACCAAGCTTCTAGAAAGCTCATCAAGGGTTCTCGAGCATACAGGAACTTGTTTCTATTTGTATGTAAATTATACATTGAAACGAATTTAAAAGAAGTGGTTACGAGTTGTCTATAATTTGTGTGCTAAACATACATATTCCATCTTAATTGGGTGTCAAGTTTGGTTATGATTTTTCTTCTTCCACCTTCAATTTCATCCTCATTATGTGCTAAAATTACTCTCTCTTTTCTTGTTCTATTATCACTATTATATTTTCTTACTATCTAACTATGGGTCCCTATTTCTATGGCTATTCATTGTGGTCTGTCGGATAAATTACACTAGTGCGAGAATGTTGGAGAGTGAAAGTATATCATATATCTATATTTAAAAGGAATACTATAAAAAATTATTACATGAAACCTAAAATCACTTTACTTCTTAAATCACTCTACTTCCTCTTCTTTTCTTTACCAACAATCGAATTTAAATTTTAAAAATTTGAAACCACCTATTTATGTACAAAAGTCTAGAATCTTTTCCCTAAAATTACTCCATTTCCTTTTTCTTCTCTATTTGCAATAAGATTATTTAAACCACTTTACACTATTAAATTATCTTGTTCAATGTATTAACTTAATAATTTATTAAGTGAATACACTATTATAAATTACAAGACAATCAAATGTAAATTTTAAAGTTTGTAGACCTATTTGTATACAAAAGTCTAGAATTATACAAATAGATACCTTTTTACTGGTACAAAGATACATTTTTATTTGATATTAATTTTCATATACTGATTTATAGCATCAATTAATTAAATTATATTTTTTTTATGTGATACCTAAGATAAATATAATAAGAATCAAATAATTTGAATGACATTTTAATAAAAAATTGAATTTAATGATGATATCATCCTAAAATGACTAGATATTGATGAACATTTAAAAGAATACTTTATTATTTTGAAGAGATTAACATTGATACCTTGATGATGTAAATGAATTTTACATTGTCATTTAATTATGTCTTATTTTTTATTTGAAAAAGTTGATATAATCATGTATGATTAGATGTATTTAGGTGAATAAAAAAAATCTTGGGACATTTTTAAGATGTTGAATAAAATGCTTATATGCTTCATATTTATATGACTTTAAAGATAGATAGTGAGTAGGTAAATTTAATTATTTTGCCAACATGATAATTCATGATTAAATATTTATATAAATTTTTAATATTGATATTGTATAAGAATTAAATATTGATAAAAACCATAGCATGATTTAGTTGGTGCAAATTGCAATCGAAACATGCAATTAAGTGATTTTGCAACTAAAAATAACCACTTTGTATAGAAAATTTTCTACTGACTTTTACCCAAATATTAAAAGTGTGTATATAATTTATCAAATTTAATTGAACATATTATAAATAAAAATATTAATCAATTTAAATAAGTTTAAGCTAAGCAAGATTTTGAAAACTAATTTTCCATGCAGTGTGCGGGTACCATCTAGTTTGTAGAGAGAAAAAAAAGTAATTACAAAATGACTATATATATATATATATATATATATATATATATATATATATATATATATATATATAAGTAATATTACTAAAAATTCTTAGGTCCTCTTTTAAAATCCCTAAAATCACTTAACTTTCTTTTTTTTCCCCCCTCTATCTGCAATCAATTTAAATTTTAAAAAAATTCTAACTGTCCATTTGTAAGAGAAAAGTCTTATTGTTTTTCCTAGATAAACCAATTTAACCAGTATACATGTATATACGGACGGGTTTTGTTTTTTAATTTTGAGTATCACATTTGTCTTTTTCTGATTTAGTCCTTTATGCCATTAATTATGTTTGAAATCTTTACATGCTTTTAATAATCAATATGAACTTTCTTTAGTCAAACTGCACCCCGAGAACCTATTTGTTAAGTTTAAATAAAGGTTAAAATTACTTATTGGTTTCTATATGTAGACAGATCTATTTTAGTTGTTTGTTTTTTCATCAATTTTATTATATTTTTGTTTATGTTTAATTTTAGATGTCATTAGCAAGATAGAAGCTTACCATCCTATGGAAGAGTTTAAAAATCCACTTAAAGATGGAAAATTGACAAAGAAATTGGTTTGATATATCTGCCAAGTGAAGCTTCATGGATAGAATATTTAAATATGATCAATATTTTTCTGATGGTCCACAAGTTGAGTCCAAGATATCTACCACCAAGCATACGAAGTGTATTAAAGTTAAAAAGGATTAATGTCTTTATTTACCTTTTTTTTTTAATTCCCAAAACTGAGTTTAGCTTTGCAATTTAATTTGAAGCTTATGTTTGAATGACAATATTTGTCTTTATAATCAAATTTAAATTATATTTCACTATTAAAGCCTGAAATCACTCCATTCTCTCTTTTTTCTCTTTATCCATAATAAAATTTAAATTACTACTTTTTAACTAATGACTTATATATGAAAAGTATGGAATTTTTTTCTCCTAAATCCATTCCACTTCCAATTTTTTCCCCTACATTCCTAAAGTTTGGTGAGGACAAAGAGGATATGAGTGAATGTTATTAGTAACTACATATTATCGAATATAATATTTTATTTATGTAAAACTATATACATAATTTTATCAAATTTGATTAAATATATTTTAAATTAAAATGTTAAACAATTTAAATAGGCTTAAATTGTAAAGACTTTTGAAAATTTATTATTGTTCATACCGTGCACCGGTACCATTTAGTTTATGTAATAGCATAGAACTGTAAATGTAGAATAGGGTAGATATGATTTATATTATTAAGAACATCTTCAATAAAGGACCGACCATGGAGCAAGTCTCGAGAAACTCGAAACTACACTTTGCAGCGCAGAACTAAATACCTTCTATGTTGGTTTAGACTAGTCATAAGTTTTTTTTTTTTTTTTCCTGTTTGAAAAGTAAAATTATTCAACTGTTTCGCTTTCAAATGGCATTTCTAAATTCGCATATCTTTATATCATCTAGAATCAGTGGAATTATTCATCTCTTGGACTTCACTGTGAGTCTATGAACGATAATTTCGTATATGTGTACATCAGTTAAATCAATGTTGTTATCTTATGTAACCTTCAACAATGACAAATATTTATTATTAGATATTTTTGTGTGTGTTAGTGTTTTAGGTCTCAAATAGAACACATGAAAAATAATACACTGATGCTGAAAATCTCTTATTCAAATGGGAGACATTCGCCCGATAGCATTGAGGCATTTTCTAAAATGCATAAATCTGATGTGGCATAATTTTTTTTTAATGGAACCACGAATTTGGGACTGCAAAGGAGCTATATTCTCTAAGCAAAAGCATAAGGCAAGGTGTGAACACCATATTTTTTTCTTCAATTTACTTGTTTTTTTTTTTCTATTTTTTTATTTTATTCTTTTCCTTTTCCTTTTTGTGTGCATTTAAAATTTGAATTTAACTTTTAGTTGACTCAACAACAAAATCAAATAAAATCAAAATCCTAACTGACTCAAAAAAATCAATTAGAATCCTAACTGACTTAACCCTAACTGAATCCCAAAATCTCTCTGCTATGCTCTCTATATAATAATTAATCATGCACAAAAGAAAAAGTGATACCCATTCGTTCACCATTCCTTTACTTTGCCTCCATTAACACTATCACAATTTCTCCTAAAAAATCAAATCATAGCCATGCATTCATTGTCTCACAATATTCATATAATCACCTTTATCCATTCACCATCATCATTAGAATACCCATTTTCATCTCACCATCATCAAATTTCCATCTTTGATTCTATTTCTGACATAACAGCCACCATTCCATCTTATATCTATCAAACTTACACTAACCAATCTATCATCACCATCATTAACATTGCATACCTTTTGTCTTCCCTTCGCACAACCACCATCACTCGTGTCAAACCTTGATCACACCTCCTTCGTGAAGCCCAGCAAAGTTCGTGCAGGAGTCGCCCCTGTGAGTCCACCAGTCTTGGTCGTGAAGCCGCCGCTGCCACGGTGGTTTTAGTCTTATTTTCTTTCTCTTATTCCTTTTTTTTTGTTAGGCACGTCTCATTTTTTTTATTAAATTTTGTTTAATCTTATTTTATTTCCTTTATTTTTTTTTTCAGGTCTGTCTCCCTTTTTCCTTTTTTACTAAGTTTTATTTAGTCACTCTTTTGGATTTTTAAGAATTAGTGCTAACTTAAATCCTGTGCAAAAAATGAATTTCTCTTTTGAATAATTTGTCAATCCAAATTCTTTTCACAAATAAAATCAATCAACACATTTTTATTTTTGTTTCTTAATTAAAATCTGTTAATACACACTTATTTTCTACAAAAATGATGTGGCTTTGAATTCCTCATTGGCGAACAACTATTAAGCCAAAATTATTTTTTAAAAAAATTTTGTTCTCTTTTAATTTAATTTAATTTTATTTTATTTTTGTATATAATAATGACTTTTAAAGTGGAAAAATAAATTTTATAAAGTTATAAATTAATTTGTATAATGAACACTAAGGTAATTGTATTTATACGAATGTATTAAGGGTGCAGTGGGATTAAGTTTTCACCCTTCCCTAATCATAATTAGACTCCCAGACTCAAATCTTTTTAAAAGATCAGTTTTGATCGAATCAAAGGTTTTCCAATTTTGGCCAAAATTAAAATTGGTGGCGACTCCATTTTTAAAATTTATTTCTTTTAAGAATAAATTTTTATTGTCATTTTGTTATGGCACCCTCCAAGGACGCTGTAACACAAGGCATCACCAAAATATCTCGACAACTCATTAGCTATTGGAAGAAAGAGAAAATCATAAGAAAAAAAGGACACAAACAAAATGACAAATTTCAAAATGGGTAGCTCATGAAATTGGAGAGAGAACGACATGAGCTCGTTGTCCCTATACCTTGCAACAATCTACTTTCTTCTTTATATTAAGAGGCATTTGAGGCAGCAAGCAAATTGGACAAAAAGGAACCTACATTGAATATCATTCTCAAGGAATATTGCTCTCCCATCCCTTCCTTTTTTTATCTCTCCCCATCACATACATGATAGATCCATTTAGAGGGCTATTATCTCTCGTATTAAAGTGCTTATATTTTTCTAAGAGAGGTGGAAAAGATTGTAAAAGGGCAGTATTGATGGAGAGGCTTTTGTGAGTGATAAATTAAAAGCTATATTGTGTTAGAGTCTTTGTTAAAAAATTAGACCCCCTTATTCTTTAGTGAATCTTGTATGAGCTTGGAGAAGCTTTTGGAAAGACTACTCTTTGTGTGAGCTTGAAGAGGCTCTTGTAAAAGACTACTCATTATGTGAACTTGGACAGGCTCTTTTCAAATACTACTCTTTGTTGTTGCTTACACTTGAGTTTTGCATGAAGCATTATTTCTTTTGTAATTGTTTTGTAAAACTTCTATTTTTAGGGAGCTCTCACCTTAGGAAGGGATGAGATGTAGGTTCAATGTTGGGGAATCGAACAAATATAAATACCTTGTGCAAGCTTATCTTCCTTTGTCTTTTACTTATTTACATTTTCTACTACCATGCTTTATACTTGTCCAAATTGTTTTCTTCACAAACAGGAACAGATTCACTTGGTAGTGGATGGGGGCATGTGCCCCCACAAAAATTTTAGAATTTATATATAAATATATGAGTATATATTATTTTATCCTCATTATATTATTAGGTTGACCCCACATTAAGAAAAAAAAAATTATGTAGAGCATTTTATTAGAATTTTTGCCCCCATTATCCAAACTTTCTGGATCCGTCGATGTTCACAAACTTACATATTTTCTCATATTGATATACATATTTTCTCATATTGATATGCTAACATTAAATAGGTTGTGTTTTGAAATGTACATAGTAAACACGTTTTTTGAAAATATTAGGAGATATTAGCTCGAAAATCTCTTATGATAACAAGAGACTTCACATGAACATTTTGATATATTTACTAAGTGTGCAGAAACTTTAAAAATGATACTTGATTCAACCCCTTCTCAAGTGCTCTAAGACCATCAAATGCAACGTAACCTTTTTTCCCCTGGTAACGATTATCTGAATTCCTAATTGAATTTATGGTTTGGCACCAATTAATGCAGACAAAATATCTCGTCATTAACAACCTATGTGAATGATACATTTTATTCACTTTTTTTTTTAACTGCATTACATCATATCATATAGGTGGTTTAAAAAATGCTCCCGTATCTTTCGGCAATGTATTGATTTTTTGCCCATAAAAAGTTATTCAATGCATCAATTATGTAAAGCTATTTGGTTTTTTTTTTTTTTGGATACCCATGGGGCACTGTTATCCTTGATATAATCAAGGGTTGTGATTTTATAGATTTTAAGAATCTCGGGTTAGTGGGACACATGACTAATTTTTAGTAATAAGTAACTAAGAGGTATTGGTATACTTGAATGACAATCAAATAATTATGATTGCCAATGAAATATAAAATTTCAGTTAAATAATTATAATGGTCACTCAAATTATTTTATATATAAACTTTTAGTCTTAGCTGCCTTTCTATTACTATATAAATTCGATTAGATTTTATCTTGATTATTTTATTTAGAGAATGTATCAATTATAATAATTGTAATGAGTATAATTAAGTATACTTTAATACCAATCGTATAAAATAATATACGATTAAATCAATTTGTTAATTTTAGACTTAAACATTTTAAAAATTTCCTTTTGAATTAAATATTTGTTTTAAATAAAAATATTTAATATAGGACTTAGAAACAGAAAACCATATTTGTTTCGGGTTATTTGTTTGGAGAATGTATAATTTATAATCATTGTAGTCAATATAATTAATTATATTTTATTACCAATCATTATTCATATACTTTCGATTAAATTTTTTTGTAAAGAATATAATATGTTATTTCTATTAGATTTGATCAATTTTAAATTTTTGTATTTGAAAATATGATTAAATCATTAGTAATCACAAATATAATTGATTGATTATACTTGATTTAAATTTTATTATCAATCGTGATTTATAATTTTTGATTAAATTAGATATACTTCTTTTCTTTTAAATTAGATAATTGTTTTTTAACTATCCAACTAGGGTCAGGTTCGAAAACACAATTTTAGCAAACTATATTGTTACTTAGTATTTATCCTGCCATATTTTATCTTTTTATTTATTTATTTTTTTTCAATTTATTTTAATAAGGAACTAAAAGTAAATAAATAATAAACAAATAGACTTTGCTAGAGCCATGCAGGCAACGTCCCAAACTATTTTATCATGCTTCACAGCGTTTTAAGCAAGAAAGCCCCCAAGATTAAGTAAAGGAAGACCCACATTGATCCCCTCATACAAGGAAGCTATGCACTTCTATTACAAAAAGGAGAGGGAGGGCTATTAATCTAAAGAAAAAATATTATGTGTACTCATTTAACATGAGACACTGTTTCGATTCACTTCTAATCTATCATTGAATTGGATGTAGACCTTATTTAAATTGGATCTACACTTCATCCAACGGTAGATGAAAAGTGAGTCGGCACAATGTCCATGTCAAGCTAGTATAAATAATATAACTCTTAATCTAATGACTTAATGAGTTAAAAAGCAATGGCTCATGTGACTTGTTAAAGTCGTTAAATAGGCCAGTGATCCATAGTATCATAAAATAGTTTTTTTTTTCCTTCACAAAACACGGACCACTAATCGGTTTGGGCTGGTTTGGATCATAGATTTTGCTAGTTTTTTTTTTTATCGATTTTAATAGTTATTATTGATCCCAAACTAGCCATTTTCTAGTACATGCGGATTAGATTGGGCATCGATTCCTAGTTGAACTGATTGGTCCAGTTTGATTTTCATAACAATGATGTATACTAACAAGTTACTAGTTAAATTTGAAACGAGAAAAAAGTGATAAGTTTTATTGAAAAGGAAAGAAAAATGAGTTCTAAGAATGATGGCTGATTTCTTGTGGTAAGATGCAAAATCTTCCTATGAACTTATTTGGTTTATAAGTTCATATAAACACATTACCCTTTCATGTAATTTGGCTTTATTAAAAAGTACTTTTTTATCCAAACAAACTTATACATACTTTTAATAATTGAAAGCACTTCACAAATTGTCTATCCAAATATAAATAACTTTTCCTTTAAAAATAAGCTGTACTGAAAAAATAAAGTAAAAAAGTACATTTTTTAGAGCCAATCCAAATGTACCCTAGTTTGTTTTCACAATATTTATCATAGATGAATTTGGAGTTTTACTTCCTCCAAAAAGTTAACAGTAGCCCCAACCCAAATAAAGAGTGAATACCCAAGTTGATCATTGAAAAGAAAAATAACACATGACAAATTGATCCCTCAAAGAAAAAAAAGAGAGAAAGTGGTCCTTCCCAATTAAAATTATGAAACAAATTAGTCTGTCATCAGTATTTTGATAGACCTATTTGTCTCATTTATATTCGCTTTATGGATTAATTAAAATGATTTTACAAATCATTAAAGATTACTTTGTTCTAAACTCCTTTGAAAATATTGAGGATAGTCTTAACTTGCCTTATTTGTTTAATTACGTGAAACTACACATTTTTATTTTCAAGGGACCAATCTATCATGCAACATTTTTACATTTATAAAATAGAAAAAGCCTTTATTTACATGAAAAAAAAATCATTTCAACATTAATAACACAAAATGAACCATATATTATTAGGTGAAATATTTGGAGGCTCTAATGATTTCTGACACATTAAAAACCCTTAGCTCACAGTGCACCATATGCTTAGCTAAATTTGAAATTTATGTTGAGTGTCTGAAAATAGTGAGATTAGAAATTACTGAGTGGGGGAAAAGGCAGAGATAAGTTATATCATTGTTCATCATGGAGGTGAAATTACTAACACAAAGGGTGAAGACACATTTGTCAATAAGAATCCTATTTGTATTGCTGTTTATATATCTATAAGTTTTTTTAGAGTTGAAGAGCAAAATATTAGTTCTGTAGTTGGGTCCACAACACATGAAAATTACCAAGATGCTATATAGGGTTACTTGTAATGATTGGGCAAGGTATGATCAAATACAAAATTTTTGGGTGATCAATGACACCAAGGTGAGCCTCATGTTCGATGTGAAACACCAAGTTTCTAGAGATTCACATCATGGAGGTTTTGGTCATCTTAGAAGAGGGTCATTTCAGCTATAGCGGATATGCTCCCAACCATCATTTGCAGGAATCTCAGCACCTCAAGTTCCCCTGGCCTTTGAAGTGCCTCAGCATTCCACGACCTTCGAAATGCCTCAATGTTCCCATACCATTGAAGATGTTAATGGTCCTAATAAACACCTCAGTTTGACACTACTTCTGCTAAAAGTTGCGAAGCCATCATCTCGAGATGGCCTGGCCTCTTGTGGGTGTTGATGTCATGGTTGATGACAGTAATGATGAGGATGAGGAAGAGGATGACCTGTTGCAAGTACCAGATGCCAGCAACAGCAGTGAATAATTTGATCGGGAGACATAGTGTGTTACCTAAAGTCAATTGTGGAGGTCCCATTCGTAATCTCAATATCAAAAGTGGAATAGTCAATATTTGACGCTGAATTTGGAAGTAATGCATCCGAGAAATCTTACAGGGTATCACAGTGAAGTAACTGGTGGATCTGTTGGCCCTGATGGAGTTTTAGACGATGAAAGGTAAAATGAGTTTCATGCCGAGCAACTATTTTTGTAATACCTTAGGTCCACATGTCCCTAGGTAGAGTCTAGAATAGCCTTAGGGTCAACTAGGACCCATCTGTGCTGTTTGATAGGCCCCATATGCAAGAATTTTAGAGATATGCGATCTGGAGAGCACTGTAGCAGTCAAGAGTGGTAAGGAGGCACAAGTAAGAAAATAAATGTGTAACACTCTAATTTTTAACCCAATACTCTAGAACATATTAGGCTAATCATTAGGTTATTACTTCTTAGTTTCATCATTTTATTAAAATACTTAGCGAAATTACGAGTAAATTTTTCTTTTTGAAAACATAAAACAAAGTGAAAGCCGCGAACTTAACTAATCGAGTGATAGAGATGTAAAGCACGCGTAACACTCATTATAAATCATAAAGTTGAGCATGTAGTCAAAGGGCAGCAATCATGACAACAAAGAGAAACATTTCATTAATAACTTAATTAGAGTACATAAGTAGTCATACCCTCATGGGCAGAGCTTGTAGTACAACGGAAATAAAATACAAGGAAATGTAAAGTACATGGTTCAACATGAAGATGAAAACCCAAAATGCTACCCTCCTACTAGACTACGAGTACAACCTATAACCCCTCCCAGAAGGCACTACCGAAGGGAAGATCTCCATAAAAGCTTGGGTACTCGCAAAGCTCTCCATCGGAATCTAGTGATGACGAGGATCCTCGGGCGATGGAGGCAGGTAATTAGGGAACCACTCTATCTCCTCCTGTGTGGGCCAATGGAGTGTGAAGGGAACTCGTGGCGGCTGAATGTGAGCTCCTCGATGCGGGCGCATCTCAGCTCTCCTCGCCAAGCGTGGCTGCCTCACGGTCTCCTCGCTCCCCTCGCGTCAGAACTGGGGAAAGGGAGCGTAGCCCTCTAAAGGGACATGCATCGGCGAATCCTCGGATGGATCAATCTCGGACCTCCTCGAGCGAGGTACGTACTCCGGGTAGTCACGGACGGCTAAGGCAGAGGTACGGGCATGGCGTAGCTGCTCGTCACGCGGGCGAGTGCGCTCGAAGATCATGTCATCACCACCAAAAGGTGCAGTAGGAGTGAACTGGTAGCTCGAAACCGGGTAAGCAAAGGGTCATCCCATGTACACAAAAATGCGGACGGTACAACGACCCTCGAAGTGATACGAACGGTGGTTCGGGTCGTAGTGCACCTCCCAAACAGGCGTGTCAATGAAAAGCACGAACATTGCCATCGGTCTTTGAAGATGTGACGAAAGAAAGAAGAGAGAGGAATGAGAATTCTTGCTAAAGAATCTCAGTAGGAGTCTCCTATCCTAGGGTTACATCGTACACATCCTCAGGAACCTTGAGTTTAATTATAAAATAGTGATCATGCATATAAGGTTCAATTTAGGGTTTCTCAAACTAATTATCCAAGGTCCATTCCTTTTAGCATGTGTCTTGATGTTATAAATGCAACATGTTGCATAATGGATGCATGTCAATACTTGAGCATATAAGACAACACATCAAAGCACATAAACATAAACCATGTGGCATAAGGGCATATAACTTTCAAGTGAATCATTCCTCAACTTCGTGACATCAATCATGGTACTTTAGCATATAAGCCACCCTAAAAATAACTAGGTTATGAGCTTATACCTCAGCTAGTCGTCACTAGCTCTTGCTTATTATCTTGAATAAGCGAAACATAAATAATAATCCCGACTCGCAAGTACGGGTAGGGGGCAGGGATCATCTCTCTCTAGGATTACCCTCTTTGAAACGATTTGCGGGCATTAAGCCATAGCAATTTGTCCGCTTTGGTAGGCTGCATCTACTCATACCCTCACTGATTTGTCTCCCCTGGGGGTGCTTGGCCAAATCGGTGTCACCCAGGCGAGCGCGTCTTAGTGCTTTGTCACATAAAAATCTCCTGGGGGTGCTCGGCCGAACCGGTGTCACCCAGGGTTTTCAACTCATATGGTACTCATAAATATTTCTTTCAACCCTTTAAGGTTTGATGGAAATTCGGCAGCATAACAGCTGTTAAACCGAATTTCCTTCAAACTGCCACAAGCAGCTAATTCACACATGATGTTCTCATGAAATCTCATGCTATGATAAACTTTAACATTTCATCAATCATTTTCCCATGCATCAAGCACATCTTATCATATCATTGCATCATACAACACATCATAGCATTAACAACTTTTTAGTGTCTTATGCATCGACCCTTTCGGTCCTCAACTCACATTCTAAGTTATAAATCATCAAACCTAATCTCTCGGGAACTTATAAGGTTATAACTAATTCTTTCTCACCTCACACTATGGTCAAGAACATCTCTAAACCTCAAGGATGAAGAATTCATATTCCTAACTTTACGGGTACCTAGGAGTCACAACAATGACCCTTTCTAAGTCCGATTTGCTCCTAAGGCATCAAGATCAAGTCCTAAACCATTTATGAGTCATTCCTATACATTTAAAATAATTTAAATCCATGATTAGCATTACTAAACCTTGTTGGACAGAATCCAGAAAATTCAAACATTAAAGGATCTAGAACTCTCAAATTAATTCTTTTCTAGTTTCTAACTTCTCTTATCTTTCACCTATGAGCTTTAATATTAATTATACTCAAACATAAGCATATTATCATCATTAAAATAGCTCATACAGTGGGTAAACATGGCAAGGAAGAACCGAAACAAACATCTCCATTTAAAGGCATCAAACACAATTTCTAAAGCACATAAAATACTAGTTTCTCTTGGAACCTTTTTAAAACTTTCAAAACTCATTTATAAACATTTTTAACATCTAAAATCATAAAAATATTTAAGAGGGCAGTGACTAAATCAACTTTGTCTCAAGAGGTCCTAAATTCATAAAACTTTGTTCTACGTATTCCTTGTACTCATAAAAGCTTAGAAAATTTATGAAACATAGTTTTCAATACTTAGAAGCATCAAAACCTCTTAGGGCCAAAACATGAACCAAGGGAAATAAATATTTTAGACCTTTGTTTAAGACAACAATGGGCAAGTCTTTGAGCTCTAGGTTCATTTAAGTGATGACATAAAAATAAACATGCTCATGCACTTGTTTTAGCTTGCATTAGAAAGTAAAGTGATAACATAAAATAAATGTGGGGTGCAACCTATTATTATCTTTGATATTTAGTGAGAACTTGAAATATAAACATGGTAATGTATAGCTTGAAATATAAATATGATAATGCAAGTTCATTCATTATCTTGGTACTTAGTGATAGCAAGGAAGTAAACATGATGTGCAAAGCATAAAATAAACATGATGCAAGGTTCATTTTATGGTTAGCTAGAGCTCATCCAAGACTTTAACAAAATAGCAACCCAACATATATCTCATTACAAAGAGAGCTCTAGAGTTCTTGAACCAAGTTCTCAAAGGAACTATGAGGTTCTTGAACATCATCATCAAGCTCAAAGTAAACAAACTTTCTAATCAAAATAAAACCTCAAAGATCAAGGATCAAAACCGAAATATTGTAAAAAGAAAACAAGAAAACCAAAACCAAAATAGCAAGGAAAGTAAAGGTGTTCTTGAACAAAAATCCTTTGAGCTAGATAATAAAGATTAAACTTAGAGAAAACAAAAACTCAAGTTCTAGAGGTTCTTTTGAGATGAACACAAAGTCATCATCTAGGAGTCCTCATCATTGAGCTATCATGTGGCCAAGAGGACCAAGAGGCCGAAAATACAAGAAGAAGAACATAGAAAGTTTCAAAAAGAAAATCCAAGAGAAAGCTAGAAAGAACTCATTTTCAAGAAAGCAAAGTTTAGAAAACACTCCTACCTAGAGTGAAGATAAAAACTTGAACTCTTCGAAAAGGAAAACAAGATGATGAGCTCCTCCTTAGGGCTAGATGGTTTCGGCCTTGGAGAGGGAGAAGGAAAGGAGATGTGTTTCAAGTGAGGTTGTGTTTGAGGTGAGGTGTTTAAGGGGTTTGATGGTTGTTCAAGGCTATGGGGTGGTGTTTCAAGGTTAAGAGATGATTATGAGATGAAGAGAGGATGAAGAACAAGAAAGAACTCTCTTGGAACTTAGAGAGAAAAGAAAGGAAACTTAAGAAAACTTAGAGACTTGAAACTTACCAAAAGACTAAAAGTGACACAAGTTCATTTAAGGCACCTATTTATAGAAAAACAAAACATTGAAGCTCACCAAAAGGAGGCCTTGGCCATAGCAATGAAAAGGAGGAAGGAAGAGAAAATATCTCTTTACATTGTGTCGTACAAGCATGGTTTGAGGTATGGAGTGTAGGATTCAAAGTATGGCTTGATGTGAGTGAATTTCCTATCAATTTTGAATGAAATTAGGCTTCTAGAAACAATGCATGGCTGGAAATTTTCCAGCCACAAATAAATGGAGAAAATGGGCTATTTAATTAGTTATTCATTTGGAAAATCAAGCTTGATTGAAAGTTATGACAAGGTATGGTATATGTGACTTGAGGTATGGCCTTGGAGTGTTGAAAAATTGAACATGTGATGCATATGGGGGCATGGAGGTCTCGGCCAGACCAGGGACAGCAGAGAGGAGGTGAGGTTTGATCATCTAATTGGGTGTTAATGGTAGGTTTAAATGTGTATTAGCTTAGGTACAAGGTTAGGAATAATTAAGCTTAAGTTTAGGTAACTAAGTATGTGGTTTAAGGATTTTATGACAAGATTAGGAGTGCTCATACATCATTAGAGAATTAAAAACTCATTTGTGAATAAACAATTTGTAACACAATTCCATGATTTAAGGAATTGGAAAGAGAAAACACTATTTAAGATTCCATGACTAGGAGTCTTGAATTTAAAATAAGATTTTAAGTTGTAATTAAGCACTTTTAGGTTCTAATCAACTTTAATAAATTATTTTGACTCAAGATTAATTATGAAAATCAATTAACCTTCGATTAGAGCCTAATATTGCTTAGGTTTGCTTAATCATGCGATTAAGCATAAAAACATGAAACTAGGGGCAAAACCGTAATTTTGCACTAATTTCGCCCCGGGACCTCCGGGACCAAAACTAAAGTCATAGTCTACATAAAAACGCATTTTAAAACCATCTGGAGAAGTTTCGGGTTCATCCGGCACTTGCAAACGAGTAAAACACTACAGGGGCGTTTTGGTCATTTTGACCTGAAAACTCGAAAAATGAGATTTTCAATCCCGGGAAGGTACACAAGTCATCCAATCCCCTTCCAACATTGAGTTTGCCCTTTGAGTACTGCCAGACCGGCTTTCCTTGAATTCCGAGCCGAAAATGACTTCAGGGGCATTTTGGTCATTTTCACTCTAACAGAAAATCGGGGCGTTACAATATGCACTCTGGAGAGCGCTGCAGTGCTCAATCTGCGCTATAGCGATTGTGCATTAGGTGGTGTATAGTGCTCAAATAAGTGCCGCAGTGCTCAAATGAGTGCCATAGCACTCACGAATGACATAAAATCCCTATTTCAAGCTTTTAGAGTAGAAAACACATCCCTTTCACCTTGTTCTTCTAGAAAATGTGATTTCTAACCTCACAACACAATTTCTTCACTTTTTTGTCATTAAACTCCATTTTTCATTCTTCAACAGCTTAAGTATGTTTAGCTTATGGTTTTTGCTTCATTTTCTTCCAACTTCTCATGTTCTTGGGGTGTTCTCTATGGTTTCTATATGGTGAGGTTCTTTCACCAGGCATAAAGTGAAATTAGAGTATTCAAAGATTGATTTAGAGTTCTATTGATTCCATGGCAGATATTGGTGCCATTCCTACTCCGAGGAACTCAGCTAGTGTTAAACCGTCAACTTCCACCTTTCTAGATGAGTAGGTTCAAATATGTGATCTCTTTGTTAGCCATTAGAGTTATTTTTACCAAAATATGAAATAGTGCATGATTTTAGAGTTTATTTTAATAACAGTTGAGCTTTCTATTAATTTGATGTGGTTTTCCTAATAGCATAAATTGTATTTTTAAGAAAAGTCATGGGACCATTGCTGCTTAATTGATTTATATAGAGCTTGATTGTGAATATGGCTATTTAGAAATGCTATGACTATCAAATGATTTCTAAAATAGTACATTTTTACATGATAGAGCTTTTGAAACCAGATATAGAACTTTAGAGGAAAGAACTAGTTTTATGTTTTGTACTAGACAGTAAGCTATAGAGAAACAACTAGTGAGTTAATGGCTAGAAAATGATCATTAACCTTGGTACCAAGTTGTCCCTACGGGTATGTTTGTGAGTTGGGATTTTGGATGGGATCAGATGGAAAGGAAGGATTTACAGTATAACTTTACGCTACAAATCCCTCATTTCCCTCCTCTTCCCTCCAAAATCCCAACTCACAAACATACCCTCAAGGACAATCTCATAAAGTAGAACAAAGATGAAACCTAGTTAGGTGTCCAATTTGGGTTGGAAGGAGCCCCAAAGCAGAGAATTTGTTATGCCCTGATCATTAGGCATAACCAAAGATTTTGTTACGCCACATAATTTGTGTGTAACCAGAGATTACTATTTCTCTATTAGAGTGATGTGTTTTACTTTGGAAAAGCAATGATTTGATTATACATAAACACAAATATGAACTATTTTAGAGCTTTATTACTATTATTATTATGATATAGTATATCCTTCCTTGGTGTCCTATGAAGGAGGGTTACAAGTGGGGATTCACCCACTAGTTTTGTAATAAAACTCACTCATCTCTTCTTTCTCCTATTTATAGATACAACAACTGCTCATTACAAAAAAAAAAAGGTAAATTGTTGCAATTAGACTGGCAAATTAAGGTGGTTTTTTACCACCATTTTTCACAGTAATGGCAGTTTTAGGAACCATCGTAATTACCAATATCATTTGGTTAATTACGACGGTTTCCTTTTAATTGTCATGATAACCGCCGCAATTTACATATGGCTAATTATGGTGGCCTGAAACTGCCATAATTTTCAGTCAAATTAAAAAGTATGTTGTTAATTATGGCGGTTTAGAACCGCCGCAAGTTGCAACAATATTTTTAAAAAATTATTGATTATGGCAGTTTGAACCGCCATAATTTGCATTCCAATTAAAAAAAAATTCCTTTATTTACTCCTGATCTTCTCTAACATTTCTTAACATTTTAATCAATAAAAAGATTATAACAACAACTGAAAGATGGAGACAAAGACTATCAAATCACTAGTTGGCTACAAACAAAGTCTAATTCTTCTCAAATTTAATCAACTTCTTCCATTTTGCTTCCCTCAGCTTCAGCATCAGCTTCCTCCAATGGGGGCATGTCAACATCAACCTTACCAGCATCCTCATCAATGCTCAGGCTAAGCTTCAGCATCCTATGGATTCTGTTTCCAAAGGTGTTAGGATCATCACGGCTAAACCCAGAAGTTATGAGAGCAATCTCAAAGAGCAAGAGAACAAGATCCTTGACAGATTTGTCATTATGGTCCACGTCGGCACATTTCCTCAGCTTCTCCATGATAGGGTTCAATGGGTTGATCTACATTGTCGTCTTGCTTGACATGTACCCTGTAGCCATGGCCTCCATGAACTCCTTGGTACTAGACCTTGCAACGATACCCAGGTTGTTCACCAAATTTGTGAAATACACAAATCACACCATTGATTAGAGACAATTGAAAAATCACACAAAAAAACAAGAATAGATTCTATCAAGACTTGAAAGAACCATATTTTTTTCTTACAAGTCTTGGACATGCCAATACCACTTTCAACAATGGTGAGTGTGTTGTTTGTTTTGTCGAGGAAAATGTGGATAAGCAACTCAGGCTGAGCATCGAGCTTACTCTTGTCTGTCAGACTATCAAATTGAATCTTGCCAAAGCCTATATCACGAAGTGACAGTAACAATCATACACATTGCATATATAAGAACAAGAATAAATACTTTTATCAATAAACCCATTATCAACAAAGTAGCAAATTCCACAAATTATCAGTCCAAAAAGTAAACAAAATAAAGAATAAAGAACTATCATAAAAAATTGCAAATTCTAAGTGGCTTCAAATGTAGTACAATTTGGGATAACAATGATTGTTAATGGATTTTACTTTTTTTAAAACCAATTCCACGCATATGTACGGCAATTATGAAATTAAAATTCAATTGGAAAAATAAAACTAACGCAAAATAACATAACAAATTTCATAAACCACAATGTTTATGTTCTGACTCCACACAAACAAAAACACACCACGTAAAACTTTGACCATGTAAAATATATCAAAACACATTCATCTAATCATCAACTAGAATCTATTTAACAAAAACAAATACCAAAAATACTTATAATCAGCTAACCAAAAAGGCAAATGTAAAACATATAGTAATAGGAATAAAAAAAATAAAAAAAAAAAACAAGTTTTACACTTCACAACTCACACAAGCTACGTTATGAAACTGTAACAAATCTTCTCCAACGCTTAGTTGAATGCTCACTAGTAGCAAATACATAATTTTGCTCCAATTAGTTTTTAGGCATATCTTGGCATATTAAAGAAAGAACATTACTGCAATCATCCAAAGAAATACCCCAAGTATTCACTACCGTCACTAAGTAAGGTTTAAGCTTGTTTGCAAAGCAATTCATCCATGAAATCACATTACCATCTAATCCTTCTCACATGAATTTCATGTCACCATCCTCAAATTCCATGCCAAATATTTACAAAAACCTAAGTAACATTTCAAGTTACACCTGCCATTGACCAAAAAACTAATCACAAAATGCATAAAGCACTAACCAAATCCAACACATCACAAAAACAAATAAAAATCCCAAATTAAGAATCACAGCAAACACCACATCATAATGAAAAACAAAACCAAACTCCAAACAAAATTAAACCAAGCTTTGTTATACCTATAGCCACAATACTCTAACAACAAACCAAAACAAAAATGCTCAGCCAAAAATCAAAAGAAAAAATCAAGGAAAGAAGGAAAAAGAGGAAGTATTTACATCCTACCCGTGTTCCATTTTAGCCATCGTGTTAACCGCCATCCGAAAGCTCGAGCTTAAGGGATCAAAGTCACCGTTGAGCAGCGAAGTAGAGGCTTGGTGGGGCAGAGTCATAGCAGAGCACAAAGCAGGGGCTTGGCGGCATAGTGAAGCAGGGGCTTGGCGAAGTGGCAACTTAGCTGACCAGCAAAGAGCGGCGTAGTGGACCAGCAAAGTTACGACACGCCAGAGGTCATGCAAACTAGAGGGGAACCACGACGGAGAAGGTCTCTGTGACGCAAAGCATAAGTTGAAACTGTGATGCAATGCGAAGGTACGAGCTTCAAAGCTTGAGGGGGATATGTGGCGGTGATAGTGGATGAGCTACATAGAAGTGGAAAGGAAGAGTGAAGTTAGGGTTTCAAGTGTTATTTGGGGTTACATTCAATTTTGGGGGGCTTCAAGCAAGGTTAAATTTAGAAAATAGTAAAAATATATAAAAAAGTAATAGTGGTAAATAAAGGCGGTTCTTACCTGCCATAATTTACCTGAAACACCATAATTTACTACATATTGTGGCGGTTTTATAGAACTGCGGTAATTCACTGCCATTTATTTCACAAAAATTATGTTGGTCAATGAAAACACCGTAATTTATGGTAATTATGGAGGTTTTAAGGAACCGCCTAATTTCACCACCATAATTCCCATAATTTTTTGTAGTGGTTACGGGTTCTTCCCAGCCATCTTTTTACCAACATCATTAGATTTCAATTGGTGAGCTTCACTAGATGAAGTGTCTTTTGTTTTACTATAGAGTTCTCTAGTGTGGATGTAGGTAAGATCGCAAATTATAAAGTATATTTCATGTTTTTGCATACTATGATGTTAATGGGGGTTGTGTTTATATAAATTTACTATTGAAGGTTGTTTTGTATATTACAGACTCCATATATAATTATGGGTATCATGAATTCAGACTTTAGAGATAGATTATGAAATTTCAATTTTTTTTGTTGTGATTAAAGGGAGTAGGCGATTTTGTATGTAGAAAATGAAACGATATTTTAGATGGTTTTATGATTAACTGGGCATATAAAGAAACTTAGATCACAAGGCTTGTTTGGGAATGAGATTTCTCACGTGTCGGTCACATGCCCAAATCAGGCGTGACAATTTTTCGATAAAGAAGTTGTATTGTTTGCTACTAAAAATTGCAACATCGGAAGATTTATTTACTAAAAAGTTATCGAGTCAAACCACACCATGGTAAATGCATAAAGTTTAGTGATGTGTGTAATTGGAGTATACGTGTGACATATCACTAGAAAAAGCAAATATGGGAAGTTCGAAAGTATAATGGATTGTACATGCGTCTCTTGACTTCAATTTCATAATGCCACCATCAACTGGATAATAATAGTATATGTCTCAACATATTCCCCATGATAAAAGTGGATCCAACAATATCCATTAAAGTGCTACAAGGTTCCATAAAGTCTCATTTGAAATCCAAGACAACATACAGGAAGGTATGACTCACCAAACAGAGGGATATTGCTACAATATATGGCAATTAGAAAGGATCTTACAATGAGCTTTCGAGTTGGCTTTAAGGCTTGGAGCTTTATGAGTGAGGTACACATATCCTTATTGTAATGCTTTATGATTTTGCCTAAGGGTTCTCAAAGAGTAAATTTTACCTAGGTTCACTTGTCTAGTTGATTACCAAACCTTGCTATGTACTGTTCTTGATTGTAGATATGTAATGTTCCACTGTTTGTTTTGGAAATTTCCTCCATGAGTAGAAGCTTTCTAATATTGCAAATGATTTATTTTAATTTACATTACTCATTTGTATGATAAGTATGGTAAAACATTATCGATGACAACTGCTCAGGATGGTAACTCTAACATTTTGCCTATCGCATTTGCCATGGTAGAGGGAGAGACAAGGGAGGCATGGTTTTTCTTCCTGAGCAATCTTTGACCATATATGACACCACAAGAGGGAATTCTTGTAATTTTTTATAGGGATGGGTTTATCAAAGTTTCTTTAAATGCATAAGGTAATGGCTAACATCTTTGTTTTTATATGATATGTTTTATCCACTTTGATATCTCTCTTATTTCTACTTTGATACACTTTTTTCAAGCTACAGCTCATATATAATTATCCTTGCTTGCCTTGTAATATATATTGTAGATATGTAATGTTGGTGTATGAGCGATTCGTTTATCCATTTGATCTGGTGCCTCAATGTATCTATCTTTATCTTCGTATGGTAGAACATATTATGCTTAATGCTCTGAGATATGTTAGGCCTATGCTCTAATACATATTATGTTCTGATACACTGATATATATATATATATATATATATATTGTGTGTGAGCAAGCTTACATGAAAAGCATGAACATATATGTCAAGTTTTGTTTTATAAAATTCCATGCTCTGATACTTATATTAAAAAGGTTTTTTAGCTCATAATACAAAAAAAAAAACTCATCTTTGCTTTGCTCTGATACATCTAGTGTAACACCCTAATAGAACCCCATTGTGCTTAAGTTCACATTTGGATTCTATTAGTTGTCACTTATGCCTTGCATTTATTTTCTTTTGAAATTAACTTAGAAAAATAGTGGAAGTTTTTTTTTCTTTAAATAAATTAATTTTTTGAAAACTTAAGCCTGTAATGAGAAGTGAAACACATAGCGCTTTTATAGATAATAATCAAGTTACATTGCGCACTTAATTAAATAAGCGGAATAAGAGACTAAGTGTAGAACTATTATCACATAAACTGGAATATAATCACTTAATACATAAGTCACAACTGGGCATATATCATACTGATTAGTTATTACAAATAACAATACAAGTTCTACTATTACTAATTGTTTCTCACAAACTATAATGTAACTAAAGCTCGGAATGCTCCTACTTGAAAGGTTTGAAATCTTCACGCGCTACCTCCTTCCTCAGCTACAGCTTCGTTGCTTTAGGTGGACACGTCTGTCTCTGGTAACGACAACGGAAAATAAACATAGGAGTGAGAAATACATGATTTCCCAGTAGGAGTTCCTACTTGTACTAAAAGTGTCATCGTTGTCCTCCCAATCACTTCGGGTTTATTATAAAAAGGTGAACAGGTAAGGATTCAATTATCAAACTTTCACAAACGTGATTAGCCGAAGTGCAGTTACTTTTAAACTAATCTTGAACATTAGCAGAAATATCCATTCAGTATTTCATCAAGCATACATATAAGCATATAATGTAAAACCACTAATAAGCAATAATCATTTAGGAGCTGCATGCATTTCATGATTACTCATCCTCAACATTCACTTGTTTAGTGATCATCATCTTTCATTTATTTCATCAACATATTTCTTAATTACTCACGGGATGAATGCATCAATGCCTTAGACCACCCTAAAAGGGTAATGAGCTCATACCGTGGCTGTCACCACAACCTTTTGGTTTTCTTTCCGTTGCCATGATCTCAACGGTTTAGGGGGTTAAGCCGTGAGTTTAGCTCAAGTCCACTTTTCCAGACTATCATTGCTACTTTTTCAGGTTTTACTTTTATTCTCACTGAGTGAAATCATCAATACCTTAATCCTTAAAGAAGATTAAGCAGTGAGTTGGTCTATTTATTATTTCATTTGAAATATGAATGTATGCACATTAATAAATCAGGGCACAGTCAATCATTTTATCATTATCATTTCATATCTCATCAATACATTCACATTTCTGTATATCACTTCATGTAACATAGACAATATCATGTAAATCTCATAGTAAACATTCTCATAGATAATTCATATTAAGCAATCTAAGTTATCAAGTTTGGTCTCTAGTGTTCCTAATAGGTTATGGATATCTTGGTATTATCTTTTTCTCTTAGTCTTCTTTGTACTCTTAGTATTTCCACTAATACATTAATACCCTTTAAGATATTTTTAGAGGTTCTTTATATATTTTTATTATGACTTTTATATATATCTCCTAAAGATTATTATTCTACTTAAATCCTTAAAATTATCTCTTTACAAGACTTGAATATTTTATTTAGAGTTCTGACATCTTTTAGAATAAAATTTGTAGCACTAACATCTTAGATTAGTGTAAATCAACTGTAAATTATGCATAGTAGGATTCCCAGGAAAGAGAGGTGGGTCACAATGGACACGCTTAAATACCATGTCTTTCCTTAGCCACAACCTTTCCAAATTGCACTCTCACAGTATCAGGCTACCTTCAAGACTTTCTCAGCACACTGTCCCGAAAATATATCTCTAATTCTGTATTTTCGTGGTGTAAAACTTTATGCATAGCATACATAAGTGTGTTTGTAGATGTGTTAGCTTTTCCACAAAGTTGAAATCAGTCCATTTGCATTTTTCTAGAGTGAGTTACACCTATTTTACTACTACAAGGTCAGATTAAGAGTTTCAGTCTTAGGCGCTACTTTAAAAATTTATATCTTAGGCTGGGAAACTCCGTTTTAGGTGATTCTTTTTGAAGAGTGTTCTACAATGAGTCTAGTTTATAATAAAAATATTTTCATTTCGAGATCCTTCATATTTTATGAACACTAATTTTCGAAGTAACTATGCCAGAAATAACTAGAAATTCCAGCACCTGCCATGTTCATGTCTTAAGTTATCTTTATTAACTCAAGTTTCACATACAATCTTTTAAGTTATATTTGAGTTTGATAACATCATAAAAGTACTCATAGCATAATAGAACATGTTGTGTTTTCTAAAAATATAATTATTCAAAACTTTTGACAATAACTCAAGTTTGAGGCATTCTATCCATGAGCAAAGTTAGAAGCCAACAATACTTGAACAAATAAAAAAGAAACTCCTACCTCTTGTGTAGGGTCTAAAAAGGGTCCTTCTCTTCTTCCTTAAGCTTTGAACAAGAGTCTTTGGAGTGGATGACCCTCCTTGAATCTTGGCTCTAGAACTTGAGTGCTTAAGAAAATATTTCTCACTAGAGTTAAAGATTGTAACTCTTGTGAGGGCTAGTGAAAGTTTGGAGTTAGGATTTAAGTGTTTGGATGAAGTTTAGAGGATCAAGAGAAGTCTTTGAAAAACATAAAAAGAATGATAGAATAAGAAAGCAAGAACACTTAGGGAGTTTCTGAATTGAAGAGAGTTTGAGGAGTATTTATAGTGGAAAGATTAGAGCAAAAAAAACAGAAGAAGGAAAGCACTTGGAGCATGATTTATGGAAACATGTTGGCTGAATTTTGGGATGAAAATGCTCCTTGTTTTGTGCGAACATGTTTCCATGTTTTATGCAAACATGTTAGATGAAAATGCTCCATGTTTTGTGCAAAAATGTTAGTGGAGATTTTCTAACCTTTAGTGCATGTATGTGATTCAGAAATGTGTATGATATATGTGGTTAAATTATTGTATTATCATCTTAATCCAATGGCTTAGATTCATTCTTGTCTAAAGACAAGTCTAGGGATTTGTGCAAATGACATTGTAGTAATTTCTTTATCTAAGACAAGGATATTTTTGTAATTAGACAATGATAGTGGTATTCTTGTAATTTCATTCATAGAGTAAGGGTATCTTCGTCATTTAATAAGGCAAGGGTAGTTTGGTAATTTCCTTTACATAGCAAGGGCATTTTCGTAATTTCCATTAAGTGATGGCATTTTCATAATTCTTTACATTTTTCTCTAGACATACTTAAGTAGTCTATTTGTTGTGTTTCATAACATTTGTCCAGATTCTCTTGGTTTTGCTATCGCTAATTAAGATTAATATTTATCTTAGTTATAAATTTGGGGATGTTACATCTAGGATAAATCCTTATGGAGCTTCAAAAACCTCGTAATTGCATATGTTAATAATATCAATATAACAAGATCTCTTTGAGCATCAGAAACTACATGAGCAGTAGCCTGTTTACTCTCTCAATCATACATGCTTTAATACATTCTTCTCGTGTTCTGAAATTTTCTATCCAATTCTAAAATAAGTTTGGATAAAGTTGTGCTGAATAAGGAAATTAATCAAGATAAAATATCACAAGTATTACTTTTTTTATTCAAGCACGAGTATTTTCATAAAGTGCTTAATGACGGAAAATCAAGCTATTTTTGAAATTAGTGCTCTGATACCTCTCAGAAAGTACTTTGAGTAACTTCAGAAACTTCATTGACAATCAGAATAGCTCTAATTTAAGTCACTTAAGGCTATGAATCATTTTTATCTTATCTATCTCATGCCTTAAGAAAAGGACATCCTAAAAATCACTTCATGTGATGAGTTGAAAGAATATTGATTATCATGCTATATTTCTTTCAATTTCTCTTTAAAAGATTTTCTTCAAATTGGTTTGTCATCATAAAAAAAAGGGAGATTGTTAGCTCCAGAACTCTTCAGAACGCTTCAAGGTAATATGTTTTGAATAACAACAAAGCCAATTTAAGGGAAATATTTTGAAGAATGACTAATTTCTACCTTGAGTTTCTTAACATAGCATACAGGTACTTCCGGATTGCATAATACAAGCTTGACGCAAGAATAATTTTGCTTTGCATGTGCAAACATGATTTATCTCATATAAAGAGATTGAACCTAATAGGAGTGAACATTATATCGTGCAAAGTACATATACATGCCTTACGGATTGAGGAAAATCAAATTGAGGATAAGAAACTAAGGCACGAGTCTTCAAAAAGTAGCACTAGATATCAGAAAATAAGCTTAAAATGAATATATCAAGCAAACTCTGAAAACAATGTGTTATACAATCTTCAATCATCTTGTTCGTAATACTTTCATCATCAATAAAGATCTGATTGAAGACTAGAAGACCGAAGAATTATCAAGGAACTGATACCGTACATCAGAAAGCTCACTTTGCTGTGGAGGGCTGAACTTCACTGGAAAAGGAGGGAAAATTTGAAATTCAAATTTAAAGTCAAAACAATGTTATAGACTAACACGTCATCTCTTCTACCAACTTGGTCAACCACTCCAGCTTCTAGAAGGAAGAATTCAAAAACTACGTTGAGAAAGTAAAAATTAATTTTTGAAGGTTCATCAAAAACTTCAACTTTACAACGGCTCCTACAAAAAGCTTTGACACCAAACAAGCTACTCCTTTAGATTGCGTTTCCAAGACACAAATAGATAATCAACATGTGTCACTTGAATAACAGATCAATAGCAACGGTCACAAAAGGAGACCATTTATAAATAGAAATGCTGAGCTTTCAAATAAGCATACTTGACAATTGCATAAGTGCTGATATGCTGCAAATTTTCTCCTCATTTTTCTGTGAAGATCAGTACTTCTTGTAATCAGTTTCTTTGTTTGTAAAAATCTTCTTCTACGTTCCTAGATAGTCTATACATTCTTCCAAGGAAGAATCGTTAGAAATAAGTCATTTAAGTTATCCCAAGTTATTTACTGTATATTTTAAGGAAACTTGAGTGTAGATTAGTTTGAGTGGCAACCCAAACACAAAACCTTTGTGTCATCGATCCAGTAATGATCGGTGTGAGATAGCTTGGAGAGGCTAAGGCAAAACTACTTACAACGCGACAGTACGGTGCTTTTGTTGGTCACGGTTTAGCTTAGAGAGGTTGGTCAAAGACTACTTAGGTTAGCTTGGAGAGGCCATAACAAGACTATTCAAGGTTCAGCTCGAAGAGGCTAATGAATAACTACTTCGTTTGTGACAGTAGAGGTTGTCTACTGGTCACATGTTATAGCTTAGGAATGCTACTATAAAGACCATCCAGTTTGTTCCTTTCTTGGGATGAGAAGGAGTTAGTGAAACTCAATAGTGGTTGAGTACTGGATGTAGGCAGGTTAGCCAAACCAGTATAAAATATTTGTGCAATATCTTCATCTCCTTTATTCTTTTTATTTTCATTGTCCAAGATTCACTACTCAATATATGTCTTAAGTTTGTTTTTCAGCTTATCTTTTATTAACATTGTGTTTCAAAAAGTTACTTTTTAAATTATCTAACATTGTTTTCGCTGCATTTCAAGCTCAACACTTGATTGTACTATGTTCAAAGTTTTAGTTGTAAAAAGGTTAAGAGAAGTGAAACACGATTCAACCTCCTTTCTCGTGTATTTTTCTACCTATGAGAAGTGCCTCCCTTTATTGACTGTTGGGGCCAACATAGACCATTGTGGCAGTGTTACAACATCCTTGGAGGATACTATAACAAAAATGATAACAGAAAACTTATTCCTAAAAAGAAATAAATTTAGAAAAATGGAGTCACCACCAATTTTAATTCTGGCCAAAATTGGAAAACCTTTGATTTGATCAAAACTGGTCTTTTAAAAAGATCTGGTGCAATGAGGAACTCAAAGCCACGTCGTTCTTGTAGAAAATAAGTGCGTGTTAATAGATTTTAATTAAGAAATTAAAAATAAAAATGTGTTGGTTGATTTTATTTTTGAAAAAGAATTTGGATTGACAAATTATTTAAAATATAAATCCATTGTTTACATAGGATTCAAGTTAGTACTAATTCTTAAAAGTCCAAAAGAATGACTAAATAAAACTTAGTAAAAAAAAAGAAAGGAGATGGACCTGACCAAAAAAAAAAAGAACAAAGGAAATAAAATAAGAGTAAACAAAATTTAATAAAAAAGAAAAAAAAAGGAGACATACCTAACGAAAAAAAAAGGAATAAGAAAAATAAAATAAGACTAAAACCACTATGCCAGCAACGGCTTCGTGACCAAGACTGGTGGACTCACAGGGGCGGCTCCTGCACGGACTTCGCGAGGCTTCACGGAGGAGGTGCAATCAAGGTTTGACACGAGTGATGGTGGCTGTGCGAAGGGAAGACAAAAGGTATGTAATGTAGATGGTGGTTATGATAGATTGGTTAGTGTAAGTTTGATAGCTATACGATGGAATGGTGGCTGTTATGTGAAAAATAGAATCAAAAATGGAAATTTGATGATGGTGATGAAAAATGGGTTTTCTGATGATAATGGTGAATGGATAAAGGTGATTATATGAATATTGTGAGATAGAAAATGGTTGTGATTTGGTTTTTTTAGGAGAAATTGTGATGGTGGTAATGGAGATCAAGTAATAGAATGGTGAATGAATGAGTATTGTTTTCTTTTTTTTTACTATGTGGGATTAATTATTATATAGAGAGCAGAGCAGAGAGATGTTAGGGGTTAGTTAGGGTTAAGCTAGTTAGGACTCTAGTTGATTTATTTTGTTGAGCTAGTTAAGATTTTGATTTGATTTTGATTTTTTTTATCAACTAAAATTAAATTTAGATTCAAATGCACACAAAATAAAAAATAACAATAATAATAATAACATTAAATTGAAAACAAAAAATATGGTGTTCATAGTTGCCCCCTCTTACTTTATTTCTTACTTAGATAATATAAAAACGATAGTTTTTGATATTTTCGTTGTAAGAAACTAGTAAAGATATGAACACATATTTTTGTTTCAACCTAAAGTTAAATGCATGTGGAAAGTGAAGGTGTGTGAAAAGAGAATGCATAATAAGTGAAAATCAAACGCATGATAGTGCTGAAAGTATGTGAAAGTAAATTGATAATACTAAAAGTATGTGAAATTAAATTGACAGTGTTGAAAGTATATAAAATTAAATTGACAGCTCTGAAAGTATGTGAAATTAAATTGGCAGTGCCGAAAAAATGTGAAAATAAATGTCTAACAGTTTTAAAAGTATGTGAAAGTAAAAGACAGTGCTGAAAGTATGTGAAAGTAAATACTTGACAATGCTGAAAGTATATGAAATTAAATGAGTAAAGTATCACTTTCGTCCCTGAAATTGCATGCGTGAGTCACTTTCATCCCTAAAATTTGGAAATTAACTCTTTAGTCCCTGAAATTGTATTCCATGGGTCACCTTAGTCCCTAAAATTTGGAAAGTATTACTTTAGTCCCTGAAATTGCATTTCATAGGACACATTAGTCCCCAAAGAGTTAATTTGACCAGGGACCAATGTGACCTACGAAATGCAATTTTAGGGACTAAAGAGTTAATTTTTCAAATTTCAGGGACTAATGTTACCTATGAAATGCAATTTCGGGGACTAAAGAGTTAATTTCCAAATTTTAGGGACGAAAGTGACTCACGCGTGCAATTTCATGGATGAAAGTGACTCACGCGTGCAATTTCATGAATGAAAATGATACTTTACTCGAAATTAAATTGATTGATAGTGTTGAAAGTATGCGAAAGTAAAGACTTGACAGTGCTGAAAGTATATGAAACTAAATGTCTGATGGTGCTGAAAGTATGTGAAAGTAAATGTTTGATAGTACTGAAAGTGTGTGAAAGTAAAAAGATAGTTCTAAAAGTTTGTGAAAATAAATTGACCGTACTGAAAGTATATAAAATTAAATCGATAATGGTGAAAGTATATAAAAGTAAAGACTTGATAGTGCTGAAAGTATGTGAAACTAAATGTCTGATGGTGCTGAAAGTATGTGAAAGTAAATGTTTAATAGTGCTGAAAGTATGTGAAAGTAAAAGACAGTGCTGAAAGTATGTGAAATTAAATTGACAGTGCTGAAAATATGTGAAAGTAAATGACAGTACTGAAAGTATGTGAAATTAAATTGACAGTGCTAAAATATGTGCAATTAAATTGACAGTGCTAAATATATGTGAAAAGTAAAGACTTAGAAGTGCTGAAAGTATGTGAAACTAAATGTCTGATGGTGCTGAAAGTATGTGAAAGTAAAAGATAGTGCTAAAAGTTTGTGAAAGTAAATTGACAATGTTAAAAGTATGTGAAATTAAATCGATGGTGCTAAATGTATGTAAAAGTAAATGACAGTGTTGAAAGTATCTGAAATTAAATTGACGGTGTTAAAAATATGTGAAATTAAATTGACAGTGCTGAAAATATGTGAAAATAAATGACAATGCTGAAAATATATGAAATTAAATTGACATTACTAAAAAGTAATGATATGATAATTACTAAAAATAAATCATGTGATAAATATAAAAAATAAATGATGTAATAATGCTGAAAAGTAAATTCTGTGATGATGTGATAATTGCTTAAAATTAAATTGTGTGATAATTATAGAAAAATTAATGAGATGATAATTGCAGAAAAGTAAATGATATGATAATTGTTAAAAATTAAATGATGTGATAATTGCAGAAAAATAAACAATATGATGATGTGATATTTGATGTCTGCTTATGATATGCGATATTTGCAAAAGATAATGATTCATGGTACAGAAAAGCAAATGCCTAGGGATGCTTATGCAATGATGGTGTGATGAATGATGTAATGACTATGATAACTATGCCTAGGTGATTTAATAATGTAAATGATGAATGCCCTAAAATGATGAAATAACTCCACACAATTTTTTTTTTTGCCCCAGTTTGTGGTATGAAAATGATGAATGTCCTAGGTGATCTAATGATTGAAAATGTGAATGCCCCTAATGTTATAGATAAATCCATAGAGAGAGAAAAAAATTGCCCCAATTTAGGGTATGAAAATGTTGATGATATAAGTATGATGAATGTCCTAAATGATTTGATGATTAAAAACTTTGCATATGATGAATGATGAAACCTAGATGATCTAACATGATGAATGATATGATGATGATGAAACTTGGATGGCTCAATGATGTAAAAATTTCACAAAATAAGAATAAGAAAGAGAGAGAAAGTTAATTGCCCCAAATTTTTTTTAAAAAATGAATAATGATGACATGCTTTAATGATGGGAAGATGAATGACCCAATATGGTAGGAAAACTATACAAAGGGAAATAGAAGGAGAAAAGAAAGAAATTTGCCCTAGTTTGCCATATCCAAACATTGTTTTTCTTGGAAAACCTTAGTTTGATTCCAAATGAGCTATTTTGTTCAAAGAGTTACTGCGATTGACTTTATTTCTCTTTTTCAGACTACTCAAATTTTATTTTCTGCTCTTGCTCGGTCTTGTGTCGGAGTCTGACTTGATTCTGCTCTAACTTTTGTCTAGATCATCATTTTTTGTATTCAATCTAGCAAGCCTTTTCTTCTTGTTTGCCCTAAATTTTGCCTAGACCACCTTTTCAGGTTTTCAATCCAGCAAGATTTTTTTTTTTTTACCTTAGCCTTTTCAAGTTCCTGGATTTGGCAAGACTTTTCATGAACTCTGTTAGCTAGTGCCTTTTGACTTTGTATGATTATGTGTGATTCAAGAAAAGGATAGCAAAGCAAAATGCATTCTTTGAAAGAGCACACCTTTTGATGATGATGAAAAAGGAAAAGAAAAGTGAAAGTGAGGTATGGAAGATTGGAAAAAGTGTAGATCTAATCAAATTAACCCACTTTATTGATAACTTGGTTCCGTTGAGCTTAAACTCATGACCAAAACTATAATCTTTTGCTATGTGACCAGCAAATCTGTATATGAAAGTTATCTTTTGATCTTCTGTCGAATGCCTCTTCATTGAACCTTCGTCACCAAATCAAATTGCCCCTATTTGGGTCTTTTTTTTAAAAAAAAAAAAGAAAGTCCTTATTTGTAGACTTTCCTAGCTGATGCATTTTTTAGGTCGCCCTTTCGGGCTTTTAACCTAATGGGTATTTCATGCTCTAACTTTTGCCTAGATTGTCATTTTTCTTTTGAGACTTCAATCTAGTGAGCCTTTTCTTCCTCTTTTTTTTTTTTTTTTTGCTTTTACTTTTGCCTGGACTTCTTTTCTTTTCTTTTCTTTTTTTTCAATTTCCAATCCAACGAGCCTTTTTCTTTCTTTTCTCAAAATGTGCTCTTTGACTGAGTGCTTTCTTGCAAAGTGTTATATATTTGATTGGGTTTTCTACTTGGTATGACACTTCAAGACTGAGTCATTTGACTATAACATTCAAGGACATTCTGTATGATTTCCTTAGTTGATGGCGGCAACATTCAACATTTGAACAAATTATTTGCATAGTTTAGGATTTTCATCATGATCATGATCATTCAAGCTCATTGTAACACAAGAATCAATTAATAGGTTTTCTTATTCTTTTCTACCTCAATCTTAGAGAAAGAAGAGGATTAAAGAAATAAAGTGAAAGAACAACGGTGATAAGAAAGGAAATAAATGATATAATGATTGGAAAAAGAACCACACATAATCATGAACACGTTTTAAGACATAAGCAAACTGACAAATCTAGTGAAGCTGTAACAATTTTCAACAACACATTAAGGCACCACTGCTCCTAACAGGGGCTTCTTCTACTCTTGTATCTTGTACTTCGATAGCTTTGGCATCAATAAGATCCCACACAGCATCCTTAAAGCTCTTACAATTATCAACTAAGTGTCCAAGAGTGTTCAAATGATAATCACACACATGATTTGGATTAAACCAATGAGGATATGGGGGCGTTCCAACACTAGCAGGACGTGGAGCCAATAGATTTGCGTGACACGACAATTCAGAGTTACTTATTTTGAAGTTGGGCAAGAGGCGAATGTTTCTTGGTGGTCTAGGTATGGTAGTGTTGAAAGGGGTTCTTTGGTGCTTTGGAGGCATAGTCTGGTGAGGCATGGCTTTGAAGGGTGCATGTGATTGAAAGGAGGATATGTGATTGACTTGATATGGCTGAGATGGGTAGTGTGTGGAGGATGGATAAGGTGAGGAAGAGCAATACATTCGGACGTGCATGATAGGATTAGTACTACCATTGAATTTGATGAATTCAGGCATCTTGAAATCGTTGGGACTGGTGATGTTTGGAGCTAGGCATAGGTCATTGATGCTCATCGGGTCATAGGGGCTAGGCCCTCGAAATATTCGAAACTGCTCCTGCATGCTTTCTTCCAATCCTTCCCTAAACTCCAATCGCTCCATCTCTCTTGTGAACTTGGATCTGTTCCATTCATCATTGTGCAAAATTGCATTACTATTATTTGCATTATCATTGTTATTTCCAGCACCTCCCTTGGATTTCTTTATAATCTCAAGAGCTTCTTTGAACATGACCTCCTGTTCAAGCATCATAGTCTTCAGATCGTCAATCTCTTAGCTTAGATTTCTTCTTTTAGCAGCCATGACCCTCATTTTTTTTGTTCTTCCTTTTGCCAAGATCAAACAAAGTTTTTTGAGAAAGAGCAATACTTGGAGACAACAAACCTTTAAATTGTATTTTGGAAAGAAAATAAATTAACCACGAGGAAGGAAGAAAATAAAAATAAAAAATTAAAAATTAAAAAAAAGAGAAAATGTCATGTCATGAGTGCATACCAAATATTTTATTTTAAAAAAAAGATGAATGTCAATTGGAATTTTTTTTTTACTTATGAATATATGTTATGTCATGAATGCATGGAATGAATGATTTAAGACATGAGATATTCTTTTTCCTTTTTCTTTTTTTATGTATAATGTTATGTGATGAAAATGTGTTGCAATCTAGAGAAATGATGGATGAGAAATGAGAATGCTTGTTTAGTGTCTTCCTTTTTTTTGTTTTTTGCTATTATGACCAAAAGGTGAATGATATGAATGCATGAATTTATGTTGGATGACTTTAAAACAATGCTATGCATGATTTTTCTTTATGTTTATGAATGTGAACTTTGTATATAAGAAAATGTATGTATGAATACATGCCTTTTTTTTTTTTTAATGGATATGGACTACGCTTGAAAGAAAAGATATGCATGAATGCATGCCATTTTTCATGAATGCATGAAAATGCATGTCAAATGAATTTATTTTTTTTTATGACGAAGGAAAGTGAATGTATGCTAAATGAAAGTTTATTTTTCATATATGCATGTATGTTTGAAATTGGTCTATAATATGTGAAATAGAGAAAAGAAAGAAGGATGCTCCTTTGTGTCCTAATAGAATGGGACCCAATGGTTGAGTACTTCTAAGACTAAGACCCTAATTTAGATAGCGCTAGGAATAATTTACTAGTGAGTGATTTTTTTAGGTTGGATCTATGTCCCTAAAAGTTAAGGTCCCTAAATTGCTCTCATTGATAAGATAATGACCCAACTCTACGAGCCTAACCACAGGGACATGAACGTCACAATATGGTGGCTCGCAGATTTGGTAACAATATGAGCGGAAGAATCAATGACTGTTAGGGAAGCATAAGCCTCACAATAACAATGTCAAAATCCCTTCTAGCCCTATGGATTTCTAAGGCCTAGGTGTAGAGCTCAAAAATGTGTGTGAGATAAGTGATTATGCATTGTGTGTGAGGAGCATAGAAACTGAAGGCCCTAAAACTACACAATAAAGTCAAAAACAAATCTTAAAATAAAATTTAAAAAGTCCACTACCTTAAAGTTTGAATGACAAATATTTACAGATAAAATAGACAATTATTTATAAAAAAAAGGAAGACAATTATTTACAAAAATAGTGTTATGAATGGGAAAAATAAATATTATAAATTTATAATTATTTTGCATGATTAACTCTAATGGGTTTGACTCTCTAAAATCCCCAGTGGAGTTGCAAAACTATTACAACATTCCCAGAGGATGCTATAACAAAAATGACAACAGAAAATTTATTCCTAAAAAGAAATAAATTTTAAAAAATGGAGTTGCCACCAATTTTAATTCTGACTAAAATTGAAAAATCTTTGATTTGATCAAAACTGGTCTTTTAAAAAAATTTGAGTCCCGAAATCTAATTATGATTAGGGAAGGATGGAAACTTAATCCCACTGCACCCCTAATATATCCGTATAAATATGGTTATCCTAGATCTCATTATACAAATTAATTTATAACTTTAATAATACTTATTTTTCCCCAAAAAATTATAATAATTATATACAAAAAAATAAATAAAAGAAGAGAACAAAATTTAAAGAAAAATTAATTTTGGTTTGATAGTTGTTGGCTACGTCGACGTATCCTTTGGTGTAATGAGAAACTCAAAGCCATGTCGCTCTTGTAGAAAATAAGTGTGTGTTAACGAATTTTAATTAAGAAATTTAAAATAAAAATGAGTTGGTTGATTTTATTCATGAAAAAGAATTTGAATTGACAAATTATTTAAAAGAGAAATCCATTTTTTGTAGAAAATAAGTGTGTGTTAACGAATTTTAATTAAGAAATTTTAAATAAAAATGCGTTGGTTGATTTTATTCATGAAAAAGAATTTGAATTGACAAATTATTTAAAAGAGAAATCCATTTTTTACACAAAATTTAAGTTAGTACTAATTCTTAAAAGTCCAAAAGAGTGACTAAATAAAACTTAGCAAAAAAGGAAAAAGGGAGACGGACCTAACCAAAAAAAAAAAGAATAAAGGAAATAAAATAAGATTAAACAAAATTTAACAAAGAAGAAAAAAAAAAAGGAGACATACCTAACAAAAAGAAAGGAATAAGAGAAATAAAATAAGACTAAAACCACCGTGGCAGCAGCGGCTTTGTGACCAAGGCTGGTGGACTCATAGGGGCAGCTCCCGCATGGACTTCGCGAGGCTTCACAGAGGAGGTGCGATCAAGATTTGATGCGAGTGATGGTGGCTGTGCGAAGGGAAGACAAAAGGTATGCAATGTTGATAGTGGTTATGATAGATTGGTTAGTGTAAGTTTGATAGCTATAAGATGGAATGGTGGCTATTATGTGACAAATAGAATCAAAGATAGAAATTTGATGATGGTGATGAAAAATGGGTTTTCTGATGATGATAGTGAATGGATAAAGGTGATTATATGAATATTGTGAGATAGAGAATGACTGTGATTTGGTTTTTAAGGAGAAATTGTGATGGTGGTAATGGAGACCAAGCAAGGGAATGGTGAATGAATGAGTATTGTTTTTTCTTTTTTACTGTGCGTGAATAATTATTATATAAAGAGCAGAGTAAAGAGATGTTGGGGGTTAGTTAGGGTTAAGCTAGTTAGGATTCTAGTTGATTTATTTTATTGAGCCAGTTAAGATTTTGATTTTTTTTGTCAGCTGAAATTAAATTTAAATTCAAATGCAGATAAAACAAAAAATAACAACAATAATAATAATAACAATAAATTGAAAACAAAAAATATGGTATTCATAGGCGGTTTCACTGTCACTGAAGTATGTCTAGGTGGTTAAAAATTGCTTTGAGTCATTTTTGGTCTAATGCACTAACCTGAAAAGTTCTTATTATCAATCAACACTCACAAAAGAAGATTAAAAGAAGAGGGAAACTAGAAAACATATTTATTCATTAAAATGATACAATTAACCATGACTTTTTCAATAACGCATAATGAAGACTAAACCCATATCAACAAAATGCCAACCAATTTAGCACACAAATAATGCTATATGGTTAGAGTTTTAGAGAAAAAAGGGTGCATAAATGCAACCCATCAATATATGAGCTTTGGATAAGTTTTATACTGTAATATGAGGGTATTGAAGAAGGATTTGGCTTATCTAGACTGAGGAGATTAGTAAAATACAAAATTAAGGGATAAACATCTTTAGATGAATAACTTCCATTTTGTGTGGGTCTCACTAAATAATCTAAAAGTGATTAACCTTTCAATTTTATACTTATTAATTTTCTTACTTTAGAGAAGTAAAATCCATGAAAGAATTTACAAAAATATGATGCTCAATTAAACTCACCATTGGCAAATTTATTATTATATTATTTTCTATAAAACTCGCCATCATCGAATTTATTATTATATTATTTTTTACTAAACTCGCCTTTGGTGAGATCTGAATCCCATAATCTAGTAAAATTCTTTCAAACATCACAATTTAATATTTTACGGGTGCAAATCCCACAAGAAAAGAAAAACCTAAGAATGATATATTTAAGAAAAGAAAAACCTAAGAATGATATATTTTGTGTACTTAGGTAGCGTTTGGTTATTGTCCTCAAGATAGAAATACGGAAGACAAGAATAGCGATAGAAATTTTTTTTGTCTCAGGACACAAAATATAGAAAATTTCTGTATCTCTAAAATATGAGACAGTGAGGATAATATACGAAGATAAAAATTTAATATTTTTCATATATATATATATATATATATATATATATTTATTATTTCTCCGTGTCCTCATAACTATAGGTGATACAGTGGCAGTCCAGCATGGGTATATAATTTGTTTTATCATATATTTGTTGTCTTGCCCCTATATTTCCAAATAAGCTATGGAGACATTTGTCTATTTTATACTCCACAATCAAACATGATATAGAGATAATATTTTTTTATGTTTCGGTCTTTATTATTTTTATTGTCCTTATCTTCACTATCCTGGGATATAGACTAAATGATATCTTAATGTTCATTTTGAGCATTTATCTATACATATATAAAATGGATTCCCTTAATAACTAGTGAGGTGTTGTCCAACTTTTATAATTTTAAAAGTGTCAATTTTCAAAAATAACTATAATTTACAATTACTTCTCCAACTTCTTTTTTAAATTTTTAGAAAAAAAAAGCAAATTGACTAGTAAAATTTTTGTTTTATTTTCTAGAGTATTCACTTACCATAAATTTAGGGGTGTAAACATTGATTACAAGTTTTAAATCTACTTCATTCTTAATTTAAGAATTGAATAATGTTAGATGTACAACTTAATTGTATAAAAAAAACATACCACACATCTAATTTATTTATTGTGAAATTTAGTCCTACAGCAAATATTATTCTTTGAGAATTAAACCACTGACAGATTGTAAATTTCAATTTGGTTCCGTGGTTAGTTGACCGGTAATTTGCTGGTGTAACAAAAAAAAAAACATTTTTTTTAATCCGGGAAAAAAAAATTCCTTTGTCGAGAGGCTTACTCCCACATGAAAGAGACAAGAGTGAAGAACCCAAGTGTCTTACCCAGACGATCCCGTGCGTCGGCCCCCACCTACCCACACTCCCACCGGCCATCATGACCACTTCCTTAAACCCACCGCTTGGTCTGCGCTTCCTCAAACAACCACCCCTCTCCGCCGCTCCCATTCCACGCTTCAGGCATGCCTGCACCATTTTCCTCCTTTCTCCCTCTTTCCTCTTAAATTCCCTTTCCTTTTTGCTTGTTACTCGGAAATTCAGCATCACTGACATCATACGCGTGCTTTACAGGTTCATGTTTCCAAGAACTAACCTTCTCAGAGTCAACTGCGATTACTCCTGTTTTGAAGTACGCCCTCGTCAAGTTCTACTGACACCTTTTTTTTTTTTTTGTTCGATCAATACAATAACCGTCAAAATGAAAATTAGAAGTTCCATTTCTGTCTCGATAATGATGCATTTAACATGAAGATTTATTTATTTTGGAATTTTATGTAATATAATCGTAGCTTAGAAATGTTATATATATATATATATATCTTTTTTTTTGGGCTGTAGGTTAGAGATGTTAGCTATCAGCCCCCGGGGACTCAACTCAAGCTTCTGAATTCAGTTAGTTTCTCGCTTCCGGAGAAAAGGTACTTGTCTGTGTCTTAATTTCACTCCATATCTTCAGAATGAGTATTAGTTTTCTAAGTAAATCTATCTCCCATTACATGTTTGTATGTAATTTAAAAGAGGTTAGAGCTTTATGTTAGGGAAAATATTGGGTGAATGTTAAATCATTACTTAGTGCTAATAATATGTAAGCTACTTTCTACAGTACCACTTCCCTCTTAAACTCACTTGAGCTGTTTTCCCGGTGACATGATATGACATGTAGGTGCTAGTTGTTAATACATTTTCTGTTTTATGAAAACTGATCTTGTGTACTGTAGAAGTTGATTTCTTTCAATTTCCACAGTTTTGGTCTAATTTTCGGGCAAAGTGGAAGCGGTAAAACAACTCTCTTACAGGTCTTCATTTTCTCTTCCCCTTTTTCTCGGTTTCTTTAGGTAGTGTTTGGAATGATCAAAATTTGGAAATGATTTGATTTGTTAATTAAATCTTATGTTTGGAATGATTAAACAGGAATATTGTGTTTGGATTATTAAAAAAGAAAATGAATTAATTTGATTCGTGTTTAACTCTTAAAATCAATTCACATCCATCCAAATCCTACCAAAAATGAAAGGATTTCAAAATCAAAAGAATGGAATTCAATGAATTACAATTCAATTCATTTCTTAAATTTTTTTCAATTCCAAACAAATGATTGGGCTTACAAATCTAATCATCTCCATTTTTTTATGATTCCAAACACACTTTAGAATTTGGTTTCTTGAACATTCATGTTTCTTTCCTGTTTGGATCACTATCATTCTTCTTCCTCCTTCATCAATGGCTTCCCTTTTCTCCATGTAGCTTCTAGCAGGAATAAGCAAACCAACCTCCGGATCCATTTACACCCAAAAATATGGGAATGATGGAAATCCTAGTCAACCTTCAGAGCCCTTGTCGCCAGAAAGAGTCGGTATTGTCTTCCAGTTTCCTGAGAGGTACGAATATAAATTTATTTTAATATAGTAAGACATTTTGTTGCTCTGTGGTTTGTGTTTGTTTTAATCTGATATTGCTAATCTTGTGCTACAACTATAGTATTTCACTGCTGGGATTCCTTCAAATTTAATTAGCTCAACCAAGAAGCATAGACGTAGAAAGAGTAAGCAATAAAGCATAGACATAGATGTGGTTAGGACACACACATAACAGTAACAACAAATTTAATATCTTAGTTAGATATTAGCTAATATGTTACAATGAGTATCAAAATGATAACAATCACATTTATCATCAAAGTCTATTCATTGTATGGATGATGAAAATGCCTGCAGAAACAGTTTTTGAGTTTTTGGTGGAATCTGATTGTGCCCTCAAAGTTCCATGAAATTTATGTTGACTATTTTGAGGATTTGCAATGATCAAAGTGGGAATATTGATATGGAGAGATGCTGTTTGTGCATGGTCTTTTTTTTATATTTCAAGACAACTTTCTGTCTTTGTTATGACATAGAATTGTTTTTCAAGATTCTTTTTGATGTTTGGCATGTGGATTTTTTCCGTGAAAATTCCTTCTCAACTTTGCAGAAGGATTGGAGAGCCTTACATTTATGTACTTCTTTGTTGTCTGTCCCTTAAGTCCTTCTCTAGCCTCCTATGGAGAATTTCTTATCCTCTTTATGTCTCCTTTATTTTTTCCATTTTAAATGGGCACCCCTATGCAGAAGACTCCAACCATTCTGGTAGCTGGGGAAGGGGTATCTGTGACTAGAACTTGTAACCACTGGGTCATAAGTTGACAAGCTCTCAAGCTCACTTTATATATATATATATAGTCTGATGTGTAAATAAGATTGTCATACAGACTTCTGTTTCAGACACCTGATACCCTTTTAGGATTGCAGATAGAGCTTTTCATTTGTCATAAGTAGCATATCTTTTCTCATTAAAATCTTTTGGACTTCGAAGGAAAATTCTCTTGATCTTTTATCAAAATAGTCATGACATTTGCAGTAACCGAACACTTTTTATGTCTCCTTATACTAATTAATCCTTTTTTGATCCCTTCAGAGTTTCGTGTTGTTGAATTGTCTAATTTCTTCCATCAGCTATTTGTAAATCTTGTCTGAGTATAAAGTTCTACACATATTTTTGTGGTGACGTAGGTATTTTGTGGCTGAAAATGTGCTCGATGAAGTCACTTTTGGGTGGCCAAGGCAAAAGGGTAGCTATCAATTGAGAGAGAATCTTGCTGTAGGGCTTCAGAGGGCAATTAACTGGGTAGTTATGGCTCTGTATATTACAGGGTGCCTCCCCATACAACATATATATACACACACAAATTATAGTGCAATTTGTATTTTTTATTTGTGCTCTACTCAATATTATATTTAAAGCCTTTGTTATTAGTTTATTTATATTTTTCATATCTAATGATCTGTTCCATTCATTACTATAGGTTGGATTAAATGGGATATCATTGGATAAAAATCCTCACTCCCTTAGTGGTGGTTACAAACGCCGCCTTGCCTTGGCAATACAACTAGTAAGAACTTTTTACCTAGTGGAACAAGGCTCAGTTGTTATTGTAATAGAAATTCTGATTCAAACATGCTTACTAATTATTGCTTTGTGCCTTTACCTGTATGGCTATTGAGTAGTTGATGCAATCTCATTTAAGAAAATATAGGCGTCAGGCA
This sequence comes from Dalbergia cultrata, assembly GCA_031216105.1. Classification (NCBI taxonomy): domain Eukaryota; kingdom Viridiplantae; phylum Streptophyta; class Magnoliopsida; order Fabales; family Fabaceae; genus Dalbergia; species Dalbergia cultrata. The sequence goes on along the minus strand of CM062353.1, from coordinate 23,951,263 downwards.
ACCAAGCATTAATTGTCTTCAAGGTTTCCCTAAATTTATTTTTCAGGTGCAAGTCCCTGATCTACTGATATTGGATGAGCCTCTTGCTGGACTTGGTATTAAAAATGCAACCTGTGACTTTTTGATTCTGCTTTGCTGTTGTTATTACACTTAATGAACTTGCTGATTTCTTCTTACGAATTCAATGAAATCCTACTAAAATCCTGCCTTTGCTTTAATTTTGCTTTTCCTAAATTTTGTATTTGTAATTGTTAGAATATTAGAATTCCTATAGGTTTGGGAGTCTTATTATGTTATATATGATTGTGAATCTTTGCTCCTTCAAGGAATATCTCGTTAAAATGAACTACAATATATTTTTTAAAAGTTGTATCCGATACTTTCCCACTGAACAGATTGGAAGGCACGTGCAGATGTTGTGAAGCTTTTAAAGCATCTTAAAAAGGAGTTAACTGTGCTCGTTGTCAGCCATGATTTGAGGTTGTTTCAATTTTCTTTTAACTTCGAATTATTTGACTTTTTTAATTATAATTATTGATCATTTCTTTTTTATATTCTGTTTATGTACATATTTATATTTTGCTTTAACTCATGTTTTGTGCACGTCATTTACAAACTCTAACTTTGATTGTTAAAAAGACATTGCATTAATGTGAGTGTCATGATCATGCTGATATATTGATGGATAAACATGATTCTGATATTTATATGACTTTTGTGCTTTAGTGCAGATGTAGATGCTTAGGTTTAGGCTAGGTAACAACTTCTAACTTTTGGATTCACTAAGTACTGGATTTGGAAGCTAACCATGGGTTCTTTCTACTTTTGTGGCTATGGTTAGTCATGGGATGTCACACTTGTCTCTGTGTGATTTTAGGGTTTAATTCATGCCCTTTGGGTTATTAAGGTATGTGCGGGTACATAGATGACTAGAAAGCTATGAAGCACTGATACAGCTCTCAGGCTGCCATACTGATGTCTGACATGTATTGGGAACAGGAACACATTCTATACACCCAAAAATGAATGGATTGGTATGTTTTTCTTGCTGGAAAAGCTTTGAAACATGCTGAAATGTTCGAAAATGAAACATGATAGGAGCATAATGGGAGTCCATCATTTTCTCAAAGTAGTTTCCTCCTTTCCAACTCCCATTAACCCTCTATCTGGAGCTGCAAAGACACCTGTAAACCTTATTCCTTGTTGTGCGACTTCCATCTTCCATTGTCTTGGATTCTGCAACTTCTGCATTTTTTCTGATGATGATCTGCAGTGGACGAATGCTGCTTGCAGTTGCAGTAAGTGTATTTTTCTGGTGGCGTTGGCTTGGACTTAGGTGACACTGCAATTTCCGTCTTCCTCAGTTTCTCCCGAACTCTTGCCATAAGTCTATATGCTTTGATAATGCAAATATTAGTATTGTTGAATTAGTAGAAAAATATCAAGGGAGAAGTGTGGAACAATATGTGGCTGAATAGTTTAGATTCAATAGGTGTTTGCTTGGGTACATAGGTGTAGATACCTAGCACTATATATAGTCATTATGGAGTAAATATATGCATAGTTTCTATGATAGATAATTAATATTAGCTGTTTCCTATGGCTATATTTTCAATACCACGTTAAGCACATGCTAAAACACCAAGTGCCATTCATTATTCTTCACACCCCCTCAAGCAAAAGTTTACTAAACTTTATGCTTGTTACAAAAGAACCCTTAAAAACAAGAAGAGTCCACATTAGCCAAAACATGCTCGGAGGATGGAACAGGAGCGGGGGTGGTTGACAATTAGATGCAATAGGTGTTTGAGGTAGGCAGGCTTAGCTAATTGACGGCACTAACGATGTTAGACCTGAAGGGGATGAGGCATAGGGATTGTGGGAAGCGGGAGTTCCTCAGAAGCAGGAGAGGTGGAATGGTTAGATGACTCAAAAAAGGGAACAATGTCAAAAGAGGTAACATCCGCGGAGATGAGGTAATGATGCAGAGTAGTAGAAAAACACTGAAAACCCTTTTGAGACCGAGTGTAACCAAGAAAAACACATTTAAGTGAACGTGTAGAAAATTTGTCAAGACCAGGGGTGAAGTTGGGAACAAAACAAGTTGACCCAAAAATGTGTGGGGGAAGGGAATGCAGGGGGTCATGGGGAAATAAGATGGAGTAGGGAACCTGGTTACCCAAAATAGAGGAGGGCATGAGATTAATTAAATAACATGCAATTAAAACAACATCCCTCCAAAAATGAAAAGGTACATGACTATGAAGAAGACGAGTACATGTTGTTTCAATGAATGACGGTTCTTGTGCTCAGCAACCCCATTTTGTTGAGGTGTATGAGCACAAGATGTCTGGTGAAAAATTCCATGAGAAACTAAAAATTGCTGAAAATCATGAGACAAATATTATTTTGCATTATCACTACGTAAAGTGTCAATAGGATCACCAAAATGGGTTTTTGTTTCTTGATAAAATTTGGTAAAAGTAGAAAACAACTCAGATCTGTTTTTCAGTAAAAATAACCAAGTATAACGAGAATAGTCATCAAAAAACGTAACAAAATAACGAAATCCTAAACTGGACATTGTGCGGCTAGGACCCCAAGTATCTGAATGAACTAAAGTAAAGGGAGACTCAACTCGACCACTAACACTATTAGGAAAATGACTTCGTGTGTGTTTCCCAAGTTGACACGATTTACAAGGCAAATTGGATAGTTTGGACAGGCTAGGCACCATGCGCTGCAAGTTGGCAAGGCTGGGATGACCCTCAGTGGAGGGTGAGAGCATTGGTGGTGAGGGAGCAAACACTTGATGGGGGACAGAGCCAATAAAGGCCATAAGACTCACATTCAGTGCCAATCATCCACCCTGTGCTCCAGTCTTGCAAGTAAACAAAATCTTCAATGAATGAAACGATATACTTAAGGGTTGTAGTTAACCGATAAATAGAGAGCAAGTTGAACATAGAACCAACAACATAAAGGATAGAGTTAATTGACATAGAAGGTAGGGGATGGGCAGTGCCCACCCTGTGAGACTATATGTGAGAACCATTGGCTAAGGTAACAGTGAGTAAATATCCAGAAGAAGAAAGTGTGGAAAATAAATCTTTATTACCGGAGATATGATTAATGGCGGTGGAATCTAGAACCCAAGGACCAATGAGGCCAATTGAGAGAGAAAAGCGAAAAAATTACCAAAGTGTGCAACAGAGACAGTGGAACCAGAGTGCTGATGTTGCTCAAACCACTTTTGAAAATCAACATAGTCAACTGGAGACAGCTGATGCGGAGTAGATGAGTTCGAGGTAGCAGGAGCACTGGCTTGGGCAACATTAACAGTAGGCCCTAAGTAGGATGCAAAGTCTAACAATAATCAATGGTGTAGCCTAACTTATGATAGTGATCACAATTGGGCCAAGACTTCCGAGAATGACCACGGCTGGTACTTTGCGTGACTAGGGCAGAGGTATCAATCGAGGCTAAAGGAAGGAGCAACTCAGTGAGTGGTTTGGCAGGAATCCAAAGTAGAGAGGCAAACACCATGGAGAGAGTAGGCACAGTTGGTGATCCTAGAAGTTGATCTACTTTAGAGGTAAACCATAAAGGGCCATGAGCATAAAGAAAGAGCTACGTTGCTCCAACTTCTTCGTTGGGGTATCAGCAGGGGGCAAGAGTTCATTGAAATCATAGAGAGCGCCGTGAATCTTACCCAAATAAGATGACATAGAACCATCAAGTTGGTGAGAAGCAATGACACTCATGAGATCTTTACAAATATGATAGAGACGTTGAGTGTCATTGGTGAAGAGGGTCTTCGCCTGCGCCCACACAGATTCACAAGTGACATGAGCCTGAAAGATCTGTTTGATGGAAAGAGCAATGGTGGACTTGAGAATGCTACACAGCTGAGCATCAATCTTAACCCAACGAGGGCACTCAGCCATCGAGATGTCTACATCCTTCTTGGTGAGATGGTCGGCATAGTCCTGTCCTGTCAGCCAAAGTTTGATGTCCAATGCCCAAGTATCATAATTGTTGCCTTCAAGCTTGTCGGTGAAAAGAGTCACATTGACATAACTAGTGAATGTTGGAGGCTTGGTCTTCGGAACACCCTTATTTTCAGAGGAAAAGATTGGCAACCATAGGTCACAAAAAGGCAAGGGCAGAACTAGATTTACCCAAAAAAGGATGAAGTCAGAAAGCACGAATCGCAACACCAAGGGCATATCTGGAAAGAAAACGTCAGTGTGAGCATGGCGAGGGAAGCGGTGGCTGGAAAGAACGCCGGATGTGCTGCCATGGGCAGAGAGAAGCGATGGTGGGTGGTTGTGCGACAAAATTGTGGGGACACGCGTGCGGGCACGTGTCGTGCTATCTGGGGACGAAGTCGGCAGGGATGGGCCGCGAAGGAGGAGGCGGTGCTAGTGATGGGGTCAACAGTCGGGAACGACGCCAAGAAAACTCGCCGGCGATGGAGGAAGGCAGTGGCAGATGGTGTTCTACTAGGGTAAAACAAATTCACCAGAGGGCAGTGGGCCCTCCTGATGGCATGGATTTCTCTTTTGGACTCTGGATATCGTGTTAAGAGACAGAGAGAGAAAGAAAGTCAAGAGGAATCCATATGTCTCAACTATATAATGGAGAGAGTATATATAGACATTGTGCAATAAATACACAATAATTGCAAATGTATATTTTCCCTAATTACAAATCTGATATTCCTAATTATAGACATTCACAAACTGTAACATATTCAATAATAGATATCAATGCTAACAAGCAGCCATGTGGCTATGATGTTTTCATCCATAGTCTCACTTCTTATTGCGTTAGGCTATTTGGATTATGGCATCAAGAATGTTTTCTTGTATATTATACTTTCACTTCCTAACTTGTTCCTTGAATAGAACCTCCTTCTAACTTGCTAAACCTATTTTGAAGTCCAAAACTCGCTCTAAAGTTAAATCTGTTATTTGAATAATAGTGCTTATCAGAGTTAATACCAAGGATATGCTTCAGGTTTGATGACCACATGGGCTATCTCCCCTAATGTGCGTGTTATGTGTGTTGTGAGTTTTGTATCTATTACCTATGTAATTTTGCACTATTCTTAGGCTGAATTTTTATAGAACATATACATTATGTGATATCTTTGGTAGGTGTTTATTATGAACCATCTCTCCCAAAAGTTTAAGCTATTGGGTAAAGACACATGAATGATATATATCTTAACATTACATATAAAAAAAATGCTATTCATTTGGAAAACTAGAACTATTTATTGATAAAATAAGAGGGAAAGGGTAGAAGGAAATCAGACTTGGGATTGTGTAAGCAAAGATTAGGAGAGTGGAGAGGTCTCACTAATTTCCTCTTTATTGTGCAGTTTCAAGTTCTTTGGTCACTTTGATCAAGAACCATTAGTGAATAAACACTTGTTCTTTGATATTTTGAACTAGTTCTTTCACAATAACTTAAAATTCTTAAGCATTTTTTTTTTTTTGGTTCCCTTTTTTTTCCTGGCAGTATAGATGCTCTTTATAATACTGCATGTGTGTTATCGCTTGGAGATCCCCCATTTATTCCTTTTACACTGTTTATATCTATGAAGTTAATCTTTTCTTCGATTATAGTATTAGGAGAAGTTTTTGTTTCTCTTGTTCTATCGAATAATACTATGAGAATTGCTCATTTTACTTACTGAGCTTCCTATGTGCATGTCAGAGAGTTTGCGAGTCTTGTTGATCGATCATGGAGGATGGAAATGGGTGGCAACCTTAGAGAGGAATTACTACCATTATAGTTTATATTCACTGCCTTGTTGATCAGCATGGGATGCTATGAGGTTTGATTGTTTGAACCACAAGTTTCAAGAAGTTGTTATATTTTCGGCTGCACCTTGATGCTTAGACTGGAAATCTATGCCAAGGAAAAAAAGGTTGCTTTAGCAATTGATAGATATAAACTATTCTTAGGCTATCTCCTAATGGCTTAAGCTTTTGGGATGTTTGGATATTGACATTCTCTATGACCTTGTGACATGGAGTTCACTCCTTGCCATGCCCATTTTCATAATTAAATTATGATTTAAGCACATGCTAAGCTGAGCCTATGGTTGCCCACATTCAAACCAACGGCATTTGAATGAGGGATTATTTTAGTTTTAGAGATATAATTGTTAGAAATAAGGAAATATTTAGTAATATCTCTATTATATCTTATAATATTTCATATCATATCTTATATTGATTTAGATTCATTTAGGTTGATTCTATCATTGTGTTTAGATTTTATCTTTGCCTTATATATAGGATTAGCTCATTGTATATCACACCACATGACATAAATATATTTTCATACTATCTAGAGTTGCTATTCTCTCTCTTTCTCTCCTTCACTATCTAAAACCCTCAATTTCAACAATAATTATAAGCCATTCTTGGGCTTTCACCTGTCAACTTAAAGGGATGTTTGTATTGTTTGATCCTTGAAAGCAATTACTCGATGACTACCTATGTGAGTGACTGATGTATATAATATGCGTTGAAAAATCTGTGCTATTGAGATCCATAAAGTGTTTAACATCTGAAAGGTAGATCAGGATTTTTCTGTTTTAAGCATTTATAATCTTTTAATTTCAGAGAGTCACTTGCATGTCCTCTTAATTATGATTGGTCTTGCTTTAGTTATGCAAGAATGATTCCCTATCATCCACAAGAATCTAGTAAAAGTAACTGAAACATGTCTACTTATTAAAAAGCATTCACGAAACTCACACCTTTATTGAATCCATTATCACATTGCACTCAGAAGTACACACATAACATGATCATAGTATTATGAAATACTGGTTTTTACAAGTCTCTCTTATAGAGGCTCAACTCACTGCCACTTTCTTACGGCTCAGATTGCTACAGCTCCAGCACCAAGTCTACAATGGCAAAAATTGTAAATGGGTCAAAATACATAAATGTAATCTAATCATAATGCAATCCTACATATATTATGATGCTCGTTGATATGTTATTTTGTATTGAACTCTAGAGATTTGTTGAAGATTTAGTTTTGAGAGTTGTCTTGTTTCTTTGACCAACATGGGGTTGGTCGAAGTGGCTGGGTGCTTTGACCTCATAACCAAGTATCTCGGATTCAAGCCCTAGGAATGGAAAAGAATCATCCCTAGGAGACCTAAAGCCCTCTTTGAGACCTCTGTAATCTAACCGGATTAGTCCGGGTTCTTGGCAATAGGACCCAGTGAACCAGTTGGCTTCATCCAAAAAACAAAATGGCATTCAATGTTTGCAGATAGCCATTTTGTCTGTGTCTCAAGGAAAATACACTGTGCTCAAGAAGCTTGTTAGAGTGTTTGGGTTCCTCACAATGTTCTGTAAACTCATTTTAATGCAAAGGGGAAGAGAAATTATGCTGGAACTTCTTGATTCAGTTAAGTGTCTAGTACAAGGTTTTCTCAGATAATTTGTCTTTTGATGCATAATTACTTCTGTGATCAACATGGCTCTCCATTATTTTGGAAATTTATATTCAATATTCTATGTAGTTGAGATAAGACATTACGAATACATATAGTGATGCTGGTGAAATATTTTTGTCAAATATTTGTGTGCGCATGTGCATGTGGGTCTGCGAGGAATTGCATGCTAGAGATATATAGTACTTACACTCTGCATCTGTTCTGATCCAGTGCTCATTGTTTGCAGTTGAAGTACTGCAACTTAGCCCATCTTGTGGTGGAATCCAGTTGGTCTCACAATTTTGGGACCACTGTCTTGACTTGGTGTCTGGATGATATCTCCTGCCTTTGTCTGGGTTTGTGGGGTCTCCATTATCATACTCATGGCAGCAGTCATGGGGAACATCCTTGATCTTATCTTTGTTAGATTTGATAAAATCCTTTGCATTTATGGTGTTTTCAGGATAGACTTTTCTGTGAAACATACGCAGAACCTACATATCCAGATGCATGAATCAAATTTACAATATAGTTTGATTCAGTATATATTTAAGACATTCATCTTGACATCATAGCTTATTTTGATAGCTGAATTCATTTTGCCAGGTGTTAAGACTTTCCAGATCTGGAATGACATTTGGCATATTTCCTTTGTTTAGCACAATTACATTAGTTAAAGGTCTGAAAGAAATCTCCCTTGGCTAATTTTTTTAAGGCTTGTTTTACTGATTTTAAATGTTCATATGATGAGTTTCTTTTGATTATCCTCTATGTACAGTTTTATACTTTATTCACAATGAAAACAAGTAACTAGTAAATTTTTGTTGTTATGTTATTCATAGTTCTTGACTAATAAATCTGAGAATTAGAAGATTTGCACAATCTGGTTTCTGTAGACTCTGGCTGATTTCCTAATTCTGTTCATTATATTTCTGCCTGACTTCAAAAATGAACATGCATTTGAATTTTCATTAGCTAGTTGTTGTTAAGATGCCAAGGCAATAATCATATGCAAAGAGAGATAGGGATGACCATGGAATTTTTTGTTAAATTTTGTGCAGCAGATCTGGTAAAGATCTACCTTATGGAGCTTTTTATTGGTTGAAGCAGAATCAGTATCAGCCCCAGGAGTGTTATTGCTTTTTGAAGGAATGTGGACTTTCTTCAACATCTTTCTGATAATATGCATGGCAGACTTATGTGTTTGCTTGACTTGTCCCACTCCTCGTAGTCCTGTCTCTGTAGAATCTTGACTTGTTGCCTTTGTCCTATGAAATAGCTCGCCAAGTGATGCCCTCTCTTTCTTCACTTCTGTTGTCTCTGGCAGCTCAATTGATGACCCCAGTAAATATCCCTGCAGTGGACATACAGCTTTCTTTGCATAATCTTCAGCTTCAGATCCAGCTATATTCTTGCCACTAAGGGTGATAGTGCTAACATGGCTGTTTCTTCCAGATGATTCGTAGAAACTTTCTTCCTTTTCAGCCTCAAGAAATTTTTCAAGCTCATAACTTATGAGCTTCAGGTCATTCTCTGTCACCTCTGCATTGTTCATAGTTATGTCTTCAAAAGGCATGGCAAATGTTGGTGTTGCTGGTTCATTGGTGACGGTTTCTGCTCCAAGAGTTCCAATTGTCAGAAAGCCTTCAAAGAGCTCAGAGATGACTGCAGGTGTTTCTTGGGACTTATCTTCTTTGTCATCAATCCCAGAATAAGTTGCTTTACTTTCTTGATTGTGTGGCTTTAAGAAACTGGGTTGATTTATGGAGCTGAAGCCCGTATGGGAGTATTGGTTGTCAAGTGTTGGCTGCACTGTAAGGCAAGTACAAGGGTTTCCTGAAATTATCATTCCAAAAGAAAATTATTGAATTGGTGAAATTAGCAATAAAGACGATCTCAATCTACTGACTTTGTGAAGCATATTTATTTCTTTCCATTGCTCTTGTACTCTGGAAACAGGAATACTGGACATGGATAAAAATAAAAAAGGATAATAATCAGATCAGTTAAATGTGGACAAGGGGCCTTAAGAGTGATACAAGTGTAACTTTTCATCTGCAGTTGGTTAGTGGTTCAACCAACTTGTTGAAGTGGGATGCAAATTTTTCGGGGATAATAGTGGTCCTGATCTGTTTAAAAAGCCTAATTTGCAAAAACACCTGATTTTTACCTTGGCCACAGTCTTGTAAAGTTATGCTTATATTATTGTCAACAGATACTGGTGCAGCTCAGTAAAATCAATATGGTACATATTATTGTGCTATTACATTGATGAACAGTTGCTGTCATTCAGACAACTAAGTTGTGTTCAAGTATGACTGCTGATGGTTTTCAGTATTCACTGAATTTCTTAATACCAATTACATTGCCAACCTCCCATTTTCCCCATTAGCTCACTCACATGAAGGAAAAGCAAGATGAAAATTGGAGGAAAAGAGACAATAAGGACAGCTGAATACCAAGTGTGAAATCCTTGAAAGGATCGATACTATTCTGCCGAAGCTTTCGATGCACCCACTGGAGTAACTGCAAGAATAAGGGGATGAAGCTGAAGCATTGAAAGAAATGTTCCATTCCAATTTAACATAGTCTAGTCTTACCTTCATTTTGATCTCTTCTCCTGATATGCAGTAACCAAGGTTTTCTTGACTGATAGATTATGCTGGTGGATATGAATGTGCAAAGAAAAAAGATCTCTAGGACTGGTTGGTACTTATGATTGATAAAGTAAAAAGCACAAAGGCCTTGTCATTGTCACTCTTAATGAGTTGGAAATAGGTATATACCAGAAGGCTCTAAGATAGATGTGTACATAGAGAAAAACAATGAGATGAATACAACAATTTGGTTGGCTATTCTTTTCAAAATCTAATCAGGTGGGCAAATTGGGGAGTGGAATGTATACCAACATGGTGCTATTTGTCAACTTTTGTCTCTGTATGAATTATGATCTTTCATGGAGTAGATTACACACATAGGCAGATCTATTACCTTTGGTCCAAGGCACGCCACATTGTATTCAGATGGCAAAGCACTGTCAATTTTGAAAGATAAAGTTTTGCACATATCATTGGCCGAAGCACTGTCACTTCTGAACAGAAAAATATTTTTATATGTTGAATGTCTATGCTTACAAATGTTCCTAATATTTTTACTCATCATGGACCAAAGAAGCAAATGCTGAAATTGTTTGATAGATGGCTGTTTGATTCAGAAGCCCCACTTCCACTGTATAGGAAATACTTTCAAGTACTTTCTGTCTAGGTGTAAACTATATTTCTTTAATATTAGCTGTAACTGGTAGCGTTTTCCAAGTTTAGATTATGAAGTCCATGGTCCCAGTGTTTCGAATTTTCTGATTGTTACTTGATCCTTGAGAGAACTTGCTGAATTACAGTGGTACTTTGCAGAGGTAGCATGCATTGATTTTGGATATGCTTAACGCATTAGTTTCCTGCTAATAATAATAGTAATAATATTATTATTATTATGATTTACATTGGAGTTGCAAGCGCTTAGATAGTGAAGGGGGACAGGTAGCCAAGTGGAGGATCAAACTTCGACATCAATATCACATTCATTTAGAGGCTGCGAGTGATGTCAGTTGAGCTGCAAGCTCTTTGGATTAATCTAACTGTACTAATTTTGGTTTTTTGTTTTTTTGATAAAACTAATTTTGGATTGTTAGAAGCAGCTCTGTTCTTGTTGGATTTATAAGTTAGGATAATTAGAAAGTGAGAAAATGAGGGGTTAACAACTTTTAGATAATTTAATAGGACTCACAATAATAGTTATTGATATAAGGGTGATTAATCTTTTACTTTACAACATTCTCAATTTAGAGGATTTAAATTCATTTGTGAAATTAGAAGGAAATATAGGAAAAAATATGGAGTGAATAATATTCTCTAATTATTAAACTATACAGGTGATCTATAATATATCAACATCTAGAATTATTTGCTGATAATTGGTAATTATTTTTTATATTAATTTCTTTCTATTAAGGTACTAATACAAGTAATACATCTCCTAATAAATGAAATTAAATGAGTAAATCTTATACAACAATGAGCTCATTTGGATAAATTTATAGGAGGAAAAAAAGTAACTTTTAAAATTTTTCAAAAAGAGTACTTTTAGATTTTTTTTTTTTTAACATGTTTGTTTGTGCTTTTTAAAAAAAGCAGAACTAGAAAATAATCAAATTTTTTTTAATTTTTCTTTTAGAAGCAGTAAAAGAGACAGAGTGTTCTTGGTTTATTTTTTAAAATATTTAGATTTCAAATTTATCCTTATAAATTTTATGAAAAGACAAAAAAATAACTTTTCACTAAATTAACCTCACCTATCATCCAATTTCTACTATTGCAATCGTAATAATTTAATTGTTCTACAATTATTTTATAATTCAATAAAACATAACTCAATAACAATATATATATATATATATATATAAAAGATCAGTTTAATAAGCCCAATAAATATTATGTAACATAAAAAATATAAAATATTAAAGAATTAATTTTGTTTATTCAAATATTTTTTATTAATTATATTTAGTTAAAATTAAATAAGAAATAAAAATAGTTTCATATAAAAAAATTTATGTGCAAAAAATATCGAAAAATCCAAACATCTTTTTTAGGAAGTAATTTTTCTTACCCTTAATTTTAACTTTACTAAAAAAAAAGTAATTTTATATCTACTCTATCCAAATGGTTTAACAACTTTTGATTCTAATAAAAAAATATTCTACAATTATATCCAAACGTAGAAAAATGTTCTAGTTCTACTTTTAATTCTGCTTTTGCTTTTGCTTTTGAAGAATCTAAAAAAGTATTTCTCCTTTAACTAAGTGAGCCCAATATTTAATAACACACAAATATCAAAATTATGAACAATGTTGACTGCCGATTTATCATCACAAAACATATTCAGAGAAGTTTCATATTTTACTCTCAATCCATCTAGTATAGTTTTCATTCATATCAAGTAGCGGCAAAGCAAGTAGCAGCTTGCACACTCCTTAACATAACAATCACATCTTTTTTTCTTACTTCTCCCAAGTCATCAAATTTTCTATCAACTAGAGAATCCGTATGGCCAATGTTAGTGTATATTTCCACGGATAAGCTTCCACCCTTTTTGAATAACGATCCCCATTGGAGTGTGACCTTAACATCCTGGAAGATCTTATTTCATCCTTGCACATGACTCGTTCTTGGGTCATGCATGAATTGAATTGGCTAACCCCACTAAAGTGAGAGTCGTCCTTTACAAGAGGAGTTTTCGCCAATGTTGAATTAATTTCTTGCGACTTTGAGAGTATATTAGATGACCTGAGTCAAGTCTACATATTTGTTTCCATTCATGTGATAAGTAGGACGAGGAGGGGTCATTAGGGGTTGAGTCGTGTTGTTAGGGCTGTGGGCTTCTAAAGTGGTGGAAGAAGGGTCGATATAAGAAATGATATTTTAACATCCATACGGATTTAGACACTCATGTGGGTCTCATATGATGTAAGAGGAGTGATAAAGAGAAGAAAAGTTAGGAAAAAAAAGTAAGAGGTAAGATCTATATATATTATAAATGAGGTGTGTGGGTGTTTGAGAAAATTAGATGTTAAAATAACAAAACACAAATCAATATATAGTGGCTAGAGGTGGGTTGGTGGTGATTGGAGAAGAAAGGGTGGCTGAAAAAGTGGCCTTGCGCGGTCACGTTGTAGAAGAGGCGATGCGTGGGACACGCGTAAAAGATATGGTGCATTGTGTGGGTGCGTTTGGCAGCGATTCCGACAGTGCTCTGGTGAGGTCCATTGGTCGAAAAAGTAGTTGGAATGGTGGCTAACGGTGGTGACAACAGGAACCAGCGATGAAAGAGAAAAAAAAAAAAAAAAAGGTAATAATTGGGAACTAGATGATAAATAAGAAGAGGGAAAGCCCTCAAAAAGCAATGAACACTGTAAATTTCTCAGAATGTCTAATAATGAAGGCTGAGGAGATACAATAAAGAGTGTTGTTATTCCAACACTTAAAAGTAAGTGTTTATCCAATTGGAATAGCTACTCTATTACTATTAAATATGATGTAAATAGATGAAAAAAATAAGAATTACTATCACATCTAATAATGATAAAGTAAATATTCCAATTAAATATTTATAAATATTAGAATAATATTTTTATACAATAAAAGCAATGAAAGGGGTTAAAGCTCTTAAATCAAGAGCTCTAGTAGTAACTTGAAATGGAATATGAAAAAAATATATATATACGTATGGAGAAGTGAATAATGTTTTCTATTAATGAAACTATACAAATGATTTACATTATAAACTTTTATCAATTATTATCTTATAATTTATAATTATTTTGCTTACGCTAATTTCTCTAAATTAAGGTACTAAATACAAGTAACACATTTATCTTAATAAATGAAGTGAATAAATAAATTTGTACACAATAATATACTAATGTTGTCTAATAGTGGAAATCATTAGTTAAACTCTTCTTGCCTTGCAGCGTCCGAAACTTTCACAGAACTTGCCAATGGATTAAAAAGCTGTGCAGATTAGCTTATTTTGGATACAAAATATCTTGTACTTAAAATATATTTGACCTTTTTAAAATAAAAATTGCTATTATTCTCTTCAAAATAATAAGAACCAAACATGACTCAAGACTTCTCTCTCTTGAAATTTAATTTCTGTATGCCTTGCATCGTGATGTTAAGATATACTCCTCTTCCCATTTTTTCACGATTCAACTCTTTTTTTTTTTTTTCCTTTTGACGAGAGTACTATGCAACTTTGATTTAAATTAAAAAAAAAAGTCTACATTAAATTTAGTTTTGGGATTCAAAATTTCAAATTATAATTTGAGAAAAATTTACAAGAGTACAGCTTTTGTTGAAACACAGTTTGATAGTTTTTAACAACAAAAACAAACATGCTACTCGTCACTACATGCTACCCATGTTTAATGTGTTTACCATTAGGATTTTTTAGATTTTTTTTAATGGTTAAAGAATTAGACAAAAGATGTTTTAAAAGTTTTCATTGATTTTTTAAAAAAATTAATTTTTTCTTAATTCGCTAACCAATTATAAAAAAATAATTGTTTCTGAGTGATTTTCTTTGTATTGGTTGATTTTGAGACTAGAATGGCCGCATCATGCTTTCTAACTCTCTTTAATGCAAAATTGTTAAATTTTTTAGAGTTAAATATCTTTTGTGATCCCTAAAATCCAGTAAATTGACCTTGGTCACTGAAAAAATTTCATTTGGTTTTGGTCAAAACATTTATAAATCTATTTTATTTTAGTTTCCATTGTTAGACCATATATGTCAAATACTGAATTGGCTAATAGAGGATTATGTTATTCAATTTTGCATAATAGACAACAATTATACATGATAGGGAATAAAACCAAGTTGTTTTAAAAATGTTTGGACCATAATGAAATAACTTTTTTTAAGGATCAAAACCAAAATTTATATATTTTTTTTTAGGATCGAAAACATATTTAAACCAAATTTTTAATCGAAATTATACTGACCGTTGAATGAAATAAAAAAATCTGATTAACTTATTTATCTAAGATATATATATATGTGTGTGTGTGTGTGTGTGGAATCATTCTGACAACTAAATTCGAACAAATTTATTGGCTATCTAGCATCTTTCATTGAATATATTGAAATGATATTTTCATGTGCTCCTAAATGATAACATGATAATAAGAAGGGTACAATTCTATTTACATCCTTCATATTTTAACAATGTTTTGATTTAGTTACATTTTTTATGGTTTTATGAGTCCCTAACATTTTCAAAATATGAATGACATTCAAATTATAAATAAAAACTTGACATTTTATGTTTTGTTGTGATCCCCCACCATTGCACTTTGACATTTTATGTTTTGTTGTGATTTTTTAATATTATAATTTGACCTGTACATTAGATTTTGTTTGGATTATATATAATTTAGTTTAAATCCTTCAAAAAGGAAAAATTAAAACATTTTTAAAACGTTAAGGACATAAATAGAACTAAAAAAAACTTTTGAGACTAATAAATTTGAGGAGGCCAACTACAATTATTTGCTTTTTTTTTTTAATCTCACTCTTGTTTTGTATTTTGATTTTATTTATACTTGAATATCAAAAGATGCAATTTAAATATTTGAGATTATTACTTATAAATCTTTTAGTTAATTAGGTGTTTATATATTATAATAATATATTGTCTATATATATATAAGCATATATGTTTCTATTGAATTTTAAATGTGAAATGTGTATTTACCTTTTATATATTACGGCTTTCATTTAAATTTTTAGGTTAAATCAAATATATATTGTTTTGAGTAAGATATCGCCTCTATTGCTTTGGGAGATAATATCATTACACTTCCCTCCCCTCTATTTCTAAAATATATACTTCACCCCCTATAAACTTAAGATAAGCTACACCTTAACCCATTTTAAAATTTTTCATTGATTCTTCATTTTTTGATCATTATTATTTTATCTTTAACTAAAATACCATTTATTTATTATACATATTAATTTTTTATAAAATAAAATACATTTTCACTTATAATAATATTAAATATTGAGTTATATATATAATTTTAAATTGTTGTCATACTAAGAAAATAAATTATCAGAACTAAAAAATTAATAGATACAATAACTTGTAATAATTATTATTTTTAAGCATAAAAAATTATGTGTTTTCAACTATTAGTTTTCCAATATTAATGTGTATTTTTATTATAACATCACAACATTCTTTTGTTATGTTCTCCATTATTTATCTTTATATACAAAATCAATAAATATCTTTTAATATTTTCTATAGAGATTAATCTTCTTAAGCGAACTGCTGAAAAAATATGTAACTTTTATTTTTTAAAAATAATTATCATGAATTATCTTTACTATTAATAATTTTTTTGTTAATATGATAAATTTTAAAAATGATCAAATACAAAAACATATAAATATATAAATATTTTACATGATTATAAACCATATATATATATATATATATATATATATATATATATCTTTGTAAAAAAAACTTGGTCTATATAACTATTAAAGGTTATTTTGGTCAAAAACAAAATAATAAATATGAGAAAATGAAGATTTAATAAAAAAAATTGAAAGGAAACTAAAGTATAGCGTTTTCTTGATTAATTTGTTAAGGGAGGGGAATATATATTTAAAAAATAAAGGAAACGAAAGTGTAATAAAAGATTCTTTTATATAAAGAGATTGTATATTGCTCAATTATTTTCTAGGTGTGTTTAACTTTTCAATGCTAGCACCCCTATAAAGATGGCTCTAGCACCCCTGATTACGGATTGGCATTTTAATGTAATTTTTAGTAATATATATAATCTATGAATTTTTTTAACTGTTATTCGGATCTCATTCCAACTTGGACTATGCAGTTTTTCCGGAAAGAAGTCACGGGATTTCATATCACCATATCATGTGTAAATTTTTATTATTCAGTAATAAAGTATATTCTGTGGAGTTCTAAAAGAAAAAAAATTAATAATAAAAATTTACCCATAATACAGTGATATGGAATTTTCATGATTAATTCTCACATATTTTTATAAAATAATATTATTTTAACATTTAATAATAATAATATAAATATTCTAATAAATACTTATTTTTTACATATTAAAATAACATTCTTTATTTTCTCATATGTGTGCGGCACATGAATTTGCGTGGCAGTGAGCGTGCATATTAGTGTTCAGCCGGAGCAAATAATTCATAATTATTGTAGTTGTAGCGCCTTATACGTCAGTGTTCATGCACACGGACAACTTGCCTAAGCTTTTGTTTCCTCCATGTATAGTAACTGGTGCACTGATTAATAAATTAAAAGTAGAAAATTTGAGACTTTTATAATACGTTAAAAATTTAAAAACTTTAGAACTGATTTGATTTCTGTACTTTTTTTTCAATTTGTAATTATTATTTTTATTGTATTTTTAAAAAAATATTTTATACAGAAAATTGTTAGTTTTCTTCATTTCTTGTCTCCATTACTTCTTTGTAAAATCTTGGCAAATAAAAAATAAACAGAAAAATGAAATATAAAAACAGAAAATAATAATAATAACCTAGCAAACCATGATACTTTTCGATCAGTATCTTTTCACGCTAATTCTTTAATGAGTTTTTCTAACCACTGGAGGTGCTCAAAAGGAAGGGTTAGATTGCGTTAAGCCACACTACCCAAACCTAGACCATTTTTTGATTGGATTACTTCTTTGAGCCAATATCCAATCAGATAATGACTCGAATAATGATCGAGTCAAATCGAGTTGGTTTGACCTATTAAGAATGTTGATTTGTTAGATTTACTCATTGCCTATATAAGGCTTGAATATCTTGTATTACACACACCTTCATTCATTAGTAAAATTTCATTTCATTTTCACTCAATTATTCCTCTCTTTTCTCTTATTACCATGGCTCTCAACATGGTATCAAAGTCATTCCACCCTCCATGAATTTTCCTCCACTGCCTTACCTGAGTTCCTTAAACTCTTCTTTACTTTTCCTTCACTTTCCTTGGTTTTCTCGCATTTTCTTGCATTCTCTCTTCTTTTCTCCCTCAACAAACAGATTCTCAACATGGTATTAGATAATATTTCTATTTTTTTTTTGTTTTTTGTGCAATTTAATAATTTAGTAAGATTATAGTAACCAATTCTAAAAATCTATGAAATTCGCTTGCATTGTATTATTTGGTCTACATACCGAAACTGATAACATTCGAGAATTTTGGGTCTTTTGGTTCTGCACATGATGCCTAGTTTGATTTTGATTTGTTATCCTAGAATGGCTTTGACATGCTTATGCTTTGAGTGGTTAAACATATATGCTAGTTTTTGCTCTAAGTGGTTAAGCATTGTTGAATTCTGTTGATTTAGCCTTAAATTGGCTTGATATTGCTTCTGTCATGGGTGGCAAAGGATTTAAGTTAGTCCTCTACTCTTGATGGTTAAGCTGTTTCAGTTTTAGCTTCTGCCATGGATGGTTAAGCATGATGATTGGCTTCTGTCTATGGTGGTTAAGCATTGATATTTTTCCCGTGTTGGGATTGTCATTGCTTCTGCCAAGTGGTTAAATATTGATGGTAGCTTCTGCTTGGTGGTTAAGCTTTTGATGATATAGTACTTCTTTTGCAATGAGTGCCGTGGAGACGTCAGGTATGGACTAGGCACCACCGCCATTGCTTGAAAACTTTGATGATTTCTTCAGCGACGAGTGCCGTGGAGACGTTGAGTTAGAACTAGACACTACTACCATTGTATTCATGTTACATTATTTGTTTGATTTCATTGTGTTTTTCTCATTTTCAGTTGTATTATACTTTCATCCCAAGCTGGAGATGCTAAAATACACATACTCCAGCTTGTGAGGGGGCTATTAGGAATATTTATTTGTTAGATTTACTCATTACCTATATAAGACTTGAATCTCTTATATTACACACACCTTCATTCATTAGTAAAATTTCATTTCATTTTCACTCAATTATTTCTCTCTTTTCTCTGATTACCATGGCTCTCAACATGGCCTTTAGATAATTTATAAGAATTTTGATGTTACATATATTAAAATCTTAAAATAATTTATAAGTAAGAAATGAAATTCAAATAGCATTTGACAATACATATATTGAAAATAAATTATATCAATATAAAAATGACGTTATGTTATGTAAAATGTATTAATTAAAGTATATAAAATGTTATAATTCATTGCTAATTATTTTTTAAAAAATAACATAACTTTTATGGAAGTATAGACGAAGCATCCCAACTTGAGTAATCCAAATCCGACCCAAAAAATGTACTAGCTCAAAATTTTCAATCCAAACTGGACTTAATAAGCTGTAAACCGAATCATGTTATCGACTCGGGCTGAGCCAACATTGCTACTAACCAGTGTTGTGAGGTAGATTAGAGATTCAATAAAGGGAATTAAGTGTATAAATTTTTTAATATACCTCACACAGCATACTTCATCTCCCTAATCGTCAACCAATTTGAAAAGCTCTTCAAAAATTATTGTGTTAGAGATACTTGACGGCAAAACCCTTCCGTAATTTGTAATAAAATCGGATTTGGCTCATTACCTAAACGTGCCTATGTTCCATCAGCTCATGTATTTCCAAATTAGAGCAAACTTTTGGTTCAAGAAACAGTACAGAAGTCTAGATTGGTCCTGCACAAACCATCAATCACGAGTTGAATTATTATGAATCAAGTACCACTGGATCACTGTCATCGATCGGTTGTTCCAACAATATCCTATGTTGGATTGGTTGATAAAAAGTAAACAGCGTCAGCAATACTATAGCGGACCAAATGCATTTGCTTGTCATGTACTTACCTGCTCCTTGGGATTACAAAAGTAGCTCCGATCTTGTTTAGCATTTGGTGTGTGAATTTTTCCAGTCAAGTGGTTAAACTTGACCGGTATTTTCTATGCACTTGGGACGTGGAACAAGGCCTAGGAGTCTAGGACTTAACCAGTAACCACCGTGTTGGGGAAGGAGTCCAACAAATTAAAAGAGGAGATTTAAATTAATGGATGAATGACAAAATTACAATAGGTGGACATTAAATTTGACCCAAAACTATAAAATTTTGGGTCAAAATGCGATATCCAGTCTTCTATTAGAATTTTTTTTTTTGGTCTCTCAAGGATATCTACCATTGACAACGGTGACTAATCACTTCACCAGTTTGTGCGGGTACCTCAAAAGTGGGATAGCTGGCCCTGGAAAGCTTTTCCATGTCCAAAGGCAGGGATCGAATCCTTGACCTTTAGTGAAGGGTGAATGAGCTTCTACCATTTGACCACATCCTAGGCTTCCTATCGGATTTTTAACTTGGTATGTTGATTTATATCTCTCCTTTTTGGGCTTTTCCTGCCAATAAGTGATACTAGAGTAAGTAGTTTAGATCCGGCTCGATAGACTAATAACGACGGTTCTTGGGGGTAGGATTCATTGTGTTTAGAGTCTTCCTATAATGAGAAGGTCAAACAATGTGTTCTGAAAAGTGGCGGCCACACACGTGAAGAGCGAGAATGAGATTCTTGTCAACACCATTGAACACTGACACAAACTTTGGTTGCGGGAGAGAATGTCATGTTGGGTTTCAAACTTAAAAGAGAGAAGGATATTATAATTTCAAAGTATAAGTTGATCAAATCTCATATTAGTCAAAAATAGACTAAATGAATATATAGTGCATAAAATGAGATGGTGTCCACGCACATTAGTTGTTTTTAGATTTTGGGTAAAAATGTAATATTCAATTGTTATGATTTTCCACCTAGTTACGTTTCTTACTTCTAGACCTCCCTTCTTGGGCTCCCCCTCCCAACACGCCATGCAGGGCGTTCCCATTTAAGAAACAATTTCTTGGCGTCACGACACAAATAGACTATGTTTCAACAGGGGAATGTGTCGCTGGATGTGGCCCCAATAATTGTAAGGTGGGCCAGGCCTGTTTGATTCATGCATACCCTACCAATGAGCTTGACATTTGTGTCAAGGCATCTTCTTTTTTAGCTAAACACCGGGCAGAACTGAAACAAGCGAGTTTGCCACTTTTGGAGGTTTTAGAGGAATTAGGAATAAGGACAAAACCAAGTCATAAGCCATTCACAGTGTTAACCAAAACAAGCACTAGGGATTTCAGAGTTATGGGTCGCTTCGGCGTCAGTGCAAGTGCAAGTGCAGGTGAGACCCTGATCAAGGATATCCAGATGGTGATCATGTGAATTCCACGTGGAACATGATCATCCCTTCATGTGTGAGTTAAGAGAGAATCTTTCTTTTTCATTTGTCAGAGTATCCTCGCACGTGGGTTCTATGATGATACTCTTTTTATTTTTTTTTATTATAGATTATCTATTATTAGTTATTAGATCAAATTATTCAATAAAAATAATAATTATTCAATAATTAATAATAAATGGTTCAAGATAAAACCTCAAAATTTAAGATCCACCTTATAATTTGCCTTCTCTCACCCAATAAAAAACTAATCTTTTGAAGTACATGCACCGATAACCCATTCCAATAGCACGTTTCATAAACATAAGTTCCGAGATCAAACTTAAGATCTCATGGTCAGAGAACTCAAGTCTTTTTCTTTTTTATTTTATACATTAATTATTACATTAAATAAATATATAAAAAATGAAAAGACAATAATAGAGCATATAAGAATTTTCACTTATCAATAACCTTTTCTTTTACTTTCAATTTTTTTTTAATCACTATTTTTTAATGAGATTTAATTCTCATTCAAATTGCTAAGACTACTCATCATCGTCAGCTTAATCCTAACTTCACAATTTGTGGATTTCTTCACTCATCGAAATCCGCATTATTGTAGCACGTAAATGTCATGACTCCAAATAAAATTGATTTCTTTCACTAATTCAATTTTTGTTGCTTATCAGTATGTCGAGGAGTTCATGATACATGGCAGGTCATGACTTCTCCTCTTTACACACTAAAATGATGCCAATTTCTTGTATTAGCTTATTTTATTTTCACAATAACATAACATGATTACAAGAAGATTTTAATAACATACATTAATCTAAACATGCACAAAGATTAGTTTTTGGTAGAAGTAACAGCCCCTACCTCCATTTTTGGCATATTATCCCTTTCAATGTTTGTAATGGAGCTGTTATAAGCCTTGCACTTTGTACTGTTCCGACTAATTTATTTTCTACGAAAAAGGAAACATTACTAAAGTAGCACATATGGTACATCATGGTAGCAAATATAGGATATTTTCCTTCTAATAAAAATGATTAGAGAAAAGTTTGCTAACTTTTTTTTTTTTTCAAGAGTCAGAGCATGTTACAAGTCTCACTGAGGGCTTAGAAGCGAGTCAAACCCATGATTTTTTTTTTAATATATGAATACTTCATGAATGCTTTCAAAGGATCCCACCCCCCCCCCCCCCTCCCCAAAAAAAAAAATTTTGAGTCTTAGTTGCTTTCAAAGTTTTTATTCTCTAAAAAAGAAAATGCCAACCCTTTGCAGTTTATAGTGAAGTTCGAATTTGATGGTGCAAATTATGTGTTTATGCGGCCCTAATTATTTCAATTTTGTTGATCCTGATATGGTTGTCCTCTATGCAGACCGTCCATGGATCCATACCAAACCATTCAGTACGGCCCACACTTTTCATCAAACCACATTGTGGCAGAAACTTTTCCTTACAAGAGGTTGCTTTCACTGGCCACTTAACGTTCAATTATTTCTTTCCAAAAAAGGAAAGTTATTTACCACGTTGGGAAATCACCTTTAGATTTAAGCGATCTTTCAATAATGTTTTTGTTTGATTGCTCTTTTGTTTATTGTCAGGGCGACACTTAACAACACCTTTGATTTCATATCCCAAGTTCATAAAAGGGAATGACTTCCTTTTAAAAAAGAATACATGGTTTAAGGTGAAATAAACCACGATTCAGAGGTCGAACAAGAGAAATTATAAAGTAGAGAATTGTATTGAAATATACAAATGCGCATAAAAATGTAAATGAAAGCAATGAAATGAAATGAGATAAAATAACAAAACAAAATAAATAAAAAGAACTACTCCTATGTTAGATTATCTCACTTGTACTTAGCCTATCGATCCATTTCTCTTTTAATAATGTTAAGTATATAATTAAATTGCATAACAAATGAACAACATACACTTTACTACCATTGGATTTGATGTGTAATTTCCACTCATCCCACTCATTTATCAAATTCAATGATATTAAGGTGTGTGATATGTATTTATTATACAATTTAATTATACACCTAACATCATTCTTTATTTTTTGGGGCATCATTGTCTAAGGCATAGTATGAGAGTTAGAAGGGTAACACACTAAACTATGAGTCAAGGCTCTTATTCACATAAACAAATTATAAGCTAGCGTCCGCAACCGCTTCTGCTAGATACCATGTTCTTATTGGTTCAATGTGGGTGTTGGAATCTTCTTAGCTCTCGTTCTTCACGTAACAACATTTCCACTTCATGGATGTATGAGGTAACCACTCCGACATTCTCGGAGTTGAACAGTGTGGGTTGGCACTTGCTACTTTGCACTCTTGATGCCTACTATGTTCTCGTCTGATTGAATCTATTTTCAAATTCTTCAAAGTATACCTGTCTTCATACGGTGATCACATTAGAACCATACTTGTAACCCTTTTGATGAACAACACAATCAAAGCCAAGTTTTTGAAATTCTTTATCATGCAACAAAACCTCATCTGACATGCATCAAGTCCCCAACTTCTATTATGATTATTAACTACTTTGACTACTTCGTCGAACAAATTAGCCATTCTCAGAATATACATGCTTCCTTAAAACATGAATTTATACTCACTTCTTGCAAATATGCTAATTAAGTTCTCAGTTTCATTACTTCGACGAGATCTTTTCGACAATATATGTTTGACGATCAAGGCATAACTTAATTCAAAGAATGTTCCCTACCCACCTCAACGAATTAGACACTTTCTATACATGGCTCATTAAATGCAATCTTTATCACATCACAATGTCTCTCGTTGAATCATATCAAATTGTAACACCCTAACTTTTCACACAATACACCCATGATATATAATGGTTAATCATTAATTATTTCTTATTTCACCTCAGAACTTTACTTGATTTCAACTTTGAAAATAAACTTACAGAAAATATGACCCTCTTATTGAAAAACAAAACTATGAGCCATTTGGGTACATGTTGTAGCATAACTATTGATCACATAATATGTAATAAATATACATTTCATCAAAGTATTCTTAACTAGCCATCACATAATATACATACAAAATCATAGCAAAGCATATCATAAACTGAAAACATCATACTATATCATGTAATAATAATAATATAGTAGAATTCCATAAGAATAATAACATAATAAATGTACCAAGCCCATGCACCAACACAAGTTGAGTTCGCAATAATTTAAATGCTAAAAATAACTATAACATAACTAAACTAATTGTGGGTATACATCCACCAAAAGACTAAGCTACAAACGTGCATAAAGGATAGGATAACCCATAACCCCTATCTCTTTGCTTTCACTGTGTTGCTCTGATACGAATTATAGTGCAACTTCCACGTCAAAATCTTAAGGAAGACCACAAATGATGCCATCAACCTTCTCTGGAGACGACACAAAAAGAGAAAGAGAGAGAATGGTGAGAAACTTATACAAAATTCTCAGTAAGGCTTTCGACTCTAACACAAGTGTCATTGCTATCATCCGCAGTCAATTTAGATTTCAAAGGTGTGCATACATATAAGGTTCAATTTTAAGCTTTTCAAAAAGTTCATTTATCTAAATAGTGCATGTCTTTTGACGTGAGTATGTCTTGATGTCATGAATGCAACATATAAGTTGTGTGCATGATAATACCATATGCAACAAGTCAACATATACTTCATAAACATAAATGATGAGGATCTAAGTCTCTATGCACATAACATGTCTCTTTATTTAGGTGACTTAATCTGCTTTATCTATGCTCTAGCCGCCACAGTTCTCTCTTTTCTTTCTTCCTGAGCTTCTACGGGTATGAAGTCAGAGGGTTTCAGGGGGTTTTGGATTACCTCTACCAGCATAGATGGGATGTGGTATGATAATTTCCGTGTATTTTATGTCACCTTTTAACTTTAATATTTCTTTAGATATGCATAATAAGTATCACATATCATCATCATCATTACTCATAAATCATTATTACATGCTCATAAACTTTAATAAATTCCTCTAAGTCCACAAATTTGTTGAAACTCTAGTAGCATAACTACTGTAACTGATGAAATCTCCCCAAATTTGCTTTATGCCATGCATCATATTAAACATGCCATTCAATAGCAAATCAATCATAGATAATAATCATGTTCCTTCATTTATGCTAATGCATCCTAACCAATTGTCGAAGTTTAATGGACTAGGCTCAGCTAATGTACATGATTTATGTATAATGGAACATATTCAATATTCTATCAAGTGTGCCATATATACTAAAGCATGCATCAACACTACTTCATAATTCCATAATCCAAGTCATAAGCACAATATTCAAGAGATAACACACTTTAGCATATTTTCACAATTATCAACCACATATGCAGTGAAAAATTATAAGAAACAAGTTAAAAATTTTACAATGATTAAAAACAACAATAGGTCTCTTTTAGGCACTATGGCTGAATCCATGTATGTGTATAGCATAGGAGTTTAAAAATTCACATTCTTGCATATAATAAGGTTCTAATACTTCCAAAAATTGATTTAAAGACGTAGAATATATAATTTTTACATCAAATAAAAACAACTTTAGGCCTATCCTTTATACTAGAGCTTAAATACATATATGTATATGTGTTTATGTTCGAAAATTTCTATCTTGTATCAAAACACCTTATCTTAACAAACTAATCATAGTTAAGAATTAAAAAACATTTCCTTCCTTTTAGAATCACCAAAACCAGCCACCCTCCATAAGCACATAGCCTTCTAAAAGTTACTTTCTAGCTCAAAAATATCATTTTTAAGTCTTTCAAAATTTATTTTACGAAAGACAATTCATTTATATTACAAAGCTTATAGTTTTAAGAGTTTTTAGCTATTTAAAACTTTAAATAACACTTTTTTTTATGTAAAAACCCACAACTTGACCATTAATAATCCAAGACAACTCTTTTAAATCATAATGGTGTGACAAAGTGTTAAACTTTTTCATTAAAAGTGTAGAATAGTTCATTAAATGCATGAAAGAGCAATAAAGTAACAAGCTTTAAGCATTTGAACATAATAGAAACATAAGACGACAAACTTTTAATCATTAAAACATAAATAAATCATAAAGAGACAAAGTTTAATACTTAGACCACCCCAACATAGCACAGTTTCTTTCATTAGAAGCACAAAGCGATAAACTTTAACCATTAAAGTGCAAGATTAGTTCATTGTACATAATTGTAAACATAAAGCATCAGACTTTAAACATTATCATGTAAAATGGCTCCTTTTATGACGTTAGAAATATAAGGTGTTGAACTTTGACATAAATGATGCAAGTTAGTTCATTTAACAACATTAAAATCATAAAGTGAAGAGATTTAACATTAAAGATGCAAGTTAGCTCATTTCAAAGCATTAGAAACATAAATAATCAAACTTTAAACATTAAAATGTTTAATAACACTTTTAATCAAATTAGAACAACAAAGTGTCAATTAAACTTTAACCAATTAAAATGCTTAATAACACTTTTAATCACATTAGAATAACAAAGTGTTAAACTTTGACTAATTAAAATGTTTAACAACACTTTTAATCTCATTAGAGCTATCAAGTATAAAACAATTAAATTGCAAGTTAATTTATTTAAACCTTTTAAAACAAAAAGGTATATAGAACTTTAACATTAAAAATACAAGATCTAAACTTTAGAGCCTTAAAGGTGGCTTCTTGAACCAACATCATTACCAACATTGGATCTTACACATTTGTTTATAGAAATGAAGAGAGAAGTGAAGAAAAGAAGCATAAATACAATAAAAATTCTAGCTTTAAACCAACAACACAATGAACAAACAAAGGAATTGAGAAAAGATTTTAAACCAAACAAAATCCCTACCAAAGTGTAGATCTTTGAAAAAGTGGAGGAAAAGGATGTTTCTTGAGGAAAAAGAGAAGAAAAATCATCTCTTTTCTTGTGGTGGAGGTGGTAGCCTTGTGAGAGAGTGATAAGGTGACAGTTGTATTTTGATGGTTGTGTTTTGATTTGTATTTAAGGCTAGGTGATGAGGATGAGGATCATCATGGTTGATTTGAGTTTGAGAGCTTGATGGGGAAGAGAGTTTCCTTGTTCTCCAACTTGGAGACCGAGTTTCAAAATGAGTCCAAATGAGAGACAAGTGTGTGTGTGTGTGTGTGTGTGACTACTGTCACTGATCCCACCTGTGGCCAAGGCACGGCCTCCTTCCCTTTTTCTTTCTTGCTGCCACCGTACTCCACCAACATCATTATCACTTCAACCCCAAACCACCACTTTAACGCCGCGCATCCCCATCACTGCGAGCTCCACATCTCACCCTTGCGCCTTCCATCCGATCCACCATCATCACCCTTGTGGCCTCTCTCAGGCGTCACTTTCCTCTCCTCCATCGGCCTGTGCCATCGCGCTCCTCCGCAAGCATCGCGAAAATTCATCACACATCGCCGCTGCGTGCTTGCCTTGGCGAGGGAGCCCACCGTCGTGTGCTGGCATGGCTTCTTCCTCCTTCCTCTGCTCTACCGCCGTGGCTTCCTTCCTCCCCTTGCATGGTTTCCTTTTCCATCATGTTCATCGCCTTCTCTCTTTCTCTATGGAACTCTAACCATTTTGTCTTTGCTTTAAAAATCAAGTCACGGGAATGTTCTTTTCCCTTTCACTTGCTGATTCCCTTTTTTATATTTTTATATTTTATTTTTTATTTCCCCCTTGTATTTTATGTTAACAAAGGTTTGGGCTGGCCTTACTAATATCTTTTTGTTTGTACACACTAGAAGCCCAACACTAATTTTTGTTTAAAATTAATTAAAAAAATGCTTGTTTAAAAAGTCAATACCGAGTAACATTCCTTTAGTTACTTTTGTGTTTATATGTGTGTATTGATAATGTTTTGGCCAAAAATCATATTTAGTTTGTTTAAAGGATAAATCAATAAATTATTGAAACTCAGAGTTTTAAGTTAATTTAGCCGCGACGGCTTGTTAATTATGCATTCTAGGATATCTTAGCTGTCACGGCTTGATATTCTAAAACTCATTCTTTTTTTAAAAAAATAAAAATAATCAACCCATAATTATTTTATAAAGAACCACATGACTTTAAACTTTCCATTGCACCAGAGGTTACGTAAGAGCAGATAACCTTATCAAGCCAAAATTAAATTTTCATAATTTTATTTTACTTGTAAATAATTTTTCTAATGAAATTTTTTATTTTTATTTGTTTATTTATTTATTGCTTTTATAATAGACATTTTATTTATAATATTTAATTTAAATTATTAATTTATTTTGAGAAAATTTTATTTTGAATAAAGATGTTAAATTAGTCGGGACGGCTTGTTATATCAATATTTTGGACATCTGAGTTGTGACAGCTTGATGCTCTAAAATTTTCTTCTATGCTTTAGAATAAATGTTTGCCTATTTTTTTCTCCATTTATAATTTATTTTTAGTAATAAAAATGCTTTGAAAGGTTATTAATAATTAGCACAATAAATTAAGGTAACTGTAGTAATACAGATGTATCAGGGGTGTTGCAAAAATAAACTTTTTGCCCTTCCCTGTGCATAATCGACTCCCGAATTTAAATCTAGTTTCAAAGATCATTTTTCTTTAGAATAAAATGGTTTTCCTTGTTTTTCCCAATTAAATAAAACTTGGTGGAGACTTCATTTTTTTAAATCACTCTTGTTCATCGTTCCCTCGCAATCCCAGTTGCGATAAGGCCTTTGCTAGATGATCTTAAAAATTCCCATTTGGTAGCCTCAGTTCAAGAATCTATTACTGAGCATGATGAGGGTTTTATGATGGGACTTGATTCGAAGAACTCCTCGAAACTCACTTCCCACGTACTACTTCCTTTTTCCATAGGGTCCAGTATTCATGCTTATGTTGGTCCCGTTCTAACCTCTAGGCAACCTATTAAAATAGGAACCCATTACCTTTCTTTTACCCATTACCTTTCTTCTAATTCCAAGTTATTTAGAAACCAACCCAAGAACTCTAAAGCCTTTCTTGAATGGTTTAAAAGAATAGAGGCATCTAAAGCCCCTGCATGAAACACATAGGCATTTATAAATGTTTTCAATTGTCCAAATACCCTTTCAAATTCAATAACAGCATGTTAGGGTCCATCATATGTTTCTGGAATTTGACAATCAACTCCTTCCATTTGCCCTATGGCATGATTGGTCTTACCTTGTTTGAAGTGGCTGCGATCACAAGTCTTTGACCTACAAAAATCGATATCCTCCCTAATATGGAGCCTTGAGACCAATCCAAATATACTTTGGATTTGTACGACATGTCTTACACTACCGTTGTTGAAAACAACAAGAGGAGTGATCCTGTAAGCGATAGTGAAAATGTCACTTTTCTTTACTATTGGCTTAATGCCATTGTTTTGTGCTTTTGGGGTGTGAAAATGCAAGCCATATTACTTCATCAAGGTAATAAAGTGTGTCATGCCAAATTGATCCTCTCGCACCTCTATGATGAACTTCATTAATTTGTCACCAAAATTGGGGAAAATGAATCCTTTAACCCATGAGGCCCAATGTGGTTGCTCCAACTTTGGTTGAATGCCATTTTTTAACCCCAATAGAGTTATTCTCCTCTAGCCATACTTCATCGAGGTTATGAAGGTCCTTCACTATTTTTTTGTTTCGTGCCAAACCAAAAGATTCGAAACCTTTTGATGAGTTCTGGCACTTTTTTCAACATTTTTCATGGAGTTTCCTTTGTTGTTTCACCAACCCTTCAATCCAAGACACTGACACTGGACAAAATAGAAATTATGCCATCTAGTCAAACTTTCTTTGTACACAAGTCTTCCCTTCAGGTCTATCAAGGTCAAACACTTTAGGTGTCTTGACCTTGAAAAGCAACTTTGCCATTTTGAGGTTTCGTCCCTAGAAGACTTGGACTATTAGTTGTTTGACAATGAATTAAGAAGAGACATTTACTCCCCAATGGCTATAAAACCTAGCTCGTTTCCTAGCATATCATTTGTCACTTGGTGTTGTTAATACTAAGACACCATTCATGTCAATTTACAAACTATCGAGTAGCGCATTCTGACTCATTCTTCTAGTGCTTTGCAGCAAGGACAAGAAGTTGAAGCAGACCATGGTACAAACTTTTACACTTGCTATTTGACTTTATTATCTGTCAAGTCTATAAACATTTGATATATGTATATACACACATATAGTTATATTTTATTTATTTATTAGATGAGGACGAGGTAGAAGGTTAAGGTTGCAAATGTAAAACGACTATTCTAAGGATCAAGATACCTAAGACCAAGGATACATTGACTAAGACAGGGGTATCGACTAGAGTCAGGAAATTGACAAAAGCCTCTAAGGCTTCTAAGGTGTTGAGATCCATCATTCCTTCCCATTCTCGATCATCGACTTCTTCACATACACTTTCTGACAAAGTAAGGGTAAAAAATCTCCTTTCTTATATATATATGACAACACATTTTCTTTGTTAACCCCGTGTTGTCAAATATGTTCAATCAACTGTTGCTCGGGCAAGGGAATCTCCTTTGGTCATGAGTCAACCTCATGATTTGGTCGCCATTGATGATGACAAAGAAGGCTATTCATCAAACTCCCCCACTCATCATAAGGTAACTTTCCTCAAATTATAACATTGCCAAAGTAAGATATTGTTGAATATCTAATGTCAACTCGTCTTAATTTGGTAGCGCACCCATTTTGAATAGGATATAACAATTAATCTTGACTAGACCATGGACGAAGTTATGATAGACAAGGGAGGCTTTTCGATTGAAGACTATGTTGCTGATGATGTTGCTTATCCTTCTCCTGTCAAATACCGAACTAGCCATGATTCGATGCCAACTTATGTTCCTATTAATCCAATTCAAACAACCACCATCTAGATTGACATACCCATCACAATCATTCTTCCTCCCCAAAACCAGGCAAAGAGAATGATGATGATAAGGCGACATGGGTTCCTTAACATTTTAAATCAATCCTTGTCTGACACCATCATTGTCAAAGATATCCTTTCTATCTCTGAAGCCAGGTGTGCTAAGAATACCACTACTCCTACTATCGAGATGTTAAAAAGTCCTACTCTAACCTCCAATGCTCATGGTTGACCTTCCAGTCAACTAACTTTCTGCCATCCAAAATTTACTCAATCGTCCCTATGAAGCCTTAGCCTTTAATGGTGACCTAAAGCATAAGCTAATTGAAGCTATTTCCTCTTTATCTCGAGTCACTTTGCCGGACCAACACCAACATTTGGTAAGTTCTCTGTGAAATTTCATTACTCAATCCTTCAATTCCTTTGCCATGCTACAAAGTGTCTTTGAACAAAGAGAATATTAAAAAGATTAATGACCAAAAGGTCAAAGTTGTCAAAAGTATTTAACAAGGTGAGGTTCGAGAGCATGCCTTGGTCGAGGAAATTCAAAACCTTCATAATCAGATCCAAAAGTTTTCAACCAAAAAAGATAACCTTACCCAGTTACTGGTAGAGGAGAAGTAGCATATGGGAAAATTTGACAAGAGGCGCGAGAAATTGTTGAAAGAGAAAATTGCCAACAAATAGCTCAAAGAGTCCAATTTAGCTCTCAAAAAGGCTGAGTTAGGTAAAGACACAATATCCAGCTTAACAAAACTTGAAGTTAAAACTCTGTAGCCTTTGCCTTAGTCTGATTTTAACTTATGCTTACTCACTACATCGAGCTTATTTAGAAGATGTAAAGTTGACAAATACTCGCTTGGTCGAGTTTGAACCATTTGCATTTGTCTTTTATTGCTTTGAATAATGTTAGGATCGTTGCATTGCCATGCACTATTATCATCTACTAATTTTAACTTGATGCATTACAAGTTTATATGTCTTTAAATATTTGCCATTATTTGATGCTATTCTTTGCCCATTCTCAACATCGACTAAATTGTAAGCATTTCCTAAAAATGCTTTGTCAACTCGAAACAATCTTTCCCAATTTGGGGACCATTTGCCAAATGTTCTTGACTTCTTTTTAAATGGTAATATGGCTTTCCAAACCAAATCTCCAATGTTGAAGGCTTTGTTTTTCACGTGACGATTATAATATTTGCCATAATTTCCTTTTGTCGCATCATATTTTCTAATGCAACAAGTTTTCTTGTTCCAAGTCATTTAACTCATTGAATAAGGAACTCCAATAATCGTCAATCGTTAATTCATCCCGTCTAGACATTCTTATAGACTGCAAATTAATTTTGACAAGCTGAACTGCATCATGCCCGTAGACAAGTTTATAAGAGTCATTCCTATCGAACCTTTGGGCGAGTTGCAATATGCCCACACAATTTGCCTAAGTGTATTATGCCAATTGCGAGGTCGTCGACCTAAATGTCTTTTAATCAAAGCAATAATTCTTTTATTCATAGCCTCAACTTGCCTATTAGCTTCATATTCGACTTCATTATTTGAACATGGGAACTTGAGTTCAAACATGAATTTGGTAGGGATGTTATATGGGGATATCAACATTACCCCTGCCCCAGCACTTCGACAAAGTTTTGAACCGTCGAAGTATAATGTCCAAGGAGTTATACCCACCTAATTCACCACAAGTTCGTTGAACTAATCACAAGGATGATCAATGAGGAAATTGGCCAATATTTGTCCTTTGACAGCTTTGGTTGTCATATACTTAATTGTGAATTCAGTCAAAGTGAGCACCCACTTACTAATTCGACCATGTAAAATTAGGTAAGACAACATATATTTTATTACGTCAACTTTTGAAGTTACATGGACCTCTCTTGAAATTAAATTGTACTTGAGTTTGGTGTAAGCAAAGTACAATGACAAACATAACTTTTCCAAAGGACTATATCTAGATTCGAAATCTGTTGTCACTCTACTAAGATAATATACAACTTCCTCCTTGCCATGGTCACTTCTTGTGCCAACATATTTCCAATGGTTGCTTGGGAAGCAATAATATAAAGTTTGACAGGCTTTTCGAGTGTAGGTGATGTCATCACTAGAGTGTTTGTCAAACATTGGTTGATAAAGTCAAATGCCCTCTGATGGTCATTTGTGCAGACAAAGTCCTCTTCTTTCTTGAGTTTGACCAAAGGCACAAATATCCTTGTCTTACCAAACAAATTTGCAATAAAGCATCGCATGAAATTCACTTTCCCCAGAAAAGCTTGTAATTGCTTTTTGTTCCTTGGGGGTGAAGTTCCCATGATTGCCTTGGTCTTATTTTGGTTAATGGCAATTCTTTTCTTGTGGACTAAAAAACCTAGGAAGTTTCTTGTAGTCACACTAAAAGAACATTTCAAAGTATTCATTTTTAATTTATTCTTTCTCATCTTGTTGAAAGCTTTCCTTAAATGCTCGAGATGTGTTATTTGTTTTTTAATTTGACAACCACATAATCTATATAAACCTCCATGAAATTGCTAATAAATTCATGAAAGATGATATTCAGGGCTCTTAGATATGTTGCTCTAGCATTCTTAAGTCCAAATGGCATGACTACCCATTCGTAGGTGCTAAGAGCACCTGGAGATCTAAATGATATTTTTGACACATCTTTTTCAGCAAAAATTTTTTTGTTCATCCATCAAATTAAGTATTTCATTGCTATCAAGAGCGTCGACTAACATATCAGCGATGGGCATATGATACTCATCTTTTGGGGTTGCATTGTTAAGATCATGAAAATCTATCATACCCTCAGTTTGCAATTTTTTCGGTAACAGGGACAATTTTAGAAACCCAATTGACATACTTGGCAGTTCGAATGAACTTTGCTTTGAACATCTTCACGATTTCTTCCTTAATCTTGGTCCTCACTTCTAGAGCGAGAGGTGCTTGTTTGGTAGGTCGACTATTGGGATTCAATGGCAGTCTATGCTTAACGAGTTGATGACTAAGTCCTGGCATCTCGTCATACTCCTATGGAAAATAGTCCCTATACTCCTTGAGCAGTTTGGCCAACTCCTCTTCCTTTGGCAATAATTGGCTTATAAGGGTTTATCTTATCTCACGAGCTTTGCCTAAGTTGATTTCTTCAAGAGGGTCCTGCATTTCACAACTTTTATTCCTACTCCTAAGATTGTCAGATAAAAAAGAAGTATTTTCAAATCCTAAAGGTTTAGAATCATAAATTCAATCTAATAATGCACCATCAGTAGTGCATATAAATTATTCATTTAACACCCTTCCTACCCAAAAGCTATGCTTAAGCCATAACCATATAGTAAGTAGTTGTTACTTGTCAACTTTGCTTAACTTTAGAGGTGTATATACAATATTAAATATGAGCCTGCTTTTGTGACAAAAGCAAAACTCTTTCTCTTTGAGAAATAAATAATATATCGAGAATACATTATTTTATTACCCAATGACCAATCAATAGTGTCCATAAATATTGCAAACCCTTACCCTGGTTCAGGCAAGAACCTTCTAGTCTAGGCAGGGTACCACTCAAATTTCAATAAAAGAAAATAGATATACTAATTAAAATCCTCTATCAATGGTTTATCAAAAGGTCTGGACCGTGACTACCAACACCAACTAGGGATCTCCACAAAATAATCATCATTATTGCAATCTAAAAAAAATGATAATAGCAGAAATGAGAATCAAAGATTCCCAGTAGGAAAAACACCACTCTATTACTCAATGATATTAAACTTAATGCAAAATAAGCAATATGTCTTCAAATGTTTATATAAGGGTCTCATCAGTTGTATAATCTCAAAATTGGTAATTAGAGTTTCTTCTTAATAGTTCTATTTCTCATACTTTTGCTTTGAAATTTCCTCAAATCTTATGAGATATTCTTTTCTAAGTCTCCTGAATTGTTGTGAGACTCTTCTCTTGAAAATCTCCTGGAACTCTTTTGAAATTTTCTCTGTTAAAACTTCCAAATTTCTCATGAGATATTCTCTTCAGAATCTTCTTAATTCTTATGAGACATTCTATTAAAAAATATCTTAACTTCTTATAACATTTCTCTGCTGAATTTCTCTTTGATTTTTATGAGATTTATTAGAAAGTTTAGGCTTAATGGTAAAACTCATAGGACTCTTCTGATATACTTCTATCTGGATCGTACTATCAACTATGTAACGCCATCGCAATTACATTCTGATATAGTTCACTAGATGGAGTACGTCTACTACATCTCATCTAGATAGCCTTTCTATCCTCAGTACATCCCCTTTCTGATAAACAATGTAACGATGTCGCATTCACACCCTAATATAGTTCTAAAGGCGTAGCATGTTTACTACTACCCGTGAATCCATGAACTTAGCACTAAGTAATTGATTATTACGTAAAGCTTATTTTCTTAAATTCCCTCTCTTTATGTGAGGCTTATTTTATTATGTTCCCTCTCTTCTTAAAGTTTGGTTTTCTTATACTCTTCTTTTGAGATTTCATTGAACTCTTCTTAAAATCTTATGATATTTTCTCTCTGAATCTTCGAAATTCTTATGAGATGTTTTGTATGTGTTCTCTTACAAATCTTCTGAAATCTCGTGAAGTTTTATGAGATATTCTATTAAAAATCTCTTGGAGTATTATGAAATATTCTGTTAAAAATCTCCTAAAGTATTATAAGATATTCATATTCTATTTCAAAGGCCTCTCTTTAATTTTTATGAGATTTTTTGAAAACAAACAACTAAATATTTTATGGGAATTTTTATAAAATCTGGTAGATTTTTATGAAATGTTTCCTTTAAAATTTGGTACACTGTTATGAGATTTTCTGTAAAATCTACTAGTCTTTTATGAGACTTATTCAGTACAGAAACTTGTAAGATTTCTTACTTAGTAATTATTAAAACATTCAGAAAATTAAAACAAGTGTCTTACTTATATTTTACAGATTTTCTTCTATAGGTCAAAATCTCATACTTTTCACAAAACTTTAGCATCATACCTCAAAATATCAATCTTTCAGATTTTTCAAAACTATTTCTATTAATATTCTAGTTAAATTTCCAGATGTTGCAATCTTTTTAAAGAACAAAAAATCTCTTTGATTACTTCATAAATCTCTTAAATCTATTAACCTAATCCGCAAGACTTTTATTTAGAGCATCTTTTACATCTATCAAACTCATATATATGAGTCTTTGAGAATAAGTTCAGATTTCATCAACAAAATTTCAAACATATTTCAAGAATGATTTCATCACAACTCAAGTAATCATAAATTCTAAAATTTGGTTTTAGATTTGGCAAGCATAATTTTAAACATCTTTATCAAGTTCATAAACATATGCTTCTTGAAATAATTTCACACTTCAGCAACTTAATTTCAACATATCTCGAGAGTTTTATCTAGCAATTATAGTCAAATAATCACAAAGCAATAGACTAGAATCTTTCCTACCTTTCTTCTAAGCTTTAGCTAACTTTCTCTAGCTTTTTCTTTTCTAAATGCAAGGCTTTAAACCCATTTTCCAGCCCTTATTTTTGCTGCTGTGTGGACCAATTTGAAGGGAAAAACAAGGTTTTGAGTTGAGCTTGATGTAGAGGAAGTGTTCTTCAAGTAGTTTATGGGTTAATCTAGAAATATCCTTCAAGACTTTGAAGGTTTCATGGAGTTTGAAGTAAAGGAAAATCAAAATGGTGGAGAAAGAAAGGAAGAACGTGAAGCTGCTACCAAAATCGAGAGAAATGTCATCTTTTCTCATTTTTCCTTTACATAGAAAACATAAACTTGGAGAGAAAGTAATGGGTATTACTTTTGTTAGATCAATTTGTATTGTATCTGTATTAGAAATGTCTATATTTATTTAATTTTCCTAACTAATAATTATTTAAGATCTAATAATAGTCATTATTTAAACCAATTTTAATGTTTTAGTGTACCGATTATTACCACTTTGTGTACTAATTATTACCCTTTTAGTACCCGATTACTACCCAAATAATTTTATCGGGTTAAAAAAATTCATTCAATCTTATCATTATTTTTCTATGTCCTTATACTAATTATAAGGTCTCATTCTATATCCCTGATTAAAATATTATTATATTAAATTTTTAATAATAAAAAAATTAATTTTCATTTTTTTTACAGAATCCTTATGTTAATGTGATCATATCTGTGTCGGTTAGATTTTTCAAAATTCCTATAGATTGTTCACAATTATTTATTTTATCATAATAATGTTAAAAAGACAAGTCATTACAGTTTGACCATGTAGGCAGAAACTGAGCCATTTGGCTTGACAAATCCAAAAACTAATCCAGATTTGGGATCGTTTGGACCCTGATCCTGGGTATTAGCTTCAAGTCTTCATTGCCAATGGCAACCTTGTTAATCTTTTTTGGGACGAATTCACCTTCAACTTCTAGGGGCTTGATCCTTTTGTTATAAATCTTGAAGTCAACACAAAGCTGTTCGACATAGCAAAAACTATAATCAGCTGCCACTTCTTCAATGCTTCTTTTTTTATTCCAGAGTATGAGTTTTTAGTGCAGCGTTGATAGTAATGCTCAAACTCCGTGGATCCAATCACATCCAAGTAAGATATTGTAGCATGTTTTTGATGGAACTACGACAAACATGGTGTTTTGACTAACACTCCAAACTTTGACATTCAAAACCACTACACCTTTAGCAGCATAAGACTTGCCATTGTAGTTAGTCACAACCACATTAGTCTTTACTAGGTCTTTGACATTTTTGCCAAACTTTGTCAGCATGCTTTTTGGCATTAAACTAATGGCTGCTCCCCCATCAATCAGTACCTTATTGACCCAACTTACCTTGAATCATTGCTTTAATGTGCAAAGGTCGCAGGTGTGCCTTTGTCAATTCATCTGGCTTATCAAGGTTACCATCACTATAGAAATCTTCACAGATGAAAACACACTCGTCTCCCATAATAACATCTCCAGAGTTGTCTTCCAATTTAGCATATGCTCCTTCGACCTCATCTTTTATAGGTAAGACAGGCACCACTCCAACCAAGTTTGTGTTGAAGATGGTATAGAGATCATTGTTGAAACCTGTCTCAAAATTGTCTGTTAACAAGTCAACCTC
The DNA here is from genome assembly GCA_031216105.1 of Dalbergia cultrata. Classification (NCBI taxonomy): domain Eukaryota; kingdom Viridiplantae; phylum Streptophyta; class Magnoliopsida; order Fabales; family Fabaceae; genus Dalbergia; species Dalbergia cultrata. The sequence continues at coordinate 23,912,815 of CM062353.1, read as the reverse complement.
AATCAGTGGATGGTATTCTGGCACCACTCTATCATTTTGACTAGCCTTTGGCAATGGGTGATAGTATAGTATCACCTAGTCATTTTGATCAGTTTTTGAGTGTGTTGTTGGTGTTGGTTGTGCCAAACCTTTATTCTCTGTAACCTTCAACACTTGAGCCTCGAGATTTAGCAACTTGGCTTTTTGAATTTGCATGACATCTCTCAGAGGAACAAAACCTTTGCCAGGGGACTTCGGCTTGCTCACTTGAGAACTAACTCGACTATTACCTTTCTTTTTGTCAACACTCTTCTAAACATAAGGGTTTGAATTAATTTGTCACCCTTGATTGTGTTTTCTTCTTGGTTTTCTTTTCTTTACACATTAGTTTTGGGCAACTCTGGCTGGGGGAACTCACGTTCAACCACACCCATTGTTGGACTTGCCATCTATCATAATGACAGTCTTCATCTTTTGGTTGACTTGTCCTGCTCCAAGTTTATGAAACTTAGGATTAAAATTCCAAAATCATATTTTGACTTACCTATCAGTTTTCTTTTCAGTTCAAGGCTTCCTTTTCTTTTTCAGTAATCAATTTCTTGATTCTTTGCTTCTCATATGTCGCTACTGCAGTTCGATTGAATACAGCATTTCACCTTGGACATAAGGAAGTATCTCGACCATTGTCCTTCTGTTTGATTAGATATGTCATAAGGTCTTCTCCTGCTTTAGGATCAACCATTTGTTCGATAGCCTCAAAGAAGTCAAGCTCATAGTCATGTCAAAACTTCTTTTCAGCATCTTGGTTAGACATTCCCAATCCAATGACATTGATATCCATGAAGGTTGGTTCGATAAAGCTCAAATTAACTTGAAAAGGATTAATGTCCATTTTCATGGGTTTTTTTTCCCTTCAAATTTCAAACGTCCTTCATTGATTGCCTTCTAGACTACGTCCCTGAAATGAATACAACTATTAGTAGCATGTACAATCGATTGATAAAATTTACAAAATTTTTATCCCTTCAATTATGATATTGAAGGAATTTTCTTTTCCTCAGGAAGAACAATTTGTTTGTCTTTTAAAAGTACTTCAAATATTTGTTCAGCATTAGTAATGTCAAAAGAATAAATTTTTGACGACCGCATCTTTTCTTTATTTCTAGTAGGCCTCAAGAACTGACAAACATATGTTGTCCCGGTTTTAATTCGGCCACATTAACTTCATCACCACTACCATCGATTTGATCATCAAATTGATCGACTTCGACATAGGCCACTCTTTCACGATGGAGTGTTTTCTTCTTAATCCTTTCTTTTTTTCCCTTTAATTACTCCATCTGATGCACTTTTTTGGCCAATTGGGCCGAGATATATGAATTACAAGTTGATGAGTTTTTTTCCTTATATCATAATCCAAATCATTAATGGCTATTTTGATAACTTCGGACTCTAGCACAGGTGTACAACAATGATTTCTCATGTTTCTAAACCTGGTCAAATAATCATCGATAATTTCTCCTAGGAATCGTCGAATGGTGAACAAATCAGTCAAGCTAGCTTTCATCTCACCTTAAAAGAACTTATTATGAAAATTGCTTTCTAATTGAGTCCTTGTTAAAATAGAATTGGGTCTTAAATTTGAAAATCATGTGACAGCATTCTTTGTCAAAGAAGAAGGGAAAAAAATGCATTTTTAAATACTTATTTGATGCCATTTCCCCTATTTTTATTGTGTATCAAGCAATATGCTCAACTATTGATTCCTCATTTTCCCTAGAGAATTTTATCATGGATTTGGGAATTTTCCAACCTGTAGGAACTTCAGCCTGTTGAATGTAGTATGGGAATGCAAACACAGAGAGGTTTTTTGGCAAAGTCAACATTGAAGCCGAACTTGTTTAAGACAGTTTCAACAGCATGCGTAATATTTTGATTTTGTTGCAGATTTTGAATCTGGTGTGCATGATGCCCTTTACATTTTGTTGTCGAACCCTTGAAATTTCATTGTGAGCATCTTGTACTTGATGGACCAGATAGATTGACAGTTGAGTCAACATTGTCATTTTCATTTGAAGGTAGGTTATTGATCTCATCATAGGGATTATTTGGATTGTCATCCAAAGCAATGGCATGGGCCACTCGCCCCATTTGTCGAGCAAGTTGCTTGAATCTTGTCTTATTGTTTCGATCAAAGGCGTCAATATTGTCGCCATTTGTTATGTTAATATACTAATGAGGTCATGATGACTTTCATTAATTTATTATTGAAACACGGCCATTGAATCAACTATATGAATAGGAGTTCTCGTCACACTCGTTCTAGGCATGTCATGGAAAATTGGACCAATGTTTGGTTGTCATGTAGTGGTTGGGCTTGTCAATGACAAATTCCCTACTCCAACTATAAAAGGGCTCATCAATTGAGGTCTAACAAAACCAAATTATAGTAAATGTGTGCTAAATTGAGGCACATTTAAAACAGAGGGCATACTCTGACTCTGAAATAGAGGATTATACGAATATATATATTGTTAAACATGCCATTATTCCTAATGTTTGACAGATTACCCAAGTTTGGCGGATTCCCCATGTTTAGTGGCGGACGGGGTAAATACGTTGATGGTACATAGCCTGGAAGAAGACCATATGGAGGCCACGTGTTGCAATAGTAGTACTCACACTTGTTTGTGGTACATTGTCATTTGTCTAACTGGCAGGAGTCAAGACAGGCACCAAAGTATGAGGGGATTTATTTTCTCCTTCATTTCATCCATTCTTTGATGAAGATGATGCTCTTGACATGTTTGACACAATAGTGCCACTATGCAAGCACATCCACTTTGTTTTAGTTGTTGACCAAGTTTTTTGTTTCTTTTCAATCAATGAGTTTCATTGGGCGTGCCAATTTGTTTATTGAAGATGCTTCTACGTCAACAATAAATAATTGATAATTTGCTAATGCAGGAGGTTAAACTACGTTAAACCAGGCATTTATCAACAAACTTAGACGTTTGGATATCGGCCCTTGCTTTTCCAAATCTTGATTCAGAGAGTGAAAAGCTACTTTTATTGGGTTTCACACCAAAGAATCATGTGTCAAACTGTTTTTTATGGAATGAGGATGGAATGTGTGTAGTGCAATGTGATTTGAGTGTTGTGATTGTGTGAATATAATGTTTGACAGATTAAAGAAATAGAATTTGCAGAATGTAGAATGCTTAATTGAAAGATTATAAATAAAATACATGAAATGTAAAGAACTTGATAGAAATCTAATCCTTAGAAAGAAAGAAAATAGGTTGAGAACAATACTTAGTAGACTTTAGACTCTGTTTTGTCATCTGGTGATATTTGTAGAATGAGTGTGTGAGTAAAAATTTCAACCCTTTGCAATTGTACATAATCAATATTTATAGACAATCTAGAACTCTAAAATTTTGACAATTGTCTCTGGCTGCTCTTGGATGTTGTCCATGTGTCTTTGACAGTTTCTTTGTTTGTCACTCGCCATTTTCACTGAATAGTCACCGCTTTGTCATGCATTCAGCAAGCTTTTGTGAATAATTGCTAATAACTGCTAGTAACCATCAATCAATGAATATGCCTTCTTTTAGCCATTATGTCAATCTTCCCACAATTTTTAGAATTTTTCTAAGTGTTAAATGATAAACATTCATTTGGACTATTCTATCCTGGACATGAGGATTTGTCCTCATTAGCCTCCAATCCAGGCCTCACCTCACATCACTACCATGAGTTTCGATATGTTGACTTGAAAATCTAGAATTTCGTCAATTTTGTACAGTTTCGTATCTTAACATGCCAAACCATTAATTGGCCTTTGGGCTAACTAAGGTCGAATGTAAGTTTGACACTCTGTGAATTGGTAAAATATTTGGTGCCAACACTTTCATGGAGATGATTCTGTTGTCGGTTGTGTAGGACCTGTGACTAGCTTTGGTAAAGCCATATAAGACTTCAATTGTCCTTTCCTAACTTATTTCGTGAGGGTACTAACGATCTTGAGCGAGAATATCAAAGTGAAACCATAGCTATATTTAGGAAGAGAATTCCTATAAACTATTTCACTAAAGATCAAAGGTTGTTTATAGCCATCCCCTTCAACTCAACCAACACATACCTATCCTGGCTAGCGAAAGTCGAAGCGACCAAAGGCACAATCTAGAAGGAAATTGGGATTTTTTATGATTTTCAATTGATTCGAATTCAACTCAAGTATAACACTCCCATGTTATGGGCTTCATTTTACTTTTAGAATAGGACAACTAATAAGTGGCATTTATCTTGCTTCTAAACATTAGTTTTTTGCATAATTTTGACTGTGTTATTGATGTTAATAATTAGTATTTTGATTGGTCATCATTGTGTATTTTTGATAAAGTCATTAGCTATTGCACTGATTTTGGAAATAATTTATAATTATAGCCTATTGCATTTAACATGTCTCCTTGAGTATGGTTTTGGACATAGAAACTTTGGCTTGAGTGTAAAATGTCAAGAGCAAGGATGGGAACTTTTGGAAGGAGGTCGGACCTGAGGGGTTGCAAAAATGAGCAAAAACTGTAAAAGGCCACTATTGAATAAGCGCTACAGTGCTCAGCAGAAGCTTCAAGAATCTAGCTCGAGGCAAAGGCCCTAGTGAGCAATGTAGTGCTTATTCAGCACTGTAGTTCTCATACAATGACAGGATTATAGATAATTAATATGCTTTCAGGCCCCATTTTTGGCTATTTTAGATAGTAGCGTTTAAGGAAATTGTACAAGCTTTTACCCTAGTTTTGGATTTGGAGTTTAGGCAACTGAGATTCTCTCTTTCTACATCTTCGTCTTTGTTTTTCTCTCCCTAGGAATTCCCTTAGGGATTTTGATTTGTCTCAGAGATTATGACAAAGATTATTGTTATTACCTTTAGGTACACTTTTAATTTCATTGTTGTAATCCTCCATGAATGGAGGCGTGGATTTCCTTTCTAGTGTAAAGGTTCCGGATGGATTGGCATGATGTTTGAGACCTCATTTTTCTATTGAATGCATTAGTTTTCTCAATGTTCTTTAGTTGAGATTCTTATAATTATTGTTGCGATTATTATCATTTTTGTTGCAATAACTAAATTAACGATTGTCGTTTAGGGAAACCCTTTGGACATAAATTGATGGATCCATTAGTTTATGTTTAAGAGAGAACATTAGAATTAACTTTCCGATTGGCAGTTAGGCTATAGCAATTGGTTGATTAAATCAATATGATTTCTAATTAAACTAGGATCCCATTTATTAGTTATTTGCATTGGTCAAATTATAGAGGTCGATTGATTACTAGATTAATTTATTACTAACAGCCACTAATGTGTTCCATATTTGGTCAATGATAATTAATTCCAATTATAGGAATACCTTGTTAGTGCCTTTAATTCTAGATTCATTATCAATTATTTTCAATTGCTTTTATTTAATTTTCAAAAACACCCCAATTTTCTAATTAAGTGACATAGCCTCCTGGACAGACAGTTGGAGTTGTATCCTAACTATAGTTTTGGTGCATCCGGCAATTGCATTTCATTTTACTATTTCAATCCTAATTTGAGGAGGCAGGGACAACCTCCATTAACCACTAACTAACATTTTCCATTATAAATATTGCATGACAGGCCAAACCCTTTTTTACCTAATTATCCTTACAGGCTTTAAGCTTACTAAGGAGCTTTTAAATCCTTGTGCGAAATATAAAGCAAAATACTCCAATATTACTTACAATAAATTTATCAACAACAACTTCTTCGAATAATCCATTGATGTTTCCAATGACAAAACACTTTACTTTTTCATTTTTTTGGCTTAATGCCTTTGTATTCTGCACATAATCTCTCTAAGTTAGGAAAATGTTTATTTTCTTGTTGGAGGACCCAACTTTTATTTTAGAAGGCTCCTTCTAGCTTGTCTATAAGATTCCATTCATTGATAAAATCGGCTAGGAATTGAGATTTGATGGGGCCTTGTATTGGTAATTGATTTTGTATTCTAATAGCTTGACTAAGTCGTTAATCATTATGCTTGCAAGGTCTAGTTTGGCCAAAATTTACCTAATTGTTTGGTCGGTTTTGAAAATGATATGTGGCTCTAAAAGTATCGGCAGAGACATTGAGCGGTTGTGACTAGGGCCAATGCCAACTATTCAATCCTTTGGTATCAAGTCCTAGGCCCCTATAGCACCTCCTTGACAAAGTACACTAGGTTTTATTCTTGGTTTTCCTCTCACACCATGATAGAATTGACTTCTTTGTCTGATACCGATAAAAAAAATAAGCAAAGGTTCTTTCGTCATGGGCTAGGTAAGGATCGAGTGTGGAGAGGGAGTGCTTTATCTATTGGAAGGCTTCTTCACATTCATTGGTCCATCGGAACTCCTTTGCATTTTTTATGTATTCTAAGAATCATGTGGCTTTGTCCCCTGACTTTCGTAGGAACCTAGATATGGTAGTGATTTTTCCTGCCAACTTCAAGAACTCTTTGATGGTCATAGAACTTTCCATCCTAAGTACTACCCTGCACATAACGGGATTGGCCTCAATTCCCCTCTTAGTGATCATATAGTTTAGGAACTTCTCAGTCTCTACCCTGAATGTGCACTTGTTGGGGTTAACACGTATGTTGTACTTTTTAAGCTAGTGAAGATCTCTTCTAGGTCGATGCAGTGGTTACATATGCATGGCGACTTGGCGACCATGTCATCAACTTACACTTCAATATTCCTACCAACCTATCCTATGAATATCTCGCCCATAAGCCTCAAATATGTCGTGATGTAGTTCTTTAGACAGAACCGAGGCATATGTAAGGTGGAGACGATTGCACCGATCTTGTTGAGCGTGATCGGCTAAAGATTATGCTATAGAAGCTTTATTTGTAAACAATAGGGAGCTTGGTCGGTATAGTCTTTGCACCAGCAAAGGTCTTTAGCAGTTCTAAGTTGCCTCTAACCTTGACCTAATGAATTGCAAACTAACCAAGTTCCTATGAAAAAAAGAAATGTTTCCCTTAGGCAACCAAAGCTTCCTTAAAGTCTCAAATGAACAAAATGTTGGCCAAGTTGCCATAATCGAGCAACCCTCATTGTACCTCAAAATTGGCCACTACTCATCGTACTGATTATGAGCTGACTAATATTATATTGTATGTGATAATACATGCTATGCTTTTGACTTTATGTTGTGGATAGACTATATATGTTTGTTATCTGAATAGAACTATGCTTGTGCTATACAGATGCTTTAATTATGTCTATAAAGTACTACCTTGCATACATGAGAAGTATGATTGCATTCATAAGATTAAGACTCTTGCTAAAAGACACCCACTTTGGATAAATATTTGGAAACGTAATATTGAACCTTGTGTATGTTCACCTTTTTATTAATAAGACCGAAGTGGTGGGAACAACGATGATGATACTTGTGTTAAAGTCAGAGACCTCACTGAGAATTCTTGTACAAGATTCTCATCCCTCTAGCTTTCTTTCTGTGTTGTCTCCAAACGAGAGAGATGACATCCTTTGTGATCTTCTTTGATTCGATAACCTCGGCAATACATTATAACCATGAGCTTCGAGAATATCATGTTATCGATCGATGCATAATTTGTTGTTTTATGTTTCTACCATGTCCCTTTTGCCTACCCCGCTGACAGTGCTTGGTTTACTTCTTAGTCCTCTTATCCTGACAAGCACCTTCTCGACCATCTTCATCTTATATCTGAGGGTTATAAGAGCACTTATGTAGCGAGATCATAGGTGTTTGGTGGTCCAAATTATGTTGTTTGTTGCCCAACCTTTTCGTTTGAAATCGATCTTTTAGAGGAGTCCACCTTGCAACACTTCTATGGTGATTCTTCTTCCTTCGTAAGAAGTGGTCATGGTAGGAGTTGTGGGAGGGAAAGTTGCAGTGGAGAGCCTATAGTTCAGTTTCTCTATACTTGTGTGATTCCATAACGAGAAGCTCAAGTTGTCATTTCCATATGCCTAGCAAACATGATTGAATATACCACTCTATCTCATGGGCGTTAGGCAAGAGGATGATGCATTTTGTGTCGAGTGGACAACTATCTAAGATAGATTTCCCTTTTGTTCCATAGTTAGACTTGAGGAGTAGACCTAGTGATTATTTTATCTTTCACTTATTTATGTTTCTGCTTAGGTTTATGTTATGTTCTGCTTATATATTCCAGATGATTATAGCACCCAATGTTGTTAGTGGATTGCTACTTTGTTTATGTAGTTTTAGCTTTCAATTGGATATATATATATATATATACAGGTTGATGTGATGATTTGAGTTTGATGTTGATATTTGGTGTGTATAGATTAGTTCAAGTTTTATGGGTAGGTTTTGTTTCACATTTATCATTCTTACGTGTGACTCACATTTTGGTTTTTAAATTTTTTTAAAAAATTACCATATTTTTGCTAAATTATTTTTGAGTAAAATAGGTTAAGTTTTCTGAAACAAAGAGTAATAACTAATAATTAACCGTAATGCGACTTGAGTGTATTAGGTTAAGAGTTAGGGTGCTACATTAAAAAACAGCAATTGCCAAGATGATCAAAAATAAAAAATCAACACATCATGAGAAATGGATAGCCAAAGACATCATTTGATCATAGAGCACCCAAAACATCACAAATAGGTAGAAATTACCTACACTTTGCTTGATAATTGGCAAAATCCTCGTCTATTAAACATGGGAAATGCTAAAAACCTACTCCTCATTGTAATTTATGACCCGTGAAATTCAACCCTAGAAGAACATTGAGACAATCCCTAAAACCGAATAAAATAAAGAAATTCAATCAAGAAGCAAGAATCAGTTACCAAGAATATTAGAGGAATAAGATAAGACAGCACGAAGGATCCTAAGGTCCATGGTAGGTATCATGGCCTATTCAGAGCTTGAACCAAATGAAACATAGATCAAATAGACTATGCCTTGTGTCCAATTTAGAGAAGAAATTCCCACGCCTACAGATTTGGCATTCTTGCATAGCGCTGTAATGAGTGGCGACCTTCTTCGTGGTGGCAGTGATCAAGACTAAATAGCGATGATAGATATTTAGACTAAGCAGCAGCACAACATTAAAATGATAGATATTTCTCAACCGCCTCAATCAACAATAAAATGATAGATATTTCGGGAAAAAGAAAACAATATGGTGGTTCAAAACCGTTGTACTTCTCAACCATAATCATTTTGTTCATTTTAATTATGGCGCATTCTATAACTGCCATAATAGAGTGGGAAGTATGGCAGTTTTAAACAACTGCCATAATTAAATCACCGTATTTAACACAATTTGTTGTAGTGCACAAACAAGATAATTAACTCACTTAATGAAAATAAAATCTAAACTATAAAAATACCTCATGGCAATTAGAAGAAATAATTCACTATGAAATTCCTCCTAAAACTTGTTGCCCCCTATCCAGTAAAAGATTGTGCCTATTTGTTTACAAATGGAAATTAATGCAAATACTTATGAAATGATCTTGATTAATGTAGATGGATGAAATTATGATTTGATCGATATTAACTGGAATGATGATAGGAAAATCAAGAGATCTTAATTAGCACATAAAAAAGATAATTGGCAAAAGCAAAATCTGGTTTTCATTTTTTATCCTTTTTAATTTTTATTTTTTTAAACAAAACGGGAACATGAGTAAAAAAACATATTGGGCTTGTGTTTCTTTTTTAATTAAAAAAAAGCATTTTTTTTACCACAAGTAAAAATATTGGTTGCTGACAATAGTCCCCTTTACTTAGTCTTTTAATTTAAAAGTACAACCAAAGTAGAATAAAAATATTTTTATGTAATACATATTATTAAATTAAAATTTAAATAATTATGAAAAAGTACTACAAACTATTAAATTATATAAAAGAAAAAAGAGTATTTTTTACATTTTTATAACTTATTAAAATAAAAAATAGTTATACAATATTAAAATAAATAACAAATAAAATTTGATATAAATTAAAATTTTATGTAATTTAATATATATTTTTAAAATTATATTTAAGTAATTGTTAAGAAGTATTGTTTTATTTTTATTTAATCTTTTTGCATAATCATAATTATTTATAAGCAAACGATAATGTTATATAATTTAAAATATAGTATCTTATACCATGATATGTATGTTGAGATAGTGTTGAATGAGATGGCCATTTTGCTCGTGTGAAAGTCGATAGTGACACATAGTAAATGTTGTATGGTATTAAAAATTCATCAAGCTTTGCACTAACTTTCTATATCATATCATGTTTTATACGATCAAGTCTTGTCCTATCAGATGATGCCAACATATTTTGAACACAATAACACAAATAAATAAATAAAAATACCATATTCAACACCATAATCACATCCGACACCATGAGAGGAAAGACACAAGAAGAAACTTTTTTATGCTGAAGAAATTGATTTTGTGGCACGACTAATATTCTCTCTCACTGATTACCATGAAATGCAGCCATGGGATTTGCTTTCCACCCCAAACATGCGCACGGTTCTCTAGTTCCACTTTAAGGATGATAAAACCCCAAAGGAAATAGAGCGAAACTTCTTCGCAATAAGGTTGTCATGTTAAGTCGTCCATGCAACCTTCTTCAAAGAGGTGCCGTTGAATGAGAAATCAGGCACTACTAGAAACATACATGTTATCAATAGATTTTTTCTAATCACACTGCCAGCAGATTTACCGGGGGAAATACATGAAAAGAAAAGACACTACCAAAAAAATGGCTGTTACCGAAGGATTTTGTAACACGGTAAAAAAGTTGTCTGAAAGTATTACTAGTAAATTTTTTCGTCAATAATTTTTACCAACAAATTTATCAACAGATTTTATGAAAATAATTCGTTGGTAATACGCTGAAAAAGTTCGTCAACAAATTTGTCAGCGATCAATGTCATCGGTTGATTTTATTAATTATCGACAAAAAAATTCATCATTAATTTTCTAATTTGATTTTTAAATTTTTTAAATTTTACAAAAGGAAAAATCAGACAATAACCTTTAAAATTTTAATTTTTATATTTTATTGACAGAAAAATCCATTGATAATCTTTAAACTTTTAATTTTTTTTTTGTTTTTTAATTTTACTAATGTAAAAATCCATCGGTAAGTAATTTTTTTTAAAAAAAAATATACCACAAATTTTTATGTTGCCTAATTATTTAAGAGCTAATTTTTTATTTAATGCTAACTATAATTAGATAAATAAATTTAGGAATAAAAAATTATAAAAAAATGTGCTTAATAAATCATAAGCGCAATGATCATCACCATCATTGTCAGCATTGGCATCACCATCACTATCGCCATCACCACCACCATCATCATCGGAGTCTATCGGTACGGAGGAGCCTACCCTCATCTTCTTCCATAAAGACATCATCTCCTTCTTTATCTACTTTCTTATTCTCATCTTCATGGCTTTTTGCTTGTCCTTTATCTTCTTTTCACCTCTTGTAACTGGCGTTGAGTCTCCATGTCCTTATCTTGCATACGATGAAGTTTTGTGTTGAGCAAGTGAACCTGCTTGCGGACCTTATCATCTCGGCGATCGACCCAGCGCCTGTAGATGCCTTAGTGACAAAGGTAGAGGACAAACTACTCGCATCATGCCATAGATGCGGTTCTTCTAAGGACCACTAACTACCTCTTGCCACAACTGGTCCGCATCAATCGGTGGGCAGTCCTCACCAGTTGCGATCCTCTACTCCTGTTGTGTCATGGCCTCCTGATAGCGTTACTCATAGGCATGCTATAACAAAATTAAAATTAATTAAACCTCTATCAAATATGTGAAATAATAAATGAAATATATATACAAACAATTTATGCTCAAAACGTATATACCCAAATATTCTCTAAGTAAAGATTGACCCATGTCTTTTCTATCTTGCGTGTGTGTCTTTCTAAACAACTCATTTTGTGTGGGTGGCCTTTTCAACTCATTGGCTAGCATTTTGAGTGAAACATGTAAAACATTAATAAATGTGAATATAAATTTAATAGGAGGAATTAAAATAGTTTAAAATAATGACTAAATCCTCCGACAATGCGTAGACTCGATATTAGCACAACCATGATAGTGGAGAGAGCCACCTTCATGCGACGCTCTGCTCGCCTTAGCCTTCAAAGACTTCTCTTTTAATTTCTCACTTCTCTAGTATTGCCACAAAGTGTCCAGGCTGGCCTGAGTCATCCACTTGGGGGTCTCGTCCTATGGTAAAGCTGCCCAGGATTTGAAGAGTTTAAACATGTACTCTTCATCTTTGAGATGGATGATGAAGTGGCTCTACACGTGGAAATAATAACAAAAGGTAATTGAAAGCAATTTCTAAAGTAAGTCACACATTTTCATAATAATTATTTTATTTGCCTTCCACTCAAGAAACTAGCGCTACTTCTCATCTTTCATCCTCTTTCAATTGTGCATGTTCTGGCATATAGACAAAATAGAAACAAGGCTTATATTGAATGAGAGGAAGGAAAAAAAAGGAACTTCCCTAGAGATATTATGAGTCGGTAAACGTATTGGGTAGGAATAGATCTGTGTGTAATTTGGAGAGGAAAAAATGAAGTCCAATGATTATGTATAGGAATATCTCAGTCCTAATAAGCAATTTTATTTCCCATGTGTGGTATTGTCCACTGCAGATACCATTTGGTATGAACTAAGTTTTTCCTATGTCAATGAAAAGGGAAAAATGCACTAAATTGAGTTCTATGACCATAAGTAAGACCAAAACCCCATTAATATGTCAATGGCACTTTAAGATGATTGCACTGCATTTAGCATATGCATATTCATATCATATCAAATTATTTTGTTTAACATTATTTACTATGATCATGAGCCTTATGATATATGTGTATTGAGTGATTGAATGTTAAAAGTAAGCCACTTCGGGAGGATAATTTTGAACTTTAAAAATGAATCTTTGGTATGTAATGCATGAGTCACATTTTTCTAATAAATCGAAGTGCCTAGAATGATGATGATGACATTTATAACTATGTATTTTGGGAATATCCTACTAAGAATTTTATGTTGTATTTTATTTATTATTTTATATTTCAAAGTTAGTTTTTTTTTTTTATTATTATTATTACTACCATTTCTTTAAAGTTAAAATCTAATATTCGTATGCACGTTATTAGATCATAAAGTTAGTTTTATTATTTACTGTTTTGGTTTTTGTCACATGCTCTATGGTTTGAATGAAAAAGAATTTGTACGTTACTTGTCCATAAAAGTATGATATGTTTCTCAATATTTTAATTTAATAGCAACGATCATGTATTTATTCAGGTTGTTCTTATACTTGAACGTTGGAGGGGAACGTTGTTCTTATGGCAACGTTACATGCATTTATTCTCAATATAAAAGTCACCTAGATTTAATTACCTGAGAGTTGGACCTCAACTTTATTTCTGTTTATTTTTCTCTTATAAATAGTGCTATTAGACTAGTCATTGGGGACGAAAAAAACAAAAAAAAAAAATTGAGTTAGTATATTTTATTTTATTTTATCATCCCATAGAATTCTTCTTCTGTTTAGTTTTGGTTCCCTTGAGCAATCCATACAAGTTGTTCCTGTATAGCCTCACTAGTTCAAGTGCAGAGTTAGTGAGAAGTGGCTGTTGTATCTGGGGGAGTATTAGCTGTGGAGACTATCTGCACCGAGTGATTGACTCGTGATGGCGAAATACTCTTAAGCTTAGTGCCTAGCACGCCTCAGCCAATAATACTGATAAGCCACTCTTTTCTATCTTAATTAGGTTATTTATTTGTCATATTTAGCTTTATAAATTTTGTGACTCATGATTTATATTATGTCAAATTGTTTCTTGTTTGATTTGATTTTATTTGTATTATTATAATCAATTTTTCCAACAATCTTAAGAGTATTTTCATAGATTTTATTATTTCTAATTTGATTGATGTTTCATAGAAGAAAGATTTGTTTAAGTTATATACACATATATACATGAACATTGGTGTGATAGTGAGCATTGGATTTAATCCTGTGACATTTTTTTGTAACTCTTGGTTTTTGATTAATTTTACAATTCCAGTTTTTCTTTTTTTAAAGTGTAGCTTGTTTAGCTTTGTTTGTGATAATTAATCTAGTAGTTGGAGAACAACTGTTATTTTATATTTTTCAGCTAAAGTTTTCAAATTGTTTAGAGTATTTGCTGAATAGATTTCATTATTGTTCTGTTGTTATTCATAACATGTGATGGAATTGAAATGGAGCTTGATGAAAATTTTGGAAGATCTGTTTAGAAATTCCAGAGGCCCATAATTATCTAAGATATTTAGCAGCATGTGTTATTGAAATTGAGAGTCAATCTTTCATGAGCATACCCATTGGAATTTCATGTGCTATTCTAAGCATCAATGAGTTTATCTCTACTGCTTGGTTAACATAACTTTCAACGTGGAATAGTAATCTTTCAAGGAAAAGTTATGTTGCATTATTGGCGGTTCAACATTTCACAAAATGACATAGACAGGTGGATACAATGACAACAACAAGGTAAAAATTTTGGTTCATTGGTGGTTCAAGATCTCATGGACAAAAAAAAAATGAATATAACATGTAAGCATTGCATCCCTGGAAAATTCAAGCAAGGTATTATTTAATATAGATACATAAATGAATAAAATTAATTTTATGGATATTGTTATTGAAATAAATTTTGTGATAAATATAAAAAGACTATATATATATATATATTGATATATGTCGTTGAACCATTTTATTTTAATTATTAGAATAATTATTATCATTATTTTAACATCTTTTGATATAAATCTTTGATGCAAATTCTTTGCTATAATTCATAGTGGTCAGTAAAAGGTAACTTCCCAACAAAATATGAACCAGATTTGATGTTGATATGTGCTTATGAGATATTTAAAATTTTTTTTGTCTAGTGTTAAAAGAGATAAGTATGTGAAATTAATTGATTAGGTGTATATAATTATTTGTTTGTTGATGATTTAAGAGCATTGGAATATATTTACCAAATACTTTTAAGTTTACATATATAGAGGATTGAGAAATTTGATGACTTATATCTCGTGTGTATTGTCTCTAAGCGAAGAGAATGAGCATATGTATCATGACTATTTGCATTAATATAAGGAAAATGTTGTTAAAACTCTTTTTGTCTTGTGGCATAGTGGCACTAGTGGAGAGGTCCCAATTGTGAGATCTATTATATTTATTAAGTTTAAGTTGAAGATACTAATTTCATTAACGGCTTTCATGAATTTGAGCCTTGTATTTTCTCACTCTTTTTTTTGTGTGGAAGGATTAAAAAAATTATTAGCATGTGGTGGACATGTTTATCTTTATGTGATTTAAGTTAAAAATGGATTTTGTACCTATAAAAGAATCAAAATAGATACATAAATTGACTTTGTGTTAGTAGTTACTAAAACTAATTTTTTGATAAAAAGAAAATTGAATGGTAGATTATGGGGCTACCAAACATATATGTGAAAGTATCTTGCCTCCTACAAAATTGTGGAGGATGAAGAGGAAATTGCTATGCAGGAAATCATTGAAAATAACTGTGAGTTTATAGACCAGTCTATGTTGTGGAGATATCCAGATGTAGTTGATGACTACTCTGAAGTTAACTATATTTAATTTTTATGGTGGTGTTGTCACTTGGAAAATCATCCAGTATATGAGATTAAATGTTTAAGAGCTCTCTTGATAAATTGTTTGAGGTCAGAGATGTATTTGGTGAATCCTCTAACAAAACCACTAACCAAAGCTAGTGAGAATGCATCGAGAGGGATGGGGCTTAAACCCAATTCATAGATTGAGAGTGATGGTAACCCAACCTAAATTTGAGAATTCCTCAAAGGTTAGGTTCATATGGGTAAAAACAAGTCACTTGTCAGTCATATGAACACTATTCATTTTAATCCATCCCTATGGTGTAAAATAATATTGGAGGGATAGTGCGCGCGAAATAAAGGGTGAGTTTATACTCTTAATGAATCTATAGCTCATGAATGAGTGGTGTGCTTAACTGTAGTGTGCACTTGATAGATTCACCTATGTGAGTGGTTGAGGGGGGGCCGCCTATATGGGAGCTTGGGCAAGCTCTCTAGAGCCACTCATGAAATCCAGGTAACGGTGCAAGGCCAAAATGCACCAAACCGCGTTGAACAACTTTGGATGAGAAGACAGTGTGAGTGATGAGATCACTGAGTCACGTTTGGAATGAAGGTTCATATAGGTTCTAATCTCACCGACATTCTTGTAGTTCAAATTTCGTTTGCTCTACATATTAGTTCATAGTCCAAAAGACACTAGTACTTATGTACTAAATTCTTACACTCATGGGAACTATATTTAATTATAATTTTAACTTTGAAATATGTGTGGGATTGTTGTATTTTATGTATTATTTTATATTTCAAAGTTGGTTTTATTATTATTATTATTATTATTATTATTATTACTACCATTTCTTTAAAGTTAAAATCTAATATTCATATGCACATTATTAGATCATAAAGTTAGTTTTATTATTTACTGTTTCGGTTTTTGTCACATGCTTTATGGTTTGAATGAAAAAGAATTTGTACGTTACTTGTCCATAAAAGTATGATATGTTTCTGAATATTTTAATTTAATAGCAACAATCATGTATTTATTCAGGTTGTTCTTATACTTGAACGTTGGAGGGGAACGTTGTTCTTATGGCAACGTTACATGCATTTATTCTCAATATAAAAGTCACCTGGATTTAATTACCTGAGAGTTGGACCTCAACTTTATCTTTGTTTATTTTTCTCTTATAAATAGTGCTATTAGACTAGTCATTGGGGACAAAAAAAAAACTAAGAGTTAGTATATTTTATTTTATTTTATCATCCCATAGAATTCTTCTTCTGTTTAGTTTTGGTTCCTTGAGCAATCCATACAAGTTGTTCATGTATAGCCTCACTAGTTCAAGTGCAGAGTTAGTGAGAAGTGGTTGTTGTATCTGGGGGAGTATTAGCTGTGGAGACCATCTGTACCGAGTGATTGACTCGTGGTGGCGAAATACTTTGAAGCTCAGTGCCTAGCACGCCTCAGCCAATAATATTGATAACCACTCTTTTCTATCTTAATTGGGTTATTTATTTGTCATATTTAGCTTTATAAATTTTGTGACTCATGATTTATATTATGTCAAATTTTTTCTTGTTTGATTTGATTTGATTTTATTTTTATTATTCTAATCAATTTTTCCAACATTTTACAATTCTCACCCCTTATGTTGTGTGTTCCCATGTTGTTTGCAGATTACACAAAAAGAATAAAGAAGTTACTGTTGCTGGAAATGCATGTTTCAGGGTAGCTCGATGGCTAAAGACCACTAGTAGTTTCTGTTATATAAATGTTTAAGTGAGATATATATGTATATTAAAGCTCATAGAAGAGCTTCCTCTTGTACCTGACTTTGTATTCAATAAAGGCTTTGTTTCTT
The DNA here is from genome assembly GCA_031216105.1 of Dalbergia cultrata. NCBI lineage: Eukaryota > Viridiplantae > Streptophyta > Magnoliopsida > Fabales > Fabaceae > Dalbergia > Dalbergia cultrata. Next base: position 23,895,245 of record CM062353.1, on the reverse strand, counting down.
TATTATATATTTTAATAGAATTACAAATTAGTTATGGTACAAATCAATCAAACTTGCTATAGATATTTAAGAAAGGTCCACTAATTTATAAATAATAACAACTCCTGAGTCTAATGTCATGGCTTAAAGATGATGCTATATTTGGGAGAGTTTTACAAACTCTATTTGAACTACCTTTGATGTAGGTATTCTCAACATTAGCATGTTCAAATTTTTGTGTGATAACTTCCCCATGCATAGTCCAAACACAAAAATTCGCCATAAAACCATCTGTATACAGGTGATACCTAATGGTGTCCATATCAAAACATTTCCTACATTTGCACCTAGCACAGGGACACCTAACTTTTTGCTCATTCAAAAATTGTACTGTCCAACAAGCCACCCTTACAAACTACTCAACTCCCGTGTAAAATTCAGGTTCAATTCCCCCTCGACTGGGGTGCACACTGTCATACATCTATAGTCTGTTTGCGGGATTCATGGTTCTTAAATGTGTAATTTAACCTATCAAATTCATTTAAAGTTTTAGAAATTAAAATTTTATTTAATTATAAATATCTTTCAACAGACCATCTTTTGAAAGTAAAAAGTCTTTTAAGTAAATAGTTTGTACTCCTTAACTTAACAAAATTTCGACAAAATCCCTTCTTAAATTAAGATTCCACTCTTTAAATTAAAAAAAAAAAAGACAGAATCTCCCTTGAAAGTAAGACATCCCAAGAAATTGATTTCAATACATACTTATATCAATCCAGTCAAATAAAATTCACAATACAATCAAACAAACATTTAAAGATCCTAAATCCATTCTTGAGCACACTCCCTTATAACATCACAATAGACATATCTTGCAATCTCTGCATACACAGTCAATCTCCACAGCAAACAATATAAACAAGTTGGGAAGTGATCTCTATGCCTTTCCCCCCAATCATACAATCTCAATTTCCTACAACTCTATCTTAGAAATCATAGGTCTCTATTCTAACAAAAAAAATGTAATTAAATAAGGAGAAATAGTTACTTACTTTAAAAGAGACAAAAGAATTATATGCTCTACTAGAGAAATGCTCCAAGTAGATTCGACACTCTCTAACAAAATCTATTGTTTAAATTAATAAATTAATTAATCAGAAAACGCTCAAATATGACCTACAACTCTCATACATTATATACATGACTAGATATATAATTTTTAAACCAAAAAATCCTATCCTCTATATATATATATATATATATATATATATATATACACATTAACATTTAACAGCATATGACTTAAAACAAGTTTTACGACCACAACATAAGCCAAAATGATTACTAGATATTTGCATGAATGGAATCAAAGGAACAGACAACATAAAATTTCTACCAATTTTAACATCCATTTCTTGCCAAAACAGACATTTCTAACAACTAGAAAGGATGCGAAAGAATATGGCATCGACCCCCCATTCAAGAAATTGAATTATTACACTTTCCAGTTCGATAACTATATTCTCATCCACCCCCTTTCCCACAATTCTGGACCGGGCACAAATTCTTGAATGATTGCATGGTTCACTAAATAATGTTAGTTACACCAACCTGAAATACCCCATATAGGCCTCAAAAAGAAAAAATTAACCAATCATCAAACCAATCAAACAAATCCCAGACATATATTCACTTATGTTTTCATGTATTATTTGAAATTGACAGGTATGTAGTCTAGCATCATTTAGTGGACAATGAAACACCATTTTGTTGTGACATAATCCATTTCAACAAAACTATTGAAAACAAGAATATCAAACCTACCTGGTGATCAGCTTACACTGCAATTGAAGCTGCTTTTATCAGATCCTGCTAAAGATGGAAAAGAATGATGAGAACAAGCCAAACTACTTAAAACAAATCAATAGCTTCGTGATTCACATTTTGATTAGTGCCAACTGAACCTTATTTTTCATTTCACAAACAAAACTCTGAAAAATAAATTACAACTAACAATTTTAAGTACAAGAGTACCATTTGGACTATAAAACTTAAATCAACATGACGATATCTATATTTAAAACATAAAAGACTGTTTAAACTTAAAATGCAACAACATATCAACTACTAGACAACCAGAAAAAACTTATGTTAATGGATCTACATTGATGGATTATGGAATTTGAGAACATTTTATGTGAATGCTGTGTTAGTGTTGGAAATCATCAAGTAGTTTTAGGAGAAGAAATTGTGAAATTGACAAGTCTAATATCTTGTTTCCTTTTTTTTTTCTCTCCTTTTCATTTTGAAAAAGAAATGGGCTTTGATTTTTCTTTATTTACTCTTGGAGGTTATTCCAAATGCTTTAATGTTAAGGTCAAGTGTGCTTAAAATGGAGATTTTTCATTTTCACATGTACAATTCCTTTCTTTTTGAGCCGACACCATAAACCACATGTAGTCATAAAAAAATAGTAGTACTGCTTGCAATCCAAATTAACAAGAAAAAAACCAAACTAAACCAAATATCAATAAATAAACAATCCAAACTAGCAAGAGAACCCAATCACACTAAAAGAAAAAGAAAAACAAATAGTAAGTAGTGGAAGGGACTATACCTTCATCAGTAAGGATGGACTGTGAGCGGCGGAGAAGAGCGACTGGGGCTGCGGCGAGAAGGAAGCCAGAAGCGAGAGGAGGACCATGAGCGGGAGCAAGAGCATGACCCTGAGATGGACCCTAATAGCAGTGAGCGTTGAGTGCTTCCTCTTCCTCAAACGACGGTACGATGACAGCATAGGAAACTTGTGGATTGGGTGACGAGAGAGAGAGAGAGAGAGTGGTGGCAGATATATTAAGGGAAGACAGCCTGACCTCTTTTTATGTGCAGCCGTTTCCAATGGATTTTTGAAATACTGGCAAAAAAAAAATCATCCAGTAATATTGGCAGTATGTGTGCTTCAGTAAATGATACGAGCAGAAAATACACCGGTAACACCTGCAATGGTAAAAATTTTAAATAATCAAAAAAGATAATTTAAAAAAAATTTAAAAGAAATACTGGCAGATTTTGCATCTAGTAAAATTAATTTTTAAATTTTTTTTAATAAACTACCAACGGATTTTTTCACCGATAAAATTAATTTTTTTAAAAAAAATAATTCAAAATTAGCTACCGATGAAAACATATGTCAGTAATGAGCACCCCATATCTCGCGCCACTTGGTGCGAAGTTTTCTGACAAATTACCAATGGAAAATATGCCAGTAATGATATGAAAGAAAATACTTTTTTGTCTCTTATCTCTCATTTTCCATCGGTAATTCCGCCAGTAATATCGATGGAAAATGAGAGATAAAAGCTAGTAATACTGATGAAAAAATTCATGGGTAAAATTCATCGGTAATTCACATGTTTCTTGTAGTGAGAAAAAAAAAAAGTTTTTTATGCTACCTTTACTAGCGGAAAATTCGCTGGTATTCTATCGAAAAACCTAGCTCCATGTGGCACTAGTTATGCACGCCCATCATCAATGAGAAATGGCATAGAGCTCCTGTTCCAATTTGTTTTCATTATTTAATGTGGAGATTGATTACGTACGTAGAGACTACAGTATATGCATGTTGTGATGTTAGAAGGGGGTGTACTCTGGAACAGCTTTAAGATCTTTAAATATTTGTTAGATTGAATTGTGAAGTTTATTTGACTTGATTGATATATGTGTGTGTGTTGAAATCAATTTTTTATTTTTTTAAATTTAAAGAGTGAACTTAATTTAAGAGATTCTCCGAAATTTTGTTAAGTTAAAGAGGATAATCTATTTACTTAAAGGGCTTTTTACATTTTGAATTTAAATCCATAGTGTTTTTGATTTATTAAGTATTTTTTTATAATTTTTATTATCAAATATATATATATATTTGTTTATTTATAATTAGTGTCAAATAAAAAACTTAGCTTTTAGTAATTAGATAACCTCAAAATTCCACTAATAAATTTGTTGGCTTTATCAATGTAAGAAATCAATTGATAATTAAAAAATTAAATATTTTAAAAAAAATTATCAATAGATTTTTTGTCAATAAGTTTTTTAGCTTTTTTTTCACGTGCATTACCTAGGGAAAAATCCGCCAGCAAATCCAAAGAAATCCGCTGTTAATTAGTCCACTTGACAAATTTTTGATGAATTTTTCAACATATTTTTGATGGATTTTTCTTTTTGTAAAAGTTGCAGGTAAGTCCCACCGTAATAGTTACCGACAGAAAAAAAAATCTGTGGATAATAGTTTTCGATGACGCTATTATCGTGCATCAAAATCCGCCAATATCTAATTTTTGCATCAGCAACACAAAAGAATTAGCAAGTAAAATCTGCTGATAATAGTCATTTTCCAAATAGTGAGGGTGAGGAAACAGGTCAACAACAGTCGAGTTCCCGATGGTGCCAACGTTCAAAAATAGGAGATGCATGGAATAGAGATTATCTGGTCTCCATTATAGACAGGCAGAGCCAGGATTGCATTTTCAGGGGGGCAAGACTAATATCTAGATATGCAAAAGTTCCAATGCAAGGCCATGGACTCTCTCACTGAATATAGTATAGGAAATATGAAACCGTTGTGATCCTTGTTCCAATTTGGTGGGTGTACTTACAAAGGGCTCGAGCTGGTGAATGTTCGAAATACTGAATATAAATAGGAAAATATGTGTAGTTGAATTATTTATTTGGAGGGTTTCTTATAGAGATCCGAGAATTTAAGCTGGAGTGGTTGAACTCCTCCTTTAGTGGGATCAATCCCCATATGAAATTTTCTTTAATTGCTTGAGGATCTTGAAGAGAATGATAAGATAACATCCCTTGAATGTCAGTTTCGTTATAGGAGGGTAAGGGACCGTGGGGGCTTCAAATTCTGACTTATTGGGCTTTTAAACTATTATGTAACGGATACTATTAATGTCCATACCAATAACGTGTACTCATTAGCCACTACTAAAACATTAATTTAGTAGAGGATAAATTAGTCTCTTAAATTTAGAAAGTCCCAACATGGTCCCTCAAATCTCAAAAATGGAGATAAGTTAGTTCCTCCTTTAAATTGTTATCTGAGCTGTTAATGGAAGTGTTCACGTATCCTATTAACTTGCTTATGTGTACTGTTAATTTTAATGGTAGGTATTAATTTGCTCCACTTCTCTAAACGAGATCATTTAGATCTGCTTCTTAATCTTTTCTCTCATCATAACTCTCTGCTCAGAAGAAATATTGACTATAAGTTGCCTTTTGTTCAGCAGGTAATAGAAGTTTTTAAAGTTTTACCTTTGTTTTGCTTTCATAAGAAAAATTTCTTGAAGTTCCTGTATTTCTTCTCTCAAAAGGCATCGACGGTATAGTACTCCCCCATTTTGATTGTTCGCTGTAAAGTAAGTTAGGACACCTGATAAAAATTAATAGTATATATAAGAATGTTAATAGTACGCATAAATATTTTCATTAACGGCTCAGACAACAATTTGATAGAGCGACTAACTTGTCCTTTTTCTTGAAATTCGAGGGATCACAATGGGAGTTTCCAAAATTTGAGGAACTAATTTTTTCTCATTTCTGAAATTTAAGAAACTACAATGAGATTTTTCAAATATAAAAGACTAATTTATTCCCCACTATAATCTGATGGACTAAATTGGGGTTTAAGACCATTACCACTATTTTATGTCCAAATCAATATATACTGTTATCTAGACCAGGACAAAAGGTTTTGAACTTGTCCTATGTGGGTATCTGTGTTCAGTTTTACGTACTCTCTTCGATCTATAATATAAATCTTTTAAGGTTATGCACGGGAGTGAAGGTGATAACTGGATCTCATTAATTTTTAAAATATTAAAAGCAAAAGATGAAAATATCTTCTATCACTTATCATAAATTATCTCTCTATTAAATAATTGTACTTATGTTCACTTATTTTCACTCATTATAAATATTAGAATAAAATTGATAAAAAAATAACTAATGATTTATTAAAATGTAAAAATGATATATGTTTTGGACCAGATAAAAAAAAATAATAAAAAATAACCGATATTTTGGACCTGAGGAAATAACAAAAAAGAGTTTTGTGAACCTAGACTTAATATTTGTAGAGATTCGCCCAGCTGAAAATGCGATCTATGATAATGATAAGCAGACAGTTCTTTACCCATCTTTTAAACCACTACCTCACAAGTAGTTGTCATTTATTTTAAAACTATATTTCATTAATTGTTGCAATACCCTTATTTTTTTTTTTATCGCATTTCATACTAAAGAATAGCTTTATAATGTAATGGTTTGAAGACGTTAATTTTGATTCATTGTCACAATCAATCATATAATACCATAGACAATGCCTCACATGAGAAAAATGGTTTATTGTAAGAGTGAGAGGAGTGAATATATATATTGATTTTTTAGATAGTTATTAGAAGAGCCAAGATCTTTTAATAACATAACTACCATACGTAATTAGACATCTATATAAAACTTTTTGTAGTGATAATGAATTAAAATTAAATTCAATTATAGTTTGGTTTGTAAAAATTCAAACAATTTAAATACTTTATAGTTAAAATTGCCTTTAGTTCCTGATCAAATGAACTCTCATAAATATTGCACTTAGTTAAAATTTCTGCGTAAAAGAGAAATTCCTTTCTAGATCCATCAACACCAACTGTAATATGAGGCGAAACTAAATGTTGCTCTTCAGTAAATTTTTTCATTAATAACTGTTTATAATATTTTAATGAAAGAAAGTTATATCTACTGAACACTTATTAATTTTAATATCTCTTTGTAAATTTCAAAAATAACTCTTCAGTAAAATTTTGTTTATAAAAAATATTTATATTTTAATTAGATTATGATATTAATTACATTAAGAAGAAAGTTTTACTGTAATAACAGCAACTTAGTTAATATACAAAAACCTAAAAGGTTTTAAAATTCGTTAACTAACATTAAAATTTTATGAATATAAGATTAAATAGCAACATTTGTGGAAGCCATGTGCCTTTACCTTTTGGGGCGGTAATTGTAATGTCCATTACGAAGCTAAGGGAGTCAAGTCTGCTACAAAAGTAGGAAGGGAAAAATGTAATATTGATAGAACTCAAGAGAATTACATATAATTTGCACATGATGTGTGATAGATGATTTTATCGAAAATAAAAAAGGAGCAATGAACTTGGATAAAAATATTAATTTGTCTCATTTTTTAAATTATAAGCGATTAATAAGGGACTTTCATACTTTGATTAGTAATTTGTCGGGCGATATATTTCATAGGTTTTAAGTGTGTATAGTTGGGATATAAAAATGGGAAGTAATTCAGCAAAAAATTTTCCCCCTTGGTTACAAATAAAAAAAGAGTTCATGTTCATTTTAGTTTTTGATTTCACACTCGTAAATCATTTTAGTCCCTAACTTTTAAAATGAGTCAATTTAGTTTATAATATTATAAAATGTGAATCATTTTAGTCCCTTAACTAACTTTTATTTAACATTCAATCAATTAAATGATGATAAATAATTTTAAATATATCTTGACCATGGTTAAAAAAACCGGACTAGACCGGTTGGTCCAACCAGTTTGACAGGGAACTGGTCACCTAACCAGTCTGGTTAACCTAAAAAAATGGGGGAAGTCAAAATTGGTCAAAATCAGTGAACCAGACCGGTCGGACCAGTTCGGAACTTTAATTTTTTTATTTTTTATTTTGTTTCAAAGCTTAAATACTGATATTTTGTGGTATTTATAGAGCAAAAATGAAAAAAAAAAATTGAACCAAAAAAGGACACTAACAAAAATTTTAGGATTATCCTTCTTCTCTCTTTGTCATTCGTAGACTGCTCACCATAAACTTTACTGGTTATCAACAAATATTGTTTTCAAAATAGTTTTGTGGCCATGTTTATATATATATATATATATAGATATATTCCGGTTTAACCTTGATTGAACCGGTTGGACCTTTAAACCTTTGAACTAGTACCTTGATCGGTTCGATATCCAGTCCGGTTTTCTCTTCCTTGATCTTGACATACCTTATGTTATTTAAAATATGATAGAGTTTAAAATAAATTATTTTGATGTCTAAAATTACACAAAATGTGTTATTTAAATTTCTGTTTAAATCATAAAATGATTAATTTTGTACAATGTTAAATATCAAAGTAAATTATTCTATACTTCATTCTACTTCAAAAGATAAATGGTATATCAAGGTATCTCTTAGGTAGCATTTGTTTATTGTCTCCGAGATAGAAATACAGAAACACTAGAAATAGTGAAGATGTAGACATAAATAATAAATATGTATACGGGTATTATTGGAAAAAAATAATATTAAATTTTTGTTTCTGTATCCTATCCCCATTGTCCCCACATTTTGGACGTACAGAAATTTTATATTTTTCTGTCTCCACCACCAAATAGGTTTGTGTCTCTAATGTTTCTGTATTTCTATTTTGGAGATAGTAAACAAGCTCTACCTTCAGGTTATCAATTATTATTTAATTGGTGAAATATTAAATAAAAGCGAATTGAAGAATTAATATGACTTATATTTTGTAATGTTATGAACTAATTTAATTTATTTTAAAAGTGAGAGATTAAAATGACTAAGTATTAACTTAAAAAAAAAAAAAAAAAAGAGGAGAAGAAATGATCACCATGTGCCGTGGTATCCGAAGAGGCTGCTTATCCTTTGGTGTCACTTCCCAGTACCAGCCACCACCTTCCCCATCCTCCAGCACACAGAACAAAACAAATCCAAGGAAATACGTAACAACGCACAGTTCTAATTCGCAATAACCTCCGTCACCAACCCCCTCAACGCTTCTCTCAACTTTCTCTCTCAAAAATCAATCAATTCCATCACCATCCCCATTTACGGATTTACCCCATACCCCAATCATTCCTTCCTTCCGGTCAAAGGACCCCCATAAACACATCCGAATCCGTAAGTAGCATTCTGTTATTCTAATCCCAAAAGCGAAAAAAAAAGAGGAGAGAGAGAGAGAGAGACACACACACACACACACACACATCATGGGTACTGAGACCTCGTCATCTGTGGACGTTTCTGAGCCTTTGATTGTGGAAACCGACAGCAAGGAATCATCAGAGCGGGTACCGGAATGGAAGGAGCAGATAACGATCAGAGGGCTGTTGGTGAGCGCGGTGCTTGGGTGCCTGTTCTGCATCATCACACACAAGCTCAACCTCACCGTAGGGATCATCCCATCCCTCAACGTCGCCGCTGGGTTGCTCGGATTCTTCTTCGTGAAGACCTGGACTGGCTTCTTGTCACAGATTGGGATATTCACCAAGCCCTTCACAAGACAAGAGAACACCGTCATTCAGACCTGTGTTGTTGCTTGCTATGGACTTGCTTTCAGCGGTACATATAAATAAATAAATAAATAAAGCTTCTTTTCCTTCACTAACTACCATTTAGTTGCGTTTTGTGCCGTTGCTCTCGCACCTTTTTTTTTTTTGCTTCCGGGAGTTAATGCTCGTTTTGGTCCCGAAATTGCATCCTTGAGTCGGATCTGACTACCTGACTTTGTAATTGTGAATTTCGTTAGTCCTTGGAAGCATAAATGATTTATACTGGTCATTAAAAGTAGTAACTTTGACTTGGATTAGTCCATTAATTTGTTAGGATTTTTGTACCCAACAGCTAACATAATTCACGATTACAAAGTTGGATTTTAAATTTTAGGAATCAAAATGATTCACTTATATACAACTTTAAGGGATCAAAAATAGCATTAAACCTTTGTCGTCGTCGTTGTTGTTATTATTATTATTATTTTTTGGGAGTCAAAGGGTGCTTTTGGTTGTGATTAGGATTTTTCGTATATTCTTGTGGATGTGACTGTTGCTGTTGAATTCGCTTTTGATCTTCACGTGCACTATTGCCTGCCTCATTAGTCAATGGCCTTGGAACTTCACAAATCCTGGAAAAAAAAAAGTTACTTTTTGTTTTTGAGGATAAGATTCTATTTTCTTTCCTTTGTTTTAGTCTGCTTCGTAGGAAACTACCTCCTTGAGCTAAGGATTCATTATTGAATTTGAATCCAAAGTAAACTAAACACCAATTATGCACTTTAGGAACTTTCTAAAGACTGGCTTCCACAAAAATCATAAAGAGAAGATTAAAAGTTTAAAATAAATAATTCCTGTAGAAGCTTGAAAATGAAGCAGGTTCAATGAGAAGATTAGGGCTTGTTTGGCTTGAGTTTCTAGTTTTCAGTTTTTCAGATTTTGTGAAGGAAATAATGAAAATTCTTAAAACTACAAAATTCAGTTTTCAGTTTTCATTTCCAGTTCTTAGTTTTTTCTTCATAAAACCCTGAAAACTGAAAAACTGGAGACTCAAACCAAACATGCCCTTAGTTCTCTAGTTTTTAGGCCCTTGTTTGTGCTCATTGCTTCTGTCTATCCTCCATCTGAACCTTTTCAATGCAAGTGGAGTGTTGGATTTACACTTTGAAGGCTCAGTGCTGCAATCTACACTGTTGGCGATAGGGCCTAGTTTTAAAGTTTAGCTGTACAGCCTATTTTCACAAAATTCATTACACCTGATTTCAAACAAAACTGAGGTGCCAGTAATAAAGGCATTGTCCCAAGCATAGCATTTGAAACCTTGCTTATGAATGCAAGTCATGTCACTTCCTGTAAATTTATAATCTTACCTATGTTTGATAAGATTGGAGTTTAAGTATTGGTTTCCTTGTATGTTACTTGAAATTTATGCTTTTATTTGGAAAGAGAAATTCTCCTTGAACTTGATTCGCACTAACAAAAATAGGTCAAAAAGTGTTTTCTTCAGATCATTGGCTGACACCTCTGCACTTGTAAATTAGTTAAAAACAGAAGAAAAAAAGAGGTTTAGAGTTCAAAGATTAAAAGATATAACATTCCTGTGGGAAATCAAATTACTCGAGGTGTTTAGGCAGTTAGCTGACATGGTGATTTTCTGTTTGTTGACATCCTCTAATGGGACTTTATGGCTTAGATGTTTTGACCCAGACTTAGTCACTTTCAGGAAGAATTTGAGATGATCTTTGATCTAGTATGGTTTGTGGTTTTTGGTTTCTTGTTTCTCTTCATCCCGTTCTTACTGTGGATTCTTTAAACAATATTTTTTGCTCAAACAAGGATAGTGTATTCAATTCTTACAATTGTGTTTTTTTCCTTTTTCTCTCCTTTTCATGGGGGAATGGTGAACCATGAACCAGTTTTAAAATATGAATAATTAAGACTTTCAACTCTGAAGAGCACTAAAAGTTTTTGTTACTTGAAAGCATAACACTTTTATTTTCTTTTTTCCTCCTCTAGTATTAATGTTGAGCAAGATTCAATTCGTTTTCAAAACCTTCTAATTTGATGGCCTTAGCAAAATAGTCTATTGAGAAGCTTTAAAAGACTGATACATTGTTCTGTGCAAGAGAAAACAAAATAATAGTGAATGGTAATGTTGTTATTACTTAACTCTACAAGGTCAAAATATTGTGTTACACATGATGTTTTGTTCTATTTTTGTTCCAACTTTAGTTAAACTTGAAAAGAAATTTGAGAAAATGGGAAAACTGAATGTTATCTGATTAATCAACCTGGACAAAAAGTTCTCAATACATGTAGACAATTATTACCATTGAATAGTAATTATTGCCTAATGATTTCTACCCTAAATTTTGGTACAAATATTAGTTACATATCTAGAACATCTGTACAAACTATACAAAATGGGTATTTCAAGTAATCTGTTTTGTCTTCACAGAATTAACTTCGCAAATTTTTTTGCATTGCCCCATGGATGGCTTTTTATGAAATGTACTGTTTGGCATTTTTGGTGAATGTTGGGAGTGTCCTAGAGAACTGGATCAGTTCCTTTTGACTAGATTTGTTGGATTTTTTTTTTTTTTTGGGGGGGGGGGGGGGATGAAAGAAGCCATTGTGGCGGTGTACTATCTTTGCAGTTGCTAGAGCTTGATTCTCGCATTTTTTGATTGTAAAGCTTTGATTTTTTGATGTCCTTTTTTTGTCTATTCTTTTGGTATTGATGATCTCTTGTCCTCTTTGTTCTATGTATTATTCTTCGATTCTTGTTAATGAAATTTCTTCATTTATCCCAAAAAAAATATTTGGTTTTTGTCTGAAAAGTTCATGATCACATGAGATGCTTTTAATAGTGAGTTTTTTTTTTTTTTTCAAAATAAATTTCTCTGCTGAGCTCCCTGTGAAATTGTTGACAGGGGGTTTTGGTTCATCCTTGATTGCAATGGATCAGCGAACATACGAACTCATAGGCCCCGATTACCCTGGTAATAGAGCTGAAGATGTTAAAAACCCGGGCTTGGGTTGGATGATAGGTTTCATTTTTGTTGTCAGTTTTCTTGGACTTTTTAGCCTTGTGCCACTTCGTAAGGTAAGCTATATTGTTCATTACCATTACATTGGATTTGCCTGAACTAATTTCTATCTTTGTTCTTTTTCCCTTCATAATCAAAAGAAAATTTAATTTAAATAGGATAGAACAGGGAACAAAAGCAGAAGAATGAAATAAAATATTTGAAGGACTTTATAAATTTTAAGCTGTTGATATGATGGTTGTACATTCTTAATTAACTTCCACATTGGTGTTTTATTGTTGAATATTTGATATTTTATAGCAAACCATTTATTTATTCATTCTGAAATACTACTGAAGAAATCATCGAAAACTTTGATTTAAATTGCTTGTCTACAGACATGATCTAGAGTAGGACACAACAACATTGTTTGATCCATTTAGAAAGACTTGATTGTTGTTATATTTACTCTGCAAACTATATGAAAGCTTGTATGGAGCTCGATTGTCTTGTGGCAAAAATAATGCTACCTTCATCCTGTTCATTTTGTTACATCAGCTGAAAGTACAAACTTTAATGATACAAACTTTAATGAGTAGTGGTCCAGGTGATATGAATATTTATCCATTGATATGGATAAAAGTTTTGTTTAACTTGATGCCAGTGATTGTTAAGAACTTAAAATTGAAATGGAAAAGTTGATTTAGAGAAGAATTATGTAATTGAGTACTTTTAACTTTTCAAATGGTTTTTAGGGTGCGTTTGTTTCAGATTTTGAGAAAAAATGATTATGAAACTTAAATTCTACTTTTAACAGAAAAAGATGAAAAGTAATTTTTTTTTTCTCCAGAAACTACTCATTTTTAGCTTATGCAAAAAACCTGAAAACTGATTTTTTTTAAGATTCTGATCATTTTTGAAAAATTATTCAAATATATAAAAAGTGTTTTTTTGGGTGAAAAAAAGTGATTTTGAGCCCAAAAAAGCTCAAACAAATGCACCCTTGTCCCCCCATCCCTCCCCCCCCAAACAAATGGAATGGTGAAAAGTGATTTTTTTCTTTAGAAACTACTCTTTTTAGCTCATGCAATAAAGGGATTCTGATCATTTTTCAAAAATTATTCAAATATATGAAAAGTCATTTTTTTTAGTGAAAAAGTAATTTCTAGCCCAAAAAGGCTCAAACAAACGCACCCTTACTACCCTCCCCCAAACCCAAAAAAAAAAAAAAACCAAAAAAAAAAAAAGAAACAAATGGAATGGTATTACTTTTGTAATGCATTTATAATGAAATAAATAATAAACAAACTGGATGGAGTGCAAATTTTGGTTATGGATTTTTACTCAGTGTATAGATGTAACTCATTGTTTACTTCATTTCCTTTGCCAACGCAATCTGATTTCTGTGAACTGCAATTTCAGGTTATGGTCTTGGATTATAAGCTTACATATCCCAGCGGGACAGCCACAGCAATGTTAATTAACAGCTTCCATACAAAGACAGGAGCTGAACTTGCAGGGTAAGCATTAAAAGTCATGCTAATTTGACCATGTTAAGAAAATTAGTGTAGAAGATTCAAGTTAGTTGTGGTTTCAAGGTATGAATCACTTCGCTTTCTTTAGAGAGATATTTGTCCCTATATGTAGTTGCTATTGGGTTGATTATGATTCTCTCACATGATACAATGAATTATGAAAGCTCTATAAATTTATTGCTTAGCAATAACAAGAAATTTCCTATCTTTTTGAACTTGAAAATTTAAGAACACTCTAACTCACACAATACACAACATAGAAGTTTCTGAAATGTTTGATAATAGGGAATATTTATAGTGTTGGAGAAGATGCAAGTGAACCCTCACATCCTATGCAAATGTCATGTATCTACTGCGCAAAGCATTGCAACAAGCCACCGTTCAGTTAGTGATTCATGAAACAATACCAATTATGAAGCATTGTGACCGATACATACCCGTTTATTGGTTCATAAAGTGATGACTCCTGCTTTTGATTATTCAAAGAAAGTCATTTTTTTTACTTTATGACTATTCCTGAAGTCATGGCTTTTAAGCCCAATGGATGTGTGCTGTACATAACACATGAAAACGTGTTTCTTCAATTGTAACTTCTCCGAATAATAACCGCTGTCAAGTTCACCGGTTTTATTTTATTTTAAATTGTAAAATACGTTTCAGGCCACTTAGAAGCTTTTCATATCCTGCACTTTGATATAGGTTATACTTCCACCTAACCTTTCTGACCATTGATCAGAGCACTGTAGAAACACCATAAAGTTTTTAAGCCCTTAGTGTTTATATGTAGGCTATTTTAGTTACTTTTTTCTTACTTTATTGTGTGTAATAATTTTACAGGAGCCAAGTTCGGAAACTGGGAAAATATTTAAGCCTGAGTTTCTGCTGGAGTTGCTTTAAGTGGTTCTTCAGTGGTATTGGTGATTCATGTGGATTTGACAACTTCCCTAGCTTTGGTTTGACGCTATTTAAAAACACGTAAGGCTCTTATGATTTTGGCTTTTGCTTCACTTATCTGAAGTCACTATACTTTCCCCCCTTGCATTAAATTATGCACGAGCGATCTTGTGTATCATTATGTTATACACACATATCAATGAAACCTACTTACTGTTATTATAAGAGTCTGGGAATTACATTGGATGTTCATATAGGCTTGCTAACTTGCTGTTAGGCAGAGAGAGTGAATAGCCATTGATAAAAGTGACAATAGGCAACTATTGACTGAAAGGGATTTATTGTGAGTCATTTATATGGTGTCACTTGTATTCTTTGGCATTAGCTGCAGCACAAGCAACCTTTTTTTTTTTGTTCAAATGGTGTGTCTGCTCACTGCTCTGGAATGAATGTGCAGGGCTCTGAGGATAAAGTGGTTTTCGAGATACTAACATGGCATCCTTTTCATGCAGATTTTATTTTGACTTCAGTCCAACCTATGTTGGATGTGGTCTTATCTGTCCTCACATAGTCAACTGTTCTGTTCTTCTTGGAGCTATTATATCATGGGGTTTTCTGTGGCCTTTTGTCTCCAAGCATGCTGGGGACTGGTATCCAGCTGACCTTGATAGCAGTGATTTTAAAGGTCTATATGGATACAAGGTATGGAAAAGCAAATACACTTGAAGAATACCATTTACATATCTTTGTGCTAGCATTATTTGTGATCTATATCTGAGGTCTATCCCAATAATAAGGGGTAGCATTTGTCTGAAGTGCAATTATAAATTTAGAACTGACATTGGAAAGTCTTGATTACTTGCAACTAGAGAACCAAGTTGAACAATATACTATTTGTTAACTTATTATCAAATGTAATACACGATATTTATTTTCTTCTATGTATCTTAACTTTCTAATTCCAAAGAAAATAGTCAATAACATGCAATCAGGAAATTTAGATCAATGTCAGTATTAGAGAATTTGGAAGTTTACTTTCAGCTTGTTATGGTTGAGCACAACACAGTGTTAAGTTTTTACTGTTCTATTTAGCTGTCAATCTTTTGATGTAGTGCCGAAATAGTTTTGCTTAGTTTCTGTTAAAATGACTGAGCCAGCTGCCTGCCTGAACTTGATTTTGGGTTGTGCCAAAGTTTAATGTCTTGAAAAGTCTGCTTGTCTTGCTCAGCTTAGCAACTTTGCATCCTTATTCAAAGGCTTCTAAAATACTTATTAGCCTTTTAATAATTTCTCTTTCTCTATTAATTGATTGAATAGTAAAACTTTTTTCTTGTTTTTGTGCAGGTTTTCATATCTATTGCCCTTATTCTTGGGGATGGTGTTTACAATCTGATCAAGATTATACTGATAACTGTAGGGGAGATGTGGAGGACAAACTCCAAACAGACCAGCCTTCCTGTTGTGACAGAGGTTCTTGGTGAGTGCAATAAAATACTTTCTAAATATTTCTTTCAACGAGTGTAGTTCCCTTTTTATAAGTGCCAAAATTCTGTTTGGTATCCATTATGTCATTTCCCATGCAGGACATATGTACATGTCATCAGTCATTAGTCTTCATTAATTTGTTTGTTTCATTTTGCCTATAAAATACCCTATTATGGTGACTACAGTCCTTGATTTCACATGGCTGCTTGGCTCTGGATAAAGAAATTAGGTTGCATAGTGGCAAAAAAATGACCTTAATGGCATTAACTCAAACTGAAAAGCATGTATGATTGTCTGCTCCCTGGGTTGTCATGTGAAAGAGGAATTATTAAGGATATATACATTATGCTAAACTACAGTAATGTTAATTTTGTTTTCTCCGTTAGGCATCAAAATGATCTTTTATCATTTGATGATGAAGCCATGTCCTGTAGATTGATGTGGTAGCTGATTACTACTAGTATAGCCCATGTTTATCCTGACTTTGTCATAGACATTGGCAGAGGACCTTAACACAGGTCTCCATGTCTTGCTTGACGTCGTGTGGTCCTGATTTGAATGCATGTGTTTAATCTGTAGAAGTTAATTATTTTCATATGCATGTTCTCAGATGGGGAGAGTTCTCAACTCCAATTAGAAGAGAAGAGGAGGGACGAAATATTTTTAAAGGACAGGATACCCACCTGGTTTGCAGCATCTGGATATGTGGGCTTGGCCGCAATATCCATCGCAACAATACCAATTATCTTCCCTCCTCTCAAATGGTACTTGGTTCTTTGTACATACATCATTGCCCCTGCTCTTGCCTTTTGCAACTCTTATGGCACAGGGCTCACGGACTGGAATCTGACGTCCACTTATGGGAAGATTGGTCTTTTCATAATCGCGGCTGCAGTTGGCCCGAATGGTGGGGTAATAGCAGGGATAGCATCTTGTGCTGTGATGATGTCGATTGTTTCAACTGCAGCTGATCTTATGCAAGATTTCAAGACCGGCTACCTCACCTTCTCATCAGCAAAATCTATGTTCGTGAGCCAGTTGATAGGAACAGCCATGGGTTGCGTAATCGCTCCCCTCACATTCTGGATGTTCTGGAAAGCCTTTGACATTGGGTCACCTGATGGCCCTTATAAAGCACCATATGCTGTTATATTCAGGGAAATGGCCATACTCGGCGTTGTGGGATTCTCAGAGCTTCCAAAGTATTGCCTGGCCATGTGTGGCGGTTTCTTTGCGGCAGCACTGGTTATCAATCTTCTAAGGGATGTGATTCCGAAGAAGTACTCACAGTACATCCCTATCCCAATGGCCATGGCAATTCCTTTCTACATTGGCGCTTACTTTGCAATTGATATGTTTATTGGAACTTTGATATTGTTTGTGTGGGAGCGGTTGAATAGAAAGGATGCAGAGGACTATGCTGGAGCAGTTGCTTCTGGTTTGATATGTGGTGATGGGATATGGACTATTCCTTCTGCAGTCCTCTCTATTTTGAGGATCGACCCCCCCATCTGCATGTACTTTGGGCCCTCTGCAAGCAGCTGAACTAGGCAACTTTCCTTAGTCTTTGAAATATTTGTTGTTCTTGTGTGTGTGTAAATATTTGGATGTAAGATCACGGGGAATATCTATTTCATTTCCTCTATGTATCTCACTGCACGTGACTACATATGATATATTAGATATGTAGGAAATTATGTCCCTCGGTTGTATTGGGAAACAAGAAAAGAGGTCAGGGTTGCCTTAACCCGAACTTCCTCTATCTTTGTATTCCTCATTTATTCTCTTCCAATTTGGTTCAGTTCTGATCCGTGAACTTTGGCTAGTCTTGCATTCAAATATGTTAAAACATAAAACTGCTCTGAATATTGAAATTATTGCTCACATTATTTTGAATTCTGCATATACATTCGTGTGAATGGCCTTGTTGCAAATCAAAAATATGTTCCAAGCTAATGAATTGTATAATTAATCTTGGATTGTGAATATTTTTATTCTTTTGCTTCTTGTTGACAGGGCAGTGCAAATGGTGCCAGGAGGCATGTAATGCTTACATTGAGCCGCCCCTAGGAATCGTAGATATTGTTCGAACACTATGAAACTATTGTAATACTACTCTTATTAAGATAAGGACAAAACAATGTCGAAATTGTGCAATTGGGATAACATATCTTAAGATAAGTGTCACATATAGGAAGATATTAACATGTTACATCAAGAAGAGATTTTGATTCAACTATTCAATACTATAAAAATTTTATAAATAGAAATATGATTAGAAGACACTGTAAAAGCTTCTGTATCAAAAATATGCCTTGTCCTAAGTACTTCGATCTTCTTTTTTTTCTCCGGTCAGATAAAGACAAATTGCTGGCTCTATAATTTTATTTCATTTTTTAATTTTTCGTGTCTAGAGCAATCCTCAATTATGAGAATTGGTTCCCTTTTCGAACTGAAAAAACAAAAAAGAATCGATTCCCTTAGAGCATCTCCAATGGTGGGATGCATTTTGGTCCCTACCATAGGCACATCATCATAGTGTCATAAAAAGTAAATGGGGACCAAGAGTGTCCCTCTCCTCTCCAATGGTAGGGACCAACTTTGGTCCCCATTTGAGTCCCACATGATTTTTTAAAATTTTAAAAAAGAAAAATTAATATTATTATGAAACAATTTATTTTAATATATTGTATTATGTAATTTTATTTATGATTTAAAAAATAATATTTTAAATTTTAAATAAAATTTTAGTACATTAAATTACAAATAAATATTCTGTAAATTTTTTTAAAAATTAAAATGTGAAAAATTCAAACAAATATTATTGAAATTAAAACAAGCCTTCGATATATTTAAAAACATTACATGATTAATAACAACAATGCAAAAAAAAAAATGAAATATGACGAACAATGATGCATAATTGAAATATGATATTACTAAAAACTATACTTGACGACTATTATGGAATTGTCATACATGTTCCACCAAGTCTGCTTTTAGCTGTCGATGTTTCTGTTTATCACGAAGTTGGACATTCATTTGGATAAACTTCTCATACGGAGCGAAGTTTTCTTCTCCTAACTCTGGTTGTGATATGCGACTATCCACATCGTCATATGAGGGAAACTGATCAAAGTTACCAGCATGCATGTCTCTTTCATCCTCAACAATCATATTGTGCAATATGATGCAGGCTCTCATTATACATGCAAGTTTATTCTTCTCCCAAAATCGTGCTGAGCCGTGTATAATTGCGAAGCGAGCTTGCAATACTCCAAACGCTTGCTCTACATCCTTTCTTTGTGATTCTTGATATTGTGCAAATAATTTTCGCTTATCACCTTGTGGTCGTGGGATTGTTTTGACAAATGTTGCCCACTCAGGATTATACCATCTGTTAAATAGTAACCCATAGTATAATTATTACCATTAACAGTGTAACTTACTTCTGGAGCACGACCATTCAAAACTTCATCAAATACTGGTGAGCGGTCTAACACGTTGATATCATTGTTTGAACCAGCAACTCCAAAAAATGCATGCCATATCCAAAAATCAAACGAAGCCACAATTTCGAGTATTATAGTCGCGACTCCACAGTAATCACTCATATACATACCTTTCCATGCTTTTGGGCAGTTTTTCCACTACTAGTGCATGCAATCGATGCTACCCATCATGCCAGGGAAGCCGCGAACCTCTGCCATTTGAAGCAGGCATTGTACATCATTTGAGTTAGGTTTTTGCAAATATTCAGTCTCAAAAACAAAAATCACACCCTGGACAAACTTCTCTAAGCACTCAATCGCGATGGTTTCACTTATTCGTACATAATCGTCAACTACATCAGCTGATAATCCATACGCTAGCATACGCATGGCAGCTGTGCATTTTTGCAGTGGGGATAAGCCTTTCCTACCAGTAGCATCAACCTTCTACTGGAAATATGGATCAACATTAGAAAGGGCCTCCACTATGCGAAGGAAGACATGTCTTCCCATTCGAAACCTTCGCCGGAATGTCTCAAGAGGATACACCAGATTAGGTGCAAAGTAGTCACGAAAAAGACGTTCATGTCCTGATTCACGATCTCTATCTATCCATCTACGAGAAGTGGAGGAAGAGCTTTGCCCATACTTTTCCTAAATGAGTTGTTGTAATTCACGCTCCTCTGAATCATCAAATAATACCTCTTCAATCCAATCATCCAAATCTGTTTTATCAGGTTGGTCTAAATCATCGTACAAAGCATCATTAAACAAGTCATCAAAAGACATGTTATTATAAGGGTTAGAGTTTTTAGCCATTTGTATTAATGGATATTTCAGTGATGGTTGCTGGTGGAAAAAGTATTTTTTGAGAGATTTCAGTGAGTGTAGATGAGATTTAAGGCTTTTGATAGTAACAAGAGGGAAGATATTGTGAGCAATTATGGAAGAGTGGTGAATTTATAGGTTAGCACACAACGGCTAGTTTTACAACGGCTAGTTTTGAAACGACTAGTTTTGCAACAGCTAGTTTTGCAACGGCTAGTTTTGAAACAACTAGTTTTGCAACAGCTACATTTCAATAAACTTGAATGATTTTTAAAATTAAATTACAAAATTATAATTATAAAATACAAACATTACCACAACCATAACAAATTAAAAATATTAAATATGATCAACAACTTTGCATAATTTGAAATAAACATTAACCCTACCAATACAATCAACACTTAACTAAAAATACTTTGCCATAATTTTTTCTACAAGCTTGTCATGAATAGATCGTTGTTTGTCAGTCATTGTGGATGTATTCTTATAAAGTATTTCCATGTCTCTTTCCCTTTCTTTATCCATTAGCTCTTTTTCCTTGATTGCCATCATCTCACGCTTAAACTCCCTGTCCTTTTCCTTGTCAACTAATTCCTTTTCCTTAGTACTTACATGTCTCTTTATGAGGGATAGTCTCCTAGCAGTAACAGTTTTGAGTACGTTAACTTTTTCATCTATATCCTCGAGCTCGGGGGCCTTCGATTTCCTCTTTCCTTTCTTTTTTGAACTTTTGGTTCCTTGCACATGAACTGGGGACTCCACATCAATATCTTCACCCACTAGTGTCTCCGGATTTGATGAGGATGAGTATGCTCCAGAAGCACCTATTTTTGTTCTCTTTGAACCCCCACTCTGTGTTGATTGAGTTCTCCATTTTTTCTCTCTCCGGAGCATGTTCCAATGTCGTTCAAGAGTGAATTTTCTCTCAGACCTTTTGAAATAGAGTTGATGAGCTAACTCCATTATATCATCACTATTTGAACCACTCCTTACGTTTCGAGATGCTTGATCGTGACAAGCACCAAATACTTGAACCAGCTAGTTGATCTTATGCCATCGTTTCTTTATCCCACCAACCCCTCTTTTCATGTTGGGGTTGCTTTCCAAGCAATATGCATGGATTCGATTCCAAAATGTATCACCCTTTTGGTCGGTGTCGACTACAGAATCCATTGAGACGTTTAACCATGCACTAATAAGCAATTCATCCTCTTCCCATAGCCAGTGACTAGTTTCTTGCTTGCGATCTTCAAATTTGTCATCATTGAGGTCGATATCATCTAACCCACCTTGGATGGAAAACTCCGAATGTCGAGAACTTGGAGTCGAATTTATCGGGGTTTGAGGGAATGAGTCATCCAACCCACCAACACCAGCTGATCCTAAATGATGAACACCAATTTGGGTTTGAAATGGGAAAGATGATGCACTCATAACTCCTAACGATGGGTTAAATGTAGTAGGAAATGGATGTTGAGGTGTTTGTAAATTTTGAGTGTATGGAAAAAAAGGAAATTGAAAATTGGAATTTTGAAGGTGTTGGGGGTTTTGATTTTGAAAGAAATTTGGAATTTGAAAATTTTGATTTGGATTTTGAGGGTTTAAAGATTGAGAACTTTGGGTATTTGGATTTTGAGTGAAATTGGAATTTTGCAAGTAATTGAGAAAAGAATTGAATTGATTGGGATCCATTTTTTATGAAATAAAAGATAACTAAAAATTTATTTTGCTGAACAAGATAAGTATAAGTTATATGGAAAAAATTTGGGAAGTGTTGGAATAGAATTAGGAAAATAAAAGTGAGAATGAATGGTATTTATAGAGTAAAAAAAAACCGTTGAGAAGAAAACGGTAACATTTTTGCAACGATTACTTGTTAAAATTTACAAAACTGTTACCAGTATTTTTTTTTTTTGAACAAAAATTACTGACAACACCATACATATGGCACACTTCAATTGCTATATACCAGTCCCTGTTTAGAGGGACGCTGCACGAACCACGTCCTTCCTCCAATGGCTACAACGCGTCCCTCGTGCCTAAATTCTGAGCAGGGACGCACACACAGCAGGCGTTGGAGATGCTCTTAGGATGTAGTTTGCACCTTTCGCATGCAATTAAATGACATCGTGTTCGAGCATTGTTAATTTATTCAGCTTGTGCAAATATCTGTTAGTGAGAAATTGCTATAGCTATTGCTACCATGTCTATGGCCTGATCTAAAGCTCTACCACCATAAGCTAATACTCCCTCCCTTTTTGAATATCTACTGAACTTTCAGACATCTTTTAAAATATGTCAATTTCACATTCCAATAAAATAAATTTTTTTTATTTCAATAGTATCTATAAGTAATTAATATCATTAGTATAATATTTTATTTTCAACCATTTGATGTGCTTTACAATTAATGACTATTAGGGTATATTAGTCCATACACCATAATTTTGCATATAAATACTCTATTATCATATTATTTATCATTTTTTTAATACCCATATTTGTTTAAACTTGAACAGATATTTTATAAGGGGAGAAGTAGTTAATTGGCATATTGAGGCCAGCTCAAATGGTGTGTCTGTCGCCTCAAGAAAGGCTGCATCTCGAGGAGTCAAGCTTCGGCTCTGAGGTTAGAGACCCATCCCCTTCCCCAACCAAAAAATAAGGAAAAATGTTTGGGGAACAACTAAAACGCACAACATACGCACACCGTATGGTATTTTGGCAGCAAAAGACAAAAAACGTATGGGAAGGCAAAAAGAGGCACATGGTGGGAGAAAAGGAAGCTGAAGCATGTTAAATTTTATGCTTTTATTTCTCATCCTCTCCTTTGGTTCCCCTCTCAGATGCTTAATTTCATTTCCACTTTGCTTCTCAAATTTACTAGAAGCTTTCTTCTCACCTTCTTCTCCACCAAACTTAGCCATAGTCCTGAAATTGGTATAAGCTTTCCTACGTCAGTCCCTTTCTCTCTTTTGCATTGTTTAGTCTTCGAACCAGACTTCCTCTCTCGCTCAAGGTCGTTGCTTTGTGCCAAGGTTGCTGCCTTTTCTCACCCATTCGCTGCTCCTCCAAGATTTGCTCTGCTCCAAGGTTGCTAGTCCCTCTTGCGCAGTCTCTACTCCCTTTCACAATCCACTGCTTGCTCCGAGGCTGCCGCTCACTTCGAGGTCACCGTTTGCTCCTAGATGGAATCAAGGTTTGTTTTTCCTCGGTTTTGGACTTTTTTTTCCCCTTTTTCCTTTTTCTCTCTGATTTTTTGAATATGCAGAAACTAGAAACCCTTATTATGATTTCCTGTTGCTGTTATGAATGAGTAAATAATAATAGTAGATTCAAAATGCCGTTTGCCACCACAAAGTCAGTTTGTAGATTCTTGCAACGCGAGTTCGGATTTTGCTGGGGCTACTCCTACAATGACATTGGCTCCAGAAACATTACAAGAAAAAGAGTGTCAGTTTGTTAGTGTCACTTAAGCCTTTGCATTTAGTCTTCTAGAACTTAGCATAAGTTGGATCCAAAGAAGGGTCTTGATCACCTTTTCCATTGGAGTTGAAAAGTCCATCACTGAACAAGTTGCAATGACCATCTCCAATTGATTAATTCCTTGCTTCCAAATTCCAATTAGTATATTATACAAGATTTATACACACACACACACACACCTAATAACACCACCAGGTCATGCACATTAAGATTTTTACTAGCAAAGTTCAAATTTGAAGAAAGTTGACGGTAGATTAGGCAATTTTCTTAGAGGGAAGCCGATTTGTACAATGTTCATCAAACCATGCCTATAAATATATTCCTAGGAGTTCTTCTCTTACATTCTTATGTTAGATTTTAGATTTCAACTATCTATAATAGGCAATAACGTGCCAGCCTCATGGATGGACTATGCACAACCTTATGAAAACCTTTATCTAATTAAATGATAGTATTTGTTGTTTCAGCAAATGCTGAAGCACTAGTAGCAAATACATGGCCATATAACAGCTACAATTCAACTGTTATATGCATTAATAAACTTTTTTATGATGAATTGATAATAACTTAACATGTCACTGAATTAGTATCTTCACAATGCCAGTTCTTACTGTTGCAATTATTATGATTGTGCTAGCATATGATATGCTGCTTGTGCATTTTTACTTGTTAATTGTATATGTTGAGGTTTTTTCTTATTAAATTAATATTGATTTGTTTTATCTCGAGTGTTATATAAGTTTTTGTGATTTACATGGTCTTGATGTCATGTACTAACCACAGGCAGAAAAATTAGTTGGACTACATGGATGTGGAAGCACTGAAAAATCTTAACAAGAGCAAGAAATTTGTGAAGAAGCTTCCCAAGAAGTACCATGCTTTTCTGGCATCTGAACCTGCCATCAAGCAAATTCCTTGCCTTTTGGACCTAGTTTGAGCAAGACAGGTCAGTTGCTTCACTTGGTTTAATATCGATTATCTGTATTGTTCTTATTACCATTGTGCGTCGTAAAAAGATTACTTCAGTGTTTTCTGCTTTTGTTCTGATTGGTCCCTATTTTGTCGTTTATATGTCTAGGAATGTGCTTGTTTTGATTACATCATTGCCTTCCTTTCTATTATGTTCATTGAGATTTAGAAAGAATTTCTTGATCAACCATGTCAGCATTGTGCTCTCTTAAGTAGTTTGTCAAGAATGGAGTCAACAGTGCTACACTTCTTTTTTTAATTTTTTTATAAGAACTGCTCAATAGTAGATTAACAGTGAATTCTTTTCCTTAATGAATGTCTTACCTTAGTTTCCCGTTTGTGTCCTACAATTTTTGAGATTTGGCTACATAACAAGGGACTAAGGGAAAGGAAGAATGGAGATTTGGTATATTTAAGTTCACTCTAAAAGTTTGGGCTAATATTTTGAATCCCAAATTTGTTCTCGGGTTTCTTATGTTTTGTTGCATGTAAAAAAGAATTGGGAACGTTATAACTTAAGCTAGTAAGATTATTTTTGAATGGTACTTTGTTGTTTGAAAGATGGATATTAGAACTATATGTGCCGAAAACCATACATTTACAACAAGTGACAAATATTAGCAACTAGTGAAGGTTCCTTCTTATTTTTTTCCATTTTCAATCTCTTTTTCTAATTGCTTACTTTAGTTAGGTTCTAGAATTTCAAGCTCTATATTTACATGTTCTAGAACTAGTCGATTAAAATCAAATGTATGAAAATTTAGGTTGATTAATCAACCATTTGCTTTAGGAAAGAAGCATTCTAACCCGCTTCCAAATAACTGGGATTATTAAGGCTTTAATTATTTTTCTGTTTGAATTTCGAATTTGAGTTGCTTTAAATGGATACTTTGTTGCATGTCAATATTAGCCATAGTTATCTAATCAACTGTAAGATGATTTTGAGATTTTATAATATAAATAGCAAATGATATAATATGTTTAATTAGTTTCTTTCAATAGCAAATTAAGATTACATTTCAAATCCAAATTTCAGTTGTTGTAGGATGAACATAAACAATTATGCAAATTGTGTGATTACTTTGACAAGGAGCTTCCTTTACTAAAATCAGAGCTTTGGAAGGACATGGGATGATAGGCCTTTGAACAAATTTTATTGTGTGATAAACTTCAAGGAGATAGGGTGGGGTATGAGCATGGAAGGGATTTGATAATGGGATATTTAGACCTCATTTGCAAAATAATTAGAGATGACTGAGAATATTCTCCAATACCCTTACCTTCATTTTGTTGATTGTCATAAACATAGACTATATTTTTTGTCCCCATAATTTTAGACTATTTCTAGATTTTTTTTTTTATGTAAACTATTTCTAGATGTGTTGGTAGTTTAGACTACCATTTTGGAAAAAGTTTTATTAGGCCTCCATTTGTATGTATATAGATTTACAAATATAAAATACATGAGATTTACACTAATTGTAAAATGGATGACCTCCCTTTCAGGAGATGAATATTTTATTTTGTATAATGCTTCTATATTTACTTTATGATGATGTTATATAAGAAAATTTGTCGTGTAAAGGCATATTATGAATAACTTGTAGAATACTAAAATTATCTGCATATTATGAATAACTTATCAACAAAAGTTCCCTACTTAATAGCTAAAGTAGTATATGTGTACGTGTCATTCGAATTTGCCAAATAACTTACAAATAGTTCCTTGACGCATTATGAGGATAATAACCCCTGAATTTTTAATTTTGTTGCCCCACCTATTACCAACAAATTGAAACCATTTTGTATGATCAATAGATTTTCTTTTCTTTTTTCTTTTTAAATAAATCTAATGGATTTTTATTACAAAGGAGTGATAATGCAGTTTGACATACTTCAACACGCTTACATATAGATTTACTATCCATTCACATACTTTGAGAAGTTTTCGGCTAAGATGCAATAAACTTATAAGCTTGACCAAAACTAATAAGCTAAAATTTTAAGACTTGTATGCTAAACTGTTGTTCTTAACTGCCATATTTTCATAGCTATATATTATGTGAAATGACCTCTTGGACATGTCAGTTTGTCTGAATAGTTACAATAATGCACTTTGACATACTTTGAGAAGCTTTAGGTTGAGATGCAGAAAACTTATAAGCTTTGACCAAAACTTATAAGCTAAAATTGAAATATTTATATGCTAAATTGGATTCTTAACTACCAATTTCCTAGTCATAGATGTATGGATAGTTTTTGCTCCTTCAATTAGAGTTGAGTTTATGACATTTATATTAAAAGATCAATTATCATAAATATTACGAGAAAATAATCCAAAATTTGAAAGTTGTAGGCTCACAAATCATAAACTTCAAAGTGCACTTCAGTATCTTTTCAAATTAACTTATATGCTGTGAGCAAAACTTATATGCATAAGTTTAAAGACTTATAAGTAAAAATGGAATTCTTAACTGCCAATTTGACACTATTGCATAGCATATGAATAGACTTATACTGGTAAGTGGTTCATTTTCTAATAAGAACCTTGGGTCATTAATATGAATGCAAGTGTGCTGGAGCATTTTAGAGTGCATTACGATTGTGAGAAAATGGCAATTAATAATTCATGTTTTGCATATAAGTATTTAGACTTATGCATATAAGTTTTGCTCATAGCCTATAAGTTTACTACGGGTCAGCAAAGAGCTTGCCCAAGAATGTGAATGTACAATAAATCCATGTGCAAGCGTGTTAAAGGATGTCAAAGTGCACTTCAATTCATTTACATGTCTAGGAGGTCATTTCACATGCTATACAAATGTGATAAAATGGTAGTTAAGAAGTCTATTTTTGCATATAAATATTTCAACTTTTGCATATAAGTTTTGCTCTTAGCATATAAGTTTGCCCTAGGTCCAAAATGCTTTCCCAAGAAGTTTGCTTTAGTTTGTAAGTAAGACATTTTGTTGAGCAGTTGTTCACAAATTGTTAACAAATTTCGTGTTATGCTCATAAGTGGTTTAGTTTCTAATTAGAACATTTACTTTGTAAATATACTGTAATCTTGTGTGATAGTGTGCTTTGAAATGCATTAGTACTTTCTTGTCACTTTATGCTGCTAACAAATTGAAGTCATTTTCTTTCATTAATATATAGATTTTATCACAAGGAAGAAATAATGAACTCAAATGCTCCAGCATACTTCTACATGGGAGCATTGAGCAGTCACATGAAAAGCAATGGTTCTTATTAAAAAACTAAACCGCTTAACAGCATAACACAAAACTTATTAGCATTTTTAGAATAACTTATAAGCCAAAGTGTATTTCTTACCAATATTATTTTTATGTAAATTATGGTTAATCACTTGCAAATTTCTTCAAAACAAAATGTAAATTTAAGCTTATAAAATCAGTAGTAGGATTGAGAATTTGCCAATTTATTAGAGTTATCTAAATTCGTACAAGTTCAATCAAAAGAGAGTTCATATACTTCCAATTTTCGATTTAAAACTGAAATATATACGAAATAGTTCTTACTTCCTATGACACGCAAATTTCTCTCTTCTATCCCATGATCTTACTTTGAACCATCCTTTTCTTAATCAATATTAAATAAAATATTGATATCTTATCAAAAGTAAAATTCTCATAATTAGAGCTAATAAATAATTGTGAGAACCACGTCATATATCAAACTCAGCTATATAGAAATAATGATACTAACTTATGCCAGAGGCCATAAGTAATTAATTTTCTAGAAAACTCATACTTTTGTCCCACTTAACGCAAAATTAAGAAAAGCAAAAACATTACTGCTCCCTAAAATGGTAACTTTGCAATGAAAACCCTGTTTAGAATGTATTATTGAATAAGTTTGAACTAAGCAAAAAAATGCTAACTTGATAATTTAAAGGACCGTTAACACATAATTAAATTTCACATCCTGTAATCTTGGCATAACAATTACATTGAAAATTAAAATGCTGCTAAATCCATCAGTCATCTTTGGCTTGATAACCAAATAGTTATTAACTCGATGAGAAATTTGCATGTCTATACACCTTGATTGTATATGCTACAAAGGTGATAAATTCTACTAATGGTTCTATGCAACAATGTCCTCCCAATACCTAAAGCAGAAATGACTACAAATAAGACTTGATTAAAGTCTCTAGCATGGTATAAAACTACAACAAGTGACCTGTACGCTCCCATCGTTGATGATAAGGACCATAAACAGCTACTAGTTTGGTAAGAGCCTATCACCAAAAAAATCACTGTAGTCATCATACAACAATACGAAAAAGCATTGGGTGTTTAAGCAAATTGTCATTAGTTTAGAGATTATCTAACAAAGGCCTCTGGAGAGGTATGCCTTTGTCCCCTAGGTAATTGCATCTTCAAGTTTTCCCTTGTCTGAAGCTATTTTTGATGACTCTAGGAGCTGCCTTCCATCAGAAAATGAGCATGCGACTTGCTGTAGAGGGTTAGAACACATATTAGATGCAAAATTTGGATCTATTTGATAAATTTCAAGACATCATACAAGAGAACACATAATTGTATTGTCTTGTCAACCTTATTACCTTGTAAACAGGGACCAAGCTGACAATATCAGATTTGTGGAAAAGGATTTGAGAATCCATGCCAAAATCCATTGGAACAAGCTCAATGCCAACCTAACATATAAAATAGAGGTACAAAACAAACTATCAATGAATAACTGCTCAATGTCCTCATCTAGAGCAACAATAAGCTTTGAATAAGACCAGAAGCTATAGAATGTACATAAGAATGTAGGGAAATGAGCTACAATATTCCATCTATATTGAAAGCATTCCTCAAACAATCTATACAAAAAATGCAAATGAAAAAAAGTCACTTTACAACTATATGTGTGTGTGTGTGTGTGTGTGTGTGTGTATGTATATAAACACTCAAATATTTCTCAATTCTATTTCTCACTTCTATGAAATAGTATAAGGATAGCATTAGTAAAAACTTCAAAGGAAGACTATAATGTAAAGCATATTACCAGTTAGTGACTGCTTTATCCTATATTACTATAGAGAAATAGAATTAGAAGCTAGTGCCATCACCAACAGCAAGCTTTTTGATGAATTAATTTGGTCAGACATGGAAATTATGTATGTTTCCAGACCTTTGCAAGATGCTAGCAACTGGTGCAGCTGAAAGAAACTTCACATGCTATAGAGAAAAAGAGTCAATCTTATAATTGAATTATAAGTTCATCTCCTACAACCATCATTTTGAGACAATTGAAACCATCAACTTGAGGTGGATATAGCAAGCAAAATTAAAGGCTAAGAAGAATTTAAAATGATCACAAAGCCAGAATCTTTTAGATAACAAGGTGGATATAGTAAGCAAATCAATCCATTAGATAAAAGAACAACATATGTATGAAAGAAAGAGCCATGTCCTTCCCATCTCATAATGAAAAAAAAAAAATCTCAGTTTCCCTCATAAATTCAACACAATAATAATAGAACCTTGCATTACAAGTCTAACTCTCATAGAAACATAACAACAAACGCCTTTAATACAACCATAAAGTAAAACTCAAAATTACTAGTTATCATTTTTCCAACACCTCCACAAATTAAACCCCAAAAATGAAACCCATATTTCAAAGCTAATCAAGAATCAAAAGGCATCTCAAACATGAATTTAGCAGATGGGGCAAGAAGAAAATAAAAATTAAAAACTTGATGAAATTTTACATGAAAATTGCAGCTTTTGTTGGAGCAACTCCGCAGCTGGTGCTAGACCGCGACAATGGAGTGAGCTTGAGTGGGCAACGAAGAGGTGGAGCATAGCTGCGAGCATTTGAGACAAAGAGGGGCTCATGGAGGAAGAGGTGGATTACTCATTGGCGTAGTGTGGTGAGGCCACCATTCTTAACCCTTGAGAATGAGAATGAAAGTAAATTTGAGAGAAGAAAGTGTGGAGTCCCGCTTCTTTTTGGAGGTTCCCTTTCAGAGAAAGAAGTTTTTTAGTCAAAGGGCCTTCTAAGATGCTTTAGTTCTTTATTTCTTCACCATGGGGCCTATTTTCCCTTCCCATACGTTTTTTGTCGTCTTCTGAGTAAATACATACGGTGTGCGTATGTTGTGCAAATTGTTTGTGCACGTAACAGCCCTAAAAAATTAGCCAATAGTTAATTGGAAAAAACAAAACAAAACAAAAAATGACAATCTTCACGTTTTTGTAGTTTGCATGACACCATTAAAAACCATTTTCACGATCTAAACAAAAAAAAAAGAAAGAAAAGATACTTAAAATGGTGTCTATCAATTTTCCTTTTTCCTCAGTGGTCTCTATCAATTTTTGCGTCTCATTAATTAGTCCCAAAAGACACAAACTAACATTTTAATTCTAACCTTTTAAAATGTCAGTCAATTTAATGGTTTCAATAAGTACTTCGATAATTAATAAACATACTTATTGAATATGTCTAATGGTTTGATTAAGTATGTGTTATTGGATAGTGCAAGTCTTAATAGTAGACATTTTATATTTATGAATAGAAAATTAGGGAGTGTAAAATTGATAATGTTGTTGGATCCATTATTCATATGCAAATATAAGCTATTTTATGTATATAATGAGAGATAACATTATCATTTATCACATTATATTCTCTCTAATTTCAACAGAAAATCCATATCATTAATATAAAATCCCTATCATTAACATCTGTGATTTCCATTGATCGATTAACATTCATGAGTATGTACAAATAACTTTGGTCTAGTTTTCAGTTGACTTTCATGTCTTTATTTATTATTATTATTATTATTATTATTTTGTTTAGGGGGGAGGGGGCAAGGAAAAACAAAAGGTAAGAAGGAATTTCATTGATATTTTTTCATAGGAAATGATATAAAGAGTTTAATTTCTATGCATTTAAAGTGTAAACTATCAACCAATAAAAATTTAAAAAGTGTCAAATCATGGTGATTAGGTTATCTAGTAGGATTTAACACTTTTTCTAGTGATTGATAATATAAAATTGTTTTACATTATCAATGCATAGAAATTCAATTCAATAATTACAATGATGTAACTTATGCTTTAATTCTAGCTTTATGACAATAAATTTGGTCATGACAATAAATGACATTAGATGCTGATTAAATGGTTAAAAAAATGTTAAGGGGGCATGTGATTCATTCTTCTTTTCAGTGTGACACATGTTAGTCTTAGGCTATGTATGGTAGTGATGTGGCCGAGTCTAAAAAAATAGCTCTTGAAAAGTTATTCTCAAAAGGTTGCTATGATAAAAGTCATTGTAATTAAGCTATGATGAGCAAAAGCCACTATGCGAAGGAATGTGAATGACTTGAGACCGTGTGCATTAAAGATCAGATACTTACAAATAAAAGGATAAGTTATTGGATATGTTAATATATGCTGAAGTTGAAGAGGCAATTAAAAGGAGAGTAGAGATGAAGCTAAAACTCACATGCAAAAAGTGGTTATAAATGCAAAGGATCATCAAGCTTAGCCAATGCTCAAAATAATTCCAAGCTTAGTTGCTGACTTGTATGGTGATTGGATCATGCATTGACAAAGGAAGTCCAAATTGTATGTTTTGAGGATCATGAATTGAACATAATACTATTAACCTAGGGTTATGGTTGGTCTTAAAGAATCAACTAAATGAACCACTTGATTACACCCAAGTTTGGATTTATTTATGTTATGGTGGATATATTGGCTAGTCATTATTTTCGTTTGAGTGAATAACCATTGTAATCCTAATATATATTTTCTTATTTGGCATCAATTAGGTAAAAAGTACACAAATTCAGTCACAAAATGAGATAGTTTTCTCTCATCTTTTCTTTTTTGGAATAAAGAGGATCAGATTTTCATTTTCTACACTGAGCCACAAAAGTGAGTACAACATAAAAATGAAGATTATTCTGCCAATTTGAACAACTACATCCTCTATACTTTCTATAGCTATCAACTATGAGGATAGTACAAAAATTAAGGAAAGATGCATTCAAAATAGTAAGCTAGCACAAACTAATTCAAATATTAACATGAATATTGTAGATATACTAAATACATAAAGAACTAATACTATACCCATGTTTTTCCATCCAAGTAAGAATATCAAATATGTTGATAAGTTTATTTATAAATTCACATAACTAAGTCATTTTGCTCGTTATTTTTCAAATTTTTAGAAATTTAATAATGAATAATAATAGCTAATAGTAATTGTCCATTCACATATTTTGAGGAGCTTTTAGTTAAGATGCAACAAACTTATAAGCTTTGACCAAAACTTATAAACTAAAATTGAAAGATTTATATGCTGAACTTGTGTTCTTAATTGCCATTTTTTCACAGCTATATATGTGTGAAATGACCTCTTGGACATGTCACTTTATCCTAATAGCTACAATAGTGCATTGACATGCTTCAAAACTCTTGTACCTGGAGACACTTTGTCCATTCATATGTTTTGAGAAGCTCTTGGATGAGATGTAGCAAACTTATAAGCTGTGAAGCAAACTCACAAGCTCAAACCCTTGGGAGGTCCTTTCATATGCTACATAATAGAGTCAAAGTGGAAGTTAAGAATTTCATTTCTGCATATAAGTCTTTAAACTTATGCATATAAGTTTTGCTCATAGCCTATAAGTTTGTTACGGTCAGTAAAGAGCTTCCCCAAGAATGTGAGTGTATAGTAAATCTATGTGCAAGTGTGTTAAAGCATGTCAAAGTGTACAATAATCCCATGTGAAAATGTGTTGAAGCATTTCAAATTGCATTATCACTCCTTTGTAATCAAATCTACTAGATTTATGACAAAAAAAAAGGAAAGAAAATCCATCGGTCATAGAGAATGATTTCAATTTGTTGGTGATAGGTAGGCAACAAAATTAAATAAAATTGAATTGAGGGATTAACATGAGTCACATTTCATAATGTCATGAATTAATTTGACTTGTTTTAAAAGTAAGAGATAAAAATGACTCATAAGTATAAAGTCAGAAACTAAAATGAGTATTAACTTAAAAAAAAAAAAGAAGAAATGATCACCATGTGTTGTGGTATTCGAACAGACTGCTTATCCTTTTGTGTCACTTCCCAGTACCAGCCACCACCTCCCCCATTCTCCAGTACACAAAACAAAACAAATCCAAGGAAAAACGTAACAACTCACAATTCTAATTTGCAATAACCTTCGTCACCAAACCCCTTACAGGGTGTTTGAAAAGTTTTTAAGTGATAGAATTGAAATGAACTTCATTAAGAATTGAATTCAATTCTTATATTTGGAATGAGTTAGTAAATAAAAGAATTGAATTGAATTTCTTGATTTGGAATGTATATAAAAATGAATTGATTTGTTTATTTTTACCATTTTATCCTTCATCTACAACCAACACTCCCAGTCTCCCAGCACCCACTCCATTGTGTCTTTGGGTATCATCGCCGTTCGCTGCGGAGCAAGAAACTTGCTCTCTTTATGGCTTCCCTCATTCATGACTTTTCCTAATGCCTCATTACGTCTAAGCCACATTCTCCAACAACTATGTCTCACACACTCTTCATAAGCACTTCAAGCACTACATCACAACCTCACTTTTCTCTTGGAATCATGCGAAAAGATCCCTAAAACCTCACTCTCTCAGTGATTTATTTTGTTCAAATCAGAGCAAAAATAGCGCACCCAAGTCTAGAAAGGAACAAGGAGTAGCCTGTGAGTGTAAGGGAAAAGGATGACAAAGAAAGGGGAGAGACAGGAAGAGGATGGTCAATCAAGGATATTATAGGCAATTCATTATTTGAGCTCAAATCCAACAACAAATCAGATCTATTTGGATTGATTTACTTTAAAAGTTTTCTATAAAATTTAATTTTCATATGAATTGAATTATTTGAATTAAATTATTTTTAAAATAGGGAATTGAATTCAATTCCTTGTAAAATTGAATTACGATGACTTTCCAAACATGCTATCAACGCTTCTCTGAACTTTCTCTCTCAAAAACCAATCAATTCCATCACCATCCCCATTTACGGGTTTATCCCATGCCCCAATCATTCCTTGCTTCGGTCAAAGGACCCCCATGAACATATCCGAATCCATAAAGGGTAAAAAAAAAAAAGAGGAGAGAGAGAGAGAGACACACACAAAACCGTATCATACTTTCATAAATCATCAGCATGGGTACTGAGACCTCCTCATGTGTGGACATTTCTGAGCCGTTGACTGTGGAAACTGACAGCAAGGAATCATCAGAGCGGGTACCGGAATGGAAGGAGCAGATCACGATCAGAGGGCTGTTGGTGAGCGCGGTGCTTGGGTGCCTGTTCTGCATCATCACACACAAGCTCAACCTCACCGTAGGGATCATCCCATCCCTTAACGTCGCCGCTGGGTTGCTCGGATTCTTCTTCGTGAAGACCTGGACTGGCTTCTTGTCACAGATTGGGATATTCACCAAGCCCTTCACGAGACAAGAGAACACCGTCATTCAGACCTGTGTTGTTGCTTGCTATGGCCTTGCTTTCAGCGGTACATATAAATAAATAAAGCTTCTTTTCCTTCACTAACTACCATTTCGTTGCGTTTTGTGCCGTTGCTCTCGCACCTTTTTTTTTTGTTTTCCTTCCAGGAGTTAATGCTCGTTTTGGTCCCGAAATTGCATACTTGAGTCGAATCTGACTACCTGACTTTGTAATTGTGAATTTCGTTACTTCTTGGAAGCATAAATGATTTATACTGGTCATTAAAAGTAGTAACTTTGACTTAGAGGAGAAACTCTTCGAATACACTTTATATATTAGTGAATGCTCTTAGTTGTTGCTGTGATGAAACCATTCAGCTGCTCGCTATTTATATACACTCGGGAGTTACTGTGCAATCAATATACAGTAACTCGTGATTTCAGTCTTCACATATGAAGTTATTGTGCATTACTATGCAATATTGGATAGTAATTCCCGTGGTTCTGGTGCTTTCATGTGAAGTTACTAGTGCAGTGTAGCTTCACAACTGTGCATTCGGTGCAGCTTTCTTTGACTCTTTTTTTTTTTTTGTTTTCTCTCTCTCTCTCTGACAAGTGGCTTTACGCCACTAACACCAGTAATAAAGGCAGTCATAGCATTTGAAACCTTGCTTACGAATGCAATTCATGTCTCTTTCTGTAAATTTATAATCTTACCTACGTTTGATAAGATTGGAGTTTAAGTATTGTTTTACTTGTATTTTACTTGAAATTTATGCTTTTATTTGGAACGAGAAGAAGAGAAATTCTCCTTGAACTTGATTCTCACTAAAAAAAAGTAGGTCAAAAAGAGTTTTCTTCAGATCATTGGCTGACACCTCTGCACTTGTAAATTAGTTAAAAACAGGGGGGGAAAAAAAAAGAGTTGTAGAGTTCAAAGATTAAAATGATATAACATTCCTGTGAGAAATCAAATTACTCGAGGGTGTTTAGGCAGTTAGCTGATTTGGTGATTTTCTCTTTGTTGACATCCTCTAATGGGACTTTATGGCTTAGATGTTTTGACCCAGACTTAGTCACTTTCAGGAAGAATTTGAGATGATCTTTGATCTAGTATGGTTTGTGGTTTTCGGTTTCTTGTTTCTCTTCATCCCGTTCTTACTGTGGATTCTTTAAACAATATTTTTTGCTCAAACAAGGATAGTGTATTTCTGGAAAGAGAGGAAAAATTATCTGATTCTTGTTGAATTCACATAGCACATGTTATTTTTGCCTTTAAGTATTGGTCATTCAATTTGTACATTGTGTTTTTTTTCCTTCGTCTCTCCTTTTCATGGGGGAATGGTGAACCACAAACCAGTTTGAAAATATGAATAATTAAAGACTTTCAACTCTAAAGAGCACTAAAATTTTTTGTTACTTGAAAGCGTAACACTTTTAGTTTCTTTTTCCCTCGTCTAGTATTAATGGTATTAATGTTGACCAAGATTCAATTTGTTTTCAAAACCTTCTAATTTGATTGCCTTAGCAAAATAGTCTATTGAGAAGCTTCAAAAGACCGATAAATTGTTCTCTGCAAACAAAAAAAAAAGAAAATAATAGTGAATGCTAAAATGTTGTTATTACTTAACTCTCCAAGGTAAAAATATTGTGTTACACATGATGTTTTGTTCTATTTTTGTTCCAACTTTAGTTAAACTTGAAAAGAAATCTGAGAAAATGGGAAAACTGAATATTATTGGATTAATCAACCTGGACAAAAAGTTCACAATACATGTAGACAATTATTACCATTGAATAGTAATTATTGCCTAATGATTTCTATCCTAAATTTTGGTACAAATATTAGTTACATATCTAGGACATCTGTACAAACTATACAAAAGGGGTATTTCAAGTAATCTGTTTTGTCTTCACAGAATTAACTTCGCAAATTTTTTTGCATTGCCCCATGGATGACTTTTTATGAAATGTACTGTTTGGCATTTTTGGTTAATATTGGGTGTGTCCTAGAGAACTGGATCAGTTCCTTTTGACTAGATTTGTTGGATTTGAGGGGCACGAAAGAAGCCAAATCCTTCTGGCAGTGTACTGTCTTTGCAGTTTTTTCGTATATTTGGCTAGAGCTTGATTCTCGTATTTTTAACAACAGGCATTTAGATAAGCAAGTTTTTTAGGATAGGATTAGACGTCTAGCATCTACTTGGTGTAAGGGGAGGAACTTCCATCTCAGATATGCTAAGAGATTGTAAAGCTTTGATTTTTTTTATGTCTATTTTTGTGTATTCTTTTGGTATTGATGATCTCTTGTCCTCTTTGTTCTATGTATTATTCTTCTATTCTTGTTAATGAAATTTCTTCATTTATCCAAAAAAAATATTTGGTTTTGTCTTCAAAGTTCTTGGTCACATGAGTTGCTTTTAATAGTGAGTTTCTTTTTTAAAAATAAATTTCTCTACTGAGCTCACTGTGAAATTGTTGACAGGGGGTTTTGGTTCATCCTTGATTGCAATGGATCAGCGAACATACGAACTCATAGGCCCTGATTACCCTGGTAATAGAGCTGAAGATGTTAAAAACCCAAGCTTGGGTTGGATGATAGGCTTCACGTTTGTTGTCAGTTTTCTTGGACTTTTTAGCCTTATGCCACTTCGTAAGGTAATCTATGTTGTTCATTACCATTACATTGGATTTGCCTGAACTAATTTCTATCTTTGTTCTTTTTCCCTTCATAATCAAAAGAAAATTTAATTAAAGAGGATAGAACTGGGAGCACAAGCAGAAGAATGAAATAAAATATTTGAAGGACCTTATAAATTTTAAGCTGTTGATATGATGGTTGTACTTTCTTAATTAACTTTCACATTGGTGTTTTATTGTTGAATATTTGATATTTTATAGCAAACCATTTATTTATTCATTCTGAAATACTATTGAAGAAATCATCGAAAACTTTGATTTAAATTGCTTGTCTAGAGACATGATCTAGAATAGGACACAACAACATTGTTTGATCCATGTAGAAAGACTTGATTGTTGTTATATTTACTCTGCAAACTATATGAAAGCTTGCATGGAGGTCGAATGTCTTGTGGCAAAAATAATGCTACCTTCATCCTGTTCTTTTTGTTACATCAGCTGAAAGTAAAAACTTTAATGAGTAGTGGTCCAGGTGATATGAATATTTATCCATTGATTCGGGTAAAAGTTTTGTTTAACTTGATGCCAGTGACTGTTAAGAACTTAAAATCTAAATGGAAAAGTTGATTTAGATAAGAATTACGTAATTGAGTACTTTTAACTTTTCAAATGGTTTTTAGGGTGCGTTTGTTTCAGATTTTGAAAAACAAATGATTATGAAACTTAAATTCTACTTTTAACAGCAAAAGATGAAAAATGATTTTTTTTTTCAAGAAACTAATTTTTTTTAACTTGTGCAAAAAAGCTGAAAACTGATTTTTTTGAGATTTTGATCATTTTTAAAAAATTATTTAAATATACAAAAGGTGATTTTGAGTCGAAAAACGCTCAAACAAATGCACCCTTGTCCCCCCCCCGGTCCCTCTACCCCAAAAAAAATAAACAAACAAATGGAATGGTGAAAAGTGATTTTTTTTTTCAAAAACTACTTTTTTTAGCTTATGCAGAAAAGGGATTCTGATTATTTTCAAAAATTATTCAAATATATGAATAGTGATTTTTTGAGTGAAAAAGTAATTTTGAGCCCAAAAAAGCTCAAACAAGCCCCCCCGCCCCCAAAAAAAAAAAAAGAAACAAATGGAATGGTATTACTTTTGTAATGCATTTATAATGAAATAAATAATAAACAAACTGGATGGAGTGCAACTTTTGGTTATGGATTTTTACTCAGTGTATAGATGTAACTCATTGTTTACTTCATTTCCTTTGCTAATGCAATTTGATTTCTGTGAACTGCAATTTCAGGTTATGGTCTTGGATTATAAGCTTACATATCCCAGCGGGACAGCCACAGCAATGTTAATTAACAGCTTCCATACAAAGACAGGAGCTGAACTTGCAGGGTAAGCATTACAAGTCATGCTAATTTGACCATGTTAAGAAAATTAGTGCAGAAGATTCAAGTTAGTTGTGGTTTCAAGGTATGAATCACTTCACTTTCTTTATAGAGATATTTGTCCCTATACGTAGTTGCTATTGGGTTGATTATGATTCTCTCACACGATACAATGAAACCTCTATAAATTTATTGCTTAGCAATAACAAGAGATTTCCTATATTTTTGAAATTGAAAATTTAAGAACACTCTAACTCATACAATACACAGCATAGAAGTTTATGAAATGTTTGATAATAGGGATATTTATAGTGTTGGAGAAGATGCAAGTGAACCCTCACATCCTATGCAAATGTCATGTATATACGACACAAAGCATTGCAACAAGCCACCGTTCAGTTAGTGATTCATGAAACAATACCAATTGTGAAGCATTGTGACCGATACATACCCATTTATTGGTTCATAAAGTGATGACTCTTGTTTTTGACTATTCAAAGAAAATCATTTTTTTAACTTTATGACTATTCCTCAAGTCATGGCTTTTAAGCGCAATGGACGTGTGCTGTACATAACACATGAAAACATGTTTCTTCAATTGTACGGTTTTATTTTATTTTAAGTTGTAAAATACGTTTCAGGCCACTTAGAAGCTTTTCATATGCTGCACTTTGATATAGGTTATACTTCCACCTAACCTTTCTGACCATTGATCAGAGCACTGTAGAAACACTGTAAAGTTTTAAGCCCTTAGTGTTGATCTGTAGGCTATTTTAGTTACTTTTTTCTTACTTTATTCTCTGTAGTAATTTTACAGGAGCCAAGTTCGGAAACTGGGGAAATATTTAAGCCTGAGTTTCTGCTGGAGTTGCTTTAAGTGGTTCTTCAGTGGTATTGGTGATTCATGTGGATTTGACAACTTCCCTAGCTTCGGTTTGACGCTATTTAAAAACACGTAAGGCTCTTGTGATTTTGGCTTTTGCTTCACTAATCTGAAGTCACTTTTACTTTTCCCTCTTGCATTAAATTATGCACCAGCGTTCTTGTGTATCAGTGTGTTATATACACATCAATGAAACCTACTGACTGTAATTATAAGAGTCTGGGAATTAC
The DNA here is from genome assembly GCA_031216105.1 of Dalbergia cultrata. Lineage (NCBI taxonomy): Eukaryota > Viridiplantae > Streptophyta > Magnoliopsida > Fabales > Fabaceae > Dalbergia > Dalbergia cultrata. The sequence goes on along the minus strand of CM062353.1, from coordinate 23,854,526 downwards.
ATTGGATGTTCATGCAGGCTTGCTAACTTGCTATTAGGCACAGAGAGTGAATAGCCATTGATAAAAGTGTGACAATAGGCAAATATTGACTGAAAGGGATTTATTGTGACTCATTTATATGGTGTCAATTGTATTCTTTGGCATTAGCTGCAGCACAAGCAACATTTTTTTTTTTTCAAATGATGTGTCTGCTCATTGCTGTGGAATGAATGTGGAGGGCTCTGAGGATAGAGTGGTTTTCGAGATACTAACATGGCATCCTTTTCATGCAGATTTTATTTTGACTTCAGTCCAACCTATGTTGGATGTGGTCTTATCTGTCCTCACATAGTCAACTGTTCTGCTTTTCTTGGAGCTATTATATCATGGGGTTTTCTGTGGCCTTTTGTCTCCAAGCATGCTGGGGACTGGTATCCAGCTGACCTTGATAGCAGTGATTTTAAAGGTCTATATGGATACAAGGTATGGAAAAGCAAATACACTTGCAGAATACCATTTCCTTATCTTTGTGCTAGCATTATTTGTGATCTATATCTGAGGTCTATCCCAATAATAAGGGGGCACTATGAGTTGAGCTTTTGTCCGAAGTGCAATTATAAATTTAGAACTGACATTGGAAAGTCTTGATTACTTGCAACTAGAGAACCAAGCTTGAACAATCTACTATTTGTTAACTTTTTTTTTTTTGACAGGTACTATTTGTTAACTTATTATGAAATGTAATACATGATATTTATTTTCTTCTATATTTCTTAACTTTCTAGTTCCACAGAAAATAGTCAATAACACACGATCAGGAAATTTAGATCAATGTCAGTATTAGAAAATTTGGAATTTTACTTTCAGCTTGTTATGGTTGAGCACAACAAAGTGTAAGTTTTTATTGTTCTATTTAGCTGTCAATCTTTTGATGTAGTGCCGAAATAGTTTTGCTTATTTTCTGTTAAAATGACTGTGAGCCAGCTGCCAGCCTGAACTTGATTTTGGGTTGTGGCAAAGTTTAATGTCTTGAAAGGTCTGCTTGTCTTGCTCAGCTTAGCAACTTTGCATCCTTATTCAAAGGCTTCTAAAATACTTAATAGCCTTTTAATAATTTCTCTCTCTCTATTAATTGATTGATATGTTCTAATTTGATTGTGTAGTAAAACTTTTTTCTTGTTTTTGTGCAGGTTTTCATATCTATTGCCCTTATTCTTGGGGATGGTGTTTACAATCTGATGAAGATTATACTGATAAATGTAAGGGAGATGTGGAGGACAAACTCCAAACAGACCAGCCTTCCTGTTGTGACAGAGGTTCTTGGTGAGTGCAATAAAATACTTTCTAAATATTTCTTTCAACGAGTGTAGTTCCCTTTTTATAAGTGCCAAAATTCTGTTTGGTATCCATTATGTCATTTCCCATGCAGGACATATGTACATGTCATCAATCATTAGTCTTCATTCATTTGTTTCTTTCATTTTGCCTATAAAATACCCTATTATGGTGACTACAGTCCTTGATTTTACATGGCTGCTTGGCTCTGGATAAAGAAATTAGGTTGCATAGTGGCAAAAAAATGACCTTAATGGCGTTAACTCAAACTGAAATGCATGTATGATTGTCTGCTCCCTGGGTTGTCATCTGAAAGAGGAAGTATTACGGGTATATACATTATGCTAAACTACAGTAATGTTAATTTTGTTTCCTCCATTAGGCATCAAAATGATCTTTTATCATTTGATGATGAAGCCATGTCATGTAGATTGATGTGGTATCTGATTACTACTAGTATAGCCCTTGTTTAACCTGACTTTGTCATAGACATTGGCAGAGGACCTTAACACAGGTCTCCATGCTTGCTTGACCTTATATGGTCCTGATTTGAATGCATATGTTTAATCTGTAGAAGTTAATTATTTTCATATGCATGTTCTCAGATGGGGAGAGTTCTCAACCCCAATTAGAAGAGAAGAGGAGGGACGAAATATTTTTAAAGGACAGGATACCCACCTGGTTTGCAGCATCTGGATATGTGGGCTTGGCCACAATATCCATCGCAACAATACCAATTATCTTCCCTCCTCTCAAATGGTACTTCGTTCTTTGTTCATACATCATTGCCCCTGCTCTTGCCTTTTGCAATTCTTATGGCACAGGGCTCACAGACTGCAATCTGACATCCACTTATGGGAAGATTGGTCTTTTCATAATCGCGGCTGCTGTTGGCCCGAATGGTGGGGTAATAGCAGGGATAGCATCTTGTTCTGTGATGATGTCGATTGTTTCAACCGCAGCTGATCTTATGCAAGATTTCAAGACCGGCTACCTCACCCTCTCATCAGCAAAATCTATGTTCGTGAGCCAGTTGATTGGAACAGCCATGGGTTGCGTAATCGCTCCCCTCACGTTCTGGATGTTCTGGAAAGCCTTTGATATTGGGTCACCTGATGGCCCTTATAAAGCACCATATGCTGTTATATACAGGGAAATGGCCATACTCGGCGTCGAGGGATTCTCAGAGCTTCCAAAGTATTGCCTGGCCATGTGTGGCGGTTTCTTTGTGGCTGCACTGGTTATCAATCTTCTCAAGGATGTGATTCCGAAGAAGTACTCACAGTACATCCCTATCCCAATGGCCATGGCAGTTTCTTTCTACATTGGCGCTTGCTTTGCAATTGATATGTTTGTTGGAACTGTGATATTGTTTGTGTGGGAGCGGTTGAATAGAAAGGATGCAGAGGACTATGCTGGAGCTGTTACTTCTGGTTTGATATGTGGTGATGGGATATGGACTATTCCTTCTGCTGTCCTCTCTATTTTGAGGATCGACCCCCCCATTTGCATGTACTTTGGGCCCTCTGCAAGCAGCTGAACTAAGCAACTTTCCCTAGTCTTTGAAATATTTGTTGTTCTTGTGTGTGCGTGTAAATATTTGGATGTAAGATCACGGGGAATATCTATTTCATTTCCTCTATGTATCTCACTGCACATGACTACGTATATTATATTAGATATGTAGGAAATTATGTCCCTCAGTGGTATTGGGAAACAAGAGAAGAGGTGAGGGTTGTCTTAACCCGAATTTATCTCTATCTGTATATTCCTCATTTATTCTCTTCCAATTTGGTTCAGTTCTGATCCATGAACTTCGGCCAGTCTTGCATTCAAATATGTTAAAACATAAAACTGCTCTGAATATTGAAATTATTGCTCACATTATTTTGAATTCTGCATATACATTCGTGTGAATGGCCTTGTTGCAAATCAAAAATATGTTCCAAGCTGATAAATTGTACAATTAATCTTGGATTGTGAATATTTTTATTCTTTTACTTCTTGTTGACAGGGCAGTGCAAATAGTGCTAGGAGGCATGTAATGCTTACATTGAGCCACCCCCGGGAATCGTAGATATTGTTCGAACACTGAAACTATTGGAATACTAATCTTACCAAGATAAGGACAAAACAATGTCGAAATTGTACAATTGGGATAACATATCTTAAGATACGTATCACGTATAGTAAGATATTAACATGTTACATCAAGAAGAGATTTTGATTCAGCTATTCAATACTATAAAAATTTTATAAATAGAAATATGATAAGAGTACACTGTAAAAGCTTCTGTGTATCAAAATTATGCCTTGCCCTAAGTACTTCGATCTTTTTTTTCCGGTCAGATAAAGACAAATGGTTGGCTCTATAATTTTTTTTAAAAAAAATTTCGTGTGTCTAGAGCAATTCTCAATTCTGAGAATTGGTTCTCTTTCCGAGCTGAAAAAATGAAAAAGAATCGGTTCCCTTAGGATGGATTTTGCACCTTCCGCAAGCAATTAAATGACATCATGTCTGAGCATTGTTAATTTATTCGGCTTGTGCAAATATCTGTCAGTGAGAAATTGCTACAACTATTGCTATCATGTCTATGGCCTGAACTAAAACTCTGCCACCATAAGCTAATACTCCCTTCCTTTTAGAATATCTATTAAATTTTCAGATAAAATCATCTTTTAAAATATTTATCAATTTCACATTCCAATGAAATAAAATTTTTTTGTTCTAATAGTGTCCATGAATAATTAATGATCATTAGTGTAACATTTTATTCTCAACCATTTGATGTGCTTTACAAGTAATGACTATTAGGATATATTAATTCATACACAATAATTTTACATATAAATACTCTATTATCATATTATTTATCATTTTCTTAATACCCATATTTGTTTAAACTTAACAGGTATTTTACAAGGGAAGAAGTAGTTAATTGGCATATTGAGGCCAGCACAAATGGTGTGTCTGTTGCCTCAAGAAAGGCTGCATCTCGAGGAGTCAAGCTTTGGCTCCGAGGTCAGACACTCATCCCCCTCCCCAACCAAAAAATAAACCAATAGTTAATTGGAAAAAAAAAAACAAAAAATGACAATCTTCAGGTTTTTGCAGTTTGCATGACACCATTGGAAACCATTTTCACGATCTAAACCAAAAAGAAAGAAAGAAAAGATAATTAAAATTGTTTCTATCAATTTTTCTTTTTCCTCAGTGGTCTCTATCAATTTTTGCATCTCATTAATTGGTTCCGAAAGACAAAAACTGACATTTTAATCCTAACCTTTTAAAATGTCAGTCAATTTAATGGTTTCAATAAGTACTCCGATAATTAATAAACATACTTATTGAATATGTCTAATGCTTTCATTAAGTATGCATTATTGGATAGTCCAAGTCTTAATACTAGAAATTTTATATTTATGAATAGAAAATTAGGGAGTGATAAGTAATAATGTTGTTGGATCCATCATTCATATGCAAATGTAAGCGAGTTTACATATACGATGAGAGATAACATTATCATTTATCACATTATATTCTCTCTAATTTCCTATTCATTAACATAAAATCCCTATCATTAACATTTGTGCTTTCCATTGATCGATTAACATTCATGAGTATGTACAAATAACATTAGTCTAGTTTTCATTTGACTTTCATGTCTTTATTTATTATTATTATTATTATTTTGTTGGGGAGGGGGGAAGGAAAAACAAAAGGTAAGAAGGAATTTCATCGATACTTTTTCAAAGGAAATGATATAAAGAGTTTAATTTCTATGCATTTAAAGTGTAAACTATCAACCAATAAAATTTAAAGAAGTGTCAAATCATGGTGATTAGGTTATCTAGTAGGATTTAACACTTTTTTAAATTTCTAGTGATTGATAATATAAAATTATTTTATATTATCAGTGTATAAAAATTAAATTCTATACTTACAATGATGTAACTTGTGCTTTAATTCTAGCTTTATGACAATAAATTTGGTCTTGACAATAAATGGTTAAAAAAATGTTAAAGGGGCATGTGATTCATTCTTCTTTTCAGGGTGACACATGTTAGTCTTAGGCTAGGTATGGTAGTGTTGTGGGTCTAAAAAAATAGTTCTTGAAAAGTTATTCTCAAAAGGCTACTATAATAAAATTCATAATAATTAAGCTTTGATGAGCAAAAGCATTCAAATTTTTTGGTTTACTAGAAAGAAAAAATTGGATTATGCTTTTCAGACTACTTCTTAGGGAGGCATTACCTACCAAATGCACCCTTAGTTAAAATAGTGGACACCATATGCGAAGGAGCTAAACACGTAAGAATTGATGTCACCTTTAAGGATCTTAGAATTGCACTATCACTATGCCTATAGACACCTCATTATTCTTACTCACCCCGCAACGCACACCACACCATAGCCATCCCATGCCACCTTCATATCTCACTCACCACTCAGTCTTCCTCAAACCATTATACTATCTAGAGTCTGTAAATGTTAGAGGAAGCACTACTTGTCAATGGAGATGGGACACGAAAGGACACTTCATATACACAAGCTCTTTGCTCCTTTGAGTAAAGATTTCGCGTTTGGACACCTAGAGGAGAGATTTTTTATTTTTTGGTATTTGTGGATGGCGTATTGCATGAAGCTTCTTAGAATTGGCTAAGCCACATATTCGAAGTCATGGGTAGAATGGTGGATGTGTTTATATCCAAGAAATCAAAAAAAGCCTTAACAAACCTATCTACATTTGTGAGGTATCAATTGATAAAGGAAGCTTCAAGAGCCATGCAAGAGCTAAATGAAATGGTGATCGATAGATAGAAGGCCATTATGGGTGAAGTAACATAAGGAAGCACAATTTGTTTTCTTGCAAAGGGTCCAGATAAATGCAGAAGTTTAGAGGTCTAGTTTTGCAAAATCGACCATAAAGAAAAACACAAGTTGACAAGAGGCAGTTTTGAAGTTCAAGACAATCATAGTAGAAGACCTGGGAATGCTCATGGAATTAAGGATATTGATGATTGCTAGAGGGTGGTGATAGTCAAAGGTGAGGTTAACACAAGCCTTGTAGTCTATGGTGCACAAACACAAGTAAGAGTTTCTAGTATGGTATGAGTACAATGTAGGGATATGGCATCTACTACGACAACGTACAACCCACAAACACACATATATAATATCATATAATATAATAGAAACATACAAAATAAATATAAAATTACGGTAAGAATTTGTAAAATATGTCATTTTAAATAACCCAAAATCTTAATATATCTATAAGATATTTCAAACTACAGGAGATAAAAAAGTTCTTGCATTTTTCGTGCTTGCTACTTAGATCACTTTTGAAAAAAAAAAAGGTATTGTATGCATTTTTTAGGAAGTCAGCCCACGTTTTGGATCCAAAGCATGCATGGAAATGGCTAGCTTTTGGTTGTTTTGGTGCATCATAGCTTACGGTTAACCTTATCAATATGATGGAATGACCTATTCTTGCAAAAAAGTTGGTAGATATGGGAAGACATCTCTACCATTAGAGTTATATCAACATTTTTTTGTAATGTTGCTTATTTTTTAATCAAAAGTCTATATGAGCAAGGTGCTTCAAGATTGGGTTTCAATAGTGAAAGATATCTTTATATATATATATATATATATATATCAAAATGTGAAAAATCGAAGGAATAGAGTATCTACATGAATATTTGGCTCAAGTGTACAGATCTTCAACCTAACACTTGGTTGAAAAGCAACAACCACAAAGTTGGCAAAGCTTGGGGCTTCGTAGTGGGTTTTGATAAAATCTATAAAAAAGAAGAGTATGCAAGTTCCATTAGAATTCTTATTGATACATTCATTCAATTCTCCATAAGTGAATAGGTCTACTTGTAATTTGAGAATGAAGATGAAGATGATCTATGATATTATTTGTACATAAAAGAATGTGGGTGGCAAATGGATCGGTGGAACAAGTATGGCTCCATCTTTCTTTGCCATGAGACTAGTCAGATTCGAGATGCCATGATGGAGGAGAATGAGGACCAAATGATAAGATAAGAGTCTTGGGGATGAAAAGGACATTCTACACAAGGCTAGCTTAAATGATTTGGACTTTGATCAACAATCCCTTGATATTCTCCCAACTTTTAGCCCATTTCTAAAATCAAATGAGGCTTATTAGGAGAACTTCAGTAAAAATGTCCCTAAAACTACTTTTGAGGAGGATTGACATAATACAAATTAAACATGGGATTAGATGATGGGGTTGTTTGGAGGAAATGGTCATTTTCAAGCCCTTTTTAAAGATAATCAAGTTCTTGAAATTTTTATAGAAAAGAAAAGATTAAACAACTAAAAATTCATCAAAAAAGTGTGTTAAAAGAGATGCAATGAGTTTAATGTAAGGCCTAGCACGAGTAAAGTGGGAATTATTGTTCATGAGGAGGTTAAGCATCAAAATCATCCGTTTAAGGAACCAAAGCAAGAGTTGTTGGTTTAAGCAAGGAACACATAGAATCTAGGTAACGTTTAGGTCCATATATTGATAAAGAAAAACCAATTCAATCACTTGCCTAATCCATGAAATTAAAAGGTTGTGTAGCAAGTAAACCTTCTCAAAGAAAGGATATAAGAAAGCTTGAATAAGGAATAATGTTGGGGTCTTAGGAGTGTTTTCTTAGTGTCGCCCTGTGTATAGTGGTTCTATCATGTTTTTTAGTGTTTTGATAGGTTGCATCGCTAAAGTTATGAAATTTAAAAACTACTTGTAATATTAAACTATTATTATAACAAATTACCGACAAAAGTGACATTTGATAATCTTTAAAATAAACATTAATCGAAATTAAATTACAAAATTACAAACTGAATGCCTGTCCGTAGTATTCTAAATAAAATTTTAGTGAAGTATCTGTCGATAAATCCATTGAGAATATTAGGCCCCTATATAGTGAGAAATTATGTGAAACATTACAGATGGAGTTATCTACAAGATGTCACATAATGCTTTCAATTTTTATTTTAGGCAACATTTTTGCTCTCTCATTGAAAAATCTATCAACAATATTGATGGAATAAAAGTCTATCAGTAATGAAAGTCAATAATTTGTGAGTTTCTTATAATGAAAATATAAATACTAGTAGTGCATTTGTCTGCACTCGTATAATTATATAAAAATAAAATTTAAGAATGATTTGTGAAACACTAGTCAAATGTAAGATATGATATTATAATTCATGAATTGAAAGTTAAATATTAATTAAAATTTTTCCCCTTAAAATAGTTTAGATAGCATGGCTAAGGTTTTAACACCCATAAAAGAGAGTGCCAATCTTTGAGAACATTAAGAAAAATGTTTCTGGTCTTTGTGGATTGCCTTCTAAGTAATGCATTGAAATAGTGGCTCCATTAAATCTTTGGAAATTTCGAGGAGGTTGTAGATGTCTTTCTATCAAGGAAAATAAGGTACTCAACATCTTCTCCCTTTGGCTTTGTGAGGTATTGTTAGAAGGAGGAAGCTTCAAAGGCTATTTAAGAGATGTACAAAAAGGAGGTTGGTAGATAATGAATTATTGTGACTGAAGCATGAACTAGAAGTCATGGTGATAAGTTCACTAGAAGGTTGAATGATAAAGAACCCAACAAATATTGGTGTTAGAATATTTTCGTAGCAAAAACCATCAGTCATGTACTAAGTAGAGGCTTTGGGCTGCATAGGATGAAGCATTATAGGTCAAGAGGAATCATGTAGACAATAATAGGAATGACAATGGAAGAGATTAGGAGGAGCTAAACATAGAGGATATAGAGTGGTTAGCACAAAGCCTAGTTATTGATTTCATCAAGCCTATGAGGTACACCATTCTAAAAAATAAACTAGTGCAAGTTTGTGATGGTGTTTTGGGTGTCAAATCTTTAAACTCCACCAAAGTTCTTATCATTTCCAAAAAGAACTTATGTAAAATTGGAGGATCATGGAGATTTGTGGTGTGTTTCAATACAAAAAAACACTACTAAAAGGAAGCCTTTTAGCTTTGTTTTCATCCACATCAAAACCTGTATTTATCATTTCATTAAAGAATGTGTTTTATTTTCTATTGGTGATATAGGGTGCTATTTTTTTTTTTAAGGAGATAGGTTAGGAACGACTTGGCCATTCTAGCACCATACTCTCATTTCTTGACAATGTCTGTTTGCTCAAAAGAATGGATTACAATGATCTAGTGACTTTCAATTTGCAACTTTTAAGAAAACAAATAGTCAGCTCCTGATAGGTGATAAGGTAAATGCTAATGGTAAAGAAGCCCTTGTGTCTAATGAGTATGAACCAAAAATGGCGATTTCATTAAAGAAGTGGTTTGTGAATGTGTGTTGATCATAGAATGAACGTGTGCTAGTACTGGAACCTAAAAGGACAATGGCTACTAATCAAATATCCTGATTGATGTCTCTCATCTATATGAGGGTAGCACTTCTACTTTCCTTTATGCTAGGCATACCCTTAATCTCACAAACAAGAAGGAAAATATGGCCCTACAAATTATTGGTCGGAATAGGATAGTCTCCTTGGGCTAGAGCATGATATCAAATCCGTAGAGGATAGGTTTACTACACTAGATAGGTTTCACCCAAGCCTTATTTAGAAGCCTCTCCTAGGTTTGATCCAAATGCATTTGTGATTGCAATTAGTTGGGACTTATCTAACCAAAGCATTGGAAGAATCCTCAAAACCTAATAAGGGGTCTATAATGAGGCAATGTGTGGGATAGAATAAATTTTCCCTTTTAGGAATGGTCTTGAAGAAGATTCCTTTGTCTAGGATAAAGTAATTACAACCTTGGTAGCATAAAAGAAGTCAAAAATAAGGAAAAATCGTGTGTATCCAAGAAAAAGAAAATAATCTCCATTATTTTCTCTTCAAGTCCCTATATTGGTTTTGTCGAGATCACTTATGTCAAGTACAACTTTGACACCAACAACACTTGAAAGTATTTTTACACCAACTATTTATTGTAGGTTTTGACCGTTGATGTTGACAATAAATAATCAACGAATCCCTTTTGTGCATGAAGTCAAATTGCTTTAAATCAGGTGTTTGTTGACAAATTCAAGAGTTTGGACGTCAACCTTTGCTTTTTCATATCTCGATTCTGGGAGTGAAAAGCTACTCCTCTTGAGTTCCACACAAAAAATAATCGAGTGTCAAATAAATGTGAACATTGTAAGGATGGAATACATAATTGTGATTTATGTGTTGTGAGTGAAATATTTGACAGATTACTAAAGTATAGAAGAATTGTAGAATACAAAGTACTTGATTGATAAATGTAAGTAAAGTAAAAAAAATGTAGAGGAATTAAAGGAAATCTAGTCCTAAGAAAGCAAGAAATGAGGTTGGGAAAAATATTTAGGAGACTTTGGACTCTGTTTTGTCATCTGGGTGACTTTATAGAGTGAGTATGTGAGTAAAAATTCTAACCTTTTACAAACATACAGAACTAGTATTTATAGACATCCTAGGACTCTAAGATTGTGACACTTGTCTTTAGCCATGTCCTGGGATATCGTCCACGTGTCTTTGACAATTTCTTTCTTTTTCATACCCTTCCTCATCAAGCAGTTGCCACTTCATCATGTCTTCATAGAGCTTCGATCAATAACTATTGGAAACCGCTGACAATTGTTGTTCACTATCAATTGATTAGTGTCTATCTACTTGTAGTCATTATGGCCATCTTCTCAAAATTTTCTAAGTCCCAAATGACAAACATGGACTTCGACTTGTCGAGCTTAAGCATAAGAACCTTGCCATTATCAACTTCCAATCTTGGATATTCAGAATCCATCATGAGTGATGATCATCAGCTTCGACCTATCGATGAATAAACCTGAAACTTTGTCTATTTTGCCTTGTGAGTCAAACCTCACAGCCTTGGCCCAATTTGATATGTCAAATATTTGTCATACATAGAACCTTCCAACCTCAATAATTGAACTTGTCACAATGGCTCTCAATCCACTAGGGTTGAACGAAAGTTGAATGTCTTAATACTTAGTGAAATTTGGTGCCAACACCAACATGCCTTGTCTCTCCCCTAAGGACCTTACTCACCACAAGTATCGATGTCGAACCCTTCTCAATATTCCTTACAGTTTTGACTCCAGCGCTTCACCGTCATAGTTATTATCCTTTTTCTTCCAAGTTCTCACCTTTATTTCATGAAAATATCTCATATTGAGAAAGTCTCTGAGATCAACTTCATTTTGAAATATTTTCATACCAACAAATACAAACTCACTTTTGATCGGAATCAATTTTGATAAAATCAAGTTGATACAAACCCTTATTTATAAACGCTAATCCAAACACCCATTCCACCTTTGGGAAAAAGATGAGAGCACCCTTTTAAAGACCCAATATATATATATATATTCTGCATTTGATGTACTTTCATTAATACTATTGGTTGTTGAGCGCTTGATAGTGGCAAAAATAGGATTTTAATTTGAGTCGGCATGATAGAAAAATTGATGCATACTATTATCTGAGAGACTATATTAAGTATAATTATAGTGTATACCAAAAATTCAAGTATAAGGGGATCATGGCCCGTACGTGTCCCTTTTGGCTCTAATGCTTGAAAGAGGGTATCATACTGAGTTAGGATGTTGGAGAGTAAAATAAGTGTAATTTAGTATTTTTTATTCTTTGAATAAAATTTTTACCACCTTTTGCAAGAAAAAAAATAAAAGATAACATTAAACTTCGATTAAACAAAAAATTGTGAAACTAAAAGGCTGAACGCATCTATATCATATTCATTACGAATTACATATAGGTTTTAATAAATCATTTGCAAATCAGTTTTGAAAAATCAAGCTATACAGGGCAAGGTGTGCGATTGTATACTTTTTAAACGGCTTTAGAGCTTAAGCAAGAACAGGATATAGATGTCTAACACAGTACCATTAAGATTGGTGCTCTGTTGTGTATGTACATAGTCTTCCAATACAGTTCACACACCTTCCAAACCAAGCTTACAAAGTACATGTCCTTTTTCTTTTATTTCTCTTGTATTATTTCTCTATCATCACAAATCAAAGGGGTGTCCATAACGTGACGATTTTGATATATACAAATTACTCCTCTTAAGTTTATTGGCTCCCTGCGCTGTAAACAGTACTGGTGCTTGTTACTACGGGAATCACCTTGAAGAAGACATTCTTTATGATTTTCTTTCTTTTCCTCCAAGACTCCAACAAGCATTTCCTATGTAATATGCACGAATATTCCTTCCCGAAAGAAATTTTGGCAGTTTTTCATGTTGCTGAAAGGGGTTTGCAGTTTCTCAAAGGAATGAATAGGAAAAAGAAAGATATAAGGTGGGTCGGAGAGAGCTAGTTGGCCTGGCCAAGGGCCAAGCCTATCTGCCATTCAATAAAAACAAAAGACATTTTTGCTTTTTAATTTAATTTGAGAATCTAGTTCTTTAGTATTTTTATTGCCATTACAATGTTGGATTCTCTTTGTGAGTGTAAAATCCAATGCCATCAAGCCAGCCTAAAGTCACAACTCAGAAAATTTGCCAATCAGTCACATGGCACAGATTGTGACATCTTGGATAGTAAGCCCACTAACCTCCATAAGAATCTTTTTCAACACATTTTGTGACAGATTGATAAACACAAACCATTCATTTTAGTGGGTTATCTCAAATTATGGCGATAACTTTGCAAGATGACAGGATGTATACCTGCTTTTTTAATTTTCTAGGCGTTATTGAATCATTTTATACTATTATGATTCTTTGTCCTTACTTCAAACCTTCAACAAGAAGCACAAATATGTGACTATCATTTACAAGAAATTGTGTGCGATAAAAAAGGGAAAACCATTTGATTGCTAAACTCTAATGAAAACCTTGTATCCAATACAATGCATATTGTATGAGAAAACGGAATAATAAAAAGAAATAAGATAAAAAAAACACACAAAGCAAAAAACAAACGATAGAGATGAGCTACGAGGATAAAGGTGAGGTCCTTCATGTCAAAAAGTGCAATTTTGTTAGAGATTTTGTCAATATTGGAGCTAAGAAAATAGTGGCCGCAATTCTATTAGAGATTTTGTCAGTTCTAGAGCAAAGAAATTACTGGCTGCAGATCCTATGTTAGTTCGAGGCATGAAACCACTTCCTTTCTCTAATTCTACCTAATAGTACTTACAGCCCATTCTTCAAAATCCAGAATGGGACCATTGTCTTTTGTATAAATCATGTTTATATTCAAATCATTAAAGTCTATATCCCAATTTATATCTCTGATGACATGACTCAAGTCATTAAAATTTTGATGGGAAGTTGCAGGTTCAATCATTCATGGGCCACATTTTACCATTTCCTACCAAGGTGCTTGCACCTGATCCTATATATGTAGAAAAAAGTAAGTTGTAGAAATACCATACAGGACTTGAGAAAAGTGTAGTATTCTACCCTGAAAGAAAAGAAGATCTCAAAATTTACATGTCACCAGTTGCTGCCATTGGCTTGGACCTAATTTTACCTTCTTAATTTGGTGTCTGTAAAAGGTTGATTAACTGCTACCTTTACTCAGAAAAATAAAATAATTAACAAATATGCTACTTCCACCATAAGCCTCTATTTCATTAACTGCTACCTGATCCACTTAGAAAATCTGCTACTTCCACCATAAGCCTCCATTCCAAACCCCCTACTTTTCAAAGTCAAAAGAATAAAAAAAAAAGAAAGAGACGCGCATTAACATGAAAACAAAAGCATGTGATCGATATTTTCAAATGGAACAAGAAAATCTTTATGGCAAGATATTTTGAATTATGCGAGGTCATTGGTTGATAGTACTTTCTCGGGAAATAATTGTCTAATTTTCAAATTTTATTTTTTTCATAAATATCTGTTCATTTAAAAAATTTAGATAATATTTATTATCTTTTTCAATCATTCCCCTTCATTAGTGAAAGAGAGTAAATGGGGAAAAAATAATTAAATAAGAGAGATGATTAATATTAAAAATAGAAGTATTGTAAAATACATCTAAATTCCATTAATAGAGACGTTTTCAAGTTTGAACCACTTTCTTAATTTCTATGCAAAATTTAAATCTGAACATTTAAGTAGTAATAGATATGCATTAAGTGTGAGTTGGGAAGTTCGTATACCAATTACGGATTTACATGAATTTTGGTACATGCAGAATCAATACGTTGACACACGTTCCGAATTAAATAGAAAAACGTTTAATTAGATTTGCATAAGTTGCTCCTTAGAGTTGATTTGCGAAAAAAGACAAAACAAAGACTATTTTTCGAGTTGATAAACGTGAAATTATCATTACCACAGTGAAAAACTGATAATTATATCATATCCACGTCCAACCCATTTAAATTGGTAGGCCAAGACTAAGAAATTCTTCTTCATGCTCTTTTTTTTTTCTTTTCATTTTGTCCCTTCTGAAAACTTTCCAACTTCTGTCAACAAAGAACCGCAAAGCATTTGTTTTCCTTTTTTTCTGATTTTGCAAGCCGATTAACTCAAGTGTTAGAGCATTTTCAGTTTTTATTTTATTTTTGTATCTTTGGAATTAAATTTGTAAGAATTTTTAAAGAGCTTTCCAATATGTTACAAAAAGAAATCACATGAATTGATTGTATTAAATGAGGTTTTCACAAATAACATTACTCAACGTGAAATAGGAGAAAAAGAATTTGACACTAAAACAGGACCCACCAACACGTTGGTATAGAAGTAGCTGAGACATTAAGCTTTATCCATTTTCAAATGACTCAAGAAGAATTTGATGATCACTTTAAAAGAATATTGTTATTTGTATTCATTATATATGAAACAGTATACTGACTCACACATTATTCACCATTAGAAGATATTTGTACTTTTTTAAATGGGGTCCACACCCCATTCAATAATAAATGAAATATGAATCGATACGATATTTTACACCATATGAATATAAATAACAGTTTTTCTCCCGAAAAAACATGATGTAACACTCGTACAAAAAGATTATACCGTCCAATGCTTCAGGTCATGAAACACTTGATATTTGAGAAGAATCACCACTAAGCTAGCCTTTCATGAGCTAGCCTCCTTTTTTTTATTATTATTATTGTTAGCCATTTCATGCAAAGACAAGTTCAACACTTGTGGTATTGAAAACATGAGTCGTGACTAAAGTGATCAAGACTAGCTTAGATTCAAGCTTATCCCATATGGAAATGAGTCTTCATAGTAAATAAAGCCCTAAAGATAGGAAACCCAATGTAAAAAGAGAAGATCTTTTCCCATTCAAGCTTTGAACTATTGTGGTATTGGGGCATAATATTTCAACAGCTAGATTTCAAGGAGGGGCCTCCCTTGTCTGCGTGGTGGGAAACACATGTGACTGGCAATGCAATCACCAACACACACACAACCACACCTAGCATCATTATCATTCATCACAAAAACAGAGGAATTGAATTGGTCTTCTCTACATCAACGCACATAAAAGTTAAAGAGTAAATTCTTAAATTGTTCCACGTAAAAATAACATAAAAAAAAGTGTCAGACAAAAACAACTAAAGACTTAGTTTGTCCTATATAATTGTGACTGTAAAGGACTATCAAATATATTTTTTTCTTTTATTTAAGAACTAATTTATTTGATATTGAATGTGTTTGTTTTAAATTTTTTAAAAATAAAATTATGACACTTAAATTTTGGGTTTGTTTTAGATTTTAAAAGAATGATTATAAAATTTAAATTTTATAAATAATTGAAAATAATGAAAATTAATTTTTTATAAAACCTACTCCTTTTAACTTATATAAAAAATCTGAAAACAGATTTATTTGAGATTTTAATTATTTTTACAAAATTATTCAAATATATGAAAGTAATTTTTTTAATGCAAAAAGCAATTTTTAACCCCTAGATTCCTATCCAAATGTGTCCTTTATGTATAATTGAAAAGATTGAAAATTGATTTTTTTTATTTATAAACTACTCTTTTTAAAAAAATAAAAATTATTTTTTAGGGTGAAAAAAGTGATTCCATCCAAAAAAATCTCATCCAAGTTCCCCCATTATTTTTTTACCATAGACCAAAATTGAAGTTTTACTCTAAAGTTAAAACTTAAGATAAAGAGTGCTTTTATTCTCACTTTTGAAACATGCCACAAAACCTAAAATGAAAAAAAATATTCTTATTTTCTATCCATGATTTTAACCAAATCTCCTAGATAATCAAGTTCACATGATAATAATAAGAAAAGAGGTGTAAAAGATAAGAGAATGGAAATGTACAAGGAACGTTAGGGAGATCAAAACAATGGGGGAGTGGCAGGAAAATGATACCTAATTTTTCGTTACCTGTGTGTTTGGGAGTTGTTTTATGGAAGGAGTGATATGACAACCAATGCCCACCAAAGCCGCTGCATGCCCTCTTAAATAGTAAATTTAGTCACCCCTTAAATTGGGGGGGTTAGAGACAATTGTTATATGAGTCCCTCCCTTTTCCTCCTCAACACCCAAATAAAAAAGTATTATCTTATCATTCACTCCTCTTCTCACCTCTTCTTCTTGCTCCATTAATGACCCTTCCATTCCACCCAATTTAAACTTCCAAACATAGCCTTAGTCCCCATTATGACGTAGCCAATAACTTTGTGACGTTCCATCACTCTGAGTGATCATTTGACTAAATTGATTGTTTTTCTGCCTCAGGAAAGTCTCACGATCTTTCAGAATTTGGAGATAACTGTTTTCAGTCATGACTCATGAGAGGTATGATTTTTAATTTTTGTTTTTTTTTGGGCAAAGATGTTACTTAATCAATCCGTTTTCTGCTCCTTTATCAACAGTGGAAAGGGGAAAACAATCATTCGGCTTATTTTTACTTTTGAAATTTGGTGAATAAAGCAACTTTGGACCAATTATTGGACTAACCAATTCCTATGTGAACAAATTCTCGTTTATAATTAAGGATCAATTGCTTGATAGGCCATAAGACTTGCACGTTAAGATTGTTCAAACAAAAAGGGGAAATAAAAAGTGATAATCTGTATAGTTCATCATGTGAAAGTAATCTACAAACTGGTTTAACAGGAAGACGTGAACTTGCTACGGCCATACTCAAACTTTGACATGTGAATATGTAATTGAATCGTAAATTTTATGAACAGTGCTATTATAGTAAAACCTAATGTTAAGTTGTTCTCTGTCTTGTTGTAAAGCACTTAAAACTAAAAGTGGATGACATTGATAGGTATGTAGGACAGCTTCTAGTTAAGTGAACAGCTCTATTATTGCCATCAGACGACAGTGCAGAAGAGCGTACATATATACTTCTCTATTCTATGCACAAGCACTCCTTTTTGGTCTAATTATCGATATTTGACTAATTCTGTTTAAATTACAGTTATGAGTGCATACAAGGGCGAGTTCTCCATTTTTTCTACAATGGACTAACGGAATTTCATACTTTGCAAGAATGAATTTCTAAATTAAAGATTCAATGTTTATAGGTTCGACTACTACATGAAATAATCGAATATCAATAACACCGTAAAAAGAAAAAAACTCCTGAATTAACTTTTAACTAAACAAGATTTGATCCCAGAGAGCACACAACTTATTTGAAATTTATAAAATCATTCAGGCAGCAGCGACTAAAGCCAGTGGTAGTTTATTATGAGAGTGGGTGAAGTAAATCTAAGCTCTATAAACATACATCAAGATTGAAAGTTATTTAATGATCACATGATCATTTTAGAAAAAGCACATAATTTATATTTTAATGTGGTTCAGATTCGACTTTTCCACTCTAAAAATAAATCATTCCTCCTCACTTGAATTGTTACCAATCATATAATAGGGAAATGAAGAGTAATGTTATTTGAATAATTAAAAGTAGATATTTCATGGAGATTAAAAAAAAGATTTAATTATCATGCTCTGACAGTGTAAAAAAATTTTACACAGTCATCCAATCATGTGTTGCCACATAAGCTATAATAGTTGACTTTTACACTTATTATTTCTTAAAAAGTTATCTACATGAAATATTTTAATTAGACAATAGTGTAAAATATTTTTATACTGTCAGTGCATCAAAATTAAACTTTTAAAAAAATTCCAAATATGGTAGATTCTAGATTCACTATTTTTTACTTCTTTTTTAATATTTGTCACTTTTTATATCTTTTCTATGTTTATGTTACCAATATATCTAATTTTTATGTACAAATATCATTTGTCAAAAATAAAATATAAGGTAAGAAAAAGATATTATGTTCGGAGGCCAACGAGTTTACTTGGACAAGTTTTAAAGGTGCATTTCGACCATATGGATGGAGTAAGTAACTTGGGTTAAAAAACAAAAGTTGATTCCTACCTAGAAAACTATTGGAAATTATCCAAATTTGCAATCGAAAATTGCTATTTATAGTTTCTAATTTTAGAAATATCGGGAAAAGATATGAAAAAAAAATGTGAAATGTTTTTAGATTTGAAAATTTGTTAGGATTTTATCTAAATTTGAAAATTACTAATTATTAGGACTGAGGTCAAATTTAGGGAGTGTGTAAACTATTATAAATAAAAGTTTTGACAATTGTTTAGGCATGCGAGGAAAATATAATTGAGAGATTAAGAATGAAGAGTGGAGAGGAAGATGATGATGATGAGGATGACATGAAAGGTGAAGAGGAAAATGGTAAGACTGATGTGATGTTTTGCTATTGATGAAGGGTTTGCAACTTTTTTCATAAGAGTTACATTGATGGAAGGTTTGCAGTTTTCGCCAAAAAAGTTACATTAATGGAAGGTTTTCAATTTTTGCCAAAAAAGTTGTAGTGATGGTGTTATACTTTGTTAGTAGCGGCGGTGCAAGTGAGGATAGTTTGTGTAAAAAGTCTTCCTAGCAATATGGTGTTAGACGGTATGTTCTGTGAATAATGGTAAATTTTTTTTAGATTTGTTAAGCTTGATTATTGTATTCCTCATTAAATTAGCAGATTGACTTGTGAGGTCATAGATGTAGGTAGTTGAGGCTGAACCATGTTACTTTTCTTGTATTCCTTTGCTTTATTGATTTGATTGATTTAAGTTGTATGGGAATTACGTCTCAACAACTGCTATTGGAGCAGGTTCTAATTTGTTATGGTGTTGAAGTTGCCAAGCTTGGACTTGCATTTTTGTGATGAAGTTTTATGGGCCTGTTTGGAAACAATTTTATAAAACAGTTTTTGGTTTTAAAAAATAAAAGATCAGAAAACCTGTTTGGGAAGTTGCTTTCTCTATGTTGGTTTTAAAAACCAAAAAACACATAATGATTTTTTAAAACAAAAAAACAAAAAAAGGTTAGAGTTGTTTTCCAACTCTTTTGTGAAACTTGAAATCCCTCCCCTTATTCATGCCTCCCACCATCTACTGTAGTGGCGCTACTAAGCTCTTCCTCCATTCGCCGACCAGCTCCACCAACACAGGCAACCTAGATCTGCCCATGCACGTGACCTATATTTGCCTCCTCGAGCGACCCAGCTTCGCTCCCATGCGCGACCCAACTCCACCCCCATGTGTGACCCAGCTCCGGCCTTGTGCGCCACCCAGCTCCTTCGCCATTCACCGACACACGCAACCAACTCCACCAGCGCAGGCAACCTGGATCTGCCCCTAAGCGTGACCCAAATCGACCCTCTTGAGACACCCAGCTCTGCCGCCCATGCACAACCTAGATCAGTAGTAGAGCTATGTGCGGTTAAGATTGGTGGATGAAGGGGGCTGTGGTGGTTTCTAAGCTTAATGATGATGGTGGTTTTGATTTTTTTTTCTTCTCTGGTTTTTTATGATTTTTGGCTTGTGGCTTTGGTTTTTGAGCTGGTAGCTTTGGTTTTTGAGCTGGTAGCTTTGGTTTCTTCTATGGTCTTTGATTTTTTCTACTTTGGTTTCTGAGCTTGATGATGATGGTTGCTAGTGGTTTCTGTTTTTGCTATGGTGAGGAAGATGAATGCCAAACAAGTTTTTTTTATTGTTTTATTTTTAAATATTGTGCTTAAATTTGTTTTCTAAAACAGTTTTAAAAAATTTCAAAACAAAAACACTTCCAAATAACACCTATTTTTTTCAATGAACCTTTGATGAAGGTGGAGCACTCATAAAGATTTGTGTTTCAGAAATTGAAGATTGGGTGGAATTTCTATCAAGGTGGACTCCAAATTCCTAATTAAAGATTGTTATTTATAGTTTTCAATTTTATAAATACTTGGAAAAGATTTGAAAGGAAAAAATATGAAAAATCTTTTTAGATTTGAAAAGTATATTAAATTTTAAAAATTTGTTAGAATTTTATCTAGAATTAGAAATTATTAATTATTAGGCTTGAGGTCAAATTTAGTGAGTATGTAAACTATTATAAATAATTGTTTTGAGAATTGTTTAGGCATGTGAGGAAAATATAATTGAGAGATTACAAATGGAGAGTGGATAAGAAGAAGGTGATGATGAGGATGACTGGAATGGTGAAGAGGAAAATGGTGAAACTGATGTGATGTTACGCTGTTGATGAAGTGTTTGCAACTTCCGTCAGAAAAGTTGCACTGATAAAGGGTTTGCATCTTTCAATAGAAAAGTTGCATTAATGGAATGTTTGCAGCTTTTGTTAGAAAAGTCACATTGATGGTATTACGCTCTGTGAGTAGCAGCGATGCAAGAGATGATACTTCGTGAAAAAAGTCTTCCTCACAATATGGTGTTAGGCGGTGTATTCTATGAATAATGGTAGATTTGTTTGAGATTTATTGAGATTGATAATTGTATTCCTTAGTAAATAGTAGATTGATTTGCGAGGTTATAGATGTAAGTAATTGAGGCCTAACCAAGTTAATTTTCTTGTGTTCCTTTGATTTATTGATTTGATTTATTTGTGCTGTGTGGGAATTATTTCCCAACAAGAACTATTTAATGGAGTACCGAAAAAAATGTTTGAATCGATAAAGAACTAAAAGAGAGCCTTATTATGGAAGTATCATGTTGAAGCATTGATTAAGTACAAGAGTTAACATTTAGCTCAATTAGAGGGAGAAATGGAGATTTTGACAAAGATGGATGGATATAAGTAGAAGGTGTCAAAAAAGGGATTGACAAAAGGCATTTGCCTATGAAGATAATGTATTCGATAAAGAAAAGGTGGTTGTCTAGCATGTTAAAAAGTGATAGATTGTGGTCTGGGAAGTAGAGAGGTTCCATAACATTCAAGCCATATCCAAGGATTACGATTAAGCCACTTATCAAGGTGATTGTTGACGGTTAAGTTCGAATTTGTCTACAAGTAAGGCCTGAGGTTATTTGGTTAGGGAGAGGTTAAATACTCATAAAGTACCTACTATCCTCACATCACCACTGCAATAGAGTTCCTGATAAATATTGAGTAAACACCATTGTCTAGTAGCCTAGTTTGCTTTCTTTCTCTTCCCATCGAGTTATGTACTTTCATTGTTTATTTAAGTTTATGTATTGTAAAGCACATTGTTGCTTTCATATTTGTTGGTATAAAAGTATATTTTCAAGTGTTGCCAGTGTCAAAGACTTATTTGACATAAGAGATTTTCACAAAATGAAGGTAAGAACGTGGAAGAAAAGTGCCAATGACAATGATGGCGACGTTTTTACATCAAAATAGTTGAGAATACAAAATGTCGAGAATAGGTCAACATTGACCCCCATGGTGAGTAGAGTCCTTAGGGGAGACACAAGGCAGTGAGGACTTAGCAAAATTAATAGTGATGATTATTGTATGTACTCAAAGGCATTTTGGATGAATGTCAAGCATGCATCGACATGGGTTATAGTTAAATTTTCAGAAACTAAAGCTTTATCCAAATAAGTGAAGAACATGGGTGGCTACTAATCATGTTTAGGAATAGTTACATCTAATATTAATATGCACACAAGTCGATGACATGGGAAGTCTACAAAATAAGGAGATCTTGACGCATAAGCAATCTAAAGTAAATGATAATTGCTAGGACAGGTGTCAACAACATATTGTACATAGTTGTCTATAAATAAGAACCTGCTTCAATTTTTGGTTAGTTGGCTCTGGAAACTCAACACTTGCACATGTTCAAGTCACTCTAACACCAAGAATTAAGAGAACAAGTGTAATGATTCTCTCACTGGCTTCATTCATTTGCTCTCCAATTCTTAGGATTATCATTTCATTTCAGTTACTTCTTTTCTTTTCATGTTCTTTTTTTCCTTTACCTGTACTCTAATAATTATTCTATCAAAATCAAGATTAGAATCCTTAATCAATCAAGTTTTGTCATAATTACTTTACTAATATTAAAAAAAAACTTGAACTTTGAGCAATTTAAGTTATGTTTGCATTGCCATTATCAATTTCGAGTTGATAGAAAATACTCTTTAACACTTAATTGTTAAGGAACTTTAGAATTCATAAAGAGGAATTGCTTCTGTTCCCTGAATTGAGATTATGAAGCAAAGCTTGTTGAATTCATATGTTTATCGATGAAAATACAAGATAAACAATATCAAAATAATCTTGTTTTATATTCATTTTGATATGCAAATTATTTCTTCCATGTTAAGTAACATATTTCTAAAACCTTGTGTTTCTTAAGAGGAAGTTATTCCCTCCTCAAATTGAGATCTAGAAATAAAAGTTTAGTAGCCCAATTTATTCCCGATGAAAATCACACATAAACATTGTTTAGCTTGTATTTTTTTCGACAAGCAAATGAAACTCAACAAGCTTTGCTTCCAAGATCTCAATTCAAGGAACAGAAGTGATTCCTCTATGAGTTCTCAAGTTTCTTAAAGAATTATGTCAACGTTTGTTTTTGCCAAAACAATGTCAACAATTGCAATGCAAACTATTCAAGATGTTATTGTTTTTCCAAAAGTAGACAAAATTGTGACAAACAAACTTGAATAAACAACTTTGATTTTGATTATAATGTCAGAATTTACAAGAGCAAGTGTTTCAATACAGTAAACAAGTAACAAAGAACAATAATATGAACTTGAAACAAAGGAAAAGAAAGTCTAATCTTGTGACATCTGTCATATTTGGGCTCGCTACGTATCACCATCCTAATATAAGTGTGACACTCGGCATGCAGACATTGTCCGGTTTGGGCCTAACTTGGCGTTCCTTATCGATTTGCTCTTTCCCCTTCTCAAGGGGAAAATGTGTCTGCATAGAGGAGGTATCTATAGCCTTATAAGGCATGTTTTGTTCCCCTCCCCAACCAATGTGTGACTAGTTTCACCCCTCCTAGTGAGGGCCCAGCATCTTCGCTAGCTAGCACAACGATCTAGGGACTGACTCTAATACCATCTATCACATTTAGGCGCACTTCGTATTATCATCCCCAGTGTGAGTTCTGTAACATCCAGCATGCAGATATTGTTTGTTTTGGGTCTAACTAAGTGCCCCTCACGGATTTGCTCTTCCTCACTCCTAAGGGGAAAATGCTTCTGCATAGAGGAGATGTACATACCCTTATAAGGCATGCTTCGTTCCTCTCCCTAACTGATGTGGATACCTTACCTCTGTTGATGCGTTTTCCCCTGGAGAGTGATGAATTGCAAATCTATTAGGGGTGCCCAGTCAGGCCCCAAAGTAGACAATATTTGTATGTTAGGTGTTATAGAACTCACACTGGGGACGGTGATATGTAGCACGCCCAGATGTGACAGATGATACAGATGGTATATGAGCTAGTACCGGGATTGATGTGCCAGCCAGTGAGGACACTAGGCCCCTACTAGGAGGGGTGGAACTAGTCCTACATCAGTTGGGGAAGGGAACGAAGCATGCCTTATAATGATGTGGATACCTCTTCTATCCAAACGTGTTTTCCCTTTGAGAATAGGGAAGAGCAAATCCATGAGGGGTGCCCAATTAGATCCCAAAGTAGGCAATATCTGCATACCAGGTATTAGGGGCAATCATTACTCTTGACCTCTTTGTTCCTTGTATCAGAGTGACTGTGAACATTTGAGAGTGATGAGTGTTTGATGCTAGAGCCATCTATTGAACAAATGAAGCCTAGAGTGTCTTATTTATAAACAACTATGTACAATAAGATTGTGTCATCTATCCTTGATGATTATTTTGATCAAAACTACCAATGCATCACAATCTCTACATTTGTCGGGCATACCCAATTCGTAACAACCCATGTTCCTCACTCACTTGGGCAAAGCTTTAGCTTTTGAAAATTTTGCTAAGTCTTCTACAGTATATGTTGTAATGCTCAACATTCCTCCAAAAATGCATATGTGTACTAATAATCATCTCCATTATTTTTCTAAGTTCTCACTACCTTAAGTGTAGGCATTCTTGGGGAGTGTTTCTATTTTTGGTAATACCATCATGTTTTTAATGTTAGTGTTGGGTTCATTTTCGCAGCTACTAGCTTGAAGCTTTGGGGAAAGCTATTGATGAGAGCACCGTAGCATTCTTGGATACTGGTTCAGGAACACTCTCATATGCTTCTATGCTGCGCAAGCCATCTCCATACATTGCAGTGTTCTTGGTTCCACAAGTGGTGTTGGTCACTCAAGTATGCAAATTTCTTCTCTCATTATGCATCTGGAAAATTTGAAATGCATTATTTTTTTATTGCAAATTGCAATAGTTGAAAGGTATATCCTGTAGAATATAGATGGTAATTAAAGAATAACGAAAGAAGAAACATGAAAGCTGGTTGCCACGGTGACGCTCTCATCTGGGACTTTCCGTTGATATGCATTAATAGTCATTCTGATACTCAGATCAAAAGTTATGCCTGTTTGAAGTTTTGCCAACAAATAGAGTCTCTATCAGTTTTAGTTTCTGAGATTTCAACTTGTTTCACTTCTGTCTTGTGGAGAAATGGAAATGAAATTGTTATATGGCCTCAGATTCTCTGGCTTGTGGTGATCAAAATAGCTAGTAGAATGGTAGGGATAATAGTTATGAAATTAGCTGGTCTTTAGTAGCTGGTCTTTGAACTGAAATCTGGTTGTTAATCCCTGATATGTTAC
Source organism: Dalbergia cultrata (assembly GCA_031216105.1). Taxonomy (NCBI): domain Eukaryota; kingdom Viridiplantae; phylum Streptophyta; class Magnoliopsida; order Fabales; family Fabaceae; genus Dalbergia; species Dalbergia cultrata. The sequence continues at coordinate 23,829,120 of CM062353.1, read as the reverse complement.
TTATGTTATTTGTCCTGACATGTTACTTATGTTAGCTGTTCCACCCGACTCATTGATGGCAACGACAACTCTTAGCGTTTTTTAGGATGTTCATTTGCATATTGATCCATCCCGAGATGTTGAAAGCACATGCATTATATATAGATGTGTGTGTGTGTGTGTGGTGGTACAAAACTTAAATATTTTTATCTCAATATGCTTTTATATACAAATATATATAATCTTGGGTCCTTGTATTGTAGTCTTATTAATTATGGAAATGCAGCATAAGTTTTGATTTGTTGATTATAACTTGTGGGTGCTACTAGTACTACTGCAACTCTCTTGGGTGCTACCAGGTGCTTCACTTTTTTCATTTTGAGAAGGATGAGATTGTTCACTTTTGCTGCTAGTATGCTACTTGGCTAATTATGTGCACTAAGACCAATGGGCCATATAGTTGCTTTGTTTATATTTATGTTTCCCCATGCAGGATGACTCTGGTATTAAATGAACTGAAAGGCACATAAACTGATTTGTTGTTACTTGTTAGAATATGGAGAGTCAATCATGCTTCTTGTAATGTGTGTCTCTTATATTCATACAAAACTTAAGCGGTTATTTGTTATTTTTATTCTATATAAAGAAAACTAAAAGGACATATTATTGGATGATTGCATATTGCCCAAAGTTTGAAACTGATAGAAGCTTGATCTAGGAAACTGATAGAACCTTGATCTAACATGATGCTGAGTAGCAAAATACTTTTTGTATTGTTTAAAAATGCACTAATCTTAGCTCTACATGTTTTAGCAACCACCCAAATAGAACATATTTGTCAAGAAATCTAACTGTACTTCTAAGCTATGGAGGAGTGCCAAATGGATTCTTCATGGATGTACTTCAGAGTAATTTGGAAGAAGCTGACCAAGTCTTCTCCAATAAGCGTGCTGCACTCCAAGGTAGTTCATACAAATTGACAGCTACTAATACTTCTTTTGCTATATTTGTTTGAGAATTTATTTCACAATTTAATTGATGTACCAATTAAAATGTGTACTAATACAAATGATGTTTTTATATTGTCATTTACATACAGCTTCTGTCAACCATGGTGAGATGGATGACTACACTATGGCAGGAATGATTTTATGTGGGATTCCTCTTGATGAGCCATATTTGCAGTATCATTTGTCCATACTTGCAAGAAAGGAAAAGAAGAGGCTTAGAGGAGGAAAACTATATGTGTCCGATTGTTTCTATTTGATATGGGGACTATTGATCCAACGGGATTACTTGAAAGGAATCAAGTTTGTATTTGATCCAAGGGGGTTCAATGTGCCTTTAGTTTGGTGGATATTATATGTTGAACTTTTTATATTTGTGTTTGTATACTATCTGACATTTTTTTTTATCTATTTTATATTTTGAACTTAAATTCCTTGCTTTTATTATTTATTAGGAATTTTTTTTTATCTTTTTTCATTATTAAATATATTTAGGTAATTATAATTATCTTTAAATAAAAAATAAATTTGTAAAAAATGATCAGAGGACACACAAATTATAGAGTAATTATTTAAAAAAAGTATAATAATTACCGACGGATTTTTTTGTCGGTAAAATAAAAATAACATCTTTCTAAACGATTATCGACGGATTTTTCCGTCGCTAATATAAATTAAAATAATTAATAAAATTTAAAAATTAAACTTTTCGATGGAAAAATCTGTTGATAATAAAATTAAAAAATAAATCCGAAATTCATTAGTTACCGACGGATTTTTTCGTCGGTAAAAATTGAATTTTAAAAAATCAGAAATTAAATTGATAAGTTACCGACGGATTTTTCCATCGGTAATGTTAAAAAAATCCGTCGGTAAGTTTTAAAACTGACGAATTTTTCTGACGAAGTTTTAAAACTGACGGATTTTTTTCGTCGATAATGATTTCCGACTACATTATTACTGGTGGTCAAAATCCGTTGGAAATAAAATTTTCCGTCGGCAATAGCAAAAATCCGTCGGTAACAACGTTTTTTCTAGTAGTGACTTCACCATTTTAACTCTCATTGCTTCCTTTCCTAGCCTCTAGCTTTCTTTCATCAAAGCCTCATATGTTGAAATTTTTTTCGACATCAACATAAATTATTTCGTACTAACAAAATATTAATTCGAAAATACAAAATGGGTGTTTGGTATAGGTAATCCATCTGGATTATAGGAAATATTGCTTAAAATTACTTGAGTCAACAATATTACCCTGTTTGGTGAATCCTTGTTATTGGTAATCCACATTACCTAAGAAAGGGTATCTATCTAGATTACCACTCAAATGGTAATTTGATCATTTATTTTATTATAAAATTACCCTTTAAAATCTAAAACTTATTACTCTATTATCACATCTCGTTCTCTCTATTGCCTTTTTTGGCCTTCGGTAGTTGACAAACTAAATTGAGCCTCCTACCTCCAATTACCATTTCTCTTTTCTTTTTTTTTTTTGACTGGGTCCCCCCATGTAATTTTAAGTTAATGAAATCAATCCTAGAGTTTGACTCATTAGAGTTTATTTTTCTCAAAATCTATGATAAGGTACTTTACTTGCATATGCTTCCTTTATTGAAATTTTGTTTTTTTCATTTGCTTAACTAAGATTGGAACTTGAACCTTTGAGCCAAAGAACACAATTTTTAATCATTGAACGAGTCATAATTATAATTATTAGTCTTATTGTTGTTGTCATTGTTGTTGTTGTTGTTGTCTTTCTTCTTCTTCTTTTCTTTCTTCTTTATTGTTGTTGTCATTCTTCTCCTTCTTCTTCTTCTTTGTTTAGAGGGTAGTTTAATAAAGGAAATACATTACTAATAATATTTTTAATACACGAAACATGGTAATAAAAATTGTTAGTTAGATTACCTTTGCTTACCAAACAATGCATTGTAATATTATTAATAATTTAAAATGTGGTAATCTTTCTAGATGGTGTTTTAGGTTATTCATAATCTTGTACCAAATGACACCATGATACCTAGCACATAGCAGCTACTAAAGACTCCCAGAATTTGTCAATAAATAAGAGTTTAGCACATTAGTTTAGTATGTGATGTTTTTCACTCTCATACTACACCTTAGACTTTAACGTCTCGACACACAATGGAGCAATAGGATACATACGGCTGGGATCACCTATATCCTTATGAGTAGTTTGTTTTCTTTCATTTCGTTTGTTTTCATTTCCTTCTATTACTTTCATTTACATTCTTGTACACACATTACTCTATTTAATACAATTCTCTTATTTATAAATGCTCTTGTTTGACCTTTGAGTCGTGGTACACTTTGCTTTAAACTATGCTTCCTTTCTTTGTATAGTGAGTAGTTTCATGTATTTACATGTATATTTTAATTGCTCCACACGTGTTTTATGTGTTGAGCCTAACTTTTCAACCTATATAGGGGGTTGGGATCAAATTATACTGATATAATTTTAAGCAATTGTTATATTATTGAATAACTTTTCAAGGATTAATTTGTAATAAAACACACTATTGGATTATAAGTTTACGTCATATAGATCACGCATATATAAAATTTCAAGTTAATTAAAAATCGTTTAACATAATTTTTGTGTACATAAAAACTAACATAATATATATGTTTAAAAAGAACAAGAATAAGAGCTTTGTTATTACATTTTTATTTATGCTTAATTTTTATAGAATTTGACATAAATAATCGTTATGATATGTATTGTAATTCAATGACTTTTTTTCGATAATTATTATTCACCACCAAAATAGGGATGAAGAAGTAGAACAATGAACAATAGTCTCAACCACAAAATATTAGTCAAAGTTCTGAGACTATCTAAAGAAAAAACAAAAGATCATCAAAACATATAGCTCACCTACACTTAATCAATACCAAAACAACTCCTAATAATCCTCCATGTGGATCAAAGGACAAGTTCACCTGAGGAGATTGCACAGCCAAATAATAGTAATATCTGCATAAGGTACAAGATGCAGTACTCGTCATTGTACCTGTATGTAGCCTTCATAATACGAAAATACGTTCCATTATATCTAACTCGCAAGACACCAAAGACTAAAATCATTAAATCCTATGCAATCAACTAGTGCCACAAGGCAAAATTGAAAACATTATGATCATACATTAAAATCCACTCTAATATAGAACTCCTTCATGCCAAGCCAGAATTCTTGTCACAACATAGGGTTAACACCCAGTTGGTCATGTTAGGTAAAGTCTTTAATAATATATCCACAAGTTGACCTTTATGGCATTGCCATCAAGGTCACTTGTAGAACCAAAGAGCATACATGCTATTTCTTTCATATCATCACTCAAAAATTCCATCCAATACATTCATTATCACAATCTCATTTATAGACCAATGTCGACCAAATATCTCACTTTTTTGCATTTACACACATATAAGTCACCTAAATAGACAATACTTTTGCACACATACCGAAATCAATTGTCTTCTACACACCCAACAGTGGTACTCATAGTCCATTTTCTCATATTGATATGCACATTAAGTCACTCATTCAAACACTAATAGGAAAATCCTCACAGTGTATCACTCCTTTTCTCATTTTTGTATCACTCCTCACAATATATTACTATACTCCTCACTTTGTACCACTTCACCTCACAATATATCACTACACTCCTCACGGTGTATCACTCAACACTGTGTATCACTCATCACAATATATCACTCCAATTCCTGCCTGAAGCTATTGTCATCATTCCACATTACCTCCCAACAATGAACTTGAAATTTGCAAAAAGCAAACTTTTGTACAATAACTTGACTGTTAGTTCATAATAACCTCTTTACCTTTGAAGCCACATTATCCTTCGATTGACCTCATAATTCTCAATAGGTTCCTATACTGGCAATATGTATAACTCTGGTGTATGTATTTCACTCCTTAAAACCTCATCACGCTCAATCAAATACCTCACAATGTATCACTCATGTGCCATACCACATGGCTTGTATGCTTCTGGTGTTCAGGAATACACAAAAACAATGTTCCTGCATCTAAAAGCTTCATGAAAATATAACTTCACAATAATCTAATACCACAAAAAAAGAAAAAAAAAAAAAGGCATCCAATGATTCCATACACATGCATATTCCTGGTTTAGCATTCAAGACTTCTATGTTGACCATTCTCTCAGCCAAAATTCAACCATATTCACGTCCTCTTCATGACTGTACATCTTTTCTTTAAAAATGGTATTGTTTCTACATTTCCATACCAACCAATTAGAATCAAAGAAAGCATTTATCCATTTCTTTCTCTCATCCCTCCTTACTTTCATTCCCAACCAAGACTCCAAGGCTATTTTCATGTCAAATGGAATACCCATGCCACATTCCATTTCTTCAACCATATTCCCCACACAGTCCATGCAAACTCACGTGCTAGAAAGAGGTGGCACAAATCATTTCCCTTAATACCACACATTGGACAATTGGACAAATATTGTGTTCCTCTTGGATAATGCCCAATATACAAAGCCTATCTCTCATATTAATCTTCCAATCACAGAAACCAATTCAACACCTCCACTCTAGATGGCACAAGCCCTTTCCAAATCTTACTATCATAGTTGAAGTTGCTTATTTCCTATGGCTATTGGTACCCATTAATCAATTTTTGCATCACGACTTAATAGAGAAGACACATTTCTTGTCAAACTTCCATATCAACTTATCAACATTGTTCTCACTAAGCCTCGTTGTATTCAGCACTTGTGCAATTCATCTAACATTATCTCTTTTCTTGGCAATAAGGATCTCTTCCATTGAAGACTCCATATCCATTCCTATCTGTCCCAAAAGCCACATTCACTCACATTTGATTCCTCTTGATCAGTTATTTGAAAATAATCTGGGAAAAGCATTCTTAAGAAGACCTACTTCTAATCAATAGTGCTTTCAATCTAATCACCTTACCGTTCCTAATCTCCTTCCTTATTCCTTTAGACAAATTGATCATGATGCATCCTTGAGCTCTCCCCATATTATGTATTGTTTCCCATACGCCTCTTTTACTATTAGCTTGTTGATTACTCAGCTGCCCATCAAGTTGAGTATTATTACATGAGCAGATAATCCTTTTCCACAATCGACACTCTTCCTTTGCAAATCTCCACCACCACGTAATCAGAAGTGCCATATTTTTCAACAGTATGTCACTCACCCCTAATCCACCTAGATGTTTTGGTCATTGAACTATGTCCCAGCTTACAAGTGCCATTCCTTTTTTATCTTCCTATTTTCCCAGAAAAAATCCCTTTGCAAGGAGATTATTTTCTTAGAGACCTCCTTTGGTATCTTAAACAGACTACGGTAATACATTGGTAAGCTATTAAGAATAGCCTTGATCAAAATGAGTCTTCTTGCTTTTGTCAAAAATTTTGCCTTCCATGTACTCAACTTTTCTTGAATTCTCTATATAATGGGGTCCCATGTTGCAACTCTTTTGGGGTTAGCGTCAAGGGGTATGCCTAGGTACTTGATGGGTAACTTACCCACACAACACCCAAGATATCTACTAACTCTTTTCACCCTACTACTCTCACAATTTAAGGGGATAACTGCTAATTTTTCATAATTGATAGACAGCCCTGACATCACCTTAAAACAATCCAACATCCTCCTATAATTTCTTATTGTTTCCTTATTTTGTGGACAAAAGAGAATTGTATCATCTGTAAATTGCAAATTGGATAGATCAATTCTTCCTTGTCCCACTTCCTTGTAATTCAACTATTTGATCGGTAAAAGAACTATTTTATAAAATGTTAATTAGTGTGTATTTGCTGAACTAATATTTTGTTTCACATTCTCTCTTTCCACTCTCCCCTACTCTCCCTTTTCGTTCATTGATTGCTCCTAAGTAAATTATTGGTTACAAATTAATGAATGCTAGAAAATTCCAATTAATAAATTAAAATAAATAAATAAGATTTAAGATAAACTAATTTAAGTTTGGGTTAATGACTAGCCAAGTTTATTAATTATTAATATTGCAACAAAAATTATGTTTTCAATTTCATTTAAAAGTTACATTTTATTTTTTAAATAAGCCTTCATTTTCGTTCAAAAAATAAGTTCATTTTTAATTTATTAAAAAAAGTAAAAGAATTATCCAATAATTTAATAAATAATTAAAAGGCTACTAAAAATGAAAATGATGTTTCATTTTAATACTTCGATGATGTTTTCTGTTTATAAATACATTTTTTCAAAATGTATGTATACTCTAAATTAGTATTAAAATATATTTTAAAGTGAGAGAATAAAAATATAATTTGTCATTCTAATAAAATTTTCTTTAAAAAAAACCTAAATTAATAATTGAAAAACATTAGAAAAAAGAACTAAAGTATTTGACAAGTTCACTGTGGAAAAAACAAAAAGAAATAATAATTGTACTCATAAAGTATAGGATACCATGTCAACTCACACACTATCTACTATTGAATGAGGTGTGAATTCTACTTGAATGGAGCCCATGTTCCATCAAATGATCGATAAGGTATATGAGTCGGCACGGTATCTTACTCCCTATAAATATAAATAACACTACTTGATAAACAAGTAGTGTAAAAAATAGATAGTGGACTTAATGATAGATAGAGTGGAGAGATGCAATTAATGATAGAGTGGAAAGAGAAATAAGCAGTTAATTAGGATAAAATAAAGTTATCAACTTGCCCACATTATAGATCTATCTTCTCCATAAAAGAGAGAGTTGAGTTTTGAGTCAAAAGGAAAAATATGGAAGATACTAAGCTACACATAAGGTGTGGAGGGTAGTAACCTAATATATATAAATTAATAAAAAACTTTGAACCAAAAATGTATGTTATGAAAATAAAGGGCAAAAAAATGTCAGCACCAAGAAAACAAATAAAAAATACCAGCACTGAAAAGAAAAAGGGACAAAAGAATGTATTATGAAAACATCTTTTTTATAGTCCTGTAATTAAAAAAAAGGGGGGGAGTACATCTTTTATTTTTGAAATTACCGTGCAAGAACTAATGATATTTTAGTCCCTAACTTTATACTCGAGTTATTTTAATCCATAATTTTCAAAATAAGTCCACTTGGTCCTTAACATAATATTGTAAAACATGAGTCACGTTAGTTTCTTATTCCATTTTTATTTAATATTTTATGAATTAAATAATTAAATAACATTAACTGATATCTTGACATACCATGTGTCATTTAAAGAATAATAAAATTTAAAATGACTCATTTTAATATCTAAAATTGCACAAAATGATTTTTGTTATAACTTGAAAAGGATATTTAAATGACTTCTTACGTGTAATTTTATATATCAAAATAAATTATTTTAAATTTAATCTTATTTTAGGTGATAGAAGATATGTCAAAGTATCACTTAATATTATATATCATCATTTAATTGATGAAATATGAAATAAAAATAGGTTAAGGAATTAACATGATTCATTTTGTATCAAAGGTGAATTTGACTTATTTTAAAAGTTAAAAATTATAATGACCTATAAATATAAAATTAGAGACTAAAATAAATATTTGCTAATAGAATGAAGGTTTCAACCTTCATATTTCATCCTACAATCGCTAGGCCTAAGCCTAAAGGACAAATGAAGACAAATTAATATATGTTATTCTATTATAATAAATTAATAATCATACAAAACCACTAATCACGCGGAAATATAAACAATGAACCGACCACAATCGGTTTTTCCAGGTTACTCACCATTCATTTACGGTTAGGATAAGTCTCTCTCATAAATCTATTAAAAACTAAATCCTTGACATGGTTGACATAATTTTCTAGGGATACTTGATTTCTTGGATTTGAAAGTCTGTTGTGGTCTCTTAATTTTCATAAAAGAAGATGTATTATCCTTTTTATTGACTTATTATTTTAATATTTAACAAATAATATAATGATCTGTTACATAATTAATTTGACTCTCCGATTAAATCAAGCATTAGAAAGATAAGTTAACAGCATAATTCACCTGTTCCCTTTTATAAAAAATGAGTGACCACATCAGTACTTTCAAATTCTGAGTACCAAATTTATCCTATGAATTTTGTGTGTTTAAAGTATTTTTATTTTTATTTTTAGACAATGTTGCGATTCAGAGTTGTTCCCAACATTTATCTTCTTCGGAGTTGAATATTGATCTTTTGTTTTGAAGTGCAGCTCACTTATATAGTATTGATTTCAACTCGTGTTGGTTATGGCTATTTAAAACTTTAAATAATAGAATTAGAATAAAAATGTATATAAAATAGACAAAACACTCATTTTGGTTCCTCTAAAATTTTACATTGACTAAATTGGTCCTATAAAAAAAAATCTCAAATTGGTTCATACAAAATTGAATAATCAGACAAATTGGCTCCTAAAAAATAAATCTATCAAATTGGTCCCTGTGAAAACTTCAAATCAGACAAATTGGTCCATATAAAATTGAAAAATCAACCAAATTAGTCACTCTGATAAGTCAAGTAAGGAGGACTAACTTGTCCAATGATTCACTTTTACAGGGATAAATTTGAGAGATTTTTTTAGGGACTAATTTGACTGACTGTTCAATTTTGCAGAGACCAATTTGAAAGTTCATTTTTTATAGAAACCAATTTAATCACCGCAAAATTTTAGAGGGACAAATTTGACAGTTTTATCTATAAAATAAGATGAATTGTAGTTAACAATTAAATTTTGTAAATATAAAATGGTGTATGCAAATTACGTATGAATGCTATATTCTTACCATTATGAATCTATTATATAAAACTTTTACATTATGTACATACGAATAAAGGCATGGAATCTCGCTTTCAATTCCAAATTAAAAATACTGCAACTTTTTCACGAGACAAATTAGAGGCACTTCCCGTCACCATTTCAAGCTATTATTGCCATGTCCACTCAAACATGTGACATAATTTTGTACAACAATCGACAAGTGTGCCTCCATCGCAGCTTCCTTGCACGACCTGCTCTATGTCTTTATCCATCATATCTTCAATATTTTACGCAGCATGTGTGTTGACATTTGTTCATGAAATTGCAAGTTTTTGGTGTCTAAAATTAATAAATTAATATTTTTATTTTTCAATAAATTACAAAACATGAATTAAATTAGTCCTTAATAAAGAGTGAATGTTTAAGTAAGTCCTCAAAAATTTATTTTAATTCATGATATTTAGAAATTAATTTTTTAATCCCTTAAGTTAAAAAATGAGAGTCACATCAGTCATTGATCTTACTTTTGCCATTGTCACATTACATTTTACTTATATACTACAGTAATTGATATGTCAGTAATAGATTTGTATTTTGTTTAACATTTGTCAATTAAATTGCATGTGGATAAGCATAATTAACAATATATCAATTTTATATATACGTAATATTGTTCGTATATTTGGCATATGGAAACCATTTGAATATATTATTCAATAATATCATCATTGAGGCTAAGTATGATGTTAATCTATAACCAATATGTCACTTAACATAATACATTAACGAAAATGTGAACGCAAAATAATAAACATATAGTTAGGGACTAGCTTGACTCACATTTTGTAATGTCAAGGATTGAAAAATTAGTTTCTAAATCTTAGGGACCAAAATGACTCACACATACAATTTCAGGAATAAACTTGAATATTTACTCCCTTAAAATATAAATAAATTAAATTAGTTAGTCAAATTTAAAATTATGAGTGAGTAGTCCTTAAAAATTAAACAATAACATCACTTTAAGTTTGAAGGAGTAGCTAGTTTGATTTGATGAAGTGTATTTGATAGATTAATTTAATTTAACTGTGTTATTCACTTTTTATAATTGTGTATTAAGACTAAAAATTTAATTTTTTTAATTAAAAGATTGGCTCACATATATAACTTCAAGGATTAAAATTAGCATTTACTTTTTTTTTTCCTTATGTCCATTTTCTTAATAAAAGCAACACTTTTCTAAGTTATGAGATAATGACTTATGAGAGGTTAAAAGGGAAACAAATTGGAGAAGAACATTCTACGTGGAGGGGACTCAAAAACAATTTAGATAAGATACCCAAATTAGTCCCTTAAAAATGTACTGGGGAAAATATACCCTTAGAACTTGAATGCCTCAAATTGGTCTCTTAAATTTTCAAAAAAGAGAACAAATTAGTCCCTTCCACTACAAGATCTGCACGGGATACTAATAGATATACTAACATATACAAATTTTACCAACGAGGTCACTAACGAACATGAGATGTCAATTTTTGTTTGTCATTAGATTAATATCGACAGATAGTGTTAGTCGTCAATATTTATCGATGAAAATACAGACGGGTAATAAAATAAAAAACAGTTATAAACATATATTAAAGAAGTCAATGTGGTTATCAAGAAATTAATATTATTGATGGATACTTTTTAATTCTACTGACAGGTTACAAAAATAAAAAAATTATTTTATTTATTATTGATGATCATGCTGACAAGTTTGTATTGCTTATTATGTTTTACAATTAAAATGTTCATTTATTTTCATAAAATTTACTGGTTAGTTTTTTTTTTTTTGGACAGATTAAACTGTCATATGTTAAGTATTTGTATAAACTATCTTATTATTTAACTTTTACTCATTTATCTTTTATTTATATAATTATTAATGAAAATGATATGAAATAAGGAAGTAATGAAATGGTAAATAACCAAACAAAAGAAATAAGCAATAATGGTAGTAAGAAATTAGAATAAAATAAATAGAAATAAAAAGTGAGATAAATATTACAAAATCCATAAAGTAATAGAAATTAAAAAGAAAACTTGAAGTTCTCCTTCTCATCGTAATTGTCATCGTCATTGTCATTGTAATCGTCATCTGATCTGTCAAAGTCATTGTCATCATCAGACAAAGAGGCCTCAACAATGGATGAGAATGGCATCTAGGGGGCTTTTTGAGGGAGGATTTTGAGTCATCCATCTTGTTGAAGAAGTTCATCACATCAGTCGTAATCTTCTTCTTTATCTTCTTGAATTTATCTTTGTTTTTCATGGCCTTTTGTTACTATTGCTAGTCCATAGAGATCTTTAGCCGTGAGATCTCCTTTAGCTCCTCCTCAACTACTGCTCGGCCCGTTGCCTGCTCTTGGAGCTACTGCATAAGCTTTGTCAATTGCTCTTGCTGCTGCTGCTTAAGTTGTGCTTGCTACAACTCCTTATTTAAGGCATGCACACCCCTTACCCCCAGCAAGATGTCATCCCCAACAACTAACCCAATAACAAAGGATGGGACATGCTATCACGGTAATATCTTATCCTATACATGTGACTCATCTATAGGTTGCCAATACTTGGGGGCCAAAATATCCTCCTCATTTGGAGGAGGAATGTTATCATCGGGCCCGACCTCCACTAATTGGGCCTGGCACTGGGTTTGTGCCTGCTCCTATAAAAGCATTATAAGTAATAATTATGACATAAATGATGAAGTAAAAAAAATTAGCTACTAACGGGTTTGATTTCAGACTTACGTATATCATCTTAGCGCGAAGGTTAACCCACACCTTTCCTGTCTACGCCTTCTTGTCCTTTTGGGTATGGGTCTCTCGGAACAACTCCCCCTAGGTCAGAGGGCGGTTTAACTCCTTAGCCTATACAAAAAATGTACATTAAAATCTTAATAACATAACTTTTAATACAATTCAAATGTAGTAAGTTAATAATACAATAAATATATTAAATTAGTAAACACTAAAGTTACCATCGGTTTTTAAGTCCCCTCCTGGGTGCTCAATCGACAAGTGTGTAGTAACCCCTCTTTCAATAAAGCCTAGTTTGTCTTGCACATCTGGGACCTCTCCTTGAAGCTTGGGTCGGATGCTCAATGGACCTGAAATTCATATAGGGTGGCGTCATTGAGTCAGGAGGTGCTCATAGGCTCTTTGTAGACATCATAAAACATGTCTCACAAGCGCTTGTAGGACCTTATCCTCCAAGCCTTCTTCACAGCAACCTCATCATGTGGTAGGATATGAAAAGACCTCTGCATGTACAAAACTAATAACATATAATTAATAAGAAGCATACAAATAATATAAACATGATTTTAACATAATAAAATTAACTATAGCATTACCTTCCACTCCTCCCACTATGTCTCCCTAACATTTTTCGGGATATCAGTCCAGGTGGACCACAGGTGGTTGTACTTACTCTATATTACCTTTGTAATTCGATGGAGAACCCTTGTGAAAAAGATCAAATTTGCTATATATATGAACCAAATAAAATATTATACATAATTAAAAATTAAAATATGAAATAGAAAACATGTTTCAACTTACCAGTCTTTACTATCTGCCCTAAGCCGAGGGAGCAGCCTACCATCTAATCCGAGTATCTTACCGTCCAATCCCCGTGTTTATGACCCACATGAGGAAGTAGAGGTCTAATGAGATGTGGAGAAGGGAGTCAAATCAATGGCAGGGTTAGGGCTGGGTTACTATTGTGGACAGGATATGACTAGGAATAGGGTGGAGGTAAAGGCCAACATACCTAGGAGGAAGTATCATTTGAAAGAGAATGGTGGTGGTGGCAAGGGTGGTAGTGGAGGTGATGGCACAAGCATGCAGTGGTGTAGGTGGTGGTTTATAAACTAACCTTATTAGGCTTGCTATTATACTAAAACAACTACAAAATCCACAAAAAGATATAATTGCATATATAAATTTAGAGTTAGTTCAAAACATTGTTACATATAATATTTAACACCTCAGTTAATATGAAAGTTGAAGGCTATTTTCATCATCACTACTATCATTTATTTCATCTTCGTGATTTCTCAATGGATGGTGATTTATGCATTCAATTATGTCATCTTTTTTAATAGTCAAAGGAAAATGATTTTTGAGATTGTCTGTATTCATTTTTACCTTTGAAGGGGCTGAATCATCCATTTGATAAGTTTTTTTCAATAATATCTTCCCCAGCGTCAACCATACCTCTTGCTATACAACCCTCTACTTTGATATACTTTTCCCATGATAAGACATATATTAAACTTGTTTAGCATTTTGGACAACAATAAATGGATCATAACTTGCATATCTTTTGGTGTGGTTGATTTCAATGATTTTGTAATTGTTGTGTTGTCATGCCCTAATTAGTCGTCAATGTACTTAAATTCAAGGGTTTTCCTAACCACACCATACAAATCACATTCTTTTCCCCAACACCACTTATCACACAAACACTAGTTTTGTAAGGTTTTTTTTCCTGCACCTCACTCGACTACGTTCAACTTGTATCCATTAACATAGTATATGGGCAAACCTATAGCTTTATTTTTAGGTCTCCGAGCTACATTAAACAAATGGACACATGTTACATGATTATTTTTGTCATGCACCTATGTAGATAAAGTTTCAAATATCAAATTGACTTGTATCAAACACAATTAAGTAACAACAATATATTAGACTACATAATTTAAAAGAATGGACTTGTAATCTGAATTACTTCAAAAATTGTTGAAGAGAATCTTGACTTATATTTATCCAAAATATTTGTTGTTGAAAATATCTTTTAGACCATTTTAAGGATGCATAACATCACAATTTATCATGTAGAAAACATGTTATTGACTTACATTTTGAATAGTTACAGTTCATCAAAATTTATCAAAATATGTAAGTGTGCAAAATTTCACTCCTCAGAAGTCAACCATCAGGGCTTGCTCTTTCTAGGGGCACAACCAAGTTGGTTCAATATGAGCAATCTTCGTGGAATAAAGCATTCCCTCCATTATCATTATGACCAACCTAATTTCTCCTAGATTGAACATGTGGTTGAAAGTAAAATGAGCACAAATTCAAAGCCTCTTTTGATAGATATGCATGATATATCAATCTTTCCACTTGAGCCATATTCTTCATGGTTCTTTTAAACCTTCCTATTTCCTTTTCAAATGGATACTTCCACCCATACTAAAATGATCCACACACTTGTGCTTCAAATGCCAAGTGCTCTATTGAGTCAAATAACTCATAAGGAAATATTCTCTCCACTTTACACATAATAAGGGGAACTTTCTTTTCATGACAAGCAGATTATCAACGATGAGAGTAAAAGGGCATAAATCCTTGAAATATTGACTTAGCTTGGTTGAGGGCTTGTAAACAACAGTAGATAGCTCTCTGAATGAATCAAGAAACAAACACTCTATGAAGATGTGACAATCATGGTTTTTCATGCCAACAAGCTTACTTTGTACAACATTGATGCACCTACTTAAGTTAAAAGCATAACGACTGGGCATTCTTAATTCAAGAAGGCCCCAACAAATAGTTTGTTGCTGGGTGCAATTCAAAGCATATTTGGCCTTTGGTTTGTATAAATGACCATCTTTTAACTCTTGTGAATGCAAAATAGGTCATGTACAATACTTAGCCAGATCATTAATTGTCATGTCATTGTCTTCAGGTCAATCTGCATCCATTATAGTGTTCATAATATTGTTCAACATATTTTTCTCAACATGCCTGATACCTAAATAATGATGCACCAAATTATCCTTCCAATATGCCAACTCTCAGAAAATACTTTACTTGACCCAACTATGCCCAGCCTCATAGCCTGACAATCGCACTACCTTTTTGAGCTCTACTATTTTTGGAAAATTCTTAACTCGATCCTATAGTTGGCAACCACTTAGTCTAACTAGAGGCTAATCATTGATGGTCCATATTAATGCTAACATCATCCTAAATTCTTCTTTGTTGAAATGTCGTTAGCAAGTACACCCTCATAATTCAACTCATTCAATTAATTAATTAAGGATTGTCGATCCACAACAATCTTAGCTTTTGGATTATTAAGGCAAGGGATTATACATGTAAGGATCTTTCATACATATTTCAGGATGGAGATTGTACGGCATAACAACTACAAACCAACACAAATAGGGTTTGCTAAATTGGTTATTCAGGATAAACCCATCTAAACAAGGTCCTACTCTAACATTTTAGGGGTCTGAGGCAAAGTAATGATATGTTAGATAAAAAATGTTTTCATGCTTCATCATGCGATGGATGATTCATCACATCATCACCCTTTTGATTTTCACTATGCCGCCTCATATGAGAAACCAAACTCATTGATACATACAGTCTCTTGAGTCTAGGGATCAAGGGCAAATAGTACATTATTTTTTGAAGAACATCCTTATACCTCCCACTTCCATGTCTTTTAGGTTTCAACCTAGGTCATGGCAAAACATACACTTGGTCAATGCAATATTATCTTTGTAATAAAGCATACTTCTTTTGAAATAGCAGTCAATCTTCATTTACTTAAACCCAAGTTTAAAAACTATTTTTTTAGCTTAATAAAAAAATTTTGGAATTGTATCTAGATGCACACTTAGCTTATTAATCAGTACAACTCACTGATCTAAATAACTTTAGCTTTGCTTCTCTTCAGACTTAATAGTCAGCATTTGAACTACTAATAACAACTCATAGTGCATACAATCCTTCCATAAAGATTGATATGCATCCTTGAACAGACTATAAAATCTAGCAGTATCTTGGTTGGGCTCCTCAATTGAAGGATGAGAATAATGCGCCACAAAATCAGAACCAATAACATCAAAAACCATCTCATGATGTCTAGACAAATTGTGCTCCCATGACACATTACCCAAATCACGCTGACCTACGTGGAGCCCACTCAAAATACTTTCAACCTGAAACATACCGACTTGATTCCCTGTATTAACTACCTCCCCATGCTTGATTCAATCCAATAGCTAGGCATGAATCGACACACTTGTACCAATGAACCTAATAGTATCACCATCTAAATACTTCTTATATTTGCACTTATTACATGGACACTTAACTTTTGCCTCATCAATGAACTATTGTGTTTGATATACTACCCTCAGAAATTTTCAATACCATCATAGAATTCTGTTTTAATCCCCTTCTATCAGGATGCAATCTATCATACACCTATAATCGACTTGAAGGAAACATTGTGATATAAGCAACCCTAAACCCTATAATTTTGTAATGACATCACATTATTACTTTTAAACACATTTTATATGTCTTTATATGTTTTTTATTCAATTATTTTTAATTATATTCGTCTAAGAAAAAGTTCACAAAATTTTGACAACATCCGATCTTAAATTTAGAGCTTCCTCATCAATTAGTCTATGCATTTAACAATTAGAGACATTATTAAAGAACAATAACATAACAAACATATTTAAACAATCACAACTTAATAATTACATACAATTCACATAATCTTAAAAATTATTCTAAAACATATCCCCTTATAACTTACAATATGCATATCTTACAATCTCTGCAAATACAATCAAACTCCACAACCAATAATCAAACAAGTCAGGGAAGGACCTCTATGCTTTTCCCCCAGTCATGCAATCCTTATTTGGTACAATTCTATCATAGAAATCATAAGTCTCTACTCTACATATATTAAAGCATACAAATTACAAATATGGGAGTTACTAACCTATAGAGCAGTGCACAAGCAAATAATCCAAAGCTCCTAGCACAGAAACAAATCCAATCCTAAAAATCTAAAATGTTAAACATTTAATTTCACACAGTTATAAAAATCAAGATACAAAATACACGCAAAAAAGAAAAGAAACCCAAACCAAAGCTCCTTTTAACCACACTATCAGTGCTTCATTTAATATAACTCCTACATTAACCAAAAAAAAAAACCTATAACAATCACTCTTAAGTGTCTTCAAAGTGAATACTGTGAGCAACAAAAATGAACTGAAAAACTAAGCCAAATTAAAAAACAAAACTGACAACAATACTTAGAAATGTACCTAGATCGCAATGGTGGCTTGGTTTCACTGATGAAGGCTTCAATAACAACCAACCAGAAATTAGTTAGTAAAATGATGTGTTTCAACTATCATAAATTACTAATGTGTATACCGACGGGCAACGGGAAACACGAGATGCATGCCAACGTCCCAAAATTCAAAATGCCCATCGGTAATTAATAATAAAAAGTAATTCACAAAATATCCAGTCGAACACCCATCAATAATGTGATTAAAAATAATGGGTTGCCCAATTAGAAGTTAAGGACTTACCTTTGAGAGGTAGGGTGTATACTTGGTACAAGAGATTCGCTTAATAATCTAGAGAGGATGTCATGAGCCCACTTATTGGACTGGGCTGAAACGTAAGGAATCATCCTTATGGAAGCCTTTTGAAAAACATGTCATGCATAATAAATGTAATTTCGTTCCAAAACATGATTTAACTCATTCAATTCTAAGTTTCACTATAAAATCGTATTCATGAATTCCATAAGTTATAACTTACTCCCTACTTACAAATCCATAAATTTACCTAAGAAGGCTAGTTCCAGCCTTTGCAAAACATGATTGCATATACTAGTCCATTACATAGAAAAGATCATAATTTGAAATTCAATCCAAAATTTGGAAATCCAAATACCTTTAAAGGTATTCATAAATTCTGAAATTAAATACATAATCTCAAAATAAAATGCACAACTCGGATCATGCTTGCACAATTACAATTGCACTCTAATCTACCAAATCCTAACTAAGTTTCACTACTAAGTGAGGTTCACTACTGGGACAACTGTGATCAACTAAATTGAGATCGAATGGTAACTAAATTTGCAACTATAGTTGCAAGGATGAAAGGGGGAGAGGTAAGTTGTTAAAGTCAATAAGTAGATTATCACCCACCATATACACGAGCAACCAACTAAGAAACATATATAATGCATCAATGAAAAATCTGTACACACACACATAACAATTGCTAAGAAAAATCATGTATCTTTTGAATAAAGCATTTCATAAGATAATTAGAGGTCCAAATAAATTACTAAAAGATGATACTCAATCCCTCACAAACATCATCATGATTTAGACATATGAATGATCCATTGCGAAGTGTGCCCTTTGTTGAAAAACTCAATCCCTCATGAACATGAACACTTATCTATTATAAGAATGGTCTTTCGCGAATCACATCCTTCATGGACTAGTTATGGGCACTAAATTAGGTCTCGTTATCTGAAGACTAAATTAAAAGGGTGATTGCTCCTTTATAGACAACATGATATACTAATGTTAATGAATTCACTACTTAACACTCACAACTCTGTTCCTCTCTAAGCCTTATCTTATTTTTATTCCCTCATGTTCATGCTAAAAAATGATTCACAACTTATATTCATTATAATCATTTCAATAATTCAATAACTCATCATCAAAAATTTGATAACATCAAACTAAACTTGCCTTATAAATGAAATCATGTTTTAAGAAAAAGAATTTAAATACTACACAAATATCAATAATGGTCCTATAATTTTCCAAATAGATTTACATGCTATAGTCACAAAGCACAACTTTCTAAATTTGATATAGCTTGTAAAATTATATCCACAACATATTTTGAATTTCTATAATCATGTAAAGTATATATGATTCTAAGAAAATAAGAGTAATAACAAAAAATGAGGCCATAGGTTCAAACTCGTTCACCGTGAGAAGTCAAAAATGCATTGATACTATTCACTTGAACTTTTGAGTTAAGAATGGTACCGACACTGCCTTGGAACAAAGAATAGACATAAACAACCATATAACCATGGTAGGGCAGATTCAGGGAAGAGAAATCATGCCAAAATCATGCACGATTATGCCCTAGCTCAAGAACACGAAGAAACATAATAAAACAGAGTAGAGAATGAAGAGAAGACTTACCCAAGAGGATTGAATTAAGGAAGGTGCTTGGTTTTTGAATTATATGGGGGTGTTTTAGACACCCCTACCTATAATTACATCAAGTTCTGGGGGTGTTTGGTTGCTTATGATATGTATTGATAGGTAGGGGTGTCTAAAACAAAATTGCATCATTGTGGGAGATTTTCTAGTATCTAGGGCTCACTTTAGCAAGTCTGGATAAACATCACATAACTCGGGATAAGCACATTCACTATAGCGATGGGGGTCTTACTATAATAGTTTGATTAATTTTTAAAAATTGAACCAAGTCAAACCAATCTAAATCAATTTGGCCTAGTTTGGTTTTCGATTTTTACTAAAACTATAATAAAATATTAAAAACGTAACTATAAACAACATTATATTAGACTAATTATTATTATAAAAATATATAATTATAAATAATTTTAACAAGTTATACTAATATGAAACATTATCAACCAATAAGTTAAACAATAATAAAAGATTTGAACAAAAATTATGTTGATTAAATTAAAAGAATTAATATATAATTGAAAATCCAAAATATTGAGTTAAAATATGATACAAGTTTAGATATGGATAGGAAATTTTCATAAGTAATACATCTAAATAAGATAAATCTAATTATTAATATATTATATTATCAGTTCAGTTTAGTTTGGTTTAGTTTAGTTTTCACAAATTAAGAACTAATTCAAACTAATTTATTTCTGTTTTGATTGGTTTTCAATTTTTTTGGATTGGTTTTTGGTATTGATTCAATTTGGATCGATTTTGATCATCTCTAATTTCTAGGGTACCTTACGGTCATACTAGAATTTAGATAGGATTCATGGACTTGGAATATTACATACGATAAATGACAATCTAGAATGGTTGCATAAGTTTCCCAACCTAAACTGATGAGGGTTGGGCAAACTAGTTTGTGATCCCCTTTGCGTTCATAGAATGGTGAGGCTAATTGAGGGCCAAAGTCATTTATTTGTCTTGATATGTAGTTTACAAACCCCATGCTTATTGAAACTTATTAAGAAGGACTAGAATTAGCATAGCAACATGTTTGTTATTGAAGAATTGAATAATGGAACAAAGAGGAATTTGGTGATGTAGAGACCGAAGTTCAGGAGTTGAAGATTGAATTAAACAATTTGGACTTGTTAGCAAAACATATGGGATGAATGAGATTATCAAACCAAGAAAGAAGGCCCTACATACCAAGTTACTAAGGGAAGTAGCATGATAGGAAGGACAATTATTGGGAGCAACTATGGGAAGAAATACTTAAAGTCAAACAACCAAAATACAAAGTAATTGATGTAGTAGCATTAACTAATAAGAAGAATAAGCTTATTGATTACTAAGATAAGGGCAAGGGTCATCAATAGATTGAGGAAAGTTAATTATTTTAAGGAAATATATATCCAAGAGGTAGTAGCAAAAGTTTGGGTGGATAAGGATTTGTTGCCTCAGATTTTAGAAGAGCAGACCTGATTGCTAAAAAGAACGCCAGGAAGAATTTAGGAAAGTTATTTAGAATTATGATCCCTCCAAATGCCAAGCTTTTATGGATTGAATTTTAACTTCATAAAGAATTCACAGCCCATAATTAGATATGAGTTTGCAAAACTAGTTGAGACTTTCTTTAGAGAAAAAGGCCACCTTAGTGAACAAACATTATATCGGTGACATTAATTCTGAAGGTTGAAGGTGGAATGGATCTGTTGAAATTTTAACCAATTAGTATGGTTGGATGTGTGTACAAGGTGGTGTCCAAGTTTTTATCTAGGAAATTAGCAATAGGGATGCCATGTCAGATAGGGGAGGCACAATTATTGATAAGTGTGAGTTTTACATATATTTTTATTCCCATTACTTAGCATTTTTGTCATGATTTATGTAAATAGTCTTAGCAATGACTCTTTCCTATGATGTCAGTCAAGGTCCATCCTGCAAATGAGATCTATGTGTAATTTTTACATATGAAACTCTTTCTCGAAATTTTCACCTTTACCCTTAACCAAACACACCTTAACAGTGAACAATAATTCTGCACTATCAATTAATAGAATTTCAAGAAAATGTCTCATCATGGAAGAAAGGTAACTACATTGTATAATAATACTAACCATGATTTGTCACTTCAATAAAACTCTATTGGTCGATAATGTAAAATTATTTTACACTGTCAATGCATAAAAATTGATTTATTTTATGAATTTATTCTTTCATACTTATGTTTCATTTTACAATATATAGAGAATTGAGTAAGGATCCATTTACTCCGAGAGTAAGACTTGTACATTTGCCTAAGAATATTCACCATTGGATTTGTTTGCATACTTGGTTGTATACATTTGGTTTTGCAAGTATATTTTCATGGATTGAGGAATGAATTACGAAGCTAAAGTGAAGATGTTAAAGTTAGTGTAGAGTAATACACTGTGAGTATGAGTAATAGAAACACATTTGTTTAGTAAGGCAGTGTGCAACGAGTGGAGTGAATGACATGATGTCAAGTTAAGTGAGAGTGAAAC
Organism: Dalbergia cultrata; assembly: GCA_031216105.1. Taxonomy (NCBI): domain Eukaryota; kingdom Viridiplantae; phylum Streptophyta; class Magnoliopsida; order Fabales; family Fabaceae; genus Dalbergia; species Dalbergia cultrata. Next base: position 23,806,714 of record CM062353.1, on the reverse strand, counting down.
ACAATGAGGTAAATTGGAAGTGTTGGAATGAGTATATTGTGAATATTTATGGGTGTATGCGTGTGTTAGTGTAAATTGTGAGGTGTGTTTAGTATGTGTGTGAGTGAGTTGTGCACTAATATAAAAAAGTGGTGTGCGGGTGTTGTGATAGTCTAGTCTTAATTATGGGATGTTTTTATGCCTAAATCTATAAAGTGATATAGAAGTCATTTGCTAGGGACAAGATATAAGTGAGATTCATGACCATTATCTGTCTTTAATAATGTTGGTTATTTACTGAATTTGTGATACTTCTAGTGATGTCTTTGACTTCCATGCTAGTTGCTAAATTGTATTTTATAGGCTTTTGATGCTTCATGGTCGTGTTACTAATCGTGATGCTAGGTTTTGCCACTAGTTACATTTCTACAATTTATCAATCTGCCAATGTCATATGTGGTGTTTTAGTGTTGTCATTCGAGTATATTGGTAGCTAGGTATCTTTACTTTGATGGTCCTAGTGTATTGGGCAATTAAGTGCTGTCCAAGTGCAAATTTGGTTGCTAAATCGATTCTAATTAGTTGGTATTGTCTTTTGGTTTGTGTATCAGGGGTGTCCCTAGCGTTTGTGTTGTCCTACTATCTTAAGACTATGTGGCAAGGATTTTTTGAAGTTGAATGCACTAGTTTTGTATGATTTGACTCATTTAATTTTAGGGTGACCTATATTAATTAATGATATATATATATATATTAGAATCATGTATGAACCAAATTTCGCAAAAATTGAACATCAATAGTAATACAGTCATATAGATTTTATTCTTGTTCATTTTAAGCATATATATTATGTTTATTTTGATGTACATAAAAATTATGCCAAACAATTTTATTAATTTGAAATTTTAAAGGCATGATCTATATGATGTAAACTTCTAATCCAATAATGTAACATTTGCTTAAAGTTATACTATGTAACTTGATCCTAGCCTTATATGATAGGTGCACTATGAGACAAATTGGACACTTTAGTGCTTTGCAAAAGAATCCAACACAACTAGCTTTGATCGGCATTAAAGATTTGGGATTCATTATATGACTTAGAGAGAAAGCAATTATGTAGAATGCACAACATATCTAGGGTATATCAGAATTAATTGGGTGATTTGATCATGATAGGACACAAGACATCTAGAGAGAATCAACATTAATTAGTTGATTTGATTTTGATTTTGATTGTAGTGCAATAAATTAGGATTTAATATAAGTTGATTGTTTAGATTTAAATGGATTAAGTTTATTTTAATTTAATCCAATCTGATCCAAATCGTGTAAGGTCAAATCTTATTTAAATTTATTAGCATCAAGTATTTTAGTTTAGAATTAAATCTTTTTAGCACCAAATATTTAGGAAGTTAGGATTAATCTTTTTAGATTATATTTTTATTTATTTTGATATTCTCATATTTAAATAGGTAAAACTTGCCTTCAAACAATTCAGTTTTGATATTGTTACAATTTGTAATGATTATTCATTGTTCCCTCCTATTTTGATGAGTTTTTTATACTCTTGGTTCTTGTTTCATCTACAAATAATAGGTCAAGATTCCTAATCTTTTTCCAAAGGTTCTTATTAACAGGTTGAGTAAGGGTTACGGGCACTATAGTTCCAAATCTTTTACAGGTGTTGTGTCTCTACACAGGGTTCATATCAGTTTGATAATCAGAGCTTCAGTTCTATTATTCTTATTTGACCCTCCCCTCCCCTCTCCCCTTTTTCATCTTCTTATCCTTCGATAATTTAAAAAAGATTGAGTTTTTGACCTTTTCTCACTCTTGCATCTTTGTTTTGTGTGTTTGCATCTTTTCTTTTGTTTCTCCAAAAGAAAAAAGTCAATTAAAAAAAATTGTTATATGCAATTTTGGGTATCTACAAATTTGGGGTTTATTTTCGATTAGTGATTTTTGGAGTTTGTTTATTTGGTTTCTTTTCTTCTTTTTTTTTTTATGTCATTTGGACCTCGATGTTGACTACTACTCACCAATTATAGAGGGCTTAAGTAATTCTTTAGCAGTAAAAGGAAAGATTAATGAGAATACCAAAGGGAAAACGCCAAAAAAGAAAAATAAAAATTGAGTACGAACACGAGTGTAATGAAGGACTAACCTACTAGTGTAAACACATGAGGGAGTGGATAGTAATTCCCAATCTTGTATAGGTAAGAATGATAAATACTGCAAATAATAACAAGATGTTAATAGTCAAGGCCATGCAAAAGTAGTTTGAGTGCATCAATATAATCTTACAAAGGATGGATTAACGATTACCAAGGTATGAGGTGTTAGTACCTTGTAGAAGACAATAGCATAGGCAAGGTTAGACTCCTCCGTATGACAATCTTGAAGATAAGGATAAAGATGAGGACTATGTAAAGCACTGATAGGATAATAATATAAATAGTATAAGGATGACAATTCCTTTCATTAAGGGCAAGAATGATTCCAAATGCTTACTTGGAGTGGGAGAGGAAAGTGGAGTTGATTTTCTACTGCCATAATTACTCAGAGGAGAAAAATGTAAAATTAGATGTTGTTTAGTTCACTACTTATGTTGTTGTTTGGTAGGATTAGCTGACTTTGAGAAGGAGAAAAAGCAGGGAGAGACCCATTCGTACATTGGATGAGATGAAGAGAGTGATAAGGAGATGATTTACTCTTAGCCATTACTATAGGGACTTGCACTACCATTTGCAAAACTTGACAAGGTTCCAAAAGCATTGAAGACTACCATGAGGAGATGGAGATGATGATGATTAAAGCAGACATTGAAGAGGATAGAAAAGCTACCAAGGCCAGATTTCTTATTAGGCTAAACCGTGATATTCATAAAGTAGTGGAGTTGCAACATTATGTGGAGTTAGAGGACTTGGTACACTCAGTTATGAAGGTTGAGAAACAATTGCAGAGGAAGGATAATACCCAACAAGGAAGTTCTTCATGGAGACCAAGTTCAGGAAAAAAAAGAAAAGAAAAGAAAACACCCTCTAAACCAAAGGTGGAGCAGCCCACATCTGACAAGGAATTGACCCTTTTCCAAGCCACAATGGAACCAACAGATCAAATGTTTTAAGTATTTGGGAACAAGTCACATTGTCTTTCAATGTCCAAATAAGGAGGCAATGATTATGTGAAATGATAGAGAGATTGAGATAGACATAAAGGAAGAGTCAAATTGTGAGTCTACACTAGAGTTTGGAATATTCCAATGATATGAAGCACCTAGAGAAAGGCAACATTTTGATTACCAAGAGAGCACTTAACACACAAAGTCAAGGAGGAGGTTGGAGATAAGGTCCAGCATGAAAACATCTTCCACACTAGGTGTACGTCTTATTTGGGGCAAGAGATGTAATGCGATAGTTGATAGAGGTAGCTGTTTTAATGTTGCTAGCTCTACCTTGGTAGAGAAATTTGGACTGCATACTATAAAGCATCCTAGAACATACTAGTTCCAATGGCTCAATAATAGCGATGATGCCAAGGTAATTAAATAGGCACTTAATTCATTTTCCATAGGGAGATATAAGGATAAGGTTTTATCAATTATTTGATGTTGTACTCATGCCTGTTGGACACTTACTACTTCACAAACCATGGTAGTTTGACAGGAAAATGCTCTGTGATGGTTACAAAAACAAATATAGTCTAGAAAATGATGGACAAAAGTTTGCTCTTGCTCCATTGACTCCCCAACATATGTGTGAGGATCAATTGAGAATCCAAAGAGGAGGTGAGGAGAAAATCACAAAAATATCAAAACGATTCAAAAAGATTGCTTACAAATTTGGTTTTCTCCTACTAATATTAATGTCAATTTAAGGAAGAATTGCTTTGAAGAGGGAGAGAATGATAGGTGCTCCATGGGACAAATTGGACATTTTAGTGCTTTAATCCAATACGGCTAGCTTTGATTGCCACCGAAGATTTGGAATTTGTTACGTGACTTCAAGAGAAAGAAATTATGCAAAATGGACAACGTATCAAGAAGATCATATCAGAATTAATTAGGTGATTTGATCATGATAGGGCACAACATACTTAGCGAGAATTTACATTATTTAGTTGATTTGATTTTGATTGTAGTATGATAAATTAGGGATTTAACATAAATTGATTGTTTATATTTGAATGGATTAAGTTTATTTTAATTTAAATCAAATTTGATCCTAATCTTGTAAGGGTCAAATCTGATTTAAATTGATTAAGATTAAGTATTTTAGTTTAGGATTAAATCTTTTTAGCATCAAATATTTAGGAAGTTAGGATTAATCATTTTAGATTTTTATTTATTCATTATGATCTACTCATGTTTAAATAGGCAAAACTTGCCTCCAAACAATTCAGTTTTTATATTAATACAATTTGTGAAGTTTATTCCTTGTTCTCTCCTATTTTGGTGAGTCCTTGATATTCTTGGTTCTTGTTTCATATATAAACAATGGGTCAAGATTCCTAATCTTTATCCAAGATTTTTATTCACGAGTTGAGTAAGGGCTGTAGGGGCTATGGTTCAAATCTTTTACGCGTGCCACATTTCTACATGAGATTTGTATCATATGTGTGTGTGTGGATTCAACCATTAAGAGTATGTTATGGTATACTTACTCTATGTGAGGTTTGTATCACTACACACACACACACACATAAACACATACATATATGGATCCAACCATTAATAGTATGTTATGGTATATTTATTTTATTTAGTAACATGTTATGGACATGAAATCTTATCAATTTAACCATTGAATAAGTTCAATCAAGTAAATCAAATAATTCTATATAATTTAAGAATGATTTGACACTTCATCACGTCAGTTTATTTTGATGGATAATATATTTTTGAAAACATAAGTAAATATCAATTGTTAAAATATATACCTATTGTTGACCAATTTTTTTAAAATTTGGTATGCTTGATCATTAATAAAATATTATATAATTTAACGGTTTTATCGATATTCAATTTCTATAAAGAATTGAATGGAATAATTTTACAAGATTTACTCTTTAAGTAAATAAATCTCACCCTTGAAGTATTTATTCACTTATAATTTTTTTTTTCTACAAATAGGTTGAAGATGATCTATTTTAGGGGGTTTCACCAGTATCCTATCCAGGGGTATATGTACTATTAAATTACTTATGACTAAAAATTTACTATGTGTTCCACTAATTTAAATTTAAATTATTAATATTTATAAAACTCATTATTAAATCATAGTCGTTGAATTCAAGAGGTTATTGAAGGAAATCCCTGTACTTTGTGTTTTTTTTTTTCTCAATAAGAATTTATCATTTTTATACTTCAATAACAAAAATTTATAAACGATCGAATTATATAAAGTTTTTACATAAGAGAATTCGTTCAAGAACTAGAGTCTAATAGATACGAGTCATTTATATGCTTGAAAACTCTTTTCTAATTAAATGTCTCTTAATGAAATAATTCAAGACAAAACAAATTCAGCATTAGGTAATAACACCAATACTATACAAGGTTATAAAACTGGCTTAGTTGGTAGTCAAAGTACTGGCATAATGCGATTGAATCTAAAAAATGTGTTGTTATTACTTTCCAAAAGGAAATTTGTGTGCGACTGTTTTATTTTCAAGTAGACTTTTCCCATTGTGTTGGTCTGCAACTGACCTCACCCAAACAAAACATAAGTTGAACTAAGGAGTCCAACACAAATCTACACAAACATGCTGGAAAGCGTGTGACAAGTGATATATTTATTATCTAGGTACATGGGACATGAACTGCCAAGGAACTACATAGTATTTAAAGATGCAAGCTAAGGACCCACCTTTAGATATTGTGTCACTGAGCAGAAAATGAGTCATTCCCTCACATTTGTGCCTAAACCACGACATACCTGTCTTCAATAAGTCCATTACTTATATGGCTGCTGATGATTCCATTATTAAATCCTGTATTTTGATTCTGTTTAGCACATCTTTGAAGAAGAGGGCCTAGAGAACTAGAGTGGCTGATAAGTAACCCCACACACTCCACACTCTTAGATCTCCACTTGTTAGTTTGATTCTTGACCACGTGGCAATTGATTCCCTTGCGAGAGATGGCATGCTGTATTGTCATGTTGCAATTATGGGATGCATGAGAGAGGAAAAGGAAAGGGGATAAGTAAGGAAATCCATGGCGTGAAAAGAAATGGATTTTTCTTTGTATGAATTGAAATAAATTTTTCATACCTGAATTTTACGTAGTAAAAAAATTAATTTTAATATATTGTTAACATAAGTTTCTTTTACATTGTTAATTAATTGCCTATAATGTTAATTTTAGTATATAATTGTAATCATAGAAAAATTCATATTGCTATTTAATTATATCATAATATATACGTGACTTTTAAAATAATAATAATAATAAATAATTTTTTATAACAATGTATCATTAAATAATTAGTCAAATCCTTAGTATGAGAGACAATTATTATAGATAATGAGATAATAAATACATAAACAAATTATACTACAATTATTAAAATTAAAATCTTATTAAAATTAAACTTATTTATGAAATCTATATATATTTTCTTTACATTTATTGAAAAAAACCATATATGCAATAAATATTCTGTTATAAGCACTGTTATTTTATCATTACAAACAGGGGCATATATGGTAAGATGTTAAACTACAGGATGACGACGTGCTATTATATACGATTTTCTATTTTTTTTTTTCCCTCTTTCTATAGTTCTTCAACACTCTTTTAAGGCATATGTCTGAGTGCATGCGTATGGACATTAAAAAGTAAATGTTTATTTATTTATTTATTTTTCAGTGCTATCGTTACACAAGACGTGAAATTGTTACAATACTCGCTAGATACAGTAGTTCAACGAACAAGCTTAATGAGTCCTAAGCAATTTAATTTAGTCCATATCAAGGGTGAGAATATAAATGCAAACGCGAGGCACCTTAATTGGTCAGACCCTTCATTTTTACATGTCAAGATTTGAATTCGATTCTAGACAACGCTTTGGTAGGCAATCTGTAATTTCACCATAAATCCTCGCTGAGATTGGTGGTTTGTCCTGACCTTACATGGAGACGAGCTTTCCCTTAATCTAAACTTTTGTTGATAAAAAAATGTGAGAATATAAATTCAAATATCAGGAATCATATTTATTGAGAGAAAAAATAATTATAAATACTCTATTTTTTGAAATTATGAGAAGAATGTCTCCAACGATTTGAGAAAAAAATAAAAATGCAGCAGTTCAACATTTGTTTCATTCAAATATGACCTTAAATTTGTGCTGTATAATAAAATAATAATAAATTCTATGATCGCTCTCAAACTAAATTAGTTGCTGTACTAAAGGGTGATATAAGAAAAGGGATAAAATGTAAAGCGGTGAAACTGGCAGTTAAAGTTGCTTTCAAAATTCACATCTGGCCGGTCAAAACCCACTCCACCGAGAAAGAGGTGAGAAAGGACAAGAGAGAGGAGGTAGAGAGAACCAAACCAAAAACCACGGTGTGAAAATTTTGACATGGGGCACATTGGGATTTCAATATTTTATGGTTTTGTCCCTCAATCCTTGCCAGAAACAGTGAAAACTCATGAAAGTTTAGGACTTTTCAGGGTCGCCCTCTTCAATCAAAGAGGACCCATCGTTTCGCCCTTTTCTTTTTATTTTATTTTCTTTTGCAACCCCTTCCGTTTTTTTTTTTTTTCCTTTTTTTCCTCTTTTGTTGTTGTCCCTGTTCATGGATCCCAAGGGCTCAAAGCAGCCACAGCAACAACACCACCAACACCAACAACAGCCACAGGAGGCATCCAACTTTCTCAGCCTCCCACAGCCCCAACAACACCATCATCATCAACAACAACAACAATCCAACATGGGAGAGAACAAGCCAGCAGAGGTGAAGGATTTCCAGATTGTGATTGCAGACAAAGAAGACAACAGCAAGAAGCAGCAGCAGCTGGCACCAAAGAGGAGCTCCAACAAGGACAGGCACACAAAAGTTGAAGGCAGAGGGAGGAGGATAAGGATGCCAGCCCTGTGTGCAGCAAGGATCTTCCAGTTGACCAGGGAATTGGGCCACAAATCTGATGGGGAAACAATCCAGTGGCTCCTGCAGCAGGCTGAGCCATCCATAATAGCAGCCACTGGGACTGGCACAATCCCAGCATCAGCCCTGGCTGCTGCTGGCAACTCTGTCTCACAGCAGGGGACCTCCCTATCTGCTGGGTTGCACCAAAAGATTGATGACTTGGGAGGTGGAGGTGGAGGTGGAGGGTCCAGCAGTAGGGCCAGCTGGGCTATGGTTGGAGGGAATTTGGGGAGACCCCATGTGGCCACAGGGCTATGGCCCCATGTCAGTGGATTTGGGTTCCAGTCATCATCTGGTCCATCTACAGCCGGCTTGGGTGGCAGTGAGAGCTCAAATTACCTCCAAAAGATTGGCTTCCCTGGCTTTGACCTGCCTCCTGCCACCAACATGGGGGGGCCTATGAGCTTCACCTCAATCTTGGGTGGGGGTACCCACCAGCAGATGCCTGGTTTGGAGCTTGGTTTGTCACAGGATGGTCATATTGGGGTCCTCAATCCACAGGCCTTGACCCAGATTTATCAGCAGATGGGTCAAGCTAGAGTGCACCAGCACCAGCAACACCAGCAACAACAGCACCAACAGCAGCCTCCTTCTTCTAAGGATGATTCTCAAGGCTCAGGACAGTAGCTCCTTTCTTTTGAAAAAAAAATTAAATTTATGGATTTGGATCAAAGATGTCCAGAGGCTGAAGGTTTCTACAGTGGCTTTTGTATTGTATAAAAAAAAATGGTAGACTGTGAGGAAAATAGATGTCTCAGAGAAATTCAATAGAAGCTGGATTTGGTTTACCTCCCAACTTCTTGTTCCTTCTCCACAGTACTCGAGTCTCCAGATACAGGTGCTTCAAGGTTTTCTACAATTTTCTTTTTTTTCTCTTCCCTTTCCCTTTCTCTTAGGTCCTGTTTATAATTTTTCATGGGGTGTAATTTTTTTGTTGTTTTATGATGTTAAATTGCAGGTGGAATTGCACGGCCAGATAGCTTGGCTTCTTGGGTCTGGCCTTAAAAACTATTGTTTAATTCAGAGGTGTGTTGATTATTTTGTTCTTCTCTAGGTCAGGATGGAGTGCTGATCAGTTTGTTTGTGAAATTGATGATGATAATAGTTTCATAAATCATATATTTGTCAAATTTCTCATTGGACTTTTAATCTGTGTGTGGAACAGCACTTGCATATTACATTTGTCAAGTGGCAATCTTTCACACTAAATCAAACTTGCAATCCCCTTTCCTCAAATAAGCTAATTTTCTTGTTACCATCTGTATGATGGTCTATTTCCTTCCAATTTCATCACTTGGGAGGATCTTTCCTATTAAAAAAACAAAGAAATTGTTTTTCTCCATCCCTCAATGGCAATACGTATTTCTAAACTAGCTAAAATAGTTCACTGTAAGTATCGGTATCTATCTACAGCTCTGCTTCATTATAAATGGCACCGAATTTGCCTTTATTTAGCAGGTTTTACACTCCTAAACATTGCTTGGGATAACTTAGATAGATAGCTCACATGAGTAATTTTAAATATAAGTAACCAAATATTAATTTGATTAACTGTAATATAATAGTCGATGTGGAAGTGGTGTTAGTCTTGGTTTTGATCGCGAGATTCACAGGTATGTAAAAAAATATTGTTAGAAAGGGTCATTATTTAGGCGATGCCTAATTGTATCTTGAAAAAATTAGTCTCTAGCTTATCGAATGGGGGGATATTTTACAAGAAGAAATCAAATAGGTACTTATGCGCCACCTGATCATATCTTGGAAATTAGTCTCAGGTATTGATTAGGGGGATATTTTAAAAAAATCAAATAGGTGTCCAATCGAAGTCTAGAAGATTAGTCTCTTGTTTTAAGAAGATATTATCAAAAATCGAATAAAATAATGGTTTTTATTGGGGAAGGTGAAATTTAGCATTATGGTTGAGAATAAGTAATTGCAGCAGTGTTTTTTTTTTTTTACTATTATGAATTTTTTGTGAGTGTGAGATTTGAAATTGCGACTCCATAAACTGCTGGCAAGCTGCCAAATTCTCTGCATAGCTTTTATGAGCACTACATGGTAGTTCTTGTGAGCTCATATTTTTGGCGTGAGAAATGATAAATATATTTTTAAAATGTAAAATATTAAATTGACTCATACAGTATTTACAATTGAATGGGGTGTAGACTTTATTTGAATAAGATCTACATCTCATTTATTAGCGAATGAGGTGTGAGTCAGTGTAGTGTTTCACATTTAATAAATACAAATAATATTACTCTTTTGGCTTTGAATGCAAGCGGGGTGCTGAGCTCCCAATCTTCAAAAAAGTAAATGACACCAGAAGGTGCCTGACTTCTGACCACTAGTGCCTTCTATGACCTCACCATATTAGGTGCTGTTAGCTCACCTGGTTGAAGTGCAAGTGGATTTTTGTGCTCCCAATCTTCAAGCGGTGTTGCCACTAGATGACACCGATGTGTGCTTGGGTGCAAATAGACCTTATATTAGTTCAATAGAACTTCAGTTAGCTGAATAAACAAATCTATTTTTGGACAGGTGCGCTTCTATCACAACAAAATATATTGGGGTAGAAGGTAGTACATGGAGGATTTGTATTTGATAGGCGTTAGGGATCTCTTCTCTGCAGTGATGGTAGGGTTAGGCCTATATATAAAAATTGGTGATGGCACTAGAAAATCTAGAATAGAGGCAATAATATTTGAATTTTGGATAACACTAATTTTCATTTCATGGTATATATATATATATAATAGTCATGAAAGATCCAATTTTTAGTCTCAAATCCTGCAGCTTTTTAAGGTTTGGCTTTAGCGCTTATTTATTTCCAGGTTCAACCTCATACAATTTTATGTCACGAATTTTTTGTGAAACAGTTAGGAAGGGTGTGATCTGCGAAATAATTTTATATATGAGAATTCTAGTCCTGGAAATACAATATAGAGACATTTGGTGTACTAATTGGTATTTCCGGAAATACAATTTATTTTTTCAAAAATATCCATGACAAGTAGCACTCCGGCAAGCTCCGATGGTGGTGTAGTGGTGCTTTGGTGGCAGTCCGATGGTTTAGCGAGCGCTGGTGATGGTTCGGTGGCAGTCCATCGGTGGTCCGATGGCGGTCCAACAATTCGTAGAGATCTAGTGGTGGTGTGGTGGCGGTCTAACGGTGGTGGTCCAATTGGAGCAATTTAGTTTTTTTCATTTCCTAAAACATTTCCTTCCCATAGAAATCCAACATTCTCGTGGTGTAGAGTGACAGGAATAAAACTTTCTCGGAATACTTTTTCAATCCGCAAACCAAACATGAGAGCCCTGCCTGTTTGGTTTAGGTTTTTAAGTTTTCAGTTTCCAATTTTCAGTTTTCAGTTTTTGTGAAGGAAAAACTGAAAAAACTAAAAGCGAAATTAATCAAAAGCAACCAAAATAACATAAACTGAAATTTGTTTTCGATTTTCAGTTTTCAGGAAATTGTGAAGAAAAAAATTTAAAACTGAAATTTGTAGTTTTCAGAATTTTTAGTATTTTCTTTATAAAATTTAAAAAACTGAAAAATTAAAAATAAAAACTGAAAATTAGAAACTGAAAGTAAACATGGCCTTAAATTCCCCCCTTTAGATTTCTAAAGATGTAAAAATATTCTGCAAACCACGCTCCCCTTAGATAGATCTTCAATTATGATTTATGATATTGATTTTTTTGTGTATTGTATCTCTTCTAGTCTGAAAGTGTTGGACTTAGTGGATTGCATAACTTTTTTTCTTCGATTAAACAAAGATTAGTCATGGAAATAATTTAAACAGATTTAAACTATAAAATATGTTGACATCTCACAAAGAATCCATAAATGGCCCTGTTTGTAAAAAAAATGGATATAATTTATTCCACAAACATCATCATTTGCTTGTTACGATTAAAAATTGGCATGAAGGATTTTACGTTTTGGTGGTTGATTTTGTCAACTCAAGACGGCCATGAGTCGCTTCCATGATTTCGCCCTCTCAATCCAATCTCTTATTCTCCCTTCTATTTTACATTTCATTTGTGCATCCACCGACCCACACTCACCACTATTAATTTTTATAGGCAGCCTCTTTTGTTGAATAATAACGCATCATGCACATTTACTTTTTGAAAACGAAAAAAGTGAGTGCCAATCAATCAATTCAATTTTGGCCTTCCAAGATTTCTCATTTGAGTGCTCTATACTGGATTGACCCAATTTAAAAGTAGCTAATTGACAAAAATGAAAATGGAATTTACGGTCCAGCTAGAAACCACTGAACTTCTTCTGTACTAGAATCACTTATAAGTTCTTACTTGTCATTTTGCATGCTAGGATGAGTCGTTGTAAACTACTCTAACTAAACAGGTGCTACCAACCAAAAAGCACTCGTGGACCACTAGGGTGCTCGTTTTGCCCTGCAATGGGATAATGCTGTGTGTGTTGCATTTGGAGAATGGTTTCCAATGCAAGTATCTAAAATCGGTTATGTATTCCATAAAACTAAGAAAGAAACATTTTTAAGGCTTAATTATGTTTTTATTCTTGTTTTCATTCTTGTTAATATAAGTAATTTTGATTTTCATCTCTCGTTAAATTTGCTTTTGGTCTTGATTCTTCACTTTCCAAAGTTTTAATCTTTGTCCGTTTGATGAGATTAGTTAATTGATAACGTATTTGGTGAAAATAGTGGGCATTTGTTAAGGCTAAGGTGGATTTCAATTTGATATGTCATCGGTTAAAAGATCTCATCTAGCAGCACAGTCAAAATCAAAACTCTTAGAAATTGAGGGAACAAACTAAAATCGTCTATATTTAGAATATGTTTGGTTGAAGAGTGAAAATGAAAGGTAAAATTTTCATAATTGAATTATACATATAAAATAACATAAAAAATTTAATCATAAAAAATTTACTTCTATTTTTCTCTCAAGTAAAATATAGCCTCAAAGAAACTAAAAATATATTTAAGTCTACTCTTAAAATTTTTTTTTTTAATGTAATTTTATATTTAAAAAAATTTCCTTCTTTCTTAAGGATATGCACAAATTCATTCTGTGAAGAAGATTCATAATGAGAAAAGGATAAAGGAAAATCAGACAAGATCATTGCATGCCAGCGTAAAAAGTGTTCGCTGAACTTGATGTTTAAGGTTTGATCCTGTTTTTTTATTTGGGTGTGCCTCCGTTTAAAATTGACCTTTTTTTTTCAATTCTATCAATCAAATTTGCCACCTTTGCTGTGATGTTATACAGTTATACCCGCAATGATCAGAATTAATTATAACTTTCTCACTTCATCTTTTAACCATGATTGTTTACATTAACACATCTCCTTTGCCAATTCGTTTTTTATACTGCAAATTGCCATACTGGAATAAAGCGTTTTCTTTCTCTGTCTAACTTCAAGTGTGTGTTGGAACATCAAGTATTTGTCCGACAGTGACCCAGAATGTTACAAGATATTCAAAATGGAATTTGATTTCATTTTTCTGGTTCACAATGGTTTTCATATTTCAAGTGAAGCAAAATATTCCTCGCAGAAAAACCTTCCAAGATTCTCTTATCCCATTAACTTATGGGGTATCCACTGCCTATAAATGTTTAACTCAGATTAGCTCTGCTACAGTGCACTTATCTCTAAAGTCGTAAAGTGAAAATTATCTACCTTTAGATTAGCGTATTTAGCGTGTAAATTCCCCGATAAGATATATTATTATTACTTTTCAGATTCGAAGAATGATTACTTTTTACTTTGTCATTTCAGACGAATTTATTTAAAAAAAATCCTTTTCCTTTAATATTATCATCGAGGCGTTTTCACGCATAGAAATTATTATATACGTAAAACAACAAATAAGATCATGCTCACCTTGTTCATAACTTATATTTTAACTATGATTAGTAACAACTAAGTGACCACTAACATATATTTATTACTTCTATTATTTTAAAATTAAAAAAGGTTTAGATATTGGACATTTAAAGCAGTAATATGTTTAAAATATCAAATTATCAATATAAGTAAGCACAATCTCACAGGACATTCCTATAATATATCATAATTTCTCTCTTCTTGAGTGTGGGTGTAATTGTAACTTGCTGCCAACCACGTGCATATATATAATCTTTCTTGTCCTGCAATTCGATCATTTTTTGGGTTGAAAAGCATGGGAATGAAAGCTTTAAGCATAAGGAAATCAAGCAGTTCATTGGACACTAATTAACCAAGTAAACATTTTTTACTCTTTTTTTTTTAATTCTTGATGGTGGATAATTAAGCATAATTAAGCACACTCAATGCGTCCCAAAAGTCGTAGGTGCGTTCAAAATTCCATGGAACTCTAATGATAACATTCATATATTCTATAACAGCTCTAGTAATCTTTCATCACTGAAAAAATGATTGGTTCACCAAATAACTGGGGGGAAAGTGAACAAATTAGTGGAGAATATAATAGTGAATCAATTGTGCTTGAAAATGCTATTTGGACATACAAAACAAAAATGAAGCAAATGGAACAAGATAACATCTATCATTCCCTTCCCATTATGGGATATGCACATTCTTTAAATTCAGGAGAGCATACAGCGTGAAGGATTTAATCAAAGTCAGCAGTGGCAGAAAGCAACTCTGGAGTTAAAGAGACTTTGAGGAGCATGTGAAACCCACTATTATGAGCATTCAAAAAAGAAGCTACTACAATATTATTATCATGAAAATGAAGATGTTGCTTCACATAAGGATCATTCCACACGCTCAAAAAGCGAACAAGTAGTAACAACATGAAGTGAAAAAAAAAGTAGCATAGCTCCCTTTAAACGGAGTATACATTTAAATACTTTTTTTTTCCTGCTTATCATGAACTTAAGTAGGAACACAATGAAAACTACCTTTTTTTCTCATTCTCTCTGTGTCTATCAGAGCACTAACAGGCAAGAACAGATTCTAGCCCCAAGGATTAGCATAGATTTAAGACTATGCCCTCAACCCTTTTATTTTTACCAAAAAAGATGTGTCGAAAGAAGAATATGCTAGAGTTTTTTTTTTCCTTTCTCCCTAGAGGATATGTTCTCGAGATGACACCATATCGATAACATTTCTTTATATTTGTTGGCACCAAATTTTTACCAAGTGTCAAATTATCAAACTGGTGTTCGACCTTAGATAACCTAAAGGCTAGCCAAGAATCTAGTATGTCTGAACTGACAGGCTATGCAAAATTGACAAAGTTTCTGATTTGTCAAACAACGTGTCGAAACCCAAGGAAGGCCATTTGTAACAAAGCTTGGATATCCAAGTTGGCAAGTCGACATTGACAAAGTCCTTTTAAGCCAATGTTTGGTAAGTCGAAGTTGAAGTTTGTCATTTGAGACGTAGAAGATTTTGAGATCAAAGGGAGATTGGCAGAACAACTAGAAGCTAATGACAATTAATTCTCATGATTGAGGTTCAAAAAATTGAAGTTGGAGTTTTTCACTTGAAGACTTAAAATTCTTTTGAATGTCTTGAATATTTGTCATAATAACTTTAAGACAGGCATTTGTCAATTGACGGTTATTGACACAAGCTTGACAAAGACATGACAAAGTAGTCGCAACGGGCGACTGACAAATAAAATAACTATCAAAGCCACGTGGACAACATCCAAAGGCAGCTAGAAGACAAGTGTCAAAATCCTAGAGTCTTTTGCTATCTGTGAATATGAATTCTGTACAAATTGTAAATAGTTGAAATTTTTATTCACACACTCACTCTAAAACGTCCCAAATGACTAAACAAAACCCTGAATTCACTGAGTAATTATTCTTAACTCACTTTCTTACTTTTTTAGGATTAAATTTCCTTTAAGTTCTTTATATTTCATGTACTTTATTTACAGTTTGTCGTTTAATCATTTTACTTTCTGTGAAATTTTCTTCTTCTCCAATTTGTCAATTCACATCGTATCCATAACACACAAATCATATTGCACATTTCACATTTCAGTCCATCCTCATTCCATTTAAAACACAGTTTGACACTCGATTCTTTTGATGAAGAACCCAAGAGAAATAGCTTTTTGCTCCCCAAAACGAGATCTTGAAAAGCAATGGTTATCATCCAAATTCATGAGTTTATTGATCACACCTGGTTTAGAGCAGTTTAGCCTCCTGCACAAGGAGATTGCCAATTATTTGTTGTTAACATATAATTGTCAGATTCTGTTGTAAACAATATTATTCTTAAATCAATATATCAATTTTATTGGTCATTATTATCATCCACTTTACTTATATTTTTAACATAACCAATGTAATAGTTGACATGTTAATTGATAAGAATAAATCATATGTAACAAAATTTTCTCTTGTTACACTGGTATTTAACAATTTCTTTTGGTGTGCATGCATATTATGAAACCCAATTTTTCTTACTTTTCTACTTTTATTTTTCAACTATGTCATTTTATTTAATACCCTACTTACCTAAATTATAACACTTGATAGTAGAAAATTAATATATTAACAAAATAGTACATAATCCTTGAACAAACTTAAATATTTTTTTATGTCCCTGAACATTTTTACATAGTCCAAACTTAGAAAAATAAATGTTTTCAATCTAGTTAATTATAATATATATTGAACCAATTTTAGGAAACAAAATATATATATATATAAAAGTGAAATTTTATCAATACGTGATCGATTTGAGTGGCAAATAATTAGATAGCTTCTTCTCTCTCTTTACTTGTTTTTTTTTTTTTTTTTGTCTGAAATAATTAGATAGTTAAATGGTAATGAGCCTCTTATTTTCGGGTAACTCCAGAGTTCTGTTCAACCTTTAAAACACTCAATTCCTCTTGAATCAATTTATTTTCGTCAACCCTCTAAAATCAAATATTGTTTATTTCGGTCAAAGGGAAGGGAGTTAGCGGCAGGCAACTGGGGAATAGTAATGTTTCTTAAAACCCCAAAGTTGTGTCCAAGTCCTTTTATTGGGTCTGGGCATCAGAAAACATTTTTAAGGGTTTTGCTCTAAACTCAAAAGTTTTTGTCAGAGTCTAAAATCAGAGTAGAGGATTCACGAGAAATTGGGCTTAAGCCAAGCTAGGCTCATATTTCGACCCAAGGAGACTTAAACAAGATAATTGTCCTGACCATGACGGGAATATCGTCAAGTTTCCAATTTTGCTTGTATCTCAAGCCCAATTTCCTTTGAGAAATTTTGATCTAAACATGTACCGATTAAAAAGGAAACATGTACCAAGAGATAGACCATAATGGAGCATGAGCCATGAGAGAATTGACCCAAAATATGTTACCCAAAAACAAAGGATCCGAGTCCCAAGAGAGAACTCGGCCCCAAAAAAAAAATCTCAAAAAGAGAATGATACTCATCCACGCTCCTTGTAAGTTGACGGAAAAAAAAAAACAAAAGAAAATCTAAATATCCAAATTGGTCCTTAGAAATATATTCAAGTAGGATAAATTACTATCTTAGAATCTAAAAATCTCAAATTAGTCTATTACATTTTGAAAAAAAAAGACAAATTGCCCCCTTTCGTACAATTAAAAAAATATTATATAAAACTATATAAAGAAATCAATTTATCCTCATTTTTAAATGAGAGATAATTTGAACTTTCAAATTCTAAAAGATTAATTTATCCTTCCATATATTTTTTAGGGGCAAATTTGGATATTTTGTAAAAAATAAAATGTTGGGTACATTTGCCTGCTCAGGTGCATTAGAAGACCATGCAGCCACGTTTAACCACAGTTAATAAATGTGGACAAACACACATCCAAACTATCCTCCTTTCCCTAATCAGCCAACCTAACCAACGCAACACAACATTAGGAACTTAATTTTTTTTTTTGTCTCATAATTTGATTTTCTGTGAGAAGGGGTGGCTAGCTACCATGGTTGCAAGAGGGAAGACGCATGTGGCAATAGTGCATCTGTGGCAACACCAGCATCGCCACACTAGCGATGAACGTGCGATGCACGAAATGTTGTGGCATGGAGTGAGATGGAACGAGGTGGCTCATGGGTGCTAATCAAATGAAGGCAGAGGACCGGAGGTGGTTCAAGGAAGGTGACAGGTCGCAACGTCGAGAGACTGCAAGTGCGATTTTATTGTGGCTGGTGGATTTTGCAGCTTCTCTGTCATGGGCCGATGGTGATGCTTCACAATGGCTGAGGGTGGAAAGGGAAGCGAGAAAGAGGTGACGGGGGTTCTAAATTTTCGAATTCAAAATGTTACTCACCATGTTATGAATTATAATTTATACAATATATAAAAAATTTAATTTCTATCCATTAACAGTGTGAAAAAAAAAATTATACTATCATCCAATCAAACTATCTTATTTGCATAACTTTTCTAGTAATATATGAGACTTAATATTTGTTGGTACACTATTTAAAATAATCTAGTATTTCGATCAGCTTTAAAAATTTGAGCAATGATCAACTATATCTGGCTATAATACCAGAAACATTTTTATTGTTCACAAGCTTGTTTTCTCACATAGTCACGACCTCAATGATGGAGAACTGTGATGTGGGAGACATTCAGGCGAAGCCATCAGTGGGGAAGAAGATATGAAGGACAACTACTAATAATATCATAATAATTCAATTATGATAATTAAGTTTCCAACTTTGTGGTCTCCGTTTGTTGAGCACGTCGAAGTGTAGATTCTGTCGGGTCTCAACACTAAATTATAAAATACTAAACTAGTTATAACTAGATATACAAATTCTTTATCCTAACCCCAACCTAATCTCCACATGGCACTTGGGATTCACAAACTCATTATCCCAAAGATTGCGGTGGCACCTTAGTGGCAATCTAATACGCTAAATTGCTATTTGGCCAGTTTTATGTCACATACTCACGAGGGTTAATTAGGTTTAATCAAAGAAAAGACAACTTGCAAGAACTTCTCCTTTTCCTTTCCTTTTTTTTTTTAAGAAAAATATCAATTATGAGTTATAAGGAGCTTGAATTGTGCTATACTTTGCACAATAGTAGAAAATCAAACATGGTTTATATTATCATAACTCATGAGTTAATTCTGCGTCCCATATCTAAATCTTCCATTTTTAATGTATGGAAACATACTGGGATTAACATCTAACAAGTAAATTTGCAGGTAAACTTACAATTTTAGTAGGCGTGAACTTGTAGAAAACATGATAATCATTCAAACGTAACAAATATAAATACTGGATAAAAAATGAACACGGCCACACGGGTTACAGGCTTTGGACGTTGACGTTTAAATTTGATTTTGTATACTGTATTTAATTATATGTTGCATAAAAAATATAAGATTTTTCTAACGAATATTCTAAAAACACACTAGTTAAAAAGAAAAAATGATAAGTTTTATATTGAATAATAAGTATTTGAAGTTTTTAATGCACTTGACGTATCTATAAGCTTAATATAGTCTTAGTATACTCATTAAAAAATAAATAAACGGAATAAGTGCACACATAACATCATAATAGCACTCTAAGCAAAGCGTGAATCTCAAACACCGTTTATCGATTAAGATTTATGTTTCTACATAAAATAATAGAAACCTAATTCAATACCAAGCCCAATTGCAAGCGCCAAAGGCTCAACTTTGCAATTTGCAATTACCACAAGGAGATAAAAAAGTTCCCAGCATCATTTAGCATAGACCCATGGTACAAACAAGTCCTCCAAATTTCGTATTTATGGAAAACTTTTTCCTTTTAATTTTGATAGAATAAAGGAATTTAGGTGATACTCCGATAACAGAGTTGTGAAGGGAATCTCATCGGTAAAGTTGCACATTTCTATCTTCTACAGCTAATAAGCATAGCAGCAAAGCTTGCTTGCAGGCATCTTTGGATCTGAGTAATTTGACTTTGCTTCGGAACATAGAATCCAGATTCAGTTATGGGGAATGAAGTTCGAAATTCTAATTCTAAATTCTATTCTACTACATGAGTTTTCAATCGTTTTACAGCTCATACAATGCATGCATGCTATCTTTGATGCCCCTTTTTTTTTTTCTCTCTCTTTTCTCAGCACTTTATACTGGCGAATTCCCAAAAACAAAGCCACGTGTGCGATTTCGACAAGATACTAAATTATTAAATTTGAGAATGACACAAACATCCCGGAAAATTATCTTAGAAAAGCAAAAAGTGCGCCATGAGTCCGTTCAGCATAGAATAATATTTGATAGTATAAGACATAATTGTAAAAGATTTGATAAACTTTTAATACTATACAATATTTATTATGACATTTCAGCTATTTTATTTTTTAAGATGGGCTTGCCCATGGCCTATAAGGACTGACTCACTATTTTAATGGGTTTAGTGGGTCAGGGGCTATTTTAATGGGACAGAAATAGTGGTCTAGGGGGCCAGCCCTAGAGCCTAGGGCCACTTTGACAGTACTAGTTAACTTCGCAAAAGTGAGTTATTGAGATAAATGTACAAATACTATTGCATTAACCATTATTTCAACTAGTCGCTTGATAGGCATTTTGTGTCTCTTAATATGTATTTACAATTTAACAAAAAATGTAACTTCCTTTTTGTGGAAGAATAAAAAAAATGTAGAGAATATGATATATGAGTTTACAATGGTTACTTAATAGAATATCACAATTTTTTTATTTATTTTTATTTTCTTGTAAATAATATAAGCCATATGTTTATGGATTTGAAAAGAGTTTAATACAGTAAGGAGACACACAAAAAAATTACGAATTCTAATTCTTTTTAAAATATGGTATAGATACACTCATCAGATACATATAAAAATATTGAAAAAAAAACTTGAGAATCAAAGCCAATTGAGAAGATTATGAGCTGTGAGCTAACCCAATTGTTTAATGTCATTATTATTTTATTTTTGACACAAAAGTATCATTATTATTATTATTAAATTTTATCTATATTATATATAAATAGAATAGTCATTTTTAACTATTTTTTTGTGTCTAAAATTTCTATTTTTAAAAATACCCTTAATGTATTGTGTCTGTCAATTCACTAATTTAAAAGAAGAAAAAAATGTGAATTCTTCACAAAAAGAAAGAAAAGAGCCAATCTCAAGGAAGAGACTACGAAGATGTGGGAGGGGAGAGACGACAACGAATGCCGCCTTATGACAATCGTTTGTTATAGCTGACGTGGCCACATCTCATCCGTCCAATACATCTAAATCTAAAAAATCCCATTCATTTTTTTTTAAAAAAATTATTTTCTGAGACATGTCTTCTCTTTCTCTCCTTCTCTCATTTTCATATCTCAGAATTTTTGAATTTCTGAATCTCGCAAAACCAACGAATCTCCCAAATCGCCCAGGTATGATGTGTTGTTTTGATCAATTCTCAATCACTTCTAGTTCCCTTTGTGGATCCTCAACTTGTTTTCGTCATTCGTTGTTTGTGAACAAAACTTGCAATACTTGTTGTCATTTTGATTTCGTTGGTTATTTTCAATTTATGATGCAGAATTTTAAGGTGAATTTAGCTATGCATTATTGTTGCTATAGTTTTCTTGAGTGTTGAAGAATTTGAATAGCAGTGAAATGAAATGCTCGTGCATGAGTGCATGAGTGAGGGTTAAGAGCTTAATTTTTTCGATTAGTTTTGAGATAATTGGAGAATTTGATTTGAAATTAGTGTGATGGCTGAAGCTGTTTTGAATTCCGTGAATAAAACGTTGGATTGGGTGACTGGTGCTCTTGATGTGCCTTCAGCACAAGTTGTGGTTTTTGGATTTCAAATCGGTGGTAATTATTTTCTAATATCATGTGCAATTGAAATATGGTTGTGGTTATCTAGCATGAGTTTAAATTCTATGTCCAATTACGCATTATCATATTAGTAAAAGTAATTGTATTTTGTATCCACTGCTTAAAAACTCATACAAATAAAAGAATTTGATTGGATCACAAAATGTAATTTGATTTTGGCTAATTAAAATCCCACTTGACATAAAGAGAAAATAATTTTAGGTGTTGGAATATATTATTATGAAATGAGCAAAATAATTTCAAAATTTTAAATCTTTTTATGCTTTGTTTTATAACCAATGTTATTTTTTTTAGGGAAGTTTTGCTCATAATTTTATTATTGTTTATTATACTCTTTTGAACACCGTGAGCATTTTTTTTTATATATTCAAATTTTTTTCTTCTTCCAAGTTTTGGTTGTACTATTTTGCCCTTGTGGCTATTTTACTATTGATTATGAATAATATTGTAACTAATGTGGCATTAAGAATCATGTTAATAATGTGCTTATAATTTGATTTGACTTCTTTAGTGTAATTCTTGATGAGTTGATAATTGTGTTCTTGGAGTTTTCAGTATCCTCTCAGTACTAGTTTTATGGACATGATTTTAAAATTGTGAGAGTCTACTCATGTGTTACAAAAAAATTTCTAACCCTAAAGGGCATTACAATTGCATGAAAGAGCTTCATTTTAGGCATTCTATAGCAATCCACTTTTGTCAATTTTGTTCTCACCTGTGGTGAATTAATTTTATTTGTTAGATCATGTAGATAATGGACATACCATTTGATATGACATTGTTTAACATAGTCATTGCATGAATTGTAAATATTATTGGGTTATGCAGATAATAAACATATTCCTTGTGTGACATTATTTGTCATAATCATTGTGTGATATTGTAAATATTGTTAGGTTGTGTAGATAAAAGGCATACCATTCATTATTTGGCATAATCATTGTGTGATAGAGAAAAATAAATTAAACTATATTGTTATCATTACTCTATTATTTTTCTTTATCAAGTGGAAAAGTCTTGTTCATCAGGACCCTTCGGTGAGATTGCAAAGATAAAAGGCTCTAGTTCAATTAATAATGTAAGAAAACCAATTATTTTATGCTTATATTATAAGTTGGCTACTCTGGTGCCTAGGCTCGTCAATGCCTATGGCACTATAGTGTTTGGTTAGTGATATATGGATGGAATTACAGAGATACTGGAGAAACAAAACTATTTGGTGGTAAAGACAGTAATAGGGGATAGAGAAATGTTCTGTCCCATGATAGAAAAACACGAAATTTTTTTACCTCTAAAAAGTTGGGATAGTAGAAACAGGATACAGAGATAGAAATTTAATATTTTTTCTTCTAATAATACCCCTACAAAAATTTATTTTCTCCTTCCTTCTATCTTTAGTTTGAAGTGATTTCATCCCTCTTCCTCCTCTTCCTCTTTTGAGTTTCCTCTTGTGAGACTATATCAGCCAATGCCTACTTTCTGTTTGAAGTGCCTTGACCTCTCTTCTTCTTTCGTGTTTGTTCCTGTGAGGCTAAATCTTCCAATGCCTCCTTTCTCTTTGGAGCACCTTGACCTCCTTTCTCCTTGACCTCCTTTCTCTTTTCTTCCTCTTTTTTAGTTTCCTCTTGTAAGGCTACTTCGATCAATTCCTATTTCCAGTTGTCATCCTCTGTCCCTTCAATATTTAGCCCTTAGATTATCCATTTTTACTCTCCATG
Organism: Dalbergia cultrata; assembly: GCA_031216105.1. Taxonomy (NCBI): domain Eukaryota; kingdom Viridiplantae; phylum Streptophyta; class Magnoliopsida; order Fabales; family Fabaceae; genus Dalbergia; species Dalbergia cultrata. The sequence goes on along the minus strand of CM062353.1, from coordinate 23,783,052 downwards.
CTCTGAGATCATTGAGCAAAGCACTCTCTCACATTCTGGATGTCTTCATTTGACATCTTGCTAGAGAGCTTCACAATCTTTTTTATGAAGTCTTGGTGATAGGTTTTTGAGACCTTTCTACACTCAACCATCATATTTTTAGGGAAAAACTTCCTATAAATACAGTTCACTTTGCACTTTCTTCCTCTGACAGCATTTTAGCACACCTCATCTCTTTTGCCATCATGAGTCTAATGTCAAAAACATAATCCTAACAACAAAAAGAAACAATTAAGAACTAAAAAAAAGAAGGAAAGGGACAATTCAGGATCAAGAAATACATTGAGAAAGCCAATAAAACGACCATGTGTTCCTACAAGAAATAAGGTTTTTTAGTCATCGCTAAAACTTGTTGATGTCGTCACAAATATATAGATATTGAGTTTTATATATATATATATATATATATATATATATAAGTTTTAAATTATTGTTTATATTAAGAAAACAAATAAAGTGAAATAGTTCTCAATTTTTTAGGGGAGGGGGTGTATGTTTTAAAAATAGAGCACATGGGTTTATCAAAAACAAAAAAGAAATATATGAGAGGGGAGTATGTGATTTATAAATAAAGGGCAGGGGAGTATAATAAATTCTCCTCTCAAGGGAGGGGATTGTATTTTATTAAAAAATTTAACTTGAAATAAAAAAATTAAGCAAAATTTAATTTATAAAAAAAAGATTTTAACTATTGACTCCTATTTTTTTTATCTCTTTTAAATTAAAGCTATCTTTTTAAAAAACTTGAATGCATAATTCACAATTATAGAAATGAAATTGCTTGTTCATTTTGTGACAACTTTATTAGGTAATCACAAATAAATATGTTTACCAATTTGATTTTAGTGCCAACTAGTAAAAGTCGTCATAGAATTTTTTTTTTGTTTTCGATATGACTTCTATGAGTGGTTAGTAAAAGCCAAGTCTATTGTGACGACTTTATCAGATAGTCACAAGACATCTCTACAAATTTTATTTTAGTGACAACTATTAAATTAAGCTAAGGTACGGTTGTCACATAATTTTTTTTTTTTATTTTGGGACCACTTTTATAAATTGTCACTAAAAGTTCACTCTATTGTGATAGCTTTTATCAATTGTCACATATAATCTGATCTTTTGTGACAAGTTAATTGAGTGGTTACAAAATATATCCACTAATTTGATTTTAGTGACAACTATTAAAGATCATCACAAAAGAGTTTTTATTTTTTTTTATGACCACTTCTAAAAGTTGTCACTACAAATTCATTCTATTGTGATAACTTTTATCAATTGTCAGTTATAATATGATCTATTGTGATAACTTAATTCAATGGTCACAAAATATACCCACTAATTTGATTTTAGTGACAACTATCAAAGATCTTCATAGAAGTAGTTCTTTTTTTTTTTCTGATGACTTCTATCAATTGTCACTTATAACTTGATCTACTGTGATGACTTAATTAAGTGGTCACAAAATATACCCACTAATTTGATTTTAGTGACAACTATTAGAGGTCATCACAGAAGATTTTTTATTTTTGTGACCAGTTTTATAACTTGTCACTAAAAGTTCATTCTACTGTAACAACTTTTATCAATTGTCACTTATAACATGATCTATTGTAACGAGTTAATTAAGTGGTCACAAAATATACCCAATAATTTGATTTTAGTGACCAACTATTAAAGACCTAAAAAGAGGTGAACTAGTCATGAAACCGATCCGAGCCACTGTTTAGATCAGTCTCACATCAAAACCAGTGCGACCTGGTTTGACTCGGCCAGGTTTGGATCAAAACCGGTGACCCGGTCGGTTCAACTAGACCGGGTTGGGCTGGTTTCTTTTTTTTTTTTACTTTTTTGTTTTTTTTCTTTTTTGGGCTAAATGATATCTTTTTCTAAACTTTTAAAAAATATATTCTAATTTGAATTTTAGAAAAATGCAATAAATTGTTTATATTGTAATGGCTTATGAGTTTGTGATGTAAAATTTTGTGAGTTTACTTGTGCAATTATATTTTGAACTTGTTAATTGTGATTTGTGATTGTGAAATGAAAACAACATTTAGAATTTTATGTTATTTAATTATGTTTTTATATTTGGACCCCTTAAAGAGTGTCAAATTGTTAATTAGTTGTTATTTTATTTAAATTTTTATATAGTTTTATATAATATTTTTTTTATATAAATCTGGTTCAACCGATTCGACCAGTGACCCACCAGTTGAACCAGTGACCCGGTGCCTCAATCGAATCGATCACCGATTCAAGTTTTAAAATTATAATTAAAGGTCATCAGAGAAGAGTTTTTTTTTGTTTTGACCATTTTTATAAGTTGTCAACTAAAAGTTCACTTTACTGTGACACATTTTATCAATTGTCACTTGTAATCTTATCTATTATGACGACTTAATTAAGTGGTTACAAACTAAACCCACCAATATGAATCTAATGACAACTAGTGAAAGTCGTCACAAAAACTCTAATTTCTTGTACGCGCCTAGATGTGACAGATGATATCAAATCCAGTCTTGGGATTAGTGTGCCAACCAACAAGGACGCTGGGCCCCCACTAGGAGGGGTGGAACTAGTGTCACATCGATTAGGGAGAAGAACGAAGCATGTCTTATAATGGTATAGATACCTCCCCCATGCAGAAGCATTTTGCCCTTGAGATGGGAAAGAGCAAATATGTGAGGGGCACCCAGTTAGGCCCCAAAGCAGCGTTACACTCACGAGGACGACAATACATAGCGCGTTGAAAAAAAAGAATGGATTCATAGTTGCGATGCATAGGACTATGATATATAAACTTATATATAATAGTTGTCTATGTTATATTTGATTATATAATACATCTTGATATCTACAGTGCACATTTGTATGGAACTGACAATTAGATTATATGTTATCATAAGAATTGTTGAAAAACATCTCATCTATTATATTGTATATACTGTGTTTTTACATTTTTTTTAAATTGATCTTCGTAGGGTATATTATATATTCATATTTTAACAGTAATTTTGAAAGAATAAAATTTAAAAAAGATAATGTTGATTCAAAAGAATCATTAAATAAGATGTTGGTTAAAGCATATTATAATTTAAAAACAAAAAATGACAATAAATTGACACATGTGCATAAATCTTATGAAAATTTTATACTTCTTCATTTATATATTTTTCAAATATGAAACGAATAAATTATCTTTATTACCAAATTTAATCTAGAGATTAAAAAGTATTTCTATTACTTTTAAAAAAATTTAAACAATAATAATATAAATTAATATTAGTGGAAAAAGTTAAATTTAATGTTATACATATTCAATACATTGCATGGTGCACGTTCATACGCCTTCAATGATTACGTTACACACTATCTTACACTATGATAATATGTTGGTTTTATATATTTTATTGTGAAATAATTGGTCTTCTTGAAAGCAAAAAATATATAAATTTTTATATTCTATATTCACATTGAGTGTTCAAAATTCATTTTAAAGAATATAAATAAACAAACTGATTATGATTAAAACAATTCCAATTTCAGAATAAAAATGACAATAAATTGATCACGTGTGTAAATCGACCATGGAACATTACAACTAATTAAACATGAAAGTATAACATTTTAACAAAGAACCAATAAAGTTTTAGGGTATGTTTGATTGAGAAGTAAAAATAGAGAGCGAAAAATTCATAGATTAGCTAATTCATGTGTAAAATTACACATCCGAGGCAATTTGAGCTGAAAACTCATGTAAACATCATCACTTGACCTCTTCATCAAATGAAAACTCGGGTTCTATGAGTTGAAAGTCCGGATCTAGGAGTTGGAGCTAGGATCAAAATATAATAAAATTCCAAAAAAAAAAACAAAAATAAATAGAAACATGGTAAAAGTGAGATTACAAGAACATGAGAAAAAGATGGATAAGACAAAGGATGGAGGGCCCCATAATTGGAGGATTGATAAGCCTTTGTTGAAGATCGCCATAAGAGTATGGTCTCTTGATAAGATCAAAGATTTTGACTCACTCAAGAACCTAGAGAAGAACACTTTCACACAGTTTCTCGATGTGAGTTTTCATCAATTAGTATCTTAGAGCTTGCTAATGTTGGAATAAAATTGTTTGAATTCCTAAGTTTGTAGACTGATCTAGGCGTTGCACACTTTTGATTTCATTGAATTTCACTTCAATTCTTTTTGTTGTACTTGTTTTGATCTTATGTCAACATTTTTGAATATCTTGATCATCTAAATTCATCATTAGAAGCTAAAGGTTTTATGTACTTGTTGCATTTCTGTTCAAGGCTATACATCATTTTTCTGTAAAAAAAAAAGTGAGGAAAAAAAACGTGAAGCCCAATTTGAGTGATCAAGCTGCAAATAGATTGGGCTGAAATAATTGGTTTTAATTAGGTATAATTTGTCTTATTTTCTTGTAATTTTCATGAACCTTTTAATGTCTTCAATTTCATAAGCTTTTTAGCTGTTTTCAAAGTCAGTATTAAGGGCCTGTTTGGTTTGAGTTGTCAGTTTTCATTTTTAGTTTTCCAATTTTCTAGATTTAGTAAAGAAAATACTGAAAATTCTGAAAACTAAGGGGATGTTTGGTTTGAATTTCCCGTTTTCAGTTTTCATTTTCAATTTTTTAGATTTTATAAAAGAAATACTGAAAATTCTGAAAGCTACGAAATCCAATTTTCAGTTTTCATTTCCAATTTTCTGTTCCTTCACAAAATCCTGAAAACTAGAAAACTGAAAATAAAAATTGAAAATGCAAACCAAACAAGCCCTAAGTGTTTTAAGAGTTCATAGGCAATTATCATAGATAGTGGGTGAATTACTTGTTTTTTCAATTATTGTAGGACTTTAATGCTTAATAGATTGTGTAAAGGCTGCAACTCAATGTTTTTGCAGTCCACTTAAAATTATGCATAGGAACTCAATGTAAAACACAAGGGAGATTATGAATAGACTTCTTTTAAGTTTTATCCCATTGTGAGAACTTCCCTTTTGTTCCTAGGCAAAAAACTAAATTTAATATTATCAAGGCAACTATAATATCTTAAGTACACGTATCCCTAGACAAGTCTAATTAATATGACCTCAGGGTCCCCTGGGACCCACCCGTGTTGTCGGGAAGGCCCGGATGCATGAAAGACCCTTAAGATGTAGAAGTAGTGTTGCTAACACCACTATAGTGGTCCAGGACTGTTATAACAGTCAGGGGATATGGGGCTTTCATATTCAAAATCGCTACTAACTGCTATAGTAGTCTTGGACTACTATAGTGGTCATGTGTTTTCAAGTGTAGGTGTTCAAGTCTCTAGACCGCTTAGCAATACCCCTTGATGTTAGCACAGTACCACAATGACGTAGTTTTAATTAGTGACCCCTCTATCGTATATAAACCCTTTCCCACTCATGAAACACACCCAAAACCGAAATCCTATCACTCCTAACTCTTCTTCTACCTCTGCACTCTCAACCCCATTCAATCCTTCCTCCTCCAAACCTCAAGATAAGAGATTGATGTTAGATTATGCTTTCTTTCGTCCTTTTGCTATGTTCTTGAGTTGAGAGTTGTAGTTTCTAATTGTTGTCAAACTGGGGTACTTCCCCAAGGTTCTTAAAGTTGGTTTAGAGTTGTCTAGAACTTATTAGAGATTAATGATGGGTTTTGTGGTTGTTATAGCAGACATTGGTGCCAGCCCTACTCTTTAGAGCTCTCTAGGTGTTGGCACTTCATATTCCACCCCTCCAAGTGAATGGGTTTGATCCTATGACCTTATTTTGGTCATTATATATATATATATATATATATATATATATTTCTAGCATCATGAAGTATATAGGAAAAAAATTTGAATCTTAAGTTTTATCGTGATATAGATTGTTTGTGTTTTACAATAATTGGAAGTTTTACTTGCAGTTGTTCATGAAAACCATTGGTTTTCGAAATGCATAGGACCATTCTTGATTACTAAATGTATAATTATGATTTAGCTCATGATTTTGGACTTGATTTATGATGATAAGATTTAGCTATATTGATTGAGATTGGGAAAGTATAGATTGATACGTAACAGTTAAAGAGTTATTTGGATTTAGATTTACAAAATCCCTTTTCTTGCCTATGGCATTATTTTAGAGTAAGGAATTAGTGAGAGAAACAGAGCTATGAATTAACGACAGTCAATTCATTAACCTTGATATACCAAGATTACTCACGAAGGGTAATTATATAGGTTCAGATTAGTGCATTAGGGACATAGTTCGCGAGGGACCATTAAATTGTAGTTAGGTACTCTTATTTGCAAAAGACTGAGCACCTCCAGATATATAGTTAGCATTCTGTCTCTGTATCAATTCCTTAGAAGAATAATTATGTTTTTATGCTTCATTTAGACCAATGTTGATGTTACTATGTACCATGAACAAAAATGACTTTTCATGGCTACACTATTATTTATATACTCTTCTTGTTATTCCATGTGTGGTTGTCGCTCAGAACACACTCCCTAAGTTTTTAGATAAAACTCACCTCTCCTTTCCCTTCCATTACAAATCTTGCTGCTATCTCACATCCACCTCAGCTTCCTTCTCAGCAGTAGTATACTTTCAGCCTGGGTGAGCTTCATGAGAAATCAGAAACTTACCTTCCCAAAAAATCGCCTGCAAAAAACTTCTCGGGCTATTTGTGGGTCATATGTCAACGCTTTATTGTTCCATAGTGAAAAGAGTATAAATCTAGCAAAAATCTTTTGCTTATTGATTAGATAATACGTTTTTCTGCATAGTAACTTGCCAGTATGCGTTTAACTATGATGATAATGTTAATGTTAAAGGCCAATTAACCGACAACTAATGCTATGCTTAGAGTTTTGTTTTTGCTATTATGGAAGTACTACAGAAAACTAAACCATGGCCAAATGTTAGTTTTGAAGTTTGAATTCAACAACTTCTTTCCTTATGTGATAAATTTTGTTTGCTGAATTATGGCTTTAATTAAACAATAGTTTTTTTGGAGTCATTTTTGGCTTTTGTTCTTTAAATGCATGATATGGTTGACAAGTTAGAAGTACTGAATTTGGCTGCGAAGAATGAAGATCCATGCTTATGTTGTGTTGATAGAAAAGCACTATACTCGGATAATGCAGTGGAGGTCCTATCTACTTTATATGTGATGGAGGAACTGGGGACAATTGTATCTGGAGAGAAAATTAAATCTACTGAAGATTTTGACAAAGTTTTCAATGGACAGTGTTACTAGCTTCAACAATGAATATCTAGAGTTTCAAATCAAAAGAAAATATATACTTGATATAATATCCAATAACATATATCGGATTCTTTTTTGAAATTGTACTGTATATTATAACAAAATTGTTTCAAATACCATCTTAATGTATATTAATTATTATACTGTTAAAGAGTTAAATTTTGTGCTAATAGTGAGAAAGGTAGATTTTATTTGCAAATGCACCAAACCAAGTTTAGCAGTGTCACGTAGACTCTTGAGTGTAAGTTTTTATTGCTAAGTATTGTGAATAGCCAATTTTGAATTTAAAGTAAAGTTGGAGAAAGATAGAGAATAATATGGTTAAGGATTTTTTTTTCTCTCTCATAATTCACACTCATCTAATTATCTTTGGATTGGTTTGGTAATATTCTCTAAGGGAATATCTCTTTTTGTGAAAAGAATATGTCTTTTTTTTTTTTAATAAACAGAAAATTTGATATGCTTTTTCTTCTAACTTTTGAAGCTCTTCATAACATCTCATTGAATATTTTTCAAATCTGACTTATACTCTTTAAAATTTAACAAGGCTAATATATTCTTACTATTTTTAATTGCAATGAAATCAATTAATAAGAGTGCTTGATGGATCACAAGCGTGGCATGAAGGCTCAAAGCTATTTCTTTGATGGTAGTTTTTTTTTTTTTGTTATTAGTATTGGTACTTAACAAGAGATGTTAGACGTGTCTTGCACAATTTTTTTTTTAACAATAGGATCTTAACTCTAAAACAGGTTAAAAAGTATATTATTATATAATTATTTATATTCTTTACAATTATTTTTAATTTGAAATTTTCATTTTACTTAATGAAGAATTTCATATAGATTTATATACTTGACAAGAGCAGAGACAAAGAGTAAGGTGATCATTTCGCATATATATCTTATATATTGAAACAAACTACTAATTTTTAGTGCTAGAAATTAAAATTATAAATGTATTATTTTTTTATTTAAGGTTTATTTTACAGAAAATGTAATATTTTCACTAAATGTTATTGATTGGATACAATATATTGTTGAGAAAAATATTATTTGTACTCACAAAGTGTATGACAATATGTCAACACACTCCCATATACTCTTAAATAGGTTGTGGACTCCACATAATTTAGTTCTCACATCTCATCTAAGGATATATAGAAGTGTGTTAACACAGTGTTTTACAAATTGTGAATACAAATAACACTACTCTATTGTTAAATGTTTATATGCTATTTTCCTTTCAGTTAAGTTTAATTATTTCATAACAATATTTCTTCAAAATGCATAATTGCATATCATACATATCAAATTAATAATTTCTATAATTTCAAATATGTATTAATATATAAACAGAGATTGTCATTCCCCATGCATCGTATGGGTCCTGAGCTAGAATAGGACAAAGCTCATCGTGAAGGTTCCACTTTCCATGTCATTAGTTGCAGTTTCTCCCTAGTTCAGCTCAGTTGAATATTCGTTGTATTAATTGGAAGGCATGGCTTCGCAAATTAGAGAGTTCGGTCTTTTGGAATTTGGATCATATTCAAAGGAGCTAGTTTCTCGTTTTAGAGGATAAAGTAACCTTATCTACAGCCTTTTATCAGATGGAAATTTCGAGGGTCAAAGTGTTGCCATTGCTGAAAGAGCAATTTGTGAAATTCTTTGAGTGTGTGTGTTCAAGGGTGGCTCAAGACCTTGTGCATGGAAGAAATTAGATTTTGATGAGGATATTTGTAAATTAAGAAAATAAAAAGTTTCAAATAAACTAATCATAGTGAAATGAAAAGGGCATTAATGGAGTGAAAGACAATTTAATTTAATATGATTAAATTTCAATAAAATCAATAAAGGAGCAGCTATTAAATTATTATGCACAATTAGCAGTGTAGATTACCAAAAAATTATAAAAAATTCCGCACCCCTTGTTGATCAGCTAATGAATGTTTCTTTCGTAGTATTTATGGAATTACATTCATCGCTACGAGGTTTGATTATAGAAACTCATACATGCTACCTAATCACCTGAACAATCCTAGTGCCTCAACAACTAACCAATGTAGGGTGCATCCGTTTGTGTTTATTTTAGATAATAATCACCTTTTTTGCCATAAAAAATAATTGAAAATTCAAAATGATCAATTTTCAACTTTTATATAGAGGATAAAATTAGTAGCTTTTAGAAAAAATCAATTTTCAGTTTATATAAAATTTAAATTTCATAATATTTTTTCAAAAATCTAAAATAAGTGCTATGTCAAACATGCAAGCAGCTCACCAAAAAAAAGAGAAAAAGATGGAAATATACACAAGTATTTTTCTCAACTCAAGATTAAGAAACGCTAAACCCTTATTTTCTACCAGTGAAGATGTATAAACCAATAAGCAACAATACACAAACAAAACTGGAAGAGAATACTGGATAAATTATCAACTACATGACTTTATCTTCCTGTTTTTCAAAATTGCTCAAGTAACACATCGAAGAAAATTTGATGTTTTGGTACATACAACAAGCAGAACAGAGGTGTTACATCATTCAATTATTGACCACCCAGGACTAATGCTCCAACCCTTTTCAGTGATCCAGATGCCTTGCGAAGATCAGCCTCTGAATGCCCTGCAGAAACAAACAATCTAATTCCCAAAGGCAAACGGCATTTGTCCAATGTTGATCTGTGGGAAGCCACCACAAATACAGAATCCTTCAAGGCCTGTGAATACAAAAACATTAAGCACAAGCAAAATAAATTAAAAAAAAAGAACCTAGGAATGAACATTTGGTGAAAACAACGTTGCTTACAAGCTCAGCAATCTTTTCCAGCAGATGTAGGTCATCTTTAAGGGAACCTGTTGACTTCTCTAATCTCAAATAAACAATTGGAGACTCTGGAGTACTTGCAATTTTGAAACCTGGTACTTCTGACAATTCTGCAGTAGCCATTGCACCCCAAATTAGAGTGCTTAACCAAAATAATTAAATAGAATCCTTGATTGAAGTTGAATGGGTGAAAGACAAAAGCAAATAAGAAGCAATTTGCACTATCAGATGATGTGCACAAGCCAAACTGCAGATACCATAATACAAGTATAGGTTGAGAAACTAGCAACGAGATCAAAGCAGACCTTTCCATAACAACGCAATGTTTTTCTTCAGATTTGTTATCAGATTGGGATCTTCCTCCAGGATATCAATAGCTGTAATTGCTGCAGATGCAAGATATGGGTGCAAAGAAGCAGAGAAGACGTAGCCTGAAGTGCTCAGCTGCTGGCAAGGTCGAAACACATGGAAGTCTTAGTGCTTGGAAAATGGATAGGAAATAATTGCCAGAATCAACAAATAAAGAAGGATGGCACATTTCTCCATCATGCAACTTTTGCAGTTCAGACTTATATTGAAAAAAGATAAAAAAAAGTCCTTGAGAAATAAATTCCTTATTATATTTAGAAACCCAACACACTACTCACAGATGGTATAATAACATATGACACTTTCATACTTGGTGATCTATAACTCTTAAACTTCCAGTGCAGAATCCTCCTTCTGTAGCCAATGCATGTCCCATAGCAGCTGTTATAAGATCTAGTTTCTCAATCTGCAGTGTGTAACCCATAAATCACAAATAGTAATAAAATCTGAATATAGGTGCACTTGCATGTAGTGTGAGACTATGAGTATGCACCCAGAAGCAAACACGTCAAGTTTTCAGTACATACTGGCACTCCATAGTGTTCAGTGAGACCTCTTCCAGATTTTCCAAGCAGACCAAATGAGTTGCTCTCATCCAGCAAAACTCGAAACTTACATTTTTCTTTCAATTTAATGATCTCATCTAAGGGTGCTTTTTGACCGGAATTCTGAAAATTTTCCAGGAATAAAATATGTTAATAGCCATTGATCAAGCAATTTCAGTTTCTTGTAGGCAAAGGTGCACAGATAGATGTTGGTATGACGCGCACAGAAAAATAACTATTACAATTCAAAATGATTAAGAAAACCAGGGCAAGCACAATAACTTTTTAAGCAATTACATTCCAACAGCAACACCACTCATTTTTTTCCATCTATAACCCCACTTGTCTCTTATGAGAACAAACTGAATAAAAACACTTTAAGGGGACCATTGCAGAAAGGTTGGTTGGCATCAGCTGCCGTAGATCATTTTGTTAGAGATATAAAAACAATCATTAGCCTTCACCTAACACTTTAAACTTTTAGGAGATTTGATCATTGACATGATATTAGAGCCTTTATGTCCAATTAGCAAGAGTACTTCCTGCCAGCCCCATTGAAATTTAGCACAAAATAGAGTAGACTTGTTCAGTGTTCTTGCTTCAATCCCAAGAGGGGCTCACAAATGTGAGAGCATTTTTGGGCAGTTGGTCATCAGCAATTTCTACACACAAATGCAAGCAATTAAATATGCATCCAACTTATAATTGCCTCAGGCATATAAATTTGTTTTTTTCAATCCAGCAACCCCCATATAATTGCAATTTGATAGGCTAATATAAAACCAGCCAAAAGGATTGATGCTCATTAAGGCAGAAAATGTATATTTCAATCCTTTATGTTATCTTAATTTTACAGTTCTCAAATACTATAGCATGTACCAACACTGCATGTTGCAAGAAGCAAGCAAGCAATTCAAGTAGTCACCTGCTTTCAATGCTAAAGGTTGAAAACACCATAGGAAACTAGATGTGGATGCGTACAACTAATCTATCACATGCATTATAGGAAAGATCTACCTGGTAGACGGCTTCAACAACAATATAACGCCTCAATTTATTGGCCCGCTTATTTTTGGAAGTAATGTTCTCAAGAGTTTGCCTTAAAGATTCAATGTCATTATGCTTAAAATACACCACCGTGCTTCTAGAAAGATAAAGGCCATTCTGTATTCCCCAGTGAACTCCCTCATCCCTGTAAAAGATAAAAACTAATAAATGAAATTTAGATCCCCTCGGAGCACAAGAGTTTACATAAATGCAGCCAACATTGATCAGCTTGTACCAAGTGACATCATTTGGCTATGAATTTTGAAATATCAAGATGATGGAGAACATGCAACTCAGTTCTTTCTTCATACAACCCCAATAAAGGAGCACAAAAAAAGGAAAAAAAATTCAAATAAAACCTCCTGAATAATTGCATAAGTGATGTCCAGTTATCAACAACCATTATAAACATCATGAGATTAAAATTGAGGAAAAACAGAACAAGACACGGATAGTATTCAAAGACAAGCCGATGCATACTTAAGCTACAATTATATCTCCTTTTTTCGAGAAAGCAGGAATAGCACTGAACATGGTAGAAAGACCAAAAGAGTAGAGAATTGAATCAGGTGTTCCCAAAAACTTTGTTATTCTTGCGTCACAGTCAAGATGGACATCTGGGGCAAGGAAAAGCATAAGCATCATATGAGTAAAAGCATTTCCTCAAGAACAAACATTAAGATTGAGCCATACCAATTGTTCCATAAAACCCACGAGGACGGCAAGAACCAACCCCGTATTTATCTAAAGCAGGGGAACATGAGTTCTGCTAGAAAAAGTTTAGATATAAATTCATTGTACTAACCCAGTGCCAAAAAGAGGAACTTAAATAGAGATCATTTCCTTACAAGTAACTTTTGATGACCTATCAACCCAAGATAGTTCGCTGAAGAAAAATTGACTATTTCCTTAACATAAATTATGGTATGTGGCCCAGCGGCACTGCATTAAAAAAAGCCTCATTATCAGGAAGACGCAAAAAAGTACAGTTGGCTCGCTTTTCTCAATAACGGATTAACCTATTGTTTACCTTAGATAACACAATGAGACAATAATTAGATTATTTTCCAGAGCATATAGTTCAACCTGAAAATTGTTTTTTTAGTTTTAAATTACACAGACCTTTCTTTATTTTCAATGTCTTACTCTTGCACGACATGGCCCTTTGTCCAAACAGTCACATGAACCTCCAACATTTTGAACATAAATACAGGATACTGCTCTTCTATAATTTATCCTTAAACTTAACAATTACGAAGCCATATGTGACTTTGAAAACTAAAGGCAAAGCAGCAGAAATATCACAAAATAACAGGGTAAGAACTTTTAAATTTACACCCTTTTTTCCAAACTAAAATGCATGAATATTATGAATCTAAAGGGCCCAGAGCAAAAGGGTCCCATTATGCTGGAGTCTGAAACTGGGCTAGGGTCTGATGTTGCAACCTTACCCCTGTGAGGGCTGAGGTTGTTTTTGCTGCATAACCACTGACCAGCAGATCAAAAGGTGGCTACCTTAGGAATGTGTCAAGACTCCCAATAATATTATACATAAAAACCAAGGAAATGTAACCATAACAGTGTAGTTGACGAGTACAAAACAATACTCGGTAATTTTAGGGTAGGAACTCCATCAACAAAGAAAACAAGTAACGTAAGTTATAACATCTTAGAAATATTTAAGCATGAAAAATTAATGAGGATGCTTCCACTGAAGAAAATGCAATCACCTCTCCAGCACCGGTGGTACATACAGCATCTCTTCATTAAGAGAAGGAATAAGGGGTTCAGGAACCCATTCATCACATAGCTCATCTATTTCCTGCAGCCATCAAGCACAATTTCTGAAAATTCAAAATACTACATGAGGAATCTCAAATTGAATTGCACAAGAACTAAAAGAAGAATAATAAGCTTAGGGATTCAAGTCATAAATATTCACTCCAAAGAATATGTTGAGTGTCCCCTTGAAAAATAACAGGAACTTGACAAATTCAACAGTAACAGAAAAAGAATTCTAGCACGAACAATGCTGGATATAAAAACATAACACACAGAAACTGATAAATTCGAATATCTATCAGAATTCAATGTCTTAAGCAGTAGCAGCTTATCAGTCAGAAAGAATAAATTCATAGGCAAACAACAACAACAACATCATGATACCCCAATTTCTATCATAAATATTTTAAAGTAGGAACATATTTTGAACATCATTTACATGAGTTTAATAATGTATATGCATAGGGCAGCACAAATATTAGAATGAGCATCATTTACAAGAAGCGCGAGAGAGAGAGAGAGAACTAGAAATTAGCCATGCAATGACACTTCAAAGAAAAAAAAAATAAAAAGTATAACTGCAAAAGGACCTGGTCAAAGAAGAGAGCATGAACGGGAGCAAAAATGTCCGAACCAAACAAAACCTTCAATTTCCATAAAGAGTGATAAAGATTTTCAAAAACTACTACCAACTACATTCCAGAAATACATTATAACATCCCAATATGGCCTGAATAGCTAACCTATGTTATACCAAGTCTAGATCACTGATGATAGAATTCCAGTAAAGACAGGCAGATTGAGCCATATGCAATACTTTTGTCTGGATATCTCCAAGACAAGTTTGAAACGATAACAACTGCATAAATAATCATCCAAAAAGCAAATCCAAATATATATTAAACCTATTACGAAGAGCAAGTGATTAGTTCCAAACTTCACAATCTGAAATCCTTCATGTATTGATTCTCAAATGTACATGAAGACAAAAAAAAAAAAAAAAAAAGAACATAGAGTATTTCAAAGTGTGTACCAGCTAAAAAAACATAAAAATGATCAGCAAACAATCATAGCTGAAGTCCATTTATGAAGAGCTCATTTTCCATCTATAGTAAACCTAAAGATTAATCAATCTTCACAACTCTAATCCTCATAAAGAATAATAAGATGCCCCATGTGAGGTCCATACAAAGGCTAGAACCGTAAAAACCACAATAACAGACTACCGAATGCCTATTACTGTATTTACATTCAAGTGTTTTGAGCAATATAAAAATATTTTATACAAGCATGAATATTGTATTATCACATCAGTAAAAGTATTTGACTCTCATCCTTACTATTTAAAAAATCTCACATACAATAGCAAATACTTGAATAACAATGTAAACAATTTCTTCATTGATAATGCATCAAAATTAATTTCAATTGAGATTAATTTTCAATTCCATACACTGACAGTATAAAATAGTTGTATACTATCAAATAATAGAAATCAATAAAGGAGTGATATCAACCAACAAAAATTAAATCTATGCAGAAACCTAACATCACATAACAACTCACTTGATTTCTAGTGATTGACAGTTAGTACATAAAAATGAATAAAAAAACAATACATTTAAAGTAATTTTTTTAGGATTTAATTTTAATATACTGGCAGTGTAAAAAAATTTACACAGTCATCTAATCACATAATGTAACATTTGCATATATGATTAACTTCTACCTCCACTACATAAAAAGTTATACAAAAAAATAAGAGATCTGATTAGATGATAGTATAAAACTATTTTACACTGTCAGTGCATCAAAATTAAACTCATTTTCTTATATGAAAACATAAAATTTAAATAAGTTTAATTGTGATCCAATCAAATTCTTTTATTTGCATGAGTTTTTAACCAGTGGATATGAAACACAATTACTTTTGTTAATGTGATAATGCATAATTGAACATAGAATTTAAACTCATATTAGATAACCATGGTCATTTTTCAATTGCACATGATATGAGAAAATAATTACCACCGATAAACCACAGCAAGACACATCGAGAGCACTAGTCACCCAATCCAACATTGTGTTCATGAAATTCAAAACAGCTTCAGCCATCACACTAATCTCAAATCAAATTCTCCAATTATCTCAAAACTAATCGAATCAATGAAGCCTTCAACCCTCACTCACGCATTCACACACGAGCATTTCATTTCACCACTATTCAAATTCCTTAACGCTCAAGAAAACCATAGCAACAATAATGCATAGCTAAATTCACCTTAAAATCCTGCATCATAATTGAAAATACCAACAAAATCAAAACCACAACAAGTATTGCAAGTTTTGTTCACAAACAACGAATGCGGAAAACAAGTTGATGATCCGCAAAGGGAATTAGAAATGATTGAGAATGTAACTGATCAAAACAACACGTCATACCTAGGCAATTTGGGAGATTCATTGGTTTTGCGAGATTTGGAAATTCTGAGATATATGTGTGAGAGAAGGAGAGAAAGAGAAGACACGTCTTAGAAAATAATTTTTAAAAAAAAGGAAAAAATGAGTGGGATTTTTTGGATTTAGATTAATCGAATGGATGTGATGTGGCCACATCAACCGTCATAAACAATTGTCATAAGGTGGCATTTGTCGTCGTCTCTCCCTTCCCATATCTTCCTCGTCTCTTCCTTGAGATTGGCTCTTTTGTTTCTTTTTGTGAACAATTCGCATTTTTCTTCTTTTACACTAGTGAATTGACAGACACAATTCACATTTTTTTTATGTTTTTAATTTCTTTTAATCTTTTTAACTTCTTTTATCTATTTTTGTAACTTTTTTCAACTCTCTATACATTAAAGGTATTTTAAAAAATAAAAATTTTAGAAAGCAAAAAATAGTTAAAAATAACTATTCTCTTTATATATAGTATAGATCAAACTTGATAATAATGATGATGATAATAATGACAATTTTGCATCAAAAATAAAATAATAATGACATTAAACAATTGGATTAGCTCACAGCTCATGCACCTTCATAATCAATTGGATTTTATTCTCAAGTTTTTTTAAATATTTTTATAAGTATTTGATGAGTGTATCTACACCATATTATAAAAGGAATTAGAATTGGTAATTGTTTTTTGTGTCTCCTCACCGTATTAAACTCTTTTCAAATCCATAAACATATGACTTGTATCATTTACAAGAAAATAAAAATAAATAAAAAAACAATTGTGATCTTCTATTAAGTAACCGTCATAAACTTATATCTCATATTCTATAAACTTTTTTTATTCTTCCACAAAAAGGAAGTTGCAATTTTTGTTAAACTGTAAATGTATCTTAAGAGGCACAAAGTGCCGTTCAAGGGACTAGTTGAAATAATGGTTAATGCAATAGTATTTGTACATTTATCTCTATAGCTCACTTTCACAAAGTTAACAACCACCTAGCGTTGTCAATTCCCCATTGCTTCAAACAATCAAATAACATGGCTTCCAATTTGACCCCAATGTGAGGAGGCTTCATTCAACAAAAGTTAAGGATTCTACTGGTTAGTCTCCAACTTTCATCAACAAAATGTGCAGTTAAACAGATATAACCTTCTATGGTAGATGTTGTCCATACATCTGAAGTTAAAACAAACCCTATTGGCGATCCTAAACATCACTTGCTTAAGTTTATCCTTTTCTCTTAAGTAAATTTTCTGAACATCTAATACCACAGTATTCCTAGAGTGCATCACAACAATAGGATTCAAATATTTGACCCATTCATTGATCTTCTCATACTCAACATAGTTAAAAGGAAGATCATTTTTTATATAGCTTGTGCAGGCAGATCACGATGAGTCTTTTGATTAATTTTAATCATATTAGATTTCCTCTCTTGATAAGTCAACATCTCAACTCTATTGACATATGCATTCGCGATACTTTTGCAACTTGCTACATGATGACTTAAATGGGAAGTTCCTACACACAGCTCTTTCTATACCATCCTTATCTATCACATTCCTTGTGAAAAATCCCCAAACACCTGAGGTTTCTTTCTTGGATAACTCAGCACTTCCACATACACCAATTTCTCAAACATCTTCGTCATCCACATTCACAATATTGTTCACAGACTCCTTAATTATATACCTTTCGTAAATTCCTAAACATTGAGACAAACATAATTTCATAAACAAACACACAAGTATAAAAACAATAGAATATGCACAACAATAACATACCATATACTCACCTCCAAATCTCCCTATTAACAAGGTATGGCCCTATCCCATTCAAGAAGAAACACGTTTTTTTGGTTAATGCATGTTCTTTAAATCTAATTTTGTACTTGATGAAATTTTGGCAACATTTTCCTTCGATCTCTAAGTACACAACTTGAACTGGTAAGATTTACCACAAACATGTATGCACCCAGAGAACAAAGGAAAATGCAGCTTCACAGCTTCCACATGCGCCGCAACATATAATTAAGCTTAAGGATTATGAGTTTATGACATTTTCTCTACATATGTAATTGTGTGCAGTCAACTTTTATCTTGATAACCATGGTAAGAACTCGGTCATTTCTTATTATTCAACTTCGTCCAACCATATCATTTCTAAAATCGGCTTCACTTTATCTATCACCTTCCAATTTAATCTTCCTACCTTGGTTTGAAATAGCCCATAGATTTCATCACAAATAGTGGGGCACCTATCCCTAATTTTCCATCTATATACACACACACACACACATACAAATTCAGTTTTAATTTTTCTAATCTAGTTCTAAGTAGTTTTCCCTCAAGAAACGTGTGAAGGTTTTTAGGATGTGGAAATATGGCAAACACCCAAAAGGTAGTAATGTAGTGAATCACTATATAAAAGCAACCTCAACAAGAAACTACCAGATTTGTTATCCATACAAAGATAATGCTTCAAGCTTGAGAAATTGAAACAGAAAATGAGAATCACGGCAAAATAGAAGGAGAAAGAACCTGACAATATGGAACAAGGAAGAATCACAACTACAATGGCAAGATGCGAATGACAGCTATAACAATGGAAGAAGAAACTTGTGAATTTTTTCCAGCACAGATCCCTTTGCAAATCACATATTCAATTTTTCCAAAAAGAGGAAAAGGAAAATCACAGAACCGACCATCAAGCTCGCTCAATAGTATCAGCAACCATAAAATGATAAACAAATCCAAGAAACAAAGAACTCACAGATCAATCCCGTGATGTGAAAAAAGATGAGGATCAAAGTGTGATTCACAAAGAAAATGGAGAAGAGAGCAATCGAAGTGGGATCGCAACAGAATCAATAAGGGAATTGCAATTTGGGGATTAGGGTTTATCAAATGTTCAAAAGTGAGTAGCTGAGAAATGTGTGTTTCTCAGGGAATGCGTTTCACAAGCAATTTGGAAGCCTTTGGAATTTAATTTTATAAACTGAATTGAATTCCATATTTTAAAAGCAACTTGGGTGAAAAAATTAAAATCCCATAGGAATTGAAATCCAATAAAACTAAGGAATTGAAATCAGACCCAAATGAGTGCGATTTAGTATGAGAATTAAATTTCAATAAATAAAAATACCAAAATACCTTACTTGAATATAATATTTTATTTTTAACCTATTAATGAAGGATACAATAGTAAAACCAATTAAATTAATTCATTTTTTAAACACATTCCGAATTAAGGAATTGAATTCAATTCTTCAATTTACTAACTAATTCCAAACATAAGAATTCAATTCAATTCTATCTCATTAAAAATTTCCAAACACCCTATCACTGTTTTACAGCCTTTTTGGAAAGCTTTTAAGTGATGGAATTGAAGTGAACTTCATCAACAATTAAATTCAATTCTTATATTTAGAATGAGTTAGTAAGTAAAAGAATTCAATTCAATTCCTTGATTTGAAATCTATCTAAAAATGAATTGATTTATTTATTTTTACTATTTTATCTTTCATCAATAAAACTTAATATTTTACTAACAACTCCAATTATTAGAATACATGATATAATCAAAATCACACAAAAACACACTAAAAAATAAATCAAAACCAAACCAAAACATTCTACAAGATAAAATTTGCAAGCAAAAAATTGAAAACCATAGGAAAAAAAAGGAGAATCAGGCTTGGAGTTATAGGCTTGGTGCAAAATATAAGTACACCGACAAAGATATCTCCTAGGAACTTCTTTTTCAGCATTCATGTTATTGGTTTACAAACATTTGCTATGTTTCGCTCCCCACAAAGAAAGGAATGATAACACAAGTAATAGCATATATATACCTTCTCTTTGCTTATCTGAAGATAGTGGTGGCCAGATTAGGAGAATCAGGCAAGCAATTACATTTGTTACCTGAAATTGGAAATTTAACATCTACGAGGTAAAGACTTAAAACATAAATTGATAATAGAAATCTACTCATACTCATACTAAATTTCATCAAATCTGTTTCCAAAAGCATACATAAATGTTTTAAACTGAAATACTACTTAGGCATTACAGTCAGAGATCTCTCCCCCCCCCCCAAAAAAAACACTTATAAATATGAAATCTATCATAAAATTACCAACCCAACATTTTAGCCAACCATCGAAAGCGTAACTCTTCCAGGAAACTAAAAAAAACTCCAATAAAATTAGGATGTGTTGAGCCATCAATTCTCAACATACTTGTTCTCTATTATATCATTGCAATTGGGTGATTGGTCTTCAATACGAGACACATGTCGAGTCATATATTGCATGCAAGCTAAACAACCCGCATAAGCAACTATGGCTAAGATTGCATTTCTTTCAAATTGCCTCATATTACCTACAATGCAAGTATCTTTCAATTTTCATGCTAACAAAGTTTAGTGTCTTTTCAATAACTTGTGTGTATTATATAAATTACAATGGTTTCAACAAAAGAAGGACTTCTAGGAACAAATTGCTATGTGAATAGGGGAAACAAAACCTAACTAAAATATTAGACATTAAAATGGAATAATGTATTTTTAATAAATATTTATTCTAGGAACACCTACAAGGGTGCAACAAGCTAAGTAGTATTCAGTTCTCACCATATCTCAAGGTAAATCTACCTATGAGCAACATCATAGCAACTAAACGCTGAGAAATGGAGTAATTACTAAAAAAAATCAACTTAAGGAATTAGTTTCAATTAATAAGACCACATTCAGTTTTACCATAGATGCATGGTAATTATAATGCCATCAATAATAAAAAATGGCGATTAGGGATGGATATTCTTACCAGGTACCCTATTTACACAAGCTGCAAGCTTTTCTTTCACAATACTTTCAGCTAACTTCTTACCTGCACAATCAAACAAAGAACATTACATCCAAACAATTAAAAGGAAAAATAGTAAATCATGCGGTGTGCTTTCGATATCCCCAACCCTTATATGCCAACAAATCTGCCGCCACCATCCTCCGCCGTGCACCAACTCTAGTAGCGGTGACAAGAAGAAGCATGTGGCTCTCGTAGGTCTAAAGGAAGAAAAAATTTGGAACACAGCAAATCTAGAATAAAGAACAAGGTGCGAAAAATTTGGTTCCACCATGTCCAAATATGGCAAAACTCCTCTCATATGCAAAAAATGGATGAAACACAGCAAAGAATTGATCACAGCAAAACAAAGCTTTTTTTGATTATGAAACAAGCAAAAGAGAGCTCAATGAAAAAAAAAACCTCCAATTTACTAGGTGGCGGCGGAGGCACTGTGAGATTGGTGGCCAACAGCGGTAGTAAAGAGACAATGGCAATAGAGGGGCAGCAATGGGTTGCAACAGAGAAGGGGGTTTCTTGGTTTGATGCTTCACGGTTGGCTACTACCTGCCAAAAAGAGGAAACATTATATAGGTAAGTATAGGTAAGTTGGTAATTTCAATTTTTCAGACCAATTCCATTAACAAATCAGATCTCTTTAGGTCTGATTTTGATAGTACCAGAGAACTTGAGAATGAGAGGTTTGAATCAAGTCCTTGGTATTTTAAATACTTTTCCTGCACACTAAACAAGCAAATCAAAAAGCTCACAGTAATATATAAGATTTAATAAAAAAATCTATTATGAGACTTCTGACTGAAGTAATATATATGATTTCAATGTGAAATCTACATTTATATCAAAACTATATGAGAGATTAAAAGTGATGCATATATATAAGTCTAAAAAGGAGATAGAGAGTAGAAGAGTTTGCACCAGTGATTTTTATACTGTTTGATTCCAATGTGAAATATACATCCAGTACCCACATCATTTGTGCGATTTTCCACTAAACAGATAAAAGCAAATTACACCACAATAGCTTTTACTATCTAGTGATTCACTTTCACATTCAAGGCTAGTATGCCAAACAAATTCTCCAAGCTCCCCAAAAGTAGTCTTTTACAAAGGCCTTTTCAAGCTCACCAACAAACACGAGTCATTTTCCTTACCAACAAAGATTTGCTCTCTTAATGGCTTTCTCAAGACACTCGTTACCGTTCTTTGAGTTACTCACCATGCTCTCTAGTCTTTTTCACTCACAAGAACTACAAAAACAATTCTTACAGAATTTCTATTACAAACTAAATTTGAGAAAATTGAAGAGTTCTAACAATGATGCTCAAAACACTAATAAGCTCATGTGGTTGTCTTGATGCTACATATTTTCATTTTTGCTACAAAACTTCTGGTTCCAACTTCATTTCTAAAATAAAATTGAAGGAACTATTGAATTTATGCGGAAGCGATTTAAGGACCTAGTACATTTGTATGCTTACTGAATCATCATTGTTTCATAAACACACAAGGAATATTACCTCTCGGAGTGTCGATCTTTGATGATCTCCCTCGCCTGAGAATCCTTGTGTTATCGCACGATTGATTTCCTTGTAGTCAGT
The DNA here is from genome assembly GCA_031216105.1 of Dalbergia cultrata. Taxonomy (NCBI): domain Eukaryota; kingdom Viridiplantae; phylum Streptophyta; class Magnoliopsida; order Fabales; family Fabaceae; genus Dalbergia; species Dalbergia cultrata. The sequence continues at coordinate 23,760,242 of CM062353.1, read as the reverse complement.
TGATGGCAGACCTTCCAGACTATCTCTCAAGGGGAAGGAGATAGTGTGTGGGCACTTTCTCTCTATCAGGAGATGACCTTGCCTCTACCTCTGTGACTACTCTCTGCTTATGGAGAGGATTAAGTGTAGTATATATATGGGTTCCTAGAAAACCTAACCCTTAGATGTAATGGGCTCTAGGTTTCTTAGGCTCTTCTTGCACACTAGGCCCTATTGGGCTTTAGTGAAAGAGCAAAAACCCAACAATCTCCCATTTGCTCTTGAGTACAAACTTGAGCTTAAAGCCAAAGACCATGTAACTCACTAGTCATCATCAACTGAAATTTCCACATCCCTTATCTTGAGCTAGCCTGGGGATCTACCAGCTGTTATTAATCAAGGCTTATAATAATCAACAAATGATTATCTAATTCGGTGCTACTCCACTAAAAGCCCGAACTTGAACTCCAAGATTAATAACATATATAACATGTATATGCATCACCCCTTTGTAGAATGTCTATAATTGATTGACTAGTTTTTCTGTTACCCAATCAATTATTTATTCCCTTGACTATGATAGTTTCTCTAATGGATTACATGCACCGCCGGTCTTCAATATCCAAGTACCGAAACATATCAAGGGGACATTTCCTACAAATTTCATATTGTTTATCTCATAAATACCGATAATCAAACAATCTCACTCCCAAAATACCGAGTTATTGGCCGTCAATAGATCGCACCACACCCGTTGGTAAATCAAAGAATGAAAACTATTTGATTACCTATTTATAATAAACTCAGAATTAAGAGCAATCTTATAACTATAGTTATCTGGAGATTTGATACCTTATGACAGAAAAAACACCCTTAATCAAATCTTTCCTTGATCCTTTCAATGTGAATGTTAATTCACACCAATATTTTACAATGATTTGGATAAAACCATTTCATAAAATATTGCAGCCTAAATGAAATGCCTAACTTTATTTAACAGCTGTGAAACTGTTCATCAATTATGAGAACATATGATCATGTCCTCCATGAACGTATCCATATGATCATATACTTCACAATTGATCCGGACCTTAGTGTTTGAAAATAGTGTGCGGAATAAATGAATAATACCTCATTTATAACATTCAGAAAAATTACAATGTCATAATGTCTTGCTCAAAAAGCACAAAAACAACAAAGTGAAATAACAACTTCCTAAAGCTATAGCAAATCTGGAATCCTCCTAAGATCCATAGATGTTATATGTCTCTCGAACACACGTTCAGGCAAATTAGTAAAAGGGTCAGCAAGGTTCTCGTCTGATGCTATCTTGACTACCACTGTATCTCCTCTTTCAATTATATCTCGGATCAAGTGATACTTCCTCTCTATGTGCTTTTGTCTTTTGTGACACCTTGGTTCCTTGGACTGTGCTACTGCCCCACTGTTGTCACAGTAAAGTGTGATGGGATGACTAACACCTGGTATCACCTGAAGATCCGTTAGGAACTTCTTTAACCATGCGGCTTCCATTGCAGCCTCAGAAGCAGCTACATACTCAGCCTCTGTGGTAGAGTCAACCACACATGATTGTTTGACACTCCTCCAACAAATGGCCCCGCCATTAAGAGTGAACACATACCCAGAGGTGGATTTTCTTGAGTCAATGTCTCCTTGGAAATCTAAGTCTATGTAACCAATGGTTTCATGACTCCCACTAGAATAGACCAACATATAATCTCTCGTTCTCCTAAGGTACTTGAGTATATGTTTAACCGCTATCCAGTGTTCCTCTCCAGGATTATATTAGTATCGACTTACTACTCCCACTGCATAGCAGATATCTGGTCTGGTGCACAGTATAGCATACATAAGGCTACCTACTGCTGAAGTGTAAGGTATCCTACTCATGCATTCTCTCTGCTCAGGAGTTTTAGGAGAATGCTCCTTAGAGAGATGAATCCCATGCCTGAAGGGTAAAATTCCCTTCTTGGAATTCTCCATGCTGAACCTGGAAAGTATTTTGTCGATGTAGTTAGCCTGGGATAATGCCAATACCTTATTCTTCCGGTCTCGTAAGAGTTTAATACCAAGAATATAATTAGCTTCCCCCAAGTCCTTCATATCAAAATGCTTGCTTAGCCAGGTCTTTATGCCTAACAATACCTCTGTATCATTTCCGATAAGGAGTATATCATCTACATAAAGTACCAGAAAAGATACTACGTTACCTTGGATCATTTTATACACACACGAATCATCAGGACTTTTCTCAAAACCATAAGACTTAATGGCTTGATCAAACCTGATGTTCCATGATCTGGACGCTTGCTTAAGTCCATAAATGGACCTTTGCAACTTGCATACCATGTTTTCTTGCCCTTTTTCTATGAACCCTTTTGGTTGCTGTATATAGATATCCTCTTCCAAATTTCCATTTAGAAAAGCAGTTTTGACATCCATTTGCCAAATCTCATAATCAAGATTTGCTGCAATAGCTAAGAGAATCCGGATGGACTTGAGCATGGCAACTGGCGAAAAGGTTTCTTCATAATCCACACCTTCTATTTGGGTGTATCTTTTCGCCACCAATCTAGCTTTGAAGGTTTCAACCTTCCCGTCCGATCCTCTCTTTCTCTTGTAGATCCACTTGCATCCAATGGGTCTTACCCCTTTTGGTGCATCTACAAGAGACCAAACTAAATTGGAATACAAAGATTCCATTTCACGATTCATAGCCTCAAGCCATTCCTGAGCATCAACATCTCCTAGTGCCTCGTCATAACTCGTGGGATCATCATCTTCTTCAACGATGACATCCTGAGACGATTCGCCCAACAAGAGAAATCTTGCAGGTTTACGAATCAATCTCCCACTACGACTTTGCCACACTTGTTGTTGTGCATCTACAGGAGGATCGAAGTTTGGTGGGTTAACAATTTCTAGATGAGGACCCTCATTAAGTGGATTAACCAATTCATGATTTTGTTGTTCTTCCACAAGCGGTAACTGCATCTCTACAAGTTCCACTTCTGGTTCTATTTCTGGTTCCTGTGTATGTTCAACAACAGGTATATTTTCCCCTCTTTGAACAACCACAGGAACAAAATCTGGAACCGCCTTAGGTTGAGGTGAAACTTGATCTAAGACTAACTCATCAAGAATAACCTTACTCCTTGGCTTATAATTTGCCATATAGTCCTCCTCTAAGAAAGTCGCGTGTGTGCTCACTATGACCTTCTTTTCTTTCGGACTATAAAACAACCAACCTCTAGTTCCTTTAGGATAGCCTATAAACATGCATACTTCTGTACGTGAGTCCATCTTATCTGGCTTCTTTTGTAAGACATGTGCCGGAGCACCCCAAATCTGAATATGATTCAAGTAGGGATTACACCTTTTCCATAATTCTATTGGTGTCTTTGAAATCGTCTTGGACGGAGCTAAGTTCAATAGGTACATAGCAGTTTCTAAGGCATATCCCTATAATGAATCAGAAAGAGATGAATAACTAAGCATAGATCTTGCCATTTCTAAAAGGGTTCTATTTCTCCTTTCAGCAACTCCATTCTGCTGGGGTGTCCCTGGAGAAGATAATTGTGAAACTATCCCCTCTTTGGTCAGGTAAGACTTGAACTCTCCAGATAGGTATTCACCCCCTCGGTCAGACCGAAGAGTCTTAATTTGAACACTCAGATGCTTTTCTGCCTCAGCCTTGACTCTTGGAATTTTCCAAAAGCTTCAAACTTGTGACGTATCAGGTACACATGCCCAAATCTAGAGTAATCATCAGTAAATGCGATAAAATACTCATACCCGCCTCTGGCCTAGACATTCATTGGTCTACATACATCAGTATGTACCAATTCCAGCTGAAGTGTGGCACGATTTCCCTTGGCCTTGAAAGATTTGTTAGTCATTTTACCCTCTAAACAAGATTCAAAACTGGTATCGGTTCAAAGTTCAGGGATTTTAAAATCCCACTATTGACCAAACCTTGTATCCTGTTAGAGTTAATATGACCCAATCTTAAATGCCAAAGATAAGTTTCATTGGAAACTTTTCTTTTCTTTGATGAATGAACATGCTCAACATCTCCTAATTCAACATGATTAACTTCACAGGGCACAGGACTAAGGAAATAAAGACCATTAAACATTACGCCGGAACAAATAAAAGAAGATGAACTTCTTATTGAAACTGAGGAATTAAATCGAATCACAAACCATGTTTAACTAAACAACTAATAGAAATTAAATTCCTCTTAAAATTCGGAATAAATAAACAGTCTTCTAAAACCAAAGTTCTGCAATTATCAAAAGATAAAACAACATGTCCCACTACTAGTGCAGACACAAGCTCCTCATTTCCAAGCTTCAAAATTCTTTGTCCTTCACTTACAGGCAAGCTATGTTTGAACCACTGCAAAGAGTAACAAACATGGTTAGTGGCTCCTGAATTAATGATCCGTTTATCATTGTAATTCTCCACTAAACAAGCCTCAATCACATGTAAATTACCCATACCTGGTTTATTCATACATGGGCAATTTTTCTTCCAATGCCCCTTTTGTCCGCACTTGAAGCATTTGCCTTTTAGCTGCTTCATTGCAAATGGTTTGGCAACTGGAACACCTGATTTCTTCTTTTTCTTGTTCTTGTTCCTTCCCTTGGGTTTCTCCTTAGGTTTCACAAAACTCTCACCAGCAAAAAATGCATTGTCCTGCTTAACTAGAGACTGTTCAGCACTCTCAAGCTCGTGCATCAGCTGAGTAAGGTCAAGATTCATCTTATTCATATTATAATTCATCTTGAACTGATTGAAGTATTTAGGCAGTGATTGCAAGAGAAGGTCAACTTTTACTTCTTGTTCAAATCTGACCCCATGGCCTTCAACCTTCTTGAAGTTTGCTATCATTGTCAAACAATAATCCCGCACACTTCCTCCAGATATCACTGTCTTGGTGACTGCATTCAACGCATTCTGCCTAGCAGAGCTGCTAGACGTAGTAAACATGCCATCAAGAGTCTGGAGCATCTTTGCTCCACTCTCAATCATGCTCACTTGCTCCTGAAGGTGACTGGCGAGACTGGCTAAAATATAGTAGCGGACTGCCACATTTGCCTTCTCCCATCTTTCCTTCTCTTGCTGAAGACGTGTCTTTGTTGCCTCAGGCGCATCTTCAGCAAGTTGCGCTGGCATATGGGTAGTCAGAACAAAGTTGAGCTTTTCATATTGAAGAACAATATCCAAATTAGTTTTCTATTGTTTGTAGTTTGTACCATCCATAGGTTTTTTACTCAAGATAGTAGCTAAAAGATTGAATGAAGACATTTTTCTGAAAACAAGGAAAAAAAACACACTAATTACAAACTAGAATAACTATAAACAGATACTGCGCTATTAGATTCTGATAACTACTACTCGTTTATAGTTTAACAATCTATTAGTTATCTTTATAAGGCTGACGATGGGTAAGATACTTGTAAAACTAATATTGTTATTTTGGGCCTTCAGTTCCATTGCCAGAGCCTCGATGGGAAGGTTAACAATTTTACCAAAGTTGAATGTATTTAACCATTGTTTACTTTCAAAATTCTCTTTAGTGTCTAAGTGTTGCCGACGATGGGCCGTACAAAACTTTACTAAAATTTTGAAAATATTAAGGTTTAATCTAGTAAAATCCGATTATCCTTATCCGATGGGGCTTCAGCGTTAACCTTTTCACTAATAAACCCACAATTGGAGCCCGTAGGTTTTTAAATTAATTACTTAATAAAAAACCTTCACCCATTCAATATTTTAAAATTTAGAATTTTCCAATTTCCAAGAATTGTTTAAATTTGAGTATTCTTTGTTTGATTTCAAAAACTATGTAAGCACCCGCAAGCCGATGAACGTGCAAGCTTAGCTTATCAGAATTTTAAAATCATTAAGGTCCTAAAATCCGGTCATGATAGGCAACGTGTGCTCTACACAATCATGATACATGATTGTGGTATACAACATGTGTTAACACATGACCATTTTAGAAGACCCACAAATTACTCGTAATGTAAAGAGTTCTCTTAGGAAATAATTTGGATTATTTGTCTTGATTTTAATTATTCAAAATTAATTGATTCAATCATTAATCTAGATTTTTAACAAAAATCATAATAATTTTAATTAATTTTCAAGAATAATTTTGAATCAAAATAATCCTATAATAACTATCATACTAGTCGCGGAATGACAAAATAGCTATTATGCTCATGTAATTTTCAAGTTATGCAGCAATATGGCACCACCTATTCTATATGACATGTTATCACAATAAGCATGTTATCTATCATATAATTCATCCATTCATAAAATAAAGCAATTTAAATAAAATAGACTTTAATCCATGGTTTCCTAGAGAAAAATAAAATAAAATAAAATAACCAAAAAATGTTCTAGTCCTTCTTGTCCTTCCTTTTAGTCCATAGGTATTTATCTCAAGCCATTTTATGGTAACCATGGGTCCATAAGCCCAAAATACCAAATTTTGGCAAGAAAACCTAAGACAACTTCAAGGAACCCTAACTGTTTCATCCACTGCGCTATCTCCCGAACTCGAATCAACACGAAATTTTAGGGTTAGGACCACTATGAACAGACAAAGCCAAAGCCACTGGAATCACCCAATTTGGATGTCTCATGCGCCCTCACTCTCTCCATCTTCACAGGCGCGTGGAAACCACTCTCAGAAACTTCTAGAGGTGCGTGGAGGTGTGTGGAGGCTCGCTTGGCTGCAGTCCACCCATCATTTTGTTCGTCTTTCCGTCCTCTTTCCAACGATATATGATACATCCAATTCTGAGATCCAGAGGTCCACAAACATGTCTAAACAATGATGAACGTCCTTCTTCTTGCATCTTCTTTTATTACAACTTTTGTATAACATCAAAAAATATATATATACAAGAATTGAAATAAAACAATCAAGGAGGAAACCTAATCATATGGGATTAACCTCCTTGTTACAACCCAAGAAAATACATTCAAATCTCTACCATGGATTAAAGTTGAAAACCAAATAAAGCATTGATTTTTTATGAAAAGAATTATAAAGATAAACATACAACACATATGATCAACAAATATAGAATCCTAGGTGCCATATTTCACGAAGCAAACTAATTACATGAATAATGAAACTAGATTCACATACCAATGTACAGTCACACTCTGATACCAATTGAAGGAACAATTGGATTTATGCGGAAGAGATTTAAGGACCTAGTACATTTGTATGCTTATTGAATCATCATTGTTTCATAAACACACAAGGAATATTACCTCTCGGAGTGCCGATCTTTGATGATCTCCCTCGCCTGAGAATCCTTGTGTTACCGCACGATTGATTTCCTTGTAATCGATTGATGACAGACCTTCCAGACTATCTCTCAAGAGGAAAGAGATTGTGTGTGGACACTTTCTCTCTATCAGGAGATGACCTTGCCTCTACCTTTGTGACTACTCTCTGCTTATGGAGAGGGTTAAGTGTAGAATATATATGGGTTTCTAGAAAACCTAACCTTTAGATGTAACGGGCTCTTGGTCTCTTGGGCTCTTCTTACACACTAGGCCCTATTGGGCTTTAGTAAAAGAGCAAAAACCCAACAAAAATAGCATTGATAACTTTGTTGCATGAATCCTGCTTGTGATTAATCCTTCCTCCTTTAGTTCGCACAATTTTTGCTAGTGTATATTGTTGTCTTCAATGATCATGTAATGCTTGGTCTTGTTCATTTTAAATAATAAGCAATTGACTGATTGGCTGAGACATAGTTGCCCAAATCTTTCCTTTTATTTTTATTCTCTAGATGATACTTCCTTGAATATATGCATAACTGATACACAATTTGCTTGTATTTTCTTGGAGTTCTTGATTTGCTAACTTATCCTTTTTCTTTGAATCCTTGCTTTCCATCTTTAATTATTTGTGCTGAATCATTACTTACGAGATTGATTCTTCCACAAATGACCAATCATTTCCATGTAGAATATCCTTCATAATTAATCCTCCAAATATTTCCCTTTCAATTTGCATCATCCATAGTAGCGCAAACCATTAATAGTCTTTCCTTTTTCTGCTTAGATACTGAAATCATCTTGGAATGCATTTGATTTCTTTCCTTTTTGATGCTCCAAATAATTCAAAAGTATTTTGCATAAGAATTCTTTTGGCAAGGATCAAGTGCATATATTAAAGTCATAAATATACATTATGTTTGTTATCATCACATATTATGAGAATATCCTAATTTGAGCTAGCAGATTTATTTTTGGGAGTTTTGTGGAATTGAATTCTTATGAGATTTAGATTATTGGCTCAAATCATGTTCCAAAACAAGGAATTCAATTCCAATTCTTGAAGGAATTCAATTCTTGGCCATTCCAAACAAGCTGTTAGATTTGAAATTGAATGGAGAAGCTAAAAAATGAGTCATTCAGCTATTTTAATTTTTAAGATGAGCTGGCCATGGCCCATGAGAGCTGACCCACTATTTTAATGGGTTTGGTGGGTAAGGGGCTTATTAAGTCCCCTAAACTATGGACTAAAATTTTAATGGAGCTGAAATGGTGGACTAGGGGCCAGCCCAGGGGCTTAGGGCCGTGAAAGTGAGTTATAGAGATAAATGTACAAATAATATTGCTTTAAACATTATTTCAACTATTCCCTTGATAGGCATTTTGTGCCTCTTAGGATGCGTTTACAGTTTAACAAAAAATGAAACTTCCTTTCTGTGGAAGAATAAAAAAAACTGTAGAGAATATGAGATATGAGTTTACAACGGTTAGTTAATAGAATATTATAGTTGTTTTTTATTTATTTTAATTTTCTTGTGAATGATACAAGTCATTTGTTTATGGATTTGAAAAAAGAGTTTAATACAGTGAGAAGACACAAAAAACAATTACCAATTCTAATTCCTTTTATAATATGGTATAGATACACTCATCAAGTACTTATAAAAATATTGAAAAAAAACTTGAGAATCAAATCCAATTGATTATGAAGGTGCCTGAGCTGTCAGCTAATCCAATTGTTTAATGTCCTTATTATTATTATTATTATTTATACTATATATAAAGAGAATAGTCATTTTTAACTATTTTTTGCTGTCTAAAATTTCTATTTTTTAAAAATACGCTTAATGTATAGAGAATTGGAAAAAAATATAAAAATATATAAAAGAAGTTAAAAAGTTAAAAGAAATTAAAAAATAAAAAAATATGAATTGTGTTTTTCAATTCACTAATTTAAAAGAAGAAAAAATGTGAATTGTTCGCAAAAAGAAGTAAAGAGCGAATCTCAAGGAAGAAACGAGGAAGATGTGGCAAGGAGAGACAACGACAAATGCTGCCTTATGCCGATCGTTTATGATGGCTGATGTGGCCATATCTCATCCGTCCAATTCATCTAAATCCGAAAAATCCCACTCATTTTTTTCTTTTTTGTTAAAAAAATTATTTTTCAAGACTTGTCTTCTCTTTCTTTCCTCCTCTCATACATCCTCATATCTTAGAATTTCTAAATCTCGCAAAACCAACGAATCTCCCAAATCACCCAGTTACATGTCGTTTTGATCAATTCTCAATCACTTCTAATTCACTTTGCGAATCCTCAACTTGTTTTCCACATTCGTCTTTTGTGAACAAAACTTGGAATACTTGTTGTCGTTTTGATTTCATTGGTATTTTCAATTTATGATGCAGGATTTTAAGGTGAATTTAGCTATGCATTATTGTTACTGTGGTTTTCTCGAGTGTTGAGGAATTTGAATACAAATGAAATGAAATGCTTATTTGTGATTGCATGAGTGAGGGTTGAAGGCTTCATTAGTTTAATTAGTTTTGAGATAATTGGAGAATTTGATTTCAGATTAGATTGGGTGACTGGTGCTCTTGATGTGCCTTCATCATGAGCTGTGGTTTTTGGATTCCAAATAAGTGGTAATTATTTTCTCATAACATGTGCAATTGAAATATGGCTGTGGTTATCTAATATGAGTTTAAATTCTATGTCTAATTATGCATTATCACATTTGCAAAAGTAATTGTGTTTCGTATCCACTACTTAAAAACTCATGCAAATAAAAGAATTTGATTGGATCACAAAACATAATTTGATTTTGACTAATTAAAATCCCACTTGACATAAAGAGAAAATTATTTTAGGTGTTGGAATATATCATTATGAAATGAGCAAAATAATTCCAAAATTTTAAATCTTTTTATGTTTTGTTTTATAACCAATGTTATTTTATTTTGAGGGAAGTTTTGCTCACAATTTTATTATTGTTTATTATACTATTTTTGAGTACTGTGAGCATTTTTTTTAATATATTCAAACTTTGTTTTTCTTCCAATTTTTGGTTGTACTATTTTGCCCTTGTGGCTATTTTACTATTGATTATGAATAATATTGTAACTAAGGTGGCATTAAGAATCATGTTAATAATAAGCTTATCATTTGATTTGACTTCTTTAGTATATTTCTTGATGAGTTGATAACTGTGTTCTTGGAATTTTCAATATCCACATGATTTTAATATTGTGGGAATGTAATCATGTGTTAAAAAAAATTTTAGATCCTAAAGGGCATTACAATTGCATGAGAGAGCTCCATTTTAGGCATTCTATAGCAATCCACTTTTGTTAATTTTGTTCTCACCTTTGGTGAATTAATTTTATTTGTTAGATCATGTAGATAATGGACATACCATTCAATATGACATTGTTTGACGTGGTCATTGTATGAATTGCAAATATTATTAGGTTATGCATATAATAGACATATTCCTTGTATGACCTTATTTGTCATAATCATTGTGTGATATTGTAAATATTGTTAGGTTGTGTGGATAATGGGCATACCATTCATGTGACATTATTTGACATAATCATTGTGTGATATAGAAAAATAATTTAAACTATATTGTTATTAATTTTGTTAACATTAATGCATATAATAGACATATTCCTTGTATGACATTATTTGTCATAATCATTGTGTGATATTGTAAATATTGTTAAGTTGTGTAGATAATGAGCATACCATTCGTGTGACATTATTTGACATAATCATTGTGTGATATAGGAAAATAATTTAAACTATATTGTTATTAATTTTGTTAACATTAATATATTATTTTTCTTTATCAAGTGGGAAAGTCTTGTACATTATAATTTAGTACCCTTCGATGACATTGCAATGATAAAGGGCTCTATTTCAATTAAAGCCCAACTAATTGAATGTGAGAAAACCAATTATTTTATACTTATATTATAAGGTGGCTACTCTGGTGCTAGGCTAGTCATGCCTATGGAGCTTATGGCATTATAGCATTTGGGTAATGATATAGTGATAGAAATATAGGGACATTGGAAAAACAAACCTATTTGGTGGTGGAGATAAGAATAGGGGACAGAAAAATACAAAATTTCTGTACTTCCAAAAAGTTGAGATAGAATATGGAGATAGAAATTTATTTTCTCTTTCACTACTATTTTTTCCTATACACACAGTTCGCTTTGCACTTTCTTCCTCTGAAAGCATTTTAGCACACCACGCTTCTTTTGTCATCATGCATGTAGTGCCAAAAACATAATCCTAATAATAAAAAGAAACAATTAAAAACTGAAAAAAAGAAGAAGAAGAAGAAAAGAGCAGTTCAGGACCGAGAAATACATTGAGAAAGCCAATAAAATGACCATGTGTTCCTTATTTTATGAGGGTAGAAACAATTGGTAAGAAAATAATATGCTTTTCAATAAAATATACACAGGGAACATGTTCACAACTATACCCACTCTAAATGAATTGAAATCTAACATTACATCTACACACGTTCATTTCATACCATAACAAGGAAGAAAGGAAGAAAAAACAACAACAACCATAGGGATCCTTTTTGTTCTCCTCCATCATTGGTTCTCGTGATTCCCGAGCTATCAATCAACAACATCATTTCACCTTCTCCCTTCGACCACCACTAATAACACTTTTCACACTTCACCTAAATTTCATTTTCAAACCTGAAAGGCAAAACAAAACAAAAAAAAGAGAAAGAAAAGCCCAAAAATAATTAAGAAAAAAAGAATGGCTTCAAGGGTCCAAAGTTTGAAACCATTGAAAAGAATGAAGAGTTTGATTGGGCCAAAGTTATTCTTGTAACAATCTAGCCTCAAACTGAAAATGGATAAATATTGGAAGCTCCCAAATCTTGCAAATACTAGAAGAGGGCAAGATTACCTTCAATGATTGGAATAGGGTAAAGTCGAAAACTTGATCATCGTGTTGCTAGCTTGTCGTGGTCTTTCTTAGTCGATTGTACCCTATTCCAATCATTGAAGGTAATCTTGCCCTCGTCTAGTATTTCCAAGATTTGGGAGCTTCCAATATTTATGCATTTTCAGTTTGAGGCTAGATTGTTACAAGAATAACTTTGGGCCAATCAAACTCTTCATTCTTTTCAATTGTTTCAAACTTTGGACCCTTGAAGCCATTCTTTTCTTCTTAATTATTTTGGGGTTTTTCTCTTTCTTTTTTTGTTTTGTTTCGCTTTTCAGTTTTGAAAACAAAATTTAGGTGAAGTGGGAATAGTGTTGTTAGTGTTGGTGGTGGAAGGGAGAAGGTGAAATGATGTTATTGATTGATAACTTGATTTGGTAGCTCGGGAATCGCGAGAACCAATCATGGAGGAGAATGAAAAGGATCCCTATGGCTGTTTTTGTTTTTTCTTCCTTTCTTCCTTGTTATGGTATGAAATGAACATGAGTAAATGTAGTGTTAGATTTCAATTCGTTCTAAGTGGATATAGTTGTGAATATGTTCTCTATGTATATTTTATTGAAAAGTATATTATTTTCTTACCAATTGTTTTTACCCTCATAAAATAAGGAACACATGGTCATTTTACTAGCTTTCTTAATGTATTTTGATTGTTGAGGAAGTGGGTACAATTAATGAGCAAAGATAATTGGAACCAATTTCTTTTTTAAATATTATTTTTAAAAAATTATCTTTTTTGAAAGAAAAAATAAATTGAGTCCATTTGTTTTTTTCTACTCCTAGTTTCCTTTGCCTCCCTTTTCTAGTTGATTTATCAAGCACAAGCTTTCCTAGTATAACTTGAAAATAGTGTTATTTTTTGGCTTTCGCCCCTCTGAATATCAATAAGTAAATAAATAAAAATATAATAGAAAAAAATAAAAATAAAAAATATTTTTTTATATTTTTAAGAATTTAATTTTAATATATCTTTTATTTACATGACTTTTTAAATAATGGTAGAAAAGTTAATTATTATGGCTGGTGTGACAATACATAATTAGATGACTATATAAAAAAATTTTACACTGCATAAAAAATATTTTTTTATTTTAACAGTTTATTTTTAAAATAAAAAAATTTTAAAAGCTTTTATTAGCAAATTTTTTTAAGTTAAAGCTTTTATATTTAAAATTTTCAAAATATAATTTACTATTTTTTTTATCAAGAGTACTATTTACCATTGAAGTATATTATATTGACTCTCCATTTCATAAAATATAGTAAAGTTTTAAGCTGGTATCATTGTTAAAGTTTAATTCAATAATACATTTTTGTTTTTTAAAATTGAAAGATAAATGAAAAATAAAAGAAAATGCTAGCAAAAATTATTAATTTTATAGAAAAATTTAGAATAAAATACAATCTCCTCTCTAAAGAGAAGAATTTATTAAACTCTTCTCCCCTGTACATTTAAGAGTATAATGCAGCTCTCTCCATTGAGATATAATATTATTACATTTCGCCCTCTATTTATAAAACATACACTATCCCCCCCCCCCTTTTAATAATTTTAATATAAGCTACACTTTAATCCATTTTCAAAATTTTTATTAATTCTTTATTTTCTTATGCTTATTATTTTGTTGTTGACTAAAAGCCTTTATTAATTTATACATATAAATTTTAAATAAAATAAAATATATGTTATTTATAAATATATAGATATTGAATTATATATATTAATTTTAAATTATTATTTATATTAAGAAAACAAATAAAGTGAAGTATTTCTTAATTTTTTAAGTATGTTTTAGAAATAGAGGAGAGGGTTTATCAAAAAACAAAAAAGAAATATATGAGAGGAGAGTATATGATTTATAAATAGAGGGCAATGGAGTGTAATAATTCTCATGTCAAGGGAGGAGATTGCATTTTACTAAAAAATTTAACATGAAATAAAAATATTTTAAGCAAAATTCAATTTTTAAAAAAAGATTTGAACTATTGACTCATGTTTTTTTTTTTTAATCTCTTTTAAATTAAAGCTATCATTTTTAAAAACTTGAGCGCATAATTCACAAGTATAGAAAGGAAATTGCTTGTTCTTTTTGTGACGACTTTATTAGGTAGTCACAAAATATGTTTACCAATTTAAGATGACTTTTATAAGTTGTCAGTAAAATTACACTCTATTGTGATAGCTTTTATAAATTGTCACATATAATTTGATCTTTTGTGATGAGTTAGTTAAGCGGTCATAGAATATATCCACTAATTTGATTTTATTGACAACGATCAAAGGTCTTCACAGAAGTAGTTCTTTTTTTTTTTTGTGATGACTTTTATCAATTGTCACTTATAACCTGACCTAGTATGACGACTTAATTAAATGGTCACAAAATATACCTACTAATTTGATTTTAGTGATTAGTCACAGAAGATTTTTTATTTTTGTGATCATTTTTATAAGTTGTCACTAAAAGTTCGTTCTACTGTAACAACTTTTATCAATTGTCACTTATAATATGATCTACTATGACAAGTTAATTAAGTGGTTACAAAATATACTCACTAATTTGATTGTAGTGACAACTATTAAAGGTTGTCACAAAAGAGTTTTTTTTTTCGTTTGGACCATTTTTATAAGTTGTCACTAAAAGTCTATTATACTGTGACACCTTTTATCAATTGTCATTTATAATCTTATCTATTGTGACAATTTAGTTAAGTGGTCACAAACTAAACTCACAAATATAAATCTAGTGACAACCAGTGAAAGTCGTCACAAAAACTCTAATTTCTCATATGTGCCCAGATGTGACCGATGGTATCAGAGCTCGTCTTGAAATTAGTGTACCAGCCAACAAGGATGCTGGCCCCTACTAGAAGGGGTGGAAATAGTCTCATATCAATTGGAGAGGGGAACGAAGCATGACTTATAAAGGTGTAGATACCTTCTCCATGCAGAAACGTTTTCCCCTTAAGATGGGAAGGTGAGGCTCGAGTGTATGATGGTTTTGAGGCACTCACCATGTTGCACCCTAAAAAACACAATAATATGTAATGGGGTAAACTAAACTTATCTCCTCCGAAAAGTTGAAAAAAAGAATGGATTCATTGTTGCAATGCATAGGACTATGATATATAAACTTATATATAATAATTGTCTATATTATATTTAATTATATAATACATCTTGATATCTACAGTGCACATTTGTATGTATTTGACAATTAGATTATATGTTATCATAAGAATTGTTGAAAAACATCTCATCTATTATATTGTATATATTGTGTTTTTACATTATTTTTTAAATTGATCTTCGTATTGTATATTATATATTCATATTTTAACAATAATTTTCAAAGAATAAAACTTTAAAAAGATAATGTTGATTCAAAAGAATGATTAAATAAGATGCTGGTTAAAACATATTATAATTTAAAAATAAAAAATGACAATAAATTGACACATGTGCATAAATCTTATGAAAATTTTATACTTCTTCATTTATCTATTTTTCAAATATGAAAAGAATAAATTATCTTTATTACCAAATTTAATCTAAAGATTAAAAAAGTATTTCTATTACTTTTTTAAAAACGTTAAACAATAACAATATAAATTAATATTAGTGGAAAAGGTTAAATTTAATGTTATTTAATGTTATACATGTTCAATACATTGCATGGTGCACATTCATACGCCTTCAATGATTACGTTACACACTATCTTACACTGTAATAAGATGTTGGTTTTATATATTTTATTCTGAAATAATTGGCCTTCTTTAAAGCAGAAAATATATAATTTTTTATATTCTATATTCACATTTAATGTTCAAAATTCATTTTAAAGAATATAAATAAAGAAACTGATTATGATTAAAACAATTCCAATTTCAGAATAAAAATGACAATAAATTGATCACTTGTGTAAATCGACCATGGAGCATTACCAGCTTAATGTATATTAATTATTATACTGTTAAGAGTTAAATTTTGTGCCAATAGTGAGAAATTAAAAGTAGATTTTATTTACAAATGCACCAAACCAAGTGTAGCAATGTCACGTAGACTCATGAGTGTAAGTTTTTATCGCGAATTGTTGTGAATAGCCAATTTTGAATTTAAAGTAAAATTGGAGAGAGATAGAGAATAATATGGTTAAGGATTTTTTTCTCTCTCCTATAATTCACACTCATCTAATTATCTTTGGTTTGGTAATATTCTCTAACGGAATATCTTTTTTTGCGAAAAGAATATGTTTTTTTTTCTTTAATAAACAGAAAATTTAATATGCTTTTTCTTCTAACTTTTAAAGCTCTTCATAACATCTCATTGAATGTTTTTCAAATCTAACTTATACTCTTCAAAATTTAAAAAGAGTAATATAATCTTACTATTTTTAATGGCAATGAAATCAATTAATAGGAGTGCTTGATGGATCACAAGCATGGCATGCAGGCTCAAAGCTATTTATTTTATGGTGGTTTTTTTTTTTTAATTAGTATTGGTACTTAATAAGAGATGTTAGACATATGTCTTGCACAAATATTTGTTTACAATAGGGCATTAGCTCTAAAACAGGTTAAAAAGTATATTATTATATAAGTAATGATTTATATTCTATTCAATTATTTTTAATTTGAATTTTTCATTTTACTTAATGAAGAATTTCATATAGATTTATATACTTGACAAGAGCAGGAAAGAGTAAGGTGGTCATTTTACATGTATAATCTTATATATTGATACAAATTAATAATTTTTAGTGCATAGAAATTAAAACTATAAATGTATTTTTTTTTATTTAAGGTTTATTTTACATAAAATGTAATATTTTCACTAAATGTTATTTACTGGATACAATATATTGTTAAAAAAAATGTTATTTGTACTCATAAAATATAGGATACCATATCAACACACTCTCATATACCCTTAGATGGGTTGTGGACCGCACATAATTTGGGTTTGACATCTCATTTAAGGGTACATGGGAGTATGTCGATATATTCTCCCACAAATTATACATACAAATAATATTGCTCTATTGTTAAATGTTTATATGCTATTTTCCTTATAGATTAGTTTAATTATTTCATAACAATATTTCTTCATAATGCATAATTGCATATCCTATATATCAAATTAATCATTTCTATAATTTCAAATATGTATTAATATATAAACAAAGAGACTATCAGCCCCCATGCATCATATGGGTCCTGGGCTAGTATATGACAAAGCTCATCGTGAAGGTTCCACTTTCCATGTCATTAGTTGCAGTTGCTCCCTAGTTCATCAGCTCAGTTGAATATTCGTTGTATTAATTGGAAGTCATGGCTTCGGATATTAGAGAGTTCAGTCTTTTGGAATTTGGATCATATTCAAAGGAGCTAGTTTCTCCTTTTGGAGGATAAAGTAACCTTATCTACAGCCTTTTATCAGATGGAAATTGCCAGGGACAAAGTGTTGCCGTTGCTGCTGAAAGAGCAAGTTGTGAAATTCTGTGTGTGTGTGTGTGTGTGTGTTCAAAGGGTCGCTCAAGACCTTGCGCATGGAAAAAATTAGATTATGGTGAGGATATTTGTAAATTATGAAAATAAAAATTTCAAATAAACTAATCATAGTGAAATGAGAAGGGCATTAATGGAGTGAAAGACAATTTAATTTAATATGATTAAATTTCAATAAAATCAATAATAGGAGCAGGTATTAAATTAGTTAGGCACAATTGGAAGTGCAGATTACCAAAAAATTATAAAAAATTCCACACCCCTCATTGATAAGCTAACCAATGTTTCTTTTTTGGTATTTATAGAATTACATTAATATCTATATGATTTAAACTTAGGATCTCATACATACTACCCAATCACTTGACCAATCCTATTGGCTTAACAACTAACTAATATAGGGTGCATTTGTTTGTGATTCTTTTGGATAATAATCACTTTTTTTTGCCCACAAAAATTATTTTTTATATGTTTAAATAATTTTTAAAAAATAATTGAAAATTTTAAAAGATCAGTTTTCAACTTTAATTTTTTGTAAAAGATAAAATTAGTAGTTTTAGAAAAAATGAGTTTTCAGTTTTATATAAAATTATATTTCATAATCACTTTTTCAAAAACCTGAAATAAACGTACCCATAATATTGGTGCGTCAGGCATGCAAGCAGCTCACCACAAGAAGAGAAAAAAATGGGAATATGAACAAGCATTTTTCGCAACTCAAGATTAAGAAATGCTAAACCCTTATTTTCTACCACTGAAGATGTATAAACCAACAAGCAGCAATACACAAACAAAACTGGCAGAGAATACTAGATAAATTATATATCAACTACATGACTTTATCTTCCTGTTTTTTAAAATTGCTCAAGTAACACATGGAAGAAAATTTGATGTTTTGGTACATACAAACAAGCAGAAGAGAGGTGTTACATCATTCACTTATTGACCACCCAGGACTAATGCTCCAAACCTTTTCAGTGATCTAGATACCTTGCGAAGATCAGCCTCTGAATGCCCTGCAGAAACAAACAATTTGATTCCCAAAGGCAAACGGCCTTTGTCCAATGTTGATCTGCGGGAAGCCACCACAAATATAGAATCTTCAATTCCTTCCAGGCCTGTGAATACAAAAAATTAAGCATAAGCAAAATAAATTGAAAAAAAAAACTAAGAATGAACATTTGGTGAAAACAACGTTGCTTACAAGCTCAACAATCTTTTCCAGCAGATGTAGGTCATCTTTCAGGGAACCTGTTGACTTCTCTAATCTCAAATAAACAATTGGCGACTCTGGTTTACTTGTGATTTTGAAACCTGGTACTTCTGACAATTCTGCAGTAGCCATTGCACCCTAAATCAGAGTGCTTAACAAAAATAATTAAACAGAATCCTTGATTGGAGTAGAATTGATGAAAAACAAAATCAAATAAGAAGCAATTTGCACTGTCAAATGACGTGCACAAGCCAAACTGTAGAAACCATAATACAATTCTTGGTTGAGAAACTTGCAACATACAACATTTGTGTTCTTCAGCAACGGCCAAAAACCGTGGCCACATGCGAAAAAACCATTGCCTTTAGAATAGACAACGGTTTTACAACCGTGGAGTATGCAGCCGTTACCTATTCTTTTAGGCAACGGTTTTTCACTTTCAGCCACGGTAGACAAAAAACCGTTGCCTTTGTCAATAGAATTGGCAACGGTTTTGCTGATAATATTAAACAACGGTTTTATTTGTTGCCTTTCATTTGGCAACGGTTTCACACCGTTGGATAATATTTGGTATTTGGGCTATTGTTTAGACCGTTACCAAATTTTAAGCAACGGTTTAAGAGGCGTTGCTAGCTATAAGCAACGGTTTTTCTACATGTTGTCTATGTCAATTGGCAAGGGTTTTTCACATGTTGTCTATCTTAATTGGTAACGGTTTTAGAAATGTTGTCTGCTCCAATAGACAACGGTTTTGCCAATGTTGTCTGCTTCAATAGACAACGATTTTACAAATGTTGTCTACCCCAATAGACAACAGTTTTATAAATGATATTAGTATTTATAAAGAATAATTTTACAAGTGTTACCTGTTTCAATATATATAGTTTTTTGTAATAAGTTGGTCTAAACAAAAATATTACAATAAAAACAAAACACTATAAATCAATTAATCCATGACAAGCTTATACATATAATTATCAAATCCTATTTTTAAGTTCATAAGATCCATATATATACATCAATAACCTTTAATAAGTAGGATACAAGCTAAGTCATGACACCTATAAAATACTATTTCAAAATCACATGACGAAAGGATATAAACTTTGATAACATATACTCAAGTATTGATAGTTCTAAAATATCAATTAAGTACAAAAAATCTTGACGCACATCGTCAAAGCACATCTTGAAGCACATTTCAAAAGATTCTGATCTCTTTCACTCTTTGTCTATTCAATCATCATATTCTTTGTGATTAGGGTCTTCCTTTTCCTCACCATGATTTTGCTGCATAAAATCATGAAATTAAATACCATAAACAGATAATTAATAAAACAAGAAAAGGTCGATATAAGCATAAGACATATAAGTGACTTTGCAAAAATTTTAACAATAACAATTAGAGTAAACATTAACCAAGAGAAAGAATAAGTAATTTAGTCACTGAAATATAAAAGCATATCATCCATTAAAAATTGTACCACAACACTAAGAACAACTAGCATAGTATAATAAGAACCAAAGTCAAACTATAACATTTCTCACTAAAATATACAATACATACTCAACCAATCTACATTATCTAATCTACATCAAACTTAATTCCTAGAACTTTCTATTACAATAGAGCTAGTTGCACAAACTTAAACAATCCACACATACACTACTACACAAACTTTTTTTTTTATAGAGAATAATTTTCTCACTAATATTTGGAAATAATACGGCAATGTATGATTTCACTTTCAGCAGTCACCCAACCTACTGCTTAGCTTAACTAGTTAAAGTCTGACCTTACAGACAACTCCAACAACAAGATACAAGGTAGCAACACTGAAGCTGAATAAATAGAACAAATCACTTCCAATAATTCAGCACTATCAAGCAGAGGACATATGAGAGACCAACAAAAACCATCAACAGAAACAATCAAATCAATTTACTCATCAACAGAAACTTTAACCATTATGATATGATTCAGTATCATCAACCAGTATGATCAAGGATATATGAGAGACTAACAACAAATAAAAGTAACAACTAGTAACAATAATAATAATCCCATATACCTTCTTTTGTGAACAATGCAACATGGCTTAGTAGCAGCAAACCCAGAAGAGGTCTTCAATAAAGGAGCAATGCAAATGGTTTTTTCCAAAGCTCTAAAGCTGTTAGTGCTATCAACAGCACTGAATTGAGGTCCAAGACTCCAAACAACCATAGCCTTAGTGATTATTGTCTTTTTATTATTTATTGGAATTTGTAATCACTCTTCAAAGTTCAAGCAAGGTGAAAGATTTAGGGGGGAGAGAGATTAGATTTTTTAAGATGGGGGTAGAGAGAAGAGCTCGGGGGTAGAGAGAAGAGCTCAAACTTTGCATGGAATGTCACTAGGTGAATCAAGGTTATAAGAAAGTACAAACAAATAGCCCAAACAAACTTATAGACAGTAGCAACTAGCATTGGAACCAATTTGTAAATCTACCAGAACAATAAGCATTGGAACCAATTATCATTAAGGATAATGATACTAATTTGTAACTAGCATTAAGGCAGTAACTAGCATTAAGGATAATGATACTAATTTGTAAGCATTGGAACCAATTATCAAATCCACGAACAATAAATTATATGAAGACCTATAAGCCATTAGTTGAGATTATCATCAAATAAATTAAACCTTTTCATTGTTTAGATCAGCGGGTGCATTGTTTGGACCACTAGAAGTGCATCCCAGTCGAGCAGCCAAAGCCTCCATATCCAATCCAGAGCTATTTTGTTGCAGCAAGAGTTTAACAAGAGACTTTAGATCATCCATCTCTTGTTGCATGACATCAACCTTACCTTCTAAGGAAGCTTTTTCTTTTGCATGTTGTTGTTTAAGGGCACATATCTCTTCACTTCTCTTTAACATAGTTGGCGTAGTAACTCTCCCACCACAACGCACTCTTCCTGGCTTTTCCTTCCCAAATAAGGATTGGAAGGCTCTAATGGCAGAGTCTCTAGACTTTTGATTCTCACTATTAAGATGTGCCTAATTTGAACAAATATAATTACAATTAAAATCACACAAATGTATGTGTCACAATAATAGCTTGCATCTAACTGAAACTTACAATTGCATCTAGAGTATCTTCATCCAATTGTTTGCCCTTCTTGCTTTGGCGAGTTTCAATGAACATTTCTGCTTGGCTGGGTTGTTCATTATTCTCCTTTGCAGAACACTAAATATAATTCAAATATCACTCAGTAAAATCTAATTGGCACACATAAAAGCAACATATACTTATATATACATATGTAATTATCAATTTTTGCATAAAGATGATACCAATCTTGCACGAATTCTTGCAAAATTTATTGGACCCATCCGATGCCTAAACTTTTGTAGAGCCCTATTTCTTGCATTCTGCTGGCACATTTTCTACATTGTAATGAAGTGTTATTTATTCAAGCATCACATATGCATGAAGAATATAAAAATGATGTAAATAACTGTTGCACTAGATTTCAAATAGCTTACTTTGACATCCTCATTTTTCCAATAAGCAACTAGTTTTCGAAAATGTGATTCTGGTATGTCTTTTGGACGATTTTTCAGCATTTGGTTCAAATTTTTGTAGGGTAGAAAATGCTTCTTCCTAATATTAGCCTTATGTCGTCTCCAAGCATCATTGACACGAGTAAGTACCACCTTTTCCCCTTTATCCTGGATTATGAATTTAGACTACAAAAATAAACAATGCTAATATTAGTAATAATCCAATATGTATTAGAAAAAAGTAGGCTATTTGAAATGTTCTTACCTTGACAAATTCCCAAATAGAATTCTTGTTAGGAACGGCTTTCCAATTTGTGTAAGTCACAGAACACAAATCTGAATTCCTTGCTATTGTGCCCAAAAAGTAGCTTAAATCAGATACTACTTTGTCAGTAGGTCCAATTGGCTCCCCTTCATCATCCAAGATAACTTCTTCTCGTTCTTCTGTTGACCTTCCATGAATATTCAAGCATTGTGTCTTCCCCCGTGTCTTTTTCACCTTTGTCCCTATTATATTCACACAATGACACTAAATAAAAAGGGAATTGAGTGGAGATAGCAACTCTAATAGCTTGGCTAATGATGAGTATTGTGTTACTGTGATTTACAAGTCTAACATATATCCTTATATTTTAGAGATAAATAAAGCTAATCATTCATGTGAATGAGTTGCTATAATACTACCAATGTTGAATATCCACACTTGCACATCCACATCCTAACTAGACAATTAATCAATCAACCAATCAGAGAATTCCATAAATCCATTATTTAACATGACAAATAATGAAATGTTTTCATACATAATTAAGCACTTAACAAAATATTTCAATATGTTAAGTTAGAGTAAGATATATATGAAGTAACCTTATAGAATACAGAAAATGAAACATACCTGAACAATAGAGGAATTCTGTATAGGCATGGCATGGAGAATCCAAAGGAAAAGAAAAAACAAGGAAAAACACTTGCTAGAAAATAAACATATACGATGGTAAACAAAGAAAATATATCTAGAACATATTGTTGTATTTAGTGTACTTCTAGAATTCCTAAGCAAAATAAAAAGAGATAACACAATTACCTTCTGTTGTATTAGTTTTCTCTTGACCCTCAGCCTCAGTAATTGGATTGACATCTCCCTCGTCTGGCTCTTCTATATCATTGACTTCATCATTTTCAGACAATTGTTCTTCTACTTCATCATGTTCCTTGTTGACTTGAAGAAAATTGTCAATTGACATTGCTGAAAATCTTCTCATTTTCTCGGTCTCCTTGTTCAAGCTTTGAGGAAAGTCACTACATCCTTCACTATCAGTTGCTATTCTGGTGGTCAACTTTGTCTTCAAATCTTGTTTCTTTCTAGACATCACTTCTTCTGTGGTCTTCTTTTGAGTCAAATTTGTAGACTTAGGAGGCCTATGTTGCGCTTGCCTTGAGGTAGATCCTTCAGATTGGGTAATAGTTATAGGTGTGGCCATCTTCATTTTCTTTAAATTGCACTCCTTCTCTTTAGCTGCAAGAGTTTTGATCCTTTTCCTTGTTTCTTGTTTCCTAACATGCCCATCAACTTGAGTATTAGTTGTAAATTGGCCTCTTTTATCTTTGATTGAGGCATCCTCTTTTGCATGAGTCATCTTTTCTTCCTTGACTTTTTTGAACATTGCAAGCAATTCAGAACTTGACTTGACTTGGCTTTGGAAATCAAATCTGAATCCTTTGTTCATTTTCTGAAAAGAAGAAAGTATGAAACTAATAAACAAAGGAACTTCAAAACAAATAGCATGAGATTAATAAATACATAAATAACATAACATAGAAAATCACTATGCATGAAATAAAGACAAACAATCACCTGATTATTTCAAGTACAATATGTGGCATACTCGAGTTTTTTAACAAACACCCAATTTAATCAAAATCAGATTCCTCTTCACTTTCAACTTGAAGTGGCACAACTAGTGGATTCTCAATGACTGTATTTGGCATATCTTCCCTAACCCATTGAACTTCACCATTATCTTTGGGTACACACAAATTAATGGCATGTTCAAATGGATCGCTTTGATAAGACTCTTGGGCATCAAAATTAGACTCATCATTCATATTGAATAAATCCATCAGTATTGTTTCCCTGACATAATGCTTATTTTGATCAAAAGGGTCTTGGACATAGAAGCATTGGTGGACTTGAGAAGCTATCACAAAAGGATCATCTATATAACATCTTTTATCAAAGCGAACGGAAGTTATACCATGATTCTCTTCCTTAGCCTCAAACCAATCACATTTAAAGAGAACAAATTTAAAATGGGAGTAATAATCTAACTCAATTATATCATTGATTGCTCCAAAGTATGTTATGGGTTTTGTCTTTGGATTTTTATCCTTGGAACTAGCAAAGCTTGTCATTTTCAGACACTAGTGTCACACCACTATTTTGAGTTGTATGCCTAGCATCATGTTCCCAAGTCTGAAATTTGTATCCATTGATCACATAACCTGAAAACCTTTTTGCAACTGTATTTGGCCCCCGAGACAATTCTTTGAGTCTCTTTGGAACATGTTCATCCATACCACGAGCTTTGAACCATTCACTAAAATCTTGACTTTGAGTTTTAGCTTTGCTCCATTTTTTGCCTTTAGTATGATTATTGACATAATCCTCGTGCTCTCTGAAATAAAATAAATTGTAGTTAGTATCAAAATTGTAGCTACATATACTTAAAAAGAAGTCCACAGACAAACAATAAGTGCACCTTATGTATTCCTTGACTTCATCACAGTTAAATAAGATATATCGATGCGCTTGCATCAATGAGTTGCTATCTAAAGGAAATGGCTGCCCTTTCTTCTTTCCACCAATTGGGTGACCGAAGCATGTAAAATAAGAAGGAGATTTAGGTTCAGTTGCATCACATTTTTCAACGTCTCTAGCCATTCTATTCAACCTTGTCTCCACATGAGGACTTAAATATCTTGAGCAAAATGTCAAGCATTCCTCAACCAAATATCCCTCAGCAATAGAGCCTTCAGGCCTGCTCCTATTACGAACATAGGACTTTAATCTGCATAAATATCTTTCAATAGGGTACATCCATCGAAGTTGGACTGGTCCACCTAACCTCACCTCATTTGCTAGATGGATAGGCAAATGTACCATTATATCAAAGAAGCTTGGAGGAAAAATTCTTTCTAGTTGGCATAAAATTTCTGCAATATCCACTTCCAAATGATCTAAATCATTGATTTGAACAACTTTTTGGCACAAGGAACGAAAGAATGTACCAAGACAAATTAAAGGGTTAGCCACTTGATTATTCAGTGTGCATTTGATTGCTATTGGCAGCAAATAATGCAACATGAAATGTGCATCGTGGCTCTTATAACCTGATATATTTTTCTCAGCAACATGAATACAACGAGAAATATTTGATGCACTACCAGTTGGTAGCTTTGTTGCCTTCAAAATACCACAAAAGATAGATTTTTCTTCCGAAGTAAGCGAAAAACACGCTTTGGAAAATATTGCTTTTTTGCCACCATCAATCTCCTTTGGCTGAAGCTTCTTTCGTATGCCCATATCTTTTAGATCATAACGAGCATTTGCATGATCTTTAGACTTTCCTGGAATGTCTAAAAGGGTCCCAATTATGTTATCACATATATTTTTCTCTATGTGCATAACATCTAGATTGTGCCGTAATGTATTATGTTTCCAATAAGGCAACTCAAAAAAAATAGACATTTTTTTCCATGGACCGCTATTGGTTTTCTTCTGTTTCTTCCCAAATACATTGCAAAAATCCTTCAAGTCTTCAAAGGTTTGTACCCCATCTAATGAAGCTGGTGACAACCTGAATTCTTCCTTACCATTGAAAGAGCTTTTATCCTTCCTATATGGATGATCCATAGTCAAAAAAATACGATGATCCATATAACACATCTTTTGACTATGCTTTAAATACCTTGAGCAAGTCTCATAATTACAACAAGGACATGCTAACTTACCTTTTGTGCTCCAACCAGATAACATAGCATAAGCTGGAAAATCACTAATGGTCCATAAAAGAGCTGCACGTAGTTGAAATAATTGGTTCCTTGATGCATCATACGTTTCTTCTCCAACTTCCCACAAAACCTTGAATTCTTCAACTAATGGCTGTAGATACACGTCAATGTTATTTCCAGGTGAACTTGGTCCAGAGATTAGCAAGGAAAGCATACAAAACTCAGGTTTCATGCACCACCATGGAGGAAAATTATATGCAACCAAAACCACAGGCCATGTACTATGGGAAATGCTCATGGTTCTAAAAGGATTAAATCCATCACTAGCTAGCCCTAGTCGTATATTACGAGAATCACTGGCGAAATCAGGATGAAGCCTATCAAAGTCCTTCCATGCTTGGCCATCAGCTGGGTGTCTTAACTTTCCATCTTTTGAACGCCCTTCCTCATGCCATCTTAATAAGTCAGCTGTTTTTGAACACATGAATAGCCTTTTAAGTCTTGGAATTAGAGGAAAGTGCCTTAAGACCTTTGCAGGCACAAGTTTTTTCTTCAAATGTCTATCCTCTGAATCTATGTTGAGATTTTCTACATACCGTGAAGCTCCACAAACAGGACAAAATTTGTCTTCTTCATACTCATTCCAATATAGTATGCAATCATTGGGACAAGCATGAATCTTTTTATAAGCAAGACCCAAATCCTTTACCATGGCCTTGGTTTTATTGAAAGAATCAGGAATATTTAAATGAGGCATAGCTTCTCTCAATAATTCAAGTAGAGCGGTAAAGGAAGCATTGCTCCAACCATGGAGACACTTCAGCAAATACAATCGAATTACAAATGACAACTTAGAAAAGTTTTTGCAACTTGGATACAACTCTTGTCTTGCCTCTTCAACCAACTTGTAGAACTTTTTCGCATCTTCATTTGGCCCATCATAAAATTTATCTCCTTGCGCCACATCTCTAAATGTATCATGTAGTAATCCATCGATGTCATCAAGAAATTCATGGTCATCGTTTGTGTCATCACAATCGACATCCATAGGGCTTATCCGCTCTCCATGGTAAACCCACACAGTATAGCCTTTCTGAAATCCCTTGCTTATTAAATGATCAAAAACTATATCCCTTCGCTCCCAAATAGAGTTGTTACACTTAGCACAAGGGCATAAGATTTCTCCTCCTTGTGGTCTTCCTTGAGAGAAAGAAAAATCCAAAAATGATTCAACACCACGAATATACTCTTCACTATATCTTGGCAAATCAGTCCACTCCTTATCCATCACTTTTTGTCTAGCAGGATAAGAAATATATTATAACAAGTAAATTAGACTGAGATACACATGGTTTTCTCAAATAGCATCATGGATTACAATCTAAATTTTAGCATAAGAGTCTATGACTAAAACATTGATGACAAGTATAACAAAGATTAATCAATCTATTCATAGCATAATTTCCACAGATAAACCCCAAAATAATCAAGCTATCAAGACAAGATTAAATTTATAAAGAAAATAAAAATCTAAATGGCTTACATGTTACAAAAGTATAGAAGCAGAGGAATGTCTCAATTTGTGCGATTCAAGATGCCAAAAAGACTGTTTAACATCACAAAGAAGTAGAAACAAGATTAATTACTTTTACTCATGCTAACGATATATGTATAGTATACAATGAGAACATCAAATATCACTCAACCCAAATATTACCAACATCAAAGTTCTATAGGGAGAAAATAAAAATTTTAATGAGATAACGTACGCGCTATTCTATGTTAGTTAAAACCAGATATAAGACGCTATGATTAGATAGCACAACGGTCTCGTTACCAATACTAGGTTTAATGTGTCAAGGCCATACAATTAACAATGAACAATGGAAAAATATAATCAAACATATAGATTTATAAACATATAGGATCTCTTAGGTAATGAAATGGTCAATCATTACCTGAGAAGCAGCTTTAAGAAGGTTTCAGAGAGTGAAGTCAATATCAAATGAGGGTAAAAAAAGGATGGAAAGCTATGTAAAAATAGATCATCTGAAAAAGAAACAAATAGCCCCATTACTCCAAGTCCATAACTAGACTAAATCATCAACAAACCAATTAACAATCAACAAATTAACACCAAAATCAGCTTAAATAAATTTAACAGCACAAACCAGTCAACAAATTAAACCAAAAATAAGAGAGAGAACAATGTCATTGCTTCAATCCATTATACATGTCAAGAGCAACTGAATTGAGTGGCAATCAGTATAGGCTTAACAAATTCCATGTTGTATATATCCTGCACAACAGAGAAATAACCAGAGATAAGAGAAATAAACATAAAAGCAAAAAAACTAAGTCTTGAAGCTTCTATATGATCACTCAACTCCAATCACCATTTTAAGTCTTGAAGTTTATTTGGATATTTGGATGATCGTGAATCAATAATTAAATATTTCAGTTGCATTGTTATTAATTACAACAAGTTCACCGATAATGTAGCTCACATCTTCACTTAGTAATACAAATATGAGTGAAGCTTCGTTGTGAACAACAACAAAAGTAATTTCTTATTGTTCTTGAGTTCCAGCTATGGTATTTAGCTGAGATAATGCATGATGCTAGTAGAAGCTTCCATTTATTAATTCAATTTATATGTGTCAACCATTTTGTTAAGTGAATTAAGTTGAATGGTGGATCAAAATTCAGTTTCCATTACACATTCTTTTTTTTTTTCATTTTTGTTCTAATAACAAAGAAAAAAGAAAAGCTAGTGTTGATGTAAAAGAAAGTGAAAAAATGATACACAAAATGTCATTTTTCTTTTGCTAATGGACTGAGAAACACAAACACAAAAAAGGGGGAATTATCTTATTATGATTGAATGAATACTTGACCAAATATAATGATATATATCCATGTGCCCTTCTATATGTGAACGTGATTGATTATTATACTTGTAAACCAAGTGAGTGATTATTATAATCCAGATCTTGTTGAATGGCTAGCAAACAAAATGTTCTCGTTTCATGGAGGCTATACATCTTTTCCTTTCCATTGAGAAATAGACCAGAGAATAACAAATCTAAAACAGAGAGATGAAGGAGACAACCTGAAAGACAAAGAGATGCGAAGTGTGAGACTGTACCCACGCAAAGAGAGCAACGAACAAGAGAGCTAAGCACCACCACCAAGACGCGACGTTCCCTGGTGCTGTGGAGGAGGACTCGCAGTTCCCAGGTGCTGTGGAGGAAGCCGCGATGCTCCCAAGTGAAGATAGCAGCGAACAAGATAGCTAAGGCCGCCTGAACAGTGCCCGAACAGTGCTCGCAATGCTCCCAAGCGAGAAAACTTCAAGCAGCGTGAACCTACAGTGCCAGCCGAGGAAGCAATGACCGAACCAGCAAGAAGCTTCTAGGCAGCGCTATTTTTCCTCTTTCTTTTTCGGTTTTGGGCCAAAGTTTTTTTTTGGGTTAAGTTTTCTTATGAGTGATGTTTTAACAAATGGTGGTGGGAAGGAAATTTTGTTCCCGCCACTTAAGTGATAATACATTAGGGAACGGTTTTTATTTGTAGTAGTTATAAATTTATATAGGTAACATTTAAATAACCGTTGTCTAAAACCAAAACTATACAACAATTTATAAACTGTTGCTTATTTACATTAAGACTACGGTTTTTTATTGTTGCAATAGCATTCTATACAAATTCAACTAGATCAGCCACGATAAAAAAAACCGTGGCGATAGGCCCTTTTAAGCAACGGTTTTCTAGCCATTGCCAAATTTGGCGTTGCCATAGCTAGGAAATGTTGTAGTGAGGATCAAAGTAGACCTTTCCATAACAATGTCAGGAACCGTCTTCTTATGCCTGATGTCATAATAGTTCTTGAATTCATGGGGAGTGTACTCTCCCCCATTTTTACTGCGAAGATACTTTAAAGGTTTCTCAGTTTCTCTCTCCACCATGGCATGAAACCTCTTGAAGTATTGAAACAACTAGTCTTTCTTCTTTAGGAAATAAACCCACACTTTCTGTGAAACATCATCAATAAATGTCACAAAATATCTGTTACCATCCAGAGTCTCCACCTCCATGGAACAACATAGATTAGAGTAAACCATATCTAAAATATTTTTCTTCAGCTTCAATCTTTTGTTGAAAGACACTCTATGATACTTGTCAAATATACAATAATCACAAGGATTTAACTTTGTACCTTTGGCATAAGGAATGAGGGATTTCCTAGCCAAAATCTTCAATCCTTTTTCACTCATATGAGACAGCCTTTTATGCCATAAATTTGGCAAAGAATCATCTTCAACTACATTCAACCCTTCAATCTGCTTAACTTGAGTGTTGTACAAAGTGTTTACGCTATTCCTCTGACAATCACCTTCGAACCTTTGGAGAGCTTCCACTTGCCATCACTAAAGTTATTGTGGTATCCGGCTAGATCCAAAGCATGCATGAAGATCAGATTCAAGCGTAAATCCTGCACATGTTGCACATTCTTCAATGTTAGTGTACATTCTATATTTGTTTGAATGCACACATCACTAATTCCCACCATGTCATAATTACTTTTATTACCTATATTCACTTTGCCAAAGTCTCTTTCTTTGTACAGGTAGAGAATTCCTTGTTGGGAGTGGTATGATACGAAATTGCTAAGTCAACGACCCATTCAACATATGAATTTGTAAGATGACATTCTTCATCTATAGAAGAGAACAACACCACTTCCCCATTTATTATAGGGGTTGTAGTATTTTCATCATCAGTCGTTTCCTGACTTCTCCGATTTTTATTGTATCTATTCTTCCAGGTCTTGCAATTCTTTTTGATGTGTCCTTCTTCGCCGCAATGGTAACATTTAAACTTTCTTCTTGATTAGGACTATGATTGATCTTTTGATTTTCTGAACCACCCTCTGGTCTTGCTTCTTCCCCTGTTTTCTGTGATAAGGGCTTGGGAATTATCTACTCCCACTAAGTCTTTTCTTTTGGTTTCTTCATTAAACATACTATTTTTGACTTGGACTAAAGATAGTTTTCCATTTAAAGCAGAGTTGCTCAGTGACACCACTAATGTCTCCCAACTATCCGACAAAGAACTCAAAAGTAATAATGCTTGTAACCCATCATCCAGCACTATTTGCATGGTGCTTAATTGATTCACCATATCTTGGAAGCCACTCAAGTACTCAGCAATAGACCTTCCATCTCTGTACTTGAGATTTACCAGCTTCCTGATTGCGAAAGCTTTATTCTGTGCAGTCTTTCTCTCATAGAGATCTTGTAAAATCTTCCACAGAGTATGGTCATTCGTCTCCATGGACACATGGTGGAATATAATAATATCCAACCACTGCCTAATTAACCCAATGGCCTTCCGGTACATATTTTTCCATTTTTCCACTGTCACGTCTTTTGGCTTTGTATCTCCCTTTTCTACAGGATCATGCAGATCCTTATAGAAAACATATCCTCCATTGTTGGCTTCCAGATGGAGTAATTTGCTGCTATTAGCTTGATCATGGTACCCATATTCTCCTCCATTGAATTTACACAGTACAATCCTAAGCTCAATTTGCGCTCTGATACCACTTGTTGGGCTCAGGGACTGATTCACAATATAATTAAATGATACCAATGTGTGGCAATGAGTACCAAAATAAATCTGATAGAATTAAATCTATTAATCGGCACAGCCTAACAATAATAAATATCAAGATGAATAGTAATTCATGATGGGACCCACTTGTCACTATTCACTATTGGATCGGCTGGTCACTGTTCATGGTAGGACCGCTAGTCACTGTTCACGAATAGTCTGTTCATTAAACAGTACTATTCACGAACAATACTATTCATACCAGATCAAGAAATTTGCACATCGAATTTTTAATGTGGAAACCCCAAATATTGAAGAAAAAATCACGGGACAAACTCCGAAAAATATTCCACTATATTTAGGATAATTACAAAATATTTTTCCACACTCTCCAACCCAAAATGTAAATATAATGTATTCCAGTGAGAACCCTCTTATTCATACACTACAATTTTACAATACAAAAAAGTAATAGAGATGATATCCAAAAGATTCTCGATATATATACCAACACCCTACACTCTTTGTGATTTACTTACACTCTCTATTTTTCTCTCTATGCAGCTCTTATGCTTTGCTTCTTCGTTCTATGTTTTCAACTGATTCTCGCCTCTAGTTATAGAAGCAATGCACAGTCTAAACACGATCTGTGCATTGCTGAAATGAAAAACATGTACATAGCGATTCATTTTTCAACTTTCTGCTATAGCAATAAGTGCCATGTTTTATGGCTTTATGTGTTTTTAACATTTTGGCTTCTTTCGGCCTTCATTTCTCTATTTTCACATGGCTAGACCCACAGGTGGTAGTTCTAAATTTTTGAATTCTAAATTTTACTCACAATGTTATGAATTATATAATTTATATAGGAGTTTAATTTTTATACATTGAGAGTGTAAAAATGTTTTACATTATCATCCAATCAAAATATTTCATTTGGATGACTTTTCAAGTAATGAGTATAAAAAGTCAACTATCATAGCTTATGTGACAAAACATGATTGGATGATTATTTAAAACTTTTTTATACTATCAGTGTATAATAATTAAATTCTTTATACAATATATTAAAAAAATTAACTTCTATGTACTAACAGTGTGAAAATAAAATTATATTGTCATCCAATCAAATTATCTCATTTGCATTTTTTTTAAGTAGTGGGTTTGAAACTCAATATTTATCGAGACACTATTTGAAATAATCTAGTATTCCGATCACCTGTGAAAGTTTGAGTAATGATCAACTATATCCGGCTATAATACCAGAAACAATTTTCTTTTGGGGAAAGCCATTACCGTTTGAGCGATTAAATTATTATATTAATAATATAAAACTCAAAATATGAGTATTATTTATTGAGTGATAATGTTCTCACTTCTCACAAGCTTGTTTTCTCACATAGTCACGACCTCAACGGAGAATAGTGATGTGGGAGACATTCAGGCGAAGCCATCAGGGGGGAGAAAATATGGGGGACAACTAATTAATTAATGATTAATTTCCGATGTGATGGACAACTAATAATATCATAATAATTCAATATGATAATTAAGTTTCCAACTATGTGGTCTCCGTTTGTTGAGCATGTCGAAGTGTAGATTCTGTCGGCTCTCAACACTTTATTATAAAATACTAAACTAGTTATAACTAGATATACAAATTCTTTATCCTAACTCCAACGTAATCTCCACATGGCACTTGGGATTCACAAACTCATTATCCCAAAGATTGCGGCGGCACCTTAGTGGCAATCTAACACACTAAATTGCTATTTTGGCCAGTTCTATGTCACATACTCACGTGGGTTAATTAGGTTTAATAAAAAAAAAGGACAACTTGCAAGAACTTCTTCTTTTCCTTTTCATTTTTTTCAGAAAAATATCAATTATGAGTTATAAAGAACTTGAATTGTGCTATACTTTGAACAATAGTGAAAAATCAAACATGGTTTATATTGTCATAACTCATGAGTTAATTCTGCGTCCCATATCTAAATCTTACGTTTTTAATGTATTGTAACATACTGGTATCAACATCTAACAAGTAAATTTGCAGGTAAACTTGTTTTTATCTTGTATTAAAATTTTAGTAAGGCGTGTGCTTGTAGAAAACATGATAATCATTCAAAAGTAACAAATATAAATACTGGATAAAAAATGAACACGGCCACACGGGTTACAGGCTTTGGAAGTTTACGTTTAAATTTGATTTTGTATACTGTGTTGAATTATATATTGCATAAAAAATATAAGATTTTTCTAACGAATATTCTAAAAACACACTAGTTAAAAAGTAAAAATGAGAAGTTTTATATTGAATAATAAGTCTTTGAAGTTTTTAATGCACTTGATGTATCTATAAGCTTAATATACTCCTAGTATACTCATTAAAATAAATAAATAAACAGAATATGTGCACACATAACATCATAACAGCACCCTATGCACAGCGTGAACCTCAAACACCGTTTATCGATTAAGATTTATGTTTCTACATAAAATAGTAGAAGCCTAATTCAACCCCAAGCCCAATTGCAAGCGACAAAGGCTCAACTTGCAATTTGCAATCACCACAAGGAGAGAACAAAATTCCCAGCATCATTTAGCACAAACCCATGGTACAAACAAGTCCTCCAAATTTCGTATTTATGGAAAACTTTTTCCTTTTAATTTTGATAGAATAAAGGAATTTAGGTGATAATCCGATAACAGAGGTTTGAAGGGAATCTCAATAAAGTTGCACATTTCTATCTTCTACAGCTAATGAGCATACCAGCAAAGCATGCTTACAGGCTTCTTTGGATCCGAGTAATTTGACTTTGCTTCGGAACATAAAATCCAGATTCAGTTATGGGGAATGAAGTTCTGATTCTAAATTCTATTCTACTACATGAGCTTTCAATCATTTTGCAGCTCATACGATGCATGCATATCAGCTTTGATGCTTCTTTTCTTTTCTTTTCTTCTCTCAACACTTTAGAGTGGCGAATTCCCAAAAACAAAGCCACGCGTGCGATTTCGAGAAGATACTAAATTATTAAATTTGAGAATGACATAAACATCCTGGAAAAATATCTTAGAAAAGCAAAATAGGCATCATGATGAGGGTGTATTTGGTAAATTTGATAGGATAATATTTGATGGTATAAGACTTAATAGCATAAGATATTATAGTATAAGACCTGATAAAATATTAATATTGTACATTGTATAAGATATTATACAGTATATATCATCATTTATTTACAAATAAATATAGTTATATATAAATATTAAATAAAAATAAATAATAATTTTTGTTAATTATTTGAATTTATTAAAATATAAAATAATCATTTATTTAAAAATAATTCTAACTAGAAATAATTATTAAATTAACAGGTTTTTAGTATTTTGTATCATAATTATTTAAATTTTAATTTATCAATAAATATTAAATTAAGTTTTTTATTATTAATCTTTACTTTAATATAGCACATACATTATTTATTTAAAATATTTATTAAATTATTTAACATTTATTATCTTATTTTAATAATTATTTTATTATTTCATACTAATTATTTATTTTAATAATTATCTTATTTATTATTATAATAAAAAATTATTATTTATTTTATTATTATTTAAAATATTTATTATTTTATTTGAATAATTATTGTATTTATTATATTATTTAATTAATAAATAAACCTTATACATTAAAAGTTAATCAAGTCTTATTCCCCCTTCCTAGGCATGATTGAGTTACTCATCGTTTTAATGTACAAAGGAAATTTAATAGATAAGCTTATATAATACGTTGCTCGTATCAAATAATATATAAAGTCATTATGTATAGTATTAACTTATTCTATTACGTCTTATACGATGTGCCAAATGAGACCTCAATTCTTCAAATCTTATCATCACCATTACAATAAAAGGAAAATCACATATAATAACAACATCATATTTATGAAATTGCAATATATATATATATATATATATATATATATAATCTCATACCATATGTTTATTCTTAATTTTTAGGAACCATTTGTGCAACAACTGCATTTGATTGGGCCACGAAGTTTGGCGTTGGGTGGTGGACGACCGGTTGCATTATTATTTATTCCTATGATGAAGGGTAAGTGTCTTTTTATTTGTTGGAGAATATGGCCCACGGAGCCACCCAGCGAATCAATGGTGGATGGGCCAAGGGCGGCTCTTGAGTCTTGCTCATTCGTCTTCCTTTAACATTCTTTTTAAATTTATTCTCATCCAATCCCAAAGGCACAACTAGCCCCACTTTTGCGGATTGAATTTCTGTTTTCAAATATTGTATTATTTTTTTCTGTTTCTAATCGTTTCTTGTTATATGAAAATATAAAAATTAAAATAAATTAATAAATTACTAACTATATAATAAATATATTTTATATGACAATAAATAACTGGAAAATAAAAAAAAAGTAGATGAGAACAAATTTGCATCCCCCTTTTGCACGTTCACTTCCTTTCATTTTTCTCTTCTCTTCCAATTTATTGTTTCATTTAATTCAACAAAAAATCAAAAGTCTTTTCCGATATTTTTGGCAGTCTTTTTCGGTACAGAATACCTATTCCGAATAGATATTTAGTCCTTCCACGTAAGGAATATCATCATATGACATGGCTTCCTCCGAGGCACAGATATTTTATCACACTCAATAATGGTACTGTGATTTATCGGATGTTTTACACTTACAAAATTACACACACACACATTCAGACACAAATTAATACTGATTTTAGCTCCAAACCTTTTACCCATAAATCATTTTAATCCCTGACTTTTAAAATGAGTCAAATTAGTTCCCGAAATTATAGAATGTGAGTCAAATTAGTCCCTTATTTAACTTTTAGTTAATATTTTATCAATTAGATGGTGATATATAATATTAAGTGATATTTTATCATACCATGTATCATCTAAAGTAGGATGGAGTTTAAAATAACTTATTTTGGTATCTAAAATTATACAAAATGAGTCATTTTATGACTTAGAATGAATATTTAAATGACTCATTTTATATAATTTTAAACACTAAAATGAGTCATTTTAAACTTTATTATACTTTATATGACATATGTTAAGGTATTATTTAAGGTTACTTATCATCATTTAATTGATAGAATATCAAATAAAATTGGATTGATAGACTAAAATGACTCACATTTTACAATGTTGGGGACTAATTTGATTCATTTTAAAGGTCAGAGACTTTTAATCACTCGAGAGTGAAAATTAAGGACTAAAATGAACATTAACTCATATATACACACACACAATAATGTCTTTTTATTTTAACATTTTTTAGGGTTTGCCATGATGATCAAATTTTTGCATACAAATTACCTTTCCTTTTCATTTAATCCGTCTAAAAACAAAAAAGATTAAAAAATAATAAATAAATATCAACAGAAATAAAAAATTGTATAAGTTGACACAATTGCCTCTAATAAATAATAAATAAACCTTGATTACAATACTCTTGAAAAATAATAGAAAATAATGACATAATTAATTACATCAAAGGTAATATTTGAAAAAATAAATTAATGACTTTTTAATATCACAAGTGGGCAGATGTTTTGAAATAAAAAAAAAACAAAAAAATAAAAAACTTGACAGATGAAGTAAAGAGATGAGAATAAAAAAGAACAGTGAAAGATTTATACAAAAATCCTAATTTCTTAAAATATTGGTTACTAATACTCATAATGAGTCAATGAAAAACAAAGGGTTTGAATATTCTTAATGAACTTTAATCACCTGTATTGTAAACATGCAATCAAGGGCCCATGAGGTATGTACCAAAAAAAATGAAAAAAGGGCCCATGAGGTACGGGTGTTCACAACCAGGCCTGACCTATCAATATGGTCCAGCTCAAAACTCATTGTGATAGGTTTGGGTCTTAAAATTTGTCCCAATATATTTTTTGAACCAGGTTCGGATCATACGTCGGATTAGTCTAATCGGGTCTATAGTTAAATAATTTTTAAAGATGTATATATATATATATATATATTTCATAATTTGTGAAAAATTATAAGATTTTAAAATCTAATTAATATATTTTACATAACTTGATGTTATTTTTATATTGATATGGTTTATTTTGAAACCTATATTGTATGATATCTCTTAAAGTTGTTTCTTACTTATAAAATTTTATAACTTTACTATGTATAATATCCAAATTCCCATATATTGTCTGAGTGTCGGGTTGACCCAGTACGACCTGATACTTGGTATGACCCGATATATAGTCGGGTTATTATCGAGTCAGATTTGGGTTTTAAAAATTGACCTAGTCTAAAATTTGTGTCGGGTTCGGATTTTGTCTAACCTAGCCTAATCCGTCCCTTGTACACCCCCTACCATGAGGACGAAACATGCATTTGACTGAGTGAAAAATTGGATTTACTACATTTAATTGTGGCTAATTTCATGATGATCTCATTTTAACTCAGTTATCATAATGTCACTATGACTAACTTTTTTCTCTTTTTTTCACTAGTAATTTCATATTTCTTCTTGTATGAACTGTTGAGTAGGATATATGCTAAATGCAATAGATATAACGATTCTAATACAACAATGTACTTTCTAAAATCAAAGCCTATCTCATTTGCATTCATTGGTCACTAGTTGTTAATTATTGTCTTACTAGAGATAGATAATATGCTAGTGTTTTAGGGTAGAGATGAAGTTACATTTGCTCTATCACCAATAACTGTTAATTGTAGCCTTAATGGTGTGGGGTTATCATGGGAGCAGCTATAATTGAGAATTATGATAAGAGACAGTTAGGGGCCTAATTAAAAGGTGACATTCTGTACAAGGGTGCTAGAGTCACTATTAGGTACTTAGGAAGGGTGGCTGGCCAATAGGGCAATGAGAAGAGTAGGGGACACCCAAGCTAAAAGGTCGAGCTAAGCCATTCAGCCAGTCCGCAAATAAAGCGAGTGATTGGGAAAGGAGGTGCCCAAGCTGAGAGGTCAAGCTAGGTCAGTCATCCAATCCACTAGCAAAAGTAAGTCATGAACATTACTAGAAACCCACGAAACACAGACGAAAAATTAGAAATAAGGAACAATTTTTTTTTAATCAAAGCTACATATCTTGTCTGTAACTATTGGCACTACTTCACGCCACTTAGTGCGTACCTACTACAGATAGAAATTACAGATAGATTTTGAAAGAAAAGAAATTAGAAAACATATAAACGAATTCACGGATGTGTTTTTATTTAATTAGATGATTTAAAATAAATCAAATATATTACAAATGAAAAAATCCATTTGAAATTTGAATTTTAAGACACATGATTAATGGCCTATTACAAACAGAAATTTTTTTTTTGTAATTTGAAAATGCACCTATTACAGATGAAAAAATCCATCTGGAATTCAAAAATGCATCTATTACAAATGGAAAAATCCGTCTATAACTTGAATATGAAGGCACACGATTAATACTCCATTTACAAATGTAAAGGTCAATCTTCGTATTGCATTTCAAGAGATGTGTCATCACGACTCTTAGTCACTATGTTATAGAGGGAAAAAAAAAAACTATCTATAAGTGTCTGTAATTAATTGATGCATTTCATTAAACGTGTTACAGACGAAAAAAATCCTTATATAACAATGAAATTAGCGCTCAAGATGTGGATGCCCTCTTCCTCTTCCCCATTTCTCTTTTCTTCTTCCCCTACCGCCCCGCCCCCAACACACACACATTGCTTCCACTCATTAGAGCTAGCATTTGGCAAATGTTCACCACCGTTTCTCAAATTTATTAGTTTTTAATGTGTAGGATTGAAGAGAGAACATTTGGAGTGGGAGAAAATGGCAACGCAGGACTTGAGGTGGCAGAATGTGTGAATTGCTAATGGTGGTGTTAGGGAGGGTGGGGTTGTTGGAGACAATGGAGGCAACGGCAGTGGAGTTGAAAGAGTTTTTATTTTTTATATTATTTTGCAATTATAGATGGAAAATCTGTCTATAATATTACATATGGATATTCCATCTGTAGCTATCCAATTTTTGCACATTTTTTTCAATCCATTAGAGACAAAAAGTAATAAAAATTTGCCTATAAATAATTTGTGATAGTTATAGAAGCAAAAATAGTAGACGATATGTTTTTGTATGTAAAACAATCTATAATAGAACAATCCATCGAAAATGGCATCAAATTCATTTGTAATTCCATCTTTATTGCACGAATTTTTTGTAATGGAACTTTTGATGCTTATAAGTTCCCATAAATCCTAGAAATAAATCAAAAGACATAATATTGTCCTAGCATTAGTTTGAAAATACTTTAAAGCAAACGTGACCAAGAGGGTGGCACATCTTGGTTAAAAGTAGGCAATTCACTACCATATTTTTCCAATGAA
Organism: Dalbergia cultrata; assembly: GCA_031216105.1. Classification (NCBI taxonomy): domain Eukaryota; kingdom Viridiplantae; phylum Streptophyta; class Magnoliopsida; order Fabales; family Fabaceae; genus Dalbergia; species Dalbergia cultrata. The sequence continues at coordinate 23,719,615 of CM062353.1, read as the reverse complement.
AATTTTTGAAAAGTTGCCAATTAATTCTTATTGTTTTCATAAGAAAAACATAAACATGTTTACTCAGAATTAAAAATTTATGACAAGTTAATAAACTAGGGGTTTACTCTAAGGCCAAGGTATGGTACACTGGGTGTAGTGGACCCCATACTAGGCATTTAGCCACACTTTATAAATGTGGCCAAATGATTGGTGTGTGATAAACCATATTTCATATAGTATGCATAGACAAATCCTTAATGTAAAATAAAAGCTTTGATTAAAGATAAAATTGCTCTAGTTATAATGACAGATGAGTAAAATGCCAATTAAGTGAGTTAACCTCCATTGAGTACCTTAAGGATTTTGCTAACCAGTATTCTAAGAACAATGGTTAAGAACATATAATAAACAAGTTTTAAATTTTATTAATAAGTCCCACGCTATGAAAACACAAAAACTCATATTCCCTATACTAAAATTTCTTTTTTTAATTCATTAAACAATGCCCTTAGACAGAGGCAGAGGGAGGGGGGTGAGGAGGGCCATGGTGCCCCCCCCCCCCAAAATTTTTTTTGCAGATTTGTATAATTATATGTATATTCTATATTATGCTCCCCCTAAAAAATTCTATCATCTCTATACATAGTATGCATAATAAATAATAAAAGTCTTTTGATATAGTAGCACATATGATATAAAAGTATGAAACAAATAAATGTTTCTAGATTTTTGTTTTTTAAGATTTATCTCTTGTTAACTAATTTTATTCACTTAGTGGAGATTCAATTTACTAGTTAGTTATTTATGATCAATGCTCTATTTTGATGTTAAATAATACATTGATACACATAATTTTTTTTTATACGGGACCTAAAAGATGTTTAAGAAGAAAAATATTGACTCTTTTATTAAGAGAAAAGAGAGAATAAATGATGAAATAAACCCCAATTTATCAATAATTTTTATAAAAAATACTATATAATGACTCATTTTATACTTTCTATATGATTATTTATTTTATATTAATTAATTTGGCTCCTTCCAAAATTTCTGGCTCCACCACTACCCCTAAAACACTAGTTAAATAAACCCTTACTTTAATTATAAAATTTAATTATATCTCTATGTTATCAAATTCATCATAATAGTAAATGAAGTGCGTGACTCAACCATTTTAACAATGCTAGTGATTATTATAATGTTGTTATCAAGGGTAAATATTAAATAAACATGCTTTCTCTATATAGAGCTAGCAAAGTGAGTTACAGCTCACAAGCCAACCCAATGCAACCCACCATTTTGGTGGGTTAAGTTGGAAAAATATTGACTCATTTAAAAATAGGTCAATTTGATTTGGCTCACTTAACCTACGAATTCAACCTGTATAACCTGTAGGTTAAGTGGGTTTGCTTGATTATTTCAATCTTTTGAAAAAACCCAACTCCTCTCTCACATATTAGGCCAAGACCCACATACCCGCCTCATATTCTTTATGCTCTCTACCCAAAAAAAGGAAAAAAAAAAAACACTTCTAGGCCCACTCACCCCATCGCCCCACCCCAAACTCATTCCTTTATTTTTTTTGTCTTTTTGAACAAATTTAAGGATTTTTTAGATTTTCATTTTATTTTTTTAATTATTTGACGAGTCAACCCACATAAAGTGGATTAAGCCAGGCTAGCATTTTCCTACCTCACCAATAAAGTAGGCCAATCCAAATTTGGCATTTCAGCTCGTAACTCGTGGTGGGCCAATTTACATGAGCTAGGTTGGCCCAATTTGAAAGCTCTAACTCTATACGACAAATATTGAATATCAATAAACATATTTGAACCCTAAAGAGAGGAAAAAGGGGCTAGAAAGAGAAATTGAAGAGGAAAAAAATGATGGGTCTCATATTTTTGTGTCTTGGGCATTGAGTGCTTAAATTCTATGACCTTTAAAATTGGTGTATTGCATATAAAAAATATTATTTATACTCATGAATGGTGGGACATAGTGCCAATTATATTCACATTCCACCCATAATTGAATGAGATGTGAACCCTATTTGAATGAAGTCCATATTCCATCCAATGATGGATGAGATGTAAGTTAACATAATTTCTCACACCTAGTGAATACAAATAATACAAATAATACAACTCATTGAATATTCGCACTCAACCTCAAACATTTAAAACTAAATTGAGCTTAAAATTGTTCTGGCAATGATTTTTTTCCCCTTAAAAGTCATACGAAATAATTTTCTTGGAGAATGGGATATAGACCGACAAAGATTGAACATGTTTAAGAGAGAAAAATGAAAAGCGGGAAGTTCGTGAGCTTCTCAATGTCGCTATCTTGATATCCAAAGTAAATTGTGTGGGAAAGACCACATTTATAGCTCTTCTATCACTCTTGCATGCATCAATTTCCTTTTTCACCGTATTAGGATAAGGTAAAATACACACATAGTAATGTGATATAGTAATAGTAGTGTTAGTATATTAGTAAACGCCAAAGTAGTGTAGCTATTGCTACATTTCCGGTGATCATCTCCTATCGACATCTCCATTGGCCCCCTCTAATTGGACCCACATATAATATGACCCTACAGAAGATCCATAAATGAGTGTATCCCCCAGCTGCAAGAAGATACTTTTAATTATTGTCGGCGATTTATAGCACATAAATAACTGATGATGCATGTTAGCTACAAAATAGAAAGATAATTTGCAAATGTTATAAAAAAAATTGTTTCAAAAGCCGCTTCTTTACCTTTTGCTCATGCCACTAAATTAGCTTGATTTGAATCAAATTACTTACAATTCAATAGATTTTATATATAAATGCTATAGGAAAAAAAATTATGACAAGTTACAATTTTTTTAATTTAATAAAATTGATCTCTATTTTTTCTTTATTTATAAAATTTGTACAAAAAATTATTAAAGCATTCTCCTCTCCGTTATCATTTGGATAAATCAATTAAAATAGAAATGAATTTTGGACTATGTATTGATAGTATAAAAAAGTTTTACGCAATCATCCAATCATGTATTATCACATAAGCCATGATAGTTGACTCATACATTGATTACTTAAAAAAGTAATCTTAATGAAATATTTTGGTTGAATGATGGTGTAAAACATTTTTACACTGTCAATGTATCAAAATTAAACTCATGAATTTTACCAAGAATTTAGTGTAAAGGGCTATGGAATTAATTAGGGGTGTTCATGATCCACCCTAGCTTGAAGCTTATTTTGTCGACTTTAGACCCTCAAATTTGACCTAGCACATTTTTTAGCTGAGTTCAGGTTATGTTTCGAGTTGGCCCAATCGACGCCAAAGTCAAATATCTTTTTTAGAGCCATACTTTTTTATAATAACTAGTGATAAATTATAAGATTTTATACTCCAATTAATATGTTTTAGATAATTTGATGTTATTTTTATGTTGATATAATTTGTTTTAAAATGCATATTGAATTTTGTTTCTTACTTGTCAAATGTCACGACCCAATTTGGGAGCGTGACTAGTATGTGGGAAATCTCATCCGCTCGTCAGCCTCATGGTCACTGAGTTATACTATATGCATAATTTAAATATTTTAAATTATCAAATCAATATCAATATGTAAACTCTTTTATTTCACAAGCCAAGTTTGAAAATCCATAGTCATCAATTAAAAAAATAAATTGAGTTGCTTTTATACAAAACCATGAAATCCAACAAACTGTGAATACAAGTATAAATCTCTAAACATAAAACCAAATATATGCATGGTCTAGGACTTTACCTACACAGCCAATAGAGCACTATACAAAAGACATAAACGGTTTCTTCACTGCAAAGTAAAGTTTACCTAAACTGAAAAATAGTACTGTTGAGGATTAAGTTAGGAAGGATCTGGAGCTGTAGCTATGATAGATACCTAATTAGATTCCATTGTCTGAATACTCTAATAGGTGAGATTGTCCTCTAGTAGATAACTTGGTACCAAGGTTAACGACCCTATAGTTATTAACTTACTATCTGTTTTCCATAGCTACCATATAGACTTAAAATCATGAAATCTAAATAAGGTCTCTAAATTCAATATCTAGGTTCTAACTCTGATACTTGGAAAGCATTATTTCATAGTATGCAAATCTTTAAAGCATTGGTCTAAGCATGACATACCAAAATATTCATATTCGCAGTCAACTTCTATTCATAGAATCAACTGAACAACAAACATGATCCCAAGAATTTTTATAACAATTTTCATGATAAATTGAAAAGAATAAAATCCATGAACTTGATGTAATTTCTCAATATTTCATACTTGTCTTGAAACGATTTCTAAAATCTTGCTTCTAAGCCCTAGTGCTATGAAAATAACTCTAATGACCAAAATAAATATCACAAGATTGAATCCCCTCACCTGAAGGGAAGGAATTAGTGGTATCAACACTAATGGAGCTCCATGGAATGGGGATGACACTAACGTCTACCATGGAAGAAAAAGGAAAACCATGAGAACTCATAGAACAACTCTATGAACATTGGGAGAATCCCCAAACTTGGCAACAATCAAGAATAAAAGCACTCAAACTCAAAAACATGGAAGAATGGAGAGAAACTAAGCATAAACCATGAATAATCCTTACTTTGAAGCTTGGAGGAGGTAAGATTTAGAGATGATGATAATGAAGGGTGGAAGAGAGGTTGGAAGAGTAGGGTTTGCGATTTTGGGATGAAAAACACATTTGGGAAGGGTTTAAATAGGATTGGGGTGTCACTAAATGAAATGGCATCATTTTGAACTCATTTTGACAGCGGGGGCGCTGCTATGGCAGTCAATAAAGGAAAAACAATTCGTGCACAAACACTGGGCCACTATAGTAGTCTCCAGAGATTGAAGACCCCAACAAACCAAAAGCCTGACCGCTATAGCAGTCCATAACTGCTATAGCGATCCAATTTGTGACCCCCACCCCAATAGTTGTCCCTAACTGCTGTAGCGGACTTAGAAATACATGTTTTGCATTTTTTTCTATTTCTCATACACTCGGGGCCTTCCAAGTAATATGAGTGGGTCCTGAAGGACCCTAAGGCCATATTAGACTTATCTAGGGACATCTGGACCTGAGGTATCACATACTTCCCCTTAAAAGATATTTGATTCCTAAATCTTAAACAAACATACCTTGTAGAGGAAAGAAATGTGGATACTTGGTCTTCATAGGTTCTTTGGCTTCCCAACTCACTTCCTCATTAGAATGGTTCCTCAAGATAACTTTCACTAAGGCCACTCCTTCGAGCGAAGCTTTTTGATTTGCCTATCCACGATGGTAATCAGTTCTTCCTTATACAATAAGCTCTCATAAACTTGGATCACATGCAGTGTGAGCACGTGAGATTGATCGGACATGTACTTCCTGAGCATGCTGACAAGAAAGACTGGATGGATAACTGATAAACTAAAGGCAGTGCTAATCTGTAGACCACTACTCCAACTCTATCTAAAATCTCAAATGAGCCAATATAACCATGATTCAACTTTTCCTGCTTATCGATCCTCGCCATTCCTTTCATAGGAGATACCCAGAGAACCACATGATCACTCACTGCAAACTCCAAGTCTAGGCCTGGGGTCTTAGCTTCATCAAGCTCAAATTATCCAATGGGAGATCTACAGTGTCTAGCATATAAGGCATTGAACGATGCCATCTGGATGCTTGCCTGATAATTGTTAGTATATGAAAGCTCTATCAATAGCAAGTGGTCACACCAATTCCCACCAAGATCCAAGAGATAAGCTTTGAGGATATCCTCTAGGGTCTGGATCATCCTATTTAACTGACCATCTATCTGTGGGTGAAAAACTGTGGTCAAGTCCACATGTATCCCTCTAGGCCATGGCTACTGCTGAATTGCCTCAATGTTATTTGGATATACTAAGATACTATCCTTAGACACTATATGTCCAAGAAACGCCACTTGATCAAGCTAAAACTCACACTTGGAGAATTTGACATACGATTGATTCTCCTTCAAAGTCTGCAAAACTATTCTCAAATGCTTCTCATGTTCCTCCTTACTCCAAAAATACACCATGATGTATGAATATAAAATATGATACTGATATAATCCAACAATGATAATGGGATACAATGAAATTCTGCAATTTAATATTCGACGATATATATATATATATACACTAATTATATATTAAATTTAAGATGATATTATTAACATGTTATTAAATTTATTTGACTCTCATTATAATTACTAGCAACTCGATAGGCACTGTCGTGCCTATCAAGTCGCCCTTTTATTGCTATTAGTTTATGAACATAAAGAGAGAAATATGAGGATAAATCAATTTCAATGTCAATACTAAGCATTTAAACAAACATAAAATCATATATTTCCTTGTATATGCAAGAAAAGATAAATTTTTTTTAACTTGCCCTAATTAATCTTAACTTCTATATTCGTTTTATTACACTAAAAAAGTAGTTGATTACATAAAAACAAATTCTAATTGAGTGAGGAGACACCAAAAGGTGGTTACTCACCTCAATCCCTTTTATTAAAAGTATACATTTTTAAAAAATTTAAAAATATACATCAATGACATTTTATGAACAAAAAAATTTGTAAAATTAATAAAAAAAATTAATTTTAATATATTTTAAAATATCAAAGTATCGGTATTGATATCAGATATGATACGTCATAGATACTGTATGCAATAGGATGGTAAAGTATTGGTCCAATATAAGAGTAAGTATTAGTACACTGAAAGATTAAAAAAAAAAATTATTAATGTTCGTGCAGGATTATTATATAATTTTGTTATCCACGGAACTTGAAAAAATGCAGCGGGGTTGTTCAGAAACTGAGGAACAAAATTGGGAAAGGGAAAGCAACCGACCAAGTGAAGAGTGGGTGACGTGGCAGGAAAAACGTCATCCACCGTCAGACCTCGGGAATCCAGGGGAAACGAAACCCCATCCATCCGCTTGTACGGAGTTGCGCCATCTATCGATCCACGTAACCGCTCTCCTCACCAATCCCCAACCGCCACGTCTCTCCCCAATTCTATAATCGAATATCTTCACTCTGGCTTTTCTTTTCCTGTGAGTTCACACTTCACACGCACTCACCGTCTCACACGCACAACACAGTGGCCCTCTTATACTTTTGTTTAAACACTTGAGCCAACTCAAAAAAGGATTCAAAGTGCCCACCACTTAGCTTTGCTTTTTCGTTCTCTCTCTCTCTCTCTCTCCCTCTCCTTGCTTGTTGGAGGAGGAGTTGAGGTTCCTGTTAGCATGTTCTTCGCTCTTCAATTCCTCAACAATTAACTTTAACAACTAGGTGCTGGTTTTGTGAACCCCTTCTTCTCACTTTCAACAAATACACACATAAATATGGATGATGAATATGCTAAGCTCATAAGGAGGATGAACCCACCCAGGTAACTAATCCACTTTAACAGGGCTTTCAGATTATAAGCACAAGTCTTTCCTAATTTTGGCATCACTAGATTTTTTTTTTTAAAATTATTTTTGGAAGTTTCAGTCAAGTGAGGTATAAAATTAAACCTCCTTTTCCGGTTCAGTGTCTTCAATTTTGCCCACTGCTTGTGTAGACCCTCCCTTGATTTTTTCTATCTTCAGTTTAGCAAGCCATAATTATGGTTTCCTGAACAGTTTTTTTTTTTTTTTTTGGGGTCTCTTTTTCAAAGGAATTGGCAAGCCATAATTAGCAAGCAAGTTCACCTTAGCCGGTTTGGATTTATTGCTTGTGTTTTCAGAATTTTTCTATGTGTTTCAGCCTTAGGATCATTATCTGAAATCTCCGTGTTTGAATTCGTGTAATTTGTGTCTGTGTGTGTGTGTGGGTGTGTGTGTGCATGAGTGAGCTTGTTTTGTCTAACTTGCTTCTTGCTCATGCAGGGTTGTGATTGACAACAATGCCTGTGAAAACGCCACTGTAATTCAGGTAAAGCTTGTGCTTTCCTGTGTTTAGGTTTCACAAAAAATTGACTTGATAACCGCAAGGATCTTGTGTTTTTTTTTTTTTTCAAATTTTTAATGTTTGGATGTTTCGGAATTATGTATCATATTTTAGTATTTTACTCTTTTCTCTAGGATAAAAAATTTCCTAATCAGTTTTTTTCCTTCTTTTTTCCCACCAACTATGCACTTTTTCACTGTTGAAGTATTTTTGTAGGTTGACAGCGTAAACAAACATGGGATTCTTCTCGATGTAGTCCAAGTTCTTTCAGATATGAACCTTGTAATAACAAAGGCCTATATCTCCTCTGATGGGGTGTGGTTCATGGATGGTAACTTCCTTTCTTCACTGTGGCACGCTTTAAAAAGGGGGGGGGGGGGGAATTTAAGACTGAAAAAAAGTATTACTTTTGTTATTATTAACTTTGCTTCTAATCGTTTGTCTTCATTCAATCTTTTTTCAGTATTTAATGTGATTGATCATAATGGAAACAAGATCAGAGATAAGGAAGTTGTTGATTATATCCAGAGGGTATGAATTCTTGCATTTAGTTATTTATTTAATGGTTTCATTGAAGCTTCTATTTGTTGCTCCCTGCATTTGGGGAAGGGTATTCTTTTTTGTATTTGTCCTGTGCTAGAAACCCTCAAGTTAGCAGGGCACTTGTGGTAGAATATTCTGAATTGAATTTCGTCCTTTTGATGATAAAATGGAATAAACTTTAGCATCCTTTTACCCCAGTGGAATGGGGGTAGAATATGCTTATTGATATTTGTCGTTCTTTTAAATTTTCAGTGATAATTTGTTTTATTATCAAAGTTCAATTGATTCCTGTTTCCTTATAGCAATAGTAATATTAGCCTGCATAAAAAAAATAGTAATAGTAGCTTGCATGTTCCTGTCTGGACAATGTGAGGTGTGTGTTAGGAGATGATGATAGACTTGTGTTATAACTGTCAAGTCTGTCATTCCAATTTATTTAATTAGCATATAAAAAGGCCATAATTTCCTTTAAGAAATTTGGAGTTCTTAAAATTGTGAAGATTTGAACTTATAAGTACCATACTCCACATGTTTATAAATGCCATACTGCACATGTAAGTTAATGGATCTGGTGTCACTAACCCTGTTGTCTGTCTTCCAGCTATGTGAGTCACTCGGACATCTGTCCATTATCAAGTTATAGGCATGCCAAACCTTTGTGAATAATACTTGATCCCTTTATGATATAATATCCAAAGGCTTGTAATATCTGATTCTTTTCTTTTTTCCCCCCCTTTCCTTTCTGATTTTGTAGAGACTTGAAAATAATCCCAGCTTTGCACCCTCATTCAGAGAGTCTGTTGGGGTTGTACCTACTGAAGAACACACCTCAATTGAGCTTACTGGCACAGATAGGCCTGGTTTACTGTCTGAACTCTGTGCTGTTCTCGCAGACCTTCGCTGTAATGTGGTGAATGCTGAGATATGGACACATAATACTAGGGCTGCTGCTGTAGTTCATGTGACAGATGATTCCAGTGGACGTGCCATTAAGGATCCATCCCGCCTCTCTAGAATTAGGGATTTGCTTTGTAATGTCCTTAGGGGGAGCGATGATCCAAAGACAGCAAAAACAACACTTTCACCACCTGGAGTTACAAATAGGGACAGAAGATTACATCAGATTATGTTTGCTGACCGAGACTACGAAAGAGTCGAAAGAGCAGAACGAGGAGGAATTAGAGATAGGGATAAAAGTCCATTCCCTCATGTGACTGTGGTAGATTGTATTGAGAAAGATTACACTGTGATTACCATGAGAGCGAAAGATCGACCAAAATTGTTGTTTGATATTGTTTGCACTTTGACGGATATGCAGTATGTAGTTTTTCATGGTGTAGTCCAAACAGCAAGGACAGAAGCATTTCAGGTTAGTCAACTTTTTGTTATTTGCTCTTAGGAAAGGACAGTTAGCTTTTATAGATTGGAATGGTGATAGATTAGGTAGCCAAACTAACAGTAGCTTACTTTTGGCGGTAAATATTTTGAACAAATTATTTGGATTCTGTATGATTAGAGAAGCCTAATGACTCATCAAATATCTATTGAACATTGAGTTCCATTTGGTAAAATTTGGATTTATCTGACCTGGCTGGGACAACTAATTTACTGTTTCTCCAAAAATATTTCATCTGATGGAACATTTTCCTCCTTGTCCAGGAGTTTTATATTCGGCATGTCGATGGCTTCCCCATAAGCTCAGAGGCTGAGCGAGATCGACTCGTACAGTGTCTTGAAGCAGCCATTGAGAGGCGGGCATCTGAGGTTAGTAGGAACTAGGAACACAATCAGAAATTCTTAATCCTCGCTACTTTTGTTCAATTGGATGCTAAAATATGTTTACATGCAGGGGATGGAGCTGGAGTTGTACACAGAAGATCGTGTAGGACTCCTCTCAGATATCACAAGGATATTCCGAGAGAACGGTTTATGTATCAAAAGAGCAGAAATATCAACACAGGATGGAAAGGCAAAAGACACTTTTTATGTGACAGATGTGACAGGGAACCCAGTTGACCCGAAGATTATTGATTCAATTCGCAGACAGATTGGTGACTCAGTGCTGCAGGTGAAACATAACTCCAGTCTCTCACAGAAGGCCCCGCAAACAACGACAATTGGATTTCTCTTTGGAAATTTTTTCAAAGCTCGATCTTTTCAGAATTTTAAGTTGATCAGATCTTATTCTTAAGCCCTTCTGTATATGCAATCATGTTTTAGGTCAAATGGAAATGTGTAGATGTAGATCACATTGTAAATAATCTTTCTTGCTCCCCTCAATCGAGGAGCATGGAAACATCAGTGTACAGGAGTAAAGCTTAAACACCTATGTATATGTTGTCTAGTGTAAATAGCTGTGTACAGTAGTAGCATGTTACTTGGGTTGTATATGATGTAAATAGTCCTTTACAGGATCAAGTACAAAATAGCATTTTCAGTTGGTGTAAATTGGATAGAAGTAAGTCTGGGCTTGTACATAAAGGGTACCTGTAGGTTATAAAAAAATGAAAGGAAGAAAATGCAAATTTTATGTATAATCTTGTTACCTTCTTGTTTTTCTCCTTTCCCCCCATTTTTGTTCTTTGCAAAAATGCAAATCGTATTACTGCGCTGAATAATGCTATTTGCGTAATCGTTGATAGGAAGGAATAATCAGTTTGATTTGATTGTCGAAGTAAAATGAGAAAAGGAATATGATCATTTCCTTGTAAGAAATGTTATTTGTAGTTACATTATATAGGATACTGTGTTGATATATTTCTAACTATCCTGCAATGAGATGTGAATTTCATTTATGTTTGGTTTTACATTTTTATCTATGAATATATGAGAGTATTGTGAATTTAAATAACACTATTTACCTATACTATGAGCATTTTGTTCCCCTTGTTCTTGAAGCTTTCAAAAGTTCGGTATCATCAATCCTTGTCATCCCTAATCTATGGAATCTATGTCGTGAGCTAAAGTGTTCACCATGGGAGATTCCCCTCCAAATCCGTACACTCTACATGATGATAAGAAGCATAAGAGAGAAGCATCTTGGCCCCTCTACAACTTGCCAAATTCAGATTCCTCATTATTTCTTATGTTTCATGAATAGATGAAGCATGAGCTAACTGCAAGTCATCCAAAACACCTTTGAATGACAATACTTTGCAATTAACATTCTCTAGGTTTGTGTAATCTTGCTCATATTTCTTTTTGAGGACTCGAATTAAATGCCATAACTAGCTTTTTTTTTTCAATTGTTTCATCACCAAAGAGTTTGTTTTTTTCCCAATAATTGTAAATATATATTTTTCACATTAAATGATTCAATAATAAAATTTGCCATCTCTCGATGACCTATTGCTCCAGTGTACTCATAACGATGGGCTAAGTAGCTGTGAAGGTATGTGTTTATAGTATGGTAGAGATGCTAAATACGTTTTACAATATACATTTTGAATCACATCAATATAAATATTTTTACGTGTTATACAAAAGTTATTCATTATAAGTCAAAACGTTTCATTTTTTTTTCATTAAAGTTATCTGAAATCAGTTGATTGTAATGAAAGTGGACGCTTACTGTGGCCAAACTTTACTTGCAATATGGAGTTCAAACCTAAGAGTTGTCATTTTGTTAGGAATTTATCTAACTACCACACTTGACGTCAATTGTGTGGTCAATTCTTAAGCCAAAGAATAAAATGAAGTTATAAATTTAGACTGGGCAAACTATACCCACAATTTTAGAGTTCAAATTCTAGAGTTGTCACTTCGAAAATAATTTTACCTACCTAATACTTTCAACCTATAGCTATAATTGCGTGTTCAGTTCTTAAGCAAAACAAGAAGTTACAAATTTTGAATATTACACGATAAAGAAATTGATGGGGACAGAAAAAGCCAATTAGACCGTTACTCATGTAAGCCCAAATGAAAGGATAATAATAACAAGAAGTCTGCAAGGAGAATAGGCCACGTATAGGAGGAATTAATGAGGGCAAGAAAGGTCCAATTTGGAGACTTAAGACTTGACTAAGATAATAAAAAGCCCAAATGCATGAGCTGAGTACACGTGAACATGGGTAGTGGTTATTTTGCTAAAGGAAGAACCACAACCGCGATGCATGTGGTGCCTTATTGACAGGATAGCCATATATAGATGAAAATTGGGATGTAAGCACAAGGTCAATTTTTCGCTTATGAAATTTGAGTGATACAATTATAGTCATATTGTGTTTGGGTGGGAATGAACTGTGGAGGGTTTGGGGTATGGAATTTGCTAGGAGCGAATTAAATACAAATCCAATTTTTTTTTTTTTTAAGGTATCAATGACTTAGGCTCTGAAGAGGGAAAAACACAAGGAAAAAGAGAGAGAGAGGAGGTGATAGGCTAGAGAGAGTGATAAATGTGTATTTCGAAAAAATTGAATTTTTGAATGAGTTACATGGAGTTGCTTATATACATGCTCAGAGACTAGAGACTTGAGATAAAACTGAATAACATAAATCTATTAAGTAAAACTAATGGATCAACATCCTGCTAACTAATACAGACTAATTTCTCCGTTAGGAGCTCTTATCTCCAATATTCGCCACCCCCGGCCGCCCCAAAAAAAAAAAAAAACTGAGGGAAGTGATGTTCACTACCTTGAGGTTGGACCTGAATTAACTGAGACAGGCTTAGTTAATAAATCGACTATTTGATCATAGGCAGGAATGTGTTGCACATGAATCTTATGTTGTACAAGTTTGTCCCTTACAAAATGGAGGTCAGGCTTGAAGTGCTTAGAACTATTGTGAAAAATTGGGTTAGCTGATAGCTAGACTGCAATGAGATTATCACAAAAGATGATTGGAGGACAAGTACATGTTAAATGTAGTTCAAATAACAGGTTCTAGAGCTAGAGAATTTCAGCCAAAACTGCAGCCATGCTCCTAAATTCAGCTTCTGTGCGGCTCCTGGAAACAGCCTATTACTTTCTATTGCTCCATGAAACAAGATTTAGATCCATGTAGACACAAAAACCAGTGGTGGATCGGACTTCCTATCATCTGTGTCAGAACCTTAGTCCGAGTCGTAGAAGGCTAGAAGCCTTAGCTCCTTCATTCTATGAAACTGAAGACCATTAATTATGCCAGTCAGCCACCTTAGAATCCTTTTAACTTCTTTCCAATGCTGCTTCTGTAGTGATTGAATGAACTGAGATGCTTTGTTAACTGCATATGAGATATCAGACCTTGTTATGGTGGCATATTGAAGACCACCAACTACAAACCAATACAAGGTTGGATTATCAAAAGTTGTTCCTCTATGAGCTGACAGCTTTTGTGATGTAATCATAGGGGTTGACATGCTCTTGGCTCCAGTCATACCAGCTTTCACAAGAAGTTCCTTAACATACTTCGTCTGATTTAATGATATTTGTCCAGAGGAGGATCTGTTACATTTTAGTCCAAAAGAATAGCTTAGTTCACCTAGATCTTTCAAGGAGAAGATACGATGAAGTTGGTGCATTAATTTAGAGATCTCTTGGGGGTTGTTACCAGTGACTAAGATGTCATCTGCACAGACTAAAATATAGATTGTGGAGGAGGGAGTGAACCTAGTGAACAAAGAGGGATCATATTTGATAGCCTGGAATCCAAATTGCTATAGAGTATGACTGAGTTTGAAGAACTAGGCCCTAGGACCCTGCTTAAGGCCTTAAAGAGCCCTTTGAAGTTGCAAACCTGGTGACGATTGGAGGACAGAAAACCTTCTGGTTGCGTCGTATAAACACATTCATCTAGATCACTATTAAGAAAAGCATTGTTGAAATCATATTGTTTGATACACCAGTCCTGTGTGAGAGCAACAAAAAGCATGAACTGTGGAAGGTTTTAATCTGATCAAACATAGTTATAAATAGTTTCTAAGGACTTTCGTAAACTTGCCTTTAAATGTCTCTACTTCAATTATGATCAGTAAATTGATCTCAGAATAATCTCGAGTGTGCTAAGCTTAAATGACTAACAATGTGTTATATTCTGATTCATAATGTATCAATGAGCAAAAATTGTTTTGAGAAAAAGTTTTCAAAAATTGTTTCATCATCTTATTTGTAGATTTTTTTATACTAATTTTATATACATTTTCCCACACTATTGTTTAAGAGAAAAAATATCTTAGAAATTAGAATTTGCATTTCTCTTGTTTCATATTATTTTAAAAATGAACTAGTATAAAGATTTTGAAAAAAACAAAGTCATTTCCTTACAATAACGTCCAATATAATTTGATGAAAAATGAGTCAAATCATATAAGCAACTACATATAATCATAATAACTATTCGCCATAATTTATCTTTTTTCTTGAATTTTATTGAGCATTAATACAAAAATGATTCACATATGGTGTTCACCATGAATTCGGGTCTAAGATGGTGAGTTCAAATTAGTTGGATTCTGACCAACAAAAAAAAAAGAATTTGGATTCCAATAATAGAATTAAGATACTAGTAATTTTATTAAGATCAAAAAAGAAAAAAAAAAAAAAAACCCTCTTCTCAACTCTCCTTGATCCTCTTTGTCTAGTTTTGTTTTCCCATAACCAATTCTATGGGCAGCAATGGCATTGCAAATTGACAAATCCACTACCATGATGTTTGCCCCACAAATTCCAATAATTAGAACCTCAGCACTACTGTGAGACTAGCTAACTAGTTGTAAGAATATAATTCATTTATCACCACATTCGATCCTCTATCGTGTATTAACTATTATTTTGCATTCCAAAAATAAGAAGTGATTTGAAACTAAACTGGCATGAAACTAGATCACCAAAGTATTTGATTCACAATTAGAGTGGTTGGAGTATCAAATAGCTTAAAAGGCATGCCTGGGAACAATTTTTTCTCTGTTGTTATAATTTTTTTCTGTCAAAAGCTATCCTAGAAAGTTTTCAATTATAAGCTAATTTGTAAATCTAAAGTAAACTTATCCAACCATTAGTTTGATGCTAGAAGAAATCATCAGATATTTTAAAGCTAAAATGAACTCATCCAACCATAGGGTTGATGCTGGAAGAAATCATCAGATGATGTCCTGCCTGTCTTTTCTTTTTTAACCAATTAATTAGTATTGTGATACTTCGATTTCAAAAGCCAAAATAAGAATAAAAGTTTAAGCAAATGTGGTTTTTAGTGGTTGAGTTAGTTTGTAGGGAGAAATTTTAGTGAGTTATCATTTTATTGCTAGATGTCTACAAATGTTTTGTTAAAGTCATTCCTGAATACTTCCTCACAAATGATTGGTTGAGGTGATAAGCAACCTCCATTCTTGTAGGAAGAAAATGCAAATTTAAATCCTAGAAGACAACTCTTATGAAGAAAGAACAGGACTTCCGCGCTCAAACTATATCCATATTGTGATTGAATGTTACATAACTCTTATTTTCATGCACTATCGGACTCAAGAAAGACACCTTTATATATGGCTTTAGGTATATGCCAATGCCATCATCATAGCCGGTCAGTTCAAAACTTGGTGATTCACATAACCTACATAGTGGAAGCAAATGTATGTACCATAGTACAACATCTATTATTAGAACAAAACAATGAACATAACTATAACATTTTATAAAAGAATCAGTGTACAACGTCACTAGTACATGAGAAACTTTATGGACAAATCTAACGAGCTAACAAGGATTACATGGTTTTGAAAATGAACATAAACCTCCGTCAGCTAGATGTTTGACCCTCCAAGACTTAACCACATCTCCAACCCAACGTGGATTCCATCATATAACAATATATAATATTTCTACTACTACTACTACTACTACTACGACAACATTTATTTCCTAAATAATGTTTTTGTCATTGCCATGTTGAAGCTGATATCAAGTTCCTGTTCTTCCACCCCAACAACATGTCCCCATCCTCCTCCACTAGTGTACAATGTTCAGAATAGCACCTCAGAATGCTTCTTATAACAGAATTCACATAAGAGATCAAAGGGCATTGGCGGAAGCCAGCCATTGTCAACCTAGACTTCCACTTGCCAAACAGTTCATGCCTCTCCACCTTTCCTTCCCTTATACACAATGTCCTGGGCAAGACAATATTGCTCCTCATTAATCTTCTCCTTGCTAGTTCTTGGGAGAGTGACATCAATGGACTCAAAAATTGCTAAGTAATATAGGGTCTCCATGAAGAAAGAAGTTGTGTATGTGTTTGATTCCTGCTCCCCCAATCTTACCCCCTTGGGACAGAGTAACTTCGTTAATCTTAGAAGTCCATCCCTTGGGTTGTACATGAACCTAATTACCCAAGGTCTTGCTCACGGCTTGAACTTACTGGATGGTGCATAATGAAAGAAAAGTGAGCAGCAATAAAAGCTGCCAGAACTTTTGTGTAGCTACTAGCAATGTATCCGTGCTACGCCACCGCTAAAATGTTATTTTATAATAGTTTAAAAATGAAAGGTCAGTAAATGTTATGATGGATGTTCATGACCTCACCTAAATTGCTAATGTAGCTTGACCCGAAATTTATTGGGTCAGGCTCAAGTTATCGGGTTTGGCACTTGATGCAGATTATTGCTACTTATAACAAATTATAAATATTGTAATTACTAAATTACATAAAAAATGCAATTAAGATGCAGCTCAAGTTGTTTCACAAGGAAGTGATAATAGCCAATTAGAAGTTAGAGGTTTTCAAATTGTTGCAATAATGAAAATTAATAGAGAAATTTGTATGAGAAAAATTTACCTGCTCAAGAAGTCCTTTAGATTAAGAATTATTCAATGATCGGCTCAGAGGATTGATTTGTGGTGGTAATTACTTTCATTAACAATGTTATCACACAATAATGATGCATTTATACTTAATAGTTACACAACCGCACTCTCATTTAATTCTACTTACTGGTTATACAATTGCACTCTTACTAAGGGTTTGACTAACACATGCACTAGTAATTCATAATCATGGTTCTATAATTCTGTGCTAGTTTAATTATTAATTATAGTAACCTAATCTCCCAACGGAGTTAATTTCAATCCCTTACTAAATGGATGTAATTTAATCAATTGATCAAATACCCTAATAGAATCCTAATTATGCATATAACTCACAATGTGGATGACCACATAATCAAGTAACTCTAAACAATATAATTGCAATAATTCACACAATCAGTGTTAAAGAGAGATAAGAAGAGGAAAAGAAAAACCAACCACATATTGCGATTAAAATCGGAACCTCAAGAATGAATCTCAATCCTTAGTTATCCTTTCACAAGATAAAGAAAATTACTCCTCCATGGGTGAAGGATCATAATCAGTGTTAAGGTGAGTACGATCGTAATCCCAAATGAGAGTCAAAACAAGGATTGAAAGCTCCCTAGACCTAGAAAATGTGTAGAGAGATGAAGAAAGAGAAAGTGGAGATATATAGATCTTGACAGCAATCCTAAAAATAATGATCAAAAGATGTTTGTAATGTTTAACCTAATGCTATTTATATTGTAGCATAAATACATAAGAAATGGGGTCCATTGGACAAAAATAGAAAGTCCATTAACGCTAAGTATTGTGTGCGCATGACCACTGGGGCAGTTGTTGCCATACTTATAGCTAATGTTGCTACTGTCAACCCCTAGGGCAGTAAATGACCACTGTGATAGTCCTACCTTTCCTTTTGACCGCTAGACTAGTCATGGACTACTATGGTGGTCCATTGTTACTAAAGCGCACCTAAAAATTTCTCTGAGTCCTTTAAAGTCCAATGTATCAATTCAGGAAGTTCCTGTCACCAAATAATACTCACACAAAGAGATTAAAAGTGTAGATAACTCTAAAATATAATTATCCATTAGAAACAATGCTAGCCATGATTTTATCTAATGATGCATGATGGGGACGAAATACAAATCCATTATTTATCAAATTAATAAAAACACAAACAAGATGCATGCCTAGAGTTATAGAGGAAAAGGGATGTATAAATGCAACCCCTTAGCACTGCGTATTTTTTAGGTCGGGTTTGAGTTTGTCATGACCCGATCTAGGAACGTAACTGGAAAGTGAGGAATCTCATCCGCACACAAGCCTTCTAAGTGGCGTATCTCTCTAAATGCATATAATAGTATAATATTATCCTTAAAACATGATTTTTTTTTCTATTCAAAGTGTAGCATTTAATTTCGTGAAACTGGAAATATTTACTATTCAAGCTCTGATATAAATTTGGAAATATTTACTAATTCATAACATGATATAAATTTTAAATCTGAAAACCTACTTAACACTTGAAAACTTATTCATAACTACATAGATAATCAAATACATAATTTGATCAAAATCAGTAGTTGAAATCCATACTTAAACTCTGGAAGCATATAAGGAAATACATAAACTTTGAAAATAACTACAATGTCTCAGAATGCATGCGTGACTTGGATCCTACCTATAACACTATTGGAGCCCTCTAAAATTAATAGAAACATAAATTAAGCCTTACTTCAAAATATGGCTCACCACTGGGTGCAACTGCGTCTACAAAGCTGAAGGCATAATGACACCTGTACCTACAACTATGAAAGGAAGGGAGAGGGGTGAGTCAACAGACTCAGTGAGTGAACTCTCATCCATCACCCATAAAGGACAACTAAGGAATATAATACAATATACATGCAATAATCATAAACTATTTGATATTTACACACATAGCTAGCTAGGAAAATACTTTTCATTCTAAATTCACAACAAACAAATTTAACTCATAATCAAACATGAAATCATTTTAACTGGGGGTGCGATAGAGTATCGAGAAACAGTATGCTAAACATAATAAATACATATACATTAATAAAAGCTGTAAAATCATAAACTGAAATATTGTACTTAGTCCCTGGTGGACAAGAACACCTGCTGAAATCATAATAATCTTGATTGGACAAGCTATGGGCACCTAACTAGGTCTCATTTTCTGTAATTACTGGGGGCGAAATTGTCCTTTAACAGACAACTTGGTACCAAGGTTAACAATCTCTTCATAGCTGTTAACTAACTGTCTGTTCCTTTATCTCTACCAGCTAAATCAGTTTGACAAAAATCATAACTAAAAGGTGGGTGCTCAGTCCCTAGCGACCAAGAGCCCATAAATTCTTAGTACTCTGAGAGTTCTGAATTCACATAACTCTAACAATATGACTTTAGCATAACTGTGACTATGAAAATCAAGCCAAAGGAATCACTGTTCGTAGGCATTCCAATTTCAATCCCACAGAATATATGTATTTGGAAATTGTTATGAATCATACTGAATTTCGTATCTTTTGATACTATAAAATTGTAGTTATAAATTCATATTTTAAGCTAACATATTTTCCATATACTTGATAACTTTAATATCATAGTTCAAAATTTTAGGGTTCTAAATCATGTAACTCTAAAATCTAATAACATATTTATTCGTAAAGCTAGGTCATACTTTATTTAGCATAGCTCAACTTAACATTTTAATAAAACGATTTCTGAGATTCCAAGTCATAAAGCATAGCAATATCATAAATCCACAATACATATTTGACATTTTGATAAGCACTTTAAATCATACATTTTTTTTTTTCAATGATCATTCCAAGAGCATATAAAACATTTTCACAACATTCACCACTCCAATTCATGGTCCCATGGTTTTCTAAAATCATTTTTTTCATGCTATCATGACAAAATCATAGTTCTTGCTATTTCAACGTAATATGTAAAATCATATTCTCATATCTGCTTTCATATTTAGCAATCATAATGCATAAACATACTTGTAATGGCTAAATATAAGGTCATGAGTTTGAATCCACTCACTTGGAGAGGGAGAACAAGAGACGGCAACACCAAAGAAGCTTCGTGGAGCGATAGTGGTGCCAAAGGCTACCATAACAACCATAAACTCAATATCAAACTCTAATAACATCTAGATAGCTCTAAAACAACCCTAACAATATTGAGGGAGGACTCCACTTGACAACAATGGAGAACAATAACAATCCAAACCTAAGACCATGGAAATGAGAGGAAGGAGATGACAAAAACCAACATAAACCCTTACCTTAGATCTTTGAGGATGCAGATCTGACGTTGGATTGAGTGGAAGAAAGTGAAGAATGGTTTTGAAGGGGAAGGTTTCGGTTTTAGGATATAAAATCCCGAGTTTAGGGTATATAAAGGGGTGGAGGGGTTCATTGAAGTGAAACGACATAGTTAGACACCGTTTCTGTCCTACTGACACCGCTGTAGTGGTTTCATTGCTTCCCGTGTCCCCTACTGATACACTTATGACTCCTACAGTGGTCTTTAGACCCCGAAACCGTCCTGCCTTACACACTTATGGACCGCTATGGTTTAGTACCTCTTGGTCATCTAGCACTTGGGTTATCTTTTTACTAACTTATTTACATTTCTTAATTTTAAGTTAATGTTATTAACTTTAAAATATAAGTGTAAATAAGGAAATGCCCTCCATTTGGATTCAAATAAAATATTAAAAAATTCAAAATTCCAACTAATCAAAATTCAAATTTTGAGTTTTAGTTCAAATTCGGAAAACTTTGCGATTTTATAATCTTGTGGGCTAAAAATGAAACTTTTAATGATTTCATAAAATTGGTTATAAATCACTTTTTAACTTCTTTTTCTTTTGGGAACAATTACTGAGAATTTTGATCCCAAGACAGTGGCTTTATCATATAGCCCTCTAAGGAGGTGTAGGATCGAGACTTAGTGAGATTCAAGATCCGGCAACATGAGTGGGTCTCGAGGAACCTTGAGGCCGTACAGAACTTGTCTAATGATATGTGTACACCGGGTACTATAGAGTTATACTTCAAGTTAGCCTAACTAAGCCCAAAGTTAAACAATTCTGTTAGAGTTGTGCTTTTTAATAATAACTAATGATGAATTATACGATTATTTATTTCAATTAATATATGTTAGGCAACTTGTTGTTATTATTCTTTAAGTCATCGTGTGGTTTGTTTTGACTTCACTTATGTATTAAAAAAAAAACCATGGTTTGTTTTGAAATGTATATCACAAAACATCTCTTAAATTTTGTTTTACTTATAAAAATCTATAATTTTACTATGTATAATGTTAAGATCATTATTAGATTATAGTTTAGGGTCAGTTAAAAAGTCAATTTGATCTAGTCATTAGTCAAGTTGGGTATGGGCTTAAAAAATGACTTGATCTAAAAATAGGGTTGGTCCAGGTTTGGTGTAATCTAGCCCGACCCATCTTTTGTATACCTGTAGTAAACACTTTTCAAGAAATGATTAATGATGTGTTCATGTTAAAATCAACAGTGCGATTTTTCTGTCAAGTAACAAAGAGTTGTTGCAATGGATTCTCTCAATAATGAATTCCACATGACAATATCATATGTGAATTAACACCAATTATTGGAATAGTTGGCCTTAACTTAAATCCTAAAGAAACTTTAATGAATTATATAAGTTCAGAAAGGATATTTATAATGTGGAATTTACATACTAAGAGGATCCACTCCATAATTTTAATTGCAGCTTATATTCAAAAACAAATTTTCTTTGTAAATGAGATTGACACGATAATACCTTTTATATGAAGGTTGTTTTTTTTTTCTATACTATCAAAGTGGTTCGCAATTTTTTTTTTGAAAAAAGCTCTACTAACTCCACTTAATATGCAATTGACAACATTTTTGTATATTTGTCGTTGTTCATTTATGAATAGAGAAAAATATTTGGGTAAGATTTTATTTATGTCCCTCACATTTACCAAAATTTCAATTTTGTGCAAAAGTTTTTTGGTTTTTCTATTTGCGTACTTAATATTTTCAAAATGCTTAAACATGTCATTTTGATAGACAACATATAAATTATAAACAAAAAAAATTGATATAAAAGGAAAGTACAATATTAAGAAATTATAACAAAATATAAAGTCACAGATTACCATGTTAAAAAGGATCACAACATAACATAAAAGTCTCGTTTTTGTTCATAACTTGAATGTTGTTTACATTTTGAAAACGTTTTAGGGAAGTAAATAGAATAAAAAAAAGCCTTTCAAAATAAAAAACTTTAATAAAATATGAGAGATATAAATGAAGGTTTAATTTACCCACAATATTTATTATGCTTATTTTTTATTTCCTTGTTTCTATAATCTAGTTCGTTTAAAAAAATACATTATTGAATTGACCCATACATTTTGAACTTATAAAAGGCATTCCAATAAAAACCTTTGAAGATTTTTAATTACTCAAGCAAATTTTCAATCTCATCTCAATACAATGTCTTCAAATATTTGTGAGATTATCAACCCTATATACAAATATAAACATTCAAAAACAAATCAAACATCGTATAATAATCACTAACAAATCAATATTACCTTTATGGATAAAATATTTTCTTTTTAACAAACAATATAGTACCATTTGCTGGTACATCTCAAGTTTAATTCAACATATGTGATGGGTGCTCATTATATTAGATATTAGCAATGCAACAATATGTTTCATTAATCGAAGCCTAGATGTGAACTTCGATAACCTTCTCGATAGCATCAATAAACTCTTTATAATAATCTCATTGCATAACTTGCTGTTTGGAAGAAAAAAAAGAAAAAGAAAAGCTATGAACAACTAACATTGTCAACATTCTAATATGTTCAGGGGCAGGCTTTAATTAATTTAATTTGAATATAAACAATATATAATATTCAATCTCGTATTTTGCCTTTTCATTTATTTGATTAAATGGACTATTACTCAGGTGGCAAAAGGAAAACACACCACACAATTAGAAGAAAAAAAATTAGACTCAAGTTTTATTCAAATGTTTAAATAAAGTGTAACTAAAGAAATAGCTATTAATTTCTTTCAAATAAATTTTTAAAATAAATAATTTGAATGTAAATTAAAATATGGGCTCTGAAAATAGATAATTTGAATGCAAATAAATTTTTCTAGAATCAATTTTTATTCAAATTAATGTTTATTCAAACTTAAATATCATATCATTACTTATATTTGCAATAAGATAACAAAAGGCACACCAAACAATAAAAAACACAAAAGTGTCAATCTTAATTTTCATTTCAATATTTGAATATTTTGTCACGCAAAATAAACACTAAAATTTTTTGATTAAAAATAAATTAAAAATTATTTGAATGTGCATTAAAATAGAAATATAACACGAAAAAAAAACTTATGACAATTTTTTATTTAAAAAAACGTTTATCTTTGTAGTGTAATTAAAACTTATATCTAGGAAATAAATATATACAAATATGAAATATCAAAGCTATAAAAAAATATAAAATTAATATTTTTTTTTTTAAAAAAAAAGAGTGGTTAAATAGTGGCTATATTATTTTTATAATAAAATAATATTCAAACTCAAATAATTAATATAAATTGAGGCACTCGAGAATTATATAGATTGAATAATCCAGAGGAGGGAATTTTGTATACCTATAATGGATGTAATGAGCACCTATTATGATAATACACATTGTCTATTTAATTTAAAATTTACAAAACACCAATCCAAAATTGAAACACAAGTATTTTGTTTTAATGTTTTTATGAGTAAAATCAGTAAAGCTTGAACACAAGCAGTTACTTTTTTTTTTTTTCTACCTCAAAGTATTGTGAAAATTTGATCAAAGATTTTTCAATTGTTTTGAATATTTTTAGATAATATGGGATTAAATTTGTTGTGGCCATGGAACCGAACTGTTTTAAAAAATCAAAAACAGTAAATCTAGGAATCAATTTTCAAAAGCGATTGTCTCATCTTATCTCTTTGGCCGTTGCGGAGGGATCTTGGGAACCTATTTCTCTTTGTCGAAATGGGCCCAAACTTTCTCATCTCAATTTCGCAGATGATCTGGTTTTATTTGCTAAGGCTTCACTTCATCAGGCGCAGATTATTAAAGGGGTGCTAGATCTCTTTTGTGATTGTTCTGGTCAGAAAGTTAATTATGCTAAATCTAGTATTTGTTTTTCAACTAATGTCCATCCCATTAGGTGGCAGGAAATAAGTAATGCAGTCAATATGTGTCTTACATCGAACTTGGGTAAGTACCTTGGCATACCTCTTTTCCATACTAGATGCTCCAAGCTTGATTTTCAATATCTCTTGGATCGCATGTCTAGTAAGCTTAATTCTTGGAAGGCCCGCACTCTTTCTTTAGCAGGTAGGATAACTTTAGCTCAGTCTGCCTTGGCTTCAATTCCTTATTATGTGATGCAAACTGTGCGTCTTCCTGTTAGTATATGCAACAGAATTGATAAGCTTTGTCGAGATTTCATATGGGCTGGGAGTGATGATAAGAAAAGAGTTCATTTGGTTAGCTAGGAAAATATTTGTCGCCCCAAACAGCAAGGTGGATTGGGCTTTAAAAAAGCTAAGGAATTCAATGATGCCATGCTAATGAAACTTGCTTGGAGATTGGTGCAATGCAAAGATGATCTTTGGGCTCGCGTACTTAGATCTAAGTATGGCTGTGGTGAGGATACTGTCTCGGTAATTAAAGAACAAGGTAATGCTTCTAATGCTTGGCAAGGAATTAGACAGGTATGGCCGAAATTTATACAGAATATTATTTGGCAGTTAGGCGATGGGAACACAGTGAATTTCTAATTGGATCATTGGTTACCAGGTGTTCAGCGACTGCAAGACTTTGCTGTGGTTGATCTTTCAGAGGAGATGATTAATATGAGAGTAGCTGATTTTACAACTCCTTGGGGTAGTTGGAATTGGGAATTGTTAGAGCAAGTTCTGGATCATGAGTTCTTGGATCTTTTGGTTCCAATTAAACCACCCTCATCTAATGTGGGTGAAGATAAATTGGCCTGGCTACACACTAGTACGGGAGAGTTTTCTTGTAAGACAGCATATATTTGTTCTAATTATGAGGGTACTCATGCTTCCTCTTCAATTTTTAGAAATGTTTGGAGACTTACTGTTCCCCAAAAACTTAAGTCATTTTTGTGGCTTGCAGTAAATGACTCTTTACTCACTAATGTAAATCGAGTGAAGAGGCATATGGCTACTGATGTTAGGTGTGAGATATGTGGTGTTGAGGAGGAGTCAGTGCTCCACACCTTGAGAGATTGTCCTATGGCATCTCAGGTTTGGAAGAGCATAGATGTTAGTCGGATCCCTTCAGATTTTTTTTTTAAACCTCGTTTGGTTTGGTTAGAAGATAATCTTAAGGATCAGTCTCCGTGTTTTAATGGGGTGGCGTGGCCACTCCTTTTTGCAACTGTTTGCTATCAGCTTTGGCACAATCATAATAAATTCATTTTTGAAGGAGCCTCAATGGATAGTTATATTCTTATATATCAGTGCCATAGTTTGGCCATCGACTATAGTAGGGGTTTGGCTGCTGTTGCAGCAACTAAGTTGAAGATTGCAGATTTCTCAATTAAATATGTTCGATGGTTTCCTCCCCCCTTTGGATGGATTAAGGTTAACACAGATGGTTCAGTTATAAACAATACTATGGCAGCATGTGGTGGAGTTCTTCGTGATTTTCATGGTCGTTTTTTATTGGGTTTCAGTTGCAACTTGGGTTCCTGTTCTATCATGCAGGCGGAATTATGGGGCATCTATTTGGGTCTTTCTCTAGCCTACAATTATGGACACGTTAATGTGATAGTGGAGGTTGACTCCAAAAGTGCTGTCTCTCTTATTCAGGGTGGTGATGTGAGCTATCATCCCAGTGGATCTCTTATTCTTGCAATTAAAGATCTTCTTAATCTTCTGCCACAGTCTTTCATTGGCCATGTGTTTCATGAGGCCAACACAGTCGCGGATTGCTTTGCCAAATATGGGCATAGTTGCACTTTTTCTGGTTGTTTATTTCATGTTATTCCTAGTTTTGCATCAGTTTTCCTTCATGCAGATGTAATGGGCACAAGTCTCTCTCGATTGGTTGCTAATTGAATTTTCTTTTTGGGCCTCTGGCCCCATTTATTATATAAAAAAAAAATAACGCTATAAAAGTAAACCAGTAGGCCCATGATAAGCTAGTGGATGTATGTTGAACAGTAGCCACTACAGTGGTAGTAGTTACTGTTCATTTGTATGGGTATAGAAATAGATTCTTTACTGTTCTAATTATGAACGAGAAAATATGTAATATTCTTCTTTGATACATAGAGAGATCAACTATCATTTTTAGATTGCTACATTATGGTGCACAATTTACACTTTCTGTTACATTCCAGTTGATGGATCAATTTGAAGTTTTCGATCATTTAATAAAAAATATACCAAAACAAGCAGGTAGTCAATAGAGACTGATGAACAACCGACAAAGATTCTTGCATATTTGAACTTTCTATATCAAATACAACGATTAAGATTCTTTACTCATTCAAGGATTAATAATTGTATACATGTCAATTTTTAAAACCAAGCACTAAATAGAATCTCAAGTCTGTATATCTATGACAAGTTTAATTTCTCTGGCATTTACTTTGTGGCCAATCTATAGGTGTGCAATATTTAGCACAATTTAATTTACACTTGCATAAGAAATTGCAGTTGAGATATCAAGTCTCAGTTCTACATCAATTAATAGAAAAATTCATCAACGGAAGAACAACTAATAGAGGTTATTTAAATGTGTAAACTTTCCCTTGTAAATCTGTTACTTAAAAATTGCATATCTGTTCTTTCCAAATGTGCGGGCGCAGGGTCAAATACAAGTTACAGGAAAGAAAAATGTTTGGGGAACAACTAAAACGCATAATATATGCACACCGTATGGTATTTTGGTAGAAAAAGACAAAAACGTATGGTAAGGCAAAAAGGGGCACATGGTGGGAGAAAAGGAAGCTGAAGCATGTTAAATTTTATGCTTTTATTTCTCATCCTCTCCTTTGGTTTCCCTCTCAGATGCTTAATTTCATTTTCACTTTGCCTCTCAAATTTACTAGAAGCTCTCTTCTCACCTTCTTCTCCACCAAACTTAGCCATAGTCCTGAAATCAGTATAAGCTTTCTTGCGTCAGTCCCTTTCTCACTTTTGCGTTGTTTAGTCTTCGAACCAGACTTCGTCTCTCACTCAAGGTCATTGCTTTGCACCAAGGTTGCTGCCTTTTCTCACCCATACGCTGCTGCTCCAAGATTTTTTCTGCTCCAAGCTCGCTAGTCCCTTTTGCGCATTCTCTACTCCCTTTCACAAGGCCACTGCTCACTCCGAGGCTGCCGCTCACTTCGAGGTCACCGTTTGCTCCCAGGTGGAATCAAGGTTTGTCTTTCCTCGGTTTTGGACCTTTTTCCCCCCTTTTCCTTTTTCTCTCTAATTTTCTGAATATGCAGAAACTAGAAACCCTTATTATGATTTCCTGTTGCTATCATGAATGAGTAAATAACAATAGCATATTCAAAATGCCGTTTGCCACCACAAAGTCAGTTTTGTAGATTCTTGCAACGCAAGTTCGGATTTTGCTGGGGCTACTCCTGCAATGACATTGGCTCCAGAAACCTTGCAAGAAAAGGAGTGTTAGTTTGTTAGTGTCACTTAAGCCTTTGCATTAGTCTTCTAGAACTTAGCATAAGTTGGATCCAAAGAAGGGTCTTGATCACCTTTTCCACTGGAGTTGAAAAGTCTATTACTGAACAAGTTGCAATGACCATCTCCAATTGTGTATGCCCCTACACATACATGTATTTACCCAAACAATTATGTTTTAATATTGCTGGTTCTGATATCGTGATCATTTGATTAATTCCTTGCTTCCAAATTCCAATTAGTATATTATACAAGATACACACACACACACACACACACACCCCTAATAACACAACCAGGTCATGCACATTAAGATTTTTACTAGCAAAGTTTTGTTTGAGCTGGTCAAATTTGAAGAAAGTTGACGGTAGATTAGGCAATTTTCCTAGAGGGAAGCCGATTTGTACAATGTTCATCAAACCATGCCTATAAATATATTCCTAGGAGTTCGTCTCTTACATTCTTATGTTAGATTTTAGATTTCAACTGTCTATAAGAGGCAATAACGTGCCAACCTCATGGATGGACTATGCATAACCTTATGAAAACCTTTATCCAATTAAATGATGGTATTTGTTCTTTCAGAAAATGCTGAAGTACTAGTAGCAAATGCATGGCCATATAGGAGCTACAATTCAACTGTTATACGCATTAATAAACTTTTTGATGATGAATTGATAATAACTTAACATGTCACTGAATTAGTATCTTCACAATGCCAGTTCTTACTGTTGCAATTATTATGATTGTGCTAGCATATGATATGCTGCTTGTGCATTTTTACTTGTTAATTGTATACGTTGAGGTTTTTTCTTATTAAATTAATATTGATTTATTTTATCTCGAGTGTTATATAAGTTTTTGTTATTTTCATGGTCTTGATGTCATGTATTAACCACAGGCAGAAAAATTGGCTGGACTACATGGATGTGGAAGCACTAAAAAATCTCAACAAGAACAAGAAACTTGTGAAGAAGCTTCCCAAGAAGTACCATGCTTTTCTGGCTTCTGAACCTGCCATCAAGCAAATTCCTTGCCTTTTGGACTTGGTTTGAGCAAGGCAGGTTAGTTGCTTCACTTGGTTTAATATCGATTATTTGTATTGTTCTTATTAGCACTGTATGTCTTAAAAAGACTATTTTAGTGTTTTCTGCTTTTGTTCTGATTGGTCCCTATTTTGTCCTTTATATGTCTAGATTACATCATTTCCTTCCTTTCTATTATGTGCATTGAGATTTAGAAAGAATTTCTTGATCAACCATGTCAGCATTGTGTTCTCTTATGTATTTTGTCAAGAATGGAGTCTACAGTGCTGCACTTCTTTTTTAATTTTTTTATAAGAGCTGCTCAATAGTAGATTAACAGTGAATTCTTTTCCTTAATGAATGTCTTACCTTAGTTTCCCGTCTGTGTCCTACAATTTCTGAGATTTGGCTACATAACAAGGGACTAAGGGAAAGGAAGAATGGAGATATGGTATATTTAAGTTAACTCTGAAAGTTTGGGATGAATCCCAAATTTGTTCTCGAGTTTCTTATATTTTGTTGCATGTAAAAAAGAATTGGGAATGTTATAACTTAAGCTAGTAAGATTATTTTTTAATGGTACTTTGTTGTTTGAAAGATAGATATTAGAACTATGTGCTGAAAACCATACATTTACAACACGTGACAAATATTAGCAGCTAGTGAAGGTTCCTTCTTATTTTTTTTCCATTTTCAATCTCTTTTTCTAATTGCTTACTTTAGTTAGGTTCTAGAATTTCAAGCTCTAAATTTACATGTTCTAGAACTAGTCGATTAATCAAATGTATGAAAATTTAGGTTGATTAATTAACCATTTGCTTTAGGAAAGAAGCATTCTAACCTGCTTCCAAATAACTGGGATTATTAAGGCTTTAATTATTTTTTCTGTTTGAATTTCGAATTTGCTTTAAGTGGATACTTTGTTGCATGTCAATATTAGCCATAGTTATCTAATCATCTGTAAGATGAATTTTGAGATTTTATAATATAAATAGAAAATGATATAATATGTTTAATCAGTTTCTTTCAATAGAAAATTAAGATTACATTTCAAATTCAATTTTCAGTTGTTGCAGGATGAACATAAACAATTATGCAAATTGACTTACTTTGACAAGGAGCTTCCTTTACTGAAATCAGAGCTTTGGAAGGACATAGGATGATAGGCCTTTGAACAAATTTCATTGTGTGATAAACTTCAAGGAGATAGGGTGGGGCATGAGCATGGAAGGGATTTGATAATGGGATATTCAGACTTCGTTTGCGTAATAATTAGAGATGACTGAGAATATTCTCCAATACCCTTACCTTCATTTTGTCGATTGTCATAAACATAGACTATATTTTTTGTCCCCATAATTTTAGACTATTTCTAGATATTTTTTTATGTAAACTATTTCTAGATGTGTTGGTAGTTTAGACTACCATTTTGGAAAAGTTTTATTAGGCCTCCATTTGTATGTATATAGATTTACAAATATAAGTTACATGAGATTTACACTAATTGTAAAATGGATGACCTCTCTTTCAGGAGATGAATATTTAATTTTGTATAATGCTTCTATATTAACTTTATGATGATGTTATACAAGAAAATTTGTCGTGTGAAGGTATATTATGAATAACTTACTTGTAGAATACTAAAATTACCTGCATATAATGAACAACTTATCAACAAAAGTTCCCTACTTAATAGCTAAAGTAGTATATGTGCACGTGTCATTCGAATTTGCCAAATAACTTACAAATAGTTCCTTAATGCATTATGCGGATAATAACCCCTGAATTTTTAATTTTGTTGCCCCACCTATTACCAACAAATTGAAATCATTTTGTATGATCAATAGATTTTCTTTTTTTTTTTTTAATAAATCTAATGGATTTTTATTACAAAGGAGTGATAATGCAATTTGACATACTTCAACACGCTTAAATATAGATTTACTATCCATTCGCATACTTTGAGAAGTTTTTGGCTAAGATGCAGTATACTTATAAGCTTGACCAAAACTTATAAGCTAAAATTGAAAGACTTATATGCTAAACTGGTGTTCTTAACTGCAATATTTTCATAGCTATATACTATGTGAAATGACCTCTTGGACATGTTAGTTTGTCTGAATAGTTACAATAATGCACTTTGACATACTTTGAGAAGCTTTTGGTTGAGATGCAGAAAACTTATAAGCTTTGACCAAAACTTATAACCTAAAATTGAAATATTTATATGCTAAATTGGATTCTTAACTACCAATTTCCTAGTCATAGATGTATGGATAGTTTTTGCTTTTTCAATTAGAGTTGAGTTTATGACATTTATATTAAAAGATCAATTATCATAAATATTACGAGAAAATAATCCAAAATTTGAAAGTTGTAGGCTCACAAATCATAAACTTCAAAGTGCACTTCAGTATCTTTTCAAATAAACTTATATGTTGTGAGCAAAACTTATATGCATAAGTTTAAAGACTTATAAGTAAAAATGGAATTCTTAACTGCCAATTTGACACTGTTGCATAGCATGTGAATAGACTTATACTGGTAAGTGGTTCATTTTCTAATAAGAACCTCAGGTCATTCATATGAATGCAAGTGTGCTGGAGCATTTTAGAGTGCATTACAATTGTGAGAAAATGGCAGTTAAGAATTCATGTTTTGCATATAAGTATTTAGACTTATACATATAAGTTTTGCTCATAGCCTATAAGTTTACTGTGGGTTAGCAAAGAGCTTCCCCAAGAATGTGAATGTACAATAAATCCATGTGCAAGCGTGTTAAAGGATATCAAAGTGCACTTCAATTTCGTTTCAGACAAATTTACATGTCTAGGAGGTCATTTCACATGCTATACAAATGTGATAAAATGGTAGTTAAGAAGTCTATTTTTGCATATAAATATTTCAACTTTTGCATATAAGTTTTGCTCTTAGCATATAAGTTTGCCCTAGGTCAGCAAAATGCTTTCCCAAGAAGTTTTGCTTTAGTTTGTAAGTAAGACATTTTGTTGAGCAATTGTTCACAAATTGTTAACAAATTTCGTGTTATGCTCATAAGTGGTTTAGTTTCTAATTAGGACACTTACTTTGTAAATATACTGTAATCTCATGTGATAGTGTGCTTTGAAATGCATTAGCACTTTCTTGTACACTTTATGATGCTAATAAATTGAAGTCATTTTCTATGATTAATAGATTTTATCACAAGGAAGAAATAATGAACTCTAAAATGCTCCAGCATACTTCTACGTGGGAGCATTGAGCAGTCACGTGAAAAGTAATGGTTCTTATTAAAAAAAAATAAACCACTTAACAACATAACACGAAACTTATTAGCATTTTTAGAATAACTTATCAGCCAAAGTGTATTTCTTACCAATATTATTTTATGTAAATTATGGTTAATCACTTGCAAATTTCTTCAAAACAAAATGTAAATTTAAGCTTCTAAAATCAGTAGTAGGATTGAGAATTTGCAATTTATTAAAGTTATATAAATTCGTACAAGTTCAATCAAAAGAGAGTTTGTATACTCCCAATTTTCAATTTAAAACTGAAATATATACGAAATAGTTCTTACTTCCTATGACACGCAAATTTCTCTCTTCTATCCCATGATCTTATTTTGAACCATCCTTTTCTTAATCGATATTAAATAAAATATTGATATCTTATCAAAAGTAAAATTCTCATAATTAGAGCTAATAAATAATTGTGAGAACCACGTCATATATCAAACTCAGCTATATAGAAATAATGATACTAACTTATGCCAGAGGCCATAAGTAATTAATTTTCTAGAAACTCATACTTTTGTCCCACTTAACACAAAATTAAGAAAAGCAAAAACATTACTGCTCCCTAAAATGGTAACTTTGCAATGAAAACCCTGTTTAGAATGTATTATTGAATAAGTTTGAACTAAGCAAAAAAATGCTAACTTGATAATTTAAAGGACTGTTAACATATAATTAAATTTCACATCCTGTAGTCTTGGCATGTCAATTACATTGAAAATTAAAATGATGCTAAATCCATCAGTCATCTTTGGCTTGATAACCAATAGTTATTAACTCGATGAGAAATTTGCATGTCTATACACCTTGATTGTATATGCTACAAAGGTGATAAATTCTGCTAGTGGTTATATGCAACAATGTCCTCCCAATACCTAAGCAGAAATGACTACAAATAAGACTTGATTAAAGTCTATAGCGTGGTATAAAACTACAGCAAGTGACATGTACGCTCCCATCGTCATCCGATGATAAGGACCATAAACAGCTACTAGTTTGGTAAGAGCCTGTCACCAAAAAAATCACTATAGTCATCATACAACAATACGAAAAGGCATTAGGTGTTTAAGCAAATTCTTATTAGTTTAGAGATTATCCAGCAAAGGCCTCTGGAGAGGTATACCTTTGTCCCATAGGTAATTGCATCTTCAAGTTTTCCCTTGTCTAAAGTTATTTTTGATGACTCTAGGAGCTTCCATCAGTAGATGAGCATGTGACTTGCTGTGGAGAGTTAGAACACATATTAGATGCAAAATTTGGATCTATTTGATATATTTCAAGACATCATACAAGAGAACACATAATTATATTGTCTTGTCAACCTTATTACCTTGTGTACAGGGACCAAGCTGACAATATCAAATTTGTGGAAGAGCATTTGAGAATCCATGCCAAAATCCATTGGAACAAGCTCAATGCCAACCTAACATATAAAATAGAGGTACAAAACAAACTATCAATGAATAACTGCTCAATGTCCTTATCTAGAGCAACAATAAGCTTTGAATAAGACCAGAAGCTATAGAATGTACATAAGAATATAAGGGAATAAGCGACAATATTCCATCTATATTGAAAGCATTCCTCAAACAATCTATACAAAAAATGCAAATGAAAAAAAATTCACTTCTCAATTCTATTTCTCACTTCTATGAAATAGTATAAGGCTATTAAATAGCCTCAGTAAAAACTTCAAAGGAAGACTACAATGTAAAGCATATTACTAGTTAGTGACTGCTTTATCCTATATTACTATAGAGAAACAGAATTAGAAGCTAGTGCCATCACCAACAGCAAGCTTTCTGATGAATTAATTTGGTTAGACATGGAAATTATGTATGTTTCCATACCCTTGCAAGATGCTAGAAACTGGTGCAGCTGAAAGAAACTTCACATGCTATAGAGAAGAAGAGTCAATCTTATAATTGAATTATAAGTTCATCTCCTACAGCCATGATTTTGAGACAATTGAAACCATCAACTTGAGGTGGATATAGCAAACAAAATTAAAGGCTAAGAAGAATTTAAAATGATCACAAAGCCAGAATCTTTTAGATAACAAGGTGGATACAACAAGCAAATCAATCCATTAGATAAAAGAACAACATATGTATGAAAGAAAGAGCCATGTCCTTCCCATCTCATAATGAAAAAAAAAATTCTCAGTTTCCCTCATAAATTCAACACAATAACAATAGAACCCTGCATTACAAGTCTAACTCTCATAGAAACATAACAACAAACGCCTTCAATACAACCATAAAGTAAAACTCAAAATTACTAGTTATCATTTTTCCAACACGTCCACAAATTAAACCCCAAAAATGAAACCCATATTTCAAAGCTAATCAAGAATCAAAAGGCATCTCAAACATGAATTTAACAAATGAGGCAAGAAGAAAATAAAAATTAAAAACTTGATGAAATTTTACATGAAAATTGCAACTTTTGTTGGAGCAACTCCGCAGCTGGTGCTAGACCGCGACAATGGAGTGAGCTTGAGTGGGCAATGGAGAATAGGAGCACAGCTGTGAGGATTTGACACAAGGAGGGGCTCGTGGAGGAAGAGGTGGATTACTCATTGGCGTAGTGTGGTGAGGCTACCGTTCTTAACCCTTGAGAATAAGAATGAAAGTAAATTTGAGAGTAGAAAGTGTGGAGTCCCACTTCTTTTTGGAGGTTCCCTCTCAGAGAAAGAAGTTTTTTAGTCAAAGGGCCTTCTAAGATGCTTCAGTTC
This sequence comes from Dalbergia cultrata, assembly GCA_031216105.1. Lineage (NCBI taxonomy): Eukaryota > Viridiplantae > Streptophyta > Magnoliopsida > Fabales > Fabaceae > Dalbergia > Dalbergia cultrata. The sequence continues at coordinate 23,684,468 of CM062353.1, read as the reverse complement.
TTTATTTCTTCACCATGGGCCCTATTTTCCCTTCCCATACATTTTTTGTCGTCTTCTAAGTAAATAACATACGGTGTGCGTATGTTGTGCAAATTGTTTGTACACGTAACAACCCTCCTTTTTGGACTAATATTAATTAGTTAAGTCCTGCACATTTACGTTACCTGAGGAATTTTGAAGCTTAGACATTTTAAGCTTGAAAGAAAGTATGAGGCATTTTGGAAGCATAGAAATTTTAATCTTGAGAGAAAGTTAAACCCAAAAAGAATATGTTCTTTGTCTAGTGTCCAAATAGAAAAGACGGAAAACTATACATATAGCTATTAAGCTTAATTATTAGTCTACGTAACCATGCTAAAAATGGAGTGGTCACTATAAAAAAAAATGTCAATTAGCCACATTTGAAATGACATTTAACCACGTTTTTAGAGCGTCGCTAAATGAACTTCAACACCTATCAATGGCGTGGTTGTTACATGCGTGGCCACATCTCCATTTGTCATTTACCCACATTTCCTGAACGTGACTAAATCCCATTATCTAGCCACACAGCTATCATTTATCAACAGCTTAAAAATGTGGTAATTTCACTTTTTTTTTTAACAAAAACATACAAATAGCCGTTAATTAGTCTACAAATGGTGACAAATTTAAATGCTAGGAAACTGCATACAAGCTATTGAGAAATTTAACTATTCACATCATAAACATGATCATTTACACATTAAAAAAATAAAAAAAAAAAGCTTAAATCCTAACTAGTATGCTCAACCAATGAGGCAAAAAAAGAACAAAGAGCTTACAACTAAAACTCCCTCCAACTAGGATATAAGTAAATATAATATTTAAAAAGGTAATTAAACAAAGTAAGGTAATTAATTAATTACAGGACATATAATGCTATACCTCAACTATGGTGGGGACAGAATCCACGTTTGGAATTGGTTGTAGGGCTAAAATCGAAATCGCTGCAAAATAGAAAAATCTACTACTCCATGATCTAGGCCCTGCATTTGATGTTCAAATTGCTTCAAAACAAGAAATTCTAAATTTACCTTGGAGGAAGTAATGGTGAGCTCAGCTAAGAAATCATCAGACAGTGATGGAGACATAAGCATGTGCATTTAAACCAGTATCATGTCCATTTAGAGAGACTATTTATTATTTGCTAATTGCTAGAAATGTTAGTGTCATACAACAAGGAATTCAAATGTGAATGTAACATTTGCTAACTCCTTTATATTTGTAAAAGTATGCTTTTCAAGTACTATACGTAAAAAAAGTTCAAAAATAGAAATAACTACTAAAAATATTAAAAATCATTGTCATCATCATCTACAGAGAAACTTCCATTGCTTGGCTCAACATCATCGTTAGTGCTTGCAACCTGAAAAAACAAAAAAGAAAACATTATCCGAGAAACACCGAGAATAACCATATAGAGATTTTAGTTAGGAGCATTACCATTGAAGCATGGATTGCTACAAGTTTAGGATTCATGGATGAGGAAGGAACATGTTGGAGGAAGTGATACAGATATTTGGCAGATGCTAGCTTATACCAATTACACTAACCTTGATAAAAAAATAACATCACTGCAATTCAATCCCTCTATAGCATATATGAAAAATAGCACAAAGAACTGAAATTATCTTAGATTTATCAGATATTTTAGTAAGCGCACATCAAAACTACACAACATAATCATCATAAAGGCTTAGGTGCTTCTTCAAGGTCAAACTAAATATAGCATTCACACAAATCAAAGCTGTGATGACTATGTAAAAAAAGAAAAATTGAAGTGAGGACCACCATGCACCTTAAGTGGTATAAACCACGGTAGACTTCTCTCTTTTCTTTATTTTCTCTTCTCCTTCTCCTCTCCGTAGAACTCCAGAGACCTCCTTTCTTCTTTCTCTCTTCACTCCTTTCTCTCTTCTCTTCTCCCTCCATTCACTCCTTCCTTTCTTCTTCTTAAATTCACAAATAAATATCACCACCACCTCTATTATCATCATCTCCTCCTCCTCTTCATAATCTTTTCTCTCTTTTCCTCTCCTTACTCCATTTTTCTCTCTAACTCCATTAGAGAGAATTGAAGATTAGGAAGGTACTGAAGTGATTTCCTTCACCAATTTTACTCTCCAAGTGGTAAGTAAGCTTTTACTATACTCCATTTAAATTATTGAAATTTCTAATTATTTTAGGATATTTTTAGGGTTCTTAAACCCATGAATTTGGGATTTTTTATGATTTGGGGCTAATTGATGTTAATTGATAGCGTAGTTAGCTCACAAATATTAATATTGTCTTATTCCTAGAGCGATAGAGCAATCAGATGACAATACTTGAGTTGGTGGCATCAAAGGCATTGTTCTTCGATTCTTTGAACTAGTAATTGTGAGTAGATAGTGTATCTGTGATGGGTTGCATTTATGCACCCATTTTTTCTTCTTAACTTTGAACAATTTGCATTTGAATTATATTTAATTGATGTTGAATTAGCAATTTTACATTTTATCCTCATCATGCATTTTAGAATAATTTTGTAGCTATTAACATAGTTTTTAGTGAATTCTTTTATTTTTGGAGTTTTTCTTGGTACTAGGGACTTCCGGATTGGTGCATTGGGGCAAAAGGACAAGTTGAAGCAATTCTGAAGACCGCTCAAGCGGTCTGTAACCACCCAAGCGGTTAACAGAGAAGCAAATTTCTTGAAGAGCATCAGAAGACCGCCCAGGTGGTCATGTGGACCGCCCAGGCGGTGAGCAGAGGGACTCACGTTGAAAACATTGCTGAAGACCGCCCAGGCGGTCTCGATGACCGCCCAGGCAGTCTTGTGTTTGTGGGTCGTGTCAGTTTAGCCCACTTTAGCACCCGTTTGCGAGGAAAAGAGGACGCTAGCTTTCTGGCTGCGGGGGACGTAACCTAGGGGGATTTGGAGAATTAGAAAAATCTCTCTCTTTGGAAGCAATGGCTCTCTCTCTCTAGGCAATCTCTCTCTCTCATCTCTCTAGGTTTAGAGATTTCCTTTTGATAATTTTTGAGTTTGGAAGCATTATAATTTACAGTTTCTCTTGAATTTCTGATTGTAAACTCTTCACATGGAGGAGTAAATCCCTTACCTTGCACAGAGACAACGGAAGATCAATATTGTTCTAGAGGTTCTTGTTCTTTAATTTTAGTTCATGATTGGTTTTTCATTCCCTTTGCTTTCTCTTACAAATTTTGATTGCGATGATTTTGTAATCAAGTTTTTTTTTAGAATTGTCAATTATGTATTCATTGTATGCATAATTTTGATGCCGTTTGGAAATTGGGTTAATTGATTTTATTAATTCCAGTTGATAAGGGGACGAAATTAATTCTGTTAGGATTAGGCATCTGCAATTGATATTTGAAATTAACATAAGTTTATAGGGTCATGATTGTGATTGCTAGTTCTTGTGTTAGTTAAATTCTTAGCAGTAATACATTGTCTTTTATAATTGTTAAGTAGAATTGCATCATCTTTTATACGAAAGTATAATTTATGAAAGTTGTCATTGTCATGAATTTATCTGTTGAATCAATGATAGAACATGTCCTGATCTGAAGGAAGTCTTTGTGCAGGTAACTTTTACATTATAATTTTCTTACTTAAAATTGCCGTTCACATTCTTAAATCCCCAATTCTGTTTGAATCGATTTAAATACTTCCTTGTGAGACGACTCGGATTGCACTATAACTACATTTAGTGTGATTTGATCATAAAATTATCTTTTTAATTTGTCACGAGTAGCGACAGCTCGCGTTAATCTGTAAGTTACTTTATACATGATAAACAATATAAAATTATATAAAGAGCTGAAAGTATGTTGATATAGAAGAAAATAATTTATTTGTCAAAAAGGAGGATTATGCTTGAAGTGAAAAATATATATACATATAGAGACCAGAATATGATTATTATGCATATTTAAATAATTTTTGTTAAATTGTAGTGAATATTAAATTTTTAAATCATTTTATATAAATTATTAAGTTGAGTTTATGTTGTGCTCATGGTATCTTATGTAACATGAGGATGGATTTTTGGTGTTGTAAAAGTATCTTGGAATTGGAATTGTGTTAGAAACATCAATGATTTATTTATGAGAACTATTAAGGTCATAATGTGATTGTTATTCTTATTTAAATATTTTTGGGTTGGAATGTAATAAATATTGAATTTTAGAACATTTTATATTAATTATTAAATTTGAATATATTTTATGTCTAATGTATTTCATATAACATGAGAATGGATTTTGTGTTGGAAAATATTCTGGAAGTGGAATGTGCATGATTTTGAGTTAATTTAGGGGAAATTTCCTAGTTAGAACCTGTAGTTAATGGCAGGGACATTAGCCTCGGTGCACCATGAGAAACTCTAGTTAGCAGGAGGGATGCTAACTCACATATGACTTTTGTTATGTCTGAACTTATATATGGCTTAGGGCCAACTCTAGTTAGTAGGAAAGATGCTAACCCGTACATGACGTTTGCCATGTCTGAACTTGTATGGCTACGGGCCAATCATGTATGGACTTATTATTGTTCTGCTTCGGATAACTCCCCATTATACTTAAAATTATGTAATTATGTAAAGTTATGTTTTCAAGATATCTCATGTTATAGCTATATATATGTTTTAATGAGTAAATATACATTATTATGTTTATATTATTCTATGATTATATTTAGTAAACTATGGATATCCTATCTCTCGCTGAGTTACAAAACTCACCCCGTTGTATTCCATTTTTTTACGAATCAAAGGCTGTGTCTTGGATCTAGTTCTGTTCCTCCGGCTCAGCCTTAGGTGCATTTCAAGTTGGTGAGCCTTCTTGTGAAGGCCGTTATGTTAGAGTTTCATTTTGTTTTAGTCTGTTAGTTTATTAGATGCTCCATGTGTTACAGGCAGGGTTCTCGGACTTATATTATGTTTATGTTTAAGAACTAATGACTTACCTATACAAACTATGTTATGGAAATGATTTGTAAACTTAATTTGGTATTATGTTTGAAACATATGTTGAAATATTGTTTTATGCTGAAAGGATGCATTCTGAGAATGCTTGATGCCCATTTGCTGAAATTTAAATTGTAAATATTACAAGTTATATTTCAATTTGGGGGAATGCTTGAAAAACAGAGGGAACTCTGTCCGTTTTTCTAGAAAATTTGGTGTTTTAAGGCTTGCTAGGGAAGGTGTTCCCTATGCGCCGGTCATGGCCTAAGTTGGGTCGTGACAAAAGCAGGACATGGAGCCATATGCTAATGCAGAATCCTATATTCATGTATAAAGGTTTTACCTTCAGAGCAAGTGGAACATGGAACATCAAATACAGGTGTACTGCAATCCAGTCAACTAAATGAGATCATGGATTGATACAGGAACAAGGATTTCCTCTTCTTCACATAAAGTCTCGAAGAAGAGCAATCCCAACAGCAAATATGCAGAAAATGTAGATTTTGAGGGGTTGAGAATAAAGCTATACACAAACATAATGTAGCAGTTTAAAAGTGTTCAATATCAGTTACTAATAGTTTTGAAAGCTTTTTTGAAAGTACTGTAACAGATCATGAAGAGTAAAAGTCTGGGGTATACTCTTTATACTAGTAGAAAAGAATATCAAAGTTGTAATAACAATATACCACCCATGAAAATCAAAACTAAACAAAACCAGTTGACAGAGTTAGAGATGGAAACCAATATTAGGAACAAGTAATATCCATGAATTTTCTTCTTCTTTTTTTCATTTTCATATCAAAAGAGGATAGGTAGCTAAGTGTCCCATCTTGCGATAAAAGCAAACGCAAGCATGAGAAAAAATAAACACAAGGCTTAACAACTATGATGAACAAGATTACAAGGAAGTGAAAAAATAAACCGGTTTATATTATGGGCCTGTTTTTGTGATTTTTTTTTAAATTGTTTCAAAATATATGTTGATTTTTCAAAAAATCAAAAGGTTGGTTTCATGTCTAGTTCATGGCTCTTAAAGATTGGGCTAGGCCAACAAAATGCTAGTCCAAAATTAACCTAATCCAAAAATGACTTGTTTTGACTGCTCAATTATTCATCCATCTCATATTCAATGATAATAAAATAGAGGACATCTATTTTGGGTGTCAAAAAAAATTACTCTTTCAATAACAAAAATTTTGTGATAGTGATATATAGAAGTTTTTCCTTCAACCAAAAAGGAAAGAAGATTTCTTCCCCTTATAGGTATACTGAGGATTGGATGTCCTGATAAAGATATGGGTCATGATATTATTGATGATGACCAAGTCATAGATGTGTTAACCAAAACAAAACAAAGAATAAAAGAAAATAGTGTCAAGTTGAGAAGAAATAAGCCCAATAAAATCAGCACTGTTAATCATAGGTTTGGCCAGATTGAGGATGTAGATTCGGATGATCAAGAAAATCTACATGTTGAACATGACAAAGTAACTTTGACAGATTTAGTTCATCCTTTGTGAAATATAATACATAATAACCTTTTTTATTCCAGTACACAGATCAAAGCTGAAAACTACAACAGAAAAAGCCAGCAGAAAGGTACAATCATCAATCAACACCTAAACCAGGTAAACAAACAAACCAGCAACATGACAAATACTATTAGGACAGCCATAGGGGCACACACCAACTCGTTATACATCTCCCACATTTATGTACAGAAACGTTAGATGACAATGGGATCCAAAAGCACCATAGCAACGAAATCTTTCATGAGTTCTCCATTTGTATATCTATCCTCAAAGTTTGAGTACATGAAATCATTTATACGTGCAAAACCAAGAATACAATCAAGCACGTGCTTTGGTATACCGTCTGACTTGAGGTACCCTTCATTTATATCCTTCCAAAAGTCTTCTGTTTCCTTGTGGACTAGTTTATAGGCCTCCTCTTGTGAAATGCCATATTGTTTCATACAACATTCAACTCCGGAAGCAACATGATTCCTTTGCCGCTCAAACTATATATAAATAGTCCCAATCCAAAAGCTCAATTAGATAAATCATGTAATTAATTATCAATATTATTCATTGAATTAAACCAAAGCTAGCTAATGTTACATATCTAATCAAGGCTCTTACTGAATTAATATTGGGTCAAAATATTTAGGGAAAATAGTACGAACCATCTTAAATTTTTATCATCCTACAAGTTATTACCAGAATTTACAAAACTATTTTTTTACCTCCCTAAACTTTGGTTCATAATTTAATTAGTTAGTTTATTTTAATTGTGTCATCTCGTTAAACGATTAATTTGAATATTTTTCTATTAAAAAAAGTAGGAATTATATTGTTAATTTTTTAATTTCAAGAAATATAATGATACAATGCATATAATTTCAAGGATGGAAATGAATTCCTAATCCTACTAAAAAAAAAAGTTGTCAGGAATTATTCTCTACCTTATGTGATGCTAGGTCATTCTTTAGCCTACAAATAAGTGATGCGGCTTTCACCATCGTTGGATCACTGAAAATCCAATCAAACACCTCTTTGGTTGCAAATTCTCCAAGACCGATAAATACTACCATCTGAAGTAGGCATGTTGAAGATGCAACTCCATTAACCTTGTATTCATCATATGATGGAATATAACCCTCATGGCACCATTTTGCTTCTACCAAGTAACATTGTGACAAGTTAAAAAACTGCAAGTAAAATAATGAAAATGCTGATTAGTCAAATAAGTGGAGGCTGGAAAGTATAATATTTCATTTGAATATTAAGGAGTTAAAAGCCTACAGCTTGTTTAACATATTGCAACACCAAACTCGAGTTTCCACCATTTGCAGTGATCACCAACTCTATTTCATCCCATAGTGCTACGATTGCATTAAATACCACTTTGAAGCACTCTGGAAGAGATTCAATTGGATTAATTTCCTCTCTGAAAAAAAAAGAAAAGTGAGAGAGAGAGAGAATTATATAGATAAAATCTATATAAGTTAAAGGATTGTGAGATTAAATTTGAGGAGAATGCAGATAATCAGTTGTAACTGCCATAATCTTTTAAGTCATTCTACCATTAGGATAACAAAATACTAGCTTCATTCTCAAATAAATGTCCAATTTTAAATATGCACATAAATTAATAAAATGATTGGTAAGATTTTGATATTAGGATTATATTAGATGTGTTTTACTAAATTATGCCCACTACTTTTCTCTCTTTTTCTTGATTACTCTCTTTCCTCCACTTATCATTTAATAGGTGTATGGTTAAAAAAAATTAATATTTCGTAGATATCTAAAATGGACACAGTTAAAGTAAAAATTTTAAAATAAACTATATTTATAAAATAAAACACTTATTTGAGAATAAAAATAATTATAAAATTGGTCAAGACTTTTTTACTCAAATCAACCTTTGGATTGCCTCTGTCAAGAGCTTAAGCTCTTCAAATGTGCCATAGGCATCATAAGTATCATCTAGAAGAGAGACGCATGTATTCAATTTGCACACCATCCTTCTCGCAGTGCTATGTTTGGATTCCATCGACATGGATAAAGGCCAAAAGTATGCCTCAAACACCCTATTTCTTGCATAAGGGATCTTTGTCGCAAACTCTGATATTTTCCACCACCTGTAATACTAAAACAAATTATATCTAACAAACAAATGGTAAGAATTAATGGAACTACTACCTTTTTTTACTATCTACTAAAGATTTTACGGATATAGCCAATAGGAATAAAAATGAAATAAAATTTCATAAATTAACTTTATGCATAAAATTACACATAAAATCTAATTTATGAAAAAAATTTCTTCATTGTTATCGTCTTGCCAAACTCACCTCTGATATGAATGCATCGTCCAAAAAAGAAAACTTAATAAGAGTTGATCAAGATTTGGCATCTTAGATCTTGAACCGTTACAGGTCAAGAAATCCCCAAAAGCAATTGAGAAAAATATACTCTTGAACTTGGGCTTCAAGTCTTTCAAGTCTAAACCTTAATCCTATACATTATGTTAAAAGAAATCTATTTTGTCCATTTTTCTTTTTTAACAAGGAGTACTTGATTATACAATTATAGTACTTACTTGGTGTTACTGCCAATTTCTTTTTGGTGTAATTTCTGTAGCATATTGAAATCTAATTTTGCAAAGTTCAGAAGAATTTTTCTGTGAGAAGGATCTTCCTCGTAGAAAGACAAGTAGCGTCTTGCCTCAATCCTTGGAACTTCCTTGTGAAGAGGTTGCCTTAAGCTTTGATTGATTTGAGCAACAAGAGATGGGCTCAATTGATGGGTCATGGACTTAAGGTTAGTGTATGTGAAATCAATTGCTTCCTCTAGTATATCTTCCCCATGAACCCTTAATTGTGCAGCTTCATACAAGCTGAGCATTCCCTGAACATCTCGGGCAATTCTTTCGTTGAACTTTCCTTTGTTCTTGAATTGGTTGAATATATCTGCTACCCACACATTAACTATCTTTAATATATCCAGTTGCACTCAGAAAATTTAGATAATAGAGGCAAATATGATACATAAGCATAACAAAAAAAAATTCTGGGACTCTTATAAAATTTGAAAGTTTCTGTATATTTTAATTAGTTGTGACTAACCAAGAATAAATTACGTGTCCCACTAAATTAAATTTTTGAAATCTATCAAATCAAAAAACAAATTATAACCGTTGATAACACAAAAAGTACAAGTACTAAATAAACCAAAGGAAAAACCCAACAAAAATTGCACATAATTTTTGGCTTAATGTGTAGTCAATTTCATAAAATAATGTAGGCAAAATATATATACATCTAAACACTGCTGAAACAATTTTTTAAAGAGTGATGTTAGATGTACAACTAAATTATACAATAAATGCACACTGCACACCATTGGATTTGATGAATGAGTGGGATGAGTACGGACCACACATCACCTCCAATGGTGATGATGGTAAGATGTGTGGTGTGTATTTATTACGTAATTTAGTTGTACACTAAATATTATTCTTTTTTAAATCTTAATGGGGCAAGAGCCGCAAACATTGGTCATAAATCTGTCTCCATAACTAAATGCTTGTGCATTTTCTTGGTAATGCAAATAGCACCAGCATATATATATAGTACTACATACCTGATGAAATGTGGTACCCTTTTTGTCTCAGCAAACGAAAGAATACTGCAAGAAAGTGAAGGCCACCTTCTTTTTCGGTGAGGTTATTGTTGGTATAGCAATCGTGGATTTGTTCTAGTGCTTCGTCAATTTCACGTTCAAAATGATGAGATATACCCAGATGTTGGATTGAGTCAATTAAGCTTAATTTTTGTGAGATATTATTACTTGAAGATAGAAACATCTTCTTCACTTCCTCTTTGTGTATCTCAGCTTGCTGCTTCATATTGTCATTAACTTCCTGAAAATATGTAGTTGCATGGAATGAAATGTTCGAGCATTTAAACTTTCAAGAATATGAATTAAAAAAAAAATGATTTTGTGGGAATATCCTATTGATTAGCTGCGTGACAATTATCGAGGTTTGAAATCCAAATTTTGCTAGAAATGGTTGAAGGGATCATATTATTGAAACGTAAATAAATACTATTATGCCGGAAAAGTTTCGACCTCAAGTGTCCGAATTTTGTTACTATTATGACACATTATTTTAATTTTCTTATTTTTGGTTCAATTGCTTTGTCTTTGTCCTCTCTGATTATATCTAAATCTCTTATAATTTATAACAATATTTTATCAGAATGATAATATCATCAATAAAAATTGCTTATAATTTAACTTTTTTCAATCTTGACTTGTGCACTTACCTGAATAGCTGAGCATTTTATAGCCTTTTATACATATTTCCATTAACGTACTTAATTGAGGAATGAAAAATGAGTAAAAATTATATGAATATATTTCTTATATAAAATTCATTCATATAATTTTTATCTTACAACCAAACATATCCTTAGCAAGTTGCTTGCATATATTGAAATTAGATACTAATCCAAAATTTAAATTATGTAATATTTCATAAAAGTATTATGAGATTTTTTTAATATATCAATATACTGTAATAATAGCAATACTAATTAGATTTAACCACTTTTGAAGTAATGAATATGAGATTTAACCACTTTTACTGATACGATAATATATAATTAGATAACAGTATAATATTATTATTGTATAGAAGTTAAACTCTACTAATTAATTAATATCGATGCATAAAAAACTGCAAATATAATAAACTAGCTACCATACCAATGATTGTGAATCATATTGAAGGAAAATATCCCCCCAAATGCTAGGACGAAAATTTACACACGGTCGTGTAAAGTGATCAGATATTGCATGTTGGGTCGAAGTAACTAAAACAGGAGCTGGAAGAGACATCTTAATTGGCTTTGAGATATGGTGGATAATTGGCTTTGAGATATGGTGGGATGAAATTAATCTTTATTAGTGGGCCTATATATAGATATGATTCTTCGTGGGATGAGGGAGCAGTTAGCGTACACGCTGCTCGCCTGATTGTGGGTAGGGCCAGCCGCCATGTAGGAGGGTGACGAAGGATTTATCATCAACGTGGAATTGGCCTAGTTTTGTTTCTTTAATTTTCATGTGTTTTTTCTTTTTTGTTTCTTCAATTATTCACTGCTCACAATAGTGGCAAATCCCTTTAATGTGAAAGCTCCTCCAAGCACTACAGCCAAAAAAGTGTTTTGCGGCGGTTCATTTCGGGTTTTGAGGCTGTTAAAACTGCCACTACTAACCCTTCGCGGCAATTTGGCAACTGCTGTTATCCTGAGCGTCACCAGCCATCTTGCGACGGTTTCAGCAACTGCTGCAATAACAACCGCAAAATATCAATGTCAATTAAATAGTCGCGAATTGCATTTGAAAAAAACTAGTTTAAACTTTAGCTGCGGTTTATGTGGCCCTCTTTTTTTACTTTATTTTGTGGTGGTTAAAATCCACCGCAACTTTTATTCATGAAAATTTACTGTAGTTTTTGCGGCATTTTGTGCAATTGCATCTATTGGTTGACAGTATGCTAAACCAATGTTGTGGCGGTTTGGAATCGCGGCAATATAATATACACACACACACACTACCATACCAATGCACATCCCTTTTTTTTTTTTTTTAGTTTTGATCTCAATAACATTTTCAAACTAGCCTATGCTTGTGTAATCTTTCTTTGAATCCATTTATTTATAATTAAAATCAAATTCATTAATATACCTAGAAATATTTAAACAAATTGTTCCAAGTATATAATCCAAAAGAAATTAAGTACAAATCAATGCATATGTTACAACCAGGAAAAAAAAAAGAAAAAAAGAGGAGTGGACCACCTATGGGCAATGCAAATTCTAATTTATAAGATATTTTTTCTCTTAAACATTAGTATGGGAAAAGTTATATAAAATTAGTATAAAAAAATTTACAAAATTAGTCTACAAACGAGGATAACTTTCAGGGTTTGTGTGTCTATATATATATATATATATATATATATATATATATATATATTTTCGGTCAGGACCATGTTGAAATCTCCAATATTACTTCTAGGCAGAGTAATTGGAAATTGAGGCAGAGGCTTACACAATACTTGTGCATGTATTTGGTGGTAGTAGAGTTCAATGCTGTTACTTTGTATACATCAAGGATTTTATTGTTGAAGCTAAGATAAAAATATTTTTTATTTTTATTTTTTGGTGGCTAAGCGTTTATAAGATGCCGAATGGCCCCAAACTTATAACGCAGGAATTTGACCAAACAAATAAAAAGTGCCTTTAGCTTAAGTTAAGGGTATTGACTTCACGCATAAAAAATATAAGGTATATATCTGATGATGTTGCGGTCAAAAGATGGAGTAATAATAAAATCATTAAGGAGCATTTGTTACAATAACGTTTAAAAAGTATTTAGAAATGTCAAGGCTTCTATGGCTAGAAATGGTAAGGTTTAGAATCATCAATTGCATTGGTGAACAAGAAACTAGTTTGTTTAGCTTCAAAAATATCTGAGAATCTTTGTTCAAGAATAAATTGACAACTTATTTAATTAAATTGTGTAAGCAGATCCCGAATATGCATAATTTTATGAATATTTATTTTGACCTTCATATTTTTTTATTTAAATATGTTTGACTACGGTCTAGAACAGTACTACTCAGCTTTATATTCAGGATTTATTTATTTATTGAAATACTACAATATTATGATTTTCAGTTGAAACTGGATTATGGCCCTAACCCAATTCTTTCTGTGCTGGTTACGCTCCTAAGTTAAGGCGTGACAAAGTTTAAATATTAAATATTGCAAAATAATCTTATAGGATATGTGTATTAAATCAAACAAGTTGAAAAAATATTCTCAGAAATTTCTGAAGCCTAACAAATGAGTTTCTTGTGCAGCAATACAATTGATGATTTTAAACCTTGACATTTCTGCCCATAGAAGCCTTGACATTTCTAAATACCTTTTGAACGTTATTGAACGTTTTTTTGTTTTTGCTTAACTCTACTTGTAGTTATTGCGGAAACAATTATTAACACCCAAAAATGAAAAGATATCACAGTAAACATATCTTTAGTCTATGTAGAAACAAACTTAGTAAAACTTTTAACTTAGGACGTTACCATGCCACGCATGACCTGTTTATTTATACTCATTTCTGTAAATTAAAGAAAGATATTATTCCAAAAGTTAAGCGTGGAATATTCCCTTAACCAAATAAGAAAAATAAATGTTATATTTTTAAAGTGGAAAGGAGAGAAATGAATGTGAAAAAATAGGTGTCGATTTCCATATATTGTTGTTGTTTGTTCTGGCAAGTGGCATCCTATCCACTTGGACCTGTGTCCTTGACGGTGTGTCCATGAGTACCAAACCTTCGATAATTAATGATGCAAATAGAGAGTTTGGTGACATAAACTTCCCATTTGGCGTGCCGCATGCTTGTTGATAACTTGCTTGCTTCTCCCCTCTCCATCATATCAAAACTCTGAACTACACTTGTCAAGAACTCCAATGACATGTTGGTCTGCTAAGTTACTCATATTCAAATCATTGGCTTATTCAAATGATAAAAACAGATATTTAGTATTAAAAAATGGTTTAATTTTGGAGTTATCCGATCGCATACTTTTATTTGCATAGTCTTTTAAATAATACATGTTAGAATAAATTATATTTACTGACGTAATAACACAACATTAGATTATGATTAAATCCTTAAATACACACCACTTTTGGAAAGTAATTGACTTCACACATAAAAAAATATAAAGGTATATATCTCATGATGTTACGGTCAAAAGATGGAGTAATAATAAAATCATTCAGGAGCATTTGTTTCAACAACGTTCAAAAAGTATTTAGAAATGTCAAGGCTTCTATGGGTAGAAATGTCAAGGTTTAAAATCATCAATTGTATTGCTGCAAAAGAAACTCATTTGTTTAGCTGCTTCAGAAATTTCTGAGAATATTTTTTCAACTTGTTTGATTTAGTACACATATCCTATAAGATTATTTTGTAATATTTAATATTTAAACTTTGTCACGCCTTAATTTAGGAGCGTAATCAGCACAGAAAGAATTGGGTTAGGGCCATAATTCAGTTTCAACTGAAAATCATAATCTTGTAGTATTTCAATAAATAAATAAATCCTAAATATAAAGCTGATTAGCACTGTTCTGGGCTATAGTCAAACATATTTAAATAAAAAAAGATGAAGGTCAAAATAAATATTCATAAAATTATACATATTCGAGATTTTCTTACACAATTTAATTAAATAAGTTGTCAATTTATTCTTGAATAAAGATTCTCAGATATTTTTTAAGCTAAACAAACTAGTTTCTTGTGCACCAATGCAATTGATGATTTTAAACCTTACCATTTCTAGCCATAGAAGCCTTGACATTTCTAAATACTTTTTAAAAGTTATTGAAACAGATGCTCTTTAATGATTTTATTATTACTCCATCTTTTGGCCGCAACATCATGAGATATATACCTTATATTTTTTTTATGTGTGAAGTCAATACCCTTAACTTAAGCTCAGGGCACTTTTTATTTGTTTGTTCAAATTCCCGCATTCCTACGTTATAAGTTTGGGGCCATTCGGCATCTTATAAACGCTTAGCCATAAAAAAAAATAAAAATAAAATATTTTTATATTAGCTTCAACAATAAAATCCTTGATGTATACAAAGTAACAGCATTGAACTCTACCACCACCAAATACGTGCGCAAGTATTGTGTAAGCCTCTGCCTCAATTTCCAATTACTCTGCCTAGGAGTAATGTTGGAGATTTCAACATGGTCCTGACCGAAAATATATATATATAAAGTGGTCATCATCACTAGCATTACTATTAATATCTTCTTTCTGGTTCTGGTTCAGAATTAATTAATATTGTTAATAAAGATTGTTTTATCTCTTCATTTTTACAGCTTTTTGCAAAGTGTCCTGGTTTTCCATACTTCCAACAGACATTCTCTTTTTTAATATTTTTCTTATATTTCTTTGTTGGAATTGTTGGTTTATTTTGATATGTTTGTGGAGGTTGATAATATTGTCTTTTATAATAGCTTTTAGGATTATGGGCTCTTATAGATTTAAAATTTTTCTTTATTTGTTTCTTTCTTTGGCTACTAGGGGCTCTTAACGGTTCTACTCCGTATTGCTGACAAAATGTTCCTAATTCTCTTTACTACTTAATTTTTCTTTTCTCATTCTATCTTGTAATTTTATATCATTACACACTTCTATTTCTGTTTCTACTATAGTATTATGAATTTGTCCAAAGGTTAATAGCTCATGAGTAAATTGGGTCCCAAAGTGATATTGTAATTTCTATATGACTTTTATAGCAAATTATCTAGGTAGGGCTGCTACAAATCTCTCTTTCCAAAAGGGTGTATTAGCATCTTCTCTTATCATTACCTTAGACAAGAATGCATCTTTATACCATCTATAATCAGACATAGTTGGGAATTTTAAACTAATTAATTGGGTTCCTATTATTTTTCTAAATATGTTTGGATCTCCTATAAAGCTTTTAAGGATTGAAAATATTAAAGTGGTCATTGCATCGAAAACTATATTTTCATCTTCTTGTTTAACACTATTAAGAATTGCATTTTTATCATCTTGGGTTAGGAAGTTATCCCATCAACCTTTTAATTGTCCTGTAAATTCATGAATTATTACTCTTGCAATATCTGATTCTGGCATTTTTCTTGTTTTATATGCAGTAGCCACTATTGCCATTTGACAAGTTAAATCTAATATAGCTTGTTCACTCATTCCATTTATATTCCATTCTACTAAGCTTGTACCATCAAAAGAGTTTTGTACAAATTGATTTCTTTCTTCAAAACTTATATCAGTTGGTGTGGGTCTTGTATAATAATTTCTTAATTTTGGATAATTATTTCCTCTATTATTTAATTTATTTATTTCTAATTCTACAGTATTTATGACTTTTTTCCCTATGGTCAAATTTTTAATTCTCTTTTAAATCTTCTATATTTGTCTCAAGTGGTGTTTTAAGACTAAAATTATTCAAGCTACTATTGGATAATTATTTTATATATTGGTGTTTCTATTAGTTTTGGGTTTGAACTTGTACTTTCCATTTTATTCTCAATTCTTCCTAGTTGTTTACTCATTATGTCTAGCATTATATTTGAATAATTTATTTGTTGATGTATTTTCTTAATGTCTTGTTTATCTACGTTACTTTCTAAACTTGTAGTAGTCTTATATCTTATATTTCTACTTCGGTATTATCTAAGACCTTTATCACTGTATTTTCTTTTGGAGGGTATTCTGATTCTATTATTTTTACTGATGTTGTTTTCCATGTGGATGTTATTTTTACTAAAGGACATATTTCTTTTACTTGATCATTTTCATAAATATTTTTTAACCAATCAAAGAAATATAAATTAATCTCATTGTCTTCTATATATTTGTAAAATATTGACCTTATTTCTCCTGTCTCATTTTTACTAAAAGTTTTAAAAAACCAATCACTTATTTCTCTATTATATTCGGCTTCAAAATCCGTTTGTATCCATTTTTTTTTTTATCAATTTCAAAGGATTCTTCTCTATTTAACACATTTAATATTTGTGATGCTAATGGGGAATATTGAGTACTATTTTCATAAACTGGAGTTGCTATTCTAGCTCTACTATTATCAATTCCTCTTATATCTATATTTATTGTTGATCTTTCTACTGAATGTCTAGATGTTTCAGGCTTATATATATGAGGTTCTCTTAATTTTACAGATGCTGACCTATTCATTCTTAACCTTATTTTATTTCCTTCTTGAATTATTTCTCTAAATTGTGTGTTTTCAATTTTTATTGGATCTATTACATCTTCTAATAAGCATTCTTCTGGAACATTTTTAATACTTCTGAATGTTTTAATTTCTTAGGAACTTGTACAGTAGTTTTTCTTAAATTTGCTTGCACTAAAACAGTTTCATCTCTAGGAGATTGCTTTAAAGCTCTAAAATTATAATCTATCTTAGTTATCTTGTAATATATTCTATATATTATCTGAAAGGGATCATATTTCTCATCAATTATATTATTAGGGGTTTTTACATATAATTTTATTGCTTCTGGAGTATAATCATTATTTATGTTCATTGCAAAATTAGGATAGCAGTTAAAGAAAACTGGACCATCATGGCAATTACTTTCTAAAGTAGCTATTAATGAGTCTTCAAATTTTTTAAACCTTATATCTCTTAATAACACCAATATTGGAATATTTATGCCTATCTTAAAGTTTGGTTTAGCTTCAACTTGTATTAATCCTAGATGGATAAAATTAAATTCTCATTCTTTATGCTCTCTTAGTTTTTCAGCTTCTAGTACATGTATTATGTTATTATTACTTGTTCCTAGATAACTATATTCTAACATATGTATTTCTTCATCTCTTTATTGCCAAAAATATTGAGTTTAATATACTTAATTTTTTCTTATTATTGGTATAGACTAATTATGTAATCTTTCTTCTATTTTTGCTATTTGTAATTCTAATAAGGGGTTATTATTATTATTGGATGATGAAGTTTCTTCATTATTTTCTCTTACTACTATCTCATTATTTCTTCCTGAGTTCAAATTATTTAAGGTTCTAAGTAGACCTGCCATTAATCTAATCAAAGTTTCTTGCTACGGGACCACCCTAGCTGACCAATGGCTTAACTACCTCTCTCAGGTCTTACTAGCGGGACCACTATCCAGGCTTACCAACGTACAAATGGCTCTCACCGCTACAGTACACTCCGAGTTCAATTAACAATCAGAACTAACTCAGAAAGATAAGAAACAGAACTTAACAAAGAAATAACTTCATCAGTAACAGAGAACAAAATTAGAACAAACTTATATCCAACAATATCATAAAAACTTGGATCCCCAAATATCAAATCCTAAGCCTCTCTCGCAACTTAGGCTCTGATACCAAGAGTGTGCGGATCGTTACGGAGTAGTAGGAAAACATAGTATAAAATATAAGTCTATAACTGTAAGTGGCTTAATTATTTTATGAGCTTTTGTTTTAATGATTCCTCTCTATATTCTTAGAATTGCAAGAAAAATAATTTTAAAAAATTGAAAAAACGTATTAGAAACTATTAAGGAATTTGAAGCCAATCCTTTCCCAGGAGATGAAATATTGTTAAACCAAGTATAAAATATGCTTCTATCTCTAAATAACAATTTAAAGCGAATTGAAAGAAGGATGAATTATTGTTAAATGTACTCTTTATACTCATTAAGAAAAACATTAAAGTCTCTTGATCATATTTGAAAACAAACTTTACAAGAAATATTTGATTTAGAAATAAGACAACAAAATTTCCAAAAGTTATCTCTCTCTCTCTCTCTCTCTCTCTCTCTCTCTCTCTCTCTCTCTCTCTCTCTCTCTCTCTATATATATATATATATATATATATATATATATATATATATATATATATATATATATATATATATATAACACTTTAAAGTTATCCTTGTTTATAGACTAATTTTGTACATTTTTCTACACTAATTTTATATACCTTTTTCCATATTATTGTTTAAGAGAAAAATATCTTAGAAATTAGAGTTTGCATTTGTCTTATTTTATATTATTTTAAAAACGAACTAGTATAAGGATTTTGAAAAAAAAAATTCATTTCCTTACAATAACGTCCAATATAATTTGATGAAAAAAAGATGTCAAATCATATAAGCAACTACATACAACCATAATAAATGTCCACCATAATTTATCTTTTTCTTGAATTTTATTGAGTGATAATACAAAGTGATTTTATTTTAAACATAAATTAATCTAAAGAAAAATAGTGTAAAAATATATAATTTTTCTCAACCTTTAACAATATTGTTATCTCCCTTTCAACCTATCTTATCCTCCAACCTCCTATTGGCTACATTCGTGATGTTATTTATACACATTTTATGTGAATATCATTGTACATAGAGTTGTGTTATTTATACTCAATATTCATGGTACACCGTATCAACTTGAACTGCATCCACCATTAGAAGATATGTAGGCCCTATTTAAGTGAGGTCCACACTCCATCTAATGGTGGATGAAGCGAAAGTCGGCATGATGTCCTACACTCAATGAGTATAAATAACATTTTTCTTGTATATAATATGATCCAACCACAATCCATGTCATTGCTTCATCATATCGCAAGCTTACTCTTAACTTTAAGACAAATGATAATATAGACTTGGGTTCACCATGAATCCAAGACGTGGCAACATATCCATCTCTTGTTTTTAAAATAATAACACATATTTTTTTATCAGATTTTGGATGATGAATGTTATGTCATGTGTAGGGTTCACCATGAATTCGGGTTTATACTATCATCACTCTAAAATCTAGTAAGGTAAGAGAAGATACAAAGAAATTAAAAACAAATGATAATCACGAGACCTAGTACATTGGTAGCTAACTAGGTTCTTTAAGCATTTGGTCAGGGTTCAAACCTTGACGGTGTGTATAGAGAGCACCTTTAATAGTACATTGGTTGCTAGTTGAATTCTTTAGGTATCTTGTACGATTATTTTACAATATTTAATATACATATACTTCAAGAGCATGGATCCGGGTATGTCATTTTTTTTTTATACTTATATCCCATTGTGTGATAATCATAAAATCTAAGATCCTTAACGGGCTTTGTCACTTTCTGAATTGTGTACTAAAATAAAAATTACGGTTAACAATTGGTATCAGAGTATTACGCTATGGATTTTATGACTCTCCATTAATGATGATGGTTTTCCAATTTGTATGAACACTGGATTTTGAATTAGGGAATTTTCTATGTTGTTATTTTGTGATGCATTTTCATTGCAATGGAAACAACAATGAAGTAGAAATTATGTTTTATCATGAATGAATTCATGGTAAATGTAAATAACAATTCATGAAATTCATATACTGTGTTGTTTCACCTTGTCTTCAGAAATAAATTCTTTTTTGAGGCTTTGCTTTGTGAAGCAACATTGAATGCCTTATAAAAGAAATCTCATTCAAGAAACACATCAAAGGCATTCAACATTAAAGCAAACTCCTTTTTTTGCAATTATGGTGTACGTTATTGACTATGTATGAAGAATGGTTTCCTTTTTCCTTATAATATTTAGTGTGAATAACATGATACTAATTTACTAATGTGTATGTCATGATTGTGGCATTGTTGGAATATGTCATGGTTGATTAGAGTCTATTGTGCATTGTCATATCACATATCATGCACATGTATAGCACATTTGGTCTTATTGTTTGTGTGTGTGTGTATATATATATATATATACATGAATAAAACTTCATGTTTAATTTTCTCATAATTTAACATACTTATAAGATCATGTTTAATTTTCTCATAATTTTAACATACTTAATTGTTTAGAATATTTAAATGAAGCATTGGCATGGAATCACAGAATATTTAAAGTTTCGAATTATTGTATCTGAGATTCATCGCTCACCAAAGTGATCAAATCTGAAAAATCATTTAATAGTTCCAACTAAACATCTGATCAAAGTCCAAACCTTCTTTTTGGTGGAAGCCTTTTGTTACCACCCTAGCTTTATATTTTTGGACTATTCCATTAGGTTTCATTTTTACTTTAAACACTCATTTACACCTTATAGGAGTTACGTTGGGTGGAGGGTCAACTAATTTTCAGGTTAGATTTTTAATAAGGGCTTGATATTCTTCTTTGCGCTATTTTGTAGTCAGGTGAGGAGAGAGCTTCAGACACTAAATCTAGTTCTTTTTACAGCAGGTTAGCAGATGAGTCAGTGAAAGCTAGGGAAGTAATGGGGCGGGTTTTTGCTCAACCCAACCCTGTCTCATACCATATAACATGAGTCTTAACCTGCCCCATCCCTATCTGTGGGTTTTACAAATTTAAACCCACACCCGCCTCCCAGGTACCTACCCCACCCCACTAGGTTTTACAAAACCTGTGAAATTATCTCAAAATCTAAAAAATCAAACAAAAAAAAATATAAAAAACCAATGTTAATATTTAAATTCTAAAGTACTAATTATCAATACAAAAAAAATAACAAAATAATCTTTGCTGAAAAGAAGATAGGTCAAAAGGAGGTTGTAGTCTAGATGAGTGGCAAAGTAGGTGACTGGGTGAGTTTGAGGTTGATAACAAAGATAGCTATAGTGGGAGTGAATTCATGAAATGTGAATGAGTAGGGTATTACTCATTACTGTATTAGTGTATTAGGATTAGGTAATTTTCTTTTAAAAACATATATGTATAATTATATAATAATATTATAATATTATATACACACACACATAATATATTAGTAACTATATTTTTTAATATATATATATATATATATATATATATATATATATATATATATATAAGGTGTGGGGTGGGTAGGGTAGGTTCATTCTAAACCCATACTCGCCCCGCCTCAGTATGGGACGGGTTTTAAACCCGACCCCAGTGGGATGGGTAGGGCGGGTGCCCTGTAGGTAGGGTTGTAATTGTCATCCTTAGTGAAAGCAGCTAGGTTTTTTTTTGGTTTGAAGATGCCACACTTACCTCTAGTGATCATTAGATGATCATTCACCATGGGAGCCCTATTTACAGCAGTTGTAGATTGGCTTTTCTTGGATTTTGGAGCAATAACAGTAGAAAGATGTGTTGTATCTTCAAAAGCAAATGCTGAAAGACTAAGATTAGGATTTGAAACTAAGCTAGCTATATTGGGGATAGGTTCGACTACAATAGAGGTGGATATATTTTGAGTTTCAGCAGTAGGGGAAGCCTCAGAACCAGGAGCAGTTGCTAAACCTACAATGGAACTACCTGATAGAGAAGTAAGATTAGAAGTACAGACAGGTGATGTTAGATTTGGGGGTTTGAATATAACTCAGAGAAGTAGGATTAGAAGTACAAACAGGTAATACCTACCACCTAATCTTCCACTTATTGGTGCAAGGCCCCATAGATTTGAGTAGATCAAATCTAAAGGTGCTGCATAATATGTGGAAGAGTTAGAAAATGGTAGTTGATCGTGTTTGGCCATGCAACAAGCATCACATAAAGAAGAGGAAAGAATTTTATTTGATGAAACATTACAAAGTGCAAGAATATGAGTTATAAACTTATTTAAGGCATGTCTTCGCCTATTATGCCACAAATCAAAGAGAAAACTAGACTTTTTACAGGCATTAAAACAAGAAAATGATTTAGGCCTAGTGTGTAAAGTGTGCACATCTTTTAAATCATAGAGACTATTCTTATGAGAGCCTGGAAGCAGAGTCTTTTGTGTTCCCTATGATTTAACAAAAGGATAATCAAGGTGAAACTCAAAGAACAAATGATTGTCATGGGCAAACTTAGAAACACTAATGAGATTTTTAGTAATGGATGGGACATGTAATAGATTAGAAAATATAAAGGCAACAATGGTTAAAGGAGAATGTAAAAAGGGTTTGCCAATCTGAGCTATATTCTCACCTGAACCATTTTCAACAAAGACTTGCTCTGATCCTTCATAATTTGTACCTTCTATCAAGTTATTCAGGTCAAATGTAAGGTGGTGTGATGCCATAGAGTCTAGGTGCCAAGCTTGATCAACTAAAGTTGCTGAAGTAGGTAAGAAAGCTTGTGGATTTAAGGCTGAAGCCATAGGATTATGGAGCGAAGAGGGTGAAGGAGGAGGAGGTTTTCTTGCTACATTGTTAAGGTTAGGAAAATTTTAATCAAACTTATAATAACATTCCCAAACCGTATGGCCAATCGTTCTACATAGTTAGGATTTAGGTTTATTCCCCCTGACCAGGATGATCTTCTGCCCTGATAGCCTCTACCATGGCCTTGTTTTCCACCATCTTGTCTTCTATTGAAAGGGTCATTACTTTGAGCTACATTGACTTGAAAGGATCCTAATTCAGTCTTGCGAAACTTCTTTATCAGATCCTTTTGAGAGAACAACAATGATTCTAGCTTAGTAATACTCATAAAATCAAACTTTGACATAGCCATGGTAATGAACACAACATATTCTTCACCAAGACCTTCTAACACAGCTTCAATGCAATCTTCCCTGGCTATTGGGGCACCAAGAGTAGTGAATGAATTAGTTATTTTCTTGGTTTTTACCAAAAATTCATATGCAGAGGACCCTTGCTTCTTGATTGATTTCAATTGCGATTCGAGTTGCCTTACTTTCATTTTGCTCTGGCTGTGAAATACTCTTCAAAATTTGCCAAATCTCATGTACAAACTCACATTCAGCAAGTTGATTTGTGAAACACAAATCCATGTATTCAAGGAACCATGCAACCAAATTCTGATCTTGTTGTTCCTAGTTCTGATATTATTCATTTTCATTCTCTGCTCTTTCATCTTCTTCTAAATTGAACCTTTTTGGTACCTTGTTCTTTCAGAGATGATCCTTCATTTTGTTGGCTTTTATGCAGGCCAAAGCTTGTCTTTTCCAAGGAATGAAATTATCTTCATCAGGATTGATTAGAATCAGATTTGTGAAGGTTTTGAGTACAAAGCTTATTGGAGCTGATGCAGAAGTAGGATTGAAGGTTACGATGGATTGAAGCAGCTCTGATATCACGTAAGATATCAGAGACTTATGTTCTGAACAGGGCAAAACACAGAAAAATAGAGAAAGAGAGGAAGTTATAGGCTAAGAGAGTGATAAATGTGTATTCCGAAAAAATTAAATTTTTGAATGAGTCACCTTGAGTTGCTTATATACATGCTCAGAGACTTGAGACTTGAGATAAAACTAAATAATAGAAATCTGTTAAGCAAAACTAATTGATCAACATCATGGTGACTAATACATAACTAACTAACTAACTAACTCTGTTAAGGACTCTTATTTCCAATGGAGGGAAATAATATGCTTGTAGCGGATTGTGTACTTCAATAACTAATCCGCTACCAATGGATAATGAAGCATAAAAATTGGAAAAATAAAATCTATTTGGTGCAAATTCACTCCTAAGCAAAGCTTTCCACACATTCCTCGTGGAAATGAATCATAATTCATTCTGTTTGTATAAATTCATGTGCTACCACAGGCCTCATGGATTCATTCTGTCAATATAAACTCATGCAAAGACAAAAAGATCACCCTCCTATACATTCTTTCTCAATCTACACTCAATTTTTTTCCAGCATTTTCCTTCATGCTCAAACCTTTGCTCTGTAGCCTCCACCTTCTATTAGGGGAAAAAATTGAATGAGAGTCCAATAAGCATTTATATTTCTCATTTGCGGAGCTAGAAAATGCTCTTTGGCAATCCATAAATCCGAACAGTTAAAAGAAAGTGGCATCTATAAGATACAAGTGTCTAGCCTCGACTTTTGGTAGCTTCATAAACTATCAAGCAAATCCAATTACTAATGACATCAACATTCAACAGACATGTCACATGCATCAACAATACTAGCCAAAGAATTATGGCATTGAGTTGTAGGTTGAATTTGAAGAAGTTGTTGTTCGAAATGATGCTTATGAGTCAAGCGCATTTGAAAAAAGAGAAATAGTATGGGAAGAAAGTGATGAAAAAGAATATGAAGGCGGCGATGATGGTGTGAATGATGCTTTGGATGAAGAGGATGGGTCAATCATGATGGCTAGGCAACATCTGAACAACAAGCCACCTTTCAATAATCGCATCATTTAGTGGATGATTGAGAAAAAGATGACAAGCCTCAAACCCTCTTTCTTCCTACATAAAAAAATACACACAAAATGCCTTTGAAAAAATTAATTTTAAGTACATTGCTATAGTATTAAAAAAATATATTAATAGATAAACATGTGAAACACTAAAAACAATCTCCAAACAAATACATAGTTATATTGGTAGACTAGTGATTTACATTATAAAAAAAAATTACTTCATACATAAATAAATCAATAAACCTAATAAGATAAAATAAAAAAAAAATCAAATAAATAAACTTATATATCTATTAAGAATATAAACTGCAACATGCTCATTAGCATCTATTATTGTATCACATTGTCACCCGAGGCTTTTTGTTTTTAAGTACTTATAATATCCCTCTATGTTTTTTTTTTTTTAACTCTCTCCCTCTCAACTCCCTTACCCTCAAACCAAGTTATCTCCCTCGCTCAGTTTAGTTCTTCATATATCCTCAAACCAAGCTCTTCTTTTTATAGCAAAGAAGGAGGAGGAGAGGAGCTAATCAGCACTATTAAGAAGCTTACATGCACTGCTACAAGCTCGCAGGATTCTGTTATGATTATGCGCCATTATTTTTCCAAGAGTGTAGCAAGTCAGATGACATGAAGCAGCTCAATGGAGTGAAGTAGAGGAATTAGCTTTGCAGGGTGGCAGTAGCTCGCGATGGCATGAAGCAAAGAGGTGTGTCAGCATGTCAGCGGCAGGGTGTCATGGGTCAAGAATCTGGCCCTAGCAGATTATGTACTACCACTACTGCTCACTTTTTCTTTTCAGAAGTTGGCTTTTCAGAGAGAACAAAATCTATTTCCAGTGGATTATGTTCCATTGTTTTATTTTTTGAGATTTTGGAGCATAATCCGCTTCCAGCGGATTTGTTTCTTGCTCCTAGATGGTTTATCAAAATCCATATTAAAACTAATTTCTCCCATTTATTATGTTTTAAGTTGTAGTTGTGCTTACTGTTAGTTCTAGCTTTCAATTTCTTTATTGTACTTAAAATCTCATATTAATGAAAATCTTTATTTTCATTATTTCTTTGTTCTTGTTGCATTGAATTAATTTTGCTCAACACTTTCTACAGTTATAGTTGAGGAATCTATAGTAGAAAGCATAGTATCCTTTCTAATTTCAACTTTGTTATTTCAACACGAGTAATGTCATGTGTACAATAAAATTATATAATAATTGTACACCGCACACCTTATTACCATTAGATATGATAAGTGATCCTTGCTCATCCCACTCACTCATCACATATAATGGTGATAAGGTACATGGTATACGTTTATTGTGTAATTTTGTTATAGACATAACATTAATTATTTCAATACCCATTTTCTCAAACATCCTACTCACAAAATACATCAGTCTCACCACTTATTTTCTCTCTATCACTTCTCTCACATTCATATTGAACCCACATGGGTGTCTTTACCTGTGTGGGTGTTGAAATAAAATTACTCTTCTAATTTAAGTTGTATAAATTCAAGGCAATCATTGTGGTATAAAATCATATTAGAGTTTTTTTAGCTAATTTAACTTTGATTCAATATAAATACTTTCTTGTACAACTAACATTTGATAGATAACTAGTTTCATCTATTTCTTTCATCTATCATATCACATTTTTGTCTTTCTTTTTCTTCTTTTTTTTTTCACCCTCCTTTCTCCGTGTCTAATTGTCTAAGGAGAGAAGTTATACAAATATCATATTCTAGCAACAAGATATTAGGCCAAACTGAAATATATTAATGCATTTTTTTTTCAAAATATTAAACGAGATGGGGGATAATTTGGTCCTCCACCACTTCTGCCACTTCAGATGGTCCAACCATAGGAGCCATTACATGTGATTTAATGAAGATCTAACGGCTGAAACTGTACAATTGTTCTCATGTTTCAATATTTCATAAAAGCATCTAAAGTATTTATTTTTGCAATCCTACCCTGGTTGATGTTCTATGAAGGATGGACGAGGCCATTGAGGAAAGTCCTAATTGTAAGAAGAATAGAGATAAAAGGAATATAAAGCTTGGGAAACAGTGGCAATCAATAATCATTGGACCTTTGGTGGAGGCGCACCACCTTTGGGTGATGGTGTAGTTGTCGACAGAGGAAGGCTTGTGTGGGAAGAGGGTGTTGGCATGCAATGAGGGTTATAAAACCCTCTAGGAAGGCACAAATGGTGATGGTTCCCAGTGCCCAAATGAAGATCTTGCGATTAACGATGATGCTGCCCAAATCCACGTTCATATTTTTCTTCTTTGGTATCACAACCAGCTCTGGTAATCTCGTCCAGTGGCCGCAATAGTGCCTCTAGGTCTTGTAGATTTCACCATCGGTCACGGTCGCTTGGATCTCGGGGGTCTTCTCCATTGGTCCCTTCTTCCATGCTCATCTCATCTTATTTAATTTAAACAATCATTGTTTTGCTTGGTTATCTAGCATTGCTCCTTTTATTGAAAACAACATTGGCGTTTTTGGTATAAAGCTATTGTTCAGCAATTTAATTTGTGCTAGAATGATAAAATTTCTACTTTCCTTAAAGGGGATTGATTTGGATTAGATGATGGAAGAACCCTTCATTTCTTCTCGCGGGGAAAAAGGGGAGCCATTTTAGAGTCAGAGTTAAAGGGCCAGATAGAAATTTTATCAAATTAGAGTTAATAAGTATGGGGTCGTTTTGCTATTTTTTTTTTTCCCGGACAATCTAAAATGCCAAATGACGTGTAGAACAAAATTATCAACCACCTTAATACCATCTAAACTTGACTAAAGGGTGCCAAAACTAAATTTCGTAACCAAAACTGGTCGTTAACATATTTAGGTCAAGCTATGACATATTGTTAGACCTTGTTGGTAAATCAATTTGAACTAAATGGTTAAAAAAATTGCAAGAGAGATATTTTTCTCTTTTTTTTTGTCATTTTCATGGAGTAAATTATCAATGTAATGTTTAAAAGATCAATATTTAAGAAATTAATCCTTAAAAGATATTTTGTTAACATATGATTGCTTAATAAGCAACATTAATCAGTATTTAAAGAATCAATGACCTGACAAATTAGTTGCTAAAAGACTAGCATATTGACAAATCAATTCTCTAAAAAAAACCATTTTTTTTAACACTAACGAAGCCCATTAATAACAACGAAATTAATCGTTCAAGTATTACTAACTAATAAAACATCTTCCAATGACTAATTTATCAATATATTGATCTTTTAAGAATCATAAATGTTTACTTTTATTTCATTTTCTGTCTTTTTTTTTTCTCTCTCTCTCTCTCTCTCATTTTCTATTCCTTAAACAATACATTAATGTCTTAAAGACCAAGTTCTAATTCATAGAATAAATAGGTAAAAGTAATTTTTAAAAAACAATTTATGAATAAATCATTTCATATTTAATTTTATCATAATAAAATACTTATTTTAAGTGTTTTAAAAAATGGTTTTGTGAGAAGTTAAAATATTGAGAATGTTTGGTTTCAATTTTTAATTTTTATTGTTTCCTTTTTTATTTTTAAAATCTTATGAAAAAATAGTGTAAGTAAGAAATAAAAATTAAAAAATATTCTTATCACTTTTAATATTTTTTCATAAAATTCTAAAACTAAAAGAGGAAATAAAAGCGGTAAAAGAACTTACCGAAATCAAAGAAGTTCTTACTTTAATGCCCTTACACTAGACAAAGGTCTTGAAGGGAGCGGATCGCTGGATCCTCTCAAGTCTCAATTGGTTGAAAAATACGTATATGATCCCAGAGTAAGTGCTTTTTTAGTTTTTCTTGCTCTTGGTGAATTTTAACCATTAGATTAAAAAAAACATATGTGAAAGAAAATAAGGTAAAATACATTTTACTCTGAACTTTAGACTTTGATTGGGATTTTTAAAAATGGTGGAAGGGAAGGGTTATTAATGGAGTAGAGAAAAAAGTTGAAGAGTGGAATGGATGATACGAGACCACTTTGTTATTTGAGAGTTTATAATTTAAATAAGTGGAATGGAATAATGTATAAATTTTATTATCCATTTTCTCCCTTTACTTTATGGGTGATTTTTTCACATAAAAGATTGAAAAAAATGGTAAAATAGTAACAACATAGAGGGAGAAAGCCAGTCCCTCCTTGACCCCCAAATGTGGAGGGTCACTGAGACTTACTATGCAGTAGCTTGGAGGGACATTGCAGACCCTTGCTATCCTTGCCTCTCCTTTCTAAATAACTTCCAAAAACCAACCAACATGTCCCTTCCCTTTCTTTCCATCCTTCTCCCTCAAATTTTACACTACTAATGATAGCTTTAGGTCATGTACAATTTTACACCTTGACTTTTCAAAACTTTCATCACGACACCCTAGACTTTTCAAATAGTACAAAACACTATATTCTATTGATATCCATTTCCTCCGTTAAGTAATCATGTGCATGTTACGTACACAACCAATAAAGGGACAAAAATATCATTCCTTTTAATTAAATTTCTCAACCCTAAAGCTTTCTACACTCAGAAACGGATAAAAATAACCTTTCATTACTATCAAACTTTAACATTTGAAGGGTATTTTTGTCTATTTCTGTGTGGGGAGGGTTTAACATTGGGAAATTTGATTAAAAAGAAGGGAATTTGATAGTTTAATTATGCACGTGACATACACATAAATACTCAATGGTTGAAAATGATATCAACTTAACCAAAAGGGTGTTTTACACTATTTGAAAACTCTAAGGCGTTGCAATGCACATTTTAAAAAGTTGAGGCATAAACTATAATTGGCCTAAAATTTAAGGGGGTAAAATGGATTTTACCCAAGAAATTATTATAAAAAAATGTATGATGTGACATGTAACAAAAATCGTCTTGCTAAGGCCTTTAATTAGGGTTGAAAGTAAGTCAACCTAGTTCATGAGCTTTTCTAGCATAGTTCATTAATTGCTCAGTAAGCTAAGCTTGTGAGTTCTTGAGCCAAGTTTTAGCTAATGATTTGAGCTCATATAATAAATGAGCCGAGCTTGAACTTTACTTTGTTTGACTCACTAGCTTGTGAGCTGACTTGATATATGTATATATTTATTATTATATGTACCATGGTGTGTTGGCATGAATAATTAATCTAACTTGGTAATTTTTTGTATCTTGTGCATGGTATGTAAATTATATTGAAAATAAACTATGTATTTATAGTAAAAATTCTAGAAGAAATATTTATTTACTCCAAAAGTAAATCTGCTATACTTATTCCATTAAATATCTTCTTATAAATAATAAATTTCATCAATCCAGTAGTTAAATCATGTGATATTGCCTAGATAGTTAAATATACCAAATTTCAAAAAATTTGAAAAGTGATAGGTGTATTGTCTAATACTCAACATTTATATGTATTTCACAACTATATTATACGTCTAAATAAAAAGATATGGTAAAGTATCAAAATATTTTAAAATTTTGTGAGATTTTATATACTTGATCTATGCAGTAGGAACTTCTAATTCAATGATTGAATTAATAAAATTTGACATTTATAAAATATTATTAAATAGTGTAAGTATATCAATAATTACTCGTGAAGTAAATGGATTCCTACTCAAAATTCTAACCTATTAAGGTATGAAAGATTCAAATTTAAACAAGTCAACTCACGAGCTGACCTGAGTTTGGTGGACTTTTAGCGAGGCGAGCGTGATTTTAAATTTTCAGGGTTGATTATTAATGAGTTGAGCTCAGTATTATTTCAATTTAGCTTGATTCCCTTTGTGTCCTAACTCCAATTGCCATTGGTGAGAAAACACGAGACTATTATGTGTTAAGAGTGATATTATTTCAATATTTAAAAAGTGAGTATTTATAGACAACCAATTTAATTTGAAGATAAGAAATCAAAATTTTTACTTTTAAATAGAGACCACACAAAATTTAAGAATGATAGATTAAGAGTTGAAATAGTGGTTGAAACTTCGATAGCCTGTTTGATTTTGAGTTTTCAACTTTCAATTTTTCCTTCATAAATTTTAAAATACTGAAAATTTGCTAATCAAAACTGAAAAAATGAAAATTCAAACCAATCACTCATGTAAATGTTTCTCCTTTCTCCATTAGGTTAAATTAGATCAACGGTGCCCTCGTAGTAGCTTTCTTGCATCATCGTGTTCGTCTCCGCTGACGAAAGCCACCGCTCGATCATCATGATGCTGTAGCAGCAGCCGCCTCGAAGTATTCCATCCTGCTTCCACGTGTCACTCCCCCCTTCTTTCTTCTCCGCCACCAACACACCACTGCCTTTGATGCTCTACCACTGGCCCCATGAGAGGCAGTCATTGTTGCTTCCTGTCACTGCCATCGAGCCCGATACTAGTCAACCCTTGCCATTGCCATTGAGGCCTTGCTCACTGTGTTTTCTGTGAATTAATGAATGATTGATTTATCAATAATTAATATTCATACTTTTCTTTTTTCTATAATTAATTAATTAATTAATACCGTTAGAACAATTTGATGAAACGCGAAGCGGGAGACTTGGCAGTCCGAATAAGCAGGGCAGTGATCTCAGCCTCATCCCCAACCCGATCATGGAGCCCCTCGGTGGAGCACACCCTCCACGCCCTGGGCTGCCGCCACCACCTGACCCCGCCGGTCGTCGCCGCCGTCATCGACCCATTCCTCCTCCGCCACCACTCCCTCGCTTTGGGCTTCTTCAATTGGGCCTCCCACCAGCCCAACTTCGCCCACACCCCCTCCACCTTCCACTCCCTCCTCTCCTCTCTCTCCCTCTCCCACTCCCACCAACATCAAAACGCCGTCGTTTCCCTCCTCAAACAGGCCAAGACCCTCAACTTCCCCATCCACGTCTCCGTTCTCCGCTCCGTAATCGATTCCCTCGTCGCTACGAACAAGACGCACAAGGCATTCTCTGTCTTCTGTGACGCTGCTTCTCTTAGCGACCAATTGGGTGGCGCCACGTGTAACAAGCTGCTGGCTGCGCTTGCTTCTGGCGGTTACTTGGATGGTGCGCAAAAGGTGTTTGGTGAAATGACTGTCAGGGGTGTCCCTTTGAGTACAATGGGTTTTGGGGTGTTTGTGTGGAGGGTTTGTGAGGAGGGCTGTTTGGAGAGAGTGCTGGCTGTTTTGGATGAGGTTAGGGGTTGTGGTTCGGGGATTAATGGGTCGGTTGTGGCAGTTTTGATGGTTCGCGGGTTGTGCCGTGCCGGCAGGGTGGTTGAGGCCTTGTGGATGTTGGGTGAACTGAGGAGTAGGGGATGGAAGCCTGACTTCATGGCTTATTGGGTTGTTGCCGCGGCGTTCCGGTCGATGCTAGACGTGGTGGAGGAGGTTAAGGTCTTGAAGATGAAGAGGAAGTTAGGGGTGGCGCCAAGAGCCGGCGATTACAGGGACTTGATACTTGAGTTGGTTTCGGAGAGGCGGATAAATGAGGCGAAAGAGCTGGGGAAGATCATAGTTGGCGGTAATTTCCCTGTTGAGGATGATGTTCTCAATGTGTTGATGGGATCAGTGTCAGCTGTTGATCCTGGTGCTGCAATTGAGTTCCTCAATTTCATGGCTGGGAAAGAGAGGTTCCCAAGTATTTTGACTGTGAGTAATTTGAGTAGGAATCTGTGTAGGCATGGCAAGGTTGATGAGTTGTTGGAGGTGTTCCGTGTTCTGGATTCTCAAAACTACTTCAAAGATGTGGAGGGTTACAATGTGATGGTGTCTTTCTTGTGTGAGGCCGGAAGAGTAAAGGAGGGCTATGCCGTTCTCCAGGAGATGAAGAAGAAAGGGATCAGCCCTGATGTGTCATCTTACAATTATTTGATGGAAGCATGTTGCAAGGAGGATCTGCTGCGCCCTGCAAGGAAGCTTTGGGATGAGATGTTCTCGTGTGGCTGTTGTGGGAACTTGAAAACATACAATATTCTCATAAAGAAGTTTTCGCATGTGGGACAAACAGAAGAGGCTTACAAGCTCTTTCACCACATGTTGGACAAAGGACTGGCACCCAATGTTGCAACTTACACTTCTGTTCTAGAAGGGCTTTGCCAAGAAGACAAGCTTGATGCAGCTTTTGAGCTCTATAACCTGTCTGTTAAACAGGACATTGTCCTTGCAAGAGATATATTGAGCTACTTTATATTGTCACTCTGCAAGAAAGGTACTTTTCATTTGCACAAAAATTTGTGACTCAACGTGTTTCATGTTACAATGTTTTTTCACATTATCAAATGCTTGGCTTGTAATTTGTATGCTTTTCTGCCTCATGCCACAATTTTAGCATATTTTCACATTATAATTATTTTCTTCCATGCAGGACATTTTATGGATGCTTCCAAGTTACTCTGCGGTCTCAATCATGATATAATATGCACAGAATACCATGTAACATTGTTGAAATGTTTGGCTGAGGCAAAAGAGATTCCAATGGCCACTGAGCACTTGAAGTTGGTCCAGGAAAAGTCACCTTCCATGTTGCAAGATATATGTGCTGGACTTTTAGCATCTATTTCTTCTGCTACATGCCCTGAGCCAATATTACACTTTCTTCAAAAAATACAAGATGTGTTTCAATGATTATGGTGTATGACGGTTATCAGATTTCACCACCCTTGGATCTTGCAAGTGCGACTTAGTTGACAAAACCTTCTGTATATGTACATTTTAACAAGCTTTTTGAAGTGAGTTTAAATCCAACAAATTTTTTAAAGTACTATGATTTATAATTACTAATTATCATTAAATGAATCTCGTCAAATTCATTTTATCCATCAAGCTTTTTTATTTTTGTAATTCATTTTGCCCATAATTTTTTTTTCAACTATCAGCTTTTCCATTGTTGGAATATTTTTATAGGTTGACAGTGTAAACAAGCATGAGGTTCTTCTCGATGTTGTCCAAGTTCTTCATATCTGAACCTTGTAATAACAAATGCCTATATCTCCTCTGATGAGATGTGATTCGTGGATGGTAACTTCCTTTCTTCACTGTAGCAGGCTTAGGGAGGAAAAAACATGAGACTAGAAGTCTTATTATTGTTATTGTTGTTATTAACTTTGCTTCTAATCATTCTCTTAATTTGATTTTTTTTCAGTGTTTGATGTGATTGATCATAATAGAAACAAGATCAGAGATACGGAAGTTATTGATTATATTCAAAGGGTAGGAATTCATCACTTTTTCTTTATGTTTTTCAACTATTCTGTTTAATGATTTTCTGTTAAGGACCGACCCAGCCACTCACGTCATTAGGCCTTCTTATAATTTCCGAAATGAGAGTTGAGAGAGGAAGAATGGGTGACTTCTGTGTAACTAACTGTGTTGAGTTGGAAGAGAGAGAGAGAGAGAGAATCTGAGGATTTGGTGGGTTGTTCTGTTAATGGGAGGACTATATGTAACGAGGGCAACATTGCTGATCTTATAGCCATGTGGTAAAATTTTGCCTTCAGCTTTACTGGTATACTTCCATCACAAATAATACTTGAAGCACTTCTCTGTTTCATTCACCCAACTTAAATCCCAATATCCCATGAGTTACATCTTCATCTATTTCCCCATCATTTTGGATTGTGGATCCAAGATACTTAAATTGTGTGACTCCCCAGTTGTGAATTCTAGGTTTGAATCAACACGCCTCTTACTAAACTTACATTTCATATACTTTGTCTTACTTCTACCTATACCTATTATGCAAGATTCTTATAAAATTATTATGAGATATGTCTTTCATTATATATTTTCCTTACTAAATGTCCTAGTCAATAGGTAGCCATGCTAAATGGATACTTGATCCGCAAAGATGGTACATGGACTTCCTTGGAACATTTGGACTAGAAGAAATACCTTTTTATTTTCTGCTATCACATTGCCTAAAAATGTGGTTTTAAGGAAAATTTTCTATATGATTGAGGACTGTTCTACTATCTCTACCAACCCATCTGTACGACTTTTATTGAGGTGTGGATATGTTGGTCCCCTTCTGCCTGCTAGCTTCATCAAGCTTAATATTGATGGAAGTTCCTTGGGTAACTCGAGGTGTGTTGGATTTGGGGGGCCGTTTCGTGATGGTGATGTTAGTTGGATCCTTGGCTTTTTCTCATCATCTTCCCTAGGTTGGCAACTTGTGTGTTGAATTGTTGGCTCTTAGATGTGGTCTGATGATGGCTTGGGCTTGTGGATTTTTCAAGATTTGTTGTGAAGTGGATAGCACTGAGGTGGTGCACTTGGTCAAGCATGATCCTATGCATAAACATATATAGTCACTGTTGACAATATCAGTGAACTGGTTCAGCGTGACTGGGTCTGTGTCCTTAACCATGTATTGCGTGAAAGAAACCAAGACCCAGACTACCTTGTCAAGCTTGGTGCTAAGTCCAGGCATGAAGATAGCTTCTGGGAGCATCCTCTTGGGGTTTGCAGCAAGATGGCGGCCCCCTTCTTGAGACAATTTCTTCCCTTTTTTCTTTGTTTTGCCTTTTTGTTTCTTTAGCTTATTTACTAAAAGGAAAAGGAAAAGGAAATATCGTAATTTAGACTAAAAGGAGTCTTTTCTTTTAACTTAAATATTTAATTAAAAAAATTAGTGAAAGTTGCCATCTAAAATGACAAACTTCATAAAATATGTCCATGCATGCATCGTTGTTTTCGTCAATTAATGCATGGGGATTTATCATTATCACTTCGTCCAAAATAATAGTCGGAACTTGTCTTTATAGTTCAAAGAGTTGTACATCCTCTATGACCTATTCATAAACTATCCAAATCGCTCAAGATAGTTATTATGCATTTAACTATTCTAAAAGTGGATATTCTAATTAAAATAAACTTCCAAGTGAATAATTCTAATCTTCTCTGATTGGGATTTAATTTTGATTCATAGTTTTAACATGAGTAAACATAGTGTTGAGATTTCCTTTGATTGTCAATCATATTCTTTCTTTCCAAATACAGAATTATTTGATTTTTTTATCCCTGCTGTAAATTAGTTGGAGTAAGATTTTTAAGATTGACATTAGGCCATGATTCTAGTTGATTCACTTCTATATATTGACTTTATGTACTCATGACAGATATAGAAAAATAAGAATGTCAGTTTTATTCTGTCCAGTTTCTTTTTCTACTTGGTATCATGAGCCTCTCTCTTTCTTTTTCCAAACCATAAATTGTTTCAAACCTTCTCAAATCATTATGCTAGTAGAGAAATCTAACCCAGTTATCATTCAATCTGAGAACATTTTCAACGCAGGAATCATTCTCACCTAATCAAATTATGATATTTGGTCATGACTTATGGAGATTCATATTGCAAAGCGAGAGAAACTCTTGTATATCAATGGCAAAAAAATAAAAAATAAAAAAATGCGAAGTCCAGCAACGGATATGAAAACTGGTACGCTGAAGATCAAAAAGTGAAGAGATGGTTGTTAATGTCCATGTGTCCAAAAATAATGAAGCATTACTTATGTCTAACCATTGCCATGGAATCTGCAGTGCTTTGTCCAAGGCGTTCTTTCATAGAAGTGATGAGTT
Organism: Dalbergia cultrata; assembly: GCA_031216105.1. Taxonomy (NCBI): domain Eukaryota; kingdom Viridiplantae; phylum Streptophyta; class Magnoliopsida; order Fabales; family Fabaceae; genus Dalbergia; species Dalbergia cultrata. The sequence goes on along the minus strand of CM062353.1, from coordinate 23,647,635 downwards.
TCAGACTTGCATCGTGAATTCACTGCTGAACAAAGTGGTAAGTCTCTCTATCTGAATATTATGATGAGTTAGTTGAGATTTTTCCTGAGTTGGATCATCTTGACAAAGTGACCATGAAAGATCTGATGACATTAGAGAATACCACAAGTGTCAATCCAAAGATGGAAGTGCATATTTTCCTTGCTGAATTAGATGGTGTTTTTGAACAAGTTCGTGGAAAAATTCTACGCAAAGACCCAGTTCCTTATTTGGAAGAATGTTATGCTCTAGTTCGACAGGAGGCAGTGCTGCATGCAACTTCGAATTGTGCAGTTGAAAATTCTGAATCCTTAGCCATGGTAGCTAAAAACCGATCAACACAGAAATGGCAGCATCGAGCAAAAGCAGAACATTCTAAAACCATTACTGGTGTTGATAAGTCTTCTTACAAGTGCACCCATTGTGATCAGACAGCTCATACCAAAAGCCACTGTTTTGAACTAGTGGGATGTTCAAAGTGGTGGGTTCATCGTTGTGATTAAAAAAAAAAAATTCATTGAAGTTCCAACTACGTCTTCTATTGAAACAAAGACAAAAGATAAAGTTGCTAGAACAAGCCTTGATAAAAGCTACATATGTTGGTAGTAATTCACTAATTCTACGCCCGTTTCAAATAGTACATGGATAATTGATTATGATGCTATATATCATATGACATTTAATTCTAGACATGCATCATCCCTTAAACCATCCTCACAAAAACTTGTTTGCACACCCAATGGTAACACAACTACTTTTTAGATACCTTAGTTATCCCATCTTTAGGGTAGAACCTTTTGTCAGTCTCCAAAATAATCATTGCTTTATCTTGTGTTGTAATTTTTCAGCCTGAATTTTGTGTTTAAGGACATTCAAGCAAGGAAGATCACTAGTTGTGGTATTAGGAGATGGGAGTTGTACTCAAGGTTATCAAACTCACAAGTTTACCTAAACACATGAAGTCAAGGTAAACTCAAATTATTAACTCGACTTGTACTAGTTTACTTATTTTAAAAATAATATTAAAAAAATTATTAATTGTAATTATAATAAAATAAATTTATGACAAAACTAAAATATATAAAAAAAATCAATTTCAATTTCACAATGAAGCAAATAAAAGTAAAAAATATAAAATACAAATTAAAATTTTAAGAAATATAATAGATCAAGACTTCAAGGTGTGAAAAATCAAAATAACTTGAATTGATATATCATAATTTCAATTTTGGAATGTGTAGTTACAAGTGTTTATTGTGAAATTTTATGTTTTATTGTTTGAGAAACCAAAGTATAACGAAAAGTGTAAACTGGAGAGTTTACCTAAGTTTATACGAGTTTATAAGAGTTTATCCGAATTCACCCAAGTTTACTCAAGTTTGAGTTATCAAAGGAGTTAACTTGATTTGGGAACCTAAACTCTTAAATTTATAAGAGTTTAAGAGTTGATCGAAAGTTTGATAGCCTTAATTGTTCTATTTGGATTTGACGTCCAAAAGTACTAACTAGCTTCAAGCTTTGACCATGGACAATTCTAAATGGGGGAGCAACAAATTTGTAATCTAGTTATGGCATCGAAGCTTGGGGCATGTATCCTTTGATTATTTGAAGAAATTATTTCCTGCTTTATTTGAAGGATGTGATTTATCCGGTTGTCATTGTGATGTTTGTGAACTAGTAAAGGTCCAATCCATTTTATGATTATCCATTTCGACGTTTGGGAAAGTCCGAACTTTGGGTGGATCACGGTGATTTTCCATTTCCATTAAGCCTGATAGGCTTTGGAGTGGGCCTAAGCTTGACCTATTATCCACATTAGGAGGTAGCACCACATGCAACTTCAAAATCCCTTAATTCTGCTTCTTTTATTCAGTAACACTCGTGTTGCCGCTCTAAATCTCTCAAACCTTCATCACTCCTTAAAAAGCTCACCCTCATTCTATTTGGAAAAACAATCAAACTCTTCCCATCTCTCTCCCCTCTCCCCTCCAAGTGGCCATCTCTCTCATAACTTCTCTCTACCTCATCCAATCGAATCATTCGGGCCTGCCAGTTATCCCGTCAAGCCTGCCCATAGTGCCAGAGCATTGCTAGAACCACCTCGACAGAGCTGCAACATTTCACCCTCCAATCTCTTTCGTCTCACCAATATTTGTTTCTTTTTTAAATATGATTTTCTTTCTTTTTCTTTGGCTTTAAATTTTCATTGATAAGGGTATTCATTATTTTTTAGAGCACTGAGGTTTTATATTGGGAACTCTCAGGCCAAGCATATTCAGATCTTCTTTTGTCATTACGAACTATTGTTCTATTGTCATATTTGATCTCATCGTATTGATTATTGAACAAAGAAAATACATATTATTTGTTTTTTTTTTTCAATTGTATCATTCACACAAAAGGATTTAACATGGAATATTGTGAAAGAAAAAATATAAATCCAGATTGGAATGGAATAGAGATTTTACTTATATCAACAGGCTATAGACTAGGCCATACTTTTGAATAAGCCTGGCTTTGGCTTAAAAAGAATTCCTATGCGATATCACAGGCCAAGCTCAGGCCAAAACGATGTAATACAGGCCAGACTTGTTAAAAAGAAAGCCTAACTTGTTTCCATCCCTAGTTATAAGTAAAGAATTTGAAATGAAGGATCTACATTCCTTAAAATGTTTTCTTGTGATTGAAGTGTCCGAATCAAATATGAGAATATTTTTATCATAAAGAAAATATACCTTGTATCTTCTACGAGAAACTAGAATGTCATATGTCAACCAATTCACCAATAGAATAAGGCTTGAAGCTATCCATTAAGCCTTAGTCAACTTCCTAAATATAAGGGAAGATGCCAAAGGCTACTAGGAAAATTAGCATGCTTAGCTCGTACTAGGCCTGACCTAGGTCATGCATTAAGTATTGTTAGCCAATATATGCATAATCTTGGATAACAACACATGAACGTTGTCATGCGCATTTTAAGGTATCTAAAGACTTATCCTTGAAAAGGAATTTTATTAGAAAAAATGCTAATTGTCAAAGCATTGAAGCATATACTGATGCTGATTTGGCTGGTACAATATATGATAGGCATTTTATTTTTATTTTATTTTATTTTATTTTTTCGAGGCTATCATTTTGAGGTCACTTCACCTTTGTAGGTGGCAATTTTGGTTACGAAGAAGCGAAAAACATAATGTCATCACACATTCAAGTGCAAAAGTTAAATTTAGAGGCATTGCTCTTGCACTTTATGAAGCATTAATGCTAAGGCTACCCTTCGAAGAATTGAAATTCCTGTCAAGGCAACCAATTCAATTGTATTATGACAGCAAAGCTGCATGTGACATTGCTTAAAATCTAATTCAACATGATCAAACAAGGCTTTATGTTGAAGTGGACAAAATTTTCATTAAGGAAAAGTAAGACGAGTAAATTTTGGTATTGTCATGAGATTCTATCAGTAGACCAGTTACCATACATTCTCACCAAAGCAATATCAAGTGAAGTGTTATCAATTGTTTGACATAGGCGTATTTTACATCTATGCACCGACTTAATGGGGGAGTGTTGATATTTCCTTTGATTATCAATCATATTCTTTGCCAACATACAATTATTTTATTCTGATTCTTGCAGTAAATCAGTTGTAGACCATCGATTGTATGTATTCATTGTAATGTTAATTTTATTCGATCTTGTTACTTTTTTCTGTTGGAAAGCTTATTATCATATAAGTAAATATAGTTAACCTTTACCTCCACTATTTAAAAGGTTAAGCAAAAAATAACATAAAATTGAATAACACTATAAGAGTTAGATCTGGGAAGATTAATTTTAATTTCAATTTGATCCAAATGTTATCCCTCAAAGAAAAAAACATTGATGTCTATTATGTCACTTTATATGATAATACATTACATGATCTATTTAGATTGATTCCAAAATGACCTTTGAATAACTTACAATAACATCAATTTTATCCTAAGAAATTAATTTTCATTTCTAATTTCTTAAGGAATAAATTAATATTATGTAACTCTTTCTGATCAAACTTTAAAGAAGTCACAATTATCTTGAGAACCAATCACGGTTTTACTCGACGATACGCCCAATGACATACTGAATAACTATCAACAAGGTAACAATTTTTCCCCATTAAAGCTACTGCTACTTATAAATTACTAAATCTTACAATCGTGAATAACTTCTTTTTCATCCAATACATAATTCAAATCCAATAAGTTTAATTCACCAAAAACCGATACATTAATAAAAGAATTAAATTTTATCTGACTACTAGGTGGGTAATAAATGCATAGTCATCTTACCACCCATAAGAAAGGGAGTAAAGTCCAAAAACTTGCTTCCTCCAAAAGCAAGACATCACACTTCCAAATCCCAAACAGTGAGGATTCGACAAATGGCTTACAAATGACCATAGTTATTTCACATTCTACTCAACCCGAAAAAACCTATCCCCAACAACTAATATTCCACCGCGACCAAAATGGGTGATAATAATATTAATTCTCATTGATTCTATTCTGTCCCGCAAAAATCGTTGAACCATCCGTCACATACGACAACGCATAGCTTCCTCGTATATACACTCATCACTGACTGTACACACCAAAAGGGCTTTCACATACAAATCTATTACACCTATCGTAAAAAGCAGATGTATTGAAGATAATAGCTATGCTCTAACGGACTGTACAGCATTCACCCCGACCCCCAAAAAATATTTAAAGATAGAAATGCAAAAATTTTACAACTAATCTACAAGGAATTAAGTATCAATCTTCAGGGCGTTGAATCTCACCCATCATGATCCGGTTACTGGAGACCTTGAAACCAAGAAGAGAAGGATCTATCTGTTTTCCTTTCTTTCCTTTCTTCTTGCCACTTCGTCCTGCTTGTAGTCCACCATCAGGTGACTCAGTGCCGCCTCCACTGGCTGCATGAGCATCCACCTCAGGAAGAACAGGTTTTTTAAGCATGTCCATAAATGATGCCTCTGACACTGAGCTTTCACTGAAGGAAGAAGTTCTAAATCGAACCTCTTTCTTCCCAGAAGCCTGTGCTTCAGTCATGCTCATTGATGAATTTGCAGAAGGTTCTCGTCGCCCTACCATAGAACTCAGTTCAGTGATCGCTGAGATATTAAAAGAAAAAGAGAAAAGGCAGGCAGTTGAAAATAGCATACCTTCACCAGGAGCAACATTAACTAAATTGTTCTGGTTGACATGGGATACAGATGGTTGGTCTGAATGAACATCAGGGGAGGATAAAACCCGAGATACATGAGGACGCTTATGAAAAGCACTATCAAACTGTTTTGTTGAAGTAGCCATCCTGTCAATGAAAGAACCAAACTTCTCTGTAAGAGAGTAGTCATTTCAACCATTCATCAATTTATGCATATACAGACATAAGAACAATGGATATATCCAAACTATTATTTCCTAAATAATTACTCTATATTGAAAAAAAAAAAACTCAATATGAAAAAAAAAATCCTATCAAATGCTTTACAAAGCATCTTTACCAAAAGTGATTCTTCTACTAGCAATACAAATGCAACCCCAGCAGTTCTCCCCCTCCCCCCTCTTCTTCCTCCTGAAAGAGGTGTTAGCTATGGGTGGACTGTGACAGGTTTGTATACACATCAGCTTGTAGATTAAACTTAGTCAACTAAGTTATTGATAGATGCATTCATAAAGTGAAAAATATTATCTGCTAATTGAATCTACTCCGAAAAAAGGGTGGCCCAGTGCAGGAGGCTCACACTTGATGGGGTCTGGGAAGAGTTGATATACGCAGCCTTACACCCGCTTTGCGGAGAAGCTATTTCCAGGATTTGAATCTATGACCTCCAAGTCACAAGACAACAATTTTACCGTTGCCCGAAGGCTCACCCTCTTAATTGAATCTACTATGAGCAAGGAAACTTATATTGCAAGAAGTGCTGCATGTTCACAAAATAAAAGTTCACAGGCTACACCAAACAAGACTCCTAAGCCATCCAAACTACAACCCTATGCAAAACATATTGCTGATGAGCAAGGAACACAAATGGTAGAAAGAGATGAAAAGAACCAGCATTTTCTAGAATGATCAAACGAACCAAATCTTAGATGACCAAGTTAACTTGAGTCAAGCAAAATATGCCCAAAAAAGAAAATTTACCTGTCACTAGAAACCTCATCTGCACGTGAGTTATTCAAACCCATTTCACGACCAAATGAGCTTCCATCACCGCCTGCATAGTATTATTTATTATATTTAACCATTATATAGAAGTACAATGTGAATGAAAGAAAGCAGTTATGTAGTAATTACCAGCACTGCTTAGTGAGCTATGTCTACTATGGGCAATAGCAGGCAGTTCCATGGAAGCCATGGTGCTTTCCATTTGTTCAGACAAGTCTAACATCCCAGGAACGGACTTGTTCATCGTGCCAATAAATTCATGCCTCTGCGCTTTATTTGTCTCCAACTCAAGTAAATCTTTTTCCACAGCTGATTTTCCCATCATGAGAGGAATTCTGTAATTGGGAGGTAATGTATCTTTATTAGCAGATAACAGTGATTGTTCTTCCAGTAATGCTCCAGATCTAGACCTAAGAGGCATTCTCTCAGTATTCCCAATATTGTTGAATTGCTCAGTAATATGCATGTTAGTTAAATGATCATGCATCAGGGCACTGGAATTAGCACTTTGAGCCCTTTCTAAAAATGGATCATTTAGATGAACTTGCTGATCTAGTGGAAGCTCAAAAGGATGGATTAACGAGCTAGCCTCAGACACTTGCCAAGATTTGTCATGACTTCTTGATGAAAGAGGATGCCACTTGTCAACATTTGAAGGTTGCACGGATTGGTGACCCAAATTTTGATTAAGTAGGTCCATAAAACCTCGTGCTGAACCCTCTTCATGAGCTCCCATAGACACAGACATGTTTAGATCTGTCGATGCAATGGTATCCCCTAATTCCCTTCTCTGCCTCACAGCTTCAAGATGTTGCAGTTGCACCCGAGAATCAATCCAGTTGTTGTCCACATGCCCATTGTTACCAGAGAGAGAACTCTTAAATACATCTGAATGATGACCAAAAATATCATCAGATGACTGTAGGTGGTGAGATGATAAAGATCCCAGCTGGTCAGCTGGGTGCACAAAGCGACGACGTTCTTGTAACTCCCTTGCATGGACAGAAATAGGTGCAGACCTCTCAAACATCATAGAATTAGGCTCATAGAACCCTCTCTGGTTCTGTTCAGTAAGATTCCTTCCCAGATAGTTTAATTGCTCCTCTTGTGGTAAAAGCCTCTGCTGCTGGTTGTGGATATCTGAAACATTAAATCCTGCTGAATGACCCAGTTGATGGGTTGCTGCATTTCTTACCAACTGCCCAGCTTCATTCATTGACCAGGACCTACCAAAATGCCTATCCCCATCCAACCCTAACTGTTGTCTAAGAGCCATCTGCTGTGCCTGCAGCTGATGATCCTGGTGAAAACGAAGCTGTTGTTCAGAAGGCAAGATATTCCCATGCCTTCCTTGCAACAAGAGGTCTGATAAATCAGCTTGCCTTCCTTGAACAGCATTGAGGCCCATATTTGCCTGGATAATCTGCTCAACTGATGGATCAAGATGCCTTAAAGAATGTGAGTTCTGCTGCAAGTCATCCAGATACCTCCTCAATTGTACCTGATCAATCAGGTTATCCCTAGAAAGATCATGCTTTGATTGCCCAAAATTGTGATCCTTGATCTGTTGATGCAAAAGCTGTTCAAGAAGCAATTGCTGAACTTGAGCCTGTTGCTGGGGCTGTATCTTCATTTGCTGTTGAAGCAGCTGTTGATGCATATCTTGTTGCTGAAGTTCAAACTGGCGTTGTTGAATCTGGAGTTCCAGAAGACGTTCAAAATCTGACCCCGAATTCTGGATCATCTGCGGGACATTGGAATTCTTGCTTTGAGAAAGGGAGAAACCTGGAAATCTTTCTAAATCCGATGCAGGAAAATGACTAGATATACTAGCTTGCTGCTGAAACCGTTCCTTCTGCAGCTTCTGCAACATCAGATGCTCTGCCACATCAAAATTATTAAATTTTGGCCCCATCTGGGACAAGAACTGATCTTCTAATGAACCTACACGAGCATTAGGATTAAATTGCCTATTCATCCCATATTCATCAGGCCATGTCTCTCTGAAAGAAGGCTGATTAACCATTCCCCCAAGGGAGCTTGGATCAGCAAAAGGAGCATCTCTGTCAATTACTGGATCTAGAAGATGACCCTGGTCACCCAATCTCAAAGAACTATTGGAAGACTGTGCACGCCTTAGGTGAGAGCCATCTCTAAGCTCAGACATCAATAAACCAAAGGGATGTAACTTATCAGCCTCATTATTGTGAGCATCACTCCCTGCAACTTCATTGGTAACAGGTTTTCCAGTAGCATGGGGATATAAAGCAGTGACATCCGAAGGCATCAAAGGATTATCATTACTGCTTCCAGCCAATTTAGATAATGAAATGTCTACAAAGAAATAAATATATTAATAGTATAAGAAGCGAATACATACACAGCAAACATGGCCATACAAATCAATAAGCAAAAAGTAAATAAATATGACGATGGAAGAATGAGAAAACAATAAATTACCCTCATTTTGTGCAACAATACCATTGAAGGACTGATCATCAGAGAACTTGATTTCAGAGTGATAACTCTGACTAGGGATTTGGGACTGAATACCAATGCTTGAGGTAACATCAGGTCGGGATGATGACCAAGGTTGATCATCACCAACAGCAGACCCATTATAGTCAAAACTATGTACATCTACCTTTAAGTTCCTTCCCATGCCATCTGATGCTTCTGATTGAGTAACCAGGTTACTACTAGAACCTAATCCAGATTTGACTTTCAGATGAGGCATGATGTCACCAAGTTCTTGGAATGGTAATCTTTCGGGGGCATCTGACAATCGAACTGGTAGGTCCAACCCAAAGAACCCTTGTTCAAACCACAAAATTATATCAATCCCAAGAAAGGGCCCTTGAATTACCCCTTGAGGGTCCAGATAACACAAACTCAACTCCTCAGGAGCAGCAACAATTTCAGATAAATATGTCTTCTCATTAATTTTGGAGTCCAGCTGCTGATTAAGTAGTGGATTCTGCTGCAGAGATGAAAATTCAAACAGAGAACGAGAATCATCAGGTAGGCTACTACTGATTTCTGAAGCAGCAATTGAATCAACACCATCCTGATTAGTATGTTCCTTGAAAGCAGAAACTAGTCTCTGATGGCCATCAAAAGTTTCTGATTCAGCAACTTTGTTTCTGGGGATGCTGCTTCCTGAGCTCCCATCTCTCCCATGTACACCAGTTATTGGCATCTGTTTCTGCTTCCCCTCTTGAATTGCAACTTCTGAAAATGATGGCAATTTGTATACAAACATTATATGTAAAGAAAATGGAAGTTCTTACTTTCAACTTATTTGATCAATATCAAACAAATACAAGCATACTATTATTTTCTCACCATCAACTATATTTCTAAATGAACCAGCAGCTTGATCAGAATCATTTGAGATAGCAATTCCTGAAATAACCTTTCCACCACTGTCAATTGAAGTTTGTTTTCTTTCATTTAGTGTAACAACAGGACCTGAAAGAAAAACGAAGGTGACCATAATCACGAAAAGATAATTGACTATTTCACAAGGACTAACTAAAATACATAGAAAATAGCAACCTGAAACATATTCAACTGATCCTCCATCCTTCCCTCTCAATGAGTAGCCTGAGACTTCACTGCTAGTAATTTTTCCCTTCCATATGTCTTTAAGGACAGCCTGAAAGAATAATACAAAATAAGTATAAACATTGAACATTGTGGCCCTTCCAAATTATTTAGGATTGAACATCATGATAAGATGGCATTATAAAAATGGTTCATCATCTTTTATATTCTGCATACCTCTTCCTCAGCAGCAGGAGCAACAAATGCTAATGGTTCTACAGAATCAGGTTGAGTTATGGGTGATGTATGCTCCATCCCAGAAGGCATGCCTTCAAAAGATGGATCAATCTTTTGCTTACGATATATGTCAAGAAGCTTTCCCCTAGGGTAGTAATATGACTCAAAACCAAGGCTAGATTTTCCCAAAATGGCTTTATTCTTATCCACTAGTGCAGATCCCGCACTAGAGCCCAAGGGAGGCCTTCCAATTTGTAGATTTCCATTGACATTTGCCCTTCCTCTTCCAGGTGAAAATCGCACATTGGAGCTCTCAGTACGTCCTTTCTCCAGCCCAAATCCAGGTGCAGCACGGTATGTGGCAACACCAGCAGTTTGAGCTTCCAATCGATGATGACGTGGCCTCCACTTATCACGAGAATCTGGGTCACGATCAGAACCTGCACGGTTGCTAACACCAGCAGACTGTTTTTCTGCATGACTATCTTCCTTCTCAACATCATTCTTTTTCTCACTTCGAGAATCCTTCTCTTTATCTTCAGGACCCCATCTTGATGACCACTTGTTCTCCCTACGAGCATCATGGCCAGTACCACGGCCATCATGCCAGCGATCAGCAGGTAAGGATCTATTCTCTGAGGTTGAAGTATTCTCTGAACGACGATCTTCTTTTCTGCGATCCCTTCTCCCAAGCAAGCTTGTTTCTCTCTCCTCTTCACGCCAGCGACGACTCATGTCAACATCAGGAGCAGTCCTTCTCCAGTCTTTCTTGTCTTGAGATCCCTCCAAACGCCAACTATCTTTCAGTATGGGATCAGTGGGGTTTGCCTGTGGCCAAGAATCAAGTAATGCACATCATATCATTCCCCATGATGGGGCATATACAGTGATGCAAGAATATAGATTGAACGAGGGAAAAAAACTTTATCATGCGAAGAACCACTCCAATTCAAACTTTAAAAAAAACATATCCATCTATAATATTCAACTTTCGAGAATAAAACTGATTAATCAACTGAATAGATTTGAATAAGGAAACTGCCGAAAACTCCTCATAACCCCCAATAGGCATATAAGGATCCCTTATTATTTTGTTGCTCCATTCTCTATTATTGAGAAATTTCACTCTTTTCAAATATAAAAATGCATAATAGATCTTAACATGCTGATTGAGCATCAAAATCATCATCAATAACTCTCATGGAGGCTGAAAACTGCCTTATCAAGAAATAAACATTTTTGTAGTCTTGGGAGAATCTTCAAATTTAAAGAATCAGCATGCATCAACTCTATATTAAGTTATATAACATTTGTACCAGGGAAATTTTCAAACAAAAGCCACTAACTCTTAAATTGAAGACAGCTGAGAAAGGTCAGCAATCCAAGGACTTCCCTCTCATCATTGACTGTCCACTTACCATTCTGACTTCAAATAAGACAAACGTGCCTTGTTCCCCACTATGTGGGAGTATTCAAAATCAAAAAGAGAAAACCAAATGTATCTTTTTAAAAACTACTTTTTCATCTATTACAGAAACCAACTACCCACATGTCAAACTACTACCCATAGTTCCACTAGGTCCGTGGTCTGTGCTAAGTATAGCCATACATTCTTACATTCCCCTTGATGTACCATCACATAGTAGACATGAATAATTTCCCCATCATAAAGAGAAGAAAGAAGCTAAGACAAGATCAGCGCAGCATTGTAAACCCAAAGGCAAAATAAGGGGAAAAAAATTACACAAACAAAAAATTCCATGTTAAATCTCCAGTCTCCAAAATGATAAATAATAGCAACAGAGAACTCCACCACAACACATAGATTCTACACAAGGAAGAAGAGGGAAAAAAATAATAATGAAAGTTAAATCAAAGCAACAAGTGTTACATACCCCCACTGGGTTGGCAGTTGCCTTGGCATCAACAGGTTTGGAATAAAGCCACTGTGGAGATAATGGGATGCTGCTGTCAGATGAAACTTGATCTGAAAGTGAAACCAGCTTATTTGTCATCCAACAGTCACCAGATATCCATAAATGAGAGGAAACACAACTAAATGCTAGCTTTAGACTTCACTTGTACAAAGATCAACGATGACATACCTTTCGGATCAACGAGTATCCCTGCAATCCCTTTCTCGCCACCATGCACTCCCGAAGCTTCATCTAAACACAACAAAAGAAAACAAATGTTAGTCACGCATTCAACTTAGCAACAAATAATGACGAGATCTACAGCATCCAGCACCACTCACAATTACACGCATGACATCGATGTAAATAAATAAACAGGCAAAACAAATCAACCGCTCTAACAAAATCAAATCAGCTTACTAAAATTTAAAAACAGAAAGAAAGGAAGAAAATTCCTGATTCAGAATAACAAGAACAACAAACTTCACTTTAACCAACCAAACACAGCCTTAGAGAAAAGAAAGGAAAAACAGAACACCAATTCTCAAACAAACGAGAGTACGTCACGAATCACACACTAAAGCATAGAAAGAAAAAACCGAAAACAATATCAAAAAAAAAAAAAGAAGGAAAGTGATAAGGTAGATCAATTTTCGATACAAAGTAAAGTCAACTACAACTAAAAACAAAAGAAAAAAACAAAGAATAATAAGAGCGACGCAATCACCGAACCAAGCAAGGAACATGGGTGTCGGGAATCCGATTGACACGCAGACCGAATCGCGGTTTTGAGATTCAACGGATCCAGACACAAAAGAGAGCGAGCAAATCATTGTGAAGCAAAACAAGCGCGAAAGAGAAGACACGAACATTGAAAGCGATTTCAAGGAACTCGAAAATTTGAAAGATTGAAAAAAAATAATTAAAAAAAAAAGCCCTAAAATGGAAAATTGAAAAATTGTTGGAAGAAGCGGAATCGATCAAACCTTTGAGAGCGGAATCGGAGAGCTTGGAGGAGAAGAGATCGTCGGGGAGATTGACCTTGCCGTCGCCCATGGCTGATTGGTGGAATTCGAAGAGAGAGAGATCCAGAAAGAACGGAAGAAGAGAGAGACAGAGAAGAGTGAGATTGTGGTGTGTGGAATACGAAGAGAGGGAATTGTAAATGGAAATGGGAGGGAGCTAGGGTTCCAAGATTCGGAGAGAGAGGGGGGAGAGAGAGAGAGAGAGAGAGCGAGGTGAGTGTAGGGTTTGCGAATTGCAGGGTATAAGATTAGATAGAAGGAGACTCTGAAACGAGAGAGAGACAGAGAGAGGAAAGGGCGTGAGGGTTTGTGCGTATGTAACGTCGCAAACAACCACAGGCACTGCGATATATTCTTCATTTTTTTCTTTAATTTTTTAAGAAAAAACAAACAAATCACATATGATCAATAGTCAATACTCACTAGCAACATTAAGATTATCATCATGGAATAGAACTGAGATGATTATTCAATGGATTAAAATTTTGTTAAATCAAAGTAAACCCAAGTTAGTGCACTGACAAAAATTGTGCTGGATAGAATAATCCCTCAAGCAATGAAAACATATTTTGTGGTCATCATAACTAAAAAATTTTAGATAAATTAGTTGTTTTTTTAATATTTCAATGAATTAATATGTCCTATTTATATTTTTATCATGGGTCAATTTAACAGGCTTTATAAATCATTAGAGTCAATTTATCTTGTTTTAATTATAAGGAACAGAAAAAAAAATTTTGAAGGACCAATTTATCTGACACATTTTGTTTTTACTAAATGCCAATTTAGATGGTTTGCTCCTTCTTATTAAAATTTATTTTGAACCTATATGACATATTTATTATTCTGTAGATAAGTAAATAGATCAAGTCTAATATTAATGCGTCAACAATATTAAAATTAAAATTTTATACAATTATTTAATTAAATTTTTATATTTGCATAATAATATTTGCTTATAAAATGACATTTGATTGGATATACACTTTTAATGTATCAATATTAAATCATGGGAGCCGAGGTGTGATAGTAAGAACTATCTCATTCCTTAACCAAATGTTGAGGGTTTGATTTTCATCTTAAAATTGAACAACTTTAAAAGTCATTATCAATATCTACCTCCTTAAATAGATCTATAATACGCATAAGGAATTTATTAGTACGTCAACTATAGATACCATGGGACGGAAACTTAAAAAAAATAAAGAAGCATCAATATTAAATCTAGATAAATTATTCTACTTTATTTATCTAATAATTATTCTTAACTTTTTTCTAAAATTATACCAATAAAATTTACACAAGCATTTAATTACGTACCATCACATCAATAAATATATTTGATTCAATCATCCACTATTATAAAAGTGTTATAAATAGAAATATATGAGTGGACGATAATATAAATATCTTTCATACTAACAATACATCAAAACTAATCTCTATATTTTATATTATTACTTTACATAAATGAATAAATTAAAATTAAATATAAATAAAATAAAATTGATTATACTTAAATAATGATAATTGTTTAATAAAGCATAATATATGTTTCATTTTTATTGTATTAATTGTCAAAGGATTTTTTTTAATATTAGTTAATTGTCAACGGACTACTCATGTAACAATTTCAACTAAGATGCAATTAAGTGAATAAAATATGAAAACAAGACCCAATCCGAGACTCAAAAGCAAAGCTTGTATGTTGTGTATTGTACATATTGTATACGTGTATTGTATCCACATCTCTAGTTTTAGCGTATGAGTTGAGATTCAGATTACTAGTGAGTACTGACTCCTTTTTTTTCTGAAAAAAAAAAAATCATAATATGCCAAAACAAGAATAAAGAGGCAAAGAGTAAGACAGGTCATAGGAAAAAGAAAAGCCTACAATCAATTAGAAGAGGTCATATTTGAAAGTTTTGCTGATTAGAATGTAAAGTAAATCAATTAGAAGAGGTCATATTTGAAAATTACTTTCTTCACCTCAAAATATTATTTTCTACATATTTGAATAATTTTTAAAAAATAATTAGAATGTAAAGTAAAATTAGTTTCCAATTCTTTTTATAAGCTAAACAGAGCAGATTTTGAGAAAAAAAAAAGTTTTCAATTATATATAAAATTTAAGTTATATAATCATTTTTTGTAAAATCTAAAACAAACGCACCTTGAATCTCATAGGCACAATTTGTTTTTTCGGTGCACGATCAAGGGTATCCACTGTCGATGACAGTGAGTAATCCCCGTGCTGGCTTGTAGGCACCTTGATGGGTGGGATAGCTGGCCTGAAGATTTAAAACTTCTTCATACCCAAAGTCAAGAATCGAACCCCTGACATTTGGTTAAGGGTGAATGAGTCCCTTCCACTCAACCACACCCCCAAGTTTCATACGCACAATTTGAAATGTCGTGTAAATAGTTAAATTTGATTGAATAACATTGTGAAATATATTGCACCAATATTAAACTCTTAATATATTATTTTTGCTAATGAATTATGATTTTCAAAACTGCAAATGGTTTGATGAGATTGTTTTCAATCATTGCATACTTAAAATGAATCATATGAGTTGGCTAAAGTAAATCAAAACTAAAGCATTAAAAATTTAGATTTTTTTTGGCATCTTTCCCAACAATTATATTTTGGGAAAATTATATTGATCTCCTCTAAGATTTAGTGAAATTCTTCCTGACTTTCCTTTTATTTGTATAATTTGTTTTAGAGATTCCTAAGTTTGTAAAACCATTACACTGACCTCTTATGAATTTGTAAAATTATTATACCGCTCTCTCATCCATTGCACATTATTTAAACACTACTTTTAGAAGAGGTTAGTGTCACTGAGAAAATATTTGAGAGTCGAGATGTTTTTCATTAAACCTTAAAAGATATTAGTGCAATTTGTTTTTATATTTTTAAAAAATTTGTGTAATTGGCTGGAATGGAATGGAGATAGATGAACTCCATTCCATCTATTATATTTCACTTCGCTCTGCTTCGCCATGCTCTACCAACTCAAACATACCCAAAAGCAAAACGCCAATAATACTGTTCCTTCTAAGGGTGTTTAAAACCCGACCCGATCCACTAACTCCTCCTAGTCTGAAGCTTATTGCGTTGAGTTTGGGTTCTTAGATTTGACCCGTTACACTTTTCGGGTCGGGTTCCGCTCATGCTTCGGGTTAGCCCAACCAGGCCCGAAGTCGAAATTTCTTTTATAGTTATTTTATTTTAATAGTTAGTGATAAATTATAAGAATTTATGTTTAAATTAATACATTTTGGATAACTTGACATTATTTTTATATTCAAATGGTTTGTTTTAAACTATGTATCTCAAAATATCTCTTGAATTTATTTGTTATTTGTAAAATTTTATAACTTTACTATGTATAATGTCAAAATCTTCATAAGTTGTTTAAAAGTCAGTTTGACTAGATCATTTATCGGGTCTGGTTCGGGTTTTAAAAAATGACCTGGTTTAAAAATTGAACCTCTTCTGCTGACGCCAACATCCAAACCCTTGCCTTCCAATGCATCCCGGGGGCACCTCCTAACCACTCCTTTTTATCCCACTCCCTCAGCCACCGCACCTACACCTTCCTCAAGCCCTTCTAGCTCCGCTTTTTCCATCGCCTTAGCTCTTCCTCCATCCTCGTTCTGAGCACCATGACCTCACCCCCCTCTATTTTCAGTCCCAATTTGATTCCATTTTCAAGGATGCCTCGATTTCATTTTAGGATTTAATGATGCCTTTTCGAGGAACCCTAGCACCGATTTGAAAGGGAAGAGGTCAACGTCGACAGTGCCTCTGCTTGTGAAGGCCCCACCATGGAGGGGATGCTACTATTGAAGAAGAAGAAGAGGGCAGTGGAGGCCAACGGAAGAGGAGTTGATGGCATGTTCTGGAAGCTCGCCTCTATCTTTGCCTCATCCTCTATGAGTTCTCTGTTTTTGTTTTTCCTTTTTGTTTTCTTTCTTCTGTCGTTAGCCAAATTTTCAATTTTTCCTTTTTGTTCTCATAAGTTTGAGCTTTGTTGGTGTTAGTCTTAGGTTTTTACCTGTATCAATTGCCAATTTGTTTACCAAATCAATGATTTGTTTTTAAACTCTGCTTTATGCTTAGGTTGATGCAATTGTGTTTGCCATTGCCAAATTGGGTTTTAATGGATAGAGGTTTGGGTCTCTAAGACTGGTTGGCCATCCAAAGCATACCATGATGAGGCTAGTGCCACAGTGCAAAATGCTGCAACTTATAATAGGAACTTGTTTTGTAAGCATTGGTGAAAAGTCAATAGTGTAAAGAAATTTAGGCTCAATGTTTTGATATGGTTCTAATTTCTCTTTTCTATTTTATGAGCGGAAAACTTCGCCTTTATTGTGCTTTGTTGCAAATCTTTACATAGTTGGTCCCTAGTCCAAATCAATGAGGAGAGTTGTCTTAGGTAGTTAAACTCTGGATGTCTGGTTTTTTGATATTGTTCATTTTCTTTTCTTTTTCCTTTTTTCCACATCATTTTTAGTAGATGAACAAAGCTTTGATAAATATTCACCAAGACTTGATAATTGAACTAACTTGTTAGTGTAGCATGTATTCTTTTATCTACCTTATTGATTTTCATCTATATAGAAGTAAATGACTATTTGAAATTGTTTGTGTGTAAAACTTGAAACTCCAGATGAATGATTCAGTTGAATGTGGTCTTTATCTCTTCTTGCATATGTACCCTTCAATAGAAATGGGGACAAATTCATTTGACAAAACCCTTATGGAATGGAGATTTCATGTATAACAGTTATCGAGGGGGCAGCTGATGAAATAACCATACTATTGCAGCAAAAGTGGGACAAAATCTTCTATTCAGGTTCTTTTTATTTTTCATTACTCTGGTTTTCTTGGATGAATTAGTGAGAAAACTAGACTGCTGAGAACTCTTTCAATGTTGACATATTTATTAATGAAGTCATTTATGTTGTGTCTATGGTTGATTTCAGTCAAACTTGGATTACTATTGACTATTGAGTAATTCAGTTGCGTAGGTTATGAGTTTCGTTTACATATGTAAGTGTATCTACATACATATGTCATTTTTGAACTATATATATATATATATATATCATATAATCTGTCATTGTGCTATTTGATCTAGGTCAATGTGATAACTATTTTGGCCTTTCTGAAAAATGTAAGTTTTCTCTCGTCCAATAGCAAACATTATTTACAAATACCATCCATTTTTCAGACATATGTTGAAGTTTGTAATAACCTAACCCAGATACTTAGGTAGTTCTGCATTGCAAGTGTAGATTCAGAGTAGATAAGTCCTTGAACCCCCTCCAGTTACCTGTGGTAGACCTACCATGGCAGCAATTTATATCTTATTTCTTAGTGTCAGTCTAATGTTCTCGTAAATGCCAATAGATTTTTTATCTGGTTCAATAAATTGTCATTTTTAACACTTTATGAGGGATGCATTTTGGCATTTTTCTTTAATAAATTGGTTATCAAATGCAATATTTTCGTGAGAATTTACTTCCCCTTCCTTTGTTAAACTTTCAAGTAGTTCTTTACATTGTATGTTGCTCATTTTTTCATTTTTCATTTCTTGAATATTTGCTTTGTCATTTCGAAGTGCCTTTCAATTTTCCCTAGATGAATTGCCTGTCATGATCTCTTCTAGATATGCCCAGTGATGAATGCTCATTGCGACCTAGTACTTTGAACATGATTCAAAGCCTTTCCATCCCTTTTGTCTTTCTTCCATTGCCATCACTAAGTGTGCTGCTGCTGCTGCCAATATTGTTGTTATTGTTGTTGGTTTTCTTCTTCTCTTCTTATTCTACTCCTCGTCTTTATCACAATTATTATTATTATTATCATCATTATTATTATTATTATTATTATTATTATTATTGTTCTTAACATCAATACAACTAGCAGTGGATAGAGGTGGTAGAGGTTGTAAGTCTGTGCTAACTACCTTGATGGATGTAGAGAGGCTTTTGTGGATATTGATAAAGTGCTAAACCGCTGATATCTGAGGGCATAGTTACACAGTTTGAATGATTTTGTCAGTGTGTTATTGGGTCCCTTCCTTTTATTGCATTCTTAGTGAACTAGTCTGCCATTGGTCTCATTGATGGAATCTCATTACCTTTCTTCATGATTACCTGTCTTTCATTCTCTTAATAGCTCTAGATGTGTCTGTTTGTGAGATGGACAGAAAGAAGTGGCAAGAAGTTTAAGTGAATGGCCACTTTTAATATTAATGACAGATTATTCAGACTTTAGATATGGGATTGGAGGGCTCTGACTTCCACTTCTTTAGTACGAACTTCTAGCTAGCTTGATTGTATACATGTTTTATAATGTCTTGGCCATTGATGTATTATTGTTTTGGTCAAGGCTGCATAGTTGTATTGTGTGTTTAGATTAGCTTATTTTATGTGATGTTATATATCTCAGGTGAAGAAACTAGCTTATATATGTAGTTCTTAATTTTCTATAGTTAGTATTTAACATTTTCTTATGGGTAAATCATAAAGTAAATCTATAAATAGCTTAGTTAGCATTTTAGTTCACTAGTTTGAACTTGCTTTTGACCTATTTTGTGATTTTGGTAACTGATGATGATGTGTGCACTATAACATTTTTTTTTTAAATGTTACCATAAATTGTGGCGGTTTGAAACCGCTATAATTCATGTGAATTATGTGCGATTGTAAAGGGTGATCGCGGCGGTTTTTTTATAACCACCGTAATTTACCGAATGACGTTGATAATTATGGTGGCTCCTTGAACCACCATTTGCTGGGAAAAACGACGGTTATAACTGCCACAATTTACCAAGAAAATCGTCGTAATTTACCTCTTTTTTGTAGTAGGAATGGTGAAATAAAATGATAAAAAGATAAATAACTAGAAAACTTTAAAGATAAAGAAACAAATAATGTGGCAGAAAGTAAATAATGAGTAATACAAAATTAAAGAAATAATGAATTGACAATAATAAATAACTAAACAATGTCAAAGGTAAATTAATAATAATTAAAGTAAATAATGGGCCTATAAATATAAAGAACATAAAACAAAATGATTTTAATCAATAATCTTGAATAATTAACTTGAAGATAAATGAGCAATATAAAAGATAACTAATGATAGCTAGATGAACTTTATCAGGGCTAATTAAGCTTAATTAAGGCTAATTGACTTAATTAGTACTTAATCACCTTAATTAAGGAAATTTCATATGATTAATTGCTTAAGAATTTCTAATGAGTCATTAATTATCCAATTATCACTAATGAAATCACTGATTAAAAGTGTAGTAGCATAAAAACAAGGAGTCATGATGATGTCATCAACTACTATATTTGTCTTTTAGTGATTACATGTTTATAACACAATTTAAATATAAAGTACTACTTTATTGTGACTAATTACACCCTTCTTGATGATAGTACATGATTAACTCAAATTAATCTTGATTAGACATAATCATTCTTTGACTATTGCTTTTACTAAATTATCTATAATTAGTACAATTTCTATCCAAACTACCCTCATATTTTTACTTAATACTCGTAAACCTAATCTACTAACTCCCATAAACAAACAATAACACAACACTCTATCTCCTCTACCCTAAGGCCTCTGCTTCCCCCCTGATTCGCACACACATGTTTCTTTCACTCACAAACGCACACTCAACCACTTCATCTCATTTTCTCTCGAGTTCTCTTCCATCTTCACCACCTTCATCTACCACCTTCAACCTCAAAGCTACCTCAAACCTTAACCAAACCCAATAAATAAATACATTTTTTCATACCTTTTTCACTTAACAAACTCAAATCCACTATTAGTTTTTCAAGAAAAGGCCTTCTCTTAGTTGTTATTGTGCAGGTTGAATATTTATGCTTGGGAAAGGAAGAGCTTTTGCCTCCTTTTCCTTGCTAGCAAGCTTCAAGGAGCTTCTTTTGAACTTGTTCTTCAACAAAAACTTCTTCTAATAGGGTTTGTTTTCAAACTTATTTTTCTTGCTTGGGTTTTTCAACTTTTGTCCAAAATATTTGGGTTTTGATAATATTTTTAGCTTGAAAGTTGATTCCTTGCTCAAAAACTCTTCTTTTCCTTTAAAATATTTGAAAAGCTCATCATTTCCTTCCCTTTCAATTTTCATCATTTCATGTAGATAAGGGTTTTTGTTTGAAAATCTAACTCTATAGCTTTATTCTACACTTTAAAAAAGTTACCTTTATGTATTTTTATGAAATTCTTGAGTAGGTTTTGGATTTTGTGAGCCAAAGGCTCTTTATATGAGTTTAGTAGGTTAGGAAGCTATATTCTAAAAGCTATTTTTATATTTAGAAACAACACACAAAAAGGAGGACATTTATGTAAGTTTTAAAGTTTTGTGAAAGCTTGGATTTTTATGCACATAGGTTCAGCCTAGCATACTTTGTATAGAAGGAAAATTTTATGTTTAAAACTAATCACATATTTGAAATCTACATAAAAAATGCAGGTTGTACATGTAGTTTGAGCATTTTTGCAATCACGTAGAAATTTTGGGGTTAAATATATAATTTTACTAAGTTTAGGGACTTTTATGCAAGAACTAAAATTTTGGGATGTAAAACTATAAAATGGGTTCTAGAACAATGAGAGGCATGTTTGGGAAAAAAAAGAGTTTTGGGGTCATTTTGCAATCTTAGTAGAGTTTAAGGGTCAAAATATTATTTTCCAAAAGTTTGGGCTTTTTATGCAAATTCTAAAATTTTGAGAGTAGAACCATAATTTTAGTGGAATGAGGATGGTAAATCTGTTTGTGGGAGAAAAATTAAGTTAGGAGCAATTTTATAAATTTTATAAAGTTTGGGGGCTTTTTAGCAAAATTAGAAGTTTCAAGGTCCTTAAAAATAAATTTTTTGAACTTGTAATTTAAAAGATAATGAGCCACGATATTCACACATCTTGGAAAGAGAAAAATATGTTTTTCAAACTATTTATATCATCAAATCAATTTATCTTACAAGACTTTTAACCGTGATTTCAAATGTATTAATGATACTTGAATATTTGCTAGTAAACTATGATTGTTTATTGCACTTGATTGTTATACTTGATTGCATTATGATTACTAGTTGATGACTGTGAATAACTTTTGTGACATATTTGATTACAATTCATTGGTAGTATATGTGATATTAACTGTCATACTAGATACTGATGACTGGATTGGTTGCATGTGCATTCATTGTAGGCATTATTCATGATTGATTTTGAATGAGTCTTATCAATGAAATGTGTTTGAGTCAAGTATGTACTATAATGTTGAATAAGTGAAATTATGAGCTTGGGATACTGTAGTATTATACCATGTAGTGCATTTACAAGTCCACTTGCAAAGTAATGAAAGTGGAGTAAGGATTAATGGATGCACTAAATGTTACACCACAACATGAACCATGGAGAATGCAAAGTATAAATGTCTATAAGAGTAAGGGAATGTTTGGTTTGGGTGTAAAATGGGACTAAAATTTAATGGAGTAAATTTTCTTGCAAAAAGGGTGTTTGGTTCGAATAACTAAAATAGAGTAAATTTTTAGAAAGTGAAAATATTTTCAAATTAGTGGAGGAAACTTTACCCGTATTGGAACCTAGGTAACTTTTACTTCACAGTGCACACTCCCTCCAAGATTCACTCTGCTCTCGGCATTATTCACGCATCCTCCCTCACGCATCCTCCTTCTTCGCTCTTTGCTTTCTTTATTCTCTCTTTGCGATCACCTCGATCTATCTTCCCCATCACTGCACTCTCTCTTCGTCATCACTTCGTCTCCACTATCAATTCATTGTTGCTCTGCCTTCTCTTCATTGTTGCTCCGCTCTCTTTGCCATTGCTCTGCCACTGCTCTGCTTTCCTCTCGCTCTCTCTCTCACTCACTTTCATCACTCTTAATCTGCAACTCTTTCAATTGCTCGCTCTCAGTAACCTTCTCTCCGCTACTATACACATTTCTCTATGGAGCTCAAGAAAACTCAACAATATAGTGAATCTCAGGTTCTTCAAACTCTCTTTTGTTATTTGATTTGAATATTTCTCTGATTTTTCTTATCCTTTATATAATTCAGAAGTGAAATTTCTTATAAATCTCTTTATTATTTCTTATTTTGATTTATCTTTAGTGCTTTGATCTCTCTTGTGCTTTTGGTTTGAAGATTTTGTTGTGTGTAGTTTGTGAGGTGTTTTTATTTGCTTACAATGTGTTTGTTATAATGCTTGTACTACTTCATTTGGAATATCACTTTTGATAAAATTTCTTATACTGCTCGATCTAATGTTGTGTTTATAGTTATTGTATCTTGATAATTTTATTTGTTTTTAAGCCTCATTTTATGCTTTTTTTTTTCAATTGATGATTCATATGTTTGTGATAGTGGATGATATGAATATCTATTTTGCTTTGTTCTATTAGTGGTATGAATAATCTCGTTTGTGATGGAGGCAACTAGAAGTTCATTTGCATAAGTTTTATGTCAATTTGTAATATGATATGTTTGTGAGGAATGACCGGTGGGTAATAAGGAAAGAACAATGTTCTCGATGAAGTGTCATGAGTTTGGATTTAGTAATATTTCATATATATGGTCACTTTTTAACTGTCTTACTAGTCAGGGTGACTTTTAGGTTTTGAGGCCTATTGGGATGACAAAAACATCATTACTTGGGTTAGTCTGCACTCTTTTCCTTTCACCTTGTTTTTGCACCAATTTGAGTTTTGTGATGTAATGATGATATGATGTGCTATCAGGAGCTTACACACATCTAGCTGAAAGTTTGATCTACACTGCTATTATCTTACATATTCTGAAACTGGGCTAATTCAATCCTGTCCTTATTGATGATGCTGGATTCAGTGATGAAATTTGGATTTTAGGCTGGTGGTGGGATTAGAATGTCCAAGCTGAATGAATGAGGTTGAGGCTTAGAGAAATACTAGCAATACAAGGCATAGATCTGATGAAAAGATTAAAAAAAAATTGTATTATTGGATAGTTTTCTTTTTTTTTTTTTTCTTGAGTGATAACAACTTCTCACTATGTTCAAATCCCTTCTTGTTGAAATGATTCATTGGCAAAGAAACAACTTGGGTAGAGATAGGAAGAAAAATGATGTTCACTTCTTTGTGGTTTCTTGTTATTTTTGCTTTTGTCTTAGAACTAGAGAAGCATTGTGTCATGAAGAGGAGTATTGTGTATCAATGTATCAAACGCTCTGATTAGAAAAATTGTCTAATGCATTGTTGTTCATTCTTTTTGAGTTAAAATTTGTTTGCTTATTTTGGTTCTCATTTGTATTTATGTTCATTGGACATTTAAGAGGTATTCTTAGCTTATATGGTTAAAAAAATTTGCTCTCCTATTAAGAGGCAAATAGTCATAGGTAGTTTCCTATATTGAAAATTGACAAATTAATACAAGTGTATTTTGGTCTCATTTCTTATTTGAAATGATAATGACACAATTGCAATTTATATTTGGCATACTTGGCTAAGATTTAAGTCTTGAAGTATATATTTTATTATTTTTTGTCTCCATCTTGTCTTTACTCTTGAGCCAATTTGCATCAGTGGTAAAGATCATGTATTTATTATGTCGCAAACTTCATTTGGTGGAAGGATGAATGTCTGTGAGCCATATAGCAGAGAATTGTGAGGAGGCTACTCATTGTTGCTAATAGTTTCAGTCAACTATATTATTTGTAAAAAAATGTATAATGCATAAAAAGAAATGACAATACACCAATCCAATAGACTTGGAGGCACAAATAATAGCTTTCACACCATAATGAAGAGGATATCAACAAGCAAGGCATGAATAAGAACATAGCACACATGGTAAAATTCACATAAATGATGCATGGACCAAGTATAAAAATTCTCCCAAGGTCAGTGTCTTGCCACTCATTCACTCAAGTGTTTTGAGTTAATATGCACACTCAACCACCTCATATGAAAATGCATTACCATAGGCTTGGAGGGTCAACTCAATGTTTGAAGGAGATTATATATGTTGAGAGTGATAACAGAGATGAAAATCTCATTTTCTGAACCTTCGGCTCAAAATGACCAAAATACCCCTATAGCGTTTTAAGCGGGTATTAGTGGTATTTGAGCCCGAAACCACTCCCGAGAGTTCGGAATGTTAATTATATGTGCTTGATGATATTTGCTTTGATCCGAGTGGTCCCAGGCAGTGTTTGTGTGAAATTACGATTTTGCCCCTAGAATAATGTTTTTGAGCTTAATGATATAATTAAGCAAACCTAAACAATATTAGGCTTTAATCAAAGATTAATTAATTTTGATAATTAATCTAGAGTCAAAATAATTTATTAAGGTTAATTAGAACCTAAAATTGCTTAGATTAAACTCAAATCTCTTTTTTAAAAATCAAGATTTCAAATCATGTAATCTTGAATAGTGTTTTCTCTCTCCAATTCCTTAAATTAAGAAATTGTGTCTACAATTATGTACAACATAAAATGAGTTTTTATTTTGCTAATGAAGCAAGACCACTCCTAACACTACAAAAAAAGTGGAAATTAGGGCAGGTAGATTAGGGCAGGTAGTAGAAAATTGCCACAATTTTCAGTCAATTACGGCGGTTTTTTAAACCGCCATAATTATCGTGAAAAAAAGTGCAGTAAAATTATGGCGGTTGCCTATAACCGCCACAATATGAAGGAAATTACGGCGGTTAGGCCACAATATTCAGTAAATTACGGTGGTTTTGTTAACCACCATAATTTTCGTGAAAGAAACAGCCCATTGAGTAAATTATGGCGGTTGCAACCGCCGTTATTTACCATCAATTATTTTTATTATTTTTATTGTATTTTAATGAAATTTGGGAAAATAACATTATCATTCTATAAAATTTTAGCAAGCTAAAAGTAGATATTTTAACTTCTAAATTTTCTAATTAGATGCTTAAACTTTACTAATTCTCAAAATTAGTTATTTTATTCAATTTTAGATTTAACTATGTAGATAGATGATGTGATAAAATATCTATTGACATATGTCATAATTTCTTTTATTTTTGAAATTTTTTATGTATATTATTTAATATTTATACAAATATATATATATATATATATATATATATATATATATATATATATATATATATATATATATATATATATATATATATAAATTTAAAATATTAACTAAAACTTTTCTATTCACTACTCCTTAATCATTAAACGTAAGCTCTTTTAGGAGATGTGTTATCTCTTAATTTTTAATATTGTAATAAAAATAATAAATTATGATAAATAGAGCACATTTTGTGCCTTTTTTTTTATTTAAATTGAATTTGAAACTTGTTTTGCTAGTATAATTATAATTGTATTCCCTTGAAAATGAAAACAAAAATGAAATACTAGATAAAACTTAAGTTGATAGCATCGAGCATATATATATATACTCATTTTGGAAATTTTAGATTTTAACTCAAATTTTATTATGCCAAGCTTGTTATGCGGGAACTTTCAAAATTTAAAAAATAACTAGTTTTAAAGAATGTGTTAGTGAAAGATTTAATTAAAAATTTAAATAAAACAAAAAGAAGAAAAGAAAAAAAATATTTTTTACAAAAAACTTATCAATCCAAAAAATGAGAATTCTTTTTGAATAAAACTTGAGATAAAAAGGGATCCTAGAAATTCATGTCTAAGTTGAAAAAATAAAACACACAAGTAAAAAAGAAGGCTGATTATTTACAGCAAACCACAAAAAAAAAAAAAAAAACACTGAATAGCAATAGTAAAAAAAGCCCCCCACTGGCGCCACCCCTTCTACATTGCTCGCGCCACTCCTTCCCTCTTTCATTTTCACACAACTCCTTCCCTCTTTCATTTTCACACAACTCCTTCCCTCTCACAAAACCTTAACCCCCTCTCACCACAAAGCCACAACGCCAACAACTACTTCCCTCTCACACACATCAGTCCCCGAGCCTCTCCGCCTGGAGCTTCCCCACTCCTCCTTTGCCCTAATCATAACCCTCGTACCATGTAAGGGTTATTGCCCCAATCGTAACCCCACCCTCTTCGAAGAGAACAACACCACCTCTCCGACTACGATAACAGCAAGAACAACGACGACAACAACGGATACTATGTGAGGATTATTGTGCGCTAGCCGTGACTTTACCGTCCTCTACGGCGCCTGGCTCTCCACCATCCTCCACCATGTGAGGCTTCGTCAACACCACCATCTTCCAAGGTTATTTCTCATTCCCTATTTACCTTTTCATTTCTCCTCCAACTCTTTTATTTTCTTAACCGACAAAACCACATATACGGCCCTTCCTCTTTTACGATTTTCGGGCTTTCTTCTTTTATTCCTAGAGCAATAATTATTTATTTTAATGTTGGTTCTTTTTCTTAGCTGTTTGTGCGTTTTTTCAGTTTTCATGGATAATGTTCTAATCGGATGCGTAATTAATTAGAAGAAAATTGTTGGGACCGATTATCGCGACACGAACTCCCTTCACTTGTTAGTGTTTCAAAATGATTGTGTTATGACTTATGCTGCTAGGACGTTGATTCTGTGACCAGTTTTGCTTGCAAATGTGAAATTGTAAGTTTGATTAGTGTTTACTTGGAGCTGTTTACTCATCTTGCTAATGTTCTCTCTTTATCTTTTTGCATTGAAGTTTGTGTGTAAATTATGCCCTGGTTTTTCATTATTAGGATAAAACTTATTATTATGAAGAATTAGTGCCGATTAATGTTTACACTAGGGATACATATATTGTGAAAAAGATTTCCTTCACCTTTGTTTTTGGATAGTGGTATCACATTGTCATGACCTCTAGGAGTCGGGAACAACTACAAATGCCTTCATGGAGCAACTTAGATGGGTGGGTGAGGGTAGTCTATGGCAAGAGTGTTCTTAATTCTTAAATTTAATAAGAACCTGAACCTGTGACTTTTTTATGTCATGTCTCAAAAGTACTCGTCTCTCTCCACATCCTCGCCTGGCTCTTCACCGATTGTGCATTTGGATTTTGCTTCATCAGGTTGATTTTTGGAAGATAATAACGGCGGCCAAGTTTCGAGTTCCACAGAGGTCGCGCTCCGATTTTGGAAATTGTAAGTTTTTTCTATGAATTTGGATTGGCTTATAATTGAAAACTGTTGAAGCTATCTTGCTAGCTAAACAAATGATTATTATGTCTGAAAAAATTGTTTACCAAACATGTCTAAAGTGATTGAATGTTTATTACTAAACAGAAATAATTGTTTAAAAGTAATAATGTATAAGCTAGATAGATACATTGATTTATTTGTAATCCCCCAGTTCCGTTGTATGTGCTACTTTTGGGACTTTATTGTTGTGTGGCCTCTGGATTTTTTCATGGATAGTTCTTGCATGAAATAGTTTAGACCTCCAAATTGCAATTAATAGTTTCTTTTTTCTCTTTTTTTTTTTGTTGCTTTTCTTTAATTGATTACTTATTTAGAATGAGTAAATTGTGGGTTCCACTTGTAACGACATAACTAGGAAGAAAGAAAATACAAATCCCAACCAAAAATAGTCATTTATGGTTAATATGGTTGAAGTCATTATCATGCTTCTTGTTGGGGGCTTGGCTAGTTGTTGATATTAAGATTATGAAACAAGCAATGTCATTCAATTATTGTAAGGACAACATGTAAAACAGTCGAAGCCTCATAGGATTAATATGGAGTACTACCTGAACAGCATGTTGCAGAATTTTAAGAGACTGAACAATTAATACTATGTTAGCAGACACTAGTTTTTGCAACATATCTTTCTCTTTTGACTTTGATAAACATTTAGCAAAAAAAAAGAGGTTTTATCTCAGATAATGAAGTGCAGAGAAAATGATTTTTGGGTTTTTTTTGCTATTCCTAACTTCATTGACTGACTGCTTCTTCCTATGTCAGATTACATACCTGATGTGTGTTCTTTATCTAACAAATGAGCTGGCTATTTTTATTTAAAATTTATGTTTCTTTTAAACTTGTGGTGTCTTTTGTTATTTGAAATATCTTTTTTGTTCCCATTTTCTATGTTTAGGCCTGTTAATTGTTATCGCTTAGTCTTGGTCACCAATAATGCCAATTGATAAATCTTGGATTGACAAACCTCGAAACACACTTGAATATGCGAATGGGTTGAAGAAATTTTTAGATTTTGCATTTCAGAATCAATCTATTGGGGGTCGTGAAATTAAATGTCCTTGTCCAAAGTGTGGTTGTAGTAAGTGGCAAACTAGAAATATAGTTCAAGAACACCTAACTTGTAAGCCTTTTCCTAAAAACTACAAAGTTTGGTATTGGCATAGTGAAAATTCAAATGTAGTTGAGTTGGAGGCTCTTGAAAACACACATATCGTAGCAGATGCTTTGCAATCTCAAAATCCAATGGAAACTATGATCAATGATGCATTTGGGTTTGCTAGACACAGCTAGGATGAACCCGTTCTTTCTCCTAATCCTTTAGATAGAGATCAAACTCTAAATGAAGAGCACAATGGAGAAAATGTAGAATTTTATGAGTTATTGAAAGATGGTAATCAATAATTGTATGAAGGCTGCACAAAGTATTCAAAACTGTCTTTCTTGATAAATTGTATCACATAAAGTGCTTGTGTAGAATGAGTGACAAGGCAATGACTATGATTCTAGAGTTATTAAAAGATGCTTTTGAATCTGCAAAGATTCCTGGTTCATTCTATGAAGCTAAGAAAACCATTAATAGACTTGACCTTAATTACACCAAGATACCTACTTGCCCAAACGATTGTATGCTATACTGGGGGGAAGATGAAGCCTTGGAAGAGTGCAAAAGATGCAAGACATCTAAGTGGAAGGATAACAAGAAGAAGAAACCTGCAAAGATCTTGCGATACTTTCCACTAAAGCCGAGATTGCAAAGATTATTTATGTGTTCTAGGACTGCAGAGTCAATGAGATGGCATGCTTGTGAGGGTAACCAAGATGAAATGATTAGGCACCCAAGGGATTCTAAGGCGTGGAAGACATTTGACTTAATTCATTCGGAGTTAGCTACTGATCCTCGAAATGTACGACTTGGCTTAGCTTCTGATGGTTTCAACCCATTTGGTGCCATGAGTACCAACTATAACATTTGGCCAGTGGTTCTTTTCCCCTACAATCGGCCGCCATGGGAGTGCATGAAGCAAACTTCATTCATCCTTTCAATGATTATTCCTGGAAAACAAATGCCTGGGAATAACATAGATGTGTACTTACAACCTCTTATTAAAGAATTGAGGGAGTTGTGGTATGATGGGGTGCAAACTTTAGATTCTTCAAATAATGAAATGTTTAGGATGCGAGCAGCTTTAATGTGGACAATCAGTGACTTTCCTGGTCTTGGTACCTTATCTGGGTGGACACACACTAGTCTCACTTGCCCCACATGTAATGTTGACACAGACTCATATAGATTGAAACATAGTGGAAAATGGTGTTTTATGGGTCATCGTCATTTTCTGGAAAGGGGCCATAAATTTATATTGAATCGAACTCATTTTGATAGGACAATTGTTCAGAGGAGTCCGCCTATAGCACCATCAGGATCAGAAATATTGAAACAACTTGAGGATATCAATGTTGCATTTGGGAAAACATTAATGTCAAATGATAAGGGTAAACGAGCTCGAGGAAAAACCGTTGGTAGAGATAGATTAGGACAATGGAGGAAGAAAAGCATATTTTTTGATCTTCCTCATTGGGAATCTAATTTGTTGCGGCACAATCTAGATGTCATGCACATTGAAAAAAATGTATGTGATAATGTATTATACACTTTGCTCAATGAGACTGGGAGATCAAAAGACAATCTTAAAGCTCGCAAGGATCTTAGAGAAATGGGTATAAGAAAAGAGCTTTGGCCAGATGAAAATGGAAAATATCGCCCATGGTTATTTACAATGTCAAATGCAAAAAAAGATATATTCTTGCGAACTTTAAAGAATGTCACAGTGCCAGATGGATACTCAAGTAATATTTTGAGGTGTGTTGACTTAAAGCAGCGAAAACTCTTTGGATTAAAGAGTCATGATTGTCATGTTCTTATGCAGCAACTATTACCAATTGCCATACGTCATCTATTGCCAGAAAAAGTTACTGCAGTGCTTATAGAGTTGTGTTCATTCTTTCGACGGTTATGTTCCAAAAGTATAAGTCTCTTAGACCTTGACAATCTTCAACCTCGAATTGTTCTCACTCTTTGCCATTTAGAAATGTTATTCCCTCCATCATTCTTTACAATCATGGTTCATTTAACTTGCCATCTAGTTGATGAAGCAAAACTTGGAGGGCCAGTACATTATCGGTGGATGTATCCTATTGAAAAGTAAATATCCCATTCCATTGTTATAGTTTATCGTTTAAGGCTAACAATTAATCAAGTTTTGTCATTTTCATTAATTTTCAATCTTTTGCTTAGGTATTTAGGACACTTAAAATCGTATGTACGAAATAAAGCTCAACCTGAAGGTTCCATAGCCGAAGGATACCTAGCTGAAGAGGTCCTTACTTTTTGCTCTCACTATATAGAAGGGATTGAGACACGAATCAATAGGCCAGCACGTGTTGATGATAATCCTGATGATACATACTCTTCACATGTGGATTCTATTTTTCCACCAATGGGCAAAGCAATCAGAGCTTTCTCAAATTTTCAATTATTAGATATGGAGAAAAGGCAAGCACATCGATATGTTCTGCTAAATTGTCCGCAAGTCAAGCCATACATTGAGTGAGTAGTTCGACAAACTCTATGTGAAACTATTTCTTTGGTAATATAATTTTAATTCAATTTTAATTTTTTGCTTAGTGAATTTAAGGATTTTGTACGAAGGCAGTCTAGGGTCAAGACCATCTATATGAGTTAGAGAAAATAGTGAATAAGGACTTCATTGATTGGTTTCCTCAAAAGGTAAATGAGAAATGTGATGATATTTTATTAAAAAATATTCACAAGATTTTAGTGTAGCTAATATTTCTATTGTTGTAGATTATGAACCCAGACATTGTGAACACCGTGTCAGATGATTTGAAGTATCTAGCAAATGGTCCAACACAACTTGCTAGAAGGCTTTCTGCATTTAATATTAATGGGTTCAAATTCCGTACTACCACTCAAGATCATGGGTTAAAAACCCAAAATAATGGAGTTGTTCTAACTTCATCTACATCCTGTGTTGCTAGTAGGGTTGATGGAAATGTAAGGCAAGCAGATTTGGCCTATTATGGTCAATTAGAAGACATCATTGAGCTAAACTACTATGGTCAGTTTCGGGTTATATTATTTAAATGTAAATGGGCCGACACCATTAGGGAAAGGGGGTATAGAAAGGATGCATGGGGTTTTACTTTTGTTAATTTTTCACAACCAATTCACACCGGTGATCGTGAAGACCATGATCCATACATTGAAGCTTCCCAAGCTCAAATGGTGTTTTATGTGAATGATGAGGTCAATAAAGAATGGAGTGTTGCTGTGCCTTTGAGTCTAAGGGACTTCTATGATATGGGAGAAGAGGGAGATACTGAAGTTTATGAGATTGAGCCATGTCCAAAGCAAGACCTAGATAAATTGTTTGAAGGCGTTGATGATCTACTATTGTTGAGAGAAGATGCAGAAGATGATATGTTAAGTGAGTCAAATGTTGGCGATGAGGCTGGGGAAAATGAACATATGTTAGAATAGTTAATATAATGAACAGGTGCTTACTTTTTCCCTTCAAATTTTGAAGATTCAAATATGGATGTTGAATATTGGTTTTGTTTATTAAAATGATATGATTATTTTGTTAAAATCCCTTTGCATGACACTTCTGGATGAATTAAATTATATTTTAGATGTTTATAAATGTTTCTAATATACACTTATCTTTTAGCACATATTAATTTCTTTTAGTGTGAAAGTGAAATATGGCTGAAGAGTATGAAGAGGGTCGGCGCCAAAGAATGGAGGAGAATAGGAAGAGATTGGAGGCTCTCAATCTCCCTTTGCTTTCTCAAGCCCTCCATAAATCTTCCTCTTCTAAAATCATGTCCCCACTGGTATATATATATATATATATCTCATCTTTTAATTATTATTTTTATTCCCCTTCCTCATTCACTCACTATGTTTGCATTTTAGGTGAAGCGGTTGAAATCTTCCACTATTGAGGAGCAGGTGGTTGAGGTGAGGAGGTCTAGTCGTGTTGCCAACATGTCCCCTCTTGTTTATGATGATGTGAGCCATCTTCCTCATCTTTCCTCCTTTTTTTTTATATCATTTAGTACCAACACTAATTGTAGACCACAAAAACATTGCACCAGCCACAAACATCAGATGCTTGTCCCTTAGAATCTACTGCTTGCCCTTCAGCATCTACTACTCCAATGAATTCACAATCATCTACTCCAACCAATTCACAGCCTGCACATGGCGAAGGTTCATCTAGAGTTACACGTCATCCTGGACGTAAATCTAGCCATTATTGGTGGGTAGATGTCATAGGTATGTACATATGTAAATTAATGTAAGTATTTATTCTTTTTTATATACTTTGGCTAATTAATCTAATTAATATTTGTTCTAGATGAAAATTAGGTAATTACAAAGAGTCAAATGACGGTGAAAGACATCCACAACTTTGGTGACAACCTATGCATAGTAGTGGACTTTGATGAATTTGGTTCGCCAATAGGAGAAGCAGCTGGGCGCCTTGCTGGAATTTGTGGGCAAATGGCTAAAGATTGCTTTCCTTTTCCCATCAGTTTAGAAAGTTAGTCAAAAATGCCCGATAGTTTTTTTCAGAACCGGTGGAATGATTTCTTTACTGTAAGACTATTTATAGTCTTTGATCTATGTTCTTTTTAGATGTTACATGTGTAAAGCATACTAATCAATCTTCTTTTGTTTTTTTAATATATGAAGGCTAAATTTTTCTTCAAGGAAAATGATGAGAAAGTAAAACATTATCTAACACAATCTATTAGCAAAAAGTGGAAGGAACATAGGCTGAAATTATGGAATAAGTTTTATGATCCAAGGTTGAGTAGAAATGAAAACATCAGAAATGTGCCACAAGGTATCAATGAGGAACAATGGGCCTTATTTGTAGATTACCGCTTTAAGCCTTCCACTAAGGTACTAGCTTTATTATTAATTGTAAATATATTGTCATTGAATTGTTGAACGTTATATACTTTCATTTGTAGGAGCTTTGCAAGAGAAATCAAGTGATTCACAGTAAACAAACCATTCCACATACTACTGGTGCATAGAGTCTGGCACGAAGAAGAGCTGAATTGGTAATTAAATGATTTTATCCTCAAGTTATAATTTGTATATTGTGTAACATTATTGAATCATTGATTTTTACCTTTTGTCAAAAATTATTAGATGGATGAGACTGGAACAGAAGTTGGCCGTGGTGAACTATGGAAGTTGACTCACAAGAAAAAGGATGGAAACTACATAAATGAGGAAGCAAGAGAGATAGCGGTAATTATCTTATTCTCAGATTATATGTGATTATATACTGATAAAATGTAAGTCTTGTTTTAAGATAATATTCAATTAATTGTCTAATCATGGCATGGTGTATTGTTAAGTCAAATATTTGTATTGTGGTTTGATTAGTTAGATAGAGTTTAATACATAAATACATATAACTTAAAAGTATGATTTCTAGCAGAAGTAGACTGATTCCCTAACCATGATGTGAGGTCTAAATATTGGGGTTCTTAATCTTAAGCAAGAGATGATGAGCCCTTTGTTCATAAATTGTCCTTTTCCCAATTTATTCGTGATGGGAAAGTTGGAAGAATGCTTGATGATTGAAATGAAGATAAACCATATATACTAGCATGTGTAAACTCAAGATTCTAGCCTTTATTGGAATAATTCCAGTTGCCTCTCCCGATGGCTAACATTCATTACACTAATACCTTCTTTTAAAAGAAAATCAGATGAACCTCTCTCACTTTTCTAGGGGAATTTACGTAAGATCATTGCATAAAATGATGAATGATGAATGATGGATATATGTACGACTTTTTAAACAAAGGAGGTGGTCCGGTTTAAGAGCAGTACATATGAAATTAAGAGCACCCCCTTTCTTAACACCATGAAGACAGGTCTCTCTCTCTCTCTCTCTGTGGCTCATGATATTTTTGTAAATTACTAAGAATATTTATTTCTATAAGATCCATGTTGGAGCTTGTGCTTTACTTAATATTAGTCCATTTTTTTAATGTCTCAGACCTTTTGGAATTTTGGCTTTTCCTGAGTTTTTTTTTCTCTCTTGAATATACAATGTTTTTCTTCATATTATTTTTTGGGTAATTGTTCTTTGGGTTTGGTTCATAATCTGACTTCTCAGAGAATTCCAAATTTCAGTAGAACTATCATAATGTGATTTCTTCCTCTTTCTGCTTCTGCCTCTGCTTGGTGAGCTGTCTGTGTAATGATGGAATGATGGATTTATATATATATATGTGTGTGTGTGTGTGTAATAAGCTTACTCAAGTTTTATCTGAAAATGGTCCCATAATCCTCCCATTCCCAGCGATTTTAATGTCAGACTCCACAAATATATATATATATATATATACCGAGACAACATACTTGGGTATCCAAGAGTGAGTAGCAGGTTTAGTACATTATGGTTACTGTTTTAGTTGGGCCATGATGCAGAAAATTGCAGAAGATGTTGTCAATGTGACTGTGTTTGAAAACGTCTAATGCTAATGCTATTTTTGTGGGAATGCTAATGTTGTCTCTCATACTGTTGTCTGCTACATAATGTGACTGCTATTTGAAAACGTCTCTCACACTGCTGTCTGCTACAAATATATATACATAAAGAGAATGAATTGAACCATTGAAAATAAAAAATAATATGAAATCTCATACTAACAGCAAATATAGTTAAGAAATCACTTTCCCTCATCATCCAGCCATCAACAGAATGCTCTCTCTAGTTTTCAACAATTAGGAAACCCAAACCATTGATCATGCAGTTTTAGGAGCTTGGCTTGAGGAAATGCAGCTGGATCAGCTTGTAGTCTAGTCAAATTGACCCTTTATAGCTTCTTGAGTTAGGTATTTATTTTCATGGAGTAAATATTCTTTTGGTGAAATTCTTTGGGTCTCGCAAGAAGGAAATGCATGTAGTAATACTGAAGTAAGGAGGGTTGGTTGCAAAGTTCCCAAAGGATATTCATTTTTTTTCAATTCATAACTTGGTCATTCATTATTTTACTAGAGCTGGGAAAGAAAGAGCCCCTCACTGGGGTTCATTATCCAGTAGAAAGAAAATCTAGGTACATCTCCAAAATATTCTGCATTTCAGGACTGTTTTCAATATATTTTTTTCAATATCCTCTTTTAAAGAAAGCTATCATTTATATAGTAACAAAACCAATAGCTTTGTATGTCTAAGTTTCATTTTCGGAATTTATAATCAGTAATTTTCTTTGTTACTTATAATGTTTTACTGAGTTTCCAATTAAGGAATCAAGAGTCATCAAAAAAGGAAATTAAGGAATCAAGAGGTGTTCTGTGCCATTGGATATTCATTATTGGCAGAGCATAAGATGTTTACTGTATTTTTACTTTGTATATGCTGAGTTGTACTAGTTATTTTCAAACACAATGCAATCGTTTCTTCCTTCCTGTAATTAGTCACTTGGTAGTTTCATGTTTCCATTTAAATATTTTGTAACCTTATTGTATTGAAATTTAAGTGTATTCTGGGGTTGGCTTATGTGGAATGGGATTTGGTCATGTTTTTGGATTCTTGAAATCTTTAGAGGAGTGTGTGAAATGTGGAATGAATGGAGGGATATGATGCTTTTTACTTTGAAATCATGGCAGCCTGGCATGTGCAGTGCCCATAAAAGTGGGCAAGGGCCTATGACTTTATATATTGTGAACCGACCTAGGGAAGAATGCTGTTAATCAAATCTGAATGCAGATTTTAATGGTATTTTCTGTATGTTCGGTGAAACCATTTTTGCATTCTTGGTCCCATTGCAATAAATTAAACCTTATCTACTTCAAACTTAAAAATTCTCAAGTGTGTATTTGTTTTTCCTTATCTTCAACACGGGGTAAAGTAGAATATAAGAAAACATTGTGCCAGGGGTTGGGTTTTGTCCGCTCCTCTTGTTTAATTTGGGTGTACAATGACAGTCACTTTACATAATTTAATTTAGTACATTGTATTGTTTAGTCAATCATTTCAACAGCTACTGATCTAATTTAAATGTAATTTAGGTTGTGCAATCGAAGTTGGTTTTCTTAGTTAGTCTTTTGCTCATACATCACTAGATATACTTTAATTTGTTTTTGCAAACTTTTCTTCATTTTTTGTGATTCATGTAGGAGAAAATTGATCATCACATGAGTCAATACTTGGAAAATGGATGTCATGTTTCTCCAACTGATGCAGTTGGAGAGGTTCTTGGAAAAGAACATCCTGGGCGTGTTCGAGGATTAGGCATGGGAGTAATTCCTACTATGGCCTTCAAACGTACCACAACTCGTATTGGCAGTATGAGTATGGGTTCATCTGGTACTAGTACATCCTCTCAACCCTCGCCAGCAGTACAGCAAAAGTTGGATACAATGGAAGCACAAATTCAAGCATTGTGTGCCTATATAGCTATGAAGGAAGGAGGACAAACGCCGAATCAGTTAGCAACATTATTCCCTAATCTTAATTCACAGGTACATAAACTATTGTATTTTAATAGAAATTTAGGAGAGTAAGAAAGAATCTAAACACACTCAATTTAAATTTGATTTTTAGCATGCTAATGTTTTGTACTAAATATATGATGCTCTTTTCTATGATGAAAGAAATGTTTTAAAATTTATGTCTATGGATAAAAACTAAAATACACCATTCTTGTTGAAGCTTATCATGATACCATGAATCTTGAACTACAATGGCTACAAGGGATTTAGCTGACTAGAAGGGATTTTTGTTTTGTTTTGTTTTTCATTTTTTGCTAGTTTTTATCTTCATCGTGGATATTTTCCTCCTTCAAAATTTGTTAAATTGAGATATGAAATTTATTGTTCCCACACCATAAGTTTGTAAATTGGAAGCAAGTGAAATTTTTTTTATAATAGGTTGAACCCTACTACTAAATCTATGGAGGCATTTTTGAGGAGGCTCACTAAATATCATTTATTTAGCCTTATATTAGTTTATATATTTTTCTTGCAGGCACCTGATAGAGGAAGTGGGCCTGAGTCACCCAATGATATGAGAAGATCATCAGATGGAAGCAATAACAATCCAGCAACTAATCATCCGAGTCCACGTACATGATCTTCTTATTAATTACTGGTGTGACTGGTGTATTACTTAGAATTATTTTTCTTTTGGTATACTACATGGAATTAATTTTTTTTTATGTGCTACTTGGAATTACTTTACTTAGACTTATAAGTACTTATGTCTTTAAGCGTAGTACTCATTTTATATTGAAGTAATATATCTTTCTATTATATATTATATTATCATGTTTATATCATTTGTATTTTTGTTTTTATGTGAAATTTACAACTATAAAAACAATAGCTAACAAGGTTTAATATTGGATTAAAATTTGATATAAATTTAACATAAATTTTCACTTATGGCGGTTCTCATCTTTTGGGATTGATAGTATTTTGAAACAAATGATAATTGATAATCGTTGCAATTTACAAAAATTACTACTAATTGGAAAAGGGCAGTAAGGATTAACAAAATTCACTTTGAAAAAAGCGGTGGTTGCAAACCGCCACAATTTAACAA
The DNA here is from genome assembly GCA_031216105.1 of Dalbergia cultrata. Taxonomy (NCBI): domain Eukaryota; kingdom Viridiplantae; phylum Streptophyta; class Magnoliopsida; order Fabales; family Fabaceae; genus Dalbergia; species Dalbergia cultrata. The sequence goes on along the minus strand of CM062353.1, from coordinate 23,608,777 downwards.
ACATAAGGGACTATTATCGAGGCTAAAATGGCGTTCTAACCACTGAAGTTAACATAAAAAAAGTGGCGGTCGAAACCGCCGCAATTTACAAGTAAATCTTGTTGGATGTGGCCTGGGAAAAATGGCGGTTCAACTGCCATAATGTACAGGTAATAAGGCGCTGTTGCTGAGGAATATGGTGTGGGAAAAATCGCGGTTGCAAACCGCCATAATGCACAGGTACAAGCCGCTGTGTTGAGCGAATATGGCGTGGAAAAAATGGCAGTTTTGAATCGCCGTAATATGCATGAAAATTGTGGCAGTTCAGAATGTTGATTGTGGTGTCTGTTTTTGAACTGCCATAATTTATCTAATGGCGTTGGTATTTACGGCGGTTCCAAGAACCGCCCTCCGTGATAAATATGGTGGTTGAAACCCGCCCTAATTTTCCATACGAACCGCCGCAATTTACTGTTTTTTTGTAGTGTAACCATATATCAATATTCCTAATTACCCATTACTTTACCTAAACACTTTCTTACAAACTCATAATCAAAAGCTTAATCAAAGAAACACTTAAACACATCACTAAACCATAATTAGATGAAACAAATCTCTTTCCCCGTTGGCTATATCATGGCCGAAACCCCTCCCTTATATTCTTCATATGTTGAATTGTTTTGCACACAAAGGCCATGCTTCGACCATACTTGAGACCATACCTTACCATGCTTCAAACCATATCTAGCCTTACCTTTGAATGACCAATTTGAATGAGATATTTTCCTCCCCAAAAGGCTTCAAGTCCGCAGCCTCTCCTCCTCCATTCACTCCTTCACATTTTGTTTTTCTATAAATACATCACTTAGAAGAAACTTGGTCCATTTGGTTCATTCTTGCAATTTAGTTTCAAAGAATTATCTTGAGATTCTTTCTTTTCCTATCAAGAACATTTCATCTTCTTCATCCTCTTTATTGAACTACCCTCTTGCAACCTCAAACCACCACATTACCACCATAAACCATCATCCAAACACTAAAACTTCCTTTCTCAAACACAAGCTCACACAAAACACATTTCCTTTCCTTTTTCCTTAGCTTGGCCGAATCATCATTATCATCTTGGAGAGGAGTTTTCTTCTCATTGTCTTTTCAAGAACAAGCTTTCTTTTCCTCCCAAAGAAATTTCCACTTAGTAGGGGTTTTGTTTTCAAAAGCTTTTCTTTCATGTTATTATTTTGATATGAAAAGTTTTAGTTTTCTCTTGGTTCAAACTCTTTTTCTCTCTTCTTATTTTTGGTTATGATACTTGATTTTTGTAAGGAAAATCTTTAGGTTGATGATGAGGTTTCAAGATAATGGTCTTGTGATTTTCATTTGAGAAACCTCTAAAGCTTGAAACTTGGTTTTGGTTCTAATTCATTTCGGTTTTCCTTTTCTTTTTCTTGTTGTAGTTTTCAGTTTTCATTTCCTTTCTCTTTACAAGTTTAATGAAAATGCTAGGTAGCTCACAAAAAGTTTTATTTAAGAAAATATATCACTTGTTTTCAAAGAGCCCAAAGCTTACCCTTATCAACTTTAAAATTGGTCGGTACGTTCTAGAGTTTACTGTAGATAGGAGCTTTGGGCATAAAATAAGGAATATGGTGTAGTTCTCTTTAAATCTTTGTTTTCAAGCAAATGTTTTTATTTCTTTTGATTTCTTAGTCCATTTCCTTAAGCTTGAGGATGATGTTCAAAACCATGAGACTTCTTTGAAACCTTGGTATAAAGAACTCTAAAGCTCACTTTATCTTGCTAGATAAGTATTGCGTTGAGGTTATTATTGTTCCTTTAAAGTCTTGTATGAGCACTAGTTAAGATAAAATGAACTTGCACTCATGTCTATTTTTATGTCATGACTAAAATTTCAAGAATAAAGAAATCACCTTGCATTCTCATATTTATATTTTAAGTCCTCACTTAAACCTTAAGGATAATAATAAGCTTGTATCTCATATTTATTTTTATGCTCTCACCTTATTTTATAGTAAAGAGTAAAACAAAGTGCATAGTGTAATACCCTAATTTTTTTTTATTCAGAAAATAATTGAATGGCTAAGATTTAATCTTGGATTACAAGATCAAATCCTAGCCATCCATCTTACTTTATCACTTTGATAATTATTCTTTTATATTATATAATATCCTACAATTATTACATGATAAACACAAACTCAAATCTTCTTTAAGAAGCCAAAGCACTCATCATTCTCGGTCATGACACAGCCACCATTTCCATTCATCTCAAGAGCTCAAGTTTTGTTTTCAAACCACCAAAATACTTACTCAAAGTTCCTAAAATCATAAACTCCCTTTACTAAACTTGTTCTACTCCCCAATATTTACCAAACTAACCGATTAGAATTTGAATCCAACAACTTTTGCTATTTTGAGAGCTCAACACCTGCTGTTTAGGGAAGGGTTAGGGGCTGATTGGTAGGCCTTGGAGTGAGCAAGATCACTCTTGGATACATCCTTGAAAGCCAAGATCCTTATAGCTACAAAGTAGGGTTTTATTGAGTCTTTTCTTGCCAAATTTATATTTCAAATCTCTGACTTTTTCTACTCAAAATTTTTAGTTATTTTGGTTAATAATATATGGTTGTTGAAGTATAAATTTTGTTGGAGGGTTTGGATGAGGTTAGAGTAATCATTTTATCAAGTGAAGTTTTAGATAGTGTGCTGGAGTTTCGGTTTTGCTGAAAACAGTAAAATATCATGAATTTTTAGACATATTCGTAGTTATGATCATAGCCTGGAAAAAATATATATTGGACCTAACATCTTGAACTACTTACACGAAAATTCTTGAGCACTAATTTTATGTTTTACTATCTCAAAAAAATCAAAAACCGAAAAGGTAACCTTGTTGTCTGGATTGTGGGGACTGAAGCTCCGATTTTATATGATTTTAGTACCATAGTAAATAATTGAATTGTCATCTCAAATTTTTACAGGGTGTTGAAGCTTCTTTAAGTGTAACTGTGATTTTTATTTTGGGTTGATTTGATCAATTGCTAGGATTAAAAATTATGAGAATTTTGATCTGAGCTGTGAATAAGTGGTCTCTAACCATCAAATTTGTATAATTTATTTAACCAGGTTACAGAATTCTTTTTCCCCTGAAGTTTTTACAGGGACTATTAAACACATTGAGGTGTTATAGGGAATTTTTGTGGCTCTTAAATTAGCCATTTGATATGGAAAGTAAATGTTGCTACTGGAATAATAAATCTGCCAAGTTGCTGAAATGGTGGAAATGTCTTAAATTGATAATGGAATGGCATTTAGTTCACATATATGATATATGAATGCATGCTAATGGTTTTAGAGAGTTACTGATAAAGCATAATGAGACTCTAGATGTAACTAAATTGCCTACGTGTGATGTAAACATGATTTGTCAAAAAGAAAAGTACATGCGGCTGTTATATGACAAAAGAGAATATGAGAAATGTGATGGTGCATATTTTAACATACGGGGAAAATAGAAACAAGGCTTATATGGGATAAAGAGGGAAGGCAAAAATAAGAACTTCCCAGGAAATGTTATGAGTCGGTAGACATATCAGCTAGAAGATAGAACTGTGTGTGATTCGGAAATGGAAAAGAAATATGAAGTCCGATGATCACGAATAGGAATGAGCTCATGTCCTAGCAGTCTATGGTCCTCTGAGGAGTTATCCACTACATATGTTACCTGATGTGAAACTAAGCCTTCCCTATGCTAATGAAAAGAAACAACTGCACTAATTGAATTTCGTGGATTACAAGAGAAAGATTTATGGTTACCATCATGTTACATTTTGACTTTACTTGAATTATATACATTAATAACTATTCCTATGACTATGCATAGTTTAATTATTATTTTTGCATATAAGTTTACTTGATATTGCTTATAAGAATGAAATTCCTACTTATGTTTTGTTTAGTAATTTTGATTACTGGTGAGGGATTACCCTACTGAGAATTATATAATATTCTCATCCCTATTTGTGTATATTTTGTATGGTGCTCAGACGCTACAGATGCCGTCAGTGATCTTCCTCCTTGACTCACCCCAATGGCAATGGCATTACGATCCTGACTTGGATTCACTATATGTAGTAGCATATTCTCAAATACGAGCTTATGTATTCTTTAGCTGTTCTTTTAGTACCTCTGTTTTTACTGCTGAGTTTGACCCTGCTTTTCCTTATGACGGTGTGCCCCTACACATAGCACACCCTGTTGAGTTTGTAGCTCCACCCGCACCACCTATGCCCCCTCCTGGAGATGATCCGTCCTCGTCCTCCTCCTTGGACTCCGATCCACCAGTTAGTCCTGGTGCCCCTGCTGAGGGCAACGCCATTCCACCGATGGCGAACAATTTTCTTTAGGGGAGCATGTAACATTCAGGGACTCATGTTATGTACGTAGTTGTAGTTTAGTATTAGGAACCCGCCAGCCTGCAGACTGATTTTGTGAGATACTTTAGAGTCCATTTCTGTATGTATGAAATTTTGCTGGATCTCAACTTTGAGCAGGTCAGACTACTTAGTAGAAGTGTTCTTTTGTACACTAAGTTCCTGACTAGTTAGGATATAACTAGTTTGTCTTTTTTTTTGTATGATGTACCTAATGTGAACTTAACAACAATGTATATATATATGTACATATTAGTTTGATAACTTATACATCTACAATATTTTATTTCAGTTATTTCCGACTAGAATAGAGTATGTGAGTGAGTAATACTTTTCTAATTACTATGTGAACACTCGAGTAAAAACATGGTAATTAGGAGGGTGTTACACATAGCATGTTTAAGCTTGTGTCATCACCTAAAAATCCTAGAGCTCAAAGACTTGTCCTTTTATCTTAAGTAAATTTTGGAAAATAGAAGCTTTTTATGAATGTTATTTTCAGCCATGTGATAGTGATGGTCTTAGCATAAGTCTCATCTAGTCACAAGGACCAACAAGCTATGTTTTAAGAATTTTCTTAAGCATAGGTGAACTTAAAGAATGTTATAAATATGTTTTTATGTTTTAAATCTCAACCACGAGCAAATTAAAATAGTTACTGCCCTTACTTATATTTTTATGATTTTAATGAAGTAAACTAGCTTCTAAAAGAGTTTTGAGGTTTTAAAATAATTCCAAGAGAAAACTAGTAACTTATATGCACTTGAAATGTGATTTTATGAGATTATGTGATTTATATATTTCGGCCACTGCCCTGGACTTATGGCCACTATATGATGCTGTTTTAATAAGTTAGAATGTGTAAAAATTGTGTTTGAGTGAAGCAAAAATTATTTGGTGAGTGCTAGGAACATCTAGTAAGTGAAAAGCATGTAAAATGCGAGTTTTAGATCCCTTGGAAATTAAGATTATAGATTCTGTTCCAGCATAATTAAACATAGTAAAAATTGTTTATAATTAGTGTAAATGTGTAGGAATCCCTCATAATTGGTTTAGGAATTGACTATAGCATCTTAGGCGAAGTTGAAACTTAGAAAGGGTCAAAGTTGTGACTTCTAGACACCTGTAATCGTGAAATATAGATTCTGTCCATTCTGCACTATGCTGTTTGGTGTTGATCATAATCATAATAATTAGTAAGGATCGTTGGTAATGATCCCCTAGGTGCATAAAAGGTTAAGAAACGGATAATAGATTGATAAGATTTTAAGCTTAAGACCTGAAAGGATTAAAAGTGTGAGACACATGACTTAGTAATTTTATTTATTCAAGTTATGGTATGTTGATGCATGTGCTATGATGGATATGTTTATATGACTCTAGTGATTTACTTTGATTATTGAATTAAATGAGAAAGTACATGCTCTATAAGTTTATGTGGCATAAAGCAAATTTGAGGAAATTGATTATGCAGTAGTTATCTTTGCCAATTCTGTCAAATTTGAAGACTTAAGAAAGTTTTGAAAATTTCATGAGATTTTGAATGTGACATGGTACCGAGACGCACTTCTCCCGCTCCGGTAAGAAGAAAGCAAATCCATGAGGATATTGACATTGAGCTTGCCAAAGCGGACAATTTGTTGTGCACTGGGTGCCAGTAGATGCGTTTCGAAGAAGGAAATAACCCTAATCTGCACTCTGAGAGTCGATGTATTAGGTGATCCTTAGAAAAGATAACTTACCCCCTCTATTACCTCATATCAAATCTAGTGACGACTAGTTAAGATTAAGCTCGTTCCTAGGTGATAGGTGAGATGGAGTTTGGTGACCAGGATAAAATCATTGAGGCCGGTATGTTGGATGGATTTTGGCGAACATGATAAGAGGGTGGTCTTTAAGAAAAAGAACTTGAGAATTTAAATAAGAGAAAGTTTCACATGAGAAGTCATATGCTACTTTATGCCACTTATATGTTAATGCTTTGTTTTTTATGATGTATTCTATTGATTGCTTGCATAATGTATTATCATGTATTCATGTGTTGCTATGTTGCATACATGACACTAAGATTCATTCTAAAATGAATGAACCTTGGATAATTATGTTTAAAACCTAATAATGAACTTTATACATGATCACCTTTTACAATAAACCCAAGGTTCCTGAGGACGATGACAATGTCACTTAGATAGGAGGTTACTCTACTGAGATTCTTTAGTAAGATTCTCACCCCCTCTCTTTTTCTTTCCGTCACGTCTTCAGATCCAGATGGCAATCTTCATTCTGTTCATCGACACCCCTACATGAGAGATTCACTATGACCCCGAGCTTCGATCATACCATTTTGACGGGCGCTGTGCTTTTAGAGTCTTCATGTTCATGGGACGCCCATTTGCACATCCTGTACATAGCTATCGCTTCTCTCCAACATCCCCATATGGTGATGATATGGTCTTCGAGCGTGCACGTACGCACAACAAGAGGATCCTTCGCAAGCACACCACCGCGTCCGCCATTCGTGACCTTCTGGATTATGTCCCTCGCTTGAGGTTATCGAAGACCGATCCATCGGAGGACCCGCCTACCCACATGTACTCCGAGAGTTCTACCCCCACTCCTCCGTTCATACGAGAGGGCAGTGAGGAGACCGTCACGTAGCCGAGGTTGGCACGGAGGCTGGCTATGCGACCTCAGTACGGAGTTCATGTTCAGCCTCATGGTGTGCCCACTCTTATAGTGCTTCGTTAGTGGATTGGTTTTGTCCCACCTTTTCTGGGCCACTAGCCACTGGCAGTAGAGGTTTTGTGAGGGTTTTTAGTGCGCACACCACTTCTAGCTTAGGATGACCTTCTTTTGTTATAGAGGTCATCTATTTTTAGGTGCACTAGGTGGGCATGTTTTCCGATATATTTGCATTATCTTGTTGTATTGAACTTAACTCACCTTTCATGGCGGGCATATATATATATATAAAACTATGTTGTGCCGATGGTTGTTCATTTTATGGAGCCTATTTGATGTTTTTGTTGCATGATATTCTGTTTACGCTAATTGTGTTTAAATGCTCGATTTATGATTAGCGCACGCGGCTCACATATTTGTTTTATATTTCAAAAAAAAAATTTACCCTATTTTCCGCTAAGTATTTTGACTAAAAAAGGAAACAAAAGAGTAATAACTAATAATTAACTGTACTACGTCCTAGGCGTGTTAAGTTAAATATTAGGATGTTACAGGTTTGCTACAAGTCTTATTCTCTATTTGTCATACACACATGCATACTGAATCAAGAGGACTTGTCTTGGGTTGTAATGAGGCTTAGGTGACGGTGGGTAATTATATAGGTCAATAGACCTAAACCTCTAGTTAAAGGAGAGCAAATGCATACACCAAGTGCACAAGTACTTAAGGGTATACTTTGTCAAACTTAACACATTCACAGACCTTTAATTTATAATGTAGCACACATTCATCCAAACTTTTGTCACCTTTTTCTTTTTGGTTTTTTTTTAAATCAACTTTTGCTTATCTTTTTTTCTTTTTTATTTTTTAGGTATGCCACTTGCTAAAAAATTTCTTTTTTGGCCACTTATAAATACACATTGTCCCTTTTCCTACATTTTAAATTAGGGTATGCTCTCATTCTCTCTCTCACATTTGTGCTCAAGTACATATAAGAAATCACAAATGCTCTCCTAAGCTTAAAAGGTTGGGAAATTTTATGGTTTTTCATTTTTTTTAAGGATGTGCTAAAGCAAAAGAATGAGCACTATAAGGCTCAAAGGGGTTAAAGAAAGACAATATGCAAAGGATGATTATACCGACAATTGGCTGAAAATAAGAAAGATGCCTTAATTAGCTTCAAGCATGCACATGGAAACATATTTTCAAACAAAACCCTAAGCAAGTTCTAGAATATAAATCCAAAGAGGGAAACACAAATGAACAAATAAGAATGACACAAGATAGTCAAAACCAATGAAAGAGGCTAAAAAACTTACAGGTAAAAGTGCACGTACTCAATCCAAATAACATAGTTAGTCACCAAGCATGCCATATAAAATATAGTCAATGCTAAGCAAGTCAATATAGTGCATGCGGTGTTAGTCTATGCATGTAACCTCTAAAGTATCAAAGGGATGATGTAAGACACATATAAAATAAAACATGATGCAAGACGTAAAATAAAAATAAAAATGCATAAATATAAAAGAGAGAAAGTAAAGAAGAACTCCCTTAACTTGGACGGTCAAGACCCTCATGGAGGGTGTGTAGCTTCAACCTATAAAACCCTCATCTTGGCCTCCTAGATCCCTAGGAGCTTTGTGGAGGTGCTTCATTTGATGTCCATCGACTTCACGACGAATCATGGTCCTTGGGGTCCTCTAACTCAACTACACCACAAGGGTGCACTTAGGTGATGAAAAATGGTTCCTTTCGCCGAGACTTTGACCTCCTAGCCATCAGTTTCACCTAGGACACATGCAGTAAGATCCTTTGCTCCTCATAAGGCTTCTTTCCCAATATAGGTTGGTCATGGGGCACATTTGAGATTGATGACTGTTGCTTGGGTGGAGTACCTGTATTTGCAAGCTTAGAAAATTCTAAAACAACAAATTCATCATATCCCATGGGAGAAGAAAAAGTAGGAAAGTGGGAATGTGTATACTTGCTAAGTAAACCACCACATGCATCTTCGATTAAGGAGTCAATGACATCAGTGCCAAACACAGAGTATTCCTCAAGGGGAAATTTCATAGTATCAAATAAATAAAATTGGAATTTCATGTCCCCACACTTGGTCCAAGCAGTTTTCGAAAAAGTTCTACCCAAGATTAATGTATGTTGGTTGGACATCAATGTCATTTTCCATCTCAAGTATATAAAAATCACCAGAGAATATTAAATCATTTACCTTTACCAAGACATCTTCCAATACCTCTTCTGACCTAGTGATGCTACAGTTAACAAGCTGGACTGTCAACCCCGTAACTGTGAGCTTTCCAAAATATGGGGACTTGTAGAGTGATTTTGATATAACATTAATGCTAGCCCTAAGATCAGCCATAGCTTGCTTGATTTGCAGGTTGCCAAATAGTGCAAGGAACATAAAATGTGCTCTAATCGTTGTACATGGGTGGTAGGTTGCCCGGCTTGATAATGGAGGAGGCATTCACTCCCATAGTCACATTCTCTTTCTCATTGCCATTTAGTCTACTTTTATTGGTGCATAGATCATTAAATTTTTTTGCATACTTCAGAATTTGTTTGATTGCATCCAATAGAGCTATGTTCACCTCTACCTTCCTGATGGTTTCTAAGGCTTCTGGATCTAATTCTGCTGCATATGCTTCCTTGGGTTTCATCCTTTGGGGAATGGCAATGGAGGAGTAGGGTCTTTACCTTTGACAGCCTTTGTTGAGTGCTGTGGCCTAGAGCGCGATGCTCGCCAGAGGGTTTCTCTATTCCTTGCTCCTCCTTGGGTGAACGCTACAATGATGTTTTAGCGGCACTCAACCAAGAGGCCTTCCAATGTTGGCTTACCATCGTGAAGCTTGGTTGATTGTTGTGGCACTTCTTCAACATTATGGTGCTCAATAGAAACGTGTCTTGGCTTATTTTTCTCTTGCTTTTCTTCCTCTTTAGGCCTTGTCACCTTTGGAATTTTCATCCCAGATTTTTTGGGTGATTGCACTGACATCTCCCCTAGGATTTGACACAGTTTGAGAGGGAAAGTGGGAAACTAAAGCTTGTTGACTCGGATTATTCTTTATGTGAGTCACCTCCTTTCTCAGCTGGGCATTTTCCTTCCTCAACTCTTGCATCTATTCCATCATCATCTTCATCATCTTAGTCATAGTGGGGTAACGAGAAAGGTCTAGTAGGATGAGAGTTAATTTTGAGAAAAGTCGAGTAGGGAACAAGTTTCTTGCTGAATTTAACCCCAAGATTATCGCTAAAGCGATTGCTAACAACTGGAATAGATTCTTCAGCAATGGGTAGGCCTAGAATGGAGGCCACATCCATTAAAGTAGAAGTGAATATGCCAAAAGGAAAGACGAAATCATTGATGCTAGGGTTCCAGAAGCCTAATAATGAGAAGATGAAATAGGGGTTACAAGGGTATTCTTCGGTGCTTAGCTTCACCATGTTGTAAATGCTCCATCTTGTCCATTGTTTCCTTTTAGCTTTGGAGATACGTTCAGACCAAGGTTCGTAGCCCACGGTGGTGTGAGACCAAGCACGAAAGTCAACCAGGCATTTGGAAATGTCAATCCAATCTTCAATAATGGGTAGTTGATTCTCAGAAGGGAGAAGAACATGACTAATGAGATCTCGCCTAGAATCAAGGTATGGTAAAATAGGGCTCAAGCAATAGGTTTTTGTATCCTAATTGAAAAGGAGATAAACAACCATGGAGTTGAAAAGAAGAGTTCAAGAAAGTAAAGGGAAGTAGAAGGTTCGGATGAGAAAGGCAAAGGTTGGTAGCAAGGGAAGGCAGTGAAAGTAAATGGAAGAAAAAAGAACATTGGAGTAATTTAAAGAAGGAGCTTATTTCAGGTTTGCCGCATTTAAAGGGGTGTCACCTTAACGGCTTTGCTAGAAAAGGGGAGTGATGTGACCGTTGCACCTATCAAGCCACGTCATCTCTCGGCTCGTGGGTGTAGGGGGCATATGTTACTACCAAATTATGAGTAGGCTAGTGGTTTTGATTGGGCCCAATAGGTTGATACAATTAAAGGAAGTTGGGCTTTGAAGTGGATATTGCGGCTCGCTAAAAGGAGTGCAAGTTGCGAGTTCTGCAAGTAGTGAGGCGAGAGCAGTTGCAACAATTGAGTACGTGGGTTCATAATGCGAATATAATTGAAGCTGTGGTAATCGTTTTAGCCACAATCCAAGCGCAACTGCCAACCACACAAGAGAGTGATAATGGGCAGTTATGGACTAAAACAACATGGTTCAAAGCAGAGATAAAAGGATCCAAGAGTGGGAAGAGGAGCACGACAAGTCAATCACACAAATTTACAACTTATTTTCATCTTCATATTTTTCTCTTACTTGTTAGGTGTTGTGTAGGTTAGCCGTATGTGAACCTTTGTTCTCAAACTATGCATCATTAAGGTTAATGTTGTGTGTTCTTTGTTCATTAATAAAAGTCCTACTTTAATCTTAGTCCAAAGCTAATTGTGATTAGTGTTTGGACAATTCATAACCCAAATGGTAGATTTCCATCTTAAGTGAATTCGCCTATTTTTTTGTGGGATCAAGGTTGAAATTTCGTTTTTGGCTTAGTTAAGTTCATAACTCAGTCAAAGCAATTTTATATATATAGTGCGTTGAAGATGACTTGTATGATGATGTTGTTGACTTGTTGAACTTATGCTGTGTTTCTAAGAAAGGAAGAGAGGGAAAAAAAATAATATTAAAGCTAAGGAAAGAGATCCATTTCCTTAACGACGTCGTTTCCTTCAAAACCGCTGACTCTGCAGGTGATTGTACCAGACAGCAAGAGCAAGAAGACCCACCCGAGTCGTGTTTGCTGCACTTGTACTGCAAGGTGAGACTGAAACCGAAACCGAAACCGAAAGAAAGAAAGAAAGAAAGCAAGCAAGCAAGGGCGCACTCCGACAGCAGCTGAAAGAAGAAGAAAGGAGAAGAAGCAGCAGCATAACATGGACAGCAGAAACGTCGTCGTCTGCGACAACGGAACCGGGGTATTCCTCCTCTCTCTCTCTCCCCGTCTTCCATTTCACATACATTCCTTGATCTGTCCACTTACATCCAAATCGTACAAACATACATGCACATCGCAACGGATCCAAGCGATCTTAGAAACCCCCAATTTCACTTTACCAGTAAAATCTCACTTTTTAAGCATTACGTGTCATTTACTTGCAGAAATGTTCCTTTTTTTTTTTTTTTTTTTAGAAAAGCCAATTCAGTTTTTTCTCCTTCTGACGTTGTTGAATTCCCTTGTTTTATTTTCCTGAAATGCAGTATGTGAAGTGCGGTTTCTCTGGGGAGAATTTCCCAACCTCTGTTTTCCCCTGCGTCGTGGGGAGGCCCATGCTTCGGTACGAAGAATCTCTCACTGAGCACGAGCTAAAGGTGCGCTACTCTTGTAATTTTGATGCGTGTAAAAGGGTTCTGCATCGTCATCCATTCAAATCTCTCCGTTTGTATAGCTTTTCAAGCAATTTTAAGATATTGCTTAGTTTTTTTGGAGTTTTTTTTTATTAATATAATTTGTGTTTCATTTAGGATATTGTTGTTGGTGATGGCTGTGCGGACTTGCGGCATCAGCTCGATATATCTTACCCTGTTAACAATGGCATCGTCCAAAACTGGGATGACATGTGTCATGTGTGGGATCATGCATTCTTCAATGAACTAAAAGTAAAACTCTTTGGTGCTTCTGAATGTGCTTTCAGCTTTGAATTTTTACTGTTGATGTTCATGGACAGCTCTCTGGTGTGCGATTTGCTTTGACAGATTAACCCTCCGGACTGTAAGATTCTGCTCACAGATCCGCCCCTTAATCCCTCAAAGAATCGTGAAAAAATGGTTTGCAAACCAATTTTGGTGCCTTCTTATTAAAATGAAAAAAAAGTGGATTTCTTGTACATTAGTGATTTTAAGCATTGCTTATTGATAATTTGACTTGTCAGGTTGAGACAATGTTTGAGAAGTACAATTTTGCTGGAGTGTTTATCCAAATTCAAGCTGTTTTAACATTATATGCTCAAGGTGCTTATAGAGATGAGTGAAGGTTGAAGTTTTGTTTTTCTTTTTTTTCTTGTCCTGATTTTAGTTTACTCCCCATGACTCCTATGATCCATTTTTGGGAAATACTAGCTCTAATTATAACTTAGTTACTTATAATCATAGATATTTTAAAATTTGTTATAATTTTATGCGCTTTATATAGTGAAATCACATATAACAATTTGCAAACCTTTGTGTATCAAATACGGAAAACTTGCCCTCTGCCATATGTGTCCTCTCTTTTTCCTTCTTTTGGCATGCACTTTGACATTTCTTTACATGCCTCAGGTTTGCTTACTGGATTAGTTATTGACTCTGGTGATGGTGTCACTCATGTGGTAATTAATCAGCTTCTACACTACTTAGTTATTATGCTGATTACTATAATGGTGCTACTGCTAAGTTCTATTTCTTTTTTTTTTTTTCTCAATTTAGTTACACTAGTGATTGTCATGTCGATCTTTCATGACATTTTTTTTATGAGTTGGGTACAGTAACTACTTCTAACATTTCACAATGTCATGTATTTTTCTAAAAGTTATTGTGTTTTAATCTTAAGAAATGTTGATGTAGAAATGCTGCTTTTCCTGACAGTCTCTATCAAAAACGCAAAGTTGGTGTTGGACGTGTTGGCTGGGTTCAAACCAGTCAAGGACTATTTGGTTTCTAATTCATTTCATGTTTTCGGTTTTTCAAAAATGCCACTTTGTTTTCAATTTGTTTCCTGTTTTCCAGATTTTATAAAGGAAATAGTGAAAACAAAAAGATTTTATTTCCTATTTTCACCATTTTCTTCATAAAATTCTGAAAACAAAAAAATATTGAAAGCAAGGTGGCATTTTTGTAATTAAAATTGAGAACAGGAAATGAAAAACAAGAAATGAAAACAGAAAACAAACAGGCCCTTTGGTCGTTAGGTGCTCATATAATAACTGTCACTCTTTCAATCATTTGACTGCTGTATATTAGTGCATGAATATCATCATCAGTTTGTTTAGCATCATTGGTATTGATGGAGTGCTAATTTATTTGTTACAAATATATTTACAAGCATGACTTATTTGATGAGAGCTTGATATTCAACAGTGGATTTGTAAGCTCATCCTTTAACAAGTTACTATCAAAGAGTGTTAAAACTTAAATCTACTTTTACAACTGTGTTAGTTGATTGTGCCAATGGATCTGTTGACAACAATCTTAATTAAAGCTGATGTTAAACCAATGAATATCTTTTTGTAAGATCATTATTTCGCAACAATCAATTATGGCATTGAAATTTTACGTCATTCATATCAGTATAAGAACTTTTACACACTTAATTAGTATATTATATATGGTGTTAGTATGCCGAGCTTTATGCTAGCGTCAACAGATCTTGACCAGATGTACATAGGGTTGAAGTTGCTGCTAAAACAGAGAGGTAACCTTCTACAGTATCCCATATTAGGATTCCCCCACGTTCAAACTGGCATTTTCTTTGCCCATCATCTTTTCTTGAATGGTTCAATGTTGTGATTCATTATTTGTGTTTTTTAATTGAGAATGGTACCCTTTTTATCCATTTACTTTTTCTGAGTGATTCTGAAGCATAATTTATGATATGCTGATTGATCCATCCTGGTACCCAAATATTATGTTGCTCCCCTGGTTTAAGCAAGCAGAAAGTGGTTGATGAGTTGTGCATATTGTTGTTACTTTTATAGTGTGCTACTATTTATAAGTGTTAGTTCCAAAATTGTTAATGATTGAAGTTTCAATCAGGTTCCAGTTGTTGATGGCTATTCATTCCCTCATCTGACAAAACGAATGAATGTAGCTGGCCGACATATAACATCCTATCTTGTTGATTTGCTTTCAAGAAGGGGGTGAGGGCTAATTCTTTTCATTTCAGTCACAATATCATATGATGAAATTTCTATCTTATGTTTCAATTCTAATTTGAATACAATTTTCTTTTCTCAGGTATGCACTGAATAGGACTGCTGATTTTGAGACTGTTAGGGAAATCAAAGAGAAGCTATGCTATATAAGGTTGGAAGCAAATCCCATGCTACACTTTGGTGTCCAGTTGCCGATAATGTTTCCCTAATAGCTACTTCTGTTTTACCACAGTTATGACTACAAGAGGGAATACCAGTTGGGGCTTGAGACCACTATACTTGTAAAGAACTATACTGTAAGTTAATATCCTGAATTTTTTGAAATCATTATAGGACTTTTCTGTGCATTTGGTCATTGATTTAGTTGGCAATTCTTGTTGAAATGGCTTGCCTAAAGATAGAGGGCAGGGCCTGATTCTGATAATCCTTTAATCTGTTCTCTCGTGTTTTCATTTCATTTTCTTTTCATGCTTTTCTGTGTGTTCATAAATTTTGTGCTTTAATGCATCTGTGTAATATTTAATATGTATTATTGTTATCATTACTTTCCCCCTTAGTGCTAAATTCAGCATTTCATATAGCACTAAAAAAAACAAAATGCAACATTTCATGAATTCATGAGGTACCTGTCATTATTTTAATGTTTATGTTGATATCACTCAATGATTTACACTCTTTAAATCAGCTTCCAGATGGACGGGTCATTAAAGTAGGCACTGAAAGGTTCCAGGCTCCTGAGGCTCTTTTCACTCCTGTAGGTGCTTGTTATCCATTTCATTTGTTTATAGCTATTTTAGGCTTAAATATGTTTTTGATCCCTAAAAAATGAGTGAATTTTGGGTTGGTCTCTGAAAAAAAATTTCTTCCATTTCAGTTCAAACATTTCAATTTTTTTTTTTTTTTTGTTTTAGCCCCTACCAGGTATAATCATGTAAGATTGAATGACACAATCCTCTATTAGCCAATTCAGCATTTAACATAGAGACAGTCTATAGATAGAGACTAAAATCAAGCCGTTTTAGAAACATGTTTGGATCGAAACCAAAGTTTAGTTTTTTCCCCCTCAGGAATCAAAACCAAAATTTGCTTATTTTTAAGGGATCAAAACATACTTAAGCCATCATTTTGTTTTGTGTCTCTTTAAGAAAAACAGTAAATCAATTCTTGTCAGACAGATTATGGCACATAAAGATGATTCTTTTTAAAGTTTGAACACAACCTTTGTGTTTCTACTATTTGCATGTGCCATTCTAGCTAAATTATTCAGTGTGTAATTTACTGGCATATGATAACCCATCATTTTTACCCATTCTTGCAGGAACTTATAGATGTTGAAGGTGATGGAATGGCTGACATGGTATTTCGCTGTATTCAGGAAATGGATATTGACAACCGGATGATGGTATGATACTCCTTCTGAAATCGAAACTTTTTAGTATCTTTATCTTAGTTGTTGATATCACTTATCACCATTTTAAGCTTGAAAAGTGACAATATCTTCCATATTTTCAAATGTAATGATATAAGTTGAAATGCTTTGCTCCCATTTCTGAGATCAAACCCATGATAACTATCAGATGAACCACTTCCTATTCGATTTCACTTTTTCCCTTCAAATTTATATTGGAAAAAAGTAATATTTTTCTTTGATTATTCTTGTTTTCAATTTTCAACCAGCTATCGTATTTGTTGGATCCAACATTTCTTCCTTTCTTGCTCTGTTTCTTTCTTGTGCATGTCTTATGAGTTAGATTACTTTAAGATCGTAAGATTTTTTCTAATTGAAATTGGAGGATTGTTATATGATTAATATTGAATCTGTCCACATTAAGATTTCTTTTTGTTTTCTGTCAAGTGTCAACCCTTGATAACTAACCATGCATTTGCAGTCTTACAAGTCTCACAAGAAGTTCTTTGCCTCCTCTCATTGACTCATACCATCAACACTGGGGGCTGCTTGATTGGAATGAAAATCACTTCATATTTGCTTGGTATAAAAAATATTTGATGTGGAAAATAAAATATAACTCCGTTGTACTTTGGCCCATAGTTTGGTTGAAAATCATTTTTATTCTGTACTCAATTTTCTAAATTCCACCCAAGTCTTGGGCCAATGGTTAGGTACAGCTTTATAACTTGAGGGTCAGGGGTTCATAAATTGAAAATAGCCTCTCCACTTATGAGGGATAAATCTGCATACATCTATTCTCCATAAGTTCTGTTAGATGGGAGCCTTGTGCACCAGTCTCCCTTTTACTCAATTTTTCACCTTTTCACTTTGCCCCTGCTCAACCAAGTAAACCCTAAAACTTTACATTATTCTTTTGTTTTGTCCTGTCTTGACAACATCCTATGACATTCCATGACCTCTACTTGCTTTTGGGTATTTTTAGTGGTTTATAATTAAATTACTGCCATTTACGAACTTTTCCAAAGAAGTGTCATTGTAATATTTTCCTTAAATTGAAGAAATTATTCATGGATAAAAACCACTGCACTGCAGCTTTAGAGAGTCTTGTTCTTTCTATATCTATCTATACACAGCAGTCTTGCCTCTGCCATTGTATTTTGAAAATGTCTTGCAATTTATTGCATATTATATTGTGATATTTTTCCTTGCAGCTTTACCAACACATAGTTTTAAGTGGAGGAAGCACAATGTATCCTGGATTACCAAGCCGGTAGTTTATTATTTCTCTTTTACATTGGCTCTAATTGTCCTTAATCTTTAGGTTGCTGAGTTTTTAGTGATAGCATTTTCTACAGGATTCTTCTTGCAACCCTTCAGTTTACAATTATGTTTGATCCTTGTCAATAATATATTAGTTGTATACAATGACAGTTAATGCCCTAGCTACACATTTGTGGTTTCCTGTTGGCCATTGTTTGGTAGTCCTAGTGCAAATTTCTTTGGCTGGAAGTATCTTCTAGAGCTCTTGATTATTCATTGGTTATGTGGAAACTAATGACTGGGGATTCCTTTTCATGATAGTTAAATTGATAAACTTTTCTATGTAGTTGTGAGTGCTTTGAGCTAGGTCACATGCTTAATATAGCATTCTAAAGATGCCTAATTTTTGTTATTATGCCATGTATCAATGAATATATTTCTAGCTTGTTTAAATATCAAATTTAAGATGTTAATAAATAAACTTGGAGGTCCCATTTTTCCTGCTTTTAAAATTATTTTTATTTCTTGGGAACACTGTTCATCTCTCTTAAATGTTTTCCTTTTCCTCTTTCTTTTTTCAAATTAAGGTTTGACAAACCTCCGTTTTTCCCCTTCCGCCTTGTCAGGTTGGAAAAAGAAATACTTGACCGTTATCTTGATGTTGTTCTGAAGGGCAACAAAGATGGATTGAAGGTAAGCTTAGGTTTTCATTTTTCTTTTTCTTTTCTTGTGCTTTGGCAAGTGTACCCTACATTGAACATTGAAGGCGCATTTTTTTTGTCTCCGTAATTCAGTATTTATTGAAATTTTGATAGAAGCCAATGGCAATGTTTGATCTATCTTGCCTACTCTACCTATTAAGTCTTGGTTATTGTTGCTTCTGCTGCTAGTTAATTAGCAACAACTAACATATTTTATACTGTAATTATTTATTCTATAATATGTAATACTGTTGCTTTATGGACAAGTTTGGCCATAGAGTAGCTCAACATGGAATTATGTTATATATTGTGTGATCCTTTCCAAAGTGATTTATTAGTATGCTAATAAGTGATTTAATGGCAGTCCCCCCCTATCACTTTATTGTCAAATAGTGGATTGGCTCACTCTGTCATAAGTACTTCCAGATTTTGCTCAGTGGGGTTCACAATGGGTTTGAGTCAGTGATTTGAAAACTTACTTTTTTTTTTATCTCGATTTGCATAAAAATATAAAACTACGGAGGAAAAGGTTGGTGCTTTAAAACTAAATCTGACTTTGTACCTCTCATATGCACCATGCTTGAAATATAAAACCCCTTTCCATGTTACATTGCAAGAAAAATCAAAATTAAATCTGGAGCTTTCATTCAGTCCCACCCTTTATGGACATCTCTTCTCTGTTTTCATATTCCATTCAAAGATGACAGAAGCATGCAACAATGTACAATAGTGAAGAAAAGTCAGGTGTGTATGTGCCAACAGAGTAAGAGACATGCATTTCAAGATGTGGATTGGTTGCTAAGCATCAATAGCTGAAATCTGTCCTCTTTAAAAATGAAGCTGATATTTTCATTTGATCATTCAGTATAGGAAACTTCATCTTGAAAGGTCATCCTATTTATCTCATACTCTCATTTCAAGTAGTGTCAAACTTAATGCTGATTATCTTTCATGGCCGTTGGCTTTCTTCATAAAATATCTTCTTACTTCAAGGGCTGGGCATTAGGCAACACTTTGACAACTTGAATTTAAAAGTACCCAACCTAACCGTTGCTAAATGTACTGTTTGATAACACAATCAACAAAGTCAACTCCTACTGCTAGAAAGAGCAGGGTAAATGGGCAAGTGGTTTATTATCAACAACTCTTATAAAGGCAACTGCAGCAGATCATAAAAATGTTTGGTGTGTCTCTAAGTTGAGCTAGTATGGTTATTAAATAAATTCAGTTCCACTTGCATTTGCTTTTCAGAATTTTAAGAATAACAATAACAATTAGAGCATGAATAGATCGAATTTAAAATAAAACTTACATCATAAAATTTTTCTATGATGTCTCCATTATATAGTTATTTGCAAGCTGGATATAATGTGATAAATAGGTACAAAGATATGATAGAATCCCATTGCCTTTATCTTTTATGGACCTTCTTTATAATTTAAAAATGTTATTTATTGGAATTTCTTGCCTAACTGGCAGACGTCTAACATCTTGGATGGGTGATCTTGCATTTCACTTTTCATTATACCATGTATATGAGAGATGTTTCTAAATCAGAGAAGTTTGATGTAACTTCTCAGTAGCCCTGATCCTTTCCAAGAGAGAAATATCAATCTACAATCATGCATTGCATTAATCCAATCATTGTTAACTTAAACTTATTCTTGTAATTCCTACTCTGATGGTTATCAGAAATTGCGACTAAGAATTGAGGATCCACCTCGAAGGAAGCACATGGTGTACCTTGGAGGTGCCGTACTTGCAGGAATAATGAAGGTTTGACTTAACTGTTAATTTTTTCCTTGTTCTCTATCTCTTTTGCTTGGGGAAGCTGTGTTGGTATTCTCCCAAGTTGAACAACCATCATCTAAGGAAGTTAACTCTGGTGGTTAAAACCCAGGATGCACCAGAGTTTTGGATCAACAGGGAAGATTATCTAGAAGAAGGGCTTGCTTGCCTAAGCAGGTGTGGCCAGGCATGACTTGTTGAGGTCCATGACTAATACTGAAAGTAGGAGATCATTTTGAGAAGCAAAAGCACACACAGAGGCCTTGTGATGAATATTCAAAGCTGTTAAAACTGCCTCCTATAATAGCTTGCTTAATTGATGTTGGCCTTGCATAGCTGTCCCCAAGGCTATTGGATTGGAGGCATGTTTCTTGATAGATAGGACAAAAGAATTCTTGCATCCTGTTATGTTTGCAACAAGAATTATATGACTTTGTTAGCACAACAATGGTGAATAAAGAATACATCGCCTGTAAATTTAAAACAAAAGGTTC
This sequence comes from Dalbergia cultrata, assembly GCA_031216105.1. NCBI lineage: Eukaryota > Viridiplantae > Streptophyta > Magnoliopsida > Fabales > Fabaceae > Dalbergia > Dalbergia cultrata. The sequence goes on along the minus strand of CM062353.1, from coordinate 23,588,047 downwards.
AATATCCGTTATACTTTGTTGAGAGAGCTTGTTCTACACTTCAGTTCCATCCGAGGAAAATATTGTTGCTTTGTGTGCATTTGTCTTTTGGTATATTTGCTTTAGGCCATATAAGGTTTCTTGAAATATGAGGCAACAAGCTTGCCATTGTTATTTCTGCATTATAATATATTTCTCCGTCGTTGTCTAACGATAAATGCCCTTAATGATTATCCATGCCTTGAGAAACAATCTACCCCTTCGTGACGTTGACAGGTTATGATTGTCTCATATATATATATATATATATTTTGGTGAGGATTGTCTCAGTTATATATATATATACACATAGTCAATGTTCACTGGATTTTTCGATATCCCAAAAAAGTCACGTTGTCAAATACATGGGTTTAGCTATTCTTGTTGATCTAACCATGGTTGACTGCGACCCCTGAATAAAATTTCATTTTTGGGTTACCAGACCTGTTATATTGGGCACGATTAATCAATTAGGATTATACCTAACAAATTTACTTATGAGATAATATAACAAAACTTCTAATAAATCTCCACATTTCTCCAACTTCCATAGAGAAAAATTTATATGATCTCATTCGAAGATAATGTTCTACAATGAGATTGTTACTAAAATGAATGAGTAAAAGCATATTCATCCACCACCCTTAAATTGGAGTGTATGTTAATTTTAGCTTACTTAAATTTAAGCTACACTCCAATTTAAGGGTAGATGCACCCTTACTTTAGAAGAATTTATCTCTCGTTTCTCGTATTATTTCATTTCCAAGTTCTAGATTATGGACAATTGGCTAGGAGTCCTGTTTTGATTAATTAAAACAAATATTGATTTCTTGTGGGGTTCACGTACGGACAATAAATTAATATTTGAAAATGGGACCCGAGGGTCGGTTTCCTTGAATTTCTATTAGGAAAGGCAAGCTGGCAACGGATGTCTGCAAGAAAACACATCGAACAATTGAGTCTACCTTGAAAATAAGAGCCACTTCTAATTTTCAAACAGTGTGACCGTAAATTATTTTTGTATTTTCGATTAATTATATTGGCATTGGTGTAAGACTTAGTATATTTATACCTTTAATAATCTTCTATAGAATATAATTTTTATCAATTCAACTGTTGAATGATAACCATAGTCATCAAACTCTGGAGTTAACTTCTAAATTTTTACAAGTTTAGGTTTCCAAATCAAGTTAACTTGGTTAAAAATTTGAGCGTGAGTAAATTCGGATAAACTCTTATAAACTTGGATAAATTCACGATTTTATTTTTTTTCTTAGTTTAGAATTTGGTCTCTTAAGTTACAAAACTTGAAATTTCTCAATAAGCACTCGTAATTAGACCTTTTACAATTGAAGTTATGATATATGACTTAAGTTATTTTGATTTTTCATATCCAAAAGTTTTGATATGTTATATTTCTTATGATTTTAATTTTAATTTTATATTTTATGACTTATTTGCTTCATTATGATGCTGCAATTGAATTTTTATATATTTTTCTTCTATCATAAAATTATTTTATTAAAATTAGATGTTATAAATGTTTTTAATATTATTTTTAAAAAAGTAAACTCTTACAAGTTTCTTGATTTGAGTTTATCTTAGTTCCACGAGTTTGAGTAAACTCGTGAATTTGATAGCCTTGACTATACTTATATATAATGTTGATTCTCTGTGTTAATTTTGTTTTTTAAAGAAAAGTAGTAGTTATTTGCATATATTCAGAAAATATTTATCACTACAATGATTTGCATGCATATAAAAATATATTAAACAGTTTCGAGTTGAGGTGAAATTTTATAGAAATGATCAATATCATATAAACTTTTAATCTAATGGTGTAAAATTTCTTTAATAGGAAGTTATCGAAAGTATAATATGTATATGCATGACATTAAAATGACAGAGTATTTTTGACTCTATCAATTCGAGGATTAAAAAATAATTGTTTCTTATTGTGATTTTTTGTTTTATTTCATCATTTCCCTCATTCCCAAAGGATCCTCGATGAGGGTGTCCACGTAATCCCGGTAGAAAAAAAGCATTATTCTCATCAAGATTAAATCACCAATCAAAGTAATTTAGAATCAGTTAATAACAAAACCTTTGAAATTAAACTACGCTAGTGACCCACGACCATGCCAACTTTTCAGTTAACTCCGAAGATGATGATGTGGGAAATGCAACAGCTAAACTAATCAAGCAAAATATTAGGTTATCAAATGTGGGATACCAACCACACCAAACAAGCCCATTTTTGCCCGCTTCTCTTCTTGCTAGCTTCCTTGTGTCTTTGGTCTCTTTGCCAGTGGCCTACCCTCACCCGTAACACACTCCACAATTGTCCAAAAACGGAAATAAAAATAAAACAAATTCAATGTGAAACAAGTACCTCCCTTCTGAGAAGACTCTAGTACCATTGCGTATAAACAACTACCTCTCACCTTCACAGTATATTTATTTCTGCCATTGCCAAAGTTCTGAACATCTAAGACCCTATTCGTTATCTATCATATATATCTTGCAACTTCTCTTAAAAGAGACTCAGACAGACCCATATCATATTTGTGTGAGGTAATTAACATACACCGGGTATGAGAAAACACAACCCATGTGTTAACGTTCCTAGTGATATTTTCAACATTGCATGCTAAAACTTTGAAAATATATATTTATAGTATAGTACTCTCAGCTTATCTTTAAAATGGTCTCTCTTTCTTCTCCTGTTTGTTATCATCTTGCTCACATGGTTCTCATGCTTACAAGTCATATATAATGGTTTGTTTGTTTGGTCTCAGAAAACAGTTTTCTGTTTATGTTACTTGTTTTCAATCTGTTTCTTGTGTTTATTATTCATTCCCTTGTTTTCACCGATTCATTTACGAAAAATTCTAAAAATAGGAAACAAGCTGATCCTAAGTACGTAACCCCTCTATATTGTTTCCATTAGCTTAACACATTTTCATTGTTTTGTGACACAGTTTAAGGAGCTTGAGATGGAAATGATGACTAACGGAAATGCTTTCCAACTTAGCGTGAAGCTAATGAGTGAACCAACTTTAGTTGCTCCTGCAGAGGAAACCAAGAAAGGCATGTACTTCCTATCTAACCTTGACCAGAACATTGCAGTGATTGTCAGAACCGTTTACTGCTTCAAAACGGGTGAGAGAGGGAATGAGAAGGCCGGGGAAGTGCTCAAGAATGCACTGAAGAAGGTGCTTGTCCACTATTACCCTCTTGCCGGGAGGCTGAGCATCAGCTCAGAGGGGAAACTCATAGTGCACTGCACAGGTGAGGGTGCCCTCTTTGTGGAGGCTGAAGCAAACTGCACAATGGAAGAGATAGGTGACCTCACAAAGCCAGACCCAGGGACTATTGGTAAGCTGGTTTATGACATCCCTGGTGCAAAGCACATGCTTCAGATGCCTCCTTTGGTTGCCCAGGTATGTTTTTATGCTTATTTTTGTGTAAAACCCTGAGGATTTTAGAATTAGATTGGCGCATGTTTGTAAATGTAGAGACTAGAGACTAGAGACATGTCATGGATTGGATGACTACCGCATAATCTCTCATTTATCATTGTCTTCATAGGAATTCATCATATATTACAAACATGAGAAAATCAAAGTGAAAAATCAGCTAAAAGGGTGTACTCATCTTGTTTAGTATTATTAGAATTTAATCATGAATCACTATTATTGTAAAAGAGCACTGCTACTACGCCAGAAAATTCTCCCGAATCCGCATGCCAGAATCAACTGGCAGATATGATGTGACAATTTAATAAGTCAAGTTAGTCCAGATTGTCATATTAATTCATATTTATTTTTTCAAATGAAGACAAATAGTAGTTAAATCAAATATGCACTTACGACAATATTATTTTCCTGCTCTTGTCGTTGTGGGCGACTTGTGGGGGGCAATGAAATCGTTGAGTAACGAAAAGTTGATTCTACAAAATCAACACAATCAGGTATGCTTCTTTCGGTTTTGATAGGAAGGGGTGCAGGGTAGTGAATGCGTGTGAGACAACTGAAAGTTGTTTGTGAGAATGGTAATGGTGGGGTGCTCGGGCAAGATTGTTGGGGTTCGAAGAGTACCGTACCAAAAATCAATATGTAGAACGAATAAGCCATAAGCGAAGGCACATTAGAGAAAAGAATGCTATGCTTTGAGGCCAGAGGAAACCTAGGTGCCATTGTTCAAGAAAGGATATTGGATTTTGATTCACTGGTCTTGGCCTTAAAGTGGATTAATTAAGACAAGGTGTCAAAAAAAAAAAAATGATATTTTTCTTTTTTAATCAGGAAAATTGAAAAGAAAACGAACTAGAAAATTAAGGGAGGGGGAGGGAGAAGTGCATAGTGTGATGACGCGTCATTCCACTTGAAGTGCCAACGATATGTGTGGGGCATTCAGTGTTGAGCAAATCAGTCCGGCAAAACAGTGTTTTTTATCGTAAAAAACTATGCATTGTCCTCCAGTTACATTCTAATGTAGAATTTTTGAGATAGTAATTATAAAATTCAAACAGTTTGTAAATTCTAATATTATATTATTGTCAGCCAAATGTTTATCATATATATGGTTTTGACTCTCAGGTCTTGTAAAAGGTTGGGTAAAGGATTGATGCCAGTCTTACAGGCTCAAATACAGTTCTGTAAATATTCACCAAAACCGTAGAACTTCATTTCTCATGCTTATGCATTTTGCCAGTGCTTGTGTTGCCTTTTCTGTGTCAGTACTCTAAACAAGTCACAGAGTATATCTATTGATACTTTCTCCTATTTCATGTAATAGTGATAAACTATCAATTCTTTGTTGCCTATAAGACTGAAAATAATTGAAGAGATGGTATCATACTCCTCATCTTGCATTGACTGCTGCAGTAGTTTAAAGTATCAACTCTATTTGTGTTCCAGGTGACCAAGTTTAAGTGTGGAGGCTTTGCTCTTGGGCTGTGCATGAATCACTGCATGTTTGATGGCATTGGTGCCATGGAGTTTGTGAACTCTTGGGGGGAAGTGTCAAGGGACCTGCCACTCTCTATCCCCCCATTTCTAGACAGAAGCATACTCAAGGCTCGCAACCCTCCTAAGATAGAGTACCTTCACCAAGAATTTGCTGACATTGAAGACAAGTCCAGCACCAACACCTTATATGAAGATGAGATGGTCTACAGGTCCTTCTGCTTTGACCCTGAGAAGCTAAAGCAACTGAAAGCCAAAGCTATGCAAGATGGGGCTCTTGACTCTTGCACAACTTTTGAAGTGCTCTCAGCATTTGTGTGGATTGCTAGGACCAAAGCACTAAAGATGTTGCCAGACCAGCAAACAAAGCTTCTCTTTGCTGTTGATGGAAGGGCTAAGTTCAACCCTCCTCTTCCAAAAGGGTACTGTGGAAATGGGATTGTGCTGACAAATTCTGTGTGTCTAGCAGGTGAACTATCAGAAAAGCCCTTCTCATTTGCTGTGAGTCTCATTCAAGATGCAATCAAGATGGTCACAGACAGTTACATGAGATCAGCTATGGATTACTTTGAGGTCACTAGAGCTAGGCCATCCCTGGCTTGCACCCTTCTGATCACAACTTGGTCTAGACTTTCCTTCCACACCACTGATTTTGGATGGGGTGAGCCTGTTCTGTCAGGGCCTGTCTCATTGCCAGAGAAGGAAGTGATCTTGTTCCTTTCTCATGGCATAGAGAGGAGAAACATCAATGTGCTCCTGGGTTTGCCAGCTCCTGTCATGAAGATCTTCCAAGAGTTGATGCAGATATGATAGGGTCATATTTCTATATCTTAAATGATTCTGTTGTTTCTTGGTATATGATTGTGTCATTTGTTTAAGGGATTACTTATTATGTTTTATGAATTTGTTGGTGATAATCAGTAATTGATAAAGCCTTTCCTTATATTTGTTGGTGAAATTAATTTTATAAATGGAAAAGTTTATGGAGTTTGAAGGAACGTTGGTGCTTTGCAGGGTGAGACAAGTTTTTCCCTAGAATTAAATATTTATGAAATTTGTTGGGTGAGATAATGCGTCCCTAGGTAATCTAATTTTCTCTAATCATTGAAGAGAAGGTACAGCAAACTTACGGGAAAACGCAACCCAGCAGAATCCTTTTTTAAAACTACCAACATCTTGTCTTGAATTAAACTACTATGGAATTTGAAGGTTCATTATATTAAATCGCATGCAATTAATTTATTTAATGTTTACAATATAATTTATTTTATTAAAGCATATTTTTAATATTGATAAAGCAAATTAAACACACCTCTAGAATATAGGATGCTTATCTTGTTAATTTTTTTTCTCAAAAGTTGTTTTCAATACATTTCAAGTTACCAAGATTGGAGTAGTGGTGGTGAGGGGCTTCAATAATTTACATAAGCTTATAGCTAAATTCAAATTCCATTATTTTTTGAAGTTTTTATGTATAAAAAAAAGTTCCGATAAAAGTTGATAGCACTATTCCGATATTCAGAAAGTTGAAAATTCTCAGGAAAGTTTGAAAAGATTATGAGCGTATATTAATTAAGTTTCAGCTAAATCACAAAGTCAAAGCTACCATGAATTCGAATTGTTGACCTACGTAAAGGATAATGGGCAAAAACTGCCAACCATTTCGCTCTCAATAGCTTTACGTGAAATGAAAGGCTTACCTTATGGATACATCCTGCGTTCCTGGCTTCCTCCTATGCCTGAACCTGAAGTCTCATTAATTTCCTATCTAAAGCATTGATGTGGTCAAAATTTAAATATTGGCGCAGCATAGTTGGCAACAAAGTTCTACATTTAGCAATTGGCAGCAATTAAAAAAAAAAAAAAAAAAGGGAAAACTCTAACACATACCTCTAAAGGATATCTCAAATGAGGTAAGTTATTATTTGTAATTATGATATATGAGATACTGTGTCAACTCACATTTCATCCATTATTGGATGGGATGTAGACCCCACTTGAATAAGATTCACATCACATCCAATTATAAATGAGATATAAGTCGATACGGTGTCCCACACATAATGAGTATAAATAACTTTTTTCATCTCAAATTCTCAACATGGTGCACTTCATCATTTGGGTCATTTTTGAACCTCAGCAGTGGTTCACGTAATTAGTTGATGTCCCTTCTGACATGTTGCTGCTGCTACCGCTTGGTGTCTTAACTGGATGACCTCAGTCTGCACAAGAGAGACTTTAAGGGGTTGAAGGAAGTAGCATTAATTAATACGTTAAATGTAAAGAATAAAATCCTCTTGAAATGAACCATTTCTTTTTTCTTGGTGCTGAAACTTCCTCGGATTGGTGGTTTACCTGCTTAATTACGTTCACCGTATTGTCTTTGGCATATTGACTGGTTTACATAAAAAGCTTTTAGGAATTTTTAAGGTGTTTTGTCAGCTTAGGCCAGGTTGTTGCTAAGCAAGTTTCACGCCTCAGTTCTTTTTGGTTAATATTCTTGAGAAGGGAATTTACATTATTTGGTTCGCCAGTAAAAATAGAAGAAAATTGCTTTTGGATGAGTATCATCTATATTTTTACCTATCAAACTCATTTATGGAAAATTTTTCTCCAATTTTACCCATCAAATAAATACATCTAAATGCATTGAAGCAACATGAAAAAGATTGATTCTCATCCCAATTGATAGGGAAAGAGATCACTTTGTATTCCACCTATAATTTATTATACGTGGCAGGGACAACTTAATCCTATAGCATTTCTTTTGGCTCTTACCGTTGAAAATAAATAATTAACAATTCCATTTTTTACTTCATAGATTTTAGAATGTTATCAAAAGCATACTTATTTTTGACGATTTCATATAAACCGTCAATGACTTCTGTAAAGAAATAGAAATAAGAAATGGAGTGAGGAGAATAAGAAAGAAAAGGTGAGGATTGTCAATCTGTTCTAGATAATTTTAAATTTAAATTTAAATTATCTTTCTAATAACACAATGAGAGGGTTGTTAATAGAGATGAAACCATTATCATGACATAGTGCCAGAACGTGGTCCACGTATTGACCTGGATATGGGTTTCAAACTCCATTGTCCCACTTTACACGGACTTAAGGTGGTGAGACGTTTGGGGAGTTGGCATAGCGGAAACTTGGCATATCCTCGTTGGTTTCGGCTCGAAATTCTGCCTCCCAACACTTCAGTCCTTCAATAGGATTTAAAATGCAAAAATTATACATGAAGTCGGGTCGGTATACTGATGGCTCATGTGCTGAAAAACTAAAGGTGTAAGGGTTCAAATTTCGTCTTTTATGAAAAGAAATTTTTCTTTTTTTAAAATCTCCGCTCATGTGCATATGCTGAGTACATGGCATGTTGATGATAAATATGTCGCAGGTGGTTACTTAAGTGTTCCTAAAGTTGCATATCACACGATTGCATGGCATGGTGGCTTGAAACCACAATAGGATGCATGGAATATTTGATATATTGAGAGGGTTTACCGGAGGTGACCCCAACACTTTATCGTCACCAATTGTGAAAGATCATGGTATCAGTATAAGAAAATTCCAATATTTACAACAGAACATGTACAACAGTGCAATTAGACGACACAGTATCACCGAACACCGTCTGCTTTCGATTGTATTAGTAGACACACGTCGCACTCCTTTATATTAGCAGACACTTACATCGTATGAAATTCGAAGGCTGTCTCTCACCAAGGCCCATGCTTTCTTTGCAGGCTAAATAGAGGTTAGAGGATTATGGAAATTCGAATTTCTTTGTAATCACGACCAAAAAAATAAAAAAAAAACCTTGTAATAATTGGGGGCTGTGGCCTGTGGGTTGGGCAAATCTAGATCTGCGAGTGTGTGTGAGGCATTGTGATGGATCTCGAAGGAGAAGTTTCTAAAATTGCAAACAACCAGATTTGATCTTTAACGAAAGAGTGTTCTCAAATGTCAAACATATACTTAAATATGCTCCATTCAAAATGTAAATGAAACTAAGCACCAATTGTACAATAATTATAAAAATGTTCAATTAAGATAACAAAAACACATGGTGACATAATGGTGAAGTGGATACTGATAAGGTGGACAGCCTTTGTTCGAACCCTCATTCCAAACAGTTTTAAATAATGAAACATATTTATCTATATAAATTGAACAGACCAGGCTGGCCTGACAGCTTTTGAAAATGCTTGGGGATCTGGTTTTAATTTTTAAACAGACCAGGCCCAATGCAGGCCGGGCCGCTTGACCTGTTCCACCCCTATTCATATCCTTATCTAGGCTGGCCTGACAGCTTTTAAAAATACTTGGGGCCTGGTTTTAACTTTTAAACAGACCAAACCCAATGCAGGCCGAGCCGCTTGGCATGTTTCCACCCCTGTTCATATCTCAGGTAACTTTTCATCAATACAAGGGGATACAATTTGCACACATTAGATTGCACCTTTGCACCCAAAATTTTAACCCGAAATGGCAATCCCTGCAAGTCATGAGTTCCAGCTTGTTTTTTTCACACACAACCAAAAGATTAATACGAGTATCGGCTCAGCAAGTATGTTTTTTTTATATATATTGTCAAAGTTGTGGCTTGAATTTATGGCTAATAAGCCAAACATGATCAATGCAATTAGTGCATGTAGGGCCATCAACTTTAATTGAAGATTGGAGCATTTATTAATGCAACGTGAAGCAACACCTTGCTTTCTTTGTCAAGGTTAGTCAAAAAGGGAAGCAGTACATGAGCATTAAATGCTTGAATACGCCCATGTGTTTGCAAATGACAAAAAGCATTGAATGCTTGAAAGCTGACAACGGATGACATGCAACAATTTTCAAATGGCATTAATTGTGATTGTTGACAAACTTGGCATGGTAGCTCTATAAATAGAGCATTCTTCTGCAGCATTAAGAGAGCAACCCGAAAACAAGTATCTCCTCACTTTCATGTAACATAGTAGAATTATTAGTGTGAGTTGAGAGTATATACTGGTTAGAAAAATATTGTGAGGTGATCTAGGTGTATTTGGGATTTGGGTTGAGTGGAGTGTGTAAACACTTTTGTATCTCCATCATATTTTCATAGTGGAATATTCGGTTGTCGTCTTTGCCCGTGGACGTAGGCTTTAAGCCGAACCACGTAAATTCTTGGTGTCATTTATTTTTACTCTTCCACATATTTATCTTTGCACCACTCTATTTCAGCTTTGTGGGTCCACCATTTCACAACAAACTGGTATCAGAGCTCTTATAAGAGTTCTGGGCTAATCTGTTTGAAAATGTCTACTGCAAAATTTGATATTCAGCAATTTGATGGGCGCATTAATTTCGGAATGTGGAAGGTCCGTATGATGGCTGTTCTTGTACAGCAAGGTGTAAAAGTAGCACTTTCTGACAAGGAAAATAAGCCCGAAACAATGAAGGAATCTGAATGGGAAGATGCCGATCAGAAGGCTCTTTCTATTATTCAGTTGTGCATTACAGACGATGTGCTACAGGAGGTCCTTTCGGAGAAAACAGCAAAATTGCTATGGAGTAAGTTAGAGTCATTATATATGACTAAGACGGTGGCTAACCGTCTCGGTGTTTTACAACGTCTGTACATGCTCCGTATGGCAGAAGGGACATCAATCCGTTCTCACATAGCTGAGTTTACGTCACTCGTCACAGATCTAAAAAATATGGACGAGATATTTTCAAGTGAGCAACAAGCAATGATGTTGCTTTGTTCCTTACCTCCTTCCTACAGGCACTTTCGCGAAACGCTCATATATGGTCGTGAAAGTCTCAAAATTGATGAGGTTAAATCTGCACTTTTAAGTCGTGACAAAATGGAGCATGATGCTGGCAGTCGTGATGATACTGCATCTGGCTTGATTGCCAGAGGGAGGTCAAAGGAGATTGGATCGAGTAGTAGCAGAGGAAAGTCTAGATCTAAGTCTAGACATCGTAAAGGCAGGTGCCGATATTGCAAAAAGGAAGGGCACTGGAAAGCATAATGTCCAAAGCTCAAAGACAAAAAAGACAGAGAGTCAAATGATGCAGCAAGTGTTGCTGAAGGCACTGATAATGTTCTCGCAGTATCAACCAATTCAATTGATGATACTTGGATGCTTGATTCAGGCTGCTCCTACCACATGTGTCGGAACCGGGATTGGTTTACAACATACCGGTCAATAGATAGTGGTGTCGTCCTTATGGGGAATCATATGCCCTGTAAGGTTGTTGGCATTGGAACAGTTCGAATCAAGATGCATGATGGAGTTGTGAGAACATTGACTGATGTTCGGTACATACCAGACTTGAAGAAAAATCTTATATCCTTGGGCATCTTCGATGCTCAAGGTTATAAGTATTCTGGTGAAGGTGGAGTTTTAAAAATCTCCAAAGGTGCTCTTATTGTGATTAAAGGCAAGCTGGTCAATGGCCTTTATTTACTTCAAGGAAGTACAGTTGTTGGTGCTGCCTCAGTATCATCCTCATCTGATTCTGATTCAGATACTACTCGTTTGTGGCATATGCGTCTGGGGCATATGAGTGAAACAGGAATGTCAATTTTGAGCAAGCGCGGCTTGCTAGGCGATCACAAAATTGGGAAGCTGGACTTTTGTGAACACTGTGTCTATGGAAAGCAGACTAGAGTCAAGTTCAGTACTGCTATCCACAGCACTAAGGGCACAGTGGATTATATCCACTCTGACTTGTGGGGCCCTGCACCTGTTCCGTCCAAAGGTGGTGCTAGATATCTGTTGACATTCATTGATGATTTCTCGAGAAAGGTATGGGTTTATTTTCTGAAACACAAGAATGATGTGTTCTCTACTTTCAAGAAATGGAAAGCACTTATTGAGAACCAGACTGGCAAGAAAATCAAGCGCCTTCGAATAGATAATGGTTTGGAGTTCTATGAAGGTCAGTTCAACGAGTTCTGTGAAAATGAAGGCATAGTTAGACATCGTACTGTGCGAAAGACTCCACAACAAAATGGAGTGGCAGAACGGATGAACAGAACTCTTTTGGAGAGGGCTCGTTGTATGCTCTCAAATGCTGGTTTGTCTAAAGAATTTTGGGCTGAAGCTGTTAATATGGCTTGTTATTTGGTAAATCGGTCTCCGTCAACTGCGATCGATTTAAAGACTCCCATTGAGGTATGGTCTGGTGCTCCTGCTGATTATTAAAATCTGAGAATTTTCGGTTGTCCTGCATATGCTCATATTGATGATGGAAAGCTTGAGTGAAGGGCACTAAAATGCATATTTCTCGGATATGCAACTGAGGTCAAAGGTTATAGATTATGGTGCACTGAACCTAAGATATCCAAATTCATAATCAGCAGAGATGTAAAGTTCAATGAATCATCCATGTTTCATCCTAAAAAGGAGCTTGGTGATGCAGATGCTAGCAAGCAGGTGGAGTTTGAAGCTGAACCACCAAAGCAGATGGAAGAAGATGCCTCTGATCAGAACTTTCGAGAAGAACAAGATATTGATGATGTCATAGATGTACGACAACAGTTACAACATTATAGTCTTGCAAGAGATAGAGAAAAGAGGCAAATAAAACCACCACAAAGGTATGGTCATGCAGACATAGTCTCTTTTGCATTATCAGTGGCAGAAGATACGAAATCAGAAGATCCTGCCACATACCATGAGGCTATCTCAAGTAAAGAGTCTGCACAATGGATTGCCGCGATGAGTGAAGAGATGGAGTCTCTTCATAAGAATCAGACTTGGGAATTGGTGAAACCGCCTAAAAGACACAAAGTTGTTGGCTGCAAATGGATTTTCAAGAAAAAGGAAGGATCCCCTGGAGTTGACCCGGCTTGTTACAAAGCACGTTTAGTTGCAAAAGGTTTTAGCCAAAGGGAAGGAATAGACTTCAATGAAGTATTCTCTCCTGTTGTGAGACATAGCTCCATTCGTGTGTTGCTCGCTATGGTTGCACTGTCTGACTTAGAGCTTTAACAGCTTGATGTCAAGACAACTTTTCTTCATGGTGAGCTTGAAGAGCAGATCTATATGCAGCAGCCTGAAGGTTTCATTGCTCAAGGCAAGGAGGACCATGTTTGTCTCCTCAAAAAATCATTATATGGCTTAAAGCAATCTCCTCGCCAGTGGTATAAGAGATTTGACACTTTTATGTTAAGTCAAGGTTACTCAAGGAGTGACTATGACTGTTGTGTTTATCACAGAAAGCTCTCAGATGGTTCATTTATTTATTTGTTGCTCTATGTTGATGATATGCTCATTGCTGCTAAGAGTATGTCTGAGATTAAGAAGCTGAAGGAGCAACTCAGTGGTGAATTTGAAATGAAAGACTTGGGTGCAGCTAAGAAGATTTTGGGCATGGAAATCCATAGGGATCGGCGTGTTGGCAAATTATATTTGTCTCAGAAGAAGTATATTGAAAAAGTACTTGAGCGCTTTGGAATGCAAGATGCAAAACCTGTGAGTACTCCGTTGGCAGCCCATTTCAGATTATCAGCCGCACATTCACCACAGTCCGTTGAAGAGGAGGAACAAATGTCACACGTTCCTTATGCTAGTGCAGTTGGAAGCATCATGTATGCTATGGTATGCACTTGACCAGATATTTCACATGCCGTTAGTGTTGTTAGCAGATATATGGGGCATCCTGGCAAGATGCATTGGCAAGCAGTGAAATGGATACTTCGATATCTTCGAGGTACTGCAGATGTTGGCTTAGTATATGACAGAAGTTCTAACACTGGTGATAGTGTTATGGGTTATGTTGACTCTGATTATGCTGGAGATGTTGACAAAAGGAGATCTCTGACGGGATATGTCTTCACGCTTTCAGGTAGTGCAATTAGTTGGAAAGCGATGTTACAGTCTACTATTGCACTATCTACTACATGCGTTTAATACATGGCAAGCAGCGAGTATGAAGGAAGCCATTTGGCTCAGAAATTTGGTAAGCAATTTGGGTTTGAATCAAGATATTACAATTATTTATTGTGATAGCCAAAGTGCTATACATTTGACCAAAAATCAAATGTATCATGAAAGAACCAAACATATTGATGTCAGATATCACTTTATTCGAGAAATTATTTCTCAAGGTACCATTGCAATAAAGAAGATTGGTACATCAGATAATCCAGCCGATATGCTGACAAAGTCAATCACTATTGCTAAGTTCAAGCATTGCTTGGACTTAGTTGGAATTCACAATATGTGAGTTTGCCCGTATAGGGCACATTGGAGAAGGCGACTTCAGAAACTTGAAGATTAATGAAAAATCAAGCCAAGGTGGAGATTTGTCAAAGTTGTGGCTTGAATTTATGGCTAATAAGCTAAACATGATCAATGCAATTAGTGCATGTAGGGCCATCAACTTTAATTGAAGATTGGAGCATTTATTAATGCAACGTGAAGCAACACCTTGCTTTCTTTGTCAAGGTTAGTCAAAAAGGGAAGCAGTACATGAGCATTAAATGCTTGAATACGCCCATGTGTTTGCAAATGACAAAAAGCATTGAATGCTTGAAAGCTGACAACGGATGACATGCAACAATTTTCAAATGGCATTAATTGTGATTGTTGACAAACTTGGCATGGTAGCTCTATAAATAGAGCGTTCTTCTGTAGCATTAAGAGAGCAACCCGAAAACAAGTATCTCCTCACTTTCATGTAACATAGTAGAATTATTAGTGTGAGTTGAGAGTATATACTGGTGAGAAAAATACTGTGAGGTGATCTAGGTGTATTTGGGATTTAGGTTGAGTGGAGTGTGTAAACACTTTTGTATCTCCATCATATTTTCATAGTGGAATATTCGGTAGTCGTCTTTGCCCGTGGACGTAGGCTTTAAGCCGAACCACGTAAATTCTTAGTGTCATTTATTTTTACTCTTCCACATATTTATCTTTGCACCACTCTATTTCAGCTTTGTGGGTCCACCATTTCACAACATATATATTGTTTCTCTCCTTAGGTTGCCTATATTCAGTAAGTCCCCATCATATGGTAAGCTTCCTTTGAGAGGGGAATCTCCCACTTAGCCCACCAATCATTATGACACTGGGTCCATGGATTCCCATGTTTGAGACTGAAAATGTCTGAGACTCTAATGATCACCCTAGCTCTCGGACACATCCCTTTCTCATTTCATCTTAAGGGTAGCAACCCAGCACCACTGACAAAGTGTAAATCGATTTCATAATCATAGGACTGCCTATGCTCTATAATGGTTTTGAAAGTGTCTGTCCAAGTTTAGATTTCATTTTTGACCATGTACATTGAGGCAAAAGAATTCCTGCTCAAAATTTTATTTTGAACTAGAAATCATCCTTTGTTGCTTAGACTTAGAGGCTGATTACGACTACGCATGGAATACCTAGGGAGCAGGTGAGAACAATAAACAGGCACCAAGACAAACATTCCAAACTGCACTAACAGAGGATAAGAAATCTTGAAGCCTCTAGGGAGTGATTATGAGTTTTGAGGGAATGGAACGGAAATGGAAAGTTATCAAAGGAAAAGGGAAGAAAGGGTTTTAAAGGATTTAAATTAACTTTATTCACAAGTTTTAAATTAACAAGAGAAATGAATAGAGGACTTATATATAATGTATTCTTATAAGTTTATCCTTCATTAAATTAATTTATTAGATTTAATATGTTTTATATTAATTGGTATAAATGGTATTTTGATATTTTAGTAGGGATAATATAATAAATTAAATAATGATCAATTAAAAATCCTCAAATTGTGTGTTCACAAGTTTGGTTTAGAAGGGAAATGGAGGGGAATGAGAGATTTATGGTCGTTTGAACGGGTTCATAAGTTTTATTTTTAGGAAGAGAATGTATTTGAAAATTTTTGCTAACTCTCAAAATCCTCCATAATCCCTATTTTGTGTTTCCTCCAATTTGAGGGGTTTTAAACCAATTATTATTTAATTTACTCTATTATTCCTATTAAAATATCAAAATATCATTTATACCAATATTAATATAAGGCATATTAACTATACTAAATTATTTTAATAAAATATAAAATTGTAAGAATATATTATAAACCTTCCATTTTCTTTTCTTCTTGTCAATTTTAAACTCATGAATAAAGTTGATTAAAACCTTTTTAAAGCCTTTATTCTCTCTCTTTATTTTTTTTTTTTTTTGATAAATTTCCTTTCTTTTCCATCAAAACTCATGAATATTTGGTCAAGGGTAGAAATATTATGTAAATTTTTATAGATGAACTTTGTGCATAAAATTATACATGAACTCTATTTATAGAAATTTTACCTCTATTTTTACTCTTCAACCAAATATCCTCTTGTTGGAATGTTTTCTAGCGATTTCCGGTGATTGACATAGCAAGTCCTATTTGGTTATTTCAGTAAATGACCATAGATTCTTTGTTAATATTGGAAACGTCAAGAAGTTAACTCGCTGAGGACACCAAATCCTTGAATCAAGCACTCTTGCCCTGAAATTTTGTCGCAGAAAGTGTCACTGCATATGGCTGATGATGACCCTTTTCCCCCTCTCAATGCTATTTTACTGGCTTAGCGTGGAGGAGGGTAGAGCTAGAGCCGTTGATGACATAATTCTTGCACTAAAAAGAGTTAATTGTCATCTATGATGTCATCGCATGTTCTAGAAAAGAATTTGATTAAGGAAGGAAAATCAATCTTCAGTGGAGGGGTACATTTGTATTCGTCTGTTTTTTTTTATGGTGATATTTTCACTCAATAGAATTCAATATCTAAGCTTCTATCATAGGTATTAATTCTTTTTTGTTACCATCATTATTATTTTTTCAGGAATTGCTTCCCTAATTTTGGTCAGTAGTAAAACAAAACTCTGATAAACCATTGGCAAAGGTCGTGTCCATTTCCACCATAAACCATTAGTTAGCTTCTATTGTTACTTGTAATCCCATCAACAACATTGTTGACATGAGTGGAAATACTTGAATCTCTTAATTCAATCTTGGATATAAAAAATATATACATAGAAGTACCGTTGGAAAAGGTTTTCCTTAGGCTTGCTATAACTCGAGGTTAATTTATCAGATCAAGTATGCATTTAAAATTACGTCATATTAATACTAATACTAGTATCTAATATGATATAAGCGCAAAGTTCTGAAAATCAGACCGGATATTGAATCGATCACGGCAAGGATTTAGAGGTTCAACTGGAATACAACTGGTATATAATAACACCTGTATATATATAAATATAAAATAAAATATATGTCATACTAAAAATTAAATTAGGCATCAACAAAACCTATAAAATATAACATAATTCATCTTTTAATCAAAATAAACATTATCCATATCGATCAAATCTTTCAAGTTACTAATTCCCATACCAGAAAAGAAAAAAAATATTAGGAAAAATGATATTTTAGGCTTATTTTTTACAAAAAAAACCCTAAAATGATATTATTTTGTAACTTTTTATTTTAAAAAAAAACCTAGTTTGACCCGGCCGGGTCAGTTCTTGGTTGGTTCAAAGCGATCCCTAGTCAGTTCTTTCTTTACTGGTTTTAGGGGTCAACTCGAACTGGACAGCAGACCAGTTTCCAGTTCAACCGGTCGGGCTGGTTCGATTTTCAAACCTTATATAAGCGTGATATGAAATATGATATAAATTAAATTAAAAATATATAAAATATAATTAAAAGTATTTAAAAATATCAATAAAATATCTGGTAATATATATATATATACACAAGTAGATTAAGTTATTTTTAATATTTCTGTGCATCGTAAATCTAGATGAGAAGCATGTGCTCTGCTCCAGTGCTTCCTTATAAAGTTATCTGACCGTCACATAGTTCAGCCTTTGAACTCTAATTCTTGATTTAATTGGCTGGAGCTATCAAGATGGAAGAATTGATTTTCGATTTTTTCGGAATTCTACCTTTATAGTTCTATTCCGTTCAGCTAACTTTATAGTTCTGTTGTTTTGCAATCATTGCTCTTTTATTGTTTTGCAATCACCATAAAGAGCAGATATAGGATCACATTTATAGGATAATCCTGTTCCTATTTTCCAGCTTCCGCTTCAACAGAGTTGGTTTACTTCGTTATTGTTCTGATTAATTGTTTAAGCCATTACCGGGATATTTGCTGAAATTGTGATCTGTTGGTGTACTCACAAGCTTTGTGCCAGAAATAAAACCATTCATGTGACTGACTCTACCCCAACTTTAAACTTTTGGGCATTTGAACCCCATTTTAATAGGATTGTTCATGCTACAAATTTAAATGAGGCAATTGTGTAAAAGAACATATTAAACATGAAATTATTCATGTGTCTAGTCACTAGCAGGAGAAATGGTGTTATGGGTTGGTGCAAAGCAGGAAAACTGTTGGGGCGAGCAACCTTCCACTGTGCGGCTAATAGAAGGACCAGAGAGACAAGGGGTGATGATTACCTGACGTATTCTTTTGTACCGGGTTCTGCAGCAGATTGCAACTTGCATCATGCTGAAAGGCCCTTACATGATGGACAAAGAACAGTGACCCTTTAAATATTATCATGAGACAAATAAATTAAAAAAGAAATGGTGAATTATGTTCCTCATACTAGGAATTTAGGATTGCAGTAATGGACATTAGGAACGGACATTGAATCTTCATGTGGCCTCTTCTGGAGAGTGTCATATTCTTAATCAATCGTCAATTTACAGTTGGCTCTAGGCAAATAATAGTTTGGAAAATAACTCATTAGTCATGTCCAATCAGTGTCTCTAATTGTCCTTTTGAGGAGTAATTAGAACTTGTTTCTGCACCGAAGATTTCCAGTTTATTTTGGTAAAGGTACTCTTACTCACTTCTCTTCTTAGGAAGTGCTTACTTATTTGGGAAAATAAAATATACCCATAAAACACTAACCAGAGCTTATTCATACTGTTGCTTTGTTAAACAACTTTACAATTTCACAAGACATAAATTATATACATCTACTCATTTTAACAGGCCCTAACCAACTGCTTCAGTCCAATTATCTTCTACACCCAAACTCCACATGCATGATATTCTTTTAACATAGTATGATAAGATAATAGTATTGATTGCTCCATAACCAGACAAATAATGCAGTAAAACAATCAACCGAGAGAGGAAGGGAGAAGAGATCTATGCCCTTAATGGGCTGCAAAAAGAGAACATATATGAGATTTTAGTTTATTGGAATTTGTATACACAAGGAGCCAAAGTACTAGGCTACTTGTGCAAAGCTGCTGCTTTTTAATTACCGCATAAGGTGATGTCCCTCTTGGATGGTCTGAAAGTCAAGGCATTTAGGCTGTATATGCAGAGATTGGATCTTCTTGCTTTGATTGCTATCTGATTGGAAGTGCTTTTGTAGCCAGGAACATTGCATGAAGAGGATGAACTCCCTATTAAGCTTGCCTTGCAGGAAGACACAACTTCAGAATCTTGTGCACATCTCACCCCGTCAACTGATGGTATTTCCAGCCTGTATAGCCCAAACTTATTTGTTGTTCTGTTCGCTGAAATTGAAACCTGTTCCACAGTTTTCTCTGAGAGTGCTTTGAACATACAATCTAGTCTGACCTCCGCACCTGGTGAATGATTGACAATTATGAAAACCAAAGAATGTGCAAACATTTTACTTCAAAAATTTCAGTAACAAAATAGAAAATATGCAACCAAAGGTTTTAGTCACTAAGATAGTAGCTGTATCTTATCACCTGACAAGAAATAGCTGTGTCTGGAAAAGCTGTTGTTGGAGCACATATCACAATAAACAAAACCCATCACACTGATTTGGGAGTTGGGTAACCTTGATTTCCCTGGCAGCTTTGGCCTTGCAGGCTCAACTTCCAAAAACTGTGCAAACAAAGGTAAAATAAGCAAAAGAGTTATGATATTCATGGCCAACTTTTGGGAAAATTGGAGGGAAGCTTCCTAAATGTTTCTGTTTAAGATGTGAAGCAATAGCTTTGCTTTCAGAGAATTAGCACATAGTGTAGAAGATGAGTTCGCTATGTGGATAAAGAAAGAGGAGAGAAAGAGGGGGGGGGGGGGGGGGGGTGTGCAGCTAGGTGTTAGTGGAGAACCAACTCCAAAGCAAAAAGTTGTAAATAACTTATCCTTTTCACTAGAAACAAAGACATGTGAATGTTATTTGGCAAGATGTGAAGCTTATGAGTAGGAGAGAGAAGGGGTGGTAGATTCTTTTGTTTGGGAAGAGGCAGATGGGATTGCTTGTATCGGGAGATTGAGTGATGAGGTAAGAGTATAAATAGGGAGATACTACTTGGGAAAAAGCCAACAAGGTAGGCACATAAAAAGGGTTGTGTAGTTGTGAAGGATTATTTATGGCTATCGCATTTTTCTTCACTGCCTTATCTGCTACAGTGCTGCATACAGAAACAGGAACCGACTTTTGCACTATTATTGTGGAAATGGCACTTTAGCACAGGGGAAGCTGGGAGGATCAAGCATGGAAAACATTCCTTTAATAGAAGTGCATGAGCATTTAAGCATTGAGGGCGTTGTAGACCCTCTAGTGTATGTGTGTCCCGGGCATTAAAACCACTCATTCATTGAATTAATTTTACCATCTGTGCATCTGACTATTGCTGACATGAAAGGGTAAGGCATTGAAGAATAGCGTGAGCTTGGGGTGGGAGAAGGGTTAGGAGCATTCATGTTGTTCATGTGCACTTCAGAGCAGAGCCACTGCCATTGGAAAGTGTCAATTCAGAGACGGCATTAATAGGTGAAATTACTCCTTGTCCCCTCTCAACATTAATCTGTATTTACACATTACATACATTGAGTTTTGCAACATCACATGAAGTGATTACTCTAAGTCCCTTCATCACTTCACTTCTCTCTCTCTCTCTCTCTGAAGGGACTATAGGTCCGGTTTAACTTGTTCAATTTGAAAACAAATGTTGAACTCGAGCAGTGATTATTATTATTATTTTTTTATTTCTCATAGTACATGACACTTAAAAAGTGAGAGACTAATCTCTTGATATATAACTCTCTTGATTTATAGTATGATGGCTAAGTTGAAACTCCTCTAATGGCGTGCTTTTGTAAACTTGAAGATTGAATGATTGACAACAAATCTAGGGACTCGACTCTTTTCCGTTAAGACCAACGCATTATAAGTGGATTATTTTTTTACTAGTAGTCCCATTCATGCACCCCCAAGTCGGTAGTGTATTCAAACAAAAAGTGGGGAAAGAATAAACAAACTGCTTTTGGATAAGTTTGTGAACTTCTTTTGTTGATCTTAATTTTGTTGAAAAATAATTTTGCATGTGAAGTAATCTTTTGTTTTTTTTTTCGTTAACAAGTGACTTGAAGTAAACTAGGATTTTTTTGTTCATTTTTTATATTGTGGATGAGTGGTTATGGTGTTTGATTTGGCTTCTATTTGATGCTGGATTATGGTATTTTTTAATGGCTTGTGTGTATGATTCTTTGTTTTTGCTTAAAACAAACAAGTTTGTGGAGGTTTAAAACCTGCACAAATAAATATGATTTTGCAGAGATCAAAATTTGCCGCTACACGAGAAGAAAAGCCGCCGCAATTTAGCATGTTTTCCTAGTGGTAAGGTCACTTAAATTGACTTTTAGACTGAAGTATGACTACTGGAAATTGTTCCATATAAAAGCTATCTCGATCGTATTCTGTGCAATTTAAATCGATGTTGAAATTTGCAAAGTAGATTTTGAAATCGATTTTAGGACATACACGTAACAATTTTGGAAACAAGACATGTGTTAATAATGTCCTTTTATTTTATATGTGTGAAAAATCTTATAAATAAATGTACAATAGTCTATACAGTTAGCATAACACTAGTTACAGGAGCTAGCTAAAATGAATTTGGATTTGAAAGGAGGCAAGAGTCGTCTGAATTTGATAGGCCGAAACGCTGCTTCTATCTTAAAATCGCCCGGCTTTGAAATCAATAGCTACATGCTGTTTTGGCATTTCCCGGTAACCTAGCCACCGCTCACGGCCTCAACTTGATTGGGTTTCTTCAGTGTGGCTCACCTCCACATGTAACGACCAATCGTAGTTGCTTGCTTTTTCTCCATTCTTCTTGTTTCAATCGATACAAAAACTCCTCAAGTGCTTCTGCTTATATTTTTCCTTAAAGAAAATGGCACATAAATTTATATCCTAATATACTATAGACCGAGGGAGCAAGAAGCAACAAGTGCATAATCTTGATTTCTGGCACAAAATGAACTGAGACCATTGATTCTATTGGGAATGTACAATTAAGATGGCAAACTGTATAAAGTTCAATACACCAATAGATTTGTGCCGCTTGGCAACTTTCTTATTGACCAATCGGTTTTGGGTTTTTTTTGTCAAAATTTCAGAAGTTATTTGTGCCAGTCATTCGTATAAATACCATAAACCTATTGAAATTTTTGACTAATTAATTGTTGGATGATCCATATAGCACCGGGTCTTTTGAATCGACGCATCTGACAATCTTACCCCCAGTACATGAATTGAGAATCATATAATATATAAAAGTCAAGTATTCTAAGCAAGGGGATTAGGCCTCTTCACACCAGGTTTTCTCACTCAATTTTTTTTTCCCCAAGTGTCTGCTACTTACTTGCAAGGACATCCTCATCTTCTCGGGTATGGTCAATCTGATAGCAAGGGAATTAATTGACATCAACGGATTTACTGTGGTTACTCAAGTTGCCGCCCTATGTTCATTTTTTCCAAATATGGGCATTCGTTTCTCATTTATGGCACAATGACAATTTCCAAAAGCAAAAAGTATCTTTGATTGATATTATGAAATAATGAGATTTACTTCTTGTTTCAAATTGCATTAGAGAAACAGAAAGCCAAAACCAAGGAGCACTCTTCACACACACTTGGGTTTTTCAATTGAGTCTCTCATCTCCCACTTCCTTCTTTCATTAAGGTAGTCACACACACAGATTTCAAAACTAAATCTTTTCGACTCAGTAAGGAAAGGTTGGAGAGGCGCTCAAGGCGGAGCCATTGGCCACACAGGAGGGAGTGGGCGTAGCAGGCAGATTTAGAAAAGTGCCCGAAGATCTCAGCACAAACTGCGTCTTCTTTTTTTAGTTTTCACTTAACACTTTTTTCTTTCCTTTCCTTCTCAGATGGAAGACGAAGTGGGAGGTGGCAGAGCAAATAACATTGGAGACGATGGAAAAGGCGTTCGCGGAGAGGGACATCAGCCATGGATGATGCGGGTTGGTGACATGCACAGCTCGAGGGTAGCAAAGCAATGCCACAGTCATCGAACAAAGTCGAGCGGTAGAGGTGGTGGGGAATGATGGCTGGTCGCGAGCGATAGTTGGTGATTGGACGAGGTGTGACGGCTGTGACTAGAGCAATGGTAGAAGCTAGATGGGGCAAGGATCATGGTGATGGCGTAAGCATAGAGAGGAGTGGTGGTCACAATGGCTTCTCTTCCGCAACTGCTTTCCCCCTTCTCCTCCTCCACTACCTTTCCCTCAACTATCTTCTTTAGGTTTTTTAATGCTTTTTTTCCTTTTAGTTGTTATTATTGTATTAATCATATTTAATTGAAAGAATTTTTCGAATGAATTTTTGAAGAATTTCTTCTTGAGTTGGTTGCTCTGTTTTGGAATTTCTTTCCTTGGATCAAGATTAAAATATTCATTGCTAAGCAGTTGGCGAACATGGCGGCATAAACTTAGAGGCAAAATACTTGACCTGCAGGGTAAGGAAAAGACAGCCAAGGTATTCTTCACATTTTCCCTCCTATTGTCTTTTTATCTTATTATATTTAACTTTGTTGATGATTGTAATTTCATGCTTTGTTGGTTGCTACCTTGAAGTTTGATGAGTATACGAGTAGGTCGAAGTTGTTATAACAGGGAAGAGGTTAGTGTAGGCATACAATTTCCTTTTAAGGAGGCCATAGATGCCTATGGATTTATATTCCAGTTGGGAACTTAGAGTGCATGTATGTCATACATGTATTGAACTGCTTGCTTGGTGGTTCTTGATGAATGGTGAGTTTGAGTAATTGTTCTTTCTCCTTATTGAAGACAAATACAAGTCATGCTTAATGCTTTTAAGGTCTATGTTTGAATATATGTTTGCAATATATTGAACTTTCTGTGAGGTCCAACCGTGGGAAAATAAAGAAAAGGAAGAGATAGTCGAGAAAGTTGAAGCAGAAGAAGTTGAAATAAAGAAGCTGAAATGTTTGAAAAATTGAAAAGCAAATGGTTTGAAATGTTGAAGTCGAAAGCACTGAAAATTTTTCAAACAGTTCGGTGCCTAACTTTACAATTTTCACACTGCTGATAATCTCTATAAATAGAGGTGAGATTTCATTTGCAAAACACAACAAGAAGCAGCGAACAAATATAAGCTGCATAGTGAGAGAAAAATATACTGAGAGTATTATTTTTCTGAGAGTGAGAGGGAAAAATAGAGAGTGTGAGTAAATCCCTTAGAGTGTAGGGTGTGGGTATATACACCGGGAATATTTTTGGGTATCATCTCTATTGCTCCTTGGTACTGCAAAATTGTAGTGTTTGAATAGGAGGGTTTTCACTGGGATACACTATATTTACCTCTTGGGTTGGAGAGTGTGGAAAGGATATTTTGTAATTATCCTGAATATAGTGGAATATTTTCGGAGTTTTTCCCGTGATTTTTCCTCCGGTATTTGGGGGTTTCCACGTTAAATATTCGGTGTGCAAATTTGTTGATACTGGTGTGAATAGTATTATTTGTGAATAGTACTATTCGTGAATAATAACCAGCAGGCCCCACGTGAATAGTGACTAGTGGGCCCCACTGTAGAAAAAAATTTACTATTCACCGCTGATACTTATTTTGCTGTGCTGCGCCGATTGGTAGATTTAATTCTATCAGATTTAGTTTTGGTACTTATTGCCACACATTGGCATCATTTAATTACACTGTGAATCAGTCTTTGAGCCCAACAAGTGGTATCAGAACTTTGGTACGGTGGGATTTATTCTTAGTATGCTTTGTGGTTGCAGTTTAATCTGATCTTCCACATCAGAAAAGAATTTCTCCCTGGTACTTGAAGAGCCACTTAGTGTCAGAAGTGAGATAGAGCTCAGGATTGTACTGTGTAAATTAAATGGAAGAGAATATGGGTACCATGATCAAGCTAACAGCAGCAAATTACTCCATCTGGAAGCCAAAAATGGAGGATATACTTTTCTATAAGGATTTATATGATCCTGTAGAGAAGGGAGATGCAAGGCCAGCAGAAGTGTCTGAAGAAAATTGGAAAAAGATGCACCGGAAGGCCATTGGGTTAATTAGGCAGTGGGTGGATATCAGTTTATTCCACCATGTGGCCACAGAGACGAATGCACATACTCTGTGGAAGAAGTTAGAAGATCTCTATGAGAGAAAGACTACACAGAATAAAGCTTTCACAATTAGAAAGTTGGTAAATCTCAAGTACAGAGATGGAAGGTCTGTTGCTGAGCACTTGAGTGACTTCCAAGATATGGTGAATCAGTTAAGCACCATGCAGATAGTGCTGGATGATGAGTTACAGGCACTATTACTTTTGAGTTCTTTGCCGGATAGCTGGGAGACCTTGGTGGTATCACTAAGCAACTCTGCTTCAAGTGGAAAACTGTCTTTAGTCCAAGTCAAAGATAGTATGTTCAATGAAGAAACCAGAAGAAAAGACTTGGTGGGAATTGATAATTCCCAGGCCCTTGTCACAGAGAACAGGGGGAGAATCAAGAGCAGAGGGCGGTCAAGAATACCAAAGGATCAGTCGCAGTCCCAGTCAAGAAGAAGGTTTAAATGTTACCATTGTGATGAAGAAGGACACATTAAAAGGAATTGTAAGGTTTGGAAGAATAGAGGCAATAAAAATCGGAGAAGTCAGGACGCGACTGATGATGAAAATACTACAACCCCTGTGGTAAACGGGAAAGTGGTGGTGCTTTCTTTTGTAGATGAAGAATATCATGTTGCAGATTCATGTATTGAATGGGTCGTTGACTCAGCAGCTTCGTATCATGCCACTCCCAACAAGGAGTTCTTCACTATGTACAAAGAAGGAGACTTTGGCAAAGTGAATATGGGTAATAAAAGTAATTCTGACATTGTGGGGATTGGTGATGTGTGCATTCAAACAAATATAGGATGTACACTGACATTGAAGAACGTGCGACATGTGCCGGATTTATGCCTGAATCTGATCTCCGTGCATGCTCTGGATCTAGCCGGATATCATAGTAACTTTGGTGATGGCAAGTGGAAGCTTTCCAGAGGTTCGATGGTGATTGCCAGAGGAGAAGTGTACAACACTTTGTACAAGACTCAAGTTAAGCAGATCGGAGGGTTGAATGCAGTTGAAGACGATGCTTCGCCAAATTTGTGGCATAAAAGATTGGCTCATATGACTGAAAAAGGATTGCAAATTTTGGCTCGAAAATCTCTCATTCCTTATGCCAAAGGTACAAAGTTAAATCCTTGTGATCATTGTTTATTTGGCAAGCATCATAGAGTATCTTTCAGCAAAAAGTTAAAGCTAAAGAAGAATATTTTGGATATGGTTTACTCTGATGTATGCGGTCCCATGGAGGTGGAGACTCTGGGTGGTAGCAGATATTTTGTGACGTTTATTGATGATGCTTCATGGAAAGTGTGGGTGTATTTCCTAAAAAGGAAGGACCATGTGTTTCAATACTTCAAGAGGTTTCATGCCATGGTGGAGAGAGAAACTGGAAAACCTTTGAAGTGTCTTCGCAGTGACAATGGGGGAGAGTACACTTCTCATGAATTCAAGAACTATTGCTCTGAACATGGCATCAAGCATGAGAAGACAGTTCCTGGCACCCCACAACATAATGGTGTGGTCGAAAGAATCAACAGAACCATTATGGAAAAAGTTAAATGTATGTTGAGAATGGCTAAGCTGTCTAAGCCATTCTGGGGTGAAGCTGGTCAAACGGCGTGCTACTTGATTAACAGATCTCCGTCTGTTCCTTTGGGCTTTGACATTCCAGAGAGAGTATGGTCCGGACATGATGTTAGTTACTCTCATTTGAAGGTGTTTGGATGCAAAGCCTTTACTCACGTAAGTAAGGAGCAGAGACAGAAGCTTGATGATAGAGCCATTCATTACATATTTATGGGATATGGAGATGAGGAATTTGGCTATAGGCTATGGGATCCGGAAAAGAAGAAGATTATTAGAAGCAGAGACGTAGTGTTTCATGAGTAAGAAACTATGTCGGATTCTGCTGTTCCAGAGAAAACTGATACAACTGGTGATAAGGTTGATTTTACACCAGTCTCTCTTCCTAAAGAAAATGCCACAGTAGGGGGAGAGGTCCAAGATCATGGGGTTGATGATGAGCCAGCAATTGATGATGATGGAGATGGAGGAGGTATTGAGCAGGGGGAGCAAGCTCAAACACCACAACTTAGAAGATCTAATAGAGTGCCACAACCATCCAAGAAGTACCCCGGATCGGAATATATCCTTCTCACTGATGAGGGGGAGTCGGAGAGTTTTGAAGAAGTTCAGACTCATAAGGATAAAGTTCAGTGGATCAAAGCCATGCAAGAAGAGATGAATTCCTTGCAGAAGAACAAACTCATGAGCTGGTAAAACTCCCTGAAGGCAAGAAAGCCTTGAAGAACAAATGGGTGTTCAAGCTGAAGAAAGATGGCAACAAGCTAGTGAAGTATAAGGCTCGCTTGGTTGTAAAAGGCTTTGGTCAAAAGCGAGGGATAGATTTTGACGAGATTTTCTCTTCAGTTGTCACAATGAGTTCTATTAGAGTTATACTCGGATTGACGGCTAGCTTGGATTTGGAGCTTGAGCAGTTAGATGTGAAGATTGCGTTTCTCCATGGTGATTTGGAGGAAGAAATCTACATGGATCAACCAGAAGGATTTGAGGAGGTTGGAAAGGAGAACATGGTTTGCAGATTGAAGAAGAGCTTGTATGGATTAAAGCAGGCTCCTAGGCAATGGTACAAGAAGTTTGACTCATTCATGGTGGGTCATGGATATACCAGGACAGATGCAGATCACTGTGTATATGTTAAAACATTTCCAGGTGATAAGTTTATCATTCTTCTGTTGTATGTAGATGATATGTTGATAGTAGGACAGGAAGCAAAGATGATTGGTGATTTGAAAAAGGAGCTATCAAAGTCCTTTGATATGAAGGACCTAGGCCCTGCAAAGCAAATTCTGGGCATGCAGATTTTGCGAGACCAGATGGTTAGAAAGCTTTGGTTGTCACAAGAAAGATATATGGAGCAGGTTCTAGGCAGATTCAATATGAAGAATGCTAAATCAGTTAGCACGCCATTGGCCAATCATTTCAAACTCAGCAAAAAGAGTTGTCCCACGACTGATGAAGAAAAGAAGGCTATGGCTGATATTCCTTACTCCTCTGCAGTCGGGAGTTTGATGTACGCTATGGTCTGTACTCGGCCAGATATCGCTTATGCGGTTGGAGTTGTTAGCAGGTTTCTTTCCAATCCAGGTAAAGACCATTGAGAAGCTGTGAAGTGGATCTTAAGATATCTGAAAGGTAGTTCAAGAATGTGCTTGAGCTTTGGAGGACCAGAACCAGTTTTGGAAGGCTATGCAGATGCTGATATAGCAGGTGATCTGGATAGTAGAAAATCTACTTCTGGATTTGTGTTTACTTTTGCAGGTGGAGCTGTGTGTTGGCAGTCAAAACTGCAGAAGTGTGTTGCCTTGTCCACTACTGAGGCAGAATATGTTGCTATGACTGAAGCTGGAAAAGAAATGCTTTGGTTGAAAAGATTCCTTGAATAATTGGGAATGAAGTAGAGTAGGTCCGTTATCCATTGCGACAGTCAAAGTGCTTTGGATTTGAGCAAGAATGCGATGTATCACTCACGGACGAAGCACATTGATGTCAGGTATCATTGGTTGCGTCAAGCAATAGAAGAAAAGCAATTTAAGCTGGAGAAGATTCACATTGATGAAAATCCTGCTGATATGATGACAAAAGTTGTAGCACGAGATAAACTTCAACTTTGTGTCGAGTTGATCGGCATGGATCCCAGATGATTATTCCCAAATTATTTCCCCATCAGCTGGAGGGGGAGAATTGTGGGGTCCAACCGTGGGAAAATAAAGAAAAGGAAGAGATAGTCAATAAAGTTGAAGCAGAAGAAGTTGAAATAAAGAAGCTGAAATGTTTGAAAAATTGAAAAGAAAATGGTTTGAAATGTTGAAGCCGAAAGCACTGAAAATTTTTCAAACAGTTCGGTGCCTAACTTTACAATTTTCACACTGCTGATAATCTCTATAAATAGAGGTGAGATTTCATTTGCAAAACACAACAAGAAGCAGCGAACAAATATAAGCTGCATAGTGAGAGAAAAATATACTGAGAGTATTATTTTTCTGAGAGTGAGAGGGAAAAATAGAGAGTGTGAGTAAATCCCTTAGAGTGTAGGGTGTGGGTATATACACCGGGAATATTTTTGGGTATCATCTCTATTGCTTCTTGGTACTGCAAAATTGTAGTGTTTGAATAGGAGGGTTCTCACTGGGATACACTATATTTACCTCTTGGGTTGGAGAGTGTGGAAAGGATATTTTGTAATTATCCTGAATATAGTGGAATATTTTCGGAGTTTGTCCCGTGGTTTTTCCTCCGGTATTTGGGGGTTTCCACGTTAAATATTCGGTGTGCAAATTTGTTGATACTGGTGTGAATAGTATTATTTGTGAATAGTACTATTCGTGAATAATAACCAGCAGGCCCCACGTGAATAGTGACTAGTGGGCCCCACTGTAGAAAAAAAATTACTATTCACCGCTGATACTTATTTTGCTGTGCTGCGCCGATTGGTAGATTTAATTCTATCAGATTTAGTTTTGGTACTCATTGCCACACACTGACATAATTTAATTACACTG
The DNA here is from genome assembly GCA_031216105.1 of Dalbergia cultrata. Taxonomy (NCBI): domain Eukaryota; kingdom Viridiplantae; phylum Streptophyta; class Magnoliopsida; order Fabales; family Fabaceae; genus Dalbergia; species Dalbergia cultrata. The sequence goes on along the minus strand of CM062353.1, from coordinate 23,558,100 downwards.
TGAATCAGTCTCTGAGCCCAACACTTTCTATATCATTTATTGAAATAGGGGCCTCTTTTATTAACTGAGGTTTAACTATCAGCCTGGTATTTTTGTTTTTATACATACTTGGCTACAAAAAGCTAATGCCTTATTTTTCTTAATAACCAGATCCATTGAGATGATGCTTTTTGCAGCAAATGTAAGAAAGTTGGAGAGCTGTGGCTGAGCTCTCTTAAGTATTCATGCTATGCTAACCTTACTTGCAAAGGAAGAATTATTTTTGTACTAGGGATGACAGGTATATTATGCCATTTTTACTTGAAAAGAAACCATTCTTTTAGTATTTGTGGTGTATCTCATATTTGAAATATATTAGAGGACTAGATTGATCTACATATTGAACATCCATGGACCAAATTGATGTCCTACACTTTTGGAGATCGAACTTGGTATTGAGTATCTTTAGACTTTAGAGGATTGATATGTGTAGGTAAAAGAGTGCATGAGAAGAGGTTTTGAATCGTGCTTTACTTCTTTCTTCAAATTTGAAATGTTTAACTGAATACTATCAAGCTTTAAGCTTGAAGTGCAGTGGAATCATGATTAGTTGTTTCAGAAAGTAGATCTCTAAATTATTTTACTAATGATACAGCTTTAACAGTATTTCAGAAATAATTAAAACAAAGTGTGCAACGTAAAAATAAGAGATCAAGGAAAAGAGAGATGACACAAGTATTTTTATATTGGTTCGGTCAAACCTGCCTACATCTAGTACTCAATACATATTGAGATTCCACTAACAACAATTTTCTCAACCTGAGAAAGCAAACTAGATAGTATTTACTGTAGCATTCCTAAGCTCTTATGGTGAAAAGTAGACAACCCCTACTGTCACAAACCGAGTAGTTCTGTACCAACCTCTCCAAGCTGAACCGAGTAGTTTTGTACCAGCTTCTCCAAGCTAAATCATGATGAGTAGAATGCCTTTACCATCATGTTGCAAGTAGTTCTTCACATCCTCTTCAAGCTAGACCGTGATGAATATAATGCCTTTGTCATCATGTTGCATGTAGTTTTACATTAGTTTCTCCAAGCTATGTCTCACATTGATCACTACTGGATCAAGGATACAAAGGTTATGTGTTTGGGTTGCCACTCAAACTAATCTACACTTAAGTTTCCTTACAAATATTCAATAAAACAAACCTAGGAAACATGAGTGACTTATTTCCTATGTCTCTTACAAAGAAGAGGATACACCACACTAAGCATTTTGAAAGAAACTTTTTACACTTCAAGGTATAATGAACATCACAGGAAGTGTAGAGAGATTTTTCTAGAGTTTCCACTCTTATGTCTTCAATTCTCTAATCGGTTTTCAAGCATAACATCTCCGTTTATAGTGGTCCTTCTTCATGACCGTTGCCCTTGATCAGATCTCCAAATGATATGTATAGGTCATCTATTGTGTCTTGGAACATTAGTCTAGAAAGGTAGGCTGAAAGACTTGTCACATTAGTTACAGAAGTCGTTGTATTGTCGAGGTTTCTGATGTCCCTTTAGAACCTTTTTTTTCTCCTTTCTGAGCATGGTTTCTAAGCTCCTCCTTTTAGAAGCCAAGATGGTTGACCAATTAGGCAGAAGAGATGACATACCAGTTATGAAACTAGATTTGACTCGAGATTTGAAATTTTAATTTCAAATTTTCCTCCATTTCTTGCAGTGTTCTGTGCTCCACAGTGAAGTAAGCTTTCTGACATGGGTAATCAGTCCCTTGATCATTCTTCTGTCTTCCAGTCTTCAATCTTGGCTTTTTAATGATGAATGATTTGGTAATATGATGATTATTAATTGAGTTATATGTTACTTTCAGAGTTTGCATGACTTCCTCATTCTTTAGCATGCTTTTTGATGTCTTGTGTTACTTTCTGAAGACATTTTCCTTGGTTTTCTTGTTCTTGTATTTATCTGTTTCATTCCTTGATGCATGTAAACATTCTTTACACGATATAATATTCACTTCGTTTAAACTTAATCTTTTTGCACGAGATAAAACATGTTTGCATATGTAAAGTGAAATTATTCTTACTTAAGTTCATGTAATGCACTTTGGAAATACATATTAAGCTTAGTCAAGAAACTCAAGGTAGGCATTAGTTGTTCTTTAAAATATTTTCTTTAAATTGGCTTTGTTGTTATTTAAAATAATATAGCTATACTTTCTTAAGGGTTTTGGAGCTTACAATATCCCCCTTTTTGATGATGATAAACCAATTTGAGGAAAATCTTTTGAATAGATGTTGAAAGAAATAATTCAAAATATATTATGATAAATACATTTTCTTTCAAGACATCACTATTCTTGAATCTTAGCAAGTCCTTTTCTTAAAGTATGATTGGATGTATTCAAAATATTTTTGGCCTTAAATTAACTTAGGTTTATGATGGTACTTTCTAAACTAAATCATAGTGCTTCTTGAAATTGTATTACAAGGATACTGAAGCAATGTCATCGTTTAAGTCCTATTGCACCAACAGTCTGACTCGTCATAAAACGAATTTGTAAAATTTAGCTGTGCTTGAATAGATAAACAAATAATACTTGTGATATTCTTTCTTGATTAAAATCCTTATTCAGTACTTTCTTTTCTTATGCCCCTTTTTCAAAAACTAATGCTCATATATATATACTTTTTAGAGTATGTTATGAGAAAACACAAGTGATACAAATGTAGTTTCTGATGCTCAGAGAAACCTTGATATTAATGATATCAGCAAGTTGTTATTTAAGGTTTCTGAAACTCATTTGGGATCAAACCTAATTTTATCAAAGTGTTAAACATAACCGAGCTTATTGTTATGAGATAGGAAACTTTTTACATAAGTATCAGAGTATGAAAATACTTTTTGAAAACTTTTTCTCAAAATTGATATGTTTATACAAGCTATGAATTTTTGCTTACTGATACACATATGAATCTGAATATAATATATTGTATGACTTATAAGCATAGCACACACACAATGATTCTTAGGTTACCAGTCTGATCATAGTTGAAGTAGAAGCATTTAAGGACTAGTTTCGAAAGATCCTCAAAAACTATTCACAACTATTGTTTGATCAGATTAAATAGAGCATCTCATACGTGTGTTAAGGATAACTTGTTTTATAAAGTCAGACATTTTTAAACAACATATACATATCTAAGCACATCAATAAAGTTCGAGTATCCCGGCAACAGTAGAAAGAAATTTTGCTTCTTGCGATACTCGCTAAAGCTAATCATGGATACCGAAGTATGCTAATTTCTCTAGCGTATTTTTAAGTAAGCAGTTCAGAGCATGCGCTTAAGAGAAGCATACACTAATAGACATAATATATGATTAACTAGGCATAATGGATAGGCAAGGATATATATATATATATATATATATCAAAGGTTGAAAACAACCTATATGTATTAGAGCTTAAGAAAAGCTTAAAGTAAATAAGTTAAGCATGAGCATGATAGATAAATTATAGAATCTAGAAAAGGAAATTGTCTAGTTATAAAGGGAAATAGTTGAAGCATAAATAAGTTCTAGTCAAATGCAAAAAAAAAAAAAAAATTATGGGCTTTCTTTCAGCATAGACTCTTTCTAAGTTTCACATTCTTTCCTTGAGTTCCTCATTGTAGTTCCCTCTGAACTCCATAGCACATATTTTCTTCACATTCCTTCTCCCCCTTTTGGCATTGTCAAAAAAGAGGTGTTTAGGGAGCTATGAATCACACCATCAGTCTCAACGCTTTATCTCTTGGAGAATCTCCATTAGAAAAGCCTCATGTCTTCTTGACTGAGCTTCCAATTGATCCAATCGTTCATGGGTGTGTCTTTCCTGTGCTGTTGACTGGTGTTGACTTTGTGCAGGATCAATATTTGGAGTGATAATAGGATTAGAAATAGCCAAGGCTAGAAGAGAGAATGTGGCTGGCTATTAACTTAATTCAAGTTTGTCATTTGTTGGCTTATTCCTTAGGAATGTCTTCTCCTTAGAGGCAGATCTAGAGGTGAAGGAATCTGATCTTGTTTCTTCCTCAGAGTCAGAGCCCATGCATGATTTACAGGGCGATCCCCATATCTAATGATGACCTCAGGATTTTTACTCTCATAAGAACTATTCTCAAGCACAATGATTATTCTTTTTCTTTTTCTACCCTTATCTAACTTAGCTGTCTTTTCCATTGCTACTTTTCTTATTCTCAAGCTTTTGCTTGTAGTTCCTGATGTAGCAGCACGAGTAGGTCTTATTAGGGTTCAAAATGAGTTGAGGGAATACAAAGTTCCTTCCATGTATTCATACAACTTATGTACTAGAGGATAGTTCAGATATTCAAATACCTTTGTGAGTAGAATACCGTAGGGAACATAGGTGTTTCTCTTTTCTTCTGGAGAGATGGCTTGGAGAATGTAATCAAAAATTAGTTTGGGCAAGCTTACTTTTCTCTTTATCAATAAACAGTATAACAACATGCAGTCCATTCTTAATAGCAGATGAGTGCTTTCAAGTCTGGGTAAAAAGGTAGACTAGATAAATGTGAGGATTTGGTGAGCCTTCGAATTTAGCATTGTAGTTGCTATCTTGCTAGGATGGTATTTGGGAGAGTCCGTGAGGCATCTTGACACATCTTCTGCTGGAACCCCAAAAGTCACGAACTAGTTTTTCTCAGATGAGCATCTAAGTCCCTCATCGGGAGCTTGTGCAACGTTGGAAATATATGTGATTTTAAGTTTTAAATTAATATCTTTGATGTAGGAAGTTAGAACGGAATCAGACATTTGTGCTAGCCGGGAGTATAAGGTAGTCACCATCCTTGTGAAAACCATATCGGTTAGATTTACAAAACTTTCCCATCCCTGAAACAAGATGACTTCCCATAGGATGAAGACTTGCACCATCATTTCTTTTGGCAATGTTTTTCCAAGGGATACAAGACGATAAGAGAAGTTTTCAGCATAGTGTTGCTGACGATAAAGTTTATTGAACATGAGAAATGTTCCCATGTGAGCAATGTGACCAGAGTTTCAGCCATTTCCAAGGTTGTAAAATAGTGGTTGGGGGAAGAGAGGTTGGTCCTTGAAAATGATCCAATGGTGAAAACTAGAGAGAGAGATGTAGAGTGATTTCAGGTTCAATAATGGGAGTTTGAAATAGCAGAAGTACAGACCGATTGAGGAAATGTGCAGAGGAAGACAGAGATAAAAATGTGACATGTGAGGAGTGGACTGTTATTTAAGTGATGGGATGTGGCTATTTGAAGTTGAAATGATGTGAGAGAGAGAAACGAAGAGTCTTGAGGAAATTTTCCTATTCTTTTGTCTTTCTTCAGAATGAGTAATTTCTTACTCTCTGAATCACTTTATGAAAGGTTTACTTTCTAAGCTTTGATTCTTACTTTCTGATCCCTTGGAGTGTTGTAATATTCTCACTAGCTAGTCATCTTTACATCCTTAATCTTATGATACTGACTATTCCCAGACTTTTGATTCTATTCTTTTTCTTTTTCATTATCATTTCTTTTGCTTCTCAATATTGTGATCAATTTTTCTGAAGTCCAAGAAGTGAGCTTCTCTTGCATACTTATATCTCTATGTGACCTTCAGGTCATATCAATGGAGAGGAGAATGCCCAAAAATACAATGCTTGAATGCTTTATGCAAGTTTTAGAAATTTTGAGAATAGTGACCCAACAAAATAAAGAATTTCGAATATATTGACACTTTTAGTCTTCACTAGAGTTGGACATAAGAGATTTCTTTTTAAACTCGATTTCAAATAAGGTTGTCAACAAGAGGCATGGATCTAAGGTGTTGAAAAGGACCTTCCAAACAAGATAAATATTACTAGTAATTTTTGGGAAAGTAAAGTTTTTAGGAATACGTCAATTTCTTATCTCTTGGCTGCTTCCTTATCCGCAGCATCTGGGAGCGTAAGATTGCACCAATCTCCATATTCACCTTAGGCATAAGAGAAGATGAAGATATTCTTTTCTTTCCATAATTAGGAGCTAAAATTTTTCAATAGAATGGTAGTATCATATGATCTCTTAGTCCCATATGGCTTTTCATTTTGTGCTCGTAAGGAATTCCTTTTCTTCAAGTATTTAGGCCTTGTGTGTGTATATATATATATATATATATATATATATAATTGGTTAAGCTCTTGTAGCAAAGTATCCACCTAACTTTGATTACTCAAAGCTTCTTCAAGATATTCTTCAAGATATTCAAGTCCAATGGTGGAGATGAAGGCACATTTTGCAATGTTTCTTTGGGAATGATCTAGTTTTCATTCCCTTTAACATTCTTTTAAGAAATCAATATTTTAAGGCTGTCTTTAGATCAGAAGCATTCTTGTAGTTTCTGAGCCTTGAAATTTTTAGCTTCGTTTCTTACTTTGGTCTACTCTTTATTCAAAAATGATTTTCTGATCGTTTTGGAGTCTTGAGCATGCTTTATGAAGTTTCTGAGTTCTGGAGTCTTTTTCCTGAAGATCTAGCCTTCATTTGTTTGTGATCAGAAGTGTTCTTAAGACCATTTTCTCAAGACTTCCTTTTAGTCCCAGGTGATAGCTAGCAAGTATTTTCATGAAACTTTTTATCATTGAATTTAAGCTATTTGAGGATCTTGAGTGTTCTGTTCCTGATTTTTATTATGAGCCAACAAGGTGTTTGAGATAGTCACTGTCCTTTAAGCTTGTAGGAACCTTATTTAGTGAAATTTTAGATGTACCTGCAAAAGAAATTTGATTTTGGCACTCAACTTTCTTGAGTCCACTCTGGTTAGTTGCTTATGGAGAATTTTCCATCCTTTCTAATAGATTTCTTCTTCAAGAATCATTTGTCAGAGAGGTATCCCTTCTTGATAGAAAGTGAAAGAAACTACGATGATAAACTTTTTGGATAAGATTGCATTTCTTTATCCTTCCTATTTCTTCTTGATTTCTCAGCCTTGTTTTCTGAAACAATGACATCTGATCTCCAAGCATAGTTTAGGAAATTAGAACGTTTTCTTTTAAGCTTTTAAGTCAGATTTCAGAAGCCATGAAGTCTTCTTAAATTCAGAAATAATTTCATGAGATCTTTTCTAATTTAGTTATGAGATTTCAGCTTCTAAGATTTAGAGTTTTTTTATTAATTAAAAAAATTGTATTTCCTTGTGATTTTTCTAATCAAACTTAAGCTATTCAATTTTGAGAAATATCGAGAAGAGAAATATGCAAGTTATACAGTAGCTCAATAAGCAATGCAAGAAACAAAGAAAATGATATAAGGGCTTTGGATATTTTAACCTTGTATTTCTTTGTTAGATCACTGTTATGTAATGAATGTTAGATTTTCTCTATCTTTTCACTTATCATGACTTATTGATCATTTCCTTCATCTTTATATCAGTTGCCCCAAGTGATCATCAAGCTCTTTCAAGATTTTCTTTGCCTTTGTTTCTTCTGAGATTGATACCTCTAACTTTTTTGGCTATGGCTTATCAAGCCTTAGACATTTTCTCTGCAAGCAAGGAGATCTAATCTCCATCTTCAATCTCTTATCCTTCAATGGATTTTCCTTCCTCATAAGAGGTATCAACAAATTTTATTGCGTTAGCTTTTACTTTGCTTCTGATGTGAAGACTTTTAGGGTCAAAGGCTTGTTCCTTTAAATTTTTCATATTTTTCAGGAAGCATAACTTCTTCCTTCATATGGAATTTGTTCATCAGATGCTAGAGTCTCATCAGAGAAGAGTGGTTAGTATATGGAGTAATCTGTTCTATTTTATCCTTTTGACATTTGTTCTCTGCAATCATTGGATTGCTTAACCCCTTAGAAACCAGGCTCTGAAACCACTTGTAGATAAAAGAGTGCATGAGAAGGGGAGTTGAATCCTACTTTACTTCTTTCTTCGAATCTAAAACGTTTACAAAAATACTATCAAGCTTTAAGCTTGAAGTGCAGTAGAATCATGGTTAGTTATTTTAGAAAGTAGATCTCTGAATTATTTTACTAATGATACAACTCTAACATTATTTCATAAATAATTAAAACAATGTGTGCAACGTAAAAATAGGAGATCAGGGAGAAGAGAGATGACACAAGTATTTTTATACTAGTTTGGCCAAACCTGTCTATATCCAGTACTCAACCCATGTTGAGATTTCACTAACAACAACTTTCTCAACCTGAGAAAGCAAACTAGATGGTTTTTACCATAGCCTTTTCAAGCTATTACAGTGAACAATAGACAACCTCTACTATTACAAACCGAGTAGTTCTGTACTAATCTCTCCAAGTTGAACCGAGTAATCTTGTACTAGTCTCTCCAAGCTGAACCATGATGAGTAGAACGCCTCTACTATCATATTGCAAATAGTTCTTCAACAGTCTCTTCAAGCTGGACCATGTCATCATGTTGCAAGTAGTTTACATCAGCCTCTGCAAGCTATATCTCACATTGATCACTACTGAATAAAGGATACAAAGGTTATGTGTTTGGGTTGCCACTCAAACTAACATACACTCAAATTTCCTTACAAATATTCAATAAAATAGACTTGGGAAATATGAGTGATTTCTTTCTTATATCTCTTACCAAGAAGAAGAAACACCATGCTAAACATTTTGAAAGAAGATTTTTACACTTCAAGGAAACTGATTACATATTATGATGAATATCACAGGAAGTGTAGAGAGATTTTTCCAGAGTTTCCACTCTTATGTCTTTAACTCTCTCATTGGCTTTCAAGCATAGTATCTCCATTTATAATGGCCATTCTTCATGATTGTTGCCCTTGATCAAATCTCCAAGTGACACGTGCAGATCATCCATTATAGCTTGGAATATTGGTCTAGAGGGGTAGGTTGATAGATTTGTTACATCAGTTGCAGAAGCCGTTGTATTGTAGAGGTTTTTGATGTTCCTTCATAATCTTCTTTTTCTATTTTTTGAGCATGGTTTTTAAACTCATCCTTTCAAAAGCTAGGATGGTTCACCAATCAGGCAGAAGAGATAACATATCAGTTATGAAGCTGGGTTTGGCTCGAGATTTGAAATTTGAATTTCAAATTTCTCGCAATTTCTTGTAGCGTTCTGTGCTCCACAGTGAAGTGAGCTCCCTGACATGCACAATGTAACGCCCCGATTTTCTGCTAGAGTGAAAATGATCGAAATGCCCCTGAGGTCATTTTCGGCCCAGAATTCGAGGAAAGCCGATCTGGCAGTACTCGAAGGGCAAACTCAATGTTGGAAGGGGATTAGATGACCTGTGTACCTTTCCGGAATCGAAAATCTCGTTTTTCGAGTTTTCGGGTCAAAATGACCAAAACGCCCCTGCGGTGTTTTATCTATTTGCAAGTGCCGGATGAACCCGAAACTTCTCTAGATGGTTTTAAAAGGCATTTTTATGTATTCTACGACCTCAGTTTTAATTATGGAGGTCCCGGGCAAAATTAGTGCAAAATTACGATTTTACCCCTAGTTTCGTGTTTTTACGCTTAATCGCGTGATTAAGCAAACCTAAGCAATATTAGGCTCTAATCGAAGATTAATTAAGATTAGAACCTAAAAGTGCTTAATTACAACTTAAAATCTTATTTTAAATTCAAGATTTCTAGTCATGGAATCTTGAATAGTATTTTCTCTCTCCAATTCCTTAAATTATGGAATTTTGTCTACATTGTTTTATTCATAAAATGAATTTAAAATCTCCTAAATATGTACGAGTACTCCTTAATCATGTCATAAAGGTTCCTAATCACATTCTTAGTCACCTAAACTTATGCTTAATGACTCATAACCTTACACCTAAGCTAATACACCCCTAAACATATCACTAACACACTATTACATGACCAAAACTCCCTCCTCCCTTGCTTTGCATCGGACACACACGAAATTCATCATCCATTTTATCACAATTTAATTTTATTTCACACTCCAAAGACTATGGTTGAAGCCATGTCATCAAAGTGCAATTCTCTCACCTCATGTTCCATGAGGATTCATTCTCCTCCACACATGCCTCACCTCATGTTCCATGAGGATTCATTCTCCTCCACTCATTCACTCTTATTCTTCTCTATAAATACTATGCCTAGATGAACCTTTGCTACACTTTGTTCATTTGCTAAGTTTAGTTTTTTTAGTTTTTCTCTAAGTTCTTCCTTTTTCTCTCAAATCTCAAGAGCATTCTTCTTCTTCATCTTCTTCTTTTTCCTTTTGAAACATCATCACACAACCTTGAAACACCACCCCACCACCTTGGATCATCATACAAACACCTAAACTTCCATTCTCAAACACAAGCTCACCAAGAACACATTTCCTTCCTTTTTCTTTCATCAAGGCTGAATCATCATCACCATCCTAGGAGGTGTTGCTCGTATCATTTTCATCTTCAAGTCCAAGCTTTTTGTCTTCACTCTAGGTAGGAGTGTTTTCTAAACTTTGTCTTCTTGAAAATGAGTTCTTTCTAGCTTTCTCTTGGGTTTTCTTTTGAAACTTTCTTTGGTTTCCCTTTCTTGTATTTTCGGCCTCTTGGCCTTGATGAGTACATGATAGCTCAATGATGAGGACTCCTAGATAATGACTATGTGTTCATCTCAAAGGAAACTCTAGAGCTTGAGGTTTTATTTTCTTTGAGTTCCAACTTTATTTTCTAACTCAAAAATGATTTTTACTCAAGAATACCTTTACTTTTCTTGCTATTATGATTTCGGTTTCTTTGTTCCTTTCTTTAACATTTAGGTTACCATTTTCCTTTTTGATCTTTGAAGTTTTATTTTTTCAATAAGTTTTGCTTTCTTTGAGCTTGATGATGATGTTCAAGAACCTCATAATTCCTTTGAGAACTTGGTTCAAGAACTCTAAAGCTCTCTTTGTAATGAGATATGTGTTGGGTTATTATGTTGTTAAAGTCTTGGATGAGCTTTAGATCACCTTAAAATGAACCTTGCATCATGTTTATTTTATGCTTTGCACATCATGTTTACTTTCTTTGCTATCACTAAGTACCAAGGTAATAAAGGAACTTGCATTATCATGTTTATATTTCAAGTTCTCACCTAAATATCAAAGATAATAATATAATGCATACCATATTTATTTTATGCTTTGCACATCATGTTTACTTTCTTTGTTATCACTAAGTACCAAGGTAATAAAGGAGCTTGCATTATCATGTTTATATTTCAAGCTATGCATTATCATGTTTATGTTTCAAGTTCTCACCTAAATATCAAAGATAATAATATAATGCATCACATATTTATTTTATGCTCTCACTTTACTTTCTAGCAAAAACTAAAACAAGTGCATGAGCATGTTTATTTTTATGTCATCACTTTAATGAACCTAGAGCTCAAAGACTTGCCCATTGTTGTCTCAACAAAGGTCTAAAAATATTTATTGCTTTTGGTCCCTATTTCGGCCCTAAGAGGCTTTGGTGTTTCCAAGTATTGAAAACTAAGTTTTATGAATTTAGGACCTTTTGAGATAAAAATGATTTAGCTATTACCCTCTTAAGTATTTTTATGATTTTAGGTGATAAAAGTGTCCATAAATGAGTTTTGAAAGTTGAAAAAGGTTCCAAGAGAAACTAATATTGTATGTGCTTTAGAAATTGTGTTTCATGTCTTTTATGGAGATGCTTGTTTCGGTTCTGCCTTGCTATGTTTGGCCACTGTATGAGCTGTGTTAATAATGATAAGATGCTTATGTTTGAGTAAAAATAATGTTAAGACTCATATGTGAAAGATAGGATAAGTTAGGAATTAGAAAAGAATTAATTTGAGAGTTTTAGATCCCTTAATGATGGAATTTTCTGGATTCTGTCTAGCAAGGTTTAGAAATGATAATCATGGTTCTAAATTAGTTTAAATGTGTAGGAATGACTCATAATTGGTTTAGGGCTTAATCTTGATGCTTTAGGAACAAACTGGACTTAGAAAGAGTCATTGTTGTGACTCCTAGGTACCCGTAAAGTTGGGATTGTAAATTCTGCATCCTTGAGGTCTAGAGATGTTCTTGACCATAGTGTGAGGTGAGAAATACTTAGTTATAACCTCATAGGTTCCCAAGAGACTAGGTTTTGATGATTTATAACTTAGATTGTGAGTTAAGGACCTTAAGGGTCGATGCATAAGATATTAAGAAGTCTTGAGTTTTTATGATGCTTAATTTTATGCAAGTATGATATATGATACATGAGCTTTATCTATGTGAGTATGATGTGTTTAAAATATATGCTATGATGAGTTTGGAATATATGCTATAATCTATGTAAGAATGATGAGTTTGAAATATATGTTATGATGTTTATCTATGTGAGAATGATGTATTAGAAGAATATGCTTGATGATGCATGAACCCTAAAATGTTTTATTGATGATACGTGAGGAAATGATTATTGAGATGTTAAGTTGTGTGATTAGCTTGTGGCATGAATTTTGGTTTGAAGGAAATTCAGTTTAACAAAGTTATGCTTTAATTTCTATCAAACCTAAAAGAGTTGAAAAATGTTTTGAAGTACCATATGAGTTGAAAACCCTGGGTGACACTGGTTCGGCCGAGCACCCCCAGGATATTTTTATGTGACAAGCATTGAGATGTACTTCTCCTGCTACGGTGAGGAGGAGGCAAATCCGTGAGGGTATTCGCTGTGCACTCGAGGCCAGTAGAACGTTTCAAAGAATGAAATATGTTTATGTTACCCCCTCATTTTACCCCATATTAAATCTAGTGACGACTAGTTAGGATTGAGCTCATTCCTAGGCGATTAGGTGAGACGGAGATAGGAGGTTATGATAAAAATCGCCGGGGCGGTGTATCGGTTGGAAATAGGTGGATATGTTTTAAGAGGGTGGTTTTTGAGAAAAAGAACAAAAGAGATATGATGCTTTTGAGTCACATAAGTATGAGAAAAGTAAGAGTTGTAATATGCCCTTATGCCACTTGCATGAATCTAGATTGTTGTGATTTGTTGATTTATGTGCTCAAGTATTGCCATACATTCATGCTTAAACATGTTGCATTCATGACATCAAGATGCATACTAAAAGAAATGGACCTTGGATAAATAGTTTCATAAACCCTAATAATGAATCTCATATGCATGAACACCGTTTATAAATAAACCCAAGGTTCCTGAGGATGTGAACGATGTAACCCTAGAATAGGAGATTCCTCTTGAGATTCTTTAGTAAGATTCTCACTCTTTTCTCTTCTTTTTCTCGCTGGTCACATCTTCGTGAGACTGATGGCGACATTCGTGGTCTTCATTGACACATCCGTCCGAGAGGCGCCTAACGAGGAGCTCACGCTCAGCCTACACGTATGCCCACTCCTGCTGCCTTGCGTTCTTGGATCGATTACACTCCATTTCCCGGGTTCTAGTAGCAGATGTTTTAGGGAGGCTTAGTGCACACACTCACATGTAGACTGGATAAACCTGCTTTTGTTTTGAGGTTATTCACTATAGGTGCACTCGGGTAGTGATGGTTTACTTTATGTTACTTTACGTTTCTCTGTTTCTATTGTACTTACTTTCCTTGTATTACAAGCTCTGCCCGTCCCAATGAGGGTATGACTACTTATGTATTCTAAGTTATGTTATTAATGAAACGTTTCTCTTGTTGTGATGATTTATGCTCAGCTGTTATATGTTTCCATTTCTGTGTTTCTCTATGAGTGTTAAGCGTGCTTGATATTCCTATTATTCGATTAGACTAAGAACGTGGCTCTCACTTTGTTGTGTGTTTTAAAAAAAAAAAAAAATTACTCGTAATTTTCCTTTAGTATTTTAAGAAAAGGATGAGACTATGAAGTAATAGCCTAATGTTTAACCTAATGTGTTCTAGAAAGTTGGGTTAAAAATTAGGGTGTTACACACAATCAGTCCCTTGATCATTTTTCGATCTTCCAGTCTTCAATATTGGCTTTTTAATGATGAATGATTTTTGATTATGATGATTGTCGATTGAGTAACACGATACTTTCAGAGTTTGGATGGTTTCCTCATTCTTCGGCATACTTTTTGACTTCTCGTGTTATGTTCTAAAGGCCCTTTCCTTGGTTTCTTGTTCTTGTATTGATCTGCTTCATTCCTTGATGCATGTAAGTGTTCTTTACACGATATAATATTCACTTCGTTTAAACTTAATCTCTTTCCATGAGATAAAACATGTTTGCACATGTAAATTGAAATTATTCTTGCTCAAATCCGAGCAATGCACTTTGGAACTGCTTGTTAAGCTTCATCAAGAAACTCAATGTAGCTATTAGTTGTTCTTCAAAATATTTTCTTTAAATTAGCTTTGTTGTCATTCAAAATTATATAGCTCATACTTTCTGAAGGATTCTGGAGCTTACTCACACCGATCACTATTGGAATAATTATACAATGGCTTGTATTTGGGTTTGTAACTGAAACTAGCCTACACATAAGTCTCCGTATAATATATAATAACAGACCTGTGAAAAACTTAAATGACTTCTTTCTAACGATTCTTTCTAGGAAGAATGTATGATCTATCAAGAACATAGAAAGAAGATTTTTTACAGAGTCTAATTACAAGATGTAATGAACTTTACAAAATGATAAGGAGAATTTTTCTTAGAGTTTCATCAATTATGCAATGTCAAAAACTTATCTTTTGAAAGGACCACATATATATTTATAGATGGTTTTCATTTATGATCGTTTGTCACAGCCTAGGTTGCCTTATGGATTGATGACTATCCTTACAAACCAACACGAAGTCTTTTCAGCGTGCTTGGTCCTTATTAACATGTTCCTTAAGAAAACTTTCCAGGAGGTCACCCATCTAAAAATTGCTCCAAATCAAGCATGCTTAACCATGGAGTTCTTTAGTGATGGGCTAGCGACAAGAAGATGTATCTTGTTAGTATAGGTAGTACAAATAAATTCATGTAAGCCTTCCTAAATTGTATAGTCCCATGTGTATACAGTCATAGGACCTGTAACATCCCCAAATTTATAACTAAGATAAATATTAATTAGCGATAACAAAAACCAAGAGAATCTGGACAAATGTTATGAAACACAACAAATAGACTACTTAAGTATGTCTAGAGAAAAATGCAAAGAATTACGAAAATGCCATCACTTAGTGGAAATTACGAAAATGCCCTTGCTATGTAAAGGAAATTACCAAACTACCCTTGCCTTATTAAATGACAAAGATACCCTTACTCTATGAATGGAATTACAAGAATACCACTATCATTGTCTAATTACAAAAATATCTTTGTCTTAGTTAAAGAAATTACTACAATGTCATTTGCACAAATCCCTAGACTTGTCTTTAGACAAGAATGAATCTAAGCCATTGGATTAAGATGATAATACAATAATTTAACCACATACATCATACACATTTCTGAATCACATACATGCACTAAAGGTTAGAAAATCTCCACTAACATCTTTGCACAAAACATGGAGCATTTTCATCCCAAAATTCAGCCAACATGTTTCCATAAATCATGCTCCAAGTGCTTTCCTTCTTCTATTTTTTTCTCTAATCTTTCCACTATAAATACTCCTCAAACTCTCTTCAATTCATAAACTCCCTAAGTGTTCTTTCTTTCTTATTCTATCATTCTTCTTATGTTCTTCAAAGACTTCTTTTGATCCTCTAAACTTCATCCAAACACTTAAATCCTAAGTCCAAACTTTCACTAGCCCTCACAAGAGTTACAATCTTTAACTCTAGTGAGAAATATTTTCTTAAGCACTCAAGTTCTAAAGCCAAGATTCAAGGAGGGTCATCCACTCCAAAGACTCTTGTTCAAAGCTTAAGGAAGAAGAGAAGGACCCTTTTTAGACCCTACACAAGAGGTAGGAGTTTCTTCTTTATTTGTTCAAGTATTGTTGGCTTCTAACTTTGCTCATGGTTAGAATGCCTCAAACTTGAGTTATTATCAAAAGTTTTGAGTAATTATATTTTTAGAAAACACAACATGTTCTATTCTGCTATGAGTACATTTATGATGTTATCAAACTCAAATATAACTTAAAAGATTGTATGTGAAACTTGAGTTAATAAAGATAACTTAAGACATGAACATGGCAGGTGCAGGAATTTCTAGTTATTTCTGGCAGTAGTTACTTCAAAAATTAGTGTTCATAAAATATGAAGGATCTCGAAATGAAAATATTTTTATTATAAACTAGACTCATTGTAGAACACTCTCCAAAAATAATCACCTAAAATGGAGTTTCCTAGCCCAAGATATAAAATTTTAAAGTAGAGCATAAGACTGAAACTCTTAATCTGACCTTGTAGTAGTAAAATAGGTGTAACTCACTCTAGAAAAATGCAAATGGACTGATTTCAACTTTGTGGAAAATCTAACACATCTAAAAACACACTTATGTATGCTATGCATAAATTTGTACACGACGAAAATACAGAATGAGAGATAATTTCGGGATAGTGTGCTGAGAAAGTCTTGAAGGTAGCGTGATACTGTGAGAGTGCAATTTGGAAAGGTTCTGGCTAAGGAAAGACTTGGTATTTAAGCGTGTCCATTGTGACCCACCTCTCTTTCCTGGGAATCCTACTATGCACAATTTACAGTTGATTTACACTAATCTAAGATGTTAGTGCTACAAATTTTATTCTAAAAGATGTCAGAACTCTAAATAAAAGATTCAAGTCTTGTAAAGAGATAATTTTAAGGATTTAAGTAGAATAATAATCTTCAGGAGATATATATAAAATTCATAATAAAAATATATAAAGAACCTCTAAAAATATCTTAAAGGGTATTAATGTATTAATGGAAATACTAAGAGTACAAAGAAGACTAAGAGTAAAAGATAATACCAAGATATTCATAACCTATTAGGAACACTAGGGACCTAACTTGATAACTTAGGTTGCTTAATATGAATTATCTATGAGAATATTTACTATGAGATTTACATGATATTGTCTATGTTACATGAAGTGATATACAGAAATGTGAATGTATTAATGAGATATGAAATGATAATGATAAAATGATTGACTGTGCCATGATTTATTAATGTGCATACATTCATGTTTCAAATGAAATAATAAATAGACCAACTCACTGCTTAATCCTCTTTGAGGATTAAGGTATTGATGATTTCACTCAGTGAGAATAAAAGTAAAACCTGAAAAAGTAGCAATGATAGTCTGGAAAAGTGGACTTGAGCTAAACTCACGGCTTAACCCCCTAAACCGTTGAGATCATGGCAACGGAAAGAAAACTAAAAGGTTGTGGCGACGGCCACGGTATGAGCTCATTACCCTTTTAGGGTGGTCTAAGTCATTGATGCATTCATCCCGTGAGTAATTAAGAAATATGTTGATGAAATAAAAGAAAGATAATGATCACTAAACAAGTGAATGTTGAGGATGAGTAATCATGAAATGCATGCAGCTCCTAAATGATTATTGCTTATTAGTGGTTTTCATGATATGCTTATATGTATGCTTGATGAAATACTGAATGAATATTTTTGCTAATATTCAAGATTAGTTTAAAAGTAACTGCACTTCGGCTAATCACGTTTGTGAAAGTTTGATAATTGAATCCTTACCTGTTTACCTTTTTATAATAAACCCGAAGTGACTGGGACGACAACGATGACACTTTTAGTACAAGTAGGAACTCCTACTGAGAAATCATGTATTTCTCACTCCTATGTTTATTTTCCGTTGTCGTTACCAGAGACAGACGTGTCCACCTAAAGCAACGAAGCTGTAGCTGAGGAAGGAGGTAGCGCGTGAAGATTTCAAACCTTTCAAGTAGGAGCATTCCGAGCTTTAGTTACATTATAGTTTGTGAGAAACAATTAGTAATAGTAGAACTTATATTGTTATTTGTAATAACTTATCAGTATGATATATGCCCTGTTGTGACTTATGTATTAAGTGATTATATTCCAGTTTATGTGATAATAGTTCTACACTTAGTCTCTTATTCCGCTTATTTAATTAAATGCGCAATGTAACTTGATTATTATCTATAAAAGCGCTATGTATTTCACTTTTCGTTACAGGCTTAAGTTTTCAAAAAAATTAATTTATTTAAAGAAAAAAAAAACTTCCACTATTTTTCTAAGTTAATTTCAAAAGAAAATAAACACAAGGCATAAGTGATAACTAATAGAATCCAAATGTGAATTTAAGCACAGTGGGGTTCTATTAGAGTGTTACAGGACCCCTCTTATTCTGGTGTGTAATCAATTCATTTATGTACCCCTCCACTTAGAAGCTTGTCAGGAGCCACTCCTAGTCCGTGCCTTCTTGCATCATCGATCACTCCATGTCCTCATCACCAGGCATTATATGTAATGTAATACCTTCCTAAGTATAACATCATCAATAGATTCACATAATATTAATGAGATCAAATCATAGACATTTTCATCCCACTTTTAGTCAATTTAACATGTCTAGAATTTTGGTTCTAAGGAAAATTATGGTTAAATCACTAAACACGATTAGGACAGAGTAAAAATGTTTTTCAGAGGTAATTAAATGTATTAATGAGGTCCTATAAACATTTTAGGGCATAATAAGGTCTTTAAGTATATTAATAGAATCTCACAATTTCAAAGGCTAGCAATTACATAATCTCAGCCAACAGCTGGAAGTCTTAATTTTTTTGCCCTATTAAATGAACTCAACTTTGTGACATTCTATAAAAATTTCAACCAATAATTTGATCATTTGTTAGAATAAAAAAATTAGACAAATTCAGTACTACAAACTGAACTAGCTAGACAAAAACCTTAACTTGTTCGATTTTCCATTTTTCAGAAATAGAAAAAGTGACTAAGAAGACCGAAGAAAATTACTGAAACCCTTCCATATGTTAGATTCATCATATAAAAATTTTAGCTCAAGGCAATTTCTCTAAGTTAGTGACAAAAATCAAAACATTTCACCTGCTTGTTAAATTTGGGATTTCTAGTAGAATGATTCATAACATGTTTTAGCAAAAGTTCATCAAAACTTTACTAAAATTAATACATCAATATCTATGTGGTATCAATCAATATAACAAAAGAGTTCCTGCCAAATCAATCGGAATTTCTTAAAATGAATTTTGAAAGAATAGATGTCAAAGAAAGCCCTACTTGACTCTTATGTACTCTTGCTCTTATTCTTGGTTGTTCTCAGGACCTTCTACACCCAATTATTGATCAAACTCTCTTAAATCCTCTTGTAACACAACAAAGACAGCAAGAAACTTTTAATAATATGATGAGATGAGAATTATTTATAGAGAGTTGATCTGAGGATATCAAGAACTAGTACGTGATTTGTGTTAAAGTCTTGGATGTTTGGTGTTGTAAAATGGAGTTTTGAGCAATTTTATGAGGTTTCGAAAGAGAAGAAATGATGATGGCTATGCGAAAAAGTGCTAGCCAAGATTTTTGAGGAAGAAGAATGATAAGATTTTGCTTTCTTTGTTTTTTATAATAATATACATATTACTTTCCATGAAAAAATTGATTTCTTAAAGATAATTACCTGAAATTTGTATAACTCTTGTTGATTAGAGAAAAAGACAATGGTGTGGCACATTTCTAAGCCATATGTTTGTCTTCCTTAGGTGGCCCACTTACACTATAAGTCTCATACAGTGTATGAAGCTACATATCATAATTTAACCGAACGTGTAAAATATCATATTCGTAAAATAGATATTGCCCGATATTAAATTTTGGGTCTAAAATTCTTATTTTTAATATTTTGTAACCTTAATCCTATATTTTCTCTGTTTTGGGCATCTTCAGGGTTCTAAATCTAGGATTTTAGTGGTCCTAACGGGCCTGTGGGACCTGCATGGCCACTATTCATGCCTGGTTCGATTTTTTTTTTCAACTCACCTATTGGGTTGTCCTCATCATTGCTAAGTCTATCAGATTTTTAAAATTCTAATTAGTAAAGTTTAAAATAAATTTTTGAAACAAATTTTGGGGTATTACACTATTATCCTTGATCAGTTGTTCGAATGACACGTGTTGATCATTTGTTTGTGTCTTTGAAATGCAGCCTATAGGCGTAGCTCGTCTTTTGTCAGATCTTTTCCAGAAGCTGTTGTGAAATGGAGGTTTCTGAGGTCACCTTCATAAACTGCTTTTTACTTTTTGAATGAGGTTTATGAACTCTTCCTTCTAAGAGTTGGGTAGTTGACCAAGTTGACAGAAGAGATGACACACTAGTCTGTATTTGGGTTTGACTTTAAATTTGAATTTTAAATTTCCCTCATTTTCCTATAGAGTTCATCATTTCACTGTGAGGTAAACTTTCTGGAGTACGATATCAGTTCCTTGGTGGAAAAAATGATCTCCTCGTCTTCAATCAGAGCATGTATATGATGAATTGATTATGGTGATGATGATTGAAGATTGTAGAACACCTTTGCTTCATAGCTAGTTTAACATCTTCATTTTAAGTGAATTTTTGAAGCCACATTATACTTTCAAAAGATTTGAGCCTTGGTTTCTTGTATACGATAATTTTCTTCAATCCATTAAGCTTGTATACGTTCTTTGCATGATATAATTTTACCTTCTATTAAGTTTCTATATCTTCAAATGAGATAAAACATGTTTACCCATGTAAAGTGAAATTATTTTCGTTTCAAGAATGTATTACGCAATCCAGAAGAACCTATTAGCTACTTCAAGAAACTTAAGGGAGAACATTAGTCATTCTTCAAAAATTTTCTTTAAATTTGTTATATCATCACTAAAACGTATAGCATTAACACTTTCTGAAAAGTTATGGAGCTAACAATATAAGGCTTAATCAATCGATTTAGGTGTTAACAATGTTACTCAGAAATGCTTTTTTGTTGTTGCTCATTTACGGCCTTTATTAGCAATTTATATTAGTCTCGATCATTTTTTTTAGTTTCCTTAATTGATTTATGTTGCTTTTTCATTTTGCTTATTTAAGCATTGTGTAAAGGGGTTTATGCTTTGTGAATATGCGTGAATTCAGTGAATAAGGTATTTAACTTGATGCTATTACATGCTATATTAGATTCTAATTTGATGTATCCATTATCTATTGTTTCTACTATCAAGGATTATATTAGTACTGATTTGTTCATTTTCATGGCTCTTTCAATTGAGAAAGTAATGTAAAATGCATTTCTTTTTTAAACTTTAAAAATGTAAGTTTGGTTTAAAAATTAGTTTAAGAGGAATGATACTTATGTTTGGTTTTCATTATTTCGCTTGCAATTTTTGTATATCATCAGGAAAAGTTTTTTGTTTTTGTTTTTTTAAGATTGGTGTGTGATTTTAGGTTTTAGCTCTATTTTGGTTCTTTATGGAGCAGAAGATAATGTGACTAATTAATTAATTAATGAATCAACTTCTTTGTGAGGACGCATTAAGTGAGGATAAAACCCTAAAGACATGTGATGATAGTTACCAATGCATATTGGAAGGGAAGTGTGATGACATAATATATGATGTATATGATGACATGTGATGCTAAGTGCTCAATTATGTGAGGTTTATTCCATGGAATATTTCCACCATTTAATTACTTTGTTATTGCAAGAATCAAGTAATGCTTCCATGATATTTTTAGTTGTCGAAGTTACTTCTAACAATAATATTTATAAAAGTAGTCAGGCAAAAATAGAAAGTAAATAAATTAGATGAAATTCAATTTTTGCTATCTATTAGCATATTTTAAAATATGGTGTAATGCCCTCCTAACTACCATGTATTACTTGAGTGTTAACACAGTAGCTTGAAGAGTATCACTTAATCATATAATCTATACTAGTCTTGAGATATGAAAATAAGGTAAATTAAACGCATATGTTGCAAACGCTCATATATATATATATGTGTGTGTGTGTGTGTGTGTGTGTCATATACAATTTGTCAATATATACAAAAGAAAGAAAGATAAATGATTCCACCAGTAAGACTACTTCGGAACTAAGTTCAAAACCATGTCGGGTGCTTAGCCTAACCTGCTTAATACTAAGGCTCAACAAAATAGCATATACATATAAATGAGCCTTAAAACATTCATCGGAACGGTCTGCAGTGGGATCCTAATACTATCCCACACAATGTACATATCAACAGGTTCTTGAAAGTCTCATATCCACCTACTGAAAGCCATTTGCCATCAGTGGACTAGCAGAGGAATTAGAGTTTGAAGATGAGGATGATGATGGGGCATTCCCCAGAGAGGGTGCAAATGGGCCTACAAATACATCAGGATGTTCTATGTGAAGGAGCACACCATCATAACGGAAACCTAGATCAAACTCAGCTGTAAAAACTGAAGTGTTAAATGAACGCGAATATGAGAATATGCTACAACGTATAGTAAATCCAAATTAGGGTCATAGTGCTACTGCCACTGTGGTGGATCATGAAGAAGATTACCGATAGCATCTATGGGATCTAGGTACAACACAACATATGGATGTAAATATTATAAAATTCTTAGTAAAGTGCTCCCTGCATTATAAGCAAACATAATTAGCGATTTCATTCATACAAGAAATATAGTGCAAAGTCATACACAAAAGCAATAATAATAATCATGCATTTTCTCTTGTAACCAATGAACTCAATTAAGTGTATTTTCCTTTTTTCATCAACATATGGTAGACTTAATTCTATACCAAGTGGCATCCGTAGTGGATGACACCACAATGAGTAATTTAAAACCTAACGGTATCTGCAGTGGATGACTCCACAATGAGTAATTTAAAACCTAATAGTATCTGCAGTAGACAACTCCACAATGGGTAATAGACTGCTTATCAAGACATGAGATTATTCCTATATATGATCATCGGACTTTATTTTTTTCTCTTCCGAATCATACATAGTTCTATTCCTACCCGATACATCTACCGACTTATAATATCTCTAGGGAAGTCTGTAACACCCTAATTTTTAACCCAACTTTCTAGAACACATTAGGTTAAACATTAGGCTATTACTTCATAGTCTCATCCTTTTCTAAAATACTAAAGGAAAATTACGAGTAAATTTTTTTTAAAAAAAAACACACAACAAAGTGAGAGTCACGTTCTTAGTCTAATTGAATAATAGGAATATAAAGCACACTTAACACTCATAGAGAAACACAGAAATGGAAACATATAACAGCTGAGCATAAATTATCACAACAGAGAAACGTTTCATTAATAACATAACTTAGAATACATAAGTAGTCATACCCTCATTGGGACGGGCAGAGCTTGTAATACAGCAGAAAGGAAGTACAATAGAAACAGAGAAACATAAAGTAACATAAAGTAAACCATCACTACCCGAGTGCACCTATAGTGAATAACCTCAAAACAAAAGCAGGTTTATCCAGTCTACATGTGAGTGTGTGCACTAAGCCTCCCCTAAAACATCTGCTACTAGAACCCGGGGAAATGGAGTGTAATTGATCCAAGAACGCAAGGCGGCAGGAGTGGGCATACGTGTAGATCTGAGCGTGAGCTCCTCGTTAGGCGCCTCTCGGACGGATATGTCAATGAAGACCACGAATGTCCCCATCAGTCTCTGAAGATGTGACTAAGCGAGAAAAAGAAGAGAAAAGAGTGAGAATCTTACTAAAGAATCTCAGAGGAATCTCCTATTCTAGGGTTACATCGTTCACATCCTCAGAACCTTGGGTTTATTTATAAAAGGTGTTCATGCATATGAGATTCATTATTAGGGTTTATGAAACTATTTATCCAAGGTCCATTTCTTTTAGTATGCATCTTGATGTCATGAATGCAACATGTTTAAGCATGAATGTATGGCAATGCTTGAGCACATAAATCAACAAATCACAACAATCTAGATTCATGCAAGTGGCATAAGGGCATATTACAACTCTTACTTTTCTCATACTTATGTGACTTAAAAGCATCATATCTCTTTTGTTCTTTTTCTCAAAAACCACCCTCTTAAAACATATCCACCTATTTCCAACCGATACACCGCCCCCGCGATTTTTATCATAACCTCCTATCTCCGTCTCACCTAATCGCCTAGGAATGAGCTCAATCCTAACTAGTCGTCACTAGATTTAATATGGGGTAAAATGAGGGGTAACATAAACATATTTCATTCTTTGAAACGTTCTCTTTGGCCTCGAGTGCACAGCGAATTGTCCGCTTTGGTAAGGCTGCATCTGCACATACCCTCACGGATTTGCCTCCTCCTCACCGTAGCAGGAGAAGTATGTCTCAATGCTTGTCACATAAAAATATCCTGGGGGTGCTCGGCCGAACCAGTGTCACCCAGGGTTTTCAACTCATATGGTACTTTAAAACATTTTTCAACTCTTTTAGGTTTGATAGAAATTCGGCAGCATAACGGCTGTTAAACTGAATTTCCTTCAAACCAAAATTTATGCCACAAGCTAATCACACAACTTAACATCTCAATAATCATTTCCTCACGTATCATCAATAAAACATTTTAGGGTTCATGCATCATCAAGCATATTCTTCTAATACATCATTCTCACATAGATAAACATCATAACATATATTTCAAACTCATCATTCTTACATAGATTATAGCATATATTCCAAACTCATCATAGCATATATTTTAAACACATCATACTCACATAGATAAAGCTCATGTATCATATATCATACTTGCATAAAATTAAGCATCATAAAAACTCAAGACTTCTTAATATCTTATGCATCGACCCTTAAGGTCCTTAACTCACAATCTAAGTTATAAATCATCAAAACCTAGTCTCTTGGGAACCTATGAGGTTATAACTAAGTATTTCTCACCTCACACTATGGTCAAGAACATCTCTAGACCTCAAGGATGCAGAATTTACAATCCCAACTTTACGGGTACCTAGGAGTCACAACAATGACTCTTTCTAAGTCCAGTTTGTTCCTAAAGCATCAAGATTAAGCCCTAAACCAATTATGAGTCATTCCTACACATTTAAACTAATTTAGAACCATGATTATCATTTCTAAACCTTGCTGGACAGAATCCAGAAAATTCCATCATTAAGGGATCTAAAACTCTCAAATTAATTCTTTTCTAGTTCCTAACTTATCCTATCTTTCACATATGAGTCTTAACATTATTTTTACTCAAACATAAGCATCTTATCATTATTAACACAGCTCATACAGTGGCCAAACATAGCAAGGTAGAACCGAAACAAACATCTCCATAAAAGACATGAAACACAATTTCTAAAGCACATACAATACTAGTTTCTCTTGGAACCTTTTTCAACTTTCAAAACTCATTTATGGACACTTTTATCACCTAAAATCATAAAAATACTTAAGAGGGTAATAGCTAAATCATTTTTATCTCAAGAGGTCCTAAATTCATAAAACTTAGTTCTACATATTTCTTATACTTACATAAGCTTAGAAAAATTATAAAACATAGTTTTCAATACTTGGAAACACCAAAGCCTCTTAGGGCCGAAATAGGGACCAAAAGCAATAAATATTTTTAGACCTTTGTTGAGACAACAATGGGCAAGTCTTTGAGCTCTAGGTTCATTAAAGTGATGACATAAAAATAAACATGCTCATGCACTTGTTTTAGTTTTTGCTAGAAAGTAAAGTGAGAGCATAAAATAAATATGGTATGCATTATATTATTATCTTTGATATTTAGGTGAGAACTTGAAATATAAACATGATAATGCAAGTTCCTTTATTACCTTGGTACTTAGTGATAGCAAAGAAAGTAAACATGATGTGCAAAGCATAAAATAAACATGATGCAAGGTTCATTTTAAGGTGATCTAAAGCTCATCCAAGACTTTAACAACATAATAACCCAACACATATCTCATTACAAAGAGAGCTTTAGAGTTCTTGAACCAAGTTCTCAAAGGAATTATGAGGTTCTTGAACATCATCATCAATCTCAAAGAAAGCAAAACTTTTTGAACAAATAAAACTTCAAAGATCAAAAAGGAAAATGGTAACCGAAATGTTAAAGAAAGGAACAAAGAAACCGAAATCATAATAGCAAGAAAAGTAAAGGTATTCTTGAGTAAAAATCATTTTTGAGTTAGAAAATAAAGTTGGAACTCAAAGAAAATAAAACCTCAAGCTCTAGAGTTTCCTTTGAGATGAACACATAGTCATTATCTAGGAGTCCTCATCATTGAGCTATCATGTACTCATCAAGGCCAAGAGGCCGAAAATACAAGAAAGGGAAACCAAAGAAAGTTTCAAAAAGAAAACCCAAGAGAAAGCTAGAAAGAACTCATTTTCAAGAAGACAAAGTTTAGAAAACACTCCTACCTAGAGTGAAGACAAAAAGCTTGGACTTGAAGATGAAAATGATACGAGCAACACCTCCTAGGATGGTGATGATGATTCGGCCTTGATGAAAGAAAAAGGAAGGAAATGTGTTCTTGGTGAGCTTGTGTTTGAGAATGGAAGTTTAGGTGTTTGTATGATGATCCAAGGTGGTGGGGTGGTGTTTCAAGGTTGTGTGATGATGTTTCAAAAGGAAAAAGAAGAAGATGAAGAAGAAGAATGCTCTTGAGATTTGAGAGAAAAAGGAAGAACTTAGAGAAAACTAAAAAACTAAACTTAGCAAATGAACAAAGTGTAGCAAAGGTTCATCTAGGCATGGTATTTATAGAGAAGAATAAGAGTGAATGAGTGGAGGAGAATGAATCCTCATGGAACATGAGGTGAGGCATGTGTGGAGGAGAATGAATCCTCATGGAACATGAGGTGAATGAATCCTCATGGAACATGAGGTGAGAGAATTGCATTTTGATGACATGGCTTCAACCATAGTCTTTGGAGTGTGAAATAAAATTAAATTGTGATAAAATGGATGATGAATTTCGTGCAGGTCTGATGCAGCAAGGGAGGAGGGAGTTTTGGTCATGTAATAGTGTGTTAGTGATGTGTTTAGGGGTGTATTAGCTTAGGTGTAAGGTTAGGAGTCATTAAGCATAAGTTTAGGTGACTAAGAATGTGATTAGGAACCTTTATGACATGATTAAGGAGTACTCATACATATTTAGGAGATTTTAAATTCATTTTATGAATAAAACAATGTAGATTGGAGAGAGAAAACACTATTCAAGATTCCATGACTAGAAATCTTGAATTTAAAATAAGATTTTAAGTTGTAATTAAGCACTTTTAGGTTCTAATCAACTTTAATAAATTATTTTGACTCAAGATTAATTATGGAAATTAATTAATCTTCGATTAGAGCCTAATATTGCTTAGGTTTGCTTAATCACGCGATTAAGCGTAAAAACACGAAACTAGGGGTAAAATCGTAATTTTGCACTAATTTTGCCCGGGACCTCCATAACTAAAACAGAGGTCGTAGAATACATAAAAATGCCTTTTAAAACCATCTAGAGAAGTTTCGGGTTCATCCGGCACTTGCAAATAGGTAAAACACCTTGAGGCGTTTTGGTCATTTTGACCCGAAAACTCGAAAAACGAGATTTTCGATTCCGGAAAGGTACATAGGTCATCTAATCCCCTTCCAACATTGAGTTTGCCCTTCGAGTACTGCCAGATCGGCTTTCCTCGGTGCAGGCGAAAATGACCTCAGGGGCATTTCAGTCATTTTCACTCTAGCAGAAAATCGGGGCGTTACAAAGTCCCTATTTTTTCCTTCCGTTTTACCCAACATAAGTCTTGTCTTTATTTTACCCATATTTTAGAACATGCACAATTGAAGTTCCTACATGCTCTTTTGTCACATAAATGCATCATATACTTTTCTTTTCTCAAATGTATGCTTAAACCACATGTAGGCAGTCAATCAGAAGTAAGTCTCATTTATGTCTCATAAACCAATATTCAAACTGTATAGCATATATTTATATTCATCATATTTGAATCAAAGTCATTATATCATTAATTCAAGGCATTCTCACAATTCCAGCACATTGGGCAGATTTTTCATTCCAGTAGCAAAATTTATTTCTTATATCAAATAACCAATTCAAAGGTTATAAAAGTTCTCTATGACACTTCAATGTGTCCAAAGGTGAGTAAGATAAATTCTCTAGCTATATTAAAAAAATTCTACAAAGTTGGTGGTCAGAGGCCATCTAATCTCAACCCAAAGCCAGAACTCCATAATTTTTAACCCCATCCAATGATTGAATCAATTCAGAATAGAATCAAGGTTGAACTTAAAGATGTTTCCAACACTTTGTAAAAATTTCAAAGGAAAAATCAATCATTTGCTATGGTAACAAACGTAGACAAATTCACAGCTTTCATTTCGAAAATTCAGGCAACATAGGTATAATTTTGGTTCTTGATTTTTTTAAAGCAGTATAAATAAAAAATAGGGCTAAAAAAATTCATGGGATTAGCTTAGGATGTTAGGTTCAACATATAATTTTTTTAGCTCATAAAAATACCTACAAATATATTAGAAAATTTGTGATCTTTCCCTGCCTATAAGAAAATCGAAATTCCGGCAAGGTAGTCCAACACTCATTTGACAAAATATGGTTTTTCCACAATGCCAAACTATCCCACCTATGCAAATACATCAATATCTATGTATAACCTCACATCAGAACTAGAATTTATCAATTTAAAACAACCAAAATCTGCAAAAACAGAAATACATCAAACAAGACCAACCACCCCTACTTTGCAAGCTTTAGAGCTCTATAACTCCAAAGGATGTTCCAATTGGTTTCTCTTCACTTCAATGCCACCAAATCAGCTCCAACCTTTCTAAGGCAGCAAGGTGATGAGGTATCTAGGTAAGAAATGGTGAAGATTTAAAATTTCAATCAATTAGATTTGTAGGTTATGATGAGTAGTTGAAGTTTAGTAAAGGAAGTTAGAAGTTTTAACAAAGCTAGGCTAAGGTTTTGAGGATTTAGAACTTGGAAATTAAGTTTGGAAGAAGAAAATGAAGGCTATCTCCTTGGTTTGTTTTTGGCCAAGAATGTTATAAATGGAGAGATAAGGTTGGTTAGTTTGATTTTATCTTGTAACTAAGATATTATATAATATGAATGGAAAAAGAAAGTAATATGGATGGCTAGGATTTAATCTTGTTATCCAAGATTGGATCTTAGCCATTCATTTGATTTAAATGGATAAGCTTATTCATTTTGTAGAGATTAAACTAACTTTCAATGTTAGAAATTGCATATCGAAATTTCACTAAATGGTGAAATACCGTACTCAGGTAATCAGATATTGCTTGAAATTTAATTCTAGATATAAAATTTTCATTTCTAACCATTTCTAACCTTATCCCTATGTTTTCTCAGTTTCGGGCATCTCTGGGTCTCGGATCTAGGGTTTCGGCCATTCCAACGAGCCCGCAAGGCTGGCAAAATACTATTCACTTTTTGTTCACTTGGCCATTGGTCGTCCTCATCATCACTACATCTTTCAAAATATTGAAATTCTCATTAATAAAGCTCCGATTAATTTCTAAATAACTCAGGGGTGTTAAATATGGTATCTGATCATTGATTATATAATTAAAATTTTTGGTCAAATCTATTATTTAACAATTGGATATTTACTTTTCAACTGTTTGCACACACACATACACACACAGAGGTGCCAACTCCTGTGCTGACTATGTGGCTCGTTAGGGAACTATTGCCAATAATAAGGGGTAGTGGACTTGAGAATTCCCTAATGACAAGTTGCGCCAGTTGCTTAAGGATGATTAGGCCTTTTCACACCAACTTTTCCTGCTCAATTGTTTTCACCAAGTGTCTGCTACTTGCAAGGACAACATAACCTTCTCATGTATGGTCAATCTAATACAAAGGAAACTAATGGAGTTAAAATAAATTTACATATGCACACAAATACATATGTTACACAAATATTTTTATGTACTAACACATATTTGCAACTATACAAACTATTGATTTATGAAATGTATTATGAAGAATATTTCTTTATCTCATGCCCCTTAGATTTCAAATGACTACTAAGATGTTATATATGTGTTAGTATAAAAATATATCACCAACTAGACTAATAGTCCCGTGCATCGCACGAGCACTGCACTAGTCAGAAACAAAAAATTAAAAATTGAGAATATCACACTTTGCAAACTAAGAACGTTTTGACCAAATAAAAAGAAGAAGCAAAGAATGTTTATTGGGGTGATCCTTCGTCTATTTTAAATTTTCTCGTGTTTCCTTATCTCTAACACAGGATGCAAATATTTAACACTTTAAATTGCATAGAAGTCGATCTAGATAGATTTCAACATGGGATAGTTTCGAGTAGTCATTTTTCAGTATTAAGCCTATCTAAGCCAACTTCCCATTACAAAAAACACTAATTTGAAGTGATTGTTCTTATTTAATGGTGGGTTTTAACCTCTGTGAAATTATTTTTATTTGCAAAGGTTTTAAACCTTCACCACCTTATTTTTATGTTAAAAAAAAAGAAGAAGAATCACACACATAAACCATTAAAAAGAACCATAAACAACATCAAATAGAAGCTAAATCAAATGCCATAACAACTCACATACACAAAATCAAAATAAAAAAAATGAAAAAAATTGTTACAGTTACATTTTTTAGATGTGAAAAATAGAAGCCATCTTTGATATTTCTTGAGATATTTTTTATTGTGATATCTTTCACAAGTACATTAGTTTTATTTCTATCTTTAGGATTTGGTAGACGAGAAAATGTTATGATTTTAGTGTAATTTGCCCCAAGATTGGTTTTTATCATTGATTTTAAACAGAGTTAGTATTAGGCTACTAGTCTTAAATATTAGTTTTGGGTTTGTAAGAGTATAATGTTAGCTCTAAAATCCATGAAAAAGCAATTAGAGCTTAATTTTTAACTGATAACAAAGCAAATTTTGTTAAACTCTTTTGTAGAAGGAACTAATAGTTTACATGAGTTTCATAAGTGACAAACATGAAGTTTCTCGTATTACAACTATGCAATTTTATGATATCACAATTCTATCATGATCTAACATGATATAAGACTCATTCAGAGAATTCATAATCTTCAAAGTATGAAGAATAGCTTAAAAAGTAAGTTGCAATATAAGAGATACTTTAGAAAATAGATCAAAGTATTAAAAAGTGTCGCTAGGATATCAGAAACTATTCTAATACATAAAAAAGTGGCGTGACAACATCAGAAGGTAATATTCATGATCAAATCAAGCACAACTCTATCAAATTCATTTGTGTTCACTAAACGAAGTATCAAATACACTTTGGAGATCTACATCTATTTTAGAAAGAAAATATATGGGCTAGAAGAGATTGAAAATTGAAGAAGCATCATCAGAAACTAAAGAACACATAAGAAACTACATGAACTCGTTAGAAACTGAAGAATGTTTATGTTCAAGAGAAGATATAGCCTCAAAAAGTATTGCTCATGATATTTTATTTTTCTATTTGAAGATTCCACATCCTTGATGAATATTCCATAGGTTGAGAAGTTCAAAAACTACACATGTCAATTGGAAGAAGTTTTTGAAGCATCTGTAGTACATAGGGGAAAAAAAGGACAAACCACCTTGTACTGTGGCAATTGTCACTAATACAAACTTAGCCATTGTCCACAAAAGACTAATCCTAGAACACATATCAAATGATCAACATGTTTATGAAGAAGATGAAATGAAGGGGCAATGATCTCATCCAAATTTCAAGTATAAAAGCAATATCGATTCAAGCTAGAATAATCTTTTGTGCTCAAGCATATTTAGATCATCTTTATACTTTCTGAAACCAAGTTCTTAATCATTTTCAGTTTCTGAAGTTAGAAATCTTTTTTTTAGAACTTATTAGCTAACACTTTCTTTTGAGAAGTTAGGAAAGAAATCTCACAAGTGTTTTTCTTACTTTATATACACATTTTAGGAAACTTGAGTGAAGATTTGAATGAAACACCAAAACCTTCAATTTTTATTGTACCTAAATCTAGTTATGATAATTGAAATATAGCTTGGAGAGGCTAGAGTAAAAGCTACTTGTGAATAATGGTCAATTGTACTGATTGCTCACTAAGATTAGCTTAAGAAGGCTAGAAAAAGACTATTTTGGTATTTTCTTATAAAAGAAAGAAGTTTTAGTAGAACTCCAAACAAGATTTATTTATGACTGGATGTAGATGCGTCTAGCTAAACCATTATAAATCCTTTGAGTGATTTTCTCATCCCTTAACTCATATAATCTACTTTTTGTGTTGTTACTTTATTTGAATATGAATTATTTTCTGTGTTAGTCATGTTCTGAACTTATTCATTTTCTAGGTATTTCAGAAAGTCAGTTTATGAAGTTATTTTAACTTGTTTCCACTACCTTCAAGTATCTAGATTTGATAGACTATGTTTAAAGTTTCAAAAAATGTAAGGGTTTTGAGTGGCACAATTCAACCCTTTTTTGGTGTTTCTCTACTATACCTACGTTTAACATAAGAGCTCGGACCTTTAAGGGGTTGAGCATCTTACCAGTTGTAGAGGAAAAGATCTTTTGACACCATGGCCTATAATGCTATGTTCATTGTAGAAGGATACTCCATTAGTAGGTCTTCATTCTTTGATGGTGGTGATTATGCCTATTGGAGAGATAAATGGAGATTTTCATAAAGTACATTGGTCTTGACCTTTGGGAGATTATCCAAAATGGTGGCTATGTATCAATTGAAGAGGCTTTAAAATCTTTTTTTGCTAAAATGATGAAGGTGGACTTTCAACAACAAGATAATTCCCTTGAATAGATGGACTAATGAGCAAAAGGACAAAGTTCAAATGAACTCTAAATCCAAGTACCTTCCTACTTAGGCTTTAAGCAAAGTTGAATATCATGAGATCATAGCCAAGGAGATATGTAATAGATTGTAATGCTTCATAAAGGAATATATCAGGCTAAAGAAACAAGGATATGCATATTGGTTCATCAATATGAGATGTTCAAAAAAATAGAACATGAGAACATTGATGAATAACTAGACGGTTCATGCATATTATAAATCAACTAAAAAACTTGGCTAAGGAATATTCAAATGTTAAGACGGTCAAAAAGATCCTCAAAAGCTTTCCTTGAAAATGGCTCCCCAAAGTCATAATCATCATGGAAGTTAAGAAACTCAAAATTCTTAGCTTAGATGCGCTAATAGGTTTTCAAAAAATGCATAAGGGGCTCTAATTGAAGCTCATGGTGAGACCATTAAAAGAAACAAATATATGACTCTCAAAACTCACAGAAAGCAAAACTCTGAGAAAGCTATGAAAGCCACTGAGGTTTCTGAAGAAGAAGAAGAAGAATCTAATGAGGATTTTGAAGAAGATGGTGATGAAAGCTTTGTATTGGTCAGAAAAATGTCAAGAGCTTGGAGAATCAGACTCCAAATGAAAAAGGAGTTAACTTTCAAAAAGGACAAGAAAGGGCAGGGAAAGCTTGAAAATCTCAATGACTATCACTATGATGAGAAAGAACATTTCAAGGCTAATTGCCCAAAGCTCAAAAGCTCACAAAATAAGTTCACACCCAAGAAGAAAAGGATGCTTGAAACTTTAAGTGACTCTAATGATGAGAAAGAAGGTTCAGAAACTCAAGATGATTTGGAAGATGTTGCAAAATCTATACTTCATGGCAGGCTATGTTTCTAAAGAAGAAATAGAGGTAAAAGGAACTTTCTAAACTTGAGATTTCTTATGATAAGCTATTGAAATTATACGATGAGTTGTTGAAAAATTCTTAAACTTTAACTTCTCATTATCTTTCTCTTAAGAAAACAATCAGAAAGTATCTTCAGAATTTAAAAATACAAGAATAGATTATGAGGATCCAAAGCTTGAGAAAAAGGATTTAAAAGATGAATCCATGGTTTAAATGCAAAATTAAAAAAGATCAAAAAGTCTAAAATGATTTTTTGAACTTGAAAGAACTTCAAAACTTCTTAAATGTGATCTTGAGAAAATAGTAAATAGTTTCAAGTTTCTAGACATGATGTTTCATGGCTAGACACCATATTTTCAAAAAAAGTGGCATTGGATTTGAGAAAGTGATGGATAGGAAAGCTGCTACATGCTTATCTCATAAAGTGAAAGTTATTTGTTTGTGTTTTTTGTTACAAAGAGGGTCATCTACCCAATAAATGCCCTATGCTAATAAGGCAAAGAAACATATCAAAATTCACTCATGATATAGGTATGTTTCAGGACACATGTTGAGAAAGATGACAATTGTTACATAGAGAATGGCTGCTCTAGACACATATCTAGGAAGAAAAAGTGGTTTAGAAAGCTAAAACTAAAGAATTTGGGCTCAGTAAAATTTACTAATAGAGGTAGAGCAAAATATACTAGAATTGGTAATATTGGTAAGGCTAGTTCTCACCAAATTTCTAATGTTCTTTTAGTTGATACTTTGGCTTATAAACTTCTAAGCATTAGTCAGTTTTGTAACCAAGAATTTAATGTTTGGTTTTAAAGCCAAAGGCTGTCATATGTTAAATCCAGTTTTTGGGCAAGTTATTCTTTTTTATAAAAGGCATGATAACACCTGTGTTATTTTTAGATTACCTCTTAGATTAAGATGTACAGTGCTTAACATCCTTTATGGATGACAAGTTGCTATGACGCAAGAAATTGGTACATGCTCATATGATATTGATTCCTAAACGATCTCAGAAAGAGCTTATTAAAGGCTTGAGCTTATTAAAGACTTGCCTAAGATCAGTTATGAGGGCTCCACTTGTGATTTCTGTGAGAAAGATAAGCGAACCAAGGATTTTTTCCAAAGTAATAATATAGTTTTAGCCACAAGACCATTTAAGCTTTTATATATAGATCTATTTGGATCAACTAAGTTTGCAAGATTCACATGGGTTATGTTTATAGCTTCTAAGGATGAGGTTTTGAAAATTCCAAAACTTTTGCAAAAAAAGTTCGAAATGAAAAAGGTGTTCAAATTACCTCCATTAGATCATACTATTGAGGAGAATTTGAAAACCATGCTCTTGAAAATTTCTATTAAAACCATAACATTTCTCATGAACTCTCTTCTCCTAAACCTTCTCAACAAAATGGGGTTATATAAAGAAACAATAAAAGTTTACAAGAAATAGCCAGAACCATGCTTTTAGAAAGTGGTTTATATAAAATTTCATGGCAGAAGTTGGAAATACTTCCTACTATATTCAAAATAAAGTTTTCGTTAGACTGATCCTCAAGAAAATACCTTATAAGCTATGTAAAAGAAGAAAATCCAACATATAAAATTTTCATGTACTTGAATCTAATTATTTTATCCTTAACGCAAAGGACAACTTTATAAAGTTTGATTCCAAATCTTATTATGATATTTTCTTGGGATATTCTTCTGCATCAAAAGCTTACAAGGTCTATAACAAAATAACTCTATGTGTTGAAAGAACCATACACTTCAAGTTCAAAGAACATACGAAGGATTTCTCTTAAGAAATGGCTAACTTTGAAGATGGTTTTGAGAATCTGAATATTGAAGGTCATTTAGAAGAATAATTCAAGATTTCTTAACCTTCAGAAAGTGAATTTGTTGCTTCCCAAGCTTTAGAAATTAGACTCAGAGTCTTTCAACCTTTAGAAAGTGATTTTTTTTAAGATGATCCATTTCTGAACATGTTGTTGAGCCTTCAAATGTTCAAGATGATATTGCAGAGCAAATCATTCATAGAAACTACAAAGGAGCTTCTGATGTCAAAGAATCTTCTAAAAATCAAGTCATTAGAGACACTTTTCAAAGAGTCAGGACAACATCATCATCTAGAAATGAGACAAACTATGCTTTCTTATCCACAAAAATGTTGAAGAAGCTCAAGGTGACAAAAGCTGGGTGAAGGTTATGCAAAAAGAGTTGGATTAATTTGAGAAAAGCAATGTTTGGACTTTGCTAGGGAAAGCTAAGGGAAAATCTATCACAAGAACCAAACGGGTCTTCAGAAACAAGCTTGATGAAGCTAGGAAAGTGGTTAGCAATAAAGCTAGATCAGTTGCCCAAGGTTACAGTCAACAAGAAGGGATTGATTATAATGACACCTTAGCTTAGTAGCAAGATTATAAGCTATATGAATGCTCCTAGCTTTTGCTACCTACAAAGGATTCATTATCTATTAAATGGATGTAAAATCTACTTTCTTAAATGGTTTTCTTTCTGAAGAAGTCTATATGAAGCAACTTCTAGGATTTGAGAATGAAACCTTTCCTAACCATAAATTTTAAGCTTAAAAAGGCACTATATAGTCTTAAACAAGCTACAAGAGGTTGGTATGACAGTCTTGTAGGTAGAAAAGCACACGAGAAAGAGGGTTGAATCATGCTTTGCTTTTTCTTTCCTTCTTTACCTATGAAAAACTTAAACAAGATACTATCAAGTGTTGAGCTTGAAGTACAGTGAAAACAGTGTTAAGTACTTCAGAAGGTAACTTTCAGAACTATAGTAAAAAAGATAGAAACCCAACTAAGATGGTTTTTCAGAAAATATAAGTTAATTAGCACATAGCAATAAATGTAAAAGATTTAAGGGAGAAGAAGATACTACACAGATGTTTTTATACTGGTTTGGCCAATATGCCTATATCCAGTTCTCAACCACTGTTGGGTTCTAGTACTAGAAACCTTTCTCAACCCAAAAATTTTGGATAGTTTTTGCAGTAGCCTTCCTAAGTGCTTACTTATGACTAGTAGCTAACTCCACTGTCACAAACCAAGTATTCTTTAACCAGTCTCTCCAAGCTGAACCAGTGACCAGCAAGCACCTTTTGCCTTCAAGACCTGAGTAGTTTTTCACTAGCCTCTTAAAGCTAAATCGTGAACAACAGAACACTTCTATTGTTGCATTGCAAATAGTCTTTACTTAGCCTTTCCAAACTAACTTACACCCATCATTACTAGTTCGAGGATACAAAGGTTTGTGTTGGGTTTGCCACTCGAACTAACCTACACTCAAATTTTCATAAGATATACAATAACAGACTTAGAAAAGGTTGAATGACTTATTTCCAACCATTTTTCCTAGGAACTACGCATAATATATCAAGAATATAAAAAGAAGATCTTTACATAAAAGATAACTGATTACAAGATATAATTAACTTTACAAGATATGAGAGGAAATTTTCTCAGCATTTCACACTTATGTAAATGTCCAGATCTTTTGATTTTGAGCACAATATCTTTATTTATAGATGATATTCATTTATAATTATTTCCCTTGATCTATTGTCCAAATGACACGTGTTAATCATCTACTTGTGTCTTGGAAATGCAGTCTAGAAAAATAGCTTGTCTTTTGTTAGAGCTATTGCAAAAGTTATTGTGAAATGAAGGTTTCTGAGGTCACCTTCAGAAACTACTTTTTACTTTCTGGATGAGATTTCTGAATATTTCCTTTTAGAAGATAGAGTAGTTGACCAAGTTGACAGAAGAGATGACACACTAGTTTGTAACTATGTTTGAATTTAAATTTGAATTTCAAATTTCCCACATTTTCTTATAAAAAGCACTGTTTCATTGTGGAGTGCACTTTCTGAATAGCTGTATCGGTTCCTTGATGTATATATGATCTTCTAGACTTCAATCAGAGCATGTAGATGAAGAAAAGATTGCGATTATGATGATTGAAGGTTGTAGACCACACTTGCTTTAGAGTTGGTTTAAAATCTTTATTTGAAAGTGTACTTTCTAAACTCGCATCCTACTTTCTGAGGATCCGAGCCTTGGTTTCTTGTACATGATGATTTTCTTCAATCTTTTAAGCATGTATATGCTCATTTAATGATATAATTTTAACTTTTAGTAATTTCCTATCTCTTTAACGAGATAAATCATGTTTACACACATAAAATGAAATTAATTTCACTTCAAGAGTTGTGTTATGGTAACGATAATACCTATTTATAGCATCAAGATACTCAAGGAGAAAATTAGTCGTTCTTCAAATAATTTTCTTTAAATTGGTTGTTTTATCACTCAAAACATATTGCATTAACGCTTTCTGAAGGGTTCTTGGCTAACAAGTCTTAGTACCTTTTTGCTTAAGAATAGGCTAAAAGAGGTAATATTGATACCACTTTCTTTATTTTATTTCAAGATAATGACTTTCTAATAGTGCAAATATGTGTTGATGATACAATCTTTTGTTCTTCTAACAATTCTCCATGCAAAAAGTTTTATGAACTAATGGAAAGTGAATTTGAGATGAGCATGATGCATGAGTTGAAGTTTGTTCTTGGACTTTAAATCAAATAATAAAAAGAGGGAACCTTGATTCATCAAGAGAAATACACAAAACAACTTCTCAAGATATTTAACATGAATCAAGAAAAGCTAATGAGCACTTTCATGCATTTTTCTCAAGTCATAGATGCTGGTGAAAATGGTGAAACAAATCAGAAAGTGCTTATAGAGGTATAATTGGTTCATTTCTTTATCTTACTGCTAGTAGATCTGGCATTCAATAATTAAGTGTGAAAATTTGTTTTAGATTTCAACTTAATTCAAAGCAATTACACTTAAATGATGTCAAAAGGATTATGAGATATCTAGTAAGTACTACTAATCTTACCCTTTGGTATGAGAAAGGTACCTCTAGTGACATTATAGGATATTGTGATGTAGATTATTCTCGAGATAGAGTGGATGGAAAAAGCACAAGTGGCTGTTACTATTTCTTTGGAGATTGCCTAATCACTTGATCATGCAAGAAGCAAAATGCAATTGCTCTCTCAACTACAAAAGCTAAATATGTAGCCTTATAAATTGTTGTACTCAAATGCTTTGGATAAGAAACTAACTTGAAGATTATCACTTGAGGTTTACCACAATCCCTATCTTATGTGATAATACTAGTACTATAAATTTTGCCAAAAATTATATTCAATACTCTAGATCCAAGCACATTGATGTGAAACATGATTTTATAATGAATCATCATAGAAAATTGCTATCAAGATAAAGTTTGTGAATATAGAAGATCAAGTTTCTGATATATTTACTAAACCATTAGTCAAAGATCATTTTTGTTATTTGAAAAATCTTCTGAACCTAAAGTGTTTATGAATAATTGTATTATATGACATATATAGCATTTATTGTACTTTCTGGAGTCCTTTCTAGGATTCTTCTCTTAGGCCTTTTAGGAAAGAATATGTTTACAAGTTCAGAATCCAGTTTCTTGGATCAGAAATTTCTTCATTTGTTTCAGAAACCATTTCAGTAAGTTCAAGTTATGGTTTAGAAAGTTAAGTATGTCTTATGTAACACCCTAAAAAATTATTTAAAAACTAATTTGAGTTTTATTAGTCATAATTTTGTAAATATAACAGATGTAACAATGATAAGGATAGTCCAATGGATTTGTAAAAAAAAAAAAAATTGGTCGAGCATGAATAGTGACTTGTGGGCCCCATGGGCTTGCAGGACAGTCGAAACTATAAAATTAGGGTCCAAAGATGCCCGAAACTGAGAAATTATAGGATTGATATTACAAATGATAAGGAATAAAGATTTTATACCTAGAATTAATTTTCAGACAATATCTAAGTAGTTGGGTACGATGTTTTACCTGTTCGATGAAATTTTGGTGTGCGATTTCTAATACCGAAAGATGATTTAATCACTACAAATGGATAATGTATATCCATTTAAGACATGTGGAAGGCTTTTAATATTGAATTACAAGATTAAATCCTAGCCATCCATTTTACTTTCTTTCTCCGTGAATTATTCATTTATATTATAAAATTCTCAAACCTTTATTATAAGATAACAACAAGCCAAACTTTTCCAACAGGCCAAACACATTTAGGCCAAGAAGAGAGGGAAGGCAACCGCCATTGTCATCTTCCTCAAGAGCTCAAACTTTATTTCAAACCACCAAAAAACACTTGCCCAAAGTCATTAAAACCATAAACTTCCTTCACTAAACTTATTCTACACATCAATACCTACAATTCTAACCGATTGAAATCTCAATTCCTCATCAATCCTCACCTTGATACCACACTTTCTCATTGCCTAAGGAATGTTTGGGGGCTGAAATTGGGGGCCTTGAAGTGAAGAGAAACCACATAGAGGATTCGTTGGAGTATAGAGCTCTAAGGCTTTTAAAGTAGGGTATTGCGTTTTTGTTTGTTGAGATTCTAGTTTTCCAAATTTTAA
Source organism: Dalbergia cultrata (assembly GCA_031216105.1). NCBI lineage: Eukaryota > Viridiplantae > Streptophyta > Magnoliopsida > Fabales > Fabaceae > Dalbergia > Dalbergia cultrata. The sequence continues at coordinate 23,517,909 of CM062353.1, read as the reverse complement.
ATTGTTGGAATCTTGAATTTTCTTATTCTAATGGATGAATTCACATAGATATACATGTATTTGCATTGGTGAAGTGGTTTGGTGTAGTAGACAAATCATTTTTATCAAAAGGATTCTTGGAATACGTTGCTAGAATTTTTAGTTTTGATATCGACAGTGAATGTTGAAGCTAACATCCTAAGGCAACTCTATGATTTTTCTTAGGTCATGTTAGAGACTTTTTTTGGTTGAAAAAAAATCATGATTGGAAATGATACCTGCACTGCTTGAATTGTTAAAATAGAAGCTGTGATTTGTCTAACTTTGTTATCATAGAAAAAGATTGATTTTTCCTTTGAAATTTTTATAGGGTGTTGGAAACATCTTTCAGTTCACCAAGATTTTTATTCTTAATTGATTCAATCATTTGCTATGGTTAAAAATTATGAGAGTAAAGTGAGCTACTAGTCACTAAGTTAGCTTGAAGAGGCTAAGTGAAGACTACCTATAAGCGATAGTAGAGTGAGCTATTGGTCAAGGAATTAGCTTGGAGAGGCTAGTAAAAGACTATTTGGGCATGACAGTGGAGTGAGCTACTGGTCACAGGATAAAACTTGAGAATGTTATTGTAAAGACTATCTAACTTTCTTGAGTTGAGAAAGGTTTTAGTGGAACTCAACGAATGTTGAAATTTGGATGCAGACAAGTTGGCCAAACCAGTATAAAAATCCCTGTGGAATGCAATATCTTCTCCTTCCTTAACTCTTTTTTGTTTATTGTTTCGTGCCATTTATATTGTGTTTTACAAAAAAACATTTTTCAAATGCCTTTTTCATATTTTATAGTTTAGGAACTTATTTTCAAATGTGTTGTTTCCACTACACTTCAAATTCATATTTGCTAATACCTATTTGAGTTTTTCAGAAACGAAAAAAGAAAGAAAAGTCCAAGCATGATTCAACCTCTCCTTCTTGTGCACTTTTCAAGCTATAACTATTACTTCCAGTAATAGACATTGGCTTATCTGACTTCTCAAAATCTTCAATGGCTTGATCTTCAAGAAAGATCATAGCTTGACTTCTAATGATTCTTTTATTCATTGGATCCCATAACCTGTAACCAAAGTCTTCATGACCATACCTCATGAAGATTCACTGCTTGGACTTCTCGTGTCTTGGAACATGACCAAAGGTAGGAAAACACTCTGAAGTGACTATATGAGACATCTTTCCTTGTCCATACTCTTTATGGAACATCACCATCTAGAGGAGCTGAAAGAGAAAATTGATCAAATCCACTATGGTTCTCATTGTTTCACCCTAAAAAGATTTGGACAACTTTGCATGAGAGAGCATGCACCTGATTCTATCATTGATTGTATGGTTCATTCTCTCTACAACTCCATTATGTTAAAGAGTTTTGGGAATTGTTTTGTCAAGGCTGATCCAATGTTCTCTGTAATAGTCTTTAAATGGACCCTTATACTCACCACCATTATCTGCTTGAACGTGTTTTAGTTTCATTCCCTTTTCTTTTTCAACACTTGCATGGAAGCTCTTGAAAACTCTGAGCACATGGTCTTTAGATTTCAACACAAAAGCCCACACTTTCCAAGAATGGTCATCAATAAAAGTCACAAAATATGATGCATTTCCTAGTGTTTTTGTGTCCATAGTGCAAACATCAATGTGAACTAAATCTAGCACATGTGATCTCCTTTGATATCCTACTAATGAAAAGCTAATCTAGCATGCTTTCCAACAAAACAATAAGTACAAGTCTTTAGAGATGCACCTTTTATCGGAAGAAACTAATTATTGGCTAGAACGCCAAGTCCTTTTTCACTCAAGTAGCCAAGACATGTATGCCATAAGTCTGAAGAGGAATCATAAAAAATATTCACATTCTCCTTGCACAACTTTCCAAGCAACTAGTAGAGAACACTGCAACTATTATCTTCTCTTGCAACAACTAGTGACCCTTTGGTGATTTTGAATTTCCTACCACCAAAGGTAGTGTATTAACCTCCTTTGTCCAATGTTTTGATTAACATCAAGTCCAGATGCATATCAAGCACATGTCTGATGTTCTTCAGCTGTAATATGCATCTTAAGCTAGTTTCAAGCCACACATTTCCCATACCAACAATTTTGCATATCCCTTATCTCCTAGTCTCATTCTACCAAAGTCACTAGCATATAAGTAGAGAAAAACTCACATGTAGGAGTAACATGATAGGAGGCACCAAAATCTATGATCCAACTACAATCATTAGATACAAGATCTATGAAGTTTTCTTAATATAGAATAAGGACATCATATATCCAACGTAGTAGTGTCTTTATCATTGTTACTAATTTTGGCTTCATGTTTTTTTTCCTTGATTTCTCTCTTTTCAAGTACCTGCAATGCCTTTTGATGTGTCTTGGCTTGCCACAATGATAGCAATTAAAATCCTTTCTTGTCTTAGACTTACCTCTTGACTTGCTATGGCTCTCTGACCTGTCAATATTATGAGGTCTTTTACTCTGGCTCCTCCTCTATGACTCTATAACAAGTGCTTTTGACTCAATGAAGGCATCAATCAAACCTTGTTCTCTTCTTCTGGCTTTTACATTTAACATACTTTTTTTAACCATTGACAACATCAATGTCATCATTGATACACTTATTCAAGTTAGCCCTTTTCTGAAAGAAGTTTGAATAAAAAACAATGAACTCCATCATTGAAATAGAGAATGACAAACTTATTAGAGATCAATGACAATCCCAAAATTTAAAAGAAAATAGATATATATGCACAAAACTTTATAGACATATGTAGATCCACTTTCATTTAGTTGTATGCCTAAATCGAAACTTATTAACACATACAGATTAATGTTGAATTTCCTAAAAGATACAATGAAGAGTACTTGATTACTATCATGAGCATACATCTTCTATCATTCTTTTTCACATTCAAAAAAGAATGGAGATGAGTTTGGATATATATAAAAAATTACATATGTCAAATTTGCAATTGGATTGTCATATTTATACACATCACGTAGAAATTAAATATAGAATATTTTTCATGAATAATTAAAATTTTTTAATGAGTTTACGTGATCATATGTAACTTTTCATAAATTAACCACTAATAATTGTCATAAACCTTTGATTGAATAACCACCAATTAGTTTAATTTGATCCAATTTTGTCATATAGTAATTGTTTCTACAATTTTGAACATATTTCTTACACTCATTACATTAAATATACCGAGGTTTGATTTATGACTGCTATAAAGGTATGGTATTTAATAGAGAAAAGAAAAGATTACTCACTTAAAAATATTATCTCTATGACTAGATTTTGGCATGAGATTCGTTGAACAACTTTAATCTTTGCTTTCTAGGAGAACGGTTTATGTTCTTTATTTAATTCATATTTCTAAAGTGAAAAATATTGTTACTCTATGTTATATTTGTCACATCATTTATATTATTCATAATAGAGAACAATTATAATCTATGTAGAAAATATGGCAAATGTTAATTAAATTATATAAAACAATAATATTTTCTGACTATTTGAGCACGCTTAAGAATTTCTGACCAAAATAACATATATAATTACTGAATAGTTGCATTTACAATTAAGTCTTCTTAGGTACTTTTCATGTTAGACCATAAATTCACTTTTGATAAATAAGGTGCTCAAATCCACTCAATAACAAAGAGGAGCAACAAGGTTTCCTATTTAAATACATACACATTATATATATTTTTTCGATTGAGTAATTCATATATATTTTGTTATTTGTTTGAGTGCCAATAATGTCTTCAATCATATCATCTACCTTTTGCTCCATTATATTCTTAGATGATGCTATCTACCAATAAACTAAATTAGCAAACAACTTCAAAATAAGCTACCAAGAGTAACATATCAACCTTAAAGCATGGGAACGTACAAATATTTTATATTCGGTTGGAAATATATCTTGAAGTGAGAAACAAATTTTTTAGATATAGTTAGTATAATTTAGTTGTAGCAAGAAATTTGGTATTTACTCTAAAAATCACCCAAAAAAGGACAAGAGAGGAGAAACATACATTTAAAGCATTAATTCTTTTCGAAGGATTCTTATATGCTTTGAGAAGTAGACATTACTCCTAATTTTGGTTTCTTTATGACACATTACATCAATAGTGCTTCATAGTTTTGTCATTAACAATCATTTGTACACACATATTCATCTACTTAATTGTCAGCTTGTTAAAACATAAATGAATAAGAGCAAGAGCAATGCCTTGCTAGAACATAACTCATACTAATGTCTCTCTTTTTCTCCCTAACCAAATCTAATTAGACATGAGCTGCCTATTATGAGCTGATTCGTTAAAACAATAAAAGTAAGATAGTAGATAGAAACAATTGAAATTCAAGATTAATGTTCACTCAAAACTCATTTACATATTGATATAAAGAGATAATGCTAAAGAAGGAGAAGTATTAGGGATAAGCACTCCATTCCTTGGCAAACCCAAGGGAGTCGGGTGGCTCACCGACGTTGTATCCTATGATGTTCTCTATCCCTTTTTCTAATCTTTTTTTTTTTCACCTCTTCTCATTTTTTGCTATTTTCTCCTTGATTCATTCAAGAAATTGTCAACACTACATACTTAATTCATTTTGCTTGGCCTATCCTTTCATTAAAAAGTCCAATTCGTTGTGTTCACAGTTCAAAATTTTATGTTTTTATTTCAAAAGGAATGCTTCATAGTTGATATTAGTGAGTAATCTAATTGCTCCCCCAAAGCTCTCTTATCGATCATGATAATATAATGCATAATTCGTTTGCTTATTCTATGATATTAAAATGTAATTTTGATATTTATTCTTTTTTCATTATCATGGTTAAAAAATTATAGCTACATGGCAAACAAATAAAGGTATACACTTTCAATTCCATTCCAATGATCCTTATTTTTTTGTGTTTCACTACATCTATCAATTTATAATATCAAGGAGGCAATAATTTGTTACCAATTATACCCTTAGTGTGATTCGCAATTGTACATTATTATGAAGGAGACGTTAATCTTTTTCCCAATTAAATAAGGACATTCATGTCAATTAATACAATTTTACAATATTTAGCTTTTTTCTTTTTTCTTTTTGGATGGTTGGACTGAAATCAGGGGGGTTAACATTTAAAATATCAATTTTTTGTAATTATAAGAACAAACCCAGTAATTGCTAATTAATATAATGTTATTCAGTTGCAAATTCTATATAATCAATATACCTTGATTACTCCATTTCTTTTACATTTTATTAACAAATGCCCATTATTTCCAACACTTCTTGAGTGTTCATCGAGGAAGGATGTTTTATTGTTCCATCGTATGTATCCACTCTTCATTCCTTTTACTCTCCTATTCTCTCTCCTTTTATACCTAAATCTATAGGACAATCTTGGAAAGATCAAGTGTGATACCATGTTGAGATTTGGATGTACTCAAGTAGTCATGTACTATTGAAAAGTAGTGAATTTCAACATAATTTTGACCTTTCACATATATAAATTTAAGTGTGAGTAATGAAGTGTGACACTAGCAAGGAAGTAAGGATGACATAAGGGAAAAAGGCTTTTAAATTCATGGCATTTAGATGGTCAAGATGTTGAATTCACACTACTATTTTGATCTTTTATTTATCCCATTGATAGAGATCTCCTTGGCCTTTGAGATACACTTGACTGCCTAGCACTTGATATGAGAGTTAATGATTTTGAATAGGGTGAGTTATTTAGAAATTGCAGTTATTGTCTAACTCATATTAGAGCAATAGCCAAGATTGGATCTTGATTCTCTGGGAATGCTTCTCTTGAAAGGGAGCACATTGATATTGGGATTCACTAATTAGAAGAGACAATATTAAACATTCAAGAGTAATAAAGTCTCACATTCTTATTCTACTTTATAAGACTTATTCTAAATTGTTTTAGTCCTTCTAAGTTTTCCCCCACATAGCTTCTTTTGCTTTTGGTATAGGGGATTATGGATATTCATTTTTGCGAGGTGGAGGAGATGCATTCAAACCCTTACCATGTGAATTTAAAAGGCGACTATCCTAAGCCTTAATCCTTGACCACTAGGCTATAGTCACTATGGCCCAATTCATCATCTTTAGTAGCTTTTGGGCCTAACATACTCGATTCAATTTTTTTTTTCATGGACATACTAGCTTCTAAGTTTACTAGATTTGCCTCCTGCAACTAGCCTAAAAGGCTTAATATATATCTTGAGTTTGACACCATATTAAGATGTGATTATATCAAACCCATTATTATAGTCTTGACAAAATAACAAAAAACCACATTATTGTAGTCCTAGATTAGTGGCAGATGTGTCCTTGCCTTTAATTTTGAGTTCTCCTTATCATCAAAAATCAATTATGACTTCTATACATAATAGTTGCTCAAATAGGAGAGATCAACAATGATTTAGAAATCCAATGGGACATTACATAAGAAGTGTCTAAGCAATAAATATTAATTAGTTATACTACAAATCCTATGAGCTAAAATGCTCAAAATCTTGACTATTTTTATTTGGTTTTTGCTTTCTTTATTAGTTATACCCATGCTAGAAATTAGTTACACAAATATTAGATAGCCAAGTCAATCTACTAGAATTCAAAAGAATACCAACCAAGCTATGTATCCAAGTTAAACAATAGTAGAGTTAGAAGGAAAAAAAAGAAAGAAAGAAGAGACGATACATCAATTCTTTCTCTTGCTTCCTCATCTTTAGCAATAGGTCATTTTAATGTATGTAGAGACAAACAGAATTTGAAGTCAAATCTATACCAATTTGACACAGCCGTATTAATCTATTGGAAGATAGTTCGAAAAAGGTTTCTAGTGATGGAAGATAATTAGTGGGATGAGAATGGCAGTTATTTGATTGGAGCCATGCTTAGAACTATCACTTTGAGTAAGCAATACCATTTACAAATTAAAGTCCAATAGAACCAATTCCATGTGGCATCTATCTAAGAATATAAAAATAAAATATAAAACAAGCTATAACGCTCATAAAGTGTGAGTTTGATCTTCACTTTCATTATTATAAACTATTCGAGTAGCTTTAGGATCTTTAATTTCTTTGCTTTCTTTCTTTTTCCATTTCTAATGCCCGTTAATTAATTTTTGGTGTCAATTTGTGTGATATGAGATTTAAAAGCTTTTATGAAAGCCATTTCTTTTGTCATATAATCTGTTCGAGGGAAATAGACTCATTTTAATAATATAGCAACACATGCTTTTGTCAAAAAGATAAGTCTTCAATTATATGATAGTTATATGATTCAAGCACCCCCATCATACATATGGAAATCCCTTGAATATTAGCACCCTTTTACAAGATCATACGAGTGTTTTCATCGATCTAAATGGCTTCATCATTGATGCACTTTTATATTAACCCGTTTTGGAATAAAGTATGAATAAACAATTAGTGAACTTCATCGTTGAAGTGGACAATGACAAACATATCGGAGACGAATGATAGTCCCATAATTTGCAAAGAAGAAACAAGATATGCACAAATTTTCAAGACATATATACACATCCACTTTTCTTTAGTTGTATGCCCAAATCGAAACTTATTAATGCAAATGAATAATACTTGATTTGTTTTGCATATTCAATCAAATAGGTAATTCATAAGCATACATTTTCTATCATTCTTTTTCTTATTTAAATAGGAATAGTGATGAGTTCAAATAGATATCGAAAAACTACGAATGTTAGATTTGCAATTTGATTGTCATATTTATAACATCATGTAACAATTACATGAAAAAATTTCAAGAATATTACAACTTTTTAATGAGTTTGCATGATCAGTGTAACTTTTCATAAATTAACCACCAATAATTGTCATAAAGCTTTGATTGAATAGCCACTTATTAGTTTAATTTGCATTAATTTCATAATATGGCTACCCTTTATGCAATTTTAAAAATATCTCTTATATTCATTACATTAAATATTCCAAGGTTTGATTTCTTAGTGCTATAGAGGAATGGTATTTATAAAGCAAAAGAAAAGCTTGTTGAATTAAAAATATTATCGTCGTATGACCAGATTGAAAATAATTGTGATAAGATTAAGATTTGCGTGTAAGTTGAGATTTTGTATGCATTTCATTTCTTGTAAGTAATTTGGATGCAATACTAGTGATTATGTTTATTATTGGTAGGGAACCATAAAATTAGAAGTGAATACAAGATGTTTAAAATCATCAACCTTTTGTTCATTAAATTCTAAGACGATGCCATCTACTAATAAACCAAATAAAAAAAACACTTAAAAATTAGCTAGCAAGAGTAATAGACCAACCTTAAATAGCATGGGAACTTATGCAACTTTTATGCTGAATTGGCATTATATCTTGAAGTGCGCAACAAATATTTTGGCAATAGCAGCTATAATTTAGTTGCATTAAGAAGTTTAGTATTTATTCTAAAAGATCACCCCAAAAAGGGAAAGAAAGGAGAAAAGTTTTATTTAAAGCATTTTTTTTTTGAAATATTCTTATATGCTTTGAGAAGAAGATATTACTCTAATTCTGAATTCTTTATGATTCATCACATTGATAGTTTTTCCTAATTTTTTCATTAACAATAATTTGTACGCACATATTTATCTATTTAATCACCACCTTAAAATTGACAAACCATAAATGAATAAGATCAATGCCTTGCTAGGACATAACTCATCAAAATGTCTTTTAACCAAATCTAATTAAAGTATATCACTTTTTATGAGCTGATTTGTTAAAACAATAGAAGTGAGACACAAAAGAAAAAAGAAATTGAAATTGAAGATTAAAGTTCACTTAGTACACTTTCACACAATAAAATAAAGAGATACCGCCGAAAGGGGAAAATGTTAAGGACATGCACTCTATTCCTTGGGCAAATCAAATGGAGCAAACAACCCATTGACATTGTATCTTATGACTTTGTCTATGTCCATTTTCTTGTCTTTTTTTCCACCTTTCATCTCTTTTCATTTTCTTCTATGTATTGCTCCTTGATTTATTCAAGAAATTGTCAACACAACATAATCAATTTATTCGGCTTGGCTAGTCCTTTCATTAGAAAGTCTAATTCATTGTGTGCAAAGAAACAATGCAATTCAAAAGTATATGTTCTTATTTCAAAGGGAGTGCTTCATAGTTGATATTAGTCATTTAATTGTGCCCTCTAAGTTCTATTATCGATCATCATAATATAATGCACAATTCTTTTATTTGTACTATAATATTAAAATATAGTTTTGATATTTTTTCGCTATTCAATATCATGGTAAAAAATTTATAGCTACAATGGCAAACAAATAATTGTATACACCCTCTGTTCGACTCCAATTGTTCGCATTTTTTCTATTTTTTTTCACTTCATATGTCCATTTATCATATCAAGGAGGCATAAATTTATTTTTATCAATTATACCCTTAGCATGATTCACAATTTGACATTATTATCAATATTAATTAATTAATTTCTTAATATGTTTTTTTTGTTGGATAGTTGGAGTGAAAAAGGGGGAGAAACATTTAAAATATCAATTTTTTGTAATTATATAAATAAACTACATTTATAGTTTAACCAATATGCCTTACTAACTCATTATATCTTTCTTTTGTATTCTATTAATAGTTGTCCATGATTTCCAAAACTTCTTGAATGTTCATGAAGGAAGAAATTATTTTTCGTCCACAATATATATCCACCCTTCATTCTTTTTACTCTTCCATTCTCTCTCATTTTGTACCTAAAACTGTAAGTCAATCTAGAAAGGAACGAGTGTGCCACCACATTGAGATTTGGATGTGGTCTAGATATATATCCTTGACTTTAATCTTGAGCTCTTTTGATCATCAAGAGTCACTTATTGCTAACTTCTATGCATAATAGTTGCTCAAATATTAGAGATTGACTGTGATTTAAATATCTAATGGGGCACTACACAAGTAATGTCTAAGTAATGAGTCATAGTTAGTTATACTATAACAAATCCTATGAGCTAATGCTGTCAAAATATTGATTAATTTTATTTTTTCTTTGCTTACTTCATTAGGTATACAAATAATAGATAGCCAAGTCAATCTACTTGAATTCAAAAGAATACCTACCAACCTACATATCCAAGTTGAAAAAAATAGTACAATTGGGAAAAAAAGAAAGATGACACTACAAATTCTTTCTATTGCTTCCTTATATATCCTTTAGAATAGGTCATCTTAATTTTTATAGAGATAGAGAAAAGTTCAAATCAAATATAAATTGGTTTGACTTAGTCATAAATCCAAAGAGGTTCTGCAGTGGTGAAGGACAATTAGTGGCAGGAGAATGGCAGTTATTTGATTGGAGTCATGTTTAGAACTATCACTTTGATTAGGCAATGCCATTTACAAATTAAAGCCCAATAAAACCAATGCCATGTAGCAGTTGTCTAACAACATCAAGATAGAACATAGAACAATCTATAACGTTGATAGAATGTGAGACCATAGATACTTTTCATGTTTGACCATATATATATATATATATTTGATAAATAAGGTGCCTAAATCCACTCAGTAACTGAGGGGAGCCTAAATCCACTCAGTAACTGAGGGGAGCAATAGGTTTTCCTGTCTAAAGACATACACATAACATATATGTTTGCTTGACTAATTCATATACATTTTGTTATTTGTTTAAGTGTGAATAATGTCTTCAATATTATCATCTGCCTTTTATTTCATTATATTCTCAGATGATGCCATCTACCTATAAACCAAATCAACAGAAAACTTAAAAGTTAGCTACCAAGAGTAAGACTAACCTTAAAGCGTGGGAAACTTTTATGCAAGGTCAGTAATATATGTTGAAGTAAGCAACAAAGTTGTTAGTTATAGTAGCTACAATTTAGTTGCTTCAAGAAATTTGGTATTTACTCTAAAATAGGGACGAATCTTGAAAAGTTATAAAGGAAGGGCCGAAAATAGTGATTAATATCAAAAAATAAATATTATAATATATGCTAATAAAAAAAATTAGTGTACACAAATTTATGTATATTTTCTATACATATTTATCAAAATTGAGCACAAAGTTCTTTTAAATCATAATAATAATTAATAATAGAATGTGTTAATTTTTCATTAATTTTTCACTAATTTTTCACAAAATATAAGTTTAGAGACAATTTGTAAGAAATTCATTTTCATCTTATTTGTTGCATATTCTTCCCAAAATTGATAACTAAAATAAAATCTCTCAAAACTAGCTGTTGAAACAAGAGTCATAACAAATCAAAGGATATAACAAATACTTTTATATTTTCATCAATGCTTAATATAACATGAAGAGTATGAACAAGTTCCTCAAGATAATATAAAATAATTGGAAAAAAAATCAAATGCATAATGTTGAGTTTGTATACTAATAAGTGGTAGATAAGTTTTTTTTATTTAAATCCGTCTCTGCTTTAAGTGCTCACCAAACAAGGACAAGAGAAAAGAAAAGTTGCATTTAAAGCATTATTATTATTTTTTTGAAAGATTCTTATATGCTTTGAGAAGAAGATATTACTCTAATTGTTATTTCTTTATGATTCATCACATTGATAGTTTTTCCTAGTTTTATCATTCACAATCATTTGTACACATATTCTTATCTACTTAATTGCCACCTGAAAACTATCAAACCATAATTGAATAAGGCCAAGAGCAATAGCTTACTAGGACATATTGTAGTTAAAAGAGTGCACAAGAAGGGAGGTTGAACCATGCTTTTGTTCTTTCTTCAAATCTAAAATATTTAATGAAAATATTATCAAGCATTAAGCTTGAAGTGCAGCAGAATCATGGTTAATTATTTCAAAAGGTAGATCTCTAAAGCCTTTAAGTAATAATGCAACTTTAATAGTACTTCAGCAATTATTAAATTAAAATACGTAACATAAAAATAAGAGATCATGGAAGAAAGAAATGACACAAATATTTTTATATTGGTTCGGCCAAATATGCCAATATCTAGTACTCAACACATGTTAACTAAACAACTTTCTCAAGCTGAGAAAGCAAACTGGATAGTCTTTACATTAGCCTTCCTAAGCTTTCACAGTGAACAGTAGACAAAACCCCCACTATCACAAACAGAGTAGTTCTATACCAGCCTTTCCAAGCCAAACCGAATAGTCTTGAACCAGTCTCTCCCAGCTAAACTGAGTATTCTTGAACCAGCATCTCCAAGCTGAACTGTAAACCCTTACTGCCATTTGTTAAGTAGTTCCTCCCAACCTCTTCAAGTTAAACCATGATGAACTGGAATGCCTCTATCATTGAGTTGCGAGTAGTTCTTGCATAGCCTCTTCAAGCTGGACCAAGATGAGCAAAACACCTTTGCCATCGTGTTGCAAATAGTTTTACCTTAGCTTCTTCAAGTTATGTCTCAATCTGATCACTATTGGATCAATATTACAAAGGTTATGTGTTTTGGTTGCCACTCAAACTAACCTATGCTCAAGTTTCCTTACAAATATTCAATAAAACAAACCTGGGAAATAAGAGTGACTTCTTTCTAACATCTCTTCCTAAGAAGAGTATACAAATCATTACAAAACATAGAAAGAAAATTTTACACTTCAAGGAGAGTGATTACATATTATAATGAACATCACAGTAAGTGTGGAGAGATTTTTCTAGAGTTTCCACTCATATGTCTTTAACTCTCTCGTTGGCTTTCAAGCATAGCATCTCCATTTATAGTGATTATTCTTCATGATCATTGCCCTTGATCAGATCTCCAAGTGACACGTGTAGATCATCTATTGTGTCTTGGAACATTAGTCTAGAAATGTAGGCTGACAGACTTGTCACATCGGTTGCAAAAGCCCTTGTATTGTTGAGGTTTCTAATGCCCCTCTTTCTTTTTACTTTCTGAACTCCTTCTTCTAGAAGCTAGGACGGTTGACTAATCAAGCATAAGAGATGACATACCAGTTATAAAACTGGGTTTGATTCGAAATTTGAAAATTGAATTTCAAATTTCCTTTTATTTCCTATAGCGTTCTGTGCTCCACAGTTAAGTGACCTTTCTGACATGCGTAATCAGTTCCTTAGTCATTTTTTAGTCTTCCAATCTTCAATCTTAGCTTTTTAATGATGAATTATTTACGATTATGATGATTGTCAATTGAGTAACATATTACTTTCAGAGTTTGCATGATTTCTTCATTCTTCAATGTACTTTCTGACGTCCCATGTTAGTTTCTGAAGACCGTTTCCTTGGGTTTCTTGTTCTTTTATTGATCTACTTCATTCCTTAATGCATGTAAGTATTCTTTACACGATATAATATTTACTTCGTTTAAACTCATTCTCTTTCCACGAGATAAAATATGTTTGCACATACAAAGTGAAATTAATCTCACTCAAGTCCATGTAATGCACTTTGGAAAATAAATGTTAAGCTTAGTCAAGAAACTCAAAGCAACCATTAGTCATTCTTCAAAATATTTTTTTAAATTGGTTTCGTTGTCATTCAAAACAATAAAGCTCATACTTTCTGAAGGATTCTGGAACTTACACATATAACTCATAAGAATGTTTCTCTTTTTCTTCTTAACCAAATGTAATCATATGTGTCACTTATTATGACCTGATTCATTAAAACAATATAAGTGAGACATAGAAGAAACAAGAAATTGAAAATCAAGAATAATGTTCACTCAAAGCTCTTTTACACATGGAGATAAATAGATACCTCCGAAGGAGGGGAAAGGGTTAGGACAAGCACCCTATTCCTTTGGCAAATCCAAAGAAGCAAGGCGGCCCACCGACATTGGATCTGACGACGTTGTCTATGTCCCTTTTCTTGTCCTTTTTTCCCTCTTTTAACCCTTTTTCATTTTCTTCTGTATTTCTCCTAGATTTATTTAAGAAATTCCCATCACAACATAATTAATTTAATTGGCTTAACTAGTACTTTCATTAGAAAGTCTAATTTGTTGTGTATAGAGAAAACAAGGCAATTCTTTGGAAAGGAGTGTTTCATACATAGTTTATATTATTTAGTAATTTAATCACCCCCTATGCTCTCTAATTGATCATCATAATACAATGAGCAATTCATTTATTTGTACTATAGTATTATAATTTAGTTTTGATATTTCTTATCTTTCCATTTAAAAAATTATAACTATAGTGGCAAACAAATAATTGTGTAATCCCTCTATTTCACTCCAATCGTCCACTTTTTTTATTTTTATTTTTTGATTTATTTCATCTATCAATTTATCATATCAAGGAGGCATTAATTTATTTTTACCAATCATACCCTTAGTGTGATTCATAACTTTACACTATTATCAATGAGGCATTAATTTTTTAACCAATTAAATAGGGACAATCTCATCTATTAACACAAATTTACACCCTTGTCAACATTCATTAATCTTTTCCTTGATATGTGTGTTTTTTTTTTTTTTTGGGATAATTTGAGTGAAACGGGGGAGTAACATTTAAAATATCAATTTTTTATAATTATATAAACAAACTATATTTATAGTTTCGAGAAATTGCCAATTAATATAATGCTATTTAGTTGCAAGTTGTACGTGATATGCCTTGATAACTCTTTCTTCCTTTCTTAAACATTTTATTAATAGATGCCTACAATTTCCAAAAATTCTTGAATGTTCATGGAGGAAGAAATTTTCTTTCCTCCACCATACATATATATATTCACCCTTCATTCTTTTTACTTTCCTACTCTCTTGCCTTTTATACCTACAACTATAGTGAAGATGTTCCATGAAGTTAAAAATTTCTTCCTTTTGGAGTATGAAAGAATGTCTCTTATGATTCCTTAGGTGAGAACAAAAAGAGCCTTGTAATCAGGGGCGGCGAAAAAAAGTAGACCGTCCCAAACGTTTGTCCTCTATTGGCAGCTCAACTATTCCAAGGCCATGCGGTGGTAAACAGTTAAAACAGGTGAGGAAAAATGACAAAACTGAGGCCTCAAAAAAACCAGCTAGCATTGTTAATGTGGCATGAAATGGAGATTACCAAAGACAAACCTCCAATCACATAACGATTGGAATTAGGTGTTGTCTCTTGTTTCCCTTGCCTCTTTCATGCAATTTGGACTTAGTAGCTGATAAAATCCATATTAATTATAAGAAGGGAGAAAATATAGTCTTTGCTCTTTCCATGTTCCAGCCAAACTCTATAGCCCCTAATGAAAACTTGAGAGTCCAAATTTGAGACACATTCCTCAATTAAGAACTTTACTTTGAGAAAAAAAGAGGGGGAAAAAAACTTTCAAGTGATAGCTTACCTTACCTTGCGGGCCTCTGAGGTATTTAGAATTAATTCTTACTCAATTGAGAGGGAGAGAAAAAGGCTAAACCAAAAAAAAGAATGATCAATTCACTTTGTGGAAGTTCATTATCCCTTAAGAGTGAGAACTCCATCAACAAACTCCAACCTACTTCTTCAAATGACTCATTAGTTTTGCAGTCTAAGAAGAATTCAACTCAATCCTCTGCTGATTTAGAACAAACTAGCCTAACCCCCCCAAGCTTGGACCTTCCTACACTCAAATTTGAGCTTGATGGAGATGTGGAAGTCCAATCACCAGACAATTCGATGTGGGAATCTTTTTTCTCTGATCATCTAGATGGTGATTTCATGGTCTCTTCCCCAGTGAGGAATGCCCCTTCCCTACAAACCTCTACCTACAATTGCAACTACAACTATGCTCATGCAATGCAAGGTCAGAATCTCTCAGGGTGTTCATCACCACCACGGTTTTCATCCCAAATTGGAGCATATAATAGCAATTACAATAAAGGGAAAAGGCTTAGTCCACTCCACAAGGTGTTTAACTCGCCAAATAGTCAGTATATGCAGCATGTTGAGAACCTTTCACTGCCAGCAATCGAAGAGTTCTTGGACGACTACCAAGGAGCTGGACTAGCTGGTGCAGGGTACTCATTAACCAAAGTGCCTTCTGATATTGAAAGTTCATTAGAGTGCTTTGACTTGCCAAATTCGATTCCATCCATCGTGGAAACCATGACTATGCCCAACTCCTCAAGGTACTGTGGAGGATCAGTGAGTGAAGAATCCTCAGTGCATGGTGTTTCTTCTCAACTGTCACATGAGAGTGACATCTACCATCAAATGGGGTCTATGGTTAGTGCATCCCTGTCACAAGCTTTACAACAAGAACGCTACCAAGAGAAGCAGCAAGCACAACAGCAACAATCACACCCACACCAACAAAGCTTGATGGTGCCTATTCCAATCGGAATGGAACAGGTAGTAAAATCTTTCCTCCTCCTCCACCTAAACTCTTAAAATTATAAGTTAATAATTGTTATTAACCAAATTGACTCAACACCTCATCCACCATATATTACCAAATTAAAATCCCCTTTGACCACGGGATCAAGCAACTAATAATTTCAACATGAAATTGGAAAAAAAAAAAAGAGTTTAGTTTTAATACAATATTAATATATAAAAAGTTTACACTATCATATAATTAAATCATTTTATTTGTATGATATTTCAAAGTGATAAGTGTGAAAGTCAAAGATATTTAATCATGATGGGCTAATATATATCATTAGACAGCGATATTAAAGTAAAACTTTCTTACCACCAAAATTAAATCCTAAAATACACATTAATCTAAAAATTTCAGAAACAAATCAAGCTGACAATTTTGTGTAGCATGAACTTTGACCAAACTAAACTTTCATTTTCTGCTGTTGAATTATTATTATACACAGGAGCAAGACAATGGTCTCCAATTGGTGCACCTGCTTCTAGCATGTGCAGAGGCAGTGGCCAAAGAGGAATACATGCTGGCAAGAAGGTACCTACACCATCTCAACAGGGTAGTAACCCCACTCGGGGACTCCATGCAACGCGTGGCATCATGCTTCACAGAATCCCTCAGCGCAAGGCTAGCCATAACCCTCACTACAAAGCCTTCAAGCACCTCCAACAACCCTAGCAAGCCTTCTTCATCATCATCATCGTCATCATCATCACCTCTGTCCGGCTTCCCACCATCAAACTCCTTTGAAGTCCTCAAGATCTACCAGATCGTCTACCAAGCTTGCCCTTACATCAAATTTGCCCACTTCACAGCAAACCAAGCCATCTTCGAGGCCTTCGAGGGCGAGGAGCGGGTCCACGTGATAGACTTGGATATCAACCAGGGCTATCAGTGGCCCGCCTTTATGCAGGCCCTATCAGCTAGGCCCGGAGGAGCTCCGTTCCTTCGGATAACCGGAGTTGGGGCCTGCATTGAGTCGGTTAGGGAAACGGGCCGATGTCTAACAGAATTAGCCCACTCACTCCGCATCCCCTTTGAATTCCACGCTGTTGGAGAACAGCTAGAAGACCTAAAGCCACACATGCTCAACCGCCGAGTTGGTGAAGCACTGGCCGTTAATTCAGTTAACAGGCTCCACCGAGTTCCTGGTAACTCCCTTGGGAATTTGCTATCCATGATTAGGGACCAAGCGCCAAGCATAGTGACCCTAGTGGAGCAAGAAGCTAGTCACAACGGTCCTTACTTTCTAGGGAGGTTCCTGGAGGCGCTGCATTATTACTCAGCGATTTTTGATTCCTTGGATGCTACATTTCCACCGGAATCAGCACAACGGGCGAAGGTGGAGCAGTACATATTCGCGCCGGAGATCAGGAACATTGTGGCATGCGAAGGGCTGGAGAGGATTGAGAGGCACGAGAGGCTGGACAAGTGGAGGAAGATAATGGAAGGGAAAGGGTTCAAAGGGGTGCCACTGAGTCCCAATGCGGTGACTCAATCGAAGATCTTGCTTGGATTGTACTCAGTCGACGGGTACAGATTGACGGAGGACAAAGGTTGCTTGTTGCTGGGGTGGCAGGACAGGGCACTTGTTGCTGCTTCTGCATGGCAGTGTTGAAGGTTGATGAATATATAAATAGGAATATGATATTATGAGGGTTATGCTCCATGCATGGATAATTCTGGGTGTTTTTGAAGCAAGCAAAAAAAAAAAAATTGTTGCTATTATTTAATGTTTAAAATCATATTAATAATATTGAAAATATGGCTAAAGGACGTGTTTGATGACCAGCATCTCAATTTTTTTGGGTTATTGTTATTTCTCATTTTAATTACATTTCTAATGTTATTGTTAAGGCATTAAATACTAAACTATACAGCACGTACATTTTTCTTTGCTTTAAAACATCTTAGAATTTTCAAATTTCCTATTCCTTTTTTTATGGATTTAATTGTTACTTGTTTTATGTTTTTTCTCTTCCCTCTCTCATTGCTGAGGAATGATATATATATATATATATATATATATATAGACACACACACACATACGAAGAATTAAAGTTCAACAGAGGAAATAGAGAAATGCCAGGGCAAGGATATATAAAGAGAAAAAATGCAAATGGTTTTTCTGTTTAAATATAGAAAGAGAAATTAAGGAGTTAGAAACAGTAATTATTTATTAATTTGTTCATTGAGATTGTATCTGTTGAATCTTTTTTAATTTATTAGTTGAGTGTTATTGGATATAGATGGGGGAGAAGAACACTGATAAATGAAATCAAAGGATGAGGGCCAATGCCTAGTTATTTGTCTATGAATTGTTTCAGTTGAATTTAGTTAAACTTCATTTATGGATAATTGTTGTTGATTAAAAGACTTAAGACTGGGCTCCGCTGTGCAAAATTGTTCTCAGGAACTGAAAAAAGAACTTTATTATCTAAAAAAATGCGAAATATTTTGTCATCGTGTAGCAAAAAATTAAGTAGCATCTTCAACAATACAAAATCTCCCAAAACAAAAACATAAATCAATTAGCATTAAATATCGGGGAAAAAACAAAACCTTGCCAATAATTTATTTTAACAAGAGAAAAGATGATTGGTTATTCATAATTTATTCCCTGTATCTAACAAGCTTGTAAAATGGGTAAAGGTTATTCTCATCAAACTATTTCAAACTCAATTTTTTTTTCGATAAATATATAATGCTTAACCCCAAATGAAGTAGCCGGCATAAGGAAGTGCATCCATTGTAACAAGCTAGACCAAACACACCACAAAGGACCAAGTCCCATACACCAGGCCTACACAGCTCACAACACCACAAGGGACCAGTAAGGAAAACAAACCCAACCTAGCTCAAACAAGATAAAATACAAGCTACAGCCATCATGAGGACTATTACCACAGAAAGACCTAAAATCTAAGAAACTGATGACAAGCCAACAACACAAAAACTAGCAAAAAAGACGAGACGCGCAAAAAAAATAATTTACAACTATAGAAAAATTTTGATCATATTCCTATAAATATTTTAAGAAGCCTCTTCTACTTTTATAAATATCACCGCTTCCATAACAACTGTGGTAATGCGACAATGATAAATGCCAAGAACTTTAAAAACATATGGATCAAAGCCCAAAACAGAATACTGGATCAAAACAAAAATCGATTATGTTTATATTTTATACGGATTACAAATTTAGTTAAGCTAAAAATTTAGATTATCATCTATTTTAAAGTAAAATACACTTAACCCATTAAGGTATCAAGAAATGACACTCTGCCCCTGTGTTTGAAAAATCTACACTCCATCCCATTTCACCAAAGGTGTGTTTGGTATATTCTCTTTCATGATTTATTTAATATTAATTATATATTTAATAATATTAGTAATTATAAAATAAATAATTAACTTAATTTCAATACACTAATAGTAGAATAAAATATTAGTGGATAAATTTTTAACCTAGTTTGACATTTTCTTGAATTTTTATTGGCTATCAATTAAAATTATTTTATATTGTTAGTTTATAAAAATTAAATTCATAAGTAATATTAAAAATTATATAGGTGTTAACAATAATTATTTCAATTAAAAATTTAATGAAAATTATTTTAAATAAAGAAGATATAAAAATTAAATAAATATTTATAATAATATTAAAATATATAAGTAGACACTAACTTTTTTAAGAATAAACAATACGTGATAAATAATAGAGTAATAAATAATATTAAAATAAAATATAAGTATATGATGAGGTTAAAAATATGAAAAATAATCATTGTAGATGAATAATTTAATTATCATAGTTATTAGTTAGTTTTGTAGCATGTGACACTATTTTATATTTCTATCAATTGATTTATCTGAGATAACTATTATTATATGAATTTAATTTTAATATGCTAACAATATAAAAGTGTTCTATAATGTATTCAGGCAAAAATTGTCATGTAATCAAAGTAATTTAATCCTATATCCATTACTTGAAATGTTATTTAAATAAAATGATTAAATAGAAAACAATATAAAAACTTTTACACTGTCAATAAATCAAAATTAAATTCTTATTTTAATATAATCATTTTTTAATATTTTATTTTTATATAATGAATATAAAATTAATATATACTTATATATATATATATATATATATATATATATATCATTTTATTTTTCTTATATATTTTAATATTTCCAACTTCTAAATTTTTATCATATTGTGTGTATTGAATATAGAAAACATATATACTAAAGTCATCTTATTTATGAATCATTTATAGGTAAATTTTAAAAAAATAATAATTAAAATATTAATTCATAATAACTATTTAAATTATTTTTATTGTATATTATATTATTTATCATGTATTCTAAATTTATTTATTAATTATTTAATTCTAGATTTCAAATTATGTATCATTTTGATGCATAAAAGTGATTATAATAGATAAGTTTATTTAATATATTGTAGGCATTAAATAACATGCAATCAGTGTAAAAAAATTAAATTCATTATTTTTATTATTTTTTAATATATAATTTATGTTGGGAAAAATATTAGGAATAAACATGTTATCAACTGTGGAAGTAATAAATATTTTTCCCCACCTGTGCAGTTAAATAAATAGTACCAAAAAAACACTCAAGGTAGTACAACAATTTGATGAAAAAATAAAACAAGAGAACCATAATTTTTAATGTGGGGAAAACCCAAATTAAAGGGATAGAAAACCCAAGAACCTAATCCAGCCAAAACTTTCACTCTTAATTAACCACTACCTAATCAAACCAACAACTTTCCTATTCATTTTATTCCATTTAGCCATAGATTTATCTCCCTCAATACATAACATATCTTCCACAAAGGTCTTTTAAATTGAGTAATTTTTGGAATTCAACTTGACAATATTTGGCCCTTGATATTTCTCCATTTAAACAAATAAAAAAATAACCAAATATTTTCGCACACTTATGCAATTGAATAGGTAGTACCAAAAAATATGACAGGAATTATAAAATTTTGGTAGAAAAATAAAACAAGGGAGACCATTGGCCTGTTTGGCAACTATTTTATAAAACAATTTTTTATTTAAAAAAACAAAAACATAAAACAACTTGTTTGACAATTGATTTTTTTCATGTTTGTTTTAAAAACTGAAAAATACAAAATGAGCTTTTAAAAAGAAAAAAAAAACCAAAAACTGATTTTGGATGTTTTCAAAAATAGTTTTATTGATCTTCACTTCTTCACCCACACAAATGAGCTCCTCTCACCTCCTCCCAACTCCTCCGGTGTAACTCTTCCATCCACCTTCGTGCTCCCCTGCTCGGTAGCTAAGCTCTACGGGACCAAGCACCAACAAGCTTCGCGACCAAGAGCCGGGGAGCTTTATGACCAAGCCCCGGTGAGCTCCCTAACTAAGCATGGGCAAGCTTCGTGACCCAGCCCCCGCAAGCTACATGACCACGCCCTCGCAAGCTCTGTGACCAAGTGCTCGCAAGCTCCGCGGCCAAGCCCTAGCGAGCTCCACTACCAAGCCCCAACGAGCTCCATTGCCAAGCCCCGGTGAGCTACACTGCCTAGCCCTTGCGAGTTCTGCAAAACTAAGCCCCCGCAGTGCTCCTCCACGGCCCAGATCACCTTCTTTCTTTCTCTTTCTCTACTTCTCTTTCATTGTTGTTCTTTGTTGATCTTTGCTGTAGTTGTTGTTGTGTTGATATTTGTTGTGGTTGTTGTTGTGTTGATTTTTATTATTATGATCTTTGTAAATTGCTAAACAATTTTTTGTTTTATCCATTTTAAAAGTTGTTTTTTGAAAAAATTATCCAAACAACTTTTCTTGTTTTAATGTTTTTGAAAATTGAACTTAAAATTGTTTTGGAGAACAATTTTACAAAACAAAAAACAGTTCCAAACAGACCCCAAAATTTTTAACATGGAAAAATCTCTAATTAGAGGGATAGAAAACCCACGAAACATAGTCTAACAAAACCTTCCACTATTGACAAAGGAATACAATCTGTCCTACTACTACCACTAAGGAATCTCAACAATCAATAGAATACTCAACCAATGGGTGGAATACAACCAAATAACTCTATAATGTGGGTATCATGAAACAACAACCAAAAAAGACAATAAAATAAATAGACTATACCTAAATAACCAGCTCAACATCATAAATTAATATATAACATACTAAAATGTCATTGGAAACGGAGCAAAATTACTCATCTGATGATAAGCGCAGGACACTCCCTATATTTCCTTTCCTCGCCTTCACGATGCTGTCTTCACATTATTTAGAGGTTCTTTTTGAAAAATATTTTTGTACTCATTGTATGCAGAATATCGTGCCGACTCACACTTAATTCATCATTGGATATAGTGTGGACCCTCCATAAATGGGATCTACACCTCATCTTATGTGTAAGTTAAGATGGTGTCTAACATAAAATGAGTATAAATATCATATTTCGTTCCTTTTTTTTTTCAAACCCTTTGCAATCCTTTTTTTTTTTCCTTTACGTGGTTTACTAAAGCCCTTTTCATTTCTTTTATTTCTTTCTTTTTATATACTTTAAGTTATGGGCCTATGAGGAGGGAACCCATCAACATTTATAAGAATAAAATTATAAAAGAGAATACACCAAACACACCCTTAATGAAATAGGGTGGAGTGTAGGTTTTTCAAACAAATAGAATGGAGTGTCATTTCTTGATACCTAAGGGAGTTAGTGACATGGAAGCATGTGGTGGATAATATTGAAACAAGATTAGCTTCTTGGAAAGCTAAATTACTCTCAAGAGCAGGGAGGTTGATGCTCATAAGATCTGTATTAAACTGCCTTCCTGTTTATTGTCTTCGCTTATTCAAAATCCCTAAATCAGTGGCTGCCAAAATTATTTCTATTTAGAGACGTTTTTTTTTTCTGGTTTGCTAATTCCAATAGAAAAGGTAGGCCTCTGATATCTTGGGATGCTATTCAGAGGCCAAAGTATATGGGTGGCTTGGGTGCACGAAACATCATTATTCAGAATGCAGCATTGCTTTTCAAATGGTGGTGGAGATTCTCTAATGGATCCACACCCCTCTGGAAGAGAATTATTTCTTCAAACCATGGGCTATCCCAGCAAACTCAGTTATTCGCATTGAACCCCTTGGATCCTCTGAGTGTATGGAGACAAATGTCAAACTTCAGATTTTTTTGGAATAATGTATATCAAGTTACGGTGAATGGTATGAGGAAGAGGGTTAATGATGGATCTACAACGAGATTTTGGGCAGATGTTTGGTTAGGGGAAGTTTGCTTGAAAGAAAAATTCTCCAGATTATTCTCTATTTCTAATCAACAAAATT
Organism: Dalbergia cultrata; assembly: GCA_031216105.1. NCBI lineage: Eukaryota > Viridiplantae > Streptophyta > Magnoliopsida > Fabales > Fabaceae > Dalbergia > Dalbergia cultrata. Next base: position 23,494,156 of record CM062353.1, on the reverse strand, counting down.
GCATGGTTTCATAAATGGGTAGATGGGAAAATGGGTATTGGAGGTGGGATTTTGAATGGAGAAGGGAGTTTTTTACTTGAGAGGAAGTATTATATGCTGATTTTTTTCTGGCCTTAAATCAACATTGCTTAGTAGAGGGTGTGATTGATGAGTATTTTTGGGCACATACCTCTTCAGGTTCTTTCTCTATATCTTTTCTTTTCTTTGTAGGTATTCAAGGACAGTTTTTCTCCCTTTACTGAATGGCTAATAGGAAAGAAGGCATGTAAAGGTTTAGCCCCGCCCCCCCCCCTTTAAAGCTAAATTAATTGACTTCTAGTGCATAACTCATCTTGCCCTTTTGTGGTGAGGATGAGGAATCATTGGAACATCTTTTTTTCTCTTGCCATAAGTCAATTCATATCTGGAACTCTTGCTATCAATGGTGGCATATCTCTTGGTGTTTGCCACAGGATCAAGTCTTGTTCTTTGATGTGTGGCTTGGTGCCCTCTTCCAGGTCTTTGATAAAAAATTATGGATCTCTCTTCTGTATGTGGTTTGCTAGTCTATTTGGTAGATTTGTAACCCTATTATCTTTGAAGGTTCCAAACCGAATTGGGAGATGGAAATCAGGAATATATTGCATAGATTGGGTTATTGAACACAAATTTGGTGTGATAAGAAACCTTTTTGCCCTGATTTTTTCACTACAAATATTGACCAGATACCATGTTGGAAAAGGTGAAGGTGTTGTCCTTATGTTTTGTAAAGAGATGTCTTAGCTTTGTTTTGTTTTCTTTTACACTGAGCTGGTGGGAAATATCTTTATGATGTGGATGCGATTTAAGCTGTCATGACTACTACGATGCGTAGGGACTTCTATCTTGGTGTAGGGACATTGAAAAGGGTTATTATAATGTTTGTAGTGGTTTTTCTATGATATGGCCAACACTATTCTTCCTTTATTGGTTGCTACTTTGTACATGTCTTTGCGTGGAGATCTCTTGGTGTTTCTATTTTGGTCTTTATCTGCTGGTATTTTTCTTTCTGTTTTGTTCATTTAGGAGTTGATTGAAGTTGTTGGCATGAATCTAGCACAAGGGTCTCTTTTTGTTTTGGTGATAACTCATTGTATTCTTCTCTCTTTTTACTCCCATCCTAGTTGGATTGGTTGAGTTGTTCCCATTTACTAAAAAAAAAAAAAACCTAAGGGAGTTAGGGTATTTTACTCTTTATTTTATCTAGAGTAAGACATTGATCAAAGCCTCAATATTTATAATTTATAATTAGGTGATAAAATTGCACTTGGAAATTGTTGGATTAAAAAACAATAGGAAAATGAAAAAACATAAGCTGACACTTTTTTTAAAAAAAATCCATTATTGAATTAAATTTTTTATTTTTGTAAAATAATTAATAGATACTATTTGGTAAAATAGTTTATTGCATTCTAACTTCTTTTTTTCAAAAAAAGAAAATCACTTTTTCAAAAAAAGAAAATCACTTATTTGCTCATTTTCTAAGCTTTGGTTTGTATTCAAATTCATTGATGACTGGAAATTTAAATAGTTTATTTTAAATAAATTGTGAGACAATTTTTTGAGAAAAGATTACGAGTGAAATTTATGTAGTTTTATAAATGAAATATCAATTTGTTTAAATTTTATTTAATTTATTCCATTTAAAAAATTGAGAATTAATTTTGTAATTTAAATATAAATCAATTTAATGTTTTATTAATATTCACAATATATAAAAATTTGCTTAATTATTATAAATGCAAATATATTTAATTTACTGTAGTTTACAGTACCATGGAAGAAAAAACTGGACCGGCCTAGTTAAGCTCCTAAACCAAGGGAGTTCAAAATCGGTCAAGAATCGGTCAAAACCGAGGAAAATCGGGAAAACCGGCGAATCAGATCGGTCTAATCGGTTTGGAACTTTTAATTTTTTTTTTTTAATTTTTAAAAGCTTAAGGGTGCATTTTTTGTGATTATTTTGACAAATAATCATTTTTTTTGCCCAAAAAAATTACTTTTTGTATATTTAGATAATTTTTTTAAAAAATAAAATAAAAAAAAATCAATTTTTAGCTTTTTTGTAGAAGCTAAAATTAGTAACCACTAAAAAAATTCAGTTTTCGGCTTTTTCAGTTATATATAAAATTTAGTTTTCATAATCACTTTTTTAAAATATAAAACAAACTCACCCTAAATACTAACATCTTGTGGCAGCCAAAAAGCAAAAATTAAAAAAATAGAACCAAAGAATGTCACTAACAAATATTGATGGGTTGTTATTCTTCTCTTTTCGTCATTTGCAGCCTGCTCACCATAAATCTCGCTGATCATTAATAAATATTGTTTTCAAATACTTTGTGACCGTGTTATGAGATTCAATAAATGACAGCACAATGGCAACCTTACCAATAGCTCACAGTGGATTTTCCACATGTGGGATCCTTAACAAGTTAAAATCTTTCTTCCTTTGAGTCTTGCTAGCAACACCACCATCCATGACTAAATAAAGAAGAATTTTTTTTTAGTTCTTTTTCCTTTTTTCAACGTGTAAGAAGTTTGCAACTTGATCCACAACTCGAAACCCTTGCTTTTTCCTTTGAAGTTCACTTGCTGCACATTTTTTTTTTTTTTTTTTTTGCAATTTCTGGTCTGTGGCAAATGGATCAAAGGATGATTTTCGATACCATTGGTGATATGACAAATGAGAGAATAGTAATCAAAGGAAGCTAAAAACACTCCTTCATTCTAAAATATTCTTCCATTGTAAAATATTACTCAATATACATGAAGAATATGATGTATTGCATGCCTTTTTGGATTTTGTTACGAGTTCACCCATGCCCATGGCTACCACCGGTGGTATGAAGAGTAAAATACTAATCGGTGACAAATAAGGATGGGTGAGGGATTGTTATGTAATTTTAAAATGCTATAATTTTTACTAGATTATTTATACTAATTTTAATTAATGGTCTCAACATTTTTCGGCTCTCAAATTTCAACCAAATTTGATCCAATAGTAAAAATAGGTGGGCTATCAGATAATCCAAAATATATGCGGGACTAAATTATCACCCATCTTAAACCATTGATAAGAGAAATTTTAAAATAAAATAGAGATCGGACATTAGGACATGCATAAGATGCATTTAATATAGTTATACATAAAATTGAACTATATATGCTCTCAAAGTTAACCGATAAAGAATTTTAACAATAAGAAATAATCCATCCATTTTATAATAACTATTAAAAATCAAATAATACACATAAATAGAAGAAAAAGAAATTTTAATAAGTGTAAAAAATTATATAAATTGACAAACATCATACATGTCATTCATTACTTTCAATTCCCGGACTATAAACAGTGACGGGTCCTCTTGCTCTACGATCATGTATTACCCTACCCTATGCCTTTTCCATTAATTGCACTCTCTTTTCATCTTATTTTTTGTAAAAAAATATTTAGTAATTAAACTTATTCATTTAAAGTTAAGTTTTTCCATATTTTGTTTTGTTCTTATTTAAAAAATTATATTTAAATTTTTGTTTTTATAAACCATTCTTATAATTTGATATTAGATTTATTTTAATATGTTATATTATTTTGTAGAGTTTGATTTTAATATATTGACAATTTTTACACTGTCATCCAATCAAATTTCATTTTATATGACTGTTAAAGTAATGAGGTCAAAAGTTAACCATATTATCTGATATAATATTATATGATTGGGTGATTATGAAAAATATTTTTATATTGTTAGTGTATTAAAATTAAATATTATTTTTAAATTATTGTTATTATTATTATTAAAGCAAAATAAGTGTATTGTAATTAAATCCTCTAAAAGGTGATTTATGTTATTTATCCTAATCTATAAATATGGCAAATATTTCTGAACATCGTATATTTTATGTCACGTCTTTTTTTTTTTTTTGAAAGTTTCCAATATCTAAAAATTATTTTCACTCATTGGAAATTATTTATACCTATCTAGTAACTTTTTAGGTGTTAGTTGTTCACCTTTTAAGCCATTGTATACGTCGTTTGTCTTCAATTTTATTGTTTATTTCTTTTTTTAATTTTTTATTTAATTTCTATGCACAATAATGTAAAATTTTTTTATAAAATCATCCAATGATATATTATCATATTAAATATGATAATTGACTCTTTTATCTACAGTTTAAAAAATCATGCAATTGAAATATTTTAATTGAATAACAATATCTATTTTACACTATCAGTAAAAAAATCATAATTAAGCTTTATTTTTTTATGTATACTAGTAAATTGATAAGCACTCGACTGTTTATCAATCCACATTTTTATTTATAATATTTCTTTTAATTTAGTTTTTCATGTTAAAATTTTTTTAAACTTTCTTCATATTTTTGTAACTTTCCTCAACTTCTTATTCATTGCTATTTGTACTCTTATACATAAACTTGATTGAATTTCAAATTATAGTCTTCATATTTTAAACTCTTTCTTTATCTCATTCATAGCGCACATTAAAGTGTTAATGATCTAATATGTCAGTTTAATTGTGTCAATTTTCCAATGAAAGAAATGATTAAAAAAAAATTATATTTAAACAAAATTGAAAAAGTGCTCTGTCGATTTTTTTTTGGTAACAGGAGTATAAACATGTGAAGTAGTGTTAATAACTTATCAAGTGGTACTTGTCTTTTCATTGTATATGCATGTTTAAGACTTAAATTAATTAAAGGGTGTTGCAAAGAAATTTAGTTCAGCCAAATTATGATATTAACTTAGTCCAGAATACAATTTCAATCTTGATCCCAAAAGAGCAAGAGATTTCACCAAGGAGGGAAATTTACCATTGGTTTTGGATTCTCCAAACACTAAATCACACTAAGTTTTGGATTAAGATCAGAGTAGAAATTTTATTAATAGAACTGAGAATGTACAGCACCAACCTTAATGAAGTATAGCTTGAAAGCAAAAGCTCACATACGGTTAAACTAAACTACGCTTAATAGAAAGTAAAAGAGATCTGAGACGAAAACAAGTTGCAAAATTCATGTATGTGACTTTGTCCCTTTTATGCCGGCTTCAAACCTGTGCTGTTCCAATCAATAACCGTCCGTTGTCACTCTTGTCGTGGCTTGCAGTTGCATTTATGTCGTGGCCAGACAGTGATCACGTTTCTTCCTTGCACGGCTTGCACCTTGCATGGCTTGTACTTGTGCTCCTTCCACGAGCCGTAACCTATGCTTTTGAGGCTCATCTCCTTTTAATTTATAACTTACTGGGCCCAATTAAACTCACTAGCCCACTTTACTTTTTGTGGTAACAAAGGGCAATCCAGTTGGAATTGATATTCGAAACATTGCATGTGCCGATTTTGTTTTGTACATTACAAATGTGACCCTGATCATGGTTTTACAAATCAGAAGCTAAACTAACATCAGCAAAAAATAAAACCAAGTATCAAATATTGAACTTGTTACGTATAAATTAATTAGTTATAACAAACTCCTCTTTATTTGGTATCATTCCCCGCAGCTTGGATGTCAAACATGTTCGATTGGGAGAAGATAGTACGCAAATGATATCAGAAGCGCACACTCCACAAAATATTGTTGCACCCATGGCACTTAACGTAGTATAGGGGAAAAAAAAAAAAAACCTCAAATCCATTACTCAATTCACACTCACAAGACATAAATAATGTAAGAAACTATTTTTTTTCCTCTCTTCGAACACTTTTTCTTTCATCATATATAACATTCTAATAGTGGTCTTTTTATAGGCCCTAACTTTGAATAAATAAATATAAAAAAAAACATTCGCAATCATATTTATGAAGCAAGCATGGAAAATATGATAGGATTGATCAAAAAACTATAAATGATAGTGTAGACAATGTCGCTGCTACGCACAACGGTGTTGAGTGGCTGTTGCAAGCTATTTTGTGGGCTATGACACGCTTGGTTCAATTTCTAAGATTGTTTCGTTTAAACTAAGTTTGTAAAATTAATCATTCAGGGCATTTTAATTTCTTTAACTTACAAAATAACTCAATCTTCCATGGCTTTGTAAAATTATAAGCATCTTGTTTTTTGGTGGAACAGTATTTGAATGTGCATATGCTATGGAACATTGAAATTTTGTAAAGTGTATTAAAAGACTCACAAAATAGTGTTGTAGAAGTATTTTGCTTCTGGTTCAATAATTCAAGAATTCTTCACAATCATACTGTATGTGTAGGACAACTAGCTACTGTAATATATTCCACTTTAGTCATCGATCGGAGAATGTAATAATGGGTTGTTTCTTTGAAGATCAACACAATGTGCCAGGCCTTATTAGGTGAAGAAATAACTTCAAATATTTTTTTTTCATCTTATTTCTATATCATTTGCCCAATCACTATATATGTATTCAGCAAGGCATTTCTAATAATGTGTGCTTGTTCAACTGTGCTTCTAGAGAAAAGAACATCATCCACAAAGCAAAGGCGTGATAGACAAGATCCCCCTCAATTTAAAGAAATAGGTTCCCAGTTACTATCAGCAACAAAGAGGTTGATCAACTAAGATAATTTCTCAATGCAAAGGACAAATAAGTAAGGAGATAAAGGGTCACTTTGACAAATACCCTAGAAGGAGCAAACGCATTAGTACAATCCCCATTCCAAAGAAGACATATCTCAACAGAAGATAAACATGAGATGATAAGCTCAACAATATTATTAGTGAATCCCATATTTCATTAAGTTTTCAAAAGGAAATTCCAATTCAATCTATCATAGGGCTTTTCTAGGTCAATTTTAAGAGCCACGAACCCGAAACACCACTCTTATTAAGCATAGTATGAATGACTTCCAATGCAGTAGGGATATTGTCTGAACTTTGTCTACCCAGTACAAAGCTACTTCGAGTCAGCCCACTGAGCATATTCAGTATGTACTGTTAGCTTCAGAACCCTTCAAAAACCTTAAAGAAATATGTTTTGAGTGATGACATAACAAATTTTAAGAAAATATTTTTGAAGACCGACTGATGGTTTCCTAGAGTTTCTTGACATAGCAAACATGGTACTTTGAATGCATTATGCGTTTTTTAAAGCGTAAATAATTTCAGTCTACATGTGTAAGCATGATTATATCTCATGAAAAGAGATAAAGACTAAATTGAAGTGAATATTATAACATCAAATAAACATATGTGTGCATACTAGACTAAAGAGATCACTCGTACACAAGAAACCAAGGCATAAATCTTCAAAAAGTAGAACTAGACTTAAGAAAGTACACATAAAATGAACATGTCAAGCCAAATCTGGAGCAAGGACGTTCTATAGCATTCAATCATCATCATCGCAAATATATTAATCATACACATGCTCTAATTGGAGACTAGAAGATCAATGTTTCATCAAGGGACTAATGCTGCAATTCAAAAAATGCACATCAATATAAAACACTACACTTCACTGAAAGAAGGGAAATTTGAATTTTTGAATTTCAAATTTCAAGTCAAACCCAGTTTCAAATTGGTACGTCATCTCTTCTGCTTTTTTGGTCAACCACTCCAAATTTTAGAAGGAAGAGTTCAGAAAACATATTCAGAAAGTAAAAAGCTAGTTTCCAAAGGAACCTTAGAAGCCTAACCTTTCAATAGCTTCTACAAAAAGCTCTGACACTAGACAAGATACTCCTCTAGATTATATTTCCAAGACACAAATAGATCGTCAATACGTGTCACTTGGACAACTGACCAAGGGCAATGGTCATAAAGGTAGACCATCTATAAATAGAGATGTTGAGCCTTCAAAGATAAGAGTTGGATGTTCTCATAAGTGCTAAAACGCTACAAAATCTTTTCTTTATCTTTTCTGTGAAGTTTGTTACTTCTTGTACTCAGTTCCTTTGTTTGTAAAAATCTCCTTTCTATATTCTTAGATTATTTATATGTTCTTCCTAGGAAGAATTATGAGAAAGAAGTCATTCAAGTTATCACAGGTTTATTCACTGTATATTAGTAAGGAAACATGAGTGCAGGTTAGTTTGAGTCGCAACCCAAACACTTAACCTTTATATCCTGGATCCAGTAGTGATCGATGTGAGATAGTTTGAAGAGGCTACTGGAAAACTACTTACAACGTGACAATGAAGGTGTTCTTGCTGGTCATGATTTAGCTTGGAGAAGCTGGTTCAAGACTAGTTCATGTTAGATTGGAGAGGCTAAGACAAGACTACTCAAGGTTCAGCTTGAAGAGGCTGGTGGATAACTACTTGGTTTATGATAGTAAGGGTTGTCTACTAATCACTGGTTATAGCTTGAGAATGCTACTATAAAGACTATCTGGTGTTTTCTTTCTCGCGTTGAGAAAGGTTTGTAGATCTCAATTGTAGCTAAGAACTGGATGTAGGCAGGTGTTGGCCGAACTATTATAAAATTACGATGCAGTATCTTTTTCTCCTTTATCCTTTTACTTTCATTGTTCAGCTTAACTAAATCCATTTCTGTTGAAGTTTATCTTTTTAATTTATCTGTTACTAACACTATAATTCAGAAAGTTACTCTTTGAATCTTCTAACCTTGTTTTCGTTGCACTTCAAGCTTAATGCTTGATAGTCTTTGTTTTAAGTTTTAGTTGCTAAAAGGTAAGGAAAAGTAAATCACGATTCAATCCCCCTTCTCATGTGCTTTTCTACCTACAAGTGGTATAAGAGATTGGCCTTTAAGGGGTTGAACATTCTAACGATTGTAGAGAACAAAGATTCAAAGGAAAAATTGCACAGAATATTTATATAGCAGAAGGACACTCCATCAACACTATTCTTTGATGGTAAGGACCATGCCTACTAGGGAGATCGCATAGAGCTGTTCATAAAATACCCAAGTATTGACTTATGGGAAATAATTTAAGGAGGTGACTGTGTTCCAACCGAAAAGGTTCCAGGAACTTATGGTACATTGTCTACATTAAGAGAAGTTCCCAGGAACAGGTGGACAGAGCAACACAAGGCCAAAGTTCAACTGAATACCAAAGCTAAGTACCTGCTCACATGTGCATTAAGCAAAGCTGAATTTGATAAAATCATTGCTTGTGACACAGCAAAGGAAATATAGGACAAGTTGCACATGCTGCACAAAGGAACTGATCAAATTAAGGAAATAAGGATCAGCATATTGGCCCATCAATACAAAATGTTTAAAATGACAGATCAAGAAAGTGTTGATGATATGACTATAAGGTTTATGCACATCATAAACTAATTAAAGGGTCTTGGCAAAAAATATTCTAACTTCGAGTAAGTTAGAAAAATCTTAAGAAGCCTTCCTGCCAAATGGCTACTCAAAGTTATAGTTATTACTGAAACTAAAAACCTTCAAACTCTCAGCTTGGATGCACTCATTGGGTGTCACTAAACCCATGAAGTAGTGCTCACGAAAATGCATGTTGAATCCACAAAGAAAAATAAATCCATGGCCTTGAAGTCATCTCATCAGAAACCCAGTAAAGGAAAAGAAATGAAAGTTGCTGAAGCATCCGATGACGAGGATGAATCTGATGATGAGTCTGAAGAAGATGATGATGGAGATGAAATCTCCATGTTAGGAAGAAACATGTCTAGAGCCTAGAAAAGCAGGTTAAAAAGCAAAAAAGAAATCAACTGAAAAAGGACAAGAAAGGCAAGGCAAAGCTAAAAGGCATCACTTGCTACAACTGTGGTGAAAAGTGACACTTCAAACCAAAATATCCTAAGCTAAAAGGTCCATAAAAAAAGTTCTTCACAAAAAAAAAAAGAATGTTAGCAACGTGGAGTGACTCTGAGGAATAAGGAGCAGAAAGCCAAGATGAGCTAGAAGATGTCTTAACCTATGCTTTATGGGTAACTATGCTTCAGAAGATGAACCCAAGGTAAATAACTCTGACTCCAATCTCTCTTATGATGAATTAATGGCCTTATATGAAGAGTTACTTGAAAACTCTCAAATACTTTCCTCTCATTATCTCAACCAAAGAAGGAAACATCAAGAAGTTATTTTAGAACTTCAAATGGCAAATTCTGAAGCTAAGAAACTACGGCTTGAGAGAAAAGAATTGAAAAGGGAAAATGAAGTTTCAAATACTAAGCTCAATACCTTAGAAACTGAAGTCTCAAAAAAGAATGAGAAAAATCAGAAAATTATTTCTAAAATGGAGAAAACATCAAAGCTTCTCAAATCTGACCTAAAAAAGATGGTAAATGGTTCAAAAGACCTTGAGTTAATGCTTTGTGGTTAGAGGCCACATTTCCAAAAAACTGGGTTGGGATATGAAGAAGAAAAGGATGAGAAAGGAATGGCAACCCAACCAAAAAGAGTGAAAAACAAAGTCTCTTGTACTTTTTATTACAAAAAGGGACATCTACCGGACAAGTGCTTCATGAGAAAGAAGTCAATCAAACAGGTATAAAGACCTTTTTGTTATAAGAGTAACCAAAGAAGACCCAAGAAAGTCTGGGTACCTAAATTAAAAAACGTGTTTGTTACAGGTGTGCCTGAGAATGCGTGTGGAACCTGACAACAAGTGGTATATGGACAGTGGCTACTCCAAACACATGTTCGGATCCAGAAAGTGGTTCAGAGATTTGCGACCAAAAAACTTAGCATCATTAAAGTTTACTAATGGAGGTAAGGCCAAGGTCACAGGCATTGGAAATGTTGGTAAGGATGATTCTCACCAAATTTTTTATGTGTTGTTTGTTGATGGTCTGGCTTATAACCTGTTAAGTAAAAGCCAGTTTTGTGACCAAGATTTTAATGTTATTTTTAATTAACATGCACATAAGATAGTAAGTCCCAACTCAAGACAAGCCATCTTGTCTGGTAAAAGGCATTAAAACACATATGTGTTATTGTTGGATGACATTCGAGATCAAGATGTAAAATTTCTTACATCCTTCATGGATGAAAAGTGGTTATGGCATAAGAAGCTTGGGCATGCTCATATGAAGCTTGTTTCTAAGCTATTGCAGAAAGACATAGTTAAAGGTCTACCAAAAATCAAATTTGACAAGGATTCAACTTGTGATTTCTGTGAAAAAGAAAAGCAAACCAAAGCTTCTTTCCATAACAAAACATATGGTTTCAACCACTAAACCACTTAAGTTTTTACATATGGATTTCTTTGGACCAACCAAAATCACAAGCCTTGCTGGGAGAAGATATTGCCTTATCATAGTGGATGACTATTCAAAATTTACATGGATTATCTTTCTAGCTTCTAAGGATGCGGTAGTTAAAGGATTCAAAGTTTTTGCAAAACGTGCTTGTATAGAAAAAGATTCTCAAATTATTTCTATTAGATCCGATCACGGAGGAGAATTTGAAAATCATATTTTCAAAGGGTTTTGTGAAAAACATGGCATTCTTCACAAGTTTTCTACACCTAGAACTCCCAAACAAAATAGGGTTGCTGAAAGAAAAAACAGAAGCTTACAAGCAATAGCGAGGACAATGCTTTTATAAAGTAGTTTATCAAAAGATTTTTGAGCTGAGGCTGTCAACACCTCCTGCTATATACAAAATAGAATCTTTCTGAGGCCAATCCTCAAAAATACTCCCTATGATCTTTGAAAGGGTTAAAAACCCAACATTTCATATTTTCATATCTTTGGCTCATCATATTTTATTTTTAACACCAGGGATAAACTTGCAAAGTTTGATTCTAAGTCTGATGATGGAATTTTTTTAGGTTATTCTTCTATCTTTAAAGCTTATAAAGTATACAATAAAAGAATGTTATGCATTGAAGAGATAATTAATATCAAGTACAAGGAACTCAAGAAAGACCTTGCTGATGACCTTGATGAACTGAAAGAAAATATTGAGAAAATGAGTCTCAAGGAAGACTTAGAAAGCAACCAAATGAAAGCCACATCTTCAGAAAGTAATCTCTAGAATGTCAACTCTTCAAAAAACCTGCTTAGATAACCAAAGCAATTAGAGAGTAGTAATTCTAAACATGAAGAAGAACAACCTGAAGATAAAGGAAAAGTTGAAGGATCTCAAAGACACAAAAACTACAAAGGAGTTTCTGATTTAAAGGCGGTATCTCATAAGAAAGTTCTGGGAGACATTTTTAAAGGAGTGAGAACATGATCATCCTTAAGAAATACATCAAACTGTGCTTTCATCCCCACCATTGAACCTAAATATATTGAAGGAGCTTTGAGCGATCAAAGTTAGGTGGATGCTATCCAAGAAGAATTGGACTAGTTTGAGAAAAGCAAAGTTTGAACTCTTGTGAAAAAACCCAAAGGGAAGACCATCGTCAAGGAAAAATAGGTGTTCAAAGGTAAGCTAGACAAAGCTGGCAAGGTCATTAGGAACAAAGCAAGATTGGTTGCACAAGATTATAATCAACAAGAGGGAATTGATTATGATGAAACCCTCGCACCAGTAGCTAGGCTAGAATACATCAGAATGCTAGTTGCTTTTACTACCTTCAAGAGTTTCACTCTTTACCAAATGGATGTTAAGTCTGCATTTCTCTCTGAGGAAGTATATGTGAAGCAGCCTCTTAGTTTTGAGAGTGAAAACCTTCCTAACCATGTCTTCAAGGTAACAAAGGCCCTTTATGGTCTGAAACAAGCTCCTCGAGCTTGGTATGAAAGACTGAGCACCTTTTTTTCTGAAAAATGGGTTCAAGAGAGGTAATGTTGATACTACTCTTTTTACTCTTGAACAAGATAATCACTTTCTGGTAGTTCAAATATATATTGATGACATTATATTTGGTGCCTCTGATAACTTTCTTTGTAAAATGTTTTCAAAATTAATACAGAGTGAATTCGAAATGAGTATGATGGATGAACTCAAATTTTTCCTTGGTTTGCAAATAAAACAACAAAAAGATGGGACCTTGATCCATCAAGAGAAATATACAAAAGAACTTTTGACAAAATTTAATATGGATCAAGCCAAATCTATTAGTACTCCCAAGCACCCATCTTAAGTCATTGATGCTGATGAGAATGGTTAAAAGGTCTCAGAAAGTAATTATCATGGAATTTTTTGTTCACTACTGTATCTTACAGCTAGTAGACCTGACATCTAATTAAATGTGAGAATTTGTGCTAGATTTCAATCTAGCCCAAAACAACCACACTTAAATGCTGTTAAAAGAATTTTCTAATATTTATCAGGTACTAGCAATCTCGACTTGTGGTATAAGAAAGGTACATCATGTGAAATTATAGAATATTGTGATGTTGACTTCATAGGAGAAATAGTGGAGGGAAAGAGCACCAGTGGATGCTACTGTTTCTTTGGAAAAAGCTTGATCACCTAGTCATGCAAAAAGCAAAATACCATTGCATTCTCTAGTGCAGAAGCAGAATATGTAGCTATTGCAAACTGTTGCGCCCAAATGCTATGGATAAGAAACTAACTCGAAGATTATTATTTGAGGTATTCCAAAATTCCTATTTTTTGTGATAATACTAGTGCTATTAATCTTGCCAAAAATCCTATCTAGCACTCTAGATTCAAGCACATTAATATAAAACATCATTTTATTTGGGATCATGTTCAAAAAGGAGATGTTGAGTTAATGTTTGTGAATACTAGAAGATCACGTATCAGATATATTAACAAACTTTTAGCTAAAGATCGATTTTGTGTGTTGTAAGGGTTTTTAAACCTAAAAGCTTTTTAAATCTACATAAACATTCATGTATAAGCATCTCTAGGCAAACTCTCCCCTCATAATTCTGAATTGAAGCCCAATCAAAGAAATCAGGTTATAAGCTCAGAAAAAAGGAAGAATAGCTATAAAGTAGATTTTCAGATCAGATAACGGGTAATATAAGATCTCATGGAGTTTAGAATTTGAAGATGATTATATGGCAAAAATATGGTGTAACTCCAATGGGTCAAAAAATGAAAGGTGAAGCTTAGAAAATAAAACCTTCAGAAAGTGATCTCAAACAACAACAACCACTCTTTCTGAACGAAACGAAAAAGGCGGGATAGTTCCCACCCTTTTACTCACCCATATCACCTCACCTTTAGTCAGTCACATTCCATCACTTAAATAATCACCCACTCCTCACACTTCAAATTTTTGCCTTTATCTTCCATTATATGCTTCCTTAACCATTTCGTATTCCCATCCCTTCAAACCCTTATTCTGCAACCTAAACTAATCTTCATCTCACTCAAATCTCTCAAGCTTCAATCTTTTCTTCTTCAACCTCACAATCACAATATCTTGAAATGGCTTAAGGAAAACACTGTGCTGGCACATTTTGAACATGGGAACACTCCTTATATTCAATAAACTTATACACCAGCAGCATTACACTAACAATTTTTCCTAACAACCTATAGCTCCTAGGAAAAAGTTAAGAGGAGAGTTGTTGATGCAAGTATCTTAATGGAAGTAATAATCTTCCAAGGATGGGCAGGCTCCTCAATATTACCGACAGAGGTTTTTACTAGAATGGGACATTCTACTCTCAGTTAGAACAAGTTTCTGACTCTATGGTGACCTCATATATTAGGGGAACTCATTTGAAATTGAGCCTACCTGACCTCTCAAATATCATCCATGCTCCTAACAAAGGTGTCAGATGTTCATATGAGGAGAACTGGTTCATATCCTTAGAAGTTACAAGAAAGGAAGTTTTCAAGTGTCTCACTGACTCTCCCAAACACCAACCTTAGGAGATAACCATTGCTATGTTAAACTACAAAGCTCGTTAAGTTTTCACTCTAATCCAGTTTTCTTTCCTTCCATAATTGGTGAGCACACACTTGCTGGTGGGAATGGACTACATGTTGCTCTACTGTCTATTGGCAAAGAGAAAGGTAAATCTACCCAGATAAATTTTCAATTACATGTTGAACACCATCTCCCCAAAAAAAAGGAAAAATTGCTAATGTTCCTTACAATATGCTGCTAACCAAAATTTTTGAACACTCAAACTACCCTCTAGCAAATGAGTGGTATGAGTACATGGAAGGTACACTATACTCTCTCAACTTCTTTAGGACCCTAAGGAGGCCTACTAATGTTGCCACCTCTAGTGCTAGGAGACAGAGCCTAAGGATAAAAGATGTGTCCCTTGACAAAGCTACCACAAAAGTTGAAAGAAGAAGAGGAAATAGAAAAATAATTGTTCTTAAAGATAGTTCTGAGGATGATGAGAAACATGAAGTGGTTCTCAAACTTAAAAAAAATCCACTATTGCTCTTCCATAAACTCAGAAGAAGTATCAAGATTAGAGACTCTGGAAAATGTACATGTCATTAAGATTGTGCCAAGGAAAGACTAATCATCCTCTTCTTTGAAGAAACATCTTCAAAGAGTAAACCAGACAATGAACCTACTCCTCTTTCAGCTCAAATTGTCTTCGAACTAACTCCTTCTTAGAACGTTGCTCCTTCATCCAGTCAACTACCATCTGCATCGCAGTCGAACTTCAATGAAATTCAGACATTGCTACAGGAACAATGCCTCATCAACATCTAGCTAAACGAGCTAGAAGCTCAGTCACAAAAATAAGTGGCATTTCTACTAGAGATTATTTAGGGGATAAGGCACTGAGGCTAATGATGTTGTTCCTAACTTCCAGCATACAGAGGGAGTATGTTGAGGAGGAGATCGCATAGACTTTAAATCTTTTTCATTTGCTTAATTTTTTTATATATACTCAGGCATATGTTTTGAGTAGTGACATACAAATTTTAAGAAAATATTTTTGAAGAATGACTGATGATTTTCTTGAGTTTCTTGACATAGGAAATAAGGTACTTTGAATGCATTATATGTTCTTTAAAGCATAAATAATTTCACTATACATGTGCAAGTATAATTATATCTCATGAAAAGAGATAAAGACTAAATTAAAGTAAATATTATAATGCAAAATAAGTGTATGAGTGCTTACTGGGCTGAAGAGATCACCGTACACAAGAAACAAGGCATAGATCTTTAGAAAATAGAACTAGACTTCAGCAAGTACATAAGAAATAAAGATGTCGAGCCAAATCCAAAGTAAGGATATTCTACAACCTTCAATCATCATCATCGTAAATGTAATAATCACACACATGCTCTGGTTGAAGACTAGAAAATCAATCTTTTATCAAGGGACTGATACTACACTGCAAAAATTGCACATCAATATAAAACATTATACTTCACTGAAAAGGAAGGAAATTTAAATTTTTGAATTTTAAATTTCAAGTCAAATCCAGTTTCAAACTGGCATGTCATCTTTTCTGCTTTCTTGATCAACCATTCTAGCTTCTAGAAGGAAGAGTTCAGAAAATATGTTCAGAAAGTAAAAAGATAGTTTCTAAAAGGACATAAAAAACCTCAACCTTTCAATGGCTTCTGCAAAAAGCTCTGACACCAGACGAGCTACTCCTCTATATTACGTTTCCAAGACACAAATATATTATTAACACGTGTCACTTAGACAACTGATTAAGGGCAATGATTGCAAAGTAAACCATCTATACATAGAGATGCTTAGCCTTCAAGGATAAGAACTAGACCTTCTCACAAGTGCTAAAATGCTGCAAAATCTTTCCTTCATCTTCTTTGTGAAGTTTGTTACTTATTGTAATCAATTTCCTTTATTTGTACAAATCTTCTTTCCACATTCTTAGATTGTATATAAGTTCTTCCTAGGAAGAATCATTAGAAATAATTCATTCAAGTTATACCAGGTTTATTCATTGTATATTTGTAAGGAAACTTGAGTGTAAGTTAGTTTGAGTAGCAACCAAACACTTAACTTTTCTATCCTCAATCCAATAGTGATTAGTGTGAGATAGTTTGAAGAGGCTACTGGAAAACTGCTTGCAATGTGACAGTGAAGGTGTTCTTGCTGGTCACATTTTAGCTTGGAGGGGCTAGTCAAAGATTACTCCATGTTAGCTTAGAAAGGCTAGGATGAGACTACTCATGATTTAGCTTGAAAAGGCTAGTAAATAACTACTTAGTTTCGGATAGTAGGTGTTGTCTACTGGTCACTGGTTATAGCTTATGAAGAATACTGTAAAGTATATCTGGTGTTGTCTTTCCCGAGTTGAGAAAGGTTAATAGAACTCAATTGTTGCTGAGAACTGGATGTAGGTAGGTGTTGGCTAAACAAGTATAAAATTACTATGTAGCATCTTCTTCTGCTTTATCCTTTTACTTTCATTGTTCAACTTAACTAAATCCATTTCTATTAAAGTTTACTTTTTTATTTTATCTGTTTCTAACACTATAATTCAGAAAATTACTCTCTGAATCTTCTAACCTTATTTCCGCTGCACTTCAAGCTCAACGCTTGATAGTGTTTGTTTTAAGTTTCAGTTGCTAAAAGGCAAAGAAAAGTAAAACATGATTCAACCCCCTTGCTTGTGTGCTTTTCTACCTACACGTACATGCCTAAATCTGGAGGCTAAGATCTTGCCACCAATTTATAAACTACATTATGCAAACCAATAGGCCGAAATTGAGAAATTAGCTCTAGTGTATCTACCGTGGGAATAAAGGAAGAAAGGTAGCATTAACATGTTTAATAGTAGAAAGGTTCTGGAAAATATGCTTCACCCACATGGTAACAAAACTTTTCACATGATCCTAATTATTTTGAAAGAACATAGCAAGTAGACCATCTGGACCAAGAGCCTTCCAACCTCCCATGAAAAAAGTGCCTTTTTCTCCTCAACTATGATATTCCAAGCCAACACCTCCTAATCATCCGTAGTCAAGGGGAAAATTTTAGCTACGATAATAAAAGGAGTATAATCCTTTTTTTCCATATAAAGAGTAGAAAAGAAATAGACTCCCATGTTTTGAAGTTGTTGTTAATCCTCAACCTAAACACCATTACCGTCTTTTAGGACTAGAATCCTATTTCTTCTTCTCTTAGCTGTGGCAAGATCATGAAAATAGGCAGTGTTCCTATCCTCAAACTGCAGCAACTTACATCTCGAATCATGTTTCCATCATAACTTCTCTTGGATTCAAAATGTCCTCATATTCCTTCGAAAGCTCATTTTGAAGGTTTTCAAAGAACCTATTTTCCTAGAAGGACAAATTGCATGATATGCCCTCTAACCAGAGAAGGAATAGATTTTTCTTCCCTAAAATATAGCTGAAGACTCTTTATTCCAAATTCTCATTGCATGGGTAAAAGAGCTAATATTGGCACAAAATTTTCCTTTTAGATTTCGAGAAACACGCAAAAGATTCTTGAAATCATCGTGCATCAACCTAGGAGCCATAAAACAAAAGGGACGATCACCAAAATTGCCATTAAAGCCACCTCCAAAGTCTAAGAGAATAGGGATATGATCAAATTTTAATTTAGGAAGATGTATAACAGAGGCATCAAGAAACTTGGTGGACCAACCATGGCTACTCAAAACTTGATCAAGTCAACATTTAATGCTTTGGCATTGCCAGGTAAAAGGCTAACCATAGAACCCTATATCTTGTAAACCATAATTTACCAAATAGGAACCAAAAATATGAGAGGCACAAGAGAGGTTAGCACTTTCGCTAGTATTACTTAAAGAAATAACTGAATTAAAATCACTGCTCAAACACCGACTCTATCCACCTAATCAGCAAGATTCAGCAAACTATCGCAAAGCTCCATTCAACCAAGGCATAAGTGTAACACCCTAATTATTAACCTCTTATGTGTATGTCATAATTGGCCAATTATTTTATTTCCTACATTTTGATCTCATATGTTTTGTTTAGTTGAAAATACTTTTAATGGAAAATAGAGCATAAATTTTTTTTTTCTAAAACTTAAAATGGCGAGAGCCTCATTCATAAGTGCATAATACAAGCCTCATGTCACATCTGTAGCACTTTAATTTATGTAAGCTTTAGTTCCTTAAACATGCCACCCTTTCTCATGTTGCCTTGACCAACCACGTCACCGCTTCGACAAATTAACAATCACCTATACTTCGAATTACTTATCACCAAAGATGAGCTCAACCTAACTAGCTATCACTAGATTTAAACAACGATAGAGATAGGAACTTCACTTAAACTTTAAATTTACCTTCCTGACATCTTATTTTGCAACATAATGGAAAAGTCTCAGAAATTATTAGGATACATAAGCACAACCTTTATGCATTTAAATGACAAGCTTATAATTACCACTCAACATACATAATGGAACATCTCATAAGTCATTAAGATAGATAAACACAACTTTCATGTATTTCAATGACAAATCTATGACTTTCTACTCAACATACTTCAGTTTGCACTCCTACTTCACGTTAGAATGAGTTATGCCATGTCATGTAGTCCAAGAGATGCTCCGCATTCACATGACATCCAATCACACATATCCAACATTTGACATTCTATTTGAGAATAAAATCAACATATAAACATAACGGGCCTACAACAATTGTCAGAGAGAAGGACTAAACCTAGCTAGCATATATCACAACCACATTTTCAATCATAGAATCAATAACAACAATTCCAATACTAGCAATATATAAACATGTCAAGTTCACAACATCATACTAAGTTTAAACCCACAAATCAAGTTAAAGCAAACTAATCATTCCACTACTATCACTTAGAACACATATTCAAAAATTTCATTTTCCACTCAAAACTTACAACTACACAACCTAATAATTTGCTCAACACAATTTTCCAAGAATACAATCCAACCTTCCTTTTTATCAAGCCTTGAAAATCATCAACATAGTTTCCTCACCTTGAAAATAATCAAATTTCACAACACTTATATCAATAAAATTAACGAAAACCAAAACTCCAACACTAGAATACAAAACTGAAATATTAGCTTGGCTTTAGAACCTTTAAATTAACTTTCTAGCAACCATAAATTTTAAACACAATCTTCAAACGTTGTTGTAACTTCATTTAATCCTTGATTTCAAAGGATCAAACAAAAGCCCAAGACCCTATTCAAGCTCCAAAATAATATTATTTTTCTTTTTAAAGGATACGATGATTTTGTACAACTCCAAAACTTACACTTTAAACCCTAAGTGTCCCAATCATTTCACATATTAATTCATTACCTAGTACACATTACACATGCATCAATGAACTTGGATATTTCTATTTGTTATGTTCAAACTGAGGCTCCTGGGTTTGGTATAGCCAAATTCATCATCCATTTGGCTAAAATTAATCACATTAGAATATGTCAAATAAAGGTCTTGCTTTGTTATCAACCCAGTTATGTCTATTGTAATATTAAACTAAAGATTTGATGAGCTACCACATCTAATCATTTAGCCTAGAAAAACTAAAAGGCATGTGATCATTAAAATAAAATCACACTTTCCTAGTTTGACTAAAAATTAGAGAAACAAGCATGATCAAGGCAACTTTGATATTATGGTATAGCGATAACAATTAGTAAAGAGTCTTCATCTTGCATTAGCTTGTTGGCACATGAAAGTGGCTAGTGATATCAACTTTCTTACACATGCTATACTTTTCCATCATTAATAGAATAGTAGAGTTTTCAATTAAAATGAAACAAACCCACAACCCCAATAACCCCCTATGCTGGCCGAAGCTAGAAAGGAAAATAAAAGGGCTAAAAAAATTATTTTTGAACAACATCAACACCTCAAATCAAAGACATCATTACATAAAATTTATTTTCTTCAGCACTTTCTCAATGAAAGGAGAAAATCCCAAAAAGAAGGCGATATACCCTTAGGATTAGGCACCAATTAAAACTCCAGCACCTTTTAATATTACCCAATATTTTAACCTGTGTACATAAACTCAATATTTGCATAATCCTTAGTAATGAACAAACAATACTCACATTTCCCCAATTTAATCCCGGCTAGCCAAACAACGTGACAGGGGAGGAACTCAAAAATTTATTTTCACATCGCATAGATAATCAAATGTGCAATGTATATTGAGTACAACTCATCTAAAAGAGAATTTCATTCCAAATCAAAGAACATACCAACCCAAGCCTAGGGATTCAATAGCAAAAGAAAAGTTCAAAAGAAGAAATAACAAACAAAACCCTTACCAACCTGTAGGTGCGCGAAGAATTGTGGTTTGAAGCTCCAAGGCAAGTGGAAGACAAAAGAATCATCCTCTTTTCTTTTACTACAGTACCATAGCTCTAAGAGAGAAGAAGAAAGGGCTTCAATTCTTGGCAAAAAAAGAGGTGAGTAATGGTCTTGGTGTTTGGATAGAGAAGATGATGGGTCTGGGTTGTGAAGGGAATGGAGCTAAGATGGAGGTGGAATAGTAGTTTGGGATAAAGGAAGAAGAATAAGGTGGAGGTGAAGATGAAATGGATGCTTGAAAAAGAAATGAAAAGTGATGAAGGATATGGGCAGAGGCACTGATTTTCTATGGCCAAATAAGGGTAGGTTTCTCTTGTTTTAGTATACGGGAAGAGGTGAAAGTGAAATATGGTGATGGTACTTTAAGGATTTCTTAATAAAAAAGAAATTAAAATAATATGAAAATGAATATAATAATAATTTCATAAACACCTTAATTCAAACAAATATTATCAAGCTCTAATGTCTTGGAAATTGAAATTTGTGTGGGAATTTGAAATTTTGGACTAGACGGAGTTCTAATTTTCAAAAGGCTCTAATCTTAGCTTTTAAAATAATTAAACACAACAATTAACATAATCATATATTTAAATTATTAAGAGGCTAAAATTAATTTAAAAAGATTAATTATTAATTATTTATTTAATTAGGAAAGCCATTTTTAATTAGACTCAACTATCGTTAATTAACCATGATCAACACAATTAAAATAAAATAGAAATTGAGGTATTACGTTTCTCCTCTTCTTAAAAAGAATTTTGTCGACAAAATTCACCGCACCTATACTATCAAACCATCCTTATTGTGTTCATGACTATAGCTTTTCGTGTAATTCCTTTGTCTTCCATCTTAATTCATCCTTGCTAAAAGCATCACCCCATCTCTTTTCTTTTATGCACTTGCAATAGCTTTAAATAGAAGACTGGAGTTAGGGTTTTCATTTCATACTCGAGGGACATATGAAAGACCTATGAAAACTTGATAATCTTGGGAGTAGGTTCCTCTACAAATAATATGGCTCGACTCATCTTATGACTCAGAGAGGTTGACTATTATCTGTGACTATGGTTCGTGGTTTTCATAGCTTACAATGGTCAAGATTAACAAAATCCAAAAAGGAGGAACCAATTTCATAGGCACAATGGATCAAAATAGGAATGGGGAAGGCAAACTTAGCACGAGAAATAGAAATATAAAGCTTGCTATCTACCGAATTATACCTAAGATCATTCCTCAACTAGACATGGGTAGTTAGACAAGCTAGAATTCAAGGCATGTGACTTGTACAAGGTGATAACTTGAGAGAAACATGTTAGTTTGTGTAAACTCCAGAATCCTTTAGAAAGTATGAGCTTAATATTTTGAATGACAACAAAGGTAATTTAATGAAAATTCCTTGAAGAATGACTAACGGCTACCTTGAGTTTCTTGACAAAGCTTATCAAGTGACTTTGAGATGCATTATCATATTTAAGTTGAGATGATTTCGTTATGCATGTGCAAACATGTTTCTCTCTCATCAGAGAGGAAAGATTCAGATGAAGCGAAATTTATCAAGCAAAATGCGGTCATGTGCATCAAAGAAGCAAGCTCACTATAACAAAACCAAGGAATCAAGCATATGGCCATCAGAAAATAACATTGAGCTTCAGAAAAAAAGGGTTCAATGATTATAACTTTCAAAGGATGGAATCAATGTGTTAGCCAATTGTCTGTCATCATAATCATGGACTATTCATCATCTCAAAGTCAAAGATTGAAGATCAGAAATCAAACAAATCAATAAGAAACTAGCAGCGCTCTTCAGAAAGTTCACATCTTAAAAAAAGAGGGAAAGCAATCATATTTGAAATTCAAATTCAAAAGTCAAATCAGTCTCTTTTACCAAGAACATAATCTCTTCAATGCCCTCGATTAACAAAGAAAAGACTTGTTAAGAAGTTTAGATACCACATTCAGAAAGTAGAAGAATAGTTTCTGAGAGACTTCAGAAACTTCAACCTACCAACGGCTTCTGAAAAGAACTCCTGACAACTAGACAGGCTACTTCTCTAAATTATATTTCCAATACTCAATTGATACTTGACATGTACTAATTGGATAGAAAATCAAGGGCAACGGTAACAAAGGAGAATTATCTACAAATAGAGATGACCGATCTTCAAAAGATAAGAGACGATAGATAATGCAAAAATGATGTAAAAATCTTTCCAAATCTCTCTATAAGAATTATTTGCTAGATTCCTTGTATGTTAAATCTTCTTTCTACATACTATGTTGTTCATATGTTCTTCTAAAGAAGAATTAACAGAAAGAAGTCACTCAAGCTGGTTCAGACTCATCGCTTCACATTCAGAATAGGAAAGCTTGGGTATAGTGTTATTCAAATAAATATCATCAAGAATCCTATGTATTGTCGATCCAGTAGTGATCGGAAGATCAAAGCTTGAAGATGCTGCTGCAAAACTACTTATTGTTGTTGAGTTAGTGAGTGTGATTTACTAACATTTGTAAGAGCTTGAGAAGGCTATGGTAAAAACTATCCTGTATTGTTATTTCCTCAGCTTAAGGAAACGTAGTGGAACTCGATGAGTACTGAGAACTGGATGTAGGCAAGTATTGGCTGTACCAGTATAAATCTCTGGATTCAGTATCTTCTCATCTTTAATCTCTTTTATTTTATGGTCTTTGATTTTGCATAAATAATTTATCATTTTTTATCTACTTACTAAAATTACTAGATTCAGAAAGTTACTTTTTGAATAAACTAATCTATCTTCCACTACACTTCGAGCTCTAAGCTTGATAGAGTTTATGTAAAAAAGTTTTCAGATTGAAAATTAAAGAAAAATAAGCACGATTCAACCCCTACCCCTTTTCGTGCATTTTCTCATTATCAGTTGGCATCAGAGCTTAACTTCTAAGGGGTTGAGCATTCTAACAAATGCAAAGGCAAAATATCTATAGATAAATGGCACAAAGCATTCATATAGCAGAAGGGCACTCGATCAACAAACCAACATTCTTTGATGATGGAGACTATGCCTACTGGATAGATTGAATGGAATAGTTCATAAAGTATACAAGTCTTGACTTGTGGGAAATAATCCAAGAAGACAACTACATTCCACTTGAAGAAGTTCCTGCAATGACTGATGCATTTTCGACATCAAGAGAAGCTCCCAAAAGTAGATGGATTGAGCAGCATAAAGCTAGGATTCAACTAAATTCCAAAGCTAAGTATCTGCTCACCTGTGTACTAAGTAAAGCTGAATGTGATAAAATTATTGCCTGTGACACAACAAAGGAAATATAGTACATACTACTTATGTTGCACAAAGGAACTGATCAAATCAAGGAGACAAAGATCAGTATGCTGGTTCACTAGTATGAAATTTTTAAAATGATTGATCAAGAAAACATTCATGATATGACTACAAGATTTATCCATATCATAAATCAATTGAAAGGTGTTAGCAAAAGATATTCTAACTCTGAGCTAGCTAGAAAAATTTTAAGAAGCCTACTTGCAAAATGGCTGCCTAAAATAATAGCCATTACTGAAGCCAAAGATATTCAAACATTGAGTTTGGATGCACTTATTGGATCTCTTAAAACTCATGAGGTAGTTTTGATAGAAATGCATGGTGAATCCATGAAGAAAAACAAATTCATTTCTTTAAAATGTTCCCATAAGTCAAGCAAATGGAAGGCAATAAAAACTACTAAAACCTTTTATGAAGAGGATGAATCTGATGATGATACTGAAGATGATGATGGAGATGAGATCTTCATGCTAGTAAGAAGGATGTCAAGAGCTTGGAAAGGCAAGTGCAAAAGAAGAAAAGACATAAAAAGAGAAAGAAAAAACAAGATAAAGCCGAACAACATTATTTGCTTTAACTGTAGAGAAAAGAGACATTTCAGACCTGAATGTCCAAAGTTAAAAAGCCCACAAAAGAAGCTCAAGAACAAGACAAAAAGAATGCTAGCAACATGGAGTGATTTTGATGAAGAACACTTGGGAGCAGAAAGTCTAGAAGGACAAGAAGATATAGCAAACCTATGTTTCATTGCTGGATATGACTTGGAGAATGAATCTGAGATAAATATTTCTGATCAAAATCTATCCTATGATGAATTAGCAGTATTATATGAAGAATTACTTGAGAACACTAAAACTATTTCCTCTTATTATCTAAATCTAAAGAAAAAAATATAAAGAGATTGTTTTAGAACTGAAAATAGACAAAACAGAAGCCGAAAATCTAAAATGTGAAAATAGGGAGTTACAAAAAGAGAATAATGAGCTCAACACCTCAAAAATCAAGCGAGCAAAAGATTGTGAAGAAAATCAGAAGATTATGTCTAAACTGGAAAAAAAAACTATTATTCTTTTGAAGTCTGATCTAGAAAAATTTGTAAATAGCTCAAAAAATCTCGAACTTATGCTTCGAGAACAAAGACCATATTTTAAAAAAACAATGTTGGGATATGAAAAAGTAGAAGAAGGAAAAGGGAGTAAATAACATCGAGAGAAAACTAGGAATGAATTTTCCTGTACGATTTGTTTTAAAAAGGGATATCCTCGTGACAGATGCTTCATGGGAAGGAAATCAGTTAAAAGAATTGGAAAACCTTGTCTTTACGATACTAACTCAGAAAGATCCAAGAAAGTCTAGGTACCTAAATTAAAAATTGTGTTTAATGCAGGTGTGCTTGAGAACACATATAGAATCTTACAACAAATGGTACATGGACAGTGGCTGTTCCAGACACATGTCCTGATCAAGAAAATGGTTCAAAAATCTCAGGCCCAAAAACTCTAGATTAGAGAAATTTGCTGATGGGGGAAAAGCAAAAGTCACAAGGTATATAACAAGAGAATGCTATGTGTGGAAGAAACAATTCACATCAGGTTCAAGGAGCTCAGAAAAGATTTTGAAGATGACCCAGATGCTTTAGAGGAAGCTCTTAATTGGCTGAATATTGGAAAAGACTCAGGATCCAAGCAGATAAACACCTCAGAAAAGAAGACTCCAGATTTCAAATCCTTCATAAAGTTTGCTCAATACACCAAAGCCGACACTAAGCAATAATTATGAACAAGAGGAATAGCAACCTGAGGATGAACAAGAAAGTGATGAAAAACATAAGCACAGCAACTACAAAGGAGTCTCTGACCTTAAAGCTATCTCTCAAAACTATGTTATAGGAGACATCTCTAAAGGAGTGAAGACTCGATCCTCTCTAAGAAATACTTCAAATTATGCTCTAATCTCTACTATTGAACCTGCATGCATTAAAGAAGCTTTAAATGAAAAAGGATGGATGGAGGTTATGCAAGAAGAGCCGAATCAATTTGAGAAAAGCAAAGTTTGGACTCCTGTAGTAAAACCAAATGGAAAAACCATCATTGGAACAAAATGGGTTTTTAAAAATAAATTGGATGAAGCAAGCAGAGTGATCAGAAATAAAGCAAGACTGGTTGCACAAGGCTACAATCAACAGGAAGGAATTGATTATGATGAGACCTTCACACTAATCGCTAGAATGAAAGCCATCAGAATGTTACTTGCCTTTGTTGCCTACAAGGATTTTACTCTTTATCAAATGTACGTCAAGTCAGCATTCTTAGATGGTTATCTCTCTAAAGAAGTATACGTAAAGCAACCACCGGGGTTTTGAAAGTGATGACTTTCTGAACCATGTCTACAAATTAACAGAAGCTCTCTATGGTCTAAAACAAGCTCCCCAAGCTTGGTATGAAAGGATAAGTAGCTTCTTGATAAAGAATGGGTTTGTAACACCCTAACAGAACCCCACTGTGCTTAAGTTCACATTTGGATTCTATTAGTTGTCACTTATGCCTTACATTTATTTTCTTTTGAAATTAACTTAGAAAAATAGGTGGAAGTTTTTTTTTTCTTTAAATAAATTAATTTTTTGAAAACTTAAGCCTGTAACGAGAAGTGAAATACATAGTGCTTTTATAATAATCAAGTTACATTGCGCACTTAATTAAATAAGCGGAATAAGAGACTAAGTGTAGAACTATTATCACATAAACTGAAATATAATCACTTAATACATAAGTCACAACAGGGCATATATCATACTGATAAGTTATTACAAATAACAATATAAGTTCTACTATTACTAATTGTTTCTCACAAACTATAATGTAACTAAAGCTCAGAATGCTCCTACTTGAAAGGTTTGAAATCTTCACGCGCTACCTCCTTCCTCAGCTACAACTTCGTTGCTTTAGGTGGACACGTCTGTCGCTGGTAACGACAACGGAAAATAAACATAGGAATGAGAAATACATGATTTCTCAGTAGGAGTTCCTACTTGTACTAAAAGTGTCATCGTTGTCGTCCCAGTCACTTCGGGTTTATTATAAAAAGGTGAACAGGTAAGGATTCAATTATCAAACTTTCACAAACGTGATTAGCCGAAGTGTAGTTACTTTTAAACTAATCTTGAATATTAGCAGAAATATCCATTCAGTATTTCATCAAGCATACATATAAGCATATCATGAAAAACCACTAATAAGCAATAATCATTTAGGAGCTGCTTGCATTTCATGATTACTCATCATCAACATTCACTTGTTTAGTGATCATCATCTTTCATTTATTTCATCAACATATTTCTTAATTACTCACGGGATGAATGCATCAATGCCTTAGACCACCCTAAAAGGGTAATGAGCTCATATCATGGCCGTCGCCACATACTTTTAGTTTTCTTTCTGTTGCCATGATCTCAACGGTTTAGGGGGTTAAGCCGTGAGTTTAGCTCAAGTCCACTTTTCCAGACTATCATTGCTACTTTTTCAGGTTTTACTTTTATTCTCACTGAGTGAAATCATCGATACCTTAATCCTCAAATAGGATTAAGCAGTGAGTTGGTCTATTTATTATTTCATTTGAAACATGAATGTATGCACATTAATAAATCATGGCACAGTAAATCATTTTATCATTATCATTTCATATCTCATCAATACATTCACATTTCCGTATATCACTTCATGTAACATAGACAATATCATGTAAATCTCATAGTAAACATTCTCATAGATAATTCATATTAAGCAACCTAAGTTATCAAGTTAGGTCTCTAGTGTTCCTAATAGGTTATGAATATCTTGGTATTATCTTTTTCTCTTAGTCTTCTTTGTACTCTTAGTATTTCCATTAATACATTAATACCCTTTAAGATATTTTTAGAGGTTCTTTATATATTTTTATTATGACTTTTATATATATCTCCTAAAGATTATTATTCTACTTAAATCCTTAAAATTATCTCTTTACAAGACTTGAATCTTTTATTTAGAGTTCTAACATCTTTTAGAATAAAATTTGTAGCACTATCATCTTAGATTAGTGTAAATCAACTGTAAATTGTGCATAGTAGGATTCCCAGGAAAGAGAGGTGGGTCACAATGGACACGCTTAAATACCAAGTCTTTCCTTAGCCAGAACCTTTCCAAATTGCACTCTTACAGTATCACGCTACCTTCAAAACTTTCTCAGCACACTGTCCCGAAATTATATCTCTCATTCTGTATTTTCGTGGTGTACAAATTTATGCATAGCATACATAAGTGTGTTTTTAGATGTGTTAGCTTTTCCACAAAGTTGAAATCAGTCCATTTGCATTTTTCTAGAGTGAGTTACACCTATTTTACTACTACAAGGTCAGATTAAGAGTTTCAGTCCTATGCTCTACTTTAAAAATTTATATCTTGGGCTAGGAAAATCCGTTTTAGGTGATTCTTTTTGGAGAGTGTTCTACAATGAGTCTAGTTTATAATAAAAATATTTTCATTTCAAGATCCTTCATATTTTATGAACACTAATTTTCGAAGTAACTACTGCCATAAATAACTATAAATTCCAGCACCTGCCATGTTCATGTCTTAAGTTATCTTTATTAACTCAAGTTTCACATACAATCTTTTAAGTTATATTTGAGTTTGATAACATCATAAAAGTACTCATAGCATAATAGAACATGTTGTGTTTTCTAAAAATATAATTACTCAAAACTTTTGATAATAACTCAAGTTTGAGGCATTCTATCCATGAGCAAAGTTAGAAGCCAACAATACTTGAACAAATAAAGAAGAATCTCCTACCTCTTGTGTAGGGTCTAAAAAGGGTCCTTCTTTTCTTCCTTAAGCTTTGAACAAGAGTCTTTGGAGTGGATGACCATCCTTGAATCTTGGCTCTAGAACTTGAGTGCTTAAGAAAATATTTCTCACTAGAGTTAAAGATTGTAACTCTTGTGAGGGCTAGTGAAAGTTTGGACTTAGGATTTAAGTGTTTAGATGAAGTTTAGAGGATCAAGAGAAGTCTTTGAAGAATATAAGAAGAATGATAGAATAAGAAAGAAAGAACACTTAGGGAGTCTCTGAATTGAAGAGAGTTTGAGGAGTATTTATAGTGGAAAGATTAGAGAAAAAAAACAGAAGAAGGAAAGCACTTGGAGCATGATTTATGGAAACATGTTGGCTGAATTTTGGGATGAAAATGCTCCTTGTTTTGTGCAAACATGTTTCCATGTTTTGTGCAAACCTGTTTCCATGTTTTATGCAAACATGTTGGATGAAAATGCTCCATGTTTTGTGCAAACATGTTTCCATGTTTTATGCAAACATGTTGGATGAAAATGCTCCATGTTTTGTGCAAAGATGTTAGTGTAGATTTTCTAACCTTTAGTGCATGTATGTGATTCAGAAATGTGTATGATGTATGTGGTTAAATTATTGTGTTATCATCTTAATCCAATGGCTTAGATTCATTCTTGTCTAAAGACAAGTCTAGGGATTTGTGCAAATGGCATTGTAGTAATTTCTTTAACTAAGACAAGGATATTTTTGTAATTAGACAATGATAGTGGTATTCTTGTAATTCCATTCATAGAGTAAGGGTATCTTTGTCATTTAATAAGGCAAGAGTAGTTTGGTAATTTCCTTTACATAGCAAGGGCATTTTCATAATTTCCACTAAGTGATGGCATTTTCATAATTCTTTGCATTTTTCTCTAGACATACTTAAGTAGTCTATTTGTTGCATTTCATAACATTTGTCCAGATTCTCTTGGTTTTGCTATCGCTAATTAATATTTATCTTAGTTATAAATTTGGGGATGTTACAGGGTTCAAGAGAGGTAATATTGACACAACTCCATTCACTTTTAACTCGAAAGAACTCTTTCTGATAGTTCAAATATATGTTAATGATATCATATTTGGTGCCTCTGATCATTCTCTTTGTGAAATTTTTTCAAAACTAATATAAAGTGAGTTTCAAATAAGTATGATAGGTGAATTGAAATTTTTCCTTGGTTTGCAAATAAAATAACAAAAGGATGGAATTCTGATTCATCAAAAAAAATATACAAAAAAGCTTTTGAAAAAATTTCACATGGATCAAGCAAAACCAATGAGTACTCCTATGCATCCATCACAAATCATTGATGATGATCAGAATGGTGAAAATGTATCAGAAAGTAGTTACAGAGGAATGATAGGGTCACTATTATATCTTACAGCTAGTAGACCATATATTCAATTAAGTGTAGGGATATGTGCTAGATTCTAATCAAATCCAAAATAATCACACTTCAATGCCATTAAAAAAATTCTCAGATATTTAGTAGGTACTACTAATCTTAGCCTTTGGTACGAGAAAGGTACATCTTGTAAGATTGCCAGCTATTGTGATGCTAACTTTGCAGGAGACATAGTAGAAAGAAAAAGCACCAGTGGCTGTTGTTGCTTCTTTGGAAATAGTTTGATTACGTACCGTGGTCATATAAGAAGCAAAATACTATTGCTCTCTCCACTGCAGAAGCAAAATATGCAGCAGCTGCAAACTGTTGTACTCAAATGTTATGGATCAGAAACCAGCTAGAAGACTATCGCTTGAGGTATTCCAAGATCCCAATATTCTGTGACAATACTAGTGCTATAAATTTAGCCAAAAATCCTATTCAACACTCCAAATCAAAACACATTGATATAAAGCATCACTTCATTAGAGATCATGTTCAGAGAGGAAATGTTAAATTAATGTTTATAAGCACTGAAGATTAAGTGTCTGACATTTTCACAAAACCTTTAACTGAAGAATGCTTTTGTATTTTGAAGAGCTTATTGAACTTAAAGCCTTTTTAAACCTCTTAAGACTATCATCATCTTACAACTCCTAATTTTCCAGCACACCCTTTCATTGCTGATGACAAAAAGGGGCAAAGAGAAATGAAAATCTTATGCTAAAAAAGATAGGGGGAGTAAAAGTTGAGGGGGAGTTTCTCAAAGTTTTCTTTTAAAACTTTTCTCTAAGCATCTGCACTCAATGCATATCATATTGCTTATGATAGTTATTCCAGCACATCTATATATTAGAAAGTCACTTCATGACTGAAATCAAGCCAATTGGCAAAATTGGATTAAAACGTTAACATCTACTTAAATATCTTTGTGATACGAATAAAAGAAGTTATCTGATTTAAATCAGGAAAATCATCAGCATTGATTTGACTCAATTTAAGGCTTCAAAATTCTCTGAGAACAATCTAGATTATGCCTTAAGAAAAAGGATTGACTAAGTCTTGGAAATCATGTAGTGTTGAAAGAAAATGAAGTTTATCGATTTATATTTAGTTTTATTTCTTTCAACCCATCTTCAAAAGATTTTCTTCAATTTGGTTTGTCATCATCAAAAAGGGGGGGAGATTGTAAACTCCAGAATCCTTTAGAAAGTATGATTCTTAATATTTTGAGTAACAACAAAGCCAATTTAAAGAAAATTCCTTGAAAAATGACTAACAGCTACCTTGAGTTTCTTGACAAAGCTTATCAGGTGACTTCGAGATGCATTATCATATTTAAGTTGAGATGATTTCGTTAGGCATGTGCAAACATGTTTTTCTCTCATCAGAAAAGGAAAGATTCAGATGAAGCGAAATTTATCAAGCAAAATGCGTTCATTTGCATCAAATAAGCAAGTCACTGTAACAAAACCAATGAATCAAGGATATGGTCGTCAGAAAGTAACACTGAACTTCAAAAAGAAGGGATTTAATGATTATAACTTTCAAAAGCTGGAATCAATGTGTTAGTCAATCATTTGTCATCATAATCATGGACTATTCATCATTTCAAAGTCAAAGATTGAATATTAGAAGTCAAATAAATTAACAAGAAACGAGCAGTACTCTTCAGAAAGTTCGCATCCTAAAAAGAGAGGGAAATCAATAGATTTGAAAATCAAATTCAAAAGTCAAATCAGTTTCTTTTACCTGGAACATCATCTCTTCAGTACCCTTGATCAACAAAGAAAAGACTTGTTCAGAAGTTCAAAAACCATGTTCAGAAAGTAAAAGAATAGTTTCTGAGAGACTTCAGAAACTTCAACCTACCAACGGCTTCTAAAAAGAACTCCTGACAACTAGACAACCTACTTGTCTAGATTATATTTCCAATACTCAATTGATGCTTGACATATGCTAGTTGAATAGAAGATCAGGGGCAACGGCAAACAAAGGAGAATCATCTATAAATAGAGATGACTGAGCTTCAAAATATAAGAGACGATAGATAGTGCAAAAACGCTGTAAAAATCTTTCCAAATCTCTCTACAGGAATTATCTGCTAGATTCCTTGTATATTAAATCTTCTTTCTGCATACTGTGTTGTTCGTATGTTCTTCTGAAGAAGAATTAATAGAAAGAAGTCACTCAAGCTGGTTCAGACTCATCGCTTTACATTCAGAAGAGGAAAGCTTGGGCGTAGTGTTATTCAAGGTAAATATCATTAAGAATCCTATGTATTGTCGATCCAGTAGTGATCGAAAGATCAAAGCTTGAA
The DNA here is from genome assembly GCA_031216105.1 of Dalbergia cultrata. Classification (NCBI taxonomy): domain Eukaryota; kingdom Viridiplantae; phylum Streptophyta; class Magnoliopsida; order Fabales; family Fabaceae; genus Dalbergia; species Dalbergia cultrata. The sequence continues at coordinate 23,461,161 of CM062353.1, read as the reverse complement.
GAGGCTACTGCAAAACTACTTATTATTGTTGAGTTAGTAAGTGTGATTTACTAATGTTTGTAAGAGCTTAGAAAGGCTACGGTAAAGACTATCCTATATTGTTATTTCCTCGGGTTGAGGAAGCTTAATGGAACTTGGTGAGTATTGAGAACCGAATGTAGGCAAGTGTTTGCCGAACCAATATAAATCTTTGGATTCAATATCTTCTCATCCTTAATCTCTTTTATTTTATGGTCTTTGATTTTGCATAAATACTTTATCATTTTTTATCTACTTACTAAAATTACTAGATTCAGAAAGTTACTTTTTGAATAAACTAATCTATTTTCCGCTACACTTCAAGTTCGAAGCTTGATAGAGTTTCTGTGAAAAAGTTTTCAGTATAAAGATTAAAGAAAAAGAAGCATGATTCAACCACCCTCTTTTTCATGCATTTTCTCATTATCAGTTTGTACTTGGAATTTTCGAGAAAAAGAAAGTGCATCAGCTTCAAAGGGGCAACCTAATAACACACAATTAACCCATAACCAAACAAGCATCAAATTGCTACTAAAACCAATTAGAAATAAAGAGGTGGAATAGAAAATGAATGGTTATGCAACACATAGGAGGATAAAACTTAAGCAACAATAACATTTTCAACAGACTTAGCAATGGAATTGGAAGCAATCACAATCGAAAGCCAAATAGAGACATATGCGAGGGATTCATATAATCAAAGTGAATTAAGGGAAAGAGGATGCACCAAATTCAAGCAACATAATTGGATCCTTACCATGCTCCTTGTCGTTACCATGCAGAATGTTGTCGAGCATGAGGGCAACTTCAACATCGGGGATAGGGCATCTTCCTTTAGTTGGAGCGTGTAGATAGGAGGTCTGGGATTCTTCACATTATATTCACAAGCCACGTGACCAGGCTTTGCACATCTGTAGCATAAGCCTTTTCCATACATGATTACGTAACTTCTATTATTCCTACCTCATTCATTCTAGGCACTTGTCTTCACAGGCTTTGAAGATTTTGCAAGGATCTCTTGGGGTTTCTTACCCCTTTGGCCACTAGCTTGGAAAGACTTCCTTTGTTGCTGGGCCTTGAACTTCTTCTTGGGGGCATCGATGCTCGATTTTGCCCTTCGATTTGTTGAACTAATTTAAATTTTCAAGACACCACATTTATAGTCTTACTTTAAATAGCTAATGTTTGTCATTTAACTATTTGATCTATTCCTTAAAATATGTATTATTATACAATCATCAGGTAAGATAAATAAATTTTTTAATTTAAATATATATATATATATATATAAACTATTTTTTGAATTATTTTATGAAAAAGAGGATGCTACATAATATAATAATAAAACTAGTTAGTTTAGTTATTTTTAATAAATTATCAATAGCTATTTAAAAAAATAACATTAGATGCATTAATGTTTAAAAAATAAAAAATAATGCATAAACATACTAAAACTTAATTGTTCCATAACTAAAAAAAATTTAAAGAATGAATATTTTGTATTATAAAATAAAATAGTAACTTTTTTTCAAATAAACCGTTATATTTTTCATTTTTGTTAAAAGTTTATATTGAAGGGAAAACACATTACAATCTAAAATTGGAATGTATCCCTGAGCTCATCAAGTGCTCTCGTGTTTATTTATGAATAACTAGCCAATAAACAAAAAAAAGCTTGAGAATCAAATCCATATCATTTCAATGTATGAGTGAAATATTAACTAACTGGACTAATCCATTGGCATTCTAATTGTTTTACAAATAAATATGTTTGTTGTATGAACCTTTTTTGTTTGGTGAATCTATTTAAATTTTTAAGTGTGAACCTACATGAAATTTTCTTTTGTTAGGAATTTAGTTAAAGCTTATTCTAAACATGAATTTAAATTATGCATGTGAATTATTAATATTATTATTATTATTATTATTATTATTATTGGCATTTTATTAACAAGTATTTTAGAAAATAAATTTTTTATAAAGAATATCATTTTTAAATTTTAATATATTAAATGTTAAGCTTAAAAATAAATTTTTAAAATATTTAGCTAGCAACTATTAATGAAAGGTTTATTTAGACTGGTTAGAGAATAGAAAACACCTTAAAGTTTTCCATATACTCCTTTCGTCCAGTTTTTAGTGTCTCTTACGAAATTAGTAAAAATATAGTACATTATAAAATCAATATGTCTTAATACAATTTTATACCTAAATATATTAATTTTATTATATATTAAATATTACTAATTTTCTAAAAGATATTTAAAAGTGAACGGAGATAGTATTTAATACATTAAAAAATTAATAAACTTTTCAAAAAAATGTTTCTTCCTTTTATTTCCCAACCCTTACCGCAATGGCAGCACAAATCTCGGTCTTCGAATTTCTAGAGATTTTATCATTATTTCGTTTTCTCCATTTTAAGAAAAACGAGTGAGATTTGGATTTCCAATCTGATCGTTGTCAGTAAACAGAATGGTAGGAAGTAGGAACCTTGCTTCTGTGCCTTAGATACATGGTAAAGTTTAACTGGATCTTTTTATTCCTGTTTGTCGGGAACATCGCCCACTCAAATAAAAGCCAATAAAACCAGCTTTTGGAATCTCGACGAGTTTGGACGTTTGAGTTGACTGAAAATGGTTGGATGGTACTACTTTATTCTTTGATAAAAATTCATCTTTATTTACAAATATATATTAAAAAAATAATCAGATAAATTTAAAATATAAAATAAATTAAAATATATTTTATAATATTATTTTTATCATTTATTCTAATATTTTCTTTCATATATAATCTATCCATTAACTTTCTCTTTTATAAAAGTATATAAAAAAATAATTAATATTATTTAAAAATTTTTAAAAAATAGATAATAATTAAAAAATAAAATTTTATAAATGAATGTTTGTTAGAGAACAGGTGGTATAAAATAAGTTACCGGTAGTTGAGAGGAGAGGATGATGGATGCTAAATGCTGTACAGTTGGTCATAGTTTGACTGAAAAACGTGATGTTATGAAAGTTATGAAACGATTGATGAGGTCATGACGAAGGGAAGGAGAAAAGTAAGGAAATACGGTGCGGTGCATTGGGCATATGTAGAGGAAGTAGCTTTGATATCTCCTATTTTTAAATAGTGTTTTTTTAATAATATTTTTTATTCCCAAATCAATAATTATCATATAAAAACATAAAAATTAATTATCACATAAAAAATAAGAATTAAAATAAACTTAAAAATTTATAAGTTATTAAATATATAATATATATTTTTCATATCTATATTATTAATAAAGGAGATTAGTGTGAGTAACCATCTGTTGATATTTTATCACTACATTGAAATTTATTTTCAAGTCCATCAACTACTATCTCATTTACCTCCACTTTTTTTTTTCTTTTTTCATGTAACTAGCCTATTTTTTAGTGTAATAAAAGGTATATAACAATTAAAAAAATCTTTAATTTCTATTAAATATAATATCAAATAATTTCATATTAATTATATATAAAAATTGATATCTAAAATAAAAATGTAGCTTCACTTGAAGGGCATTCCCTTGATAACTTTTTTTTGGTGTCTCCTTATTAGATTGAAATATGTGTTCAAGTATATTAATATAATTTTATGTGTAAAAAAGAAAAAAATAAAATAAAAGCTATGTATGTAACTGCTATTACAAACACAGTTAACCACCATTTACCCCACTATGCAAAGTATTTTCACATATTGGACCTTCATAGAGCTGCAAACATTGAATAGTTATTAGTTGTTAGAATACTTTTATTTTTGAAATATTACTTACTATAATACTAAAATTCATTGACATAAAAAATGTGAACTGTTAGCCATGAAGTGGCTATCAATTCACTAGTGATAACAATTGATTTGGGGACATGGAAGGGGACACCATTTGAGAGCATAAAATTTCCATCCTAGAAAGGTGTCGTGGTTCATTAAATAGATTTGGTATAATTGGTTGGGTAAATCCATCACGGCATCATTATTTTGAGTAGATAATTTTTCATGGCAATATTTTTAATTTTGACAACAATTTTGTCATTTTGTTGGATTTTCATTTTGATAGAATGACTAAGTTGACATCAAAATAAAAGATATCAATATTAAATTAATGATGTCGAAACTAAAACTACTAAGACTCTTTTGATGTCAAAAAGTTTATTAGCATCAAATTGAAAATGTTAGGACAAAAATTTTTTTTACTCCTATTTATAAAATTGACTATGCTAGCTAAAAGGTAGAAATAAAAAGTTTGTTCTTTCTAGAGTAAACAACATTTTTATCCTACCGTTTTCAATTTGATATCAATTTAATCATAAAATTTTTAATTTAGACATCAATTTAGTCGTTTTATTGGATTCTGACTTTGATATAATGACTAAATTAACATTAAAATAAAAAAATTTAGAACAAAATTGATATCGAAACTAAAAAAAGCTAAGACTAGATTCATGTCAAACAAATTTCTAGATTCAAATTGATATTGAAAATTTTGTACGGATCAAATTAGTGTCAACATAAAATAGTTAGGACCAAAAATGTTATTTAATCTTCTTTCAATGTTTTTAATGATTTGAAAGATTATAAAATTTATTTTTCCCATTAAAACTTACTATACTAGTGCGCTTAGTAAAACCCTTTTAAAATGGACTAAATTTAAAATATCAAATTCATGCCAGAGAAATATCTGAGGGTCAATTAGTTTTCCAAAATTTAGAAGTACTTTTGTAGTCCTCAATATAATTTTCATTGAAGAAAAGTGGGAAATATATGTTAGTTCTTATATTAGCTAATCATTCTAGCACTTAATGGAAAAGTATATGTTTACCATTAAATTTTTTTTTATCTAACCCTTTGATATGCTCCACATGCCTTACTACTAATCTCTCGTGTCGAAACTATCACATTTCAAAATTGTCTTTCATTAACTATGCTTATACATCCTCAAACCCGTTAATTATTTTTTCCATTTTCACACGTTATGTCAAAATGAGATTATTTAGTGCTCTCATGGATTTTAATGGAATCAAATCATCAATTTAGTAGTTCAACATGTACTTTTTCATTAAATGTTGAAATGACAAATTAACTTTAGAACTAACAGGTCTTCTTTTATGAAAAAGTGAGGGAAAAACTTTTAAATTATAAAGGACTAATTTGAAATATTTGTTTGAAACAAACATGGATTTTTTTTTATCTTTAAAATTTTGGTATAAAATTTAAAAGAGATCATGGATGAGAATTATAACATAGAAAAACTATACTGAATTTGCCAAATTATGTGCCTGATCCGCAGCAAATAATTGAGATTTTTATATATCTAAGTAGTATTGTATAAGTATCTCCAAACACAAGATATGTGTAGTATTGTCCTAATCTATCTAAGTTAATTACATTCGGTAGTATTACACTTGCCACACCAAACTAACTTTATGGCCGCTATTGGTTCGAATTACAAGAGATGAATAAGTTTATGATCTGCAAAGATATTCTTAACCCCAAACATTATAGAAGGGTGATATTCAAAATGAATCCAGGGAGAATGTTTTATCTCAAATCTCATTAACGGATCGTTTAGATCTAGGTAAAATGTAAGTAAAAATGTGTAGAGGAAAGAAAGGTTGGACATATGATCCCTTGTCCCTTCGTTTGGATGAAGGATAAGAGAGGGAGAAGAGAAAATTGAAGGTGAAACCCACTTTTAAGAATTGAGTAATGTTATTTGGACTCATAATGTATGAGATATCATACCAATACATTTACATCTATCAATAGATGAGATGTAGGACCCAAATTAAGTCAGATTTACATGACCCAAATTAAGTGGAATCCACATCTCATTCAAGGGCATATACTAGTGTCTATACTGTGAGTACAAATAATGTTTCTCTTACAAATTTCAGCCCTCATCTCCTAGACAATAAATAGAAAAGGGAGAGAAAAAAAATGTTAAAAAGGCATTTATAGCTATAGCTTGGTAAACAGACCAGTCCGATCCGTTTTAACCCGGTCCGCCACGGACTAACATTAAACGGATTGGACCGAACCAATCCACTTCATGAATGGACTGGCATTTTGCCTGATTTGTGTCCGCACTGCCTAGGCCCACCAATCTGCGGACTAGCTTTTTTTTTTTTACTTTTTTTAATACCCTATATTATATATTGATATTTATACGTATTTAATAATTACATCACAAAAATTACAAAATATATTATATTTAAATTTTACAATATACAATTTAAATTTTAAACAAATAACAGTACTAATTACTAAATACCACAAATATTAAAATCTAAGTGTTAATTTTTCAAAGTAATAACATAAAAATTACAAACCAATCAAATATGCATAACTTCTCCAATTATAAAAAAAATATTTAAACTACTAAAGAATATAAATTAACAACTACTAACTATCAAACACCAAACACAAATAAATCAAATACTAAATACAAATATAAAAATAGTAAAATAAACCAACTCACCAAAACAACAGTCTTAACACATCAAATTTAAATTATTACAAAGTCCATCCATCACCATCAAGCACATAAATAATGTTCATCCATAAAAATATAAATAAAAATATAATGTCCTTGCAAAGGCCATCCATCAGAAAGATAAGGTAAAGAATACAAATGTTTCCAAAGTCCACTAAAATTATGGCCTAGTAGCAAGTAGTGGGTTTCAAGTAGTGGGCTTAAAGTGTCTTTGTTTGTGGCCTAGTAGCAAAATTATTTGTGAGCTGGAGGCTGGACACTAGAGCTTAGTCTCTATGTCTACAGTATACGGGTTAGGCAGCCTAGTCCATGGACCCCGCGAATCAGGCCTGTTTAGCCCGCGGGCTTGGCGGAGCGGATCAAAAAAATCCACGGGTTGGCTAGTTAAAAATTTTTTGGTCTATTTTCATGCGAGTTGCGAGTTAAACGGGTTAGTCCGCAAACCATGGTCCATATACACAGCTTTATTTATAGCCCAAGTGAAAAATAAAATTACTTTAGCATTAATAAAACTTTAGCATTAAAATTTTTTATCATTGAATCTTAGCAAATTAATTTTTTAATAATATTACAAAATTAATTATTTGTTTAACTAACAAGTATTTAAAAATTAAATTAAATAAAAATTAATTTTACTACAATAAAAATATATATGTCCATTTAGGTTTTTGTTTAAGTATCATGGGGTATCAATACCCTTTGTGCAATTAACTATTGTGATTTGATAGATTTCCAAAAACTTGAATTTGTGGAACACGTAACTCATTTTTAACCACAAATTACTAATAGGTACTGGTATCCCTGAATTTTATAGGGATATTAGAGAAATCCCTGTCATTTTAATACAATTTTTATTTTCTTTCCTATCATTATCTATTTTTTCCCTCTCATTCTTTCTCCTCGTCTAAACAAATCATAAGAGTATGTTGGCTAATAAACACATGACGAACACTGTTTTAAAACTTGAACCAAACTGGCTGTTTTAACCAATGAACTGGTAAACCCGCCAAGTGATAAGTCTGAGCAGCCTAGCAGATAGGAGATGTATACGAACTGATTTAACTCGCCAATATTTTGGGAAAACCGGTGACCCAGTGAGTTGTCGATTCTCACAGTTCAACCATCTCAGGAAAAATAACCTGCAAGTCGCAAGGAGAGGGGAGGGAAAATGGAGGAGTTGTGCCACGCTGTTGCTTGAGATCAAGTAAATCGATCCATGACGCCATGCCATTCTTTGGTCAAGACTAGCACCACTATGCCATACCGCTGAAGCGCAAAGAGAGAAGGAGAGAGAGATGAGTTGAGGAAGATAGGAGAAGATGAGACAGTAGAGGTTGCTAGCTTGCTGCAACACTATGTGTATTTTAAAAGAGAGAGAAATTAAAATGTTAGGGTTTAGGTACTTTTACCTTTTTGTTTTCCACTCTTTTTGCTTTTTAGGTTGTTTCTATACCATTTTTTGTGAAATATGGGCCAAAGCCCATAGCCCATTCATCTTTGGTTGTGAATAGCAACATTGCCTGTGGACAATAATGTGCTCATAATAAAAAAGAAAAAAAGTGGGCTCTGAACAAAAAAAAGAAAGGGATGATATAAAGAGCCTAATTTCTTTTCTTGTGGGGATTTTTAAAAAGGTTAAAACAAATTTTTATTGTAGAAATATATATATTTTATAACTTAATTTCAATAATTATTAATTTCATATATGTTATATATATTAATACAAGTATACAAATTGTTAAAATGTATTAAATTGTTAATCATTTATATTATTTTATTCTATATAGTAATTCACTGACCTAGTGCTTCAACCCACGGCCGACTCAGTCTGAAATAAAAATTCTCTTCATCATGTTTGATGACGCAATAATATATGATCAAAAGGTTTTTTCAGAATGATGATGGTTGGCATGATCAATAAATGTTTGCAATAAATTGATCTATCCAAGCTGATTTTGTTCTGTAAGGCTTATATAGCGTTGAAAACTGAAAATGTGATCGTTAGCAAATCAAACATTTAAAAGCAAAACACAAAATGAAATAAAAAAGATGCCATTGTTTTGTACTTGTAGTTTCTTTTAGAAACTTTTCCAGAAGTCAATATCGAGAACTGATCATAAATGGTAATTACTAATTAGCAAGGTTTTGAAAATCGGACCGGGTATCGAACCAGTCAAGGTAAGGATTTAGAGGTTTAAAGGTTCAACCGGTTCAACCGGGGGTCCAACCGAAATATAATCGATATATAATAAAATATATATTTATATAAATATATAAAATAAAACATGTCATAAAATATAATGAAAAATTTAATAATATATATGTGCATTAGTTAAAAATGATATCAATTACTATAATTGTACACTTTACTTTTTTAAGTTTAAAGTACAATTAATTTAGCTATCTTTTAAATAACAATTAGAATTAAAACAAGGTCTAAAAATACAACTTATATATGTTGTTAATTTATTTACCTCTTATATTTATTTACCTCTCCAAACCTTTTTTAGGTGAAAAAAGAAAATAAAAGAACAAAAAAGGACAACATGCAGCGGCCAAGAGGGAAGGCCATATATCTTGCTTGAGCCTCTCCCATGATGCAGCTCGTGTCTCTCTTTCAGGGGCCAGGGACCAGCCAAGATGCAGTGGCCAAGAGGGAAGCTATGGGGCTGGGGACCAGCCAAGGTGCAGCGGCCATTTTTGCTTGAGCCTCTCCCATGATGCAGCATTCGTGTCTCTATCGTCCAAGCCATGCTCTTGTAATCCAAGTCCCACATTGAGTACTTCACAGTGGGTAGCTAATTGTTTTTTCTATAAAAGGAGAGGAAGGCCGATTGGACAAAGGATAACAATGAATGGCCTATTGCCCATGACTTGGGATGAAGTAATGGGCTGCAAAATTTCGATTTAACACAGCTAAAGTTTTCTGAAAACTAAAACCGCTAACCGGTTTAAAGTGGTACTGTTTTGGCGGTTTTTGACCGGTTTTTAGAATGACGGTTTTTCTTATGTAATCGGACTGGATAGGGCTCTGGTTTAACCGGTTGAATCGGCTGGTTCGGTCCGATTTTCCGAACCATGCTAGTTAGTCATCGTGACAGTTTTTGTAGATCAATTGCCGACGTTTCTTCCGATTCTTTTATCTCTTCAAAAGCCATAAAAGGAAGCTCCCCCGATGTAGTTTACAATAGATGGTTTAGGTCAGATTGGATTAAATTTGAATTCAATTTAATTTTTAAACTAAGTCAATTTTTAAAACTCGAATCTGACCAGATAATGATCCGACTAGTAACCGGGTCATCCAACCTTCAAACAACATAATACATAGTAAAACTATGAAATTTTATTAGTAAGAAACAAAATCTAAGAGATATTTTGTTATATATATTTCAAAACAAATTATACCAATATAAAAATAATATCAAATTATGTAAAATATATTAATTGAACTGTAAAATCTTGTAACATGTCACTAATTATAATGAAAAAAAATCTCTAAAAGAATTATTTAATGTTAGGTCGGATTAAGCCAATTCGAAATATAAGATGCACCTGATCTGAAAAATGCATTTGATCAAATTTTAGGACTTGTTTGCTTTGCTTTTTTCAATTTTTAATTTTTCATTTTTGTGAAGGAAAAATTAAAAATTAAAATTATTAAAAACTAAATTAAAAATTAAAAACAACAAACCAAATAGGCGCTTAACGTACAAACTTGGTCCATAAAGCTTCTGGTTGGACTGGATTAGCAGCAGACCACGTCGGGTAATGGCAACCCCTACTCCCCCATATACTTGGAGGTTAATCAGCATGTGGATACACAGGTCAATGTAATGACATGTTTTGTGTCCGAGGTAAAATTACTGACATCGTCCAAACAGTTGTCCATTTGAGTAACGGGCCTAACGTTCAAAAGCCCAACTCCTTTTACAGGCGCTGATAGACAAGTCGATTCACACGAACAAATTCGGGTCATGTCAATTGTCATCCCTCGTCACATATCAAACAGATCATATATGGTGCCCAATTTGCTGAAGGATATTGGAGGCCGAAAAATATAAAAGAAGTTAGCTTGGGTTAATGAGATCTAGACACGATCCAATTTTTTGTCAAGTCACTTTTCTGACTTTGATCTCAACGAAATAATGTGACTAACAATGAAGTGAAATGGGGTTAATTTGACATTTATATGACATGTACAAGTTTAGACATGCATAGTTAAGTTATGAAATAAAAAAAAATAATTAGAAATAATATTTAAATGATATTCTATAACCTTACAGAAAAAATATATTTTATAACACATATTTTCAAAATATGCATTTCAAAATAATTTCTTTTAATATAAAAATAACATTATTATATAAAATATACTAACTGAAATATAAAAGTTTCAGATTTTAGTTTTAATCTTGTTTAAAATCTAATTTTTCAAGAATTATGTGACTTCAACAAGTATTAACATGAATCTGTCTCATAAATATACCGAATCAAAATTCTAAAATATAAATTCAATCTAATCTACTTTGAATTGAAATGGAGTTATCGTGCTGAAATCATAAACGCATATGGAGAATACAAACTACAAAGAGTTATGTTGGGTAAACATAGTTTGTATTTGACACTATATCAACATACTATATAACAAGGAAGGTTTACACTTTATTCGATAGTAGATGAATATAAGTATATACAATGCAAATTAGGTATCTCTAACATTATTTAACTACAAAGATTGTTCTTTCTCCTTGCCGCTGATGGATGTCGATAACATCACTTGTCAAAGGAACAAGTATAGTTTTACAGCACGTTGAGTCCTTATAATTTCCACAGTATTTCTAAAAAATTAAAGAATAATGTATAGATAATATAATTTTTTTATACTCTCATTTAATTATATATTATCATATAAACAAATATAATTGGCTCTTACATCTATCATGAAGGATTATATGGATAAGACCATTTAATTTAATATTATTTGGTCCTAACAATTTATTTTTATCAATTTAGTCTCAATTTTTAATTTTGACATTAATCTAATTTTAACATAAATTTTTTACATCAATTTATTCTCCATATTTTTATATTTGACAATATTTTAGTCATTTGGTTGGATCTTCGTTAATTTAGAATGTGCTTGAAAATGAGTGAAAACTTGGACAATATTTTAGTCATTTTGTTGGATCTTCATTAATTTAGAATGTGCTTCAAGATGAGTGAAAACTTAATGGAGTGAATAAATTGATATCAAAATTAAAATTTTTAAAATAAATTAATATAAATTTTTTTTGTTAAAGTGAAATTGATGTTAAATTAAAAGTATTAGAACAATTATTTACTCAAAAAATAAAACACTATCTTAATATATTCTTACTATCTATTTACACTAGCTTAATTTTTATATACTAACAATGTAAAAATATTTTACAATGTCACCTAATTATGTATTGTCACATTAGCAAAAGTGGTTAAATCTCATGCTCAATACTTAATAAGTCATGCAAATAGAATGATTTAATTGAATGATGATATAAAAACTTTTGTTTACATTGTTTATGCATATAAATTAAACTCTATTTATACATCACTAAATAGAAGAATCTAATTTCAATACACTAATAACGTGAAAGAGTTTTATACCGTTATCAAATTAAATTTCTCTATTTATCAAGTAGTAAGGTGAGACTTAACCATATTGATTAGGATAAAATTATATGATTGAATAGTTATGCAAAATCTTTACACTCTCATGAAATTAAAGTTAAATACTAAATATAATAAGCCCTCACATATACTATTGAAAGATAACATGAATTAATAGAAGAATTTTTATTAGATCACATAAAAGTTTTAAACTGTGTCATAATGGAAAGGGCATTGGCGTAACTTCACAGTTCACACCGAGAATGAATGCGCTAAACCAATGGTCCAACGCGATGCGAAACATGGGAGACAACGAAAGCGACAACTACGTCGGGACACGACGCCGTTTCATACCGGACCCTGCCCACATCGTCCGTACCTTTTCAGTTTTCACTCCTCTCTGTCCAACATAACACAACAATTCCATTTTTCCTCCCTTTCTTCCATTTTCATGTGCCCATTTACATCCCATTAACCACAAAACAACAACAAAGAAAAAGCCTGTGCCATTTTCGAACATGGTAATAATAATAGACAAAAAGAGCAGTAGAGAAGAGAACACAACATTCTTGGACAGAAACAGTAAAATGAGCTCTCTTTTTCTTTCCAATATGCCTCATGTCTTTACAAAGGAGGGAGCCACAAAAAAAAGCAAGCAAACCATGACAAACCCAAATATCACCCAACACCCAAAAAATTAAAAAAAAAAAAAAAGAGAGAAAAGAAAACATGACTTGACAAAGTAGAAAATTTGATTGATTAACAAGTCAGTAATAAGTGTTCCAAAATGGAGTACGGAGTGACTCACAAAAGACCACTCCTCTTCCCTCAGCCGCATTGCCATAATTTGCTATATGCATTAGTAGTAGCAGTAGTAACAAGTAACACCCTCTAGCAGTAGTACTAATAACAATAACAGTAAGTAAGTGAAACTAACAATAACACTGTTCCACGAAACTTCCTTCTTCTTTTCTTTTCTCTCTTTTTTTTTTTTTTTTAAAAAAAAAACTTTCAATCCCATATATTGCAATGATATGATATTATATGTATCTCTCAGAGCCAAAGGGCACCTGCTTCTTTGAGGAGAGGGACCAAGGTGCCATTGATGTGGCAGGCCATGACTCTGTCCATGGTTCCGACAAGCTTGCCTCCAATGAAGACGACAGGGACCACAGAGGTGGTGCCAAGGAGCCTGACGAGGGCCCTCTCGAGTTCGTTCCCTCGAGGGTCCTCATCAAGCTCGTGCACCGCGGGGTTCACACCCATCCCGCAAAACAGCCTCTTTATGGCGTGGCACATGCAGCAAGTGCTTATGCTGAATATCACCACCGCGTTCTCCGACGCCAGCCTCTCTATGCGCTCCAGCGGGTCCCCACCAACACCCACCATAGCACCACCCCTTGGCCCCATGTAGCTCCCCCACGACGCCGCTTGGTAGTGCATTCTTGCAAGATTATATGTGAAATGTGTTTGTGGTGAAGTTGAGGAGAGTTAAGAGGGCTAGAGAGAATAACAATGAGTTTTGGTTTGTGTGAGGAATTGGGGAGAGGGGAGGGCGATATTTATAGAGGTGAAAATCATCACATCTTAGGGAGTGTGACTGGTTCACTGGATCATGTTGTCGTTATAGTTAGTATTCTTAAATTCTTAAATAAATATCATGGGAGGGTGTGCAGTGTGCTATACTAGCTTCTGCTTTTTGTCACAATAATAATAATAATAAGTAATATTGTAGATAAAGTTGGTCTCACTCTCATCAGTAGTCGTCACCTTATGCAATGTAAGAGAGAGAAGGGATTTTGTGTCATTTTACATTAAATTTTTTATTTTTTATGATGGATAATTTCTTTATATACGTGATGTTTAATTTTTAGACTGTAATAATAATCAGTTAGGTTGATTTGCTTAAGCTTGAAACAGGCAATTCTTCTTGGAGTGATGATTGTGTTCGGGAAAGAAGGTTCTGTCAATAATTCTGCCTTTAAGAGAAATTGAGAAGATAGATAGTATATGTTCACTGTCCTCTTTTTTCTTTTTTTTTTACAGTATTTTCTTACCCAATACGGGAAAGCTAATTTCTGGAAATATGGTCAAACCAAAAAAATCTTGTTACTTGTTTATATGTAGGAACTTGGAGATACAATCTAATTTATGTATTTACAAAATCCAAATTTCAAGATAGAATAATTAATTAAGATGGAGCCATTATTTTTACAATTTTTTTTTGAAGACATAACTCTATTAACTCATATTTGGACATACTGACATAAAAGTGCAAACGACTCATATATGAATAATTTTATATTAAATAAAATTAGTGAATCCCACTTTTCATTTATAATTCGTGCAAATATGAATTGTTAAATTTATACGTATAACAATTTTTCTTACTTTTATTTATTGAGGTTGTGAGCATGGGATTAGAGAAGAGCGTGTTTAATTGAAAGGAAGGAAGAGGGAGGGAGGGAGGGAGAGAATAAATTGTCATTGAGAAAGGGCGGGGGAGGAGACAGCGTGGACAGGCTTTTACAGAAGAGAGTTGTTGGGGCTAATAGACGGCCGAAACCGTCCTTGTTGTCGGCCCTACACGATCCAAAGGCATGAAAGTGGCCATCACGAACCTCTGTTCTTCTCCTGCATTTGTGTTTCTTCCAATTTTTGACACCTTGCTGCATGTGCGTTTGGTCTGCTTTGCTTTTCGTCACTTCATTGCCCTGGCTAGTAGCAGTGCTGCTCCTTGCGCGCTGGTAAGCAAACCAGGACAATTTACAAACGAATATGTTGGTTGAATATAAATTAATTTGCAGTAAACTCCCCAATTCAATAAAAATACTAGACTAATGAATCACTAAAAATTTGAAAAAGAAAAGGTAAAATAATAGTGTGTTTGGTGTTGATAAAAAATAGTGTTTGATTTTGCCATTATAGATTTAAATGGTGAAGAACTTGGATGAGAGATGAACTGACTTATATTTAATAGCTTGATATAATAAGTAATTTTTTACAAAAATTAAAATAGTAATAACCTCGAAGCAAGTATTCTTCATTTTTATCCGAAATTGATTGATTTTAAATCAATAATTGACTTTGAAGAATAGATCCAACAAAATACAAAACAGAAAGTGAAAAATGCAGCTGGAATGTCCTAATGGAAAACCAAGCACACTTTTTAAAAAAAAAAATCAAAACAATGAACGTTTACATAAAGGAAAAATTGTTTGATATTGCATTAAAAGATTTTTAAAAAATGAATGCACAATTTAACGATTTTAATGTTTTAATCTTTTTAGTTCTTTATATTTTTTCGGAACGAAACTTCTGCGTTTCTTTTTTTTTTTTTAAGTTACCATAATCTTTTGATTTCATGATCACGTTATAATTAAATTTTGACAAATGGATGTGACTCAAAAAAGTGCCGAGAATATCAGATGGAATGGAAGGGGGGGGGGGGGGGCTCCACTTATTGCATGCATGTTGCCTAATCTGAGCCTGATATCAACAAAGATCCTAAAATTCCCTTGTTTGCTAGAAGTAATCTGCATTTTTATTAAGGGCGGCTTCCGCGTTCAAATTACTCTACTTTTGCAGAGAATAATTTATCGGATAAAAAGAACTTGTCAGCAGAAGATACACGCTATCCATCAGTCACAATCTTCCTTAGGTATCACAATAAGATTTTCTGAGAAACAGACATCAAATTTTCTTTTTTTTTTTTTTTGTTTTGGCAGAAACATCAAGCTTATGCCTACCTATTTCACTGGCCAATTATTTTTGTCTCTTGATAGATTATACCCCTTTAATCATCCTCATATAATTTTCAGTGGGTACAAATATTCTGGTTTCTCTAGACGTGGGGAATAAGCATCATTCACTTGCTCTTAGAAAACAAAATTAGAACTAACATGTCCAAAAGCCTGATACCTGTAGGCTATAAGCCACGTGGGATATATTGGACTAAAATTCAACATGATCGGTTTATGAGAATATTTGGTTTCATTTGAAAATGCAGAGAATGGGAGAAGTTATATGCTCTTTATATTCTGTGGGCTGTGGAAAGACACTTTCTCTCCTCGATTCATCAAGTGCTGTTATATTAAGGGTGTTAGGTCCAATACAAGGGCTAGTCTAATTACGACGAACCAAGATTTGAATTTCTATATATATATATTGACAGTGCCTCACACAAAATTAATACATATCATCAATTGGAATAACAACTACCAGGTGAAATTACATGACATGCTCTAATACCTATATCACCCTCTCAAACTCAGAATTGGAAGTGTTTGAAATTCTGAGTTTGGATCGATATTTATGGAAAAGATCAGTAGAACACTTTTAGTGAACAAGTCTGCAACTTGCCCAATGACTGGTATGTGCCAAATGAACAACTGCCTGGCCACTACTTGCTCACGAACATAGAAGAGATCAAGCTCAAAATGTTTGGTCCTATCATTGAGGATAGGTTTAGCTGGTAGTCAATCGCATTACAGCTGGTAAAATGGGTTGAACCTACCGGGTTGGCCCACCAACCCATCATTTTTTGATGATGTGGGTTAAATTTTTCAACTCATCCCGCTCCAACCCGTTTTATGACTAACCCACAACGGGTTATAGTAGGTTAGCAAAAATCGCTAGAAAACTAATGAAAAGCCTACCGGGTTGGTAGGTCAATTCCCATCATTTTTTGACTGGGCGAATTGATACTTTCAACCCAAATAACTAAAATAAATCAACCCACCCGTCAATACTATAGGGATTAGATATAAAAATAACAGTAGTGATGAATGTTGCATATTCTAAGCCTAGATCATCAAGTGTCACCTCAATATGTTCCTTGTTTGTGACTACTGACCCCACAATAGTCTATAACCTTCTTTTTTTATCTTGAGCAAATATTCTGATACAAACTCTTTCTTTTTCAACGATTTCAGTTGAATTCTGATTTTTCTCACTTTTGCTTTAATTTGGGAAGCAAAATAGAGTTCAATCCTTCACCAAATCTGGTGTGTGAAATCATAACCAAAGACTGTGTTTATGAAAGCAATGCTCATAGAAGCAACTAAGCACAGAAAAATGGATTGATTCGCGCTACTCTTAATGCATGTATTCTTAACTATTGATCTTAGCTTCTTTATGAGTTGCATCTCTTTGGAACTCTATCCTTGAAAAGATGGCTCTGCAATTTACACTATAAGAAATGTATGGAATACTGACAGTGTTATCGATGGATTTTTCATCGAGTTAGAATTATACCAATGAGTTTACCATCAGATACAGGCCATCATTTTTTTAGTCGTCAACAAAATATTATTGATGGGAAAGCATACTAGTCGATGATTTTCGATGGGTATACCGATGAGAAAAAAAATGAAAACCAATAAGTACAATTGCATTAAAGGTATCACAAAGGCCGTCAAGTAAATAATATTACTGATGAACTATGTTGATTTTACCGATGAGTTTTTTAAAAAATTAAAATAATTTTTTATTAATTTTTATCAACGGGTTAATATTTTTAAAAAAAAATTAATTTGAAAATACAACTTATGTCTGACGGGTAAATCCATCGGTAATGTTTTAATAATGTTTTATTGACCGATTTCATTGCCATGTGTAGCTAATCTATATATACTATGGATTGTTTGGTATTTATTTATTTAATAATTTAATTATAAATTAAAATGATATTAAGCAAGAAAATAATGAAATAATAATAAAATAAACAAACTGATGAAATAAATAAACAAAATATCATAATAAAATAAATATAAAGTGCGATAAACATAAAAAAAATATCCAAATGAAAAAAAAACTAGATAGAAACTAGCTAAACTCTCCCTTGTCAACATTGTCAGCGACATTGTCATCATCAAACCCATCAGGATTGTCCACACCATCAAACGGTGAGGAAGCCTAAAAAATGGAGGGGAGTGGCATCTAGTGTAGCTTCTTCTTACTAAAGCCAGAGGATTGTGAGGCTTGTATTTCCTTGAAGAAGCTTATCACATCAGCAGTGATCTTCTTTTGCATCCTCTTGAATTTAATCTTTTCTTTCTTGGTCTTCTCATGCTGCTTCTGATCCATGGACAGCTTAAGCTATCGGATCTCCCTCAGCTCCTGCTCTACAACTGCTTGCCCTGTTGCTTGCTCCTAGAGATGTTGAAGGAGCTGTGTTTGTTGCTGCTATTGGATGAGATGTGCCTACTACTACAACTCCTAGTTAAGGGCACACACGCGCTTTCTCAGGGCATCATCCCCAATGACAGACCCAGTGGCAGAATATGGGGATCTACTGTCAGGGTAATATCCCATCCCATGCATTCGACCCTTGTAAAGGCCACCAACCACCTAGGCCCAAACATCCTCCTTGTTTGGAAGAGGAGGGATATTAGCATTGAGCCTAGTGTCAGCCACCTGGGTCTGTAGTATGTCTATGCCAGCTCCTAGAGGTTTTTAAACTCATGCGACAAAGAAAAAAAGATAAAATATATTGTGAGTAATAATTATGACATAAATGAAAAAAGTAATAAAAATTAAATAGAAAGATGTCTGGATTCAAACTTATATAAGTGACCTCTAAGCAAGGATCGACCCAGACCTTTTTGCTTTCCTCCCACTACTCCCCATTTTCAGTGTGGGTTTCCTGAAGCAGCTGCCCCTAGGTCGGAGGGTGGTTTAACTCCCTCAACTAGACATATATGTACAATAAAGTCATGAAAACATTGTATTTGCCAAAATTCAAATGTAGTAAATTAACATTTAATAATATATTAAATATAGAAAGATTAAAGATTTACTAGACGCTTATGGGTCTCTTTCTTGGTGCTCAATCCACCCGTATATAGTGACCCACTTTTCAGTAAGGCATCGTCTGTTTTCCATTTATCAAACCCATTGATAAAAAAAACTTTGGCTTTGGTTCCTTTTAGACTTGATGCTTACCATCTGAACTGCTAATGACAACTCAGAGTGCATGCAATCCAACCATAAAGGTTTATTGACATCCTCTAGGAGACTAGAAACCTTGCGGCATCTTGGTTGGGCTCCTTAATTGAAGGCTGCGAATAACGAGCCGCCGTAAATTTAGGAGCAATAGCATAAAAAATCATCTCTTGATGTTTAACCAAATTATCCTCCCACAACCCTAAACCCACATCGTGCTGAGCTTTGTGGATCCCACCAGAACTACTTTCAGTCTGAAATATATCCACTTGATTCCATGCATTAACTACCTCCCATGCTTGGTCCAGATCCAATAGTCATATATGAATCTCCACTTATACAAATGAACCCTTATGGTATCATCATCTAAATACTTCATACATAGATACCTAACTTTTGCCTCATCAATGAACTGTTGTGTTTGACATGCTACCCTCATAAATTCTTCAACACCACTATCAACACTACTATAAAATTCCAATTTAATCCCCCTATATTAAGATGCAATCTATCATACATCCATGATCGATTTGAAGAAACCATTGCGCATGTGAGTAACTTTAGACCTTACAATTTTTTAACATCAAATTATTACTTTCAAATATAAATTCAATTACTATTAAAATTTTTAATACAACTACTTTTAATCTTATTTCCTTAACAAAACTTCTGACAAAATTTTGACTACATCTCCGCCTAAATTACGAGCTTCCATCCTCATATACTTCAGTATATCCATAGACATATAATTTTTTAATGACGTCAAAATATTACTTTCAAACATGAATAATTGGCCTTTAATTTTTTTTTAATACAGTTACTTTCAATCTTATTTTCCTAGCAAAAATTTTAACAAAATGTCGATAACATTCTCTGTTGAACTTAGGAGCTTCCATCATCATATATTTCAGTGCAACCCTAAATCATAGCCATCCAATTTTTTAAGGACGACAAGTTATTACTTTCAAACACATTCAATTGGTCTTTAAATTTTTTTAATATAGTTACTTTTAATCTTGTTTCCCCAACAAAAGTTTTCACAAAATTTCGGCAGCATCTTCGCTTAAATTAGGAGCTTCAATTATTAGATATTTCAGTGCATTCAACAATTATAGATATTATTAAAGCTCAACAACATAAAATATATAGTTAAATAGTTCATACTAACAATTACATACAATTCACACAATCCTAAAAGTCATTCTATAGCGCATCCCTTTATAACTCTATAACATGCATCTTGCAATCTCCACAAACACAAAGAATCTCATAGCAAACAAGTCAGGGAATGATCTGTACGACCTTTTTCCTAGTCATGCAATCCGTATTTCCTACATCTCTATCTTAGAAAATATAAGTCTCTATTCTATGTACACATTAAAGCATATAAATAACAAGGATTTCGTTACTAATCTCTACTACAATGAAAAGAAAAAAACCAAAAATATGAAAGCTCCTTGTGCGCAACCAAATCCAATAAGGCCAAATGTTTAATTTTACACATTTATAAACATTTAATTATACATACAAAACATAAAACAAAATAAGAAAAAAAATGGCAAACCACTCTTAATGTCAATATGTTAGTAGTGCCACCCTCCGACACATCTCTTACACTAACAAACTAAAACAAATTATTACTTTCTAATACAATAAAACCCACAATACTATGAGCACTCATAAACGAACAAAAAAAGTAAACCAAATAAAAAAATAAATCGATTAAAATACTCACCAACACTTCTAGATTGCAATGGTGATCTCCATTTCGCGAAAGGAAATCCAACAGCGGCGCATAGTGGCAAAGAAGGGCGGTGACAGTGGCAACGGAGGAGCAGAGAGAGAGAGAGTGAAGAGAGAGAATGTACAAATCAAAATGGGAAAGGAGGTGTTTTGGTTTAAACTGTATGTAGGTTAATCATCAGTAACCTATTAGGGAAGCGGTGCATTTCAAATCTCACTTATTACCGACGAGTATGTGGGAATTCCAATAGTTGCGCGCCAACATACATGATTTTTAAAAACCTATTAGTAAACCTACCAATAATGTTAAAAAATTTTTAAAAAAAATTATGAAAATATTTATATATATTTTTATGACAATTCATCGGTAAACCCATCGTAGAGTAAATAAAAAAAATAAAAACCTATTGAAAGTTTTTAAAAATTATATTTTTAATGACCCGTTGGTAAAACCATTGGTAAGTGTCTTTGTGTCACGTGGCACACATGCAACTTTCAATGGGCTACTAATGGCTATTCTACCAATCGCAAAGTAAACCCATCGGTACATCTATCATAAATTGTGCTCGACATATGGTGCACAGTGGCATCATTAACTACCGATGGGTTTACTAATATGTTATCATGCAAATTGATTATCACAAATTAAATAATGCAAAAATACAACAACCTGTTGAAAATTCCATCGGAAATTATCGAAAGATGTGTACCCGTCGGTATTTATCGTCAATATCTCACAGATTTATAGTAGTGTTATGATTGCACGTGAATTATTGTAGCCAAGGCTTGATGCTTCCATGTATTGAAGTTCCCATCGTCTAGCTTGAAGGAGACAGAATTAGAGGAATTTCTAAAGGCGACGTTTTGAATATGATTCCGATTATTTTGCACGACAGAATAAGTGGGCGCGAATGTAGACTCCATGGATCTTCGGCTCTGACACTATAAAGGTATCAACAGGCCTTAGATCAAGGATGAAAGAAGTAGAAATAAAAGAAGAGAGAGCACCGAAGTTCTTGAGTGACTGAAGATTATGATTATGTAAGTGATACAAGAGAGGTTATATACAGTATTGTGCATTGCAAGACTCAAGGAAATAGTACTCGAAGAATAACAACATCAGTAACTGAAATAGCAATTCACAGCTGTCCTAATATGGTGAATAATAATTCAAATTTCAACGACGACAGATATCTATAGACAATGCCTCGAACAAGATTATCTACATTGGAGCATACTTTCTTGTATATGCTCTTGGTACAACAAATAATTGCTCTTTTTTTTTATTATTATAAAGAGGTCTTATTCTTACTATTAACTGCGTACTTGAATCGATTTGTTTTTCGTTGAAAATAAATTATAATTAAAATATCGGAGAAATTTTTTTTAAAGAAATTATTATTTTTCTCAAATATACAAATCCGAACATACTAATTGAAAACTAAAAAGAGAAAGAAAAGAAAACACATGAGATAAGCACGAGCATATTTAATTATTTACAGTCTCGTTCATACAAGATTCAGCATATATATATATATATATTGGAAAAGGAGAAGAGGCTCTAAAGATCACATAAATTACTGCTTTTAATCATATAGAATTCTAGTGATCTTGTAATTAAGTAGCAGCAGATAACAGCACTCGCCTAAATGGGGCACATGCTTTTGTTCCCTTAGCTTACATCACGCACGCATCACATACGCCCAGAAAACGTACACAGCAGGTCCAATTTGTAAGTGAGTCTTCTTTTTTTTTTTTCTCTTTTTTAAACAATAAGAGTGCCTTTTCCATCAATTTGGTGCAACACCCTGTCAGTGAGTATAGTTTAAATTTTTCCAATATGGATGCAAATTCTCTTACTTTTACTTTTGTTTTCTTTTTTGTATCTACTTATTGGAAAAGAAAAAAAAATATTATAAAGTATATATTAATTAATTGTAAACACTAATAGAGATTAGTCCTACAGAGGTTGGATCTGTATAGGATGTTACCTTTCACATATAAGAGAATATTTTTCTTTTTAGTATTGATTTGGGGTCTTCCATTATAGCCTTTAAGCATGTGGAAAGCAAAGAGAAGTAGCATAGACACATACTGGCTTGTTTTGGGCATGTAAGAGGGACTGTGAAAGAGAAGAGACCGTGAGAGAGATTTATGGGCGAAGAAAAAGATAATGATATTATTCGATTGTTCTTGTCGGTTTTTATTTTTCGTTTTCCTTTTCCAAAAACTAATATTATGTGAGAGAGACGTGTGTATGTGCGTATGCAAAGGTGAAAGGAGACTGGTATGAATGGCAATGAATCTTTCATCTGGGTCAGCCTTTGATCAAGGGGGAGTGTAGTGTAGGTTGTAGAGTGGTCATGCTCAACAAAGCCTGTTCTCTGCAAAAATAGTGGATTTAGCTAGTACAAGCCCTGCTTTCTGGTCTCTGAAAAGTTTGAAAGGATTGAAATGCCACAACATATATATTTAGATTATATCTTCGATTAATAATATAGCCATATAGGACAATGCTTTTGTGTTTTATATTTTTACCTTTTTGTATGTTTCTTTAACCCCCAAAATTCTTGGCAAAGTAAAAGAAGTATAGAACCTCACCTAATAGTCAAAAGCAAATTTAACAGTTTTAAAAGAAATAATCAAAGGCCTAAAGGATTCATTCTAAGTTGATCAAGTACCGTAGAGTTTATTCCTAGAATTTTTAACCTGGAGAGAAAGTGAATGGAAAGCAGAGTTCAGTATAATAGTCTTTAACTTTTATTCTGAATATTTTACTATTTTTGGTGAAACAAGGCAAAAGAGTAAAAAAAAAAAAAAAGTAACAAAATAAAACCTAAAATGAAGGGAGTGCAAATGCTGCAAAACTTTACATGAACCGTCTCATCAACATGAAAAAAGGAGTAGGGCCAAGGTTTTTTGTTTTTCCATCTTTATCTTTTCATTTCCTCCTTTTTTTTGCATCAAGACGCAGGTCTTTTGTTCTTTTATGACCATAAAAAGGTTAGAACAAATGGGAAAAACATGAGTTCCAGTTCATGCTATACAGCATATTTCAAACTTTAGGGTCCAGCGTTGGCTGAACAATTAATGAAACTTCTCTTGTGGTAATATGACATCATGCAAAATTATGAGTGGAAGCTATTCAATCACACTTTCATCTTTGCGTTAAGCTTACTTCAGAAATGTAATCATAATTATTCATGACTAATTCATAATAGTAATACGCTTATAAATTATAGATAATATTGCGTAAGAAATGTCTGCACTTGGTACGGGATACCGGCTAATGATAGGCTTGTAGAAATTAATATAAATGACACTATTTTTCCTCTTAAGAGATGTTTAAATTATACTGTATTCTCTTCTTTTTAAAAAGTACACTTCATTTTTCCTAATGGATGGAAATTGTATTATGGTTTAGTTTGTTTTAATGCTGATAAATCTATCTCTTAGTAGTGATGAAATGTAACTTAGCAGTATTAGGACCTATTTAGTTTTAGTTTTTCAGATTTTATGAAGGAAATACTGAAAACTAGAAATGAAAATTAAAAATTGAAATTTGTAGTTTTTAAAATTTTCAATATTTTCTTTACAAAATTTAAAAAATTAAAAAACTGAAAACTCAAAAATCAAATATATCCTTAGTTTTTTAAAGATAGTTTTTCTCTTTCTGTCTTCCAATATCATTAGCGGCTAATTTTAAACATTCATATAGTTAAAATTTTAAATATGATATGAAGATTTTGAATATAATCCTAAAATTAATGGTAGAGGTATTTAAAAGTATATATCTGCAAACAAAGAAGAAAATTTCTTAAGAGAATCATTTATAACTGTTCATCAGTGCTATGGTTCGGTGATATTAAAATCCAGTACATTTTCATTCGAAAGGAAAAAAAATAATTTACAAATATACGTGGAAGATCATGGAAGGGTATTATGTTACAAAAATCTATCATGGGAGAGGAATGTAACTTATTTTGAAATTATCATTCATATCATTTTATTTGATTTTTCACATATAAAAAAATTAATTTATATGTACTAACGGTATAAAATTTTGTACATGATCATCTAACTAAATCCTCTCATTTACATGATTTTTTAAATAATAAGAAAGAGATAGTTAATCATAATTGCTGATATGGCAGAATGTAATTGAATAGATAACAATATAAAAAAGAAATTTACATTGATAATGTATTAAAATTAAACTCATAAAAAAATTGATTCAATTCAAAGGGCAAAAACGAAAAAAAATGTGACAATTACTTGCTACTTAGATTGATTAGGAATTTTGTAAGTCTTTTTTGTAAGTATTTTTTTTAACTCTAAAGATATATTTGGTTGAAGAAAAAAATACCATTAAATTTTTCATAATTGAGTTTCATATATAATTTTACACATAAAATTTAATCATGAAAAAATTATCTTTATTTTTACTAATCTAACATACCCTAAAACTTTTAGCTTTGAGTTTGGTGATCAAATAAACTATGCCTAAATTTGCCTAAACTTTTATTTATCAATTGCGACCTAGATTGACTATGGAGTGGAAATGTGGGGTTGAAAAGCAGAATTTAATGCATGTGATGAAGTAAATAATAATAACAATAATGAAAAATGTTGAAAAATGGAAGTTTTAGTTACTATGAGATGAATGTGGATGATAATGGTGTTGGGGAAGGTAAAGGCAAACAGAAACATGTCGCCGCAGAAAGCCGGTGTTACTGTTCTGGTCTCCTCACGACAACCCAATTGCGTGTCGGCCATTTCTTCCTAAAACTCATTTGTTTGCTTCCTCAATTTGCTTCAGTTTGATATGAACATCCACATTCAGCTAATTATGGTAATCCTATTACTCTAGATAGCGCACAACGTAGGTTGCCCAAGATATACTCCACGTTCTAACAGTTCACTATTAAATTAAGAATTCAATAAATGAGATCAGCATGCATGGGTACTTGAAGATTTTGAGTGGAGATGTAAGCATGTTTGGTCTAAGAATTCCATCTTTTTAGAATCACACTTGATACTATAATTAACGGGCTTTATTTGATTTTCACGCCAACATGTTTGGCTTGCGTTTTGTAAAATACGTGTTTGGCGTAATGAGAATTGATAAAGAATATATATACGAGCAGGATTCGTTTACTCTGGGAATAAATATTGACATATGTAATTAATTGAACAATTTTTTGTAAAAATCAAATCTTATTAATTTAATAATTGAATTGTAAGTTTCTACCACATAAATTATGTGGGTAAAATTTCATTAAATTTCTAAACAGTTTTACCATTCCCTTTTATTTGGATGCACATAGTAATTTTAAAGATATATGTAAATCTTGAATAATAAATAATATATCTATCAATGTTTAATTTTTTTAAAATTTAATATGCTTGTTCATCAAGATAATTTTACATGATTCTACAGTTGAATTGATAAAATATATTATTAATAAGAATATATTCAGTGGAATAAGTATGATATACTATCTCTTAGAATAACCGGATCCATTCTCGAGTAATATATACACACTCACACGTATGTATGTATTAGTAAACTAACTTGGAAACTGATCTTGATAATATATAACAGTATCATGCATCTGTCATGAACCACCTCAATTTTGGCCATTAACCAAAGAAATATGTTGAATCGCCATTTTTCCAGAATATGTCATATGTTCATATTAATTAGTTATATCATTTTCGTAATTTTTATTAAAAAAAAACGTTGATAATTTTTTTTTAGAAAATACTAAACAATCATAAACTTATCTACAATTTTACATCCAGAATAATGTGATATAACTATTAGTTTGCAGATGAATTGATAGTTATATTACTTTATTTAATTTAACAATGACTGTAGTTTCTAACAAAAACTCTGTACACACTTTCTGAACATCACTCGTTATTTATTTATTATTTTTGACTGAATAGTATTACTCTTAAGGGATAACGAAACTCTACTTAATTATGGCATGTGGCCGCTTAATTAGGATAACATCTCAAGATTGAACTCATAACTTTAAAACAAGGTCAAGGGTGTGACTGGTCATGCAACTAAAGGCACAAACTGACGCACACGACGGGTCGAAGGAATAGATTAGATGGAAGGAGTTGAAAGCCTGGCCAGGCTCTTCTTGTTTCATATGGCAAGTGAAAAAGGCAGTGGCATATTCTGTAATTTGGAACGGACAAAAGTATGGTTCCACAACACGCGTGGGAGTGATAACTGGGTGTCGAAAAGTACAGAATCGCGCGGCGCCTAAACAGAAGACAGATCCATTTCCATGTTGTGATTTGAGACTTTGAAGTGACTTGAGGGCTAAGATCCAAATCTCTCACAGGCCACACACCTTTGGTTCACTTCCCATGAATGATCCAACATGTACATATTATATTAACATTATCAAACAATCCATCCATCGGTTTTCTACATTATATTCATTTGCACACAATTCATTTTTTTTCTTTTTCCTTTTTTTGAAAAAAAGCCTTATGCCTTCAACTTTGGTTAATACTATATTAATATACTGTTTTTGGAGGTGAAATTCTTTGTGCTAGATTTGCTCAACTTGATTTATGCCCGTATTTACTGTATAAGGTCGCATTGTCTAACAATTCAATTATTTTTTCACTCAAATTTCTCTGAAAACTTCAATATATAACTATATGTATGATCAAAATAATTAATACTGGAATACGGTTCAACATATTTGATTAACTAATCTTTCATAAAAAAAATTATTACTCCTAGCTGTAAAATATAACTAATTATTTTATAACTCTCATGTTCCATGACTTATTAATCATTATAAAAAAAAAATTCTATTTTTCATTTTTTATTTCTTATTTTTATGATTTTCTTCACAAATTCTTAAAAGATAAAAAAAATAAACAAATATTATTTTTAATCAATACAAAATTTTATTTCTAATTTTTAACCAGTGCTCATAAATTAACTTTTTTTATAAATGTGCATAATTGAGTCAAAGGACAACACTAAAATGAACTCGAACACTACCCAAAAAAAAAAAAAAAAAAAACTGAGTCAACGGATCTATATTGATTGGTAATGAAGATGAGAGATGATTAAGAACCATCTCGTAGGTTATCCATGAATGAACTAGCTAGTTGGTGTTGAGGGTCCCATTTGCACTATATATGCCACCCATTAAGAAGAAGAAGGATAGGAAACACAGCAACATCACATTGTTCCTAGTCCTAGCCAGACTAATTAGGATGTGCCCTCCCTGCACTGTCTCTCGGTCTCCCCAAGCCACTTTAATTGTGATCATTCATTATTCTATACTTGTTCATTACTTTTTTTTTATTTCTTTTATACTTCATTTGTATTGGTCAGGCAGCAGACACAGGCCAGCACACTTGAAACTAGCACAGCACGCCCTCCTCAACCCCTCACTAGCTACTTAATTAACGCATTACGCATTGCTTCTCTCTCTCTCTCTCACACACAAAATACTAGACACACAACCGAAGAAAAAGACACACCCATACGTAGAAGAATAATGGTGTCGTCATGGCGATGATTTACGCGAAGCAAAGTCTGACGCAAACCCAGCTTTGCTTTTAACGCTAGGAAAAGTAGGGCCACACCACACCCTAGTTTACGAACATCAAAATTCAAAAAACTCTGGTTGAGCCGTTAAAGCAAGAGACATGACGGCTTTTCTCAGCTTTTGTTCCTTAACCTTCCCTGCCCGCTGACGTTAGCCCACCGTTGACTGCTTTTTCTCTCGCAAACTATTTTATTTTAGAGTTATTTTATGAGATATCATACTGCAATCACATTTCATTTATTATTAGATGAGATATAATTTTTATTTAAATGAGATCTACGTTCAATCTAATAATGAGTGAGATGTGAATCGACATGATATCTAATGCATAGTAAATATAAATAACATTTTTCTTTATTTTATTTTTGTATAAAATGATTGCACATAAAAGATATATATATATATATATACAAATATTTTCTATTTATATTTACTATGCATATCTTGTATAAAATGATTGCACATAAAGGAGATATATATATATATTTTTTTTTTTTTCTCATGTCTTATCATATTTTCAATTTAGTTTTAAATTTTTTTATTGTTCTATTTATATCTCTAAAATTTGTAAAACATTTCAATCTTACCCTATTGATATATCATCCAAATTATGAACGTAAAAAATTTATGTACAGATCAAATTATAATGTATGTTAAGAAACTACAACAAAACATAAAATATTTGATTACAATATTAGGAAATTACAATAAAATATCAAATATCAAGTTTTCGTGTATAATTTAAAGAGTAAATAGAATAAAAAAAGTTTTGGTAATAAATCAAAATTTTGATAAAATACAAGGGACCCTTTATATATAGTTTGTATTTGCATAAATTTATACCACTAATTATACAAATATTATATTATGCATTTAATGTTAATGCAATGGCAGTAATGTAGGCATATATTATTTAATTAATAAATATAATTTATCTCATACTTACTACTCAAAAAATTAGAAATTTTTTTAATGATAGTTCACTGTGTCATTAATCAAAATTAAAACTCTTATACTATTTTCATATTATCTTATATTTTTAAAATTTTACAAAAAAAATTAAAACTATATATATATATATATATATATATATATTTATATATATATATATATATATATATATATTATTTGAATTTAATTTAAATGAACTAATAGTGTAATACTTTTAGTAGTGTGTTAATACATAATTAGGTGTAAGTATAAAAGACTTATATCAAAATTTAATTTTAATTTTTTCATATCATTAATTTTATAATGAATTATTTGCATGATTATAAATAATTTGTAATTAACGTTTATTATGAAATAAATATATGAGATTAAAAAATCATTTCATTCTAATACATGTATTATATAGTAATAAATATATAATATGGTGATTAACAGTAACATAAGACATTATTTTTGATATGTTGATAATATTAAATAATTTTATATTATAATTTAATTATATATTATCACATCAATAAAAGTGATTAAATCTTATACTAATTATCTTAAAAGTCATGCAAAGACAACACGTTATTGAATAATATATAAAATTCTTTTATATTCAAATAAGAATTTAATTTTTATATACTAATAATGTAAAATATTTTTATACTATCATCCCATTATGTATTGTTATATTAACAAAAATGATTGAATTTTATCCACTATTTAAAAAGTAATGCAAATGAGAATTAATTTAATAATAGTGTAAAATTTTTTTTCACAATTTCAGTGTTTTAAAATGAAATTCTTTAAATAATATACAAAAGTTGCACGAGTATATTGCATCCCTTTATCCTTTTCCTTTGTTCTGCATCACACACCTAGCTATATTTTATATAGTTTTAGTATATATCTGTTTGCCTTTTATGTTTGTCGTTTTCACTTTGAACAGAAACAGCATGCAACACCCCCACCCAAGAAAACTGAACAGAATAAGTTCCATTCCTACAATCCTGAGAGAGACGGGCTTCAGCACCCAATGCCCATGTCCATGCCCCTCTTATTTTTAGGAACCTAATAGCCAACTTTTTCAGAATTAATTAAACGGAGAACTGTTTTTGGAGCCTAACAAAGTGAAGAGAGTCTCCTCTCTCAATGGGGGGTGTGTATGTGTATGTATCGGTGTTGGGATCTGACGGTGCTTTTGTCTCACCTTGTGTTTCCACATGTTTCAGGGGTATGTCTGTCTGTCCATGTGCTGTTTGGGAACCCAAACATCATATCCCCATTGCCGATTGGTGCACTTCCCTTTCACTCAAACAAAATGGTGCTTAATTCCTCAGACAACTTCTCTGTCATGGGTTTAGAACTTCAAAACATTATTACACCACATCTATTTTGCACACACCCCATGTCTCGTATATTTAGTTGCAGCCTGCTGCAGGGACGCATGCATGTACACATGCTATGATCAAATGCATGTATTGATGTATATAATAATAATTTTGATAATCTTATTCTTTTTTTTTTTTTTTTTTTGGAATTGAAGTAATGTTATTTTAATACAACTTATTATTATCAGGTATTTGTATAGAGAATAAGAATAGTTATTACATGAAAAAAAATTATGTGACTAATTTATCTATTCAAGGATCAATACACAAACCACGTTATTCTAACAAATAAATCTGTGTATAATTTCTAGTTTTCAGATACTTTTTCAATAATTTTATATGCGATTTGTTGACTCGTGCTTTTACAATGATAAAAATTTTAATTGAAAAATAAAACTTTTAATTAATTTTTCATTCATTAATTAATGCATTAAAAAGGTTAAAAATTCTTCTTCTTAGATCTTTTATTAGTAATATGAAAATATGGATTAGCAAAATCCTTATTTTATATAACACATAAAGGGCCGGTACATGATTCTCTTGAATTAATTTGTATTTTTAAAAATCAATCGAAACCAAAAGGAACCTTTTTTGTCAGGTAAAGGATTCTACTTGGCCACATGAAGACACTGGAGGGGAGAGAAAATGAGAAGATGATCACTATATATAGATAGATACATATCAAGAAGGTTGGACTGGACTTGAGAGGGAAAAAAGTTGGTCACACTGTTGGTATCTCCAACAAAACTTTTGTTGCATGGTGCCACCTTGTTGCATTCCTAAACAGCTTTTTTTTTCCTACTTGTATTTTTTCTTTAGCACTGTACATTTGGGTTTGGTCCTAGTTAGCAAACCTTGTAGCCAAGTTTATAATCCCCAAATTCATGGGAACTCACATTTGACCCTAGTTTTGACTAGAAAAATGGTACAGAGGAGCGGATAACCTTGGTCCCGGTCAAATTAAAGACTCAAAGGGCTATCATGTTCTTTGTGCTGTCCATGTTATGCTATTATCAGAGTGTGTGGACAACGCTCTCTACTCTGTCATACCCACTTACTCTTTCTCTACTTCACCTTGCTTTTAGGCTTTTACTTTCTACACTGTTCAAAGTTCAAACTAAATGATAGACGAGAAGAAGGCACATTGCCATTCTCACGTCATAGACATGTGATTGTTCCATCACCATGCATCCTTCGTAAATAGTAAGGTTAATATTTGCATCAAATTACGCTTGTTGAATAATGAAAAACAAAATAATAGCTATATATTTTTAAGTGAACGATAATGACCTAATGTGAGTGTTGTTATAAACTAAGAACGAAAAAGGAAAAAACAATGAGAAAAAGCTAAGGAATTTGTATATGCATTCTGTACATTGAATGATTACAAAGAGGTCTTTATTTATAGAAGTGGGGAGTAAGCCCAAATTAAGAATGAATTAGCTTACAATAAACTACAATAAAAAATAATCAAATTACAATTAAACTAATTATGTACAAATCCATATAATATTGGTTATGGATATTATTATGGATATCATGCTAACATCCCCCCTCAAACTCAAATAGGTGATGGAGATCGACTTGAGTTCGGAAATCAGAGTACAAAAGCGATTGAGATGATGTGCCTTGGTAAAAAGGTGAGCAAGTTCATTTAGTGTTCTAATGCAGACAGCCGAAGTGCACAACAAAGGAGGTGTTGCGGAATAAAGTGACAATTAATCTCAATGTGCTTAGTGTGTTTCATGGAAGACATCATTACAGGAAATCTGAATGGCACTTTGATTATCACAATAAAGATTAGTAGGCGAAGATTGAGGGATGCACAGATTATCAAGAAGCCAACGTATCCAAAGGAGTTCAAAAGTAGTGTCATGAGGGCTTAATACTCAACCTCAGTATTGGATTGAGTAGTCAAGGTTTGTTTCTTGTTGTGCCACGAGATGAGAGAGTCACCAAGGAAGATACAATATCTAGTGGTGGAACAACAATCAATATAGGATATCCTCCCCAATCAGCACTAAAGCTAGATGGATCAAAAGGGAAAAAACAAAGAAATGGAGCACATGAAACATGGTTCCTTTGGCATAGTAGAGAATGTGCAAGACAATAGAAAAATGCGTGGATTGCAGAGTAGACATGAATTCATCATTAAGGGCACATCATAAGCGATATCAGGACATGTAACCATCAAACAGATAAGATTTCTGACCAACTGTCTGTAGATAGTAAGATTATCAAGCACAGTACCATCCATGGGTATAAAGCAAACATTGGTCTCAGGAGCATAGATTTTGAGTAGCCATATCTATGGGTCTGGCCCAAGAGATGAGATCAGAGACATACTTGGCTTGAGAAAGATAAAGACCAACAATGGCAGCATTAGATGAAGTAACCTCAAGACCTAGAAAGTACGTAGTTAAGGGGCCCAAGATCCTTTATCTCAAAGTGACGACTAAGAGAAGCCTTGAGAGCTGCAATATCAGAGGCGTCGTCCCCAATAATTATCATGTCATCAATATAAAGCAATAGAAGTACAATGCCATTATCAGTCTTACAAACGAATAGAGCAGAGTCAGATAGGTTGAACGAGAAACCAAGTTGTCCAACATTGGAATTGAATTTGTTAAGTTGCTGAAGACCATACAAGGCCTTATGGACGAGACAAACCTTGTTTGGAAGGTAAGTGTAACCTGGGGCTGGCTGCATATAGACTTCCTCTTCCAAGTCAACATTGAGGAAATCATTTTTTACATCTATCTAGGTAAGGGTGCACTTTCGAAAGGTTGCAATGGCAAGGAGAGCACAAACAGACTAAGGTGTAATAATCGAGCCCAGTCAATCCAATCAACTTGATCAATTTGAATCAAACCAATTATTTTGGTTCGGGCTGATTCGTTTAGTTGGGTATAATCAGGTAAAAAACCGATAGAACTAATGTGTTATTGGTTTGGGTATCAGGTTCCATAAAATTAGATTGACAACCCAACCTGAACCATATATATATATATAGCTTTTCTGAAAAAATTAAAAACTTGTATCGGCTTGATAACTTACAACCCACATCACTAGCATAGTACCACCTCATTGGAAAACATGACACCTTTTTTTCTCTAATAGGTGCACACACACTCTATGTCCTCTAAAAGTTTTTTTGTTCAACTCAAAACCTAGTTCTAAGAGAATCTTGATGAAAATCGAGTTGCAAGATTAAACGTTGCTGATATTCTGATGCTATCCAACTTGACCTCCAGTATTTTCATAGTATCTGGAGCTACATATTTCCAATTAAGGTGATTTTAGTGGTGTCGGAAAGCATATTCAAAGGGCTATGATCTCTATTTCAAGTGTCAAGGATAAATTCGGATGTTTAAGGTAACAAAACTAACCAAATACATGAAGACGTTAATTTTGTTTAGAGCTGCAATGAGAGCTGCAGTGCTCAACAACACCTGAAAAATGACTTTTAAGAGTGTAACTCACTGTTGAGTGCCACAGTGCTCAATTTAGCATTGCAGCACTTGTGCGATACCATTTTAACGGCCAATTAATTAGTTTTTGGACCGCACTTTGAGCTAATTTAAAGAGCAGTATTTAAGAAATTGACATAGACTTTTATCCTAGTTTTTGACTCAGTTTTGGCAGTAGAGTTTAGGTTGCAATTATTCTCTCTACATGCCTCTCTCCATCCTTTCTCTACATGTTCTTCTTTATTCTTCTCTCTCTTAGGGATTCTATTAGTGAAGGCGTTTTGTCTGGGAGATTGTGGCAAGAATTATTTCTATTATTTTCAGGTTCCCTTTTATCTTCATTGTTGTAACCCTCCAGAGATGGAAGGATAGATTTCTTTACTAGTATAAGGGTTTCCGGATGGATATTGCAATGATGTTTGAGATCTATTTTTTTATATCGAATGCATTAGTTTCTCAATGTTCTACAGTTTCTATTCTTATAACTATTGTGGTGATTGCTATAATTTTTATTAGAATTATTAAATTATCAATAGTTGTTTAGGGAAATCCTTTGGGCATAAATTGATAGATCTATTAGTTTATATTTGAATGAAAACATTAGAATTAACTTTCGATTGATGGTTAGGCTATAGTAATTGGTTCATTAAATCAATGTGATTTCTAAATAAATTGAGATATCATTTATTAGTTATTTGCATTGGCCATATCATAAAGGTTGATTGATCACTAGTATAATTGTCAATAATTTATTACTAATAGCCACTAATGAATTTAATATTTGGTCTGTGAAAACTAATTCCAATCCTAGGAATACCTTACACTAGTGCTTTATCATTGATATTATCTTTGTTGTGTATTCATTTTGTTTGGTTCCTAGAGGAAAAGTAAATCTGGAAAAAAAATTGAAAGTTGGCTTTGATATTTTAAATATTTGGTCCTTCCTTTATTGTTTACTTTTCCCCCTCTTGGATAAAGTTTATTAATAATGTAGTGATTTTCTTTTCCTTGGATAATGCTTATGAATGGTTTTTTTATTTTTTTTTTCCATTTTGATTTGCTTAATTAGGAACTAGAAATATAATCAGGTAACTCGATATCTAAATTGAACCAAACTGATTAATATTGAGTCAGTTTGGTTTGGGTTTGATAAAAATAATAATAATAATAATCATACAACCCGAATCAAACCAAATCAATCAAAATTGATTAGTTCAGAATTATATTTCGCCTAAACCCGAACCAACCCAACCCATTATGTCCCTATGAATAGATGTGATATGAGCAACAGGAGCAATAGTCTCCTCATAATCAATGTCGTATTCTTGGGTAAAGCCCTTGGCAACCAGTCTAGCCTTGTATTATTCAATAGGATTGTCAAAATGAATATGGATCTTGTATAGCCATTTACCTCCCATAAAGGTCATATTTGAGGAAGGATCAACAAAGTCCCCATTTATGAGTCTTCTTCAATGCTAGGAGCTCTTCTTGTATAGCTTACTGCCAATGAAGGTCTTTGGATGCTTCTTTATAGGACCTAGATTCATGAAGGTTAAGTATGTCAAAGGACTAAGGAATCTTTGCCCCACTTGGATGATCAAGGAGGGTACTAGGGATAAGCACAAGATCTATGGTCGAAACTAGGTCATCAGGAACTGTTGAAACATCAGGATAGGCTGAAACCTCACCAAAAGAACTATCATCGCCACCATAGTAGCAAGTCTCTATCACCAGTGCTCGCTTTAGGGTTCTGAAGTGGACAATGGCCAAGCTCTATGAGGTCTTCGCTAGACAGGTTAAGGCTAAGATGAAACCATTTCCAACGTAACCTAGCCTATGGTCTAAGAGCCAGTCCAAAGTCTAGATGACTTGGCTCTAAAATGGTTCAAAAGAATGAATCCACTCACTTTTCACGAGCATCTCATGACATAGAACCCCCAGGAAGTCCTTTGGGAGAAAGGGAAGATCAGCTAGGTTGTCCATTGCTCATCCAAGAAGGCAGCAAAGTTGGCTGGCATCGATCTTGGAGGCCAGAAGGGGATATGGTATAAGGAGTTCCTTCAGAGGTGTGGTGATTTAAACCCATCTTTCGAGGAGGAATTTAGAGCAGCCTTCTTGAACAGGTTTCTATAAGAAAGTCAATGAGCTCATATGGCAAAGGAGTTATTGAGGCTCAGGCTAACTCCAAGCATGTTTGTGGCAGAATATGACGAGTGGTTCACTTTCTTGGCACAAGCCGCTTCTGGCGTGCTTTGAATAAAGATGGATAGGATGAAGCGATGCGTTCAAGTATTGCCTAAGAACCTATTCCTTAGCTTATAGCCTTACATCGAGGTTGTGGACTATGCTCAGATTGTGGACACAGCTGTGAAGCTTAAAGCTAGCTTGGTAGAGAAGAGAGTAACATCACATGGTTCATTTTCTAGAGGAGTTGGTTTGATCAGAAGATATAGCAAATAGGGCCAACAATAGCTAAGTCGGGTAGGTTTTCCTTCTCAAAGCCCATTTTCTCTTGACCAAGAAAAGACCTATTAGATTTTTTTTACTAAAACAGAAAGAGGTTAATGCCATCATGTGCTTATGCTCCAAGTACAATGCCATGTTTAACAGGACAACTACTAAGACTTATGAAGAGTTGAAGGAAGGAGAAAGTGCAAAAGAAAATAAAGAAATTGAAAAGAAAAGGAGGTAGAACTAATTGAGCTAAGAAAGAATGTGTTAGGCAAGCAACTTAAGATTGTAGTGGTAGTGAATGTAGGGAGGCAAAAGCTGAAGATTGTAGTAACATGGTAACATGGGATTATGAGAAGATGGTGGCGTCTGGCGTGGACGGTGGTGGTGTTTCTAGTAAGGCTATTCTTGTGAGTCTTCAACAGTAGGTGAATGGGAAAGGGCGTAGAGTAAACATTGATGAGGGAATATTAAAAAAGGGATTGGAAATTGGATGTAAGAATGATGAGAACGGGATTCCCCAACAAGAAATTAATGGCAAAATCAACTCTAAGGTTGTGTGGGATATCGGAGGGTCTCAGGATCATATAGTCATATCAAAGCAATTACGTATGACCAAAATTCTGAGGAAACTGTTGAGTATCACAACCTAAAGAGGAAGTTAAAAGGTAAGAAGCATGTTGATAATACATGTGATATTGGGTTAGTGCATGTGAAGCCCAATGTTTATAAAAAATTAGGGATAATTACAAGGACCTCGGGGAGGTCCTTCAATAATACAATTACCTCCAACTAGTTTTTAATATTACATTTATCTCTTTTATTTCTAAATAACTTTTCAAAATTCCATAATTATTCTATTAAAAAAATTCCCAAAACTTTCGTTTTCCTTTCCTTCTCCTCCATCACCTCTGCCACCACCCTCTATCCTCTTTCTACCACTCATCCATTCACCATCTTTATGGCATTAGTGTCTTAGTGCCTCAAAATGCTTGTCAAGTATTCCTTATTTGCTTTCTTTGGTCTTTGGATTTTTTTTTCCCTCTTTGTAGCTTTTTTTCCATTAATGAAGCCCAAATTGAAATCACCATCCCTCACTTGTTTAGATGCCCCATAAGTCTAGACTTGTTTGAAGATCCCGTGACTTTATGCATAGGCCAAACCTATGATAGGTCTAGCATAGAGAAATGGCTTGCTACTGGTAATCTCACATGTCCTATCACAATGCAGAAGCTTCATTAACCATCCCATTATTCCAAACACCACCCTTCACTATTTGATAGATCAGTTGCTTCAACTTGGTACCCAATTTGACCCCAGTAACTTTGCAACAATCAATTACTTAGCTGCTATTATAAGAACACCCTTGAATCTCATGATGAGTCCAACTTAGAGAACAAGCTCCAAGCACTTGAGAATATTAGAGTTCTCTCTAATGAGTATTGTTCTTTCAGGAAATCTTGTTTCATCCAATTGAGCTTCTTGCCTTTACTCCTTGAACTAGATTTTGGAAGGGCAGATGCTAAATGAATGGAGTGGCAGAAGAAGGATAGGGGTGGTGGTAGTGGTGATGGATGAGAAGGAGAGGAAGAAGAAAGTTTAGGAATTTTTTTAATAAAGGGTAAATTTGAAATTTTGAAAATTTAGAAATAAGGGAGGTAAATATAATATTAAAAACTAGAGAGGATAAGTGTAATATTGAAGAACCTCAGAAGAGGTCCTTGTAATTATCCCTAAAAATTATAATACATCCTCCGAACCAAAGCTGGGTCTGGACATATCCATACGGTGCAAGTCCAGTTTGGATTCGGTCCCTTTGGGCTTCGATGTGAGTAAAGGAAATAATAAGGCCCTATTACAACCTAATGACGATGATATCATGTTGGAATGTTAGATGATTAGCAATTGGAGGGAAGGTGGGTATGGTGAGAAAGTTAGTAAAAGGTGCAAAAGTTTTATTTACCAAATTAATTGAGACCAAAAGGAAAAGTTAGGATAAAATGAAAGTAGCTGAATTGTGTGTATAGTGGGTGTGTGTGTGTAATGTAAAATGGCCAACTGTTTGTAGCGATTTGATTTTTTCTTCTTATGCAAAATTACCAAAGTGTCCCTAGGGTGATTAAGTGTGGGACTGATGATGATCGGCCCGGGTTATCATCGAGAAGTTTGTTTGTCTCGATTGATGGGGTTGTGTGACGTTTTAATGTTTGATAGTGGTTAAACTTAAAATGATTAATTAACTCCCTAATTATGACAAATTAAGATTAATTGAGGTTAATTAAATACAATTGAACTTAATTAAACTTAATTATCTTAATAATTAACAAAGCTTAATCTCATCCTTACTCATTAGTGTTGAAAAGGACAAAAAAGTATTTTATAGGACAATAAAGCAAAAGTAAATGGTGTTTTTTGGTACATGCCATTTCCCTAATATTTAAGAGATTTGTTTCCTTTGGTTTATGTGGATCACCAATGTGCCAATCTAGGAACTAGACCACAAAAAACATCATCCTATGGGTTTCTTTCCAACTACAAGTAATACTCAAAACTCTATTCTATTTCTTTCATCCAACTTATGGTTTACTTCTTCTATTATATGATAGACCTAAGATATTTTAAACAGATAAAAAGACTAGGTGGGCAAGTCTAAGCTCTTGTGAGTTGAGTGATAAACAGTGTGAGCACTCCCTATGAAAAGTTCCCAGGATCCAAACCCCCAACCCTACAAGTAAGACTCATTCAAGACTCAACCCACTTCCATTGCACTAATCCTCAGTGGGTTACTTGAAACAGGTTTAACTAGAGTACAATATTATCTCTAATTTTAAGTTTTGCCTCTAAGCTGAAACTAATACACTTTTTAATGAACTAATATTTCTTATACCCTATTTTTGGTTCTGCTCAGTCGAAAGTCATATGCTTCAAAAACACAATTGTAACCTTCTTTATTTTCTCTCTTCACTCTAACTAATTCATATCAACCATGGATAGCATATGTCATGACACTAACATTCATCAACCAGTTCCACAATAGAAAAAGAAAACAAAAGAAAATAGGCACTTAAATTTAACTCTAGGTACGATTCTAGTCATGGAAACAGGAAATATCGTTTTATTCCATTCCTTGCTTCACATTCTGTTCTACTATCATCTTTAAATCTAGGAAGCATACACAGATTCCTAAGGCTGAAACCCACCCGTGTCCTCAATTAGTTTTAACTAAAGTTGAAATAAGCACAACTAAAACAAGATATTCTAACTAAAGTAAACAAAAAAAAAAAAAAGAAATTTAAACGAATTTGTCACGTATAACTGAAAAAAAAAAAATCTTTGATTAAATGGGGCCATAGTTCAAAGTTTTGGCTCCAGCAAGATATAATCCATAAAATACAAACACATAAGGACTGGTCTGTACATAACACAACTACCCACCTTTGACCTTTAAAAAAAAAAAAAAAAACTGCCCACCTGCAAGGAAGCTGCAGATCATTTGAAGATATGCAAGCAGGCTTTGACTGATGAGGATAACAACAGCAACTGAATCATCAGTATCAACATGCTTACAACCCTCCAAAACCACACATCTAACAAAGCTCCCGGGCAACATTAACAGCTAAGTTTTACAAACATCAAGAGATAAATAACCCTACTCAACAAAACCGTTATCCTCAATGAACAAGGAAATTGTTTTAACACAAGAAAATTAGTACCAGTCTATGACTACAGAGGTTACACAACATTTACTATGTGCACATTTGATTATAGTAAAAATCAGATTCCAATAGCAAGGTTATGGGTGAAGGAGGTGCAAAGGCTTCTCTTAGCAACCTGCCCTTGCCTCGTAGCTTTAGCTCTAACCATGAATTTCATTGTCGAGAGATTGGAGCCATAGGCATTGATGTTGGCTGGTTATAGTAGTTTCCATCTGAACCCTGAAAACCCTGGTATGTACTCATTGGAGCAGGTGGAAAAGGGGAGACATTATTCATGGAAACACCAACAGCCGGATAAGCAGCCATTGATGGCTGCTGTGTCATGCCATAGCTGTATGGCATGCTGGTAATGGATCCAGCAGTCTGCATGAACTGAGGCACAGGGTACTGCGGCATTGGTGGTAGTGGTGGCAATGGGGGAGGTGATGATGAGGGCAGAGGTGGTTGTTCGTTAGGGGTAGATTCAGGAATTGAAAAGGGAGGTAGTGGTGGTTGTTGAGGATTCTGAGAAGACATATAAGTTGACTGGTCATTCTCAAGCTTAGTCCTCTTCTCAGAATGATAATCAGCAGAAGTCTCTTTAATCGGATTGCCTATGACCCCTTCTGATGCTAGGGAGGAAAGCACATAGGACAGCATCTGGGCAGAAGATGTTGACGCAGTCAGTTTTGCTGCAACAGCAGCAGCCGCAGACTTGCGCGGATCTTCATCAATATGTCCAGAATTTTGAGGAAACGACACCTGTGGCGCATACATTAATGGAGCTGACTGTTCCCTATCACCAGAAATGAAACTTGATGGTGCTATGGACGTTTTGGTTTCATTTGAGCTGTGTTCAGGTAATGACTGAATATTGTTGCCATCCAGTAACTGTCCACAGGTACTACCCGCCTGTTCTGACTGAGCACGGGCAGCCTGAAATGTAAAGAATGAAAACACTCAATTAGGTTAGAGATAACCATGCCACATCAAGTTACAAAGTTCTTTTGTAATAGACAAGCCATCGATGAATTGAGTGGAAGATTTCTTCTGTTGTCCAAAGGTGACAATATTGAAAGGAAATTTTAATACACCCATCCACCCAATAGAACTGAAGATAAAGCTCAAATTAATATAACCAAACTCACTTTTAAAAGAAAATAGGTATCTACATCGGATAAAAACCCCAATCATATTATTTTGATAGGGTTAAAATTATAAGAGACCATTATAACAGAATAGACGCTTAAAATAGTTTAGAGAAACAAGGATTATAAAAGGAAAAAGAAAGACGTAGGATTGAAGAATAGTTCTACTAAATTAGAACTTACAGAACAAACTAATGAACATTACCCTCTTAAATTATGCAAAAGGTTATAGAATATTGAATGTTAGATGAATTACAATCAAGTTCTACTACATTATCTAGGCTGCCATGTTTATTGGTTTACATTTTCATGCTGGTCAAGTTCCAAATTCCAGTTGT
Organism: Dalbergia cultrata; assembly: GCA_031216105.1. Lineage (NCBI taxonomy): Eukaryota > Viridiplantae > Streptophyta > Magnoliopsida > Fabales > Fabaceae > Dalbergia > Dalbergia cultrata. The sequence goes on along the minus strand of CM062353.1, from coordinate 23,419,259 downwards.
GTGGATAAGGAAAAGCATGGTCTGTCTGCTGTTGTTGTTGTTGTTATTATTATCATTATTATTAGAATTACTTCTAATTACCCATCAGTGATTGAGAGCCTTTTCCCAATACTTCAATAAAAACAAGCACAAATAAAAAAAATATAATGGGGCGTTTGTAAGGTTTCCTGATCTATTCTTGGGAATAATTGCCTGTGAATAATTTGTTTCCATATTTGTTACAAGTTTTGTTAAATTATTCTCAGGTATCAATTACTCCCAGGAAAGAGATATTCCCATATTTTAGTTAGATTTCATTCCCTTGATGGAAGACGGAAATAAAAGATTGAGCAAAAATGCTAAAATAGCCCTCATTTATCTCACTTCCTCCACAACTAAATATGTTACGGGTATTTTGGAAATTATAACATATATTCCCAGTAATATATATTATAAAACAAACAAATTTAAAATTTATTCCTAACAGTTTCAACAAATAATCCCAAGAATATTCAATACTAAACAAACAACTTTTAAAATACCAGGGAATAACATTCTTAGGTATTATGTTCCTAGGAATGTGATTCATAGAAATGTAATTTCAAACTTTAAAACAACTGCCCTCCTGAATGTTGTAGAAAAATCATGCCATAAGGTTATGAGAAACCTTTTTCAATAAAACTGGATCTGTGGATCAACAGAAACAGAAAACTCATAATGTTTAATAATGAAAGAAGCAAGAGAAACACAGCAGAAACAAAAAATGGTTTGTGGTTTTGATCATGCTAAGGGCACATCTTTTCTAGATTTTTTCCCCTGCTGATAAAGACACTAATGTCCTCACAGAGAAGTTGCTCATAACCATTTACAGACAGATTAATGATGGCAAAACTTTTAGTGCACATATCATTGTGAATTTGTGATTAACATCAGTGGTAAGACTTCAGCATCTCATATATTTATAAAAATATAAATAATGAGAGAAACTACATAACCACTCATTACTCAATGACTTTGGATAGGTTCCAAACCTGAATCTGGCTACGGACTTGACCGAGCTTGAATTCCTGGTAACAAAACCATGTCAGAATTACATGCTACAGGTTTTTGGCATTTTTCAAAAGAGAACAACCCTAACAACAAACCTGTTCCTGTAGAGCCTCTCTCAGATGAGACACGAGGCTAGCTCTAGATGATTCTATAGCTGTTAATTGTTCAATGCAGTCCCTTAGTCCGGCATTCTGCCCCTGGAGCTCATCTACAAGTGAAGATCCATGGAATTGCCCTACTCATTGATGATTGAACAACAAAAGGATATCCAATAAGATGCAATTCACAAGCCTCCCAACTTAATTGAACACATTTACCAGACTATCGTGATGTTTTTTCTACTTAACATGACAACACATACACAAAGTGCATTAGATGAATTAGTAAGTTAAGAGAGTTGAAATCAGATATTTACTTGGGCTAATGATGTCAATCATTAACATGATGCGGTACAAAGACTTGGTCCATATAACTTTTTTAAGGTTTTTGATAGAACCCACTGGTGCCAACTGATCCATGTATCTGGCCCTACCAAGTACTATAAGGTCTGGTTGTAATGTTATTGTTTCTTTTGTAGAAATAAGGTTTAGGTTAATTATGGCAGAGTTGGACTCCTATTAGGATACTATGTGGATTGGAAAAATCCTAGAAGATTGCATTATAGTTATCTTTTGTTGTGTCCTGCCCATTCTCTAAGTTCCAACATCTGTTGAGTGCTCTGTATTTTATCATAGGTCTTTCATCCAATGTAACAAAACCAAAAATTCCAAGAGTGTTTCTTAGCCGGCTTCTTACTGCTATATACCAGTTACTGAACAATCCAATAGAGGTAGTGGAGATTGAAGGAAGAAATGATACCATAAGGTCATGACCGTTATGTAGATGAATTAATTATTTAGGGTCTAGGAAATTGTGTAGAGTTTTTTTTTTTTTCTTTTTTCTTCCTCTTTATTCTATCAATTAGCCTTTTGGCATTCAGGTAGTACAGATGAAATAATGAAAGAAAATCAGCAGCTTATCCATGCTCAAGACAGACCACTCATATGGATGAATCATTTACTATAAATAGGCAAAACAAATATTAACAACAGATAATTTAATATTACCTGAATTACCATCATGACCTATTTCCTTATCTGCTTTCTCAAGACAGCTAATGACATTCTTGCATTTGCTCAATACAGCATCTTCATCTGTCTGCCCTCCATAAACAACACGATAACCTGAAACTATTTTCTCCAATGCATTCCCAGCAGATGCCCTCTGCAAGTGTGTGTATATATATAATAGGATATGGAATCAGCAAGCACAGCACATGTATGAAGAGAGTCGGTCCACAAAATCATTTAAATACAGAAACTAGTACCAATTTCATGTTCATAGGTTTAACATCACGGCTATTGTTTTCCACATGCTTCCCAACAAACTCTTCTTTGAGAATTTGACCACGAGAACCAAAAACTTTTCTATCTTCCCATATGCCAATCTACATGAAGCAGAAAGTGATGATACAACAAAAGAAAAGTCAATAATGCCAATATTTCACACAATTTGTTTTCCTATGAACATTTAAGTACAACAGAGACTAAAAGCAATATTACGTATTCTATCAATACTCAGTTATAAGATATGGCAGCAATGCGAGAATTCTAGGATTCATACAAGGAATGGCATTTCATTATAGAGCAACCCTAAACCTTTGAACCAGCCAATGATGGCATTGCATTTTGAAGCAAAGAGCACATCATAACCAACATGAATTTAGGAGAATCAAAGAACATTTCTCTATTTAGCAAATTTTTCAAAAATTTCTACAAATGTCACAGAATGTACACTTTTTTATTTTAAACTATTCAGATACTGAGGTTGGAGAGGGGGGAAGGAGGAGAGGCCTGCACACAGCCAGAACCAAGCCTTGGCTGTTGTTGTAAGGCAGCCACGCAAGACCCAGTAGGCCAGAGACCAACAATAAACACTAACACATTAATATAACAAATAACAATACTTAAAAAAAAAATAGCTATTCTGGACACAATATATGGTTATTACATTTAAAAAACTGATGAACAGTTTCTACAGAAAGATAGATGATCACGTAGTTCATTCTTTACAAACAACAAAGCTTGTCTCATATGTTGTATGCGTAGGTTTAGTCTAAGCATCTGACGAACTTTCCCATTTTAACCATGGCATTGGCTAAAAAAAACTTAATAAAATTAAAATCAATCCCATCACAGTTGAACATCAATGACATTAACAGAAAACACGAGGTTTACACAGGTATAACATCAACAACTAAGCTTGGTCCCACAAAGTGGGTTGCCGCTTGAAAAGATATTTTAAAAAAAAAGAATCTCCAAACAGTCCAAAAATATAACATCTCAGCCTTGTGTTACTAGGTTGAGTCAGCTATATAGATCAAGTGATACCATAGTGCTCTACCATAGACATGGAATGAGAAAATTAATTAAAAAATATGGTTGAACAACAAAAAGAGAAAAACAATGCATGATGAGAAGTTCTCGATTTCAGTCTGCTTGTACAATGTCCTCAAGCCAAAATAGTACATAAATACAGAACCATAACAGGATCAAAAAAGAATAATGCTCAAGCAAGTTATTCTGCTTTATAATTCTTATATACATAGGCATATATATATATATATATCGACAGCAAAATCTAATGAACTTTTAAGATAGTATAACAACCAAGTCTTGTCTCACTAGATATGGTTAGCTACATAGATCACAAACGCCATAGCATCATATTGTAAACTATGTCTATACTCAAATCCTTAAAATCTTAATCTTTCTTCATAGTTTTGTCTATAGTTTTTCATGTTTCCCTCTACCTCTAGCCGGAGGGCTACCCTTGAACTGATCTACACTCCTTAATAAGGCTTCTAAAGGTCCTTTCCACACATGACCAGACCACCTAATGTGGAATTCTACCATCATACTTAAAAAACGTTACCCAAACTTTTTTTCTAATACATTCATTCCTAATCCTATCTTGTCTTATATATTCACTCATCCAATGCAACAGTCACATCTTTGCAACATTGAGCTTAATTTTTTTTTGGCTTTTTACTACCCAACATTCAATCTCATACAATATTTTGAATCTTATACTTGTGCAATAAAATTTTCTCTCAAGATTGATTGGCACTTTATCTGTTTATCACAAATTAGACCTCAAGCACTCCCCCATTTCATCAACCCAACTTGAATCCTATGATTTACATCCCTTTCTATTTCCCCTATATTTTGTCTGATATGTCCAAGATAATTAAACTATGTGACTCATGGTATAATATTGTCTCCAATTTTCACCTCAAAGCTATAATTAGTGCACCTCCTGCTAAACTTACATTCCATATACTTTGATTTACTTCTACTTGAATGAAATCCGTGTGCTTCCAAAATTGTCTCTGCAACTCAAACTACCCAGTTATGTCCATCAAACTCTTATTCAGACTATATCATCTACAAAAGCATGTATCATGATACCAGCGCTTGGATGTTTAGTGAGCACATCCAAGACTGTCAGAAAAAAGATAAAGGACTTAAGGTTGACACTTGGTTCAATCAAATAGTTATGGAAGAATATTATGTCTCCACATGGTGTTCTCACAATAGTTCTGACACCATCATGCATATCTTTAATTACTCAAGTATAGGTGATACAAACTCCATTCTTCTCCTAAGCTTCGATAATACCTCCAAAAGCACTCTATCATATGCTTTTTTTCAAATTCATGAAAAACCATGTGTAAATCTCCTTTGTTCCTCTGCTATCTCACCTTCAATCTCCTTAGCAAGTAAATAGCTTCAATGGTAGAACTCCTAGACAATAGGCAAAAATCCAATTGATGTAACATGGATCCTCTGTCTTAATCTCTGCACAAGTACACTCTCCATAATTTCATAATAAGTTCATGAGCTTATTCCCCATGTAATTTGCACAGTTTCGTATGTCTCCTTTATTTTTATAACTGAATTTAAGTACTCCTCATCTACTCATCTCACATTTCTTAGACCTCATAATCTAGGGAAACAACTTTGTGAGCCAACTCATGCATTTCTCATCTAGATGCTTCCATGCCTCAATAGGAGATTGTTTGTGCATCATTATTTCGATACAAAAAATCATTTTTTATTGAAAAGGTACTTTTGACATTTTTGATATATTAGGATAAATTTTTTTAGTAAAAGCAAAATCATTAGAAAAAGAACCAAAAAAATTCCCAAAAGCTATAATTTTCATTTTCTAGAAAAATATCTCTTTTATAACATAAAGGATATTTAATAATAAAAGTAGAGCTTTAGTTATTATATCCAAACATAAATTAATTTTATGTCCAAAGTCCGAAAATAAAATAACTATAATATTTTAGAAAGATCTTTTACTAGAAGCTCATCCAAACAAGCCCTATGTATATTGTTAAGTCTTCTTTAAACCAGAATTCTCGAATCCTTCCATAACAGGAATAATTTTGATCCTCCTCTCTAGTATTTAGCCAATTTAAGTGCAAAAGAGTCTTGTGCCCTTCATTAGATGCATGTTAAAGTAGCTCTTCCATCTCTCCTTGATATTTTGTTCCGTGGCCAAAAATACAAAACTTTACCCTCATCATTGTTGAAGCATTTCACTTTATCTAAGTCTCATCCTCCTTTCCCGACCTTTAGCAAGCCTAAAAATACTCCCTTCCATCACTTCAGGGCCTAAGATTGGGATAACCCATCAATTGCTTAACTCTTGCTTCGCTCAGTGCTTCTGTAGAATCTTTCTTAACTATCTCATACTTTTCCCAATTTCAGTATTTTTACACAAGGAACACACTTTAAAACAATTCCTTTTTCAACATTAAAGTTATCTTACCCATTTGCATCACACTACCAAGATTCTTTATCCTTAGGTTTCGAAGCCTCTTGATTCCCTAAGGGTCCTTTTACTATCTTCTTAATCCTTTTAACCATCTTGCCCCATATATCATTAGGACTTCCTTGAGCCCACCAAAATCTTTTTTAGAAGTCCCTTTGTTTTTCACCTGTCAATTTTCACCACTTGATTCTTGAAACCCTATCTTGGTTGTTTTTCTTCATTATCCTAGTTATAACTTTGCAATCGATACAAAGTTCTCTAGCCAAGTGAAAAAGAAATCAACTTAAGAACATGCCCTGATGTGATAAAATGCTCTTTTCACTTAAAACAAGAGTTAGCTATTTCAAATCGAACACTTCCCCTACACCATATCCCCCATGAAAACCCTTGTATCTCCTAGCTTTGCTCCCCATGTGCCCATTTAGATCCCCATCTAACCTAAAAATATTTTCTTTGAAATCCCTAAATTAAAAATTCTAAAACCTCCAAAAATTTATCTTGTGACAATCTTCTAACCCTACATGTGGTGCACATGCACCGATAATATTAAAGGTGTCTTGTTTCACCACAAACTTTAGAGCTACGATCTTATCTCATAACCTTTTACATTCGTAAATCATTCTTCCAACACTCATCTACTATTATGCCTATTTCCTTTTCTCCTTCCAACTTAGTTTCTTGTAGGCACATCAATTAATCATTGTCCAAATCATGGTGTCAACTATTTCAAATATATTTACCTATAATTCTGTCTACATTCCATCTTTCACAACAAATCTCATGAACTACATTCTTTACTCGCATCCATTTAGAAAAATGCAAGAACCCTTATTTATTTTTCACTTGCATCAATGTGGTAGCTATTGCTTATTTGACATTGTACTCAAGTCATACATGTTGCTTATGAGCAATGATTACCTAACATTAAAACTACCACATTGCTAATACATCTCATAAAAATTTGACAAAATTTTATCTTGGCCGTCAATTGCCTAACAAAACCCTCCTCTCTTATCCAGATATGGAACTGGTTATCTAAAGATTTATAATAAAGCACAACATCCATAGAGTTTTTTAACATGTGGTTTAGGAAACTACTCTTATCATATACTTTTAAAATAGTACAATGTTAGGAACCCCATAGTGTTAGTAGTTAGTAGGTGTTTATAAATAAAGAAAGATAGGCATTAGTTAGTGTCTTTGGTTATTTGAATAGTCTTTTGGGAGAGATTAAGGGCTCTATAATTCCCTCTCTAGTGTAATTCCTCAATATACAGTAATAAAGATTATTCTTTGTTGTATCTGATTCCCAACGTCTAACATTGGTATTAGAGCTCTTCTTGATCCAGGGAAGGGTTTTCCATGGTTACAACTATGGTGGAGTCAATGAAGCATAAGAAGTTTCCTGTGTTTGATGGAAAAAATGGGTACTAGGGGATCATCTGTGCAGGGTAGTTTTGGAATGCCATTGGAACACCAGACGCACAAAGGCTGAAAGAGGCAGAGGACTGGTTATCTAGCCAAGCACTAAAATGGTGCCGATTATGGAAGCAATGCAATCCAAATACAACGATGTTTACCTACGAAATCACGTTTCTCAATTGCTACCAACCTGATCTCAGTCCAGTACAGCCAAGATTTACCCAAACTGAAGTTTCAGATTTGGAACTATATGAATCAAGAAACTTGACCGAGGAAGAAACCTAAGACCAAGGAAAATCATCTGAAGGTGGGTTGCACATCCTTTGGCAAGAAGACAATGACAAAGGGCACAACAGGGCATCCATTACAATGGGTTTGCTTGTGGCGGCTGTTGTGGGAACTGTCACTCAAGCCCCACAATCATGGGAGTGCGATTAGGGAGCTGCACCACTCAACCACCATTAGAATCAACCGACGGCTATTCCATCTCCATTATCCATTGAGCCTGCTCTAAATAATCCCCCTTTTGCCAGATTATTGCCGACGTAATCATAAAAAGCTAATTTTTCAGGAATTTTAGACCAAGCTTCTGATAAACTTTGATTTTCGGCAAGCCCGGCACCAACTCGTCTATATATTTCTTGCTGGAAGTATCCCTGATCCCATTGATAACGAGCTGGACCAAATAATTCTTTCAAGATTCAAGGTTGCACAACAAGCATAGTGAAGGAGCAGAAGTTCGCACTAGCAAGGAACACACCAGCAGGGGCGATGACGTTGTCAACAGAGGATGATGCCGCCACTGGCAACAAGAAACGGAAGAAAAAAGTGAAGGGCAGGGCCAGGCAGCCATCATGACAGATCCCTGTGTCACGGCCAATGGGGTTTCCACCATAGCAACTGTGGGAAAGGGCATGGTGTTTCCTATAGCTGGGGCATCTTTCCTTCATAGCAGCCCAAGAGTAAAGAGCACGGTGCAGGCAGCAGGGGCTGAATGGCAGAGAGGATGCTTCAGTTTTGACCAAATGGGAAAAGAGAATGATTGAATATTCATACTAGAATATCCAGTTTCTTTACATCCCCTTAAAAGTAGAGCAGCATACCAATGTATCAAAATCAAGCAAATTAAATACTGGTCTTACATATTTTTCCTTTTCCGTCTTTTTATACTTCCTTTTGCAAGCAAATTACTCATATAAACAAAATATAAAATACCATTTAACTCCAAAAAAGACACATTCCATTCCCTTATGGAGTTTGCACGTAATATCAAATGCTGGGATAAACAACCAAAGTTTTTTTTTTTTTTTGGGATAATTGTTCATCTTTCAAATCAAAAGAACCAAGAACATTTTGTTAGCTCAGAGTAGCAACACAAGTCCTAATGCTCTTGTTGATATGCACAATGTAGAAGAGATGAAGTCAAAAAGCATGTATCTCATTCACTAATTTAGAAAAAATGAATTATTGAAGTACCAGCCGAAGTGCTGCATTCCGCGCAAACTCATCTCCATTTTCAATCACATCTCGAAGAGCATCAGGAAGAACTTTCCAGAATTCACCAACAAACTCAGAACCTTTTCGCCTGCTGTTCTGTAGAATATCATTCGCAAGATACAAAAATGCCAATCTCTTCTCACGAGGAGAAGAATGAAATTGTCTAGCCCAAGTTTCAACAACTTGTTTGGCTTTATTCATGTGAAAAATACACCAATGTGACAAAGCTTGACCACATTAAGGATAACAACCCAGCAACAGAAAGTATTTATTTGCACAAGTGAGAAAATAAAAAAAATCGCATGCACATTTATTACATAATATATATGTGTGATTGTGAGACTGCCTGTGTGTTTGTCAAAGCACATATGGAGATGAATTTTGAAAAAGACTATTTCTAGCCATCATGTGGCAGTGAATAATGAGCAATAAGTTATACAGAATCATCTACAAGCGAATGTTGAGCTTCATAAACAGTTCATCATTTCAAAGGGGGAGGGGGGTTATCATTGCAACAAGCCTAGAAGGGGAAAAGCGGGTGCTAGGCAAACCAGTTAAAGGAGAATTACACCCCCGACAACACTACAACCAATATTCCAACTTCCATATAAATTAAAACCCAAATTCAGAGCAATAAGTTATATATTTGACAGTAAAACCAAGGGTGAATGAACTCAGTAAAGTCTGCTTTGACAATATAATATTAAACACAAACAGTAAAATAAATATTATATCCCAGAAAACTTGTTGAAGGATACTCTCTATGCTTGCTTGTGAACCATTCAGCTTGGCTAGTTTTTCCACTAAAATCTGTGGATTGAATGTGCTACCCATCTTTCTGATTTGAGCAGGGACAGAAAATTAACCAGAAGACCAACTTTCACAAAAACCTTCACGAGATAAAAAAACAAGGGAAATACATCAGGATAAGATCAATTACCAGAAAATAAATTAAAATACAATATTCAAAGCTGAAAAAACGTAGGTTTACCAAATTTTGCAAAGGAACAGACCCTTCTAATCAAAATTTCAGCAGTTAAGCACCACTAAATACACTTGAAATATGCACAGATAACAGTATACAACTCTTTGTAAATGTAACTTTTCCAAAATATGAATTCATATTCATAAATATGAAATACATATGGAATATGGACCACAAGCAGAATGTACAGAGTCTACAGATATCAACGGCCAATCATTCCAAATGTTGTTTTTGAGCTGTACCTTAAATTGTGATCATTTCTAAAGATAACATTGGAATATAGTGGAATATTCTAGATAGCCAATACATCAAGGCAGAACATATCAAAACATACAAGTAACATGGGCTTACACAGATCAAACAGTGGATTTTAGGATTATACAAATAAATGAATGTTCAAGCCACTTGAAAACTAATTTTTAAAAGATGAATAGAAATAAAGAATCATTTGTGCAATTTTTGAATCCTGAATTTGAATTGCAACGTTGAACACATCAATAAAAAAATAACAGACAATTCGACACCTAAAACACAGAAAATACTCAAGTCACAAATATGTACTTAAATATCACATATCAGGAAGAAAATAGTATAACTCCAATAACACCATATAGCCATCATAGGCCACAAGTCATAAGTAAACTCATGAGTCATTTATTGACATGTTCTTTCTGATTGGCAACTCATCCTAAATGCACCACCCACATCATTTGCAGATAATACGTATATTTCACATGCAATCTACTGCCAAGAACAGTACAATTTTCTTAGGTAACATCCTTCAACCCTGTCTTCTTAGCCTTAGAAGCCATACAGAGTGATTTCAGAACAATAAAAAGTCAAAAACAGAGCAGTGGAACAGCCAAAAAGCGTGCATATAGAGTGAGTGAGTGACTCTGAGAAGCCCCACATTCAGAAGAATGAAAACAGAGCAATAGAATAGCCAAATAAGTTGAGTGCAAAGTGAGTGAGCACCTGCACAAAGCCCCTGTTTCAGATAAATGAAAACAGAGCAATTGAACACAAATAGGTTATGTCCAGTAACGCGCCTTCAGTTCCTTATAACAATTTAAGATTGACAATTCAAATTCTTTTATGAGAATCGGTTAAAAAAAAATCCCAAAAACAAAAGCTCACTGAATCAGTGAATCGTAATTTACAATGATGACATAGCATTGAACCGCACAATTCAAGTTACATGTGATTTACAATAAGATATAAATAGCTGGTTCGTCGAATGATGTGAATCTAAGAAATGTACTCAAGGCATTAATAAATAACATTACATGGATAAAATTGAAATGAGGAAGGGTTTCAGTTTGCAATAAACCACAGAAAGCACTAGAGAAGAAAAAGTTGGCTACCAAACTAAAATTATTTGCGATGGAAAGCTAACCATATAAGCCTACGAAGAAAAATAAAGCAAAGTAAACCCAGGCACTCAGTTTTGAAACAAAACAAACGATCCTTAGCAGATCTAAGGATTTAATATCTAATTATTAGGATGATTATTTCTTGTGTTAATAATAAACTTGTAATGTAAAATAAAACTTTAATAAATAGAAGTAAAAAGTCATTTATTCCCTGATCAAACGAAAGCTGATATTTTTATGCAATCAGATATCTAGAAGTACAGAAAGTCAGAGAGATGTGTGCATAGAGGACAAACCAAAAATACACGTGGATGCATAATGGCAGGGACACAAACACGCCAATATTAATGACATCAAATCTCAAGCTGTAAAGAGAAATATAGATGTAGAAAATATAAATAAAAGAAATTGGAGCACTAATGACATCAAACCTACGTCGTAAAGGGAAAGACAGATGTAAAACGTATAAATTACGGGAATGGGAGTCTTAATGACAACAAACTTCAAGCCGTTAAGGGAAATACAGATGTAAAACAATTAAATTAGAGAAATGGGAGTATTAGTGACATCAAACCTCAAGCCATAAAGGGAAATAGAGATGTAAAACATATAAGTTAAAGAAATGGGAGTAACCACAACATGTTCTCAGAAGCATACAATTGACCAGCTCCACGTTTAACCCAAATCTTCAACTTTAGTAAACTAAGTTTCCTAAGAAACCTCTAAAAATTCACATCATAATAACAAGGGTGTGAGTTCACTTAATCCAGTAGCAAGTATTAAAAAAGCATTTCATCATAATTCAAATCCAGGTATCATAATAATTCTAATCCAGGTATCATAATAACTAATTAATTATTGAAAAGCATCATTCAATTATCACTGCCACTTTGACAGTTGTTAACTGATTCGAAGAGTGGAACCGCGTTACCCATGCTGGTAGCTCATTTGGTAAGAACTATGGACATGCAGGGAAAGTGGGCAAGTTTGATCTCCACATATTCTTTCGTTTCCAATCTCTTCCCCCATCTCCCACCCCTACCCATGCCCTATAAGGGGGCCATTTAGGGCCTCACTATGAGGCCCCTCAGGTCAATCATGTAAGTTAAAGAAATGGGAGTATAATGACATCAAACCTCAAGCTGTTCAGGGAGATACAGATGTCAAGCATATACGTAAAGGAAATGGGAGTAAACGCAGCAGTTTCTCAGATGCATTTGATTGATCAGCTCCACACATAACCCAAATCTTCTACTTTAGTAAAGTTTCTTAATAAAACTCTTAAAATTCGTGTCATCTTAATATCGGGTGCAGATTCACTGAATTCAAGAGTAAGTTTAAAAAAAAAGCACGTCATCATAATTTATATCCATGTATTATTATGATAACTGTAGAACAGGCATCACTCAATCACCACTGCCACTTTGACCATTGTTAACTGATTTGAAGATTGGAACCACGTTATCCCATGTTGGTAGCTCATTTGGTAAGAACTAAGAACTATAGACCTGTCGGGAAAGTAAGCAAGTTCAATCCCTGCAAATACTTTCCATTTTAATCCCCCCCCCCCCCTCTCTCTTCTCTCCCACCCCCTCCCCCATGTCTCATAATAAGGCCCCTCTGCATTCGGATGTTGGAACCACATTCGGAGAAAAAAGACTGGAACGATGGTAATCACCACTAATGCTCCGCAGAGTCATGCAGCTTTTTTCTAAAACTACTAAGTATAAACACGACTTCAATTATGGCCATAATATTTGATCAAAATGGACGGTCATTATTAAGAGTAAGCCATTAAAGTTACTCTTGAAGCAAGCACCTATCTTATCCAACAACATACATATGATATCATTATGCAGCTAAACAGAATTGCTTACATTTAAGCACTGTTATGGCCATAGACCATAGTCTTACATTGAAAGGCATGAAGTCCAAGGTACATGATCATATAATGAAACAAGAACCAGATTCCACACGAAGGGAATATGAAAATTGAAAAAAAAAAAAAAACAAATAAGAAAAGAAAAACACAATTTTATTAATGTTAGGGTTTTTCCATAGCCCACAAGCCGGGGATTCTGTTCCGGTGAGCTACCTAAGCAAATTTTCCAAATAAACCGTGATATTACCCATCAATTCATCAACAGATAAACAAAAGTACTCCATAAATGCGAAACAAAAACAACCCTACCACTCCAATGATAATTAAACTAGAGAAAAAAAAAAACACATAAAATCCCACTATAAAAAAATTATCACAACAATCAACACAAACCCAGCATATCAAAGAAGAGACGAATAGAGGATAAGAAAGCCACAGAACACATATAGAGCCAAAATTTTTCAAAAAGAAAATAAAAATAAAAACAAAGAACAAAAAAACCAGGAATAAAAAATCAAGAGAATCCAAGAAGATGAAAAGGTACATACATAGTACCAAGTAGCGAGGACGAAGAATGCTGCTGGTGAGGATAAGCGAAAAATGAAGCAAAAGACGATTCGAACTGTGCTGAGATTTTTCGGTGAGGTAGGTTTGTGAAAAGGTTTGGGTGGGTGTCAGGGTCGGTATGTGCGTGTGACTGTGCGGTTAGAGAGAGAAAGAGGAGAGAGAGAGAGAGAGGGGCAAAGAGTGATATCAGAATTGCTGCTGCAGCTTCTCAGCGAGATTGTGTCGTGATTTTTTTTTTTTCTTTTTTTGGTTCCAGTTGTTATATAGTTCGACGGCTTTGGGTTTGTGTTGCGTTGTTTTTGTGTGTATCGAGAGTGTACTTGTGAGTTGTGAGGCTGCGGTGTGAGCGTGAGGCAAAAACAAAAACAAAAGGGTGCGTTGAGGGACTGTCTTACTTTTTCGACCGAAAAACGGGCTGTTTTGTAATTCCCCGAATTGCCCCTGACTGGCCTTCTCTCCACAACAATCAAAGCCAACGGCGTCGCTTCTGCTACGAGGGCGGGCTAACGGGCGGTTTTTTCAAGTATTCTTATTGGGAGTGTTAAGTGTACATAGCATAGTAATTACACCCACCTAGACCAGACTGGTCAGGCCAAATTGGAAACCAGTGAACCAATTGCTGGTCTGATTTGGTTGGATTATCTAGTTAGATCAAACTTACAATTAAGTTTAATCATGAACCTGGCCCAACCAAGAATCTCATCGCTGAACCAATGACTCCAAGAACTGATGTCTTGGCCTAGTCGATTACCTAGTCGACTCTGATAACTATGGTATATACGATATGTTGGGTTTAGTTGGGCCAAACCTAATCACGATTTAACATTAAGACTGGGTCAATTTTCAAAATATGAATCTGACTTGATAATGACCCAATTAGTGACCAATTCAAGTCAAGTCAACCCAATATTTTAATAACATATAACGACTAGACATTATGCATAGTAAATTAATAAATTTTTACAAATAAAATAAAAATTCAGAGATATTATGCAATATATGTTTCAAAATATATTAATTAAACTATAGAATCTTATAACTTTTCAATAATAGTTTTTAAAAAATATATCTCTAAGGAAATTATTTAATTTTGGGCTATCAAGCCAACCCAAACAATGACCCGAACTTGGCCCCGAAAAGGTGTATTAGATCAAATTTCAAGAGCCGAACCTGACCAAATAAATTTCGAGCCCAGTCAGGTTGGGTTCATGGGTCTGGATTATGAACACCTCTAATTCTTATAGATATTAAGAAGAAAAGAAAACCAAATTGGTTCTAATTTTGCGTTAAATAAATTGATCATTTTAAAAAATGTAGAAAACAAATTGTCCTTTTACAAAAAAAAAAAAAACCCAAAGAAGTCCCTCTCAATCAAAGACGTCGGGCTAGCTAGTGAACTCTTCATAATTCTAGGGAACTAATTTTTCCTATTCTTTTGGGGAGGGACTAACTTGTTTAATGTTTTTTAGAACACACACTTAATTTTAGTTGAAATATCTTTTTTCTAAAAAATAAGTGAGTTTTGGTTTTAGTCCTTGAACAATTTTTTTTTGGTCCAAACTTTTTTAAAAATTATTTTATTTTAGTTCCTGCAATTAGTATATTTTTGTTAAATGTTATGCTAGCATATGGAAAACGACGTTATTCAATCTTGTATATATGGTAGCTAGTAGTTGTATGCGCCACATTATGATTCTATGCGTGAAAATATTCAACTAATAACTCATTAGATCCAACTCAAGAACTCATCTTACCGAACCTAATACTCATTTCACAGTACAATCGTGACCCATATGATTATGATATGCCACATATAATAACTGGTGGCTACCATACATGATTTGATCACTTAGTTTTCTATTAGACAGACAACATTTAACAAAAACATATTAATTGCATGGACCAAAATCAAATTGTTTTGAAAATGTCTTAACCAAAACCAACCAAAATTAAAAAAAAAAAACTTTTTACAATGACACTACTAGAAAAAATGCGAGTTATCGATAGATTTCACCGATGGATTTTCTTTTCCGATATTACTGGCAGATTTACTGGCAAAAAAAAGAGGAATAGCAAAACAAAAAAAATTGAAAAACCATTATCAGCAGATTTTTGTCGATATTCCATCGGTAATAATCACACCATCTAGCACCAATTACTTACGTATTTTTTACTCAATAATTTGTTAACAATTTTTTTTAAAAAAAAAAAAGAATAGCCCTTTATTTGGCGGATTTTTCCAAAGGTAATTTATTGACACTTTTTTCTAAAAAAATAGCCCATAACCAATAGATTTTTCTGTCAATATTTGACTTTTCAAAAAAATGCACTTGACTTTGAAATTACCAATGGATTTTTCCATCGGTAATACTATCAATCAATTTTTTTAGCCAATTACCGATAAATTTTTTCCCTGGTATTTGAATTTTTAAAAATTGCTCCTACTATTGAAGTTACCAGCAGAAAAGTCCCCAGTAACAATCAATCTAATTTTTTTTTAAAAAAATGTAATGTTACCAACAAATTTTTTTGCTTATAATAGGCTAAAATTTTTTTTATAAAAATTATAATATTACTGGAGGAATCCGCTAGTAACAATGTAAGTGAAACGCCGCATTTTGGGTTAAGTTATCAACAAAAATCTACTAGTAATGGTTAAAAATCCACTTATAAGTGTTTTAAATATCCAAACAGCCATCCTCTTCCCCTATTTCTACCATTGCTCTCTCTCTCTCTCTTCTCCATCTCTCTCGTCTCAATTATCCAGTCATTACTCTTCCATCAAATTGCCATTTTTTGTGAGGAGACCACCTTTGTCTTTGTCTTAAGGTCATCTACATTTTAATCAATTTTGCTTTTTGATTTAGTTTTGTTTTTGTTACCCATTTCTTCTTACCATTTTCTTTTTATTTCTTTTCTTCTTAATCACCATTTTCTTCTCTATGTAAAATTTGTTCATGAGGTTCTGAGTTAATGAAATTATCATATCAAATTTCGTGATTTGTAAACCATTACACTACTAGGGGAGGTTAATGTCACCTAACAAATATAGGGGAATCGAAATGAATTTCACCAAATTTCAGGAGAGTTTAATATCATTTGCCCAAAACTATAAATATCAAGTGGCACTACTTTTTTTTCTCTCTTATTTCTTTAATCTTCCCCTATGTATGTTGAGAGGGTTGTCATATTTATTTTGTGGTCACATCCCCACCATTTTTTCTTTTCTTTTTGTTTATTTTCTTCTTGTTTTGCTTTCAATGTCCCCTTTTGTGGATGCTTTCTTTATCCCTTTACGAGTGTTTTGGTTTTCTCTACTTTGAAAGTAGGTATAATATATTCTTCAAATTGCAACGCGCTTTGCTAGTCTTCATTATGAAAGATGTTTTGACATCAATAGTCTTCAAGTAAGGAACATAGCCACGGATCATTAATTACTTCGGGATATGGAATGCATTCATTCGTTTTTTATTCAATTTATGATGTGTTTTGTTAAAGAGTAACAATATGATGGAAATTTTCATGAATGAATCTATATATATAAATTTTTTCGATTTGTAAATGTCAATGGCTTCTTCATTAATAAAATTTTCTTTCACACAAAAACAAATATAGCACCACTCTTTGGAAAGTACAACTTACTAATTATTAGTTTATTACACCAATTTTCATTCTAACACATGCATTCACTATATCCACGTAAAATGAAAAGTTTTAAACCCATAAACTTGCTTCTTATAATATACTATATTGCTTATGTTGATGAATCTAAGTCAAATTTTATTAAAAGATACATAAATTTTTTTAAGTTATGTGGTTATAACATAGTAATATGACATGTTATAAAAGTACATGTCGTTAATAAAATTAGTACAATAATAAGTGAATTACCTTGTATTTTCAAAAGATGGTACTTACTACCAATATTGTTAACACACAAGACAAAAAGAGGAAAAATTAAAATTTAAAAGTGAAAAAAATGAAAGATTTTAACATAAAAGAAATTAGTAGAGTAATTTGCTCATTCGGTATTCATATTAGAAAAGATTGCTCTTTAGAGCAATGTTATATGGTTCAAAATAAGTAAAGGCTTATTTTGGTCTATAAAAGTATATGTGTGCTTTACTTTAGTTCTTAAAATTAAAAAAAAATATCAATTTAGTCCCTGAAATTACAAAACATGATTTAAATTAGTTCTTTTGATGGTTCAAGCTAGTTTTTGCGAACATTGTTGCATGACTAATTTGAAACATTTTTTGTAATTTCGAACTGGGGCTAAATTAACAAGTTCTTAATTTTAGGGAATAAAGTGAAACACACACTCAATTTTAATGAGCAAAATGAATATTTACTTGGTTCAAAACCTTTTTCATAATGTATGAATACATGTGTCGGAATGGATAAGACCAAGGATAATGAGAAGACAAGATTAGATTTGACAGAATACCATAAGCAGCCTGATTTTAGTTTACCAAACTAGGGATTGCCGTTTGTGTAAAACAAAGGCCAGTTACACACCAACCTCCATGTAGAAACAAGCTCTGTGTAGGTAGGTACAAGAGTTGAAGATGCTAAGCGATTATGGGTCAAACTTGAGTATGTGTTCGCGTTGCACAATGAAAGATTTTTGGGATGGAAAGTTATGATTGTCATGTATTATGGAGTGCTAGCTTCCCATTGCATTTAGAGATTTAACTCTCTGTGTTTTGAAGCCATTGACTGAGTTGAGTCAATATTTTAGAGACTTATGCTTGTCCACTCTTAGGGTTAAATGTCTCTTAATTATAGAGAGCAATGTCCCTATAATTTTTTGTAAATTAGAGAGAATATTTCTTCCCGAGTTCTTTAATTCCGTATTACACTTGCTCCTACACTTGGTATATGAAACAGAAGCATGTGGGTGGTTTAGTACAGATGGATATATCAATTCAAAAGAATTATCGAAAGTGTCATTTTGATTATGAAAAATAGGACTCAAAGTAGAAAAACCAATATATGAGGCATATATCCAAGAAGACATATTTCTTTTGCTCCTATTACTTTGAGCCACATATTCAATGTAGAAGGACATGGGTTAGTTGAAATGACTACAGGAGTGAAAGTTTAGTTTAATCACATTATCTGTATTCAATTAACATAAATGTGCTATTGGGAAATCTAAAGACCATTGGGTATTGGCGAAAGAAATACATGCTGCACATTTGCATATCTTAATCAATTATGCTAAAGTACAACCATTCAAAATATAAGTGACATCAATGTATCACTTTCAATTATTAATATACTCTCATAGATCAAATCTTATTTCACTTGCAATGTTTAAACAAGTTAATGGGTTGCATACCCTTGAATAATTCCCAGCATGGTTCAAATCCGATGTATATAACCTACTTAAGTAATCATTCAATCTAAAATCACTCTCTCATTCTAGTTGTCATCTTCTATGTTAATATTTGAATTTCAATTGTTCATAGGTGCTTGATGGTTGCAATAATATTTCCTCTCCTTATATACAAAGTTTAGCTTGGGGTCCTACTAACAAAACAATTAGTTGACTAATATAGTATGTGAACAAATATACGTTTTCATACGTTTGAATGGGGCAAAAGGAGAAAAACAAACAATATTGAGGTTTATGTAAAAGGGGATATAGATAGTGAGGAGGGTGGTTGCTATGGAGTGATTAAACAAATACTCGAGATTGAATATGTAGGTGATAGACCTACAAAAATGTTGTGATTAGTATAACCCAAAACGTTTTGACTTTTGAGGGAACACACATACACAATTAATATAAAATTATTGAGTTACATTATGCTAAGAGATCTGGTGCATATGATCCTTTCATTGTTGCCCAAGTTGCAAGATAGGTTTATTAAGCACTATGCCCTGGAAAGTGCATAAAATATTGGAAGATAGTAATGAAAACCAAACCTATGGGTCAAGTTGAGGTGTAGGAACTACCTAACAATGCTTATAAAGTGAATGATCTAATCCCTTCTCAGGTAGTTATTGATACGAGAACATTGTCTAGCCTACATTCTGATTCAAGTGAGGTTGATATGATTCACACTTCTATTGATTAATTAATGAGAACAAACAACGAAAAGGGTGTTAGTATAGAGGATAAAGAAGATTAGTTTGAAGATGATTTTGAGACCAAAAGTGATTAAGATAACCCTCAACTTTTAGATTAAATGTGATATGGCTAGTCTCATACTGCATTATTTCTATTTTAAATTGCCATATTTTTGTGCATTGTCATTTCTTTTTCAGATATGGCACCAAGAGGAAAAAACAAAGGCAACGGAAGGGGTGCCCCAATCGAATAGATATTTACTCCTACCAGTCAGGCATCCACCACTATCGCTCACACCTCCACTTTTAGTTCTTTCATGCCATCACCCTGTGCCCATCAAGAGTTTACTATGATACCTATTCCGAGGCACATGACCAGATTGGTGCCTCCACTATCACCTACAAATCATGTTCCTACCCTCCAACTCATAGCCGGTGTCAATAGCAGAGCAATTGTTGGCTCTACGATGCAATTAGCACATGGGTCCATGTCAAACCATCGGATCAAGCTCACACGTGATAATAAGACTTTCAATTCATGAATTGTATTGTAATAATTTGAACAATTTCTTGATATATAATAATGTTGCTTTATAATTTTTAGTATGCAGTTGACATCCAACCTCAGCCACTATACACATCATGATGCATGCCATCCAGAAAAATGTATGACCGACCAATCGAGTTCTTTGACAAGTTGATGATAAAGTAAAAGAAGGAGCATTGGTATCATGAATGGAAGGGAAAATAAAATAATTTGTTATATAATTTGTGATTTGATTTAGTAACTGATTTTAATTATCCTAAGTATTTTTTTAATTTCATATGCAGATCAACTTCATCATTGATCCCAAGGATCATGAGTACATGTTTAAGGCCTTCAAATCACTAACAGCCAAGAGGTTGTATTACATGCACATCAACATTTGAGATAGTTGAGACAAGAAGCCAAGTGATTGACTAAGGCCAACCTGGTCTATTTGAGGAAATACTGGTGTACTGAGCACTTTAGTAGAAAGTCAATGAAGGCCAAGGCAAGTAGATGGCTAATTAGTCACTATGCCAAACATGTATAAATCGGTTTTGTAAAATTTATTTTTTGTATTGATTAATGTTTTACATGTTTTATTTGAATTACAGACCAAGGAGCTGAAGAAGCCACCCAGACAGAGTGATTTGTTCAAGTAGACTTACACACATAAAGGAGAGAAGTCTGTGTGGTTGACATTTGCTCCAAGCAAACTTGAGTAGGTTTTGAGCACTTATTATTTATATATGTTGTTTGTATATACTTGATTATTATTTATTTTTGTTATAGAAATGTAATTAATTTTATTTTTGTTTTAGCATGAACATAGTAATGCCTGGAGAAAGTTATAACTTAGCAGTAGCAGAGTGTCGAGGGCGATGGGGATTGTCATTGTTGATGAGAACCAGGTGTGACAAGAGGTAATCGGTGGTCCTTGTAGGAACCATATCTGCAATAGGGGGCATTCTATGTAGGTAGTTTGTTCCCCAGCTCTATCACTAGGGCATCTACAGGTGTTAGGTCTGTCAATAATGACAATGAGGTTGGCGAGCGATTTCACCTGATCAACACAGAACTTCAGCATATATAGGAGAAGGAAATGGAGAATCAGCTCCAACCATCAGGAGGTGATACAATAGGTTTTCTAGCTTGGAGAGCATAATAAAATAGTGGAGGACAAGGGTAAAAAAAAGGAGAAGGTGATGGAAAAGAGAATCAGGAAGCAAATAAGGAAAAGAAGATAATGTCCTTGTGGGAGAAATTGCGAGCATGTCGCACCATATTGCTAGAGTCCAATGACAGCTCTGATGATGATGATGCCATTGACTTCTCTTGATTGGTGCTACTGTTATTTGTAGACTTTTTTTTTATTGTGTATTGTTATTTGTAGACTTTGTTGTACTGTTTGCACACTTTTGTGATATTTGCATTTATATTTATCTTTTAGTGTTAATTCGCAGTGCTTATGATTTATTATTTATCTTTTTCTAATTTGTTATTATCAAATGTGTGTGTGTGTGTCGATAATTATTGTTAGGTTGGAAAAGAGTATAGTTCATTTTGGTAATTGAAATTCTATGTGTGTTTCACTTTAGTCCCTGAAATTAAGAAAATATAAATTTAGTCCTTGAAATTACAAAATAAAGTGATTCTAGTTAGTACTCATCCTAATGTTCACGGTGACTAATAAATGCTTGTTTGGATAGCACATTTGTAGAAAGTAAGAATTTTCTTCTTACTTTGCCTAAGGGTATTTTTTGGAGTACAACAAACAAAGCTTAACTTGAATTATCAAATCCACTAATTTGAATCATTTTGTAATTGATACTTTCATTATTTTAGAGACTAAAGTGAAGCACATGTTCAATTTCAGGCATCAAAGTGAACCTTTACTCAATTGGAAAAATTAGCTTTTAATACTTAGATAATATTAAAAAAATTAAAATTAAAAAATTAAAAAACTTACCTATGAATTTTTCTGTCAATAATAATTGCACCTAAAGTTTTTAAAAAATTATGGGGTTTACAGTCTTTTTTTTTTTTTTGCTAGTAATATAAAAAAAATAGAATTGAGAATTTATGTAATTGGCAAAAAAAATCTGGGAATAATAAAAATAAAATATATCAGGACTTATTTTTCAATTTTTTATTTTTTTTCAAGCGGGTTTCCATGGGAAAATTTATCAATAATCGAACCCATATCCTATAGTAAGTTTTTCATTTAGCAATTTTTTCAATCGGATATCTAAGGGAATAATTTTGTTGAAAAATCCATCTACAATTCCCTCAATGATGTTATTGATGGATCTAATTTTTTTCCTCTAGTTAATGTTATGAGGACGATATTACCGTGTTACACTTTTCGCCAGGAAATCCTCCGAAAACAATTTTGTTTCCACCAGTAAGTTATAAAAATCCAAAGGTAAATCTATTGGTAATAGGCATATATCTAGTAGTGAATGTCCAAAGAATGTTTTGGAATGAAAACATGTGGAAAAAATTCTGTATGCATTGTTGCTGGTAGTTTGATTTGTGCTCAAACATGTACAAAGTCATATATCATGTTTAAAGTTGGTATGCTTGACACATACCAAAGTATACCAACAGTGGATCAATAAAAGATCACATGCTTACTTATGAGAGATTTGATTTTATTAGATGATTGGATATTTAGATTTAGACTTTGCTAGCTATGTAGATATTAGAAAGTCTACTTTTGGTTATGTGTATCTTTTCAATAGAGAAGTGATATAATGAAAAAGAATGAGAAGTGATATAATGAAAAAGAATGAGAAGTTGTTAACCATTATTGCTTTCACCATGAAAGCAAAATTTGTGGCATTTTTTCAGGACTTAATTTAGGCTATACGATTGCAAAACCTTTATTTTAGGACTTGGAGTTATCAACATAATTGTTAGGCTATTGAAAACTTATTGTTATAATTCTACAACGGTCTTCTTTTGTAAGAGTAACAACAAGTATTATAAAGGTGCTAAGCATATGAAGATCAAACACTTCATTACTAAAGATGGAGTTCAGAAACATAGTGTTAATAAAACAAATAAGTACCAACTTGTTAGTTATTGATTCATCAATGAAAGGGTTATGGCTCAAAACATTTAGTACAGATGATGAATGTTGAAAGTATGAGCATTGTTGCCGATTGGCATTTTATATCTTGATGAAGTTCACATTTTATGGACTTTAACACTCTAAGCTATTGAATAAATATGTTTTTGTATTACTTGCTTTCTGAGTTTGAACACATCAAGTTATTAGAATAATGATAACAAGTGTTGTCTTTTGATAAAGACATTAAAGTTGGACACATTCTCTGTTATATATCATAGGAAAAAATTAGTGTTATAGTACATGGAAGGGACTGTGTCGAGACAATAATGACATGCAACTACTATCACTTGCATGAATTCTTTTACTTGGTAATTATTTATAATACCTTAGTTCCATGTGTCCTTAGGCAAGTCTAGTATGGCCTTAAGGTCCCCCGAGATTCACCTGTGTTGTCGGGAAAGCCCCAGATGCAGAAAGTCTTGTAGACCAGTTTTTCATCTATCACTATAGCGATTGTGGTAGTGGTTAGACCGCTATAGCGATTGATAATCGCTATAGCGGTCAGGCTTTTATGGTTTTGGTAGCATAGTCTTTGGAGACCTATAGCGATCATGTGTGTATTATAGCAGTATAAAACGACACAATTCGTTTAAGCGATCCTTTACCCTATAAATACCATCCCAATTCATGTTCCATCCCTAAAACCTGAAACCCTATCATCCCAAACATTCTTGTACCTCCCAACTCTCAACCTCACTCAGTCCTATCTCTTCCAAATTACAAGGTAAAGATTTAACTATGGTTTATGTTAGATTCTCCTCCCTTCTTCCTCCCCTATGTTGTGGGTGTCATAGTTTCTCATTGTTGTTAAGTTTGGATACTCTCCTAAGGTTCATAGAATCGATTTAGAGTTGTTCTAGAGTTATTATAGATTATTCAAGCATTTTATTGTTGTTATGGCAAATATTAGTGTCATCCCTGCATCACAGAGCTCGTTGGTATTGACACTATTTATTCCTTCCATCCAAGTGAGTGGGTTCAATCCTGTGGCCTTTACTTCACTTATTACAGATAATTTCTTAGCCTTGTAGTATAAATGCATGGTTTTAGAGGCTATTTCAAGATGAGTACGAATTATTGAGAATTTTACCCAGTTTATGAATTTTATGATTTCAATCGAGCATGAAAATTGTATTATAATGAACATGGGACCATTTTGTTATTAAAATGATTGTATGAATTGTTAGATTATGAATATTAATATATAGGGATGACATGTTTACCCTAATGTTTTCAAGGGCATTATTTTTATGACATTACGCTTATAAGTTCAAAGTTGAAATCTGGTCATGAAGTTTTAGAGGAGAAGTTTCTAGTTTTTCATGATTTTAGGACTAGTGATAACTATAAAGAAATAGACAATGAGTTAACGATTGTGAAAGATCGTTAAAACCTTGGTATCAAGTCGTCTGCTAAAGAGCAATCTCCCCTTGTTAGAGAAATCAGATATGGAACCTACTTATGTGTCCAATACAGAGCCTTATAAGGTACCCATAGAGATAAGAGTAATTTCAAATATTGTTATTGTTATATTATATATTAATATATCCAAAGATTCTTATTCCTCTATTGGATTACTATTATTCATAATTTACAAAGATTACTGGTTTTGAGATAATTACTATGTATGTAGATATGAAAATGGTTAATATATTATGAAGATTACGTATCTTTGTTGGTTGTTTCATGTAAGGGTTACATGTGAGAATCTACTTATCGAGTTTTAGATGAAGCTCACCCCTCCTCCCCTTTCCATTATAGGTATAGCTTCTACATTAGATCTTCCACAACGTTCTCCTCATCAGTTATAATGTTACAGTTGGTAAGCTTCACTTAATAGTGAAGTATTTTACATTTTGCCATAAAGTGCTCTAATGATTATGCGAGCAAGGTCCCAGACCACACTTTTTTTTCTTTTGATCTACCATGATTTATATTCATTATGTATTTAAAGATTTATAGTTTTCATGGTTTTATATAGAACAACTCAATTACACTATATATGTTATGATTATGGATTTAGACTTAAATTGTGAAAATGAGTTTATACTTGTTAGTTATCTTTTGAGATATTTAGAGATGGAATTTATGGTTAAATTATACACATAGTACAACTTAGAGACTATAAGGCTTATGTGAGGATGAGGTTCTTGACGTGCCGATCATATTCGCAAGTTGGGTTCATTATTTCATGTTGAAATCAATATAATGAAGATTTAGCATTATATTTATTTAGGCATTATGTTTTCATGTTAAATCATGAATGAATTGTTATATAGGACAAGTGAGAGAATGTAAGAATTGTGTCTCGTATAGTGGTTTAATAATTATAGAAATGTTAGATCCATTAGTTGATTTATTAAAGAGACGTCTTAATTATAAATGGTAATATTAAAGAGTCATTATTAAATGAATAGTCACAAATTCTTATGTCAAGATATGATTATAGATTGTAAAGACATGACTATTAAAGGTATTTAGTGGGAGTGCCTCATAATGTCTATATAAATGATGTACTTCTCGTTCTAGCAATTGCAAGAAGCATATTATCTCCATCACAATTGTGCTAGGAAGGGGTTAAGAGCGAGAAATCCATATCCTATATATATATGTGTGTATATATATATGTGTGTGTGTGTGTGTGTTTGTGTGTGTGTGTGTGTGTGTGTGTGTGCTACTGCTATTTGGTTTTATTTTTATTTTACTTTTTTTTCTTTCTGAACTATGTGGTCACATGGTTTATTTGCTTTAATACGTCTAGGGATTTTTTGTCTCTCTTCTAATCTTTAGTTCTACATCGTTTCAATAAATTATATAAGTTTTCATAGTTCCATAGTACTCTCCTTATGCATTACATCATTATTTTCATCAACTTGAAATCATTTTGACAATCTAACACCATATGTGTTTCTTTTTTTTTTATTATTGAAAATGCATCTTGTAGGCAAAAATTTTGGCAAATATCTTGGAGGTTCCAACAATGCTAGAGTTCTTGTGATGATAATGGTTGGAAGATAACAAGGTATCTTCTTTCTCATATCATTGTAGTAATACTTTATTTTGATTAATTTTTCTATGTAATAGTGCCACAACTACTTATGGTAGTTTCTTTCTAATTCATTTTAAACTTATCTTAATTCATTTTGGGGCAGGGATAAGCCTTAGTTTTCCATTCAATAATGACTTATATATTGCCATTACAACAATATAAGTCCAAAAGTGGACAATCTTATATTTTACAATTTGTATTAATTACATTAATATGTATGAACATCATGATTTGGGATTACTTTGGCACTATTTCTCTGTTTGTTCTTTGGTTACATACTTAATCTATGCAAATTATTGCTTAGATTAAGTTGTGTACTTGGGGAACTATGGGAAAATGCTGTCGAAATTTCTTCAAATTGTGATGTGGGCATATAATAATAATACAAATTGTAAAATCTAGGATGTGATAGGGCCTCACCTTTTTTATTGGGGTAGCATTATGTGTCTAGCCCACTACATTTTTATGCAAATGTATGTATTACAACAAAAATAAAATTTTTGGCTAGACCACAAATAAAATGTTTGTTGACCAAAAGCACATCTTTTGACCAAAAATGAAAGTTGACCAAACAAAATACATAAAAGGGGAAAAAAGGCTTTTTGACCTCGAAAAAACTCAGTTTTATACATGTTAAAACTTCTTAGACAACAACTTTTATATGGTTATATAGCTGAAAAAAGCCCCAGGCTATGTGCATAACAAAGCACAATTAGAAGGCTCCATAGCAAAAGGTTACATAGCTGAAGAATATGTTACTTTCTGCTCGAGATATTTGAATGATATTGAAACAAGATTCAATCGTTTGAGACGAGTGAATGATGAACCAAGTGATGTTGTTCAAACTTGGACATTGAACGCTATGTTTTCGCAAATCAACAAACAAGTTGGTGGTGAGACACTTTTTAACCTAACACCTCTGGAGAAATTACAAGCACATCGCTATGTCTTAGTTAACAATGGACTTGTGGACCTTTTTATTGAGTAAGTATCTAATTATTTTATTCATATAAATCTTATAGGAAAAATTCTTCTTACCACAAGGTGTTATATGCGTATAACTACAGATATAGTGAATTTTGAAAGGAAACAAGAAGATAATTAAGGAGTAAGAACAGGCGGTCAATCTCGAAGATTGAAAGGATAGTTCATAGAGAATTTTGTAAATTATTTTATTTGCGGGTGAGTGTAACAATCGATTAACCTTTTCTATATTAACTTTTGATTTGAATTTATGTTTCTAACATGTACAATGAATTTAGGTCATGAATGATTTTGATGAGTCATACTCAGATGATATCAAGTTACTTGCGCTAGGTCCACTTCAGTAAGTAAGAAGATGGACAGCATATAATGTTAATGGATTCAAGTTTTGAACTACCATTTGTGAACAAAGGTTGAAACTCAAAATAGTGGAGTTTTGGTTAGTGCTGGAACTACAAGTTTTGCTAGTAGCAATGATAACAACCTTAGTACATGATCAGTGCCATATTATGGAAAGTTGATTGATATCATAGAGCTCAACTGTTCTAGTCGATTCTTAGTTACTTTATTCAAATGCAAATAGGCTGAAACCACTACTATTAAAGGAATGAGGGAAAATGATTTCAAGTTTGTGAATATTAATTTTTCTCGCTTGATACATATAGGAGATAATGTTGATGATAAGCCATACATTCTTGCTTCAAGTGCTCAATTAGTGCATTATGTGGAGGACGAGATGGATAAAGATTGGTGTGTTGCCATACATTTGAAGCCTAAAGACTTATATGAGATGGGGGAGCATAATATTGATGAAGATTTTTATGAGAATGTGTCATATAAAAAGAATAGCCTATGTTATCCAATGATGTTGAAAATATTCCATTAGTTAGGGAAAAAGTTGATGATAAACAAGACGCTGCATAATTTTGTTGAGTATAGTTAATCAATCTACAAATATGTACTTGATTTTACTTATGAATATTATTTTGATATTATGCCATAGTTGTATTCCCTTTCTCCCCTTCTCTCTTATTTACCTTTATTATTCATTTAATTTTGTTCTTGCATTAAAAAATCATCCCATGATAAAAATTCATGATTAAATTTTTTACTAAATTAC
The DNA here is from genome assembly GCA_031216105.1 of Dalbergia cultrata. Classification (NCBI taxonomy): domain Eukaryota; kingdom Viridiplantae; phylum Streptophyta; class Magnoliopsida; order Fabales; family Fabaceae; genus Dalbergia; species Dalbergia cultrata. The sequence continues at coordinate 23,390,727 of CM062353.1, read as the reverse complement.
AGTATGCCTAGGGTTGCACAATTTGGAGGTGTGAAAAAAAAAGGTGGAGAAAAATCATCTATTCAAGCTTCCCCATCACAAGCATCACCGGCCACCAGAACTCAAATTCAGAGCTGCAAATGCCCTAGATATTGGATGGTTAATGTGAAAGGTAATTTGAGTACATATCATATCTTTGTATCTAATTTAATTTTTTAACAATAATAATTCACAGACATTGCACGAGTTACAAAAGTTGCACACCTGAGGTTGAAGGACCATTGGGTGCTTCCTGTTTGCACCAGAGTAGTGCTGCCTGTTAATGATTGTAAACATCAAACAGGTAAAGCAGCTAGTTTCCTAGACAAGCTCTTGTTGGGAGCATATTTCGCTGCACTTCCAATATGTTACAAGTCATGGTTAGATGTTCTTGAAACTTACAAGAATGATATTTATGAGGAGAAGTTAAAGGTAAAATTGGAGATTTGTATAATGTTTTTTGTTTTATACTCTCACAATTTGCGATAATTTTTCACTGATATGTTTTTGTACATTATAAGGATTCATTATAGATGATGATATGGTGAAGAAGATCATTATGAAACGAATAAGAGAAAATTGGAAGGAAAATTGGTCTGATGTTTTTCATAAATTTTACAAACCAAAGCTTAGCAAAGAAGCGAATTATGCTAATCATTCTCCAAATATAAATCAAGATTATTGGACTCAATTTATTGAGTACCGTTTGCATCCAGCCACTATGGTAAGTAAATCAAGTTATATGATTTATATATTTTAATTATTTCACATGGTTCACATTTTCTTTTTGAACATTACAGAAAATATGCAAACAAAATGCACAAATTTGAGAGAAGCAATTAATTGTGCACTCTGGATGGTCCAAGATCTTAACAAGGAAATAGTTTGAGATGGTGATAGTTTAATTGGTCAATAGTACTTTCTTTTTTATTTTTCATTTGATTACGTCATTTATGATGAATACCTTGAACATGTGTGGGAACTTGAGAGTGGACAGCCTTTGAGTATAGAGGGGGAAGTTTTTATTGCAACAGATACTAAAGTAGGGAGATTATATGTAAATAATTCTACATAAGCTGTTTGTGTAAGTATTTTTTGGAGAGCTTATAAATTTACATAATAGATAAGTTATAGTGTTATTTTAACGTTTTAAAGAATATTTAGTTTTTGTTTTCATTTTTAAATTGGTTTGAATTTTTATTATAGGAAAAAATTATTCAAGCAGAGAGTGGAGGAAGTTGTCCACAGGTAATTGTACCGAATGATTCCCTTGGTCAAGTGTTCGGACAGGAGCATTCAGGTAGAGTTAGAGGTTTGGGTTTAGGACCTTGTCCTTCCCAAGTATTTGGAATCAAAAGGCAAAGCCATGATGGGGAAGGCTCTAGTTCTTCCTCAATCACTCATATACAACAGAAAATTGTAGATTTGGAAGCACGATTGGAAACAGAGACTAAAAGTAGACTTAAATTTCAGAATGTTGTGTCTCAATTCCTCCAACATGTTCCTACCTCATCCCTGAATCCTAACCTTGTATCAATCCTTTCTTAAGTGGCAGTACTCTTAACTACAATTGGTATATTGCTATTCTTGACTTTTCTCACATAATGTTATTTTTTTTTTAGGTTGCAAGTGCTAATAATGATGTTGAGCCAAGCAATGGATATTTCTCTGCAGATGATGATGGTGATGATTTTTAACATTTTTAGTAGCTATTTCTATTTTTGAACTTTTTACATATATTATTTTAAAAGCATACTCATACGAATATAGAGGAGTTAGCAAATGTTACATTCACAATTTAATTCCTTGTTGTATGACACTTACAGTTGTTGCAAATAATATACAGTCCCTTTGAATGGATATGATGCTAGTTGAAATGCACAAGATTGTGTCTCCATTACTATTTGATGATTTGTTGGCTGAGCTCACCATTACTATCTCCAAGATAAATTTAGAATTTCTTGTTTTGAAGCAATTTGAACATCAAATGTAGGGCCTAAATCATGGAGCAGTAGATTTTGCTATTTTGCAGCAATTTCTTGTTTTGATCTTTAATGATTATGGCTTGGTAATCAATTATTTATAGGCTAATCAATAGTTATTTGCATTTTTTTTTTTCAAAAAACACTTAAAATTAGCCACATTTTTTAATTGTGGCTACATGATAGTTCTACGGGTAAATAATGGGAATTAATCACATTTAGTAAATGTGGCTAAACTAGAAGTGGAGATATGGCTAAACAAGATGTTTCCCTATGCATGTAATAGCCATGCCAATGAAAGGCATTGGAACTTCATTTAGCCACGCTCCAAAAACGTGGTTAAATGTCATTATTGAATGTGGCTAATTGACATAATTTTTGTAGTGTATATTTTAGTAATCTAAGACTATGTTTGTTTGTTATCTAGAGACAGCAATACAGGGACATTTTGGGATAGAATTATGTTTGGAATGTGAGACAGATACAGGGTCAAGAAGACTGCCCTTTCCCTCGATAATATTTAACTATTTTTAGTGTCCCCCCAAAAAGTGGAGATAAGGGGGACACATGATTTGTGTTATTTGGGACAGGTTCTTTAATAAGTTTTCTTCCAATGTTACCCTTATAATAATTTCAAATTGACATGGCTTGTCCTTCACAGATGTAACCTAAGTAGGCTGCTCATTCTTTCTCCATTGTGTTGCTTGTTGCCTTTGAAGTCCACTACTGCTGTGTCTTCTTCACCTTCAGCTTCTTCCATCTTCGAATTCCATCTTTGCATGTTCGTTCCATCTTTGCCAACATCTTCCTTTTCACAATTTGCTACCATCTTCACTCAAGTTTGTTCCATATCTGCCATCTTCATGTGTGCCTTTGCTTGCTGTTTTTCGAAAACAAAGCTAGGTAGAGGAAACCAGTAATGATTAAGGAAATGAGTAAATCCATGATTAAGGAAAAGCCACCAAACGAGTAAAAGGATTTAAACAGCAAGCAAAATATGACTATGAATACAAAAAAGAATAGACTGTGAATGATTAAGGAAATCAGCCAATCCGATCCATTGGCATTTGATTTATTCCATATAAAGCTTTCTCTTTTTCCTTTTGAATTTTATTTTGGTTCATCCGTGAGTTTGTTTGTTTTTATATTTATTAGTTTATTTCCTTTTTTATGAGTAGTATTAGTTGTTTTTATTTGCTATAAATCTATTTTTATTTAGTCTCTATTTTTTTTTATTGATTTATATTTCTATGACTTTGTTTTTGTCTTCATTGTTCTTTTTTTTTTCCCTACAAACCAATCGTGTAGAAATATCATTTTCAAAATGGATGAAGTTTGGTTCTTTGTACTTCCTTTCAAAATGATGAGTTCAAATATATACTGATAAACTTAAACTAAGTAGCATTGAGCATAACTTATTCTTGTATGCCCTCTTATTACCCTCTGTATGGCTAATCCATCATGAAGATTTTATTTATGCCCATGGTTTTTACTGTGAACCTCTATAAATGTATGGCTAATATGATTTTTTTTTTGTTTTATAGGAAGCAATGGATCGTTCTGAACGAATTAAACAATGCGTTGCTTGCTGTTTAATGATGAGATTTTAATTTGATACATTGATGCTAGTTGTATTAGTTGCTTTGTTTGTGTATACTAGGAATGGAAGAATATGCAATAATTCTTTGGCACTAAATCAAAGAATTAATAGTGTTCCATTAAGAGGATATGCATTAGAGCGTATCATTGGATTGGATGATAGGAATGTTGGGAATAAATAAGGTATGCCCAAGATCCAATCAATCATGTTATCACAATTTACTTGTTTTATAGATGAGTTAAAATTTGTTATTATCATATTTGCTATTAACTGAATAGTTAATTGATAAGGTCCTTGGTTAAAATTAGAGACTTGTTATTATAATAAAGATTATAATAATGAGAAACAAGTCTTTCATAATTTTAATTTAAATTGTTCTTGATCATAGAATTATTGAATGGGACATCAATAATTCAGTTAGATCAATATATGTGTAATGGTCTTTATTGGATAAAGATTAATAGATCTCATTTATTAAATTACATGTATAAATTATGCATATAGAGATATGACCATTGAACAGACTCAAAAGAGAATTCCTAATGGTTCATATTACTTTTAAATGTCAATAGGAATTTCTCATGAAGAAATATTATAGTTTCCTTTGACCTGAGATTATCATAGTAATTAACAAGTAATTTATTGTACTTTAATTCCGGACACCTAATGTTTTGGGACATTAGTTGAATGGATATTGGGCATGATTAAATACTTGTAGAATTAATGATTAATCAATAAGGGATCCATCAACTCTTAGTAATGAGTTTGAACTTTATATGAAATTAAAGACCTTGGCCAAGGCGATTGAATGAATAAAGAAATGAGTTTCTTAAGTCATTCACAATATGTTAATTTATTAGAGTTTGACAGTAATACCATGCTCTAGAGTTAACCCAAAGCTGTAAAGATGGAAGGAAATATTTTATTATTCTTCTAGTGGTTCTTGAAAGTAAAAGATATTATTTCATACTATCCAGACATCAAGGAGTGTTGCTAGACACCAACCTTGATTAGTAAATTAATCTGATTAATTTTTCTACCGGTTTAGTTTTGAACCTATGGGGTCACACACAAACGAGTGTTCTAATTTTTGCTAAAAGAAATATTTTATTATTTGATAATTAAATTGGAGAATTTAATTTAATCAAATAGATAAATTTTTCTAGGTGGAATATTATTGTATTCTTTGATAGCACAAATAATATAAATAATATGAATATGCACTTGACTTTTGGAAAGAAATGCTTGGCAGTATGATTGCTAACTGAAATGCACACGTACTAGTGCATTTGGAATAAGTTTGAAAAATCAACGGATGTGAAGGGATTGAAGCTACATTGAATCCGTTGGGGACTTGTGACTAAGTCAATGTTTTTCAAACTAATAAAAGAGATTTGGGAGAAAAATGTGCATTGATGGATAAGATCATATCTGATCCAGTGACCAGTATATAGTGGTTCCTATTTTTAAGGAACGATTATTGTGCAGTTACTCTATAAATATAGCAGATAGAGAAAAAGAAATACACAGTGCTTCAGTATTATACTCCTTTTTATCTCTTTAAAAATTCCAGTTACAGAATTGCAAGTTTTTTCTACCACTCAAAGGGTTGAGAGCAAAGGATTAGTCTCGGTGTGGATACACGTAAAGCTTTCATACATTTGAAGGAAACTTTAAAAGTTTCATAAATCTTATCCAGGTATTTATGAGTATTTATTTTGTTATTGCTCTAATATATTTTAGACACAAAATAGATCCAATTATTCCGCTGTACATGTGTTGTGAACACCCTTTTTCTATCAAGGAATTGCGTTTGGGAGTTAAGGATGAATTTAACATTCTAGACTCTTGTATTTGTAATATTCATGTAACGGTTTTTAATATTGTTGGGTTAAGTTAATCATTGATCCTTGTTATTACTTTGACTTGATTAAGTAATATGTAGTACCTTGACTTTGAGTTTATCTCATTGATTTTATGGTGGTATATAAATATATCTGAGTGATTATTGCTAATATCTTCATGTACTATATCACGTATAAGTTATAATTGTTTATTTTTTAAGTGATTATATTTGATATGTTCTTATGAAGAATATGGATAAATGGATAGCAAACGCAAGTGGACTGATGAGGAAATAGATGCAATTGTTGGCTTCATGGAGGAGTTAGTAGTAAAGGGACAGAGAGCTGATGCTGGACAATTCAAACCAGGTGCGTTTGAAAAACTTGTTGGCAAGATGAATGAGAAATTCCCTGGATATGGTTTAACTGCTACACATTGCAAAAACAAGCACAAACAGCTCAAAGAGAAGTAGCAATCAGCCACATATATGCTTGCATGCAATGGATTTGAGTGGAATGAGGATAAGAAAGTTGTAGAAGTGGACAACAAACAAGTGTTGGATATTTGGATTAAGATTTGTTACACTATTATGATCATTTGACCAAATATTGTGATGATCTTTTAATACTTGCATGTTACACTTTCTCATATTTGTTTCCTTTATTTTTTTTCAGCAACATCCCATGAGGTTCTACAGTCCAGGGAAGCCATTCCCACTTTTCCCTCACTTGGAGACTATTTTTGGGAATGATAAAGCGACAGGGAGTTATTCGATGAGTGGCAATGATGCAGATGAACAATTGAAAGAAGATGATGATCAACAAATTGGTGTCAATGATGTGGAGATATTTGATAGTGATTTTCCATTGCAACCGAATGCATCAATTGCTTCTTCTAGTTGCAAAACTCAAGGGAAGGCTGCTTCGTCTAAAAAAGGCAAAGATATTTTGAAGGACTTGGCTGCATCTATGAGATATGCATTAGAGCAACAAGGCAAGCATGTGCAGGTCCTAACCAAAGCCATGGTAGGTGTTAATGATGAGGTCAAACTTGGTGAAACCCTTAGAGGACTTGGCTTCATGAATAACGAAGTGGTGCTGGTGGTGCTCAAGTTCTTAGAGAACTCTCAATTGCAAATTACCTTTTGGAGTTTTAATGACAACTAAAGGCGTGCATTTGTTAGAATAATTATCCATAATTAGTCATGTTGTCTAAGCAAAGTCTTTGCCATTGTGAAATGTTATTTTTTTTTATTATAACATGTTTTATTGTATTTTGTTGGATTGTTACTTTTATTTAAAGGTGTCATGGTTTAGCACCAATTCTGTTACTCTGAACTGTAGAAAGTCTTTGCTATTGTGAAATGTCATTTTTTTTATTATAACATGTTTTATTGTACTTTGTTATATTGTTACTTTTATTTAGAGGTGTCATGGTTTAGCACCCATTATGTTACTCTGAACTGTAGAAATTCATGTATTTTTAAAACCTAATTTCATTATCAATGAAGTCTTGTTACTTCAGTTAGCTTTATGAGTTGCTACCAATTTTATAGTCATGATGTATTTTCTTACTGTTACCAATTAGTGAGTTTTGTTTTTTTTTGCCTTGCTGTTACTGTATCTGATTTGTGAGAGTTCTAATTTTTTTTTCTTGCTGTTTCATTTCTTGGTGTCTGAGTGGTATAAATAACTTGATTCAGACATTCTCCTATATAGTTTGCATACTTTCTGCAAGCAAGCTGCATAAATTGCATAGACTTGAAGCAAGTGGCATGTTGCATAAATTGATTCAGAAAATTGCAAACAAGTTGCATAAATTGCAAGCAAGTTGCATCAATTGCAAAAACTTTAGGTCATAATCCAAAGTGAGCTATTTTATATGCTCGCTTCCTTCATATTTGCTTACAATAGAAGTTTATTTCACCATTCTGTCTTCTATTTTCTGCAATATGCTCTTTCTAGACATGCAAAAAGGCCCTGAAAATTCCAAAACCAATTAAGCATGTCTAGCTTGGTGGTTTTTTCATGTACCTCATTCCCTAATCATTGATGTATCCAATTTGTTCTCTTTTACAAATTAGCACTTTGCACCACTCAACTTCTGCATCATATTCAAAGTTAGGATATCTTGAAATGCCAAGCTTGAAAGCCCTTTTTTGTGTCTTGAAACTAACATTGTAAACTAATTGTGATTACTTGCTGAAAGAAAAAGGAAGCTAGAATTCTGAAAAATATATCTTGTGAAACTCACGGTTGAATAAGTAACCAAAAGAATATAATGCTGGTTTGCTTTGTGACTGTGAATCTTATCTTCTCATTTGAGGTTTCGTTTTGTGAAATATGTAGCTAACACTTGGCAGTTTAATAGATGATAAATTCTCTGTGAATAAATAAATAAATAAATAAAGAGATAACAAATTCTCCTAGAAGGAAAAAAAAGAAGGAGAAGTATCAAACAACATGGTTCTATGACATACAACAATTAAAAGTGGTCTAATTCTGCAGAATCATCACGCTCATTAGTATTGTTTTGGAATTTAACATTGGTAGATACATGCAATGTTTCCTTATAATTTTGTTCTAGCATTGCTTCTAGGTCTGTCATCTCCAAAAGTAGTTTAGAGTCTGAGTTTTGTGTCTTTTGCAGTTGCAATTGAAGATTGACACTTAACTCTTTTTCATAAACATGCTCTTCCTTTTTATTGCCTCTAATTGAAGCCTAGTATCTTCAATTTCAGACTTCAAGTTTTTTAAGATTTTGCTCTCATCTATAAAGATAATCCCATGAAGCTACCCCAAGACTGATTAGATGCATTTTGTTCAAAATATCCAGATCTGGGCTTTGTTAGAAGCCCATTAAAATACACTAGCAATCATTCTATATATCAATTATTTTTGACAAAATGGTCCATAAAAGCATCTATACCTGATAGATAATATACATGATAGATATCCATCTCAAAGCAAAAGAACCATAAACAATTTTCATCCTTGGGGATTATGAAACTAAAGCTGAAACTGATACGTAATTGCATTCCCTGTTTATCATTTGCTGCATTAATGAGGGCCGCAATAAAGATCCTATACTCGACATGAGAACATGAAACTTATCCACCAATTATGCAGCAAATTAGATATGTAGCAACTTATAAACGATTACGCAAATGAAGCTTTTTTAGCAATTAGATATGCAGCAAGTATTACCAAACTTAAGTAATTACAATAAACAATTTAGAACAAATAACATTAGCTCTTCATTTCATTGCCAAGTTATCAAACCATACATCAGTTTGTCAATGTACAAAAGTTAGCACCAAGCCTGCCTAACCAAAATAATAAACTTTTAATCCACATAACCCCTACCACTAATACTATACATAACAACAACAAATGTAATCACCCATGACACCACAAGAGCCACCACAAGCCACTTTGATTTTCTCCTCTCAGCACCTAGCTTTTTTTTTTTTTAAGCTTCATAATTTTTTTTTAAGCTTCATAATCTTTCTTGTTGATTCTTCTTATAATAAATCTGATGCAAAGGAGGATTGAGCCACTTCATCTGCAGCAGTTTCATTCTCCAATATCTCTTTTTTATCAACCCAATTAAAGAAGTTACAACTATTCGGGGTCTGTAATGAGTGTAAACAATTATTAGTTAAGTGAAAGCATGTGATATTAACTTCCAAATTAAAAGCTACCCAAAATAAAATAAATTAATAGCACTTGATCTTAATTTCCCAATTCAAAGGTAACCAAAATAAAATTTTATCTACAAATGATGGCACAATCTCGCATGTTAAAAGAGCAGGTCCTGATGATCAAAGCAGAAGAAGCAGAAATCTTGAGAAGCCATGATATGTTGCAATCAGAGGTTGATGTTGCAATTAGAGGGCAAATGAACCTCATAGTTAACTAAAATCAACACTTATGTTCCAATTAGGGCACTTTCAAAACCTTCTCCCCGGATTTGCCTTACTCTTAGATGCAAGTAGAATCAACTTGTCCCCACAACCAAACCTCCGAGAACCCATGGAGACCGTCAACGATGATGATCTACACCTGCAAGCCATGGCTGTGCCGCAGCTGTGAAAGGAACAAGTACAGAAGGAAAGAATAGCATAAAAGGGAAATTAGATGCCAAACAGAAAGTGGATATAGAAGCCATAATGGGAAGAATAAAGTGGGGAAAGAAAATACCTAGACGCCATGAAGAGGACTGCTGTGAATGGAGGAAGAATGAAGGAGGAGGGCAAAATAGGAAGGAAAAGGGGACTCTGTTCTTATCGCAAGAGAGAACAATTTCTTTTTGTCATTTTTTGTTTTTGTTTTTGTTAAGTGGGGGTAAAAAAGTCTTTTATCATGTATTATTGTTCTTGTCTTCATGTATTACCAAACAAGATATAGAGATAATATTTTTTTGTGTCTCTGTCTCTTTGTCTCTACTGTCCGAGGACAAAAACCAAACACTACCTAAGGGATTCTTTGCTTCTTTCAAGCCCATTGTGAATGGTATACAGTACTCCTTTCTAAATTATATGAAAAGCATGAAGTTCTACATCTTGTGATTTATGTGTTTATGATAACTTGTTTATGCGTAAACAAATAATTGGTAACAAAAACTTGTTTCAATCCAAGCTTATAGAAGTATTTGCAGATCGCAGATAGATGGGAAAAACTTGATAATTGAACAAAAGTCATGGTAGTGAGAATTTGTATCTTCAATTTACTATTCTAGAGTGAATATATTAAATTCTTTAACCAAAATTCTTCACCCGAAATTTCCGTAAATTAAAATTTTGCGATTATTTTCTGTTGTTAGGACAATTAATTAAAATCTCAATCAATTGATTGCTATGTGTGAATGAAGAGGTAGCTAATACGCGTTTTTTTTTTCTTTTGGATTTGGTATTAATTCAAGGTGGATTTTCAGATATTTTATTCATCACTTCTGGCGAATTATAATTAATAAAATTTAATACGAAAAATCGATAAATACTTGACAACATAACTATCATCATATATATTTATAAAGCTACCATAACAAATCTAGTGAAAACAAAATAATGATATTTTAAGTTATATCTCTTTCTCAATCTCTACACGTGCCTAATTCAAAAGGCAAAATGGTCGTCGGTCGGCCTCGTAGGTATGGTCGTATGGATCGTGAATAAAAACAAATCTCTATAAAAAAAAAAACGCATTAAAACTGATATAACGTAAAATCACAAATAACATAAACAACAATGATATTTGTACATTATTTTTGTCTTACTCTCTTTCCTTTCTAAAGTTGAAACTTTCAAAAAAGACATTTTTATATGTGCTCTCGGTCTTTTATTTTCCTACACAAGGTGGTATAAAAGAAAAATATGGAAAAAATTAAATGACATGCAATGATAATTTTCCGTGACATAAATACTGGAATACCCATTATAAACAAGTGATATGGAGACTGATATTTACATCCATTTTCTTTAACACTTCAATCACAATTTGATGTAGATGATGCCCAGCATATATTAAGAAAAAAAAAATCTTCTATTGGTAAATGATGAAAAATAATCCGGGTAAAAGGGAGTAATTAAGCATAATTGATGGTCTTGTATAAAAAATAAATTAAACCGTTGACGATATGTGAGATAAAATGAAAAAGAATGCATCAACTCAGGATCAATAACACATCATCATTATCATCATCATCTGCCAGAAATGAATTATGTACCAAATATTTTGATTCAAAGAAGAAACATATTACACGAATTACTCAACTGAAAATTGAATGAAAAAAAAAATGGCATGATTTGAAGTTTGAAACACAAGAGGGACCCATGGCTAAAAACACTAACCAAATCTGTATGCAAAGGTAAGAAATATTCCTGATACATACCCCACATATTTTCTCCTTCGCCTGCTCGCAACAACAGAACCATCAAAGCATTCAAAGCTTCAACATGCGGGTATACGTGCATGCATGCAGTAGTGAAACCTTATTTCAACACTTTAAAAATTGATATTCAAGACAATCACTTTATTACTATTTGATGTAATAGTGATATTCATTTATCCTATCCACCCATTACATCCAATAGTAATAAGTTAGGTGTGTTTCACTTTTGAGATGTTAAAATAATATAATTCTATGCAGTATGCATGGCCCTTCCTTCTTTTTGGCCCATCATCATCATGCCAAAAGCACTCAGTACTCTCTTCACATCTTTTGGTATTTTCAATTTTTATTCTGTGTTTCATGGTTAAAAGTATATATATGTATATATATAAAAAAAAAACTGTCATTGTGGACTACTAGTCGTGGTGGTGGTGGTAGCTACCAGTGGGAATTGAAGGTCATGTTTTCCTTCGAGTAATGGACTGGTGGGGCTTTCCATCAAACAACTCCTCAATGTAAGTCTCTATATCATCAGGCTGGTACTTTATGTACTTCTCCGTTTGTCTCCCAGGGTCCAAATACTGTGAAAACCTTCCAAGGAATGACCTGTAAGCCGGGATAACAACTGCAGATACTGAAACCCTGAGCTCTGATTGAAGCTGCTCGTCCTGGACCATCCAAGAGCTCTGTGTCCTGTGTATGTCGTCGAACAATGCGTTGAAGCTCTTGAACCTCTCCTTCAGGACTGGCTTCTGCACCTTGCCGTTCACGCTCAGACCCTCGTGGCTCAGGCACTGCAGCACCCTGTTCCACGTCTCCCTCTGGTAGTTCTTGTGGTATGTCCTCAGCTCCGAGGATCTCTTACGACACCAATTGTCCCCCATCATTTGGCATATCTCGCTGGACCCCTTGATCTTCTGCAGAATGTACCTGATACACGCAAATCTAGTTAGTTAGCTTCGACTTTTATATATGTATGTTATGCATCATTATTAGTTTTACTTATTAATTAGCAAGAATTATTGCTCAGATGGTATATTGTATAATTAGCTAGAAAAGAGCTTTGCCATTCAGTATAAGAGATATATGAAAAGCACCTATAAAAAAGCAGTTGTCAAAATAACCAAAAAAAGAAATAGAAATCATGGAAGAGATTCGAAAGTTGAAACTACTATAAATTAGGAAAATGCTACTTTAACATGACATGGGTGTAGACACCTATGTAGGTCCCATATATTGTGAGAGGAGTGATGGAGAGAAAATAAGTTGGGAAAAAAGTAAGTGATGGGACCCATATATATTGTGAGCAGGGTTTTTAAATGTTTGAGAATGTTGGGTGTTAAAATAGCAAAACCTTTATAAATAATAAATGATACATGTTAATAAATTTTTCTTTCTGAAAACAGCACATAATTATTATTATTCCTTGATAAATTCCTAAAACTCCTATCGTAAGGGGAAAAAAAATAATGTTATTCGTCATTAGATACTCCGCGACTTAATTATTGCAATGCAATTAAAATAACGTTAGAAGAAAACTATAACCCATAAAATTGAAGCATTCAACACACTCTTAGAAGAAAAAAAAATATTTCTTATCATCGTCTCTACAAAATAGACTAAAAATGTTATCATTCTTCTTAAGAATGTGTTTGATTTAAAGATAAAAAAACAGAGAAAATTATATTTCATAGGAAAACTCTTTTTTTCCCCATTTTTCTAATCGCTCAACAAAACATCCTCAAAAAATTAAAGAAACAGATACCTTCCATTGTTCATCATGAAGAAGTTGCTGAGAGCCACGTCCTTGTAGAGCCTTGCGTTAGCGTCAAGGCTCGAGTCCAGCAAATCCATCAGCCTCATCACTTGCGCCGCAAACGGCGACGAAGCCTCGCTCTCACTTTCCTTTCCGCCGCCATGCCCCTCGTTCTCGTGGTTCGGCCTGCTGGTCGAGTCGGCGCGCTCGATCTTCGAATGCTCCTTGAACACCTGCTCCATTGTCTCTTTGTAATCACCTGTGGTATTCAGGTAGTTCATTATGTAGCGCGTCAGCGGATGAACGGCGCCGCCGGGGACAGGCGTCTTCGCCGTGTCCGCCTTTATCGAGTTCTCGAAGTCACAGAAGATTGAGATGGCCGTCTCGCCGAGCCTCTGCTTGGCGAGATTCATCTCCGTCTTCAGCTCCTCCGCAACGGACTCTTCCGGGAAGAGTCCGTCCACTTTCGGGATCACGTCCCGGAGAGTCTCGTACATGTCGAGGACCTTAAAGAGCTTCTCGCTGGCGCGCCTCGTCATGGCTGCGCCCTCCGCGAAGTTCAGCAGCCGGATCACCACGCCGCGGGAGAGGTTACTGAAGAGCCCCGCCGCCACGGAAGGCTGGTCGGCGAACACCGCCTCCGCCAGCCTCCGCTCGCCGGGGAAGTACACGGCGGTGCACTGCTTCAACGTGTTGATCCACGCCGGGATCATGTCCCTCGCCATTATTGGCTCCCACTGCACCTTCTGGATCTCGTCGATGCTTATCTTCTCGAACCCTAGCTTCTGCAGGATCTCATCGAATGCATGCCTCCTCGAGAGCATGTACACCTGGCAGCATTCGGATTGGTAACTGCCGGCGATCATCTCGCCGGCGATTTTGTTAAGGCTGGCAATGGCTTCCTCCGAATATCCCGGGAAATCCGGCTCGGATTCCGCCGGCTGCTGTTCGGAATCCTCCTGCGGCGGCGGCTCCGCCGCCACGTGCTTCCCCTTGTGGTCGTGCCAATGGTTCAAGCCGCCAGGATCCGATTCGGTAGGGTTTCTATATTCTTCCATCAACAACCGGAAATCCTCCTCCAGATACGACATCGCGCGCTGTTGGATCAAACCGACGCGGTTCATAAGCGATTCCGGTTGGCGATGAGTCTGCAACGATTTCAAAAGATTCGAAATCCGTTTCACAGCTTCCAGCAACGACGAATCCTCCTTCGCCTTCTCCTCACCTGCATCGTACCTCGCTATCTTCTCGTCAACCAGATCCAAGAACTTGTCAACGGAAACAGGGATCTCAAACGACGCTTCGTCTTTCTCTCCCTCCTCATCTCCACCGTCGTTTTTGCTTCCGTAATCGATATTCTTATCGTCCCGTTGCAGAGTTTCGAGGAATTGATCAATGTCTTCGGACGCTTTCTCGAGGCTTACGGGAGGAGACTCGGGAGGAACAATCTCTGCCGCGGCCTCTAACTTCCTCTCCTCGCTTTCTTCATCTCCCTGTGCTGGTTCGGTTTCGGCTTCGGCCTCAGGTTTGGGTTCGGGTTCTGCGGGGTCCGCCATCGGAGAACGTGGCGCGTCGCCGGCGTTATCGTTGTTTCCGTGCTCGTCTCTGCGAGCGGAACTGTCGGAATTCTCAGCAAGGTTCTTCTCCATGATGGTTGTTACGACCGTTACGTTTTCCTTGCCCCTCACAAAAAGGAAAATGAATAAGCCTTTCCAAAATGACAATTGCGAAGACTCTGGAGAATCGTCGGTTTCTTTTGTGTTTTTCTCTGCCTTTTTAATTAATTAATTTTCTCTGCCTTTTTAGGTTTGACCGTTGACCTTTTTTCAAAAAACCAAAAAAAATACTATCCGACGTCGCTCGTGCTTCCCACTAAGATTCATTGATAGCGATGCTTTTGCGCCATTTAATTATTATTAGTTTATTACCGCATGTGGGTGAGTAATGCGCGCCACTCACTCACACGAGCGGGTCCGGATTCTAAAAATGACGGTGCGGTTCCGGGTCGGATCAAACCCGATAAACCCGTGACAGCTACGCGAAATTGCAAACACAGAAAAGAAGATGGACAGGACAACACGCCTCAGATCCGGCTTAACAGGAAGCTGAGCTTAGCTGAACTCGAAGCTGAAAAAGAAGAGAGAAAAGAAAAAGAAGAAAAGGTTGAAGTTAGAGGATGAGATATGGCGGAGGGAGACGGAAGCGAATGGTGTTGCAACCGTTTCTGGTGTTGTGTGCGGTGGTGGCTGGTTTGGGGCTGTTGATGCTTGCGCTGAGGCCGTTAGATCCTCCGATTACCGTCGATTTCCCGCGAGATTTCGAGTTCGAAGATTTCAACAGCTCTAGTTTCGATGCCCCCGGCGGTGGCGGCGGCGTCGACGTCGACGCGGCGGTGGTGGGGAACGTCGGAGTGGGGAGCGTTGGAGAGAAGAAGGCGTGCGCGACGGTGGAAGAGATGGGGAAGGATTTCAGAAAGGGCGTTGGGATGGAATCCCTGAGAGTGAGGAGAATTATCGAGCATCATTTTGTTGCGAATGGTAGTATTTTAGTTGCTCTCTGAGTTCTTTGCTGATTAATCTGTTAGATTTAGTTTCTGTCCTTTTGCTACCATAGCATGAGAAGCACCTAAGTGAGCTTGTTGATGGTGTTGTGTCGAAGTTTCTTTATTTTATTTATTTATTTATTTATTTATTATTATTTTTAATTGAAGGTGTGAAATTTCTAAGCGTGGGATTAAAGGAATGGTTTCAGTGCAGCGTAATTTGTGGGTTTTACTTGGAACGTGCGTGTTTTATTAGATCATAAGTAGAATGAATGTGCTGTTTCCATCTTCTTATGGGAAATGTTGTCTTGTATGTGTTGTTTGGAGGGATAGTATTTAGTGACAAATTCTCCATAGCGCTTGTGATTCTAGTGTCTTGCTTTAGTATACTTAGATTTCACGTTCAATATTATTATTTTCTATTTTAAAGTAAGCACTTGTTATTTTATAGATCGTGGTTAGTAAGTAATAGTTTGTGCCAATTTTCACGGTTCTATTTTATTTTTTGTTTTCTGGACAAAAAAAACAAGTTAGTGAATAGGAACTTATAAGGATTCAAGAACCATGAGCTTCTGCAAATAACAGTTATCAAATCAGAGCATGACATTGATTACCTTTGTTTCAGGTGCTTCAAGAGTCAGGAATTTGCCCCCAGAGCAGTTCTGTAGTCATGGCTTTGTTCTGGGAAAGACAGCCGAGGCAGGTTTTGGGAATGAAATGTACAAGGTCTTAACTGCTGCAGCACTGAGTATAATGTTGAATCGTTCCTTGATCATTGGCCAAACCAGGCATATTGGTTCTTTCCCAAGCCTTTCTTTTTTCATTTTAAAGAACTAACTTTGGACTTATTTTTTGACAAGGGTTTATCTAACCAGTGCCTTCAGGCACTAGTTAAGGAATCAAGAATGGAAAGTTATGTGTTTGGAAAGATGAGTTTTTAAGTTTTCACATATAAGACTCATTTAAAACTTCTGAAACTTACTTCTTTTGGGTTCCTTGACCATAGTCCTTAAGGCACTGGTTAGCAAAACCCTTTTGGCAATAGAAGTTTTAACTAATAGTTCCTTTTAGGGGTTAGTCTAGTATCCTGTTAAAAGTGAGGGTGCAAATTCAGGGACTAGTGTTCTGTGTAAAAGTTCAAAATTCTAAATAAAAACTAATCCCGTAACCGTCCTCTCTCAATTTTAGGATGACACACCCAACTTTCCCTTAGAGCATCCACTTCCTCTGGCTCTTAGCTTTTTAAGTATGCCTTGTTCCAGAAACACTTTTCAACAATCAAAGAGCAATCTACGTTGGTTCCATTTCGACAGTATTGCCTCTGAGATATGGAATAGGATAGCAGTCTTCCATTGATGGATTTGCAAAACTGCTCTGATTGTACAATATGGCTTCATAGAATCATCTAAGGGTTTTACTAATTGACATAAGAGGTTTATTATCTGTGGATTTTGCTAATTGGACATTTCTTTATAATCTACAGATTTTGCTAACTGGACAAGGCTTTATCTTTCCATTCTCTAATTATCACCTTGCGTTTACATTTCAGAGGCAAATATCCTTTTGGAGATTACATTTCTTATTCCAATTTTACCTTTACCATGAAAGAAATAAAGCATCTGTGGAGGCAAAATGGTTGTGAAAGCAAATATGGGAGGCGACTGGTTATGAGGACTGATGATTTTGAAAAGCCAGCAGAAACCAATGTTCTTTGTAGCAATTGGAAGAAATGGAAGCAACCTATTATATGGTAAAGTGAGATGGTTTTTCTTCATATTAGTCTCCCAAGCATCATGTAATGACTATGAACCTTATGCTTTAGGTTTCAAGGAACTACGGATGCTGTGGCAGCACAGTTTTTCCTGAAGAACATACACGATCAGATGAGGATTGCTGCTCTTGATTTGTTTGGTGATCCGCAAGATCTAGGATCTAGGCCGAATGTATTTGGGGAGCTCATGAGAGTTCTCATATCCCCATCCAAAGATGTTGAAGCAGCTGTCAATTGGGTTGTTGGTGGTGGAGAGAGTCCTGACATCTCAGTGCACATGCGGATGCTTATGAATAGGTAATGGAAGTACACACTAATTTCATTGAATTGGAATTATCATGCTTGATCAATGAATGAGGCTGGGGAAGTGTACCGCCCTACCCCTTCATGATCATGCTTTATCCACCCCACCCCTTTATGGTCATGCTTTATCATGTGTCATTTCTTTTTAAGTAATTTACTCTATTTCAACGCATGCCAGCGAAATGGGTTGGGTGGCCTTCAAACAATAATTGAATAGTCGGGTGGCCTTCAAACAATAATTGAATATCAGAATTATCTGATAATTTCATTGACTTTGAAACAAATACAAAACATAAATAACATGCAGCAGATGCATGGAAGCCTTCCGTCCCCTCAACACATAAGATGCTAAGCTAGCCTTTGACATTCCTTCTCAACTCTATGTATCCTGACATGATTCATATTGTAATTAGGAATAGCTACATAATGATGTTTTTTTATCTTTAAGGATGTCAATGAATTTAGCTTCCTCGTTAGCATGTCAATGAAAAGCCTGACCACAACATAAAATGATATTACTTTGTGAAAGGATGCCAATTCTAGTGTCCCATTTGTGCCTCTTACATGCTGTTCAAACAGGTATCTTTCATCCTTAAGAAAAGTACATGTGTTTACATGCGTATTGACACAAAATATCCATCAAGCATCTCAACCTTTTTCTGATTGTCGGTTTGGAATGGGGCATCTCAACGTTCACCTACGGCATTAATTGATTGATATTATTTCTTTCATTTTTTTTCAGGTCTGTAAGAGCTGTACAGGCAGCATTGCGTTGCATCAAAAAAGCCATAAAGAGCCAGCACCTAATGTCAAGACCAAAGGTGGTTCTTGTGTCAGATACGCCCTCTCTTGTTAAAAGTCTCATGCCCAACTTAAGTGAATTTGCAGAGGTAATTTTTCAGTTCTTGTGTGATAAATCATTTGCCAATGTTGGTTTACGAGTATTTTGAGTATGACATATGCAACATTTTCCACCCTTAATGCAAAAAATTGTTTTTATTAGTCAGTATCTAGGGAAATTACTACTGTGAAATTGGAACTGGCAGTGGGCTGTCTCTATTGCCAGCCTCCTGTATTAACTACGTATTTTCTCCATTTTCTATCTTATGGCTACTTTCTGAATGTTATATGGGGAAACCATCATTATTGTATGCTGTGGAATTCATGTGCCTTTTTCTGTTTGTAAAGGCCTTACACCCAAGACTTGTGTGCCTTTGATTCTTATGCACATGTGCTTCGATCAGGTTGTTCATTTTGATTATGAAAATTTCAAAGGAAGTATGTTTCAAGGACTGTCAAAGGCTGATTTTAGAATGAAGGATTGGGGTCCAGCTCCCCGATGGGTTGCTTTTGTAGATTTTTTTCTTGCATCTCGTGCTAGATATGCTGTTGTTTCAGGAGCTCATAGGCGAGTTGGGACTACCTATGCTCAACTAATCGCTGCCCTTGCTGCAGCACACAATCTAGGTACTTGGACTACCTTCACCCCCCTTCTAATTTTTGTTAGTTTTGCTAATGAGTGCTGGTTAAGGTTTTAAAAGTTTTAAGTTTTCAAGTTTTTAATATATTGAATGCATTAGTTAGTTAATTTTTCTTTCTTTTTTTTTTCCCTATGAAAACTTGCCACTTTTGAAACATTAATGAGTGCCCTGCAAAACCCTGTTTGTTTTCTGTTGATCACATTTGCATAAACGTCTCAATAACCATATTGCTTAAACATCTGACAGTTGTTTTCTTCAGGAGACAACTCGTCTGGCTCAAGCTTTGGATTTTTTAGCAGCTTCCAAAATAATTTGTTGAATGATGGTTTAAAGAATCAGATTGGATGGGGCCATGTGTGGAACAGATATGCTGGACCACTAAGTTGTCACAACCAGGCTAATCAATGTGCATTCACACCACTTCTCCCTCCTGCTTGGTGGGACGGTCTTTTGCAATCTCCTATTCCTCGGGACATTAATCGTCTTGCTTCCTATGGCATCCAACTATCTGGCCTTGGCATTGTTGATAACAATTCCCTTCATAATCACTGTAATTCAAAGAAGCCTGTTGTGAGAACCATTAAATTTGAATTGTAGTGTTTGGAAGTCATATGTATTCATTTTTGGATAATTATAATAATTATTAGTATAGAATTATTTGTGTCATTCTTTTCTTTTACCTTAAAAGTTTTCTCAGTCCTTTTTCTTAGCTTTAAGTGTTGCTGTAGGATTATCAGTATAAATCCAGGCCAATATGACTGCAAATAACATGGATCTCATGGATCTAGATATTTTAATACTTAAGACAAAAAGAAAATGTCGTGAATGGCAACACTTAAACATCCCAAGCTAGTCAAAAGCCAGGCTGGGACGAAATGTTCCTTCTATTATTTCTGCTCTCACAGGATTCAATGCTTTCATATTGCTACTGTAACAATTCGCAGTTTGGCAAACAATTGGGGCCAACTAATGACTTCAATGAACTTAGATTATCAGCACTCAAATCTACTTTATGTTAAAATGATTGAACCCTGCACAGTATCTATTAAGTCAAAATGGGAAGATGATCTAGCTTAACCAGCAAATCATGCTCATTATTAATTATTATTAATTAACAACTGAAGACATGAAATCACTTTGCAAAATAATAATAATAATAATATGATGAAATCACAATATTTCAGGCTAAGAAGAACATGAACTGGAAAGACAATAAAAATACTTCTGAAACCCAGCTCCCAACTCCCAAGCGAATAAAAGGTCTTCTCTAGCTGCAATCAATTCTGCTCCCAAATGGGTGCACCCCTGTATGAGATCGGATTTCCCTGCCTTGAACCCAATCAGCTTCCTCATTTTAAATTAAATGTAAAACTTACGCTGACTCATTGTCGTTCAATGTTCAAAATGTTATATTATTTCACTAATATTATAGTTATTATTCTTTTATATCAAAATCAAATTTATTAATTTAGTGAAGTTACACGTAATGGTGTATATTACGTTCCTTTTATTCTTTTACTCTTTATTATGGCATAACATTTGTTCCAGGATATTTTTTACTTTCAAGTTTTGTTTTCGTCAAACTAGTCAAGTTTGAAAACTCAAGGAAGTTATGTGCATTGCCAGGCTATGTGTTGTTTTCGCACATACTTTTAACTTTTAAGATTGGTTTTGATTCTGCACAATATCTGCCACTCTCTCTCATCCTCATATCTCCATTTTAGTTTTTAAATGTTGAGTACCATACGGTCATTTTAAGTGAAAGTGATATCCTAAAATCAAGTGATAAGGAATATATTTTCTCAGCTTGAAGGGAACTCTTCCAGCGGAGTTTTATTTTAAAAAGCCTCTCGACAATGTGTTTTGGGTTACCGAAAACCTGGAAAAATACGAAAGAATTCAATTCTCATACTTTATCTTCTCATCTCATCATTTTTCATTAAAATTTTCTTTAAAAATTTGGGTAAAACCAAGAGACAAATCTTGCTAATTTTAGAGATCCCTGATATACTGAAAGATCGAACTTGCTGTATCTTGGAGGAATTCCACTACCACTGAAATATTCCTTGAGTCCAGCACATCTGCACACCTTAGATTTTATTATTCTGTTTCTTTTCCTATCCATGTACGTACGGAATAATGGCCGATCAAAATTCCAACACTGACAATGCAGACAATGTCAATACTCCTATCAACAACACACAGCCTGCCAACAATGTACAAACTCCTCCTACTGCTCCCGTTGTTGTCTATGCAAAACCTCTATCTGACATCTTGAAGATAGAGGTCTTTGATGATCAGAACTGCATACGATGGCAAGAGAGGATCTATTCGATCCTTGACATGCATGGAGTCGCCGAAGCTCTCACGCAGGTATGACCACCACCATCAACACGCACCTGCCAAAGCCATTGAAGAATGGACCTCCTCTAGTAAGGTTTGTCGTCATACAATTATTTCAACCTTGTCAAATGAGTTGTTTGATGTCTACTGCACCTACAACAAGACTCGAGATATGGGAGTCAATGCTACTAAAATATACCACTAAAGATGGTTATCGTCAAAAGTTTGTCATTGGGAATTATTACCAATGGGAAGTGACTGATAATAAGGACATCCATACTCAAATGAACGAGTACCAAAAGCTTCTGGATAATCTGAAAGCAAAAAACATTACAGTGTAAGATCAGTTTGTGGCTGGAACACTGATAGAGAAGTTGCCAGAGTCTTGTAAGGATTACAAGCAACGACTGAAGCACAACAACAAGCAGCTCTCATTGATTGAACTAATCAAGCACATAATCATTGATGATACCAATAGCAAGGAGGTTGTTGAAGTTAGGGCTAAAGACTAGCATCAAGGGCACATTTGCTGCAAGGCTGTAAAAAGAGGTATGATAGCAAGAAGTCTAATTTTAAATCCGATTACAATTCCTTTAACTACCAAAGAGGAAACAATCCCACTGTCAAAAGAAGTGAAGGGTGTTATATTTATGGAAAACTAAGTCACCGCCTTTTTTTTTTTTTTTTGGGAAAATGGTTTTTGAAAAAAAATTAAAAAAATTCAAACTCATCTAACGTGATACACTGACCTTCCCGGTGGAGGGGACAAATATATTTTTTGTTGTAAAACATCTTCTTGATTACTTGTGATTCGTTCAAAGTTTGTTCAACTTGCACATAAATTCTTCCACCAAAACAATCAGATTCCAATTTTGGTGTGATGCCACAAACAATAAATTTAAAGAATAAATTGAATTTTGAAATATCATGATAATAAAAGTTTTTTTTGAGTAATGTTATTATAATCTCTAATTCAAGTGAATTTTTGTACCAAGAAAAAATTCACGTGAATTTTATGTGAAAACATAGTAATTATTTAAAATATATTTTAAAATTATGAATACATAAATATTATAAATTCTTTGGTTGATATTATGTCATGAATATAATTTACCATTAACTCAAATCTATAATAACATATTTTTAAGGGAAGTATAAAAGTTCTTAATAGATATCCAGTCAAGTAAATTCTCATATGATCATAAAAAGGTCTAATTTTTCAAGAGTTTAATTTCGATACACAGACTATCATTTAATCAAATATCTCATTTTATATAACTTTGCAAGTTATGAAGGTGAAAGTTAATCATATTTGATTGCGACATTATATGATTGGATGACTTTGTAAACTTTTTTTGACTTGATCGATGTATTGAAATTTTATATATATTTCACAATAACTCCTCCAAAATAAAAAAGCCATTTATAATTTATCATACTATTTGTACTAGTCTAGTCACCTTGGCCCATGCTTGGAGATCTCGAACATAAGGCCTTACGACTTGCCCTCATGGCAAGGAATCCAATTGAGGATCCCTGCAAATCAGCTCTTGATCCCCACGGATTATATCATACTTATCCTAGATTATGCATATATTTACTGAATGACATAAACCTAGTACATATATTCCCCGACAATCATTGATTCTACAAGTATTTGCTACTTGCCTAATTTATTACTGGATCTTCTTATACAAGGAAACAATCAACTCATAACTCTAAGACACATCTTCCCTTATGATCACTTATTCTACAAGTATTTGTTACTTACCTGATTTATTACAAGATCTCATTTATACAAAGGAACAAGGGGACCATCCACTCCACTTCCCATTGACTAAGTGAGTGTTTGTTTCAAGGTTTGAAATTAGGTTATTAGGAATCTGGGAATGATATTCCTAGGAATATTATACTCGAGTATCTTTAAAAAATTATTTGTTTAACATTAAACATTCTTGGGATGATTTAGTACACCCTTATGAGGTGTTTGTTTTGGGATATATTTAATTATTTTCAAGAATATGTAGTTGAGAATGATATGTTTCTACGTTTGTTACAAGTTTCACAAATTTTTTCCTGTGTATTAATTATTCCATGAAAAAAAAAATTTCCTATGATTTAGTGAAATCTCATTCCCAAGTTAAAGGGTGGAAAAAAAATTCTCATGATTTGGAAATTACAATTATTAAGCACAATTATTAAACCATCCCTCAATTATTTGACTTTTTCCTTACAATTATTTGACCTAAGAGTATTTTGGAAATTATGACATATATTCTTAGGAATATAAATTATAAAACAAACATATTTTAAATTTATTCCTGTCTATCTTAACAAATAATCTCAGGAATATTTAATGCTAAACAAATACTTTTTTAAAGATACCCAGAAGTAATATTCCCAACAATATTATTCCCAGGAATGCGATTCATGGAAACATAATTTCAAACTTTGAAACAAACGCCCCCTAAGTCATGGAAATTTTTTCTCTCACCCTTCAACTTGGAAATGAGATTTCATTAAATTATAGAAAAATCTTTTTCTATGAAATAATTAATACCCGGGAAAAATTTTATAAAACTTGTAACAAACATAGAAACGCATTATTCCCAACTACCTACTCCTAGAAATAATTAAATATACTCGAAATAAACGCCGCGTGATTAAATTGGTTACACTCTACATCTTTCATACACCAACAGATAATCAAATATACTCTAGCATCAGAGTATATTTTGCAAGTCCTTCGCCATTACTCTCGCAGCCATCAGAGGTGATCAACCCATACTTGACATGTAAGAAGCAAGAACACTATATAACTGATCGACCATATAAGATATGAATTTAAGTTTAATATACTGATGATTTAAATAATTTTTACAATTTTTTATTTAATTATATATCGTTAAATCATTTTTAATAATTAATTTTTATACTTATTATTTGAAATGTTATGCGAATTAAAGGATTTAATTCCTCAATATATCAAACTTAAACCATTAAAATTAATCTCTGATCAATAGTAGGATTTTTTTGTATAATTTACTCCAATTTACTTCGTTTCAAAGAAAAAGAGGTTGTACCTAATAATCAAAAGAGAAAACCTTAGACGAACCAATTTCCATGATTGTTAATTGTTGATCCAGCTACGTAACTTAGATCATACATCAAATCCGCATTTCAAATTTCCCCACTGGACATTCCAAAACCTTTCATATCGACTTACCTTGCATGCTAAATAAAAACAGACAAGCAATCTAGACAACCACTATATATATATATAAGATTTAATTGGAATACACCAATAGATCCAATCATGTAATGAAATATGAATACATATGATTATTTTTAACTTCCACTATTTGAAAAGTCAAACAAAAAAATAGATGTAATGATTAGATTACAAGTTTTACACTGTCAGTATATCAAAATTAAACTTATATATATAGGCAACAAATAAAAAATAAAAATAAAAATGCCATATATATATATAAGCAACAAATAAAAAATAAAAATAAAAAAGTTTTAAATATGTATGTAAGGTCTTGACGTGTTTCGAGTATAGGTCACCAACCTCAAATTCAACAATGAAACAGCAACAACTTCAAGTACAAAATGTGGCATAATTGGTCAGATGTTGGAGACAAAAAGCGCACATAGCCCATGCCCATGCACATCATCATCACGATGGAAACTGTACCATACAACTGCCCAAGATTTTCCGACAAAGGAAAAGGAAAAAGTCTTGGAATTTAATGTCCGAGTGTCATGGTGCCCGAGGAATTTGCCCAATTATGCAAAAAAATCACATCATTATTATTATCTGCAATTCCTCTCTCCAATTTGCCAATAACCTGATAAACCATCCACACAACAAAACAACAAACAAAGAATAACATTAGCTTTTATATCATCTGGAATAATTAAGCATCATTACGAGGGGTCATTGATCATCAACCATCAAATGTGGAGATTCCGTTGAGATCCCTGTACGCATTACACGGGCATATTCTTCTTCTGGGGATTGAAAGACTCCAATTATTTAATTTTTGTTTATTATTTATATTTTTGTGTGTCTTACATTTTTTTCTTTTTTATTTTATTATTATTTTTTCATGGGATTGGTGTGGCAGTGTTGCATAATAATAACGCAAGAAACGGCTCTCAGAATTGTGGGTTAGGGGGTGATGGGTCGTTGCCCATGTTTTGGGCTGAGGAAGAAGGCCAAAGGGGAGAAGCTTAGGGCTCAGGAGGCAGAGGAGAAGGAAAGCAAGGTTGGAAAAAAACAGAGTGCTATCTCTGAAAGATCTTCAGGTTAGCCTTATCACAATTCATGTTTTATGCTCATTGAGTTTTTTGTTTTTAAATTTCTATTTGGAATGATCAAAGCCCTCTTAGATTGTAAATTTGTAACTTGGAAGACTTTTGTTTTGTTCTGCCATTTTATTTTTTTTCAAAATTTTTGTTTTGTTTAAATGGTTTGGGGTGAGGTCATTCACTGTGTGAATTGTACTTTGGTTTCGGTTTTATTCTGTGTTTCCCCTTCATTTTGTGATCATGTTTGTTTATGAGATTTAAGATAAACTGGTTATAGATTCTGTTTAGTTACTCAGTCAGATGATGTTTTTACTTCTTGTTTACAATCCTTGGAAGCTGCTTAGACAAAGAAGAAGAAGCAGGTATGGGTTGTTATCTTAGGTTTTGACGAATCAAAAAAAGTTAGGAAGCTCTTGAAATTTCATCCTAATGAAGGCCTGCTTTTGAGCTCTCTTTTCACTCTAATCTCCGGTTAGCACAAAGCATAAATGTTAAGCTATAAAAGAAATCATTTAGTTAATTTTCTGATGGTCTTTGCAAATTGGTTGTCAGTAGCCTTTGAGCCTATATTTCAGATGATTAGCTTTTTTTTTTTTTTTGTACACTCGTTCTCAAATCGAATATTGATACATGAACATTTTTTCTTGAAATGAGAAACTTTAAAATTATACACTTTTCTTAAGAAAGATGTCCACTCGTCATTCTTTGATATTAACTATTCAATTTGCTCTGGTCAGCATAATTGAAAACTAGAACAAATATTCATTCTGTGCACTCCATTCTCATCCAATTAAATTGATAAAATGGGCATCACTATGCTTACTATCCTACCTCAAAAGAATGTGATATATGCCTTTATTGTGTACAATATCCTACACATCTTTATAGATTATGCTCCATCTGAAATCAATTTAGTAGTACTGTAATTGTAGGTTGCAAAATTTGCTAGGAAAAGTGATCATCTCCCTTGTTTCTCAAGACTGCCTTGTAAAATAACAGCATTGGAATAGGAACAATCCTCCTTGTGAATTTTATTGAATTTTCTATGGTGCTAGCTTCTTAGTTAAGTGTTACAGGTGCACTATGTGTGGTGATTAAGCATATATTGAATCTCTAGTTTATCATAATGTCTTTCCTTGCCTACCAGTAACATTTAGTCGGTTTAACTGAACCTTCGTCATTTTCAAGAAGAAATATAAGTGACTGTGAGATGAAGAAACCAAAACCTAATGCTGCTAAGTATGCTTTTACCAATCCTGATCCCTGAAGAAAACTGTTTGTCATATGAATTGCTTTAGAGCTTCCGTGGCTTCTGGTAGAAACTAATTAGTTATTTCAACTCTCAAAATTCCACTTGAGTTTGTCATTCTTAATTGCATTTTTCTCTTCATTCTTTGGCTTAGTTTTTCTAAAGATAGTTAACGCTTGTTATGAGCTGCGAGACAGCTTCATTATATCATTCTGCATATATTTTTAAGCCATGCAAGTATGCAACTGCATCTAGATATTTGCGTACCCATTTTATGAGAAATTTCCATATCAAAGACTAAAAATTATATTTTCTAGAAGTCTTCATATTATTAATGAATTAATGAGTGCTTACAATGACATGAACCTTACATTGTTCTTCCAAAACAGGTAACCTATATATATGGACACCATTAGATATGACTGCCCCAAATTACATGACAATTTCAATATCTTAGAATGTCTGTCATCTTTCCTTCATGTGGTGCATACAATGCATTACATTGCCTTTGTACTGAGGAAGCAATAGCATGCTTAGACATTAGTAGTGGCAGAACTGTGGTGTACAACATTTGCAGGCTCAGAGCTCGATATTTCCTTCTCTTTTTTTTTTCTCCTGTTTTGCTTTTGTTTGCTGAAGTTACCAGCTAATCTTCCGCCCTCACTACTAGAGAGTGCATCACACTTTCCTGTCTTTTAGAGTAATCAAATCTTTTGATTTTCCTTTCAGCAAAAATGTAGTACATAGTTTTTACACTTGATGGAGACATGAAGTAAATGACAATATAATCACCAATGCCTTCTCTCTAAATGTTTTGGCTTATGACTGATGGAAGTAATTTATTGTGTTGGCCTCATGGCTACTCAGAAATGATACTCAATAATGGTAGAGAAATACCAAACATGAATTTTGTGTCATCAACTCAGCACACCTAAAGTATAAATGTTGAACATATATATCATCAATGCAAAGGAATTTGTAGCTATTATGAGCAGATGTTTCCTCTAATGCTGTCTTTCTTGATCTTTGGCATGCTTTAGCATGATGTTTTCTCCTCTGCTTTGTTCTCTTCCCTTTATTTTTTTTTTTGCTTTTCAAGAATCCTTCTTTGATCCAAAAAATGTTACTAATGTAAAAGTGGAATTTCATTCAATGTTTGTCTTTTGCTGGACCTTTTAGAACCATACCTTTTTGCTTATGTCATCAAAATGATCTTAAGCTTGAATGAATCTGTTAAGTTCTAAGATTGTGGACATGAATTGACATGACATAGTTTAGTACAGGAATCAGATCAGAAGCAACTCCAATAGAGGAGACTGACAATTCTAACAAGGCTCAGATATTTACCTTCCGAGAGCTTGCAACAGCAACAAAAAATTTTAGGGATGAAACATTCATTGGGCGAGGAGGATTTGGAGCTGTTTACAAAGGAAAGCTAGAAAAGTTGAATCAGGTAAAATATGATTGATGAAACGTACTTTTTATCCTATGTCTTGTTTAGATGGCCACTAGACTATTTCATTACTGTGCATAAATAAATCTTTACCAAGATAGGAGGTTTGAAATTTTGGATCAGGTTGTAGCTGTTAAAAGACTTGATACTACTGGTGTCCAAGGGGAGAAAGAGTTTCTAGTGGAGGTTCTCATGCTCTCTCTTTTATGTCATCCCAACCTTGTTAATTTGATTGGTTATTGTGCTGAAGGGGATCAACGTCTTCTTGTGTATGAATACATGCCTATGGGTTCCTTGGAATCTCATCTCCATGGTAATATACTATAACTTTCTGCTCTATAATGCAACATTCAATTTCTTTTGTTGGAAAATTTGACCTGCTGGTTGAAACAAAAAGAACAAGAATAGAGCATAAATCACTAGAAATGAATAGCAATGAAGAAGAATTAGAATTAATATACTTTCCTTAAGAGTTTTTCTTTGGCCTACATGAAACAATTCTCAGGGGAATGACCTAGATGAGTAACCCTCAAGGATTAGTCGTGGGTCTCCTTGAGAACTCATCCCATGATAATCCTAGTACACTGAGTAGCAAACCTCCTATGGCAAAGAAAGAATGGCAGAGATTATGTCAAAGATCTCTGCTGTGTGCATAGCAAGATGGGTATGGAAAAGAAGAAAAATGGTACTAATAACAAAAGGGTATAAAAGAGAGGTGTCTAAAGCAAAGTGATATGTTTCCATTGGTAAGAGTTAATAAAAAACCAAGGTAGCTTACTAACCAAAAACATCTAATTATGAAACACCCTAAAGATTCTTAGGATATGATTGTTTGTTTGAATTTTGGAGGGAAAGGGAAGGGAGGGGAGGGGAGAACTTGTAATATAATTTTACACTACAAGTTCTCCCCTCCCCTCCCTTCTCTTCTCTTTCAAACTCCAAACTTACAAACATACCCTTAGCGATTTGTCACATCTTTCAAAATTAAAGAGTAAAACAAGAATGCCAAGAATTAGTGAAGTATTCAAAAGGATTTGAAATTCAGTTACAATATCATAATGAAGCAAATACAAGTCATAAAATATAAAAATTAAAATCATAAGACATATAACATATCAAGACTTTAGGATGTGAAAAATCAAAATAACTTAAATTAATACATTGTAACTTTCAGTTTTGGGAAGTCAAATTATGAGTGCTTGTTGTGAAATTCCCTGTTTTGTTGCTTGAAAATCAAATTCTAACTAAAAGAGTAACCTCGCAAGTTTACCCAAGTTTACTCAATTTCGAGTTTTCAAGTGAGTTAACTCAATTTAGAAAATCTAAACTTGTAAGAGTTTAGGAGTTAATTCGAGAATTTGATAACCAGGGTTACAACCCTATAGAACTTTCGTAGAAAAACCTCTCTAGACTCCATTTACAAAATGGAAGATGCAACATGTCCACCAACCACATCCCAGGAGATATGTTACTCTTAGCCATTTTGCATTTTAATAGTCTTGCTCATTTGTGGGATCACGAGTTATGCAATATATGCTCGAAACTCAAAGGAGATGGTTCATTACCCCTCTCATTTAGGTGGCATCCATTAAAAGTATGTTGCTATAGATGCTTGCCATGCTAAAGGTGATGGATCCATTAAGAGCAGTATTGCACCAATGTTATACACCATAGGGAGGCCACTCGTCATCATTCATCTCATATGAATGGTAGAATGCAAAATAAAATTGAGTGCAAAAGTCTTAGGTTGTTGGATAGAGACACAAAAATGGTATCTATCTTAACACATGAAAGACAAGATTAGATGCAATATGAATGGGTTCCTAATTATTACGCCATAACCTCATAGGAATGGTAATTGTGAAGCAAATCTCCTTGAGTAGATGGTGTACCCATCTACCCATACTAGTTCACATGTAGTTTGTGTCATTGCTTGATATTCATTAAGTAAATGATGCACAAGAGTAGTATTAGCCTAACCCACTAAAACTTCAATTAGTTCATGTTCTCCAACTATCTCCAAGTCACTATGAACAAGTTCTAGTAACTCACTTTGTCTTGATATAGTGTTTGGATGGTTTCCCAGTTATTTGGATTTCTATAAAAGTTTCAAATTTACCCACATTTGCATGATCTGATTTATTAATTACTTCCAATACTTTTGATTACAATATATAGGGTATATTCACATGTTTAGGTCCACCTTGCCAAATATCAAGAAAACCAACCAATTTTCTCCATCATTATTTGCAACTACATTTTAAAACCTACAGGCGATCATTAAGATATCATTTTCTAACATACAACTCATTTTTAGAGAAAGAAATAGATTATTATTAGAGGTTATCTTCTCATTGACATTATTAAGGAGGTGGACCATTACCGAGCTATGGTGGGACACAGAGTACATCATATGACTCAATTTTTTACTAGATGTCATCGCCAGTAACACATTTTCTTTACCTAGCACTGAGACCATCCTTGAGTCTCCATAGCAAAGATATTATTCCCCATCCTCAATGATAGTAAACTCAGACAACATCTCCTCTTTAGCACAAAAGTGCTTTACAAAATTGGAGTCCACAATCCAACCTTGGACTTTCTTTAGCAAAAAGCACTAAATGCCAATGTCATTTTTGCACTAGCCTTAGTAGGTGGTCCTCCTTGGCTTCCACCTTCTAGGTTGTTTGAGAGTCTGTAACTTGATGCAAAATAACTTGTTTTTCCATAAATAAAACAAGCATCTTTCCTCCTAAGATTAGAGATTAGTACCATATTTCTTAAATTGATGTTTACAAGTTCTATGCCTACAGTTTTTGAGATTTTGGGATGAATGCTTAGAATACATATTTTTAACAATGCTTGCTCTGCCATGAATCTTCATAGCATTATGTCACTAGCCATAACTCTAATCTATCATCAATTTTCATATTCACAATTGTTTCTTGCAACGTCATAACAGTTCTCTTATAATTTTTCAAGAATATGGTAATTTGTCAAGATGAGAGTGAACGTCGGTGTAATAGTAAGATTGTTGTCTTGTTATATGGAAGTCATATGTTTAAATTATGGGAAACTGTCTCTCCATTGGTGGAGGTAAGGTTGTGTATATCTATTCTCTGCAGGCCCCACTAGCCTAGTGCATTAGGCATCCATTTATGATAATTTGTCAATAAGAGTTTGGAGAAAAAAGATTAGGGCAAAATGTGTCCTTCCTTGGCAAGAAGCAAGATGATCTACAAGCTTACTAAACTCGTTAATTTGAGAGGTAACAATTTTATTCTTGTTGTGATAGAGCTCTTTGTGTGCGCACAATAAAGTGGATATGACAAAAAAAAAAAGAGGAATGGTACTATCAGTAGAGGTGCAAAAAATGGAGACCAAAAGCAATGTGTTGTATATGGGTTGGTAAGAACCAATAGATAAACCAAGGTGGCTTAAGCAGCTACATTCCAAATATATATTTTAGTCTCGAAGTGGTATGGTAAAAATATAGGCCCAAAGTTGAATCAAACAAGTCTCATATTTTAACAAGACAGGCATGCGTGCCTAATAACTCTCAGGACTAAGTGGAAATCCAAAATTCTAGCCTAATACTATAAGGCATTTGTCTAGGGTGCATTTCCATATATGAAGACTCTTCAAAACGTCATCCTAGACAAGATGAGACGTGAATCTTAGGCCCAAAACATAGAAGAGCACTTCAAGGGTTTAACTTACCTTATGCAGTATTCTACACTTCACAAAGTGAATTGAATTTAACTCAAAGGATTTGCAGACATCGATAGTTTAGAAGTTGAAATTCACCTTTATGTTTAGATAAAACACCATCCCATTTCTTTTTATGCTAGGTTCCAGGAATTATTGCACTAAAGAGAGGTGCTAGTGCTACTATGTTCTATTCTCCATGTTTGGTATCAAATTTTAATACTTCTATGACTTTGATGGAACTCCTATCATGCCTTCTATATGCTATGTATGCTTCTATGCTCACCAAAAAGACATTTAGACCTTATCTCTATCACAATGTCAACCTCTTTGTTCCATGGTAATTGATGTTTTCTACTTTTTTTTAGTTGTGAACATGCTAAGCCCAGCAGCAGTTACATGCCAGGATGCTATTGTTGTCCCTTATCTCTCCACCATTTACATTTTACCAGTCATAATTTGACTATGTTTATTTACAGGTCTTTCCCTAGATAAAGAACCACTTGATTGGAATACGAGAATGAAGATAGCAGCTGGGGCAGCAAAAGGACTAAATTATCTGCACCATGAAGCAAAGCCTTCTGTTATATACAGGGATCTCAAATCATCCAACATACTATTGGATGAAGGTTTCCGTCCAAAGCTTTCTGATTTTGGGCTTGCAAAATTTGGTCCAACTGGAGACCAATCCTATGTCGCCACTAGGGTGATGGGAACACATGGTTACTGTGCTCCTGAGTATGCTACCAGTGGAAAATTAACAATGAGATCAGACATCTACAGTTTTGGTGTTGTGTTGTTAGAGATCATAACTGGACGGAGAGCATATGATGATGCCCGTGGCCATGAAAAGCATCTTGTTGACTGGGTAAGGACACACATGTATAACTTGAATATTCATCTTAAACATATCAAACTTGCTGCAACTTATGCATCTTTTCACCATCTTTCCACTGGAATGCTTTATTTGCCCCTTTTCTATTTTGCATTTCCAATTTATCATTGTGTGGTTAAAGAGGAAGAAGCTGGATTGTTCAGTATTTCTTATTTGATTAGGTGTTGTTGGTAAATCTATGCTATGCCCAGCAGTGTTAATACTACATAAAGGAATCTAATAGCCTTATAATTAGCTAATACATCCAAGGAATCTTGCTTTTCTTGGTCCATTTGCATGGACATAATCTTCAGAATATTACAATGTACATGATCTTTCTACTTAAAAGTCAAATTGAGGTAAATGTAATCATGTAGTCTCAATTTTGAGGGGATAATCTGAACTCTAACATTCTTCAAGAAATCATTATGGAGAATACATAATGGACACCAGTTGGTTATGCATATCATGCATTAATAAATAGCTAGTTGCAGCTTGATAAATACAACTAAGCCTCATCCAACTAAATTGGGTCGACAAATCATGTCAATATGTCTTAACACAAATTGCAGCTTGACATGGTCAAGATTGTCTTTCCAGATGCAAGGTTACTAAGATTGCTTTCCCCGTGTTTGTAGGCACGTCCAATGCTTCGAGACAGACAGAATTTTATAACATTGGCAGATCCACAACTACAAGGTCACTTCCCAGGATCCAGTCTAAAGATGGCCGTTGAATTGGCAGCCATGTGTCTTCGAGAAGAGCAGCGTCACCGGCCTGAGACAGGTGATATAGTGCTTGCTCTTGAATACTTGTCATCCAGGAAGTATGTTCCAAAACGATCCAAACTGAACGCAAAGAATGGCGAGTCTCCAAAGGAAACAACAGCTATTTTAAGCAAAGATGCAGAAAGAGAGCAAGCTGTTGCAGAGGCCAGGCTGTGGGGTGAGACTTGGAGAGACAGGAGAAGACAAAGTGGCCAAAGTAGTCCTGAGGATTTAAGTAGGTAGTGAAACTTGAATTCTTCTACATGCATCAAAATATCAAGGAAGATTTAACATACTTTTTTAAGTGTAGGAGGAAGAAAGCAAAAAAATCCTTTGATGCAAGATTAGAAGTGGCTGGCATTTGAAAAAAAAAAAACAAATGTATAGGGAAAGCGAAGAAACTTAAAAAGATAATGTGATCAAGATTTAGATGTGGCAAAATAAAATTGGTTGGCCAGCTATTTTTATGGAGTGTCGTTTGGGGCACTTGTGAACTTCAGCCTCAACTTTACATGTTTTGACATATGGGTTTTGAGTACTTTTTAAGGTCGCTACATTAGAACATGATATGTTTTTGAAATACATGGCTCTATGTTCTAAATTCAAACATAAGGCAGGAACAAGAAAAAAAATTGTTTTCAACTTAAGATAGATGGCAAATTGATCACATAATTAGATTGAAAACTACAGGCAGACACTTGCGAATAGTGGGAATGCTTTAGTTCAAGAGGGTCCACAGCAGATAAAGTGGCGGTGCGAATCTCAGGCACGTATACATGACTTAGCATCTATGTTGCTGTCAATTGATCGAAAATTTTTGTAGATATTAAACACTTGACATGTTATAGCATTTTCTATTGGCTTAACATGGTTCACGTAACCACTTGGCATTTATGACAGGTAGTGGCTGCTTTTGATTTTAGAATATCACGAGTAGTCTTGTTCCTGCATGATTGCCGCTTCTCTTTGACTACTGGATGCAAATTATGCCACTTCGTAGAGCTACGCCTAGCCAACTATTAAAGAATATCTAGTAGACTTTTTCTTTTTCTTGCTTTTGAATTGTGGAAATAGCTCTACTAGCTGGGGATCGGGACAGCGATAGATTGTCACACGTTTGTTAAAAATTAAACTAATTTATTTAAAATCAACTGCAACATTTTCAGAAAAAATGAGTCAATTTGATTATAATTCTAAGATTATTTATGTCATGCTTGAAATTAATTATATTCAAAAGATCTTTTGAATCTGACATATTTGTCAAGACTTTATCGATATAAAGTGATTATTTTATTTAAATCAAATGAAATATATTATCTCGAAATTAATTTTATTTTACTGAAATTACTTTTCAACTAAAATAAGTAAATTTTAAACAGATTTTATCATTTAAGTGAATTGGTGGGCAAATATGTATTTTTTAATTTATTAGTTTATATTTTTATATTTATTATTATGGTGTAATAATTTGTTTCATAGTAAAGAAAGTATAAATTATAGGTTTAATTATTTTATAACTCCCTCTAGTTTTACTCAATTGCTAATTATGTCCATATAGTTTAAAAATTTATAATTAGAACCCCTATAATATATAAGACTTTTCATTCAAGTCTCTATCATTATAAAAAAGAATATTTATAGAATATTCTGAATCCATGATGAGGTGAAGAAAGAGATGGGAATAGAATATTCATGAAATATTTCATTTTTTTTATAATAATAGAGAGACTTGATTGAAAAATCTAATATACTATAGAAACCTAATTACAAATTTTTCATATAAGGGTGTTCATAAACTCTGAAAATAAATGCATAATCTTAAAAATAGAATGTATGGTTCAGATACTACCTATATATCTACTAGAGCACTCTAATATAACATAATTCTAGACTAAGCCTCACTGCAAAATAAAGCTCATCACTAGAACAGCTACTTGGTCTACTAAAATGATGGTTGAAAGATAACTAGATCTGCAACTATAACTGTAAAAAAGAAAGGAGAGGGATGAGTCACGGATTCAATGAATGGATTCTCATCCACCACTCATATGAGAAAACCAACAAGATAATAATATATAGAATACCAATCACAATTCATTTTGACAATACAAACTTATGATGAGGTAAATCATATAACTTCATTGAAAATATTTCTATTTTTATAAGCAATAATTAGTAGAGAAACATGAAGCTGAAATTGTAATCTGACATATCTGGGTGGCTTCGCCTCAAATGGTACTGTTTTCCCATTCGCATGCTATCACATCCAAGCAGTTTCACCTCCATTAATAGGCCTTTTCTCAGCAAGACAACAAAAAGGCACCTAAATAGGTCCCATAAAATGTAACTGAAAGGTGAGCTAGTCTTCTAACGAACAATTTACTATCGTGGTTAACAATCTTGATAGTTGTTAAGTCATTGTTTGTTTCTCTGTAATTATCATCAAAAACTAATTTACAAATAAACTGAATAAATTTGAAAACTTTGAAAGTCTCATATAATTCTAACAATCTGACAGAGAAGCATATCTAGAGTTCTAAAAATCATATCTAATGGATCATCAGCTTGTTAAAACTGACTTTAGATACTAACCAAAATATGTGTCTAAGTGTTATTACGAATCACACTGAACTCAACATTTTCAATAAAACATAACTAGGATTCTAAATTATAATTAGGGTGTTCATAATCTTGAGAGCATAATAATTTCATCAACCTATAAAACATTTATGGCAATTAAGGTAAGTCATGCTTAACTCAATATTTTAAAATAAATCTTTTCGTGGGAGGGTAAAACATTTTCATGGCATATGAGCATATCGATTATGGTCCCATAGTTTTTCCAAAATATAATTTTCATGCTGTAATCAAAGACCATAATTTTGCTAAACTTGACACAACATATGAGACCATGTTCAATACATATATCAATCTATAAATTCATGTAAACCATATATGATACTAAGAAATTAAGGATAATGATAAAAATAAAGACATAAGTTCAAACTTACTCACCATTTGGATCCGAGAATGTATGGGTACTATCCACTTGACTTTGAAAGCTAGGAATTATACCAACAATTGCCATATAATCACAAAAAACTCATAAGGCACTCAAGAACATTATAAAGAATATTTGGGGAAAGCAAAATCATGCAAACTCATGCATGAGGAGACCCTAAGTCAAGAACATGATAAAACATGGTGGATAATACTGAAGGAAAACTTAAACTTGGTGGATAATATTGAAGGAAAAACTTACTCAAGAGGATTAAACTAAGAAGTATGGACACATCGACTTGGTGATGTGTTTATGTGTAAGACACGTGTTGATGTCTGACACCTACACGATACGTGTTGGACACGTGTCCATATGCGTCCAATTAAAAAACAATTTTTTTTGAGCTTGGACACGCGGCTGGACACTACTCTAATTCACTATGGATGTGGCTTGGACACTTCGCGAACATGAGTTGGTTTCTTTTTTTTTTTCAAATTTTAATTGGCCTAATGGCAAAGAAGGTGCAACCATCCAACAGGTCCTGGGTTTAAGTCTCACACTTGGAATTTCTAGAAAAAATTTAGAATTTCCAAGCAAGGCTTGGTTTGCGGGGTTCACTTGGTTAGTTTAACTTCAAACCCCTCGATTCACCCTGGGTTTGACCGGTGTTGACCAGTTCACTAGTTTTCGATCTGAACTGGTCAATCCAATTATGAAAACTATGGTTTTGTTGGTCCTAAGGTACCTTAAGGTTGTGCTAGGCTTAACTAGGGACACATAGACCTGAGACATCACAATAATTGATTAACTTGATGACATTAACTTAATTAAAATTATAAACTGGGACATAGGGTAAAAACATGAAAACACAAATAATACTCACGGGGTCAGAATAGAAAATAGAAGGTTATTTTATAATTATAGCCTATGGGTGTCGGATAAAATAGACCAAACCATATCTTAGACCATTTGATGGTTCTCTTATTATCACCATCAGATATCATTTGAAAGGTTCAAATTTAAAGTATTCACAATTATATAAATTTATAAAATAAATAATAAGTTTTAAATTTAAAATAATAATTTTCAAATGACAATATTAACCTTTATTTGAAATTTATAATCTTTCTTCCAACTCTCTGTCACTTTTCTTTTTCGTCCATATCTCATGTCCACCCATTTCCACCGTTCGCCGCCCTCCCAATTGTTGATTGTCATGTTCGTCATTTCCTTTCTCTCCTAAAAACCAGATTTGGGGCGACAGTTAGTGTAACAATCACACAGGGACAAAAGCTCCACATGGAAAATCCTAGAGGAACCGGTTATGATTTCTACCACCTCCACGATTAACATAAAGAGCTAGAACTCACAAGCCCCACAAAACAAGTTACATCGTCTTTTAATTTCAATATGCAAGCTTTTTATTGTTTCAAAAAGAAAAAGTAAGCTTTCACATGTTTTTGTTTAGCTTCCATCTCATGAATACAATCTCGGTGGTCTCAGATCTTGCAAGATGGAAAGAAGAAAAATATGATGATGAATGGGGGAGAGAGAGAGAGAGAGAGAGAGAGGAAGAAGAAGAAGAAGATGATGATGATGATGATGATGAGAGAGAGAGAGAAAATGAGCGACATGGTAAAAAGGGAACAGAAGAGTGACATGGTACCATAGCCATTAGGAGTAAATTGAGAATGGGTTAAGGAGAAAAGAGGAAATGGTTCAAAGGAGAATTTAAAATTAAAATGGGTCAAATTAGTAATTTCATCATGATTAAATTAAGGACTATCCTAAAATCCAAGTCATGTGAGGGACCAAATTATCCTTCACCTAGCTTATGTGAGCAACATTTTGCTATGTGCTCCAGCTAGCCATAAAGACATATCAAGGGTGAAAAACTCTTCATTTTATCTTTGTGCCATCAAAAGCACCTTATAATTTAGAGTTAGATATCATTAAATGTTTTAATGGACATAAGGTTTTTTGTTTTCTCAATATAAAAGAGTTCAAAAGTTTTAAAAATAATCAATTATATTTTAATAAATACTTACACTTAGTTGGTTCAAGGATTTTGACATTTAGGGTATGTTTGATTGGAGGATGAAAATGGAGCTAAAATTTTCACAATTGAGTTTCATATGTAAAATTACATATAAAATTCAATTATAGAAAATTTACCCATATTTTCATCCTCCAACCAAACATAGTCTTAGGATATGTTTGGTTTATATCTATATTTATACTTTTTTGTTTGCAGATTGTTTCCTATTTTTCGAGAATTGGTGACTATGAAAACAAGGAATGCATATTTGTTGTTTTCATTTTTTTTTATAGATTTTTTGTTTTCATTTTAAAATTGTATCCACCGAGATATTTTTAAAATCATACTCACTAGAAATACCGATGAGAACACCCCTTGTTGACTACAACATCCAAAAGGAACTGTGACTGTGTTTAGGTTGATTCTGCCATAGTTGCAAGAGTTTAAATTTTATTTTTTTTAATTATAGTAACTCGACCAGTGATAAATTGGTCAAAATTACCGAATTAATTATATATTTAGACTACATTTGTTTCAGATTTTTTATAGTAACTAGAAAACATTTTTTATTGAAGTTATTTATACTCGTCTATACTAAAAAATCAACAATAAATATTTTTAATTATTTTAACTTTTGAATAGAAATTATATAAAACTTCTTTAGAAAAAGTGGATTTATAATTAAAAATAATTTTTCATTAAATAATCTAAAACAAATATACCCTTAATCAAATACCATTCTACCAATTTATTTAATTGGTTGGAGCAAATATTTGAAATTTTTTTATATTAAAAATTATGAAAGACAATACTCCCACAATTCTAGAAAATAAAATATTTAAGGTTACTCCACCTCCTAACAGCTCCTAACAGCCCGTGGTTATTTGAATTTATCATTGTGAAATATTATAAAATGTCAGGGCTTTGTTAAAGAAAAAGTTAATACATTAACTGTACTAAAAGAAAATGATGGATTTACTGTCAAAAAGTCAATTTAGTTGCTAATCGCAAGTTTAGTAAAGGAATATATCGTTACCTTCCTGGCTTGAAAAGTGAAAGATGGGCTAAAATAGATAATAAAAAAAATATATGAAGAAAAAGCATGGAGTTATACGAAGAAAAGGCAAGGTATTATTACCGCTACCAGCAATGCTACATGGACACTTCATTATTTGAGTGTGTATAATATTTAGGACATATTTTGTCTAATATTAATATCCATATATATCAAAGTTAATATTTTGAATGGTTTTATAAATTAGTTTATCTATAAAATATTATTAATATATATTTTTTATATTTTCTTAAAATAATTATAATAAAAGTTAAATAAATTTAATAATATCAATAAATTATATATATATATATATATATATATATATATATATATTCACATTTTAAATTTCAGAATTTTTTCATATTTCAATATTGAT
Organism: Dalbergia cultrata; assembly: GCA_031216105.1. Lineage (NCBI taxonomy): Eukaryota > Viridiplantae > Streptophyta > Magnoliopsida > Fabales > Fabaceae > Dalbergia > Dalbergia cultrata. The sequence goes on along the minus strand of CM062353.1, from coordinate 23,350,354 downwards.
ATTAAATCATATCAATATTTTATTTTATTTTTGTACGTTTTACTACCACCGACGGAATAGCCCAAGTTAATTAAGTTGACTTGTGAACCAAGAAAAGAAAAGTATTAAACGAAACAGAGGATTAGGTTGGGGGCTTATAAAGTTATAATAGCTGCCAATAAAGCGAAAGACCCACGTTCTAGTTTTGATTTATTTATTTGTGAAGCGTCTGTGTCGGCCCTTATTTTATTTTTATAGCGAAAATGACAGGTGCTTTTTGACCCTTACAATTCAAATGCCATTTGAACATTAATCAGGAGCAGGTGCATCATTGATGTCCATTCCAGTGGACGTTATGATGTCATCGTTGATTTTTTTTTCCCCTCCTCAATAATTATTTTTTTATTATTTTCACTAAAGTTTAAACTTTGAATCTTAATTATCCTTAGAAAATAAAGTTTATAAATAAATTGATATTTGTGTGTTCAATCGGTCATTAGAAATTCACCTCGAAAAAACCAATCATTGGAAATTTGCAATTTTCAATGACTAAATAATCTCTCGCCCATAAAAGGGGAATAACTATGATAAATCAAAGGAAAAAATATATTTTATCTTCTAAATTTTAGGTCATGTATATTATATTTTAAATTTTTAAAATATGTATTATAACATCTGAACTTTTTAAATAATACAAAACATCCTCTTCTATTAAGTTGACATCAATTTCACCATTTAATAGTTATATGTGTGTCACATACACAATTAAAGGGATAAAAATAAGTTTGACAATAATAAAATGATGTTTTTGTGTGCTTCTAAGTAGAGGGTTTAGGAATGAGAAATTTGGTTAAAAAGACTAGCATTCTTATCTATTTAATTATACACGTACATGTAAATAACTACTTAATAGTGGAAATAGACGTCAAATTAATAGAAAAGAGTGTTTTGAACTATTTTAAAAGTCTAAAATATTGCAATATATATTTAAAAAAAAAATCAGGATGTACACATGACGTGAAATTCAATAATTAAAATGGATTTGACCTTAAATTAAATTTCAGGGCATGACTCAATTCCTTTCTTGTAAATGGTCATATACTTTGGTATATCACTTGTGAGAATCGTTATGGTATTCTCTTTTTGCAAGAAAAATAAAAACGAAAATCAACCAGGTAATTTATATGAGTATTTAATTAAAAATATTTTAATAATTATCTTTCTAAATATAATTTGTGTCTTTTATTCAAAATTTGTCATAGTATCGTAGTAACAACCATAATTAAGTCCAAGTATTATACTATCTCGGCTGAGTATATTTTGAAGTATCATTTTATAAATAAAATTTTGTCTTCAGTGATTTGTTATTTATAATACTAATATTCAAGACTTTTATGAGGTAAAATTTTCTTGATATTGCAACAAGAATGATTTAGAGTCCCAAGTTTTAAGAAGTTAATTATTAATTATTTTCTGAAAAAATAAACCTATAATTATTATATATTATTAGAATATCATTGACAATCATCACTATTTAGTAGTAAATTTGCAATATAAAAATTAGACATCTTTAAAACTTATCATATTTAATTAAATATTTAAATATTTATACTATCATTTAAATTAAATAATAAACATGATAATTTTTCTATTTTGAATCTAATAAAAACCTTCTATTTTTTATTTTTTTTAAAACCTTTTATCTATTATCTATTTATATACTAATTATATTCTAGAGGACTAAACAATTATGGGTTGACAAGTGTTGGAACTAGAATGAATCTATACAAAATATATATATATATATTAAAAAGTAAAAAAGATAAATTTTTTAATTATTATGAGATATCAATATCAACTATATTTATCAAACTTAATTCATGGATATTAATCATAGCAATTGTAATTAATTATTAGATATTAATTATATTAATCATCGATTGTGAACATCTATTTATTCCTGAACAAATTATCCACATTGTCATTATCTTTGCAACATCTATTTTACAAGAAGGCAAACACAATATGTCAAAATGCTTAAAAAGGATTTATTACTCCAAATCACATTTGCTCTTATAATACAATGACTAATTTACAGTACACAAGGGAAAAAAAAAACTAATATACAGATCAAAACAAAACATTCCATTTCGAATTCATTAGTTTAATGGGAATTAAAAATTATAATTGCAGTGATGTAATTTTCAAATCTACTATTTACTATGACTAATTTTAGGAGAAATTTTACAAGTATCATTCATAGCGCTCTTTAGGTCCCACTGCTTTTCAATCTTTATATCTAAAGTAATATTTTGAATTTAATATATTTTAATTATTAATTAATTTTCATAGGAAATAAAATTAAATATTAAAATCATTAAACATTACAATTTGTCCAAAAAAAAGATTACAGTGAAAATAAAATTATAAAACAAAAATTAATAGAAACTATTATACTAATGATTAAAACTCATTTTGGGAAAATTTTTAAACATGTCATCTACTTCTACTATATTAATAATTAAGACTTATTTCAGAGAAAATTTGACAAATGTTATTCACAAAGTTATTTAGGCCTCACTGCTTTCTCAATCTTTATATTTAAAGTAATATTTTAAATTTTATTTAATTCATATTTTAATTATTAATTATTTTACATAGAAAATAAAATTAAAGATTACAATTATTAAATATTATAATTTGTTAAAAAAATTACAGTGAAAATAAAATTATAAAGTTATAAAATTAAAAATAAATACAAACTACTATATGGATAATTTAGACTCATTTTAGAGAAATTTTTACAGATGTCGTTGATATATGTATTTAGACCCCATCACTTTCTCAATCTTCATATTTAATTTTAAATTAATATTTTTAATTTAATTTATATTTTAATTATTTTTTATTTTTCATATAAAATCTATCTACTATACTAATAATTTAGACTTATTATAGGAAAACTTTTATATGTGTCATTCATAGAACTATTTAGGCCTCACTACTTTCTCAATCTTTATATTCAAAGTAATATGTTTAATTTAATTTATATTTTAATTATTAATTATTTTTCATAGGAAATAAAATTAAAGATTACAATCATGAAATATTACAATTCCTGCCCAATAAAATAAAAATTAGGTTTAATTAATTTATCGGTCCCTATAGTTTTACTTAATTTTTAGTTAGGTCGTCATAATTTAAAAGTTTTTAATTAAGTCTCTATATTGCATAAATATTTTTTAATTAGGTTTCTATAATATTCTTCGGCCACTATTTTATATTAAAAAAAGAAAATCCTAGTTATTCATTTTAATTGAAGCACTAATACACCTAATGATCACCATCGCCATCATCCATCAATATATCCGTCATCACTCACAAAAAAAAAAAAAAACAAAACAGAATAAAACATGTAGATCTAAATGCAACTTCTAAAGCATAAAACCAACAAGAGGTAGTGGGAGAAGACGAAACAAATGTAGATGTGGCAAAATGCTTAGTCCATCCCCTTTTCCTCTTTATCCATTTTCTTCTTCTTCTCATAATCAATCACCTTAGTGTTTAGTTGTGGGTACATTTTTGTAACTGTGAACTGATATCAAATACAGATTGTGAACTCATAATTAATCACAGATCTGTAGAGCTCTCCATAACCTATCACTGTAGCCTTCATAGTGCCCCACCATGTCTCTGCTATGCATCTACCACCGTGTCAGTCACTACCTCTACTAGCCTTAACACAATTACGACCTTGCAGAGCCACCACCATCTTCCTTCTTCTCCATCACAGTCCTAACCCTTGCTCACAATCCCTCACGCAACCTAACCTCTTTATTCTTAAAACCAATTTCCAAGCCTAACCCCTATTTCCCAGTACTCAGAACCTTCCTTAATGTTGCCAAATTCTTGACCCCTTTTTGTTCTTTTTATTTTATTTGCTTTTTTTATTCAAACTAAGATATGGTGGTGTTTTTAGAGTGGACCATTTATCATTAGTTTTATCAATGCTCCAATTGGAATGAATAGCTAGGGTTCATTTTTTTCAAATTTAAAACTATAGCTAACGAATATTCTAGGAATATTTTGTTTAATTTAACTTTTTTGTAACACCTTATAAAATTAAGAACCTAATTGAAAATTGAATGAAACTATAAAGACCTACAGATTAATGAAACCTAAAAATTACAATGAAAATAAAACTATACAATTAAAATTTAATGTAAACTACTATATTAATAATTAAGACACATTTCAAAGAAATTTTTTAACATATCATTCATAGTGCTATTTAGACCCATAGCTTTCTTAACCTTTATATTTTAAACTAATTTTTTGAATTTAATTTACATTTTAATTATTTTTTTATTTTCTATATGCAATAAAATTAAAGACTACACTAAATAAGATCATTCAACAATGAATGCTATGCTAGTGCAACAAAGTTAATTTAACATTAAATATATTTATTCAAAAAAAAATTATGTATTAAAAATTATATCAATCAATTATATCTAGCACAAATAATTATGAGATATTATTTATATTTATTGCAATTAATTGCTAAATATTAATTACATCAATCATAATTAATTATGAGAAATCAATTACAAATCACAATTGATTGAAAATTTTAATTGTATATCAATCATAAATTTATATTCAAAATCAAAAGTAAATAATTTAGATATATGAAAAATAGTGTTTTGTGTTTTTCTTCTAAATCAAAAGCGGATAATTTTGATCCAAATTAAGTATCTACTCCAATAATTGAGATGAGGTAAATTAAAATTATTTATAATTTTTATTTACTAATTATAACACATTATTTATACATATATTTTAAAATTAAAATTTTAATTATTTACTAAAATGATGAATAAGGAAAGGAGGTGTAAATGAAATAACATAAATTAAATCTATTCATTATTTTTATTAATTAAAAAATATATTTTTATGTTTTTAAAAATTAAACATTTTAATTTACTAAAAAGATATAAATGAATAGGGATAAAAAAACCAATTGAAGTAGTATCCGTGAGTATTATCCACAATGAGAACAAGAAATAGAAACAAGTTTAGTCTTTATAGAAATAGGAGAAAATCCCATGTTTGCTAAATGGGGCAAGAACAGGGAATGAGGTCCTCACCTCATGAAGACCTATCAATTCTCCATTTATATAAATTATTTAAATATCCTATTATATATCAAGGAAACTTTAGCATACCTTTGTTTTATTAATTATCTTTATTGGATTTATATTATGTTTATTTTTAATTTGAATTTTTTTTTACATTAGTAGTATTTGTTATGATGAATTTTATGTTTCGAATTTCAAAGTAGTTATGAAATTTTTCTTTTTTTGAATTTTTTTAATAAACCCTTGAACACCTGTAGGAATTGAAATCATCGCGAGAAATAGAAAATGGGAACCTATGACTAGAATGAAAATGGGGACAGGAGGCAAAATTATAAATGAGGACGAGGGACAAAGGGCATGTCTATTATCTTATAGATACTCATTGTCATCCCTATAAATGACTTATCATATAATAAAATTATCTACTTATTCTCTTTCTTTATTTAACAATTTCAACTTTGAAAACATGCAAAATTTTCATAAAATAGGCTTTTATTGTTACTTAAAGATTATCTATCAAGATTTTTTTAACTTTATAAACATAATATTCAAAATAAGATATAAATTATAATGACATATTTGTGTTTGAGTAATTTACATTCACTTATCTCGCAGTTTAGTGTAATTATGATCGACACTCTTTTATTTTGTAAAACTATCATTAACCTCCCTCAAGGTTTATTGAAATTACACTGACATTCCCTATAAATATTATTTCATTAATTTAAGTGATAAAAAAATATAACACATAATATATACTTGATTATTAATAACAAAATTATAATATTTTGACAGTATTGACATGTATATTAGCTAAAATACCTCTTTTTTTTATCATGAGTTATAATTACAAGTTTCATTTTCATGTGATTAAAAAATTATTTTATTCAATTAATTTTTAAATATTTTCAAAATATTATTATTTTATCAGTAGCAATTATATATATGTCTTATATTATCTTTTTGTCACTTAAATTAATTAATCAATATCTGTGGGAAGGTCAATAAAATTTTAGTAAACTTTAGGAGAGGTCAAAGATAGTTTTACAAAATAAACAGGTGCTAAGTGTGATTATATTAAACCTCAAAGGAGATTGGTATAAATTAATATACTTAATTTTCTATAAAATATATTTAAATTAATTAATTTTTTTATAATGGCCAATAAATTATTAGGGATCAAATGACTAGTATAAAAATATCTTAGAAACATTGCTTAATTTTTCTAATTTTTCTTTTGTATACTGCCTCAACTAAATTTATAGTTGTAATTAATAAGAAGAAATAAAACATAATTTAATAAAATTAAGCTACTCTTCTATATAACCTTAAAAAAATGTTCTAAAATAATCGAAGAAAATAGTATTTCGCTCATATAATAACTGAATAACCCGCCTATCTAGTACTCCTCCTTCATGCTAAAACTAAATTTTTTTATATGATAAACTCATTTTGAATATGCCTGACCTTGCTTTTTCTAAAGGAACTTAAAAAAAAAACTAGCATTCTCCATCTAACTAGGAGGCGGCTTATGTATTGGGGCTTTTAAATTTGACGCTAATGGTCTTCATATTTTGACCGTAAAAATTATAATAAATAGTTAAGCGTAGAACTTTTATTATAAAAATAATTTCATAAATACTTTTTGTCCACAAAAAATAAGTAAACTTTGACTTTGGTAATTAATTTTTTTCCAAATATTTCTAAAATTATTTAACTTTAGTCCCTATTATTAGTTTATTTTAATTAGTTAAATAGAATTGAATAATAAAAAATCACGTCCTCAAATCCTGCAAAACAGCCCAGTGATGTCATGTTATATCATAAATATATGAATCAAAATTCTACAATAAAATGGATTAATGGATTGGGTAAGATGAGTTATTTAGTTGGTCCAATAGTTTATTGATAAAGATTTTGACACATAAGACTATGATATGTCATATAAGATCACCTGACATGTAGGAGGATTAAATGATATGGTCTTCTATCAGCCCACTCAATATTTAACATAAATAGATTAACAATAGACATTGAAACTAAGTAATTTTGAAAATATTTGGAGCAAAAAGAAAATATTTAAGGATCAAAACCAAAATCATGTTATTTTTAGGTTACCTAAGAGATATTTAGGCCTTTTTATTAGTTAACATTATAATTTATAACAAATGTAATTTATGATGAGATTAATTTTTGATGCATGCAATCCCAAGGGTTGGCCGAATAGAGTAATATAGGGTCTCATTTTTTACATGTCATATGTTCAAGTCCCCACTCATTTTTTAGGGTGAGGTAAATGTAATTTTTTCTATAAGGCTTTTTTAAGTCTAGAGGCTTTTCTTGCACTCTAAGGCCCAATTTGATATATAGAATAAGATCAATGTATTAATTAATATTATAAAACTTATTTTTATTATATGCTGTTGTCACATATGATAATATAATATCACACAATCTGGCCATTTTTATTTAATAACTATACCATATCATGTTATTAGATCTCAAGAGAGCCGACTACACATGATAATATTACTTTTGGAAATCAATCTCAAATTAATCTTAACTTACTTTTCTGCGTCAATTTCCACCCACCTCTGCCTGCCCTTCCCCTACCCATTGTTGCTCGCTTACTCATTCGTCGCTGGTCATGCGGCGCACTAAACACAGGATACAATAAAAATTTATACAATAAATTTTTATACTATTATACTATCAAATCTTGTATTAGTATGTTTAATACTATTGTACTTTATTCTATATGATGTACCAAATGAGGCCTAAATGTTTTATTATAAAAAGATTAATTCTGATAGACTATCCGTATAAAAAAAATTATGCATTGTTATTCAATATTTTTTATTTTTATTATAATTATAATATTCATAAAGATATTCTCAGGATTCGGCACATACATAAATGAAATTTCACTGTCACTGGTGGAAATTAGAAAAAGAGGAATCATTGAGAATAGTGATGCGGTAGCTGACCGATGGCCGATCTAACTCAAGGAGGAGAGAGAGAGAGAGAGATGGGGCCATCATTATGCCCTATTGTCCATCCCATAATCTTTAAAACGCAGACACGCATATGAGAGAGAGAGAGAGCCCCCTTACTCGCAATAGTACATACCTTTTCTCAGTTGTTCGGAGTTGGATCCGTCCGGAGAGAGAAAGTTAGATAGAGAAAAAGAGCGAGGGCCACCAATGTTTTTATTTTTATTCTTTTAAAAAGTGAACCCCGAATTCTTAATTCTTAATCACTAATCACTAAAATAGTGCCTAAAATTTAATGCCGAATAATTGAGTACATGAAAAAATAAAAATAAAAATAATTTAAATATTAATTATTTAAGAATGAATATATTTATTGATTAAGAATTTAATTAAATTATCATCTTCACTTCTTAAATACCATAAAAAAATTTAAAAAAAATACTAAGACACATTTGGTTTTAATTTTAAATTTTTATTTTTTGTGACTTTTATTTTCATAATTTTATAAAATAAAATTACAAACAAAGGGTAAGAAAATATGACTTGATGATTTTTTTAATATTTTCAATATTTTTATTTCTACAAAATTACCTTGAAAAAAATGGCCTAACACTATATTCGACCTATTTTGGGAAATGTGGAAAACGGGGTTTACTGCAGAGAAATAGGTTATAGAAGTGAGGACCGCCCAAGTGGTCTATAACATCAACGTCCAATGAAAACAGGCCACGTCATTTTCCATGGAGCTGTAAAGCAGAGACATGTAAATATACAGTGCCAGTAATTCAGTAGAGCATCCCTTGCTAGTAACCAAACCCAGCTCATACACACATCAACAGCAACAACAATACCACATCAACACAGAAGAGAGAGAGAGAGAGAGAGAGAGACAAAACAGAAGAAACAAAAAAATAAAAAAAAGCTTTGCTTCCAGTGCATTACATTGCCGCAAACCCTCCACTTTCCTTTTCATGCCTTTTCGCCGAACCAGACCAACCCGTTGAGTTCGCCGGAAACGTAGCCCAAAAGGGTCTTCGATTCTGTCCATGGCCATCGATTTCGAACGTTAGAGGGCCTTCAAGCTCTCACCTTTTTTTTTTCCTTTTTTTATTTTTATTTTTGTGTTGATTGTCTGAAACCACTGTGTGTGGTGTGGGTTTTGGAGTGTACGGAGATTGTGAAAGGTGTGAACTTTTAGATATGTACGTTGTGCCTCCACCTCAGCGCTCCGATCCGGGTTCAGGATCCGGTGATTTGCTGGTCTATCAAGCCTGGAAGGGCAGTAATGTGAGTTCTGCTTCTGATTTTTCCTTTCTCGTTTTTTTGATGATTTTTCCACTTTAGTTGTTTGTTTGTTTTACCTTTTTCTTTGTTTTGATTCTTTTATTTTATTTTATTTTTTGTTGGTATGTTACAGTTTTTGTCTCTGAAAATTTCCCTTTGTTTACCAAGTAGTACTTGTTTTGAGTCTCATATTTTGGTGGGTTTTTCTATTATTGGTTATTCTTTTTTTTTTCAAAAAAAAAAATCCCTTTTAATTTATAGTGGATTTGGGATTTTATCTTAGGGGTGTTTACCATTTGGGAAAGGGGTTTTAGCAGATGGGGTTCCCTGCTGAGTGTGAGGAAAAAGTTGTGAAGAAAATGGGTTTTTTTCTTTTTAAAGCCAAAGAACTTTTTGGAATCCTATTGGTTTTAATTTATGAGGATGTGTATCCCTACTGACGGTGATTTTTCTGTTAGGGAATGGCTGATGATAGAAGCCTGGAAACTGTAACATCAATTGGTTTGGTTTGTCTGATTGATGTGTCAAATCTAAGATGTTCTGTTTGGAGTACGATAGTATACCCTGATGTTAAAATTTTCTGTTGCTTTCCAACTGTTTACTGAATCGGTTTCTAAGCTTTGCTTGCTTTGGACACAATGGAAGCTGTTAGTTATTACATCTTACTTAAATTGACCCCTTCATCTGCCATCCCTTTTGGAGAGATATCTTCTGAATTACTTATAATTTCCAGTGTTGGTCACTTCCCATAAGTTTTGCTCTTTCCCAATCTCCCTTACTCAAACATAAATGATGTATATGTTTTCTATTATTTCTGTGGAATTAGTTGAATTATTTCATGTAATATCTGAAAACTTAATGATGGCATTAAATATGCAAGCAGCGAGCATAAAGAATAACAGTTAAGTCCTAAAGAAATCGATGAGGCAGCAATTTCATAATGGCCTCGCAAATTGATTGTCACTGGTCTTTGGGGAGTCAACACTCGTGTCATTATTTGTTGCACAACATTTATATTGAACAGGAAAAATATTAGTTCAAACTGCTCCTCATTATTTTGTAATATGTCATGCCATTTTATGACTTCATATATGCTTACTTATTTTTTGTTATCCTGTTTTTGCAGAAATTCTTTCTACAGGGCAGGTTCATATTTGGACCAGATGTGAGATCACTGACACTCACAATTTTCCTTATTGTTGCTCCTGTTGCAGTTTTCTGTGTCTTTGTTGCCAGAAAACTGATGGATGATTTTTCCGATCACTGGGGAATAAGCATAATGGCTGTTGCTGCAGTATTCACAGTTTATGTGAGTCTTTTTCTCTGTTGTAGATGTACAAGAAGAATTTCCTTTTCCCTCTACATTGTTCAACTTCAACTGCAGTGCAGTGATAATTGACTTAATTACAATCATGGGAAGCATTGCTCTATATGGAGGCTCACATACACATAACTGAAGTGACCTAGAAGAATTTGGTTAACTTCTATATGAAATAAAACCTGGACTGATACCCTTTTATAACTGCTTATTGGAGCAATAGCCAAAACAAACTAGCCATAGCCATTGCAAAACTAGTATGCTCTAACTAGAGCAGCCAACACAATCTTAATTTTAGCAAGCTAGTCGAATAGATGGCTAAGCCAAATATCATGGATCATTGTCCCTTTTTCTGTTTATATAGAAGGGGATATTTTATAAACTGAAACAAAGATTACAAAGAGGAAGGGATTGAAAGGCCTCCTCCTTAAACAATGCAGAAAAAATTGTAGTAATGATCTTGAAAGAGTTTGACAATCCCTCTGCTGCATTACTATGAGAGGGATCCTCTGTAAAATTCCTTGGAAGAACAAAATGAGGCCATGGGAGCAATTCTATCCCTAGTCAAAGGATAGAGATAGTCCGTTGAATATCTGAGTGGTCAGCTTTAGTTTAGGACACCAAATGGTATAAGATGCTACAAGCTGCTGTAAAACTTTACAATTCTCACCTCTACCAAAACATTGAGAGAAAATGCTCCAAGCCATGGGGTGCACCCAAGATCCTCCAAACACACCAAATAGCCTACTCTATGCAATTGGCTGCGAGCATTACTATCTAAATAAAGGACTTAATTTTAGAGGCTGTTTTCAACTTCCAAATTGTCCTTTGTTCCGGCAGAATTTCATTTTATTTGAAGGGCTAAACTAACGTATATCAATTGCAAATTAGTTTGGAAGGTTTTTTTTAGGTTGAAAAATGTACATACAAGGAATTGATGTTGAAAGGAAAAATTTGATGTGATACTACACCTTCACGTTAGTTAAATTGTTCTTTATTTGAGACTTTGACTTGCTAGTTGCGAAAATGAAACAACTTTTTTTAGAGATATTGTCTTTTTATTTGTTTCTTGATTATTGTTCAGTGATTTTCTCATGAAAAGGTGGAGGCATTAATCAATTCACCAATTTCATTTACTATGCCCACCAAAAGATATTCATTGCAACCCTATGCTAATGCCATAATCTTTTCAGGACTTAGTTCTTCTTTTATTAACATCTGGCCGAGATCCTGGCATAATCCCACGCAATGCGCATCCTCCAGAGCCAGAAGTTTTCGATAATAGTGTAGATGTTGGTGCTGGTCAAACTCCTCAAATGCGGTTGCCTCGCATCAAGGAGGTTGAGGTCAATGGAATCATGGTTAAAGTCAAGTATTGTGATACTTGCATGCTCTACAGGCCTCCTCGATGCTCACACTGCTCGATCTGTAATAACTGTGTAGAACGGTTTGATCATCACTGCCCCTGGGTTGGACAATGTATTGGGCTGGTAAGTTTGACCTTTCTGCAAGGTTTTCTTTTCTTTTGGTGAAGAAAGTTTAGATCACGTTTGGTTTGTTTCTTCTTTTCAATACCAGATATGTTTTCATTAATGATTATAAAAATGTTACCTTTTTTCATTTTGTTTCCTATTTGCAAATTTTAGTGAAGTAAATAGTAATAATTAGAAAAAGGTTCTATGTTATACAAAAAAGTTTCTCTTACCATTTCCTTTATGAAAGTTTGAGAATTAGGAAACAAAATTGAAACCATGTAGTATTTTGTACTGTTGGTGAAAACATTTCAATTATAAACAAATAGAGAAAACAGACCAAACACTACCATAGGGGCAAGGGGAGGCTGACTGTGAAAGTTTGGTATGGTATCTGGTGTGTGTAGTTTCTTAGTTGTGAAAGATATGGTTTATAGTCATATATGAATTTGTCGAAATGGTTCATATTTTTTGCATGGGCTCTGCTGAGGAGTTCAAGATTTTTATTCTGGCTCCATTGATCTAGCGAAATTTTTTTTTCAGTAAATTATGCTATTGTTGAAAATATAATTTTACTTTCAAGTTTGTTATACTAATGCCTAATAATTCTGGAGCAATCTAGCTTTTAAATGTTGCATTAATGGGTTAATGGGCTCCTGAAATTTAGTGGTTCAGAACCTTTTGGGAGTTGGGACTCAGAGTAAGCGAGGTGTGATTTACTAACAGTAGGAAGGATAAATGGTTCCTCTATTGTGTAGGCTCCAAGCAACCAAGAATAATATCTCCTTTCTACGTGAACTCTTCTTCTATCAATATATATATATATATATATATATATATATATATATATACATGGAACTAAATTCAGATCAGACAATAGGAAGATGTTTTTTCATTATGCTTCTGATCGGTGTTTCTGGATTTTGCGGTAATCAGCTAGATTGGGGGCCTGTTTATTTGCTTCCATACTATAAGGGGTATAAACGTAGTCATATTTTCTGTTCACATTTGACTATTGTTCATTCTCAGAAGAGTTGTCTTCCTCCATTCTTGATCAATTCTGCATTTTAATTAGAGTATATATATGTATATTCTGTTCCAATTATGTATCTGAAATCTGAATACTTGCTCAACTGTGATGCAGCGTAATTATAGGTTCTTCTTCATGTTTGTCTTCTCAACTACACTACTTTGTATATACGTTTTTGGGTTTTGCTGGGTCTATATTAGAAGAATTATGGACTCAGAGGAGACAACAATTTGGAAGGCAATGATCAAAACTCCAGCTTCCATAGTGTTAATAATTTACACCTTCATATCAATGTGGTTTGTTGGCGGGCTCACTGCCTTCCATTTATATCTGATAAGTACTAATCAGGTAATTGCAGTTCTTTTTCATCTACATGCTCAAAAAATAACCTAGCTACAACTTGATGTGTGTCCATTATTGTTGCAGACAACTTATGAGAACTTCAGATACCGTTACGATCGGCGAGCCAACCCGTATAACAAAGGAGTGTTGAATAACTTCAAAGAGATATTCTGCACCAGCATTCCTCCATCAAAGAACAATTTCAGGGCATTGGTGCCAAATGAGCCAGCATTACCCACTCGTTCGGTGGGTGGAGGCTTCATGAACCAAAGTATGGGAAAAGCTGGGGACGACATAGAAATGGGGAGGAAAACAGTCTGGGGGGACATGGGTGCTGGAATTGATCATTCCGAAGGTCCATTAAGCAATGACCGTGTGGCCGTAAAGGATGGTGAATTGGGTGACTTGTCGCCTGAAATCAGGACAACAGTTGATGAACCTGGTGACCGAGGTGGGCTCCATCCTAGGCGATCAAGCTGGGGAAGAAAAAGTGGAAACTGGGAAATGTCCCCTGAAGTTCTTGCCTTGGCAGCCAGGGTGGGGGAACCAAATCGCGTGGGCGGAGGTAGTAGTAGTAGTTTGATGCATGAGAACCGTCATACATAGCAATTGTGCAATGCATAGCCTATCCTAAGGGACATGAGGATTTGATTTGGCTGTTGTGATAAAAAAGAAAATACATCTCTCGTGGTAACTCTATAGCAAAATTATTGTATGTGCAATATGGTGCGGTTGTAGGCATTTGCAGGGTGTTTGTAAGTGTTGTTTTAGCCATTCTGCTTGTAGGAAGGAATTGTTTGGTGTTTGGAGAGTGAGATTTCCCTTTGCTTGATGTTTGTGTTAAAGCTTACCAACTAATTGGCCTTTGCATATCTGAAAGTTGTTACAGCTCTCCCTCTCTCTCTGTCCCCCCTCCCTCCCTCCCTCTTCCTCCTCCTCCTCCTCCTTCTTAGATGACTTGGAGTATTGGGAGTCTGTGGACAGCAGGTCATTAATGGTGGCTCATGAGTTGAGTGAGTTTGGATGCTGAACTTATTGATAAACTTGCCAAATCTCACACCACAAATGTCTTCATCTTGTTAACCAAAATAGTATTGCAGACATTTTACTATCAGATTGTGTACCATGTATCATCACTGAAAGGCTAAAGCCATACAGTTGCAGGTTCATTGTTTGTGTAAGGATCACGTTTGTTTCCAATGCAACCCGCCACTTTTTTAAAAAGCTGCAATTTTTTTCTCTCCAGACATTTCACTATGAATTAGTTTATGTCACGAATTGATGCTAATTTGCTTTAGTTGTTGCATAGTGACTGCCTAGAATACAGAAGTTGGGTACTCGATTCAGGAAAATTTGTTAATGAAAAAGTCAATTTATATTGTGCAACACTGTTTAACTACTCTCTTGTAGACGAATAACATCTCCTAACAGCCATGGTAAAGAAAATGAATTAGTAAACATACGGTTTATTTCTTGAAAAGATGTAATTGTGTGCTGTACACGTTTGTACAATTTGATTTTTGAATCTGAATTTGTTTCCAACGCTCTCTCTTCCATTAGTTGGCATTAAGGAGAAAGTTCACATGTCGCGTTGAATGCAGTGCTGCGTGTGCTGTGTATTCCGATTGCAGACATATCATGACACCATTATAGTTTTTAAACCAAAAAAATCACTCCAACACCCACTTTGATTAAATTACTGTCATTTGAATGACAGAATTTCAAGAACAATTTTTTTCTCCAATATAATATTACTATTAAATGATGTCGTATGATATCCAAATTCCAACATCAATTTTCTCTCGAAACGCAATCATTCCATTCTCTCTTCTATAACGATAACATTTGATTTTGGAATAAATATGCCAATAAGACTCTAATGTGTTGAAACTTTTAGGCTGTTCTAACGAGCGTCTTTTTGGATATCAAAATATCATCACATGGACATACCAACTTTTATTTATTTATTTTTTTTTGGTCGAAACTTTTGTACTTTAAACTACTAAGATAGCGGTAATGTCTGTGGTAAATGGTTACGGCACTAAAATTTATCGGAGAAAAAATGGGTATGGTACAAAAGAGAAAATTGCTACAATGAACCAGCACCCCACATGCATACAATTGCAATAATGTCTTAAGGAAGAAAACCAGACCTACGGTATTGGTATTGTTGCTAGACATGAACTGGACAATTTCATTTACAGGAAAGGCTCTTCAAGTGGGGGACTGACCAATGTGTATAGGGCGAGCTTTTAGCTGCGAGAAAAAGGGTCTTCTTTTCTCTTAGGTTCACTAGAAAGGAGATGCACGTAGAGTCTTGGACATCATTAAAGGGTCTCAAATGAATCTTTAATATATAATGGCACTATTCTATAAGACATGTTTGTATGCTACTTGGTTTGATTGGTTTATGTGGGTACCGTTTCTAGCAGCTGTAATAAAGCAGCACACACTTTAGCTTATGCTTTATCTTTTGCTAGCTGTATATGGGTAGGGGACCCTACAGAAATTTCCTTGATATAGCTGATGATGATTGTAGCTCTTATTAATATAATAAATGAGATATTCAAATAATAATAATAATAATAATAGTAATAAAAAGACCAGCAATGGGTGGGTGTAAGTTATAACTCACCTCAAGCTTCATGATCTGTAGGGGAAACGTTTAAAAGGAGAAATTAAAAGGATTTGAGTTAGAAGTTTTCTATTTCCATTTTCGATAAAAATAGATATAGAAGACAAAACACCTAATGTCATGTTAAGTGACATACTACAGACATTCTAGTTGAGAGTCCACCTCAAAGGTGGAAATTGGATATTAGGTTCAAACTGCTAGCATATGCCAAATGTGTTGGGAGTGTTATATTTAAAATTAATCTTATACTCTATAACTATACTTATCTTTATGCAATTAAATTGGTAAAGGCCGATAGAATATCAACGTATCACCGACATGTCAACCACCGAAAAAACATAGGCAAACATGTGAAGGTACAATAGCAAAAATAGCTTCAAGGATTAATGTGATATAACCATGCATCTATTCTGTGATACAGGTTACTGTGGGAAAGTGCATGTTCTACTGTCTCCCACACCCCACAATCCTTCCTTAATGATAAGGTCTCTTCCATGGAGTATGTTGGGCCAAATCCAAGAGGATCCCTTCTTATTCTTTGCTTCTAGAAAAGTAGAGCCTGGGTAATATGCCACTTTCAGGTTTCAGCACCTGCACCCTGAGAGCTTCATGATTCTGAATAATCCTCCAGGCCTGTTTAGCTAGCAGAACTAATTTTACTATTTGTGGCAATTTTGAACCAAAAAAAAAACAACTATGCGGGGCAAGGAGTTCCAAGAAGCATCACCGCAAAGAATGTCATGAATTCTAGCAGGACTGTTGTTGACCTAAACAAAATCCAGGAATGTTGAAGCTTTGGATGGCATGCTCAAAGATGAAGCTTCAACTACAGTTCTGGAGTCACTCCAATAT
Organism: Dalbergia cultrata; assembly: GCA_031216105.1. Classification (NCBI taxonomy): domain Eukaryota; kingdom Viridiplantae; phylum Streptophyta; class Magnoliopsida; order Fabales; family Fabaceae; genus Dalbergia; species Dalbergia cultrata. The sequence goes on along the minus strand of CM062353.1, from coordinate 23,333,308 downwards.
AACTTCGCTATGACCAATTGCTGTTCATGATGAGTTGTTTCTTATATAAGACGTTTTCAACTTTGTCCATTTTTATCTTATTTTGTCTAACCCACTATCTTTTTCCGTTTACCAATACCTTTTTTTTTTTTGGTGTAACCCACTACCTACCTTTAACAAGCTTAAATGAACTTCATTGGCCTGTTCGAATGTGTTGTTGATTTATTATCTCACCGAAGCCTCTCTCTGCCAAAAGGTGTTCATTAAACATAAGATTGTTTTAAGGTAACTTTTCCAAAGTATAGTACATACACCTACTGCTCAAAAACGTATTCAGTTCACTACTGTTGAAGATGAAGATTCACAAGGATACCTAGAAGAATGATTTAAATAATATTTTTATACAAAGATAACCTACAAAATTGGGCATAATTCAAAATTTAAATTCACATCAGAACTCCTTCCACATTATTAAGGGCTCTTTTTGCCAACTTGAACTTTTGTGTTAGAGTTTTGTTGGTTTTCACAATGTACTCCTTAATGAAAAACTCGATGCCCTCTCGGAGACTTTCAAGTTCAGGGGTCACTGCAACACGTGTGAATATATTCCAAACCTGGCTATCAGGGTGCTCAAAAATAGCCTCAAATAGCATTCGGAAATGCATAATCCTTCTGGGGGTTAAAAGGTTTACATCACTCAGCTCCACAGTCTTCAACACTGCAAGGGAGAGGGTGAAAGAGGCAACCATTTCAGCCACAAATTTTGCAAGGTGCATTGACCTCATCAGCTGCATTGACTCCAGCTCCTTAAAATGGTCCCACAGGCAAAACTGCAAAAAGGGTATGGTATGGTGAAAATAGGAATCATAAATAAACTGAACTATTATTACAATGACCTTAATCAACGAAAAATAATTTGATTAACATTCCACTTTCAAAGCATTTACAAATTCCATAGGTGTAAGAGTAAAAGAAATCTTCAAGAAATTCTAATAAGTTCATGTGCAAGCACCTTCATAAGGTGCAACTATTGAGCACAATCAGCAGCATAGTATTAAAAACCGGACCGAACCGATAAGTTCGACCAAAAAACCGGTGAACCGGCCACTTGGCTGGTCCAGTTCTACCATGGATTGGTTCTACAATTGAACTAGTGCGAACTGGTCAAAACTAGGTGAACCACGGGTCAACCCAATGCCTTCAAGGAAATTTAGAATTTCCTCAAAAAGATCAAATTTGGGATTCGAGCCCCTTCCCTGTTGGAAGGGGAAGGAGGGCACCACCTTTTACCACTAGCCTAGCCAACTTTTAGCGTTTTGTTTCGTTTTTTAAAATATATAACATAAATTTTGTTACATTAAATTGTATTTTTATATACTAATTTAATTATCTCTGGTTCAACCCATGACTCACTGATTGAACTAGTGACTCATCGGTTGAACCAGTGACCTAGTGGCCCAGTGGCCCAGTGTCTTGACCAAGTCAATCACCGGTCCGGTTTTGAAAACTATGATCAGTAGTTATGATGTACTCTCATATTTGCTCATAATCACCTACCTCTTTCATATTTTCCCTCCATAGAAGTAATATAAATAAAATGTAATCATTTTGACTAATGAAAACTACACAATTTTATTTAAAAAACAATTTTCAATTTTGATCCTATAACGAGAGAAAAGCAATACCTGTAGCGTAAACTTGTGATTTTTGTCATGTTCGCACAACTTGGAAGCCAGCACTGTATAATACTTGTTAAAAACTTTCTCTTGCAAGCAACACTCCACAAGAACCCGCATTATATCTCGGTCCTGCAGTACATTATAGACTTATATATCCAAAGATGGAAGGCCCCATAATTGGAAGAAGAAATTACTAAACTGTCACAAAAAATAAAAATAAAAAAGAATCGGCTGACCTGCTTGCCTGGTAATTCCAATCTAAGAAGCTTCTCAAATGCATCAATATAGTCCTCCCCACTCATTATTATACAGAAGATTGCCCTTCTGGAATCTGTATTCATCTTTTGAGCAGCAGCGAGCTGCAGCATTCGTTGTGTTTCAACAATGTCTTTGTCTATTCTGTTAGCAACTTCTTCAACATTATCTGCTGCAGAAGTCACATCCCCTGACAACCACCACTGGCCCTTCTTGTCAGGGTCAAGTAACTTGCTCCATTTAAGCCCTCTAAGCAGAATGTCATCCACTCTTAACTGGAAACAAAATGCAAATTTAAAAATGTGAGCAACACATAGATGCCATTTGAATAACAGACAAGAAACTCAAAAGGCAATACTAAACAAGAATTTCCCTTTCATCATACATATAAGGAGAAAAAAGACAATAGACTAAACAACTTAATTCTCAAAGATGCAGAAGAACATTTAAGAGCCACCGGGCAAATAAAGTCCAGAGAGTTAGTGAAGATGAATATGAATCCTCTCCCAAAAAAAAATTGAGCAAAAAAATCCTCTCTGCAATTAAACACCTTTGGAAGTTATCCATAAGAATTAGACTCATGCCTTGTCTTTCAACAAGCAAAGAACGTCTACACAGTCCTAGACACCATCAAATTAGGTTTCCTCCCCTCTGATCATTTCTCATACATCCCTAAAACCATAATAAGCTCAGATCTTTGTTTATATACATTCAAGTAATTCCATAAATTAAAATGCATAATTATCCCATATACAATATCATTTGCAATGCTTACAGTCTTTCAACAATCAAAGTACTTCTATAAAGTCCTCAATTTCATCAAATTAGATGGTTACTTCCTGTCAAACCACATCTCAACACCCCTTAATAAACCATAATACTTAAGCAGGAATCTTCATTAACATACATTCAAATAATTACAGAATAAAAATAATTACCCAAAAAAAAAAAAAAAAACTACATAAATAGAATGCATAATTTGGTCTTATAAGCAGTAGCCTTTCCAACAAAGATGCCCACAGCCACAGGAACATCATTCAGAGCTGAACAAGCAAGCTCATCCAAAAAACACGTACAACTGCACTAAATAGCATGCTTAACAATGGAAAAAATAAACCAAAACTAAACTATATCAGAAGGCAAAAGGGCTTGGGAAACTACCTAAGTATTACCTACACATTTTTTTTTTCCTCTCTAATGTCTTACCAGTAACTTCTTTCCATTTTTGTACACTCTTGTTTCTTTTTTTTAAAAAAAAAAAAGGTAGAAGAATTCTATTTTATTTTGAAAAGAAATTATGAAGCATAACCAGCAATATCTTTCTCTGCAGAAAGGAGCTTGAAGGACAAACAATGCCATAAAACGCATATCAGAGAGTGGGACCTTCTGTAACCACTTCTTAATCCGAGTGTGGTGTGCAGGGTCTTCTTTTGGCCTATTCTTGTTGTTCTTGATGTCACATATGGTTTCAAGCATGAACTCCATCTACAAGTGTAACCAAGTACTCAGTGCTGAACTATATGCAGAAAAACTAGAAGCACTTTTCTGGTAATAAAATATAGCATGCTCACTCTTTTACTATTCCTCTTTTCAATGTCATCTATGGAGGAAGCCCTCAAGTCATTTGTTGTCTTCTGAACACTAGCAATAAAATTTTTCATCGATGTTGGATCATCAGCCCTTATTTTCATCCCACAACCTATTCAGACAAATACAATAAAAATAGAGGTTGGATATGGTTCATCAATTGGCCAATTTCCTCTATACGAACTGTGTAGAGAAGTACTGCCAAATTACTGATAACAGTACACACAATCAAAGCCTCTAAAAGTGGGTTAGTCTTGAGGGGTTTGCATTATATACATGAAGCCATATGTTCAAACCACATTGTCAACAACGTACTCAAAAAAATTATTACACTACATCATGAATTCACATAAACACAGATAAAAGAAAGAATATAAGAGTGAAGAATGAAGAGAAGAAAGAGACAAAACCACATTAACAAATAATAAAGGTTAAGAATGAAAACAAACACAGAAGTGATCTGTCCTGCTAATAGTATAAAAAAGTGTTAGATAAGAAAAATCCAAGCACTTAATACACCCTTACAAACTTTCAAAGAGATGCACATACAACTGTAGCTTTCTGACCATAAAGAATCAGTCAATGGCCACAAATGCTTCTGACCATAGTTTTAAAACTCGGACCGGTGATTGACTCGGTCAAGGTACCGGGTCATCGTCACCGTTCAACCCAGGTGGAGTCCTTTGGTCGAGCCCAGTTGAACCGGATTTATATAAAACTATATAAAAATTTAAATAAAATATAATAAAATAACAACTAATTAACAATTTGATACTTTTTAAGGGCTCCAAATATAAAAAACATAATTAAATAACATAAATTCCTAAATATTGTTTTCATTTCATAATCACAAATCACAATTAACAAGTTCAAAATATAATTGCACAAGTAAACACAAAGTTTTACATCACAAACTCACAAGTCATGACAATATAAACAAATTTATTGCATTTTTCTAAAAGTCAAATTATAATATTATTTTTTAAGGTTTAGAAAAAGATATCATTTAGCCAAAAAAAGCCAAAAAAAAAAAGCAAAAAAAAAAAAAAACCAAGTCGACCCGGTCTGGTTCAACCGGCCGAGTCACCGGTTTTGATCCAAAACCGACCGAGTCAAACCAGGTTGCACCATTTTTTATGCGAGACCATCCGAACAGTGGCTCGGACAGGTTTCATGACCGATTCACCGGTTTTCCGGTGGAACTTGTCGGTCTGAGCCGGTTTTTAAAACTATGCTTCTGACTGAAGTGCTCAGAAGCTAAAATTAAGACTTTAAATTCTGAAATTTATATAACACTCAGTACCTCAATGTCAGAGTTGTCCCAACCCAACAACAAATAAACTGCATATGACATCAACGAAGTAGAAAAAGACCCCTATAAAGGAAAGATCCCTTTTCACCAGCTAAACCCTTAAGGCAGAACTTCATTTCATTGCTTAAGCATATGATGACTCCAGCAGCAGTTGGAAAGAGGACTGGTAGTGGACCTTACCTAAACCTCTATAATTTACAAGCCCAGTAACTTTAACAAGCCAAACACCCAGAATTGAGAAGACAAAAGAAAAAGAGGGGGAAAAAAAATACTTACATTGTAGGACTGCCAAAATGATAGAGACATCTACTTCGGTCAAACGCTTGCTCAGCATGATTAGAAAGTCATATATTAAATCACTGAAGTATTACAAAAGATATTTATCAGAAAAGTACAGTTGAAAAATCAGTTATTGCTCAATATCACAGTGCATGCTGCAGTACATTTTACCCACCTAGAACAGATTCCAAATATACATAAGTAGGATAAGAGAAGTGTAAGATTCCGCAAGGAGAGGTTGTCCTCTTTTTGGTACTCATCCTGAGCAGAAAACATACGAATATTAAATATTGTTAGTCTTCAGAACACTACAATGAGAGCAAAAGGATGATCTAGTGAACAAACTGAAACTGAAAAGGGCAACAAATAAAAAACAAATCACCAGATTGGACTTCTTTTTTTTTTTTTTCCACAGGCATTACCTCAAAGCATTTGGAAAAGGATGCCATAAACTTTGCACTGAAGTCAACACCAACTGAACAGGCCATCCCTGCAACAAATGCAGCAAAAACAGCAGCATACCTTCACGGAAAAAAAAGATGTTAGTTACAGATAATGTAAAAACAACATTTTAAGGCCAGAAAGCACAGCAGGAAACTTATTTTGGGGTTGGGGATGGACACAATATTCAAAGAAAGATCCAAGAGGAGGGATCTGACATATGCAATGACTGAACACGAATTTCTAAATCATAATATAATATCTTTACAATAGCAATAATATCTGGTTGTACTTGAGATAAATTGTTCAAAATGACACCGAAGCATGCAAAAGAACCTTTTCCATTCAATCATATCAAAGACATCATTCTGAGACAAGCCTCTTTTCCCCCCCTCATATCTACAAAGAACCTCCTCTGCCTTTTCTTGCATAATTTCACTCTTACATGTTGGAGCATCTGTGTCTAAGGCTATCACTAAATTTGACTGAGTCCCTATACAATAAATTTTAATGACTTAACTGTATTTTATCTCTTCATTTGAGGCTACAACTAAATTTAATTCAATATCTTCATTTATTTTTTAATTTTCCCTTACAACAGCAATAGTGTGCAACAAATTGTTTTGAATACAGAAAACAACATATCAAGGATTTAGCAACTACAATAAGGAAAGTAAGATAGGAAGGCAAAAAGCCCTTAACTGTTCATTGCCACGGGGCCCACCAGAACATGATGCTAAAACCTCCTCAATCATAATATGGGAAGCAACACTTCGTGCAACAGACTGCAAAAGGATTACATCCAAACTGTTATGGTTAAAATTCTAGAAGAGCACAACTGCTTACATACTTATATTCAATAGAAGTAACTTGTCAAGAAAAAAAAAATCAGAAACATGGGCATTTGTGAAAAAGGGAAAGCTGGTTCAAGTCCACAAGTCAAATGCTTGGTTTGGCAACTATCCTTTGAATAATTGTTGCACCAGAGGTCCCCATTACCCTATATGGTTCAGTATGAAGCTTACATACAAGGGGCAGAGTAGCAGCTCACATGAGTCTACAATGGACAACCATTCTTTACATGGAGAAAATCACCAAGAATTTTTTTTTCTTTTTTTTTTTTTTTAAGAAAAAGAAAAATTATGCCATACTTATTCTAACACGTAAGGGATATCGACTTTTATCCTCAGAAGAGTTTCAATCTCCATGTTAGAGTTAGCAGAAGGTGTTGACCTTTAATTCTGAACTACTTCAAACTTGAAAAGGCAAACTAAGTTGTATTCATCCATCAAGACTAGTCACCTCATTTTCACTAACAGGCACAGTTAACATATGAAGATAACCTTTTTATTGTAAAAAGTGGAAGAAAAAAAAATTAGATGGAGTCAAAAAGGGGGAAAAAAAAAAGACAATCCATACGATTTCTTATAATTGGGTGCCTCTCAATTTCACCTTAGTCTATCCATTCCACAACAACTTAATTGAAAGTTTATTTTAATTTTTAAAAAACAAATAAGCATCCATTTGTAATACAACTATTTGGGTGGCATACCTGAAAAATCAAGGACAATTCTCTGGTAATGGATTCAACATTAGATTCAGAAAGCCTGTTAAGAAGACCTGAATAAACAAGCTCAACTTAGAAGATTAATCCATGGCATACAGTTAGACATGTCAAGTCAAAAGTCAAAACAAAGTCTCTCCTTTTTACCTCGTACACGTCTTCTAATTTGGGTATGCTCTTCAGGTTCATTGCCAGCACGAGCTCTCAAGTGAGGTGCTATATATTTTTCCTTCGCTTTCTTTGCTGGGGCCTCAGCAGGAACATCACCTGATGCCACCTTCTTTCCACAGGATTCTACAGGCTCGGCATCTTCCACCACATTATCTTCTTGCTGTTGGCCCAACAACTTTATCTTCTTATGCTTCTTCCTTACAGGTCCACAATCAGGAACTTCTTCTGATGTTCCATCTTGATCAGAAGTACCAGCCAGTGTCTCTCCTTCCGCCCCTTCATTTGTCAACTTTTCCTTCTTACGTTTCTCACTCAATGAGCTCTTCTTCGACCGATTTGCAGGCAGTTCACTATCACTGGGAAACTCCTCTTCTCCGAGTAAATCCATACCAGACGACATTCCTTTGAGCAATATGTTCAGCCCATCATCCACTCCCCTCAATCTCCCTTCCTTCACCTTAAGCTTCTTGGAAAGCTTCCTTTCCAACTCTAGATCCTTCTTGGCAGCTATATCAACATCCGGCATGCCATAAAACTCTTCGGCCCTCATCTTCCTGGAACTCTTCTTAGAACCCTTCTTCGATTTTTTCATTTTCTTAGCATCAGAGACACAAATTTCCCCTGACACGACACTCTCCTCAGCAGTGACGTGCTTCCCGGACTTAGATTCAAACCCCACAACCTCTGTTTCATCGAAACTAGGACTAACAGATTGTTCCGATTTGGTCTTAGATTTTGTCTCTGAATCATCTTTAATTCTGTTCTTAGCTCGAGACTTCTATAAACATAAATATTAAAAAATAAAAAAATTACATTGTTCCAGTGAGGGAACAAGGCATAAATGAAATCTTAAAAAATAAAAAATAAAAATAAAAAACAACCCAAAAAAAAAAAAAAGAACAGAGCAATGAGCATAATAGAGTAACATAAGATACCTGATGGAGAAGCCATGACTGGTGTTTGGATATATTCTTCATCAAACGGGATTCTTTCCTCCGTTCTCGCCGTGATTTCTCAGCTGTTTGTTTCTCTGCAACTGAATAAAGATAAATAACAGAAACCAAAAGTTGAAGGCATTGAATTTTTTTTTTTTTCTGGCGTCGATTGAAATCGAATGAGATAGTGGAGACAGTAAAAATAAGAATTTTTCTTTTTTTTTTAAATGGGAAAATAGGTGATTTTATTACCCATGGTGTTGGCAGTTAAAGTTGATAGAGTGAGGTAGGCAAAGCTGAACGTAGCTGGACGGAAGCGGAGAGCGGGGCTGTCGGCGTGGCCGTGGTTGCTGGCTGGCGGCTGCAGCGCTCTCTGTGGGGCGGACAGCTTCGGTGCTTCGTTCCGTTCCTTTCTTCAATCCAGTAGACAATTTAGGTCTGTATCAGGAATTACGAAAAAAATTATATGTACTCATTGTGTGTAGAATATCATGTCAACTCACACTTCATGTACTATTAAATCAGATATGAATTATGGATAAATAAGGTCCATATCCTATTCAAAAATAAATAAAATACATGTCAACATGACATCTCATATATAATAAATACAAATGACATAACTCTTATGGAATTAGGATTTAGCACTTTAGGTTTTCTCTGTTTTTTTTTTAATATTAAATAACACACAACAAGACCATCCTAAGAATTGGCAAAATGGCTCGTTTACACGCAATTTTTTCAAATTCGAACTCTAACTAATAAACATTTCAATTTCATCCTCCAAGTAATAAATATTTCAAATTCGTGAATATCTTTTATTGAGCACATTTACCCTTTTCGTAAATGTTATTTGTTGCATTAAAACGGTAGATTTGTAAATAAAGTATGTCACATTTATCCTTTTCACCAACTCGTGCCACATATATATGATCTTTAGTCAAAATAATTAGTACTCCCTTTATTTTATAATAACCATAAAAAAATCCAAACAATACATATATTAAGAAAAAGAAAATATCTTGATAAATTTAGAAAATTATATGAGTTGATAAAAATTATCTTTGTATAGTCATTATTACTTATCTTGATAAATATATTGAATACTTAAAGTAACACATTTATATTAAGAGTATAAATAGAAGAAAAAACTTAATAAGACATATATATTGTAAATGGACAGTTATTTTGAAATTAAAAAAAAATAAAAAAAAGAGATCTATTCTAAAATTGATGAAGTATTATTTATAAATAGGATAAACATATTCAATTTTAAAACTTATAGAGTGAATTTGAAACATATATTAATTAAAGAGCAAAAAAGTAAGTTAGAGAACAGATTAATTAATTTTGCCAAAAAAAAATACTATTTATGTAAACACCCTTTTGCAACATTAATTCTGTAAGTGTTCCTAATGTGGATTTAGGCATAAATTAGCTAACAAGAATGAGATTTATGTAGTGTTTGCATAAATCGACTAGTTATCAGTTGATCTACATACAAATTGCCCTAACTAATGACCGACGTAATTGCGACTAACACACCATAAATTGATTCAGTCAAAAGAGGATTAATGCATGCGTGACACATGGTTAAATAGGCTAACCCAATGAATTTGTGTTGCCTATAAATTTGTAAATCAGCCAAGTTTCCATCCATAGTTAAAAACTTTTAGGAATAATGTTATGTGTAAAATAAAATTATACAACAAATATATACCACACGCCTTATCACCATTAGATGTGATAAATGGCTCCCACTTATTCCACTCACTTATCACATCTAATGGTGATAAGGTGTGTGGTGTTCATTTGTTATGTAATCTTATTGTACACATAACATTACTCAACTTTTAGATGGAGGAAGTAAGAGAGAAGCTAGAGCAATAGTGAAAATGAAAGTGACAAGTAAAAGAGAAAAGAGTAAATTACAAACCTTGCATAGTGCACAACAATGACTGAAGATGCTATGATTTATATGGACGTGTTTTGGCAAACCTATATAGGCAGGTAATTTTTATTGCTGGATTAGTTTCTATTTATTTAACTTAGTTTGTTAAAGTAGAAGAAATGACTGTAGTTGATTTTCTTTTTTTAATCACTGCTCATGGTTTAGAAATTTAATTTGTTGGTTGAATTTATTTTATAAATTGCTGTGCATAAATTTGAATAAATTTAGAAATTGCACTCCACTGCCAACATAGGATGTAGAAGAAGTTAGAAAAACTCCATTATTTTGGAGATGAGGTGAATGAAAGAACGAGGTGCCTTCGATCTTGGCGATGAAGATGTTGACAACCTTAACATAGTTGTTGAAGAGAAGGAATTGGTTGTCCGCTGTTATGCCTAAAAAGACATCAGAACATGAAAAATGAAGAGAAGATTGAATGTTAAGTTAAAAAGAAGGAAGATTCATGGAGAAAGAGAAAAATAAAGAAGAGAGAGAAGTTTGAGTTTACGGAAAGGTCCTCATTCTCCTTTGCTTCTTGTCGCAGTGATTGTAAACGGGAAAAATGCTAAGAAATATGATTGCAAAGGGAGAGGAGGGAGCCATTTGCACAACCCCATACCCAGAGGAATCACATGAGCGCCTCTACGTGGACAGCCATGAGAACAAGGCTGAACAAAGGGCTCACATGTAAATGATGCAATTCATTTTTGCATACATCCATAAGCATGTTATCATCAATGTCTCATTAAAAAGTAAACATGTTCCAACCTAGTTGTCGAAAATCAAGGACTGGACTCAGCTAATACATATGCTATGTTCAACAGGATATATATATATATATATAATGCAAGCAGCAATCATCATCTACATAATCCAAAGATCAAGCAGGCATATTCATCAATAGATAATTTCATATCATCACTTCAAGTCATTCAATTTCCAAACAATTTACATGAGCAAAGCTTACATAGTGTACCATTCACATCAATATCATTGAATTATTAATATTTATAATATAGCCCTAAAATGAGTCAAAACTAAAATTTTTATAAATATGTGGGTCAAAGTGTAAATTTCTTTTTTTAACACTTTTCTCAAAATTAATGATTCTCAAAATTATTTTACACTTTAAGAGACCCAACATCATTTAGATATCATTTTTAAACATTATGAAAGCCATGTTGGGCTATTGGCTGAATTGTTAGACTTTAGAGGTTAAAATACAAAATTCTACTTTTTGACTATTTACGAGTGACAACACTTCTAAAAATCATTATTAGCATTATAAATGGCATTTTGAACACATAGAAACATCCACAATCATTATTGACTTTAATTAAACTTATTTAGCCAAATGCATATGTTTGGGAAATCCAAGGTGCAATTTCTCATATTTGCAAAAACTATCAAAACCTAGCACTTTTTAAAAATCCTTTTAGACACCTAAGATACTAAAAATATTTTTTTTGCAACAATTATTAACACTTTAAACACCCAAAATGGTAGCAAACAGTGGCAAACAGTAAGTAACAGTTGCAAAGATTGAAAATATGAAAAGTTTTCAAAAGTATATTTTTGCACATTTCTATTCATTATTTTGTTTCAAAATTTATTCTAAGATCCTTTAAACACAAGAAATCATTTTCACACTTTGAGAAATCATATGTTGACATTAAAATAGTGGCTAACTCAAAATTACATTCATGGGATCCTCTTTGTTCAAAAAATCACATTTTTTACCCCTTATTGGTTTTCTAGCTCTTTTGAAAAATCCTTTGAACACCTTAAGCACAAGATATAAGTTTTAAATAAAATAAAAGCAACCCCAAACCACATATATGTGCATGGCTAAAAAACATATATACATGTGTATCCATGTTCAAAAATTCCATTTAAGAAAGTGAAAAAGACAAGTCTTGAGCATTAGAGATATAAGGTGATGACTAAAAGCATAAATCTGCAGTGCTTGCTCATTTTAGCCATTAGAAATATAAAGTGATAATTTGAAATATAAATATGCAATGCTTGTTCACTTTTAAGCCATTGGAGATATAAAGTGATGACTTAAAACATAAATATACAATGCTTGTTCACTTTCAAGCCATTAGAAATATAAAGTGATGTCTTGAAACATAAATATGCAATGTTTGTTCATTTTTAAGCCATTAGAAATATAAAGTGATGACTTAAAACATAAATATGCAATACCCTTTCATTTTAAGCCATTTAATCACTACTAGAAAAATACTACTTAGCAGCGGTTTTTTAGCGGCGGTTTGTCTAACTGCCGCTATACTTTTGTTTTTCCGGCGATTTTTGCTTCTTGCCGGAAATGAAAGCATATCACGGCGGTTCACTACTATATTAACGGCGGTTTCTATATCCCTGCGGTTTAAACCAAATGTAACCGCCGCTAATTGAAAAAAAAAGGGGAAATAAAATTTCAGAACCTGCACGGAGTGATAAAGCAAAGGTAAAGTTGTAACCTCTCTTTGTTTGCGTTGAAAGCTAGCAAAACCCCCATCACCATTCACCACTCTCAGATCTGAGACTCCACCCTAAACAAACGCGTCTTACTTTGTGCTGAAACTCCATCTTCCAGCGATGCCGCCTCTACTGTGCCTCGAGCTACGCCTCCGCCACGTCGCGGACGCCCACGGAGGACTCCCGGAGCTTCGAGGAATAACGAGGAGCACCGCCTCAACGACGCCGCCTCTGCCGTGCCTCCAACGACGCCATCGCCACCTTCGTCTCCTCCGTTTATTCCTGAGGAATGGTGTTCGAATCGGCGTGAACATCAAGGTTCACGCGAAGGTGATTGAGGTTGAGGGGCCAAGGGGGAAGCTGGTGTGTGACTTCAAGAACCTCAACCTTGACTTCCAGCTCATCACCGACGAGAACGGCGACAAGAAGCTCAAGATCGACAATGCTTGTTTCGGCTCCCGCAAGACCTCCGCCGCCATACACACCGCCCTCAGCCACGTCAAGAACCTCATCATCAGCGTCACCAAGGGCTACCGCTACAAGATGAGGTTTGTCTATGCTCACTTCCCCATTAACGCCAACATCTCCAACAACAACTCCTCCATCGAGATCCGTAACTTCCTTGGCGAGAAAAAAGTTCTTTCTTCCCCCTTTCCCTCATTCACACTACAGTTTACTTTGTTGTTATTGTTGTTGCTGTTATTATTATTATTGTCATATTTGATTTGTGTAATTGATGTGAAAATAGGTTGGTTTCAAATTTTAACTGCATTGTGCTCGGATTTCTTTATGTGAGTGTATGATTCAATGTGTTTGCTTGTATGAACAGGGGTCCTCCTTGCTTTGATGGAGAAAGGAGATTTGGTGACTTTGATGGATACCGTGGAGGTCCCCGTGGCCCTGGCGGTGACTTTGGAGGAGACAAGGGTGGAGCTCCTGCTGACTACAGACCTTCTTTTGGGGTATGTCTTATTGACTCATTGTTATATTTGAAGTTGAGATTGTGTTCATCTTTATGTATATTTTATATTTTGTATTTGTGTGCCACAATTATGTATTATTTGTCTTTTATCATGTGACTTTGGTTGCTCTATGTATCCTTACTCTGCTTCTTGTTTTCTAGTTGTCATTTTTGTGGCCTATTTTTTCTTTTCAACATCAATTGGATTCCTTCCTTGTTTGTGTGACTGTCTTGTTTGTTCATACAAGATTTCTTTTGTGATCAAAGTTTGTTTTGTTTAATCCACATTCCGTTCTGCGAAGTTTGGGATGGAATTCATTTTAGTTCAGGATGTAATTCTTATCCTGGCTGAATTTTTTTAACTTTCATTTGTCATACTATACACGCTGCAATGCTCAACTCATCACTCTTCCTCTATTTCTTTCTACTTTCTTGTTGGTCTTTAGAATTTCATAACATGATTGAAATTGCTTGCTCTGATTCTTGTTGAAATTGTTGCTATATGGGTTCATTGTTGCTATTTGGTTTATGCTCCTTCCAAATACAGTAGAAAACATAAAAATTTGTAAAGAGAACAAAAAAACTAACCGAAGCAATAATTAGTGCTATATGCACAAACCCAACACAAAGATCTGCTAATGTGTCATACCATCAGCCACTTGTACCTTATTATTTGATGCATTCTGACTGTTCTAGATTTGAGGCCGGAACACCAGCAATTGGGGAAGCAATCAATTTAGGAGTAGCAATCGATTACTTATCTGGGATTGGTATGCAAGCCATACATGATTATAGGGTTAGTGGAACTTCAATCTTTTAACAAACACTTTTATATTAGAGAACAAGAAAGTGATACATAACTATTGAACCTTTTGCAGCATGCAGAAGCCCAAATGTTGTTGTTATTTTTCTGAATAAAATCTACCAAAAAAAGGAAAAAAAAACTCTAGAAAAGATTTAAAAAATGCATTCTAAATCAAAACTGTTAAGTGCTGATGTGAGGGAAATTGCATTGCTAAATTTGTTAATCTTTTAACTTAATCATATACATTCATATTTCTACAGCAAAAGAATTATAAATCAAACAAATGTAATATGCCTACCATAAAGTAATGAATGTAATTAAATAGCTATCTTTTAGTTCTGCGAGCCTAGCACATTTGCATTGGGACATTTGCTTTCACGTCCCTAGTGGAGGTTCAACACCCCTCATTAGAACATCCCCTCCACTTTCGCCCCCCTCCTCCTTGGTAGCAAACAGAAAGCTATTTTAATACATTTGCTAAGTAAGCTTTAAAAGTTCTGCTTCGAATTAGTAGGTAATTTATATCAATTTGAAACTTTTGAAGAGAACAATTTAGTATAGGAGAAATGAAGAACCCAAGTACATTCTAATTAAGAGGTGGAAGGGACTAGATACAATAAGAGTCCGTTCATTTGGATTATTAGGATACTTAATTAGAATAGCCAAAATATTGGAGCTGGATATGTATCTGCATATACATCAGGGATTTACATACTGGGTCAAGAAGTGACACTATTTACTTATGTCTAAAATATTCGCCAACCTTTCCATTTTGTCAAGCATACTTATTTCTCAATAGAACTCATTCCTTGTATACACCTCAATTCCAAATGTGGGATGTCCAGCTATAATCCAAGCATGCCAATTTTATTGTTCCAAAACCTCATACATGCATGGCAGCAAAAGAAAAATCTTTCAGTTATAGATTGTTTTTTTAATTTTTTTTTTATGTCTTTTTGTTTGAGCATGGAAGTTCATGATCCTTATTAATTAGTCAAATGTTTGAAGATATTCCACTTTGAGGGTGGATTTATTTTGGTTGAAAGGTGTTTTTATGATAAGGTGAATGTAGAATGAATAGAGCAGGTGTGATTTTTCATTTCTTTTTTATTTATTTTTTGTTGGTAGACAAACCTGGATGATGGTATGATTGATTCTCTTGGATTTTACTCATTGGATTCAGAATTTTTCATCCCTCATTAGAAAGACAAGTTCAATTCTTGCGTCATTTAATCCTCAATAAACGATGCTTACGTTAAGGGAATTTATTGAATCCTATGGACATCATCTTGAGAACGGGAAATGTTTTGTTGACATGACTTGCTAATATCCTAATTAACACATGATAAACCTTGCATGTAAATAATTATGAATTTCTAAGCAGCTCAAAGTCTTTTTAAGTATGTAGTCTTAAATTTGATCCCGAAATTAATGTGTATAAAAAATTAAAATATGTAATGATTTTACTCTTGATATGTTGATTGTATTTTCTTCTTATTTTTATGCTTGTTTTAAAACCTGATAAGTTTATTATGAAATTGTGATGTGGAGAATTCTATTCATGTTATTTTATTCAAATTGTTGAATTGCAATATTATTTTTCCAGGAACATTGATGATGTTGACAAGACCATGGATGAGATCAATGAGCAGACCGAGAACATGAAATAGATTCAGGAAGCATTGTCAGCTCCAATTGGTGCAGTTGCTAATTTTGATGAGGTCATTTTCTCAATTGTTAATTTTATTTGTACTATATGCAAAGGAGATATTTCTTATCTTTGGTTGACTTGTAATGTTATTGAACAATGATATATGTAATATGTAATATGCAATAAATCCGGCCAACATTTTGAATTGTATGCCTTTTTAGGACGAATTGGAAGCAGAGCTTGATGAGCTCGAGGGTGCTGAGTTGGAAGAGCAGTTTCTTCAACTTGCAATTATAGCTCCTGCAGTTCCCGTACATGTCCTCAGTTATTTATGATACTCAACACCACGGTGATCATTCCAACCAAAGTTGAAAATGAATGCATCTTAACTCAAGGCTGTTATTTTAGCTTTCACTTGAGACACTCATTTTTTTATTTTGTTATGCTTTGTAGTTTTCTCTTATCTTATTTTGTATTTGTTTAATTATTGTTCAACATTATGTTATGACATTTGATACATACTTTCTTTGTTTAAAAGTTTAAGAATTTTCTGTGCAATATTTCTTTTTGTTCATGATTGTTGATTATTAATGTTGTATGGGATATGAACTAGTGTTTTTGACTCGTATCTTAAAAATAAAATATTGAAAAGTAGGAAAAAAATGATGTTTGTGGCGATTCCAAACTGCTAGTAAAATTGGATAAAAAATTGGGCAAAAGAATTTTGCGACGGTTCAAAACCGCCACTAAATTCAATAATTTGGCGCCAACTATCCATTTTGCGATGGTTTTAAACTGCTGCTAAATAGAGAAAACCGTCGCAAAAAAATCGTGAGCCTCAATTGTTAGAAGGATTTTGCGGCGGTTTTAAACCGCCGCTATATTTTTTAAAACCGCCGGCAAATAAACCGCCATGAGAACTGCCAGAAAACCTACTTTGGCGGCGGTCCTTCCAGCGGTTGCATCAAACCGCCGCAAAATGGTTTAAGGACGCCGTTATCCGCAGCGGTTTGCTGAACTGCCGGTAAATGATTTTGTGGCGGTTACAAACCGTCGGAAATCCCCAAAAAAACCGCCGCTAAATACTCTTTTTCTGGTAGTGAATCATGACACTAGAGCTTTAAGAACCAAAGAAATTAAAAATTATGGAACTTTAACCTCATCAACATTAACAAAACAAAGACTTTTCTTACAAAAACAAACAATGGAAGAACTTTAGCTCTTAAAGGACAAGAGTAAGCTTTAGAGTCTCTTTTTTTTTGTGGGTCAAGAACTTCGCTCCTTAGACTCATCATCAAGCTTAAAAATAACTAAAAGAAGAAAATATGCATTCTTTCTCTCTATTTTTTGAAACAAAGGATCAAGTTTGGAGTTTTAGAGGTCATAAATATGATGATTTTACAACCATCATCATTAAGCCATAGCTATGGTCACAACAAAATCAAAAGAAAAGAGAAGAAAAAAAAGGGAAAACATAAAAACAAATCCCTACCAAAGTGTGTTTCTTGCTTGAAGGATGAAAATGCTAGCTCTTTGTAAAGAGAAGAGAAAAAAACTCTTCTCTTGGAGGTGATGACGGCTTCAGCCAAGTAAGAAGAAGATAAGAGGAAGGATTTTGTCATGGCTTTATTGATGGAGGTGAGAGCTTAGGTATTTGGGGCATGATTCATGGCGAAAGTGTCTTTATTTAGGGCTTAGAGCTTGAGTTTGTGAGCTAAAATGGAGTTTCTTGGTGAAGGAGAAGAAGAGAGTTTGAAGTGAAGAAAATGAGAGAATTTTTGCGTAAACTTGATGTTTGAGTTGTGACTGAAAAAAATGATGGGAAAGAATGAGAGTGTGAATGAGTGTTTGAGTGGTTATGTGTTGAAAAAATCAAAATGAGAGAGTGAATTAGGGGAGGGTATGCAGCAGCCTTCATGGGCCGATATTTTGTGTTTTTATGTGAGTGAAAATTAGGATTGGGTGTGAGTTTAATTAAGAGAGTTATTAGAAATGTTAATTAGGCATTTAGGACATTTTAAGCTTAAGGTAAGGAGTTTCATACATACATATATGAACTAATCTTGATTAATTTAAATTTTAAATGCAGGCGTGGTCCCTAATCTTAAGGAAAAATAAAAGTAATAAATAAGTTTTATCTCTACTTTTTACTTTATTGTCACATAAAGCATTTTTGTCTCTTTCTTACTAATCTTTGATTAAAAAAGAAATTAAGCTTATATAATCATTATTGGACCTTAATCATATCAAAACAATAATTTTGACAAAAAATTACTTATAAGAATAATTAATTTTTAATTTGAGCCGAATATTCCCTATATACCCTTAATTACTTTAATTAAGCTTAATTAACACTAAATAGTGGCAAAATGGTAATTTTTATAAAATCCCACATGACTCATCCAAACATCATATATCCCCTCAAATTAATATACCCAACTCTTGGGTGATGCTCGGGTTTGATTGTCACTTAATCCAGCGTTAAATTATTTCAGTGGCATTTTGGTAATTTCATGCATGGGAAAATCATGGATTGCGATTTTCACACTGATTGCTATTCAAATCACATACAAATCTCTTTTAGGCAATTTTGATCATTTTGCACAAAAGGGAAAAAATGGGATATTACACTATGTATTGAGACAATTATAGTTGGAGGCATTGAACCCTTATATAGTGAGAGATGACCCCGTGATAAGTTAGGAGATAATATTCCTTGAATAAGGGAGATATAGGATTTAGTAGAGATTAGATATATTTCTAATTTATAGGAGATATGATAGGAATAGGAGATTCCATAACCTAATAGGAGATTTTGTATATTTTGGTAGTCAATAGGAGATATCCTAGGCTAATCAGTATAGAATCTCTAGGAGCCACTATGCTACGTGGATGAGTCGTGGGATCCCTTAGTCGAGTTCTCTAAGATTAGGCTGAGATTTGGAGCCCATATTTCTAGCCTAGTACATTGCCTCTAAGCTTGGTTGTAGGCTGAGTAGCTAGTGCTGAAGTGTCATGACCGAGTCCTGTCTGTTGAGGACTATGTGCCGAGCTCAAATGAGTTGACCTATTATGTGCAGCTTCATCTGACTTTTCAATTGTCATAATGGCGATCTATGGGAGATTGTGTTATGACATATGGTGCATTCTAAATGGAGGGTAATCACCTCAACATTTGAGTGGCAATAGTTGCTTATACGTCGGCCATTGGATTTAAAGCGACCAGCCCCCAGCCATTTGATGGGGTGGGTGGTTTAGACTTCTTGGTTTTGGTTATAGGTCAGGTGATAAGTGTCGAGGACTGTGAATTAAGCTTGAATTGCCCAATCACGCAAGCATGATCATCATTTCTTCGACTGCTATGAACTATTGGATCAAAGTGATGAGCCCCTACCCAATGATTAGGTGGGTCATTTGTTTTGCTATCATGTTCGTGTTGTTCTCTTCGCTTAAAATGATTTTTTGGTTTATTTTGAATGGCCTTATAATTTTTAGGTTTGACTTGAGTGAATCAAGGCCCGAGCTTGTAGTGATTGGGATGAGTTGTTAGTCTATAGATTCAATCTGATTTGTTTAGCTCTCAGGTTTGGTAATTGGCTACAAACTATGTGTTGAGTCCATAGAGGTCTCTAGTACCTTCGATTACTGAGCAGTACTAGTCATGAATGTTCACATAGTGTACATTAGATGACTGTTTAGTCATGTGGAATATTCTCGCCTGCGTCAATGGGCGATTAAAGCCCCTAATTCATCGATTACTCAAATGTCTTACTTTGGTGATGTATAGGTTAAAACAAAGTTTTTTTTGTTTCTTTTTCTCTTCATTTTTGAGTTTGGAGATTTTTTCAAGGTTCTCTCAGTTAACCAGATCTACCAGTTTACATATGGAGTTAAGCCTTTATTGTTGAATTCGGTAGGGGATGACGAGTTGTCTAGTCCAGCTGTTGACTTTGCTTCGTTAAAACTTGGTCGATAATGGTAGAGTTCCTAGCTGGGATTCATACTAGGACTTCTATTTCGAGCTTAATATCTTAGCCTTTTCTTGTTTAAACTTGTTAGTTTCCTTCAGCTTGCATGCTTAAAAATATGCTAAATTTTTTTTTCTATACAGGCGTATGGGATCATGCCATGGGAAGAAATAGGTTACTTCCATGCCTACCAATCTTTTGGTGAAGCTAGGAGTGCAGTGGTCGATCTTTTAGAATGGAGATCTTGCTATTGGCTTCAACAATAGTTTAGTTTTGGTGTTTATGTTAATATGGTTGTCAACCTAGTCTTTGGGTTCCGTGACTCAATCTTTATGGTGAATCGTCTAGTCAAGTTGTTGACTTAGGGATTCAATGATGGTCATGGAGTTCTGAGTTGGGTTGTTGATTTAGAACTTGATCCGAGATGTCTTATGTTCAATCTGCTTTGATGTTGGCCCAAAGTGGAGTTCTGCCTCAATTCGATTGCTTTGGTGCCATGATGCTTAGATTAAGTCCGCTTAGTCGAGTAGCCATTGAATAGGGATATGAGGTTTGATTTCTTCAAGACCTTATCATGAGATAATTACGCTCTTAGTAGGTTTGAGCTGGTCTTGGCCGTATTGGAACGAACTAAGAGAGTAGAATGCTTGGTGCAGAGCCCTTTTGGAATTGTCTAAAGACTCAGCCCAAAATGGTAGAGTTCCTAGTCGGAATGTTGACTCAAGTTTATGTGTATCAAAAGTCAGCCATGAATGATGTGGTGCCTAGTTGGGATTACAACTCAAGATGTGTGGAGTTTGAAGTGGCTAGACAAATGTGGACTTTGGGCTTGGCGATCTGCTCGAATTCCTAGATGACTCGTGGATTTATGATCCATATCTTGAGTTAATCCGAGACAGTGGAGCATCAATTGGCTTATCGATCTATGGTTTAGTTAAGACTCTATAGGAAATGATGGAGCACCTAGTCGATTTTTTGACGTAGGGCTTTTGGATGGTGTTTAGATGGTCCTTGATGCCCTAATCTTGGCAAGTCATCATTGACTTGCCGGGCATTATGTTGCTCCTACTTTTCCATGAGACCCGATTACAAGAGAATTAGTATTTTTAATGAGTGTTATAATTCAACTTTGTGGCATGAGAGCGCCCCGAAGTCATGAGGGTACTAAAGTCATAATATGAGCTTTGACTTAGCTGCATGAGGGTGAACCAAAGTCATTGTGAGAGATCGATCTGTCTGCTTCACTTTTGTGCTTCCAAGTTATGATTCACTAGTGATGTTATAAATTGAATACTGAGTTAGATGCAAGTTAAATATGGGTTGTATAGCCCTTATGCTGTTTTTCAAACTTGATAGATTTTCTACAAGATGTGGTCATAAGGATTGGTCACCATTTGTTGTGCCGGGGACAGCCATGGACATGAGTTTGAGGACAGCATTAGACATGAGTCCAACGACAACCAAGTTTTTTCTATGCTATATTTACAATTCTGGACATGAGTCCGAGGACGGCCCGATTTGCATGTCTTAGTCTACCGAGGGTATCTCGGGAGATGGGTTTAAGGACCATTAGTCTTATTTGTTCTTCAAGGACAACTCAGATATGGATCCAGGGATAACTCGACGTGCACGTCAGAGAATGCCAAATGGTAGCTCAAGAGATTATCCCAAGGACCGTCGGTCTTATTTGCGATCTGGGACATCTCAAATGTGGATTTGAGGATGGCCTAGCGTGCACGTCAAAGAGTGTCACATGGTAGCTTGAGAGATTAGCCTGAGGACCATTGGGTCTTATGTGCTCCAGGGACAACTCGAATGTGGACCCGATGACAACTCGATGTGCACATCAGAAAGTCCCAAATGGTGGCTCGAAAGCTTATGTTAAGGATCGTCAATCTTATACTATGCTCCTAAGTACCTTCTAGCTGCAATAGTGATTGCTGAAGAGGGCCTATTATGTAGCACATAAAAAATAGTATAGATATGTCATGAAAAATATTTAGATCACGAGTGAATTGAATACTGATATCAAATGACATGTCTTGTATAAACGGAATATTTATGAGATGTAAGAGGATATGTCCTACATATAAAAAGTCTTTAGATTATAAATAAGATGATTCCAAGAATAATAAAAACATATCTTAGGAGCGATAGCATAGCTCTACCTAAAAAGGTTGAGTGCCTAGTAGGCAGACTGGCCAGGGCTTGTTTGGAAAATCGGCCTAGAGAGGTGGAGTGCTTGCTGAGTATGCTGTAGGTAGAAAAGCACACGAGAAGGGGGGTTGAATCATGTTTTGCTTCTCTTTTTCTTTTTAGCAACTGAAACCTCAAACAAGATACTATTAACCATTGAGCTTGAAGTGCAATGAAAACAATGTAAGAAGTTTCAGAAAGTGATTTTTGAAATACAACGTCAGTAATAGAGGAGCTAAAAAGATAGGCTTTAAATAGATATTAAATAGTAGCATTGAACAGAGAAAGTAAAAAAAGATAAAGGAAAAGTAGATATAGCATAGATATTTTTATACTGGTTCATTTAACCTTTCTATATCCAGTACTCAACCACTGTTGAGTTTCACTAAAACCTTTCTCAACTCGAGAAAGAAAAACCGGATAGTCTTTGTAGTAGCCTTCTCAAGCTCTAACCTATGACTAGTAGACAACCCCTACTGTCACAAACTAAGTAGTTATTTACTAGCTTCTTCAAGCTAAACCGATTAGTCTTTAACCAGCCTTTCCAAGTTAAACCGAGTAGTCTTTAACCAGCTTCTTCAAGCTAAACTGTGACCAGTAAAACAGTTTATTGTCACATTACAAGTGGTATTTGACTAGCTTCTCCAAGCTAACTCACACTAATCATTACTAGATCGAGGATATAGAGGTTTGTGTTTAAGTTTGCAACTCAAACTAACCTATACTCAAGTTTCCTCATAATGTGAATAGCCTGGGATAACTTGAATGACTTCTTTCTAATGATTCTTCCTTAGAAGAACGTATGAACGATTCAGGAATGTAGAAAGAAGATTTTTACAGACTAGGAAACTGATTACAAGATATAATGAACTTTACAAGAGATGAGGAGAAATTTTCACAGAATTTTTGCACTTGTGCAGCGTTCAAGTCCTTTTCTTTGAAAGCATATTATCTTTTTTTATAGATGGTCTTCATTTATGACCGTTGCTCTTGATGAGTTCTTCATATGGCACGTGTTGATCATCTATTTGTGTCTTGAAAATATAGTCTAGAAGAGTAGCTTGAATGTTTGTTAGATCTGTTGTAGAAGCGGTTGTAAAGTTGATGTTTGATGTCCTTTCAGAAACTACTTTATACTTTCTGAATATGGTTTTTGAACTGTTCTTTCTAAAAGCTGGGCTAGTTGACTAAGTTGGCAGAAGAAATAATACCCAGTATGTAACTGGGTTTGACTTTAAATTTGAATTTCAAATTTCCCTTCTTTTCTTGTAAAGAGCACTGTTTCATTGTCTAGTGAGCTTTTTGAGGTACGGAATCAGTTCCATGATTAATGAATGATCTTCCAGTCTTCAATCAGAGCATGTATATGATAAGATTGATTGCGATAATGATGATTGAAGGCACTTCCTTGCTTCAAAGCTGGTTTGATATCTTCTTTTGATGAGCTCTTTCTGAACTCATGTTCTACTTTCTGAAGATCCCAACCTTGGTTTCTTGTTCATAATTTGATTTTTTTCAATTTGCTAAGCATGTATATGTATTTTGCACAATATATTTTTCACTTTTATTAAGTTCCTATCTCTTTTCATGAGATACAACATGTTTGTACATGTAAAATGAATTTATTTTCAATTCAAAACGTGTTATTCAATTCGAAAAGACTTGTTTACTATCTCAAGAAACCCAAGGGAAATCATTAGTTGTTCTTCAAAATATTTTCTCAAAAATTGTAATGTCATCACTCAAAATATATTTCCTTGGTCCTTCTGAAAGGTTCTGGAGCTAACATATGCCGTCCAAGGCTTGTATGGAAACTTGGCCTAGAAAGGCGGAGTGCTTAGTGGAAATGCCAACCAGGGCTTATCTGGAAACTTGGCTTGAACAAGCATAGTGCCTAATAGGGGATGTTGGCCTAGACTTGTTTGGAAACTCGACCTGGAAAGGCGGAGTGCCTAGTAGGAATGTTGACCACAACTTAATGTCCTGTGATTTGATGTTGAAAAGGAAGTCAATACATTAATATGCTCATGATGATAAATCAAAGAGTTATATACAATGCATTTATAAACAATTGATAAGGTTTACAGAAATCTCCCTTGTGATTTGTGACCTTCTTCTTGGGGGGTATGATAATAATATGTTGGTAATGACAGTAATATGTCAAGATATATAGTATCCCAGCACCACATGAAAATCTCCATATTAAAATATGTTGATTCTAAATTTTTCAAATCTGAAAAGGCATGATAGTAATGAGAGTAATATATGGTAGCAATTAAGATATTCTTCGTATCGCTTTGATTGGGAGTTGAAATAAGCCGGATCATATCTTGGAAGATAGGTAACTATGGTTGTTAGGCGGAGCTAATATTTGGATATTTAATTCTTGTAAAAAGGATATATATATATATGTGTGTGTGTGTGTGTGTGGTATTACATAGCCATACCAGTCCTTGGTTCAGTGGTTGTGTGCATTACTTGCTGGTTTGAAGGTGCCAGTTCGAGCGCTTATTTTGCCACTTTATGTTTTTAGCCTCTTTTTTTTTTGCTTTAAAATTATGGGCTAGTGGCCCATATGTTTTTTAAACCCTACTTTCTTCCTTCTATTTGCGAATTAGAATGTAACATCTGTTACATCTAGGTGCACTACTTATCGCCGTCTCAAATGTGAGCATAAGGGAAATGAAGCATGCCTTATAAGGGTGTGGATACCTCCCCCCATGCAAATGTGTTTTTCCTTGAGAAAGGGAAAAACAAATCCATAAGAGGCGCCGATTAGGCCCCAAACCGAACAATATCTGCATGCCGGGTGTTACACTCACACTGGGAACGGCGATACGTAGCACGCCTATATATGACAGATGGTACATAGTACTCCGCAAAAACATGCAGCAAAGGAGGCAATGCTGTTATAGTAGGTGGACGCCTCTTAACAATAGAGGTGAAGGCACCTAAGGTGCTTGGATTTTTCGTGGTAGACAAAACGGTGGTAACGTGTAGGTCACGGACGATCTGCATGAGCAAGCAGGGGGCAAAAACATCGTGGTAGGATTGGAAAAGAAGGAGTGATGTCGGGCTGAGATTGGAGGGACCCTGCCACTGTTGTGGAAATATGAAGAGTGGGTAGTGCATGCCTTAACTCACGAGTTTTGGTTGGTGATGGTGGTGAAGAGTAGTGGTGCTACAACGCTTGCCCTTCTTTCAATACGTGTCCTTTGCCTGATTGTTGGTAGTTCATTAGAGGGAAAGACTGTGCTGGTAGTCTCTAGTGGCGGCCATAGAGTTCTCTTCTTCCTCCCTATAAGATTTATGTTTTCTAGAGATTAACAAGAAAAGACACTTATTGGTCAAGCATATCATAGGGTAATAGGATCTCTGTATTTGTAAAATTATAATGATTTTGGTTTTTGCTTGTATTGAAAATCACGTGAATACACAATAGAGTTTTCGAGTTTCAGATATGATTGTATGAAGTTAATCTGCATTTTATGTTTGTTTGCCCAATGTCCTTGTAAAAGGAAAGAATGGAGAAACATAACTTAGAATTTCACTTTTACAGTAAGAGAGGCGGTTTGATAAGGATTGTCGTGAGATAGATGATCCAATGAGGATGTGCTCCGTTTTGTTTGTTTGTTTGCGGCCTGGCTCATTTTGCCGACTTTGGTAGGGTAGGCTTGTATACCAACTCCATGATGGGTGCCAATGTTCTTACCTAGAAATCTGGTAAGGGCATAGGTTCCTCCAATCTTCTGTGTGAACGGGGGTGGGATACCTGTAAAAACACTTTGACGCTCAAGTTAGTTAATGAATGAGGCATGAAGTGGAAAAAGTGTAGTATGTATTGAGATTATTATATCTAGGGGTGCTGAGTCCCTTATATAGTAAATGGTGACCCAGTGATAAGTTATGAAATAATCTTCCTTGGGTATGAAAGATATTTCTAAGATTTAATAGAGATTAGATATATTCCGTATTTGTTGAAGATATGATAGGATAATAGGAGATTCTATGAGCTAATGAGAGATCTCATATAATCTTATGGTTTATCTAGGAGATATCCTAGGCTAAATCGATGAGCATCTCTAGGAGCCACTATGCCATCTGGGCGAGTCATGGGACCTCTTGGCTGAGTCCTCTGAGATTTTATTTAAACTCCAGTACATATATCATAATGTGTTCTTATTTTTTATTTCTATTTTTTTTTAATCCACCATATACTTTTTGTCCTTTTCCCATCTTTACACATAAAGAGTGTCTAATTATTTTTTCTAATGATAAATAAGAATGTTTAATTGTTGTAGGATTGTGTTTTCATCCTAACATTACTCCTTATTTTTTCCTTCATGATGTATTATTTATATGCAGAAAGTTTTTATTTTCTATATAAAATTGTGACACCATTTTTAGCTAAAAATATTGTGACTGATATTTATTTAATATAATAATCTTAGTAAAGATGATATTAAATATACTTAATAAATTAAGGGACTATAAAGTGAATAAATTAAAAATCTAATGACAAAAATATAATGAATATATAACTTTTCGATAAGTTGAGTACAATTATAAATGCTCAACTTCTAAAGGCATACAAGGATCTAAAAAATTCTATATGAAGATTAAAGGAACAGATAAGAGACCAAAATATAATGTAGAGCCTACTGAATAAATGAACTGCTAAGGAAAAAAAAAAAAAAAAACTCCTAATCGAAACATTTCCACCATGTCTCAAGCACCATCAAGATCCGATCTATATATTTTTCCGTTTGTGATCAAAATGAATATTTAATTACTGTGAGGCTTCCATTCACGAACTTGGCAAGTGCTTCAAAGTATGCCCTAGTTCTAGAGAGATGACTAACCGTCTATACAAAAAATGATTGAAACTTATTTAAGCCCTAAAATTTTATGTAGATAATTCTTAAAAACTAATATTTTATAGGTTTTAAATATATTTTTGTCCCTACAAATATATATATATATATATATATGTGTGTGTGTGTGTGTGTGTGTGTGTGTGTGTGATTTTAATTTTAGTCCCTCTAAAACTTTTTGTTGGTTTTTAGTCCTTCATTTTCCTATTATATTTTTGGTCCTTATGATTAGTTTGTATTGTTAAATGACGATACTAAAAAGGATCAAAGGAAGATTTTTAAGATATTTATATGGATAAAATATAAATAAAATTTCCAATATTTTAAAGGATTAGATGCCTATTTAAAGCTATTTTTAAATACCTAAATATATAGTATAAGGATAAAAACATAATATTAAAAAAAGATGGACCAAAAGCAAAAAAAAAAAAAAAATAGAGTGACTAAAATCAAAATGACTTATATTTACATGGACTAAAAACATATTTAAAGCTTTTTTTTGTTATGAATTTTCATTATTAAATTAAGAGAAGTACTACTTTGTCTCGCGAATAATCATTTCACTCACAATATATGTAATATCCCAAATACGAAATTTATTAATATATGAATTATTATTGTTATTATTATTATTATTATATATACATTATCATTGTTGTTATCAATATTAGTATTTATTATTACTATTATTATTATTATTATTTGTGTTATTACTATTATATTATAATAATAGAACGTGATGCACATGTTGCACTATTATATTATTATCATATATGTATATAATAGTAACATAATGCACGGATGAACTATTATAATAATCACGGTGCACTATTATATTATTATCATCTATAAATATATATATAAAATAATAATAATAATAATAAGGGTAACGTGATGCACGGGTGCACTATTATATTATTATCACACGCACACATAAATAAAACTTGGATTGTGAAACTAACCAATTTGTGCGGAGCGCAACCCTGTGTGAGTAACTTGTTCAGTTTTTGTTCTTATTTTATACCACTAGTATATATATAACACATAATAATATTCCTAAATAATTTCCTAATAACCCTAGGGCTTGTTTAGAAGTGTTTTTGTTCTTAAATTTTTTAAAACTATTTTAGAAAATAAGTTTAAGTTTACTTTTAAAAATAAAAAACAATAAAACATGTTTGACAATTTAACTTAAAAAAAGTTTTATAATAATGAAAAACAGAAAACCTGCTTGGATAAATTTTTTAAAAAATAACTTTTAAAATTAATAAAATAAAAATTTATTTGACAAATTGCATTATTACAAATAAATTTTTTTAACTATTATGACAAATTGCCATTTCCCTTGAGAGTGAAAAAAAAGAGGGGATTGGGGATTCTCCATCATCATCTTCATCTTCTTCTTAAGCCAAAACAAATTAGCTCCTCTATGATATTCCATTTATACTCTTTTTCAAAACCCAAGCCAAAAGGAAGCAATGGAGCACCTCTTTGAACCTCCATATACAAATAGCCAAAACCTCTACAACTACACACACAATGTAGCCATAGAGAACTTCAATCCCAAAACACAATAGAATAATCAAATCAAATACAATAGCCACAATGAAACCATAACAATCCAATCTTCATCCCATAAAAAACACAAGGCAAATCATCCATACCATTCCCTCCCAACCCTAAAAACAAAACCCAAAGTCACACAAGGCGGATATGCTCTCTTGCTCTCTTTCTTTGCTCTCTAGTTGTCTTGCTCTCTTTCTCTCCTTTCTTGCTCTTCTGAAATGAAAACACAATGGGGCTTGGTCACTGGGTCGCCAGTGCTTGGTCGTTGTGGCTGGGTCACAGAGGAGTTTGTCGGCGAATGGGGGTCACGGAGCAGCAGGTGAGAAGAAGACTAGATGAAGGTGAAGTACAACAAAATAAAATGAGAGCCAGGGCTGTAACTTCGAACTAGATTCGAAGAAGTGATAAAAACACAAACTCAATTTATTTACAAGTTTGCCATTGTGTTTTTCATCAATTTTCAAACAAGAAAACCAAAAAAACAACTAAAAGCTGTTCTTGATTTTCAAATTTTAAAATATGGTTATGGTTATTTTATCTTTAAGATCAACTTTTGTAAAACACATTGCCAAACAAATTTTTTTAGTCTTTTGTTTTTAAAAACTAGAAACAGTTTTTAAAACTCATTGTCAAACAGCCCCTATATCTTTGACAAAATAATCTCTAAAAGAATATTTTTTATTAATTGAAATAGATGTCAATTGACGTTTGGATGAATTTATCAAAGATAATATATTTTTACTCTTTAGAGGATAATGAGTGAATATAATTTTTTTAGAGCTAATTTATTAACCGCATAGTTGATGGTGAAGATAGTATTTCTCTCTTAAGTTAAACTTGTCCGAAATAACAATAATAATAATAATAATAACAACTATTACATCTCAGCGGAGAACACTGTCTCTAAATTCCTTTAAAATTGCATTATCCAGAAACAATTCGTACAAAGAATATCTGTTTTCCGTTTTTTTTTTAGCATACCAACCTTCTCGGAAATCCGCTTCTTTCCCCCTTATCCGATTACCTAGTTAGCATCTACGCCCTGCTGTGTCATCGCATGCTTATTATTGCACTCTTGTTCTAACATACACAGCTCATAGCCGAGTCACTAGATTTAATTGATTTATCTCGTTCCAAAAGAAAAGGAATTTGATTGATTTTATCTGAAAATGTTCGGTCTCAAATGATGATACAAATAAAAACAAAAAACAGAAAAAATCCGACAAGGTCCCCGGAATGCTCGGAGAATCTCACGTTCCATATGGCTGTGACGAAAACGCGAGTCACTGCCCAAAAACCCCACCCTGGTCAATAACAACACAATTGCTGTCACGAAGAAAGTTCATAACAGCCTCTAATTGAGCCACAACTGTGATATTAATGATAATAGAATAATAAAATTATATAATAAACATACATTATACACGTTATAATATTATAATATTTTTCTATTGAATTTGTTCCCTCGACATGTCGCTTGCCACGCACTCGCCCCGTCACTTGTGACACAGCTTCCACCTCTTACGCGTGACGCACGCTTGCCAAATCAAGTCGCCCCACCAACACCGTTGCTTTTAATATTTTTTTTTTATGAATCAAGGGTATCCACCGTCGAAAATAATGACTAATTCCTTGAGGCGTAGAGTTTACATAAGTGGGTCTTGTCTCTGACAATGAAACCTTCTCTATACACACTGTTAGAAATTAAACTCCTTACTAGATGCTTAAGGAGTTTAATTAACTACGAACTGTTCTAAACCCCATTGTTCTGTTTGCTTTTAATATTCCATTTTGTTTTCCCCTCTTCTCTTTCAAAGGAATAATAATATTTAAAACAGGCGTCATTTATGCACGAACACACACATGAATATTGTTCACTTAGAAAATATATATTGAACTATCTGATAACAAAAAAAATTGATTTTGATCATCAAAATTATATATGTATTTTATTTTACTTAAGTGCCTAAAACTAATAAAATATTAATATATTTTCTAAAATTACAAAAAAAATTTAAGTTGGTTTTATACTAATGTTTAACTGATTAACTTGAATCATTAAAATGATAAATTTAACTAATTTTTTTTATAATTTTAAGTGATAAATTGATATTTATTTTATTTCAGAAATTAAAATAAATTACACCAATTTCATAAACTAAAGTGAATTTTTATTTGATAAAAAAAATTAAATTAGATAAAATACAGTGAGCTCCCACAGTTAAATGATGATATTACTGTTCTGATTTGGATAAGAAATTTCTTCCTTCATGAAGTGTAAGCATTTGATTTTGTTGGGAGAACGGGAGAAAAGGAGTAGAAGATAAAATAAAAGGTGGAGATAGTTTTATAGAGTTAACGAAGTCTTACTCGAAGAGGATGATGGAATTTTTCTGATATTAGGTGTAATATCTCTTGATATGCCAAAAATTTACAATAAATAACCAACAATAGTAGTTAAATAAAATAGATAACACGACTTAAATAATTATTCCGTTGTAAATATTTATTGGAATTAAGTGAATAGATGATAAAATATTAATATTAGTAAAAATTTAAATTAATTTATTAAATTATCCTTATTTCTTTTTAAGACTTAAATTTCCCCTCTTCTCGTTCACTAATAAGTAAATAATATTTATTTACAATGTTACTAATAAAAAAAATTAATATTACCTAAACTTTTAAAATGGATAATTATTTCTAAACAAAGTAAATTTTTAACATAGACAATTATTCAAGAACAGAGAGAGTATTTATTATATTTTTTAATATCTATACTTGTCATAAATTGACATATAATCAATTCCTTTTAAAATGTCTGTCCACTTTTAGAAAACATCTTGCCACTTTTAAATAGCTTCACATTCCAATGAATTTTTTTTTCTGATAGTACTTTAAAGTAATTTCACTTGCTAGCTATTAGTTTTTCAAAAATACTTTTTTTGATAGGAATATATTCATTTACTATATTTTAACCTATTTTTAATATATTTATTATTTTTTTTAATATTTATATTTTTCGTCAAAAATAAATAATTTTTAAAAAATTATGAATAGTCATGGCCCAAAAAGGGGTGGAGGTGAACATCTGGACGTTGAAGGGAAATATCCAAGAGCATATGACGCAGCCAGCGAGAATATTCGGCGCGGAGATCCCGTTCGCCTCTCCTCCCTCTATCCCCTTGGGAACGTTCCTTCCAACCGATAAATACCACACAACCCAACCCCTCTTCCCCTCGTCCCATACCGTAGCAGCAATATCACAGCAAGAAAACTCTCGCACAATTCCCTTCACCACCATCTTCTTCCTCTCTTTCTCTCGACACAGCAAAAATTAAATGGCTGCTCTCAAGGCCGTCCACGTCTCCGACGTCCCTTCCCTCGATCACGTCCCAGAAAACGCCTCTCTGGCCCTCTATTCCACCCGCTTCTCCAACGGTAAATATAAAATAATATAATTTTTATCATAGGATTTTACGAGCTCAAACTCATGTATTGATATGGAGAACTTTCATGTTATTATTGAAGGGGTGGAGATGAACCGGAGTGGGTTCAAGATGTCAAAGTTTGTGGTGGTCGGACATAGGGGGCATGGCATGAACATCCTGCAGTCGCCGGATCGGAGACTGAGGGCCATCAAGGAGAACTCCATCATGTCATTCAACGCCGCAGCTCATTTCCCCCTCGACTTCATCGAATTTGACGTTCAGGTGAGCAAGCTTCTTTTATTTTCTCCGAATTACGATTTTTATTAATTTTGAAAGGAATAAGAAAAAAAAAAGATAAAGATAAAAATCATCGGAAAATTCGACTCTTGTTCTTTGTGTTCGGTGCCGAGCAGCGTGCCGTCGCCGCGTATTTCAATGCAATGAATCCACAAGTGTTTTTTTTTTTCCTTTCTTGCTTTTCCGGTTTTGCCCCTGTGGTCGCGGCGTGGCATTTTCTGTAAAATAAGCTATATTTCTGGGCCTTTCTTTTTGAAGAAAATGAACGGGTCTTCTATTAGGAAGATGACCTTTGCTCTGGTTGGGGGTTGTGTTGTTTCATTCTCTTTGTTCAATTCAGTTTGAATCGGTACTGATTGGCTACTTGCTTTTTGTTTTTTTGTTTGTTTTTCCTTTGGGTTTTTTCCCATTGGGGGTTTTTGTTCCACATCAAAATTTTATTTGGATTAAAAAACTGAAGGTGAAATGAGGCAAAAAAAGAAACAAGAAAAAGACAGAAAAGTTAAAGCGAAAGTGCGTTTTTGTAGGTGACGAAAGATGACTGCCCAGTCATTTTCCACGACGACTTCATCCTCTCCGAAGAGAATGTAAGCTCTCACTCCAAACTCTACTTTATCTTCTTCTTCGTTGATTCTAAATGTTCATTGGGATTAATTTATTTATTCATTTATATTTTATTTTTATTTTTATTTTCAGGGTAATGTGTTTGAGAAGAGAATTCCTGAGCTGACCCTAGCTGACTTCCTTTCCTACGGTCCTCAAAGAGAGGCTGGAAAGGAAGGGAAAGGTTTGTTGAGAAAAAACAAGGACGGGAAAATATTGAACTGGGACGTTGAACAAGATGACTCTCTCTGCACACTCCAAGAAGCTTTCGTCAAGGTTGAACCCTCTTTGGGTTTCAACGTTGAGTTGAAATTCGATGACCACATTCTTTACGAGCAAGACCATCTTGTGCATGTCCTTCAGGCCATCTTGAAGGTATACATTACACACATACACAAGAAAAGTTAATCATTCATCATTCACCGTTGAAAATACAAAAGAAAAAAAAAAAAACTCATGATTTATGACGGTGTACTCATACCAGATGTTATTTTGTATCAATTGCTATATTTGACATGTTTTTAATTTGATCTATGTTGTATCTCTGTACAGATTGTGTTTGATTATGCCAAGGACAGACCCATCATCTTCTCGTCTTTTCAGCCAGATGCAGCAATACTTGTTCGGAAATTGCAAAACACGTACCCTGTAAGTGTCTTTTTTGTGCCTGAAATTTTGAAGGCAACATTTCAGATTTTGAAGGCAACATTTCAGATTTTGATTTGATGATGATTGATGCTGATGTTGATGGACCCTACCAGGTATTCTTCTTGACTAATGGAGGATGTGAGCTCTACGACGATGTAAGAAGGAACTCCTTGGAGGAGGCTTTGAAGCTCTGCTTGGAGAATGGTTTGCAAGGGATTGTCTCTGAGATCAAAGGAATATTTAGAAACCCTGGAGCTGTAACCAAGATCAAGGAGTCCAAGCTTTGTCTCCTTAGCTATGGCAAATTAAAGTATGCCTAATGAATCCCATATGATTTGGTCTTTTTAGGTCCAAGCATTTTTTTTTATGGCTACTAATATTTTGTTGGTTTGGCATTTACTATACAGCAATGTTCCTGAAGCAGTTTACATGCAGCATCTAATGGGAATTGATGGGGTGATTGTTGATTTTGTCCAAGAAATAACAGAGGCAGTTGCGGATATGATTCAGCCGACAAACAATGGTGCTGGTGAAGAGGGTTTGGCTGAAGGGGCGGGGAAGTTGCAGGTGAACTCGAAAAAGCCTCAATTCTCGCAGCAGGAGCTGTCTTTTCTTATGAAGCTCATTCCGCAGTTGTTACAGATATGATGAAGAGAGAGGCATACATATTGTATGGCCCCTTTAATTAATTTTGCCTTTCACACCATACGGATAGTCTTAGGAGTCTTACCTTCCTTGTTTTGTTGCTCTCTTTTTTTTTTTTTTCCAAAAGAAAATTTAAACATGAATAGTGGAATCACGGAGGGTTCCATGAAAGCTTAACCCTTGTACATGTATTGTTTCTGCATATAACCGAGGATGAATGAAAGAGAGTGAGATTATGTACGTAAGTGATTGTTTGATTGTCCTCCTTAAAAGTATAGTTTACAGATTCTCTTGTTTCGGAATTACATGTCTGGAACTCGTCTCCCATTGCAACCTTAAAAGATGAATTGTGTATATCGTTCATGATTTCCAACAAGGGAAGGAGTAGATATTTGTTTAGTTGAAGTTAAAATTGGACCTGAATAGGAAAGGAAAAAAAAAAGAAAAGAAAAGAAAAGGAATTGTCGAGGAATCTGCATCAGAGTTTTGAAGAGGGTGCGGGTTATTTGACCCGAGGCAAAGTCCATCAGCAGAATTGGCACTACATCTACCACTTAACTTTAATAATGAGTATCGTTCAAATGGTTGGCATTAATTAAATTACATTTACAATATTAAGTTTATTTTAAAAGAAAAAGAAAATCGTTATGTTAGGTTCAAATCAACACTAAGCTTGTAACCAAAACAAACAAAAAAAGAAGAAAATCAATAATATGCTTTATGCGCTAAGTTGGTGGCATGGACTATCTTATGGATCGAACTTGTGGTTGTTCAGCGGTGTCTTTTGCCCATAGCTTAGGTTTCACTAGTGGTTTGGGAATGCGACTCCCTCGAAGCTGCGAGAATCATACATATTGCTCTTGGAGACTTCCATCATTATCGTGAAAGAACGGAAATTTCTGTCCCCAAAATGATGGCTCATTTTTTTCCTCTAATTATTTATTGATATGTGGTAGATATGCATTATATTTTTGATAACTTACAAATTTTTAAATCTGTTTTAATTTTTATCTTTTCAATGCCAATAAACGATTGGGGGATAGAAAGTGGACACCGCTCGAATGCTTTTGTGATTCAAATCCTTTGGTAGGCCAATCAGTGTGTTGATGCGTATCTCCCCTTTCTTATCTTTGGCTCTTCGGGCGGCTGGGATTGATGTAGTGTTCCCTAGGCCTTACCCTTTGTGTTTTCTTTCGGGCGTTAGATCATCATGGAAATCATTTTGTTTTGATCGAGTCCTCTAGTATCGGCTGCTCTCCGTTTTGTCACTCGATCCTCTCCTTTTCAATTGGAGATGGAAAGGCCGACGCTCGGACAGCGCGAGTATCCACAGTCTGTTTCAATTTGATTTTGGACAAACATAATTAACCGAACCCACCCAATTGGTTGATAAAAAATATCAACCATTTGGTTATTTGTTTTTAGGCCAACTGAACCGAAATCAATTCCGGTCGGTTTGGTCAATTTTCGGTTTTTAAGAAAATTCCAACAAAGCTTCCAGTATTTCAAACAATCCTATAACCTATTGTTATATCATCTATGTAAATTATAATCAATTGAAGCATCCAAAAAATTTGTGTTCATATCACTCAATCAAATTATAAATCAATCTGATTGTCCAAGAACATGTTTTCATACAATCGACTATCATAAACTACGAACATTTGAAAATGCTCACCCTAGAAGCTCTACATTCAATGTTCACCCTAATATAATCTGTAAACACCGGTTTTTTTATTTCTTGTAATTTCTTTTCTTAAATATGAAAAGGTGACGATACCCTGCCTCTTGTTTCTCCAACCCGACTGTGGAAAGCAGTCGTGGGGTTGCATGCCGCCCTAGGCACATGATTGACAATCAATTGTATAGTTTTTTTTTAATCTTAAACTACAAAAATTAAATGTGAAAATTTTTTATACGTAGTTTATGTTTTTAAAATCAATTGAATTAAGAATATTAAAAATTTTAAATTTAGATTTTTATTCATTCTAAAAATAAAATTTCATATTCAATTGATTGGTGTATATATACAATTGATTGAATATATATGTCAATCGATTGCATACCATGATCAATTTTATAAATATACACAATCAACGTAAATTCAACCTTCTCGTGCTCTTGATTCTATTGCATATGAAAATATCATAGTGTATTCTTGTTTTTTTTTTCCCTTCACTTTTTTCTT
The DNA here is from genome assembly GCA_031216105.1 of Dalbergia cultrata. Classification (NCBI taxonomy): domain Eukaryota; kingdom Viridiplantae; phylum Streptophyta; class Magnoliopsida; order Fabales; family Fabaceae; genus Dalbergia; species Dalbergia cultrata. The sequence goes on along the minus strand of CM062353.1, from coordinate 23,296,838 downwards.
TGAGTACCATCTTCTTCGTGCTTTTTCCATCTCAAGACAGTATCTTATTTATTTATTTTTTATTGATAAACAAGAGTGTCTAATTGTTGGAGGGTAGTGTTGTCATCCTAACATTACTCCTTACTATGTCTTGTAAGTCCATGCTGAAAATCTCTAAACTACTGCTAACAAAGTGTAAGTTAGTTAATGAAACACGAGTTCGATGACTTCAATTGCAAACAGCAGAAAGAAAAAAAAAATCTTTCAATCAAAAACTCATTCAAAATCTTATATAAATAGACATTACAATCACAACCATTCCAAATCTACCAGCCATAAGCATCAAACACGTGTAGGTATGAGGAGCAATAGAGCATGACATGTCCATTTATATTAGTTCAAAGAAAATAAAAAAATAGAATCAAAACTCAGACTCATACAATTTGAACAGTAAAGCCAATACTAACCATTGTCTTAGTGTGTTGTTTCAAGCAGCAGAGAAATTAGTGAAGAAGGATTGGTTTTGTTGTTGTAACTTGAGAGTGGACAGTGCAAGTGGGGTGAGTGGTGATGCTCTCTCTCCTACTTTTCATAATGTGTTAAAAAAAATTTCACTACTTTTGCCACTATACAACCAACATATCATCTACCACTATTTTGTCTTCTTTCTCACTTGTAATTAACTACAGTGGAACTATAGGTGTGCACAAGTGAGATGTACACATTTCATTCGTGAGCAAAGTCCATCAGTAGAATTTGCATTACCTCTACTACATAACTTTAATAAGGAATATCATGGAAGTTGGCAATAATTAAATTTATATATTCACAGTGTTAAGTTTACTTTTAAAGAAAAAGAAAATCATTATGTTAGGTTCAAATCAATATTAAGATCTACGTACGTGCTTAGTTGGTGACATGAACTATCTTGTGGGTCAAATTTGTGGGTGTTCAGCGGGGTATTCATCTGGCCCACATCTTGGACTTTACAAGTGTGGTTTGCGAATATGACTGCCTCAAAATTGTGAGACTATATTTGTTAAAGTTGGTCAATCCGACTCATCTGAGTTGGACTAATGCGGGTCAAGGTAAAATTTTTTTACAACTAATAAATTATATTTAATTATGAATCCGTTTAGCATGTGTCTTCAATTAGTTTATAACTCTTTGTGCAATGGTTTATAATATTTTGTTATTAGTTTATAACTTTTTGTGTACTGATTTATAAATTTTTATATATTGGTTTACAACTTTTTGCCTATTGGTTACACATTTTCATAATATAATTTTATATTTAATTTTGAATCTGTTTAGTATGTATCCTCAATTAGTTTACAACAATTTACTATTGATATAAAACTTTTTGTGTAGTGGTTTACAACTTTTTGCATATTAATTTACAACATTTTACATATTAGTTTACACATTTTCATAATATAATTTTACATTTAATTATACACCTGTTTAGCATGTTTCCTCAATTTGTTTACAACATTTTGTTACTGGTTTACAACTTTTTGTGTAATAGTTTACAATATTTTGTGCAATGGTTTATAACATTTTGCTACTAGTTTACAATTTTTTATACACTGATTTATAACTTTTTCCATACTTGTTTATAACTTTTTGCATATTGGTTTAGACATTTTCGTAATATAATTTTACATTTAATTTTGAATCTGTTTAGTGTGTGTCCTCAATTGGTTTACAACTTTTCGTAATATTAATTTATAATTTTTCAACTCCAGTTTTCAACAATAACAGCAAATTTTAGCTTGTATCAAAGCCATTCTCAATTCGTTTTGCTGCTGAAAATTCTTCTTTTTCTTCCTTCTGTGAATGATGAAGAATGAGAGAGAGAGATAGAGAGAATGAAGGCTTTAGTGAGTGAGTGAGAAAAATAAGAAAAAGAGGAGTAAACAAGTTCTGAAACGAAGGAAGAACGTTGTTTCTTCTTCTTCTTCCTATGAATGATAAAGAACGAGAGAGAGAACCTGATAAAGAGAAAAAAAAAATGAAAGCTTTGATATGTAAGAGAAAGAAACAATAAAAAGAGAATGAACAAGTTAAGGGACATTATTTTTTCTTCTTTTTTTTTTGCCTTTTCTTTTGTTTTCAAATTTGCCCCTCCATATCTGTGCCATCTCAAATAAGTGAAATATGTCATTTTCCTTGATGTAAGTGGCTGGTATATGTTTAGTGATGGTTATGTATCATTACTCTTTTTTTGTTCTTCTTTTTGAGCTGGGAAAGAGTGGGAGGGCTTTGTTTCTGTCTTGCAAAAGAAGTGAGCTTCAACAGTAGAGAGAATGATGGACAGAGAGTTTTATTTTGAATTTCAAAATGCACAATGGGGTTTCATCTCATTAATTGCCTTGCATTAATTGTGAATCATAATTGGGGATAACACCTATGCATTTTTACTGTGTAAAACCCAATTTTAGAGTATAATAAGGAATAAGGAAATAATGATAAGGACAAGGAAGGATGTAGATTGACTAATTTGAATTATTCTGAATCATTAAAATCAATTTATCCTATGAATACTTCAAAAATACTAAGGAGAGATCAACTTGTCTTATATTTTCAATTGTGAGGGATTTTTTTTTAAGGACCAATTTGTTTTGTTATTTTTGGCAAAGATCAAATAGGGGTTTGCTCTATAAGAAAATACTCATTTCAATCAAAACTCAAGAAATTCATATAGGCACAGCTTATTATCTATGACAATTTTTAATTCACTAACTAAATAAAAGGTCTATAAGAACTAATCTATGATATTTAAACTATATTTTCTACTTTCGATAGAAATAAATAATCAGTAGACAAAACAAGAGCGAATGATAAAATTGATCTATTGGAATATTAAACCTATCTAATTTCTTTTAAAAATAATAATATATCATCCTATAAATTCTTCTAGTTAATATATAAAATTTTTAGAGGTAGACCAAATACATAAAAATAAACAGGAAAATTTATAAATTCCATGGATGACCATGGCCACCCTTAACAACATTACCCTCTGCCCCTGAGAGCGGAGGAGGGGTAAGATTTGGGAAGATTCATTTGCATATAATTCCTCCTTTGAGGTTCGATTAAGATCAGGGGGAATCATGTGCAAGCATAAGCAATGCCGAGGAAAATTATCCCTTCGATTTTAAGTAAGCGCAACTATGTAATACATGCAATTACATTCAGATTCTGCTTCTGGCAGGCGAAAAGGAATTATGACAATAACACAGAATCAGTATGAGATTCGCAGAAAGTATAACCAAAATATCCTTCAGGCATATACACAAAACCAAAGGCCATGTAAGACGTATGAAAATAAAAACAGTATCAGATTCTTGGTTCGTTATTAACGCTTCATATTGGTGTATGTTTAATTGAATATGCTAAAGGTTTTCTTGCAGCAATTTGTACAGTAATGTGTTCCTTCACCACTAAGTATAGCTTGCAGCAGCTGCCAATTGTAGAGTGTACATATCGCAAAACAATTTGTCAAAGGTCTGTTTTCCCAGTTTGTCCCTACTTTCTTTATAAATGAAGCAGGATTTAAGTCAAAATTACAAGAAGATTAGCAATTAAACAGGTAGGTTCTAACTTGAAACCAAAAAACAACATACAAAAGCAAAGCAAAAGACTAGCTGCTAAAATAATATAATGATCAGATAGGCTTTTTAAGTTGGCTAGTCCAATTTATGAGTCAATCATGGGCCCCAGTTTGTGTCATAGCAATATACAATTTTTAAATCTTACGCATAGGCTAAAGTTAAAAGTAAAGAGCAATTTATTCTATTTTTATTACCATTTTTTGTCACAATGTTTTACAAAGTGTTACTCGGTCAAATTAGTTTATTTGAATGAACAAGCTTAGTTACTCTAGGATAGACGAGCAGTAAATGCTATTCTTTTTTGTAATTTTCACTATGTGGCACTATTATAATACACCAAACAAAAACATGTTTCTCCTTGAATCGAGAGTCATTGGGCATTTTTTCTGGAAAAAATTGTTATTTATACTCACTATATATGGGATACTGTGTTGACTCAGATCTCATCCAATGTTTAATAGGGTGTGGACCTCATTTAAGTAGAATTCACATATTATTTAATGGTGAATGAGATGTAAGTCGACAAGATGTCTCATATCTTATGAGTATAAATAACATCTTTTCTTTCTAAAAGGCCCAAGCCCAAGTATAGTTTTGTAATTGTTTTTCCTCCCAGTGGTGTAGTTGGGCCGTCTCATAGTATACTGTGATCAGGACAAAAAGCATGCCCCAAAGCAATTACATATATTCTCTTACCCAAAAAAGAGAAACAACTACAAATGCAGGGTATTTATTCATTTTTTTTTTCTAATCTTTAGAAAAGGCTCAAACTCTCGTGAAGGGAATAACAACACAAAAAGAAAGTACAAAAGAGTACAAATACCACAATCAAAAAGAAAGAAAGAAAGAAAGACGTGAACACACAATCTACCATAAAAAAAAAAAAAATGAAAACCCACAACTACAAGAGACATTAACCATGAAAAGATATATAAACACTATCACAAGAATCACAACACAAAACCGTACTAGGGAACTCAATAATCATTTGTCAGACTTTCTTTTATGTCTCCTCCTAGTTTAATTACTCTGGTAAAAAAACTTTTATTCACAATTATTGTGTTGCTTTCCCAAATTTCAGTAAAACAACATAATTTGGGGATGACACAGAGGAATTAGGGCAGTGGGGACTGCTCCGACCTCGCGTAGGTGCCATCCCCTAATAAAATTAACTTTGCAAAGGAAGAGATAGATCCTCCATTTTAAAACTTAAATGGTTGGAATGGAATTAAGAAGGGAATGGAAGGTCTGTAATGGGTTCTTTCTTAGAGCAGTTGCTAGACGCAAAGGGAATTTACATGGCATATTTCCCTTCCCTGTAGTTGGGATCAGATTCAATTCGGGCCTATCAACGTTTACTTGCATGCTTACATTGCGAATCTTAGCTTTGTGGACAAAGCTACAAAGTGAATCCCAGGAGTAATAAACTGCAGACACGAGCTAGCCAAACCTTAACAAACATTTTCAATACACTCCCATTTCATTTGATTTTAGTTTGAGAACATCAAGATATCCCACATTTCTTGGGATAATCATATTATTTTTCATATACTAATAAAACAGGTGTTTGCAACACAATTAATTATAGAGATGAGGATGTTATTTATCATATGTGTTGGACACAGACACCAAAGAACATGTTCTTTTGAAAAAATAAATGGCAAATAGTAGTAAGATACGGGTATAATAACATTATTTTAACATTCAAATTACTAACCTTATCATGTCTAGATATGATAGTAGCTCCACTCACCTCTATTCATTTTTCTGTCTGATGATAATTTTAAATGTTAAAATAATATTGTGTGTATGGACCTTATATATAAATTACCCATGGGAGAGTAGTATTTTAATCAGGATACTTGATTTCTTTATTTTAAAATGAATAAAAAATTATATTTATAAAAAATAAAGGATGACGATCAGCAAATGACTTCCTCATATATAATTTGTAATTTACACGTGAGAGGCACCACTAACATAGCAACAAATGCACTATTTTAAGGAGGATATAAGATTATAGGTTTCATTAATTACTTATAAATGATATGATGAGACGGATATAGATCGACCATCTATGATGACAAGAAATCTATGTGATGAGAAATTCTAAGTTGAACATGATTTATTATATTACCTTTCACGCACTGAAACCACTACTATTTTTATTTTGGTGGTAAAAACCATTACCAGTCAACATACGTAAAAGTGTTTCTTAATCAATATATATATGTAAACTTCACTGCACAATGCATTTATTGCATTAATATTGAAATTATATAATGTGAATATCATGTATCCTTTATAGAAAAAACTAGATGGTTAATATAATTATTAAAACTAAATGGTATTAAAATAAAAACCGAAACTCAAAAGGCCACCATCTATTCTATATATAAATATAAAAACTGAATAGTTAATACAATCAAAGCTAAATTGTTAAGAATTAAAACTAAATGGCATCGGGTAGGATTAGCATCGCAACTCAATGGCCACCAATCCCATGATGTTGATAGTCTATTAAACTTTTTCACATAATTGTGTTAAATCCTATTAAATTGTCTTCTTCAATTTTGTAACTCCCTCTTTTGTTCTGCTCTATATATATTGAGCCTCAAATATTCATTTGAAACCTCTCTGAATGTCATTGGAAAGAAACTGATAAAAAACAACCAAGGTTTAAACATAAGGTACAAATTGTTCTATCTTTTTGCTTTGAATTATTTTTTACGCGCTTACAAAATTTCTCCTTTTTATATGTTTGTGGCTAGGTATCTCATGGGATAAATCAATTCAATATAAGGAAGTGGATGGCATTTCTCTTTTGCAGTGCAACAAATATTTAAAAAGCTTTGAGAAAGGGTATTAATATTTTGTTACTCACATTTTATCGAACTTGAAATTCACTGTGGTATGCAATTATTACACATATAGGAAATGGCTATTGTGAAGTTAAATGTGATAATAATCCTGGAATTGTATTGCGGTGGAATACAAAGAAGCAATGATATGTTGTTAAAGTAATTTCTCAGTTTTGAATCGCTAATTAAAATTTATTGCCAAAAGCATGTGTTTCGACCTTCAACGTTCATTTTGTATTCCGGACGAATAAAGTCTCCTCTCAACCTTCAATTTGCACACTCATTGCTATTTGGAGTTGAGCTCAAACTATCCCTTTAGGTTCTGCTGAAATTATATACTGTGTGGTGGTCAATCTATGGTCCTTTTGCAGCAACCAATGGGTACATAGCTATACTTTGACATGGTTTGCATCTTTATCTGACATGTGACTTGGAGGGTATGATGTTGGACAAATATGAAATTAAGATGAAATTTATGCAATGATAGCCCCAAAATAAATGTCAAAAGGTGATATATTCTAAATTTTAGAGTACTTGATCGTCTTCTTCATTTTTCTTCTCTACTATCTTTTTTTTTTTTTTTGGTGTTTTGAATAGATTTGATAAATGCTATTTTTTTTCTATTGCTCTCCTCTCTTTGAGTGGTTGAACACCATTTAATTACATCAATATATATGGTAGATAAAATTTTCAATAGTTGATAAAATAAAACAAAATAGGATATGTTTTTGGATATAGAATACAAAATTTGTAATTTTAAATTAAAATTAATTTTCAATTCATTTATTAAGTATTATATTATATATTTTATGAATGAGTTTTGAGAAATATGTCAAATCTTATGAATTCTTGAATTTATTCGCAGGCTATTATGTGACAAAGAGCCATACCATCCCAATTAAAAAGAGCTCTTGCAATATTTAGATTCTAATTGAAAAATTATATTGTAATAGTGTTTTTAGGATTGGCTTACTAAATTTGTTGTAATGAACATTTTCAAGTTTACAGAAACAATGATGTTATCTCATTTAAATTGGTATTATTATTTTTCATGTTAAGCATTATGTTTTCCTCTCTACTATCTATTTTATATTCTCTGTGATGTGAATAGATTTGATAAATGCTAATTTTTTTATCTATTGCTCTCCTCTTTTTGGGTGGTTGAACACCATTTAATTAAATCAATATAAATGGTAAATAAAATATATTTGATTATATGAACCAAACTAAATTTAATAAACACAACAATCTTATTATTAAATAAATAAACATAATTATCATTATTAGACTAATTAACATAACACTCTCGATTAAAATTAAATTTTACTAATAAATTAAAATTTATTAGTATTTATTTCTATTTTATATTAGACAAAATCTTTAAACTTAGATTATTTCTTTAAGAATAACATTATGTGTACGTGTGTATATATATAAATGATGTTACTTTTTATTCACAACAAATCAAATTAAGCATCAAATAAGACTAATAACTATATTTCTACTAACTGAAATTTAATTTTAGTATTATATTTAGGTCTATTTTATATTTATAAAATTATTATTTTTATGAGTCCTTTTTATTAGTGTGGAATTTTAAATTTTATATTTGCCTAATTTGATCTATTTTAAAAATGTTTTCATTGAGATTTTATGCGTATATATAATTTTATTTTTCGTGCTTTCATTTTATCAATATTTTTTAATTAGATAATATTATTTTATTTCTTATTTTGGAAAATATAGTTGATGAGTTAGGAAAATCAAAATTAAACACGACAATATAATTAAAATGAGTAAATCTAATTGTATAATAATAATGATTGTTTCATAATTAATAGTAAATAAATATTTTATAATAATTGAAATTATACAAGATAAATAACATTATTTTGTCAAAACCACTGCATGTATTCCACTGAATGAATTTAAAGTAATACGTAAAGGATAACACTTATTAATATAACCGTCAACATTAACATTGTAATCATGGGAGCTGGAAAGAGAATATTACAATAAACCTTTTATTTTATCAATTTTATAAAATTTTTGTCAACTTAAGTGTCGTAATAGAGATTATTAATTTATATAAACTTTGTCGGAATCAATATGTGTGCATTTGAATTATAGTTCTTATGTAAAAAAAAAGAATTAATTGATATTTATTATACAGTTGTACCTTTTAGTGCAATATCGTTTCACATATCTATGTAGGCTGAAATTAAATCATTCATGGACTATAAATAAATCAAATCATTATGATGTCATTGAACACCTATAATTTTAAATTTAAATGACTTATTAGTTTTGAAACTAAAATATGTAATCGTAACTAAAGTAATAATGTCATATTTAATATTCCACTCTGACCTCCAAACAAATGTTTGGGTAATGACTTATTATATGCATTTGTAAATTGAATAATAAAAGCAAAAGTAATTACAACAATGGCAATATTAAACACAATTATTTCTTGAATAGTTTTGGCAATAGAAGAAAGTAATATTTTATTTTGACAATCAATCAATTATCGATATCTAATTTTATGCTAAACATTCAAAAGAATCAATATATTACTATATCCATTTTTCAATCATTGACTATCATACATTTATTTCAAAAGTATTCTTATCAAACACATTGATTGATAAAATATATTATTATATTTATATTACATGATTTGAATCCATCTGTTACATTTTGGGGAATTGAATGGTCAGTAATTTTTTTAACCAATTAAACAAAAATTTGGATATAATTATTAAATACACACACACAACATTTTAAATATATATAGTAAATATACAAAATTTTAAATGCAGACAATAAAAATTTATTTCTTCAAACTTTTACAGCTAAATTAATTATTTCTCTAAATTAATAATATTTTTAACAGATTTATATTTTTATATGAATTATATCATTTAATTTGACAAAAAAAATATCATTTTGATGTTTGAAACAAATTCTCTCATTTCATTATCAGTATATTTAATTGATTTATATTCTTATATGAATTACATTATTTAATTTTAATTTATATTGCTTAATTAATGATATTTTAATCATGTCATTTAATTAATAATATATTTTTCTTGATATATTGGTTTATATTATGTATTTAATTTTTCCGTAGTTGCAAATAAAAAATATTATGTACTTGATAGAAGTAAGTAAAAATTAAAATTGAAAACATAGAAAATCACTTCTCAATGAATATATTGGGCTAAAAAAGAATTTGAACATGATAAATTAAAAAACCATAATTATTTTATTTTCTAACTTTTTCATTAAAATATAGCCTAATTAAACACATAGCCAATAAAAAAATATAAATTTAATGAAGGTGCCCTAAACTTATAGATAAAAAGCATACTAACTTATTTTCATAGACCCGAAGTCCATTTGGATAATACAACTTATATTTTTTGACTTTTTAAAAGTCAAAAGTCACATTTTTTACTTTTTATTTTATTTGATTAAACAGCTAATTACTTCTCTAAAAGTTATTCTTAGTACTTTCGGGGAAACTAAAATATCTAGCTTTTAAGAAGCACTTTTATTATTATATATTTGAATATAAAATAATTTATTCATAATTCATTTTTATATAAGTATTCAAATAAACTATTTACCCAAAATAGGACCATAATATATTTTCTTTAGTTAATTTTTAATTTTTATCAATAAAAATATTATGTGGATCAATATATCTTTTTTCTATTTTATGTTTAGATTTGGCTAGGGTTTCAAAGGGGAAGCATAACATATCTTTATGTTTTTTAAAAATGCTAAATATATTTTTAAAAATGTAAATGATTAAATTTTTTATACTACATTTTCTGTTTGTTCTAATGCTTTTGTTTAAAATAAGAGGCCACAAATGAAAGAAAATCCCTGCCAACTCTTGAAAATAAGCAGAAATATAAGTACTATTTTTTTATTCCACATTTTCAGTAAGTACAAAAAAATAAGTAAAATAATATTTTGAAATTACTTATATAACAAAATAAGATTTTTTTTCTCTCCTAATAGACATATTCAAATTGTTTCATTGTGTTCTATGGAACGAATTTAAAAAATAAAAAAATCTTTCTATATCTAATTTTTTACTATTATCACAATTTATTATTAAGAATAATTTTATTAAAAATAATTAACATAAAATATAAATAAATCTGTGCATCGCACGGGTATTATCTCTAGTATTTAAGTATACTTTCATTATAGCTCTGATCACTGGACACTAGTCATCATCGTACAAATATTAAATGATAAATTGCGTATTTATAAATTTTTTTTATCAAACTATTAATATTTAAAAACTGTTAAGAGTATAAAGGAATTAAATACATTTTACTTTATGAACTTAAAGTGGTATATGCTTGAGTTTCCTTAAGCAAAGTCAAGGGTTTAAACTTTATGTATATAAAAAATTTTCGTTAAGAGAGTTAGCCCCACCATGATGTAGATGTTCCTGACTCGAACAGGACTGCCTCCAGTGGACGATACCTGTGTCTAGGACAAAAAAAAATCTTGACTTTACAAAATATGTATCGTGACACCCTAAACTTTCTTATTAGTACAAAATAACTGCTCAACATAATTTTGACAAACAGTGAATATATGATTTATGTGAACTTAACTCCATGATATTTTTAACTAGGTAACTTGATATCTTGTTTGTGAATTTCTATGTGCAGTAACCCCTTAATTTTTTTATTGTGGGCAATTCTATACCCTGTTATGACATAAAATATTGCACTGTTTGAAAAGTTTGTGATGTTGTTATGCATATTTTGAAAAATCAAGGTTTAACTGCACATAACCTAACATTCAGGGAATAAAATATATTTAATCCTAATTTATTTGATGTGAATTAGATTAATTCATTCTAAGAAAAAAATTCTTCTAATATTATTTTATTATCTACAAAACTTAAATTTAATATCTTACTTGTAGAAATATCTTTAATCTATATTACTTATATTATTATTATTATTTGAACATCTAAGAGTGGGTCTCTATATGAACACCTACTATATCACTATTAAATAAGATAATCATCTTCACTTGCCCCAACTCATCAATCTCATCTGATGATAATAAAATTAATAATATTTAGATATTCAAATAATATTATTGACACCATATGGTTTAACCAAAGCCCATAAGATGTTGGTTAAAGCTAGATTAAAGAATAGACAAGTTTTGCATAGAAAATGATGATTTTTTTAAGTTTCCAATATGCATGATCCACTAAAAAGTTTATAAACTTACTCTCTTCATCCGATCATAATTGTCTTTTAAAGTTTTTACACATAGATTATTAAGAAATCATTAAAAATATACAAACACATGCCAAAACAGTTTATCTTGACAAAATGGAAATTTAGGAAATTGTGCAATAAGAATATTGTGAGAATTTTGTATGAGTGGAAGAGTGCAAGAGCAAAAGTGAAAAAAAAAACTTAATTAATATTTTCTTAAAACTCTTGAATGACATATAATATTAGATAAATTGTTTTAATTTGCCCTAAAATTTTCCCTCCAACTGGACGAGGGGAGTACATTTTTCGATTCCTTAACAAGAATAACCTTAAACCATAAAAGGCTCAACTAGATTCTCCTCCCGGCCTACTGCAGTTAGCATTCATTGCTATATGTAATTACAATAAAATTTTTGGAGCTCAAGCCAAATCTTGAGTTTTAAAACCTTTGTCATTACGGATCGACAAAAAGTGTCCATATAGATTTATAATAAATACATATAAATGTGTTTTTTTTTGTCAAATTGTAATTTTACAAAGTGGTACTTAAAGAAATAAAATTTGAAAAATAAATCTTTATTTTTAGTAAAATATAAATTTTTCCTTAAGAGATGATATTTTACATTTTTATCCCCTCTATTTCTAAAACATATATTTCTATCCTCTAAACATTTAAGATAACCTACACTTTTAATTTATTTTTAAATTTTTTTGTTAATTGTCTATTTTCTCACATATATGAATTTTTTTTTATCAAAAATAAGTTTCATTAAAATTAAATATTTTAATTTTAATTTTTTTAAAAAATATGTGGCTTATAATGATATAAAATATTTATATATGTAACTTTATTATTACTATATTTAGAGAGCAAAATATTGATAGTAATAATAATTTATAACAATTATTTTTAAAAACTACAATCACATTTTCTCAACTATAAATTTTAGAAAACTAATGCATTTTTTTTGGGGGGGGGGGAGAACTACCATTTTAGTCTCCAACAGATTATATCACTGACAATAGTATTATTAAACTCGCGAGTTTACCTAACTTATTTTAAAAATAGTATTAAAAAATGTTTATAACATCCAATTATTATAAAACAAATTCATGATAAAATTTTTTTATCTAAAACTTAAAAATTTAGTTGCAACATAATAATGAAGAAAATACGAGTCATAAAATATAAAATATAAATTAAAATCTTAAGAAATATATGAGATCAAGACTTTAAGATGTGAAAAATAATATCACATTAAGCAATACATCTTACGTTTAATTTTAGAAGCTCTAATTATGAGTGATTATTGTGAAATTCCATATTTTGTTGCTTAAGAGACCAAATTATAATCAAAAGTACAAACTCAGGAGTTTACCTAAATTTATAAGAGTTTACCAGAGTTCACCTGAGTTTACTCAATGCAACTTTAAGTTTTCAAGCGAGTTAACTTGATTCACGGATCTAACCTCATAAACTCATACGAATTTAAGAGTTAACTCGAGAGTTAGATAGTCATAGCTAACAAAATAGTTTTCAAAAGAAACTATATTCGCTCATGGCCTTCAAACACTCATTTCGTTTAACAAATTAACCTAATTAATGTCAACTAGTTTTAGGTGTCATTAACATAAGTGATTATACATCAAATTTTTTGCCAAGTTGGCACTGTGGAATCACCACTCTAGTCCCAAAAAATTGTGTCTTTGACAAAATAGCCCAGTTTTTACCTAGTTACGTTTTGACATTGTAGAATCATTACTTTAGCTTTAGAAGATCATATTTTGACCAAGAGCCCCAAAAAAAGCCATTTTTGTTAATGAAAATGGAGGTTAGTTGATATTTAAGTGAATTTATCAAACAAAATGAATCCTTAGAGGGCCATAGACAAATATAGTTTGTTTAGAGGACTATTTTAATATAATAGCGACATGATTTTTTGGAGGCTAAAGTGATGGTTTTCCCAATATTTATAGTGAAATAACAAAATTTTTCTCATTACCTTGCTCATGATTAATCATTATATACCATATTAATAAATATTTTTATTTTTATCAACATTTTTAAAATTAATAATTTAAAAAATAAAAACACAAAAGAACATAGGAAAAGTAAGAGATAATAATAACTCATAAAGCTAATGTTCAACTAATAAATGGAAATGAGTAAATACTTTGCTCTCACAGCACCTAAAAATTTTCAAAAAAAAGGAATGTAACTTTATATCTTGGAAGGAAATAATTATTACAAATTATTGTTAATATTAGTATTTGTTCTCTTAATATAGTAAATTTTTTAAGCAAACCATACATATAAACTAGATGTAATCCCTATGCATTGCATAGATTTGTTTACATTTTTCTGTAACTTCTTTTAAATGATACCAAAACTAAAACTAGAATAACAAAATATTTGTATTATTATAACATTATATTAATAAAAGTTATAATGTAATCAAATATAAAATCAAATCAAATGTGATAATATTTTTTGTTAGTAATATATCATTAGAATTAGGGATAACAAAATAAAACTCGCTTAACGTCTCCAAAGGATTACTAGCAATGGAGACGAGGATGAGGACAAGTTTGATCCCAAGGGTGAGGGTAAAGGTGGAGGTGGAGGTGGTGTGTTATTCTCGATTGAGAAAGGGAAAGACATAGAGGGGTGGTGATGTTTAGTGATTAGGAATAGGAAATTTCATGAATGATTAAGGATATTTTTGTCCAAAAAAATATAACATGACTGACACGTGTTATTTAATGGAGTAATTATATGTGTCATTTAAAAAAATGTCTGTTTTGCACAATTTGGAATGCATAGGGGTCGCATAGCACAGTTTAAAATGTTAGCATCTCAGTTGTACACGACTTGAAATTCAAGGAGACAAAATGCATTTAACTTTTTATATATATATATATATATATATATATATATTCTCGAAGCGAAGTCATAGTCGAGCTGTTACTATATGACAAATCGTGCATTGATTAACAAGTGTCAATTTCAATTTTGGTCTTGAATATGTCCCTTTTCATTTGTTACCTATTCACCATTACTTTTTATGAGCAATGATATACTTACCAATCGAAAAAAGTTGTTGAACTTAAAATTCTTCATTAATAAATATTTATCATTATGTTTTGAATGAATGATTTTACTTTATCCGTTTTTAGTGCAATAATTCATTATCTTTATAGCGGGTTTAATTATTATAATCTAAACCACTAATAAAAGGTACAATTAAAAAAAACAAAAAAATCGAAAGACATTTTAATAAAATTGAAAGCATTTTCTTTTGCTATAATGTGTAAACATGGTCAAAAGCAAGATTACATGGAGCAATTTCAATTATTGATTATGGTATCAAGTAGGAATAAACTTTTCGAAAATAATCTATACAAATTTCAAATTGGGTATAAAATATAATATATTTGAACATTTTTAAATAATATTACAGTATCAACATAATCCTTTTTGTATAATATTTTGGTATCAGTAGATAACTTTTAATTCAATTTGACTGTATCAATATTAAATATACAAAACGTATATTAATATATACAAAGCATATCAATTAGCACCAGGAATAGAATGTACTTTTAATAATAATTATCAATTGGTGTTAATAATTAATTTTTAATTATTAACTATTATTACTTTGTTAATTAGTATTAATAATAAATTATGATTATTAATAATTATTGTTAATTTTATAAAATAATTAGATTTATTATTTTTTAATTTAATTCTAATAATAAAAAATAATAATTGGTAATAATTAATAATGTGAATAAGTATTATTACTCTTGTTTTTAATTTATTATTGTATATATATATTACCTAGTAATGCTTGTGATATGTAATGTGAATTGCCAATTAGATTACATGCACATATTAAACACTATACTTTAATATTATCAGTAATTTAAAAGGTGACAATCTTTTTTTGTTTTTTGGTGTGAGCCAAAGGGTATCTCCTGACCGGCAGTCGAAGACTAATCCCCTCGAGGCGTATGAGATCATCAAAGTAGATTTTGTCTCTCTCTCTAAAGCTTCTTTATATACACATGGCAGGAGTCAAACCCTTGACACATATTTAAAAGTTCCAACCACCTTACCAATCTTTTTAAGGGATATTCTAAATTTTCAATAATTTGATAGGCAATGTACCAAATGTCATATAAGAGTATATTAAAACTTTTCCTTTTAATTTTTTATTTATTCTTAAGATAACTGATAAACTTTCTTTACAAGTGTTTTAGGAGATTTAGTAATAAACTGGATTCCTTTTTCAAAAAATATTTTAAAATTCTTAATTTTACTTTATATAGAGATTCTAGAAGTACTTTTTCTTAATGATTGAACAACTTATACATATTTGTTTTTTTATTTTTTAAACACAAAAAATCAGTATGAAAAGATGGCACAATTTTAATATTTTCGTTAAAGGGTTTAATTTTATTTTTAAGAAGAAACGAAAAATCATTCAAAAAATGAACGTAATTTTATTGAGAAAAACAAACACATCCAATAGAGGTCTTAGCATTCCTCGAAAAAAAAAATGATTTCCCTTTTTAAGAGGGTATGGCTCCCTAGTTTCACACAAGTGATAACTTAGTGGAATAAGTAATCATTAATTTTAAAAAAATGACACAGCCAAACGTGGCACACATGGTGAATACAGTAACGGGTGCATGCTTGTTGACCGAAAGCAGAAAACACACCATATGTGTAATGTCCCGTTCACGTTTTGTAGAACTGAAAACAAGGTATAAAGAATCCCTTTTATTTATTACTCCCCTCCTTTTTAAGGGATTTTTGTTTTCTAATTTAAAATATAAATTATTTTTATATTTCAATAACTTATTAATTATTTTATATTTATTTTATCTCTCTATTCAAATTGAGACAAAATGAGTGAATGTATGTTTATTGGATTATTTAGTTTAAGAAAATGAATGAGGTTAAGTGATAAAAGAGTATTTATGTCTTTACTTTTATATTTTTCTCCATCTGTTACTAAATAATTGTTCTTTTTAAAAATTTTATTTGTCTAAAAATAATTATTTATCTAAAAAATTATAGTAACATTAATTATTTCTTTTCTATAATATTCATATTAAATACTATCATAAGGTGGGAGGGATAAAATGGAAAAGGAAAGAAAAAGTTGAATTATAAAAAAGAACAATTCAATAAATTATTTTTAAATTTTTCTAATTTTAATTTTTTTAATTATTTTCTTAACTACAGTATATATTTAAGATAGATAATTATTTAAAAATGGCAAAAACATAAGATTATTAAAATTTAATTATTATTTTAATTTTTATACATAATCAAAAAATGACCTATGTTAAGCATCACGAGAGGTAACATTAATTTTAGATTGAAAGCAAAAGGAAATAACCCCTTTTAAGTAAAAAAAAAAAAAACCTCAAAAACTCCCTTCCAAAGTCAAATAAGGAATTAAATATCCCCATTAATAACAGGAGTTACGATCCTTCCTCTTTTGCCACCTCTCTCTCTCTCTCTCTCTCTCTCTCTCTTATACGCTCACATTGATGACACAGCATGTCTTGAAGCTATAAATGAAACCATCCAACCTTCTCCTTGTCCTCATCACTTCAAAACGTACATGGTTCCACTGTTCTGACCGTCCAAAAGAGTCGTCTTAGAGAAACACCACCACCTACCCTCTCAAAAGGCCCCTTTTTGAGAGACAACAACATCATCATTCTTTTGAGATGGATAGGTTGGCATCCTTTGGTGGTAACATTAAGCTCCCCGTTGGGTACACATTCTGCCCTTCCGATGAGATTTTTGTCGCCTACTACCTGAAGAAGAAGGCCCTTTCTCGAAGAAACGATGTTGAGGTTGTGCCAGAGTTTGATGTGTTCAGCACTGAGCCTAAGAATCTGCCATCAGGTATAAGTGGAAAAAAAAAACTCTTTTTTTTTTTTTGGGTACTTTTAAAGGTTCAATATGGATGCTTGAATTGAACCAAAATGGTGCATTGAATTTAATTAAGCCTTGTTTGTGTTTGCAGGTGGAAGGGTTTTCTTGGGCAACAAGTTCTTTTTCTGCGACCTCAAGGACCGTGTGTTTGAAAACATTGACAAAAGGGACGCTGGCTGTGGCCAGTGGAGAACTGATGCTGGGGATGCCAAGGACATCATTCTTGTTACCAAAAACAAGCTGGTTGGCAAAAGGAACAAGCTTGTGTTCTGGAGGAAGATAGGCACCGACTTCATCGAAACTAAGTGGATTATGCATGAGTTCCGCCTTTACCTCCCTGCGGCACTTCCCCACCCATCTCAGGTAAATTATAGAACTGTTGGTCTATGAACAGATTTAGTGTAATGCCTCTTCATGTCAGCTGCAAATTTTATGAGAACCGTTCCGGTTTTGCAATTCTGTACTTTTCATTCGATTAATTTATCATTATATCTAGTAATGGATCTAGAAAATTTTGACAATCAGGACAAACATCCTATATTATCTTAAAAATTAGTGGATTGTATTATTTCTCATTATTTTGCCTTATTTAATGTTACTATAGAGTTAAATCCAATAAAATTGTAGGGTCAAAATTTTACATATCTATATAATTATTCAATAAAATTTAAAATTGTTGCGGGGCATACACTCCCACCCTGTGAACCGGGATCCGCATGCCCCCAATCTTACCTAAAAGTAAGCCCTATGCAATCTTAATGGTAAAGTTGCTACCTTTTGATTTGGAAATTGAGTTCGGATATTGATAATAGTCTTTCTATTAGGATAAGACTACGTATATTTATTTATCCGTAATTTATAATCTACCCTCTGTGAATTATGAACTCAAATGCAGATGTCATCCTGGGCTGGGTATAAAATATTTCTCAAGAAGGATAGGAGGAGCTGCAAGAGGGTAAGGAACTCTTATGATGATGTGGAGCACTCTGACAGGGACGACAGTGATGAATTTGAGGAGGAGGAGGAGGAGGAGGAGGAGGATGAGGAACCCAGTGAAGTGAATTTCGCACTGGAGAGTGGCAGCAACACAGGCCCTCCCTCCCCTAGTTCCTCTGATTCTGACTCAGTTACAAGCCAGTAAAAAGGCAGGAAAATTAAAACTGCCTAAGATTTTAGAATAGGAGTTGCAAATAGAACTTCAATAGTTATGGGAAATCATTGGGAGCCCTTTGGATACCCATATACAACCTTTTTTTTTTTTCTTCTAGTCTTCAGGGAAATGAGAATTGTATATGGGCGTTTGTTTTGTGCAAGGGCTCTATATCTGGTGGTAATGATAATAAGCATCCTGTTCATGATTCAACAGTCCTCTTCACTATCATGCATTTATCAGTTTTGTCAAATTGAGAATAATTGCAATGAAGGCAGAATTAAAAAATAATAATCATATAATATAATATAAACGTCACTCTGAATTAATGCTGAGGCAAATGATTTTTGTCGAGGACAAAACAACGATCCAAAAATATGATAATGAACCAAAAGAAAAATGCAAAAGAGGGGGGGGGGGGGTGGCATCCAATGAAAGCAGGGACTCGCTAGGGAAGAGGTTCTATATTATCTAATCATGAAACTTTATGAAACAAGCGATGCCATATGGGTAAGCACACATGGATTTTGATTCGAATCCTTCTTTCAATAGAACTCAATACTCCATTCATGAGATTCTTTCTTTCACGTTAAACAAAAAATATAAAAGAAACAAAAAGAGATTCTTTTTTATGGAAGTGAAGATAAAAAGGGGAGAAGATATACGTAAAAATCGTCGAGTATATATGGTTAAAGAAGGAATAAAAAATAGGGTCCATGGCATTACCTTCCTATGGACAATAAAGTACTCTACTCTTGAATAGAATTTAAGTAAGCAAATTTTGTTTACTCTGTTGGATTTGGGAGACCCAAACAACACGTAGAGTGAGGCGATCACATAATTGGGTCGGACATCAAATCTTGACTCAAAATTTTATAAGAATGCATCTATAAATTTTCTCTTATTATAAACTACTCACTTAGTCAATTTTCTATAAATGTGAGCTTTCATCTCTCATACTTAAAACAAAATTAATATTCCATGATAATCAATTATATTATATATAAATCAAATGTATTAATTAACACATCAACAAAAATGTGATTCACATAAAGTGTGATATGATTTGATAGCTATATAAAAATCTAGCACATTCAAAGTATATTAAAACTAATTTCATATATAACTGTTAGGTGTGCATAACTGAATAATATATTTTTTCACCGATAATGAGAAAACGTTATTTAGAGGGATAATGTGTTAAACAAGTAAATCCTCTTATTATTATTATTATTATTATTATTATTATTATCCTTCATTAATTAGTCGCACAAAAATTGAAACTTATGGATTTATGTCAATCTCTACCGGACTACGCTAAAATTGTTTCTTGATGCAATGCACTGAAAAAATTCGACGTGATAAGAATATCTGAATTATAAAACTTGGCGTTGGTTGAGTTAGCGAAGTGAACAAGTAACAGAAGGAAAAAAAAAAAAAATTTGTTGGTTGAGTAGGGGAATGGATCAAGGAACAAAAGATTTATATAATGGTTCTCTTCCAGGCTTAGATAACGCAACCCCCTCATGGCTGTACAGAATAAGATTCTTGTCAATAATGCCTAAGCTGTCGAAGTTTTAGAAATAATTTTTAGGGGACACCGAAACCATTAAATATAATGACAATCATGGCAATATATTCATACTTTGCCAAAACTATATAGTAACATGCATACATAACGAGAAATGGGAATATTACAAATAGCAAAGATCAGCAAGTTCCATCAGCTTCTTTCAAATTGAATCCCATTCCCACAACGAGTGGTGCTGGACCACATTAGATTTTTATTTTCAATGTTTGTCAACAAATCAAGTACTGTGTATTATAAAAGCTAAATAACCCTCCCCTGGAAGGTTGATGTATAAAGCTTATACCAATGATTATAAATAATGTTCTGGACCTCTGGTATAATTGAAATGATTGTACAATGATTCTGACAATTAATCTAATATTGATATGGTTACAACGAGCCTTTCACTCACCTCCCTTGAAACTAGGTGATATTACACAAGACACCTCTTGACTTGTTACGCTTGCACTGACCTTCCTGTATACTTAGTGTCATATTTTATAAAGGTGCTTTATGTCAATAGAATAGAATTATTGGATCAAAAACTTACCACTAAACCAATAACTACAATTGTTAGCAAGAACGTAATCCTATTTCCTTAAAGTTTCTGAGAATCACATCTAATTGAGGGGTTACACCTATTACATGTGCCATAGGTTAGGTTGTTAAGCCTATCAAATTCTAAGAGTGATGC
Source organism: Dalbergia cultrata (assembly GCA_031216105.1). Lineage (NCBI taxonomy): Eukaryota > Viridiplantae > Streptophyta > Magnoliopsida > Fabales > Fabaceae > Dalbergia > Dalbergia cultrata. The sequence goes on along the minus strand of CM062353.1, from coordinate 23,275,735 downwards.
TGCAAACAATATCAAATATCACCTAAATTTCAGACGAGGTTAGAATATATTTTCCTAATTTGTAAGAGTCACGAAACTGCTTTGTAGCAAGACTTTGTGATGATGGACCAATGCAGCATAATATGATTTGTTATTTCTTTTATATTGTCTGTCACCCAGTCACCTATATTAAATTGTTTCATTTTTCTCTAATAAAGCGTAACCAAACTATGTCTTGTGTTAGAGGCCAGGATACAAACTATTCACGTGCTTCTATTCATCAACTTTAATTTTTGGAAGAGATTGTTTTATGATATAGTATCAGAACCTCCAATACCAAACGATCATGGTTCAATCCTTTTTATCCCCCTTACGGAAAAAAAAATTATGCCTCAAGCCCAAAAGAGGTGTTTGTGTAAGCGAATGTATTAGAGTATAAAAATCATTCATATGCATTAATCTATCAACTTAAGTTTTTGGGAGAGATCTTCCATAGTGCTTCGGCTACAGCCATTGAGGCTGCATACCACTACTCATATGTATAATGTCTAATATAATGAAAATCAGTATAATTTACACATTTCTGGAATAAAGTTCAAGTATTTTGGACATACCCGTCAAAAAGTTAAAAAAGCAATACTTTGTACAGCTTGTGAAGACATGGTATTTAACAACCGTGTAAGGGATCTCAATATGAACATCCCGTGGAAAATAAAGAAAAGAGCTATGCACGACTGTATATAACTGAGAACTGCCGACCCGGGTTTCTTGCAGCTATGGTAGTAGAATCTTTGTTATTGGGATTTTTTTTTGTGCATCATCACTGGTAAAATTCCCCACGTCAATTACAAAATTAAACAAGTACTACTGTAATATGGGTTGCGGCGTATTTGCTGACTTTCAGGGCCAAAATTGTCAGTGAAGCAGACCTACACATTGGACCATATCTACAAAGGTTTCTTTCCTTATCCTAGTCAAGATTTGATGAACAGCAAAAAATTTCAGGGTGCACTGAGAATGACGTCCGGGGATGTTTTAAACTTTTGTTGTTCAGTTCCCTCATTCTAAGATTTTGTTTAGACAAAATTTGTACTATCATTTCTAGGATATCATGTTGATATACTATTATTTATCATTGAATGAGATATAGACCCCACTTAATTTGCGATCCACATATCATCTAATGATAGATAAAAGTGTGTTGGCATAGTATCTCACAAAATGTGAATACAAATAATACTACTAAAAGAGTCATTGGAGAGAGGACTACCAGGCAAATCGAACTAAGGTGGTCTGTTCCAAATTTGTAAATATAGTATAATTTATGAATGTGGTTATAAACAATAATGTCATAAATAATAAAAGAATTTCATTTACTGTATTGAAAACATAAAATATATATATATATATTTTATGTTTTCAATACAGTAAAATGAAATTGTATCATCCAATCATAATAAAATATATTCTAATTTCTATTATATAATTTCTTTTAAGGAATAAAAAAGTGAAAGACTGAAAGGATGAAATTAAATTCTTATGATATATACATTTTGTGTGTGCAAAGATTAAGAGCGCTCAATAGCCAAAACCCCTTCCTCCAGGACTACATTGGGCAATGGGCACTAAATAAAGGAAACACAGGCATGAGTTATTCAATGATAAAGAATGACACTGAATGAAGGGTTTCTTTTGCTTTGTGAAGAGCGAGAACAGAAGAACATCACTAATTCTGGACAGTGTACCCTTGAGTCGTAGGCATAAAATTATAACTGGAGCCAGAGATTTCTAAATCGTAACAACACCAACCCTCATAGATTCTGAACACGATTTCAGAACGGCTTCATTTATTAAACCAATTCAAACAAGATTACATAGAAGATTATAAAAGGAGCAAACGGAGCAAAGCGTTATTTTGGTGTCTAAATGTCAGAAACAGTGGCTTGCTTTTTTGCCACAAGTCAGAAATTGAAGGAAGAAGATCTTCCTTGCAGCACCAAATGCATAGCTGTGTCCTCAAGAAAAATTGGTAGGAGCAGTGGCACTCATTTAATGCCACGAGGCTTTGGCTTCCTATAAATAGAGCAAGACCAAACCATATCATCCCATCAAGAGCTGAAAGCAATTTTCAGCCGTACTAGAAGAAGCAATATTAGCTTCCTGTAGTGAGAGAAAAAATAAAGAGTGTATATAAGAAAATTTTAAGAGTGTAGTATAAGTATATAATAGGATTTTAGGTATATTTTTTAAATTTCTGTAATATCACAAATTGTAGTAGAAGAAAGTCTCATTATAGATATACTATATTATAATTACTATTTAACTATAGTGAATTTTTTTCAGAGTTTGGTCCGTGATTTTTTTTTTCAAAATTATTAGAGGGTTTTTCATGTTAAAATTTGGTATGCGATTCTCTTATCTTATTTTGTTGGTGTGAATAGTGACAAGTGAGTATCACTCTAAAGTACTGTTCACGTGCTTTATTTATCTATTACTCTCCACAAACTTAGATGCACTTCCGCTCACATCTATAAAGTGTTTATTGTATTCGGGATGTAAGCAACTGTGATATTTCCTAACACTAAAGTTATACATTATATTTATATTTCAATTTAGTTCTCCTAAAATTAAATAAATAGTGAGTTAATCTGTAAAATTTCAAATTTTGATTCAAAGTAATTCTTAACGTGACGTGTGACAAGACTAGATTGAATCACTTGCGACAACAACTTAAATAACATTTGGTAACTACAAAATAAATTATTAATTTATTAATTTTAAGAATTAAATTAATGCACTTTAAGAATCAAAATGAGACTTGCCTCTTAGGAAAAGGGTTGGCAAAAATCTCTCATCATGTTCATCTACAAATAACACATTTAATGTGTGTTTGACTCTGCATTAATAAAATTGATTTTGGATAAAGTTGATTCTGTCAAAATTTATTTTAGTTAAAGGTAATTTTAAAGTAAAGTGTGATATATATATATATATATATATATATATATATATATATATATATATATATTCGGTAGTTTATATGAAAATTGATAGTGTTAATTGTTTTGTGACCCAAAACAAAAGTAATAAAATATTATTTTTGGTCAAAATCAATTCTAAACCTAAAATCAGTTTTAAACAAAAAAAAAAAAACCTAAAAACCGAACAAGTTTAAAATCCAGCAATATCAATTTCAATTTGAGACTCCCAAAGTGAGATTCAAACATGCACTTACTTAAAACAACCCCCTATTGTCCCACCACATTATTCTATTAATACCACCACCTACTTTTAATATGCTAAAACAGCTTCATGTGTCTTCTCATCTGCTATTTTTTTTTCAGGATCTGTCTTCTCATTTGCTTTTTTTTTTTTTTTTCAGGAAGAACTCATCTTACATCTTTCCAAAGATGACAGCAGCCAATAATGAGGACTATTCAAAGGATGTTGATCTTCTTATTGTTATATCTACATTACTATGTTGAGGTTTATTAGCATTGATAGTACTTGAAATAAAAAGAAGGATAAAGAAATATAGAGATAAGTGCAGTAGTCCATAGATATCAATAGGGGATGACACAGCTATCGTATCAACCCCAACTACACTCTAATTTTAGGGATTTTTTTATAGGAATAAAATAAAAAATAATTAAGAAACTTGAAATACGATCTATTCTTAAAAAAAAAATCGAAGTGTATCATGTTTTCACTGTATATAAGTCATACCAGGTGAATAAAATTAAAACTTACACATAAGTCGCACAAGGGTTGTACAATTTATGCACGTATCGTTGGACACCTACAATGCACGACTTATGTACAGTTCTATTTGTACATAAGTCTAATCACCACTCTAGATTGACTTATGTGTTATTTTGTCTATAAAAAAAGATCTCACTTAATCTGGGTTTCACATTCGATTCAGTGATAGATACAATTTTGTTGGATTAATGTCCCATAAATTATTAATACAAATAAAAGTACTCATAAGTGAATATCAAAGTACACTTACATCGAAAAAGGATAACTATATTTGGGTTTGTTTGGTTTAGATTTCGATAAATTATTTTTGAAATGATTGAAGGTAAGAGAATTAATTTCAAAAGAATTGTTTTTAAAATAATTGATTAATCTGGGTTTCACATTCGATTCAGTGATAGATACAATTTTGTTGGATTAATGTCCCATAAATTATTAATACAAATAAAAGTACTCATAAGTGAATATCAAAGTACACTTACATCGAAAAAGGATAACTATATTTGGGTTTGTTTGGTTTAGATTTCGATAAATTATTTTTGAAATGATTGAAGGTAAGAGAATTAATTTCAAAAGAATTGTTTTTAAAATAATTGATTAATGTTTGATATAGTTAAAAGAGTCAATTTCAAAAGAATTGATTTTAAAATAATTGATTTCAAATATATATATATTTATCTTGTTTTGACATAACTTTACTTTGATATTCACTTATGAGTAATATTACTTGTACTTATAATTTGTAGGACACTAAACTGACACACTTTTATCCATCATTGAATGGGATATATAGGACCCGGATTAAGCGAGATATTTTTTTATAAGCAAAATAACACATAAGTCAATCAAGGATGGTGAGACTTACATACATTTCTATTTGCACATAAGTCAATCCAGGGTGGTGAGACTTATGTACAAATAGAATTGCACATAAGTCATGCTACCCATGTGCGACTTAAACATTATTGTAGGTGTCCAACGATACGTGAATAAGTCGTACCATCCTTGTGCAACTTATGTGTAAATTTTAATTTGATTCATCCTAATACAATTGATATACAGTAAAACCCGAATACATTTCTTTTTTTTCAAAATAGGAGATATTTCAAGTTTTCCAATTTTTCAATTTATTCCTACAAAGTAATCCCCAATTTCAGCAAGAGGAATGCCTTATTTGTCAAAATAAATATAAAAATAAAAAACAAACACTTTAAGATGTGGACATGCATTCCGCAAAAGGTGCATGTCAAAATATTTGAATTCATCATATCAGAATAATTTTGGATCAACATGTTCAATTTGTAGACAAACTATTGTAAATGAAAATGAGCTACAATTATATATATATATATATATATATATATATATATATATATATATATATATATATATATATATATATATATATATATATATATAAAATGTAATACTTTACGTACTTATCATCAATAAAATAGTGTTGGTTTTATTTTTATTGAATTCTTTTTTTAATTTTAATATTTGCTTAATCTATTGTATTTTAAGATAACAGATAAAGGTTACCATCCTTCATTTTTTATTGGAAAAAAAACTCTATTATCTTTATTCTTCTCTCCAATTATATTTTCTCTCTATTTCATCAATTAACTAAAAAAGAAAAAAAAAACACTATACTCCATGTTCATAGGTTACAATGATTTTTCTTTTAATTGTTAATTATTATGTATTCAGACCGTGGATATTATGTATATATCCTCCATCTTTTTTCTTTTTTTTTTATCAATTTTCAAAATACATATAAATTAGAGGGGAAAAAATAATTTACCCCATATACTTTAAGTCATGTGCAGATTAGACTCGGACTTTTAAAAGTATGCAATTTGACATCATAGACTCTATTAACTGTGCAAAATGCAGCTTTTGTTGGTTTGCCATGCATATTTTCAATTAAATGCCATGTGTTACTCACATGTCAAATTTTATAGAAAAAATTACCCTTCCAATTATTAACCCCAATCCCAATTCTTCCCCCAACTCCAGCAACCACCATCACAACATCAATAGAAAGTGCAACCTCTCCAACACAACATCAAGGCATCTCATTTTCTATAGCAATACCCAAATTCAATTCCTTTCTTCTTCTTATTGTTTGATCCCCATTCATTCTTCTTCACCACCACCACCCACCACTAAACCCGAGAAGCATATTGCAGTGGAAGGCCTAACAACATCAAAGATGTGATAGCGACACGACTTGCCCAGGTGGGGCGACACGGCTTACGCAGGTGGTGTGGCATGACCAAAGGCGGTGGCGTGCAGACATGGAGGTGATGAAGGCGAGATCCGGTAGTGAGCAATGGTGGAGGTGTGGAAGGCGAGATCCAGTGGCGAATAAGCTTGGAGATGCAGCAGAGTTCACGAAGAGAGGAAGGGTGGCTCAGTTTCGTGTGGTGCATGCAGCTGAGAAGGGAAAAAGGCGGTGTTGGCTCGATGATTTCGTGATTGTGGGTCTCAGTTCGCGGTGAAAGCTGGTGGTGGCTAGGTTTCACAGTGAAGGCTAATGGTTCTTGGGTTGATTTTCTTGGTTATGTTATCTGTTGGTTCTTTTTTTTTTTTTATGTTATCTATTGGTTGATTTTATTTGATGATCATTGCTTTTATTTTTTCTTGGAGGTGAGTTCATGGAGTTGGGGAGGAAGAAAGGTAATTTTTTTTGGAAAAGTGGAGAAGGGAAAGGGTGTGTAGTTGCGTGATTATCGGTGTTCTTCATAGAAGGGTTTTAGGGAAAAAGGCATGTTACCAATGTTCTTCGGGAAAGGAAGGGCTAGCTGGAGGTTGGGGTGGGAAATTTCTTTTTAAGGAAGGGCAATTTTGTAAAAAAAGTGTTTCACGTGCAAGTCATGTGACCACTTAATAGTTTGAATGGAAGTCAATTTAATGGAAGGTGCATTTTGCATAATTAATAATGCCTACGATGTCGAATTGTACACTTTTAAAAGTCAGGATCTAATCTACACATGGTGTAAAGTACAAGGGGGTAAATTGCTTTTTTCCCCAAATTAGAATACACAAACACTACAGTAATATTAGAAAAACTCTAATTGTATTAAAAATAAAATTAAGTCATACATAATTAGTACTATTTAAAGAGCTACATATATTATACCTTCTACATATGTTATACCTTCATAGATATAAGATATACTTTCAAGGGGCTACCCAATGATATGAAGCTTCACTTTTGTGAAGCTCTATGGACTTCTTACTGCATGGCACAATAAAGATGCTACATGTGGAGAGTGAAGTCAATATTAGTGTTGAGATTGAGAAGTTCTTAAGTGTTCGTAGAACAAGATTAAATATTTGCTCTGCTATATTTATTGATTCGCAAATCAGCTATTACATTAAAAATGTAGGGAAAGTTAGAGACAATAATGACCTATAAAATTTATATGCCAATTAATAAATGGATACAAGTGTTTTCTCTTACTCTTAGTGCATGTAAGTATTTCTCATTGAGATTAAGCCATCCTAATCAAGATGTTTCATCTTCCATGCTAAACCCACCCACATTACTCAACGTCTATCTAAATGTTCAGCTTATGCAACTACAACAAATTCTTCATCCTCTTCTTATGCACCCTTTTAAGTTATTTCACCTCTTAATTTCTCAATTCTGTTAATGAGAAAATTTACTTGTTGACCAAAATCCAAATTCAACAACGATTTTCAACAAAGATCACACCTTGTCAACAATGACCTTCTCCTCATAATTTGGATAACAAGTACTCTTCCCTTTTAGATGCATTTTTAGGATTAAAAAAGTTTCTTTTTTTTCAGAGTAGATTTTGATGAAAATGTAAATGGATGTGGTAGTTTTCTTTATAATATGCATTTTGGTTTTACTTGATTCGGCAATGTTGGTGAATCTTGTAGTTGAGTATGCTTTGTTTGGGCATGGATTAAAATGTGCTAACAATGAGTGTGTCACAATAGAAAGCATACTATCTACACATGAGGTGGTCTGGACTAACACTCTGACTAATTCAAACTTATTCACCAGGAATTACTAGAGATAGACTTAATAGACAAAGTGGACTTAGCATTATCTCATACTCATAGCTTACATGTATAATATTCAATTAGATTCAATTTTTCCTTTTTCTTTTTTTGATGTTTTTATTCTTTATTGACTATTCTATTTCCATTGTCCTAGTCCAATATTCAAAGGACTAGCATATTCATATACACAATAAGAATTGTATAAGGAAACTTCCAAAATCCTTTGATTCACAAATCTTGTTGATTTTTTTTTAATTATTATCTTCACCCCTTTTGATGATTTGAATGTGCAATCTATTGAAAAATAAAATAAAAGTCTTAACACAGATTCTGAAACCCAGAATTAAGCCTGGAGAAAAGAAAAGTGCCGCATTCAATTATATATATATATATATATATATTTGATCCAATATAGGATAAAACAAAAAAAGAAATAATGAATTTTATTTTTACTCCTTCATCACTGAATTAGGCCTTGTGACTTATTAAGCATAAATATTGTACACATTTTGCAAACAAACTATGCCATATATAGCTCTTAGGGTAAGGAAGAAAAGGATAAATGTATATAGGCATGGAATCCTTAATGCGTCAAAAGCAATGTAAGTCGTTTTGTGCTTAGTTGAGTCCACCTTATTGGCAAGGATATGAGAAGGGATACAAGTTAAACACCATTAATTTCACAGGAAAATTCCCATGAAAATAATTTTTCACAGCAAAATCCACAACAAAAATCCATAACAAAATTTGTGGATATAGCTTCTTATAGATTTACCAGCGGAATTGACTTTAATCAAGCTTGTTGTCATTTTACTTGCAAAATTACCTGTGAAAAGATCATAGCAAAAATTCACATGTAAAATTTTCTCACCTTGTGGAAGGAAAGTTACTTGCTGATTTTGTTGCAGATTTCAGGTATTACTTGCGGATAAAATTTAGATGAAAATTTTGCATGAATTTTGCATATTTTTCATAGTGTGTATATATATATATGTGTGTGTGTGTGTGTGTGTGTGTGTGTGTGTGTGTGGTAGTTTAATATGAAAGTTGATTCTAAAAACTTTGATAGTGTTAATTGTTTTGTAACCTGAAAGTAAAGGCAATAAAATATTACGTTTGGTCAAAATCAATTCTAAACCCAAAATCAGTTTTAAACCAAAAAAAAAAAAAAACTAAAAACCAAACAAATTTAAAATCCAGCAATATCAATTTTAATTTGAGACTGCCAAACAAGCCCCTATTGTCTCACCACATACTTCCATTAACACCTACCATCTGCTTTTAATATGCTAAAACAGTTGTATCTGTCTTCTCATCTAGTATTTTTTTTTTTCAGGAAGAACTCATCTTACATCTTTCCAAAGATGATGGAGGCCAACAATGAGGACTATTCAAAGGATGTTGCTCTTGTTATTGTTATATCTATATTACTAGGCTTAGGTTTATTAGCATTGATAGTACTTGAAATAAAAAGAAGGATAAAGAAATATGGAGAGATAAGTGCAGTAGTCCATAGATATAGTAGGGGGTGACAGAGCTATCATATTAACCCTCAACTACACTCCAATTTCAGGAACCTTTTGTAGGAATAAAAAAAATGAGAAACATAAAATATGTCCTATTTTGAAAAAAAAAAACTCAAAATTTGTCCCATTTTTAGTGTATATAAGTCGTACTAGGATGAATCAAATTAAAATTTACACATAAGTCGCACAAAGGTGATACGATTTATGCACGCACGTTGGACATGCATAAGTAGTACAAGGGTGGCACGACTTATGTGCAGTCCTATCTGTACATAAGTCTTACAACCTTGGATTGACTTATTTGCAAATAGAAATGTACATAAGTCTCACCACCCTATATTGACTTATGTGTTGCTTTGCCTATATAAAAATATCGCACTTAATTTAGGTTTCATGTTCGATTCAGCGGTATATGCAATTATGTCAGCTCAAGGTCCCATTAATTGTGAGTATAAATAACAGTACTCGTAAGTGAATATCAAAGTACACTTACGTCGAAAAAGGATAACTACATTTGGGTATGTTTATTTTAGATTTTGATAAATTTTTTTTGAAATAATTGAAGTCAAAAGAACTGATTTTGAAAAAATTGATTTTAAATTAATTTATTTATGTTTGATACAGTTAAAAGAGTTAATTTTAAAATAATCAATTTCAAATATAGTTATCTTGTTTTGATATAATTGTACTTTGATATTTACTTATGAGTAATGTGATTTGTACTTACAATTTGTAGGATACTAAGCTGACACACTTTTATCAACCATTGAATGGGACATGTAGAACCCAGATTAAGTGACGTTTTTTTTTATAGGAAAAATAACACATAAGTCAATATAGGGTGGTGAGACTTTTGTACAAATAGAACTGCACATAAGTCATGCCAACCTTGTATGACTTATGCATTATTGTTGGTGTCCAACGATACATGCATAAGTCATACCACCCTTGCACCCCAAACCCCATCTGTATGACCCTATCTCGTTGCTCGTGTCAAGTTCTTACAAATTGTTTGTAAACGATTTGAAGAGCACAAACTAAGGAATACAGCCTGTATACATGCACTACAATTAAACTATCAACCATAAAACCTCACTATGAATGATAAAAGGCTATGCAAAAAGTTTTATGAATACATACCTTGCTAGATTTCTTCTTGTTTTGTTTTGTGTAAATGTTCCCAAATTTCTTTTTTCTATCTTCAATGCCAACCTTCCCAAATTTATTTTTGTTTTCTTTGGTATAAACCTTTCCATATTTCTTCTTATTGTGCTTATTTGATTGTTTAGGGATCTCAACACTCTGGGAGATTTCTAGATCACCACTACTTTCATCACTATAACCATGCTCATCTATATGAAAACTATTTTGATTAAATATGTAGTAGACCGTAGGTTTTGCAAGTCAAAAGGTTGTATTTGTATAGGATAGCCCTCCTCACCATCATTGATTGCATTAGGATCAACGTCCTTGTTTGATCCTGAACTTGTCGAATCTTTAACTACAAGTGCAACTATCAATTGAAAACATAGCCAATGTTTCAATACATTGTAACAATACATAGCTATAAAAATTTATTAGTATCTTCTAAAACTTTGCTACCACTTATTATAGATGAAAAATTAGGTACCATGGAATGACATACCATATACAAAATGCCCATTACATCCTTTTCCTTGCGCCATTTACTATGCAGGAAATAATTGCAATATATTCAAGTTACCTACAAATAGAACATCAGCAGATACAACAAAAAAAAAAAGTAAAAATTTAAACTAACTACCCATTGGTATATACATTTCTACATAGTTACCCAAATCAAAAGCAATAAGATAGAGAAAACTATGTCATAGTTGCCCATTGGTATGTCAATTTTATATAATTAGCTTGATATTTAAAGTCCAACCTTTGCAAAATTCAAAATTAGAATAATCTTAAAGAAAATAGCAATGAGGCTACTCTGCACTATAATACCAAAAGTTTGGTATACAAAGAAAAGTTTCCAATTGAATGCCCGATACATATTCCAATCATTATTCAAGCTAATTAAGCATTCCAGTCAACCACAACAATGCCCACACTCACGTGAAGTCTAGTTGCACAATTCCAAAATCTTTTGCAAATGAATTAGCAACCAAATTAAAATATACTCTATGCACAGATACTTAACTCCAATCATATGTCACAGATTCACAGAAATATTGCAAGAAGCATACAATTACAAATTCAGCACAACAACATAAACCAATCCTCCAGCCCAACCATTTCACACATATGGATGAATCGACCTCTCAACCACACTCAACAACACAGTCATTAATTAAAACAAAAGTCAAGAACGCAACTAATATTATAATGAAGAATAAAACTAGATTTAAGCTATCTCGAATTTGCAAAGCTCTAAGATAAAGAGCGTAGCAACCTAACAAGAACATCAATGACTAGCCAATGGTTAAAAAAAAGATATCCATAAAATTAATACAAGGGTGACAAATTATATAACAAATAAAATCAAAATGAAATGAACCAACACTAAGGAAAATACAAACTCAATAACAAAGAAACTATTTTTAATACCAAAAGCAAAAGAACAAGAATTAAAATTCAGAAACCATGATTATTGCAAGACTAAAGACCTAGTATAACTAAAAAGACATGGATACTACACAATCACAATATATATTGTAATTAAATGCATTTATTTATCTTTTAAAAATAAAAATAGTTGTTTATTCACAAATCTAGGAAACCATTGACAAAATTGTAATTCAACATGCAAGAACCACAGACATACTTGTTATGACTTTCTAACCCGACAAAATATTGATATAAAACAAGGTTAGATTAAAATAAACATGTAACCCCCAACAAATCTGATACCCACAACACAAAATAAAAACACATACACACAAAGCTGAAAGATGAAAGACCCTTATTCTTTTCGACAACCTGAGAAAAGGAGATCGAGAGCTTGAGTGGTGGATAGTGAAGCTCGTCTTTGACCACTCTTCAGCAATCATGACCTTGAGAGAGGGAGACTGAGATCTCCAGCAACGGACAGTGGGGCTCGACCTTCACCACTCTTCAACAACCGTGACCTTTAGAGAGGCAGACCAAGAGCTTGCGCGACAGATAGGAGCTCAACCTTCATATAATGGATTTAGGGAAGAGAGGTACTAGAGCTAGAGGGGGACATGGGTTATTAGCTAGCTTGAGAATGGATTCAAGGAGTGCGAGTTTGCCGAGCTTGAGAGCAGATTTGAGAGGAAGAGCAAATGGGTGCAGGTGATTTTGAGAATGTGGGAGGCGCGGTCACAGCTAGCTTGAGAATGGGTGCGGGTTTGACAACCTTACGAGTAGATTTGAGAGGGACGAGCTTGAGAGTGAATTTGAGAGGGAAAACAAATAGGTTTAGGTGATTTTGAGAGGGTGGGAGGTGTGAGCGATACTCTGTGAGGTTGGAGGGAAGCAGAGGATGGAAAGTAAATGAAGTAAAATGAAAATGAAATCCACTATAGTGTGCTGCTTTTATTTCCCCATGCATGCACCCCGCTACAATTGTATACGGTGTTTGTATAGACACCCCAGCGGGAAGTTAAGATAGCATTTCGGGATTTTATATTATTGATGATGTTATGACATTTTTTGGAGATTTATAATTTCATTTCACCCCCTAGAGACCCTATTACCTATGAGTAGGCTATGACGTAGTAGAAGATTTGGGTTTTATGCTGTCCAGAGCAAACCTCCTTAATAGCCTCATTTAGAACTATGCTGAAGTAATTCAAGAATACAGAGCTAGAATAGATAGAGATAAGGGAGATGTGCCTAGCAATTTTGCACCCTCTACTGATGACTCGAAAGAAGATCCATGAGCAAGTTCCCTCGGTCCAACTCCATTTTGATTATTATTATCATTATTTTGTACTTTTTAGTTTTGTAGATGAAACTTAACCTATTTCACTCCCCATGTTGTGTTGTTCTCAATGCATTGAGGACAATGCATGATTTTGTTTAGGGGCTGAAGAACCTTTAGTTTCCATAAGCAAGTATTATGAGTTGAGCTATTTTGAGACTTCTTATAGTTTTAATCGTTTCCTAGCTAGCATTGTGTTTACTGAATTAGTGAATTAGTTCAATTGGTTCAGCTTTGACTATAAGATTCCTTCATCAGTTATTTTATTTATGAATTCTACTAAGTGCTAGCTTGATGATTGGGACTTGTTAAATGTGAACTGATCATTAGATAGGTACATTGTGAGATTTTGAGCCTTAATTTAGTAACTGGTTTAATTTTTAGGTAAGTTTATTTTTCTTGTGTGTTCCTCACTTTAGTATGTCATTTTAGAACTTGTTTGATTCTTTATTAAAGTTGTGTCATTGTATAGCATGCATTTAAATGATTGAGGCATCCTTTCGTTGTTTTGTCTAGCTACTAGAACATATGGCTAACCTTGAATTGGAAATCCCAATGCTAAAAGCTTTGAGCCTAATATGGCCCTTTTGTTCATGTTTAGTACATTACAAGCCCTAAGCAAAAAACAATTGATTTTGCCTGTGATTGGACCAATATGTTATTGGTTCTAATTAGATTCGAATGGATTAATCTGATTACCTGGTCCGAACCAAACCAATCTAATCTAATTGGTTTGGATTATTAGGTTTATCGGGTCAGTTTTATCTACTTACACCCTAATAGGAGCTATCGATACCCCTAACAAATTGAAATTTAGTTGCTCAATTGCATAAAAAATGTAGTAAAAGACACAACTCACATCGTCTCTCAAGGAAGTATTACTAGCCGATTGGAAATTGAGGGGTTTTGTTTGCCAAAAAAATATTGGACAAAAATCAATTAGATAAATTACATGTACAAAAATTTCTTACAAATCTAGAATTATGCTATTAATGACTCAAAAGAATAATTCATGGAAGAGGTTATTTGCACTAATTATATAATTGCACAATCAGTGATGCAAGTCTACTTTTAGTCACACAATCACATAACCAACCAAGAGATTGGCTAACATGAAAACTAGAAATCATGATTGCAATCCCTATATGCTTATGCCTTCTTATGGGAATTAATTTCAATCCCATTTACCTATTAAACATACTTTAAACTACCAGTTAAATTACACTCAATTGGAACCCTAACTATACATGACATTCATAATTTCAAACATACACATAATCAGTGTCGACTCTAACAAATATAATTGTTCAGTCGACACAAAAATATAAGAGAGAGAGATAACAGAAAGGAAGATTGGAATGTTAAACCATAAATTGCATTAAAATAATGTAGTCTCAAAACATAATCCTTGGAGTCTTTGAAATCTTTGCACTAGGTAGAAATTATAACTACTCCATGGATAGAGGATTAGAACCAAGATAATAAAAGTGCTCTCCAAGATAAATCCAAAACTGTAGCTAGAATGTAAAACAGAGGTAGGAATTCAAAGAATATCTAGAGAGAGAGTAGAGATAAAGGAGAGAAGGAAGAGAAAGAAGCAACCATAGGATTATTTCAAAAGTCTGACCTTAAAACTATTTATAGTGTGTTGATTATATGTCAAAAATTGGGGCCATCTAATATTAACTTACTCTGACATACTAGGCCTATAATTGCATGACTGCTATAGCAGTCTCTAGCTACTACACCACAAGGTCTTTTGTTAATGACTAATATAGCAATCTGGTTTTTGCACCTCAAAATTGCTCTCTCATAGTAAATGTTGTAGCTTTGAATTTCTCCAAGCTCCTCTATGGCCTTCATGCACCGACACAAGTGTCCTTATAAGCAAATAGCACTCACAACAGATTATTAAAATACATGAAACTCCAAAATATATTTATTCATCAAAATGGTGCAAATAACTATAATTGTATTTAGTGATACCCAATGAGGACTAAATGCAAATCATCATATATCACCTAGCACACAAAATGATCCAATATGTTTAGAGTTATAAGGAAAAATGTTGTATGAATACAACGCATCACACGCCAGCCTCGTTTGATTACTATTTAGTCTCTGCTTGGGGTGCTTTGCCCCGTTGTTGGCTTTTTTTTTTTCGGGAAAAAACAAAGGACGAATTTAAAAAGAGTTTATTGTAGTTTGCCTTTTGTCAACATTGCCATTTTCCAGTATTGGGTTGTTTTGATTCAGGCAGCCTGCATTGTCCATTGGTTCAATTCCAATTGTATTTTTTTTTTAAATTTTGGTTTGAATTCAATTTCAGTTTCAAATGGCCCAATCAACAAGTGTTGGGCCTAAAGAAACCCTATTTCAACAAACGAACTTATGGTGCATATCGGTTATCCAACAGTTGCTTTCTCTTTCATGGACCTAAAGCAGCATAATTCCATCGACAAAAAAATAAAAGGCTAACAAAAGTGTAGACAAAACGGGGGGTGGATTGAGGCCAGCACATATGATGATGGAATTTGCCTCAAGGAAGGTGACTAAAAACTTAAAAATTATAGACAAAACAAGGGTAGAAATATTGAGATGTTACGTTTTATGAAATTCTTTGACCAAAAAAAGATTAAGTTTCTAAATTACAATGAACAAATGGTTTAAGATAAGGCATAATATTTGGTAGGAAAACATGTTTGACCAAAAATTAAATATGACCCATTTTTTAAGATGGAGACCCCATTTTTATAAATAATACATATCTTAAAAATGAAATCAAAATTGTGGTTGTCCATATAATATAAAATACGAACACTTCGAATTATTAGAAATATACACACACACGATAAAATACAAGCTAGTTTATAATTTAAATTGAGGTATGTGAATTTAAAAATTTCTCCAATGCCATTATTAAAACTGAAAATCCAAAGTTAATAATGAACTTCATGAAGACGCGCTATTTTTTGTGTTTTGATTTTATTTCAACCATGTGCTTTGTTTAAAAGATTGGTCGAGATTTAATTGAGAAATAATTCAGTCTAATTATTTGAAAATAATAGATGATTAAATACATTACAGTAGTTTTCTTTCCCTCACATTTTAAGCCCTTGAACATAGGACATGCACAGGACAATTATCAGCGGCAAACTAAACTAGTGGTTTTCTTCCTTCCCTCTTAAAAAAAGTCATTTTGTTTGCTTCGTTGGTTTGCTAGTTTCGTTTCTCGTGTTAGTCTGTTTTTCTATTCAATCAATCTCCTTCTTCTCTTCTGTTCCACTAAGCCAATTTTTTTTCCCTTGTGTTGTTAGATCCTAAGAGCAAAAGAGAGAAGCAAGCCAAGAAAACAGAGAGTGTTCTTAACAAAAATATTACACATCAACCAAAGATCCAAAAAAAAAAAAAAAACAAACTCAGAACATTGCAATATTGCAAATGCAAGCTCTTGTGAAAAACAAACTTTTACCCCATAACCATCTCGTTGCATCCTCCATCACCATTCTCAACCAACCAAATCTCTTTATATCACTTTCCTTCCTCTTTGTTACCTCTTCATTGCCACCATATTATTAATTGTAGTTAACCCTTCACACAAGCTCTATCTCTATCTCTCTTTCTCTTTCTCTTTCTCTTAGTTTATTCATAGTTTCATCAATATGGGTTGTGGTATCTCAACATTGGACACAGGAGATGCCTCCCTAAGTCGTAGATCCATGCGAAAAGGCCGGCGACGTGGCGTTGTTCCGCCGGCCACGGGAAACAACTATTGTATCCTCGCAAACAAGAAGGACTCTGATAATGGTGATGAGGGTGTTGCTTTTGGGAATAACAATAATAATAAGGAGGTGAAGCCAATAATATTGAGTGATGAAGAAGTGATGATGATGAAGAGGAAGGAGGTGGGATCCAATGATGAAGGGAATTCGAGAGAGAAATGTTTGGAGGAAGAGAGGGTAGTGTTGATTGAGAGCCAAGGCAAGGATGATCGTGACATTATGCATGCAAAGAATAATAATGTGAAGAAAGTTGATACTGCTATTCGTGATGATGAGCATGAAGAGAACGAGTACAGGGATGATAGCATCATTGGTCCGGGGTCACCAAGTTTTAGGGAATATTGCATTGATCAGTATGACTCTGTGGATCGAAGTTCTGTGGGGGATTCCAATGATTGCGACTCTGAAAAGAATTGTAGTGAGTTTTAACCTGTCATATATGCTTAATTGATAATGATATGCACATTGTTTTCATCTTGTCTTATATTGAAAATATGATTCTTGCTTAATTTATTCGATTTTGACTACAGAGCATTGGCAATAATTCTTTGGTGTTGATTGATGTGAATAATGTTTTCAATGGATTCTGACTAAGATTGATTCTTTGTGTAGGTGATGATGATTCGACAAACATGAAGAATAAGTTAAAAAAGGAGGAAAATGTCAATTGCAATAAGGTAGATTATCTTGGCTCCTAGCCTATTTCCTTTTTATTGGTAACATTGGATAGGAGAGTTTCCTACGTGAGTAAAAGGAAAAAAAAAATGGCTATGGTATGATCTATTTAATGTTTGACACTTTAGTTTTGTCAACCATCATCACTATCTTTCATTATAATAAATAACATATTTTTTATCCAATTTTCCTGAAGTGTTATGCAATAAAGCACTATTTTTTTTTTCTTCCCTATGGAAGACCTAATTTTCATTAGATTGTATAAAAATTGGAAGTAAATGTCTATTTCGGACCTTTAAAAGTGTAATTGATATTTATTATTCATTTATTGATAAGATTAAATTGATTTTTAATGATAATTAAATACTATTAGTTCATTGTTCTATGAACTAGTTTAATGTCACTTTAAGATACATTTTTGGGTATTTCTAGAGCTAGGATAAAATTTTATATTCTAAATTATTCAATGCTTGGCATTCAAGGAGTTAAAATGCAATTGTATTGGGAAATAATGATAACACACAAAAATGGACATTTAATTGTTATTAGACATTATGAACTTTTAATCTGTTATTAGACATTAAAAATTCTGTTTCTCAACTGCCAGGAACCAGAAAAGAAAGAGGGAAGAGGGCGAGGAATAAGGAATGTCATGAACAAGGGAAAGGCAAAAAGGAAAGAGAAATCTTCAAACAAAATAGTTGGACAAACTGCATGAGAGCATGAGAAGATAAATTTCCTCCAGAAAGAAAAGTATAATAGAAAGCATTAGAAGAAAAATATATCTTCAAGTCAGGTTGCTATTTGCCCCAGAAATAGCAAAGAAAAACAAAACTAGCTAAACAAAATATTTTTCCCATTCTATTTCCTTGTATCTTTGTATATTTGAAATTTGCTATTAATTAGCTAGCTACAAAGAAAAACATAACTTGTATCCTTTTTTATAGACACAGAAAGATCTAATTATATCGAATGTGACTATATTGCTAATTAAAATGTATTCTACTCAGATTCCCTTGATCAAAAAGCTGCACTCATGAATAGAGTGGTCTATCATAATTTCTATTTTAGATTAGAGGAAGAAAGAGAAGGATTTTTAAAAAGCAAAAAAAAAATTTGCTTTTCTTTTTTAAACGAAATTAGATGCAAAACGAATCACACCCGACGTTTGGACCAATAAAAAATGAGAGGAGGAAAAACAACAAGGACAGAATGCATTAAGAAGAGAGTTCTCGGTTGGGATCAGAACAAAATAATTAATGAAGGAGAAAATTAAGCACGTAGAGTTCACCTGTAAAGTTTTCTTACCTCATGTGTGAGGAAACCAATAGGAGCAATTATTGTTATTTTTTTGTTGTTTATATTCACTACTAATTTAATAGATTTTTATATGATTGTCCTAAAACACCATACCTCTTTTTTTTTTTTTTATAAGTTTCTTTCATAATTAAACTAATAATTTGTTATTACTTTTATATTATTTAAACTCATTTTTTGCCAATTCAAGTTATTATTATTGACATCGTTAAATAAATCTTATTTTAATATATCATTGTTTGTGTTTTTGAATTTTTTTTATTTTGCAAAAATATTATCCTAATAATTTTATATGAATTTTATTAGATGATAATTAATGTTATTTCAAAATGTTTAATACTGGTTATAATCTTTATTAATTAGTAGAGGACCACTAAATATTATAAGTCTTTTTAATTAATTTATTTAATTAACTATTGATATATAAATATTAAATTATTTTTAGAATTTATAATGCAATAATTATCTACAATACATAGTAGTAAAGTATGTTAGATAAAAAAAAAGTTTTAAAAAATTGAACAAAATAAATGGTATGGTCTTTGTAGAAACAATATATATATATACACCTTTTACAGTTTTTTGCTCCCTTTCCTACTTAACAATGCATTCATATATGCTGACACTATTTTAAATTAAGAGAATCAATTTGTGGTACTTATGTAAAAAACATAAATTTAATAAAATTCATGCAAAAAATGAGTAAAAAAAGGAAGATTCTCAACAAATAAAAGATTGTCGAAACACAAAAAACTAAAAAAAAAAGAGTTCATATTATTAAAAATGAGTTATAACAATTATTAGTTTAATTACATGAAAGAAAGAGAAGGGTAATTAAGGACAATGAAATAAAAGTGCATTGATTTGGGAGTGGAGATAGACAAAAATGAGTGACAATGGTCATTCCCAAAAAATGTAACAAAAAGATTATAGCAAAATGATGATTATATTTTTTTTGAAAATAAAATTTTAAATTTATGTTATATTTATTTTAATTTAAACAAAAAAAATTATAATTTAGATGTTAATTAAAGAAATTTTTTGTTAAAATTATTCATTTATTTAATTTATAATTTTTTAAATTTCAAATTAAAATATCAAATTTATTTTTTATTACAATAATGACACATATATCATTTTAACACAACTCTTATATTTTTAATTATTTTCTCTTCCTTATTTTTTTCCTTTTTCTTTTTTTATTCATTTTCTCTTCTCATCTTAATAAATTATTAGCGTATGAACATTTTTGTTAGGGGGTGTGCAGAGCCCCATTTCATGTGGGGAAGAGGATAGGGAGCTCTATTCTCGGGAGTCAAACCCACAACTCTTACAGGTGCTTGGCAAATGCTATGCATTACCAGCTACGTTATACTTTACTTGAAAAGTATGAACTGTCAAACTCTTTATTGGGACTTTTATGCCATGGATAATTGACGCGTGACATGCGGATGCAAATTACATAGAGCGTGTGAATCACAACACTATAAGAAATTCATGAAAAATATATGGAATTACTGGCGTGTTTTGTATGCCTTACAGACGAATTTATAGAGGGAAACAGATCATTTGTTATTTTCATGTTTATAAATGTTACATATGGATTTTTTAGTCTATAATTGGCTGGAAAACAAAGGTTACAAAATTAGCTTGTTAGAGACAAAAAAAAAAATCAGTTTATAATGGATGAAAAAAAACACCATTTATAGTTTCCAACAACCCACTTACCCTAAGCCACCAATGTGACCAAACAAAATCAATTCAAACCATCTCATAGACACAAACCGAAATCTTTCCAAATCCGAAAAAAAAAAGGGAAAACCAAAAGCAGAAAGGGAAGAAACATGACTGCC
The DNA here is from genome assembly GCA_031216105.1 of Dalbergia cultrata. NCBI lineage: Eukaryota > Viridiplantae > Streptophyta > Magnoliopsida > Fabales > Fabaceae > Dalbergia > Dalbergia cultrata. The sequence continues at coordinate 23,254,887 of CM062353.1, read as the reverse complement.
ATCGCCCCCATGTCCTTAGGCCGCGCAATGCCAGCTGTAGTGGAACCACCAACCCCAAACTAAAGAAAGCATCAATTTTCCAAATGTTCTTTCTTCAATCCTTCACATTAAAAACTAATAACTCAATGAAATCTTCAAAAAAAAAGAAAAAAAACTAAATCGATTAAAAGCTAGAGAACATTACCATGAATACAATAAGGTAAACCATTTGTAAAATGTAGGCACCGGTTACTGGTGGCGGCCCAAATGTTTCATAATAGAGAAAAGGAGAAAGAGAAAGAAAGGGTAAGATGGGGAGGGAGAGAGATATATGAGAAAGAGAGATGGGAGATAGAAGTGAAAATGGGAAATAGGGAAGAAGAGGGGGCATCGCATTTGTAGCCCAAATTATGACGTTACAAGCGGGGTTTTTTTTACCTACAATGTGCATGTTAAATATGCACCTAGAATTTTAAATTATAGATTGATTTTTCCTTTATAATATATTCATTTCATTTTAGACCAATAAATTAAAAGAAAAAATTTCAAAATTAACCCATTACAGACAAAAACAAAATAAATGCGTTAAAGGATTACATTAAAGGCATTATAAATGGATTTTTTTTCATCTGTAATCCATTTAATAAAACGGTGCATTTTGATTTTAATCATTACATATGGATTGTCCGTCAATAATGCACCATTAAATACACGTGTTAAATTTCAAATTACAGATGAATTTTTCCATTTGTAATATATTGAATTTATTTTAAATCAATAAAATGTATAAATTACAGATTGATTTTTGTGTCTATAAGTTTTGAAAAAGAAATTTTTTTCCTTTCAGTATCTATTTGTAATTCTAGTGTGTATTATTTATGTGCCATGTAGCACGAAGTTGCACCAACAATTACAGACAAATTCATAGATGGATTAACTCTGACAAAAAAAAAAAATTCTATTTTCATTTTTTAGTCTATAATAGAGACGAAACAAAACTCATCTGTATTTTGTGTTCCCCCAGTTTCTAGTAGTGCAAGATGACTAAATAAAATTATTATCATTATATTAGTTTTTCCTTCCTTAGTTTCACTATTAGTCCCACATGGCCAAATAGCTCCTACATAAGTTAATTGGTCCCGCATAGCTTGCATGACCAATTTAAGGAGGAGCAACTCCTATATAAATAAAGAGTCTTGGTTTGTATTCAAAGCAAGTGGCACAAGGGATGAGTTAGGTCAGGTTGGATCAAACTCGAACACAATTCAATTTTTAGATCACGTCATTTTTTGGAACCCTAATGTAACCTTATATTGACTCGACTATTGACTGGATGACAAGTCGCATTTATACACCTATTTTCCTTTCTAACTATAAACATTTTAAATCAAAGTTGTGCTTAATTGATTAATAAATGGTGGATTTATATTTCGCCCTCATCATACATTATTAGATAAATTCATGGCGACTAGCATTGTTTCTAATGAATAATTATATTTTGAACTTACCTATGCTTTTAATCTCTTTGTGTGAGTATTATTTGGTGACAAGAACTTTTCCAAGTTGGTGCATTGGACTAAAAAAATACTAAGAACAATTTTCAAGTGCAGTTTAATGATAGTGGGACCGCTACAGCAATCTGTGCCCACCTTAGTGATCATTAGAAGAGGCACTTCCAACGACTGATGGCAAGACTGCCACAATGGTCCTTGACCATTGTCGACAACAGCAACAACAACCACAAGAATGGTGACAACCACCCCAGCTGTAAATGATCACCACAGCGGTCATAGGTGTACACCTAGCATTAGCAATGCACAATTTAAACCCATTGGACCGTATTTTTTATGTTATTTTGCTACATTATAAATAATGACAGGTCAAACATTACAAAAATATTTTGTTCATAAATTTGATTTGGATAGTAATGATAAAAGTGGATCTAAAAACTAGGTCACAAACTATCTAAGCGGGCTTCAGCATCTTGAGTCAGACAACAAACCCTCAACGATAATTTTCCTTATGGGTAGTTTATGAGTGTGCCTATTGTTTCGTGGTACGCTAGCAAACTACTTGGTTGCATGAGTATGGCCCTTACATTTTTCACTAGCACAATTTGCAAAGCTCAAAAGTGATGCAAAACACTATGTGTGGGATGGCTTTTATCTTTGGAAAACTTGTAGCAACCAAGTAGTTCAACAAGGTGTGTCTTAGGAGGAATTTGAGTCCATACTTAAGTTTTATCATACTTGTGTGAGTAGAGGTACTACCAGGAAAGTGTTGGACTTGGGTTTCTATTGGCTCACCTTGTTTAGAGATGCCTGCAATTTTTGTAAGGTTTGTGAACAATGCCAAAAGACAAAGAATGTCACTTGGAGGAATGAAATTCCTTAGCAACCCATACAGTTTTGTGAAATTTTTAATATTTAGGACATTGATTTCATTAGTCCCTTTCCTAGTCCGTTTAGCTATATTTACATCATTCTAGCTGTGGATTATATGTCAAAGTGGGTGAAGGCAATTGACACCCTCACTAATAATTCTTCTATAGTTGTCTCTTTGTTTTAACTCCTACATTTTCTACAAGTCTGGCATGCCTAGGGACATCATTAGTGACCAGGGTACTAACTTCTATAACTAGAGCATGGAGGCTTTTCTTCATAGATACGGGATTGTTCATAAGGTATCCACTCCTTACTATCCCTAAACTAATGAGCAGCCTAAAGTGTCTAACTAGGATAAGGAGAATCCTGACGAAGACGGTGAGGCACAATCCTAATGACTGGAGTATAAGATTGTATGATGCTCTATGGGCTTATTGCACTGCTTACAAAACACCCATTGAGATTAGTCATTTTAGGCTTGTTTTTAGCATGGCATGCCATTTTCCAATGAAAATTATGCATTAGGCATACTGCATTGTTGAGTAGTGCAACATGGATCTAGGCGGGGCTGGTATAGGTTAGAAACTGGAACTACAAGAATTGGAAGAAATGATGTTCGAGGCCTATGAGAACTCTCACTTGTATAAGGAAAGAACCAAGGTGTTTCATGATAGGAACACCTTGAGGAAAGAGTTCCATGAGGCAGGTGGTTCTCCTTTACAATTCACGATTGAAAATGATGCCCAGAAAGTTGCAGTCTCGATGGGGTGGCCCTTTTAAGAGCACCAAGGTTCACCCTTTTAGTGCAGTGAAAATAGAGATCCGCAAGTGTCACGACCCATCTATGCAACATGACCGGTACATAAGGGATTGAGTCCCCATGGAAACCTCTGGTAATGTGACTAGCTATCATGCAATAAAAGTAATAAATATGTGTTCCCAATAATTCAATTTCAACTGAATTTCGTAATCTTAAAGTATTTTAAAAACATAAATCCCAATTGCAAAGCTATGTAATAATAATTATCTAAGTCAAAGCCTAACATAAATTAATAAATAGCTGAAAGTCAAACACTAAATAAAATAATACTATGCATGACTGAGATCCTATTACACAATTATTAGAGCACGACTAAATTACCATGAATTTCTCATAAGCTTCATTTCGAAGCGAAACTCACCAAAAAGAACATGCAACACTATTAAGGTGGATCCTGTGGTGTAACTGAACTTGTAGCTATATCTGTATGGGAGGAAAAGAGAAGGGTGAGTTTATCTAAACTCAGTGAGCAAGTCTCTACTCACAACCCAGATAGGACAACAGTAAAATACATAATATATACATGTAGTTAATATAAAATATTTCAATATTTAAATGCTTAACTAAATTGAAAACAATATTTCAATTGAATTTATAACAATAAGTAGTAGAGAAATAAGAACCAAACTAAATTGTTTATTATACTGAACTGATATCTGATATAGAAAGGGCACCTAATTAGATGCCATAGGCAAACACCACTGTGGGTTCCTTACTGTAACTGGGGTTAAGCTAGTCCTTTGACGGACCATTTTATACCAAAATTAATGATCCCGCAACCATTAATTAACTATTCTATTTCTGACTAATTATTGACTAGAAACTAATATTCAAAATATTTCATTATTCATGTTTTTTATACTAAACTGGGGTTCATGCAATTTTCTAAATGATAAAATAATTCTAAAATATATGTACAACAAGTATGGTGCTAAGAGCTTTCTAAAATTATATTTTCAAGATACCTGTGAAGACAATAATTTTCTAAAATTGCTATAATCCATGAAACCATGTTTTTCTTGGCATTATTCATTCTAAAACTTCATAAACAATTCATATGATACTAGAAAACTACTAGTAATGACCAAAAGTATGGCCATGAGCTTAAATCCACTCACTATTAGCTGCTAGGAGTGCGCTTCCATTGACAACTTGACTCTGGGAACAGGAATGACACAAGTAACTGCCAAAGAGTATAATGGAAACATAAACAACTAACAACATTACTAAGAATTAAATTAGGAATGGTAGGAAAGAAGAATGTAATGACAAAGTCATGTCTAACAACAACCGAACTCATAAGCTTGGTAAAAAGAGGAAGAAAACTAGCCAAAATCCATGAAAATCACTTATCGAAAGCATAGGGATGAGGAAGAACACAAGAAAAATGCGAGAAAGAAACATGGAGAGTGTTGACAGTGGCTAAGGTGTGTTTTCAAGCCCATCAATGAGTTTATATAGTGTTAGGGGTGTTTTGAAGAAATTGCGTCGTTTTGATGTATATTGGTATTGGGGTCACCACTATAACAATTATGGACTGCTATAGCAGTTGACTTGGGAAAGGCCAATCGTGTATCCATACCCTATAGCGGCTATAGACTGCTATAGTGGTCCCTCCGTTGGCCGCCACTGTAACATACGAGTTAACACACTTGACCATACTATAAAAGTCTCCAAAGACCATATGAGCCTCCAGAGACCATACCATATGAGTCAACACATGTGATGACTATAGCGGTCTCTAGAGACCGTACCACATGAGTCAACACCACCTAACCCCGTTCTTAAGTTTTGTTGTCATTGGGGTACTCATGGTTTTGTTTTCTTTTTCTCAATTCTTCCAAATCACTTCTAGTAGTGTTCCAATGATTCCTTGGTAGTTGGAAATGTTATTTCAAGTTCTCTAGATCACATAGATAGTGGTCAAGCACTCTCAATAACAAACGGTGAACGGGTTTAAGCTCGTGACTATATATATATATATATATATATTTGCTGTTATTAATATCTTCCTAGAATTGTTCACACTTTTTGTGAAATATGGAATTGATTTATGCTATGTCAAAACTTTTTAAAATTATGCCAAGTTTAGAAAATTATTATTTTTGTGGTTATCATGAAAATTATATTTTGGAAAACTATGAGACAATTATTGATACTCTTGTTGGCCATGAAGCAAATGTTTTATCTTTCAAAAATAAAGATTTATTTGAGATATTGAGTTGAGGATGATTTACTATAATTGCCAGCGATGTTTTATGAATTTGATGAAATTATGATTATTTCATATTATGGATTTTCTTATCATAATTATAGAATCCCAACTACATGTTGTTGAAAGTGTTGGCTTAAGTATGATTCATAATAATTATCAGAACATACTTTGTGGGCTTCAAAATCACTATATCTACAAGATGAAGATTCCTCAGGCATGATTTCAGAACCCACTTATCCTTGTCAGTCAAATTGTTAGAATTATATGAATTAAGAGCTTTAAGATTTATTCAATTTATATTGCAAGTTAGTTTGATAGTAATTAGTAAGGAACAAATAACGAGTTAAAAGCTGTAAGATCAACAGCCTTGGTAACAATTTGCCTGTCAGAGGACAATTCGCCTTTTAGACTATTCAAAGAATAGAATCTAGTTTGGTATCTGATATATGAGACCTAGTTAGGTGCCCTACCAAAGTTTGGAAATTAGAGTATTATTTATTTATTATGTATATAATTATTATATTATTAGAGTTACTTGTTTATCTTTTGAATACTGTGATATAGATTTCAGAGAAGTTTTCAATATCATTATGTAAATAGTTGTCAACTATTATCTTATGATCCATGTATACTATATATCTTATTGGTTGTCCTATGTGGGTTGTGGGTAAGAGCATGCTCAATGAGTTTCGATGAACTCACCCATTTTCTTATTCATCCTTTGTATATATAGCTACAGGTTTAATCACACCTCAAGATCCACTTAATAGTGTTGCAGTTTTCCATTGGTGAGCTTCGCTTCAAAGTGAAGCTTAGTTTAAGTTCAAGATAGCCATAGTAGTGCTCTAGTAGTCATGTAGATAGGATCTCGAACAATGCATTATGCCATGATATTTTATTTTACTTTACAGTTATTTTATTCATGATGTTTGGCTATGACTCAAATTAGAATTATTTGATTTTATGTTTTGAAATAACTTACATTTATGAACTTCTACTGGAACTGAATTATTAGGAATTGATTTATGGGATTAATATTATATTTAAACTAAGTTTAGCAATATTATTATTATTATTATTATTATTATTGTCAGATCATATTACCCAGAGGCTTCAGTGTGGACTTGATCCTTCACGTGTCAACCACATTTCCAAATCGGATCATGAAAAAGTGGTATTAAAGCCATAGGTTTCTCTACATATTACTAATGCAAGTGTACACAAATAGTATGTTGTTTATGTAAATGGAAGCATACCCATTTGCATCAATATAGTGATATTTGAGGTCTTTAGAAAAGAACCAGACATGTCTTCCATTAGTAAGAGTTCTATCTTTTCTTGGCATTCACGATCTTATTCTAAATGTCCTCATCTTTCTCAAGTATGATTGTGCCACTTATGAATCGTACACAACTTTGGTATCACCACAAGAGCATTTTTCCAGCATTAATGCTCACTTTAGGGTATTGGAATAGGTAATGGTCAATCTTTTTTAGGAGTTGGTCAGGCAAGTTGAGGCTGTGATGCAATCACCTCTAGTTCAGCCTCCAATTCAAAGTCTAAATGGCTCAGCTTTGAAGTAGTTCAAGATGATGGATACGCCTACTAATAATGGGCATATCATGATAGAGGACTCGCATGAGCTCCTCAAGAAGATTGAGAAGATCATCAAGGTCATCCATTGTTCATTTGAGATGGTAGTAAAGTTGGCTTACTTTCAACTGGGAGGCCAAGTAGGGCAATGAGGAGTATTTTCAGGGGTGTGGTGATCCAAGCCCACTCTCCTTCAATGAGGCCTTCATGAGAAGGTTTAACTTTGAGAGCCAGAAGGCTCATATGGTGGATGAATTTCTGAAGCCTTGGTTGGCTCCAGGAATATCAATGGCAGAGTATGAAGAATGTTTCACCTACTTGGCATGGGTGGCTTTATGTATGTTGCTAAGAGATACTAACAAAGTGAGGCCATTCATTCAAGAACTGACCAAGGACATGTTCCTCAATTTCCAGCTTATGTAGGGGTCGTGGACTACACTCAAGTTGTGGATACGGTGGTTAGTCTCGAGAATTGGTTGGCAGAGCATAGAGCAGAACTTGATACCAAGAAAAGTGCCAAGCCTTAATGTTCCTTCTCGAATGACGCAAGTGGGAGTAGAGGGCAACATCAACATGGGCAACAATGGGACAAGTAGGGCTGTCTTCTTAAATCCTATCCCATGCACATCTAACTACTTCTTATACTCAAAGCAGAGGTGGGAGCCATTTCAGTGGATACAGTTCAAGACAAACATATCTAGTTTTCCAGACTTATAGCAAGCGACATTTAGGTCAATGCATGATGGGTACTTTCACATGCTATGGTTGTGGCCAGTAGGGCCACAGGCACAAAGGGTGTAATTTCCTTTAAAGAGCTTCCATTCAAGGGTCGATGAATCTCTAGACACTGGCTAAGTATTTTAGTGAGCGAACCAAGATGGCTCTATTACACTAGCTAGCAGAGGGGTTAGGGGTAGAGTTCCTAGAAGCATAGGTTCAAGTAGTAAAGGTATAAGAAGTAGAATCTATGGTAATAAGGTACATCTCTATTTGTTTGTAATGACTCGACAAGATGCATAAGCATCCAACACAGTGGTAACAGGTATAACATCGATTCATGACAGACATCTCTAGTTTGCCAAACTTATAGCAAGTGACATTTGGGTCAATGTATGATGGGTACTTTCACGTTCTACGGCTGTGGCTAGTAAGGCCATAGGCACAAAGAATGTCATTTCCTTCAAGGAGCTTCTAGTCAAAGGTCGATGAACCTTGCGACACTGGCTCAGTGTTTCAATCAGCAAACCATGACGACTCTATTGCACTAACTAGCAGAAGGGCTAGGGTAGTGGTCCCAGAAGCATAGGTTCAAGCGGCAAAGATATAGAACATAGAAGCTAGGGTAACGATGTACATCCTTGTTTATTCGCAATGACTCGACAAGATACACAAGCTTCTAACACAGTGGTAATAGGTATAACATCGGTTCAGTCTTTCGATGCCATGACATTGTTTGAACCAAGGTCCATGTGCTCATATGTATCATCATTCTTTGCCATACGGTTCAAGGGATTCCCCCATGAATTTCTAAGAGACGATTCTAGTTAGGGTACCTTTTAGAAAGCCCCTCCTCGTGTTTCCAAATCAAACCTATGAACCCTGGGTATTTCCAACACTAGAACATTAATCCAATGCCCAAGACAATAGTTAATAAACCCATGAATGGTGGAGGAGGAACAAGCCATAAGATTACCTTTGAGTCAAAGGAAACAAAACAAAAAAAAACAAGGTGATGGGAGGTGTTGGGCTACCCCAGATCCGCAAGACCCACCTTTAGATCACTCAAAATCGCATTACTAGATTCAAATAAAATATCAAAAGACCAACAAATTAAAATCCAAATATTTGGGTTCTAGTTCAAATCTTGGAATTTTTTATATTGTAAAAACTTCTAAGCAAAAAATGGAAAGTTTAATTGTTCCAAATAATTCATTAAAAATTTCTCTTTAACTCATTCTTATCTAAGGAATAATTATCAAGACTTTTGATCTCAAGAAAATCCTCCTATCATATAGCTCTTCAAGGAAATGTAGGATCCAAGCTTAAAGAGATGTCTAGATCTGCAATGACAGATAAGTGCAATTGACCTCCAATTGGCTCAAAAAGGGTTTTCTTAAGTACAGTTTCACTCAAATGGTTCACAAGATGAGTTTCAAAGGTTCAAACTCTCACATTTTTTTAAAAAAATTTCACGATCCTAACCTTATATTTAAAATTAGGATATTACAAACTTCAATTCAGTCCTAATGTCCATTTAGGTGGAGATCCAATAGAATGACTAAATTGATATTTAAATCTAAAATGCTAAGACTAAATTGAGCTTAAAATTTTTTCCATGTTCAAATTGAATTCAATTTAAAAATGTTAGGATAAGAAAAAAGTGAGTCCACTCTCTGAGCTATTAATTTATCAACAATACTATTTGTCTTGAAGAGATTAATGTGTAAATGTGAGGAAAGAAATTGATCTATCTAATTTCTTAATCCCTCAGTCTTCCTCATTTGGCCCAAGACATTCTTTATCTTCTTCACTCTTTTAGAGCTCGAGGCTATAAGGCTCATGATTTGTTTTCTATCCATAATGCAAGACCACTTTACTATGGATCGAATAGTTGTCTTTAGCCTCCTTAGGTGATTTTAGGCTTCTAGTCTTTTCACCCTTGCTGGGGTCGAGATTGGGGGCTTATGGTCTGGATGGTTGTCCTCAAAGACTAGTTGGCCAGTTACCCACAATGTGAGATATGTGACAGGCTACCAATTTCCAGTGCCCAATTAAGGTTTTCTTATTGGATTTGCAAAATCTGTCTCAACTTAAAGAGGCAAAGAAGGAGGGAGTAGGTCTGGTATGTTGGTTGTGATGAACTTGCCTTCTCCAACCTTAGTGCTGGAGTGTATATGGTGTAGTCGCCATAATGAGAGGAATCCCTATTATGGTGGTCATAATGAGGGGAGTTACCATTATGGCGAGAATCATAGAGAGTCATAAATGTGATGGGTGGAAGGCGCAGAGTGTTGGTATAGCTCAGGTTATTAGGCATGGGTCAAACTATAGGTTGCATGTCTTGAGTTATGAGTGACCGAACAATCAGTTTTTGAGAATAACTATTTGAACCATAAGTTCCCCAGTCTCGAGCCCAGCAAGGGCAAAGAGACTAAAAGCCTAAAATCACCTGAGAAGGCTGAAGACAATCGTTCACTCTAGTGAAATGGACCTGGGCCTATGGATAAAAAACCCAAACAGACTAGAAATTTTAACCTATCAGTATGGACTTGGCTTTTTCTTTTTTGTTCTTTTGATAGATGAATTCATCCAAAGTCAGTGATGAAAATAAAATTTTAGAGCCTCATTCATCAATGAGATAATATAACGATGTAGTCATGAAAGAAGCTAAATGCCCCTAATATTACATACTTCAAACAATTAACATACACCCCAAATCAAAAGCGCTCCCTAGTATTGCTTGCTAAGAGTCAGCTCCCCATTCTCGGCTAAAGGTAGAATTCCACGTTACAATAAACAGTAGCATAGGCAAAATGGTTAGGGAATGAAGCTTCAAAATTGACTGTAATAACTTCTGGAAGGTCTATTAGCTTAAACTTCTAGGTAACGTGCTTAGATTTACTTTACTCACGGTTTTCAATTACAGCCTTCAACTCTAATAAGAACATTCAACATTAGAAGCATATACCATTGTAAAGGGTGGCCATAGGACACATCAGACATCATTAACAACAATTCGACCCTTCTACATTTCCTTTAAAACCATCATAGTGGGCTTCCACACCCTTACTTCATATCAATTAGACTTCCAAAGCAAATGAATTGCCTCAATCAATAAGAAATTCATCTTCAATACATCCCAAAATCTCATACTATCAAATTGTCAGACAACCATCATACCCCTCCAATTAGCATGCTTACTGTGAACACCATATTTTTGTCCAAACATGTTCATTTAATAATTTATTCCATTTTTTTTTAATATTTCTCCGTGTCTGGTCAGTTCAAAGAAAAATAAATAAAATAAAATAAACACAAAAGTGCACAGGATTGCATCAGTACATTGAATGACCCAATCAAATCAAGTTGACAAATTACATCCTCACAAATATCAATTCAATGTTCCAACAGTCAGGGGATAATAATTCTTTGGTTACAGATCAATACATTTAATGCGGATCATTTTATTCAAAGTTCCAACAGAAACAGGAATCATGGCATTTAATGCTTGAGTCGGATCAAGTTGAAAAAAAAGGGCAGCCAAGAATCAGAACATTAATTGCTCAACTGACAGGGTCAAGGATTGCAAGGTATAAAAATTCAAAGACAAAAAAATTTTTAAAAAAGAAAAAAAAGACACAGAAAGAACCAATTCTTAGAGAGAAAGAGAACCGAGCAAATTTTTAGCAAGAAAGGTAGACAGAATAGAAAGGAAGATCAGCAAGAATTGGGCCAATGAGTTGAACAAGATACACAAGCCAACACCAAGCACTAGCAACCCAAGTTCCATCATAACCTCCTCATTCATCAAACTATTATCACCACCAACAGATCAAAAGAACCAAGCCATACCTTTCATGGAAGGAAGCCAAATTTCAGCCACTCTAAAAAAATAAATAAATAAATAAATAAATCACAGCTGACCATCACAATCTTCTCACCATTATCATAACCACCTTACTCCATTATCACCATTACAAGCTCACCTTGAAAAAGAAACCAAACCATAGCAACCGCTACTGTTATCATCGAGTTCTACCTTGAGACTGGCGGACTCCTCTATTCTCATAGCGAAGATCTCTGTACTGCCAGCCTCTATCCTGTCCAGACAGCCGCCACTGCTAGCCTCTAGTCCCCTTTGCGGCCAGCTTCCTCCGCCAATTCCAAGTCACCACAAGCGGCTCAAGGCCCACGCCGCACTGGCCTCGCACACCTCAGCGTGGAGTCCCTCCACCTTGTTTCACCGTCACAGACCGCTGCGCGCCCACCGCCTCGAATTCTCCTCCTCCAGACTCCCCTCCATGTGGTTGGTCCAGATCCGCGAACAGTACTCCGCGATCTGCTTGCCGACAAACATCATGATAGCGATCTCACTCTTCTGCTGCATCTGTGCGCCACTGTGAGTTCCCTCTACCCTTCCAGCCACATCGCACTCCTGCGCCAGCCTCCAAGACCGCACCCTCCACCAGCCAGCTACAGTTTCGCTATTCTGCCATTCACGGACGAAGACACACCTCGCCTCGGCCTTGAACCTGCGATCTCAGTGCCGAACCCAGTTGTGCGCGTCGCCCAGCCTTCTCCTTGCGTCGCGTGAGAACCACCCACGATCCATCCTTTTTTTCTTCTCGCCATCGGTAGTAAGGATTGCTCTCCCACTTCTTTTTTAGTTCATTTTCCCTTGTGTATTGATGAATGCTATGTTAGAGAGATGAGTTTTGAAATGTTTTTATTTTATTTATTCCATCATCACTTTGGTCTTATTTATAGTCAGATTCGTTATCTGTCATGTAGATTTGAGTTTTATTTGGGTTAGCGTGGAGTTAAAGAAGTGGTTATGGGTACTATTTTGGGTCAGATTTGATTTTTTATGTTGGGCCTGTTGATTGGTTTGAATTTATTATTTATGGATTGGGTTTGTTTTGGATAAAAATTTGTTTTGAGGATGTTTCAGGTTTATTTTTTGGGTAGTGTGGGTTAGTCTTTATTTATACCTTGGGTCAAATAAAAGAAAATTGTTGTTATCATAGATTTTAGGAATTTAATTTTTTTTAACGGGTCTCAAAATATCAATAGGTTTTTTTTCTAAAGAATGAATAAATAAAAGGAAATGTCTTAAATGTTTATCTTTATTTGTACAATAATCAAATAAAATTTTTACAAATAAGACCAATCAATACATGTCTTGATTTTATTAATTAAAATTCATCAACATACACCTATTTTTTACAGAACGACGTGACTTTGAGTTCCTCATTGCACCAGAGGATACGTCGGCGTAGCCAACAACTATAAAGTCAAAATTAATTTTTCATAAAATTAGTTCCTTAATTTCTGTTTTAATTTTAGCTTTATTTCTGTAAATATATAATTTTTAACTTTAGCTTTATTTTTATAAATATATGATTACTAATCTTAGCTTTATTTTTATAAATATATAATTATTAATCTTAGCTTTATTTATATAAATATATAATTATTCATTTTTTTTGTAGATATGTAATTATTAATTTCATCTTTATTTTTGTAGATATATAATTACTAATTTTAGTTTCATTTTTGTAAATATATAATTACATTTTTGGGGAAAAATAAATATATTAAAATTATAATTAATTTGCATAATAAACTCTAAGGTAACCGTATTTATATGGATGTATTAGGGGTGCAGTGGGATTAAGTTTCCACCCTTCCTTAATCGTAATCAGACTCCCGAACTTGAAAATTTCATAATTTACCATTGATGGGTCCTAGAGGTTGCATATCATACACACCGGGAATAGTACTCAGACAACTTTGTTGGACACAAAAGAAACCACAGGAAGAGCAACTTGGAGGACTTTATTTCTGGTATAAGGAAGGCGAACACACTAAGATGTTATCACAAGAAGTCAAAGAAGCATGGAGAAATGTTCACATTGTAGGAAGAAATGAGTTAGGAAAACCACTTGTGATTAGTACTCATGAGTATGTCACATGGAGAGAAGCAAGAAAGGTACATCAAAGTGGTCCTAGCTTTCCTATTGAAAAAGGGAATGATCCTCAGTTGTCTGAACAGATAGAAGTCATGAAAGCATAGATGAAGCTCTTAGAACAACAAAAACAAGCAGCGGAACTAGAAGTTGTTATTACACGAAGTCAATGTGAGAAGAAGGAAAAGCTGATTGAGCAATTGAAAGATGAACTTGCTGATGTTCCTAGTCAAGAAAGAGAAAGACAGATGATCCATGATCTTCAAAAGGAGGTCCGAATGATGGCTATTGAAAAGAATGGGTTTTTGAAGCATATTAGCCAATTGAATAAAGCAAACGAAGGATTGAAGACAAAGCTTAGCCAACAAAGACAAATGAAAGAAGAATTGGAAGGTGAAATGCAAAAGCAAAAAGAAGAATTGGAGCTAAAGATAGAAAAGTTAAATGCAAGTCTATCACAGGCTAAAGATGAATGTGACCAGGAATAGGCCCGTTTCATGCAATGTCGAAATCGGCTTCTCCATACAGAAGATGCAAGTAGATTCTGGAAGAAACAAGCTGGTGACTAGGCAATGAAGGCTGAGATGTGGAAAGAAAAACATGCAAGATTAACTAAGGAATTGGGTCATCATATTCCAAAGTTTATCTATCATTTTGAAAGGGCAGAGAAGGAAGTTCTACACAATCTCAAGCTTCATTTACCTAGGGAAATGAATGACTTCATGGATATGAGTAGGGGTATAGCTAGGGGTTTTAAGAGAAAGAAATTGTCCATTCTTGACTCAACTATGATGTAATAGTACCCTTTGAATGAATGAATGAAATGAATTCGTCCTTTGACTTTCCTCTACTTCTCTTCAAATAAATGCGCAAGATTATATCCATTGCGAAGTAAAATCTCCATTGGATATTTTGTCAATTACATTTCTACCTTATAGGAAAATTTTCCTTCTGTGTAGAATGTAAGAAAGAAGATTAAGCTTTACATTGCTAGTATGCTCTTAACAAAGTATATTGTGGACTAATAGCCCCTGTACTTTGGTCCATCACATACCCTGTCTTATGGACGAAAACGTCCTCTGAACAGGATATGAGTCAAGTCTGTTACTATCAAATATAGATTTTATTCCTTGCTATCAAAGAGTTTTTAAGTTTTACTTTTCATTTACTCATCATCCGTTTTTGTGAGACAGGTCATCAAACATTGCTCCTTCAAAGAAAGCTTTGTCCGACAGTAGTGCGTCGGCTAGAGAGCCGTACGAACTTCGATCCAGGGTTGAGACGAAAAAGGCCAAAGATAAGGAACAGACCATGGCTGCAGAAGATAATAACCAAGGAAGGAATCTGAGTCAAGAAATTGATGAGCTTAAGGCCATGATGAAATCCATGTTTGGACCAGAATTCAAAAAGTTCATTGTGGACACTGTGAATATGGCCAAAGAAAACGAGGAAAATGTTGAGTGACCAGGATATGACTCGGATGGGAATGACAACAACGGAACTCCGCACAACAATGCCAACAATGTAGCCTCCCATAACAGTGTGGATAATGAAGCAGAACGATTGAAACTCAAGCAGGAATTGCAAGAAAGCATGCAAGAGCAGTTCCGAATGCTACGTGGACCTAGCCCATATGGTTCAATGAGTATTAACGATCTATGTTTAGCATTGAGCGTGATTATTCCCTAAGACTTCAAGATGCCCGAGCTCATCAAATTTGATGGAAGCACCAATCCCCTTATGCATTTACGGATGTACTGCACAAAGATGGGAATGTGGTCCAAGGATGAGAACTTCCTGATCAGCTTTTTCCCTGAGAGCTTGGAAGGCGCTGCATGGGAGTGGTATATGCAGATGGACCGAACACAGATTCGGTGTTGGGAAGATTTAGCTCAAGCATTCACTAACCAATATAAGTTTAATCTGAATGCTGCACCTACTAGAGATCAGCTGAAGGGAATTAGGAAGAAGGAGAACGAGTCTTTCAAGGAATATGCTCAAAGATGGAGGGCTATGGCTGGAAGGGTCGTTCCACTGATGTTAGAGCAAGAAATGTGCTCTTACTTCATCTGTACTTTGGAAGGTCCTTTTTTCAAGAACATGCTTGGGACTCATGTGAAAGAGTTCGTGGATTTGGTCGAGATAGGAGAAAGAATCGAAACCAATATCCAAGAAGGGAAGGTGGAGCTAGCTACAGGAGAAACAAGTGAATCCAAGAAAGGCTCCCATTTTAAAAAGAAAGAAAATGCTGTCAATTACATCCACCCCCAACCTTATCAATCCACTCCTCGGCTAAACCATTACCCATCTTATTCACACCAACAATATCCACCTCCAAGAATCATCCCAACTCAAGCCCAATATATACATCAACCGCACCAGATTAATCATGTCTCCCAACCACGACCTTATACACCAATAACACCTAGACCCCACCAAACAGTACCACTGACCCACCAGAAAACCAACTCTTCCACAACAACCCCACTATTCAACACCAATAATAGACCTCCAATGGAAAATCGACCATTACCTGATTTCCATATGAGCAATTCTGAGTTGTTCAAGCATTTGTGTGGAGACAACCTGCTAGCTCCACGTCCTGGAAAAACCTTGGTGCCGCCATATCCTCGGTGGTACAATCCAAATCAAACATGCGATTACCATTCCAACTCTCCTGGACATTCTGTTGAAGATTGTTATGGTTTCAGGAGTGCAGTATGGCGCTTAATTGATCGCGGTGCCATTAAGCTGGAAGAAGAACCAAGGCCACACATAAGGAATAATCCATTCCCTAATCATGGTGGAGGACAGGTAAATTCCATTTGTAATGGGAATCATGCAAATCAGGGAGTGGAGAATGTTAAACTCCTAATGAATGAGATCCTGGAAGCCCTGAGGAAAGCGGGATATGAGATGGAAGTCGAAGGAAGGAAAGGAAAAAGAACAGTGAAGGTAAATGAAAGTGATTTATTTTGTGAATGTTCCGGAAAGAGCATCACATAGAAGAGTGTCCAGAGCTAAAGTTCTTTGTTGAAAGAATGGTCAAACTAGGGGTGCTCGAGTTACCAAAAGGCATCAAACAGAGCATCAATATGGTCCATCAAGCTCCCCCTATTTTTAAGGTTTATAAACCTGAGCCGGCACTTGTTTTCAAGATACCTAGGCCATTTTCCTATGAGAGCAATCACGCAGTTCCATGGAAATATGAAACTATCATAGAATCCCATTCTGCAATGTCCGGAGAAATAACCCCTAAACAAGGGGCAGTTCCTGTCTTCAAAGTGTCTAGATTGCCTTCTCATCCCGCAATCCATGCAAAGCCTGATCAACCAAAAATAATTGAAGAGCCTAATGGTGAAGTATGCTTAGAACCATTTGCATCAGAATCCATAACAAATGTCACAGGAATAGAAGGGATCACTCGGAGTGGTAGGTGTTATACTCCAGGGAATCTATTAAAAGACCCTCAAGTGATATCTGAAAGCAAAGGAAAGAGCCACAATGATGAAGAAGAAGAATTTCTGAAAATAATGAAACAAAGTGAGTATGATGTGTGGATCAGTTAAAGAAAACATCGGCAAAGATCTCACTTTATTCATTGATCTTAACTTTAGAAGCTCATCGCAACGCGATCAAGAGAGTATTGGATCAGACATATGTACCAAAAGATGTGACCCCGGATAAGATTGAAGGGATTGTGGGTGCAATCAGAGCCACAAATACCATCATCTTCAAGGAGGAGGAAGTTTGTCCTCGTGCAGTGGGACGTCCGAAGGCGCTCCACATTACCCTAAAATGTCAAGGTTGCAACATCGCGAAAGTATTGATTGATGGGGGGTCAGCTTTTAATGTGCTTCCTTACTGCACTCTGCAGCAATTACAG
The DNA here is from genome assembly GCA_031216105.1 of Dalbergia cultrata. NCBI lineage: Eukaryota > Viridiplantae > Streptophyta > Magnoliopsida > Fabales > Fabaceae > Dalbergia > Dalbergia cultrata. The sequence goes on along the minus strand of CM062353.1, from coordinate 23,237,321 downwards.
ATTGATCCTTCCACAATTGCACCAAGTGAGACAATCGTCAAGGCATTTGACGGATCATTGCGGGAAATCACGGGTACCATTGACCTTCAGTTGGAAATTGGGCCAACCACATTCTTGACCAGATTTCAGGTGATGGATATTGAACTAGGGTATACAATGCTGTTAGGAAGACCCTGGATTCATGAGGCAGGTGCAGTTCCTTCTACTCTTCATCAGAGGGTGAAATTCATAGATTGCGGAAAGCTCATTACAGTAAAAGGAGAAGAGGAGTTGTTGGTGACCAAACCAGTGGTGGTGCCATATATTGATTGCGCTGAAGACGCTCTCGAGGTTTCATTTCAGAATCTCAAAATAGCTGAACTAGAGAAACAAAAAGGTGACGCACTTCCAGTGGCTACTCGAATCATGCAAAAGAGCGGATTCAAAGAAGGAAAAGGACTAGGAAGTCATTTACAAGGAATCAAGGATCCAATTTTCCTCCCTGACAATCCTGGGAAGTTTGGCCTTGGATATGAAGCTACAGGAGAGTTCCAATCTGTTGAATCTGCCAAGAAGAAAATTCCACATATCAGGGACACATTTCCTGCGTCTGCAGCAGTGGTAATAATAGAAGCATCTGAAACCATTAGCACTCTCGAAGGAGTCAAGGAGATGCCTCTGCTAGTCTACCCAAGCAGCAAGCCATTGAACAATTGGGATTCTGAGCCCTTAGATGATTTGTTGTATTTTGAGTAATGAACATTTTAGTCACCTTTGTTATACTTCAATTTTAATTAAATAATTATGCATGGGTTTTTCTCTTCCATTCTCTTTTCGTATTTCTTTTTTCTTCTTCTTCTTTCTCTCTTTTCTTTTCTTTTCATTTATTTTTTCCTCTTATTTATTTCGAGTCTCGTGTCAATTCCAGGGACTCATCTCTTTCAGAATCTCTATCTTGTGCAAATGAATGTGAAAATCCATTAACTGATTATTGTGTTACAACGGACTTGAATGAAAATGAACGAGATGAAGATCCTGAGTTGTGCCAACAATTTGCCCAAATCATAGATTCAATGGAAAAGGGGATAAATCCACATGATGAGATTGTCGAAATTGTGAATCTAGGTAATAATGAGGATAAGAAAGAGGTGAAAATAGTTGACAACCCAGAAAGAGAAGAGATGATTGCACTGTTTCATGAATTCATAGATGTTTTTGCCTGGTCTTACAAAGATATACCTGGTTTGGATCCAAAGATAGTGGCTCATAAAATCCCATTAATTGAGGGGATAGAACCTAAGCGACAGAAGTTACGGAGGATGAGTCCAGAAATGTCACTCAAGATCAAGGAGGAAGTCAAGAAGCAACTTGATGCAGGCTTTCTAGAGGTCCCGCTATATTCCAAATGGATAGCCAATATAGTACCGGTGCCGAAAAAGATGGAAAAGTCAGAATGTGTGTGGACTATCGGGATTTGAACAAAGCTAGCCCAAAAGACAATTTTCCCCTTCCCCATATAGATGTCATAGTTGATAGCACAGCAAGGAGTCACCGATTTTCCTTCATGGATGGTTATTCAGGTTACAATCAGATCTTGGTGGCAGAAGAAGATAAGGAGAAGACATCATTCATCACTCAGTGGGGAGTATTTTGCTATCGAGTGATGCCGTTTGGGTTAAAGAATGCTGGAGCAACATATCAGCGAGCAATGGTGACCCTTTTCCACGACATGATCCACAAGGAACTAGAGGTGTATGTGGATGATATGGTAGCAAAGTCACGAGAAGGAGAAAGTCATGTTGCTGTGCTAAGAAAATTGTTCGAGAGGTTGAGGATTTACAAGCTTCGATTGAATCCAGCAAAATGCACATTTGGAGCATCGACTGGAAAGTTGTTGGGGTTCATCGTTAGCAAGAAAGGTATTGAGGTTGACCCAGACAAGATTAAAGCCATCCAAGGCATGTCAGTGCCCAAGACAGAAAAGGAAGTTCGAGGTTTCTTAGGTCGTTTGAATTACATAGCAAGATTCATCTCCAATTTGACCAATACTTGTGACCCGATATTTAAACTATTGAAGAAGGATAATCCGAGTAGATGGGATAACAGATGTCAAGAAGCCTTTGACAAAATCAAGAACTACTTGTCAAATCCACCTCTCCTGGTTCCACCCACACCAGGACGACCGTTGATACTCTACCTCACGGTGTTGCATGGGTCAATGGGAGCGGTGTTAGGGCAGCATGATGAGTCCGGTCGAAAGGAACAAGCCATTTACTACTTGAGCAAGAAGTTCAACAATTGCGAATCTAGATATCTGGCTATTGAAAAGACTTGTTGTGCACTAGTATGGATGACGAAGAGGTTACGACAATACATGCTCCATTACACAACTCTGCTTATATCATGAATGGACCCCATGAAATACATTTTTGAAAGCCCATATATTTCCATAAGAATGTCCAAATGGCAAGTAGCTTTAGCAGAATTTGACATTAAGTATGTGACCAGAAAGTCCATAAAAGGAAGTGTGATAGTAGACCACCTGGCTGAGAATCCACTAGAAGAATATCAGCCAATAGAATTCAAATTTCCTGATGAAGAAGTCCTAGCAGCTGTAGAAAAGGGTAATGAAAGCGAGGAAGAAGGAGACCTAATGTGGAAAATGTACTTTGATGGTGCCGTCAACATTCACGGGAATGGAGTTGGAGCAGTATTAGTGTCTCCTGCTGGAAAACAGTTCCCAATCGCTGTCAAACTAGCATTTGATTGCACTAACAACACGGCTGAATATGAAGCGTGCATAACGGGTCTAAAAGCAGCAATAGCACTTGGTGTAGAGTATCTAGAAGTCTACGGGGATTCAGCTCTAATCATCTTTCAGGTCAATGGAGAATGGCGAGTTAAAGAGCATAGATTGCTGTCATATTATGAACATCTCACGAGCTTAAAAGATGAATTCAAGGATGTGGGTTTCCAATACTTACCCCGTGAACAGAATCAGTTTGCAGATGCATTAGCTACCTTGGCTGTAATGACCAAGCTCGATCTGGAAGTAGAAATGCGACCTTTGCAAGTGATTGTCAGAAAAGAACCAGCATACTGTTCTAATATTGAAGAAGAGCCTGACGGCCGACCATGGTTCTACGACATCAAAAGGTTCATTAAGGAGAAAGAATATCCAACATCAGCAAATGAGAATGACAGAAAGACACTTAGACGACTGTCACTCTCATTCTTCCTCTCGGGTGATATGTTGTATAAAAGAAGCTATGACGGAGTCTTATTAAGGTGTGTTGACGCTGTGGAATCTAATTCCATCATATCAGAAGTCCATGAGGGTGTTTGTGGAACCCATGCTAATGGACACACATTATCTCGACAAATCCTCAGACAGGGATATTATTGGCTCACTATGGAGAAAGATTGCATAGGTTTTGTCAGAAAGTGCCACAAATGTCAAATCTATGCTGATCGAATCCATTCTCCTCCTGTGCCACTGCATACTCTGACATCACCTTGGCCGTTTGCAATGTGGGGCATGGATGTCATAGGACCAATTAGTCCTAAAGCTTCTAATGGTCATCGATTTATTTTGGTCGCCATCGATTACTTCACTAAATGGGTAGAGGCTGCATCTTACGCCAATGTAACGCGGAAAGTGGTGGTGAAGTTCCTGAAGAACAACATCATTTGCAGATATGGATTGCCAGAAAGGCTCATCACAGATAATGCAACTAATTTCAACAATTCAGAAGTCCAAAAACTGTGTGAGCAATTCAAGATCAAGCATCACAACTCAGCTCCTTATCGACCAAAAATGAATGGGGCTGTGGAAGCAGCAAATAAAAACATCAAGAAGATCTTAGGGAAAATGGTGGTCGCGTATAAGGATTGGAGTGATATGCTGCCTTATGCATTACACGCCTACCGTACTTCTGTTAGATCCTCAACTGGGGCAACTCCGTATTCACTGGTGTATGGAATGGAAGCAGTCACACCCATAGAAGTAGAAATACCATCTTTAAGGGTCTTGGTGGAAACAGAATTAGATGAAGCTGAGTGGGTCAAAATGAGATACGAACAATTGAACATGCTTGAAGAAAAACGGTTAACTGCAGTTTGCCATGGTCAGTTATACCAGAAAAGGATGGCTAAAGCATTCAATAAGAATGTTCATCCTCGAATTTTTCAACCGGGGGATCTTGTTTTGAAGAAGATTTTGCCAAATCAAGAAGATAATAGAGGCAAATGGGCACCCACACATGAAGGACCTTACATTGTCAAAGATGCTTTTTCTGGAGGAGCTTTGATCTTGACTAATATGGAGGGCCAAGTACTTGCTAAGCCGGTCAATTCAGATGCTGTGAAGAAATATTTTGCTTGAAGATTAAAATGCTCGCTAGGTTGAAAACCTGGAAGGGCTACCTAGGCAAAAATTAGAGTACAAAGAGAAAAAGAGAAAAGAAAATTCTCGCTAGGTTGAAAACCTAGAAAGGCAACCTGGGCAAAAGTTAGAGCAATTTTTAAGTGCTAGGTTGAAAACCTGAAAGGGCGGCCTATGCTATGGTGAAAAATCGGACCAATGACCAAGGAGCTGTGGGATACTGAGACTAGGGCAATTCGAGATTGGTGGATCATGGCTTATTTGTGAAAATGCAATAAAGGATTGTACGTGCTATCATAGATTTCAAGTCTGGTGTAGCCAATGGATCAGCGAAGTAGGTTAATCACATGAAAACAGCACTACTAGTCTTGTCTTTATTCCTTTCATTCTTTATTTCTTCCGTATATTCCGACAATTGTTGAAATACTATAAGTACTCTCCAGTTTCAAGTCCAATAAAATTATTTTTCTCTTCTTCTATGTCTCTGTTTATCTCATATTTTCTTTTATTACCATGCATAATCATGATATTATAATTGAAGTACAATCAAGGGACTGGTCTGCTAACAAAACTCATGATTGATAAGTCAAATAAGGAACTTGAGGATTAAGATAGGCTCACAAAGGAAAAGTAATAGAAATCAGAACAACAGATGGAGTAATGAAGAAAACTGGGGCAATAAGGAGAGGCCAGAACAACAGATGGAGTAATGAAGAAAACTGGGGCAATAAGGAGAGGTCAGAACAACAGATGGACTAACAAAGAAAACTAGGGCAATAAAGAGTTGTTGAACTGTCATCAAATGAAGGTGTTTGAAAACTACAACGAAGTGGTTCACGAAACAACCCATCTGAGTAGACAACTCATTATGAGAGACAAAAGCTTTCTTAAGGACAATGTGAAGACGTCTCAAACTGGGGCGATTTTAGTTTTAAGGAATATTCTTATCTTTACATCAGTTTTACAACAATTCCATCATCATTCATCGTTATACCAATCTGGTGTCATTCATCATACCATCATTACATCAGTTTCACAATAATTCCTTCACCATCTAAGCATCATTCATCACATCAGCTTTACATCACAGCATCATCACATCAATCTTGCACTATCAATCATTGGCATTATTCACTTTCACAAATCTTTTAAATTTTACAATTCCACAAGCTGTCGATTTTACTAGCTTTTACTTTTATTTGCTTTCATAGACTTTTATTGCTTTCACAGACTTTTATTGCTTTCACAGAAATTTACTGCTTTCACAGATATTTAATTGCTTTCACAGATTTTTATTGCTTTCACAGACATTTACAGCTTTCACAGACTTTTATTCGCTTTCACAGACATTTACATACTTTCACAAATATTTACTGCATTCACAGACTTTTACTGCTTTCACAGACATTTATTGCTTTCACAGACTTTTACATGCTTTCACAGACATTTAATTGCTTTCACAGATTTTTACTTGCTTTCATAAACTTTTACCTGCTTTCACATTTACAGTTTTCACATTTATCAGTTTTCACATTTATATGCTTTAACATTTACATGTTTTCACAGACTTTAAATTTTCACATTTCACAGGCTATTACTGCTTTCACACTCACCTTCACTACCTTCACATTCACTATCTCATTTTCACGTACTTCACATCTCACACCCATTCCACATTCACAAGCTTTTGAATTCTTTATTGTCTTTCAGTTTTCATCAGATTTTGCATACATCTGATGTTCATATAGGTTTCATTCCCTACTTGACATTAGCAATGCGTATTCATCATAAGATCATTTAGCATTATTCATTGTCATCATGCATTCATGCATATTAGTCATTTAGACACCATCCAATTAGAGCATCCCACATTGTCATCATGCACTTATCATCATTAACATCACCATCATGCATCATGCACTCAGAATATCTTATTATACATTCATTTCGTTGTGCATTCACTGAAATCATGCATTAGGTCCTTCTGTAACATCCATAAGATTTTCTTTGCATCGTTACTATGCATTTATTCACATCATACATTTATCATTATCAACATCACCATTATGCATCGTGCATTTGGACAAGATGTGTGTTCATATCGTTACTTGTTCCTTACAACAAAACATCCGAGTCACAGACTTTATATTTTTCAATAAAGAACAAGTAAAGAGGGGCAACTGTGAACACTACATTTTTGTCCAAACATGTTCATTTAATAATTTATTCCATTTTTTTTTTAATCTTTCTCCGTGTCTGGTCAGTTCAAAGAAAAATAAATAAAATAAAATAAACACAAAAGTGCACAGGATTGCATCAGTACATTTAATGACCTAATCAAATCAAGTTGACAAATTACATCCTCACAAATATCAATTCAACGTTCCAACAGTCAGGGGATAATAATTCTTTAGTTACAGATCAATACATTTAATGCGGATCATTTTATTCAAAGTTCCACCAGAAACAGGAATCATGGCATTTAATGCTTGAGTCGGATCAAGTTGAAAAAAAAGGGCAGCCAAGAATCAGAACATTAATTGCTCAACTGACAGGGTCAAGGATTGCAAGGTATAAAAATTCAAAGACAAAAAAATTTTTAAAAAAGAAAAAAAAGACACAGAAAGAACCAATTCTTAGAGAGAAAGAGAACCGAGCAAATTTTTAGCAAAAGAGGTAGACAGAATAGAAAGGAAGATCAGCAAGAATTGGCCCAATGAGTTGAACAAGATACACAAGCCAACACCAAGTACTAGCAACCCAAGTTCCATCATAACCTCCTCATTCATCAAACTATTATCACCACCAACAGATCAAAAGAACCAAGCCATACCTTTCATGGAAGGAAGCCAAATTTCAGCCACTCTAAAAAATAAATAAATAAATAAATAAATCACAGCTGACCATCACAATCTTCTCACTATTATCATAACCACCTTACTCCATTATCACCATTACAAGCTCACCTTGAAAAAGAAACCAAACCATAGCAACCGCTACTGTTATCATCGAGTTCTACCTTGAGACTGGCGGACTCCTCTATTCGCATAGCGAAGATCTCTGTACTGCCAGCCTCTATCCTGTCGAGACAGCCGCCACTGCTAGCCTCTAGTCCCCTTTGCGGCCAGCTTCCTCCGCCAATTCCAAGTCACCACAAGCAGCGCTCGCGTCCACGCGCACCAGTTCTCGTCGCACACCTCAGCGTGGAGTCCCTCCACCTTGTTTCAGCCCCGTCGCACTGCCGTGCCAGCCACCGCCTCGAATTCTCCTCCTCCAGACTCCCCTCCACGTGGTTGGTCCAGATCCGCGAACAGCACTCCGCGATCTGCTTGCCGACAAACATCATGATAGCGATCTCACTCTTCTGCTGCATCTGTGCGCCACTATGAGTTCCCTCTACCCTTCCAGCCACATCGCACTCCTGCGCCAGCCTCCAAGACCGCACCCTCCACCAGCCAGCTACAGTTTCACTATTCTGCCATTCATGGATGGAGACACACCTCAGTTCAGCCGCGCGAACCTGCGATCTCAGTGCCGAACCCAGTTGTGCGCGTTGCCCAGCCTTCTCCCTGCGTCGCGTGAGAACCACCCACGATCCATCCTTTTTTTCTTCTCGCCATCGGTAGTAAGGATTGCTCTCCCACTTCTTTTTTAGTTCATTTTCCCTTGTGTATTGATGAATGCTATGTTAGAGAGATGAGTTTTGAAATGTTTTTATTTTATTTATTCCATCATCACTTTGGTCTTATTTATAGTCAGATTCGTTATCTCTCATGTAGATTTGAGTTTTATTTGGGTTAGCGTGGAGTTAAAGAAGTGGTTATGGGTACTATTTTGGGTCAGATTTGATTTTTTATGTTGGGCCTGTTGATTGGTTTGAATTTATTATTTATGGATTGTGTTTGTTTTGGATAAAAATTTGTTTTGAGGATGTTTCAGGTTTATTTTTTGGGTAGTGTGGGTTAGTCTTTATTTATATTTTGGGTCAAATAAAAGAAAATTGTTGTTATCATAGATTTTAGGAATTTAATTTTTTTTAGCGGGTCTCAAAATATCAATAGGTTTTTTTTTCTAAAGAATGAATAAATAAAAGGAAATGTCTTAAATGTTTATCTTTATTTGTACAATAATCAAATAAAATTTTTACAAATAAGACCAATCAATACATGTCTTGATTTTATTAATTAAAATTCATCAACATACACCTATTTTTTACAGAACGACGTGACTTTGAGTTCCTCATTGCACCAGAGGATACGTCGGCGTAGCCAACAACTATAAAGTCAGAATTAATTTTTCATAAAATTAGTTCCTTAATTTCTGTTTTAATTTTAGCTTTATTTCTGTAAATATATAATTTTTAACTTTAGCTTTATTTTTATAAATATATGATTACTAATCTTAGCTTTATTTTTATAAATATATAATTATTAATCTTAGCTTTATTTATATAAATATATAATTATTCATTTTTTTTGTAGATATGTAATTATTAATTTCATCTTTATTTTTGTAGATATATAATTACTAATTTTAGTTTCATTTTTGTAAATATATAATTACATTTTTGGGGAAAAATAAATATATTAAAATTATAATTAATTTGCATAATAAACTCTAAGGTAATCGTATTTATATGGATGTATTAGGGGTGCAGTGGGATTAAGTTTCCACCCTTCCTTAATCGTAATTAGACTCCCGAACTTGAAAATCTCTTTCAAGTGACTAGTTTACCAAAATAGTTTTCCAATTTTGGCTATAATTAAAATTGGTGGCGACTCCCATTATTTTAAATTGTTTGTCATTCTCGTCGCGGCGCCCTCAGGGTACGTTGTGACACTTACACATGCAGTCACATACATACCTATGATTACTATAATACCTCATAGTGTATTACTCACACAGTATCACTCACTCATGCCAACTCGCATTACTCTATAATGCTCATAAACTGTATCACTCATAAAGCGTATACCTTATTTCTCACATTATTTCACTTTACACTATCTTATTGTATAACACTACTCCTCCTCATCTGAGCTATAAGCCACCCTTTTTATTTCTCTTAATTATGTTGATTCAAAAAGTACTCACCAAAGGCAATATTCACACACACACACACACACACACACACATACACAAGTATTACAAAAAAGAAATTCAACAGTCATTTCTAACATCTCACAATTATATCACTCCTACCTTTATTGGTATCTCATCTCAGTTCATTATTACTGACATGTGTGTATACTTTCCTCTCCCTACTATACTCCACTCCCTCATAAGATACATAGTGTTTAACTTAATATAAATCACATGCTTTAGTCATTCTGTTGAATTAATACATTATCTGCTTTTCCTCAAAACAACTTCCATTCTTTATTGGAGAAATTCCTACAAAAAAACATAAAAGCAAGCCAACACAAAATATACATACACGGTATACCTTCAACATCCATTAACTCCTCTTTGCAACTCACACAAAATAGTGAAATTATGTGGTCTCAATCTTTAGAACATGAATGCAATTGACATCAATATGTACACCAGACTCCAAAAACATTGCACCCTTATCTCCTAGTGAATGACTACTTCCCATATTTATTTGATAAAGCCCTCTCTCGTGAACATTACCACATAAAAAAAATGGCACTATATACCTGTAAAATAATCACATTTCTCTGTCCCCTTATAGAAATCTCAATTAGATCATCCCTAGTTTTGAATATGCCCATTCTTTGTGCCAAAATAAAGCCATGTCCCAAGCCTTCTCTTTACTTAGCTTTCTCTTTTCAAAAACGGCATTGTTCCTGCACTTCCATACTGTCCAATTGGTTACAAAAAATGTTCGCCACTAATCCTTTATATCATATTTCTTATCATTTATTCCCATCCACTACTAAAAAAGATTCCTAGGATTAGTAAGTGCAGCCTATTTCAAATTTCAATTTTGTAACCATTCACACCAAATGGAATTAGTTTAATATGTAGAAAAAGAAAATGAACAAATCCCTTGCACAATAGTTACATTTAAATTCATCCAGATTTGACAACATTTTTTATAACATTCATCAATTTTCTTTTAGTTGACCAGGGTATTCACTACCAATTGTAGTGACTAATTTTTTTTAGGCAGAAGCTCTCATAAAGAGGCAAACCTCTAGCCACGAGACCCTCTTCATATATACCTTTAGGAATCAAATCCTTGAATGCTTGAGGAACCCAGTTAGCTACCAACCGTGCTAGACCTTGTGATTCATCAATTTTCTTAATTTATTGTTATAAAAATAAAACTAGATTAAGGAAGTAAATCTAACAACTCAAATTTAATGTTTCTCTCCTCTCTCATAGTATTTTGAAGCACCCTAGTATCTGAACCAGCCACTTGTGAGTGTTAAGCAATCTTCAAATGTCTGTTGTTATGAGAGTCTATACCTGATCCAATATTATACCTTTTGATTCACCAAAGTAGGGAAAAAAATAGGACACAAAAAATATTACTATTGTGGTTGATTAAGAAATAGATAGATAGTTCAGCAAAATATTTCTTTTGTTTCCGATCTTTAAAATTAGAATAATAATAATAATTTTTTTTTAGAAAAAGGCAAACTTGTGTGCCCGACACCTATTTTTCTCGGTTTGGTGTGTGTTGGAGTATAAGCATTCAGCCATATATCCTTGGAAATGAAAGTTGTCCTTTGAAAACGATTGCTCTTTGATTTCATTGCTCTTACGATCTCTCTTCAAAATCAAGCAGCACGTCTTTTTGACCCATTAAGTTTTCTTTTCCTTCCTTTCAATTTCAAAGTTACAAATATCTTCCATATTAATTTTTTTCATATTTGACTCCTCTTAAGTGAATATATTGGTAAAGTGAAGAAAAACGAGAAATAAACCACTCTTTGATCATTTAGTATGACCTATATACAATTGAAATTATTGATTTAAAAGTGATTAAGTAATCTTTTTTTCACTTTAGCAACATTTTTATTTGAGAGTAGCCCAATTTGTGCCAGTCTTATTGGAAATATTCATGTTAGTTCAAAACTAAAGATTATTTGGTACGATAAGATGTTGTTTGTGTCTTCAAAGAAGCAAGCTTTGTTTGTTATAGAAGTTGGGAATGCTTTTCGAAGGGAATTGTTCTGTAAAGGCTAAAGGGAGAGAAATCTCATGTCAATAAGCCATTTACGGGAACATTTTATGTTATTTTTGAAGTTTCTAAACCATGATCTTTGTTGATTAGTACGTAGGATCAAAGTTGAAGACAGTTGAAAGTTGCAAACATATATCTTAGCCAATGATTGCACTATCTTCCTGCTTTTCGCTATTAGCATTTCTCAAATTACATATTGTATATTTTCCTAAAATACATTGTTGAAAAATTCTTTTTCTTTGAAGCATCTAAAGCCTAAAGTCTTTCAACTCTTAAGGTTGAATATGGTAAGCAGCGAATAATTTACTTTGCATGCGTCATAGCATTCGAAAAACTAATCAGTCTTAATGGATGACTGTCCTCCTCTAGTTAGATCCTAATAAGGTTTCTACTAAGAAGTTGGCCTTGAAAACCAAGCTTAACGGTGTTCAAACATTGAAGTAGGGACAATAATGACATTTCACTTGAATTTTTTTTTTTTTTGAAAAATCACATGCTTATTACTATAAAGGATAATAATGGTGTAAATGTAATGATTTAAAATTATTTAGGGAAGTTTAATGACTTTTTAAAATCAAGATAAGAATAAGTGTAATTACGAAAAAACTCAAGAGAGATGTTGCAATTTGTCCTTATTATTATTATTCTATTTTTTTAGGATCACAAGTTATGAAATTAAGTATTATTTCAGAGTAAGTTTTTTCTTGGTAAAAGTTAGTATTAAAATAAAATTCAAATTTCTAAGTTGCAAGTAATGCTAGCTTAATTCTATAAAAATTAACCACCACGTCATATGTGTTATTGTTATTATTATTTTATTTTTCGGTTCAACACATTATGTGGATTATATTAAAATTTTTAACACAATTGAAAAAGATGAAATTAAAAGTCGTGACTAGTCCAGCTCCTCAAAAATCAAAGAAACAATTTGCCAGCTATTTTACGCTATTAATGCAATACGATCCTCAATCCATATTTTATTTTTTGTATTCCTTTGACTTTTCATATTTGAAACACCCACAAAAAATGAAAAAAGGAACTTCTTCATTGATGTTTATGATGCTCATATAGGTGTCCTCATGAAAACTAAGGTTCATAAAATGGACATGAAAAATATGGTGAGAAATCCACAGCATAATGTCATAGTAGCCAAATGAACAAATGAATTGATTATACTCAAAGCACTCTACTTTTTAAATACATTCACGTTGCATACATATATAATATTGCCTACATTTTGTGTGGATGTCAACTTTGACATAAATTTCAAAATGTATTAAATCAATTTAATACAGTCGCTACTGTATTACTAAAAACATTACATAAATGTATACTCTGAATAGTGTAGAATAGGATTCAAACCTCAATAGATATTTTATTGAGGAGCCTTCTAAAATGGGTTATTTGTACTTATAATGCATTTGATATTATGTCGACTCATATCTCATTCATCATTGAATGGGTGTAGACCTTATTTAAATAAGGTTCACATCTCATCTAATAGTGGATGAGATATGAGTCGACATGGTAGTTCATGCTTTGTGAACATAAATAATATTTTTTTTCCTAATCTCTCTTTCCATCATCACCGTAGGAAACACCCCGGGCCATCTATCAAGCTCCTCAATGCCACCCACTATCCTAACCTTGCACCACTCAGCCATCCTGGTCCTTGGCGCCACCATTGCCTATTTGGACCCAAAAGATGACATTCTTTCTCTTATTTCTTTCTTACTTCAAGCCACCATAATGCATTTATTTTGTCTTCACTTGTTCATGATTTAGTTGATGTTATGGGGTCTTAGAGATGGCAATGCAATTGTGACCTTTCCAAGTGATAAAGTTGTTTCCATTATTATTTTTATGTTCATTGTTAAAACTTGCAACTTTGAATACATATTAAACTAGCTAGATCTAATTCTTTTCATGTGTTCTCGGTGATTGTCATTGATAAAGATTCTTCTTTGATAATTTTATGGTAGCTAGTGCCATAGAGGAAATGAATAGAAACAAGAAACCATGGATGTGCAAAATGTGTTGGTTACATTTAAATGATGTTAGCTTCATGTGAGAATGTGCTATTGCTCTTTCAATTTCTTTTTGTTGTAATTGATCTCAGCCATTAACACAAAGAATTAAACATTAGTATTTAAGAAATATTTTAAATATGGGACCATAATGGTCGAATACTCTGCCCTTTCCATTTTATAAGGCTCCATTTTTTAAATGATTGATACACAGAAGAAAAACGAAAGGGCATAAATGTGAAAGAAATAGGCATAAGAAATGGGTATTTGAGTCTGACGCCTCCACTGTCAGTCAAAGTACGGTTCAAATTCCTGTTACATAACATAGAACAACTTCATTCCTTGTCTCACATTATCTCTGACCATTGACCATTTTGTTGCTTTGTTAAACTTGCAAGTAAATGCTTAACGCCCAAAAGATGTATGACCCATTTAATTAGCGCTTCAAATATCTATTATGTTAACTAGTGAGACTAACCTTTTAAAAGTGAAATTTGAAGATGGTCTCAAAATGAGAAAAAAATATTAAATCTTCAAATTGGCCCTTAAAAATGTATAGGGAATCAATTAATCCCTCAAAGTTTAAAAGTCTAAAATTGATCCTCATATTTGAAAAATAAAGGATACACTAGTCTATTCATATAGTTTTGTATATTGTGTGGAGGGACTAATTTGTCCCACTTTTACTATATGAAGGGACTGATTTGTCCCTTTTTTAAATGTGAGTAATTAATTTGGAACTTTCAAATTATAAGGCATGTGGTTCGTGAGATGTTTTTGCATTCTTGGGAATTCTATTCCCATGAAAGGCACTCCCAAGACTAGCTTTCCCGAACATGCAATATAGAGGTGTTTGGTATATCAAGTGGTATACCTGGAAATACAGTTTATTTGTCCAAAAATACCCATGACCAAATGGTGTCAACGGGCAGCAGTTTGATAGTAGTTTGGCAAACGTTAGACGGTATTCTAATGATGGTTCAGTGGCGATTTAGTGGTGGTTCAATTTGGGCAGTTTAGTCTCTTCATTCCTAAAATGTTCCCATGGTATAGGGTGAGAATGAAAATGAGGGTATTTGCAAATACTTTTTTTGTTCGCTAACAAAACATGGGAACCTTGTATTCCCCCATCAGATTCCCAAGAATATAAAAACATTCTGTGAGCCACAAGGACTAATTCCCTAATACATTTATGATAGACCAATTTAGGTATTTTGTCAAAAAAATAATAATAATGGTAAATTACACTCACTTCTTTTGAGAGTTGTTGAAATTCAACAAACCTCCTTTCTAGTTGTGCGACCTATGCCAAGCTCCCAACCCTAATCTATCCATTTTTGGATTAGTTATAAAAAAATGGCCTCACCCTCACCCTCTTTTACTCACACTCTCATCTTCTTTGTTCTTTCTCTCTCTCTTTCCTCAGTCATCGATCCAAAGCCAAGCCAACAAAGGAAAAGAAAAGAGGTTGTTATTTTTTCTTTTCTTTTTCTTTTAATTATTATTTTCTTATTTGAGTTGTTTTAAAACATGATTGATTACTATGAATCTATGTATGCTCTATGATTTATCCTCTACTTGAGTTCATGATCAATTGTTAATTTGCATAGCCCGAGATTGTGATGGTTCTTAAGGTTATGTATGTGAGTCAAGTCTCACATCGGTAGGTTTGATGAAGGAGGAGAATGACTTTTCCTTTAAATAGAAGCTTTAGTATCTATTTTTAACACACCACAATTGAGAGTCTGTACAGTAGAGAGGGTGCATGTGGGTCATTTTGGGTGATGAGTTTAGCAAGAAGGTTGGCAAAAGTTGCAAGTTGAAAATTTTGTTAGTGAAGTTATTTTTATCCCTTTTAGAGTTGTGGACATAGATTGAAGTGATCGAATCACATGAAATTATTGCGTTCTTTTATTGTCTTTGGTTTATTTTCTTTTTGTACGTTTTTATGGGTTCATTTCGCTGCCATAACAATGACATTAGAGCTTTGGTTCAAGAGAGAAGAAAGTAGTCATTACAGGAAGGAAAAAGGGTGATGCCGTTAATGACATCATCACCTTGTCATCAAGAGTGCCACATCAGGAACATCTTTCTTGAGGAATTTTTTTAATTGCTTTTGTTGATTTTTTGGATCTCTAAGTAGGAAAGAATATTTTAGTCATGGTGAGTGTGATTAAATTTGAGGTTCCGCTCTATCATAAGTTGACTAGGGAACGTGACTGATACTTGTGAGACTGAATTCCTATGCAACCTCCTAGGTAACCTAACTTACTAAATGCACGGATTAACGTGATTTTCATACTTAAAATGTAATTTAATCTAAATCACCATCAAATTGTCTATTTAAAACATAATATTAGAACTCGTAAAACTTAAACGTAGCAACGTTCATGATCATAGAATCAATTTTATTAAACTTAACTCATGCCTCAGCAAACACATGTTAACGTAAGTTGGTTCATTACATAAACAAGTTGGAAATATAAATTGGTTCAAATACTTGAAACTAAATACATTTGAAGGACAATTATAAATTCTAAAATTTAAATATATAATATGAAATTAGAATGCATAGTTCAGATCCTTACTACACAACTACTGGGTCACTCTAATCTAATATGATTCTAGACTAAACCTTATTGTAAAGTAAAGTTCACCATTGGAATAGCTGCAGACTACTGGAATAGTGACTGAGCAATACTTGGAATTGTTGTCACTATTCCAGTAGTGAAATGAGGAATGGAGAAGTGTGAATCAACAGACTCAGTGAGTAAATTCTTACCTACCACTGACTTTTGAACCCAAAACATTTCTTACAACTTTTGAACCCAGTAACCCCAAAGAAGCACTTTCTCAACCTGTCTAGAGACAAGCAATGCAATCTGAATATAATGCTTTGTTAAAGAACAACAATTGGACATTGGTTCCTCTTCCAGCTCATCATACTCCAATTGGATGCAAAATGGATTTTTTTGTATCAAATATCATCCTAATGGCACCATCTTTAAGCACAAAGCTCAACTCGTGGCTAAGGTTTATCACCAACAAGTTGGCATTATTTTCATGAAACATTTAGCCTTACCCATTACTTTTCAAATTCTGCTCACTATTACCCTTTCTTCTGGCTGGCCTATTCATCAATTGGATTTTACAAATGCTTTCCTCAATGGTGATTTATGTGAACAAGCCTTCATGCATCAACCTTATGGCTTTCAAGTTAGTGGTCCTCGTTTAGTTTGCAAACTTAACAAGGTTCTTCATGGCCTCAAGCAATCCCCTAGAGCATGGTTGCTAAACTTTCCACTGCCTTAAATCATCTTGGCTTCAATGCTACTAAGTGTGACCCCTCCTTATTTGCAAAACTCATTCCTCACTACGCCATATTTGTCCTTGTTTATGTTGATGATGTTCTCATAGTTGGTTCTTCACCTTCTGTCATTCAAACTCTCATTTCCACCTTACACAAAACCTTTGAACAAAAAGACTTAGGCCACCTTCATTACTTCCTGGGGATTGAAGCTAAGAAACTCCCAAATGACACCCTTCATTTGTCTCAAGCCAAATATATTACTGATCTTCTCCTTCATGACAGCAAATCTCTTCCCACTCCTATGACTTCTGGCCTAAAACTTACCAAACATGGAACTGATCCTTTTGACAACCCTACTCTTTATCGATCTATTATGGGCAGCCTTCAATATGCTACCATTACTCGTCTAGAAATTGCCTCCTCTGCTAATAAAGTGTGTCAATTTTTTGCACTCTCCCCTTCTTTCCCATTGGAAATTAAAGCAGTAAAACGTATTCTTAGATATCCTATAGGCACTTCTACTCATGGTATTCTACTTAGACCTTTTCTACGCTTCCTATCACTACCTTTTACGATTCAGATTGGGCTTCTAACCCTTATGATAGGCGCTCCGCTTTTGGTTTGTGTTTTCTTAAGCCCAAACATTGCATCTTGGCTATCTAAGAAACAAATTGTTGTTTCCCGGTCCAGCATTGAAGTAGAATATCGATCATTAGCTTCTATCATTGCTGAAATATCTTGGATCCAATCTCTTCTTTCAGAACTTCATTTCTCCACTTGCACAATTCCTCGAGTCTACTGTGATAACATGAGCACTGTCATGCATGTTGCCAATCCTATTCTTCACAATCGAACAAAACACCTTGAAATTGGTCTTCATTTTGTTCGAGATCGAGCCATTCAACAATAGTTTCAAGTACATCATATTCCATCAGAAGAGCAGGCTACGGACATTCTTACCAAGTCTATTTCTAGCACTCAATTTCCTTATTTGAGGCGCAAACTAAAGTTGAAAACATTTCACTCATGAGTTTGAGGGGGGTTGATAAGATAAGCATTAAAGCTGTGATAATAGCTGGCAATTGTTTGTTAAGATCTGACTGTTAACAGTCAGTTATTTGATTAGTTTTTGTAACAACTTTCAATCTTGTATTAGCTATATAAGGCTATTGTATCATCTTTGTAAAGGCACTTGAGAATTCAATACAATTCATATTTTCAGATTCATTTACTTTCTTCAGTTTCCTCCTGTATGCGATTGTTCTGTTTTGTTTCATAAGTTGACAAAACTAATTCTATATAGTCATTATTATTCATCTTAACAAATGTATCAACATATTTATATTAAGGGTATAAATGGACAAGAAAAATTATTGCCACCTAGATATTATAAATGGACAGATATTTTAAAATACTAAAAAAACAAAAAATGAAAAGTATATTAAAACAATGGGAGTATATTTTGGTTATGTGGTTCCATAGAGTTAATTAGGGGTAGAGGGTAGTATAAGCTACGGGGCAATATCCCCCTTTTCATATTTTTAGTCCTTTTAGAATATTTTGTGTGTGTATATATATATATATATATATACACACACTTGGCCCTTTCAATTTTTTTTATAGTTATACTATAATAAAAATAGTAGAAATTAGATAAACCCAATATTAATGACTCAATTTAATCACCCACTATTTCATTTTTCTATCTATCTTGTTTTATTTTCTAATTGTTTGTATCTCTCTAAATTAAAAATAATTAAGAATAGTTTTTATAAATCTTTTACTTTTTTTTAATAATGTAATAGATAATATGTTTTGCTTGAGTTTTGATTATAGAATATGTACTTTCTTTTAAAATAAATTTTTAATTTTGTCATTGTCTAACAAATTGTTCTTCAAGGAAAAAAATTTAATGATCATTCACAATTATAAATATAGGGCAAGCCAGTCTCTCTTTAATATTTTTGAATGATTTATAGTACAAATTAATCTTCAATAATTTATGAATTCAAATTAATCGCTAATAAAAATACAAAATAAGAAAATAAATTCATCAAAATCCTAAAATAAGAGTAATCTATAGTGCCTTTTTAATTGTAAGAGATCACATAATATATTTTTTCTTAAGAGACCAATTTGTTAGGAACTAGTATATGATTTACTCTTTCTATATACTGTGACTTTCTTTTTAAATTTATAGATTAATAAAAAAATTAGAAAATATGTATTATTATTCATTATTTATTATTCATTACTTATCTGTTATCTTTCAATAATGGCCCTCGTATAAAACAAGTCTACTTCTATCCCCGGAGTTGAAGGCACCATGGTTCGAGTTCCATGAATGAATAATGTGTCTATAATTTTATGGTAATTTTAGGGGATTAATTTATTAATTTTTTAATTCTAAGGATTAAAGTAAAACACATGTAATTTTAAGAGTTTAATTTCTATTTACTAATAGTGTAAAAAAAATTTACATTGACATCCAATCATGTTACTAGATCGGCAAAAGTAATTGAGTATTACAACTATTACTTAAAAAGTTATTTAAATGAAATGATTTGATTGAATAATAGTATAAAAAATTTATATTATTAGTATATAAAAATTAAACTCTATTTTTAAAGACTAAAATAAATGTTCCCTCTTAACCTAAATCCAAGCACCAAAAGATTCACCTAAATCTAGGTTCGGCCCAAATGCCTCAAACCAAAATCCAGAATTCTTGAACCACGAAATCCACCTTACTTCTGGCCTCGTTCAAATTTGCACAAACTCGACAGCCATAGGATCCATCCAGTTTCGTAGTGTATGTAGACTGTGCAGTACAGTGTAGGGTTAGGGTAATTTTGAATTCTATAACTTCATATTTTTTCTAATTTTTTGAAAGTCAAAATTTATATTTTTACTTTTTATCTTACTTGACTAAATAATTTATTATTTTTCTAAAAATTATTCTTAATACTTTTTAAAAAATTAAAATATTTAATTTATTAAGAAATACTCTTTAAAACACTGAAAGTAAGCACTTTTATTATTATATATTTGAATATAAAATAAATTATTTATAAATTACTCTTCAAAGGTTACTTTTATACAAGAGTTTAAATGAGTTATTTACCCAAATGAGATCTTAGTGTCGAACTACTACCATCAGGAAGGAAGAGAAATGTTATTTATACTCATAAAGTATAAGACATTATATCTATATACTCTCATCTACTTTTAGATGAGTTGTGACCCTCGCTTACTTTTGGTTTTACATTTCATCTAAAAGTATATGAAAGTATGTCAATATAATATCCCACAAATTATGAGTCTACTAAAGAACAAAATGGAAAAATAATTAGTATATAGTGTTTTGATAGGTGATTTACACTAATATGAAATAATGAAAAAATTTACTTGTATATAATATTTATAAAATCCGCTACAGACAGATTCAATGTTATTTTCATTTTACATTGAATTTACCTTTAGAGGATTCAATGTTAATCTTTTTTACACTGAATCTGCCTTTGGGAGATTCACAGTTAAATTTGTCTTTAATAGATTCTATATAGAATACACAATGTTACTTTGCAAAATATCATTTTAACATAAATACACTATCCAAATGCCATGTGTAAAAAAAAAAAAGAAAAAAAAAGCCCAAGAAAAGTGGCGGAGTACTAGAATATCAGAATCTCATAACAGGGTAAAATTACTAAATAGCCCCATCGTCGACCACGGGTCCTCCCCCACACGTGTTAAGGTGGCAAAAGCGTGCGGGGTTCTGGGCTTTTGGGGCGTGACGATTCCCCCCATCTTACACTTCGTATAATTTCGTCATTGTCCCCGTTTTCACATTTCGCGTTTTGCATCTCTCTCTCTCTCTCTCTCTCTCTCTCTGCCCCTTTCTCTCCTTCCTTTTTTTTTTTTTTCCTTTGATCTGTCTCGAGGTCGTTTTGACCCTAACAAGCCTACCTTCTCCAATGTCGTTTAGACCCGGGAATTCATTTCCGCGCTTCCATCTTCCTTGATTTCGATTCTGAGCTCAGATTCCTCTCCCTGACCCCGCGATTCCCCTCAACTCCAAACGGTAAACCTAGACACCCTCCTCGCCTCGATTCCTTTTCTTTGTCTTTTTCTTTTTCTTCTTTGTTTTCCCCCTCCCGCCCTTTCTTTTTCTCGTCCTCGTTGCCGTTTTGTTCGGTGTGAGCGCCGTTTGCTTCGTGGAATTTAATAAAAAAAAAAAATGAAGTCCTCGCTGAGCAAGTTGAAAAGATTGGCACTTCACAAGAGCCTTGGGAAGGACAAGAAAGAGTTCCCTCCTTCCGTTAAGTTCGATGAGCTTGCTCTCGCTGCCAAGGTGCTTCCGCCACTTCTCTCTCTTCGCACTTTTTGTTCCTTTTCTTTTCTTTTTTTTTTTTTTCTCCATGCTACTGTTTCTGTTGCAGTTAACCTTGATGCTGCTATTTTTGGTTGCAGCTTCGAATTGTCCTTTTACTTTTTTAGTTTGAATATTTTCTTTTTTTATGTTACGTTTAGACCTTAGTTATGCACTAATTGGTCACATAGAGTTCATACTATGCGGCGGACTGTATTCTACTTCTGGTGATAATTTCTTTTTTTTTTTTTTTTTACTTATGAACCTTTTTGGCAGTGATGTTAAGATTTTAATTGATAGAGGAGCTATGGTTTTTGTTTTAGAGATAACGAAAATTGGTCCTCTGAGTGTGCTCTTTTGATGGTGTCATAGTTGTAGTTACAGCCTTCCAGTGTGAAAAAAATTTGGATGTGTGGTAATCTCGTGTCATAATTGCTTCTATCTGTGTTGCTATTCTAGTGACATTGAGGGTTCTTTTTTTTTTTCCCCCTTTTTTCCGATTTCCCAGGAAATGCAAGAGATGAGAGAGTGCTATGACAGCCTTCTTGCTGCGGCCGCTGCTACGGAAAATAGTGCTTACGGTAAACATTAACATTCGAAACATGGTTGATAGGTCGTCTTGTTCTCTGTATTCATCATATATAACTTCTCTCTAAAACTTATTTCTCTAGGTGTGCATGTCTTTTATCTTTATTTACTATACATATTGTCTCCAAAAATTTGAGATACAACCAGAGGGGCATTTTTTCTCTTTGTTTTTAATATATAATGTCTCCAACACTTTTTAGTGATGTACATTTCTAATTGCTGTAGTTCGAGGTCTGGTTGGCCTTCTACACAGTTGATGAAATATAGCATTTCGTATTCTAAGTGAAATTGAGTGTTGTGACTACATTTTAAATACAGTAAGGTGGCAACATGGAGGCTCATGAAGAATATCAAAATCCCTAGGATATTGTTTTTTCTCACTGCCTCTATGCTATGTTTCATTTACTGATTATTAGACAAACATTTTAATTTTGGCTGGTTAGTATTTTTCCCTATGTTGGATCATTTTTACTGCCTTTAAAATATAAATTTCCTATGTATTCTTTTTTTTTTCCCCCCGTGTATCTTGTTCCAGAATTTGCGGAGTCGCTGGGGGAAATGGGCACCTGTCTATTGGAGAAAACTTCCTTAGATGATTCTGAAGAAAGCGGTGAGTGGGGTAAACATTTCATGACAGCCCTATCCAATTTGCTTGGCCAGTTGGCCTTCATGCACTGCTAGTTGATTTAAATCGTGCATAGTTGTTGCTATAGCTGTTAAGAAATGCATGCAGGTAAAGTTTTGGGGATGCTTGGAAGCGTGCAGCTGGATCTTCAAAAGCTTCTTGATAGCTATGTGAGCTTTCTTTGTGTGCAACCTTGTTATTTCTTTGCTCTTCTTTAAGAATAATGCATTGCAAAATGTTTATTGTAACTTCATGCTTTCTGTTCATCAGCGTGCTCACATATTGCTGACAATAACGAATCCATCGGAGTCTCTTCTTAATGAACTAAGAACTGTTGAGGTACGTGTATGTATCTTATTGTCAGTTTTTTTCTAACCCCAATCAGGTGCTTGGTTAGTTGATAAATTCGTGCTCTCATATGTTTTTTATTTTTCCCTTATTTAATCCTTACCGTTTTAATTTATTACTGGCTCTTAAAAAAGTTATTACTACAAAATGTGGCTATAATTACAGATCCGAATATATACAAATAACTGAAGATAATGCATCGGACTTATACTAATGCATGGCATGTATAATTGCCTGGGGTGAACTTATACTAAAATGACATCCTTTTCCTTTTTATAAGTGCATTATTGGCTGAAAACACATTCTTGTTGGTTATTTGTTTCCTTGACATCTGGTTCATGGGAACACAAATCCGCCTATATATAATGTTGAAATTAGGTGCTATGGTTTCTTCTAAACTTTCCTTTCCTGTTGTGCAATGTCATAAGCCATATAAATATATCCTTATTGGGTGCCTAACTCTTGAAAACATTGCAATATCAATATTAATTGCTTCTATTTGAGACTGCCTTGTGGCTTATATTATTTCGGGAAGCCCATGTTCTTTTATGCACGCATCCATTCCATTAGTTGGTAGCATATTTTAATCAAACTGTTTCCTGTTCTGTTCTCACCTCCAATATCATTTTTAAGCCATCTTCTGCTTGAGTTTGGCAATACACTAATAAATTGTTACTTTGTTCCTACTGCAAAATGTTGCTTTGGAAAAACTATGGTGACATTTTTGTCATATGTATTATTTAAAAGCTGCTTTTGGTAACATATATATTCCTTCCAGTAAGCATTGGATTCAGTTTACAAGACATGCAAATGACAATTTTTATCTAGCATATGTCTGTACATCTTATTAGTAAGAATAATTTGTAATTTAGTTATGGTAAATCTTTTTGCAGTGGAGATCCCATTAACTTGTTAAACACTCAAACACATGATTAAATAATTTACAGAGAGGAAACCTTACGTACCTAGATTAATGATAGTGGACATTGGAATTAACATGGAAGGTTATTTTATGTTGTAACTTGTTTATGGCTACAAGAATTTCTGATAAGCCCTGTTGGGGATAATTTCTTAAAGGACATGTGGCTTTGGTAGAAAAACTTTTGATGGAACACCAAGAAAATGGACAGAAAACTATCAAATTAAAGTATAAGTTGACCCTTTCAATGATGTATATATAATACTCTTCCTCCTCCTTTCCTTTTGAACAAGTTTCCTTGGCCTGGCTTACTTAAACTTATCAATGATCAAGTTTCCTTCTCCTTCTCCTTGCCAATATTGTTAGATGATGTCTCATGTTTGGTTTTATGGATCATGTTAGATCTCTTTGGGATTGAAGCATAAACAATGCAAAGACCAACTTTCTTGTTGAGATTCATATTTTGGAAGAATTCGGCTGGCAACCATTAAACTCCGGATCACTTGGTCATTGAGACACTCATATTATGTCAAGGACTAAATCTCCTAGAAAGTGAAGTTGTTAGGCGATGACTGAAGATTGGTTTTACATCTTAAGTAAATTGATTTTGGTTCAGTGTGAAAGCATGCTTCTCCTACCATCCAGAAAAAAGAGAAGAAATAAAAGCAATAGAAAAAGAATTGATGAGAAGATCAGCCTGAATTTTGTATGTTGGGGTACAAGTTGATTGGAGGTACATAATTGTAGTGGGGTTAAATTTTTGGTTGTGTAAAGGAAGGGTGGAGAAACTTAACTTTGGATTTTTATATGTTCCTGCAATGGATTTGCTGCTGAAACAGCAAGTTATGGACTTAATGCAGTTGAAGTTGATAAAGAGCAGGATTTGTTGGAACACTGCATGTAACGAGTCTTAAGGGTGTTAATAGTGGTCGAAAATGAAGGAGAAATTGCTGCAAAGAAGAATGTTAAGTAGCAGCGGCACTCTACCCTTTTAAGATTGTAACAAAAGTTACAAAATTATTAGGATACCAAAAAATATGGCTGAAGTGGGAAAGGCTTAGTGGTTGTTGTTGAAGAGGGAAGATAGATCTGAATACTGAACTACTTAATAAATGAACTACTTTTTGACGTAGTTTTGTTCGATTTTTCAAAATCTCTAATTTTAAGCTTGGCTTTCCTAAGATAATTAAAATCTTCCATACAAAGCTCAAGTCTGAGACTTAGAACTATATCCTTCTTGATGCTTTTGGAAATCATAGAGTGTTTCATTGTTATGGTCATGACTTTGGAAATGTATTAAGTTTGCTGCTGTATTTTTATGTAAAAAATAAAAATGTCTTGCTACTCCATCTCAATGCTATTCCATTCCTCATGCAGGACATGAAGCGGCAATGTGATGAAAAAAGGTCTGTCCTCTCTACTTATATAAGTTGTGTTTTTCTTAACATAACAGTAGTGTTTCCTGAATCTGGTGTATTGTCTTCAGAGAAGTTTATGAGTATATGATTGCCCAGCAGAAAGAAAAAGGAAGGTCAAAAAGTGGTAAAGGTGAAAGTATTACTCCACAGCAGCTGCAAGCAGCTCATGATGACTTTGAAGAAGAAGCAACACTCTGTGCCTTTCGGTTAAAATCTCTGAAGCAAGGGAAGTTACGTAGTCTCCTAACACAAGCAGCTCGTCACCATGCTGCCCAGGTTATCTTTAAACTTAGAACATTCACATATGAATCTTTTACTCTTTTTTCTGCCTAATCTTGATGCATCTTTTTTTTCCTTGTTCACTGCTTCAAATATAGTTAAATTTCTTTCGGAAGGGACTCAAATCGCTGGAAGCTGTTGAGCCACATGTTAGGATGATTGCTGAACAACAACATATTGATTATGAATTAAGTGGCCTTGAAGAAGATGATGGTGAAGTTGGTTCTGAGGGCGATGACGACAATGATGATGATGACGATGATGAATATGAGGCCAATGAAGCTGGTGAATTGAGTTTTGACTATAGATCAAACAAGCAGGGGCCTGATGTTGTCTCCACATCACCAAACTCAATAGAGGTAGGAACATGATGTGATTCAGGACTTGTATGGTTTGAATGCCTAGTTGCATATTGAACTCATTCATGCTTGTTGCTTACAATCCTAGTTTTTTATTTTATTCGCAGAAGCATGTCACACTACTTATTTGCATGCTTACCCTGTACCTTGCTCCAACATTTAAAAGCACATCATGATTATTTTTCCAAATCTGAGTTTAATAATTCATCCTATCATAATTATTGATAACGTATTATCAGGTGGAGGAATCAGGTCATTCATATCCTCAAGCTTCAACCACCGAAACTGCAGAGGTGGAATTTGTTACTCCTTTTGATTTATCTATTTGAAATTCCTATTTAATCTTATAGTCGCAAAAAAAAAAATCTATTCAAATATGCTCCTTAATCTCTTCTACAGTGAATGAAGAGCATAAAATCAAATTTAATTATGTTTGTAACTTTTTTTGTTTACAATTACAAAAAAAAAAAAAAAGTCTTCAGGCTCAGGATAAGTATGATTTGAGACCTAACTTTTAGGGATACCAGTCTGGATTGTAACAATGGTTTTCAATTCTCAGTTATTGCCTTGTTGGACTAGTAGGTCATTAATTTTGAAAATATTCTTTAATTCGACTTAGGTCATCCTCTAATAATTCTATTAACTTTTCCTTCTGGCAGACAAGTTTAGACAAAAACCAAGGAGATTTTAAATTCTCAGGTAGAGATCAAAGGGTTAGCAGCTATTCAGCTCCAATATTTGCAGAAAAGAAATTTGACCCAGCTGAGAAAGCAAGACAACTGCTAGCATCATCTGCAGCTAAGTCCAGTGCTTATGTACTTCCTACACCTGTCAACGTCAAAGAAGCAAAAAGTAGCTCAGCCTCCCGCATAAGTGCAAGTGGAATTTCACATAATGTATGGCATTCTTCCCCATTGGATGAAAAAAAGAATGAGAAAGAACCAACTATCCCTAGAGCTCACTCAGTTCTCAAAGAAAGCAACAGTGATACTACATCCACCCAGTTACCACGCCCTTTGGCAGAGGGACTATCACTTCCACAAGTTGATTTCAATGCTTCTGATACTACTAAGAGAATTAAAAGACAAGCATTTTCAGGTCCATTGACTAATAAACCATTGTTAGTGAAACCTGTTTCATCTGGCATTTCTATAGGATCAACTGAATTGCCACCTCTAGTTTCTGGTGTTGTTCAACGTTTACCAATGCCTCAGCCTTCATCTCCAAAAGCATCTCCTACTGCTTCACCTCCTCTTGTTTCTTCACCTAGGATAAGTGAGCTTCATGAGCTTCCTAGACCCCCCCCTGGTAATCAATCCTCTAAGCAATTGAAATCTTTTAGAACAGGTCACTCTGCTCCATTAATATTCAGAAATCCAGAGCATAATATGACAAATAGATTTCCTACTGTTGTATCAAGTGCAGCATCTCCACTTCCAACTCCTCCAATAATTGTCTCACGGAGTTTTTCTATACCTTCTAGTGGTCAGAGAGCTATGGCTCTAAATGTTACTAAGTTTTTGGATACTCCCCAAGTTCCTGAGAAGGTCGAAGAATCTGCATCTTCTCCACTAACACCTATAGCTCAGAGAGCATCAAGTATATCTGACCTAGCTTCTCACTCTAGTGAAATCCAAGGTAATATACTATTTATTATTGTTGTTAAGATTGTAATTTTAGTGTGCAGTTATGTATGTCCATTCTATTTTAACTACTTGTGCTTGTATATATAGAGTGCTGGAGTCTGCTTATGAAGTGATTCATGTTGCTAGGATAGTTTGTTTCCATTATTCCAAGTAATATGGATTAGTACATGCCATATCAGGGTCAAACCTCTGAAGCCTATTATCTGCTGCTACTCAATCATTAAACTTGTTGGCAACATAGTATCAGTTCAATATAAATATTTGTGATCATAAATTCCATTTGAAAATGGTGGTTGGGCGAATTGTAGGCTGTGTCTCATTCAGCTCATCTTTATAGCCTTAGTACTGGTTAAAGCAGGTTTTATGCTTCTTTCATTTATTTTCTTGTCAGAATTTGCTATATCCTTGAATGTGTGATCCAAAATGAGAACTCGAAAAATATGAAAAGCCCTAATTGCTAATAACTATGTCGGCCCAGCAACTTGGATTGACAGCATTATTTTGGTTTCACTTGTATCTGCAAGCTGAAAGGTTTGGTTCAATTTGCATTTCCTTAACATTAAGAATCAACAATGCCAAATTCCACGATAAATAGTGGTGAGGAATTGGGAAACTTGTTACTGTTTGTCTATCTAGTTACATTCATTATGCCAGTAAAAGTTTTAGTTCTTGTACTTCATTATTTCCATTCATCTGATAATGCTAATCGTTGAATAGAGTGCAAAGTAATTTTTCACAAGTGTGGGCTGTCGATAGTGTTGTACCCTTCCCTCTAGTATAATCTTTTTAGTGAATCCAACCTATATTGATGCATTCTCTTTCCTCAATTTACAGTTATGTACCTAAAACCCATGGTGCAGTTTCCAAAAGATGCTGAGAAACTCAGTCTCTAACAGCTAGAATGCTTGATTGCCATGCCCTCTGCACGCAGTTTAATGAATCTGTTAAATCAATCTCATAAATAGCAAGTCTACGAAGTACTGAAATCAATTATATAACAACCAAGTCTTAACCCATGATCAAACAACATCATTAGCACCAGCACGTCTCTGATCCATGTCATAAAATTTTGAAGAAGTTTTATGTTGGCTATCGACTGCATAACACAATCCTTCTGTTTTATCCTGGTTTGCAATTGACACTGTAAAAATTTGCAATAAAGCACAACATAGGAAGGGTCAAGGAAATCTATTATATATTTAACAAAAGGTTAGTAATGCATTGGAGCAAAGATTCGTGAGTAGCTTAATTTTTTTTTTTGGGGTTATTCTTGCAAATGCTTACATTGGGGTAATGGTGCTAGATCTTTTTGACTGTGCCCTCATTCAGTCCAGCTGTAACTATTGCCAGTTTTCAAAATAGATAATGTTCTGTGATTGTTCCTTCATTTCTTCATTTCTTAACTTTAATGTACTAATTTGCCAATTATGTTGGTCCAGCATAATTTGCATTTTGCATCGACATTTTGTCTCAATTATTCTCAATTTGATTTGCCTTGTTATCTTCTTGATGGGAAACAAATGTGAGTATGAGGTTTTTCAGTGGATGCAGGTGGGAGATGAATCTCATGCACATTCGCTGTGTCTTAGAGTTCTGGGGAATAAATCTGAGCTTAAGTGTTCCTTCTATTCTTATGCCTGTGGAATCTATGTCAGTCGCATAGCAGAGTGCTAGGGTTTTGCCAGGCCAGAGGTTCAGGAAAGTTTATGTAGATATGCTGTTTTATGTATTGTTTAGCTTCTCATCTCAATTTGTATCTATTATTTTTATTTTAACCAGTCAAGATGGGAACTAAACTCTACATGATCGTGTCATTATATTATGTTGTGTATAGATTCGGACGAAAAATTTTGTTCACTTCCCCCAGTAAATCCTACTTGAACTTCTTCAACTTGTGGACGATGGAAGTAATCTAGGAACAGAATGAGATGCTCACCATTCTCTTTTCTTTTCTTTTTATTATTATTATTATTATTATTTAATCACTTTGCTAGCTGCTGAAACTTAAAACTAATTTTTAATGGGTGGCAGATGGCACTTGAATTTTCACCTGGCTGATTTGCCGTCTAATGTGTGTAATGACTTCCGTAATACAACTATTGTCAAAACGTTGATGCAATATTGCAGGGAAGAACCTGGTAGAATACTATTTATTGTTACACAAAAAAAAAAAAAAAAAAAACACTATTTATTGAGAAAATACTATAATGCTTTTTTATAGTGCATTATGGACTTTGTACGCGAAAAAAGGCTGCACTAATGGGGGTGCGCCAGTGATGAAGATTTGAATGGTTTGTATGAAGTTATAATGTCATGTCACTGATGTGTCAGAGTGAACTATGGACAGTAAAGATACAATATATACACAGTTCATAAATGTGCATCATTTCTCAATTTTTCTTGAGCTGATATGATTGTGCACTTTAACTTCGAGACCTCGGTGTATTTTTTCGTCACAGTCGTTGTCATAATCTATATTTTCGAATTACTTGACATGGAAGGTGCCTTCTTATGTGGTGGTGGAAATGTTTGGCACCGGGTAGTGATGAAATCCCAACCATAGTTAAGAGAACCGGATTGGTCTAACTGGGTTAACTGGGAACTGATCTCCTGGCCAATTTAGTTAAATAGCTGGAACCGGAGGAACTTAGAACCAGTCAAAATCGAGGAAAACTGATGAACCGGACCGATTGGATCGGTTCGAAGCTTTTGATTTTTTATTTGGTTTCAAAACTTAAATACTAATATCTTGCGATAGTCACAAAGTAAAAATAAAAAAATGAAATCGAAGAAGGGCACTAACAATTATTGTTGGGTTATCCTTATTTTTTCTCTGTCATTCACAAGTTGCTTATCGTAAAATTCGCTGGATATCAATAAATATTATTTTCAGATACTTTTGTGATCGTGTTGTGAGGGTGACACTAAAGAAATTTTATATAGATTATATTTATTTTTATAAACCTATATATATATATATATATATATTGTGTTGTTAATGTTAATGATTTAATATATTTTATTATATTCCAGTTGGACCTTTAAACCTTTGAACCAGTACCTTGACCGATTCGATACGCGATCTAGTTTTCTCTTCCTTTATCCCAACACAAATATTAATCCTATAATTGAAAAGAAAAGCATATCATAGTTTTTAAAATTACAAATACTCACCAACATTCTCATCCATTTAAAATTTATGAATATTATGGGTTAAGTGCCACATATATTTTAACCATTTTTACTGTAGTTAGTAAACAATTTTACTTATGTTATTTAACACTGTATAACAATGTTAATAATGATTATTAATTATTAATTAATTAATGTAGCCTGGTTGTGCTTCATCTTCGTCCCATTAGGATTTAAGGTCCGGCAATGTAGTAAGCAAACGAAGGTTTGGGATTAGGGAAAGTTATAGTGAACTTTTAAATTTTTGATGGTATCCACTTTTACAATTTTAAAACTTATAAATATACCCCAATTTCTTAGTATATTTACAGTTACAACATGGTCTCAAATTGCTTAGGAACCTCATAAGAAGTCACCATCTATTAGCATGTTTGGGTGGGTCAGAATTGATTTTGACTCCCCAAAATTGATTCTGCAAGTCTTTTATATTGTCTGGTTTCCATATTTCAGTATTAATTATAGTCTGGAAGAAGTAAATTTTTTCTTTCTGCCATAATCAATTTTAAAGGAATTACCAAACATAAATAACATTTCTAACTAAATTAATTTTGATGGAATCAATTCTATATGGAATTAATTCTACAAATATAGAATCAAACACAATATATTGAGTGCCTGTTATCTTTAGTTGTGACATTTTTGTGTCTTTCTCAATCTCAATTGCAAAACTCAAAAGAGTAGAGCAGATGGAGAATGTTTTAATAGCTAGAAGCAGAATATTGGGTCTGGATTGAGTTTTGGTTTTAAATTTTCTACAATTTTTGTTTTTGAATTTTACGAAGGAACTAGTGTAAACAGAAAATAAAAATAGAAAATAGAATATTTTTTTTAAAATTTTACTGTTTTAATGAGCTGTAGAGTGAATTTGGATAAACTAAACTTATTAAATAAAATTATAATTATTAAAAAAATAAATTGTTTTAACTAAAAATAAATTATTACTAGTAGAAAAGAAAATCTATTAAATATACCTATTGAAATGTAAAACAAGTTGTGACTGTTTTACATTATATTATTCTATTTTTAAATTTATTTTCCTACCCCTACAATTTATTGAGTTGTTTCAATTGATTTTATATGGCTATAAAATGTTATATTATATTAACACAACTTTAATCAAACACGCACTAAACATTATATTATTAAACTTTATTTTATATTATAAATGAAAAAAAATATAGATTTAATATTTAAAAAAATATATAGAAAGGATTAAAGTTAGCGAGATTGAAAACAATTATCATTGAGTTCATTGGAAAGAATTAACGAGTATTGGTAAAATTGAAACTGCAATAAAATTATAAAGCTAGAAATTGGTTAATAAATTATTTTAATGATAAATTTAATAAATTTGTTTAATATCAGATTATAAAATGTTACTTTTGCCAAAAATATTATTAAAGTCTATCCTGACACATTAGCATTATAAGAAATTATTTTTATAATAAATTGGCATAAATTACGACATTGAACTCTCAAGCCTAAAAACTGAAGCCTGTACAGGTGAACACAATTACACCAAACAGTACCATAACATGCTATAAAATCTTAAAATATAAATAAAAACAAAAAAAATCCTTAATCTTTCTCGATCTTCACATATTTGAACTTCACTATGTACATGTTCAGGACTCGATTGAAAGCCATCATGAGACAACCTCTTGATAGGATTGACCTAGAGAAAAGTGACACGAAAATACGTCATCAATTTTAAAATAAATTTCTCTTTTAAGTTTTATATAAAAATTAAAATAATAATTAAATTTTAATAAATTTATAAAAAATAAATACAAAAATATAATTTTATTTTTTCTCTTTTCATTAAATTATATTCACTTAATCTCTCTCCTAAATAAAAAAGAATAAAGTGGATATAAAATAATTAATGAATTATTGAAAATCACAGGGTGTTTTTATGATTTTGAACAACTGAGCTATAAAAAAAGGGAGGACTTTTTTAAAAGTATGAAATAAACGAACCAAAATTGATGATGAGCACCCCGTGATTTTACCTTAATTTTATCAACCACATCGTGTTTCTTGAAAAATCAACGAGGGAAAGCATTCACTTCGCGATGAATCCATAAACTTAATCCTACACGGAGCCTTATCTGACCAGAATTCAACTTGCACACGCATCATTCCAAACTTACAACGCATCACGTTCGTCGCCCACACATTATTTGTACACTATTCATCAGCGAAGTTATGTCATGAGATAACAATATACAAATAAAATTAATAGAATAAATAATAAATTTACTACTATAAAATTTGCACAGCATTTTTATATTAATGTGTGATAGCAATAAGATACTTTACCTGAACAAACACGAATAACTTAGCAGATGATAGCTCGGAGTCCCAAAATCAAAAGCCATCGCACAAGATATTCACATGTGTCATTAAGGTGAAAAAAGATAAAATAAGCTCACCAATCGTCTTTTTTTTTTTTTCCCCTTGTAACTGTAAATTGAACATAAGAACATTGCGCTCGTAATAATCTTCCAAATATTCCAAGAAATTAAGCAAACACCCTTCATAATGATAATAGCATATAAATAACACATTTTTCTTCAAAAATTGTAATTGTTTGGGTAACATTATACATATAATAATGTTACTTCAAAACTTAATTGCATAAATAAATCTACATATAATATAATGACTTTGTACCTTCCTCAGCATTAACTTGATGTCTTATAGGATTTTGTCAAAAGCTCTTTATAAGAGAATAATTTGAATGAAAGATAGAATCAGAAAAGCAGGCAGAAGAAAAGTCCAATTCAAACAGGTTCATGCATGAAAAGTCCAATTCAATTAACAAAGCCAAGACGTTGCCTGTCCCAAAGTCCATTTTGGCATTAAGATACCGCCCCATAGTTAATGTGGCCATTTGCCTACTTGGGATTGGACTTGTTTAGCCTTCATTTTTTTCTTTTGTTCTTTTAATGTCGATGCCTGACAACTCGCACAAGTGGCAAAAGGGTCGGTCAATCTTTAATGAAGAATTAAGGTAAAAGAAATCCTTGTATACAAAACTAAACATCAACAAGTAGAATTGCATTTTGGAATTTCGCATTTCAAAGAATTTAACTTTAGGAATTAATTATGATGTAATAAGGTTCGAATTGGAAATACATTTGAGACGCGGCTGCTTTTAACTTAATAAAAATATAAGCCAATTTTTTTGATTTACTAAACTAAAAGGCTGAGGTGTTTCCCTTTTAACTTCTAAAGACAAAAGTGCTTTTAAGAGCAGTGTACTTTTCAAAAATAACTCTACATGAAATTTAAAATACTAATATAATTTTATTATGATTAATGACAATAAATATAAAAATTATACTATTTCATATTTTTATTCATTATTATCATTTTAGATATTTTAAGTATATTTATCAAATACTATTATGACTTATGCCGACTTTTATATTATTTTATCAAAAATACTGCTATATGACTCTTTTAAAGCAACTATTTGAGAACTAAAAAAACTTAGCAGTTTTAAAAAGGCCACAATAATATCAAACAAAGTCTAATAGTATAAAAAAATTTATACTATTATTTAATCATGTATTGCTTTTAAAGATGAAAATTATTTACTCCAAATCATGTCCTTTTTTCGATTTTATTAATCATTTATTATCCTGAGAAAAATAAGAACTATATATTTAGTAATTGCTTTAAAATTTTAAATACTATTAAATATCTATCTTCTACGTGACAAAAAGTAATTGATGAGATATAGAAGATGAACATCACTTGGGGAAAGATGATTTCTATTTGACTTATATATTAATTACTTGAAAAATTATGTAAATAGGATGATTTAATTAATAGTGCAAAAAAAATTTTACACTTGTCTTATATTAAAATTAATAAATTGACAATATAAGTTTCTTACAGCATTATTTAACTACAGTTTAATATAATTCATTAAAAATAATTTGACTTTTATGTTGATTGTTTACAAAATTTCATTCACAAATACGCTTGATTAATTAATAGTATAAATTTTTTTTTTCGGATAGTATCTCAAAATCAATTTGAGTTTTAAAATCAAGAAACTAAGGGTGTACTTGGTTTTATTAAATAAATTTTAATTTTTTAGTTTTTTTTTAATTTTTTAAATTTTGTAAAAATAATAAAAATTTAAAATTTTATTTTTTTATCTCTAATTTTTACTATTTTTTCAGCAAACTTTGAAAACAAAGAAATAAAAAATTAAAACTGTTTTTTTTTTTAAAATCAAACACCCTCTTGAATTTGTGGCTAGATCTGCATAGAGTCCAATGGTAAAAGGAAAAGGGGCAGTAAAGGTATTGACAGAAAAGATAAAGATTTAAGGAGTTTAAAAAAAATATACCTTAAATAAAAAGATATCTATGGTCATGACTCCACTTTATGCCGGAGAGAACTGGAGTTTTTTTTTAATTAATTAATGTAAAGAAATATTTAAAAAAGAGATATCTATCTATCTATTTCTGTAAAAGAGGGATAATAGCATGCATCAGCAATTGCCATTTGGCAATTCAATTTTCCCGCCTAAATAATTCTACCAAGTGGTTGCATCTTATTGGATGACATATATGCTAATAGGGGTTTTATTATTATTATTATTAATTACTTCTTTATGTACATTGCTTTGTTCCAATACGTTGACCACCAATTAAATAGGTGGGAGAATTATTTGTTTAATGATATGTAGAAACACATCTCTTGCATTTAATCTATTTCATTTCCCAACATTTGATTATAGAACTTCTCCAAATGTGAGAGGTCATTCTCTTTGTTATAGTGCTTATTTCATTATTATTATTATTATATTTTTAAGACTTAACTATAGAAAACCAATCAAATTTGTCTTTGTTTGCACATGACTGGATAAATTTGTCTTTGTAACTTCATATAACATGTGTCGCTTTGTGTTTCCAGTTTCTGTATCATCACTTTAATTATCTATATATATATATATAACCTTAAAAGTCTCACCCTTTGAATGATGTTTACCTTGTGCAACGTTTTGTATCTTTTCTATACGTAGAGTGTGAGGTCTACATTTTTTCACATTTATTGCAGATTTTATTTTTCGATGGAGTCTGAATTTGGAAAACTAGCAAACCTGGATCATAAATACTTCCATTTTACAATTTTCTCTAATTTTTTTTAATCTAATAATCAGTCATTGCCAAATGAAGGCATATGGTGATTCAATTTTTCCACCTAATTAATTTTGTCAAGTGTTCACATTTTAGTGGATGACATTATTTTTGTGTGATTTTATTATTATTATTATTATTATTATATTATTATTATTATTTTTGCCTCCTCCGTCGTTCCAATTTAAGTAGTTGTCTTCCTGAATCATTCTTAAGCTGCCGTTTCAAATTCTACTTAAGGATATTTGTGTATCAATTATAACCGCAGATGGTCATGCATTTAATACCAACACGTCTACTTTGTCATTCCAATTTGAGTAGTCTTCGTGAATCATTCTTAAGCTGCTGTTTCAAATTCCAATTAAGGATATTTGTGTATCAATTATAACCGAAGATGATCATGCATTTAATACCAACACATTCCATTAGAATGGTTTAGACTTCTATGCACAAATATCGAAGGGTTTTTATTCCCCTGAGCCTCGCATAGTAATTTATTGCACACGTCAATTTCCAAAAAAATTGGCCAATCCAAACTTTCCCTCGGCTTTCTTCATGTCTACGGTGTAGTCATTTTTTTCATTCTTTTTTTCAGTAATTAATTTATTAATTTACTTGAAAGGGAAGCAAAATCGAAGGGTCTCACTTGAAAGATGAACCATTTATAATGGGAGCATTCTCTTCGTAGCTTACCATGTAAGCATTGTTTGAAATGAATTGTTAATGAAACAACTTTTATTCTTTCCTTTTTGCTTCCCAGTATCTTTCCATTTTTCATTTATCTTTTTCAATGAGGAGCACGGAGGCAGAATCGGTTGGATTTGGAGTAAGAGTTGGGGACGATGGCCTTGACAAGGATGAGTTTGAAGTCAATCAAGCGGGAGAGGATGTGAACGGAGCAGTGGATATGGCCGGCTCAGAGGGAGCTGGTACTGACTATTGAGGACCTCGATGTAGCGCTCTTCCTCCATGTTGCGTGGTTCATAGAGGAAGAAGGATATGGTGCCTTCGACTGGGATATGCACAATGAGGCAGGGATTTCGTTGCGACGGTGGCTAGATAGATGATGAGGCAGCATTGGCTGTGACACAGTGGAACAAGACTGATGGCGGCTAACACGGTGGCTGGAAGAGTTGCAGGCGACACTTGTGGCAGCAGACTGGAGCATCAAACGAGAGAATGGTTAGTTGATAATTCTGACAAGCTTTTTTATTTACATGTAAATGCAGTTTCTAAAGTGTGCTTTTTTTTTCACTTTTGATTGATATAATGTTTTTTTTTGTGAATTGATTGAAATATATTAATAGTTTCTTATGTTGAAGGGATATTGGATTATTTGCAGTCTCATTTGTTATTATTTGTTTCTTTTGAGGTGCATTTTTGTGACTTATAACTTCAAATTGTTAGATCCGAGGTCCATATCTGTTGCTCTTTATATGGAAATAAATTGTTTTTGTTTCATTCAATGATAATATGGTTACAATCCAACTTCATTTTCCCGCTAAATCAATTTCTCCACGTGGTATAATAATTTGATTATGTTTTTTCATTAAATTTTAATATATATCTATCTATTTTTGTAAAAGACGGATAATAGCAAGCACCATTAATCGCCACTTAGCGATTAAGTTTTCTTGCCTAAATAATTTTTCCAAGTATTTGCATCTTATTGGATGACATTATATAGGTTCCGTGACATGATTCTTCATTAAAATTTTTGAATCTGATGTGGTTCTATTTTTGTACTGCCAAGCATACATGTAATGTCAACGTATAAATTACATTTCACATATAATCTAATTAACTTTCCTCAATCCATAACCTATGTTTTTTTTTCCTTTTAAGTTGATCTTATATTATTGGTATTTTCTTTGAAATTCTTAATGTTATTGGGTTTTTCCACTTTTTGTTTATTTAAGTAATATTCATGCAGTGTGATGTTAACTGAAAAGTTTTATATTAACAATGTATTTAATTAAGCAGCAAACAATCTATATTGCATTTGTGCTATACTTCCCCGTGCAGAGCGCG
The DNA here is from genome assembly GCA_031216105.1 of Dalbergia cultrata. Classification (NCBI taxonomy): domain Eukaryota; kingdom Viridiplantae; phylum Streptophyta; class Magnoliopsida; order Fabales; family Fabaceae; genus Dalbergia; species Dalbergia cultrata. The sequence goes on along the minus strand of CM062353.1, from coordinate 23,199,526 downwards.
GGTACTACACTAGTTGGTTATTGTGATAAGGCGACTTATAATGTCAGGGAGAGAACCAAAACTTAGGCCATGTATAGGTTCGTGACAAGTGGCAGAATAAAGAGCAGTGAAACAAAATAGAGTTCAATGATATAATTATCTTACTTTGTTATTTTAGATATTTTAGTAATATAATTGTTTCATGGTATTGATGAGTCCAAGAGTTGATCCAACCGTGATTCCAATGCCCAGGTGGGAAACCTAATAGAGAAACTTTTCTCCTAATTATACCTGTTGGGTCATACTAAGTTTAAATATTCTGAAAATGAACTATCAGCTTTCTAAAAGATACTGTCCTTTTATACTGGAGTGTATGATCGTTAATGAGTCAGCATCATTCTAGAAGATTCCAAGAATTCTAGAAGGTTTCCAGGAGGATGTCAGAATTCCGTGATTCCCTATCCTTGTAGCTTTCCACTAGGGTCGGGCGTTGGGTTGGCCCTCCGACCTCGAGGTTAGGGAGTTCCTCGAATTGGTAATGGACTAATATTTTACTCAAATGTTTGGATTCTCAATATAATATAACAGAATAATAATGATTTTATAAATGAAGGGTAGCAAAACAACCTATTTTAACCCATTCCTTTCCAGTTCGGGGGAAGAGAACAAGAAGAAATTATGGAATTGGATAGAATATATTTTATTTTCTTCCATTTGAAAATAAATTGATAATAACATTTGTAGTATAGCATAGTGGAAAAATCACAAGATATTGATATGATTAATTTTGATGTACCATCAATATAAAAGAGTCTTACATTATTATTTAATCATATATTTCTCTTTAAAAGACTTAATGGATGGTTGACTCAAAAAATTTTACTAATAAAATAATATACAATTGAATATTTGTGTAAAATATTTTACACTAATAATGTATAAAAATTTAATTTTATACACATTTTCTTGTTTCATTTGAAGAATATTGTGGTTCATACCTAGTCATCTTTGTATATGTACATTATTATAATTTAAGTTCAATTGCAACCTTTTTTAATTTTGTCAATAGATGATAATTACTTTTATATACGCTGGATGGTTCTAAAAACATTATTAACACGAGCTTTTCACTCCACCTAAAATTTAATTTTAAAATAATTCTGAGTTTAATTTTAATATATTAATTTTAGACTATCTAATTATACGTTTTTATTTATAATATTTTTTAGTTAATAGATAGCTAAGTCAAATATTTTATTGTTCTGATAATATATAATTGGATATTTTTGTAGAATTATTTTATATTGACAATATATTCAAATTAAACTCGATAATTTATTTGGTAGCGTTTGATAAGGGGAAAGAGACAAAAATACATGGACAATGGAAATAGTGGAGATAAAATAATAATAATAAATATATATAGAGATATTATTAGAAGAAAAAATATTAAATTTCTATCTCTGTATTCTATTTCCACCTGTTAGAGGTACAGAAGTTTTGTGTTTTTCTATCTCGGGGACTGAAAATTTTTCTATTCCCTGTTTCTATCTCCACCACCAAATAGGTTTGTGTCTCCAGTATTTTTGTATTTCTGTCCTAGTATCACTATCCAAACGGTACCTTTGGGTTTTAATTTAACACAAAACTACCAAATTCATCTATCTAAAATTTCGCATCGGCAAAATTGGTTTTTGTAAAAAAAAAACTTTCAAATTGACCCCTGTAAAATTGAATAGTCGGACAAATTAGTCCTTATGAAAGAAAAAACTCTCAAATTAGTTCCCGTAAAAATGAATTATCAGACAAGTTAGTCCTCCTTGCCTAACTTATTAGAGGGACTAATTTGCCCGATTATACAATTTTGTAGAAACCAATTTGTCTGATTTGAAGTTTTTACGAGGACCAATTTGAGAGATTTATTTTTCAGGAACCAATTTATTCGACTATTTAATTTTATAGGGATCAATTTAAGATTTTTATTTTTATAGGGACTAATTTGATCAAAGTGAAATTTTATTGAAACAAATTTAATAGTTTTGTCTTAATTTAATGAGTTAATATTCATTTTAGTCCCTCACTTTTTATTATTGAGTCATTTTAGTCCCTAACTTTTAAAATGAGTCAAATTAGTCCCTAACATTACAAAATGTGAGTCATTTTTCCTTTAACCCAATTGTAGTTAATTTTCTATCAATTAAATGATGATTAATAACATTAAGTGATACCTTGACATACCATATGTCATCTAAAGTAGAATATATTTTAAAATGACTTATTTTGATGTTTAAAATTATACAAAATAAGTCATTTAAATATTCATTATACATTTTAAATTGACTCATTTTGTACAATTTTAGATACCTAAATAAATTATTTTAAGCTTCATTCTACTTTAGATAACACATAGTATGATAATATATAACTTAATGTTACATATCATCATCTAATTGATAAAATGTTAAATAAAAATGGAATAAGGGACTAATTTGACTCACATTTTGTAATGTTAAGGACTGATTTGACTCGTTTTAAAAGTCAGGGACTAAAATAACTTATGAGTGAAAAGTCAGGGCTAAAATGATCATTAACTCTAATTTAATTATTACATACTAGTTAGATTCGCATAGTGGGGGACTGTGGGCAAAGCAAAATGAGTCTGCGGTGATGATGATGGTGATGAGGCTAAGCTTGTATTTTGGGATTATAAACACGAACTAACCAAAACCATGGGACACAAGGTTGAGGCTGTTGTGGGCAGCACACAAATACAGATACACACACACAGACATGGGCCTTTCTTCACACCCCAACTCCAACTCCAACACCTAACACACCACCCCACAACTTCACTTTTTCCCCATCTCCTTCATTTCATTTCTCACCTTCTGCAATTCCAATAACTCCCTAACATAAACAAAACAAAAAAATGAAAGAAAATAATTAATTTCCAGGACACCCTTTTACTTAATTCACTTCTTTTTTCTTTTTTTTTTTTTCTTTCTTGCCAATTTTTATTGTGTTTAATTGATCTGTAGTAGGTAGAATTGCAGAAGGTTACTGCTATGATCTTTCTCCCAGATTCTACTGTTACCAGCCTTCCTTGGTGCGTTTATTCTTGTTTTTTCAATTTTCCTTTTTAATTTTTTTTTTCTATCTCGATGATTCTGATCATAAACCTTGAATTTCTTTGGACTTGGTTTGATTTTTTCCTTTCATTTGGTTGGTTTTTTTTTTTTTTTTTTCTTCTTTTGTTGTTTTGGGGTTTATGGGGTTGTCAGTTTTTATTTCCCCGCTGCTAAATAAATAGATAAACAGATGAATAAATATAAATAAAATACAACGTTGCTTGTGGTAGATGATAACTCAAAAGATAGAGGGGTTTATGGTTGAATGTGTGCCTTGCAAGTTAGCATTTCCATTATTATATAACCTTCATTTTTTTTTTCTTTTTTCTCTTGTTGTTGATCGTTTCAGAAGAAATCTTCTGTTTCTGGGCATTGATTACTCTTACTTCGGATCGATGGTTTTGGGCTTGAAACTCTTTTGCCTTTCTTTGTGGTATTTGCTTTATGTTTTTATCCGATTGTTGATTGATCAAGTTTGGTTCCATCTTCTCCCAAGTTCAATCTATATGAACTTAGCTGATTTTTTTTCTTCAATGGACAATATTTTTCCCCCTTTTATCTGACCCTTTATATGAATCTCTTGTTAATTGGAAATTTGGATTCTAAATGCAATTAGTGAAGTTGTGGACTTGAGGAATTTTCAATGCTTCTTCTTGTGGTTTTGAGAACTCTGGGAGCTGATTTGTGTATTCAAATGTTGTTTCAGGCATAACTATTGATTTTGTTGACCCAACATGAATTGTTTGGGCTTCATCTGTTGCCAGCATGGAGGTCGAGAGATTTGTTCCTGTTATAGTTCTTGGATATATATCGTAACGTCCTCGACTTTCTCTGGCTGCCCTGCTAAGGAAACAGTGATGGCAATGTCGCCAATGTGGATGCCTCAGATAGATACATAACATAGTACGAACTTCTTTTAGGTTTAGAATTGCTTGATTAGGATGATAGGAGTCGAAGTGTAGTCGCTAATAGGTAGCGTGAAATTGTTGAATAGAGAAACTGGAAAGTGCAGACGCTAGGATTGCACTTGTTAGTTGATGATAATACAAGTCTTATCATGAATGTGTGGTAAAAGGGAAAATGGTGAAATGATCGTTTAAAACCACACAGAGGGATCACATTAATTATTTTAAGCAGGCTTTTCAGCTGGGAGGATCAAGATCCACATTGTAAACAAATTAACTTAAGTTTTGGTGATGGGGTTGCCACAAATACCCACAAGTGAAACTGCCGAAAATGTTGCACCTGCGGGTGCAGTATCAAATAGCACACCACCATTTTCTGATGCAAGCCCCTCTGGCATGAGCAGCATGAACAGTTTAAGCTCCAGTGGATTGGCCTCATACACTCTGGGATCCTCTTTTGATGATTTCCCTAAGAAACCCTCCTTGTTTGATGATTTCCCGAAGAATGGCTCCATAGAAATTTCAAATGTTTCTGATAGTACATTATATAGGGGAGCTATGGAAGTCACTTCCAATGTCCATAGTTTGAAGATTGGTTCAACAGATAGAAGTTCTTTTTTCCCTTCAAAAGGTGGACGAAATGTTCATATTCCTGCTTCTAGGGTTGTTGGTTTTGAATCAAGCCGACCAAGTTCTATAAGTGATGGGTTGGCTGAAGTTCCAGCCACAAATCTTCATTCTTCTGCTTTTACTGATGTTGCACCCAATGATACTGAAGCTGCCAGTTCATTGGTGAGGAAGCGGCTTTTATCCCCACTGAGCAGTATGCTCTCCCCAAATCATTTCAAAGGGGATCCTCTTGACATTGGCTCCAGAAATAATAAGATTGGCTCTTTCATTAAAAATGATAATGTCAGAAATTCTGTTGCACAAGACAATAAGAAGGCAAATATTGGAAGTAGAAACAGTCATACAATGCCTTCCTGGTCCTTGACAAGTTGCTTGGAGCAAACAAAGATGCCACAGAGTACAGAATCCATCTTTCTAATTGATGGTCCTTTGCAGGATACAGGACTACTATCCCAGGGTATTTCACCAACAGCTGGATTTGATCACATCAGAGAATCAAGTCAGGTCAGACCTCAAAGTAGTTTAATATCTGTATCGCCAAAAAACTTGAGCTCTCCTCTTTCCTTGTCACCGTTGTGTCCTAAGTTTTCTGAAAGAGTAGAAGTTACTAGAGGATCTAGGAGTTTTGTTGAAGAGGTCGAGAAATGCAATATAACTTTAAGGGGTATAGAGCAATCACATGACGATTCTAACTCATGCCTTATTCTAAACAAAAAAGATGATGATTTTGGAATTGCGTGTAAATCTTTTGAAGATGTTGAATTCCTATGCAAAGATTTCAGTCCATCTTCTCTGGATGATATTGCTGACATGAGATGGAAACTGTCTCGAGAATTAGCTCCCACCCCTCACTCCATGAGGTTCACTAGAAGTCTGAGTGGGCTTTCAGTCCGGAGGTCTTTGGTTGGCTCATTTGAGGAGTCTCTTTTATCTGGCCGATTCTTATCTGGAAATCTTAGTAAGGTTTGTGTATATGCTAATTACTTACTGAAGTGACCTTGTTCATGATGCTAACCTTAAGTTTAAGGCAACTGATCTTTGGTTGCTTGTTACTGTTCTTATACCTGTAGAAAATCGATGGTTTTCTTGCTGTGCTAAGTATTACCGGGGGAAACTTTTCTCCTAAATCACAGAAGCTTCCATTTTCTGTTACTAGCGTGGATGGAGATTGCTACCTATTGTATTATGCATCAATAGATCTTGCGGGAAATTCGTCATCAAACAAGTTTAGAAGCCAACTGTTGAAACGAGGACTTAGCAGAGATGATTCACAACTTGTCAAAAGCCGTTTGCGTATTCCAATGAAAGGACAGATACAACTGGTATTGATACACTTGGTTTAACAGTTTTTTACTTTTAACCCTTGGATCTGAGTGCCTTCTGATGCACCTGTTTGAGCCTTCATCTTATATCTGCCAATATTATGGCATTTTTAACATTAAGGGAAGTAACATAAGTGCTTTACATAAATAACAGAGTGTCAACGATTGTATTGTTGATATCTTTATGTGATTCTTTAGTGAAAGAATTATTTTCTTATCTGTGGTTCAAAGAGAATGGACCTGTCATCAGCCCAGTTGATGAAAATTTACTGCTTTGTTTCATTGCATTCTCCAGAAAGTGACTTCTTTATAGTATTATTTATTTTCCTATGTATAAGCATATCTTAATTTGTGCTATGTTTGGACTTCAGTGTGATTTTTTCATGTTGAAAACAAGGACAAGGGTTGATGTATTTGGACAAGGCTTCAGTACATACACATCAACATATTCCCATATTTACTCTCTAAATCCCTTCTAGCAAACACATATGTTCTGCTGCAGTTTTTCTTGTTCTTCTCATCTCATTATGTAATATTGTTTACATGTTAAGTTTGTGAGTTTCCACTTTCACGGCATTTGTGTAGATTGGCATATTATATTAACCGTACCTTGCTCTTACATTTGATTGCTCACTTCAGGTGCTAAGCAATCCGGAAAAGACTCCTCTTCACACTTTCTTTTGCAACTATGATTTGAGTGACATGCCAGCTGGTACCAAAGTAAGATTTGTCACAGTCTGGATGAATCTGACTTGATTGATCTGGATATTTTGATTCCCTTTTTTTAAATTTTTTTTTTCAGTTACAAGGATATTTTGATTCCTGATGCCATAATTGTTCTGACTTGGCTAATGTTAGCTCTGAATTCCCATTAGATCAGTGTGTCAAGAGGTGAGAGGTGGGTAGAGGAGTAAACCCCAAAACTTGTCTCACCTTGAGATGGCTATGTGGGTTGGCTACTGGCCACCTCATGTAGTTAGGATGATCATCTTTAAAAAAGAAAGAGGGAAAAAAAAGAAACTAGAAACCAGTAATAAGATTTAATTTTGAATAAATCATTAGACTTATTACAAAGGATATAACTTTGAATCAATCATTAGACTCATCACAAAGTCTTAGCATCATTAAAGTACTCAAGATAAAAATTGAAGCGCAGGAAAACACACAGTCAAATGGAAATTAGCATGTTTTTAGTCTGTCTGGCACATCAGGTGGCTGAAGTTTTGAATGCTGCTGTGGGCCTGATGGCCATGTCTGCAAATGTTAGATAAATGTAAGATTAGGAATTTTTCGATTATCTAGTGGATATGCGGATAATTTGGAATGGGAAGTGATACTTGATATTGTATAGTTGTTTGTGGTTCATACACTAGCTTCTTTCTTTAAGTAGGTATTTTATGTCATGCTTTAAAATAATCTGTGAACTCAATCAATGATACTTAATTAGATTTCTTTGAAAGGGTAAATGTCCATTTTGGTTGTCCAAGGTTATACATGCTGGTCCTTTGCTCCTTGGAAAAATCAAATTGCTCCTTCAATGATATAATGATGGCAGTTTTACCTTTCTAGGGACCAATTTGATCACATGCAATTGACATTGAAGTACCAATTTAACATACTTATAAATGGAGGACCAACCCAAGCACATATATATATTTGACAGATCAAAATGATCTTTTACTCTTCCCTTTAATAATATCATGTAAAGTAAAAATGGTTTCATATTTGCTAATTTTAAAAGACTTAATTTTGCTTGGACATTTTGGCACAACCAAGTTGAATGCTTATGTATCAAAACTCAAAAGAAAAAGGTTGAAGGCCTATGAAGCATAGACACTGAAGTTGATACATAGACTTGTAGTACATGGATACAATATATGAGGAAAAACGATTTATCATGTGTGTGTGTGTGTGTAAGTTTCAAGATTTACAATATCTTCCTCATACACTCATTACTCATAGGAGTCAAACTACCAATACACAGCTATTTTCTAAGCCTCTCCCAAAATACATGAGGCGTAATTTTTACCGACATTTGCCAAAAAACTTAAATGAACTTGTCCTAGTAGAACCAGGCAGGCATATGATACAATTTCATGAAGTGAAGGAAATGACTACTAATCAAAGGAGCCTAGGGCTCAGTTTGAAAATCAACTATCTTATCTATAATGCATCCAATTCTCTACATGTGAGATGTGAATTGACCAAGTAGGGTGGGTATTGGACTCTTTTTTATTCAGATTGCTAAATTGAAAAAAGGCATAAAAATACTATTAATTTTCAAAATTTAATTGCCTTTCGGACCAAAACAAAAAAAAAGTAAATGGTGTGACTATGAAGTGCCCATGCCATATCAAGGTGTTTGAAATGTGTCCGAAGCCAAAAAACAATATTTTTTAATTGGACAATTAGTGCCACATGTTGGTCAATGTGTCTTGGAAGTATCCATGTTCAACACTTGGATACGTAGACACACCACCACATTGATGTCTCCGTGCTTCCTAATGGATACTCATTCATTGTTGTATTGCTGTGATTGACTTCACATTTACCACTTATGACGGCAGTGTAGTTATCGTAGTGGATTAGAGAGGTCATGAGCTGATTTATCGCGCTCCTTTTGCTCATTTTTATGAATGTTTCTAAATTGGTACTTGCTCATGTTACGCCTTAAAATTATGATGCATGCATTTACTTAGTTGTTCATGAGTTTCTGATGTCTGTGTTACACATCTGAGCAGACATTCTTGCGCCAGAAAGTCACCCTTGAATCTTCCAGCTCCACTTCCTCTCAGTTGAAACAAGGGTCAACAGGTTTGGACAATGGAATCATATATAAGGGGATTCCAGCAATAGAAAAGAATGATGACATCTCGGGTAGTGGAGAGGTAATGCACACTGATGCCAATGATGTTGTAAATAAAACAAAATCTACAAATCAGAGAAACGCAAAGGGCTCTAGCTTGATGAATTCAATAAACAAAGACGATTCTTCCAAGCAATCTCCGAACTTGAAAACATTGGGAATCCCTTCCTTAATGAAGCTTGATCATGGATGTATTACTGATAAGTGTGAGAAGAATGAAAGCCAGGAGTGCTGGGATAAAACGTGTGATGGATCAGGGAAATCATTGAATTCCTGTTCAAAGGTCAATGAGAATTCTAATAGTGCAGGTCCACTTCGATATGCTCTTCACCTCCGTTTTATTTGCCCTTTACCAAAAAGGACCAGTAGACCAGTTCAAAGAAACAGATATAATTCTCTTCCAGAAAAAGCTGGATTGGACATGGAAGGGGAACGGAGATTCTACTTATATAATGATATGAGGGTTGTGTTCCCTCAACGTCATTCTGATGCAGATGAGGGCAAGGTATGTGCTTGAATTGTGGCTCTGCCTCATTGCATATCTTGTCTGTGCCATACTAAAACTACAAAAAACAATATGGCTTCTGGCTACATATGTGGAAAATTATTATTTTACTTTTCTGGTTCATTATTATTCTTGAGTTTGGTTTATTACTCTCTTTTTGTGCCATTTATTCCATGACAAAGCAGATAGGAGTTTGATCCTTGCCTTTCCCACTTTGGTTGTGTGGTATGTTGATGCACACACCTGACACTTTGAAATTTTACCAAAGCAGATACTAGTGTAGTGTTTTAGAGACATAAGTCAATTCTTATGCTAATGGTGTGATTGATCATGTTTTTCTAGGACACATGTATGCATCAAGTCGTCATCCTTGTTAGATGATTGATGTAAAATATTATATGTTGGAAAATACTTGTCGATCAGAAAAACCTGTCAGAAACTGATTGTCAGAATTAGTTGTCAAAATATGGCATGTCCACCTTATATTTGTTTCTGTCCAGCCATTCAGTTTTTCACATATGTGCCAACATTGTCTGATAATTTTAAAACTGTTATATGTTTCAATGTTTTGGATACATAATATTTTTTTCCTTGACAATGTGTTTCCTTTTCTCTAAAAGGATGAACTAAACACAAATGTTCTCTGATTCCAGCAGGCAGAATAAGATAGTTGGTCTCTTGCTTTGTGTTTTTGTGTGATCTGTTGGTTTGTGTTCATGTGCATATAAATTTATGCATGCACTATATGTGCATTTTTTTAACTTGCCTAGTCTCTGACATAGTTTGTTGCGGTTTATTTCGCAGTTAAATGTCGAATACCATTTCCCTGAAGATCCAAGATACTTTGACATCAACTGAAAATTCTAGTTTTCCTTCCTCAAAAAGCATGCTGCTTTTTCCTGACCCTCTTGTACATAGTCAAATCACACGTTGTCTTCACTTCAATTACGCCCTCTTGGAAAAAAAAAAAAAAAAGGCTCTAACCCTCCTCATGTAGATAATTGACAATGTCAATAATTCAATGGGAAAACTATTTCCAAATTGCTGACCAAATTTAAGCAGTTGCGATGAGAATTTAGTGCATGTTCAATTGCATCGTGGGGCTTTGTTCCTCCTTGAATTATGTGTTCTAGACCCTAGTCAGCATGTTAAGAAGTGCACTGCGGTGATTACGTTGTAGCAAGAAAGTGGAAGCTGTTTTGATCATATTTTAAGTACCTTCTTAAAAATTGAAGAAAGCTCTCCTTGGGTTGTGGCAAGATAAGTGGAAGCCGTTTTGGTAATAAGTTACTCCCTTTTTAAGTTATTGGCACTTCCACTCTGCTATCTTTTTATTTAGTAGTCTTAAAATGCCCTTCTTTCTTTTTACAATTAAACTAATTATATATTGCTAGTTCAATGTTATTCTAAACTATTATTATTATTATTATTATTATTATTATTATTATTTTCAGAATATTATTTTAATCCTACATTGTTTTCGCTTCTATTTTTTATCTGGTGAAAAACTTTTTCATAATAGTTTTGTATAGTTTTGATTATTATTGTTATATTATTATATTAGTTTTATTAATTTAATTTTAAAATATTTGATATTGATTATATTTTTTTAATATGCAAGATATTAGATAGATGGAATGAGAATGTAATATCACGTTTAGATATGTATGCTTCGTTACTGTATATAATTTGTTTAGAACAATTTCAAATGTTATCCATAACAACTATTATATTACCTTTCAATGTTTTTTTTAATACAATAATCATCTAATAATATAATTATTAATGTTAGAAAATAAAATAATTTAATTATAATCTAATGATGATGTAAAAAAATTACTTTTTTCAAACGTATTGTCAAAAAAGAGTGGCAGTAAATAATTTAAAATTTTAAAAATTAAATTAAACTGCTGTGCTTTTTTGTCTACTGCAAAAAGCACAACTAGAAATATGCAGGATATCGACGAAAACTATTGACGAGCACAAAATCGTCGGTAATTATTGACAATATTTGTGACGGGTTGGCGCGTTTTTGGAAATAATGATGACAATTATCACACACCCGTCGGTAACACCGTCGATATATGCTGTGTCAACAAGCGTCACTTGGCACGCATAGTGTCTGACAGGTGTACCGACGGTTACTTTTTTGTTTTATCTTTGAATTTTTTTGTTAAAGCATACCAATGGGTGTACCAATGGGTATTTTAAGAGTATATGCTTTTATTATTTTTTATTAAATATTACTGACGGGTTGACCAACAGGATATTTAATATTATGTTTTATTTTTATTTTTTTATTAAAATGAACCAACAGATATACTGACGGGTGCTCAATAATATTTTTAAATTTTTTTATTAAATATTACCGACGATTCAACTGACGAGTTAATTATATTATTTTTAAAAGTACTCTTTTTTATATTATCAATGGATTAACCAATGGGTGTTTATTTTTAAAATTATTAATTATTATTTATTACTGATGAGATTTTGAAATTTCACAAGTTGCCGCACAACCTTTGGTATTGCAGGTACATCTGTCAGTAAACCCGTCGATAATTACTGATAATTGAAACACACTATTTCATTAATTGGTTACCCATCAGTATGCCCGTTGATAACCTGCTTATATGCCATCACTGTGAGTCTTCTTACTCCTCACTTCGTGAACTCTCTCTCTCTCTCTAAACCTTCATTGTTGCCGCCCTTTTTGCTGTCATGCACTGCCATTGGAGCTCCGTTTGAGAAACAGAGGCCACCATTACGATCTAGGGGCTTTGGTGAACATTTTAATTGGTTTAGTTTTTTTGATTTGGTTTACTTCTTCTGTTTGTTTATGGGTGCCCATAGTATTGTGTTTTGTTGCATTGTGGAGTAATTATTATTTGTTACTTTGTTAATATAGGAGTTTTATTTAAAGGTGACAGCGATTATTGATTTTGAGATTGGTTTGTCATTCTTATTCTTTATGTTATTTTATGTTTTCTACGTATATAAGTGTGCCTGTTGATTTAAATTTATCATATTTGATTTTCAGGTTTGGATTTTGTTGGACGTCGAGAGCTTTCCCACATTTTGTATTTTTTTTACTACTACGGAGGTTAGTAACTAAATCCTTATTATTTATATCATTTAATGGTTTAATATGTATATAGGATATACAGAGACTTATGTTTTCTAGGATAAAGTTGTAAAAAATGGGGATTAATGACTGAGGAAAGAGCATAGAGATCCTTCCCTGACTTGTTTGCATTGTTTCTTGTGAGATTCTTTGTGTTTACAGAGATTGCAGGATGCATGTTGTGGAGTTCTAAGGGGATACGCAATAGAACTGTTTTTAGGATTATGTGAATTGTATGTAATTATTAAAAGGGAAAAAAGCAAATTACCCCTTTGAACTTTTGGTCCCGTGAGTTTTTAAATTGTTCAATGCAACCCCCTATACTTACTAAATGGTGCAAAGAGGATCATCTGTTAGACTGATGTTAAAAGCCACTGTTAAGTGTCCATGTGCCTCGCACATGTACACTCCTAATTACAATTATACCCTTAAGTTTAAATTTATTTCCAACCCCAATTTGTGCAAACTAAAACCCTTCTCCCAATTTTTTCTCGGTGCAGCAGAAAGAACATATGTCGGCCATGCTTGAAAAAAAATGAAACCTTTCTCCCAATTTGAGCACACTCAAACCATCACACCCTTTCTTCAAATCTGACCACTTGAGCTTGAAGGAGAAGGCGGCTTCAGCTTCCTTCTTGCTTTTCAACTCACGCAATGCTCAACCAGGGAAGACATGACGCGATGTGACTGCGAAGAGGAGAACGAAGACCAGCAACGCAACTACGTCGGAGAAGATGGGGAAGACCGGGGACTACTCGCGAAGAAGAGCGACGCGGCTGTGAAGACCAGGGAAAGACCTCACGAAGCTCAAGTGGGAAGTGACGCGGCGATGCAAGAAAGGGAGGTTGTGAGCTGCTCCGTGGTGGCGCTCTCTGACACGCGGCGGCTCCAACGCTGCCGATGTGGTGCTGTCATGGTGAGGGATGGAGGCACGAGGAGGATGGTGGCTTTGCGGCCTGGGGCGGTGGACTGATGCGCTGATGGTTCCCGACGTGGAGGCTCTTTACGGGGTTGCTCTCGGCTTCTCTCCTTCTCTTTTATTTTTTTGTTGTTTTTAATGATAATGGTGATTTGTGATTGATTGGTTTGGTTTCTAGCTTAGAGTTCGATTTGAATTGGGGCTTGGAATTTGGTTCAGATTCAACTGGAATTCGGTTCAATTTAGGGTTGGAATTTGGGGCTTTGTTTGATGGTTTCTGTTTGCATGGTGATGATTTTAGGATTAGGTTTGGTTTTGGGAATTAGTTTAAAAGATAAGGGTATTTTTGTCCATTAAACGAGTCATGTGACTAGCACATGACCATTTAACAGTGGCATTGAATGTGTAGTTAACGGAAGGGCCTTTTTGCACTGTCTATAAAAATCAGAGTGTTGAATTGCACTAATTTAAAAGTCAGGGTTTAAATTGCATAACACCTAAAATACAGGGAGGTAAAACACATTTAACCCTTATTAAAATGTAACTCTTTCACTATATCTATTCTGTTGTTAATCTTTATAATAATATCTATAATTGTTGAATTGATGAAAATATCTAACAATGGAAGCTCCTAATTTAAGGGGGGGATGTTGTAGAAATTTTGTTAAAATTTTTTGTAGGAATAATAGATTAAATAAAAGTAACTATATTTAAAAAAAAACTTAAAATCCAGTTGAATTTGTTTAATAATAATAATTTAAAGACCAATTGAATGTGTTTTAAAGACTAAGTAAAATAAATATTTGACGGTAAAAACTCCTAATTTAAGGGGAGATGCTGCTGAAATTTTGTTAACTTTTTTTTTGGGAATAATAGATTAAATAAAAGTAACAATATTTGAAAAAACTTAAAAGCCAATTGAATTTGCTTAAAACTAATAATAATTTAAATTAAACTTAAAGAGCAATTGATTGTGTTTTAAAGTCCAATAAAAAGAAATATCTGACGAAAGAAGCTCCTAATTTGAAGGGAGACGATATCGAAATTTTGTGAAAATTTTTGTTAGGAATAATAGATTAAATAAAAGTAACTATATTAAAAAAAAACTTAAAAGCCAATTGAATTTGTTTAAAAATAATAATTTAAATAAAACTTAAAGACTAATTGAATGCGTTTTAAAGATCAAGTACATTAAATATCTGACGACGAATTGTCCTAATATAAGGGAAGATATTGTTGAAATTTTCCTGAAATTACTTTAGAAAAAAAAGATTAAATAAAAGTAATTATTGTATTAAAAAAAACTTAAAAGTCAATTGGATTTGTTTGAAAGTAATAATATAAATAAAACTTAAAGACCAATTGCATGTGTTTTAAAGGCCAATTAAAAGAAATATCTGACGATGGAAGTTCCTAATTTAAGGGGAGATGCTTTCGAAATTTTTTCAAAATATTTGTTGAGGGAATAAAATTTAAAGTAGCTGTACTAAAAATTTAAATAGCAATTGAATTTGTATTTGAAAGCAATAAATTGAAATCTTTACAAAATTGTAGGGTCTAGGATTAATCACAAGCGCAATGTTACCTTTAAATTGATCATGGATGTACAATAGATTGCATCCTAATAGAAGAGGAATTAAATCAGAATTTTATAGTGGTGTTGAAGAATTTATGGGTGTGACATGTAAAACATAACAATTTATTAATGAATCAAAAGTTAGGTGTTCATGTAATAGGTGCAAATGTAGGAAGTAGTGGGGATTCACGCCTAACTATTGGGTTTGGACCGAGCATGGGGAGGTAGTTAATACACGGAATCAAATGGGTATATTTCAAACTAGAAGTAGTTCTGGTGGGATCCAAGTAACTCAGCACGATGTGGATAATGTGTTGTGGGAGGATAACTTGGTTAGACATCAAGAGATGGTGTTTGATGTTGTTGGTCTTGAATTTGCCACTCATTATTCGTAACCTTCAGTTGAGGAGCCCAACCAAGATGCCACTCGATTTTATAGTCTCCCAGATGTTGCCAATCAACCTTTATGAGAGGATTGTGCGCATTCTAAATTGTCATTAGCAATTCAAATGTTGAGCATTAAGCTTGAAGAGAATCAAAGCCAAAGTTCTTTTGATTAGTGGGTTGCACTAATAAGTTTGCTAAGTCCGAACCCTGATATAATTCCAAAGATTTTTATCAAGCTAAAAAGTTAGTTTCTAAACTTAGGTTGAAGGAAATAAAGATTGATTGCTGCTTGAAAGGTTGTATGCTTTATTATAAAGATGGTATTTCACTGATTAAGTGTAAGTTCTGCCAAGAGCCTAAGTTTAAACCTAAGAGACATGGAAATGGGAGGTATAAGGATGTCCTTATGAAAAGAATATAATATTTGCCCTTAATCCTTAGACTCATTAGACTCTATGTGTCAATGAGCTCAGCTTCTTATCTGACGTGGCGCAGTGAAAATCAGAGGGATGACAGTGTGATGACGCATCCATCGCATGATGATGCGTGGAAAAAGTTTGATCAACAATATCCTGATTTTGCTTGTGACCCCCAAAATGTTAGACTGAGACCCTGTTCAGATGGATTTAATTCGAATAACCAGTTTAACAAACCCCATTCTTATTGGCCCATAGTTGTTACTCTCTATAATCTCCATCTTGACATTTGCATGAAAGATCCTTACCTCTTCTTAACATGTATAATCCCTGACCCTGATAATCCACCACCTTTCTTTCCACTACCTCCACATCAATTCCTACAATTAGCACCCCAGCCTTCAGGATGATGCCCAATCCTGGGTTTGCCAGCCCCCCACCTCTGCCATATTCATACTTGTAGCCCACTCACATTAGCGAACCTTCC
Source organism: Dalbergia cultrata (assembly GCA_031216105.1). Taxonomy (NCBI): domain Eukaryota; kingdom Viridiplantae; phylum Streptophyta; class Magnoliopsida; order Fabales; family Fabaceae; genus Dalbergia; species Dalbergia cultrata. Next base: position 23,183,282 of record CM062353.1, on the reverse strand, counting down.
CTTAGCCCTACAACTGCCTTAGCCCAACCACTACCCCGACTCCCAGTCTCATATCAGATCAGACTCCTCTTTCCTTGATTAGTTCACAGGCACGGGACATGAATAGGAGGCCCCTTGGCTAGATGATAGGCCACTTGGGCCTAATGGTAGACCGCTCTGCCAGATTAGGCTAGACGATAAAGATAGGTAAGTTGAAATATATTTTTTTTTCATTACATTCTAATTTTACATTACTTATGATATTTAAAATATTTTGATAATTTTTTTTCATTTATTGTATCTATGTAATAGTTTTCTTTAGTTTGCAGTGGCTCACCACAGGATTGTGGAGGTTATACAGAGTCGGTATAACCATCCATGGCCCACATGGACTGACATCCCAGCAGATGTCAAGGAGTCGTGGTGGAAGGACTGGATGTAATTAGATGACTTATTCGCTTTTGTTAAATATGTTTAAATTATTTAATTATGTGCTTATATATAATCACTTATGTCTTGTGAATTTGTATATGTAGAAAACCTTCTTCTTCAGCCCGAGCATGATGAGCTCACAGTTAAGAGGGCTTGGAGGATTAAATACTCCAAACGACTGTGGGATATGTTTCATGATGCCCGTAAGGGACACATGAACCACTCGTGGCTGAATGATGCTACCCTCAGTGAGCTGTAGCGCCACTAGGCTAGCGACCCGACCTTCAATGATAGGTCGGATAAGGGAAAGACAAACTGAGCCTCAGAGAAAGGCAGGTTGTTGTACAAGGGTGGGTCGAGCACCGAGAACAGGACTCGAAAGCATTTTGTAATTGTTCAACCTTTTTACATTTTATAATAGCATTTACTATATTTGAATTGTGACAAATACTATATTTTTATGACTTTATTGTGCTTATTTGTGCAGGTGAGGGAGTTAAGCCGCCCTCCGACACAAGGCAAGCTATTACGGGAGACCCACACCCAAGAGAGTGAGCAGAAGAGGAAGTCTAGATAGGTCTGGGTAGACTCTCGCTCCGAGGTGACCTTTGTAAGTTTGGATTTAGACATATCTTTACTTAATTTTTATTATTATTTTCATTTATATCATAATTGTTACTTATAATGTGTTTTATCTTTTTTCCTTTGTAGTGGGAGTTTACAGACCTTTGGGAGCACACACAGACCCAAGACCAGGCCCAGATGGCCGAGGTTGGGCTAGATGCTGACATCCCTCCTCCTCCAAATGAGAAGGATGTTTAGGCCTAGGTGGTTGGCGGCCCTTGCAAAGGTCGCATATATGGGATGGGGTACTACCCTGAGAGTAGATCTCCATCCTCCGCCACTGGGTCAGGTACTGGGGATGATGCCTTAAGGGAGCATGTGCATACCCTCAACCAAGAGCTGCAGTAGCAGGCACAGTTGATCCAGCAACAGTAGGAACAGCAGGCACAACTCCTTCAGCAGCTATGGAGCAAAAGTTGAGAGAGAGTCGAGAGCTTAAACTCTACTTGGAACGGTAGTAGCAAGAGAAAGCAAAGAAAGAGAAGGCTAAGTTTCTGAAGATGTAAGAGAAGATCACTACTGATGTGATGACCTTCTTCTGGGCCATGCAGGTTCGGGAGCCTTTGGCTTTGGCTTCGGCACGACAACCCCCAAATCCCATTCCCCCATATCCAACTCCCTTGCATTTTTTAGGGCCACTCACAGTTGGATGGTGTGGATGATGACGATGGCTTAGATGATGATGATAATGATGCCGTCGCCGCCGACAATGCTGATGCCAATGCTAGGAGTTCAACTAGTTTCTATCCAGCTTCATTTTTTTTTCATTTTGCATTTTTTTTACATTTATTGCAATTTGTATATATTTTATTGTCATAATTTGCTATTTGATTTAATCAGTTTGCTTTATTCATTTTATTATTTTCTTATTTAATATCACTTAAATTGATAATTAAGTTATTATATAAATAAATAAATAATAAATTACCAATCACTTCATAGTTAAATAGGGAATTTTTTTAAAAAAAGTTATTACCGACAGGTACAACCATCGGTAATATGTAATAATTTAAAACATTGTTTTTCAAATACCCGTCAATAACACTGTCAGTAAAAAATTAAAAAAATTATTTTTATTTATTTAATAACTTGTCGGTAAAATTAAACAATCGTCGGTATAATTATGCCTTTGACAACCTTGTTGATGCCTTTTATGTAATTGTGTTGACAGCTAGGTATTTTATTACCTGTCGGTACATGAGTCGAAAATCACTAACGGGTTTATTTATCCATCGGTATACCCTTCGGTAATTGCGTCGGTTTCCCGTGCTTTTCTAGCAGTGAAACAAGTGGCAAAAAATATTTCAATACAATATTCAATATTAAATATTTTAAATTTAAATTAATTAAACTATATAATAATAATAATAATAAGAGTAATGCTCATTTTAGTCCCTGACTTTTCACTCGTGAGTCAATTTAGTTCCTAACCTTCAAAATGAGTCAAATTAGTCCCAAATATTACAAAATGTGACTCAAGCTAGTCCCTTATTCCACTTTTGTTTAACATTTTATCAATTAAATAATGATCAACAATGTTAAGTGATATTTAATCATTCTGTGTCATCTGAAGTAGAATAAGGTTTAAAATAACTTATTTTGATATATAAAATTATACAAAATGAGTCATTTTATAATTTATAATGAATATTGAAATGAAACATTTTGTATAATTTTAAACATCAAAATGAGTCATTTTACACTTGATTATACTTCAGATGACATATGTTATGTTAAGGTATAACTTAAGGTTACCTATCATCATTTAATTGATAAAATATTAAGTAAGGGTGGGTTGAGGGACTAATATAACTCACATTTGCAATATCAGGGACTAATTGACTCATTTTAAAAGTCAAGGACCAAAATGACTCATGAGTGAAAAGTGAGGGATTAAAATGAACATTAACTCTAATAATAATAAAGATTTAAATATGTTTTTACTCCATGTAATTATAGGCTATTTTAATTTTAGTTCCTCTAAATTTTTTTTGTTAAAGTCCCATATTTTTCTAATATTATGTTTTTTTGTCCCTACCATTAGTTTATGTTGTAAGCAGTAATGTTTATAAGGATTAACGAAAGATTTTGAAGATGTTTATACTGATATGAATATAAATATTTCAATATTTGTAAGGACTAAATACATATTTGAAACTATTTTTAGGGACTTAAATATAATGTGCAATGACAAAAAATATAATACTAGAAAAAGAGGGACCAAAAGCCAAAATTTTATTTAGCATATCTAAAATCAAAATGACCAATATTTATAGTCACCAAAGTAAGCCTACCTAACAATAAATTTACAAAAAATAATTATGAAATAGATTTTCAACAAATGAAAATAGAAGCACAAATAATACAATATTAAAAGAATATTTTGAGTTTGAATAACACTGAAGTTTATTTGTGGAAGAGAACACAATTTATCAAATGAAAAGTTATTTATCACAATTTATCAAAATATGTAAGTATGCAGAATTTAACTTCTTAGAAGTTAACCTTCAGGGCTTACTTTTTCTAGCAGCATGACCAGATTGGTGGAAGACAGACAATGTTGGTGGAATAGAGCACTCCATTTCATCGTCATCATTATGATCAACTCGAGTTCTCCTAGGTTGAAAATATGACTGAAAGTAAAATGAACAAAAATTTAAAATCTGTTTCGATAGATATGTCTAACATATTGATTTTTCCATCAAAGAGTTATTATTCATAGTTCTTTTAAACCATCCTATTTCCCTTTCAAATGGATACATCCACATGTACTAAATCGATCCACACACTTGATCTTCATATGCTAAATATATGGGCAAGTGTTCCGTTGAGTAAAAGAAAGCATGAGGAAATATTCTCTTTTAATTTGCACAAAAATAAAGGGAATGTTTTTTTTCCATCACAAGTATATCATCAACCCTAAGAGTAAAAGAGCATAAATCCTTGAAATACTAACTTAGCTTGGCTAGGGACTTCCACACAACATCAAGTAGATCTCTAAATGCAATGGGAAGTAAATACTCCACAAAGACGTGACGATTGTCACCTTTTATGCCAACAAGTTTACCTTGTGCAACATTGACGCATCTACCTATGTTAGAAGCATAACCATAAAGCATTCTCACTCCTGAAGCCACTGATAAATAGCTTGATTTTAAGTTTAATTCAAAACATATTTGGCTTTTAGTTTATAGAAATGGTCATCTCTTAATTCTTGCAAATGCAAATCAAGCACTGCACAATACTCAGCTAGATCATGGCTTGCCTCATCATTGTCTTTGGTTTGATTTGTATCTATTATAATGTTCATAACATAGTTGAACACATTTTTCTCAATACATAACAATGACGCCCCAAATTATTCTTTCAATAGTACAACTCCCATAAAATAGCGAGTTACCGACGGATTTTACCGACGGATTTGTTCCGTCGGTAATACCGACGGATTTATCGACGGAAATCATGGAATTGGGAAAATTTGGGTTTCAGTCATTACCGACGGATTTTTCCGTCGGTAATTCCGTCAGTAATATTCGCGCCAACTAGTCTGGATGAGGCGCGCACATTACCAACGGAAAAATCCGTCGGTAATAATTTTGAAATATTTTTTATTTTAAAAAATTAATTTTATCGACGGATTTTTCCGTCGATAATAATTACAATTTATTTTTTAAAAAAATCAATTTTACCGATGGATTTTTTCCGTCGGTAACGTTATCGATGGATTTTTTCGACGGAAAAATCCGTCGGTAACAATAATGAAAATTTTCAGGAAAGGGCGCCGTTGTGTTTAATTACCGACGGATTTATTTCCGTCGGAAATTTGAAAATCCGTCGGTAATTTTAAAGATAGCATTTTTATTTCAGAATCTCTCACACCCTCATCCCTCATCTCATCCCTCTTGCTGCTCTCTCTCTCTGTATACCCGCCGCTCCTCTCATCCCTCATCTCATCCCTCTTGCTGCTCTCATCTCATCCCTGTGCCCGCCCTAGTTGGCCACCCACCCGCCGCCCGCCGCCCGCCGTCAGCCGCTGCTCCCACATTAGATCCGCCCAGCCATCTCTGCAGGCCAGCTTCTCCTTGACCATCTCTGCGGCGGCCTTGATTCTCCTTGACCATCACAGCCTCGGATGTTCGCGACCCTATCTGCGGCTCTCGACTCTCAGCTCCTTCCTTCCTCCGCGACCTGCGCAAGGTAAGCATTCCACTCCCATTCTGTCATGGTTTCTGTCATGGTTTCTTTAGTTATATGCTATGCTTCTATCTCTGTTTGGTAGCAGAAAAAATGAAAAGGGAACAATGATCAGCTTAGCACAACCGTGATTGCCATTCGAAATTAGTTGCTGACTTGCAAAGCTTTTGATTTTCCAATTTCCAACTTTCAAAGTTATCATGTAATTTTCTAATTTGCACAACCGTGTTTTATCATGTAATTGTTGTTAGGTAATGTAATGTTCTTTAATTATATGATATAATATATGTTGAGTATCACCTGTCCAAGTTTATTAAGTGAGTAAGTCATGAGAAATTTTTTAAAACAGTCAAAACATCTTTAAACAGCTTTTTTTGAGCCCAGAAGCACCGCCAACCGGCTTCGCCGTCGATGCTCTCGTCTGGGGCTTTCCGTTGATATGCATTAATAGCCATTCTGATACCCGAGTCAAAAGTTATGTCTATTTCAAGTTTTCCCCCACAACAAAACTTGTTTATGTCTATTTCAAGTTATATCAATGCTTATTTATCAATGCATTTGTATCAATGCATTTGTACTTATTTATCAATGCTTATTTATCAATGCATTTGTATCAATGCATAATGCATATTTATTTCCCCCACAACCCTGCATTTGTATGTCTCTTCTGGTGCTTTTTTTTCTCGTCTTGGTGCTTATTATATCAATGCATTTAGTGTTTAATAAGACACTTACTCTTTATCTATCTATATATCATGATGGGTGTATTTCTTGCAGAACAATTGTCATTGTTGCATACCAAGACGGATAAATAACGTCAAATAAATCCAGTTGGAGCATCATTTCAGCACACCAAGTTTAAGTTTAAGGTTAATTTGACAAAACTTCTTTTGTTTCTTTATCCAGTTGGAGCATCATTTCAGCACACCAATAATATGAGGATACAGTTTCAACTCATGCAGCACCGAACACATAAGCACATCTTTGAAATATTTTTGCATATAACCATACAAAAATTCGTGTAGGGAAAGCACTGAGGAAATCGTCATCTCTCTGTATGCATACAGGACAGAGCTAGTTTTGAAAGCGTGACAAATTTTTTCTCTAAATTCATCATGTAATCTAAAAACTTAAGCAAGTTTTAACTTTAGAATTTGTTCTCCTTGTAACATAAGAAGAATTGGTTTTGCTTAAGTAATTAGTGACTGCATTTTATTTATTTTGAAGTTGTTAATCTAACTAATTGCTTTTGTTACAGAACGTCAAATTCAGTAGGAGTATTTCTTTCTTGATTCTTGAGGAGGATATTATTATTTTGTGTCTTTTTAAGGTAAGTACTTGTTTCTTCTTTTTAAATGCATTTTTGTTAGGATAGAGACTTATGATTTCTAAGATAGAGTTGTAGGAAAATGGGATTGCATGACTGGGGGGAAGGGCGTAGCGGTCCTTCCCCGATTTGTTTGCATTGTTTGCTGTGGAGATTCATTGTGTATGCGGAGATTGCAGGATATGCATGTTGTGATGTTATAAGGGGGTGTGCTCTAGAACGGTTTTAGGATCTGTAAATGTTTGTTTGATTGTATTGTGAAATTTTTTTGATCTGTATTGTATTGTGATTCTATACATGTATATATTGAAATTTATTTTTTGGGATGTCTTACTTTCAGAGGAGGTTATGTCGAATTTTTTTTTAATGTAAAAGAGTGGAATGTTAATTTAAAAGGGGGGTGCTGTCGAAAATTTTGTTAAATTACATAGGACAAAATATTTACTTATTAAATAAAATTTTAATTTGAGAAAATTTAAATGTTAGGTTGAATTACACATTCAAGAACCATGAGCTCTACAAATAGACTATGGATGTATGACAGGGTGCACGCTAGTCGAGGGGGAATCAAACCTGAATTTTATGCGGGAGTTGAACAGTTTGTAAATGTGGCTTGTCAAACAGTGCAATTTATGAATGAGCAAAAAGTTAGGTGTCCCTGTGCTAGGTGTAAGTGTAGGAAATATTTTGAGCTGGACACCATTAGATATCACTTGTATAAGGATGGTTTTATGGCGGATTATTCGGTTTGGACTATGCATGGGGAAGTTGCCACACAAAATTTCGAACATGAAAGTGTTGAAAATACATATGTTGGAGGTTGTGCAAGTAGAGTTAATATTGGTGAGCATGTCACAGGAAACATTAATTGGGAGGATAACTCTAGACGATATGAGGAAATGATTTATGATGCAGTTGGTCCTCAAATTCATGCAGATTATGAACCTTCTATTGAGGCTCCTAATGCCGAGACTGAAAATTTTACTCTATATTAGAGACAGTAAAGGCTCCTTTATGGGAAGGGTGTATACACTCGGAGTTGTCTTTAGCGGTTAGGATGTTAGCTATAAAGTCAGAAGCTAACCAAAGTCAAAATTCATTTGACCAATGGGCAACATTGATGAGTGAGATTAGTCCACAACCTAGTTCTGTTCCAAAGGATTTCTATCAAGCCAAGAAACTAGTGGCAAAACTCGGGCTCAAATCAGAAAAAATAGATTGTTGTTTGAAAGGATGTATGTTGTACTACAAAGATGATGCAAACCTAACCCAATGCAAATTTTGTGAGAGTCCTAGATTCAAACCAAAAAGATCTGGAAATGGAAGATATAAGGATGTTCCCTATAAAAGAATGCACTATTTGCCTCTAATTCCAAGGTTAAAAAGGTTGTATGCTTCAATGAGTTCAGCACCTCATATGAGATGGCACTTTGAGAATAAGAGAAATGACGGTGTCATGACCCACCCTTCCCATGGTGAAGCTTGGAAACACTTTGACCAAACTTATCCTGATTTTCTTTGCGGATCCTAGGAATGTTAGGTTGGGGCTTTGTGCAGATGGATTTACTCCGAATAATCAATTTAGTAAACCTTACTCATGCTGGCCTGTGGTTGTTACACCTTACAATCTTCCTCCTGAAATGTGCATGAAAGATCCTTACATGTTTCTTACTTGTATAATCCCTGGCCCTGATAATCCCAAAGCCAAGATTGATGTTTACTTGCAACCATTGATTGATGAGCTTAAAGAGTTGTGGTATTCGGGTGTACAAACTTATGATATTTTCATGAAGCAAAATTTCTTGTTGAGGGCATCATTGATGTGGACTATTAATGATTTTCCGGCCTATGGAATGTTGTCAGGTTGGATGACACAGGGAAAATTGGCATGCCCAATTTGTATGGAGGATACAAAGGTTTTCACATTGAAACATGGTCGAAAAAACACGTGGTTTGATTGTCATCGAAGGTTTTTGGACCTTGATCATGAATTTAGAGGTAAGAAGGACGCATTTAAAAAGAGGACGATTGAACGTGATGAGCCTCCTGAAAGACTAAGCGGTAATCAGGTTTGGCACAGAGTAAGAGGCTTTCCAAAGATAACTGAAATGGGTAAATCCATACGATTTCCAGGATATGGGGTAGATCATAATTGGACCAAACAAAGTATATTCTGGGAGCTGCCTTATTGGGGGGATAATCTAGTTCGTCATTGTATTGATGTAATGCATGTAGAAAAAAATGTGTGTGATAACATCATAAACACTGTGATGGACACCGATAAGACTAAGGACAATGTGAAAGCAAGGAAAGATTTGGTAGAGTATTGTAAGCGACCTGAGTTAAGTTTACAGAAGTTACCAGATGGCCGTGTGTGTAAGCCGAAGGCCAGTTACACACTAACTTCTGTGCAGAAAGAAGCTGTGTGTAGGTGGATGCAAGAGTTGAGGATGCCTGATGGTTCATTCCAGACGAACAAGGGTTGGTCGGAATGACGATGGGGGTGAAAGTTCAGTTCAATATATGTTGTCCGTATTCAATCAGCCAGGACGTGCTGCTGGAAAATGTAAACCACATTGGCTATCAGAGAGAGAGAAACATGCTGCGCATTTGCATATCTTAATCAACTGTGATGAAGTGCAACCATTTAAAACGTAAGTGATATCAATATACCACTTTCAATTGTTGATACAATGTCATAAATCAAATCTTATTATATCTGCAATGTTTAATTTACAGGTATTTTGAACAAGTTGATGAGCGACACACCCTTGACCAATTTCCAGCATGGTTTAGAACTTTTGTATGTTTGATCCAAAATCACACATATTCTAGTTGTCTTCCTCTTCCTCTATGTTAATGTCTATGTTAATGTTTGAATTTTAATCATTCATGTAGGTATTTGATAAAAACAATAATGTATCATGTCCTTATTTGCAAAGTTTGGCTTGGGGTCCTACTAACAAAGCAAATAGTTGGCCAATGTACTATGTGAATGGATATAAGTTTCACACATTTGAGTGGGGCCATGGAAGAGCAACAGACAATAGTGGGGTTTGTGTAAGAGGGGATGCAGGCAATGGGGAGGGTGATTGGTATGGAGTAATCAAACAAATACTTGAGATTGAATATGTGGGTGATGGACCTAAAAAATTGGTAATATTATTCAGTTGTGATTGGTACTACCCAAGGCGTCCTGACGGAACACGCATACACAACCAATATAAAATTATCGAGGTCAATCATACTAAGAGATACCGTGCATATGATCCTTTCATTATTGCTCAGAATGCAAGACAGGTATATTATGCATCATACCCTGGAAAGTGCAGAAAAGATTGGAAAATGGTCATGAAAACTAAACCTAGGGGTCGAGTTGAGGTCGAAGAAATACTTGATGATGCTTATCAAGTGAATGATCCAATCCCCTCTCGGGTAGTCATTGATACAGGAACATTGCCAAGTTTACGATCCGATTCGGGTGAGGTTGAGATAATTCACTCTTCCAATGATCAATTTTTGAGTGAACACAACGAAAGCGATGGTAATGATGATGACGAAGAGGAAGAGGAAGATGATTTCGAGGATGATGTTGACACTGAGAATGATGAAGATAGTCCTCAACTTTCTGATTAAATATGATGTGTCTAAAATTATTTGGTTTGATTGTCCTCAACTTTCTCATACTTATTGCATCATTTTGTTTAAAATTATCTATTTATTTGGTTTTTCATATATTATTGTATATTTTTCAGATATGGCACCTAAAGTGAAAAACAAGGGCAAGAACAAGGGCAAGGGTGTCCCAATTAATCAGACAATCTCCCCTCCCACTCAGGCATCTACCACAGCCGCTCACATATCCACTTCTAGCCCTTCCATGCCACCACCCCGTACCCATCAGGAGTTTACCATGGTCCCTACTCCTGGGAATGTGCCCGGAGTGGTGCCTTCACCTCCACCACCACCGCCGATCCTGTCCTCACCCCTACACATGAATCAGAAGGGGGTGCAGAAAGTGGGGCAGTTGGTGGCTCCTCGGCAGGGCAATCAGGACATTGGTCCACAGGGGAGCAACGGGTATCCCTTGTACCTCTTGGTAAGAACAGGTAAGTAATTTAATTGTTCAATTTATGAATCTTATTGTAATAATTTGAACAATATATAATAGCATTATATTTTACTTCACTATTTGCTATGTAGTTGGCATCCAGCCACACGGGCCATGCATGAGGTGACACACACCATCCAAAAACTGTATGAACGACCGATTGAGTCATTCGGAAAGTTGTCGAAAGATGAGAAGTTGCGCTGGTATAATGAGTGGAAGGTAAAATGAAATATTTTTTTAGAAAACGTGTGATTTGCTTTATAAACTGTTTTTGCTTTCAATTACACTTTTTTTCCATGTGTAGAGCCACTTCATCATCCATCCCAAAGATGAAGAATATATGTTTAAGCTCTTTAAATCTAAGGCAGCTCATAGGCTGCAAGACATGTACATCGACATCCGAGAACGGGACGAGACCCCCAGGTGGATGACTCAGTCTAGCCTAGACTATTTGTGGCAATACTGGAGAAGTGAGACATTTAAAGAGAAGTCTCTCAAGGCTAAGGCAAGCAGAGCGTCGCAAAAGGGTGGATCCGTTCATTGTGGTGGTTCAGCTACTATAGAGTCTACGCGTCGCCAGATGGTTTAGTCATTATTTTAAATATCTTTTATTCTTCTTGTTAAATTTATATTTTCACTTACTAATATTATCAATTTTCACTCAAAATGCAGGCCAATGAGTTGAAGAGACCACCCACACAGAGTGAGTTGTTCAGAAAAACTCACACGCGCAAGACAGATAAGACATGGGTCGATACTCGTTCAGAGAATGTTTGGGTATATATGTTCTTAGCACTCATTGTTTGTATATATATTTAATTTATTACTTAACATATTTGGTAGACGTTTAATTAATTTTATTTTCTTATAGAATGACTATGAGCAGCGATATCAGGAGGCTACGACCCAACGAGAGCAGAGGATTGCAGCTGGTGAGGAGTGCCCACCGATTGATGAGGATCGGTTGTGGCAAGAGGTAGTTGGCGGTCCTTACAAGAACCGCATCTATGGCATGGGGTCATTCTATGCTAGTAGTTTGTCCTCTCCCTCATCCTTTGGGGCATCTACAGGCACTGGATCCACTACAGAGGATAATGAGGTCCGTGAGCAAGTTCACCTCCTCAACGAAGAACTTCATCGTATGCAAGAGCAAGATGTAGAGAGACAGCGCCAGTTGCAAGAAATGCAAAAGAAGATGGAGGACAAGGAAAAAGCCTTGCATGCGAAATAAGAAAGCAGATGAGGGAGAAGGAGATAAGACTAAGAAAGCAGATGAAGAAAGAGATGGTCTCTTTATGGAAGAAGATGCAAGCAGGCTCCTCTGCACTACTAGACACAGATGATGATGATGATGATGGTGATGATGGTGGTGGTGGTAGTGGTGATGATGCTGCTGCTGATGATGATGATGCTGCTGACTTCTCTTGACTTTAGTTATTGTTTTTTATTTATTTGGCTGTAGTTAAACTATTTCTCTTTTAGTTGGACTATTTATATATATACTTTGCAGGCTTTCTGACATTTTAATCTATTTTACATTTTGGATTTAAATTTATTGCATTTAGTTTTTATTAAGTAATTTTTTAGAATTTTTGATTATTCAATATCCAGGGAATTAATGAATTATAGAATGAACTATTGGCAACAAGTTCAAATTACCGACGGATTTTTCCGTCGGTAAAATATACACAAAAAATTAAAATATGTGTTACCGACGGAGTTTTCCGTCGGTAAAGTGAAAAATAAAAATATATTCTGAAAATTTCCGACGGATTTTTCCGTCGGTAATATATAAATTAAAAATTTTAAAAAAATCGTGAAAATTACCGACGGTTTTATCCGTCGGCAAAGTGAAAAATAAATAAAAATTATAAATTAAATTTTGAAAATTACCGACGGATTTTTCCGTCGGTAATTTCTAATTTTTACCGACGGAAAAAACCGTCAGTAATTTAGATTACCGACGGAAAAATCCGTCGGTAATTTAATAAAAATCCGTCGGTAATCCTTTCGCCCTGACGAATTTGGTGACGAATTTCGTCATCTATTTACCGACGGATTTTTCAGATAAAATTCCGTCGGTAATGCCGTCGATAAAATTTATCGACGGATTTTTCCGCCGGTAATAATTACCGACTCCGTTATTACCGGTTAACAAAATCCGTCGATAAATCCGTCGGTAACTGAAATTTCCGTCGATAACACTAAAAAATCCGTCGGTAACAGCGTTTTTTCTTGTAGTGTAACTTTTGTTATTTTTGGGAAATCTTTAACTCGATCCCACATTTGGTCATCACTTAGTCTAACTGGAGGCTTATCGTATTCAACACAATTACTTAAAAGCCATATCTACTTGGTTTATATGGATGATTAACATATAAGAACCTCTTATGACAATCAAACTAAGAGTTCATTCCTCATGATTCAAAGTGAATGCTTTAGTATTCTCCATGTAAATTGGGCATGCTAACTTGTCTTGTGTCATACATCCGGATAACATTCTATAAGTTGGAAAGTTATTGATGGTCAACATTAATGCTACTGTCATCATAAAATTCGATCTGCTTTGTTAATATATATATATATATATAAGTAAGAACACTATTACACCACAACTCATTCAATTCATCAATTAGAGGTTGAAGAGGCATATCAATCTTGGCTTTTGGATTGTCAGGGCTGAGGATTATACATGTTAAGAATAGGTAAAGATCTTTCATACAAATTTTAGAGGGAGATTGTATAGTATAACAACTACGGGTCAACACAAATAGGGTTTTCTAAATTGGTTATTCAGGGTAAATTCATTTGAACAGAGTCCCAATCTAATTGGGAAAATGAGAGAATTATATAGATTTAATAAGGAGAGAGATATTTTATAAGTCTTGGAATTGACAATTCATAGTATATATGTTATGAATTAAGACCGATTCATTTTAATTATTTTTAATTTCATGGAATGGATTGTAGAATGATAATTCCAATTCTATATATCTCTCCAAACATGAAAATTTGGATTGGGTGCCCAATTCCAATTCCACAGTGCAATTTTTTTTGCTCAATTCCATATGCTAAATGGGATACAAATGAAATCATGAAAGCAATTTCGGAATTAATATTGAAGCCGGACTCATGTTTTGTAAACTTTAAATTTTTACCTTTGTTTTCACAAAATCATAAAAAATAGAATTGTTTTAAAAAGAAGGCATCAATTTTTGTAATTAATATTAACATAGAAAATAAAATAAAAATAAAAATAATTTTTAATTGAACAAACCCAAGTTTTTAATTAGGTTCTAAGACGGGAAATAAGCTAGAGCTGATACATCATTGCCTTTAGTCTTTCATAAGTAAATGGCCTATGTCTTGCGGGTCTTTTTTATTTTTTTATATGGGATTTCAGTAGTATATTTATATTAATATGATATTTTGGGAAAAAAAATCACGCAATGTGATTTTTTTTAATATAGAATCCATCTTTGATAGATTCAAATATATTCTGTTAAAGTCAAATTAAGTATAAAATAAAAATTAATACAGAATCCTTCAAAAACGGATTCAGAATCCAAAAAAGGCGGATTCGGAAAAATGAAAATAATACAGAATCCACCACAGGTGGATTCTATAAATACTATATATAAATAAATTTATCCATTATCTCATATAAGCATAAATCACCTACCAAAATATCATATACAATTTATTTTTCCAAGTCTTGCCGGGTTATCTAATATGGTATCTTTTAAGGTTCAGTCTGTCATTTTCAGGGTACGCCCCGAAAGACTTCTTTTATTTTTTTTTTATTTTATAAGCCCTGAAAGACTAAGTAAATATGCTCTTAAAAAAAAGGGGTCTTTATGCAGGCTAAAAGCCTTTAACTCTTTAAATTACTAGACAAATAATACATTACATACAAACTTATGCATAATAATAAAAGCTGTATTGTTTAGTTAAATAAACTGCTCTATTTAGTCTAAAGGGCTCTTTTTAAAGGCCTTAACTGCCTCGTATCGTAAGTCATTCTGTCCTTATTGGTATGGTAGTTGTAGAGAATAGTAAAGAAGGAGAAACGAAGAAGATAGAGGTATTTTCTTGATATTGATGTTAATTATTTTTAATTAAAAAAAAGGGAGACTGCAATGTATTATGTTAATTATTAAATCAGCGTGTACTGTGCCTGATCATATTAGCTAGAAAGAAAAGTGCAACATCACCTATAGAGAAAGGAAAGTGCAATGGGATTAATAACAGGGAAAGTGCATACATATTTGGAAAATAAAAAAAGAACAAGATAGAATTGCATATTACCTTAGTATTTCAGACTTCTAGCTATTACATCAGCTTCAGTTTTAAAATTTTATTGTAAGATCAGAATTATCCAGACAGATCTATTGAATATTTCAGCTCGAAAGAAATTTATTAGAAGAAATAGAAAAAATTACACGTTTCACGCTATGAAGAGATTTTGTATAGTTTATGGAATATAATATATAATACATAATAATATAATATACGTATCAACTCCAATGCACAAATATATATATTATATATATATATAGTACTTGTTAATGAACCAGATAACATACATTTGTGTGTGTCTTATCTGTCTTTTCTCGCAGTTAATTAAAGAAAACATGAAGGGGCAGATATTCTTTATGACTAGAAAAGACTGCAGGATGACGTTATTTCATAGTGCGAAGGAAGCACGATCCTGTTTAGCATCACAGAACATCACATAAGAGAGAGAGAGAGAGAGAGCAATTCGGAGGCTTATCACCCATCATAGAACAAACCCACTAGGGAAAGCCAAGGAACATGAAACCCCGAATATACTCACATTATATTTCCCTTGGCTGCAGGCAATGCACAGATCGAAGGAGATAGAAGGTGACATGCATACATCAAACCCAGTTGGCTTGGGAGTGGGACTCGCAGCATTCACATTAATTTCACTGACCCACTTTTCTTAATAAAGTGAGTGTGGAAACAAATAAATAAATAAACTAAAGAATGAGAGTGTAGTGAGTGAGTGAGTGAGTGCTAGGCGCCCTCAGGCCTCAGCTAGTACTGTGTGTTCTGTGCCAGCTGCTGCACAACGCAAGCCATATTCACTCTGATCTGATCATCTAATCAAATGTCCTTGTCACCCTTTCCTTTCATAATACAATATGAATATTCCTTTTTCTTATAGACTAGAGAGAGAGAGAGAGAGAGAGCGCACTAGTTGGGATTTTGGTGATGATAAAGTTTTGAAATTCTTTTGGTTCCAATCTCACGGTACTATGTTTCGGGAGATTTTACATTGGCACAGATCAATGATATCATACATAGACGCATTATTATTATAATAAAAATAGACTTAATCTACTTTATTTGATATGTTTTCATTTATGTGTCTCACTAATTGTTTTTTTTTTTTTTGCCCTTTCATGCATAGAAATAAATTCTTAAAATTATCCCCATCCAAAAAATTTTGGTCTGACTCTTCCAAATTTCCTTTGGTCGCAGGGTGCTTTTGAACCCCGGATTCGGGGGGATCATTACGTTTGATATATGTGTGTTTCGGTTTGCTCCAGTGGCACCGCTCATACGTGGCCCCCTAGAAGATGAACTAACGTGCCTGATGGGGCTAACCGTATTGGTGTGCTGTCGCAAGATGAGTGGATAGAGAGTTTTGAGTTGCTGGTGTATGTGTGTGTGTGTGTGTGTGTGGTGTCAGTATCGGAGACAAAATCTCTCTCTCTCACTCAGTCACTCACTCACACCTCGTCCACCCCACTCTCATTCTCATATGCATGCTTTATTACTCTCTCCAGAGTGAGGGAGGGGGGGCTAATGTCGCAGTACTATACTGCTACTAAGTGCTCCCACTTCTTGTCCTTTTCTTCAAATCACTCACCTCACCTCACGTCTCTATGCTTGATTCCTCTTACTAGCTCTACTTTCCCTTTTAACAACCCTGCCCTTCTTTCATTTTAGAGCCTCTTCTCCTTCCCCTATCAATATCTATCCAAGAGACTCTCAACTAAGAAATTATCAAACAGTAATAGTTACCTTTGCATCTTCTGTTCGTGTTAATTAGCTCAATTGAACTGATGGGTCGAGATTTGTAAGTAACCATAGGTATATTTTGAATATTTCAGTGATGACTAGTTATATATGTGTGTGTGATAGAGTTTGCAATGACCAATCAAAATCTATAACGTCTTTATGTGCATAGCTATAAAGAGTTGTAGATGTAGAGACTAATAATACATTTGCCCTGTTGAAAATATTAGAAAGCGCCTTTTTTTTATTCCGCATGTTGTCTCAAAAAGCTAGGATATATATCAGTATCGGAACGTGCTCCCTTGCTCATTTATATTGCTTGGTTAACTTTGCTACTATATAGTAGTAGTACTAATGTCTTGTACCCTTCCCTCCACCAGCAAAATACTAGGAGCGAAAAGGAAGAGCCTTTTTTTCATTTTTGTTTGCTTGATATAATTCCCTAATCATTAAAACAAAAACATTATGTCCTAACTCATTGATTAATCCCTATATTAAACAATCAATAAACAGATTAAATAAACTCACCAACAATTAATCTGTTTTTGTTAATTTTGTTTTGATGACTCATCCACAAGAATCTGCGTGTGCGTGAGAAAGAAGTGACAATAGAAACAAAAGGAATGTTTATCCAATATGTATGAGGGTAGGCGAATCGGTCATTACAAACAGAAACCAATCATATTGGCACAGCCAGCCAGCCCCCAGAACAGCTTTGGTGCTGCACTGCAACATACACAAAATGGAATAAAGATAAGTAAAAAAATAAAAAAAAAAGAAAAAGAAATTAAAAACTTGCAAGCCACCCCATTATATTATATAAGGAGAGCCATATATGCCTCCCTCTCAGCTCAGTGCTGTGCTTAACACTGCTATAGGTCCACCACCTTCTTAATTTCTCTCTTCTCAGTTCTCACGCACACATACACATACACTCCAAATCTCTCTTTTTTTTATCTCATTCTCTTTTCTCTCTGAAATGGCAGACCCTGCAGCCATCTACGACTTCCTGAACCAAACCTCTGCTGATGATTCCAAAGCAGCTGCAAAGAGAGCAGCACAACAACAACTGCCACAACCCCAATTCAACCACCACCACCACCAACCACCCTCTTCAGCAAGGACCTTCCAATGCCACTTCTGCAACCGCAAGTTCTACACCTCCCAAGCACTTGGTGGACACCAGAACGCACACAAGCTCGAGAGAGCAGCTGCTAGGAGAACCACCACCCTTCCAGCTTTCCAACACAATGGGAACATACCAACACCAACACCACAAACACAAACACTACCATTGCCATTGCCATTGGAGTCTCCTAGTAATTGTCTTCTGAAGAACAGCAACAACAACAACAACATCATCAGCGACCCCACCAAGGCCATGATGGCCATGCCTCATCATCATGAACTGGAGCCTCCAGTAGAGGGAGCTGTTCCTTCTGCTTCTTCTCCTCCTCATGGCCGTTTCTTTGGCCACCCTTATTGGGTGGAAATGGAGCCGCCATTGCAGCAGCTTCAAACCCATCACCAATATCACCTTCACCACCATGTTCCAACCACTCATGTGAATCCTTTGGTCTTCCATGCTGCTGCTGCTGTTGCTGGGGCTTCGGTTTCTTCAACTCCTCAACATGTTCTCTCCCATAACGCTGCTGCTGCTTCTTCTTCTGATGCTTCTGACCATGTCAACCTCGACCTTACACTTCGCTTGTGATTTGTCAACTCCTCTTTTTCATTATTATTTAGGATTTTGCTTCTTCTTTTTTGCTATTTTTTTTCGGGGTATATTATACTCTTGCCTTTTTTCTTATGGCTTTTGTGGGAGTGGCTCTCTCTCTGTTATGTTATGTTCATTTTGGAAGTGGAAGAGTCTCTCTGTATTTTTCTTTTTCTTTTTTATTTTTATTTTTATTTTTATTTTTCATGTTACTAATGATAAAGGAAAGGTGTAGTTTAATTAATTATCTTAGAGAGAGCTAGGTAGGTTCAGTCCTAATCTCAAGCTACTAATGTTTCAGTTGTTTTCACTCCAATATCCTTTGCTTATGGTAATTTTCTGCTGTTTATGAACTCCTAGAATAATCCCACTTTTTTTTTTTTTTTTTGTTCTATGTACGTCTCTCTATCATATTTTACTCCGGAATCGGCTATAATTAAGTTTATTCATTTACACTCAAGCATTATGTTACCATATGCATTTTAATCACGTACCATAAAAAAGTATGCATATGTTATCGCTAGTAGTCATGATCAAAGTGCTACTACTAAAACAAACCCATTTTGCGAGTTTGATGTTCTGATAATGGCGAAAGAATGAATATATAGTAAGTGACCAATATGTAAGCTATTAAGCTTTTTATTATATATCATCCCATTACTGAGTATTTTGGGGGAGAAAAAAAAAATTAAAAGCAATTTTGAGTCATTCCATTTACATGTCCATTTTATTTGGAATAAATAAAAAGAAAAAAGTACTGGTGCTATACGTATTTAATTTGTTGGTTTCTTCAGTTTTCGTAATGGAGAATACCAATTATTCTAATTTCATGAACCATCAGTCACTTGAGTCATCACAAGACTTATATTGGACGTCCATCAACTTTTTTTATACTGATTGATTTTGCAGGAATATGGACTCAGTTAACAAGAGAAATGGATATTCAGGACTCAAGTGTAGTGTGTGCATCCTCGTTTGCTGCGTGTGTGTGTGTTACATTTGTGCTCTTTTATCGTATAATTTCCCTTTTGGCTAAAATTAGTCACCGAACTTTTATCTTTGTTGATTTGCTCGAAGAGGAAGTAAAATAAGTGACATGAGAAGATAAAGCCCACTGGTTTCAAATCAAGTAAAGTGGATTCCTACTCAAAAAGAGTGTGTGATGAGACCCTTGGTGTTTTCTTTGTGCAATTTAGTTTACTATTATTATTATTATTGTTATTGTTATTAAAGCCTAAGAGAGGCACCATACCAACTTAGCTCATTGTAGCCAAATGGTGAAGCTATAGGGTAGATGATTATGTTCTGAAGGCATTTCAAAATGACACACCCTAGCTCTTCATGGAACTGAAATTTATTGATAACTCCACCAATGCCAATTTGTTGCTATCAATAAAGTGAAGGCAATTAATAATAATAATAATAATAAATAAATCAATACCTTTCGTTAAGAAAAATATAATGAAAAGTAGATTTTTTAAAAATGTTCAATATATCAAAAGCTTAAAGTTTAACTCTTTCTATTTTAAGGTACTTGTTATATTTGTATTCCTGAATATACATTTTAAGTTACTCGTTAGCAAAACTTTTGAAAACAAATAATTTATATACTCCATTAAAGCGATGTCGTTTTTTGCTATATGAAAGTGATATATGATTTATAAATCTTGAATGGAATACAAAATGATTTGTAATCTTTAATGGTTGCTGAAGAATGTAGGAGAATGCATGAAGGTTCTACTCAAGTGAATGGAATACACTACAAAGATGATTTTTCAGAAAAGCATTAACAGATAAAATTATATTACTTTTAATACTTGCATTTCTCCATGTCAATATACAGACTCGTTGAATATGTCCAAATTAAATAGCAAAACTCAACAAACAAAATATATTTTTAAGAATTTGTGATTAATACGTGAAAACTTGTTTATACCCTCAAAAAAACCAGTTAGTTAAAATAATTCGATATAAATGTTGGTATAGCGTACTGAAAACTTATAGAATTATGATTTCAATGTCAATTTTTTGGTTCAGAATTGAATTGGAATTAAAAGACATAAAGAAAGAAAGCCCTTGTTCGGAACATTATAAATAAATAAGTGAACATAAAATAAATAATTTATAAATACTAACAAGTGTATGATTGGAACAATTGCTTAATTATTTTTTTAATAATCAATTATAATATATTTTTATATAACCATTTATGTAAATATTAATTTATATTTGGATGTAATAGCTCAAAAGTAATTTTAAAAAAGTGTGCTTTGTGAAATTTTTTTTTATAGTAAATCACTAAAGAATGTATGAAATCGTCAGTTTTATCATATGCTATTTGATATTTAGAGGTAATTTGGTAAAAAAAAATTATAATTCTAAAATAATTATATATTAGCTTCTATTTATAATCATAAGTTTTAAAAAGTTGTTTATGATTATAAATTATTTTTTAACTTAAAATTATTAATTAGCTTTTGATAATAATTCATATAATTGATTCTTATCCAAACATAATTTATTTATTAATTAAAAACAGTTTTCTCTTAAAAAAATGCTTTTTTTTGTGTTTCCAAACACATGCTAAAATTAATATAATTTATGACAAAAAAAGGGAATTTCTTCGGTGCCTATAAAACTCATGGGTACCAGTACCTTTTAGATAACTTATAGCTGAAAGTTTATCATGTGTCCCATAAACTAAATCAATTAATATTTTAAATACTTATAATTAAATCACAATCCTTAGATTTAAAAGAGTATCGGTACTCTTGGGTACCAAAACAAAAACAAAAAAAAAATAATATAATTTATAAATATTTAATGGAATACAAAATTAGTTGAAATTGCTGTATTATTTGACTAACCGTATGGATCTATCTAAGAATTAGGCAACTTCACAGCATCCACGTCCCACCGCAAGAAAAAAAAAAAAGGGAGGAAAGAAATAAAGAAAGAAACGGCCTCCGCTAGTTTACAAGAAAATATTAAATTTCTCATCATCACCAGCTTTGTTTTTTTCCTTTTTCTGAAAATTACTGTATGGAGCCGAGGGAAAAAAAAAATTCTAAAGTAAACACATAAGTATAAGGATGAAATTGAAGAACACAAGTGCACGAGGTCCCTGAAGGTCCCTTTAAGCTAGCTACGCAAAGGTTTAAGAGAGTGTTAACGGAGGGAAGAATCCAACGTTGGTTATTGAAGATTTGGCGAAGAAAGTGATATTGTGATAAGGGAGGGTTTCGTCTTTACTTGGGAGTTCAAGTGCTTCATTGTGATAGGAAGCATTTTAAGCAAAATATAACTTGCTCTGCACACCAAATGTATATATATATATCTATAAAAGTTGGTTTCTTTGAGAAATAATTTTATTACACTTCTCTCTCATAAAAAATTAAGATAATCTATAATTTAATCATTTTTTTATTTTTTCATTCATTTTTTTAAGTTTATTATTTTTTTTTTTACTAGATTACCCTTTAGTAATAAGTACAAGCATTAAGCTTCTTTTTTTTTTTTTTTACAGAATATGATGTGTCTTATAATAATATAAAATATTGATGTATGCAATTTAATTTATTTTAAAAATTTGATATATTAAGAGAACAAATAATTAACAAAAATAATGATTTCAATATTTAAAAATTTAAAATTACATATTTTTTAGCTATTGATTTTAGAATATTAATATACATAAAAATAAAATTATTTGCGAATATTGTATATAAATATGGATTACAAATAAGAAAATGAGAAAAATTTTATGATTTTACTATAAAAATGTACATTAACATTAAAAAAAATTAATAGCTAAGAACATACAAAGTTTTATTTTAAAAAAATAATTATTAAAAATTATTGTTACTATTAAAGTTTATCTTCTTAATATCGTAAAAAATTTTAAAATTAAATTACAATAAATATATATAAGTATGTAAATATCAATATTTTACATTATTATAACTCACAAATATTTTATTTTATTAAAAATTAATACGTATAACTATTAATAAAGGTTAGTTTGGTTAAAAAAAAAATAGGCTTGAGAAAATAGACATTTAATGAAAAACTTGAAAAATAGATTAAAGTGTAACTTATTATAAGTTTATAAGGTGAGAAAATGTATGTTTTAAAAATAGAGGTGAGGGAAGTGTAATATTGTTATTTCTTAGAGAAAGAATACTACTTTGTCCTCGTTCAAATGTCATTATTTTAGTAAAAGAAAAAAAAATCTTTTTTGCACTTTTTAATATGTTCAAGTGACTTTTTTATTTAAAAGTAGAATCACTAGAAAAGATAAACAAAAATGTTTTTTAATAAGCCTTAATTTCAATCTTCTTAAAAAAAGATTTTTTTATAACATAAAAAAGATGTTTAATAATAAATAAAGATATTTTAAGATTATATTCAAACATAAATTAATGTTACCTCTAAATATAAGACTTTTATTTTTTTAAAAGATTTTATTTAATATGATTAATTAAAAATGGATATTTTTATAGAAGATCATCTAAATTAGTCCATTATTTTATTTTATTTTTTATAACTACACTTATCATTATGATTACTTTATTCCTTTTTGTAACTTCGGTGGGAAATGGCAGGGAAAATTGGAATATAAATCTCATTTGCAACTAAGTTGCTCCTGTTCTTCCCGTAATAAAAAAAGAGAAAAAAATTTAATATTGCACTTATCTCTTTTGATTTGATCTTGGCAAGGTGTGAAAATGGAATAGAAATTAATGAGTCTATGATAGTTTGAGATTTAGAGTTTATGAAGTTAGGAAGAAAAGTTGAAAATTTAAATACTTTTACCCATATTAAAAAATTTTAAGGCTTAGTTTGAACTATATTCATTTTCGTTAACACGCATGAGACCACATAAATGTCATTTAATAGTTAACATGACATATTACCAATTTCTTCATAATCAACTAACGTCCGCTAGTCTAATGAACAGTGACCAACGTGATTCACAATTTACAATATCAATTACGAAAATGTCATTTTCTTTTCCTTGATTTTAGAGAATAAAATTATATATGTACACAAATCCAGTGGCAAACTTCAGCGAGAGTGAACCTTTACACTTCTTTGAGGAGAACATTGGTCGTAATATTTCTACCAACTAAAACCTTCGATCAATATATTGTCTGCAAATATTGTTTTATCTCAACATTATAGAGCCCGTCAATTTGACATAAATCTTTTCTATATATTTTCTGCAGGTTCAAACGACATACTGCAGGAAAGCACTATGCTTCCAAAAGTATTCCAACAAATTTTCTCAATTACATTTGACATGTCGATGCCAATTATTGAGAGTTGAGTGGCACGCGCACCATAAGTAATTGATGGAGATGGCATCAATGTTGGATTAATGTATATTCATAGAGAGATGTTTTAATAAAAAAGAAAATATATATGCATAGAGAGATCGATGTTGTCTCACTATGGCAAGGAAAATACCTGCTACAGCCACTTACATGCTTCATGATGCCCAATTTCCCATTGTCCAAGAATCACAAATGACAAAATTTACATACAACTTGAATTCCTCCCCAGTCATTTTCCGTTTATCTCTTAATGATTTGAACTAGTAATAATTGCATTATTCCATGAAAAATCACACCTCCTGGCTCCTAGCTAGAAAACTGATTTCATTTCATGTTTTTCACTATTTTCTTTGCAACCCCCTACAGTTAGAAACACAGAAAATGAAAAAATAATGTTTGGTGTACAATTAAATTGCACAATAAATGCACACCGCACACTTTATTATCATTAGATGTGATTTGTGGTCCCCATTCATCCCATTCATTTATCAAATCCAATAATAATAATGTATGTGGTGTGTATTTATTGTACAATTTAATTATAAACTTAATATTACTCAAAATGAAAATATAAATAAAATATAATCGCATCTTTAACCAAGGGAGTTCGGAGGCCTCAACTTTATCAATTAGATAAAAGAAAATCCATTTTTTTTTAATTTTTTTTTTCAGGTGCAGAGCAATCAAATTTCGAATGTTGGAACTTCAACCGCAAAACCATGCGTGGCCTGGTATAATAGCCGAGGCACTATACTTCTGTAGGGGTCGCTTTCTCGTTTCTCTTTTAAATAAGCCATGCATCTCTCAACCTCAGATTTCACTTGTAAATACAGTTCGTGAGATTTCTCCCTATCTCTCAGCACACGTCTCCTACCTGTCAAACAATATCTCAATAAAAATAAGTTGGCAAAATAATTTTTACCACCATATTTCATGGACATTCCCAGCGGTGAAATATGCGTTGGGGCATACCTTCAGTTTCAATTGGTTTTCCAAAATAATAGTAGAACCGGCCAGGAACTTTAGGCAAAATTCCAGGCAAATGTACTTGTTGATTTGTCACCTCACCCCTAGCATCAGTCCTAGATTTCACAATATATAATAAGGGATACATATATATAATAATGCATGTGAATAGTGGCATGGATAGAAGATTGACAAGAACAATGTAGATGTATAAATGATGAGGAATGTCTCCAATTTTATATGAATCAACAAAAAAAGGAAAAAACAAATTTAGATACCTCAACATCATAGACTCATTTGTGAGACTCTCTATTTCAGACCTGAAGTAAGGAATCTTCACCAAGTCATCATAATCAAAAACTACCTGAAAAGGCCAATGTGGCATGATGTGTTATGGTATGAAATCCATGTTCAAGGCATACACAGATGATGGGAAGTGAAAATCAAAGATGAACTTGTTATGCATCAAGAATGTTCTTCTGTAGGAGTCATTTAAATTTAGAGCTGTAACTAATATCTACTATTTGCAGTAATATATGAAAAACTCAGTTCCGATAAATATTTAGGACTACTCAGTAATTGGAGAAGAAAAGAAAAAAAAAAAAAGACAATGGCTAAGATATGTCGTTCTCTACACATTCAAACGCATGCACACAAAAAAAGAGTCTAGAGTTTAATTTTGATATACTGTGTATGTAAAATGTTATTCAGTGTAGTATCACAGCATTTAAACAACATCAGTTAACTATGATAACAGTCACCTGAAAAGTCAAAATCTTTTAATTATATGTGATAAGGAGTGATTGGATGATAATATGAAAAGGCTTACATTAATAATAGTCAATCAAAATTAAATCCTACAGTTCATAGATAAAAGTTAATCAACAATTGACTTTGTAAATGTGAAAGTCTAGAAGAGTCATGCTTTCCGTGAAAGCACGGTCATGTTTTGTCTCCATGACAAGCATTTGCAGGCCAAAATAACTTTTTAAAGGAAAATGATTGATTTGGTAAACATCCAAACTTACCTCACCAAAATCATCTTCTCCAACAGTGCCAAATGGTACAATTTTAGCTCCAAATCTGGCTGCCATCCTGACAAACTCAGATTGTTCAGGCCAGAATAACTTGTACTCTTCACCCTGATAATTTAGAACACTGATGATTTTAGAAAAGCCTTGTATATTTCAGAGCACAACCATAGAGACAGAGACACAGTGCTGCTCAAAATTAACCAAACATAAAACTTTCCACATTAAAAGATCAGCATGAAAATTCCAATGTACTAAATAACTTCTCACAGTTAGTTAATTCAAGTAATTTTATGATTATACAGGGAACGAAATAATCTAATTCTCCAGCATATCTATTACCGATGACATTCCATAGAGCTTCTGTTTTCAGCTTTTCCATTAAGTCCAAAATACACAATATTGATAACTGAATCAATTCATTTAAGTTTCATGCGCTCTTTTCAAAACTCCTAGCCACCTAGCTGCATTTAGGTCCAAGATGGTATACAAGTCACAGACCTTAGAAGGGTCAAATGAACAATGAATCATTGTGAAAGATGGCACTCACCTATTATTGAAAACAGAAAGCTTATTTTACCTTCCTATGAAGAGCCTCGCGCATTCCTCCGGGATATAATAGGACATGAGATTTTGAAGATAAAAGCTTGAATAGGTTAGTTGCTGCTACAGGAACAGCCCCCATAATTCTGAATGTGTCATAAGAAGATATATCTGGCAATTTTCCATTTTTCCTTTTCGTAAATATCATTGGATGTGCTATCCCCCGAACAAGGATATTTCTTTCCATAAAAATTCGAGAAACTAATGGAGCTAATTCCAATCCCAGAAGCATGTGATACCCAACAAACAAAACAGGCCCCTCTGAAGGTACTCCAGCAAGGCCCTTTACAATTGTTCCATCCTCCAAAGTTGAGAGCATCACAGCATTTGTGACTTTGTTAAAGAAACTGTAAGCATTATAAGTGAAGGGTGGCAATGTTAGAACTGGTTTGATTATAATGCAATCCACTAGTCAAAATGAACAAAGATGAATTAACAGATAGTTAGTCATCAAGACATCAACTTGACATGGTAAGCTGTAGGTTAGTTCTACTTGAATTCTCTTATGTTTATATGCCACTGTACCACGAACGTTGTTAGTTGTATTTATGACTTACATGATCAAATTTATCCTGTTATTTGTACCTGTATGATTCCATTGCTTTTTTGGCCTCCTTAGGTGTTGGTGGTATAAAATCTGATATGTAGTCGTGATACTTGCCACGACGGTAGTAAGATGCGCCCTTGATGACTGTTACTAGGTCAATACCGCCTTCCTGCTAGCAGCAAAAGGAGGCACCATATTAGGGTCTGTTAAAGACTTCCATCCTCATATTTGATATCTTTTTCTCCACAAAGACAAGCATGATGCAGAAAAGTAGAAATGCGGAGAATCATACCAGGAAAAGGAAATGTCCACTCTCATCAAATTTACGAAGCTCACAGTTAGGCAGTAACTGACTTAGTCTTTCACCTTCTTGTTGACTAGGCATTAATTGATCATTTCCACTAATAGAACAAATGATCAAACTCAGTTTCACATTCCAGAAAGATGTCATATACTTGAACTAGAAAATGTAATGTCTGTGATATCAAATGGGGTTAATTTAGTATCAACCATTGGGTTAAGTTAATGAACAAATGGAAACCACTAGCTTCAGAAATAAAATAATCATTTTGAGAAAACAAAATCAACTACCTTCTCCATTTAAGCTTGTATTTCTTGGCCAAGTTAACTTATGGCAATATATCTATAATCGCTTAACAGGTAAATTTCTTCAGTAAACAGATTGCCCATATTGAGGATTGACTAGAAGTCAAGCAGTTTCAGAAAAGCTTGTCTATCTAGGTGTTTCCTCATTAAGAAAACGGTTTAGAAGTAAAACATTTTCAAAGAAATTGGTTCTTAGCTCTGCATATACAGGGTTTAATATATTTTTAATTAAGCGAGTTTTGGTTTTGGTCCCTACTTTTTTTATTTTTGATTTTTTGTCCAAACATTCCAAAACTGTTTGGTTTAGTCTTGCAATTAGTTGTCTCTGTTAAATTCTGAGATGACTAACAAAAAGCCACATTATTCAACCTTATATAGTAGTCAGTAGTAATATGTGGCACAACATGATCCTATGTAATAAACTCCTTACTCTATTCGACCCAATCTATTAACTCATCTTATCGAACTTAACAACTCATTTTACATTAAGGTTTTGGCACATATGATTATGATATATCCACACATGACAAGTGACTACCATATAGAAGTGAATAATATGATTTTCTGTTAGCCAGTTGCATATTTAATAGAGACAGACTAATTGCAGGGGACTAAAACCAAATACTTTTGAAATGTTTGGACAAAAAAAAAAATTTGGGGAACAAAACCAAATTTGCTTATTTTTCAGTGACCAAAAAACATATTTAAGCCTATTTTTTAAACAATACATTTCTGCTAAGTAGACAGGAAGCCAAATGTTAATGAAATACATATGATTCCATATTATGACAGAGATAAGATTGACAATGTCAAAGAGCATGAACCTGCAAAGTATCAAAGTCTGAGCCTTGATAGCATAAAGGCGTGAATGGGCATATGCAGAAGCTGACTTAAGCATCTTCAGTTTCCACAAAAGTGTTTCTTTTGGTAATATATCAGCAAGAACCTGAGAACTCAATCAACAAAAGACTTTCAATACTCAAAGTAGATGAAGAGAAGTTCAATCTTAGCACTAAGAAGCCACAGTAAAGAAAATTAAGCCATGAACGTCCATGTTCATCAGAAGTCCAGCGTGTTCAACTCCTAAAAAATTTTATTTAAAAGAAAAAACAAAATAAGCTATACAATTTTGATTTGAGATTTATTCTGGTATTTGCTTTAAGCATTGTCATTAATACTCATAAAATGCTTCACATATTCAAAGCATAAAGAAAATGTCACACTTCTGTTTGGGATTTTATTGTGCTTTGAACAAATATGAAAATTGAACCTTACAGGCAGAGAGGAAGAGAAAGTAGCAAAATCTTCTACTAGCTCTCTAGCTGTATTTTGTAGAGGAAGTCCTTTCAACAAATTATCCAACACCATGCTCAGAGAGTCACCTAATACCACAAGAAAAGTCGAAGGCATTAATAGAGAAAAACACCATTTTCCTTGGTAAAGATAAAGACAAACTACAGGTGTGTGATCTATGATAAATGATATTTATCTATAAACTATATTTACTCAAGGATATTGAAGTAGAAAGGTTAGCACGATTCCCAAATTACGTTGAAGTACTTGCAATTTAATTCACTACAAAACCATGATTCATGAGAATTGGACTGAAACACCAGAAACAACATAAGGGGTCAAACTTAGTTCAACTAATTTGCTATTTAAATATAAGAAAATGAAAGGAATGCAGGAGGGAAAAATGGCAAAAAGAATTACAAAAAATGGTAAAGCCATGAAAGGCTTAAATGGGGAAGAAAACAAGATCTACATACAATAAAACACGGAACATAAATGCCATATAAGGAGGAATGCGTAAATATAATGACAAAGAATCCATTAAAATTCCTCATAAACAGATTCAAAGAGAAGTTAAGAACATATGAAGGAACTATGCTTATAACTAGAAGCACTGAAAACAAACTTGAAACCTATAAATGGGCAAATGGCTAAGCTAAAGTTTATGGTAATGCCAGCAACCAACAAATGGAAGCCTTTCCCCAGATCCCAAGCATCAGGTAGTGTTTCAATAGTGATCCCTTTTCTAAATCTTTTACCACTTCTCATTATCAGATAAAAAGATCAAATGCTTTTTTCCCCATATTTATAGTCTCTTTTGCGTTACACAATGATGCAAAAGTATTTCAAAATACATAGAGCTTTTAGATGAAAGTTAGACCAAGACACATCTGTTATGGATCATGAGAAAATGCAAGATAGTGTGTTTTTGGTTATCCTATACAAAATAGTTAACAATTAAATTTTAAAACATGCAGAGGAAGACAAACAAACCTGGCATCAAATTGAGGATGTTAGGCAGGTCAGGAGAGAGTGGACCGGGCAGAGCTTCCAATAATGGTGTTAGAAGTTGCAATTGTGACCTGCTGAATGAAGTAGCTGCCAAATTGGGTGGCGAAGGTAGATCAGGTACTGTGTTTCTGTAAACTTTCACACTCAATGCTCTAGCAAAAGAACAAATGTTCACCACATCATTGCTAATGAATGGCATCATTATGGAAACACTAGCCCCCTCCGTATTTGTAAGCAAAAGCAACAACTGAGACCAGTGTCTTGGCTAAAGGTTGGTTGCACTAGCAATCAGACTTGTCATTAACATATCAATAATCTAACTCCGATTCTTCATTGATGGGAAACATGGGAAGGATGATACACTTGGGCTAGCATCAACATTAAACAAAAACTTAACTCTTTAGTCAAGGCCAAGCCAAGTATACAAGGGCAGCCCAAGTCAAAAGGCTCCCACCTAATGAGGTCTAGAGAAAGTAGATGTATGCAGTCTTATCTCACAAGCGGAGAGGCTGTTTTCAGCTGTGATGGCCAGGTTAGAAGATAGCAACCTTACCATTGCATTGAGGATCACTCACTCTCTAAGCCAAGTATAAATATTACATTTTTAATTTCTACTCAATGTGTGATGTCTTTCTTCAACATTGTATTACATAGAGCCCGTATACTCACTCACATGTGGATAATTCTAACACTCAGCTCTCCTTTATCAGTAATTTAGCATAGTTATTGCCAAATTTTATTGATTAGAGCATAGATAAAACAGTAAATTATTCATACAACATGGCTAGTGGGGATTCTCTAGAGTTCAACTCTTACTTTTCACCCATGCTTATGGTGCTGAATTGTCTTCATTTACCTACTCATAAATTGTAAAATCAAAAAGATTAAATCTTATCTACACAACTAAAGTTACCTGGGTTCCCAAGAATTAGGACAAGATCAATATCTGGGTTACGGGCTGCGACTGCCATCACAAGGCATGCTCCTAAAGATTCTCCAACAAGATATATAGGCTTATTTGGTGAACGTTGATTTTCTGACCTAACTGTTGTCTCAACTATTTTCACAAGGTCTGCAGGAGGGATATATACAAAACAATAAATTATGCTGGCATACTCCACTTAAAAGACAATATGAATTTTATGAAGAGATTAATTTCTATACAGTGATAGTATAAAATACTTTACATGGTCAGTTAATAGAATTTGAGGAAAATGACAAATCATGGTTGGTTGGTAGGTATTATATTGAGTTAGAGAAGTTGGCATTTTCCTGAAATTATATTTGCTTACAGTGAGTGATCCCGTTTTCAACACAACAAACATGCTCTTAACCATCTTATACCAATTATACGAATATGCATATCAATAAGTGGAGCAAAAACTACAGCATAAACAAAGGGTGATTGTTAGAGAGTTCAATATGAGCACGAATAGTAAAATGAGTTATAGGGAAAAAGAAGTACCTGTAAATGGTGTTCGGTCCGCAACTGGTATATGCAAGCACCATATATCAAATATCCTTCATTCAAGAAAAAGGTACAAAAAGAGTATTTCTTAAATATCAATTCATAATGTCAGAGTAAAATCAAGCTAGAAGAACCCTTTGGCGTCAAAAGGGGTTGATTCCTAAAATGACAATTTTGTGTTGTGCTCTGGCTTGACATTAAATGAACACAAACCTTCCCAGTTTCTGATGATGTAAAATAAGTCCAACTCCCACGCCATCAATCCCTGTAAAATTTAGGATACAGGTAATTTATACAATTATATTCATGAGTAACGTTTGTGCTTGATAACATGACATGAAAAACAGATACTCTATATTGAAATTTGAAAAGTCTGAAGATTATCATATGTAAAATAGTATGCTAGAGATAATTTCATGACTGTCCCATATTTAAAAGGTAAAGGGATATAGAGAAAAGTTTAATTTTGAAACTACTTACAAGTATTATATTTAGTATTATATTTATATCAATATTTGTATGTGTGATTTTTAAAGGTAATTATTACAATAGTTAAATACCTTAAACACCCTTTCAATATATAAAAATATCACATCACTAATAATTAAAAATATTTACTTAAGAGAGACTTTACTGGTTTCTTTTGCTCCATGGAAGCCCCAATCTATTAAGACTCTTTGATCTGAACCTTAAGCATCCATTACTTGAAACAGTAACTATTCTCACAATATATAGAGTTCATAGATGTGGATTTTACCTCTAACTATGAGACCCCCTCCTTATACATTGAAAAGAATCAAACCCCCGACTAAATTTTTAGAAGCCCAACTGAATCTATCTATTAAGACTTGAGGAGAAAATGGTATTTGGAGAAATTCTAATAAAAGGTCGAGAATGTGTATGTGACGAAAATGGAGTCTCATTAAATTTTCTCATAATATTGTCAAGTATAATATCTTATTCTACCTTTATTGACAAAAGATCACATATGATATTATATATGAAAGTTTTGTATGAGATGATTAATTCATATCATGTGACTCACTTGTATTTTAATAGTGATTTTTAATGTTTGACAAATTAACAGCAGATAATTCAGTTAACTTTACAATTATTATTATTATAACGAAAATTAAATTTATTTTACAATATCCTGATACAATCAATTCTTTTAAAAGTTCATATATATATATATATATATATATAGAGAGAGAGAGAGAGAGAGAGAGCCAGAGAGAGAGAAAGAGAAAGTACCTAAGCCGTATTTAAGAATAAATTATCAGAATTGTGCCTAAACGTAATAATGAAGTTTTTGTAAAGAAAATTAAGTTAAAGTAAATAATAGAAAGAAAAAAATCATTTTTGTTAAAATGGACATTAGCAAACTTAATTGAAGTGTTAGTCTTCACTCCTGGCTGTTATATTTTACATATGGGCGCAATTCAAAATTTAATTTTCTTAATTATTAAAACATTATTAATAATAAAGTAGTACTTTTTAACTGGTGGTGTGTTTCGTGTAGTTGGTTTTTTTTATTTTTTTGATAAACTTCGTGTAGTTGGTAAAATTGTAGTAAAGGATTTATAAAGAGTGTTGTTATTTGCATACCAAAACAGTGCGTACACCATATACCAAGAAGAAAAAGACAAAAACAATGTTTTCTCTCTGTCTCACTTTCCCGCTTAGCTTCCACTTTTTTCTCTCATCTGTTTTGGTTTACAAGTTTACACAAATAGTTTGCAAGTTTTTTACACTATGTTTACAAGTTTTTTACACTATGTTTATAAGTTTCTCTCGTATGCCTGAAACTTGTAAACATAGTGTAAAAAACTTGTAAATCCGTCTTAAAAACTTATACACATAGTGCAAAAAACTTGTAAACTCGTCCTTAAAACTTGTAAACATAGTGTAAAAAACTTGTAAACCATTTGTGTAAATTTGTAAACCAAAACAGATGAGAGAAAAAGGTGGAAGTTGAGCAGAAAAATGAGAGAGAAAGAAAACACCACTTTTGCTCTTTTCTACTTGATGTATGATGTACGCACTCTTTTGGCGTGCAAATACATTATTCAAAAATGACAAGAACAAACATGGATTGATTGGATTCCCGTCTCTTGAAAATAGTCAGAGACAACATTCTCCCACTAAAAGCGAATATTATTAGTGTCCTACTACTTCAAGGTAGCGTGGTGTCCACGTACACAATCTATTGGTCACCTGTCGCTTTACTAATTTTTATGATTTTAACACTATACTTTTTTTTTTTATTAACTTAAATGCTATACTTTGATGCATAGCAATTTTAACGTTTTCCCTTTTTTTTCCCCTCTTTTTATACGGACGATTTTAATAAATCCTGATTACAACAAATAAATAAATAAACGAAAATTTAGATATTAATATAAAATCATCTCCTGCCAAAATCAAAATAAGATAAAAATGTAAACATTAGCAATTATTAAATTTATCTGCTCTATAAATCTTATCTTAAATAGAAAAATCTATTAAGACGCTAGTAGTTATTTGGAAACATTTTACAAATAATATTTTAAAAATATATTACTTCGTTCGTATCATTATACTAGTAGCTTGCTGTCTATTGAAAAAAAAAAAAAAAAGGACTGATATCATATTTTGATATTTACATATCATTATGCAAGTGATTTTTTGAATGTCCTGTTCACAAACACTGTATGTTGATTAGATTTAGGTTTGAAGTAGCTAAGGAAAAATAATTATTTAATACTAAATTATATGTATGATTAATTTTAAAAATTAATTATGACAAAACCATTTGAAAATTAATTGAAAATTGATTTTAAAATAATATATTTTCTATGCCCGCGAAAATTGTTTTTATTTATATCAAATCAAATTACTAATTACAATCTAGTATGATAAACTATTCTATGGTTCTAATGATCAACATGCTTAACAAGGGAGAAATAAAATAAAAAAAAGGGAGAACCGGAGAAGCAGACAAGCGATAACCCGCGAAAGAAGGGGAAAAAAAATCATAAAATTCGAAAACTTACCATTTTCGGGCACCGATTAAAAAACTCACAAAAGAAAAAGAATTGAAAGAGGGAGTGAAGGTGAAGTTGGGGGTTCGACCCAAAAAAAGAAGAAAAGTTTGAGGTCTGAGTGGGCGCCAACTGCGAAGATTGGTAGTGTAAAATCTTTTCATTAAGTAATACTTGATACTTCAATACTCACTATTTTTTTTATTAATAATTATAATATGGCATTTTAGAAATCTATTATACTTTCCCATGCAAATCACCATTAGAAAGCTAATTTGAGTATAAAATAAAGGGTTAATAAAGGGTTCAGAAAATGAACTAAGGACTAGACACTGCGAAGACGCGGTAGTAAGTTTTTGGAAGTTCTGTGATCTTCAGTTGGAGTACTACAAGCACCAAGTCTAATATATTTTCAGTATAATAATATTATACATTAAAGAAAATTACACATTTGATAAAAATTATAGTGATTATTGAATAAAATAAAATGATATAACATGCCAATTCATTTAAGAAAAATAACTTAGATCAAGTTTGTTATATCTTTTATATTCAATCATGAAATCAAGTTGTGACAAGTTGAATTTTTTCTTAAAATGAGTACGAACTTTTAGATTTTAAATTACTCATTTCAATAAAATTATACCTTTGTCATAATTTGATTAGTTATAGATTAAAAAAAAATTTATCTAAATTTTATATTTCGTCTAAAGACTATTAATTATGTCATATTATTCTGAATATAAAATTCTGAATAAATATCTAGTTGTCTAACATTTTTTAGTACATTTTGATTTAATTAATTATAAATTATTTCTATTACCACATCATATAAAATAAAATTAAACTATATATTTAAATTATTACCGGTTCTAGCTACAATTAATTATTTCATCATCTATCTATCTATGCTATTAGTATTTCATAGTATTAAATAAGAAAATTTTTACATGTGTTTGCTTAAGGTGAAATTACTCCTCCACTATTTGAAAAAATCTTTCTATTTATGGAAATCACTGAGACTTTAATAAACCCGTTACATTATTGTATTTGGTGGACAGTGGAATGATTTTTGCATAAAAAATAACTTTAATTTTTAAAGTGTTAAGTGGTGATTGGTAAACAATATTAATTTTAAATATTAAATATTAATATTTTTTTATGTATGCACTAATAATATTTCAAAAGTAGTATTATGTAGAGTGTATTGAATTTGTTCTCCAAAGATTTGTAGGACATAACTTTAGTCATTGAAAGATTTGTGATATTAATTTCGTCATTGAAAAAGTAGTAAAGTATTAAGTTGGTCGTAGAAAGGTTCGTGACACCAATTTATTCTTTGAAAAATTGAAATCCATTTCAAGTTAGCCTAAACTTTTTTTTTTTTTCAATCGTTTGGACTAATTTGAAAATTTTAACTTTTGAATAACCAAAATAATATTACAATTCTTGTGAGAAGTAAATTGTTGTCCTTTCTAAGATTAAATTAAAATTTCACTCAAAAGTTTACTAGTCTCATTGTCTTATACATCTCACAACTTTGTCGATAACAATAAATTTATAATGTTTTTACGATCTTACTATAAATCTATACTAAAATTTTATTTAAGACAATAACATTTTTCATAACAAAAAAAATTAACAATAAAACAATTTGCTTACTAATAATGATATATCAAATAGGTGATATCAAACATGCAATGCACAAGTAATATAAACATATAAATTACAGGATGATGATTAAATAAAAGTTATGATTATTACTAATTTAAGTAAAATTAATTTAATAAATCATATATACATATATTTTTAATGTCTTAATAACTCATTTTTTATATTAAAAATCTAAATACTCACGTGACAAAAGAAATTAACTATAGATAATACCAAATTTATGTATTGCATGGATGATAACAAAACACTTACATTACATGTATAATGTTTTACCTTCATTATAATTATTATTATATTAAATAAAAATTTGATTTATTTATTTTTAATATGAATAATAAATAATTTTTTTATCTTAGATGAAAATACAAATAATTAAAGTTAATAGTCAATGATGATCAATCATTGTATAATAAATAAGTTAATAATTAAAAAAAATTTCATGCATTGCATGGATAATAAATAAAAGTAAACTAATAATTCAAAAAAAATTAAATAAAAATTTAACAACTCATATTTAAACACTTTGACCATTGTTAATTAATTCAAATTAATCTAATCATAAATTTGATTTTAAAATTTTAGTATTATTGGTAACTAAGCACAAATATCTCAAATTAGTCTTAAATAAACAAAATCAAATAAGTAAATAAATAATCTCGAATTAGTCCTCTAGTCCGATAAAACCGACACCTCAAAATGAATTCTCTCATATATGAAAATTTTATATGACTGGATTATATGTAAATTTTTATCACACCAAGAGAATTTAATTATGATAAAAATCTATACATAATAAGGTCATTTAAGAATTTTATATAAGAGGATTCATTCTCAATAGAATAAGAAAAGAATAATTTAATTTAATCTTAAATATATTTTTGGCTTCTAGAAAATAAGCTAATTTTGATTTTGCTTTCTCAATTTTGTTTAATTTCAATCTAAACATTTTTAAAACTATTTAGTTTTTGTTCCTACCATTAATCTGTCAATACCTTTATATTAAATAATGACTTAGCTATGATATGGAATCGGATAATATGATCTTATATTATTCAACTTAGCATATAATAGAAATAAATTACCAGTAATAACTAAATCAAACAATTTAAAAAATATTTAACTTGAAATAAAAAAAATAGAAAACAAATTCAAAACTCAGCCTTTTTAAGGGAAAAAAAAAACAATAAACCTTTAATTTATTATAGCTTGCAAATAAACGATAAAGAAACCCTTAATTTTATTTTAAATAACAGCATAAATTGATCCTTCAATAATATATTTTATGGTTCTTAAAATTAAAAAAAAATATTTTATGGTTCTTAAAAATTAAAAAAAGAATAAATTACTCTTTTTAATATTTTTGAAGAATTTTAGAATAAAATAATCTTTAACAGTATGTAAAATTGGTTAACGTTAAGAATAACCACCACACAAATAAAGTAACCATGTAAACAAGACAAGGAAAGAACAGAAAGGGAAGAACGAAAGAAGAACAGAAAACAACTAACCGGGCAAGTAGAGCAGCAGAGGCGAGTTGTCCAGCCGCGAACCGCACTCCAACGGCGACATCCACCGCGGAGGTACGCCGCCGCCACCACCGTCCCCTCCGACCATCACCTTCGCTTCCTCCAAGTACTCCTTCCAACCGCTCAACGTACTTCTCTCCTCTTCTTCCTCCTCTTTCACCGCCACGCCGCCACCGCCTCTTCCTCCTCCTTCTCGCTCCACCGGAACCCTATTCTCCGGCGACATCGCCGCCGTTGACGTCGCATCAGGCCGGTCCACGGACACGGCGAAGCGCGGCGGAGCGATGCTCTGAATCCGGTTGGACCGGGATTTCCCGACCGGAGACGGCGCATCGCTGCGGAAGGCTCCGAGGAAAAGGGAAGTTGTGGTGGCGCCTGCCATGGTGGTTGGTGGTGACGGCGGGGTGAGATGAGATTTGTGAGAGTGGCAAAAAAAAAAAAAGAAAGAGCCTTTTAGAGGAGAAAAGGTGAATCAGAAAACGAAATGGTTGTGAAAATGAATTTGTTGCGTTTGGAAATTTCAGCTATTGAAATAATGAAATCTGAATCTGGAAGTGGGAAGGGAATATTAATACACATGTCATGTGTACCTATAAAATAAAGAGTAATGTTTGGTATATTGTACGATAATAATACAGAATTATACTTTGTTTTTTTAACGAAAATGATTATTGATGCACCAAAAACAAATAATATTGAATTTTTAATATATATATATATATATATATATATAATTTAGAATGAGAAAATGATACTGCAGTCTAAGATAGTAAAAATCTTTATCTTAGAGTATTTACATTTATCTCATTTTAAGAAAATGAATGGAAATTTCAATTTGTGATCTGCCATATATAAAACTATGTTATTGTGAGTGTTTGGGATAGTATTATTGTATAAAGTGTTGGTATTATTCTAAAAAATAATAATTTATACAGTGATACCAAATTTTCAAGTGAATTGTCTCACAGTGGAAAAAACGGACATGGTGTTCGCAAGACTTCTTGTCTGTAGTCCGTGGGCTTGGGGTTTTCGGGATTCGTGTATCCAGTGTCCACCTTGTGTCGTGTGCCTGCGTGTTCTGCGCCTTGTCCTTTCACAAACAGATTTAAACGGGTAATAAAAATAATTTTATTCTCCATTGAAAAATATTGCTTGGGGCTCCTGGGCGGAAGAAAAAACAAAATCTTGAAAATATTGGCAATGGACATTTTACTTTGACCTACGGAATACATAGGCATATCTTTATCAAATAGAAACAAGGGGAAAAAAACCATTGGTCTTGCGTAACAGCAAATTTCGAATGTTGGAACTTTAACAGCAAGACCATGTGTGGCCTGGTACAATAGGCGAGGCACTATACTTCTATAGATGTCGTTCTGTCATTTCTCCTTTAAATAAACCAAACATTTCTTGACCTCATATTTAATAAAATATGTATCTACTAGGAGTTCATAGACTATATTAAATTATCCATGTATCTTAGTCGGCAAATCACTTTTACCACCACATTTCATGGACATTCCGCGATGTGAAACATGCATGGGGCTTATCTTCAGTTTCAATTGATTTTCCAAAATAATAGTAGAACCGGCCAGGAACTTTAGGCAAAATTCCAAGCATATGCATTGGTTGATTTGCACCTCTGTAGTAGCCTCAGTCCTAGATTTTGTTAGGGATATGTAATAATTGATTTCTATAATGGCATGTATAGAAGATTGAAAAGAAGAATATAATATAGATATATAACTACTAAGTTATGACTCTCAGTTGGATAACCTAAAAAGTGAAAACAAATTGAGATACCTCAACGTGATAATCTCGCTTGTGAGCCTTTCTATTTCAAACTTGAAGTATGAAATCTTCACCAAGTCATCATAATCGATAACGACCTGAAAAGACCAATGCCGCATGAGAATGATGTGTCATGGTATTAAGTCCATGTTCAAGCCGCCCACAAATCAAATGAAATTCATAAATAAACATATAGTGCATCAAGAGATGTTCTGACTACATACAGGCTAGTTAAGAAAACATCAAATATAATAAACAATTTATAACTCCACCAAACTGATATGCTTTATTTATAAAATCTTATGAGCCTGAACTATCAATTAAACTAAGTAAACGGTTGGAATATCCATATTACATAAAATGCGAAAACTGAAATAACTATTATGTCTGAAAATAAATACAACGCTTTGACTAAACACGAGTGGAATGGGCTCGTCCGTAGCATCCAGCTGCTCCCATCAAGTACTTACCCAAATGACTCCACCTAAGTGTATTGGGCTCGTTTTGCACTTTCCTCTCTGGATTGGCTATTGCCTCCGCTCTGAGGTTAGGCGGTAGTGACAATACTAAGGGTATGTTTGTGAGTTTAAATTTTAGAGAAAATGGGGGAGAGAAAGATTTATAGTATAAAATTATATTATAAGTCCTCCACTTTCCTCCCTTTCCCTTCAAAATCCAAACTAACAAACATACTCTAAGAAGGTGGCCCTGGCCAACTGTGCTCACTGTGGACCCCATGTTTACCCTGATCATGCCTGACCATGTCTATTATTGACGTACTCTAGTATGATGTGCTTGTTGGGTATTTTCATCAAGCTCAAAATAGCTCACTTAATATCACAGTTTTAAAACTTGATTTGGTCAAAGCACTAGGTTATTGGGTTATTGGTTTAACTAGTGGATCACTAGTCGAATTGGCTAGAACTAAATAAATATATCATAATATATTAACATCCAAACATATACAATAAAATAACATAAATAATGACACCTTATCACACTTTAAAAAATTTTATGCTTATATAAATATATATAAACATATAATTATTAATTAATACATCTAAATTATAAAAACATATATATATATATATATAAATTATTTTAATTTTTTTTGTCAAAACCATACTCGAGAAATTTAACATCCACTACAAGCCCAAGAATAAGCCATGTGCTATTTTTTTTTTTTTTTTGGGTCTGAAAGAGCAACGTGCTGAGTTAGGCCATTATTTCAATGGCCCCCAAATGCTTGTCTTAGACCAAAAAACATTAACCAAAAATACTATAATAAAAAACCCTTGAAGGCTTAAACTTTTTTTTTTCAAACTTGCAGCACCGCATCCCCCTCCCCCAAAAGTAAATCTCGGTCATGCAATCTTCTTCTTCAACTCCCCCTCTCTCTATCTATCTCTCTTATGTAGTTGCTCTCGTTCATGACTCTACACATTGCGACGGTGGCAACTCTATGCATTGTGGCTGCAACGACTCTCCTCTTCACCACATGCAACATGATAGTAGCATATTTGAAGCAGGGGCGCAACATGGCTCCTTTCATCGTGAGGCAATGTCGGCAACTCATCAGATGATTGTT
This sequence comes from Dalbergia cultrata, assembly GCA_031216105.1. Lineage (NCBI taxonomy): Eukaryota > Viridiplantae > Streptophyta > Magnoliopsida > Fabales > Fabaceae > Dalbergia > Dalbergia cultrata. Next base: position 23,142,387 of record CM062353.1, on the reverse strand, counting down.
TTTTCTCATCCCTTATATGGTTGAACCATGGGAATTGGTGGGTCCACTACGAGAAATCACCGGGTTATCGACGGATTTTTTCCGTCGATATTTCCGATGGAAAACTCAAAATTAAAAATTTTTATGTCTCAGTTATTACCGATGGATTTTTCGTCGATAAATCCATCAGTAAACTTCGCGCCAAAAAGGGAAAATAAGGCGCGCGTTGCCGACGGATTTTTCCGTTGGTAATTATTATATGCTTTTAATTATGATGAAACTTACATTACTGACGGATTTTTCCATCGATAATTTTTTTTGTTTTTTCTGAATTTAATATTATTGACGGATTTTTTCCGTCACTAATATATTTTTAAAAAATTTTCACTGATAATGTTACTGACGGATTTTTCTGTCCATAATTCAAAAATCCATCGATAATCTTTTTGTTTATTTTTCACTTCCTCCTCTCTCAGTACACACACACACTCTCTCTCTCTCTCTCTCTCTCTCTCTCTCTCTCTCTCTCTCATATCGACTCTCTCTCTCTCTTGTTGACTGACTGACTGGAGAACACCCTCACGCCGCCCAACCCGCGACCTTCGACCATTGACGCTGGCACCCCGACGCACGCCCCCGCGACCCCCGACCTCCGGCCATCCGCGTGAACTCCGCTCCCGGTCGCAGTCCATCACATGCCAGCGCCACCACCATCCCAGCGAGTGTTCCAGTCCTGGTCGCGCGCCGTCAACTCTTCCCCGCGTCACGCCCGCTCTCGGCCAGATCTCGCGCCGGCTCATTCTCGGGTCAGCTTCTCTTCGCGTCGGCGGCCCATAAAAATGCTGCTCTCGGGCGAGATCACTTTGAGCCGTGCTGTCCGCCGCCACGTGCCCGGTTTCGCTCTCGTTGTGCTGTCCACCCCACCCAGCTAAGTGAGTCGAGCTCTATCAAGCCCCCCACTCGCAGCTCGGCCGGCCAGCACCATCCCTATCCCTGAGCCTTCCTCGCCCCCTTCGTTGAGCTTGCCTTATCGCTGTCCCTAGCCCTCCGTGCCCACAGGTAAGTTCCACCCACTATTTTTTATCTGAAATTAATATTAATTAATCACCCTTTTAGGCTAATTTAGTCTCAAATTTGTTCAAACTAATTTTCTCTAAATATCTAGAGACTCGTCATGTAGTGTATAGTTTAGTAAGTCAGAGGGCATGCAGAAAAGGGCGTCTCTGTATAGCCAAATGAAAAGATAAGCGAGAGTATAGGAGAGCATTTATATTTGTTATGTGTAAGTTGAATTTCAACCCTCACTCTAATTATTTATGTTGAGTAGAAAATGCAACGTGAACAAGAACTAGACTATTCGACTAGACTATATAACTTAATTAGAAATTTGGAAACTTTGATTGGTCCAATTAATGGTTGTGTGTAGATCCAGTCCTTGTTGAATCTATAATAACAGCTACAACAAATAAAGCACAGGTGCTTCTAGAAGTTGTGTTTATAGATTGGAATAGATAGATAGGCTTCAAAAGTAACAATATGAAAATTTTTAAGTTATTAGTATTTGTTTTGAAGTTATTAATCTAAGTAATTGATTTTGTTACAGAATATAGAATTCAGCTAGAGTATTTCTTAGGTGGAGCATAATATTCTTTTGTTTCTTTCAAGGTAAGTAATCATTTCTTCTTATTATTTAATTACATTTTTGTTAGGATAGAGACTTGTTTGCATTGTTTGCTGTGGAGATTGGTTGTGTATGCAGAGATTGCCGATAATGCATGTTGTGATGTTATAAGGGGGTGTGCTCTAGAACGGTTTTAGGATCTTTAAATGTTTGTTTGATGGTATTGTGAATTTTAATTTGACTGGATTGTTAATTTTATATATTTGACTAGATTGATATTTGTATATATTTTTTAGGATGTCTTAGTTTCAGAGGAGATTCTGTCAAAAAAAATTTAAATTTTTTGGGATGTCTTAGCTTTAGGGGATATTCTATCAAAAAAATTTTAAAATTTTTTGGGATGTCATAGTTACAGGGGAGATTCTGTCGAGTTTTTTAAAATTTTTTTAGGATATCTTAGTTTTAGGGGTAGATTCTGTTAAGTTTCTTTAAAATTTATTTGGATGTCTTAGTTTCAAAGGAAATTTTGTCGATTTTTTTTAAATTTAAAGAGTGAATCTTAATTTAAGGAGGGTGCTGTCGAAATTTTGTTAAGTTAAAGAGCACAAACTATTTATTTAAAAGACTTTTACTCTTAGAAGATTGTTTGTTGAAAGATATTTATAATTAAATCAAATTGTAATTTAGGAAACTTTTAATGAATTTGTTAGGTTAAACTACACATTCAAGAACCATGAGTTTCGCAAACAGACTATGGATGTATGACAGGGTGCGCCCCAGTCGAGGGGGAATCAAACCCGAATTTTATGTGGGAGTTGAACAATTTGTAAGGGTGGCTTGTCAAACAGTACAATTTATGAATGAGCAAAAAGTTAGGTGTTCCTCTGCTAAGTGCAAATGTAGGAAATATTTTGATATGGACACCATTAGGTATCACCTGTATAAGGATGGTTTTATGGCAAATTATTGGGTTTGGACTATGCATGGGGAAGTCACCACACAAAATTTTGAACATGCTAATATTGAAAATACATATGTTGGAGGTAGTTCAAGTAGAGCTAATATTGGTGAGCATGTCACGGGAGATATTAATTGGGAGGATAACTCTAAACGATATAAGGAAATGATTTATGACGTAGTTGGTCCTCAAAATCATGCAAATTATGAACCTTTTGTCGAGGCTCCCAATGCCGAGGCTGAGAAATTTTTCGCTATATTGGAGGCTGTAAAGGTCACACTATGGGAAGGGTGTATACACTCGGAGTTGTCTCTAGTGGTTAGGATGTTAGCTATAAAATCATAAGCTAACCAAAGTCAAAATTCGTTTGACCAGTGGGCAACATTGATGAGTGAGATTAGTCCATAACCTAAATCAGTTCCAAAGGATTTCTATCAGGCTAAGAAATTAGTTTCAAATCTCGGGTTGAAATCAGAAAAAATATATTATTGTTTGAAAGGATGTATGTTATACTACAAAGATGATGCATACCTAACCAATGTAAATTTTGTGAAAGTCCTAGGTTCAAATAAAAAAGATCTGGAAATGGAAGATATAAGGATATTCCCTATAAAAGAATGCACTATTTGCCCCTAATTCCAAGGTTAAAGAGGTTGTATGCTTCAATGAGTTCAGCACCTCACATGAGATGGCACTTTGAGAATAAGAGAAACGATGGTGTCTTAACTCACCCTTCCCATGGTGAAGCCTGGAAACACTTTGACCAAACTTATCCTGATTTTGATACAAATCCTAGGAATGTTAGGTTGGGGCTTTGTGCAGACGGATTTACTCCAAATAATCAGTTTAGCAAACCCTATTCTTGCTAGCTTATGGTTGTTACACCTTAATACCTCCCTCCTAAAATATGCATGAAAGATCCTTACATGTTTCTAACTGGTATAATCCTTGGGCCTGATAATCCCAAAGCTAAGATTGATGTTTATCTGCAACCATTGATTGATGAGCTTAAAGAGTTATGGTATTCAGATGTACAAACTTATGATATTTTCATGAAGCAAAATTTCTTGTTGAGGGCATCATTGATGTGAACTATTAATGATTTTCTAGCCTATGGAATGTTGTCAGGTTGGATGACGTAGGGGAAATTGGCATGCCCAATTTGTATGGAGGATACAAAGGCATTCACATTGAAACATGGTCGAAAAAACTCATGGTTTGATTGACATCGAAGGTTTTTGGACCTTGATCATGAATTTGGAGGTAAGAAAGACGTGTTTAAAAAGAAGACGATTGAACGTGATGAGCCTCCTAAGAGACTAAGTGGTAATCAGGTTTGGCACAGAGTTAAAGGCTTTCCAAAGATAACTGAAATAGGTAAATGCATACGATTTCCAAGATATTGGGTAGATCATAATTGGACTAAATAAATTATATTCTGGGACCTGCCTTATTGGGGGGATAATCTAGTTCGTCATTGTATTGATGTAATACATGTGGAAAAAAATGTGTGTCATAACATCATAAATATTGAGATGGACATAGATAAGACTAAGGACAATGTGAAAGCAAGAAAAGATTTGGCAGAGTATTATAAGCGACCTGAGTTGAGTTTACAGAAGTTGTTAGATGGGCGTGTATGTAAGCCGAAGGCTAGTTACACATTAACCTCTGCACAAAAACAATCTGTGTGTAAGTGGATGCAAGAGCTGAGGATGCTTGATGGTTATTGCTCAAACTTGGGTAGATGTGCCAATGTTGCACAAGGACAATTTTTTGGCATGAAGAGTCATGATTGTCATGTATTCATGGAGTGTTTACTTCCAATTGCATTTAGAGAATTCCCTCTCCCTGTTTGGAAGCCATTGACTGAGTTGAGTCAATATTTTAGAGACATGTGCTCGTCCACTCTGAGGGTTGAAGACCTCCTAATTATGGAGAGAAACATCCCTATAATTCTGTGCAAATTAGAGAGAATATTTCCTCTTGGTTTCTTTGATTCTATGGAACACTTGCCGTACACTTGGCATACGAAGCACAGGTGTGTGGGCCAGTTCAATACAGATGGAGGTATCCATTCGAAAGAAATATTGGAAGTTTCAAGAGAACTGTGAAAAATAGGGCTCAAGTAGAAGGTTCCATATGTGAGGCATATATCTCCAAGGAGACATCTTTCTTTTGTTCCTATTACTTTGAGCCACATGTTCAATCTAGACGAACAAGGGTTGGTCGGAATGATGATGGGGGTGAAAGTTTTGTTCAACATACTTTGTCTGTATTCAATAAGCCCGGACATGCTGCTGGAAAATCCAAACCACATTGGCTATCAGAGATAGAGAAACATGCTGCACATTTGCATATCTTAATCAACTGTGATGAAGTGCAATAATTTAAAACATAAGTGATATCAATGTGTCACTTTCAATATGTTAATGTGATGACATAAATCAAATCTTATTTTATTTGCAATGTTTAATTTATAGGTATTTTGAACAAGTTGATGAGCGACACATCCTTGAACAATTTCCACAATGTTTCAGATCATTTGTATGTGACCTAACTATTTGGTAACCATTTGATCCAAAATCACACATGTTCTAGTTATCATCTTTTGTGTTGATGTTTGAATTTTAATTATTCATGTAGGTGTTTGATAAAACAATAACGTTTCATGTCCTTATTTACAAAGTTTGGCCTGGGGTCCTACTAACAAAGCAAACAGTTGGCCAATGTATTATGTGAACGGATATAAGTTTCATACATTTGAGTGGGACTGGGGGAGAGCAACAGATAACAGTGGGGTTTGTGTCAAAGAGGATGCAGGTAGTAGGGAAGGTGATTGGTATGGAGTAATCAAACAAATACTGCAGATTGAATATGTTGGTGATGGACCTAAAAAATTGGTAATGTTGTTTAGCTGTGATTGGTATGACCTAAGATGTCCTGACGGAACACGCATACACAACCAATATAAAATTACCGAGGTGAATCATACTAAGAGGTACGGTGCATATGATCCTTTCATTATTGCTCAGAATACAAGATAGGTATATTATGCATCATACCCTGGAAAGTGTAGAAAAAATTGGAAGATGGTCATGAAAACGAAACCTAGGGGTCGAGTTGAGGTCGAAGAACTACCTAATAATGCTTTTCAAGTTAATGATCCAGTCCCCTCTCAAGTAGTTGTTGATACAGGTAGATCCTATCTCCACCCCAATACAAGATTGACAAGGGGGTGATGAAAATGGGGCAATTGGTGGCTTATCGGCAAGGCAATCAGGACATGGGTCCACAGGGGAGCAACGGGTATCGCTTGTATGTCTCGGTAGGAAAAGGTAAGTAATTTAATTGTTAAATTCATGAATCTTGTTGTAATAATTTGAACAATTTTTTGACCCATAATACACATTATTTCATACTATTTCCTATGCAGTTGGCATCCAAATGCACGAGCCATGCATGAGGTGACACACACCATCCAGAAATTGTATGATAGGCCGATTGAGTCCTTCGGCAAGCTAACGAAGGATGAGAAGCTGCACTGGTTTATTGAGTGGATGGTAAAATAAAACTACTATTATGAAAATGTGTAATTTACTTTAGAAACTACTTTCAATTACCTTTTTTTGTCTCACTTCCATAAGTAGTCCCATTTCATCATCGAGCCCAAAGATGAAGAATTCATGTTCAAGCTCTTCAAATCCAAGGCAGCTCAAAGGCTACAAGACATGTACATCAACATCCAGGAACAGGCAGATGAGACCCCCAGGTGGATGACTCAGGCCAGCCTAGACTATTTGTGGTAATACTGGAGAAGTCAGAAATTTAAGGATAAGTCTTTGAAAGCTAAGGCGAGCAGAGTATCTCAAAAGGGTGGATCTGCTCATTGTGGTGGTTCTACTACTATAGAGACTACGCGTCACCGGATGGTTTATTCATCATTTTAACCATTTTTAAAATTCCCTTTTTAAACTTTATATTTTCATTTACTAATGTTTTACGTGTTTCACTCAAATTGTAGGCTACTGAGTTGAAGAGGCCACCCACACAGAGTGAATTGTCCAGAAAGACTCACACACGCAAGAAAGAGAAGACATGGGTTGATCCTCGCTCAGAGACAGCTTGGGTATATATGTTCCGAATACTTATTATTTGTATACATATTTAATTTATTATTTCATATATTTGATAGAGGTTTAATTAATTTTATTTTGTTATAGCATTCTTATGAGCAGCGCTATCAGGAGGCTACGACACAACGAGAGCAGAGAATCGCAGCTGGTGAGGAGTGCAGTCGAGGGTCCTTACAAGAACCGCATCTATGGCATGGGGTCATTTTATTCGAGTAGCTTGTCCTCTGCCTCTATCACCGGTGCATCTACAGGCACTGGGTCCACTACTGAGGATGATGCCATTCGCGAGTGAGTTCACCTGCTCAACGCAAAACTTCATCATATATAAGAGCAGGACGCGAAGAGACAGCGCCAGTGGCAGGAGATGCAAAAGAAAATTGAGGACAAGGAAAAGGCCATGGATATGAAGATGAAGAAGATAAAGAAGGAAATGATGTCTTTGTGGAAGAAGATGCAGGCAGGCTCCTCTGCATAGCCAGACGGTGATGATGATTATGATGAGGGTGATGGCGATGGCGATGACGATGGCGATGGTGATGGCGATGGTGATGCTGATGATGATGCTGCTAATTTCTCTTGATTTGAGATCTTGTTATTTCTTACTTTCTTCTATGTTGGACTTTTTATATTTGTATCCATATACTTCTTGACAATTTTATCTATTTTATATTTTGAACTTAAATTCCTTGCATTTATATTTATCAGGAATTTTTTATTATTTTTCATTTATCAGGATTTTTTCCATTGCTAATACTAAAATAATAATAATAATAATAAACTCAAACATTATCGACGGATTTTTCCGTCAGTAACATTCGATTTTTTTAAAAATTACATTAGTAAATTATCTACGAATTTTTCCGTCGATAAATTTAGAATAAAAAATGGAAATTAAATTATAATTTTACCGACGGATTTTTTCGTCGGTCATTTTTGAATTGTTAAAAAAAATTTAATTAAATTATTATAATATAAAAAGATAAAAAATGTATTATAATTTCTGACGGATTTTTCCGTCGGTAATTATTAATTTAATTTTTTATTTTTTAATAACTCAGAAATTATCGACAGAAAAATCCGTCAGTAACATAAAAAAATCTGTCGGTAAGTTTCTAACTGACGATTTTTGTCGACGTAATGCTAGTCTTTTTATTGACGGATTTTTCTTTGATTAATCTGTCAGTAAAATCTTTCGACGGATTTTTTTCCATCGATAACGGTTTCTGACTGCGTTATTATCGGTGGTCAAAATTCATCGGAAAAAAAAAATTCCGTTGGTAACATGTAAAATCCATCGGAAAAATTTGTCAATATCAGCATTTTTTCTTGTAGTGGTCGCAGTTCACCAGTTCCTTTGCTTGTTCGATCTTTTGTGTTGCTTGGACCGGTCACCTGCCTGGTTCACCAGTCGGACTAGCCGATCTGGTCCGAATTTTAAAACACTGCTTAATATGCCAGATATGACTGACGCTAACTAAAGCAACATTGTAACGACAATGACATGGTAGAAATATTTGTTTGCAAGTGGCATAATTATAATACTCGATTAAGGACATTTCGGAGAGACTGAGAAAAGACCTTTAACTTGGCTTATGAAACAACACTAGTCCCAAACTGAATAAAAGAAGGATTGGAAACTAAATGATTGGTTGTAAAATGACTTTCATCGTTTTAGTCTCATATCATTTGTGTCAAAGGACATTTCATGTGCCCATAATTCTTCACATTTCCTCAAGTGATTCACTCATTTGCTTTTCATATTGTCTGTTTGGTTTAACATTTTGAAATGCCAAAAATACTTTAACTAGAATGAGAATGAGATTATACAGTATTCAATATGTTTGGAAAGTTTTTTTTTATTGTACTAAAAGTACTTTCAATTGCTTGAAAGTACTTTTGGAAGAAGCATTTTTAAGATTTTTTTATTATAGGAAAAGTACTTTTAAGATAAAACTTACTATTACTCCCATAGTAATATCTAAAAGTAATTTTACTATCTTATTCAAACAAAAATCATTCACTTAAACTTGCTTTTGATATGCTCAAGCCAAACACAAATTTATTCTTTTAAAAGTAATTTTTCTTAAAGTATTTTAAAAGTAATTTTACTAGAAGATGAATCGGACAACCCTTATTCGTCTTTCTCTTTTACAATCAACATTTTTTGGTCATTTTTGTCTTTGATTAAAAGTATGAATAACTTCTCATTTTTATGCTTGATTCAAAAATAAATTATATACTAGCAAATGTAAGATAAAGGACACTTGATTTGTTGTGTACAGTAGGACTTAGTGGGGGAATTCTAAATTTCGTAAAATGTGTAGTAGTCAAATTATGAAGAACGTGCAATCATCAAATTCTTCATAGATAGTTGGAAAAAAGGAATTTCCACTTGAGAACTATTTTGGACGTTGAGGAGGATTTGACTAGTGGCCGATCTTCCAAATGTTTATGTAATGCATTCATATTTTGTTGGTTGATCACTGACTATTGGTTTTTATTGCAAATAAGATGGCACAATTTGTTTTCACATGTTTATGTAATGCATTCTTGGCTCCTTTTTTTTAACTTTCTTTCAGCCTTTCTGTCTCTTTTGTTTTCACATGTGGCTGGACCCCACAATTCTTCCCCTCTAGTCGATGGGGAAATAATTTGAGAGAAATTATTTGGAATCCATGCCGATTAACTTAGCACAAAGTTGAAGCTTATCTCATGCTATAACTTTTGTCATCATATTAGCAGGATTTTCATTAGTGTGAATGTTTTCCAGCTTGAGTTGTTTTTTCTTCTACTGCTTGACGCAACCAATGATACCTGATATCAATTTCCTTTGTTCGCGAGTGATACATCGCATTCTTGCTAAGATCCAAAGCACTTTGACTGTCGCAATAGATAACAGACCTATTCTGCTTCATTTCCAACTGTTCAAGGAGTCTTTTCAACCAAAGCATTTCTTTTTCAACTTTAGTTATAGCAACATATTCTTCCTCAGTAGTGCACAAGGCAACACACTTTTGCAGTTTTGACTGCCAACACACAGCTTCACCTGCAAAAGTAAATACGAATCCGGAAATAGATTTCCTACTATCCAGATCACTTGCCATATCAGCATTTGCATAGCCTTCCAAAATTGATTCTGGTCCTCCAAAGCTCAAGCACATTCTTGAACTACCCTTCAGATATCTTAAGATCCACTTCACAGTTTCCTAATGGTCTCTGCTAAGATGTGAAAGAAACCTGCTAACAACTCCAATTGCATGAGCAATATCTGGCCGAGTACAGACCATAACATATATCAAACTCCCGACTACAGAGGAGTAAGGAATATCAGCTATTGCCTTCTTTTCTTCATCAATAGTGGGACAACTCTTTTTGCTGAGTTTAAAATGATTGGCCAATGGTGTGCTAATTGCTTTAGCATTCTTCATATTAAACCTGCCTAGATGGATTTGTGGTGGTGGTTGGTGGTGATGGCAGGGTGAGATGAGATTTGTGAGAGTGGGAAAAAAAAAAAAGAAAGAGCTTTTTAGAGAAGAAAAGGTGAATTAGAAAACAAAATGGTTGTGAAAATGAATTTGCTGTGTTTGGAAATTTCAGCTATTGAAATAATGAAATCTGAATCTGGAAGTGGGAAGGGAATATTAATATGTATGTCATGTGTACCTATAAAATAAAGACTAATGTTGGGTATATTGTACAATAATAATACAGTATTATACTTTGTTTTTTTAACGAAAATGATTATTGATGCAGCAAAAACAAATAATATTGAATTTTTAATATATATATATATATATATTAAAAATATATAGGATGAAATAATATTTATCTCCAAGACAGGAAAAATCTTTATCTCAAAGAGTATTTATATATAAACTTATATTTATCTCATTTTAAGAAAATGGAAGGAGATTTCAATTTGTGATCTGCCATATATAAAACCATGTTATTGTGAGTGTTCAGTGTAGTATTACTGTATAAAGTTTTAGTATTATTCTAAAATAAAATAATTTATACAATGATATCAAATTTTCACGTGAATTGTCTAACAGTGGAAAAATCAGACGTGGTGTTCGCAGGACTTCTTGTCTTTGGTGGGTGGTTTTGGAGTTTTCGGGATTCGTGGATCCAGTGTCTACCTTGTGTGGCTGCGTGTTCCGCGCCTTGTTCTTTCACAAACAAAGATTTAAACGAGTACTAAAACTAATTTTATTCTCCATTGAAAAATATTACTCGTGATTCCTGGCCAGAAGAAAAAAAAAATCTTGAAAATATTGGCAATGTACGTTTTACTTTGACCTACAGAATATATAGGCATCTCTTATCAATTAGAAATAAGGTAAAAAAAAAAATGTCATTGTTCTTGCAAAACAATCAAATTTCGAATGTTGGAACGTCAACAGCACGACCATGTGTGGCCTGGTACAATAGCCGAGGCACTAGACTTTTATAGGCGTCGCTTTCTCATTTCTGCACACTGGTGTGCTTGTTCCACAGAAAATAGAGATGAATGATCGGGAAAGAAAGGAAAGTACGAGAAAGAAAACGATATTATGTAATTTGGTGTAAAAAAAAATTAGGAGATAAAAGATTAAATAATATCATAAAGTGTATGAAATCCATCCAAATTTTTTCTTCTCTGTCTGGGTGGAACGCGTGGGAAAGGATAATATGATATTTACATATTTCAAACATACTCATGCTCATAATTTGAATAACTTAATTTTATTAATATTTCTTATTTATTTGATTAATATTATTCTAAAATTGTTATATTGAAGAATAGTTACATTTTTTATTTGATATTAATTAATAAAGACTAAATACCTAAACTCATCTCTTAGATTTGTATCGGGGGATAAGTTAATTCCTCAAGTTTTGAAAATCCCAAATTAGTCTCACAAGTTTTTAAAAAAGGGATAAATTAGTCTTCCGTACAGTTTCATACAGTTAAAAGAGGACAAATTGGTCCCTCTGTACACTGTACGGAGAACTAATTTGTCCCTTTTTTTAAAATATGAGGGATTAATTTGAAATTTTCAAAATCTGATGGACTAATTTGTCCCTCAATACAAACCTGAGGGATAAGTTTGGGTATTTAGTCATTAATAAAATTATTAAATATAAAATAAAGATATTTACTTGAATGCTTTTATATTAATATGTATAAGGTTAATTTTATTATATTTATTTATATTACTTTGAAAGATAAATTTTTGACAAAATTATATCTAATTTTAAGTTTCCAATAATTTTTTAGATAGTTCTATAAAGAATAACCTTTTTTATTTTTTTTTCATAATATAAGGATAAAAAAGTCATTTGATGTCATTATTCTTTCTTTCCTTTCACTTTTCCATTTAAACAAACAAAACAAATTCATCTTTCTTCTATTCCCTTATTTTCCGTTTTCCTTTCATCCAAACATACATAGGGAAAATAAAAATCACCTCAACTTTTTCCTTTCTATTTCTTTCCATTTCATTTCTTTCCTCTCTATTTCTTTCTTTTGCACATAGCATTAGATAAATCAAACATCTCTTGACCTCAGATTTCACTTGTAAATATAATTCTTGAGATTTGTCCTTGTTATCCCTCAGCACATGTTTCCTACTTATCAAACAATATCTTAATAAATATAAGTTGGAAAACTGTGTTACAGGATACTAACACGAGTAATAAGTATGACACGAAGATACAACATAAATTAAGCTAAAAATATATAAAATATAATTAGGAGTATCTAAAAGTTTTGATAAGATATTCGATAAAATATGTATCTAGTAGGAGTTCATAGACTATTTTAAATTATCCATGTATATTAATCGGCAAATCTCCTTTACCATCACATTTCATGGACATTCCGAGGTGTGAAATATGCATAGGGCATGTCTTCAGTTTCAACTGGTTTTCCAAAATAATAGTAGAACCGGCCAGGAACTTTAGGCAAAATCCAAGCATGTGCATTGGTTGATTTGCCACCTCTGTAGTAGCATCAGTCCGGCCTAGACTTTACCATATGCTAGGGATATGCAATAATTGATTTCTATAATGGCATGAATAGAAGATTTAAAAGAAGAATATAATATAGATATATAAATAATAAGTTATGACTCTCAGTTGGATAATCAAAAAAGTGAAAACAAATTGAGATACCTCAACGTGATAATCTGGCTTGTGAGCCTTTCTGTTTCGAACTTGAAGTATGGAATCTTCACCAAGTCATCATAATCGATAACGACCTGAAAAGGCCAATGTCGCATGAGCATGATGTGTTATGGTATTAAGTCCATGTTCAAGCCACCCACAAATCAAATGAAATTCATAAATAAACATATTATGCATCAAGAATGTTCTGACTACGTACAGGCCAGTTAAGAAAACATCAAATATAATAATAAACAATTTATAACTCCACCAAACTGATATACTTTATTTATAAAATCTTATGAGCCTGAACTATCAATTAAACTAAGTAAACAGTTGAAATATCCATATTACATAATATGTGAAAACAGAAATAACTATGATGTGTGAAAATAAATATAACGCACGTCTAGAGACCGAGTGTATTAGGCTTGTCTGCAGCATCCAGTTGCTCCCATCAAGTACTTACCCAAATGGCGCCGCCTACAATTTCTGACATGTCGACCGAGTTTATTGGGCTAGTCTTGGACTTTCCTCTCTGGACTGGCTATTGCCTCCGCCCTGAGGTTGGGCAGTGGTGAAAAATGTTAGAGAAGACAATAAGGTATGTTTATGAGTTTAAATTTTAGATGGAATGAGAGAAGAGGGCTTGTAGTTTCCCTCCAAAATCTAACTCATAAATATACTATAAGAAGGTGGCCCCGGTCAACTGTGCTCACCTACGTTGCATGGATATGAGTACAAGTACCGTTTCTGGTATGGATAAGGGTATGAGGTATAAAAATTTTGAAAAAAAATGGAGTACAAATGCGTCTATATATATATATATATATTATAAATTTCATGCAATGCAAACTAAAACTTTAACATAAGATTTATCAAAATTATTCAATGTTACATTCCAAATTTTCTAAAAAATAAAAATAAATTTGGGTAGGAAAAAGGTTAGGGCTCAATAGAATTAGAATACAGAAGAAAGAAGAAAAAATATAAAAAAAATACAAAAAGAATACAAAAACCCATTAAACTAGCGTACCCACCATTGGATAAGCGTACCCTGGGCATACCCAACTGTATCCCACCGCTCTCTGCCCCTCTCCCCCTTTTGGTTCACACGTGCAGCGCCGCATCCCCCTACCCCAAAAGTAAATTTTGATCATGCAGTCTTCTTCTTCAACTCCCCCCTCTCTCTCTCTCTCTCTCTCTCTCTCTTATGTACTTGCTCTCATTCACGACTCTATGCATTGCAGCGGTGGTGACTCCACGCATTGCGGTGGCGACGACTCTCCTCTTCACCACACATAACATGATAATAGTGGATCTGAAGCAAGGGCGCAAGACGGCTCCTTTCGTCATGAGGCAGTGCTAGCGACTTATCATATGACTATTTTTTTATCCTTCCTCATATGGTTGAACCATGGGAACCGATGGGTCGCGGGTTACTGGTTTTTTTGTAGAAACCGCTGAGTCAATCTAGTTAGCACCGGTTCCTTTGCTTGTTTGATCTTTTGTGCTGCTCAGACCGGTCACTTGCCCAGTTCACTAGTTGGACCAGTCAGTCCGGTCCAAGTGTTTTCCAAGTTTTAAAACACTGCTTAATATGCCAGATATGAATAACGCTAACGAAAGCAACACTATAGCGGCAATGATATGATAGCACTGTTGGTTTGCAAGGGGCATAATTATAATACTTGATTAAGGACATTTCGGAGAGATTGAGAAAAGACCTTTAACTTTGCCTATGAAATAACACTAGTCCCAAATTAAATAAAAGAAGGATTGGAAACTAAATGATTAGTTGTAAAATGACTTTCATCGTTTTAGTCTCATATCGCTTGTGTCAAAGGACTTTTCATGCGCTCGAAATTTGTCACATTTCCTCAGGTGATTCCCTCATTTGCTTTTCGTATTGTATGTTTGGTTTAACATTTTGAAACTCCAAAAATACTTTGAGTGGAATGAGAATGAGATTAAACAGTATTCAATATGTTTGGTAAATTTTTTTATTCTACTAAAAATACTTTCAAGCAATTAAAAGTACTTTTAGAAGAAGTATTTTTAAGATTTTTTTTTATTATAGGAAAAGTGTTTTTGAGATAAAATTTACTAGTATGCCTACAATAATACTTAAAAGTAATTTTACTTTATCTTATTCAAACAAAAATCATTCACGTAAACTTACTTTTGATATGCTTAAGCCAAACACAAATTGATTCTTTTAAAAGTAATTTCTCTAAAAATATTTCAAAAGTAATTTTGCTGGAAGATGAACCGGACAACCCTTATTCGTCTTGCTCTTTTGCAATCTACATTTTTTGGTCATTTTTGTCCTTGACTAAGAGTATGAATAGCTTCTCATTTTTATGCTTGATTCAAAAATAAATTATATACCAGCAAATATAAGACAAAGGACACTTGATTTGTTGTGTACAGTAGGACTTAGTGGGGGAATTCTGAATTTCGTAAAATGTGTAGTAGTCAAATTATGAAGAACGCGCAATCATCAAACTCTTCATAGATAGTTGGAAAAAAGGGAATTTTCACTTGAGAACTATTTTGGACGTTGAGGAGGATTTGACTAGTGGCCTATCTTCAAAATGTTTATGTAATGCATTCATATTTTGTTGGTTGATCACTGACTATCGGTTTTTATTGCAAATAAGATGGCACAACAAATGGAAATCATTGGTCTCTAGATCCACAGGAACAGTAAGGGGAATTGATGGGTGCTGTTTGAGTTCTGCATGTTCGCAAGGCACAATTTTTCCTACTAATTTGACCAAAAGGAAGGACAATATGTGTGTGTGAATGCCAACTTTGATCTTCAAGTAGCTATTGACTGAACCCTTTTAACCCTGATCAGTGACCATATCAACTATCTTCAACAACACCTCCTTGCCATCCTTTTGCAAATAGAAAAGGACCTCCTCCAAGGATCTATCATTTGTTGATAATGATAAGTTGAACTGCTGATTGATAATGGTTGTATGTCTCACCTGAAAGGGAGAGTGAAGGAGCATGAGTTAAGCAGCCCAACTCCAAGGAAAGGCCTTTCTTGAGGAGGCAAAAATGAAATAGGACAATGAGGTCCAAGCTCGGAAAATGAAATATGCATTGTATTAACTTATTCTCTTATTCCTTGCATCATGTTTCAAATAGGTCTCAGAGTCTTAATTAATATATTGTGTGCAAATATTGTAAATCTCAAGATTAGGAAGCCTATCAATTTGGCACCAACTTTTTTTTTTTGTCAATATTATTAAGCGCAACCAACATTCTCATGGACATATGAAGGGGTGCAAGAGAGAATTATATGCTTCAAAGGATGTTCTAACAAACTTTTTCCTTACAGATGTCATTTGTCAATGCCAATTTTTGAAATACTCAATTTCGTTGAGTGGTACAGTATTGGTATGTTACCGAGTTGGCATCAATTTTGAATTGGAAAATTCTATTTCAATACCCACATGAGTGTAGACCATGTGGATACTATGTGATGTGAGACAAGTGACAGAGAGATAATAAATTGAAAGAAAAAGTAAGTAATGGAATCCGTGTATTTGTGAGTAGGGTGTTTGGGTATTTAAGAAAATTAGGTGTTGAAATAACAAAATTGTTTTGAATTAATATGTGACTAGAGAATAAATATGTAGTTTCATTATGGCAAGGAAAACACCTCATGTATCAACTTTCATGCTTCAAATATGCCCACAGTCCAAGAATCAGTGAATCATAGATGACAAATTGTTGTGAGCTAAATTTGGCTTTAAATGATAGTGTAGGCGCTAGACATGCCAGATCTTGTATCAGCTAACCTTTTGAGCAAAACTTTTAGTCGATTCCAAGTATCAAACGATTACTTCAAAGAGGAAACTTGGTGGAATACGAATTCCCAAAGTATTTGTTGGTAAGCCTGTGGTTAGATCAACCTAAATACAACAATGATAAACTAGGAATGGAACTCAAAGCAATTGAACAAGTCAATTGATGCACTTGAGAAAGGTTAACAAAAGAATTTGTCAAAAGCTGTGCTAAAGAGTAAATTTGTGAATTTGGTCGATGAACTCTATAAATGAATGGCTATTTATAGACTAGCTTTCACCCCTCTTTGCAGTAACCACTTCTAATTTGAAACCGGCCCTCAGAGAATATTTCTATGATTAGGTATTGAATCTTTTATTCCTTAGCTTGGCTAACACACCTTCCTCGACTAATTCTTCTTGACTCGCCACCAATATTTCTCATCTGTCGATTTTACTTCTTGAAATTTTCTGTTGCTAACACAACTTTACAAGAATAAATAATTCTTTCTCCTTCCCTCCAAATCATTTATCATTTGCATTTACCTCTTATTATTTGAACTAAGGATAATTTCATTGCTCAATGAAAAATCATACCTCCTGGCTCTTGGCCAGAAGAGAAAAATGCCTGAAAATATCAGCAATATACATTTTCATTTGACCTACGGAATACATATCAATTAGAAATAAGAACAAAAAACAAAAAGAAACCATTGTTCTTGCAGAACAATCAAATTTCAAAGGTTGGGACTTCGGCCACAAGAACATCTGGTACAATAGCCGAGGCATTATACTTCTATAGGGGCAGCTTTCTCGTTTCTCCTTTAGATAAGCCAAACATTTCTCGACCTCGGATTTCACTTGTAAATACAGTTCCTGAGATTTCTCCGTCTCTCAGCACACGTTTCCTATCTATCAAACAATCAATAAATATAAGTTGGCAAATCATTTTTACCACCACATTTCATGGACATTCCGAGACGTGAGATATGCATGGGGCACACCTTTAGTTTCAATTGATTTTCCAAAAGAATAGTAGAACCGGCCAGGAACTTTAGGCAAAATTCCAGGCATATGCATTGGTTGATTCCCCAGTAGCATCAGTCCTAGATTTTACATTGTGTTAAGGACATGTATTAATGCATTTCTATATGGGCATGAATAAAAGATTGAAAAGAACAACAATATAGATGTATAAATAGCAAGTTATGACTCTCCATTTGATAACAAAAAAAGAAGAAAACAAAGTGAGATACCACAACGTGATAGTCTCGTTTGTGGGCCTTTCTCTTTCAGACCTAAAGTAAGGAATCTTCACCAAGTCATCATAATCGATAACCACCTGAAAGGACCAATGAGGCATCAACATGATGTGTTACGGACTTATGGTATCAAGCCCATGTTCAAGGCATTCAGAGATCAAATGAAATTCATAAATGAACATATTATGCATCAAGAATGTTTTCTTTAGGAGACATTTACTGTTAGAGTTGTGACTGAATATTTGTAGAAATCTATGAATAACTCTTGAGTTCCAGTAAAGTTTAGGACTATTCAGTAATTCAAAATAAATAAATAAGATATGTCTTCCCACTAATTGCAAAGCCTTTTCCATTGCTCGATCCTCTACACATTGAAATACATACACACAAACAAGCACAGTTTTTGGGTCAATTCTGATCTATATTAAATTTTTTTCAATAACGTAGTATCACAGCATGTTTTAAACTTCAGTTAAAGGTCACCTGAAACTCAAAATCATTTAATTACGTGATAAGACTTGATTGGATAATAGTACAAGAAGGATTTAAACTTATAATAGCTAGTGAATTAAAATAAAATCCTATCGGTTCATTGATAAAAATATAATGATCAATAACAAAGATGAATTGACAGATAAATAGTCATCAAGATATTTACTACTTGAACTCTTTTATGTTTATATACGACGAACTCTGCTGTTATTTGTATTCAAGACTAATATGATCAAATTTATTTTGTTATCTTTACCTGTTTGATTTCATCATTTTTTTCACTTCTGCAGGTGCTGGCGGTATAAAATCTGATGCATGGTCATGATACTTGCCACTACTGTAGAAAGAAGTGCCCTTGGTGACTGTTATTACTAGGTCCATGCTGTCTTCCTGTTATTAATTATTAGGATCTGTTAAAGACTTCCATGCCATATTTGATATCTTTTTTCTCCACAACGACAAGCATGCATGCAGAAAGGTTTGAATGGAGAGAATCATACCGGGAATAGGAAGTGTCCACTGTTTTGAAATTTACGAAGCTCACAGTTCCGCAGTAACTTAGTCTTTGACCTTCTTGTTGGCTAGGCAATAATTGATCTTTTCCACTAAAAGGACAAATGATAAAACTCAGTTTCACATCCAGAACGGAAAAATCAAACACTTGAAAAAGAATATGTTGTGCATATGTGATATCATATTGAAGATTCTTCAGTAATTGCTTAACAGGCCATTAGATTCTTCAGTAAACAGATTGCCCATATTGAAGACTGTCTAGAAGTCAAGCAGTTTCAGAAAAGCTAGTTGATGTGGGTGTTTTCATCATCAAGATAATGGTTTAGACATGAAAAATTGTCAAGAAATTAATTGTTATCATTTTCGTCTTTTTTTAATAGCATTTCTGCTAAGTGGACCGGAAATGAAATGTTAACGAAGTACATATGAATATATGATCATATATTATGACTGATATAACATTGACAATGCCAAAGAGCATCAACCTGCAAAGTATCAAACTCTGAGCCTTCATAGAATAAAGGCGTGAGTTGGCATAGGCAGAAGCTGACTTAAGCATCTTTAGTCTCCACAGAAGCGTTTCTTCTGGTAATACGTCAGCAAGGACCTGAAAGCTCAATCCATGGTAGAATTTCAAAATTCAAAGGAGATGAAGAGAAAGCTCAACCAGTGCAGTAGTCACGTCCATCCATGTTCTTTTAAAGTTCAACATGTTCGGCATTTACAGAGTTATTTAAAAGAAATAAAAGAAAATAAGCTATAAAATTTTTGAATTTAGAATTCTTCTGGAATCTGCTTTCATTTAAGCACTGTCATTAATACTCATAAAATGCTTGACATATTCAAAGCACAAAGAAAAACAAAATCTCTCCTTTGTTTGCAATTTTATTATTTTTTCTTTGTGGGCAAAAAAGAAAATTGAACCTTACTGGCAGAGATGATGAGAAATTAAAATCCTCCATTAGCTCTCTAGATGCATTTTGAAGAGCAAGTTCTTTGGACAAATTACCCAACAACATCCTCAAAGAGTCGCCTAATGCCACAAGAAAACTCGAAGTCATTAACAGAGATATCATCATTTTCTTTGGTTAAAATGAAAGACAAAACATAGTTGTTATGTGATCTTCCGATAATTTGATAAATGATCTTCACCTATAAATTTTATTTGGTTAACGATAGTGAAGCAGAAAATTTAGCACAATTTGCTAATAACATTGAAGTGCATGCTATTTAATTCACAAAAAAACAATGATTCTTGAATTTACCCCAAAAAATCCATGGTTCTTGAACATTTGACTAAAAAACATCAAAAGTGATGGTAGCAGATCACTTGAGAAAGGAGGGATTTGAATCAAGTGATCCTTTAAAATTTTCTGCACACTTAACAAACAGTTAACAAGTTCACCCAGATGTCTCCTGTAAATTCAGGAGATATTCATGTAACATAATGCAATTTTCTGAATAAGTTTTGAATGCAGGGTTTATATGTTTGTTTTCCTTCTAGATAGTATATCAATGAGGATAAATATATTTCAGCAGTACAAAATAAAACCTTGTTGGAAATGAAAAAGAAAATTAAAGAGATAGAGTTAAAGAGAGTGCACCAAGAACTTGTATACTTGTTCAACTTCAATGTGAAGTCTACTCCAGTCCTTACCAGTGTTGGTGAGAGTTTTACTGATTTCCAAGTCTAGATACAAATTCCACATCAAGAATACAAAGCTTTCCAAGCGACAAACAAGAGTAGTCTTTAGCAAGAGCCTCTCCAAGCTCACCCCAAGAGTAGTGTTTTAAAATAGCCTCTCCAAGCTCTCACAAATCTCATTTACAAAGCCTCAATAAATTCCCTTTTCACAATGACTTTCTGTTTCTCTCACAAAAAAAGGAACCGTGCAAGTTCCTTAACCAAAAGCTCACACAAATTTGGCTTTTGTTACTCAAAAGCTCACAAATAAATCTGCCTTTTTACAAGGATTTTCTAATGTGCTTAATACACTCAAACTCACAAACTTGTTATGAAAACAACACTTGACAGTGCTTGAACAATATTCAGCAACGTGAGAAGAAAAGAAGAAGAAGATAGGAAGTATTTCTTCAAAAAGATATGCAACAATGAGCTCTTTTTTCCCCTTTTCTTGATGAGTCTTGGTTGTTGTAGACTGGCTCTGTTTTGAGCACAGATAGGCACAACCTGTAATGCATCCAGGAGAGAGAAAGATGAAGAAATTTGAGGAGTGCTTGCTATAGCGTAACGTTGGTGCAGTAGAAGTGTTACAGCAAAGCAAGTCCCAAGTTGGAGTAAAAATATGACCATTTAAAATATTTCCTTCAGTGCCTTTTTGCTGTCTTCCTTTTCTTACTGTGTGCTGTCACAATAGCAAGCTGTTGTTGCATCAGAAGAGAGGTTTTTGTCCATTAGCTTTTGTCTTCAATGCTCCCTAGGCTTTGTATCTTGTTAGGTACACTTTCCCATTTCTTTTGTACGTTAGAGTATAAGCTTTTTGGAGCACTACAGTCTTCTAAGTTGTCTTTTGCTATCACAGTGCTGCTATGCTTCAGTTCTGACAGCCTTTGACTATAGGACCTTGGATTCATTTATAATATTTGAATCAGGTCACGAATATCTCCTATGCGATTAGGAGATATTTGTTGTCTGATGCATTTCTGAAACACTTAGCAAATATATTAAAATGTTCAGCATATTTATATTTGTCATCATTTAAGGTTCTCATGCCAATAATCTCCCCCTTGATGACAAACATACATAAAAGGAAATGATGATGAATAAGCAAGATAGCATACTCCCCCTTAATGTGAACTTTCCCTTGATGTGAGCTCCCCCTCAATGTGTGCACATATTTCCCAATATATATATCACGGTAGGGGATTTGATGTAAGAATAAATCCAATAATTAATTCTTTCCACCCAAGATAGATCAATGTGTATAGTGGCAAGCTTTTTGCCATTAGATCATCACATCATCAACATTTCCTTTGCTTTCTTTTACTTCTCCCCCTTTTGTCATCAAAGGGTCTCAGTAAACCTAAAATATTAGTACCCTATCCAGAAGAAAGATAAGCTATAATAGCAACAAGTACCAAGATATTCAAAAGGATTTCTGAATTAAATTAGAGGCACAATAAACATATATGATAAAATATCATATCGTCAAGCGCAAGCAGGATAAGTACATTTGATATATATATATATATATATAAGTGCAGCAAATATACTTCATTATTGCACAAGTATAAACATCCCAATTTGCTAATTGTAGCAATATATCATGAAATATCTATATATGCTTCTCCCACTTTGAATAGATCTCATCATATATGTATCACCATATTATTTCTCACCCTTTGTGTATCAAAAGGAGGATAATCGTGCAAGATGGAGGTGACATCATAATGGATAGAAACAAATAATGACTGCAATATAGATGAGTAGCGCGATATGTGACATACAGTCATTCCAATGTATTTATACAGTTCAGGGCTTAATGATAATTTCATTTCAGGTGTTATGAGAAGTGATGCATGCATAGACAAGTATAAGACAATGGGATAAAATGCATGACTATAAGAAATGACAAATTCTGCCAATAACGAGAAAGTTTCATAAATGTCTCCTAATTTTGTAGGAGACATTCGATCTACAGAAACAGAACCTGTACAAGAATGATTTTGCAGAGATGGTATGTACTGAAGCACAATTATGCAAATCTTGAATCATGCATGAAATGTGTCAATAATCTTATGCAGTTAATAAGTCAATTATTGAGTCAACCAAAAGCACGTATTAGCATCATACATAGAGAGTAACATGCCATCACAAAGCAAATCAAATGAACTTTTTATTTGCATTCTCTCAAAGTAGCAACAGTGGCAAGCAATAAGATGGAATAAAATAACAGAGTAGATGCAATGTTCATCACAATTCTTTCTCTTTTAACCTTTACATTAAAAAGAGAAATTGTATTCATTCGACAACACATCATAATAAATAAGCATCATAACATAGAACATACCATTTTATCAAGTGTGACATGAAGAACAATGAAATGTGCAAAAGGAAAACCAAATGTAATAAGATAATGTGCCAACAATCTTTCAAGCGTAAAGTACGAAAGAGAAGTTAATGGGCTTTTCAGTGGAAAAATAATCCTAAGCCCGAAAGTGATGTTATTAAAGAAAATTCTTGAGCTAGTGAAAATGGAAGCAACATAATTCACAAAGTATATAATGTCAGAAAAGAAAAAAAACAGATTTGGCCTTCATTTGCACAGTCTATTCGAGTTTCAAACCAATCACCAGAAGCTTATTAATAACAACATGATCAAGTCAAGGTCATATTAAAAAAAAATTTTAACCAGAATAATAAGTATTTCATGAGCTACATGTATTTTCCTTCCTTTATGTGTAATGTGCAAATATTTAAGACTTGGCATATGAAAGTTTTGTGCTCAATGACTCATATCACAATTGTCATTACTAGTTCAACACAATGATATTGAACAAACTTAAGCAGGATGAAAATAGAACCAGGCAGACCTAAGTCAATGGCCAAGATAAATATTGCATTTTTAATGTCGACTTCTTTCTCCAACATTATATTGCATACATTCACTCACATGTTGACAACTCAATAGTCAGAGCTCTCTATCTTTTTTTTTTTCTTTTTTCGGCTTCCAAAAGTCTAGGGGCACTGCTCTGCAAGCGCCAGTATCCTAGCAGGGTCAAGGAAGACCCTGACCTCTTTGAGGATTTCTAGGAGGGATTACATATCACTCGATCAATGAGGTCCTCACATTGGTTGGCATATTCAAACCTGCGGCCTTGCGGGTTCATACATAAAACAACAATAAATTAGCAATTCTACATGGCTACTGGAGAATCTCTAGAGTTCAATTCTTAGTTCCTATCATTTAACTACTCATGAACAATAAAAATCAAAGAGATTAAATGTTATCTACATAACTAAAAGTTACCTGGAATCGACACCTGGGTTGCAGGCTGCAACAGTCAGCACAAGGCATGCTCCTAAAGATTCTACAACTAGATATATAGGTTTATTTGGTGAACGTTGATTTTCTGACCTGATTCTACTCTCAACTATTTTCGCAAGGTTTGCAACACGGAAACATACAGAACAATAAATCATGCTGGAATGCACCACTAGAAGCTAACATGAATTTTCTGAATATGTAAGGAAGAGGCACTTGATCCTATTTTCAACACGACAAACAGGGAAACATGAATTTTATAGCAATTTTATGAAAACGCATATCTATAAGTGGAGCAAAAGTGTGTTATGTATTCTCCTGACAATCAGCCTAAAAATCCTCTTATACTCAAAATTTCACTTACAAGTGCAATGAATTGTGATTCATACAACATCCAAATACTGTTCAATACATGTGAGTGAAATTCTACGTTAGAAAGGAAAAAGAAGTACCAGGAAATGGTTTTCGATCCGCAACTGGAATATGGAAGCACGATATATTAAAAATCCTGCATTCACGGAAAAAAATTAATAAAAAGAGTGGTTTTTAAATTTCAGTTAATAATTGTAATGTCAATGCAAAATCTACAAAGAATAAACTCTACCGCCTCCAACTCATCTCGTTAACTAGGTGGAGTGCATTCCGAAAATGAGAATTCTGTGCTGTACTTTGTGGTCTTCACATTACAATATTCTTGTGCATTCTTAAATGAACACAAACCTTCCCAGTTTCTGATGATGTAAAATAAGTCCAAGTCCCACGCCATCAATCCCTGTAAAATTTATAATACAAGTAATTCATACCAATATTTTCATGATGAGTAACGTTGTCGCTTGATTATATGATATGAAAAATAAGATTCTCTATATCATATGTAAAAGAGATTAATTTTGACGATTAGTTTAAAATGTTTACTCCATCGACTAATTAGATATCAACATAATATGACTTCTAAGATAAGACATTGTAAAAGTAAAACACTTTTAACAATACTAGTGGATTGATACGCAATTGCATACCTATCAATTCACATTTTTTTCATTTTTTTAATATTTCTTGAAATTTAATTTTTTATGCTAAGATTTTTATAACTTATTTTATATTTTGTTTGTAACTTTCTCAAGTTTTTATAAACTAAGATTATTCTTGAAAATAGGAAAATTATGCACCAAATAAACTGTTATTGTTGACAATTTCCTTTATATATTGTTATAGATGATAATATAGTTATTAAATTCATGAGTTAACTTTATATAAACTCTCTTTCTGTGAAACTTGTGCAAGTTTAAGTAAACTCTAACAAAATTGGTAAATTCTCTATTATACTATAAGTTTACGAGTTTAGATTTATGCTTGATTTTGCTATCTAAATGTTAATTATTTATCAGTATTGTTTATCTTATGCAATACTTACTAATTTTATTTAGTTTATTTTACTTGTGTGTTGCTATTTGATTATATGTTGTTGACTACAAAATAATATGTCTGCTTGGAGTTAAAGTAAGTCATAAAAATTGAGATATGTATTTGCATATATTGTATGATATTTCTTTCATTCATATTTTTATAATGTTAAAATTATTCAATATTAAAAAATTATTTAATTATAATTAATTGCAAAAATATATGTTTTAAATAATATTTCTCAAATATGTAAACTCTTAAGGTCTATGAGTCGTTTATCATGCCTTCATAAGTTTACCTAAACACTAAGTATGATAACCACGGATAACAGTATACGATTGAAATATTATTACATATTGGGAAAATTGCATTTTATCCTCTAAAATATAGGTCATGTGCATTTTAATCTTAAAACTTTAAAAATGTGTAAATTGACCCTGAACTTTTACAAATATGCATTTTAGCAAAAATGTACTATACCTCCTATTGGAGCATGTGGAAATTGACACCACAAACCTATCTAAATGTGCAATATAAGAACCTAAAATTGTACTTAAATTTGTGATATTTTTATTAACACTTGATTGAAAAGTTAATGGAAGGGTTAATTTGCACATTTAAAAAAGTTCAAGGAGAATAAGGATGATTGGATGATTAGAATGGCTAAGGATGAAAAAGAGAGGCGCAGATGGAGATAGGACAGAGATGGAATATTCTATATTTGTTAACAATTGTTAATGCGAGGGACTTAATAGAAAAATTTTACATAGTATGAGGACTTGATTATAAATTTTTAAACTACAAGGACCAAATTAAAAAATGAGTGAAATTATAGGGACATGTAGAGTAATTAATCTTAAAAGGTATTATATATTATGAGATTAATTGATATCCACTTATGATGTAAATCTATTTTATACCATTAACTAATTAAAACTTGACAAATCACTATAATTTTAGTAACTGCATCACTTTCTCCTATAATTTTAGTCACTGTATCACTTTCTCCTAATTTTTCTCCCCAGTAAACTTATATGTCAAGTTTTAATTGGTTGGTGATATAAAATGGGTTAATACCATCAGTACATACCAATTAATCCCATATATTATTATATAAATTTAATTTTTATGCATTGATAATGTTAAACTTTTTTATACAATCATTCAATCATGTATCGCCACATCCACCATGATAGTTAACTCTCTCACTTGCTGATATGAAAGGTTTTGATTGGATGATAGTGTAAAAATATTATCAATATATTAAAATTAAACTCTTACTCTATTCATCCGATAATGATAGTCATTTTTTCAATGCTTCCGGAGCATTATATTGTGACTTTTAAGATTTGATTTAATTTTGATGTACTAATTTTATAAGAATTTTACACTATCATCCAATCATATATTATTAATTCAGTAAATATAATTAACTCTCACACTTACTACTTGAAATATCATTTAAATCAAAAAAATTGATTAAATGAAAATATGAAAAATTTTATACCTTCAGTGTCTTAAAATTTAATTTTTAAAAATAATTATGTTGTATTTAAATAATGTGTCAATATATAAAATATAATGAATTTAATTTTGATACATTAATTATTATCAGTCAATCGTGTGTTTTTACTTATAAGATTTTCTAGTTAATGGGTGATTGAGTCAAACATTTTTACTTATGTGATAACGTATTACTAAATGTCCATATAAAATTATTTTACACTCACAATTTATTCAAAATAAACTCATAAATCATTAAATAATTAAAATGCTTATTTAACCGATACATTTTAGAGGTTTCTTTTGTTATAAGGAAGTCACTATTAATTACCAAAAAAAGGAAGTCACTATTAAGAATTAAGGAAAAAAAACCAAAAAAAAAAATCACACAAGAGTACACTACACTAATCTGAGTCAGCAGGAACATACTGTTGAAAAGTAGATGCCAAAATCCAAAAACACCCCCCTCCCCCCAAAAAATCAAAAAACTGCAAAAGGAGCAAAGCCACCCATGCACAGTAACCAACCAATTTTTTAACTTTTTATTTAATTATTTATTCTTATAACTTCCTTTAACTCCCTATCTATCAAGGATATTTTAAAAAATAGAAATTTTGGACACCAAAAATTAGTTAGAAGAGACTATTCTATTTATATATAGTATAGATTTTTATTATTAATTTTCCTTGGTCATTGTTAGTTTCTATATTACAGCCTTGCCTTG
Organism: Dalbergia cultrata; assembly: GCA_031216105.1. Classification (NCBI taxonomy): domain Eukaryota; kingdom Viridiplantae; phylum Streptophyta; class Magnoliopsida; order Fabales; family Fabaceae; genus Dalbergia; species Dalbergia cultrata. Next base: position 23,114,842 of record CM062353.1, on the reverse strand, counting down.
CTTCACCACCAAAAAATAAAAAAGTTTCTAGATGTTTTGTTTTCCAAGGTATCCAGAGGTTTTAAAACAGCTCCACTCTCGATGCAAGAATCAAACCTTCGATACTTGATTAAAGAATAAGTGAGCCCTTATATCTCACCTCCTCCTTGGTTAAAAGAGGGTTTCTAGATAATAATTAATGTCATATTACTTGTTCACTAACCCAAAAAAAAAAAAATAGTACCAATTTCTATTCTCTATTTATTTAATTAAACGTAAAGCATGAATATATTTCTTAAAATTTCAAGGTGATTGCGATTCTTTTAATAGTTTTTGTTTAAAATTTTGTATTAAAAACACTGTTAAATACTTCCAAGAGTTTTTGTTAAGTCTTGTGTGTTTAGGAAGTCAAGTTTTTGGCCGTATGAATCATTTAGCAGTGGATTGCTATCACTGATTCAATCCTTAGTATCAACGACCTCAATCCAACTCCAATTCTATAATCGAGGTCCACAAGCTTAGTTAGCTTTGCAACCTTCACAATCTCATGGTTTATTAGACATTCCTACCATTGAATATGATCCACTATAGTATCCGGATTCAGGAGCATCTAATCACCTCACACCGAATCCATCTGTGTGCTTAGCTAATTGAATCTCCTAACTCATGTAAATTTGTGCTACACAATCTATTTCACGTACCTGGCCTAGCCAAGAATTCACTCATTGTTCAAAAGTTTTCACAAAGATAACAAAGTTTACTTCGAGTTTCATGGTAACCAATGCCTTGTTAAATGTTAGGAATCCAAGGAGGCTCTGTTGCATATTTTATGTGTGTGGACTGACATAAATTATACTTTGTTATAGTTTTAATTTGATTTTAGATTAATTGGATGCCAAAAATATTGGACTATATTGTTTAGCACATTTTCTAATTAATTTTTTGTTATTAGGCTTAACTATATTAATTTTGTTGTTAGTGGATATATTTGGATTATTGTTAATGGGTTGAGCTATATTGGGTAGGTTTGACCCATCCTATTATTAACCAGAGAGGCGCCTACTCCTAACCACTTCAGTGTGGTTGTTGCACCATTGAGACAGAACACATAATGGAACTACAGTGGGAATAGGAAGAGCACTCTCTCTGCATTCTCTTTTTCGGTTGGTTTCTCACACAGATCAAAGGAAGCTGACAACCATGGATTCATCAACCTCTACCGTTTCAGGTAATTTTAACACCTAATCACGATTATAGCATTTGTTTATCATTTGTCATATTGAGAATTAGATTAAAATTTCTACAAGTGGTATCAGAGCCAATCTAATCGTCATATGGCAGTGATATTACTGTTCTAGATTAGGTGTTGATGATGAATTTTCATATGTGTGATGAAGCCTACAATACAAATTTCGGATTTTGTGATTTTACTGATTAAATTCGAAATTAATTGAGGGCTTTTGTTTCTGATTATTTCCTTAGAAAATCAACATAAAAATTATATGAAATGGATTAATTTTGAGTTTTGAAAATATGAACCCTAACTTTGCATTGATTCAAATTCGACAACCCTGAACCCATATATGTGTGAAATTATTTTGATTTCCTTGGGGCTTTTATAGAACAAGAAATTTCGAACTTATTAATACGAAAATCAAGAGTTTTCATCAAGTATGGAGATAAAAAATCACCTAAAACCCGAGCATAATAGCATTCTTTTCTGTGGAAGAATCATAGATATTGTGAGCCATGATTCAATATAAGGTTACATGGGTTTTGTAGAGCATTGAAAGAGGAATCCACAGACACCAAAAACACTCAAAACCGAGGTATGATGTGTGAGAAAATCGTGATGGCCCGGTTATCACGAAACGGGTCGCGAAACCCATCGCAAACCTGGCTGGAGGTTAGGGACGATGAATAGTGCATGAGGCCAATACCCACTCGCAGGTCCAGGCGCGTGTCAGACTATTTGGGGCCCAATTTCACCCAATTTTTTTAAATTTTGGGGTTTTTTATATTTTAAAATTATTGGTGAATTTTTTTTTTGGATATCAGAAATAATTATTATTAATTTTCCATTACATAAATTGCTTAAAAATATTATATTCTCTCCCAATTTTGGTCTAAAATTTTTTATGCATATTTTTGGCACTGTTAGGCACATTATATACAGCACATTCTCAAACTTGGTATAATTTGGTTAATTAAATAATTTTGTGCTCTATTATGAGCATATTATTGAATATTGTGATTATGTTGTGTTGCTATTGTAAAATTTTGTGATATATATTTATGAGATATGCTGTTTTAAACCATTTTGTACTGTTGTTATGTATTTTTTCACAATTGAGTTTGCCTTCATGGGATAGTGGGTTGTGGTAAAATACTATTATATGAAAATTGTTGTTATTAGTGTGGCATTAGGAATTATTTTAATACATGAAAATTGTTGTTACTAATGTGGCATTAGAAATTATTTTAATAATGCACCTACCCTATTGGTTTGTCTTTATTGATATAGTCATTAACAATTGATAATTATATTTTAGAGTTTTCAGTATCCTCTCAATATTAGCTCTAAGAATATAATCATTTTAAAATGTGAGAGTTAACTTATGCATTGTAATTCAGGATCCTTCAACGGGATTATAATTGCGTGAGGTGATTTTATTGTTGTTATATGCTCTATTTCGTCTATTGGATATGCTTGACAAAAATCTCCCATTAATGTATAAATTTCAACTTTTCCAATGAACACGAACTCTTTACCAAAGCTGAATAGAACAAATTATGAGGACTATGCTAATTCTGTTAAGTTGTTCCTTCCCATTTTTAATGTTGATACTGCCCTTACTGAGAATGAGCCTGAAGTTCCTACTCCTGAGTCTTCCACTGCTCTTATAGCAAAACATGATAAGTAGGCTCATTCTAATAGAGTCTGTCTAATGACCATGAACTTTACTATGGACAAGACCATCAAAGATAAAGTTCTTGAGACCAACTGTGCTAGGGAGTTTCTCGAGTCTGTGGGCAAGAAATTCAAGAAATTTGATAAGACTAAAAAGGCATACTACCGTTCACTATTGACAAAGACTAGGTATGATGGTGTATCTGGTGTTTGTGAGCATGCTATGAAGCTCACCAATTGGTACAAAAACTTAAAATCCATGAAAGCAGAACTGGCAATTGATTTTCTGGTCTGGCAGTGTTGGACTCTCTTCCTTCTGAATTTGATGTTTTAAAGACTTCTTATAATGCACAAAAGGAAAAGTGGCCTATTGATGAGCTCATAGCCATTCTTAATCAAGAGGAGCAAACTATGAGGAAGGGTAAGGCTCAAGTTGTTCAACTGGTTTCCCATCAGAGTCATGACAAGAAGAAGAATCATTTTAAAGGAAAAAGTAGCAAGCCTTAGTTCAAGAAAAAGTGGAGCGATAAGTCTGGATATCCTTCAGTTCATGAAGATGGTGAATCATCTTGTGTGAAACAGAGATTCAATGGCACTTACAAGTTTTGTAGTGTGTTTGGCCATAAATGATTTGACTGCTTTAAGTCTAAGAGGTGGCTAGAGTGGAAGAGGAAAGGTATTCATCTAGCTCTAGCGTGGTTCTTAAAGGGGATAACATAATGTTAGATTTAAGGTTTAAAAAATAATACAATTTTTAAAATCTTTAGTATAATAGTTCTCGAATATGTAGCTCTGTCTTTGATTCAACTTTAAAAATAAATAAGAATAAACCCCCAAATATAGTTCCTAAGGATTTTCAAATCAAACAAAATGATCCTTAAAGAATAAAAATAGACAAATTAGTTTATTATCTTTTCAAAAACTGGACTAAATGATCCCTGAGTAATAAAAATAGACAAATTAGTTCCTCATCTTTTTAAAAACTGGATAAAATGGTCCTTTCGTCAAATTATTCTATTAATGATCTGTTAAGTGGATGATATGGAACCCTTAAGTATTTCTATCAAACTAAACTACATGTCGTTCATTCCCTTACTAAACTACATCATCTTCATTCCCTGACCCTTGATAGTAATAATTAATGGTGTTATGCCATCCATTTAATAGATAATTAATAGAAAAATTTGAATAAAAGATCATTTTGTCCAGTTTTTGAAAAGGTGAGGGACTGATTTGTTTATTTTTATTTTTCAGGGATCGTTTTGTCTAATTTTTGTAAAGGTGATGAACTGATTTATTTGTTTTTATTTTTTAGAGACCATTTTGTTTGATTTAAAAATCCTTAAATTATTTTGGAGGTTTACTCTAAATATAATTTTTAATAGAATCATTCTCAAAATTAAATTTCAAAAAATTGTATTTTAAAAGACAAAAGATTCCAACACCCTTTTAAATTGAATATACGTGGAAGATACTTTTTGTTTTTTCATTACAACTCCTAATTCATCGCCCACTAAATTAAAACGGAAAATTAGTTCATGGACGTAAATATTTTTTTTATGGTGCTTTTTTTTTTTAACAAAAAGATAAGACTTATATTGATCATTGAGTTTTCTATTCAAAAACCTTGCACTAACGGTTCAAAAAAATTACTGACCATTGAGTTTTCTATATGGAATAGATAATATTTAAAATTATGTACTAATATAAATTTTAATACAATATTTTTAGCTTGAATATACACTGTAATGAATGTTGTGTGCAGTAACTTATGTTCATTGTATATTGGCAAGCTAAATGGCTTGATGATTTAATTCTGGCTTTTGATATGGTATATGATAATGAATTCATTTTATGGCATCAAAAATACATTCAAGAATTTAAATGTAAACATGAAGTTTTTGGCGTGAGCTATTCATATTTTACTGATATAAAATGAAAATTTAGGTTAATTCATTCCTATTGCTTTGCATAAATTTTGTGGTAGATGACAATTCAATTATAATATAAAATGATAATTAAATAATTGTATGACCATTCAGTTTTTATATACAATGCATAATATTGAATATTATGTAATTATATAAATATACAAACATCTCCCTTAATTATTCATTGAAATAAATGTTAAGTACAGTGAAGTTTACACACTATATATATATTGGTTTTGATTAATTTTTAAATTAAAATAAAAATATTTTGACTTTTGAATTATTCAATCGCCAAGTTAAAAGAAATATGATCCTAACATTTCCAAAAAAGTTAATTTTTCATGACACTTTATATAGTAAAACATAATAATCTTAATTTTATATCTTTAAATTTCATTAAGTTAAATTTAAATAATAAAATTAATATTTTCGATCATTATGACTTTTAAATAATATTCTACCTGAGGTGTAATTAGGTGTTGATATTCCTATAGTAATTTTTTTTTTTACGTTTCAGACTCAAAAAAAAAAGAAGATCATTATTACGACTTTGTTTTTGTCATTTGAATGTTTATAAATAATTAAATTAATTTTTTTAAAATAAAAGTAAATTTATTTTAAGATTAGACAAAATGCTTTTATTTTAAATTATTTAATTGATTAAAATTAATTTTTTTATGCATGTCACGTTGATTACATGAACAATATTAAAAAGTAATTCATAATAGCATAGTCATGATTAATTATATAAATATAATTAAATTTATTTACTTTTGGTGCATTTCACTTTGATTACACATAGCATTTATATAATTTTTTTTTAATACATCTCACATTGATTACCTATATAATATTAGAAAATAATACATCATAGTCAAAATTAGTTATATCAATATAAATATAATGAAATTTATTAATTTTTGGTACATTTCACGTTAATCACTCATTGCAATAAAGGCTAAGTACAGTAATACATTTATATAGAAAATAATATATCACAATCATAATTAGTTATATCAATATAAATATAATTAAATTTATTTATTTTTAATACATTTCATGTGGATCGCACATAACACTAAATGCTAAGTATAATGACATGTACATATATATTGATGATTGATTGACATTGATATTGACAAGATGTTATAGTAGAGTCTAATTTTAAAGTAAGTGAGATTTTTATCTTAATAATCTTTAATTTGATGTCAATTTATCCTAAAAAAAATTGATTTGATTTAATTCAAAGCTTTTAATTGTGATGACATCAATTTAATTTTAATTTTTTTTCTTTCAATTTAATATTAATATTTTTAATTTTGATATCAATTCAATCTTAATTTTTTTATATTTGGATATCAATTTAATTATTTCATTAGAGTGAAGATCCCTCAATTTAGTCCTTTCATTAAAGTGAAGATCAATAGAATAATTAAATTGGTATCAAAATAAAAAAAAAATCAAAACTAAATTGATATTACAAATTTTTCTCTAATAAAATCAATATACTAAATTGAAAATGTTAAAGACAAAAATAAATATTTACTCTTAATTTTAACCATTTCTCGGTATAAATTATATTTGTACTGTTTTAAAATTGTGCAAATAAAAGAATTTAACTATGATGATACGTGAATATGAAAAAGTTGAACTAATTAATATTGTATAATGATAGAGTAGTGCTATTCAAATATCCAAAAAGTAGGAGTCTATTGGGACACCTACTTAATAATCATTAGATGTGATGAGATGGATAGAGTGTGTGAGGTTCACCATCACATTTAATAATCATTAAGTGGGTGTTTCAATATACACCCACTTTTTAGATGTTAAAATAATATTTTTGATAATAATATACTATCCACTACATAATTGAAGGATAATATAAAAGATTTGTGTGGGCATAGTAGCCCGAGACTGATTGTTGCTTAGTCTTCTTTCGTTTGGGCTTTCTGTCCGGTTGTGAATCAAAAAACAAAACATTTGATGCAATCAGTGCTGAAAGACAAAGAATTTTTTATAATACTATATAGAGAGAGGCGAGGAAGAAGGTGCTATGCTTCCATTCATTCTTTAGTTTGATTGATGTAAGTGAACGAAAATGAGGAAGAGAAAAGGAGTCCCGTTTCTTTCAATTCAGATAAGGATGAAAGACTTCCCGTTTGTTTGGATGCAGTACGCAGATATAGGGACTTGTTTATGGTAACTAGGATGCAGATAGCTAGTGACTGCTAATACGTAGGGTTTTTACTTTTTATATATGCTTTGTGATTTACCCACTAAGGGACAGTGCGCACGTGTAGTCACAAAAAAAGAGGGAATTAAAGACCCACGATAACTTGTTAATTTATAAATATCAACCTGGATCTCAATTATAGGAATTGGTGGGTGCATTATTAAGAAAAAATCTTTCTAAGTTGTATGTATTTTGTACTTTATTTTCGGAATTTTAAAAAATATAAATTGGACCCTGATACTTTTTTCATGCAAATAGATCTTTTCATTAACTTTTTCATCTATTATTAATAAAAATAACATGTGTACAAGGAAGTTTAAAATATTGAGTTACATGTTATTTAGTTTAGGATATCATAACAATAGATTAAAGCTCAACCAAACGACGCACATTAAAAAAAAATTCAATGTATGATTTATACTTTTCTAAAATTGTGAAGATAAAGCGTCTGTTGCCTATAGTTTGGGATATTGGACTGGACTTGATTGGGCTCTAAGCCCATCCAACTGGAAGGTAATTTTTGTCAAGCATTTCACTTAATCGATCACTGTTTATGACACCCTCATAATTAGCTGCTAATTATTTTGGATTCTTAGGAATATATGATCATGAAAATGTAAGATTTTCATGTTTGATAGACATAATAAAAAATTTTTTGAGTAAAATGCATTTCTAGAAATAAAAATTAACTTATTTTCATTCCTGCCTCCTACATGGGAGTGTAAAATTTACATGGGAGGAGAATATTCTTGCAAAGTAAAAGACCAAATTGCCCTTAACCATAATTTACCACACTCATAATTGGAACACCATTGCATCACCATATCATCATCGCCGATGTCGGCCCGTTACGGCCGAACCACCATTGTGACTTATGCCGCACACACTGCTACCGATGTTAGATCGCCATTGTCACTGGTCGCCAAACCACTATCATCAATCACCAAATCACTATTGTCGACACAAGATTGTCGTTGCCAATAGACCATCATTACCTATTACCAGACCCCCATTAGGCTATTGCCTCCAGTTGTTGGACCACCACCATAAGTCGCTAAACCATCGTCACCATCACTACCATTTTGTTAGGGGCACTTTTGAAAAAATATGCAATATTCTTGGGAATGTCAATGTAGGCCAAACACGTAAATAATTTATTCTTACATATAATTTAAAAGATTCATGATATTTTAATTGACGTACAAAATGCAACTAAACATTCTACTTGGGAATATGATTCTTATGAATGTTATTCCCAATAATTAAAAATGCATCTGTCTACTACATGTCATAATTAATTGGTCGATTACACTTCCAAGAGTTTGCATATCTATTGATCTATTCTATATATAACCTTTAATGTTTCATCATCAAGACAAGTTCTAGCTTAGCTTACTAGAAAACCAAGGTTATCCTGTAAATGTATTATATATATATATATCACCTGATCTGATCTTTCATAGAGCATGTGTAATCTGTCCTAGATTCCTTTAGTTGTATCACAAGTAATAATTTTATCATATTCTACTTTGTTTAGTGCACAGGTAAGTAGATATTTAGCCTTTGAGTTCAATTGGACTCTTGCTTTATGTTGCTCTATCCATCTACTTCTGGAAACTTCTCTTGATGTAGAAGATTCACCTTCATTCCTCGGTACACCCTCCATGGGAGTGTAATCACCTTCTTGGATTATTTCCCATTAATCAATACTTGTGTATTAAAGAATGTGGGTCTATTTCCTTCATCAATAATTTGTATGTTGTTGTGTGCTATCGTTTGTCAAGATCTTTTCTTCTGCAACTGTTTGGATGCTTAATCCCTTAGAAGCCTAAGCTTTGATACCAATTGTAAATAGAAAGTAGCACGAGAAAGAGAATTGAATCGTGCTTCTTAAATCTTTTTGGTTTCTGAAACTAAACAAAATCTATCAAATGATTTTCACTTGAAGGTAGTGCAAAAATAATTGTTAGAAAGCTTTATAAAGTTACTTTTTGAAGCAGTTGAAAACTTAATAAGCTTCAAAAACTGCTTTTAAGAAAGTATATAAGAGTCACATAACAAATATTAAATCAAGTGCTAAAAGTAAAAGAGATAGACATAGACGAATATTACTCAAGAATTTTTATACTAATTTAGCCAAACACTGCCTACATCTAGTTCTCAACAACCTTGTTGAGTTCTTCTAATCAACAACTTTCTTAACTTGAGAAAGTCAAATATTCTTTGAATAGCCTTCTCAAGTTATTTCAATGAGCAGTAGTTTCAATTTACTCTCACTTACAAAGAGTTTTGTTCTAGCCTCTCCAAGCTAATCTCACTCGATCACTACTAGATTATGGTACAAGAATGAATTGGTTTTGGGGTGTTACACTTCGACAAATAATGCTCAAGTCTTCCTAAGTATAAAACATTGTTTAAGGGTATGACTTGAGAGACTTCCTTCTAATTCTTCCTAAGAATAAAATGTTTGCTAATAAATACAAGAAAGAAGATTTTCTTTATAGAAACTGGTTACAAAGAGATAGATGAACTTCAAAAAGTATTAGAAAGTTTCATTGCTTGATGTGCAAAAGTTCCTTCACGTTTGAAGACTTCATCCTTTTATACTTAGACCGTTGTCCCTTGATTTCACCTCTTCTTGACATGTGTTGATCTTCCTTTTTTGTGTCCTAGGAGCTGTCCTTTAGAAGAGTAGCTGAGCTTAGTTAGAGCTGTTCTTGTTAGTACAAAAGCATTGGCATTTGTTTCCGAATAAAACTTCATAAACAACTTTTACTTTTTGAGCATAGTTTTTGAACTTTTTCTTCTATAATACAAGGAATGTCCAAGTATAAAGTTTATGTGTAGCTGTCAAAACTTTTTTAGAGTCGACTTCATGTGAAACTCAAATTTCATTTAGTTTCTGTTGACCAAGCATGGTTTATGATGAAAATGTGCTTTTTGAAGTGCTTCCACACTTTTTGAGCTACTTGGCCTTTTGAATTTATCTCTGGGCTTTATAAAGATCTTCTCACAAATTGAATACTCTTTAGAGATAATGACTAACATGATTGTTGACGATGATCTTGGTATAATCATGAGAGATCACTTTCTCAACTAGATATCCCACTTTCTGAGCACATGAATTACTTTTTGAAGACCTAGACTTAGTTTTTGTCATTATATGATGCTTTCTCATGTCTCTTACATATTTCAGTTCATGCTTTGAACTATTTTTCACATCAATAAAATATTAAATCTCTTTGAATGAGATTTCAATCACGTTAAAACATGAAAATATGTCATGATTTGAACTTATATGTTACAAGAATGGTCTTGTTAACTATATCAGAAGCTCAAGTAAACTGTTAGTCCTTTCTTCAAAATATTTTAATAAAATTTTCTTTGTTGTCATTCAAAACATAGCTATATTAGCTTTCTAAAGAGTTTTGGAGCTGACACATAATACCCTTAACCATGGATAATACCCGCGATGAAGTGAATATATGGGGAAAGATCCCCCTCGGGTAATAAGGATGGGGATTTTAAAAACCTGATTGTTAAATAGGGTGAGGGTAGGGATCATTATTCCCGTACCCGCAGGTACTTGCTATAAATTACTTAATTGTTATCACTTGCTTATATTAAAATTTTAAACCTTATTTTCCTATTCCTATTGTCCCATCTTTCTTTGTTTAATGTTAATGCGACTTAGTCACTTTTCTCAATTAGACAACTTATTTTTGTTTAAGCTACCTCTTTAGAAATAAAGATAGTGTTTGATTGGTTTAATGCTATTATTTCAAGTGTTTAAGTTGTCAAATTTAAAATACATTTGAATTATATTTGGATATTTTTAATTTATTGGAAATATTAAAATTTATGATATTAGAATTCTTCTTCATTTCTTTTATTTTTCAAGTTCTTTTATAATTTTTAATGATATGTTGGGTACCCACATATATTTGAATGTATCCATTTATTTATAGGGAAACATAATAATGGATACCTGCGCAGATATGGGATGAGGATGGGGAGTAGATATTCATCCATGAGGTAGGGGTGGGAATTATCCCCTATCCTGGCCCATTGACATCACTAAGGAGAGGCACAAGAAGCTTGATGCTATGGAGTATGCATGTTAGCTTTAAGGGAGGCATTATAATCTAAAAATTGATTTTGGCTTTGATTTTTTGTTGTAGCTTTGATTCTTATATTGTGGCTTTAATTTTATGTAGGATAGAGGATGAAGTGTCATTGTGCAAAGAGGTAATGAGTGACATAGGGTTCATATTCACACAGTTTGGGGGTTTTAGGCAGGGGCGGAGCCAAGGGGGGCCTCTATAGGCCATCCCCTTTCCCAATCTCCTCAATTTATCCTATATATTTATTATAGTTATATAATCTCTCTAATGTGATATATAGACTAGTGCTTTGTTTTGGCGGCCTAATAAAATGTTTCTGGCTCCGCTATTGATGTTAGGGGTAGGGTGAGCCGGGTTCATAACCTACAAGTTCAACGTGCCCCGACCCATTGTAAGCCGTGGGGCAGGTTAGACGGGTTGGAAATTTTGAAAGGTTGAAAATACTACTCCATCCAATCATAAATGGCGGATTGTGCAGGTTAATCCATCGAGTGCGACCCATTTTGTCAACCTTATCTATTAACAAACAAGGAAAAAAAAAGACTATTAACACGCTAAATGGTCATTTTTAATATACTTTTTTTAATATAAAATATTGATAGATTTTCATTACATCATTATTGATAAAAAAAATTTATCTAAGAAAAATAGTTTAGGCCTTCATAAATAATCATGTAAATTTATATATTTATGTAAATATATATTTTGCTATATTTCAATTGAACCAATTCAGCCACATTTGAACCAATGAATCTTTTGACCAATACTTTGTCTGATTTAATGTTCAGTCGTATTTTCGAAACCTTATAAAGATAAGTACAACATTAAATCAAGTTCAAATTCAATTCAAAAACAATAAACATGTTGATTCTCACATGATAGGGATTTTTTTTTTAATGTATTGGATAATTGGATCAATTCGCCTCCGAGCTAACTCAAATCCCCTTAACCCACAAGTGAGCCAAATCAACCCACTCTCATCTAAGCTAGATTTTTAGCAGCCTGACCCGCCCATTTTAGTGAGCTAAGCTTGGTCGGCTCGCAAGCCGCAACTCAATTTAATAGCTCTAACATGTAGGAACTCATTTTGACATGCTGTGTACTGAGAATTTTGGTATCCATGGAAATTGAAATGAGAGAGTGAGGAAGAAAAAGAAAAAACGATTGTTGAGGGCACATTTACGAGTAGAAATAATCCACATGTCTTCTTATTATTTGTCCACCTCAAGTTGCCCTCGTGTATCGTAAAGACCATATACCACTATAGAATGACCCTTTTTACAATGTCCGTATCTTTATTTATTTTTTCCTCTCTCTCTCTCTCTCGCCCCGCCCGCCCTCTCTTCTTCCTGCCCCTTTCCCCCTCCCCCTCCCGTTGACGTCCTCACCCAATTTTTCTCCTATAAAAGTAGGAGTGAATCACTCTTTACCCCCAATATGTCCCCTGTATTCTGTGTCATGTTCTCACCTCATTAAGCTTCTATCCAATTGTCCTGCCGCTAAAGCCACTCCAAACGGTTTCCCATATGGCTGACGCCAAAGATTCCTCCATGGCAATCGAAGCCAAATCTTCAGGCGCCGAAACGTTAACCCTAACCCCACAACGTAGGGATCTTCTCATGGCTCAGAACATCCTCAGACTCCTAGCCATTGTCCTCTCAGCTGCTTCAATTGCAGTCACTGTCACTAACAACCAAACCGTTTACTTCTTCTCCTTGCCGTTCGAGGCCCATTTTTACTACTCATCAGCCTTCAAGTAAGTCTCCAATCTCAATTTCATACAAATATCTCATAAAAAGAAAAGGTCAAAAAAAAAGGGAACATGATGAAGTGTTCAATTTCCCCCTTCTTTTTTTTACTTTATTTTCCCCTGTTCCACAGATTCTTGGTAGCTGCAAATGGGGTAGTCTGTGTCTTCTCTGTGCTCACACTGACACTTAAATTCCGGCTGAGAAAACAAGTACCACAAAGAAAGGACTTCGTTTTCTTCCTATTCACACTTGACATAGTAAAGCTCATTTAATCCTTTTTCCTTTCAATGCTCAAACAACAGAAGATTCTGACAACAATTCAGGAGCATCTTATTTTCTTGTAAACCAAAAAAAAAATTAAAATAATAATAATGAAGTGCAAGAAAAACATTCTTACTCTTTTTTTCTTTTTTTTTTTAAATTTGATTTGTTATAATTTGAATTAATTTGATTTTGTAGCTGATGACTGTACTATTGATAGCTGGATGTGCGGCTGCAACAGCAATTGGGTATGTGGGTCAGTATGGGGAGGAGCATATGGGTTGGCTGCCACTGTGTGACCGTGTGAGAAAGTTCTGCAAAACAAATTTGGTTTCCCTTTTGCTTTCTTATTTGGCCTTCTTAGCCTATTTGGGACTCACTGTTTTAACGGCCTACAAGTGCATCTCATATTCCCCCAACAACTAAATCAGTCAGAGATATATGGACCTTGACCAACAGGTTCCATACATATAGGTTATATAATAACCAATTGAAGGTTAATGCTATGTCATGTTTGTATTTTTGCTTGCAGAAAAATTTTCGGTTTTGTGTCTGGTTTACTCAGGGAAGAACAAACAGCACACCCTGTAGGAGCAGTAAATTTACAACTAATAATGATACACTCATGTATAATCACTTGGCTTGGTTCAATAAAATTTGGTCATGGAAGTCGTATTCATAACTTCTCACCTTCACTGTCTATTACCTCTAGTCTATTTTAATTGTCAATTTGGAGAAAATTTTGTTAGACTATAGTTTATTTATTTAATCTTTTATAAGAAAAAAGGGTCAACCAAGAAAGATGCAGAAGTATCTTTTAATGTAAAATAAAATATCTGTCACAATTTTTTTTTTATGCGATGTCTCTCAGTCAATTAAAAATAGATTTCATTTTTCTTTTTAGATAACACTGATTTGAAAGAATTTATTCGTCCTTCTCCTGGACAACGATAATTATTATTATACGACAATTATTAAATATGAATTGAGTAGTTCACTAATCACAACTGACGACCACTTCCGGAGGGCACTGGCCTGTCGCTGACTGCAGTGGGAAAGGAAGAGTCCTCCTGGCTATTTGTATTGACTGGAGTGCCGTATTCAGATTATCTTTCTTTTCATATCCTATAAATTATTTTTTATCATATAAAAAGGTAAATATTTAACAATGTTTAAAATTTTAAACAAATTATTACATATATATTATTCATTTTCTGCATGCTAAAAAATGATTGGTTTGACAAAATATGAAACATAATTTGGAAGCTGATGATTTCCAATCAAATAATTGATATCAATCCGTGACCTTTTATGGAACTACACTGAATATATATTTTTATAGTGAATATTAATTATGGTGTTATGATAATGACACCCTATTCACATAGGTATCAATTTGTTTGTTTGTTTTATTTTTATTTTTTTAAATATCTTGCAAATGAGTTATAGTTCAAGCAGCACATCTCCTGAGCCATGTGATAACAATATGGTTTGGGTTTGGACTACAACCTCCATTTGTCCATCCCTTTCTCAATCTCTTTCTAACACCACCAGGAACTCCCAAGTTAATAATAATACTAATAATAATATATTTACTCACAGCAAAATAATCAGGGTTTTGTAAATGGCTTAAGCCTAAGTAGGGAGGTTGAATCATAACTAGAAAATTTCTTTAAACTTGAATACTAGAATAATTTTTTTTTCAAGAATTTTTCAACAGAACAAGGGAAGCAAATTTGTTAGATTTGATTTTAATATCTAGTACTTTTTATTTTATGAAAACTCCAATCCATTAAGGTGGCATGTGGATCGCAGAATGATTTTTCATATCATTTCTGGGAATAATTTTCTTGGAAAAAATATTCCCTGGAATAACTTTACCAAAAATGCATTATAGAGGTGTTTGGCATACAAATTGAATGTCAAGTGGCATTGCCAAAAGCACAATTTATTTTTTCAAGAAATACCCATGATAGAATGGTGTCAATTGATGGTGGTCCGACCCTGATCGGCGACAGTCGCTAGTGATTCGGTGCCGATCGTCAATTCAACACTAATCGTCGGTTGTCCAGTGCCAATTGGTGGTGTTGGTTTGATGTAGTGTTTGTCCGACATTGATCAATGGTGGTTCGACAATTGTGATAATTTTCAAGTTTTAGGGTTTAGGGGCAACTTAGTTTTTTCATTTTCTGAAACATTCCATTCCCATTCAACATTCTTACCAAGGACGGTTGGAATAAAAATAGGGTCATTTTCATTCTTCGGAATACAACTTTCCTAGAAATTTTCTTTCTATATCGGTACGCCAAACATGGGAATGTTTCTTAGATTCTAGGGGATGTTAAAATATTTCGCGAACCACATGCCCCCAAGATCTTTCTGACATATACTTGATGTTCAATCGATAAGAACCGTTGAGAAAAATGAGATAAAAGATAATTAAAAGGATTAAAACTTGTTCGGTCAACCAATAAGCATTTGAGAAATTTTTAGTATGTTTGAGTAGAATTTATATCCGGCCTCTCTAAGATATTAAAACCAAGTAATATTTGGAGCTTTGTTTCAAGAAATTTTGACTACTGTAAAGCATACAAAGAAAGGTTTTCATTTGGAACACTCTCACAAGAGAATTACACAAAGTGTTATTACAATTGGTATTGAATAATTCCAAAAGCTAAGTTTGATTTTCATTACAGGAATATTTATACAAGGGAAGTCACTTACAGTGACAACTGAGAAATAGTTGAATAACTAATAAAGAGCACATGTGAGGCATGTGAGAGTAATCTAATACTCCCCCTCTAGTTGGGAGCTAAAAGTTAAGAAATCCCAACTTGGACACTAAAGATTGAAACTGAGTAGGGGGTAAGGGTTATGTGATAAGATCCACTATCTATGTTGAGTTTTTAAGTGCACCAGTTGAAATAATCCTTAATTGACCTTTTCATGAATGACAAGTAGGTAGCCAAATGGTTGCCACAAAACACTATTGCATAGCCAATGTCCATGCCAAACTCAGAAAGGATGGAAATTGGAATGTAGCCATGTGATTTCACAAGCGATTGCTAAAATTGATCCATACTTAGATTCTATCAATGACTTGTTGATAGTTTGCAGCTTCTTGGTCTTCCACAAAATCAAAGAATCACCAAGGAGAACCATAAAGCCAATTATGGATCACCTAATATCAGGGCAGCCTTCGTCCCCAATCCGCATCTGTAAAGGCTTTCAGAATGAAAAAAACTCCTTGGCCTAGGGATGATTTTAAGTAGCGAAGTAAGTGGTGTAAACAAATCTTGTTCATGTGAAGTTTGAGGATCTGCCATGTATTGACTCATCTTGGAAATATCAAAGTTAATGTCCGATCGTGATATGGTTAGAAACATGAAGTGGCCTACCATTCTCCTATACAAAGAAAGGTCACTAATTGGTTCACCTTCACGTGTAGAGAGCTTTAATCCAGGGTCGATGGGAACTACAATAGGTTTTGCATCTAGGAATCTAGTGTCTTCTAGGAGAGACAAAGTGTACTTTCTATGCGAAAAGAAAATGCCCTTGGTAGATCGAGTGATTACTAGGCATTGGAAGTACTTGTGATCATCAAGAATTTTCATTTTGAGCAATGATTCTAGGTTATGTTGAACAATAGCAAATTGAGTTTGTTCAAGACTAGAGATGATTATATCATCAACATATACTAACAAAAAAACCACCTTCGAACCAACCCATATATGAAACAAGTTGTAGTCATTTTTGGACTGATGAAAATCATTTGTAATAAGGAAGATGAGAATTTGTGGAACTATTGCCTCGATTGTCACGACCCGATTTGGGAACATGACCGGCACGTGAGGAATCCCATCCCCACGTAAGCCTTCTGGGTGACTTATCTCTCTAAATGCATAAAATAGTGTAATATCATACTTAAAATGAAATTTTATTACAAGTCTGTATTATTTTCTCTAATTAAAATATAATAGTCAAATCCATAAAAACTGAAGTATTCACATATATAAATATAATACATTTTTGTCATGCTTTAAAATCTAAGATTTGAAGACCGAATCATAAACTCATTATCATTAGCTTTCACATAAATATCTAATCATAGCCCATATTTCAAAATATATTCTAGAGCTCTAAACATATAGGGAACATACCCATTCTCTTAAATTATCTATAACATCTCAAAATACATGCGTGGCTCGAATCCTGCCTGCAAAACTACTAGAGCACTCTAAACTAACAGAAATCCTAAACTAAGCCTTACAACAATGCAAAGCTCACCAAGGGATAACTGCAGCTACTGGATCGGTGGCTGAACGACGTCTGTACCTGCAACTATGAGAGGAAGGGAGAGGGGTGAGTCAACGGACTCAGTGAGTGAGCTCTCACTCATCACCCACATGGGACAACCAAGAATATACATAATATAATATACATGCAGCAATAATGATTCATTTCATATTTAAATACATAGCTAGCTCTAGGAAAACACTTTTCATTTCATGTATTTATAAATAACATTTCTAACTCAAAATCAAGCATGAAATCAATTTAACTGAGGGTGCGGCAGAGCATCGGGAAACAGTATGCTAAATATAATAAATATATCATAATAATAAAACTATAAAATTTTAAACTATGAAGTGAGACTCTGTCCCTGGCGAATCAGAGCTCATGCTGAATCTGTAATAGTCCCTCTCGGACAAACTGTGGGCACCTAACTAGATCCCAGTTTCTGTAACTGCTGGGGGCGAAACTGTCCTCTAACGGACAACTTGGTACCAAGGTTAACGATCTCTTCACAGCCGTTAACTAACACTGCTTCCTTATCTCTACCGGCTAAACTAGTTTGACAAAAAGAAAACTATAGTTGAAAAGTGGGTACTCTGTCCCTGGCGAAGCAGAGCCCCTAAGTTCTTAGTACTCTAAGAGTTCTGAACTCATATAACTCTAACAATCTGACTTTAGCATAACTGTGGCTATGAAAATCGAGCCCAATGGTTCACCACTTGTAGGCATTCTGATTTCAAGCCCACAGAATATGTATCTGGCAGTTGCTAAAAATCATACTGAATTCTGTACCTCTTGGTACCATAAAACTAAATTTCTAAATTCATATCTTTACTAACATATTTCTCTATATACATGATAATACTAAAATCATAATCCAAATGCTGGAGTTTTTAACCATAATACTCTCAAATCAAATAACAAAATTTATTCCAAGCTAGATCACACTCTTGTTCACTTTTTCTTTTAATATATATTTCAACTGAATACTCTAAAACCATATTTATAAATCTCAAGTCATGAAACTAAATCATGTGGCTCTAAAATCACATAACATACCTGATGAAATAATAATTTATAAATCATATATTCCTGTGATAAAACTCTTAGAGTTGCATATAAACATTTCCATACACACACAATCCAATTCATGGTCCCATGGTTTTGCAAAACTCATTGTTTTATGCTATCACAATAAACCATAATTTTCTAGCTTGACGTAAGAATGTAAAATTCATAATATATGTATTTTATCTCATCTCAAATTCCATATTTGCCAATCATTATGCAAGAAATATAACTCTAATGGGGAAACTAAGGCAATGAGGTCAAACCCACTCACCTGGAGGGGGAGGAATAGGTGGCGTCAACTCCAACTGAGCTCCGGGGAGCTGGGAGGGCACCAACGTCAACTATTATAACCACAAAACTCATTAATGATCTATGGGTAGCTCTAGATTTTTATAAACTAATTCTAATAACATTGGGGGAAGCACCCCCACTTGACAATAATGAGAGAAACTAACAACCTATTGCATGAGAAAGGAAGATCATGGAAGAAACTAACAAAATCCTTACCTTTGATCTTGGAGGATGAAGCTTTAATGGAGGATGAGAGTGAGGGGAAGGAAGAAGAAGGGGAAATGAGATTTTTAGGGGTAGGGTTCGGAAATGAAGAGGAATTTCCGAGTTTGGGGGTATATATTAGGGTGGAGGGGTCATTTGAGTGAAATGGCGTCGTTTTACACTATTCCTGCAAAACTGACACGCTATAGCGGTTATAGACCGCTATAGCGGTCTAGCCGCTTCCCTGACCGTGAACTGTGCACTTATGACCGCTATAGTGGTCCAGGGCCGCTATAGCGGTCTCCGTGAGACCAAAACGTGCTGCATTCCTCATGTGACCGCTATAGCGGTCCTGGACCGCTATAGCGGTGACAACAAACTCCAGATTCACCATTTTGCTGTCATAGGCATATGGCTTATCCAAAAACTCACTCACTTATTTCCATTTCTTTATTCCAAGTTAAATTAACTTTAAAACATAAATGTAAATAAGAAAATACCCCCCATTTGGATTCAAATAAAATATCTAAAAATTCAAAACTCCAACCAATCAAAATCTCATTTTTTGAGTTCTAGTTCATATTCCGGAATTCTGGCAATTTTCTAAACTTGGGGGCTAAAAATGAAATATCTAGAGGCTTTCAAAATTTTCCTTAAAAATCACTCTTCAACTTGTTTCTCTCTAGGGAACACTTACTGGGACTTTTGATCCCAAGATTGTGGCTCTAACATATAGCCCTCCAAGGAGGTGTAGGGCTCCAGACTTAGCAAAAACCCAGACCCGGCAATAGTAGTGGGTCCCAGGGGACCTTGAGGTCATGCAAAACTCGTCTACTGACACGTGTACACTGGGCATTACATCGATGCTTGTCTAAAGCCATAAATGGATTTGTTTAATCAACACACTTGATTCTCCTCCTTCCTATGATAACCTAATGGCAACTCCATATAAATTTCTTCAAATAAATCACCATTCAAGAATACATTACTGATGTCCATTTGTAAGAAATGTCAATTCTTGACTGTAGCAATAGAGAGCCAAAGTTTGATGGTGGTGATTTTTGCTATAGGTGAGAATGTATCTAAAAAATCAACTTCGGCATGTGTATATCCTTGGCAACCAAGAGGGTGTTTATGCTTTTCAACTTCACCATTTGCTTTCTATTTGACCTCATAAATCCATCTATGACCGATGGTGTGCTTGCCAAGAGGAAAGCTTAAAACAATCCAAATGTGATTGGCTTCCTTAGCTTGAAGTTGTTTTGCCACAACTACTCTCCATTCAGGAAGCTTGATAACTTGATGGTAAAAAGAGGGTTAAAAAAATATAAGAAAATTGCATAATAAATTGTTTGTAGGAAAGGGAAATTATGTCATATGAAACATAAGCAGTGATGGGGTATATGTAAATGTGGTATGATAATAGGCATATGCAGAAAGATGAGAAAGCAAAGGTTCGGGTTCAAGGGTGGGTGAATTGGATAGGACATGAAAAATATTTTGGATAAAAAATTTGTCGTGGTTTAGGGTGAATTATTAGGTAATGTGATGAAAGGAAATTCATCCTCCACAAACTCAATATCTCATGAAATTAACAATTCACTTATGGCAAGGTTGAGATGCTTGCAACCCTTATACCCTACTAGATACCCCATGAATATAGCCTGGTTGCTCTGGCCTCAAACTTGCTTCTGCTTACAGAAAGGGAGGAGGCATAACAGAAACATCCAAAAATTCTAAGCCATATGTAGTCTGGTTGTTTTCAAACAAAAACTCATAAGTAGATTTGAACTGTATAAGTGGACTCGACAGCCTATCAATATGGAAAGCTACTATTGCTAACCATTCTCCTCAATAAAGTAGAGGTAACTTGGACTGAAAATAACAAACTCAGGAAATATCCAACAAGTGTTGATGTTTGTGTTCGACCACTAAGTTTTGTTTTGGCCATTGAACATGAGTATTAATGTAGAATCCCATGCCTCGAGAGGAATTGTGAGAGTGTAAGTTCCTTTGCATTATCAAACCTCAATTTTTTCATAGCCTTGCCAAGTTTTGTCTGAACCATCTTGATAAATCTAATCAACATAAACCTACTGTCTAATTTATGTTTTAACGGATAGTCCATGTAAACCTACTTTTGTCATCAACAATGGCCAAGAAATATTGCATGCAATTTTGAACTGTAACACTCTAAGGGCCCCATAGATCATAGTGAATCAAATCGAGCACGTGCTGAAGTTACACAAATGATAACTTCATTTTAATAACACTATAAGGGATCAAGGAAGCATAAGACAAAACCTTCATATTACCTATCTAAATAATACCTATAATCTACTCATGGTTGGTGATTCATTGCTTTCTTAAACTTGGAATTTGGATAGTTGGTTTGGGGAGTCTTAGTGTGTGCTACAGTTACCCCTTTGAAGTGTTGTCATCCTCTTTTAGCTCTTCTAATGCTTTTGATATCTTTGCTACTGCTTCCTTTTTGTGGGTTAAGCCTTTTTCATCATAATTATATATAATAATAATAATAATAATGTCAGATACACTAATATTTTTTTTAATAGTAATTCTCCCATATAATTAGAATAATTATATATTACTATGCTCTTAGGATAACTTAAAAACTATTGTAACTCAATTTGAGATTTCTATAAATACTCTAAATGTTCAGTCATAAATTCATTGAATACTACAAGCATTTTTTATATGTAAATCATCCATATCAAATATTTATGGAAAAAAAAACCATTCATCAAATTATATAGGGAGAACAATATATCTTAGAGCAAAGTGAACTTATTTAATTCTTAAATATAGTGAATAAGTTTGGCATGTTTGTGAATGTATTTTTGTTATTAAATTATCATGTAAGTAAATGTTTATAACTGAAAATCTAACTGAACCAAAACCTATTAAATGGCATTTTTCCCTCTCATTTGGTTAGGAATAATGGAAATTCCAGATCATCGAAGGTGGATATATAATAGGCTTCTTCCTAATCGTGGTGGATATGTGGATGAATTCTTCGATGGTTTGATTAAGTTTATAGATGTTGCTTGTCAGCAACCGAAATATTTGAGTGAGGAAGTCATTAGGTGTTCTTGTTTGATTTGTGAAAATGAGCAACACCATAAGCCTGATGTAGTGAATGCTCACATCTTGATGAAAGGATTTACATAGATACTGGTATTGGACATCACATGGAGAGGAAGCACCTCAAACTAATATAGACTTAGGTATGGACTCAACCCATGGAGATGAAGCACATAATGATCAAACAACTGAGGTATATGAACATGTGAATGGATATCAAGGCATGGTTTTTTATGCTGCATGCTTAGAAAATAGGCAGCCAATAGGTGAAGTAAATATGGATGCTGCTAAATTCTATGATATGTTAAAGTTAGCTCTGGAACCATTGTGGCCTGGATGTGATACACATTTTGTGTTGTTTATGGCTGTTAGGATGATAAGTCTAAAATCTTATTACAATATGCCTAATAGATGTTTTGATGCCATGGCACAACTTACGAAGGAATCATGTCCTTCCTCAAATAAGATTCCTTCTGATTTTTACAGGGCTAAGAAATTAGTGGTAGGTTTAGGCCTTACTAGCCAAAAAATTGATTGTTGCATTAATGGGTGTATGTTATATTATAAGTATAACAGTGAGTTGAGATAATGTAAGTTTTGTCATTAACCTCAGTATAAAGAATGTAGAGGACGCAAGCAGAATTGCAAAGAGGTTTCATGTAAGAAGATGCATTATTTGCCTCTTGTCCCATGACTTCAATGCTTGTATGCTTTGGAGACCACCACAAGGCAGATGAGGTGGCATCATGAAAATCATGGGGAGGATGGTGTGTTGTGTCATGCATCAGATGGAGAAGCATGGAAAGATTTTGATCACACGTATCCCAATTTTGCTGCTGAACCTCAAAATGTACGTCTTAATTTATGCTTTGATGGGTTTAATCCTTTTAGTCAATCTTCAATACCTTACTCTTACTGGCCTGTTATTGTCACACCTTATAATCTTCCTCTGGACATGTGTATGACTTCCCCTTTCATGTTTTTGACAATGATCATCCCAGGGCTACATAATCCAAAAAGTGAGATTGATGGGTATCTACAACCACTCATAGATGAGTTACAACAATTGTGGAGTGAAGGTGTATTGACATATGACGCTGATAGGAGGTAGAATTTTGTGATGAGAGCATCGTTAATGTGGACGATTAACAATTTCCCTGCATATGGTATGTTATCATGATGGAGTATTGTTGGAAAATTAGCATTCCTGATTTGCATGGAGTGATCAAAGGCATTCACATTGAAAAATGGAAGGAAAAATTCTTAGTTTGACTGCCATCGTCAATTTTTAGGTCATGATCATATGTTTAGAAGGAATGTAAATGCTTTTAAGAAAGGAAGGCAAAAGCGTTCAAACCCTCTTCCTAGGATTACTGGGAACCATCTTTGGGAAAGAGTTAGTGCCTTTCCTAAAATAATTGACATTGGTCAGTAAGTTTGCTTTGATGGATATGGAAAAACCCATAATTGGACAAAAAGGAGCATATTCTGGGATTTGCCTTACTGGAAATCCAACCTACTTTAACACAACCTCGATGTCATGCACATTGAAAAAAATGTCTTTGACAATGTTTTCCATACTGTTATGGACAACAAAGATAAAACTAAGGATAATGCAAAAGCGAGATTGGATTTGGTTGAATATTGTCATCGGTCATAATTGCATTTGGAACCGCTTGCTAATGGGAGATGAAAAAAACCTAAAGCCCAATTTTGTTTTACTCGAGCCCAAAAGGATGATGTATGTGAATGGGTAAAAAATTTAAAAATGCCAGATGGCTATGCTCCCAACTTAGCTAGATGTATGGATATCAAAGAGGCAAAGTTTTTTGGGATGAAAAGCCATGACTATCAAGTCTTCATGCAACGTCTTCTTCCAATGGCTTTTGCTTCTCTCCTAGATGGGGTATTGAACCCCATTATTGAATTGAGTCAATTCTTTAGAGATTTGTGTACAACAATATTATGGGAAGATCATTGCTAAGTATGGAAGCTAACATCCAATCATATTATGTAAACTTGAGCGCTTATTTCCACCTTCATTCTTTGACTCTATGGAGCACTTGTCAATTCATTTACCTTATGAAGTAAGGATAGGTGGCGTCGTTTAGTACCAATGGATGTACCCATTTGAAAGGTATAGAATGGTTCACTTTAACTGGTCAAATTCACGCATGTAATTTTTGTTGTTGGTTATGAGCTCTTTTTATTTTAGGTTCTTGAACAAGATTAAAAAGACAGTTAAAAACAAAGCTTCTATGAAGGGATCTATATGTCAAACTTATCTGGCACAAGAAATAGCTTACTTTAGTTCCCATTACTTTGAAGCCCATGTTATGTGTAGCAGAAATAGAGTCCCATGTAATGATGATGGTATTGATAGAGATGAAAGACAACCAACTCCATCAATATTTAATTCTACTAGGCGTACTGCTGGCAAGTGCACAACCTAATGGCTAAGTGTAGAGAAGTGAAAGCTGCCTAGTTACATGTGCTGGTAAATTGTGAGGAGGTTAAAGAATATCTTAAGTAAGTAACATATAGTTATATTTAAGACCCTAGAAATATTTTGTTTGATTACAATCTTATGATATCAAGTGCTATGGTGCAGTTTGTATAAGCATCACTTGAGAAGTCTATATGGTTATGTTAGTGATGTTATCATTGATAAGCAAATTAAAGCCAATTTTCCACAGTGGTGTCATGATTACGTAAGTATCTATATTAGATGTTTGAACTTTGAAAACCAATTTTCACATTGTATCACGCTGACAAGATGAATCATTGTTGTTATAGGTGATCGAACCCAGAATTCATGTCACATAATCCCCATTTGCATCATTTAGCCTTAGGACCATTGAGAAATGCAAAGTCTTGGCTTATAATGTTCATCAATGGCTTCAAATTCCGTACAACAATTTGAAGTGAAAGTAAAAAACATACAATAATGGAGTCTGTGTTAGCGGTACAAGCCAAGACTTAACTTTCAATGATTATTATGGTATTTTTAAAGAGATTCTTGAATTGGAGTGGTCAGGACAACCACTTAAGAATTTAATCTTATTCAATTATGAATAGTTCGACAATTCTCGATGTGGTAGAGCACATAAGAATGAGATTGTTGAGTTACACAAGAGTAGAAGATACTCAAAATATGATCCTTTCATATTTGCTAAAATGGCAACACAAGTATATTATTACCCTTATCCTGAAAGAGTTATTGGAAAAAGGGATTGGTGGATGACAATTAAAACCAAACCAAGGGCATCTACTGATAATGAACAAGAATTAGAAGTTGCTTACCAATCAGAGCAACCAAATTTCAATACAGCGATAAATAATGAAGGCTTGATTGATCAACTACAAGATGACAAACATAATGGTGAAGAAGTTGATATACATGGAATGCAACAAGTTAATTTTATCCAAGAAGAAGAAGAAGAAAAAGAGGAAGAAGAAGACGTAGAAGAGGACGAGGAAGAAGAAAATGATGGTGATAGTGATGATGATGTTGATGATGAATAATAATTACATTGTTATATTTCAAATTGATTTTCTTTTTGTTATTGTTGATTTTATGACTGGTTACTTTTAGAACTTAGTATACTAAGAGAATGTGTTGCTACTTTGCTATTATTTTCATTGTCCAATTTATACATTACTTATTGATTGATTACTAATATTGTTGTTATGTGATATTCCTATGTGTTTATAATCTATGAATGCTTGTTTGTTGTAGATGTCTGATTGAGGTGATAAGAGAGTATCGAAAACAAAAAAATTAGGGAAGAAAAGGAAACTTTCAAAATTTCTAACACCACCACCTTGTAGGAACTATTGAATTTATGCGGAAGCGATTTAAGGACCTAGTACATCGGTATGCTTACCGAATCATCATTGTTTCATAAACACACAAGGAATATTACCTCTCAGAGTGCGGATCTTTGATGATCTCC
This sequence comes from Dalbergia cultrata, assembly GCA_031216105.1. Taxonomy (NCBI): domain Eukaryota; kingdom Viridiplantae; phylum Streptophyta; class Magnoliopsida; order Fabales; family Fabaceae; genus Dalbergia; species Dalbergia cultrata. Next base: position 23,088,729 of record CM062353.1, on the reverse strand, counting down.
CTCGCCTTAGAATCCCTGTGTCACCGCACGATTGATCTCCTTGTAGTTGGTTGATGGCAGACCTTCCAGACTATGTCTTAAGGGGGAAGGAGATAGTGTGTGGGCACTTTCTCTCAATCAGGAGATGACCTTGCCTCTACCTCTGTGACTACTCACTTACTCGAGAGGGTTAAGTGTAGTATATATATATATGGGTTCCTAGAAAACCTAACCCTTAGATGTAACAGGCTCTAGGTTTCTTGGGCTCTTCTTACACACTAAGCCCCTATTGGGCTTTAATGAAAGAGCAAAAAACCCAACACACCTAACCTTCAAGTGCCACAAAGTGGTCTCCCTCCAGTAATTTTAAGTGCTACCCTTTTATCTCAAGTTCAATCAAATACTCAACCACATCTCCAACAATCCCCATTAAATCCTCAACTTCAAGCTCAACAATCCCCACCAAATCATCAATCTCAACAAAATGAATCAAATACTCGACTTCCTTTGCCACAATCTGAGCCAAATTCTCGTTCACTGTCCTCATAATCAAGTGATAACCAAACACCCAATACTTCATGTAGTGGAGTTGGCATCAATAATGGTGAGAACAAGATTTTGATAGAGCCTGATAGGGATGGGTAAGTGATGTTTTTTCTATAAGCATAACTATGAAAATTATCATGCCTGAACAGAGTGTTGCACTAACTTATGATTTGCTTATATGTTGGTTTGGCCTCACAAGGAAGTAATTGCGGGCTTTGCGTCATGCATCAAAAGTAAGTTTGAGGAAGGCAAACCAAGGTGGAAAGCATTTCTTGAAGATACCAGAGAGATATGGTTTGAACTATTTGAGGTAACTATGTTGATACTATTTCAATATCCTACTTTAGTAGTTAACATTATTTTGCTGTTATTATAAGACAAATAACTTTTATTGTTTTATGGAAAATTTAAGTGGGATCCTAAATTTAATGTGAAAATTAAAAGTAATTTTGAGAAGAGAGGGTCGAGTAAGATGTCACAACTTCTACAAAAAGCTCGGAAAGATAATATAAAACCTTCATGGATTGGAGAGATTGCTTGGGCAGATTTGGTTCAATATTGGAAGTCTAAAAATTTCAAAGCAAAATTTGAATAAAATAAGAAGAACCGTAACTCCAATGCAGGTGCATCACTACATATTGAAGGGTGTATACCCCATCGAGTTCTTTACAGGAGAATGGTATTAATAGAATTTATTTAATTTTCCTTTGTTTTAATTTTATTATTCAACCTTTATTATTGATGACATGTAAACTTTTTCTTTTTGAGATGTAGAAGGCTGAAAATGGAGGAAAAGACCCATTATTCTTTGAATTTTATTTCTGGACGCACAAGACAAGGAAGAATAAAGACTAGGTCCATCCAAAAGCTCAAGATGCTTATGTGAGTTAATGTTGATTCTGTTTTTGCTATGTATATATTTAAATATGAGAATGATTGTGAAGGTGTTTCTATGCTATAGTAGTTTTCCTCTTGCTGTTTGTGGCATGTTAGAATTAAGGTCCTTCCATTGATCCCTACAAAAGGTCTCAATGGATCAGTCTAGTTTGTAAAAGGTTTTCTAGATACACACACACACACACATATAATGTTTGGCAGCTTATATACATTGGCAACTTATATATATATATATATCCCAAACACCCTACAACCCCTTATTCATATATTATAAAAATGAAGTTTTTTAGTCTAATATGAATCACTGTTCCATCAACTTTGAAGTCTCTTTTCTTTCTTTCCAAAAGAATTTGAAACTGGACTTTTTGAGAGATTTTCTTTGAAAATGTTGCCTATGACCTGTTCACAATTGGCCATTTCGAACAACCAAATTTAGTTATGCATCAAATATATTAAGCTGTCAACCATGCAACAAATTTTCAACATGTTCATATATAACAGAACAAAAGGAAAAACACTTAAAAACTAGTTAAAAATTTTCACACCTATGAGTTTAGCACATGTCATCACACACACTATTATTTTCAAAAATTTATTCTGATTCAGAAGTGGACGCATCCAACTGAGTCTGGAGAAGCCTCCATTGTTCTTGTCACCTTCTTAAGTTTCCTTACTAGTCCAAAATTTCCCCGTTGCTGCTTGAATATTTATCTATTTTGTATTTTGAGTTGTTATGTTTTCCAATATTCTTAAGTTGATAGTCACATATTTACATGATGCACATTATTAGTTGATAGTTTCCAAAACGTCATGATATTTATATGTTCTTTGCTGGTCATTTGGTTATCTTTGTGACTTGATTCTATACATTTTTACACATTCATGACAGAAATTAGAGAAATTTCTCGTATCTTATGAAAAAGTTCTCTGTCGCTCTATTTATATTTTACTTTTTTTTTTTTGTAATTTTACTAGTATGAATTCGTAATTTTCCAGACACTAATATCGTCAAAAGTGAGTGTATTATGTGCTCAAATCAACAAAATGATAGGCGTTTTCTTTTAGTTTATACAATTGCTATAATAGAGTAAGCTGCTACTATTTGTTGTTTGTATTTGACCCTAAGCTTGAATGATTTTTGTTTATAATAGGAGAACTTTGAAAAGAAAAAAAAAATGAATTATCATCACAGTCTGAGACTAATTCTGGAGAAGCTGTTGCACAGTTGCAATCTGTGCCATCTGATTTGCAAATTTGGGTAGACTCTATGGGAGGAAAGAAAAAGAGAGAGAGTATCCAGGCTTGGTTCTTTGGGCAGGTCAATGAAAACCATTACTTCAGGAACTTCACTAACAACGACTATATCAGGAGACAATGAGGAAAAGACAAGAAGTGAAGTTCATTTATTCAATGGTTCCTTACAAGCTTAATTGGAACAAGAGAGGCAGAAGAAAGAAGACATGAAGGAGTTGTATAAAACAAGAAATACATTGAATATATTGATGAGGAAATTAGGCTAGGAAGCAAGTTCTTCTCATTCAAAGCCTATATCCTATAATCAAAGCAATTCAAGTGATGAAGAGGATTCAAGTGATGAAGAGATTGAGGATATATAGTACATCATCTGAAGACTCTAATGCATAGCTGTCATTTATTAGAACTATTACTTTGCTTTATATTTATCAATTTCAGTACTTAATCATATATAATAACAAATGACTTATGAATTTTTATTTCATTTGAGTAATGTATTACATTGAAGTTATTATATTATGAGAAAATTTATGTTTCGTTGTTGAATTTGAAATTTTGTTTATTTGAAAGTGAGTTATTAAAAATAGATTATATATATATATATATATATATATATATATATATATATATATATATATATATATATATATATATATATATATTGGCAGGTACGGGTGAGAAATAAATTTAATGAACAATTATTAAATTTGTTCAATTTGGTTGCAAATTTAATTTCCTATGAAAGGTATATTAGAAATGTTTAGTTGCGGAATTTGCTTGAATTTAATTAAATTTTGGTTCATATTTCTTGCAAAATTTGTTGTAGAATTTATTACTTGTCAATTTTCCTACGAAAGTTATGTACAAAATTATTTGCAAAATCGAGTTTTGAAAGGTGTATTACTTGGAAAATTTACTATAAAACATATATGCAAAATTATTTGCAAAATCAACTTTTTTTTAAAATTACCCGCGCAATTACCTGTGAATTCAGATTTCGAAGACCATGACAACTTGTGGATTTTGTTGCAAATTAAATTACATGCAGATTTTATTGGGCCAATTAGATGTGGATTTTGATAAGAATATTACCTGCACAATTACTTGCGCAATTAAATTGGGATTACCTACAAATTTTGCTATGGATTTAGTTACCTACAGATTTTGTTACAAAAATTACTTGTGAATTTTGTTGTGACAATCTAATTTGAGGATTTTCTTGCACAAACTATATGCAAATTTTCCTGTGAATATTTATCACGAACAAAATCCGCAGCAAATTTCTTCCAACCACACAGCTCGCCACGAAAATTAGATGCAGATTTTCTGTATTTCTTGTGAAATAACTTGCGGAATTCAAAATTTGCAGCAACTAATCATCCACAGCCATATTACCTACAGATTTGTTTTCCAACAAAATCCGCATAACACCTCCTTACTTACAAATTTTTAGTGGTGACCCCATTTTGATGCCGACTATGGGTTGGCGAGTTGGTCTACCAAAAAATTAAAGGAAAAATAATCATTTCTGTTATAACTTAACACCGTACCAAACGACCACTAGCAACAATGAAACATTAGTATAGTAGTAAAATAAACACCAGAAAAAAAAAACCAATGGCAACAAAAAATTCACAACTAACACTATGTAGTATTCAGAACACATTTATATATATTTAAAATAATACAAAAAAAAAATCATGAAGAAAAATCCACTAATCAGTGAATGAAGAAACAGACAAAAAAAAAAGAAAGAGATTATTGTTCCCCCTTCTTCTGTGAAGAATGTAAAACGAGGAGGAGGAACATGACTGTGACATGAGAGCAAGAAGAAGAAGAAGAGTGACCGCTACACCACACAAGAATGAGAAGAAGACGACGAATAGCTCGCAATCGTCACACCATGCGAAACCGAGAAAAAGAAGAAACGTGCCAGGCCCTACGAGAAAGAAGATGAGGCTCAACCACCATGACGTAAGACCTGCTTTCTAGGAATTGGCCGCTGACATCACACAACCCATGTCATTTTTAGGGGAGTTTTGTTCGATTTTTGGTAAAAATTTTGGTTGGGCATGCTAGAAGGTCGAGACAGAGATGTTAACTTTGATGTAATAATTTATTTATGAATCATATTTTAAAATAATATTGCATTAAAACACATAATAGAACTAGGTTCAAATCTTACAGATGAAAAACATAAGCTCTGAGAGAACTTTAGGTCCATAATGGGTTGACGCAACTCAAATTAGAATAGTTGAAATCTAATATAGATATTACATAGTGATATAGAAAAAAAAAACAAATAACAGATCATTAATAATACTACATTTTCCTATTGGGTTTATTTAATAAGTGATTTAAGGACATTGGTTAAAGAGTTAAAGTAGAAAGTTTCCTATTAGATAGTTTTTTTAAACCATGAGGTCTAGTACAGTTGGTAGTTAGTTGGGCTCTTTAAGTATCTAGCTAGTTAGGAGTTCAATTCCTGATAGTGTGTATGGAGAAGGTTTTATGGTCAGAGGCAAGACCTACATATGTGAGCTTTATATCTCGAGGAGATTAGTCATTACTTTAAGCTATAGATACCTTTGATTTATCCACAAAAAAAAAGTAGAAAGTTTTCGGCCTTGTTTGTTGAGTATTTGGTAAGTATTTTTAAACATAGTTCTCAATTTTTAAAAATTAACAAACCAAAAAACATGTTTGGAGTGATATCTTTTTTGCATTGATTTTAAAAATTAAAAAACCGAATCCGAGGTTTAAAAACATAAATGGGAACAAAATTTTAAGGCGTTTAAAAAACCGAATCCGAGGTTTAAAAACATAAATAGGAAAAATATTTTAAGGTGTCTTCCCTTTTTTTGTTTTTAAAAACAAGTGGAATGGCGGTGACAATTTTGTAACAATATGATATTATTGTTTTGAATCACTCTTTGATTTTGATGGTTGTCACTCCCAGCCTCCTCTATTCCATCTCTTATCCGCTTCGTGTGCGTAATCTGTCTTCGCTAACTCCACCGTCTCAGCAGTGCTACCAAGAGCTGAGTCCACCACCTCCCTTCTTGTCGCTCGCGACCCAGCCTTTGCATTCATGACAGCAATGAATCACTTTGAAACCACGAGGTTTATGTCGAGCTCGCTCATGTAAACAAACCCCTGTTAATGGTTGTGGGCGGTGGTGATTAAAGTGGACGAGGTGGTGGTGGCTTCTTGGCAGAAACAAAAAGACACAGCAATAACCAGTCCAAGATTCAAAGCAAAGAAAAGATACCGCAGCAAACACAGCATAAAAACAAAATAATAAACAAAGCAAAGGACAAGCCATATAGGTTTTTTTTTTCTTTTTAACGTGGGTGAGTTGTTGGTCTTTTTTTTTTTCTTATTTTCTTGGGTGGGTTTGGGTTAATGTTTATTTTTTATTCCTCAGTTTTTTGAATTAAAGTGGTTACTGATATTTGAAAAAAAAAAGTGGTTATTGATTTGTGTTTTTATTATTAATTGTATGAATATCATTTTAAAAACATTTGTTTTTATGAATAATTGTCCAAACAATTTTTTTTTATCATTTAAAAACTATTTTGAGAATAAAGTTATCAATTTTTTTTTATTTTTAAAAATTGAATTTAAACTTGTTTCTTGAAACAATTTTAGAAAACAAGAACATAAAAACACTTCCAAATAGCCTCTTTATTTTGGAAATTAAAGAGAACTTTTATGTTTTTAAAACTGAGACCCATTTAAAAGTCTTAAAACAATTTTTTTTTTTTGTATCCTTAACTAGTGGCCTTATCAATAGCAAAATCCTTTACCATTTATTAATGCTATTTGCCTATTTGATGAACATTTTAGAAGAGCAAGTCTTCTCTTATTTATTACCTAGACTTGTACCTTTCGTTTATTCAAAGAAAACGCTTCAGTTTAATGAACTTTTCTAGAACAAGCAAATGGCCCATTCCATCGTTGCATTATTGATCTGGTGGTTGATATACATACCGGTCATGTGTAAGCAAGGGCCATTAATTGTTTAATTGAGTTTTCATTGCATCACCTTCGTTATAGCTTTCATCGCATTTAGTAACGTGAGAGATGGCCTCTGTTCTGCACCCTAGCGGTCTAAATTAACATTGCAAAAACGCAACAACAAATGGTGCTCTATAATTTATAAAGCAGCATAGACACCTATTTTGTTGTTGCATCCACATGTCGAACACGTATTAGGTTGGCTTATGCAACCTATTTTTGTAGTATTTAATTTCCTTCCACTCTTTTATATTTTCTTTTATTCTCGTATGTTAATAAAATATGCAGGGAACTTTTGTTTCAAGGTATACTAATTTATTCCTGAAAATAATTAGTTGGGAATGATTTATTTATATATTTATTATAAGTTTTATAAAATTATTCTTAAGTATTAATTATTCCAAGAAAATAGATATTTCCATGTTTTAGTCAGATTTGATTCTCATTCTGAAAGTTGAAAATAAAAGTTTCCAATAATTTGGAAATGATAATTATTTACTACAAGAAATATGCGGTATCACAATAGTGTTATTGACGGGTTTTCAGATGATTTTGAATTATACTGATGGTAAGCGTACCAGTCGGTAATTTTCAACTGGTATACCGACGGGAAGAAATGAAGACCATTTGATATAATTGCATTAAAGGTGTCACTGAGATTGTCAGATAAATAATATTATTGATGGGTTTTTAAAGATAAAAATAATTTTTTATTAATTTTTATCTATGGGTTCATATTTTTTAAATATTTTATTTGAAAAAAATTTAATCGGTAATGTTTTAATATTTTTTTAATAACCGATTACATTGTCGTGTGTAAGTCATCTATATAAACTATGGATTGTTTGACATTTATTTATTTATTTATTTAATAAATTAATTATCAATTAAAGTGATATCAATAGAAAATAATAAAATAATAATCAAATAAACAAATTGATGAAATAAATAAAAAGAGTGTTAGAATAAACTAAATACAAAGTCTGATAAACGTAAAAAATATCCAAAATAGATTTTTTTAAAAAAAGCTAGATAAAGACTGGTTAAACTTCTCATCGTCGGCGTCGTCGATGGCATAGTCATCGTCGGACCCATCAGAGTTGTTTGCGCTATCAAACGGTGGTGAGCGCCAAAAAATTGAAAGGAATGGCATCTGGGGGAGCTTCTTCTTGTCGGAGTTAAAGGATCCTAAGGCAGAATCACATCACATCAGTAGTGATCTTCTTTTGCATCCTCTTCAATTTACTTTTTTCTTTCTTAGCCTTCTCCTATTGTTATTGCTACATGGACAACTTAAGCTGTCAGATCTTTCTAAGCTCCTACTCCACTGCTACTTGCCTTGCTACCCTACTCCTGGAGCTGTTGAAGGAGTTGCACATGTTGCTTCTATTGCTACTGGATAAGATGTGCCTGTCGTTGCAACTACTAGTTGAGGGCATGCACACGATCCCTCAGGGCATCATCCCCAGTAGCAGACCCAGTGGAGAAGGATAGGGATCTGCTGTCAAGATAGTATCCCATCCTTTACATGCGACCTTTGTAAGGGCCGACAACCACCTGGGCCCAAACATCCTCCTCATTTGAAGGATAAAGGATATTAGCATCGGGCCTAGCCTCAGCCACCTGGGTTTACTACTAGGCCTATGCCTGCTCCCAGAGATCTACAAACTCATGTTGTAAAGAAAAAGGATAAAATACATTGCAAGTAATAATTATGAAAAAAAAAAGGAATTAAAACTAAGTAGAATAAGGTCTGAATTCAAATTTACATAAAGTGGTCTCAGAGTGAGAATCTACTTGAATCTCTCCAATCTGCCCCACTGCTCACCTTTTTGGGTGTGGGTCTCCCAAAACAGCTCTCCTTGGATTGGAGGGCGGTTTAGCTCCCTCAACTATACAAATATGTATAATAAAGTCATAAAAAATAATACTTGCTACAATTCAAATGTAGTAAATTAACATTTAAGAGTGTATTAAATGTAGAAAGATTAAATATTTATCATATGCTTATGGGTCCCTTCCTGCATGCTCGACTCATCTTTATGTAGTCACCCACCTTTCATTGAGGCCCGATGGACATATCCTTGAAGGTTGGGTTAGAGGCCCAACAGCGTCATAGATTACTGAAGGTGGCATCATTCAGCCACGAGCTATTCATATGGCCCTTGCGGACATCATGAAACATGTCTTGCAATCGCTTGGAGGACTTAATCTTCCAAGCCCCCTTAATAACGAGCTCATACACGGGTAGAGTGTAGAACATCCTCTGCATATACAAAACTCGCAACACATAAGTAATCATAAGCACATAAATAATATAAACATATTTTAATAAAAATAAATAAATCATAGAGTTACCTTCCATTCTTGCCAACATATCTCTTTGACATCTCTCAGGATGTCAGTCCAAGTAGGTCATGGGTGGTTATAACTGCTCTATATAACCTTTGTGATCAGATGGTGACCCTTAGCAAAAAGATCAAAGTTGTTACATAGATGAACTAAATTTAAAAAAAAAATAAAATATTTGAAATATAGTATGCAATGCAAAATTAAAGTGTCATATAATACATGTTTAAACTAACCTGTCTTTACCGTTAAGCCTAATCTAGCATAGTGGCCTACCATCTAGCCTGAAGGGCCTTCCATCTAGGTCCAGTGTCTATGATCCACCCAAGGAAACAAGATTCTAATGAGATGTAGGGCTACAAGTAGGGGTAGTGGTAGGGTTAGGGGAGGGGTCATTGCTGCGGATGGACTGTGAGTGGGAATAAGGTGGAGGTGGGGGGCCGGCATACCGGGAGTGGGCATTATTTGAAAAGGAGGGGTGGTTGTGGCAGGGATGGAGATGGAGGTAGCAGAAGGGGAAGTGGTAGAGGTGGTGGGAGGGGCAGTGGTGGAGGTGATGATGGGTAAATCGACCTTCTAAGGTGAGCCTTCGCTACTATCAGTCATACTGAAATAATTAAACAGTCCACAAAAAGTATGAATTACATCAGGAAATTTTGAGTAATTTCAAAACATTATTGTATATAATATTTAACATCTTAGTCAATCTAAAAGTTCAAGACTGTTTTCATCATCACTTTGTTATTGACCATTACCTGAATCATCAACATTACTATCACTTATTTCATCTTCATGATTTCTAATTGGGTGGTTACTTGTGCATTCATGTAATACCTTCTGTACACATGTCCGTAGCCAAGTTTTGTATAGCCTTAGGGTCCCCCGAGACCTACCCATTGAGCCAAGAAGGCCCTAGATTTCATAATCATGTGGCATCTCTAGTTCTACAGAATTATGCAGAACAGGTTCGTTGCAGTGAATAAGTGAGCCTTTCTATGCCTGTTTCATTGCACAAGCTCACCACAGTGAGTGAGGGTATTTCCAATCTCGTTGCAAAGAGCACCCCGATGACAACATAGTACCAAAACAACACAGTTTTGATAAATGAGCTTTACCCCTTTAAAAACCCTCTTTCGTTTTCGTTTCTGCATTCAAAACTGAGACCCTTTTTTTCCCAAAATCTTTCCACCCTTTTCCTTTCAAATCCATCCCAATCTTCATCCTTCAAGCTTCTAGGTCAGTAAATGTTGTTAGATTATGATATCCCCCTCTCCATTCTTTCATGTTGTTGGGTTGGACTTTGTTTGTTTCTTTCATTGTTGTCAAGTGGGGATAATCCCCCAATGTTGTTAGAGTTTATCTAGAGTAATCTAGGAGTGCTTATAGATTTCTTATGAGTTTTATAGTTGTAATGGCAGATATTGGTACCATCCTTCCTCCCCAGAGCTCCCGTGGTATTAGCCCTTCCAGTTCCACCGCTTCAGGTGAGTAGGTTTGATCTCATGGCCTTATTTTGGTCATTTTATAATTAATTTTTAGTATTGTGAAATATTTAGAGAAATTACACTTGAGTTTTGACATGAACCAAGGATTTCTATATGTTTCTACAAGGGTTAGAGAATGTATTTTGAAACCTAGCATGACAAACAAATCTATGTTTATTTAAATGCATTGGACCATACTTGGATTAAACTGTTGTTACTTGAAATTATTTTATGATTCTGAGTTTCATTATGATGATGTAAATTTATCATGGATATTGAGAAAAATGTGAAACTTTTTATTGATTATGAGGGTTAAGAGTTGATGAACATAGAGTTTGTAGAACCCCTGTTATGATTTTCAGTATGATTTAGAATAAGGAATTACTGAAAGAAATAGAACTTTGAGTTAAATGTAGTTATTCCGTTAACCTTGGTATACCAAGGCCCGCCAGGGACAAATTATCCTTATTTAGATCAATCCGCTAGGGACGCGGTTTGTCAAAGATCGTTAAGATCTCAGCTACAGGCTCATGTTCACCTAAAACTGAGCACCACTTTATAGTTATGGATAGCCTGCTCTTTTTTGTAATTCTTGAGAAAGATAAAGATGATATGTATTATGTAAAGTAAATAGAAATGTTTTATGAATGTTGCATTATCATTATTTATGTATATTTCTTTCTAGTCCCACGTATAGTTATGAGTGAGGATCCACTTACTGAGTTTTGTAACAAAATTCATCCATCTTCTCTTTCTTTTACTCACAGATATAGCATTAGCTTTGGATCCTTCACCTCCTCCTCCTCAATAGTAGTCACCATTACTTTGGGCGAGCTTCATATTGCCGTGAAGTGATTTATTTTGATAGAATGCTCTAGTGATAGTGCGGGCAGGGTCCGGAACATGCATGACATAGTATTATTTTGAATAGCCACAATTCCTTTTGTATTTACATGATCTAGCATTCATGGTTTATTTTGTATATTGAGCAACTAAGAGTATTTTGTACATGGCTACAGTTTCAAATTTAATTTATGAAAAAGGAGTTATTCATGTTTATTTTGAATTAACTATGAGATTCAATTTATGACTTGAAATTTATTTTATAAATAAATTATGCATATAGTACGACTCAACGATCACTAGGCTTTTGTGGGGACGAGTTCCTCATGTGCCGGTCACGATCCAAGTCGGGTCATAACAATTCAATTATGTCAATTTTCCAAGTAGTCAACGGAAGAGGATTTTCAGGATTGTCTGTATAAATTACTGCCTTTGAAGAGGGTGGACAATCCACTTGATAAGTATCTTTAATAGTATCTTCCTCTAGTTCAATCATACCTCTTTTGTCTTGTTCACAACCCTCTATTGTGACCTACTTTTCCTAGTAAGATAAGACATATAATAGACTTATCTAGTATTTTGGGCTATAATAAATGGATCATAACTTCCATATCTTTTGGTGTGATTGATTTCAATGATTTTGTAATTGTTGTGTCATCATGTCCCGGTAAGTCACATAGGATAATACCATTCACATTAGAATAACACATTTTTTTGTGGGTTCACCAACATACTCAAACTCAAGGATTTCCTTAACGATACCATACTAATAACATTCTCCATCCTCAGCATGACCTTTAACACATACACTAATGTTGTCAATTTTTTTTCTGGCACCCCAATTGGCTATGTAAAACTTATACCCATGACCATAATGCATAAGTCAACTTACAGCTTTATTTTTGAGTCCCTAAGCTAGGTTAAACAAATAGGGATATGTTACACAATTATTTTTGTTATGAACCTACGTAGATGAAGTTTGAAATGTAAAATGACTTTATCAAACAAAATTAACTGACAACAATGTATTGGGCTATACAATCTAACGAAATGAACTTACAAGTAATTTGAACCAGTCCAAAAATTGTTGAAGAAAATCTTGACTGTAAAGTTGTTCAAAGTATCAGTCATTGACAATATAATTTATATCATTTTAAGGATGCATAACATCATATCTTTCACATAGAAAAAAAGGTTATTGACTTACATTCTGAATGATTGCACCTTATCACAATTTATCAAAATGTATAAGTGTACAGAATTCCACTCCTTGGAAGTAAGTCATTAGGGCTCGCTCTTTCCAACAGCTCGACCAGGTTGATTGAAGACGAATAATGTTGGTGGAATAGAGCATTCCCTTCCAATGTTATTACGAACAACTCAAGTTCTCCTAGATTGAACATGTGACTGAAAATAAAATGAGCAAAAATTTGAAGTTTCTTTTGATAGATAGGCTTGACATATTGATCATTTCACTTAAGACTTATTCTTCACAATTCTTTTAAACCCTCCTATTTTCCTTTCAAATGAATGCATCCACCTGTATTGAATTTATCTACATACTCGTGCTTCATATGCCAAATGTACGGGCAAATGTTATATTGAGTCAAAGAACGCGGGCGGAAAAATTCTCTCTAACTTACATAAAGTTAAGGGAATATTTTTTTTTATGACAAGCAGATTATTAACCCTAAAAGTAGAAGAGCATAAATCCCTAAAATACTAACTCAACTCGGTTAGGGGGTTATAGACAATATAAAATAGCTCTCTAAATTTCATTAGAAGCAAACACTCTATAAAGACATGACAATTGTGGTTTTTCATGCCAACAAGCTTACCCTGCATAACATTGACGCACCTACCTATGTAATAAGCATAACTATTGGGCATTCTTGACTTCTTAAGCCACTGACAAACAGTTTGTTTCTAAGTGGATTTCAGAGCATATTTGGCCTTTGATTTATAGAAAGGACTATCTCTTAATTCTTGCAAATGCAAATCAGGCTGTGTGCAATACTTAGCCAAATCATACCTTGTCTTGTAATTGTCTTTGGCTTAATCTATATCCATTACAATATTCATAATGTCTCTTGTAATTGTCTTTGGTTCAATCTGTATCCATTACAATATTCATAATGTTGTCGAACATATTTTTCTCAATATGCATGATATCTAAAGACAAATATGTTCGATGTCGAATTTTATCTTTCTCATTGTAAAATATCTCATTATTCTTTTTCGCTTTAAGCTTAATCAAAAGGTTTGAAAGAAGTTGCAGCAAAACTGAAATTTCCAGCGAAGTTGGTAGATAACTGGGTCCTTAAACATGGTGTCAAGGTTGGATCCATGGTTGTGTGTATAGAAAAAGTTTTATTGGAAGACAAAAATAGCTACTTCAATAAACCCTTACCGATATTGTGGTTTTTATATGGGACAGGGAGGTTCTTGCTAGTAATGTGAATGGCTTGGATTAGTGGATTGGAAATCCATACAGATCACATATTAAATTTTAGTATAAAGTAAAATGAATCTTATAAATTCATGATGGGACAAGAGAACCACCATTTTAGTCCCAAAATAACCTCTAAAAGAAACTATATTCAGCAATGACTCTCTAAAGATCTATTCCTTTTGACAAATTCACCTAAACATAAACTGGTCTTTATTTTCGTTAATAAAAGTAATTATTTCAGGTGCTAGTTTTTCAAATCTATGATCTGTTGGAGAGCTAAAGTGATCGTTCTATAATGTTAACTTATCGTAAAACGAGTTATTTTTTCAAATATATGATATTTTGAGACTACATAGTGGTTCTATACTGTGAATTCGGCATAAAACATAAAGTATAATCACTTCTACTGACAAAAATGGAGGTCAGTTGACGTTGACCTCCAATAAATTTGTCAAACAATGTGCATCTTTTGAGTCCATTCATGAGAATGAGTTAATAGTTGAAGTTGTAGGTTTAATTGGATTACTATAAAATGAAACTTCTTTTAATTTTAAATTTGTTTATTTGCAACGCTCGAATTGAAGACTTTGCCTAAAGTAAATGAAATCTGGACTGCTTATAAAGCAATCAAATATTAATATGTATCGTCTGATTTTGATACGTCTTACTGATGATTGTAGCCGGTGAGTTTGTTGTTCACTTAGAAATTGGGATTTGGGAGCCATATTGTGAATAATTAATGACCATGTATTCCATGGTAAAATGTTAGCATGTATAAGAAGTTTGACAATCAAGCAGGTACTATAAATAGAAACAGAAGAAGGGCCATATTAATTAGTGTATCAATCAGTTGGATTCTCATCACTATCTCTAAGGTGCTCTTTCAACGGCTGTCCTAGAGCTTCCCAATTTTTATTGTCCCATGCTGAATCAATTTCAGGAAGTTCATAGTCATCTGGACGTAATGACAATTGGAACTCAGGTAGGTCTGGCAATGCTTGGAGACTCCTGCATCAACACCAAAATTCCACATAAATCCTTGTTATCTTTCAAGGAAGGGAGAACCACTATTTTGATCCTCGAAAAATCAACGTGCCGATAAACTTGTCCTTAAAATATGTTTTATTAGCTTGTAGTACCTCAGAGATTGACATATTAACAAATTAGTCCCTAAAAGATGAATGCTCCGACAAATTAGTCTCAAAAAGATCAGTGTGCTAACAAATTAATATATTTTGTTTACACTAATAGAGCCTTTTAACAACAATGAAATGATCATTGGGATGCCACAATTAATAAATAACATCTTTTAGGGTCTAATTTGTCAGAGCATTGATCTTTAAAAGGTAAAAATGGTGGTTTACCTTCAAACATATATAAGGGATTTAATAAGAACATCCAATGAACTAATCACAGATTTGTAAACAAAGCAAGCTCCTTACTTCTCTTGCTCCAAGAGGTAGCCATACATCTGGGATTTCCTTGATGCAACTTCAGGGATTTTCTGATGTAAATGCTTCATAGCACCCCAGAGTGGAGGAGTCCTTGACAAAGAAAATTTACACATTTAAGAAAAAGAAATGTGCCACAGACAAAATCAAAAGATCAAAACCAACCTTGTCACTGGAGCTGCAAGACAAAAGCTTAAGCAGGCCTTCTTGCTTTCGGCCAGAAGTTCTTCAGCAGCAAGAAAACAAGACACAGCACCAATGTGATTGCTTGGTTCATTACCCTTGTCAAGGATCAGGCCATGGTAGTAATAAGCTGCGGCCTGATGACATTTTGAAAAATGGTCAGGAATTGATCATCCATACTAATTAGATATCTCAGAGGTTTCATTTTGGGCAAAACTTGGATTACGTTTCTTAGGGCCTGTTTGGTTATTATTTCCATTTTCTGTTTTCATTTTGTGCATTTTATGTTTTCAAAATATCATGAAGGAAATACTGAAAACAGTGAAAACAATTAAAATCTTGTTTTCAGTTTTTATTTCTTCATATCCAGTTCTCAAATCAAGTTATTGACGTGTGAATATTTTTCTTCACACGAGTATATACACTTAACTTTTAAATTCATCATATCAGAAAACAATTCTACATCTCTAGATTTGAGAACTGGATGGCAAACATATAAGAAACTTATGCAAGTTTTGCCCTATTCTTTCCCCTCTAAATATATTTAAACAATCTTGATGAAACTACTGACCTTGGCTTCAAGGAATTTCCATTTGATGAACCGGAGATGCTTCTTTCCATGCGCTTGATTTAAATCACATCCTGACAAGCAGTGATAAGCCTGTTTATGAAAGTGGAAAACACTATTATTTTGAGAAGCAACTGAATTTCTAAACCGCATGTTAAAAGGAAATGCTAGATTTCAGTCAAATAGTCTCTTAAAACAAGTTTATGAAGCAAAATGGCTTGCAGTTATAAAGTTAGTGATTTAGAACATTAATGATGTGCAGATGCTTGAAGGGATTGAAGTAAAAACCTGACTAAAGTAGGTCAACAGTTCACATGCCAACCTCCTCTTCACAGACAAGGTTGCCTTCTGACTTTCCACAGCAAGGCCAAGCTGAATTTCGGTTCCCTAAAATCATCATCAAGTTCAGCTATTATACACTATCCGGGGACTTGTTTTACAAGCTATATTGACAACTGCCAACATAACCAAATTTGAAGAGAAGGGGCTCTATGCCATAGAGAAGAAAAATTAGCAATGATAACAGTCCCATAATTGGAACTACAAAATATGTATGGAATAAACATTCTACCATGACAACGAAATAGACTAGAAGAGTCTAATCCAGAGACATTGGCCAACAAATACCTGGCCTAGTGCTTGAATAGCTATAGCCTCCAATACACCATCCTGCAAGACATGGGGAAAATTTTTCCTGGATATTGTTTTGAGACAATTTCTTAACAGGGTGTTCAATATCGATTCAAAACTGGTTTAGTAAACTTAAACAGTTATAGAGACATACTTTGTTTCAGCAGGTATCTGAGTAAGAATATCCCTTACACAAAACTCAAGGTATCCGGATGCCTTGAGTAACAAATCAACTGCTTCCCTCTTGCTATCTGACAGTACAAAAGTGAAAGATCACTGATTACAGATACATCCAACTTATGGATCCTTTAATAGGATCTGCCTTAGTGTTTGACTAGTAGAGAGATCTAGAAAGCTAAAAGCTTATATATTGGCACAAAACCTGAAGATACAACCCTGATTCCAGAGCCTGAAAGGTCTTTTGGGATCATCAGTGAGTCAGCCTCAGACAGTGTGAGCATAGCCATAAGGTGAACAGCTGATAGCACCTCATACCAGGCATTTGCTATATTGCTATCCTGCCAATTGCAGTTTACAATGTCAAAGAAAGTAAAAAAAATCAATGATGAATAAATAAATAAAATAAATAACAATGAGCTTGTTGATGGCCATACTTGTCTCCCATCTTCAAAACTTTTCCACTTGAAGTCTATCAGTCCCTCAAGACCATACTCTATGACATGAGAAAGTTGCGACCTTTTAGAGATAGGAAGAAAAAAATATAGGGTGGGGTAACTTGTACTGTGTTAAAGTTTTGACACCTTTCTTTGTTAGCCCAATCAGAACAGACAAGTACTCATTCAAAGCTCGTTTCAATTCAGCTATAGCTGATCCACCTGCAGCAAATATACATATTTCACAACAGAAAAACATTTTTACTGCGCTATTTTATTTCAAAAGAAATTCGGAATTTCTCTGTGGATGTTACTAATTGAAAAAGTGGACTTACTGGAAGAAATTTTCTTTTAATTTCACAATTCAAAAACTAGATTGAAAGGTGAATCCTCTAGTGTAGCTGCACATCAGTGCATTTGGTGTAGTTGTTTCTAAGAGTATATCTGAACAAATTATTCTCCTTTCTCTGAAAAAAATGAAGCATAACTAAAAGATAGCATCTTTTTATTCGCTACTCATGTAAATTGCACCAAACACAATCCATGTTCAACTGCAGCAGAGAATTGACCCAATTGAAAATTGAAAACGTTAAAGGTTACATCCAAGTTCTTCTTCTTCGATTCTTCTATATATTTTTTCAGCAAAAAGGTGAAACAGAATAGTGAAGAGAAAGAAAAGAGCTGAATCAGAAAGTTGGGACATACCAGTATCCTCTGCTACCAAAACTATCTGATTCCGAAGTGAAGACAATTTATCAGCAAGATCCCTTGGAACTATTCCTCTAAGCGCCCTTTGAAGATCACATTGCACTGGAATCCTGGTTGATGGAACCAAGACAACCACTTCAGGGAAGCTTGACTTCTTCTTCCTATACACTGAGTAAGTGCACCCCATTATTCTTTTGACTGATGAGGAGGAGGAGCCCTCTCAAGCATAACAACATCCTACACAAAAATCAACCATCCATGTTCACTACTTATGTCCATGAAAAATGGCACTATTCTGAAAAAAAAACTGAGCATTAATGATGATATGGGCATGCTGATGAGGCACTGAATGGGAAACGGATGGGAGTTAGAGTAATGCTATACAGCACAAAAAAAAAATGTCATAATCTTTGACAAAAATTATGTTGATTGTTTAATGAAATAAAATCGTATGACCCACTTATTCACTTAAAAAATATTATCATAATCTTTATCGAAAATCATGCTGATTGTTAAGTGACACAAATCATATGGCCCTCTTATTCACCCAAAAAGCCAACAATTATGTCACGTTATTCTGATAATAAAATTTTACCAAAGGTTTTTATGGACAAGCATTCTTTGTCAAAGTGAGCATAGTTGGCACATTTTAACAGCAGAAAAGTGCTGGAATTCAGCTCTGATGAAATGGGTGAGGAATGAAAAAAAAAAAAAAAATCATATCTCATCTAGCCACAGCTTCCATGATGAGCAATAATTGGGTGGTGAAATATTAGATTAGTATATATTTAATTGTATATCAGGGAAGCGAAAAAAAAAAACAGTTGCACACTTGCACCATCTACATGTGTGGGACAGAAAGGACACTTAAGACTTGTAGATTCAAATGTGTCTGATTCAAGAATATTAAAAATCATAAAATCCAAAATCATGGGGAGGAAAGAAAAAACGCACATACAGATACATGAGAAATCAGGTAAGGAGAAAATAAATGGGATTATTACTAAGAGGAAGTATGAGTATGAGAGACAGAATGGATTGACTTACTGGATACAGAGAAGAGAGAAGCAGAGGAAGAATACAGTGAAGGTTCGAGGAGAAGCACACAACATGTTGCTTAATATTATTATGGGTATCTGAGTGAGTGAATAAGGAAGCTCAGGAACCGAGGCATATCTCACATGGCGAAGCCGTAGAAGTCTCTGCTTCGATGAGAGGAGCACGTTCAATTGTTGAATTGTTTTTTCGTTTTAGTAAACGCTAAAGCTAGTATGAATTTATTTTGGAAAATGTTAATATACATTCAGATTTATCGGTGAACTTGCATGTGATGATTAATTTTATAATATTTATATATTTTTAATTTTAAATTATGCTTTAAATGGTTAATATGTTATCGTGTATGGTTTACTCGGAATCCAAAACTATTCTATCGTTAGTCAATTATTTCTTTTGGTAATAGTAGGACTTTCTTTTTAGGTGCAAGATCGCAATCTAGGGGTATCCATGGTCGATCACAATGACTAATCCACTTGCAGATTTGTGCAAACATTTCAAAGGGTGGGACAACCGGTCTAGATAAATGTATCCATACCCAAAGTCAGAGAACGAACCCCTAATATTTGATTAACGGTGAAGGAGCTCCTACCAATCAACCACACCATTGGTTGGTAATAGTACGACTTTATTTGTGAGTAATGTTACTATTGTATAGTTTATGAAGTAAAAAATGTTACTGTTGTACACTGTTACTATTGTTTTTGTAGATGTCGATTTTTAATTTTTAGTAATCGTAATTGGTTTGCATGGATCTGATTCATATGAGACGTTGTATCGTGAGGTTGGTCCTAGGTTAGACCTCGAAAATGTTGGTTGGCACATGGATTAAGGATGAAGAAATTAGTGGGTCCCCCCGGGCGTGGACGGCTTTCTATGAATGCATGCCCATACAATCGGCAAGCTGGTATATTAATGATAATTTGTTTGTTGCTGTGCCATAAAAATGGGAGTAAATTTGGTGAATAAATAAAAATTGTTGAAGAACTACAAATTTTTTTAACTGTTCATGAATTCCTCAACCATCAAGCTCTATAAAACAAAAACTAACTAGATATGTAGATATCCATTTAAAAAATAATGCTTAATCTATGTCAGAATGAAGTAATTTTATATGGAAATTCAATTATTCATTATCATATTAATAAAAGTATTTTATTACATCATCCTTTACTCTAAAAGTAAAATATAAGACGAGATGATAATGTAAATTCTTTTTATCATAATATATATTCTTCAATGATTCACATTATTATAACTTAAAAGACTCAAATTAAACCACTATAATTAGGTTAGGTTAATAATGAGGGTTCTGATAGTTAATTTACTGTAAGGTTATAGATTCAAAGTTCATTGTTTTTCACATAAAAAGTAAAAAAAACCACACTACACTAGCAAAAGGCCAAAAGTCTTAGAGTGTGTTTGGTTTGTGAAAATATTTTCTATTTTCATTTCCTGTTTTTATTTTGTAAAAACTATTTCCATTTTCAAATTTTTAAAATCAGAAAATGCGTTTGATTTATAAGAGTAGATCTTATTTTCAAAAAGTGAAAACAATGAAAATATATTTAGTTTATTTGAGTTTAAAATGTATTTTCAAAATTAATATTTATTTTATTAAATATGGGGCCAAAGGCCCAAGAAAACAGATCAACTAGCAACAAGCTGAGGGAGACTAGTCCCCATTACATTAGCATGAAGAAAAACTGAGGCAAAATTAGGAATGACCTGAAAAATACAATTAGAGAAATTGGAACTAAGGCCATGTCTAGCAAAAAAATCAGCAACAGTGTTGGCCCGCAAAAGATGTGACAAATACTAGCTTGAGTCATCTGACCAAGGAGAGCTTTGATTGCCAGAATAATAGGTCCACTAAGATGAAATGATATTGCCTCATCCTGGACAACAAGAACAGCACTCTTGGAATCAACTTCGACTAAAACATTAAACTCGTGATGGAGAGCTAGAGACAGACCCAAAACAATATTATATTTGTAATTGAATATGAGAAATTGAAGATCCTATTGGGCTTGCCCTCATCGGATTGAACCTCGTAGCTCATAATCCTCCCCATGTCAGTGGCGGAGCACTCGCCGACGAGCTTGTCGCTAAGGAGGACGCCATCGTGGTAGAATTCAAACCGAAAGAAAAGGTCTTCAGAACCTTCTAGAAGCAAAGGCTTGACCCATCGGAGATCGAAGAGCGCATTGTGGTTCCACTCGAGGTTGCCCCCTCCGCTGTCATTGTCATTGTCCCGGTCAATTTTGGTCCGCTGCTGCTTCTGCTCTTCCTTCAGTTGGTCTGCTGCTGTTGCTTCTGTTCTTCCTTCAGTTTTCCTTTTGGGTCTTTGGGCGATGGAGACGAGGGTGCCGCGAAGCAGGGAAGAAGGTGAATTTGATTATAATTGCAAAAATACCATCGCGTCTTCACTCCATTTTCATTTTCAACATTTCAAAAGGAAAGAGTGGAAATGAGGATTTGCCATTTCTAAATTTTCACACTTTCTTAAAAATATTTCCCAAAAACATTTTCAAACAATGTAAACCAAACATAATTTCACCTCCATTTCATGTTTTCACTGAAAATGAAAATAGGAAATGGCCAAACCAAACTCTCTCTTAATTTTTTTTTAACTTATTTTTTGGTTCAAAAATGCCTTAAATCTCTAGCATAGTATTTTACTTTGCTTTTCCTAAGTGGATTTGGCCGTATTATCTTTATTTGTTTTCTCTTCTTAGTTTTTCCACACTAATTTTTTCTAGTGTGTGTGTGTGTGAGTAAGGGAGGTTGTGGTTCGTGATGGCATTAAGGGCTATGCAGCCATATGGAAGGAAGTCTATGCTCCTCAGTTTTGGGAGGGCTTGGATTCTAGGTTGGTTAATAATGGAATTCAATGACTTCTCCATGCTTTCTTGGAATGTCACGAGAGCTATTAATAAGGATGCAAATAGTCAAATTAGGGACTTTGTTTTTAGGTTTAATCCTATGGTGATTCTTCTGTATGAAACCCATGTTGCTTTTTCTAAGGTGGCAGTATTATTAGAAAGTGGGTTATAGTCCTCTTGCAATTATGCAGGCAAATGGACATTCTAGTGGTATTTTGGTTCTCAAGGGCTCAACATCGTTTGGTTTATCTATTATAGATGCCCATCAGTAGGCCATTGCTTTTTCCATATTGAAGGGTATTGCTACTTGGATTTGTTCTGTTGTTTATGCTAGTCCATACCCTTCTATGCGTCCAACCTTTTGGGACTGCTTGGTTAATCTACAGTTGTAAATTAACCACCCTTGGGCTCTTATAGGAGACTTTAGTGAAGCTCTCCTCCCCTTCGAAGTCATGGGTGGTGTGTTTGTTTCTCAGAGAACTCCAACCCTTGCTAGTATGAAGGAAAGATGTGGGCTTGCTGACCCAGGTTCGTTTGGCAACAAATTCACTTTGGTAAGGAACATTCCAGGGGTCCATGTTTGTTCAAAAGATTAGCTAGAGATATGGGCGAGGTGTTAGCATTTGCTTGTGCATCTATTGAAGTGCTTTGCCAAGTTTGTTCAAACCATAATCCTCTTCTTCTTAGGTGTGGGGAAGTGGAGAGGATGTCTTCTATTCGACCAATCCGTTTCTTGGCCGCATGGAATTAGCATCTTGAGTTTTCTATGGTTGTGCAATGTGCTTGGTCTTCTAATGTGGTTCAGTTTTTGGTAAGCTAAATGTTGTTTATCGGGACTGCTTGGAATTTAATAGGAAGGCCTTTGGCAATATTTTTAGGAAGAAAATATTTCTTGAGGCTCGTATCAAGGGTTCTCAAAGATGCATGGAGTCGCACCATATGTCGGATATGATTGGACTAGAGCAAGATCTTCAGGATCAACTTCTTGAGGTTCTCAATCATGAGGAGATCTTGTGGTACCAAAATTCTAGAGAGAATTAGGTCAAACATAGGGATCGGAGCACGTGGTTTTTTCATGCCCAAACAGTGGTGTGGTGATAGAGGAATAAGATTTTGTGCTTATTTATTAATGATGTGTGGTGTATGAATGATGACGTACTAAATCAAGAGACTTTGGTTTTCTATAGAATGTTTCTTTGAGTGGATAATGCTTGTCATCCTTGTCTTGTGTCCTAGGGCGTATATGGCTCTGGCACGACCAGTTGAGAAAGGAGGAGGTTCGCTCGACTATTATGTTTATGGACTCCTTCAAGGCTCCTGGTCCTGATGGGCTCTAGGCAATGTTTTTCTAGGTTCATTGGGAGACAGTGGGGGAGGAAATATGGAATGTGATTGAGCTTGTTTTTGAAACAAGAACCATTGACCCTTCCTTTACTGAAACGCTTATGGTGCTTATCCCTAAGGTGGATGTTCCTACTCATCTCAAGGAATTTAGGCCAATTAGTTTATGTAATGTGATCTTGATACTCATATTAAAGGTACTGGTAACTGGTTGCAGCCCTTTCTGGAGGAAATTTTTGTTCTCCTTCAAAGTAGCTTTATTCCTAGTATAGGTACTTCAAATAATGCTATTATTTGCCAAGCAGTAATTCATTATATGCACACACACACAAAGAGGATAATGCCTTTGCTTTTCAAGTTAGATAAGGAAAAAGCTTATGACAGGATCAATTAGGAGTTTCTTGAGGGGACTCTCACAGATTTTGGCATGCCTCCTTATATTGTTAGGCCTATTATGTTTTGCATATCAACCTCCTCATACCTCTTCATTTTAATGGCAACTGGCAACCTGTCAAAATTTCTTGAACCAGGCCTCATATATCTCATTTATTTTTTTTTACAGACGATTGCTTGCTTTTTTTTCACACCAAATCTAGCCAAGTGCACTTATTTTACTTCAACATTGGATGAGTTCTGTTGTGCTTTGAGGCCCCGTGTTAATTTGGAGAAATCGAAATTTATGTCGTCCAAGGGGTAGGGCCAAATGTAGTCAGTTTGCCAGTATTACATTTATCAAAGCCAATTCTAACATAAGGAAATATTTGGGTTTTTCCATTATTGGGGGTAGAGTGACGGTCATTCATTTTAATTACATTCTAAAGAAAGTGGATACCAAGCTAGTAGGATGGAAAGGGAGACTTCTTAATAAGACTGGCTGCCTTGCTCTTGCCAATTCAGTTCTTTCTTCAATCCCTGCATATACCATTGAGAATTTTTGGTTACCTGAAGGTGTTTGCTTGCTGTGGATATGATGGTATGGGGTTTCATTTGGAGGGGAAAGGCTAACCAGTTTCATGGTTGGCGATATGGGCTATGATGAATGAACCTTACACGTTATGGGTCCAATTGCTTTCAGCTAAATACCTATTGAAGCAGAATATTTAAAAGGTTCAATCCAAGACTAATAGCTCTCATATTTGGAAATCAATTCTAAAGGCAAGGGCTAAACTTCAAGATGGATTTAGACTTAGTGTTAGTAATGGAGATATTTACCTCTGGTATGATAATTGGAGCTTGGATGGCACCCTGTGTGAATTGGTTCCATATGTGCATATTCAAGGCGCTACTCTTCGTCTTCAGGATATTTATAAGCAACACAGATAGGATTTAAATCAGCTGGCTACCTCATTTAATTTTGAAGTCCGCGGAATCATTCTTTCTGCACTTATTTAAGAGAATGTGACAAACCAGTCATGTATGATTTGGAGCTCTTCGGCATCAGGGTGCTACTCTATGGCGTTGGCCTATAAGTGGCTTTAGAAACGTCTTCATTTGTCATCATGTGATAAGCCATGGACGAGGGCATAGAAATTTAGGCTCCCCACCAAGCTGTGTTTCTTTGTTTGACAACTTTTTCATTATGTTATTCCAATGAATAAGATGTCCCATCGTTGTCATCTGACAAGGGACAATGCTTACGATCACTTTACTAATGCAACTGAGGATTATGAGCATTGTTTAAGGTAGTGCCCCCATGTGTGGCCTGTTTGTTATTTGATGAGCTTTACGAAGCTGCAAGGTTTCTCACTCTTGATTATGAGGCTTGGTTTTAGACCTTTCTTTTTGGTGAGTGGTCTACCTCCTTTGTGTTTGTCCTATGGTGTATTTGCATTTTTTTATGTATTTTTTGCTTGAATAAGGAGAATTGGTCATGCTATAACATGGTTGGGTAGGAAAGGGTAATGCTTGAGGATATCACTAGATGCCATAAGGGGCAGAATCTGGGCCTAGATTTCTACGTGTGGTGGGTTGGCTCAAAACTCCAAGTGTTACTTACTGCTTGAATGTTGATGGAAGTGTCCAGCAACATGGTTTGAGGGCTGGGTTTAGTGGTCTGGTTTGTACTAGTAGTGGAGTCTGTGTTGCAGGCTTTTCTGGTTTCTTAGGCTTGTCAATGGTTTTGCATGTTGAATTGAAGGCTACTAAAGTGGGCTTGGATATTGCATGGCAGCATGGGTATCATAATATCATGTGTCAATTTGACTCGCAAATGGCTGTGGATATTGTCAAGAATAGTATCTCACAGTTTCATGCTTTCGCGGGTATAATCTCCAATACTCTGCGACTTCTGGCTCCAGAGTGGGTTGTGTCTCTCTTTCAAGTTTTGTGAGATGGTAATGCTTATGTCAATTGGCTAGCCAAGAAGGGTTGCTTAGCGAAGGACCAACTTCAGCTCAGGAACATCCCTCCTTTGGGTTTGCATGAGCACCTCATAGGTGACACTGTGAAACCCTCCTTTATTTGTTTTTGGTCTATTTGTTTGTGTTTTATTTCAGCTGCATAAAAAAAAAAAATCACATACTATATACTATATAGGTTTAATTAAACTGTCAATCTTTACAATTTCACCGAATTTTCAGTTAGGTCTCTATATTTTAAAAGTTTTCAATTGAGTCCCTATATTAGATAAAAATTTTCAATCAAGTCCCTACCATTACAAAATATGGAATATTCCTAACATATTTCATCTTTATTTATTCCATCTCTTTCTACCTCATCTATCTTCCCTCCCCACCACCCAAACCCCCATAGACAATCTATCCAAACCATTAAACAATTAAAAAAAATTAAAAAGCACATCTAAGCATAAGAACAAACCAAAATCATCTTAGTACCAAAATCATTTCAGTATGCGATCTTGAAGAGAAAAGAACCTGTATGGAGGTGTAAACAAAGTGTTTTTGAAGGATTGCCAATGAGTTGGCTCACTGAAATTGGCTAGTCAAAGTCCTCCACATAGATGGTTTATTGGTTACCTAGACAGTGGGTTATTTTGTGACCAAGTCCTTATGCATGTGTATCTCCTTCGAACACAAAAAGGGTGGCTATTACGTGGAAGTGTTTCTAATTGGAACACTTAGGCTGACGTCTCATGTGGCCATTAAAGGTATTTATGGGGTGTTTGAGATAACAATTTCTTCAGTAATGGAATGACCAGGTTCAACTGAAATCATAAAAAGATTCCATTCCATTCTTTTCCTATAGCAGCCATTCTTCCTCAGCTTCTCACCACCATCGCTCACCGCCACTCATCGCCATAAGCTGTTAGGGCCTCACTACGACCACCACAAGCCACAATGACCTCATCGCCAGCCACCATTGCCTCGGAATCATACTCCACCTCCATATCGTTGACCGTGATCATCGCATTCTCCACCTCGTTCGACCACCGGAAGCTCCACTACACCACTGTGAGAGCCACCTACGTCAACTGTCGCAAGCGCTGTGAACACTCAATGTCACCGCACCTTTATCTGCCTTGCGTCCTTCCATGTTGACAAGCCAACGACTTTGCTTTATCACCGCACCCACTCATTTTGGAGTTGCAAGCAAGAATATGGTGGTGATAAGAATTTGGTAGGGGAAGATGAGTTGCTATTATTGGGAATTTGGTAGGGGAAGATGAGTTGCTATTATTGGCTATGATAGAATTGGGGAAAATAAGGTGCTAGGTTATGTTATTTTGAATAGATTATATTAAAAGAGTGTATTGATAAAGATATTTTTTTTAGCCATTGATTTCTATTTTTTAGACACTGAATGATTTAGATTAGTAAGTTTTATAGTACACCTGAATTTATTATATACACCATAACATTGCTGGAAATATTTTTGTAATAGTGATTAATGACAAAAACCCAATTAAAATTATTTTACAAAATAGGGATCTAATTAGAAACTTTTAAATAATAGGAACTTTATTGAAAATAAGTGAAATTATAATGACTTGCAGTATAATTAAACCTACTAAATATTTTATTCTTTACATTTCTAAATTTTCTCACAAATTTAGAGGGAGTAGCTATTGTCACATATTAATGTCTATTGCGACACTCACTAATGTCACATACTAATTGATCTAATAATAATTAATTATTACTTTAATACGATTCAAGTTCACTATTATTAATATTGCTAAATAAATCTTCTTTTAATATAATTTTTTGTGAAAGAGTTTTCATAACAGTTATATTCGATTTTTTTATCAAATGACTATTAATTTAATTTCAAATTATTTAACAATTAGTTATATTTTTTATTTTCGAAAGGACCATGAAACATTGCAAGTGTTTTTTATTAATTTATTTGATATAAATTTTAAATTAATTTTTAATTTTATTATAATGTAATAATTATTTACAGAATATAATAGTAAGTATATTAAATAAAAAATAATTAAAAAAATTGAACAAATAAATTATTATGTATAACATATACGCTCAAGATTTTTTAAGCTTGTGTTTGTATAGTTAATTTTAGCATTAAATATTATACCATATCAATATTTTATTGTCGATATCTCAAACTTTATCATGGTTTTTATTTCTTATTTTTATTCCTAAAAATTAAGGTAACAATTCTTTAAATTAGTTATCTGCTTGATAATTATATACAATATCACAATAAAAATTTTATACTAATATTTGATAATATATTTTCACATTAATTAATGTATTTTAATAATATATGAGATATTAAACTCTTTAAATAAAATAAAAAAATTATTTTTTTATATTATAATTTTTTTACATTGATAGTGAAAATTGAATTTGGAAATTATTATTAAGATTTGTTTTATTTAATTCAATTTTTGTTACTACTATTATAATTAATTTTTAATACTTTTTATCTTATTACTAAATTGATCGTGATCTTTTATTTCATATCATATTTATAGAATATTAAAAAAAGTATTGAAATGTTATTATGTTTCAATAAAGTTATTTGAAGTAAAAAAAACTCAATTAAATTTGAACACTATTTACAGTTTAGAAAATCAATGTGTTACATAATTTTTTGTCTTTATGTAAAAAGAGAAATTTAATATATTTAATCACAAAAGTGAGTCAAAAATGAAAATATCTTTATAAATTAAAATAAAATATTACAGGAAAAAAATATTAATAGTGTTACATATGAATTAATCATGAAATAACAACATATTATTAGTTTTGTTGTGAAAGAAAGTGAAGGGAGTGTGGCAATAGAGAATGAGGTGGGGTAATAGCCACTCCCAAATCTACATTAAACTATGTGGGCTTTTGTTTGTGTAATGAGAAGTATGTTTAATAAATTTAGTAGCAATAAATTGCTGGGACTTGATTAGAAAAATATTTACAATGTGAACTTTGATTTGAAAAAATTGAAACTATAGAGACTCACTTCAAAATTAAGTGAAATTATAATAACCTACAAATATACTAATTATAATTTTTTACTCTATTATTGGAGAAGTGTTTGGTATGAAAAAAAAAAATTGGCATACATAAGTACGATACAAAATGCATATATATAAGCACAACTTTTAAAACCCTTTTTAAAAGTATACAGTAAAAACTTTTTAAAAAATATTTACACATGCATAACAACGCAAATAATTAATCTAGTCCAATATCTATTTAACTTATTAAAGTCTCACCACTTACCAGTACTTAGAGAATTGAAATCCATTATTGACATTCATGTCAAGCACTATTTTTTAAAATTATTATTCATTTTCTTCATTTGTCCGTTTACTCTGTGTAGATTTATTGGAATTGGAATAAATTGATTTACGAATTATTTTTAAATTTTCCATGGAAACAATGTCATGATTTTTTTTTTTGAAAAGTTTATACAATAGTTTATTATAAATAAGAGTGAAACAGTATATTAATAAGAAAAAAGAGTGTGACAATAGATAAAATATTAAAATAACAATTAATTAAGGGTATTTTGGGAATATTAAAAAAAGGTCACTAAAAGGATGTGGCAATAGACATAAGGGTGTGACAATAGTCATTCCCTAAGAATTAATAATGATTGATTTGAATTATTTTTTAATTTTATGAAAAAAAATTATGTAATTATAATTTCAATTCTATTTATTACTTCAAACGGGAAATTTGAAATTGGACCATCGAGTTTTCAATTCCAACTTCCAGTTCTATGCCAATTCCACACACCTAATAGCTTTGAAATTGTTTACGTGAAAAAGCAAGAAATTTTCTTCTTTCAAAATCAATTATAGACATCTTTAACAACCAAAAACGGGCCAAAGGTTCAGCAAATTCTTGGAATCAATTTTGAGGGGATCAATTCTGAACCCGAATCCAACCATGCACCAAACTTGCTCATAGCTTAGGAATTGTATCTTTAGGGTATGTTTATGAGTTTAAATTTTGGAGGGAAAGGGAGGGAAGGGGAGAATTTATAGTGTAAAATTATATTACAAGTCCTCTTCTTCCCTTTCTTTTCCTTCAAAATCCAAAGTTACAAACATACCTTTAGTCTTTGTTTCTTTTCCACCTCACCAAGGAAAATCGCACCACATCAAACTCTCAAAAAAAGCAAACTAAGGCCTTAAAAAGAATTCGTAATAAACAGAGTCAGGCTACTTTTTTAAAGTAGCCACCCCTAGACGTAAATACATGAGATTTTAATAGGGTTTTTAAGGTAACACTTTTCCTTTTGGATAAAACTTAAAGTTGATCCTAACAAAAATTATGTTGGACAAAATTTTCCCAAAAAATAAATTTTGTTATCTCTCACAATTAAAAAATAGGACAAATTGATTTCTATTTTGATAAATTTATTTGTCCTATTTATATTTTATTAAGAAATCAATTTGATTTATTTTTATAAATTATTAGTGATTAATTTATCCAATTTTTATTAATTTTTATTATGAGGGATCATGATGTGTATTGTTTTAGACAAAACTTTTAAATTGGTTCATCTTAAATTTCATAACAGATGAATTATTGTCTCTAAAATTATTGGACAAATTGATCCAAAGTTTCTACCAATTAAAAATATTGGAGACATTTGTATAGCTTTTTTTTTTCCATTTTCCAGAAGGAGTAACACCTCTCCACCCTAAAATTTAACACATTAAGTGATTCGGAGTTTTGTCTTTGGACTAATTTTTTCAAAGATATTCTTGTTAAGGAACAAATTGATTTAAATAGCACCAAAAAAGTAAATGTCTATATAAACTCAATTAAATATAAGAGTAGAAAATCAAAATTTATATTGAAAGTATATTACCCTTTCCTCTTTCCGCTTTTGATGTCATCACCTTTTCTGCCGTTACTTTAGTCCACCATTCTCAACGTCTGAGTTCCTCAAAAGAGGGACTTGCTTCACTGTAAAGGAATCTGAGTCTGAGGAAGGTAGAGCAAGAAGAAACTCTCTCACTCATCCAAAGTGGGTTGCTCATTTTCATTCACTTACCTTTTACAAGGTAATGGTCTGAATACTTTGTTTGCATGACTATATTATTCTGTGAGTTTGGTCTTCCAACACTTGCCCAGTTGCACTCCCTCATCAACCTCATTCCTTTTACTTTTGAGTCTGCATCCTAGGTTGGAAAGGTTTCTCTTCACACCACAAGTTTAAAATTAATATTAACCTGTGCAAAACAAGTGAGTTTCCAATTGCAAAGATATTAAAAAAACAACCTGATTTCTTTATATATATATATATATATATATACCTTCTTTCCCAAACCTGACTTTACCTTTTTATTTGTAACAACATTTCAACTTCAGTATTCACCTGAAAGAGCATGGCCACAAAATACGAGGGATGCTCAGTGGGGATCGACCTTGGCACAACATACTCTTGTGTTGCAGTGTGGCAAGAGCAAAACCAGCGAGCGGAGATCATCCACAATGATCAAGGCAACAAAACAACACCTTCTTATGTTGCTTTCACCAATAAGCAAAGATTGATTGGTGATGCTGCTAAGAACCAGGCTGCCGCCAACCCAACTAATACAGTTTTTGGTACATGTCAAACCCTTGTTCTTTTATTGGTGGCTTCTTATAAACTTGCTTTACTTCATTATTACCATTATTATTATTGTTAGTTTGGTGCTAGGCTACAGTGAAGATTAAGGATCATTATTATTTTTTTTCCAGATGCTAAGAGGTTGATTGGTAGAAAATATAGCGACCCTTCTGTTAAGGATGACCTCAAGATGTGGCCATTTAAGGTCATTGCCGGTGATAACGATAAACCAATGATTGTCGTTAACTACAAGGGTCAGGAGAAACAACTTGCTGCAGAGGAAGTCTCATCTATGGTCCTCATTAAGATGCGTGAAATCGCGGAGGCATTTTTGGAGTCACCTGTAAAGAATGCAGTTGTCACAGTTCCTGCATATTTCAATGATTCCCAGCGTAAAGCCACTAAAGATGCGGCTGCCATTGCTGGCCTCAATGTTATGCGGATAATCAATGAACCCACTGCTGCAGCGATTGCTTATGGCCTTCAAAAGAGAGCCAATTGTGTTGGCGAGCGAAATATTTTCATCTTTGATCTTGGTGGCGGTACTTTTGATGTGTCTCTCCTTACTATTAAGGACAGGGTCTTTCAAGTTAAGGCCACTGCTGGAAACACTCACCTTGGTGGACAAGACTTTGATAATAGAATGCTGAACTACTTTGTGCAGGAGATAAAAAAGAAGAACAAGGTGGACATCACTGAAAATCCAAGAGCCTTGAGGAGGTTAAGAAACGAATGTGAGAGGGCAAAACGGACACTCTCATATGCGGTTGATACCATCATCGACATAGATGGCTTATTTCAAGGCACTGATTTTAGTTCATCAATCACTAGAGCCAGGTTTGAGGAACTCAATATTGACCTCTTTAAAGAGTGCATGGAAACAATAGATAGGTGCCTTGCTGATGCTAAGATGGACAAGAGTTGTATACATGATGTCGTCCTTGTTGGTGGCTCTTCCAGAATTCCCAAAGTGCAGCAGCTATTGCGGGACTTTTTCGAGGGAAAGGAGTTGTGCCAGAGCATTAACCCTGATGAAGCTGTTGCTTATGGAGCAGCAGTTCAGGCTGCTTTGTTGAGTGAAGATGCTAAGAATGTTCCAGACTTCGTGTTATTGGATGTTACTCCACTGTCTCTTGGATGGGCATTAGAAGGAGATCTCATGAGTGTAATGATTCCTAGGAATACTACTATTCCTGTGAAAAAAACAGTAGACTTTGTCACAGCTTATGATAACCAAACTTCTGTTTTGATTGATGTTCATGAGGGTGAAAGAACAAGAGCCAGTTATAACCATTTGCTTGGTCGGTTTAGTCTCCATGGCATTCCTCTTGCTCGTCGCGGTTATCCTTTCTATGTTACCTTTGCCGTAGACGAAAATGGTATCTTAACTGTCTCTGCTGAAGAAAAAACTTCTGGCAATAAGAATGAGATTACCATAACCAATGACATAGGGAGACTGTCAAGTGAAGAAATTACAAGATTGATTCAGGAAGCAAAGAATTACGAGGCTGAAGATAAGAAGTTCCTTGAGAAGGTTAGAGCAATGGAGGCTTTGGATGATTATGTTTACAAGATGGAGAAAGCTTTGGAAAATATGGATATCAGTCCTCAGATTTGCTCACAGGACAAGAAAAAGATCAGTTCTGCAATTGATAAGGCCAAAAGTTTGCTTGATGTTAATAATCAGCAGGAAGAAATAGATGTGTTTAAGGAGTGTCTGAAGGAGGTCGAGCTCATCTTTGAGCCCGTTATAGCCAACATAGGCTAATCCTTTTGTTTTTGTCAAGATTTTTTGGCTACAAACCTGACATTTTGCATGTGATGCAAGTCTTTATGACCAATATTATCTGAAGGTATTTTCTGCACCATCCGAAGCAGATGGAGAGCATTTTTAGAATTTAAGTTCCACTACATACTTTTCTCTGTTTTGTCAAGGTATTTTTGGGTACAGAGTTCTTTGGTATGTGTTAAATGCTAATCTCTTTTACTGACTTGGATTTCCTCTTAAAATTGTTCCTATATATGCAGTAGAGCAGGCTTCTAAAATTGATACTTGAATACGTTCTTACCCTATTGCTTGGTATAATAGTTACTAGATTATGTGTGTTTCACTAGGCCATGGAGACCTCAATTGGGTTCCTTAAGAGGGAAGGGGAAAATGACAGAGTGAAATTGAAGCCCCCTACCTGACACATAAGCTAGTCTTTAAATACTTGGATTAGAACAATGTGTTTTAAGTTTCACAGATCCCTACTTTGGCTTTATCTACTTGACTTTCGCATAGACATAGCCCTGCATTGTTTTTACTTTTGATTTGAACTTGACATAGCTGTTGTTATCTATCAGTGAGAAGATGGAACAGCGAGGAGGTTTGTTGCTTATATTTGCTTGGTTCCAATTTCTTATGTCCTCTACTAGAACCCATGATACATGCACAAAATTTGCATAACTTGCTTAAACATCACTTGTGCTTGATCAAATCATGCTCTCGCTAAACGTGATTGCTCTAGCAGTTAAACTAAGAATAATAGAAGTGATTGCAATCAGCAGAGATATGGCAATAATGAATGTAAGAGGGTATTAGTGTATGAATTTAGGATAGCTTGCTTTGTCACTGCACATTTAGGCAGAGTGATACATTTTAAGATTTGTCCTTTAAAGTTAGAGTTTATTTTGACTTAAGTTCTTTTTCCCTTCATCTAATTAAATTTACTAAATACTAGATCATGATTCTTGTCAATTGATCATTTGAGCAAGGTTGAAGGAAGATTGGAGTTAGTATTTTTCCTATATACTAATGGATTTGATGAAGGGATTTGTTTGATATTTGGATGCTGACAAGTGACAAATTGGTAATAATTTTGGGTCCATTCGTTCTTTTAAAAGCTATGAAGGATTCCAATTTTAGTTGATTTTATTAGCCTTTGTAAAAGCATAGGATAAGGACCGCGATTAGAAAGCTTAATAGCCAAACAGGTGGAGAAGTTTGCGTTTGCGTAATGGATAAGGAGATCAATTCTAAATTTCACTCATAGGACAAATAGAAGATCAGTTATGCAACTGCTAAGGCTAAATTTTTTTTTTCATGGTAATAACCAATCCCAAGAAATAATTTTTATTTTTTTTGGTAGGTAGAAATAAATGTATTTGAGGGTTACTTTTGTATAATTTAATATAACTGGTTTTATTTTATATCCCGTTAACTGATTTTTAAAGTTGGCAAACAGTATCTAAAATCTAGATTTTTTTCCTTTATATGATGTATGAAAATTTATTCAATCAGAAGCCTAGAAAATAAGAACATCCCAAATATAATCACAGGTCTAGTTAAATGAGATAATCTATCTACCACTAAATTACCACACTTTGGGACAAATTGTGCTTTAAAATAAATTAAACTCAACATCTAAGGTAAGAATAATCCCAGGTAAAAAAAAACTAAAAAAAGTAAGTTTTGTTAAAATCTAAAATTTTCAAAATAACTTAGAATCAAATGTATGATGAAATATTGACTTAAATATATTTCTAGTCATTATAAATATAGTAAAATTTCAAGATGATGAGTTTTGATCCAATAATAAGGTTGTTATCCTGTGATTTGAGATTACAGGTTAAAATTCTAGAAACAGCCTCTCTATCTATATAGGACTGAGGATAAAGCTATGCAAATTTTATTTTCATTTATTTTGTTCTTTGTAAACAATCATATTATTTATATATTTCAGTGGCAGTTAATTATTCAAAAAGTACCAATTGTTAATTTCTCTGTACTAGATTTCAATAGAAATTTTATTCAAGTTTCTGGTTTTCTTCTTTCTGCCATTACAATATGGATTAGGGTAATCTTTTAGAACAAAGATTTTTTTCAATTAAGATTTTGAATAAAATCTTTAAAAAAAAGTAAAAGTTTCCATTACCTAGACCTATAAAAGGTGTCTTGAGCCCACTCTTGTGCTTTGACCTGGCTCTTTATATGGGGTTTCATATTCTCCCAAAACTATTCGGCTTCCACTACTTTTGCTTTTCTCAAAATATTATTTAATTGAATGAAAAATTGAGAGAAGAAAGGACAATTGTATGCGTATTTTATTATATGAATTTAGTTTTTATATACTGATAATGTAAAGTTCTTTTATATTGTCATTAAATTATAATTTTTTATTTGTATAATTTTTTTGAAGTAAATAAGAGAGTAAATTATCAGAATAAAAATGTTTTACACTATCAATACATAAAATTAAATCCTTAAAATACAATTATAAATATTTTCAAATATTTCAAAATTATTATTAATTTTTCAGTAATTTTTCAAATTTAGTTTGACACATTTCTTGTTGTCAAACTTAAAATTTTGGGTAGGATTTCATATTTCAGTTAATCTAGTCCAATCGAAATAACATAATTTTTTTAAAAAAATATTTTTCTAAAAAACTAGTAATAAATTATAAGAATTTTATATTTCATGTAATATATTTTATGTAATATAATAATATATCAAAATTTATTTTAAAATACGTATTACAAATTATTTATTAAATCTTATTTTTTGAATTCTAATTCTTTTGATTGAATTCTTACTTCTAAAATAATTTATTATACAAATTTTCTAAACTTGTATAATATACATATACATGTCATGTTGATCATTTATTAGATTGAATCTATATTAAGAGAAATAACCCATCACATCCAATACTTTAAAAAAAGATAACGATGTTTAAATAACACTAGTCTTGAAAAAATCATGTCAAGTATAAATCCAACTTGTCCTTTTGATCATTTCAACAAGTTAACTAAAATTATGAGGGTAAACAACGCTTCAAGTGATATTAAAAAATAGCATTGGATCATTTCCGTCGAAGGGGTGAAATT
Source organism: Dalbergia cultrata (assembly GCA_031216105.1). Classification (NCBI taxonomy): domain Eukaryota; kingdom Viridiplantae; phylum Streptophyta; class Magnoliopsida; order Fabales; family Fabaceae; genus Dalbergia; species Dalbergia cultrata. Next base: position 23,052,605 of record CM062353.1, on the reverse strand, counting down.
CACTTCACTGTTTGAATTTGAGATTTTTAAGTTGAAGTATTCAGCTATTGCCTTGTGTAGGGAACAGCTAGCCAATAGCCATTTATTTCCTCCGCATTCAGCATATTTCGGAGCTGAAATGAGGGAACAGAAGTGAAAAGTTAACCCAGTATGATTTACTATTTTCAGTTTTTACGAAGAAAAAATTGAAAACTGGAAACATAAAACCAAACAGACCCTTAAAATTCAAATGAGACATCTAGCAAAAAACAAAAAAAATAAAAAAAGATTCAAATAAATCAATAAATACATCACGGAGGTCCGAGTGAAAACTACCATATCAACATTTCTCATTCACGGTAAGATACATATATACACAAGGGCAATGTTTGCCTGAAAAGGGCACTGATATTATCAAGCTTGATTTTGATCATCAGTTGTACCACTTGCCTTCACGAATCGTCCTTTCACCCTCTGTCTCGTATCAGCCCTGGCCTTTCTTGATTCATAGCGAATGTGCTTATCGTACCTGTACAAAGTTTGATGCCACAATTCTGATATAAAAACAGAATATGATCTTTCCAAAATTATATAAATACTCAGTGTCATCTAATCCCGTATTAACATATTAGACAACCCATGTTAGACAATGCGATTGACTCGAAAAAATATTAAAGGATTAATTGTATAACAATGTAAAGGTATTTTATTATTGGTACATTAAAATTAAACGATTTATGTTATTTGTCTTTCATTTATCGTGGGATCTGTCTTGATTCACATCACATCCATCATTAGATAAGGTATGGACCCCATTCAAGTGGGATCCACATCTAATCCAATAGTAAATGAAATGTGAGTCAACACAATGTCCCATACATAATGAGTACAAATAACAATTTTTAAATTAAACTCTTCAAACGAAAGCAACCTTTTAAATGATAGTATTAAATAACCTTATGTTGTCAAACAATAGAATTCAAGCAAAATGTCAAATCATGATAATTATCCACCATAATTTGTTATTTTACTCAAATTTTTATTTATTGACTATGTAAAGTTATTTTACATTGTCAATATAATGTATAAAAATTAATCTTCGTTCTAAACCAAAAAGCCTGCGTGTATAGATTTCTCATTTTTGTATCTATTCATTTGCACTTGCTCCATATGTGTAACTATTAGACGAAATATACCTCCGAGTTTTCTTCTTTTCCTTGTAGCGAAGCATGGCATCACCTCTATTTTTCGCTAGCTCTTCCGAGCTAACTTTGTCTTTAATGGTTTCACTCCCACCCACAAGACGCTCCATGTATGTGGCCTTGTTGGTTCTACTGTATGTTATGGATTCAATCACTTTGGACTCTGAGGATAATCCACATCTACCTTTCTTGTTGCTTCCTTCTTTCTTCATCACATGGTTTGATGATGACTGATCTGATTGATTCTGCAATTTTTGTGAAGAATAATAATTCATTAAATATTGGTTCTCAACAGATAAAATCATGAGAGAAATATAAAGCAAAATCATGAATGAAATAAGCCATGAAAAAGGCCAAATCATATGGGAACTTTGCCTCAATTTTGGCACAATAGCTCGTGACACACTAAATTGTGGAAAATAGCCAATGCATAACATGGAAGGGTGCTTACAGAGTCACAGTATACTATATGATACATGCTCTTAGTATCATCTCACACCTGAGAAAGTGGATTATAATTAACTTTGTGACAATACAAAAGATATGTATATGGTTGTGGACTTGTGGGATTCTAGCTTAGTTAAAAGTTAGGCAAGCGACCATCACAGTTGCAACTTGCAAGACTATCTCAGCATCTTGAGTAATAAAATCCTGCCGTCCTCCGTTGTACCTCCCCATGTGAGCTCTGTACACTATAAATCAAAGCTCTGAAGGCCCACAATTTTGTCAGTATGTTTAGATTTCAAAGCTATTAACCCACTTCTACAGCAACTTTCTCTTTCAACATTGATTTTCTTTTTTCATTTTATTTTTAGCGATCGCAGGGGGTCAGTATAATTAAGATGCGTCAGAACTCAGAACCTCGCATATTTATCAACATAGGAAGACCTAGAAGCCCATATAGCATGCGCACTCCATCAGAATCATTACATTAGAGAACCTGAATGATAGTCGGTATGTCCTTGCAATTCAAAACCATGTCATCACATTCCCACAACACAGTTGCAGTCTAATGGCTCTCGCTTCACAGGTGACATGTTGCATAAGCCAGTAAAGGTCCTAAATTAGAAGACTCCTCTAGCACTTGACTCCCCATACATTAAGCTCAAAGACCCGCAAGGTGAAAGACAACATGCGTACAAAGTAAACCAGCATAAATTGGAAAGTACCCGGAAAGACTTACATTTCTTGATAGAATATCATCAATTGTTGAGGAATTCATATTGTGGACATCTTGCAATGTTTTTGGGATCAGTATGGAAGTTTCTTCTAGACTATCAAATGCAAGCATTCCTGCTTCACTACAATCTCTTGATTTCTGCAACTGAAAATCCCATACCTGCAAAAGAATAAAAAACAACATTGCCACTAATTATAGCACATATTTTACTCCTAAAAACCTGCCACTCCACATGTACACATGCCAAGACATCAGTTGAACCAGTACACCACAATAAATCTGATTGATACAGCGCAATCTTGAAACACCCCTAACTTGGGGCAAAGCATAAAATTCAAAAACAGATAAGAGGAAAAGTAACTTAAAAAGCGTTTCCCTTTTCCACATAAATAAGCCAAGTGCAATACAAGGTTATAAATTTTCAAAGGTTTCAAAAGCAGATATTACAGTTTTTGAAAGAGCTGTTCATGCCTATAATGTTTTACCTCATGTTAAAGTAAAACGAAGCTGTGAGATTGTTACCAAAACCAAAATGCATGATGGTAAAAGTACTAAAGGGAGCTGCACAAGACAAGGAATTTGAACCAGAAATGTCGCTGTCCAAATTTTTAAGCTTGAAAATCATAGCGTCAAAAGACCCCATAATAATCAATTATGATTAAGAATCAGTAATAGTCTGACCAAGTAAAATATCAAGCGAGAATGCAATCATCATTCAGAAAGGTATCTGAAAGTGACAGCGAATGGTTACGAGGCAAAATTGTCCAAGTAACCTAGATTAACAGAAATAAAAAAATCATCCCATCCCTCATAAACTGAGACTCTACTGCTAAACTTTTAAACAGAGTCACGTAATAAAAACACACATGGTATAAAATCTTATACTGAAGGGAACTGAGAAATTCCTATATGTAACTAGAGTGTAACGTTGATATGCTCCATATCCACTTACAAGGTGGCAGTTCAACTAAAAATGAATGTTTAAAGTGGGTCCTGGTTGAAATGTTACGTTGTTAATGGACATGGAGGATATTCATGTGGCGTTCGAGGTGTATTTAAGAATTTCTCATAGAGCCCTCCCTAAAATAAACACTACTCCTGACAGCAAGAGACGTCTCAAAATCCACCAAAAGTAAATAAAATCAAATCTCTGTCAATTCAACCCAATCACCCAATCCCAACGCAACCCCGCAGCTCGAATGCATTATTATCCACCACAACTTATTGCAGTTGCAACCAAACTTCCAACCAAAAGAAAAAGAAAAAATCACAAGCTCAAAACTCGAAAACAACAACAACGAACAAAGTCAGATCGAGGTCAAGAATCGATGTTTGGTTAAACTAATGTCAAAAAGAGTAAATAACCAATTTTTTTTCCTCCTTTTTATCAAATTGATGTACAAAATTTCATTATTGTCAGCTTGAAAATATCATGATAAAAAAAAAAAGCGTTTATGTTTACTCTAACAAAAAATGGGGAAAGGAGATTTGTTTGTTGGTTACAAAATACAAACCTGAGGAGGCTGATACGCAGGATTACGAGTCCAGAGAAGATCCCCTTCGCTCCCGTAATCGCTTCTCCTAATTTCGCCTCCATCAGACGGTAACATGAGCAAAGACGTGAACGGCGTTTGCTGGATCAATAACTCAGCATCATTATTCCCACAATTATTATTATTGTTGTTGGTGGTGGTGTAGCTATTATTATTATTATTCAATTCAACGCTCTCCACAGCACCCTGCACACACGGTGGCGTAACAGGACCCAACTCATCTTCATCTTCATCTCCATCTCCATTTCCATGATGAGCCGCAGCAGCGCTCTTCCTCCTCGCCATCTCCACCACCTGCTCATACACCTCGTCCTTCAGCACCCCCTGACCTTTGCCCGAAGACACAGAGCACCGCACAATTGGGACCACGGGACCCTTAAACTCCTCGAACTCCCGACGACCCGACAGTACAGGCCCGTCGTCGAACTTGAGGTCGATGCCGAGGGCCGCGGCGATCTCGAGGGCGGAGGGGCAGCCGGAGAAGCCGTCGATGCGGCGGCGCGCGTGGAGGGAGGAGGCCACCGAGGAGGCGTTGTGGGCGTCGGAGTCGCAGTCGTTGCAGAGCACGAGGTTGTCGGTGGAGCAGCGCACGGCGGCCGGCTCGTTCCGGCAGTTGTCGCAAATCTGGGAGCGCACGTGCTTGAGGGAGAGGGCGTTCGCGGAGTGCACGTGCTGGTCGCACGACAGGCACAGCTTCGCCGAGTCCGCCCGGCAGAACAGCACCGCCGTTTTGGAGTCGCAGTAGTCGCACGGCAGCAGCAGCAGCATCTTTCTCAATTATGAAGCGGAGGTGCCGTTTATTGTGCCTTTAGATGCCGTTTCGACGTTAAAGGAAGAGAAAAGAAAAAAAGGGAAAGAGAAAGAGAGGTTTGGGGGTTTGAAGAGAAGGGAATTAGGGAAGTGAGGAGGTTGGTGAGTTCAGAGAGAGAGAGCATAGAAGGGTATTAGTATAGTAATACTAATAGTAGAGGAGAGAGTAGATTGGCAGTGATGATGAAAGAGCACATGATAAGCATGGGGAAGGTGCAGACGCAATGCGAAGGATTGGGAAGGGTACGGGTGTGGGGACCGATGCGGGAGAGAAAGAAAGATATCTTCGCTTTTTGGGCCGAGCTGGCGCTTCTTGCATGTGCGCTTCCCCGTTGCGCTATTTCCAGCTCCTTGGCTCTCTGTACCATAAAATTATTGTACCATAAAATCATTTTTATAATGCTGCAGATCGCTGTGATTACAATTTATTTCAACATTTAAAATGTCACCTTACCACCTTCGATTTGATTTGATGATGGGTGGAAGCAAGTGAAAAACACGGTCACTTTGAAAAATGATAAGAATGATAAGGTGAAAAGGTGATGTCTCAATTATTAAATAGCCCCGATTAACAATTGATTTCACTTTTTCATATTTAAAAATATTTCTCTACTTATAATATCTTAATACTGTTAATTTTTTTCTTTTATATATATCTTTAATATAAATATACTAGTTAGTTAAGTATTTCATCCGTTTCACAATAATTCTCAATTTTTTACTTTTTCATATTTGATAACTAGTGTTGTACCTATTTGTTGCACAGGTCAATTAAATAAGTTAAATATAAATATAATAAATATATTGAACTAATTTAATATTATTTTATGATTATTAAAATATTTAAAAACGTCTTTTTGAAATGTTCATCATGGGTTGCTTCGATTTATTAAATTAGTATTTTTATCATAAATAAATGTGATTAGTTCATAAAACTAATATTATATCATGTATCTTTTAAGTGACGTATGATTAAAAAATAATTAACAATAATTTAAATTGTTTAGATTTTATTATGTATATTTTAAAAACTACTTCAATAATAAATTTAATATAAAGTTAATAAAAATTGATTAAATTTATGTAGCATATTTGCTCCACATTCCCTCTCCATACAAATTATGTAAATTTTGTCCTCTTTATTGATGCTTAAAACAAATCACTTAACTTTCTTATACTCATCCTACCCACTTTATATAAAATGTATAACATTTTTGCTCCTCTCCTTCCATATAAATTATATAACATTTCTACTTCTCATCTTAGCCTCATGCAATTTTGTTTGTCGCCGTCCCTAATCTCGGCTTTAAGGGATTTGAAAAGCAAAAAACCTAAATTATATAATTATATTTTCATATTAAAAAATAATTGTTAATAGTACATGAATGGTGCTTATATTTTTTTAATCACTATATGAACACATTCCTAGGCTCGAGAAACACACCCTAGTCGCCACCCAACATCCTCTACACTCCTCTTATGTTTCTCTTTTGTTTTTCCTCCTCCCCAAGCTTCCTGTAAGTGATTTTCATGGTTTTTGCTAGTTTTCTTTCCCTTCCCACAAAGTTTACGAGTTAGGATGCTATCAAGCATGGTTTTCTCCCAATGTTCTTCCTCCTATGTTTTCCAATTCAATTCTTAATAAAGTTATCAATCATTTATGGTTTCTATATACACTTTGGCAGTTACTATGCCATTCCTACTCCCTATGATCAAGTTCACATTGGATGTGCACTTTCAGTTACCAACGGTGAGTGAGTTTAAGCTCATAAACATACTTTTAGTCATTATTAGTACTTTCCCAACGTTATATGAATTGTTTATGAAATTCTAGAATAATTTATGCCAAACACATGCTTTCACGGATTATGCCAAATTTTAAAAAAATTTATTATTTTTCATAGTTATCATGAAATTCTTATTTTTCATAGCTCATGGGACCATACTTCTTGTTTGTATGCTTTAGAACTATTTTTCTTAGTTTAAAAAATGTGTGAAACCCTAATTAGCATGTGTTGCATGAATATTGGTTCTTAGCCAATAATTAGTGAGAAACAGAAGAGTGGGTTAATGGTTGTAGGATTGTTAACTTGGTACCAAGTGGTCCACGAGAAAACTAATTCAACCACAGTTACAGAACGGAACCCAAGTGGTTTAGTTTCCCCATTACTTATTGTTTGCGAATTCAGTTAAAATATTGCTTTCGATACAACTATATATTTAGATATTAAAAATTGTTGTGTTAGCCACATGTATACTTATATATTATTTTGTTGTTGACTTATGTGAGTTGTGAGTGGAGACTTGTTCACTGAGTTTTGATAAATTCACCCTCTTTTTCCTCCCGTATAGATATAGCTACTACAAGTTCAATTGCACCATAGGATCTATCTCAGTAGTGTTGTAGCTTCTTTTTCGCTTCGAAGTGAAACTTAACATAGGTTCATGTTAGCTTTAGTAGTACTCCAGGAATCATGTAGGCAAGATTATGGACATGCATGGTTTGTGTTTACTTATTTTTTATGTTCAGTTGTTTTATTAATTATGTTTCATTACAGTCTAGATTAGTATCATTCAGTTTATTGTTCATGATTTATGTTTTGGAAATACTACATGATTATGATTTTAAGTTGAAATTAGATTATTTGGAATTGATTTATAATAATTATGTGATGTTTAAATTAAACTTTGCAATATAAATATATTATTTTATCCATGTTAGCTAGTTAAATTACCAGAGGCTTCAACATGAGCAATGGGTTTCTAGAAGTTCTTCATGGAGGTGTTAGTCATCCTAGAGAAGTGTTACTTCAGCTTTGGCGATTCTATTTCTTAGTCATCATATGCAAGAAACTCAGCATATCAAGTTCCACCACTATTCGAAGTGGGATAATGATCTGGAACCATTGCCTCAACCTAGCAGAGGAATTGAGGGTGGTGCTAGTGCTAAAGTTAATTGAAGTGTTGTGAGGATGAATTGGTGCCAGTGCCAATTGGCAACAATGGAGGCTTAAATAAGGAGACAAAGCATGTTACCCGAGGTTAAGGAAGGAGGTCTTAGTCCCAGTCTACTTTTCAAGATTGGCCTAGTCACTATTCATCATTGAATCTAGTAGCAATGCATCCAACAGGTTTTGCAGGAACTAGCGGTGATATAGGTGATGGATCTAGTAGCTCTAGTAGAGCTTTGGAATTTGAAGGCAAAGAGAATTTCGTGTCTGGCAATTGTTTCGCAACAAGGATGATGTAATGCTTACTGTTAAAAATTACAACATCCAAAGATTTTGAGTTTAGAGTTCATGAGTCAGACCACGCAATTTATCATGGTATGTGTATGAAGTGTAGCACTAGGTGTAATTGGGCTATAATGTGTCATATAGCCGAAGAAAGAAATTGTGGATTGTTCAAAAGTATAATAGCACGCACACCTATGTCTTTGCTTTACAATCGTAACACTATCACCAATTGGATAGTAACGTCATGTGTCACATAATACTCCTCGTGGTTCAAGCAAATCCGACAATATCAATCAAAGTGTTAAAAGTAGACATGGAAGCCTATTACAAGTGCAGAAAGGTGTAGCTCACTAGACAGAAGACTATTGCTCATATATATGGCGACTGAGAAGACTCTTACCAAGCCTAGCATTAAATGAACTATTGGATCCAGCCTCAAACTAAGTGTTGGGCCCACCTTAGAATTGACAACTACATCCAACCTCAAAGTGAGTACCTAGCCCAGTGTGGAAATGAGCACTAGACTCATTGTGACTCCTATAATCAGCATCATCCTCTCTAGCCTCTACAGCACCACCTCGAGTATGCTAACTAGCATGAGTCCTAGCATTGTCTACTTGGTGCTCTATTCGATTAAGACAAAATAAGCATTGGTGGTCCCTTTGCTAGTACATCATCGAGTAAGTATGCCTTATAGGGGCTTAAAACACATGGGGTACAGATAAAAACCTCTAGGCATTTGTGTGGTACCGATCATAATAACCAATGGAGGGACAAAGGTCAAGTGATGACAACATAAAACCAACTACATATGTGAGTCATTCCTCTCCTCCAAATGTCGATGGTACTATGCATGCTATGTAGGCCACCATTGTCGGTCCAGCCTACGTCCGTCCATAGCATAGAGCCTATCAGTGTTAACAAGCTCCTACAGAATATGTTGGTGCCCCATAGTGGTGGATGACAGCATCACCCATCACTCATTGGGAGCCATAACAGCAATAATGGGATCCATGTACATAGTCCATACAAACTGTAATAATTTAGAATAAATGTATTAGCAAATTTTGCACTTAAACCTATCATAGGCATAGCCTAATTTTTTTAAAAAAAATTATCCCATCAATGGTGATAGCATCAATGAGTGACTTCATATGTAGTAATTGAGGCTTATCTGAATTTGTCCTCTTCGATAGTCTTGCCCACCTGAACAAAGAATAATTCATATCTTAGACATAATTTGAAGGGATAAATGTGACATGAAAATTAAAAATAACATAGTTGAATACTTGCTAGCTAGAAGCCACTTGATCTCACAATGTCTAACTGGACAAAGTGTTAGGATTCAATAACATGCCCACACAACAGTAACCCAGCACAACCTCCAAGTTCTATCACCTCATGATAAGTTACTCTACACAGGTGGTGATACAAGGTTTTCAACACTATGGAGCCCCAACTGAAGGTCCTGTAAAAGTCAAACTATTGCAACAGCTGCAATCACTTTGTGTGAACTCAGGAGCTAGATTTGTAGGTCATCCAAAATTGACTAATCAACTGAATTATGTAGGCCCAAGGGTGCTACTACACCATTAACTATGACTGCCATGACAAATCATAATCTCTAGGAAATGTCCTCTCGAACCGCAATAGGTTCACCATAGAACTTGATCTCTATCCAACGGCTAGTATAACTCCTAGCAGCTCCTCATACATCACCCATATTTCTCTTTCGATATGAGCTTACCACCCACTTATGCAACCACAAGCAAGTAACCCATCGACCTGGAGCCCCAAATGAAACACCATGTCGTCGAGGGTAATGGTGCACCTTTTGCAAGGAAGGTGGAAGGTGTGGGTTTGTTAGCGCAATCTCTAAATAAGCTCGCTACATAGAGCATAATCGTACTTGAAATGGCCAATCTGGGCGGCCTCCCAATACCCAGCTACTTGCAAATACAATTGCATGCAGGGTTGTGGTGGCACCCCCAAGCCCAACACACATACGATACAACACTCAATCAAGTTGTATGAATTTGTAAAAAATTAAAATACTTCGATATGATGCTAAATAATAATTAAGTTAACGTAAAATAACATTAATAATTATTAAAGAAATATTGTTACCCTAAACATAAACTAACTTAATTATTAATATACATAAATCATTATTATTCGTAACAAAAATAACCTAAATATTTATCCCTAATTCTAATTATGAAAACTATAAATGTAATCGTCAATAAATAAATCTAATTACAAATATAATTAATCATCCTTATATACTAATCACAACTTCAAAATCCTAAATTCAATTACTTAAAAGCCCTAAATGTTATCAAATTAAACCATAAATCCTATTTCTACAAATGTTACCTAATTACAAACCATATGTCCCATACTACTGTAATTACCTAATTACAAACTCTAACCAAACCCTAATTACAAACCCTATATACTACTACCTAAAAACATAAATAAATTAAATTTTAAAAATGAGATATAAAAAAAAAATTAGTTTTTCATCCAATTTCCCTATGTAACTCCCTAGTACTCATTTCTATGTGTTTGAGTTACATAAAAATTAATACCAAGGAATCACGCCTTATTTTATGAGCTTTTTAGTATTAGACATAAATATTGCTAAAAATTCTAATGAAAATTTGACATGGTAACAGTATAGATACCATGCCTCATGTAAGACAAAAAATCATAAGTAGAATAACCAGTCATCCATAGCTCAACCTGTTGTTCGAAATGCAACATTCAAGTATATCACATATCATCATCATAAGGCATACAATGCCACTCAATCCACAATATAAACATAGTAATGTAATATTAGGATATAAGCAACCTCATGGATCAAAATAGCTAAGAGAATACTAAGGCATGACCTCAAGCCACAAAATACAAAACATTGAAGAAATAAGGGGTCTCGTAACCCAAATACAAAAAAAGATTCAAGTTCCAAAATCCAAAAAAATAAAATGACATAATTGTATAAGCATAGAGCAAAATAACTCAAAGATTTCAAAATATCAAATGAGATCAAGTGATATAGCACAATCTCCAAGCAAGGAAAAAGCAACAATACTCCAGCAACTAAATCTCTGCATCAGGATCTACCTACTCATCTAGAGATGATATGAAAAAAGGTAAAAGGTGAGAAATCAATTGAAAGCTCAGTAGAGGCATATGCAATTAACATGATATCATTATCATCTCTAGTCTACCTTGCTTTCCTTTGAAAACATTAATATACAATTATGAGGTTCAATTGTAGGATTTTGTAATCATTCTTTACTAAGGTAGAGGTGTCTTTCAGCATGGTCTTGGCATGAAATGTACATGTATGCATGAAAGAACTTTACTAGTATAATTAAAGAGACATGCATGCATAGAAAGGACTAGGCTTACTCATTAAATGTCACAAGCATGCATAAATGGTTATCCTAGTGCAAGTCATCAAGTACATCATAGTTAAAGTTTTTTCTTTGGTTTTAACTACCTCATAACTTTTGTGTTTCTATCTGTTCCTATAGATCCCACTATTCTTTCTTCTCATTTAATCTTGGTTTAGACAATTTAAAGGCTATAAGCTCTTGCTTAACAGGTTATCACCAGTTCCTTAATACGAACCGACACCAAAATCCTCATGTGCACTTATAAAGAAAATCAATGCCCAGTCTTCGCTGGTTCTCAAAACAATTCAGTGTTAGCACCCTCTTTATCGACATAAGTCGACCCTTAATCTTTGTGTCTTAATTTTGATTCCTTATTCCTTAGTTTTTCCTCTTTTCCCTCTTTCCTTAAAATAATTCTTTTCCTCATAAGTAATGCAAGCATAAGTTTCAACAATGAATTCTAAAGCCCTTTTCTTTAAAATAAGAAAGATCACAACAATAACTCAATAGGTGAGCATAAACATTAGTAACTGATCATTCATTATGACAAGATAGATCAAAATGCTACCATATGGTAAATCAAAACTCATCCAAACTTCCATTCTCACTTCCAAAAATAATATTGTTTTAACTAGAGTTTCATTATTCAAGAATTATAAATTCATAAAAGGAAACACAACCTAAAACCATTCTTAGTTTCGTTTAGACATTTTACTAAACAATTAGCATGTATAAAGAGCAATTTTCATGCATGAGGTTGCTCACCACCCAAAACACCACCAAAAGTCATATTCCTAAGTTTTTATGCATTAAAAACAAGGGATTATATAAAATCCCTTAGGGCCTATTTGGTTTGAGTTTCTAGTTTTTAGCTTTCATTTTTAGTTTTTCAGTTTTCCAGATTTTGTTAAGAAAATACTGAAAACTGGAAATGAAAACTGAAAATTGGAATTTATAGTTTTCAGAATTTTCAGTATTTCCTTCACAAAATATAAAAAATTGGAAACTCAAACCAAATAAGCCCTTAATTTTCATAAAGATCCAATCCAAAGCATCACAAAAGCATGATAAAGTGTACCTATTCAATACATAACTGAATTTTACATGTTTATGCATATAACTTCCAAGATTACCTCATTAATATAGATTTATGCTTTTGTAAACATTAGATTTGTATCAAACTAACTACCCATCCAATAAATATGTAAAAGCTCAACCCCAAAAAACCTTTACTTTCGTTTAAAATTTTTATCAAATACATGACATGCATATTTACTCAATTTTCCTACATCATACTTCATACCTCCAAGCACCCCACTTAAAGTTATATTTTCAAGCCCTCATGCCTCAAAAACAAAGGTATACATACATACATACATACATACATATATATGTATATACTTCTAACATTCAAATTTGCTCATAACCCACCAAAAACTCAACCAAAGCATGATGTAAAATGGCCCCCAATTACCAAACCGAGAATGCTTCATCGAGAGGGGGAAACAAGGATTGTTTTTCAACAACATTCCAATATTCATAACAAACATAAATATTATAGCTCTAAAATTTAGCAAAACGAAAAAATAAAGAAAAGGGAAAACATAGAAACCCCTATCAACTATGAAAAATGGAGAGGAGTAAGCACCAAGGACTCCCACAAGTTGAATGGAGAAGAAAATCTTCTCTTCCTAGCTCCAAAATGGCCGCGGATTAGGGGGTTCAATAGGAAAAGGAGGTGAGCTTTTGAAATGCAAAAATGGAGAGGTGGTGTTGTGTTTGGTAAGGGAGGATTAATGCGTTTAAATCTTGGGAAAGATAGAGTGGTGGGATTGGGGTTTGGATTATAGAAATGGAAGAAAGTGAAGAGAAGGTGGAGAGAAAAAGAAAGTTGTTTGAAGAATAAAAGAAAGAAAGAAAGAAAGAAAAGAGATGTAATAGGGGAGAGGAGGGAAAGCATAAATAAGAAGGGGGATGGGGTTTGGGTTTTCCTTTTTTTTATGAGAGTGTGGGTTATGTGAGAAGAGTAGTTTAGCAATTAGGTGTATATAAATAAGGATAATCTAGGGATTTCACACACAAAATCACTACAATAAACATGAAATGGTCATTAAAATATTATTTTCACATACATCTAATTCCAAACAAAGATTATTTAATTCATCCATTTTAGAGTTTAAATTTCAAAAGGAAACACATAGAGGGAAACTAATTTTACTGAGATGCTAAATTAATTATGAATGACTAATTATCCATTAGCTAACCAAAATAATTAGTGCATAGAAATTGGAGTGTTACACCCTACAATGTGGGTCAACTCATCAAGGTGATAAAGATTACTTCTCTCCATTTTAACTATTTCACACCAACTTTTCATAGTAAAGAAAGTGTGGAAAAAGGAAGCTTTTTGAAAGTCACCGTGTGAGAACCACTTCCATCAATTTCACTTTTATAAGCAATCTAAAATAGAAATGTCCTAAATATACTAAATGCTTGTATTTTTTAAAGTAAAGATCCATCGTGGCATTTGTGTAATTAATGTATTCTTTATTTTATTTGGGTGAAAAAGCTGTAAAAAATTTTAGATCAAAAGATTAATCAAAATAAATATAGTATTTTTTGCTAACCTCTAATTTAGGTAGATATCTTGGTGTCCCTCATATTCATCAAAGATGTAAGGCCTTTAGTTTCCAATTTATTATTGATAGAATATCAAATAGATTAAATGATTGGAAATGTCATACTTTCTCTTTTGTAGGAAAAATAACATTAGCAAAGTTATATATTACTGCTGTTCCTAGTTATGTTATGTAGATTATGAAACTCCCTAATAGTATTTTTATAAAAATTAATTGTATTTGCAAACAATTTTTTTTGGGGTCTCTAGATGTTAGAAATAAAGTTCACCTTATTAATTAAAACAAAGTTTGTTATCCTAAAGGGAAAGGGGAGCTTGGTTTTAGAAAGGCCAACAAGGTTAATCTTACCTATATGTTGAAATTAGTGTAATAACTTGTGTAATATATGAGAATGTTAATTAGATTAAATGCAAAATAGATTATATGATTGGTGTAATAATTATGATGATAACATGTTATTTACCTGAATCATAATATAATAATACAATACAATACAATTAAATTTATGTTTAAATTTTCACAGAATACTATGCACATTCCATGATATCGCATAAACTACAAAATAAAAATTACTTAGATTAGATATTTAAACATAATTAACTAAGTAAATGTATATAAATTGAACTACTATACTCGTGTAATGTATGAAAATGATGAGAATAATCAATAACTACATTTTGAGCATAAGAATTGTTATAGACAAAATTGAAAACTTAATAATACTCAAAAGAATTTTATTCAAATAATGTTTATATAATGAAATAATCTTCCCAACTATTCCTTTTTTTTTATCATCTAACTAAGATATCAATAATATTCCACCACATTTATTATTAATTATAGTGTAAAGAATTAAAGAGATAGTCAAAATAACAAAACTATAGAAATGATTTGAAATTATGGTAAAAATTTTATTTAATTAGAGGTAATATTAGTTTACTTATTTTTCAATTAAATGAGATTAGAATTAAACAAAAAGCGAAGCAATAACAACATGCTAAGGAAAAAGTAAGCATAAACAACACTAAATAAAAACTTTCATTATTTTCTACCATTGCAATTGTTCGAATATTTTGATTTGGTGATTCATCAATGCTAGTTGAATCTATCCTAGCTAAATTATTCAATAGTTATAGAACGGGTGCCATCCTATTCTGAAAGTATATATATTGATGCACTTTTTTTTTTTTTTTTGGAAAATTACATGACAAATCTCAAACTTCCTAGATAGGAAACAAGGAGGAAAAGAAAACAGAACATAGAGGTCTCTTACACACATTAAAATAAAATCATACCAAAACATCTATAATTGTTCCGAACTATTAGGAAAATTGCACACCATGACTTGTAGATTTAAAATCACACAATGATTAGTTGAGCTATTATGGAGATCCCATACCAAGGCACATAGTTTCATACTAAGCAAGGACTTAGTTATAGCAGAGACCACCCCTCAGATTAATACAACAATTTAGACCATTAACCAAACAAAAATTAGCCCAAAGATTTAGCTTCATGCATAATAAAGTAGTAGGCAATAACATATGATATAATGACTCCAACTTAAATTGCATCAGTAAATATAAATGGCACTCCATGTAGGAAAATGTTGTAGCTTGTCAACAGGTATAAGTAGCACAAGTATAAATAGCAAAAACCTATAATAGCAACAATTTATAATTAAAAGCAAAATTGATTTTTGGCACAAAACATAATTCAAACACCATGTAACTTAATATATAAGTTAATTATCGAAAAAAACTTAATATATAAGTTGTTTGATAACTATTAAAACACACTCCCAGCATTATTAACACTGATGAAAACCCCCTTGAGGCCCAATCTGTGGAGACTCAAACCAGCAAGGCCTGCATCAAATATCTTGTATCATTATTTTTTTATTCTTTCCCTTTTTAGATAGAATTAACTCTGCTACATTTTGTATTTCCTTTTTCTTCCCATTTAGATTTTGTTATAGGAATTATAGTTTATTAGCATCTTTTCTTGATTTGTTAAGCTGTGGCACGTCAACAGTAAGCAATGGCTCTTGTATATATATAGACCTGTACATAAAAAAAAATATCCACCAATCCTTGTCTTCTCTATTCTTACATATTCTGTCTTCCTATTCTTTTAATAACATTAGATAACCACTAATCTCCACTGTATAATATATGGAAAACACACTGCAATGCTACATATGAAAAACACTAAAATTGGACTTTAATGTATTACCTAGTTAATGGAATTCTACTATGTTTCTTTGCAACAGGAAGATACAATCAACTCATCTTTCCCAAAATTTATGAAGTTTATTAGATAAAACATAATGTAATTACATTATAAAATTAGCTTCAGAAATTTTGGGTAATGGAAAAAATAGCTTCAGCGGCTGCTAAAAACGTCCACATATGAACTCTTTAGTACTTGGTTCACAGTAAATTTATTTTGCTGTTTGCTTCTATGTGATTATTCAGAGCAGTCCCTAATTCTCATTGATTATATTCCCTTTGGTAAACCAAATTACTCTTACCCCTCGAATTAAGCTTAGCCAAAATCATGGTTTAATGTGAGTGATGAAGAATCATGACACATGAAATCTCTTGTCGGATCATGGAGTTTCAATTTGTATCCAGTGACAAACTCTTGTAAGCCAATAGCTTCCACTTCAAATCCTACAAAATCAAAGAAATGTGATAATATGGAAGAAATATTAATCAGAATCAAACTGGAAACAAAAAAGACTAAAAACCAATAAATTCTGCTCAAAATCATACAAAATTTAAATGCGATAATATGGAAGAAAAAATAGATAACAAATATTATTTTTAACATTCAAAACTTAATTAGTTTTCCATTTGTCTCTATGGAAAAGAACTTAATGGTGGAAATAATCAATAAAAAGGAAAAAAAAACTTCTTTAGAACCATTTTCTTGTAAGGATATTTTCCAAACAACTGTCATAAAATGAAAGCATTTTTTTCAAAGAGATATGATATAATTTATAAACCTTTCTTATTGTTCGATTTAGTCAAGAAAATGATTTTCCCATCTTGGAATGACAATTTATTATCTCCTCCTTCAATAGGATGTAAAAATTTAATCAAGAAAATACTTTCTTTGAAAATAAAACAGAGAAAGTACCACAAATATTTTGTTGATCATATTTTCTACAAGACAAATGGATACTAAACTCTAGTATTTGTAAAAAAAGGGGGGGGGGGGTTGCCTTGAAATCAATTGGTAGATAAACAAAATCATAAGTTCCTTTATGGTGTTGATCAATTGCAGCCAACACCATCTTGAAACCATCTTGAAAGTATACATGCATATTAACAAATCATATTCAGTAAAAGGAAAATAGATGAAAAGTTCATCAAATCTAGCTCATAAAGGATTTCAATTCAACAAAAATAGAATAAATGAGAAGTAAATGCATCATCACTAGTCGAGTCACTCACCTTTGTTTAGAGCACCGCCACGTCCTCCATCACACACCACTGCAAACTATCATTGGGACACAGAATGAACAAAGAGACATAGATGACATACATCTAACGATAACATGTATGAATAATTTCATGTGTACCTGTTGATATGGCTTGAAACAAACTAGATTAGATTATGTCCATATCAATCAAAATATTCCCAAATTTATCTCATTATTTTCAATCTACATTCCAATTTTTTTAGTGATTTTCCACAAATTTTGGTTACCCTAATTTAGTACATGTGAAGCTAATTACAATCATGAACTTAAATAAACATTGAATGTTAAAATTTGAATTGCAAGGAAATATCTAAAAAGTCATTCTTTAAGTAGTGCAATACAATTCTACTATTAAATGCATAATCGTCCATGATATTCTAATGATATACAATAATTACCATTATGATTTTTTCAAAAAAAAGGTATTAATTTTTAAAGTTATGAAAATTGTGGGCTATAAATTACTTTGGAATAGACACTTGGAAAACTTTCCTCCAAAGGAATCTTGAATATTAGTATTATAAATTATATATTACAAATTATACATTAGCTTGGAATATAGTTACCAATCCTTATTGTCTTTGGGATATGGTAATAAGACATAAGGATCACTATGCACATGGAGCAATTCCAGATAATAAATCTAGGACAATCGCGTCAAATGCTTGGAAAGGTATTATGCAAGTTTGGTTTATTTTAAGAATACCTTAATTTGGAGATTGAGTGATTGTAAGACTATTAAAATTTGGCTAGAACAGTGGCTTTTGAATGTTCATGCCCTAGGTGATCTTTCCTTAACGATGTTGGATGAAGCATCTTTAAATGATATAATGAATCAATATATAACAAAAAGTGGTGGTTAGGATTGGGAGAAGTTAAGTCTCTTTTATCTCCTGATTATTTTAATATTATTGTTCCTATCAAAGCCCCTTCTCCATGTGCAGGTTCAGATCTTGTTACTTGGTTTCCTACTATTTTAGGGTTGTTTTCTCTTAAGTGAGTCTATAATAATTGGTTGGATGTTGAGAACTTTGAGCATACTATAGTGTTTAAAGATATTCAGAGGATAAAATCTCCTCAAAGATTGAAAACTTTCATGTGGATGGTGGCTAATGAGGCTTTACTCACAAACACTGCACGTTTTAGAAAGGGGCTTAACATCACAAGACATTGTATCCTTTGTAATAAAGTGCATGAAACAATTCTCCATTTGATTTGTGATTGTGAGATTGCAAAGTAAACATGGAAGAACATTGATCTTAGTCTTAGTTCAAGTATTTTCTTTAATCGACCTTCAACGAGTTGGCTGGAAGGCAATTTATTGAATAAGACTCGTTTTATTCATAATTAACAACTTGTAATTCATTATGGTACTATCGAGATTTAGTTATTTTTTAAGGAAAGACTA
Organism: Dalbergia cultrata; assembly: GCA_031216105.1. Taxonomy (NCBI): domain Eukaryota; kingdom Viridiplantae; phylum Streptophyta; class Magnoliopsida; order Fabales; family Fabaceae; genus Dalbergia; species Dalbergia cultrata. The sequence continues at coordinate 23,033,701 of CM062353.1, read as the reverse complement.
ATGCTCATTCTTTACTTGCTTATAGGGTTCAAATACTTGCTAGGGATTATGAGGGAAACTTGAATTTGTAGTTTGTGGCTAAGTCCAAGATGCTATCAGTGGTAGTAAAACAGATTGGGAGGAAGCCTCCACCTCAAGGTTGGAATAAAGTCAATATCAATGGTTGTTGTATACTAGACAATTCTATTGCAGCTTGTGGTGGCCTAATTAGGAATCATGACGATGGTTTTGGGGTAGGTTGGAGTTTCAATCTTGGAACTTGTTCCAATAATTTATCTGAGCTGCGAGGCTGCTTTCTTAGGTTTGTCTGTTGCAAGAAAATATGGACATTAGAAATCTTATTTTAGGTATTGATTCTTTGTGTATTTTTTAGTTTATCAGGCGTGTTGACATACCATTGTCATGCCTTATTAGTTGAAGCTATTAGGAACTTAGTAGAGAGAGATGATTAATTATTGAAATTTGTCTTGTGTATTGTGAAGTTAACGTGTATGCTAATAAGTTTACTAAACATAGACATAGTATTTCCTTAGGTGGAATTTTATTTGAAAGAGCTCTATTTTTTCTTTGGGTTGAGTTTTTTAGCTTATGTTTTTGGAATTTGTAAACCTCCTACTATGTTTTAGTAATTTTTATTTGTTAGGCTTTGGCCCCAATATATATATAATAGTATGTGTATACACTTACTTCATTCAATAACTCTTTATGGATATGAGATTTTATCAATTTAACTGTTGAATTCAAAATTCTTACCAAGAAATCAAGTATATCAAATTTCATACCATTTAAAAATAATTTGATATTTTATCATACAACTTTTATTTAACGGATAATATATTTTTAAAAATACAAGTAAATATTATTCATTAGAATACATGCATGTTATTATTTGATTAGTTTGAAATTTGATATGCTTTAATCATTAGATTAATATCAATTAATTCAATGGTCGAATTGATTAAATTTAAGTTTGATAGAGTTATTAAAAGAAGTAAATGTGTAAAACTTACTGTTACAATAAATAGATCCACACTTATATATATATAAAATAAAAAAATAAAAACATTTTTTTTTCAATTTACATTAAAAAAGTTCTTTTAGCCTTGCGTAGCACCGGCACAAAGCTAATAAAATTAAATTTACATTATTAAAAAATTATTGAAATAGTAACTTGAAAAGTTAGGGTTTTTATTTTTTATATGGTATTTTAATTTAACAATTCCTCATATATGAGATTATGGAAAAATTGACATGAATATGACATGCAGACCTTGCCATTAGTGAAATTAGTTTTTGAAAATACTATATTCTTATAAATTATGACAAAAACTTAAATTGTAATAAATTATCGGTGCAAATCTCATATAAAAAAAAATTACCATAAATTTTAATCTTTAACTGCATCAAATTTTTTTCCCCTTGTATGCAGGCAGCACTCGCATTTTAACTTGGCATCCCTTGATATTACGAACCCTAGTCTTCCTTTCCTAGTTTTGTATTAATTTGTTCAGCACTACCAAGTCTGGAATCATTTTACATATAAACCACATAAAATAAAATAGACTCACAACCAAAGATCTTCTGTGTCTGCCTCATTGACTCTCTCTCTCTCTCTCTCTCTCTGAGCAGTGGCGATGGCAATGGCGGATCCAATCTGGAAGGCCCTGATGGCCTTAGCGCTGGTAGCGTCGTTCTTGGTGTGCTCGTCACACGCTTCCTCCGACGTCCCTTTCATCGTGGCTCACAAGAAGGCCTCACTCAACAGGCTCAAGTCCGGCGCCGAAAGGGTCTCCGTCACCATCGACATCTACAACCAAGGATCCTCGTATGCTCCGATCTGCCATCCACGATTCTCCTTTTCTTTCTTAAGATTTTTGTGTTAAATGTCCCAGATCTCAATTCCCCATGTGCTTGCATGCTCTGATCGATTGCTAGAATTGGATCTTTGTTTTTTTGAAAATTTTTTTTGGTGAGTGTTTTTTGTTTGTGCTATATAGGTAAGAGATCGGGTATTTGTTTATGATTTTTTTTTTTCTAATATGTGATGTGGAAAATTGAAAATGGAAGTGTAGTTTTTTATGTGCTGGGATGAAGGTGAAGGTAATGGTAGCGAACTATAAATTGGTAATTTTGTTAGTAATCGATTTATTTTAGCTTATAGGGCGTGCTTCTTTTGCTTGCACGAGTAATTCAGTGGAGGGAAACAGATGGGTTTTAATCCGATTGTTGAATATATGAGGAGTTCCTGTGTAATTTGATAGCTTTTCCAATTAGTTGTGAAAAATTGATCCTTTTGGGAGCTCAATTGGAGTTTCTAGGATTTATACTCGTGCTATTTCAGATTTGATGTGTGGATGTTTCAAAATATGAAGGAATATAATTAGTTTGCTTATTTCGGTGCTTAAATTGTTAAGTGTTGGCTGGAGGACGGTACCAAAATGCGAATTTCATCCGTGTTTTCATTGGATTGTGGGTTTAATTACTGGCATTGACTATGCCAGTAGAGGGTGTAAATCAGTAAGATGGGGCCTTGTGTGCTGTGACTACGATTGAATCATGGTTTGGTTTCCCTAACTTATGACCTCTTGAGTTCCTCTGTTTATCTCACAATGAAATAGGTTAGCAAGCTTGTGTTAATAGGCCTTGTAAGTTGTGATTCCTTGACTGTCTTGTTGAGTTGTTAAAATAAGTATTTTCTGTTAATCAAGACAGGAGGTACATTAATATAAGGAATTTTGGTTGTGCTGGCTTGTGCTTGTGCTCCCACAGAATAATTTTGCTGATACATTTTGGAAAATTGATGCCTGTAAATGTATTTTTAGATGATTGTGTCTTTAACACGAGTAGTAGAGATGTAAAGTAAACCTTAAGGTCAATGAAGGTATTCAAATAAAGCATGCTAAAAGATAGAGGCCACAGTCAGAGGATGAGTTGACAATTTTGCATGATAAGCCAGTGAATATTTCGCTTCACTTATAGCTATTAATTATTTTATGGTATCTAATTTTATTTCTATGTTTGCCTTTAATTTTTGGTTATCCTTTGTACTTACCCTTTTTGTTCCTTTTGTTGAAAGGACTGCATATGATGTAAGTCTAGCAGATGATAGCTGGCCAAGTGATGTTTTTAATGTGATCAGTGGTAGCACTTCAAAGTCATGGGACAAGCTTGATGCGTGAGTTTCATGTTATTTGCTGTAACTTTTTTACTATACTCTGTTACCTACTCCTGTTTCTTCTCTGTTGCATTCTGGTTTGTTTCATTTTTTTTATTTATTTACGAAGAGATCATGTTATTTTCAGTGGTGGCATCCTCTCCCACACATTTGAGCTGGAGGCAAACACGAAGGGAGTATTTTCTAGTGAACCAGCTGTCATAAAGTTCCGCATTCCCACAAAGGCTGCTTTACAGGTTTAATATATGTTTGCGTTGTTGTCTATTTTCGTATCTGCCTATGTGGTGAGCAAACTTTTCTTATAATAATACTAATAATAATTTCTTGCTATTAGGAGGCATTTTCAACTCCCATATTGCCTTTAGATGTTCTTGCTGATAGACCTCCCGAGAAGAAGTTTGAATGGGTATGTTTCTTCTTACCTGACTTATACACGAATCAGCTTCAATTTCTTTTGTTGACTAATGTATTGCTTTTTGGTTGCATGTAATCATATCTTGTTGAACCCAATTTCTCAGGCTAAGGTATGAACAATTATTTTTGCTCTTTGTATTTGCAATCTTCAAAACTATTTGTGATGTGAATGACATCACTTTGAATTACCATGAGTACTACCTAATTTGGTAGTTGATTTTGCATGTCGTGGGTCAACCACCATGATGATATGGACAATATGGACCACATTTACCTTTCCTTTAGAATGAAACTTTATCCATTCTTGAGAAATATATTGTTTGACAAGTCGTGTATGTAGTGATGAATAAAATAAAGTTGATCTGTTTTTGCATGCCTGTGCACTTTTCTCTCTACAGGTTTGAGTTTCACCTAGGGAATGATGCAGTTTCATATCTTTATGATGATATGTTCTTTACGACTACTTTCTAGTGCAAATCATTATCTTAATGTCAAAATGTTATTGTTCGCAGAGGTTGCTGGCTAAGTATGGATCTCTGATCTCAGTGATATCCATCGTGGTTCTGTTTGTATACCTGGTGGCTACACCATCAAAATCCAGTTCAAAAGGAAGCAAGAAGAAGCGTTAAGCGGAGCAGATTAGTGCGTTTGCAATCAGCCATTTAGGAGGCTAGAGATATTCTGAGTCTTCAGTTTTTTTTACCTAGTTAGAGTGAGTGTACGATGTTGTTGGGACTTTTTTTGAATGAAGGATCAAATGTTAGTGAGAGAACAAATTAATTTCTTGACAGCCTAGCCTGAACAAGTTGTTTTCGAATCTCACTGGACTAGATGGATCTTAACTAGCAAAGTAAATTTATTGATCACGTAATCTCATAGCTACGTTGAATTGAACACCATATATTAACTTCTGATGATCTTTCCATCGATGAGTTATTGGCTACTTTATGAGATCAATCATTTACAATTCTGTAGCGTGGGCTTGCTAAACTTCAGGGGTCACTTCGTCCTTCTTTGCTATGCCTCATTCAATAGTCTACTGTCTACTAGCCATTCTCTTCCCTTATGAAATGCTTGCGAGTTTGAATTTTAGAAGGGAAGAAAAGATGTGCAGAGTAAAATTTTAAGATTTCATTCAACCCCTTTCTTTTCTTCCATCCCTCTCCAAAACTCAAATTCTCAAATTAACAAACATATGTGCGTGCTTTCTTGTAGCTGTGTTTGTCCTCGTGCCTCGAAGAAACAAGATGAAAATTAAAAGAGATTGATCGAGTGCTCATTCCTGATAAGAACTCTCTCTCCTAATAGGGATAAAGATTTGTATATGATTTTATATTTAACAAGTTCCCTTGGATATCACCCAATGAAGATGAAGAGAGACGCTCGTTTTCTTTGTTTGGTTTCATGAAGGATAAGAATGGAACTGTATGCAAATGAAGGGAAGTTTATGCAAATATATGGTGGCACTGAAAATGTTCCTGAGCACATCCTTCCCTCCCTTTCCATCCAACAAGGGATCAAAAATCTGTTGGGAGTTGCTGATTCAAAATCATTCAAACTTCCTTTCATTTGTTAAATTCACATGCCACATACGGAATAGTTTATCCTTCCCTCTGGCTTTCATTTCCTTTTAAAATGAGGTGCGAAACAGACCCTTGGAGTTCTGGCTTACTTTCAGATTGTGACTGGTTGGTTAAAATTTCCGTTTAATTTTCTCTGGGTTTCCCCCCTTCCTTCTCAGAGTATCCCCTCACTTGTCAAGTGAGAAAGTAATCTCTTGGGATATGATTAGGTGCCTAAGAGGTGTTTCTTGTTTTCGAGGGAAGAATAATGAAAACCTTGTTTAAAAGAGATTATAATATTTTACCAAAAAATAGAAAACCTTGTTTTTCCAGTAGTTTGGTTCTATACAAAACTTATATCAAATTCTTGTATTAATTCCAATTTTCAATCAATTGCCTTTGAATATTTTCTTAAAATAAGTAATTTAAAAACTCAAAATATGGACTCAAGTATTTTATGCAATGAATATAAACTTAATGTTCACTCATCAGTCATCATTCTTTAATATGAGAATTTAATGGAGTAGAAATAGAGAACAATGTAAGTTTTTCCTTTAACTAATCAATTTATTTTAGCCCAATTCGTTTGCATAGCGTATTGAATTAAATATGTGAAGCTTGTTTACTAGCATGCTGGCCGTCAAACTGTTGGATCGGCAAATTGGATCGAGAACTAATCCTTTGATCGATACATTCTCGGTTCAATCGGCTGGGTTAATAATGGTACGAAAATTAATATTTTCAAAACTAGCACAGGGTGTTTGGAAATCCCTAAAATTTAATTCTATTAAGAAATTGAATTAAATTCCATGGTTTGGAAGCAACTTAAGTGAATGAATTGAAATTCCACGGGAATTGAAATCCAACAAAACTAAGGAATTGAAATCAGACACACATGGGTGAGATTTGATGTGAGAATTGAATTCCAACAAATAAGAATACCAAAATAACCTTAGTTGAATGTAATTTTTTTCCTAGCCTATTACTAAAGGATAAAATGGTAAAAATAATTAAATTAATTCATTTTGAAACTCATTCCAAACTAAGGAATTGAATTCAATTCTTTAATTTACTGATTCATTCAAAACATAAAAATTATATTCAATTTCATACGGAATTCAATTCTTGATAGAATTCAATTTAATTCCATCTCATTAAAAGTTTCTAAACGTCGTGGTAAACTAATATGATTAGTATTGGTTCGGAATATAAAACTCTTGTGGGTTATTAAAGTGCAAGACAATATGCACGTGAGTTTTGATTTTAGAGAAAAAAAAACGAGAAAAAAGAAATATCAGTAGTGTAAAGTTTTAAAATTTTATATTATAAATCATTTCTTTTTCTTTGCTACAAAATTTAAACTCACAAACATAGCTAGAAGGTTTCACCAAGTTTAGAGAGAGAGAAAATGGCGGCCATTGGAGCGAGAGCTTTGCGAGGGCGTCGAATGCCAAGACAGTGGATTAAGACGAGGAGGAGCTCCGATAGGCGGCTTTTTTCACACTTTTCCATGCAGAAGTGCATCAACTACGGAATTGTTTCGAATCGAATCGTCACTAAATGAAGTTGAAGCGCTTGGCTAGATTGGATTTGAATCTAATGATCTAATCTAATGATCTAAAACCGTATGAATATGAAATTCAGTCATTGGAAGGATGGTTGGGACAATGACGAGTTCTGATGGTTCCAACGAGGGTTGGTGGTGGTGGCAGGGGAGAAAAGGGGGGGAACGTGGAAGTGGAGAGGTTGGTTTTAAACTAGTTTTGTGTGGTGGTGATCTAAACCATAAACTTATTTGAAAAAAAAAATCGATTCTTAATGAGTCAGTTCAATTAGGTTTAAGGTTTGGTTTGATTAACCGATATTTTATATCAGCTCTATGTTTAGTCTTTGAATACTTTTTTTTCTTCAAACCTCCAATTTGATCCCTAGTTAAAATAACGGTGGACATGTTCGTCCTTTAAGAAAGTAAATATCATTTTTTATTCTTATGATTAAAAAGAAAAATTAATCCCTAACAAGTTATAAAAGTAGGTCAAAATTTTCAAATTTGTTCTTTTTAGATATCAGACAAATTGATTTCTTTTAAAAAAAGTATCCAAAGAAGTTAGTGTCATTTAAAAACATTGAACAAATTAGCTTCTGAAAAAAAAAAAGAACAAATTAGGCTCTTCAAGAATCATGAAGAGTTCAAATTGATCCCTATACAGAGAGATTAACTTATCCAATATTTTTAATTAGCAATGACTTCTTTGCGCATTTCTTTTTAAAGAAATCAACTTGTCCAGCATTATAAATTGGTAGGGACTTTTTGGTTTTTTTTTTATTTGGGACAAATTTATCTTATGCAAAATTTAAGAGAGGTTAATTTGTGAGTTTTGTCTAAAAAGAATTTCTATTGAAATTCTAAGAAAGAACTAATTTGTTCGATAATTTTAAAGGGATTTCTCTGGTACCTTGCAAGATTCATGGATACTAATACTTTTTATATAACTTATGATTGAAAGTTTATCACATATCTCACTAATTAAATTAATTTATATTTTAAGTACTCATAATTAAATCTCATAATTAAATCACAACCCTTGTATTTAAAAAGATACCAATACCCTTAGGTACCAAAACAAAAACCCAATTTAATCGCAAAAAATCACAAAATTTGTCTTTTTCTTATGGGAACATTTTGTCTGGCAATTGTCCTTTTTGGCCGAACTCCAGCATAATTTAGGCATGAACTTGCGTGTTTACTCCAATTTTTGCTGGGCCCTAAATGTTTGAAGTCATAGCATGGCTGAAAGCGCAAATTTTTTCAAGGGCCTTGCGTTTGGGTTAGCTATGGGCTTAATAAAAATAAAGAGTCCATTGCAAAGTGATTTCCTCGTAAGAGTGACAAAAGAAATACAAAAACCAAAAAAAACCAAAAGGGGGGCGGAGACAAAATATGCTTTTTTGATTCCCTAATTTATTTTTGTTTTTTATTTTAGTTTTTTAACTAATTTTTTTTACATTGGTCTCCTAACTATTTTTTTTGTTTGTTCTGGATTTATTTTATAATATTGTAGTATGATGTAATAAATTAAAATAAAATAAACTGAAAAAAAATAACAGAATATTTACACTTTTTAAAACTGTAAAAAACAGGAATTAAATCAAATATATATTAAAATAAAATTTAAAATTAAGCAAAAAAAGAAAATAATAATATAAAAGACGTAAATTGAATAATAAAAGACATAACCTTAGCTATAAAAATCAGTTTCTTGCTAGAAAATCAGTTTCAATTTTATTTTTTGAGTATCTTTTATTTTAAGTTACTGCATCATACTACAAGGTTTTTTAATTTTAATATGAATAGAGTTGCATAATATTAGGATATGTTGTTTATGGGGTAATTATGGAGGTAGGGTCGGGGTACCAGTATTCGTTGCCCCCGGATTGAGATTCAAAAGAACGAAATAAAAAATAAAAAAAAATCAAGGGGTACACGATTCACTACCCTCGAATTGTGATGCACAAGACAAAAAAAAAAAAAAATCGAGGGTACACAATTCGCTACCCTCGGGTTGTGATTCACAAGAAAAAATGAAAATATAAAGCATTGTTCCTTAATTCGCTCTTTCCCTGCCATGCACTATTCGAATTTTGTCCTTTGCCCATTGACTGCGTGCTTGCTGCCTCCTTTCTATGCCGAGCCTAATCGTGTGCCTGCTACAAGCTTGCTTGGCGCGATGCAACACGTGTCCTGCATTCTTCCGTTCATCTGCCTGCAATACCAAATAGTGGTAAGTGAATCAATCACTTGAAGCAATCCGTGAATGAAAACTGTTCTCCCGTGATATTGCTCTTCATTACTACTAACGCTATAAAAAGGAGAGTTTGGTGAAAGTTCTTTGCAGTGAGAGTGATTTTAGTTTGAGCACATAACATATTGATATTAGGTGAGCGGGTGTAAGTTTAGTTTGTAGTAGAAAGAGTAGAGCAGGGAAGCAAGTTTTTTTTTTCCGAAAAAAAGGGATAATGCAAAAAAATGCCCAGACAACAACGTGATGGAACAATGGATCCAAATGAGCATATTGCAATTCATATTTTTAATGGATATGTAAGTTAATCTTTCCTCTTTTATTATTAAATTATTTTACTAAGTTAACAATATTCTGTTCTTTATGTGTATTATTTTATTTATTATTTTTCATTTTAATTCTACTTTTATTAGTAAGTTTATTGTTATAAATTTTTAATTCTATACTTAATGTAATTTTATATTTTTAATTTAGTTTATGTATAAATTTTTATAATTAAATTCATTTTTTATTTTATTTATTATGTTTCATTTTAATTCAACTTTGAAGTTTATTGTTATAAATTTTTAATTGTATTCTAAATGTAATTTTTCATTTTTTAATTAATTTAATGTATAATTTTTTATAATTAAAATAATTTTTAATTTTACTTACTATTTTATTTTAATTATGCTTTTATTAATTTTATTGTTATAAATTTTTAATTCTATTGTAAATGTAATTTTAGATTTTTTAATTCATTTAACGTATAACTTTATTATAATTAAATTCATTTTAATTTTATTTATTATTTTTCATTTTAATTCTGCTTTTATTATTAAGTTTATTGTTATAATTTTTTAATTCTATTCTAAATATAATTTTTATATTTTTAATTTATTTTACCTATAAATTTTTATAATTAAATTCATTTTTTATTTTATTTATTATTTTTCATTTTAATTCTACTTTTATTAGCAAGTTTATTGTTATAAATGTTTAATTCCATTCTAAATGTAATTTTATATTTTTAATTTAGTTTACGTATAAATTTTATAATTAAATTTGTTTTTTAATTTATTTATTATGTTTCATTTTAATTCAACTTTTATGAAGTTTATTGTTATAAATTTTTAATTCTATTCTAAATGTAATTTTATATTTTTAAATTAATTTAAAGAATAATTTTTTATAATTAAATTCATTTTTAATTTTATTTATTATTTTCATTTTAATTATGATTTTATTAGTAATTTTATTGTTATAAATTTTTAATTCTATTCTAAATGTAATTTTATATTTTTTAATTCATTAAATGTATAATTTTTTTATAATTAAATTCAGTTTTAATTGTATTTATTATTTTTCATTTTAATTCTGCTTTTATTATTAAGTTTATTGTTAAAATTTTTTAATTCTATTCTAAATGTAACTTTATATTTTTTTAATTCAAATTTTCTGTGTTGTATAATTTTTTATAATTAAAATTTTTGTAACTAATAATAATTTATTTTTTACTTGGAATAGAAAGAAAGAAAGTTCGAGCCCCCTCATTTTTTTTTAATCATTCACTAAAAGATGCAATTATTGAGCACCTACAACGTGCTGGTTTTTACCATATTGCACAGATAGGTTGGGTGGAACTGAATGAAGCTTTAATAAAAGCTTTGGTAGAACGGTGGTGACTAGAGACGCACACTTTCCATTTTCCACAGGGAGAAATGACAATGACATTAGAAGATGTTGCCATACAATTTGGACTCCTTATTAATGGTTCACTAGTTAGTGGAATTTTACATCTAGCAGTATTAAACAACTGCAGTTAAAATGTTTCAATTTACTTAATGTTGTGCCTCATCCACGCATATTTAATAGAGGTGCAATTAATCTAAATTGGTTACAACATCATATAAGAGAGCTTGATACTAGAAATGACTCAGTATCAATAGAAATGAGTGCACGCGGATATATGTTGGCCCTTATAGGCACTTCTGTAATGCCCGATAAGACCACCAATGAGGTCCATGAAAAATATTTGCAGTTGTTGGAGGATGTTACCCGTGTTGGGACTTTTAGCTGGGATTCTGCATGTCTCGCTTGTCTGTATTGCAATTTAGATCGAGCTACACGCATATCTATAAAGCAAATTGGCGATCCTCTAGTTTTGTTACAAGTATGGGCATGGAGAAAGTTGCCTTATTTGACTCCTATACCAACACCACAGAATTTTGTTAGCTTCCCCTTAGCTTCTAGGTAAAATTTTTTCTTGATTTATTTTGTGTTGATATTGCCATAATTGTAATAAAATTGTATGTTTTATGATAGGTGGCTGCACCCATTCTATCCTCATGGCACGGGTCTAGCAAATCATCTCCATTTAAGATGGATGTTAGATAAAATGCAATCTGATCAAGTAGCAATTAAATCAATTTTTAATTTCATGTAAATCAATTAAATCAATTTTTTATTTTTGTATTGTAGATTATATGGCAACCATATAGGACTACTGAAGTTGAGGCTATGATTCCAGATCCTATTCGGACCGAGTAGGGACAACAGAGTAATATTGTTCCACTAATTTGCTTTGAGATCATAGAGTAGAACCCGTCTAATCGCGTAAGGCGACAATTTGGGCTTATCCAACCTGTTCCAGATCCACACCCAAATCTAGGGAGGGCTCATAATAAAGATTTGAGAAGGAAATAGGACAACCTTGATTGGTTATTAGCGCATCATCAGTGGGTGGAGATGTGGATGCAGCGAGAAAATTATCCCTTGGTAGGAGAGCCTTTGTAGGGAGACCCTATTGATTACCGCCCCACAAATGCATACTTATCATGGTACAAGAATAATACTTATGTGCCTCTACGATTGACACCACTAAAGCAGGATAATGCAGCCTTACCACCTCAGCCGCTGCCACCACGACCACACTCACCATCACCACCACACTCCCCGCCACCACCACCACATGATAGGTTCACACTTGTCCAAGGGGAGGTAGCTTTGGATGTGCATCAATCACCTGTCGTGCAGGAAGAAAATGTGTATCGTCCACAAATTCAATTTCCATTTCAATTTCCCCCAATTCAACAATGAGGGATAGATTTTACCACAATGTTAGCAATTTATGAAGGTCAGACTGGGGGGTTTGCAGGTTATGCAGGTCAGTCAGGGGGGTTTCCAAGTTATGCAGGTCAGTTAGGTAGTGGAAGTCAGGCTGAGGGGTCTGCTAGAGTAGGAGATGTAAGTGAGGAAGACCAAGCTGAAGGAGCTACCGATGTGGGGGAACAAGGTGGGCGAGGTGCAAGTAGATATAACTTGCATGACGATCCCCCACCAACTAGCAGGTATACCCCACCAACAATCAAAAAACCAAAAGGGAAGGGGAAAGCATATAAAGAGGGGTAGTAGTACTTCAACCTACTTTCACTTGTCTATTTCAATAAGAAAATATGTGATTGTATGATTATGTGATTATGTTACCCATTATATGATACAATGTTGTTCAATTTACTTTCATTTGCCTATATTAATTGTGCAAATAGAAAATACTACCCTGGAAAAATACATTGACATTTAACAACATTAGTAATAAGATAATGAAATAACCAGAGTGCATCCATTTGTAGAATTTCAACAACACCATTAGTAAGATAACATAACAACAACATAACAAGAAAATGAAATAACAGAAGGCAACATCAACTAAAAATGAAATAACACAAGGCAACAATAACTGAAAATGAAATAACACAAGGCAATACCAATACGAAGTTGAGCCAGGAGCATTTGGACATAGACTGTGACTGTGTCCCTCACCACGACAAAGACCACAACGTCGTGGTCCGCGCATCTCACGCATATCCATTTCATTCAGGTAGCTAGTAGATTTGGGTCGGCCCTTCATTGTGTGCTTTAAGGCGGGATTTGTGCAAATCCTCGGCCCTGTATATAAAGGCCATGCACTTTGGTGGCCCATAAACCCAAACTCATTCTTGTACACCTTGCATACGGTAATCATTCTATATACATCATCAACATAAGCTTTTCAATCAAGGCGAGTGCTGTTACAACAAGTAATCACATGACGACAGGGGAATCGATCTGTCTGAAAATCCCCACAATCACAATATCTCTGCCTCAGATCAACTCTATATTCTCTTGTACCAGACAGCTCTTTAACATTGTAGGTCTGAAGCTGTCTATCAAAATGAGTGGTCCCGAAATCTTTAGATGCCTTCTCGTTTTCTTCCAATCATCTTGCCACAGCTTCTGAGAAAGGCTGACATGCATTTCTTCATGCGTATGCTGCACTGCCTTTTTGAACAAACAACTCAGCACTCCGGAAGTATGCCGCTCGAACTAATGATGTGATGGGAAGGTTGCGAGCCTCTTTTAACACAGAATTGATACACTAGACTAGGTTTGTTGTCATATGCTCCTATTGATATCCATCATCAAATGCTAGAACCCACTTTTCTCGAGGGATTTCATCAAGCCATTCTATATATCACTAACCACGTTCGTGCATCCACTGGTAATGATGATGAAATTCTTGCTCGGTCCTTGAGTACCCTATAAAAGACAATACGAGTAGTTAAAATAATTAAAAATTACTTCTAAAGCAAGAATAAACAAAAATATAAATTACCTATGCTCACAACAAGTCGGTGCAAGTTCGGTACCTTGAACCTCCATAAGAAATTGGCAAAGATGTGCCTAACGCAATACATATGGAATGCCTTTGGAGGTTCCCATTGACCATTGCTTTGGGCTACTGCAGTTTTAATGGACTCATGACGATCAGAAATTAGTCTAACTCCATTTCGAGTCACTACATGTCTGTGCACATTGTTAAGGAAAAAAGACCACGCATCCACAATCTCACTCTCGACAACTGCAAAAGCAATTGGCAATACGTTCTAATTGCCATCTTATGCAACTGCAACTAGTAGAGCTCCTATATATTTCCCATTTAAATATGTCCCATCTACCTGAACAAGTGGTTTGCAGTATCTAAATGCTTTAATGCAAGGACCAAAAGTCCAAAACAACTTGTGAAATATTCGAGTGTTCGGCACCAGCTCACCCCCATGGCTCGCCTCTACAAAATCCAATTGAACAATTGGTCTTTGATTAGCAGCACACATTGCCATACACCATTGAAGATCTTCAAACGAGCTTTCCCAACCACCGAAAACTTTTTCAGTTGCCTTGTGCTTCACTGCCCATGGTTTTCAGTATGTTGTCATGTACCCGAACCGAGAATGAACTTCTACAATGATAGACTTTATTTTAATTGATGGATTGGAATTTACCAATGGCTTTACTAATTGTGCAATCATGTCAGAATCCAACTTTGAGTGGTCTTGTGATTGCCTCGACCTCATGCAAATGTGCGGTCCATTGTACTTCCTGATTTTCCAATAATCCTTATTCTTCCTTAAACTGGCCCTTAGAAGCCACAGACAAGCCTGCCCATATTGTACAGATTTACAATAAAATGTCTTTGGTTCTAACTCTTCAACTTTGTAATCTGCTTCTTTATCTATGCTATATTTTTTAATTGCCTTAGTTACAGCCTCCTTATTGTCAAATTCCATTCCAATAAAGAATTTAGCATTGATAACAGGAGCTCCTACCAAGCACCAATATTAAAAATAAAAATAATTGGAATAATAAAAAATAAATGGACAAAAAAAAATAAATCTATAGAATTTGCTAAATTCAAAATTTTAAATTAATTCTAGAATTAGCAGCACATACCCATGTTTTGAAACTATGGAAACTCGGGAGCATTTATAGCTTCAAGATCTAATGCACGCATGAAAGATGGCTCGTTATTTAGGTATTTCCTGGCCACTAGATTTGGCATATTCTTTTCACTCGTAGCATCATTCACATCAGCATCATCATCATCATTGCCACTTTTATATTCTTCTTCATCACTTTTTTCCCATACTACTTCTCTTTCTTTAAATGAGCTCGACTCATAAGCTACATTCCGAGCAACAACTTCTTCAAATTCAACATACAATTCAATGGCACGATTGTTTGGCTGGTGTTGTTGATGTATACGAAACATCTGTTGAATGCTTTCATCATTGATGATTGGAACTGCTTGGTAGTTTATGAAGCCACCAAAAGTTGAGGATGGACATCTATATCTTATATATGTCACTTTCTTTTGAGTATGTGGATTTATAGATTGACAAAGAGCATTGTCTAGCTCCATAAATGAGAAAGTATATGGAATAAAAATATTTATTGAGCTCTCACATGTAAAAAATACACTATCATTTGGATTTGTAAATATATGACCATTATAATATATTACTACCATAACAATACTCGTTTTTTCTCACTCAAATTTTTTTATTTTCTGTTGCAAGGGGACGGGAGGGAGAATGACAGAAACAAACTTAAAGAAAGTAAAGAAGCTACGAGAAGGAGAATGGCAGAAACAAACTTAAAGAAAATAAGTAAGTTATGGGAAGGAGAATGACAGAAACAAACTTAAAAGGAAGTAAAGAAGTTACTAAATGCAATAGACAACGGAGGAAAAAATGGGTTGGTAACATTTGTAATTGAAATCAACTTATATAGACAGCTAAAATAATTAAAAATTCTCCACGAGAAATTATATTTTCCTTACACTAAAATGACAATTCGGAGACAACTCTCTGATAACTTCATGTTTGAAGAGTTTGTAGCGCATTCTCTGGTGACAATTTCTGAGAACTAACAGTTAAATTTATTTTTGGCATGGCATTAATTCGCTATTAGCGAATTCTTTGCCTTTGTGTTTTTTTTTTTTTTTTGGCTTTGTGTCACAATCCATTGGCAGCATATTCTTATCCCCACCAGCCCCAAATTGTCATTTCCCCCAAATTCCAATATGAACGTGTTTTGCCTTTTGACATTCCATATACAAATGATTGATCCACATAACCAAGGCCTTTAACATAATGGTGAATAATGCTCCCTTGTAACTCCATATTAGGATTTCAAACCCCATCTCCCTCTCTTCTCTCAAATATTCACCTTCCTTAAAATAAAATAATAAAATAGTGATAGTACGACAATGATTAATTAGGAATATATTAAGTGAAAATTATTTTATTAATTGAGAAATGAGAAAGAACCTTTCAACTGTTAAATCAAAATATATGACCAAGATGTAAAACACTAGAATTGGGCTAATGTAAGCGGTTTGGGTAGTTTATCGTAAGGTCATGAATTTAAACTTCATTATCTTTTCGATATATTAAAAGAAAAAAAAAAGACATATAATTAAATATATTACACTGTAAAATTAAAAATCCACGTGACCTCACACTTCTTTCTTAAAGTTAAATTGCAACCGCTTTCTCTCTTCACCTCAAGGCTGATTCCGAAACTATTATTGCATAAAATGAATATTAAATTACACGAGAATCTGGAAACAAAATTTAATAAATTGTCTAAAAGAATAATAAATTCAAAGGTAAATTACATTCAATTCTCCTAAATTTTATTGAAATTCAATCAACATCCTCTCTAATTATTTGACTGTCACTAGCCTTCTCTAATCTACCTATTAAGTAGATAAGTTATTAAAAATGTCTCGTCCTCACCGTCACTGTCACCCTCACCCTCTCTCGCTCACTTTCCTATGATGATGCTACCAATTCAAAGGTATGCCTGTGACTTAAAAAGATAAATGAGAGCAAGATAGAACAAGGCCAAAAGAAAAGTTCAAAACATTAGAAAAACGAAAAACAAAATGAAAAGAAGAAATTCATAACAGTCTCCGGTCCCTCAGCGTGTCCTCCTTCTTCGCCGCACCACCATCATCATGCTGGGCTGATTCTTAATCGGCATGGCTTGCTGATATCTTGTATTGGGCTTTTCATCCAACACATGTACATGGTTTATAATTTCGCCATGGCCTTGTCCAGTGCCTTAACATTTACCAATGGGGTGTCTGTTCTCCTCGGCGTTACTTTTCTTTGCATATATCTAAAATGACTTATAATCAAATATTTTTTGTGTGATTTACATTTTCAATATCATTATGGGTTAAAATTCTCACCGTATGGTATCATAGCAGTAGTATAGATCCGTTATTCAAGTACAAACATGAAATTGACTAAAAGAAAAGAAGGACAAAATGAATCACCGAAGAGGAGAGTGTGAGAGAAGAACAATAGTATGTGCACGATAATATTATACAATATAGGTATAAAAGCAAAGATGATGGGCCAAAAAAATAAAAAGAAATTGAAATAGACTATCACATTCTTTGTTTTTATACCTATGCTGGCACACGTCAGTACTTGTGAGAGAATGAGGATGGAGACTGGCATTTTTGGAGAAAAAAATAGATAAATCAAGGGAGGTTAGTATGGGTCAGATAATTAGAAAAGATATAAGTTGAATTTCAATATCTTATGAGGGTGAGTGTAATTTATTCCAAGGATATATTTATTTAATGAGTAAAAATGAGGATAAAAATTACCTAAATCAGCTTTATGTATTATTTTACATATGAAGGTTATCTATACAAATGTTATCCCCATTTTTACTCCTAGTCAAATATACCCCAAATTTAATGTTAAGAATAATGAATGGTTGTTGGTGTTTTAGTATGTGATTAATGTGATATTAAGAATATAATAGTAGAAAATAGTTAGTATTAACTAAACTGTTCATATAAAAGTAGCACGGACTATAAAAAATCTTTTTGAAACAAATTTATTGACTTACTGATTTTTTTAAAGATGGAAATGGTAGTTTACTCCTAAAACAAAAATTAAAAACGCACACAAGGGAAGTCAAGTGGGTCTAAGAGCCCAGCAACCGTGCTGCCACTTGCCGAGACCGGTAATCCACGTACACAAAACTTGCCCTCAGACAAGAATTTGGAGTAAATGTTACCTTGATCCCTAAAATTATAAGTATATTTCATTTTATTCTCTAAACTTTTGAGATTAACTATTTAGTACTTGAAATTATATTTCATAAATTACTTTAGTTATTGGACAAACAAATGTTAGCCAACCATTACTATTTTATTGACATAACACATAAGCACATGGCATGACACGTGAATAACATGTCTTATTGATCTCACACTTGGCATGTCACTTGTTGGGTGTGTTATGTTAAGCACATGTGACATATTATGTGATATGATGATATGACATTAAATTAAAATAGGTTTAGATTAATACATGAAATTTTCATATGTCAAAACAATTCCTGAAACTTTCTAAAATGGGTAAAAAAGTTTCAAATTTCCAAATTTCTTCTATTTTATTTTGTAAAGTATAAATTCTCAATATTTCTTAAATTCAATTATTTCTCTCTCATTTTTACATCCTACTTAGTCCAAATTCTAGAACAATGTGAACAAAATATATAAAAATATTTAGAAATGAGATAATGAGATACAATAGCTAATAAGTATCCTTATAACAACTTTAATTCTTCATGTTTTCTTCCTATTATTGTATTAACATTCTGATGTTCATACTTTAAAACTAAAGCCAAAAAAGCATGTGATATAATTTTATAAATTGACTATAAAATTATTTTAGGTCCTTAGTTGATTGTGTTATATTTTTTGCACGAATTTTTAAATAGTACCTGAACAAAACAAGGTAAATTATTTTTTAAAATCGATATTAGTTATAACAACAGTACATACTTTTTTTTTATGTCAATTAATATCTTTTTAAAACATGAAAAATAAGATGGAGGGGAACATTATATTATCAAGTGTAGATGGAGTTCATCAATGGGTTATTTGAAACCTTTTATTTGTAATTTGAAGAGAAATTTGGTATTAAAGGAATCTAGCATGATAAGGAAAATAAACTTCACTCCCATGACAAATGTACTCTTAAATAATCTCAAATATAAGAAGTTTTAATTGATTTTAAGTAGAGAATCGTGTCTCTCATTCCACCATAACGATAATGGATCATAAAAATTGTATAAGTTGAACAATGATGATGCCCCTTTCACAAATGAAGATGCCTATGAACTGAGAGGTATTATTCGGAATTGGCATGACAGGTTTGTCACATTGAAGATGGAGAAGTATTTTTGGGATGTTAATGCAAATTGGGCAAACACAATGAAATCGATTTAAAATAGAGCATTTATGCTTACCTCCCATCCCAATATGTTTTCATCTTTATGGAGATTAAATTGCCTACCACTCATCCAACAACAATAGCTTGTTGGTGATATACTCTCTTCTCATTGTTATTATATGTGAAAAGATATTTAACTAAGTACGGTGTGAAAATGAGAGAGAAATAAGTTGATTTAAGAAATATTAAGGATTTATATTTTACGAAGCAAAATAGGAGAAATTTAGAGATTCAAGATTTTTTTAACACATTTTAGAAAATGTCAATGATTGTTTTGACACATTTAAAAATTTTAATGACTAATCTGAACCTATTTTAATTTTGTGTCACATCATCAAGCCATCTAACATGCCACGTGTGCTCAATATGATATATCATTGACATGTGGTATATCATATGTCACTTAACATACCATGTCAGTAGAACAACAACAATTGACTATTATTTGTTTGATCAAGAGTTAAAGTGATATATAAAATGAAATTTCAGAACTAAATAGTTAATGTCAAAATTTCTGGAACTAAAGTGAACATGTTTATAATTTCAAGAATCAAAATAAACTTTTACTCGAAGAACTTGTTACTCTATATATCTAGAGTCAAGATTGAACACACCTGCTAGCGTGTTTTGAGATTATGCTTTTCGTTAGAGATCAAAATAGTTGAAAAATGCTAGAACACATCAGAGGAAGGGGAAGAACAGATGCACAGCAGATTATCATACAGCCTTCAAAATTTTGATAATCAAACATCGATTCAGTGCACAAACCACAGACAAAAAACATATGCTTCCCATTTAATACACAAAAATATCCAACATAACAATCCACAAACTAGAAACTAGAATAATCACAAACACTAACAGAAAGGAGAAAATGGACCCAAAAAAAATGAAAATTCCGGCAACATAAGTCACTGCTCAAGAGTTGGTGGTGGGTTGTACCGCTATGCCAGGAACCACGAAATTTGATATAGCTTCTGAAAGGTGCTTGGTTGCCTTGTCAAAATTAACAAAACCCATGAACCAAAAATCATGTCCATCTACTGTAACAATCTGGATGTACCTTTCTGATGAGTTCTCCCTCATGACCACTGGGTTGACCGCTCCAACCTTCCCCAAAGGCACAATTATCTGTTACACCAACACAGTTTCTGTCATTTCACATACCAAAAAAGAATCACACGCTCATTTTACTTGTACCCACTGCAGCTATTAAATAAACGAGTAAGACTTCAAATTGATCATTGACTTGAGAGAGAATTGTTAGATATCAAGGTGGTTCTCAAAAGATTTGTAGTATTGTTTAACCATTGAGAAAAAAGGAACCGTTAATTAATTTTTTATATGTCACGTAATGTAATGTTTGATATGTCCTGTAACTATTTCTTAGTATTACCTAACCAAACACATCAGATATATGTTTCCTGTTTTTTCAGGGAAGCTAATCTTTCGAGGACATATTTCAAGGACCAAATTGATGTCTCTCTTATGGTTTTTAAACTATCGAGTTATCTTTTAAATTCTTATGAATTTACAATCTTACCATACAAAAATGAGTTTATCTAAATTCTCGAGCTTGATAACCTTACAAGACGGAATGATTATTAAACTTTCGAGTTAATTCTTAAACTTTTACAAGTTTAAGATTTTACCACATAAAAATCAGTTTATCTAAACTTTCCAGTTTGTCTCAAGTCGAGAAATTATTCTCTAGTGCATAGTGTTTTTTTTTTTTTTTGCCACATTTCTACCCTGCCACTCTTTCTCTAACAAAAATGAAATAGCTCTGATTAGGGGTTTTCACTATGGTACCTTGTAGTAGCTCCAAGTTTGCTGGCCAGAGGGTGCGGTGAAACACAAAGGACGATCACTGCAAAATGCTACATGAATGTTAGACAGGTAAAGGGTTCCTGCAACAGGCCCTGTTGATGTTGAGAGGTAACAAGCAAAGCTTTTCTTCAGCTTCTCATTTGGATATGTTGTGAATGTTTGTTTATAAAGGGACTCAAATCCACCCTCTGATATCGCTTTCACCGTCAGATTCATCTTCCCCAGTGCAGCAGAAGATACTGATGGGCTTGTTCTAACTGCAGATAAAAGTATAAAAATTATATAAAAATGAGAAGATACTTACCCATCAACTACATACGCAAAATTTATAGATAAATCTGTATACAAATAAATGATTAGCTTGTATCATGTAATTAAGACTAACAATTGAGTTAACACTTTGTGGGTATTGGTGTTTTATATCTATTACTACTAATCCATTACTTCTCTTACAAATAATAAAGGAAAATAAAATCCACCAACCAAAAAAAAAGGGAAAATACGATGATTTGGTATCCAATTTTATTTTACTTTTTCAATTTTAACCCCTTCCTTTATCTAATAACTATCAACCACTACACCTATATTATGTCCAATACTTCAAAACAACCTAACAACTACTACCGAACCACTAAGACCAGTATTTAACTTTTTTAAAATTTCAATTAAAATTCATTAATATACATAACATTATATGATGACTAACAAATCCAATAATCGTTCAGCATGCGAAAAGCTGGTGTGTGAATAGCAATATGAAAATGGAAGAATTGGAATATCAAAACTACCCTTTCAAGGCCTAGTTTCAAGCTTTCAATAACTAGTATATTGATTTTGATCAAAGGTGAATAGGGAACTCACGATTGTGCCAGATGTTGTTGGCGGTGACTTCAGCCTTTTTACTCCAAGAATCAAACATATTGAGGATGGATTCCATGGGGCTGTTGCTTGGCTTATCAACGGGGCTGTGCTGAACATAGGGATGTGGCGGATGGTGGTAGTATTGAACCTGAGGCTGATGTTCACTAGAGCCACCTTGCAAAGCTGCTTTCTTGTTGTCTGGGTGGCTGCTTGGTACAGCAGGGGTGCCCATGATGTGAGTTCCCCAATTCTCAGTTCCTTGGTTCGGTGGGGAAGATGATGAAGATTGGTTAGGTGTGGGGACGTGTTGGGGTGAATTGTTTTGGGTGTTGTTATTGGTGGTGTTGGTGTTCATCTTGATTTGTGAATGCAAGAGGAATCCGATAGCAAAAGAAAGTAGAAATGGTTGAGTTATAAAGAGGGAATCGTGCTTTTGTTTGTACGCGGTTAAGAGGACACTTGGAAGTTGGAACAGCGTTCAAGAAATTCTGCGTGCTAGATAGGTGTTATTTAAATAAGAGCGGTATTACTTGTACTCATAGATATTATGTCGACATACTTTCATATATTTTAAGATAAGATTTAACATTTAAATTGATTGGGATTCACCTTGAATGAAAATATATTGATATGATATCTTGCAGGTTATGAATACAGATAATATGTTTTATTAAATAATAAAAAATGGATATCTATCACATTTACTTCAAATTGTTGGATAATAAATGTGGCCTTTTTTTTGTGTTTAAATAATATTTTTGCTCGGTGCTATACGGTTTGGTTGCTTAGCCGCGTACGGGACAAGGTTGCTTTCTCACTCATCTTTGTTGACACCATTTGCGGTGGGTCATGCATTGCATCTGTTCTGGTGCTTTCGAGCCATTTGTTTATTGTTGTTTAATTTTGGCCGTGTATGCAATGATCCTTGTAAAAGAAAGAGTTTGGTGTACCTTCATTTAACCACATTTTACAAATATAAATAAATGCGATTAAATGCATTTATCTACACTTAAGATTCATTTACCACACGTAAAGGTTAAACAAGCGTACAATGCCTAGACTTAACTAGCGAATTACATAATTGGCCTCCAATTTTACACTGTAACTTCTTATTTCCATCAATTGTTTATGCATTCACCAAGAAAGATGTGAGTTAAAAGTGAAAAGGACAAAAAAAAAATCCTCCACAAGATATTGTTGTCATTTATTTTTGAAAAAAAAGGTTAGATCACTGGAAATTTTGAGAATTTTATTACTATAATGATATATCATAATTAACCTTTAAATAAATATGTGAATCATGCTATTTTTATTTCATTTAATAACAATCATCATGATTTTTATCCAAAATTCTATTTATACTTTTCTTTCTGTGTGGCATGACTCTTATTTTTGTTAAACCTCACAATTTGGGTTAATTCAATGAAACCCAAGCTAAATCTTGGGTTTCAAAACTTTTACCTACTTGGACCAATAAAAAATCTCCATATAGATTTGTAATAAATACATATGAATTTTTTTTTTGTCAAAATTTAATTTTGTAAAGCATTACTTAAAGAAATATAATTTATAAAATGAATCTTTATTTTCTGTGAAATATAACTCTTTCCTTGAGAGATGATATTATTACACTTTTATCTTCTCTATTTCTAAAATATATATATTTCTAACCCCTAAAAAAATTAAGATATGATGTACTTTAATTTATTTTAATTTTTTTTTTAATTATATATTTCTTATATTTATATTTTTTTTACCAAAATAACACTTATTAAAACTTGTATTGTTTAATTCTTAACAAAATGAAATATATGTGGCTTATAATAATATAAAATATTTAACATTTTACTATTACCATATCAAGAGAATAAATTATGGATAGTAATAACAATTTATAATAATTATCCTAATAGACAAAAATCACATATTTTCTCAACTATTAATTTTAGAATACTAGTGTATATATATTTTTACGTGCAATAACAATATTTTTCTTGTTACCTTCTTCATGATTCATCATTATTTACCATAATCAAATATTTTTTATTTTTATAAGAGTTTCTAATATTAATAATTGAGAAAACATGTAAATTTTATTTTTTATAAATAATTATTAGTTTTACAAATTATTGTTACTATTAATATATATTTTCTTAATATAGTAAGATTTTAAAATTAAACTTTACATATAAAGTATGTATAATCCCAGTGCATTGCATGAATTTATTTATTTTCTTATCACCTATTTTAATCAAAACAATTTTAAAAAATTGTGATAGTGACCTAAGACTAGAATAAAATTTGTAATGTAATTCAATATATAATGGAATAAAATATAATAATAATATTGTAAAATAAAAGAGAGAATGGAGGAATTGAGTAGAGAAGAGAAAGGAAGAATAGAGTAAAAGATAATATTTTCATCAAATGTAATGAATACAGAGCACCTAAAGGGCTATTTATAACCAAGGGTGAGATACAATAATAATTTTATAAATCCACATTTGAAATATTTCAAAACATTTTCCCTTCAATGTCCATTACAAAACTGCCTCATAAAAAGCTTTATCTAGGAAAAATCATATGGGATAAAAACCTTTGTTAAGGAAAGGAAAAAAAAGTACAGTATGTCTCCCCTCTCTTGGTAGTATTCTTAAAGATCTCTCAAGCGATGCATCACAATTTTGTGTACTAGTTTCCCAAAGGAAGAATTGAGAAGTGACTTCATGAATAAATCTACTAGATTATCTATATCACTTGAATGAATCTACTAGATATCAATTGCTTCCTGTTTTGAAGATCATGCGTGATATTGCTTCCTGTTTTGAAGATCATGCATGAAGAAGAATTTTGGAGAAATGTGTATCGTTCTGTCTCTTTTTATATACCCTCCTTTTTGTTGATCTATACAAGCTGCATTATCCTCATATAAAGTTATTGGAGTTTCTTCCTTATAAGATAATCCACTTGACATGCAAGAATCCTGATCTATAGCTCTTAGCAAGAAACATTCACGAGTTGCTTCATGTATTGAGATTATTTATGCATGATTTGACAAAGTAGTAGCTAGCAATTGTTTTGTAGATCTCCATGATATAGTTGTATCACCATATGTGAATAAATAAAATGTATGAGATATGCCTTATGTGGATCTGATAAATATCTGACATATTCATTGCCAACTAATTGTGAATTTGATTAATATGAATAAAATAACCCCTTATCAGTGAGCCCTTGAAGATGTCAAAGGATATGTTTAATTCAATTCCAATTTGTCCTTCCAAAATCTTTTATCTCGAACTTTTCCTTTATATCTTTTATGACTATGGCAACTTCTTCAAGAGTTCCATTGATATTTAAATCATCAACATATATGGCAACAATAATGAATCTATATACAAATTTCTTTATATAAATAAGGGGCAAATAGGATCATTCATGAATCCCTTCTTAATCAAATACTCACAAAGGTGGTTGTATCACATCTATTCAAGTTGCTTTAAACCATATATAGATCTTTTGAACTTGATGGGGTACATTCCTTAGGACATTCAATAGATGACGTTGACATCTTTAATCCTTTATGGACTTTGATGTAAATATCATTGTCTAATAAACCATATAGATAGGCTATGGCAACATTCATTAGATGCATATGTAGCCTATTATGTCAGATAAGCTAATTAAATCTCGAAATGTTATTGCATCCACTATTGGGGAATACATTTCGTCATAATCTATACAAGGTCTTTGTGAGAAATCTTGTGCTATAATTTGAGCATTATAGCATACAGTTTCATTTTTCTCATTTTTCTTTCTCACAAATACCATTTGTATCCCACGAGTTTCACACTTTCTAGTGTTTGGGTTATTGGTATAAAAACTTCACATTTTGCAAGTGAGTCTAATTCATCCTTTATGGCTTCTTTTCATTTTGGCCAATCATCTCTGTGTGGACATTCCTCAATGCTTCTTAGTTCAAGGTCATCATTCGCATGCATAATTTTTGGCGCTACGTTATATGCAAATATACTGTTGACAACAATTTCTCTCTTGTTTCATTTTTTTTTTCTTATAAAGACATAATTCATTGAGATCACATCATTTTCAATATTCTGACAAATTTCAGGAACATGGACATCTTTTGACATTTTAACTATATCATAATTTCGAAACACTATAGGTGTCCTTACTGTGTCTCTATCCTCTTCTACAGTAAGAGTTTCGTTTGCCTTCATAATGTCATTTGCCCTTCTTTTCTTTTTAGGATTTTTATATTTAGAATCGGCTGATCCACCACGCTCCTAATGTGTGATTGTTTCATTGATCAATTGTCCAATAGAGACTTCAATTTCGATTGGGACATTTTCAGTTAGTACATAGGATTTAGTTATCCTTTTATATTAGAAAATACATTTGGCAATTCATTTGTTATTCTTTGCAAATGTATAATCTTTTGAACTTTTTGTTCATATTGCCTTGATCGAGAATCTAAATGAATCAAAGATGATTCATTTTAATTTAGCTCCTTTTCTAACTGTTTCTTTTCTCCCCCTAATGTTGGAAGCATTGCTTCATCAAAATGATAGTAAACAAATTGAGCTTGAAATACTTCTCCTATTTGTATTTCAAGATACTTTACTATATAGGAAGAGTCATATCCAACATATATCCTTGATTTTTTTTTTTGGGATCCCATTTTGGTGTGATAAGGTAGGCAATTGGAATATATATCGCATATCCAAAAATTCTTAAATTGAATACATTTAGCTTCTGATTGTAGAGGAGAAAATTTATAGAAATTAATTGGCCTCAAATGGATAAGAACTACAGTATATAAAATTGCAAGCCTCGAGCATAAGTTGGGAGGTTTGTTCTCATAAGTGGTGGTCTAGCAATCATTTGAAGGCATTTTATAAATGACTCAGCTAACCCATTTTGGGTATGAACATGAGCAACTTGATACTCAACATTTATACCAGTAGCCACACAATAATCATTCAAAGCTTGAGAAGTAAATTCACTAGCGTTATCACGACGAATTGTTTTGATTGGATTTTCTGGAAATTATGCTTTTAATCAAACAATTTGTGCAAGTAGTCTCGCAAATACTGAGTTGCAAGATGATAATAAGCACATATGTGATCATCTTGTGAACGTGTTAATTAAGACCATGAAATATCTAAAAGTGTCACAATATGGATGAATTGGTCCACATATATCACCTTAAATTCTTTCTAAAAATTTAAGAAATTCAAATCCAATCTTTGCTGGTGAAGGTCATTTAATTTATTTTCCTTGAGAATACTGTTATGACCCGACTTGTGAACATGACTAACATGGGAGGAATCCTTTCCCCATGTAAGGATCTAGGTAACGTGATTCTTTAAATGCATAATTTATCATGATATATATATATATATATATATAATTCTGAAAACATATTACTCCATCTGAAAATCCATTTAACACTTAAAAGCTTAATCATAAGTTCATACTTAGCTCGTTACATAAACTCTAATCACAGTCCACAAGTGCAAATCCATACTTGAAATCTATATACATATCTAGATGTTCATAAATCTGAATTTAAATACATAATCTCAAAATATATGCATGGTTCTGATCCTGCCTGCAAGACTACTTGAGCCCTCTAACTCTAACATAGGCCTAACCTAAGCCTTACAACAATGTAAAACTCACTCAAGATAGCTACAAGCTACTAGATCAATAGCTGAGAAATAATTGAACCTGCACCTATAAGGAGAAAGAGAGAATGGTAAGTCAACAGACTCAATGAGTGGATTCTCACCCATGAACCACATGGGATAACCAAGAATATACATAAAACAATATACATGCAGCAACCATAAACCATTTGATATTTATATACATAGCTAGCTAAGAAAACACTTTTCATTCCATAAATTCATAAGCAAATATCTCCAAACTCATAACCAATCATGAAAACATTTTAACCAATGGTGCGGTAGAGCATTGAGAAATAGTATTTGTTGAACATGATAAATACGTATATAATAATAAAAGCTATAAAATCATAAACTATAAGGTGGTACTCAGTCTCTGGCGAATAAGAGCACCTGCTAAAGTCATAACGGTCCCTAGCAGACAAGTTATGAGTAACTAACTAGGTCTTGTTTTCTATATATGCTGGGGGCAATATTGTCTTCTAGTGGATAACTTAGTACCAAGGTTAACGATCTCATCACAGTCATTAACTAACTGTCTGTTTCCTTATCTCTACTAACTAAACTAATTGGACAAAAACCATAACTGAAGGGTGGGTGCTCAGTGTCTTGCGAACATGAGCCCATAATTGAAATCTTAAAACTCTTAAATTCTTAGTAATTTAAGAGTTCTAGGTTTATATAATTCTAACAATTTGACTTTAGTATAACTGTAGCTATAAAAATCATGCCCAAGAGATCACTTACTTGTAGGCATTAATTTCGATTTCAAGCCCACTGAATATGTATCTGGCAGTTGTTATGAATCATTATGAATTTCGTACCTTTTAGTACCATAAAATTGAAGTTTTAAATTCATATCTCAAGCTAACATATTTTTATATACTTGATATATCATAGTTCAAAACACTAGGGTTTATAGTCATAAAACTTAGAAATCAGATAACACATTTATTCATAAAGCTGAGTCATACTCTTGTTTCACACTTCCCCAACAAAAATAAATATCTTATCTGAATGTTCTAAAAATATAGCTTGAAATCTTAAAACTTGAAAACATAGGGATATCAAAGAAATCCATAAAACACATATTTGATAAAATAACCATCTTACTACAATACATATTCTCTTAATAAATTCTTTCTCAAACATGTAAAGCATTTTCCATAGCACATAACATAGGAATCATGGTCCCATGGTTTTCTAAAACATATTTTTATGCTATATTCAAAATCACACTCTTTGCTATAACTTACAAAATGATATTCATAAATACACACACACACACACACACACGCACGCACACACACAGATATATATACACTACAAGAAAATTATCATATACCTACGGTAATTTTTAGCTACACATATATAAACTGTAGGTATAGGTAGCATATAGCTACAAATATGTGGTACTGTCACTATAAGTGACGGATATTAATACCTACACCCATTGTACTATCACTATAGTTTTCTTTTTTAGATATATATTTTTTCCTCCTTCTGGCGCCAATTTGAAAAAAAGGTAGCACCTAAATTTTTTGTTCCCTCGTTTTTTTGTTTTTCTTTTTCCCTCTCTTCACACAATGTTCACAAAGGGAGAGATGGCTATAACTAAAAAGAAACAGAGAGATTTGTCTTTATTCCCAATTTTTACAATCCCTAATTTCCCTATGGCCACACCACCACACACTCTTGGCCATGAGTCATACTACCCGCCGCCATCTCCATAGTGCCAGCAGCTCTACCCATCGCCAGGAGCAGATCCAGTGGCGGCCTCAAGCAGCTCATTTCGCTTCCGCATGAGGTCCTTAGTTCCAATCGCCTTTATGCACTTCCTCTTCTGCCAGTCTTGTGCCTGCTCTTCCACTCCCTTCTACGTGGTCCCGCTCCGATCCTGCCCTCTGCTCCGTGCACCCGTGCTATGCTCTTGGTTGCTCTGCTCGCGATGCCACGTATCTGAGAGGGACACCGGCGCACCGCTCGCTACGACACCAAACTGAGAGGGACAGCACCGATATGCTCGTGAAACCACTGATCTGCTCATGACGCCACGGCTCCGCCCCTTGCGTAGCCATCCCCGATCTGCTCACGACCCAAATTTCCATGGTTATCGGGCGAGAATGGGTGACTAACTGAAGCATTCGACAGTGGGTGGTTGGATGGTGGCCGGTTGTGATGCCGCTAGCAAAAGGTAATCTTTCCCTTCTTTTTATTTTTTTTTTTTGCTTATTTTTTTCCTCAGTTTCTCTACAAATATCTATGTTTCAAACATGGGCAACGGAGGTCAGCCATGTCGGCGCAGATCAAGCTCTGGCATCCACAAATTGATGGGTATGAAATGTTTGTATAATTCATTTTCTCATATTTCCATTTTATATTCCAAGACTTTATGCTTCTGTACGTCTTGGATATTTTTTATATTGGACTTTTTGTTTCATATTTATTTCATTTTAATAGTTTTAAAATGATTGATACAGGTTCCTCTATATTCATGTAACCAAATCTATATCACCTTCCTTTGTTTTTCTTGGCTGGTTGTGTTCTTATTTGCTACAATGATGTTATTTTCTACAATTTGAGTACAAAATTTATACAGGCAGTCAATCCCAGCGATTCTTGGACAGTTTTCAAGGTTTTTTTTTATGGTTTGAACTCTCTTCATTTCTTCCTTCTCACCTTTTCTCTTGAAGCAAATTAACTGGAAATTAATGAGATAGCTTCATTAATACTTTCACTTAACCATCATAGAATAGTGTTATTTTCCTATTAGCTATGATTTCATAGGTTACATTACTGAATTAAGATGGGCTTGTAGAGTGAGAGCTCATACTCTAATAGTTGTAGGTAAAACATTCTCAAGACTTGAGCAGCATTCTTTAGCTTTGTGTTCAACTTTTAGTTGGTTTATTTTCAATGTAAGTACTTCAAGCATTCTTTAGCAAAGGACACAGGCATTGAAAACTATGTGTCCGTACTATGAAATTGTGAAGGGTGAATCTCATTATCCAAGTGGAGGTGGCTTCCTGGTAGGATGTTATGTCATTTGAGCCATATTAACTACTCGTATTTTCATGTAAACTCATATATGTCCTACCTTTTTTTGGCTTGTGCAGAGGTTTAGGAAGAAGCATATTGAATTCAAAGTTCTCATTGAACTTCTGTCTGATGGTGAACATTTTTGTTTAAGGTAACATAATTCACAACAAATTGTTATTTGCATCATGTGTAGCTTTCTTTAATTTTATTCAATAAGATTTACATTGTTCATAACTAAGTCTCTAGCCTGTTAAATGAATGATGATGTGCATTAGGTGGCTTCTTATGGTTCTTGATTGAATTCTTGGTTCTTCCTAGCAATCTTTTTTCAACCTCTGCCCATTTGCTTCCTAACTCTACATGAGCTTGGATCAGTACCATATCCACTTCTTTAGTCCAGATGTCTTTCTGGAAAAAAAAAGGCAAAAATAGTTTAATGAATTGAAAGGAAGGATTGTTGCGTTGAGAGTAAGAACTGAGAATCTTTGGATCATGCATCTAGTGTTAGTGAGAGTTGTGAATATTTTTATGAATCATCTCTCTCTATGGTACCAACAAACTCTATTACATCTAAACGTTGGCATTATTGTGAATTGTTAGTTCTATAATGTGAATATTTTTTTCTTTAGTTCAGTGATTAAAATTGCTAGAGTATTTTATCCATACAACCAAGGGGCTATATTTACTGCACTTGTTGTCATATATGTACTCATTTAAGGAATTGCTGGCTACACTGCAGCTTCCTTTTATTATCAATTGGAGGGAACAAACTGGGTATTCACTTGTAAATTTACCTTGCAATATGGTCCAGGCACCACTAAACTTGCATTTTGTTTTCTGTCATGGGTCATTTATATATTCTTGTTCTTTCTTTTATCTTGACAGGTTAGGAATCTGTTAATGACTGGATGCCTCTTTTGTGGGCCTTTGTTTCACACATTTTGCTTCCTGAACACTGTTGCAATTGCTTACAATGCTATTGCTGCCCTCCCATTTGGCACAATCATTGTTATAATTCTGATATGGACACTTGTTACATCTCCTCTACTTGTATTGGGTAGGATTACGTGGAAGAATAGCAAGGTTGAGTATCAAGCTCTGTGCCGCACAACTAAGTATCCAAGGGAGATTGTATTTTGGAATTGTATTTTGTATGCACCATATTTACTTTATGGGAGCATAATATACGTACTTTTTTAGATTGATATGATTCTATTTTTTTGTAATATTAATACCTATTACTTTAAGATTTATTTTACTTTTAATATAATTGGTGTCTTTTTTTTATATAATTGTTATTCGTATATAATTAAATTTAAATACATAAATTGAATTCCAAATTTTAAATTTTTTTTTGTATAAAAAAATTTATTATAAACTATACCCATGGAAAATTAAAAACTAATAAAAATGTGGCCATAAAGTATACCCACAGAAAAAAAAGACCTTTACTCTAACATATATAGTGACAGAATTGTTTCTGTGGGTATTTATGTGGTGATTATTTGTGACGGTTTAGTTTTGTCACTAAAACATATAGTGACAGAATGAAATCTGTAGGTATAAGTTAAGACATTTTATGACAGTAATGGGTTCCGTCACTACATGTTATACCCACGGCAAACAAACCGTGGGTAAAGGCATATTAAAAATGATGGAAGTGGACATCCGTGGGTATAGGTTTTTTGTGGCTATACCCACGGTTCTACTGCTTTTACCTACAGTTTTTTGCCGTAGGTATATGGTAATTTTCTTGTGGTGATATATATATATATATATATATATATATATATATATATATATATATATATATTCATCTCTAATTTCATGCTTGGCAATCATCATGCATCAAACATAATCATAATGGCAAGAAATAAGGCCATGAGTTTTATCCCACTCACCGTTTGTGGTTTGGACTATGTGGGCACCACCACTAGACCTTGAGAGCTTGAAATGATACCAACAACTGCCATAGAGCAACATAGACTCATGATCAATCTCTATTGACATTTAGATAGCTCTAAAACAACTCTATCTGCATTAGAGGAGCACCTCCACTTGACAACAAAGGAGGATAACAACAACCCAAACCATAGAACACAAAATGGAGAAGAAAGAGATTATATAAACTAACAAAATCCCTTACCTTTGAGCTTGGAGGAGGAAGATTAGGGTGTGGTTGGGAGTGAAGAAAGTAGCAAAGAGGTTGGGAGTAAGGGTTTCTCGGATTTGGGGGTGAAAATCTGAGTCTAGTGGCATTTAAAGGGGGTGGAGGCTCATTAAACCAAACAGTATCATTTTACATTGTTCCCGCATCGAGGGGTACCATTATAGCAGTCTATGACCACTATAGCAGTTGAAAGACCTCTCGAACTCTCCTAAGTAGACATATGACCGCTATAGTGGTCAATCATGACCCAAAACGCATAAAATTCTTCCACCTGATCGCTATAGCGGTCAACCACTTGGCAAGAAGGGCATCCTTGCTATTTTTCACTGCTATAGCAGTCCTGGACTACTATAGCGGTGTCAGAAACACTTGCTCTGTCTGTTAAAGGTCCAACACATATCCGGGGCCTTCCCAGTCAACATGGGTGTGTCCCGAGGGACCATAAGGGCGTACTAGGCTTGTCGAGGGACATGTGTACCTAGGGTGTTACAAATGCGCAGCACAAGAAAACTCATTAGATTGAAGAATCTTTTGATTCTTTGATGAATGCCCTTGTGATTTTTCAATAATTCTTTTCATCATTATTGCTTTAGGATGTCCCAGCCAGTTATGCCAAATGGTAAAATCATTTGGGCTATTAAACTTTTGGTTTACAATAGCATCTCATTCAATTGCACTAATTTTAGTATAATGAAAATTGGACGAAAGTGAATGTAATTTTTCTAGTACAACTTTCTTCCTTGAATCACAAGTTGTAATATAGAGGTACTCATTACTTTCCTCATTTACCATCTCAATATGATATCCATTTCTGCGAATATCTTTAAAATTTAGTAGGTTTCTTTGTGACCTGGTAGAAAATAATGTATCATTTATAATGAACTTTGTTCCTTCAGGGAACAAAATAATATTTTTTTCCGGAGTCTTCAATTGCATATTGCTACTCCTAATAATGGTATTAACACTTGTTTCTTTCATTACCAAATGAGTGAAATAATGTTTTTTAGAATAGTGTGCATGGTTGTATTATCCTCAAGACAAATATCTTCACTATTTATCTTGATCATTTTCTTCAAAAAGAGAACATGTATCAATAAAAAAAAAATGTGCTTGATTATTATAATTAATAGGAATAAATATTGAATAAACTAATGCATATTGTTCACATATAATAATCAATCCACGTAACACGCATAATACACAACTTATAAATGAATTGCAAATGCATTGTTTTTAAATTATATATAATTGTTTATTTCAGATAATGCACATAAAAGTTCTTAGCAAGAGTTATTCACATGCTGCATAAAACTAACATAACTTAAGAAAATATTAAGTAACTAATATGTAGTAATATAGTATGCAATAACAATGCAAGTTTACGCAATAATAATAATAATAATAACAACGTAAAGTAATAATAATTTAATAAACAATAAAGTATTACGTAAACTTAACATAACTACATAATTGTTTGACATAAATTAGTTAAAAAAAAACATGTTGTAATAGCAATAGTCAAGAAACTCCACGTTAATTATAATTATTGTAAATGAATTTCAATGCACAATAATTACACGTCGAGGAAATTATTCAAATTTGAACTGTGACTCGTTTATGATAATTATTGTAAATACAGAGTTCCAAATGATTTACAAATAATTAAATGTTTTGAATAATAATTAAATCAACATATTTCAATAAAGATCATTAACTGATTTCAAATAATAATTAAATTATTTCATAGTATAACTGATCTGTAAATTAGCGTGATTTGTAATCAATGTGTTCAAATAATAATTATTGCAAATCAATATATTCACCGCAAATGTATTTCAAATTATCACAAATTAGAGCAACGAAAAAAAAAAATTGTAAATGATTGGAATTTTTAAAGAGGGTGGAATGAAATGATTGTTAATGGAGTAAAGAAAAAAGAAGATAAGTCAAATGGATGATAAGAGACCATTTTACTGTTTGGGAGTTTATAATTTAAAAAAGTGAAATGGAATGATGTATAAATTTGATTGTCTATTTTTACTCTTTATTTTATAGGTATTTTTCACATAAAAAATTGAAAAATGGAAAATAGTAAAATCATGGAGGGAGAGAGCTAGTCCCTCTTTAGCCTGAGATTTGGAAAGTCACTAAAATTTACTATGCAATGGCTTGGAGGGATATTGGAGACCCTTGTTATCCCTACCCCTCCCTTTCTTCAAACCACTTTCAA
Source organism: Dalbergia cultrata (assembly GCA_031216105.1). Lineage (NCBI taxonomy): Eukaryota > Viridiplantae > Streptophyta > Magnoliopsida > Fabales > Fabaceae > Dalbergia > Dalbergia cultrata. Next base: position 22,998,788 of record CM062353.1, on the reverse strand, counting down.
ACATCATCTAATATGTTCCTTCCCTTACCTTACCTTCCATTTCATTCCGCTCCCTCAAATTTTACACTCCCAATCATAGCCTTAGCTATCTTCGAGCTATACAATTTGAATATAAAACAATGAAATTAGTTAAAGTATCAAATTAGATTAAATTTCGTATTTGATACAGATAAATAATAATAAAGTCAATTTGCAAGGCAATGGAAAAAGTTTGTAGCATTACTAAATTTATTTAATACTGGAATTAAATAAAAAAAATCCAAGGACTTTACATTTTTATCATTAATCAGATGACCAATATTCTCATCAAGATCAATAAAAACCAAAAAGATACATTCAGATAGCTCAAATACACCATGACATAATTGCCTAAATTATTTTTAGAAACAAAATTCACTTTTGACTTTTTTTTTTCCTTTGGTAGATAAAGGTCAACCAAGTGTTTTGGTGTACACTAAATTCATTTTTTTCTTTGATAGATAAAGGTCAACCAAGTGTTTTGGCATACACCAAATTCATAACCAATGACCTTTTCCACCACAATGATAGCATTTATTCTCCGAATTCTTACTTTGTTCATTCTTCTTCTCATCTTTGTTTACCCACTTCTAGTGCAACTTGTTCTTAAAAGAAGAGTGAGGAGCACCATGAAGGCGACATTTTTTTTTCTAAATTGTGTTTTTTTATTGAAACCATGATCTTTGGTGCTTCTTGGTTTATAATTTGTTGCATTCGCTTCAGGTGGTGGAGCAAAACCAACAAGACAAACTACATGATTTTTCATGAGCAATTCATTATTTTTCCAGCCATAAGAAGGCATAAAATTAATTCATAAAATTTGCAGGAGCACATTCAAGGCATGAAAGGTTGAGAATGTTTTTTCCAACATATTATTAACAGTAATATTCTCCTCACACAATTTCAATCGTGAGGCAATTCTAAACATTGTAGAATTATTTTCACTTAGACTTAAAATCTTGTAACGGCAAATGTAACGGATCATATTGGGCTTTTGGGAGTATCCCCATTTTTTGGTGATCATATATACCTTTCCTATAGGCTACTTCAAAGATCAACAAGATCCTTTAGAGTAAGATATTCATTTATGTCATCCTTTGTGGAGGTGACGATGAAGGAAATTCATAGCCTTTGCTAGATCATTCAATGATTCAACATTTCCTTGTTTAATGATGTCTCCCAAACCCATTGAATCAGGGTGAGTTTTGGTGTCTAGGATCCAAAATAAGTGATTCTTATTCGAAATGTCAAGGCCAACAAACTCGAGATTGGAAAAGTTTGATGTTGTTCTTATCTCAACTCTTCTTCTCTTAGATGATCAAACTCTTTGTGTTGACATCGTATTGTAAAATGAAATAGACAATGGAAAAATTGAGTAGAGAAGAGAAAGGTAGAATAGAGTAGAAGATAATGTTATTATCAAATGTAGAGAATAGGTAGCACCCAAAAGGTTATTTATAACCAAGTGTGAGATACAATAATAATTATGAACATCCATATTAAAAATATTTCATGACAAATAAAATACCTTTTCATTAGTATTATATCAATTAAAATTAATAAGATCTGGATCAAATAATTTATTTTATATTTTTATTTAAATATTATTTTTATTTGAAAACTTTAGTAGTGGAACTTATTTTACTACTAAACAAAGAGACATATGTATAGAAAAAAATAATATTATTGATTATAGTTCCACTTTTTATTTTGGATATCTTAGATAGTAGTTAAAATTACAATCATTTAGGTAAAATACAAATATATTATATTTTAATTGTAACGGATGCCACTTATTGTAATTTTTAATTGTTATAAGTACATCTAATAATTTATAGATATTTTTGTACTTTATAATGTAATTGATTTTTACTTGTACATTGCAATGATGAAATATTATTCACTAAAATTTATAAATAATAAAATATGCTAATTAAAAAGAAATTGAACGCTTACTTGTTCATGTAAATCTTCAGAGCTATCACGAGTAGTTTATCTAAATAAAAAAAAGGTTACTTGATGAAACAAAAAGAGAAGGTTAAAATACAAATTACACAAAATGTATAGAAAAGTTGATTATATGTAATATTTATATAAGATAAAATAAGTAAAATGTAAAAAAGACCAAAGATAAAATATGTGAGAAGTTTATGTATTTGGATTAACAGTTGGGTGATCTCATTTTTAATCTATGATACTTTGAAACTTAATAGTTACCTTATTATTTTAAATTAGTCATTAATAAAAGTAATTACATTCTTAATATTTAAATAATTGAAAAGTAAAAGAATTTGTTTGTTCAACTTAAAATAAATTTAACTTTATATTTTACAATTAAAGAAATTAAATTTATACTGTAAAAATTATGTTATCATAATCTAACAAATTATTGTAATTATTTAGATTTTAACATTATATAATTTACTGATAAAAGACTAATATATTTGTATTGCACCCAAATAAAGGGTCATATGAAATTATTTTTCAAAAGGATATTTTGATCTTTTATTTCTTTAAACGTGATTGTAAAAACATTTAATATATTATTATTGCACCAAAATAAAGTGCCATTAACAAGTAATTTTTTTAAAACATTTAATTATTTTTTAAAAAAACGTCTAGTTGAAAATTCTAAAAATTAAAATCGAAAAAATTATATTATCATGAGTCAAGAATGAACTAGTTTTTCTTAAAAATGTTTAGGTAACTTCCTCATTCAAATTTCACATAAAAATTGCATATAGCTTTGTAGTTTTTAAAATTTTAAGTAGATTAGTTCTTAAAAGAAAAATTAAAAAAATGCTATCATGAGCTAGAAGATTAACATAATTTCAAGTTTTGAATAATTAAATTTAATGATAAAAATAATATTTTCATGTGCATTAATATTAAATAATGTCATTATATATTATTGTAAATTATTGTAAATTTTAATTAGAAAATGTAATGAGTTATATAATAATTAAAAATTTGGATGGTGAATATATATATATATATATATATATATATATATATATATATATATATATATATATTAATAGTTAGTGTATTACTTTTATACATATTTAGATTGTTACGTTGAATAATAACAACATAATTATAAATTAGAATTAATTTGATAATTACAAAGTATAATGAACTATATAATAAATAAAAGAATAGAGCGAGTATTAATTAAACAGTACGGTGAATTTTACTTATATAATTATAGTTATACTAATATTTTATATTATTATAAGCTACATAAATTTTATTTTATAAAAAATATAATACATAAGTTTTAATAAAAAAATTTCTAGTAAAAAAATCAACTAATAAATATGAGAAAATATACAATTAACAAAAAAAATAAAAAACAAATTAAGGAGTAACTTATCTTAATTGTTTAGGGTATAAAAAATATATATTTTAAAAATAAAAAGGTTAAAAGTGTAATAATATTATCTTTTAAGGAAAGAGTTGTATTTTACAAAAAATAAAGATTCATGATATAAATTTTACTTCTATAAGTACTACTTTATAAAATCATTTTTTATAAAAAAATATTTACATGTACTTATTACAAATCTATATCGAGAATTTTTACTAGTCCATGTAGAAAAGAATTATAAAGCCCTTAATTTGATTTGGGTACTATAGAAGAACCCACAATTTGAAGGAAGAATTTATTTTCTTTTAACAAGAAAAGTTCGGTGTATTTTCTATCAATTTATTTTTTTATATTGATCATATTGATGATGGATTTCATGGGTACATATTTATTTGATGATCTATTAAGGTAGACCCATCGTTGGAAAAATAAGTGTATTTTAAGAGAATTATGTAGAATTATATTTATCTTGTGGTTTTTCCGTTGGTATTCTATGGGTACTAGTATTCTTATATAATTAATGGTTGTGATTCGATTATTGATTTGATAGATTTCAAAAACTTGAGTTAGTATGGGACATGTATCTTATTCTTAGTTACAAATAACTAAAAAATATTGATACTCTTGAATCTGATAAAGGTATTGAAAAAATCGTTATTTTATTTATGCTTTAGTATTTTAACTTAAAATAATTATAAAATTTATTATTAAGCTAACTGAACTTGAATGTGGCGACAAACGCATAATTATCAACACAAATAAGAGTCTTCAAGACGGACTTGAGTAGTTAAGTGTACTGTCACTTTGATCATTCAATAAGTTACCCTTTCCTGTCATTTACCTGCATCGTCACAACCTCCGATATAATAACAGAAAAATTTTTACGTGCTCCCATATGAACTATTTGTTTTAGTCCATTTATTAATTTAACATATTATCAATTATTATATTAAAAATATTAAGAAAGCAAGAAATAATAATAATAATTCACAAAAATTTATGTTTCAATTAATTGATAGAAACAAGTGTTTTTTCTTCCTCCTGTAACAATGAAGTATTTCTCTTAACAATATCCCATGCCGACGTGATTCTCCCTTCTAACAACTCAATTGACCAACAAATAATATAATATATAAAAACTCCATCCGGAGTGTTCTTTTGCAAATACGCGTCCCCAAAACATGAAGAAAGTCGTCTAGTACACGCGACATTTTTGTTTCTTAATTCGTAAGTAAGTGACTTTCTTCGAATCCATTAAGCTTTAGTAGTAATTTCTTTCTATTGCATACGTATTTGTGGCAGGTAACAGCAAATTAAAGATTGAATCGATCGTCACAATGGTTGGCATTGCTACTTGTCAAGACAGTGATGCAGGGGGGCTTTGGTGCAAATTTTCAATTAAATTTATTGCTCTTATATGAAAAACAATTAAGGTGGATTCTACATCTAGGTTGAAGACTCCAACGGTTGCGTAGAATTCCCACGTTCAAGCTAGCATATGATCAAAGGGAATCAAAGTAAATCAACATTGTCTGTCCCTGTTTGAGGGGAGAAATTCTAATGGTATCAAGCCACTCCCCAGGGCTCGTTTGATTAAGAGATTCTTGTGTATGTACAAACTCAACATTTCATATTTGTACACACTGTTAATAAAAGTTCTATTATTTTTGTTTATGATATACTCCCCTCATTATGAGACCTATCAATATGGACAATAATGAAGCGTTATATTTGCACTCACCTAAGAATTTTTCCATTTGATTAATTACATTTTAATATAATTGTTTTGAAATAATTGAAGTTGAAATAATTAATTTTAGAAGAATTGATTTCGTAAGAATTGATGTCAGTTTGGGAATGATATATTAGAAAAGTGAGTTTAGAAGAATTAGGGGCTCTTTAGATAACAAAGCTTATAATTTTTCAAAACTTTTTAGAAGTCAAATGTCATAATTTATTTATTTATTTTGTCCTCTTAATTATCTAGCTTATTACTTTTTAAAAAGTTATTTTTAGTGCATTTTGAGAGTGTAAATAATTAGTTTCTTAGAAAGCATTTTTTAAAATACTGAAAATAAATATTTTTATTATTTCATATTTAAATAAAAATAATATATTTATAATTTACTTTGAAAAGCTATTTTTGTATAAGTACTTAAATAAGTTATTTACTCAACTAGAAGTTTAACATGAAATGAAAAAGAAAAAGTAAAAAAAAAATTAAACCACTTCATTTCTTTTTTGAAAACCATTTCTTATTAATGCAACTAGGAAAATTTAGTATCCAATCATGTTGATATCTATAGATACTTACGATATCCCTAAAATTATGGGGTAGTTGAATTGAATAGTAATATCACTAATTGGTTTTTTCTTTTCACTTTTTTCTTTTCTTGCCATGCACGCAACGAGGGAAGGGGAGTGTGAGGGCAAGTGGTGAGTTATGTAAGATAAAGGTACCACTACGCTACAAGCCTCAATCACCTTAACAAACCTTAACATGATTGAAATAGCTTAGAATATAGCTCTTTTTTCATTTTTTTTTTTTACTGTCAAGCTTAGAATATACCTCGAGATAACCCTTTATTAGAAACTAAGTACTAAAGAATATAAAACACAGAAAGTGGCTGAATTGCCCATGTATTTAGTATATGTATCAATGTAAAAAGGAAGGTGCCTATATATTGGCATGGTGAAATAATTGCAATAAATACAATGAATCAATCTAAGCCTAATTATAATCATGTATAATCAATCATATCTCAATCAAATCTCAATAATTAGTAACAAATCGTAACATCTCCCCTAAAACTCAAGCGGGAGGTGAGGAAACCAATTTCAGTTTGTAAAGCCACGGAGCGACCATGATGATGGGCTTTAGTAAAATTCAGTGGGTTATCAAGTTTCGCAATGGAGACAAGTTGAATAGAACCATGAACATTGTGTTGACAATTAAAGTGACAATCAATTCCAATGTGTTTAGTGCGCTCATGGAAAACATCATTATGCATAATCTGAGTGGTACTTTGGTAGTCACAATAAAGATCATTGGGGCAGGATCGAAAGAGGCTCAAATCATCAAGGAGCTAACGAATCCAAAGAACCTCAAAAGTAGTATCAGCAAGAGCCTGATATTTGGATTCAGTACTAGAATGAGCAACCAAAGTTTGTTTCTTGCTGTTCCAAGAGATAAGAGAACCTCCAAGAAAGATTCAGTAGCTAGTGATAGAGTGACGATTAGTGGGATCTCCCCCCAAATCAGCATCAGAGTAAGCTCAAAGAACCTAGGGAGAATGAGCAAAGAAGTAAAGTCTAGGGAACAATGTTCCCTTGACCTGACGGAGAATGAGAAAGAATAGCAACATAATGAGCAAAGCACGAAGCAAACATAATTGGCTAACCAAATGAACAACATAGGAAATGTCGGGCCACATAATTGTCAAATAGATTAAACTCCCAACTAACTTTTTGTAAAGAGTAGGATTATCCAAGACGGAGCCATCCATAAGAGTGAAGCACACATTAGACTCAAGAGGTGTGGATTCTGTGCAGCTATCTATAAAACCAGCTCTAAAGATAAGATTAGAGCTGTGAATTGAGATAAAAGAGGCCATCATCAAAGGAGAGAACTTCAAGGCCCAAGGAATAATTAAGGGAACCAAGATCCTTCATCTCAAATCATCTTCTTAGGGAAGCCTTAAGATCTGTGATGCCAGAGGTGTCATCGCCAGTAATGATCATGTTATGAACATAAAGTAACAACACAGTGCCACGATCAGTCTGACAAACAAGGAGAGTAAAGTCATGTGGATTGGATGAGAAAGCACATTGACAAATAATGGATTTGAACTTGTCAAATCATGCTTGGAGAGCCTATTTAAGGCCATACAAAGCCTTATGCACTAGACAAACTTTGTTTTGGTTGGGTGGTGGATGCATATAGACTTCTTTGATTAAATCTCCATTGAGAAAGATATTCTTTACATCTATCTGACTGAGGGTCCATTTTCGAGTGTTTGCAATAGCAAGTAAAGCACGAACAAAAGTGATGCAAGCAACAGGAGCAAAAGCCTCCTCATAATTAATACCATACTTTTGAGTTAAAGCCTTAGCAACCAAATGAGCCTTATTTCGCTCAATAGGTCTGATAGAATGAGTCTTTATCTTGTAGACCGAGTTACATCCTACTAGTTCCTTATTAGAAGAAGGAATAACTAGGTACCAATAATAAGTCTTCTCCAATGCCTATAGTTCTTCTTGCATAGCAAGCTACCAATGGGGATCTGTATAGGCTTTTTTATAGGACTGTGGTTCATGTAAGTAAAGCATAGTAAAAGATAAGGAGAAGGTTGTGTTGCCTTAACTGGACGTTCAAGAGAAATAGGGGCAGCAAGTGCAGGATCTACATTTGAAACTAGATGACCAGGAACTATTAAAGCATCAGAAGAAACTATGAGCTCACAAGATGGACCTAAAATAATGCACATAAAAGTTCTTAGCAAGTGTTATTCACATACTGCATAAAACTAACATAACTTCAGAAAATATTACGTAACTAATATGTAGTAATATAGTATGCAATAATAATACAAGTTTACGTAACTTACATATAGTAATAATAACGTAAAGTAATAATAATTTAATAAACAATAAGGTATTACATAAACTTAACATAACTACATAATTGTTTGACATAAATTAGTTAAAAAAAAATATGTTGTAATAGCAATAGTCATGAAACTGCACGTTAATTATAATTATTATAAATGAATTTCAATGCACAATAATTACACGTAGAGGAAATTATTCAAATTTGAACTGTGACTCATTTATGCTAATTATTGTAAATACAGACTTGCAAATGATTTACAAATAATTAAATGTTTTGAATAATAATTAAATCAACATTTTTCAATAAAGATCATTCACTGATTTCAAATAATAATTAAACTATTTCAGATTATAACTGATCTATGAATTATTGTGATTTGTAATCAATGTATTCAAATAATAATTATTGCAAATCAATGTATTCACCGCAAACATATTTCAAATTATCACAAATTAGAGCAGTGAAAAAAAAATCATAAATGATTTGGAGTTTTAAAGAGGGTGGAAGAGAATGATTATTAATGTAGTAAAGAAAAAAGGTGAGGAATGGAATGGATGATATGAGACCATTTTATAATTTAAATAAGTGAAATGAAATCATGTATAAATTTGATTGTCTATTTTTACCCTTTACTTTTTGGTGATTTTTTCACATAAAAAATTGGAAAATGGAAAACTAGTAAAAACATGGAGGGAGAGAGCTAGTCCCTCCTTGGCCTCCGATTTGGAAAGTCACTAAAATTTACTATGCAATGGCTTGGAGGGGCATTGGAGACCCTTGCTGATGCTGCCCCTCCCTTTCCTTAAACCACTTCCAAACATCATCTAATATGTATGTTCCTTTCCTTCCCTTCCCTTCCATTCCTCTCCCTCAAATTTTGCACTCCCAATCATAGCCTTAGCTATCTTCGAGCAATACGATTTGAACACAAAACAATGAAATTAGTTAAAGTATCAAATTAGATTAAATTTCATATTTGATACGGATAGATAATAATAAAGCCAATGAAAAAATTCGTAGCATTACTATTTAATACCGGAATTATATAAAAAAATCCAAGGACTTGACATTTTTATCATTAATCAAATGACCAATATTCTCATCAAGATCAATAAAAAAGAAAAGATATATTCAGATAGCTCAAATACACTATGACATTATTGTCGAAATTATCTTTAGAAACAAAATTCACTTCTGCCTTTTTTTCTTTGATAGATAAAAGTCAACCAAGTGTTTTGGCATACAACAAATTCATAACCAATAATCTTTTCCACCACACAGTGATATCATTTATTCTTCCAATTCTTACTTTGTTCATTCTTCTTCTCATCTTTGTTTACCCACTTCTAGTGCAACTTGTTCTTAAAAGAAGAGTGAGGAGCACTATGAAGGCAACATTTTTTCTTCTAGATTGTGTTTTTTTTAATTGAAACCATGATCTTTAGTGCTTCTTGATTTATAATTTGTTGCATTCGCTTCAGGTGATGGAGCAAAACCAACAAGACAAACTTCATGATTTTTCATGAGCAATTCATTTTTTTTTCCAGCTATAAGAAGTCATAAAATTAATTTATAAAATTTGCAGGAGCACATTCAAGGCATGAAATGTTGAGAATATTTTTTCCAACATATTGTTATTAGTAATATTCTCCGCACACAATTTCAATCGTGAGGCAATTCTAAACATTGCGGAATTGTTTTCACTTAGACTTAAAATCTTAACTACAAATGTAATGGATCATATCGTGCTTTTGGGAGTATCACCATTTTTTGGTGATCATACCTTTCCTATAGGCTACTTCAAAGATCTGTAGGATCTTTTGGAGTAAGATATTCATTTTTTCATTCTTCGTGGAGGTGATGAAGAAGGAAATTCATAGCCTTTGCTAGATCCTTCAATGATTCAGCATTTCCTTATCTAATAATGTCTCCTAGACCCATTGAATCAAGGTGAGTTTTGGTGTCTAGGATCCAAAATAAATAATTCTTATTCAAGGGCAACAAATTCGAGATTGAAAAGGTTTGGCATTGTTTTTATCTCAAGTCTTCTTCTCTTAGATGATCAAACTCTTCGTGTTGACATCGTATTGTAAAATGAAAGAGACAATGGAAGAAATGAGTAGAGAACATAAAGCAAGAATAGAGTAGAAGATAATATTCTTATCAAATGTAGACAGTAGGAAGCACCCAAATGATTATTTATAACCAAGGGTGAGATACAATCATAATTATGAACATCCATATTTGAAATATTTCATGACAAATAAAATACCTTTTTATTAGTATTATATCAATTAAAGTTAATAAGATCTGCATCAAATAATTTATTTTATGTTTTTAGTTAAATATTATTTTTATTTCAAAACTTTAGTAGTGAAACATATTTTGCTACTAAATAAAGAAACATATGTGTAGAAAGAAAAATTATTGATTGTAGTTCCCCTTTTTATTTTGGATATCTTAGATAGTAGTTAAAATTACAATCATTTAGGTAAAATATAAATATATTATATTTTAATTGTAACGGATGTCACTTATTGTAATTTTTAATTGTTATAAGTACATCTAATAATTTATAGATATTTTTGTACTTTATAGTGTAATTGATTTTTACTTGTAAATTGAAATAATGAAATGTTACTCACTAAAATTTGTAAATAATAAAATATGCTAATTAAAAGGATATTGAACGCTTACTTGTTCATGTAAATCTTCAGAGCTATCATGAGTTTATCTAACTCAAAAAAAAAAAAAAAAGGTTACTTAATGAAACAAAAAAGAGAAGGTTAAAACATAAATTACACAAAATGTATAGAAAAGTTGATTATATGCAATATTTATATAAGGATAAAATAAGTAAAATGTAAAAAAGACCAAAGATAAAATATGTGAGAAGTTTATATATTTGGATTAATAGTTAGTTGATCTCATTTTTTATCTATTATGTATTGAAACTTAATAGTTACCTGATTATTTTACATTATTCATTAATAAAAGTCATTACATTCTTATTATTTAATTAAATAATTTAAAAGTAAAATAATTTCTTTGTTCAACTTAAAATAAATTTAACTTTATATTTTACAATCAAAGAAATTCAAATTTATATCGCAAAAATTATGTTATCATAAGCTAACAAATTATTGTAATTATTTAGATTTTAACGGTATATAATTTACTGATAAAAGACTAATATATTAGTATTGCACCCAAATAAAGGTTCATATGAAATTATTTTTCAAAAGGATATTATGATCTTTTATTTCTTTAAACGTGATTGTAAAAACATTTAAAAAAATTTAATATATTATTATTGCACCAAAAAGAAAGTGTCATTAAAAAGTAATTTTTTGTTTGTTTTAAAATTTTTTTTTTATTTTTTAAAAAACGTCTAGTAGAGAATTATAATAATTAAAATAAAAAAATTATATTATCATGAGTTAAAAATTAACTAATTTTTCTTAAAAATGTGTAGTTAACTTCCTCTTTCAAATTTCAAATAAAAAAAATGCATAGAGCTTTGTAGTTTTTAAAATTTTAAGTAGATTAGTTCTTAAAAGAAAAATTTTAAAAAATGCTATCATGAGCTAGAAGATTAACATAATTTCAAGTTTGAATAATTAAATTTAATGATAAAAATAATATTTTCATATGCATTAATATTAAATAATATCATTATATATTATTGTAAATTTTAATTAGAAAATGTAATGAGTTATATAATAATTAAAAATTTGGATGGTGAATATACATTAATAGTTAAAGTTATACACTCCAGAACCGTTTAGAAAGTATGAGCTTTATTGTTTTGAATGACAACAAAGCCAATTTAAAGAAAATATTTTGAAGAACGACTAATGCCTACCTCGAGTTTCTTGACTAAGCTTAACAGGTAGAATTTCAAAGTGCATTACATGGTCTTGAGCGAAGATAATTTCACTTTGCATATGCAAACATGTTTTATCTTGTGGAAGAGAATGAGCTTAAATGAAGTGAATATTATATCGTGTAAAGAACTTCATATGCATTAAGGAATGAAGTAGATCAATACAATAGCAAAAAGCTCAAGGGAATGATCTTCAAAAAGTAACACGGGACTTCAGAAAGTACATTGAAGAACGAAGAAATCATGCCAACTCTAAAAGTAACGTGTTACTCAATCGAGAATCATCACAATCGCAAATAAATCAACACCAAAGAGCCAATATTGAAGACTAGAAGATCAAAGAATGATTAAGAGATTGATTACACTGTCAGAATGCTCACTTATTTGTGGAGCACAAAATGTTACAGGAAATGGAGGGAAATTCAAATTTCAAATTTCAAATCTCAAATCAAATTCAGTTTTATAACTGGTATGTCATCTCTTCTGTTTGATTGATCAACGATCCTAGCCTCTAGAAGAAGGAGTTCAGAAACCACGATTAGAAAGTAAAAAGAAAGAGGACATCAGAAACCTCTACAATACAATGGTTTCTACAACGGATGTGACAAGTTTGTCAGCCTACCTCTCTAGACTAATGTTCCAAGACACAACTGATGATCTACACGTGTTACTTGGAGATCTGATCAAAGGCAATGATCATGAAGAAAGACCTGTATAAATGGAGATATTGTACTTGAATACCGATGAGAGAGTTGTAGACATAAGAGTAAAAATTCTGGAAAAATCTCTCCACACTTCCTATATTGTTCATCATAATATGTAATCAATCTTCTTGAAATGTAAAAATCTTCTTTCCATGTTTTGTAATGATTTGTATACTTTTCTTAGGAAGAGATATGAAAAAGAAGTTGATCATATTTTGCATGTCTATATTATCGAATATGTGTAAGGAAACATGGGTATAAGTTAGTTTGAGTGCAACCACACATAACCTTTGTAACCTTGATCTATTACTGATCAGAGCGAAACATAACTTCGAGAAGCTAAGGTAAAAACTACTTGCAACGTGATGATAAAGGCATCTGCTTGTGACGATTCAGCTTGGAGAGGCTGTGAGTAAACTATTTGCAACTTGATGATGGAGGCATTCCAGTCATCATGGTTCAGTTTGGAGAAACTGGGAAAAACTACTTGCAACGCAGGAGTAGAAGTTGTCTGTAGGTCACGGTTCAGCTTGGAGAGACTAGTTCAAGACTACTTGGTTCAGCCTAGAAAGGTTGGTTTAGAACTACTCTATTTGTGACAGTTCGAGTTATCCACTGTTCACTGTGAGAGCTTGGGAAGGCTAATGTAAAAACTATCTAGTTTACTTTCTGAAGTTGAGAAAGTTGTTGTTAATGAAATCTTAACATGTTTTAAGTACTGGATGTAGGCAGGTTGGGCAAACCAGTATAAAAATATTTGTGTCATTTCTCTCTTCCCTAATCTCTGATCTTTATGTTATGCTCTTTAAGTTAATTATTGTTTAAGTACCGCTAAAGTAGCATTATCAATTAACATGCTTCAGAAATCTACTTTCTGAAACATCTAACCATTTTTTTGTTGCACTTCAAGCTTTATGCTTAATAGTATCTTTTCGTAAAATGTTTTAGATTCAGAAGAAAGCTTGAATGCACGATTTAACCCCCCTCTTATGCACTATTCTACCAACAAAAATATTACTTTTATACATATTTAGATTGTTACGTTGAATAATAACAACATAATTATACATTATAATTAATTTGATAATTGCAAAGTATAATGAATTATATAGTAAATAAAAGAATAGAGCGAGTATTAATTAAACAGTACAGTGAAATTTACTTATATATAATTATAGTTATACTAATATTTTATATTATTATAAGCTACATAAATTTTATTTTATAAAAAATAGAATATATAAGTTTTAATAAAAAAAATTTCTAGTAAAAAAATCAAATAATAAATATGAGAAAATAGAGCATTAATAAAAAAATTAAAAACAAATTAAGGGGTAACTTATCTTAATTGTTTACGGCATAAAAGATATATATTTTAAAAATGAAAAGGATAAAAGTGTACTAATATCATTTTTTAAGGAAAGAGTTGTATTTTACAAAAAATAAAGATTCATGATATAAATTTTACTTCTATAAGTACTATTTTATAAAATTATTTTTTATAACAAAATATTTACACGTACTTATTACAAATCTATATTGAGATTTTTTATTAGTCCATGTAGACAAGAATTTTAAAACCCACAATTTGATTTGGGTACTATAGAAGAACCCACAATTTGAAAGAAGAATTTATTTTCTTTTAACAAGAAAAGTTCGGTGTATTTTCTACCAATTTTTTTTTTATATTGATCTTATATTTATCATGGATTTCATCGGTACATATTTATTTGATGATCTATTAAGGTAGACCCATCGTAGGAAAAATTAGTGTATTTTAAGAGAATTATGTAGAATTATATTTATTTTGTGGTTTTTCTTTTGGTATTCTATGGGTACTAATATTCTTATATAATTAACGGTTGTGATTCGATTATTGATTTGATAGATTTCAAAAACTTATGGGACACGTACCTCATTCTTAGTCACAAATAATTAAAAAATATTAATACCCTTGAATCTTATAAAGGTATCAAAGAAATCCTTATTTTATTTATACTTTAGTATTTTAACTTAAAACAATTATGAAATTTATTATTAAGCTAACTGAACGTGAATGTGGCAACAAACGCATAAACATCAACACAAATAAGAGTCTTCAAGACGGACGTAGTTAAGTGTACTGTTACTTTGATAATTCAATATGTTACACTTTCCTGTCATTTACCTGCATCGTCATAACCTCCGATATAATAACAGAAAAATGTTTACGTGCTCCCATATGAACTATTTGTTTTAGTCCATTTATTAATTTAACATATTATCAATTATTATATTAAAAATATTAAGAAAGTAAGAAATAATAATAATAATAATAATAATTCACAAATATTTATGTTTCAATTAATTGATAGAAACAAGTGTTTTTTCCTCCTCCTGTAACAACAAAGTATTTCTCTTAACAATATCCTATGCCGACGTGATTATCCCTTCTAACAACTCACTTGACCGACAAATAATATAATAAATAATAACTCCATCAGGAGTGTTCTTTTCCAAATACGCGCCCCCAACATATGAAGAAAAGTTGCCTAGTACACGACACATTTTTGTTTCTTAATTCGTAAGTAAGTGACTTTCTTCGAAGCCATTAAGCTTTAGTAGTAATTTCTTTCTATTGCATACGTATTTGTGGCAGGTAACAGCAAATTAAAGATTGAATCGATCGTCACAATGGTTGGCATTGCTACTTGTCAAGACAGTGATGCAAGAGGGCTTTGGTGCAGTTTTTCAATTAAATTTATTGCTCTTATATGAAGAATTATCAAGGTGGATTCTACATCTCGGTTGAAGACTCCAACGGTTGGGTAGAATTCCCACGTTCAAGCTAGCATATGATCAAAGGGAATCAAAGCAAATCAACATTGTCTGTCCCTGTTTGAGGGGAGAGATTCTAACGGTACCAAGCCACTCCCCAGGGGCCATTTGATTAAGAGATTCTTGTGTATGTACAAACTCAACATTTCATATTTGTACACACTCTTAATAAAAGTTCTATTATTTTTGTTTATGATATACTCCCCTCATTATGAGACCTATCAATATGGACAATAATGAAGCGTTATATTTGCACTCACCTAAGAATTATTCTATTTGATTAATTGCATTTTAATAGAATTGTTTTGAAATAATTGAAGTTGAAATAATTAATTTTAGAAGAATTGATTTCATAAGAATTGATATCAGTTTGGGAATGATATATTAGAAAAGTGAGTTTAGGAGAATTAGGGGCTCTTTAGATAACAAAGCTTTATAATTTTTCAAAACTTTCTAGAAGTTAAATGTCACAATTTATTTATTTATTTTGTTCTCTTTAACTATCCAGCTTATTACTTTCTAAAAAGTTATTTTTAGTACATTTTGAGAGTTAAAATAATTAGTATCTTAGGAAGTATTTTTTAAAATACTAAAAATAAATAATGTATTATAAGTTGCTTTTTAAAATTTATTTTATATAAGTGCTTAGCTAAATTATTTATTTAACCAGGTTTAATAAGAGATGAAAAAGTAAATGTAAAAAAAAATAAAATTAAACCACTTCATTTCTATTTCGAAAACCACTTTTTATTGACTCAACTAGGAGAATTTAGTATCCAATCATGTTGATATCCATAGATACCTAGGATATCCCTAAAATTATGGGGTTGTTGAATTGAATAGTAGGATATCACTTATCGGTTTTTTTTTTTTTACTTTTTTCTTTTCATGCCCTGCACGCATCTAGGGAAGGGGGAATGTGAGGGCTGAGTGGTGAGTTACTTAAGATAAAGAGTCTTATCACTACACTACAAGCCTCAACCACCTTAACATGATTGAAATGGCTTAGAATATAGCTCTTTTTTCATTTTTTTTTTTTTTACTGTCAAGCTTAGAATATACCTCGAGATATACCCTTTGTTAGAAACTAAGTACTGAAGAATATAAAACACAGAAATTGGCTGAATTGCCCATGTATTTAGTATAACAGCATCATAGTATTTTGAATAAGTCAATTTTGTTTAGATTAGCTTGCACTTTAATTTTGTATTTCTGTTACTCTAGTATTAGCTGAGTTAGTAACTTTAATTTTGTATTTCTATTAGCTGAGTCGGTAGCTTCTAGTTTATAGGAATTATGTTAGTATCTAAGTGTATATATATATATTGTACTTCAATTCCTGATCAATAATAACAAAAACTTATTTCTCTTATATTTAGTATATGTATCAATGTAAAAAGGAAGGTGCCTATATATTGGCATGGTGAAATAATTGCAATAAATACAATGAATCAATTTGAGCCTAACTATAATCATATACAATGAACATATCTCAATTAAATCTCATTAAGGTACTGTCCGAAATAGAAAAATATTGTATGGTGATTTTAATTATTCTAGCATTTATGGGTTTATTTTGGTTTGGCTTATGTTTCTCCTCTAAAGGGGTTGATATGCATTTTTATCATATGGCAATGATATGCACTTTTATCATTTGGCAAGTGCTTTCTGTTCTTCATGATTTGATATAGGTTTGGCTAATGAAGATTGTTGTTGAAAATGCAAACTTGTGCAGACCTCCAAACATTATGATCACTTGGTCTATAATTTGTTAGTCCTTTTTCCACGGCTCTAAAGGATCAAAATGTTATCTATTTTTTTTGTTAAGGTTATAACTTGAACATTTTATTTCAATTGATATGTATTCATATAATTTGTTTTTTTCTAAGCCCCAGTAGCAATTGATATGTATTCATTCTACAACATGTGTGGGTAGATGGTAGGGAAAATCATAATATAGCTGATAATTTAATTTGTTTAATCGTCTCGCTTTTAATTATTGTGGTTGACTGATGTAATTAGGTGCGATCCCAAAGTTGGGCGAGATGTTCAATTTTGACTTATTTTTATATAGTAGCAAGCAAGACTGCAAGATGGTCTAGAATATTCAAAATCTTCTTTAAGTTAGTTTAATTTCTTTGTGCCTAAGTCAAGTAGTTTTGGAGTAAAGCTAACTTTCTCTATGTTGTGTTGGGGGTGGGATTTGTGAGAAATCATTTTCATGTTCGCTTATTATTATTTTAGTGCAAATGATTGATTTAACCTCTCTAATATTTTATATATGTAAGCACATTGTAAACGCTTGTCCATATACACCTTCATGAAACATTTATCTATTTTTTATTTCAATTGATATGTATTCATATAACTTGTAAAGGTTATATCATAGCACAATTGATATGTATTTGGGTGTCCTAAAAGTTACAAAGGAGTATAAATTACATCAGGTTATTTTCCAAGCCCCATTAGCAAAGTCACTGCTATTTGTATAACCACAGTAAGATTTAAAATGCTATTTGTTATTCTTTTCATTCTACACTTTCATAATCATTAGCAACAACTATTACTATAGTATTTATTTATCTGCATTGCATTTAAGGCCCAATAGTGGAGATACTTTCATCTCATTTGTGTAACTATTATACGTTTTGAAAATTAATTATCTTGTTCAAGAGCTTATAGTTATAAATGGTATTAGTTATGCTTTCTTTGGTTTTGGATTTCTTTAATAATTGAAAACCAGTGGTCAAATAATGCTTGTATATTTGGATTTTATTCTTGATTATTTAGGAGGATTCATGCATAACTTTCTGAATTGGAAAACATCAAAATAATTCTTGTGGCTCTTTGTATTGTCATATTTATTAATGCAAACCCCCTATTCTTAATTTTGATGCATTTATTTCTAGAGAGCTACTCGATTTTTATATATGTTTGTCTAATATCTGAGCATTTCTTTGTTGAGTGAATTAATGCTCAATTAGTTGGTTCCTTGATAGAAACTTGTCTATTTAATTATCTCCTTTTCTTTCACATGGCCTCAATAATAGATTATGTCTTTTATTTTTACGAATTGTGAATGCAAATCTTGGTCTGGAGTGATATTGTATCATCACTTGAAATTGCTTATCAATACTATGTTGCTACTTAAATTAGAGTCATTCTTTACAAGACATTGTATCATATATGGAACATTTTTCTAGTTGTAGTAGAAATATTTGTTTCCTTTGATAAAATTGAACATCTTCCTTCAATTCCAATTGTGATCTTGATTCTCTCTCACCTAACCAAATGTTCATTGACAATTCACTCATACAACTTGATAAGACCAAATGGTTTAGTAAACCTGGTAGCCATCTTCTTTTTTTGTTCTTCTTCCTTTTGTTTTTTGTTTTTTGGGTCTTGAAAATTTTCTCTTGATTTAGTTGTAAAATAATAGAATCACATATAACGTAACATTTTGCTAGCCAGAACGGAAAAGTTTGGTACAAATTCTAGATTGGCAAATGAGCAAACATAATAGTGAAATGTCTTATTTTGAGCATAGAATATTTCCAACAATGTAGGAACTTTTGTCTCCTTTAAGATGCCTTTTTTGTTCCATTTGGCTGAGAATAAGAAAAGGATTAAAGTTACCAGGTACATGAGTATGATTAGAAGCTTGAACATTTAGTATGCTTGTGTTAAAATCTTTTAAATCTTCACTGAAATAAATATCATGTCCACTATTATTTAGTAAATTTAGTCTCTCACCTTTGTCTTTGAATACTTGACCAGTAATAAATAGTGGGCAATAAGTTGGTAGAGAAGCAAGACATCTTAGAAGGGGTATTTAGAGTTGCAAAGTGCTACAAGATCAAAATATTTATCCAAATTTATTTGTGCAAATAATATAACATGTATGTTCTTGGATGAATAAGTAAATCCTACTTTATTGTATCTGGTCGAGACTACTCTCATTTTTTATTTATCAAAAAATGCCAGCGATTTGGATCATTAAGTAGTTGACTTCAACATATAGTTGCGATGTATGTGCCCATCAATGTTAGAAGATGTTGTTTTATAAACAAGTCAAATCAACTGGTTTTGATTTGTGGGGTCATTTGTGCTAAACCAAAACCTCATATTTCATTGATGCGTTTGACCCAAAGTTTGGCAAGTGTTAGTTTACAACCTATTCTTTACTACTTTTGCTGATTTAGTAATGGTTTTGCCTATTTCCTTCTTGTTTTTATAATGGATAACATATGCTCTCTTTGTTTATTATTTTTCCCCTCAAATTGTGTTGTTGTCATAAACTGAATTCTATTACTCACAGAATGATGCTACAAAACTAAAGGGTGAAATGATTCTTAGTTGGAAAGAAGCTCAAGGGATCTCTTGATTTGAACTTCCTTTTCTTTGTTTTAGCCCCGCCACAATAAGGTGAAAATGTAGCTTTTTCTTTTGTTCTATATACATGAGACTCTAATAGAATTATTGCCTTGTTATAAATTAGTTTGATTTAATACTTTTATTCCACCTAATTTTATGCGGTAGGGAAATTGTTGGAAGTTACTTATAGCTCTTCCTACAAGAATTCATAACGTAATTTGCTGCACCACTTAGTTTGTCCAAAAAAAGTAAGTTATCTATTTTTCCGATTATTACCGAAACTCAATTTCATTTATTTAAGTCATTGAATGTTGTCTTTCTAGGAAAATAAGTTCTATTTTTTTTTTTTTGAAGATAGGTTCTAATTGTTTTATTTTTAGTAAGCATAAGAAAAGAATTACCAAAAAAGAATAAGTAGGCCAAAAGTATGGGTAGGTTTACTTATGAACAATTAATATTTATTGTTCTAATATATATATGGCTTAATATTTGTGCTATGTGAGTTCTAAAATATTCCATTTTGTTTTAAATTTAGAGCGAAGACTAGACATAGACAAGTTGTGGATAACAAAACCACCAAATTCTCCTGAGTATGAACAAGGGATTTCAAGATTTCTTGAATTTGCCTTTATGCATCCCTCAGTTAATGATAAAATAATATGTCCTTGTTCTTCATGTGCATTTAAAAAAATGGCAAATAACGGACACGGTGTATGAGCACTTAATCTATAAACAGTTTCCAAAAGGATATACATTCTAGTTTTATCATGAGGAGTCTTCCATGGGTGAAACTAGTAATGTTCCAAGTACTAATGTTGTACATGAAGCACAAGACCCTGTGGTTGAGGTAGATCATATTCGAAACATGATCAATGAAGCTTTTGGAGTTGATGGGAATCATATAAATGAAGTACCTTTGACAACAAATGAAGAAGTAATCGACGATGAAGGAGCAATACCACATGCAAGTCAAGAAGGCCTTGAAGCTAAAGAGTTCTATGAATTAGTTAAAGAAGGAGAGCAACCATTATAAGAAGAGTGTACAAGGTATTCAAAACTATCTTTCATGGTGAAGTTGTATTACATCAAATGCTTATGCAAGATGAGTGACAAGTCAACGACGATGATATTAGAACTATTGAGTAATGCGTTTGAACATGCAAAGATTCTAAGTTTGTTCTACGAGGCAAAGAAAACCATCACCAAACTTGGTTTGAATTATAACGAGATACATGCATGTCCAAATAATTGCATGTTGTATTCGGGTAAGGGCGAGAATAGGGTGACATGCAAAGTTTGTAACAAGTCTAGATGGAAAGCAAGTTCAAATGATGGTCAGGCTAAGGCATCCAAAATTAGTGGTAGCAATAAGAAAAAGCCTCCTAGAAAAGTCCTACATTACTTTCCTTTAAAACCAAGATTACAAAGGTTGTTTTATCTTGAAAAAGTATAAAGGATATGAAGTGGCATGCTATAGATAGTAACAAGGATGGCTTGATGAGGCATCCAAGAGACTCTAAAACTTGGGAAAAAGTTTGATTCAACAAATCCTTTGTTCACATCCGACACACGAAATGTCCACCTTGGATTAGCTACTGACGGTTTCAATCCATTTGGAACTTTAAGTGTAAGTTATAGTATTTGGCCTGTCATTCTTATTCCATACAACACCCTTCCATGGGTGTGTATGAAGCAGACATCATTCATCATTTCAATGATAATTCCTAGCAAAAAAATCCCAAGAAATGACATAGATGTCTATTTGCAACCTCGAATCAAAGAGTTAAAGGAGTTATGGTATGATGGTGTTGATGCATATGATGCTTTTGCAAGCAAAATTTTCAGGTTGCATGCAGCTTTGATGTGGACGATCAATGATTTTCCTGGTTTGAGGACTCTTTCTGGATGGAATACGTATACAGGACTAGCTTGTCCATCTTGCAATTTTGATGCTGTCTCTTGTCATCTAATTCATAGTAAAAAATTTTGTTTTATAGGTCATCGTTGTTTTCTTGATTAGAGACATAGGTTTAGATTAAACAGGGTTCAATTCAATGGAGAACAAGAGACAAGGTGTGCATAAAAAACATATGTGGTGCTAAAATTCTTTTACAAGTTGAGAATATTAATGTCACATTCAGGCGAATGGTAAAAATAGAAAAAAAAAAGGGAAAAAAGATTGTGTTCTGGTGAATGTGTTGAAAGCACTCAACAATAGAAAAAGAAAAGCATTTTTTTTAGCTTCCATATTGGCAGTGTAATTTGTTGTGTCACAATCTTGATGTTATGCATATTTAGAAGAATGTGTGTGACAATGTCATTTACATCTTGCAAAATGATAGTGCAAAGTCAAAGGATCATGTCAATGCTTGAAAAGACCTTCAGGCAATGGGTATCAAACGCGATCTTTGGCCAAATGAAAGTGGAAAGTATCCTCCGCCTATCTTTACACTTACTAATTCAGGCAAGAAGTCATTCTTAACAACTTTGAAAAACATCATTGTGCCTAATGGTTATTCAAGCAACAGTTCAAGGTGTATTGATTTGGACAATCTTAAGTTGTATGGGATGTTGAAAAGCCATGATTGCCATGTACTTAGGAAGCAATTGCTACCTTTGGCCATGTGGGTATATAGCATTGCCTGATGAGGTGTCTGCAGTATTAATCAAGTTGTGTTCATTCTTTAGACAATTATGTGGCAAGGCTTTAAGTGCTACATATTTAGACAAATTGTAAGATCAAATTGTCCTCACTTTATGCCACATGGAAATGTTATATCCCCCTTCATTCTTCATAATTATGGTTCACTTGGTGGTTCACCTTGTTGAAGAGGCTAAGTTTGGAAGCCCTGTCCATTATCCATGGATGTATCCTATAGAGAGGTAAAAATTGTGTAATCATACCTTTTTTAATTTATTAATGTATAGGACAATATTCAACTTCACTCATTGTGAGTCAACAGATATTTAGGACATTTGAAATCAATGTGCATAACAAGTCTTAACTAGAAGCCTTGCTGTTGAGGGTGTAAATGTAATTGGGTATGATTCTATGGTTTACTAAAAATGTTTGGCTCATAAAAGTAAACACTTCACCAATACATTATAATTTAACATCCTATTTATGTAGGTATGGTTATAGTCCAGAGAACACAATATTTGAAGCTTTTTCACCCATGTATAACCCAAGATGATTTTTTTTTTTACCAAAAAAACTCTTGAAATAGGTGGGAGATTGTTATATTTTAAAGTTTTATTTGTATTTCAAAAGTTAATTAATTATTTAAATTAATATTCATTCTAAACTTTGAATTAATATTGGAAGATTTTGTAGTTCGTGCTAAGACTAGGAATGTTGTCATTTTTTTAATATAAATCATATTTAATTAAGTGTAATATTTTTTTTTATAAATTAAAAATTTGATTCTTGCTATTGTTAATATATTTGGCTATTAGGTAGCATTTGGTTTGTGTCCTGGGACAGTAGAGACAGAGACAGAAAGACAGTGGAGACAGAGACAGAAAAAAATATTATCTCTGTATCTTGTTTGGTAGACATGGTGTACAAGAACAATAAATAGATAGTAAAAGACATTTTTACCCCCACTTAACAATTTACAAAAACAAAAAAAAAATATATATATAATTCTTCAACAAAGAAACAGAGGCTCGAAGGTTTCTTCTCCCATTTCCCTCAACCTTCATCGGGTTCGAGTCTCCGCCATTCTTCCTCCATTCACGGCGCCCCTATGTCATGGCATCCAGGTATGTTCTTTTCCCACTTCATTCTACCATCCATGGCTTCAATCTCCACCTTATCTTTTTGGCATCTGATTCGCCTTTTATGTGACTGCAGTTCCTTTTGTACTGGTTACTTTCACTACGGCGATGGAGTGCAGGTGCAGATCGTTGTTGACGACGGTGTCCACTGGTTCTGGGAGGTGTGATTGTGGGGACAAGGTGATTCTACTCACATCCAATAGCAAGGCAAATCCTGGGAGAAGGTTTTGGAGGTGCCCTAATTGGAACGTGAGTGTTCATGTTTCTATTGCGTTGAATTTGATTTGTATCTTGTGCTTTCTGGTTTGATCATGATCTTAATTTTGATGGGGTTGTGTTAATATCTAGCGGAGGGGGTGTTTTGGTGTTTAATCTTTGCTGTGTAACTCTCCAATTTGAAGTTGTTTTGTTTATTAAATGAAGAATTTTTCAATTTGGTTATCTCCAATTTGAAGCTTGTTTTCTGGCAGTTTGAAGTTGTAACTCTTTAATATTTTTCTTTAGAGTGATGCTAGAGAGCCTGAAAATTCTTACCAAAAGATATGCCCAATGCAGTTAACATACATGTGGCTAGTGATTTTGATGAAAATCATAGGTGGTTGGAAAAATTGAGGTGAACCTACCATATGTTGCCATGTAATTCTAGAAATTACTTTCTTGTAAAAACTCTGGTTAAAAAGTATTTTTTTTTCTTTACACACATTGATGGTTAAAATAAATTTTTATAAAAAGGAATTTCAGAGCTGTTGGATTCATGAATTACCTTTATTCCAACTATAATCATTGTTCACAAGAACATTGTCACTCGGTTGACTGCCCATAAAAGGTTGAGACTCCACCTTGGACTATCTATTCTGTAGGTTGCATTTGTGTTTGTTTTCCAATTCTGTAATTCAGTTCTATTTTCTAGTGTAAGGAGCTAGTATTAGTATGCACTTTTCTGATAGTAAAATCAGCTTGTCTCATGATTAATCACACCAAAAGCCCGCTTTCTTTAAAATGCAACCTAAAGATAGTCATTCAATTACTAGTAGAATGTATGAGAACAATACCTCTATAGACACTAACATTAGTATCAACATTTGGGAAAGACCAATTTGAATTACCTTAGAAGCATTTCCCACCATTTCACTCTGAAGCTATATCACTTTCTCTTCAGTGCTATATGTCCCTTTCTGGATACAGCATGTTAGAATCATGTCAGAAACACAAAAAAGTAGTAGAACAAGGGTGCACTTGCTATAGTTTGACAAGCTAGGAATAGAATAAATTCAAGGATTTAGAAATGGTCAATTGGGCAAGATCTTTATCAACCTTAAATCTGGGCATGAATTCTATTTGTTATTGTTCAACTTGTGTTGTTTCCAAATGAACACTTGGGGGTTTTCTAATTAACAGTTCTGGGATTTTGAGGGATGTGTATTGCATGGCTAGATAGATATATGATTTATCTTCTCCATATCCTTTTCTTTAAAAATAATGCTCTGTCTGACCAATAGATTCTTCTTCTTTCTCTATTTTCAGTTTTTGTGTTGTTGAGTTTGTTTCATTTGAAGTGAAAAATTGTATAATGCACATGGTGAACTTAAGCATATATCACAATTCAAAATCTTTGCACAGGAAGGCAAGGGGTTTGGTGGTAACAGGAAAATTTGCTTCTCAGATTGCTGAATACAAACCATCTGAATTCTCATTTTTTTGCCTTTTCTTAGCTGCAAGTTTTGTTGACTGCATTCTCCTAGCTTTTGCATTGTCCTTTTTCTGCCATTAAAAATATTTTCATAAACTATTACTAGTTCTTGTATAATAATAATGTTGGGTAGCTTTTAAACTGAAAATTGTTTAAACTCTTTGCAGACCCCGAATAGTTGTAAATTCTTCAACTAGGCTGATAAGAAAGATATATTGGAGGTTGCAACAACTATTGATGAAGTGGCTCAATCCTCCTCTACATCAGATTTGTTACAAGAAGAATCAACAAAAAAGATTTTGAAGCTTAAAAAAAAGCTAGCTACTGAGAGGAGGAAATCATGGTGGCTTGTGGTGGCTCTTGTGGTGTCATGGGCAACATTTTTTACTATTTTGCTTTGTATTAGTGGTAAGGGTCATGTGGGTTAGAGGTATAACACTTTGGTTAGGTAGGCTTAGTGCTAACTTTTGTATATTGACTCAATGATGTATGGTTTGATATCTTGGCAATGAAATGCAGACTATTTCCATTTTTGCTTCTAACCTCTATTGTATCCTATTGATTTTGCCAATGTCTAGTATTAAATTGTTTTGCTCTGAACTTCTGGAATGAAACTGATGCAGAAATGAAGACAAACTGATTTGATACAATAACTAGTATTAACTGAAATGGAAATAAAATAGAATTTTGCTGAAAAGTTTACATAAAAGTTGCAGAAATTTGCAGAAAAGTTGCTGTCATGTAAGATGTTGACACAGAGATAACTACTACCATTTTCTGGCTAAAGTTTAACTACCTCTGCAAATTTAATATCAACATCACTATGATCTGATTCTCTTCCAGCTGCATCACCAACATAAAAAAAGGATATACAATGAATAAGCTGACAAGAGTTTAATTTTTTTTTAGTTCTTTTTTTCCTTTTCTTTTTTTGTTTCCTCTCTCTCTCACCCTATTCCAAGGGTTCTTATTTTCATTAGAAGATGTTTTCTCTGCATTTCAAGTAATGATCATATGTGATTACACTGATAAAAATTCAGCTATATAAATAAATATTATAATATATGAAAATAAGAGAGCCTTCAGTAATTGGTTTGGGTTTTTATAATATCTGACAGCATTTTTATAATAGTCACTAGGCTAATTTCTGCGTATATACATCCAAAGATTGATCAACAAATAAAACACATATGATAAAGGAATAAAATCCTCTAAAAACAAACTTACATAAAGAAATAAAGCATAACCTGCTGAATTATACAGAGTTGATGCCAAGAACAAGCATACCCCGAATAAAATACATTTCACTAGAAGGAAGACCTGCTGAATAATACAGAAACAATACTAGTATCAAAATAAAATAACAGCAGAAAACTTCATAGTTTGACAACCACTAATGAAAAGTTACTCATGCTGAATAGTTCAGAAGCTGAATAATTCACAAATACATAAATATAACATGTTCTAAATAAAAGTAACATCCCAACAAAATACATCAAAACATGTTCTACTAATAAATATAACATTCCAAGATAACTTTGGTTGACACCATGCCTAGTTACGGAGAATTGCTTTGACAAATGCATGACTTTGGTTGTCATTGAAACTCCAAAAAGTATTTTGCAATTGTGGATTCTCTGAAAACTTGAGGCCCGCCATCACCACTTCATCATCAGTGAAGCCAAGTCCTCCAAGTGTTTCACCAAGTTTGACCTCCTCATTAGCACCTGCCATGGCTTTGGCTAGGACCTGCACATGCCTCCTTGTTGGTCTACCGCATATCGCATAGATGCAGCCAAGTCCTTCAAAATGCCAATGTCTTTGCCTTTTTTAGATGAAGGAGCCTTCGATTGAGTTCTGCAACTAGAAGAAGCAATTGATACATTTGGCTGCATTGGAGAATCACTATCAAACATCTCAACATCATTGAGACCCATTTGTTGATCATCATCTTCTTCTAATTGTTCATCTTCATCATTCCCGCTGACTACATTACTCCCTGTTGCTCTATCCTTCCCAAAAATATTCTCCAAGCGAGGGAAGAGTGGGAATGGCTTCCCTGGACTGTAGAACCGCAAGGGATGTTGCTGCAAAAAAATAAAGGAAACATCACAATATTTACCAAAGTAAGCATCCCAACATGCAAGTGTAAAAGATAATCACAATTGTGTAACAAACCTTAACCCAAATGTCTAGCACTTGTTTACTGTCCACCTCTACAGCTTTCTTATCCTCATTCCACCCAAATCCACTGCATGCAAGCATTTTTGCGGCCGATTGGTACTTCTCTTTGAGCCTTTTGTGCTTGTTTTTGCAGTGTTTTGCAGTTAAGCCACATCCCGGAAATTTCTCATTCATCTTTGCAGCCAATTTGACAAATGCACCTGGTTTCAATTGTCCAGCATCAGCTTTCTGTCCCTCTACTATCAGCACCTCCATAAAGCCAACTAATGCATCTGTTTCCTCATCCGTCCACATGCGTTTATCCATTTATCCCTATTCTTAGTAGAAGGATATCAAATACAAGCACTTAAGAAATAAACAATTATACCTCATATGTGAAATAGTACATGAAAACATTAGTAATAACCATTTACAAAATAAACAACCATCATATTAAATAAATATGATAAAAAATATCCAATATCACATATTACTTAATCAAGTCAAAGTAACAATAAAGATCAATGATTAATCAACTTAACAAATATGGAAAACTATTACATGAATATTACGAACACAACGGTCTACAATATTTAATTTTAACCAAATCAAATAATTATGCATAACGATTTCTTCTCCACTCTTCAAACATTTCAGTAGCTAGGTTGTCCCGCATTTGAGTCCATTCATTGCTAGTTTCCACACAATCAATCATGTCAACATTGCTAGGAGAATCCTCTCCTACAGGCATATGCTTGGGTTCAAGAATTGTGTTTTCTTCAGGATCAATGTCCATATTCATTCGAATAAAGTTTTGCAAAAGACAACAGGCAATTATAATTTGGTTCTGTATCTTAATTGGATAAAATGAAGGACTCCTCAAAATAGCCCATCTCTTCTTAAGCAACCCAAAACATCGTTCAATTATATTCCTAGCTGAAGAGTGCTTCTTATTAAAGTACTCTTGGTAGTTTTGTGGTGCACGTGAACCTTGAGCCCATTCTTGCACGTGATAATGAGTACCTCTATACGGTGCTAGGAACGCTTGACCATTTGTGTAACCGGCATCAATTGAGTAATAGCTACCTATAAATCAAGAAAGGAATATTATAAATAGTAGGGAATTGTAAGTAATTTATATTTTTAAGTTGTTATTAGACATACCAAGAGGTATTTTGAGGCTATTACGTCGTGTAATACCATCTCGAAGTATTCTCGAATCAGATGTTGATCCTTCCTAACCACTAAGTACATACACAAAATTCATGTCTCTGTTGCATACTCCCAAGACATTTGTAGAAATTCTACCCTTTCTTGTTCGGAATCGGGGTTCATTAGCATCAAGAATAGTCACATCTATATAGGTGCCATCTAATGCTCCTACACAACCCTATTATACATCACAAAATTAAAATTTTCATGGCTAATTGTATACATAATTAGTAAGTAATGTGAAACATTAACTACTTCTATGTATTGAAATTACCTTAAACCATTTCCATCTAGGATCTACGCAATCCTCTGGAACAAGTTCAGCCTTGGCAAACAAAAGTCTTTGCACACGTATGACTGAGCACAACACCTTGTTAAAATATTTACTGATAGTTTCTCCTGACCTATAGAATCTAACTTGTAGACTGCGATTCTTTTTATGATGGCCTATTATGATAAAAAAAAATGTTACAATTTGCTCAACTATGCTTACTTCACCATCTTCAGTTGACCCACCCTGAACTTGAAGTAACTCACACAATAATGCAAATGCATTTAAATTCATCCTTAACTCCCAAACACAATTCCTATCACCTACTCCAAGAATACGCTCTAATTGTAACACCCTCCTAACTACCATGTATTACTCGAGCATTAACATTGTAATTAGAAGAGTATCACTTCCTTTCTATAATATCCACTAGTCAAATGAAATGAAATAAGATAAATCAAACTCTAGAGTTATAAAGAAAACTACTATAAAATGTACATATATTATTACTTTACATACCGCTTTCTTTAATACATACCATACTTGAAGTTAAGTCACTTCGCTTATAATACAACACAGGAACTACTATAAAAAGATCTACCAAGCTTGCTCAAATATCAAGGTCCAACAAAATACTAAACACACAGAAATGGACCTAAGACATCTAACACCAATTAGTCTACAAGCTGGTAAGTTCCTGGCACTATACTACACTACATACAAGTCAAAAGCCCCCGTGAGTCTCATGTCCTCCTACGCGAAACCATTGGCCATCGGTATGATGGCCTCTCCTCAGCCAGGGCATCTGCCGAGTCTGAGCACAATACATCATATACATAAATAGGGGTGAGAATATTATAAAATTCTCAGTAGGGTAACCCCTTACATGCAGACAGAATATAAACAGTAAATGCATTTATAATAATAAAGAAAAACACCATGTTAGATCACATATATCAATATTAGCATATATGAGTCAAAGAAAATTATATGCAAAATGGTAGTAATCATAAGTGTTTCTCTTATATCACATGGAATTCAACTTAGTGTAGTAGTTCTTTTTATTAACATAGGGAAGGCTTAGATTCACATCAGGTAACATATGTAGTGGATAACTCCTCAGAGGACCATAGACTGCTAGGACAGCTCATTCCTATTCGTGATCATCAGACTTCATTTTTTTCCATTTCTGAATCACACACAGTTCTATTTCCTAGTCGATAAGTCTACCGACTCATAAAATTTCTTGGGAAATTCTTATTTTTGCCTTCCCTCTCTATCACACATAAGCCTTGTTTCTATTTTCCCCGTATGTTAAAACATGCACCATTAAATTTCACATATTCTCTTTTGTCATACAACCATGTCATGGACCTTTCTATTTCAAAGTCAGGTTTATATCCCAAATATAGGCATTCAGTATCATTGGAGTCTCATTCATACTTTATAAACAAGTCTTTCAAACAATTAACATACATTCATATGATATATACTTGGATTAAATAGATTTCTATCATTAACTTAATACATCTTCACCATTCCAGCTTCTTGACAGATTTACCATTATGGTGACAACATTTAATTCACATATCCAATGGGCAATTCACTGGCCATAAAAATTCTATATGACACCTCAATGTGTCTAAAAGTCCCTGTAAAAATTTCATAGCAAACAGAATATTAGAACCATGTCAAATAAATTCTACAATTTTAGTGGTCAGAGGCCACTTTTTCACAGCTCAGAATAGGATTCACACAATTTTTAACTTTAGCAAATGATAGAAACAACTCAAAATAAAAATCACAGTTATACTTAAAGATGTCTACAAAACTCTGTAAAAATTTCAAAGGATAACTCCATCATTTGCTATGAATAAAAATTTATACAAATTCACAGCTCCAGTACCAAGATTTCAACCAGCATAGATATACTCTTGGTTCTTGATTTTTCTCAGGCAGTAAAACTCTTTATTATGCACCACGAAAATTATCAGAGTTTCCTTATGATGTTAGCTTCAACATATAATTTTTATAGCTCATAAAAATGAGTAGAATTGAACCAGAAAATTCATGAACAAATCCTGTCCTGCTGAAATCCGAAAATTCAGCAGCCTAGCCAAAACGTATTTTGACAAAAATCATTATTTAACCTCATCCAAACACTCCACCAAAATTAACACATCAATATCAACATATTATCATCAAATATAACCATAAATTTCGGAATAAAACCCAAAAAAATTTACAGAATAATTTGGAAAGAAAAAGGCCAAAGAAAACCCTACCCTTGGAAGCTAATGCCTCTTTGTCTCTTGTATACTCCAAGATAGATATACTCTACCCCAAAGCTCTTAAAACACAGTAAAATACTCCTCTAACCACAGATGAGTGATGTGATAAGGTGAGGTTTTTGGAGAATCTAATCGGTTAGATTTGTAGAGTTTGAAGTGTAGAATAAGTTTACTTAAGGAGGTTCTTGATTTTGGTAAGGTTTGGTCTAGGGTTTTTGAGCTTGAAATCAAGTTTTGAGAGGAAGGAAATGGAGTTTCTCTGCTGCCTCCTTTGTTAGCCGAGGAAGATGATGACAATTATGGGGTTAGATAGTTTATAATTATCTTTTAAGGTGAAATCTCATTGGTTGGCTTATAAAGTATCATTTTTCCATTAAAAGAATTTTATATCAATGGCTAGGATTTGATCTTTCATTCCAAGATAAAATCCTAGCCATCCATTGGTATTCAAAGGGATAAACTTCATTATCAGTAGATATTAACTGGTTTTCGGTGTTAAAAATCGCACACCGAAATTTCATCAAACGGGTAAAATAGTGTACTCGAGTAATCAACTATTGCCCGAAAATTAACTCTAAGCATAAATTTTTATTCCTACCTATTTCTAACCTTAATCCTATAATTGCCAAATTTCGGGCACCTTCAGGTCTTGAATCTAAGGTTTCAGCTGTTCCGGTGGGTCTACGGGGCCTGCAAAACACTATTCATATTTTTTTTTTTTTTTTACGTTCGTTACATTGTTCTCATCATTTTTGTGTACACCAAAATTTTGATATTCTTACTACTAAAGCCTCAATTAGTTTCTGAAAAAAAAATTTAGGATGTTACACTAATGCATCTCGTCTTAATGGAACACTATTAATTCTTTGATTTAATATCAAAGAATTATTGCCTACTCTTCTATTTCTAATATATACAACCACAGCAACTAATACAATTTGCATCATTGTGTCAAACTGAAATCTCATCATTAAATACCAAGCAATGCATTATTTAATTCGCTTAGAATGGTCCATTGCTTCCTATAAAACAACAAAAAAAACATATCACCTTAAAAAGGGATGTATTAATATGATAGCAAATCAAAAGCAAAGATAAGCTTAGAAATTTCCTTATTAAGGCTTGAAAACCTTTTCAGTTCATGTCAGGAATACATTTTAGTAGCTAACTACTCAAATAATGCTGAATTTCCATCTAATGTTTCAATGGGATGGCAATTAGCAACAGTGGATTTCAGTTAAAAATAAAAATAGTTGTTCACATTTATTATATGACAGAAGATTTGTTCAAATTTGTCTTCCAAGGCCATCAATTTTGATAAAATTTGTGCTTCACACCAGTGAACTATCTATTCAACTTCATAACTTATTTTTTTATGGTCTAAAGTGTGCAATCCAACATTTTAATCTCCATTAAAAAACAATCAATCACCAAATATTGCTAAACACAAATACCCCACTAGTACTTTTCATGGATTTATGGTTCAAAATTCAAATACCCTACTAGCATTTTTCATCTTTCATATATATATATATATATATATACAAAAATTTAGCTACTTACTGTGCATGTTTCACCAGGCAACGATAGGCAAAAATTGTTAAGCTAGATACCCCATTTTGCTTATGACTATATAATGTTTCATCTATTGAATGAATATGCAAGGCTTAAGATAAAAGCTGTTGAGATTTGTCTTGAAAATATGCCTTGCCCAATGAATGGACTATGGAGCCCGTATATGTTTGAGTGGCTTGAGTCCATGGTAAGATCACCATAGATTTACTGGTTTCTTTCTTAGATCTGCTATCAAACAACATGATGCCAAGGAGGAGGTCGATATACAACGAACCTATGAGTCAAGATGCTGGCAAATCGTGAAAGGGAAGATGGTGGCTGATAATGGAACGAACCTGCAACACTGGTCTGACGACAAGAGTAGCCGAGGGTGAAGGGAACTTCAAGTCCAGCAATAACACTTCGATGGCAGCAGGAAGAACGAAGAATGAACGAAGGAGCTAGGTTTTACATCTGTGAGGACAAACCATGTCAATTCCAAATTATGATGAGGGTATTATTGGAACAAATCTTATTAAATGAATCTGTCCCCAAGTTGTAAATCCCGTGTCCCCCTCTATCTCTCCTTTTTGGGGGGACACTAAATACACAAAAAACATGTCTCGGGACAGGAATTTCACATCTGTCTCTGTACGTGTCTCACATGCCAAACATCATTTTGTAACCCTTCGTCCCTGTATTCCTGTCCTGGGACAGGAAACAAACGGAGCCTTAGAAATGTATAAACACTTTACTTTTAGGGGGCATTTGTTTGAAGGAATGTCTTTACATTCCAAGGAATGTCTTTACATTCCAAGGAATGTGACCATGGAAATGTAAGAGTCCAGTGTTTGGTAAACAATTTAAAACAATTCCTAGGTAAGTTGCATCCCATTGATGAAAATTGCCCGATTTTTATTGAATTTTCAAGTAGAGGTAGAATTTCAACATACACACTAATATGACATTACATGATTAAATAACTGTATAAAACTTTTTTTCATCTATAAAAGCTTAATTCAAGATTCTTAAAGCACTCGAATTAACTAAATGTTCATAATGATGTGTTGTTATCACTAGATATGGCAACAGAGGGCTTCCTATTCATGACCAGGTCCTTGTTTCTTCTTTCAACCCGAACAATCTCATGTCTCGCTATTTGAGTTGGTTAGATGTTTGTAACGGGACAAATTTAATTCTGCTTTATGATATTGTAGCTTGCAGCTTTGACATATCTGTGAGGGAGAGTAACCAGTTAGTTGGATCAGATTAAATTAGTTAGATTAGTTACAACTGCATTGGTTTTATTAGATAGTTAGCTATGCTGACTAAGCTTCACAGTCTAAGTGATGACACCACATAAATGTGTAACCATGTGAACCAAATCATTATCAGAGCATATACATCTGCAATTCTCTCTGTCACTTTTTCTCCATTTTCTTTAGTTTTATTCCATCATTTTTCTCTGGCTTTGATACCCTACAACCGCTATTGCATTCTCGTTCCATAGAACATATCTTAACGATGAACTAGCAGAAACACTTGAATGGCATGCTTCCACCTCAGCTGTCTAACAGATAAAACTAAAGAAAATCAAGTGAAACATAAACAAAGGAAAAAGACATCGAATAAAATTTTTTTATTTGAAATGCAATTCTGAAATTCTATAATTACATTGCATCTCTTCAACAAGACTGGCATTGCTGAAGCAAGCAGTCTCCTTTCATGCAGTTCTGGTTAAAAAGGTGGTGTAAGTTTCCTGTTGTGCTGAAGCCGACTTATTTTGTCAACTTTTGATGTTCAAATAATGAGATTTATCTATAAGACACCATCAAACATGCATTTAGAACATAGATATCAAATTGTCACCGTGTTTCAACTTCAAAAATTCTTCCAAGTTATTGTGTTTGAAAAGGATTGCTTTCTCCCGCTAGGATGCATTTCTTAGAAAAATTTAGATGACCAACATAGTCAAAGATAAAGATTCATACAAACACATGATCAATGAATATTTGTGACCCAGTTGCATTTGCTCACTCCAAATCGCCTGTGTTATTATTTTCAGCAGAGGGTGGTGCATTCTTTCATTCCAAGGAACATTTTTTCTCAAATGCTTCCTGCTCTTTGTGACACAAGTCGAATTCATTAGTATGGTAGTACATGCAGCCAACATAGTCATCTATCTCCTTTATACACTTTTGGTGTAGATCCTTGAGACTGCAGAACATGCATTTAATCAATATCACTCATAAATTCTTGAGGAGAAATATCCAAAATCCATTATAGAGAACACACAAGGGAATATTAGGAAAACAATAATATTTTGGAGCAAAGTTGTAAAGAGCAAGCTCTTACGTAGGAACAAAAGAGGGATACAAGAATGAAGAGTGAACAAACGTAGCATGAAACGTAAATTCCTACCAAATTAGATTATATATATATAT
Organism: Dalbergia cultrata; assembly: GCA_031216105.1. Taxonomy (NCBI): domain Eukaryota; kingdom Viridiplantae; phylum Streptophyta; class Magnoliopsida; order Fabales; family Fabaceae; genus Dalbergia; species Dalbergia cultrata. The sequence goes on along the minus strand of CM062353.1, from coordinate 22,963,602 downwards.
ATATATATGACAACACGATTAACATAATAATACTTTAATTAACATAGTAATTCATTAGCTCCTTCCCTTGATACATTTTTTTTTCTCGAATAATACCTAATAAAAAATAAGAAAAAATATGTGGAAGTTTTTATTTTTATTTTTTAAGGTCAGAAGAAGTTTTTAATCTTAATGAAACACAAACAGTATACTACCAAAAGAAAAAAAGAGAAACATTAACACAAGACCACATAACCCACACCCAAAAGTTAAAATGAAAACCCAAGAAAACCCACACAACCTAAACCATGCCCATGACCATGACTCCACCAGCACATGACTAAAAAGCTTAACACTTGAACCACACTCCACACTCAAAAAAAAAAAAAAAAACCCACACACGTGTCAAAGATCCACAGACCAAGACAAGCGAAACCCAAAGAGAGAGAAATAGAACTAGATTTGGATATCTGACCCCCCCCCCAAAAAAAAAATGAAAAAGAAAGAAAAAGAGACAACGAAGAGAGAATGCGGTGGCTGATTTGCAAGGCAGAAGCAAACGATGGAGACTAGTGGTGATAACTCCCTTTGGAGTTATGTTTTTCTTTTTCTTAGAACTTTTAGTTGGTTTTAGTTTTCATAGTTGCCCTTTTTACATCATTGGGTTTAAACTCTTGCATGATTACACTCACATTTAACCTTGCATTCTAGTTATGTCTTCTATTGGTTTTGTAGCCTTTTGGAAGAAGAATTGGGGAAGCATTTGAGCTAAGAGTATAAAGGAGCAATAATTGGAGTTGAAGGGATGTCAAAAATCTATGTTGGAGCATAGAAATCCATGCTATAGCATGGGTCCTGAAAGTGAACCCATGCTACAACATGGGTTGCTGTCAGAATTCTCATATTTTCACTTAACCCAAGTTCCAGTGTAGCCATAGCCACGCTACAGCATGGGTGCACAAATCTGACATATGGACTGGGCCTCTGTACTGACTCGGGCAGCCCATAATTGGCACAAAACTTAAGAAAACACGTTGGAAAGGCATTACACATGAGAATACTAAATTGGGAAAGACGAGACTAGAGCTTGGAGCTTAGAGAGCAAGGGGATTGGAGCTTGAAGAACCAGAGAAGGAGACCTCTCTTGGGATTATACTTCAACTCTTTGTGTATCTTTCTTTGTTCATGGCTTCTTTTCACCTTTCTTTCATATATGTTGTTTTATTTTATTTTCCATGACTTGTAACTAAACCCTTTGGTAAGGGTGATTTAAGGATACTATGTGTTTGACATTATGCTAATATAATTAAATGTGTGTTTTGTTCTCATTTGATAGTGAGTATTGTGTTTGAGTTTATTTATCTTGAATTGTTTGATCACCAATTTAGGATTATAGGGGTTTTTACAAATTTGAGAAAAAGAGTTAACAGCCACGCCTATGAATACAATGTCATGAGTTGAATGACACATAGAGATAGGCAAACATGATTCATATGGTATTTAAGGGTTTGAGAACTACTTGTAGACTTAAGTATGTTAAGAGATTAGGTGTTTGACTCTACTTGAGTGGCATTAAATGATTTTGAGAAAGACTTTAATAACATGATGACCCTACCATTACTTAATTGAATTTGGACAAGGCTATTGATGTTCATGTTGCATATTGTTCACACATAGTTGAAGTAAATTACCCTAGCATTTAACTCCATTAATTCATATATCGTTTTTATATTGTTTTAGCACTTTAACTTTTAAATTCCTTTGATATCATCTCTTTTTAATTGTTCAACTTGTCACGTAATTAACTAAAATTGGTACTTGAATTATCTCTATGGGTACAACAACCCTATCTTTATTGGTACTTGAATTATCACATAATTAACTAAAATTAATACTTGAATTATCTCTATTATTGACGGCCTAGTATACTTGGTAACGTCACCCTCCTTTGGGAGCGATAAGGCGATCAGAGGTTGGGCAATGATCAGCAGAGGCTTGGGCAGAGGCAGAATCAGCGGCATCGCATAGACAAGGAGCTTGTGTGTGAGGGAGAGAGTGAGAACTTGGTTTTGCAACAGCCAACGGAGGCTGGGTCAGGCTCCCAATTTTGAGCCAACACAGAGCGCTCAATGTGCAAGGAGACGCTGCTCCTAGCGCTCCTATGTTCTTGCACGGCGCTCTGCCATCGACGGCCAAAACCATGCTTGAAAACAGGAACGTGCACAGAGAATCCCTCTAAGTTCATAGGATCGTCCACTCCTAGATGCTAGCACGCGCTCTTGACCACCTTGTTTTGGAGTCATCAGACTGCAAATTGTCAGTAAGGTGAATATAAGATATCAAATTAAAAAAAAATGTATATGTGAGATCAAACATTTAATGAGTTAGAAATGAAAAGTTGTGTATCTTTGTGTGCATATGAACTATTACAGAGAAATTGCATCACTTGTAATAGAGAATGCATCAGCCATTACAGAGAAATGAAAAGCCGTGTATTTTTGTGTGCATATTAACTATTAGTCTATTACAGAGAAATTGCATCACTTGTAACGGAGAATGCATTAGCCGGTGATAACTCATAATGACATTAAGGTTTCCTCCATTAGCTCAAAAACAAAAAGCTCCTCTCAAAGTCCAAAGATTCATCCCATAAAATTTTCAGTAAGGTATTTACTGTTTATCACGCGATAAATAAATAAAGTCCCAAAGAACCAGGAGCTTTGCAACCTACAATACCTGAAAATAAACAAGAATAGTAATGCCAGCTGCAAGCAGCAGGTGGTGGAGAGTAATATGAGTTTGCAACATATTGAACATCCCAGTTATTATTATTATCATCACTTTTCCATTATGGTACTTCCAAGTTAAGAGATGTTATAACTTCCAACACGTGACCAAAAGAACTAGTTGTGGTAGCATGATCTATGCATTTCGAGAAATGAGGGTATCATGAATACTCATGGCAAGTGATGTTATAATTTCAACGTACGCCAGTCCCTTCCTCCCTCCCAACAGATTATTGCCAATAGATTGAACTAAAATTTCAACTACACTGGCGGTGGCCTGGATTTGAATTATAAAATCAATTTTCCATTTAAAAATTCTTATTAAGAAAGACATCGCCATCACTTTAAAATCAATGTTCAAATCATCAACAAATAAGACTAATTAAGTCTGAACTGTTATATATGTTTAGTCATCGACATCAACTAAGCCTAGTCCAACTAGGTAGATCAGCTAGATAGATCAAACAATGTTATAGTTTCTTTAATGTTTCTCATTTCTGTTTAAACAATTAATCTTTAAATCTTTTATAGGTGTTTCACCTATAGTTTTCCTAGGTTTTTCTTTATCTCTAGTTATAGGACTATTTCCATGTGATCCACTCTTCTTATTGGAATCTCTACAGATCTCCTCCATATATGCCCAAACTATCTAAGGTGAGATTCCACCATCTTCTATATAATAGGCATCACCCCAACTCTCTAATGTACTAATTCCTAATTCTATCATACTTAGAATGTCCACTCATCCATTGCAACATCTTCATCTCCGCTTTATTTTCTTGTTGACATTTTATCACCCAACATTTAGTCCCATACACAATATTGATTGTATAGCTTTAGAGGTACATATGTTCAGTAGTATAATAAAATTAGAAACACGCCAAACTCAAGCTGTTTAAGACAAATCATTAGCAATCCACAAAGAACTGGAAAAAATACACCCACAACCATTGCAAATAGGCACTTAGTGCCATTAACAGTTATGCCTGTCAGAGAAAAACATTTAGATAAACCATCATAAATATTAAATTTGGCAACTTCCCTCACCATTCACCAATGTCTTGGTACCTCCTTTTTCATAAAAGAAGAGAATATACTATGACCAATGCCAGAAAGAAAAATTGCAGGAATTTTGAAAGAATTCAGCTAGATTCAAGGGTGATTGTTTAGATGGAATAAGGTGATAGCAATCGCTCATACATCCAACAGTCAACAAGCATGCCAAAATCATTCTAGCAAAACAGTTATAACTATATAGAATTTTTCAAATAATAGTATGCACAACGAATGCCTTACTACTTACTAGTTAAGATTTGATGCACAAAGAAAAATTCCAGCAAATGGTCCGAAATATAAATAAAAAAAAAAAAATGGAACCGTAGTTCAGCAGACAAATAGAAACAATGAAGGGCCAACAAAGCAAGTCCATGACATCTGATCTTGGTGCAAAGAGTGGTAAGTGGTAACAATACCAAGCCAGTAACACTTTTTCTCTCTCTTCTTCTCTCCTCCTCCCCAAAAAGAAGAAAAATAAGATCTTGAACTTGAATATAACTTCAGGTATGCTACAAGCGAACTTGATTTCTTTACCCAAAAAACAAAAGAGAACTCTGATTGCGTGCCCTTGAGCTGATGATAACTAATCATCCAATGAATTGCAGAGACTTGTGTTGTTTTGGATAAAAATAGCTGTGAAAGTAGATTTACTACCATAATTCCCGTCTTCTCAAATATCACAACACATCCTACAACCTAACTGCGGTTTGTTATTCATGGCATAACAGAAGCAACACAATAACTTCGGTTCTCAATATCAGAAATGCTCTCATTGCTATTCTCGCCACCACTATTTTCTCAAGCCAGATAAAAACACATTGGAAATGAAGGAACCATTCAGGCATTCACCATTTCAAAATCACAACAAAAAGAAATCTAATAAATAAATTGAAACAAGCTTTCATTTCATTACTCCAAGCATTTGCCAATATACAAAACAAAATTCAATGAACAATAGAAAAGTAATAATTTTTCACCCGAAAATAAATGAAAAAAAGAAAAGAAAAACAAAATCACACAGGTCAAGGACACAGCGCGTAACATCACGGCCTTTTCTGAGGCACTTTTCAGGGTTCTGATCCTTCTCCTTGCATTTGAGGAACTACACGTTCTCCGAGTGGCATCTTACCCCAGTGTGCTTCGATGCTGACATCAGCACCGCCGATGTTGGGATCGGATTCCCGGCAGCATCCACCGCACTCGCCATCTCAGAAGTTTTCTGTTTGGTTCCCGAGAAAATTAAGGAAAAAAAAAAAGGAAGAAAGATTGAAACTTTAGAACGATGAGCTCCGAAAAGTAATAATTGGATTCAAATTGGAGGACCCTTTACCTTGAATTTTGTTGTTCTGTCGATGTATTTGTAAATAGAGAAAGGGGAGAAAGAACTCAATGAAGAATAGGGCTGAGCTTCTTGGGAGTGAGGGTGAGTGTACTCCAGAGAGCAGGAATTCTTGAGTGCTTTAAAAAGTATTTATTTTATTCTATGTATTAATTAATATATTAAAATATAAAAAAATAGAAGATAATAATAATTTGTAAAATTAATATATCATTTAATAAATGAATCAGAGTAAATAATTTCTTTTACTTTTCAAGCACCTAAGTATTTCTTATGTTTGTATGGGTGGTTAGTGGGGGTGAAATAGAACCGAGTAGAGAAGAGTGAAGTGCGATTAACATAATTATTTTACTTTGTTGTTTAGATATTTTAATAATGGAATAGAGTGAGATGATAATAATTTTATTAGTAGAAAAAAAAAACAAGAGAGTTTCCTTCCTAGTCCACCCAAATTTAGAAAGGGAGAAGGACAATAAAAAAATTATCAGGTTGTTTGGAATATTTTAATAAAATTGAATTGAATTGAATTCTTATATTAAAAATAAGTTAGCAAATTAAATAATTAAAGTCAATTAATTTATTTGAAAAGTGTCTAAAAATGAATTGATTTTATTATTTTTATTATTTTATCTTTCATTAATAGGTTAAAAATAAAATATTATATTTAAATAAGATTACTTTGATATTTTTATTTATGAGATGAATCTCCACCTCAAATTAGACCTTCTATCCTTCTCCATTCTATTTTACCCATTCTAGGTGGACTACACCATGACACCACACATGATTACCTTTCCCCTTGTTATTCCCACCTTGATACATTATAGGATAAATTATACTTACCTTCTATAAAATTTATGAAAATACCACTCACATTTTTTCTAGTTGTCCACATGACACTGACACCCTTTCTGCTTGTCAAATTTTAGGTATTTATATTATAGTTTTACTCCTCATTTACAGAACACTATTAATAAACTTAATATAATGATATTTTTTGTGATATTAACTGTTCCTAGTTAATAAAATTATAAAATTCCCCTTAAACTTATCAGAGTGGGTACAGGTATTTTTATGATTTTATTAATTAAAAATAATTAATATCACTAACATGTCATTCTGTTAAATTTATTAACGATATTTTATGAATGAGAAGTGAAACTGTAATATAAATACTTAAAATTTGATAAATAGAAGGGGTGTCAATGTCGAGTTGACAACTAAAGAGAGTGTGAGTTTTATTTCTATAAATCTTAGAAAAAATGAGTGTAATTTACCCTAAATTACATGGCTGTCAGTTTCTTTATAGGATATAAAATACGTAAGAGAGCAGCAATATCGAGAACAAAATGACAACCATACTATCCTTGGTTGATATCAGTTAACAGTGCCATTGAACTATTATATTGTATATACAGCATTTAAAGCAATAAGAATTTTTTTTATTATGTGGGCAACGATATCCATACAAAATTAGGACATCTGACAATCACTCTATTATAAAGCATTTAAAAAAATTCAACATTGGTCACACTTGGTGAAGTCTTGTTGATGAGTTTTTAATTTTCTTAGGATATGTTTGTAAATTTAAAATTTAGAAGAGAAGGGAGAGGAGAGGAGGACTTGCAATATAATTTTACACTATAAGTCCTCCCCTGACCTCCCCTCCCTTTTTCCTTTAAAATCCAAACTCACAAACATACCCTTATTAAATTGCCAATAAGCCTATCCATAGGATTCTAACTAATCTAGAGCAGAGACATCTTTACTATAGAGGTCAACTTCTACCAACACTATTTTTTCTTTTTTCATTATAAGACTTATATTTAGAATCTTATTAAGGAAAATAAATATCGCATCAGACTTAACTAAGTTTTGATACTAATGATGACACTATTTGCATGTTCCGTCGTTGTATGTAAATAGATAGACTTTGTTCTTCTTCATGACTATTGCAGTTTGCATCCGAGACCTCTTGTTAGGGAAAGTAACCAATTAACTAGACCAAATCAAGTTGTTGTGACTAAATTGGCTTGATTAGATAAATGTATATTAACCATGTCAATCTAATCATTCTCTCCATTTTCTTTAGTTTTCTTTCATTTTTTTTCCTATGGCTCTCATACCACAACCTCTATTGCATTCACGTTCTATGCCCATATTTATAATAATAATAATATCTTAATGACAAACTAGAAAGGACTAAGTGTTTGTAGACTTGAATGGAATTTTTCCACCTTAGATGATCACAGATAACTGATCCACCTTGCTCCACTATGGTATATTTGATTGTAAGGTAAAAATGAAAGAAAATTTTCATATAATAAATGCACCTCGTTTTATCCCTCAACCAAACACACCTTAAGAGGGATTGACCGAACTACCCTCAGTATACATGTAACAAATATGTAAGTTTACACCAAAATATGATATCAAAATCTGACTTGTATAGTTATCGTATGTTATTCTCAAATTTTGATGTTCAAATAAAGAGATTGTATAAGGCCCAGAAAACATACATTTCGCACATAGATATAAAATTATGAGCATGTATCAACATTCTTGTAAGTAAATTATCTTTGAAGGGGACTATTTTGTACTTCTTGTATGTGTTTCTCTAGAAAAATTTAGATGATCAACTGCCAATATAGTCAAAGATAAAGATTCATACAAACACAAGATGAATGAATACCTGTGACACAGGTGCATTTGCTCACTCCAAATGGCTCTGGCATTATTTTTAACAAGTGCAATGTATCCTTTCATTCCAAGGAACATTTTTTCTCGAATGCTTCTTGCTCTTTTTGACATATCACTAAAAAATTCTTGAGAAGAAAAGCCAAAAGACAATGATAGGAAGACAAAAATACTTAAGGAGTCATCAAACTGAAAATTGTTGGTTAGGTGTATATAAGATATCAAATGAAAAATAAAAACTTAATGTGTATGTGAGAACAAACATTTAATTAGTTGGAGATAAAAATTGTGTAATTACTTTTCTTGTATCAGAGAATGCATCAGACAGTGATAACTCATAATGACCATAAAGGTTTCCTCTATTCAATGAAATACAAAATGCTCCTTCCAAAAGCCAAGGATTCATCAAATAAAATTTTCAGTACGGTAGTCACTGTTTATCACATGTCAAATAAGCAAAGTCCAAAAGGACTAGGAGCGTAGCAAAGTCCAATATATGAAAATAAACAACAATAACAATGCCAAGTTGCATCCCAGTTATTGTTATTATGATCAATTTTCCATAACATATGGCACTAACAAGTTAAGGGATGTTATCATGTTAACATGTGATCAAAGGCACTTGGTGTGAACACTGAACAAAATTGCATGACCTATGGCTTTTGTAACTTCCTAGTGCTCATTTCTACATGCTCGAGTCATATAAGAATTAATACTAAGGAATCACGTCCTATTTCGTGAGCTTTTCAACATTTGGCATAAAATATTGCTAAGCATTCTAATGAAAGTTTGGCATGATAACGACGTAAATACCATGCTCCTATAAGACAGAAAATCATAAACAGGATAACCAATCATTCATAGCTCAACATACTTTTCAAAATACAATACTTCAACATATCATATATCATCCTTATAAGGCACACAGTGCCATTCAATCTATAACATAACATGGTAATGTAATATCAAATATAAATAGCCACATGGGTCAAACCAGCTGAGAATATACTAAGTCATGACCTCAAGTCACAAGATACAAAACATAAAAGGAGAAAGATCTCATGATCCAAATACAAAGTTAAGATCCAGTAATATAGCACAGCCTCCAACTAATGAAAAAGCAACTATACTTCAGCAAAAACAACAATACTTCAGCAACTAAGTCTTTGCATCAGGATCTGCCTGCTCATCTAGAGATGATATGGAAAAAAAGAACAGGGATGAGAAATCAATTGAAATCTCAATAGGAGCATATGCAATTAACATGACATCATTATCATCTCTAGTCTACCTTGGTTTCTTCTGAAATCATTTACATACAATTATGAGGTTCGATTTTAGGATTTCGCAAACAATCTTAATCAAGGTAGAGGTGTCTTTTAGCATGGTCTTGGCATGATAAGCATATGCATGTATGAAGGAACTTTATTAATATAATTAAAGAGACATGCTTACATGGAAATATACTAGGTTCATTCATTAAATGTCACAACATACATAAATGGCTATCCTGATGTAAGACATCAAATACATCATAGTTAATATCTTTTTATTTAGTCTTATCTACCTCATAACTTTCGCATTTCTATCTGTTTTTATTCATCTCACTGTTCTTTCCTCTCAATTAATTCTGGTTAGATATTTTAAAAGCTATAAGCTTATACTTAACTGGTAGACACCAGTTCCTTAATACGAACCGACACTGAAACCCTCATGTGCACTATAAAGAAAGTCAATGCCCAGTCATCACTAGTCCTTAGAACGATTCAGTGTCGGAACCCTCTTTGTCGACATAAATCGACCCTTAATCTTCATGTCTTAATTCTGATTTCCTTATCTTTAGTTCTTCCTCTTTTTCTTATTTCCTCAAAGTCATTCTTTTTCTCACAAGAATGCAAGCATAATTTTCAATAATGAATTCTAAAATCCTTTTCTTTAAGATGAGATAAACCACAACAACAACTCAACGAGTAATCATAAACATTAATAAGTAATCATTCATTATGTCAAGACTAAAATGCTGCTATATGATAAACTAAAACTCATATAAATTTCACTCTTTCACTTTCAACAAATATGTAAAAACTCAATCCCAAACAACCTTTACTCTCATTTAGAAATTTTATCAAACACATGGCATATATATTTACTCAATTTTCATGCATATTTCAAACATTGTAACACAAATTTATTTGCGTGCTAAATAATAAATTCAGAGGATATAAAAATTATCTAGGACACTTCAATGTGTCCACAAGATCCTGTAAAAATTTTAAAGCAAGAATCATTCTCTAAATATGTTAACAAAATTAGACAAATTCGGTGGTCAGAAACCCCCTATTTACAGCCAACAACCATAGTTCCCAATTTTATTACCCTGACAAATGATCATGTTAAATCATACAAAAATTCATGATTTAACTTCAATATGTCCACAACATCTTGTAAAAATTGCAAGTCAAAATTTGATCATTTGGTATGGTAAATAAATTATACAAATTCAGTGCTTCAGAAATTACTATTCATATCGAAACTGAAATCTTCTCGGTTTCTGAATTTTAAAAAATAGAAAAAGTCATCTAAACACTTCAAGAAAAATAGTGAAGATACTTCCATATGTTAGCTTCATCATATAAAAATTTTAGCTCAAAATATTGTCTGTATCTATGTGAATAAATTCATACAAATTAAGCTGTCTGTATAAATCCGAGAATTTCAGCAACAACATACAATTTCTTTTGATTTTTCATGCATAATCATTCATCAAAACTCAAGATTTCTTAACAAAATCATAAATAAACAAGTTTAAACATAAACCCCAGACCAAAATATGATTTTTACTGAAGATCCAAACAACCACAAGCTCCTTGAAGTTTGATCTCCTAAGTAAAGAAGCAAAAACTCATTCTTTCCTTTCTACCCGAATTTTGTTTGCTCCAGAAAAGGTAGGAGGAGGGCTTTTCTTGAAAAATTAATGGTGGATTTGTGTTTATTGGGTGGAAGAGCTATGGAAATGTGTATTTATTTGTTGGATTTGGTGAAGAATTGAAGGATTTATGAGGTTGAGATGGTGGAGGAAAATGGAGAGAAAGAAGGAAGAAGATGAGAAAATGGAAGAAGAAATGGAAAGAAGTGTGTGTGTGTGTGTGTGTGTGTGTGTGTACCGTGAAGGGGAGGGGAAAATTGGGGTTTGGGTTTTCATTTTTTTTTTTTTAAAGTGTGGGTGTATATGAGAACTATAGTTTGACCGTTAGGTGTATATATAAATGAGGATAGCCTAGGGATTTCATATATATAATTACTAAAAAAATATATTTATATTATGAATGACTAATTATCCATCAGCTAACCAAAGTAATTAATACATAAAAATTGGGGCATTACAGCTTTGGTGATACAAGGGTAAAACCAACAATAAACAAAAGATCATGAATCCTCATGACAGTTACACTTGCAAACGACCACCTGAGACTTTTGTGTAATCTAGCAGTCCAAATTGCCTACACAACCTCTAGGTTCTAATACAACATCAAAGAGAGGCAAAAAAGCCACATTCCATTTGCTTCTAATATCAACAAAAGTAACCTTATTTTGTATATTCATTTACCAAGTCAACAAATAGAAAAGGGGAGGAAACTATATAGGGAATATGAAAAATTTTATCACCTAAGGGGAAAGGATGCGAATGAATAAAACATGTCAATTATACACAATCCACTAAAAACCTTTGACAATTATTGCTAATCTTTGTATTTCTCAGAAAGATTATAAAGAGTTGCATATGTACTCTTCCATTCTTTGGTCTCGACTTCTAATCTTCACATATACAATACCAATTTAGTAACACCCCCCTCCCCCCAAAAAAAACGCACATACACACACAAACAAAAACAAAAATCAAAAAGAAGAAAAATAAGAACTTGTATACAATTTCACTAATGTACTAGCATACTTAATTTCTTTACGAAGAGTATTAAAAAGAAGAAAAACTTTGATTACATTCCCTTAAGTTGAATCAATAAATAATAAATGCACTCAACAAATCACCCAACGACCAATTTTGTAATACAAATGGGTGTGAAAGTAGCTTTACTATCATAATTCCCATCTTCTTAAACATCATAACACATCCTACAATCTAACTGCAATTTGTTATTAACAAAAACAAAAAACGACACAATAAATTCGGTTCCAATACCAAAAATTACTCTCACTACTACTCTAGCCACCTTTATTTTTTCCAGTCAAATAAAACACATTGAAAACGAAATAATTATTTACCATTTCAAAGTCAAAAATAAAAAAGCTCTCATTTCATTCTTTTTTTAATTTCATTCCTAAACATTAACTCATATATATACACCAAACAAAAAACAATGAGAAATCAGAAAATTCACAGGCTAAGGACATAGCGCATAGCATCATGCCCCTTATCGAGGCACTTTTTAGGGTTCTGATCTCTCTTGTTTTTGAGGAACTCCACATTCTCCATGTGGCACCTTATCCCAATGTGCTACAATGCTGACATCAGCATCGTCAATGTTAGGATTGGGTTCCTCGCAACATCCACTGTGCTTGCTATATCCGAAAGTTTATGTTTGGTTCCTAAGAAAATGAGAGAAAACTACTAGGGGAAGGGGAAAATAGAAGGAAAAAATACAAAGTTTGAGACTATAGAATGATGAGTTCAAAAAAGTGATAATTGAATTGAAATTAGAGACCCTTTACCTTGAACTTTTTTTATTTTTGTCAATTGAGAAAGATCACAATGAAGAGTTGAAGACTAGGAAAGTGCTTGTTGCGAGTACAGAGAAGGGAGAAGAGAAGAGATAGAAATGCTAAAATCCACCGTTGGTGGGCAAGTCACTCATAGGCATTCTCCTACTTTCATTAAAATTACTATTTGACAACTTTTTTCAAATATATTTTTGTTTTGGGTTTCTTTTGTATAATTAACAATTGTTATCTATAATATTAATATTCCAGACTCATTCTAGGGAAAGTTTTACAAGTATTGCTCGTAGAGCAACTTATGGCCCATGATTTTTATCACCTTGATTATTAATTTTTTTTGTTATAAAAATTACCTTCATATCTATTTCATTAATATAACATAAATATTTCACATTAAATATTGAATTTCAAACCATTACAATTCTTAGTTTAAATGATATAACTAATCAAAATATATTAATCTAAATTATTTAACATTAAAAATGGATATTCACATGATACATATCTTTTTCTATTTTCTTTGTAATATTTTTTATTTTTTTCAATTAAACACGTGTTTTTCAATATTAATTACAAAATTTTAAATTTTGAATTCACCTTAATGTTTTGAATTTTGGATTCAATAGATTACTTAATTTCTATTCCACAACAAACTAGAATCCAATCAAATTAGCTCACAAACAAAATTGGAAACAAAAACTATTGATACCAATAAAGGTATACTATAATCGACGTATAAACCCCTTAAATTACTCATAGAATCTGTAACATATTCATTGCCATGGAAGATGACCACTTATACTAATCAAAATAAAAATCCTTAACTTCTCTTAGGATTTGCAATATCGGTTTGTTATTGAGATCTCTACTGCCTAAACTTTTAGTGTGAAATGCTAACACCTCATTTTATTTCTCCTCTCTATTCAACTACTTTCTTTTCTCTTCCATTCTTCCTCTCATATTTTCATATTTTTCATTTCTCTTCATTCATTATCTATTAGTTCTCTCAAAATACATTAATTTACTTCATCTTTTAATTTTCTTCTTTGTGATTTATATTAAGAAATAAGAATTTGTAAGTTAGAAAATTTAATTATTCACCATTCTTCTTTGAAGCTCTTTTCTTCTTTGTGAAATTTTTTTTTGGACAACATTTTTTTTTATGTTTGTGAAATATATATATATATATATATATATATATATATATATTATACATTTAAATGCTTCCTCAATGAAATAAAGATTTGATTTTTTTAAGTTTTCTTAAAATAAACTAATTTATTTATCCTTTGCATTTTCATTGTTTGTATCCAATTTATTTCTACCTTTCTTCTTTGTGATTTTTTTTTGTTTTGTATAGATATTTTTCTATGTTTATTTAATCTTTTATTATATGTATATATCTTAATGGTCTTTTTCTATGTTTTGTGCAGGAGCCAACTATTAGGCTATAGGCTCAACCACGTATTGTTCAATTCTTTATGGCAAAAGTAATTATATTTTTCATAAATAATCTAATAAACATTTTATTGAATTTGGGGTTAATTTTATTGTTATATAAATGAGTATTAATGATTTTATAACTTTTTTCTTTTCAAAATTTGAAGCCACAATTAAGTAAAGAAGATGCTATTGATAGACTATCTTAACTGGTCATTTCACTAAACTTAAGGTAGTAAAGATTAAGGACTAAGAATGATTGAGGATTGTGTTTAGTTTTACTTCTATTTTTACTTTTGATTTTGTTTCGCTTATTAGTTTGGCTAAGCATTTATATGAGAGGGAATTGTTGTTGTGTCAAGAACAACACTTTCCTGAGTTAGTTTAGTGCATAACCAAGCTAGCTGATGATTCTAATAGCAATATTAGACACAATGCATCAGCTAATCTCCATTAGCATTTGTTTATGCTCTTCCACTTTTTTCAATTTATTTTTTCTTCATTATTTTGTAAGGATTTAAGATTACTTAATTCAATATATGCATAGCCATTGAATTATAATTTCAATTCCATTTACAAGCACTAATTATGGAGAATGAATAATATTTTGGAACAAAATTATATTTTTTATTTAAAATTTTCATTGTGCATTAATGTAGTACAAATTAATTGTTAACTATTATTCTTTCTTATTTTGATGTGAATTAGATATATTGATATATGTATAGTTATTGATTGATTTTTCTTCCAATATATGCATTTATTATTCCATTTTCTTTTCTTATGCTAAAACTTTTAATTAATTGATAAAATTTAAAATATTATTATATACAATCCATATTTATTTGTGTTTTCTTTTTTAAGGTATAATCATTATTAATATATTATTTTATTTAGAAAAATATAATTATTGATAGATTATTCATTTTATTTTTCAAATCCCCACCTAACTATTTAAGTGACAAATTTCATTTTTTAATTCATAAAAAATAATATTACACAAACGCCAAAAAAAAAATTTAATAAATAATAAATAATATTATTACCTTTTTTATTAAGCCTAATATTATAACCTTTAATTCATATTGATATTCATATCAATCAATAACGTATAGATACTAATAGTATTATTACTATCCTTTCTATTACCAATTTTAAATTTTTTCTTTTTTTGAAATTTTTTTAATAAATCCATGAATAAACACAGGGATTCAAATCTCCACAAAAAATTAGGAATAAGAATTCATGATGTGGATGAGAGGAAAATTTTAAATGAGAACAGGGTTGGGAGAAAAAAAATGTCTAACTTCAAATCTAGAGCTTTTGAAAATCAAAATCTCTCACTATGCCATATTTAATTTTTTGAAACTTAAACATTTTAATTTATCAATTCCACAATTTACACTTCTTTGATAATGATACTAATTATATATTAATTTTTTAAAAAATTAAATAATTACAATACCTTTTAAATTGAAAATAATTATGTAATTAATATACTACTTCAATAATTGAGATGACATAAATTAGGATTATATATTATTTTTTTACTAATTATAACATATTAATTATAAAATCTATTTTAAAATTAATATTTTAATTTACTAAAAGGATGTACAAGGAGAGGATGTATAATTGAAATCACATAAATTAAATTTATTTATTAATTAGAAAATATATTCTTATGTTTTTATAAATTGAATACTTTAATTTACTAAAAAGTTGTAAATGACTAGGGATGACAAAAAAAAAAATAATGAAAGTGGATACACACAGGGATTACCCACAATAATGAAATGAGAATAAGGACAAATTTTGTCTTCTTGGGTACGGTTGATGGGGGAAAAGTTTCCATTTTTTAAACAGGGCAAGGATAAGGATAACACATCCTCATTTTTTTCAATTATCTTTATTAGATCTACATTATCTATGCATTTTTAAATTTTAATTTGGATTATGTTGCATTAATAATATTTGTTACTATAGATATTTATATTTTGAATTTCAAAATACTTTTAATTTTTCTCTTTTAGAAAATTTTCAATAAACCAATGAATACCTATAGGGATTCAAATCCCCACAGGGAAGTGAAATAGGGATCAATGAATACCTATAGGGATTCAAATACCTATAAGGATGGAGCAAAATTCCAAATTGAGACAAGAGCGTGAGACATGTCCCCTTTCTCATATATACTTATTGTCATTTCTATAAACGGCTCACGATATAGTTAAAGTACCCACATTCTTTTTCATTTTTCAGCAATTTTGACTTTCAAAATATATAAAATATTCATAAAATGGGCTCTTTATTATTAGTTATTTAATCATCTACAGAGTTTTTTGCAGCATTATAAATATGATATTCGAAATAAAATATAAAATAGAATGACACATTTATATTTTTTTATTTGATTAATTATTTAATTATTAACTTATTTTCAAAATAAATTTATATATTTAATTTTCTATAGAATATATTTAAATAAATTATTATTTATTTTCTTTAATAGTCAACAAATTATTTTTTATTATCATCCTGTGCAACTCACGGGTTAAACAACTAGTTTAATATATTTAAAAAAATTGAGTTGGTAGGACATGTGATTCATTCTTAATTAGCCATAAGTAACTACGAGATACTGATATCTTTGATTTTTTTCCGAATACCAAAGAAACCACTTTTACATATAAAAAAAACTTTTTTTTATTAAAGAACAATAAAAAAAATAGGAAGTGTATTTTAAACTAAGAAATAGTAAACAGGATAAAAATGCTTTTGGTTGTTTATTCTAATATATATATATATATCAAACCATCCTAACTTTTTATTCTTTTACAAATCACTACCATAAAATTTAAATCCTCCTCAATTAGTTCCTAAACTTTGACTAGTACTTAAATAGATCCATTTGTTTTAAATTTGTTCACAGAATAATGGTATAATAACACATAAAAAACTTATTAACCATTTATTTGCATTAAATTTAAACCATTTACTAATTTATTTATTGTTCAAATCTTCTTATTTTGAAATAGTTTAATACATTTGTTTAAGAAAATGATCTATTTAAGAAATAATAATGGTTTAAAGAGTAATTGGGATGAAATTAAAATTCAAGGTATCTATTTGCAAAAAGCATAAAACTCCCATGTGAGATTGGTAGAAAAACATCCAATGAGACTTTTAAAAAGTATATAATGAAGTACAAAAGAAAGGCACATAGGATGGGAAAGGAAAACTTAAAATAAAGAGCGTTTGAAAAAAGAAAAAAAAAAAAAGGTGGTGTACTCAACTCTTACAAATAAACAATTCCATCTATAATATGAGGAAAAAAGGGGGGAAAGGATAGCTGAGTGAGAGACGTATTGACGAATTCAGTCCTTTGACAACCCCTTTTAAGCATCCTTTTCAGGATAAGTTGCTCTATTTGTTATTGCTGCAGTTAACATATGCCAAAACAGCTTGAAGTGCATCTTTATCCAAATTTGGGCAATCGTCAAATACAAAGGTTGCGGGTACAGTGAGTCTTCTTTCACTCATGAGTGTAATGTGTTTGATTCTAATATGTTCTTCCAGCAGTTCAGGTGTTGGAGTGAATAGTGTCTCCAAGGATGTGCAACCGTCGGCAAGCAACAAAAAAAGGGATGCTGGAATCTCGGGTATTGACTGGAGCCTCTTGCAATTTGATAAGCGGAGATCATCCAGCCGTGGAAGATGTTTGATGCTTTCTGGCAAGCTTTTGATACTAATTCCGCTTAGGATTAAATGCTCTAACGATGACAACTTGCTGATATTCTCTGGGATTTCACACAAGTTATGACAACGATTCAAAGTCAACCATTCTAAAGATGATAAGCCACCCAATATGTTTTGTAGGTTTGAGGTGTCAAGTTGTATGCAACCACTAAGATTAAGTTCTAGAAGAGATCTCAACTTAGACAAGCTATCTGGTAGGTGCTTCAAACTCTCACACCATTCCAGGTCCAAGTAGTGAATAAGTGGGCTGTAAAACTTATCTGATGAGGGCAAAGCTTCAATATCTGTAATGTTTACGAACACACAATGATTTATATTTGAGATCAATGGAAACTCCTTGAGGTTAGAGCATTCAAAACCAAAACGAGGAAAAAACTTCAAAGAGGTCTTAAATTGTAGATATTGCAAAAAGAAAAATTAAAATTTAGATGAAGTTACTTCAATTTATTTTATCATATTCTCAAAACAAACTACGATGACGAAGTAATGTGAAATTGAATTTTGTTGTAGCCTGTGAGTTTTATTTTGATAAGGAAGAGAGGGAAGGGGACTGATTTGAAAGGTTTTATTATGTTTAGTAGTTATAATTAATTTGAGTTCTGTGTTTTTATTAATCCCTCAATTCCTGCTAAACTCCCATTTTTTAAGTTTTTCAATTTATTTTTCACCCCTGTACTAAACAAGGTTGTCCATGCATGTAGTCGACTCAATGCACATAGTCGATTAATGAAATTATCACAGTTTCAATCCGAAGCAGTTAGTTGATTTATGTCAAATGCAAATAGACGTTTTATATTTGCAATGCTTTCATTCCTATGTATGCTAGTTTTTGTTTCATGATAATTTTTTTATTTTTGGAAACGCAATTAGCACGTAATATTTTAAAAATAAGAGAAAATGGAAAATTCAGAAAAATATGTTTATACAAAATTCTGTTGAGGAGCTCTTTAGAAAAATATTCATGGGAAAAATGTTTTCAGAGACAAAACAATTATGAGATTAAATTTTGGGAGAAGATTAATATTTTTGAAAAATTTTAGACGATCAAAATATTTTTCAAAGAGGAAATATCATTTTACTTCATAAAATATATACATTATACTTTAAAATTTTTAAATAATATTATTATGAAACACATTATATATATAATTATTTTAATAAAATAAAAAATTATAAAATATATTATATATCCTTCATTTTAATTTCTTCCTCAGGTTCATTTGTTTTAATTGAAAACAAGCGTAAAATAAATCCTTTATCCACATTCCATCTTCTTTTCTTTAGAAATCCTAAAAACCCCCTAAGTTACTCATTTTGGAAAAAAGAATTTAACTTTTATCTACTGAAAGAATAAAATTATTTCACATTGTCAAAAATAAAATTTCACTAAAGTGATAAATCACATAATAACTACTCACTATCATAACCATCAATCATGATTAATAATTTCAATAAAATTTTATTAAGTGATAATATAAAATATATTATATATATAGAAATTAAACTATTAAATTAAGTTAATATATCATTAATTGATTTCAGGATCAAATGAACTAAATATACAGAATTTGATATCAGCTATAAGTGATATTGTCTGCACTAAAATTAGTGGTTCAAAGATTTTTTGACATCAATTTTTTTAAAAGATTGTGAATATCAATTTAGTATTTTTTTTTAAATCGACATTAATTTAATTATGCAATGTATATTCATACACTAATTAGTTTGACCTCTAAATTAAGGGAGTGGCAATTTACTCTAATGCCTTTATCTTGAAACTCCTAAAATGCCCTTAATTTAAAAAGTTTTGAACTCTTAGTTATTTAAACTTTCATATTTGAAATTAAATTTAATAATTATACTAATTAACATTAAATATAAAATTGACTATTTTTAACTTATTAATTTTTAAAATAAAATTAATCTATCATCCTCTTATTGTTATAAATTTTTGGATAAAAAAGAAAGGAAAGTTTCATTCCCTCTTTGCTCGTAAGTTCCATTCACTATTAAGTTTTCAATATGATTATTTTCAAGAATTATGGATAATTTTTATACATTTTTTAAATATCAAAAACCTTTTGAAATTTTCAATTTCCGGATACAATGTTTTTTTAAACATTTGTATATTATTATTGTCATCACATTCCAAACTTAAATTTAAATATCATACTAATTATTACAAAAAATAACAATAATTACACCACTAAATTAGGCCCAAAAAACTCTTAATTTAAACGTAATGTTTAACTTAAATTGCAAAATGTAATAAGATAAATTTAAATATATTGTTGCTTGACAAAACAAAAATATAACACTATCTTCATATTATACTTGTGTTACACAAGTTATGTAAGAATAATACATTTAAATTTTATTATCTTTGCAAGTTAATTGATACATAATAAATAATCTCATATTAATTAAATGTTTACCTTAATTTTCAAAGCACCAGTATTGCAGAGTATATCATTATCAAAATATATTAAAAAATATATGTTCATCAAAATTAAAGAGTATATTAGTCTATCATTTTTAATTAATTAATTATGGCTACAACAAAAAGCTGAAAAGAACATTATAGTAATAATCATTAAATATCACGCAATAGATATAACAGCAACATAAAAAGTGGAGTGCACAAGACCAACGGTGCTTGTCATTCCAAAACCACATATACACGTGCAACATTTTTTCTTTTTGGAAAATTATATCAATATGCAACAAATGACTCACGGTGAACAACAGATAAGAGAACTTGAATATGAGACTCTTTTTTTTTTTTATGCGTGAGACATCTTTTACATATCAGGAATAAACCGTATTTTTGTTTTTGAGTAAGGTTAATTAAGGAATATCAAAATCAAAGCATGATAGACAAAATGAAATGACAATAGTCATTACCCTAAGTTAATCATTATTTCACTCTCTCCAA
The DNA here is from genome assembly GCA_031216105.1 of Dalbergia cultrata. Classification (NCBI taxonomy): domain Eukaryota; kingdom Viridiplantae; phylum Streptophyta; class Magnoliopsida; order Fabales; family Fabaceae; genus Dalbergia; species Dalbergia cultrata. Next base: position 22,942,877 of record CM062353.1, on the reverse strand, counting down.
ATGGAAATAATTGTCCAATGTTAAAATTTTATTTTTACATAAACATTTGTCCATTTAAGAATTCATACAATATTAATTATTACCTCTGATCTCTAATAAATGTTCATCTTCACTTATACACATATATAAAGAAAATGATTGAATGAACATAAAATTAGATAAATCTAAGTATATTTTACAACACTACCCTTATCATCACCTACTACAATACTCTATCTCTTTCTTCAACTATATCTCTATTAGATAGTAGAGGAAAGAGAGTAAGTGAAAAAAAAAAAAGAGATAATTAAAGAGAGAAAGATAAATAATAAGGATAATTCTATAAAATGCACCAAAATTTTTCTAAGATGGAGAATATTTTAATAATTTTCTTAATTTCAATATACATTATAACTGGACAAATATTTCCCAACAAAGAGTATATTATAAAAGATCAAATCAATATAAGAAGGAATGATCTAAATTATTGCAAATCTTTCAACACTTAATTTGGGCATTTATTGGAATTGTAAATTACCTGGGAGTTCCTCAAGCCTCTCACAGAATCCTAGAAGCACCCATTCAAGATGCTGGAGACAGAAAATAGATGGATGAATGCAAAGCAAATTTCGACAATGACGCAGATCTATATGTTCAAGACTTGAGGCTTTAGATAAATCCGGAAGCTCAACCAATTCAGATTGCACAAGGTCAATCTCTTTCAATTTTGGTAGATTCTGCATCAATTAAAAGAGTTGTATGTGCAATTATCAAAGTTTATACTTCACACTATTTAAATTTACAAATAGTATATAGCCATGAATATGGGTGGATGATAATTTGATTCCATGGTAGTTTAGAATCATTGGACAATCATTTCTTTTTCAACTGTTCGATATTGTTTTGATGGTTCAGATATGTAAATTTAATAGTTATGTAAAAGTAAAAATAAAATAATAATTTTTAAAATAAAGAATTAAAAATTTTAAAAGACAAAAGAACCCATTCATCACCACTCAACTCTTCACCTCACTCCACCACCATCGCCATCCATCATTCAATCAACTACCATTGTCACTATATACCTTAATAAAAATAAATAAATCATCCCTCCTCCAAAAATCCATCATCACCACCACCTGCAATCTCTTCATAATAATTATCCAAAACCCACATCAGTCTCACACAACTCTTACAAAATCATTCAAACACACAGTTTTCACAATGTCACTGTATTGAAAAACAGCTCCACAATTCATTCAAACACACCCACAAAGGCAAGTAATAGCAAGTGGGGACAAACATTAAAATGTACAAAATCAAAGCTAGAAGCAAACTGAAAACTCCACAGAGACCGAAGGAAAAAAAAAAAAACGTATGCAAACGCCTTGAATTTATATTCTTTTATAAAGTATAATCATAAACTTTAAAATCTTACTAGTTAAACCTCGAATTTTAACTTCTAATTCAATAGATTTTTCAATGAAAGAATTGCTAAATTACTAATAGTTATTATTGTAAATAGTAAGATTTTTCCGTTATTGATATAAACTATTGATTAGTTTATATTATTATTAAATGGATTGTTTATAATTAGCAACTTGTTATTGCAAGTGAACTCTTAATTTAGTAGTAGACTCCTACATATCTCAATTAGCTAAGGGAGGTTGCAAGTTTGACTTCCATCCCTATCCCCTAATATTTTAGTTTCAAAAATAGCAATTTTTTGTTATGATATATTTATATTTTAATTTTAATTTTAAAATTGTTTATCTATTAATTCAGCTATTTGAATAAAAAGCACTTGAACAACAAATAAATTAACCAACAATCAAAATGTAATGTAACATGCATGGTTAATATGTTTTGCTTGTGTGTTACTATACTAGTGTTATATGAATAAATTAAAAACAAAAAAGTAATACCAAAAAATTAAAATAAGGGTCTATTGAAGTATTAATTAAAGTTTAGGGACTAATTAAAAAGCTGTTAAAGTTCGCACTAGTGATTTGTCAAAAGGTAAAAGTTTAGAGTGATTTTATGATATTTTCCCCATATTGTATTCAAGTGAAAATTTTTGAATTCATTTCAGTATTTCACAACGTGTAATTTAACTGTCATATTAAAAAAATCGACATTTGTCACTTTTTTAATTCACTTGTCTTAATTTAAAAGCAATTTTCAATCCAACTAAAATATCATATAATCATTTATAAATTTTCTAACACTGATAAACGTAGATTAATTGTTCCTTTTATATGATCTTCTTGCGCTTAAACATTCTTAAATTAAAGTCATTATTTGTTAGTACTTTAGTAATTTAATTGTAAATAATTTTTCTATTATTTTATAATTACCACCACATGAGTACAATAATAAGAGAATATCAATCAATGACTAGACGAATAGACTATTTTGTTAAGGCCTGTTTTAAATAAATAACCGTTTTCTCGCGAGTGTTTTTTTTTTTCAAAAAATATTATTCGCTCAACCTCAACAAGAAGAGAAAGAAGAAACAAAGAAAATATATACACACGACCAAGGTTATCAAACTTGAGAATTTGCCTAAACTCATGAAACTTGCGTAAACTCTTCAACTCATAAAGCTTAATTTGTAAACTTAGTAACGAAACATAACTTGTAAATTTGTAAAAAGTTTATGAGTTTACTTGAGAGTTTGATAACTTTGCACATGATAAGCTTACTTCAACCGCAAATACAATCATACGAGAAGAACCATGAGTTATGACCAATGAAGAGAAAACTGGATTGAGCATCTGAGAACACCCATTTTTTTCGACCAAAAAAAAACTAGTAGTATTTCAGCCCATTGCCCATTTCCTTTCCTCTCTACCAGCCTATTTTGGCCTTTCCCTTCAGTTATAAAAATAAAACGTGAAAGTGGTAAGCACCACATCATGGCCCCCATCCCCTCTCCATTTGCTGTCACTTCTCCATTCACTGCCAGCATCAAGACAAGAGGATGATGGGACTCTGCGCAAGTGATGGGCAACACAGACAGGCGTGGGAGACAAGTTCGTATGGTTCTCTTACATTCCAGTAAAAGCATGGGACAATTCTAATAAAAAAGAAAAACAAACTGAATACAAAGAGAGGGGGGCTGACCGAAAGGGGGGCTTCATTTTCTTTTTGATGCTAACTTCACCAACCATAACTGAGACAATCATATATTAGCGGCTATATGGCAGTCTCCCGAGGATCACGTTGCTTAGCTATAACCCATTCTATCATGGCCACATAATAACAACGAACCATCACTCCACTCCACCTTGATTGCGCGAAACAGCCCCTTCAACCACATTCAGGGTGATCCTCCACTTCACCCCCATTCCCTCTCCAGTCGCCATCCAACAGCTGCACCTCCGCCCTCTCCCACCATTTCTGCCTTACCCACGAACAAAGATCGCTGCCCTCGCCTCGCCGCATATTCCCCGCCAAAGAGAAACGCGCAACTTGCCCATCATGAACCGCCACAAGAACCAAGCCCCACCGCCAGTCCACCTCCATTCCCTAACGCCCCTACCTCGCGCACCAGTCCCTGTTGTGATCGCGCACACAAAGCCAGTAGCCCGCCATGTCAACGTTGCTCCATAATCGCCATGACCAGCTCCACGGTGAGCGATCATACCCCTTCCCGCTCCGTTAGTTGCGCTGACCTTCCTCCCGCCCCTCTTTTCTCGATTCTCTCGCCGCTTCACGTGTATGTGTGTGAGTGTATGTGGCAGGTAAGTGATGAGTTTCTTTATTTATTCTATAGCTAGTGGCTGCCAGTAGATTCAGGACTTTTGCCATTTCACTTTAACATATAGTATTCATCGTGGGCATAGTATCCCAAGTTTGGTGTGGGTTTAGATTATTATATGTTATCATTTTATGTGAGTGGTTGGAAATTTTTAAACATAAACGAGGAAAGGTATTGGGGTAATCATGATGTGTTTGGTTATATTCCTCTAAAGATTCCTATTACTTTAATCTTGTTTACGTTGTGTGAGTTTTTTTTTTTTTTTGTTTTATGTGGTTTTGCGTAGTTGAGTTTCGTGCTAGTTTTATCTTCTCTCTGTGGTCCCTTTAAGTTTTTTTATTGGTCCACCAATTTAGTTATTTATTCATAACTAGGTCAATCTTGCTTAATAGAAAATGTTGGTCTATTGATATTCAAAGTTTCAAAACTCTTTCAGGACCATTGGACTAAGTTCTCTTTCAGATTCATTCCTTTTAGAATTTTTATAATAAAATAATAAAATAATGAATCACAGATAGTAAAAAAAAATCAAAAAAATAAAATATATGTCTTTATCATTTTTTATTATTCACCAACAGAGAGACAAAAATTAAAAATAATAAAAATCCAAAAAATAACAAAAATCCAAAAAATGCCAAAATATAAAAATAATTTGTCCTTGTTCCTTTTCTCCTTTCAAAAATAAAATAAAATAAAAATTTGAAAATAGATAAAAATACAAAAATATTTTTATCCGTGCGGCGGTCAATAATTCCGACTGAGAGGTGGATACCTCCTTCGTGCATTATTGAATCGTAAAGATTTACTGAGCAACCCAGTGCGGCCTTGAATCTTGTGCATAAACGGATGTGCTCTTTTTAATTTCTTTTTCCCTTTAATCAAAATCCTTTTTCAAAACTTAAATTCAATCAACAAATCATTATCCTTCGGAATCCTTTTTCATCATTTTCAAAATTAAAATTATTTCAAAAATCATTTTCTTTCCAAAATCCATCTAAAATCCTTTCATTCGAAAATCTTTCAAAATCAATTGAAATCATTTTTTTTTTCAAAATCTTTCTTTCAAATTAAAAAAAAACATTTTCAGAATTAAAATCAATCAACACATCTTTTATCTTCGCTTTTAATTAAAATCAACCAACAAGCAAATGTTTTTTACAGAACTACGTGACTTTGAGTTCCTCATTGCACCAGAGGATACGTAGGAGCAAGCTATCCCTGTCAAGCCAAAATTAATTCTTCTTAATTTATTTGTCAATTTGTAAATATTTTGTGTAAATAATTTTTTAGCTTATGTTAAAATTGTAAATATATTTTTCAAAAACTAATTTCTCTTAATATATTTGATATATTTTTCAAAATTAATTCTTCTTAGGTTATTTGTTTAAATTATAATATATTTGTGTAAATTAATTTTCTTAATTTATATGTTTCAATTGTAAATATATTTGTCTAAATTAATTCTTCTTAATTTATATGTTTAAATTGTAAATATTTTGCTAAAGTATTTTTTTTCTTAATTTATGTTTTTAGATTTTAATTTTTGTCTTCTTTGATTGAAATTCTAAAAGGGGTTATTAATTAATTTGCACAACTCACTAAGGTACCGTTTAAATACGGGTGTACTAGGGGTGCTGTAGGATTAAGTTCTTACCCTTCCCTAGACGTAACCGACTCCCGAACTCATATCTGGCTTACGAAGACTATTTTCTAAAATAAAATGGGTTTTTCCATGATTTCCCAATTCAAATAAACTTGGTGGCGACTCCCAATTTCCAAAACTATTTTTCGCCGTCCCGTCGCGATCCCGGTTGCGACAGATGGCGACTCCACTGGGGATAGTGGTAAGAGAGTCAGGCCTATTATAGTTAGTTGTGCAAATTAAATATAAACCCCATTTATTCTTATTTTTCTTTCCTCACTTTATTTTGTGCAGTGTTTCTTTAATTCTCTTTTGTATAGTTTAATTTTCTTGATGTTTTTATATAATATTTGTTTATTTGTTAAAACTCTAGGATAGACGACTATTGTTATTCTGTATATACCTGTAGTTTGAATTTTGTAAAATTTTCTTTATTTATTAAAATCTTAGGATAGATGACTATTTTGTATATATGTGTTGTTTGTATCTTGTTTTGCAGGAGTGTATGTAGTGATAGGATCGGAAGGTTTGTATGCTCCCGGCACACACTTCACGATCACTTAATTCACACACTGCATTCTTGGACTCTATACCCGAGCCCGTGCGAGCTTAGGATTAGGGGGTTTCTTGACATTGCCATGAGGGGCTTCATGCTCACTTGGTAGTTGTTGGGACACCACTCAGATTGTTACTGGCCTTGTGAGTCAATCATATTGAGCGGGTTTATCCCTATTTATGGTTGGTTCAAAGGTTGGGTCCTTATCCTGTGGATAAGGGCAATCTGGGGACCATGGTCATTAGAAGTCTAGATCCACCATGAATGTGTACACGTATAGTCAAACCTAGTAGCTACCACGTTAGGGTTTCTGGCCTTAGAACATCCCACCCGTTAGGTTTTACCCGGCTAGGACAATGGGAGCATGCTTCTTTCATCCTTTTACATCGCACTCCTTTATGCTTTATTTTAGTTGTTTCTACACCAAACATTGTTACATTGCATTTAGGTTAGCTAGTTCCTTATCTCATAACTTAATGTTGATATTCATTCTCAGATGTTTAGGCATTTTGTTCATTATCACATGCATTCATTCCATTCGTATCTCATAACGTAACTTGTTTTTTACATGAAATGTTTCTTTTCTTCAGTTGTGTTCACTTACATAGGTTTGTGCATCATCAAATTCTCAAGGAAGCATCAAATTTTTTTTCTTATCTCTTCCATCTTTTTAATTCTACTCAATTATTTCATTCTTGTGCACAGTGTGTGTGGTTTTTGATTCATCATCAGTTCAAAGCAAATGGATGCAATACCGATGAACATTAGCAATGTACATGACTGGAAAAGAAATATCAAGGTTACAGTGACGAGCAATGAGCTAGAGAAAGTAAAAGAAATACTTCAGCTGATGCCTTGTGAAGTCCGATCCTCTTTCAAGAATACCTACGGGTGCATATTGGATTTGTTGTCCATTCCGGTGGAAGCGCCAGCATTAAGTGCTCTCTCACAATTCTGGAACCCTTCTCTTTGTTGCTTTGAATTGCCCGATCTTGATGCTGCGCCAACCATAGAAGAATATGTGGTCATAATGAGACTACCGATCCAAGAAAAATCAGGTGTATATCTATACCAAGGGCATTATGTTAATAAGGAAAACGTTGCCAAGATAATCGGAGTTGATTCAAACCAGATGATAATGGAAGTAAGGGGGTCTACTCGAGGAATCATAAGAAGTTTGTTGGAGACTCATATGCAAACTTTGGCTCAACAAGAAGATTGGGATTTCTTCAAACGAACATTGGCACTGACTATCTATAGGTTGGTTTTGTTTCCATTCACGCCCGATGTCGTCGACCAAGCTGCCATGGATGTGTTTTTCAAGTTCGAAACGTGTGGCATGAATCCTATCCCGGCCATGCTAGCAGATACATTCCTTTCTTTAGGGGTTTGTACTCAAAAGAGGGGGGAAGGCTGCGCTGTTGTTTGCCAATGCTATACGTGTGGTTCATGACTCATGTATATGCTAATAGCCGCATGGGCCTTCTTCCTAATCCGTTAGGGGACTTCCATCGCATACAGATAAAGTGTCAAGAAGCTCAGGCATGGAAAAAGGAATTCTCACAGATCCAATCAAACACTTTCAAATGGGTCTGTCCTTGGTATCGTGGAGACAGTGTTATCTACAGCTGTGGTGACTTCCATAATGTTCCGTTAATGGGTCCAAGGGGATGCATTTCCTATACACCTGCGTTAGTGCTTAGACAACTCCACTGGACTCAGACAAAGCCACAAGAAGAACAACTTAAAGTATTCAGTTTCCTATACCAGAAAGACAAGAGTACCCTGGAGCAAGAAAGGAAGATCAAAATGGCATGGGATGATGTCAAAATCTTGGGGAAAATGGAACTCGGCCAACAGCGTTTAACCTCTTCTCAAGAATACAAAGACTGGAGGGAGGCAAGAGTCGGGAAAAATAGCATCCCAAAGGATATTCCCGACAACCTAGCCCCCACGCAAACTCCAGAGTCGGCCCAACAGATGGAAATGATGAAGGCCCAAATGCGATTTCTGGAGGAGAAAAAGGAAGCAGCAGACCTGAAGGTTGACATCCTTCAAGATCAATGCAAGAAAATGGCCAAAGAAATTGAGGCCCTAAAAGACGAATGTATCAAAGCAGCAGAAATTTCCAAGTCCAGAAAGGGCAAAGAGAAAATCTCAAGCATGCATCTGGCCAAAATCCAAGAGCTAGAAGGAGGACTCCACAAGCTTGTGAAGGAAAAGAATCAGCTGGAGAGAGAGGTTAGTAAGAAAAATCACATGGTGGAAAGAGTAGAATTGGAAGTCAGCCAACGAGATAAAGACATCTGGAGCTTGAGAATGGAGGTCAAGAAAGAGAAAGGTATGAGAGAAAAACTAGAGGGACAAGTGAAGCACCTATCAACCATGTTGACACAGACTGAGCAGAAGGCTACTCAAGGATGGGCATCAGCAAACCAATATCATGATTTGTTTGTTGATGCAACAGAATTCGGGAAGTCATGGAGAGAAAGGCGATAGAATGGGAAGAAAAATGTGGAAAGCTCACTGGTGAATTGAGTCATTACATTCCAAACTTTATTTACTGTTTCGAGCAAGCCAAGAAGCAAATTAATAAGTTGCCACCATTTAGATTGCCTCAAGAGGTGATGGAATTCATGGATTCATGTGAAAGGATCACTAAAGGCCTCAAGAGGAAGAAAATGAAAGCTTTGATGTAATTATCTGTCATGAATCAAGGATTGTTGAATTTCCTTGTTAAGAAAAGAGGATCAAAACTCATGAAATGTATCTTGAAACGATGTGTACTTAGAACTTCACCCAAGAATGAATGAAACTTTAATGTTTGAACTTTCACTTCGACTGTCAATTGTGACTTCTCAAGCTCGCCAGATGCTCTCTATAGAGGAATAGATATTCCCTTGGAAAGTAATCAATCACATTTTTACCTTGAGATAGTTCGTCCTTGTGTAAAAGTGTGAGAATGCTCAGACATATGAAAAGGAACCACATTGCTAGTGTTCATTAGATAGTACCTATAGAGGAGTGAATCCTCCCTTAGATTTGCTATCAACCGCACCTCGACTTATAGGGTGATATATCCATAAGAATGGGTGCAGGGCATCCTTGCTTTTAAAAATAAAATAAAAAAGGGAACTTTTTGACCTCTTTCGTTTGTTTTTTGTATATAAAAAGAAAAAAAAAACATAAAACAAGATTTTAACTTCTACTGTGGCGCTAGAAAGCGCAAGATTCGTAACCATTGGGCGCCAAAGGAAAGAGGATACCGATCTAACTCGTGTTCATAACACTAGAGCTCGAACCAAGATGGCCGGCGGAAACACAGAACCAGGAAGGACCATCCCGTCTGCAATTACTTCTAAATCGGGAAGAGCTATTCCAGCTGTAACCACCTCGGCTATAATTACTTCTGAACCCGGAAGAAACTTAAGCATGGAAGTTGATGCAGTGAGAGGAAGACTGAATGAGTTGTCAAGTAACCAGGGAAGAATAGAGGAGATGATGCGGGCTATGATGGAGTCACTAGACTTATTGAGAGCCCACCAAAACTCAGGAGGTGTACAACCAAGTGCTACAACGATAACCATACATGTGGTATCGGATGCAGCTCTAAATGTCACACAAGGGGTGAATGATAATCCCCGTGAACAACCACCACCGACAATGCCCATTACTATTCCCATTGGAGAAGGATATCACATGGTAGAGAATACACATGCTGAAGGGCATGGGCACGCTACCCACATTTGGGAGCAGCCTCCAAACGTCATCCCAAGGCAACTCTCTTCCTCGGGGAATAATCGTGCAGAAACAGAGAAGGACAAGTCGAGAGAAGAATGGATGAAAAAAATTTAGGAACAAATTAAGGCAATCCAAAGGTCAAACAATTATGGCTGCATGGAGATTGAGCAACTTTGCCCTCCTATTAGTGCAGTTGTCCCTAAAGATTTTAAAATTCCTGATTTTTCGAAATATGATGGAACTGGCAACCCACTCTTCCATTTAAAGAGTTATTGTACCAAGATGTCAATCTGGTCCAAAGATGAAAAATTTCTCATTAGCTTTTTCCACTAGAGTTTGACCGGACCAGCTCTAGAATGGTACATCCAGTTAGATCATACAAAGATTTCCTGTTGGGGAGAGCTGGCTGACCAATTCATGAACCAGTATAAGTTTAACTTGGAAATAGCACCCAGCCGTGAACAGCTGAGTACAATGCAAACGAAGAAAGATGAACCCTTTAAACAATATGCTCAGAGATGGAGAGCTTTGGCCGCTCAAGTGCAACCACCACTCATCTCATCCGAGATGTGTTCATACTTCCTAGCAACTCTAGGGTCTCCTTACATCGGGGCAATGGCGGGAGCAGCATACAAAGATTTTTCTGAGTTAATAACCGCTGGAGAAAGAATTGAGAGCTTGACTAAAGCTGGCAAGCTCCCGGTGAGCAGTGAAGACACCAAGAGAGGATTCCCTTGCCAAAGAAGAGAGAGACGGAGGTAAATTATGTGCAAGGTCAGCAACCGTTCACCCCAAGATATGCATCCACATATTCAGGACCCCAAATGTCATCCATCCCTCCTTACCCACACTACCAAACCACAAATCCCACCCCATACCACCAGCCTCAAGTCAACAACATCCACATACGGCCATACCAACCCGCCCGTCCAACATATCTAACCATACATCCTCAGAACTTCCTAAACACAGCACCTCGACCCATTTCTCAAAACCAAAATTGCAATCGTTTCCCAAACCTACCACCTTTTCCAAAGTTAGCCATTTCCAATGCTGACCTTTATCAACGATTGTTTGATGCTCATTTGATTTCACCATACCCTGTGCACCCATTACAACCTCCGTTCCCGACTTGGTACAATCCAAATCTAATTTGCAAATACCATATGGATGTTGCTGGACATTCGATTGAAGATTGTGAAGGTTTTAAGACGGCAATGAGAAGACTAATTGCTTGTGGGAGACTGGATCTCCAGGAAGATCCAAAGCCCGATATTGTTAATAACCCGATCCCGAATCATGAAGGAGGAAGTCGTGTGAATGCCTTGGAAGTAGAGAAACAATTGATCAAAAAGGTTTTGAGTCTCCGAACACCCATGGAGAAAGTGTTTATTACTTTGAAGGAAGCTAATTATAACATCACAGCACCTGCTTCTATGATGAAAGAAGAGGAGAAATATGATATGGAATCAAGATGTGCATACCATTGTGGAAGTCTTGGACATGATATTGAGAATTGTTGGGATTTCAAAGTGCGTGTACAAGAACTACTCACTTTAGGTGTGATACAGGCAAAAAAGAAGCAAAATTCTGTTGAAGAGGTAAATGTAATTGAGCGTTTTGTACTCAAAGTGCCTCCACTTAATCAAACTCCAAAACCTAAAAAAGTAGTGATCACTATGAAGAAACCAACACCTTTCAGTTATGAGGACACACGTGCTGTTCCTTGGAATTATGAGACTCAGGTCAAGACAAGTGGAGACATAGGGGAAACCTCAAAGGCTCAAGAAAATGAAGAAGTGACTGGTGTCATGGAGGTGAAAGGATAACAAGAAGCGGAAGAGTTTATGGGCCCGGAGAGTTGGAAAAGGGGAAGTTTCCTGATGAAAGGAATGTTGGAAAAGACCTAAATCTTGGAAAGAAGGAAAAAGAAGAAGATGAAGATGAGGAATTTTTAAAGATCATGAAACAACGTGAATACGATATTCTAGAGCAACTGAAGAAAACTCCCGCCAGAATATCTCTTTTGTCATTAATCTTATCATCCGAACCTCACCGAAAGGCAGTAGTAAAGGTTTTGAAGGAAGCTTATGTTAAACCAGATACTTCGTTAGAGAACATGGTGAATATGGTGGATCCAGTAAAACGTGCTAACATGATCACGTTCTCAGATGAAGAAATTGTGTCACAATCTAACCCATGAGCACTGTATATAACCCTCAAATGTAAAGGTTATATAGTACCCAGAGTTCTCATTGATGGAGGATCAGGATTGAACGTCCTACCAGTATCGACTCTAAACTACTTGTCAATAAGTAAGGATGATATATTGCCAGAGATCATGGTAGTGAAAGCTTTTGATGGAGCAAAGAAGAGCATCCTCGGAGAGATGGTGTTGTTACTGGAGATCGGCCCGAGCAAATTTGAAGTGTTATTCCAGGTGATGGAAATTGAATCTGACTATAATATGCTGTTGGGAAGACCATGGGTTAATAATGTCGGTGCTGTCCCTTCAACCTTGCATCAAAAGGTCAAATACATTGAGAATGGTTCAGTCATCACAATCCATGGAGAAAAAGAGATCCTGGTATCCAAACCAGTAACATTGCCATATGTTGAAAATGTGGAGCTAGTGGAGAGCAGTTCATGGCACAATCTGGAGGCAGTAGGGCTGAAGCAAGAGCATAACAAGCTCCCTGTAGAAAATCAAGTGGTGGCTCATATCATGGCTAAAAATGGGTATCTGCATGGTAAAGGACTGGGATTGCAGTTGCAGGGTATCAAAATGCCCATACCAATCTCAGAGAAGCCCAACCGATTTGGTTTAGGATATGAGGCATTATTGGAAGAGCAAATGAAAACCATGGGCCTTGAACAGAAGAAACAGAAAGGGAAAATGAAACAAATCCCTCATTTAAAGGAGACATTTCCCTGCCCGGTTGAAGTGATCATATCTGAAGAAATTCGCTCCCCTTGCCATTATTCTACTATCAACATGGTGGATGCAGAGAAGTCAGAAGAACTCAACAAAGGTTTCGTAATGAAATGTCAGAATCGACAAATTGAACCAATACTTGATGTCATTGCTGAAAAGTAATTAGTTGGGTTGTATTATTTATGTTTTTATTTATGCTACTCTGAGACATCATTTGAAGGAATTTGCATGATTTTCAATAATCTTTCTATGTGTTTTCATTTTGCCTCGTTTCTGTTTCTATTCCCTTTGCTTTTTCTTTTTCTGTTATGTTCTTCCCTTACCACTCTCAGCTCGTTAATTTGCGTTTTTCACGCTGTTTTATAATCCACCATTTGGTTTAGCATTCCAATCCACCACAATTACTTTCCAGGAATTTGAATGTCATAGAAATTTTGCCACATGAAGAGGAATTTGCGAGCTTATCAATTGATTCTCTTGCTGCACTTGATTACAATAACCATGAATTTGAGGATGATGAAGGAGCTATTGAACAATTTTCAAACCTCCTAGATTATTCAGAAAAAGGATTTGACTTAGACAATGAGGTGGTCGGGGTGATTAACATGGGCACCGTAGAAGACAAAAAGGAGCTGAAAATAGTGGACAATCCTGAACGCACAGAAATGGTTGCGTTGTTTAAGGAATTCCTGGATGTATTTGCATGGTCCTATCATGATATGCCAGGATTAGACCCAGAGATTGCTTCACACAAGATCCCTTTGTATCTAGAAGCTGAGCCGAAAAAGTAAAAGTTGAGGAGAATGCGACCTGATATGTCATTGAAAATAAAAGAAGAAGTGACTAAACAGCTGGAGGCTGGATTCCTAGAGGTTTCAAGGCACACTGATTGGGTGGCTAACATTGTGCCCGTACCTAAAAAGGATGGAAAAGTCAGGATGTGTGTAGATTATCGGGATTTGAATAAAGCTAGTCCAAAAGACTATTTTACTCTCCCTCACATTGATGTCCTTGTTGATAATACAGCCAGAAGTCACAGATTCTCCTTTATGGATGGATACTCTGAGTATAATCAGATTCCCATGGATATTCATGACAAAGGAAAAACTACTTTTATAACTCCATGGGGAACATTTTGCTATACAGTCATGCCATTTGGATTGAAGAATGCTGGTGCCACCTACCAACGTGCTATGGTCACGTTGTTCCATGACATGATGCATAAGGAGATTGAAGTGTATGTAGATGATATGGTCGCCAAGTCTAAGGAAGGAGAAAGCCACGTGGCAGTTCTGCAAAAATTGTTCGAGAGGCTCAGAAAGTATAAGTTACGATTGAACCCTAATAAATGCATTTTTGGGGCTTCTACAGGGAAGTTACTCGGGTTCATTGTCAGTAGAGAAGGGATAAAAGTGGATCCTGACAAAGTAATGGCGATACAAGAAATGTCTGCTCCCCGAACTGAACGAGAAATGAGAAGTTTTCTTGGAAGGCTCAACTACATTGCTAGATTTATTGCCAATTTGACTAGTACTTGTGAGCCTATATTCAAGCTGCTGCGAAAACATCAACCTGGGGAGTGGAATGATGAATGCCAAGAAGCCTTTGATAAAATAAAGGCTTATTTAATGAAGCCTCCAATTCTAGCCCCACCTGTACCAGACCGTCCTTTAATATTGTACCTCACAGTGTTGCCTATGTCACTTGGGGCAATGTTGGGTCAATATGATGAGTCCGGAAAGAAAGAACAGGCAATTTATTATCTAAGCAAGAAATTTAATGACTGTGAATCCCGTTATCTGGCGATTGAAAAGACTTGTTGCGCGTTAGTGTGGGCATCCAAGAGGTTGAGGCAGTACATGTTGTACTATACTACCTAGTTAATCTCTCGAATGGATCCATTGAAATACATATTTGATAGTCCTCATGTTTCGTTGAGAATGTCAAAATGGCAAGTGATGCTGTCTGAATTTGATATCAAATATGTGACTCAGAAGTCTATCAAGGGAAGTGCAATTGCCGATCATCTAGCTGAAAATCCTCTTAAGGATATACAGCCTATCGTGCCTGAATTCCCCGATGGTGAAGTGTTAACAGTGGAAAAAGATGGGATGGAAAAGGAGAATGTATGGAAAATGTACTTTGATGGAGCTGTCAATATGAATGGATGTGGAATAAGAGCTGTGGTGGTATCACCAGCTGGGAAGCAGTACCCAGTCTCCATCAAACTAGACTTTGAATACACCAATAACATTGCAGAATATGAAGCATCTGCAAATGGTTTGCAAGTAGCAATTGACTTGGGAATCAAAGAATTAAAGGTGTTTGGAGATTCTGCACTCATAATCTACCAAATTAATGGGGAATGGCGTACAAAAGATCCGAAATTGATACCGTATCAGAAGTATTTGTCTCGACTAATTGAGCACTTTGATGGTGTATCATTTTCTCATTTAACTCGAGACAAAAATCAATTTGCGGATGCTTTAGCCACTTTGGCTATGATGACTAAGTTGGAGGTCCATGCGAATGTACAACCTATTCGTGTAGAGATACAAGATGAACCGATATACTGTGACAACGTAGAGATTGAGCCGGATGGCCAACCATGGTATCACGACATCAAACAATATGTTCAAAGAGGAGAATACCCAACTGGAGCAAATGAAGTGCAAAGAAAAACAATTCGACGATTGGCCATGGCCTTTTTCCTAAATGGTGAAATCCTTTACAAGCGAAATCATGACACTACTCTCCTCAGATGTGTAGATGCTCATGAAGCTCGAATGATTATGACTGAGATCCACGAAGGAATCTGTGGAACCCACGCTAATGGGCATATGATGGCACGCAAGGTCCTAAGAAGTGGATATTATTGGACTACCATGGAGAATGATTGCATCAGTTATGTTCGAAAGTGTCACAAATGTCAAACATATGCAGACCGAGTCAATGCTCCTCCAGTTCCATTACACAACATGGTATCTCCTTGGCCTTTCTCAATGTGGGGCATGGATGTCATCGGCCCGATTAATCCCAAAGCATCCAACGGTCATCGTTTCATTTTGGTTGCAATTGACTATTTCACAAAATGGGTGGAGGCTGCTTCATACTCCAACATCACACAGAAGGTGTTCGTCAGATTCATCAAAAGAGATATTATCTGTAGGTATGGGATTCCAGAGAGGATTATCATGGATAATGCTCCTAACCTCAATGGTACAGAAGTACAGAAGTTCCTGGAGACTTTCAAAATCAAGCATCACAACTCAGCTCCTTATAGGCCTCAAATGAATGGCGCAGTTGAGGCTGCAAATAAGAACATCAAGAAAATCATTGCCAAGATGGTAGTGAATTACAAAGACTGGCATGAAATGCTGCCATATGCTTTACACGCATATCGAACCAACATACAGTCAAGCACAGGGGCAACTCCATTCTCATTGGTATATGGAACGGAAGCTGTATCTCCCATAGAAGTGGAAATCCCGTCCTTAAGGGTTCTAATAGAGGCTGAGTTGGGAGAATCTGAATGGGTGAGGGCTCGATATGAATAGCTCAACATGATAGAAGAGAAAAGACTGGCGGCTATTTGTCATGGTCAGTTGTACCAAGGTAGAATGGCTAAGGCTTTTAACAAGAAAGTCCGTCCTAGAGATTTTTATCCAGGGGATTTGGTTTTGAAGAAAATTCTCCCTAATCAAGAGGACGCACGGGGCAAGTGGGCTCCAAGTTATGAAGGTCCCTACATTGTCAAGCAAGCATTCTCAGGTGGGGCGTTGATTTTGCAAAACATGGATGGTCAAGAATTGCCTAAACCAATCAATACCGGTGCAGTCAAAAGATTCTATGCTTGAAAAGATGTTGAAAAAGCCCGTTAGGTTGAAAACTCGAAAGAGTGACCTAAGCAAAAGTTAGGGTAAAATGAAAGAAAAAAAAAAAGAAAAAAAAAAGAAAAAAGCTCGTTAGGTTGAAAACTCGAAAGAGCAACCTAGGCAAAAATTAGAGCAAAAAGATAAGCATCATCTCAAGCAACCTATACTGGGGCAATTTTTAGTGTTGAATTTTTCCAGTGAATCAAATAGCCCAAGACTAAAACTGGGGCAATTTTTCAGAAAAAGGGTTTGAAGACATCTTCAGAGATCAGGGCTATGGTGTTCAACTGCTGCAAGAAGTGGATTGATTGAACCACAAAGAACTTACACTGGGGCAAAATTTCATGTCTTTCACAATCTTGTCTTTTGTTTTTATGTTGTTCCCACCTTTCAAACATTTTACCATCCGATACACCAAGCAATAAAAACGTTTATTCAGCCAATCCTTTTGCTTCCTCTTTAAACGCATGTCTATTTATGATGTCTCGAGTAAACATAAATTTAAGTTTAAAGTTATACAGCTTAATAATTCTTATAGCAATACATCCATGGCTAGCATCACATCAAGAAAATTCAAAAGTTTCAGTTAAGCTTGGCAGAAAAGCAATCATCATCCTGAAAAAGGAAAAAGGGAAAGAAGCAAGTAAAGTTACAGAAGAAAAGAAAGTTTATGCCAGAAAGTCCAGCGCGTGAATTACGAGTTTGATCGGTTATAGTCTTCCTTGAGGCTTGCTTGATTTGGTTACGGTTAGTTTTTCTGAAATAAACTGAAAATTGATGATTTGTGCATATAACCTGAAAAAATAATATGATGTGAAAATCGTTGTTTTCCATGATTGCCAATTTACATTTCCTGTTGGCCTCAGATTGCCATTTACATTTCTAGTCGGCCTTAGATTGCCACTTTAATTTTCCTGTCGGCCTCAGATTGCCCAAATTACTTTCATGTCGGCTTCGAATCGCCCAAATTACTTTCATGTCAGCTTCAGATTGCCACCATTTTACTTTCATGTCGGCTTCAAATTGCCACTTTACTTTCAATCGGCCTCAGATTGCCAAATTTAATTTCTAGTCTGCTTCAGATTGCCAATTTACATTTCTAGTCGGCCTCAAATTGCCACTTTACTTCCCGTGTCGGCCTCAGATTGCCACCTTTTACTTTCAGTCGGCCTCAGATTGCCATTTTCATTCCCATCGGCCTCAGATTGCCGTTTTAGCCCTTCAGTCAGCCTCAGATTGCCGTTTTACCTTTTAATCGGCCTCAAACTGCCGTTTTACCTTTTAATCGGCCTCAGATTGCCATTTTCACTCTAATCGGCCTCAGATTGCCGTTTTACCTTTTAATCGGCCTCAGATTGCCATTTTCACTCTTGTCGGCCTCAGATTGCCCTTTTAAGTTTTCAGTCGGCCTCAGATTGCCGTTTTAACTTTTCAGTCGACCTCAGAATGCTGTTTTAAGTTTTCAATCGGTTGTTGATCCATAGCCAGTCGATCATAAGAATCTTCAATTTCTATTAGTTATGTCATCTCTTGTTTGAATTTCATATTTCTTGTCACCCATCTATTGGTTTCTGAATTGCATCATTGCATTGCATATGCCACTCATGAGCATTTGGTTTCTTTCTTTATTTGAAGTCAGCATTTTCTGCATTGCCGAACAAAATCAGTGTTCATATCTTTGCTCCTTCCTTGCAAAATAATATGTAAAACTTAAGTTTATCATCTTATTTTGTAAGAAATAAGCAAAGAGGGGCAACTGTGAACACCTATTTTTTTCGACCAAAAAAAAACTAGTATTTCAACCCATTGCCCATTTCCTTTCCTCTCTACCAGCCTATTTTGGCCTTTCCCTTCAGTTATAAAAATAAAATGTGAAAGTGGTAAGCACCACATCATGGCCCCCATCCCCTCTCCATTTGCTGTCACTTCTCCATTCACTGCCAGCATCAAGACAAGAGGATGATAGGACTCTGCGCAAGTGATGGGCAACACAGACATGCGTGGGAGACAAGTTCGTATGGTTCTCTTACATTCCAATAAAAGCATGGGACAATTCTAATAAAAAAGAAAAACAAACTGAATACAAAGAGAGGGGGGCTGACCGAAAGGGGGGCTTCATTTTTTTTTTATGCTAACTTCACCAACCATAACTGAGAGAATCATATATTAGCGGCTATATGGCAGTCTCCCGAGGATCACGTTGCTTAGCTATAACCCATTCTATCATGGCCACATAATAACAACGAACCATCACTCCACTCCACCTTGATTGCGCGAAACAGCCCCTTCAACCACATTCAGGGTGACCCTCCACTTCACCCCCATTCCCTCTCCAGTCGCCATCCAACAGCTGCACCTCCGCCCTCTCCCACCCTTTCTCGCTTTACTCGCGAACAAAGATCGCCGCTTCTCGCCTCAGCCGCATATTCCCTGCCAGTAGAAACGCGCAACCTGCCCATCGTGAACCGCCACGAGAACCAAGCCCCACCGCCAGTCCACCTCCATTCCCTAACGCCCCTACCTCGCGCACCAGTCCCTGTTGTGATCGCGCACACAAAGCCAGCAGCCCGCCATGTCAACGTTGCTCCATAACTGCCGCGGACCAGCTCCACGGTGAGCAGCAGTCATACCCCTTCCTGCTTTCCGTTAGTTGCGCGGACCTTCCTCCCGCCCCCTCTTTTTCTGATTCTCTCGCCCGCTTCACGTGTATGTGTGTGAGTGTATGTGGCAGGTAAGTGATGAGTTTCTTTATTTATTCTATAGCTAGTGGCTGCCAGTAGATTCAGGACTTTTGCCATTTCACTTTAACATATAGTATTCATCGTGGGCATAGTATCCCAAGTTTGGTGTGGGTTTAGATTATTATATGTTATCATTTTATGTGAGTGGTTGGAAATTTTTAAACATAAACGAGGAAAGGTATTGGGGTAATCATGATGTGTTTGGTTATATTCCTCTAAAGATTCCTATTACTTTAATCTTGTTTACGTTGTGTGAGTTTTTTTTTTTTTTTGTTTTATGTGGTTTTGCGTAGTTGAGTTTCGTGCTAGTTTTTTTTTTTCTTCTCTCTGTGGTCCCTTTAAGTTTTTTTATTGGTCCACCAATTTAGTTATTTATTCATAACTAGGTCAATCTTGCTTAATAGAAAATGTTGGTCTATTGATATTCAAAGTTTCGAAACTCTTTCGGGACCATTGGACTAAGTTCTCTTTCAGATTCATTCCTTTTAGAATTTTTATAATAAAATAATAAAATAATGAATCACAGATAGTAAAAAAAAAATCAAAAAAATAAAATATATGTCTTTATCATTTTTTATTATTCACCAACAGAGAGACAAAAATTAAAAATAATAAAAATCCAAAAAATAACAAAAATCCAAAAAATGCCAAAATATAAAAATAATTTGTCCATGTTCCTTTTATCCTTTCAAAAATAAAATAAAATAAAAATTTGAAAATAGATAAAAATACAAAAATATTTTTATCCGTGCGGCGGTCAATAATTCCGACTGAGAGGTGGATACCTCCTTCGTGCATTATTGAATCGTAAAGATTTACTGAGTAACCCAGTGCGGCCTTGAATCTTGTGCATAAACGGATGTGCTCTTTTAATTTCTTTTTCCCTTTAATCAAAATCCTTTTTCAAAACTTAAATTCAATCAACAAATCATTATCCTTCGGAATCCTTTTTCATCATTTTCAAAATTAAAATTATTTCAAAAATCATTTTCTTTCCAAAATCCATCTAAAATCCTTTCATTCGAAAATCTTTCAAAATCAATTGAAATCATTTTTTTTTTCAAAATCTTTCTTTCAAATTAAAAAAAAACATTTTCAGAATTAAAATCAATCAACACATCTTTTATCTTCGCTTTTAATTAAAATCAACCAACAAGCAAATGTTTTTTACAGAACTACGTGACTTTGAGTTCCTCATTGCACTAGAGGATACGTAGGAGCAGGCTATCCCTGTCAAGCCAAAATTAATTCTTCTTAATTTATTTGTTAATTTGTAAATATTTTGTGTAATTTTTTAGCTTATGTTAAAATTGTAAATATATTTTTCAAAAACTAATTTCTCTTAATATATTTGATATATTTTTCAAAATTAATTCTTCTTAGGTTATTTGTTTAAATTATAATATATTTGTGTAAATTAATTTTCTTAATTTATATGTTTCAATTGTAAATATATTTGTCTAAATTAATTCTTCTTAATTTATATGTTTAAATTGTAAATATTTTGCTAAAGTATTTTTTTTCTTAATTTATGTTTTTAGATTTTAATTTTTGTCTTCTTTGATTGAAATTCTAAAAGGGGTTATTTATTAATTTGCACAACTCACTAAGGTACCGTTTAAATACGGGTTGTACTAGGGGTGCTGTAGGATTAAGTTCTTACCCTTTCCTAGACGTAACCGACTCCCGAACTCATATCTGGCTTACGAAGACTATTTTCTAAAATAAAATGGGTTTTTCCATGATTTCCCAATTCAAATAAACTTGGTGGCGACTCCCAATTTCCAAAACTATTTTTCACGTCTCCGTCATGATCCCTACAAGGACAAAGATCAATCTAATCAAGATACTGATTCAAAGATTTAACTGTGATTCAACCAAAATATGATAAAAAATATATATAAATATATGCATATGATTAATTATAATATAAAAAATATTAAATTATTAATATTAACATAATCAACAACAAAAAATTATTCATAGATCTATAAAAACAAACATAATCCATATAAAATTTCTCTAGTCTCAGTCTCATAACTTGGTTACAAAGTATTTGAAAACAATAATTTATAGTGCCCAACGAAGTTTATAGTGAGCCTGCAAATGACGGAGAGAGAAGAAGAGAAACCCAGCATTTTTATTAGCACCCGTCTTTGGTTTCAATTTTTTCATTTTTGCTCTGTGGCTACCACAAAATGTAATGCCCCAATTTTTATGTACTAATTACTTTGGTTAGCTGATGGATAATTAGTCATTCATAATATAAATATTTTTTTTAGTAATTTTATATATGAAATCCTTAGGCTATCCTCATTTATATATACACCTAACGGTCAAACTATAGTTCTCATATACACCCACACTTTAAAAAAGAAAAAAGAAAATGAAAACCCAAACCCCATTTTTCCCCTCCCCTTCACGGTACACACACACACACACACTTCTTTCCATTTCTTCTTCCATTTTCTCATCTTCTTCCTTCTTTCTCTCCATTTTCCTCCACCATCTCAACCTCATAAATCCTTCAATTCTTCACCAAATCCAACAAATAAATACACTTTTCCATAGCTCTTCCACCCAATAAACACAAATCCACCATTAATTTTTCAAGAAAACTCCTCCTCCTACCTGTTCTGGAGCAAACAAAATTCGGGTAGAAAGGAAAGAATGAGTTTTTGCTTCCTTACTTAGGAGATCAAACTTCAAGGAGCTTGTGGTTATTTGGATCTTCAGTAAAAATCATCTTTTGGTAGGGGTTTATGTTTAAACTTGTTTATTTATGATTTTGTTAAGAAATCTTGAGTTTTGATGAATGATTATGCATGAAAAATCAAAAGAAATTGTATGTTGTTGTTGAAATTCTCAGATTTATGCAGACAACTCAATTTGTATGAATTTATTCACATAGATAGAGACAATATTTTGAGCTAAACTTTTTATATGATAAAGCTAACATATGGAAGTATCTTCACTATTTTTCTTTAAGTGTTTAGATGACTCTTTCTATTTTTTAAAATTCAGAAACCGAGAAGATTTCAGTTTCGGTATGAACAGTAATTTCTAAAGCACTGAATTTGTATAATTTATTTACCATATCAAATGATCAAATTTTGACTTGAAATGTTTACAAGATGTTGTGGACATCTTGAAGTTAAATCATGAATTTTTGTAAGATTTAACATGATCATTTGACAGGGTAATAAAATTGGGAACTATGGTTGTTGGCTGTAAATAGGGGGTTTCTGACCACTGAATTTGTCTAATTTTGTTAACATATTTAGAGAATGATTCTTGCTTTAAAATTTTTACAAGATCTTGTGGACACATTGAAGTGTCTTAGATAATTTTTATATCCTTTGAATTTATTATTTAACATGCAAATAATTTTGTGTTACAATGTTTGAAATATGCATGAAAATTGAGTAAATATATATGCCATGTGTTTGATAAAATTTCTAAATGAGAGTAAAGGTTGTTTGGGATTGAGTTTTTACATATTTGTTGAAAGTGAAAGAGTGGAATTTATATGAGTTTTGGTTTATCATATAGTAGCATTTTAGTCTTGACATAATGAATGATTGCTTATTAATGTTTATGATTACTCGTTGAGTTGTTGTTGTGGTTTATCTCATCTTAAAGAAAAGGATTTTAGAATTCATTATTGAAAATTATGCTTGCATTCTTGTGAGAAAAAGAATGACTTTGAGGAAATAGGAAAAAGAGGAAGAACTAAAGATAAGAAAATCAGAATTAAGACATGAAGATTAAGGGTCGATTTATGTCGACAAAGAGGGTTCCGACACTGAATCGTTCTAAGGACCAGTGATGACTGGGCATTGACTTTCTTTATAGTGCACATGAGGGTTTCAGTGTCAGTTCATATTAAGGAACTGGTGTCTACCAGTTAAGTATAAGCTTATAGATTTTAAAATATCTAACCAGAATTAATTGAGAGGAAAGAACAGTGAGATGAATAAGAACATATAGAAATGCGAAAGTTATGAGGTAGATAAGACTAAATAAAAAGATCTTAACTATGATGTATTTGATGTCTTACATCAGGATAGCCATTTATGTATGTTGTGACATTTAATGAATGAACCTAGTATATTTCCATGTAAGCATGTCTCTTTAATTATATTAATAAAGTTCCTTCATACATGCATATACTTATCATGCCAAAACCATGCTAAAAGACACCTCTACCTTGATTAAGATTGTTTGTGAAATCCTAAAATCGAACCTCATAATTGTATGTAAATGATTTCAGAAGAAACCAAGGTAGACTAGAGATGATAATGATGTCATGTTAATTGCATATGTTCCTACTGAGATTTCAATTGATTTCTCACCCCTTTTCTTTTTTCCATATCATCTCTAGATGAGCAGGTAGATCCTAATGCAAAGACTTAGATGCTGAAGTATTGTTGTTTTTGCTGAAGTATAGTTGCTTTTTCGTTACTTGGAGACTGTGCTATATTACTGGATCTTAACTTTGTATTTGGATCATGAGATCTTTCTCCTTTTATGTTTTGTATCTTGTGACTTGAGGTCATGACTTAGTATATTCTCAGCTGGTTTGACCCATGTGGCTATTTATATTTGATATTACATTACTATGTTATGTTATAGATTGAATGGCACTGTGTGCCTTATAAGGATGATATATGATATGTTGAAGTATTGTATTTTGAAAAGTATGTTGAGCTATGAATGATTGATTATCCTGTTTATGATTTTCTGTCTTATAGGAGCATGGTATTTACGTCGTTATCATGCCGAACTTTCATTAGAATGCTTAGCAATATTTTATGTCAAATGTTGAAAAGCTCACGAAATAGGACGTGACTCCTTAGTATTAATTCTTATATGACTCGAGCATGTAGAAATGAGTACTGGGAAGTTACACAAAATGATAGTATTCAAGTCTTGAAAAAAAAGAATTCAAAAGTTCCAAACTGACCAACCTTCAAAACCGGACCGATTCACTAGTTTTCCTCGCTTTTGACTGGTTATTAACCAGTTTTAAACTCCCCTGAGTTCAGAAGCTTAACTGAATCTGCTAAGTGATTGGTTTCCGGTTAACCCGGTCAGACCGACCAATTCGATTTTCTCTTCCATGGTCATGACAAAGCAAGCCTCAAGCTGTAACATTCCCTTTTTCATTAAATGATTTCTGTGGTAGTAATTTTAGTTTCTATATCTAAATTAAATATTTTTTTTTGTACTTGGTTATTTTGTATCAATAACTATTTTAAAGAATAAATCAAAAGGTTAAAATACTGATAATAGCTATTTAAAATATGACTATAAATTAGTAAGAATAAGCTCAAAATATGTTATATTATGTTAGAAATAATATTTATTAGGATAATAAGAAGTACTAAATTGAGTATTAATAATTAAGTGTGCAATTTTGTATAAAAGGAATAACAACAGAAAGCTAACAAAAGATAAAATAAAATAAAAATAAATAAAAGGGTAGGTGGTTGAGGGTTGCATTAATGCTCCTCCATTTGCCTATTAGTCATAAATGCAGCCTGTAGGGAAAAAATGGCCATGTTGGTAAAAGTCAAGATGCACGATCTTCTACAAAAAAATCTAAATGAGAAGGGAAATATGATGGTGATAGAAGAAGAAAGTGTAGTAGTGTGGTTGTACCTGTATTATTGGAAAGAGAAGCAGGGCAGAGAATATATATATATATATATAGACACACACACACACACAAGAGAAAGAGAGGAGGTATATAGTCAATATAGAAACAAAGAACTGAAGATGAGTTTAACAGTGTACATTGTTTTTATCTCTAGATAGATTCACATGTAGAAAATAATTTTTTTTTATGCAAAATAAACATTATGACTATATCTATTAATTATCTACCAGACTACCATCTTTTTATATTGAAGTTGCTCATTATTAATTATGATTGCTATTCTATTTTGTTATTCTTTTATATTTATGGATGATTATGAATCAAAATATTGATTAAAATAATATTAATCACTTAATTAAAAAAGATTCTCTACTCTCCTCATTTATCTCGTTGGTTTACTATACTTCGATTTCTTCATTTTATTTTATCACTTAATCAAAGTATTTTCTCCTCTCCTCGGCAATCTAGTGCAAACTATTGCCACTTTGGTTTTTTCTTTTTTGTTTATCTTTGCTTTGTATTTATGTCGCCCACTATTTAATTCAAGTCAATTTAATGTTCTTTTTATTATTGTTGTTATCTGCAGCACATTATTTTATTATTCTTCTATTTTAGAATTTATAATATTGTTTGTATATATTATGTTAATGTAAGTTGTTAATATTTATAGTAATTTCTATTAGGCCCATAAATTAGAGGTAAAATATAATTAAAATCTAATACTAAAAATAAGTAAAGATTATCTTAGATATGGATTTGAAGTATTAAATTAATTATAACTTTATGATAACAAGGACCATGGACTTTGATAAGAAGTTAAGAGAAAATTTAATAAAAATTACCTTAATTTTAGCCCATTTTGAAATAAATATTTAGATTGATAACTTTATGGTTTGATAAATTTTATTGAGATATTACTTTATTATTTGGTCAAGCTTATATTATTTTAGTGCAGCTTATTTATTTTAAATTTATGTATTAATTTATACTCTGTGCACTTATTTCAGTTTATTGTTTAATTTTATGTTTTATTATTTAATTTATTATTATTATTGATTATTTTATGACCTTTTATTTAGGCTTTATTTATGGATTAATTTCATGCATTTCTGTTAACGTGAATTTATGGACAACAACAATTAATTAATGTGAAAAGAAGACGTTAGATCAAAATTTACCACTAACTACTGAGAATGCAAAGGGATAGAAAATTGTCACAAAGTATGTTTCCAGTGTACTTTTCACGTTAAACTGTGCAAATTTAATCCTTTTTTTTTTTCAGACAGACATAGCTGACATTTAATTTAGCAATTTCTTCATTAAGTGTGGATTATATATATATGGTCGGTTACAATTTGAACTCACATACCAGGCTGCATGGTAGGGTTATGCGAATCCAGATTATTTGGTATATTTTATTGAAGTTCTATCACAAACATGATATGTAAATATTTATCTTGCTAATTATTTTTTTGTATTATTCTTTGTTTTGTTTATATCTTATGGTTTTGAGAGATTTTATCATGCGCAGGATATATATGTATTTGCATTGATATAATTAATTGTACACCTATCCATATACACAACTATTTGGGAAGAAAACAAAATATAATTTTCACGTACCGGTACACCATCCCAAAGCTTTGTAAGATGACTTCCTCGCATATGGAGTTCAACAAGATTTTCTGCATTGAATGTTGCTGGCAAGGATTTCGGTGGGTATCCATCCCAATGAAAAGGTATTATTTTATCTGACAGCATATTAAGGCCTTCTGGAAGATGTACCCTACTATATCCATCTGATAAACATGTATATAGTCTCAAAAACTTTAAATTGATCATTCTAGCAAAGGATTGAGGACTTAGGATTAGGTCCTTAATTCTTGACATATTCAAGGTTATACTTTCAATATGTTCAGTCCCCTGTCCAATAAAAATAAAAGGCAACTAGCTCATCAAAAAGAAAAATGTTGTATTTGAGGCCCATATATATTACCTAAAGAGATTAATTTTACTATATTATTGGTATAAATAATTTATCACTACATCTAACCATGTTCGACGAAAAAAAAAATCTAACCATGTGTTATTATATGAGTAATTTTTTGAAAATGCATCAAAATTAAAACTTTAAATTAAGTAAATGAAATTGATGAATTGATAATACAATGTTAAAGATCTTATATTATCAAATAATCTTTCCATTTCTATCAAGAAAAAGAAATTGTTTGGAGATTTAAAAAAAATGGAAAAAGTTTATTATTACAATTATGGGTTTTTGATATTTAAGAATTGCATGATTTAAAATAGACTAAATCCCCATTTTTAAGGGAGAAATATAGAGTTTTTTTAAAAGTTAAAAGGTTGAATTGAATATTTTTAAAGTTTAGAGTCCAAAGTGCACATGATCTATAGTTCATGGGGTCAAGTGCAATTTTTTTTAATTGTACAGACATGAACAAATGACCAATTTGTTCCCTTTTTTTTTTTTATAATTATAAGGAATCAATAGAAGGAGAATTTCAAATCTTGAAAGACTAATTTTTTCCTTGATATATTTTTAAATGATCAAAATGAGGATTTACTCTCTAAAATAATACATTATTACCAGAAAATTAAATTTAAACAAAAAAAAAACATTGTAATGGAATTTTCTTAACTACTTACCTCAACGTGCTCCAATACACGATAAATATCATTAAGATCCCATAAATGATGTCGCTCCCCCGGCTTGCCAATACTTTGTTCACGAATAATTTCTCGGCGCATTTCTCGAATCAAGTCATGCATGGATACACTCACTCTATCTCCAAACACAAAAATAGTCCTAGTTATAAGAGCTTTATCTTCGAGAGATTTTAAAGCAATAGGCATGGAGTAACCACGTGCATCTAGTAAAGCTTCCACATTAGCTTCTGTTTCACTCCCTTCAAAGAAAGAAGCAATGTATAAAAAAATACTCTTCTCCTCATGATCCAGTCTTTCATAACTCAATCTCAATACATTCTGAATGCCTACAAATGGCATTTTTTGAAGTTTCTCCAATTGACTTTCCCATTCTCTAGCACCTTTACCATAAAGAAACGAACCCAAAACTTCCAAAGCTAATGGCATTCCTTTAGCATATTTAACCACTTTCATAAAGAGTTCATGCCAATTCATTTGGAGGCAATTTTCCTTAGAGGCATGAAATTTTAGAAGTTTTAGAGCCTCATGAGATCCTAATGCCTTAACTTCATATATAATGTCAGCTTCCTTTTCAATTACATGCTTATCTCTAGTTGTGACAATAATCCTACTCCCAAGCCCCAACCAATCACGTCCTCCAACCAAATTTCTAACTTGATTTGGGTTATTGACATCATCAAGAATAATAAGAATCTTTCTGCGACGAAGTTTCCTCAAAACATGAGTCAGTACTGCATTAGGGATGCCAATGTTTGGATCCTTTTCCTCTAATAATATGGAAATAAGTTTACGTTTCAACTGAAGTATCCCATCCTTCTCCGATTGTTCTCTTATATTTTCTAAAAAGTAGCAACCTTCATATTCAAAACACAATATTTTAAATAATACACCGGCAATAGTTGTTTTAACAATTCCACCCATGCCCCAAATACCTATGAGACCGACATGTTCTGATCCATTGCAAGATATTAGTGATTGAAGATGTGCAATTTGTTTATCAATTCCAATAAGGCCTTTTAAATCAACTTGAGGCATATAATTCAACCTTGTCGACACACGGCGTATGACAACTTCAATAAGCTCAACTTCACTCCTGAAACAAAGAAAAGGAATCTAATTACATTATTATTTATCTTTCATGGAAAATAAAGCATATATCCTACCCCCCCCCCCCCCAAAAAAAAATAAAAAGAAGGTTAATTTCTGGTTATTTTTTCACCTATGATTGAACACTTCTTCAAATTTTAGTCACAAATATAGTCATGGCTTTTAATTTATAGATGGGGAGAAATACAACCATTTGCAAGTGTATATATAAGCTACTAGAATCAAGTCTCAAACGGTAATTCAACGTGTGTATTTGTTTGACAAAATAACAAAAGGTAGTGGTAGACAAAAATTTGAAAGAAGATTGAAATCTAAAGAATGAAGTCATGATGTTCAATAGAAAATACACTAACCCAAAATTTATGGAATGAAATCCAGATAAATTGGCAACGTCCTTCAAAGTAGTGCTCCATTTCTGCACAATCATTATGTTGTCCCCGAACGACTTTTCATGTTCAGCAAATGCACTTTCGTAGCAACCACTTTGATGTCGTACATCTGATGGATTTACATTGTAGAAGATAGGTATCACAATTTGCCTATTTTTCATCCTGCATTCATTTATTTTGACAAGCTCTCCCAAGCACCATTTTGAAGAGACATAGTCCTCAGAGAATATGATCAATGCAATCTGTGCTTCCTCAATCGCAGTAAAAAGTGCTGGCAATAAGTCATCTTCTTCTTTCAGCTTGTCATCTGTATATGCTTCAATTTTTTCCTGACTTAATGCATTATGCAAATGGCTGAGAAAACCACGGCGTGTGTCTGAACCTCTAAAACTAATGAAAACATCATATTTTATCTGAGAAGTCATTTGGTTGAATCAAGCCCACAAATAATTGTTCAAATCTAGTTCATCCACACAAATCACTCTTGGCCTTCTTCATAAACTACAACATGTCTACAAAGACAGCCTGAAACGAACAAGATAGAGGTAAGGGTTAACTAGACAGAAAATAAAGGAATTGGACAAAGCCATAACAATTATTTGTCAACAAAATACATCAAATATTGTGATATAACTAAAAGATTATCCATTTTTTATGGATCAATAATTGTGAATGTAAAAGCCATGGATGGTAGAATTAAGGATTTTTAATGTTGTGATAAAAAAAGAAGAAGCCTTAATGCCCCAAATTTCCATGTAAACCAATAAACTCAAAGGGCAAAAAAATATGCAACTCCTTGTTATTGTTGGTATGATCCGTTCCTATTGCTAATTCTTATCTTCACCTCTTGCAATGGGTTCTGTTAAGAAATAAAAAAAATTTACATTATTATTCAATTACAAATTTTTACCGATAAAACTTTTAAAATACTCTAACAAGTAATTGAATTATACATTTTTGTTAATGTGCCAAAATATGCTTAACCATTCGAATATTAAAATTAAATTCATAAAAAAAATACTTTAGTTCTTGTAAGTGAAATTTGGGATACTTGATTAGCTTTTATTCGTAAATTCATATGCAAACTTGAACCTACGCATCCAAATTTTATTTTAATCCGACATCAACATATGCTAATGTGCCAGCGAAAGTAGCACCCGAAGTAGTACTACAGTCAACAAACATGGTTTCATGCGAAACAAAGAAAAAAAAAAAAGTGAATAAAAGAAGGGAAACTCACAAAGATGATTGAGGATCAAGGCCATGTTATATTCTTCTTCAATGCTCAATTTAGATGACTTTTAATTTCAGAGGCCTATCTGAATGGATGAATAACCATGCACCCTGTCAGATCTGATCGATCCACCACGTGAAACGAAGGCCGTATAGTGATGATGATATTTGGTACCACTGACGACCTACATGAAGAAGCAGCGAAGGAGTAAGGTTAGTGTTTAAAGTGGTCGGTAGAGTGAGTGCGTAAAGTGACAAGGGAAGTGAGAAGAAAACTCTCCACCTACCCAGCAATCATGAGTCCATTTTTAATGGAGTAAATAACTAATATTTTCAATTTCACGTCGATCCAGTCATAATATAACTTTTATAACAATTTAATTACAACCTTTTTTAATTTTAAAATCAATTTATATATTTTAGACTTTTTTGGATGAAATGATTAGATTAACATTAAAATTAAAAAAAATATGAATTGATATTAAAATTAAAAAGATTAGCACTAAATTAACATAAAAAATTTATTAAAATTAAGTTAATATCAAATTATAAATATTAAAATAAAAATAATTATTTATTCTTTTTTAATGTATTATTACTATATTATACTTTGACTAACAGCAGCAAGTTTCGGACAAACATTAAAAATGAGAAAATCCTTCGTAAATTTACAATCTTATTGTTGCGCTCATAATAAAATTGATAAAATCCACAAATAAAAAATATATATTTTATATAAAATTAGTAAAACCTATTTTTATTACTGGAAAGATATTTAAAATCAACGTGGTAAAAGCTGGTATAAGAATCGATTTATATACGGAAATTAATCTTCTTATGTATAAAATACACATATGAGAGGGTTATGTTTTCATTATCACTATTACATCATTTATGTATATATTTTATCTTTTTTAAATTAAAAATATTCAAGAATATAGGTGAAAATATGGCCCTTTACTTTGCACATAAGAGGACCCATTCTCATCCATATGTGTATCTCTCAAAATGACGTATAACCACCAACAACAGTGTCCCCACCCGATATGAAATCAGCCATATTCTTTTGCATAGAACAACTTAATATACTTTTGTTTTTTAGTTTGATTTTAATATTTTATAAAATTTAATTTAAATACAATCATAATATATTACACTAGTATCAAAAACATCTATATAATTATACTATCATTCAATCAAATCATATTATATATAAGACATTTAAAGTAGTTAGATAAGGCTCAAATGCAATTTGTTGATGAGTCAACTTGTGATTGCCTAACTATAAGTGATTAAAATTAAATTTTATTTTATATTATTAATATATTATAATTTATTGTTTATATTTTGAATATTAATATAATAAAAATTTGAATATCAATATAACTAAATATAATATATTTAATGATGCTTCAATTTAATATAAGAAATAATGATTCATTAATTTATTAAAAGAGATTAATTATGATGCACTATTAATATTAAAGTTTTATACTGTTGTCTAATCATATGCTTTTATTTATAAGAATTTCAAATCTAAGAAGTTGGTGATTGGGTCCAACATTTTTACTAATATATTAATATATAAATTTTATTTATACTACTAGTGTATTGAAATTAAATTCTTATTAAAAAAACATTCTTGTATTGTATGTAAATAAGATCTCAACTAATGAAATAAAAAAGTATAAAGACCAACTATTATATTTTGGGTTTTTGCATTACACTCATTAAGAAATCAAAATTAATTATTTTTTAAACATTTTGATGCATCTACTACTTTAGAAATTTTAAAAACTCATTATTCAATATAAAATTTATCATTTTTTATTCTTTTAAAAAAAATTATATTTTTTTTTATTTACTACGGGGCAAACTTTTATATTTTATATATACCACTATTTTCAATTGTCATCTTTCATTGCTTTATAACATCAGGCTTCACCCCATCAACAGTTAAACTCATTCACATTTGCAAATCCTACGTCAATCCATCTATTAATTAATAATATGAATTTGGTACCACTGACGACCTACACGAAGAAGCAGCGACGGAGCGAGGTTACTGTTTAAAGTCGTGGGTAGAGTGAGTAAAGTGACAAGGGAAGTGAGAAGGAAACTCTCCTTCACTTACCCAGCAATCATGAGTCCATTTTTAATGGAGTAAGTAACTAATATTTTCAATTTCACGTCAATCCAGTCATAATATAATTTTTATAACAATTTAATTATAACATTTCTTAATTTTAAAATCAATTTATTTATTTTAGATTTTTTGGATGAAATGATTAAATTAACATTAAAATAAAAAAAATATGAATTGATAATAAAATAAAAAAGATTAACAGTAAATTAACATAAAAATATATTAAAATTAAATTAATATCAAATTAAAAATATTAAAATTAAAATAATTATCTATTCTTTTTTAATGTATTATTACTATATTATATTTTGACTAACAACAGCAAGTTTCATACTACAGTAGAAAATGAGAAAATCCTTGGAAGATTAAATTTACGATCCTATTGTTGCGCTCATAATAAAATTGATAAAATCCATAGCTAAGAAAATATATTTTATATAAAATTAGTAAAACCTATTTTTATTATTGGAAAAATATTTAAAATCAACTTGGTAAAAGCTCGTATAAGAATCAATTTATGTACAGAAATTGACCTTCTTACGTGTAAAATATACGTATGAGAGAGTTATGTTTTCATTATTACTGCTAATTCATTTATGTATACTTTTTTTTATCTTTTTAAAATTGAAAAGATTCAAGAACGTAGATGAAAATAAGACATTCTTATTTGTACTTTGTACATAAGAGGATCCATTCCCATCTGTCTATGTATCTCTCAAAATGAAGTATGTCCACCGAAAATAGCATTCCCACCTGATAAGAAATCAGCCATATTCCTTTCCATAGAACTACTTAATATATTTTTCTTTCTGAGTTTAATTTTAATATTTTATAAAATTTAATTTAAGTACAATCATAATATATTACACTAGTATGAAAACATCTATATAGTTACACTATTATTCAATCAAATCATATTATATACAAGACTTTTAAAGCTATTAGATGAGAGTCAAATATAATTTGTTGATGAGTCAACTTGTGATTGCAAAACTATCAGTGTATTAAAATTAAATTATATTTTATATTATTAATACATTAAAATTAATTATTTATATTTTAAATATTAATATGATAATAATTTTGAATACCAATATAACTAAATATAATATATTTAATGATGCTTCAATTTAATATAAGAAATAATGATACATTACTTTATTAAAAGGGAATAATTTCAATACACTATTAATATAAAAGTTTTATACTGTTGTCTAATCATATATTTATATTTGTCAGACTTTTAAATCTAAGAAGTTGGCGATTGAGTCCAACATTTTTACTGATTTATTAATACTTGATTAAATATCTATGTAAATTTTTTTGATACTATCTACCGATTACAGTATATAAACAGTGCATGAAGTAAATAGTACTTAAATATTTACAAGGGGTTTAAACATAAAACCTTCACAAATTGGAAACATTCCACAACCTCGGTATCTCGGAACCATCTCTGGTTTGCAACTTGTATGCTCCTTTTCCAAGGACCCCTGAAACTCAATATGGACCTTCCCATGCTGCAGTGAGCTTTCCCTGGCCTGAGGCTTTGACCCAATATCTGCATGTCGGATGACGAGGTCTCCGATCTGGAACTGTCTTGGCTGGACCTTAGAATTGTATCTCATGGCTACTTTTTGTTTTAGGGCACATTCTTTGTGGTATGCCTGTTCTTGGATCCGTGTGAGATTACTCGTTTCTTCAGCCATCCTTTGCCAGTTTTCATTGTCTAAATAGAACGCATATCGGGGGCTTGGTTTGTTGACTTCTATAGGAATCATTGCTTTGACTTCATAACACATTCTGAAAGGTGACTCAGAAGTTGTGGACTGTAACGACTCGTATTTTAGTATTGTTGTGATAAAATAATTAAATGTGAAGAATCTGTAGGGATTTTGAAAATTCTGACAGACATAGTTATGATCACAACAATATAAGGATTATGTAAAAAAAAAAAATTAATTCAATGTTATTAAAAAATTTAATATAATAATATTTTAATAAGGAATATAGAATGAAACACTATAATTGGTACAAAGGCATAAAAAAAATAAGGATAAGGTTAAATAAATATTTTTAATCTAATAAAAGTTTTAGGTATCAATCAGGTACCAAAATGGTAACAATTGGTATACCAAAATGGTAATAACCGGTACACTAAAATATTGAAACTGGTATAAATAATGGATAATATCATATCCTAGATAATTTTTACTTAGGACAATTAAATAAATATAGACATTTTCAATATAGATACAAGACAAATTGATCCGAAAATAATTATACAGCTTACTTTGTCTCCAAGTAAGTTTATTATATAAAAAGAAAATGAAAAGGAAATGACATTTCTTCTCTGTTAGGGGCAGACTTCATGTTTCCTCTTTTTTCCTTCATCTTCTTCATTTCTTTCTCTTTGAAACTCCATGAAACCTTCAAAGTCTTGAGGGATAATCTTAGATAAACACAAAAACTTGTGCAAGAACACTTTCTCTACATCAAACTCAAGCCAAAACCTTATGTTATAATAATAGCAGAAGAAAGTTGATATAAGAAAACAAAATGTGGTTCAGCTTATAGCTTACGTCATCAAATCAAACTTCTATAATTGCTATAAAAGCATAATAGAGATTACAAAAGAAATTTATATACTTCTCACCATCCCAAACCCAAATACATCTCACAAGTGTATACACTCAAAACTCTCAACCCAATATGAGAGAAAGTGTTATATGTTTGAGATGTTTTTACAAATGAATGATGCTTCAATTTATAGGCAACAATAAATGTTACGTAACCATTCATGCAACCAATGGTAGAAAGCTAACGTAACCTTCTTAGCCACCCATGCAACCAATGGAAGAGAGGTAAAGTGCTCTTGTAACCCCTCAATATATGAGAGTGCTAAAATAAAGGGAAAGGACTTTTTCAAGCCACTAATTATAACAATTCTTCACCTTGGCTTGAACTGCCTTCAAAAACTGAAAAACTGCATGAGCTATCTTCAAATGATATGAACACCAATTATATCTAAGCAGTGTATAAACTTAGAAATTGGAATGGGCTTCGTGAGCATATCTGTTGGAGAGGTACTAATCTTTTTCACAGCAACATCACCTTGTGAAATAATCTCCCTTAGAAAATGGTACCAAACATCTATGTGCTTCATCCTTTCATGATACATTTGATTTCTAGTCAAATATATGGCACTTTGGCTATCACAATATACAACTGTGATATCTTGTTTCAACCCTAAACTCCCTACCAAGCCCAAATCCATATAGCTTCTTTCACAGCTTCCGCTGTGGCCATGTACTCGGCTTCTGTTGTAAATAGTGCAATAGTGGATTGCAATGTTGCTTTCCAACTAATCTCACTCCCAGAGAGGGTAAAGATGTACTATGTCAAAGACCTTCTTTTATCCAAATCTCCAGCATAGTCGGAATCAACATAACTAACAATACTATTACTAGTATTATGATTCCTATAAAATATAAGGCCGACATTAGAAGTACCTCGTAGATAGTGAAGAATCCATTTCACAACCTGCCATTGCATCCTGCCAGGATTTCCCATGTATCTACTAACGACGCTAATTGCTTGTGAGATATCTGGCCGAGTGCAAACCATAACATACATCATGCTTCCAACTGCACTTGCATAAGGAACGTACATCATCTGTTCCTTTTCTTCATCATTCTGGGGTGACATTTCAACTGACAGTCTAAAATGAGCTGCTAGTGGAGTATTCACAGGTTTCGCATTCTGCATTCCAAAGCACTCCAAAACTTTTTCAATATAATTTTTCTGTGACACGTACAATTTTCCAGCACTTCGATCTCTATGAATTTCCATGCCCAAAATTTTCTTAACAGCTCCCAAATCTTTCATTTCAAATTCATTACTAAGCTCAGCCTTCAACTTGTTGATCTCAGATATACTCTTAGAAGCAATGAGTATATCATCAACGTAGAGTAGCAAATAAATAAACGAACCATCTAAGAACTTCTTATGGTATACACAACTATCATAATCATTTCTAGAGTAACCATGACCTAACATAAAAGAATCAAATCTTTTATACCATTGTCGCGGAGACTGCTTCAAACCATATAGCGACTTCTTCAAAAGACAAACATGATCTTCCTTGCCTTGAACGACAAAACCTTCAGGTTGTTTCATATATATTTGCTCTTCAAGCTCTCCATGAAAAAAAGCTGTCTTGACATCAAGTTGCTTGAGCTCCAAATCAAACAATGCGACAATAGCTAGCAACACCCGAATGGAGTTGTGTTTTACAACTGGGGAAAAGACTTCATTGAAGTCTATTCCTTCCCTTTGGCTGAATCCTTTTGCAACCAAGCGCGCTTTGTAACGGGCTCCTTCAACTCCTGGAGAACCTTCTTTTTTCTTAAAAACCCATTTAGAACCGATTATCTTCTGTCCTTTTGGTTGTTTCACTAGATCCCAAGTGTTGTTCTTATACAGGGATTCCAGCTCCTCATTCATAGCAACGATCCATTGTGCTGACTCACCACTTGTAATGGCTTCTTGGTATGTGACGGGGTCTTGAGTTTCAATATCTTCTGCAACTGATAAGACAAAAGAGACTATGTCAGCATGAGCATATCTCTTAGGAGGTTTAATTTGCCTCCGTACTCTGTCTCTTGCAAGACTATAGTGTTGTAGTGGTGTGATCTCTTCTTGCTCTTCAATGAACTCTTGCTCCTGATCTTCTTCATGAATGGGTTGTTCAGAAGTGTCTTTGTGCACTTCATGTGGATGTTCCACTTCAAGCTCCACCTGCTTGTTGATACCATGTTTCCCTTCTACATCTCTAACCTCCTTATTCAAATGAAGCATTGTTATTTCATTGAACTTGACATCTCTACTAATTATGAACTTGGGTGGTCTAAGTTCAGTACACCATAACCTGTAACTTTTCACCCCTTATGCATATCCAAGAAATATACACTTTTGTGCCCTTCGCTCAAGTTTACCATCATTAGTATGAGCATATGTAGGACAACCAAATATTCTTAGATCAGAATAATTAGCAGGAGCGCCAGACCATACCTTAAAAAGAGTTTTACATTCAATTACAGTTGATGGGAAACGATTCACCAAATAACAAGCCATATTAACTGCCTCAGCCCAAAACTCTTTTGACAAGTTAGCATTAGATAACATGCAGCGAGCTCTCTTCAGAAGAGTTCTGTTCATACATTCTGCTACACCATTTTATTGTGGTGTTCTTCGTACAGTACGATGCCTTACAATGCCTTCATTTTCACAGAATTCATTAAACTGAGCTTCACAAAACTCCAAACCATTGTCTGTTCGAAGACGCTTGATCTTTTTACCGGTTTGATTCTCAATGAGCGCTTTCCATTTCTTGAAAGTGAGGAAAACGTCATTCTTGTGCTTCAAAAAATAGACCCAGACTTTCCTTGAGAAATCATCAATGAAAGTCAGCAGGTATCTAGCACCACCTTTTGACAGAACAGGTGCAAGGCCCCACAAATCAGAGTGAATATAATCAACTGTACCCTTTGTGTTGTGAATGGCAGTGCTAAACTTGACTCTAGTTTGCTTCCCATAGACACAATGTTCACAAAAATCAAGTTTTCCTATCTTACTATCTCTAAGCAAGCTGCGCTTGCTTAAAATAGAAATTTTGGCTTCACTCATATGCCCCAACCAACTCAGAATTATGGGATGACGATACAGCTACAGCACCAATAACTATGCTACCTTGAAGCAAGTAAAGACCATTGACCAACTTTCCTTTGATCACAACAAGAGCACCTTTGGAAACCTTCAAAACTCCACCTTCAGCGGAATACTTACACCCTTGGGAATCAAGCGTACCTAAAGAAATGAGATTTTTCTTTAGGTCAGGTATATGCCGAACCTCAGTTAATGTTCTCACGACTCCATCATACATCTTAATTTTCATTGTACCAATACTAATGACCTTATAGGACATATTGTTTCCCATAAGAACAACTCCTCCTTCAATTACCTGATAGGTTGTAAACCAATCTCGATTCGGACACATGTGGTATGAGCAACCAGAATCGATAATCCATGCATCACCAACTGAAATTGTACATACAGAGAGAACATTTTCAGCACCTTCAGCAACACTTACTGCATTGCTTGTATCAACGACTTTTCTTTCTTTAAGATTTGGGCATTCTGTTTTCCAATGCCCTTCTTTCTTGCAATAATGGCACCTTCCTCTTCGATATCTAGATTTTGATCTAGACTTCCATCTGCTATGACTACTCGAACCCACCTCCTTTGATCTTCCTCTAGCAAACAAGCCAGTTGCAGGATCATCATGTCCACAGTTATCGTGATCCATCTTCTCACGACTCATTAATGCGGACTTCACCTCATCAATATCAAAGCGTTCACGCCCATATATGAGTGTTTCTCGAAAGTGCTGGTAAGAAGGAGGTAGAGAACAAAGCAACATCATTGCTTGTTGCTCACTAGTGAATGTCTCATCCATATTCTTCAAATCCATAATGAGTGAGGTAAACTCAGAAATATGTGTTCTAATAGACGTATCTTCAGCCATGCGGAGCATGTATAAGCGTTGCAACACTCCAGCTTCAAATACAATGACTCCAGCTTGTTCCATAATGATGCTGCAGTTTTCTCTTATAGAACCTCTTGTAATACGTCATCTGTGACGGATAACTGAATAGTTAAAAGAGCTTTTTGATCAGCTTCTTCCCACTCAGAATCCTTTATGGTAGCAGGCTTCTTATCTTTGTCATCAAGTGCTACCTTCAAATTTTGGTTTGTAAGAACTGCCATCATATGAACCTTCCACATGCCAAAATTGATGTGGCCATCAAATTGCTGAATATCAAACTTAGTTGTCGCCATATTTTCTTTTCACCAGGTCTACCCAAAACGCTACAAGCGCTTTGATACCAATTTGTTATAATAATAGCGGAAGAAAGTTGATATAAGAAAACAAAATGTGATTCAGCTTATAGCTTACGTCCACAAATCAAACTCTATAATTGCTATAAAAGTATAATAGAGATTACAAAAGAAGTTTATATACTTCTCACCATCCCAAACCCAAATACACCTCACAAGTGTATACACTCAAAACTCTCAACCCAATGCAAAACAAAGAAGAAAAGAAAACAAACTTCTATATGAGAAAAAGTGTTATATGTTTGAGATGTTTTTACAAATGAATGATGCTTCAATTTATAGGCAACAATAAATGTTACGTAACCATTCATGCAACCAATGGTAGAAAGCTAACGTAACCTCCTTAGCCACCCATGCAACCAATGGAAGAGAGGTAAAGTGCTCTCGTAACCCCTCAATATATGAGAGTGCTAAAATAAAGGGAAAAGACTTTTTCAAGCCACTAATTACAACACCTTATTTTTCATCCTCAAATATGTCCAAACAGCAACAA
Source organism: Dalbergia cultrata (assembly GCA_031216105.1). NCBI lineage: Eukaryota > Viridiplantae > Streptophyta > Magnoliopsida > Fabales > Fabaceae > Dalbergia > Dalbergia cultrata. The sequence goes on along the minus strand of CM062353.1, from coordinate 22,902,967 downwards.
ATATAGTGGCTGAAAATGGGTTTGAAGCTTTAAATTAGAGAAGAAAGCTAGAGGAAAAGTTTGTTAAAAGCTTGGAGAAAGGTAGGAAAGATTCTAGTCTATTGCTTTGTGATTATTTGACTAATTTTCTAATATAAACTCTTGACATATGTATGAAATTATGTTGATGAAATCTGGAATTTATTTTCAAAATGCCAATATATATATGAGCTTCATACATGTAAAAGATGCCATAGATGAATGTTTTGTGAATTTATTGAATTGATGTAAGAGATTTACTAAGTAATCAAAGAGATTTTTTATTCTTTAAAAAGATTTAGATATCTATAAATTTTACCAGAATATTATTAGAAATAGTTTTGTAAAATCTGAAAAATTTATTTTCAAGTAAGATGCTAAAGTCTTGTGAAAATGATGAGATTTTGGTCTATAGAAGAAAAGCTCTGAAATCTAAGTAAGACACATGATTTAATTTTCTGAAAGTTTTAACAATTACTAAGTAAGAAATCTAATAAGTTTCTACCGTGAAGAAATCTCATAAAAGATTAGCAGATTTTATAGAAAAATATCATAAAAAGTTATGTTATTTTCTTTCATAAATTTTCATAAGAAGTCTAGCAGATTTTACTAATAAATCTCATAAAGATTAAAGAGAATTTATGTAGAGAAGTTTTATAAGAAGTTAAGAGATTTTTTTATAATATAATATCTCATAAAAATTCAAGATATTTTGAACCAAATGTTTTACAAGAAGTTAAGAGATTTTAAATAGATTATTTCATAAAAAAGTTAGGAGATTCTAAACAGAAAATCTCATAAGAATTAAGAAGATTCTAAAGAGAATATCTCATAAGAAATTCAAAAAAATTTCAAGAATAGAGTCTCACAGAAATTCAGGAGACTTAACAGAGAAAATCTCAAAAAAGTTTCAAGAGATTTTCAAAAGAAGAGTCTCACAGCAATTCAGGAGACTTAATAAAGAAAATCTCATAAGATTTGAGGAAGTTTCAAGGAAATCTCAAAGCAAAAGTATGAGAAATAGAACTATTAAGAAGAGATTTTACAAAAAAATTATAAAATTTCCTAAGCAAATATTAAAGATTCTTGTGAGAAGAGAAAACTTAAGAAAATAAGCCTTATTTAATATCAATTGCTTGATTGTAAGCTCATGGATTCAAGTTGTGATCTATATCAAGTTGTAGTATGGGGTATTATGTAACGACCTGGATTTTTAACATTTTCGTGATAAAATAATTAATTGTGAACAATCTATAGGGATTTGAAAAATCTGACAGACACAGATATGATCAGATTAACATAAGGATTTTGTATAAAAAAAATAAAAATTAAATTTTTTATTATTAAAAATTCAATATAATAATATTTTAATCGGAGATATAGAATAAAATATTATAATTAGTATAAGGATATAGAAAAATAATGATAAGGTTGAATGAATGTTTTTAACCTGATAAAATTATTTAGGTAGCAATCGGGTACCAAAAGGGTAATAACTGGTACACCGAAGTGGTAATAACTGGTACACTGAAACACCGAAATTGGTCCAAATAATGGATATTATCACATCCTAGATAATTATTACTTAGGATAATCAAATAAACATAGACATTTTCAATATAGATACAAGAAAAATTGATCCAAAAATAAAAGTACCTATTACTTTGTCTCCAAGAAATTACTATTATAAAAAGGAAAAAGGAAAGCAAATTCACATTTCTTCTTGGGTTGGTTTCCAGACTTCACGTTTTCATCCTTTCACGTTTCCTTTTCTTTCTTCCTCCACCATTTTCACTTTCTTTTGCTTAGAACTCCTTCAAAATCACTAAGTTCTTGAAGGATATTTATATATTAACCCATAAACTACTTTAAGAACACTATATCTATATCAAACTCCATCCAAAACCATATTTTTCATCCTCAAATATGTCCAAACAACAACTCATACAAGTGCTGGAAAGTGAGTTTAAGCCTTGGATTTAGAGAAGAAAAAGCTAGAGAAAGTTAGCTAAAACTTGGAAGAAAAGTAGAAAAATTCTAGTCTATTGCTTTGTGATTGTTTGGCTATAATTGCTAGATAAAACTCTTGAGATATGTTGAAATTAAGTTGCTAAAATGTGAAATTATTTCAAGAAGCATATGTTGATGAACTTGATAAAGATGTTTAAAAAATATGCTTACTAAATCTAAAACCAAATTTTAGAATTTATGATTACTTGAGTTGTGAAGAAATCATTCTTGAAATATGTTTGATATTTTGTTGATGAAATCTGAATTTATTCTCAAAGATTCATATATATATATATGAGTTTGATAAGTGAAAAAAGATGCTCTAAATAAAAGTCTAGAGGATTAAGTTAATAGATTTAAGAGATTTATGAAGTAATCAAAGAGCGTTTTGGTTCTTTAAAAAGATTGCAAAATCTGGAAATTCAACCAGAATATTAATATAAATAGTTTTGAAAAAATATGAAAGATTGATATTTTGAGGTATGATGCTAAAGTTTCATGAAAAGTATGAGATTTTGACCTATAGAAGAAAAGCTCTAAAATCTAAGTAAGACACTTGATTTAATTTTCTGAATATTTTAAGAATTACTAAGTAAGAAATCTTATAAGTTTCTGTACTGATTAAGTCACATAAAAGGCTAGTAGATTTTACAGAAAATGTCGTAACAGTATACTAGATTTTATAGGAAACATCTCATAAAAATCTACCAGATTTTATAGAAATTCCCATAAAATATTTAGTTGTTTGTTTTAAGAAAATCTCATAAAAATTAAAAAAAGACCTTTGAAATAGAAGACGAATATCTTATAATAGTTTAGGAGATTTTTAACAGAATATTTCATAATACTCCAGGAGATTTTTAATAGAATATCTCATAAAACTTCACGAGACTTCAGGAGATTTTTAACATAATATCTCATAAAAATTTAAGAGATTTTGAATAGAATATCTCATAAGAGTTAAGAAGATTTCAAGGAGATCTCAAAGAAGAGTATAAGAAAACCGAACTTTAATAAGAGAAGGAACGTAAGAAAATAAGCCTCACACAAAAAGAGGGAATTCAAGAAAATAAGCTTTACGAAATAATCAATTGCTCAGTGGTAAGCTCATGGATTTATGGGTAGTAGTAGACGTGCTACGTCCTTAGAGCTATATCAGGGTGTGAACATGACGGCGTTACATCGTTAATGAGAAAAGGGATATACTGAGGATAGCAAGGCTATCTAGAATAAGATGTAGTAGACGTACTCCATCTAGTGAACTATATCAGAGTGTAGTCACGACGGCATTACACAAGTTGCTAGTACGATCCACAGAGAAGTATATCAGAAGAATTCTATGGGTTTTACTATTAAGCCTAAACTTTCTAATAAATCTTGTAAAAGATTTCAAAGAGAAATTCAGCAGAAAAACGTCATGAGAAGTCAAGATATTTCTGAAGAGCATATTTCATGAGAAATTCAGGAGACTAGACATAGAAAAATGTCAAAGAGTTTCAGGAGATTTTCAAGAGAAAAAGTTTCACAGAAATTCATAAATTTTAACAAAGAAAATCTCAAAGAGTTCCAAAAGATTTTCAAGAGAAAAGTCTCACAAAAATTTAGGAGACTCAAGAAAGAATATTTCATAAGATTTGAAGAAATTTCAAGAAGAAATCTCAAAGCAAAAGTATGAGAAATAGAACTATTAAAAAGATATTCTAATTATCAATTTTGAGATCACACAACTGATGAGACCCCTATATAAACATCTGAATGCATATCGCTTATTTTGCATTAAGTTGAATATCATTGAGTAATAGGCTAGTGTTTTTCCTACTGGGAATCTTTGATTCTCATTCCTGCTGTTATCATTTTTTTTTATAGATTGAGATGTGGAGATCATTAGCTCATAATGGTATCACGGTCCAGATCTTTTGACAAACTGATGATAGAGCATTTAGTTAGTATTTTATTTCTTTTTAGTGGATTTTGAGTAGTATCCTACCTAGACTAGAAGGTTCCTGCATGAACTAGGGTAAGGATTTGACATAGTTATGGATAGTGTTGACTTGTCATTAGTTAATACAATTATGTATTTTTATATATAATTAATGTTCAAATTTAGAGATATTTTGGAAAGCAATTTTATGGTTGTTAGAATAGAGGGCTCATATGTAAATATTATACATACACTTCCAAGATTAAGCAAAGTTAACAAATAACAACTACTTACTATAAGGTTATGGCTTAAGCATAGTTTTATGGTAGAAAAGATGTTACATACTATAACAAAGCGAACTATATAAGGTTGTAACACGAGGTGTTACAACCTTATGAGAAAAGTGATGTATTGAAAATAGCATGCTTTGTGATCTATATTAGGATGTAGTACGAGATACTCATCAAGTGAACTGTATCAGGATGTAACATAAAGTGTTATATCACAGGAAATACATCAAATGAGAAGTATATCAAGAATCCTATGAGTTCTATTCTCAAGCCTAAAGTTAATACTAAGCCTATGATAAAGAAAAATTGAAACAAACAAACTAAGTATTATATAAACAACTAGAATGGGAGGGATTCTAAGACTGTATAGGTATGGGACTATACGGTTGAGAATGACTTCTACTCATAATATTATGTTAGACAAAATATTTAATGAATCCAATGTGTTCATTCTTAAGTATAAGTGTACTTATAATATTATATTAAATAAGAAAAGTAATAAGTCAAGCTAATTATTTTGGAAGACGTCGAAGGCACTTTAATTATTTTAAATTCTATGTCAGATGTCACTGTGTAGTAGACTAGTGTTTTTCCTACAAGGAATCTTTGATTCTTATTCCTACTGTTATTTTTTTTTTTTTTTACATAGATTGCAATGATGGAGATCCTTAGCTTATTATTGGCTTACGGTCCAAAACTTTTGATGAGCCAATGATAAAGAATTTAGCCAATCTTGTTTTATTTTCTTTTAATGAATTTTTAGTAGTACCTTACCTAGACTAGAGGGTTCCTACGTGAACCAGGTAAGGGTTTGATATAATTATGGATATTATTAATTGGTCATCAGGTAATAAAATTATGTATTTCTGGTATATTAATTATGTTCAAATTAGAGACAGCAAGAGAAAGTGTTTTATGTTTGTCACAAAAGCAAGCTCATATGTAAATATTATATATACACCTCTAAGATTAAGCAAAGTTAACAAGTAACGGCTACTTACTGTAAGGTTATGACTTAAAGCATAACATTATGGTAAGAATATGCTCCAGATATTTGTATTTGGGGATCTCTTGCTGAATATGCTCCAGATTATTTTTGCATTTGGGGATCTCTTGCTGAATATGCTCCAGATATTTGTAAGGTGACAAGTTGGGAATCACTACAAATGACAAGCTTCCGGACTCCGACATCTAATGCAAACTTTATTCCCGCAATCATGGCTTCATATTCTGCTTGGTTATCGGGTACCAGGAATTCGAACTTGATTAAGAGTTCCACCTGGGTTTCATCTCCTTTATCCAATATTATTCCGGCCCCTCCACCTTTAGAGTTGGATGCTCCGTCTACATACAATGTTTAGGTTAGGTATGGCAAGGGGGCACTCGAGGATGAACTCCACCAAAATTTGGGCTCTAATTGCATTTCTTGCTCATATTTGATATCGAATTTTGACAATTCAATTGCCTATCTCATCATCCGCCCAGCAAGGTTCAGCTTATGTACTATCTACAGTATTGGTTGTTTAGTTTGAACAACCACCATATGAGCCTGAAAGTACTATATCAGTTTTCTTGCTGATGTAACTACTGTAAACGCCACCTTTTCCATTTTAAAATACTAGAGTCTAGCTCCAGTTTAGGATTTGCTAATGAAGTAGACTAGTGCTTGAGAGTTTCAAGATTTCGTTATCAAATCGTTGGCGATTGCATTTTCTGCTATAGCCAAGTAGAGGATCAACTGACTTCTGGGATCCGACCTTGTCAAAATAGGTGGGGACCCAAGTAAATTTTTAAAATGTTAAAAAGCTCATTTTTAAAATAGGATCTTCTTTTTTAACAACTCAAACAATGGACTTGCTTTTAGTGCAAATGCTGCCAAAAATCTAGAAAGGGAGGCCAAACTACCTTTTAATCGCCAGACCTCCTTTACCGTACTCGGACTTCACATATTGTCACGACCCACCTATGGAGTGTGACCGGCACGTGAGGATTTGGGTCCCCACGGAAGCCTCTAGTAACATAACTGACTAATATGCATAAATAATCCAAATTTATTCAAAATATCTCAAGTTCAACTAAAACTTCAATAATATGAAATTGTTCTCAAAACATAAATTCTGAACATAAATTTGCATAAAATCCATATTCTAGGCCAAAGCCAAACATAAGAAAACAATTAACAGAAATTCTGGAAATAATATCATGCATGTTCAGGTATCCTGCCTACACAATTTATTGGAGCACTACTAAACTGACATAATTGACAATAAGCTCCACTCCAAAGTAAAGCTCACCAAGGAAGCTGTAGCACTACTACGGAGGATCCTGTGGTACAACTAAAACTGTAACTGTATCTGTAGGGAAAGGAAAAGAGAGGGGTGAGTTCATCAAAACTCAGTGGATCGAGTCTCCACTCACAACCCACACGGGACAATAACAAAATACATAACATATACATGCAACTGATGGGAAATATATTACATATATAATTACATATAAATTAACTGAATCTATGGCAATAACTAGTAGAGAAACATGAATTATTCTGTACATAATTATCTCTGAAATAATAGCTAAATCTGAGCCAATGGCTAATCTGATGGGCACCTAAATAGGTCCCATAAATGGACACCTCACTAGGTTCCTTATTGTGGGTGAGCTAGTCCTCTAGCGGACCACTTGGTACCAAGGTTAACGATCAATCCCGCAAATTGCTAACTCATTGATCTGTTTCTCACTAATTAATATAAAATAATTTGTTCATAAACCAAATAAATATAAAAGCTCTGAATTCATATAATTCTAACAATTTGACTGTAGCATACTGAGATTCTAAAATCATGCCTAAGGGATCATCAGCTTGTAGACATAGTGATTTCAGTAATCAATAGAATATGTATCTGACAATTGTTATGAATTATACTTTATTCAATACTTTCAATAAATCATATCTAATATTCTAAAATCTTCATAGGAAATACATAGTCTGAAAACATGATAATCAATATTTCTACTGTAAACATTAAACTGAGATATCACAATTTCATAAACTAGGAAAAAGATATTCTATAACACGCAAGGTATCAATTATGGTCCCATGAGTTTTGCTAAAATGATTAATTTTCATGATAACTGTAAAAGTAATAAATTTCTAAAACAGGCATAATTATAACAATATATTCTCTTGACATAAATCATTTTAAAATTTCATAAATAATTTATATAATATGGAAAAATATTAATAATGACCAAAAGTATGATTATGAGCTTAATCCCACTCACCGTTGGTAGTCGTGAGTGTGCTTCTACTAATAACTTTACTCTAAAGTATTGGAATGGTACAAATAACCAATCTCACAGATTAAAAGAAAGGAGCGTCACAACGTCTCAAGAGAGGATTAGCTAGGCTCACTGAAGCTCGGCTATGAAGATCATGAGCTTGACAAGAGATGAGTTCGGCCAAGAAGAGGTTTGGTTTAGAAGAGGTTTGACTTAGAGGAGGTGGAAGCAAAACTTAGCAAAATGAAACTAAACATTTCTTACACATACACACTCCTACGCTCATATATTTATACACAAACATAATAATCATGAATAATATTAGTACTATTTGTTTACACTTAACCATAATAATAATAAATATTATTAATGCTAACTACACTTAGTAATTATAATGTTAAATAATAATAATGCTAACTACACTTAGTAATAATAATTATAATACTAGCTACACTTAGTAATTATAATGTTAAATAATAATAATGCTAGGTACACTTAATAATAATAATGCTAATGCTAACTACACTTAGTAATAATAATGTTAAATAATAATAATGCTAGGTACACTTAATAATAATAATACTAATGCTAGCTACACTTAGTAATATTAATTATTATTAATAATATTAATTATTATTAATATTAGTGGCATATATCTAGACTTAATAATAATAATAACTAATATTAATGCTAAATACACTACTTATTATAATTCATATTCTAACTATAATGCATTAGCACTACTAATTATAATATCTACTCTAACTACAATGCATACAACATGCATACTACACGGTCACCTATTCTAACTATAATGCATACTACACAACTAACTAAAATGAATATTCTATCTATAATGCATATGTATGCACACGGTTTGCTATTAACTATAATAATAATAATAATAATAATAATAATAATACCAATAAAATAATTTATATACCACTAAATTCTATACTTGGGATATCACACATATCAAGGATTGATGCATACTTGTTCGGATTAGCTTCAATTCCTCTGTGAGTAATCATGAACCCAAGAATTTCTCAGCCTCGACAGCAAAGGTGCATTTGAAGGGGTTCAGCCTCATGTTGTATTATTCTAGGGTGCGAAAAACTTCCCTTGAATCCTTTTTGAGCATTGTGAGGTCTTCTGTTTTCACGAGCATATCATTAATGTACACTTCCATCAAACCTCTGATTTGTTCATGGAAGACCTTGTTCATGAGCCGTTGGTAAGTAGCTCCGGCGTTCTTCAGTCCGAACGGCATAACTGTATAACAATAGCTTGCCGTTGGAGTTATGAATATTATTTTTTCCTCATCTTCTAGATTTATTGCGATCTGATTATAACCGGAGTAAACGTCCATGAAAGAGAGGAAACAGAAGTCGGAAGCCACATCCACAAGTCCATCGATGCTTGGCAATGGATAGGGGTCCTTGGGACATGCCTTATTCAAATCCTTGTAGTCCACTCACATCCTTAATTTTTCATTTGCCTTTGGGACCATGACCATGTTTTGTAGCCACGTAGGATAAATAATTTCCTAATGAATCCAGCCTTGAGCAGATCTGAGATTTGTTCAGCTACTGCATTTGCTCTTTCCTGGCTTATTCTTCTTTTCCTTTGAGTTGTTGGTTGGACGCCAGGGTAAACGGCCAACTTGTGGCATATATCCTCAACATATCGGATGTCGCCCATGTAAACAAGTGGAAGTTTTCTTGTAGTAGTGAGATCATTTCTTGCTTTAAATTTTCTTCCAAGCAAGCAATTATTCTTGTTATCTTATTTGGGGTGTCACTAATCTGGACTTTCTCCAATTCTCCTTCTGGCTCGAGGCGGTGTCTTGTGGTCTTTGTTTTTACATCTAGCTCTACTACATGGACTTTGAAAAGGTCCATAGGCTAGTCCTTCTTGTCCATAGGAGCCTCTTTGGTATTTTCCAAACTTGCAAAATAGCATCTCCGGGCTGCTAATTGGTCAGCTCTCACCGTGGCTACTCCTCCATCATTCGATATGAATTTCATAGTTAAGCATGATGTGGAAACTATAGCTCTTACCTTATTCAAGACTAGTCTTCCGATAATAACGTTGTACACTGAACTTTTATCGACACTAGGAAATCTGCTTTGATTGTCCTACTCAGTGGTTTAGCACCCATGGTTATATAAAATGACAAGTATCGTAAGGGGCAGGCTCTCTTTCCAGCAAATCCCACTAACTTTTGGCGATAATTCTCTTCGTACCTCAACGTTAAATGTACATATAGAGATTACCATAGGATCGTCATGATCGAGGGTGACTCCCTTCATGTCTTCTATGAAAATAGTTATCGTAGGTGTCTTCCTTGGAAGGCCTTCTAGATTCACGCTCATTATTTCTCTTAAATTCCTTTTCCTTGCAAACTTTGTGGCTCCTCTTTTGACGAATTCGCCTACTATCACATTGATAACTTGTTCGAGGTTATTTTCCTCTGTTGGGTCATCATCAATTAGGGAGTTGCCCGACTTTTAACTACGAGGATTTCTTCTATCATTGTCATCTTGAGCAGGTGGAGATCGTCCCCTTTTTTACATTTTTTACAGAGGTTATGTATTTGCCTAACTTTCCTTCCCGAATTAATGTTTCCATCGCGTCTTTTAGGCTAAAGCATTCTAATGTCCAATGTCATGGGGCCTTATGATAAGCGTAGTACTTGGACTTGTCTACGTTCTTTTTAAGCTTCAAATCCCTAGGCTTAGGCAACATTTGTTGCAAATTTCTTTGAATATATCGCTGAGTGATACATTCAATGGAGTATACTCGATGTACCTGGGGCCTCACCCCGACTTTCATTCTCTTTTACTTTTTTCATCCAACTTCCTACCACTATTTTGTGTTTGCATCCCTAAACGTTTCTACACCTCTGACCTAACCTGCATAGTTTCTTCCAAATGTATATATTTTTCAGCTCGAGCCTGAATTTTCTCTAGTCTTTGGTGGCTTTTTGGCCAAAGATTCCGCAAATAACCCATTTCAAAGCCCGTTGATCAGAGTGACCAGAGTTGTCTGGGTGCTAAGTTCTTTACAGAGCAAAGTTTCTTTGTTGAAGCACTCCAAATAATCTCGGAGAGGCTTCTTCTGCTCTTAGAAAAACCAGAGCAAGCTTGACACTGATTTGGGCTTGAATTGCCTTGTGGTGAAGTGGAACAAAAACTTCGAGGTTAGTTTGGAGAACCTCTTGGAGTTCGAGGCACCGACCAGGTACATTCTTGACCTGAACAAGTCTAAATGTTCCTCGGCGTCCGTGGTACCATCATATCCCTTAATATCTGTCGAGAGTTTAAAATCCCATGGCAACTTAAGGCTCATGATATAGTTGAAAAATGGGAAGTTATCCTCCTCATCCCTTGCTACTACCTTCTCCTTCCGTCTTCCGGAGTAACCTTTAACTGGAGTAAAGCTGGATAATTCAACTATGGGAGTTTGTTTGGAAGCTGGTTCATGCCCCCTTGTCCGACGAGAGCTACGAGTTTTCCTATAATACTCCTCGGGATCTAACAGCTCATATGAAGGGTATGAGGTTCGTGGTTCAGTGTCCCTTTCCATGGTGATTGGTCGTACTCCAACAGATCCAGAACTCCTATGCACTGGGCTTGGAGGTTTTCTCCATGGAACGTCTAGCTTGCATCCTCATTTGCCGGACAAATGTCTCCTGTGGGCATATTGCCTTCAAGCTTCTTTTACTTCTTTTTGACAGATTCGCCGTGCAAGCACACCCTCTCATTCCCTTATTTCTTTGGCCTGATGCTCTTTTTCACATCTTTGATGATCATCCTCTATTGCTTTCATGGCATTGACATCTCGTTGCAAATCTTGAAAGGTTTGGGCTTGTTCTCTTATAACCTTCAGCATCTCTGCTACGGTGGGAGAGCCAACCTCGCCAACACTGGCATTTTGAGCTTTATGAGTGATGGCGAGACTATTCTCCTCGCCCATGACATCATCCCTATGTTGCCGAGTGTTTGGCCTTGAAGCAGATTCCGAGGTAGTATGTGCCATTACTTCATGGAGGTTGCTTCCAAGTGCGCGATTTCCCTCCCTGTATACTTCAGAAGGGATACGCCTCATGTTTGACATTTATCATAGTTGTTAAAGAAAACAAGAATGGGCATCAGAAAGTTTCCCACAAACAGTGCCAATGTAATGAGAGAGAAAGATATAATTACCTCGTCACTTGTTTACTTTGAAAGCCTTCTGATTGAACCTTTCTTGATTCCTTTCAAGTTGGCCCAAATGGGGTACATGCAAGGACTCCACCAAAAGAATGAGTCTGTGTTTGAGCAGAGTAGCAATATCTTCAAAAAGAAGCTGCTTTACCTGGAGTCCTCAAGGAAATTTATAGAGGGGGCTAGGATATGGATACCCATGAGGGAGTGTCCTCATGTTCCCGCCCCATGTTCATCCTGGGGAAGAGTGAGGGAAATTGAGGGACAAGTTAAATAACTACCTTCTTATGTCTTGAAGCCAATATTTGGGGTTTTATCCTTTGGGCTCTCCGGAAATGGATTCCTTGTATTGGGTTATTTGAAATGGGCTTTATTGGGCTAGTCTTGCTTATAACAACATTAATTGTATATAATTATTTTAATAAAAGATAAAATTGTAAAATATATTATATATCCTTGATTTTCTTCCTCAAATTCATTTTATATCCAAAACAAGGGTAAAATAAATCCTTTAAACACATTTTATCTTCTTTTCTTTAGCTTTTATCTACTGACAGAATAAAATTATTTCATATTGGCAAAAATAAAATTTCACTAAAGTGATAAATCACATCAGAAAATAACTACTCACTACCACAATCACTAATCATGATTGGTAATTTCAATAAAATTTTATTAAATAATAGTAAAAAATATATATTACAATATATAGAAATTAAACTCTTGAATAAGTTAATATATCATTAATTGATTTCAAGATCGAATGAAATAAATATACAAAATTTGATATGATATATGAGTGATCTTGTCTGTACTAAAATTAGAACTTCACAGATTTTTTTTTACATCAATTTTTTTCAAAAGATTATGAATATCAATTTAGTCTATTATTATTTTTTAAACAGACATTAATTTAATTATTTAACTTATATTCATACACTAATTTGGGCTCCAAATTAAGAGAGTGGCAATTTACTCTAATGCCTTCATCTTGAAATTCCTAAAATACTTAATTTAAAAAGTGTTGAGCTCATTCATATAAACTTTCATATTTTAAATTAAATTTAATAATTATACTAATTAATATTAAATATAAAAATTGACTATTATTAATTTTTAAAATAAAACTAATATATCATCCTCTAATGATGCGTTTGTTTCGGAGTATATTTAATTATTCTCAATAATAAGTAGTTGGAAATTATGCGTTCCTAGGTTTGATATAAGTTTTACAAAATTTTTCCCGGGTATTAATTATTCTACGGAAAAATATTTTCCTATAATTTAGTGAAATCTTATTCCCAAGTTGAAGGGTGGGGAAAAAAATTCACATGACTTGGAGAATCACAATTATTAAGCACAATTACTCAATCATCCCTCAATTATTTGACTTTTTTTTCTTTTTTTGATTGTGTTAATGGTATTTTAGAAATTATGACATATATTTTCAGGAATATAGATTGTAAATCAAACAAGTTTTTAATTTATCATGGAATATTAACAAATACTCCTAAGAATGTTTAATACTAAATAAATAATTTTTTAAAGATACCCGGGAATAATATTTCCAGAAGTATCATTCCTAGGAATGTGATTTCTGGGAACCTAATTTCAAATATTGAAATAAACGCCCCATAAGTGTTATAAATTTTTGGATAAAAAAGAAAGGAAAGTTTCATTCACTCTTTGCTAATAAGTTCCATTCACTATTAAGTTTTCAACAAGATTGGTTTCAAGAATTATGCAGATTTTTTTTTATATATTTTTAATATCAAGAACTTTTAAAAATTTTCAATTTTCTGGCTACAATGTTAATTTAAACATTTGTATATTATTATTGTCATCACATTCAAAACTTAAATTTAAATGTCATACTAATTATTACTAAAAAATAACAATAATTATACCACTAGATTAGGCCAAAAAAAACTCTTAATTTAAACATAATGTTTAACTTAAATTGGAAAATGTAATAAAATAAATTTAAATAAGTTGTTGCTTGACAAACAAAAATATAACACTATCTTCATATCATATTTGCGTCATACAAGTTGTATAAGAATAATACATTTAAATTTTATTATATTTACAATTTAATTAATACATATTAAATATATTAACTAAATGTTTACCCTAATCAAGCCAATTTTCAAAACATCAATATTAAAGAGTATACCTTTATCAAAATTAAGGAGTATATTAGCCTGTCATTTTTAATTAATTAATTAATTATGGCTACAACAAAAAGCTAAAGAGAACATTATAGTAATAATCATTAAATATCACACAATAGATATAACAGCAGCCATAAAAAGTGTAGTGAACAAAACCAATGGTGCTTGTCATTCCAAAATCATATATAAATGTGCAACATTTTTTTATTTTTGGATAATTATATAAATCTGCAACAGATGACTCACGGTGAATAAACAAATGAGAGAATTTGAATATAAGACTCTTTTTTTTTTTTTTTTACGTGTGAGACATCCTTCATGTATCAGGAATAAACCGTACTTTTAATTTGTTTTTGAGCAAGGTTGATTAAGGAATATCAAAATCAAAGCGTGATAGACAAAATGAGATGACAATCGTCATTACTCTAAGTTAATCTCCATTTGGAAATAATTGTCCAATCTTAAAATTTTACTCTTATGGAAACAGTTGTCCATTTAATAAATTCATACAATATTAATTACTACCTCCATTCTTTAATAAGTGTTTATATTTACTTATACATGCATATTAAGAGAATGATTGAATGGACTTAAAAATAGATAAATCTAAGCATATTTTACAACAGTACTGTTATTGTCACCCATTCCTATACTCTCTCTCTCTCTTCAACTATATCCCCATTAAATAGTAGAGGAAAGAAACTGAGTGAAAAAAAAATATGAGAGATAATTAAAGAAGAGAGTGATAAATAATAAGGATAATTCTATAAAATGCACCTAAATTTTTTTAAGATGAAGACAATTTCACCAATTTTCTTAATTTCAATATGCATTTATAACTGGATAAATATTTCAAACAAAGAATATATTATAAAAGATCAAAACAATATAAGAAGGAATGATTTCAATTCTTGCAAATCTTCCACCACTTAATTTTGGGCATTTACTGGAATTTTATAGGAAATTACCTGGGAGTTCCTCAAGCCTCACACAAAATGTTAGGCTCACCCACTGACGACATTGGAGACAAAAAACAGATGGATGAATGGAAAGTAAATTTACACACCCACCCAGATTTGTATATTCAAGACTTGAAGCTTCAGAAAAATTCGAAAGCTCAACCAATTCAGATCCCTTAAGGTCAATATTTTTCAGATTTGCTAGATTTTGCATCAATTAAAAGAGTTTACATGCAATCATCAAAGTTTATACTTCACACTATTTAAATTCATAAAAACTAAATAAAACATACAATGGTATCCATACTCAAAGACAAATAGGAGTATATAGCCATGAATATGGGTGGGTGATAATTTGGTTCATTTTTAAAATAAAAAATTCTTCCAACCTTCCTTCCTGCCTCGATCATTTGTCCCCTCTATGGATCCTGTACATGACAACCAGAAGAAGAGACATTGACGTCATAACCAAGATCATATAATTGAACCATAGAGAAAAGTTGTAATTTAATTTGGGAATATAGTATGTGTTGGGTATGATGAGGTTAGATGAGGAGATGGTGCCCTTATAGCTTATGAGCATAAGAGATTCATCGACGGTGTGTATAAAAGGAGTAAAATCTGTGGTGGATATGGAAAAGAATATAGTGGACATAGAGGTCATGTGGTTAGAGCAAGCAAAGTCAAAATACCATTTGGCATTACCAAGGTGAAAGATAAAGCAATAAGAGTATTACTGAAAAAGGAAAGGAGTTGAAGAAGTTGTCTATGGAGGAACTCGAGGGTACTAATAGTCCGGGCACCATTGGCGGCAATGACAATAGTAGTCACGGCATGGATGGACTGGAACTGGGCTGAAACCTGTTCTATTTAGACCTCGATGAATGAGTAAGGTAATAATTCTGAAGTGCCACATTAGCAATACCATGTCAACAGAGATACACGTATCACCACGTAAGTATGTGTCACGTTAGCAATGGAGTCAGCACATGGGTCAATATGGATCAACACACGGGTCAAGCAGTGCACAGGCCGATCGGGCAACGTCTGGCGTGTGGCCTCACGCACGGAAACTTCTAGCGGCGTGTGGGTGGTCAGACAGCGGTGAAATTTGGACGTCATGATCAACAGAGGAAGGAGGAGATAATGGTGGAGGCGGTGTCATAATCGGAGCACAGGAAAGTCCAAAATGAGGACAACAGTGAAGTAGTGTGTTTCTGAATGTCGGCTTCACACGCCGCTACTTTGATCCGCGCATGGCGGCGCGTGCGGTACTAGATGGCAATGAGCTTTGGACCCTGTGGTCGGCGAAAGGCAGCAAAGCTAATGGCAGCAGCTCTCGAACGTTATGAGCGGCAGTGGAAGGTGGCATGAGAGATGCGTCACAGTTGAAAAAAAAAATTGAGAAAATGGGGAAGAACCCACTAATGGTACAGGACCAAAAACCTAAGCTCTAATATCATGATGGAAACTAAGAACTGCAAAATAGAAAACATAGAAAGTGGCAGAATTGTCTGTATAAATGTACAAAGGAGGGTGGCTATATATAGGCATGGTGAAATAATTAAAATAAATACAATGAATCAATCTTGAGCCTAATTATAATCACTTACAATCAATCATATCTTAACAAATGGTAACATATTGTAATACCCTCCTAGACATTTCTAATGATTAAGGTTGTGGGATAGCTTATGAACCAAAATATCATATGAAATTTATTTATAAAAACTTACCTCATATTTTTACTCCTAACTAAACATATAATTTCTACCTTATTTTTACTCGCAATCAAACACAACATAAGGGTATTTGACTTGGGAAAAAAAAAGTAGGGTGAGAATTTTTACATATTGGTGGTTGCAAAAGAATTTGGGTCGTTACTGACTTAAGCCCAAATATGTATATGAAGACAAGGGAAGAAGAGTTGGGCCACAGATGAAGTCAAAAAGGAAGATAAGAAGAGAAGACCAATGAAAAAGCTGAAGATTTGGTTGAAAAGCACATAAGCCCAAATAACATGAGCCGAAAGACATGCAAGAAGTGAGTAGCAGTCTATTCTAATAAAGAAAAAGCTATGACCAGAGTGTCCATTAGGCCTAGTTAATAGGATGACTATACATACTAAAAAAGTTTGGGATGCAAACACAGATTAAATAATCTCACTTAATCTACTATGTTTTAAGTTGTGTATTTCCCTTAGTAGTTCGTAGCTATTAACTTAGTTTAGTTTTATTTCAGTTTAGTTTCATTATTGTATTTCAATCTCATAATAAATATAAATTCTTATTTTCGTTAGCTCTTTGTATTCTTGGTGTTAAATTGATCTTACACTAAACACCTTTTTACCGTGAGTTGAGGAATCCATTGACTAAAAAGGAGAGTACCATTTCTAGTTCAAAATCGTCTAATCTAAAAGGTAATCTTTAGGATCTTGAACACAATTAGAGTCATTCTTGTATTTTTTTTTGTTTCACATATGTTTCAATATGGATAAAGTTTCCTCCCACAATCTAAAAAAATATCATCCACTTCTTATTTATTTTAACTAAACATGATTTTTTTGTAAGAAATTTAATCTGGTAATTTTAACCTCGCCCTAACCAAACACCCCCTTTGAGTTTATTTTGATCCTGTGCTTATGAAACCCCATCTATGAAAAATGTCTAGTCCATTTTTTTTTTCCCTTGAACCAAACACAGCCTAAGCAAATTAGTCCCTGTTCTACGGTTGAGACGTGGCAACTCACTATTGGCCCAGACAACTAAGTAACCATCCCCACCATAATTAATGTACGTTGAGTTTTCATACGCCAATTTCTCGCAGCCCACAGAGACAGCAGAACAGAGCAGAGGAAAGCAGAGGAGAGGCCTTCCTCATCTCAATTCCCAGAATGAGCAATTACCGGAGAGCACCCCAAGAACCCTATCCTCCACCAGGTACCCCCCCCCCCCCCTCTTCCTCATCAACAATCAATCAAAATTCAAAATCCAACTTACATGTTTTCAAACCTTCCAATCTCAATCTCAAGTTCCAAATTCTCATCAATCCCATAACGTGGTCAATTTTTCTTCTGTTCAGGGTACGGATCTCATTATCCTCCGCCACAAGGCTACCCGATAGCACAACCTCCACCGGGGTACCCTTCAGCGCCGCCGCCGCCGGCGGGTTACCCGGCAGCATCGCCGCCACCGCCGTACGAGGGGTACCCTCCTCCGCCACCGCCTCACGGGTACGCGGCGTACCCTCCGCCACAGCGTCCGCAATACGATGGGTACCAAGGGTATTTCAATGAGGGGTATCCACCACCCCAATACCACTGCCAGCACCATCATCATCACAATGATGACGATAATGGTCTTTCTTCGTTCTTTCGTGGCTGGTATGCTTCTCTATGTTTTTTATTATTATTATTATTTGCTTTTTATTACATGTTTTTATTTTTATTTTTTTCCCTCCATGTTGATTATAAAATTTAGGGGATTATTTGTTTTTGCTTCATTTGTGATAGTTGATAAATTCTCAAACTTAGTAATGGAAAAGTAGTTATACCTTGTGAGGCTCCAACTTGCGATGCAAAAGACGATGATTAATTGTCATGATGCTTGAATTCTGGCAATGGTTGCTTTGCCCTTCCCTTCCCCCAATTACCTTTCATCCAAACACACCATTAGTGCAATCATTATTTCATTGGAATGCTTAACTATTGATAACCTGACTATTGGTTTTGAAAGGGAGTGTGTGATTTTTATTTTATTTTTTTGGATAAAAGAAGGATAAATAGGGAGTATGTGTTCCTTGCCTTCTCACTCAGTAAAATATTTTAAGTGAAAGAATGTGATAGGAAATAAGAATTGAAGATTAAAAAGTAACAATTTCTTTTGTTCTTCTGTATGCTATTGAGCTTAGTTGAAAATACAAGGCTTAGCATATATATTTAATGATGAGCTTGGGCTAACGTACCTGGATCTAAACATTGAAAGAAAACACTTGATTTTTTTTTTTTTTTTGGTCAAAAAGACATGCAAAGATTGGAGAGATTCTGGCATATTCATAAATCATAATGAATCAATCACCTGGTTCTAATTTGGAACTCTAGATCAATAATAATACTTAGTTAGCAGTAGCACCCAGATTTGACAGCCTCAAACCAACTGTTAGTTCCCGTTGGTCTAGTGTGTAACTTGATGGTGCACCATGGGTACTGCAAACTTGGTCCCAATTGCCATGTTTAAAGCAGTAATGGCATACTTTGAAGGTTAAAGATCATAACATGATTTTACTTTCAAATGCTGAAGTTATATTTATGGAACCGTACATTGACATAGGGGTTCTCAATTGACACCTATATAAGTAAATTTCTTACACCAATTTTTGACCCTTTTATAGTTACAAGTGCCTATCAATCCACTTTTTCTTTTATTTTTGTAATTTCTTTCAATTTTTTAAACTTCTTTCATTTATTTTTGTAACTTCCTCCAACCCCCTATGCATCAAGAGTATTTTGGAAAATAGGAATTTTGGACACCAAAAAGTAGTTAAAAGAGACTATTCCCTTTATATATAGTATAGTATATAGTATAGAAGTATAGATAATGTGAAATTAATGAAAAAAGTGGATATTTGGATCTTGCTTCAATGAAAAAAGAGAATTTGACTTTACTATTAAATAACAAATATATTATTTATGATTCTCTCTTAATCAAATATTTGCTTGATGATTGCCCGTAAATAGAAACAGAACACTCCCAAGGATCTCTGCACCACTCTCCTAATGTGATGTCACAGAAACCGAAGAGAAAAAAAATGGATCCCATTCTTCTCTCCCTCCCATCCGATTAGAGGCCGCTAAGAGATCACTTGTGCAACTCATGCATTTTTAAAAATATAGAACACTTAAAGATGAACAAATAGATAACACAGCTGCATTTGTATTAATACAGTTAGTAGAAAATCTTATGAACTTCTCACAGAAACTGCCTATTGTTATTGGATCACATTTAGGTATTATCCTAGTTCCTTCTACCTTCCTATCTTTGTTTATTTCTTTCTGCACAACACAAGTTGATGGTGTACAGGTAGGAAAAAAAATTATTATTGCTATTTGATCAGTGATCAGCGATCAGCGATCAGACATTACTTTCTTTCCAAAAATTCCTAAGGAACTTACACGAGAAACAGTGCATAGATGTCAACCTCAAAATGTTCTGCTATTATCATCAGAAATCCTCTAATGACAATACTTCCCTCTTGGGCATGAGTAACATGAAACAGAGCAGTTGGCGACATAGCTAATATCCAGAATCTACTTGCTAGCCACAGGGCATGAATGCAGTCCAAGTAAATGGTTCATCATGGTAAAGTAAGTCTAAATATTGTATTAGCTATCCAATAATGGATGATTCGGTTGGAATGCTGATCCAAAATTCCAAATTAGGAGTAAAAAGGCAAACAAGGAAAAGGGTTGAGTGTAGCACGCTCTATGGATGAGAGCCCACCAAGCCAATTTGCTGATAAAGGAATGAAAAATAAATCAAGTGACTTCAGATGGAACAGAAAGCCACATATAAAGTTATGCTGATGCAGGGTCTTCCAATATGATGTCATTGGATTTCCCTTTCATTATTAGGTCATGAGGATGCAAGACACATGAAACAGTGTTGAGGAATTCTATGGTCATTCAGTTCCTTGAAAGTACAATGTCAAGTATTGGCAGATTTTGTCCATCCAATATTTGCACTCCAAGGGTATGTTTGGTTGGACGGGTGAAAATGGGGATAAATTTTTTATGATTGAGTTACATGTATAAAATTACACATAAAACTCAATCATGAAAAATTTGTACCTATTTTTACTCTCCAACCAAACATCATCTAAGTTTCTACTTAGACCTTTAGGGAGTGTTTGAGTTTCACTTTTTGGGGGAAATGAAGGCAAGCGAAGGGAATCCCCTTGCTTCCCCTCCAAAATTAAACTCATAAACACACCCTTAGATGGGAAGTAAGCTGGAAGATGTTGGATAGTCCTGTCATGAAAGGTCCAACATAAGCTATTTGAGGAGGAGGTAAGGATTATCCAGAAAAGGGTATCCAAGAGCCCTTGGAGCTGGAAGGAAAATAGATGGAAAATATGAGCTCAAGATGCATAATATAGAGAGTACAAGCTTAAGTCTAATTAGGAAATGTTAGAATGCATCAATCTGATAACTCTTAGCAGATGACCCTAAAGTTGACAATCTATCTTGCTTCTAGAAGGGTTGAGAGACATGAGACGTTGCAATCGAAATTAGCATACAGAAGTTTGAATTCAGGATAAGGTATGCAGTGAATATGTAGGGTAACCTTGATCAATTTGTAATGTAATGTTAGCCATAGTAGGTGTTATGCTTAATTTGAATAGATTTCCCAAGAGAGGAATAAAGTGATCGGGAGTGCTTATAGAGAGGATAGAGTTCTGATAAAACTGCATCTAGAGCATCAAGGAGCTAGGAAAACAAAATTTTTTGAAGTTTTAGGGCTGGCAAAGCCGAATCTTTAAAAAATATAGCCCTGTTGAACCCGGCCATGTCCAGGAATATAGCCAGGCTGTGTTACGTGTTACACACTACCAAAACCCCTGGATATTCAAGCTTCCATTATGAACTTTCTAAGTAATGCTTTTCCTTCTATCCTTCTATTTTTCTTTCTTTTGCCACAATGAGTTAATTTTGCACCAATAGGAAAAAATTGTTATTGCTTTTTCATTAGTGATCACCTTTCAAAGGCAATACTGCTTTCTTAAAGTAGTATTGCAACTTGTTTGACAACATCAATCATAGTAATGCTCCCTTTGCTGCCAAGTCACTACAATGCAAAACTTATATTTCGTTTCTTGTGAAGCTAACATTTCTGAATGCCTAAATCATTGACATAATTGAAAGAAGACGGTGATGCACAACGTAAGTACTAGTTAGTGGAGTCTGCACTAGTGAGACAAAACCTCTAGGCCATTTAGAAACATGTTAGGTACCCGAATTGGATTGGGCCTAAAGAGTAATTATTGGGTCTTTGAGATGAGAGAGGAGGGGCACACTCTTGTAACTACCTGCTAAACTAGCAATACGATAGTGGGGAAGGGAAATACATGTGATTCTATTATGAGGGGGAGTTATATGTATCCCAGGGATGAGAGGAGAGGGTAGGCAGAATATTGGCTAGACATTTAGGAGAGTTGAGTTGCTATAGTTTTCAGGGCCTCTCTCTCTTGATTGTTCTATTCTATCTCTCTACCTTACTCAATCAACATACAAATCATTATACTGTTGCATTTTGTTATTCTGTGTGTGTGCTTCTATTAATTGGTATCAGTCCTCTCAATCTTTGGGAGTGGGTGTGCTCATTTTGTGGAAGTTGTGCCATGGAAGACCAGGTTGCTGAACTGGGAAGGAGGATCGAGAGGGTAGTGCAGTTGCTTGAGAGGAAGGGCGACCACCAACAGAGGTCACGTGGTTGATCATCGCCACCACATCGGCAGTCGTTCCGGGTTGGCTCGGATGATCGTTGGATTGGGGGTTCTAGAAGGGATCAAGGTAGACACCATTCACCTTCATCCCCTCACCGTGAGCACCATGAGTCACGGTCCCGAGACCAAGATGATCGGAGCTCCCCTCAATCCCTTGATGGTCATCGCCACTGGGAACGACAACCATGGCCGAATCGATCTCGATGCCACTACAGGGACAGTCCTCCTCCTTTGCACCACAAGTCATGCCACTCCCCTCGTTCGCGAGATGGTTCTTCGCGTCATTGGGATGTAAGCCCATGGGGAAGTCGACCTCCCAAATTTGCCCAGGGACAAGAAAAAGCACCGCGACAACCATCGACGTAGCCAGCATTATGAGTGGTGCGATGACCGACGCCATGAATGACGAGGAGAGCAGCGGGAATAGTCTCAACGAGAGTATTATACTCACAATGGAGAGGAAGAAATGCGACCTCAAATTCACCTTGGGAGAGACAGAGCAACAGAGAATCACGGGGAAACGGGGACAGCTGCGACAAAGGTGGTGCCGGAGAAGGAAGCTGGCAAGTATACTCACGCCAGCGGCTGCATGAAACTTGATCATGCACCACCGAACTCAAGGCCTTGTGCGACGGGCGGCGAACCACCGCCGAAGGAGGTCGAACTTGAAATGCAAAAGGAGTCGCACGACGTTGAGGTTGGCGTCAAATGAGAAAAGCAAAAGGGAGGAGAGCTCACAGCTGCAAAAGAGCTCTGATCGTCAAGGCTGACCGGTGAACCACCTCTGGTGGCTAACTGAACGGACCCATGGAAGATGGAAGCGAAATCACCATTCCTTTTCCTTGGAAGCTTCGCGAATGTGGCAGAAATGGAAGTGAAGGCAGCACCTAGATCAACCCAATTTTCGGATCAATTTTTTTATCTCATGGGTCAAGGGCCCAAATGGGGTAAGCCCAAAATTAATTCCAGAAATGTAGATTTGAACTTTATGAAAATAGGTCAATGTTTTTATGTGTTGAGCCAGGCCAAAAAATGTGAGCCTCTTTATTATGAAGTGGGTCTATCATCAGAGGGAGAATTTGAGATGAATTCTTCTTCGGATCAGAAAACAGTGATGGCAGTGGATGTGTGCATGGAGTTTGAGGTCGAAGAACCACCACTGATGGAGAAGTAAAAAGAGCAGAGGGGTGAGGAGTCTTCACTGTCGTCGACGAAGGAGTTAGGAGCTTCGTCGAGAGCAAGGTTGCTCTGCATGTTGATCCAGACACCACCATCGGAACAATCGGACTCCGAAGCTGGTGCGACCATGACCAATGAGGAGCCGTTGGAGAAGATGGCAGCTAAACAAGCTCTCTTCAACATCCGCATTGCCAAAGAAATAAGAGAGGAGGTTGGGCCAATGGTTGAGAAGGAGGAGTAGATGGTTTGCCGGCCGATGAAGCTACCACCACCAGAACCACTGGATCCAAGAACCACAACGACAGTCATGGAAGAAGGGCTGGCAGAGATGGAGACTGCAAAATATTTTTCCAACAGAGGTGGCGTGAGTGTACAGCAGAAGAGACCAAGGGAAAAAAGGGAATCCCACCCAATCAGTTTATTTTATGACCTAATGGGCCTAACCCATATAAGTGAGGTTAGTGTTTTTGAACTAAATGTTGCTAGTGAGGAGTGCCAAGGATGTTTAGAGAAAGTTTTGAACTCCAAAACAGTAAACCAATTTTTGAAACAAATGGGCCAAGCCCAAAATAGTTTCTGTAAAAAGGGGGTTTTAATGGGTAATGACGAAGAATCAATAAGCGGGCTTGAACTCTTCAGCTTGGTTTATACTCACCCTTTGGATTCTTTGTGGCTTTGGCTTTTGAAAGCAACTAGAAGATTCAGATTTCAGGGAAGGGTTTTAGAAACTAGCAGCATCATTGCTGAAAAGAATTTTGACGGGAACGAGCAAGTTATGCTAGCCTTGGAGCAGTCCAGCAATTCACTAGTTAAAAGGCTTAGTGAGTATACAAACTGGTTAAAAATATTGCTGTTATAGTCATGTGAGCTGAGCATGGAACTGATGATTTAGTGGATGAGTTTGTTCAAAAATTTGCAAGTGTGAAGCATGCGCATCATAAAAATTAAGTTCATTTTGCTGAAGTAGGTACAAAGTATAGGCTGGGAGGAGGTCTCTTTGACAATTCATGGTCATTAATGCCAAAGATTCCGGATATTGAAGATTTTACAACTTTTGGTATTAAGGGTACTGAGACATATGTTGATATTTTTGGTATCAATTACTTAAAGGACAGAGCAAGGGAACTTGAGATACAGTCATGGGACCCAGGAGGACATTACTATAATGCAAGTTTACTTTCCTCCTCCTTTTACAAGATTTGGGACCCTGGAGGGAGGAGTCTTTATTTTCAGAAATATGGTTTTGCTTTTCACATTAACAAACACATTTATATGCCAAGTTCTTTGCAACCCTTCGTTGCTCAATTCCCCACATATGTGAGAGCAAGAGATGATTCATCTAGTTCTCCAGATCCTGGGGTAAGAGCATTGCTGCATATGGATCAATCTCACTTATTCCTTGGGTCTTTTGTTGGGGAGGCTCCTAAAGATGCCACAGTTGGCCTGACTCTATGCTCATTGTTAAGCCTGCAGAATCTATGACTGAAGTGATGAGTTCCACCTTGAGGACAAGGTGGAAGTTTAGGGGGGAAGTATTGTTAGGTACCCAAATTGGATTGGGCCTAAAGTGTAATTATTGGGTCTGTGAGATGAGAGAGGAGGGACACACTCTTGTAACTACCTGCTGAGTCAGCAATAAGATAGTGGGGAAGGGAAATACATGTGATTCTGTTATGAGGTGGGGTTATATGTATGTCAGGGATGAGAGGAGAGGGTAGGCAGAATATTGGCTAGGCACTTAGGAGAGTTGAGCTGCTATAATGCTCAGGGCCTCTCTCTCTTGATTGTTCTATTCTATCTCTCTACCTTACTCAGTCAATGTACAGATCATTATACTGTTGCATTTTGTTATTCTTTGTGTGTGCTTCTATTAAAACAATTTCCAGTCTGCACTAGTGAATTAATTGGCACCTGCACTGTTTATCTGCATGGAATTTCTCGATACCCCCTGCACATCACATTTCCAAGGAATAAGGATTTAGATGTCCACGTTATGTTTCTTTGGTCTTGTAAAATTTCACAAAAATAATGGACAAGTAAACTAGATATAGGAACACTGCTTGAGGCCAAAAGTACTCTGGATATGTAGAACAAAATCCTTTAGACTACTCTGTGCCCTCTCCTGGCTAGATTTCCTGTTGTTCGGAATCTGCTTGTCTTTGATGCTGGTCAATCAGCCACCAAACCTACAGTTTCGAGGAGTTCATTGAGCAAACATTGAATTTCCAGGAAAGGAAAAAAAAAAAAGGAATATTATGAGCTTAATTTGAAACTTCACTTCATACTCTTGGCATTTACTGAAGTCAGCTTCCACTATTGTCTTTATTAATTTCATATTGCACTACAAATTGGGTAATATAAAAGCTTAGATCATGATAAAAGCAAAGGTTAAAAATAAGTTAATTTTTAGCTCTTGCACCAGTGTTAGTACATTTCAGTGATAAGCTTAACACATTCATTTGATTGTTGGAAATCTCAGTCTTTTACGGGTGCAGCAATGCATTCACATTTGAATATTCTTTATTAATCCTAAAGCTTTCATCTGACAAATTGGATTGTCGTCACTTTCCTTTTCTGACATACACACATACATACTTACATACATACATACATGAATTTAATCTAGAATTGTTTTAATTGAAAATATATATATATGAAATCTTTTTAGTTTCAATGTTATATTTCTTGTCCTTTGTTTTCTTTTGGTTTTAATTTTGTAAGATTCCTTTATTTACATGTGCAGCTTGGCAGCACTTTGCTGCTGTTGTTTGCTAGAGGAGTGTTTTTGAGATTCACATTAGAAGTTGAATCTTCAGTTTGGTACACTTGGTTGGTTATAGCTTTCTGGAGAAATGTTGCTCTGATGTCTTGATATGTGTGGGATCTGGTGAGTATTTGTCATTCTTGTAACTAATGGTCTTTACTCTTTCACAACTCAATTCTGGGCTGTTCAAAATATTCATAGATTCCGTGATGTCTCCTTTGTGATTTTTTTTTGGTTCGTATGAACACTTGGTATGTATTGGAAATTGTAAAAGTCTTTTGATGTGGAATGACAGCCTAATGTATGTACCTTGTTCTCATCTTTAAGCATCATAATCATTCAACTCATTCTTTTATACTTAGCTTAACAACTCAAGTCAAAAAAGGTCTCTTTCGCTAGAGAACCAGGATGGACAATATTTCAAAGATAACAATGGCCGGTGCAGGTGTTATTTCAAGATTCCATTTGTTTGGTCATATGTACTATGTGTGAATTATATTACATTTGGTACTAGAGAGTATTCCAGGAATAATTGATAAGGGAGCCCCGTTTCAAGCTAAATTCCTATCTGCAATGAATTTAAACAAGAACCAGATGCCGTTGCTTTCATTTCCATAAATCCATTTGCATTGCAACTTCAGCCTTGGAAGTTCCAAACTGACACGCATTGGTCTTTCATAATTTTACGGCTTAAAAGGAAGGAAAGAGAAGGGGGTTGAAGATTAAAATTTTCAGAAATTTTATTCTTCGAATCTCTTTTTACAATCATTGATTTTCTAGTCGTCTGTAATAATGAAGAATAAAGATTCGCGATGTCATTGAAACACTCGCAGTAGCAAATGAAGTTGGCTCTACTGTCACGTATGAAGGGCTGATAAAAAATAAAAATAAAAATAAGGTCACTGTTCTTCATTCATAAGTCATCTCCAAGCTTAGAGTAATAACACACAGCGCATCTGGCTTCAAGTTTTCTTCGTAAGTAGTATCTTATGCTTTATCACTTGGGTGATGTGCGTGTATTCCGAAAGAATTGCTCGTGTGTTCGTAAGTCTAAGGCAAATTCTTACCTACATTCTCCTACAGTTACATTTAACCACATTTCATAAACGTGGTTAAATGAAATTAACCTATGGTCAAACACCAACACTCTTCCCTCCTCCCTTCCCCACCTCCGCGTCCACTCTCCCATGAAATATATTTACAAGTTTATTAATTATTTATTTAAATAAATAATTTGAAACGGTTAGTAATAACTGTTTGTATTGTAACGTTATGTTTTCATTTGCCATGACTTTATTGTGTTTCACATATAGTGATGGCAAAAGACATATTCTTTCATAAAACAATAAATTACAACAATGATTCATGTCATGTAATGAAAGGTCACAAACTTTAGATAACAACATGTTTCATGCCATGTAATGAAAGGTCACAACCTTTGGATAACAACATGTCTCTTAATTGTGACCGTTTGCATCTGATCGTGAACTTTGTATCCAGTCAATAATCAACTATAAATAATCCCCATTATTGAACAAGTTTCACACGTATACTTTGTGCATTATGTGAGTTCAAGAGTTCTTTAAAAGTTCAAGAGTGAGGGAATTTCTTGTTATTGCTAGACAAGAAATTCATAAAGAGGTTTCATTGTATCCTGGGGGAGTATCGTCAGCAACCCATAGCAACTACGTGTGGGGGCGAATATCTCTCTAAAGATAGCGATTGATTTCGTGCCTTGAAACCACAATGTTCAAGTTAAGGCACGAATGTTCAAGTTCTTATGTATCATCTTCTACACTCTAAACTTAACAATTTTAGAGAGATATTTTTCGAAGATGACTCAAGATCAAAATAACACTTTCAAGGTCATGAATCAAGAGTTTGTCAAACTAGATCGGTTCGATGGGACAAACTTCAACCGATGGAAGGACAAAATGATGTTTCTTCTTTCGGTGCTAAATCTTGCTTATGTGCTTGATCCAAATGCAACACCAATTCCCAATGTTGTTGAAGATGCAACCAATGAAGAGAAGGAAAGGATTGCCCAATTGAAGAAAAAGTGTGATGAGGACACTTTTGCATGTCGAGGACACATTCTCAACACCTTGTCAGATAGACTTTATGATCTTTATATGTCAATTCAATCGCCATTGGAGATTTGGAGGTCTTTAGAAGAAAAATACAATAATGAGCGACAAGGTACAAATAAATTTATCATGTTGAAGTATTTTGAGTTTAGTATGGTTGATAATGTGCGTATCATGGATCAAGTTCATGAGTTACAAATCCTTGTAAGTAGACTTCATGATCTAAAGGTAATGGTTCCTAAATCATTACAAGTTGGAGCAATTATTGCAAAATTGCCTTCGTCTTGGAATGATTATAAGAAGAAACTCCTATATCTTGGAGAAGATTTCTCTGTTGAAAGATTACTAAGGCATTTACGTATAGAAGAGGAAACTCGAAAACGTGATGTTGTGTATCTTTCTCAAAGTTCTAAAGTGAACCATGTTGGAGAAGTGAATGCCAATAAAGGCAAAAGAAAGAAATCCTTCATGGATGCCAAGCAAGATAAAAAGAGACAAAGAGAATGCTACCATTGCCACAAGAAAGGGCATTATATCAAGGATTGTCGACTTCTGAAAAAGAGTAACAACTCAAAAGAAGCATCAAGTTCTAAGGCCAACTTAGTGGAAGAAAAACACTTGGTTGCTATGGTAATCGAGGAAGTTCAATGCATGCACATTGGTATGATCACAGAACTTAACATGGCAACGCATGGAAGATCCCATGAGTGGTGGCTAGATTCTGGTGCTATTGTTCATGTTTGCAATGATCACAACCAATTCAAGATAAATGAAGATGTGAACAACCGAGAGGTGTTAATGGGAAATGACAATTCAGCCAAAGTGTGCGGTCAAGGAACAGTAGAATTGAACTTTACATCGGGAAAGAAGTTAAACTTGGTTAATGTACTTCATGTTCCAGATATAAGGAAGAATTTAGTCTCTGCTAGTCTTTTATGTAAAAGAGGATTCAAAATTGTCATGGAATCCGATAAGATTATCTTGCTTAAGAATGATATGTACGTACGAAAGGATATTGTACTCAAGACATGGTCAAATTTAGCATTAATGATATAGTGAATGATTCTTTGTATGTTGTTGATTCTTGTGATTTATGGCATAGTAGACTAGCACATTTAAATTACAAGTCAATTGAATATATGCAAAAATATAATTATATTGATCTTAGTAATAAGGATTTTAATACGAAATGTGAAATTTGCATACAATCCAAAATTACTAAAAAACCATTTCCTAAAGTTGAAAGGAATACACATTTACTAGAACTAATACATAGTGATATTTGTGAATTAACTGGAAATATTACTAGAGGAGGAAAAAGGTACTTTATAACTTTTATTGATGATTATTCTAGATTCACTTATGTGTATTTAATAAGAAATAAAGATGAAGCATTTGAAATGTTTAAGAAATATAAAATGGAAGTAGAAAATATGCATAATAAGAAAATAAAGGTTATTCATAGTGATAGAGGTGGAGAATATTTTTCTAGTGAATTTGATAATTTTTGTGAATTACTAGGTATTGTGCATGAATGTTCTGCTCCATATACTCCTCAACAAAATGGTTTAGCGGAGAGAAAGAATCGTACCCTAGTGGATATAGTTAATTCAATGTACTAAATGCTAAGGTGCCTGACAATTTATGGGGTGAGACATTATCGACGGCATGTCATATTCATAACAGGATACCGTCAAGAAACAGAAAGGTTTCTCCATATAAAATATGGAAAGGAAGAAAACCAAACTTAAAATATTTAAAAGTGTGGGGGTGTTTAGCCTTTTATTGTGTTCCTGATCAAAAGAGAACTAAATTGGGGCCAAGAGCCATAAAAGGCATCTTCATAGGATATGCTCAAAATTCTAAAGCATATAGAATTTTGGACTCAGTGTCCAATATACTTGTTGAATCAAGGGAGGTGGAATTTATTGAAAATAAATTCATTGGTGATACAACCCCCAATTTGGAATGTTCCCAAAAGGATACAGAAGTTTACCAAGAAACAATAATAAATCAAGGCAATAAAAGTCTAAATGACAATGAATTATTTGAACCGAGAAGAAGCCAAAGAATGAGAAAAGAGAAAGACTTGGGTCCAAACTTTATTTCCTCTCACGCTTTAACCTTTTTGGTTGAAGGAACTAGGAATTCTGTGATAAACAAGATCCCCATTATTCTAAGTGTAGAGGGTGATCCTCAAACGTTTAAGGAGGCAATGGCCTCTAGAGATTCTGCCTTTGGGAAAGAAGCAACGGATGATGAGATGAACTCAATATTATCTAATAATATTTGGGTCTTAGTTGATTTGCCTCAAGGATCAAAGCCTATAGGATGTTAGTGTGTATTTAGAAGAAAATATGATATAGATGGTTCACTACAAACCTTCAAAGCAAGGTTGGTAGCGAAAGGGTTTAGACAAAAGGAAGGTCTAGACTATTTTGATACATACGCACTTGTGGCAAGAATGACTTCCATTAGGACTCTTATAGCATTAGCATCCATTTACAAGCTTCATGTGCATCAAATGGATGTTAAAACAGCATTTCTTAATGGAGATCTTAATGAAGAAATTTATATGGAACAACCGGAAGACTATGTGTTACCCGGAAATGAAAAGAAAGTTTGTAAACCTGTTAAGTCTTTATATGGCTTAAAACATGCGCCTAAACAATGGCATGAGAAGTTTGATTCTATGGTGTTATCAAATGGCTTCTCACATAATAATGCAGATAGATGTATATACTCCAAATTTACTAAGGACTATGGAGTAATAATATATCTGTATGTAGATGATATGCTAATTTTTGGGACGAATTTAGAAGGAATTCGTCAAACAAAGGAGTATCTAACTTCTAAATTTAAGATGAAAGATTTGAATGAAGTAGATACAATACTAAGCATAAAGGTGCTTAAACATGAAATTGGCTTTGTTTTAAGTCAATCTCATTACATCAAAAGGATATTGGAAAAGTTTGAGCATCTTGAAATTAAGGAGTCCAACACATCCTATGATCCTAATTTTAAATTAGAAGAAAACGTAGGGAGACCTGTAGCACAATTAGAATATGCAAGCGCTATCGGAAGTTTAATGTATGCAATACATTGCACCAAACCAGATATAGCTTTTGCTATGTGCAAGCTATCAAGATTTACAAGAAAACCAAATAGTCAACATTGGAAAGCTACAACAAGAATTCTTGGTTATCTCAAGAAAACTATAAACTTGGGATTACATTACAGTAATTATCCTGCTGTATTAGAAGGCTATTAAAGGCTAGTTGGATTACGAATCTAAGTGATAATAAATCCACTTCAGGATGGATTTTCACCATAGGTGGTGGAGCAATAAGTTGGGCTTCAAAGAAACAAACATGTATTTCACATTCTACTATGGAGGCTGAGTTTATAGCTTTATCAGCCACTGGTAAAGAAGCGGAATGGCTTAGGAATTTGTTATATGATTTAGAGTTGTGGCCACAACCAATGATTGTCATTTTGATCTTCTATGATAGTGAATCAACCATGTCTCGTGCACAAAACAAGGTTTATAATGGAAAGTCTAGACATATAAGCTTGAGACATGAATATGTGAGGCAATTAATAGGAGATGGTATAATTACTATCATATGTGTGAAATCTTAAGGGAATTTAGCAGATCCATTAACTAAAGGTTTGTCAAGGGATAAGGTCAAAGAGACTACTGCTAAAATGGGATTAAAATCTATAATTGTTAAATAATGGGAACCCAACCTTATTCTAGTAGAACACTAGTTTCAAGGTTTAATGGGTAACAACAAATTATTTAACAATTTTTATATATATATATAATTAGGAGGGTGAGTTAAAACTCTTAATAGATTGATAATATTAATTTATCAAAGGATTCCACCTATGTGAATATAGGAGTGGTGCCGCTTTGGTCGAGAATTTTAGAGGTTTTATTCTCGTAAATATTCATAAAATCAGGATGAGCACAAGGCCATAAAAGTGCTTAAAATTAACAAATTCTTGAACTTGATAGGAAATACAATTTATGTGTGTGAATTTTCGGTACTAACACAGAGAGTATAGGTTTAATCAATTAGACACCTATTACTCTGTTAGAACCTTTAAAGTTTACACTAAAGGAATATTTAATCCTTGTGATATATTCTTTATGCATAAATTTGTATAATTTTTTAAACTTGTAAAATAGTGGGGATTGAAATATATTTACAAGTTTATTAATTATTTATTTAAATAAGTAATTTGAAACGACTAGCAATAACTGTTTGTATTGTAACGTTGTGTTTTCATTTGTCATGGCTTTGTTGTGTTTCACATACAGTGATGGCAAAAGACACATCATTTCATAAAACAATAAATTACAAAAATGATTCATGCCATGTAATGAAAGGTCACAACCTTTGGATAACAACATGTCTCTTAATTGTGACCATTTGCATCTGATCGTAAACTTTGTATCCAGTCAATAATCAACTATAAATAATCCCCATTATTGAACAAGTTTCACACGTTTACTTTGTGCATTATGTGAGTTCAAGAGTTTTTTAAAAGTTCAAGAGTGAGGGAATTTTTTGTTATTGCTAGACAAGAAATTCATATAGAGGTTTCATTGTATCTTGGGGGAGTATCGTCATTAACCCATAGCAACTACGTGTGGGGGCGAATATCTCTCTAAAAATAGCGATTGATTTCGTGCCTTGAAATCACAATATTCAAGTTCTTGTATATCATCTTCTACACTCTAAACTTAACACCCCATAGGCAGCCAATCATAATACCATTCTTTCCATCACGGTGACAACATAGGGAGCGTAATTTCTCAGCAGCGGCACTCACAAACCCCTCTTCTACTCATATTCCACAGCCATCAACCGCCAACCCACCATTGGAAATAACCCATCATCACCACAAATCAATAGCCATTTTAACATCTAGTATCCATCCCCACCACTTCCACCCCTTTCACCAAATCACAATAGCCCAACCCGCAAACATAACTCCGCCACAGACCGCCAGAGGACCCTTGCTAGCAGCACCCCGTTCTAAACCATCACCGCAAAGCCCACAGCGAAACATCGGAGGACACAGCTCGAAACTTGTCGCGAAACCCAGCACAGGCGTCATGTCCACCCTAACCTTGATTCTTGAAATTAATGCCGCGCCGAAGTGCCTCCGCAGAAGGCCGCGAACGCCACCTTGCTAGGGGACATTAGCCCCCATTTCCAACCCCCTTACCCTTTCGATTGTGCAACTCTCACAATTAGGGATTGTGACTTGCGATGATGGCTTCAGGAGTGGATCCAGATGGGAACCCCATTAAGCCAGTCACTACCTTTGCGAGAAGTTGATGAAGCTAGCACATCTCTATTTCACTTTTTTTTTCCTTTTGTTCACATTTATTTTTTCTGATTCTCTCTAATAGATTAATTACGTTCTAGAATTGTTTGTTGTTTTTGAGGTTGGAAGGTTTTGGATTTGTGTTTGATTTTGATTTGGGATATGACGGTTGCAAGATGGAGAATAGGGATTTGCTTTTGATTTATGTTTGCAAGATCAAGGATGGGGTGGTGGTAAAGGATGGAGATAGTGCCAACATGGAGGAGGCTGCAGAAGTGGAGCTTGAGGAGGGAGTGGTGGCAGAGGAGAAGGAAGGAGGAGATGATGTTTGCCAACACATTTAATATCAGTTAGCAATATTTATGAAATGTGGTTAAATGCCAACTACCGGGGCATTGATCAACTACCGTAGGGTAGTAGTCACCTCGGTTCTTATCTCCGTACCCAAAATAATAATAAAAATAATAAGAGGCTATAGTTTAAAGTTATAATTGTGAAACTTGATCATTAATGACAAGGAAAAACGCGATCATTCTTCAACGCTTGGATGCTTGTTGATAAAAGAATATTCCATGGAATGTAATAAATTTGTGATCAACGATTAGATGGCGCTGCTTTATGGCTATGGCATATTATCAAATTATACTCACCCAGAGAGTAAACTATCGTTAATTGAGAAATTGATAAATTATGTATTAAATCACTGTTCACTTTTAAAATTTTATTTTTTTTCTATAAATAATTGACTTTTAGAAGATTTAGATAATATTAATTATTTGTTTTCAGTTATATCTTTATGAAATAAATGAATGAGACAATAGTGGTGGAGTAAATGAAATAATTAATAAAGATAATTTTGTGAACCACAAATTTTTCTAATATTAAAACTTTTTCAAATTTTTTTTAATTTACATAACTTTATAAATATTTTTTATACTCTTAATACATCGAAATTAATCTTATTCCTTTAATCTATCTATAACATTTAAAATTAAATAATTATTTAAATTAAAAGGAATAGTATTATTCAATTTGTTCACCAAACGAAAGAAAAATAAGTCAATTTGAGACTGAAAATGCTAGACAGTCCACATTCATTTGACAGACTGGTAATGCACGTTAATATTAGTTGTTGGGATTAGCCAATAGCCATCAATGCCTCACTGGAAACACAGACTTCTGAAACTCTTCGAAGAGAAGCTCATTTTCAAGACCCTTCCTATCTAATTTTTAAAGCTCACACTAATCACACTAATTCACCGCTTACATAATTGAATTTAAGAATGTTAAAGGAAGCCATCTTCAGTTATGACAAGGTTAACGAGCCTTTCTCATTAGGAACAGAAATGCAAATAGGTAAGTCAAACACTTCACCTATCAAACAAGGAAGGCATTATTATGGAATAATATAAGGGCTACGGAAAAGTTAAGGCATCTAATATAATATGTATAAATCTAGAAAATGCAAGGAAATAACAAACAAACTGCTGCTACACCCAGCTAAAATTGCATTAATCAGTCAGCCTAAACAAGTACAAACTGCTCAACAAGAAGGAATTAAATGACCTAAAATGCACCTACAGGGTCCACACATATTCTGGTGCATCTCTCCTCTTCCCAGCCAATGTGCGATATAGATACATCCTCTCTACCTTCTGCTCATCCTCCATATTACAATCAGGTTGCTCGTTCTCACCGAAGATCTCCACATTCAGCCTTGGCATCTTCTTGGCCAGCAACTTGCAGGCTCCGACGGTCACTTTACAGGTCGACATCCAAAGGGATCGCATTGTTTCATACTTCCCTATGTCCGTCAGAAGTGCCGTGTCGCCGAAAGGGCAGTCCCTTATCTCGAGCTTGCGGAGTTTCTTGCATCCGTTCAACACATAGAGCATTCCCTTGTCGCTGTCCCCAGCAAATGCGATTGAGAGCATTTCAAGCTGCTCAGCATACATTCCAATGTAAAGGAATACGCGGTCGGTCAACTGGCCAGAGAGTGATAGTCGCCTGAGCCGCCTGCAAGACTGCACAATTGCCCCAAAACCTTCATCCAGTGGCTGATTTGTATCAGGGTCGGGTTTTTCTGCATCAAGGATGCACAACCTAAAGCGGATAAAATTTGGGCAGTTCTTCGCCACTGTTATTAGGGCAGCATTTGTCATCTGGCCGCAGAAGTAAAGCAATGAATGAAGCTTAGGACAGCCCACGGATATTGCAACCAATCCTTTTTCTGTGACAGCTGCAAGATTTACAAAGGGAACAGATGGGAAAACTCTCAATTCTTGCAATTCTTTACATGTGTCAGCGACAACACCTAGTCCCTTGTC
The DNA here is from genome assembly GCA_031216105.1 of Dalbergia cultrata. Taxonomy (NCBI): domain Eukaryota; kingdom Viridiplantae; phylum Streptophyta; class Magnoliopsida; order Fabales; family Fabaceae; genus Dalbergia; species Dalbergia cultrata. The sequence continues at coordinate 22,866,908 of CM062353.1, read as the reverse complement.
TCCAATGCAATCCATTATCTGCACAAGTCTAGAAGTTATTGACATGCAACGATGGAAGATGCAATACACAATAGGAAAAGGTTTTATAAACTCAATAATATATTTACCCATAAGCGCTGAAGTTTCCTACAATGGCGAATCAGTTTTATCAGCTCACTGCCCTGAATGCCTGTTGCATAGCTCAGGTTTATGGATGTTAAATTTGGACAAATGGGATATATAGCTGAAAGGCAGTGAGGAGTAACTTCAAGAAATCCTGACAAGCTGGTTATTGACTTGCACTTAGGTATGGTACGCTTAAGCTTGGTGAAGGCCTCAGAATCTGGATCATTGACAAACGATCCAATTCCCAAATCCACTAGTTGAGGTGCCCGCATCAATATCTTTTGAAGTGTATCAAGGAGCACAGGCCGGTTTAACCTTAAACTCTTAAGGTTAGGAGATCTGGCCACAAGTCTCTCAAGGGCCCCCTGGTTAATCTCTCCCTTAAGGCAAGCAAAATTAAGAGAGACAAGTGACGTGCAGCTATCAGGAAAACAACTTAGCCACTGACCTTTGTGATCATCAACTTCATTCTCTTGCAGGTCCAGCTCCCTGAGAGACCTGCATCTCAACCAAAAAAATTGCAAAATGATGAGTCCAGAACATATTCTCATCATACTTCCAAACATTCTCAGTAAGCAGAATAGATTTCTCAACATCTTTCATCCATTCCAACCCCCACCACAAACATACAACATATATTAATATCAAAAGAAGATATTGTTCCAAGAAAAAACTCTTCAATCCTAATCATAAAGAATTCACAAAATTAAAGTTTAACTGATGTCAGAATAGATCAATAAAGCTCTTGAGATACTCTTGAGCATTGAGCACTATGATGTCTCCAAACAGTGACAAGTGCAGAAGAATTTCGGCTCAAAGCCATTGAACCACTTGGCTTAACTAATTGAACTCCGTTTTCTCTAACTGGTAACCATAGAGAGTAAAAGCCAACTATCAACTAATATTCATAAAAAATCTAAAACTTGACAGTACAGCAAGACAAAGACAATACCAATCACAACCAGAAATCATCTGCCATAATCCTTGAACTATACAGCTCCCAAACAACAAAACAGCATGAACCATCATAACTTCACAGACAATCCATACCAAAACCAAAACAGATCATTAAAACACCAACATACTCCAACAAATACACCAGATCATGGAGGTCACACAGCACAAAGTCACTAAAAACAGAATATCCAACTAAAAAAGTCCTTGCTTACCTGCAATTAGCAGCTATAGCAGCAAGACCATCAGTGGTGAACCCTTCACAGCTAACAAGGACTAGAGACTTGAAATTTGGGAAAGCACGAGAAAGCAGCTCCAGGCTCTCATCAGAGACAACCATCCTCTTCAACCTCAGCTCCTCCAAGCCAACCCTGCTACTGGCAAGCGCCTCAATCCATGGATACACAAACCCACCCCAACTAAATGGAACCAAACTGAAGTCAGCAAAGTGAGGCTTTCCCTTCAAAGTCAGAGACTTTAGGCCAGGAAACCTCTGAATCAACCTCTCAGGAGTGATGGAGTAGCAGTTCCCTATGAACACCCTCTCCCTTGTGCATCTCTCTATTCTGTACCAGCTTTTGCACACCAAAGACAAAGAGTTTCGGTCACGGTGTGACACCACATAGTCAAAGATGTGCTCTATTACCTCGTCTGGAAAATAATTCATCTTTTTTTTTTTTTTGCCTTTTTCCCGAGCTTCTCTTCTTCTTTTTTTTTTTTTTCTTTTTTTCCCCTCACTCAGTGATCCAAACACCCCCAACTTTCCCCGAAATTTTTTATCCTAAAAGAAGAAAGAGAAGGAAATACCACAAAAAGGCTTACGCTACCAAATTTAAGGTTCTACTACACCATGAAAAACCCAAGATCTAAACAACAAGATAACCCCTTTTGTAAACCAAGGGGAAAACACAGATCTTGGTCTAGAAACGAGTGAGAAAACAAGATCTCGGAATCTAGAACATCATGGGGGATCTGAAAACAGGGCTAAGAATAACACAAAGGCAAAAGGGTACTGATAAAAATTGAAAATTTTAGATTTCACAGATTAGATCTGCTTGGAGGGTTAACAAAAATAAACACAAATTTTATCAGGAAAACAACCTCTAGAGAAAAGCAAAAAATGGAAAGTGGGGGGGGGGGGGGGGAAGAGAAGAAAACCAAACAAGAGGGGAAGAAAATGATCTTGCAAATCCAATGGTGATGATGATGAAAAAGAAACTGGGTTAACAAAAAAGGGAAAAAAGGAAAAACACAGAAGCAAAGGGAAAAGGATGAAGTTGGATAGATCTGAGAAAATCTAAGGCCTTTTGCACAGATCGTAATTACATTAACACACACCACCTCTGAGGTGAGTGTAGAGCGAGAGAACCAAACCCTCTTTGTTCTCTCTTCTCTTTTCTGTGATATCCTCACATGCCTCTTTGTTAAAGCCGAAACTTCAAAGTCAGAGAGAGAATAAAACAAGGTTAACTCAAACCCACTTGGCTGGGTAATGGGTATTGATTTATTTAACCATGGTTACCTGATCCTGGCCATGATCGGTTAGAATTGGGTTGGGGGCGTGTTCAGAGGTGAAGAATCTAACGGCAGGCGTCGATTTTGATGATGGAATTTGAAAGAATCTTGACCGTTGAGTGCGTGAACATGCATGTGTCCTTGTCACTGCTTTCGAAGTAAGACTCCCCCTCCCTGCCAAAGTGTTGCACTCTGTTGCCCAATATATATATATAATAAATAATTTTATTTGAATAACATTTTAAGGAGTTAATGTAAAATTTAACTATTTTTATCGACATATTAATATAAAATTGAATGAAAGTATAAAACTAATACCATCAATGCATAAAGCTTAAATTAGTACTCTTCTCTCCATCTTTGAATAATTGTCTAATTATAAATATTTACTAAAATTAAAAAGATTAATCAAGCACTAATATTAATAAAAATTAAAAATAGTTTACCAAATTGTTCTTTTAATACTTTAACTTCTTCTTTCTTGATTCATTAATAAATTAATAATATTTAATATGGATACTCCTATTAAAAAAATTAATACTACCTAAATTTTTAAAATGAACAACTATTCCTAAATAAAATAAAATTTTGAAATAGACAATTAAAAAGCGGAGGGAGTATAGTGCAAACTTATCCTCAATATAAATTGTATTTGAGCTTTTAAATGAAAATTAAAATAATGATTAGATATTATTGATCTTACAAAATATAAAAATAAAAGATACAAATAACATTCTATCATTCAATATTTACTCATTTTGTTTCTAACTAAATACTTCAATAAATTTATAAATAGAGAAATAATATATATATAAAATAATTAATAAGCTATTTAAATATGAAAATAATCTATATTTAAGAAAAATAATCCAAAAAATAACTTATATTATATCCGGTAGAGAACATGCATAAAATAAAATCAAAAGGTTTCAAAGGATATATATATATATTTTGAAAGAAAGAAAACGACAACGACAAATTGGAAAATGACTGTCTGGACAAATGACACCTATTTTCGAGAAAACTACGAGATTGCCATGCCTAGATATTAGCAACTATGTAGATAAGATCGCAAGAAAACTGAAAAGTGATTTTATTTATCAAATTTTATGGGATTGTATTAATACTTTTTTTCTTTCAGAAAACCAGTGATTTAATCCTCGAAAGATCAGATTATTCACGAAAAAGCTTTTGAAATATTTATCTGACAAAATAGCTTTTGACAACTATATTTGCATGCGGCCTTTTAAAGATACAATTTATCTGGCAAATTCATCTAAATATTAGTTAAACAGTTTTTATTAATAAAAATGATTTTTTTGAGGTCAATTTTATCAAATATATAATCCTTTAAAGGATAAAATTATGGTCATGTAATGCTAGCTTTGCATAAAAGAGATTATTTCTCAAAGATGTGATTTTTTTTATTAAAATGATGGATCTGTAATACAAACATGGCATAAAATATGAAATGTACCACTTTTGATATAAAAAAATCAAGACCCGTTGGCATTTAGTCCAATTTATCAAATGATATGATCTTTGTAGGGCCATAGACAAATTAAGTGTTTTTAAGGGCTATTTTGCTGGTAACATAATATTTTAAGAGCCAAATGGCTGTTCTCCTTTATTTTTAAAATTCTATCAAATTAATTCCTATTTTAACTATTTAAAATACTATACAACAAAGTAATTAGGATTAAGATAGCAGTGATGTGTTTATGTAATTTATATTTATATAAGGTAATAAGTTTCACTCTCATTCTTACAAATAAGATGCACATGCAACCTAAGGGAAAAAAAAATAAAACGAAGCAATGAAATTTTGATAATTTTCTGTTAGTACCAAATGAAAGGTGAATAAAACTAGCAAATCCTTTTTCTCTTCCCCCAAAACCTCACATTTCTTCTCACTTTGTTCATCTCTCACCTCATTTTTCCCTTCCTCTTATTGTACTTTTTATTTATTTTATTCTCAACCATAAACTCCATTGTTGTTCATTTTGTAGGTAGAAAAACACACGAAAATGGGGATTGAATTGTGTTTTGCTTATCTTTGCTTTTTAGCAACTGAAACTTCGAACAGAACACTATCAAGTGTCGAGTTTGAAGTGCAGAGGAAACAACGTTAGAGATTTCAAAAATTAACTTTTTGAAACATAGTGTCAGTAACTGATAAGCTAAAAAGATAAACTTTAGAAAGATATTAAATAATAAAACTTGGACAATGAAAGAAAAAGGATAAGGGAGAAGAAAATACTGCACACATATTTTATATTGGTTCGATCAACCTGAGAAAGAAGAAAACCGAATATTCTTTATAGTAGCCTTCACAAGCTATAACATGTGACCAATAAACAACCTCTACTGCCACAAACCAAGTAGTTATTCACCAACCTCTCCAAGCCGAACCCTGAGTAGTCTTGTACTAATCTCTCCAAGCTAACCTGAGTAATATTGTACTAGCATCTCTAAGCTAAATCGTGACCAACAAGACCACTTACTGTCGCATTGCAAATAGTTTTACATTAGCCTTTCCAAGTTATCTCATGCCGATCACTACTGGATCGAGGTTACAAGAGGTTAGTGTTTGGGTTTGCAATTCAAAATAACATACACTCAAGTTTCCTTAAATTATATAATGAATGACCTGCGATAGCTTGAATGACTCCTTTATAATGATTCTTCCTTGGAAGAATGTATAAATTATTCAGGAATATAGAAAGAAAATTTTTGCAAGCAAGGAAACTGATTACAAGAAGTAATGACCTTCATAGGAAAGATGATGAGAAAATTTTGCTATGTATTAGCACTTATGCAGTTGTCCACTGCTTTCCTTTGAAAACTCAGTTCGAGTGGTTAACCAAGTTAGTAGAAGAGATGACGTACTAGTATGTAATTGATTTTGACTTCAAATTTGAATTTCAAATTTTCCCTCCTGTTTCAGTGAAGTGCAGTGTTTTATTGTAAAGTGCACTTTCTAAAATACGATATCAGTTCCTTGATAAATAAATGATCTTTTAATCTTCAATCAAAGCAAGTATATGATTAAAACAATTGCAATGATGATGACTAAATGTTATAGAACATCCTTGCTTCAAAGTTGCCTTTATATCTTCATTCCATGAGTACTTTCTGAAGTCACGTTCTACTTTCTGAAGATCCCAGTCTTGGTTTCTTGTTTACGATTTGATCTGTTAATCATGTAAACGTACTTTGCATGATATAAATTTCACTTCTATTAAGCTTTTATCTCTTTTCACGAAATACAACATGTTTACACATATAAAGTGAATTTATTTTCAATTCAAGACATATTATGACATCCGGATAGACATGTTTGCTATATGAAGAAACTCAAGGGAAAACATTAGTCATTGTTCAAAATATTTTCTTAAGATTTGTTATGTCATCACTCAAAACATGTATTCTTAGCTTTTCTAAAGGGTTTTGGAGCTAATACCTTTTGGTCATCAAAACTCAGTATCCACTAGTTTCTAAAGGTTGAAGTGAGTTTCCGATCTCAAATATTCTTTTGATAGGTAATCCATAAGATGTTCCTCTTTGTTTATAGGCTTTAAAAAATGGTGGATGGGTAAATGTTTGATATTTTGGATACAAACTTAGTGAGTTAGAAGCTCTAATATTCAAATAAAGATTGTAGTGGATAAAGTCAATCCTTGATTATTATTATTTTTTTTCCTTTCAATTCTTAGGAACTCTAGGCTCCACGAATTGGGAATTTTACTTAATGGGCTTTGTAATTAATGAAGAATCTTCAAATAAATTATTTAAACTTGTCAGAATACTTGGGTTAGTCAAATACTATTGATGCGGAACATGCTACTCCCTCCGAAGCTGTTAGGAAGCAACTGATTGATTTCTTTATGCTGTGAATGATTATTTACTTAGTGACAAAATTTTAATTTTATTTTCATGGGAAAAACTAATTTGTTAAAGTTGATGAATTTTATTTTATGTTATTAGAATTATTTGATTAGCCATTTTCACTAACATTGAAGACAGAAACGTGTTTGGAGGAGGAAATGAAGATAGAAATCCCAAAATTGTCTTTATCCCAGAATAATTTTTGAGTTTATTTTCATACATTTACAAAGGAGATATGCTAGAGACATGTATCTGGGATACAAATTTAAAATACTTTTTTCCAAGAATATCCATTCAACCATTTCATATTCCATATTTACCCTTCCCACTTTTTAATTTTTCATCAAATATAACTTCATTTTTTTCATTTTTTCAACAATCATCACGTTTTTTATATCACTACCAAACACAGTTCCATCTCCTTTTTCAATACTGTATTTGTCTCTACTGTTTCACTATCTTCGCTTTTTCTGTCTTGGGACAAGTACCAAATACACCCTAAATGGGAATTCTAGTTGAACAAGGTGACTTTCTTGGGTTATGTTCTGTCTAAAGAAGGGATAAGCGTTGGTTTAAGAAAAGCAAAAGCAATGCAAAGTTAGCACAGGCTTACATCTATGATGAAGATTCGTAGTTTCCTTAGTCTTGCTGGATATTATTGCCATTTTGTTAAGGATTTCTCTAAACTAGCAAGTCCTTTGACAAAGTTGACATGGAAGTAAGTTAAATTATAATAGACTGATACATGTGAACAAAGTTTTCGACAATTGAAAAGTTTACTGATATCCACACCAGTGTTAGCATTGCCTGTTTTCGGTGGTGGTTATGAGTCTACTATAGTGCTTCTAGAGTTAGCCTTGGTTGTGTGTTAATGCAACATAAGAGAGTGATTGCCTATGTTTCTAAACAACTTAAGAAGCATGAGTAAAATTATCCCACACATGATTTAGAAATGGTAGTAATGATATTTGCTTTAAAGATTTGGAGACATTATTTATATGACATATGTGAGATCTTCACTGATGATAAAAGTCTCAAGTACATATATCAACAAAAGGACTTGAATTCAAGGCAAAGAAGGTAGATGGAGCCGTTAAACGAATATGATTGCACAATTATGTACTATCCATGAAAGTCAAATGTGGTTATCGATGCTTTGAGTAGAAACTTTGTGGGTAATCTTGTGCTCATAGTTAAGTTGAGAAGATCAATAGTGAAGGAATTCAAATAACTTATTGATGAGGAGTTCAATTTGCAATCACGAGTGCAAAGTCACTATTAGCTCATGTTCAAGTCTATTCTATGTGATTGGATAATGTTAAGGGTGATTAGGATAAGATACCTATTTGAATAAGGTAATGGAAAAAGTCGAAGAAGGGAAGGCTTCAAAGTTTTGTGTCTTGGCAAATGCTTATGCATTCCTAATATGGTAAATTTGAAAAAGAATATATTAAAGGAAGCATGTCATTCTTTTTATACCATTCTTCTAGGTTTTACAAAGATGTACAAAGATCGAAAGGAGTTCTATTAGCATAAATGGATGAAAAAGGAGGTAGCTAACTTTGTGTGTAGATGCTTAGTATGTCAACAAGTAAACATTGAACATTAAAAGCTTGCAGGATTACTTCAATAGATTGAATTAGCTTAATGGAAATGGGAAAGAATCACAATGGATTTTGTAATAGCGTTGCCTAAAATCACAAGGGGATATAGCTAAACTTGGGTGATTGTGACTTATTGACAAAGTCTGTTCATTCTCATTGATGTGGCAAAATTTCTTATACCATAAATATGACGAGCTATCACAATCAACAACATTTATAACATCAATAAAAATTAAAGCTTTCATCCAATACAAACAAGAAACCTTCTTAACACGTGCCACAATCAAAGAACCTTTAGTAAACTTCTATTGACCCCCACCAAAGGAACTAACATAACCTTCATCATTAAGAACTCCAGAAGAATTCAAATGGACATTAGATAAGTGTCTAACATTATTTAAAATTTACTTTGTGTCGATGCTGATTTCCCAAAAAAAAAAAAAAAAAAAAGCTATACCAGTACCAACTACCTTTGATTTATCATGTTTATGCATAATCAACACACCAAGTTGCTTGGAGTGTAAGAAGAAAAGAACTCTTTCCTTGATGTCACATGATAACTGGAACCATTGTTAGTAACACTGTTATAATCATCATAGGCAATATTGACCAAATTCTCATCACAAACAGTCACAAGATCATTTGCAGTAGTGGTGGCAACAAGGTCATCATCCTCATCATTCTTTTCCTTTTTCTTATCTTTGTCATCATTCTTCTACTTATAATAATACTCCTGAAGATGGCCCTTTTTACCACAGTAATCGCACTCATAATTTTTCTTCTTGTACTTTAATTTACTTATGTGCTTGCTTTTACTTCTATAATCATTTTCCTGATCTCTGTCTTTACTTCTCCTCCTATTTTCAATAACCAAGACCTTTGACTGTCAGTACAAAAAAATCAATGATTAGTGATCGATTTTTCGGTCACTAATTTCAAGAAATCGGTCGCTAAACTTAGTAATGACCGATTTAGTGACCGAAAATAGAAGTTTCTAAAACCATGGTAGCTAAAATATTAGTGACTGATTTTACCGATTTAGTGGCTCATTTTCTTATCTATACGACTAATTTTAGTTGGAAGTTTAGTGTGCTATTAGCGACCAATAAATTAATCACTAAATCTTGTGACTGATTTAGTGACCGATTTTCCCATCCATATAACTAAATTTAAATGACAGTTTGGTTTATCAGTCACTAATATGTGATCCCCAAAAAAAGAAAAAATTTAAATTTTTAAAATCACACTTTTAAAATTTAAATATATATTATCAAATAAGAAATTATATATCTATACATAAACAAACAAACTTAAAAATTGCTAATATACTTTAACAAGTAATTAACATCATACAACAATATAAGTCCGATCCAAATATTTCAAATTTCATTATAACATGAAGCCCTATAATCTAACATAAAAATAGAGATATGTATTAAAAACACTTTGGATAATAAATTTTCAATATATTCATAACAAATTCTTGCTTCCATGAGTCTTCAACACCTTCTATTGTGTCTTGAACTATTTTTTTTTAATCTTTAATGATTTACATGGGGTCTTGAATAATTTCTATAAAGTCTTCTACTTCGTCGATTGAGCCTTCAATCTTCTCTAATGAGTCAAAGGAGTCTTCCATTTTTTCAATTGAGCCTCCAACTTCTCTAATGAAGCTTCCACTTCTTCAATTGAGTCTTCAACTCTGTCACTATCAAGTGAAGATAGCAACTCGGTAGAGGAAAGAGAGTTGGCTAAGAAAGAAAAAGAAATGAAATCTTCATCTTACTCATCATTACTGATACAAGTCTCAGTTATACACAAGTTATGGCCTCTAAATATAACTACTAGCTATAACTGATAACTAACTAGCAAACTACTTAACCAACACACACATTATACACATGCTCTTATTCATATCAGATACGTAACAAGATTCAATTTTCATCATACCTAAAGTGGTTCTTTCTTTTCTTTGTGCAGAAAATGATTTAAACACCTAAGTCATATCAAAATTTAGACATTATTGTAGAGAAGTAACAATTAGTCATTAACAACACAACTACAGTTACATTTTATTAATTCACACAAACTCCTATTTTTATAGCACATACATTGCTTGTCCCCTGAATCAATTAGTTCATACAAACAAAAGAATTTTTACAAGGATAAAAGAAATTCACAAATTACAATCATGGGTTATAAGATTACCTCTAATAATTGAAATCTAAATTTACCAGAATTATATTGCCTACCTTATTACATGAGTTGTGTTTTTAAAGATTCATTTTACAGTAAAAAGAAATCCCTTTTCAAGAAAATAAAAAGCTAGACTACAAGGCAATGCATATTTACACCACCAAATATCAAATAGCTCTTGATAATAAATTAATAACCGTAATTCAACATATGAATATCATGAAACTTTAGCATTGATTCTCAGCTAGTGTGTTAAATGCTAACATCTTGAAACACCAGTAAGTTGCTGCATCATTTATTCCTTTTAATAAATTCTGTCTAATTTAACATGCATGTTGCCTCAATAATCACTTGATCTGATCATATATATGAGGAGAAAGAGCAATCTTTATAGTATTAATGTAGAGAAATTATATTTTACGCCTTAGTTTTCATTGAATGATTATGCTTCAAATCACCTTCTAATACAAAATTCAATTATGTTTTCATATGAAGGAGTCCAAAGCCCAAAAAATACAACTACTCCAAAACAGGGATTTCATAATTTCCATTGGAGTTTAGAGGACAGAAAAATGATACTTGTTAAATCGACTTAAGGAAATGCACCAAACAACACAACAATTGCATCATAGAAGCCAAAGCTAAATCCACCCATATTACAATTGCAGTACAGAAACTAAAAGGGGAACATGAAAAATACCAAAGAACATAACTAGAACCAAACCCAATAATGCCAAATTGAGATTGATTAACAATCAAACTAGAGACAGAGAGAGAAATACAAGGGCAGACCAATGGTTAGGCGGACGCTCAGCTTGTGACCTGCAATGTCAAGGCTTGCAATCTTTGGTGGCTCGTGAACATGCAGATTGAACTGTTGACGGCGGCAATGACAAATTGGAAGACTCAGCGGTGCTTCATGATGGCTGATAGGGGCCAACAATGATGGAGAGACAAGCTGATCAAGGAAAACGAAACATTAATGTAGCTACAACAATCCTACAAACCATCATGAAAAACACCTCAGAACAAATTTATCCACCTTTAGAAAATGTCATAAACTTTAGAAAATGAAGTTGATGGCATTCAGAAAAACTAATATCCACAAATTCATCCTTATTGATTTCACCCTTATCTACTATGCAGCAGAAGAATTTAAAGACAAAAACCAAATAAAACAAATAGAAAACATACTAATAAATTTCATCTCATTCTATCTCTTCTAGTTCCATCTTTAGAGTTAGACACTTTTTTCTATACAAATTTGGACAATGCAAAACCATTCTAGGGCTCTTTTTATCTTACCATGATCAAAGAGCAAGGAACCAACAGGAAAAAGGAACAGACTGGAATATGACACCAAGTAAAACCAGATTTATATATCTCAGAGCAACTGAACCCAGCAACAAATTTAAGCTAAAAGTACCATTCCATAAAAGTAATCTTGCAATGTCATTAGAATAATCCCCTTAACCCCACCATCACCCAATTAACACCCATCAGTTCAAAAGTAAACACAATTTATAATAAAATCGCCAAACCCCCCCCAGTTAGCTTTTTACAGTGAAATTGAAGTTTTAACATGAATTCAAACATCTTTTTAATAAAAAAAATTGACAGATACTGAAAGATGCGGCCAAACAAACAGAAAAAAAGGACATTAGAAAAATGAAACAAAAAGAATAGAAGAAAAAAAAAGAGGAACAGAAGGTGAACCAAGGGTGGTTGCTCTCCAAATCGGGGTCGTCGCGCGAAGGGCGAAGCAAAGGGGCTGGGTCGCTTTCAGATTGGGGTCGTTGCTCTTAGATCGGAGGTGGCTGTGCGAAGGGCAAAGAGGCGGCGTCGTGAGCAGATTGGTGGCTTCGCTCTCATATCGATGGTTTTTCAAGCTGTGTGTCGGCGTCCTTTTCAGATCCATGGAGAGTGGTGCGCCGGCATCCCTCTCAGATCTGTGGCGTCATGAGTAGAGCGGCCAAGAGCACAGTGTGGGAGCACGGAGCAGAGTGGGAGCACGCAGAACAAAGCAGGGCAGTGGACGAACACAACACAGCATAGGACCGGCGAAAGAAGAGGCGAATGGAGCAAGGGAGTAGGGGTCACAAACATACACACACTAATTTGGCATTATCTTTACCTTTTGAAAAAGAAAAAGGAAAAGAAGTGTTTGGATACAAATAATGCATCCCACGGATAGTTTCATTGCCAAAGATTAATGAAATGGAAAATTGGTCAATAAATTGATCACTAATTGAAATACTAATAATCGATTTAGAGACCGATTTTTATACAATCAATTATTTTAAATATAAATTAAATCAGTCACTAATTGAATATTAGTGACCAATTTTTATGAAAGAGATTATTTCTAATATGAATAAAAATCAGTCACTAATTGAAATATTAGTGACCAATTTAAAGACTCATTTTTATGAAAGAGATTATTTCTCTTATGAATAAAAATCGGTCACTAATTTCAATTAATGACCGATTTAGCAATCGATTTTTATGCAATAAATCATTTCTTGTATGAATAAAAATCGGTCATTAAATCAGTCACAAATCCATTATTTTAGTGACTGATTATTTCGGTCACAAAATTTGTCACTATTTGATGCATTTGTAGTATGAAGATGCTTGCTAAGTTTCTCTTCTGACTTCTTCATTCAAAATAAATTTTTTTATATAATCCATGGTCACAACACCAGCAAGAGCAGAACTAATGAAAGTAACACAAAGATTTTTCTAAGAATCTGGTAGAGTATTAACCAACTAAAGTCCCAAAATTTCATCTTCAAATTTAACACTCATGCAAACCAACTGATCAAACAAACCTTGAAATTCATGTAAGTGATCAGAAATAGAAGTACATTCCTTATACCTCAAATTCATCATCTACTTTAGCAAAAATAATTCGTTGTTCCTACATTTAGAGGCATATAAAGTTTTAAGCTTCTCCCATAAAGTCTTGGCATGTGAATCATTGGCAATATAATTCAAAACATTATCATCTACCTATTGTTGGATATAGCCACAAACTATCTCATGCTCAAAAGCCCATTCTTCCTCAAAATTATTCTCCAGTTTCTAAGTAGCAAATACCAGCAAATGTATCTTTTTTTTTTTCAAAGAGCAAATACTTCATCTTGCCTTTCCATCTATAATAATTAGTGTCCTTAAGCCAAATTATTCTACTATAATTAGGCTTCATTATTCAATCAAACAATATTCCCAAGCAAAATTAAGCAAGCTCTAATGCTAACTCTTAGGGACGGTAACAATATTCATGGGAATAAAACTTTTCTAGCTTGAAAGATCTTGTGAAATGCATAATATATGGCAAACTAAAAATATATAGCAAAAAATAATATCTCTAGAGTGCAAAAATTAAATAGGCAAAGGCAAGAAAGAATACAGAAAAAAATTTTAATGTGAAAAACCCCCAATAAGAAGGATAAAAAACCATGGGACCTAGTGTACAAAAAGTTCCACTATAAGAATATCATGGAGTACATCCAAAGAGTTCTAGAAAAAAAAAACTAAAAAATTAATAACCTACTTGTTACCAAAATAGTGGAAATAATACACAAACAGGTACAAACTACCATGACAAAATGGAGAGAGAATATAGTTCTGAGTATACCAGAAAAAGCCCATAGTGTCTAGAATAATTGGTTGAAATTTCATCCAAAACAGAGCACAAATGAGTACCAAGAAATATCACAAGTGAGCAAAAGTTTGCATCCAAAAGCATGAATAGTCAAGCAGTGCAACAACTTTAAAACAAGAATGAGAGATATGGTTTTCGCCATTGAAGCCAAACCTCTTTTATGTGATGCAAAATCAATTAGTCATATCACGTGACTTTCTTTAAAAAACCAAGTTGTAGATTTTTTTTCTCTCCAATAAACAAAATGTGAATTTCGGTCCACTTGTGGAGGCTTACACAAAAACTCCCAATTAACTTAAGTGGGGGGCAAAAGCCAAACCGACTATAGCGGGTTAGTCTTCAAATTTCCCTCTTGACAAACACTTTGTCAATATATCTGAACCATTATCATGTTGTGAATCTTTTTAAGCTCTATCATCTTATATTTTAGAATGCCAGGTATCCAATGGCACCACACATTAATGTGCTTATGGAATATTTCCATAGTATATAAACTTTTCAATCAATTCCCTGCCATTATTAAAAATAGAATTTTTATGGAATATTTCATTTCTAGCTCTATCTTCACCTTTCTCCCCCCATCTTACCACTCAAACCATCCACAACTGCACAAAACCATCACTGTGAGACTTTTGTTTTGGTTCTAGAGAAATAAGAGGGAAGAATGAAAAGAATAACCCCAAAATACAAATAAACCTATGAACCTAAAATGGGTTGGAATAATAACAATAAGAGATAAAAGAAAATGGGTATGGAGAAAGGTAATTATAGGAAGTGAGGAGAAATGAGATAATATTATTTTTTATGGTGGAAGGGTTGTTATGGTTGGGTATTATGAGATTTAGATCCTCCTTATTATCTCTATTGCATAAATAGTTGCATAACTTCAATCTTTTCTTTGGTTGTTACTAAGAAAGAAGCAACGAGACAAACGTTGGCTACTCAGGGGAACAAATTAATTAGTATATGGTGGTTATCTAAAATTACACAAGGAAGAAGTGGTAGTAAACTTATCTTCCTCACCTTCACCTATTTTTAAAACTATTGAATAAGACCACTCGTCCAATTGTGATTGGATAATGAGATACCATGAGATAATGGGATGATATTTGAGAATCATGGGTTGTAAGTGTGAATGTGCAGTCATGAGATGGTTTGTTGGTGGATAGGTTGGGGGTTTGGGCTAGATGGGTAGCTATGGTCGTTATGGTGGCTTGGGAAGATAGAAGATGAAAAGATGATGTTGATTTAGAGTAAACTGCACTAGTAGAGTGTATTGATAGTCTATGCTATCTTTTGTCATAGATTTCCATTCTATATACAGTAAATGGTTAGATCAATAAGCTATATGGTACACTTGACTTCATTTGGTTCACAATAGCATTGCATGTAATGTTTATGTAAAGGTGGTTAACTATAAGGACTGATTGAAAAAATCTTATATATCATAGGAACCTGATTACAAATTTTTATACTAGAAGGACCTAAGCATAAATTGAGTGGAATTATAGAGACTTATAGAATAACTAAACATTAAAAATATTCATTCAATCCAATAAATTTCCAACAAAGGCAAGATGTTAGAAAGTATTCATTCCTATTACTTAAAATTTTCAATTTATTCTTATTTTAGTTTTTGGTCTTTTAAAAATATGAAAAATGTTACTCAACATATATATATATATTGATTGTTATAGTGGAAAACTTTTTAAGGGAATGAAAAAACAAAAAATACAAAGGTACATAACACCCATGGGATGACCAAGCATTAGGAGGCCAAGGACTGCATTGGAAAAAGAGAAAAAGATAAAGGAAACTACAACTACCTCCCTTGAGGTCAATTGATATTACACATACTCTTTCCTTATATTTAAAATTGCACAACTTCCCTTAATTTTTTACGTGACATTACACTTTACTTCCTTTATAATTAAGAGACCACGAATTTTATATAATTTTTACTTTTAAAAAGTTTTAAAATATATAAAATGATTTTTATATCTATAATAATTTTCTTTCCTTCTAGTTGATTGCCATTCCTATATATCGCCATCCAATCACCTCCATTAACCACACATACAACTTGTAAAGGTTGGCGGTCTTACCAGCATTGTCCAACCAAACAACTATAATCTTATACTGCATTGTAGGGAATAAAATAAACCAAAACCTTCATATCATTGCCCCTATCATCTTCCTTTTCCATTATCTACTTAACTTCAAACTAGTCACCTAATCAATCACTCAAAACAATTAGTGATTCTAGAAGAAACCCATCAATTTTGACCAAAAAGGGTATTTGAAAAATATAATTTTCAACCCAAAAAAGCTTCCAACTTATGTTGGATCAATGTCAAATTAAAGGTATGAAGAACTAGAAAAACCAAAAAAAGAAAACACATATATCGATCCTAGAACATGTTATGAGCAAATTGTAAAGAGAATCAAAGTTGTTTATTGTGGTGGATTAGAATCACAAGAACCTCAATTTCTGATCTTGTAAAGGAATCAAGAGGCCCTGTGGGACCCAAAAATCCCCTTTAATGTCCTCCTTACACCTTCCAACACTGAGCAAGTAAGTAGCAGCATTTGTGCCGCCTTCCTTGCCACAATCTTGCCATGAAGCTGTAGTGGCCTAAGGATGGTAGAGCCATGCACACGGAGGAAAAGGACGTGCAGGAGGAAAAGAAAGAAGAAGAGAATGACAACGCGATAAAGGAAATAGAGGTCTTGTGCTTGTGGAATATCTGCATTGCATTTTAGAAGTTGTTGGTGGATATTCCATTCTTAGGGAAAGGGGTGGGCCGTGCTATGGTGGTGGTGGCAAATGGCGATAGTTGGGAATGACAAAGAACTACACAATGGACAAGTAGGATTCTTAGGGTTTTTAATAATTAATGGTACACTAGAAATTCTCTAAATTATATTAACAAAAATTAACACCATTTGTTCTAAGGGAAGTAGGTGTAATTTTAATAATAAGGAAGAGGTAAATATAATATCAATTGACATGTTGGGAGATAACTATAATTTATTAAAAAAAAGAACATAGTCATAATAAGTCATATTTAAATCTATTTGCCATTATCTTTAATTCTTATATAAAGTTTTAAAATGTAAATATTAGTGGACGAGAAGCCCATAACTAAATGAGTTTATGTTCATTTTAATCACTGATTTTATACCTGTGAGTCATTTTAATCTATAACTTTTAAAATGAGTCAAAATAATCCCTGACATTATAAAAAAAAAGTTAAGTTAGTCTCTCATCCAATTTTTATTTAACATTTTGCCAAATGAGGATGTGTATCATTAAATAATACTTTGACATATCATGTGTCATCTAAAGTATAATAAAGTTTAAAGGTACTCATTTTGACATATAAAATTGCACAAAATGAGTTATTTTATGACTTGAAAAGGATATTAAAATTTTAAACACTAAAATAAGTAATATTAAAATTAATTATACTTTAGATGATATAAGATATATCAAAGTATCAATTAATATTACACATCATTGGTTTATTAATAAAATGTTAAATAAAAGTGAGTTAAAAGACTAATACATTTTGTAATGTCAAGAACTAATTTGAGTTATTTTAAAAGTTAGCGATTAAAATGACTCATAAATATAAATTAAGAGAATAAAATGAACATTAACTCTAATTTAATTGAAAGAAAATCTCATTATCAATTTGAAACATCCATTTAAGTTATTGAACCAAAAAAAAATCTTAAAATCATATTATAACAATTAAAATAAATTTTGGACACAATTGTACTATGAAAAATCATTTTTGGTTAAGTTATGGATATGTATCAAGGAAAATAGTAACTAATCCTCTCAAGTTGTTGAACTCATAAATATGAGTTTTATTTTTAGTCACAATCTTCTGTATATGCATCGTAGCAATTAAATCACTTATTACATGCTTAACGAGTCAAATTAGAATTAAAACTATTCTTATCCGTGATACTGTTCAGCAATTCGGGCCCTTGGAAAAATAGTGAAAAAAGAAGAAGCAATTATTAAAGTTCATTCCCCTTCTTGCTTGCTTCTCCTGTCCCATGCGCGGGTTAACCGCGGCCACGTCTTTTGCCGCTTTGACCTCCTCATTGAAAATGCATCCAAAAATTTTGGGATTTTGTTTAAAAAATGAGCATTACGTTCAACAACCTTCCTTTAAGAGCTTGCAAAGGACTCACCTAAACTAAAGCCATATCATGATTTACGCAATGACCATTTCATTAGTTGCTGTTTGTGTCTTGGTCATCATTTGTCACTTTGACTAAAATGCCACAAACTCATTTCTTCAACTTTATTTATCTTAATACACACAATGCCATTGGATTAGTTTCTTTTACCTCCATGTGGTCCACTCCTCCCACATCAAGCCCTCTTTATTCACTCTCTGTTCACATTATTAATTTTCGCAACATTTATTTGGGTGCACCACTAATCTATAACATTAGCTAAAGTTTCTTTTAACATTGTGAAAATATATATATATTATTAACTTAATCATTCATCGATTAAGCCAATCCGTACTTCTAAGAATTCTTCTATCACTGATTTTGTAGTATGCGTATAATGATGGACCAAAACAACATTGCCTATATGGATAATTGCTGATCTTCCTTTTGAATATTCAATCTCAATGCCATGTCTACATGTGTTGTTCTATTACACTTCATTACTGTACAACCAAGTCAAATGTCTCCTCTTCCACTTGTGTTAGGAAGATTTAACTCTTTTACTAAATATGTTCTTTTTTTTATTTATATAAATTAGCATGAACAGTGCAATATAAGGTTAGTTTATTTTAAAAATAATTTTAGAATAATAATTAATTTTGTATAATGAAAAGTTTATGAAAAAAATGTTGAACAATAGTTTTATGCTTTCAATTCATACTTTTAATTTTTATTATTTCATAATTATTAATGTATTTAAAATTAGAAAGAATATGCCTTATTTGATCAAATTTTATAATTTATTAAAATTTCAAATTTGTAATTTTATGTATAATCAATGTGGGCCCTCATAACCCTCAATGCATGGGTTCTTTGACTTATTATGACTCTAGATGGTCACGATGTTATTGATTGTGAACCAATATTAATGACCATACTTTTGTAATTTATTTCATGTCCTATAAACATTCTTTAATAATTTAATTTTTTTTGTTATTGAGCTCTTTTGTCTTACCAAGTTCCATATCACTCACATTAGTGAACCGTTATATGTTTCGATACAACGAAATATTCTTATTTTTAACTAGTAGTTTTGTTTGTTTGGGTAATTGATCACATTTTTTGTTAAGAAATGGATTGGATTGATATTATTTGTTTGGATATAGCTAATAATTTCATTTAATATAGTGCACCTATTTGATCCAATAAGTACATTATATTATAAACTAATCATTTAACCTGTACGATGTGCGGCGTGATAATGAAATATAGTTTATTGATCATTATCGAAAAGAAAAAAATAATTAAATATACCTTATAACAAATTGAATATATAAATTAGTTTTGAAAATAATTAATAGTTAACTAATTAAAAAATGAACAAAATATAAAAAAGTATGTACCTAAAATGAGTCATTTTGTTTTATATCTTACTTTGAATATCATATTTATAAGGCTGAAAAAATCTGGGTAGACAATCTTTAACTAACAACAAAAAGTTTATTTTATGAAAAATTTACACATTTCGATAAATGAAATAGTTGAATAATGAAAGGGAATAAGAGAGTAATATTACTATATCATAAGTCATTTATATACTTTTAGTAACCTAGATTATTTTATTTATAAAATGTAAAAATCTATTTTATAATTAATAAAAAATAATAAATAAATTTAATTTCCATTATTTTAAATACATCCATTTCCTTTTATATCCTTTTAGTAAATTAAAATATTAATTTTAAAATATATATTATAATTAGTAAAAGAAATCATGAATAATCTTAATTTATTTCAACTCAGTTACAACTTCTTTCCTAGTTTATAAACATTGCTATAAGTAGTAAAAACATAAATAACATCTATTTAATTACACCTCATTTCCTTTTATGCCATTTTACTAAATTGAAATATCTGATTTAATGTATTAATTTATTTTCAAATAATTATATAGTTAAACAATTAAATAAATAAATAAAAAGGAAGTATAAATGAATATGTTCCTGAAATTAGCCATTCTATTTGATATTTTGTCTTGTGTATTATATTGATAAAATTGAGAAAATTTCAATATACAGCCTTTAGCAAACAATAAAGATTTTATTTTATAAAATTATTACAGGTTCAATAGATAAAATTATTGAATAATAAAAAAGAATAAGTTAATAATTTTCCTATATAATTATTCATTTACATTATTTTAATAAATTAAAATATCTAATCTATAAAAATATAAAATATTATGAATAACCTTAATTATATACAAAATAGATTTTTTAGAATACTCAAATATTTGTCCATATATGATCTAAAACACACATTATCAGGCATAAAAATATAAATATATATCCATTTCACTTACTTTATCCCTATTAAACTCAAACAATAGCTCAAGAATTCCAAGTCATTAATCAATTTTTGAAGTCTTACTTTTCCAACCCTTCTTGCCTAATAAATTCTCAGGCGCATTATGCTAATATCTCAATCATAAATTCCAAAATAATTATCCGCAAAGAACTACTCAAGAAATTGATTTTGATTAGATGCTAAGAAATTGACCAAGCAAATTATATTTATATATTACTTTTGTATAATTCACTGTGTAAATAATATAAAAAGATAAATACATAATAAAGACTCTGAGCATTTAGATGTCAGACTCATATGCAAGGATTTCTTTTTAATTAAATTAGACATTTAATTATTCTAAAAATTTAAATTTGAATCATGAGATAAAATTAAAATTGAATAATATTTTATTTTTTCCTTTAATTCAAATTTTGATTATTATCATATTCATTGATTCAATAATTGCTAAAATCAAGTTGATATCAAGTAAGTTTAATACCAATTAAGTCGTTATGATCGATCCATAATAATATAGAGATATCGTCCATTACTGATCAATGATAACCAATTAATATATGCAGTATTTAATGTCAAATTGTTTGAATAATATGAAGCCATTACTTTAATTTAGTTGTGTACATTAAATTGACTCCTTATTTAGTCTTAACTATTACGTATGGCTTAAGGGGTATAACGTATCATATGATAAGATTTTTTTAATCATATTAAATATTTCTTCTAAAGATTAAAATTTAAATTATGAGATAAAATAATTAATGGATAGTTCTTTTATTTTTTTAATTGCAATTTTTAACTATTGTCATATCATAAAAAAAGAATATCATAGTATCAATATACAAATAGAGATAAAAAAAGACATAGAAAGAATAAAAAAAATTAAAAAAAGTAATAAAGAAGCAGAAATATTGAATGAAAAACAAAAATTAAATTAAAAATTTTAAAAATACTGAAGAGAATTGTAAAAACTAAGCTCAAATAAATAAAATAAAATAAAAATAATAAACCACATTAGAAAAAATAAATGAAAATAATAAACAAAATACTTTCTCGCAAATACGAAATTAAAAATGAAATTAATGGAGAGTAAAAGTTTAAAACATTAAATACTAAATTTAAAATGAATAATTTCATGTAATAGCAAAAATGTAAAATAAAGTTTAAGAATAGTCACTATCATTTTTAATTGTATAACAACAAACTTGTGCACAATGCTTATTTTAGTTTCCTTATTAGTTCACTCATATCATTTTATGCTTATTCAAGTTCCCTTATTAGTTCACTCGTACCATCTAAAACATAAAAACTTCTCATGAATCAACGAATTGGTACCACAAGTCAATGCCTTCGATATATCCTATTCCCATGGCTAAAATGCTAAGGTAGTGAAAAAAAAAAATTAAAACTTGAATAAACAAAATACAAATATGTATGCAAATGAGCAACTTACACAAAATCAAAGCTTATCCGAGCTCCAACTCCCAAAAATATTAATCAAAGAATTGGAAGGAAATAAAATGACGAAAGATGAACAATAATTGTAAAACTTAGAGCTTGAACTTGCATAAACCATGCCCTGCAAGATTTTGATGAGAAATAAAAAATATTCTTTTCACGCTCATTCGATAATCAAATCATGTTTCACAAACAAAGAATGAAAGTCCGAGAGGAAAAAGCTGAAAAAACAAAGAAACAGAAACATGATGACAGGATAAGCAAAAGAATAAAGATGATGACAGTAAAAGAATGAGAGCATAAAAACTGTTAAAGAAAAAACAAAAAGAGAAAGAACAAATAGAGTAAAGTAGAATATGAGAGATTGAAGTTCAAAAGAGAAGAAAAAAATGAATATATATTTATTAAAATTTTCAGGTCATAATTCACCAAATATATTGATATCTCACATTAAAATAATCAAATATTTATGTAATTGGAATTTATTTAATATTTGATAATGTATATAGAATTTAAAATTTTTAGTGTAAATCATATCAGATCATTTTTCGAAAAGGAAACTATTGAATAAATGTAAAAAATTAGATCATATAAAATCATTGTTTCATGCCTATGATTTTAAAAAATTATGCTTGTGTGAAGGTGGTTTTAAATTTGAAAGAATATGGATCAATTTATATTGATATGATATTGGATTAATTGTTTTAATTGATTGATCATATAATGTAAATATTCATCATAATTGATTGATTTACGTTTGGTTTGCGGAATACTTTTACATTCTTGGAAATCTGAGAAGGGAATGCAATGTTTTCATATTTGGTCTAGGACAGAGAAAGTATTCCCAAAAAAATTTCATTTCAGGGAACAAAGATGCCCCCATTTTCATTCCTATCCTACACCATGGGAATGTTTGATTCTTATTGGAAGGGAATGCTTTAGAAGCTGGAAAGACTAAATTGCCCTTAATCGGACCACATGGACAATTCCAAACCACGTGACCGGTTGACCTTTGCCGATCAACACCATTTTATCATGTGTATTTTTGAAAAAATACATTATTTTTCGAGAATGTTACTTAGTATTTGATTTACATAAAAAATGCTTTTATATTGTATTCTTAGGAAAACTATTACGAGGGATAGCTTTCCTAGGAATTAGATTTTGAGGAATGTAAAAATATTACACAAACCAAATGCCTCTAAAGAATATTGGTTTTAAGAATGAGTGGTTGCCTTTTTTGGACATTGTTGTCTAATCTAAGAGCAGAGAGCTGTTAATGTATTCCGCTTTTTGAACAAGGTTCTGTGGTTGTGATTTACGACCCCTAAATGTGAAAGTCATCCTTGAGGTGATTTTGTAGTTGCTACATGGTGGAGGCAATGGGGTTAATCCATGGTTTTCATTTTCTTTTGCCCTATTTTGTTTTATTAACGTTGAATAAAAAATGGGGTGTGGTCAACTAATAAGAAAATAGGTTTTGGCCTGCTATTAAGAGATTTGGAACTTGTTTGGAAGTGTTTTTATTTTAAAAATTTTTAAAACTGTTTTAAAAAATTGTTTTAAGGGAACGTAATCCACTTGCCGTGGATTGTGAACCAAAATTTTTAACATAAAATCCACTGCCTATGGACTATGAAGCATAAAAATTGAAAAAAAAATATTTTTATATTTTTTTAGAATAGTGATATTTAAATTCATAATTAGTGATATCATTTTGACATATTTTTATCGAACTTTGACTAACTTATAAAATCCAAACTAAGTGAAGTACATGTCTCTCAACCAATTAAATAAAATAACATCTATCATTATTTTCAGATTTGATGGGGAACTGAATCTGCTGCCAGCGGATTATATGCCATGGCCGTTTTCCTTTGAGCGGGAATTCAATGAGCAGATTATGTACCAATTTTTTTTTTTTTTTTTAACATTTTGGAGCATAATTTGTTTCTAGTGGATTTGTTTCTTGCTCTGATACTCATCTCAATTTTTTTTTAATATGAAAACCCATATTCTCATTTTATCAAAACTCATTAAAATTAATTTTCCTCACTTTTTTAGCACCAAAAAACATATGCCACTTTTAACATCTGTTTACGTATAAATGAGTAAAGAGTTATGTTATTTGTACTTATGATATATGAGATATTGTATCAACTCATAACTCATCTATCATTGAATAGTGTGTAGATCTAATTCAAATAGGTTGTATATTTCATTTGATGATAGATGATATGTGAGTCAATATGATACTTTATACTTTGTGAATATTTTTTATGAGCAAATAAGTCGCTTTACCGTAGATTTTTTCCATCTGAATAGGTAATTCAGATTTTGGGTGTCACAATCAGGAGGAACATTGCTTCTGTGGAATCAAGAAGCATGAAGAAGGTCCAACAGATACAACAAGAGCAAGCCTGCGTGTTGGCTTGTGAAAGATGACCACTCTCTAGCAATGTCAATTATAGCTGTCAATTAGAATTTGAGGCTGAGTCATTGTTTCTACACAATTATTGTTATTTTAATTTTGTTTGCCTGGCAAGTCAAAGATTCTGTCCCAGACCCTTTCATCTGTTGGGAAGAAGACGAGTGCCACTTTGCACAATCTGCAAGGCCAGGCGTTTCCCCAAAAGGCTTCTAAATTATTGTCACTATTTTTTTTTTCTATTATCACTTTCATTATCACTAATATTTATTTAGATTTACTAAAATATTTATATTTCATTATTAATTTAACTATTTAATAATAAAACATATCTTACACTATATATAAGCTACTTACCAATCCCTTCTTCAATTCGTAAAATATAATTATAAGTTCAATTTTTTATTTTTTTTATTCTTATAAATGTGTATGTTAATCATATAGATATCTATAAAATCATTCAATCAACTTAAAAATAAAAATATGTCTTGATTATAAAATTAGAGAATATTTTTAAGATATTTTTATTAAAGATGTGAGTCGATATAATCTTAATTTCTTTTCATGATATAATTCTCACTTCCATTAAGTTTTCATCTCTTTAAACGAAATAAAACATATTTGCACATGTCATGTAGATATTTTTGCTTTAAGAATCATGTTGGGATAATGTAAGGACCTCTTTAATACTTCAAGAAACTCAAAGAAAATATTAGTTATTCTTCAAAATATTTTATTTGAATTGGTTGTGTTATCATTCAAAACACTTTGCTATCAGTATATAGATATTAAACTCTTATTGTTATTTCTTCTTACTTATGTTTTTCCTAAATGTCATTGTTTAGGTAACTATTTTTTTAAGAAAGTTTTGACAACAAAAACAATATATAAATATAAATGTCAATATTAAATATAACGTATCTTATTGAAAAATTATATAACTAATGTATCTTTTTAAAATATTTTTCTAATGTATTCACGTGTCTTATTAAAAAAAAATTAATGTATCTTTTTAAAAAATTTCTCTAAATTATAATCAAGTCATGTTGATCGAATGATTTTATAGATACCGATATGTGATTGACATACTCATTTATCAAAAATATGAAATTGAACTTATATGATTATACTATATAAATAGAAGAGAGGATTGGTAGGTCAACTTATATATAATGTAAGATATGTTTTATTGTCAAATAGTTAATAGTTAAATTTGTAATTGAATATAGGTAATTCAATGAACCTAAATAAATATTAGTGATAGTAAGAGTAACAATAGTAAAAAAAAGTGGCAATATCCACCCCCTAAAGCTAGTTGTAAATGGGGTTTGGGCAGCGGATAAGGGGAGCATTTTTTTTTGGCACATCAAAATTTTAGAAATGATGAAGTTTAAGTTTACGATCTCATGCATATTATTCTTATTCCAATTTTGATAGAAATATTTTTAAAAAGAATTTCATTGTCTGGTGAATTCGCTTTTACTAATTACATGTTAATTTTTTTAAATCAAATCATGGTTATATTTTGGATTTAATTGTTGTTCAATTATATATCATCACATAATTGAATATAGTTAATTTTCATATTTATTATTAGAAAAATCATGTACAAAAGGAATTTAACAATATATTTGGCTTGTCTGGTTGAATTTCTAGAAAAAGATCTATTTTAAAATGATATTTTTAAAAGATTCAAAAACAAGTAATTTTAAGCACAAATATAAGATTAATTTATATTTAAATATAATATTAAAAATCTTTATTTATTTTAAACATATTTTTTATGTTATAGAAAAGATTTTTTTTCTAACAGAAAAAAAGTATAACTTTTGAAAAAATATTTAAAAATTTTTTCTAATAATTATATTTTTACTAAAAAATTTTACATAACCATATCAAAAAATAAAAAAACTATTTTTTAATAAAAAATATTTTTAAAATAAAGAAATGATACACAAATGGGACCATAGATCCATCTTACTTTTTCATATAATTTTTGCGATGAGTGCTGAATAGGCGTTGCAGCATACTACCAAATTGATAAATTTCTAAAAATTGAATTGCTCACAAGATATGTAGTATGGTGCAAAATTCAGGTAATCTCACATGGATATTGATGTCTAACAGACTATGCAAGATGAGTGGTTTTGAAATAGCATTCAATGCAAATTATATGAGCAATAAACTAAATATAATAAAAGCACTAGCACAAGGTGATTCTCAAGCCAAATGATAGGTTTATCATCAACACACACAATTTGTCAAATAATTGGAAGATAGCTATATATGTATGTCAACTATGCAATCACATAATCAACATTGGAATTCACTTAGCAATTTACCAATTACTTAACAATGAGCTAGCACACACAATTAGACAATTTCAATCACAACCTCTAGATGCATAAACCAACTTAAGCATCAATTACTATAGCTTGGTCCTTAACTAAAGACTAATTCTAGTCCACTTAGTTAGTCAAACAATTAGATTATATTAATTAACTCACTCTACTATAAATGCTCTCAAGATCATTATCCACATGCATATCTAAGACACTCCCTAATAAAACACATATTCAATCAAAATAAGCTTACCACAATAAGGGAAGGAACAAGAGGAAATAGAAAATGAAACCAAGACTTCCTTGAAGCTAAAATTTGAAAACAACAATCCTTAACTCATGAATCCATTGATCTATTAGAGGAAAACTGCTTCGCTGTTAAGGGAGGTTACAAGAGAAAATTAATTCTAAACTTAAAAAGAAGAGGTGGAAAGAAGAAAAGAAGAGAAGAGAAAAGAAGAAGAGAGGGAGAAAAGGAAAAGAGTAAAGAGAGGGAGAGGAGGAAAGGAGGAGGACCAAAACTAACCTAAGCATATCCTAATATGAGTGTGTAATTCGTGTATGTTCTTTTTGTAACGCCTCGATTTTATCTATTTGTACAAAATAATCAAAATATCCCTGAAGTCATTTTTGTACAAATTTCAAGAATGACATAGCCTATACATACATTCTTAGAGGATTAGTTTAATATTTGAAGGGATTAGAAGCATTTGGTATGCCTCTAGATGCAAAAATAAAAATTCCTGTGTTTTCGGATAAAATTACCAAGATACCCTTAAGGTAATTTTCTCATCATCGAAGTGAGATCAAACTCGATCATTACTGAGAATTAAATATGTTTCTTATGGCGATGTATGATGATTATATGTGATTTGTAAAGTTCTAGAAAGACTCTGTGTGAAATTACCATTTTGCTCATAATAAATGGTAGTTAAACTTAGTCAAAGTAATCAAGAAAATATAGCCAATATTAGACTCAAAATAAAAGTGGTTTTATTTTATTTATTAATCTTGGATAAGGTATAAAAGTGGTTTTATTTTATTTATTAATCTTGGATAAGGTGAGGTGGCACAAAAGGATGAAATAGCACTTATAAGAGTTTGTAACCTCTACTATTCTTGTTTTCTTAGGCCTAAATACCCCTAAGTAAATTGGATTAAACATATTGATATATTCAAGATTAAATCCTAGCACTTGGAACAAGATTAAATACCCATAAGTGATTATTTTAAATTGTAATCATTCAAGAAACACTATATTACTCCTAATCCTAATTCCCATTTTTACAGAGATGCAAAAATGACCCTTACCTAAGCATGTAGGCCTTGGCACCCTCCCCCATAATTACCCTTTCATTTCATTCTTTTGTGGCAAATATCTAAGACACCTTACACCCTAATATGTCATACTATCTCTCATTTGCATTTCCCTTTCTTTTTCTTTTTTTTTTTTTTTGTAGGAGAGACTTGGTCTTCAAGTTTAGAGCTCAATTATGGAATCTAGAGAAAATACTTAGTTTTCATGATTTTAAGATTAGACGGTAGCTATAAAGAAACAAATGGAGTTAACGGTTGTGAAAGATTGTTAACCTTGGTACTAAGTTATCCCACAGAGGACAATCTCGACCTCAGAGTATTCAGAGAGTGGAATCTAGTTAGATATCTAAAATCGAACCTTCTTATAAGGTATCCATAGAGATCAGAGTATTACCAGAGTATTATTAATATATTACTGTTATTCATGATTTACAAAGATTACTAGTTTTGAGATTATTATACATATAAATATGAAATGGTTTTACGGATATTGCATTCTTATTAATATGCCTCTGTATTCTTATTGGTTGTCCCATGCAAGGGTTGTGGGTGAGAATCTGCTCACTTAGTTTTAAATAAAACTCACCTAGCTTTTCCTCCCCACTATAGATACAATAGCTACTTTGAGTTCTTCTCAGCCTCTTTCCCAACACCATTAGTATATTCAACTTGGTGAACTTTACTTTATGGTGAAGTATTTTGTTATTTAATAGAGTGCTCCAGTGGTATTGTGGCCAGGGTCTTAAACCATACATGTTTTTGCATTTTGGATACCATGACTTAGATTTGTTATGCATTTAAAAATGTTATAATTTTTCATGGTTCCTTTGTATAGAGCAACTCAAAGTATATATATCATATTATTATTATTATAGATTCAAACTTGAATTATGAAATGGTTATACATGCTTACTATATATGTTTCGGGAATGCAAGTGATTTACATTTGGAAATGGAATTTATGTTCAAAATTACACATATTGTAAATCTTAGTGACTATGAGGTTTATGTGGGAATGAGATTACTCACTTGTTAATCACATTCCCAGATTGCGACATGATAGAAAGAAATGTAAAGTTGTTGTCAAAAGGGTTATGATCGAAATGATGAAAACTTTGAACTTCGCATGCATGTCTTTAGGGAGTGAGTACAAGTGCTTGGTTTTGACAACACATGTATTTGTTAGAATTAATTGATTGGTTTGATGGGCTAGTAGGAGTGGTTAATAATTGTAATAAAAGTCGGAGAGTTGGTGCTTGTCAAATGCGGAATTGTGATATGATAAAGAAATCTTAGAATTTGACCTCAACTGTGGTCTAAGGGGTAATTTAATGTGGTTCTGATGTGCTCGTCGGATTGAAGAAGCTTGTGGACTTAGGAGAATTTGAAATGCAAAAGTGACTCATTCTGATGAAGACATAGCAGCACATGGAGCGTCGAAGAAATGACAGGTGGCAAGCGCCGGCCAGCTCGGGATGCACGTCTCTTGAGATTGTCGAAGTGGTTACCATACACGTTCATCATTAAGTGAAGATTGTGGGTGCATGGAGAACATAAGAACCGAGAAGAGGCCGATGCCCACGTCGAACCAATCAGAGCGTGACAATTAGCATGAGCGGTTAGTGAGTTAGCCTTAGGATTTGTGTCTAGAAATAAGAGACTTGACTCATTCATTAGTGTTGATGTGACCAATCTTGTTTGGGACTTGTCTTAGACTCTAACATCGCAAGCGCAAATAGAGCAATAGGCTTTGGTTTGTGAGTGAGATTGTCTACCCTTTAGTATTAATTCTTTTTCAATTATGTTATTTATTTTCATTTCATTTATTGTTCTTTCAATTTCTTTGTTGTTTTCATTTACTTTCTATGCACCTTAATATTCTTCAATACCACTCATCTTCTTCAAGCTCTTCACACTTCACATAAACCCTAAAGTCCCCTTGAGAGGAAGTGATTTCCTTCTCCGAACGTGAGATCGGGAATCAAAGGGCTATAACTAATTAGCACCATCAACGCTTCTTGACTAAATTTTTCAAATCAAAACATAAATATACGAATTATCTAAATTGTAATGTTATTAAACATGTTAAAGTAAACAATTCAGTTCACATCCTCCACCCCGCGATTTGAGAGTGAAAGAACCAAACGTGTACTAAATACTTAGAACCAATTCGAATTTAACTCCGTCTTGATTGAAATTCAAGCGATAGTTTACCATGTATTTGAACGTGCATATACGCTGTAAGTTTTACAAAAAGCAACGAGCTTCCTTGGATCAAACTTAGGAGCAATTTTTCGTTACGTACTACTAGCTCCATTCATTTGATTGAACGAAATTATAACACAATATAAGAGAGGAAATCTAGCTATTTTTTAACTTTCCCCAGCGACATAGAAACATTTGTGATTGCATGTGTTATCTATGTCCGTTCCCTCTTCCTGGTGTGGGGGATTTACTTCCCAGTGTTCAGAAGATATTGCAAATGTGATCTTTTTCTCCGTGGTGTTCTTTCCCTTCTGTTTCCTTCAGTGTACATTTTGCTCCCCATTCCCTAGTTTTTCTCTTGTTTGTTAAATTTCTCAACCTGCACTGATGAGTTGTCGATCATTTTATTGAGGGTGTCACATTTGCCAAGTGATGCTGGGTCACCCTCAATGCCCACCGGGACCTGTTTTTGCTCCAATTCAATTCAAGAAAAATTGTTAGGTGTAACATTTTATTTATTAGTTATCCCATTATTAGTTTTACGGACCATTATTGTTTCTTATTTTTCCAGCAATTTTATTAAAATAGTTGATATGTCAATTAATAAATAGAATAGAGTAAAATTTTTTTTTTTTAACTCTAAGAGCACTTAAGGATTTTTTTTTCAATTCAATCCTTATCCACAAGATATTAATATGGTTCAACTCACCTATGTTGTTTGCATCCAATGCAATGCATAGTCACAACCTTGCCTCTTTCATTTCCCTCTTCTCTTTGTGAAACTTGTTTGGACTATTGGCCATTTTTCCTTCACCTCACTGTGCCAATCAGCCAAAAAATTCCTGTTTCAACAACCCTACTGATTCCCAATTAGGGCCATCTTGTTGACTCCCTCGCTCAATTTTAGAGCCTAAAAAAGTGTCTAAAATCTGACACTGAAAGCTCCTTTCCACTTGATAATGAGAGTTCAAGGGTAACACGTTATTTGTATTTTTCTAATTGAAAAAGCATGTAGAAAGTGTTTATAAGCTGGCAATTTTTGTCTTTAACTTGCACAATTCAACAAACGAATACGTAGGAGGGATGTGACATTTGTATACTAGTACACTAATCGTCCAATGAGAGTGTTGTAATTCGCATCTAAAGAGAATGGTTAGGCCAACAAGTTTTGATAATCAGATGTAGTTGTAGTTCCACTTACGTATCGTTTGGAGAAGAAGAGCATGTATAATTGGAAAACAAATGCAGGGAAGGGATAATAAAAAATACAAAAAAAAAGAAAAAACAAAGGTCATGATCGTTTCCATTTTCATATTGCGCCTTCAATGATTGACTAGAATTGCAGCCATGTGAAGTACATGAGGATTTCAAGCATTGCAAGATTATGCAACCACTATGTCTATGTAAACCTCTTTTTATTCAAAGGTTGGAAAATGATATCCAATGATCAACGCATAAGGGGATTTCATATATTTTTTATTCGGCGGTGGTGGACGAAAATAAGATTAAAAAAAAAAAGGCATGCTTTTTGTTTTCGATGTTTTTAGTTTTGATACTTGATTTTTTATTTAATTTAAAGTAGTCCCTTTTTTGTGCCAAGTGTACCAACGGACGAACAGAATTGACGGCAACAGTAGTCAAAATTACATTTATTTTCGTCATTTCATTCATCATTAATTTTACTTTCGTTAATTAAGTTTTATGTGGTCCAAATTCTTGTTAAAAGAAATGCAATATGTAATTAATTCATAACTTTGTTTGGTCCATTGGTTCACCGTTTTGGGGTGAATGAAGTGGAAGAGTAGCATCGTAAGGATATTTGCTGCCAAAAGCATCATTGAGTATAACAACACTTCCTTTTGCCAGAACTTTGGTTGAAAGTCACAAAAATATTTTGAATTCAATTTATATGTATTCATAATATAAAACTATTTTATATGGTCAACAAATAAAAATTTAAGAAGATACGAAATCATGATAAATAGTTATTACATGGACAATTATTCAAGATGATTTGGCATTTTATCAAAATTTTATTGATTGACAACAGAAAAAAAAATTATAATCTCGATGTGTGACAATTAAACTCAAATACTTAACATAAACTTATATCACTGTCACATGTCTTAAAATTCCTATTGGGCTAAAGATAACTGGTTAATTGGGATGAGAAGGTAAGATGCACATCGAAGTCTCAATATCAAAAGCATTTTACATTCTAAGCATTCTATTCACAAAATTAGACAAGTGAATTCATTCCCTCTACTGTGTGATTTTAGACGAAGAGGGTTTGGATGTTGAGATGATGAGATGATTAACATGTCTCTGCTACTCTTTAATGCAGGGATTAATTTTGATAAAAAGAATTTAACAACATCAAACAACCATATATCATTATATGCATCACTTTTAAGGTGTGATAGTTAGAATCAAACATTTCTTCTTTTTTCTTTTATTGATATAACAATGTATAACCTGATGATTATGTAAATTTTTTTCGTATATATTAAAATTAAATCCCTTAATATTTGCCATTCCATGAGCCACATCAAAGAAATGTGTTAATGTGTTGTGTGAAATTATAAATATTTCATTTTTTTAGGAAAAGAGACACATTTCACCATATAAAAAAGATATACTTTTTTTTAAAAAAAAATGAGATTGCTATTTTTCAAAATGAAAAAAGTGAAGAATAAATATAACAAACAGATTAAATTAAAAAAAAGAAGTAAAACCTCTTTGCTGAAAAAATAATTACACTGATGAGTTAGAAAAGTTATTAAAATTGAGCTAATGATGAGGTATCTGTGTGAATTGTATGAGATTATAAATATCATTATCTTTAAAATTGTGACGTAAAAAGAAAAAAGAAAAAATCTTATATTAGAGAGACCCACAAAATTGGGTGCTCAACAACAGAATTGGGTAGCATGCGGTATCATAACGCATGACGAATGCATGGTGGTTCTGCTTTTATGAGGATGGATGATTAAACTGTTGAATTGGATAGGAGTCTCACTCAGTTCTAAAGGGGAAATGAGCACAAGAAGTCCCCACCTTTGTTGCCCCAAACTGTGCCTCCCCTACATTCAATCTTGCAAGCAAGGAAGGGTAAACCCCTATAGGTGTCAAAACATGTTGGCTCATCCTATTTATGTCTGTCTTGTCAAAAATCCCTAAAATATAAGATAGGGCAGTCCATATTGTCAAAACAAAATGAACTGAAATAGCCAATCCATTTTAGGATGGGCTGGGCCAATCCATTTTAGGATGGGCTGGCCTGTTCGTCAAAAAATAAAAAAAATTTCAAAAAATAACTTTTAATATTTTGATAAATTTTTTAAAAGAAGTTTTTTAAATATATATATATAATATTTTTCAAGGTATGTAACAACTCTGTACCAACTTTGACTAAAAAATATTATTGCTAATAGTTTTGTTTGTGAATTATGATATTGTTTTAATTTTGAGTAAGTAGTATCAATTATACAGTATTGATGAATATACACATTTCTTTTTTTTTTTTTCTTTTTTTTGTCACAAAATTCTTACTTAAATTATGATTTTTTTTCTGAAAAAAAAAAAAAAGGCTTGGTCTATGGACGAAGCGGGACAGGTTACACGAGCTAAAATGTTTTGAGTGGCTCAAAATTTCAACCTAACCCACTAAAAGTGTCAATTTTGACAAATCAAGTTGAGAAGCTCATCCCGTTTTCACATGTGTACCCAAAACCAACAAACACAAATGGATCTTGGTTTCAAACGTCGAAAGGTGAGGGAAACGGATGGACAGGACAAGGGAGAATAGAGGACCACATAAATGGCCTGGTGATGTCACCCACTTAGCCCTTGTTGCATGATAAAGGAAAAGAAAAAGGTAGTGTCAAAAGCCAAACCCACCATTGCATATCTTTGCTTCTCATTTCAGCTAGTCCATGTTTAGCATTGGGGAATTGTAACATGCATGAATTTAGGACCCGGGGGGAAATCGCTTAAAGTCATATTCTCAGAGTCTATTTGGTTTTGATTTTCGAGTTTCAATTTTTATTTCATGTTTTGTCAAAGAAATTTTGAAAATTGTAAAAATTATAAAAAAATTTAGTTTTTAATATTTTCTTTACAATATTCTAAAAACTGAAAAAATAAAAATAAAAACTGAAAGTTAAAAATTGAAAATTGAGACCAAACATACCCTTATTATTTTAAAGATGAAAATAACAAGCTTAAAAAGAATAAACATATCTAAATTTAAGATATTAATTTAGTCTCAAATTTTTTTGACATCAAATAAATTTGTGAAAGGCTACATGTGATATCATGTGAGTCGCTAAAAGGTTTCAACATCAAACATGTCCTTAACTATTAGAATGTGAGATCACTTTAGTCCCTTTTGAAGCTTATTTAAGTCAGTAAGTCATCAAATTACGCCTCAGTTGAAAATCAACTTCAAATTCGCTCTTGAAATTTTGAAAGCTCTCTTGAAGTAAGTTGGCAAAAGTCAGACGAGTTAATCTCTACGTTGGCAAACATTAGTCAAATTAGTCTCTCAAGTGACTAGTTTGATAGAATTTTATCAACTTTCTAGGATCTGAGAAGAGTTTTCAAAACTTTAGTGACAGATTTAGAGTCAGATATGACCACATGTGAATTATCAGAACTCCTCACCACCAATCCGCTGCTAGTGGCTTAAGTATATATGTAATTTAATTTTTGAATCGAATAACTTATCTCTAACCATAGAAAGCATTTGAAAAAGCTCCCTCTATACTAGCCTCCCATTTGAAAAACCAAACGACATGTTTCCCTTCTGTTTTTCCGTGCTTTGTAACCTAGTGAAGCTTAGGAAGTTCCCATTTGCTTTTTTGACTGCACCATGTTTTTATGTAATGGTCAAACAGTGAACAGGAAACAGGAAGATACTCTGGTTCCCATAAAGGCCTAAAAATCTATATCCAAAATAAATCAAATGGGCTTGAAGGAAAAATTTGCTTTTACTAAACTTCGCTTTAAGTAACATGGGTAGGCCCACTTCAAGTGTCAAATGTCAAAATACACAGTAAAAAGCTGCAAGCCATTTTCATTTTTTTTAAAAAAAAGAGATGCTAGCCATTTATAAAAAAAAAAAAGGAAGAGGAAACTGCTAGACCAAAATTACAACTGTCTATGGGTCACATTAATTCTGCCCAAAAAAAAACAGTCTAAACTTAAATACTTGGCTTGCTAATGCCTTCCTTGAGGGGATGCTTATTCTTATAAAAAAGTAAAAGTCAATTTTTTTTTTTGTTTAATAAACATAAAAACTTAGGTTTTTTTTTCCAAATTTGGTTTGTAATATCTGAAACTTAAAAGATTAATATAGTCTTACTTTATTTAATGATAATAAATATAAAAATTATATTTTTTTAAATATTTATATTCATTATAGTTGTTTTGAATTTTGAAAGTAACTTTATAATATATTTATTAGACATTATTATTATGGCTCCTCCTTATTAAGAATAATTTCTATACTATTTTACCATACAATACTACTATAACTTTATAAGAACGACTTTTCAACGGCCCAAAATGTTCAACCCCTCTCAAATCAAACCAAGCCTAAGTAAATCAAATTTGAGTAGGCAAACAAAGTGTAAAATTACTTAATTTTATGTCAGTTATTGTTGTTGAAAAAATAAATAAATTATTGTTAAAATATACTGATATAATTCTGTACAAATCAATAGTTGAAAATTTGCTCCGACTTTTATGTATTATCTTTCAAGAATGCCTCGATCTCAAATTATTAAAGTAGAATGTGAGATTTTTGTAAGAAAGTATAAGCAAAAATAAGTTAATCTAATGGGAAAAAAGAAAAAAAGAAGATTGCTATATAACCCCAGCATGATCCAACAGCCCTTCCAGAAACCATTTTCAAATGTGCTTAGCATTTTGACCAAAGCAAATGTACTTAGCATCAGACCAAACAAAAACCAATATGCTGAGCAGGTAAAAATACAGAAAAAGAGATGAGCTATTTAGATAGTAGTGACTGCACGACCAAATAAAAAAAAAAATAATAATAGCGACCGTGTAGAGGGTTTGGTAATGGTCTCCAAAGGACTGCTGGCTTTTAAAAAACAAAAGCCAATTTTCTATTTAATAAATTAAAAAATTGGGGAACTTTTGAGAATATATCATGTGATATTTTTTAGATTTGACTTTCACTATCTAAAATTCAACAGACTAATATGATATTACTGTAATTAATGATAATAAGCATAAAAATCATTATCTTTAATATCTATGTATATTATTCTTTTTAGATTTTTGAAGCATATTTACCAAATACTATCATCATGATTCCCACTTACTGAGAGCAAATTCTATATTATTTTACCAAAATAATACTACTATAATTTTTTAAAAATAGCCTTTTAAGGATACCAAAAAGTTCAACATTTCCCAAAAATAGAATCAACCTTTTGTTTTGGGGCAAGAGAGTCGACGTAAGTTTGCATGTGTGTGTGAACTTGGCCTTAAGCAAACGAACATGATTTGTTAACAATACTGCTTTGCTATTTTATAGATTACTCTTCAAAGGGAAAAATTATGGAACTGAAAATGATTTTGGCCTTGCAAACATTATGTTATATACTGAACACAAAACACTGATGATTTTAGGGGTTTAGCCCCACTCCTGTCTCAAAAGTCAATATACCCCAGTGTGGAGTAGCCGTACGTGCAAGTCAAGATCAATAAAGTTCCATAAACTTGAGCAAATCCTCCCGGCCATACCTTTCAAGCACGGAAATACTTCTAGCCATTACATGAATAAGGATGACCAAACCAAAAAGAAAAAAGAAATGAATAAGAGCCTAATAGAAGAAAAGGAAATCACTTTGTAAAACAACAGTCAAATGGAAGTGGGTAGCTATAGTTGAAACAATAAACTAACATCCCTTCCAACATTGGCCAATCCTAATTATCTAAAATCGCCCTCCTCTTTCTCATCAAAAGAAGCTCCAACTAACCAGTTGAAAGCATAGAGAAAGGTTGCAAGCAAGGGCCACATAGAGTCAGGACACCTATGGATAGTATACAGCAATATGGGAAAGGTTGCTTGTAAACAGAAGCAGTTAGAACAACCAAACAAGCAGACAACTGAACCACATGCAATATGAGAATGATGAATTAAATATTGCTTGCTATATTCACTAACCAATTCATGAAGGTTTCTTGTCACCAGAAGAAATTAGATCAAACAAGCAACAATGCAGACCTCACAATCCTATGTCCTAGGGAATATGTATTCGGAATAAGTATATTGTTACATTCTCATCCCCACAGAAAAACAAGGTAAATGCAACCCATAGTAGAAAAGTCTAGTCTGTGTTCCTCAGCTGCCACAAAATGATGAATCTGATAGAAACAAGAAAGATTACATATAATACAAAGAACCAATTGCACTTTGCCAAAACTATCAAATATCAATGCATTGATTCACTAAATAACTGCTTGGCCCTGATATGAAAATTCTGCTTTTTCAAGGATTACTGTCTTTCCCATTACTGCCTATTCCTTCTAAAACTTATGTATTTTTTTTTTTTGTACTTCTACCGTAGAGGGTGAGCTTGGTGTAATAGCAAGGCTAATACATTGTGACTTTTGGGTCATTGGTTCAAGTTGTGGAAACAACCTATCTGCTCATTGGAGTAAGGTTGCACAGGTATAAGTATATCCCTCCCCAATGATACCATTTCTTCCTTAACTTTCTACTTTCTTTTACTTCCTAAGAGAAGCAACAATCTCATGCTTCTTTTCAGTATACTTCAGCTGTCACTTCAAAGCATTTTTATATGTTTGACTGACTCAATTATAATAAGTGTTGTTTTTTTGAATTAAACTAAAATGCGACTTTTGTTGATTTCACAACACACTGCTTCATCCTTCAAATATCTGATCAATACTAAAAATCTGATCATTAAACAAGTTATATGAAATTTGAAGCTAATTGGTTTTCAATCACATGAACAGAACATTCATAACTATTACAATATCAAAAACCTCTTGAACTTATTATTATTAGTATAAGGGGAGATAATCGAGTAAAGCTTAGTATGAACTTAAGCATCTAATTGCAGATTTCCAAGCACGTACTATAGGGAGGAATATGTTCTGTTTTGAATGTAAAATTCTTCATATAAATGAACATCGTCTTGAATCAACACAATATGAACTAGGCTACTACAAAATTCAACCATGGAAGAACCAACGTCTGCTCTACTTAGCAACAAGAACTGTTTGAAAAAGCTTATTAAATTACATGAAAACGTATTGTTGATGGTGCGTTGGGAAGCGCTATTCGCGAATTAGCATTTTTCATCAAATTCTCTAAAATTTCAACAGAAATCTCAATGTCCATAACTTCCCATAAGTTTCCCTCTCTCAATTTACTCTTCAATTACCATGCACACGCACCAACAAATAGATCAAAACAAAAACCCAAAAAAAAAAAAAAGAGAGAGAGAGAGTGAATTTTGCACAATTTGAGTAGTGCTCTCCCACACCAAACAACAAAAAAAAAAAAGGTTAAAAGAAACAAAAAATCAACATTGTTCCCAAAAACAGAACAGTTCTCAATTTCTCATAACCCAACTTATCCAAAAAACAGCAGCATGTATTTCTCTAAAGCATCACTAACCTTTTCAAACTTCAAGCATCGCTATCGTCGTCGTCGCCGCCGTCATCATCATTGGCAGCAACATTACAGGCGTCACTGGCAATATGCAGCCCGGGATGAACCGTCCGCCGCCGAGTCCTCGACGGAAGAATGTTATTCAAATCAACCTCCGCAAGAGGATCATCCGAAAAATCACTGTCCGCGCCGGAAACGTTGCCGTCTTCCTCCGAATCATCATCATCACTGTCGTCACTGTCCTCATCATCATCGTCGTCCTCCTCCTCCTCCTCCTCTTCTATCAATTTCCCTTTCCCCTTGTCATCACGCAAAACCCCCTTCCCCTTTGGGTCCACCTCAGCCTCGCCGTTGGACTCCTCGTCGTCGTCATCCTCCTCATCATCGTCACCTCCTTCTTCTTCTTCTACTTTATCATCGACGACGTCGTTTTGGAGCTCGTTGCCGTCGTTTCCAGGTTCGGAACAATCGGTGTGATTTTTGGAGTTGGGTTCGTTGTTGTTGTTGTTGTTGTCGTCGTCGTCCAAAGTAGCGAGCTTGGGGGCTTTGTTAGGAGGGTCTTGGGTGCCGAGGGGTTTTGGATCGTCGGGCTTGCGCTTCGAGGGGAATGTGGGTTCTTGGGGGTCCTTGAGTTCGGCCATGAATCTTGGTGTGGAAGAAGAGGTTTCTGGTTGGGGATGTGACCGTGTCAAATATTAGGGACGGGGACAAGTTAGGGTTTTTCAGGGGACTCGGTGGTAAAATGCCAAGCAGCACATCTTGATACTATTTAGTTATACACCCAAAGCAAATTTTTTAGGTTGATTATATATTCTTTATTTTTAACTATTAAATAATTATCACTTTTATTAGATGATTTAATTTAATAATTAATAATAAAGAATTCATAACGAATAAACCCACTGTAAAAAAAAAAAAAAAGCACCTATTTCATAGTGCAATTGCAATTTGTAAGGCATAGATTTTCACCATATGGTATATGTGTTGAAACTTGAAACCTCACTAACCCTTGATCTTTCTTGCACTAAATACAAGTCCCGTCAATGTTAAGAGAGTGGAATCAGTATTAGCCCACAATTTGGCCAAACTTGCATTTTCTTCATTTGATCTTATAAAGCTTGAAATTTTGAAGCAGTCAAATCATTTTTTTTTTTTTTGGGTCGTGGTCAATCAAATATTTATGCAATTAAAAGAAGAAAAGGAGGAAAAAAAAAACTTCAACCCAATGAGTCCAACAACTAAATTGACTTGACATTTGTATTGGTACGGACTAAACAAAGAGTTGGAACCAGATGATATCATGGTATGGTATCCTTGGGGTAGTGTCATATGAAGTTGGGTGTCTATTTAGCCTAATTTATTTATTCTTAGACTTAGTTTGATATTAGAGTGACTTTTTGAAAACTATTGATTTATTTGGGCTCTTAAAAAACTGCTCAATCATGATAGTATTATTTGCTAAACTAATATAGATATTGCTCATATAATCCAAAATTATTATTGTAACATCCTTTCTTTTAAAATAATAATAAATAATAAAATAGTCTATGTGTAATAATTGTAAGTCATGTATCAAATTTAAATATTTTATTGGTCTTATTTAATAATTTTATATTAATATCTATTTTAAATATTAGATTAAAATGTTAAAATACATATATTAATTATTTAATATGAGACCATAAACTATTAGTAATAGACTCAAAATATATTGTGCCAAGTTAAGAATAAAATTTATTAAGAGTAATAAGTAATAATATGTTAAGTATTAATGATTAGGTGTATAACTTTTACACAAACAAAATATATAGAATAATTTTAAAAAAAAAGGGCGTCGATTTATGCACAACAACCAACTTCCTGTCGGTTTGATGGCTGTGCGTTTCTATATATATATATATGTGCTATGTGTGTATTATGTGAAAGGAAAAGAAGGAAAAGAAAGAAAAAAAAACAAGAAAAGAAAGAAGGGAAAGTGAGAGAGAGGGAGAGAGAACGTGAGAATAGAGAAAGAGAAAGGAGAAAGAGAAGAGAGAAAAGAGAGAAGAAAGAGAGAAAAGAGAGGATAAAGCTCAACTAGTCCACATAATCTCCATCTGTCAGTCAAACTTGAGGTAGGAATGAATTTATTTTATGCAAAATAAAACCATGGTTATAATTATTATTACTATTACTCATTTTATATACTGTCATTGTACATTATAGATACTCATTGTTATTTATTATTGTTATTCTTTTATAATTATGGGCTTGAATATTGGTAAAAATAATATTAATAAAATTTCATTCTCTCTCTACCGATCCCATCGGTTTTCCGCGCTCCGGTTTCTTATTAATTATAAAGATTCCATTCTCTCTTCACCGGCCCCGCTTGCTCATCAAGGCTCCTGCTTTCTTTTTATCACTAAATTATAAATATTTTCTTCTCTCCCCATCGGTCCAATGCGGAGTACCGCCGTTCTGATTTCTTTATTTATTTTAACATTTCTTTACACTTATGCAAATTGTTATTTAATTCAAGTGAGTTAAATATTCCTTTATGTTGCTATCTATTGTACATTAATTTATCATTCTTCCATTTTAGAATTTATGATATTATCTATATAATAATATATTAATTTGAGTTATCAATATTTATATTAATAATTAAACTGGTAACTCTATGGTTTAATAAGTTTTATTAAGGCATTAATTTATTTGGTTTTAATTTATTTATGCATGAATTTATAAATGTTATGCATTGATGTTTCACTATTTAAATTAATTTATGAGCTCTTATTATAGATTAATAGTATGATTTCCTTATTATGAAATTATGAACAGTAACTTTTAAATTAATTTAAAAAGAATATGACTAATTAAAGTTTGCCGCTAATCACAGATAAGGCAGAGGGATACACATAAGATCCCTTTAAGTTACCTGCCTTGGTTAGAATGGCTAAGAGGTTTGCTTTGTCGTCACAATATAAAGAATAAAGAATGAGAATTTCCTAAGTTAAGGCCTTCAACGATGTGTGAGACAAGCAAACAAATGAAAGAGAAATTAAAATAAATAAATTACAGATTTAATAAGATTTGTATGACATGTTATATATGACATAATTTATATGATAAATGCTTATGTTCATATAACACTATTGTACCCATGTGTATTTTCCGTGCAAACACGGCTAAAACCAACCATAGTTCAACTATTTTAAAACTATTCATTTCTAGTGAGAATTTTCTTAAATTCTCATTTTTTTTCTTTATTTTATTTCTAGTGGTTTCAGATTAGCCAAGTAGCATCGAATGAAAGGCAGCTGCTATAAGTTTATGGACTTATGTTTAATTAATGTGTGATTTTATGTTGTAATTTTTATTTTGTACCTAATGATATTAAATTGCCATGCTAGAACTTTATGTTTGTAACCTTTTTACTTAATGTAAATCGTTGTGCTTCATGTGTACACTCATATTATTAACCTATTAATAAACTGGTATTACATTTATGGTATCAGAGCCCCGTTCTCTATCTATTATAGAAGTTATGTGTAGAATGAGTCTCTTTTATTTGCATGTCATGGCCCTAGTTTCTCTATGCATGCCTTATAGTATTCTCAATGCACTAAATATATAATATTGAGCCTGATCAACTCAATATTGGGTTATTTATGTACTTGTAGGACTATATGGCATCAAGAGATCAAGGAATCCCAGAAGATCAGAGTGCACCAAATGTCACTCCATCAGGGATGATGGAAGCCATGATGAGTCTAGCTGAAGCTGTCAAAGCCCAGACAGAATCAAATAAGATACTTTTTCAACAAATGCAAGAGACTCAACATAGGAATAACCATCATAATGGGGAAAATAGTGGAAACTTTACTCGGGGAACACTAGTAACTAATCACAATTACCAAGAGCTATCAGAGTTTAGGAAAGCTTCACCACCTTCATTCCATGGGGAAAATGACCCAATTCTTGCTGAAAAATAGGTCATGCAATTAGAAAAGATCTTTAGTGTTTTAGGGTGTACAGGCATACAAAAAGTAGTTTTTGCCACCTATATGTTAGAAGGGGAAGCAGAACACTGGTGGAGGGGTGCCAAAAGTTTGTTAGAGTCTAGCAAAATTGAAATTACTTGGGAAGTATTCTTGACCACTTTCTTTGATAAGTACTTCCCTAATAATGCTAAGGATGAGAAAAGCTGAGTTTATACAACTCAAGCAGGGGAATATGACCATAGGTCAGTATGTGGCTAGATTCGATGAACTATCCAAATTTTCTTCTTATCTGAAAAGTAACCCAGATGGGCGATGGAAGGCAACAAAATTTAGTTAGGTCTAAGGCCTGAGATTAGAGACAAGGTATCTACCCTAGAGATTAAAGACTATGCCACTCTAGTCAACAAATGTAAGATAGCTGAAAAGAGCTACCTAGACCTGGAGTCAGAAAAAGAAAGGCAAAATTTTCTCAAAAAAAAGTGGATGACGGAAACTCAAAAGAAAAATAATTTTAAGAGTGGAGTGAACCCAGGGAAGGGAAAACAATTTTTGACTAGGGAACCTTTACCTACATGCAATAAGTGTGGAAAATCTCATGGATCCAAACCTTGCCTTTTTGGACAAAATGTTTGCTACCGATGCGGAAAGCCAGGACACTATATTAAGGACTGCACTAATGGGAAACCATTAAACAACCTTACACCAAGACCACAAACTAAAGGGAGAGTATTTACTTTTAATGGTGAAGAGGCAGTTCATTCTTCTAAGATGATCAAACGTATATGCTTCATAAAAAATTATCCCTTAACTGCATTGTTTGACTCAGGAGCTACACATTCCTTCATATCTATTGACTGCGTCAAGAAGTTAAAATTGTCTCTATCTTATTTGCCTTTTGATCTGTTAGTTTCCACTCCCACAGGAGCAAAAGTTTCTACCTCTTATGCCTATTTACACTGTCCTATTTTAATTAAAGGAATACCTTTTATTATTGATCTTATTTGTTTACCTTTGTCTGGTGTTGATATCATAATTGGAATGGACTGGATGTCTTCTAATAATATTCTTCTATATTGTCCCAAAAAGCTTGCTTACTTTTACAATAACCCAGTCAAAAAACAAAATTCCTTTGACACCTTTTCCCTAAATGCCACTCAAGTAGAGAAGTGTCTCTTATATAAAGTTCAAGGAGTTCTCCTTTATTCTTTAAATACTGAGGTTGAAAAACATAGAAATAGCATACCTTTAGTGAGAGATTTTCCAGAAGTATTTCCTAAGGATATAGTGAACCTGCCACTAGAAAGAGAAGTTGAGTTTTCCATTGATCTAATACCTGGAACAGGACCTCTATCCTTTGCACCTTATAGAATGCCACTTCTAGAGCTTAATGAACTTAAGAAACAAATTGAGGATTTGTTGTCCAAAGGATTTATCAGGCCTAGTGTATCACCATGGGGTGCACCAGTTTTGCTGGTCAAGAAAAAGGATGGAAGCATGAGGTTGTGCATAGATTATAGACAGTTGAATAAGGTCACAATTAAAAATAAGTACCCATTCCCTAGAATAGATGACCTATTGGATCAACTTTTAGGAGCATCAATTTTCTCAAAAATTGATTTTAGATCAGGATATCATCAAATAAAAGTAAAGTAAGAAGATATATCTAAGACAGTCTTTAGGACTAGGTATGGTCACTATTGTGAACACTCGATTTTGTCCGGCCTTCTGAAGAAAATTTCAAAACTCGCATATTTTACTTTCTCTCTTAAAGTCTTTTCAAAATAAAAAATAAAAAATAGAGTTGTTTTGTAGTCCCTTGGTTTGCTTCTTTTGAAAAATGTGCGTCTTTTGTTTCAATTGAAAACTCAAAAAAATGTTGTTTATAAGTTGGTCTAATT
This sequence comes from Dalbergia cultrata, assembly GCA_031216105.1. Lineage (NCBI taxonomy): Eukaryota > Viridiplantae > Streptophyta > Magnoliopsida > Fabales > Fabaceae > Dalbergia > Dalbergia cultrata. The sequence goes on along the minus strand of CM062353.1, from coordinate 22,822,107 downwards.
CTGTTTCAAGCTTTTTTGTAACTTATTCACGTTTGTTCACAGTCCAGTACATTTCAGGCCACTAGTTGGTCCCTTTTGTTTTCGGTAAAAAAAAAAACAATAAAATTGTTAACCCATTTCTTTCCAACCCAATTCGGCTTTTTCTTTCAGTTACAAAAAAATGGAATGAAAATAAATGTGTCCGGACACCACATCATGGGTCCTTTTCTCTGCCCCTGCAGCAACTCCACTTCTTTTGGTCCAACACGCTGCGCAAACAACAAGCAGCCTGCAGGAGTGATGGACATTCTGCAAAGTGATAGGCATGCCAGAAGCAAGGCAGAAGCGTGGGAGGCAGTTCAGCATTGGGCTCCTTCAGCATCTGAGAGACAAGATGGGATTAAGGAACTGATAAGACCAAGCTCGACATAAAAAGGGGGGGAGAACAATCAGAGGAGGAGACAACTCACTCTCACTACTGTGACCACAACCTGAAACTCACCACGCCATTCAGCAACTTCCATTCCCATGGCGAACAAAACAGCCACCATCACCGTCACCATCACCTAACTCATCCATCACCAACATTTGCAGCCAACCAAAAATCCAAATCAGAAGTAAAACAAGACAAAATAAAAAAAAAAAGGGAAGGAAAGCAGATCTATCAGCCGGGGACCAATAGTGGAAGTACCTTGAAACCGCGCCCAGTTCTGGAGTTCCTTACTGCAACTGGTGACGTCCTTGAGCTGCTACCTTCACTGCGCATCATCACCCCCTGCTGCTGTTTACGAATCTACCGTCTGAGTGTCGAACTAAACCAGCCACGCCACGATCCCCCTCCGCCTCATAGCCCAGAACCTTCCAGCCATGCCAGAGCCACCGATAGTAGCTCCCTTCCGGCCTCCCTGACCGTGAACAGCCACCGATCTTCCAACACCACCCAGCATCATCGCAAACCATTTAGCCAGCCAACACAATGGAGAACCACTCCAGCCTAGGCTCACGCAGGATCTATCCACCCCACTCAACCAGCTAGCTCCATCACCGAACAGCTCCCCACACGATCTACTAGATCGCGCGCAGCAAACCACCTCTTCCCCCGCTCACAGCCGCGATCCTCCTTATCAGCTCCGCCCAGAAAACCACCGCGACCTCGCACTCCTCCCTTCGCCAGCCATAGCCCAGCTTGCCGCGCCTCCGTCCAGCCTCTCACCGCTGCGAAACTCCCCCTTCCTTTCCCCCTTCGCGCACAGACCGCGAACCATACGCGAAGAAGTCTCCCTCGCGACCTGAACTCCCAGCCCTTGTCGGTGCAATGAACCCGCCGCGGGTCCTCCCTTCGCCGTCGCCAACCGCTGCCACGGTTTTCCTTCTCTCTCTCTCTCCGCGTCTCTGCGTCGCTGCTCTCTCTCTCTCTCTCTCTCTCTCTCAGTGTGCATGTGTGTGTCTGTTTGGGGAAGGGGTGGGGTTAGGTTAAGATTTTTTTTTTCTTTAGTGTTATTCGGTTTGGGTGTTTGGGCCTTGGTTTCTCTTTTTCTGTGTGTGTGTGTGTCTGTTTTTTTTTTTTAAGTTCTTTTTTGTTTTTGTAGAATTGAGCCTCCCTTAAGGTTCAGAACAAAAAACCAAAAAACATTCTGAAGTTTTTTTTTTCTCATTAGAGTTTAGGACTACTTTAAAAAAATATACAAAAAAATAAAATTAAAAAAATGAATAATAATATATAAAAATGAAAAATAATAAAAATAATAAAAAATAAAAATATTATTTTATCCGTGCAATGGTCAATAACCATGACTGAGAGGTGGATTCTTCCTTCATATATTATTGAATCATAGAGATTCACTAAGTAACCTAGTGCGGCCTTGAATCTCATGCAAAAATCGGATTTTCTTTTAACAGTTTGACAATAAAAAAATCATTTTCAAAATCAAAATCAACCAAAAATCATTTTCAAATTTAAAATCCATTAACACATTTTTATCTTCAAAATTAAAATCAATCAACACAGCTTTTGAGTTTTATCTTAATTAAAACCCATTAACACACAAGCATTTTCTACAGAATAACGTGGTTTTGAGTTCCTCATTGCACCAGAGGGTACGTCGGCGTAGCTTACAACTATCAAACCAAAGTTAATTTTTCATTAAATTGTTTTCTTTTAATTTAATTTCTTTCTATTTTATTTTACTTTATATTTTACATAATTGCTAACTTTTGGGGAAAAATAAATATTTTAAAGTCATAATTAATTTGCATAGTAAGCTCTAGGGTAATCGTATTTATACGGATGTATTAGGGGTGCAGTGGGATTAAGTTTCCACCCTTCCCTAATCATAATCAGACTCCCGGACCTTAAATCTCATTTTAAAGACCAGTTTGCAAAATCAAAGGTTTTCCAATTTTTCTAGAATTAAAATTGATGGCGACTCCCAAACATTTTTAAAAAAACCAAACGATCGCCATCCGAGTCTCGGCGCGCCCCCTCCGGGTACGTTGTGACAACTATGAATATCTTGTTATGCCTTTTGAACTTACCAATGCTCCTGCAGTATTTATGGATTACATGAATAGGATTTTTAGGCCTTATCTTGACAAATTTGTGGTAGTCTTTATAGATGATATTCTTATCTATTCAAAGACTAAGGAGGAACATGAACAACATCTTAGAATAGTGTTGCAGACTTTGAAGGACAAGCAGTTGTATGCTAAGCTAGAAAAATGTGAGTTTTGGATGCAGGAGGTAAAGTTTCTAGGTCATGTGATCACTCAAGGAGGAGTGGTTGTAGATCCAAGCAAGGTTGAAGCCGTAGTTCACTGGGAAAGGCCAAAAACAGTCACTGAGATTAGGAGTTTTCTTGGATTAGCTGGCTATTACAGGAGGTTCATTAAAGGATTTTCCCAACTAGTTTTACCATTGACTAGGTTAACTAGGAAAAACCAAGCCTTTGAATGGAACTCGACTTGCGAGACTAGCTTTCAAGAGTTGAAAGATAGGCTTACCTCTACCCCAGTGTTAATAATTCCAGACTCTAGGAAAAACTTTGTAGTATATTGTGATGCATCCAAAAAAGGACTAGGTTGTGTTTTGATGCAAGAAGGGAGAGTGGTGGCTTATGCTTCTAGGCAACTTAGGTCTCATGAAGAGAACTACCCAACCCATGACCTAGAGTTAGCTGCTATAGTATTTGCCTTGAAGATTTGGAGATATTATTTATATGGGGTAAAGTTTGAAGTGTATAGTGACCATAAGAGTTTGAAATATCTTTTTGATCAGAAGGAATTAAACATGAGACAAAGGAGATGGGTTGAATTTTTAAAGGACTATGATTTTGAATTAAAATATCATGCTGGCAAAGCAAATGTAGTAGCTGATGCCTTGAGCAGAAAGTCCTTACACATGTCTCTGATGATGATAAAAGAGTATAAGTTACTAGAGGAATTTAGGAATTTGAAAATTTCAGTGTCCCTACAACCCCATTGCTTATATGCTAATGAACTTAGAATAGAATCTCATTTGAAGATCAAGTCAGGAATGCCCAAAACAATGATGAGTTTCTAAGGTCCCTCAAGAGCAAGATTCAAGTAGAACAACTTGAGCATTTCCAACTTGATGAAAGGGGAGCTGTAATATATGAGGGAAGGTTTTGTGTGCCTAACAATGAAGAATTGAGAAATCAGATTTTGGCAGAGGCACATTGTAGTAAATTCACCATGCATCTAGGAACAACAAAGATGTATCAGGACCTCAAGAAATGGTTTTGGTGGAATGGCATGAAAAGAGACATAGCTAATTTTGTGACTAAGTGTCTTACTTGTCAAAAGATTAAGATAGAACACCAAAAACCTGCAAGATTATTACAGCCTCTAGACATTCCTAAGTGGAAATGGGATAGTATATCAATGGATTTTGTTGTAGGATTACCTAGAACTCCTTCAGGCTATGATGCTGTATGGGTAATTGTTGATAGATTAACCAAGTCCACCCATATCCTTCCAATCAAGATTAGTTGGCCATTGTATAGGTTAGCTCAGAGATACATCCAGGAAATTGTAAGGTTACATGGGGTACCAACTAGCATAGTCTCGGACAGAGATCCTAGATTCACATCAAAGTTTTGGATAGCCTTACAAGATGCCTTAGGTACTAAACTTCATTTTAGTACAGCTTACCACCCTCAAACTGATGGTCAAACTGAGAGAACTATCCAAACCTTGGAGGACATGCTTAGAGCCTGTGTGCTGGAGCTGCGAGGAAGTTGGGATACCCATCTACCATTAATAGAGTTTACCTACAACAATAGTTATCATTCAAGTATAGGCATGGCACCATTTGAAGCTCTATATGGTAGAAAGTGTAGGTCACCTTTGTGCTGGTTTGAAGTAGGAGAAAAGAGTTTACTAGGACCTGATATAGTACAACAAACCACAGAAAAGATTAAGTTCATTAGGGAAAAGTTACTCACTGTACAGAGCAGACAGAAAAGTTATGCAGATAAAAGAAGGAGGCCTTTAGTGTTTAAAGAAGGGGACCATATCTTCCTTAGAGTCACTCCCACTACTGGAGTTGGCAGAGCCCTTAAATCCAAAAAGCTAAGCCCAAAATTCATAGGTCCATTCCAAATTCTTAGACAAATAGGACCTGTTGCATATCAAATCGCACTTCCACCCAGTCTTTCAAATCTTCATAATGTCTTTCATGTCTCTCAACTCAGAAAGTATTGTTTTGACCCTTCACATATCATAGGATATGAGATAATGCAAGTACGAGATAATTTAACGTATGAAGCTAAACCAATGCAAATCATAGATAGATCTGTCAAAAACTTAGGAGGAAAAGAAATTCCTTTGATCAAAGTGGTTTGGAAAGGGTTATCACCTGAAGAGGCAACGTGGGAACTAGAAGATGAGATTAAGAAGACCTATCCAGAATTATACCAAGCAGTCGCTGAATTTTGGGGGCAAAATTCCTAAAAGGAGGGGAGAATTGTAACATCCTTTCTTTTAAAATAATAATAAATAATAAAATAGTCTGTGTGTAATAATTATAAGTCATGTATCAAATTTAAATATTTTATTGGTCTTACTTAATAATTTTATATTAATATCTATTTTAAATATTAGATTAAAATGTTAAAATACAGATATTAATTATTTAAAGTGAGACCATAAACTATTAGCAATAGACTCAAAATATATTATGCCAAGTTAAGAATAAAATTTATTAAGAGTAATAAGTAATAATATGTTAAGTATTAATAATTAGGTGTATAATTTACATAAACAAAATATATAGAATAATTTTAAAAAAAAAAGGGCGTCGATTTATGCACAACAACCAACTTCCTGTTGGTTTGATGGCTATGCGTTTCTATATATATATATATATGCTGTGTGTGCATTATGTGAAAGGAAAAGATGGAAAAGAAAGAAAAAAAAAAAGAAAAGAAATAAGGGAAAGTGACAGAGAGGGAGAGAGAACGTGAGAATAGAGAGAGAGAAAGGAAAAAGAGAAGAGAGAAAAGAGAGAAGAAAGAGAGAAAAGAGAGGATAAAGCTTAACTAGTCCACATAATCTCCATCTGTCAGTCAAACTTGAGGTAGGAATGAATTTATTTTATGCAAAATAAAATCATGGTTACAATTATTATTACTATTACTCATTTTATATACTCTCATTGTACATTATAGATACCCATTGTTATTTATTATTGTTATTCTTTTATAATTATGGGCTTGAATATTGGTAAAAATAATATTAATAAAATTTCATTCTTTCTCTACCGGTCCCGTCGGTTTACCGCGCTCCGGTTTCTTATTAATTATAAAGATTCCATTTTCTTTTCACCGGTCCCATCGGTTCACCACGCTCCGGTTTCTTTTTATCACTAAATTATAAATATTTTCTTCTCTCCCCATTGGTCCAGTGCGGAGTACCGCCGTTCCGATTTCTTTATTTATTTTAACGTTTCTTTACATTTATGCAAATTGTTATTTAATTCAAGTGAGTTAAATATTCCTTTAATTCAAGTGATTTACATTTTCTTCTCTTATTTTTTTTCTTCTTTATTTTATTTCTGGTGGTTTCAGATTAGCCAAGTAGCATCGAATGGAAGGTAGCTACTATAAGTTTATGGACTTATGTTTAATTAATGTGTGATTTTATGTTGTAATTTTTAGTTTGTACCCAATGACATTTAAATTGTCATGCTAGAACTCTATGTTTGTAACCTTTTTACTTAATATAAATCGTTATGTTTCATGTGTACACTCATATTATTAACCTATGAACAAACTGATATTACAATTATAATGAATATTGATATTTAAGAGGGTAATTTTCACTTTTATTGAAATTAAATAAAGTAATATGATGTTAGTTTTATTAAGTTTTATAAAGTATAAACTAGCTCTAAAAAGTATTCTATAAGTTGCTTTCAAAAGCACTCAAAACTTTTAAACCCTACGAGCAAAAAAGTACCTCAACATTTTTGTTACCAAATAGAAAAAGTTATCTTAGGATATGTTTGTGTGTTTAGATTTTAAAGGACACTAAAGGGAAATGAAAGGCTTATGTTCAAAATCTAAACTCATAAGCACACCTTTGACAATATTTGGTTTCTGTCATAGGTAAGAAAATATAGAGACACTAGAGACACAAAACCTTTTAATTATGGAGACAAAAACAAGGGACAGAAAAATACAGAAAATACCTGATATACATGTGTCCATGATTAAGTGTCATATGGTCCCAAGGTCCCCTGGGACCTAGCCATGTTGCCAAAAAGGCCCCATATGCCGAAAATGTAGAAAATATGCAGAAGTTGGTGTTGTTGTCACCACCATAAGGGTCCTATGTTGGCTCGGGGGGGGGGGGGGGGTTCTTGATACCCCTAACTACTATAGCGGTTCCCCAAAAGCATGAACAGTGCTAAACGGTGTTGTTTCATTTACCGATACCCTTAACTTTATAAAAACCTTCCCCTCCTCTTTTCTTCCCTAATTTTCAAACCAGAAACCCCAAACCCTTTCTTCCACCCCTTTCACTCTCAACCCCACCTAGATCTACCTCCCCGAAGCTTCAAGGTGATTAAATATTGATAGATTATGTTTTCTTTCTTCCCATTCTCTCATGTTCTAAGTTTGGTGTTGTTATTTCTCTTATTAATATCAAGTGGGGGTGTTCTCCCAAAGTTGTTAAAATAGATTTAGAGCAATCTAGGAATATCCATAGACCATTGATGAGTTTTATGGTTGTAATGACAAACATTGGTATCATATATCCTCCCTAGAGCTCCCATGATGTTGATTTTTCACTTTCCATCATTCCACATGAGTGGGTTTGATCTCATGACCTTATTTTGATAATTATATTATTATTTTCTAGCATTACGGAGTATTTAGAGATTTGGAAACTGGTTTTTTACATGATATGATCTTGTATAAAAATATGCAATAGTTAAAAATGCTTCCATTGAAATAATACATGAAAATCAATGATTTTGGAAAACGCATGCGATCATAATTTCTCTATAAATGTTTTAAACGATTTAATTCTTGATTTTGATTGTATATGAAAGTTAGAATTTGTTATGATTGTTGGAATGAGAAGTAAAGCTTTATGTTTATTTTTAAGAATACGAGACTGATTGAACTTAGAATTATAGAACTTCCCTTTTATGATTCCAGCATGATTTTGGATAAAGAATTAATAAGAAGAACATAATTATGAGTTAACGGCAGTTATTCCGTTAGCCTTGATATACCAAGGGTCGCAGAGGAAAATTATCCTTATTTAGAGCAATCCACCGGGGACGCGGTTCACCAGGGACCATGAAGATCTTAGCTATGGGCTCATGTTCGCTAGGGACCAAGTACCACCTTATAGTTACCGATAGTCTATTCTCGTTGGTAATTCTTTAGAAAGATAAAGATGACATTTATTTTGCAAAGTAAATAGCAATGGCTTATGAATGTTACATTATTATTATTTGTGTACACTTCTTTCTTATCCCATGTATGGTTATGAGTGAGAATCCACTCTCTGAGTTTTATGATAAAACTCACCCTTTTTTTCCCTTTTCCTCACAAATACAGGTGCAGCTTGGATCCTCTATCTCCTCCCCCTCAACAATAATAGCTTTTATTTTGGGTGAGCTTCACATTATCGTGAAAGTCTTTTAGATATTGTAGAGTGCTCCGGCGGTCTGTCGGCAGGGTCTTGGACCATGCATGCATATGATTACTTTATTTACCATGATTCTTTTTGTAATTATAAGATACAACATTCATGGTTTATTTTGTATATTGAGCAACTCAACATATTTTGTATACAACTATAGTTTCAAATTCAATTCATGAAAAGAGCTTTCTGATCATTATGAGACAAGTATGAGAATTTAGTTTATGATTTGTAATTAGTTTTATGAATAAATTATGCATATAGTATAACGTGATGATTACAAGGCTTATGTGGGGGATAAGATTCCTCTCGTATCGGTCACGATTCAAGTTAGATTGTGACAAAGATATAGAGATAGAAATTTAATATTTTTTTCAATAATATCCCTATACATATTTAATATTTTCCCATTTGTTCACAACCATAGGTGGTCTAGTGGCAGTTTGACAGCCAACGGTGGCATTCCGACAACTGGCTGTGGTGATCCAGTGACAATCCGGTGGCCAACGATGGTGGTTTGACAAGGGTACACATTGTCTTTAATCATATATTTATTGTCTTGTCTCTGTATTTCCAAACAAGATACAGATACAGTTGTCATGTATTGTGCTCCACATGCAAATATGATATAGACACTATTTTTTATAGCTCTGTCTCTACTGTCTCTGTCTCCACTATCCTGGGATATAAACCAAACACTCTATGAACGTTAATGCTTTCGAGTGAAGCATTACCAAACTAGACCTTAGAACTATGTTGGGGCCGGGGGCAACTTACAACACAAAAGAAAGAAGTTTAGAAACAACTAGCGATTCTCATAGGCTAGTTTCAATCAATTTTGAATTAATTCAGGTGCTTTAAACAACATAATTTGCATCAATTCAGATTTTATTGATTTAATTCAAAATTGAATGTAATATGATTTGAATAAAATTTTTTCTTCATTTTAATAGTTTTGTTTTGATATATTGACAATGCAATATCTAATCAATTTTTTTAATTTTATTTGTTAACATTTTAAGTAATAAGTGTGAGAGTTAATCATATTTATTTATTTATTTTATAAGAGTTAGCCTTAAGTAGTACTATGATTAGATGATAGTATAAAATATATACATTGTTAACAAATCAAAATTAAATCCTATTTTCAATCAAATCATTTTTGATAAAGGAGTTTTTAAGCTTAAACTAGTTTGTAGTGATATCATACGTTATTAAAAATAAAAATAAAAATAGATTTAATACACCTAAAGTAATATTTAATTAACAATGATGGCATATAACTAAAAGAATATGTAATGAATTAAAATTATCATGAGTAAAAATATTAATTTTATTATAAAAATATATTTTGCGATACTAATCAATTTGAATGAAATTTAATTAATTTCAAATTTTTGAAATTTGATGATATCCATTCAATTTTTAAGAAAAACAGAGGTCCATATAAGCACAACGCCTAAAACTTTTCAATTTTGACCAGTTTTTAATTCTTCATATTACTTTTCTAATTTGTATTCAGTAGGGTTGAATGTTGGCACCACTAGGCAATTCCATTTTATTATTCTATTGCTTCATTTCTATGGTCGTATTTGTTCTTCTGTCTCTCTCCCAAGTCTCGGTTAGTTTAAAAGTTAAATAAATTATGTGCTAAAAGTCTTTTTTTTTTCCCGAAAAAAGGATTTTTTTAAATAAATTCAGAAATTTATTGAGAGAAAAATTAATTCTTAGGATTTAAAAGTCTCCTACTGTACCTCACTATTTAATAAGGAGTAAATTGATAGCTTTGTGTGGATCACCTATATGAAGAGACTAATCTATCTTCTTTTCAAATGATGAGGACTAATAGAGAAATTTTAAATTTTAAAAAACTAATTCAATAATTTGTTCTCCAATATATTTTTGAAGATTCAGTGATTTTTTTGTGTTAGACAATTTTATTAATTAATAAATAAAACTCCAAGTTTGGTACAAAACATCAAGTAAAACCCCTTAGTACAATACATAGCAAAGTTTATTAAATATCTTTCCTTCCTGAATACGTTGGGTCCAACTTCAACTCTGTGACCAAACAGGCACCACGTTTGTCCAATTATGAGCCCATTCGCATCACAATTCCAGCCATCCAAGAATTTTCTCCGCCTTTTTCTCTCCAGAAGAAGCCTTTGCCGCCTTGTTTCCTCATCCTTTCGATCTTTAAAATTTATTAAAATTTAAATAACAAATATCACTTAGAACGAAATTTAAACAATAGTGCCGTCCGGATGTGCTTCTTAAAAAAGATATTTTTTTAGTTGATCTTTAAATTAAGATCTTTTAAAAAGATAAAAGTTGATTTATATTAGATGCAATATCAATTTATGTTTGCATATCATATTAAAAAAAAATTATTTATCATCAAATATTTTTTTTGCGTTATAAAAATTCTTTTATCAAAAGATGAAAAATTCTAGTTTCTAAACGTTCTAATGATTCTGCTTTTACTTAAAAAAATTATTCAAATACATCAAAAAGTACAGAAAGATATTTTTTTATTAAAAAATAATTCAAAAAAAGATACATCAAAATGAGCTCAATATATAAACAAGATTGTTTTGATAACTACTTTTTAGTGTCTCTACGTTATATTGATCCTTTTCTTTTCAAGTCTACACACACATTTGAATAACTTTAAATACTTAATCAAATGCAATAACTTATAGTCTTATATTATTAGATACAAAATTAAGCAACAATTTCTAATATTATTTTTAATATTAGTTGTATATTTGAATTAATCTTTTTAAAACTATCTTTTAAAATCATATGAAATTTAAAAAAGTAGATTGATAGGTACATAAATACCTTCAATACACCAATAATAATATAGAATAAAAAATTATTGATACATGAATAAGGTGAGAAAACCAGTTAACCTTTTTTCCCATTACTATTTTGAATTTAAGTATTTATCAATAATTAGATCTTATAGTCATCTTTAGATCGATGGTAAACGAAAAAAGTTTAGAGAAAAGTGCATTGGAAATTTTTTTTTTCATTTTGTCATTGGAAAAAGTGATAACAAAAAAAATCACATAACTATTTTATTCCATTATTTAAAACAATTTGTATTCCATCTGCTTCTCCCCTCTCAAGAGGGAATGAAAAATAGAGAACTGTGGCGGCATTCCATCAATTTCATTTTTACTTCATCCAATTTATTATATCTAAGTAAATAATTTTATTCCTCCCTATTATCTCATTAATCCAAACATTATATTGTTTATGAAAATTGGGTCAATCCAAATGGAGGAATAAACTCTTTCATGTGAAATTTTCATATAAATTTAATATACGTAATCTTTTATTATTAATTTTTTTATTACAAATATTATAGGGTGTGTTTGTTTGTAATTATTTTGATAAATATTTTTTTTTCAAAAAAATTAATTTTCATATATTTAAATATTTTTTTAAAAATAATTGAAATTTAAAAAATATTAATTTTTAACTTTTTTTAATTATATATAAAATTTGATTTTTATAATTATTTTTAAAAAAATTTAAAATAAACAGATCTTATGTCTGAGTCTCACCTAGAAGGAAAAAAAAAAAAACAAATAAATAAAGTTCAAAGATTACACCTAAGAAGATTATATGAAAATTTCGCACCAGAGAATCCATTTCCATGCGAGAAAAGTCTCATCACTCCCGACAGGCAATAATAATATATAATAATAACAGCGAACAAATCCACGAAGCGAAGGAGCTGGGGAAGCTGGGTTGGAGTTTTGGATTTGATTTCATAGTGGTCCAGGGAAAACAAATCTTCACCCACGCCAGCACACCCTCTCTCTTTTTCTTTCACACAGATAGATAGATAGATATAGATCTCGTGTGATTGGAATTGGTGGTGGGTGAACGATGATTGCAATTCCGTATCTGACCGCTTTGACCACCTACTTCAGCTATGGCTTGCTCTTCGCCTTCGGTCAATTCAGAGATTTCTTCCGCAAACTCATCGACTGGTGCAAAGCCAATAACCTTCAGGTTCCTGTTCTCTTCCCTTGCTTACTTCTAATTCTCTCTTCTTCTTATGCAAAGCCGATCGACTGGTGCAAAAACAAAATGCTTCATATACGTTGCTTTTTTGTTCTGTTCTCTTTCTGCCCAACAGGGTTACGCCCCGATCTGCTTAGGGCTCGAGGATTTCTATATCCGTCGCTTGTACCTCCGTATTCAGGTGCTTTTTTTTTTTTTTTTAAATTTTCCGTTTTATTTGTTTTTCTTTTTCTTTTTAATTCCTGTCAGTTCCGTTGATTATTATTTTTTTAATTATGTTTAAATTGAAGGAAAAAATATAATAAAAATAAAGTTATAATTCTATTGCGCAGTTTTTTCCAACGTTGTATTGGTGAGAGCTGTTCTTTTTTTGTTTTTGTTTTGGGGATTACTGTGTGTGTGTTGTGACGATCAGCAATGTTTGAAAAGGCCTTTCAAGATACTGCAAGGTTGGAATTTTTCTTTTTTCGAGAGATTAAAACAAAAAAAAGCCTTAATTTTTGTGAGCCAAATCAATTTTTATGTGTGACTATCTGCCTTGGATCCAGAAATTTTAGGCAATTGGGTTTTTTTTTTTTTGATGTTTTTTTGGGGATGGGGCGGGGGGGAGGCAATGCATAAACATAAAAAGTTAACATTTCAAAGGATTTATATTCATGCCTAGGCAAATATATTAATACAAAATGATAAGTTAAATAAAGGTGTGAGAAGCCTTTTGTGTTCTACTCTGACTGCAAATCACGTAGGTTGCAATAAGAGTGGTGAAATGAGTAATTTAGGGGTAAAATTGAAAATATGAAGGGGTATAAATGACAAATTTCTATGTTGGAAATAGAAAATTTCCAAAGTTATGTGGCAACATGTGTCCCGACACGCTTTAAAGTGGGTCCGCTCCTGGTGACTAGCAAAAGCAGATGTGTTTGCAATGTTCAACACCCCCCCCCCCCCAAAAAAAAAAAAAATTCTTGTGTTTGCAGTATTTCCCCCATTATTGTGTGTTTGAAGTAGCTTACTTTGTGTTCAAGGTAACTGATAATCAAATTTTATTCAGAGAACTTTTGGGGAAAGAAAAAGTAACCATTTCCCACTGAAAATTAATTATGACCATTAATGAAAATCGACTTAATTATCTGGTTCTTGAATTTATTAAGTCCCCCACTCAGTGGGACGAGGCTTAGTTGTTGTTTTGTTGATGAATTTATTAAGTCATTGTTTCTGCATTGTCTTTTGGCAGGACTGCTTTGGAAGACCAATATCAAGTGCCCCTGATGCTTGGTTTGATGTAGTCGAACGCTACTCAAATGATAATAACAAGACACTGAGGTACAACTTCCTTATTTTGGGCCTATGATTGTTTTTTAGGGTATTCCCGATTCCGGTGTTGTTGAAATATCCAAAATTTCTTCCTGCAAGTTTCTTTTTGTAGAGCTATTTGCATAAGTTATTTATGTGGCTTTCCATTTCTCCTAATGCAGACGGACCACAAAAACAAGTAGATGTCTCAACTTGGGATCTTACAACTATCTTGGTTTTGCTGCGGCAGATGAATACTGCACGCCTCGAGTAATTGACACATTGAAGAAGTATTCACCAAGCACTTGCAGCAGCCGTGTGGATGGAGGTTAAGCATATTATGTGATATATTTCCTATTAAAACTAAGTTTTCTATGTTTATGCATGTTCCTCAAATGTGGCTTCTCCAATAGGCACAACTGCAATTCACAACGAATTGGAGAAATATGTTGCAAACTTTGTTCGAAAGCCAGCTGCAATAGTTTTTGGTATGGGCTATGTGACAAACTCTGCTATTCTTCCAGTGCTGACGGGGAAGGTCTGTTGAAAATGTTTAGTAATTTCGACTTGGTTGGTGAGAGAAGCTAATTGTATTTGCCTGATCACTTGCTGGTATATCTATATTTCACAGGGAAATTTGATCATCAGTGATTCATTGAACCACAACTCAATTGTTAATGGTGCACGAGGATCTGGAGCAACTATTCGTGTTTTTCAACACAATGGTGAGTATCTTTGCTGCATACTAAAATACCAAAGATGAATTGGTCATTGAGCAGTTAGGTTTTCTATTTCCCAATTCAACATTCATAGACTGTTAGAATCTTGCACTTTTTAATAAGATAGATATTAATTTCAATTCTTTGGTTGGACATGGTGGTGGCTACTGTTCTACATCACATAATTGCTATTTGATGAAATATATATGTAGGCGAATTAAATTCCACATTTGACATATCATTTCTGCTGACAAGAAAATAAGAGTAAACTGTGGCCAAACCAACCTTTGATTTTATTTTTGTCTATAGGTGTTTTGAATGTTTCACTTAGATATTGGGTAGCACTTTTTCCTTTTGTCTCTCTGCTGTTCTTTAGTTAATATTATGATTCGTCCAATAGTCACAGCACTGTTCATTTACTTTGTGTTGGCTATCTTACCTGCAGTACCATCACATCTTGAAGAAGTTTTAAGAGAACAAATTGCGGAGGGCCAGCCAAGGACCCATAGGCCTTGGAAGAAGATAATTGTTATTGTGGAGGGGATATACAGTATGGAAGGGGAGCTTTGCAAACTTCCGGAGATCATAGCTATATGCAAAAAATATAAGGTTGGTTAATATGGTAACTCTAATCTAATGTCCAAATTGTGCAGTTCTTTAATACCTGTTTTCTGCTTGCCCTTCTTATTTGGGAAAGTATTTCATCTCAGTTTAGATCCATACCTTGTGATAGTTCTATAGGGATGAAGCACCGTGTAATTTTTCCACGTGAACTATTGTAAGTGGTTTATGTCCATGATAATTGTTTGTTGATTCCTGAACTTAAATTTACACTGATAACTAAATAAAGAAATAAGAAAATCCTTGTTCCCTCAGTTTTTTTAATCGTTGAATAGTTTTGGACCGTGCCATAAGATAACCTTTCATGCTGCTACTTTTATCTTTAGTCTGTTTGGGAGAAGGGAAAAGGAGGGGAAAACTATTGAAAGTCATACTTACTGCCTCTTTTTTCCCCTTTCTCCTGAATATCTGCTGACAGAGCATTGTTTTTACTTGATATTATCAAGCTTTATTGTCCTCTTTAGTTTTGTTTATTTATTCTTTTTCTGCATACATCAATTTCTGTGTAGGCCTATACATATTTGGACGAAGCACATAGCATTGGAGCAGTGGGCAAAACAGGAAGAGGGGTTTGCGAGCTCTTAGGTGTGGATACTGCTGATGTTGACATCATGATGGGGACGTTTACCAAATCATTTGGATCATGTGGGGGTTACATTGCAGGATCTGAGGTATGCTTTGAGTAACAGACTTCAAATTTATTGATTGAAGGTCAGGATGTAAATTGCTTAAATCTGCCGGAAGAGATGTTGAAACCTTTTCTCTCTTATTGAATATCCATTATGTTTTCTCCTTGGTGTGCAAAATAAATGAGAGATTAGAAAATGCTGTCATTTTATTCATAGTAGTTACTGGCACAGTGCTACATATGCAGTAGTGTCTGGTACAAAGAGGTGAGTGACTGGGCATAAAACACCCTCTTGCATTGCAAGGTTCATGTTGTCCTTGTTTCGTGCACACAGGGCACCAATGTATTTTGCATATTGTGCCCACAATATGGGCAACATGAAAACAGCATTTGCTTTAAGAAAATTAAGAAAAAAAACGGGGGTAAATAAACTCAGTCTCCTTTGAATCTTGAGAAAGCCTTTATATTGGTAACCTCTGGCCTTAAGAGCACAATCTCAGAGATCCAAAGCCCTGTCAAATCTCCACCTAGTATCCACTTCTTAGTTACTGTCCAAAGTTATCAATGGCGGATGGCGGCTCATGGCGGTAGACCAAAAATCCGCCATTTATGCCCGCCATAAGACCGCCATGGCGCCGCCATGGCCGCCATAATGTACAAATCTTCTCATGGCGGAGGGGCCAAAATCCGCCACGCCATGGCGCCATGGCGCCGCCATGGCCGCCATTTGATAACACTTAATACTGTCTCTGTGTTTGTTTGATCTCTTCCTTTCTTCTTTGTTATCTTGATTATTTGAATGGGAAGGCTGGCCATCCTTGTCTTCCATCTTTCAAGTGAGTGCCTTGCTAGTAGCTGTTGTGGCCAAGAAAAGAATGTTTTGTTTTTGCTTTTACTTACTGAAAAGGTTGATTTCCAACTTTTGTCAGAATAGATGGAAACTTTGAGACTACATTATGGTTAGGAATGAATGAAGTTCTTCATATATATATATATGTGTGTGCGCGCGCGCACGCAAAGTATTTTGCTTTATTTGTATATTATGGTTATTGTGGGTTAAACATAATATATTTAAATATTAGATAGGTTTAATTATTTTGTAGATCCCTATAGTTCACTCAATTTTCATTTAGGTCTCTACAATTTATAAGTTTGTAATTACATCTCTATATTGTATAAAATTTTTTGATTAAATCCTTAAGACTGACAACAGTTACAAAAAAATAAAATATTCCTAGAATATTCCATCTCTATTTGTTTGCATCTCTTTCTACATCATCCATTTGGATGAAAATCATCTGTCGCTTGTCACGTGGAAAAAAAAGTAAATATTAATTTTTTATTTTGTATTGAAAGTCAATACCATCATGCCAGTTTAAGTTTAACAACCATCACACATCCAAGTTCCTCCTTTCCCTCACCACCCACCACCACCCAAGGTTGTTAGGAGTGAGCTCCTATGTAGGAACGGAAAAGGGATACAAGAACAAAAAGCGTAGGAACGTAGCACGGAACGCAAGTTCCTACTAGAATAAATAAATTTTATATATATATATGACAACACACAAAGATAGGTGATAGAGTGAATGGGAGAGATCAAGTGAGGGAATGTTGGAGCAGAGGTAAGTTGGGTTTTTTTTAAGGAAATTTGGGCCAGGTTGGGTTCCAAATTTCGGGCCAACGCGGAGAGCTCAGCGTGCAAGGAGCGGCCGCTCCAACCACTCCTACGTTCTTGCACGGCGCTTCACCACCAACAGCCGAAACCGTGCTTGACAATGTGAACGAGCATGGAGAAGCCCCCTAAGTTCGTAGGATTGTTCGATCCTAAGAGCTAGCACGTGCTCCTGACAACCTTGCCACCACCTCCTCCTTGTCCTCATCAACCACCACTGTCAACAGCCCCATCATGCCTCTACTCCAAGCTCGCCTCCACCGGGTTCCAGTTCACCCACGAACAAGTGACATTGAATGAGGTTGCTAGGGCAATGTGTGGGTGCTGCAAGCCTTCCATTTGGCTTACAAGAGCTTCAAGAACATGCGCCTACTCATTTTGGTGAAGACCTAGTACTCCCCTCGGTGAATAGTTGCTAAGATAAAATTGTCAACTTTTTCATCCATTCAATCAAGATCAATGAAATCCGATGCCTGAGCTTCAAAGACCAAAGACCCATACCTGAAGAGCATGTGCAAATGAAACAACATCAGGAACAACATCCCATTGACCAAATTCCAACATGAGGAGATAATGAAATAACAGATGACTTTTGAGTCTTATGTTCCCACTTTCCACACAACCTATGCATATGCTTCTTCTTCTTCTATCACAAACTATTTTACCATTATTAGAACTAACTACAAAACATTGTGGTCGATTTTGGTCATGGTGGTGGTTCTTGTTTGGTGAGGTTGTGCATTGCAGAAGGTAGGGGTGAATGAGGGTAAAAAAGGTAATTAAAAGGAGGGATTTTTGTAACTGTGACATGGTTTTCTTTTTCTTTTTTTTTTTTTTTTTGGGGGGGTGACGGGTGGTGGTATTTTGGGTGGAAATGGAGGGTAAGATATATATGTATATAAGGAGTAGTGTGTGGATGAGGGAAAGCGTGAGTGAATGAAGGGGGTTGAGGGGAGAAAGAGATGAAGAGGGATGGGTTGGAGTTTGGAGACAGCTTCCATGTGTGTGGGCAGTGGGGGATGGCAAGGGGAGGAAAGGGGCTAGAGGCTAACGAGGAGGGAGGGCATTGTTGGAGGGTTGGGGATTTGGAAAGGATGATGGTGGGGTTTGCTTATTTTGAGTGGACTATATTAAAGAAGCGCATCGATAGTTTGATATTTTTAGCCACAAATTTCCATCATATATACATTTAACGGTTTAGATTAATAAGTTTTATGGTGCACCTGACTTCATTAGGTGTATCATAACATTACTGGAAATATTTTTGTAACGGAGGTTAACAGTAGGGACTCGATTGAAAAATTTTATACAATATAGGGACCTAATTACAAACTTTTAAATTGTAGGGATCTAATTAAAAATTCAGTGAAACTATAGGGACCTGTAAAATAATTAAACCTATTAAATATATTTAGTGTCGTGTGCTGCACTTTGTTGCCCAGCACATTGCAATGCATAACATCATGAACCTTTGTCACAACAGTGTGCTTTGCATCATAAAATAGCTGAACAAAAAGTGAGAGTACCTATAGTACATGAGGGATGAGAGAGAACTTGGAAATTTTAAGTATATAATTTCTGTCTTATTATGGCCTTTGGTCTGCTTGTAGAATACCTTTTGTTTATGTGGAAGTTCATTGTTTTGGATTCTTGTTTCATATGTGTCTGTCAGGTTACATCTGAGAATTGTTGAACCTTACTAATGCATAATTTAAGCTTGGATTCTTATGTTGAACTTTTGGATCTACTGCCAGGAGCTCATCAAATATTTGAAGTACACTTGCCCTGCTCATCTCTATGCAACTTCAATTTCACCACCAGCTGCACAACAAATAATATCATCTATAAAAGTTATCCTTGGAGAGGATGGTTCCAATAGAGGTTTGGCTAGCAGCTGTGTTTTTCTTTGGCTTTTTGCTTGCATCACATGCATCTATCCTAAGTGCATACATGCATTTACTTGCTTACTCTGTATTGAAGCAAATTGTTGCTGTATAGGTGCACAGAAACTTGCACAAATTCGAGAAAACAGCAATTTTTTCAGGTCAGAACTGCAGAAGATGGGATTTGAGGTTCTTGGGGATAATGATTCTCCTGTAATGCCCATCATGCTTTACAATCCAGCAAAAATTCCTGCCTTCTCAAGAGAGTGTCTCAAGCAGAATGTGAGAACATCGACTTCCAACTATTTATGCTTGCTGTTAATGTCATGCATCCACGGCATGAATCACTCCTTTTTTTTTATTCAAATTAAAGTTTGATATTGTTGAATGGCTCTGTTTCAGATTGCCGTTGTGACAGTGGCATTTCCAGCAACACCACTGTTACTGGCCAGAGCACGCATATGCATATCTGCTTCTCATTCAAGGGAAGACCTTGTCAAAGCCTTGCAGGTATATATTTTAACTTTGAATCAATGATTAACTGTAATGCTCTCAAAAAAATGCGTTGATTAATTGATTCTGAATGTGTCACCTTAGTGATGTAGAACAGTAGCTGCTAATATTCTTGCACTGGGTTTGCCATAACTAAAGAAAATCGAACTTCTATTTTCTAACAGGGTTTCTCCACTTGGATTTTATATCAAGCATTGATATCTGTATTGTCCGTTTACCTGTTGCAATATTTATCTTGCACAATTCTGTTGAATTTTGTTACTAGCATTGTGTATTCTATGTTGTAACTTGTTGTGACTGTTATTTTTTAGGTTATCAGCAGAGTTGGTGATCTAGTTGGTATAAAATACTTCCCTGCTGAACCACTGAAGCACCAAGAGGGAAAAACTCTGAAATATGAGTGAGAGTTCTCTTAAATAAGCAGAAAGAGGTGAAAATAAGATTGGTGAAGATAGCAGGAGTTGTAGAAAGCATTTTTGTTTGGATTGTGATTGGTAGGCTTCAAACTAACTGGCATGTTCTAATCTGATAAATTTGATGCCATCTTGATTAGTGTGAACTATACTTGGAGGTGCAGATACATGTGAATCTTTTTGTCTCCTGTTGGAGGAAATTCTGTCAAACCTATTATCTGGTCATATGATATGATCATCTGTATAGTCATAGCTGTAATTTTTGTCCCCATTTCCTCTGGTAATACATTTGAAACCAAATCTTGCTTGGAATTTTAATCAAATTGTAAGTAACTTTGGATTTGAGCAATCCCTTTGGGTGTGCATTGGCTGATTGGCTACATTCCTATCGTTGGCCCCAAAAGATTGATATCTACCCGTTTTTGTTACGGTATAGGCCTTCTTCGAAACTTTTCAGTTGGGTTAGCATCCCATTGCTTACTTTTTCTCTTGGTTACATAAATTATAATGATTGCCTTTGCTGATTGATGTTAATGCCACTGGCGATCAAGATATTTCTGTAATGTAATTTACTGAGGTGAAGCAAAAGCTATTTGTGCCCTGTAATGGAGGGAATTGATTGTCTTACTACTTGTGTTTAAGGGCTTAGCTTAAGTAATTTGTTGCCGGTGTATATGTGAATGTTGGCACTAATAACTGGAATCGTCATGATGATAATCTAGTCTGCTAGTTTTAGGTGAACCGGAGTCCCATATCGATCTTTGCCGAGGCTAATCCATTGAATCTAAATTCATAATTACATGTAGGGTAATTTTCAACCCAAGTTGCATCTTGCTTATCTTATGAAGTTGGATCCGTATCATTGCATAATGTTATTTCAACCACTAGATCATTATGCAATTATGCATGTTGACCGTTAACTCATAAATTGCCCTATTATTTAATCTCTATGTTAAAATATATGTACAGACTCGGGTGGGAAATGAGAAAATTATTTTCAAGATTTAGATAGTTGACGGTATGCTTAATTTCAGTTTTCATTTCCTCTGTTTTCTGCTTTTTAAATTTTGTAAAGCAAATAATGAAAAAAAAAATCATGATTATATTGTTTTTAGTATTTTCCTCATAGTAACCAAACATGCCCATTATGTACACCTAGCATTGCATTCAGCAAACATTACAACGTATTTCAGCATGTTAAATTTGAAAACATAGGGAAGGCATATATTATTTACCAAGAAACTACAGATCTTTTTTTTTTTTTTAATATAATTTGACGAGCAGAAACTACAAATCTTGGAGATAATAAAAGAAATTAATATCGATACGAACTGAGCATCAAGGACGAAACAAAGTCATGCCGGACTTTTATAATTCACAAATTAATCAGCACGAGTTTAAAAAGGGCAAAAAAAAAAAACACTTTAGCAAATAACAAGTCCGACTCAAGACGACAATCTGCAAAACAAACTTATTCCTGTCCCTTTTTTTTGTTTTTGGGTATCCTAATCAAAATCTAAAGCCATATCAGAAGCAGGTTCTTGCCTGATGTGTTGCCATGTAACATGGACCCTTTTTTTTGGGTACAATATATGGAACTTTTTTACTTTGATTAATTGGTTAGTCAGATTTTTGTTTTCAGAAGTTGAATTGGGTTAAATTGGCATGAATTGGACTTGCTTACTTAAGAATCAGATGTACATGATATTTTACAATTCAATTTTGAATTATGATTTTTTGCCGATAAAAATTGTTTTGTTTGATGAATTTTTCACACGATCTGAAATTTAAAATATGTAATCAACATTAAATTGAGTGATTAACAAATCATGAATATGATATAGGGTGAAGGATAATTTGGTCTCACGAATGTTTTGGACCTTGTGATAATCTTCTTATTTAAACCATTGGATCATATTTCAATAGTTAAAATTTAATAGATTAATTACTAAATAAAATTTATTAAATAATTTAATGAAATAAAAATATTTAGAATTACTAAATTATCCCAATCATCTCTTATCCTTTTTCATTCAAGCCTCCTCCCACAACCAACACCATCGCCCCCACTGCCTTTACCCCTCCACCGCCCTCCCTTTAGAGGTGATGACAGTATTAGTGGTAATGAACGAACTTAGTCGAGAAGAAGAAAACTATGTTATTGTTGCTCTAATAGCACCAATAATGGCACCTTTGAAGGTTATAATAAGATATGGCAGGTGGGCCATATCAAAGCGCCTTTGAAGGAGGTATTATTCTTTGTACTTGTTGTGGTCTCTTCAACTGCATAATACACATATCGAAAGAAACCTAAAGTGTTTCCTAATAAAACCAACGTTCCGCAGGACCAAATTATCCTTCACCTATGGGCAATGATAAATTCTAATCAAGGAGATTGGAAGATGTTGCTTTTGCATTCTCGGGTGCGTGGAATAGACCACTACCGCTAGCTAGACCATGGGTGATATCATTTGAGAAAAATAATTACTTGAAGGGAAAACTATTATTTTGCCCCTTGAAAAATTATGCCACTAATAAAATAGTATTTAAAAGAAATTATATTTACTGTGACCCTCTAAAGATCTATCCCATTTGATAAATTCATCTAAATGTCAATTGACTTCCATCTTCATCAACAGAAATGATTATGTATCACATTCTATGCAAAGTTGGTGTCACAAAACAATCACTTTCGTTCCAAAATATTATATTTTTGAAAAAATAGACCATTTAATTTTATGCCAAGTTGACATAGTAGAACAACCATTTTAGCCAAAAAAAAAAAAAAATCATACATTTGAGAAATTAGCCCTTAAAAGAATTACTTTTGTTAATGAAAATATTATTAGTTTTGTTAATGAAAATATTTATCAATTTATGTTTGGTTGAATTTTTCAAACGAGATAGATCTTTAAAAGGTCACGGATGAATATAATTTTTGGTGTGACTATTTTGTTAGCGATATGATTTTTGAAGGGTGTCGCTGTCTAGAGTTTTGGAGATGGATTAAAGAGGTAAAACAGTACCTTAATCCTTGGGTTCGTGAGCTTGTGAGGAAATGGTGAGAAAATAGCAGAGTTGGGAACTCCGTCCCGTGTGGCTCAGGCAGAGAATGGGTAATGCCAACCTTTGAAGGTGGTGATGGATGAATGGAAGCCTTTCCTCTTCCCTTTGTGCCAGGATGCTGTCTCAGTCTCTCTCTCTCGGCACTCACATTATCTTCCAGTACTAGGGCGTCTTTCTAGTCACCTTTTACTAGTCTCGGGTGTCACTATGAAGGGGATGGCGCTGGGTTACAGGTTGGGTCCTGGTTGCTGTGTGTGAGGACTAGGGGTTCAACTTCTCTCTCATGGTGCTCTCATTGTGTCTTCCAGAATGAAGGCGTCTTTCCAGTCGCCCTTGCTGGTTCTGTGTGGTATCGTGAGAGGAGGCTGTGACCTTGCTACTATAGGGTGTTGAGTTACTAGTTGTGATGTGTGTATGTCGTTGGTCTCGTGGGAGAGGGAGAGCCATTGGGGCGTTGGTCAAGGTTGGAAGAAAGGAACTCTGTGTATCAGTTACTGGGAGGTGCTCTGGATGAGTTACCAGTGCTGTGTCTGAGTCTGAGTTCGAGTTATTGGGCGTTGGGAGTGAGCTCCCTCTTTTAAGATAGGGTTGCGTGTTCTTTCACGGCCTCGAGCTCCGTCCCATAGCTTGGAGACCAAGGACCCGAGAGCTGCGCCACACTGCTAGCTAAGTGTGATAGGGGCAGCAGCGTGAATAGTGCCTTTGATTGGCTCAAGGTGCTGATGTGAAAAAGTGTGAAAAGACATGAAAGGTATCACTCATGTGTGAAAGGCAATATTGGACCTATGGGTAAATGGGCTAGCCTAGCTCCTAACTATTGGGTTTTGGACCACTATATTTGGGCTAGTTTATAACTAGATGTAATCGGGTTGGGTTTCCTAAAGGGCATGGGCTTTATCCTTAACAGGTCGCCCTCTCTCTTTACCTCTCTGTTGGGCGCGGCGTCCTTACTAGCGGACTGAAGAAAGACTTCTTTACATCTCTTTGGGCTGCCCCTTATGGGCCCAAATTCATGGGCAGGGGTAACAAAACCCCAAAGCCTACCAAACCACAATAGAGTTAATTCCCTAGATCCTAATATCAATCCTTCAAGGTTACACCGTAATGGGCTTCATCCCGTGTACCCATCGCCTTGAGGGGCTCACATTATGATCTATTTTCTTTGCCACTATCATCATGATTAATTATCCGTTAATCATGCTTTAAACTGATTAATGAAAATGATCAGGAACAAAGGGTTAAAGTGGTGGTTCTGCCATACTTTAAAATGGAAAATAAATGCATCACACTAATTGAAATGCAATTACAACGTAATTAGATTTAACACAATTACATTTTTCATAAATGTGCTTATGGTTCTCTTCCTATGTTTGACCTCCAAAGGAAAGATTAACGATGTGTTTGCATGAAAGGTAATAATGGAAGGGAAGGGAAGGATAATGATATATGGGGAAGGGAAGGAGAATGATGGGGATTGGGGAAGGGAACTTATGAAGTTTGGAAGTTTGATAACAAGTCAAGACGAAACGGAACTCATGGAAAATGTTCCTGCACTTTTCCCCTCAAACGCAAATTATATTTTGCCCTCAAATTAGGGTGGAAGCGAGAGAAAGTAAAATCATAGTTTATAATTATAAATGATAATGTAACTTCCACTTACGATTAACAAATTTCCATTATATATTCCTTTATTAATCTTCCAAAAACAATGAAAGGTAGTTTTGTTCACTTCTTTTCCGTTCCTTTCCTACTAAATCCAGTCCGTTCCATTAATGAAAAACATCCAAATGCACTGAAAAACCTGATCGAGGTGACATTGGCTTATCATGCTTGGAAAGTATATACTGTACAAATTGTTTTGCATTTCATGTTTGGTCAGTCATAACCAATCAAATGATATGAATTCGAAGAAGAGTAAAAGGAAAAAAAGAATACATATCGTTCATGGGAGAAAGATGGAAAACCTTCGCATTTGTTGATTCAACTGGTGAAAAGTGAGATTAATTCATTGATAAGTTGAGTAAGTGAAGAAGAAATCTACGTGTTGATGTTTCCTACAAATTATGGTAATCTTTTGTTGAATTCCCACATAAGATACTCGGACGCTTAGAGTGAAATGTGTGGAAGGCCAAAATATAGATTCCTTTTGGTTGGCGAAAATAATTTACTGTTTTTATTTTTATTTTCAGAAAATGATTTTCATTTTCATATTTTTAAAATTAAAAAATGCGTTTAGTTTATTAAAAAAGATCCAGATTTTAGAAAGTGAAAACAGTAAAAATATATTTAATTTATCTATTTTCAAAATATAATTTTCAAAACCAAATTTAAAATAAAACAATCATGCTCGAGATTAAATAATAAAATTTTTATATATTTGATTTGCTCTAGTTCATCTACTAACAACTTGTTTGCACCGGAACAATGAGATAAAATTAAATTCACTTCTATTGGGAATTAATTTCAATTTTCTTATGATTTGAATTCTCATAGTAGGAATAAACAAGTAAATTATCGTGTAAACAATTGCTTACCTTATATTTGTGAATTTCTATATAGTTCCAAATAATTGTTTTTATTTTAAAATATTAAAAATTATAATCCTAATTTCCATCAAACCCCACTCCTCAGTCCATCTATATGCTACCCCCTCTTCCTAGAATCCGCCATCACAGTGCTGCCACCCACAACCCCAGAGACTGCTGTTCCGTCGCCGCCAAGCACCTCTAGAGACCACCTGCGTTGCTCGCTCTGCTGCCCAACACCACCATTGACCACCCACGCTGCTTGCTCGCTCACCGATCTACAACGTGCCACTCGCACAAATGGTCTGTGACATCGCGATTTGCTTCGCTGCCTTGTTCTGCTCTGCTAATGGTCGTCCTTGCTCTGCCGTCTTAGGGTTCCCACAAATTCATCTTGCTAATGGGACTTTCATGGGGTGTTATTAGTTTGTTAGTTTGATATTTTTTTGTTATTTTCTCTTTGTTCCTCACTTTCCTGTTTGTGGGGTTGAGGTTTACTTTATCAGTATGTTAAGTAGAGTGGTTGCTTGAGAATGAGCTTGAGAGGTGGTGAGGTTGATAAGGAATGATGGATCTGAGAAGGGATGTTTTTAGTTGGTTTTGGTGTTGTTGGAGAAACAAAAGCAAGTTTTTATAATTATAAAAGAGCTACCGCATTTTGAACTGAAAATATTTTCACGGTGGAAGAGATATGTTGGTGAAGAGACTGAAAATGGGAAAACGATGTTTTCGAAATTTCAAAGAATTTAGGAAATATTTTCTAACAATAATTTGAATATAAACCAACCAAACACATTTCCACTGCAGATTTTCATTTTCAACGAAAATAAAACACGAAAAACATGCAAACCAAACACATTCATATTTTTTGGTTCTCTAACTTAATTTTGTTTTTCATTTTGATCTCCTAATTAATCTCATATTTCTGTTCTCTAACTTATTTTTTTCTTTCATTTTGATCCCCTAGCTAAGTTCGTATTCTTTTTGGTATTCTAACTTATATTTGTTTTAAATTTTGGTCCCTTAGCTAATTTTTATTTTTTAAATTTATTTTATTTTTATTCTTGTAGTATGATGCTTTAAATTAAAATAAAATAAAATGAAAAAAATTGAACAATATATTTGCCCTTTTTAACAATAAAGTAAAAACAAAAATTACATAAAATATAAATTAATAATAAACTAAAAAAAGATTCCTTTTCATTCTACGTTGTTTGTTTTTATATTTTTCATCATTTTGTTTTTTTTTTTTTCTTTTTTGTTTTAATTTTATTTTATTTTAATTGCTATTTTTACTTTACAGTTATAAAAAGAGTAAACATCTTGTTCGGATTTTTGTTATTTTTTATTTTAATTTACAACATCATACTATAAGAATAGAAAACAAAATAAATAAAATAAAAATTTGCTTAGGGGACAAAAAAAAAAAAATAGGGGATAAAAAAGAATAGAAAATTAGTTAGGGGATGGAAATGAAAAATACAATTTTTGGATATTGACATTTGACTCGATATAATTTTTGGATTGAGTATGAGTTATATTTCAGGTTGGCCCAAGTCAATTTAAAGTCTAGTAAAAAGTTATAAGATTTTAAACTTAAATTAATATATTTTCTATCACTTGATGTTATTTTTATATTGATATGATTTGTTTTATAACATATATTATTATATATTTGTTAAATTTTATTTTTTATTTATAAAATTTTATTACTTTACTATATAAAGCATCCAAATTTTCATATATTGTTTGCAAGTTTCCTTAAATTTTTTTCATAAACAAGGGATTAGACTTGATACATACAAGTGTTATATGTTAAGTCTATCCAATTCTAAGGGTGTATGATACTGGCCAACGAAACCTATATTTAAATAAACTATTTTATCTTTCATGAAAAAATATTATTTTAAATCTAAAAGTAGTGGGTGTAAATATATTAACAATACAATATCAAAAAAGCATAATCCTTCTATACTTTGTTAATAAAATTTATATTTTAAATCAAAGAGAAATAAAAGGTTAATTAGGATTTAATAATAACAATGGCTATTCCTAATCATTTCATTTGTAATGAAATATTATGAAGTGAAAACTCTTTTGTATAATAAAACTTGAAAGCTTGTGAATGTATCTATTGGTCTATCTAATGATCCATTCCCATATTATTGAAATATCTGTCAAACATCCTAAAAGTATGCATAATATCTAAACATGTACAAAATTTAGTATACATTAGAATTTCCACTCTAAAACAATGAAAATCTTTTTGCATTTCTTTAATTTCAAAAAATTACTTTAAGTCTTTGATTAAGACTGGGCATGTCTCCCTTAGCAACAGATGTGTATGCTCATTTGTAATACTATAAGCCAATTTTCTTAACTATTTTCTTTCCTAGTAGTACAGCTCTTCTATGATAATCCCAAAATACATAGAGAGCAACCTCGAAGCATTTGAATCCTTAATTAATACGAAAAAGACCCAAAATAAATGGCAAGCAGTACAACATTGATACATAAAACCAAAATAAATATATCCACTCTCATTGAACTTATGACATATACAATCATCAACTTCATTCATTTCAAAACCAAACAAGATAACAATTGGATGAAATTTTTAATACCAGGGATGGGAATTCACTTAAGCTCATAGATGGATCGTTTAATTTGCACATTACAAACTATATTCTTTGCATATCTCTGAACAAAGTTTTCTAGTAACATGTAAATTGTCTCATCAACATCACTATTGGGAAACACAATCTTTATATCCATTTGATGTCACTTGGATCAAAATGTGCCACAAATGCTATTATTGTCATAGCAGATTCTCTCTATAAAATTGAAGAGAATGTCTCTTCTTAATTCATGCCTTCTTTTTGAGTGAAACTTTTTGCAACAATGCATACCTTATATTTTTCCACATTTGCCAACTTGATCGTGATTGACACGTGAGAAATTCCATCTCGACTTAATCCTCATGGTCATTGGGTCGTGCCAAACGAATAATTTAACATAAATTCCATTCCAAAACATATTTAAACTCACTATTTTGAAACATAATCAATATATATTCTTCATTTCAAAAATCAAGTCTAAAATCCATATTCTTCATGATAAATAAAATATATACTAATTGCTCTATACAAATAATGAAAACCATATGAACTTGATTACATATCCAAATTCAATTCATGGCATCGAAATAAAGCTCATGCGTTGTCCGGGACCCTACCTGTAAAATCACTAGAGCACTCTTATACATAATGTAACATCCCAGTTTTGTCTATGTTTTCAAAATGAATTTCTAAATTATATAATTAGAATAAAGATTGTCCATTTGTGTTGATTAAGTTATGTAATTTTTAGTTTTAGGGTAGTACCCTACAAATTAATAGTATGTCTTATAACTTAATGGTATGCCCTAAAAAATTAGGATATGGTCTATGAATTAGGAAATGACCTTTGTAATTAAAGAGAATTTAGTAGGAAACCCAAAGACATTGGGTCTACGAACTCAAAAAGCCCAATTACAAGTATTCTATTGGGCTTTGGCCAACAAAACTTTTGAAATTGAAGAGATAAGCCCAAAGCCAACTTAAGAGCACCTAGCCTATGAGATGAGAGCCCAATAATGTGTTTTGTATTATTGGTTTAGGTTGAAAACCAAAAAGGAACAAAAACCTATTTTCATTAGAAATTGAAAAAGAATCATTTTAATTTTCTTCTAGTTTGAAAACCAGAAATGACACTACCCAAGCCCACGCTACAATTTGACTTCTAGCATAGGATTCCTTAAAATTGTATATTTCATAGGTGTTAAATGAGTTTTTGGACATAATTCATGACTTTATGACCATAATGCATGATTATAACTTGCAACTCATACCCAAACGCACATAAAACATGCACTTGAGTCTATCCTCTCACCTTAGCTCGAAAATCCTCTCTCATTTTAGCATGGTTTTGTTCTCAAATAGCCTTGAATTAATAATCTAGAGAAAAACCAAAGAAAAGCCAAGAGTTGCAACTCATGAAGCAATCAATTTGGTCATCATTGCTATCAAAATCCAAGCTCAAAGCTGCCACCCCCAATACTTATAAATACCAAGCTTATTTCTCATTTTTCCTTGCACCAAATCACTTGAGTTCTATCCTCTCAATCTCCCAACCTTTGTTTGGCCTTGAAAAGCAAAGCCATGCATTCTTATAGTTCAAAGTTTTGTTCTTCATTTGAGGTAGGATTAGGAATAGGATTAGTGTGGAGTTACAAGTATTTATTCATTTCAATAGAGAGACCTTTTGATTTATGTGCTCTTAAGGTGAACTTGGAAGATAAAATGAAAGATTAAGTAGTTCTTCATTCCAATGGAAGGACTTTTTGAGTAATATGCTCTTAAGTAAACTTGGAAGGAAGAATAAAAGTTTGATCTTTAGTTATGATATGTTTATGTGTTGTAGTTTCATTCATATTGTTGTCAAGTTCTTATGGCTTTAGCGTTAAGAGTTCCTAATATTCTTAGAATTGTTTGAATATTCATATGATATCTATGAATGCCATTGAATCTCAATTAGTTTTGTGAAATTCTAAGGTTTAATCCACTTTTATGTGCCATAAATGACTAAAACATGTTTTGGGAAAAAAATATAATTATTGAAAATATATGTGTAAAATTTGAAATTGACCTTTCATGTACTCTAAAAATGTAGCTTTTTTTTTATTAATTCAGTTATTATTATTTAAATGTGAAAATTATTCTTTAATAATCTACAAAAGTTATAAAAGTGTGACAAAAATTATATGCTTCTATGGAAATATTTTTGGGGAACGTTCAGGCAAAGAAAAACAAGGTTCTTAAACAGGTTCAAGCGACATACCTCTCTTTCCTGCGAACCTAGTCAATGCATGAAATTAGTGGTATATATGCCTTCATTATACAATTACAGATAGAAGGTTAATAAAGTACTATTTTTATAAATAAACATCAAATTGTAAGTTTTAAATTATTCCTCATAGGCTTGTTATTATGCATGGATGTGAATAATAAAGAGAGAGAGAATTAATAATTAAAAGACACTATGGAGAATGATCCTAAGGCAAGCATGGTGACCTTCGTTAGGCATCAGAATTAGCTAATAGCTTTTTTGTTTAGGGCAGTAATGGGTTATATAATGTAAGGCAGGTGGATGTATAAGCCTCTAGTTACGAAATATGCTATAAAGCTCATAGATGTATAAGCCCTTAGTTAAGTGTGAAGTTATGATTGAATATGTTATTAATTATGAGATTAATAATGTTATTAGATATGAATGGAAATGTTCCTACGTATACATGAATGTTATCATAAGTGTTATGTTTACAAGCAATTCTACTTTGACTAAAGTATATTTTCAAGCATAAAATTGCACAATATTGTATGCAAATATTTTATAATAAACTCAAAACTGTGGAAATTTTATCAATGACACCCAAGTTTTTACTGATAAAACATGTTTGTCTTACTACTTCTATTATGATACATTTCTAGATAGAGATGACTTCAGAAATTATGTATGTGGACACAACGTGATTTGATGACCAGTATGATCCTAATATAAATTGCATGTTGGTCAGTACAAGAGCTACTATTAGGGTTTACATTTTCTTTATTAAACTTTTAAATTTTCTATGTTAAGTCTGGAATTCAATCCAATTAACCCTTGGAAATTCAATACAAGCAAAGTGGGAATGGCTATATGTAGTACCCGCAATCCTTAGGAACTCTCATGTGTGAAAGGTGGTGAAGCTTGGCTCTCCACCCAAGGGATTTCACTGAGAAAAGGGTTACCCAAAGAGGTGGAGCCTTCCAGTTGATAAATTCTTGATGTAGCCACATTGGGAAAGGCCTGCTATTAGAAATGAAGCCATCCAGACGTTATGTAACACCCTAAAAATTATCCAAAAACTAATTTGAAGTTTATTGGTGAGAATTTTAAAAATCTGACAGACGTAGTAATAATGAGAAAGGCCCAATGGACAAGTTGAAAAAAAATATATTTTGGGTTAGCATGAATAGTGATTTCTAGGCAATAGTAGCCACAGAACTGGAGCTAAAGGTGTCTAGGGATAGGAGAATTAGACCTGAAGACCGAGATAGAGTAATTGGGTATAGGGCCCATATAGAGTATTAGGCATGGCACCCACGTAAAGATGTTTTGAATTTACTAGGTATGGTGTTTTGCCTGTTCGGTAGAGTTTTGATGTATGATTTTTTTACACCGTAAAAGTTACTTAGTACAAGTAATCTCTACTAATCACATCTTGCCAAGTAGATGGGAAGGATTGAAACTTGAAAAGAAAGTTTTAATCATGACCTTTCATTTATTATTATTTTACCCAAGGACCAATACCTCATCCGTTCGGTGGAATTTCGGTGAGCGATTTTAACACTGAAAAAGCTACTTGCTCACCAAGTTAAAGTGATGCACTTATTTTGAACCAAGTGGATGGCCAAGTTTCATTCTTTGACCAAGAAACCAAATCCTATCCATCCATCTCATTATTTCTTTTTAGAAAGAAAGATATACACCTTTGACCACATAATTAGTATATTTAACCAAGGATAAATATAATTCACCAAACCTTATCAATCCAACCTCATCATTTTTGGCCAAGGAGCAGAAACATAAGCTCCCTTGGTGTTTTCTTTCAAACCCTAACTTCATATGTCCAAAACCTTGGTTTATGATCACTTAAACAAAAAAATCTCCTTCACAAAACTTGTTCTACTTATCATAAACTACCAAACCAATTACTCTATCTCAAATCTGCACCTTAAGCTATCATTCTCTACCATGTAAGGAAGGGCTTGGGGGTTGTTTGGAAGGCTTGAATTGATGAAAAACTATTTTTGAAAGGACTTTTGGAGTTAGAAGCCCTAAAGCTTCATAAGTAGAACTTCTCAACCTTTTTTCTATTTCATTTTGACTTCTACAAGTTATTCATTGATTTAATTAATATTCTTAGTTGTATTAGTTGATAATATATACATATTGATGTGTCTAATTTGGTGGAGTGTTTGGATGATTTTAGAAAACCCTTTTTGGCAAAACAAATTTTGAGCCATGATGTTGGCCATGATGTTGGCATTTTCAGATTAAGCATATAGCCCAATTTGTATGATTTTATTCATATAGTTGGAGACTTTATTTTGAGTCAAAAGTTTTATATGATGAAGCTAACATATGAAGGTGTAGCCAATAATTTTTCTGAGCTTTTAAAAGTACTGTTGCTATGTTCGAAAATTCAGAAACTGAGAAGGTTAGTGTTTTGCCTAAATAGTAAATTCTGGAGCACTAAATTTGTATAATTTTGTTACTATACCAAATGATTGAATTTTAACTTAAAAATTTTATAAGGTGTTGAAAACATGTTGAAGTCCAACACTGAATTTTTCTAGAAATTTATATTTTCATTTTATATGGTAATAAGATTAGGAAATCTAGCTATTGACTATAATAAGGGGGTTTCTGATCTCTGAATTTGTATAATTTTGTTAATATAGTTAGAGAGCTTGTTTTCCTCTACAATTTTTATAGAAATTTGGGGACACATTAATTGTCTTGGATAATTTTTACAACCTTAGATTTGGTTATTTGACTTGCAAACTAAATTTTTCCACATAAGCCCGAAAGTTAGTATTGAGGTACTGAATTTCTCGAATGGGTATGCTTCAATAATTGGGAGATATATCTCTCATCCAAAGTCCAAATGAGACAAATAAGATATCCATTTTGAAAAAAAGAAACATATCTACAACTTTTATAAAGACACCAAGAGCTAATTCAATCATTTGAGGTGTCAAACTTAAGAAAACTCACTGCAATGAGCCAGGATCACTATAGCAATCCTTGGTGTTGTTGTTCCCAATTTTTGGTTCAAATAGACTTGCTATAGCAAG
This sequence comes from Dalbergia cultrata, assembly GCA_031216105.1. Classification (NCBI taxonomy): domain Eukaryota; kingdom Viridiplantae; phylum Streptophyta; class Magnoliopsida; order Fabales; family Fabaceae; genus Dalbergia; species Dalbergia cultrata. The sequence continues at coordinate 22,788,636 of CM062353.1, read as the reverse complement.
CCCCCATAGATCTATGATAGCTCTGTATGTATGTTAATAATTTGCTGGATCCTTAAATGATCCCCAAGCCCTTAGAACAGAAACATTACCCCTTAGGTCAAATTAGATTAGGTTAGGCTTAGTTTTAGGATTTTTTTTTTCTCTCTTCTTTTCTTCTTTTTCTCTTTCTCTCTCTTCCCATCTCCTTTTTGTTCTCCACTTTCATATTTTCTCTTCTTTACATGTTTTCTTTCTTATTCACTTTATTCTTCTCTTAGGTTAGGTTTTATTTTCTATCTTTATTATAGTTTCTCTATGGAGGAGTAAGTTTGCAACTAGCATAAAGGATTCTTTAAGTTCCAAGGGTTTGATTTGAGGCTTTCATATTCAATGAATATATGGTTTGGTTTCTTAATTTCCCTTCTCTTCGATTGCTTCCATTCCTTATGCTTTTATATAGATTAAATGATTGATTATGATATGTGGATGAGTGAGTGCGTGGTTGGAATGAATCTTGATTTTGTATCCTAATTTATGATTGCGGGTTGGATGCATAATTAGGATCATTGACTAGGCATGAGTTGGTTGATTGATTAATCAACGCTTGGTTAGCTTACAAAATTGGGATCAATTCTTGATTAAGGTTAGAATAATGTAATTGAGGCTAAAGTTAGTGTATGCATTTAGGGGTTGAGATCTCAATTTCTTAGGTGTTGTAAGCTAGCTAAATACTTGGTAATTGATTGATTGATTTATGGTGCCGAAGTTGTGTGATTGCATGAGTCTAGGCACAAGTTAGTCACCTACCATGTGTTTGATGAAATGTGTGTCGAGGATAGATTGATTCTAGGCTTAGGAAATCCTTATGCTAGTGCTTTAGTTAATTGTTAGTTATTTCCTTATTTTGGCTTATATTTTATTTTTGTTTAATACACTCATTTCAAAACCCCCTTATTGCATAGTCTATTAATTCACTGATATTGTTGGGAGACAACCTGAGTTGCGCACCATTATACTACATTTTGTTGAAATTAAGTTTTAAATGTATTTATTAATTTATGAGAGCTTAAGTCACGACAATCTAGTCTTTTCTAATAACTCTGGAGCTATACACTTCTTTGTTTCCCATAGTTGCGTAGATAGATTACAGCTACCTATGTCTAAGCTTTCCTTGAAATTAGTAGTTTCAACCTCCATTGCTAAAACCATTAGGACTAGCTTAGTATGCTTGAATTGTCCTGTTTAAATAGAAGATAGCTCTTTCCTTGTAAGTTTGATATGTCTACCCTTAGTAGATCTCGATTTGAAATTTGGCATGGATTGGCTTTCGAATAAGTATGTTATGTTAGATTGTATTACTAAAGTCATAGTTTTCCATTATCACCCCCTAAACTAGTGGAACTCATTAGTCGACTCCTTAGGAGAGGATCAAGGACATGCTCTCCTTTCGTCTAATAAAGTGGAACTCGAAAAGGCTTTAGCAGAAATTCCTATAGTAGTTAGGCATTATCCAGAGGTATTTCAAGAAGATATACTAGAGTTTCCCTCGACAAAGAGAAATGGAGTTCTCCATAAATTTGGTTCTAGGAACTAGACCATATCTATAACCCCATATAGGATGAACTGCTAGAGAATAAGTTCATTACACCAAGCCCATTGTCCAGTACTCTTTGTCAAGAAGAAAAATGGAAGCATGGGGATATGTATTGACTATAGACAGTTGAACAAGGTGACTATCAAGAATAAGTACCTTTTATCTAGGATTAATGATTTGATGGATTAGTTAAGAGGCGCTGAAGTATTCCCCAAGATCAATTTAAGATTAGGGTACTATCATATCTGCCTATCCATGATGGCAACTAATTCTTCTTCATAGGAAAAACTCACATCAACTTAGACCATTGTGCCATAGGCTCATGAAATTGATCAGACATGTACTTTGTGAGCATGCTGATATGCTGGAAAATTGGATGGATAACTGATAAACTAGGAGACAGTGCCAATTTGTAGGCCAATGTTCGTATTCTTTCTAGGATTTTTAAAGGGCTGATGCGATGAGGATTTAGCTTTCTCTACTTACTAAACCTCATCGTTCCCTTCATAGGAGATATTTGTAGAAACACTTGCTTGCCCACCACAAACTCAATGTCTTGCCGCCGGTTATCTGTATAAGATTTCTGTATGGATTGAGCTACCAACAACCATTTTCTAATCAGTTGAACTTTCTTTAAGGTCTCTTGAACCAAGTCTGGGCCTAGGGTCTTTGCTTCCCCAAGCTCATACCATCCAATGGGAAATCTATAGTTTTTCCCATACAAAGCTTCAAACAGTGCCATCTAGATATTCACTTGGTAACTGTTGTTGTATGAGAACTCTATCAGTAGCAAGTGGTGACACTAATTCCCAATAAAATCCAAAATACAAGCTATGAGAATATCTTATAAGGTTTGTATCGTCCTCTTTGATTAGTCATCTATCTGTAGATGAAAAGTTATGGCCAAGTCCACATGCATCCTGAGAGCTTCTTAAAATGCCATCCAGAATAGTGAGGTGAAATGAGACTCTCTATCTGATATGATGGACACTGGCTCACCATGGAGTTCAATGATTGCATCAATATAAAGCTGAGCATACTAAGTTGCACTGAAAGTAGTCTTCACTAGAAATGTACTAACTTGGTTATCCTGTCCACAATCATCCATATGGAATCAAACCCCTTCGTCTGCAACTTGACTACAAAATCTATGGTTATCTTCTCCCACTTCCATTTTGGGATCTCTATCTGTTGAAGTGACTCTGCAGACCTTTGCTGGTTAGCCATGACTTACTGAAACACTAGCACCATGCCACGAAGTCACCAACATCTCTCTCCATTTCTAAGATATTGCTTAAAAAGTAAAGAGGGAGTCGCAAATTACAATTTCAACTCATGGAAAAAATATATAATGAAGTACTCTAATAAATTTCAATAATACAAGTTATTTATTGATGTGGCTATTTGAACCCAGTTCACCTTTTCACCTTTGAATTTGTCCATCATCACCTTTAAATAACCCACAAGAACATGGCACATACTCTTGTAAAAGAGTAGTCTTATAGATAGAAGATTATGATGGGTATGTACTTGATGGATCTGATACTGAAGATGGTAAGGTTACAACCTGATTAGCACTATAGGAGGAAGATGATTCATGCTGACTGTGCGTGTCGTTACTCATGAGTGAGATTCATATTGGAATTTCCACTATTTTCTTCCGAGATAAGTTGCAATTGGCCACCTTGATCATCAACTTCTTCATTAGTGACCATACAATTGGCATTACTTGGTTTGTGTTTGAGGTGGTAAGGTACACCTAGTTTCTTGTAACAAATATCAATGAGGTGGCCAATTTTGCCACAAAAGGAGCAGGCCTTGTTGGTGTAGCATCTCCCTCCTTGACCTCTACCCATGCTTATTCTTTCGTCTCTTCCTCGGCCTTAACCTTTAAAGTGAGAGGTGGAATCAGCAAAGTTGAGAAGAATATCTTGGATTCTTGGATGTCAGGCTGCATTTGTTGTTCTTGCTAAGACAACAATGAGAATACAGTGTCAATGTCGGGTAATGGCTTCATAAGCATGATTTGAGACTTGACTATAGCGTATTGTTCATTGAGGGCCCTTAAGAATTTGACCACATAGTGTTCATTTTTGTAGTTTGTAACATCCCTTACTGCTTTATGGATTGATGACTGTCCCCACAAACCAACACGGGTCTTTTCAGCATGCTTTGTCCTCATTCGCACACTTCCTAGGAAAACTTCCCAGGAGGTCACCCATCCCAAAATTACCCCAGGTCAAGCACGCTTAACTGTGGAGTTCTTTCAGTTTGGGCTACCGAAAAGAAGATGCATCTTGTTGGTATAGGTAGTACAAATCAATTCATATAAGCCCTCCTCAACTGTATAGTCCCATACCTATACAATCTTAGGATCCCTCTCATTCGGGTGTGTAATCGGTTCATTCATGTACCCCTCCGCTTAGAGGACCTTGCAAGGAGCCGCTCCTTGTCCATGCCCTCCTTGCACAGGCGATCACTCCTCGTCCTCGTCCCTGGGCGTTACATGCCCACCAGCTTCAGCCTGGTTCTTCCCCGAACTACACCGTACTGGGAGAGGTGCAGGCTCTGATACCATTTATAACATCCCTTACTGCTTTATGGATTGATGACTGTCCCCACAAACCAACACGGATCTTTTCAGCATGCTTTGTCCTCACTCGCACACTTCCTAGGAAAACTTCCCAGGAGGTCACCCATCCCAAAATTACCGAAAAGAAGATGCATCTTGTTGGTATAGGTAGTACAAATCAATTCATATAAGCCCTCCTCAACTGTATAGTCCCATACCTATACAATCTTAGGATCCCTCTCATTCGGGTGTGTAATCGGTTCATTCATGTACCCCTCCGCTTAGAGGACCTTGCGAGGAGACGCTCCTTGTCCATGCCCTCTTTGTACCGATGATCTCTCCTTGTCCTCATCCCCGGGCGTTACATAGTTTCTCATAGTAGCTAGTCCATAAAGGCAAGTCCTAACACAAGATACACAACTAGGGATTGGGTGAAAGTTCTCCAATCCTTCCCATATGGACTTCAATTTTGTGAAATAAGAGGTGATCCTGAGATCACCTTGTTTGATAACATAGAGTTCTTCACTTAATTCCTTAACACAAATTCTAGTAAAATTTTGACAACATCTCTCCTTAAATTAGGAGATTTTGTCATAAGAAATTCGAGTGCATTGTTGAGTTCATAAAACTCCTAATATTTTGAAGACGTCAAATTAGTACTCTCAAACCCATCAATTGCTTTTTAAAGTTTTTCAATACATTAATATTATAATATTATTTCCTTAACAAAAGTTTTACAAAATTTCAATAGTATCTCCCCTTAAATTAGGAGCTTCCCTCATCAGATATTTCAATCAATTCAACAATAATAGATATTATTAAAGATAAAAAAAACATAATGAACATAATAAAAAGTTATATACTCTTAATAATCATATATAATTCACATAATCTTAAAAGTTATTTTATTATGCGTCCCTTTATAACTCCACAACATGCATCCTGCAATCTCCGCAAATACAAAGAATCCCATAGCAAACAATTCAAACAAGTTGAGGAAGAATCTCTACACCCTTCCCCTAGTCATGCAATCCCCATTTCTTACAAATCTATCCTAAAAAACATAAGTTTATATCCTACATACATATTAAACAATATAAATAACAAGGACTTTGTTACTAATTAACCTCTACTACAATGAAAAAGATAAACAGAGAATCTAAGAGCTGGCTCTTTGCATGGAACCAAATCCAATTATGAAAATCCAACATGAACAAATATTTAATTTCACACAATTGTCAACATTATATATGTAAATTATAAAATAAAATAAGAAAAAAAGATGAAAAACTACTCTCAATGTCCACTGCCATCATCAATAACTCACTACCAAGGGTCAACACAACACCTACATTAAATAAATAATAAAATAATTACTCTCTAATGCATTAAGAAACAACACTATAGGCACTCACAAATGAAACGAAAAAAATTGAGCCAAATAAAAACTAAACCAATTAAAATGCTCTTCAACATATGAGGATCGCAATGGTGCTCTTCATTTCACAAAAGGATCTCCGACGGTGGCAAATGGTGGCAGTGGCGGTGGTAGTGGAGGGAGAAAGGGGGAAGAGAGAGAGAGTGAAGAGAGAAATAAGGAAGAAGAAGCATGGAGGGGGCATATTTACAGGTTACCAACAAGTAAATTTGTCAGTAACTTTAAGTGAAACAGTTTGTTTCACAATTTAGTAAGTACCAACGGGTATAGGGGACACAAAGATTTGGGCGCCACCATGCAAAGTTTTCAAAATCCCATCGGTACTTAACACAAAATTAAAAATAATCGTTGTTAAACCCATTGGAAATTAAAGAAAAAGATAAATAAAAACTAAAATATTGATTGTCCATTGATATACCTGTCGGTAATTTAATAACAATAATAAATAAAATAAAAATATAAATAATCAGTCGGTATACCCGTCAATAATTAAAGAAAAAGATAAATAAAAATTAAAATATTAATTACCCGTCGGTATACTCGTTGGTAATTTAATAGCAATAATAAATAAAATATAAATATAAATAACCCGTTGGTACACCCGTCAATAATTTGAAAGCAAAAATAAAACAAAAAAATATACATAACATGTTAGTAAACCCATTAGAAATTGTACGCGCCAAGTGGTGCTATCATTTACTGACGGGTTTACTAATGTGCTGTCGTGTAAATTAATAGCCATTTGTTCTATAACGTAAAAGGTTAATAACCCATCGGAGATACTGTTAGTAATTACTGATGGGTACATACCCAACAGCATCCCGCAGATTTCTAGTAGTACAGTGCCATATTTCTTCTCACCATCTCATAACAATTTTATACTAATACTTTTTTGTTGTATAGCATCTTTACCATTATTTAAGTAGTACTAAAGAAAAAGATATTACATGCATAAAATAAAATCTTTGGGAGCACTTCACGAGGTGCGAAATAGTAGCATCCAACTCAATTGAACTTGGCTCTTGCTCAGCTCGATCTATAAGCGACCAGTTATGAAACTTTTTGAGAAAAAAAGCTCTTGCATTCTTTGGTTAGCCTGTCACAAATTTTCATTTTTTTTTCAAAATTTTCATATTATCAAAGTTTTCCTCTTTTTTTTTTCTTCACAATTTTCATATTATCAAAGTTTTCCTCCAAGCCAACTCCAAAATCAATTAGCTCTTGCTTATTATTACATTCCGAATGATTTGTAGTTTCTCCAAGTTAGTTATAAGAGTGTGCACGTTCCAGAACACTAAATTGTTGCATGCGTTATTCCTACCTATTCAAAAGCTTAAGGATAGCAGCACCATCACTTATTTAGAGTGAGTCTCATGAACATCTTTTTTTCACATGTTCATGGTGTCTTTATTCTTTTACTTGGTATAAGTTCTTAAAATTGTGGCATCTATCTTCATGCCTACTATATGATCCTATCAGTTTTTATGAAATTTGGTGTAGTTTACCTTTAAAGGATTTGATAAAAAAAAGAAAAAAGAAAAGGGCAGTTATCCCCACTTTTTTTTTTGGACTATCTAGTGGTTGTGAAATATGATGATTTTTTAGGGCTTACACCCTAATTCGGACACAAATTAATTAGATTTAGGAATTGGAAATAAGACCAAGAAGAGAGAAAGGAGAATAATCACAAAAGAAGGATAAGTGGAACTCATACCACATTGCCCTCTCTTTGCTAGCTCTAACTATTCTTATAGCTCATGCAACATTATCTAACCACCTTGAGTTTGTTACTTTCTTCCTCTGGCCTAGCCCTTCTTTGTGCCTATCACATAACTCTCCCTTCTAACATAAACCTTGGTGTACAGACTTCCCTTTTGAGCCTGAATTTCTACTCAAGAATTTGGAGTAGGTAAGGGCATGGCTATGTATCATGGTCTTTATGTGGTTGGACATGTATCATGGTCTTCTAATGAATATGGTGTAGCATGATACTTTAATGACTACTGCTTTTGTGTGACTTTGATAATACTTTTTGCATGAAGACAATCAACCATGATGACTAGGCACGCATGCAGTCTATGGTTAAGGATCTTTAGGGTCTTTGTGATAGAGACTACTTGAATTTGTGTCTTTTGCTTTGTTTTTTTGTCAGTTCTCTTTTCTATCGATTTGTTGAGTATTTGCTTTTGATCTTGTTTGTCTTGATATGTACTTTGATTCCTTTTGGCTTGCTTGTATCTCATAATTTGCTTGGGAATTTCTTTTATCAAAGAAAGAGATTCTTAGAGACTTAAAAATTTAAAATAAAAATTATTTTGGGTTATAACCTTGAGAAAACATTTTTTCTTTCTTTATTTAACTATTTTCTGTTGATCAAATTGTACACAAATCCATATCAATTCTTGGATAGAAAGTAATTTAAATCAATGTATTTTAGGCAATAATTAACTATGTACAAGAAATATAAGATACATACTCTAAAAAGTTCTAAAATATTATTATAGTAACATTGTTTTTAACAAAGATATAGAGATTTCCATTAATAATGAAAACCAATGGTCACAAAGACAACCAGGAAAACAAAGAATAAGGAAAACCCAACATTACTACTAAATGCTAGTAGGATAAAGAAGAAAGTTTACTAAAAGAAAAGAAAAAATATTCATCTTGTCAACTTCTCCAACAAACTTTTGGCAGAAAAGATTGTCTATCGAAATCCTAGCTCTTTATCTTCAAAGATCTTAAGGTTTCTAGCATTCCAAGTTTGCCAAAAGGCAATCAAAGTTTACTAAAGTATTGACTTGGAGTCTTGCATAGCATTTGTGTGTTGTAGAAACCTGGTCCACCATTTAGCAAAGCCTTCCTAATGTGGTTGTAATCTCATATGAGGAATTTCTAGAGCTTCCTTTACTGCCATGGTTTGAGGGCAGTCAATTAAGTGGTGGATAACACTTTCTTTGCTTGCATTATGCCTTGGACGTAAATATTGAACTTGATCAAATCTCCTCTTCAACTTTGATCTAACAGCGACCTCTGCGTGGAGTAATTTCCTGTGAAAGATTTTGATTTTATGCGGCAATTAAAGAGATCGGATTGACTTTAATAATGCTTTATTCTTCATATGTTCAAGAAGTGCCTCCAATGGAGTGTGAAAAAAGGATAAAGCAATATCATATCCTAATGCAACAATATATTTATTACCACCTTTTGTTGTCATCTCCATAGCCAAGAATCCCTTGCATTAGTAATCTTATCCGCTACATTTGCAGGAAAACTATCTCTAATGAACTCTTTATTGCAAATCCCATTCTCTAATAGCAAATTGCTAACTAGATAGAGGCATGGCTGGAATTTGAATTACATTCCCTAGTATAATAAAAGGATAATTGACTGATAGCCATGGATCTTGATATACCTTAATCCTTTGACCATAACCAACTCCCTAGCTTATACTTTCTCCCATCTGATATGCTTCTCCAAGCTCATGAGGGGTTAGTTCCAAGTTCTACATATAAGATATCACCCCTACTAAAATATTTACTTTTAAACACCTTATAGAATAGGGAACTTATAGTTGTTGCCAGCATCAACATTCCTTGGCAAAAAGAACAAAATTCATGGCCTTGAGGTCTTTAAAATAAAACCTAAGCCACCTTTATTATTTTTCCTGCACATCTTATGCCAGCTTATCCAAGCCATTTTCCTTTCATTACCTCTTTGTCCCCACCAGAAAGTTGCCATCATCCTAAGTCCTTAAGCAAGGATTCTAAGAGCTTGAAGCAAGTTAATAAGCAGATAGGCATTGCTTTTCCTCTAGCTTTAATTAGCACATTTCTTCCACATGCAGATAAAAAAACTTCTCCTTCATGCTGAAAGCTTCTTGCCAACTTTATAATGTTTACAGATGTGACTCTTTTTCTTTTGGACCTTTGTACAACATTATGAAGTCCCAAATATTTATCTTGCGCCCCAATATCTCTGATATTCATTCTCCATGCTAATTGTGATCTTAGTCTATGGGGAGTATTCTTGCTATAAAATATGGAAGATTTCTCTAAGTTGATCTTCTAACCACTAAGAGCCTCATATAGTCGTATGTATGCAACACCTCCGTTACATTGGTGTAGAATTCCTCCGTTGCTTTAATAAAAGCAAAGAATCAGAATCATGAGCAAAAAGAGTGGATGACTAATAGAACTGTTTTTGTTGCTAATCTTGACACCCTGAATCTTTCTACTTTGTTCAACTTGGTGGAGTACAGATAGGCCTCCTACACATATAGGAAACAGATATAGTGATAGAGGAACTCCTTGTTGGAGTCCTCTATGTGGCCTAAAATAGCCAAAAGGTTGTCCCTCCACTACCACAGAGTAGGATACTGTTGTTACACATTCCTTGATCCGATTGATCCATTTATTACCAAATCCAAGTTGCTACAACATGAACCATATAAATCGCCACTCCACCCCATCATATGCTTTACTTATATCAAGATTGAGGACTATCTCAAAAATTCTTCTAGTGCTCTTAAACTTTAAGTAGGGATTACAACCCTAACCATGGGTCACGAGCCCTATCCGTCCTGCTAAGGTTGAGTTTAAAACTCGCCTTGCACCAGGACGGGTGGATGCGGGGTGGGTTTCACTTGTGGGTTGAAGTAGGTGCGGGTTTAGAGTGAACCCACCTTTACCCGCCTCGCACCCTATATATATTTGAAAAATATAATTATGAATATATTATGTATATATTTTTTAAAAGAAAATTACCTTATTGTAATATACTAATACAACAATAAGTATCAAATTATATTAAACTTGTTTGGAATTGAGTTGTTTTTTCTATTAAGAATATTCTGTTATTTTTTTTTATACTGATGATTGTTACTTTAGAATTTAAATATTAACATTGGTTGTATTTGATATATTTGTGTTTGATTTTTTAGATTTTGAAATAATTTTAAAAGGATTTTAAAAAATAAAGGGATGAAGCAGGTATCCGCGAGGCGAATACACGTTTAAATTTGTGAAATCCGCAGGTAGAGATGGAGCAAGTTGAGAGCTATGTTATCTTGTATGGGGTGGGGTTGTGGTGAGCAGCTTCTATCCTTAACTTCAAGTTATACATGCATTCATGCCCCACTAGAATACTATCATACATGAATCTTCCTTTCTCAAATGCACCCTGGTTGACACTTATGATTTTTTTTCATATATTTTTATGATTTGTGCACTAGAACTTTTGAAATGAAGTTGTAAACCATAGAGCACAAGCTTATTGGCCTTACTTGAGTCATATCCTTTGTCTCATTAACTTTAGGAATAAGGCATATCTTAGTACAATTGAAACTTCTAAGCATTCTTCCTCCAACAAAGAAACTTCTTTTTGTAGATTCAGTGTCTTCTTTAACAATGTCCTAATAAAATTGACAAGACTTGGCATTAATCTATCATCACCTGCTACAGTATCAGTACACATTGAAAACATTGATGTTTTTATTTTTGTTTTAGAAAATGTGCCACGACCTAATTTAGGAATATGACCAAAACATGAGGGATTGGGTCCCCACAAAGCTTCTAGGTAACGTAACTTGATTGATATTCATAATATAATGGTATTATTTTAAAAACATGATTTAAATAACAATCGGTAAACCTAAATTGTTCAAAAAGATGTAATATGAAAATCAAGTTAAATAAGTCTAGCTTGTGTCGTAGCAAAATGTCAAATATAAAATGACTGAATACATAATTAAATTAGTGCATGATGCAGAATCTTGCATGCATAACTATTGGAGCACTTTATTCTACCATGGCCTAATCTAACATTCACTTCAAAGTGAACCTCACCATTGGAACAACTGCAAGGCTACTGAAACTAAGTCTGAATAATAATATGATTTGCGATTTTAACTATAAGGGGAGAAATAGGAGAGATGAGTTCATCAAAACTCAGAGAATAGGCTCTCACCCACAGGCCACATGGTAAACCAAAAAGACATACACACACACACACACATGCAAAGTATACATCCATCACAAAAAATAGCTGATAACCATTTACATAGTAATTTTGTAAACTTCTCTAAAATCCATATCATATTAATCAATAGAGAAATAGAGAGCTTTGATAATATAATAACTATATACATAATAAATAAATAGTTCTTTGATCTCTAAACTCTCATAGGCACATAACTAGGTCCCATAATGCGAACACCTAATAAAATTTTATTCTCTGAATACTCTGAAGGCAAGATTGTCTTCTGAGGACAATTTGGTAATAAAAATAACGATCTTATAACTGGTAACTCACTTTCTATTTCTCACTAATTACTATCAAACTAACTTGCAGGTAAACTAAATAAATTTGAAGTATTTGAATTCATATAATTCTAACAATCTAACTATAAGCCATAACTAGGGTTTTGAAATCATGCCCAAGAGATCACCAACTTGTAGACATAGTGATTTTAGAAACTCACTAAGTATGTCATTGATGACCATTATTGTAAATCATAGTTCAACACTTTCAATAGCATATAATTGGGATTCTAAAATTTTGAGAAGAAAATCCATAATATAAAAACATGATAATTCTATCAAAATCATAAAACATGTCTTCTAGTAATTATAGCAAATCAAGCTCAACTTAATATTCTTAAATAAACCTTTCTTAAAAAGGTAATACATTTGTTTTATGGTGTAAAAGTATATCAATAATGGTCTCGTGGTTTTCCAAACTATGATTTTCATGATGAATGTAAAAATAATTTTCTAAATCTGGCATAAATCATAAAAAAAAAAACTTTGTACATGTTGTTTATCCATTTCAATATTTCATGAAAAGTGAGTATGATGCTAGGAATATATTTATAATGAGCAAAAATATTATCATAAACTTAAACACACTTATTGTTCGTTACTGAGAGTGCATGACCACTGTACGTGATCCTAGGAATTTGAAACAACATTTCCAACTACCAAAGAATCATTAGAATATTATTGGAATTGATTTGGAAGCATGAGGTAAAGAAAAATAAACCATGAGAGCCCCAATAACAACCAAACTTAAGAATGGAATTAGGAATATGAAGAACACACTTACCGGAATGATTAAATCGATTGGAATCCTTTATAATCATTTGGCAATGCTTTTAAGTTCGTGTGTAGAGCTAAGAGGAAAGCTAGGGGTGGCTAGGGTTCATGTATAGAGTTTTTGGAGTGTTATGATATGTCTATTTATCAACTGAGGCAATGACTATATGCACATTTTTGGGGGTTTCTTGGTGCCTCGCACGACCCCATGCATGGTGGTCAATACTCAGGGGTGTGATTAGTTCTTGGAATGTGACAAAAGGGCAATCAGACGGCCCCGTGATGAATAACACGGAAGGTGGAGGGTGTTACCTGCATTTTTACCTGCAACCGAAACTTAATTTGCTAATAACTCTGAATATAGTTGGAATTTAGCTTTCTAATGCCCTAAAAGTTATGTTAATCAAACATCAATAGAGCAAGATATTTGCAACATACTAGGTAGAGATTATGCTTGACAGGATGAGTAATAAAGCTATATCTAAAAAATTATGTTCTAGTTTTCACCTAGCGTATGTAGGAACTATAATATGGTCGAGTAAGGCATTTATTTCTGGCATTGTTTGTCTTTAATTTGAACCCTCAAAGAGCTCTTCAAGATCAGCATCGTTACTGAAAGTAAACAAGTGCCTGAAAAACTCTTCTGCAACTGAAGCAATCTGTTATGTAATTGTCCCTGTGCCCCTTCTTGAGTATTAAGGCCCCAAATTTTGTTTATTCTATTTCTCGATTAAAATCTAGCATGAAAGCAATTGGTATTTTGATCACCCCACCTTAGCCATGTTGCTCAGGATTTCCCTTTCCAAATTTCTCTTCAAGTTCATACTTTTCAAGCAGCTTCTTTTCCAAATCCAAAATAGCTTATCTGTACCCCTCCTAATTTCTATCTTTTCTTTTACCGATCTCTAGCTTTATCTCCTCTATCTGCATTCTTGAGTTTGAGTAGCTAGTTCATTCCCACTCAACTAATTTATGGCGACAAAATTTCAGTGTTTGATGTTGTCTATACAGAGGAGACCCTTGTACCTCCTGATTCCATGTTTCTGAAATCACATTTTTAACATTTTCATTTCACACCACCTTTCTAGAAGCTAAAATCTTCTAATTCTTCTATGAGTTGGAGGAGCTGAATCCATCAGTATTGGGGCATAGTCCGAACCAATGTCTTCTAAATGTCTCATAGAAGCCTCAGGGTATAATTGATCTCCATTATGCTAAAGCTAAAACCATGTCCAGTCTTTCCTCAATTAGATCTTTCCCATATCTCCTATTAGACCAGGTGAATACAGGACCAACAAAGCCCAAATCCACCAGCCTTCCCCTTTTAATAAACTCGATGAAATCATCAATGAATGACTGAGATTTGTCACTACCACCTTCCTTCTCGTTAAAGCTGGCTATTGCACAAAAATATCCTAGAATTATGACATTATCATCCACCTTCCGTAGATGCTCCAAAACTTCCTCATATTGTTGCTTCCTAAGGTGCTCCTGACTGTGAAAGTGCAAGCCACTGATTCTCCATTTAGTTTGAAAAGCTAGTTCAGAAAGTGTAGCCTAAATGTAGTATGAGTTGTGGGCTATTATCCTGACATCCATATTCTCCTTCCAACTCAGGGCCAAACCACCTGATCTACCAACCGGATCCACACGGTAATGATTTGGAAAACCACACTCATGCAGTTTGCCTTCCACCATCGACAATTGATTCTTAGTTTCGCAAAAGAAACCAATGTCGAGGGAGTGAGATCTATACATCTCTTTTAGATGTTTAGGGTATCCCCAAACCATAATAGTTTCATGCTAATAGTTTCATCGAGCATTGGGTGCCACTTGAAGGCTGGCACCCTCCGCTTAGTTGTTGCCACCCACAATCATCTTCTATATATCTTATCCCCTCCTCGGTCTTTGACTGTTCTTTTGGCTCCAGATATTTCTTCATTGCACCTTTTCTTGCTAAGTTCTTTAATCTTTTCTTTATTTGCATATGCTTTGGTTCGGTGGGACTACTATTGAATACCATTGTGATTTCTGGCACCTTCTGGAATAATTCTTTGATTGTTAGCTTTTGGTGATCCAATCACATCGCCCATTCTTCGTTCCATTATAACCCCATTACAGGCTATGGACACTATCTCTTCATCTTCGACTTCCACTAGGCCTCCTTTTGCTGAGTTTGGTCCTTGTTGTAGGTGGTTTTGTCCTTCATCCTGTACTCCGTGGTTTTGAGATCCTTCATTTTCACCCTTTTCGTGTTGGAAAAAAAGATTAGAATAACACAAATAAAGTCAAATAAGACAACAAATAATTTGATATAATATAAATCATGAAACACAAAAATTATAAAGCTAAATATGACAAGTAAATGACACAATTAAATTAGAATAGAGTGACTTATTGTGATTAATGGTTGAAGCGTGCTAGACACTGGGCTTAAGAGTATTTCGCTATTACGAGCTTAAATGCCGATGCAGATGGTCTTCACGGCTAATACTCCCCAGGATACAACAACCACATCCCACTAACTCTGCACTTGAACTAATAAGGTTACAAGAACAATTCTCTTGGATTGCTCAAGGAAACTCAAAAGATTACAACCAAGACTAATAATTTTCTTATGTATATAATGCCGAGAACCTTTTTCTTACTTCAAACGTCAAGAAGCTCTATATAAAAAATGTCTTTCCTATTATTTATATAGGAACTAGAAAACCTTGGTCAAAACCGTGAGATATTTTTTGGAAACAAGTATTGAGAATGGGAAGGGTATAAACTAGGAATGTAAGGCTATAAAATAGAAATGGATATGAGGCTTTTTTTAACAACTAAGTCCACTAGCAACATGGATATATACGAGGCTCCAACGATAAATATGACTTGGTCAAAAACAATGTTGAAGATAAGGTTAGAGAATTTCAAGCAAAAAAATTAGGAGCCGTTAGCACCACTAATCAATGTGCATAAGGAATTGGTCAAATACTCACCATTACATTATCTTTGTTACAGCAACTTACAAATAATAATAATAATAATAATAATAATAAACTCAAATATTAATTTAACTTTAAAATAAATTAAATAATATTAATAAAATACAACATTTCAGACCTTTCAGAAGACTCATTGATTGAATCCTTTCAATAAGGCCACAGGTGTAGCCAACTTTTGATGGCCATAAGCTAGCCGACCTTGATCTCCTTTATCTGTGCTCATACTCCTTATTCCTTCTTCCACCCTTCTACCTACTTGATCAGCTTTAATATCTCCTTTCATCATATCCTCCTTCAACTCCCCTTTAATTTTATCTTCCAAGAAGTTTAGGCATACTCTAGACTCATGCCCTAGATATCCACAATAGAGACATACACTTTTCCCATTCATCCATATTTGAGATTAATCTCAATTGGTTTCTTATTCCGGCCAACAATCTTTATATATGATCTGATCAAAGAAGCAGCTTTTATCTCGACTTTCACCTTCAAGATTCTGCTTTCTTTTTCCCCATACATTGAAGAACGCCACATCTCGCACTGGCCAATTTTTGTTCCAATCTTTTGACCAAGTTCCGTCATTTTACAGTACTCTAGAAGTCCCCCACAGTTGCACCCATATGGGGAAGGTAATGAAGTCTTCTTCCTCAATCCGCATTCCTTCTTTCCATCATTTGACATGAAGAATGCAGTTCGTATAACCGTGGTGAACCCATCTCTATTATCATGGCATCCACCTCTCTGTCAAAGAAGAACTGACAGACATTAATTGTCCCCATGGTGCAACGCATGGAACCCAAATTGCATTGAGGGCGCTCTCCATTGTTCCATTAGAACGGCAAATTCTATTCTAATCACATTGTCTGCACAGTTCTTTATTCCTTCCTTTATATCATTCTCGTCGAAGAAAATTATATCTTCCTCATCTTCTGTCTGTATTTCATCTCTACTTGTATCTCGTCGCCAATTCACTTCGTCGTCTACCATGCATGCATGCACTGTCGCTACCGGTTGATGTCGGCAACACTCTCTCGCTCCAAAAGCAGCAGTCACACTCTCCCTAGGAAACCCTAGCAGCGCACTTTAAAACCATAGCAGGGCACTTTTTTTTCTTTATGAAATATATATATATAAGTGAGTGCTTAGTAATGTTAAATTTTTTAATTACAGATTTTTTAAGTCATTTGTGTACTTACTTTGCAATATATATTCGTATAAAAAATGAAACAGGTTATAATTAGTAACTAATAAAAATATTCAAATATGAGACTAATTTTGTTAATAAGAAGGTTTTTTGTACGTTATTTTAATCAATTTTAAACATATAATTAATCGATTGTTGGATAACCATTTATTCATGACTAATCTCAAATTCATAAACATGTTATAACTTTGATAATGAAACTGAATAAAATAAAATTTTAAAAATATTTTTTACATACTAAAAAAGCATACGCTAAATTTTTAATCTAACTATGTTTTATTAATTTCATCAAACTGAAAAATGCCATGCGTATTGTATTGTAAATTTATTATTTTTAATGATATATAAATGAATTTCCTTATTATTATATTGAAATTATATATATAATTAATAATTTGATGATAAATGTATAAAATTCATCTATGTAAATCCATTATTTGGTACAAATAACCAAATCACTAAAATGACGTGGCTGAAGAGTTATTTTCGCATTTAAAGTAAAAAATACTTAAAATAAATGATAATGATAAATTCGTAAAACCTTTAGTATAAAATATCTTCACATCTTTTCATCATTTCTGTAGAATAAGTAATAATTATTAGAAGAAAAATATTTAAGAGTTAGTCAGTATTAGGAGAGACAATGAAATATTATTAATTATTAAGAAAAGAAATTTTATTTTTAATTTAAATTAAATATTATGTATCTTTCATACGTTGACTAAGATGCAGAAAATAACATTTTTTTTCAATTAAAAGAGTGAAGTATATATTAGTAAAATGCCATCCGTTATGCTACATAATGCGTAGCACTTGTATGACTTTCATTAATTATATACGATTTTGCAAAAATTGAGACGTTAATTCCTTTTATTTGTTTTTCAAGCTTCGTTTTACTATAAAAAAATAAAAAATAAAAACATTAATACTAAATAAATGTTTACGCCATACTCCAATTTGTGAGTAGAGCTTGAGATGTTAAAAGCTAATGAGTTCCTAAAAGATTGAAATTAAATATTTTGATTTAAAAATTATTGGTGAGATTCCTATGTGTTGCTCATAGTAAGTCAGCAATATATATGTATATAGAGAAATTCTAACTTCCACCCCTTCATGCAGATGCTTGTAAGCTATACATTTTATTTTGGACATAAAATTTTTTTGTCTCTTGCTTAAATCACCTTATAATGATAGGTATATTTGAAATTTAATTCTATCAACATTAAATATGTTTTTGACTTTCTCTCTCCTCTAATTAATATTCTCCATCCATTATTCTTATTATCCACTTAAAAATTAGAATAAATACTCAAATTGATCGCTGATAAAAAAATTAGTGTTGAGGTTCTTATAATTATAAAAATATGATACTATAGGTTTCTGAAAATTTCATTAATAAATAAATTGATTCCTAATAATAAAAAATTAATAGTGAGATCCTTTACAATTAAAAAAATAGGTCATATAAGTCTGTGACTCATTTGTAACATGTTAGAAGCTGACATGAACTTTAATTATTGATCTATGTAACACTCACTAATCTCAATCAATACTAAAAAAAAAAACACTATTTCATTTTTCTTTTTCTTTTTTTACAAATTTCTCTCTAAATGTTTCAATTGTTCACCATGCTTATTTTCAAGAAAAAGATCCCAGTCCCTAAGCTTGCCATTCTAAGATATGGAATCAAATCTCTTATGTTTTATCACCACCTTATTATAAGACACTACGGTATTAATATCATAAGTTTATAATCATTTCCCTACAAGAGGTATATACTAAAATATAGTGATTGCATCTTACAAAATAATACAATACCATCATGCTTGGTTTTCTATCAAAACCTTATTTATAGAACTAAGTTTTTAGTGTTAAATCAAAGTCATTCCCTCACCAAATACACCAAAAGAATATGTTTTGGATGAATTACGAGAATTATTACACATGGATTACTAGAAAATAACAAAAGGGATAGATGGGGGGATAGAGGGATGGGCGCTCTATTAAATTTTAGAATATTTGAGGAGAGCTTATTGATGATGATTAAAATTAATGGGTGCCATATAGATCGATAATTAAAGTTCATCTCAACATTTAGTAGGTTGCAGTTGAATGAAAAATCTACAATGTTCTATTTTTGCAATTGTGATGGACCTTAACATTAATATTTTATATATGTCAAAAACTAATTTGTTGATCAACAAAATTTTCATGGACCTATAATGTTTTATTTTTACGCTTGTGATGGACCTTAACACTAGTAATATATTTTTGTCTATAAATGAAATTGTTAAGGACTAATTTGAATGTTATTATTTCTTTTATTATTTGTTATTTGTCATGAATAATTATATAAGTGATTAAAAACTCAAATAATATTATTATATGTTTGGTCATATTTATCATTAAATTAATAAAATAATTTTCTATAATGTTTTTAAAATATTAAAACAATATCGAAGTGCAAGTAAATATTTAGGTATTGTATTTAATACTAGTTCGCGTTGAATTATTATTAATTTTGATTTTGCAAGTTTAAGAAACTTAAACCGATAAAAGATTTTATTGAAAAACTATATGCATTTTATTATTGTTTAAATTATAAAGAAATGCATGATTTATGTTAATTGAGAATTATATAACTTGAATTTATATTATTTAGATATTACTTAAACGTTTCTCTACAATACAAAATAATTATTTCATGACGTAGACAATTCATGTCTTTTTTATTTTACGTAAAAAAAAAAGTTACTTAAACTAATTATTCATCACTTTTAAAATAAATACGAAAAATGAAGAGAGAGTATTAATGAGAAGAGGGAAAAAGATAATGGAGTAATTAATGTAAATAAAGTAAAAGTACATATGTACCCTTAATTGTAAATTGTTTAGGAAAAGAGATGAGTATGTTTTAGGTCTGAAACGAATATAAATATTTCTAGGCCAGCAACATGCTTTGACAATTTTGCTGAGTTGAAGTTAGATTAAATAATTGTCGGGATGGCACAATGGAATGAATCAAATAAATCAGATATAAGTATAATAATACAAAGGTATAAAAATAAATAAGATGTCAATGAGTAGAAAGACATAAAGAATTTAACGTAGTTCAACAAATCATATGCCTATATCCATCATAAAGCATAAATGCCTCACTATGAATCTACCATCCTCTAAGGATTTGATCTGAAAATATGTTTGGGTTTGGAGATAAGTGGTCTTGGAGATAAGATCTTTTGTTATAAGTAAGATCAATAGCAAATGTGTGTGTATCCACTCTGTTGTTCTCTCAAACTACCACCCACACATATGCTCTCCAAATGCTACAATTTTTCAAATCAAATCCTGTTGATTGATTTTTCAAATCTAAATGACTTCTCATATCCTAACAGACTTCACTCATCCTATTAAATTCATCATATCCTACTAGATTCTTTTCTATCTTTTTTTCGTGTAAAGATCCTACCAAATGCTTAGTATATCATATCATGATACACATTTAAAAGGATATGTATAAATTAAATCAATTGCTATCTCATCAAGATATACATGAGTCAATTTTCCCAACAATGTCACACCTTGATTAATGTCCTGTGAGGCCACTTTGGAAATTATTAATAGCTCTATCTTGATCCAAGCTGCCTAGTCACATGCAAAATGCAAACCTTCATGAACACCATAAAGAACCATTATTTTTTTATAAACCAAATAAGCACCATTGGCCACAACACATACCAGCTACACACAAATTGAATCAATTAATGAACTTGTGTAGCTACACAACAAAATGACTGTTACCAAAGGATTTTGCTAGTAGATTTTTCATGTTACTGGTGAAAAATTTAGTTATCGACAAATTTATCGACAGATATTGATGCACAATAATAATATCATCGCAAAAAAAATTCTTCGGTAATTATTTCTAAGGGGATTATTGATGGATTTTACTAAAAAAAGTTCATTAGAAACAAGCTAGAAAATTCGCCAGAAATTCATTAGTGGGGAAAATTACCAGTAGATTTTCGATGTTATTTGTAGATTTTTCCTTGGTAATGTGTCTATAAAAAAAAATTAAAAAATCCCAAAAAATTGCCGATGAAAATATCTGCCAATAATTTTAGAAAAAAATTTACAGCCACAAATTACCAGCAAATGAATTCATTAGTAAATCCAATAAAATTATTATTTGTTAATTTAGAGTTAATATTACCAACGATAAAAGCTGTCAATAAATTTTTTCACTACTTTTTGACCGACAATTCAAAAACTTCAACCTAGCAATTTTTTTCATCAACACAACACAAAAAAAGGCACAATAATTCTCACAATGAATTAATCTTATGAAATGTAAGAGAATTGCAATGTTATTGCAATGCTATAAAAGAAAATTTTCAATGCTTATTACAATAATAGTATATATCCAATGACAATACAAAAAATAAAAATCCAAATAAAACCAGTGGAGACAGAGGCGACAAAGAGTAGAAGCATTGGCAGCACAACGGACAATAGCAGTTGCGGTGATAAATCTGCAAAAAATAAAAAATGAAAAAGGAGCCAAGTCCAAAGATAAAAATCGATTAAAATGTAAAGGGTATGAAAAGCAAGAAAATGGTGGTCTCACCACTAAAAGTGGTGGTCGAATGACAGAGAAATGGATGCGATGGTGCAATAAGAGAGCGAGAGAGAGAGAGAGTTGTAGTGGTAGAATAAGGGGGCTTGGTCGCTTGCCTCATAATAAAGAGGCTACTGGCAAAAAATCACCAATAATTAAAACTTAAAATGCATCATTTCACTAATGACATTATTGACAATTTTTTTTGAATTACTGGCCAAAAAATACCCTTGTAATGTTAAAATACATTTTTTTTTGGAAAAAAAATTGATAAAGATTTATGGGTGGAAAAATCTGCCAATAATAACTTGAACATATATATGTTTTTTCAATTGCTTATCATTTACTAGTGGATTTGTGGAATTAAATCCGTCGGTAAAGTGCGAGCCTAATTTAGTGCTTGATTGTGCAAACATTATTGGTGGCATCTGTCTTTTTTTTTTTTTAATGATTTCAATCATTTTTAGCTAGTAAATTCATCGGCAACACAGATTGAAAAAATCTGAGCAAAAAATTCACCAGTATCTCACATTTTTTCTAATAGTGCAATATATGGTCTTCAAAGCATACCAACTACACACAAGCCAATGAACATGTGTAGCCACGCAATTCGTCATCTTCTATCATCCTTTCTATCTTCCTATCCTCAAACTAGGTTGTGCGAAATTTCCCTTTCCATCAAATCCTCCACGGCAAACTCGCAAGATTTGTCCTTGTGCCAAACATATATTATTTATTGGACCGTATCGAGATCCAACATTAACAAGCACTGATACCAGTTATTGTTTAGGATGGTACGTGCAATGGAATGGGTCACATGAATATACTCATAAATCCAATAAACCAAATATAAACCATAGCAACACAAAAGGATAAAATAAACAAGATAAAAATGGGCGTACAGACACAAAACTTAATGTGGTTTGTCAAATTACATGTCTACATTCACCCCAAAAAATAAACTCTTCACTATGAGAATATAAAAACAATATAATATTTCCACTTTATTCTTATACCCGGTCCAAAGCCTCTTGTACACCCTCTCTCATAACATAGTTTACCACTCTCTCATGTTCGCTCACACTACTACACATCTAAGCCATTGATCTTATTTATAACAAAAGATTTTATGATCAAGACTCCTCATCTCCATATCCTAACAAGTTTTCAAATCAAATTCCATTAGCTGGTTTTTTTTCTAATCTAAAAGGATATGATATATTGTAATTAGTATAATTCACGTATTCTACTAGATTTCACATATCCTATCAAATTCATCAATATTCTACCGGATTCATCATACTTAATTTAAAAATTTCTAAATCTAAGGATACACATGTCAAGATATATATCTCAGGATACACATATAAAGGATATAAATAAAATCAATTATTATCCCATCAAAACATATATGAGCCAATTTTTCCAACAATAATAACATTTATTGACGGACTTGAGTAAAAAACAATTCAGTCAAACTTTGTATTTGATACCTTCTTTTTCAATGAGAATACTAATTAATGTTCTTGACATACAGGGCATGTTTGGTTGATGGGTAAACTTGAGAGAAAATTTTCTATTAATGAATTTTATATATAAAATTACATATAAAACTCATCATCCATAAAAGTTTACACTTGATTAATAGAATTTGAGCAAAAACCTCATTGAATTAAGATTTAATAAATAAACAACATATTATATTTATATTTTAAATAAAAATAAGAAATATATTATTAAATATCAGTCAATGATACTGAAGTTTAATAATATAAATATAAATGCACTCTTGTTCATATTCTTTTCATGATTATTCAAATTGAACAATTCTTACACTCAAGTCAAAAATTCAAATACAGTCTAAATTTCTCACAAGGTTAAGGAGATTCTTCTCACCATGTAGGAGCAATTATTTAGTGGGTATTGAATATCTATTTTCTTTTCTCATCGGTGGAATTTGCTCGGAAAGCTGTTTGGGCTAGAATCCAGCGAGAAACAATGTGGCTGTATATCTGTAATATTAATAATAATTTTATTATTAACTCGCAGTGAAACTCTGCTCTGAAAGTTGAAGCGAAACTTCAATTTCTTCTCATTTATTGATTCCTCGAACCACCTGTGCATGGTGTCCAAGTGGAGTCCCAGCCGAGTTTGGGAGTCCACACACGACCTCAGAGACGAAGCAAAGTGTACATGCAAGGAAACAGCAAAGTCCCAGCAATTATCCTCTGCTCCGCACCTCCACAGCAAACAAAACAATCACGTCGCCCAGATCCCTTCCCAAACCCCATCACGTGACAACAACCCCAAGATTCGATGACACGTGGCGATTTCCCATGTGTACCACTGTGATCAGCGCAACACGCAAGCACGCTCCCATTACTACAACGGTTACGCCAACCTCCAAATTGTAATAGCTAGCTAGCTGGTTTTCTTGTGTATCCATAGTCCACATCATGCACCCTGGTTTTTCAACTTCGAAATAACGAAGCATTCTCCTCCCCTCTTTCCTTCCACTCTTCCTCCTGAAGTTAAGCAAATATAGAGAGAGAGAGAGAGTTTTGTATCGTTTTTTAAATTTTAAGATGAAAGAAAGAGTGAGAGTCCAATACAAAGCCAAAAACGCCATTGATTTCTGTTGTGGGTTCTCAGAACTTTTGCAACACCTGGAGGGCCTTCTCAAGCCCCATCTTTCGGCTGCATCGACCATCCATCCGTCACTCACTGCTTGGCCAGTCGCTAACCACCACCATCACCGCACCAACCCCTATGCCAAACCCAATTTGCCAACCCTTCAACCATGCCTTAACCCTGGTTTGTGCACCCCACTATTCACACAATGCCACATCCTTCATTGCTAACTCAACACAACTCATCATTCACTACTGTCTACTACTACCACCCTCTCTTTCTCTCTCTCTTAATGTCCACATTATTATAAGCGACCAGGGAAAGAGCCAAAACAAAAATAAACCATGAATCCGGTCCTCACATTTGGTACCCCGTTGCCACTAAAACTGATCCAACACCATTACCCATAATCCATTTACAGATAAAAATCTGGCAAGAGAACCCCAAAAAGAGAGAAAAAGAAAGAAAGAGAGATAGAATTTATGTTGTGGTAAAAAAGAAAGAAAGAAAGAAAAGTAAAGGGTAGTAGTGGAGTAGTAGAGAGGATGGGAGAGAGGGCGTGAATGCGGGATGCACAAATGTCATAAAAACTAGTCCCTGTAATCAACACACACAAAAAAAGCCTTGCCAAAAATAGAAAAAATCCAAAGATAGAGAAGAAGGAAAAAAAAAGAAAAGAAAAGAAAGAGAAAGAGATAAGAAGTGTTGAAGCAAGGGAAGGGAGTGAAAGACAGTCCACCATTGATCTCTTAAACACCAAACCCCACACCCATTTCGTGATTGCCGAGCGTCGTCCACACATACACATATCCCCTCCTCAACCATATCTGCACACACACTGAGACTGAAACAAAGAGAGAGAGAGAGAGAGAGAGAGAGAGCCAGCTAGCTACAGTCACAGAAAACCAAAAGAGAACCCAAAAAAAGAAAGGGAAAACAAAAAAACCCTAAGCTAATGATG
Source organism: Dalbergia cultrata (assembly GCA_031216105.1). Classification (NCBI taxonomy): domain Eukaryota; kingdom Viridiplantae; phylum Streptophyta; class Magnoliopsida; order Fabales; family Fabaceae; genus Dalbergia; species Dalbergia cultrata. Next base: position 22,763,555 of record CM062353.1, on the reverse strand, counting down.
ATGGATCAGGGGCAGCGAGGGAAGTTGGTTCTTCAGAAAACCGAGGCCTGTGGTTTTGTGGCAGGTGTTGGGGCTGAGCTTGAGCCTGTCATCGTGGCAGGGGACAACAACAGCAACACCACCACCACCACCACCAACAACAACAACAACAGGATAACTCACGGGTTGGGTCGCATCCACAACGACGTTCATCAACACCACCTTGGCCTTGTTCCAACGTTTGGGAATGTTCATAGGAAGAGGAGAATGGCCAGGATGAGGAGAAGGTCATCCACCACCATGATGCAGGTGCAGATGCACAGGATCAACCCCCTTCCTCTCCCTTCAAGGCACACACCACCACTGACACCACCAACACCCCTTCCTCCTGCTGCAGGTGCTGCTCCTCCTTCCACCTCCTCGCACGTGCCAACCCCGACTCTTTCGTCTCATGAACCCGCCACTACTCTTCAGCCCGCACGCGTGAGTTCTCCTTCTTCTTTCTTTTATTTATTCATTTCTTTATTTTGTTAATAATTTTGTTTCTCTTCTACTCCATGCCTGTTAAAGTGAAGATGTAAGATATATACAGCTAGCTAGATCAAAATGGAGATCTAGCTTAATCAGTTGATTGTGAATTCTTTGTCTTTGGTTACTTCTTGCCTTAATTTTCTAGCTCAGCTCCTTAGTCCTTCCCCTCTCTCTCTTTTTTTTTTTTTAAATTTTTTTTCACAAAGATATCTATTTGGTTTTGTGATATCTGTCCTAGTTGGATTTGTTAAAAAATAAAAAAAAAATGAACTTTCTGTTTTCTTTTTAGAGGTGCTTGTGTTGTTTGTTTGTCTCGTGGTTCTCGCACTTATTTAAATCAATTTTGCCGTAGTCTTTTCCGATGCCAATTGGAAGGCTTTTTAACACGTTCACACTTTTCGTTGAGATGTATTTTGAACAGCAGAACTAATTAAGGTGTGGAAAGGATAAGAATGTGGTGGAAGGAAGGGAGGTCAAGAAATTCATAAGAAGTATGCATTGAATTGGAACAGTGCTCAGGAAGATATATTGTTTTTTTAATTAAGCTAGCAACACTACTGGGAAAAAAGAAATAAAATTTCTTCCCAAAAAATTTATAATAAAAAAAAAGTGAATTGAAGATATGGGGATATATTCTGTTTGTTTCTCAATTGCCTACTAAACGAAACGAAGTCGTTACACACGAGCCAGGCAAGCATGTTTTGATTTCAAAGCTTGAGTGAACCAAGTCGTACCCTTGTCGTGTCAGATTGTACTACCAAATAATCTAGACAGCAAACACAAAAACGGCAGGGAATATAGTGAAGAACCTAGTCCTAGAAAGGCAGCAACAGTGCCTCGAACCAAACTAATCTTATCCATAAAGAGTACAGTATACGCGGGCAAGATCTCAAGAAAAATTTGGTAATGCGTTTATGCGATTAGTACTTCTTCTCTACTATATATAGATACTGTCTGTGAAGACTTACAAAGATTCTGATTTAAAAAGTTGCAATGGGTATTTGAGTGTTCGAATACAATATGCTTTTGGTACATACTTGAACCTAGTTTTATATACTTGTATAGTGTGGGGATGAGTTACTTGAAAAGCAAAATTTCCACATATAGAACTTTTGTTGGGTTACCTCTAGTGTAAATTAATGACTCACTCTTGGAAGCCGAAAATTCCCGTTTTTTGTTCCCTAAATCCTTGGTGGTGCGCTTAAACAAATAGCAAAAAAAAAAAAAAAAAAAAACGGATGATTAGTGGTGGAATTGGCGGCTTCACATTTGGGAATTTGTGTATTTCAGGACAGCCATAAGGCGTGCTGGACAATGCTTTGGACACTCTGCTCTCTTTATCACTGTTAGTTATTGACTTGATGTGTTTATGCTGGCCATATGGTGGCGTTTATTTCTTAGTCACACAAATTTTGTTCAATCTAGTAAATGGTGTATTCTGTGTTTGGCATGCTTGAAGATAATTTGTTCCACCTTTTAGCGGCATCTACGTGGATGTTGCAGTTCAATGTTGGTTTAGTTTTTTTATGAGACTGAAAAGCAAACACAGTGGCCTAACAATTTTGTCTGTTTTGCTATTAGGTAATCGATCATGGAAGGTTGAGATTCTTATTCCAAAAGGAGCTAAAGAACAGTGATGTTAGCTCCCTTAGGAGAATGGTATTACCAAAGGTTTGGTCTTTTCGCAATGCTTCTTTACAACATTAAAGACTTTTATTTTGACCTTAAAATTGTTGTCTCAGCTTAAATTCTATTCCATTAAGAGCATATAATAATGATTGAAATAATTGGGCAACTAATTATAACCCACAGAAAGCAGCAGAGACTTTTCTTCCTGCTCTTGAATCAAAGGAAGGAATTCTTATCAGCATGGATGATCTAGATGGTCTTCATGTATGGAGTTTCAAGTACAGGTGTGCCGTATATATTATATGGTTGGTTATTTGTTGGCTAAAAAATAAAATTTTAAATCAATTTGAATTCATGCTTGCTTTGCATTTTGTTTTACCATAAGAAAGCTTGGTATTGGTTGAATGTTCAATTTAAGTTTATTTTTAATTTATTGATACTAACAACTCAAATTTATTGGTTGTTAAATATGTATTATTATAATGCAGGTTTTGGCCTAATAACAATAGTCGGATGTACGTACTTGAGAATACTGGTATTCTCCTTAATTTACTAAAACCACAACTCCAATTATTTGGGGGCAGATAAATTTTGCTTATAGTATCTTCTAATGTTGAATATAATTTTCAGGAGAATTTGTTAACACACATGGCCTTCGCCTTGGAGATTCCATTATGGTTTACCAAGATAGTCAAAACCATAATTATGTACGTACCACCGAACAAATCCTTTTTTAGAACGGTTTCCTTTCTAATTTTAGGATTTGGTTAACTGATTTCTAACGATTTATTTTCTAATTTTAAAAATTTTAAATTAAAATCTGGCTAAGATTTTTAACCGTTTTCTTTTTGTCCTATTTGTTACGTGTTTGCAGGTCATTCAGGCAAAAAAGGCGTCGGATCAAGATGAATTTCTGGAAGAAACTAGTGATATCACCAATGATATCTTCCTTAATGATTACGAGGTCATCAAACCCGGTTGCTTCAACTCAACCTTTCCTGCTGTGAATGACACAGGCATGTCATTCATATATGAGACTACCTTCTCAAATGATTCCCCACTCGATTTTTTGGGTGGATCAATGACAAATTTTTCAAGGATTGGACCAGTCGAAACTTTTGGTTCAGTTGAGAATTTGTCACTCGATGACTTCTATTAAGGTCATTTTATAAGAAGGCACTAACATGGTACAAAGAAAAAGCACTGTGGAGTGTTGGTTTGTTCATTTTGGTACTAAACATATAAACTCTGTTCCTTTTTTGGTTGTTGTTTTGGCCATGAGAGGATTTGTGTAGAATAAAAGAGTAGCCAGTGGACATGTTTAGTGTTCCTCTCTCTTGAACAAGTGAGACTGCTCTATGATGTATTACTTTATAATTTTTGCTGGACAGCACCTATATATAAATGATTTTCGAATGTTTATTATAACAAGACGTACAGTTTTAATATGCTCGATTGCTGCTCAATAGTATCATATACATATATATATTATAATGTGTATGTGTGTGAGTGAATCATTAGGGAGGGAATTTGAAAATAACTTCAGATATTGATGTACCTCATGCAAAGTTGGTTAAATTGCATGATAGTGTACAGTTATTAGCTGAGCTGGCGTTAATTATGCACTGTTGTGTCATTTACAGTTGTAATAATGTTATTTTAACACTCACTTTTAGATGACCCATCCAGACACTCACTTTATTACCATTAGATGAGATACTGAGCCATACTTTATTATCTATAAAGTAGGTGTCTAGATAAGACACCTAAAAATTAGTGTTAAAATATTATTACTTTTTTCAGTTGTTGACTGGTTAGCTTGTTCATCACATTAGCCCTGCTAGAATGCTAGTTACAACGATATAAGTGACTCACGGACTTTAACAGACTCATCACCGCCAACAATTTTTCTGTTTTTATTTTTATATTCATTCTTCTTCACCATAAGATGTTCCATTTAATTTAGTGTGAAGTCTGTAATGGCCTCTGATAGCATCTTTCCCGCTTTGGTTATGGGGTAGTCAAGTTTGTACTTTAGTTAGAATTTCGGTAATCTTGCAGCGTGTATGCAATTGCATACCGTTGAACCACTTCAGTGCAGACTTTAGAGTAATTATTGATGTAATGTATACATGGTGCAAGGAGACGCTACTGTGCGAGGAGCTCAGAACGCAAACCGCGCTAGTCACACTGATCAGTGGACTCTTGGAAGGGGCATTCGTTAAATCACAAGCCATGCGAGCTCCGTGATAAGTCCAACTGTTCTAAGTTTATTTCCTCTCATAATTGGTGCATTATATTCATGTCTTTTCCATGTTAATTTGCCAAAATTGCAGCATTTTCGCTCCTGACTTTTAATTTGCCTCTAAATGTAATTTATGGCAAATAATGCGTTATTTGCTTGATTTGTCATTTCTTTAATTCTCCAGCTTAATTTTGGTTTATTCTCATTTCTAAGGTGCTCCTCATAGCTTGAAATCATTGGATGAAAGGATCATGAGGGGTGCATTGAGGCAAAGGAGCTGAAGCTGTAAGGGAACCTCGAGCTCGCCAAACCGCAACCTTTGCTAACCTAGCCAAGTGAGCCCTAAACTTTCCTTTGGCGAGACACTCGACTAAGCATTTGAAAGAATTGAAAAATCATCGATGCAACACCCTGATTTTTATTTGCACTAATCACCTTAAAACCTTTAAGGTGATTAGGTGTGTGTAAGTAAGGTGATGACTAGCTTAATCATCATTAATTAACATAGTTGAAGTTAATTTTGTACAATTGTACGATACTTTGAATGATGTTTGAAATTAAAAAGGATAATTAGCTCATAATCAGCACTAATTAAATCTAATCAAGATTAATTAAAAACGTTATGTGGGACTTAAGTTGAGACCTTCAATTTGTTTGACCATTAGAGGTGCTAGATGAAAGTTTGATCAAAGAGTGGAAGATATGTCTTTATCATCATGTTATTCAATTTTGCTTGGTATTTTCCAAATATCTTGATCTATAGATCCCCAATTGATATGGTTTTTGTGGCTTTGCAAAGCTAACTCAATTATCTATGACTGCTATTTCTATGTTTGAGGGCTAATTCCAAGTATATTTGATGCTACAACGTGACAAAAGCAACAGTGAAATCAGAATCCGAGAAAAGAGAAATTTTTGACAACGTATGCATGCTGCAACGTGGACCACATTATGCAGCAGCTTATCGATGCAGAACAGGAAAAACTAAAAGGGCCGAAGTCCTCAATTTTAAAACCTATTTCTCACTTTTCCTCAATCCACTATAAAAAAGAAAGGGGAGTTATCGGCAAATTTTGTTAGCTACAGACCTTTTAGCATTAGTGTAAAATGTTTTAAGTGATAATACAATCAATTTAGAAAAAATATTTTGAAGAACGACTAATATCTACATTGAGTTTCTTTAAGTATTAAACAGGTATTTTCGTTAGCATAACACGATTCTTAAAGCAAAAATAATTTTACTTTACATGTGCAAACATAGTTTATCTCGTTTAAAGAGATGGGAACAAAATGCAATTGAAAATTTTATCATGAAATGAACGTATACATACTTAATGAATTAAAGAAAATCATCATGTACAAAAAACCAAAGCACAGATCTTTAGAAAGTAGTACGCGACTTCAGAAAGTACGCTTAAATGAAGATTCCAATCCATCTCTAAAGGCAACATGTTCTACAACCTTCAATCATCATGATCACAATCATTTCATCATCTACAAGCTTTGATTGAATACTTGAAGATTAAAAATATATCAAGAAACTGATAGCGTACTTCAGAAAGTTCATTTCATAGTGACACAAAGCACTTTGCAAGAAAAGGAGGAAAATTTGAAATTCAAATTTAAAGTCAAAACCACTTCAGACTAACGTGACATTTCTTCTGCTAATTTGGTCAACTACTCTAGTTTTTAGAAAGAAGAGTTTAGAAACCTCGTTTAGAAAGTAAAAAGTAGTTTATGTAGGTGACATCAGAAACCTCTATTTCACAATGGCTTCTACAACAACTCTAACAAAACACGATCTACTCCTCTAGACTGTATTTCCAAGACAGAAACATATGATCAACACGTGTCACTTGGAAAATTGATCAAGTGTAATGGTCATAAATGAAGATTATCTATAATAAAGATGTTGTGCTTACAGTGTAGTAGATTTTTACTCTGCATAAGTGTTGAAACGCTAAGAAAATTTCTCCTCATTTATTTTGTAAAGTTCATTATATCTTGTAATCAATTTCTTGTCTGGCAAAATCTTTTTTCTACATTCTCATTAGATCATACATTCTTCCTTGGAATAATCATAGAAAGATGTTACTCAATTTCTTGGGTTGAGCAAGGTTTTTTAATAAAACTCAACAATTGTTGAGAACTGGACGTAGGCAACTTAGCCGAGCCAATATAAAAATTTATGTGCAATATCTCTTTCTCCCTTAACTCCTTTATATTTACTGCTTTGTGTTTATTATTTTGTGGTTTCTTAAAATCTCTTATACATGCTTTTATCATATTTGCTATAGTTCATAAAGTAGCTTTATGAAGCATCGCTATTTCTACTCCACTTCAAGTTAAACACTTGATAATATATTGCTTAAGTTTTCAAAAAGTAAGAAGAAGAGAAAAAGTAAAGCACGATTCAACTCCTTTCTTGTGCATTTTTCTACTTACAGATTTTTCATGTTTTTCAGCAAAAAATTTGTTATTAGTGGATTTTGACACATGGTAATTGTTGGTGGATTGTTGGTGGATTTTGAGGGAATTGTTGGTGGATTTTCCATTAAAAAAAAAAAAGTCAGAAACAAGCTCAAAAAATTCGTCAAAAATTCATCTATGCAAAAAGTGACTAATGGATTTTTCCCTCGATAATACATTTTTTTTTAAAAAAAAAGATAAAAATTAGACTTACCAGTGAAAATTCACCGGCAATATTAATTCAGAATTTTTTTAATTATATATTTCCAATAGAAAAATTTACAAAACCACCTTTTAAAAAAACTTTGATTTTCATGTGCGACTCTGATGGCACAGTAGCAGTGGGCTACAATGGTAAAACACAAAAAAAAATGTTACAAAAGATAAGAAAATGAAAAATGTATCAAATCGGTAAATTTTTTTAATATCGACAAAAATTAATTATTACTTAAAAAAAAGACTTACACATAACAACATCTTTGGTGACGGCAACGGTGAGCTGCAGCGGCGACAACAAATCTAAACCAAAAAAAAAAAGCAAAGAAAAAGGTGACAAAAACATAATCTAATAAAAAAAAAGATCAAAATGCATAGGACTTTAGAACAAAGACAATGTTGGAATCCTTACAAAAAACAATGGTGCAACAATAGAGAAATGGCCCGAAATTCAAGATGAGAGAGAGATGGAGAAGAAAGAGCAATAGACAAGAACAAAATTTGGGGAGGAGGACGGATGATTGAATATTTAAAACACTTACTGATGGGTGTTTAACCGTGACCGGCAAATTTTCTGTTGCTAACTTAACCCAAAAATATAATCAGACCTTTCACTTACACTATTATCGACAGATTTTACCATTGGTAATATTAAATTGGTCCTTATAAAAAAATAAACTCTCAAAATTAGTCCTACAAAAATAATTGTTATACAAGTTCGTCCTACTAGTCCAATATAATATGGGGACTAACTTGTCTAATTATTTAATTTTACAGGAACCAATTTAGGATTTTTTTTTTCTACAATGATCAATTTGTCTAACGATTCAATTTTATAAGGACCAATTTTGAAGTTTATTTTTCACAGGGATCAATTTGTCTTACTTGAAATTTAAAAGGGGTTAAAATGGAGGTTTTGTTAATATTTTTTAGCCCAATCACCGGCCGATTTTCTACCAATAATATTAATTTTTAAAAAATTAATTAGCTTTTTATTATGGTATTCTTTTGCCAAAAATTCCGCCAATAACTTCAACAATCAAGTGCAATTTTTGAAAATTCAAATCCTGTAATAAAAGTTTACCAATAATTGGGCTAAACTTTCTTTTTAAAAAAAAAGTCTTAATATTACCTACAAGAAAATCCACCGGTAATGCACTAATTTTAAAAAAGAAAAAAAAAAGGCCTAAGACTACCTTCATTTCCTATTTCCTCTCATTATTTCTCTTTAACATAATCACTGCAACATGAATTGGGAGCTTCATCCTTTCTTTGCAACGTGAATTGTATCTTTCTAGTAGCCTCTCTTCACAACATCATTATACATAAAGCCTAATCGTGAAAAATTTTCTGCCTGATTTTACACACTAACGAAAAATATGAATCGGAAATTTTGCAAATTATATTTGGAGTAGGGGTGTATGTATGTGGAAAAATTGAAGGGTTCAAGTATAATAATAACAAATCTTAGCGAAAGTAAATATAATTTACTCAATATGTTATACTTGTAACATCGCTCTAAATATATATATATAATAATAATAATGATGATGATAATAAATAAATAAATAAATAAAATAGTTTGTATTGTAATAATTATAAATCATGTATCGGATTCAAATATTTTATTAGTCTTATATTAATAATTTTAAATCAACATCTATTTTAAATGCTAGACCAAAATTTTAAAATATAAATATTAACTGTTTAAAGTTAGACCATAAATTGGTAATAATAAACTCAAAAAATATATTGTACTAGCTTAAAAATATAATTTATTAAGAGTAATAAATAATAATATGTTAATTATTAATAATTAGATGTATAATTTTTACACAAACAAAATATATAGAATAAAATAAAAGGGCACCGATTTATGCACAGCAACTAACTTCCTATTGGTTTGTTGGTTGTGCGTCTCTATATATGTGTGTGTGTGCATTGTGTGTGTGTGTTGTGTGAAAGAAAAGGAAAAGAGAATGAGAACGTGAAAGAGAAAGGGGGAATGAGAAACGAAAAGAAGGAAAAGAAAGAAAAAAGAAGAAAGAGAGAAAGTAACGGAGAGAGGGAATGTGGAAGAAGAGAGAAGGAGTGGAAAAAAAGGGGTTGTGTGAGATTATTGTAGTATAGATAATCATCTCGGTGTCAATTTAAAGGTAGGAAATAAATTTATTTATGCAAAATAAAACCATGGCTACATTTATTATTATTATTATTATTTATTTTATATACTGTCATCTTATATTATAAATCCTCTTTATTATTTATCAATGTCATTATATTTTGTCATTTTTTTATATTTATTGATAATTATGGACCTGAGTATTAACTAAAATAATACTAATTACTTAATTATAAAGATTCTCTTCTCTCTACATCGGTTCAGTGTGGACTACTGTCGCTCTGGTTTCTTTCTTTATTTTAATGTTTCTTTACATTTACATGATTTGTTATTTAATTCAAGTTAGTTAAATATTTCTTTTTATTTATGTTATCATCTATTGTATGTTAATGTATCATTCTTCCATTCTAGAATATAGAATACTATTTATATAATATTATATTAATCTAAGTTGTTAATATTCGTATTAATAATTAAATTGGCAACTCTATGGGTTAATAAATTCTATTAAGGCATTAATTTATTTGGTTCAATTTATTTATGCATGAATTTATAAATTTTATGCATTTATGTTTCACTATTTAAATTGTTGATTAATTTATAAGCTCTTATTATGGATTAATTGTATGAATTCCTATTAAATTAATTAAAAAATATGATTTATTAAAATTTGCCACTAACCACTGATGAGGCAGAGGGATACACATAAGATCCTTTTATGTTACCTATCTCAGTTAGAATGGTATAAAAGTGTTGCTTTGTCGTCACAATGTAAAGAACAAAGAATGGGAATTCCCTAAGATAAAGAATGGGAATTCCCTAAGATAAGGCTTTCAACTATATGTGAGACAAGCAAACAAATGAAAGAGAAACTAAAGTAAAGAAATTAAACATTTGATAAGATATGTACTATGTATTCTACATGGCATATTTTATATGATAGCAGATTATGTTCATATAATATTATTGTAACCATGTGTATTTTCCATGCAGACACGGCTGAAACCAACCATAGTTCAACTATTTTAAAACTATTCATTTTCTACTGAGAATTTTCTTAAATTCTCATTTTTTTTTTATTTTGTTTTTGGTAGTTTCAGATTAGCCGAATAGCATCGAATGGAAGACAGTTGCTAGAAATTTATGGACTTATGTTTAATTAATGTATGAATTTATATTACAAATTTGAGAAATACCCAGTTTGTATTGAATGACATTAAGTTGTCAGGCTAAAACCTTATCTTGTACTCCTTTTACTTAATAATTAACCGTTGTACTTTATGTATAAATTCATATTATTAGGTTATATATGAACGAGTATTACAGTTTTGGTATCAGAGCCCCATTCTCTGGCTATTATAGAAATTTATATGTAGGATGAGTCTCTTTTATTTGCATGTCATGGCCCTAGTTCTTCTTTACATGCCTTATAATATTCTCAGTGCACTAAGTATACAATATTGAGCTTGACCAACTCAATATTAGGTTGTTTATGCATTTGTAGGACTATACAGCATCAAGAGATCAAGGAATCCTAGAAGATCAAAGTGCACCAAATGTCACTCTGTCAAGGATGATGGGAGCCATGATGTAATGTATACATGGTGCAAGCAGACGCTACTGTGCGAAGAGCTCAGAACGCAAGCCGCGCTGGTCACACTGATCAATGGACTCTTGGAAGGGGCATTTGTTAAATCACTAGCCAAGCGAGCTCTGTGATAAGTCCAACTATTATAAGTTTATTTCCTCTCATAATTGGTGCATTATATTCATGTCTTTTCCATGTTAATTTTCCAAAATTGTAGCATTTTCGCTCCTGACTTTTAATTTGCCTCTAAATGTAGTAATTGATGCTAAATAACGCGTTATTTGCTTGATTTGTCATTTCTTTAATTCTCTAGCTTAATTATGGTTTATTCTCATTTCTAAGGTGTTCCTCATAGCTTGAAATCATTGGATGAAAGGATCATGAGGGGTGCATGGAAGCAAAGGAGCTGAAGCTGTAAGGGAAGCTCGAGCTCGCCAAACTGCGACCTTTGCTAACCTCGCCAAAGTGAGCCCTAAACTTTCCTTTGGCGAGACACTCGACTAAGCTTATAAAAGAATTGAAAAATGATCAATGCAACACCTTGATTTTTATTTGCACTAATTACCTTAAAACCTTTAAGGTGATTAGGTGTGTGTAAGTAAGGTGACGACTAGCTTAATTAACATAGTTGAAGTTAATTCTGTACAATTGTACGATACTTTGAATGATGTTTGAAATTAAAAAGGATAATTAGCTCATAATCAGCACTAATTAAATCTAATCAAGATTAATTAAAAACGTTATGTGGGACTTAAGTTGAGACCCTCAATTTGTTTGACCATTAGAGGTGCTAGATGAAAGTTTGATAATAGCGTGGAAGATATGTCTTTATCATCATGTTATTCAATTTTGCTTGGTATTTTCCAAATATCTTAATCTATAGATGCCCAATTGATATGATTTTTGTGCCTTTGCAAAGCTAACTCAATTATCTATGACTGCTATTTCTATGTTTGAGGGCTAATTCCAAGTATATTTGATGCTACAATGTGACAAAAGCAACAGTGAAATCAGAATCCGAGAAAAGAGAAATTTTTGACAACGTATGCATGCTGCAACGTGGACCACATTATGTAGCAACTTATCGATGCAAAACAAGAAAAAATAAAAGGGCCGAAGTCCCCAATTTTAAAACCTATTTCAATTCTCACTTTTCCTTAATCCACTGTAAAAAAAAAAAAAAAAAAGGGAGCTCTCAGCAAATTTTGTTAGCTTCAAAACCTTTCAGCGTTAGTGTAAAATGTTTTAAGTGATAATACAATCAATTTAGAGGAAATATTTTGAAAAACAACTCATGTTTACCTTGAGTTTCTTTAAGTATTAAACATGTCTTTTCGTTAGCATAACATCATTCCTAAAGCAAAAATAATTTCACTTTATATGTGTAAGTATGATTTATCTCGTTTAAAGAGATGGGAACAAAATGCAACTGAAAATTATATCGTGAAATGAATATATACATGCTTAATGGATTGAAGAAAATCATCATGTACAAGAAACAAAGACAAAAATCTTCAGAAAGTAGTATGCGACTTCAGAAAGTACGCTCAAATGAAGATTTCAATCCATCTTTGAAGGCAACATGTTCTACAATCTTCAATCATCATAATCTCAATCATTTCATCATCTACAAGCTCTGATTGAAGACTGAAAGATAAAAGATATATCAAGAAACTGATGTCGCACTTCAGAAAGTTCACTTCATAGTGAAACGATACACTTTACAAGAAAAGGAGGAAAATTTGAAATTCAAATTTAAAGTCAAAATCAGTTCAGACTAATGTGACATCTCTTCAGCTAATTTGGTCAACTACTCTAGCTTCTAGAAGAAAGAGTTCAGAAATCTCGTTCAGAAAGTAAAAAGTAGTTTATGAAGGTGACATCAAAAACCTCTATATTTCACAACGACTTCTACAACAGCTCTAACAAAACATGAGCTACTCCTCTAGACTGTATTTCCAAGACACAAACAGATAATCAACATGTGTCACTTGGAAAATTGATCAAGTGCAATGGTCACAAATGAAGACCATCTATAAATAGAGATATTGTGCTTACAATGTAGTAGATTTTGACTCTGCATAAGTGTTGAAACGCTGAGAAAATTTCTCCTTATCTATTCTGTAAAGTTCAGTACATCTTGTAATCGGTTTCTTATCTGTAAAAATCTTTTTTTCTACATTATTAGTATATCATACGTTCTTCCTTGGAATAATCATAGAAAGAAGTTACTCAAGTTTTTCCTAAGTCTGTTATTGTACAACTTATGGAAACTTGAGTTTAGGTTAGTTTGAGTGATAAACCCAAACACAAACTTTTGTAACCTCGATCCAGTAGTAATCGATGTGAGATAGCTTGGAAAGGCTAAGAAAAGACTACCTGTAACATGACAGTTGGAATGAACCACTGGTCACGATTTAGCTTGGAGAAGCTGGTCAAATACTACTCGGTTTGTGACAGTATAGTTAGCTACTGGTCACATGTAAGAGCTTGGCAAGACTATTGCAATGACTATCCAACTTTTTTGGGTTGAGAAAGGTATTTAGTAGAACTCAATAGTGATTGAGAATTGGATATAGGCAAGTTAGCTGAATCAATATAAAAATTTATGTGTAGTATCTATTTCTCCCTCAACTCCTTTATATTTACTGCTTTGTGTTTATTATTTTGTGGTTTCTTAAAATCTCTTATACATACTTTTATCATATTTGCTGTAGTTCATAAAATAGCTTTATGAAACAACTAACGCTATTTCCGCTGCACTTCAAGTTAAACACTTGACAGTATATTGCTTAAGATTTCAAAAAGTAAAAAGAAGAGAAAAAGTGAAGCATGATTCAACCATTTCTTGTGTGTTTTTCTACCTACAAATTTTTCATGGTTTTCAACGAAAAATTTGTTATTAGTGAATTTTGACACACGGTAATAACACCCTCAATAATTATTATGGAGGGAAAAATTTGTCGATAACATTTGAAGGAATTGTTGGTGGATTTTCCATAAAAAAATGCGTCAGAAACAAGCTCAAAAAATTCGTCAAAAATTTATCTGTGAAAAAAGTTACTAATGGATTTTTCTTACATTACTAGTGAACTTTTCCCTCGATAATGCATTTTTTAAAAAAATTAAAAGATAAAAATTAGATTTACCAATGAAAATTCGCTGGCAATATTAATTTAGAATTTTTTTAATTATATATTTCCAATAGAAAAATTTACAAAAACCACCTTCTAAAAAAAATTAATTTTCATGTGCGACTCTGATGGTAGTAATAGTGGGCTACAATGGTAAAACACAAAAAAAAAATGTTACAAAAGACAAGAAAATGAAAAAACGCATCAAATCAGTAATTTTTTTAATATCTACAAAAAAATAATTATTACTTAAAAAAAAAGACTTACACATAACAGCATCTTTGGCGACGACAATAATGAACTGCAGTGGCGGCAAGCAATGGCGGTGGCAACAATAACAAATCTGAACAAAAAAAATACAAAGAAAAGGGTGACAAAAACATAATCGAATAAAAAAAAAGGATCAAAACGAATAGGATTTCAAAACAAAGACAATGTTGGAACCCTTACAAAAAAACAATGGTGCAACAACAGAGACGTGGCCAGAAATTTGAGATGAGAGAGAGAGATGGAGAAGAAAGAGCGACAAACAAGAAAAAAACTGGGGAGGAAGATGGATGATTGGATATTTAAAACACTTACTGATGGGTGTTTAATCGTGACCGGCAAATTTTCTGCCGCTAACTTAACCCAAAAATATAATGAGACATTTCACTTACACTATTATCGACGGATTTTACCATTGGTAATATTACATTTTTTTTAAAAAAAATCTTTGTCAAAACGCCCATTTCAATCGCTTTAAAATTTCAAGTAGGACAAATTGGTCCATGTAAAAAATAAACTCTCAAATTAGTCCCTGTAAAATTGAAAATTTAGACAAATTGGTCCCTATAAAAAACTTTCAAAATTAGTCCTACAAAAATGATTGTTATTCAAGTTCATAATTGTTATTCAAGTTAGTCATGCTAGCCCAACATAATATGTGGACTAACTTGTCTGATTATTTATGTTGCATGAACCGATTTAGGAGTTTTTTTTTTACAAGGACCAATTTGTCTATTGATTCAATTTTATAAAGACCAATTTGAAAGTTTATTTTTTACAGGTACCAAGTTGTCCGACTTGAAATTTAAAAAAGACTAAAATGAAGGTTTTGTTAATATGTTTTAACCCAATCACCAGCGGATTTTCTACCGATAATATTAATTTTTTTAAAAAAATAATTAGCTTGTTATTGGGGTATTCTTTTGCCAAAAAAATCCGCCAATAACTTCAACAGTCAGTGCAATTTTTGAAAATTCAAATCTCATAAAAAAACGTTCACCAATAATTGGGCTAAACTTTTTTGGAAAAAAATATCTTAATATTATCTAAAAAAAAATCCACTGGTAATGGACTAATTTTTTTTAAAAAAAAAAACCTAAGACTACCTTCATTTCCTATTTCCTCTCATTATTTCCCTTTAACATATTCACTACAACATGAATTGGGAGCTTTATCCTTTCATTGCAATGTGAATTGTATCTTTCTAGTAGCCTCTCTTCACAACATCATTATACATAAAACCTAATCGTGAAAATTTTTCTCCCTGATTTTACACACTAACCAAAAATGCCCTAGGGGTGAATTGGAAATTTTGCAAATTATATTTAGAGTAGGGGTATGTATGTACGTGGAAAAAGTGAAGGGTTCAAGTATAATAATAATAGATCTTAGCGAAAGTAAATATAATTTACTCAATATGTTATATTCGATAGAATAAACTTTATAATGATATGAGTAAAATTAAATTAAAATATAATAAAAATGATTAAAAATATAAGTTGATGGGCATGCTAATAATTATTTGGGTAACTAGCAATCACACCCCTTGATATTCAAAATATAACACTAAACTTTAAACTTATGTAAATATTGCACTCCACCCCAAAACTACCATAACCCAAATGGAGATTAACCCGAGGCTTGTGGTTCGCGAAATATTTGAATATTCTCGAAAATCTTATTAGAGAATTTAACATTTTCATGTGCAATTTTTATTCTAATTTTTCTCCATAGAAATGTTGGATTTCCATATGAATGGAATGTTTCTAAAAATAAAAAGACTAAATTGTCTATAGACCTTAAAACTTGAACAACCATCCTCTGTTAGCCATCGTCGGACCACTAGACCACCACTACTCTCTATTGTCAGTTAGTGTCATCTCGTCATGGGTAGTTTTAGAAAAGTATATTGGATTTCCAATATTACTATTGAAAATTTAGTATGCATGACAATTACATTCTCAAGCTCAAATTCTTAGAAATATTCAAATATTTTGCCAATTACACGACCCCAAATTAATTTCAATTAATGTTTAGGATGATTTGGGATTAAGTGAAATATTCACACAATTTTAGAGCGTAATGTTATGTCTTAAAATATTATGGGGTATGATTGCTATACACCTATGTTGCACTAATATTTCATCATCCCACTATGCATAATATCTAGGACTTATCATGTTTGATACCAATATTGATACTTCGATACTTCAAAATGTGTCAAAATTATTTTTTTAATCATTTTACAAATTGGTTCATTCACAAGATGTCATTAATATATTTTTTTAATGTTTTCTTAAGATAGTTATAATAAAAGTTAAATAAATTTAATAACATGTTGATAATACCATCTTAAATTTAATATATAATTAGTATATTGTATTCGTTGGATCTTAAATTTTAGAATTTCATTGTATTCCCATGTCAATTTCAGATTGTATCAATATCATGTTTTATCTTCATGCTTCATTACTATACCCTTGTAATTTTAAATAAACTTTTGCGGTTGAAAATATAGTACTTTTAATTCCGTACTTCAAAAAATTATTTGGTTTTAGTTTTTTATCTTTTAGAAAATAAGCAATAAATGATCCTAGTAATTAAAGTAAAAAACAATGTAAAGGATCGCATCACACGTATATATAAATGGATTTGACTCATCTAAAGTGAGGTGGTAAATTACATAAGTGAGGGATTACTCATCATTGGATCAATAACTTCCATTATATTTGCATTATATATAGATTCCATTAAATAATCCAAGGATAATTAATCACTCACTTATGTACTTTACCAACTAACCTCCTTACTTTAGAGGATCAAAATCCTAAAAGGATATAAGAAAAATAACTAAACTCGAATAATGTTTTTAACAGATTAAAAGAAAAGAAAATTATATTTTGAATCCAAAAAAATATATTTAAGCCTTCAAATAATTTATGCCTTCCCCCTTAAAAAAAATAAAGCAGTAATTTTTTTTAATTACGTGGATTTTTTTGTTATATTATAAAATTTATGGGTATGGTACCTTCTAAATAATTTTTGGTGGAAAATTTGAAATGTGTCCTACTAACTAAATTTATTAATATTTAAATATTCACAAATAAATTACAATTCTTGAATTTAAAAGGATATTAATACCTTTATGATACCAAAACAAAAACCTTTAATTATTGTTAGAGTAAAACCCCAATTTATTTCCTCAAATTTATAATGAGGGACAAATTAGTCTCTTAAATTTGGAAAATTTCATACTAGTCCTCAAATTTAATAAATGTGAACAAGTTAATTCCTCAATAAAATTGTCGTCTGAGCTATATCCTGTTAGTTTACTTATATGTACTATTAATTTGTTTAGGTGCACAGTTAATTTTATGAGAGTCATAACTTGTTTTACTCTTCTAATTGAAGTCGTTTAAACATTTTTTTCCATATTCTTTTTTCATCATAGTTCTCTACTTAGAGGAAAGATTTTAACTTTAAGTTGTCATTTGTTCTGTGCAAAATAGTATAGTAAGGCAAGTTAAGATATACTATAAAAATTAACGATACACATAACTAAGTTAACATAATGTATAGATATTTCTGTTAATAGTTCAAAGAACAATTTGATAGAGGACAAATTTATCTCCATTTGTAAAATTTGCAGGACTAACGTAGAATATTTCAAATCTAATGGACTAATTTATCTTTTACTATAAATTTGAGGGATTAAGTTAGGTATTTAGTCTAATTTATGCCTTCCTACTTTAAAAAAAATAATAATAATAAACCAGCAAATTATTTTAATTATTGTTGTTATTATTATTATTATTATTATTATGAACAAGGAAAGCAGTGATTGATTGGTGAGAGAGTGCGAAGTGTTGCTGTATTTGTATCCTTATGGTGAAACGGTGTCCGAAGCTGGGTGGCATTTAACATTGGCATAGGCATCATACACAAGTGTAGTCTCAAAAGTTGATTGGCGTGTGATCGGGATCACAATTCACAACACAAACAGGGAGCGGAAGGGTACACAGTTAATAAGAAGCAACACACAGGAGAGAGGTTGGTTGAATCAATGGCGAGCAGGTACTGGATAGTGTCTCTTCCCGTCCACAACTCCCCTTCCACACTCTGGAACCAATTGCAGGAACAAATCTCCAAGCACTCTTTCGATACTCCTCTTTACAGAGTACCTCTCTCTCTCTCTCTCCCTTTATATATATATATATGCAATCCTCCATTTCTCGATTCTCTTCTTCTCTTCGATTCGTTCATTCATTTTCTTCTCAATTCGCAGTTCAACATCCCAAATCTCCGTGTCGGAACCCTAGACTCTCTCCTCTCTCTCAGCGATGATCTCGCCAAGGTGAGTCAGTGAACTGAATTCCCTTCCCCGATTGTTACGCTGCCAATTGCTTTTTTCGCGTTTTAGAATTCGCGGATCCATGAATCGACGATTTCACGGTTCTCTCTTGAATGCTTGTGTGTGTGTGTTGTTTGTTGAAACATTCGGAGATGAAAAATAAGGAAAATATTGTGTTGTGCAGTCCAATAGTTTCATGGAAGGAGTGTCGCAGAAGATCCGGCGCCAGATTGAGGAACTGGAGAGGGTTTCCGGCGTCGAGAGCGGCGGCCTCACCGTCGATGGAGTTCCTGTTGATTCCTACTTGACCAGGTTTTATGAATTGGATAGTTTGAATCTGTGATCTCTGTGTGATCTTTTTTGATTTTGTTGTTTTCCTTTTTGTGTCTGGTGAAATTTAGCGTTTTGATGAACTCAGATTTGTTTGGGATGAGGCTAAGTACCCAACTATGTCGCCGTTGAAGGAGATCGTGGATGGAATTCATGGTCAAGTGGCAAAGATTGAGGATGATCTCAAGGTTTTTTCTATCTAGCTGTTTGTTAGATTTAAGAGATAAGAGGCAGCTGTAGCACGTGATGAGTTTTTGTATCTGTAGTGCTAAATCAGTATCTTTTATAGTGAGATCGAAACTAGTTAGTTATGATTGCTGTCTTGCTAATCTTATGCCTAACTGCTATTGAGGGATTGCATTTATATGAAGATTTTAGTTAGTTTATTCCATGATTACTACCCATAGCGTGATTTCTGTATGCTTGTTTGTAACTTGTATAAGACATAAGTGATGTAGAGTTGATAGGCCAGTTGTGTGCAGTGTTTCTCTTGATTTCTGGAGTGATGCAAAAGGGGAACATAGTATTGAATCAATGAACTCTCTGTGTTTTTTACTTTTCATTTAGTTGATGTTGAGATGAATTTGCTAAAGGTATGCAATAAGTTTATCTACTTATTAACTCAAAACTAGATATCTGATCCGGTAACCTTTCGACAATGCTACTATCAAATCATTCCCTTACTGAAAAAAAATGAAGATTTAGAATCTAACACACTGAATCAAACATGGTCAAATTTCACATCTTTTTAGTCACATGCTACACCCCATACTGTTTTCAGTTACATGTGTGAGTGTGACTATAGTTGAGGCAGTTAATTGCTGTGTAGGATACACCATGTCATTATTTCTGCCAATGCAGTGTTGAAGATGTAATCCATCTGAGGACCGAAACACGTTATTTTGTGGTTTGTGATGCCATTTGCTACTTTAATATATCACCATTTCCTGGGGAATGCTAATTAAAAGTTAAAACATAGCATAAACCGAGGAAGGAAAAAATAGCGTTAAATCATAGAATGATTGGGTTACATTAGTTCTTATGTAGCTTATATAAGTATTTTTCTGGAATCTAGAAGCTCTTGAATTTTCCCACTACTTGATCACGGTGTATTTTTTCTTGACCCTGAGTTTTGGGTTGAGTAGCATAGAGTTCTAGTGTTGAGTAAGTTATAGTTCTAGCATTGGTTGTTTGTATGAAACCATGGATACCTTATTCTTGTTGTTAAGATTCTTCCCTGCTGCTCTCTCTCCATTTGCTGTCTCCTTACTTTACTAACAGTTCAAAAGGTCTTCCACTCTTTCTGCAAATTAAAAGGTTTAACGGCATGTAGCAAAAGAAATATTTTGACTAAGCATTTGATAAAGGTCTTACAAAACTAAAATTGTTTTCCTGGTCCCCAATTATCAATTTTTTGCTCTTCTATAAGGAATATGGTGAAAAACATCACTACTTATTTTGCATGATATAGATTGAATATTCAGTTTGTATCTTGAAATTTCAGGTTCGTATTTCCGAGTATAACAATATCCGTAGTCAGCTTAATGCTATCAATCGAAAGCAAACTGGAAGGTGTGGATGATGCTTTACAGCAGATATAGTTTAAAATATTGTTGCATAATATTCGTTAGCTGACCTACTTGGCTATTCCAGCTTAGCTGTCCGTGATCTTTCCAACTTGGTAAAACCTGAGGATATCATAACTTCAGAACATTTAACTACTCTCCTTGCAATTGTTTCCAAGTATTCACAGAAGGATTGGCTCTCAAGCTATGAAACATTGACAAGCTATGTGGTAAGATGTACCATATTTGCTCACAAATTTGAACTTCCATTGCTTCTTTCTGGATATTATTGTAAATGGATCATAACTGAAAATCCCTGTATTTTCATCTGGACAGTCCAATAACATTTTCAAACCCTTGAATATTCAAGAACATGTTTTGTTTTTCCTTGCTTTATTCCTTATTCTGATTATGCTAAGTGTTTTAGGTCCCCAGATCTGCCAAGAAGTTGTATGAGGATAATGAATATGCTCTTTATACTGTTACACTCTTCAATCGTGTTGCAGACAATTTTAGAACTAGTGCACGTGAAAAAGGTTTCCAGGTAAGTATTTTTCTTAATTTTCTTATACTGTGTTCAACTTCAACCTGTTAAGACTGGTAAATTCCATTTTCTTTTGAAGATTTTAATCCTGGAAAGTTTTGTTATGGAAAGCTGTGGATAGAGGAATGCATGAGACACCTACTGCCAAATGTTCTAATATAAATTGATGATCTTATGAGGTGTTAAATGGAATTTTATGTCGTCTTGTTCAGATTCGTGATTTTGAATACAGTCCAGAAACACATGAGAGTAGAAAGCAAGAGTTAGATAAATTGATGCGAGATCAGGAAAGCTTGAGGGGTTCTCTGTTGCAGTGGTGCTATACCAGTTACGGCGAGGTATTTTTCTTATATTTTTCACATAATTTAATTTGCAGGAGCACCCCAGAACGTTACAACAGAATTTACAGGTAGTGATAGAAAACCATGGAGATTATGTGAACAAGTATGGTACTTAAATGACTATCTTCGTGCTGGATATCTTATATCTTGATGTCTATTACTGGACTAGCTCCTAAATATGAGACAAGGTTTTGGGTGCTCTGTAGTTACTCTGTATAAATTTAGTGTTTATTGACCTGAAAGTTATGATGTACTCATTTTCTTTTTATCACTGCTGCTTGCTTTATTATTCTAAAATGCTGTGTTTCTTGTCGTTCACTACTACTTTTTACTCTCTGAAGGTTTTCAGCTCCTGGATGCACTTCTGTGCTGTGCGTTTATTTGCTGAGAGCATCCTGAGATATGGTCTGCCACCATCTTTCTTGGTAGATATGCTCTTCTAAAACCAAATCTCAGTGTTGCATTTTTCCACCAATCCAATGTTTAGCACTGAGCATTCTATGTTGTATTGATTCCAGGCATGTGTCTTAGCTCCATCTACAAAAGCTGAGAAGAAAGTACGTTCCATCCTTGAAGGGTTAAGTGATAGCACAAACAGGCAAGTAGCTTGTAATGTCTGTTGTTTGGTTAAAATTGATGGGCTTCAGTGATTTTAGACACTGCAAAGACTGATTTACTCACAGGAACACGAGTGATGATTCAAGATCCCACTTTATTTTTTTTTTTCCGGCTATTGTGATGGATATAAAGTTAACATGCATAGTTTGAGAAGGCCGTTAAATTTTATTATCTTGAAGACTAAATCGCTGAATGTGATGTGTCGTATTTTGTCTCTAATCTATTGCTTTCCCTTCTTGTTAATGCCATCCTTTCTCATATTCTACCTTTCATATTTTGCTTGCAGTGCATACTGGAAGACCGAGGATGATGTAGGTGGTGGGATGGCTGGTCTAGCAGGTGATACTGATGCCCACCCCTATGTCTCCTTCACCATCAATCTTGTTTGAGCGCTCCGAAAAACCAGCCCGTCTCTTAACTAAAGTCCACTGAGGATTCCTTTGGACAGCAATAATGCCAATTCCAGACTGGAAGTGAACATTTTGTACACTACGATCAGATTCCATTCTTTGTTATTTATATATGTTTGGAGCAATAAAAAGTTTAAAGAGGGTCTAGTGAATTTTAAGGTCAGAGTCTGGTGCCGGGATTGATCGTTAGCCACTTGTGTTGTTCCATAAAAGTTTTCTGGTTTGCGATTATGTGACTCGGGAAGGTTATTCACCTGTGCTCATCCATCCCTTTAATGATGGTATAATTTTTTAACATTAATACCAAGTTGCCAGGATATCAGCTCGTTTGCATGTGTTTTTACGAGTGAAAATAGATCCTTATATAATTAAATGGGTTTAAATATGTTTTGGTATTTGAATATATGAATTGTGGTCTTGATTTCTATGAAGAACTTTTTTTTTTTTTCCTTTTAAACAATTTGATTTTGGTTCTGATGTTTTAAATGTCCAAAATATTAAAGAATATTTTGTTTAGTACTTCTGAAAATTGAAAATTTTAGTACCTGTTTGAGGTGAGTTTTATGGTAGATTTCTTATTTTTTATTTCATTATGGATATTATTAATAGTCATTGGATTAAATTATTTAATAAAAATAATAATCAATGAATAGTTAATAATAAGGGATTTATGATGGACTTATAAATTTGGGGTCCATCTTATAATTTGGTCCTATTTGGTTTGTTTTTATTTTTTATGTCTATTTTTTGGGTGGCCTATAAGGTGGGCCTCTTAAGTTTTAGTCCACTATGAACCCCTTAATTTTAATCAACTACAATTGGATTTTTTGGATTTATAATTTGGCCTCTCTTAAATTTCATTTCAACCCCACAAGCCATAAAATATGGTTCACAACCCAATATACATGGATTCATGACATGCTCCAGGTGAATTATGTTCAAGATCTGAAGCATTAAGAAGAGAAGAGACCTCATGCACTAGCAGTGGGGCTTATTTCTGATCAATTCGATGATGCACATATGCTATTACTCTTTCCTTTTTATAAAATCATGGTTATTTTACAACATGAAAAGTTGAGAATGACAGTTTTAAATCAACAAATGAGTGATTAAAAGCGATTGAGCAAATAGAAGAGGAGGGTGCAAGTGAAAGAGGATGAAGGTAAGAATGAGGATATTTTTGGTAACTTATCATAAAAATAGGTAAATTGAGGAAGGTTAATGAGGTCGGATGATTAGAAGAGATGGGTTAAATTTTAACAAATCGAGAGAGAGATGGATGTATTTTACCAAAGAAAAAAGTAGCGCGATGTTACTGTTATTTACCTTAATTATTAATATTTACATTTAAAGAACCAAATATTTAAAAATAAACTTATCATGCGTTGCAACGGTACAAATATAGTTTAACAAATTATTTGTACATTTTGTCAAAGTGGACGCGGTGCAGTGCACACAAAAAAAAAAAAAAGAATGAATTCTTCTAAACCGATTAAGCATTGACCCGTCTCTTTCCTTACTCTTCCTTTTTTGTTTCCCCTTTTTCTTGGGGAGGGGATACTGGGGGAGAGGGGCTGAATGAGGGATTTATCAGGTGGATTTACATGGCAACAATCCTACGATAGCCTAAACCCTAAACCACATCACTTTGTACTTATCTTCTTTCGGCTTCATAAAGCTAACAAGGTTGCCAACCGACTTATCTAATGAACGGGCTAATTTTCCTACCCTAGCGGGCCTGGTTGAAAGATGCCCTTCCAGCTAAAATATGTATAGACTTTGTCTTCCATTTTATGTCTTAAACGTTTATACTGATTCTTTCCGATCTTTCCGATTCAATTACGCTGTGCTTAACTTCTTAGATTTCCTGATTTCCATTGGTCAACTAAATTTCCACCTATTTATCCTCTGCTTCATAGCACACACCGATTTAGAGGGGATTAACGTTATTTGGACATTAATAACGGATCCATATGTCCGTCAATATAGGCGAATAAATATGTCCTAGAATAGAAGTTTTACGTTGATTTATACGAAATCAGAGGGTTACGTAACGTAACAAAGTAGAGAAATAGAATGATTGCATCTACGCATATGATTTCACTAATTAGAGAATCGGAACGGGTTGACACATTTCCTTATTTCAATGTGTATATATCAATTTTCCGTTATGATGGCTCATTGGGTCCACGGACTTGTACCCGTAATGAAACACCCGTCTAATTGTTACATAAAAAAAATATTACTGATCCTGACCCCGCGTTAACTTTCTTTTTAGCGAAAATTTAAACCCGCGAAAGGACGACAATGTTTGACCGCGCACATCATCTAAGCTCCAAGCCACACGAAGCCACAACCTTAATAACAATCATATAACGTTAAAAACTTACAATAATCAACCAAAAAAGCATACGGGCTTGACAGCTGAATTAGCTGCTTACCTAGCTTAACCTTGTCAATAAACATTTGCTCCACCTCCAAACACAATTTCACATGTGCTCCTAGAACTCGTCAATCAGAGGATGAACGTACAACAGCTGGCAGTAAACTCAAGAAATATGTGGCATGGCAGAAATAGGTAAATCCGAATACGGCATATGACAGCAGTACATAAAACAAGGTTGAACTTTAAAAAAAAAAATTAGATCAGATCAGATTTAGTAATCGTAAAAAATTCTCAATCTAGGCATCGCATATGCGTCCATGCTTTTGCATAGACAAGAAAACAGATGTGTATTCCGGTTTGACAGTGGCATGTAGTGATCCTAACATGCAAAATTATATCATCCCTAGCTACAAAGTTTTCAGCAAGAGGAAGGATGCAAGCAAAACCATCCTCCCAAAAATTCAAAACTACTCAGAAAAATGGAAACAAATGTCTGAACTTCAAAAGAATATCGTCCAAGCAAACTTGAGTTCCACTCAAGCAACTTCAGCAGTCCTCTGTTTATTTATTGTCCCTATTCGCTGGCTTTCTAAGTTTCTTAAACAAACTATTAACTGTGTCACCATTGGCCATTCTATGCCTTTGCAAGCTCAGTACCAGCAGGTGCAGGAACAGCAGCAGGAGCAGGACCACCAGTGGTTGGCCTAAGAAAAGAACAAGAATTTTGTTAGCACATCCAAAAGAAGAGCATGATATAAATGAAACAATAGCAGCCCAGCAATAGCATAAACTTACAGTCCCACAAAGACTTTGAATGCATCATAAATTCCCCATTGAGCTCCGGTAAGTGTTCCAATCATAACAATACGGAGAGGGAGACCACGGGTAAAGAGACCCCACAAACCAAGCTTCTTCACAGCCTTTATTATACAGCAGATAACATCAAAGTAAGTCATCAAAATCAGACAAATTACTATTATACACTGGCACCAAATAAACACCAAGTCTGACACTCACATCACCAACTGTTGCTCCTTTGGCGTTGTTCAGAAAAGAGACTAGGTTATCAGCCGGATGCGACACAATTGCACAAAATACACCAGCTACATATCCACCAGCAAAACTCACACCAAGTTGCAGACTTTTGCTGCATTCATTCTTTGGTGTAGGGATGGCATGCTTATAGATCATCTCAACAATGGTCTCAAAAGAAGCAAACTTCATCATTGTGTCTGCAAGAAAGAACATTATTTACAATCTACACGTCTTATTATCAGGTAGGGCGCACAATTTGCATGAAATTAATGAAACAAGGTTCAAATTTAAATTGAGAAACAACAAATATTCACAATAAGGTTTGCAACATTTCTCAACTACTTCAATTTTTGAAATGCAGTTAAGGATACAACTAATGTGACTTGAAGTGCAATGATGTAGTGCTAGACTGTCTCATCAAGCAGGAAACAATAAGTAATGCAATACTCAATATATTTAGGTGCAAACTAGAACTCCTCAGATGGCAACCCATGCAAGAGATACAGAACAAGTTACAAGGAGGCAATGCAGCAAGGAGGCACTCAAAAGTATAATGCAAACTACAAAGCATAAGATGGCAAACTCACATGGAATTTGTCGTCCCCACAGAGGCACCAATCCCTTGTATAATCTGTAATCAGAAAGAGATATTCGTTAGGTGAGCATTCTATTTCCTAGCATTCACCACACTCCAATCACATGACAACCACCACCATAACAGGAAAAAGAGTTAACATCAGTTATAAGCATACCCCAAGGTTCCTTCAGATTTGACGAATTTCGGGAGACCATCAGACAGACCCCTAGCAAAGCCAGGCTGGGTTTGAACACGGACCTTCACAGCCTCAAAGGGGCAAAGTGCAACATCTGCAATAACCTCAGCAGAAGCAGAACCAGCAAGGTAAATCAAGGTCTTGTACTTGGTTGCATACTCTGGGCCAGCAATATCGGAATAGTACTTCTTGAAGAACTCGTAGAACCCGAATTTGCAAGCACCCTGAGCACTGTAACCGAGCAAGGTCGGCACCCATCCCCTGAAAAATCCTCTCAGTCCCTGCTCCTTCAACAAAACTCCAAATCCAGACGAGATACTCTTGTACTTGGAAGGGTCAATCTGAAATCAACAACCAATTCAATATTAATAAAAAAAACACAAAGCACAACCAAGTAAGTATTCCCAATACCAACAGCTTAAGAGAAGCTCAGAAACATTAGGTGCAAGTATTAACACTATAACACACATCCTAACTACTCGTCAATGATTCAGCACAAAAATTTGGGCGTAAAACTCGGCTACAGCAATAAAATCAAAATGACTCAATCGGGGAAAAAAATTACGCAAAATCTAGTTATTGGAGCCGAAATCTAACAACAAACCTCACATAATAGCAGGCAAATGATCCTTCGATTCAACACAAATACCAAACTACGCAGATCTAGTTAAACATCGCAGAAGTACAACAACATAAACGCTCAAAGATACCACAGGAGAAATCGCAGATCTAAACGAACACGAAGAGAAATGGGAAAAAGTACAGCAAAAGAGAGCAAAAACAGGATCAAATCCGAGCAGAGAAAGCCAGATCAAGAAGAGAGAGAACACGAAGGGAGACTTCGCACCTGCATATTACACTTGACGAGGTCAAGAGGAGTGACGGCCATGTGAGTGAGGCCACAGCTGAGGATCCCGCCGGCGGTGCAGGCGGCGTAGAAAGCCGGCGAGTACATCTCGATCTTGCCGGGCTCGCTGGGCGCCGGAATCATCATCCCGCACCCGCGCGATCCGCCATCGACGGCGGCAGAGGGCGCGGCGGCGGAGGGAGATGTGAGAATCTTCTGGAAGGGTAGGGTTTTGGAGGAGGAAGAGGAGTAGAGGAAGGAAGGGATGAGGGAGTTGCGGCGAGAAGAAGAGTCTGATGAGAGAGCCATTGAGAGAGAGAGAGAGAGAGAGAGAGAGAGAGGTCACTGAGACAGAGCGCGTTAAACGAAAGCGAGAGAGGAGGGAGAGTAGCGTTTGGGTCTCTCTCTTCTCTCCTTCTTTTTCTCTCCCAATTCGTCGCTGGCTGCTCGAACAAGGGCGAGGGTGGTTCCAGCTTTTAAGGACCAACGGGTTGGGCTTCGCGTGTTACTTTATATCGCGATCGCGAAATTAGAGGCACAATAAATGACCCCAGTGATTGTCTTAATTACCGTGTTGACACTACTGGAAAAAAAATTTGAGGAATCGTTGATTCGTTGTTCCTTGCTAAAGCCAAAGAAGGTCACTGCGGGTGAAATCCTTTGGGTCTTACCTCCTACTGTTGGTTCGTACCGGCAAATGCATTTCTTTGCTGCTTTGGCAATTTGTTCGGTGGGAATATGCTCGAATATGTTTTTCTTTCCTTAATATTTCTTTTATTGATTTAATTTAAATGGGTCGACAATCTAGAAATTTTTATATTATCATTTATTCATTTGTTTATGTACATAATTTATGAAGTAGTGAGAAGTTAAATTTGTTTTTATTGATTTGATAGTGTATAATTCGATAATTGTGTAAAAAAAAAATTTACATGATCGATATATTAAAATTAAACTATCATTTTATTCCTAAAACAATATATAACTCGAGTTATTTAAAATAATAAGCGTTTAATTTTGATGTGTTAACAATGTAAAATGCTTTTACATTATCATTTAATCAAAATCTTTTATTTACATGACTTTTTCAAATAATAGGTGAGAAAATTAATTATCATAGCTGATTTTATAACCATAATTTTATTATTATATAAAAAAAATTATATCGGTAATATATAGAAATTAAATCTCTGTTTTAATCCTTCCTCTTTCCTTAATCCTGCCAATCCCGAACCTCACGATGCTTTGGTTGGTGTTGTCCGAGAACAAGGGCCTGGTGTTTTTGTTTGTGAAAAAAGGATAGGTAATTCTCAATCAAAAAGTCATGCCTGGGTGATCTCTTGATTTGTTTAAATCTAGACTAAATACCCAATTTAATCTCACATATTTATAGTGAAGGATAAATTAGTCCATTAAATTTAAAAAATTTCATATTAACCCTTCAAATTTCATAAATTGAAACAAGTTAATCTCTTATCAAATTGTTATCTGAACTGTTAATATAAATATCCATGCATTTTGTCAACTTACTTATGTGTACTGTTAGTTTTCACATTGAGTCCTAACTTGGCTTCCTCATCTATTTTGAGCCAAACAAATGACAATTTAAAGTTAAAATATTTTTTCTAGCAGAAAGTTATGGTAAAAAAGAAGATGAAGAAGAAGATCTAAATAATTTCATTTAAAGGAGTGAGGCAAGTTAAGGTCATTATAAAAATCAATAATACACGTAAGTAAGCTAACAGGACAAAGTTCAAATGACAATTTTATAAAAGGATTAACTTATTCCCATTTATGAAATTTGAGAGATTAATATAAGATTTTCCATATTTGATAAGCTAATTTGTCCCTTATTATAAATCTAAAGGACTAAATTGGGGTTTTACTCCAACATTTAAGATTTTAGAATTAAGAAAACTACCATTTTGGCCTTGAAAAATTATATAGCTAACAAAAAAGAAAATATATTTGCTTATAGTTCCCAAAAGATCCACCTCATTTGACAAATTCACCCAAAAATGAATTTATCTCCATTTTTTGTTAACAAAAGTTATTACATTTTATGTTTTATGCCAAGTTCGTATTTTAGAACTATTATTTTAGTAAAAAAAAATCATACCTTTGCAAAAATAGCTTATTTTACACCAAATTAACATTATAGAATAATCACTTTTGTCCTCAAAAGATTATATCTTTGATAAAATGGTCATTGAAATAATTACTTTTATTAACGAAAATAGAAACCAGGAAATGTTTGGCCGAATTTGTCAAACAGAATGGATATTTGGAGGGTGAATACACTTTATTTTTAAGGCTATTTTTTTTGTTAGTGATATAATCTTTTATGGGCTAAAATAAGGGCTCTCCCTTTTTATGGATCTTATTGGTTGTCTCATGTGAGTTACAAGTAACAATCTATTCAATGAGTTTTGATGAAATCACCCATATCTTTTTCTCCCTTTTTGAATACATTCATTGCTCTGAATTCCTCTTAGCTTCCTCTTCCTCAGTAGCTGTAGTAGTTTATTTTCAGTGAGTTTCACTTTGGAGTGAAATGATATTAAGATCATTTTTGTAGAGTAGTGCTCCAGTAGATGTCCGGACATGGTTTCGGACTATACATTTATTTTGTTATCATGAGTTGAATCAGTTATGTATTTATCTTTTGAAGAATTTCATGGTTCTTGTAATGGGGCATATTAGATTTTATGTATTTATTTATGGTAGATATAGATCATGAATTTAGATTACGAACTTGAAAATATATAATTTGAATACATTGTGAAATGGAAATGTTTTGTTTTTTTTATAAAGCATATAATAACAAATACAACTAAAAAAATATTGAAATATTTAAAAATGGATTATTATTTTTTTGGATTTTATATTTGATTGATTTAATAAATTATTTTAAATAAAAATATTTTTAATAACTATAACTAGAAATAATGAATCTTTTAATAATAACATTTATTGTTAAATTTATAAATAAATAATTAACAAATTTCTTATTTTACTATAATTTTACTTTTTGTTAAAAATTTAATTAAGTTATAATTATTTGTAATAGTGAGAGGATAATTATATATATCTATATATCATATAATATAATATCCTATACAAAGTCATACTAAATACTTTATAACATTAAAATTTTAATTGGCCTAATACTATGCTTTATACTATCATGGATTATATTATCAAACCTTATCTTATTAGGTTTATGAAATGTACCCTTAGGGTGTATTTGACATGTCTATTAGGTATGATGCGATAAGTTTATACTATATGTTATGTTCATATATGTTGTTTGGTACATATATCATATTGTACTAGCATATTTATCATAACCCTCTTAAATGTCCAAAATGATGCATAACTCAGTCTAGTCTAAGGAAGCCGAATTAAACCTAATTAGTTTTTGATAGTTAAGGTTATTTTTATATTTTTATTTAAATAAACATAGTTCTTAAATAAATACAAAAATTAATAAAACTATATCATAATAAATAAATAATTTTTAAAGTAATATATAATATGAATTGAATTACCCATAACTATAAATAAATTAATTATAATTGTTAGATGAATTTTTATTATAATATTTGATTTTAAACTCAAATTTGAATAAATTGTAAAAATAATTAATTTGCTACTATTTTTATATTGTAAAAATAATCAACATATATAAAAAAGATAGTGTTACTTATTTTTAAAATTTTTAATCATATACATGTGAAGAAAACTATATTAAAATAACAATTTTTACCACTTATTTAAATTTAATGGGCAGATTGTTATTTGGAAATGAGAATGAAGTGGAGTACAATTTAAATTGGTAAGTGCAAGTAGGTATCACTCCACTAATAATAGGTATAAATATAATGATGCAGTGGTAAACCAAAATAAATGTACATAATAAACTTTGAGTAACTGCAGCTATACTCAATTTTGGCTTACCATCAATTTA
This sequence comes from Dalbergia cultrata, assembly GCA_031216105.1. Lineage (NCBI taxonomy): Eukaryota > Viridiplantae > Streptophyta > Magnoliopsida > Fabales > Fabaceae > Dalbergia > Dalbergia cultrata. Next base: position 22,732,205 of record CM062353.1, on the reverse strand, counting down.
ATTTATTTATTTTTAAGTGGATTAAGTCATCCTCGATTCCTCATAAACCATTTCGAGGATTTAAGCAGTGAACAAGGTAATTTTCATGTGAATGTTCAATTAAATATTTAATTGGGGTGCATCCGAAATTATAAGAGGGGTGAATGGCATATTTTGAACGAGGTTGAAGGGCCAAGTGAACCGGGAGGACGGTCGTATATTCTTTCGTCATAATCTTGGAATCATCAATTAAACGCCACCTTGCCTTCCTTTTCGTCCAATGGCAGAGTTTCAACCATGGTTTGGTTCACAACTACGATTTGTTATTATATTATATTGTTTTAAAAAATAGCATCAAGTTGAACTTGACAATTTTGCATTTTACTTTTCCCACGTATATGTTTTATACTTTTGTGAAGGATGCCTTTTTTTTTTTTTGTCATTATGGGTAATCTCATGTATTCTTTTTTTTTCCTAACTTTAGCATATTCTATTAACAGCCCCCAAATGTGGGAGAAAAGGTGTTGTTTAATCAGTATTGCAAGTTGACCAAACATTAAATGATTAAAAGCAGATTTGCAAGAGGGAAAAAATCGGTATTTGCGTCATGTAGTGGGAATATCCTTATTCGTGCATAACTACACATTGATAGCTCATAACGGGTCTAAATAATTTTTTAGTAACATTTTTTCCAGGAATTTTATAAAATGCCTTATTTTGATTATACTATCCGAAAGGGATAGGAGTAACTCAAGTTAGTTAGTTTGTTATTCTGTTAGCAAAACTGTTAGCAAATCTGTAAGAAGTAGTTAACTCATCTTATAGGTTGTTAGCATTAATCTCATTTGATTCATCTTGCTTTTGATACAAGCTACAGCTGTGTATATAAACTCTGTAATTGCTCATTATTCATTGTCAATGAACCAATACTTCAGCTCACACATATTCTCTCTTCTCAAAGCTCAAACGAGCTAGTTAGTTTTCTCACATTCATCACGAGTTTGATACCTTACACTATCAAATAAAAAATTCCCAATATAATTTATATACTATACACTAGGAAAAAAAAAATTTATAATTACCTATGAAAGTATAAACTGAGTTAAAATTAATTCTAGCAAAATACACATGCAACCATTTTATTTTCAATTCAAAAGCCATCATAGAGGTTCAACATATAGAATCAATTTGCATCGTGGCAGGTGGGAAAACTTTTATAGATATCTTATTTTGGGTAGAATATGGGCCAAAGGCTATGAAGACATGAAGAAAAAGACTACTACGTACCTAGAGACTCGAATTTGATGTGGTAAGGAAATCCCACTTGACAGGATAGCGAAACTAATTCTATTCATCCACGCCGAGGATGAATAGAAATTCCTCGCCGATCAAACGGCTGCTAATTGCTCAATTGTTCTGCCCACCGCAAACTTTTTGTTTTTGGCATTTTAGAGTATTAGTCCCTCAAAAATATTGCGCTGAACAATTTGGTCTCTAAAAAATAATTTTTGAACGTGGTTCTTCAAGAATTAAATCATAGAATAAGTTATTATTAGCCTGTTTGGCTGCAGTTTTTTAAAACTGTCTTCGACTTTTAAAAACAAATGATCAAAAAAAGTTGTTTGGTTATGTGTTTTCTGAAAGGTGGTTTTAAAAACAAAAAAAACCAGTTTTAGCTTTTAAAAACAGAAACTCAAAAACAATCTAAAGTTGTCTTGGAAAACAACCGATGGCATATTTGAAATTATGGTGAACTCCTGTTAATTGCTTTACTTCGAATCTGGGTTGGCTTTGAATCTGGGTTAGCTTCCATCACCAGTACAAAGCTCTTCCCCAACACCGCGACCACACCCAGACTTGCCGTCGGCAGGCCGCAGATCCGCCGATGAGGGGCGCGAACCAGCCCCCAGCCTCCTTGTTGACCCATCGAAGCCCCTCCACGAAGCTCCTCTGCGAACCAAGGTCCTCCGCGCGAAGCTCTGCCGTGAACCAAGCTCTTCGGCGTGAAGCTCCAGCCGCGACCGTCGCGACCTAAGCCAGCCTAGCGACCAAGCCCCGCGCGAACGAGCTCCACGACCCAGCCACCTCGTGCGACCAAGCCTCGGCGAGCGAGCTCCATGAGACCCACCCAGATCTGACGCCATCTGCCCCCGCAACCAAGACCGGCCGTGCTCCGCGACGCCGCGACCAAGCCCCACCGCGTGCGACCCAGATCTCCCCCTTTCTTTCTCTTTCTCTACCTGGTTCTCCCTCTCTTATGGTGGCTGTGATCATATCTGATGTTATTTGTAAATTGATACAAAGTTGTAAATTGATCTCTTGTTCTTTGTTGTGATTGCTACTGTGTTGTTATGATTTTTGTTGTGTTCTTTGTTGTGATTGTTGTTATGATCTTTGTTGTGGTTATCCAAACAAGTTTTCTTGTTTTGTTGTTTTCTAAAATTGTTTTTAAAATTGTTTTGGAGAACAATTTTAAAAAACAAAAACAAAAAAATCATTCCAAACAGGCCCTATATCTCTACAAAATTGATCCATTAAATCCTAACATGATGACAAGCGTGACTGGTTAAGTTAACGATGTGACATGTTACATTGCTCATAGGAATCACACTCACACCCTTTGAGCAATACAATATTGTTTCGGTGTTTACTTTTTCCCAAAATTTAGAATAATATGATGTACGGGAAGTGATTTCTTGAATACATAAAATAATTTTTTGAATTCTTCCAAAATGACATCATTTGGATATTAATGTGTCAGTTCAGATGATGCATCAATATTGGAGTATACCACATGCGTCATTCCATTAATAGATACTTAACAGAGGGATTAACTTGCTCTACATTTCAATTATTGAAAGACCATGAGAGGAATTTATTTTCTTGGGTAACCAAACTATCCGAAGTAATATTTTTTAAGGATTAAGTTGGGTGTTTACTCTTTGTATTATTATTATTATTATTATTATTTGTGTTTTTTGCACTAAAAAATGCTAATTGTTGTTGGGATGTGAAGCAATGTTATGAAATTGGACCAGACTGGCCAGTTTGATCGACAAGGCTGAGAACCAATCCCTTGGCTGGTTTAGTTAGAGCCAAAAAACCAAATTTTATAAAAAATTAGTCAAAATCTGTGTGAACCAATAAAAAAACTGGTGAATCAGCAAAAAACTACTGTGAATTGGTCAAAAGCTGGTCAAATTGATCAATTTTTTAAAAATGAACATTTCAATTTTTTCAAATTCAACCATCCTTATACGATGAAAAATCATGAAAATTTCATCTTCGCTTGCTAAGCCAATGGCTATTGAAACTCTAAATCTCTTAAAAAGAGTTTAGAGTAAGCATAAATTAATAGTATGATAGATGAATATTTAGAAATTAGAAAAATCTTAAAAGTAAAAAGTTTATAATTTAAATAATGTGGTCCTTGAGTTATCCATATTGTAACTCTTTATTTATATTTTTTAATCTATTTTGCAATATATTTGGGTAAAATGTATTTTACCCCCTGAACTTTAGGTCATATATAGTTTACATCGTAACTTTTCAAAACGTGTATCGTGACATTCTGAACTTTTCAAACAATGCAAAACACCCTTTCGGTTAAGTTAACATCCATTTTGACCATTAAGTAGTTATGAGCATATTACATGCACAATTAAACGGACAAAATACCCTTCATTTTAATCAAATTTCATAACCCTAAATCCTTCCTCACTAAAAAATGTACGAAAATACCCTTAAGATACTAGAATTCAATTGCAACAAAAGCATATTTTGTTTATTTTTTATTGGAGCAGGGTTTAAGGTTAGAAAACTTGATTGAATGAAAATGTATTTTTATCCATTTATCCATGTACATGACTACTTAACGGTAAAAATGGATGTCAACTTAATAGAAGATGGTTTTACATTGTTTGGAAAGTTTAGGGTGTCGCAATATATGTTTTAAAAAGTCAGGGTTTAAACTGTACATGACTCAAAGTTTAGATGAGTAAAACGCATTTTACACTATATTTTATTACGCTAAACTAAAATCAATTGAACCAATAAACTTTTAAATCAATGCTACGAATACGATGATTGATTTGATTTTTAGAATCTTGGTGTGAATACTATAAGTGGCAGATCAAATTCAATTATCATTATAGCGTGGCTCGACCCATTTAATATTACAAGTCAAGTTTACTTTCAAAATATTATTTGAGGTATTTGACTTTAATGTATTATTGTTGTAGATTTATTTAAATTATCAATTAATTATATATGATTAATTTAGTCAAAATATCTTTGCCTTAAGTTTCGCCTAATAGTCTTCTGTATTGATTTTTATATATTATTAAAAAAATTGTTGATAATTTACCTTTTTTTCAATTTCTTGTTTTCTTTTCATATTTGTGCGACAATGAAATTATAACTTGAGTTAAATCAGTAGATAATATAAAAATAAAATCTACATAATTGTAATGTAATGCAATCTCAATTGGGTCCTTTATTTTTGTTCACATCTTTCCTTGCTTTATTGCCTTTATGTTTCAAATTTTCATGTTACGTACGCCTTTATTAATAAAGATATATATGATTTATATTACACACTGTATACATTATTAAAAAAAATTACACCCTGATAATTAACTATGACCGCATATTTCTCCATCAATAACTGATTCTATTGTGAACTATATACAGTTGCAGAGTCAAAATTGAACTCATTAATTGAAGCGTATATTGTAGAGACCAAATTATACTTAACAGAAAATCAATCAGCAAATTAATGAGTAATAATGGGCACATTTTGAAATAGTAAATCGAAAACTATCGTCACAGGCCTAGGGTAGATTGGGTAAAGTCTTTCATAATGATGCTCTAACTTATAAAAAATATAAATCAATTTTTTTTATTTGGTAAACTAAAAAACTAGGGTATTTCTGCTGCTAACTTTTAAAAGTTAAGGGTGCTTTTTAGAGCACACCATAAAATGCTTTTCAGAAATCACTTATACTCTCTAAAATTTATAAAACTAATATGACTTTAATTAATAATAACAGATGTAAAAATCACACTCTTTAATATCTATATCTATTATTGTTATTTTAGATATTTGGAGCATATTTGCGAAATGCTATTACCACGACTTCTACTTATTGAGAAGAACTTTCATAATATTTTATTAAATGATGGTATTATGAATTTTTAAGAGCAGGTTTTTTAGAGTCCATCAAGCTCAGCAGTTTTTTGGAAGCGAATATCAAACGAATCCATAAACTAGTGCTCTCCCTTTTGAATGCGTTCGAATTTGACAAAGAATCTGCTTAACCTCTGTCGGCTGCTACCCAATCTAGGACCTGGACCTAGCTTTTCAAATTCTTTACTTGATCCTTTGCCCTTTACCCTGTTGTTCCTCCTTAGGACCTCTTGATAAATTATGTTGTTCTGAGACAACAACTAATAACACATTTTTTCATGGAAAACAAGGGTACTGAATCATGGAGTTGTGCTCATATCTACCAGTCTCAGTGGCTTCAAACAACCATATCAGGTTTCTCTCTCTCTCTCTCATATATATGACCTAAACATATGCATGCACGGTGAAGTGTAATAGTTGTGATGCATGTTGCACGCTGAATGATCTTTTGCGTTGTCAGGAATAGTTTTTTGACAAATTGTTCGCGTTCTTTGACTTGTCTTTGGGGATTCAAAGCATACAATAAAGTTGGCCACAGAAGGGGGTGGGTGTGGGTTTGACAATGGCTAGAAAAGTACAGCCAAAATGTTTGAACCTTGAAGTCAATATATTAGTGCTAGATTAAAACCTCTCTCCAGAAAAGATCATCAAAGGTTGACTACACATACACTTAAAACATATGTTGCACAGTAATGAGCTATTATTTAAGTGACACCTCCCTTACTCCCTGATCCTTGTGTTTAGAGGGTTGATAGCATTAGATCAGGGGTTGAACCGTTGAACCCGTATCCCCTATGTTACTAGCAGCTCTTTAAAACCCCCAAAAGAAAAAAAAAGGAAATATATGTTGCACCAGATTTATTATGCAATATTAGAGCAAGCGGTACAGTAAAAGGCATTAAGGGCATATTCATAACAAAAAAGCTACAATATAATGGTCCCTTCAGGTTCTTCCATATCCTGTTTATAAGGTCTCCCAATTTGGCATTTTGGCTCCTTAAAACCCCATGGCCTTGACATGGGAAGGCCCCTCCTATCTAGATTCTAGGTTTATATCTGGCGTGTCCGGTTTATTTGTAATTATACAAAGCAAAGCGACACTTTATTCGAATCTTCACAAGGTCTTTGACTAGTTATGCTGCAGTTAAGAAAAGCAACAAATTATTTGAATCTTTGCTAGTTAGGTCTTGGACTAGTTATGCTGCAGTTTTCACTCACAAACTCATGTACCATTGATTGATTTCTAGATTTGGATGAGAAATTAGAGGCCATGATGACCATTTTAGAAGGTGGCAGTTCTCCAAAGCGAGGACACATGCATTGCAAATGGAGAGAAGACCTAATATGGATGCTTGAAGAATTTGGCCAATCTTACCGTGTTTTAGCCATAGCATATAACCAACTGAAGTCTAAAACCTCTGATGGTACCTCTCATTCAGGATCTTTATCATCTTCCAGTACATCAAAAACCACATGTGCTATCTGCAATAAAAGGGTAACAGGTAACTTAGAGGAAAGAAGTCGCGATCTAAAATCTCTCGTTGAGGGCTCTGATATCAAACTTGATTGTACTAATGCGGATTTTGAATTATTGAACAAGCAAGAAGGTGAATACCATTTGTTATCAGCTGAGCCATGCAGCATGAAATTTAAACCTGCACTTGAATGTGGAGACAGTCAAATAGGAGACAGAATGACAGATTATTCCACCAATGGAAATGATTCTATGAAGATTGATGACTCGGAACTAAACCTTGAAGATCCAACAATGATCGATGTCAAATGTGAGAATAGGTGGTCGGCACTGAAGTATCAAATGACAAAACTTACAGAGGATAATCTGAACCAGTCCATAGAGTTGGCCAGGAGAAATGATGAAAAGAGAGAAACCATTAGAAGGCTCCAACTAGAGGTGGAGGCTTTGACGCGTGAGAACAAGGCCCTCCAGATTTCTTTAAGGTCCTCCAGTGCTGATTCAGAATGTGACCTACCACGGATATCAAAATCAGGAGGAAGAACTATGGGCAAGCTCTGCAGAGGTTGCTCGCCATGATATTTTGTTGGATCTTACATCCTCCTATGAATAATTCTTCATTTAATTAGCAAATGAGCACTTGTGGAACTGAAGGCGATATAGGCACAAAATTCTTATTTTACACGATCTTAATTATTTATGATGCCTTTCGAGTCAAAACAGTCATCTGTATGCTATTCCCACTTAGTTTTATCGGGCTCCTGTGGTACGCTGATAGCAAGAATCGTTTCATCTGTGAACAAGCCATCTATATGACCGGCTGAAAATCATTGCATAATATTGGAGCCAATTGATCAGCGATTCATTCTGAATCAAATTAAACAGCAAGTCCAAGATAGATAGATATGCCCCGTCAGAAAATGGTAATAAAAAGTTATGTGCATCAAGCTTCTGATCAGGCCTTGAAGATGGAAAAGTAATGCACGTACAACATATAAATTTTGACTCCCTTTATTTCCATTGCTGTCACCAATAGTCCCCACACGAACACAACCCATCCTTAAAATGATGAAATCGTTTTGAATCTCTGACAACAATTTCTCGATTAACTACTTTGGAAATCAATTTAATTACAATATGGCAGTCACCACAAATTCTAAGATTTTTTATGATCTGGATTGTTGAACCAGGAACTGAATTCATGATTCCAAAGGCAATGGCTAGTTTCTCACTGTGAACTCTTAGAACCATTCCTTTCTCTTCATCATCAACATCATGAAGCACTGATGTTACGTTTGGCACATAGCCAAGTTCTTGCAGCTTGACATTTAATTCGTCCAAATATTCATAAATCTTCTCATGTTGAGGATGCTCTTTGTCTCCAACCAAAAATACATGTATCCTACCTTTAAGTTCAACTATACTAAATCCGGGAGTTTTAAGCAATCCGTGATTCTTCATCAATACTCTCATCCTCTCAACATCATCCCACCTCCCAGCGTCAGCATAAATATTGGATAGTAGTACATAGTACCCACAATTGCTTGGGTCTAACTCAAACAATTTTCTTGCAGAAATCTCTCCTAGTTCCACATTCTTGTGAATTCTACAAGCCCCAAGAAGGGAACCCCAGATTATAAAATCAGGTCTCACCTTCATTTCCTTGATCAATCCATAAGCTTCATAAAGATAACCAGCACGACCAAGTAGATCAACCATGCACGAATAATGCTCAATCCCAGGTTCAACATTAAATTCACGGTTCATCCTATTAAACCAATGCCAGCCTTCTTTCAACAGACCAGAATGGCTGCAAGCAGCTAAAACTGACACAAAAGTAATGTAATTCGGTTTAACTGCAGACCTAATCATCATGTAGAAGACTTCCATAGCATCTTTTGCACGACCATGCATTCCGTAACCGGCAACCATAGCAGTCCACGACTTAACATTCTTCTCTTTCATGCAATCAAATGCCTTCCTAGCCAGCTCAACTCTCCCACATTTGCAGTACATGTCTACAATAGAAGTTCCTACAAACACATTATTCTCCAAAGCCATCTTTATAACCTATAGTAAAAGAAAACAGCTATTCAGAGTGACAATTTTCACCCGGGCCATATCCAGATATTTGTACAAAAAATATAATTATTTGAACAAAATTATGAAGAATAATTGCTGCAAGATTCCTAAGAGTACAAACTGGATCTACGGAGCAAAATTCTGCATACCTGATCATGTATGCATTTCCCAACCTGCAGAGCTCCTGAATTGGCACAGGCTAACAACACCGCAGACAATGTCACAGCATTATACCTGACCTTGCTGCTCTTCACCATGTCACTGAAAACACTGAACGCCTCGGCCGACAATCCATTTTGTGCATATTCAGCAATCATAGAGTTCCAAGAGAAAGAATCCTTCTCATCCATCCCATCAAACACCTTCCTCGACCCACCCATCTCCCCACACTTTGCATAAGCATCCATCAAAGTGTTCCCAACCCCCAAACAGCCCTCGAGCCCCCTTTTAATTACAAGACCATGAACCCCTTCAGTAACTCTCTTTTGGCACACGCGAGAACAAGCCGAAAGTACTGATCCCACGAGAACAGAATCGACAAAAACATCCTCCTCCGCAGACCTCAAATTCTCACTCTCCTCAACCAACAGCTCCTTAAACAACCCGATCGCCTCGTAAGGGCGGCCGTTTTGAACATGGCCAGCAATAATTGAAGTCCAGGAAACCACATTTCTGGTGGGAATTTCATCGAACAGGTTGCGCGCGTCTTCCAAGTGGCCACACTTGGAGTACATGTCAATGAGTGCAGACGTAACGAAGAGATCAGATTCGAATCCGAAGACGAAGGCTTGTTGGTGGGTTTGTTTTCCGGCGCGGAGGTCGAAGAGCGAGGAGCAGGATTTGATGGCGCAAGGGAAGGTGTTGCGGTTGGGAAGGAGAGAAAGCTTGCGCATGGAGGAGAAGGCGCGGAGGGCCTCGAGGGAGTCGCCGCTTCGTGCGAGGTCGGCGATGACGGAGTTCCAGGAAGAGACGCTTGTCTTGTCCACGTATCTGTCGAACATGCTTCTGAGGTTGGTGTTTTTGGTCCATGTTGTAGCGGTTGTGGTCGACGTGGTGGAGTGATGTCGTTTTGGGTTCGGTGATGCGCGAGCGCCACGACCGGTTATTGTTCTGACTGCGAGTAGGATTGAATCATAAGATGATGATGTCTTCATTCACTCGGTCATTCGATTGGTTGTGTGTTCGGTTGGGTACCAGGTTTTGATGCTCTGTTGGTGTTGCTGTGCCTGTGTTTCCTTTCGCAGTCTTGTTCTAAATCAGAAATTTGGAGGGAAAGATGCGAAAGGTACGGAAAACTGCCATCTATCATTTCGGCCTCCGAAAAATTATTCCGCCGATAAAGTATAACTTTCGGCGTATGTTTGGCCGGAAAAATTAAAAGTGGGTGTAAAATTTATCTAGATAAGTTTTATATATAAAATTACATATAAAATTTATTTAGGAAATTTTTATTCTCATTTTTATTCTTTAACCAGGCACATAAAGAAATTATATTTGTCCATGATCCTCTAAAAATCCATCCTATTTGATAAATTTACTTGAACACCAACTAACTTTCATTTTCATTAAAGAAAGTAATTACATTTTGCATTTTATGCTAAGCTAGCATCGAGAATAATAACTTTAGTCCTAGAAAGTTATATCTTTGACAAAATAGTCCTTTATGCCAAATTGGCACTGTTGAACATTACTTTAGTCTTCCAAAGATTATATATGTGACAAAATAACCCTAAAAAAATCACTTTTGTTAACAAAAATAGAGGTCGATCAACGTTTGAATGATGTTCTTACCTAGGATTCCTAGTAAGGAGTAGATCTCCTCCAAGCATCCACGCAAGGAATGAGGGGATACCTACAAAGATACTTTAATGCCTAAGTCAATGAGAGTTTAGACAGAGATAAGTGGTGAGTTAGCCATATGATAGATCATACCTAGGGGCTCACAACCCCTTTGTATAGCAAGGTAGCGGATATCTTCCATATTATTGGGAGATGTTTCCTGGATTTATGTTATAGTAAGATAATTGAGAATATGTTATATTTATGTCTAATCAATGAGAGATTTAGGTGGGATTGCGGGAGAACTTTTACGAGATCCTATGTCACATGTTCAAACTATGGGATCCTTTGTCCTAGCACTTTCGAGGTGGGCCAAGGCCCATATTTCAAGAATAGTACATAGCCCCCAAGCTCAGTCATCGGACGAGTTGTGGGTGCTAAGGTTGTTGTGTTAAGGACTATGTGTTGATCTCAATTAAATTGAGGTTTAGTGCGTGAGTTAGTGTGTCTCTTCAGTTACTGTAGTTGCAGTCAATAAGAGATTATGTCATCCCATGTGGCACACTCTAATTGATGGGCAATCATAACAGCATTTAAGTGGTAATCATGGGCTACATTCAGGCCGTTTGATCAAAATAATCAGCCCCCAATTGTTAGACAAAATAGGCACTTTTGACTTGGTTTTGGATGGAGGGGAGACACCTTTTATTATTGGATGAAGTCAGGACAGTTTAAGCATTTGAATCCAAAACAAAGGATTCATTTCATTCGTGGTTTTCAAGTTTTCTTTCTTTACTATTGTCTTCTCTGATGCTCAAGGAAGCATTCAAATATAAGATTTTTCTTTTGTTTTCTACAATTTTCAATTGCTTTGTCCATTTCATTTGTTTCCTCATTTTCGTTTTTGAACACTAGGGTAGATGATGCTATTTGAATTGGATTTCTATCTTTTGAGAGTCATCGTGAGCTTTTTTCTGTTCCTAACCCCTCGTTTTCTTTGCTTGTCTAGGTCTTGAGCAACGGCTAAGGGGAATAGTGTAGCTACTACCAAGAAGGGGAAAAATGTGATGGAGAAAGCATCATACGATCTGTATGGTTGGGTCAATGCCGAGATCAATGAGGTGGCCTTGATTTTTTATGATGACAAGGGGATTGGTTGTTTTATGGAGTGTTGTAGGTTCTTCTCATCAAGGAGGAGGATAAGATGGAATGCATTCCTTACACCCTTGATAACAAGGTGTGCCACTTTCAAGAAGGGTAGAGTAAGCTCGACTTTATGTTTATATATGCCAACTTCTTTGAGAAGTTGGATACTAGGGTTCCCTTTACACCCATTAAAGTTGGTTGCTTGAATAGGGTGAATATGATTCCTACCCAACTCCATTTAAAAGGTTGGGCCTTTATTCGAGCATTTGAGGTACTTGACCATGAGCCTAGTGTTGGGTCTTTTTGTACTTTTTTCAAGTGAAGAGGGTGGCTACTATTGTGCGCTAGTTCAAGCTTAACCCTCGGGTGTGAGGTCAAATTCAAGGACTCAATTGGACCTTCATGCTCTCTAGACTCGAAACCAAGTGAAGGTGGAGCCTGCGGAGGAGCCACCCAAGTCCTTAAAAGGGAGTTTGGGGGATCATTGTAAGAAAGTTGGGAAAGTTCCGCAAAGGACCTGGTTAGTCGCTCTGTTTACAAGTATCATCAACTTGAACATTGTGATGATAGCCTGATAGTGTGTTTAGATGAAGTATTTCCAGAGGGTAATGTATTTTTTGAGAGGATTTAAAATGGCATGGCATGAAATTCTTTGTTTGGATATTTACATGAGGGAATTTCAAATATTTCAAATATTTTTATGAAGTATTCTCAACACTTACAAAGAATGAATTTCAAATTCCCTCTCCATGGAGAGAATTTTGAAATACCGTGTAAACTTTGTCTCAAAACTTTCACTCTCCCAACTCTATTACCATTTTATCAACCACTACTTTCTCACCATTGGCCACCAATTTCCACCAGTCCTTGCTCACTCGCCGCTAGTCGTTGAACACCACCCACCCACCTGACATTCGCCAGATGCCCATACCCGCCTGCTAGACGATGATTGTCCACTATTAAACGCCGACTGGACACCAATTGCCCATCGCTTGTCACCATCTGCATGCCATTAATTGCCAACCACCCATCGCCAACCAATTGTGGCTAAACATCCACCACCCACTGGTAGACGTCGACCGCTCGCTGGACATTCACTGACTGCCCGCTGCTGTGCTGACCACCACCGCCACCATCTTGTCGCCCATTGCTGATTTCCTGGGAACCATCCACCACCATTTACCTATCATTGCATATCATACAATGCTCATCATCTATTCTTACCCATAAAGAAGAGGATACAATTTCGTGGCACAAACAAAGTATTTTGTGAATGAGGCATCTAATTACCTTAAACAAAATAATTTAAAAATGTAAGGAATTAAATTGAAGGAATTAGAATTCCTTTCATTTTAAATTCCCTGAAATTTGAGAATATTGTTTTCAAATGCAACCTAAGGGTCTCTAGTCCCATCATAAGGTTAAAGCGCTAGGGGATGTTGAGATTGGTCAACAGGTTAGTCGCCATTAGTTCATCCGAGAACAACCCACAATATATTGCTGTTGGCCAACCATTGTAAGCTGTTGCCTTAGAATGGGAGGTGTTTTTATCGTTATATCAGTGGCTATTGAGTTATGTGTTCTCATCGTCTTCTTCAGTGCATGGCCTTTTGAGGATGAGCTTACGAACTTTGTCAGCTAGCTTTTTGCTCTTGGCAATGATCTATGTGTTATACTCTTTTAGCGCTCGGATGGCAGCGAGGAGTTCGTCTATTAGAGGGGGACGTATTGTCAGCCTAGTGGTCTTCATTGTGAGGTTAGTGGTTGTTGGCGGCATTAGCCATGATAGTTTTTGGTGGTGGGGAGGACGTGTTTATCGGTCTCACAGTGGGCGCCAAAGTTTTTACCTAGGATTCCTGGTAAGGGAGCAGGTTTCCTCCAAGCATCCATGAAAGGGATGATAGGGATACATGCAAAGACACTCTAATGCCTATGTCAGTGAGAGTTTAGACAAAAAAGAGTGGTGAGGTAATTGTGTGGTAGATCTTACTTTGGGGCTCAAAGTCCTTTTGCATAGTGAGGTGACCCCATGGATAAATTCAAAGGAGATCCCTCTGATATTTCCCTAAAAAAAGAGATCCCTATAGAATTTAAGAGATGACAGATATCTTCCATACTAATGGGAGATATTTCCCCAATTTATGTTATAGCAAGATAATTGAGAATCTTTATCAAATTTGTGTCTAATCAATGAGAGATTTAGGCTCAATTGGGGGACAATCCTTTGGAGGTCCAACATCATGTGTTTGACTTGTGGGACCCTTTGTAAAAGCACTTCCAAGGTGGGTTGAGTTCTCTGGCCCATATTTATAGTCCATTATAGGTGAATTTTTCAAAAAAAAAAAAGGATCTTTTAGTCCAATTGACAACTGTTAAAGTGATGGTTTTCTATTCATTTTATTATTTTCCAGTAAATAGAAAGGGTTTAATTTTGATGCATTAACAATGTAAATGAGCCTCACATTGTTATCTAATCAAATTTCTCATTTTGCATGACTTTTCAAATAATGGAATAAAAGTTAACCATATCTACTGATGTGATATTATATAATTGAATAACTATATCAATTTTTTTTCATGTTGTAACTGTATTAAAATTAAGTCTTTCAATATAACTATGATACATGTAAAAATAGAATTGGATATACTATGTACAATAGAGATTATATGATATAATGAACCAAAATTGAATTATTAATTTATTACTAATATTTTATTCCTTAAAATTGATTTTGACGTGCCGTGAAAAAATGTTTATACTAACATCTAATAATGTAATATCACATTTAAAATAATCGAGTCTCGCACCCATCATCTTAAAAGTCTCACAAATGACAAAATAATTATATGTCATATAAAATTCTTTTCAACCGAAAATATTTAAAAATTAATGTTTTATATGAAATTTTGGAGGAAACAAATTCGACTATGCGAGTGCTAGATTGAGTTTGATGTAGTCATAGTTAACATGAATCAATAGCCATCATTGTGTAAAGTTAATGGTGGTTAACATCTAAATCCAAAATCTTCAAGTTACAAAGGGCTCAACGACTGTGCCGTTTTACAGTGAATATGACGGGCGTGAAGTATTGCACAATATAAAGCCATTATAGCAAACGTTTTCGATTTGGTTAAAGCAAAATACATTGGTCGCGCGGCTGCTTTTAAAGATCGAAGTAAGGAACAAGAATCATTAGAATTACAAATACGAAGGAGAATTGCTGAATTGCCAAGAAATGAGTACAACATGCAAGTCAGCCTACAATTTAGCGGTAGACTCATGCATATCTTAATAAGCTAATAGAGATCACGAGTTTGACTCTCACCACAGCCCTCTATTCCCCGAGTATAAAAACAAAAAAAAAAAGAGAGCACGAGATAATCTATCATGTGTATCAAGCAGATAAGTTACTCAACATGAATTAATAGAGAGAGATATAACACTGGTTGTAGTGGGTGAAATGACAACCTCCTTAAGACAAACACCAGCCACGATATATGCTCAAGCATTAACTATGCTACTTATCAAGAAGATACAGAGCAGTAAACCAACAATGGCATAATTCAACCTAGCTGAACCGGAAGTCTTCGTCCCAACAAACTCACCTGAACTCGGTGCTGGTGCCGGTGCCTCTGCCTCAAAAGGAGCTTCAGAACTCATTGGTTGATTGTCACTTGGAGGGGGGAAAAATGAGGAGATATCTGGAGCAGTCGCATAAGGTAGAACACCTGGAGAAGCTGGGATTGTTGGCTCAGTAGTTGAATGGAGAGCCTGTGAATTGGCGAGCAGGACAACCAGAAAGACAAAGGCAGCGGATAACTTGATGATAGTAGCCATGGATTTCTGGGAACTTTCTTTAAACAGAAGGATGCAAATTGTGGTGATGGAGTGTGGGAATGCGTGTTAAAAGTAAGGGAAAGATGGGCAGTAACTATAGCAGTGTGCATTCTGTGACAATTTATTTTGTTGCATAGTATGGTGAGCATCACGGGACAAGCGAGGGTTTTAGTTTATTCGTTGTCTCTTTGTGATCCATATTTATTAAAACCTTTCGTTTCTCTTGATTTGTCGGTTGTCATCAGAATAGAAGAGATTCCATTTGCCCGATGGTAACGAAGAGACTGAACCTTGGCAGGGGACAATGCATAGCATTTACTGCTGCGAGCTGCCACGGTGTTGGTTCCTTCACAGTTCACATGCTGAAGGGTTTAGATTTTTTTTTTTTAATGTGAGGCCCCCGCCCCCCCCCCCCGCGCGGTAATTTCGGCCTTGTACTCCTTCCTACCCTACCCCACGTGAGTATGTGACATGGTATATGCCACAATTTTGAAAAGAGGAGTAATACATATCTACCACCACATTTACACTATACACTTATTTTAAGTTAAAAGTGGTAAACCAATGTGAAAAAAATTATAAATCTGTATGTAAAAAGTTGTAAACCATTGTGCAAAAACCTTTTGCATATTAATTTATAACTTTTTGCATACTAATTTACTTCATATTGATTTACAATGTTTAACTTCTTGTAAATATATGGTTTAAATGTGGTGGTGATTATTTATCATTTCCCTTTTCGAAATACTAGCATCAGAATTCAGAAGCTTATTAATAGTTGAGGCAATGTAAATTAAAACTGTATTGCATCCAGCGTATCTAACCATTACGCACTAAAACCAATAAATGGTTAACAAGGAATTAGGAGTTACAAACAATCAGTAGTGTTGTTACTTTTTCATTTGTTAGCTGAACAGATAAAACACTTGAAGAGGAGAAAATACTCATAGGGGAGGAGTACTAGATCTGAATCCAAGAAGGAATGATGACAAAGTAATTGAAAAATCACTAGCACCATGTGATACTTGTCAAAAATGGATTGAAGCATGGTCCACACGGCATAATCTAGAGCAAGTGATAAATTGCAAATAAAAGATAAAGATAAGATCATGGGGTATACTCGGCGATTTTCTGTTGTTGACCTCACTGCACCTAACAGATATCATTGAATTTGAAGAGTCCAAGATAGATTTAGAACAAAATCTAATTTCAATATAGATCTTACATTAAGAATATAATAACTATATCGCCAAAGCTGTTGAATTCCAAAGCAATTGCACCTTTTGGAAGTTCATGAAATACATGCCATGTAGAGGTACAGCAACAACTTTAATAAAGATACAAATACAAAAGAATTGATACAACAATCTCAAATATTGCATCATTACTCCTTTTGGAGTCGACCAGAGCAGAAATTGCAACATAAGGCTCCACTTCAGGTGCATTAGTGAATAACAACACCCAAGATAAATATATGAATCCCAGCAAATACCAAAATTCGGTTCCCTGTAAATAAAGCTTCAACTAAAGAAGCCTGAGGTGCGCTGTGTCATTCAGCCTTTTTATCTGCCAACCAGTTCTCAAGGAATGCTGCAACACTGTCACCGAAGAATCTTCTATGCAGAACTTCTGTGACATCAGTGGACTACATCCAAGAAGCCCAGTCAGGAGACACTTAATCGGCACAGAATGAGTAAATAGACCTATACGAGAAATAGATGCAGTATAGCTGCTGAAACTTGAATTATGCAGGGAATTTTGGTGGCTGACTTGCCTAGGAGACATATCATCTTCAAAATCATCTCCAGTGGTCGTCACAACCTGTAGCCTGCTCTTACCAGATTTTTTCCTAGAGAGTCCTGGCCTGTGCCGGTGGAGCAAATCCCACTGGGTTGTTGGATGGAGAGACCCATCCTGCTCATGAATAGAGTTGGTCAGAACATGGGAATTGTGCTGGACAAATGCCTGGTGCTCATTCTGATGGGAGGATAGATCAATTCTCAATTTTTCAGGCAGTCCCAGGACTGCCCCATTTAAAAACTGAACCATCCGGAATTCTACTTGTCTAAGTGATTCTCCAGATGGTGCTGTAAAATCTGGCTGGAACCTGTCAATGATGCCCAGAATTTCAGGTGTATATATTTCTGATTGAAGGCAGCCCTCCCAATTCCCTTGACTCATCTCTGCAAGAGCATCTGAGGACTGAATCTGTTCCTCTGAAAAATTGATTTCCTGTCAATGAAGCTTTAGAAAATGAGATTTCAAGCACTGAATTCTGTAATATAATCACTCTTTTTTTTTCCCCCAATCATCAGTGTCCCATCCATTAGAGGCAAAATTCTGAAGAGCGAAGAAATATGAAATTCACTGTCAAAACAACATACTCCTACTGTCTACAAATATGAATACATTTCTGGTTGTATCTGATTTCATCTCAGCATGTCTTATATATAGGGGGTCAGATGCATACGTTCTTGATATAGACATAGTAGTCAATCCTGGACAGTGGTGCGGAGCAGCCGGCCCCAAAAACGCTATAACAGGATAGCCGCTATATTGAAAAATATAGTGAAATATTATGTAACCATACTACCAAATATTACATCCACATATAAAAAAAAATCCAAAATTATACTTAAATTAATTATTAATAATCAAAATTTTTATAATCTATATTTTCAACATATAATTACCATCAATCCAATGCATAAATAACAAGTAAATATATAAGAAATTTAGTAGCATAAGAGATAAAATAAAAAACATCATGCCTTTGAAGAATTTAAGCGGCTAAGCTTTATTTTTTTGGTCGAACAAGCCTCTAAGCTTTAAATAAAGGCCCAGTTTTATTTGAAGAAGGAAGAAGCCAACTAAAGAACAGAGAAGAAACAAGCCCAGCCCAAACAAAGGTTTCAGCAAAAACATAAAATAATCCCCCTAAACATAAAAGAAAACCCTAACTAAAAGGTGAGAAAGCAGTCGTGCCACTTCGGAGGGGAAAACAAGAGGAAATGTGAAGCAGACGAAGGCCTAAACCCAGGGAAATCACGACCTGAAGCAATAGCAGCCGCCATTCCCGCGAATGGCGCTGCAAAGCATAGCAATTCGCAGTTGCTACTCCCGCGAAGGCCATCTGCTCCACGATGAGCGCCCTGTAGCGGCGGAAGGCCCACAACTCACCGCGACGGCACATAGCACCGCTATAGCGCACTATTGATAAGAGAGGATATCGATTCAAGTACAATAGTTGTTAATTTTGTTTGGGCATTCCAGCTTTAGAACACCCTCAAGCAGGATCCAGATCCTTTGAAGTGAGAATGGTTTACTTTCTAACTTTACAACCACTCTCACTTTAGAGGATCCCAATCCCCTCAAGCACAATTTTTATTTTTGAAAAATATTGTCCCACCAAAATCATGCTTACCATTTTGAGTTCTAAATTGTTTGCCTCATTAAACCTGTTCAAATTAATGGAGAACGGATTTCCTAATGTTTTTATTTTGGTTGAAAAGGTGGTCTATGACCTGGCATGAGAAACTGGTTGGTATGCTCAAGGTAAAGAAGCTTGGCTACTATTCATTCCCAGGATCAAGCAGTCACCTATGAAACTTAGTTCGCTTGAGTTGTGAGCCAATGGTTAGGTAGCTTTTCTAATTTTTATTCATCCAAGGTAGCAATCAACATGAACCAACAATAGCCAGCAGCAGCACCTTGAGCTAAAACTTCATCAATCTCAATCCCAACTTCACAAAGACATACAAAACTTGCTCTAAGATTTACCTAGCAAGTGACAACAGTCCAACCTCTAAGATTTACCTTTGTTGCAATTGAAAATATTGAACAAGCCTTTCATTAGTAAACTTCAAAGGTAGTAGTGTTTTTTTTTTATCTAACTACCAAAGTAAAATAAGTCTCATTTCATTTTCAGTTATCCAGTACGGGACAATAGCATTTCAAGATTAGGAACGGTTATATCAACCAAATTTATAAACATTGTTACTGAGACATAGCACAGAACATACAGAAGGCAAAGAATGCTCTCTTGTTATCATTCCATGTTTTGCATCTCAGATTTTCTCATCACATCAAATCGTAAGGACTACCAAAGTCCCCAATAATCATTTTTCCCCTCTTCTAGTTTTGTCCACTCTTCACAGAATTAGTCGCAAAAAACCCAGAACTGACAATATACTGTCAAGAGGAGACTCTCAAGACACCACCACTTCTTCCTGAAGTCTTCAATGCTAGCAGAGTGCCAAAGAACATACTAGCCTGCCTAAACGTCTAACAAATCAAAGCCATCACTTATAGAAACCACAAGCTTATCATTAACCGAATTCAAACATGTAATCACCAATCAGGATATGTCAATCCACTTCAAACCACATCAACATCATAAGAAAAATCATGCACATATACAATCAAGTGAATCAACATTGAGGTAAACACTCACCAACAACAAACAACGCTCATGACCTCATCATCCTCAACATCCGCACCATAGCAAATTTGCATTTAATTGATTATTTGCAAGACAAAAAAAGAATCACCTTTATCTCTGAAACTTTTGGTTATAAAATATTCTGAGCACAAATTAATTTAATTCAAAAATACACATATCCATTGCTCATAACCAAGCACAATTCGACATCCACCAAAACACCTAAGTCCAGAACTTTGACTAGTTCAGTTCGAGCTGGATCCGCATATTATAGAGGTAAAGCATTCTCAATGCTAATCTTTTTCATTCATGAAATTTGAATGAGTCACTTGAACTAATTAATTAAGCTTTGGTCTAAAACTCGGGTCAAATAATCCTTCTTTTGCTTGGAGTCAAAGCATCAACCAAACAAAACAATCACATGTAAAATAAAAATAATTCACGAAGGCTATACCTTACAGACTGAGACAGCCGTTGATCGAGCCCGATCCAACGGCGAGCAGTACACCGCATTGAACCGAACGCCCTGAGACTTCAAGAACACTGCCAACGCCCTCGCCTGTCTCTCCCCATTCGGTGTCAGACCCGCACCGGGGACCCGACCCGGAACCAAATCGGGTCTCAGGCTGAGCTCGCACTCGCCGTGGCTGATCAGAAAGACCTCCGTCGTCACCGCCGCCGCCGCGTGATCCTCCTCCGTTTCCGCCGGCAGCGGCGGCGGGAGAGGAGGAGCGAGGACGTTGTAAGGGTCCCACACCTTGATGGAGGGACCGAGTCGCGGGGTCCCGAGCGACGAGAGCTGCGGAGAGAGCGGGGAAGCCGACGCGTGGCAGGGCAGGATCTCGGGCTCTTGTTCCAGAAGCTTCTTCGCCACGTGGTGGTTTCCGAGCAATGGAGGCGGTCTTCTCCTGCGACCCCTCCCACTGGCCGCATCGATGTTCTCTCCTTCTTCTTCTTCGTCTTCTTCTTCTTCTTCTTCTTCGTCGGTGCTTTCGGCCACTTGGTTTGATTGGTTGGCACCCATTGTGGCTGCTTCAGTGAGAGGCAAGGTTCGGGGTTGGAGCGCGGTGCATTGTTTGGGAAGATGAGATCTAACGGTTGGGATTTGGCGGAGATCGGAAATGAAGTTTGGGTTTTATTGGGGTTATGTGTGTTGGGAGGTATGGGAAGAGTGGAAAAGTTGTGAATGGTGTTTGAAAGAAGCAGATCTCAGATTCTGAGTGGGGTATTTGTCATGGAGCTGCTACTAAAACACTCAGCATCGGCCTAAGCAGAACCAAGATGATGTTGGAATCAATGGATGGCTGAATTATATGGGTGTATGTATCATGTATGGGATGGGACGGTGTGAACGAAGATGAAGCTTAACGCTGACCTGCCTTCCATTGGCGATTTGGGGAGATTAATTATTATGGAATAAAGTCTTACTTCTATCTTTACAACCCTCAAATTTTAAAATTAATTTTTTAATTCTTAAAATTGTATTGCATAGGTCCTGTTAGTCCATGATAAAATGATGATCAATCAACCATTATATTATACTGACATGACATGTTAAGTGATACGTGGCATGCTGATGTGACATCGGATCAAAATAGATTCAGATTAATTCTTGAAATTTTAAATGTGTCATGGGAGTTTAAGCTTCCTTGCCTAACCTTTAAGTATCAAAATATAGGTATAATTTTTGTGGGAGAAATTTGAAAAGTATTGGAATATATATATATACACACAAAAAAAAGAATTAGAGTGAAAGAAGTGTTGGAATATAGCTGTGAAAATAGAAGTAAGAATGGGTTATATTTATAGAATGGAAAAACTATAACCATTGCAAGCCACCTAAATCATGCAACAACTCTTTCAATCTTTTATCAAGAAAAATTATTGCCCCTAGTGAAAGATGAGGTGCTTAGAATAGTTTATCTCTTGTCCTAGTTAAAAGGGATTCTTGTGTTTTGGGACACAATCCTCATCCCTCAACCATGTGCTTGGTCCTTTCCCTAATGTGCAATGCACATCTTTCATCCTTCCACTCTCATAAGGGATGCACTAATGGAGGTGGTCTTAGTAATAGACAACAATGGTAGGAAACCTACAAGAAATAATTTTATCTTTTTTCTCTTCAAAAATAGAGTCATCAAGGTGGATCGCAGCTCGCAAGCCAACCTGATTTACCCATTAAAATGGTTGGTTAGGTTGCAAAAGATTAAGCTCACATAAAAGTGGATTGATTTGGCCTGGCTTGCAAGTCTCATGATCAAATAGGTTCGAGCTAGGTTGGAGATGAGTAGGCTCAGTTTCTCAACATATTAAAATAAAAAAGATAATCTCCATGTCACCTGAAACATGACAAGCATATTTTGTTTGGATTGAAATTGAGCTCAATTTAATATTGTATACGTATTTTTTCACAATTAATAGGTACATTTATTTTTGTTTTCTCTTTTTTATATGTATATTTGGCCCTTTTTTTCAAGATTTCAAGATTTATTTTATTTTTTAATTCTATTTTTTTGTGAGACAATCCATTTAACCTATGGACTCGGATGGGTGAATGGAGCTGAATCATCATTTTTTTAGCTCACCATGAAAAGCAAACCAACTCATTTTTTTTAACTTTTGGCTCACAACTCGTGGTGGGCCAACCGAAATGGGTCAAGTTGGCATACTTTGACCTTTATTCAAAAGTCAATTATCTTTCTATCTCAAAATTGGGGTTAAATGAAGGGAACAAAAAATTTGGAAAGTTTACAACTATAATTTTTTTAATTCTTTTTTCACAATGTAACTTTCTAGTATGATTAATGAATTTCTGTTGCATTTCCTTATTAATCTTCCAAACAAGAAGAAAGGTAATTTTATTTAATCTTTTTTTCTCTTTCCAATCTTTTCTATTAATTTTGCTCTATTCTGTTAATGAAAAACATCATTGCTAGAATCTACTCCCTTTAAATAATTAAGGGAAAAAAAAGTTGTTCCCTAAAAATAAAGTCCCTTCTATGGTCCTACAAAAATAGAAATGTTGATCAAGTTTGTCCCTTTGTGATGTATATCCATTAAACCTTAATGGAATAGCACAAGTGATATGTTTACTCAATGATGTAGAAGGGTGGAGGATAATTTAGTCCCCTTCTAGTTCTGGAGTATTTGATAATCTATTATTTTTCTTGCAAATTTATCAAATAACCCTTAGCTTGTCTTCTCTAACAATTTTTCATGTTACCATCCCTAACGCCTCACCACCATGCTCATTGTCCCACAGCCACCATGAACTTCATTCATCCCTACAAGACCATCATTACTATTCAATCACCCTACTATCTCTACCTCCTTCAATCTTGACTCTGCCTCTCCCATTGCTCACAGCTAGCACTAACTCAAACTAAATTCATTCTTAGTCATATTTGTATATGGAGACAACAAAATAAAACATTTTCACTCACCCAGAATTTGATTTGGAGCTAGGAAACTCCCCAACTTTCTCAGAAGGTTAAAAAAAAAAAACTCACAAACTTACAAATGAGGATTTGTAATACCCCAATTTTAAATAATAGAATTAGAAAATGTTGTGAGAAAAAAAAATAAGTTAAAGTGTGATTTTTAAATGAATTTTATGAAATTTTAAATCATTCTGGTGAGCGCTGCGGTCAAGTGAACAGTAAGGCGGTTTAGGGGCAATTTTTGCGCTCTCTAGTGAGCGCTCAACAAAACACATAAAATCCCCTGTTCGGGGTCCAGAACCTTCCCACAGCCAAAACCACTCCCTTCCACCATTCTCTCCACAGAGAAACGCGATTCTTTCCCCCTATACCTCATTTCTTCATCATTTCATCATCTAAACTCCATTTTTCCTCCTTCTAAGGATCTAAGGTATGCTATTCTCTTGATTCCTCTCTCTATTCTCCATTCCTTCTTTGTTATTAGAGTGATGCTTCATGCTTCTCAAGGAGAGAAGTGTTCTAGTATGTTAGAGATGGATTCTTGGATATTTAGAGGTGTAAGAGGTTGATCTAGAGTCCTATGGCTTCTGTATTAGATATTGCTGTCAATTCTGCTTCCTAGAGTTCTGTTAGTGCTATTCCTTCACTGTTCACCCCTCCAGGTGAGTGGGTTCGCACTTATAGTCTCTATATTATCCATTAGAGTTATTTTCATTAAAAACACGATTTACCACTTGATTCTAGAGATTACTGTACAAGAATTTGAGTTGCTGATGGTTTATATGTTTTAGAAACTTTGATTTTAAAGCATGAAATATGTTTTTCATAAAACTCATGGGACCATTATTGTTGAACTGGTTTTAGATAGAAGTGATGATATATATGTATTGTTAAAAGACTTTTATGGTTAGTTGAATGGATTCTGGAATTGATTTATGTATATGATATAGTTATATGTCTAGAAATGCCATTTAGAGAAGAGAATGGAATTGTGATTATGAACCTGATTGTTTTGGAATATGATGTTGAGAATTCTATCTATGTAAAGTGTGATGATTTGAGATATGGTTAGAGAATTAAACAGAAAGCAGCTTTAGAGCTTGAATCTTCATGAGATTCAGAACAGTTGACGGATACATACTCTGAGGATATATGAGATCATGAATGTCTGCAAAAAGGGTAACCTCTTAGGCATGATTCCATAGCCATGGTTATGCTAAAGTCAGATTGTTAGAGTTGTATACTCATAACAACTGTCAGCTACATATTCTATGGCTTGGAATCACAGTGCCTTTAAGTTGGTGATCCCTTAGACATGATATCATAGCCACAGTTATGTTAAGGTCAGACTGTTAGAATCAGATAGATTCAGAGCTCGCAAGAGAAAATGACCCACGAGGGGCAAATTTACGTAGAGAAATGATCAAACAACGAGAAACCATGAAACTTAGCCCACGAGGGGCAATTCAGAGATTTAGTCCACGAGGGACAATTTATTCAGAGAAACTACGAAACTACGTGATACTATTAAACTTAGCCCACGAGGGGCGATTATGAAACTTAGTTCACGAGGGACGTTATTCACGAGAAACTGAACATTCACAAAACAAAACCGAGATCAAGAATGAAATGAAACAGAAGTAGAGAAGTAGAGATTATAGTTTCTTTGATAGTTACTATATGATGAGCTGATATGGTTTTGGATATGAATGTGAACAGAGGAGAATTGTTTTGAGTTAGAAAATAATGACTAGTATGTATATATGTATATTTGATTATGTGAGACTTTAGAGTATTATTAATATTATTATGATTTCATGCATTATTCCTTGGATGTCCCATGAAAGGGGATTATAGGTGGGAATTCACTCACTGAGTTTTGATTACAAAACTCACCCCGCTGCTTTATTTCATTTTTACAGACAAGGTAGCTGCTATAGATTCTTCTTAGCCATTCTCTCAGCAGTAGCATTAGAGTATCAGCTGGTAAGCTTCACATAGGTGAAGCCCTTGTGTATAGAGTAGTATGCTCCAGTGTAGATGCAGGCAGGATCCCGGACCGTAGTGCATAATGCGTAGTTTGCATATATAAAAATTTTTTTCATGGACTGTATTATAAGACTTTATCATAGAGATTATGTATATTATAAACTTTTATAATACTTGATGATACTATGAGAATAGAATTCAGAGCAGAGAATATGTGACTATAGTTTTAAAGAATACTGGTTATATGTTTTAAAGGCAAGGAAATTGTATGTAGAAAAGATTTCGCGGTTAAATTATTTTGTGATATACTGTGCATACATAGGAATCCAGGTCACGAGGCTTACGTGGGATAGGATTTCTCACGTGCCTAAATCGGGTCGTGACAGGATTATTCTTGTTATTTTATTATATCTTTTTGGGATCAATTGAAATTATGCCAAAACAACATAACAACCCATATTCTATGGAGAATGATCCCTCATAAATCGTGGGTTCTTCTCAATTTTTTGGTTTTGCCACAATAATGTGTTTTGGTGTAGAGAAGTTGTGGAATATGGATATTGTTATTTTAATAGAATAAGAAGAGATGGGGTTCTTTCTATCTCTAATATTCTCACCTTCTTATCCTTTCATTTAATTGAGTTGGGAATTGGGTTTCTAAACATTTTGGTTCTAGTATTAGAGGTGGTTCTAGTTTAGAGGAAGTGGATGGTAGTGGTGACGAAAACATTGAGTGGTCGTGTATAAGGGTGAAAAGTTGATTAATAGTAAAATGGGTAATTTTGTCTTTCAAAAATTATTATTTTTAACTTTAAAAATTATTGTCCTAATTTTCATTTCATATTATTATTTAATCTTTAGATCTAAGCCATTGAAATAATATCTAACTATTAAGAGTAGAGAACCTTGTAATGATCCAAGAGTAAGGTGGGACCAAATTATTAGTCACCATATAGAAGTTATGTTAAACATTAAAATTATATATATGCACCTTAAGCAATACAACATTATCCCAATGCTTATTCTACATTCAAAACTTAAAACAACATTATGTAGGGGAAGTGATTTCTTAAGGAGGGGAAGTAATTTCTTGAATTCTTCCAACATGGTGTTGCTTAGAAGCCAATATGTCTGCTCATGTGACATATCAATGTTTTAAAGTGTCATATGCATCATTCCATCAATGAAAACTTAACAAAGGGACCAAAGTGTTCTATGTCTCAATTATTGAGAGATCATAGAAAGGATTTTTTATATTGGGGATCAAATTTTCTAACACATTTTTTTTTAAGAGACTAGATTATGTGTTTACACTTAAGCTATGTTTGGCTAGGATTAAAAACAAGGTAGAAATTTTTTTGGATGAGCTCTATGTATAAAATTATACATAGAATTCATCCATGAAAATTTTCACTATATTTTCACCATTCATCCAAACATACCCTTAATTTAATGCATTCAAACATATACGTTCATGAAAGTTTAGGTATCAAGTTACATGTTAGAAATATGAGCCCATCTATATTATAATAAATTTTAAAACACTTCTAATGACTAAAATATAGCCAGTGCACCGTATGTTGCCAAGTGTGCATCCACCCACTACGAAAACCATATTTTGTTTGAGTCCAATTTTTGTATATAGAAAAATTATAAAAAAATCCAATCAAATCATCCTCTTTTCATTTAGCATAACTTTTTCTTCTTAAATCAATTTTATTTTAGTTAATGTCAATCAGATCGTAATTAGTATCAATCATTTAAGTCAGTTTTTCAATCAGTCTTAATCAAATCCATTTTTCTTAATCAACATAAATAAGATATAATCAAATCTCAATATTAATCTTTTAGAGCCAATCAAGCCATTTTTATCAATCAGAACGAATAATCATGAGTTATCAACAATAAAAAAGGCACCATTCACAAACAACAACATACATGCAACGACAACATCCTCACATACATAACTTTCTGCACAGTCTTCACTTTCCATTTCCTATCACCTTAGTATGGAAAATCCTTCCGAATGCCAACATCTTCACCCCACAACCTCTAACCACTAGCCCTCAGTCTATTAAGCACCAACTCCATCATCATCATCACCACCGTGCCATCTCCACCACCAGTACAACATAACCATAGCCATACACCACCTATCACTGCTACACAACCAAGCTCTGCACGAAGACTAAATTGACAAACATATATTGCCACCAAAACAGACACAATAGCCACCTTTTTTACTCCCATATCCTTAATCAATACTATCATCTTTCACAAACCAAATACCAATCCCTACTAGCCAAGACCAAAAATAGGAAAACGACAGGAAGAGGAAAAAGGTGACAACAATTAGCATCTCCGAAGCCTTTGAATCTCCTTCGCAAAGTAGGCATTTCCGCTGCACCAACCACTGCAAAGCCTCTGCGAGCCAACTCGAACCAAGAAGTCATCACCCAATGTCATGACCCGATTTGGGGGGCATGACTAACACTTAAGGGAGTGGGTCCCCACGTAATCCTCTCAGGTAATGAATGTGACTTACTAAAAAGCATGGATTAATGTGATTTTCATATTTAAAATAATTCCATATAAATCATTATTAATTTTTCTATTGAAAGCATAATATTCAAATTGGTAAAATTGAAATGTTTCACCATACATAACCATAAATTTATCTTAATTACATTTAACACATGCTATTGCAATTCATGAATACGTAAACCATTTCATTTTATAGCTATAGTCATAATCTGAAAATCGATTCAATATTTAAAAATTGAATATGTATAAAGAAAGTCATAAATTTTGAAATTAATACATAATCTGAAATTAGAATACATGGCTTGGATCTTGCTTACACAACTACTAGAGTACTCGTATCTATCATAGCCCCAGATTGAATCTCGTTGCAAAGTAAAGCTCACCACTGGAACAATTGAGGACTATTGAATTGGCGACTAAGCAATAACTGGTTCTACAACTATAGTTGTAAGGAGGAATGGAGAGAATGAGTCAATGGACTCAGTGAGTATATTCTTATCCATCACCCACATGAGACAACTAGCAAGATATACATAATGCACATGCATCCAACAAAAATCATTTTAGTATTTACATGCAAAATTTCTTAGGAAGGTATTTCAAAATTCATTGTGTGGTAATTACTAGAGAAATTGAATCTCTAAACTCTGAAATAGTACTTAACAAGGTCTCATAGGACAAACACCTAACTAAATTTCATTCTCTGAATACTTTGAAGGGATGAGATTGTCCTTTGACAGTCAACATGGTACGAAGGCCAACAATATCACAACCATCAACTCACTGTCTATGTTTTTATAGTTATCGTCTGAAACTAATTTGGAAATAACTAAATAAATCCAAAAACTCTGAAAGCTTTGAATTGGCATAATTCTAACAAGTTGAGTATCAAGCATAAACAGGGTTCTAAAATCATGCCCAAGGGATCACCAGCTTACAAACATGTTGATTTCATAATGTTTGGCTATGAAGCATGAACACACCACTTGAGTGCCATGTTTATGTGTCGGGCATGTATCCGTGTCAGATCTTGTGTGACACACCAATGACACATCTTTGTATATATTCATTTTGAAATTTATTTTTTACTTAATCTAACATAGAAAAACATAATATAAACAAGGTTATAAAAAGAAAATAATACATAACATTTTGAGTTTATAAGAAAACAAAGTATAAGTAAAGTTTATATAAATAATATTTTGAATAGTATATCATTTTCTTTAAATTTTTAGTTATATATGTCGTGTATGTGTCATATAATTTTTCAAATTTTGTGTGTCTCTCATATACGTGTCGTGTCGTATCTTGTGTCCATGTCAATGTCCGTGCAGGTGTCTAGTCAATGTTTGAATTGTACTTAATTTAATACTTTCAATAACACAAAATTGAAATTCTAAAATTGTATTTCAAGATAACATAATTTTTTAAATATGATAATTCTATAATCACAATAACATATCTATCTATGAAGATAAATCGTATTCACTTAATATTTTTCCAATAAAACATAACTTGAGTTTCTAAAACATAAGAAGGAAATCCAAAGTCTTGAAAAGATGGCAGTTTCATCAATCCATAATACATGCCTAACAATTTTGGTTAATTTACTAAATCTCGTATTGTTCCAATAAATCTTTTCTTGAGCAGATAAAATATTTTCACGGCATATAACATATCAATCATGATCTCATGGTTTTCCAAAATATAATTTTTATGCTATAATAAAAAACCATAACTTTGCAAGACTTGGCATAGGTTGTAAAATCATATTTATAACATATTTTCACTTCTAAATTCATATGTAGCAATCATAGCATTAAGAACATAACTATAATGACAAAAATTAAGGTCGGGAGTTCAAATTCACTCTCATTGAGTGGTGGAACTTGTGGTATCAGCACTAAAGGAGCTTCGAGGAGTAGGACTGACACCAATGTCTGCCATAGAAGTAATAAAAACTAATGCATAAACTATAACCATACTAGAACAACTCTATGAACATTGAGAGAGTATCCAAACTTGATAACAACTAAGAACATAAGCACCCTAACTCATAAACATGGAGGAATGGAGAGGAATCCAAGCTTGGAAAAAGTAGGATTGAAGGAGGAAGGGAGTGAAAAGTGGAAAAGGAGTTAGGAGATGTCAAGGTTCGAATTTGACACTAAATGCGTATGGGAAGGGTTTTTATAGGTTAGGAGGTCACTTAAGGAAACTATGTTATTTTGATATGTTCTGATATCGTGGGATTGATATGACAGTTGTAGCCATCGGTAGGGAAAGAAACACTACACCAAACACACTTGAGCAGTCTCACCATGGCCACCACCACTATAGCGGTCACCTACGCAACATTATTTTAATTAGGGTTAAATGCATTTTACTCCCTTGAATTTTAGGTCATGTGAAATTTAAACCCTGACTTTCCAAAACTTGTATTACGACACCCTGAACTTTATAAATTATGCAAAAAACCCCTATTTTTCAAACAGTGTATTACGACATCCTAAACTTTTCAAATCGTGCAAAAAGACCACCAAAAAATTTAAGTCATAGCAGGGTGTCGGGTTGCACATAATAAAAAAGTCAGGGGGTTAATTGCACATATTATTCATGGACAAGGCGTCAGGTTGCACAAATTAGAAACTTCAGGGGGGGTTAAGTGCACATAAATCTTACCTTTATTAGTTGCCAAAATTATACTAAGGGGTGTTTTGCACAGTTTCAAAAGTTCAAGGTGTCGCAATGCACGTTTTGAAAAGTCAAGGGATAAATTGCACATGACCTAAAATTCATGAGGTTAAATTGCATATTATTTTTTTACTTAATTTTTCTTGAAACTAATTGCTAGTGAAGGATAACTTCAAACATTGTCATTTTCTTAAAATAAATATTATGCTTTATTAGATATATAGTGCTCCTAAATATTTTTTTATTGTATATTCTAGTATTCGTTAGACGATACAATTCATTAACTTTTAACTTTCTCTTCATGTATGTTCCGGATACGCTTGGACAACCTCTGTTAGGTAGGAATGGCAATGTGTTTCCATGGGAGTGGGGAATCCCCTCGCTCTCGATTACTATTTAAAATTTCACTCCCTGTCCCCATCCCCATTCCAATCATAGGTCCCATTTCCTATCCTATGTGGGGATTCAAACCCACATAGATATCTATGGATTTATTTAAGAAAAAAAAAGCTTAAGAGAATACTCTAAAACCCTATTAAAAATAGCTAAGTATTCATGATGACAAATATTACTAATGGAATTTAATCCTAATTAAAAAGGAAAATACATATACAATGAAAATTCAATAAAAGACAACACATAAAAATGAAAATAAACTAAGGTTTTCTTTATATATGTTTATATATATGAGTAGGTATTTAAGCAATTTCACACAAATGGAGATTTGGTGAGCCTTCAAGGCGAGGGACTATGTCCTGTCTTGTGGGGACCAAACGTATCTCCATTACCTTCCCCATTGCGAGTAATCATCACAAATACCTGCCTAAGCCAATTTGTTTGCCATCCTTATCTTTGGGCAATGAGCAAAGCCATAGATCGTTGGTTAGTTTATAATTCAGAATGTATTTGTTTATCATTCAATTTAGATTTTTAATATCTTTTCGATTCGTAAGTGACGTTAGGCTTATCTATGAATAAAATTTTCTTTCACATAAAAAATAAAAAAAGTCTCGTAAACTTTGAGAATCATTCTACCTCATTTATTTTCCATCCCTAATTTGTTTGCCCAAATATCACTTCCTACTTCAATAGTACTTCTATGATGGTTAGAGTTATTTAAGTTCCTGTATTTCTATTTCCTTTGGCAGTGTTTGGTTATTATCCCAAGATAAAAGATGTAGAGATGTTAAAGAGAAACAAGTACAAAAACATTAAAAAAGTCTGTCTTAAGACAAAGTTTGTCCAATTTCTATCCACCCAAAAAGTGGGGATAGTGAGGACACAACCCTGGGGCAGAAGTGTTTGCTATTTTTGCCTGTAACAACTCATCCACTCTCCCTTCAAGACCTCTAAACAACTCCGTCAGTTGTGCCTCTCCATCCCTACCATCCCCCTTTTCACTTCTTCCTCAATTGGTGCATAAGGGTCTTGCCAATTTTACTTTTATTGTTCTTTTCCACCTTTATATTTATGTGACTTTAAAGAGAAAAATTAAGCAAACATTCTATTTTACAACTTGTTATTGATAGTGCAGTTCACTTGTATTGTTCAATTGAGAATAAATAATTTAAAAGAAATATTAATTTTCAAATGCTATTTTAATAAAGTTTCCACAAGAATTATTTTCAAGGTAGTAAAGAGATGAATACATAAAGAAATGACATATTTAAAATTTCCTTTATTAATGCCTTTACTTTATTAAAAGTATAATTAGATAACATGAATATGCTTCAATTTGGTTCTTGTACTTCTATTCTCTTTGGCAATGTTTGGTTACTGTCCCAGGATAAAAAAAAAAAAATAAATAGAGACATTGGAGAAAGAGAAATATACAAAAACGTTAAAAAAGTCTTTATCTTAAGACAAAATTTGTTTAAATTTTTGTCTACCCAAAAAGTGGGGACACAACCTTGGGGCAGAAATGTTTGCCACTTTTGCCCTCCAATAGGTTATCCACTTTCCCTTCAAGCCCTCCAAACAACTCCACCAGCCATGCCTCTCCATCCTTACCGTCCACCTCTTCACCCTTTCCTCAATTGGTGCACGAAGTCCCCCCCACCCCCAAAAAAAAAAAAAAATTTACACTTATTGTTCTTATTCCCTACCTTTATATTTATGTGACTTTAAAGAGAAAAATTAAGCAAGCATTCTATTTACAACTTGTTATTGATAGTGCACTTCACTTATAATTGTTCAAGTGAGGATAACTAATTTAAAAGGAATATTAATTTTCAAATGCTATTTTAATAAAGTTTCCATAAGAAGAATTATTTTCAAGGTAGTGAGAGGATGAATACATAAAAAAAAATGACGTGTGTAAAATTTTCTTTATTAACGCCTCTACTTTATTAAAAGTATAACCAGATAACATGGATATGCTTCAATTTAGTTTTCAAAAGTTAATGTTAAGAAGGACAAAAAGGGAAGGGAAAGAGACAAGGAACTAAGTTGTAATTGTTTAGTCCCACTTTTAAAATTGAAAAAAAAAACTTATAAAAATAATTAATTTCAATGAAAAGTATTATATGAAATAGATTTATGTAATTTTTTAATTTATATTTTGATAAGAATTTCAAAATTATACCTTTACTCATAAAGTTATTTAATCTTTAGCTTAATGTGCATACAAGAATATTTTATATAATATTTTATAAATTTATATTGTTTACTTTATTATGTAATATTGAGAATTATTAATATTTATTTTATTCTACATAGGGTTAAAAAATCTTTACAAAACATAATAAAATTGGGGTTAGGAGAAAAATTTCAGTTTAGGTAAAATTGGCATTTAATCCCTTATTTTTATTTGATTTTTTGATTTGGTCCTCTACTATTTACTTTTCTCATTTTAATCCCTTATGTTTCAATTAGAAAATACAACTTGAAATATACATCTACTTGTTCATTCAAATACAAGTTATTCCTCCTGAACCTTATTAATAACTACATCCCAGGCACAGTCGAACTGGTTGGGAGGATCTAGACTAGGGAGGGAAAATATAAGAGAAATTAGTGGGTTTAGGAAAAATTGGAGATTTAAGGTAAGTTTGGTTTGGGGTAAAAATATGAGATAAATTTTTATAGATGAATTTTATGTATAAAATTACAGGTGAACTTTGTTCATAAAAAATTTATCCCCATTTTAACCCCAACTAAACATACCCTTAGTGTTTATGAAGAGTGAAAATAATATAAATGTGATAGCTGACCAATGTTCATCGGTCGAAGGCCTAAAATAACCCATAAGTTATAAGTTTAGGAACTAAATAGCCAATTTCTCAATTTCAATGACTAAAAGAGTAGATAACTTTAGGGAATAAAATTAATCTTTACGCTCCCTTTTTTGGTGTGCAACGATAATTACCTATCTTAGAAAAAGAAAAAGGAACAAAGGATATTAATTCAGCTAAATTGTTACATGTTTCAGAATATTTTTCAATAATGACGAAACCATTTAGCTAAATAAGTATATTTTTTTTCAATAATTTCCCATTTCAAGGAAAGGAAAGGCCAAAACTGTTCTTTGATAATCGACAACGGATTTCTTGGAGGAGGGTAGTGGAAAATTTATTTATTTATCTTTTTTTTGGTCAAGTATTTATTTATTTACTTTTGGTGCGGGAGGGTAGTGGGAAATTGGAGATGGCTTTTTGAGAGTGCTCATATAAAAAAAATGGTATCCTAGTTTGGGCCCAATACTGCAAGCACTGTAGTGGGCCATCCGGAAGATCGACAAAATTGAACAAGACCCTAGCTCAATATTCATTCATACGATTGAAAGTTCACAAACGTCCCAAAAACAAAAAGCACTTCTCAGCGGAACCAAAAATAGGAAATGGAAAAGGAGAATTTTCATTAGCATTGTAGTTTGCCAGCGAGTCCGAGTACTTGAACCCTTTTTTTCTTTTCTGACGTGTCTTACAGTACTTGTTGAACCGAATAAATGTGAAGCCACGACTTCGATTGAAAAAAAAAACAAAATTTAAATCCAAGACAAATGGTAATAATAATAATAAAAAAAAAAACATGAAATAGAAGTAATTAAGTTGATTATAAGTAGAGTTTTTAACTGAGCAAAACTTTTAAAATAGCAAATAAACTTTTTAAATAACAAACGCACAGTTAATTTAAATGGTTTATTACCCTTTTTTAAAAGTAAAATTTCGAGTTCAAATATTGTGAATAAAGAGAATGATGCTAAGTTGATTTAACTCGAGTATGGAAATGTTTGGATAGAATTATTTATGGCTTTGTTTTAGTCTTTTAGAAATTACAAGTCATATTTTAACCTTTTAATTATGTTGAATTAGTTAACAAAAATTTGGTAAAAGATTAGTTAAAAATGTTTTATTATTTTTCAAAAGTTATTTTTAGACTCTTTGAAAAGTTAAAATATCTAACATTTCAATAAATACTTTTGAAATTAATCAGTCAAAATATACACTTGTGATTACTATTTATATTTAAATATATTATAAGTTATTTATAAGTTGCTTTTCAAAAGTTTAAGAAATTAAATAAACTATTTAATCAAATGAATCTAATTATTTATGGCTAATAAATTTGAGACAAATTTCAGAAAATTAGTTCATAACTAAATCTATGAGTATTCCAGTATTCTAT
This sequence comes from Dalbergia cultrata, assembly GCA_031216105.1. Classification (NCBI taxonomy): domain Eukaryota; kingdom Viridiplantae; phylum Streptophyta; class Magnoliopsida; order Fabales; family Fabaceae; genus Dalbergia; species Dalbergia cultrata. The sequence goes on along the minus strand of CM062353.1, from coordinate 22,696,985 downwards.
ATATGTTCTATGAAGTGTCATAATTTTGCTTCACAAGTGTTTCCATGAAAACTTATATTCTCAAAACTCAGACAATTCGTAGAGAAAGAAACTCTGTTTCTTCTCTATAGGTTCCTAAATTACTTTGGAAAGCGTTTGGTTGTGATACTAAGAGATTTCATAATAAAACTATATGTAAAAGGCTGTAAAATAAAAGTACCAAAAAAAGAAATAAAGTGCAATAACATAAAGATAAATGTCATTGATTCATTGTGTTAAGATGTCCATTTTCAATGAAGTATAGGGCTATTTACAGGCATAATGAAATAGTTATTTGATACTAACTCGACTAACATTATTTCTACTTGTGGACTTAATTAACTCCTCGTGTAACATCCCCAAATTTATAACTAAGATAAATATTAATCTTAATTATCGATAGCAAAACCAAGAGAATCTGGACAAATGTTATGAAACACAACAAATAGACTACTTAAGTATGTCTAGAGAAAAATGCAAAGAATTACGAAAATGCCATCACTTAGTGGACTCGAGCTAAGCTCACGCTTAACCGTTGAGATTACGGTAACAAAAAGAAAATAAAAGTAAAGTTTGAAAAAGTAGCAATGAAAGTCTGAAAAAGTGGACTTGAGCTAAACTAACGGCTTAACCCCCTAAACCGTTGAGATCACGGCAACGGAAAGGAAACCAAAAAGGTTGTGGCGACGGCCACGGTATGAGCTTATTACCCTTTTAGGGTGGTCTAAGGCATTGATGCATTCATCCCGTGAGTAATTAAGAAATATGTTGATCACTGAACAAGTGAATGTTGAGGATGAGTAATCATGAAATGCATTCAGCTCCTAAATGATTATTGCTTATTAGTGGTTTTACATGATATGCTTATATGTATGCTTGATGAAATACTGAATGGATATTTCTGCTAATATTCAAGATTAGTTTAAAAGTAACTGCACTTCGGCTAATCACGTTTGTGAAAGTTTGATAATTGAATCCTTATCTGTTCACCTTTTTATAATAAACCCGAAGTGACTGGGACGACAACGACGACACTTTTAGTACAAGTAGGAACTCCTACTGAGAAATCATGTATTTCTCACTCCTATGTTTATTTTCCGTTGTCGTTACCAGAGACAGACGTGTCCACCTAAAGCAACGAAGTCAGAATCGAGGAAGGAGGTAGCGTGTGAAGATTTCAAACTTTTCAAGTAGGAGCATTCCGAGCTTTAGTTACATTATAGTTTGTGAGAAACAATTAGTAATAGTAGAACTTATATTGTTATTTGTAATAACTTATCAGTATGATATACGTCTTGTTGTGACTTATGTATTAATTAATTATATTCCAGTTTGTGTGATAATAGTTCTACACTTAGTCTCTTATTCCGCTTATTTAATTAAGTGCGCAATGTAACTTGATTATTATCTATAAAAGCGCTATGTATTTCACTTCTCGTTATAGGCTTAAGTTTTCAAAAAATTAATTTATTTAAAGAAAAAAAAAACTTCCACTATTTTTCTAAGTTAATTTCAAAAGAAAATAAATGTAAGGCATAAGTGACAACTAATAGAATCCAAATGTGAACTTAAGCACATTGGGGTTCTATTAGGGTGTTACACTTCGCACTAAATAGGCTAGCTTTGACTAATTATAGTAACCGTCTTAGCTAATTCTGGTGTGCAAGTCAGCCAATACTTTGCTGTGTGTCCCAATCTCCATGGCTATCAGCATAACACTTTCTTCTTTCTCTTTCCACCACTATTTCCTTCCTTTCTTACAATGCCATTGCCTCCCCTCTTTCTCATAAAATCGATATGAATCGTCCTCCTTTTATAGAGAAAAGCCACTAGGAAATCGATTGAAATCGGTTTCTAATGTGGAACCTCATGAATATCAAAACCCAAAAACCCCAATACATGATTGATATGGAAGATAGGATTGAAAACCAAATAAAATACTACAAGTAAATCATTCTATCTTGTAATTTTCTATCCAGCTTTCTGATACAACAAGTTAAGAAAATAATTCAACTTCACTTGTACGCACAAAGTTTCTTAAAAGAACCATAGAAATTTCATTCAAATAAAAACTTAACCAAAAGTTCCTGCCAAGTTTAGAGATATTTATACCTCTTATTTAAGTTAAACTTATTTCCTAACCCTATTAGAATAGGTCCAAATTACTACACTAATAATTGAGCTTAACAAACATAAAAATAAAACAAGTCTTGAAATATTTTAAAATATAAACTAATAAACTAAATAAATTAGACTTGGCCCAACTTGTTTGGAATATGCTTGATGTAAATTAAGTCAATAATAAGATTTTTTAATGCTGAAATGTCTATTTTACTCTCCTAAACTTGTATCAATTTCTCTCACATCTAACAACACAGTGCACAAGTTGATTAAAATAGTATTCTCTCACGTCAGACAACTCAATGCAAAGTCGACTTGAATCGACTTCCTGCAAAGTCGATTGAAATCGACTTCTATTATAATCTACAAGATGACACTGATTTGACAATTGCATGCAGAACTAACCATTTTAGATCTTTTCCTCAAGTTGATTTGAATCGACTTCGAACTGGGTTCATTTGAAAATTTAAAATTTATGTGGAAGACAATTCAAATCGACTTCTATTATATTAAAACAAGACAACTCTGTAAACAGATGAAAAGCAAGTGGAGTATATAATTGGTTATTTTTTATTTTATTCATATAAAAATATTGTTGATCAGTTCTCTAAATAAAACTAACTAAACACAGGGCAGAAAAAAACAATGTAAATGTAATTCGATTCAGTAATATATATTGAAAAGTCATTGATACAATAAAGACTATTAAGTTAGTGGAGTGAAAAGATAATGGAGTAAAAGGATAATCTGATAAATTAAGTTGAGTGAAAAGATATTTAAATTTATTTTAAAAAACTTTCATTTTTAGGTCAAAAGTTTGATTAGAATTTGGAGAAAAATATAATCAAGCTTCCAGGTATCATTATCTCATTAAACTTTCTTGTTAATGATTCTTAAATATTAATAGTATAGATATAAATTTCTAATACAATAGCCACATTCGAAAAATAATTTTCCTGTACATATTACGTGAATATTTATATAATCTGCATTATTTTAAAGTTATGGTTAAATTCATGTATAATGATATAAATATTGCTTGTCAGAAAGTATGCATATAAAGTATTATCACTCATTACATAATATACATTTTAATTTAATTAGAAAAGACATTCCGCAAAACATGTCTGGTGTTCTTAAACATGCAAACCAATAAAAAGATGGCTCTACGGCAAAAAGCTTCCCACTTTGCAGCAAGTTAATATAATTGAACCCACTATCATCTTGTCTCAAGTAGCGTTTGTCTATATTTTATCGCGACTCTGTTTAACTACCTTAATGATTTAGCATTTGTTAATCATAAAAAACTTAAAAGTAACTCAAGAGATTAAGCATAGAAGCATACGACAAAATAATCCCACATAATTCCAACTTTGTTGTAGCTGGGTTTACTCTGTTGTCTGGCGTACGGTTGTCTTCCATGTGATTAATAACAAGATTATACTGTAATTGTGAAGTGAATTATTTAAATCAATGGATAGAGTTGGCTGCATAATAACCCCACTGGCTGTTTATGTGATGCCATGTAATTTATGCATAAAATAGTCTTTCTTCGTTAGGTAATGCTCCGATTGAACTCCTTAATTAACATAATGATAAATACATTTAATTTTCATTAGTGCTAATTACTAAAATTTAAAAAATAAATTAAACAAAAAATATAAACAACAAAAAGAAATCAGACCAATTATATTGAAGTACCCTAAACCCTCTGTGATGCTCCAAGAGTGTGGCCCTAAATGAACAAAATAACAAAACAATTAGGGTATGTTTGGTTTGCTATTTCCAGTTTTCAGTTTTCAGTTTTTGTAAAGGAAAAATTGAAAAAACTGACAACTGAAAATTTCAGGGCTTGTTTGATTTGCTGTTAGGAAAAATTGAAAACTGGAAACTGAAAATAACAAACCAAACATGCCCAGAGTTTCCAGTATTTCCTTCACAAAATCTGAAAAATTAAAAATAAAAACTGAAAATTGGAAATTAAAAGTAAACAGACCCTCAATTTTCAGTTTTTTCAGTTTTTCCTTTACAAAAACTGAAAACTGGAAATAACAAACCAAATAGGCTCTTAAATTCCAAGTGTTTTAAAAAAAAAAATTCTTTGAGCAAAGAAATGGACCGGAATAACTACGTCAAACAAGAACCTAGCAATTAAAATGCTCATAAATGTAATTAGAACGCAATGACAGTCTCAATTTTGCAAATGGAGACTCCAATGGTGGCCAACGGTGAAATGGGGGAAGGAGGGCATGCATGCACACGTTTTTATTATGTGTATTACCAACGGACGTAATCTTTAAGTGAAATAATGTGTTTCATTTTTTCATTTATTACCAATGGAAGTATCGATGGGCATGTAAAATTCCAAGGACACACGCCAATGTCATGAAATTCAAACGATCATCGATTAAATTGTCATAATAGTATAAACAATAGTGAAATTTCCTACATGGGAAGAGGGGGGGGGGGGGTGTCCATGTCAAACAACTTGATACAAATGTGTTAATTTTTATTGTTGACAGGGTGTTGTAAAAGCACAAAGTTTATATTGCTACCCGAGTTTTGTTTTACGCTAGCCTTCATTGGCTAGTGTTTGGATCAATTATAAAAAATATATTAAAAAAATAGTTTGATCTTCAGTGCACCCATCAATAATAGATTGATAAATTGAATACACAATAAAATAGATAATTGTCGACTTCATTAACCTATCAATAGCATTAAAATAGATAAATAAAAATAAGTAGCCTGTTGCTAAACCCTTCGGGAACTGACATGTGCCACGTGGCGAGAATCGGCGATCCCGAAGCATCTACCGAATGTATGAGATAATTTTTGCTTACCCATCAGTAGTTTCATTGGGAATAAATGTGCACTATATGGCAGGAGTTGGCACCATATATTGCTGACAAGGTTATTGGCAGGCCGTTGCATAAATTGTTTGTTTTTTCAGTTTTTGGAACATATATAGATTCCCCTTTTCGTCGGAAAACATGTCGGTATTGTAGTTGAAAGCAAAAAGCACGAGAAAGTGGCTAAATCATGCAAAACAAAAACTTTGCACTTTGGAAGGCTCAGCCAGATCATTATCGGTTAAGGAGCAAAAGTTATTTTGATTTATGTCTGGATGGTCTAGCTGTACTCAATGACCATTTTTGCTCTTGGTTACTTTTATCATGTACAGGAGCTGAAGCTGTTTCAAAATGAACAAGTGCAATTGGATCTTATCTTCAGACCGAGGCATCTTCCTGTAATTCTACAAATCTTTTGCTTTGTTTTGGTGTTTCTTGAAGAGGTGACAAATTGAAGAAATTTTTGGGCATTGTTTTTTAGCTCAGCAAGCTGTGAGGTTTTTCTAATCATAGGAAGTAGGAGAAGTAACTTCTAGGTGTGGGTTTTGCTGTTATGTTCAGTTGTTTTAAGTCTGTTAGTTCCTTTGTTTGTTTGTTTCTTTTATTGCTGAACTTTTTGCTCCTCTACCTTGAGTTGAGCCTCTTTTTATTATTATAAAAAAAAAACTCTTTAAGTTCCAAGACTTAGAGGCATGGAAGCAGTGTTAGTTCTTTAAAAACATACTTTTTGAATAGATAACAAAAAGGAGATAAAAAACTTAAAGGATTAAAAAACACATAGATAAATACTACAAAATAAAGATGAATTCAAGATATTTATATTAGTTAATCTAACCACTTGCCTACATCTAGTTTTTAACACCACCATTAAGAGTTCCATTATTAAGTATTATTGTATAAGTCTCTCCAAATTTACAATGAATGGTTTTTCTTTGGTCTTTTCAAGCTATCCACAATTACGTAATATTGTCCTAACTTCTCCAAGCTAACTCACAGTAACCACTATTGCAATGAGGAATACAAGATTTGTATGAGGTTTGCATTTTGATAAGCACCTACAACAAAAACACTCAAGTTCCCTACATTAAATATACAATGGATTAGAGAGTCATTTGAATGACTTAAAAAAATAGCTCCTAAAGGAGGATATTAGCTAATCTAAGATTTGGGTAAGAAGATTTTCAATGAAATAGTAACAAAATATGTTTTTGAAGGTCAAGAATGATGAACTTTCTTAGGATAGGATTATCTTTGTTTCAGCAACTATTTCATCTTCAGATGATGATACTTTTCTAAATGATTTCATATTTTATCGTTGTCCATTGTTGTGGGATCACCATATATGTGTCCTTCATTGATCAATTGCATGGGAATGACTTTTCAGCATTGGAGCGCGACATTTCCTTTGGCAGTTGTCATATGTAGAAATACCGGTTGTAGGAGTACTATTTGTCCTTTTTGTCTAGTGGCATGGCATGTGTGTTGACCTCATAAGAGTCTTTCTAAATGAATCTGAAGGTAAAGATAGTTTCTTGATAGTTTTTGACATGTTTAATATATAAGAGTCGATAGTATAAGATCTAAGAGTATAAAGTTTGATAAAATTTTAGTATAACACTATATAAGATGTTATATTTTATATTCTATAATATGCTTATTTGTTTAGAAATAATTCTAATATTATAATTTAATATCAAATAAATTAAAATAATAATAAAATAAGAATTTTTATCAATTATTTAAATATAATTTTTAAATATTATATTTGTGTAAATAATTATTAATTAAAATTTAATTTATATTAATTGTTATTATTTATTTCATTATTTTATAATTATTTAGTATTTCAATAAACTATATAAATATAAAACATACTCTTTTATGTATTTTAATATTTTCTATTTTCAATCATAACTATTCAAATTAAAATTTAAAAATATGGAATTAAAATATTTTTATTATTAATTCTTACTTTATATATTGCATATTATTTATTATATATATTTACTAGTTAATAATTTATAATTTTTATATTATTTTATCAATTATATTTATATTTATTATATATAACTAAATTGATATCATATATCTTTTTAAAGTATTTATTTATTGGGAAAAATTATTAAGAATTATCTTTATTTATATAAATTTTACTTATTATTATTTACTTGAGAATTATTTTATTTTAATAAAATATTAAAAAATAAAAAGTAACTTTGTGTATTAAAAGTTAACTAGGCCTAATCCGCTCTCACTATTATGTATTAAGTTATACACCATTTTAATATATAAGGGAGTTATGATGGATAAGTTTATACAATATATTACTAGCACCAAACATCTAATAATGACATAATATATAGTACTAACTTATTCTATCATACCTAATATAGCATACTAAACACACCCTAAAAGAATGCAACTAACATATTTTGGAGGTTAATAAAACAAGTTTAATGTTTATGATCTAACAATATAAATTTTTTTTATACTATTATTCAATTAAATCATTTAGTTGGCATGATTTTTTTTAATAGTTAGGATAGCAATAAGATAGTCTGCTGGGTTAACTGATGAGGTTTTGGAGGTTATCAGCATTGTCCTCAGCTCACAATAGCAAATTTTGCTCCTATTTCCTTTCCTAAATCGCATGAGTGAAGTTGTCCATCTTACTTCAAGGTTTGATGAGTTTGAGCAACCTTGATTTATTAAATCCGATTTAATTTTCTCCATCCATCATCTATGAGAACTAAAATTTCACAGACTAAAATTTACTCTTTAAAAAACATTCTGTCATGCTAGATATCTAGTTGGATTGCCACCATACAACATTAAGTGACCGATCAATAAAACCATGACAGAACAATAATGGCCTCTACTTAAGACTAACTTGACATATGGTTTGAAACTTCATAGAATTAATAGGTAATATAATTTAATAATTTCAGAAACTAAATTGAATTATCAGACATCAAAGTGAACCTTAATTCGTATCCTGTCATCAAATATTTTTTTTGATAAGGTCCTTTCATCAAATATTCAACTATATTAAGCCACATACGTTCGATTCATAACCATTATTTATTGATTAAAAACATAACCATGATTACTTATGCTGAAAGATCGTTTTAATTTTCTTTAATTCAGGTAGATATGTTAACTATATAATTTTATGAAATAAATACTCGGAAACAAATTTGTGCGATCAGTATAGTTACTTCAATAATTATTTAGAACTTTTATTTTCTTTCATTTTTACCTTCCTGTAATTTGGTTATATATCAATAATTCATTTTAACTTCGTATGACTAAAGTTCATACCAAATGTCATTACTATATAATTTTATATACTTGTGATAATGGAAGGAATTTTATTGTCAACATATACAATGAAGGCGCACCTTGTATTTAGAGGTCCATTCCAGAATAAGTTACTAATCTAATAGTAAAAAATTTAAATAATATATATGAAATTGTAGGTTCAAATCTCTAACTATTGTAATTTTGGAAGTAACAAAAAAAAGAGATACATTCTAGAATAAGTGATCTTTTGTAGAAGACAAGTTGAGAGCGAAAGCAGATAAGATAAAATAAATAGCTAGCTACTACGGAAAGGGTTTTAGGATAGTCTTTCCAAAAAGGCTTTTCGCCTTTGCGTTTTCTTTTGTTATTTGCAAACAAATTTAATACTGATTTATATAATCAATGGTCGGTTGGGCACACAAACGTGCATGAGATTCCATATCTTTTCTGGTGATATTCTCGTTCAATAATGCTTGATGTATAATTAAATTATACAATAAATATACATAATACACTTTATTACTATTAAATATAATGTGTGGTTCCTATTTATTCATCAAATCTCATTATAATAAGGTAAGTGATATACATATATTATACAATTTAACTATACACCTACCCTTATTCATTTTCTTCTGACGTACATGTAAGACTAATCTGTTTCCAATGCGCAACAACTGGCTCAGATAACTATTCTAGTATAAATTTTAAATTGCTGGGCCTAACTTGAGCCACTAGTCCACTATGGTCGTGTATGGAAAATGTTAATATCCTATGTGAATATTGTTCATGTATTAATTTCCACTGAATTGCACAATATTGCCAATTTCTTTTCCGGGTTTTTATGGTTATGTGGTAGGCGCCTTCAATGAATAGCATTATGGCGTAGCAATACTTTTGTTCTTCATTCCGGCAAGAATTGCACTGCACCCTCTTTTAATAAGAAGAATCACATTTAGGCTGTGTTTGGATTTTCATAGGGAAGGCTATAATGTAAGTTTAAGCAAAAGTAAACATGGAAAAACCAAACAACCATATTCAACTGAAAATAGAGTTGCATAATCATATATGAATTGAAATTATGGCAGGTTCGTCGGACCTTTTTTCCCCCCGGAATTGCAGGTACTTTTATTCCCTTGAGCATAAGATTAATCACTTCTGCGTTGTGGTTGGACTCAGAATAAGGGTGTGTTTGAATGAGTTTTTTTTTTTTTTTTCTGTTGAAAATCACTGCACAAACGGCAACACTCGCAGCACGAAGATCTCTGCCTCGCCAAATGTTGCCTTGCTAGTGGCTCATTGCAGGATGCTAATGTTGGCTTCCAAATCAGAATGCGTCCCCTACTAGTGGTGTTAATATCAACAAAGACAACATGTTTTTATTGATTTGGTCACATCAGGTTGTGAATGAACCTCAAAGTAATTATAATATTGTATGAATCTCAAAGCCTTTAATTTGACTATTCTTCTTCAACATCAATAGAGTTGCAATCACCTTTTTTCAATATCTTTATTTTTTTTTTGAAAAGAAAAAGGTTTCTTTTATCTTCTTATTTTGCATTGTCTGACTTGTCAACGTTTGGATCAAGTTTAGATTTTTGTTTGGTTAGCTCAACAATGTAAGAATGAAACCATAGATTTGATTTTCTTGTTCTTCATCCATGATTTTTTGCTTCTTATTCTACACCTTGTGTGCGGCCTATTTATTAGGCCTATTTGTGAACAAACATCTGTTTGGAACTTTTAGAATTAAGCTTTATAATAGGTTTCAAGCCAAACCAAGCTTTTGCTTAAGCGGCTTAAAAATTAGTCCATAATAGGCCATATAGGATAGGCTCAAGCTGAATGGTTATAATACATGCCTGACTTGTTAATAGGACAGTTTGGCCTAACCTGACTTATTCTCACCTTATCTGTTCATTGTGCTATATGCATGGGAATAAAGTAATTATTTTTTTATTTATGCAATAAAATTAGGTTAAATATTGAAATTGGTGTAAACATTTTATTAAAAAATATAAAATATTAATGGTAAAAACTATTAAAATAACATACAATTTATTATTTGTTCGAGTTTTATGGACATAAGTCTTTTAACATATGGATAATCAACATAAAAAAAAGCACAAACAACAAAAGGAAATAGAAGAGTCAAGTAATTTTTCATAGGTTTGAGCGAAAATTTCATCTCTAGAAGGGGTTATACTCCCATCAATTTTGCAAGAAAATATATAACAAAAAAAAATTATATTATAGAAAAGCCACAATCATAATTGACGTATGAGTCTGGAAGAGAACTAATATGCTGAAAAAAAAATGTTATAGATGAAATATTGAACACAATATACAATTCTATATAATAAAATTAGTATGTTTAAAATAATTGATACAAATTAATATTTTAATTATCAATTTTAAAATTCATATATAAATAATTAATAAATATATTATATTATATCAAATTAATAATATATATATATATAATTAATAAAAAAAAGTCTACAAACTCATAAATATTGCAAATAAATATAGAATGAAAGAACTTTTCTTTTAACTTGTTGCGTGAAAAAATTGACAGATTGTTAATCTACAATATGACTATTACATGGTAATAATTGCAATTTTTAGACCTTATATAGTGAGTAGCCACAGCCATAATTGATGGTTGGATCTTGAAGATAACCATATGCTGGAAAAAAAAATTGCAGAGAAAATATTTAATATAATAAAGTAAATATATTTAAAATAATAATGGTTTAAAATTAACACTTTGATTAACGCTTTTTTAAAATTTATAGATAAATGATCAACAAAATATATTACTTTAATATGTGTTTTATTTCATTGTACTGATTTTGATTAAAAGTAGAAGTAGGAATTATCAAAATTTATAAGAAAAAATTGTTTTATAATTTTACTTTTATATTTTAAGAAAATAAAAAGTAAAAAAATTAAAATTATAATAAAATAAAATTTTAATTTTCATGCATTGATAGTGTAAAAAAAATTGTTTTTACACCATCATCTAATCAAATCTATGCATTTGGATGACTTTAAAAAAGATGATGTGAGAGTTAATCACATTTATTAATGTGATAACATATGATTGGATAATAGTGCTTTTCATCATTATAATATGTAATTAAAAATAGAAAGCATATAAAAGTAATAAATTTAACAACCATCTAGATATATATATATTTTTGATAAAAACTATGATAATTAAAATATTAATTCATAACACTTATTTTTATTATTTTTAATCTTATTGCGTATATATATATATATTTTAATAATTAATTTTTATTTATTTGTATATTATAAATATTTATTTAATTATTATTTACTATTTATATTAAGATTTATTATTAATTTTTTAAATTTAAATGAATTTTTGAATTCTTAATGCAATTTTTAATTATATTTATGAGTTTAATTTCTATATACTCAACGTATAAATTAATTTAATATTGTCAACCAACAAAAATTTAAGAAACTTGCAAATCATGATAGCAAGTCATTAACCAATATTTATTTTGTATTGTTGATTAGTGTGTCGAAATTAATTAAATTAATTTTTTATTTAATAATTATTTTTGGTTAATAATATAACAAAAACTAATTATGAAATAGTGGTTATAATATATAAGATTTTAAGCTTATGTAATAACTTTACGTATACTAAACAATGAGTAAGTGCATAATATATAATATTAGTTGATTATTTTACCGTGTGATCTAATAAACACCCCAAACATATTCTTAATAAATTGAGGTGCAGTATAGGTTTTGTAAACTAATATGGTAGAGTGGCATTACTTGATATTTCAAGAGGGCTAATTTATTTCACCATAAAATAGAACTCCACAACAATTTATATATTAGGTAAGAAATTGTTGAAAGATAGTACAATCATGACTCATCCATATTTTGTGAGAAACAACGTGCAAGAAAATAATTGTGAAAATGAAAAAAAAAGGACCTGAAACAATTATCCTTGATTGCGGTTGTTTCTGGACGAAGGGATGGAAGAGAATGAGTTGTAAATTTATGTTTGATACAGTATGACAATCTCTTTCTCTTATACATTTTAATATTTTCCATTTATAATTGTGAAATCAAAAAAGAAAACATGTATAGAGAATCATGTTTAACGACTATTTCAATATTATTTAAAAAAATATGATAATTGAAAAAATAGTTTAACAATTATTTTTAATATTACAATTATACTATATCAATATTATTTATTATTTTCCATATTTTCAATAAATTATTTATTTTAATAATATAATTAGATCTTTTATTTTCTTTATTTTAAATATTATTTATTATATATTTATGTTATATTATGTTATATAATTATTTATATATTATTATGGGATATAATTATCTATTTATACTATTACTTTCCTCTATAATATCATCTCATAATAATTTTCTTTATTTTATATGTTATTTATTTATTATAGTAGATTATTTATTGATACAATGATAATATATTATTATTTAATTATACATTATAATTATTTTTTATTATGCGTTTATATATTTTTTATTATTATTAATATTATAAAAAAGAAAGCATATGCAAAGGAAGCCTTCGTAGCTGACGCAAGGTGGTGTTATTGGCAGCTTTTCTTTTATATATATAGCCTTGTAGGTGAACAGTAATATGAATAGAAAATACTTACCTTACTTTATTTTGATTATTTCCTTCGATTCCATTAAATGTCTAAATAATAGGATAAAATATCATTTCATTTCATTACTAAAATATATAAATATTGAAATGAAATAATTGTATCATTCGATTTCACTCCTTTCTATTTTATTTTATTTTTATCCACTCTACTCCACTATGACTGATCCAAATGTACCCATAGAATCTATATTGAAATTGAATCATTTTATGTAAACAGACAAACGTTTCATCCTCCTCCCATAAATACACTCATCAACCTCTCATTTCCCTCTGTGCTTTCAAACTAACCTGAGATCTGCTAAAGGGTCAACCCGTTATTGTTCTATTCAGATCTTCAAAGCCAATATGCTCAGAAGATTAGCCAGGTTCGTCATTCAACTTCAATGTTCCTCTATGTCTAAATATCAACCTTAATTAGTTGGGCAATGCTTTTTTCCTTCTAATAAACTTTTGCCACGTTAAGTTGGAGCAACTGCCTAGCTGGGATCTTGAAGTTCGTCTTTAATTTCTAATTAAGATTCACTTTATATCTTTTTCAGGGAGTTCAAGCTCACAAACCTTAGCAATAGTTTGCTTCAAAAACGCAGCAGATTCTATGCAACGGTTGGTGGAAGAAGGTGAGTCTCATTAAAGCTCTTTTACTATGGTTCCTGATGTTCTAGTCCTGCTTCATTTAATAATGGGTGCAACTATATATCCGAGTTCTTCATAAATGACTGAAATGAATTACATATACTACTATTCTTTTTTATTTTCTTGGCTATCTAAAGTTACATAGGCATGGAGCAAGAGTTCTCAATTCTCTTTTGAACAAAAGATTTCCATACATACTTTCTGGGAAATGTTTGGTATGCAGATAGGATTCATCGCTAACTTCTATACAAAATGTTAATTTAGTATTATTTAGTATCAGGCAGAACACAATCTAGTGGATACCCCATAGCCCATGTATAATTTCTCAATAACTTGTTTATGATTTGAGTAGCATTTTTCCACAATATAGGGAAAAGTGGTTGTTCTTGAAGATGAAATCCTTGCCATTTCTCGCTCTCTCTCTCTTCTTCCCTGAACGTTTCCAGTTGTTAATGCCACAATTATTTGATTAAAATAATAGGAAAAAAAAATACTATATTGGAAGTGTGCGACCACTATTTAATTCTTTTTTTTATTTATTCGCGTTGACAAACGCAAAAGCAGCACACTGTAGAATAGATATACTAATTTAGTACTCGAGTCACTCGGAGATAACAGAGACAAAGAAGTTAATTTAAACACTGGCAACGGAGTTCCGTGAAGCACATGGATCAAATCGTGCAAGCTGCCTCCAGTTTGCATGTTCTCGTGCTGTGGATCTACCAAACAGAAACAGCTATCCGTGATTTAATTTGTCCAATTAAATTTTGAACGTGTTAGTTACTTAAGTGATTCTTGTAGATTCCCCAACTAATGATGAACCATAACAGTACAAAACTGTGAAAACAACTCCGACCCCTTTATACACCATCGTTTTCTGCCTTGGTAAACGCGTTCAGAATCAGAATTTGTAAGTGATAATAATGATTTTGAATCGTTTAGTGTAGATCGAAAGTGTAAAATCAAATCTAATCACTGAGCACAGAGAAAACCGAAAGGAAAAAAAATGTCAACTATTTTATTCCGAATCAGTCTTTGTCCTCTTAATTGTCAAAGTCCTTTAGGAATATGCAATCTTAATCAATCTTTTTTGGAAGAAAATTTGGTCCACGACATCATCCTCCAACTTTGCCAGAAAGAAATGATGCTTTTTGATTTAGACGTTGAGATAAAGCTGATAGCATTATTTTGATAGATGCCATCCATATCATGATTGATGACTAGTCTATTTGCTCTCCCATTTGCACATTTCAAAGCCAGCGATTTCTTTTGTCTTTCCCAGCCATGCTCTCTTCATCCCATGATGATTTTCTATAGCACAACTCATGTTGATTGACTTTCATTCCTTTTGGTTTCCAAAAAAATCAGGCTAGAGGGAAAAGTGGCACTCATAACAGGGTCAGCAAGTGGACTTGGCAAGGCCACAGCCCATGAATTTGTCCAACATGGGGCCCAAGTAATCATTGCTGACAACAACACAAAACTAGGCCCACAAGTTGTCAAAGAATTGGGCCCTTCAGCCCAATATGTGGAATGCGATGTCACTGTTGAGGCACAAGTAGCAGAAGCTGTGAATGTTGCGATGACCCACTACGGCAAATTGGATATCATGTTCAACAATGCTGGCATAACAGGCCCAACAATCCCACCAAGCATAGCAGAGCTGGACCTTGATGAGTTTGATAGGGTGATGAGGATCAATGTGTGGGGAATGGTTGCAGGTATAAAGCATGCTGCCCGTGTCATGATACCAGTGGGCTCTGGGTCAATTCTATGCACATCCAGCATAAGTGGGCTCATGGGTGGGCTTGGGCCTCATCCATACACGATATCAAAATTTACTATTCCTGGGATAGTGAAGTCTGTTGCTAGTGAGCTATGCAAAACTGGGATCAGGGTCAATTGCATATCCCCAGCCCCAATTCCAACACCTATGTCCTTGTCCCAAATAGGGAAATTTCTTCCTGGTCTAACCCAAGAACAAATTGGGGACATTGTGAGTGGGTTTGGTGAGCTCAAGGGTGCAAAGTGTGAGGACATTGATGTGGCCCGGGCTGCATTATTCTTGGCATCAGATGATGCAAAGTACATCTCAGGCCATAACCTGATTGTGGATGGAGGGTTCACCAGCTTCAAAAATCTCCGGTTCCCTACTCCAGAAGAAACCAGCTAACCATAGTTGTTCATCTCTGTGATGTATCATGGTTGGATTCTGAATTTGCTGAAACTTTTCCTTTTCTTTGTTTGAGATCTTTTTAAATCTTTAGCACCAAGGTCAAGAATATTGTACAAACTACAAAA
Source organism: Dalbergia cultrata (assembly GCA_031216105.1). Lineage (NCBI taxonomy): Eukaryota > Viridiplantae > Streptophyta > Magnoliopsida > Fabales > Fabaceae > Dalbergia > Dalbergia cultrata. The sequence goes on along the minus strand of CM062353.1, from coordinate 22,681,052 downwards.
GTCGCACACGTACCGATCTGAGTTTTCCCTGCTGTCCCTGTGGGACGGTGCTTTCACCCACCATAAAAGTTTACTCTGTTAATTTGCAAATTTTATTCACAACTTACTTAGGAACGGAATTACAATATCTTACAGGAAAATATATACACACAGTCACACACACACACACACACACACACACACACACACACAAGAATTGAATAAGAGACATCTTTAACAAAATTAGCGCTAGTCTCGAGTCAAAGCAACAGCATGTACTGACATGTATGAGAAGCCACCTTCATGCCTAACATCTGTTCAAAATTGATAACTCAGCAGACACAACAATCCATTTGTGTTAATAGGCTTCAATTTCTGCATCAGGGTCTTCCATCCACAGGTAAAAAAACTCAGCCCCTTGTATGCACAGACCAGCAACACCCACAAAGTATGCTAATCAAGGATACCAAGGCCTCTACTAATAAAAGAAAACCAGCAAGCGGCAGAAAAGACTCTTGTTGCAGCTTCTCTTTACAATTCAACGGGGAGCACACCATGACCCATAGCCATTCCTTGTGGCAGCATACAGCAGCTCTTGTATTAGTTATTATACATTATTCCATAAGAATCTCCATTCCATCAAAGATTCAGCTTTAGAGAGCAGTTCAGCTGGATTCAGATTCCCACCTTCTATTCAACCTCTCAACCAAAATGCCATTCTTGTTTTTGTGAGTCTTCTTTCTAAGTTCCAATATGGTTGCACGCCTTCAAATATTAGTCTGTTCTGTATATTCCAAATTCTCCACACCACCACAAAGAAACAAGAAATCCACATCCTTTTGTTCACTCCTCACCCCCCAGGGCCCAGCTCCGCACCAGGATAGGAAGAAGCTGATGGATTAATAGGACTGTACCAGATCATTTGCAACCATCGATAACATTCGCAATTTCACAACATAGGGTCCAGGATGTAGGGCAGCAGAAAAAAAAATGTTCCACCTTCTCTGATTCCTTCCTGCATAGTGGGCAGAAACTATATATGATATTCACCCTTGTGTTCAATTTACCCTGCAGGATAAACCAAACCAGTAATGCAGCTCTAGGAGGCACCAAAGACCTCCATGTGAAGTATTCTTGTGGCACAGCCGTTGTGTTACATCCCATTCTCTTATAAACCTGCAAAGAAAAAGAATTTACAGAAAAAGAACTACAGGAAACATATTTCCAAGCAATCTAATCCTCTACATTTAACTGCAGAGTTTGGTGCTGTAAAAGGTGTTTTGGTTCGTCAAAAAGGTTCTCCTTCCAATGTTGGAGTTGCCTCCTCCATAGCAAGTTCCAATGCCAATCCCATACCATATACCCCATCTCCGGTAGAAGGTTTTGTTTTTTGTTAGGGATAGAGAACAACCTTGGAAACTTGGCCTTAAAGGGTTCTTCACCTTAATGAGGCCTAGTTTATAAACAAGCCCTAAGTCTATGCAACATTCTAGTACATTAATATAACACAATGCAACTTGGCCAAAAAGAAAAACCACACAATGCAAGCAAATTAATTCCGCAAATATCATATTCTGCGTGACAAAATAGCACAACACAATTACTGACGAATACAGTCCATAGTCTTCCTTGACCCAAATATTGGTAATGTAATATGTCAAGAGTTTAATTTTAATGCATGAAAGCGTAATAATTTTTTGCAATTTACAAATAAGGACAAAGTAGCATAAGATAGAATAAGAAGTTCCCGTCCTTGATTTAAAATTTACAATGTCAGACATAAATTGCTCGTGTGGTACACTAAAATCTTTAACTTGCAGGCACATCTACAGGTGTTTATATTTTCTATCAATTTCATCCTTCAAGTAGGCCATCTGGCTAGCCATTTTTAATACTCTCAGTGAGGAATCATGCGTAAGGACTACTGCAATAAAACGGTGGTTTAGGGCTGCTGTAACCAACAGCAACTTGACTGAAAACGACAAGCACAGAACCCTATTGGCAATGCATTCTCCACTCACTTTCTGTGAAGGCAACTCGGAGATATCTTCAAATTTTGAATCGTCCATATTTGCTCAACATGCCTTCTTCCTTCTTGTTCTTGTTACAAGAACTGAAAAGCAAAACAACTGACAAATCAGAATGAGTATACAACACTAATAAACTTGAGTTTTAATTATGGAGAAAGGTATGACAAATTCTTATGTGAACGCAATTGTAACACTTGCACGCACTCAAAATAAAATTAGTGGGTCCCATAATCAAGTGAGTGTATCATAAAATGGGACCCCTTTTTATTGTGAGTGCGCGTAAATATAAAATATTAAACTTGTGCCACATAATCTCTCGAAAGGTATTGCAATTTGCAATTGAACACAATGCATTGAATGCAGCATACCCTGCAGGAACTGCTACAAATAAACCTTTTATTTTTTTTCACAAGAATCTCAGGCTTGGGGATGGTTCCTTGTAAGCATACTTCATGTCACTCCAGTCCACATATCTTTTAGATACCTTGAATGTCTGCTCACTAGCGATTTTCATTAATTATATGAACAAGGTTCAACCAAATGCATTGATTACAAGGCTCTCAAAATTTGTGCAAAGTAACCTTGTATCAATGATCTTCATAAACAGAGAAGTGGCCAAACAAGTGACAAGACTGATTTTGGCCAATTCCACAGCTATGAAATGAATGATCTTCCATCAGCATGTACATAAGAAGATGAAGAAAATGCTTGGTTAAACAAATATCATTCACGTTGGATAGTGCAACACTAAAGTATTAAAAAGCTCAAAAGTCTCTTCTGGAAGCTTCTTCGGTTTGCAAACCATGGAAACCACAATTCTCCACAAGTCCTCGTTAAGAAAGTTTCCTCTACTCAAACTACTACTCAAAACCGTTGACAGCAACTCAAAGTTCCCTTCCCGGCACAACCCATCAACAAACTTATTCAAACTCCGGGAAACAGGAACATAGCCTTTGAACACCATTTCATCCAAAACCAATGCAGCTTCACTCGACTGCATCCAAGCGCAGAGCCCATCGAAAAGGGTGCGGTAAGTCACCACATCGGCGGCGCATCCTCGCCGCGGCATGTCTTGAAACAAATCGTTTGCCTCGCTCCATTTCCCATCCTTACACAACCCACCAATAATCACATTATAGCTCACAACATCAGGCTTCACACCACCACCACCACCTTCCATCCCATCCAAAATCCGAATCGCTTCTTCGAAATTCTTCTCCCTACAAAACTCCGCAATCACCACATTATAAGTCACCAAATCAGCTTTGACACCACTCTTCCTCATTTCCTCCAAGACACCCCACCCTTGGTCCTTCCTCCCGGCCTTGAAAAGCGCGTCAATCAGAGTGTTGTAAACAGCGGCATCAAGCTTCACGTTGTTCCTCAGCATCTCTTCCTTTATCCGAAATGCCCTGCCAAGCTCCCCAACCTCGCAAGCGCCTTTGATCAGCGTGGTGTACAAATTAACATTAGGCTCCAGCCTGTGATGCTTCATCATAACCTCCTTCAACTTCAACGCCTCCTGCAACCGCGAATTCTTGCACAGACCATTGATCAATGTTCCGAAAGTGATCTCGTTCGGGGGAACGCCGAGGCGCCGCATTTCATCGAACAGTTTCTGCGCGCGGCCGATGCGTCCTGTTTGGCAGCACGCGTTGATCAGGATGTTGAAGGTGCAGGCGTCGGGCTTCTGCGCGAATTCGGTTACGCGGGAAGCGAAGTCGGAGAGGTTTTGGAAGTCGCGGGAGGCGAGAAGCGCGTTGAGGAGGGAGTTGAAGGACTTGACGGTTGGGGTGCAGCGGAAGGAGGGGACGGAGAGGAAGGCGCGGATGGCGCGGGAGGGGAGGCGGGCGCGGCCGTAGAAGGAGATGACGTGGCAGAGGAGGGGCTCGGGGACGGAGAAGCGTGTTTGTTGCTGGAGGCGTTGGAGGATTTGTTCCATCTCCGGGAACATCTTGGCGCGGCCGAGCTTGGTGATGATGAGGTCGTAGGAGAGGAGGGAGTGGCGGAAGGGGGGCTTGTTTTGGGGGTTTGGGTTTTGGAAGAGCTTGAGGGCGAGGGAAGGGTCCTTCTGGCTGCGGAGGAAGGAGGACAGCCGGAACGGAGATATGGGCTTCCGAGTGGCCATCGTGCTGTGCTGTGCTGCAAATTCAGTGTTTTCAAAATGGAAGGAACGGGTGCTTTCGGCAAATGCGGAGTGTTAGCATTTTTTCGGCGCCGGAGTGTTGTATCCGCACCTTCTTCTTGCTTTGATTCGAAGAGTGTGAGTTTGTTTGATGTGTTTTATTTTATTTATTTTTTCATATAAAAAAGGATCTTTTTTAATTTGAAAAAAAAGGATTTTTTTTATTTTTTAATGTTTAATAATTTTTTTAAGTAGAAGTTTAATCACTAGAAATTTTTTTTTAAGAAGTTAGATTTTTATTTTTAAATTTTTTAACGTAGGAAAGATATTTAATAATAGGTAAAGATATTTTAATATTATATTCAAATATAAATTGATATTACACTTCAACATAAATTAATTTTCATTTTTTCAAAAAATTTTAATGAAAAAATTAATTAAATTTTTTTTTGTGAAGCAGCTTTGTCCAGCTCATGGAGAGTGTTCGTACCCACGTCAATCGTGAGGGCTTTTTTTTTTTTGTCAGAAGCATTTGTTTTTGGGGTCGATATCTTTACTGCGGCCCATCAATGCCAAAAATGTGTGGATTCAATGTCATTCTTCTGACCACGTCCAAAAATAATGTCACTGTTGAGTCACCATGAGCTAAACACAAAAAACTCGAGTCACAAATAGCAGAAGCTATAAATATTGCCTTGACCCACTACTGCAAACGGGACATCATGTTCAACGATGTTGGTATAATAGGCTCAATAATCCTCGCAAGCATAGTAGAGCTGGGCCTATCTGACAATAGTAGTGTTATTTATACTTCACAAGATTCAAGGAGTTGGAGATCTTCTCCACGGAGGCTTGATCGAGATCTTGAGAGCTCAGAGAGAAAGCAAAGCTCGAGGAGAAGAAAAACTGAGAATGAGTGAAGAATGATTGTTGCTTTATTGAATAACACTGAAGTTCAATATATATACAAGCTAAGTCAGCCAGCTGGCAGCAACTAACAGAAAACTAACTATGAATGCAAGTAATAGAAACTTAACTACTGTAACTAACTATATGAATACAAGTTAAGAGCCCCCCTCAAGCTTGGCATGGATGTTGAGCATGCCAAGCTTGGAAAAAAGAAAGTTAAACTATGCTGGAGGGAGAGGTTTTGTGCACAAATCAGCAACCTGAAGATCAGATCGAATGGGAAGTAAGTGAATGAGGCCAGCCTTGAGCTCTTCACGGACAAGATGACAGTCAAGTTCAATGTGTTTGGTGCATTTGTGGAAAACTAGGTTGGCCGCGATATGCATGGCAGAGCGGTTGTTACGGTAAAGTAAAGCCGGGGAAATGCATGGGAGGTGCAGGTCTGCTAGCAAGTAGGATAGCCATTGAATTTCGCATGTCGTGGCAGCCAATGCTCGATACTCAGCTTCAGAAGATATGCATGAGACTGTGGGCTACTTTTTAGACTTCCAAGAGATGAGAGAGTTCCCCAAGTAAATACAAAAGCCAGTGATTGAACGACGGGAGTCAGGGCATGCTGCCCAGTCTGAGTCACTGAATGCTTTCAATTGGAGTGGGGAGTCATTGGGGAAGAATAAGCAGTGACCTGGGGATCTTTTGAGGTAGCACAAGATGAGCATTCTGGCAGTAAAATGAGACTTCATCGGAGCTGAAAGAAATTGGCTAAGATATGTGACAGCATAGCAGATATCGGGCCGAGTATTAGTGAGATACACGAGCTGATCGATGAGTCTGCGATAGGCAGTGATATCAGTGAAGGGATCCCCATCATCTCGTTGTAATTTAACAGTATAAACCATGGGAGATGTAGCGGGTTTACAACCCTACATGCCAGTAGATGCTAATAGTTCCAAACTGTATTTTCGTTGGGAGATAGAGATGCCTTAGGAGGATCGAGCAACCTCTAAACCCAAAAAGAATCATACTGTGCCAAGGTCCTTTATTTTGAACAAATCATCTAATTGCTGTTTAACTCTGGAAATTTCTGAAGCATCATTACCGGTTGACAACATATCATCGACATATATCAAAAGGGCAGTGAAAGAATTGGGGCTGGCCTTTATGAATAAGGAATGGTCTGCCTAGGATTGAATGAATCCAGAAGATAAAAACGCAGTGGAGAGTTTTTCATACCATTGGCGGCTGGCCTGACGTAATCCATAGAGGGATTTTCGAAGCTTGCAAACCATGTCAGGTTGTGGTGGAATAATGCCTGGGGGCAGATCCATGTATACTTCCTCATGGAGATCTCCATGAAGGAAGGCGTTATTTACATCGAATTGCTCAAGTAGCCAATGTTGAGTGGAAGCCAAGGCCAGGAGTAAACGCACAGTGGTTAGCTTAGCAACCGGGGAAAAGGTTTCAAAGAAATCGATACCTTCGGTTTGCGTGAAGCCTTTGGCTACTAGTCGTGCTTTGTAACGTTCGATCGATTCATCAGCACGGTGTTTGACCTTGTACACCCATTTGCAACCGACTGTGGGGTTCCCAGGTGGGAGAGTGACAAATTCCCAAGTTCCTGTTTGAGCTAAAGCTAGTAATTCAGCCTCCATGGCACGTTGCCAATGCTCAGACTCGGCTGCCTCAGAGTAAGACTTGGGTTCTTGGTTGGATGAAAGGGCTAGGACAAGGGACTTGTAAGAAGGAGATAATTTTTCATAAGATAAATATTGTGACAAAGGGTACCTGCCAGTGTTTGAAGATGATAGTTGTACGGTCTTGGTGGTGGCCAATGAGTGATAATAATCTTGGAGATATAAGGGTAATTGCTTTGGATGAGTGGAACGACGTAGGATGGGTGGGGTGGAGTGTTAGGTGGGGTGTGGGGCCTTGGGGGTGGGTTGGATGGAGATAAGTAACTTATATCTAAAATGGTGTCAGGGGGTATACTTAAATTACTTACAGTGGGGGTATGATCACATGTGGTGGTTGCAACTTTTTGAAAAGGAAAGATATTTTCATGAAAGAGGACATTTTGAGAGACCAAAATTTGCCTAGTGTGTAGGTCATAACAGAGAAAACCTTTAAAACTGGGTTTATGACCGAGATAGACTGCTCTCTTTGCTCTAGGATCTAATTTAGATTTGTGAGCTGTGAGAGTGGATGCAAAACATTCACAACCGAATACACGTAGCATGGACAAATCGGGTAATTTGTTATGGAGCATTTCAAAAGGAGTTTTGTTTTGAATGGCAGCACTAGGGACTCTATTCATGAGATAAACTGCATGGCTGGCAACAAAGTTCCAGAAATGTTTTGGGAGATTGGACTGGAACATGAGGGCCCTAGTGATATTCAATATGTGCTGATGTTTGCGTTCGACAACCCCATTTTGTTGGGGGGTTTCAACACATGATCATTGATGTAAAATGTCTTTGTCAGTGAAAAATTTATGCATGTTGAATTCAGGTCCATTGTCAAAACGAATTGTTTTAACTTTGCTGCAAAATTGATTTTCAACCATGAGAATGAAGGAGGTGATGCATGCAGGTACTTCAGTTTTTTTTTTCATTAGGAAAATCCAAGTATGCCTTGAGTAATCATCAACCACGGTTAAAAAAAATTTATGACCATACAAAGAGGGCACAACAATGGGTCCCCAAATGTCCATATGAAGTAAATCGAGTATATAACCTGTTTTAGTGTTACTAAGGGTGTAAGGTAATTTTTTTTGTTTGGCAAGGAGGCATATAGGGCAGGGAGCAGTACATTTAAGGGGGGTGATGAAGGGGAATTGCTTGTGTAGAATGGATAGTTTTTGAAGGGAAGGATGTCCTAGTCTAAGGTGCCATCTATCTTGACAAGAAGTGTTGGTGCAGTGAGTGAATTTAGGGGGCATTGGTTCGGGTTCTTTGTTTCTCAGCACATATAGGCCATCCACCTCCTCAGCATATCCAATAATCTTCAAGTTGGCTCGGTCCTAGATGACACAAAATTTATCAGTGAAAAATGCTACACAATCAAGAGAGAGGGCTAGCTTACTTATTGATATAAGGTTAAAGGTAAAGGCAGGGAGGAATAATACATTATGTAGCCCAAAGGTGTCAGAAAAGTTAATGGTACCAATGATATTTGTGGTTACCTGAGTTCCATTTGGAAGTAAAATGGGAATAGGAGTAACTGTTTTATAGGAGATGAACTGATTTAAAGAGCAACACACATGGTCAGTTGTTCTTGAGTCTAAGACTTATAAGTGTGTGTGTGAATTTTGGTTTAAGGCTAGTAATATACCTGGTGTGGTGGTTATTTGTTTGGGGGTGACATTTGTGGTTGTGTTTATGGATTTTGGGGTTAGTGAGGGTGAGGGGATTGCAAGCCGAGGCTGAGACTGCTGCAACAATGCCATAAGACCTTCAAACTGATCTTTAGTCAAAGAGAAATTGGTGGCTTGTTGCTGCTCCTCATCTGAGTTGGTCTCTGCTTCACAATCATTAAAGACAATTTGATTTATTGTAGGTCCTGCAAGTCCTTGTTTAGGATTATGGTAGTTTGGGGGAAGTCCATGCTTCACATAGCATTAGTCAATGGTATGGCCATATCGATTGCAATGGCTACAAAACCTTCCTCCACCTCGATTCTGACCTTTGCCAAATCTTGGCTTGAATGATTTCTTTATGTTGCCACTGGAGGAACCTGAATTGATGCATGCGGTAGCTAGTACATGAGTGTTATGACCATTTTCAACAGAAAATTGTCGTTCCTATTGGAGAGTCAAAGCATAAACCTCATTCAAACTAGGCATTGGATTCATAAGTAGTATCTGTGACCTGACTCCAGAGAATTGGTCATTGAGGCCCTTAAGAAATCGCATAACACAGTCTTGTTGTCTATAGTCCTTACGTGCGCGCTGTAAACCACAAGCACATGCAACAATTGGACGAAAATTCTCCAATTCACACCAAACAGCTTTCAGCTGTGTGAAGAAGCCAGTGACTATTAATTCTCCTTGCTTCATTAAATACAATTCCTCATTGAGATCTGAGATCCAAGTATGATTATGTTGATGAAATCTTGTCTTTAATTCAGACCACAGATCCGAGGCTTTAGTAATGTACATTATACTTTGAGAGATTTCAGATGATAAAGCTCACACTAACCAAGCTAAAACAAGTTTATTACTGCGATCCCAAGCAGCTCTTAAATTGTCATGAATAGGTGGTTGAGGCAAGGTTCCATCAATGAAACCTAATTTATTCTTAGCATCTAATGCAACTATCATTGATCTACTCCAAACACTGTAATTCGAATCAGTGAGGATAGTAGAAGTAAGCAACAGACCTGGATTCTCTCCAAGATGAAGAAAGTATGGACTTGCAGGATCTTGCATCGGATTAATCACCGGTGCGTTCATGTTCTGAACTTGATTCGCCATAACAAATCCAAATCTTGAAGGATTCCAACTGGAGGAGGTAGATCGGAGAAGTTACAAGCAGCGATCGTCGAAGACTTGGATCGAAAAATCGGAGAACCAAGAGTAGAAAGAAAACTAGAATCGGAAGCAAAAGCGATGCGCAGCAGAGCTCAAAAGATCTCTGATACCATCACAAGATTCAAGGAGTTGGAGATCTTCTCCATGGAGGCTCGATCGAGATCTTGAGAGCTCAGAGAGAAAGCAAAGCTCGAGGAGAAGAAAAACTGAGAATGAGTGAAGAATGATTGTTGCTTTATTGAATAACACTGAAGTTCAATATATATACAAGCTAAGTCAGCCAGCTGGCAGCAACTAACAGAAAACTAACTATGAATGCAAGTAATAAAAACTTAACTACTGTAACTAACTATATAAGTACAAGTTAAGAATACTCACACAATATAAGATATTGTACCAACACACTTTATCTATTATTAGATGGGTTACAAACTAAGTAGTATCCATACCCCATCCAATAACAAAAAGGAGTTTATCAGTACAGTATATCATAAATAATGAGTACAAATAACATTTCTGTTATGAGGAAAAAACAGAGTGAGCTGGACCTTGATGATTTGTTTTTGTCATAGACCTGGATGAATATTTCTGGTCGTTTAGACCTTGATGAATTGGACAGGGTCATCAGGATCAATGTCTGAAGCATACGGCCTGTTGTAATGATACAAGTGGGCTCTAGGTCCATTCCATGAACATGAAGTACAAGTGGGCTCGTGGTAGGCTTGCGCCTTATCCATATACCTCACCAAAGCCTCAACACCTGGGGTAGTGAAAGCCTGTGCTCTATGTAAAGCAGGGATAAGACTCGACCTGCATATCCCTCAGCTCCAATTCATCTCAGGCCACAAAACTCGAAAATGGATGGAGGGTTCACGGTACACCTGGTTTAAGAACCTCAGGTTTCCTTGTCGAGATCAAATTACATAACCGTAATTGCTAATTTCTGTAATGCATCATGGTTGGTTTCTTAATTTGCCGAAACATTTTCTTTTCTTTATTTAACAAGACCCCTCTTTGTTTTTTGCGCTAAGGGCAAGAACACTGTATAAAAGGTGGTGCATTAACCAATTTGAGTTTTTGTCCTTGTAATCAACATAGGATGAAGCTATCAAACTCCAGTGGTATATATTGACGGGTTGGAGATAGGGATAAGTGTCCTACAGAATACAGATTGGGTTTGGCCCAAGGAATGATAGAAAAGAACACACTGGAGCCTACATATTTGGTATTTCTTTGTGGTTACTTTTGTTTTTCCCATTTATTGTGACGAGACAAAGGCACATGTACTGTGCCTTCACCCAGCATAAAAGTTTACTTTTCAAATTTGCAGATTTTATTCGCATCACGAGGGTTGCAACTCAAAATATCAATGAAAGTATCCACCTGGCATGTAATCAGAATGTTGTCTTCACAACTTCTTAGATACAGGATCGCAATATATCTTACAAGAAAAAGTTTGCCACTATTAAATTTAAAATTCAACAAATAAAAAGTTAGTAGTCATAATTTAGTAATCAATCTCATTGTTTAAATTTTAAAATTAGAGTTTAAAAGAAAGGTCGCCCAAAAAATATGTTTAAAAATAAAGAATTAAGGTAGAGTGGGAGCTGTGAAGACATTGCCTTTCAATGCAAATCTTAATTGGCTATGGTCCCCCTGTTTTGTCCGGACTCCGGTCCCATCTCCAACCTTGCATGGGTTTCTAATGCTGGCATCTACGGAAATTATTTTTGTACATATCTGTCACTGTATGTACCCGCGTCATAGGAATGCACATGCAAATAAATAATGAAGAATTTAGAAATCAGAAAAGTCACAGTAATGAGCGATAATATTATCGATTAAGTGGGGGATTCATTTGCCAATAACTAAGGATTTTATTTATACCACAAAAAAATTGAGTAAATATTTATCACTTCATTATTGTTTCCATATTAATTAACTGTATGCACCAATCATGCACCGATGCACATAGATACTTTATAGCCCATCCGTTCAGTATTTCAGTTTATCAGTAGAAAAATAAGTACACAAAATGCCCTAAGCAAATTAGAGAATTCAGAGGAGGTGAGATGGAGAGGGAGCCTCTTCAAATCACCAGTTGAGGGACATACGTTCATGTTTTAAAAATCAGAAACCCAAAAAAAAAACAAGCCATTAGTAGTAAAGATTATAATATCAGGTTATAAATAAATTAAGCTTAATTTTATGTGTTGTTTAAAAATGTATAATTCCAGTTCATTATTACCCTTGCATTACTTGCATGTGAGCCACGTGTGTCGTATAGCCTAGTTGGTTTCACGTGACCGGTGATCATGTTTGAAACCGTTTTTACTTATTTGTTAGAAGATGAAGCCAGAAACCTATGTTAATTAGCTACTCAACCAAAGGCAGGCATTTTTTTTTTCCCTCTTTTTTAATCAAAGATGAAGTATTCTGAAGCCTAATTAAGAGAGAAGGTCAATGCAGGGGTCAGTTAGTGTTTTTGTTTGATTGCTTTTCTTGTGAATGATGCAAAGTCCTAAGCTAGTGGCAAAACCCAATGCAATATTGGGTGCAGTCTTTTCAAACACACAAGCTTATGTATCCATGAATTTTCAAATGCCTTGAAATTTGAGGAAACTGCTTGGTAAGTTTGTGCCGAGTCAAGGAGAGAGGGACAAGTGGAAGGGAGTAGCAAGCTTTGAATAAGAGGGAATTGAAAAGTTGAGATGACAGTTTCAAGTTTGATTGGGAAGTTGGTGCAATGAACAGAGGGGGAAAAGGGGTCACGAGAAGCCCGGGTTTGTCTGGAAAATTTATTCCGAAGACTTGGCTATAGATATTATATTGCTTGGTTCAAATGCAACTTGGGGTTCAGCATCTTTGTTCAATTCCACTGTACATGTAGTTCTACGTTTGATTAAACAATTTCACTCTCAATACAATGGGATAATTGAACTTCTGACTTTTTAGAATGGGAACTTAGGAGTTCAGGTAATTCACAATAACTGTGTGTTTAGTTAAAGAATAAAAATGGGGGATAAATTTTTATAAATAAATTTTATGAGTAAAGTTATACATAAAATACACCATGATAATTAACTTTTTTAACAGTTTAAATAGATTAGAATATAGTTAGGGATTCGACTCCTACCAATATATATGGAGAAAAGGTTTTGTGACTAGAGGTAATATCCAAGATTGTAAATTCTATGTCTATAGGGAATTAGTTATTGTTTATTGCGGTGAATATCATTTATTCATCATTAAAAAATATATATCAAAATTGTGAATTTTTTTTTTTGCATTAACATATTTAAACAATTCTCAAAAGTTTCTTCATATATATTTTTTAAATAAAATCTTAAAGAGTCAAAGTTATCACCCTTGGAATGACTTAAACACGTGTGGAATCTGATGGGCTTGTGTATGCCGTCCTGCCCTGGAAATAGGTAATACAAATATTTGAACAAAGTAATAATAAAGAGAAATGGCGTATGTGGTGGATACATTCTAACCTTTTTGCTTTCTGGTCCCCATGGTTCTATCCTATCTGTCTTCGTGGATCTCTTTCTCTTGAATAAATGTATATGTGCATGCATGTCAGAGATCATCAAGATGTAATGTAAGCTAATCAAAAGAAATTATAACGACATGTTACAGTCCTGTGATTTCATTAAAGAGTGGCTGCGGGTGCCGCCTGATTAGATTTTTCCAGTTTCAATTCCTTACCAACGACCAGTTTCATGGGGTGTTTACCACAATGCTGAACATCTAGGTCAAACCACAATGCTACAGAACTACAATGTAATACGAATATTGCTATTCTAACTCCAAAAAATATAAGTCAAATTAGAATACTAACTTCATAATCATTGAATGTGATGGATCTGTGAAGAAAGTTAGGGTCACTATCACATCCAACGATACTAGATTGAGATACCTACTTTTTAGTGTTAAAATAGCATTTTTTATATATTACAGACCACAATATCTTTGTGCAAAGCTTTTGAAAAATGCAGAGACCATTTATTTAATTTTCTTCATCTTTATGTGAAGTGGACGTCATTAGTGATATAATATTCTAGGTCTAAGTGCCCTTAGGAAGGTCATTCCAAACCAGAAGAGCCTCCCTAAAACCCTAGGATAGATTCTGTATACATAAAACGAATGGACGCACGATCTAGAAGACTCATAGACTCGCAATTATTTTGCATGAAAGAGTGTCTTAATTTTTCCCAAAAATTCCAGAGGAATCCCAATTTTTGGCAAAAGTGCATAAAAAATGCACTTCTGTACGATACGTATTGTGTGGAAGTGCACTTTACTTTTTTAGTACACAAATGCACGGTTTCACATATCAAATTGCCCAAAACTATGCAATTTCACTTAAATGACACCTGCATACTAAAAATACATAACCCCAGTCTCGGCTTACGAACCTAGCCATCCCAGTTCTTTCTCTACACTTGTCTCTCACGTTTTTCATCATTCTTCCACCTCCTGATCTCTTTGGCAAATGTTTTTCACGAAATTCATCAAGTTTCTTCAATGTTCTGTCAAGTTTATGAGTTAAGGCATTTATATGCACATATTTCTTATGTTTCTCTTCTCCCCATATGTTCCAAATCTTTCCTTAGTCAATAATATTAGTCGTTCATGGTTTTTATTAATTTTATGGCCGATCATATCAGTGCCATTTCTACTCCCCAAAGCCAAGTTGGCATTGGTACGACACTCATGGTATCTCACAATAAGTGAGTTTAAAGTTATGACCTTTTTTTTGTCATTATGTTACTGCTATTTTTGTAGAACCATTATATGCTTTACATGAATTTAGAAACCAAAAAATGTTGTGAACATGATTTTACAAGTTATGTCAAGTTTAGAAAAATTGCAATTTTTTACTATAGCATGAAAATGTAATTAGAGAATCATGGCACCATTATTGATGCTCTCTTGTATACCATGAAAAGTTGTTTTACTTTCCAAGAAACATTTTATTTGAAAATGTTATTCAACACGATCTATCATAGATGACTTTTATATTTTTATTTGGTTATTGAAATTACTACAATTGCAAGATTATGATTTCCTTTAACATGTTGAGTTGTGTGTGGTTTATATGAACAACCAAATACATATTTGTGATTTCTAAAATTATTATGTCTACAAGATGGTAATTCCTTAGACATGATTTTAGAACTCTTGATATGCTTAACAGCCAGATTGTTAGAATTATATGAATTTTAAAATTTTCATATTTATTTAGTTTAATTGCAAGTGGTTTGGATAGTAATTATAAAGAAACAGAATGATGAGTTAATGACTATGTTACGATCGTTAATCTTGGTATCAAGTTGTTTGCTAGAGGACATGCTCATCCTTAGTTACAGATATGGAATATTGGTAGGTGTTTGGCTTATGGGACCTCGTTAGGTGCCCTTTACTGATACAGATATCAATTTAGATAATAGAGATTTGGAAACTTGTTAGGAGTACACTTTACCGAACCTTGTTAGGTGCCCTTTACAGATACAAATATTTATTCAAATAACATATATTTGGAATCTTATTTGGTGTTCAACTTATGGGATCTTGTTAAATTGGGTGCCTTTTATAGATATAGATATCAGTTTACAATTCAGTATATTTCAGTTTCAAATATTTATGTTCCTTTCTTAATTACCAATTTATGAAATTTAAATATTTTTAGTATACTTTTGTATGTTAATTTCCAAATTAATTATGTTTTCTACATGTATATTATGTATAGCTTGGTTTGTTGTCTCATGTGAGTGAGAATCCACTCAGAGTTTGACGATTCTCTCTTCTTTTCTTCTCTTTCTTACCGATACATTTGTAGACTCTGTTACTCCTCAATTTCCTTCATGTCGGTAGTGTTACAATTGTTCCAGTGGTGAGTTTCAGTTTAAAGTGAATCTTCGATAAGCTTATGTTAGTCATAGATTACTTTAATAGTTGATCAGCCAAGATCCAAATCATGAATTATTTGGTTTATGTATTAAACCAATGTATATATTTATGTTTTGCTGAGGAGTAGAGTAGAATGATTTAAATTGATTTTATGATTATGCACTTGGGAGCAACTTAGATTTACGAGTTTTATTCATTGTGGTTTTATTTAGGGAACTCATTATGTTTATTTATGCCTGTAGCAAATCACATTATCCAAAGGTTTTCGGGGAGACTTAGTTTCTCATGTCCCCATCATATTCTCTAATTGGGTTGTGACAAGTGATGATTTGATATTGATCCTCTTGTGTTTCTAAATAATGGAATATTAAAAACAATAGCGTTGGAAAACGGTGGCTATGGTGTTGGGAGTTTTAAGAGATCTGAAAGGTATATGGTTTGAAGAGAAGATTAGAGATATTGTGGAAGTGGATGGAAAGAAGTATATATATGATATTGAATTAGAAATAGAACAAATAGCTAAGGATAAAATGGTCATTTTATATGAATATGTTAAATTTTTTGAAAACTTGAATTTAGGGATTAGGAAGTTCAGGGTAATGTAATTGAATAAATTGTGATTATCAACTTAAAAACTGGAGAGAGTAAAGTGTTATATCAATAAATCTCAAGAGATGTAAACGTAATGCGCTCTTACTTTTAAGTAGAGTTGTGTATGGTTTTATCAATTTTATGGTAAAATATTTTTAAGTAAATCTATGCTTTTTCTAAATTATTTTTGTTCTAACATTTTAGTTCTTAAAAGATTAAATGTATACACTTTAATCCTCAAAAGATTTCATGTCAAATACATTAATTTTTGTAACAGAAAATTCATTTACCCAATAGTCTCACATAAACATTGATTTTTAACATAATATAATATTTGAAAGATTTCACTTTTAGCATATTAATATTTAGTCCTAAAAATGGCTCTTAGATATTAGTATATGATAAGAGATTAATATATCGGAGCATCACATATGATGAGAACTAAAATGTATGCATTTAATATTTTAAGGACTAATGTTTAAGGGATTAACATGTTATAATGTGAAATACGTTAAAATAACAATCTTTCAAAGACTAAAGTCTAAATTTACTCAATATTTTTAAATGTAAGCTTTTGATTTTGTTCCATATGTATAGCTGCATATGTGTACCAAAGATAAATATTTAAGAATTTAAAACTATTATCAAATATATATTATTTATTTTGTAGGTGACGAGAAGTGACTGATAAAACAAAGAATGAGACATGATTTGGAGAAAGATAATTTGCTTACATAGATGAGGTGTATATATATGTCACATTCAAATAATAAGAATATTAACAACTCATACCCAGATCAATAATTAAATACTCCCTCTATCTTTAATTAATTGTCCTTTTTAAAAATTTTATTTGTCCATAGATCAGATAATCATCCATTTAGAAAATTTAGATATTATTAATTATTTTAAATCATACCCCTATTGAATAAAGTAATGCAGAAAAGAGAAAATAGTGGAAGAGAGAGAAAGTTAGTAAAAAAAATTTAATAAATTATACTTAACTTTCTTTTTCTAACTTTGAGGTTTTTTTCCAATCATGTTTTTAATTCTTGTGAACATTTAAAATTGAGTAGTTTATTGATGAGGACATAGAAAGTATTTAAAAGTGACTCAATAAATAAAATCTAAAAGATATTGATTATTTCTCAAATTAAATTACCAAATATAATTTACTATACGTTAAAGTTACATTTAACTAAATGTCATTTTAACAAAAGTATACCAAGAACAAATTTATAAAACCATACAGACAGTGCATCAGTTATTTAATTTACACAAAAAAAAATTAGGCATCAATAAAAATTAATCAAATAAATATCATTTATAATTTTAATGTATATAAAAAATACATCACGCGATTTTGAACCAATAAAAATATAGAATTTTTTACATTAATAGTATACTAATTTTTTTCAATTTAAATATATTTTAATTGAAGAATGATCCATTTACTCTAACAATAAATCTACTACACTTTTTCTATTAAATATCTTCTTATAGATAAAAAATTTCATTAATCCAACCATGAAATTATGTCATATTATCTTAATGATCAAGCATAGGAAATTTTAAAAATATTGGATATTGATAAATATATTATCTAAGGGATTGCTAACCTCCACACCTTGTAGAGGTCAGAAAGATACATACTTTATTTTAGATATAAAACCCCCTCCTCCTCTCTCCTGAATCAATCTAAAATTTTAGATAATATTGTAATTTTATTTTGTTCATTTTTCTTATCACTCTTCACCTTTTCTCATTCTAATTAATATCTACTATCTACTTATAATTTTATAGTATTCCCTCCATTTCAAAATAACTATCAGTTTTTTTATTTATTTTTATGTTAGTTAAGTGTTAACACATTTACCAAGATAAGCACTAATGACTAGACAAAGATAGTTTTGTTAATTCATATAACTTTATATATTTACTAAGATTTTTTTTACTTAATATGTATATTATTTGGTTTTTGACAATTATTATGAAACAGATGAAGTATTTAATTATTGATTATTATATTTTCAATTTCTCTCAAAAAATTAATTCACACTTTTAAAAATTATATGAAGAGTTTGTAAAAAATAAAAAATAAAAAGTTCATAAAAAAAATAAAAAACAATTGTAAGTGTTTAAATATTAAAAACAATGATATTATTAAATATTAGTAAATATTACGTTAGAAACAGAAAAAAAGGTCAGAAGCTGGAAACATTAAGTGTTTTTATTTTTATTTTTTATACATAGACAGAGAAAGCAGTAACAACACGTTTGGAAACTTTTAATAAGATATAATTGAATTGAATTCCATTAAGAATTAAATTTCCTCATAAATTAAATTGAATTCTTATGTTTAGAATGAGTCAGTAAATTAAAGAATTAAATTTAATTCCTTAGTTTGGAATGAGTTTAAAAATGAATTAATTTAATTATTTTTACTATTTTATCCTTCATCAATAAGTTAGAAATAAAACATTACTTTAACTAAGGTTGTTTTGGTATTTTCATTTGTTGAAATTCAATTCCACGCTAAATTGCATCCATTTGGGTCTGATTTCAATTCCTTAATTTTGTTAGATTTCAATTCTTGTGAGATTTCAATTCCTTCACTTAAGTTGCTTCTAAACTATAGAATTCAATTCAATTTCTTGATAGAATTAAATTCCAGGGGTTTCTAAACACCCTGTAAGTGTTTATATATAAAAAAAATTTAAAAAAGTTAATATGATTTCTCTTTTTAATTTCCACCAGTATAAAAAATATACGTAGAATAATAGGGATTTAATTGGAATACAAATTTTTTTTTATACATTTACCCAATCATATAATAACATATTAGCAAATAAAATTATTTTCAACCCCACTTGAAAGTCAAACAAAAAAAGAGAGGAGATTAAATAACCATGCAAAACTCTTTTACATTGTCAATGCATCAAAATTAAACTCATTAACAAAATAAATAAATATATAATTTTTAATTACTTATATAATGTTCAAGTAGAAGAAAAATTTTAAAAATAGCGTTGTGGTAGTGGAGAGTGAAAATTAATTAGGTGAAAGTAAAGGTAAAAAAGTAATAATAAATACGATTAAACCAAAATTATAATAGTGCCCAAAATTTGAAGTTCATTGAAGAGAGTGAGGAGAGAGGTTTATGCTTAAAAAGAAATGTGTATGTTACTTATCTCCACATGAATGTGTAGAGATTAGAAATTTCCATCATCTAATACTCAATGTTAATCTATATTTTAAAAAATATGTTGTATGTCTAAATAAAAAAAAAGGACGATGAGATATCTATTTTATAATTTTATGAAATTTTATATATTTAATTATGTAATGCAGACTCTGAAGTGGATGGATGCTTATCCATTTTTATTTTATGAGTAAAAGGAAGTTATTTGAGTAACTATCATATAATAATTGTGAACAGTTTTTCGAGTGTGTTGGATTACGAAGTAAAATTAAAGTGAAAATTTTCAAGAATGAGCGACTAATCAAAACAACCAAACGCACCCGAATTACCCCAGGGTAGATCGTAACGGCAGTTAGCCACATATATCAATTAACTTCTACTGGAAAGAACCCAACCCCTTCGTAATTTCGTTTTTTTTTTTTCGAAAAATCGGGACAATAATTTTTAATTGTGTAAGATTGCATGGATAAACCACGCACCCCACGCAGCTGTTGTCTCTCCACTCATTTTTTTCACACACCAAAAACACAAAAATAACGTTCGAAAGCCCGAATATCCCTTCTTTTACTCCCGGCTTCTTTCTTCTCTTCTGTCCGCAAGTGATGATTATGCTCTGAGACGCCCAAAACAACACCAAACAAACACAAAAACAAAGCCTCTCTCTCTCTCTCTGTGATGGAGAGAGACGCGCTTCCCTTGCAGCCACCAAGGCCTCACCCTCCTCATCACACCACCGTTCCTTGGACGGAACCACTGCTTGAAGACACTGACATTGACATTTCCATGAATGCCCCTCTCAGTTCCTTCAAATCCATGCTCCAACCTCCTCCTCCTCAGTGCTACATCAACAACAACAACCACCCTGCTCCTCCCATTAACATAAACCCTTTCGCACCCCACCAACAAACCATGGCTACCACCAACAACACTAGCACCACTCCTATCGCCTTCGTTCCAAACCCAACAACAACAAGTAACAGCTTTCTCACGCACAACAACATGGACTCCTTCACCCTCGAACACCCTTTCTCTCCGCTCAAACCCGCCTTCTTTAACAACTCTTTTGACGCTGGATTCGATGTGGGCCCAGAGAGTGGGTTCTTCTTAGGGAGCCACTCTTCCAATTCCCCTGTTTTGATGGGTTCCTCTCAGCCTATGATGGGCGCACTCGAGCTGAGTTCCGGCTCAGACCTCCCGCCGGCGCTGGCCGACGGGCTTAGTGCCTTCGCCGCCGCGGGTCTCGAAATCGATGCCTTCGGGGGCTCTGACAATGCACTGTTTTCGAACGGGGGAAAGGCTTTGAGGCCTCTTGAGGTTCTTCCTAGGGTGGGGGTGGTCCCCACGCTCTTCCAGAAGCGTGCGGCGCTTCGCCGGGGCTCTGGTGGGGCCGAGAATTTGGGTGGCTTGGAGGTTTTTGAGAGGAAATGGGGAGAGGGGGAATTTGAGGAAGGTAGTGTTGATGCTTCGGGGTTGAATTATGATTCTGATGAGAATAATGATGAGGATGGTAAGGTGGTGGTGGTGGAGGAGAGTGGGAATAATGGGGGAGGGAATGGGAATTTGAGCCTGAGTGGCTGTGTCAATGGTGGGGACCAGAAGGGGAAGAAGAAGGGGCTGCCGGCGAAGAATCTGATGGCCGAGAGGCGGCGCAGGAAGAAGCTCAATGATAGGTTGTACATGCTTAGGTCTGTTGTGCCGAAGATTAGCAAGGTATTGAAAACTCGGTTTGGATTTGTAATTTTAACATTTGAACTGTTTTAAGGGTTTTAAATTGTGGTTGCCGTCGTAGTTGCAGATGCGTTGCAGCTGCGATTGCGGAAGAATGCAGGACAATGCTGCTGATTCTGCCGCAATTGCTGCTGCAATGTGGCCGCAGATGGCACCTCATTAGCAATCATCTTGCAGCTGCAATTGCAATTGTTGACTGCAATTTAGAACTATTCATAGTTGTTGATTTGTTTCAATGTTCTATCAAGTAGTCGAGGGAATCTGTTTTTTCAGAGAAATTAGGAAGTGTGTCCTCAGGAAGGTTTAAGCTTGTGAGTTGTGATGTGACTTATGTTGGGGAATCGGATTGTGTTACTATATTATGACAACTTTGATGAATTCGTAGTTTAGGCTGAGTTGGTCTGATTGTTGTCATTGTTTAGTTTATTAACCTTGTCAATGCCTTCCTTTAATGTGTTAGGAACTTTGGAATAATGCATGCTAATGTACTTCCATTTGTTCATAGATGGATAGGGCTTCAATCCTTGGGGATGCAATTGACTACTTGAGGGAGCTACTGCAGCGGATTAATGATCTTCACAATGAACTGGAGTCAACTCCCTCTGGCTCATTGTTGCAACCTTCTACAAGCATTCAACCTTTGACACCCACACCACAAACCCTTCCCAGCCGGGTCAAGGAGGAACTATATCCTGGCACCTTGCCAAGCCCCAAAAACCAACCTGCAAAGGTAATTGTTGTTCACCTCATTGCAAAATTGGAATTTGAGTTTAGACTCTGTTGGAATTGTAGCTTGTTGCTTGCAGAACATTTTAAGTTAATGTCACAGTGGGTACTTGGTGCTGCCTTTATTTGGGTCTGTCAAGTGGATAAAAATTTTACCTGGATGCAAATTTGCCGATGATCTAGGAACTGAACTTGAATTAATATTTACTTTTTCTTCATGACTTGCACCATGTTATGACCCACCCACCAAAAATATTGAATTTCGGAGCCTGCATAAATTATGAATCTGAACTGTTTTTACTGAATTTGTTGTTGAACCAGTGTAGAAACTACTGAATTTACCCTTTGCTAATGTTTGCTATATATTACTTCTTAGACACAGAAAAATATTGCTGAACATGCCTTAGCATAGTATATGCTGATGACTTCTGATATGTATGGCGTGTCCTGTTTCATAAGTCCATTAACAAAATAACAGGTGAAGTATTTCCCTAGTGTGGTACAATTAGTTACAGACTCAGCTCAACAAAAGTGCTATAGTAACATGATTCATAACACATGAACAAATACAACGTTTTGACACTCCAACTCAATCTCAAGTTTGCTAGCTCATAGATTGTCACAAATAAGGACTCAAAGAAAACAGCATAAATGACGGTCTCCATAAAAATAAAGCAAAATGATGCATCTTGAACATTGCTGGCGAAATGTTGGAGGCATAACAGGCAAAATGAGCACACTTCAGGAAATTAAACTCAGTAAAATAGTTTTGGTGATGCACAGCCAGCATTTGTACCATAAGGGTGACAATTGCCCCAGCTAAACTTTTGCATATATACTCTTGGACGTTGATAGTTATGCAATGCAAAGAGATGTGAGAGAACGTGATGTGTGATTTTCAGAATCACTTGTGTCTACAGGTCAATATATTTTCACTCTCTGAGATATGTAAAATCTTATTATAGAATGAGCATGTCTTGATGGTGTGTGATGTAGAACAGCCAGTTGTATGTATTAGTGCAAACTAATTATCAGTATCACACAATAGTTTTGGTGTGGATATTTATGTTTACTGAATTTATATGCATGGTAATTGAGGTTGTTTTAACTTGACTTTAGTGTTACTAAAACCTGTAGGTGGAAGTTCGGGTAAGGGAAGGGAGAGCTGTCAACATTCATATGTTTTGCACCCGCAGACCAGGTCTTCTTCTTTCTACTATGAGGGCTTTGGATAACCTCGGATTAGATGTTCAGCAGGCTGTGATTAGCTGTTTCAATGGTTTTGCTTTAGATGTCTTCAGAGCTGAGGTATGGTTCTTTATCCAATGCCAAGCTTCACATGAACATTTCTGTTGTTAATTTCCCTTACACTTTTATCATGATGCTTGCCCCTGATTTTATTTCGGCATTAGCACATTGTGCCCAGTGGTGTCAATTAATCCATGTACCCACCCATACCTAGTGAACAAGGCTTGGTGGTAGTTGCTGCTGTTGTAGTAGCAGATTGTACATAAATTATTCTAATATTGATATGTGGTGCCTACCTCTTGAATCGTTTGTATTTTCCAAAATTATATGATAGCCTACCAGCTGAGAATTGTAGCAATTACTACTTTATTGACAAAACAATTTAGCTTCGACTTTCTGAGTTACAATTGATGCTAGAGCTGAATCTTTTGAATGAAGTTGTCCGTAGACAGTTAAGTGAATGAGTCTGGATGGGCTGGGATGAAATGAAAGATCGGCTTGGTTGCAGCAACCATGTGGTCAGTTAAGACACTGGCTTGATGTCTTAGGTTGAGAACCCAATCCCACTTGTCAAAACTATCATATACAATTCTCAATAAACTCTGAATCTATAGACATGTGGAGAACTACTTATCAATTTTCTTGCATAGACCTATTTGACAAGCATTGTGAGCCAAACAATCAAATATAATTTTCCCGGCCTTCCTCTATCTTTCCCTACCTTTGTTTTGCTGGGATATGTACTATATGCATATGAAGATTACAACTTATCAAGGCAGTCGGTATCGAAACATTGGGAGCCAGAGTTTCCATGGCTTATCACTCAATGACCCTTGTTCTTGAAAAAAGTACTTTCGATTATTTTCATCTATGGTTGTCAAAGGGCATTTTAGTTCCAAAGACATAAGTGTGCGTTAGAGGCCTACATGGACCGGGTTTTAATACTGTCCCAGTGTGCCCAGTTAGACGTGTTCAGATTAGCCTAATGAAGAGTGAAAAAGCCTTTTGCTTGTTCTCTTATGTCGGTTTGTTCTCTGATTAAATATTGAGTTCACTGATTATTGGCTTTGTTGCTTTGTGCCATATGAAGTTTTGGTGGTTTTGGTCATACTCTTTCTTGTTTCTTTAACAGCAATGCATAGAAGGGCAGGATGTGCTTCCCGAGCAAATTAAAGCAGTTCTGCTGGATTCAGTGGGGTTCCATGGTATGATGTGATTTAAGAAGTTCTCGATGAATGCTACCTTGATAGAGATACTAACTGCAATTGCTGTAGCAAGCAGTATGCAAATCCATTGCTTTTTAACTATTGTCGTCTGTAAAGGCATAACCATGAAGATCAAAATAGGTTAGCTTAATCAGTAGGTTGCGGAGTTGGCTTGGAGTATTTTCTCAATCATGATTTTGAGCAAAGCAAATGTTAAATTTGTTATGGAATATATTGTTTTTTTAGTTGCCTGTTTATTTAAGTCGGGAAATAAATTGTTCTTTTATTTATTTGTTTGATTTTGAATATGAAGCACTCTCTACAGAGAACACTAGAATAGCCAAGTTAAGGGCATGTTTGGTTGAAGGGTAAAATATACATGTTGAAACTAAATGGCAGAGTTTTATGTATTATTTTAGAGATAAAGCTCAGCTATATAATTTTTATTACACTTTTATCCTTCAATTTCAATTAAACACAAAAATCATTGCAAGTCCCGTTGAATTGATTTGTGGGGTTGTTTTGCAGTGGGGATTCTTTATTAGGACCAAGATGATCGCTGATACTATTATAATAAAAATAAGTATTAGAAATATATGGGTTTTTCTAAAAAAAAAAGTAGTAGGTTTTGCATTGAAGAGTGAGTTTTGTAAGTCTTCAATGCACTTTTGTTTTCAAAACTTACTACTTTTGTTTCCTTTAAACTGTTAATGCCTGCAAGAAAAACCCATATTTTTATCCTTATCCTCAATCTCTCCCCCCATCTTCCAGTGCCACACTTTGTATTGTTGCATACACACCACCCGATGCTCTTAAAATCCTCACCTTCTAACGAGAATCCACGGACGACGTTTCTCTTTCCCTAACTTCAAAGAGATCTTCTCCTACTCAATGATACTATATAATATAAGGATATGATTATAAACTTTTATATAATATAGAAGATTAATTACAAATTTTAAAGTTATAGAAACCTCTATAAGAATTAAAGCTTAAATTATGTGAAAAATTGCTTAAAATTTGCTCCATTCTACCAAAAATTGCTAAAAACAAATTTATGTTGTAAAAAAATAAGAATAAAGAGAATAATAGAGAAGAAGAGTTAACCATAAGGCCTAGCACAATTGGTAGCTAGTTGGACTCCTTAAGCATATGATCAGGGGTTCGATTCCTGGTGATATGTATGAAGAAGGTTTCATGGCCAGAGACAAGACCCACTTATGTGAGTTTTACGTCTCAAAGGGATTAATTATAGCTAAAGAAAGAGAGATATAATATTACATCAAATCATAGCAGATTTTTGTCTAATCTAATCAAATATTGATCAATGAAAAAAAGAATATAGTATTTCTCTCCCTCTTTAAAGCATCACTTAAAATCCCATAATCGATATATTCTAATTTTGTGCACCATTTCTACAAAGAACAAATAGGTAGTAATTCTATCACTTGAATAAATTGGACATCAGTTCCTCTCCTTAGTTGAACTATCAAAACTATATTGTCCACATGTAAAGTGCAATTTTCTTCTAAAAGAATCTACATGATAGTTTGAACATCTTGATTCATTGCCTTTAGTAAGGAAGATTCACGAGCTTCGTGTATTGCACTAATTTCTTTATGATATGAATAAATAGTGGCTATAGTCTATCTTGTGTATCTCCAGGATATGATCATGTCTCCATAAGTGAAAGAAACTTATTTGATATCTACTTTTATGCAGATTTGATAAATATCATGCTTACTAATACAAATGAAGAAAATAAATGCAATTTATTCATAAAAAACTTCTTAAGAGTTATCTTTATGTAAATTGATTTACAAACAAACATTTTGTCTATTAAAAGATTGATTTGCAAGTCGAGACAGAATTTTGTCTTTCCAAGATCTTTCATCTCAAACTCTTCTTTTAGATCTTTTATAGCTATAGGAACTTCTTTGGGAGTTCCAATGATATTCAAATCATCAACATACACAACTATTATAATGAATCCATATCCATATATATATATATACATAGGGCAAATGACATCATTTGTAAACCACTTCTTAATTAAATACTTATTGAGATTATTATACCACACCCATTCAGATTGCTTTAGACCATGTATAGATCTTTGCAACTTGATTGAGTACGTACCTTGGGGACGTCCATTAGATGATGTTGATATCTTTAATCTTTCTGGGACTTTTCATGTAAATATTATTATCTAATGAACTATATAGATAGACTATGACAATATCTATCAAATACATATTTAGCTTATTATTGTTGGGGGAATCTTAGTAATGAACATGTTATAAACAGCGGAAGCAACACATATTTCCCCATACTTAGGCAGTTAAATAGGTATAACCAAAAATACTCTAGGCAGTATAATAATTTGGCAGAGAAATAAAATAAGAGACACCACAATTTTTAATATGGAAAAATCCCCAATTAAAGGGACTAAAATAAAAACACGGGACCTAGTCTAGCAAAAACTTACACTATGATTAATGGGAATGCAATCAGTCTTTCTAGTAGCACTAGATAATCTCAACAATCAACATAATATTCATTAAATAGGCAAAACACAATCATATAACTTCACAATGTGGATATCATAAACAGCCACTAAAGAAGACAATAAAACTTAATATGCTATATCAAACTATCAAGCTCAACATCAGGAACAACATACTAAATTTTCATGATAAACGGAGCACGTTTACTCGTCTAATGATGAACCACTGCACTGCCCTTTCTCCCTTTTCTTTCTTCTCTCACGGCACTGTATGTCTTGTTTCTTTCTTTTCTCAATATCTAAATGCTACATAGCATTTTTCCTTTTGTTGTTTTTTTAATTAATTGTTAGGCCCCCATGAAGAGGGAAGCCCACCAACAAATCTTCCCCTTCCCGACTCAAGTGAGGATAAATTGCTCTACTATGCCTGCCTTCTCTCTGTAAGAAACAAACTTCACCGTCGGCAAATCTTTAGTCATCATATCTGAACCATTATCATAAGTATGGATCTTCTCCAATGAAAGCAACTTCATTTCCAGTGCTTCACATATCCAATAATACCGCACTTCTATGTGCTTCGACTTAGAATGAAATGTCAGGTTCTTGCTGAGATGGATAGCACTCCGGTTAACACAAAATAACACAAACTTCTCGTGATTAAGGACCAACTCTTGTAGGAATTTCTACATCTACTAGAGTTCTTTTGAAGCTTCAGTAACAGTAATATATTCAGCCTCAGAGGAAGACAAAGCAACACATTTCTAAAGTCTGGACTGCCATGACACGACTCACCCTGCAAAAGTCATCAAGTACCCGGAAGTAAACTTCCTAGAATCAAGATCACTAGCCATATCCCGTATCTGTGTAACCATCCAACACAAGTGACCACCCCTAAAGCATAAACCAACTCTGGAACTGCCCCAAAGATACCTGAAAATCCACTTTACAGCTTGGCAATGATCCTTACCAAGATTAGATAGAAACCGGCTAACGACACTAACAACATGAGCAATACCGGCCTAGTGTATACATAGCATACATCAAACTGCCAACTGCAGACGCATAGGGAACCTTTTTCATCTCTTCTTTTTCTTTCTCACTGGTAGGACATTGCTGTGAACTCAACTTGAAATAACTAGAAAGTGGAGTACCAACAAGCTTTGAATTACTCATGTTAAACCTCTCCAACACTCTCTTAATGTACTTCTGTTGTGATAACTACAACTTACCATTCTTTCTGTTACAAGTGATCCTCATGCCAAAGATTTGCTTTGCAGAACCTATGTCCTTCATGGCAAAGGACTTGCTCAAGTCACTCTTAAGACTCTGAATCTTCTGCTTGTCATGACCAACAATCAACATGTCATCCACATAAAGCAAGAGAATTATGAAATCACTATAAAAGAATTTCTTGACAAATATGCAATGGTCGAAAGTAGTCTTACTGTACCCATGATTTACCATGAAAGAATCAAACTTCTTATACCATTGCATCGGAGCTTGCTTGAGGCCACACAGGCTTTTCTTCAATTTGCACACAAGCTGCTCCTTTCTCTTAACCTTGAAACCCGCTAGCTATTCCATATAAATTTCTTCCTCCAAATCACCATGAAAGAATGTGGTCTTCACATCAAGCTGCTCAACCTCTAAATTCAAGCTTGTTACTAAATCAAGCACCACTCAAAATAGAGTACATCTTCACCACTGGTGAGAAAATCTCTTCAAAATCAATTCTTTCTTGTTGCTCAAAACCTTTCACAACTAACCTTGCTTTGTACCTTGGCTGTGAAACATCATCTTCAATTTTTAGCTTGAACACCCATTTATTTTTTAGTGCTTTTCTACCCTTTAACAACTTCATCAACTTAAAGGTGTGATTCTCATGCAAGGAATCCATTTCCTCTTGTATGATCTTTAACCATTTGTCTTTGTGCTCATCAGAAATAGCCTCTTGGTAGCTCTCTGGCTCCCCACTATCAGAGATCATCACATACTCATCTGAAGGATATTTCTTAGAAAGCTAATGCGGTCTTGTAGATCTTCTCAATCGTGGCTCAACTTGTGGTTCTGGTGGAACTTGCTCAACTGGCACCTCAAGAGTAGGTGCAACCTTATCACCTGTATTTCCCTCTTCAACCTCTGTATCTCTCCATCAATAGGAGTATTAGGAGGAAACTCTAGCTCAACATCACTGTCAATTCTAGTAACAGACACTAGCTTATCTGGCTTTTCAAAATCTTCAATGGTTTGGTCTTCAAGAAAAATCACACCTCGGATTCTGATTGTTCTCTTACTTGCCGGATCCCATAACCTATAGCCAAAGTCTTCATGACCATAACTCATGAAGATACACTACTTGGACTTCCCATCAAGCTTAGACCTCTCATTTCTTAGAACATGAACAAAGGCCCTGCAGCCAAACACTCTCAAGTGACTAAATGAAACATATTTTCCTTGTCCACACTCTCTGTGGAACATCACCATCTAGAGGAGCTGAAGGAGAAAGGTTGATCAAATCCACTACGATTCTCATTGCTTCACCCAAAAAGGATTTGGACAACTTTGCATAAGAGAGCATACATCTAATTCTGTCATTGATTGTACGGTTCATTCTCTCTGCAACTCCATTATGTTGAGGAGTCTTGGGAATTGTTTTCTCAAGCCTGATCCCATGTTCTCTACAATAGTCTTCAAATGGACCCCTGTACTCACCACCATTGTCTGCTCGAGCACATTTCATTAGTTTCATTCCATTTACTTTTTCAACACTTGCATGGAAGCTCTTGAAAATTCTGAGCACCTGGTCTTTTAGATTCAACACAAAAGCCCACACTTTCCGAGAATGGTCATCAATAAAAGTAAAAAAATATATGATGTACCTCCTAGTGTTTTTGTGTCCATAGTGCAAATATCAGTGTCAACTAAATCTAGCACATGTGGTCTCCTATGAGGTCCTGAATAATGAAAAGCTACTCTAGCATGCATGTTTCCCAACAAATTAAAACAATGAATATAAGTCTTTAAATATGTATCTTTTACTAGAAGAGATTGATTCTTGGCTAGAATGCCAAGTCCTTTTTCACTCAAGTGGCCAAGACACATATGCCACAAGTCTGAAGATGAATCATCAATAACATTCACCTCTTTTTTGCACAACTTTCTAGGCAATTGGTAGAGAGTAGTGAAACTGCTATCTTCTTTTGCAGCAATTAGCGACCCTTTGGTGATTTTGAATTTTCCACCACCAAAGGTAGTGTAGTAACCTTCTCCATCCAATGCTTTGATTGACATCAAGCTACGACACATATAAGGCACATGCCTAGTATTGTTCAACTGTAATCTGCATCCCATGCTAGTTTCAAGCCACACATCTCCCATACCAACAATCTTGCATATCCCTTCATCTCTTAGTCTTATTCTGCCACAGTTACCAGTAGTATAAGTAGAGAAAAAATCACACCTAAGAGTAACATGACATAAGGCACAAGAATCCATAATCTAAGTAGAATAATCACATGCAAGATTTATGAAGTTCTCTTTATGTAGAACAAGGACATCATTATATGCAACAGTAGTAGTGTCTTTATCATTATTACTATTTTTGTCTTCATCTCTTTCTTTTGATTTCCCTTTTTTAAAGTACCTACAATGCCTTTTAATCTGTCCCAGCTTGCCACAATGATAGTAATTAAAATCCTTTCTTATTTTGGACTTGCCCCATGACTTGCTACGGCTCTCTGACTTGTCAATATTATGAGGTCTTCTACTCTGGCTTCTCCCCCATGACTCTGCAACAAGTGCTTTTGACTGGGTTGAGGCACTAATCAAACCCCGCTCTCTTCTTCTGGATTCTTCATTCAACATACTTTCTTTAACCATTGACAATGTCAACTTCTTATTTGGAGCTGAGTTAGTCAATGTCACAACGAGGAATTCCTAACTATCAGGCAAAGAACTCAACAACAACAATGCTTGCAACTCATCCGACAATTTAATCTCATTGGTTGTCAACTGAGTGATAATCTCCTAGAAGCTACTCAAATGCTTCGGCATTGAATCACCTTCTTTATATTTCATATTTACTAACTTTTCAAATCAAATATGCCTTATTTTGCACATTTTCCCTTTCATATAAATCTGCCAATTTTTGCCATATGCTCTGGGCATTAGTTTCTTTGTCAACATGTGGATATACACTAAGATCCAACCACTACCTAATCAAAGCAACAACTTTCCTATTCATTCTATTCCAACCACTGCCTAATCTCCCTCAATATGATCACACAAATCCTTACTAAAAGTCTCCTAAACTAAGTAATTTTTGGAATTCAATTTAATTATATTTGGCCCCTAATGTTCCTCCATTTAAACTGCACAGATAAAAAAAGATAACTAAAGCTCTGGATACCACTTTGTTGGGGAAATCTTACGAATGAACATGTTATCAACAGCGGAAGCAACAAATATTTCCCCACACTTATGCAGTTAAATAGGTATAACCAAAAATACTCTAAGCAGTATAATGATTTGGCAGAAAAATAAAATAAGAAACACTACAATTTTTAACGTGGGAAAATCCCCAATTAAAAGGACACAAAAAAAAAAAAAAACATAGGACCAAGTCCAGCAAAAACTTTCACTATGATCAATGAGCATACAATCAGTCTTCCTAGTAGTACTAGGGGATCTCAACAATCAATAGAATATTCACCCAATGGGCATAATATAACCATATAACTCCACAACATATGTATCATAAACAACCACCAGAGAAGGCAATAAAAATTAATAGGTTATATCAAACTATCAAGCTAAACATCATGAGCAACATCCTAAATTTTCATGATGAATGGAGTACGTTTACCTTTCTGATGATGAACCCCTGCACTGCCCTTTCTCCTTTTTCTTTCTTATCTCGTGGCGTTGTATCTCTTGTTCCTTTCTTTTCTCAATATCTAAAAGCTACAATAGCATTTCTCCTCCTTTTGTTGTTTTTTTTTTGTTTTTTTAATTAGTTGTTGGGCTCCCATGAGGAGGGAAGCCCACCAACAATTATGTACAGATAAGCTAATCAAACATCAAAATATTGTTACATTCACTACTAGGGAATATGTTTCGTCATAATCTATACCAAGTCTTGGTAAAAAACCTTATGCTATAAGTAGAGCCTTATAACATACAATTTGATTTTTCTCATTTCTTTTTATCACAAATACCCATTTGTATCTCACAGGTTTCACACCCTTTGGTGTTTGGACTACAAGTCCAAAGACTTCACGTTTTGTAAGTTATCTAATTCAGCCTGGATGGCTTCTTCCATTTTTAGCCAATCATTTCTATGTAGACATTTTTTGATGATTCTTGGCTTAAGATCCTCATTTTCATGTATAATATTTAGTGCTTTATTATATGCAAATATATTGTCGACAATTATTACTCATTGATTCCACCCTTTTCTTATAGCGACATACTCTATTGAGATCTCATCATTTTCAATGATAATTTTCAGGTACCTAAACGTCTTTTGGCATTTCAAATATATCAAAATTTTGTACTGCAACAATGTCCTTACTATGTCTTTATTCTTTTCAACAAGAAAAGTATCATTTGCCTCCATAATATTATTTGTCCTCTTTGCCCTTCTTCTTTTTTGAGAATTTTTATTTTTGGAATCAACTAGTCTACCATCCTTCTGGCATGCTTTTTTTTCATTAACCAATTGTCCAACAGGGATATCAATTTATATTGGGGCAGTTTTAGCTAGTATATAGGATTTATTATCCTTTCGTATAAAAAAATGCATTTAGTAATTCATTTGCTATTCTTTGTAAATGTATAGTCATTTGAACTTCTAGTTCACATTGCCTTATAAGAGGATCTAAATAGAATATTGATGCATTCCAATTTATTTTCTTTTCTAGCTATATCTACTTTCTCTCCTCCTGATATTGGAAACATTTTGTCTCATAAACTAAGCTTTAAGCATCTCCCATTTGTATTTCAATGTATTTGACTATAAAGGGAGAATCATCTCCAACATATATCTCCAATTTTCTTTAGAGTCCCATTTAGATAAAAAATGGTAGTTAGGACATACAAGCACTTATGAAGTTCTTAAATGGGAACATTTTAGTTGCAGGCCACAATAATTGTAGGGGAGAGAATTATTGGCAAGCGGTCTAGCAAGAATGTCTTTTATAAGTTAATTATGCTAGTCAACTTTTTATATATATGAACATAAATAATTAGATGTTCAACATTTATAACATTGGCCTGCAATCAATACAGCTTAAGAAATAAATTTACCAGAATCATCAAGATAAACTATTTTGATTGGATTATCAGGAAATTGTGCTCTTAATAATTTACGCAATTAATATTGCAAGTTTTAGGTTGCGAAATCATAATGAGCACACATGTGACCATTTCATAAATGCATTTATTAAAATCATAAAATATTTGAAAGGTCCATATGGTGGATGGATTGATCCACATATATCACCTTAAATTCCTTATGGGAATTTAAGAGATTGAAATCTAATCTTTGTTGGTGAAAGTCATATAATTAATTTACTTTGAGAACATGTGGCATAAGATAATTCATTAAAATGAAGAATCTTCTAGTTCTTCAATAAATTTTCATGAGTTTTCAGTAATTTTTTATATCATTATTGCTTCAAGATGTCCCAACCGGTCATGCCAAAAGATAAAAATCATCTAGGCTCATAAACATCTAGTTTATAATAGCATATGATGATTCAATTGTACTCATATTAGTACTATAGACTGGAAGAAAGTGCAGACAAAAATTTTTAAAGCAACTTTCTTACCTGAAGCATAAGTTGTGATATGCGGTACTCACTGTTTTCCTCACTCACCATCACAATATGATATTCATTTCACCAAATATCTTTGAGACTTACCAAGTCTCTTTATTATGTTTGTAGCTAGTAGAAAGTCATTTATGTTTCTTCAGGAAATAAAATAGTAGCTCTGCTGTCATCGTGCTACCAAGAATGATATTAATATTTCTAATTAACTTTGTTTCTTTGGGAAACATAATAGTAGCTCTTTTGGAGCCTTCAATTGTATTCACCCAACTAATAATCATATGAAGATTTTATTATCTTATTACAAGATGAATAATAAAAAAAAATCAAAATATGTCATCTAAGCATTAACATATCATGTAAGTGAAAAGAAATTTCTCATGATATGATGGTGATATAAATACATGTATCATTATTATCCCAAAAATATCAGTTTCATATATTATTATTTCATGATATATTAATCACAATTATAAATAAGA
This sequence comes from Dalbergia cultrata, assembly GCA_031216105.1. Lineage (NCBI taxonomy): Eukaryota > Viridiplantae > Streptophyta > Magnoliopsida > Fabales > Fabaceae > Dalbergia > Dalbergia cultrata. The sequence goes on along the minus strand of CM062353.1, from coordinate 22,647,044 downwards.
TTATCATGTGATATAAACCAATAAAGTAAATGATATGTTAAATCTCAACAATATTGCATAAAAATATAATTAATAATGATGAAATATGGCACAAATAGCATAGTTATTTTATTCAATATTGAGAATAATCAATACTAAAATTTTTTTAAAAAAATATTCCTTGAAAATAGTATCAAATAACATATCTAATAAAAACTTTCATTATTAAATCAAATAATTACTATTTCTATCAAAATATTTAATGATAAAAGATACATCCAAATGATTCATGTTAATCACGAAATGATTTCATAATGTATTTTGGTAAAATAGGCTCTGATTTTTTTCATTCTCCTTTTGTGATACTTAATAAAGATCAAACGAAAGTCTTAATGTACAACAGGTATGTGCCAAGTTTGTTTTAATGCCACAACGATAATATTTATCACATTCGATTAAGAAACTTAGCCACTTTTGGGGTTATAATATTTTTATCGTATTCACTTCAAGGAATGCAGCTTAGCCAACTGGGCAAGTTTCATGAATTTTTTTTTCTTCATGAAAACTCATTATTTGATATTTTGTGAAGCCTTTTTCTTGACATTGCTACTAGCTCCAGGAGCTCATTTGAAACATTAGTCAAGAATATTTTCAACATATATTTATCAATAATGTAATTGCAAGTACTATAGTAATAGGCTCATAGCTCTTCTCTGTATTTTATCAAAAAGATTAGTAGTATATTTTAAAAATATAGAGATAATCGTTTATAAAAATAGCAAAGAAGGAAAATAAATAAACCCATTATATTATTCTCTTCAAGAGAATATGAGTATTTAATATAAATACTCAAAATTAAAAAATATATAATGCAAATACTAAAAATTATCATTGGAGATACATTCACTTCGAGGAATGTAAATATGAAAATGTTCTTTCTAGAAAATATATAAACTTATTTTAGATTATAATGTTACACACCTTATTTGGTGTGAATAATATATTCATTCACTTCAGGAAAATAATCTTTTGACATATTCACTTATGAGAGTATGTAAATCTCTTTAAACAGAGAAATAAAGTTATTATATTTTCGTGGATAATTTTGAATAATCAAGATGCATTCACTTCAGGGAATGATTATTTATTTTTTTATACAATTCTCATTCACTTCTGGGAATGATTGCCATTCACTTTTGGGAATGGAGTAGAAATAGAATAAAGTAGAAGGCGTACATATTGATATAGTCAAATAAAAAATAGTTAAAAATTAAAACAATTAATAATTATTGGTTTGTACAATACTTTTAGGATGTAATATTTTCTTCTTTTTTTAATGGTGTTTCCAAGACCTATAACAAAAAAAGATATTGTTTTGCTCAATTCTTATAGAGTGCAACATTTTCTTGTTTGTTAGTCATATGACCTATTGAGTAAAAATGAATCTCAACATATAATATTCAAGATAAATATGGTAAAAATATCTTACCTTAAGCCTTCCTATTCACCACTGTATATCGATACTATAATAATAATATTGGGGAAAGAAAAACCAACCAATAACAAGTGCCTCCATAAAGCCGCACTGGGAAAAGAATTTTGACTTATACCGAATGCTCTTACAATTTGCACCATAAGCCATGAATCCTAGAAGAAAGAATTATGCCTACACTGTATTAATGAACTTCTTCACTTCATGAGCAAACTTGTGCTAATACGATATTGTGAAAAAAAAAGAATAAAGAGAATAATAAAGAAGAAGAGAAAGAATAGTTTTATTAATAATCTAAAAAAGTATTTTATATAGAGCATCCAAAGGGCTATTTATAGTTAAAGAAAGAGAAATATAATACCACATTAAATCATAACAGATTCTGTCTAATCAAATTAAATCTTAACTGAATCAGTTAAATATATAGACATCCATAAATGAATAATATTTCATAACAATTTCATCTCCGTCGAAGTGTTATTAAAACAATAACTAGTTTTTAATCCGTACGATCCACGGGTAATTATATAATTAAAAAGATTTAGAATTTGATTTGGTGAATATATTAATATAAAATTAAATTGAAATGTATTAATTTTATACAATTTTATTAAATAAATAATTCAGCAAAACAAATACCTAAATGTTAGAAACAATAATAAATACATATGATATGAGTAACGTTGACAAATTTTTATTATATAAGGAAGAGAAGTTAAATGTTAGTAACTTTATTTTGATTAAATATTAGAAGGTGATTATTTTTATGGAGTATATATTTTAAATCATCTCTTAGACAAATATTTAAATTGAATTATCATAGAATAAACATATATTACTGACTTTAATCATTGTCACTGTTTTTATTTTAGCAATTATTCTACAAAATAAATAATTGTTAAAAATATTCACAGTCACCATCTAACTAATATCTTCATAATAATTAAGAAAAACCAAACTAACATGAGTATAAATAGGTGCAACAAAAGTTAGGTAGTCCATTTGAAATGTTCAATGAAACTTATGGATATTTCATACATTTGACATAATAGTTCGTTATAAAAACTACAGGAGTTGATCAATCATATGGTATGAAACTCACTTCTCTGTTTTCTAATAGCAACATTAGCACTTATCTGCAACAACAAAAGAGGATTAGAAATATATAAATATAAATAATAATATATTTGGCTTCATAAGTATAAAGTCTTGAGTAGTTAATCTATATTAAACAATAAATAATTTTAATAGTAAAGCATCCCTGTTATTCTCATGGGTTACTGCATAAATGAATAACTATTAGTCGTTTAGTAGTTTATAAAACTAAATGCAATACATGAATAATCGACCTTATGTTAACTTATCAAATGCTTCTCTATATACCACATTGATTGTGTAGTTTTTTGACACTATTTCATGATTTTGCAATAGAATTCTTAAACCCCTCTTTGACTTTACTCTTGAAAGTGCCACGTATAATTGACCATGTGTAAAGATTGGCCTTAGCAAGTACAATCCTACAATGCTATAACTGAGGATGAATTGATCATATATCACTTTATTTATAAAATAAGAGAGCATACTTTATTAGCAAAATTCATAACAATGGAGACACTATTTTAATTCATTACCTTGGTGTAAATGTAAAGTAATCAATTCCACACTTTTTGCAATATAGTTTATGATCTTGCTTTTGCAATCCACTAAAACATCTCTTACATGAGCGGTGCCAACAATTGTATTCAATCTCAATATCTTTCACAATTCCAAGAGTCACAAGAACTCCATTCTAATTGCATTTATAAAAACATATGTCAGTAGAAAATTTACTCGAAACATATAAATTAAATACATGATATACATTAGACAAAAAAAAAAATGACAAATATACCTCCATGATTTCCTTAAGGACCGAGATGGGCTTGTAAATGGACAAAGAAAGAAAGCCTTCCTCCATAGAGTATTGGGGTTCATGATATAATGCAGTCAATTGTTAGGAAGATGATGAATCACCTTCTTGCAACCTAAAATTTATTAAAAATAACATGTAATTAATTGTAGTTACATTTTCCTTCCAATTAAGCAATTAAAAAACTAAACATAGTCATAATGGAAAAGTATTATTTACTTTGCACGGAAGCTTTGTACTTCAGGAAAGTCTTCATTTATGAAAAGCCTTGATATATCAAAAGCATTGGAGACTCCCATCGTGCCTATGCATTATTTAATAAAAACACAAAAAGTTAGAGAAATTAAGAACAACTTGGAATTGTCTCAATATTTCATGTTATATATATATATATATATATATATATATATATATATATATATATATATATAGAGAGAGAGAGAGAGAGAGAGAGAGAGAGAGAGAGAGAGAGAGAGAGAGAGAGAGAGAGAGAGAGAGAGAGAGAGAGAACCTAAGTACTTCTTCATTTTCCCCAATTGCAATATAACAATTTAATTGTTAGAGGGATGTTCGTAGGTATTGAGATGATTTCCCATCCTTGGTGTGATCCTTTAGATCCTCTTTTCTTGTGATCAAACCTATTATATCTGAAAACATTTATCCTTAATTCAAAATTTATCATAACAAAGTATAGAAAGAGTTATATTTATGTTAAATATTTATTAGTTAGAAGCATACCTACTAAATATGCATCTTCCTTTATCTCACTCAAAATATGGTTGTGTGGCACAAAAGAAAAACCATTTGAAGGAATGATCAAGTGTAAAATTAACTTAACAATAGTGTCTTTTTTGAAGAATATTTGACATTCATGCCTAGAAGGCTTGAATCTTACTGAATTAGATGTAATAGAAATGCCTGATAGCATATAAACATTTCCTTCATTTACCAGGCCTTCAAATATTTGTACGTGCACATTTTTTTATGGTTTATTGAATTCTGTCACCCTTGAATTTGAGAAATAAAGAGTATCAAAATACATAATAAAAATGTAAAAGATAAGAATGAAACAACAATTCATGTTAAATACCTGTTCATCCATAGCTATCATTTCTATATACAAGGTTTTTGATGAGAAATGAAGCCGGGAAACCTCCACAGTCGAATAATTCTAACCTCTAAAGTCCAGACCTTTTGCTTGGAGGCGCGTAATGTTAATGCTTTTGATAAGATCATGCATGTGAAAATCAATATTTGTTTTGCACAAGAAAAAAATAAAAATAATTAACGATATATCTAGACCGTAAAGTAGATATACACATATTTGTTAGCTATAATAAAATCCAAAGAAATGAGATAAAAATGGTGAAACTGGTTAGGCTAAGAACAATGGACTAAACAAAAAAATATCGACACAAAATGGTTCATGGTCATCAACTCAATATATATAATTCCACAAAGATAATAATTACGGTTCAATTGATTACTAATTGATTTTATATTTCTTATACTTTTTAATCATGCATTTATGATTTTTGATCTAATTTTTCTTAATATATTTATTATTCAATTTATTCATGAATGAATTGATATAACAATATATGTTTATGATTGACTATATGTTTTTTTTTATTGAGTTTGCAATTGATTTAGTAAATCATTCCATGAATTTTTTATACATCAATATATCTATAATCGTTTCAAACAATTACTTTATTTGAAATTATTAAATAACTCAAAAAAAATTTCAGGTTAGTAAATAAATCAACATACAATAAAATTAGTCAATAAATCGGTCAATATATATAATTAAGATTCTGATCATATTTTGGATTTAATAATTTATATTACCATTATTAGTGAATCGACTTATATATACTATTTGATTGATCTCAATGAAAAAACTACTGAACCGATATGATATTAAAATTCAAATATTAAAATAATGAGAATTGGGATATAACAATAATGACAATCTATATATTCTATTTTTCCAGAAAAAAGAGTTTCTCACAATAATGATTCTTCTTCTTTTCTCTTGTGCGTGTTGTTTTGCCAACAAAGAAATTTGTGTTTCTACTTTCTCTTAACGGAACATTAATTTCGAATAAGAATAAAAGAACAATCAATATTAGTTATCCAATTTTAGTTATAAAAATTGACAATATATATAATGAAAAGTTAATATTAAATAAGAATAAAAAATTAATTTTGAATAACAATGATAGAACAATTGAAATTGGTTGTCCAATTTTGGTTCATAAAAATTGGAAATTATATCAGATTCATGAAATTCATATCACTATTGGAAATTATATCATATTCATTAGAATGGTATGACTAAAGCATAATATTAGATAATCGATATTAGTAAAAAAAAAATCAAATATATATGTGGATCATTTATTAATATCTGTGAATCCTATATTAATTTTAGACAACAATTATTTTATGAATGAGATCAATTTGAATATTATGTGTGACTTTCTTTTAATAAAAAATATACTAATTAAATAATTCACTTCCATTTAATAGTCAAATTGAATTAGTGATGAATGAATGAGGAATTTCCACATTGGATTTCCTTATCTGAATAAACTGTGTTATATATATATATATTGATATTGATATTGATATTGATATTGATATCAGGAAAAAAAAATACAAGTGCATGACATGTGTATAATAATACTAATTTATAATAATAGCACTACATTTTATATAATATAGTTTTTGAACTTAGAGTAGAGCCCAGCATAGAGTTTAGAGAAAATAATTAGTTTTTATGATTTAAAGGCTAAACGATAGCTATAGAGAAACAGACAGTAAGTTAACAACTGTAAAAATGATCATTAACATTGGTACCAAGTTGTCTTTAGAGGCAATCTCACAAAGCAGAGATCGAACCTAATTAGGTGTTTGATTTAGATCCTTGAGGGATCACAGAGAAGAGAATTTGTTATAGCATGGTTGACATGTATAACCGGAGATAAGAGAAATTTAGGAATATTATATTTATTACTATATATATGTATATATATAACCAGAGATTTACTATTTCTGTAAGGATTACCACACAACTAGTTAAAATGATTTCAGGATAAAATATGGAGTTAGAGATGCTTGTATTTGAGACTAAGGAATGAAAAGTGTTTGCCTAGCTAGCTATGTATATAAATATCAAATGATTTATGTTTGTTGCATGTATACTACATTATGTATATTTTTTGGTTATCCCATAATGGTGAACGATGAGAACTTACTCACTAAGTTCGTTGACTCATCTCTCTCCTTTCCTGTCATAGTTGTAGGTACAAACGTCGTGCGGTCACCGTTTCACTAGCCTGCAACTATCCAGTGGTGAGCTTTACATTGTTGTAAGGCTCAGGTTAAGCTCATGTTAGAGTTAGAGTGCTCTAGTAAACTTGCAGGTAGGATCCAAGCCACCCATGTGTTTTGAGATATTGTAGCTATTTTCAAAGTTTATATATTTGTGTTTATGTTTCTAGAGTTTAAGTATGTATTTGGAATTTGGACTATGATTAATAGGTTTACAAAATGAGCTAGAGATGTATTTATGGTTTAGTTTTCAAGTCTTAAACTGGTTTTCAGAGCATGATAAAAATATTTTCAGATCTATATATGTGAAAGCTCCAGTCTACAACATTTCCTAGCTATGGCAACGCCAAACTTGGCAATGGCTAGAAAACCGTTGCTTAAAATGGCCTATTGCCACGGTTTTTTTTTTTTTATTGTGGCTGATTTAGTTGAATTTATATAGAATGCTATTGCAACAATATAAAACCGTACTCTTAGTATAAATAAGCAACGGTTTATGAATTATTGTATTGTTTTTGTTTTAGACAGCGGTTATTTAAATGTTGACTATATAAATTTATAACTGATACACTTTAAAACCGTTGCTAATATATATGAAACTTATACTACAAATAAAAATCATTCCCTAATGTATTATAACTTAAGTGGCGGGAACTAAAATTTCCTTCCCACCACCATTTGTTAAAACATCACTTATAAGAGAAGACTTAACCCAAAAAGACTTTGGCCTAAAACCAAAAAAGAGAGAGAAAACATAGCACCGCCTGGAAGCTTCTGCTGGTTCGATCACTGCTTCCTCGGCTGGAACTGTTCACACTGCTTGAAGCTTTCCTCACTTGGGAGCTTTGCGGGCACTGTTCGCTGCACTATTCAGAAGGACTAAGCTCTCCTCGCTGTCTTTGTTCACGATCTGAGGCACTATTTCTGTTGCTGAAGCATCTGTTGGTGAGGGAGCGTCGCGGACACTATTCAGGCGGCCTTAGCTTCTTTCTTCCTTGGGAGCGTCGCGAGCGCTGCTTCCTCGTAGGTTTTTCGCTGCTATCTTCGCTTGGGAGCATCGCGGCTTCCTCCACCGCACCTGGGAACTGCGCGGCTTCCTCCACCGCACTTGGGAACATCACGTCTTGGCAATGGTGCTTAGCGCTTGTACTGGTCAGGCTTCCTCCCTGCGTGTGTACTGAAGGTAGGGTGCTCTCTTCGCGTGGGTATGCTCTCTCACTTCGCATATCTCTGTCTTTCAGCTTGTCTTTTTTATCTCTCTGTTTTAGCTTTGTTATTCTCTGGTCTCTTAACAAGATTTTGTTATAAAAATCACAAGAGAACATTTTGTTTGCCAGCCACTTAACAAGATTTGGATTATAAGAATCACTCACTTGGTTTACAATCCCAAAGATATCACGATCACATATAGAAGGGCACATGGATATATATAATTATATTTGGTCAAGTACGTAGTCGTTCAATCAAAATAGGAAAATTCCCCCTTTTTTTTTGTGTTTGTGTTTCTCAATCAGTGCATTAGCGAAAGAAAAATGACATTTTATGTATCATTTTTTCACTTTCTTTTACATCAACACTAGCTTTTCTTTTTTCTTTCTGATTGGAAAAAAAATGAAAAAAAAAAAGAATGTGTGATGGAAACTGAATTTTGATCCACCATTCAACTTAATTCGCTTAACAAAATGGTTGACACATATAAACTGAATTAATAAATGGAAGCTTCTAGTAGCATCATGCATTATCTCTGCTAAATACCATAGCTGGAACTCAAGAACAATAAGAAATTACTTTTGTTGTTGTTCACAAAGAAGCTTCACTTATATTTGTATTATTAAGTGAAGGTGTGAGCTACATTTCGGTGAACATGTTGTAATTAATAACAATGCAACTGAAATATTTAATTATTGATTCACAATCATCCAAATATCCAAATAAACTTCAAGACTTAAAATGGTGAATGGAGTTGAGTGATTATATAGAAGCTTCAAGACTTAGTTTTTTTGCTTTTATGTTTATTTCTCTGGTCTTTAGTTATTTCTCTATTGTGCAAAAGATATAAGTTTATTTTGTTATGTACAGATTTTCTTTGTAACTTCTAAGTCTACAATTTTATGTGGTGCAATTGCTCCTAAAACATCTTCTTCACAGCAGAATCCTAACATTGTGTCTTCAAAAAATTTAGAAGAAAATTTAGAAGCCAGTGATGGGATCCAGAAAAATTTAGAAATGAGGACAAAGATAATAGATAAACATAATAAGAAACTTTACATAGTTTTATCTTAAACTTAATAAAATAAGGAGCATAAAATCTATAAATACATGTTTCTAATAATAATTCAAATTTTACTGAGTACATCTCCTTGACATTTTTACGAACAGATATGTTCCTAAAAGATCCCAAAATGTAACGAGGATAGATGATGTGACTAGAACATACCGAAACATAAAACAAAAGAATTTGATGTTTCTAAATTTATTTTGGTTTTCCTTTCGACACAAGATTTATCATATTTCCTAGGATACATACGATATTTATATTAAGATGACACAAAAGGAAACATTATTTTAATATTATTTTAATTTGTTTGATTTTAAATTTCATTATTTAGAAGGTTCAAGACTTAGTTTTTTTGCTTTTATGTTTATTTCTTTGGTCTTTGGTTATTTCTCTGTTGTGCAAGAGATATACAATATGGAATTTGTTAAGCCTACACTGAGTGCCACTCAATTCAGTTGCTCTTGGCATGTATAATGGATTGAAGCAGTGGCATTATTTTCTCTCTTATTTTTGGTTTAATTTGTTGACTGGTTTGTGCTGTTAAATTTATTTAAGCTTATTTTGGTGTTAATTTGTTGATTGTTAATTGGTTTGTTGATGATTTAGTCTAGTTATGGACTTGGAGTAATGGGGCCATTTATTTGTTTCTTTTTCAGATGATCAGTTTTTACATAGCTTTCCATCCTTTTTTTACCCTCATTTGATATTGACTTCACTCTCTGAAACCTTCTTGAAGTTGCTTCTCAGGTAATGATTGACCACTTCATTACCTAAGAGATCATATATGTTTATGAACCTATATGTTTGATTATATTTTGCCATTGTTCATTGTTAATTGTATAGCCTTCACTCTCTGTTAAACTCTTGCTGCAACAAAATAGCTTTGGATTGGATATGGAGGCTTTGGCTGCTCGACTGGGATGCACTTCTAGTGGTCCAAATAATGCACCCTCTAATCTAAACAACGAAAAGGTTTAATTTATTTGATGATAATCTCAACTGATGGCTTATAGGTCTTAATATAATTTATTGTTCGTGGATTTGATAATTGGTTCCAATGCTTACAAATTAGTATCACTATCCTTAATGATAATTGGTTCCAATGCTTATTGTTCTGGTGGATTTACAAATTGGTTCAAATGCTAGTTGCTACCATCTATAAATGTGTTTGGGCTATTTGTTTGTACTTTCTTATAACCTTGATTCACCTAGTCACATTCCATGCAAAGTTCAAGCTCTTCTCTCTAACCCCATCTTAAAAAATCTAATCTTTCTCTTCCCCCCCCCCCCTAAATCTTTCACCTTGCTTGAACTTTGAAGAGTGATTCCAAAAAATAATAGAAAGACAATAATCACTATGGCTATGGCTGCTTGGAGTCTTGGACCTCAATTCAGTGCTCTGTTGATAGCACTAACAGCTTTAGAGCTTTGGAAAAAACTATTTGCATTGCTCCTTTATTGAAGGCCTCTTATAGGTTTGCTGCTACTAAGCCATGTTGCTTTGTTCACAAAAGAAGGTAGATGGGATTATTATTATTATTATTAGTTGTTACTTTTATTTGTTGTTGGTCTTTCATATGTCCTTGATCATATTGGTTGATGATACTGAATCATATCATAAAGGTTAGAGTTTCTGTTGATGAGTAAATTGATTTGATTGTTTCTGTTGATGGTGTTTGTTGGTCTCTCATATGTCCTCTACTTGATAGTGCTAAATTATTGCAAGTGATTTGTTCTATTTATTCAGCTTCAGTGTTGCTACCTTGTATCTTGTTGCTGGAGTTGTATGTATGGTCAGACTCTAACTAGTTAAGCTAAGCAATAGGCTGGGTGACTGCTGAAAGTAAAATAATTGCCGTATTATTTCCAAATATTAGTGAGAATATTATTCTCTATAAAAAAAAAAGTTTGTGTAGTAGTGTATGTGTGGATTGTTTAAGTTTGTGCAACTATCTCTATTGTAATAGAAAGTTCTAGGAGTTAAGTTTGATGTAGATTAAATAATGTAGATTAGTTGAGTATGTTTTGTATATTTTAGTGAGAAATGTTATAGTTTGACTTTGGTTCTTAATATACTATGCTAGTTGTTCTTAGTGTTGAGGTACATTTTTTAATGGATGATATGCTCTTATATTGCAGTGACTAAATTACTTATTGTTTCTCTTGGTTAATGTTTACTCTAATTGTTGTTAAGATTTTTGCAAAGTCACTTATATGTCTTATGCTTATATTGACGTTGTCTTGTTTTATTAATTATATGTTTATGGTATTTAATTTCATGATTTTATGCAGTAAAATCATGGTGAGGAAAAGGAAGACCCTAACCACAAAGGATGTGATGATTGAATAGACAAAGAGTGAAAGAGATCAGGATCTTTTGAGATGTGCTTTGACAATGTGCATCAAGATTTTTGGTACTTAGTTGATATTTTGGAACTATCAATACTTGAGTATATGTTATCAAAGTTTATATCCTTTCGTCATTTGATTTTGAAATAGTATTTTATAGGTGTCATGGCTTAGCTTGTATCTTACTTATTAAAGATTATTAATGTATATATATGGATCTTATGAACTTAAAAATAGGATTTGATAATTATATGTATACGCTTGTCATGGATTAATTGATTTATAGTGTTTTGTTTTTATTGTAATATTTTTGTTTAGACCAACTTATTACAAAAAATTATATATATTGAAATAGGTAACACTTGTAAAATTGTTCTTTATAAATATTAATATCATTTATAAAACCGTTGTTTATTGGGGCAGATAACAGTGGTAAAACCGTTGTCTATTGAAGCAGACAACAGTGGTAAAACCGTTGTCTATTGGAGCAGACAATATTTCTAAAACCGTTACCAATTAAGATAAACAGCATGTGAAATACCGTTGTCAATTGACATAGACAACATGTAAAAAACCGTTGCTTATAGCTAGCAACGCCTCTTAAACCGTTGCCAAATGAAAGGCAACAGATAAAACCGTTGTTTAATATTATCAGCAAAATTGTTGCCTATTCTGTTGACAAAGGCAACGGTTTTTTGTCTACCGTGGCTGAAAGTGCAAAACCGTTGCCTAAAAGAATAGGTAATGGCTGCATACTCCATGGTTGTAAAACCGTTGCCTATTCCAAAGGCAACGATTTTTTCGCATGTAGCCACGGTTTTTGGTCGTTGCTGAAGAACAAAAATGTTGTAGTTTGGTCTCCAAGGATATTCATCATCGGCAACGATGACTAATCCCTTCGTCAGTTTGTGCAGGCACCTCAAAGGGTGGGATAGCTAGCTTGAAGAAGCTTTTTCATTCCCAAAGGCAGGGATCGAACCGCTGACCCTTGGTTAAGGGTAAACGAGCCCCTACCGCTCGACCACACCCCCCGAGCTAAAGCTTCAGTTTTATAATTTTAAATATTGTGTTTTAATTGGAGAAAATAATAATAATTTAGAAGAAAATCATATTTAAGTATGCAATTATACTATGTTATGCATATAAAAAGACTTAGTGATCACGAGACTTATGTGGGGATGAGATTTCTAACGTGCCGGTCACGTTCCTTAGTCAGGTCGTGACAAAATCATTGAGTAAATTTTGGAATTGATAGTATAAAAAAAGGTTTAAATATGTTTTTGGTCCCAGAAAAAAAAAATTTTGATTTTGGTTTCTAATTAAAAATCATAATTAGAAAGTTTTGTTTCTGATGCAATATAAAGAGAGTTATGTTAACATTATCACCGTAGAAACCTATTTTCAAGCAAAAAGGAACTAAGTCAATGATACGAAGCTCTTAGAGCTTGTTTTAAGCAATATAGTGCTTTAGTTAACTTGAAAACATATATGATTTGGGAATGGTTCATTCTCAAATCCTATAGAGGTTGCTATATGTAAACTTCTTTAGAAAGAAATCCATTTAAGAAAGCAAATTTTACATCCATTTGATAGATAATGGAGCCTTTGTGAGTAACAAATGCTAAGAGCATTCTAATGGTTAGTTTTGCTACTGATGAAAAGGTTTCATCAATGAATGCTTCTTCTATGCATTCAGTTTCAATTTCTGACAAGAATGCACAATTTGATTCATTTGTGAATGGGAATCTGGTCCTAATTCCATGAGAAACATCTCCAGATATATGATTCTACGAGACAGATCTTAAATCATATATTCCTCTGTATAGTTTGGCCTTTTGGGTATCTATACAGAAACATCTATAGGTTCTTCAATGATATCTTCATGCTCTTTAGAAGTATCTCCATTTGATGGTGAATTTGGATGAGAAATAATATTTGTTTGTTCTGGAACTTCTCTTTGACTAGGAGCAGGAGTTTTTTCAAGGTTTAAATTGTCAAATTCATCTTCCAGCGATCGATCTCAGCTATTGTACCAAATTATTCTTTGAATGTAATATGAATAGTTTCTTCAATTACTTCGGTTCTCTTATTGTATACCCTGTAAGTTGTATGACTAAATTGATATAAAAAATTATTAGGATCAAATTATTATAAAAAAATTTGTTAAATTAAAACTAATTAAAAATATTATAACTTACTCTAATTTGTATTAATAAATGCAAACTCTAATTTTTATTTATAAATACAACTCCTTTATTCAATGGCGGAGGTAATTAAGGGGATCTGTGGTTGTCATAGTTCCTCTTACTTACTCATTCTTCTAAAATTTTATTTATATTTATTGGTTTCTTTTACCCTCATAAGAAAATGAATTAAATAGAAAATAAAGTTATAAAAATATATACTTAATCTTATATATGTTTGATAACTATAGTTCATATCAATGATAGGTAAGTCTATGTCATTTATATTATTTTAGTTTTGTTTTAGCGTTTGAACTTTTAGTTGTTTTATATATAGTATGTATTTATATAATGGTTTTTTTCTCTTTGGTTAGTAGTATTAATTAGTCTGATTAAAAAACAAAAATAATAGCAGTATGGTTCCCTGCAGAAGCCCATTTTATCTCTGAAAAGTTCAACAAACATGCGCTATCGGTTTTGGCAAACAAGTACAGCGCTGCCGCTGCAATTCTAATTTGGCCAAGGCGCCTTAATATGAAAAACATGCCAATAGGTTCAAGATAAGTCGGCTACCCGACAAGTAAAATAAATTTATGAGTGAATATCCTCATTGCTTTTTCAAGATTTTTTCATGAGACTATTCAGTCCTTTAATAAAAGAAATTGAATTTGTGGTCGCTCAAAATTAAAAATAATGGATGCATCGGTCCCTTCATTAGTCTTTCATTAGTGTATTTACACATATAATATGTTACAATGATGATATGTCATTAAATTATTGGATGCAAGCAAACTGATATAATTTTGGAATGTATTGCGCTCATTTTGGTGCCTAAAAATTCATAGTAGGTCATTTTATAACTTGTAATAGATATTTAAATAATTTAGTTTGTATAATTTTAGCCATCAAAATGAGTCATTTTAACTTTTACTCTACTCCATATGACATATGTTTCACTCGATGTCGTGTTCATGAGATCACATGTGCAATTTGTTAGTGCTTAAAGGATTAGACATATAAAGGGACTAAAATATAATATTATTAAATTCTCAACTAATGTTTAAGAGATTAAATTATCTTACGGGAGTAGCTAAGATATGTATTCAATTTATTGCATGCAACATACACTTTCTGACTTCCACTGCACGCTGCACACTGCACAAGACTGACTCCTCATTCATGCAACTATAAATAGATCCACCAATCGTCCCTCAATTCTCCACGATACTAGCTCATCCTTTTCAATTGTCTTAGCAGCGCAAACTACTCTCAAGCTAAGTAATCCCTTGCTCAAGTTAGTTAATAACCACAACGAATTCTATAGCTAGCGCTGAATTGAAGCAAAGTCTGTTCAACGTAATAAAATCATCAATTACCACCATGGTAAGCACGTTTTCAGTACAAATACAATGTTCTAGTTGGTTTGTCCTCTTCATAATCTGTGATTTTCTAAAATCGCTTTTATATATATATATATATATATATATATATATATATATATATATATGTTTTCAGGATGCTTTGCATGTCAGACAAGCTTTGATACTAAAGGAAGCTAAAGTTGCATTCAAGAAACTAATTAGCGAGGATCCAATGGAGAGTTTATATGTGGTTGACTTTATCCAAAGGCTTGGCATTGAGCACCATTTTGAAGAGGAGATTGAAGCTGCTCTTCAAAAGCAACACTCGATATTCAGCAGTGATCTCAATAGTTTTGTCAATAGCCATGAACTTTATGATGTGCCTCTAACATTCCGTTTACTGAGACAAGCAGGTCATGATGTTAAGCCAGGTTGGAATCTTCACTCCTGTTTTGAAAAAAAAGAAGATTATTACAAGGGACTTGTCACTTGATATTAATTTTTGAAAAAATAGCACTCCCTTTGTTTCATATTAATAGTTAATCTCAGAAAATCATGTAATTTTGATACATTAAAAAATTAATATATCTTGCTATAATTTATAACAAAAAATATTAATCATTCAATATATAAAAAATGCATGATTTTCTAAGAGCAGCTAGTAATATAATTATTACATCAAAGTTTATTGTAAGAATCTTTGAAGGAAAATACGGATAATCATTGGAAGGAATAAATTAGTATGACACATTTATTCATCCAATGATTACTGTGCATATTAAAAAATTACTGTGCATATTAAAAAATATTCTGATAAATAAATTCTGACAAAAAATTTATTTCAGTCTGAATGATTTGCCAACTTTAAAACTTTAGAAATTTCACCCACTTTTATTTTCCTTATTTTTCTTTGAATGATTTTTATTTTCTTTTGATCTGTTAGACAGTACACATCACACAATTAGAAAATAAAATAACAATGGTAAAGTTAATTATTTTTCCTCCTGCTTGTTCACTTTCACATAATCAATGACAAGATATGAATAAACATCGATTTCATCTTTGCTTTATTGAAGGAGGAAGTTACTAATTATCATCAACTAAAATTGGTATGCAGATGTATTTGACAGCTTGAAGATCAACAAAAGGAAATTCAGAGAAAAATATGGCGAAGATGTGAGGGGTCTCATTGCCCTTTATGAAGCAACCCAGCTAAGTATTGAAGGAGAAGACATTCTTGATGAAGCAGGCTACATCTGCTGCCAGCTTCTTCAGGCTTGGCTAACAAGACACCAAGACCACAACGACGCAATACATGTTGCAAACACTCTTCAGCAACCACTTCATCATGGCTTGTCAAGATTCATGGATAAAAGCATCTTCTTAAGCCATTTCAAGGCCAAGAATAACAATGAATGGGCTTGTCTACAGGAACTTGCTGAAATCAACTCCTGCCTAGTTAGGCTCACCAACCAAAATGAAATCATTAAAGTTTCCAAGTGAGTTTCATCACTAACAATACTCCTCTAGAAGTCCTTCTTTGACTATTGATTATTTAGATTCACTAAAGTTTTTTTTTTTTTTTTTACCTTAATAGATGGTGGAAAGACCTTGGATTGGCCAAGGAGGTAAAGTTTGCTAGGTATCAACCACTTAAATGGTACTTGTGGCCCATGGCATGCTTCACAGATCCAAGCTTTTCGGATCAAAGAATTGAGCTCACTAAGCCTGTCTCTCTAATCTATGTTATTGACGACATTTTCGATGTTCATGGGACATTAGAACAACTAACTGTTCTTACAGATGCAGTTAACAGGTAACACAAACATTTATATATATATATATATATATATATATATATATGTATCCAACTAGCAAAATATGTGCCTTGGCCTAATAAGCTATATTTTATTTTGCTATTCAATTCTAATTTTTATGTGCAAATTGATCTTTTGATTCAGATGGGAATTGACTGGCACGGAACAGCTTCCTTGCTTTATGAGAACTTGTTTAAGTGCTCTTTATGAAATTACCAATGATTTCGCAGAAAAGGTCTACAAAAAGCACGGATTGAACCCTATAGAGACCTTAAAAAAATCGGTAGGACCCACTTTTATTTCATCATGTTATTTTCATTGTGTTGTGTACACACAGACAGAGATTTATATACAAAGCACTAAGTAAATATATTGAACATTTGTGTGAAACAGTGGGTACGATTGTTGAATGCCTTTTTGGAAGAGGCACATTGGTTGAATTCTGGTCATTTGCCAAAGGCGGAGGAGTACTTGAAGACTGGAATCGTGAGCACAGGAGTCCATGTGGTGCTTGTCCATGCGTTCTTTCTCTTTGATCAGGATATAACGAAGGAAACTGTTGAAATTTTGAATGACTTTCCAAACATTATATGTTTAGTGGCAAAAATTCTTCGTGTATCTGATGATTTAGAAGGAACTAAGGTAAAACTTTGTCTCTCATGACATTTAATACTTTTTTTGAGAGAATATATTATTAGCGTACAGTAGATGAGATGTGAATCGATATGATATCTCATACCCATGAATATAAATAATACTTTTCCTTTTGAAAATATAATAGGTGTTCTTTTTTATTTGAGTCATTATCTTTTTATGGGATAGTCTTTCTTTTTCTAACCAGCAACCATATGTAATAATGTGTTATAATCGATGCAGAGTGGGAATCAAAATGGTCTTGATGGCTCATACGTTGATTGCTATATGAACAAATATGAAGACATTTCAACTAAGGACGCACAAAAATATGTTACCGTGCTGATTTCAAGAGAGGTTTATTCTAAGACGAGGTGCCGGTCAACACCTCATGTATGAGGTGTCCTGTTGGACAAATGGGAAGTTGAGACACAGGCCTACATGGAGCATCACTTTGTGTTTAGTTTGTTGCTCTGTGTACTTAATTGTTAATAAAATCATTTTTTGAAATTAAAACCAAAAAAGTCATAGAAAAGAAAAAAACAGATCTATGCGCCGGTTCTTCAACAACCCCGGACCACCCACTTCCATGGTGGCACAACCCAACGACCGACGGCTAACCCAAACGACTGCATCAACCACCCATTTCGAATAGATCTACTCGTGAAATGGGTTTGAACATGGAGCATGATTGCACATCAGATCTGAAAAAGAAAAGGAGAAGAATGTGTGGTTCTCTTCGTCTAAGAGCTTTGATTCACCCACTTCCTTGGCTGTGCCCACCTTGCAGAGGACTTGTGGCCACCTATCCCGATGACGGCAGCCACCCATCACGAAGGCACCCATTCGCGAAGTGGGTGTGAACTATGGAGTATGATTCCACATCAAAGCCAAAAAAATATAGGAATGGCCTCAATCAATCTTAGTTTTTTCAATTTTTTTTCATTTTTGTGCGCATTTTGCAGTATATTCTTGAGTATGTAGTCTGTTGTTAATCTCAAATAACTTCACTAAAAAAATTATTGATTAACAATGACTTCTTCTGCATAATTTGCTTCATTAATACATTTTTTGCGGGTAATTTGTTGAAGTCGTGATTACGTAGGAGAACATGAACGTCTGGAATTTTAGTTTGTTAATTAAGTGGAATACAATGTGTGTCCGAAGGCTTGAGTTTGGGTTGAAGGATTTTGGGAAACTCTTGAGGTTTATGAGATTTCATGTAGTTTGAAGAAATGTACTTATAGAATTTGGATGGTTTTTTGCTCTGGTATTTTATTTTTGTCAATGTTGTGTTTCAACTCATCACTTGTTGTGTGAGTTGTTGTCTGAAGTCTGAATGCAGTTGGGTAAGGTATCAAAGACTTATGCTCTGAACAGGGAATATAAAAGAGAATGAGAGAAAGCATTGAATTCAAGAGAATGATGAATGTGTATTTCACTTGTTGTTGAATTAATTACATGGAATTACTTATATACTTGATTACTGATTTGATGCTAGAGATTGAACTAAAAAATAACAGAAAAATAGTTGAGGTGGCCCATTTGATTAAGGTCATGCTAACTGATACAAAACTGACCAGCTAACTCTTTTATAGGCTATTTAAGTTGATACTCAATTTGTGTATTGGTAGTGGTGATGAGTTTTATGTACATGAACAATTGAGATAAATAGTGCAGAATAATTGCATGTGTGTTAAGCCTATGATAAGTGTAGGATGAATGCACTCAGTAGAAGTGGTCAGTGTCTCATTTAGCTCTTCAGAATTCAGTTGTTGTATGTCGCTTGCTCCCTGGACTCGTGGAAAAATGAGTAGCTTACTAGAGAGAATAGGACTTTAAGATGCAGGTGTATGTGCTAAATAAAGTGATTATCCATGGTCATTTTTTAGTTCTTATTGTTTTTCAATATGAGCAATGATTTGTGTAGGAGTAGGAGACTGTGCTAGCTATTTTTTCTGTGAATATTGATTACATTTGATTTTACTCATGATGTACTAGTTGTAATTTTTGTCTTGTAGAGCTGCACAAAGAAGGGCCCATCAAAGTATGAGACATAGAGAGAATTGTAAAGAGATTACACGAGAGCATCTGCCCATGTCCATGCCCACAAATATCATCATCAATATGAAGAGTTTAAAGTTGTTTATTTCATTATGATAATTCATGTAATACTTCAGGAGCAAGAGATAAACCAATAGGTGTATCAATAGTTGTTGACGCAATATACTTTTAGTGGTCATATGCAATTGTAAGTTGTACAAGTGGAAAACATGGCAATGAACCTGATCAATGAAATTGCTCTGAAGACTCTTTAAGCTATCATATTGCCTCTTCATCCATTGCAATAGAATCTTAGATGGTGTCAATTGTTTGATTTCAGAATAAGTTTTGTGGTAGTTATAGAATTCAATTTTGGTGAGATACAACTTACAAAGATTGCAATAGATTTGATCCGAGGAATTTATCCTCATTTTTTAAGTTTCATTGGATGTTATTTACAAAGCAAATTATGTTGGTTACTCTAAACCTTATGTGTTAATTGCTCACAATTCACTTTTTGCAACATTAAGCAATTCAAAGGGAGCAACAAGTAAGCATCAATTACCAAATGAACATTTAGATTCCATCAATTAAGACTCGAAACATTTAGATGCTCCTAATCTGACGGTTTTTAACATGTTAAAATTTAGCAAGTGAACATACAGGGAGCAGCAAGTGAGCCCCCAAAAGTTAAAGATAGTGAAGAAACATACAAATATAAGTTAAACAGAGTAGGGAAAAATAAAAGTAGAGTAGGGAAAAGTAAAACAAAGTCGAAGCAACAAGTTCTTATAGAAGGCCTCTAACTAAGACAAGCATTTCCACCCAGATAATTTCCTTCAACACAAATGACAACTAATTTGTTGTTGGGTTGCACATCACCAAGCATATCTTCAACCATCTCCTTAACCAACTTCTACCTACATACACAAACCAGTAAGTAAGAAAAAAAACATTGAAAACATAAGGACAATATCAGAAAAAGCATTGACTAAGAAAAAATTGTTGCAAACCTAAAAAACTTCATGAATAGCAATACATAAATCAATACGAAAGATCCGGATGTTTGGCAATCGAAACTCATTATGGCAATTAAAGTGATTTAAAAAGACACAAATTAGGAACTACGAATATTACTTGGGAAGAACAGATTGGTGGATACAAATATAAAGTGAACATAGCAAATTAAACCTTGCCTGCTACTAGAATTTCCGCAAAATCTCATTAATTGAAGCTTGAAGACGCTATTGATTTTGCATTACAACATCTTCATTATGGAGCATCGAAGCTTCAAGACGTTGTTGATTTTGCATTATAGCATGTTGGTTTTGGAGCACAGTTTCAATTTTGACCTCTAGCTGCTCAACCTTATATGTGTTTTCATCCAAATATTTTTTTTCATTTCATCCAAGCTTTCATTTGGAAACACAGGAATAGAAGCATAGCAGGAAGATAGCTCAGTAGATTAAGGTTCTTGATTAGGAAGAGCGGGGGGCGGTGAATTAGGTTGAGGGGAAGACTTAATCATTCGGGGTAAATCACCTGCAATCCCAGTCCTAATCCATTTCCCATCTTTCTTTGCAAATGACATGTATCTCATCCAAGAAACATCATAAGAACCCTTTTCAATGGACCTCTAAAGGATTCATGATCTTGGTAATGACCATCCCATATGGCAGGTGACTTTTGTCATGGCTTAAAATGCTTAACATTGCTTGGACAATGATATAACCCAAATTCAATTTTTTCCCTCATTAGGCTGACCACATCTAGAAAAGAGGGACTTTTGTCAATGCATTTTGTTTGCCATACTTGGGAACTACCACATGAGTGATGAAGTGAAATAGGATCCGATAATTGACAATCAGTAGGTTTCCAGCATCAGGATTCTCGTCATATGGTATCCCTGTAACCTCCTTAATGACTTGTTTAGAATCAAAATCACAATTGGGATTGCTTACAAAATACACTAGCTCACTACCAGAGGGCTATATTCCTAAACATCTATTAACCATGTCATCATCGAATCTTATGACAGTCCCAAGCACATATGTTTTTAGGAAATTGGTATCGTTGTCCCTAATCATGTTTGAGTAGAATATACATACCAACCTCGGATATACCTCCTCCCTTAGCTGTATGAATGGTGCCCATCCTATTTGCTCCAATTTTTGGAATGCTGTGATACCTTCTTTGCGGAAGTAGTTTGAATTAACTGTCCACCACTTTATCAAAGGGCGGTTTTGGTAGTCCTGTATGTACCGATGCTTGGCATGATTCCCTTTGAATGTGAGGTGATCTTCTTCATCGAACTGTAACACCTTAGGCCTCTTTGTTGCATTTGCAAGCTTCGATTTTCGCTTACTCGAACGAGTCTTGCTTGTTGAATGAGTTGGCGTCATTGTCAAAAGGGAAAAGCTTGTTACTCGCTTTCTTCCTCAGTCACTATTGTTGTCGAAAATCAAATTGACAAGTCTCTGGTCTCTCTCACTCCGGTAATGATTCGTTTTGAAGGAGGAAGAATGTGAGCTCTAATTGTTGTGACTTGTAAGGACTAAGCACAGTGAGCAGGACAAAGGATGAAGATGAAAGAAGGTTTGGTCGCTGTTATTAATGGAGTACTTTGTTGTTTTTTCTTGGTCATGTTTGGTGGAGCCAAAGCCTAATAAAAGGACCCATATAAATAGACGGGCCATGAAGAGGTTGGTGGCCTGAGATATATTACATATATATTACGTTAAAATACTTGAGACATCTTTAAAAGTGATTTTTGAAGCTTGAATAATGGACAATCCTATAATTAAATACTGATGATTTTCAATAATATGCTAATAATATGTAATAATTGTAGTTTTAATTTTTCAAAAAAAGAAAAAAGAAGAATGATTAACGTCTTAAAAACTGTAAGTCTTAAATCATTCTAATTGTGAAGCCTGGAAGACTTTTCCTTATAGGAGTCTGGAATATTAGTATTATATATTATAGATTCTATATTTTGTTTCCATTCTTAATTATTCTTAATTTTAATTGTAGATTGTAATTTCAATGATTCTTAATCCCATGATTTTCTCTTAATGATTCTAATTTTATTGATTCATGTAATATTTAATGATTGTAATATTTGATTTTATTAATAATTAATAATTAAATTGTAAATTAAGTTAAAAAATTTGTAAACATAATTATTAAGAAAAGTGAATCCTAAATTACTATATGAATGACATGTGTACCCTAAAGCTCCGCATGAAAGACATATGTAATAGTTTCCATGAAATGACTCTCAAATATTATAATAGTAGATTAAATTCTTTGGACTATAATTTAGCAGAAAAAAATATCATCTTCCTATTTAAAATACATTGAACATGATTTTTTTAATATTTTTATTATCCCTTTTTAAAATAAGTGTATCAATGGTTAAGAATGAATCAAAAAATGTAAATCATTGTATTTTTTAAAGTCAAAATATTAATGGATAGAAGATGAAAATGAGAGTCAACTTGTCGATCTCTAATAGTTTATTAACATATATAAAAGTTTAACAATACATTGTACACTCTCTTGTCTAGGTGTAGATTTAGTAAAGTAGATGCTCTATCTTGTGAAATGTATAAGCTAACTTTTATTATTTGATAAACTAAAAATTAAGATATTTTTACTCTCAACTTTAAAAATTCATGCGTGCGTTTGATAACTAGAGCAATGACAAACTAAGCCTAATCATTGCCATCTGAAATTTGTGTTTTTGTTGTTTTATTGTGAAACGCGACGCATTATAATTTGTTATTTAAATGGGAAATTATTTTTGACTTCATCGTTTACAACGTTGTTCACCTTTTTTATTAATTAATTTAAATTTATCTAGTGGAAGCGACGCGTCCTTTTAACATAAATGGTGCATCGCATGCGGTTCAAATTTTAACTAGAAAAGGGTCATACTTAATATCTGATCGTGTCTCAAATAAAAGTGCCTTTACTGGAAGATATCTGCGACAAATAGGAAAAAAAGAAGATAAATTTCTTAAAATAAAGCACTGCTTTAAATTGAATGATACATATCTCTTTCAATTGCCGATTTATGAACTGCAAATTTCTGCCATAATTGATAAAATGATGAGCAAAACAGTTTTTTAACACTAGGCTAGGCTTGATTCCGGTGACAACTGATAGGCATTATGTGAATTATTAACTCATCTTAACTTAATTTGTCGAATTCGCAAGGTCAGTATCGGAAAAGCAAGCAACTTTTCTGGTCACGTGGGGCACAGTTCTTCGTTTCTTATAATAGAAAAAACTATTTTAAGAGTGGGTGTCTGAAACATATACCCACTTTATAATCATTGAATGTGATTGATGTCCCTATTTATTATTAACATTCATCACATCCAACGGTTAAAAAATAGATATCTATTTCATACACTTACTTTTGGGTGTTAAGATAACACTTGTAAATAGCAAGCGTGCCTCCCTTGCTGCTCCAGAAAGCAAACCCACACTTCCATATCCATCTCCACCACTCTTCTAAACTTCCTCTGCTCAAGTTCAACTTCCTTCACAAAACGCCTCAAATTCTCTATCACACCAAATCATACTCAACATAATAAATAATACTTCTCTCTAATTCCTCCCCAGCTAACTCCAAACTCCACTCCTCTATTCTCTTATCATCTCAGCTAGCTAGCCGTGTGAATCTGCAGAGAGATTAAGAAGCTACCTGTAACAAAGTTAGAGATTAAGTAGTATAGTGAAAAAAAATGAAAAATTTTTCAACAATATCCCACTTATAACTTACAACATGGACCACCAGATATATACATATGCATATATCCGTACGTAGCTAAATTGCCAAAGACTCGGCGAGCAGTGGAAGAATTTGTTAAGGAGGGCCTCTAACTTTGTTACAGGTAGCTACTTAATCTCTCTGCAGATTCACACGGCTAGCTAGGTGAGATGATCAGAGAATAGAGGAGTGGAGTTTGGAGTTAGCTGGGGAGGAATTAGAGAGAAGTATTGTTTATTATGCTGAGTATGATTTGGTGTGATAGAGAATTTGAGGCGTTTTGTGAAGGAAGTTGAACTTGAGCAGAGGAAGTTTAGAAGAGTGGTGGAGATGGATATGGAAGTGTGGGTTTTCTTTCTGGGGTAGCAAGGGAAGCACACTTGCTATTTATACGAAACGAAGACCTGT
The DNA here is from genome assembly GCA_031216105.1 of Dalbergia cultrata. NCBI lineage: Eukaryota > Viridiplantae > Streptophyta > Magnoliopsida > Fabales > Fabaceae > Dalbergia > Dalbergia cultrata. Next base: position 22,622,473 of record CM062353.1, on the reverse strand, counting down.
GCCCCACGTGACTAGAAAAGTTGCTTGCTTTTCCGATACTGACCTTGCAAATTCAACAAATTAAGTTAAAATGGACTATTTAATGCTTGTTGCTTTCAGTTTTTATTTATAATTTTTTATAATTTATAAAAGAAAAATTGAAAATTTTAAAAATTATAAATTTCAGTTTTGAGTAAATAGACAACAAGAGATAGGTCATAAGTGCTAATTAAAGTCAAATGATAAGAGAATACTCTCCTCATTTTTTATAAAATAATATTATTGAACTGTAAAATGTTCTATTAATATATTCTTATTAATTATTAGATGAAATGTGTGATTTAAATGAAATAGAATCCACATATTATCTGAATATAAATAAACACATACTAACATAATATCTCACACATTATAAATTTATCTTTCCCACACAATACAAGTGTTCGGTGGCATCTATCTATATATTTTTATCAACCCCACTGTAGCTCAAATATTGCCACATGTGAATCTCTTAATTTTTTTAAATTAAAATATATAAAATAAATAAAAAGCTATACCCCATTCTAATTATTACCTATTTTTAAGGAACTTATAGTACATAAAGCAAATATATTCTATAAAGACTATGTGCCTATTGATGACCTTTTTAACATTACCAAAAGCATAAAACTAAAAACTCAAATTTTATTAACTTAATGACAAACAATCTATTCATAACTATAATATAATAGCAGATTTCCTCCACTATTATTATCGATATTTTCTCTCATTTTTTTAATATTTAAATTACTTCTATTTAGTCTCTAATTTTATTCATTTATGTTCTGTCACTATGATTATTATGTGAAATATTCTTAAATTTATTTTAACTATTGTTAATACTATTTGTTTTATATTGAACTTTCATTTCTTTCATTCACATCTTTCTTAAGTTTCCATCTTTCATAATCATACATATTTTTATTTTTTGAAAATACAAATCAAATTGTAAGAACTTTTAATATTATGATAAGATGCAGAAAATACTTTATAAACTCATAATAATATAAGATTACACACAATAAACTAAACTTTAATTTCATACTTAATATCTTTAAGAAAAAGCTATCCAAATATAATTAGAACTGTTTTAAACCTTATTTTGTTATAAAAAAAAATAACAATTATAAAAGCTTCAAACATCTAAAAGTAATTCTATTAAAATATTAATATAAATATGACAAGTTTTTTCATTTAATATATTAACATAAAACAAAAATGCAGTTGAAAAATTAAAAATCAACTAAATCAAAGTCCCATTATGTTTGAATTGCAAATGGGCTTGGTGTGACCGATGCAATATAAATGGGCTTGGTCTTTAATGTAGTCTATGTATTTTTTCTGCAAGGAAATATATGTGTTTGGGGCTTATATGTAGGCAACAAATAAATCATTGCCATGGAAGGCCATTTTTTTGGTTAGGTGATTATAAATCCCAACATAAATTATTAATTATGTAGTGTATGTATGCATCAGACATGATTTAGAGTAACAACCGAAATTCTAAATCCACTTGGCTTATTAATCGACCTAAATAAAGATCCATTGATTTCATATTGGGAAGCTAGTTCGAACCACATAGAATAATAATTTTGGACAAAAAAAAAAGAGAGTAATAATGGCATTATAGTTGTTGATCTATTTAGTTGCTCCACAATTTTGGCAAAGCAACCGAATGAGGAAAAGCACAGAAATTGACCTCAGCAGTCCAATATACTGGAGAGATGAATTACTTATAACAAGAAACAATATATTGAATACATGAAAAGACGAATTACTTCTATTCAAGGTGAACCCATTTGAAGGGTTCCATAAGCAGCAGTAGTTAATATCACCACATGGAACTTCTGGGCATTGTAATGGTTTGCTTGACACTCAATGAGATCACTCTTCCACATCACCCACACTCCTCCTCTATGACCACCCTTTAGGGTGGTGATATAGCAATTAAAGGGTAAGTGCTTGATAGCCTTCATTGCAGCAACTCCAAGTGAAGCCGTGTTTGTAATTATCAAGATGTCAGGCCGGAAATAAGCGCTAAACCCGTTAGTAGCTTTAACAAAATCAGGTTGAGTGAAATCTCCACAGTTCCAAAGAAGTATTTTCGGTTCAAACTCGTATGGATAGTGAATATTGAGTGGGATAGGTTGGTTTGGGAATGGGTTAGGACCCTCATTATTCATCCATGTTGGCCAATCAACATGCATGTTGTCCTTGGTGGACATAATCAGAGGAGAAAATGTGACATGATGCATAAGGTTATCACTTGTCAGGACCTAAGCAATTATATAACACCATGGTTAAATAAAAGTAACCAAACCATTAATGAAAATGTGCACATTATGTATGCAGTAAGAGTACAGTAGCATTAGACTAATAGAGCAACTAAAAGTAGTGATTTACCTTGACATTGGTGACCTTAATCTCCATTGCAACAATTTTTTATATGGCCATGACAACAATTACTCTGTCCTTGTTAGGATGAAGCTCTAGTCTTTTTGGATGGTAGAATATGTTCATTTTCTCTTGTGGGAAGGATGAAGAGGTGCTCCTAACACTTATGTCATTTGAAGCTCTGGCTAGTGGAGTTGTTGAGCCATGATCATCATGAAAACATGGCAACTTGAATGATAGCATTTGCTCCATTGAAAGGAAAAGGATTTTTGTATAGTCATGAGCTGTTGTTATGATGAGGACATTGTTTATTGCCCTAATAAAGTCCTCTTCAAAACACCTGTGTTATTGTACAAGGATTCTGTAATGTCACGTTGAACCATAATACACTCCCCTTATAAAGTATCCCCCACATCTCGTGAACTAGTGTATCTATCTACAAAAAAAGTGTTTAGAAACATGGATGTATTCTTTAGGGAGAAAAGGGTTGTAATTTTCAATATAACAAAAAATATTGATCACTATAGAGGATTACCTATCAAAAGGCAAAGGCTGTTAAGAGGCAACAAAGAGTTTTTCCTAGAACAAGCACTTTGTTTCAATTGAAATGTGCTAAAGAAGAAGCAAAGAGTTTGTTAAAGCCTCAGAGCTTGCTGCTCAGATTTGGAAGAAGGGCAATAGAAAAAGAAAATTGGGAATTAAAAGATAGCAGAGGCATGTAAGGGTATCGTCCAGAGGTTTTTTTTTTTTTGGGAAGAGGCATGGTGCTCCTTGTTGTTGACTTGGCCTCAATAGGCATAGGTCATCAGTCTATGTTACACTTATTTAGGAGGGAAATGAGACTAAAGAATGGTTTTGTCCATATGCATAGCATACCAGAATTGTGAAATTTAAAAGCAATGCGCGTTAGACATAGCAAGAAGAATCCATTTTAGGGATTTTTCCTAATTCATTATATCTGTAAAATGCTTTTGATGTATTTTTCTATAGAAATCCAAAAACAATATTGTTACGTAAATATAGGAATTTTGAATATTACATCTAGAAAACAACCATCTTAACCTTCAATTCAAAATTTGTTCGTTATCCTCATTTGAACACATCCCACATCTACTCTATTGCTCCTTTTGGTAATCTTTTTTCCCTAATCCTATAACCGACCTTTCAAACAACACATATTCAAGTCTCTTCAAGCATGGAGGGTGATGGATCTTTTGAGTGCATTAACACTCCAAACACTTCAATCCGTGGAAGCCATTTTTGCATGTGTGGCCTTCGTTCCAAGTTGCAGACTTTGTGGACAGAGGCAAACCCAAGTAGAAGGTTTTTTGGGTGTCCAAGATATGGAACTCTAGGACATTGCAACTACTTTGCTTAGTGTGACCCACCGGTTCCAAAGAGATCCACTAAAGTCATCAATGGATTACTGAGGAAGAAGAAAGATCTTGATGATGTCGTTGAAGCTCAAAACATTGAGCTATTGGTATTGAACCAGAAATTAGAAAAGCAAAATGTTAAATTAGAGGAATTAGGGTGGAGGGTAGAATCATACAAGCTTAAAGTGAAGAAGCTCCATGTTATACTAGCTTCTGTACTCATTGCCTTGTTCATAAAGTTGTTTGGGTAGAGCACTAAATGTGTGTATGTTATGTTTTTTAGTTGATGTAATTGGTTTTGATGATATTGCAATGTATTTTGCGACTGCGTTTCCAATTCTCGTGCTTTTTTCTAAGTTACTACTATAAACCTTAATCCTTTAATGAGCAAGAATTAATATTGTGACAAAATTGCTCTTGTAATTGAATATCCTTTGACATAAAATACAGAGGTATTAGTGAGTTGTTGTTATCTTTAGCATAGGATAATGAAAATCAATAGTCAATTAATTCCCATTTGATAAGAGGAACATATGGAAAATGCAAAAACAAACATAATTTCATTTTTGCCAATTAGTTGTGCAACATATAGAGGTATTAGTGAGTTGTTGTTATCTTTAGCATAGGATAATGAAAATCAATAGTAAATTAATTCCCATTTGATAAGAGGAACATATGAAAAATGCAAAAACAAACATAATTTCATTTTTCCCAATTAGTTATGCAACTAAAGAGATTGATCCAAACATGCTTGTATTAATATTTTAAAAAGATTTTTACAATATATATATGTTTGTGGTAGCTATTGCAAAAAAAAAAAAGAAGAAGAAAAGCATCCAATTCATGGCTACAAACCCGAACCCAAAATCCAAAATACATACATTCCATATGATCAACCAGTATATAAGTTATATAAATAAAAAAGGTCAGAAAACCAATACACATCATGCTCTTTTTGGTATTGAAGAAGTTGTGTCCTTTAAGTCACTTGGGAAGTTGTTAGCAACACTAGACAAGGCACGGTATCCTACCTCCTCCATAATGGCCTCGGGGAGCAACTTCATTGGGGCAGGGTCAGGTACCCGAATGGTGGAGTCTCGGTATCTGATCTGGTTCCCCCTTTGATCATACACCTCCTTATTGAAAGATTTTTCCTTGATGTAGTTGAGGCAAAACCATGCCTCACCCTCTATTCCATAAAAATGTCTGAGCCAGAAGAGACCATCGATAATGAAGGCATAATATGGATCCCGCCATTTGTACTCTAGTGTAAAATAATTCCTTTTCAGGCAATCACATGAAGACCCCTTTGAACTTCATGCCCAAAGCGCTGCATGAAAGCGACATTTATGAGGGTGCTCGTTTGTAGAAAAATGGGTAACATAAATTATTAACAAACTTCCCACATTAGAATGCCTGACAAATATGAAAAAAAGGCTACTAGAAATAGTACACAAAGATCCTACAACACACAACCAACAAATTGAAAAAAAATAGAGAATAAAAAGATAATCTTTTAAAACTATTACCAAATCAACGAAGCTCAAGATGTTGACTATTCTGAGCTGCTTGTTTCTCCTTTCAATACTTTCTGCCAGTGTCAACTCCATCAAGAAATGGGAGGAGGGTAGTAGAATGGTCGGGTCTGTGACTGTGTTTGGGGTTTCCAGTTGCTGATAGAACAAGTGGTGTGGAGGTGCACTTCCTTGTCATTTATAATGGGGTATTGTATGGTAAAAAATTCACTTGAGGATGCTAAGCCTCAGTGTGACTGATGGAGTTATTTTTCCTTTTTTTTTTTTGGGTCTTGAAGGCCTTAGACCGATGGAGTTCCTAATAATGTACAAAGAACACTAAGTAGATAAAAATGGGCACATGTGGGAATGAATGTTATTTATTCAACCAGCAAAAAAAATTAAAATTTTTAGTAAAATATCTAAATACATGGCCCTCCATTTTTGGGCGTTAATAAAGACAGGATTAAATTGCACCACCACATTTAATCTTTAAAACAACTATTACCAAGTATAACGGAACAGAAATATATTTCAAAATTTGATTATTGATTAAATAGAAAGTGAGTAGTTAAAAGTTCGGGCATAGCCATAATATAAAAATATATTTTTATGTTCATCATTATTTAAATTAAAGGGGAATTAGGATATATTTCATCTAATCCCAAAAGGACAGTATGATTTGCCCTTCTTACAATATAATCGTAACAATTGTTACATGACTAAATTATATAAAAATTATTATATCATGTTTATCTTTGTATGTTGTGATATTTTCAATTAAACAATGAACCCGTGTTTCTATGAGAGAAAAAAATATAGGAATATAACTCTAACCCTAACCCTTAGTTGGGCTTACATCTTGCATGGTCATTGATGTACCCCTAACCTTAACCACAGTGCCGACCCTAGCTCAATGGTGTAACCCTAATAACCCTAATCATAATTATTAGTTGGGCTTATACTTTGCATGGCCATTGGTGTAACCTTAACCCTAAACCTAACCCTAACCATACTGTCATCCCAAGCTCAATGTTGTAACCCTAACCCTAATGATAAGTATTAGTTGGTCTTAAACCTTGCATGGTCATTGGTGTAACATTAACCTTAGTGCCAACTCTAGCTCAATGGCATAACCCTAATCCTAACCCTTAGTTAGGCTTACACCTTGCATGGTCATTGGTGTAACCCTAACCATTGTGCCAACCTTAGCTCAATGGTGTAACTCTAACCCTAATCATAATTATTAGTTGGGCTTACACCTTGCATGGTGATTGTTGTAACCTTAACCCTAACCCTAATTGTATTGTAAACCTAAGCTCAATGGTATGACTCTAACCCTAGCCATTAGATGGGCTTACACCTTGCATGTCATTAGTATAACCTTAACCCAACTATAATGCCAACCCTAGCTCAATGGTAGAACCCTAATCTTAACCACAACTATTAGTTGGGCTTACACCTTGCACAGTTTATTGGTGTAACCCTAACCTTAACCATAGTGCCAACCCTAGCTCAATGGTGTAATCTTAATTAACCTTAAATAGTAATCATTAGTTGGGCATAACCTTGCATGGTCATTGGTGTAACCCTAACCTTAACCCTAACCCTAATGTTAACTCTTGCTCAATGGTGTAAACCTAACCCTAACCCTAATTTCAGTACAAGGAGCTACGAGTCAACACATTACCTTTGATGCCTTAACCAACGTCCGCCACACAGTATCAAACAAGCAACAGAAACAATGTCTTTTTAGTTGCTTTTGTAGGCAAAGTGAAAGGGACCTTACCCATTGGTGGCACACCTATGGCCTAATATGCTTCTAACACCTTGTCGTGTTGCCCCAATACCTGCACCCCTTTCTCATCACTAGCTATCTATTTGTAACACCCTAACTTTTAACCTAATATGCTCGAGTCGCATTCCGGTTAATTATTAGTTGTTACACCTTTGTTTCAGAAATTAACTTATTCTTCTTTAAAATCCAAGTAATAAAAATACGAATAACTATTTTTTGAACTTTAAAACCAAAGTGCGAGTCATGTGCATGTATAAATATCGGTAACACTCACATAATAATAGCAATCATAAAACCCTCATCATGATATATATGAAAGCCAAAGCATAACATATCACATATCAAATTATCATATCATATCTATAACATAATAGCGATGTCCTATATACATAAAGGATATCAAAAGATATTAAATCCACTAATAAGGTTGCACATACACTAAACCAAAACTAAACATAGTTATCACCAAACTAGCCTAGTCTCCGTTACATGTCCATTGAGGGATTAGGCTATGCCAAAGTATAAGGGGATGACAAAAAAAGACTATCTCGATGCTTCCACTGCGACCCTCTGATCCGGTTCATAGCATAGCTCCCACGCCCGTATCTCAGGCAAAGTCACAAACAACGCCATCATCCTCGTCTGGAGACGACATGGAATAAAAAGGAGGGATGAGAATATTCAAGATTCTTAGTAGGGCTTCCCAACTCTAACACAAGTGTCATCGTCATCGTCCCCTACCACTTCGGTTTTCATTATGAAAGAGATATACATGCATAAAGTTCAATTTCAATCTTCTCAAAATCCTTTATCCGAAGTGGGTGTCTTTTAGCATGGGTCTTAATGGCATGAATGCAATAATTATCTCATGTATGCATGACAATAGCTTAGGGGCATAAGTAACACAAGCAATTAACATAAGCATACAAATTTATAACTCAACATAATATTAGGTATATAAGCAAGAGGAGGATTAGAGGACTAAAGTCACTTAGCACATATCACATGATTAAATGCACTGATGGGAGAATGAGATAAAATATGCATAATCACCTTTGCTTTACTTTCTCACAACTGAACTCTTGAGATCCTTTCATAATAACCACCCTCTTAAGTAACCATCCTAAGCCAACCATCTCACCTTCCCCGGCAATTTTATAATAGCCACCAAAACTCCACCTCACCGATTACCTAGGATGAGGTCAACCTAACTAACCGTCGCTAGATTTAACATGGGGTAATAAAGGGGGAAACACATCACTTCCTTTCTTTCTTATGATGAGTATGCAACTTCTTTTGGATCACCTTTCATAATCTTTAATTCGGGGAGTCCAAAGGATCACTTCCTTATTGGATTGCCTCTCATAACCTTTAATTCGGGTAGTCTGGAAGATCATCTCCATGTATCTTATGCCATATAATTAGAGATGTATGCATGAACATAACATTGTAAATATCATCATGACTTCTCATATAACACTTCATGCTCATAAATTCCATAAATTTTCTTAAGTTCACAAATTTGGCATAAATCCGGCAGCATAACGGCTGGAAACGGAGTTTCCCCAAATTTGCTACCTACCAACAAACACATCAATCATACATCTCAATAGCTCAATCTTAATTATAGCATTCCACAATTAATCACATAATCATATCTCATTTTCATACATCCATTAACACATATCATTATCAATTCTATTGAAAGCTAAATATGCTCCTACCTAGTATGCCGGAATCATGGACTGGACTCAGCTAGTGCACATGCTATGCTTATCAACATAAGATATACATACATAGGTAGGGCATTACAAATCATCATTAAGCATTTTGTACGAAAGCGTACCCAGTTTATCGTAATCGCATCATAGTCCTGTGCGGGTTAGAACTTACGACCTGGCTTGACCTAATTATCAAAATTAATTCCTTAAGCATCCAAGGGACTCACCCCAAAGGTTTTCACTAACTTTTGACCTCAAAAATATTTTCAAATAGTATTGGATAGCAAGGCAGTGTTTTAAAATTAATCTGTTTCGGTGTTCTAGAAATCGCATTTTCGACCCTTTTTTATTTCCGATTTTTCCTAAAAATATAAAATTAATTCTTGCCACCTCTAATGGGACTTTTTACACATAAAATCAGTTTCAAACAGAATCCTCATCAAAATAAATATACCAAGGCAGTAGATATAAAATCTCAAATTTTAGAAGTCTAAAAAACACGTTTTCAGTTCTTTCTAGTTTCTAGTTTTTCTTAAAAATGCTCAAAATGATCTTTACATCAACTACTAGAAATTTATACATATTTAGCTCATTCCAAACATCTCTTTACAGAATTTGAAATGCCAAGGCAGTAGCAAAAATCTATTTTCTAAAAGTACCTAAAAATTGTTTCTTTGACCTGTTCTTGTTACTAGTCTTTCCTAGGATGTCAAAAATGATTTTTGCAATAAGAAATAAAAAATTTTACATGTCTAATCCCATCCAAACAGAACCTGATAGAATTAAGAAAGCCAAAACAGTGGCCAAAAACTTGGTTCCAAAATCATTTAAAAATCATATTTTCTAACACTTTCATGACACTAGTTTTTCCTCATTACTTTATTCAAGATCAAGGAAGCACTTGAAACTATTTTTACCTCTTTGAATGCTCAAAATCAAAACCAAACAAAGACCGTTGATCAAAATTCAAGAATAAACCTTTGACTCACAAAAATACCATTTTGATTTTGCTTTGTAGCAACGCTTCTAAAACACAACTTTTAAGAGTTTCAAAGACATAGAGCTTGAGCCATAAAATTAAATAACTCATCTCAAGCCCAACATTTTTTTCATGGCCGAAATGCATATGCATTGAGTGTGGCCATGATTTAAAATTTTGTTTAAGATCCAAGGACAAGTTTTGAGCTTTAAGGTCTTAGGTGATAACTTGAAAGTAAACATGCTATGCATCTTATTTTTATCTTCAAGATTTAAAGGTGATAGCTCAAAAGTAAATATACTATGCAAATCCATTTTTATCTTCAAGATTAAGGTGATAGCACAAAAGTAAACATGCTATGCAACTTACTTTTATCTTCAAGGTTAAAGTGATGACATCAAAAGTAAATATGCTATGCACTTCAGTTTTATCTTCAAGCTTTAGGGTGATGGCTCAAAACAAAAACATGCTATGCAAACTCATTCTTATCTTTAGATTTAGGTGATAGCATAAAAGTAGATATGAATGCAAGCGCATTTTACATCTTGTTAACTTAAAGCTCAAAAACCCTTACAAGATTAGTTCTTGCTCCTAGTAGATCTTAAACATTAGTGAGCTTTAGAGTCCATCCACACCATGGTTCCAACAACCTTATTTCTTGGACTCACCATCAAGCTCAAAACAAAGAACAAAGAGAAGAAAATAACCAACAACATTTCATTTCTATGTTTTTCTTTGAAACCAAAAATAAAAGGAAAATAAGAGATGAAAACCGAAAAGCAAAGAACCAAGAAGAACAAAAACTTAGGCTTTAGAGATCTTAAGGTTGGTGATATCAAACCACCATCAAAGATACTCATCATCAAGCCATGGTTCCAACACTTTATTTGCAACCAAGAACCAAAAACATAGAGGAAAGAAAACTAAAAATCGAAAATATACATCAAGAGGAGGAGATCCAAACCAAAACATAAAGAAAGGAAAAACCAAAAGAACTTGTCCAACGAACCAACAAAGAATCCAAAAATAAAGCAAAGAAAAGCAAAGGAACTCAAAACCAAACCCTACCAAAGATCTTGCCTTGAAAGAAAGGAAGAAGCTTGGCCTCTTGTAAAGGAATGAGAAGAAAAATCTTCTCTTGGAGGCAAAGTGCTTTCGGCAACAAAGAAAGAAAATAGAGGAAGGATTTTTCTTGTGTTTTTGAGCTTAAGAATGGAAAGGTTGTGTGTTTATGAGGTGGTTTATGGTGGTGGTGTGGTGGTCTAAGGTGGAGAGGTGGTGGAGGAAGAAGCTTTCTTGGTAGTAGAGGAGGAAACTTGAGCTTGAGAGAAAGTATGAGTACTTTTTTGACACAAATGTTTCTCCAAAAAAGTGAATGGTAAAGAATGAAATTTTTGGGTTGGAAATAAAATAAATATGATGGTAATTTTGGGGGGAGGAAACATATCTCTTCTAAGTGCATCATCACATGGAATGGTGTAGGAATGGCTAGGTATGAGCTTGGGTATGGTGTTCTTTGAGTGTGTAAGTAAAGAGATTTTGACTTTCACTAAGCAATCTTAGATCCTAGTTATTCTCAATTAATTATTTTGACTCTAGATTAATTATTAAAATTAAATTACCTTTAATTAGATTCTAATATCGCTTATGTTTCCTTAATCGTTTAATTAAGCTCATTATGCACTAATCTAGAGGTAAAAATGTTATTTCACACCAAAACTCTCCGGATCCACTCGGACTCATCCAAACATCAAGCATTATGTAAAAACAACATTTTAAATCCCAGGAAATCTTTCCGGTTCAGTCGGCACTAAATCCCGCATAAAAACACTGTAGGGGCATTTTCGTCATTTTGTGCCGAAAGTCCAGAAAGTGAGATTTTCACCTCTGTTATTATTTCTTAGGCATCTAATCCCCTTCAATTAACAAACCAACCCCTCGAGGATGGCTTGAATTAGCCGTCCTCGAATTCCGGGCAAAAATGACCTCAAATTTTTGCACAGATCGCTTTCTGGTCCTCATGTAATTTATTCCTATTGTAGAAATAAACCTTTGAGGGTGGCCAAGTTGGTCGGCCTCGGTTTCCGCAGCAAAATGACCTAGGGGCATTTTGGTCATTTTTGCTAAACAGAGAAAAATCAGGCCGTTACACTGTTAATATAATATTATCATAAACATTAATAACTCAATTTAAAATTTAATTACTTATTATATAAGTTATTTAGTCATAACTTAAAGTACCACCAACAATATGCAAGTTACGTGAATATGATTGGAATACATTTATAATAATCATATTCATATTTAAAATTTTAAAATAATATTTAAACACAATTAATTACATAGCATATTAAGGTAAACCATATTTATTCAATAATCCTCTTCGAAGTGTATCGATTATATTGAGTGATTGACGGTTGTGTGACCAATGAATTTATCTATACAAGTTCAGATGAAAGGGTTTGATTAAACACGGCCATTGAGTAATTAACTAAAATTAAGTAACAAAAAAAGTTAAATTTTCCATTTGAATCAAACTCACAATTGTTTCACAAAACTCATAATTAGTCGCAATTTAATGAGTATCTATCTAGTTATAGTTAGATATATCTCTCTCAAAATATATATATATACACGCACACATTAAAATTCACTTTATTTTGCATATAATAACGCACACATTAAAATTCACTTTATTTTGCATATAATACTATATATATATATATATATTAAAAAATACTTCAATTTGCATATAATAATATTAATAATCGTATTACACTTGGCAAGGGTTATTATATCTTTTAAGCATAATATAATTTTAAATATGAAATATTAGATTATTCTAATAATAATATAGTTTTATTTTATATCTCGGTCTAATTTTTAATAAGATTTCGGTGTATGGAGCTCTTTTTTAAAAAAATTTTGTTATGTTTATTGCATTAAAGTTCAAACAGATACATTAATTGGGCTTGGTCATTGGTGTAACCCTAACCTTATCCATTAGTTGGGCTTACACCTTGCATGGTTATTATCATTGGTGTAACGCTAACCCTAACCTTAACCCTAACCATTAGTGGCAACCCTAGCTCAATGGTGTAACACTAACCCTAACCTGAGTGCTAACTCTAGGTAGATGGTGTAACCCTAACCCTAACCCTAACCATTAGTGCCAAACCCAGCTCAATTGTGTAACCCTAACCCTAAACCTAACTACTAGTTGGGCTTAAACCTTGTATGGTCATTGGTGTAACTCGAACCCTAAACCTACCACTAACCATAACCTTAGCTAGTGTCAACCCTATGCTGATGGTGTAACCCTAGCCCTAACCCTGACCCTAACTGTGATGTCCGTACAAGGAGCTACGAGTTAGAACGTTACCCTTGAGCCTTGACTAACGTCCCCTACATGGTATTAAACAAGCAAAAGAAATAATGAGTGCCTTTTTAGTTGCTCCTACACACAAAGTGAAAGGGATGTTAAAGGGACCTTGTTCCTTAGTGGCAAACCTAAGGCCTAATATGCTTCTGACACCATGTCTTGTAGCCCCAATCCTTGTATCCCTTTCTCATTAGCTATATGTTAATATAATTTTTTCACTGAAATGGATATTTTGGGTGCTCAAGGCAAAAAGGAGTGACATAACATTACTAACTCAATTTTAAATTAATTGCTTATTATATAAATTATTAAGTTTTATTCATAATTTAAAGCACCATCAACAATATGCAAGTGTCTTGAATATGATTCGAATACAATTATAATAATTATAATCATATTTAAAATCTTAAAATAATATTTAATATAATTTTAGTTATAGTAATGTTAACATATCCTATTCAAGTTTGCTAGTACTACATGTGAAAGTAGTGTAATTACGTAGCTGGAATTAAAAATTTGTAAAGCTACAAGAACTCTCGAGGTCATTCATTTCTTCAACGTGAGAGATTATTGAATAAGGACAAACAAAAGCCGTATGCGAAAGTGAAAGCAACTTCTGCGTATTGCCTATTTCTAGCAAAATGTGGTAAGATACGTTTTCAACACAGGTTCACATAAAGGAAAAAGACAAATTGGCCTTGTGAGAAAATGTGATGTTGCTCTAAACAAAGTTCGTTGATTTCTTTAAGTCATACTATAATTGTGCTACAATGTAATTAAAAAAAATTTCAAAAAGTATTATAAGTTTCTCCAAAGCACATTCTCTTTTTTCAGTATAATAATGTGTGTGGAAAATTGATCTTTTCTACCTTGGTGAAAGTAAACCAAACACAGCTAACATTGTCATCAGGAGCATATATGCAACTATTATATAAAGTCGCTTTCATTTTAGTGGTAAGAGCAACTACAAGCATGCTTTTCTTACTGAATATGGATAATGGTGCATTTTAAAGAATTAGGAAGGATTTTCAAAATTCATCAAAATTTATATTCCTTCCTCCATTAACTCTTTCGAAAATTAGATGCTCCTCAAAATTTACATTCCCTCCTCAATTTTCTCTATCCAAGGTACAAGTTACTCAAAATTTACCTTCCCTCCTCCACTTTCTCTATACAACATCCTTAAAATTAGCATTCCCTCGTATTATTTTCTATATACAAGGTAGACAGGGTCGAAGTGTCAAGGCCTCAGGTATAACACTAATGGACAAGGATCCATCTCAAATCCCTTTCAGTTGGGTCGCAGGAGCAATTAAAAATAGATTCTTTAGTTCTAGGAATTTTATACCATGCAGGTGTCTCTCCATATTTTATGACCACCTAACCATTCATTGCTTATACTATTATACAACTTTTAAATTATTCTATGTAATGTCACTTATGGAGTTCATGAAAAACTTCATTATTGACAACATTTTTAGCATAATTATGTATTTCTAGTATAATGATATAAATTATGCAAAAATCATACATTTAATTGTGAATATATAGTAATATTCTCCATTCTCAAGGGTACCTTAACAATCAACAGTCAAATAGGCAACATGTATAAATTTTATGTGACAAAACTAAACACATATAATTTATAACCATAAAAAACACACGTAATTTTTTTGTACCTTTTGGTTAATAATTTTTAACTCAATTTTATAATTTGACAATTATTCTTTTAATATTTTCACTAAACCTTTAATTACTAAGTTTTATAAATAATATACCATAATTTTTCCTTTATTTAATTAATAGATTTTTGGGTCAATTAATACACATAAAATATCAAGGTAATGTATTCAATAATTACAATATGACTTATAGTAATTTTATAGTGGATTTAAACACCCATATGCGATAAGATCACTTGTTTATTGATAGACAGTGCATAGAATAATACATTAAGATTAATACAATAATATTGTAAATTCATGACTGATACTAAATTTATATATTTTATGAGTGATAATAGACATGTACATTACATTATATAGATATTAGCAATCTAAAAACTAAACTGCATTTGCACATTATTTTATGTGATAAAAATTGTGGTTAATGAATTAGGATGGACCGAAGATCCTCAATGTAAAATCAATGTAAAGATGAGTATGTTTTAATTTGAATATCTAAAATGAATGGATTTATGTGACGGAGCACATATGAAAAGCTCATAGGGAGGAAAAAATAAGCACTACCTCTAGTGGAAGAAGGTGGCTTTCCAGTTACTCTTCAATGTGTATGGTTGTTGGAGGGATGTGACCTTACAATTACAGATTCCTCTTCAATATGTATCGATTATATTGAGTGATTGATCAATGAATGTATCTGTACAGGTTGAAAGAAAGCCAAACAAATGAAAGGGTTTGATTAAACACGGCCATTGAGTAATTAACTAAAATCTACTAACAAAAATTAAATTTTCCTTTTAAATTACATCCATAATCCTTTTACACCTACCTCTATACTCATATTTAGTCGTAATTTAATGAGTATCTATCTAGCTATACCTAGATCTCCCTCCCCCGCCCCTATATTAAAATTCACTTCACATTGCATCTAATACTAGTAATAATCGCATTACACCTGTGGCAAGGGTTATTATATCTTTTAAGCAAAATATATTCTTAATTATCAAATATAAGATGATTGTAATAATAATATATTTTAATTTTATTTCTCAGGATAATTTTAAATAAGTTAGCGGTATATGGAAATATTTTTTTAAATTTTTTATGTTATATATTGCATTAAAATTCAAATAGGTACCTTAATCATTTAGCTTAAGATTTGATAACAGATTTTCACCTTAATTGTAAGAATTATTTGAAAAAGTATAATAATAATCTTGGGGTGGTTCAGAAGTATTTGGGCAATTCCTATAGAGATTAAATATCTAGGATAAAGCAACAAACTTAAGACAATAAAAAGAAAGGTATTCGTATATAAATCTTAATAAAAGATTAGTATGAGATATGAAACCAAACTATGTAACTCCATCTGTAGTGGAATAATTATAATTATTTATTTTAAAAATTTACTTTCTATATAATAATTGTCCATATTAAAAGTTTAAGTAACATTAATTATTTGTTTCTAATGGTATTTTTTTGTAATACCCTGGTTTTAAATAAAAGGTTTAGAAAAAAAATTCTAAACTAAATTTGTTTTTGAGAAAACTCCTAGGACCATGTTTGTTGAACCGATTTTATATAGAATTGATAATATATGTAATTGTTAGAGACTTTTATCATTGTTTCAATTGATTTTGTAACTGGTTTATGTATATGATATAGTTTTATAACTAGATGCAAAGTTTATAAAAGAGACTAGAACTACTTGACCCGATTCCAGGAAGAGGCATCACAAATTCCTGATCTCAACCCAGCAGTTGAACTACACCAAATCAGAATAGATCTGCAATCTGGGCCATTCAAAGAAAGCTTAGCAATCACTAGGCCGAAGACCATACATGAACTCCGCGAAAGGGCCCTCGGATACATTAATGCCGAGGAACTCCGAGCAACAGAAAAGAATAACCAAAAGAAAGACAAAGACAACTCAAGCCAGAAACACAAGGAGGCAAGCATAAGCACAGAAAAAACAACTTTGGATATTCAGAACTAGGATTCACCACTTATTCCCCACTCAATGCAAGAGCAAGTACTATCTTGACCGAAATATATAGTGCTCAGCTCTTAAAACCTGTACAAGGTGATTCTTAGCCAGGTCCAAAAGGCACAAACCAAAATAAAGTCTACGAGTATCATAACTCTAAAGGACACATAACTGATGAATGTAAAAGTTTGAAGAATAGGATTGAACGTCCCATCCGAGAAGGATATCTGAAATGATTTGTAAATGAAAAGAAAGAAGAAAAGAAAAAAGGCCGAGGTCAAGGATTCGTATCTGAAGTCTTATAACTTGAGCTGAGGTATATGCCCATATTGTCTAGTCCGGTATAATTTCATAGCCACAGTTATGGTAGAGTCAGATTGTTGGAATCAGATATATTCATAGCTCACAGAGAATTAAAAAAGATGTTAAAGGCTCTCATATTTAGAGGAATCGTTGCTTTACTTTGATTGACATAATCACATATAAGAGCACAGATACTATTATAACTATATGTGCATATAGAGAAATCCAAGTCACAAGGCTTATGTGAGAACCATATTTCTCACATGTTGGTCATGTATACTTAAATTAGGTGGTGACATTTTTATTAATAGTATTGACTTTTCATTACGGTATAAAAAATATTACCAATCAAATACACATAACTCCTCCAATCATACAAATAATAAAATTACAAAAGAATATAAAATAATAACTACTAATTATAGTAAATACAAAAATAAACAAATTAATTTATACTCAAAAAGGTCACCACGCTACGAGTCATTATTCCATGATGGAGGAAGAAACCATCTCCCATCGAGAAGATGTCAAAATTTTCCCCTCATTACATGGAAAGATTAAAAAAAGGAAAAAAGGTGAAAACATTGAAAGGTCATGTCTTTCAAAATTAATTTGACGAGTGTATATTTAATCCTAGCCAGAAGCCACATTTGATATTTACTTTGCCACTTTCAGTTGCATAATCCTCGCCACATTTGATAGTTACTCTCCCACTTTCAATTGCATACTTGGTGACTGTTGTACTTCGTCGGACCTTTGAAAACCAGAGAGGTAATGTTTGTTTCTCTTTACCCTCTTCAACATGCATGCTCCCTCAGTTACTCCATTCTTTTTCTTCTTTGTAACCAGGGGTCGTTTGCTATTTTCAATATTTTAATATGGCCGGGGCTGCTGCTAACAGAGACGAACAAGATAGAAAGTTCATGATTTTGAGTAGGCCTAATCAGGTAAGTCATTTATACAATGTGCTTGTCAATGGCATTTGTTACACTTTTTGAGTTAATATCATCACTAATCTTTAAATTTTGTTTCCATTTTTTTGTTTGTACAGGTAACTTCGCCCATAAAATCCAAGTTCATGGGTCAATTTGGCCTTGAAATCAGTTTGCAAATGAATGTCTATGACCGAAAGGGTAATCATTTCACGCTCTATCTCAAGCGTCGTTACAATGAAATGTATTTCAGCGATGGCCTCTTTTGGATCCATTGGTTTAACAAAATTAGGGGTATTGCAACCTTTTGCTTTCATTATCGAGGAAGGGGCAACTTCGATATCAAAGTTTGCCGCATGGCCACTGGCATAGATATTAACTACCCTGACTTTAGCTGCCGGATAATAACGTCAGTCAGTCAATCCTTCTCAACAGAGAATAGCAGGGTGTCTGGTCTTGCTTAAGAAGAAGATGAGAATTTGCAGGACACAGCCACCTCCATCAGACAGGACGCCTAGGACGTCCGCTACCATTTATGTTTTGTTTCAGTTTTTAGTAGGAAAATGTAATTTAAAATTCAGTGGCTTATGTTTTGTAAACAATATTTGTTTAGACAATATTTATTTTCTCTTCTTACTTTTGTGTTGTGTATAAACTCTCTTTGTACTCATTTTCATTTCATAATACAATTTACACATTTTCAACCACACAATACATCAAAGCATTTCTCTCTTAGTGCACTTTCTGTTAATAGTTAAAAAAAAATGAGGGATTAAAGATTAATTTACCTAATGGAGCAACTAAAGGGGGAGCAACTACAATAATCTTTAACACTGAAGTAGTGGAGGCCTCGAGATTTCTACTAATTTAACAAATTTTTCTTTCTACTTGTGTAATTACACTACTTTCACATGTTTTATTAATAAATTAATATAGGATATGTTAACATTACTATAACTAACATTATATTAAATATTATTGTAAGTTTTTAAATATGATTAAAATTATTATAAATGTATTCCAATCATTTTCAAGAAACTAGCACGTATTGATGGTGGTACTTTAAATTATGACTACAATTTAGTAACTTATATAAAAAGTCATTAATTCTAAAATTGAGTTATTAATGTTATGCCACTGTTTTTTTGTCTAGACCACACAAAATACCCATTTACATGAAAAAAAAATGATATAAACAGATCTAGTAAGTAAGAAAGGGGTGCACGTATTAGGGCAATGAGACATGGTGTCAGAAGTATATTAGGCCTCAGGTGTGCAACTGAGGGACAAGGTTCCTTTCACGTCCCTTTGCACTTTGCTTATAGGATTTGTCTGATTGTATAATTAAATATTCATCTAATTATAACTCATAAGCAATAAAACATGATTTGTGTTTTGAACTATTAAATTATTAAGCCTCTAAAATTTAAATTTTCAATATTTCATGGAATAATCAAGTTTGTGATTTAGCTTATATTTGTTATTATATATATTAAACATAAATACACTTAATTGAAACAAAACATTAAAGATACCCTTTAGTTGCTTCATCTAGTGAAATGGAGAGTTTTGTTTTGAGTTGTGTGAAAAGTTTTGGAAAACTCGTGAATTAAGAGCGGGGTATAACATCTGCAAGATTAACATGCGTTTTTTTTTGTTTGTACCTTCTATTAAAACAGTTGTTCCCCATACAGCCTTTCATATGGCTATAGGTGCTAACATTATGTGGGAACTCAAAATATTAAAATCTATTCACACCCTTGTGCTAGGTATGATCTTGTTCTTGCTCTGTGCATATTTCATAATTTGATTGTTATTTACTAATCTTCCCACAAAACATTGATAAACTTGGTTAAAGGGTTCACAATTTGTTTTTAAAGGTTGCATCCCAAACCATTCATGTTTTTTTATCGTTTATTTATTTCCTTTGTTGAAAATAGTGAAAATAATAGAAAATTCATATGAAAAGTTAAGCAATGGATTGTTTTATTAAATTAACTGCCTTCAATATTGACATTTTTTATTAGAATTTGTTACTACAAATTTGGACATTGAAAAGTGTTTGTAATATTTTCATAATACAATAGAAGGAGGGACTAATCTGGTGATTTAGAGGATTGTAGTAATTTGGTGACGACTTCAAAAGCCAACTCTAAATCAATGTGTGGTCACCACCTTCAATCATCATACTTTTCCATTCACCAACAACCTCTGCTTGAAGCAAGTTAGTTGCAAAAGTACAGTTAGCAAGGAAACTGCAAGAGTACAGTTTTGTACACAAACATTTGATGCCTGTGTTTGGATTAGAGTTGTCAAAGTTAAGTCTAGTTTGGATATTTCTTATTTTTAAGAATTGATTAGACGGTATGTGAAAGAATTTTGGTACTTTTACATCTACTTAATTATTGTGAACTTTGGAATAGTGATATGTTGGAAAGTTTTTGCAATGGTTAGATATTTAATAAAATAAAATATAAGGATATGAATTATGTAGTATGATTTAATAATAGTGAGTAAATAATTTAATTATCACAATAGATTAACAATAAAGAGCCTATTGTATGGAAATATATTCTACAAAATAGATTTCTCACCATTCTAGTATATTGTCCATTTACAATCTAAGTTACACACATATCAATTTTTTGTTAGGTGGCACAAAAAATATGAGCACATGTTCGTTGTACATACCTCATTCATGTCATAACTTAAAAAAAAAATTTAAGCCATTAATCATTTCTTAAAATCATATATCTCCGAGCGTTCTTGCATATGCATTATAAGAAATCCCAAAATTTCATATTTCTTCTTTTTAAAACAAAAAAATCATTAATAAAAAATTTGATAATAAATTTTCGCAATTTCTTAGTTCTCACTCCTCTAATCATAGAAATAGTCTAATCAACCAATTAAGTTAAATTGATAAATCAACTAATATATATAGCATGATTGATTACTTAAGTTAATGTGTAACAAATATATGTGCTCTTGTTTTAATTAATGAAGCATTACTTATCTCTTAGAGCATTGTTTCTTTTCTAATCATAAGCTCAATCTTTAAACTCAAACTTTGTAGTTCAGTGGTAATGTTAACACTGGAAGTGTTGGCTTCCATTTGTATCTAGGTTCGACTCTTGCTTCCGATATAAAGCCTTTCTATTTTTTTGGTTAATAACGTATAAGGGATGGGTATGCAAAATGCCAATGTAGTTGGCATTGGGTGTAACACCCGAGGATAAGGGCGAGGAGTGATCGCCGGTGCAAAAGAAGGCATGGACAAAAAGCGGCTCCTTACAAGGTCCTCTAAGCGGAAGGGTACATGAATAAACCGATTACATAGGTATAGGACTATACAGTTGAGGAGGGCTCATATGAATTGATTTGTACTACCTATACCAACAAGATGCATCTTCTTTTCGTTAGCCCAAACTAAAAGAACTCCACAGTTATGCGTGCTTGACTTGGAGCAATTTTGGGATGGGTGACCTTCTGGGAAGTTTTCCTAGGAAGCATGTAAGTAAGGATAAAGCATGATGAAAAGACCCATGTTGGTTTGTGGGGACAGTCGTCAATCCATAAAGCAATAGGAGATGTTACATCGGGCGTCGAACCTCTGTCATCAAGTTTAGAGGAAAAAAACAATTCATATATCTGCCACTGGAACACCCCTTCAGAAGGTAATATGACTAACCAAAAAATTTAGATATTTTAAAAATCAAGCAAGCTTACTGGAGGAGCTTTAAGAACACACCTACTCTTCCTTATGGTCATCATTTTTTCTCAAAATTTCACTTTCGAGTCTGCCAAAAGTGTGGATTTCAACTGCGGTTTTTCCTCCCCCGAGCGATTGATCTTCAACATTGCTACAACCACTCCTTATTGCCAACAACTAGTAAGCTTTAAGCATTTTCCTAGAGTCAGTTCGTTTCAACCTCTTGTTTAGTCCATTTTTGCCCTATTTTTCAGTCTCTTAGCACGTATTCATCTTCATTTTTCAACATTTCTTTTTGCTATTGTTAGTGAGCCATGACACAGTTGATTTCAACTGAGCCTCAGGTAAGTTTTGTCATTCACATCAAGTTATTCATAGCACTTTTTTTTTTTACCCTATTGTAAGTTTCTGCATGATTTTCATTCCACAGGATAGAGGTGTATCACAGAAGAATGGAATCCCTACCACTGGGGGCCAGTCTCTCGGTAAAACTCACCCACTCCTACCGTAGGAGCCATTACCACTACATCCCCTGCTTATACTGAAGTGCATGCATCTGCATCTTGCCCTGCTAATAAGAAACAAAAACGGGGCTCCGAACAACACTGTAGGAGGAGTAACTCAAAGCATGACAGACTGACCCCCAATAAGAGGCGTTCACAGTGCCTCCTTTGTCAGATCATAAATAGCTCCCAACCACACCAAGATGAACAGATACAACTCCCTAGTGACGACAAAGAGGACACGGAATCTAAAATCCAAGCTTTTTAAGAGGTTTTCGAACATAATGGGGAGCAATCCAAGGAAGCAGGGAGGGACAAAGATGCATACTCAAATTTCATGGAAGTGTTGTCCTCTAAAGGTAGCATGACAGGGATGCTTGCTTGGGTGGTGGAGTTTATGGGGACAAAATTTGAAGTAGTGAATAAGAATATGGCTTTGTTAAATGAAAAGGTATATCAATTGGTTGCTAATTGCCCTATACATTATCTTCAATGTGATGCACATTGTATTTTTTCTGTAGCTATCAAATATCCTTTGGTTGCCTTTGTTAGAGCTTGTGTTATTGTTTACGTTTTTAGCATTTTGTGTAGTGTAAGCATTTAGTTCCCAAATTTTGTTAACTTACCAACAGCAAAACTTAATTTCTTATGTTGTTGCATCTAATTAATTTCTTGTGCAAGGTGGATAAGATGACTAAGGGAAGTGCCATGTCTGCTTGCCCGAATACCCTGGGCAACAGCTCTATTGAAGTGTACTGAGCCAGGTACATAGCAGTACAGAAAAAGGTAATATATTACTTTTTCCCTGGACAATATTTTACTATCCCACCATTATCATGCTCTGATTTTGGACCATACTGATATGAGGAATTTACAGATTGAAGAATTACACAAAAAAGTAGATGAATTGGTTTCAAAGTTGGATGCGGAACATAGGAGAGCTCAAGAGGTAAGCAAGCAATTAGGTGTGTTGCATTATAAACAACTCTAATTTGTAAACATTGCTTGTAAATTTGTAGTGTAAAATGGAGATTGCACAATTGAATGGAATTTGGCATAAGATTGAAGAATCTATTGTTGAGGATGCAATTACTGCTATCATGTACACATGTGAGGAGTCGGGCCTGATTAATGTGATACATGTACTGCTGAGTTAATTGTAATGGATCATTTGTTAGGAATAGTTTGAATGTGGTCGATTAGCTTAGTTTAGACTATAAATTACAACAAGTATGGGATCATGTTCTTCCCCATTCTTCTTCTATCTTTTTTGTATATTATGCTATAATAGGGTGTGTGTGTGTGTGTGTCTGTATACGTATAACTGTACATATATATGGAGTGGATATATGCAATTGATAGGTCTAATTTGTCCTTCCTTTTTCTTGCATTGTAGCTTCAAATGGAAAATGACAAGTTGTATGAAATAATAAACCACCTTGAAGATGTTGTGGTTGCTACCTCCAAGCAAGCAATCAAGGATATGTGTGAGAGTAAAGGGTTGACAATGCGTGGGAGGAGTGACACACATTCTTTGGTGTTAAGTTAATTTTGAACTCTTTGGTAATTTCAATTTTTTGTTGTAAAAAACTTATAAGTACCATCGTTTTTGTGTTGTGGCATGGCTCCATAGGATGTAAGGACTCCACAACTTTTTGAATATGAGTATTTAAACAATGGCTTTGGCCGATCTTTTGAACGGTAGAGAGGAGCAGCTCCCGAACACTATATATGTATGTTGTAATTAAAACAAATCGTTACAATGATTTTTATTTTGCTGTGTAAAAGGACAAATCGTTCCTCTGTGTTTCTCTCCCTAATAAACTTGGTAGATACTTTTTTTGGCGTTCTCAATATGACAAAGGGGAAAATGTTAAAAGTACAATATACACGAGTAAATGTATGCACGGAGTAAATGTGAGGAGTAACAGTATTGGAATGATCTGTTTTTATTCATTGCTAATAAAATATTAATCACAACTATTATGATGTTTAAAAAAGTAAACATCAATGGGTGTAGAAATAGTTTATTCATATAAATAAATATTTGGTGAATTTATACATGATAATGGATAAAATAATCTATTCATATTAGTAAATTAAATAACAAAAAGTTATACGAGACAGCAAGAATAACACAAAAATGTTGCAAGAAAACCATGCCCTTAGGTGGTGCTGCTTGAAAATTTCCTTATACATGCAACACTGCATGCTTCTCGGTTTTGATAATCTAAACAACCCTTATACTTGCCTTTTTTGAGCAACCACTTCTACTACATAGGTGCAGCTTTGTGTTCACAGGTCAACTCATAACATTTTACTTTTTGCTCCTTCCCACTATCCTGCCAATTTTATATCCTGGGTTGGTATTGTATGCTAAAGAGAAAGGGAAACCATCCTGGGAAACACCAAGCCAATCCTCTTATCACCCTAACTTGTTACTTATTTGCTCACTCTTCACAAAACCTTCCAACACCTTAATCATCTACAACGAACAAAGGCTATACACATGTTCACTCATTTAAATCATCCTTTCATTCTTTAATAATAAGCAACCCTACCTCAAACAACTACTAGTTAGATGCATTTTTTTCAGTTTTGGTCTTTCTTCCTTATATATTGTAACCTACTAGTTCTTTGAAGTTTAAACTGGTGTATATTGTGTTATAGATTCGGGCTGAACTATTTCCCATAGCATCAACATCTGACTTGCCTAATTCAGAAGTCACCATAGGTATATAATCTATTAAAATTAATAGCGCCGTTTACTCGTGGTTGCTTCTATTGTTGCTCTTAATCCTAAAACCCATTTCATAGATCTTACTCCTGATGTTGCTTTCTTGCAAAAAATATTTACATTTTCTTTTGTTATTGTTTTTTATTAAATATTTCACTTATATACTTATATATTTGCTTTGTTGTCTTTTCTCTTCACAAAAAGAATTGGCCTATTACCGCGGAATGGTTTAGAAATGTGTTTCTCATGCTCTTACAAGGTTAAAAAAAAAGGTAGTATTATCCTTGCTATTTGTTGAATTGAGTTTTGCATTACATTCACACCCTCAATACTCTCAACATTGTCTTTTTTCGTCATAGACCAACACCCTGAACACGAAATGGAAAACACTATATTTAGCCAAAGAATCGAGAACATAGCCAATGAAGTGAGCTCACCGAAGGGGGAGGTCAGATTGCTTACTCAAGCAATGAAGGAGCAGGCCCACCACCGTGGTTCCTCTACAAGCTTAGCAAAGAAAAGACCAACCATTGAGTAAGACTCGGATTACACACCACCACAAATAGTCATTTCAAACATTAGAAGGAAAAACAAGAAAACCAACAAACGGCGATTTATAGGTCTAAATTCTAAAAAGCGTGTTATCCAGGTAAGCCTCAATGAACAACACATAAGAAAACTCCATGTGCCTGTGTTTGAGTAAAGGATAAATTCCATACTTTGAAAAATATTCAATTGCAGAAGCAATTGTTTAAGTCAGAAGACAAGTATAGGAAGAACAAATCCCTCAAAATCACAAAGCAATCCAACACAATCATCACTATTTCGCCTCCATATGGGACAACGTTGGTAGATAGCTTGGCTTTTGATGGTCTCATGATAGGGCATGAACTTCCTGAGGTACACAGGGACTCTTTAATCGGTCACCTTATCATTTATTAGTTAAATATTATTTGAAGTATTACTGATATGTACATTTGCATGCTTAAGTGGATGGAAACATCATTTCCGCCCACAACGGAAATGAAACTTAATGGCTATGAGGTAGCAGGGGTTGCATACATATTTGGTACTGAGTATGACCCAAAGTAAAGTACTTCAATGCCTAATATCTTTTCCTTTTTTTTCTTTCTTAGTTTGTAATGGATTGTTATGTAGATTCATTAACATGTTTTCTATTTTTTTAGAGAGGTTTTAGTCCCTAGCAATCATTGTTGTGGAACTAGAGAGACACTATCAACAATTCTACTAGGCAAACCACTTGTTGCTAATGTACTTATCCGAACTTTCCGTAACTCAACAATGATTTATTTGCCAATCGCAATTATGATTGATTTTTTACTTTCATGTGCAAGTCCTTATATTGGTCTCCTTAATTCTCACAAATAAAACAGATAGAGAATTTGAATGGTTTCTTCCAACCACTTTTGCGGAAAATATATATTTGACGAACATAATTAATTAGTAGTATGTTTACATCTAACATTATAATAGGCTGGCATCACTTCCCATTAGACTCCAAAATGGAATATCATTGATGATTGTTGTTCAAATCATGCACTGATCACTGTTACTATATGTTTCTATGGTGGCCACAAATGAGTTGGTGATCAAGTTAGTAATTGAATAGCACCCACCAAATTATTAAAAATGCCATTGCCTATTTTTTGAGCATTCTAAGCTAAACACTCAAAACTATATCTTAAATGCCTCTTTTAGTTACTCATCCTAAAAAGTTTCTATTTTCTGCAGCAATTAGCAACATCTAAATTCAACCCCACAGAGAAAAACCTTAAGTGGATTATCAAAGACTTCATGGGTCTTGCCGATAAGTTTCAAAAGGTTTGCTTGCCATTGCAACTAAATTTGATGCTACTCTATAGAATCTTAGAAAGCAGCATTACCAATTACCATATTTAATTGTTGCTTCTTATTGATAACTGTTTTGACCTTCGGTGGCAATTGGTCCATGCAAATATGTTTCCCAATCCACAATGACAATCACTGGTTCTTGTTGATTATAGACCGCTTCAAAGGGGAGCTAATTTATTTGGGCTCTACTCGATCGGAAAAGCATAGAGTACCATGCATATTTGCCATTAGCAAAATGGTAAGCTAATATTAATCAAACATTTTAACCATAAATATCTAAGTAGCTCTAGATAAATACTTACAATGACTGCTTACTATCAACATCCAGGTTTCACTTATAGAGTAACTCCTTCATAATGACTCATTCTATGCAGATCCCACAAATAACATGTAGCCACTTATATCTGAGTATACTCTGCTTGACCCAGAAATTAAACAACAAGAGCCTGGATCGTAAGACAACTATTAAGTATAATGACCTCTTTAATTCAAGTGTTTTTTTATGCCTCTTCAATTAACAACTCGTCATTGTATTACTATTGTAGCAATGATTGTGGTATCTTTGTCACCCAGTAGATGATTATGTCCTACTTGAGGAGAAATTATGATGTGGAGGTAAGTGCTCTAAGGGTGTACTCAAAATTGCACACTATATTTCTCAAATTTGTGTGCTATAATAAGAAATTTATTTCAATGTTTTGTGCTACTCTGCAGGCTATCAACGCATACACAAGGATGCGCCTTGCTCTAGATCTTGTGCGTAATAAGTACAACCACAAGACTAAAGAAATCCAGATACTGGCAGCATAAAATTTGAACAAAAAGATGTCAACTCATGACTGCAACAACCGATTTGCTTACTATGATTACTAGAAGCCGGATTTATCGCATGCATTTTTTTTCCTTCGTGCTGTTGAGTTGCTTGGTTTTTAGATGCTATCAATTAACCCTACTATTTTTGTTTTTATTGTACCTAATGGTTGGATACACTGATTCCATGGTTAGATTCATGTTGAGCATCGTGGGGTCGTATTCCCTTACACAAATTCTGATTTTTGTCAATTATGATCACATGTACGAGTAAATTTTAGTTCTTTCATAACTGAGCACACTTCGTAAAAGGAAAGAGTTGTGTTATGTTCAACCCCCACAAAAAGTAACATATCAAAGGAGCAATATCTGGAGCATGGCCTAATGCGTGCTGCTCAAACCACTTTACTGAACCCCACAAAAACTAACTTATCACAAAAAATGATGTTATTTTATTGATTCTATTAATGACATACAAAGCCACTGTGGTCTCATCATGTGAAATTCCTGCATCTGAAGCTCAATAGCGTAAGAATTGGAGGAGAAGGTGATCAAAGGAGAAGGAGGGTGTGAACTAAATTTCTCATTTAATTGGATTTGTTATTCAAATTGGATATGTCAACCTTACAATGAGTTAAAATAAATGAGTAACCACTGCTTAAACATACAAGAATTATCAAATGCTAAATAATTAATTAAAGTCATTATAGATTGTCACTCAATGAAAACACGATTTTTGAGGAGACTAAAGGCCAGTGGCCGAAGTATGCTGCAGTGAATCATATAATTTATCATACCGACTTTCATATGAAGCAACTACATTTGCTACTTATTCCTGATAAAGTTTACAAAGACTTTGGCATGCACTAGTCATTCTTTTTCTTCTCCTCCCTACTCAACTGTACCAAACAAAGAAAAAATAAAAAAATAAAATTACTTAACTAAAATCACAACAAGGGTGCTAATTTATTTATTGCACAGCTAAATAATCATCAAAGCAAAGCAAGTGCCTAACCCCATAAGGGAGCTAAAAAGAACCAGATGGAAACAAGAATATCAAATCATTGAAGGCCTTACATTACAGGTACAATTGAGGAAACTACATTTGCTGCTCCTTCTTGATGTAGTTTGAAAAGACTTTGGCATGCACAAGTCATTCTTTTTCTTCTCCACACCACTTAACTATACGAGAGAATAAAAAAATAATACCTACAATTACTTAACTAAAATCACAACAAGGGTGCTGATTTATTTATTGTAAAGCTAAATCATCAGCAAAGCAAAGCAAGTGCATAACCACATATGGGAGCTAAAACAAACTAGATGGAAACAAGAACATCAAATCATTGAAGGCCTTATATTACAAGTACACTTGAGGAAACTACATTTCCTGTTCCTTCCTAATGTAGTTTGAAAAGACTTTGGCATGCACTAGTCATACTTTTTCTTCTCTACACCACTCAACTGTATGAGAAAATAAAAAAATAAAACCTAAAATTACTGAACTAAAATCACAACAAAGGTGCTGATTTATTTATTGCACAGCTAAATCATCAGCAAAGCAAGCAAGTGCCTAACCCCATAAGGGAGCTGAAACAAACCAGATGGAAACAAGAACATCAAATCATTAAAGGCTTTACATTACAGGTACACTTGAGAACCAAGGGACTAAACAGCAGCCTAAACCATGATAGAAAGCAGAAATCACAACCAAACACATCAATAATGCCAACAAGATGTTTGAAAATGTAACTTACCACGTACACACCATTTGTCATCCTTCATTTCTATCATTTATACTTTCATGACTTCCAAGCATGTGCTGCGAAGCATTGTAAAAATATTATTAACCACCACTTATCAGTAACATAAAGAGGTCTATGCAGGTATGGTTGGCCTTTTACCACAATCATACCTGTAGATACCATTGATGATCGAGACTAGTGGGATATTGATATTAGGGTAAACCAATTGGATTATAGCCAGGAACTCCCAAATATGGAAAGGCTGGGAAGAAATGTGGATGGTAAAAATGGTTGGAATACGGTCCAACAGAAGATGCCTGGCTTTGAACTGGGGTTGTATGGCCATTCTTCTCACCTAACGGCTGCAACTTGTAGCTTGATGGTGCTGCGGGATTATTCTCAGCCTAATCAATATAATGAGAACCAATGATGGAACCAAAAAGTTTTAGTAATGAGGTCAACGATAATATACAAGCATAGTTAAAAAAGAAATATGTTATTTCCAAAACAGTTAGTACTTCACCTGATTGTTTACTACATTGGATGCATCCGGATTAGCATTTGGTGGTGATGTGGGATAAGAACCGTACTCTTCTTCAAAAGTACAGGAACTTTCTCCCTGCAATGTTTGACAGGTTCTCTTAGTGTGACCCGTCTTGCTACAATTAGTGCATCGCCTCTTATTTGTAGCATTTTTGGGGGCTAGTAGTGTACCTTTTGTCTTTGCTATAACTGGGTCAAGCATCATAATCCTATCAACACTGTTTGGCCTTACACCCACCATGAGCTTCTTCTACTGCAACTGGGATGTTACACCGCGTATTGCGTCTCTTGTATTGTGGTAGATAGGGATTTCTTGGGCCGTAAGAAATGACATCCACATACTTGTCAAGCATAAAGGCTCATAGCGGAGCATGAACTCCTTATGGGCATCCTCCTCTCCTTTGCCTGGGGCCTCATCGTGAGACTTTGCTGCCTTTGTCCATCTTTTAAGGATCAAAGTTTCAGGCAATTCTCCAATGCCTTCATGCATCATGACACAGAAAATATGGCTGCATGGGATGCCATGGGTATTCCATAGTCGGCACTAGCAGTCAAATTTTTTGAATTCCTATAATACATGACCTTCTTTTCCCAGGTTTTTTGACAAAACTTGGCCACTCTATAGATTATAGTGGTGGATAAGGTATCAGATTTGAGAATAATTAGCCCGCCAATACCTAAAATGTTTTTTCGGACATCCATGAAGACTTCCTTGGTGTACACATTGGCAACACTATGCTCGATAAATTCCAACTGAGTTGTCAACATAGGCTCCCCATCCATTGATTTGTAATCTGCAACTAGCTCATTGTTCTGGTACTCCTTCAACACTTTTCCCAATTGTTGTACCAACTCAAGTATGCTTTGTCTTGAGATTACAAATCTTTTGGCGAATGAATTAATGCCCTCGCACCATGAAATTGTCCTTACCCAGCATAGAACTTGTCACGCAGGTAAGCATTGGCCCACATTTCCTTCCTCTTGTATGTTCTCATCACCCAGCTATTTTCTTGCATCCCAAACTACTACGTCATTTCATCCCACAAATCTTCAAACTCAACGAGATCAACATTGGCATAGATGCATTTCTTGAACTCCTGGCAAAATGCTTGATCCTTGATGCTGGATGTTGCATTTTTCTCCAAATACTAAGCACATAGTCGATGGGTAGCATTCGGGAAAAACACCTTAATTGCCTCCCTCATGGCCTCATCACTATCGTTGACTACTACACTCGGTTGTTTATTATTCATCACAGCTAAGATGTTTTCTAATAGCCATTTGTATGTTTCTACCCGTTCATCACATAGCAGGGCAAAGGCAAAAAGAAGATAGCTAGGGCCAACTTATACTTGTTCTTTTTGTACGTAGTGTCAAATGAGAGAACATCCCCAAAGCACGCATAGTCAATTCGGCTCAATCCATTGGCCCATACCAAGTTCTGCAGTGACTGCCCTCATTACTGTTGTACCTAGCATCCAACAAAGGATCAGAATCTGCCTTTCCCTACAGATAACTAATAGCAGCAAGTGCATCCTCATTGGTGAGCTTGCTACGTCTCTCTTTGTCGATGTAATTGTATAAATCCTTCTTTGAGAATCCAAGTCCAGCATAACCTCCTGCTTGACCAACCATAAAACCCATGATTTTACATATTTGGATCCCACTTTTGTGCATCCTATCTATTTGTGCTTTATCTACATCGGTTAGTCGGCGATTGTTTGAAATGAGGTGAGTAAACTTGTGCGGTGTAAGAGAATGGTTGTCCTCTTCTACAAACTTGGTGACTTTCCAAGTCAAAGTCACTTTGTCTCAGCAAATCATCAGTTGTGCATTGCAATTTGTTCGTGTAATGGGCCTAGGATCCCTTTTCCTATCATCTTTCTCAACAAATATGTTCTCTTTCAATCCCTGCTTGTTACAAATGAATTTTCATCGTGTGAACATGCCTTGTTTATCACGGTGTGTATCTGCTTTCCAAACACCAAACCCAATACATCTAGCGTATTTATAATAAAACTCAAAGGCTTTTTCATGACTACCAAACTCCATCTTTTTTATTTCACCTGCATTCAATTCAATTGAGCTTAAGTGCTTAGTATCCTGCAGCTCATCAGTGTTCCCCATACTACAGTTGCTGCTCTCAACACGATCTTCCCTATCATTGCCTTCCATCTCAAACAACCAACAACTTTTTATCAACCTACACAAGATAGCACAAATCCTGTAGAGTGGGATATTTGCAACATACTTACACAGACAAAAGTATGGGTCCATATCTACTCGAATCAACCAAAATTACATATTGTAACTAGTCAATATTTTATAAATGGTCCTTAAGCTAACTTCCTGAGTTTATAAATTGTTCTTCGACAAACAATTTCATTGTACCAAATTAAAGATGTACAATACTAACTTGAATCACATCCAAACAATCCATAGCAATTTGGGGAAGAAAACAGAAACTTAAAATAACATCTGTTACTTACTCAAAGCTCACACCAAATTGCCCCAGAGTGTGCTCTGTTAGTAGAGGAAAACTGGGCAAAGGCAAAGTAACGCAAGCAGCCTTTACCACAATGTGAGCAATCTTCACCTCATACGGAGCAATGTGAGCTTCCTTAAACTATGAATAAGAAAAATCGAAAGAATATGTGGCTCTCACTATGTCAGTTCAAAAACAAAATAAAATCTCGTATGAACAAGTAGGCGGACGACGGTGGTTGAACGAATCTACGAGGAGCAGAAACGATGAGATTTTTGCAAATACGAGCAACTTAGGCAGATGGTGGTTGAACGAATCTAGGAGAAGCAGAAATAGGAGGAGCAGAATGAAGAGGTCGTAGCTTATACGAGCAACTTAGGGTTGAACAAATGGCAGTAATGGGAGGAGCAGAAATGGGATGTTCTTAGACAATTTTCTTTTTTCTCCCCCTCTTTTGGTTGCTCCTAATTTCAAACCGAATCCCATGTGTCTCACTTAAGTCTATGTGGTTGCTCCCTATTAGTCCACGGGGCACCTCATATATGAGGTGTTGACCACGCACCTCGTCTTAGAACGCACCTTCAAGAAAATGGAAGCGTCTTAATCAAGAAGTACTATTGACCCCAAATCCATTTCCATCATTACTTTCAAATTTCTACCTCAATGCTGCTAGAATGGTACCTCTAATGTACCATTACCGTAGCAATCCAAGCCTCGCCAATCTAAAGGAACATGTCAAGTTATTGGCTAATGTTGGTGTTTGACATGTGCAGTATTTGACTACATTTCCCAAGGCAGTAATAGTGCATTGATGCTTATAATTGAGCTGTTTTTTTTTTTTCCCTTTTGGTTGCATTAATTAAGTTGTTTCAATATTGTAGTGAGATATCAATACTTGTAAAATTTTCATACATCTTCATGGTAATTTTTATAATTCATTTTTCTGTACTAATTGAAAATAATTGCATATTATCATTTTAAATGATGGTACATATTTTGGTAGTGCCAATGTCCAAAATAGACATGATGAAATGTGTGTAATAATTCTCAAAATAGTTGGCCTAACTTCAACCTAAAAACTAGCTTAAAGATGCTTCTGCACTATCTAAAGGAAGGGCCCACATAATCCAAGAAAACAATGTGGTATTACAATGTAACTTTTCTAAGCTCCATAGTTAGGTACATCTTCTTTGGGCAAGAACCCCTTTTAGTTCTTGGACATCAAGGCCACTATCATGGTTCAACTCCAAGAGTGGTAATTTAAATCTTGGCACAATAAAAAGATTAGGATTCTGACCTAGGTGAAGATAGTAGGGTTAACTAAATGATGAGCTTCCGCTATTGATGAAATCCTAGCAGAGATAGATCTTGAGGAGGGAATAGACGAAGTATGGAGAACTAATCATAGTCTTTGACTGCAGCAAAGCTCTCCCCTTTCAAGAGAGCTATGATATCACCTTAAAATAGTAGGGCTAATATGTTAAGTGCTCAAACTGTTTGAGATAGAACCATAATAACCTTTATAAACATTGGTGCATCCCCTTTTCAATTTGCAATCATCATCAACTTTAGCAAGTAGTTTGGGCATGTAGTGGAAGGACATTGTTGTTGATGCCAATGTGACATCGATGACTCCTGGAAAGAAGAAGTTAGTGCATGGAAGGCCAACCTAGCAGGAAGAACAAGTGGTGGTGGGGGCCGCCAAGGGGTGGTGGTAAGGGAAAAAGAGAGGGTGGGTATGCTATGTTATGTGATGAACCACTACAAAAAAAAAAAAAAAAACCGCGGAATCCAATGGAATTTACCAAAGAGCCTGCAGCCATCGATAGTTACCAACAGGATTTCTGACGAGATGATGCGTTTTTGTATTTATATAATTATTGAAATAAATTAAATTTTATTTAATAAATATTTACATAAATACAATATTTAAAAATTATATTTAAATCATTAATAAAAATTTTCTTGTTATTTTATTTTATATTTACTCATAGTATTGCAATTATTTATAAATAAAATGATAATATTATATAATATAAAATAGAATATCTTATATAGTGCTACAAAAAATATTGTATAGTATTAAAAGTTTATCAAGTCTTATACTATTAGGTCTTCTTCTGTCAACTCTTATATTATCAGTTATTGTCCGATTAAGCGTGCCAAATGGGCCGTTAATTACTGCAAGCAATTTAAATGTTCTATCAATATAAATGAACAAGACAATAAAACAAACTTGTAATAATATAAAGAGATAAGGGTAATGCAAGCTCGATTTATATTGGTTCAGTCACCTCTTATGGGCTACATCTTTTTTTTTTTTGATAGCCCATCCTGTATCCAGGGCTTTGCCCCTACTAATCTGGCCGACTCGAGTCGCGCACCTGGCAATGGTGGGTGAGTTTCCCAGTGGGGATTTTTTGCATACACAAGACTAGAACTCGAGACCTTGTTTAAGCAAAACCGAGCCGCTTACCACTCGGACCAACCCCCGTTGGTTCTTATGGGCTACATCTAGTTCCCAAACAAACCAC
Source organism: Dalbergia cultrata (assembly GCA_031216105.1). Taxonomy (NCBI): domain Eukaryota; kingdom Viridiplantae; phylum Streptophyta; class Magnoliopsida; order Fabales; family Fabaceae; genus Dalbergia; species Dalbergia cultrata. Next base: position 22,587,446 of record CM062353.1, on the reverse strand, counting down.
TTGAGAATTTCCACTAATTTCCAAGTTTTCATGCCTTTAATTTACACACTAAGAGTACTTTTACACCTTGAAATCCCTCACCCTTTATATATGAGTCTCCTAAGAATAAAGAGATACTTCACTCATGTTCTAACAGGGATGTCTCACCTTTATACACAAAAACTCACTTATAGATATAAAGGATCACTTTCTATGCAGAGGATATGTTACAACTTGAAGCATCAAAAGGTTTTTCAAAGGATAAACTTTTTGGCCAAAATTGATGGAAAGATTGATGATTGAAAACAACTATTAATTGATCTTTATAATTGGTTTTCTATGTCTTAAAATATGTTAAATGATGTCTATTTGGAGACCAAAATCATGTAGACTATTAGGGATTTATCCCAAAAATTGTATCTCTTCAAACTATGTCCATTTGTACATTTCTAGGCCAGGCAATCGATTACAAAATTTATAATCGATTACACAGTTCAAATTTTGAATTGTGACAACAATAAAAAAAAATCCTAATTTAATCAGTGACAAGGATTGTGTAATCGATTACACAGTTTAAAATTCAAATTCTCACACAATGAAGAACATGGTAATTGATTACAAGAACTGGTAATCAATTACAAGTATTTCATATAATTTGAAAAATCAAAGTTTAAACATTTTTTTAAGTCATTCTTTCATCATAAAAACACACTTTTTAACATCTAATAAACATCTTCAAATATGTCAAACTTATATATTTACAAAAATTTAATCGAATTACTTCATTAAAAACAATTGAATCATTCTTTCTTTTAAAATCAAAGTTTTTACTTAGAATAAAAAAACTCATAATTAAGTTTGAAGAATAAATTGATCGAAAATTATTTTTAAACTAAAATAAAACTTAGTCAAGATAGTAGCCAAATAATCTTGCTAAAAGGAAAACCTTTTAACAAAAAAATCTAAGTCCAAATAATTCCAACCATCAAAATTTGGACTCATTCTCCTTCAAATGACCTCGTTCTTGTTGGCTTCAATTATTGTTATCTTTATTGTTCAAAGCTCATTCTTGATACTTGGATTATCCTACACAAAATATCTTACGTGAGAAATATCATAAGTCCAATTTAAAACATTTCAATATGTAGGATTCATATAGATACGTAACTTAATTAAGCCAATTATGCATAATCTTTCTTAATTATCACTTGTTGTCCATCATGCACATGGTTTCTATGAGTATAACACATAATTTGCTGCATATGTAATTTTGTTCACATAATGAATATCCAATATTAGTCCATCAAAGCACTTATAAAGAGTTATTGGATATATTCTGTAAAATATATTACTCAAATATCATTGTATGGTTTCTTAGTTAGATATCACCAAAAAGAGTACACACAATTGCACATGGTCCAATATATTATGTTGAATACGTTTTTGCATTCATTTATCATCATCAAAATATATCACATAAAATAAGTAAACCTGGTTCTACATAAAACAATTTTATATTATCTGCATATAAAAATTAAACTCCAATATTATTGATAAATATATATTCTAAACATACAGATGATTATTTAGTTATTATTTGCTTGTAGTGATGATATGTTATTTATTGGAACAACTATGATTAGTGTGAATGATACTAAGAAATATCTATTCTTATATTTAATATGAAAGATCTTTGAGAGCAATATATTATCTTACACACACACACACACACACACACACACATATATTGGTGGAGTTATCTTAGAATTAAAGTGGTCAAACATAGTTGAGTTATACGTTAAATCAATCTCATTATATTGAAAAAATAATAAATAAGTTTAAATATTTGAGCTATAATTACCCTTGTAACTCTCCACAGAATTTAGAGCCAATACAAGTTAAAGTTACTACACGAATTAAGTACACTAGCTAGTGCCATTGGTAGCCTTATGTATACAACACCTTATACAAAACCTGATATATCAGTTTTGTCTTTTATAAACTTTCAAGATATACTAGACTAATGACTAGAAATGAACTTACGGGGGTTCTAGGGTATCTTAAAAAGGCAATACAATTGGGATATGTTATAGTAACTTCCCAACAATATTATATGGATATACTAATGGTAGTTGGATAATTAGTGCAAATGACAATAAGTCAATGTCTAGTTGGATATTCACTCTTGGAGATGGCATCATTTTATGGGCTTTCAAAAAATAGATGTGCATTGCTCATTCCATCATGGAAATTGAGTTTGTTAATTTTTTTTCCTTAAGAGTCTCCCTTCACTCAGCATGCAAGAGACTAATCTTTCGGGGTACAATCCGACACCTGATCAAGGACCTTTCTAACAATGTTTGTTTTATACACATGAATCTTAGGATAAAAACCCACGACCTCATGCTTAAAGGACTCAAGCCCCTTCCGCTCAAAACAACACCTTTTTGGTTTGAGTTTGTTAATTTAATTTATACCAATCATAGCAAAAGATGCAGAATGACTTATTAAATGTCTCTCTCCTCATATGTTATATATGATTCTTGGTGAAGGATAATTTGGTTCTACATTAGTTTTGGAGCATTAGATAATCCTTTTATTTTTCTCATAAAATTACCAAATAACCCCTACGTTGTTGCCTTCTCTCACAATTTTCTCTGATGACCATCCCTTCATCTTACCATCATGCCCATTGTTCCACAACCACCGTGAACATATCTCATCCATATAAGATCACCATCACGCTACTCTGCCATCTTTACCTCCTTTGATCTAGACTTCACCTCACCCAACTCTCACCATTGCAACTACCACCGCCCTCCATCGGCCATCACTCTTACTCCTGATGGCCAGCTCTCTGTCGCAAATTCCAGCTCTCTGTCACAAATTCAACTGTTAGCCTCCTTCTCCATAGGTCCTATCAACTACAAGCACCAAAACCCTAGCTCGTTGTCATCGATCCTTTTGTTATTTTTATTATTTGTGGGTTTGGTCTATGCATGTTTCAAATTTGTGAAGGTGTAGCAAGACATTGGTCTTGAAAGATTTATTGGTTGGTTTCAATTTTGCAAAAGTATACATTTTTATGTTTCTTTTGATTGATACCGTAAATTACATGAAATTAGAAATTGGAGTCAAGTTTTTCTTTGCTGTAAAGTTGGAATTGGGTTTTTGCAGACTGGTTCTATTTTTGGATTTACACATTTGATTGTTTAGCTCTTGCACTTGCGAATTGATGTGTATGAATTAGTGGTGGAGATGGGTATATGAATGTTTAACTTTAACATGCTGTACACATTCAGGGGAATAAAAAATGCTGAAAATGATAATGTTGTCTTGATTTTGGATGATTATGGTCAAAAGATCTTGAAGAGATTGAATGTGGTGCTGGTTTCTTAGAGTTGGGAGGTTGATTCTTTGGTAGAAGTACAATGATGGTAGAAGTGAGAGAGAAAGTGGGTGGTGGCAATGGAGGCGGCGGTAATGAATGGGGTAATTTTGTCAATAAAAAAAATATTAATTTTAACATTAAGATTATTATCTTATTGTATTATTTTAGATTATTAAATTTTCACATTGAGCCGTTGAAATAGTATCTAATGGTAAAAAATGAAGGACCATGTAATAGTTCAAGGGTGGCATGGGATCAAATTATCCTCCACCATGATTCTTTCTTTTTCATATTTATTTACTAAAAATCATATTTATAGAAATATAATATTTTTATTAGAATGTTATAATACAAAAAAGTTCCTATTGTCTAATTGACTAGTTTGTAATATACTAATTTTCATGACTGAATATAATAAAAACATTAATATAGTACAAAAATTGTTACTTTATTAATATATTTTTGTTATTTTAAATTTTGAGTTACATATTTATACAATAAAATTAGAATTAAATTTGGAATTATAACAATTCATGTTATAATTATTTAGCACGCAAACTTAAAATTAAGATTCTACATTAACTCCATTTATAAAAGAATTGAAATTAAAAATTAAAATTCTACGTTGTAATTCCATTTTTGTTGTCCAAATAAACCCTTACAAAAATCATAAAAATTCTTAGACAAAATGGGTAGGAACCAGTCGTTCGTCAAAGAGTTAGTAGCTTGTTACATCATTCTAACAGTTCAATTTTGATTTTTAAAAAAAAAAATCCCGTTCTATAGCTTTCTTCTAAAAAGTATTACTAGAACTTTTTTTTTTCTTTCAAATTTTTTAACTATTTACTTCTTATTGGCCACATGATATTTAGTAAGGTGTATACTTAATAATAATGTAAACTGTTGTTTCTCTTAACAGAAGTTCATGTTAAAAGATATGTTGAAACATGAAAGACAAGAAATTGAAAGAAAGATGGAAAATAGAGCAGAAAAACTTTTTGAATAACGGCTGAAATCGATTCTCGTTTTACACCTTTTTTGTGTTACAACGTGTCTATATATACAATATATTTCACTCATGAGAAACTGACATCTGAATAAGGTGTGAGTTCCTATAATTGATTAATTACTAATTACACATTTCACAACCTAACTGAATTCTCTCCGCGAGGCAGCGAGAAGTATACATCTTTCAAAAATATTCTTTTAATACCTAAAAAGTGAGATATCCAATTTATTACTATTAGATAAAATAGTGGCCTTCATTAGTGCTATTAACCCATTACATTCAATAGTAGATAGTGTCTCAATACAATCACTTTCTAAGTATTGAAATAACACTTCTGTTTATCATTTGAGATAGGAGAGAAGCTTGTATTCATGGAGAGAAAATTACTCTTTTGCAATGTGCCATTCAGTTGACATTGTTGGCCAACTGTGTTTGTTCAAATTATTGTTTTCAAAATTATCAAAATGTTTAGCATTGGAGCAGGTAAGAATTCCTCTTTGACAATTGACATACACTACAGCAGCAATGGCATCATATCCCTTTCTAAAATCTTCTCTCTCTCTCTATATCTATATATATATATATATATATAGTTAGCATCAAATTATACTAGTATAACTTTAAGTAGCCACCAATATTATATATATCGCGTCGCACCCTTGCTAGGAAAAGTTCAATAAACAGACGCTACACGTGCTGGCAAACAAGTACAGCTACAATTTAAATTAAGCCAGAGCACTTAATTAGTAATAAAAACAAGCCAAGTTCTTGATAAGTCAGCTGTACATATATATATGTCCGACAAATAAATGTGTGTTTCATGCAACATGCTCTTTCTGACTTCCATTTCCTCACTGCACAAGACTGACTCCTCAGTACCCAAGCAACAATAATAAATACAACCACAAACATTGTCCCTCATTTCTCCAAAATACTCATCCTCTTCAGTTGTCTTTGCAAACTCCTCTCAAGTAAACCGTACCACAACACAATTCCACAGCTAAAACTGAAGGAATCTGTTGTACACAAGCATTGATTGACCATGGTAAGTAAGCATGTTTTCAGTGAAAACACAATGTTCTAATTAGGTTTATCTTCTATAACTTTCTAAAACTGCTTTATGTTTCCAGGATGCTTTGCATGTCAGACAAGCTTTGATACTAAAGGAAGCTAAGATTGCATTCAAGAAACTAATTAGCGAGGATCCAATGGAGAGTTTATATATGGTTGACTTTATCCAAAGGCTTGGCATTGAGCACCACTTTGAAGAGCAGCTTGAGTCTCCTCTTCAAAACCAACATTGGATATTGAGCAGCCATGTCAATAATTTTGTCAATACCCATCAACTTTATGATGTTGCACTAACATTCCGTCTACTAAGACAAGGAGGTCATTATGTTAATCCAGGTTAGAATCTTTCTTTTATAATTTATATTATTATAAGGGGCAAGTTATTCAGTAATTCTTGAAAGAGTAATGTTACCTTGTCATAATTTATTGCATTGAAGAGAAAATCGGGCCGGACTGGCCGATTCAGTCAGTTCGACAGGAAACTAGTCACCTGGCTGATCAAGTTAAGCTTCAAAAACTGGTAAAGTCAAAACTGGTCAAGAATCGGTTAAAACCTGTAAAACTAGTGAACCGGATCGGTTTGGAACCATTTTTTTCCAAAACTTAAATATTGATATCTTATGGCAACCATAAAACCAAAAAAAAAAAAAGAACCAAAGAAGGGCACTAATAAAGATTGTTGGGTTATTTTTCTTTTCCCTCCGCCATTCATAGGCTGCTCACCATAAACTCTAGTCACGAAACAACTATTGTTTTTAAATACTTTGTGACTGTGCTGTGAGGTTGATACCAAAGAAATTTTATATAGATTATATTTATTTTTATAAACCTATATATATATTATTATTTTCTAGTTGAACCCTAATTGAACTGGTTGGACCTCTAAACCTTTGAACCAGACAACCAGTACGTTAACCGGTTCGATACCCGACCCAGTTTTCTCTTCCTTGATTTATTACTGTTATTTTTAAGACAAAATAAGGGAAGTGGTATATGAACATCGATTTCACTTGCTTTGATATTGGAGAAGCTAGTAAGTAATTATTGTCAACTAAAATTTGTGGACAGGTGTAGTTGACAGCTTGAAGATTAACAAAAGGAGGTTCATGGAAAAATATGGCGAAGACGTGAAGGGTCTCATTGCAGTGTATGAAGCAACCCAGCTAAGTATTGACGAAGAAGACGGTCTTGATGATATAGGCCACATCTGTTGCCAGCTTCTTCAGGCATGGCTAACAAGACACCAAGACCATCATGAAGCCATCCATGTTGCAAACACTCTTCAGCAACCACTCCATCATGGCTTGTCAAGGTTCATGGATAGAAGCATCTTCCTAAGTCATTTCAAGGCCATGAATAATAATGAATGGGCATCTCTAGAGGAACTTGCTGAAATCAATTCTTGCATAGTTAGGCTCACCAACCAGAATGAAATCATTGAAGTTTCCAAGTGAGTTTCATATCTAAGAGTTTATTTGGACAGTACAACTTATAACTTTCTTAATTTTCTAAAAAGTCAAAAGTCATATTTTTACTTTTTATTTTATTTGGATAAACAATTTATCACTTCTTTAAAAGTTATTCTTAATATTTTTTTAAGAAGTTAAAATATCTAATTTTTTAAGAAACACTTAAAACACTAAAAATAAATATTTTTATTATTATGTATTTGAATATTAAATAACATTTTTACAAGTTATCTTTTAAAAGTTAGCTTTGTATAAACGTTTAAATAAATTGTTTACCCAAACGGGACATAAACATGTGCGTGATCTAAAAGTCATATTCTTTCACTATTCATTGTCTAGATATAAAGTAAAATTATCACTAACTTTCTGAAAGAAAAAAAAAATCTTAATAGATGGTGGAAAGATCTTGCATTGGCCAAGGAGGTGAAGTTTGCTAGGTATCAACCTTTTAAATGGTACTTGTGGCCAATGGCATGCTTCACAGATCCACACTTTTCTGACCAAAGAATTGAGCTCACTAAGCCCGTCTCGCTAATCTGCATTATTGATGACATTTTCGATGTTCATGGGACATTAGAACAGCTTACTCTTTTCACAGATGCTGTTAACAGGTACACAAACATTTATATATAACACGACAAAATATATACAAACGATATATATTGGCCCCTAAGTTATATATAATATTGAGTTATTCTATTCTAATGCTTTGAGCAATTGATCTCTTGATTCAGATGGGAATTGGATGGCACAGAGCAACTTCCATACTTTATGAGAATTTGTTTAAGTGCTCTATATGACATTACTAATGATTTCGCGAAAAAGATCTACAAAAAGCACGGATTAAATCCTATAGATACCTTAAAAAATTCGGTAGGGATGATCATTTATTTCATTATGTCATTTTCCTTATATCGTGTACTCACATATATAGAGGAATTTATTGAGATCACTAAGTAAATCTGTTAAACATTTGTGTGAAACAGTGGGTTCGATTATTGAATGCCTTCTTGGAGGAGGCACATTGGTTGAATTCTGGTCATTTACCAAAGGCCGAACAGTACTTGAACAATGGAATCGTGAGCACAGGAGTCCATGTGGTGCTCGTCCATGCATTCTTCCTCTTCGATAAAGATATAAATAAGGAAACTGTTGCAATTATGAATGACTTTCCAAACATTATATATTCAGTGGCAAAAATTCTTCGCCTTTCTGATGATTTAGAAGGAGCTAAGGTAAAATGCCATCTCTTCTTTGATATGTATTTTAAATTTTCAGAGGAAAATTTCATTATCTTTTTTTCTCAACTAGCTAACGCGCTCAAGAAGACGCACTTCTTGTCCAATTGGGAAACAAGAGTATAATATATTTTTGGAGATTTTGAATCCTTTAAAGTGAAAATCCTTTTAAATTGAAAAAGTGAGGAATTTTTATCTTTAGATTAACAAATTGCATAGTATATGGGTCTCATCAATGAATCCAATAGTGATTACCATATCATTTTCTCACTTTAAAGGGATTCTTATCTTAGAGAATCCATTTCCATTTTTGGATACTATCTATACTCCCAGTTAATTTGTTAGGACTTAATCTTTTGAAACCTGGGAACCATTTTTATTTCATGTCATATCCTCTTTTGGTGATAATGTGCTGTTTTCTAACGATTTGGAGGCGTGGTTTATAATTGATTAATGCAGAGTGAGGATCAAAATGGTCTTGATGGATCATATCTAGATTGCTACATGAATGAACTCCAAGATGTTTCAGCTGAGGACGCACAAAGACATGTTGCTGAGTTGATTTCAAGAGAATGGAAACGTCTCAATCGAGAAGTGTTGAGACCAAATCCATTTCCCTCATCATTTACCAATTTCTGCCTCAATGCTGCTAGAATGGTACCTCTAATGTACCATTACCGTAACAATCCAAGTCTCGCCAATCTAAAAGAACATGTGAAGTCATTGGTTAATGTTGGTGCTGGACACATGTAGTACATGACTACAATCCCCAAGGATTTTATTTGTGGGAAATTAAGTTGTTTCAATGTTGTAGCAGAACATCGCTGCTTATAAAATTTTCATACATATTCCTTGTAATTTATATAATTCTTTTTGTGTACTGATTAAAAATAATTGCATATATTATCCCTTTAAATGGTTGTATCTATTTTAGCAGTGCTATTATCTAAAATAGACATGACGAAGCGTGTACAAACTTGAATGATGCGTCTTTCTAGTTTAAGATATATATAAAGAATAATGTTATGTCGATACCACATAAGCTTACAGTTACGGTTTGACCTACAATAGGTGGAAAAAGATGACAGAGTAGATACATACATGTGGACAATTATACAAAATAATTCTAAAATAAGAAATTTAACTAAGTAAATGAAGTAGAAATTTAACTAAGGCCATTTCAGCCATATGTAGTAGAAGAGAAAGGCTATATTTTGGTTCACAAGGTTTATTTTAGAAGCTTGATAAGGTAGCATAGAAACCTTAAGTAAGCAAAGAAACTCTTGGTTTAAAAACTTCAAGGACCGGTAAATCATATAAATGCAAGTAAAAATAATACATGATGAAACCAAAGTTTTGGTAAATGAAAAAAAGGCCTTATGATCATGATGGATAAAAAGGAGAGGAAAAAGAAATTGCAAAGTATTAATGTAAGGTTGGGGATTATATGTTAGTATTTAGTTAAGAGACAAAAACTCAGATTAAATTAAAAACTATATTTAAGCAACAAAAGAAGTAATTTTGGTTCATTGAAAAGAATTAGACACATAGAAATTATTCAAGAATATAATTAGAAAATGTTTTACAAATTCTTAAAGATTAATATATTTGAAATGTGCTAGTAAAGTTCCATAATCAAGAATGAGATTTTGATCTATAAAAGAAAAAACTTTTAAGTCCAAGTAAGATTTGGTTTAATTTCTTGAAAATTATAAGACTTATCAAATATAGAGACCTACGAGATGTTGAACTTATGAGGGGCATGCTATATGATTTGGTTTAATTCTTATGAGAATAGCATGCTATATGATTTGGGAACTACGTCAGTGATCTATATAAGGTTGTAGTATGAGATACTACATCGATTGAACTATATAAGTGATTTACATAAGGTTGCAACACGAGGCGTTACTCATTGGCAATATATCATATGAGAAGTATATAAAAAATCCTATGAATTATATTTTCAAACATAAATTTACTTAGAATAATATGTTAAAGAAGTAAAAGAATAAGCAAACTAATTATTAAAAAAAACCAAAAATGCATTTACTTAACAATAAGTCAGACTATGTCACTGGGTAGCATATTTTTCCTATTAGGAATCTTTTATCTCATTCTTACTATTGTCATATTTTTACATAGTTGGTGATGATGGTAATCTTTGTGGAGATCCCTAGCTAGCATTGGCGCTATGGTCCAGACCTTTTGATGAGCCGCTGACAAAGAGCTTAATCAGCCTTTTTATTTAATATTAATGAATTTTGAGTAGTGCTCTACCTAGACTAAATGGTTCCTTCATGAACCAGGCTACATGTTTGATCTAATTATGTACATTATTTATTCTTGTTTTTTGGATTTTGAAAATTAAATTAATCACAATAAGATTTAGGAACTCATGCATGTTATCTAAACCATTCACTACCAGACCAATCATAATAGCTTATGTATATTATTTATGTTTAAATTTTGTGATGGAGAGAAAAAGTGATTCTTGTTTTTGTGACAAAAGTATATTCATATTTAATATCATATATATATATATATATATATATATATATTACATTTTAAGATAAAGCAAAATTAATAAGTAATAACAACTTATAATAGGAAAGGGTGTTACAATCTTGTTTGATGGAGATCCCTTAAGTAGATAATAGTATCTCAACAAAGATTTCTTTTTCTTTTTCTTTTTTACCAATCTTGGAAAAATATTGGTAATAATTTCAAAGTTGCACTAGTAACAATGTTTGAAATGTATCTTGAAAGTAGGATAGAGTACAATATTGGTAATAGTTCGGGGCGGTGTGTGCCGCCGTATATTCGTGATCCCACGAGAACTCTAAAACTGGGGACTAGTGGGGTTATAACCTGTAGGATGTTAAAAAATTCAAGTAGAAGTTGATCTTTGACTGACAAGTCATTGACAACGTTGTAACATGTTAGCAAGCCATAATAGACTATAAATAGTCTTTGAAATATCTTAATTGTCAATTTGGCAACAGTTTTTAATTTGTTTTTGTGGTCATTTGTAATTTGTTGAAATATGATTTTGCAGCTTTTGACTATTTTTGTAATTTTAATATCTTTTTAACGTATTCTCTAAGTTCCCAAAAAAAAAAAAAAACTAGTCCATTAGTTTAGTGTCTCCAAAGGGTTTTTATATAAATTTAGTTCTCAAAATATGCAAGTGAAATTACTTTGGTACTTAAACGTATTACATCATTTTGATTCCATTTATCTAAAAATTCATCAAATTCCATTTCCAAATTTTAAATACTAAATTGATGTCACATATATCTTTTAGGGATTAAACAAATCTCTTAAATCTTTTAAGATAAAAATTATGTCAAAAACCCTTTTAGAACTATATTGATATACGTGAATATTTGAGTGACAAAATTCGTAGTTTAGTGAAAAAGATATAGTTAATATAAAATATAAAATAGATACTCATAAAGGCACTTAACCTTGTTACCAATTAACTAGTTAAAGCACACGTTTTTTTCAGTTAGATTTGAGGGGAGACAGTGAGGAGAGGGAAAGAGAGAAGAGCCGCCGCTGGTACCACAGCCACTTTCCTCGCCATTTCTTCACACCACTCAGTCAAATACTACGCCGCCACCACTCATCTTTTCCTCTCTCTGTCTCTCTCTTCCCCCAAACGAAGCCACATCACAGTGTCCCAAAACCCTAACCTCTCTTCATTTTTTTCCCCATTCTCCGATCCTTCATTTTCACCCTCTCAACTAGCTTCTCCTTGCGAGGTATTTATCTCACAGAGCTTCCTTAATATTTTCTTACAGGGAACTATAACAATATCTTTTGCATTGCTTTTTGAGTTACTGGCAATTATAGTGTTGTCTTTACCGTAACTGATTCAGGTAACGGGTAATTCTTGCAGATCGAGCTTTGGATACTCGAAGCATTATTTGACTAGTAACTGTTACAAGATCATTGATAGATATATTATATATTATATATTTTTCTTTTACCATTTTTTGTCAATTGTGGAAGTAACTCATTGGAATAACCATGGCAAGCGCGATGAACCTTTGTGGTGTCAAGAACACATTTCCAGCGGCTTCGATGAGAGCATTGCATTGCCAATCTCTCTCGTTTCCGCCGCGAATTGGTTTCGGAGCATCCGTTGCTCCTTCTCCCGTTCCCATTTGGTGCGGCGGCGGCACGGCCAGAGTTTCCATTGACAAGGCTGCATTCGCTGTCAATTGTCGCAAGGCAACGACAGAGAGTGATGTGCTGGTTGAGAAGAGAGAGGCCGAGAATGGGGGCATTGCTGAGACTGAGAAGAGTTACACGTGTGTGATGAAGTTTGGGGGATCCTCATTGGCCAATGCAGAGAGGATTAGAGAGGTTGCCAGCCTTATACTGAGCTTCCCCGAGGAGAGGCCTGTAATTGTGCTATCTGCTATGGGAAAGACAACTAACTTGCTCTTACTGGTATTTTCCTATTTTTTGTTGTTGTTGTTGTAGAAGACTTATTGTATGATTGTGATTTTGCATTTTGGAGGGGAAAGGAGGGGCATGAAGGGCTTGTAATATAAGATTTTAAAATTTTATACTATAAATCCTTCTTTCCCCTCCCTTTCTCTCCAAAACTCAAACTCACAAAAATACCCTTAGAAAAACAATAGGTGATGATACCATTAAAAGAGATCTAGATGTTAGTAGGCTAAATGTGAACAAGATATGTTACAGAACACTATGACGTTGTTTGATTCATTTAGCATATCCCATATAGTACGACAAGGCTTAGTAGTAGTTGTTGTTGTTGTCTTTTTGCACTGAGTTTTCTTTTTTCCTCCCTCATGTGTTACTTAAGAACTTGAAGGACTGATGATTCTAGCGTACATCTTTTAATTATTTTTTTTGAATTTACAATAGAAGTGGTGTACCACAATAATTACACAAAAGATAGTGTTTTATTCTGTTGATAATGACTAATGTTGGCTTATCAAACATTGATGTCTTTATTCTAAATTGGGAATAGGATTTGTGTTTTTTTATGTAAACATTATATCAATCTTATATATTGTATCTTAGTGGTTTAGGGTTCTAAAATGCTCAGAGTTTGCATTACCCGTTGTATTTGTGTGTTTAACCATACTTAAAAGAGATCGGATACCTTTTGTTTTGTTAGGCTGGAGAAAAAGCTGTTAGCTGTGGTGTTACCAATGTCGATAACATTAATGAGCTCAGCATTATAAAAGACCTGCATCTCAGGCAAGGAAAATGAGTGTCTTAAAAATAAAAAGCAGAAAATTGCTGTTTAAATTGACTACTACATACTCATTGTAAATTCTTATCTTTATTCAGGACTGTGGATGAGCTCGGAGTCGACAGAACTGTTATTGCTAGTGAGCTACCTTCCAAACTAGATTGATTGTTGGTTAAAGTGGATATTGTTTTGTATTAAACCATCTTAGTTTGTGCAAGATCAAATTGCACTGAGGGTTCTGTCTTTGCATTTATGTGTGCCTCCAATGGGTTTGCAGGTGTCGTACGTGTATTAAAATTAGAGAAATCAATCAGTTTATTAACAATACTTGTGTTCATACTAGTTACTGCTTATTTGATACTGTAGTTTGTTTGATATTGAACATTCCAAGAAAGCTATGTGGTCAGTGGTTGTGGCATCCCTGCCCTTTTTTGGTCTCAATATTGGCAATATGTTTTTATGTGACAATGGTGGCAGCAACTAAATTGTGTATATGCATCGGTTTGCATGATGAAATTGGCCCATGCATGAGTATGCCATAATGGTGATCATTGTAACAGGAAAAAAGAAATACCATAGTTTCATACAAATTTTTCATTTTATTTTATCAACTCATGTATTGAACTATTTCCATCGTTTTCCTTCTTTTTCTTGGTATGGATTTTCAAGTAACTTCCATATGTTTGAAGTCATATTTGTGGCTGAATCGATGTTGTTTGTGGAAACTTTCCAGAGCATCTAGAAGAATTGGAACAACTTCTGAAGGGGATAGCTATGATGAAAGAGTTGACACCACGGACCCAAGACTATTTAGTTTCATTTGGAGAGTGCATGTCCACTAGGATCTTTGCTGCATATCTTAATAAAATGGGCATTAAGGCCCGCCAGGTATGTTTTCCTTAATAAAATGTTAGTTTTGTAATTGCTAATGATGATAGTCCAAACATGGATCCTGATCATAGTAATTTGTTTATAAATGCTAATTTAATGGTCTGGCAGTATGATGCATTTGAGATCGGATTCATAACAACTGACGACTTCACAAATGCGGACATTCTGGAAGCAACTTATCCTGCTGTTGCAAAGAGGTTACATGGTGATTGGGTTGCTGATCCTGCAATTCCAATTGTTACTGGCTTCCTTGGAAAGGTCTTTGAGATGCCTTACATTTTCAATTGTTCTTCCTCCCCCCTTCTAGCCTATTAGAAGTGTTACTTGTTTCTTTACAGGCCCGGAAATCATGTGCAGTTACAACATTGGGTAGAGGGGGTAGTGATTTGACAGCTACAACAATTGGGAAAGCACTCGGATTGCCAGAGATCCAGGTTTGTGTATAAACGCGTAGTTGTGCATATCAGATGTTTGTCACTGCACTTAATTTATATGTTGGAGGAGTTGTTAGAGTTACATGCTGGTAATAATTCTGGTATTTGCAAATGTAAAGATCCACTTGGTATCTGTTTCCATTTCTTGTTTGCAGTTTTAATTACAAAAATGTCACATTGTTTTCAATCTATTTCCCATTTTTCAGGATTTTGCGAAGGAAATAGTGAAAATAAAAACAAAAACGGGAAACATGGTGTCTTTTCGACAACTGTTTTCAGAAACAGCTTTTAGTTTTTAAAAATTAAAAAGACCTGTTTGAATAGACATTGTTTTTAAAATTGAAAAACCGGATTGTGCATTATAAAAAACAAAAGAAAGAAAGCAGTTTAACATGTTTTTGGTTTTTTGTTTTTAGTTAATTTGAGTTGCTTAAACAGGTATGGAAAGATGTTGATGGCGTTCTAACCTCTGATCCAAATATATGCCCGCAAGCTGAACCTGTTCCGTATCTGACATTTGATGAGGCTGCTGAACTTGCATACTTTGGTGCTCAGGTATCATTATATTTGCCTACCTTGTTCTGTTGACAATATTCTATTTACCATTTCTATCAGGGGTATAAAACATTTATGGATTCTAGCTAGCAGTCTAGCACTTTTGGTTCTGCTTTTGTGTTGAATTACACTTCTCTTTGCTGTTTTGCAGATCATCAGAAATTTTATTTTTCAAATATATATATTTATTTCAGTAACCCAAGATAGTTGGATAAAGCTTGATTATTGTCATTTTTTATGCCATGAACACAATTCTATGCAATAACATACATTGGGGATATAGAAACAGACTGGAAGATATGGCCACTCTGCTTCGTCCCTGTACACTAGAGAACCACATAACACAGGGCATCAAATTCTTGGAATCTTTATTCCTACCAAAACTTAGGAACATAGTTATCAATAGCGCGCAATAGCGGTGCCATTGCACCATTGCGTCGTGGTTCTCCGTCGCTACGGGAAGTTGTCACGTCATGTATGGAGATTGCAGCCATTGCAGGCGCTAACTGTGGTGGATCGCAAGCCAAATCGCAGAATAGCACCACAGTTACAAAAGGCTGTGAAATGGAGAGTTTTTCAGATAGAAATCCCTTTTTCTCCAGCTTCCAATCCTGATGATCTCTTTTGCTTCTAGTCTTTCCCCGACAGCGCAACACAGCTTCCAATCCTGATGATCTCTTTTGCTTCTAGTCTTTCCCCGACAGCGCAACACAGCTCCCTTGTTTAGGGATTTTTCTTTAGTCTACCTAGTTTAGGGTTTTGTTAATGTGCTGAAACCTTTATTGGGCTTACTCCCATTTGGGCTGAGAATTTTTTCTTTTCTTTTATAAAAAGAATCGTTGGTCCTTCAAGTCTTAGAGGCTTAAGTTCCCAAGTATGATACTGTTTTATTTAATTCCTCTTATATACTACTAAACTTATCACCATATATATATATATATATGCTGCTACACTTTTATTTATTCACTTGTTATTGATGCAATAAATCAATGATAATTCTGTGTTTAATGTATTTGACTATGACTTTTGATTATTAATAATAAAGTTGGGTAATATTCTTATTTTTCAGTATATATATATCTATGTAGTATACATAATGTTTCTTTATAGTTTCTAAAATTGCAGCTATCCTGCTATGCACTATGCCGGTACAGCAGTTTTGGAGCCAGCCGCTCCATGCTGCTTTTTGGGATTAACTACTATGCTTATGATTATGAAATATATTAGAAGAAACTGATCCAAGGTGAAAATAGACAATGTTCACCCAGAATTCTAGCAATCTATTCCAGAATTAAAGTAGCCGCCAACAATGTAGGGTAAGTGGGCCACTGTTTGGGGATAGAACTCCGCATCATATCGAAGTACCACAAAGCGTTAACCTACATATTCTGGGGTTATATTTCATTGCTATATATTGGAATGATATATTCGAATTTTCTGTAATTGGGTGTTTATATGGTAGTAATTCTAGGTCTGTCTCGTTTTGGGATCTTCTTGTTGAGAAGATTTCTAAGCATATTAGAAATTAGAAAGGGACTTATTTTTCTTCATGTGGTCAGATCACTCCCAGCCAGGCTTGTCTCTAGTATTCGACTCTAATTTTTGTCTTTGTTCCATATTCCAATGGGGGTGGTTAATACCATTGAAAAGCTTATGAGGGATTTTCGTTGGTCAGGTGCCTTGCGTATGAAATTGTGATCTCTTGGAGAGTTGTTGCCATAAGAAAGAATGGGGTTTAGGTCTTGATAATATGGCAATATACTATATATGCTACACTATATTGAGTATTTTGTTGGAGTGTAATTTTCATACCAACAATGATAGAATTTTAAACCAAGGTAGTCAATAGCGCGTTATAGTGCCACTATAGCGGGGTAGCGGCAGAAGGCCGCTATAGGAGAGACATAGCGTCGTGGTTGGCCATCGCGGCTGCTTTTCGCAGCAAATCGCAGCCGCTTTTAACGGCAAATCGCGGAGTAAATCGCAACGTAGCAGCCACTAATTGTCTCACCAATTGGAAAATCCAATGTTCTCTGCTTTTTGTTCCTTCCTTTCTCTGTTTTTCTTTTGTGACTCCCATCTCTCTGTTCTCCTTTCTTTCCCTCTTTGTTCTCAGTTCTCTTTTCCTTCCCTGCTTTTTTTTTCCCCGTTTTTACTCTCTCTCTCTCTCTCTCTGTTTTTATCACTTGGTGTCTCCTCTCTGTTGTGGCTGTGTTGCATCGTGGCTGCGACTTGTGAGGGTGGGGAACCGTGGATGGTGGATGGCGGATGGGTGTGTTTCATTGAGCCAGGGTTAGTGGTGAGTAGGAGTGGTTTTGGGCTGGGTGTCTATTTCTTCCTTTTGGGTTGAGATGAGTATTATTGTTAAATCATCCCAAAAAAATAATATAAAATCTCCAACAGCATGTTTAGGCCAAAGCCTACAAAATATTTCCCCCCTTTCTTATGCAGTCTCTTACATTTTGTTGCCCTTGGAACTTGGTATTTATGCATTGGATTGATGGTGATTGTGTGTTTTTAGACTATGGAATGAATTATGATTTATGACTTTTCATCATTCAAGATGAATGAGTTTAATTGGGGATGATTTCTTATGTTTGAACATTTATATATGTTACATATAAATTATGATAAATATATATATATTTTTTCAAATACCTGTCATCCCGCTATCCAATATCCCATTATAGCGTTTTCGAGGTTGGCTGCTCCATGCCACTATCCGCAATTGACGACTATGTTTTAAACAAGCAAGTTTAGGTTTTTCTTTTCTTTTTTTCTCTCCTTTGGGATAGGATTAAGCGTTCAACCTCTATTTGGTGTGGAGCACATGATCTTTTAGAGGAATTTCTTTCTAAGATATGTTGAGAGATTGAAAAGCAATGCTTCATTGATAGTATTTTCCCTTTCTCTGTTTTTTTTCCTCCTTGTAATGAGGATTTATTGTCTTCCCTTTTTCTTGTGAACTTCTTTTCTTCATCTCAATAAAATTATTCTTTCATCAACAAAAATAAATAAATAAATGAATTCCAATGAAAACATAAGATATGTATTATTTTTGAACTACCTCATCCTCCTTTCTGTAAAGAAAAAGGTACACGTCATGTATTCATTTGAGAACGGCATCACAAGCATTTAAAGAACTTTTACATAAGTTTTGTTTGCATAATTACTGGGTGCCCAATTTATATGACCTGGGCTTTGTATTACTGGGGTAATCTTGTGGAATTATTTCTCTGATTTCCAGGTCCTGCATCCACAATCTATGAGACCTGCAAGAGAAGGTGATATTCCTGTTAGGGTTAAAAATTCTTACAACCCTAAAGCTCCAGGTACTCTCATCACTAAGGGAAGAGATATGAGCAAGGTTTGTAGAATTGATACTTGGAATAATTGATAAATACCATCTTCTTAAGCATGACTTTACTACTTAAGATAGTAGTTTTCCTTTGTCCATCTACAGGCAGTACTAACTAGCATTGTTTTGAAACGAAATGTGACCATGTTGGATATTGTTAGCACTCGTATGCTTGGTCAGTTTGGGTTCCTTGCTAAGGTGAGAAAGCTAACGCCTGGTGACCTGTCCTTGTTGAATCCCTTCTTGTCTTCATGTTTCTGTATTTATGTAGGTGTTCTCAATCTTCGAAGACTTAGGCATATCAGTTGATGTTGTAGCTACAAGTGAAGTCAGTATTTCCTTGACATTGGATCCGTCAAAGCTGTGGAGCAGAGAGCTAATTCAACAGGCAAGACATCGTGTTCCTTATTTCCATTAATCATTTTGTTGTTGAGTTCCTTCCATTATTTTGTTGATGTGTAACAATACGTTTTTTGAGATGGTGTCATTTGACCGATGTAGTGTACCCAATTTAATGGGGCAAGACTTGATTGTTATCCTAAGTATTCTCGATGGCCCTGTTAAATAACGTCTATCTGCTGATGTTCATTTAGTTTTACACATAAATAAACAATTATTTGCTTGCCATGTTTCGAATTTCTGCCTTATCTGATAGGCCATCATTCTTTTTATCTTCGACCAGGAACTAGACTATGTTGTTGAAGAACTAGAGAAAATTGCTGTGGTAAATCTCCTACAGAACAGATCCATAATCTCTCTCATTGGAAATGTTCAGAGGTCATCGCTGATATTGGAGAAGGTTCAGTATTATATTATCTCTAATAATGTTCCAAGAATTATTATTAAAAGTTCTATTTCGATCCTTTGAGATCCAAGTTCTTTTTCTTAATATCATTATCTGGGCCCTTTTAAGTCCCTTGCTTTTACTCTCTATTTTGGGAATGTTTTTGTTGAGCGTCTCTTCTTCCTTGGGAACCTTGGGGCGTTGTGAAAATCAGCATTTTGGAATAAATTCCATGGCTTGTTCAATGTGCTTTTCAGGCATAAGTTGATCCACTTCACTTTGTGTGATTATTTGTTTCTGTAATCAATCTATGTTTTTTCCTTTCTTTTTATTAACTTTAAAATTTACTGAGTGGCTTTTATTGCAGGCGTTTTGTGTTCTTCGAACCCTTGGGGTCAATGTTCAAATGATCTCTCAGGGTGCATCTAAGGTATCCACTTAATCACCTTCAGAAGTTCCTTAATTGTACTAGCTTGGGTAAATTATAGCTCTTTCATAAAGGGGATCAAACATTTTTTGTATTGATGACATTGCCTCATCCACAGTTTAGGGTCAGTTTGACATGGAGCAAAATAAGGAGAGAAAATTTCCTTACTTGGATTTGGGGAAAATTGCATTTTACTCTCCTGAACTATAGGCCATGTGCACTTTAACTCCTAAACTTTAAAAATTTATAAATCAACCCCTTAAATTTTTACAAATATGCATTTTAGTCAAAGAAAAATGTATTATACGCCTACTTAAATTTTGGAACATGTACAAATTGATGCCCTAAACTTCCCTAAATATGTAATGTGATACGCTAACTTTCTTAAATTTGTGATATTTTTGTTATCAATTGATGGGGGAATTAATGGAAGCGTCAATTTGTATATTCAAAAAAGTTTAGGGATTGAACCATACATTTTTAAAGTTTAGAGGATATAGTTCAGGGCTGAAGTGCAATTTTTCCTAGATTTATGGCAAAAATTACATCGAGACCTAATTCCTCAGATTTTACCTAGTACCATACTCACCCTTAGCACTACTTTTTTTTTTCCGCGTGATGCGATAGTTGTTGTTTGTCATATTCAGGCATTATATATGTAAACCAATACTGTAAAATGTTTTCTTTCTCATGTAATTTTCTTCCTGCTTTTTTTCACCCCAGGTGAATATCTCTTTAATAGTAAATGACAGCGAAGCTGAGCAGTGTGTCAGGGCTCTCCACAAAGCCTTCTTTGATAGTGAGCTCTCTGAACTAGAGAAGGAATGCATACCTGGGAATGGTTCTCTTCGTGCATTCTCGTAGGGGGATGTATATGGGAAGAAAAATGTTATTTGTATTAATGCGATGTGGATACTGTGTCGACTTATGCCTTATTCATCATTGAATGAGATGTGGACCTTATTTGAATGAGATTCACATATCATTCAATGGCAAATGAAGTGAGTCTATGCGGTATCTCATATTCTATGAGTACAAATAATACAACTCACATGAGAACAGTTTTGTTCCTGAATTATTAGATAGGTAGTTTGGATTTTTGCTTTAGTGATATAGGTCCTTTTGATTTTGTTTTTTTATTTAGTTTTCCAAGGTATTTATCACTGGATAAAGTAACTAGTCTCTTCTTGAATTGTAGCTCCTTTTGTTTGAGTTGTTTTTATGGAAAAATGTCTTTTAATTTTAATTAAACGTGACATATAAAAAGGTTAAATTAATTAAATAATCTCTATAAAAATTAAATTAAATAACTTTTTTCATTACTTTTCTTGCCTTTTATAAGTTTAAGAGTAATAGAAAAAAGTCGTGGTACTGCTAGAGGTGTGTAATCATTCTAGCCGCTGCGAGAGCAATAGTTGATCAGCTGCAAGCCTGCAAGCAATAATTTTGCTTTCTTATATCATTCAACTGGGAAATTTGTGTAAGAGAAATGTTATTTTGACTCATATTTTATGAGATATCATGTTCACACACTCACATTTATCATTGGATGGTTTGTGGAACCCAAATTAAGTAGGGTCCACATTTAATTCAATGATGGATGTGAGTGAGTCGACACAATGTTTCACAAAGTGTGAGTTAAAATAACACTACTCTTTGTGTTAATATCTTTTACTCTAAAGAATAGAGTTTTACTTTTGGATTAATAGTTAAAAGTGAGATTTTTTTCACTTTTAACTCTTAATTTTATTATTTTTAAAGTGAGATTCTCACTCCCTCACTTTAGATTATCTAAATTTGAAATTTTTAGGGTAAATTACATTCACCTCTCGTAAGGTTTGCTGAAATATAATGTGCATCCTCTCTATTTGTCCATCTAATATTTACCTCCCCTAAATTAAGTAAGAACCAAACAGTTAAAAAGTAAAATTAAGTTAATACTCTTTTTGCTTTTTTTTAAACCCAAAGCCTACCTACCCAAATTATTTTTCTTCTCTCTCTTACCCTCACAGCCTCACCCTAAGCCCACTCATGCTTCCCACTACCAGATAAGCCTTTCTCCCCCATCGCCTCCCATTACTAAAGAAACCGCCCTTTGCCATGACCCCAACAAGGTCACCGGCTGTGCCACCTTTTCCTGTGATGCCATCGCTGCTGGCTCCACCTCTCACAAGGCGGGTCATGCCACCTCCATGCTTCACAGCCACCAGATCGCTGTAGATGTCGATCGTGCTGAGCTCTTTTGCTGCGTGTGTCGCTACCAGGTCTACGATTGCGACTTCGATGTCGCCATCTTGATCATGTAGACCGCAACGTTGACACTCGTGGGCACTGGAGCGCCGGTGATACCGCCACCACAGCCGGAGAATCACTAGAAGTGAAGGAGAGTTGATTACCGCCCTTGGGCGCGAAATTTGCGCGTGTAACATCCCAGACACCTGGCAATGCAGATGGGAGAGGTATCCACACCCTTATAAGGCATGCTTCGTTTCCTTCCCCAACCGGTGTGGGACTAATTCCACCCTTCCTAGTAGGGGCCTAGCGTTCTTGCTAGCCGGCACACCGATCCCAGGACTGGCTCTGATACCATCTGTAACATCCCAGCCACCCGGCAATGCAAATATTGTCCGCTTTGGCAGGGTCGATGTCCATACCCTCATGGATTTGCTCTTCCCCTCTCTGTGGGAAAAATGCGTCTGCATGAGGGAGGCGTCCACACCCTTATAAGGCATGCTTCGTTCTCCTTCCCAATCGATGTGGAACTAATTCCACCCCTCCTAGTGGGGGCCCAGCATCCTCACTGGCTGGCACATCAATCCCAGGACTGGTTCTAATATCATCTGTAACATCCCAGACACCCGACAATGCAAATATTGTCCGCTTTGGCAGGCTCGATATCCACACCCTCACGGATTTGCTCTTCCCCTCTCTACGGAAAAAATGCGTCTGCATGGGGGAGGTATCCACACCCTTATAGGGCATGCTTGTCCTGGGAGGGGAACGAAGCAACACGGGTCTATTAAGGAGGGGAGAAATGTAATGCCCCAATTTTTATGCACTAATTACTTTGGTTTGTTGATGGATGATTAGTATTCATAATATTTTTTTTTTGGTATTTTATATTTATTTTAGTAATTTTGTATGTGAAATCCCTAGGCTATCCTCATTTATATATACACATAACTGTCAAACTATCATTCTCACACACACCTACACTTTAAAAAAAGAAAAGAAAATAAAAACTCAAATCCTATTTTTTCCCTCCCCTTCACAGTGCACACACACACACTCACACACTTCTTTCTTTTTCTTCTACCATTTCTTCATTTTCTTCCTTCTTTCTCTCCACCTTCCTCCGCCATTTCAATCTTATAAATCTTTCAATTCTTCATCAAATTCAACAAATAAATACACTTTTCCATAGCTCTTCCACCCAATAAACACAAATCCAGCATCAATTTTTCAAGAAAAGTCCTCCTCCTACCTATTCTAGACCAGAAAAAATTCAGGTAGAAAGGAAATAAGGAGCTTTTGCTTCCTTACTTGGGAGATCAAACTTCAAGGAGCTTGTGGTTATCCGGATCTTCAGTAAAAATCATGTTTTGGTAGGGGTTTATGTTTAAACTTGTTTATTTTATCTTGTTCTCTGATTTTGTTAAGAAGTCTTGAGTTTTGATGAATGATAATGCATGAAAGATCAAAGGAAACTGTATGTTGTTGAAATTCTCGGATTTATGCAGACAACTCAGTTTGTATGATTTTATTCACATAGGTAGAGACAATATTTTGAGCTAAAAATTTTATATGATAACGCTAACATATGGAGGCATCTTCACTATTTTTCTTGAGGTTTTTAGATGACTTTTTCTATTTTTAAAAATTCAAAAACTGAGAAGATTTTAGTTTCAGTATGAACAGTAATTTCTAAAGCACTGAATTTGTATAATTTTATTACTATAACAAATGATTGATTTTTTACTTGAAATTTTTATAGGATGTTATGGACATCTTAAAGTTAAATCATGAATTTTTGTATGATTTAACATGATTATTTGATAGGGAAATAAAATTGGGAATTATGGTTGTTGGCTATAAATAAGGGGTTTTTGACCACCGAATTTGTCTAATTTTGTTAACATATTTAGAAAATGATTCTTGCTTTGAAAATTTTACAGGAGCTTGTGAACACATTGAAGTGTCTTAGATAATTTTTATAGCCTCTAAATTTATTATTTGATATGCAAATGAATTTGTGTTACAAGGTGTGAAATATGCACGAAAATTGAGTAAATATATATGCCATGTGTTTGATAAATTTTCTAAAAGAGAGTAAAGGTTGTTTGGGATTGAGTTTTTTCATATTTGTTGAAAGTGAAAAAGTGGAGTTTAGATGAGTTTTAGTTTATCATATAGTAGCATTTTAGTCTTGACATAATAAATGATTGGTTATTAATGTTTATGCTTGCCCGTTGAGTTGTTGTGGTTTTTCTCATCTTAAAGAAAAGAATTTTAGAATTCATTATTGAAATTTATGCTTGCATTGCTTGTGAGAAAAAGAATGACTTTGATGAAATAGGAAAAAGAGGAAGAACTAAGGATAAGGAAATCAGAATTAAAACATGAAGATTAAGGGTCGATTTATGTCGACAAAGAGGGTTCCGACATTGATTCGTTCTAAGGACCAGTGACGACTGGGCGTTGACTTACTTTATAGTGCACATGAGGGTTTCAGTGTCGGTTCGTATTAAGGACTTGTGACTACCGAATAAGTATGAGCTCATAACTTTTAAAGTATCTAACTATGATTAAATGAGAGGAAAGAACAATGAGATCAATATGAATAGATAGAAACACAAAAGTTACAAGGCAGATAAGACCAAACAAAAGACCTTAACTATGATGTATTCGATGTCTTACATTAGGATAGCCATTTATGTATGTTGTGAGATTTAATGAATGAACCTAGTCTTTTTCCATGTATGCATGTCTCCTTAATTATATTAGTAAAGTTCCTTGACACATGCATATACATTTTATGCCTAGACCATGCTAAAAGACACCTCTACCTTGGTAAAGAATGTTTGCGAAATCCTAAAATTGAACCTCATGATTGTATGCAAATGATTTCAAAGGAAACCAATGTAGACTAGAGATGATAATGATGTCACGTTAATTACATATGCTCCTACTGAGATTTCAATTGATTTCTCACCCCTTTTTCCTTTTTTCATATCATCTCTAGATGAACAAGTAGATCCCGATGCAAAGATTTAGTTGCTGAAGTATTGTTGCTTTTGCTTTACTTAGAAATTGCGCTATATTACTGGATCTTATTTTTGTATTTAGGTAATGAGATCCCTTACTCCTTTTATATTTTGTATCTTGTAACTTGAGGTCATGACTTAGTGTATTCTTAGCTGGTTTGACCCATGTAGCTGTTTATTTTTTATATTACATTACTATGTTATGTTATGGATTGAATGGCACTGTGTGCCTTATATCAATGATATATGAGATGTTGAAATATTGTACTTTGAAAAGCAGGTTGAGCTATGGATGATTGATTATTCTGTTTATGATTTTATGTCTTATAGGAGGCATGGTATTTACACTATTATCATGCCAAATTTTCGTTAGAATTTTTAGCAGCATTTATGTCTAATATTGAAAAGCTCACGCGATAGGAAGTGATTTCTTGGTATTAATTTTTATGTAACTCGAGCACATAGAAATGAGTACTAGAGAGTTATAGGCCGCCCATAGTTCTTCTCTCTTTCCATCTCAATCTTTTTTCACAAATTCGAAAAAAAGAAGTGTGCTACTATGTGCAAAAAAAAGTGTCAAAGAGAAAGAAAGAGAGGAGAGTATGGGAAAAAAAGGTTATTCCAACCTGTAGCCTTTGTCTTATTTTTCCTCATTATTTTTTTTTTCCTAATCCAAAAATATTATATGCCTTCTATGTGCCAAAAAAAAGAGTAGAGTAAAAAAAGAAAAGAAAGTTACCCTTTATATCACATAAAACAGAAATAAAAGGTGGTATATGTGTTTTAGAGAGAGAGAGAGAGAGGTGAAAATGGATGGGCAATGCAAATATAATAGTATACTAGTCTCGTAATTACCAAATGGAATATATTAGTTAGTGGATTGTCCTTGTAACTTATATGCTCATGATGAGACTCCTACACTATCACTCACTCCTTAAGTTTTTCATTTTCCAATCAATTGATTTTCTTTCTCAAAAGTCTATATTATGCGATCTCCTTAGACTAAGGGGTGGGAGAGGAATAGGCTAATCAAAGCCAAACTAACACGTCACATCGTCAATTGTATGCCACTACATTATGCCACCTTGAAAATAAGTGAATTTTAGTCTTATTTTCTTGAAAAAATAGAATGGCATATGATTGACCTCTCCCTTTTCTTTTTTATTCTACTCTTCATCTTTTTTTGACATTGATATCACACATTGCACTCTCTTTTAATTTTTTTGGACTACCTACACAACTAATCGAAGAAAAAGAGAAGAGAAGGGCTAGCAGCTATATAGAGAAGGATATACTTTTTTTAAATCTTCACTACAAAAAAATGGGTATTTTTAATATTAAAAGTGTTAACAAATTGTTGCCAGAAAAAGTAATTTTGACATAATGTGATTGTTAAAAATACTTATTAACTTTTATTCATATTTAATAATTGTCAATAAAAGCTTATAAATACTTTTAACAAACTCTTTATGTTAAAAAAAATTGATAATATTTTTATTAATACTTTCAATGTTTGAATTATTAAAAATACTCATTTTTTTTTCTTACAATACTTTTACTCTTCAAGTTTTACTTTTCAAATATAAAAATATTTTTACAAAACTCACATTGTATGAGATTTAATATAAAATAATAATTATTTTAATGGTTTTAAAAAGCTTCTCTGTGCGAGATTGATGGTCATTTTTTCTAATATGGAAGTTGGACTGTAATTATATAGTAATATGGATTTGAAAACACAATTGCAGTAGTATGGGTTAACAAATCTCGCATAGTGCGAGAAATTGAGAAAATAATATTTTAGTTTTTTTAAAAAATTGCACAGTACTAGATTTTTGAAAAAAAAGGTTAAAAAATTAACAAAAATAATAACGTTAATTAATCTTGCATGGTGTGAGATTTTAAAGAAAAATAATAAAATAGTACTAAAATGAAATATCGCACTATGCGAGATTTTGAAACAAATATTAAAATATTATAAGATCTATCTATAAAATGAGAAGTTGGGAACAAGGGAGTTCGAGTAAGCAAATAAAGCTTTTTAGTGTTAGAGGGGTTCTATCTGTGAGTGTTTGAGGGGCATTTTTTCCAACTGTTATGGAGCTTATGTGGTGAGAACTTTTCATGTGAGTTAGAAGAGAATTTTATTTATTTACAGTGTTGAAAAAAATGGCATATGATAGAATAGTAATTTCAAATGAACATATGTCTAAGTAAATTCATCAAAATGTAGTAAGTGTTTTTCATTTAATTTTTTATAAAAATATTGTTTAATTTTATTTTTTTGATTTGTAATTTCTGTTACAGCATATCTGTTATTTATTTAAATTAAAATTCTTAGATTTAATTTTTATTTATATTTTACTTTTCATGCAATGGGAATGGTGCCCACAAAAAAAATTATATAAATACTACCTTATTATTAATGAATACAGAGTTTATTATTTGTAACAGGAAATAGAGTTATTGCAGCCTCGTCACCTATATATAAAGTTACCGAAAGTGGTGATACAAGAGCAATTATGACAAGCTGGTCTCTACTGCGTTTCCCATATTTTTGAAATAGAGATAGATTGATAAACACTTTAGTAGAAAGGTGGAGACTAGAAACTCACACAGTTCACCTTCCGATTGGGAAGTGCTTGGTGACATTGGAGGATGTTGCCATTTTACTTGGATTTCGCATAGATGGTTTATTGATCACTGGATTTACTAATGACATGACTATTGTTCTTTAGAATATATACGAACAATTGCTTGGTGGCCAGCCAAATGTGACCGATGTTGTGGCTAGAGAAATAAAATTAGAATGGCCTTCAATTCATTTCATATAAATAGGCTTGACACAAATTCAAAGAAACTGATAACAGTTAATGCTTGCAGTTATATATTAACTCTATTGGGGCATTTTTTAATGCCGAATAAGAGCACACGCATGGTCCACAAAAAGTTCTTGCAGCTTCTTATTGGTAGCATGGTACTGTTGCAAATGTGACATCTTTACTCGTATTTTAAACAATATTGCCATTGAAATATATATTATATTTGCTTTGGCATCCATTTTTACTTCTCTTTTTTCTTGCTCTACTCTCTTAATTTTTTTTTGTCACATAAAACACTTTTTTGACACACAGATGTCACTATTTTCTTTTTCATAGTACTATCAACATGGGTGAACCCGCCAACACAAATAAATAGAGAAGGAAAAGGAGTGACTATTCATATTGTGATCCACATAACACCTTTGGTTTACACATATCACTTTTTTTTAGAACTAGAAATACAAAAAATTAATTGAAACAATTAGACGAAAAAGAAGGAGGACCCACACACCCAACACTCGATCAACAAACTCAAAGAATGAGATGAGAAGAGACAAAAGCAGGTTTATATAGAAAGAATCTAATATATTAATATGTTTCTGCCTCAAAATCTCGCCATTGCGACTATTATAAAAAGGACGTGGCGAAATTTTCTTTGTAAAATCATTACTTTATTCAGATTTTGAAAAACCAGAACTGGCGAGATTTTAATTAAAAAAATGTTTTATTCATTTTAACAAAATCAAGTTGAGGTGAGATTTTCTGGCACCACACTCATGTAAATTAACTCTTAAACCCATGTTAACGCATATTGTAACCTCAAACGCAATATAGACAAAAAAAAATAAACCCCTAAATTTTTGTGTACTAAAAATATTGAATTTTTAAATCACAACAAAAGAAAACAAGGAAGAAAATAAGGATTGGAAAAAGGTTTGGTTAGATTGCCTCCAAATAATTTGAGGCTTGAGTCATAAATATTAGATTTAAACCTGGCCAACCACGAGAGTCGATGTAAGATAATAAGGGCTCTCTTCTTCCTTAAATAAGTTTTGAGGGTTTGATTTTCGCTTTTGGGATGGAGCATCTTTAAAACTCGTTACCAACATCTATCCCTTAAATGGACCTACAGTACGTGAAGGGATTAGTCACTGCGTCCAGTGGTGGATATTTAGGGGAAAAAAAAGATTTGAACCTGGCCTATTCATGACCAAAAAATAAAAACCTAGCCAATTAGCCTTTATTTAATTATTGCAAGTTGTTGTTATTGTTAATCTTAATAAAAGATTAGTAAGTATAAATAGTTAATTTCTCACTCACCACTTGAAAAGTCATACAAATAAAGTGATTTAATTGAATGATAATGTAAAATAGTTTCACACTATCAATATATAAAAATTAAACTATAAATACTTCACACAATTATCCAATCATGTGATAGCACATTATAAAATATAAAAGTTTTACAATAATTTTGTCAACCATTTCAATATTGAAAATGCTTATCTTTCTTATAATAAACATTTAAAAAAAATTAATTCTTCTCTATGTAGTCTTTCTCTTCTTTTTCTCCTCAGTTGGTTCTTTTACTAATCCTAAAAGTTTAAAAGTGAGTATGATGTGTATAATATCCGTGTGTCGAGAAAAAAAAAGAGAAAGAGATTAGAGTAAAACAAAAAAGAAAAGATCGTCCATAGTCCTTCTCTCCTTCAATCTCAATTTGTTTTTTCTTTTACTAATTAAAAAAAAAAAAGAAGAGTCCTATTATGTGTAAAAAAAAAGTGAGAGAGAGAGGGGGGGAGTAAAGTAGGGAACAAAAAGGTTATTCCACCTATATTCCTTGTCTTCTTTTTCCTCTTTTTTTTCCCTAATCAAAAAAAAATTATATGCTATTTGTGTGCCAATAAAAAAGAGTAGAGTAGGGGGAACAAAAAAAGATATCCTTTATATGACATAAAACATAAATAAAGGTGGTATATGTGTCACAGAGAGAGAGAGAGAGTATAGCAGCTAAAAAATAAATGTGAAAATGGAAGGCAATGCAAATATAGTAGTATACCAATCTCGTAATCACTGGATGGAATATATTGGTTAGTGGATTATCCTTGTAACATATATGCTTATGACGAGACTCCTACACTATCACTCACTCCTTATGCTTTTTATTTTCCAATCAGTTGGTTTTCTTCCTCGAAAGTCTATATTATGCAATCTCCCTATATTAAAGGGTAGGAGAGGAATAGACGGATCAAACCCAAACTACGCATCACACCGTCAACTGTATGCCACCATATTATGCCACCTTGAAAATAAGCGATTTTTAGTCTTATTTTCTTAAAAAAAAAATAGAATGACATACAATTGACCCATCCCTATTCTTTTTTATTGCACTCTTCTTCTTTTTTTCACACATATACCACACATTGCACTATCTTTTAATTGTTTTAGACTATCTACACAACCAACCAAAGAAAAGGAGAAGAGAAGGACTAACAACTATATAGAGAGGGATATACTTTTTTAAAAATCTCCACTATAAGAAAAATGAGTATTTTTAATATTGAAAGTGTTAGTGAAAATATTGCTAAGAAAAATATTTTTGACATAAGGTGATTGTTAAAAATATTTATAAGCTTTTATTCATATTTAATAATTGTCAATAAAAGGTTACAAATATTTTTAACAAACACTTTATATTAAAATTATTTTTCTTGAAAATATTTTTATTAACACTTTCAATGTTTGAATAATTAAAAATACTCATTTTTTTCTTACAATTCTTTCACTATTCGAGTTTTAAGTTTTCAAATATAAAAATATTTTTACAAAACTCACATTATGTGAGATTTAATATAAAAGAATTATTATTATAATGGATTTAAAAAGCTCGCTTTGTGTGAGATTTGATGTAAAAAAATATTATTCAATATTTTGATTAAGTCGCTTTGTGTGGGATTTCGTCAATACTATACCATTTAAAATTTTTTCCCAAAATCCTTATTATTGTATTTAATACCTTCAGAACCCACATAAAGCAGAGCTTTTATTTAATATTTACTTATGAAAATAGAGCTTTTATACATATAACAAAAGGCAAATGTTTGAGTCAAATTAGTAATCTTTATTAAAAAAATTGGCATTATTATTAAATAGAATAATATTGAGATATTATCAAAATATTAAGGATAAAATTGGAAAAAAAAACTTTTGGGATAAAATTAAAATATCATTAAAAAATTAATGGACTAAAATAGCGCTATAAATTTTTAGGTAAATTATTTTTTATATGGATAATGAGTGATTCATTATCATTACTATGGGTTTGGGGCAAATATTATGAACGTGTGGACTGTAAGGCGTGATTTACTGGTCAAAACATATATTTGAGAAGTAGCTTCACGTAAAAGTGTAAGTTAAAGAATCTCGTGTTCTACGAGATTTCAGAAGCAGCATCATTAATAGTAGAGAAGAAGACCACGTGGACCACACGGGACAGTTGGCGCGGTGGAGAAGCAAGGGACACCAGGACAGGTGGCACGTGGGGAGGCACCGAGTTGGTCAGGTGCAAGGGAATCATGGTCCAAGAGAGATTTTAGAGGCTGCATGTGGGGACATGTGGCACGCAGGCAGACAACAGCAAGTCATGTCCAATAGAATCTTATGAATGCCAAGATTTTAGAAGGAATCCTGTGAGCAGTGAGATTTTAGTTGATGGGAATGCCTGCATCATCTATCACCTCATGTTGGTAGGCAACATTGCATCTATAAGCAAGTAAAGCTTTTGAGTGTTAAAAGGGTTATGTCTGTGGGTGTTTGAGGGGATTTTTTTTTTTATTATTTTAGAGCTTATGTGGTGAGCACTTCTCGTGTGAGTGAGAAGAGAGTTTTATTTATTTATAGTGTTTTAAAAAATGGAATCTATTAGAACAGTAATTTTGAATGAGTAGATGTCTGAGTAAATTCGTTAAAATATTATAAGTATTTTTTATTTCAGTTTTAATAAAAATATTGTTTAATTTTATTTTTCTATTTGCACAACATACCTGTTATTTATTTAAATTAAAATTTTTAGATTTAATTGTTATTTATATTTTACTTTTCATGTAATGGGAATGGTGTCTGCAAAAAAAATATATAAAAATACTAATTTATTATTAATTGATGTAGAATTTAAACAGGAAAGGGAGTTTTTGCGGCTTTGTCACCTATGTATAAAGTTACCAAAAGTGGTGATATATGAGTATTTATGACAAGCTAGTTTTTATTATGTTTCCCAGATTTCTAACATAGAGATAGATAGTCCTCTAATAAACACTTTAGTAGAAAAGTGAAGACCAGAAACTCACACATTTCACTTTTGCAGTTGGGATGTGCTCGATGACACTAGAGGATGTTGTCATTTTACTTGTATTTTGCATAGATGGTTTACTGGTCGTTGGATTTACTAATGGCAGGATGTTGTTCTCAAAATATGTGCGAACAGCTGCTTGGTGGTCAGTCAATGTTGTGGCTGGTGAAATAAAATTAGAATGGCTTTCATTTCACATAAATAGGCTTGACACAAATTCTCAATAGTATTTAATCTTCTTAGTCATATACTAGCTCTATTGAGACATTTCTTAATGTCGAATAAGAGCACAAGCATGGTCTCCGAAAAGTTCTTGCAATTTCTTGCAAATTTGGATGAAATTAGATTATATAGTTGGGGCTCGATATGCCTCGCTGTGCTTTACCAAGGATTAAATCGCGCTACGCATAAGAGTGCATGAAATATTGCTGGTAGCATGATAATATTGTAAATGTGACACATTCACTAGTATTTGAAATAATATTTCTATTAAAGTATATTATTATATTTGTTGTGTCATCCATTTTTTACCTCTCTTTTTTCTTGTTTTACTCTTTTGATTTTTTTTTCTGGTCACATAGAACACTTTTTTGCACACAGATGTCTATTTTTTTTCGTAGTACTACCAACATGGATGAACTCATCAACACAAATAAATAGAGAAGGAAAAGGAGTGGCTATTTATATTGAGATCCACAAAACACTTTTTTTTTTAACACATATAATTTTTTTTAGAACTAGAAATATAAAAAACAAATTGAAACAATTAGAAGAAAAAAAAAGAAGTGAGATAGTAAGGATTCTCTCATTCCTTAAGTAGGTGTCAATGATTCAATTTTGACTTTAGGAATGTAACAACTTTAAAATTTATTGTCAGTATCTATCCCTTAAGTAGACTTACAATACGCAAAAAGATTGGTCATTGCATTCAGTGGTAGATACCTAGGGAAATTTTTTTTGAACTTGGCCTATTCATGACCAAAAAATTAAAAACCTAGCCAGTTAACCTTTATTTGATTATAAAAAGTTATTGTTTAATAATTTTGAAAAAATTGAAAAATTACATATTTCTTACGTTTAAAATAATAATTGCAAATTGTCCTTATTGTTAATGTTAATAAAAGATAAGCAACCATAAATGATTAACTCATTTACTCACAGCTTGAAAGTCATATAAACGGAGTAATTTAATTGGATGATAATATAAAATAATTTTACATATCAATACATAAAAATAAAACTATAAATATTTTATACAATTATCCAAATATGTGATACCACACCATAAAATATAAAAGTTTTACAATCAAAATTAAGCTCAAAAACCAAAATAGAAAAGAAATTGCAAGAAAAGGCCATATTCGTCAAATACATAACGTGAGATCCACACCATATATAAGCCCTGAAAACCCAACCCAGGATTTCTAGGGTTTTCGTTCTGCTTTCTGCACACCACACCATACGACAAATCATGGCCTGCACCATCGACTTCCGCTGCCTGGACGAAGGCTTCGGCGGCAAGACCTACAAGCGCAAACGCGAGCACTCCCAATCGCAAAACGACGCCGTCGACCTCGACACCACAACCACCACTACCGACAACAACGAAAACAGCGCCATTTCCATGGACACCGACGAGTTTGCCCCTCCGCCGGGGAAGAGATCGGCGCTCCCATCATCGGACGATCCGAACAAGCCGGCGTTCGGTCGGCCGAGCTACGACGGCGTGATCGCCGGAAAAGTTTCCGGGCGGAAGTGGAAGCAGGCGAAGAAGCAGAGGGCGTCGGCGGTTCAGGTGAGCAGGAAGGGGACGACGTTCGAGGAGAGAGAAAGGGAGAAGCAGATAAAGAAGGCGTACAAAGAGAGGATGACGGAGCTGAAGGAGGAGATAAGGATGAACAAGGTGGAGAAGAGGAAGAAGAGGGAGGAGAGGGAGAAGAAGAAGAAGGAGAATATACTGAGGTCTGGGACGAAGTTCCAGAAGATCACGAACCCTAACACACTGAAGAAGATCGCCAAGTCTAAACAGAGGAAGCAGCTTAGGGTTGTTCCTGATGAGTTGCTCAGGAAAAAGTAGTAAGCTTTATGATGCTTTTTTTTCCAAACAAAAAAGGAATTGAGTTTTACAGTACTTTGAGTTTCTCTGTATTTTTATCTTCTTTTTTTTTAATCAGTTTTTGCTTTCTCGAGTTGAATTTTGGTTTTAGAATGATGCAGCGTTAAGCAAATTTTGCCATAGACCTTGAGTTTCTATGTTGAGTGTAAATCTCTATTGTGGTCCTCATAAATATATGCAATTTGAAAAATGGGACCAGAAAAATACCCATGATATTGGTGAAAAAATTGTCCAATTTTCCTTGGCTACAAACAACAGTAAGCGAAAATAAGCAGAACAAATTAATATAAGAGAATGTGCCTTTGAGGGGAAGAGCAATCGGAGTTTGGTGTAAAGTGAAAGTTCTGCTACTGCAGGCTAGACAGATCAATTTCATTTTGGGCAAATGGTTTTGTGAAAATGCAACCTGGCTTCTCTGCTGACCAATCTGCTCTCACCTTCGCTGAACCAACTATTAACTGCATGTTTGGAGAACTGTTGAGAGCCCCTCAAAATCGATTATGAAGCTCTAAAATCGATTTTGTCTATTTTACATGTTTGGTTTTGCGTTAGGATACAATTTCGGAATTGATTTTAGGTTCAAAATTTGTTGCTTTTGAGTTCTTACTCAATTTTTCTCAAACTCACTTCTCAAATGAAGCTGCCAAAAATAAAATCACTTTACCTCAAAATCAATTATAACAAAATCAGTTTTTGAAAAATCAATTCTATTCAAAATCAATTCTAACACACACACAACACTTCTCCCTAAGCTATCACGAATTTTCAAAGATATCCTAACTTTTATGTCACTCCAACTGCAATCACTCTATTGCTCCTCTTTTCCTATTCTCTCTGGTTCCACTTGTTGGAGCTTAGCCGCTGCTTCGTCGTCCCAGGTTCTCATAGTCCCTGACCCCATCTTCCCTCTCTCGCAACCCTTCTGATCGGTTTCTAGCATGAACTCGATAGGCGATGAGCAGGATGCAGAGGTGAAACGCGTGGTTACAAGGGCGGAGACTCACGATGGCTGTTCAATGTAGCTTGGTCGCAGTGTCTTTGGCAGTGCATGAACGGAAGTGCAGCGGTGCTGAGGTGGACATGACGTCAATGATCGCAAGCGGCTTGGGCGATGGTGAGAGCGGCAAGTCTGTTGGCTACTATTGCTGCTGCAATTGTTATTGTTGCTGTCGTCTTTGTTCTTCCTCTTCTTTTTATAATGCTTTCCCCCCCTCCCCCTTCTCTTCTGACTTTGGGTTTGTGATTTGGGGTGATTTTGAGGATGGTTTTGGGTTTGTGGTTTTGTGGGTGTTCACGTTGGTCATGGGAAAGGAGGAATCGAGTGATTGTTGTCGGGCGAGATTTTGAAAAATCAATAATAGTTTAGGGGGCGAGTGTTAATAGTTTATGTTCAAAGGGGGATGTTAGTGTAGGATGTATAACTAGTCAAGAGTTAGGCTATATTTTTACAAATCTCGAGGGAGATATATTTTCACTAATCTTAGGGAGATAGGTGTAATTTGCTCTTATTTATTGAGAAGAGGAAGAGAAGTCTTTTGGTTCTAAATAGCTGCCTTTGGTTTTTCCTATCGGATAGTAAACTCAAATTCACATCCTCTCAATTTTTTTTTTAAACCTTCTTGCTAACTCATTTATTGAAAAAAAAAAGTTATTTATCCTCATTGGAACAGCGGTGACTCACACCTCATCTACTATTGGATGAGATGTGAATCTTATTTGAATGAGGTTCACAT
Source organism: Dalbergia cultrata (assembly GCA_031216105.1). Lineage (NCBI taxonomy): Eukaryota > Viridiplantae > Streptophyta > Magnoliopsida > Fabales > Fabaceae > Dalbergia > Dalbergia cultrata. Next base: position 22,551,318 of record CM062353.1, on the reverse strand, counting down.
CTCATCCAATGGTAGACAAGGTGTGAATTGGTATGATATCGTATACATTATCTACCACGCTTAATTTAGAACACTAGGATATTTATTTATTTATATTTTTTTTATAGAGCGGGGTTGCAGTTCGACTAATAATGGCAATACGCTATGAACTATGAGGGCTAGCACCTAACAATCAACCGTTCAACCCTAACCCAGATACTGTGGAACATGTATAACCATAATGTGTTGAAAATAATCCTTCTGCCACAACTTTACCTTTGATATCCCAGCTAAATGCAAGAAGTCAAGAATTAATTACCGAATACACACAATTTAGAGCATTTGATCATAACAATGCGTTTAAAAGACATTTTTTCCAACAATGATGCAAGATATTGGGCCGTGGAAAAAGTACAATTAACATCGGAGTATCAAAAGGTTGACAAAACAAAAAGCAGTCAAGGATGTAATAGTGGAGCTACTTGCAAATGTCAGGGACGGTGAATAGACACTCAATAACTATGAGCGGAAATTTCAAGTACAATTGTCAATAAAAGTGTGATGTTTTTGTTTAAGCTGTTCATAAATAATAACTTACCAGACCCATTAGGAGTAACGAGAGGAGCACCCCTTACAAGTTACCACCCACACGGAAATCACTCTCAAGACCAATGCACTTTGCATATTCCTGCACATTTCATAAAGAGACAAAATAAGTGTTTGAAAATCTTCTTTTATTTTTTTCATCCAATGTAGTTTAGAACATTAAATAAAAGTAATAGAATAGATGCACTTGATGCTCTTAATCACTCTATTGCATCTTGTACTATGTACATATGTAAAAAGAATAACTGTTGGAGCTTGTGGTAACTGGTTTTCAGTTTCATTTATGCTGAGATAAAGGAACTGAATATCAAGACATTGGTCTAGAATGCGTTTAGTTTTAGAAAATAGTTTTAAGTTTTCATTTTCAATTTCAATTTTTCTATTTTCAAAATTTGGTAAAGGAAATGCTGAAAAGTGACAATGACAACTACAACTGAATTATGGAGTTTTCATCATTTCTTTCACAAAATTCTGAAAAATAAAAAAATAATTAAAAACTGAAAATTGTTCTCTGAAATAGAAACTAAACACATCCTAAGATTTTGGAAGAAAATAATATTAAGAAGGTAGATCACTAAGAAACTTTATCCAATCACAGAAAATCAGTATCATAATTGACGAGTTGATAGGTTATACCTCATTCACAAGGGCCACATTGTCACGAAAAACAACATCATGACTATCGATTTCTTGCCCAAATCCTGTCTTCAGAAGATCTCCAGAATTTTCAACAACACAAGTACGAAACTGTCGTGGGTGAAAGGAAGGTTTTGCTTTTAGGAATACACTGAGGTTCTTTTCACATAGTGCCTTATTACAGCACCCGTTGGTCCCCTTATAAGGAGAAAATGCATAATTAGACTTGGTTCATAACAAGATACTTAGAGCAAACAAGCATAATACAACAATATCAGTAATGACACAAACAAGTGGGAGAAGCAAAGTTACAGGATAACATACAATTGAGCTATCCTTTGTGGAGCATAGTCTATCCATCCAATATTCTCGGGTCATCATGGTTCTGCAACATCTTAACATACAAGTACTCATTACACATTGGTGCTGAAAATACAACTTAAATGCAGGGTTAAAAATGGATTGTAGTTCCCCTGTTCCCACAACATGATTCACTCACACACATCAAATTTTTACTCCGTAGGCTCAAAGTGTTTGAACTGCTCACTGTACTGCAATTATTAAAACGGGTTCAAAAATTTAGAGGGTATTTGGTTTGCCCGTTTTCCATTTTCATTTTTGGTGAAAGTAGAATATGGACCTGAAAATATGTTTGATTAGATTGAGTTGAAAATATTCTCATGAAAATATTGCTTAAAAGGGTTGAAATATGAAAACGCCAATTCCCGTTTTCAGGATTTCCTTTGTTATTGGTTGAAAATATTTCCACATGAAAATGCTGTGGCAACTTAGTAAATAGAATGGAGATTTCTTGGCTGCAGGTTGGGTCTCTTCTTCGAACCATGCATCCATGTCTTCAACTCTCTTCTTTCAATTATTTTAGTTTTTAAGTTCACATCATACTTTCTGTCATGTGCAATATGTGGGACTCATTTAATTTCTTTCTATTTTTCATTAACTAATAAAGCATAACTAATCCAATTGTCAATGCTACAGCCACAACCACACTCTTGTATAACTAATCTCCCAAGCTTGATAAATTCATGACTATAGCTTATAATATTTCTTTTATTTGAAGATTTTTTTTTCTATTTCATTTACATTCAAATAAAATGTGAAAACCTTTTGGTGAAAATTTAATATGAGTAAAGGATGAGCTATATTATATAATACTATTCCGTTAAAAAATTTATATTTAAAATTTGCAATAACGCAATAATAAGCACAGTTACAAATAATACTGATGATTTGATTCACTTAAGTCCCTTTTTATTATGATAACAATTTACTCAGAGATCTTTGAGAAGGAAAAAGAGTGAATCCGCAAGTCTAAGTATATTTCAAGCAATGAAAGTAATTTGATTAGAAGTTCCGTATTTTATAAAACTTTTTATTATAGTATTATATTATAAAATTATTTTCGATGGATAGATTAAGTTTGAGAACCAAATATATACTATTTTTATTATTTAAAATCAAATATAATTTATCATCTTAAATTTTAGTTTGAGAATTACATTTTAAAAACAGACAAAATAAACATATTTTCATTGTTTTCATTTTTAAAAATAAAATCTACTTTTTAAATTAAACAAATTTTCTAATTTTAAAAATTTTAAAATAAAAATTCTTTTTAAAAAATAAAAATAAAATATATTTTCACAAACTAAGCTCACAATAGAAATTGAATCTAAGAAGAGGGGCCATGGAGGACAGAAAGACATACCCAGGTTTGGGTCTATTGGGGTTGCGAGTTAAATATTTAACTCACTTTATATTTAATTGAACAAATCATCAAGTTTTTGGTGCAGGTTAAAAAAACAATATAATTTGACCCCAAAAAAAATCAACAACAATAACAAATTGTGAGCCTGACCCGTTTAAGGTAAGTCCATAGGGTGAAATTGAACAAATTTTCAGTTTTTCCTCTTTCTCTAAATTAGAACTTTTAAACACTATTAGTTGGTAAATGGATCTGTCCAGTGGGTTGGACACAGCAAACATCGTAAGGTATTGTAATTGAGAAGAAGTTTTAATTTTGAGTTATTAACTTATAATATTTATGCTTATAGAACAATAAATGTTTATATAATGATGAAGTTTAGTATTTTCATTAAAAGTCTTATCTAATCAAACATGTCATAACACTTATTTGTTTAGTTTCAGATATCATCTTTAAGATCATGTTTAATTATGTCATAACACTTATTTGCTCGTATGTGTTAATTGAAAGTATTTATTGATTATGATAATTTTATGTCATAATAAAATAAGTTGATAAAATGTTATAATAGATTGATAGAATTTTTAATTTTTTTTAAAATAATCTTCTATTAAATTCTCATTGAAAGAGAATATGACATGTGACGAAATTAGTTTAAAATGAGTTTTTAATTCTCATTGAAATAGAATTCACCAAGATATATATATATATATATGTTCCTTTTTAAAAAATTTTAAATTTTTTAGTAAAAATTAATAACTGTAGTTTGTTAAAAAAATAAATATAATTTAAAAACTAATTTATATATACTGTCAAAATGAATTTTTTTTATGAATATTCAATTATATATTTATATTTTACATATCTATAAAAGTGTTTGACTGAGTGATCTAATATCTTGAAAATCTTATAAATAGAAATATATGATTAAATAAAATTATAAAACTCTCCCTATACTATTAATCTATACAAATAAAATTATAAAAGTGTTTTTTTCATTTTAAAAATCATTGTCCATACACAAAAAGATATATTACTGTGACTATATATATATTATAAAAGGATTCCACCTTAAGGTAGTTACTTTTGGTATCCAATTTTTAGTTTCCACTTTTGCTCTTCAAAATGTTTGTTCTTCTCAATCACTCATTATCTCTCAACTACCCATATTTCATTTTTTGAAAAACAAACTACCCTCAAAGAAATAACATGTCTATGTACAGCATAACCAACATTATTTCTTAAAAAAAATTGTTTTCACAGCACTCTTCATATTTGTCATTCTCATGTAATGGCAAACTATTCTTAATGTTCCACATCTCTTTCTCAAACACCAAATCCTTTCACTTTTTATCTCATGTCATGTTCACAGTACAACATATCATTTCATTATTTCCACACCAAATAGTTTTTGTATGCAAAGAACACAACCAACTTTGCATCAATCAAAAGTAAATAAAATTGGATATCATTTTATATAATCTGTATCCTTATGTATTGATTGATTTTTTGCATTTTAAAAATCATTGTCCATACACAAAAAGATATATTGTCGTGAGTATATATATTGTGATCCAAAATTCAGACAAAAATTAAACAAGAAGGGATTGTTTTATATTTACCTATCGTATAATATTTCCCTGAATCATGTAAAAGGATGGGCACGATATTAAAAAAGAATATGTCTGGTAGGCTTCTATTGTAAAATTAATGCGACTTGATATATCTTTTACAATGAAACATATATTGGGTTTGTTTTAAGGCGATTGCTAGGATGTAGTTGACAGTCAATGCAGCCCATATAGTTGCCATAGCATCCAATACAAAAGTGACATATGGATGGTAATTTCATTAATTTTAAAACAAAAAAAACTGAATTACTAGTTTACCCTAGCCTCCTTCCTCTATTCATCCACCCCAACCAATTCCTCTTTCCTCCATCCCGTCCTCTCTCTCTCTTTCTCTCTCTCTCTCTCTCTCTCTCTCACTCACTCACTCACGAATGGTGGCAACCATTGAGCCACACCCAGATCTCGCTAGTGGTGCACCTGTCCTTGAAGAGCTACTCTCTCTTCCTGGTCACCATGTTGTCCTTATCGTGGGCATCACGAACTAATTATATAAGCTATCACAATAACATCGCAAGAACAGAGCATAAATGGAGATTAATTCAAAAATCAAATGCAACACAAAGGATCAGGAATGCAAGAACCATAACTCCAACAATTCAGTATGAGGAAGTTTGATTTAACATTAAAAGCAGACAAAAAAATAAATAGATTGAATAGTTCAAATCCAAAATTACAAAAGCCCTCTTATCTCAAATTAAATCCCAACTTTTTTTTTTCTCTATTAGTAAGTTAATGGCAACAAAATCAAAGCAAACTAATTGGTGGTCCGCACGATGTCCCCGAGGGTAAACTTGGAACCCTTCTCCTTATCACTAGAGGCGTGATCCTTGGCCTTGCGATCGAGGAGGGAGTTGTGCACAGTCCTTATAGAGGTAGAGCTTGGTGATGACAACTTTGGAAGAAGAACAATGACCCTTTAACTTTAGTTAAGAAAGGACAAGCCTCGTGCTAGTAGAGAACAATGTATAGGGAGAAATTTAGGAGGCGGTGGCTCCTTCACAAGGACTCCTTGAGAAATCGAGGTGGCAGTCATCGCTGTCGCCAGAGCCATGGCTCCCCAATTGACGCCTTTGGTAAATAGGCCAATGAGGGAGGTGAATCATTGCCAGAGAAGGCAGGTGTGGCCAACACTGCTGCCATGAAGATTGGCCTGGAGAAAATGGTCAGGGACAGAGAATGAGGTGGCAGTGAAATCATGGTGTTTGAGCATGAGATGTCTTTCTCATCACACAACAGTAACCACCACTAGGGTATTAATAATTTTCCACTAGAGCTGAATCTTCAGTGATATGGGCCAGTGGTTAGTGGTTATGTGATTTCCAGGTTGGTTTGATATGTGGATTGTGGCTCAATGGTTGCTATCGTCCGTGAGAGAGAGAGAGAGAGCGACAACATTAGGAGGAGGAATGAGGGGTTGGTTAGGGTAAACTAGTAATTTATATTTTTAAATTTTAAAATATATGTGACCCATGATCCACTTGTCACTTTTGTGTTAGATGACTGTATGGGTTGCATTGATGGTTAACTGTATCCTAGCAATCACCTTGTTTTAATTATAAACACATATATTGGGTTTTCATTTTTGTTAATATAGTTACCTGGGTTGTGGATTGCCGAATCATGTGTGCATATATCACTTTTTTATCATTTTCTTCTATCATTTGTCATTTTTAAGCAAGTCATTTCAATTCCCACAATTTATTTTACTTTCTCCCTACATCGGGAATGAAGAATATTCAAAGGAGACAACACATGCACACACAAAGGATGGTAAAACAAAAGAATAATCACAATCTCAATTTCATGGACATGTGTGAATCACATTTATAATTAAGCAGGTTCTATATATTCAATATGGGGGGTTTGAGTAACAGTGAAAATGGACCAGTTAAAACAAAATAAGCCTGTTCCTTGTGCAATATGTATTTTTCTTTTAATTTGGATCCTCTAAAGTGAAGATGTCACTTTAGAGCGTTAAATGAGGAGTTTCACCCTGGATCAATAGAGTAAAAAGAATTTTACTTCTAAATTTATTGATCCAAATATTAATCTTTCTTATTTTACTCTCTAAAATGAAATCTTTATTTTAAAGTATCCTTTTCCTTTTCTTTTCTGTATATCAATAAAAAATAAAAAAGGCGAAATTAAGATTAATAATTTTATTTGAAAAAATAAACGAAAGCACCACAGCCCCCAAAACAGTGATCCTAATCCCTAACGTCACACTAGCATCACATATGTAGCTATCCGGCGGAGTGTAATAATCAGTTTTTCAGGGTCTGCCTGCAAAAGTGCAAATACAACCTGTAACAGCGTAGTGAGTTACGCTTCCATTCCATCAATCTCAAGCAAAGCTTAGTCGGTGTTTGAGTGTTCACATTTTCAGAGTAAAAAACGTCGCCGTTTCCGCGAACTTGGAGCCGAAGAACATGATATTCAATGCTGGATTCCACTGCTAAGATTCTCAAATCTCAATCTCTCATTTTTGCATGGCCTTCTTCTAATCCTCTACACACACTCTCTCTCTCTACCAATGACTATGAGGCAGCACAAACTTTTATCATCATCATCATCATCTGTGAGCAATAACCGGCGACCCACGATTCTGTATCTGGTGTGTGCCGCTGCATTATTCTCCCTCCTTCTCTTCGGCATCCAGTCCTCCTTCTTTGCAAGTAATAGTCTAAATCATTCATTATTTGTTATTATTATTCTCTTCAAATTGCACGCCAATTGTTCCGTGTTTCCTCAATTTCGTTCCAAATTGCAATTTTCAGGGTCCGTGGTTTCAGATCCAAACAGAGAGGAAATTCGTGTTTTGTCTAACTTTCAGTCCAGTGTTCAGCAATGTGTTGTAAGCAACCATTCCAGTTTTCACCTTTTCCCTTGATTCATTTTGCTATATTTTGGATCTGAATTTCACTGTATTTGGTATTTGGTTTGTGTTGTGTGTGTGTGTTTTTTTATTTTTCATTTTTCGGTTGATATTTTTTTATTGTTAATAATGAAAATGATACATTGCTCTTACTATTTCCTTCATTGAATTCAGAAACAGGAGGCAAAAATAAAAATAATGTGATATTTTTTGTATTGCTAATGTCAACTAAAACTAATAAAGAAAAAAAATGCTGGATAATATGATTATTTTTGAGTTATGCATTGTGGTACTTGAGGACAGTGTGTCAACTTGGCTTCTGAGACTAAAGTTTCTGGGTATTACCTGTGAGACAAGACTTGTATCAAGTTTTTTATAAGCAAGGAGTTGTGAACATTTTTCTTGAAATTTGCAATTTAAAAGCTAAAGAACCATCTCAATAAACATGTTCATGTGTCCTTACTTGCGTTGATAATTAGATGGAATGAATATGATAAGAACATAGCCATTCAAGACAGAAACAGATTGAAATGCTAAAACAATCCACTAAGAAGATGAGTATGTATTATGAACAAACAGAAATGTAAAATAACTCAGAGTATTAGAGAGACACTGAAACTCTCCCAACCCAATCCTCACTTTTCAGGTGACCCCCCTTCAAGATACCTCCCCTCCCTTATGATCTCTCATGTAACAGAATTTCCCACCAATTCTCAATTCTCTCTCTGTGCCAACTCAGTAAGTTAGTTACAAAATTCTCATTTCCCACATTGGCACCCGCTTCGCTCTTCTCATCTCACACACACTCACCAATTACAATTAAGTCCCCAATCTCTAATTGTTTAGGTATCTAACAATACTCTCCCCCTAAAAGAATCACCTTGTCCTCAAGGTGATGTGTGGAAAGGAAAAACCATAGTGCTGAAGGAAGACTTCCCCCTGGATCCCATATCTTGAAAAAGAATGCACTCTCCCTTATCTTTGTATTCACCTCATGTGTCCCATAATGCCTTGGACTTTGCTTCTGATTGGTTCCCATAGTTTGAGATTTCAAATTTCCCATGTCTCTTTCTCTGCCATTCAACTCTCCTTTGTTTCGATATGCTTGGCAATGCTGGGCCTCCCTTAGCTGAAGCTTTAATTTTTCCAACATTTGATTCTCCCCTTCTCCCTCACCCCCTCAATTGCAGCAATTAGCAAAATGTCTTCATTCCAATAACCATACCCTTCGCCGGAAACAGCACCATCCTGATTAAGGGGATAGGTGACATACTTGGAGGCTCTCATACGACGCAAATACTGATTTTGTAGAGCACCCTGGTCGTAAGGTAGTCCAACCCCTATGTTCAACTGCTCCAATAAAAAGTCAATCAAGTACCTGTCTCTTTTTACTGTCCAATCTATCCCCAGAGTTTCCCTGCTAGCAGAAGACTCGAGTACCATCCATGTGACAATGCAGAAGTAGGCCCCTCAAAAAACACTGTGAAGCCAAACGCTCTCTTCCTCTGCCAAGACCATCTTCTACTAGTCCATGATGCAGGTCAAGAGAGCTTGCAATAAACTCCTCATTTATGCATCTTCTAAGAACAGGTTCAATGGGTTGGGAAAATCCGAAACCCAATGAATCATTCATAGTTAAAATTTCCAGGACAAGAATGATACCTTTGTCTAAATTTGGGTGTTGCAACTTCTCCTCAAGATGCAACGGTGTTCCAAACAGAACCATTTGTGTGAATTCTCTTGTAGTTCCTCATTGATACCTCTCTTTTGCTTGTTGTGCCTGGTCTCCTCCTTCCACGGGTCCCCCTTGGCAGCTTTTCTGGACTCCATGTGAGCAGTGATTGTTGCTGGGCTGGTTATTCCTATTTCAGCATTGACAAGGATTTGAGGCCCAATTCTTCTGTTTGTTTCAACAAGGTGAATAAATGGTACTTTACATATTTGGGCCTAGCCCAATAGTGAACTCCCTCCATCAGCATCCCAATCCTTCTTTTCCTTGAGTTGGGCTTACTTTGGTAATGTTACACCATGTTCTCCTTTATCTGAAGCTTTTCTTTCCTTTGATTGGTTTTGGGCCTGAGCCATTGGGCCAACTTCATAACCCAGTTTCAAGCTTACCCAACCTACTTCCACTTCTTTCTTCCGATGATTCACGCCCAGCTTGGTTTCGCCCTCGCATGGAGGCGGTTCTTCTTGGTTGCCCATCGGGAGTGACTTGACGGCCACCATCTCTGCCCATATCCTCTTGGCAACGGTCATTGCAACCTCAGGACTCGGTGGCTCCAGCAGTTCTATCGGCGGAAGCAGGGGTGGTGCGCATGAGGGTTTGAACTGCCTTGCGACATGTGTCTTCTCCGTCGCCCCAGATGAAGCTAGGTCCGGTGGCTTTGGCGGTGGGGGTTGGTCGGCCGGCGTCCGCGAAACACCATGCTCCACATCAGTCGTGTTCTCCTCCCCCCTAAGCTTCTTCCTCCTATCATTGGCTGTCGCCGCTGCCGTGACAGTCGACGTTACCCCTGGATCTTGCCGTTTGGGTGGTCTGGTGGAACAAGCTCGATCAGCATGCTTGAAAGCCCAAACTCAACCGCTGCTCATGACTTCTCTGCCGTCCTCGATGGCGTCAGTTTGGGTGGCTTGGGTGGCGGCGGCGGCGATGCATGTGGTTTCGGCGTTTCTCGTGACTCCAGTGTTTTAGGTGGTGGTTGAGTTGCTGAGTAATTTTGAGCTCGGATGACTTCGTCCTTCACTCCCCACTTCCCCCTCCGTTTGATCGTCTTATACCATTCACAGATAGGTTGTCTTCCCCACAATGCTTTTCTTTCGTCTGCTGGTTCATGGGATTGCACTGTGAGAGGGATTTTGTCTCTCCTATTTCCTCTTCTTCCACTAATTCCTCCATCGCAATCGGATCTGAGAGCAAGAAATGGTGATCAATCTCCACTTCCTCTGTTTCAACAACTTCATCCTTTTCCTCCCCTTCATTCTGCATGCTTTTAAAAAACTCACGAACATTAGGTGGCAAATTGCCTATGGAAGATCTTCTCCGTCTCCTCCACCATCAATCTTCATCAACCTCCCAAAGAGGTAGTCGACGACGACGCCTGTGGGATCTTCCTCTTACTAGATTTTTAATTTTCTTCAAATGTTGCTCCATCTCTAACTTCTGCTTCATTTTCTTCTTTGACTCTGACTCCATGGCAGCAGCTCGCATGGTTTTTGGCACAGGGCTCCCAAGATCGGGAGCTCTGATACCATTTGATAAGGACATAGCCATTCAAGACAGAAACAGATTGAAATGCTAAAACAATCCACTAAGAAGATGAGTGTGTATTATGGGTGTATTATGAACGAACAGAAATGTAAAATAACTCAAAGTATTAGAGAGACTATGAAACTCTCCCAACCCAATCCTCACTTTTCAGGTGACCCCCCTTCAAGATACCTCCCCTCCCTTATAATCTCCATGTAACAGAATTTCCCACCAATTCTCAATTCTCTCTCTATGCCAATTCAGCAAGTTAGTTACAAAATTTACATTTCCCACATTGGCACCCACTTCACTCTTCTCATCTCACACACACCAATTACAATTAAGTCCCCAATCTCTAATTGTTTAGGTATCTAACAGAATAAAAGGAATTTGATCTGATTTTTTACTTTGTCTTTGTGTCGGGGATATTTATTTTTCTTAAGAAAAGTGAATTGTTTCGTAGTCTGAAAATCCATGTTGAGATTGGGAATTGCAAACAGGCTAACAGGGGGCTTGGACTCACTGCACAAATTCTTGACCACTGCAAATTGATCCTGAAATACCCAGAAGGCACCAACAGCACCTGGGTATGTTTTTCTGTGCTTTGAATGCCTCTTCGTTGAATCAATTTCCACTAATAGCCAAATGCTAATTTTTTAACCTGTTTTAATAATTGCAGTACAATGAGCAGTTTAAACACTTTGAGCCTTTGGAGTACAAATTTGATGTGTGTGAGTCAATCCTGTTGTGGGAACAGGTGAACTGCCATCCTTTTAACTGTGTGTTAAAGTTGTATTTTCCGGACGAATCTTTGCTGAATACTGATATGTTGAGATGTTGCAGTACCGTAACATGACTACAGTGTTGACCCGAGAATATCTAGATGCTCGTCCTGATGGCTGGATAGATTATGCTCCACAAAGGATAGCTCAATTGTACATATCCTATAACCTTTCTTCCCTGATTGTTTGTGTCATTACTAATATGTTGTATTATGCTTGTTTGCTGTGAGCATCTTATTATGAAGCAACTCTAAAATGCTTTTTCTGCTTATAGGGGGACCAAAAAGTGCTACAATAAGACTCTTTGTGAAGAGAACCTCAATATATTATTACCTGGAAAACCCCCCTTTCATCCACGGCAGTTTCGTACTTGTGCTGTTGTTGGAAATTCTGGCGATCTTCTGAAGACAAAATTTGGGAAAGAAATTGATAGTCATGATGCTGTTTTTCGTGACAATGAGGCCCCAGTTAATGAGGTATAACCTATCAACTCTATCAATTATAATACTGATATTATGTGATGGAACAAGGTTTCTCAGTGATCCACTTTTTAATACTATTTTCTTCCAAAAACTTAGCTTTTCATTGTCTTGATATCCAGTTCCTTTATCCTAGCATAAATGAAACTGAACACCTGCTACTTAGCTTTTCGTTGTCATGATATCCAGTTCCTTTATCCTGCATAATGAAACTGAACACCTTCTACTGCAAGCTCCAAAATTATTCTTTTTCCATCTGTAAAAGATGCAATCAAGTGATTCAGAGCATCAAGGGCATTTATTCTACTGTGTTTGATTAAGTCTCTGAACTACATAGGAAAAAAAGAAGATTTTCAAACACTTATTTTTGTCTTTTCATGAATTGTGTAGAAATATGCGAAGTACGTTGGTCTTAAGAGGGATTTCCGTCTAGTTGTAAGGGGTGCTGCTCGTAACATGGTCCCTATTCTAAATGGGTCTGGTAAGTTATTATTTATGAGATGATTAAAGAAAAGTGTTGCACTTTTATTGAAATTAGTACTTGAAACTTCAGGTCATAGTTAAATTGAGAATTCATTCACAATCCCTGACATTTACAAATGGCTACCCTATTAAATATAGACTATTTTCTGTGAGTTGGTTAAACTCATCTTTTATTACCTAAGCCTTTATTAAGAACTCTACCTTCCATAATTATCTTGTAACATTCTTGACTCCTTTTTGTTATTTCAACCTTGTAATTCTGCAATGTGAATTGTACTTTTGCATGCCCCATTATCTTGCAGCAGTGTTGTAAAATGTTACCCTTTTTTATTTAACTCTGCATTACCATATAGTCTGATACAGACACAAGATATGGAAAGGTGTATGAGAGAAGGAGAGGTAGCAGAACAGATCAACAGAATAGTAAGTACTGACAGCTGTACAGACAATTAGTTGGACAGGAAAATCAGTTAGAGTGAGCAATAAGAGAACAAAAGGGGAGGAAGTAGGATTCAGAGGGGATTTATTCATTTTGTACATTGTGAGAGAGTTAGAGGACTCTTCCATTCGTCTGTTTCATTGTATTCAGTTAGTGTTCTTGGTGATTGCCAAGGATTTTCCCAATTCAATAATACACGTATATTCATTCAAGAATTCTGGTTCTATCACTGGTATTAGAGGTCTTGTCATCCTTGGGCAACATTTCCATGGCAGCTGCGAAGATGGAGAAGAAGGTAGAATTGATGGACAACACCCTATGTGCGATCCAAAAGCAACTTGAGGAGGACCACGCAAAGAATGCAGAGGCAGTGGCGGTGATCACCACCGTTCTTGCGAAGTTGACAAAGAGGCTATGTGATCTGGAGAAGGATAGAGATCGCAATCGTGAAGGCGAGCCAAGGCGTGATGCGTGCGACCTAAGCAACAACGAAGGGAGGCACAATGATTCGCAATGCCGCAAGCAACGGATAGAAGTGATACAAGAGCAAGGTTACGGAGAGGGCTTGATGGGCTTTGGTGACAACGAAGGTGCGTCGTTCGGCCATGGGCGTTATCGCGGAGGTGAGTAGTGGCGACGATTGGATGTTCCACTCTTCCATGGCGAAGGCGCTTATGCATGGCTGTATAGTGTTGAACGCTACTTCCAGATTCGCGAGGTACCTAACTGACTAACTCGCATTGTTTATAGGTGGCAAAGGTTGCGATGGAGGGCAAGGCCTTGGTGTGGTTCCGTTAGTGGGAATCATCAAGCCCTGATTTGACGTGGTACGGCTTTTGCGAAACAATCATGCAATGATTCCAGCCAGAATTGAGCCGGAACCTATACGAGCTCCTCTTGAAAATGAAGCAAGAAACCTCAGTGTGCGGGTACAGGGAGTATGTGAGCCTGTTGAAAATCACGGAATGCTGCTATTTGCAAGGAATATTCCTCAATGGGCTACGTCCAGAGGTAAAGGTTGAACTCAAACTTTTAAGATACAGTACTTCGGATGAACTAATGAACCTAGCAGAGTTAGTTGAAAGCAAGAATAGGGTGCTGCTAAAGGGGTCAGTTAGGCTCTTTAACAGATTCCACAGTAATACTGCCGTGATTAGCAAGGACCAGGGGGCCTCACATGGGAGTTCTGCGTTGTTAGGAGGGCAAAGCAATAAGGAAATGGAGAGAGGAGGACAGGGCATAGGGCGTAAAGGGTTCAGATCTCTTATAGATGAGGAGTTACGGGAGAAGCGTATGAAAGGCCTCTATTTTACATGTGACGAGATTCATTAGGGATCATGTTTGCAAAAACAAAGGATTCCAATTCATGATACTAGAGGAAGAACAGGAGATAATGGGAGAAAATGAATGGCATGATGCTGTGGAGGAGCTAGGGAATCAATGCAGCAATTGCAGTTAGCTTGCAAAAGCATGGCTGGAAGCCCAGCACCACGATCAATTCGAGCTTGGGTTGAGGTAGTGGGCCGCAAGGTGAGGGTCCTAATTGATGCAGGTGCTTCACACAATTTCATTTGCCCAATATTTGTCAAGGAAGCTGAGTTGCAAAGTGAAGAATCAGCATTTGTAGTCACTGTAGCCTCTGGACAGCAAACTCAGGGCAAAGGAAAGTGCACTCAAGTGGCCATCCATTTCCCCAATTTACAGGTGGTAGAAGATCTCTACATCTTTCCCTTGGATAACTCAGAATTAGTATTAGGTTTGGCTTGGTTGGATAAGCTAGGAGAAACCTTAACAAATTTTGGGAAGGCCAGATTGACATTCCAAGTGGAGGATAATCGGGTTGTGTTGCAAGAAGCACTGGAGCTATATCATAGAGGGACAGCCTTGAGGGAGCTGGAACAGGAGGGACAAGGGTATGTAGTGCAGCTGTGGCCACTTGCAACACAATTATCTCAGACCACAGTGACACCAACTGCAGTTCAGCATGTTTTGGATGAACATCCAAAGGTTTTTGAACCTCTACAAGGGTTACCACCCTCAAGGAAACATGACCACTCCATTATCCTTAAGGAAGGAGCACTGATCACTACCAGAAAAAATGTTGTTACCGACGGATTTTACCGACGGATTTTTCCTATTACCGACGGAAAATTTTATTTCCGACGGATTTTTCGACGCATTTTAACCACCGGTAATAACGTAGTTGGAAATCATTATCGACGGAAAAAATCCGTCGAAAACTTTTATCGACGGAATTACCGACGGATTTTTCTTAAAAAAATCCGTCGGTAATACGCTCAAAATATTCGTCGAGAAATTCGTCAGGTTGAAAAGTTACCGACGGAATTTATACTGTTACCGACGGATTTTTTTGTCGATTTATTTTTAATTTAATTTGTAATTTTTTAATATCTGACTTTTACCGATGGATTTTTCCGTCGGTAATGAATTAATTTTTTATTTTTTATTTTACTGACGGAAAATTCCGTCGGTAATTTTTAATCTTTTTAAATTTTAAATTTTTTGTCTTTTGGTTTTATCGACGGAAAAATCCGTTGGTAATTAATTTTTTTTAATAAATATACAGCAATTTGTATGTTATCTGATTATTTAAGAGCTTATTTTTTATTTAACACTAATTACAAATATAAATATATTTAATAATTAAAAGTTATAAAAAAATACTTAATAAATAATAAACACAACAAATTTATATTCAAAATGTAAAATAAATACAAATGTAAGAAAGTGTACAAACATAAATATAAAAAAAAGCATAGTCACTGAAGCTAGAGTTGTGGTCTTCTTGACATACATGGGAATGGTACCAAATGCTAGGCCTAAGCGACCAACACATTGAAAAGCATGATCATGAGGGTTAACACAAATGTAACAACGGAAGGCTTTAGGCCACCTATCCAGTAGGAGATAGTAACAAAGATAGTAGGAAGCACAAGCTCCATTAGAGAGTCTCCAACCATCCTAGCAACATAGCAGGAGGAGAGTTGGTACATCCTTGATGCTCTTTCTTTTATTTGCATTGGCCTCTCCATAGGAAATGCAAAGATGGCACTGAAGAGAAGGAAGAATCCCCAAGAGATTGAGAAGAAGAAAAGGAGTCCTACCTGTAAAAGGACACAACATTGTTATAAGTACTACTACTTTAGAAGAAATTTAATGCGAATTAACTACCCAATAAATTCAATGCAAATCCATATAAACAATTTGAAAAAAGGAACTGATATATATACAACCCTGTTGGCTTGATCTAGCTAGTCAATAATAATGAATGTATATCACGAGTTAATCACAAATAATTTTCTTAATCATGACATGCTAGCTAGTTATTCAAGACTTGTTGAACATGACTTAACTAATTGGAGAAAATGAAATGATGTAAAATTATCCTATGAGAGTAGAGCACTAGAGCTATATGATTCAATTATTGCGAGTTATTTCTATTATTTCACTTAAAGAACATATGATCCAGTAAACATATCAAATCTGATATGATTAAAATTTTACAACCTCACTACACAATACAAAATAACTGTCGGAATTCTATGCCATTGCATAGAAAATCAAATAATTACAGGAAGACACAAAAGTCAAATCACATGAATGTCAGCAAATATACTGAAACAAGCACAATATACAAGTCAACATATGCGCATGAATTCATGGAAAAGAAAAAACATAAACACAAAAAGGCTATAAGCCATGTCAAGAATATACATATGCAATTTCAAAATTGCTAATAGAAGATACTAACCTTTACACCTGAAAGCTTTTAAAGTTTTGCAACGGAATCCATGACAATTACTTCCTTTTCATCCTCACTAATCCATATCGGGAGAGGGGTCCCCCAAAACCTACTTTGACTAATTGCCCAATCTTTGGCATTTTCCAGCCAATTGTGAAATCGCTTGTCCTGCAACCCTTAGAAACATTAATGATATTTACTAGTAACAAACCTTTTATATCATTTTTAATTCAGTTCCAGTTTATAACACTAAACAAAGGCCTTTCAACAATTCCTTCTAGCTCACATTGACCTTTTTCCAGAGCAAAAGGAAAGAATAGAAACAAGATCAAGTAGTAAATCAGCAATTCAAGGAAAAAATCTGGTGAGCAAGACATTATATACCTTGGCAAAATCAAGGACCTAGTATGTCTGCTGATTATTTTCCAACAATCTCTCTTTCAATAACTCCACCTTAACAAACCTAAAATGAAACAACACATGACTATTGAGATAAATAAAAGGAAGGGAAGACTAATACGCAATTGCAGTGTTCGACTTATTTTAAGATGAATACTGGTGTAATTAGAAAACTAAAAATAAAACATAGCAACTACAAAGATGACATTTCAAATAATTGGGACAAGTGAAAACAAATCCAGCGACACAAATTAACTCCCATAGCTACACAAAACAATGAAACAAAGGTAAATCTTGGTCAAACATACTTACTAGCTAGGAACAGCCCTGTAAATTAGAGGAGTGCCGAATCTCCAACAGAATGGATAAGAATGGGTAAAGGTTCCAACCTTAACTAGCCTACCCTTTGCCCATGGAAAGAAGAAAATGAAGAATAATAATAATAATAATAATAATAATAATAAGCCCAAGAATCTAAACAAATGACAGTTTCTAAAAATGAAAAAGAAAAACAATACAATATTCATTCCAAGACTTAAGTTTGACATAGCTATGATATGGAAAAAAAAATTAAAAAAAGTCAATTATGTGAATTACGAAGATTTAAGTTTAATGTTTCATGAAGTAAATAACTGATATACATACACAGTGATAAAATAGATGTCTTCAACTGTTAAAACGAGCTTACTATTTGCCTCAGATTTGGCCATAACCATCTCAAACCATGGAAAGCGAACAATATCTGCAGAAGTTCATTGTTGTATTAGCCAAATGAAATAACATAAGGAATATTAGTTGACATTCTACATTAATACTCATAATTAACAGGGACTATGACAGAAGCTGCATTGATACATGCCATTCTTTTTTGAACAATAATGATCTCCATTCTTTTCTGAACAATAAATCACAATTCGTCTATGAGTTACAAGGTAGCTTAGCAACATATGGTACTTTAACTACTGCATGATGTTACAAATCATTCATCTTCACGCATAAGTTGGTTACAAATCCCAATTCATGCCATAAAACTAGAAGGAGCTCCAAATAGAAAATGACTCAGATTATCACAAAGTAATTGGATGATTGAACTTGCTAGGTAGGGTATTGACAAACCGAATAAATATCTTCACAAACATCCAAGATCAATCAACAATTCACAAAACTGACTCAAAAACCCAAGAAGCAAATCGGCATGCCCAGAAAATCTCAACACAAGGTACAAAGAAACTTCAAAACACAAGGTACAAGTACTAACGGGTAGTAATGTATTGGTCAAGGGGGATGTTCTTCTTGTTGAGTCTTTCCCTGCCGGTTTCCTCCTTGGCTGGTCTTTGGCGAGTGAGATCGTGAACAAAATGCGGTTCCTCCGGCAGTGGCGGCTTCCTCCTTGGCCGCGGTGCCGGGTGGGCGGAGATCGCGAACAAAACGAGAGAGAGAGGCCAAGAAAGAGATAGACAAAGAAACAAATAAGTAGTTGGGGGCACAAATGACCTTGGTCTTCCTCATATCTCAATGCAGAGCCGCGTCCGATGTTGGCTGGCGTTAACAACGGCGTTGGGCGAAGTCTTGTAGGCATTAAGCGGAGGTCTTGCCCGGTCGCAAGTTTGGGGCGGCGGGCGTGACTCACGGAGAGAGAGAGACCAAAAGAGAGAGAGAAACCAGAAGAGAGAGAGAGAGAGACCAGAAGAGAGAGAGGGAGTCAAGAACATAATGAGCTTGTGGTGAAGATGTGGTCCATAAAAGCTAAAAGAATTACCGGCGGATTTTTGAATTTCCGACGAAAACAAATCCGCCGGTAATGACCACAATGCGCCCAGAATTTCATTATTTCACAAAAAAATTTCTTTAACAATTACCGACGGATTTTTTCATCAGTAAATATTTTTAACAAATATATTTTGCAAAAATAACATTACCGACAGATTTTTCCGTCGATAAATTTAATTTTTTTAAAAAATATTTTAAAAAATAATTACCGACGGAATTTTCCGTCGATAAATTTAATTTCTGCATTAACAGTATTTCATAATAGTTACGGACGAATTTACCGACTGAAATATCCGTCGGTAATGACTGAAATCCAAAATTCTTGAATTTCTTGTTTTCCATCGGTAAATCCGTCGATAACTCGTGTATTTCTTGTAGTGGATTCCCAACCTAAGACCCTATCATTACCCCCATTACCAGAAAAATGAGATTGAGAAGCTAGTCCAAGAAATGTTGGATGGTGGTATAATGAGGCCTAGCGTGAGCCCTTTTGCTAGCCCTATATTGTTGGTTAAGAAGAAGGATAACAATTGGAGATTTTGTGTAGATTATAGGGCCTTGAACCGGATTACTATACCAGATAAATTCCCAATCCCTGTCATTGATGAGCTATTAGATGAGTTGACAGGTGCTGCCATATTCTCCAAGTGGGATTTGAAATCTGGGTTTCATCAAATCAGAATGGTGGAAGGGGATATTGCCAAGACAGCATTTCGGACTCATGAGGGGCATTATCAGTTCTTAGTCATGCTATTTGGACTCACTAATGCTCCCTCCACGTTTCAAGCCCTTATGAATGACATCTTGAGGCCTTTTCTTCGGAAGTTTGTTTTGGTAGTTTTTGATGACATCCTTGTATACAGCAAGGATGAGGAATCACATGCTACACATCTCATAGCAGTATTTCAGGTGCTGCAACAACCGAAGCTGGTGCTGAACTGGAAGAAATGTGACTTTGGCGTGCTCTGGTACCAGTGATAGAACCAGAATTCTTGATTGAATATACGTGTATTATTGAATTGGGGAAATCCTTGGCAATCACCAAGAACCCTAACTGAATACAATGAAATAGAGGAATGGAAGAGTCCTCTAACTCTCTCACAATGTACAAAATGAATAACTCCCCTCTGAATCCTACTTCCTCCCCTTTTATTCTCTTATTGCTCACTCTAACTGATTTTCCAGCCCAACTAACTGTCTGTACAGCTGTCAGTACTTACTATTCTGTTCTACTACCTCTCCTTCTCTCATACACATTTCCATATCTTGTGTCTCTATCATATTCCCCATCTATATTTTTTTTTCACTGTATCCAGCCTTGATGTTATTGTATATCCTACTATTTTTGGTGAATGCTTTGTTAATCACTTAATTGTTATTATCCAATTTTTTAAATTGTGTGAATTCGGTAATTAGTTCGTGTAATTAGTTTGGGATATTAAAGGTAATATTGTAGTGTAATGATTATTTCAATCACATTATACTTGTAGTTGTTTAACAGTATCTGTTTATGGTTGAGTGTTAGGTATTAGGCTTCATAGGACATTACTAAGATGAGAATTAGCTGAATTGCACTCCTCCCCTCCCCCAAGAAAACCTGGGTGCTATATTAAGGATCTACATGATATTACTTTAGCTCGACCATTTGTGATATGCGACCTTTCATCCAAACCATGGGTTAACCTTAAGGGTTTAAGAATTATGCGTAAATCACATAATTTTATGTAGGAAAGGCACACAAGAAACAAATATAGCTTATTTGTCCTTATTCCTGGTAGGAACACGTTTTCTGGAAACAAAATAGGAAATAAAATTGGAGGCTATGAATTCCCATCTACGATCCAACAGGAAAAGAAAAAGGATATGAGAACCAAAAGACTTATTTTCCTCTACCTGATAATTTCTTATCCTGATTCTAGAAAGCTTCGGCAAATAATTTAGCTGCTTTGTATACAAATTTATTCTAAAACCATCGTCTATGATTTTAGTACTACAAGTCAAACTGCATCGACATGTGTAACCACAACTTAATTTCAGACTGAATGCCTTTATAACTAGTGGACAAATCCGTTTAATGTTCTATGAAATAATAGATCTGACTTGTATGTAATAGGAGAACTTTAACTGTCGCATCAAATTCTGTGATTGCAGTTTCTCTCGAAAGGCATACTCGTTATGCCAATTTATTCTATTGCTTATTATCACTTACTTTGATCCATTCCATAAAGATTCTATTGGGATTTACATTGTCTGTCAATTGCCTAACATAGCCTCAGTTTTTTATCTGGGCTTGAGGCTGGCTACATAAATATATTCAATAAAGCATAACATGGGCTTAGTTGTCTGATCTTCAATGGGTCAAATGTTAACATGAGTTGTGGTAGAGCATTATGACTTTGTCTACTCCATGTAGCGGTTACCACCTAGTGGGATAAGGCTTAATTATTGTGGTTATTTCTGCTTATTATCAATCACTGTTTGTAGCCCTGGAAAGATTTGATAATTTTTCATTAACATCACCAGCATTTATATAAGCTGTCAAGATATTTGTCAATTTCTTTGGACTGTCTTCTTCAAGACAATGTCTTGAGCATCACAGTTCAGGTCAATGGGATTCAAAAATTTGGGTCCAGACATAATCAGTTGCCTTGCCAGCCTTGAACAACCCGCTGTGATTTGGGTCTCAGATTTCTATTTAGATTCTGTCAAATTATGAGCTAAATGCTAAAAAAATGAATGTGTTTCAGGAAAGACAACTATCTTGTTATGATATATTTGTCCTTCTCAAGTATTTTTCAACCTAATGGAAAACCATGCACTTATTCTATACAAGATTTGGGTCTCAAATTTTAAGTGAGATTATCACACACTATTTGCAAAATGCTAAAAGAAAGTAGTAGTGCGTTTCAGGAAGAACAACTGTCAATATAACTCGTGTTTGTCTTTCTTGAGTATTGTTCTCACCAAAGGAAAACATGCAATCTTTCTAGACACGGATTAATCTGTTAACAAGAAAAAGGTCATTAGTGAATAAATTGAAATAGTAATAGCATTTTTATTGTGATAGCGCTGTTATAACCAAGTTCATGAACATTTTATAAATTACCTGGGTTGCAGATCTAACTGTCTAGCATAGAGATTTTTGGGGATCAACTGGTAGATAGTTGCTCAAGAACAAGGAACTAGAGATCTAGAACTTCACTTCACATTATGAAACTTAGTCCTATTTGTTCCTCATGTGCTAGTCCATGACATGCATAAAATGAGAGGATTAATGTTGTTGTTCTTTTGCAGATGATGAGGTACTCATCATCAAAAGTCTGACCCATAGGGAAATCAATGCAGTTATAAAGGTGAAAATATTTCTATGATAGCTATTTGTTTGATGCTTTTTGGTACACAAACTTGTTACAGATATCGGAAGCTGGATGCTTATCAGAATAAGTTTATAACATTCTTTTGAGCTACTTTTTTATGGCAGACTATTCCAAATCCAGTCTATCTCTTCCAAGGGATTGTCTTACGTCGAGGTGCCAAGGGAACTGGAATGAAATCTATTGAGTTAGCGCTCTCCATGTGTGATATTGTTGATATATATGGTTTCACTGTTGATCCAGGATACACTGAGTGGTGGGCTTCTCTATTTGGATTTTGATCTGTTTTAAACAATATGTGAAGATTTTATATTGTTGGTCCTTTTCTGTTATATTCTTTTGTATGTTCCCTTGAATAGATTCAATTCCTTCATTGATACTCCATCTTATACATAATTTTTATTGTTTTTAACTGTAAGGATCTGATGCCAATAAATATTTTTTTTCCTTCCTTTTTATCTTTTTTTTTTAAATTTTTTTTTTCTTTTTGATATAGGACAAGATACTTTTCTGCTCCTAGGAAGGGACACAATCCACTTCAAGGAAGAGCTTACTACCAACTTCTTGAATGCCTTGGGGTATATATTATATTTCCATATATAATCTTCTTATGTTTTTTTTTAATGTTTTTGACATGAGGTTTAAATTTCAGTTGATAAGGATTCATTCCCCTATGAGATCTACAAGGAGGCAAGACTGGTCAGACGTGCCAAGTAGACAAATGATTAGCCAAGCACATGCAGCAGCTTTGCGCTTGAAGAAGGGTCAATCTGATCAGGCTGGTGATTTAGGGCAGTTTGGCAGTTGTAAAGTGTGGGGCAATGTGGACCCAGACAAAACTGTTCCTATCTCAGGATCCCCAGACATGAGTAATGTCAGGAAGCGCTCAAATTACAGTAAATGGGAAGTCATGCCTTTTAAGAGTTTGAGGAAAGAAGCACAGGAGAGCTATATCCAGATGCAAGGGGTCTCTCTATATAAAATGGATGGCAATAAGTTGGATGATCTAGTGTGTGTGAGACATTCCTTAAAATCTGAGGTGTAAAATGGTGTCTATGCTGTCTATTGATATTTTCTGATCATGCCCAACTGTCTACTAAATGGAGTGTGGGATGAAGGTTCTTTCTTTGGGCTGCTAGTGTATAGGTCCACGTTTTCAACAAAATATTGCAGCTATCAGAGCAAAACAAGAATCTCAAATTCATGAGGGGAATCAATATGCATGATTTCATTGATCCTGATCATTTATACTCGAAGATTATTTGAGGTAGGGATCTATAAATTACAATACAGGAACTCTGACTACGAAGTTTGTTTTGCTTCATTTCAGGTTAGAAATTGACAGTGCTTAGTCAATAGTGGTATAGATGTTCCATACATCAGAATGTATTGTTTGGTTGAGAAGTATATGTAGAAAACAGTTATCTTGTATTTTATCATTAACAAAGCCCCGAAAGCAGGAAAATGGTGTTTAGATGTTGTGAACTGGTTTTCACGTGATTTTTAATGTTATTTTAGAGCTAAGCTTCTTTGATTTATTGTTTTCTTTCTGGAATACTCTCACGCTACTGCCTCCTGTCTCTTCACATGATACTTGCTCCCTGACCTGACTTGCCTTGCTGAATATATTCATTAATTTTGTTCTTATGCAGTACTCTAATACTATTACTTTGGTCAACGCTACAAATAAATGAGCAGCCCCAAGATCAAAATGCTCTATAAATGCTTGTGAGTTTCCATATGTAAATCATTCAAAATTGGAAGATTATATATGTGCATTATTACAAGAGAAATGATAATTATACTCATGAGGTGTAGGGTATCATGTTGACTTGCACCATCTACTATTGAATGAAATGTGAACTCTACTTAAATGGAGTTCACGTCTCATCCAATGGTGGATAGAGTGTGAGTCGATACGGTGTCCTACACCCCATGAGTACAAATAACACTACTCTTATTATAATTCTTTAAGAAAAAGATTAAATCATTTATATTTCAAACAAGTGGCAACATTGCAAAAGAAAAAAGTGGTTATAGAGGTATATACCAATGACCTACATGTAGCTAGACTAACGAACAAACAAATGCGTTGACATGTGTCTAGATTCTAAGATTGACTTACGTGATTCATCCGTTTTGTTATAAGTTTCTTTTGAGAAAAAAAATTCGTTCAATAATATCCGAGAGTTTTATAGAAATATTATGTTTTTTTTTTCACTTTTGTCCTTTATATATATATATATATATATATATATATAAAATTTCTCGTAATAATTATTGCATAATTTTTTAAATGGACAATTTTGTCCAATAAACTTTTGAAGTATAGCGATTTATATGTGTGTTTGTTGAGTTTTAATGTTTTCATAATTTGTGTCAACCTTAAAAGACACTTATAGCTAGTCGGAGGGTGTAATAAAAGAATATTAAAGTAAAATAGTAATGCATGGTGCAATTGAAAATGTTAGTTGCAATAGAGAATTCATCCTCATCAGGAACAACCATCTGCTGCTTCTCGTATCTAGACTACGAAATTCTCATATGCTTGATGAACATGGACAGCCATTTATTTTAATTTGTAATGTTTAAAAATTAAGTTTAATTTTGATACAATAATAGTGTTATCTAATCAAATATCTCATTTTGTATGACTTTTCAAATAGTAAAAGTTAAAAATAACCATATTTATTTATGTATCATTTCATGATTTGATAATTATATAAAATAATTTTGCATTATCAATGCATGTCAATTAAATCCTTAAAATTATACCAAAAATCTAAAATGAGAGGTAAATTTCTTCTAGACTTGACTATGTTTTACAAGGTGTTAGGATTTAGATTCACGGTCTCCTGGAACTTAGTCCGGAGCTTTGAAAGCTCATGCAATTGAATTCAATTATTTAGTTTGGAATTAATTAATGTCATGAAATTTAAATAAATTCAACTTTTCAAAAAGCTCGAAAGTAAGAACTAATTAGGTTTGATTTTTGTCATTGAAATTGACATTAACAATTAATATACCCAAAATACCCCATCAATCATATTATGATATTTCTATTAATAAAGAACAAAATAATCGAAATAAATAATCCAATTCATTTTTCAAGTAGACTCCAAATCAAGAAATTAAGGTTGAATTTGTTTTAAATATTATATATAATTCAAAAAATTAAAAGCTGATTTTTGTTTAGATTCTAATTATTTTTAAAAAAATTATCCAAATATATAAAAATCACTCTCCAAAACCCTATCTAAACACTGTTTAAATTTTGTCATTTACTAGTTTATTCCTAGCAAAACCATTCGAATGATGGTATGAATGAATTCATTCCGCCTTTTTTTTCTCATAAGAAATATTATTTGTAGTTATCATTAGTAGAGTATTATTCTGACATATTTATAGATAAAAATATATTGATACGGTATTTTATAAAATGTGAAGTGCAAATAACCTGTTTTTTTTTTTTTTCATTCCAAACAACCGTTATTCTGCCGCTTCTTCTTCTCCCTCTCCTGCTTCAGCTCCGTCATCCTCTGTTTGTACGCCTTCGTCATCTGCTTCTCTCTCTCTCTCCCCCTCGAAAGTCGTTCCCTTCCTGCTCACCTGCACTGCCGACGCCCTCTGCCTCTTCGCCTACTTCCACTTCCGCCCGGACACATTCCCGGCGGCCACGCCGGCTTTTTCGGATCGTCCGATGATGGAAGGGCCCATATCTCAGCAGCACCCTTTAGTTACAAACGCTGACCTTTTCTTCTGAAACCATTTCGCTCCCCTTATTTCCTCGAATGACATGAGGAAACCATGTTCCAGAAAAATATCATTCCACAACTTCGCCACTTTGGGTGCACTCAGATCACCAAAACCGCACCTTCATGCCGAAACCCCAATGGACGCTTCGATCATCAAGACTGGCTTCGACCCTAACACATGCCGTTCCAATTTCCTTGTAAGGACCTGTATCCAAACCGGGGAATTGTCCCGCGCACGGAAACTGTTCGACGAAATGTCTAACAGAAACACCATCACCACAAACATGATGATCATGGGGTACATAAAATCTGGCGATCTTTCCACTGCCAGGAACTTGTTTGACACCATGCTTGTTCGCACTGCTGTTACCTGGACAATGCTGATTGGTGGCTATGCTCAGAACAATTGGTTCCGTGAGGCTTTCACTCTTTTCGCTGAGATGTGTAGGCAAGGGACTGACCCTGATTATGTTACCTTGGCCACTCTCTTATCTGGGTTCACTGAGTTTGACTCTGTGGATGAAGTAAGTCAGGTTCATGCCCATGTTGTTAAATTGGGGTATGATTCGACATTGATGGTTTGCAACTCATTGCTTGATTCATACTGCAAAACCCGCAGCCTTGGTTCGGCTTGTCATCTGTTCAAGCATATGCCTCAGAAGGATTCTGTCACTTTTAATGCTCTGTTGACAGGGTACTCAAAAGAGGGGTTGAATCGCGAAGCGATAAACCTGTTTTTCAGGATGCAGGATTTGGGGTTTAGGCCCACGGAATTCACTTTTGCTGCAGTTTTGTGTGCTGGAATACAGTTGGATGATATTGAATTTGGGCAACAAGTTCATGGTCTTGTGGCAAAGACCAATTTTGCATGGAATGTGTTTGTGGCTAATGCTTTGCTTGATTTCTACTCGAAGCATGACCGTGTTGTGGAAGCAAGGAGACTTTTTGATTTGATGCCAGAGTTGGATGGTATCTCTTACAATGTACTCATCACTTGTTATGCTTGGAATGGAAGACTCAAAGAATCTCTTGATCTTTTTAGGGAATTGCAGCTTACTAGATTTGACCGGAGGCAATTCCCATTTGCCACCTTGTTGAGTATAGCTGCAAATGGCTCAAACCTGGAAATGGGTAGGAAAATCCATTCCCAGACTATTGTAACAGCTGCCATATCAGAAATTCTGGTTGGGAATTCTTTGGTAGACATGTATGCTAAATGTGAAAGATTTGGGGAAGCAAAGAGGATTTTTTCAAATTTGGCTAATCAAAGTTCAGTCCCATGGACAGCCTTGATCTCGGGTTATGTTCAGAAGGGACTCCATGAAGAAGGCCTGAAGTTATTCATTGAGATGCAAAGAGCTGAAATAAGTGGTGATGCAGCCACTTACGCCAGCATCCTAAGAGCCTGTGCAAATTTAGCCTCACTTGCACTGGGAAAGCAGTTGCACTCACATATAATCAGATCAGGATACATTTCAAATGTATTTTCGGGGAGTGCACTGCTTGATATGTATGCAAAATGTGGAACCATAGAAAATGCACTTAAAATGTTTCAAGAGATGCCAGTGAGGAATTCAGTCTCCTGGAATGCACTAATTTCAGCATATGCACAAAATGGAGACGGTGACCGTACTCTTAGATCATTTGAACAAATGGTTCATTCTGGTTTGCAGCCAGATTCTGTTAGCTTCCTTAGCATTCTATGTGCGTGCAGCCACAGTGGCTTTGTCGAAGAAGGATTACAGTACTTCAACTCCATGACTGAAACATATAAAGTTGTTCCCAAAAGAGAGCATTATGCATCAATGGTTGATATGTTATGTCGGAATGGAAGATTCAATGAGGCAGAGAAATTGATGGCTCAGATGCCTTTTGAACCTGATGAAATAATGTGGTCATCTATTCTCAACTCATGTAGAATCCATAAAAATCAAGAGTTGGCTAAGAAAGCAGCAGACCAATTGTTTAATATGAAGGACCTCAGAAATGCTGCTCCATATGTTGGTATGTCAAATATCTATGCAGCAGCAGGTGAATGGGAAAATGTGGGCAAGGTGAAAAAGGCCATGAGAGACCGAGGAGTTAGAAAAGTCCCAGCTTACAGCTGGGTTGAAATCAAACACGAAACCCATGTTTTCTCAGCCAACAACAAGTCTCACCCACAGATGAGAGATATAATGAGGAAGATTGATGAGCTGGAATATCAAATGGTGAAAGAAGGGTACAAGCCTGACTTAAGCTGTGCCCTTCACAATGTGGATGAGGAAGTGAAGGTAGAGTCTCTTAAATATCACAGTGAACGCATTGCCATTGCCTTTGCACTAATTAGCACCCCAAAAGGGTCACCTATTGTAGTAATGAAAAACCTACGCGCTTGTACTGATTGCCATGCTGCCATCAAGGTTATCTCCAAGATAGTTGATAGGGAAATCACAGTCAGGGATTCAAGTCGGTTCCATCATTTCCGAGATGGGTTTTGCTCCTGTAGGGACTACTGGTAGGGTAGGTATGCTTTGTTCTATAGGCGAAAATCACCAATTTTTATACGGAAACAAGTGCAGAAAATCCATAGCCTGGCAACGTCACATTTTCATCTTTCTTCATTTTCACCCAATTTAAACCGATCATATGTACAGACCAAACAGAAAGACCTGCTGTTCTTTGCATGCAACTACATCCTCACTCAAATGTTGCATGGTCAATTGAACAAGGAAATAGTCAATCGAACAAGGAAATAAACAAGTTGCATTGTCTATAAGGGTACCTTTATAAACCTTTTAATATGGAGTGCAACCAAACATCATATTAAGAACGCCCAAGCATTGGAACAGATTGGAAAATAGCAGTTTTTGTCCTGCTGATTAGTAGCCCAACTTGGAAACATAAATTCAACAAGAAAATCAACAACAAATTGGTCCTTGGAACCCTTGAAACTTTTTTACATTACAAGTCACCGAACAACAATTTAAAAACCAAAAGAAGGAGCTAAATTAACGATTCAGCCAGAGTTGATTTAAGTTTTTTTCCTTTACCTGTGTGTCTGGGGATATTTAATTTTCTTAAGGACATTGAATTGTTTAGTAGTCTGAACATTGGTGTTGAGCACTGAAATTGAAAACAGGCTTACAGGGGGGTTGGACCCGCTGCACATATTCTTGACCACTGCAAATTGAGCCTTAAATATCAAGAAGGCACCAACAGCACCTGGGTATGTCTTTCTGTGCTCTTACCCCTCTTTGATTCAATTTCCACCAGTAGCCAAATGTTAATTTTTTTCAAACCTCTTTTAATAATTGCATTACAATGAGCAGTTTAAACACTTTGAGCCTTTGGAGTACAAATTTGATTTGTGTGAGTCGATCGTGTTGTGGAAACAGGTGAAAGGAAATGCCATCCATTTCTAACCGTGTTTAAGTTGTATTTTCAGGACCAATCTGTACTGAGTACTTGTATGATGAGATGTTGCAGTACCATAACATGACTACGGTGTTGACCCGAGAATTTCTTGATGGATGGATATGCTCCATAATGGATAGCTCAATTCTATGTATCCTATAGCCTCGCTTCTCCTGATTGCTTGTGTCATTAATTGTTCTATTATGCTTGTTTGCTGTGAGCATCTTATTATGAAGCAAGTTTAATAATGCTTATTGTGAAGAGAGCCTCAATATATAATTACCAGCAAAACCCACCTTTCATCCATGGCAGTTTCGTTCTTGTCCTGTTGCTGGAAATTCTGGAGATCTTCTGAAGACAGGAGTTGAGAAAGAAATTGATAGTCACGATGCTGTTTTCCGTGACAATAGGCCTGTTGATGGGCTATCACATCGATATTGTATGCATACAAGTTTAACAACTCAAATTTATACACATTTACAATAAAAAGCTTTATTCAAGATACAATTACTTAATTATGGGTCACACCACTATTATTATGTGTGTGTATATCAGATGTTACTATTGTCTGTATACAAGATTTTTCCTAACCTATTAAGTGACGGGACAAAGTTTCCATACGTAAAAATTTCACAATACTAAGGTTAATACAACAAATAATTGAGCAGCCACAAGATCAAAGTGACCTCTAAATACTGGTTAAAACTTCAAAATTGGAACATGTGTCACTTTTGAAAAACACTTTTCAGAGATTATTGCATGTAAATTGGATGATTATTGTGGATTTCGCGTTTTTTATTTTTTCGGTGAAGAATGTCATTCTGCATATATATATTTATACAGTATATACCATTATTTGTCTCAAGTTCAATGAAAATTAGTTTCTATACATTTAGATAACTAGTACAAGAGTAATATTATGTAATTTGTATAGTTTTTAATAGCTATTATAAGAAATAAATAAGTTAAATAATGTGTTAATGTTTAAAGTAATAATAATAATAATAAGTTATAAAATTATTATTTTTCAAATAAATCAAACACATAATGGACAAAGTAGATGAAAAAAAGTCGTTATAAAGGACAGCTACATATAAATCTGTAGATAATACTGCTGTCTTGCTTCCAAATGGATGAACAAAAATGCTTCCTCAATTATGAAAGAAAAATTAAACTGGATATTATCAAGGTGACTGAAAGACTCCAAACAAAGAGTTTCATAAATATCTAGAGCTGATGGAACCCGCCGAAGCAGGACGGTCCCCAAAGATGAAAAAGCAAACCTTATCCTGAACCTCAAATATCTCACCCCATCCCCATTACAGGCAACTTATTCTATAAATTGGAAGCACATTTTCATTTTCCAAACAAGACCCCAAAGTTAACTCTCACCAACACCCTTCAAAATGCAGACAGCTTTGACCTTTGCTGCCCCCAGCTTCGTGCCTTTGGTACCTGCAAAGAGTTTCTCCCATGTAACCAGCTTCCCTACCAAATTAACTGGCTCACTTTCTTCACCTCGTAATGTTGCACTCAAAGTTTCAACCGTGAACTATGACACTTCAACAGTGGATTACAACTCGACGTTCTCGTAAGCCTCCTTTTTTTTTACCTCACACTAACTTCCACTTCAAGTTTTGCTCATCATTATTGATTCACCAACACTAGTTTTTCTTGGGTCCAAGAAAAGTTCTAAGTATGCTTTGGATTTAAGTGGCCTATCAAAGGACGTGATTTACAATAAGATCAATAATTTTTACAACCCAAAATTGTTTTATGTTAAAGCATCAAGAAAAACATTAAGCTAGATGCCGGAGCGTTGATTCATATTTCATAGGAATTGTGTTGATAATGGAATCTGTGGTCCTTGATCTTCCAAATTGATACATATTTTTTTTTTTCCAAAGAAATTGACTCTCTCTTGGGATAATGGGATGCTCCAAAAAGAGACATAAGTGTATAACCATAACCATAACCTTTTATATCCCTACAAACCTTAATTTCTAATTTACCTTCTCATAAAATTAGCAACTCACAAATTCTAACAGTTGTGTGATTTATTTAGCCATCTCCGCTCAATTGGAAAAGATCTTGTTTCTATTGTTGCGTAACATGTTGGACTTTCTAGGCTAGTTAAAACTTCAAGAGTTGAAAGCGTTGATCATAGTGATCATAACCTTTGTATGTGTTTTTTCTCTCAGAGTGTTTCCCGCAGAAGCATGCGAAACAGTTGGAGGGGACGCCTGTTTGGCAGACGTGTACCCTGAAGCGAGGCTGCAGCCGGAGGCTAGGAACGACACACCACAAGTTGCTTCAGAGAAAGTTGAGAGAGAGTATCTTGAATACAATGATCCAAAGACGTAAGATCTCAAACAACTATAACTCAATTTTATGATGCACAGATATTTGAAACTAGTCGACATGCACGCACTGGATACACATTTTACTTGTGTTTTTAAATACTGCTAATTATATTTTGGGGATTTCTCCTGTACTCTTATAAGATTTAAGGGTATTGATACTTTTTAATTATTTGTGGCTAAAATTGTGTCATATATCCACTAACTCAATTTATTAAAATATAAAAAAAAAACAAAAATTCAATCACAATAATTGAAAACAAGAAGAGTATTGGTACCCGAAGTAAAAACCTTATATTTTATATGTTTTAAATTTGATTTATGTTGTGTGTCCGTATCACACCCGTGTCTATTGGATACAAGTGCTAGTATCCGGGCAACATATTCTTTATATGAATTCAGAATTTCTGGGTTAGCATTATAATCTTACATGGATGTGTTTGTATTTTCAGGGTTTTCCTAGGAGAAGCTTGCGATGAACTTGGAGGAATGTTCTGTGAGCGCGACTATCAGAAGGGTGTCTACTAGGACAACGAAAATTACCCTCTTACTGCAATGACTACTATATTGTCGTCAATGTGTTACCCAGTAGTGATTGTAGTGTTGGTTTTACATTTAGTATAGCACAGATAGATCTCAGTTTTTGTATTTAAGTTTCATTTCTGCTCTATTGGCTACAATAATAATACACTATATATAAATTTTGAAGCTCTGACTCAAGCAGCTTCTCTTGTTAATTACTATTGAGAAAAGAAATTACAATGAGAAAAGAATAATGTTACTTGAAGATAGTGAGTATAGTATTAAACATCCATTTAAAAAGGTAAGATTCAAAAGTATCTTGTCGTGGTAGGCAGTCAAAAGCTTTGTGCCTCTCTCCTGCTATATCTATTAGCTATCTTCAAATTAGATTACTAGAAAGTAGGAGGAAAAATACACAGATTTATGTGATAGTGGATATGTATCTCGGATCACATTGTGGACGTGCATAAACATACAGTATTTAATAATTGACTATCAAACGTCTGATGATACTGGAGCCTGATACATGTTCATACCTTATTTGGTAGAGACTCATGTTATTTGTATACAAGGACGGATATACATGTATAGAAGAGAGGACTCATGCCCCCACTTCAAATGTTATAATATTGATCGATATTATTATTTGTATATTTAAAAGCGAGTATTCCAAACTCTATTATTATTGGAGATAATGACGACTCCATTTACCACCACTCATCTATTTTATGCAACAATAATAGGTTGTATGTCTCAATCAACCATTGATTTTAAATATACAAATAATACTATTGATATATAATAGAACAATTCTTGTATATAGGCACAATTCTAAAATTCCTTTCTTATATACACTAAAAGAAACTAGTGGGACTCATACATGAGTTAGTACATGTTATAAAATTAATAAGACCCATTTATATTACGAGTGTGTTTAAATATGATATGTTAGACTTGTAACCATATAAAAATTTCCTTATAGAGTATCCTATTTATTTTTCTCTCTTTATACTTTTATCATGTTCTGCTCCTCTTTACTTTTAAACCATGCTACTAGTGGATAAAGAGTGAATTAACACAATATCTCACCTACCTTGTTTACAAATCACATCTTTCTTTAATAAATGATTATCAAACGTCTTATCATACGATATTGAAGTAACCTGATGCATGTTCTCAATTTTGGGTAGATCACTCAACTAGTGAATTTGAACTAAACTATGACTTGAGTAACTATGATCTTAAAATATTTAAAAGAACAAACCAAACAAAATCCTACATGCCTAACGATCACATAATGAGCCATATAAGATATCAAGACATTTACAAAGTACAATATAATTTGATCTGGATGCAAGAGTCTAGTTTCTCAAAGTTGAGGGAAGAACTCATCCCAATCAAGCGCTTACATAATAAGAAAAACCTAATAATTAATTCTAAATTATGGCAATAAATAAATAAAAAAAAATTTATCAGATAAATAAACCCATATTGACAGTTAGTTTATATTATAATATTTGATAAAACCTCAGAAAATTCTAACTAAATTTAATCGTGTTAGATTGAATTACATTGAATAGCAAACTACTCCATATCAATCACATGAAATAAGTATTGTAAAATGTAATTTCGAACATAAAAATTAACCTTAAGCAGCTATTTAGTAGGGATGAATGCATTTCCATGAAATTTAACACCAAATTTCACATTTTCTTAAATTTTAACAAAATTCCTGAAGATTAGGAGCAACAAATTTCAAAAACGTAAAATCAACTAAACTTCGATAGTGTAATGCGTATTTTACACCTAGTTTTTCTTTTTTTTTTTTTTTTTTTAATGAAAAGCATAACTATTGATGCAGTTCAAGACACCCCTCCCACCCAGAAATTCAAAAGAATCCGTTTTCTTTTCCTATTCAGCCAAGAAAACATTCCCAAATCCCAACTACACATTTCAAGCATGCACAAGCCGCAAATCCTTTCAGACATAGTTTTGCCCAAGCCAGAAGTACATGCTCTCCCACAAAATGGCGCCTGCACAATCAGCCTAAACAAACAATATTTTTAGAACAGATCCTTGTACAATACGTTATTACGACCTTAAGCCAGTACAAAGTTCAACAAACCACGAACATATTCAGCTGTACTTAAACTGACATGGCTAGGGCATTGATAAAAAGCATTTATTCTTTCTTCACATGTCTACCTATCTACAAGTTATCAAGTGTATAGAGTACATGACATCCATAGAATGTTTGATAACACCACGCTGAAATCATCTTTCAAGGTGTAGCTGACAATTTGGCTTGGGGCTAATTGGGATGAAGCTGGGAGCTGTCTGACACAATGTAGAGTCAATGACAAAGTAGTTAATAACGCCTGCCGCCAGCTGTTGACATAAGAACTCGACTTTGTTTCTTTCCCTTCTTCCCCAAGTCACTTGTCTTTGGTGCATTCGAGCTTATATTAGATTCTGCTCTGGATATAACATTGGAATATGATGGAGTCTCCACGTTTCTCGGACCTACAGGATCATAACAATTCAGAATATAAAACATGCTCTGGCCCTCTGGGACCTTTAACCAGGCTGTTGATTCTTCTGTCATAGCATTATATATTTTGGTGAGCAGAAAAATATCAAAATTGCATAATCACATTATACCTGATGTGCTAGAAGAATCAGCTACCGTATCGCAATTATGTGGACTGCTGGTTTCTAGGATTTGTAAGGATGGAGAATCATGACCAGCAGCAAAACCAAGCCTAGTGACGTTTGAGAATGATTTTCTTTCCCCAACAACTGGAGGACTTGATGACATGGCTGAATTTCCCAAGGCTATACAAAGGGCAAACATGAATATCACACAAGCCATCATATATAATAATGAGCAATTAAAAAATTGAAGACACAGCTTAAAAAGCCATAAGGTCCAAGCACAAGACCAGAAATCAAGTACCACTAGTTCCATCTTCTAACATCCAAAAAGTAGCATGTTACCTTCAAAGTCATCCATGGAAAATGTTGGAGAATCATCATTAGCAGTAACCTTATAACTTGGTATGGGAAGAGAATAAGTAGAAGAAGCTTCAGCCTTGATTTTTTCCTTTCGTTCCTAAAAATATAAAAAAATTAAAATGCTGAATGAGGGCAAAAGGCCTGCCAGTATATTTGGAGCCAAAACCAAGAAATAATACTCCCTTCATTGCATATCAACTATCCAACTATCCACTTTTTTCGAAAATTTTGTTTCTCAAATTAAGAAAGCATTAATTTTTATTTACCAATTATATCCTTATTGTAATTAAGTATACCTTATCTACTTTTGTTTTTTCAAGAACATAATCATATTAAATCAGAGCAATCTTGTCAATTAAAACATTTTTACACTATTATCAATATTCATTTATTGCTTCCTTGATATGTTTTTTTTTATTTTTTTTCTTTTGGATAGTTAAGATGCGACTGAGGGAGTATATGAAATGTGACTAAAAGGCATGTGATAACAACAGAATCAATAGCTCAAGACCACGTGCAAAATTAAATATAGCCCACCTGCCCCAGGCCCACAAAAAGCACAATAGTACTGACAAGAAATTAGAGGTGCTGGGGTGCAGTTTTGGTCACAACAGAAGTTACAGAAAGAAATTAGAGGTGCTGGGGTGCAGTTTTGGTCACAACAGAAGTTACAGAACCCAGGTTCAATCATAATCCAACAAGACTTGGGCCCCAGATTCAGAAACCCACAAGTTTCCACAACAAAAAGGCCCGATCCTGGCCCAACATTGACAAGGGTTCATTAACGCAATTTGCCCACTTGCACACCTCACAAAAATGCTTACAAACAAGAGGGGGACAGATAAAGAAGAGACAACATTCACAAAAAGATTTTTGAGAGAAATTTCACCGTATGACCACATCAAATCCTTTTATACAACCGTTCAAGGAGCAAGGAGTGAGTCAAGGAGAACTCAACATCTTATTATTAGCCCTTCTTGAAATGTAATGTAATATATAAATGTAATATGCTCGGGTACAAGGATACCTTCTTTGCAAGTTGCTTCCTCTGATGTGCACGCTTCTTTATTTCATCCATAAATGGGGCAAAAGCTTCAGGAGGCAACATCTCACTCAAATCAATTTCACAAAGCTGAAAAATTATCAAACACCTATTTCAAATTATAAGAAAATATCTTTGAACCAAATAACTTTCTTTTAAAAGGCACCTGAAATGTTGCTGTTAATGGAAAATGACTTAGGAATTTATATCGCCTCCTCATGGCCTCAGACTGGGTAACAGTTTCTAATTGCAGAATCCTTCCACATATTCTGCAATCAGAAGAATACAGTCAAAAGGCCATAAACACACACTAATCCACCTACCAATAGATGTTAATTCAAGACAATAGCACACACAGATATGCCACTAATTGACATGGAATAATATCCTCAAAGTTAAATAATTGAAAAGAATAACTATTACCACCACTACTACTAGTACTACTATAGTTATAACATTTCAGCAAACAAATTTACATACGGAAAATTAGTCTTTGATAGAGAACAATGGCATTGATTCGTCCATGTAACTAACAAACCTAGTGGAATGAGGCTTAGTGGTTGTTGTAAATTTTCATGAAAGGTGCTTTCTACTTATCATAACATTGAATATGTTTCTTTAACCAGAAATTACAAACCAAACTTATTGAATATTGCTATTTCAGTCAACAAAGAGCAAGTCTTGGTGCAATGATAAACTTGCTGCCTAATAACCTAGAGGCCACGGGTTCAAACCACGGAAACAGCCTCTCCACAAGTGGGATTTAAGCTACATAAATATACCCTCCCTAGAGCTCATCAGGTAGACACCTGGCCACCCTTTTTACCACTATTTTAGTCTACAATTAAGGTTTAATTTAGTTTAAAATCAACAGTAGATGTTGAGAGTTTACTAGCATGAATAACGTATGTGGTAAAATCTTACTGGTTTGTATGGCATTCATCTTCTGTAGCACCAAAGACTTAATTCTGAATGTGCATAAAAGTTATTGGACTAAAGGCCTTCTTGTCGGTGCATATATGTTAATAAACGAAAATTAGATTTTACAAAGCAATTAATATCCTATAAACTATAAATGTTCCACAGTATGCCAACATCATTTGACTTTAAGCACACAAACCAAAAGGCCATTTTATTTGCTTACTAATCAATTAGGAGAAATAAAATTTCATTTTATTCTAACCTGTGCGGAAGCATGTCATAGCTCCCATGATGATGAAGTAAACACTTCATGTTCAGTGTATGAAGAATTATATGTTGACCATCTGCAGCCTGAAATAGACATGAGCATAATAACAGAATGTCATCATTAAAGGGGAAAATAGGAAGTTTTTAAGCATACAGCATTCAGGGATTGCTATATAAAACCAAGAGAAGCAATTCCACATAACAATTCCTAATCTTAATAAATTTCTTTATCCATGAAAAATTTTGCACAACAGTTGTTGGCGGCTAAATGCCTAAATAGTAAAAGAGTTTAGAATCGGTATACATGATTTGAGATCAATGGGTAATTAGAGTTCAAAAGTAACACGTTGCTGGTGAGGATAACCAAGCCAGGGGCTATACCAGCAATTCAGCATCCACTAATACAACCAACACAAGTAGCAAAGCAGTCAACCTAACTATGAAACATAATACATCTTCATAATGTCATAAAATAATAGAGTCATGATGCATATGCCTTTAATCTCTCTCAATGACCACCAATGGACATGAATTTGTGAGTAACTAAACCATCATGCAGTCATTCAAATAAAAAAGGCATCACAGGAAATAGTGTTCAAATGTCCAGAGAGGCTTGGGACACAGCCTCAACAAAAATTTGACAGGTATGAAATTCTCTCCACAATGATATTGTTATATAACAACTATCAGGTACAAGAAAATCAGTAAATAAGGAAGGAAGCAGCTTTGATACCAAGTTACCCACACCAATGCTGAGAGACTATCTACCAAAAGCACAGTTTTGAGAACTGGACAGGGCATTGAACTGTACGAGGTGGTAGTTCAGAGATTCAACCGGTGTATAATAAAATGTATATCTACATAGATTGTAAAAATATAAAATAAAATATGTCATAAAATATAATGAAAAATTTAATAAAGTACATATGTGCTATTATAATTAATCATAAAAATAATAGTAAAATCATTTATATGATAGTAAAATTAGTTTTAATTATAAAAATCTAAACTTATAGTTTTTAGAAAATAATAAAAATAAGGGTAAATTACCTTGACCTCCCCTGAGGTTTACTGAAATTACAATGACCTCCCCTCTAGTTTGCCACCTTACAATAACCGCCCTTCTGTCAAATGCATTTTAACGGCGTTAATGATATAAGTGAATTGTCCAAAATGCCCTCACACCAGTCCCTCCACCGCAGCATGCCCTAAGTCCCTCACACACATTCTCATCTCACAGCCCCTCAGTCCCTTATACTCACACTAGCCGCTCCATCTCCATCGCAGCATACCCTCAAACCAACACTGAAAAATCTTCTAATCTCGCACACACACACCCACACGCGAGCACTTCGCCACCGACACACCCCCACCGGCGTCATAGTCACTTTGATAGGCACTACCACCACGCCCAAACCCACCAAGACCATAGCCACTGCCAAAGACCAGAGACACAAGGTTGAGTTTCATTTTCCTTTCTGGGACCAAAACAGAGGGTATGGTTGGGTTTTTCAAACACAGAGAGAGGGAGCAAGAGAGATCGAGAGAAAGGAAGAAGGATGCAGCGCCGCCGCCATGGAGAAGGAAGCTGACGGCAAGCGCGGGTCCATGAGGGAGACCGCGGCTTCGCTGGAACTGGATCGTGGCCATGTAGCTTAGGGTAGAGAAGAAGCCGCCACGACTTGTAGGGTGGGCGGCGGTGGCAGCGGTGGTTCAGATCGGGGAAAAGGGAGGTTGCGCTGAGGTGACAAGATCGGCGACAGGACCTCCATTGCGCGACTAGACCGGACACGACCTCCAACTTGCAGCGGCCAGATCAGTGGCAACGACCGGACAGGACCTCCATTGATGGCGATGGCGAAGGTGGCAAGGGGTTTGTGCACGCGATCTCAGCGGTGATTGATGGCTTCCACCGTCGCGGGCTGGGGAACGAGCTTCGCACGATCGGTGTTGGCTGATGGCACTGCCACCGTCGCGATGACGCTCCGTGGGGTTGCTAGGGGAGGGGAGAACCACGATCGTGAAATTTGGTGGTCGCGTGGCTGAATGAGCAGGGGGAGGTGTCATGATTCGATGAGGAGGCTTGGGGCTTGGCTGTGAGTGCAGGGGCTGGAGGCTTGGTGTCGCTGAGGTGAAGGCCGCGGCCTTCGCGGCGGAGGCAGCCACGAACCTTCTTTTCCCTCTTTCTCCCACTTTGATTTCTGGTTCTGAATTTGTTGTTTTTTTTAGTTTGAGGTTTGCTTTGATTTCTATGTACGTTTCGTATCTAGCTGGGTTTGGGTTGTGGATAATGATGGTTTATGGTTCTGGTTCTCTTTTATATGGATTGTGGTTTTGATTTGTAAGTGATGGTGATGGCTCTTGAGAGGGTTGGAATTGATAGGTTGATGGTAGATGATGATTGCAACTCTGGTTATGATCTATTTGTGATGGATTTTTTGTAACCAGCTTGCATGCTCAACCTTTCTGTTTGTTATGGATTGGATCTGACTTTGGTTTTGGTTTTGGAATGTGATTGGGTTTGATTTTGGTTATTTTTGTGTTTGGTTTGTGGAAAGATGGAGTTCTGGTTTTTTCATTTTGTGGAAAAATGGGTTATGGTTCTGGTGTGTGACTTCTGTGGAGGTTTTGGCTATTTGTCTGTGGAGGTTCAAAGAGGTGCTCCATTGTCATGGGTCTGGGAAAGAAGAACAACGAGACAATCAGTTTGGGGGTTTCTGCTAATGGATCTGTGAGTGAAATGGTGATTGATCCCTTCCTTTGTTGCTGATGATGAGATGAGGGTGTTTGAGTCTTTTCATATCTTGAAAACTTCTAATTAATTACATGTCTGCCATTAAAAATCATGTGCATGGCACATGATCTAACTTCAATTTGAATAGTTAACGGAATGTTAACTGCAGGGGTGCTTAGTGTAAGAGTTAATAAAGTTTGGGGGAAGTCATTGCAGTGTTATCAAATGGCGGCCATGGCGTGGCGGATTTTGGCCCCTCCGCCATGAGAAGATTTGTACATTATGGCGGCCATGGCGGTCTTATGGCAGGCATAAATGGCGGATTTTTGGTCTACCGCCATGAGCCGTCATCCGCCATTGATAACTTTGGGTCATTGTAAGGTTTGCAAACTAAAGGGGTGGTGTGTGTAATTTTACTGAATCTCAGGGGAGGTAAGTGTAATTTACCCTAAAAATAATGTTCAAAACTTGCATTTAACTCAATATTATTTCATTTAGAATTTAAAATTGTGAAAAAAATAAAACAAGTGCCCAATTACATACTTACATAGCATCCAAAGTGGCACCTTTATTGTCTACACTGCTCAAAATGAAAAGAACTATTTAGAAAAAATAATGAAATAGTTCTGATCTTTTTTTTTTTTTGGGCTCAGAGTTCTGATTGTAGAGTTCATTCAGGTTTCCTTAGAGTTTGACAAATAGGATAATGAGGTAAATGAGGGCGAAACATATTTGCCAATTTTATCTCACTCTCACACTTTATGATTACATTCCATTCTCTCTAAAACTTCAAAATACAGCCTTAGAGTGTAAAACTGTATTATAAGTAAAGCCTTTCATCTATGGAAACCCTTAACGAACCTAAATTTATCCTCAGCAAAACCCACCCACAGATAAAACACAAGTTGTCTCTTGCACATCTAACCTATATCTTAACAAAGTTGAATATGTTAAATTGCTCTACATAATCAGTTCAAAATTGTTTTGATGACACATTTATTCTATTCAATTAGGAAATATGAAACAAAACAAACGGGGGGAATACAGAGACAAAAAATTATCATCAATTACCTGGTAGAAATTGTAAGAGTCACTTTCCTTTGTATCTCCAATGCCATTTGAATGCCTTTGAATACCATTCTTCTCCTCGTATGAAGAGGATAAATTAATTTCTTGTTCTATTAATACTTTCTGTCCATCCAAAGTTTGATCCAGGCTAGCTCCAGCAGTTGACTTATCCAATAATATGCCCTTACTATGGTCATGGAAATCTGTAGAGGAAGTTCTTGATCCATTAGAAAGGGATTCATCTTCAGAATCCATAGCATTTGCAGCTGTTGATGGCATCTGAAGTTCATAATCAATAGGCCTCGAAGACTTTCCACTGTCAGAAGCCCTATGCTCATTCCAATATTTTTTCCTCTGTTCTAATTGTTGCATTGCAGCACAAACATAAGGAAGCTTCTCCAGGTCATCAACAAGGCCTGAATCAGCTCTGGCCAGCCAGCCATCTAGATCTGATATTGCATGTCTAACAGAGAGATCAACATCTGATGTGAGTGTGAACTTGGAAAAGGGGTCACATAATTCTCCATTGCTACAAGCCGTGATATCCGTCTCTTCTTTATTTTTATGCGACAAAGTAAATGAATCCTTTTTCCGTGTTAAAAAGGTGAATTCAATGGTATCCCCTACCCGATACTGTTTGACATTTGTGATATGGACGGTATATAAATCCTTGGCAGATATCATCACAAAGCATAAAGGACACCTTTTCCAGCAATCACCTTTGTGATCTTCTTCACCCAATAACAAGTACTGTAGAATACATGGGAAACAGAAAATATGTCCACATGATGTTATTTGAGGACACAAGGGATACTCCAAACAAATTGGACACTGAACTGGAAAGGGGGTCGAATAAGTCACGCATATAATATCCTCCCACTGCAACATTTTATCTGGATCCATATACTCGGGTGAATAATTTCCCGAGTCTAGCACCATGAATTTGTAATTAGCCTGCAAAAACAAATCCTTGTTGTATGGTTTTCTCTTCCTCTGCCTTCTTGGAGGAGGAGGTGGAGGACCCCTCGATTGAGAACGGGATATTGGATCATAATGAAAATTCAGCAAGTAATTGCCATTCACCATCTGAGATTTCCTTCCTGCTGAAGGGGTGCTTCCCTGAGGATTCACAGACCCATGGCTCTGTTGATTTCTATGAGAGGATCCAGCTGTCCGTCTCCCTGGGTGACTCCTAGAATGTGTTCCAGAGTTTTGCTGAGGTGAAGACTTTATTCTAGTCGGAGACACTGATTCTGTCACCTAAAAGCAAAAGAGAACAGCATTAGCTAACAGATACACACAGTATATAATTCTACCCTTCTGTTTACACTGAAGATTCCACAATCAACACAAGACAGGTCAGTCCTTTAAAATCAACGCTCCAGGCACAGTCCTGGTTCAAATTAGACAGACATTCTGTGACAAATACTGTGCACAGGGGAACCTGTCCTACAAAAAGGAAACCCAAAATACCTTTTCGGAAGGTCCACTGGAATCT
This sequence comes from Dalbergia cultrata, assembly GCA_031216105.1. Taxonomy (NCBI): domain Eukaryota; kingdom Viridiplantae; phylum Streptophyta; class Magnoliopsida; order Fabales; family Fabaceae; genus Dalbergia; species Dalbergia cultrata. Next base: position 22,508,551 of record CM062353.1, on the reverse strand, counting down.
TCTGTAGCTGGAGCTGATGGAGCTGCCATATACAATGCAAACTGAATCAGTTGAACAAGTAGCACCAAAAACCAAACAAAAAAAATCATTAAGAAAAAACTCAAAACGACATTCTCGAACTAATTAACTCCAAAATGATCCGCATACAAAAAGTAACGCTCAAAGAAAAATTAAACATTTAATCCATTTTACCACGCAAATTGAGCTAACATAAGAAATAATGATTTAATTTCTGTGCCGAGACAGTCATCCAATCGTATATTATCAACTTTTCCGCCCACTAAAAAAAATTATAGAAACGAAAAATTTTAATTGGACGACAATTACACTGTTAGTGCATCAAAATCAAACTCAATAAATAAGTCACCAACATTAAAAAACAAAACCGCTCTGCTACCCGTTTAATTACCCAAAATACTCTCAATCTAACACAAATCGGTGTATCCTTACTCCTCCAAAGCATTTTCAGTAAGAATTTCGACCAATCTTAAAAAGAGGAAACAAAAAACACTCAAAAAATAAACAAACAAATAAACAGTCCACAATTTTCCCCTCGTATTGTCATTAGACCTAACGGAAAAAACCTGAATTACCGAAAATTTTTCGCCGAAAGCTGTTACTGTACGAACCAAACCCAACGATAAATTCAGCATCAAATCCAAATCGGAAGAGTTTAATTAATTAATCAAAACGAAGGAAGATGCGAAGTAGCGCAAACCTGGATGGTGGCTAGGGGATTGGGGATCGGAGATCCGAAGGGATCCGAAAAAAGGATTGAGTTGTTGTTGGGAGAGAGGAGAGAGGGAAGAGGAAGAAGGAGGAAGCGCGTTTGAAATTCCATGTTGGGGATTAGGGTTTGGAGCTGGTGCAGAGGAAGACGACGATGGTGCTTTCTGGGTTTGTGAGGGCAAGATGGACATGAAAATTTTGGGGATGGGAGGTCGTGCTTGCTGCTTCGGCTTCTTCTATTCTACTTTACCAAAACTAGAGAATGAACGAAGGAAGGAAGGTTTTCATTTGTTTTGTTACCGCCAACACCCTAATTACAATCCAGCCACTTTCGTTTTTTTTATTTTTTTTCACGCTCCCTTCCTTGTAAAATTATAAATTAAATTATTTAATCCATGTTACGTATGGCTTTCCCCGGAAGCGCCAACCTTCACTTTTTTTTGTATTTTAATACATTAAAAAGTAGTAAATATATGTCAGAATCTTAATTACAAATAATTATGGGTTATCGACGCCTTTAAATTTTATAAAGATATTAGAAAAACTTCTTAAATATATTTTTATTTTTGAAAAAAATATGCAAGTTATGATTTTGATAATAAAAAATGAGTTTATTTTTGATGCACTGATAGATAAATTTTTTTTATATTATTATATAATTAAATTTTTCTTTTTTTTTTATAGTTTTTCAAGTAGTATGGATTGAAAGTAACCATACTATTAATTTGTTATTATATGATTGGATAAATGTGTAAAACTTTTTAATATTATAGTATATTGCAATTGAATAAAAAAATGATAAGTTTTTTATGGAAAAGTGTATTTTTTAAGATTTCGAAATGTGAAATCCACCGTAAAGTTCATAAACTCACTTTCTAGAAATCCTCAACCGAGTGCTTAGGGTTAGAAAAACTAAAAAAGAGAGAGAAAAAAAAAAAAAAAAAGGTTTGGTCCAAGCCTTTACAAGTTAAAAGTGTTTGATCTTAGTCCTCGGAATTAATTTGTCCATATTAAATAACAACACAAAAAGTCACGTTCTCTGATATTATGTAGTGGCATGTAGTCGTATGTGCACGTATACGAGACATACTAATATAATATCCCACGTATGACTTATTATTATATAAGATTGAATAACACAATTTTTTATTATCCAGTTCAATATTTAATAGAGAATAATATAAATAGATTATCTAAAAAGTTTTACATATTATCCAATTATATATTATCATATCAATAATCATGTTAACTTTTATTCTTGTAACTTAAAAAGTCATACAAACATAGAGATTTAATTATATGCCAGTGTAAATATTTACAATATTATTTCACCATAATTAAATAATAATTCTATTCATTTTTTTATTTCTAATAATCTGAATAATTAACTTTTATGCACTATTAGTGTAAAAGAAATTCATAAGCATTCAATTACATATTGTTATATTAACAAGCGTTCAACTTAAAAGGAAACAACATTTTTTGTTCTAATATTTTCAATTAGACATCAATTTGATTCTAACAAATTTTTCAACATGTTAGGACCAAATAACTTATGAGATTGATTGATGGTGTAAAATGATCTTACAACTTCAGCCATTAAACCATTTAAAACTTGACACATCTCAATAGTTTTAGTAACTGCACCACTTTCTCCTAGTTTTTGTCACCAATTCATTGATATATTAAGTTTTAATTGATTAATGATGTACAATCATTTTATACTATTACTGTATATCAATTAATCTCTTAAATTATTTACTTTTAACTTAAACAGTTACTATCTTAAAAGTCTTACAAATAAAAATATGTAATTAAATAACATTATAAAACTATGATTTGGGTACATTAAAATTAATCTCTAATTTGAAATTCAATTTTTTTATAATTGAATAAAGTTTGTTCTACTGAATGGATCAGAGAACATCAAAGCATCCTTGTCGTGAATCATGTACACATTCCCGCACCAAAACAATCATGTTAACATTCCAATCATTAATACTTTATTTTAATAGTTTCGTCTCTAGATTTCTATATCCCCATCTAGCTCTAGTTATTATAGGCCTATTTGGAAGCAACTTTTAAAAACAGTTTTCTATTTTTAAAAACAAAAACTTAACAAAACTTGTTTGTTAAGTTGTTTTCTTCATATTGTTTTTAAAAATGAAAAAATAAACTATGAGTTTTAAAAACAAAAGATGGAAAACAGTTTCGAATTGTTTTCCAAAACATATATGAGTTTTCTCCATATATTTTTTATACCTACATTCACAAACCCATCCCCTTCATTCCCTTCAACCAGCCACTGCCACCAAACCCAACCCCTTCACTCCCTTCATTCGCGTCCTCCACAACCCAACTAGCCATCGCCTCCACAACCCAGCCACCGTTGTGACCCAATCCTGCGCAAGGGAGCCCCACGACCTAGCCACCGCGTGTGACCAAGCCTTGACGAGCGAGCTCCGCGACACCCAGACCTGCTGAGACCTAAGCCAGCCTAGCGACCAAGCCACCGCGTGCGACCAAGCCTCATGTGAGCTGCGCGACCAAGCCCCGCATGAGCGATCTCCACGACCCATCCACCTCGTGCAACCAAGCCTCGACAAGCGAGCTCCACAAGACCCAGCCACCTCATGCGACCAAGCCTCGTCGTGCTCTGCCACCCAGACTTGACACCATCTGCCCTCGCGACCAAGCCCCACCGTGCATGACCCAGATCTCCCCCTTGATTTCTCTTTCTCTTCCTGGTTCTCCCTCTCTCGTGGTGGTGTGTTCATGTTTGATGTTATTTGTAAATTGATACAAAGTTGTAAATTGATCTCTTATTCTTTGTTGATCTTTATTGTGATTGCTACTGTGTTGTTATGATCTTTGTTTCGTTCTTTGTTGTTATTGTTGTTATGATCTTTGTTGTGGTTATCCAAACAAGTTTTCTTATTTTGTTATTTTTTAAAATTGTTTTGGAGAACAATTTTAAAAAAAAAAAACAAAAAAATTATTCCAAAGAGGCCCTATATTACCCTTTATTTGAACTATGCTCTGTACTAGACTTCTAAAGCCATTTTTTACACATGCTCAATCTAGTAAGGCAAGATCAATGACGGATCCAAGAAATATATAATAGAGGGACTGAAACAAGTAATAAAATAAAAAAACTCAATTAATAATATCTAATTTTAATTAAATATATAATTTATTACCGATAATTATACGTAGAAAATTTGAATGTATACTTTTCATCCGTTAACAAAATTTTGATAAACATATGAAAATTTCAAAATTATTCTTATAACCATTGCTACTAAATAGATATAGATTAAAGTTTGATATTCAATTATTAACATACTGTAATAAAAAATAATTAAATATCATATTATTAAATTATGAGTTTAATTCTTATTCATGTGAATGTCAATGTATAGAAATTTTTCTGCTAAGCATTGTATTATTAATTTCTCTAAATAAGACAAAATAATAAAATACAATACACTCATTTTTATGCAAATGTATTACTTTTGCTACCATTGCTAAGATTTTCTAGATACATCACTATTAACAAACTATATGCACACACATTTTAAATATACTCGGTTTGGAACATTTTCTTGCCAACTTTTGGTCATATACAAATGCAAAAATACAAGTTAGAGTAAGAAAGGTAATGAAGGAGAAATAGCCATGACTAGTCTTCAAGCTCATTTTGGAAGACATGCAAGAACTTTGAAGCTTGTCTTTAGTGGCACAGGTTTATCATTATTAGATGAACTTGTCAAACATGGCATAATACCAATATGCTGGTTCAAAAGCAAGGACTTGAACGAGCAAATGTTACTCTACTAAGCATCTGAGAGAAGGTTATGCACATGATCAAAGTAAATGATAAAAGTGCGGATTTCCATAGGAGCAAGCTCCACAACTAGCTCTTTTGGATCAACTGGGCCTCCCCTTGAAACATGTTCATCTCCAAAAGACCCTTCTACCTTCCATGCAAGTTTTTTCTTCTCCATCTCTGCCCTTTCTTGATTGGCTGATAAGCTTGTCTCTTTCACCTCGTTGATCTTAATACCAAGAAGCAGTTCAAGTCAGGACAGGCTAAACATGGTAAATCAATATTGTGAAATTGATGTCAAAACTTGAAAAGTTAGGACTAAATCAATATTTTTAAGGACCAAACTGATGTCAATTTCAAGATGTTACAAGTAAATAGGATATATTTACTCTTTTAGCTTTTACCTTCTTCCCAGGGAAGAGCTTTTTCAGCTCCACACTTGACATTACAGATAGATCCTTGTCTTCTCCAATCTGTGCATAAATTTGATATGCAAAGAGAGCAAGGGAGTAAACAAGAAGCAAAATGCATAGTGCACAAATCACAAAGAATAAGATAATGAATGCCAGAGAATATCTTTTGGAACAGAAATGATTTATTTATTTGGCAAACAATAATGAGGGTAGGAATCATTCTCTACAAGAAGCTTGCGGAATGGTTTTTCCTAACCTTAATAAGTTCACAGATTTTAGTTTTGGTGTGACAAATTCAGATTTAGCCAACAAATTGAATTTTCTTTTATAGCATAGAAAACTGTATTCATAATTCGTTTATTAATTTAAGCATTTTATTTTCATGGCCAAGGTTTATTCTTCATTCTAGCAACAATCATCACAGAATCACAGACACAAGAGGCAGATGGTACCACCAGAAACCATACTAGAGATCTGCTAATTAATTAAAGAGGATAGCCAATAATTTAAATTGCTTCTCTTTTATTCTTAACAATCTTCTTGTCGAAGAAACCACTTCAAATACACACACAACCAACAAACAAGAACTTGAACTGAAAAGGTGAGGTCGCATATATAACTGCTCATTTCAAATCTTAAGTCAAAGCAAAGCACATGCAAAATAGTAAGTTACAAAAAAATTGAGACCTCGTATAGATGTGCTAACCGAAGGAGAACTGTCTCATCCTCAAGTTCCTGAAAGGACAGAGAAAATAGATACAATTAGAAGCCACAGAATAATATGCACAACAAAATCCAAATGCATGCTTACGTACGCACACAATAAATAAATAAATCAACGTTTGATGCCATTAATTGTGTTCGGCATGTAATAATGTCATTTTAGTGTTGGCCAAACACAATATCTCTTGTTTATCCTGAGCTGATAGAATAAGGGACAAGGTAATCCGTTTTACCTCTGTGTATACCAGAATTCTATAGTCAATGAGGTTTGAATCTATGATATCATGTAAATTACTCAACCTCTCATCACTAGCCCAATCTTAATGGCTAATAAGCTAGTCCCTCTAATCAGGGATAAAGGCATTCATACCTGTAATGTTATAATAGCGATGTTATCAGGTAATGTGTAAGAAGAATCAATTACTGAAAATGTTGGCACATGGGAATTCATCCAGTCATCTTTGTCGTCCTGCCAAATGAAATTGACCTTTAGTTGACTGATACATGATACCATTACAAACAAACCAGAATTCATGAAATAAAATTACAAGTATAGCTATTTTTCCTTTTTTCGGTATTAAATTTCACCTTTTCAGAAAAAGCTAACAGAAGTGGAGAATATATTTCCTGGCCAAAAGTTCGGCGCCACTTAGCACCCTCACCCAAGGGATCTATCCTGTAGTAGAATTTACCTTGGACCTGAAAAAATAATTAGTGAGTTACAGATTTCAAACTGTGACATAAAGCTGTGACATTTTTCCATGCATAAATATTGGCAAATAGGCATTCTGCTCAAATTTTCGTAAAGAACAGCAAAAAGTGCATACTCTCTTGGAGTTTTGCATCTTTGGTCCTACTAAAACCAAGGGATGATCTATTGACATCATTAAGACTAAATCCTCCTTTTTAAGGCAATAAAAAAACGGTTCCTCTCAGACTTTGGTCATTTTTTGCTAAAATGGATTGACAGTGACTTGTCAAACCTTTTTCTGCCATCAGCATTAAGACCCTTTTGAAATTTGTTGATCAGGAAAAAATGTTAACAGCTACTTGACTTTAACACCAGGCAAGAAATTCTTACAGTTAGGCCCCTGCAATCATCAGCAACACAGTCTGTTTCATTTAGAGCCTCAGCAACACCTTTTGAATCATCAAGTAGCAATCGCCTATTGATGGAAAGAAACAGAGAAGTTTTTAATAACTTCTTAAAGAGAAGAGTGAAAAAAAAAACCCTCAAAACAACACTTAGTAAAAGAAAAAGGCCTTCAAAGCAGCTAGGCCTTACATGACCATTATATATATCACCATTAAAAAGCAAACCCCCACTCTAAGTCACCTATGTGTAAGACACCTGTAGGTACATCTTATGTAAAACATCAAATTGAAAACATAGAAATACCATAATAGGTACATCTTTAGTTTGTCTATATAATTCATCAAAAAACTATATGAAATTAAAAAAATACAAAAGTTCTGCAAATATTTTAAACAAATTGCATATCTCCTCACACAATTACAACAACAACAAAGCTTTTTCCTAGTTGGTAGGGTCGGCTACATGGAGCAAACCACCCCAATGTGTCCCATCAAAAATCATGCCTATAGACAAGTCATTCAAATCTAAAGTTATTCTTGATGGTTTTGTCCTGTGTTATATACTTGCATGGTGTTCACCATAGATGCCCAAAAGACTACATTTCCAAGGAACAAGGCAGTGCAAAGATAGAAATAGTTCAACTATCACTAGAATTTCAGAATAATAGGAATCTATTTAATGCTCCATCTAAAGAATAATACATACCTGTGGACCATCAGCTCTATTTGTCCATCTTCTAGGCTAGATCCTCCGACAGATCTATCCACCAAAACTGAGAATTCTGTCTTATTATCTTTTATGTATATCCCTAGATTAATCTGAAAGGACAAAATATATATATATATATTGTGAACCCAAAGGATGAATAATAGCTGCTTGTTAAACTTCTGAGTTCTGATGAAGTGCGATGAAGTAGTCTCAATCCTAGATAGATCTTTGCATAAATGTCACAAAATAAGTTAAGCTTAATGGACAACACAAATTTGATTAGAGCAGCTGTTAGGTACCTTAAAAAAATATTGGGGACTTAATTGTAATTAGTGAGTATTGAGATGAGAGAGAATAAGTGGGCTCACTCTTGAATAACCAACTGCTGAGTTGGCAGAAAGAAAGTGGAAAGGAGTGAGGATTTTGAGAGATTCTGTTAGAGGAGGTTATTTGTAGGGAGAGGGGGTGTGGAGGGAATCATTCAGGAAATTAGTGGGAAAGTCTTGGGAGAGTGGTGGCCTCTCTAAGAGCTACTTGGGAGAGATTTGGCCTCTTGAAGTGCCATACTTATTTTACTGTTTCTTGCTACTTTTCATCTTGTAGTTCATTCCTTCAAGCTTTATACCACACTGATATTGCAGCACTAAGTTCATTCCAGAATATATTTCTTTACAATTGTTCCTTTCTAGTTCATTATAGCCCCATGAGTATCAGGTTCCTATCAACTGGTATCAGAGCTCCCGGTCTTGGGAGCCCTGTGCTGAAAACCATGCGTGTAGCTGCTGCTGCGAAGTCAGACCCAGAGAAAAAAATGAAGCAGAAGAGGAAGATGGAGCCGAAACTGAAGGAAAAAAAAACAAATCTAGTAAGAGGAAGGTACACCGGCGTCGTCGACTACCGGTTTGGGAGGATGATGAAGATCGGTGGTGGAGGCGAAGAAGGAGATCCTCCATGAACGATTGGCCTCCTAACGTTCGTGCCTTCTTTGAGAGCCAACCAGATGAAGGGGAGGAACACGATGAAGACATTGAGAAAAAGGAAGGCAAGCATGAAGATGAGATCGTTCACCATTTTTCATGCTCTGATTTGATGGAGATGGAGGAAACAATGGAAGAAGAGAAAATGGGGAAAGTGACTTTTGGTCACACTTCTGTGAATTCCGTGGAAGAGGAAGAAATGGTGGGTAGATCAGAGGAAGAGGAACGCCATCAAGAGATCAAGGTACAGGCAGTGATTATTGAGGAGAAGACCGACAACCATTCTGGAGATGGGGGGGAGCAAAGGATTGAGCAATTGCTTCCACTGCAGGCCTCGAGTGATGGCGAGAAAAGGAAAACGGAAAAGATGGAGCCACGTCGTTGCATTCTATTAGCGAAGGAGGCCATGTCACATGAGGAAGCTGATGGTGGTTTGCATGAATATGATACTGAAGGTAACACCATCAAGGTTGGTGTGGGTGTTGACGTCGACCGACGCCCATTGCCGAAACCACCAGATCTGGAGACGAGGGTGTCCGGCGAGGAAGTAACAGAAATTTCGAGGATGATGGCTAAACTTCCATTGCTGGAAAGTCGAGACGCCAAGCCAAGCATGACGGCGGGCACACAAACTGTTACAGGCAGCGTCATGAGTAAGAAGAAGAAAGGAGAGGAGAACGCCATGGGGAAGATGTTTCAGGTTTGGATATTGCTGATCCAACTACCTCCACCAGAGTCGCCGGACTCACCGAGTCGCTCAAACGCATTTGCCATTAAGCAGCAGATGTCGTCGAAGATGACAGCTCTTCACGAAGTGTTTCTGAGTTGCTGCGTGAAAAGGAAGGAGAGTTGGGAACTCGCCTTTTTCTTAATGGACCAGGCCCAATTAATTGAAGACAATAAGTTCTCTAAATGGTTGGTGGCCCAAATGAAGAAGCTGTTGACACAGACGTCAACCAGGAAAAGCACGCCTGGCAACAGTGTTGCAAGGGAGGTTAGGGGAGGAGCATTTCATATGTCGAGCTTGAGGGACCAACTGTGGAGACGGCCAAATGAACAAACACCGCCGCTGAACCCATCGGAGCCCGCACAACATACGGCGGCCATCGAAACGCCTTCGGGGGATGAACTGGTAGTTGTGGCAGCCGCAACCCCAAATTTTCCCAGCTGCGGTGGGGAAGTTCCACAAAGTTTTGCTGGAAATTTGCTTCCATTTGTTGAGCAACCTTTCTATCAGAACTGGGTATCACTTAGTGCAGGAGACAAGTGTTGGGACAATGATTTGGGTAGTCCCATTTTTGCTGGTGATTCAGATACTAAAACTTCTGCTGGTGTATATGGAAGGCATTTTCCTACATCCACAACAGTTGCTAGACATACTAAAAGTGGACTATCGCGTGAGGAAGACACCGCCACCTCAAGTGGAGCTGATGATGATTTGTCTGAAACGGAGGTGATAGCTTTTGAAGAAGTACTCTTGAGCTGCTGCGTGGAAGAGAAGGACAGATGGGCAGTGGGCAAAGCATTCAAGGGTTTGGATCAGTCTTTTTACCTAATGGGCCAAGCCCATATGCGGAAAGAGGAGAATGGTTGGTCTGAAGAATGGCAATTAATTGCTAAGTTATGGGGCCTAGCCCAACTCAATAAGGAGGAGAATTGGGATGCTGATGTAGTGTATTTCTTAATGAGGCAGACCCAAATATGTGATGTACCACTTATTCACCTTACCGAAACAAACATAAGACTTGAGCCTCAAACCCATGCGAAGACTGGGATGGGAATAAGCAACCCAGCAGTTTTCGCTCCCAACCAGGAGTTCAGAAAAGCTACCAAAGGAGTTTTTATTGAAGAGAATGTGGAGGAGAAGGGCAATTGCTATCACTCATCACCAAAGCAGTTGTTGCTGCTCGCTTGGTTGGCTAAATTTGGAATCAATAAAACAATAGTAGCTATAGGCAATGATGCATATGACATGGGCATACTTCCTCGAGCAAATATAGGGGTTGAAATCAGTGGTTTACGAAGAGTGCAGGCAATTATGTTGAGCAATCTTGAAGATTATTTGCTGCATAGTCACGACAAAAAAGAAACTCTAGGTGTTGGTCATGGTTCAGACCCAGTGAGACAACTCAACAATGCAAGCTCTCTTTCCTTATTCTTCAAGATATGGGATTCAGGGGGAAGTCTTCCTTCAGCACTATGGTTTTTTCCTTTCCACACATCACCTTGAGGACAAGGTGATTCTTTGAGGGGGGGAGTATTGTTAGGTACCTTAAAAAAATATTGGGGACTTAATTGTAATTAGTGAGTATTGAGATGAGAGAGAATAAGTGGACTCACTCTTGAATAACCAACTGCTGAGTTGGCAGAAAGAAAGTGGAAAGGAGTGAGGATTTTGAGGGATTCTGTTAGAGGAGGTTATTTGTAGGGAGAGGGGGTGTGGAGGGAATCATTCAAGAAATTAGTGGGAAAGTCTTGGGAGAGTGGTGGCCTCTCTAAGAGCTACTTGGGAGAGATTTGGCCTCTTGAAGTGCCATACGTATTTTACTGTTTCTTGCTACTTTTCATCTTGTAATTCATTCCTTCAAGCTTTATACCACACTGATATTGCAGCACTAAGTTCATTCCAGAATATATTTCTTTACAATTGTTCCTTTCTAGTTCATTATAGCCCCATGAGTATCAGGTTCCTATCAGCAGCCATGCAAAAGTCAGGTCAAGCAAAGGCTACAAACATTGGTGGTGCCAAAAGCGGAGTTGAGCACGCATTTGATAACAATAATGCCCTTCTTTTCCCCATTGAAAGAAAATTACAGAAGAAAAAGAAGAGGAACCTCATTTATCCAACTCAGCTCATGAATATGAATGGTTTCACTAAACCAAATAGGTGAAAAACACATTTCTATTTGAAGTTTTCTATTATTAGTATGTAGTTGAATGTTTTATCATACAAGAACAGCTGGCAGTTAGCACAGCAGGCTCAACAGTTTCAGCAATAACAAATTAACACTACCAATGATTTTGAAAGAAGTAATGTAAATTGGTTCACATACAGGGTAATAATTTCCTGCAATGGGCTGGTTCACTTCCAGGTTCCAGTCTGTTCTGTAGTCACGTATCTGCAATGATATTAATTGCATAGAATTAAATTATGCCTGTAGAAAAAGAAAATGAAAAAGAAAAAGAATAAACTTGAAAATTGAGGATAGTTTTATGTGCAATTTGCAATTTTATGATCAAAATTTATGAAAGAAGTTGTTTCCATCACTTTCTCTGCAAGGGAACTATGTTTTGGCAACCAACACCCAGCATCTAAAAATATGAATTAATATATGGGAGCTGCCTCAGTACCCTCATGGGTACAGTTGTCAAGAATTTATTGAATGCTGATTTAATAAGTGCTCAAAATATTATTAAACATAACCAGCAGAAAATGAAATGTACTCGCAGAGCTAGGTAGCATCCAGGGTCCACAATTGTGGATGATCTAAACTAATTAGATGCAGTATTATAAGGAACCGAATCTAAGCTGCATACCCTTTTGATAAAATCACGCCCATTAGAATCTGTGTAAAATGTTTTGTTGGTATCCATAGTAGTTGAAACCTGAGTGGCAACTTCTTTACCAATTCCATCTTCAATAGGTATAGGGCCAACCTGATATTGCAAAAATCATCAGTTCAAATGATCCACCATTCTATGTAGAAAATCCATCTTAGAAATGTAACTTGGTATCAATTGCCACAATGAATATTAATGACACAAACGTAAATATGAAAGCAATTATTCAAAAGCTTACAATAAACTCTACTTCAACATGCTCCTTTCCTTTTTGTAGTCTGGTAATCTGCAGACATATTTGATACACATTAATTTCCAATAATATATCAGAAGAAGATATAGAAATCGTATTTGTCATTATTTGTTTCTACAGTTATTATTATTATTATGAAAGAAGCTTAGGTGACTGAAGAAACAAATGCAGGAGATGACCAGGGTGCATCTGACTTAGATCCCGGGAAAATAGAATAGTAAAAATTAAAAACACTTGCACAGAAAACCTCAGTTATTCATTATATATAAGAAATAAACAACAAAAAGATATTTGAGCAATAAAAATCAGTTGTATTAAATAAATAACTTTTACATGTAGAAGAGCGTGCATTTGGGGAAACGAAATAACAAGCAATGGTTGGTGATTTATTTAGAGGATGATGGGGTGCTAGCCTGTCAGACACAATGCCACATACTATAACTATCCAAATACATTTGTCACATAGGTATCAGCTCTACTGCTCCAGATGCTCATCTCCGATAACTACAATCCAGCAACTTTCCAAAGCAATTAAAAAATAATTTGTTTAAAGCAACAGATTCCTAGAATCAGATGTAGCATTTCTTATAATCCAAATTCACCTATATTATAAATTCCAATTAATCCTTCGGAATCAAATACTCAAATGGATTATCTTTTACATTGCATATTTTATTCAATTTATCAATGCAATGACAATTTCCTGTTTCTAAGTAGAAAAGAAGTTTATTAGTTAGAAACTAATATTCTGATGCCGTTAAAGATGAAAATCTTGTAACAAGCAGAACACCTGATATATCCATGGATTGATTTGTTGATGCACTTCATCTAGCACCGGTCCACGCAAAACAGTCAAAGGAACCTGAAAATTCGATAACTTTTAACTGGAAGTTGTTATGGGATTTGTTGGTAGAGATATTATATTTCAGAATGCATTTAAAACCTGTCTTTCATGGTTTATGTAATATGTGCTATTTGGACGGAAAACATAGGCCCCAGAATTCTGTGAGGGAAATGAAATTAAAGTTATATTAGAAATCTTATGGTTGGGGGAAGTAAAAGGTTAATAATATATCATTTAAAGTAAAAATGTCTACCTGCGGATCTTTCTGTTTAGATCCATTATATCCTGTATAGTAAAGGTACCTCTGTTCAACTTGTTCTTCAACCTTCCATTTCAAAATTGAAAGGGTCAATCAAGTTTTACTTCATACTTTTCAATTCTCTATCCAACGGCGTAAGAGTCGCAACTAAGAGAATATACTAAAACACAATGAGGAGAAGGAAGAACATCAAATATAGCATGGCACACATGACATTTTCTGTTTAAAGGGGAATCATTTGATGCAAAGTGAAGTATCACGCACCATGCTTCTGACATTAACATAATTGACATGCTTTCCTTGATCCGTAGAAAATGTAAGTTTCAAGTTTCCATTAGCAACATCGAACTCAGACTTTTGATTACTTTGATATGTATATACTGTTGATTTGGTGGAACCTGCAAACAAGCAGAAAGCATTTATCACGACGTTGCAAGGATGGAGAGCAGATAAACACTTGCTCAATAAATAATAAAGCAATTTGTTATTGAACCTGTCCTTTTGGAAGTTGAGACAGTATATGTGCTAAAACCAAGTGGAGGTACAGAAACTGTAAATGCAAGCCAATACTCAGGTGTCTTGGGTGGAGTTTGTCCCACATATGCCTTGACATAAAAGTTTCTTAAGCCAGCAAGGGCCTCGGCCTGAGGAAGAAGTTGAGATTCTATTTCTACACCGTTAGGGTCATAAACTGCAACATTGTCATTGATAACCTGAAGAAGTTTGTAACAGTGGGAAGCATGTTACTTTGGATCTATATCATAGACAGGCACAAGAATAAACATTGACATAGTTAAATAGATCATAAATAATGAGCCTGATCTATAAAAGTACTATATATATGTTATATTTCAAGATACAATCGAGAATATGTTAGGCGGGTGGGGAGTGTGGTGAGGTCACGCGGGTTGTAAAGGAGAAGCAATATAAGTCTCCTGGGAGGGCAGAGGAAGGTAGGCATTCTGTTAGAATTGGCTAGGAGCTGTGAGCTGCTATAGTGCTCAAGGCCTCTCTCTCTTGTTTTTTCTTATTCTATCTTTCCACTTTTACAGCTTAATATACAGATTACTCTTCTGTTGCATTTCTGTTATTCTTGTGTGCTTCTATTAATTGGTATCAATCCTCTCATCTCTGGGAGTGGGTATACTCATTTCGCTGAAGCTGCTACATGGAGGAATAGGTTGCTGAGCTGGGAAGGAGGATCGAGAGAGTAGTTCAGTTGCTGGAGAGGAAGGATAACTACCGTCATAGGTCTCGTGGTCGGTCTCCACCGCCACAACGGCGGTCGTTCCGGGTCGGCTTGGATGATCATTGGAATGGGGGTCCGAGAAAGGATCAAGGAAGGCCACACTCACCTTCCTCCTCTCGACACGAGCACCGCGAGTCGAGGTCTAGAGATCGTGACGACCAAAGCTCCCCTCACTTCTATGTTGTTGGTCATCGCCACTGGGAACAGCAACCGTGGCCACGTCGACCGGAGCTCCCCTCACTCCTATGTTGTTGGTCATCGCCACTGGGAACGGCAACCGTGGCCACATCGATCACGGTACCGCTACACGGACAGCCCTCCTCCTCAACCCTGCGAGCGTGATCACAAAATGGAACTTCTGCTGTTTTCAGGTGACGACATTTTGGGCTGGTTGATGAAGATTGAGTGCTATTTCCGTGTAAATGGATTCGAAGGTGATGAAAGATTTGAGGTGGTGGTTCTGGCGTTAGAGGGGCGTGCTTTATCGTGGTACCAAGTCTGGGCAGACCAAACTCAATTTCCATCGTGGCGATCATTTAAGGACGGCATCATACGCCGTTTCCAACCGGGATGGGTAAGGGACCCATATGGGCCTCTGTTACGTCTACAACAAATGGGCTCAGTGCTGTAGTATATTGATGACTTTGAGCGAATTTCAGGCCCTATGCGTGACTTGGATCGTGAAGTTATGAAGGGGATTTTTCTGAATGGGCTTCGGAGCAACTTAAGGGCCGAATTAAAGAGTTTGGATCTTGGAACGTTGGCTGAAATCAAAGACAGGGCCCTATTATTGGAAGAAAGGAATAAAGAATGGAGGGCTAAGGGTATTGGGCCGATGGAGAGGAGTTTGGGTCAGCCCAATAAGGGCCAAATAAATCAGAAGTTTGGTTCTCCTGGTGTCCACATACAAAGAACCAGTGGGGGATGTGAGATTGGGACAAGTATGGGGATGCGTGGACTGGAGGGGGCAGGTGGAGGCACTGGACGATGCCTGTCACAAGAAGAACTCCAAGACAGCAGTCGCAAAGGCCTTTGTTTCAATTGTGGGGAATGCTGGGATAGAGAGCACGTGTGCAGACTGAAGCACTACCAGCTGGTTCTTCTAGCAGGACCTGAATATGAGGAATTGAAAGAAGAGGAGGAAGATCAGAAGCAAGAGGAGGAAGCTGAGTTGGCTATGAAATTCTTACATATAACGTTTAATAGCCTCCAAGGTTTCACCACCTTAAACAAATTGTTCAAGGTACGTGGGATGATTGGAGAGACGGAGGTGATTATTTTAATTGACATGGGGGCAAAAGCAAATTTCATCCATGCACCACTGGCGAAGCACCTATAGCTACCCAGGAGGAGGAATTTCATTTACAGTGGAGACCGGAACGGGAGAGATAAGGCTATGCAAGGAGTTGAGAGTAGAAATTCAAGGTAATCATATATCTCAACCTTTCTTTGTACTTGGGTTGGGAAGTGCTGACATGGTTCTCGAGTACGGGTGGGTAGCTAGTTTGGGGGATATAAGGGCGAACCTCCAAAAGCAATACATACGGTGGAGGGAAGGAGAAGCATGGAAAAATATTCAAGGGGAGGCCTTTCTGAGCTCAGCCCCGGTATCATGGCGAACAACCTTGAAGGCGCTAAAAGCTGAGGGAGGAGGATATGTAATCACCACTTGTGCAACGAGTGAGTAAAAGAAGCAGGAAAGGGACACCAAGAAGATAGGTGACAAAATGCAACACTTACTGCTGAAATATGAGGACGTATGTAGGCCCCCTGAAGGCTTACCACCTCCAAGACCCCAGGACCATTCGATCACGCTGAAGGAAGGAGCAAATATACCCAATATTAGGCCCTACAGATACCCCTACTTCCAGAAAAACAAAATTGAGAAGATTGTGGGGGAGATGCTGTCTTCAGGGATTATCAGACCAAGTACTAGCCCCTATTCAAGCCCAGTGATATTGGTGAGAAAGAAGGATGGAGCGTGGCGTTTCTCCGTGGATTATAGAGCACTGAACAAGGTAACCATTCCGGACAAATTCCCTATCCCAATCATAGATGAATTGTTAGATGAATTAGGGGAAGCCAAGTTTTTTTCGAAGCTGAACTTAAAATCTGGGTGCCATCAGATCAGAATGACGGATACAGACGTGGAGAAAACGGCGTTTAGAACTCATGAGGGGCACTATGAGTTCTTGGTGATGCCGGTTGGGCTCATCAATGCCCCTTCAACGTTCCAATCTTTAATGAACACTATTCTGAAACCTTTTCTAAGACGTTTTGTCTTAGTGTTTTTTGACGATATTCTGATCTATAGCAAATCAGAGGAGAAGCACTAGGAACACATAGAAAAAGTGCTGAAGTTGCTGCGAGATAACAGTCTTTTTATCAATAAAAAGAAGTGTTCATTTGGCCAGGAGGAAATTGAGTATTTGGGCCATCTAATCTCAGGAGGGGGGGTGAAAGCTGACCCAAGAAAGATCGAAGCAATGCTGTCTTGGCCCATTCCAAAGGATTTAAAAGGGTTACAGGGTTTCCTTGGCATAACAGGATACTATCGCAGGTTTGTAAGGAGTTATGGAAAAATTGCTTGGCCTTTAACACAATTATTAAAGAAGGATAGTTTCCAGTGGGGAGCAGAGGCTCAATTGGCCTTTGAGAAATTAAAGCAAGCAATGACTACAATTCCAGTGTTAACTATTCTTTTGAGAAGATTTTTGTGATAGAGGCAGATGCCTTAGGGAAAGGTATTGGGGCGGTACTCATGCAAGACAGCAAGCCAGTTGCTTATATGAGCCAGAAACTTTCTGAAAGAGCCCAACAGAAATCAGTTTATGAGCGGGAACTTATGGCCATAGTAATGGCAGTCCAGAAATGGAGGCACTACCTACTGGGCAGAAAATTCATTATCCATTCAAACCAGAAGAGCCTCAAACACCTAGTGGATCAACACTTGATGGGGGAAGGCCAACAAAAATGGGTAGCAAAACTTTTGGGTTTCGATTTCAAAATCAGATATAAGGAGGGAAAAGAGAATGGGGCAGCGGATGCTCTCTCTAGGCGTACCAACTTTGAAGCGATATCATCAGTGACGTTCCAAGAGTGGGAATGGCTAGAGGAGGAAGTGCAGGCAGATGAAAACCTGAAGAAAATTATACAAGGGTTAATTGGAGATGCCAAGGGTCCAGAAGGTTATGAACTGAGACAGGGAAGGCTTTATTACAAGGCAAGAATAGTGATTCCAAAAAATTCTCCCAGAATTCAAGTAATCCTACAAGAGTTCCATGATTCAGTCTTAGGGGGGCATTCGGGCTTCTTCAGAACTTATAAACGTATCTTAGGATTTGGTTGGTGGGAAGGTATGAAGCACACCATTCAAAGGTACATTCAGGGGTGCGAAATCTGCAGCAGGAACAAATATTTAACGTTGTCTCCAGGGGGTTTACTCCAACCATTACCAATTCCTTCAAGGGTCTGGGAGGATATTTCAATGGATTTCATCGGGGGGCTGCCAAAAACCCAAGGTATGGATACTATTCTGGTCATAGTTGACAAACTCTCTAAATATGCCCATTTCCTGGGACTAAATCACCCATATACTGCTAAGTTTGTGACTGACTTGTTTATTAAAGAGGTGATAAGGTTGCATGGGTTCCCGTCATCTATTGTCACGGACAGGGATCACATTTTTATGAGTAATTTCTGGTCTGAGTTATTTAAACAGGTAGGGACAAAATTAAAATTCAGTTCGGCATACCACCCCCAGACGGATGGGCAGACGGAAGTGGTGAACAGGTGCTTAGAAACATATCTCAGATGTTTTGTGGGTGCAAAACCGAAACAATGGAGCAAATGGCTTTCATGGGCAGAATTGTGGTATAACACCACATATCATGCTGCTGCTCATAACTCCCCATTCAAGATTCTCTATGGGAGGGAACCTCGAGCACTCATTGAAGGGGATTCATTGCCATCAACAGTAGAGGAGGTGAATCAAATGATGGCTGAAAGAAACTCTATGATTGAGGAGTTGAGCTCAAGAAAAAATGTAGACCCAAGCTGACAAAAAAAGGAGGGATATAGAATTTGAAGTTGGAGAAAAAGTATTTCTGAAAATTCAACCATATAGGCTAAAGACCCTGGCTAATCGAATTAATCAGAAACTTAGCCCCAGATACTATGGACCTTTTGAGGTTGTGGAACGAATAGGGAAGGTTGCTTATAAGCTACTACTCCCTCCCGAATCACTGGTGCATCCAGTTTTTCATGTGTCCTTGCTGAAAAAATGTTTGGCCCCTAAAGCCAAGTGCCAACCACTACCTCGGGGGCTTAGTGAAGAGTGGGAACTGCAGGTGCAACCTGAAGCTATTTTGGCTACACGTGTAAATGATCAAGGGGAACAAGAAGTCCTAGTTCATTGGAAGGATCTTCCCGAATTTGAAGACAGCTGGGAGGTTGCAGCAGACATCATAATGAGTTTCCCTGAATTCCACCTTGAGGACAAGGTGGTAGTTCAAGAAGGGGGTGTTGTTAGGGAAAGGTTTGCTAATCCTATTAAAGTTAATAGAAGAAAGAAACACAAGGGTAGTCTAGGGAATGTTATACAACCTGACTAGGCTCATAGGAGAATATCTTGTGGGCCCCTTTTTTACTGATTTTAGAGCATAACGGTTTTAGGAGGGTGGGGAGTGTGGTGAGGTCACGCGGGTTGTAAAGGAGAAGCAATATAAGTCTCCTGGGAGGGCAGAGGAAGGTAGGCATTCTGTTAGAATTGGCTAGGAGCTGTGAGCTGCTATAGTGCTCAAGGCCTCTCTCTCTTGTTTGTTCTTATTCTATCTTTCCACTTTTACAGCTTAATATACAGATTACTCTTCTGTTGCATTTCTATTATTCTTGTGTGCTTCTATTAGAATACTTCCTTAGTAACCTATAACCAAATCTAAATTTTTTTTATAAAGAGAAAAGGAAAAAACCAGATATTCGATTTTACGTGTTTACTCGTGATGCTACTGCTACCACTTTGAAAAAGTATGCCTAGTTTCGAATTGCTTCTCACAGGATGCTTTACATAATTAAATTGTTTCTAGACACATAATTGCTTGGTAAACCCATTAGCATTGCTTCAGAAAAAATTGATTCTAATTCTGTCATGCTTCTAGAAGCAAATCAGCACTCAATTTTACAAGACATGTTTGCTCATAGTTTGCCTCCTCTGTTTGCCAAAGATATGCTTCATAATTGAACGTTAAAACAATGTTCTACCAGTTACTTATTGATAAAAATAAGAAGTTCATCAGTAAGTGTGTTTATTTATTTCTTTGGGTGAAATTTCAAATTGATTATAAGTTCCTCTTCTTCTTTTTTCTTTTTTTTTTTTTCCATTTACCAAGAACTTCCTTCTAAAGACCCCTGTGATAAATTGCAGCCAAACACAACTTTTAACCAGCCTATGAAATTTTAAAAGCAGCCTATTTCAGTAGGATTTCAGAAGTAAACAGGAGTGCTAAATAACCTTTAACACCATGCTGAGATCATGCAAATATTTCATGAATTTAGACCATTGAAAGAATCGAATGAATATAGATTGTGACAATTTTTTTTTTTATATTAGTTACAGATGTTCTCAGTGCTGCCAGATATTGAATTTGAGACAATCAAGAAATAAAAGAATGGCATGACTCACAGGAATTCGAATCACTTCATTCCTCTTCCAACCAAGAGAGTTGTAAACCACAATAACCTAAATATGGGAAGGAGTGAGAAAATCATATTCAACAATTAAAAATAAAAGATTTGAATATGGAGGAAAAGAGGACAAAAATGTGATGACAATGTTTTTACCAAATTCTTTCCTTGATCGAGCTCAACTTCTGAGGAAGGACAGTAACTTATGTTCAAAAGTGGACACTAGAAAATAAAAAATGCGGATTGCAATTGTCAAAAGCCTTCAGGGCTTGAAACTGGATAAGATATGATAATCAGACACAATTAATATTCAAATTTAATGCTACAGAAACATCCTTCTTCCTATGTTCTGTGGCTTTCATAACTATCCTCTCTAATAATTATAATCTTATAGAGCGAGAGAGCGAGACAGGATACAATGCTCTAAGCATCAGTTCTTATATATTACAGCTAATACACAAAAGTGGAATTGAATGAACAAATTGTATGTAGCAATACAAATAACAGACAATGCTAGAATCAGAAATTATTATTGTTCCGCAAATCTCCCTAAAAATTCAACGAGTTTTATGCATGAAATAAGTTAACATATTTTTAAGCATCAACAACATATGCAAACATCACAACATTTTTATTAAGAAATAAGAATATTTCTATCTAGTGGACAGACAAAGGAAAGAAAAGAATTAAAGTCCAAAACCAGGTTCACCATGAGATACACTAAATGGCAGTCGCCAGCCAACTAAGTAACTGTAAATGATGAGAAATAGTTTATAGTGAACAGTAAGTGATGAGAAACAGTAATGAGTCAAGGAATATGCAGGGCATTCTAGCAAGTAAAGAAAATGGCCCACAAACTTCAAAACTCAAGAATGAAAATATTTTACTTGTTGAAACTTTGTGACTGGGTTCTGACATCTAGTAAGATATGTTGACTCAACCAAGCAAGCCAGCGATGATGAAACCAATTCCTCTGCCTGCACCACATAAATATTCCAGTGGATGATATGCTAACAAATGGATATAGCCAATTACTTGAAGATAAATAAACTGAAACTGTACCTCCTTGTAGCCTATTGACAATCGTTTCGAATAATCATTGGCCACATGCTGCTGTTCTGTGCCAGTGACGGCATCATGGTGTTGAGCAATTGCTAAAGCATCAGCTAATGAGTCTGTATTTGGCCCTGAATTCATTCTCCCCCTAAAAAATTCTAGTTGTCTTGCAGCCTAATAATTTATTGGTATAAGATAAATATCCTAACACCAGTGCCCAAAAAGACTTCAATTACCTAATATAAACTAGAAACAAAAAAACTCATACCAAATAATAGCCACTCATTAATCTAACATAGCGTTTGATAGCTGGTCTACTGGTAAAGTATCCTGTCCAGTAACGATTTGCATCATCTGCATAACTGGTATATTTTTGTCAACAAAACCAAGGAAAACATCAGACAATGAGAAAAGAAAAATGAGATAAGAAAACAGATTATGCAGCAACTAAGTAATAAACTCACGGGAAAAAATCATCAGTCTTGAATGGCCAGGACTCATTTGTAGCATATTTTGCATCAGTATATATGGATGGCGTAGAGTACAAAGCATTGACCCGTCCATCCTAAAGTTGTCCATCCAACAAAGTTTTAACAACCACAAAGTTCAAATAATGCCATGAATAACAACAGCAAGTCAAATTGTGAGTTAAAGCACCATTAAATGAATTCTTTTTTATCTAGGGATTACTGTTTGTCTTGTCTCCATATGTAACCTTTAAGCCTTGTAAGAAGAGGAAAATAAAAAAGAAAAGAAAAACTTCTGGTAAGACAAGTTTACACGATCTTCACCCATTTAATAATTGCTGGTGAGAATGCCTGCCATTAAAAATTCTGACAATGATTGTAGGCCTGGCTTGTTACTTTCTGTATATTTAATATAATCATTAAATCCAATGAAAAATACTAATTTTACTGATATGAAATCATATAGGACTCAAATAAAATCATGAAAACTGAATTCTAAGTAGTTCTTGGAGGAAGTATATCACTGACCAAAAACAAGGAGGATATATCTAACATTCTTCTGACATTTTAGAAAGTTACCTTGTTCACATAATGAATAAGCTTGTCCAGCTGTCGGAACCATGTATGCGCATATTGATACTTAAAATCAGTTCCCATCGTCCACATTATATGATTTGTTCGAGTTATGTTCGCCTGAAAATGAAACAATATGGGGCAAAAAGTTAGATGAGATCCGGCGCACAGCTGTTAAAGTTCCATCCAAAACAAAATCAAATGGTATAATTACAGTTCTATCCAAGTTTCAAGATAAAAACATATAATTGTCATTAAGTTGGATCGCCATTCAATGAGGTAAGAAATCTTTCCAAAGTACCCACTTTAATAAAATCTAAAAGGATGATTTACATGGTGATATTATAATCCAACAATGAACCAGGCAAATAACTGCAATACATCCAGTATGTACTCTCTTCAGTGTATTATATTTATCACTAGATAGTCTGGAGCAAACGTCACTCACTATACAAAAATGATAACCTGAAAAGAACTGTAATGAACTTCTAATTTTCTTCTTGGCCGTGGATTGAACATCAATCCAGAGTGAGGAATAGTATCGCTAACTTCAACTGACCCCAAAAGATAGATGAGTAGCATTTGAGTTCCCAGAAATGGATAAATAAGGAGCATGGACTATGGCATAATGAATGAGACTTCCAGATAAGCTACAGTATTTGAGACCAGGAAAAGTCTGGCTCTCTTCACTAGCCTTGAGAGAGGAAAGTGAGTTGTATTTAAGACCACTCAAAGGAATGAACAAGAAGCAAGGAATGTAACAAAAAACTGAAAAGGCCTCCAGATAGGCTTTATTAGCAGAATAACTGGGAGTTATGAACCTGTAAGATAGTGAAATGATTCCTTTTAGTTGCTAAAGACACACCATGGAATGTTTGGAAAATATATATATATATATATATATGGCTAACCAACTTCATGGAAGGGAAATTGAAACATCCATCTAGACTATTGGGAAAAATTATTTGTCAAATCCCAGAAGAAATCTGACAGGAACGACTGCTCCACATTCTTAAAAACTGATGATTCTTTGCCCTACTGGCTATAAAATTAAAAGTGCATTGTTGCAATGTTAGCTTGTTGGTAATGATTCCTAGGACATAGAAGTATCAATATAATAGATTCTGGTGCTGGGAAAGAGGATTTGAAGGGTAGTGTGTGGAGAAGCCACTCTTGGTATACTCAAGGAGAAAAAAGGAAACTTGATAGGAATATTGATGTGTTTACTGATACTAATTGGGCTGGATCAATCACTGATAGAAAGTCCACAACAGGATATTGCTCCTTTGTGTGGGGCAACCTAATCACATGGAGAAGTAAGAAGCAACAAGTAGTTGCTAGAAGCAGCGCTGAGGCAGAATTTAGAGCCTTGTCCCATGGTATTTGTGAAGGGATATGGCTCCAAAGGATGCTTAGATAATGTGTACAAGATATAAACATCAAATATACTTTAAAGCAAATGGAAAGATAACAGAACAACAAAATACAATGGAGAGGAACATAGTAATCGCGACATTTTGGCTATTTTAATTTTGTGCTATTATTGCACGTTATTCAAGAATGATAAGCCTCCTTCTCTAACACAAAAACCATATAAATTATGAGTTAATGTTCATTTTAATCCCTCACTTTTCACTCGAGTCATTTTAATCTCTGCCTTTTAAAATGAGTCAAATTAGTCCCCAACATTGCAAAATGTGAGTCATTTTTGTCCCCCAATCCAATCTTACTTAATATTCTATCAAATTAAATGATGATTGATAACCTTTAGTGATACCTTGACATACCATATGTCATTTGAAATAGAATAAAGTTTAAAATGACTCATTTTGATGTTTAAAATTATACAAAATGAATCATTTAAATATTCATTCTAAGTCATAAAATGACTCATTTTGTACAATTTTAGATACCAAAATAAGTTATTTTAAACTTCATTCTACTTCATATAACACATGGTACGATAAGATATCACTGAATGTTATATATCATCATTTAATTGATAAAATATTAAATAAAAGTGAAATAAGGGATTAATTTGACTCACATTTTGTAATGTCGGGGACTAATTTGACTTGTTTTAAAAGTCGGGGACTAAAATGACTCATAAGTGAAAAGTTAGGGACTCCAATGAGTATTAACTCATAAATTATTCAGCAGTTTGAAGAAAAACTTGCTCCATTTACCTGTGAGAATGCAGCAGCAACAAAGTCGTTCACTCGATCTTGCACATTGTAATCAAACAAATCCATGTTATCCTTCATCAGGAAGTATAATATAAATTTAGCAGAGCAGGTAAAATTATGTAATGGCAAAATTAACAAGTTCTTCTAATGTTACTTGAACTATTGGTGAGTCATCATTAACTTCAAAGTAAAATCCAGAAGGGGGCTCATAATTCTCAGGGAATGCACCAGCGAAGATCTGGAAGAACACAGAGGTCCCAACGATTCACATGAGATGATTAAAAGAAACACATAATTTTAAGAGTCATCAATCATAAAAAACAGAAACAAATAGAACCATACAAATATCAAAAGTGGTGGGAAAAAGAATAATTATCAAGAGTCACCTGGGCTGATGAACCAAGGCTCTTACTACCCTGCCACACAACCTCAAGACTCTTTTCCCTTTTGCGCTTAGCCCTATCTTGGTAATCTATCCGACCAAAGAAAAGTGAGTCAAATCCAACCTGCATCCACAGTAGAACCAGTTGATGGCCCACAAAGAACAATAGTTTTTGACATTTATTTTTCTACATGACAATATTTTTCAGTTGAAGATCTAAGGCATACTTCAGCTCCTAATAAGTAAGCCTGCACAGCAGAATGTCCAAAGGGATCAATTTGCCAACCAACTCTAGGAGTCATGCCGAACTCCTCCTTTATAAACCAATGTCCAAGTGTAGTCTGATCTATCATGTCTATGTAATGAGTTGCTGCCTCATCATGCATACACATGCCCCCATTCCTGATACAAGGACAAAATGAAGGAGATAAACAACATTAATACCCAAATACTAGTTGATGTGAGAGAGGGATTAATGAGATATAATTTTAGGAACCCTGAAAAACATGAAGGATGACTTTGTCCCCAATCACAATGAAATTTTGCGTCAGAAAAGGTAAAGTACATGAACTCTAGTTGACCCGAACTAACGAGTTTCTTAACAATATCCTGGACAGCTTCACTCTGATCATTCCACCATCTCTGGAAAAAGGCCTGCATTGATGAAGTGAGAAATAATTCACGATAAAGTTGAAAAGAAGGTTCACATATAAAAAGGACATGACCATCTGGTTACATGTGATGCTCATTACTCAAGTATTAAAACAGTGGCATAGAAGGAATACAAATCCGGAACTGCATGCATCATGAGATACGTATAACTTAATAGTACACAGAACAAACTCATAAATCTATGGAATTCAAACTTTCGAGCTTGACAACTCAAATTTTGATGATATATCTCTAGCAATATCATAAGCATTAGCAAGCCTATCACACTGCATTTGGAAGATAAAAGGGCAAGGAAAGAATGGCATTTAAATGAAGAAATGGACTGTATTGTCAGGTTGTATGCACAGGGGAAAGCGGGTGGAAAGAAAATTGAATCTTGGAGCATCTCTATCTGGTTTCTGTTTTCGTTTTTTGTTTTCAATCTGATTTCTCGTGTTCGGATTTTGTGAAATAAACAACGATAACATTAAAAAAATAAAGGGATCATATTTCCTATTTTCATCATTTCATTTGGAAAACCAGAACAACAACAATCAAATTGAAAACAGGAAATGAAATCCCTAACCAAACATTTTCAGTTACATATTTTCCTCTAGAAAATGCATTAGCACTTGAATCCATAAAAGACAGTCAATAGAATAAGACACAAGGGGAAAAAAAAAAAAAAACAGGTAAGAAGTCAACTTACTATCTCAACGTAGATGAATTTTCGGTTCTTGTCAGCCAACAGAGCTTGAACAACAGAGTCCAGCACATTTTGCACACAAGCCCCCTACACAAAGCAGTACCACAACTCCATAAAGTTCCAAACTTCAACCACATTGTTCAAAAGTTTAGAGTATATTTGGTAGGAGGTAAAAAAAAAAAGAAAATGGGCTTAAAAATTTTGCATACCAGTTACGCGTGTAATTTTAGCCTCTATGTATATTTGAGGACATAAAATTTTTCCACCCTCGAAGTAAACACAATCTTAGTCACCAAAAGAATTAAAAAGAACAAAGAAGAGAGGAAAGGACCTGAATTGAATTGTTAGAACCAACGTAGTACTGGTCAACCGTCTTCAACCAGCCAACATCATCGTGGGTATGAGCAACCAGATGAACATTCAGCTTCCCAGGGACTACACTCTGAGAGGTGTTATACACCATATACTTTGACTCCCCACAAAAGAAGATTATTCCCAAAAGGGTCATCAGAAAGAGCAATTTCTTCGCCATTGTCTGCTGAAAAAATGACGAATAGCGTCTTCACCCCTCAAGTGAAAGCCGAATAAATTTCTTTCTTTTTTTTTTTGTTGTTTTCTCTCTCTCTCTTTTTTGGTTCGTTTTGTTGTCTGCCAAAATGGAAGAAGGTACCTTGCACCTGGAGATCATGCACAGTGGCTAATGCTGCAGGCTCAACGAAGTCACTCCCATGTGTATCCGCAGGTTACAACGTGGTTTTGATCAAATCCTATGTAATGTATGATGCTAAGTTCATATGACTTCACTTCGAAGTGTGTTAACTGTGGTCCCTGACTCTCTCTGACATCATAATTTTTCGTTTTTTCTAATTAACAATAGTCTTGGGTGGTTGTTATCCCATCAGTGTTCGGATATGGCCCACAGACTCTTGGAATGCGTAGCTTAATTTTTAGGTAATTATCCACAAATGAAGATCAAGCCAACCAGAGTGGATTGAGTGGAACCATTTAGGGTAGTCTCAGTCTCATCCTAATTACTGATTTAAGTATCTTCAATTTGTACTTTTAATATTTAATTAATTAACTTTCGGATAACTGGATCAGAGCTATACTAAAGTAATATCGCCTTTGATAAGAAAGTAAAGAAAACAAAATTGAACTGAGATTTCTCACTTGTGGTGGGTGAGAAGTGGATAATTTTCTGAGAAAATTACGCTCACACATCGGGATTTGACGAAATGCAATGTATAGCTCTTTTATTTTCAAAATTTACATATTAAGTCTTTGAATTTTAAAAATACTACACTAATTGCCCCAATGAATGAGATTTTTAACTGTTATAAAGTAAAAAAAATAATTAACTACGCAACTACTAACTTGCGTCTTTAACAACACAAATATGACCTATTTTATGTATAGGAAATCCCAATGGAAATTCCAACAATTTCCATAAGGATAATGACAGGATAGACATGTGTTCAGACGCATGTGCTAATTGTATGAAATTTCAAATTTCTTGACCTATATAATATGAATCACTAGATGCGGTCCCCACACACGAGGTCGCTTTCTAAAATTTCACTTCTATCCTATAACTTTAGTCCAAAAGCTCAAGTAAAAGTGTTGAAATGGCAAGAAATAATCTTTACCTGCTGGATGACCTTATCTACATTGCAGGACGACTAGTTGATAAGGTAATTTTTTTTCCAATTTATTTCTTTAATTTTATATTTAATTTAATTTTATGTTAAATTTTTACATAATTTATTTAATGTTGTTTGTTGTTAGTTTATTTAATTTTTTATTTTATTTAATATATGTTGTTAATTTTTTATTTAATTTATTTAATGTTGTTTGTTTATTAGTTTAGTTAATTTTTTATTTAATGTTATTTGGTAGTTTAGTTCATTTTTATTAAATTATAGTTAATTTTTTTATTTTATTTCATTTATTTTATGCCATGTTGCTAATTTTTTACTTAATTTATTTAATGTTGTTTGTTGTTAGTTTAGTTAATTTTTAATTTTATTTATTTATTTAATGTTTTATATTTCTTTAAATAATTATTATTGATAATTAAATAAATATTTTTTATAATTATGCAAAGGTAAGTTTATTTTTTTTATTTACAGTTAGGGTTATTTAATTTAAGTTATTTTTTCACTTATTGATGCCACTAGTATTGATGGAGTAAGTTCTTCCTTTATATTTAGTTATTATTTATGTAATATGTCCAAATTAGTTCTAGTCATGGAAGAGAAAACCGGACTAGACCGGCTTGTTCGATCGCGACCGGTCATCTGGCCGGTCCCATTAAGCTCCAAAGTCTGGGACAAGTAAAAAATGGTCAAAATCGGGGAAAATCGGTGAACTAAACCAGTTGGACCAGTTTGAAACTTTTTTTTTCTTTTTTTACTTTTGCAAAACTTAAATACTGATATTTTGTGGAAGCCACTAAGCAAAAATGAAAAATAAAAAGAATCAAAGAATGGCACTAACAAAGATTGTTGAGTTGTTTTCCTTCTCTCTCTATCATTCATAGGCTGCTCATCATAGACCTCGATGGTCACCAACAAATATTGTTTTCAAATGTTTTGTGACCATGCCGTAGGTTGAGACTAGAGAAACTTTATATGGATTATATTTATTTTATAGACCTGGGAACATATATATATAGTGTTGATTATTTTACTGTTAATTATTTAATATATTTTATTATATTCTAGTTGAATCTGTTGGACCTCTAAACCTTTGGACTAGTACCTTGACTGATTTGATGCTCGGTCTAGTTTTCTCTTCTTTGGTTCTAGTAATCACTTCCAGCCTAGGGTAGCTACTCAGTTTGAGGCTAGATCTAGCAATCACTTATAGCCTGGGCCTAATTATGAGCCATATATGTCTATGAGCCCTAAGACATTTATGTTAGAAAAGGATATGTTCTTGGCTATCTTGGCTACCTAGCTGCCACTGCATTATTTTACTCTCTTGGTGATATTGTGTCCCCTTTGCATTATACAAATTCTTTTGCTTACCCCCACAGTCCTATGCAGTCATTTGATATTGTAGGTGGGACTCCAACCTCAACAATTTCACAAAGAGGCACCAAGCACTAGCAGCCACAACAAGGGGTTCGTTAAGGTCAAGGACAACAGTAAGGTGGTCAAGGGCAGTAGTAAAGTGGTCTAGTGCGTAATGCCCACCCTCGTCGCTGCTTTACTAGTGGACATTCACCTTATGTTATGCCCCACACGAGAGAAGGGCAGTTATATATTTACCTTATGTATATATAGTCATGTGTATTTATGGATTTCTGTTTTATTGTCACACCTGTATGCACTTATGTTTTTAATTTATAGTTCTATTTATGGACTTATATTTTATTGTCAACTTTTTCTAACTTGTATTTTATTTTATCTTATGTATTACATTTTTTCCTTATGAACTTGTGTTTTCTGGTCAATCATAACAATAATAAGGATGAGAATAGTATAATTAAACATAATGCAAACATACATTAAGATACCAAACAAAGTTTTCCAACGAAACATAAACATTAAAAAAAAAGCACATAAATGAAATGAAATAAAGGCATAATTGATCAGTTGATTCCTCTTGAGGATGAAGCAGTTCCTTTTGATGAAGCTTGCAATGATGGACATGTGCATCTAGTGTGTCCTTCCTGCCTACACAATCCACATCATTTCTGGGTTTAGGCTCAGCCTCATCCATTTCTTTTCGACTCCTTGTCAACATTGGACACCCATTTGCACATCATCTAATAGTTGGATTTGGTCTAAATCTGTAGTATTCAGGCCAAGATTGTTCATGTGCGAGGGCTAGGAATTCCAACCTGTAGACATTGAAGATAGACTATAGACTATAAACTTCATCTGTAAATGAGCCTTATTCAATGTGTGTAGCTCCTCAACAAGAAATTGCATGGTGAAACGTGTAATTAATGCTTGGAAATATCCACAATCACAAGTTTTGTTGTGCTAAATCCACTTTGTAACTACCTCGACTCCTGGTTCCATATCCTTGGCTCTCATAAACCACAAATGATGTAAATTATCGATCCATCGGAGCAACATGCATGCTACCTACACCATCACTATTGATATGAATGGCTTACTTTAGATGATGTGATCATCTTTCTCCAGTGGTAAGTTAGGCTTGGGCCAACCTCCCCTTTTTCACAAACAATTCTGCAAGATAAAAGTACGTGGACCTCATAAATTGCCGTAATAGGAAGGTTTTGAGTGCCCTTCATGATAGCATTAATGCATTCCAACAAATTGGTGTCATGTGGCCATATTTGCAACCCTTGTCAACATGTTGTGTCCATTTTTCAAGTGGAATTTGTTCAGCCCATTCAGCCATGACTGGATTCTCAGTCATCAACTGTCCAATGTAGTATCGATAATCATTATGGGTCTTCGCATATGTGGCATTGAGGAGGGACTTTTTCTCATCTTTGTTCCTAAATCGAAGCGCAAAATGTGAGGCGATGTGGCGAATGTAAAATGCATGATATGCCCCTAGATAATGCCAGCCACTATATTCTTCATCCAAAGTATCTTTGATAGGCCTGTGTTGGTCAGAAATTACAAAAATACCCTCTAGTGGAGTCACATGCTGTTGAAGATTTCTAAGGGAAAAAGATCGTGCCTCTTGTGTCTGTTCTTCTACTATTGCAAATGCAATGGGCAGAATATTTGAGTTTCCATCTTGGACAACTGTCATCAACAAAGTACCACCATACTTGCCATGCAAATGAGTGCCACCATGGGTCCATAAGAAGCCCTGAAACCCTTGCAAGTTGTGTGAAACGTTGGAGAAGGTTAATTTGGAAAGGAAGACCAATGCAAATGGAATCATGGGGGTCAAGATTTCATTCACTATGAACAACACTTGGTAGCAAATAGAAATGCATTCATGTGGGGTTAATGCCCTAAATTGAACTTATTGATCGAGATTGACCCATGGCTACGGTTAGAGTGCTTGCTGTCAGTGGTGACTAGGAAAATGAATATGCATATTTTTATAGCCTGCTGCAATATTGAGGGACATTCATATTAACTATTTGAAAAAAAAAATAAAACCCCCAAATCTCTTAGACACATCACCATTGATGGCGAACTTTATTATCTTGTTAATGTTAATGGACCATTTGATAGTGAAGAACATTTAGGAACATAGGAGTTCTTAATGATTTTTAGGTCAATTTTTGGGTTCCATATACTTTCTATGTTGTACTTTTTGGATGTTGATGAGAGTGACATTGTAACCGTGAGGAGGTTGCTCCAATGGATGAGCAGCAAGGGGGTGAGGGGTGGAAGGAAAAGGATAAAAAATAAAGTAAGGGCAATAGAACATTCTAGCAAATTTTCTTAATTAAATAATACTTGATGAAGCACCACATAAGATGCAGCTCAAAAACAATATTACTAGAAAATGAGTTACCAGGGATGCTTGTTTTGTAGCTAGAAAGTAAAACTGTCACCGCTAGAGTGCCGAGACACTTATATTTTACAGTAGTTTTTCAAATCACGTTTGCTTTCCTTTGCTCTAGCATTTCATTTTGGTGTCGCTCATAAAACCTTTCTTATAGGCCATTTGGAAATCTTTAATGAAATGAAATTGAATTGAATTCTTATATTTAGAATGGGTTTAAAAATAAATCAATTTAATTAGTTTTACTATTTTATCCTTCATTAATAGGTTAGGAACAAAATATTATATTTAAGTAAGGTTATTTTGGTGTTTTCATTTGTTGGAATTCAATTTCCACATCAAATCACACCTATTTGGACATTTCAATTCTTCAGTTTTACTAGATTTTAATTCCCACATGATTTTAATTTATTTACTTAAATTGCTTCTAAAGAATTGAATTGCAGGATTTTTCAAACGCTTGATAGAAAACAAATGAGGAAACCCATGCAGGTTCTCCCTTCTCTTCCGATCCTAAGCCGGTGCCGCATTGCCAACTTCCTCCTTTCTTCTCCTGCATGATGCCAGAGACCCAACAGCTGGACTGAAACGATAACTCGAAGGACCTCGGGACCGAGCAATTCATTACGCCAAGGTCAAGGGGAATTAATGCTTGGCACCTCAATGCTATTGCCTTTCGCCAATAGACTGATTTCAATGTACAAAAACTTGTAGGCTCCTTTGTGCACATTTGTGCTCAAAACAAATTGGCACCTAATAATTTGCAATGATAAGGTTAGGATAGTGATTAAGTTCAATTCTGATATGAAAAGGGGGAAAATCGCTTGATGTTGTGTACTACCTTGCAAGGTTGGCATCAAAGTGCTTACTTATCAAATCATGTATTGTCTTTTTTGTTGGCTAATTTTTAATTTAACATAAAGATAAGTATAGTAGTTGAATATAACTACATTCACCGTGCTTTAATGTGATCTAACTTTGTATTTTCGCTCCTCAGTTGATTTTTCTAGGTGACCTTTGAGTGAAATTAGAGAGAAAAAAAAAAAGTGTATCTTGTTATATAATACAAACTTAGAATTCTCTCTTTGTTCTTACCCAGGGATGACAACTTCTGCCTCAACCATATATGTTAGCCTAACAGTGAATAATAATTATTTGTGGATGACTTTTTTTCTCGTGTTGAGTGCAATACTCCATTTACAGAAAATGAAGCCTACATGACATATATTGTCAAAGGGAACTAAAAGCATTTGGCTTAACCACTCATCTTTTAGCATCTTGCTTTGCTGAGGTATGTCATTTGACTTTTTGGTACGCCGATGCATTTAAAGATGATAATTTTTTTTTGGATAAAATTTAAAGATGATCATGTGTAACAATGCTTTCTTCAGAGTCTTTTAAGACGTGTACATCATAAACTTTGTTTGCCCCCTTTACCTTAGGGTGCATATTGATATGAACTTCAGTCACATAATCCAGGTTGTACTTTTGGCAATGAGGATAATGGTGACAACTATTTTTATGAGTAAAATGTTTCCTCCCTAGTCTTTTCTTTTGCTGAACTTATTTGTATGGTAATAAGGCATGGATGAATTATATTAGGGACTACTATTTTTGAGAGTCAGAGAGGTGGATTCATCTAAAAATTTAGACTAATTGACAATGATTCTACATGAATTTAAACTAGTAGACAATGATAACCTGCATCTTGAAAGCTCTACTACTAGTACCATGTAAAGGTTCAAAACTGTCAAGCATAACATCTTCTTTATGCATAAAATTAATATTAACTTGTACATATCCATTCCACTCCTTCTGACTCGCATACATTGTGCCTTCTTATTTTGCTATCACCTAATCACTTTTTGATGCACAGTATTTGAATCATAACTTGGATGATAATTAAGATTGGAATTGTACTTTCATTTTCAACCTTTTTACTGCCAGATATTACATCAGCCGCAATAAAGATAAAATATGGGTGGTTAAACAATATCAAGTCCATAGAACATTTATCTGGAAATGCCATATTTCTCGATTTATATATATATATATATATATATATATTGAATAATATCGCTTACTTTCGTGGTTGAGATCTCATTAAAGTCGAATTGGTAAAGCAGGCTATTATATGAGTGGATTTTCGCTATAAATTTTGTTATCTTCTTTGATAGTTTTACTGTATATATTCTCTCAAGTGCCATTTGGTATGTTCAGGGTGCCTTATATAGCCTTCGTGGGATGTTCATTTATTGGTCCTTTACGAATATCTCTTGTTCTTTTGAAGACCAAGGCTGCGGCTATAATTAATAAAAGCTTATGGGTTATAGCTACTTAACTCTTGTTTTTGGATAAGTGTTCTTCCCTTCTGGTCTCTTTACTAATTTTGTTTAAATTTCAAAATTTTATATGTTGGTTCCAAAAGCCTCCATTACATAAAAACATTTTCATAACAAAGTTGTTCTCTAATCTCCGATTGAATTAAAATGTTTTGGTGGCAATATCCTAGTGAAAATCGTTCGTATTGCTCTTTTTTTTTTTTGTCATTTTGCTTATTCATTTTAGTTCTTTTGGTCTTTATCTTACAAGAATTTTTGTTTATATATATTTGTCTATTTAAATTGTAGACTTCAAATCACTGATGCTGACAATTACTAGCCATGACCATGAACATGGAGGACTTTCAAGCACTTTGACTATCTACGTTTGATGTTAAATCGCTTAAGAAATTAAGCAATCGAATCATTCAATTACCTTGTTGTCCACCATAAAATATTTTTAGCCTGTGCTACTCTAGGGATAGTGAACGATGTCTTTTATTAAATACAAAATGGCTATGAATAGTTTCATGAAAAAATTATGGAGAAATTATCATAAAACATGGCATGTAAGAATTTTATTCTCATATTGTTTTTATACAAGCTATATAAACTAAGTAAATACAAGAATTTTCCAAGAGGGAGAAGAAACATTATAGCTGCAAACAACTGTATAACTTTATCTAAAAGTTCACAAGACACCCTACCTCTAGATAGTTTTATTTTGTACAACTATTTACTTTTAGTCACGACAACCGAAATTATAAAACATCTCATTATTTACAACCCTACATGAGAATACATATCATCCTTCGGCAACATATGGAGACACCACGAGTATGTTTGTGAGTTTTGATTTTGAAAAAGAAGGAAGGGGAGGAAATGATTTGTAGCATAAGATTTTAAAATTTTACACCATAAGCCTTTTTTTTCCTCTCCAAAATCCAAAATCACAAATATAACCACCACAACAACAAACCATTCCTGTGGCTGGAATATCAGTTGCATTAGGTATTAGGTACAATCCTTCCGGCTCATTTTGATACAACCAAAATAAAGTTGATAGGACCCATAAATAAGCAAATGTATCTCAAAAAAAGAAAGTCGGATCCACTTTTATTTTGAGTGTAATCTTCTACATTGCCACATGACTTTCTGCTTCAGGGACTGTTTGGGGGGGATCAAAGTCAACAAAAAATGTCCTAATCTCCATTGGAGCCAGTTCAACAACCAGCTTTTCAGGATCAACAGGTCCACCCCTCACTGCCTTAGGTTCTTCTGTGGAGCCTTCTACCTGCCAGGTTAACTTATTCTTTTCCATTTCAGCTCTTTCTTGATTAGCAGACAAGCTCATCTCTGTCACTCTACTTAGCTGAAAATAGTCAACTTGTTAGAAGGAAACTAATAGTGATAGATGGAAGAGTGACTTGGAGTAGTTATTGTTCTTACCTTCTTGCTAGAAAACAGCTTTTTCAATTCCACCCTTGCCGTTATCGAGTAATCTTTGTCCTCTCCAACCTTTACATGCAGTAAATACCCACCAATCATCAATTTGAAAATATAGTATATTTGGCGTCTGAATGCATAGCAAATATTTGATAGCTGATAAAGCTGATGGAAAAGGATGTGCATAGTGCATACTCCTCCTGATTCATGACTAATATAATAAGGGTCCGTTTGGATAACACTATCTATAATTTTTTTGACTTTTTAAAGTCAAAGTCACATTTTAAAATTTTTCTCCTGGTTAGCTATATAGTTTATTACTTTTCAGAAAGTTCTTTTTTTTTTTTTTGACAAGTTAAAATACGTTACTTTTCAATAAGTACTTTTTCAAAACACTAGAAACAAATATTTTTGTTCCTACATATATAAATACAAAATAAGCTATTCTTACATTACTTTTCAGAAATTACTTTTATATAAAAACTTAGACAAGTTATTTATCCAAATAGCCCTAAGTCATTCATGAGTTCAACGACTAAACTTACCCATGTAGTTTATTGGACAAAAATCATTGATGTCTATCAAACAGTTACATATGTAAATATATCGTACATTTCCATTACTTGGAAAGAAACGCATGCATGTATGCGGTTTTGATTTTATAGCATAGCTTAAAATGCAAGCTAAGAAGGTCACAGCAAAAGATCATTCCAACCCACATAATGTCAAGTGACAACATGAGTAAAAGCTATACTTAGCAGAATATTTTGTAAGAGCAGTTTAACTCTGAGAGAACCAAAGATCATATCAGTAAATCAGTGAAATAATTACAACCTCATAAAGGTGAGCCAATCTTAGGAGGACTTTCCCATTGTCAACTTCCTGAAAAAGTTCATAGAAACAATAAAAACAGATGCGAGAGGATGACGCATCGTGAACTAGAGGCATCTTAAAGCTCCATCTTCTGTTTTCCTATTCACCCTTGCGTACCTGGAGGGTTAAAACAGCGGTATTGTTTGGTAAACTGTAGGAAGAATCCATGCCAGAAAATGTTGACGATTGGAAATTTAACCAATTATCCCCATCCTGCGTAAGGAAAACAGTTATAAAGGGTTTAACACCCATTCTTTCTTTTCATATTTATCCTCCTTCATTTTACCTGTTCTGTGAAGGCCAACAACAATGGTGAATATAATTCCTGGCCAACTGTTCGACGCCACTTAGCACCTTCACCTATAGGGTCAATTCTAAGATACAGTTTTCCTTGAATCTGGAAATATCACATAAACTAGCATCAGTTGATGATAACTGTGACTATTTTTACCTATCCTTAATGTATATTGCAGGCAATTCAGGAGCCATAGGCAGAAAAATGCTCTGTTTGAGAATATCAATTTTACTTTTGAAAAAAAGTATAGTTGCACTTAGCAAGACAGCTTGGATGAGCATATGGAAGGTGTCTTCATACAGGGACGAAATAACCACAAATCATTATGCAAGCAGTGTTAAATAGGTTAGTTGGTAGGAGATACTTAACTGTTAAACCTTCACAGCTATCAGCAATGCAAACTGTTTCGTTGAGTGCCTCACCAACTCCTCGTGCATCGTCATGGAGAAGCCTCCTAGAAAAATATACAAGAAAATCATAATACAAGGAAATGGCAGTCATTCATCATTTATATTCTATAGAGTAAACTACAATAGCAACTACTACTAGAACTTAATGTCAATAGAAATGCACGAGAAATATAACCAACCTGTGGAGCATAAGCTCTATTTGACCATCTAGCAAGCTGGAACCCCCAACTGAGCGGTCCACCAACACTGAGAGTTCCATACTGCTATCTTGCACATATATTCCCAAATTAACCTTAAAGAATGGTGGGAAGCCATAATATTTGTTAATATCCACGTGAAGGTGGTGAAGACAGACCAAAATATGACAGAAATGGCATATCTTCTTAGACATGCCAATAGGCTTAACTTTAGGAATACCAAAAACTATATTTATGGAACAAGTGAAACACTGAGCCCAAAGATTGACATTCAAATAATAATAATAATTAAAAAAAAAATGAAAAGAACAAAATCCACCATGAAAAGAGAATTCATTTGATCAATCAGGGGAAAAACAATTGAAAAGTCCTTACATATACAGTAAAATGAACCAGAACTGAATATAGACAAAAATAGATGGTTGGGCTATGAGTCATCGTTTAAATGAAACATACAGGGTAATAGTTTCCAGCTATGGGTTGGTTGACTTGTAGATCCCAGTCTGCCCTGAAATCTCGAATCTGCAGAACAATTAAAACCGTTATCCCACAAGATTGAGTCAACTACATGGACAAATCAATGCTGCTTGACTTTGTCAACAATCAAATTTTCAATGAAGTCATTTAGAGCACCTTCCATTTGATATAGTTTTCCACTAAAGACTTTATTGTCTTCTTTACACATGTACAAACCACCTTGGGTGAGTTTCCATCATTTTCATGCCAGTAGAATTTACTCCAAATCTTGTTACATTCATTCCAAATATTACCTTCTCTTATATGTACACCCATCCCCATTGGATTTCCCATCTTCACCACACTTCTTCTTTGCTCTTGCTAGAAGTTTTCTGCCCAACATTCTAAAGGGTAGCCTGGTGTACAAGATTTTCATTTGTGGAGTATGGGGAAAGTAGATGTACACAACCTTATCCCTTTAAGTGGAGAGATTATGTTTAGGATTTGAACCTATCATCTTCAGGTCGCAAGGCAGCAAACTTATCGTTGTGGAAGGCTCACCCTCTAATTTTTTAGCCAACGTTCACTAACATAAAATATGATGGCCTAACTGCATCCAGAAGAATTTCCTTTGAGTTTGGCATGCACTTTTTAATAAAAAAATATGCCCATTTCTCCATATCATTCACCTAGCTTGAACCCAATGTGTGACATCCCCATTAATCACCCATCACTTTGTAAGATGGATCCATGTCAAGGTTTGCCTGTTAATTATATAGTAACTTCCTCTTCCAAATACATCACAAGTAAATTAGAATGGTTTAACGCGATATCAAGAAAGTTAAATATGCAGCCTAATAATCAACAATATATATAATTTATAATAGAAAGGCAGCATTTCAACACACCCTCTTAATGAAATCACGTCCATTAGAATCTGTGTAAAATGTCTCATTCGTCTTCATTGAAGTTGTAAACTGGGTAATAATTTCTTTCCCAATGTCATCATCCACAGGTATAGGCCCAACCTGCATAAGCATAAACAGATTTGAGATGCGAACTTTCCACTGCTTCTGAGCCATATAATAAAAATAAAGTATTAGTTGCACTGCAATCAGATAACAAGGTAGGAAACCTACCGTGAACTCAACTTCAGCATGCTCTTTTCCCTTGAATATCCTCATAATCTGTACAAGCAGAAAGCATAATAACACTACCATGCTTGAGCACTATACAAAAAGATGATTGCGAGACAGTTTTACTGAAATTTGGGGGTCCCGGAGGGGAGTGATGTGAATACTTGGAAAAAGTTGATTTGATGGTTATTTTAACCTTATTTACCTGAGATACCCATGGATTGAGCTGTTGATGTACTTCATCCAATATTGGACCACGTAGCACAGTAAAAGATGCCTGAGCACAAACAAACATACAAAATAAACCTCTTAAACTGTTCTCTGGATTGCTCATAAACTAAAATTATCACCAACTGTTGAAATTATAAAAGGAAAAGTTTGTAACCTGGTGATCAGGTTTAACTGGAAATGAGCCATTTGGGCGGAATACATATGCCCCAGAAGCCTTCAATTTAAAAAACAAGAGTCAGTAATCCAAACACATATATTAATCACTTTTATTTAAGAACATTGCAGATTACAGCAAGAAATGGTATGATCTGCTGCTAAGTAGTATACACTGCAAAGGAAAAAGAACTAAAGGAAATTAAAACAGAAACACAATGACAGGAGCGAGAAGGGGCACCTTATATTCTGCATCAAAAAGTGAAAAGAAAAGTTCTTTTTGATAAAAGAAAAATACTATACCAAGGTGAGCTTGTAGCAAAGACATACTATTGTCTGGCTGAGTACCAAACATAGCACAATGCAGAATGGCAAGGGCAGCTATAATCGTTGAAGAAGTTCTTCCCACTAACAATGTAAAGATATGAAAAAAATTCTTTGTGCACGTGACTACCTGAGAATCTTTATCTGTCCCATCATTTCCAGAATAATAGTTGTATGATTGTTCAATGGATGCTTCAACCTTCAGCCAAAACCAAGATAAAACACTAAGCATCAGCATCACTACCATTATATACCTTAATGCAAATTGCAATTAGATAGGGTTAGCATCACTTATTCAGATAACATCAGATCTTAATCTTAGAGGACAATGAAAAACTGCAAGTGAGAAAACTAATAGATTTATATTGAGGACTGACCAGATTTCTTCTGTTAACATAATGAGTCAGTTTTCCTTCGTCTGCAGAATAAAGCAGCTTTAGATTCCCTTGTCCAACTTCTATGCTATTATTTGTATTTCCATCTGATCTGTGCACCGTTGAGACGGTTGAACGATTACCTTCATCATTTAGTGAATTGCAAAAGCTCGAGTCAACAAGTATTGTCTTTCAGCTCTACTTTGCCAGTACATAGAGGTTAAGAGCAGAAGATAGGAAGTTAAGAACAGAGGCAACATCTCTAACCTGTCTGTTTAGGCCTTGAAACCATGTACGTGCTGAAACCTAGAGGAGGTACAGATACAGGAAATGCAAGCCAGTACTTGAGTTCCCCACCAGGAGCTTTTCCTTTGTATGCTTTGACATAATGTTTTCTTATTCTCAGAGTAGCGTTAGATAGAGGGAGAAGCTGAGACTCAATTTCCTTCCCAAGAGAATCCTGGACAAAAACGTCTCTAGTGGAAACCTGTGGCAAGTATGTTTTGGAGTCGGTCATTGAAGGATACATTTTGCAACAATCAGTGAATAAATATATCCTTCAAAATAAAGGCATGCAACAATCACTAAGAAGAAAATGAACAATGATAACCAAATAGGAGCGTCAAGTGTGGAATTAACAACTGAATTTGAAGTGATGATGGAATGCGTTTTTACAGTACATAGTGATATTACTACACACTCAACAAAAAGGAAATAAAATACCATTAGAAGCACCTACAGGAATTCGAATCACTTCCTCCCTCTTCCAAGCAAGAGGGTTATAAACAACAATCACCTGCAAAAGGCAACAAAATTAAGAGAAACATTTTAATAAAAAAGGTTCATATCTACTCATAACTTTGGGTGATGTGACACTGTTGTTTTTGAATTGATAACTCATGTAAAAATAATATGATAGAACATTATCCTTACCAAGCTTTTTCCGTCAGCCAAGGTAGCTTCTGATGGAGGACAGTAACTAATATTAAGAAGAGGACACTGCTAGCAGATTCATATAACAGTTTTAGTATAAAAGAATAATATCACAAAGGGTGCTCAAACTCAAGAAGATTTATGGACCCTAACATCACATAGTTAAGCAAGCCTTAATTAACAAAACAAGAAAAATAAACTGACCCATTTGAATAAATTATTTTTATCATGGAATAAATAGAAGAAATACGAAAGCTTATCTGCTTAGGATGGTTTGGGAAACATTTATGTGGAAGATATATGGCACGTGACAAAAATCAAATCATTTATGTTCGGTTTTCAATTGACTATCAGACTGTCAGGATAAAATGCAACAGACTAGCAGCTAATTTATGATAGACTTTTGCACTGAAAACTTAACAAAAAGAAACTTATTCTGTGACTATAGTGCATTGCCTGCTAGAAGTCTGTCACTGGCTTCCCCCCATGGGAAATTGATTTTTGGTTTACCAAGAAAGCAAGTGCAGATGCAACCAATGCTTCTGCCTGCAAATTAAGAAATTTTAAACCATTTAATTTTATGTTATCAACAATTAAACAGAAAATGATTAAAATGCACCTCTGCATAGCCAATTGATAGTCGCAGTGCGTAATCAGCAGCAACATGCTGTCTCTCTGTGCCACTAACTGCATCATGATGCTGAGCAATAGCTAAAGCATCTGCTAACAAATTGGTATTTGGTCCTGATTCATTCCTCCCTTTAAAAAATTCCAATTGTCTTGCTGCCTAAATGTTAACAAGAAAGCAATAAATATTCCAAAGAAGTAAAAAAAGGGCCATGAGAGCTAACAAGCACAAAACAAGTCACCTCATTAAGTAAAGACACATAAGATTTTACCTGATAGTAAGCACTCATCACTCTCACATAACCCTTTAAAGCTGGCCTACTTGTAAAATAGCCAGTCCAATATGCATTTGGATGATCTGCATACCTGAAATTAGGTGTTTTGAATTCAAAACTGAGCTCTCCAAACAATGCATCAAAGTCTTACATGAAGGGCAAAGGATGGAAGGGAAATGAAGGAACAGCGGAGTTACTTCCCCTTGTTTAGATTAGATGTTTAAATAGGGGAATGGAGAACTCTATTCCTCCCATTTTGGGATTTAAAGTAGGATAAACACCTGTTATATTCCCCTATCTGATTAAAACTCTCCCTTCCTTCCCCTCATTAAAATCTTTCAAACAAGGTTCGTATTACTTGTCTCTTCCTATCCCCCTCCTCACCTTTCATCCAAACATAAATCAAAAACTAAAATGCCCAAGAAAAACCTACGGAAAGAAATCATCAACTTTAAGAGGCCATTGCTCATTTGCTGCATGTTTTGCATCAGTGTAGATAGATGGTGTTGAATATAATGCATTAACACGACCATCCTGAGAGTATGACACAAAAAGTAAGTACAACTTTCATCTCAAAAATAGCAAAATCCAGTAAGTCCCATCAACAATTAAAAATAAGAAAAATATAGAAATATTTTAGGCAACAATTTCAAAGCTAGAGCACCTGATTGACATAATGAATAAACTTATCCATCTGCCTGAACCATGAATTAGCATATTGATAACGGAAGTCTGTCCCCATTGTCCAGATAATGTGATTTGTTCTGGTCACATTAGCCTAGATACAAACAATTTAGTTTGTAACTCCCATGGTGTACTAATATTACATTTCAAACAACATAAAACAAAAGTAAATATATGAATCATATAAACACAAATATCTAGTCTCATCTACTATTGTATCATTAGGCCTTTTTTAGGCCCCATTTGGAATGACATGGCTCTCGAAAAACTTTGGTGCTATAGGTTCGAGAAAATCTACAATGCATAAATGTTCAAAATTTTGAGTAGAAGCTGCTGAAACCGTTATCAATAGTACATTAATTAACAAAGTGTTTGATTTATTAAAAATAAAAAGAACATAAACTTTTGAGAACATCAAAAGTACAAAAAAAATGGATGCATGTTTAAATCAGGAAAGGAATACAATTGGAATTAAGAGAAGCTGAAGTTTTTCTTAGGTAACTCATTCTTTTGAATGTCATAGCTGCTTTAAAATGCATGTTTAAAATGCACCCCCTTGGGTGTCCAATAGCTCCAGGTGACTTTCTAAAAGCTCAGAAAGAATGCTTTCTAAAGTGTTTTCCCAAAT
Source organism: Dalbergia cultrata (assembly GCA_031216105.1). NCBI lineage: Eukaryota > Viridiplantae > Streptophyta > Magnoliopsida > Fabales > Fabaceae > Dalbergia > Dalbergia cultrata. Next base: position 22,465,393 of record CM062353.1, on the reverse strand, counting down.
ATATATACATGTAGACTTTTGCTGTCAAAAGCCACTGCACTCGTAGTTTACTACTCCCTCCAGACCATTTTATTTGTTATTTTAGCAAGATGCACAAGAAATAAGAAACCTGAAATTAAGACTTGATTATGTCTTTTTTCTTTTCTTTTTAATAAAAGACGTGATTATGAAATTGTTTTACCAAATATCCTTATTCAACGTTTAACATCTAACTACACCACTCTATCAATGTCACAGTGCATTTCTCAACATCAAATATAATGGACTGGAGACAGTAATTTAAATATAACTTCCATTCTTACACCTCATATATGCATTTGATCTGTCAAGGAAAAACATCAGAAAAAGATTAAGGTATCAAAGGAACAAAGAAAAGAGATTGACCAAACAACAGGAGGGTCAATGGTCAGCCACTCACCTGAGCTAAGGCAGCAGATACAAAGTTGTTGACCCTTTCTTGAACATTATAGTCAAACAGTAGGATGTCATCCTTCAATTTAATTTTACTTGAATCTTAGAAGAAGGTATAAATAAAGTATTCAATTTATTCTTTCCATAGATTTTAAATGAATGAAAGAAATCTACCTGAATTGGAGGGGAAACATCGTTTATCTCAAATGTGAAACCATCAGGAGGATCATAATGCCTGGGAAATATCCCGGTGAATATCTGCAATCAAGTCAACCATAGGAATAATTCATGTATGAAGGAACAGGAAAACAAAATTTTATTTTTATGTAGAAACAAGATCATCAGGTAACTAACTTGTGAAGAAGAACCAAGAGACATAGAACCCTGCCAAACAATCTCAAGAGTCTTCTCCTTCAATCGCTTGGCTCTATCTTGGTAATCAATTCTAGCAAAAAAGAGTGAATCGAATCCCAGCTGCAGCAAAGACAATCACACGACTTGGAGATTGTATGCAGTAATCACAGCAATATGGAAACTGGTAATTACATGCTTTAACTTTAATTTGATTGTGAGAATGGTGCCACTTACAATAGTGTTCTAGTTCAAGTACATAGCAATAAGTTATATTGACAACAAGAACAGATAAGTTGCTTAATGGTTTGACCATAATAAACATACCTCTGCACCAAGCAAGTAAGCCTGAACCGCAGAATGGCCAAACGGATCGATCTGCCAGCCAACTCTTGGAACCTTACCAAATTCCTCCTTGATGAATTGATGGCCAAGAGTTGTCTGATCAATCAGGTCAATGTAATGTGGGGTGGCCTCATCATGCATGCACATACCCCCATTTCTTCAGAAACAAAATCAGGAACCAAAATAAAAATAAAAGGAGAATAAAATAATTACTAATCAGAATCAGAAGTCATCAACTTACTTATGATCTATGCAGATTATAAATCAAGATGAAACTTTTTTACAGAGTCATCCAATCATATATTGTTATATCAATGAGACAAGTTTGATTGTCACCCCACTATTTCAAAAGTCATGTATATACCAAGTGCATTCAAATCCTTATAATCAGACACAAGAAACCCCACCCCCCCCCCCCCCAAAAAAAAAAAAAAAACCAAAAAAACAGCAAAAAAAAAGCACCTTTAATATTAAACTAAATTGTAGGCATTAAATTTGAAAGCAGTAACTAACTACTAACTAGCTTCAGGTAGAAGAACATAAGATAGTTTACATGAACTCCAGTTGACCCGAGTTGACAAGCTCCTTCACTTTAATTTTCATAGCTTTACTCTGCTGTCTCCACCATCTCTGGAAAAATGCCTGTATAATTTTGTAAAAAAGAAAAGAAAGCAGCATTCCAATCAAACCCGCCAATCACTCCTCTTAAAATAAGTGATGATGATGATGATAATAATACTATATATTAAATATAAACGACAACAACAAGATGCAATCAACTAAAAATTAGCATCAGCATACCATCTCAACATAGATAAACTTGCGATTCTTGTCTTCCAAGAGCGCAGATATCACAGAATCCAGCACGTTCTGCACACATGCACCCTGTCCAGTAATAAATATCAATCAGGTGAGAGATTAGAAAAAAAAAAAAACGAAAAACAAAGAACTCTCAGATCATCCAACAGCACTTTTGCCACACTCCGCAGCAAAAAAATAAATAGATCGATAGATGAACGAGACACTGACACGAATGGAGTTGTTGGCTCCAACGTAGTACTGATCAACGGTCTTGAGCCACCCAACATCATCGTGGGAGTGAGGCACCAAGTGGACGTTGATTTTGTCGGGGACGATCCTCTGCGTCGTGTTGTACTCTATGTACTCCGATTCAGCCACCCAAATCGCCGCCACCAAAACGACAAGTACCACCCAAGCAGTGGCCATCGTCACTGTGGGACTGTTACCACTTACTACTTACCGCTCTTTTCAGGTCAACCGATTTTGCAGTGTTGTCGTTGCCTTATACTAATGTTGAGTGTTTGGTGTCTGAATTAGAAAGCTTGGTTCAACTGTGGAGTGCTGGGGTAAGCATATTCCAGTAAGTAAGAAAAGGATGTCTATGAAAATAAGAAAATAAAATTAAAAATCAAAATAAATTAAATTTAAAATAGCTCGTTTAGATGTCTAAATTTATATAAAATGAGTCATTTAAATCTCCTTTTTAAGTCATGAAATGACTTGTTTTAATTTAAGACACTAAGTAAGTCATTTTACACTTCATTATACTTTCATATGGCACATGATATGTCAAAATATCACTTAATATTATGTATTAACATTTAATTGACCAGAATATTAAATAAAAGTGGGATGAAAGCTTGTCATATGAAGAAGAATCAATAGTCATCGTGGATAGGCGGATCAAGAAGCTTCGATCGAAGGAAGTGGCCTCGATGAAAGTTATATGGAGGAACCACTCCATCAAGGAAGTCACTTGAGAAGTCGAAGAAATAATAAGGATTAAATATTCACATATTTTCCTTCCTCAAGGTATGTTTTAGATTTGGGGACCAAATCCCTTTTAAGAAAAAAGTATGTAATATCCCAGGTACACATGTCCCTATACAAATCTAATATGTCCTTGAGGTCCTCCGAGTCCCACTCGTATTATTGGGAAGGACCTAGATGCATGAAAGACCCTTGGGATGTAGAACTTGTGTTGCTGACACTACTATAGCGATCCAATGAACGGTGTGCGGTCGACAATTTTGGGAGCTTTGTGAGACCGCTATAACGATCGGGTGTTTTCTAGTGGGAGGTGCTTAGGCCTCTTAACCACTATAGTGGTACCCCTCAACAACAGAACAGTGCAAAACAACACAATTTAACTTAATGAAACCCTTTAACCCTTTTTAAACCCTCAAACTTGGGCTTCCTCCTCCATTTTCAAAACCCTTGCCCCCAAACTCCCTTTCCTCCCCATTCCAATCTTCCTTCACCAAGCTCAAAAGTAAGGAATTTTTATTAGTTTATGTCATCTTTGTAATACCTCGAGTATACGTGTCCATGGTCAAGCTAGTACGACGTTAGGGTTCCTCAGGACCCATCCATGTTGCCGAGATGACCGCGAAATGCATGAAGGGCCAAGGATGTAGGTTTGGTGTTGCTGCTGCAAAATTCTTTAGAACAGGCTTGCTGCAACGGGGGATACTCGTTGTAGTGAGTAGGGCAAGCTGAGCTAACCCTCAGGTGTTAGCTAGGCTCGCTGCAACGAGCAAATGACAACACAGTAGCAAAATGACATAGTTTCACTAAAACGTCCCTTTCTCTATAAATACACCCCAAGCTCGGGCTCCCCTCTACAAACCCCAACCCTAACCCCCAAAGGAGCTCTCCAACCTTTATTGTCTCAATCACACACCATTCCTTCTTCTTCTAAGATTAAACATAAGGATTTTGTTAGTTTTGCTATCTTTTTCCCTTTCATTTCATGTCTTATGGTTTGAGTTGTTATTATTCTCTATTGTTGTCAAGTGAGAGTGCTCCCCTAATATTGTTAAGAGTTGATCTAGGGTTATTTGGGATACCCATAGATTATTTATGAGTCTATGTTGCTTCATGGCAGTTGTTGGTGTCATTCCAAACTCTCAAAGTCAAGTTAGTGGTGCCCACATACTCTCGATCCCAAACGGTGAGTGAGTTTAAACTCATTGCCTTATTTCTTACCATTATGATTATATGTGTAGCACTATGATTGTTAAATATGAATTTAGAAGTAAAACTATTTATTTACATGATTTTCCAAACTATGCCAAATCTAGCAAAGATTATGATTTTGAATATAGCATAAAAATGTGTTTTAAAAAAACCATGGGACCATGATTGATATATTGTATGTTATGGTTATGTTTTATGTGCTCAAATTTAAAAGATTTATTGGAAAATATATGATTTAGTAAGTTTACTAAAATTATCGAATACATTCTATGGTCTTAAATTATTGTTACACTTAAGGAGATTTCAGGAAGATTTTAGAATATCAACTTTAATTATTATGAATAGATACATAATAGTGGATGATTTAGTTTTTGAATAAATATGTTATTCGTTTTAAGAGTTTCATGATTTAGAACCCCAAGCATTTTGAACTACGATATTAGAGTTATCAAGTATATGAGAATATTTTGACTTGAGATATGAATTTAGAAATTCAGCTTTATGGTACTAAGAAGTATGAATTTCAGTATGATTCATAGTAACTACCACATACATATTCTATAGACTTGAAATTAGAATGCCTGCAAGAGTTGGTTCCTTGGACATGATTTTCATAGCCATAGTTACGCCAAAGTAAGATTGTTAGTGTTATATGAATCCAGATGTAATATCTCAAATACGAAATTTATTAGTATATGAACTACTACTACAGATATATATTCTATGGACTTGAAATTGGAATGTCTGTAAGCGGTGGTCCCTTGGGCACAATTTTCACAGCCACAATTACTATTACTACTACTATGCTAAAGTAAGATTGTTAGTGTTATATGAATCCAAATGTAATATCCCAAATACGGAATGTTAAGTAATGGCGGGCCCAAAGTGCAGAAACAGTAGCACAATAAAATCAGAGTGAATATTAAGTCATGGTGGGACCCGCTTGACACTATTCACTATTCATGTGAATAATGTTCAGCAGTCGGATTGAGTTACTATTCTTGTGAATAGTAATATCAATGTCACTATTCACTAGAGTGGGACCCACATCACTATTCACGCCAACAAAATCAATATGCGGAAGCGTAATACAAATATGACACCAGGAATTTACGTGATTCAGCTTAAATCCTACATCCACGGGCAAAGATGACAACCAAATATTCCACTATGGAAATATGATGAAGATACAAAAGGTGAATACACTCCACTCAACCCAAATCCCAAATACACCCTAAATATCTTACAATATTTTTCTCACTAATGTATACTCTCAACTCACAAAAGAGAAGAACTCATATATAACAGATAGCTCTACTCTACAACTAAAGGAGGAGAGAATTTTGTTTGTGTTGGTGATGTTCTCTATTGATGCATTTTGAGCAAGGAGAACAAGCCTTTATATAGGCATCAACCCAACAAACTTCCACCTAACTTCACTTACATAATATTTATTTTTCAAACAAAATCTATAGATTTCTTGGGTTGGCACCGCAAACATAGAAAGTATGATGTTTCAGCCTTTTTCTTTGAAAACATTTTCTCATTTGTTGAAAAGTCAAGCCATCCTTTCAACAAATCTCCACCTTGGCTTGATTTTCATCAAGTTTTTGAAGTCGTCTTCTCCAATGTGCCCATGAGGGCACTCACATATTTTGAATACCAACTAAGTCCAAACAATGCTTAAACTTAGCTATCGTGATTGCTTTTGTTAACATATCTGCTGGATTATCTGAGGTACCAATCTTCTTCATTGTAATGGTACGTTGAGAAATAATCTCTCGAATGAAGTGATATTGGACATGTATATGTTTGGTTCTCTTATGATACATTTGATTTTTGGTCAAATGTATGGCACTTTGGCTATCACAATAAATAGTTGCGACATCTTGTTCCAAGCCCAAATTGCCTACCAAACTCCTGAGCCAAATGGCTTCCTTCATCGCTTCTGCTACTACCATGTATTCGGCTTCTATGGTGGATAATGCAATAGTAGACTGTAAAGTCACTTTCCAACTAATTGCACTTCCTGACAGCGTGAAGACATATCCCGTCAGAGATCTTATTTTGTCAATATCTCCAGCATAATCAGAGTCAACATATCCAATAACACTACCACCAATGTTAGAAATTCTATCATATACTAAGCCAATATCTGCAGTACCTCGAAGATATCGAAGTATCCATTTCATTGCCTGCCAATATATCTTGCCAGGATGCCCTATATATCTGCTAACAACACTAACGGCATCTGAAATATCCGGTCGAGTGCATACCATAGCATACATGATACTTCCAACTGAACTAGCGTAAGGAATGTGTGACATATGTTCCTCATCTTCAGTGGACTGTGGTGAATGTGCGACTGATAATCTAAAATGGGCTGCCAACGGAGTACTCACAGGCTTTACATCTTGCATTCCAAAGCGCTGAAGTACTTTTTCAATATACTTCTTTTGAGACAAATATAATTTGCCAGCACGCCGATCCCTGTGAATTTCCATGCCTAAAATCTTCTTAGCTTCTCCTAGATCTTTCATTTCAAATTCATCACTCAGTTGCTTCTTTAGCTTCTTGATCTTAGACATACTCTTAGCAGCAATGAGCATGTCATCAACATAAAGCAACAAATAGATAAACGAATCATCTTAGAGTTTTCTGTGGTAAACACAACAGCCATAGTCACTCCTTGAGTAACCTTGACTTAACATGAAAGTGTCAAATCTCTTATACCACTGGTGAGGAGATTGCTTTTAGCCATATAATGACTTCTTGAGGAGACAAACATAGTCCTCCTTGCCTTGAGCAATGAAACCTTCAGGCTGCTGCATGTAGATCTGTTTTTCAAGCTCACCATGAAGAAAAGCTATATTGACATTGAGCTGTTCAAGTTCTAGGTCAAACAGTACAACCATAGCGAGCAACACCCAAATGGAGCTATGTCTTACAACAGGAGAGAATACTTCATTGAAGTCTATTCTTTCCCTTTGGCTAAAACCTTTTGCAACTAAGCATGCTTTGTACCTAGCCAGTTCAACTCCAGGGGATCCTTCCCTCTTCTTGAAAATCCATTTGCAGCCAACAACTTTATGTCCTTTAGGTGGTTTCACTAACTCCCAAGTCTGATTCTTATTAAGAGACTCCATCTCTTCACTCATTGCAGCAATCCATTGTGCAGACTCTTCACTCAAGATAGCCTCATGGTATGTGGTGGGATCTTCTGATTCCATATCCTCTACCACTAAAAATGCAAAAGAGACTATGTCTGCATGACCATACCTCTATGGTGGTTTTATTTGCCTTTTTTCTCTATCTCTTGTAAGACTATGATGTTATAACTGTTGTTGTGCATCCTGCGACATCATCATTATCTTGTTCTTCTTCTTAAATGGGCTGATCAGAGGCATCTTCTTCCATCTGCTTTGGTGGTTCAGCTTTAAACTCCACCTGTTTGCTAGCATCTTGGTCTTTTATTGTATCGTCAAGCTCCTTTTTCGGATGAAGCATGGATGATTCATTGAACTTTACATCTCTGCTAATTATGAATTTGGATGTCTTAGGTTCAGTGCACCATAATCTATAACCTTTGACCCCAGTTTGTTATCCGAGAAATATGCATTTTAATGCTATTCGCTCAAGCTTTCCATCATCAATATGAGCATATGCAGGACAACTAAAAATTCTCGAATTTGAATAATTAGCAGAAGCACCAGACCATACCTCAGTAGCAGTCTTTAAATCGATCGCAGTTGACGGAGATCGATTCACCAAATAGCAAGCCATATTGATAGTTTTAGCCCAAATTCTTTAGACAAACCAACATTAGAAAGCATACAACGAGCCCTCTCCAAAAGAATTCTGTTCATACGTTTAGCTACTCCATTTTGTTGTGGAGTCTTTCGCACAATACGATGTCGTACTATGCCTTTATTTTCACAAAACTCATTGAATTGACCTTCACAGAACTCCAAACCATTATCTATTCGGAGGCACTTGATTTTCTTGCTAGTCTGGTTCTCAATAAGCACTTTCCATTTCGTGAAAGTATGGAACACATCATTTTTGTGTTTCAGAAAATAAACTCATACATTCCTTGAGAAATCATCAATGAATGTCAATAGGTATCTAGCACCACCTCTTGATGGAACAGGCGCAGGGCCTCACAAGTCATAGTGGATGTAATCAACCTGCCCTTAGTTCTACGGATAGCAGTGCTAAACTTGACTCTAGTTTGCTTTCCATAGACACAGTGTTCACAAAAATCAAGTTTCCCAACTTTGTGATCACCTAGCAAGCCACGCTTGCTCAAAATTGAGATTCCAGTTTCACTCATATGCCTTAAACGCATATGCCACAAGCGAGTAGTATCTGATTCTGAATTAGATGAGGATGATACTGAGGCAGCACCAACAACTGTACTTCCTTGAAGTAAATAAAGGCCGTTGATTAACTTTCCTTTAATCATAATAAAAGCACCTTTGGAGATTTTTAAAACTCCACCTTCACCAGAATACTTATAACCTTGAAAATCAAAGACGCCCAAGGATATAAGATTTTTCTTCAAGTCTAGTATGTACCAAACATTAGTCAAAGTTCTCACAACTCCATCATGCATCTTGATTTGGACTGTTCCAATGCCAATGACTTTACAGGGCATATCATTCCCCATAAGGACAACACCATCATCTATTGACCGGAAAGTTGTAAACCAATCTTGGTTCCGACACATATGGTAGGAACATACAGAATCAAGCATCCAAGTATCACTAATTGAACTGGTTGATACTGCAAGAACATTATTAGTACTTTCAGCAACACTTGCTGCATCACTTGAATCTTTGTCCATTTTGTCTTTGTGCTTCGGACATTCTACTCTCCAGTGCCCTTCCTTCTTGCAATATCGACACTTGCCTTTACGATGTCTAGACTTAGATCTAGACTTTCCTCTGCTATTACTTGACTCGATTTCCTTTGACCTCCCTTCAGCAAACAAGCCAAATGCGGTATCCTCACGACTGCCAGCATTATGCTTCATTTTGTCACGACTTAAAAGTGCGGATTTAACCTCATCAATTTTAAGACTTTCACGACCATATATGAGCGTTTCATGAAAGTGCTTATAGGAAGGAGGTAAAGAATAAAGCAACATCATTACTTGTTGCTCACTTGAAAATGTCTCGTCCATATTTTTTAGATCTGTGACGAGTGACTTGAACTCAGCTATGTGAGAACGGATTGATGTCCCTTCTATCATACAGAGTATGTACAGACGTTGCAACACACCGAGATGGTTAGCCATCGTCTTAGTCATATATAATGACTCTCACTTAGTCCATAGCGATTCTGCTGTTTTCTCTAAAAGGACTTCCTACAGCACATCATCTGTAATGCATAACTGAATAATAGAAAGAGCCTTTTAATCGGCATCTTTCCATTTAGATTCCTTCATTGTCTCGGGTTTATTTTCCTTGTCAAAAAGTGCTACTTTTACACCTTGTTATATAAGAGCAGCCATCGTACGGACCTTCCACATGCCAAAATTAATGTGCCCATCAAATTGCTGAATATCAAATTTTGCAGTAGACATTTTAAACAAATTAGCCCAAAACTCTATAAGAGCTCTGATAGCAGTTTGTTGAGTAATGGGGGGCCCAAAGTGTAGAAACAGTAACACAATAAAATCAAAGTGAATAGTAAGTCATGGTGGGACCCGCTTGATACTATTCACTATTTACGTGAATAATGCTTAGCAGTCGGATTGAGTTACTATTCTTGTAAATAGTAAGATCGATGCACTATTCATTGGAGTGGGACCTACATCACTATTCATGCCAACAGAATAAATATGTGGAAGAGTAATACAAATATGACACTAGGAATTTACGTGGTTCAACTTAAAGCCTACATCCACGGGCAAAGACGACAACCAAATATTCTACTATGGAAATATGATAGAGATACAAAAGGTGGACTCACTTCACTCAACCAAAATCCCAAATACACCCTAAATATCTCACAATATTTTTCTTACTAGTATATACTCTCAACTCACAAAAGAGAAGAACTCATATATAACAGATAGCTCTACTCTACAACTAAAGGAGGAGAGAATTTTGTTTGTGTTGGTGATGTTCTCCATTGATGCATTTTGAGCAAGGAGAACAAGCCTTTATATAGACATCAACCCAACAAACTTCCATCTAACTTCACCTACATAATATTTAGTTTTCAAACAAAATCTATAGATTTCTTGGGTTGGCACCATAAACATAGAAAGTATGATGTTTTAGCCTTTTTCTTTGAAAACATTTTCTCATTTGTTGAAAAGTCAAGCCATCCTTTCAACACAGAATTTATTAGTATTTGAACTACTACTACATATACATATTCTATGGACTTGAAATGGAATGGGTGCAAGCGGTGGTCCCTTGGGTATGATTTTCACAGCCACAGTTACTACTACTACAGATAATAATGCAACCCTACTACTACTACTATATAGATAGTAATGCAACCCATGTTGCACGAGGCACACGGGATTGCATATACTACTACTAGTACTACTACTATTATTATTATGTAGATAGTAATGCAACCCATGTTGGACGAGGCACACGGGATTGTATACACTACTACTACTCCTACTATTATTATTATATAGATAGTAATACAACCCATGTTGCACGAGGCACACGGGATAATATATACTACTATTATTACTACAACTATTATTATTATTATTATTATATAGATAGTAATGCAACCCATGTTTTATGAGGCACACGGGATTGCATATCCTACTGCTACTACTATTATTATTATATAGATAGTAATGCAACCCGTGATGCACGAGGCACACGGGATTACGTATAATATTATTTATATATTATTATTGTCACGACCCGACTTGGGCATGTGACCAGCACATGAGAAACATCATTCCCACATATGTCTCGTGATCTGTATCATCTCTACATGCACATTTGGATTATGAAAAATCCATGAAATATGTCTTATTCTACATACAAATCACTTATTCTTGAATCCATATTTACAAAATCAAAATGTCTTAGTAACTTTCAAAGGCTAATATCATAATATCACAAAATATGTATGAAGTCCTTACATATAAAGAGTCTATGGAAAGCATAAATTATATAGTTCAAATAATATCCTAATATACAAGACTATGCAAAATGTAACCACGCCCTACAGTCCGAGATCCTGCCTGCATTACATTGGAGCACATTTAGAGCAGAATATCAGACACCTCACCTAATGAACTCAGCAACTGAAATCTAACGCTGCTGGGAGGAAGATGGTGTAAAAACACCCTCAACAGTTACAGTATCTGTAAAATATGAAAAGAAACAAAGGGATGAGTTTTGTAACCAAAACTCAGTGAGTGAGTCTTCACTTGGAACCCCCTTTATGGGACACCAACAGAGGATACACAACACCAGAATAATAGTAATAGTAATAAAGTGTCGAATCATTTCACAATTATAATCATGTATCAAATCTTAGCTTTCTATAAACGGACCTAACAGCACTCTAATACAGAAATAGTAATTTCTGCTCTGGTTACACACAAAATTTATGACGTAACAAAACTCTGAGTATAAATCTCTAGTCATATCTGGGCATTACATATCGTCGTCCCTGGTATGAAAATAAATTATTTGTTATCTCTGGCCCTAGGCTACTTGGTACCAAGGTTAATGGATCAACTGCCGTTAATTCACAACCTGTTTCTCTATATTTACTGCCATCTCAACTAGAAATTTCACTCTTTTCTCTATCATTTCCAAAGTCTTTTATTCTAGGATTCAAAATCTCTCTTTATATAACAACATGTGGTATCAGAATCACATGATCATAAAAGTAGCTCTAAATGATTAAATTAGCAATGCAACTATACAAAAACTCATCCTCAATAGGAAATATCCCATGGTTTTCAAGAAAACACATTTTCTAATTTAACCAATAGTTCATAACACAATATTTCCTAGAAATCTTAGTTCACAAAATAAACTCTAAAATCATACATACTCTCATGTTTTAGGTGAAAATAGATATAACCATTAACACAGAAGTTACAAATGTGAACTCACTCACCTGAAATGACAATAGACACAGGAATAGCACCAACAGAGTTTTAGGAAGTAGCAACGGCACTCTTATCTACCATTAAAGCAGTAAAATACTAGGTTAACCTCTAAACAACTTAAGTCTACGCTTATTATACTAAAGGAACTTCCTTCCTTAAACCTTTGAGGAATCATTAAAAATTCCTCTAAAATAAGAATGGAGAAAGGAAAGCAAAACTATGATAATCATATACCTTAATGCTTGAAAGATGAGAAATCCAAGTTGGATATGAAGAAAATTGAAGAAAAATGAAGTTTTGGGGGTGAGAGGAGGTGGAGGATGAAGTTTCTTGAGTTTGGGGTGTTTTTTGTGTTTTGAACCCCAAAATGGGGGTATTTATTGAAATTTTGAGCACTGCAGCGCTCACTGGAGTGCATAATTTTGGTAATTGGAATCGCCTTACTGTTCTAGGACCGCTGCAATGCTCACTGAGTGTTACAGCACTCACCAGAATGGTTTTTCTCCTAACTTTGGATTGTAATTCAAGTTATAGTATATATTGGATTGAGTTATCTCAAGTTAATGTCCTTATTTATTTTATTCTCCATTAACTTTAAAATATAAATGTAAATAAAGGAATACCCCCCATTTGGATTCAAATAAAATATAAAAAAAATGAAAATCCCAACAAATCAAAATCCAAATTTTTGGGTTTTAGTTCAAATTCGAGAATTTCTATAATTTTATAAACTTGTAGGCTAAAATTGGGATGTTTAAAGGTTTCATAAAATTTATTGAAAATCATTCTTGAACTTATTTTTCCCTGGGAAATAGTTGTCGGGGCTTTTAATCCCAAGAATATAGCTCTATCGTATAGCCCTCCAAGGACGCGTAGGGTCCTGACTTGGTGAAATACAAGACCCGGAATGACAGATAAGGGTAACTGGCAACTCTTCTTGATTCTAAAAAAATTTCTAACCTTTTAATTTGAGTAAAGAATCACTCTCATCCCTGAAATTGCACGCGTGAGTCACTTTCATCCCTGAAATTGCACATGTAAGTCACTTTTGTCCCTGAAATTGCATGCGTAAGTCACTTTCATCCCTGAAATTTGGGAATTAACTCTTTAGTCCCTGAAATTGCATTTCATAGGTCACATTAGCCCATGAAATTTGAAAAATTAACTCTTTAGTCCCTGAAATTGCATTTCGCATGTCACATTAGTCCCTGATCAAATTAACTCTTTAAAGACTAATGTGCAATTTCATAGACTAATGTGGCCTACAAAATACAATTTCAGGGACTAAAGTGATACTTTCCAAATTTGAGGGACTAACGTGACCTATGAAATACAATTTCAGGGACTAAAGCGTTGATTTCCAAATTTCAGGGACAAAAGTGACTTATGCGGTTAATTTCAGGGACAAAAGTGATACTTTACTCCTTTTTATTTAAACTAGGGTATTACTATCATTATTATTATTATTGCTATATAGATAGTTAGGAAGCCCGTGTTGCAGGGTTAGATTATTATATTGTTATAATACTTATATATATATAGTGGCGAGCACCTGCAAGTGTCATTTTATGTTTTTTTTCTTTCTTTGCAGTTTCGTTATATACTTCTAGTATATTTTAGGCACCTCAACAGGATGTGCAGACTTCAAATAATGTGACAACATGTATGACAATAGTATGCTCTTTTGATGCCATGTCATTATTTGACTCAGGATTCACCTACTCTTCTGTATCCCTATTCTTTGCTAGACGGTTTTGGAGTTCCCGTAAGGATCTTGACAAGCCATTTTTAGTTAGGGTACCTTCGGGAAAGCCTATCCTTATTCAGACAGTATATAGATCACGCAAAGTCAAAGTTGGTGACATGGAAGCACTAGCAGATTTGAAAGTGTTGGACATGTTTGAGTTTGACGTTATTCTGAGCATGGATTAGTTCCCCATGCCATGCCATGGTAGATTGTTATAGAAAGGTAGTGAGATTCAAGGTCCCGAGTGATGAGCCAAGGGAGTTTCTAGGCACATGATGCTCAACACCGACGAGCTTAATATCAACTATGAATGCACTACAGTTGATGGATAGAGGTAGTTACGGGTTTTTAACTGCAGTCAGGGATGTAGAGGCAGAGACACCACGTTTGGACATAGTTTTAGTGGCTAATGAGTTTTCAGATATGTTTCTAGATGATTTGCCAGGTATGCCACTAGAGAGAGAAATAGAGTTTGGGATAGAGCTTGAACTAGGAGTTATGCCCATCTCTATACCCTCGTACAGCATGGCTCTAGCAGAATTAAGAGAATTGAAAGTGCGGTTACATGAGTTGTTGGAGAAGAGTTTATAGGGCCAAGTACCTCTCCATGGGATGCTCTAGTGTTGTTCATTAAGAAGAAAGACGGGTCGATAAGGATGTGTATAGATTATAGGCAGCTAAACAAAGTGATGATTAAGAACCGATACCCCTTGCCTTGCAGAGATGATCTTTTTCACTAGCTTCAAGGGGCAACATATTTTTCCAAGATTGACCTTCGATCTGGTTATCATTAGCTGAAGATTAAGGATGAAGATATTCCTAAGACGACTTTTAGGACTCATTATGGACATTATGAGTTCTTAGTAATATCCTTTAGGTTAGCCAATGCCCCAGCAGCCCTATGCCATCCTTTGTGATTGTCTTCATTGATGACATCTTAGTGTATTTCAGGAGTAAAGAGGAACATGAGCAACACATGAGAATAGTTTTACAGATTTTGAGGGAGAATAAGTTGTATGCCAAGTTTTCCAAGTGTGAGTTTTGGATAGATCAGGTGGCATTCCTTGGACACACAGTGTTGAAGGATGGTATTTTGGTAGATCCAAAGAAGGGGGAAGTAGTGTAGCAATGGCCTAGACCTATAACAGTTTTAGAATTCCATAGTTTCTTAGGCTTAGCAAGATATTACAAGCAGTTTATTCAGGATTTTTCGAGGATTGCAGCATCTATGACTAAGCTAACATAGAAGAATGTCAAGTTTTAGTGGACAAATGAGTGTGAAGAGAGTTTTTAGAGGCTCAAAACATGCTTGACCATGACACCAGTTTTGGTACTACATTCAGAGACAGGTGATTTTTCGGTATTCTGTGACGCTTCAAGAGTTGGACTTGGCCATGTCCTAATGCAGATGGTCAAGTTATAGCATACGCCTCACTACAACTCAAGAAATGTGAGCAGAATTACCCTACGCATGACTTGGAGATGATAGCAGTGATTTTCACCTTGAAGATTTTGAGGCACTACCTATACGGAGAGACTTGTGAGATTTTCACAAATCACAAGAGCTTGAACTACATATTCCAACAGAAGGATCTGAACTTAAGATAGCGCAGATGGCTTAAGTTGTTAAAAGATTATGACTGTATGATCTCTTACCACCCAAGGAAGGCGAATATAATGGCAGATGCTTTAAGTAGGAAGGCGAATATAGTGGCAGATGCTTTAAGTAGGAAGTCGGCAAGCAGTTTGGCCCACATAGCGCCAGTGAGGCAGCAATTAGTGGAAGATATCCACAAGTTGGAAGCTGAGGGAGTTCAATTCAGCCTCAGTGAATCAGGGGCTTTATAGCTCACATCGAGGCTCAATCAACCTTGGTGAGACAAATTAATGCATGGCAGGGTGACGATCCAAAGCTAGCTAAGTTGATTGAGGATATTTGTAAGGGTGAGAACACAGAGTTCTCAATTGATGCTGAATGTGTGTTACACTTTGGGAACCATTTATGCATGCCAGTAGTGGGTGAGTTGAGGAGAAAAATAATGGAAGAAGCCCATAGCATAGTATACTCAATGCACCCAAGATCAGCTAAGATGTATTAGGATCTAAAACAATTGTTCTAGTAGGATGATATGAAGAGAGATATCGGTGACTTTGTAGCTAGGTGCTTGGTGTGCCAACATGTCAAGGCTGAACAGCAGAAGCTAGCAGAGTTACTTCAGTAGATAGATATTCCAGAATGGAAGTGGGAAAGGATAACCGTAGACTTCGTAGTTGAGTTACCTCGAACCACCCTCTATATGGGTAATAGTAGACAGGATGACCCAGTCAACACACTTTTTACCAGTAAGGACTACTTTCAGTGCAGCACAGTATGCTCAGTTATACATCAATGAGGTATCCATCATATCTGATAGAGTGTCCCAATTCACTTCATGGTTCTGGAGGGTATTTTCAGGAAGCCCTTGGGACGCGTGTAGATTTGACTACAGCATTTCATCCCAAGACAAATGGTCAGTTGGAAAGGATGATACAAACCTTAAAATATATGCTCACACCCTATGTACTAGATTTCAAAGGGAGTTGATGTGATCACTTACCCTTGATTGAGTTTTCATACAATAACAGTTATCAGGCGAGTATCTAAATGGAACCATTCGAAGCCTTGCATGGAAGGCATTGTAGGTCTCCCATCGAGTGGTTTGAGCTTAGAGAAGCTAAGTCCTTGGGTCCCGACCTAGTTCAAGAAACCTTAGAGATGGTCCAGTTAATTAGAGGGTGCCTTTTAGTAGCAAAGTCCAAGTAGAAATCTTATGCAGATAACCGTCGGTGTGACTTGGAGTTTACAGTTAAGGACCATGTGTTTCTGAGGGTATCGTCTATGAAAGGGGTAGGTAAGCGAGAAAGTTAAGCCCTCGTTTTATCGACCCGTTTGAGATTTTAGAGAGAGTTGGAGAAGTGGCCTACAGGTTGGCATTGCCGCCCAAATTGTCAGCTACACACCCAGTGTTTCATGTTAGTATGCTTAGAAAATATATGCTTGACCTGTCTCACATGCTCACTCTGCAAACAGTCCAAGTTGATGAGAGTTTATCCTACAAAGAGGAACCAGTTGCCATCATGGATAGGCAAATCAAGAAGCTTTGCTCAAAGGAGGTAGTCTCAGTGAAAGTTATCTAGAGGAACCATTCCGGCATGAAAGCAACTTAGGAAGCTGAAGAAGTCATGAAAATCAAATATCTCCTTCTTTTTCCATCTTAGGGTACGTCATTCAGATTTGGGGACTAAATCTCTTTAAGGGGTAGTATATAATATCCCAAATATGAAATTTAATAATATATGAACTATCATTATTATTATTTATTTTTACTACTACTACTACTACTATTATTATTATTATATAGATAGTAATGCAACTCGTGTTGCACGAGGCACACGGGATTGCATATAATATTATTATATAGATAATTAGGAAGCTCGTGTTGCACGGGTTAGATTATTATATTATTATAATACTTATATATATAGAGAGGTAGTGGCAAGCACCTGCAAGTGTTATTTTATGTTCTTTCTTTCTTTCTTTCTTTGCAGTTTCCTTATATACTTCTAGTATATTTTAGGCACTTCAAAATATTTCCAAATATTTTTTTAAGAACCCTAGTTGCCGAAGGAATTTTTCCTAGAGAGAAAAACATGGGTTCTCTCAATTTTCTCCTATTAATCTCTTCCGGTAAGTGATCTTCATGGAATTTAGCCAATTCCTCCCCATTTTTATATAACCTGTGAGTTTGGATACTATTACGCACAGTTTTCTACTAAGTGGTCTGCTAGAGGACTAGCTCACCTACAAAAGGAACCTAGTGTGGTGTCCATTTATGAGATCTAGTTAGGTATCCATCAGATTAGCCATTGGCTCAGATTCAGGTATTCAGCTTAAATATTTACGTACAAAACATCTCCTATTTTTCTACTAGTATTGCCATGGATTCAGTTAATTTATTTTTATCAGTACAGTTATATGTAATTATATATAAAATGTTTTATATCAATTGCATGTATATGGTAAGTATTTTTATTGTTGTCCCATATGGGCTGTGAGTGGAGGCTCACTCATTGAGTTTTGATGAACTCACCGCCCTCTTTTCCTTCCCCTACATATGCTATTGGCTTAGTTGTACTACAAGATCCTCTCTAGTAGTGCTACAGCTTCCTTGGTGAGCTTTGCTTTGGAGTGGAGCTTATTATTGGTTATGTCAGTTTAGTAGTACTCCAATAATTGTGTAGGCAAGATCCCAGACATGTGTTATATTATTTTAATTAATTTCATGATTTCAGTTATTTGTTTAATTATGTTTGGCTTTGCTCCAAATTATGGATTTTATGCAGCTTTATGTTCAAGATTTATGATTAAAAATATTTTCAGAATTATGAAATTTAGTTAAATTTGAGATATTTAGAATATATTTGATTTATTTATACATAATAGCAAGTCACGTTATCAGAGGCTTTCGCGGGGATTCACTCCCTCACATGCTGGACACGTTCTCTAGGCGGGTCATGACACCAGAATTCTCAGAGTACTAAGAATTTAAGAGTTTTAATATTTTAGTTAGGGGCTCTTGTTTGTCAAGTATGGAGCACCCATCGTTCAGTTATGGTTTTTGTCAAACTAATTTAGTCGGTAGAAATAAAGAGACGGATTGTGAGTTAATGGCAATAATTCCATTATCCTTAGTATACCAAGGCCTACCATGGGCAAATTATCCTTATCTAGATTAGTCCTCTAGGGACGCGGTTTAACAGGGACCATTAAGATTTTAGACAGAAACTCTTGTTCGCTAAGGACTAAGCACCACTTTTCAGTTGATTTAAGCAATTATTATTACTAGCATTATTATGTATTCATTTATTACATTCAGTGTGCTATTTCTTGATGCTTTATCGCACCTCAATTAAAATTATTTCATGATAGATTTTAAATAGAAATGTTTTTTTATTCATGATGAGCTATAATGAAGAGTGTTTTCTTGCATAGCTATATATGTAAATATCAAATGGTTTATGTTTGTTGCATATATATTGCATTATGTATATTCTTTGATTGTTCCATATGGGTGATGGGTGAGAATCTACTCATTGAATTCGTTGACTCACCATTCTCCTTTTGTTCCTCATAATTGCATGTACAGATATTGTTCAGCCTCCTGTTTGGTAGATGCAGCTATTCTTATAGTGAGTCTTACTTTGTAGTAATGCATAGTTTAGATCATGTAGAGTAGAGGGCTCTAGTAGACATGCATGCATGATCCAAACCACACATTATTTCAGATTATGTATTTAATTTCAGAATTAGAAACATCTATGTATATATTCACTGATTTCAAGGATGAATTTGAGATTGTAGATTTTGATAAGAATTATGTAACAAGCTAGAGATGAATTTACAATTTAGTTCAAGTGTTAAATTGATTTTATAGTATGATTAAAATGCTTTTAAGAGCGTTATATATCAAGTATTTCAGTTTTATGATTCTAGGTATCAAGTTTTGAGTAAAGTTTTAGATGAAGATTTAGATAAAATTATGTTTACAAAATAAAAAGTATGTTATACCATGCATATAGAGAGACTCAGAGGTCATGAGGCTTACGTGGGGATGAGATTCCTCATGTGCCAATCACGTTTCCAAGTGGTTGCGACAATCTTCCTCTATATACTTCCATGTTCTTGGGTATGAGGTGTCTATGTTCTTAGTTGTTGTCAAATAAGAGTACTCCCCCAATGGTGTTAGAGTTGGCTTAGAGTTTTCGAGAGATACCCATAGATTAATTTTGAGTTTTGTAATTGTTATGGCAAATGTTGGTGCCATCCCCACTCCACGAAACTCAGTTGATGTTGACATCATTCATTCCTCCTCTCCAGGTGAGTGGGTTCAATCATGTGGCTTTTATTTTGGCTATTAGAGTTATTTTCTTAGCTTTTGGCACAAATGTATGATTTTTAGAGATTATTTCAAGACTAGCATAAACTATTGATGATTTTGATAATGCTTATGAACTGATAATTTTCAAGAGAGCATGAAATTGTATATGAAAACTCATCGGACCATTTGTAGCTAAAATAATTTTATGAATAGCTTGATTTGAAATATAGATACATCAATGCATGTATAGAGATGGTATGAGTATCCATTGTTTTTCAAGAGAGATGTGTTTATGAGATTTTTACTTGAAATTCAAAGTTAGAGCACAGTTATGAACTTTAGAGTAGGATTTCCATGTTTTCATGATTTTAAGGCTAGACGATAGTTATAGAGAAATAAATAATGAGTTAACAATTATAAGAGTTCATTAACCTAAGTACCAAGTTGCGTTTTGTCCTTCATAGGACAATCTCATCCCAAAGTATGCAGAGATGGAACCTAGTTAGGTGTCCAAATTCAGGACCTTGTGAGGTACCCATAGAGTTCAAAGCAAATCTAGAGAATTATATTATTATGCCATATATTTTATACATAACCAGAGATCCTTGTTTCTCTATTAGAGTATTGTTATTTATAAATTACAGAGATTGCCGATTTTCTTTCAGTTAATATGTATGTAAATATGAAAAATGGTTTTAGAGTGATTGCTTGTCGTCTGTCCCATGAGAGGGTTACGGGTGAGAATCTACTCATTGAGTTTTAGATGAAACTCATCCCTTTCCTTTTTTCCCCCTTTCAAATATAGTAGCTACTGCAAGTCCTTCTCAACCACCTCCTTGCCAGCAATTGTAGACACGTCAATTGGTGAGCTTCATCTTGGAGTGAAGTGTCTTTTGCTTTTGGCTATAAAGTGCTCCAATGACAATGCGGACAGCTTCCTGAACCGTACAGTTATATTTTTGCATCTTGTTTACTATGGTTCATTTTCTATTTAAAATGATATAGCTTTCACAGTTCTTTTGTATAAAGCAATTCGATATATTTATATTACAGTTACAGTTTCATACTTGATTTATGAAATGGGTATTATGATTTTGAAAAATGCAAGTTGATTTATGATTAGAGATGGATTTTATGATTTAAAATATGCATGTAATACAACTCAGTGACTATAAGACTTACGTGGGGATAAAATTCTTTGTGCCGATCACGTTTTCCTAATCAGGCAGTGACAGCTTGCCCTCATGCTGCTGGTCCTGCACACAACGCTACTCATGGTCTTCTAAGATAGTGTTTGGAATGATTGAAATTAGAAAATGAATTGATTTGAAATGGTTTGATTTTTAAGTTAAATATTATGTTTAGAATGATAAAATGAAAAAGAAAATGAATTGATTTAGAAATTTAATTTTATGCTTCCAATAGAATAGATGGTGTTTGGGATTATTAAAATTGAAGACAAATTGATTTGATTTGTGTATAAATTTTAAAATTAATTCATTTCCACCCAACTCCTATAAAAAATCAAAGGATTTGCAAATTAAAAGAATGAAATTTGATAAAATTACAAATAATTTCATTTCTCAAGTTTTTTTCATTTCTAAACAAATGATTTGATTTACAAATCAATTCACTTTCATTTTTTAGTAATTCCAAACACATTCTAAAAGAACTTGTATGACTCCTTGTGGTTTGAATACATTCCAATTTGTTAAGGAATTCTTTTCAAGGGTCTACGTATTGCCTTTATCATATCCAAACAAATGTTTTCCTGACCGTCACCGTTCTTTTTTTATTTGATATGATATTGGTCTGTACCCTTCAAACGAGATACACCACAATAAACTAATTTTGTAGTAGTGTGATTCTTACGGTCTTGTATGGTAGGCACCCTTTTTTTTACTTCAAAAATTACATTGAGCACGATGAGATTTGAATCTACGACCTTATGTACTACACAAAACCCCTCATTATTAGACCAATCTTGATGGCTTTGCATTGTAGGCACCCTAAGCATAATGATCATGGAAGTCTAATATCTTTCTTATTTTTTTATTGAGTCAGCAAGTATCTGAATGCTAGCCACTCACAACGGAGCCACATGTTCAAAGCGTGAAACGTTTTTGTGCACAATCGTACCAGGCAATTACTGATCAATGACTTTCTATAAAATAAAAAATTATCATTGACAACATAAATAAATAATTTTGACCAAGTCTTCATATCCACAGAGTTACAAGGCAATATAGACCAAAATCCATTAAAACAAAATCACCTAATAAGCAATTACTGATCACTGACTCTTCATCAAAAAATGAAAAAAATGATCATTGAACCCAAAAGCACCTCAGGTTCTTTCAACAGAGATACAACCATTTCAAACACACTAAGTTATTCAACAATATGAAGTTAGAATTAACGTGTATTTAATTGCATAGCAATATGCTTAAGAAGTTTCTGGTTCTCTACAAGCCGTCAATGATTGGATCAATTAATACTCATATGGTGGACCATCATGATCACTCTGCACATGGCTCCCGTATTTATCTGCCATCATAGGCAGTGAAGGGTGCAACTCTAGGCGGGGAAATCTAAGTTTCAGGCGGAAAGCATCAACTCCATTCAAGTAGTAGTGAAAGAGCCGCTTAGCCCTAATAAAGCCAAGGCGACCATACAGAGCCAATGCTCCTTTATTTGTGACTTCTGCTTCCAATGTGACCTATATGAATGCATACACAAGAATGTGAGCCACCATGATAAGAAATTTTTGCATGCTCCTAAACAAACTTCAAATGAGTGGTTGCGAAAGCTTGTGAAGCACGCATTAAAAATGTTCCAAGAGCATATAAGAATTTCTCTAGCATGATCCTCCTTTTGACTTCCCAATGCTTCCAATTGTAGTCCAATTGTCTTGCCATTAAAGTTTGGTCTCTCTAGAATTCAAATTCTAAACAATTTCAGCTCAAGCTAAGTGCATAAATATATCCTATTCAAGATAGCTCTCGATGCCCTAGTTTTCTTCACTAAACAAGATGAATCATGATTGAATGATGACAGTAGGATTTAGCTACTTAAAAATGAAACAAGACGCTATATAGTTGCTAGCACTCAGCAAGGAAGAATATGTAAATTGAAGAACAAGGGTTATTGTACAATAAGACTGAAAATTATGTCATTCTAAGGATTGTTTTTTATCAAACAAATTAGAAGAGAGAAGAAAACAAGTGCACAACCGATGTTTTAAGAGGAAACCAACAAAAGGAGACTATCATAATCAAAATTTCATCAATATTAAATGCAGGACACCCTGACACCATTATATAACTTGAATTTGATTCTTACTATTATATCTGATTCTTTGATTTAATAGTAGATACAGCCGCTAAAACAAATATCTTAGCATTACAAAGTGAACATATGTAGATAAAACAACAAGTACAAATATTTAAATTTCAGGAAAATTGTAACCATAAATATTGATAATCAATCTTGCCTTTTTGCTGGATACTTACAAATTAAACCAATAAAATAAGTATCTCACAATCTCGTCTTTGAGCCATCTGGGCATGAATTTAAAGAAGGTAATGGCAACATGGAGAATATAAGAAAAAGGGGTTTCATATTCTCATATATGCATTCAAGTTACCAGCATGTCCTGCCCCTTATCGCAATGTCTATGCTTTGTTTTCTCATGCATACCACTATCTTAGTCACCAAAGTTCACAATAACCGCACATGAACTCTCAGTTCCGATTTCAGCATCTTTTAATGTTTGTAGACTTTCTATATTTGCAGTATATCATGAGTGAAATTGAGTGATAATGAGACAAAACAATGTGGTGTGTGGTAAGATCGAAGGTAGAACGCATGAAAAGGAAATGAGGAAAAGCAAGGGGTGGAACTAAAGAAAGAAGGGTGAAAACTATTTCTTTGCTCAATGAGTAAACAAATCAATAAGAGTAAATCATAATGGGAAGAAATTCTTGTAAGCTCAAGGTGGAAGTAATGTTCTTCCTCCCATAAGCATATCCAACATTTATGTTATTTTATAACTTGTCTGGGCCCCATCTCCCATAGTTTTACTTTAGGAGTGAATATGTTCATGGAGGGAGAAAACTTCCTACTTGAACACACAAGAATTTCTTCATGATGGAGAAGTTTAGTGTTTTCATCCCGTTTGTAGGGAATTTATTAAACCAGTATCATAGATTGCCTATTAGTTTTTACTTAAGACGTGATAATATAAAAACATATGAATCATATGATAGAAACAGTCAAGAAGAATAATTCCCAATGCTGTGTGACCTCTCAATTTTAGGAATTATAAAGCACAAACACACCATTTGCCCTTTTTTTTTTCTTGTGGCTCCAACATGGCTAAAACATGGTGGGAAAGGATATGGACACGGTGTTGTATTTTTCTTTTCCTTTTTTGTTGTTGTTGTTTTTGTTTTTTTGGTTTTTTTTTTTTTTTTTTTTGGGGGGGGGGGGGGGGTGGTTGTTGTTCCACATATATCCTCCACTGGGAAATTCTGTTTGAGGCATGATCGGACAATGAACTGTGGGCAGCTCTATCAACTAGGATTCAAATTGTGGTTGACTAAAACCTTCCACTAAACCCAATACCATTTGGCCAGAGGTTGGCTTTATTATAAACATTTAAGCGGTTTTTAACAAAACAAAAGGGGAAATAAGATGAGTTCTTCAATCGCATACCAACATCACTTCCCCCAACTTTTTCATTTCATCTTCCTAGTTGAAGCGCTATGCAACGCCAAGACATGTAGACCACAGAAAGGTTGGTATGCATCTAAACTTGGCACATACGACTTTGACTTACATCAAGGCATTGCAAATCCTGAACTCTTAAATATCAGGCACTATGAATCATCAATTTTTCTTAAATTTTCAATTACGTATACACATATGCATGTATGTATCCATGCCATGTTCTCTCACACACAAATATATGCTATGTTCATAGCCTACACTTCTGAAAAATTCGGTTTGTCCCCTCATAGGTTAGGAAACGGAACTATATTTCACATTTTCAGTTTTTATCAAACCAATCAACATGGAATTAACAAAGCTTCTCTATTCCTCTCACCCTTCACTCCTTCCCACTTGCCTATACTATAGAACCAAGGCACACACACACACACACAGAGATATATATGCATACCTCTTCACAACCTGATTCCATCATCACCTTAATAGACCTTGTAACAAGCTCTGTAGCTGCAGAGAAGAAAAAACAAATGCTAAAAAGCTGAACATTAGCGGCATCGTACTAATCCCCCCCCCCCCCCCCAAGAGTTCAAATGTTCAATAGCCACAACATAGTAAATAACAGGAAATGAGCATATAGTTTTTAATTTTTTTTTCTTTTTAATTTTTCAAAAGGCATAGTGAGAAAATTACCGATGCCTCTTCCTCGGTATGGTTTGATCACAACCAGCATGGCAATGTATCCTCTGAAAGTGTTACGATGGTCCCCCATCTTACAAACCACCGTGCCCACACATTTACCCTTGTGGAACGCCTAAAACAGTAAAACCCCACCACCACACCACACAACAAAAATAAAATTAACAAAAAAAAAAAAGAGTTTTGATGGAATAGAGGTGCTGAACTTGAATTTTTATTTTTTTTAAATAAAAAAGAGAGAGACCCAAAGGAACACAAAATAAAATGAAAAAAATGGAAAGTAGAAAAGAGGATTGGAACCAGGAAAGAAAGCTGAGGCCAGAGATAGACGAAGTAACGGTAAGTGAAGATGGAGTAAGGCTCGCTGAGCTCTTGGTCGACGAGGTTCATGACCAGTGGGAGGTGGTGCTCGCCGCCGTAGCTCACGTACTCAATCTCCGATGCGTCGAATTCCACTTTCTCGATTCTCCCTGTGTCCTCTTTGGTGCTCGTTTCCATTGACATGCTGTGGTTCGTTCTCTCTTCTCTTCTGGCAGTGGCTGGCTCCTCTTGGCACCCGCGAATGCGATGCTTCTCTTGCCGCCTTGGAGACCAGGGGAGTCTGGGTAGCTGAGTCTCCTTTAGACGGATAAAATAAATGGGCCTTGGGTTGATAGTTTTTGGGCCTTGGTTTTCAGGTGCTCCGTTGTGGACAGAGTTTATCAAATCAATCTCAGGGCCCCAAAAACCTCTATTCAACGGGGCAATTTTGGTGTTTCGTGCTGCGGAAAAGAGAGAACAGAATTAGTCCACAGGTTTCGACCGGGAGAAAAACCACAGTCCACGGGTTATTGACTGAAAAAAAAGAAGCCCAGGATTTTTTTGGCCCCTGAAAAATAATGGGTTTTAATTGTAATCCTTAAAAGATATGTGTGCTAGTTGTGGTGCTAACATTTATAAAACTGTTTGGTTTTAATTCCTTGCAATTAGGTAGTTTCTATTAAATGCTAAACTAGCTAACAGAAAGTCACATTACCCGATTTTATATGGTAATCGGTAGCTGTATGTGGTACATCGTGATCATATGTGTCAAAATCTTAATACAATCCCATTAGAACCAATACATTAACACATTTTACCAAATCTAATAACTTAGTTTATAATAGGATTTTGAAGCATGTGATTATGATATGCCATGGACAACTAATGGCTACCATACAGGATTTGATAACATGATTTTCCATTAGTCAATTCAACATTTATCAGGGACAAACTAACAGTAATGATTAAAACCAAACAATTTTGAAAATATTTAAACCAAAACCAAAACTCATTTATTTTACAAAGACCAAAAATATATTTACCTTATATATAATATATATGAGGAGTGATCTGTTTACTCTAAGAATAAGTCTTAATATACTTAGTTCATTGAATAACTTTTTATAGACATCGAATCCATTAATCCAAACAATTTTTAAAATATTTAAACCAAAACCAAAACTCATTTATTTTACAAGGACCAAAAATATATTTACCGTATATATAATATATATGAGGAGTGATCTGTTTACTCCAAGAATACGTCTTGATATACTTAATCCACTGAATAACTTTTTATAGACATCGAATCCATTAATCCAATCATTGAATTGCAAGCTCCCATTACATAAATCATATGTATAATATTTCATAAAATTTCAAAACAGTTTGATACTCTATCATCCCTTTTTAATTGGACACACAACGTGATTTTGAAAATATATGTAAATATTGAGTATTAGAAAACATATCCATCAATGTCTAATTTTTCTGAAATTCGGTATGATTAATCATCAAGACAAGTTAATATCACATAATTTAACAGTTGGATTGATGAAATATATTGTTAGTAACGAGATATTCAATGGAATAAGTATAATATACTTACTCTTGGAGTAAATAGATTCGTGTATATATATATATTCACACCTCTTACAGCATATGTAGCCCTCAGTTCTTAAGGCATAAGCAATTTGCTTAGCTCTACACCTATCCCAAGGTATCATTTCTAATACATCTGTTGGGCAAGCTTGTACACATTGAGTACATGCTATACATATATAATAAATCTTTATTGAATTTTGCATCGGATCTAGAGTTTTTTTTAACATTAAAAATAAAAAAATTATCCAATAAACTTATAAATGAATAATATATTTCTACACTAGATTAATCAACGATTTACCAGAATTTTGAAGCTAGAAAAAAAAATTGACTTCCGGGTCAATTCATAAGTGGAGAAGAGACTGAGATACTTTGATATCTTATGTTTTTACAAACATAAAAATTAAAATTGGTGAATATTACACTATTTCTAAATTTTAACTATTATTATTATTTTTATTTTATTGATAATGATTAATATTATTTCTGCTACAAATTATTTTATATATTTATATATTTATTTATTCAAGGATATTAAAATTGATAAGGTATCATCATATTAGGTGGTGTATTTTGTTTCCTCAATTTTTTCAGTCGCTCATTTGTCCAATCATATTCATCCATTTCATGCAATCAACCAATGGTAACTACTCCTTTAGAGGGAGTTTTGTATAGGGTAATATGTTTGGATTATTAAAAGTGTGACTTTAAATTAAATGGACCCACCACAATATTCTCTTGTTTGATTAGACTTCATTATTGGCAATCCATATTACTAAGCATTAAGGCAATATATATTGCCTCCTTAGTGATAACATGGATTGCTCCCATGGAGATATCTATGTGAATTACCACCCATATGGTAATCTTGAATCTTTACATCATTGTCGTCGTCATCATCATCATCATTATCATCATCATCATCATCATCATCATTATTATTATTATTATTATAAATAATAATAAATAGAAATACTTATAATAATCACTAATACTAATTATTAATTATTGCAGTCCCGACATGAGTAGAAGGAGTGAGGGAGGGTATGGTATTTGGATCGAGATGAACTTGCTTATCCTTTTTACATTCCATGATATTTATAGAGGGTAAAGGGTTTTCTTGTGTACTGAAGTTGGCCTGAGCCAATGGATAAAAAGCCAGACAGACCACAAGCCCCCCAACTTCGAGCTCTAAAAGACCGAAGAGACTATAAAATGTCTTAGACCAAGTGAGGAAGGTTAAGGGCCAAGATTGGGGAACCAAGAAACCAGACGATTCACAAGCCCCAAAGCTTCAAGCTCTAAAGTAGCAAACCGATAAAGGGATGTCTTAAATTAGGGTATACTCGTGCTTTTGATATATTTTCTATTTTATCTTACTACGGTTGGGGAATGTCCTATTTTTGGGATTATGAATTTTGAAGTTGTTTTTGCTAGTACAAAATGTTGTGTTTATTTATGTGCCCCAAAACCCTGAATTAAACTTTGTTACCAAAGGAGTCTTGGTCTTTTATAAAACTCTAGCAAATATTGATCTTCAAAGCGATGCTAGTGAATACTAGGCTTTGATATGAATATAGTTAATACTAGTCTTCAAAGATATGTTGGTAAGGACTAGGCTTTATTGAATACCATTGAAGATTAGGTTTTATTGAATTATGAGTGAGCTAATTAATTAGGTGTACAAAATATTAAGGTAGAAATTATGTGGGACAATGCATTGAGTGCAATCAACCAACCTTTTGATGAGTTCTAGTGTGGCCGAGCTATGTCAAGTGCCAACGTAGTTTTGTTTGTCTCTAGCATGACCAAGTTGGAAATGTACTAGCGTGGGTAGTTTCATGGTTGGGCTTGAAATGTAACTGCATGGTCAGGTTTTGATTGTCTCTAGTGTGATCGTGCTTAAAATGTACAGGCATCGTCGGGGTTTGCTGAGTAGATAATTAGGACATGTTGGGATTGCCATGGTCTCTTTCTTTGCCCTTTTAGATATAAAAACAAAACTAGAAATAAAAATAGTACAATGACCAAATTATTTATATTTATATCAATTATATATGCTTTGGAAAATAATCAAACAATGTAAGTGATAGAATCAAATTTTGATGGCAACAAATGGCATCATACTTTATAAAAAGATAAGATTTATGGATTTAAGGATTCATAATTTGCACCTGAATAAATTATGCACCAATTTAATGTTTCAACCATGATCTCAATTTAATGGAAATTAATCACATAATGGATAGTTGGCTACAAATTTTAAGGAAAAAAATCTAATAATATATTCCACTTAACTAACATTTTATAACATTAAATTGCAAGAACACATAGTGGCAGACATGTGTATGCCATTTGGACTCCTACTTCAAATCTCTCTTACAAAACTCTCTCTAAAACTTCAAATGAGTGGAAATCTTAAAAGTACAGAATAAAGATCGCCCCTTTCACAAATCCTATTATAGACTCAAGACAAACAAAATTTTTAAGGGCATCATGAGTTCAATGGTGTTTCAAAACACATTGGATTCATGAGATATGCCCACGATTTTGCCTAATATATATATACATAACTAAAAACAAGACAAAGTTGTAGCAAATGTGAAATTGGGACATATGTGTAGATAATGTCCTATTTTATTTTATATGAGTAAAAAATCCATTATTTTGTTTTTATTTTTAGAATATCTTTGACTAATACTTGGCAACTGTCATGTAGAATTAACAAATCTTATTCAGAGTTCATAGATTTTACCATGTCAAAATGAATTTTACCACATGGATCCATGAAATTGCCCATTTATCGAGTACAACAAATCCAATCATATTGGCACAATACGTCAAGCTAGCAATGCCCCTCCTAGCTGGGGTTTAGACCAAGATGCATTAGGGCTAATGTCTACTATCATTAGCTATAGTTAAAAAATTTCATTATTTCTTTTAATATGTAGCCATGTTGCAAGGTTAAACCCAAAATTAAGTTAAAACATTATTATCTCAACAAAAACTAGAGTTACTAACATTTATCTCTTATCATAGCCCTATATAATAGTATTCAAGGCAACGTATAAATATATGTAGCAAAATCCAACACCTATAGGCTTTAACATATCAGCTAACACAATTAACAAATGCACCTTATACTAAGTCCATAATCATATTAGCTACTCACAATCACTTTATGTGAGAAAGATGTGCCTTTTTGAACTTGTGTGTATGTTCACTTCTCCTGATGTAAATGAACCCATGCTCATTATAAATTGAAGGGTGTAAATGTACCTTTATGAACTAGCCCTATATGAAGAATTATTGAAGAGTGTAAGTGTACAAAACTTACACCTAGTGTAAACAAATCCTCATTATAAATTGCATATTTTGTTCTCAAGAAGAGCTCTACTTCACTTGACCCCAAATCCTATGACATTCAAATCTCATTCCTGCCCAAATCTTGAACAACCCTAAGTAACACAAACATTCCCAATTGAGAACAACCAAAGCTTGGAAATTACCTTAAGAAGCTTCTAACTAGATTGCAAAGATAGACAAGGTTTCTTTACCAACCCCTTTCAAGTCTAATTTTCTAGGTTGGAAATCTTTCCAAT
Organism: Dalbergia cultrata; assembly: GCA_031216105.1. Lineage (NCBI taxonomy): Eukaryota > Viridiplantae > Streptophyta > Magnoliopsida > Fabales > Fabaceae > Dalbergia > Dalbergia cultrata. Next base: position 22,434,577 of record CM062353.1, on the reverse strand, counting down.
TTGATGCCAAATGCTCAATTGTGAGGAAGGAAGAAGGATGAAGGTGACTTTGTGAAGAAGTTTAAGTGATCTTAAATTTGACCAAGATTAAAAGGAAATTAATTATTGTTGTTGAAGAATGGTTTTAGAGAAAGATAGAGACTAAAAGAATATAAGAACTTACAAAAGGAAGTTGCATGAACAGAAAGATGGAGACAACTGCAAGCATAGATAGATGGAGAACAAGGCACAAGAGTAAATTGAAATGGAATCTAAAACAAGAAAAGAATGGTCCCTAGCATTTTTTTTTTGCCACTTTGAAATCAATCTTTATATACTTTAATTCTTCTATCACAATATAAATTAATGTGAAGTTACCAATTTGTTTTGTTACCAGCATTTTATATTCTACAGGTATTTTCTTTTAGGGTATGCTTGGATTGGTGGAGTGTGATGAGCGAATCAGAATGAAGTAGAATGGAGTGGAGTGAAGTGAAGCGGAAGGGAATAATTGTTCCACTCCATTTTTTGAGTATCTTGTGTTTCATTTCATTCCTCCTAATTTTGAGGGGAAAAAATTGAGCAAAGTATGTGATATTGAATGGAATAGAATCTATCTATCTCTGTTACATTCCATCCAAGTTTGGAAAATCCAAGCAATAGGACAAATAAAAATCTCACTTCGCTCTGGTCTACCTAACTCAACCAATGCAAATACCCTTAAGTAGAATATTAAACGTCGAATGGGAGTAGACTTACCTATTTCCCCACAGATGAGGCTAAAATGTTGTTATCTTGCCATAGGTGAAGAGAATGAGGGAGGGTCTAGTATTTGAATTGAGATGAATTTGCATAACCTATTCCCATGCCATGGTATTTATAGGGGGTAAGGGATTTCTTATGTGCTAAAGTTCGCCTAGCTAGTGGATAATCTTTTTGATATACCAAACAAGGTAATGTGAATTGCGAGACAGATTATCTTTATATATCAAGCATTGCATTATAACATTAACAAGTATTCATTCAATTATACAAGTTGTCACTACCCACAATAAATTAAAATTATTTAATGCTAAGTTGTACAAAAAAAAACATAGTAAAAGGCACAACTTAGGTCATCTCTCCAGTAAATGTTACTAACCAGTTGGAAATTAGCGGGTTTTGTTCGGTAATTGAGAAAATTAAATCAATAAAAGAAATTCAATAAATAAAAACTACCTGCATAAGGGGCTCTGCGCATCTAGGACTATGTCATCATTGAGTTAAAAGGTTAATTCACGTAGGCGATTGTTTTCATTAATCATGTAATCACACAATAATGATGCAATTCTACTTGATAGTCACATAATCGCACAATTGACCAAGGATTTGGCTAACACAAATACTAGAAAATCACAATCACAGTCCCTAAATGCCTATGCCAACCTGAATGCCATTTACAACAACCTAATTCTCTATCAAATTAATTCCAATTACCTTTACCAATTAAACATACTTTAAATTATCAATTAAATTATCCTCAATTGGAACCCTAACAAGACATGACGTTCACAACCGCAAGCACACACACAATCAAAGTTGGCTCTAAAAAATATAATTGTATCAAACAACACAAAAATATGAAGGAAAGAGAAAAGAAGAAGCAATATTGAAAAATCAACCCGTAAATTGAATTAAAATTAACAACTCAAATATAATCCTTTAATCCTTCGTAATCCTTGCACTAAGTAAAGAAACTACTCGTCCATGGGTATAAGGATTACAGCAAAAGTATTGAAAAGTGTAATCAAAATCATAATTGGGAAGAAAAAAGAAGATTGGAATAACTAAAAATCCAAGAGAGAGAGAGATAGTAGAGAGCTGGTGGAGAACGAGTGGATGCAACCTTAAACTAACTGTGGAAGATCCTCTTTTAACCAAGGCTAACACTACAAGAAAAGCGCGAGATATTGACAGGATTACCGACCGATTTTCTGATGGGTAATTATTTTACCGACGAGTTTACCGACATGTATAAGCCATCGGTTTTTTTGCCATTGATGAAATATTATCGACGGGTATTAAAAATGAAAACCAGTCAATACAATTAAATTAAAAGTGTCACAGATGGCATCAAGTAATTAATATTACCAATAGACAATTAAAAAATAATTTTTTAATTATTAATGACGAGTTTACCACCAGGTGTGATATTTTTTAAAATCATTAATTTGAAAATAAAAAATGATGTCATTGCGATTAGTAGCTCACCTATATAAATTGTGAATCGTATTTAATTATTTTTTATATAATAATTTAATAACCAATTAAAGTGATGTTAAGTAAAACATAATGAAATAATAATAAAATAAACAAATTGATGCAATAAAATATACAAAGTGCGATAAATGAATGAAATATCAAAAATGAAATTCTACCAAAAGTCCTGTTGGTCATTAGTGTCGTCGGTGACATCATCATCATTGGACCTAGTGGAGTCATCTGTGCTATCGGAGGGTGAGAAACCCTAAAAAATAGAGGGGAGAGGCATCTGGGTAGCTTCTTGCCAAAGCCAGAGCATCCTGAGGCTTACATGTCTCTAAAATAGCTTATAGCATCAGTAGTGATCTTTTGATGCATCTTCCTGAACTTGATCTTTTCTTTCATGGCCTTCTCTTGTTGCCATTGCTCTAAGGACAGGTTGAGCCATTAGAACTCCATAAGTTGCTGCTCAGCCTACTACCTGCTCTTGGAACTATTGAAGGAGTCAGTGTCGATGCTCTATTTATTCTTTGGATGAGTGCCCTCTTGCTCTGACTCTTGGTTTAGGGCATGCACATGCTCCCTCAGGCCATCATCCCCAGTAGCAGACCTAGTGGTGGTGGATGGGGATCTATTATCGGGGTAGGACCCCATCCTATATATGTGACCCTTGTATGGGCCGCTGACCACTTGCGTCCAAACATCCTTCTTGATTGGAAAATGAGGGACATCGGTATCTGGTTTAGCCTCAATCACCTGGGTCTGGTACTGGGTCTGTGCCTGCTCCCATGGGTATGTTAACTCACCTACAAAGGGAAAAAAGATTAAACATACTGTAAGCAATAATTATGATATAAATGGAAAAAGTAATAAAAATTAAGTAAAAAGATGTCTAAATTGAAACTTTGATAGTGGCCTTGGAGCGAGGACCTACCCAGGCCTCTCTTGACTCTGCTTATGCTCCATGTTTTTGGGAGTGGGTCTCCTGGAAGAGCTTTCCCTAGGACGGAGGGCAGTTTAAGTCCCTCGACTACATAGATATACACAATAAAGTTATAAAAACATAGTATTGGCCACAATTCAAATGTAGGAAACTAACATTTAATAATATATTAAATGTAGCAAGGTTGAAGATTTACCAGTTAGTTTAGAGTGCCTTCCTGGGTGCTCAACCCACTAGTATGCAGCGACCTGCCTTTCTATGAGGCCTGGTTTGTCCTCCCTTTGTCCAGCCTATTCTTGAAGGTCGAGTCGAAGGCTCAATGATGCTATAGCTCGCTGAGGGTGGTATCACTCAGCCACAAGTTGTTCATGTGCCCCTTGCAGACATCATGGAACATGTTTCACAAGCACTTGGAGGACCTAATCCTCTAAGCCCTCTTAACGGCGAGCTCATACTCAGGTAGAATATAAAATGTACTCTGCATATACAAAACTCACAAAACATAAGTAATCATAACCATATAATTAAATAATATAAACACATGTATTTTAACAATGGCAAATAACTCATAGAATTACCTTCCATTCCCGCTACCATATCTCCTTGACATCTTGTGGGATATCAATCCTGGTGGGCCATGGACAGTTGTACATACTCTGTATAACCTCCGTACTCCTATGGTGACTATCAGTAAACGGGGTCAAAGTTATTAAAAACAACGAAAAAATTTTAAATATCATATGCAATTCAAAATTAGAATGTAATAGAAAACTTGTTTAAACTTACCTATCTTTATTGTTCGGCCTAATGTGGCGAAACAATCTACCGTCAGGCCCAAGTGGCCTACCATCTAGCCTGAGGAGCCTCCCCTTTAGGTCCCGTGTTTGCGATCCACCCAAGGACATATGAGTCTAGTGAGATACAGGTCTCTGAGTCAGGGTAGTGATAGGGCTAGGGTAGGGGTCAGTGTTGTAGATGGACTGTGATTGGGAATAAGGGGGAGGTAGAGGCCAACATACCTAAGAGTGGGCATCATCCTAAAAGGAGGGTGGTACTAACAGGAATAGAAGTGGAGGTGGTGGAAAGGGAAGTGGCGGAGGTGTTCATAGGTAAACTGATCTTCTGAGATTGGCCTATACCTCTACCAGCCATACTGAAACAATGAAAAAGTCCATAAAAAAAACTTAAATTACATCGAGAAATTTCAAACAATTTCATAACACTTTTGCATATAAAATTGAACACCTTAGTTAATCTAAAAGTTCAAGGTTTTTTTCATCATCACTTTGTTGTTGATCATTATCTGAATCATCACCACTACTACCACTTATTTCATCTTTATGATTTCTCATTAGGTGGTTACCTATGCAATAAATTATGGGTGGTTACTTGTGTATTCAATTATATCAACTTTTCCAGTTGTTAATGAAAAAGGATTTTCAGGATTGTCTACATCGACTACTGCCCTTGAAGGGGGTGGATCGTCCACTTGATAAACATCTTCAATAGTGTCTTCCTTTATTTCAATCTTACCTCTTGGTTTTGTCTTGTTCACAACCCTTCAGTGTGACCTACTTTTCCCAAGAAAAGACATATAATAGATTTGTCTAGCATTTTGGGCTATAATAAATAAATCATAACCGTCATATCTTCTGGTGTGATTGATTTCAATGATTTTGTAACAGTTGTGTTGTCGTGTCCCAGTAAGTCACGTTGGATCATACCATTCATATTTGAATAGCACACATTTTTTCTCACAACATACTATACCAATTACATTCTCTGTCCCTAGCATCACCTTTAACACAAACACCAGTATTGTCGGTTTTTCTTCTTGCACCCCAATCAGTTGTGTGAAACTTGTATCCATTAACATAGTATATAGGTTAACACACAACTTTATTTTTGGGCCCCCAAGCTAGGTTAAATAAATGGGGACATGCTACACCATTTTTTTTGTTATGAACCTATGTAAATGAATTTTGAAATGTCAAACTAACTTGTATCAAACAAAATTTACTGACAACAATATATTGGGTTACATAATTTTAACAAAATGGACTTACATGTAATCTGAACCAGTCCAGAAATTGTTGAACATAATCATGACAGTGCAATTGTTCAAAGTCTCTATTGTTGAAAATATATTTTAGGTTGTTTTAAGGATGCATAATATTACACTTTCACGTATTAAAAAGGATTATTAAGTTACAGTCTAAATGTTTATATCTCATCACAATTTATCAAAATGTGTAAGTATGCAGAATTCCACTCCTTGGAAGTCAGCCATCGCAGCTTGCTCTTTCTAGTAGCTTAACCAGGTTGATTGAATGTGGACAATGTTAGTGGAAAACAACACTCTCATGTATCATCATTACGACCAACCTGAGTTCTCCTAGATTGAAGATGTGACTAAAAGTAAAATGAGCAAAAATTTGAAGACTCTTTCGCTACATAGGCTTAACATATTGACCCGTCCACTTGAGACTTATTCTTCAAGGTTCTTTTAAACTCTCCTATTTTCCTTTCAAATGGATACAACCACCTGTATTGAACTAGTCCACACAGTCGTGCTTTATATGCCAAATGAATGGGCAAGTGTTTCGTTGAGTGAAACCCGAAAGGAAAAATTCTCTTTAATTTGCACAAAATTATGGGAATATTTTTTGTTATAACACACTGATCATCAACCTTAAGACTAGAAAAGTATAAATCCCTAAAATACTAACTCAGGTCGATTAGGGGCTTCCAGACAACATCAGGAATCTCTCTAAATGCAATTGGAAGCAAACATTTCACGAAAACGTGACAATCATGGCTTTTTATGCCAATAAGCTTACTCCGTGCAACATGGACATACCTACTTAAGTTAAAAGCATAACCATTGGGCATTCTCAAGTCCTTTAGCCACTGACAAACAACTTGTTTTGTAGTAGATTTCAGAGCATATTTGACCTTTAGTTTATAGAAACAACCATCTCTTAATTCTTGTAAATGCAAATCAAGCCATATGCAATACTCAGCTAGATCATGCCTTGCCTTGTCATTGTCTTTGGTTCGATTCACAATATTCATAATGTTGTCAAACACATTTTTCTCAATATGCATGACATCTAAACAATGACGCACTAAATTATCCTTCTAATATGGTAGCTCCCAGAAAATACTTTATTTAGTCCAATTATGGTATACCCCATAGCCTGGCATTTGCACTACCTTTCTAACTTCTATTATTTTTGAGAAATCCTTAACTCGATCCCACAGTTGGCCTCCACTTACTCTAATTAGAGGCTCATCATGTTCAATACAATTATTTTTAAAACTATATATACTTTGCCTATATGGATGATCAGCATCTAAGAACCTCATGTGACAATCAAACCAAGAGTTCTTTCCCCCACGTTTCAAGGTGAATGCCTTAGTATCTTCCATACAAATTAGGCATGCTGATTTGCCTTGAGTCATCCATCCATACAGCATTCCATAAGTTGGAAAGTCATTGATAGCCCATTTTAATACAGCTCTCATCATGAAATTCTGCTATGTTGATCTGTCTTAAGTAAGAATACCGTGGCACCATAACTTATTTAGTTCATCAATTAGGGGTTAAAGATACATATTAATCTTAGCTTTTGGATTATTAGGGCTAGGGATTATACGTGTTAAGAATAGGTGGAGACTTTTCATGCACATTTCAAAAAGGAAGTTGTAGGGTGTAACAACTACGGGCTAACAAGAATACGGTTTGCAAAATTGGTTATTCAGAGTAAATCCATTTAAATAGAGTCCTAATTTAACATTTCAAGGGTAAAAGGAAACTCAGGATATTGTTGATCAAAATGCTTCCACGCCTCATCATGTAATGGATGCGTCATCACTATGTCACCTCTTTGATTTTCACTATGCCACCTTATATGAGAAGCCGATCTCAGTGGTGCATAGAATCTCTTAAGCTTAGGGATTAAGGGCAAATAGTGCTTTTTTTTTTTTGGAACATCTTTATACCTTCCATTTCCACATCTCTTGGGGTTTAAACCTAGATTCTTGACATAACTTACACTCAATCAGTGCAATATCACCTTTGCAATAAAGCATTCAACCTTTCGAGCACTAGTCAATCTTTATTTCCTTCAACCCAAGCTTAGGAACTAATTTTTTAGCTTGATAAAAATATTTTGGAATTACATTAGGATTCAGACTTAGCTCACTTATCAATGCAGCCCACTAATCAAAAGAACTTTGGCTTTGGTTCCCTTCAAACTTAATGATCAATATTCGAATTGCTATTGACAACTTGAGTGCACATAATTCTCCCATAAGATTAATTGGCAGCCTCTAAGAGATTATAAAACCTAGCAGTATCTTAGTTAGGCTCCTCAACTGAAGGCTGCGAATAACGAGTTGTAAATTCAGGACCAGCAGTATAAAAAACCATCTCTTAATGTCTAACTAGATTATCCTCCCATAGCACATTACCCGTGTCATGCTAAGCTACGTGGATCCCATCATAACTACTTCCAATATGAAATATACCCACTTAATTCCATGCATTAACTACCTCACCACACTCGATCCAAACCTGATAGTGTCACGACCCGACTTGAGAACGTGATTGGCACGTGAGGAATCTCATCCCCACATAAGTCTCGTGACCTCTGAGTCTCTCTATATGCGCAATTTAATAACAAATTCCATTTATAAAATATCCTTTCATCTCTAATAAATCTTTAGCTCTTTTGAAATCATGCTCTTCATTAATAACATATTATAATCAACTCTAAATCTGTCTCTGTAATACAAAATATATGAGTTACTCTCTATACAAAATATCCATAAAACTATCATCATGTGGATACAAAATAATCATGATAAATAACTATGGTCCGAGACCATGCCCGCAACGTACACTAGAACACTCTATCACTATACAAAATGCAAAAGACACTTTACTCCGAAGTGAAGGTTACCAACTGAAAAACTCTATTGCTGGCGAGGAAGTGGCTGAGAGGAACCCATAGCAGCTAATGTATCTGTAATGGAAAAAGGGAGAGGGGTGAGTTTCATCTAAAACTCAATGAGTGAATTCTCATCTATAACCCCTTTCATGGGACAACAACCAAGATACACAAAAATCATAATAATACTAATAATTAATAACAATAATAATAATAATAAAATAAATTCTAAAACTATTTCTAGTAATCTCGTATATAGACATATAAAACAAAGCTCTAGACTCCTTTGAGTCACAATCAATAATACTCTGAACTTGATAAACATACATAAGAATAATAATAATATTTTGTAATTTTCTCTTTTATCTATGGGCACCTCATTAGGTCCCGATTCGCTATGTTCTCTAGAAGCTCTACCTCCATGGCCATTAATAAAAGGTTTGCCTCCATAGCTATTTATTTAATATTGCCTCCGTGGCCGTTTATTTAATATTGCCTCCATGGTTATCTAACGTTATTGCCTCCATGGCCGTTATTAAATCTCATCATACATAACTCAACAGAATGAAATAAAATTAACATTTCTAAAAGTAGGTGCTCCATCCCCTGCAAACGCGAGTTCTTGAATTCTTAGTATTCTGAGAGTTTTGGGTTCATATAACTCTAATAACCTGACTTTAGCATAACTGTGACTGTGAAAATCAAACCCAAGGAATCACCACTTATAGGCATCCCGATTTCAAGTCCACAGAATATGTATCTAGCATTTGCTATGAATCATACTGAATTCCGTACATCTTGATACCATAAAGCTGTAGTTCTCAATTTAACTCTCAAGCTAACATAAATCTAAAATCATAGCTCCAAAACACTAGGGATTCAAAATCATAACATAATAGTTCTAAAGTGAAGTAACATATTTATTCACAAACTAAATCATGCTTATTGTATATATTTATTTTCTCTAAATATGTTGTACTAAGCTCTTCTCTGGTTTAAACTCTATCATATATACACACACACACACACACTCTACTCTTGAAATCATTCTGGTAATTCATAAGTCTCTAATATGATTATGTTCATAATCTAGCTCTCTATTACAAATCATTTTAGCAACAAATGGTCCCATGAGTCTCTTGAAAAAAAAATATGATTCATGCTCTTGAAAAATCAAAATCTCATAAACTTAACAAACCAATAATGGCTTATAATCTCTATAGAATAATTTCTAAAATCATGCAATTATTCTACAATATAAGGAAAATAACTATAATGACCAAAATAAAGGTCACAGGATTGAACCCACTCACCTGGAGAAGGAGAACAAAAAGGAACAGCTCTAGTAAAGCTCTGAGGAGGAGGGTTGATACCAATGTCTACCATTATAACCATAAAACTCATCAAAGATCTATGTGTAGCTCTAGATTACTCTAAACTAACTCTAACAACATTGTGGGAGCCCTCCCACTTGATAATAATACAAGAAATAATAATAATCATATCAAGAATGTGAAAGAATGGTGAAAATGGAGACAAAACCTTATAACATGTACTCATCTTGATGATTGGGGATGATGGATTTGGGTGAGATTGAGACAAAAAGGAGAATGGAGGTGGGGGAAAGGGTTTTGGTACAAAATGGAGGGGGAAGGGAGTGAGGGGAGGGTTTTATATGGGTTGGAAGGCATCAGCAAGTGAACCGTCATCGTATCTCTCTATTTGGGTTTTTGGGGGACCCCTATAGTGGTGTATGACCGCTATAGCAGTCATTAGTCATTTACGTCCCTGACCATTTCACTTACGACTGCTATAGTGGTGACAAAAACACCCAATTACTGTATGTTTACTGTCATGGCATATGGGTTACCTCTATATTTATTTTATTCTCCATTAACTTTAAAACATAAATATAAATAAGGAAATACCCCTCATTTAGATTCAAATAAAATATAAAAAAAAATCAAAATTCTAACCAATCAAAATCTAATTTTTGATTTTTAGTTCAAATTCTGGAATTCTCATGATTTTCTAAACTTGGGGGCTAAGAACTAAACACCTAGAGGTTTCCTAAAATTCATTAGCAATCACTCTTCAATTCATTTTCCTTTGAGAGTAATTATCGGGACTTTTGGTCCCAAGAATGTGGCTCTAACATATAGCCCTCTAAGGAGGTGTAGGCTCTAGATAGACTTAGCGAAATCTCGAAACCGGCAACATAGGTGGGTCTTGGGGACCTTAAGGCTATTCAGAACTTATCTATTAGCATGTGTATACCAAGTATTATAGATAGTTAGGCATGAATCCCCACTTATACAAATGGACCCTAATTGTATCATCATCTAAATACTTTCTACATTTGCACTTATTACATAGACACCTAACTTTTACTGCATTAATGAACTGTTGTGTTTGACATGCTACCCTCATAAATTCCATAACATCACTATAAAATTCTAGTTTAATCCCTCCTCTATGAGGATATAATGTATCATATATCCATTACTGGTTTGAAGGTAACATTTCTCGTGTGAGTAACCCAAGACCCTATAATTTTTAAAGACATCAAATTATTACTTTTAAATACAAATTGAATACAACTCATCTTAATTCCTTAACACAAATTCTAGCAAAATTTTGACAGAATCTCCCTTTAAATTTGGAGCTTTTGTCATCAGAAATTTCAGTGCATTGTTGAGTTCATAGAACTCTGAATGTTTTAAAGAGATCAAATTATTACTTTTAAATACATCAGTTGCTTTATATAGTTTTCTAATACAATTACTTTTAATATTATAATATTATTTCCCTATTAGAAGTTTGACAAAATTTCAATAGTATCTACTCTTAAATTAGGAGCTTCCGTCATTAAATATTCCACTCCATTGTTGAGTTCATAGAACACCTAATGTTTGAAAGACATCAAATTATTACTTTTAAACCCATCAATTGATTTTTAAATTTTTTTTAAATACAATTACTTTTAATATTATAATATTATTTCTCTAACAAAAGTTTTACAAATTTTCAGTAGCATCTCTCTTTAAATTAGAAGCTTCCATCATCAGATATTTTAGTCAATTCAACAATAATAGATATTATTAAAGATCAATAGCATAACAGACATAGTTAAATAGCTGCATACTCTTAATAATCACATACAATTCATATAATCCTAAAAATCATTCTATAGTGTATTTCCTTATAACTCAATAACATATATCATGTGATCTCCATAAGTACAAAGAATCATACAGAAAACAATTCAAATAAGTCGAGAAAAGACCTTTATGTCCTTCTCTCTAGTTATGTACTTCCCATTTCCTACAACTCTATCCTAGAAATCATAAGTTTCTATCCTACATACATATTAAACATTATAAATAACAAGGACTTTGTTACTAACCTCTATTGCAGTCGGAAAAAACAAAGAATCCAAAAGCTAGCTCCTTTCGTGGAACCAAATTTAATACTAAAAATCCAATATGAACAAACATTTAATTTCACACAATTGTCAACATTTATATGTGCAAATTATAAAATAAAATAAGGAAAAAATATGAAAAACTATTCTCAATGTCCACTGTCAATGTCAATAACTCACTGCCGGAGGTTAACAAAACACCTACATTAACAAAATAATAGTAATAATTACTCTCCAATGCATTAAGAAACAACATTATAGGTGCCCACAAACGAATGAAAAAACTAAGCCAAATCAAAAAAATAAACCGATTAAAATGATCCCCAACATATGCAGAATGCAATGGTGGTCTTCATTAAGCAAACAGAGCTCCGATGGCAGCGAATTGCGGGGGGAAGTGGTGATGGCGACAAAGGGAGAGAGAGTAAAGAGAGAAATGAGGAAGAAGAAGCGAGAGGGAACATGTCCATGGGTTACCGATAGATACACCCGTAGTAACTTTAAGTGAAACTGTGCATTTCACAATTCAATAATTACGAATGGGTTTACTGACGAGTCTAGGGGATACCAAGAGTTAGGCGCCAACATGCATAATTTTCAAAATCCGTTAGTAATTAATGAAAAAAATTAAAAATACTTATTGGTAAACCTGTTGGTAATAAAAGAAAAAGATAACTAAAAAATAAAATATTAATTACCCATTGGCACATTCATTGGTAATTTAATGGCAATAATAAATAAAATATAAATATAAATAACTTATCAGTACACTCATCAGTAATTTAAAAGAAAAAATAAAACAAATAAAAATATAAATAACCCGTCAGTAAACCTATCAGAAATTGTGCGCCCTAAGTAGCGCTATCATTTACCGATGAGCTGTCGTGTAAATTAATAATCAATTGTTTAATAACCAATAGCCCGTCGAAGATAGCGTTGGTAATTACCAATGAGTACGAACCCATCAGCAGTGTCCGTCAATATCCCACGAATTTCTAGTAGTGTAAATGGGTATATATAATACATTATCACTGTTTCAAAAACGGGCCCAATTATTTTATGAACTGGTGTTGTCATATAGGACCGCTATAGCTGTCTAGGACCAATTTTGGCTCATTTTTTCTTTGTAGTGACCGCTACAACGGTCTGCTATTCGTGTAAATACCACTCTGCACACTTTCAAGCCCATTTTGAGCCTTAAAATATTTGAATTAACTCTTGAACCTAGAAATAGAAGTTGTAGTCCTTTGAATAAGTTTTCCAAGGCATAAGAATAATCTCAATTGGACATATGTAGCTCCAGATATTAGTAAAATATGAGTTGGAAGTCAGGCTGGACAACATCAGAACATCAACAACCTTTTAATTTTACAACTCAAGTTTCACAAAGAGGTTCTTAAAATTGGGTTTTGAGCTAAACATAAAAGTTATAAAGAACTCATTGGCCTTTACAAAACATATTTATTTGTCTCAATCCCATCTTTATAGAGACATATACGAATTTTGTATTGCAATATTTCCTGCAAATGTGTTCAAATGAGCTTTAGAACTCTTCCATTTAACTCCTCAAATTCTCCAAAATTGAATATTGCTCAAAGCATAATGCACCAACATGAGATGTCTCTATAAGCAAATAATACTGATAAAAGAGGATTAAAAGTATAGAAAACTCCAAAATATATTTATTCATTAAAATGGTGCACTTAACCATGATTTTACTCAATGATGTACAATGAAGACTAAACTCAAATCAACCAAATGCCAATCAATTTAATATATAAAATAATACAATATGCCTAGAATTATAGTGAAAAAAGAGTGCATGAATGCTGCCCATCATTTAGATAATCCTCTTTCTTGGTTGAATTACTCACCCAAATTTGCTCATAAACATGAAAATTTATAAATTTTTTTAGCCAAGAGCAAATTCTTGCTCCAACTTAAAAATCACTTTGGGTTATGTTTTTTTTAGGAAGTTGGGTATCATTAACTTTATAAAAGAGCGATAAAACTGCTTTTTTCAATTATAAGTATTTTTTTTTTAAAGACAATTCAAACATTCTAAACAATATAAAGCACTTTAAAAAAGAAATAAGTGTTTTTTAAGAAAAGCCAAGCAAAAAGCACACTATGTTTGTCAAAGACTACTAGAGAGGTTTACTCTCAAAATTATTATGACATCTATTATAATTAAGTTTGATATTAGTAACAAAAATATTTCGATGAAAGTGATTAAAATAATAGCATGATTACAATCATTATTTTCTATTGTTAAATTAAACTTAAGGAATAGCCGTTTAGCACATCTTATTTAACAATTTGTTGCGTTGCAAACGTTTTAAAAGCATAACAAAGTTGCTTAACATGCACTAACAGAGTACATACTGCTAGTAGTCTTTTTTTATTCCCACTGCTAGTAGTCTTCAAACTAGTGGATCGTGCAGAAACTTGCATAGTCAAAGCTGTTATGGTAATTTACTAAAGTAATGAGTTATATTGTTTTAATGTAAAATTAAACATTTTCAAATTTTTATCCAACTTTTCCGTCGGTCACCTTTATTTATTCCTCTAGATATAATTCTCCATTTTTATTTTTTAAATTTCATTTTTTATGTTATAAATCGTATATTAATATAAGTTTCTTGTCATATCTTTATCCCAAAAAAAAAAGACAAAACAATATTAATGTAGCACAAATATTACTAAGAATTACACGTCTGATATGATAAGATATGATATTATAAAATCTAATAAAATAAAATCTTAAATATAGCATATGAGACCCTTTCTTGAGTTATGTCGATAATTTTTCTTAATTATGCGGTGCAAATGTGATTGTAAATCATATTAACAGATAATTTATAACACAAAAGATCAAATTTAAAAATAAACAAGAAAAGAATACATGTTTAAAAAACAAACACAAAAGATCAAATTTAAAAATAAACAAGAAAAGAATACATGTTTAAAAAACAAAATAGAATGTCGAACGACAAATTAAATCATACTTATAATTTTTAAGATTATGGTAACATTCATAATGGATTGAATTGTACTTTGCATACTTTAAAATTATGCACATGTGAAAGATAAAGGTTAAGCAGAAACGCCAAAGCAGAAAATTATTAGTTACAGATTCGATGTATCATACCCCACCCTCTTTTTTTAGATCTGAATATGGACAAGCATCCCAGCTAGCTAGAATACCAAGAAAGCGATTCCTATGTGTGCCGAACTCAACTTTTCCTAACTCAGTTGTCTGGTAGTAAAATATTGCCTTCACATAATAAATTGATGATGTTTTCACAGGAGAGAATAATTTTCAAGAAACAAGAATAGAAATATGAACGAAAATAATAGTATCTCATTTTTATTGATCACATTTGTTTTGATGAACATTTATTGTGTGTTTGGCTGAAGAGAAAAAATGTGGTGAAATCTTTATGAATAAATTTCATTTGTAAAAATAGATCTAGAGCTTATTTGTGAAATTTGTATCTTCATTTTTACCTCTTAATCAAACACACACCCTCCGAGTAATGAGTAAAGTCAGCATAAATGTGTAAACTATGACTAAACTGTGATTTTTTTAATTATTATTATTTTATGCTAGAATGAAAAATGAAATTCGATGTGTTTTCAATGATTAAATTTTGACAATTTATTTTGTCGTAGAATTGAAGTGAATTAAAAAATATTAAATTTTTTGTTAACATTTTTTTTAAATGCAAACTTTTTTAAGTATAAAAATTGGTCAAATGATCTAAACTCAAGTAATAATGGCTTATATCTGTAATTGATTATTTATAAAAAGAAATTAGTTTTCAGGTCTTTAGGCTAGCCCAATATTTAGGTTACGCCAGGTTGAATTAAATCAACTTTTATTTTTACTCAAATTTTTTCTTCCAACTCATATTTTTTTTGTGCTATATTCGAACTATCCATTGAGCTCGGCTCATTTCTGCTACTTTAAGTGCTTTTTTTGTGATGGAATTTCATGCCACTTTATGGATGGTTATTTATTAGGAATTGCTCATTCCCAATCACCTAACCAAATACGAGAATGTGACAACCATTTCATGTTCATTCCATTTAGTATGAATTAAAGATTAAATATTAAAACGCACTTTAAAAAAACTCTTTTCATTTTGTTTAGAGTTGTAATATTTAACATGGAAACTCTTTTACGAGAAGTGAGTAACATGTCATTAATAAAATGTGAACTAGTGAGAAGCAAAACTACACGTCAATAAAAGGCGTGGTAACCAAAATATAATTAATTGAGGATTAACTAATTTGGTATAGATGCCTAAAAGTTCTTTTTACCAAATAAGCAAGTTTATGACACACAAAAATATTTAACTTATCAATTTGGCATTTACCGAATAGAAACACATATATGACTACATCAATGCATGTAATTTTAAGTAAAGTGTTGGGTCAAGTTATCCATTACATCAAAAACCTATGTATAAGGACCTATAAACATAACCATCAATAAACTCAGGTTCATGTGTTCCTAAAAAAGTCTAGTATGGTCTTAGGGTCCTCTAGGATCCACCCGTGTTGTCGGGAAAGCCCCGAATACAAAAGGACAATAAAATATGCAGACATGGTGTTCTAATAGTATCTTTGCTAGGTGGGGTTGAGAGCTCGCCAGGTGAAGCCCTTTACTTACTTCTGGAAGAGTTCTGGAGCTTGGTTAGCTCGCCAAGTGATTGTCAAGTGAAGCCTTTTCTACCGGAATGGTCCTGGGAAGGTTCTAGAGCTTGGTGAGCTCGTCTGGCGAGATTCCTCAATGCCAGAACAATACCAAAATGACACAATTTTGGTTTAAGAGATCCCTACCATATTTAAACCCTCCTCCACTTGGATTTCACCCCCAAATTTTGAAAACCTAGCTTCCCAATCTCTCTTCCTCCCATTTCACTCTCATCCTTCGTCAATCTTGCTTCCGTTAAGCTTCAAGGCAAAAGATTTTGATGGTTTATACTCTCTTTCTCTCCTCCCTCCTGTGATCTTGAGTTGATGGCTGTGTTTCTCATTGTTGTCAACTGGAGATACTCATCCAATATTATAAAGTTGGTTTAGAGTTGTCTAGAAGTTATCATAAATTATTTATGGGTTTTGTTATGGTTATGGTAGTAGACATTGCCATCCTTGCTCTACGTTTCCCCTCTAGGTGAGTGGATTCAATCATATGACCTATATTTTGTTCATTATAAATATTTTCTTAGCTTGATATCTATAAGTACATGATTTTAGAGATTATTTCAACACAAATATAAAGTATTGTGATTTTGTCAAAGTTTATGAACTCATGATTTCAAGTGAGCATGACATATATGTTTTAAGAAAAACTCATGGGACCATTTTGTTGCCAAATTGATTTTTAAATGGTTTGAATATGAATATGAACATTGAAAGAAAATATGATTGTCCCTAGTGTTTTTTTTAGGATTTTATAGGTTGAGAGCTTTGATTTCAATTTTAGAGCTAGAGTTTAGTTATGGAAAATCAAAGAAAATTTTTAGGTTTTATGTTACAAGATTAAATGGTAGTTATAGAGAAATAGATAATGAGTTAATGGCTGTGAGAGATTATTAACATTGGTACCAAATTATCCTTCAAAGGACAATCTCATCCCTAGAGTATTCAAAGATGGAACCTAGTTAGGTGTCAAAATTCAGGACCTTATGAGATACCCATAGAGTTCAAAGTAACTCCAAATATTCATATTGTTATGCCATATATGTTATGCATAACCAGAGATTCTTATTTCTCTATCAGAGTACTGTTAATTATGATTCACAAAAATTACTAATTTTGATTTAATATGTATATAAATATGAAAATGGTTTTAGAGTTGTTGCATTGATTATTATGATTATGTATTCTTATTGATTGTACTATGTGGGGATTATGAGAGTGAGAATCTACTCGTTATTTTTTAGATAACACTCACCCTTCTTTTCCTCACTTACAGATTCAACAACTGCTGTAGGTTCTTTTCAGCTTCCTCGCTAGCATTAATAGAGATTCCAATTGGTGAGTTTTACTTTGGAGTGAAGTATTTTGTGCTTTTTGCATATAGTGCTCTCATGATAGTATGGGCAAGGTCCTGGACTATGCATGACTAGCTTTTTGATTTCCATGATTCATTATGTATTTAAACTTGTAGTTTTCATGGTATTTTTGTACAGAGCAACTCTAGACATATTTCATATTATGATTTCAGATTCAGATATAGTTTATGAATTGGATTATGTATGTTTATTATATATTTTGGAAATACGCGTGAATTTTTGTTTTAAAAGAGATTTTATGAATTGACTTATCCATATAATACAACTCAGCAATCACAAGGCTTACATAGGGATGAAATTTCTCACATGTTAGTCACGTTCCCAAATCATTTTTTTTTTTTTTGCTTTTTTGCTTTGTTTTTCTAGATGACGTCATTTTTTAAAACCTTCAAAAAATTCTAATCTAACTTATGGAAAAATACAGTAAATTTGTTTGTATTGTCATAACTTATGAGTTTGTGATGTAGAACTTTGTGAATTTACTTGTGTAATTATGTTTGAATTGTTAATTGTGATTCGTAATTGTGATATGTAAACAATATTTAGGAATTTATGTTATTGTATTTGGACCTTTTAAAGAGTGTCAAATTATTAATTAGTTGTCATTTTGTTGTATTTTATTTAAATTTTCACTTTTTTTTGTATAAATCCAATTTAACAGGTTCGACCTGTGATCCATTGGTTGAACCAGTGACCCGGTGCCTTGACCGAGTCAATTATCAGGTCAAGTCTGAAAACTATGATAATAATACTCCCAGTTGAAGTATATAATATGGTTTTGAAAAAAAGATACAATACGCATAAACTCAAAAGTATTAATGAAATGAGAAGAGTGAATAGAGTTAGACATTTCAAATACATGTACATATGGTAAGGTCATGAGAATGATTTAAGTATTAGTGGGATCCCTTTACATCGTGTAAGTCTTGGTATATTTACATCATTCAATACCTTTTTATAGATATAAATTTTAATCAATCTAAGCTTTGAATTCAAAGTTTTTACTGAGTAGGTCAAATATACCAAGTTTCATATAGTTTCAATTGACTTAATATATCATCATGCTACTTTATTTTGACGGATAATATGTTTTTAAAAATATAAATAAATATTAAACATTATACTATGTGTCTGTTGTAGTATGATTTTTCTGAAATTTGACATGTTTTGTTTTTAATATAATATCATATAACTCAACAGTTAGATTAATTAAATTCAATTTCTATAAAAAGTTATTAAAGTGTGTAAATGTAAAAGCTTAAACTAGTCTATCCTTGCCTTATTATCTAGGTAAAATTTATTACTATATCTCCATTAATTATAGATCATATGTATTTTAATTTCTAAGCATAAAAAATTATTCAACATCATCCCTATACTGTTTTTAATATATACTTTAATCCTTCTCTAAGTATTCATCAATCGTTCACGAAAACGATAGATGTTCAAAAAAGGTTTAAAGAGTAGGATTACACTAATTTTTTTATTTTATGAATCATAAAATTCAGAGGAATAAAGCATATTTGTTTACCATTAACAATGATATTTGACTTAACAAAAGAACCAAAATGCAGATTCAGGAGTATTCGGAAAATCGCGTTGCACGTATTTTTAGTTTATTCAGGAATTAAATCCACATGACCAATAATTAATTAGGGATGGTAAAATGGAATGGATTTTGCTGATGAATATCCTAAAAACACGGGTACATATATAGGTTAAGGAAGAAAAACGAAAAATTATAATTTGAAAAATATGATTACTTTTGAATTTCCAGTATATTAAATGCATGAAGAAAACATCAAAACACTTTTTTTAATCTTTTTTCAATCGGTGTATATAAACACTTCGTTCGTATGAAACACAAACGAAGATTTCTCTAATATATTTTAACCTCTACTTTTATATGGGACCTGCAACAATCACCCTTAACTACTCTACTTGAGACTAGGAGTTTTTATGAGACTAGATTTAACGTAACCCAAACTCAGTTCTGTAATCAGATGAGACCATGATTTTAACTAAGGCCCAACGTACTCATGACCTTATTAAAAATTCGAATTGGTCCATTACTAACCCAATATTCCCATAAAATATACTTAATATATCCGCATAGCAAAGTTGTAAAATCATAAATTAAGGATAAAAATCGTAAAGTTATAAATTAAGGAGCAAAGTTAAAGAATATAATGGGCTAGTGGTGAAGAGTTTGAATAGTTTGCAGGTCAAGTATAAACTTCATTACTACCAATGCACCAAAAAAAAAAAAAAACATGTTAACAGAATTTATAGCTTATAATTAATCATTTTTGGAGAGTAGTCCTATATTAGAGGTAAAGCAATACCTAAAAATACTACAGTGAACATAATTCAAAGGGATTCAAATATTATTGATTTACCTATAAATATATTATATATGATAGAACATTATCTGTCGTATGATCAATGTAGTTGATAATACACAATGAAAAAAGTTGTTGTTTTCATTGTTGTTGTTTTATTTTGGGATAAATCATCTTAAAGTAAAAGTATTATAATTTCACCTATAACATATTTTTTGGATACGCCCATTCATAATATATTATATAATTTAAGTATTTTTTGAAAAAAAAATAGTCAGAGTAAAAATAGTTTTTGACTTTAAAAGAACTTTAGCCGTAAAATTTCAAATCCTCCATTTACTACTTTAGAGAGATTTTATCCAATTACCACTTGTACGTCATTCAACATATTGTGTGAACAATTTAACAAATAAAAGAAGATTTTAATTTTGATGCACTGATAGTGTAAAATAATTTTATATCATTAATTAATTAAAATATTTATTTTGGATGAATTTTTAGATAGTAGATATAAAAATTAATTATCATAATTTATATGATAATATATGATTAGATAACCGTATAAATTTATAGCTTCAGTGCAACATATACACCGAAGACAACTTGTTCCGATTAATTTTGCACCGAGTTGTGCTGTCGGGCCGGGAAAGATCTAAACCCACTGTGTACAAACCACAAAAAATGTTTTCTCCTTTATCTCCCTTGAAAAAAATTAACCTTTTGTAGTTTTTGGACATTTCCGAGGGTCGGATAGAAAATTCCCGACTTTAAAAGTTACAAAGCAAGGCCATATGCATCTTTTCCTTTTCCTTCGCCTTGTAAAATATATGCTTTGGTTTTGTTTTCTTCCCAGAGCTTATCTTTCTTATTTAAAACATGATAACGAGCACACCATCCCCTTCTTTTGATCTATTTGGTTTCGTTTTCAATCACTCTTCTCTCTAAGAAAATCTTGGATCTGCTTTTATTTGTAGTCATAGCTCAATCACAGAGAGAGAGACTGGGAAAAGTTATTATATTCATATATAAGAATAGAAGAACCCTTCAAAGAGAATCTACTTAATTAGCAAGGTGGATCGAAGGCATGGCAAGAGGCCTCTCCCTTCTGATTATGCATCAGAGGAGAAAAGGGAAGCTTTCAACTTTCCTGTTCATCCATCACAATCTGAGAGCCAAAAGGAAGAAGCTTCTCCATCCCCTCTTTTACATCTAATCAACAGTGCTAGTGATAGCACCTCCTCAATCCTAACCCCACATGGAACAATAAGCACTTCTGGCTTGATGGAGGTGCAGGACCCATCCCAGCAGCCTATACAACAAGGTAAATTTACTAACATGTTCATTAATTCGTCACTACTTCAATTCCTTCTCTTAATTTATATTACCAATAGTGTTATATACAGCACTCTCAATTATTTCCAATCAGGATCTATCCTTCTTTTTTTTTTTTGTTTTAAATCTTTCATTAATTTTCTGCATACAATATATACAGTCTATTTATTTATATATGAGGAGATCCTCAACATAAAGATCTGGTTATTGTTTATACACGCTTTCAAAATTATTGTGAGGATTTTTTTCAGAACTATATAATAACCTTAGGGCAATTATTGTGATTCTCTAATTGAAAAGAGAATTAAAAAAAAAATCAATTACACTTTGATTTTTTTTATTTTATTTTTTTTCCCCTTCAAAAATTACAACCCGTTGCATATGTATATATATGTACAAGCTTTCAATCATGGCACTTCCTTTTATCCGCCTTCAATACTATCCATGTGTTTGTTCGATCTAACAACAGGCTTGCGTCTATCTTAAGATGACGTTGATTGTTTGTGAGACAACTAGTTTGGCATTTTTTTTTTTCTCCCTTTCTTTTTCAGTGTGCATGTCCCATTGGCTTCTCACTTTAGCCTATATCTACTTGACATTGATCTCTTTTAACGAAATGACGCACAACTTGCACTAAAAATTTTGGCCTAACTAGCAAAAGCTATTTATCTGCCTACAATTTTCAAGGCAATGTTGAGAGAAAAAGACATTATAGAGGAGTTAGGCAGAGACCATGGGGAAAATGGGCAGCCGAAATCCGAGACCCTAAAAAGGCTGCTAGAGTGTGGCTTGGCACCTTTGACACGGCAGAGGCTGCAGCTGCTGCTTATGATGCCGCTGCCTTGAGATTCAAAGGCACCAAAGCCAAGCTCAACTTCCCTGAACGTGTTGCTGCTGCTTTTCCACCAATATCATCACCTTACAATAATTATGCTTCAGCTGCCTCAGCACCTCATCCTGCACCACCACATCCGGCGCCGGTACCACAGGTATATCAGCCTCTTCCTCCTCAGCAGTATCATCATCATCCCTTGTCATCATCATCAAATGAAGGGTTCCCAAACCTAATGCAGTATGCGCAGTTGCTTTGGAGTAGGGATGATGATGATCTACAACGTGCTGCTTCAGGCCTTTATTATCACAACAATGACCCTTTTAGTTATAGCTCATCATCAGGTTCAGCTTTTTGTTCTTCGGCTTCTGAGGTTGTGCCTGATCAACAGCATGTTGGAGATCATAACATGAGTGCTCCCAAGGGAGATTATGGTTCTTGTGGTTCTGATTATTTTTTTGATGATAAAGGGAGTGGTTTTGATGACCGGAATTGAACACAAGAGGGGGATAAATATATATATGTGGTTGAATTTGAATCTTATTGAATGCATGCAGTGGGGGAGTATATGGTGTAGTATATGCTCTTCAAAAGATTGATTTTTCGGTTGATTATCGCAATAACTCACTTGTTTTTGTTCCGTGAGGCATTGGTTTTATGGATGGAAACATGCATGTTATAATGAAATAATGCAGCTTATGGATTAATAGCCAACACTGAAGGTGGTGGGATACTTCACTGCATGATCATTTGGAACGAAATGACTAGTTTAAATGATAGAGATGAAGCTCTTATCGGAAAAATGAATAATTGTGCATATTATTCTCTTAATTAGCTGATAATAGATTTTGGGTCGAAAGTATCTTGGGAGAGAAATGTGACAAAATACTAGGAAAATGGTAGATAATTAAAAGCTGTATAAGAATTTTGTATACAAAATTGTGTGTCACAATTGCTAGTCTTTAGATAAATTAATAAATTATGCTATTTTATTTCATCTAACTATCTTCATAATTTCTACAAATGATTCTATGTATTTTGTTGGATGTGTATCGTTGCTCGAAATATTATCTTATATTATGTAAATGGTATAAAATATGTATAATGTGTGTGGTGTTCTCATCGTTTATAAGGCTTTGTGTATTTGATCCTTCCAGTTGAGATACGAAGGATTGCATACTCACAATATATGCAAATTTTCTTTCTGTGGGCTAGCGAATCATGTAAGAAATTTAGCATATTTTCGGTTTAAGATAATATATAGAGAGTGAGAAATTGACTCTCTACTTTTTATTTGTGCTCCATTATAATATATGACTGAGAATTATAATATATGACTGAGAATTTAAGTGTTATTTAGGGGAATATAAAATTTTCTCCCTCTTCTATATTTTCTCTCTTTAAGTTAGAAAGAGATAATTTTCTCATTCTTAATTAACTCTTAACTAAAATTCCCATAAAATAACACTAATAAGATCCCTAGTTAATCATACGAAAGATCAAGAGGGCAATTTTCTCATTCCCTACTCTCAAACTAAAAATTTTCCGACCATGCTTTATGTCCGAGTTGATTAAAAAATTTCGGATATTATAATATTGAAAACTTCAATTTTTTTTTTTTTTTGGGAACCGAAGTCTTCTTCCTTTCAATTTACAAATGTACATTACTATATGTCATCCTTAAATTCTTCATATTCAAATTCTGGTCTACTGTCATATTGATCAGCTTGATTGTACTATTATGGATGCAATTTAATTAATGTGACCATTGATTTGTGTTATACTATATTAATGATTAGGCATGCCACATTTCAGAAAAATATAATAATAGTCATATAATTTATTAATCGATATTTATATGTATTTTAAAAAACATGTTATCTATCAAAATAAAATGAAATGATGAACTATCATGTCATTTTTAAATTATATAAAACTTTATATACTTGATCTACTTGATCGAGACTTTAAATTTAACAGTTGGATTGATACAATTTTATGTAAAAAAAAAAAATTATTAGATAGAGTAAATATGTTAAGACTTACTCCTAGAGTATGATTTCCACTCAAATAATATATCTACATCTATATCTGTATGTATGTATATAAGACTAAATATCCAAATTAGTCCATTAGAAATGCATCGAAGAATAAATTAGTTCCTTAGATTTTGAAAGTCTCAAATTGAACCCTTACATTTCAAAAAAGGAACAAATTGATTTCTTTATATAGTTCCGTATAGTTGGTCTCTCCGTAAATTGTATGTAACTATATAGAGCACAAATTTGTCCTCTTATTTAATATGTGAGAGATTAATTTTAGGTTTTTAAAATTTGAGGGATTAATTTATCGTTTAATACATTTCTGATGACCAATGCGAACATTTTCTCTATAATTAATTTTACAACATAAAATACTTTAAACTAGCATCATATATCATTGAAAACAAAAACTAACGTTATATTAAAATTAATCATCCATGTAAACCATGGGTGATGAATTAAATAATTGAAACGATTTGAGAGAGAGTTGTGTTATTTATATTTATGAAATGTGAGATATCATGTCAATTCACATCTCATCCACTATTGAATGAGATGTGGACTCCATTTAAATAAGGTTCATATCTCATTTAATCATAAATAATATATGAACTGACATAATATTTCACATCCAATAAATACAAATAATATTTTTCTATGGATAGATTGACTATCTGAATAAGCTATTATTTTCAATTCGATTCATTATGCTGGTTTAGTTTTGGTCAAACTGCTAACGCCTAACATTATGTCATTGTCAGATAAGTAATAAAACAATTCGTGGATGTTCAACTGGCAGATTAGGCAGGTGTGGGGACAACCATTGATTCTTTTGCACAATATATGTTAGAACGTACATTTTATACATAAAAGGGTTGAATGAGAGAACGTCCACGTGATTAATGTCAAAGCCAGTAACACGCGTACCTCCTTGTCGCATTTACGATGGCAGAATTTCCATTTTAGCTCCAAAATATCATTTCACTAATAAGATAGTCATTAGAAACTATACCTGTTTGTGGTCCTCTAAAAACTCATCCTGTTTAACAAATTCACTCAAACATTAACAGTCCTCTATTTTCAAATCACAAATCCTTTTTTATGAGGAGCACGTCATATATACCTTTCTTAATTATTTTTGTTGTATTTGGAACACGTGTATATATGATTCTATTCTTGTTACATAAAAAATCTTATAATAATTTTATGAGTTTTGAAATGAATTGACTGAAATAATATACTATCAAAATAACCTCTCTTGTCTAAGTCAATTTATTTTGGAATGTTAGAATGATTGTGAGCATGAAATTTATGTGACTATTGATTTTCCCAGAGGAATGTCTATATTTGATGAATTATATAACACCCTAAATTTTAATGCTCTAGTCCTGCTATGGTTAATCTTTAGTCATTATATTCTAGTCTTATAAATTTTTGCTTTTAGGATAATGTATACTGAAAATACAGGAAAACATTTTCAAAGAAAAAAAGGAAAACTTTTATTAAAAATGTGAGCCTTTTCATGCTTGGCATAATTACTAATTACACTTACTGATCATAAATCGCTAAGAAAAAGATTATGTGCATAATCACCCGTGCATACAGTGGTGGAACTTGAGTGAAAATTTTCGGGGGCGGCAAAGTGTGTATCATATAAATTGGATGATGGCAATCAAATTAATGTTAATTATATATTGCATATATAAACTTTAAAATGAAAACTGACACAACAATATTAATTGTATTTGGATTAGTTGTCAGATTAAATTAGTTCAACAATCAACTACATATATAATTGCCTTTTTTATAAATCAATTTTATATTCAAATATATTAATTTAAAAATAATTTTAAAGTAGAGTGTTTTGTTTGGATTGTATAAAAAAATTGGTTTTGTATAAATAAATTACTAAGAAATTAAAAGATATGAAATAATTTTATACATTTTATAACATTTTGATACCTATGGTTATTTTGACAAAAAAACATTAAAATTTTGAAATAACTTGTTTTTACTTATAATCAAAACGTAATTTAATTTGAAAATATGATTTTACTTATAGATGAATTTTAAATTTAAAAAAAATTAAAATTTCTTAAAAACCATTCAGCATTTTACTCAAACATATAAAATTTTCAGTATAACCTTAATTGAAAAATAATTGCATTCCCAAACATAGATATAATAATATAAATTTGCTTTAAGTATTCTTATTGGATCACTAAATCCATTATTCAGCTCTTATAGCTGTTTATTTATTGCAACAAAAATGTCTTTACTATAAAATGATGCTAAATCGTGATACAATTTTTTTGTTTTTTTATTAAAAATAAGTTAATAGAGTTTAAAAGTGAAGAAACTCATTTAAGAGAGTAAAATCATTCATATAAAATAACACATTCAAACTTAACCATTTTATTAAATTATATATATATATATATATATATATATATATATATATATATATATATATATATATATATATATATATATATTGTGTATGTGTTTTTTTTTTTTAAAAAAAAATAGGGGCAAGATGTAGTTCCGCCATTGCATGCATATCCAAATATCCTAAATTCATAATGACATTTGTAATCTAGTCTCATTTACAACAATGTAACATGAACATAACACATAATAATCATGTTTAATATCAGTATGCAAATTAATCTCCACATAGAATATTTAAATGGGATAATTATACAAAATAGTAAACCAGTCAAACACCTGGTCACTCATTAAACGTACATATATATAAACAAAATATTAAACGAAAAGCACGTATACTAGAATAAGCAAAATAGATATGGGAACTCTAGGAGCCAGATTGATATGTCATCTAGTCCTCCTTCAACACAGTCTCTTCCTCAGCTTCCTCTGAAGATGACACAGAAAGAAAAAGGGAGAGAAATTATAGATTTCTCAGTTGGGGTAGAAAAATAGTTGTTATCGGCGGATTTTACTAGCGAATTTTTTATGTTATTGGCAGATTTTGATGCTCAATAATAATATCATCAGAAACTATTACCAACAGATTTTTTCCATTGGTATTTTTTCCCAGGGAACTACTGGCGAATTTTACAAAAAAATCCATTACAAACAAGCTGGGGAATCATTATCAGAGGAATTTTTTGTGTTACTGACGGATTTTCCCTCAGTAATTCATTTTTTCTTTTAAAACAAAAAATTAGACTTACCAACGGATTTTTCTACTAGTAATATTAATTTAGAATGTTTTAACTATATATTACTGTGAAAGAATCTATTGGAAAACACCTTTTTTAAAAAATGAATTTTTTTGTGTGACTCTGATGGTGGCAACAACTTCGATAATTGTAGCAGTAGGTGGTGATGGCAAAATTGAAAAAAAAAATAGTACTTAAAAAATAATGCACAAAAAAATACTAATTAGTACTTAAAAAAGACTCACTTATACGAGTGTCTATTGCAGCAACGACGGTGAGTAGTAGTGGCAGCAAGCAATGGCAGTGGTGGCAGTGGCAGAATTGCTTATGAACAGACAAAAAGAAAAAGGTTAGAAAATAGAAGCGGAACAAAAAACAAAATCGATTAAAACATAGAAGATTTCAAGACAAAGATAATGGTGTCTCCTTACAAAAAACGATGGCTGGATAGCGGAACAATGGCAAGAAAATCACTGCTGAGAAAGGAGAGATGAAGAGGAGAGAGAGATTGACGGGAGAAGAAATGGATGAGGAGGATGGGTGGTTGAACATTTGAAACACTTATTGGTAGATTTTTCTGCCAATAATGTTAAAATAAAAAAAAACCTGTTATCGGGGGATTTTTCTACTAGAAAATCCGCTAATATTCCGCTGATAATGGGCTATTTTTTCTTAAAATAAGTTATTGACAAATTACCGATAGATAATGTGAGTGCTAATTCGGCACAGATGACGTGAATATTATCGACAAATTACTGGCAGTAATGATTTTCCAAAATTTTTCTACTATTTCTTTTTTTTTTTTATCCCGCTAGCAAAATACGCCACAAACATGCATTTTTTCTGATAATGTGTGTTCAGATAAGTGTCACCATGGTCGTCTTCTATCAATTTTGTTTATTAAGAAAAGGTGAACATACAAGAACATTTGTTGTTAAGCTTAGAAAGTCTTTAGGTCCGAAGTGAGCATAATTCATATGCACGGTCTTGGTGCATGAATATGTCTTATCTCTTGTTGGAATACAAACTGATTTAGAATAATGAATGCATGCTGACAATTTTGTGCAGTAGAAGTCATAAAACATCTTATGGCATATAACCAAACTAATCAAAAAGAATGTGCATGCACATGCATATGAGGAATATCACAGTGAAACATTCTCGTGGTCTCCTAAATCCAATTGCAACACTACCCTGATGATTTGCACTAGTCCCAAACTACAAATTAACCCATCACATAGGATGTGCTTAACTTAACTAACTGTAACTAGATTTACAATGGGGTAAAGAAAGGGTATTAACATATATTTTGCTTTTCTCTTTCACATGTTCCTTCATGCACATACATATGCTCATGTCAAACATTAAATACATACTTGCTTTCTCAAAATACTTTTTGCGGTAAGAATGCTTGACATGGAAATTTTCATGTACGTTTATGAGGTATGAAGCATACTTATGAAAATCTCATGTAGAGTTATGAGACAACGGGCATGAATAGAAAATCTCATGCATTCTTGTGAGACATTGTGCATACATAAGAAAAAATCTCATGCACTATTATATGACACAGAGCATGTGTAGAAAGTCTCATACACTTCTATGAAACATGCAACATGTATAGAAAATCTCATACTTTTTTTTATGAAACATCAAGTATGCACTTGCCACTTTCAATGCAAAAGTTTAAGAAATTTACATATTCATCATGGTTTGTGCCCAAGGCCCATGAAACATAATCTTATCTCATTTTATCTCATCATGGGTTAAGTCATGTTTCATAGTCCTCATCACACTCTCCACTTCACAATATCTCATTCTAACAAGTTACAATTTATATAATCATAAAGACAAATCATAATCCCAAACATATACACATATATAGGAGATAAACCAATGGCTGGAAATCAAGGGATCAGTCTCAGCTAAATATTCCAAACTAGCAAAAGATCTCAAGGCACGAGAGTCCTAACTCCCCAATTAATTGTCCAAATCCACATAATCCATCTTATATTACATAAGCCAATAAATGAGATCAAAACACCTTATTTAAACACACCAACTCATAATATCACAATTTCCACCCCTTATTCCCCTTTTGAACCCAAAATTTATAAGTAACCTTATAATTTCCTAGAGCTTCATAAATTTCTAGATTTTTATTTTCAAAATTATTACAACCTAATAACATTATCAATCCAATTAATCCACTGAATTTCAAACCTAAACCCCAAGAACCGTTTTTAGGTTGAAAATGTCATGTAACCTTATAATTATTATAAGCACTTCGAAATGAAATTTTCACTCCTGGAATTCATAAATATAATTAAGAATAAATATCCAATTGCTAGAACTTGACCATGAAATTCTCAACTTTCCAAACATAAAAAATCCTTCAAAATGATGTCATTAGGCATACAAGTTCATAAAATATAATCAAAGTCAATTAAATATGAAAATTGCAAAGAAAACACGCACTATGAGGTCAAGGGTCTCGTTATAATGAGTCTGGCAGAAGCTGCCTCAATAGAAAAACCTAAGGCACTCGCTATAGAGACAAAGACTTGCTATGGCGAGCCTTTCTATAGCTAGAACTGTGTTTTCAACTGTAGGGCCCCATTTTTTCATCATGTAATTGAATATTCATATGCTCAATTCACAAAAACTCAACCCAATATTCATATCCAAGAATAAATAAAACATGTAAGACAAGGAAAAGGTTTGAAGTTCATTTTATCATCAAAATTAATTATCAAATAATAAGTTCAAATATAAAATACATCCATTTACATCATTATATTCCAACAACAACCAATCACACAAACCTTAAAGCTAGGGTCCAATACCAAATATCAAGAACAAAGAGAAAACCCCCTACAAATGGTTGAAGCCTCTTAAAACTCCAAGGAGTTGCACCCAAGCAAGAAATCCTTCTCCTTAGCTCCTCAAATTCGGCCAGTGGCTCAATGAAGAGTGGCGAATGAGTTTTCCAAGTGTTAGGGCTTGTATGGTTTGAGATGAGAACTAGAGAATGTAGCCCTTGTAACACCCTCCTAAATACGTGTATTACTCAAGTATTAACACAATTATTAGAAGTGTGTCACTTACGTTGTCTAACTTACACTAGCCGAATGTCACATATATGACTAATTTGTATCCATTATTATCTACGATAGTCCTTTATAGTGCATACTAGTCATATGACATAAAAAAATGAAATAAAATAAACATAGCATCAGCAATCTAAAGCGCTAACATGGGCCATCAGTAGCCCACTGATATATATACATCATGCAGAACATCAGTAGTAGTAGCCTAACAAGTCAACATATATGTATACACACACACACACACATAGATGAAAGGGTTTTACAAGTATCTCTTAAGTCCTCTAAAGGAAACCATTTGCCATCACAATGATGGCATGCCTCCAAATGGATCATTATAGTCAATAGAGGAGTCGAAGGTAGACAAGGATGACTAAACTAGGATCTTTCACACAGAGGTGCGACGGTGCAAACAGGTATACCATAAAAACTGGGTGTGCAAGGTGCTAAGGCACACCATCATATGGGGACTTGGGATTGTAGAGTGCACTAAAAATAGACTAGGCAAATGAGCGACTGAAAAATATGTAAGAGCATATCTAGGAGTAGGCCATCATAAAGAACGAATCCAAGGATGGATCATAATGCAACTCCTACAATGACAAATCAACAAAGATCACTAAGGATGACATTTACAGGATCTAAAGATAATCCAAGGTACATACAAATATATAGATGAGAATATTATATAATTTTTAGTAAGGCATTCTTTCATATGTAAACATAGCATCATAATTAATTTCAATCACAAAAATCTATATAAAACAAATGCAATATGAATAATCACCATATAATTCTCTTGTGACTAAAGAATTCAACTCCGTGCTTTTCTTTTTCCTTTGACAAAGGAAGGAAGGACTTAATTTTTACCAATTGATATCAGTGGATAACGCCACATATGGACAATAGACTATTAACTAGGGCTAAGCTCATTCATATATTTAATCATCGAATTTTCTTTTTATTCTATTTCCAAATCTCACACAGATTAATTCCTAATCAATGACGTCTACCGACTCACATTATCTCAAAAGTAGTTCTTCTTTTTGCCTGCTTTTTTATCTGGCATAAGTCTTTTCTCTTTTTACCCATATGTCAAGAGATGTATAATTTAAGTTCCTATATTCTCTTTTTTCACATGTGTGCACAGATTCTTTTTTTTTCAAATGCATATATTGGTCACATATAGGCATTCATCTACAAATAATTTCAATCATGCCTCGTAAAACAATCCTTAAATTCTCTAGCATGCATTAATACATACCACACTAGTGCCAAATACCGTTATAACATCAATTTAAAGGCATTTGTTTACTTTTAGCACACTAGCCAAATTTCACCTCTCAATAATGTATTTAGTTTGCTTGTCAAACAATGAAAATAGAGCTATAAAAATTCATCAAGACAATCAATGTGTCCAGAAGGCCTTGTAAAAATTTTAGGTCAAAACAAGGCCTCTACTCATATTAATAAAATTATACAAATTTGGTGATCGGTAACTACCTATATTCAACCAACAGTCAGAATTCATAATTTTTCTACCATAGCAAATCAACTTAACAATTCCTAGAAACTTTCAGAGTTGGACCTTGAAATGTTTACAATAACTTATAAAATTTTCAAAGCTAAATTCAATCATTTGGTCTAGTAAAAAAATTAGACAAATTCAAAGCTTCAAAACTAGTTGTTCAAATAGCAAGCATAATAGCCTTTACTTTTTATTTTTCAAAAATAGTAAAAGAACTCAAATGGACTTAAGAAAAATTATGGAGATACCTTGACATGTTAGCTTCACCATAAAACAAATCGGCTCAAAAAGATATTTATACTACTTAAGAAAAATTGTGAAACACATATTGCCAGTGAAAAATTTAAATTTCCAACAACATAAATTTAAACTTGTTTTGATAAAAACAATGTTCTAAAAAATCAAACTACTCCACCCATACAAATACATTAAATTCTTGTATAAAAATGTAATAAAACAAAAATATTAAGCTCAAAACTTCATTATTTACATAAATAAAATTTGGAAAAGAAAAGGCCGGATCAACCCTCCTCTTAAATCCTCAGGGCTTCTCCAAGTGCTTTTCTTCACTCAAAACTCATCCAAACAGGCCTTAATCCTTCTTTAAATAGAGCTATATGATGGCTCAAGATGGAGAATGATGATGAATCAAAATTCTAATCTGTTAATTTTGAAGATTATAAGGAGTAGATGAAGTTTGGTGTTAGAAGCTTGTGATTTTAGAGACTTTAAGCTAGGGTTTTAGGGTTTTGGAGCTAGGGTTAGGGTTAAGGTTTGAAGGTTTTGTTCATGGAGGCGCAGTGTTTTGGGTGGTGCTGGTTGAAATGATGATGGTGATATAAGGTTGGTTTATGTGAAGATCTTATGTTATAAGTGATAATGTAGTGTTTATATAGTTTGAAACTTTTATTTCATTGTTCTTGAAAAAGAAATGAAGTGAGTGGCTAGGATTGGTCTTGTTGGTCAAGATTAAGTTTTGGCCATCCATTTGGTTGAAGATAAAAGGCTCACTACAACTTGGTGAGCAAGTAATTTTCTTGGTTTTAAAAATCACATATCAAAATTTTACCGAACGAGTAAAATACCGTACCTAGGGAATTAAACTATTATCCGAAATTAATCCCCAAGCCTAATACATCTTGACCTTTGTCTTATCTTCCCTCAGCCTTGGGTATCTCTTGGTCTAGTTCCAGGGTTACTATTCACCTGTGGGCTTGTAAAGTTTCTATTCATGCCCAGTCCGGAAATTTGTTTTCTTCTCGTTCATTGAGTCGTCGTCCTCATTATCTCTAAGTTTGTCAAAATACTAAAATTCTCATTAATAAGGTTCAAATTCATTTTTGAATAACTTTGGGGGTGTTACAACCCTTACCTTTAGTGTGTGGATTCTTGGGAGGATCGATGGAGAAGATGAGGATAGGGTTAAGGGGTGTGCTTGGATTTAAATGAGTGATTGTGGGTGTTTAAGGGTTTTATAAGTCATGTAAATGGGGTTGTGAGAAGATTAAAACACAAAAAAAAAAAAACATGTTCTAGGCATTGTCATCATCGGAGACTCGCAATAGTGAGTCTAGCAACGAGTCTCAACTTGATTTGCTCGTAACTCTTTATACGATTGGAATTTGGCATTAATGCTAGAAACAACACTTGTAGAAAATTGAGTTATCTTTTTAACTCTGCAAAAAATCTTGTCAAACAGACATCTATAGCTTAATATATTGGTAAAATACCAGATAAAGGTCAACTTGGACAATACATGATAATGACATATCTTCTATTCTTGAACCTGACTTCCATCTAGCACTCGTAAGTCATCAATCTGTTCCCAACACACATTGAAGGCCTCAATTTAAGTCCTCAATGTCATCTTTAATTAACCTCAATTGGACTTAATTAATTCTAATTATGAGATAACAACATTTTGAAGCCTAATTGGCTCAAAGCATTATTCCAGTATCAAACAACCACACACGTATATTTTCATCAAATAAATTAATGATGATTAAGGCCCGTCATGACCTTGTACTCAACTAATCACCTCAAGAGTATTATGGTAATTAGTGTAGACAAAAATCGAGGCATTACAAATTACATGCAAATACTTATGGTAATCAATATGTGATGAGTACCAGGTTCCAGGTGAACGATAATCCGACCCAAAAATAAACTTACTATTTAACAGGGTTAATTGTCAGTATTTGATTACTACATATAATTCATGCAAATGTTGACAGACCCAAAGGAAAGTCTATATCTGGCTAAATTAGATATACAATTGTGGTAATGAATATTTGATAATTATTAGGTTCCATTTTAATGATAAGTCGGTCAAAGATAGATTTAGGTAAGAACAAAATAACAAGTAATAAATTAGCAATGTGGTTTGCTTACTTAATTGATCTTTTAATTAATTACATTTTCTTATAATTTGAATTCTTTAATTTGTTTCTTCCTTTATCAGTCATATTAATTATTTTTATATTATTACATTATAAATCTAGAAATATGTCATAATTTAACAATAAGACCATTCTTCCTTTTTTAAATTAAAAAGATAACAAACTAATTAAAGATTGATTGCGAACTTAGTTGTACTAGAACCCACACTAAGTGCACGAAAGTCATCATTTTAAAAATTATAAAACTTTAATTTTAATACATTACCTTGATAATTTTTTATATTGTCATTTAAATAATATATTATTAGATTACTAAAAATATTGCCAGAGGATATTGATCCGAATAAAAGATGCCTAAGTCCCTTAAGTGTGCATGTGGTCTTACGTTCAATAACGACATTTATATATACGGAAAAAAATACCATTGGGAAAACTCTCCAACTAGTCGCATAGATGTCTGGCTATACTAAAAGATTAGTTTATCACTTGCCAGTAGAAGGATACTCTTGAAAATAAAAAAATAATAATAGTAGAAATATATATCTCTTATGATAAAATATCAATGTGAAACTCTTTTATGCTATGTGTAAAAATTAAATTAAAAAACTAATATCTAACTAGCTAATAGCAATAAAGTATTTTGTGCTGCGAATATATTTAAAACATACAGTTTTCTTTCTATAAATTGTGCCAAAAGAACAAGGAAAAGAGCTACATTCAATTAACGGAACCTTTCTTACAAGATTCTCTATATAGTCTTTTATCTTACGATATTCTCTGTATATATAGTCGTCCATATATACCCGTCAAAAGAAAGAGTCGTAGGTTTACATCCTTTTAATTTATTTGAGTAATTAAAGATAATTAGTATTAATTTTCAAATGGCAATTGAAGCTTCCTCCCACGTTGAAACTCTGAAAAGCTTCAAATCTTTGAAGTTTGAAGCTTGAAGCGTGGCATATTCAGGCGTGGGATATGATGGCACTAGACGACATGCGAGTTCGGAAGTGCAATAATTAATGGCCTTGGACCTGTCTTTGGAGGGAATCAGTTGATGGCTGAAAATGAACGATATTACGAATTTATGATATGCTTTCGGCTGCACCATCATCCCTTACGTCAATCTTTGCGGCTAATTGTATTATTCTCTTTGTTTTTTGTCTCCTCCACGTTCATCAACCGATTTATGCGGGAATCTCATTTTTCTATCTCATCACTCGATGACTAGATCTCGATGAGTGCGTTGTCCAATAGTGATTGGTTGGTTTTAAAATCTTTTTTTGAGTAGGAGGTTTCTTGTTTAATCCTTATCTCTCTTTTTTATTTATTCTTGAGAAAGAATTCCTAACTTTAATGTTTGATTTTTTTAAAAAAAAAATTAGATAAGTATGTGACAAAGAAGTCATCTTTTTTTTTATAAGGCATGAATAATTTTTTCACAGAAATAATTTTATTTCAATGACAGTTTTTTAAAGTCCAATTTTGATGTATTCTCGGTTACATGATTTTTTAAAGAGTGACTTAAAGCATAATTATACTTACTTAAGTGATAATACATGAACTTGTACATAGTCAGTTGAAAAGATAGATGTTCCTCTTCCTTAATCAGACACCTCAACTTCAAATACTGGGTATGAAATAATAGATGTCAAATATCTTTGGAAAACAAAAAAAAAATAGTATAGTACATGATTACCTAATTGTGAAAAAATATAAATTTTTTTATATTTTCAAAATATTAAAATTAAATTATTTTTTAATTTTTTTAAAAAATAAAGAAAATAAAGTGAATATATAATTCCGTCTTCCAAAGTTACAATATTTTAATCCTTAAAACATTAATATGTAAAACCAATGTTTTCTTCAAGGACTAATAATTTGAAAATTGATACTTTTTAAGAACTTATATATATAGTATGATTAACCTACAAAACTTTTTTTGTTTAATCTTTTAAGAATTTAAGTATGAGAAAACATCATTCAAGGAATGTGCAGATTTACTCAAAATTATATGTGACGTGTTAAGTCATTACGATTGGATTAATGGTAGATGACTTGAATAGGACACATAATTTTCTATTTATAAGATTTTGTAAAAGATACTGTAAAAATTAGAAAATTCAATTTTCAATTTTCTTCCTATTTTCATTTGTTTTATATTTTAGGATTTCTTTTGTGTGAATACAGTGAAAATAGGAAATCTAAATTTCAATTTTTATTTTCTAGTTTCATTATGAAAAATAATATACATCCAAATTATTTATTAGAAAATAAATGTCAAAATAGCCTCTAATTATCGATAACTTTTGAATGAATAAGTGTGTCCTACCATTATATTTAAT
Source organism: Dalbergia cultrata (assembly GCA_031216105.1). Lineage (NCBI taxonomy): Eukaryota > Viridiplantae > Streptophyta > Magnoliopsida > Fabales > Fabaceae > Dalbergia > Dalbergia cultrata. The sequence goes on along the minus strand of CM062353.1, from coordinate 22,397,840 downwards.
TCAATCACTATTATGTACTCTATACAAAGTTCAAATTATAGTATTTTGGCCATATAATATTACTCCTTCACTATTTTCTTTAAAAATCTTAAAAAATGTAAAAATAGAAAATGAAAACAAAAATAGAGTAGAGTTTAATTTTTACTTTTTCCTTCATAAAATCTTGAGAAACAGAACATATGTTGAAAATCAAAAAAAGAAAACCATTTTCTCAAACCAATTAGATTCAAATTTTAATATTTTTAATACATTAAAAATAATCAATTTTCCTTAATCAACTACTTATGTATAAACACTTGAATAAACTATCTATTCAAACGCACCTCAAATTTCGTTGGGATACACGAGAAATCCAAGTCAGCATGACGTTGGAATGTTCATTGCTCGTGCACAAGAAGTCAAGAATTCTTGGCCCTGGACCTCATATATGACCAATAATTGTTCGCGGAAAGTCTTTGTCATAGGGGTCGGTCATTATTTAAGTTATATATGTCAGTGCCGCAAGTAAAGGGGGTGGAGTGATTTCGGGCAAGCAAGTGATTTTTAGCACTTTATCATTGTATTGTCTCTTTCATTGGCTTAAACTTTTATTTAGCTTGACCACAATATCCTTCTTTTTTTTTTTTCATCAAATGAATAGATAATACAAACTATTTATTAGTTGTTATAATATTTCTTTTTTGATAATAATGAAAGAAGGTTTAACTCCATGAAAAAGCAAAGTAGAAGAAATAATAGTGTATACCAAGACTGCTCAGAAAATCCAAAAAATTCATATCAACAGATCCTCTAACCACGATCTATACCAACACCAAATAAAACCTTAAAAATCACAGAAAGTGCCACACTTTGATGTGATGATCGAAAAGCATCCTTCCAATGTGCTAATGCGATTTCATGAATCCAAATATAAGCCTCCTCCAATATGCATATAACATCAGCTTCATCCCATCAATAGTATTCTTCAAAAACACTTACAGCCCACAGCCCACAGCACACCAAGAACACCAATCATGGTCAACTAGCCACCTCCAGCAATCATATTGATTAATATTTATCAACTACCAAATTCATGGAACTAACCAAATATTCCCCATGAAGAAATTGAAACGAGCTATCTCAAGAAAACCAGCAAACTATAACAACCACCAAGACACTCATGATGACAAACACACAAATCCAGGGCACACACACCACCTAGAACACAAACATAAGACACCCACAACATATACAACCATAACAATTACATTTCTAATGGAGAATTAGAAGTCTCACCAGTGTATCACTCAAAACTATCCTAAAGCAGCACAAATCTATTCAACATCAGAAAACTCCCTCAACTCTCATGTCTCCCCCTCACTTTAAGATCAAAGTCTCAGAGTGTATCACTTCATTTATCGCCACCGGACCACCTATCAACCATTTCTTGGGGGTGCTGAGAAGATCACCTGCCAAACATATATAATAATTTAGTTATTTATAAATTTAATATTTATCTCAATTTTTTATTTTTAGATAGATAATTTGTAGCTATTACAATTGTTGATAATTAATTTATTTGATATATTTCTTTAAATATAAATAATATTAAGTACTTTATTAAAAAAATGGGTAATAATTAAGATATACTAATAAATTGTAGTATATAAATACATGTCTTATTTTGTAGCATTTAGTGTTTTTATAATTAAATTTTTTTAGGTGAACAAATAATACCATAGTTCATTACTATTGATTAATAATTTTTACTATTAATTTTTTTTGTTATCCATGTTCTTAAAAAATATTAAAATAATTTGATATATTAAATTGATTACTTACCCACATGAGAAGGAATTTAAAAAGGTAAATTTTTTTAACCCACAATTAAATAGTATAAAACTCAAATTATTTGCTTTCTATTAAATAAATTAAAAACCATGGATGTAAACCTATTATAATTGTCTTTCAATACATTACTCATGACAATACACACCAATTAAATATATAACTAATTCAACTAAATTATTTCAATTTTTAATAATAGAGTTGTCAATATATATATATATATATAGTAAAACATAAGTGATTGTTGATAAATCCCAACATTATATGTTTATTTAACACTTTTAAAAATTATATAAACACTATAGATTATAAAATTTAGTATGTATGTTGTATATTATGATTTAGTAATTTTCCATTTGGGGTACAAAGTAATTTATCTTTATTATCATTATTAATTTGTATTGCATTTTTTTGTCTAAAATATTAGAAATATATTGTTTAGATATATATCATTTTAATAAATTTTTAAACAAAATTATTCTATAAAAATTAACAATAATAATATTAATTAATTACCAAATATGCTAAGTTTAATTCATTACCTATCATATATATTGATTGTATAAAAATTAAAAAATGAGATATATATATATATATATATATATATATATATATTAAATATTTTAAAATAATTAAACTAATTTTAAATTAAATTAACAACAATAATTGTTGATAACATCATTATGAATAATAAGTAATTTATATTAATTATTCATATAATCAATAAAGATGAAGGGTATTTTGGTGAAACTGAATAAAATTTAATGAAGTGGAAATGACAATGGACACAGAGAAGTGACAATAGTCACTTCCTTGTTGTGAAAATGAGAAGAGTAAATCGAACCTATAAATATAAATTGTCAAATTTAAAATTTAATTAATGGTGTTAACCCTCTATCACAACCTGATTTGGGAACGTGATCATCACATAAGAAATCTCATCCCCACATAAGCCTCATGGTCACTGAGTTATACCGTATGCATAAATTTAAAATATAAAATTCATCTCTAAATATAAATCAACTTGCCCCTTGAAAACATAATAACAATAAATAATTCATTTTATGAATTAAGTTTGAATCTGAAATCTTAACATAAAATATATAAGTTGCTTTAGAAAAAAAAAAAACCATGAAAACTATATCATATAACCAATCATGATAAACAAAATGCAATATCAACTATGGTCTGAAACTCTGCCCACACTATTACTAGAACACTTTATAACAAAAAGAAAAATGTTACTTTACTTCAAAGTGAAGCTCACCCAACTGAAATCCCTACTACTATTGAGAAAAAGACTAAAAAGAACCCACAATAGTTGTTGTATCTGTAAGGGAAAAAAAAGGGTGAGTTTCATCTAAAACTCGGTAAGTAGATTCTCACCAATAATCCTCTCATGGGATAATAACAAGGATATATATAATCATAGTAATCAATGCAATAGCTCTTAAACCATTTTCATATTTACATACATATTAGCTCAAAATCAGAAATCTCTGTAAATTATAAATAACATTACTCTAATAAAGAAATAGGAATCTTTGGTTATACATAATATATATGGCATAGCAATATGAATCTCTGGATTCACTCTGAACTCTATAGATTCCTCATAAGGTCTCGAATTTGGACACATAACTAGGTCCCAGCTCTGAATACTCTGGGGATGAGATTGTCCTTTGGAGGATAACTTGATACCAAGGTTAATGATCTTTTAGAGCCATTAACTCACTGTCCATTTCTCTACAACGACCTTGTAGTCTTAAAAACATGAAGAGCTAAATATTTTCTCTAATTGGGCTCTAACTCTGGCTTTTATAAGCAACAGTTCGTAAATTTACTATTCTTGAAATCATTTAAATACTCAAGTCATCTCTAGATATTCATATTTACAATCAAGCTATTCATAAAATCCTTTTAGCCACAAAATGGTCCCATGACCTTTTTTTTAATGCAAATATTTCATGGTCACTTGAAACCATAATTTCATAAACTTAACAAAATCATTAATAATCTATAATCATTTCGAAATAGCCTCTAAAGCATGCAATTAATCCACAAAGCTAAGAAAATAATTATAATGACCAAACTAAAAGCCACCAGATTGAACCCACTCAACTGGAGGAGGAGAACTAATGGTGTCAACAACCAAGGAGCTCCATGGAGTAGGGGTTGCACCAATGTCTATCATAACCATCATAAAACCCATGATTAATCTAGGATAATCCCTAAATAACTCTAAATCAACTATAAGAACATTGAGGGGATAACCCTACTTGACAACAATGAGAAACACCACAATCAACTCAAAATCATAGGAGGGAGGAGAGAAACATGACATAAACCAACAAAAATCTCTTACCTTGAAACGTGGAAGAGGTAAGATTGAATATGGTTGGGAGTGAAAGGGAGGAAAGAATGTTTGGGAGGCTAGGGGCCTGTTTGGTTTCAGTTTTTGATGTTTCGATTTTTAGAATTTTGTGAAGGAAATTCTAAAAAGTAGAAATGTAAACTGAAAACTGAAATTTGTAGTTTTCAAAATTTTCAGTATTTCCTTCATAATATTTGGAAAACTAAAAAACTGCAAATGAAAACTAAAACTAGAAACTGAAGCCAAACAGGCCTTAGGTTTTCAATTTTGGGGGAAGAAATCCCACGGGGGAGGGTTTTATATAGGTTAGGCTATCAGAAATCAAAACTATGTCATTTTGACAAACACATGTCTTGCCTGGTGAGCTTGTCAAGTTCTAAAATTATCCAAAGAAAAAGGCTTCATCAAGCAAGCTAATAAGCCTCACCTGGCGAGCTTGAGTATTATGGGACCTTACCTGGTGAGTTCTCGACCTTGCCAGGCGAGCTCGGCAAGTTCCAGAGCCTTTCTGATAGAGAAGGCATTGCTTGACGAGGGAGTTAGCTTGCCTGGTGAGCATACTTGGTAGCAATAGATTTGTTCTGCATTTTCCATGACTCTGGTGGTTTCGGGGCCTTGCTAGCAACACTAGTAGGTCTCGAGGACCCTAAGTTTGTACTAGACCTGACTAGGGATATGTGGATATAAGGTATTACGTACTTCCCCTTTAAAAAGATTTGGTCCCCAAATTTAAAACATACCTTGAGGAGGGAAAAGATGTGGGTACTTGGTCCTCATGACTTCTTCGGCTTTCCAAGTGGCTTCTTTGCCGGAGTAATTCCTCCAGATGACTTTCACCGAGGCCACTTCCTTGGAGCAAAGCTTCTCGATTTTCTTATTCATGATGGTAACCATTCTTCTTTGCATGACAAGCTCCTATAAACTTGAACCGCTTGTGATGTGAGCACATGAGATTATCGGGCATGTACTTCCTAAGCATGCTAACATGGAAGATTGGGTGAATAGCTGATAAACTAGGAGGCAATGCCAATCTATAGGCCACTGCTCTAACTTTCTCTAAAATCTAGAATGAGCTAATATAGTGTGGATTCAACTTCTCCCATTTATTGAACCTCACCACCCTTTTCATGGGTGATACCCATAGGAGCACATGGTCACATACCGCAAACTTCAAGTCTCAACGTCAATTATCAATATAGGACTTCTGTGTAGACTGAGCTACCCATAACCATTCTCTGATTAGATGAACCTTCTTTAGAGTCTCTTGGACCAAATCTAGGCCTAAAGTCTTGGCTTCCATGAACTCATACCATCCAATGATAAATCTGTACATCTCCCATACAATCCTCAAATAATGCCATTTGGATGCTTGCCTAGTAATTGTTATTATACGAGAACTCTATCAACAATAAGTGGTCCCACCAACCTCATTGAAATCCAAAATGCAAGCTCTAAGCATGTCTTCTAAAGTCTGAATCGTTCTTTCTAACTGGTAGAGGTGGGAATAGGCCAGGCGACCTGCCAGTGTCATGGGGCTTGGCCTACTGGTGGCCTAGATCGGCCTGGTTTATTTAATAGTTAAGGTAGGTTTAGGCCTTTTAAAATGGCTATTTAGATAAAAAGGCCAGGCCTGGGCTCTCTAGGAAGCTTGTTACACCCCTAATTATAATGACCAAGCTAAAGGCCACGGAATTGAACCCACTCATCTAGAAGAGGGTAACTAGTGATATCAACAATCAAGGAGCTTCGTAGAGCGAGGGTGGCACCATTGTCTGTCATAACCATCATAAAACCCATGATTAATCTAGGATAGTTCCTAAACAACTCTAAATCAACTCTAAGCATATTAGGGGAATGCCCCTAGTTGACAATGATGAGAAACACAACAACCAACTCAAGATCATGGGAGGCAGGAAAGAAAGATGACATAAACTAACAAAAATCTCTTACCTTGAAGTTTGGAGGAGGTAAGATTGAGTGTTGTTAGGAGCGAAAGAGAGGAAAAGATATCTAGGAGGCTACATTTTCGATTTTGGGGGAAGAAATCCAAGTGGGGAGGGTTTATATGGGGTTAGGGTATCAAAAATCGAAACTGTATCATTTTGAAAAACACATGTATCACTAAGCGAGCTTTCAGCCCTCGCTTAGTGTTCTAGAACTATTCAGGGGAAAAAGGCTTCGCCAAATGAGCTCACAAGGCTTGCCTAGCAAGCTCGACAAGTTCCAAAGCTCTTCCAGCAGAAAAAGGCCTTACTTGGTGAGGGAGTTAGTTCGCGTAGTATAAGCATACTTGATAGTAGCAAATCTATTATGCACTTTCCATGACTCTTCTGGGGCCCTTTAGGTAACACAGTTGGGTCCCAGGGGTACCCAAAGGCTGAACTAGATCTGACTAGAGACATGTTGATGTAAGATAAACGTGATATTATATTTTTAATCTTGACGATTATAAGATCTATTTATCAATACTTACTATCTCATACTTACAAAGGAAAATGGAAATTTAGGGTATTAAGTTGCATATTATTTGTGGGGTTAGGGTATTAGATTACATGTGTCCTAAAGTTTGAGGGGATATGATGCACATATTTCTCATTAACAATAAGCGAAAAATTCAACTAAAGACCCAAAGTTTGTATTTAGGAGACTTAAGGGGTCGATTAGGACATTTTAAAAGTTTTGGGGGTAAAGTACCCAGGACTTGTATGCACACCACGCCTCTCACTTGAGTCACTCCCTATGTGTGTGTGCGTGTGTACAGTGTGGGAACTTATGCAGTGCACATGTTATGAATAATGCACTTGTGACTATTGTTTGAAAAATTTACATTTAATTCCTTATCAACTCTCCTTATGCTTTTCTTTAGTTTTCCTATATGCCTTTTGTAGGTTGGTGTGACTTATGGAATCTAATTTGTTTTCTTCCAAAACACTTAATTGGTACATGCTAAATATAGTACTTATATGTGGCTTTATAGGCTCCCACGGACAATCAATTGAGTACAAAATCCTCCAGTCGGCTTCTGATTTTTTAATGTAATTGCAGCAACTACATGTTTATGAGGCAAGCCCTTCAATTGCTAGAATCTACAACTACAAGTTCTTCGCCCAAAGTTGACTTCAACTTTGCTTAGCCACTTTTAAAACTCAAATAAGTTGCCGTTATCAGAACATGACCATATTGGAGTCCAATTGTTATATTCCCTTTTGTCCTTCACTAGCCTAATTTGTATGTTATGTTTTATGTAACTCAAATAACTAAACAATTCCTTCTTTTTTCCTACTATTATCGCCATGATGTAGTACCTCATTTGCTCTAGCATAATGATAACGGACTTCCCTCGAAACTTTAGAATTTTGGCATAAAAAGTCTTATTGTTGTTATTTGTGATCATATCCACCTTTGTCAACTCAAAAAAAGAAAAGACATGGACCATGAACATAGATTAAGCTTTTCCAGGTATTACCATGCATTAGCATCTACTATTTTCACTTCAGTGATTCCAAGCTCAACATCCTTCTCAATTAATGCATGTACATGCTCCTATGTTGTTCATATTTATTCTTTATCTTTTCATTGTATTGTAAAATTGTTCCACATATATGTAGAGCATGAAATTTGTGGCAAACCACAGGCATAACATATTGCATATCTAGTATAAGACCTTAACATTCATCAACATGTGCACCATGGCTTTATCAATATTTATTTCATGTCTATCTTCACCTAAGTGAATGTCCCTAGGTTTGTCAAACTTGTCCTCACAATCATTATAGTCATTACTAGTGTTCACACCATCTAAGTCATCGTCACTTACCACATATTCATAATTTTAATTATTTCTATTATCCTCTTTCCCACTCTCATCTTCAACTTTAGAATCATATTCAATTTTTTCATAATCCTCATCACAACTTCCTTACCCACATTCACTTCTGCATCAATGTTATCATTTACAACATCACCAACATAAGACCCTAGACTTGGGACTTATACACACACACACACACACACACATCTATAATATGAGTAAGGATCCTGTTTATTATAGAAGTAATACACTTACTCCCTTAAATAACTTTTTTGGGATATGTAATCTCAGCAATCGAGCTGTAAAATTTAAAGTTTGTACCAAATAAATCAAATATATAAAATTTCATACAGTTTAAAAAATAAATTGATAGTTCATTGTTTCAATTTATTTCAATAGATAACATGTTTTTGAAAATATAAGTAAATATCGATTATTGGATTGCATATTTAATTTATTGTTATCCAATTTTTCTTAAATTTGGCATGGTTGATCATCAATATAATATAATATAAATCAACTATCATATTAATTAAATTTAATATGGATGACGAGTTATTCAATAGAGTAAGTCTTGGTTTGGCATTTCATGGGTCTTAAAAAGCCATAGTAGTACCATTTGGTAAAATAATGTAAAAGTTATTCTCAATAAAAAAGAACCATTGAAGTAGTGTTTGGTAAATATATTATAAAGTTGCTCTCAAAATATAATGACTATAATGGGTATAAATATTGGTGGAAAGAATAAAAAATTAAAAGTCTTAATTAATAGGATGATAAAGTTAGATTTTTGTTAGAAATCAAAGGTTATATTAGCCTTTTGAACTTTATTTTTTTGAATTTTAAAGAGCATAAGCCAGCTCTGAAGAGCACCCCATGAAGTGCTCGCAAAGGCACCCAAGCTTTTAAAGCTGTGAGCGAAAGCACCTTAGTTTTTTTATTTGCCAAACAAAAAAATTGCCTTATGTTTTTTTCCATAAGTTGAGTACCTAATCGAAGAGAATTACCAAATCCACTCTAAATGTACACAACTTACTCCTGGAGCAAATCAATCACTATATATCTGTGTGTGTATGGAGGTGGGGGTGGACATATATTAATGAGAATGAGAGAGAAATTTTTAAGCATTAGATCAAATTGTGTGGTTAAGATTACACTTCAAAAATTAAAATATCACGTAACCACACTTCTTCATCTTTGTTATCTGCCTCCAAGTATCTCTTTTCCAATATTTAAAAATATAAAAATATTTTCTAACTAGTTACCCCAATCACCCACTTTGACATTATCTGATCAAGTTGTCCTTTCCCATCACTACCCCATCCTTTTGTAGCCCAGCACCAACTTTTCCCTCTATATAATACACATTAATAGACCCAAATCAACAGAGTAATTGGATGAGTCATTTATATAGCCATACCCTAAATCACTCGATGGAAACTATATATGACTATCTTCTCTTGTGCATTATTGATATTCCATTAGCGACTCAGGTAAAAGAGTCAAAGTTAATATAACATTTTATGGTTGGGATTGCCTACCATTATCTCTGCAACCACCATTATGTTTCAACTTTTTTTTTCATTATTTATGGTTTCGTCATGTGAGTTGTTTCTAATGGTATTTTAATCTTATTTGTTTAATTGAACTTAATGACGAAGAGTATTGTTCTCATTTTTTATATGAGAAAATCATTCTCACTTGATACACCCCCTATATATATAAATTATTACTGTAAAGTAATTTTATATTGACATTAAATCATGTGTTATCACAACAATATTTGACTTAAGCACTCACTAACCAAAAATTGAAGTCTTGAAATAGAAGCATATGATTTGGTTGACAGTGTGAAATATTTTTACACTATTAGTACATAAAAAATTAAACTATATATATATATATATATATATATAATCTCTTCAATAAGAACATATATGTTCTTCTTAGTGTTGGTCTCCCTATAGTTGCAAGTCTAACTTCACTACTAGTTTTGGAGCACTGCATACAATTCAATAATAGCATATACATGAATAAAATTACACCTTCAATTTATGTCAAACATAGCAAGTATATCCTTGTTATTTCCTTTTCTCTCCTTAGTCATGTTGATTGTGTAATCAGGTTTGAATGACAATCCAAAATGTCCATCCCCCAGATCTTGTGGTGTCATATTTGTGACATTCTCCACTAAATCAAAGCAAAATAACAAGTTTATGTTGTCATTCTCAGCAATAGTAAGACCTCCATCATCGTTTTCTTTTTTTGGTTCAAAAGACGCACACTTCTCAAACTTCTTTGTTTTGGTCGTGACCCTAGTAAAACCTAGACTAAATTATTGCTTTTGTTTTTTTTTTGTCGACTACATTATTGTTTATAGGTCTCTAAAGAGAAATCATTTCACTAGTCAATATAAAAAAGACATAGCCCCAAACACAGTCCAACAAGGACAACTCATATTGGGCTTCGCGAAAACCCCAAACACAGGCCTTGGACCTTGGGCCTTGGGCCTTGGGCCTTGGTACCATGGTGTGGCCCTGTGTCAAAATCTAAAGCCGACGTTGTCGTTGTCCACTTCAATTTCCAAAAAGACATTTTTTTACCATTTCCTTCTACTCGCTTCGTTGTTTTGTTTCGCAGCAGCGAGAAGAAGAGGTATCATCAAGACAGAGAGAGACCGAGAGAGAGAAACAAAGAAGAAGAGAAGAAGAGGAAGGGAAAAAGTGAAAGATGTTGAGGGTTGCAGCCAAGAGGCTTTCTTCTCTGTCCTCCTCATGGAGAGCGAACCACGCGGCCTCCGCCTTCGTGTCTCGGAACCCCATCGCTTCCGCTCCCGCTTCTTCCAACGAACGCGGATCCCCTCCCCTACCCGAGTTTCTTCTCCCCTTCAGAGGTTAGGGTTTTTTTCTTTTTTTATTGGTTTTGGGGCATTCAGATTGAGGTCCAAAAGGATTCGTTTCGCTTATTGTTTGGTTTGATTCGTTGGCTTCAGGGCTCTGCTCTGCGTTATACGTGACGATTCGTGCCATTAATTAGATGCTTTGTTTGTTTTGGGTGTTTATGTGAAGCTAATTTTTTTTTTTTGGGGGTCAAATCGAAGTATTTGTGGCTGATTTGCCTAAATCGTTGATTCGTTCTGAGTTCGTGTTGAGAGGCCTACTTGGTTTCCATTTTCTGTGTGTTTTAGTATTCTTAATTTTGCCAATGAAATAGTGATAGCAGGAAAATGAAAACTGAAACCAGTATTATACTGTTTTCATTGTTTCCTTCACAAAGGCTTTGGCTTTTGGGAGCATTTTGTTTGTTGATTGCAATCCGGTATTCGCTTTGGGTAATAGCTTTGGATTTTGATGGCTTTTTTTTTTCCCAAAAAAAGGGTTTTTTTTTTTGGTCGGTCGAGAGAAGGATCGAAGATGGCGTTTGTGTAGTTCTAGGCATTGTGAATTCGGATGTCGTGGTAGAGGCACGGGAAATGTCTTGTTTGTTTTTATATTTTGTATTTGACGTACTTCTTTTTACATTCTGTCTCTTTTTACTTTCGGGGTGGAGTATTGTTTTAGGCTATCTTTGTTCCTCTTCTCTTCTATTGCTACTTATGAAACTACTTGTTTTGACAAATTTAAGCTAAAATAGTTGTTGCCAAATGTTTTATGGTCTCATGTTCTCTGTTTATGGAGTTTTAATCCAGTAGGTGGAACTCATTCCGCTTCTATAAAAGTTTAGTTGTTGTTGGACATTATTGTCTGGAGGAAAATGCTTCAAGACCCTTCTAGTTATGTGAATCTTCACACACTTCCTTATGACTTCAGTTTTGGATTTGGTGGTTATTATAATAAATAGAGATTCTCCAAAAGTGGAAATCTTTTTTTTTTTTTTTTTAAATATTTTGATGAGACGTTCAGGCAGAAGTAGATGACGGAGATTAATGGGGTTTGGGTGGTGGGGCTTGTGTTAGGGACCCTAGGTTCGGCAGGGTCTATGTTAGAAGACAGAAGGAGGGCACAAATGGGCCAATTACAGGCCCACAAGTGCCCGGGACAGCAGAGGAGTAGGGGAGCTGTTACAAAACGGTTAAGAGTGGCAGGAAGGAGGGTAGTTTGGAGGGAAAATTAGTTAGGTAAGTAGAAAATGTATAAATTGGAAGGGAATAAGCGTTGTACAGGTTGTTGATTCAGTTTTCTCATTGTTAGAATCGGGGAAATTCCCCTCTAGGGTTCTTGTAACAAACCTTGAGATCTTACTGATTTACCTAGATCTGTGAGCAATAAAACTAGCAGTTTCTCCTACCTCTGAACTGGTACTATCACTGGTATTAGAGCCAGGTTTGGTTGCAGTGGCTTGGTGGCAGTGGGTTTTGACATGATGTTTGTGGCTTGGAATGGTGGTAATGGCAGCGAGGGGAAGATTTGTGCATATGTGTCTAGGCATGGGGTGTGTCGTTATAGTGTTTCTGGCCCAGAGCAGTTCTGATTTCTTGGCCTCTGGCGATGGGCTTGTGTGCAATGGATGGTCTGAGATGGTGTGTAGATCTTTGAGGTTGCAAGGGAACAGGGTGAGGTTGAATACGTCACTCACAGAATGAGTTAACTGGATTCATGTCGAAAATCAGCAATTTGGGGTTTCCATATTCTAAGCAAACAGAGTGAGTAAACTGGGGTTATACATAGACTTTGAAAATAGAGATGCAAATGCAGGGGAGGTTGAGTAATTTCCTCCATTGTTTAAAAATCTACATTGGCATCCGCAAAATTAGTACGATGCAGAGTTTTTCTATTGAAATAAATAGTGAAATTAAAGCATTGTGTTTTGCATTTAGAAAAATTACAGGAGATACCCATTGGGGGAGCTCTCCTGACTCTTTCTGTAATGGTATGGATTTAGACTAAGAAGCCAAAGAAACTACTGCATAATTATTTGTATAAAACTTGATTTTGATAGAAGTCACGAAGTTTGAGTGTTTTGTACCTTTCATGATGACTGCAAGGGGAAAAATCTTTTCATTTTAACAAGAAAATGATGTAAATAGAGTTATTAAGCTGTTTCTTTGGATGAAAGATCAACATAGTTTGGTGGGGATTGATTATCTTCGTGATTGTTATCTGTATATGTGGTACAGTATCTTTCCTGCCATCAATATGGTTTGCCTTGTTGCTGTATCAATCAATAATTCATAACAAATTATTTGTTCAAAAATTCTGTTATGGTGTCATTCAGTATTAAGCATTACCTATTCTATTGGGCCACCTTATCAAAAGTAATAGGTAAATGATTTGCAGTTGCATGTTATGTTATTTATTTATTTTTTGTTTGTGTTTTTTTTTTTTTTTGGGGGGGGGGGGGGGATTTGTCATTTTTTGTGTATATGTTGATTCTTGGGGCTCTTCCCCTTGGCTTAGGCTTGCTTTCTTATCAATGATTTATAAGCTTTAGTTTTAGCAAACTAAAAGCAACTTTATTGAGTGATTCAATTTGATTGCACCCAGGTTTCGCAACTGAATCGCTGATCCATTCCAAGGAGAACAGCATTATTACTGAAATTCCAGCAACTGATGCTGCTGTTAAAAACCCTTCCTCTAAGATTGTATATGATGAACACAATCATGAACGATATCCTCCAGGTGACCCAAGCAAGAGGGCATTTGCCTACTTTGTCCTAACAGGTGGTAGGTTTGTTTATGCCTCTCTAGTCCGTCTCCTCATCCTTAAGTTTGTGCTCAGCATGTCAGCCAGTAAGGATGTTCTTGCTCTGGCTTCACTTGAAGTTGATCTCTCCAGCATTGAGCCAGGCACTACTGTGACTGTTAAGTGGCGTGGAAAGCCAGTTTTCATCAGGCGCAGAACAGAAGATGATATTAAGCTGGCAAACAGTGTGGATATTGGATCTCTTCGTGATCCCCAGCAGGATTCAGAGAGAGTCAAGAATCCAGAATGGCTCATTGTGATTGGGGTCTGCACACATTTGGGTTGCATCCCCTTGCCAAATGCTGGTGACTTTGGTGGTTGGTTTTGCCCATGCCATGGTTCACATTATGATATTTCTGGAAGAATTAGGAAAGGACCAGCACCATACAATCTGGAGGTACCAACTTACACCTTCTTGGATGAAAACAAGCTGATGATTGGTTGAAAACCTTGGGCTGCCCCTAGTGAATGAGTTGACAATTTTTTTTATTTATTCGATAATGTCGAAATGGGCCATGGACACCATATATTATTGGATAAGTTTCGCAAGTGTTTATGTAACTTTGAAGTTCAGCGGTTACTGTTTGGCGAGACTTATATCAATAATCGCCTTACTTTTTGTTTGTCATATGATTGTTCAAAAGATGATGACTTCACGTATTCTGTATCGCATTTTGCATATTTTGTGTAACATTGTGAAATATGCTTATTAGCAAATAAGCCATACTGGGAATATGGCATTTTGCACGTTTCAGACGGTGTGCTGGGTATTTGACGAATTAAACAAGTACCCAGTGAGTATGCTGAAGATTGGAATTTGTTAGCTAGATTGGTGTGCCAGAGACCCAGAGTTGAATCTTAAAACTGTCATCTTGCTGCTTGATCTCGTTGGTTGACAAACATTGGTTCCAGTGACCAATAAGCTGTGACCATTTTTGTAGATAACAGTCAATATTTTCCCCAACATTCTATCATCCGGTTAAAATGGGTCAACTTTCGAATACACCTTTAACATTCACCATGCTTTTTTCACCTGGGTTCCTTTCTCATTTGCTCGATTTGTTGGTCGTCACCTTGAGGCTTGAACAATGATCTGTGATAAGTTTGCGTCATCTGCAGCCATTATTCCATCAAACCTTCATAGAAGAAGCATGAAAACTTGTGTTAGATGACTAGCTTCACTTAAGTTGATGATTATAAAGCAAAAATAAGAAGAGAAGAAGACTGTCTTGATTGATTAACACTAATAAATCATATACATTAAAAAAAAAAGAGAGATTCTTCCTCATTCTTTCTTTCTTCTCAAATCAATTTTTACAACATTAGAAACTACTTACTACTGCAAGTGCCACCGCCCATCATGCTTAGATTTTGTAATTTTCTATGTTTGGTTAGGAAAAAAAAAAAATAGGGTGTAACTTTTTATAGATAAGATTTATGTATACAATTATATATGAATTTTATTAATGAAAAATTTATTGCTATTTTTACTCTACAACCATACATATCCTTAAGGTGCATCGTGGTGAGAAGTAAAAATTAGGGTAAATTTTTTTCTATTAAAAAAATTATACTTTACATGCTTCTAAATAAATTAAAAACAAAATTAAAAATCATGAATGGACACATTTTAATTGTTTTTCAATACATTATTCACGGCAATACACAATGATTAAATATATAACTAATTCAATGAACTAAATTATTTCAATTTCTAATAATAAAGTTCTCAAAGCAAAAAAATTATAGTAAAAAATAAATGATTGTTTATAAATCCTAACATCACATATTTATTTAACATTTTTAAAAATGGATATACACTGATTTAGTAATTTACCTTTATTATTATTAATTTTTTACTTGTATTTTTTGTCTAAAATATTAGAACTATATGTTTGAGGGATATATTATTTTAAGAAATTTTTAAACAAAATAATTCAATAAATATAAGTGGTTGTACTAAATATGATAAGTTTAATTAAATACCTATAGTATATATTGATTATATAAAAATTAAAAAAAGAGATATATATATTAAATATTTTAAAATAATTAAATAATTTTAAATTAAATTAACAATAATAACTGTTGACAACATTATTATGACTACTAAATAATTTATAGCATTTATTCATATAATCAACAATGTCAAAAGGAATTTTGGTGAAGTTAAATAAAAATTTAATGTAGTAGGAATGGTAATACGCTTAAAGAAGGGCATATTGTGAAAGTAGGAAGAGTAAATCTAGACCATATAATTATAAATAGTCAAGATTAAAAGTTAATTAATGTAATTAATGTTCATGTGCTCTCTTTTAAAAAAATATATATGATTTTATGTTTTAATCTTAATTTATAATGTAATATCTAATTATCACCTGGTTTTAACCATTTTTTTGGTTTTTGTCTACTTTTTAAATAAGCAGATTTTAACTCTTAACCGAACTCGAAAATGGTCAAGCTCCTCGTTCAACCGGTCAAATTGGCTGATTTTTAGAACATTACTCATCACAACTTCCTTGCCCATATTCACTTATGCATCAATGCTACCATTTGCAGCATGACCAACAAAACTATGTTCGTTTTCACCTACCATTTCATTCTCAGCACATATATCAATATCATTTTCAAAATGCTCCATTTTACCTTTCCCTGTATCTCGATCATTATCAGTATGACTAACATTTGTATAATACCAATTATCAGATATGTGAGGGAACTGGTTTTGGAAAATAAGTGGATCTAAGGGGGCAAGTATGAGTGACAATCCCCTAGACTTGAAATTTATGTATAAATATGAGGCGTATATTAAATGAGAATGAGATATAAATTTTTAAGCAATAGATCGAATTGTATGATTAAGATTACACTTTAAAAATTAATATCACATGACTGCACTCCCTCGTTTCTATTACCCACCTCCAATTATCTCCTTTCCAATCTATTCCCAGAAAATGCAAAAATAACTTTTCTACTGGTTACACAAATCACCCATGTTTACACATTTGATCAAGTTGCCCTTTCGTATCATTATCCAGTCCTTTGTTACACCAACACCTACTTTTCCCTCTATAACACATACTAATAGACCCCAAATCAAGAGGGTAATTAGATTAGTGATGTATATAGCAATACCCCAGATCACTTGATGGAAACTATAAATGACTATTTTCACTTGCGATCCATTAGTGACTCAACCAACTGAGTTAAAGCTGAGTGTAATAAGTTATGGTTGGGATTACCTATTATCATATCTACAACTAGAAAAGGCTGAGCATGCAAGGTCTATCAAGGTATGTGTTGATGGGATGGTGGTTGTGGGTTGCCGACAATGAGGTTAGAGAGTGTAATTATAGAAGAAAGAGGTAGCAGGCGCGTGGGTGATGAATGTTTGGTGAAGAAATAGCAGCAAAGACGATGGGCAAAAAAACAAAAAGGAATTTTTTCAACAGTAATTTTATTTTATTTTTTATAGTTTAATATTGTGGGGGGTTTTTTTTAATGGTATTTAATCTTATCTGTTTAATTAAATTTAATGACGGAGAGTATTGTTCTCATTTCTTGTTGAGGTTAAGTATGAAAGATGAAGTCTCACATTGGTTAAGAATGGACTAAGTGAGTAATATATAATGTGGGAAGAAGCCATGACTCATTGCCTTAAGGTTTTTAGTCAATATGCGGCGTCTGGCCTGGTATTGTGGTGCTCTCATTTAGCCTATTAATTGTATCTCCCCCTATTAGGCTCCCCCGCCCTAACATTTCTCACATAAGAAACTCATTTTTATTTAATATGTCCCACACACACACACACACACACACATGTATAGATATACACATCTATACACACACTATCAATGTAAAATAATTTTACACAAACATCCAATTATATATAGTCACATCAGTAAAAGTATTTGACTTAACTGCTCACTAACTAAAAAGTCTTAGAAATAGGAGCATATGATTTGATTGAGATGAGTGGTTTATTATCTATACCATTAAATAAAAAAGGGGTTGAGTTTGAAAATTGTTTTTTATTGTCTCCCAAGTGAATTGAACTTTTTCTTCACGTCCGCTTGTAGTCTTTATTAAATTTCTTTTCAAGTTCCAACATAATATTACATATAGCCCAAAATTCTTGCACTCTATCATCAGTTCCATCTCCCTTCTCATATATCCTACGTTTATGCATCATTTTCCAATCTTTTTCATGTACAATAACCGCTTCTGTGCCCTTCTATTTCTTTTTCTTCAAATATTAATAACAACTAATCCATCCTTAATCCATTAACTTCTCTCTATATTTCTCTAATTCCATTTACCAGTCTTCTTCTCCATCTCAAGAGAAAAATGAAACCTTGTACCATGAAACATCCACAGAAACCTCTCCTAATTCTCTCAATTGGTTTCATTACAAAGTACCTACAATCTATGACTATTCCTTATTATTCTTCTTCTTACTCTTTATATATATATATATATATCCATTAGATGTGTATTGAGAAATGTGTATCCTAAAATGTATATCTTGATATGTGTATCCTTATATTTTGGAATATAATTAAAGATATGTTAAATCTGGTAGGATATGGTAAATCTAGCAAGATAAGTGAAATATGGTAGGATGTGTGAAGTCTATTAAGATCTGAGAAATCCTTTTAGATTTGAAGAATCTGTGAAGAATTGAAGAATCGATGAAGATTTGAAGAATCTATAAAGATTTGAACAATCTATTAAAATTTGAATAATGTGTTAAGATCTAAAGAAGAATCTGTTAGGATTTGGAAATAAGGAGTCTTGGTGGTAAGATCATTGGTTATAAATAAGATCAATGGCTAAGCGTATGGCAGTGTGAGAGAATAAGTGAAAGATATAGACTCTGTTATGAGAGGTTATACAAGAAGCTTTGACCCTTGTATATGAATAAAGTGGGAATATTGTACTATTTTTCTTCTCATAGTGAAGGAGTTTATTCTCTAGTATGGATGTAGGGGTGTGATTTGCCGAACCACGTTAAACTCTTGTGTCTCTATACTCATTGTCATTTTGTTTATTTTTATGCCTTTGTGTTTTTGTGCGTTTATTTGGTTTATCAAATTCGAACAAGTTTGTTTGTGAGACTTATTCTGCTGCGACATCCCAACAACTAATATCAGAGCTCATCAGCGCTTGGTACGGTCCAACAAATATGCCTAGCACAAGGTTAAATCTTGTAGATTTGCTGTAGATGATTAAATGGAAAAGGAAGCTTTGGACATCCTAGTTCGAGGATGGGAAGCTGGAGAAGATGACAAAAATTGTGTGGCTACACATGTCCATTGGCAGATTTTTTGAATCAACGTGAAACCATGCTTTACGATGGATTCAAGTGTGTAGTTGGTACGTGTTGAGGCCAATGGTTTTCACTTTGCACATGACTAGGTGGCTTGGATTAAGCTAGAGTTGTTAATAGTTTCCATGGTGGTGAAACATTTGTCAAGGTGGAGATTTGTTAGGAAAGTTTGCATATATTTAACTTGATAGGTTGTCGATTGATTTTATTTATATGTATCCATTAGATATGTATCCTAATATGTATATCTTGATATGTGTATCCTAAGCTGTGTAACCTTAGATTTAGGAATATTTAAATTAAAGATATGTTAAATCTGGTAGGATATGAAAAATCTTTTTAGGTTTGAAGAATATATGAAAATTTCAATAATTTGTTAAGATTTAAAGAAGAATCTGTTAGGATTTAGAGATAAGGAGTCTTGAAAACAAGATCTTTGGTTATAAATAAGATCAATGGCCTAGATGCATGGTGTATAAGAGAAAAGTGAGAAATGTAAACTCTATTATAAGAGATGGTATACAAGGGGTCTTCAGCTGGATATGGGAACAAAATGGGAATATTGTATTGTTTTTCTTTTCATAGTGAAGGAGTTTATTCTCCAATGTGGATGTAGGCGTCTGATTTGCCGAACCTCGTTAAACTCTTGTGTCCTTACACTTATTGTCATCTTGTTTATTTTTATCCCTTTGTGTTTTTGTGTGTTTATTTGATTTATTGGATTCATACGAGTTTGCTTGTGGGACTTATTGTAAGTGAGGTAGAGAAAGCATATAAGGGGGTTGAATCGCACAACTCAAATTTTTTTTGCTTTTTAAAACTTTAAAACGGATTCTATCAAGTACAAGACTGGAAGGCAGCAAAAATTCAAGTTTGTCAGTTTCAAAAAGTGACTTTTGGAAGTGTCCAAAAAAACAAGTAAGTTCGGAAAGTGATAAGCAGTAATTATGGATTCACACACAATTAAAATAACAAGACACAATGCAAATTATAAGAGACAAAGTATGAAGAGAATCACACTAAAGATTTATATTGATTCGGCTAGACTTGCCTACATCTCGCCCCCAACAAAAACTTGTTGAGAGTTCCACTAAAACACTTTTCTTGTAGAAGAGGTTACAAAAATAGTCTTTCTCTAGCATTCCTGAGCTATCTCCAGAGTGCAGTCAGTACAATCGACCATCACTCATAAGTATTCTTTGACTAGTCTCTCTAAGCTATGACAAATGATCACTAACGGATCAAGTTACAATAGATTTGAAGGTTTTGGTATATCACTCAAAACTCACTCAAGTTTCCTAAGATGTATGTGTTAGTGATTATACCTTAGGCCATTTATTGAACCTTGTATTGTCGGCAATATTTTCATTAATAAAAATGTTTTGTTCATTTTCTTTATTATTATATTTGCTTGTAACATATACTAATATATATCCCTAGTTGATCATTAATATTATGATATAATACTGGTGTGAGCTTAATTGATCATTATAAGATGATTACATGTATGGTACAGAATTAAGCTTATGGGTATTTGCTAGAGAACAAAACATTAGATAGACGCATTATGAGATCACTACATGGATTAATGTCATAAGTGATTATTATAATAGTTTGTCAACAAATTCTCATACTTGAGTTTACACATTTTTCTACATATAGAACATTATATTTTGACATAATCAAACGTTATTTTTAATTAAATAGTTATAAAGATTGTAGGTGAATATAATACAATTTATGTAGAGGATAGTGACTAAACAAGATAAGATTTGTCCTTTTCATTGAGGAAGATATCTATTGGGCTCCCTGATAAGTGAGACTGAGAAATGCATGGTCATGCTAAAATGAATTGAAGGAGTTATCATTGTCATTTAATTTATCAGTCTACTTAGAGATCAAGAAATTATATTTGAATAGTATAAGGATGCCACTACGTTATCTCTTATGTCCAAATTAGGTATCATCCAACAAAAGGATTATAACGTATTTTATTGGTTAGGTTGATATGGACTTTTAATTTTTATCACTTGGGTTAGTCATAATATCTTGGTAGAGACTATTAATAACTTGTAAGCATCATAACAATATTAGCCCTACTGCTAACATAATATAAACCTATTGACTCACATATCAAGAATGTAACGAATGGACTGGGGTTGTTTTAGAAATTCAAATTTTATATATATATATAAAATTTGTGTTCTCAAATATATGTAAATATGTATATTATATGAGTATATATGGGTCATCTAATATTTCCTTTTTCCTCCATAGTCATATTGATTGTGTTCTCAAGTCTGAATGATGGTCCACAATGCCCACGCCCTAATCTTATGGTGTTATATTTGTGACATTCTCCACTAAATCAAAGTTGCTTAACAAGTTTGTGTTGTCATTCTCAACAATAGTAAGATCTCTATTATTGTCCGCTTAATGAACACAAATGTCAAATCTTTTAGGTGTTTGCATCTCAAATGCAAATTGTACAAAAAAAACACAACAAAAAGCCAAAGCACAAAAAAAAAAAAAAGAGGTCCCTTGCTTCTTGTCAATGATAAAGAAGACAAACCTAAGCTCCTAACTTTGAAACCCTGGAACAATGTCAAAAAGGAGAGGAAAGTGTTGGTGCCAATTGAGAGGCGAATCAGGCCTTAGAGTTCCTTCATTAGTAAAGGTGTATTGGAGATTTCATCAACTATGTTTATGAAGGTTAACGCCATTTAGGTTTTTTGGATAAATTGATTAGAATATCACAAATAAAATTAAATAAGACAAGAAATAAATTGACATAATATAAATCATGAGTCACAAAAATTATAAATTTAAATATAACAAAGAAATAACACAATTAAAATAGGATAGAGTAGTTTATCAGTATTATTGGCTGAGTCGTGCTAGGCACTGAGCTTAAAAATATTTCGCCACCACAAGTTAATCACTTGATGCATATGGTTTTTACGGCTAATACTTTCAAGGATACAACAACCACTTCCCACTAACTCTACATGTGAAATAGCAGGTTCATAGAAATAACTATTGAATTTGCTCATGAGAACACTGCACTAATATTTATCTATACTCCTTTTTTGTTTAAACAATTGAAAACAAGAGTGTATACAAATTTTTTGAATTTCTGTTGTTGAAATCCCTACCTCTAAACAAAAAGCTTGTGTTTATATATCTGATGCAAATTATGTAATAGCTTTTTAGATGAATAGAATCGTTGTTCTATATTCATTAAGAATGAATACTCATAATTTCAATTAATGAAACCTAGAGTGAAAAAAACATAAAGAAGATGTAATGAGAAAACATTCATGTGGTCATTATTACATTTAATAAATTCTATTGAAATTATCTAAGAGACCAAACAATAGTTCTTATTAATATCATAGTATAATAATGTAAAATAAACCAACGCATATATATATAAAAACCCTAAACCCTAAACCAACGCATATATATATATATATAATTTATTTCTAAATTTAATACTCACGTTAAATATTTATAAACATATAGAAGTATATGATTTAATGGTTCGAACTCGCGATCCTTTTCCCATATATGTAATATAATTCTTTAGAAGCAGGAAGTCTGCATTTTACCCACAAATAAAGAATTGTCTTTGTTTTTGTCATTATAAAAAAAGAGATAAAATGAGGTAGGCTAACACTCTAAAGGCCCAAACATACTGTACCAAGAGCAAGGGCCACAAATTGAGTTACAAAGAATCAAGGATTAAGATCCTTCGAATCCGGGGTGTAGTCGAGCAGTAGGGGCTCGTTCACTATTTACCAAGTATCAGAGGCTCGATCCCTGCCTTTGGGAATGAAGAAGCTTCTCTGGGCCAGTTATCCCACCCTTTGAGATGCCCACACAAACTGACGAAGGGATTAGTTACCATTACCGACGGTGGATATCCTGGAGAGATAAAAAAAAAAAAAAAAATCCTTCGACCAAACAATAAGGGTTTAATTGGCATACATTGCAATGTGAAATATGTATACACCGTCAGTCAATGAATAATTGATAAATCATTAGTCATGTACAGTTTTTAAAACTTTAGATTAGATTTAATTATAAAATAAATTATGTAACAATTTTTTTTATTATAGGTGTAAAAAAAATTACACTGTTAACTTACGTCAGTTATACTTGAAAAAATAAAGGGTTTAACATCCTGATTCTCTTAACAAAATCAAATCAAACAGTACAAGGAGGGGGAACCATTAGATCTGCTGCCTAGTTTGCGTCATGAGGGCACCAAGCAAACGCCTACCTCTCAAAACTTTCAAGCTCTGAAAAAACGTAGCGTAATTTAGAGAAATCAGCTGAAGAGTCAAATCAATATAAAACCATGGCCCAAAGACAGTCAGCAAGAACAACTCATTCGCCTCCGTGTAAACTCCAAGCACGGGCCGTGGGCCGTGGGCCGTCGGCCTTGGGCCTTGGTGTCAAATCTAGAGCCACCAAACCGTAAGCCGACGTTGTCGTTGTCCACTGAAATCAAATTCCTGAAAGACATTTTCCATTCCTCCCACTTCCTTGACGGGAACAAAAAAAAAATTTATTTTGACTTATACTCTAGAACACCGTGTCCATATATGTATATTCACTATTAAATTAAATATAAATTTTATTTAATTTGAGTTCTATACCTAATCTAATTGATGTAATCGTATAAAATATGAGTAAAATTAATATTTCTTCGAAAAAAATCATCCACCTTCTACTCGCTTCGTTGATTTACCTCGCTGCAGCCAGAGCCCAGAAGAATAGGCATAATTAAAACAGAGAGAGAGAGAAGCGAATAAGAAGAGAAGAAGAGGAAGGAAAACGGCGAAAGATGTTGAGGGTTGCAGCCAAGAGGCTTTCTTCTCTGTCCTCCTCATGGAGAGCCAACCACGCGGCCTCCACCTTCGTGTCTCGGAACCCCATCGCTACCGCTCCCTCTTCTTCCAACGAACGCGGGTCCGCTCCCCTATCCGAGTTCCTTCTCCCCGTCAGAGGTTACGATTTTCCTTTTTTTTTTTTTATTGGTTTTGGGGCATTCAAATTGAGGTCGAAAACGATTCGTTTCGCTTATTGTTTGGTTTGATTCGTTGGCTTCAGGGCTCTGCTCTGCGTTATACGTGACGATTCGTGCCATTAATTAGATGTTTTGTTTGTTTTGGATGTTTATATGAGGCTGATTTTTTTTTTTTTTGGGGGTCAAATAGAAGTATTTGTGGCTGATTTGCCCAAATTGTTGACTCGTTCTGGGTTCGCGTCGAGAGGCGTACTTGGTATCCATTTTCATTTTCATTATCTGTTTCCATTTTCTGTGTTTTTTAGTGTTCTTAATTTTTCCAAGGAAATAGTGATCACAGGACAATGAAAACTGAAACCAGTATTATATTGTTTTCATTATTTACTTAACAAAATTCTAAAAAGGCTGTAGCTTTTGGAATTGTTTTGTTTGCTGATTGCAATCGAGTATTTGGATTGGGTGATAGTTTTGGATTTTGATTTTTTGTTAATTTTCTTTTATAAAAGAAAATAATATTTTCTGTCGAGAGAAGGATGTCTATGCGTAGTTCTTACACATTTTCTTCCTAGGAATTGCGAATTTGGATTTCATGGTAGAGTCACGGCGAAATGTCTTGTTTGTTTTTATATTTTGTATTTGAAGTACTTCTTTTTACATTCTGTCTTTTTTTTTATTTTCCGGATGGAATATTGTTTTAGGCTATCTGTGGTTCTCTTCTCTTCTATTGCCACTTATGAAAATACTTGTTTTGACAAATTTAAACTAACATAGTTGTTACTAAATGCTTTATGGTCTCATGTTCTCTGTCTATGGAGTTTTAATCCAGTAGGTGTAACTCATTCCGCTTCTATGAAAGTTTAGTTGTTATTGGACATTATTGTTTGGAGGAAAATACTTCAAGACCCTTCTAGTTATGTGAAACTTCACATACTTCCTTACGACTTCAGTTTTGGATTTGATGGTTGTATAATAATAAAAAGAGATTCTCCAAAAGTGGAAATCTTTTTTTTTAAAAAAAAATATTTTGATGAGATGTTCAGTCAGAAGTAGATGGCGGAGATTAATGGGGCTTGGGTGGTTTTAGTGGCTTGGTGGCAGTGGGGTTTCACATGTTGTTTGTGTCTTGGAATGGTGCTAATGGCAAAGAGGTGAAGATTTGTGTATATGTGTCTAGCGTGGGGTGTGTCGTTATAGTGTTTCTGGCTCAGGGCAGTTTTGATTTCTTGGCTTCTAGCGATGGGCTTGTGTGCAATGGATGGTCTGAGATGGTGTGTAGGGAACAGGGGAGGTTGAATACATTAATAACAGAATGAGTTAACTGGGTTCATATTGAAAATCAGCAATTTGGGTTTTTCGTAATCTAAGCAAACAGAGTGAGTAAACTGGGCTTACGAGAATAATCTGTCAAATGGACGGGAGGTTGAGTAATTTACTCCATTGGTTAAAATTCTGCATTGGTGTCTGCAAAATCAGTATGATACAGAGTTTTTCTATTGAAATAAACAGTAAAATTAGATCGTTGTGTTGTGCATTTAGAAAAATTATAAGAGACATCAGGCGGGGAAGCTCTTTTTGACCCTTTTTGTAGTGGTATTGATATAAACTAACAAGCCAAAGAAACTACAGCCTAATTATTTGTATAAAACTTGATTTTGATAGAAGTCATGAAGTTTGACTGTTTTGTGCTTTTCATGATGACTGCAAGGAGAAAAGTCTTTCCAGTTTAACAAGAAAATGATGCAATTAGAGTTGTTAAGCTGTTTCTTTGTATGAAACAGCTTGGTTCTTGGGGCATATGTTGTTTTTATATTGTGCATATGTTGATTCTTGGGGCTCTTCCCCTTGGCTTAGGCTTGCTTTCTTATCAATGATTTATAAGCTTTAGTTTTAGCAAACTAAAAGCAACTTTACTAAGTGATTCAATTTGATTGCACCCAGGTTTCGCAACTGAATCGCTCATCCACTCCAAAGAGAACAGCATTATTCCTGAAATTCCAGCAACTGTTGCTGCTGTTAAAAACCCTTCCTCTAAGATCGTATATGATGAACACAATCATGAACGATATCCTCCAGGTGACCCAAGCAAGAGGGCATTTGCCTACTTTGTCCTAACAGGTGGTAGGTTTGTTTATGCCTCTCTAGTCCGTCTCCTTATCCTCAAGTTTGTGCTCAGCATGTCAGCCAGTAAGGATGTTCTTGCTCTGGCCTCACTTGAAGTTGATCTCTCCAGCATTGAGCCGGGCACCACTGTGACCGTTAAGTGGCGTGGAAAGCCAGTTTTCATCAGGCGCAGAACAGAAGATGATATTAAGCTGGCAAACAGTGTGGATGTCGGATCTCTTCGTGATCCCCAGCAGGATTCAGAGAGAGTCAAGAATCCAGAATGGCTCATTGTGATTGGGGTCTGCACACATTTGGGTTGCATCCCCTTGCCAAATGCTGGTGACTTTGGTGGTTGGTTTTGCCCATGCCATGGCTCACATTATGATATTTCTGGAAGAATTAGGAAGGGACCGGCACCGTACAATCTGGAGGTACCAACTTATACCTTCTTGGATGAAAACAAGCTGATGATTGGTTGAAAACCTTGGGCTGCCCCTAGCGAATGAGTTCACAAATTTTTTGATTTATTCGATAATGTCGAAATGGACCATGGACACCATCTATTTCCTTCGAGTCCTTATTGGATATGTTTAGCAAGTGTTTATGTAACATTCAAGTTTACCGGTTACTGTTTGGCGAGACTTATATCAATAATCGCCTCACTTTTTGTCATATGATTGTTCAAAAGATGATGAATTTAGGTATTCTGTATCGCATTTTGCATACTTTGTGTAAACATTTTGAAACATGCATATTAGCAGATAAGCCATATTGGGAATATGGCATTTTGCATGTTTAAGACAGCGTGTTGCGTATTTGAGGAATTAAACAAGAACCCAGCGAATATGCTGAAGACTGGAATTAGTTAGCTAGATTAGTGTGCCACAGTTGAATCTCAAAACCGTCATCTGGCAGCTTGGTCTCGTTGGTTGACAAACATTGATTCCAGGGACCAAAACTGTGACCATTGTAATGGATAGAGTATATTTTTCATAACATTCTATCATCTGGTTAAAATGGGTCATCTTTCGAAGACACCTTTAACATACACCATGCCTTTTTCACTTAAATTGAGTTCCTTTCTCATTTGCTCTACTTGTTGGTCATCACCTTGAACTATGATCTCTGATAAGGCTCCATCATCTGCAACGACCATTTTCACCTTGATCTGCTCCTTTCTGGATGCACGGGTCCAGTAATATGCGCCTCTGCACAAATTCCCAAAGCATCAGCAAAACTTTATGTTAAATCTCTTTGATTGCCACCTCTTACTCAACAAAAAAGGGAGGAAAGTGTGTTTATAAATCTAGCAGTATTTTGTCAATGCCTTCACTTACGCCAATGGACTTAAGACGGTAATCCAAAACCAGTTATTTCCAACATCCGGGAAGGTTATGGTAAGCACAAGGGCCACACTTGCCAGGCTGATGCAAGTGCAGAAAGTCAAGAGTGCTGCCTGGCCCCTACTGGGAACCATCATTCCTTCAAACCTTCATAGGAGAAGCATGAAAAACTTGTGTTAGATGACTAGCTTCACTTACATAGATGATTATAAAGCAAAAACAGGGAGAGAATATTATCTTGATTGATTAACACTAATAATTCATATACATTAGAGACTAGCGACAAAGCAAAACGGTTCTTCCTTGTTGTTCCTTTCTTAGATCTATTTTCACAACATTGGTGATTACATGCTAGTTGCACTATGCAATGCTTGTGGCACGTCATATTTTATAAAATAATTTTCAGTTATCATTTTCTATTTTTAGATAGTTTTCAAAAAAAATAATGGAAACTATAAAAATTCAGTTTTCAATTTACATCTCGAATTTTCACTGCTTCCCTAAAAAAAAAAAGAAAAGAAATAGAATAAAAAAATTATTATTATTTTTCTATAACCAAATGCTTCCTATATTTGTAATTTTTCACCCTAAGAATAGGTTTAGTTAGAAGTTAAAAATACGACATAAGCTTTTATTGATAAGGTCTATATATAAAATTACACATAAATTTTAGTCATGGAAACGTTAATCCTATTTCTACTCCCTAACCAAACATATTATTTAGAAAAAACCAAAAGGATTAGATCAATAATTTCCATATGTCATTGAGCGATGGAAATATCAAATCTGATTTCATCAGGTGATTAAATGGCATTCCTTTGCTGCTCAACATTTGTTTTAAAGAAGCCAAACTTCTCCTATTGTGCTCCAGATATGCAATGAGAGGGTGTAAAGAGACTAGACCAAAAGCGATTAGATTAAGGTGCGTGACTGAAACTAAAGATAATGTGGTGCTGACTCACGTGATTGCTTCTCCTCTATCGGTCACCGCAAAGTTATTACGAGTGAAGAATGATAGTATCTCCCCTGCAACTTGATTTGGTGCCTTCTTCTCTTCACCTTCACCTATAAAAGTCTTCTTCACAATCTATATTTTCGGGAACCAGTTACATCGGAACAAAATTGTCAAAAGACACAGGCAAAGACAGCAGCAATAAGAAGCCCAAAAAATGAAGGGAAACAATGGGAATTATTTACTTTGGATTTGACGGAACGCTTGATGAGGGACCAAAGGCCAGGGACGGAGATGACAAAGAGACCAAGAGAAGTATAATAACTGGCCAGAGAATAACCAACGCTGTCTGCGAGCAACAGCAGAGAATTGGGGTTTAGTAGTTGTTGTTGGTGAGTGATGAAGTCCGCAAGATCAGAACAATAAGAAGAAGAAGAAAAGGATGAGATTATTATAGGGTCTTGAAGGGACACGTGGAGCTTCTTTAGTGTTGGAGTGCGTTGTTGTTGTTGTTGTTGTTTCCATGGGTGCACTTGGTGAGGGGTGGTGGCATGAAATGGGAGAGAACAGAGAGGAGGGTGCAGAGTCTTAGCTGCCATTTTTTTTTTTTCGGCTTCAGAGTGCGAATGGAATTGGATAGGGCGGTTTTCTTCTCAGGTGGGTTTAGCACTCAAGATGATCGTTCCACCACTAGATTCTTTAGTCGATTTAACGGTCTAGATTGATCAATGCACTGTGTATGCTCTACGTGGGTGTGAGGTTGCCGCACATCTATATGTGCATGATGATGATATGATATTTGGAGCTCTCCAAATAAATTCGTCCAGGTGTCTATGTTTTCATGTCTCTAATTTCATATTGTCACCCTCAGGTACCATCTGTTTAATTTTAATTCAGATTCTTGTACTTTGGTCTAATTAATTTTTTTTAATTAAAATTAGCTTTTTCAAACGTACGAGTTTTATGTTTTATTTTATACATTTTTTTCTTTTTTCAAAGGTATTAAGACTAGAAATTTTGCTAGAATATAATAAGGAAAGAGAAAGAGAGGAGTTAAATATAGAACCATTCAGTCAAAGACGTAGGATAGAGACAATTGTAACAAGTGGTTGTATTGGTAGACTCTATGAGTCTGTGTAAAAGAATTATTGATATAAAAGAAATAAAATAAAATGGAGATAAAAAGAAGGTTTTACAATAACAGAAAGAGTAATGTTATTCTAACGAACCATAGTGATTGTACGGTATGGAATGGGGTGATGGTTAGTCTGCACCCTCACTTTTAGCTTACATGATGGGTTGAGAGTTTAAAAAAATAATAAAAAATTGTAAAAGAAGGGTTTGGAAAATGAAAATTGAGGTTTGTGAATCTTTCCTCCCATCCAAATTCTTTCCCTCTTCCCTCATTCGAGCAAACCAGGATACCAAAAAATAATAATAAAAAGAGCAAACCAGCAATAGCAAACTTGTGTAACCATTCCTCCTCTACCTTCTTGACTAACTCACAAATTACTTATGAACCCTTGCACAAAGAGGAGAAGAGAAGCTGCCATCATCGACCACCGTTATTCCTGTGCCCATCCTCCTCTTCGGTACCCACTGCCGGTTGCGCCATCCTCTGCCTGACCAACACCACCGCAGCTGGGATCATTACAAAGGTTTCATTCTGTTGAATTGTTCTCTTAATATTACACTGTATCATCACCTTGACGCTGCGATGGTACATACGACAACCCCTCAGCTGATCATTTTTCACCATCGGTGACCTACAGAGTTGACGCGTCACTGCTTCTCTTCATTGTTCTCATCTTCTCCATCATTCCTTCATAAGTTATCACGCTACTTGCTTCTTTCTTCTTCTTTTTTCGGTTGATTTGTAATTAGAGTCCGTTTCGAATCATTGTAAGTAGTAGTAGCAAAACAGAGCAAATTTTTATTTGTGGGTAAGTTTTCTCTACAGTTAATGAATTCATTATGAACTTATTGATTAATTAAGCTCTCATTATATTTGAAAGATAACTTAAATTAGTATGTTGTTCTCTTTTCTCTCTACCCACTGGTTTGTGGTTTGTCCTATATTATTACTCATTTTTTTTTATCTTTTTTATTCATTGCAGTGAATTCTTGGTGTTGCTATTATGTTATGTGGCTGTCTGCCATTAAGAATTAAATATGTTGTATGTACTCAAATTTATTATTCTTTTATACACTCTTAAGCTTAAAAGGAAATGTCGTCGTCCAGAGAACATGAATGGGATCTTCTACGAGTCTTGGTTGGTAATGCTTTTGAGAAATGATGATGATTGATGGGCAATGTAACACGAACTCCCCCTTGAAGTGGCTTAATTCTAAATAGTAATGCCAGCTTCAATGGAAAGTGTTGGATGTCTTGCAAAACCTTCTTCCCCTTTTTGACTCATCTGAAGATGCCGCCCCTTGCCCTCTAGACATTAGGTGTTTATTCCATTTTCCTATGTTGTCTTTTCCTAGTTTTTTATCCGTTGTCTTTTCTGCTGGCAAAGATGATATATTTGACTCTACTGACATGTGTCTCGAGACACTATAGAAAAAGACAGCAAGGTGATGTGTTGATGTGAGTGACTTGTGCTTTTTAGTGGAGTGACTCAAGTCGCTTTTCTCACCTCTCATGCTACCTATGTAATACCCCTAATTTTAAATAAAAGATTTAGAAAGCTTTTCGAGCTAAAAAGGGCGTCAGTCACCCTTACTTGTCATTCCAGGTCTTGAATTTTTCTAAGTTTGGACCCTACATGTCCTTTGATGGCCATATGATAGCGTCATATTCTTGGGACCAAAAGTCCCGTTAATTGTTCCTTAAAGAAAAATGAGTTAAAGAGTGATTTTTAATGAATTTTTTGAAACCCTTAAACGCCCCATTTCTAGCGTATAAGTTTATAAAACCATGAGAATTTTCGAATTTAAACTAAAACCCAAAATTTAGATTTTCATTTGTTGAGATTTTGATTTTTCTAATATTTTATTTGAATCCAAATGGGGGGTATTCCCCTTTTTACATTTATGTTTAAAAGTTAATAGAAAGTAAAATAAATTATTTAACTTTAAATTAAGAAATGTAAATAACTGAGACTGCCCCAGCGGTCATATGACCACCCAGGCGATAAACAGAGAGTAAGGCGGTGCTGCAGTAATACCAGGGACTACCCAGGCGGTCAACAAAGTGATAAAAACCCCTATTTCGGATTTCCAAAACACTCTCTCACCATTTTTCCACCCCGAACCTCGAGCTCTCACCTCCAAAACGCGATTTTCATATCAAAACCCCATTTCTTTCACTTTTTCTCATTTAAACTTCAATCCTTCACTTCCAAGACTTTAAGGTATGTTATCTTAGTGATTTTACTTTCTTCTTCCCTCAATTTTCTCATGCTCTTAAGGGTATTTCCATGGTTTTGTGCCATGGGGTCTCTTTATCAAGAATAAGGTGAAGATAGCCTATTTAGAGTTTGATTTAGAGTTCTATTTCTTCTATATCAAATACTGCTGTCAATTCTACTTCTTAGTGTGTTGTTGGTGTTAGTTCTGCATTGTTCACCCCTCCAAGTGAGTGGGTTCATATCTGTAATCTCTATGTTCTGCATTAGAGTTATTTTCATAAAAATATATTCTACTGTTTGATTTTAGAGAAATATTGTACAAGGATTTGAAGTCTATTGTTGGATTATATGGTTTAAACTGTTGATTTTAGGGCATGAAACCTGTTTTGATAAAACTCATGGAACCATTATTATTGAACTGGTTTTAGATAGAAGTGAGGATATATATATATGATATAGTTTTATACCAGACATGAGGTATAGAGAAGAGAATGAAATTATGATTGCAAACTTTGCTATTTGAAGATATGATATTGAGCTTTCTAGACTATGAAAAGCTTGATAAGTTGAATTATGTTTTAGAGAATAAATCAAAAGATTTTAGAGCTTGATTCTTCATGAGATTCAGAACAGTTGGCAGATATATATTCTATGAGTTTATGAAATCACAATGTCTACAAAGGGTAATCTCTTATACATGATTTCATGGCTATAGTTATGTTAAAGTCATATTGTTAGAGTTGCATACTCGTAACAACTGCTAGCTACATATCTATGGCTTTTGAAATCACAATGCCTTTGAACTGGTGATCCTTTAAATATGATTTCATAGCTACAGTTATGCTAAGGTCAGACTATGAGAATCAGATAGATTCAGAGATTATAAGAAAACTAAAAGGGCCCACGAGGGGCAATTCATTTAGAGAATAATTCAGTCCACGAGGGACAATTTTGTTCAGAGAAACCATTAAACTATGAGAAACCATTAAACTTAGTCCATGAGTGATGTCATTCACGAGAAAACCATTACAATTTCAATTAAGGGCTCTTGTTCACGATGAACTGAGCACCCACAAAACAGAACAGAGATAGAGAACAAAATGGAATAGAGATAGAGATTATTGTTCCTTTAGTAGTTACTACACGATAAGCCAATATGGTTTCAAATATGAAGTGAATTGAAGAAATTGTTTTGAGTTTGGAAAATGATGACTAGTATGTATATATATGCATATGTTTTATTTGATTATGTAAATCTTTGAATATTATTATTGTTATTGCGATTTCATGCATTGTTTCCTTTGGTGTCTTATGAAAATGGGGTTTCAGGTGAGGGCTCACTCACTGAGTTTTGGTTACAAAACTCATCCTTCTATTCTTCTCCTATTTTTACAGATACCATAATTGCTGAGGATATCTCCCAGCTATCAATTCAACAGGTGAGCATGATGTTCATGGATTTAGTGTGCTCCAATATAGATACAGGCAAGATCCCGGATCATAGTGCATGATTTGTATCTTGCATATATAATTGTCACGACCCGATTTAGGCATGTGACCGGCATGTGAGAAATCTCATTCTCACGCAAGTCTCATGATCTATTTACTAATTTTGCATGCATGTTTTGCTCTAACATCCATGAAAGATAGAAATTTTCTCTTTTTCTACACATAAATCATTTGTTCTCTGGAACCAAAATCATTATATTTAAAATCTTGTAATAACCTTTCGGAAATCAAAATCGTGAATTATGTATACATATAAACAAAATACACTTTGTCAAATGTCCAGATCATTATACATAAATCAAAATATAATCATATTATGCCAAATGCAAAAATTAAACATACTCTAGGTCCGGGACCCTGCCTGCAATGTACTTGAGCACTCTACACAAAATAAGAATGCTTCACTCAAGTGAAGCTTACCAGCTATACTCTAGTGCTGCGGTCACTAGTGGCTAGGAGAACAACCGCTACAATACCTGTAATAGAGAGGGAAGCAGAGGGGTGAGTTTTGTGACCAAAACTCAGTGAGTGAGTCTTCACCTGAAACCCTTTTCCATGGGACACTCAAGGAATAATGCTGTCACGACCCACCTAGAGAACGTGACCGGCACGTGAGGATTTGGGTCCCCACGGAAGCCTCTGGTAACGTGACTGACTAATATGCATAAATAACCCAAATTTATTTAAAATATGTCAAGTTCAACTAAAACTTGATAATATGGAATTATTTCTAAAACATAAATTCTGAACATAAATCTGCATAAAATCCATATTCTAGGCCAAAGCCAGACATAATAAAACAATTAACATAAATTCTGAAAATAATATCATGCATGTCCAGGATCCCGCTACACAATTTAATGGAGCACTACTAGGCTGACATAATTGACAA
The DNA here is from genome assembly GCA_031216105.1 of Dalbergia cultrata. Classification (NCBI taxonomy): domain Eukaryota; kingdom Viridiplantae; phylum Streptophyta; class Magnoliopsida; order Fabales; family Fabaceae; genus Dalbergia; species Dalbergia cultrata. The sequence continues at coordinate 22,363,627 of CM062353.1, read as the reverse complement.
TAAGCTCCACTTCAAAGCGAAGCTCACCAAGGAAGTCAGAGCACTATCGGAGGATTCTGTGGTACAATCAACTCAGAATCAGATCTGTAGGGAAAGGAAAAGAGAGGGTGAGTTCATCAAAACTCAGTGAGCGAGCCTCCACTCACAACCCACATGGGACAATAACAAAATACATAACATATACATGCAATTGATGTGAAATATATTACATATATAATTACATATGAATTAACTGAATCTATAGCAACAATTAGTAGAGAAACATGAATTATTCTCAGTATAATTATCTGAAATGAATAGCTAAATCTGAGCCAATGGCTAATCTGATGGGTACCTAACTAGGTCCCATAAATGGACACCTCACTAGGTTCCTTATTGTGGGTGAGCTAGTCCTCTAGTGGACCACTTGGTACCAAGGTTAACGATCAATCCTGCAGCCGTTAACTCGCTGATCTGTTTCTCATTAATTAATATAAAATAATTTGTTCATAAACCAAATAAATATAAAAGCTCTGAATTCATATAATTCTAACAATTTGACTGTAGCATAACTGAGATTCTAAAATCATGCCCAAGGGATCACCAGCTTGTAGACATAGTGATTTCAATAATCAATAGAATATGTATCTGACAATTGTTATGATTTATACTTTATTCAATACTTTCAATAAATCATATCTAATATTCTAAAATCTTCATAGGAAATACATAGTCTGAAAACATGATAATCAATATTTGTACTGTAAACATTGAACTAAGGTCTCACAATTTCATAAACTAGGAAAAAGATATTCTATAACATGCAAGGTATCAATTATGGTCCCATGAGTTTTTCTAAAATGATTAATTTTCATGATAATTGTAAAAGTAATAATATTTCTAAAACATGCATAATTATAACAATATATTCTCTTAACATAAATCATTCTAAAATTTCATAAATAATTTATATAATATGGAAAAATATTAATAATGACCAAAAGTATGATTATGAGCTTAATCCCACTCACCTTTGATAGTCGGGAGTGTGCTTCTACTAACAACTTGATTTTGGAAAATTGGAATGGTACAAGTAACCAAACTCGTCGATTAAAGGGAGGGAGTGTCACAACGTCTTAAGAGATGATTAGTTAGGTCCACTGAAGTTCGGCCACGAGGATTATGAGCTTGACAAGAGATAAATTCGGCCAAAAAGGGGTTTGGCTTAGAGGAGATTTGGCTTAGAGGAGGTTTGGCTTAGAGGAGATTTGGTTTAGAGGAGATTTGGTTTAGAGAAATTTTGGTTTAGAGGAGGTGGAAGCAAAACTTAACAAAATGAAACTAAACATTTCTTACACACACACACACTCCTACACACATATATTTATACACAAATATAATAATCATAAATAATATTAGTGCTATATGTCTATACTTACTAATAATAATAAATAATATTAATGCCTACTACATTTAGTAATTATAATGTTAAATAATATTTGTGCTATTTACACTTTAACAATAATAATACTAATGCTAGCTACACTTAGTAATATTAATTATAATTAATGTTAGTGCCATATATCTAGATTTAATAATAATAATAACTAATATTAATACTAGCTACACTTAATAATTATAATGTTAAATAATATTAATGTTAGGTGCACTAAATAATAATAATGTTAATGCTAGCTACACTTAGCAATATTAATTATAATTAATATAAATGCTAGGTACACTTAATAATAATAATGCTAATGCTAGATACACTTAGTAATATTAATTATAATTAATATTAGTGGCATATATCTAGACTTAATAATAATAATAATTAATATTAATGCTAACTACACTTAGTAATTATAATATTAAATAATATTTATGTTAGGTTCACTTAATAATAATAATACTAATGGTAGCTACACTTAGTAATAATAATTATAATTAATATTAGTGTCATATATCTAGACTTAATAATAATAATTAATATTAATGCTAACTACACTTAGTAATTTTAATTCATATTCTAACTATAATGCATTAACACTACTAACTATAATGCATATTTAAATTATAATACATGCAACACAACTAACTAAAATGAATATACTAACTATAATGCATATGTATGCTCATAGTTTACTATTAACTATAATAATAATAATAATTATTATTATTATTATTATTTCTTTATTTGGGATATCACAAATGCATAAAATCATACTACCTCAATAATACTCGAAGGTCATACATAATCAAGTATACATGTAGATTATATACATATTTATATTTGATCATATTATAAAACAGTTTTTTCAATTTACTTTTATACTTGAAAACATATAAACTCATAATGTAACAGCTCCTAGAGAAATAATTATCTCTGCTCTGGTTACGCACAATGTTTGTGATGTAACAAAACTCTAAATATGATTCTCTGAATATCTCTAGCCCAGGCTACTTGGTACCAAGGTTAATGGATTTACTGCCGTTAACACACAACCTGTTTCTCTATAGCTACCTCCTAACTAACCAAATAATTCAATTAAAGCTAAAATCTTTAAACCTCTTTTAATTCTCTGAGAGCTCTGAATCTATTTGATTCTAACAGTCTGATCTTAACATAATTGTGGCTATAAAATCATGTCTAAGGGATCACCCTTTGTAGACATTTGTGATTTTATAAACGCACAGAATATGTAGCCGCTAACTGTTCTGAATCTCATGAAGATTCAAGCTCTAAAATCCTTGTGTTTAACATCTGTAAAACATAATCCAACTGTCAAGCTTTCCTTACTAGGAAACTCAATATCATATTTCCAAAATATCAAAGTTTGCAATCACAATTCCATTATCTTTTCTAGATAGCATTTTCAAGTATCTAACTATCTCATATACATAAATCATATATAGAATTCAATTTAACATTCATAAAAGCTTTCCATCATCACAATTATCATCAAACACACTTGAAATCAATTCAACAAACATAGTCCCATGAGTTTTATCAAAACACATTTCATGCTCTAAAATCCTCAATTCTAAAACATATAATCCAACAGTAACTTTAAATATTGGTACAGCATTTCTCTAAAATTAAACAGTAAATCATATTTTCATGAAAATAACTCTAATACAGAACATAAAGGTAACAGATGTGAACCCACTCACCTGGAGGGGTAGGATGCACAGACATAGCACTAATAGGACTCTTGGAAGCAAAACTAACTGTAATATTTGATATAGAGACAACAAAACTCTAAATCAACCTCTAAATACCTAGTAATCCATCTCTAACAAGATAGAAAACTTCTCTCCTTTGAGAAGTATGAAGAATCACCCCAATAACAAGAAATAGAGAGAAAAGAGACAGAAATCAAGAAAATAACTTACCTTAAAACCTTAGGAATGAAATATTGGAGTTAAATTGATGAAAAATGGAAATGGAATGGAGGTTTAGAGGTGAGAGGTCGTGTTTCTCCGAGTGGAAGGAGTGGGGGTTGTGTTATATGGTGGTGGGAATATTCTGGACCCTAAACAGGGGTTTTTAAGTGATCTGTCGACCGCTGCAGTGTTAAAGAGCGCTGCAGTGCTAAAGAGCGCTGCAGCGCTCACCAGAGAGTATCTCTCGCACCGACTTATTGTTCTGTAGGATGGTCTCTCACTCTTTAGAATGGTCTCCTACTCCCCGAGAACTCACTCATTTACATTTCTTAATTAATATTAACTTTTAAACATAAATGTAAATAAGGAAATACTCCCATTTGGATTCAAATAAAATATTAGAAAAATCAAAATCCCAACAATTAAAAATCTAAATTTTGGGTTTTAGTTCAAATCCGAGAATTCTTACAATTGCGTAAACTTATAATTTAAAAATGACCTGTTTAAGGATTTCATAAAATCCGTTAAAAATCTTTCTTTAACTCATTTTTCTCTAGGGAACAATTACCGGGACTTTTGGTCCCAAGAGTATGACTTTACCATGTAGCTCTCCAAGGATGTATAGGGTTCACACTTAGTAAAATTCAGGACCCAGAACGACAGATGAAGGTCCCTTTTGAGTTCGGAAAAAAAATTCTAATCTTTTAATTTAAAATTGGGGTATTACAATAATTTTATGCTGGACTGTAGTATAAGACTTTACTATAGAGATTTTGTGTATGATAGACTTTTACTACACTTGTTGATATTATGAAAATAGACTTTAGAGTATAGAATATGAGACTGGAGTTTGGAAAATTCTAAATATATGTTTAAAGACAGGTGACTTGTATGATGAAAGAGATTTTATAATTTGAATTAATTGGTGATGTACTGTGCATATATAGAAACCCAGGTCATGAGGCTTACGTAGAATGGAAATTTCTCACGTGCTGGTCACATGCCAAGGTCGGGTCATGACAACTTGGTTGGTCCTTCCTGCTATATAAGGGCTGTCTAGCAGCATGGGGTGTGAATGTGTGGTTCATTTAATTACCTAAAATGGTTTATCTCCTTATGGCTACTATTCTTCCTAGTTCTCTCTGGATGCAATGTCTTCTTCATGGGCGTGGAAGAGGGTTTCTTACACCTTCTTATGAGATTGCCCCTATGCAGGCCTAATTCCCTTGGGCAGGGGTTACATTACCCAAACCCACCAGGGCACATGAAGGTTAATTCCCTTAGGTTAATTCCCTTTGGGCCCTAGTTTAAACCCATGAGTGTTATCTTTGTCTGAGCGTCATCCAGGTACCCATTCAATTCTCATGAGTTTAGAGTAGGGCCTAAGTACAGTCCAAAGCATTAATTAGTCTTGGATCAACTATTGAATATTTTTCATAAAAACAGTTGAGGACAGGAACTTAATTAGCCTGGTACTTTTTAGACAAATTAAATTTCCTTGAGAAATGCATACGTGAAATTTCAATCCTAGCTGCCTCAATTATGGACCATGGAAGATTACGTACATTGAATTGGAAGGATAAGCCATGTGGGATCGACTGACCTAGCCACTTCATTATATTGGCTTTGACATGGTCCTTGCCTTCTTTCTTTTCTTTTTTTCTTTTTTTTTTGGTTTTTGGTTTTCAAGAAAATGAACTAAGCTTATCATTGATCTTAACAATATGATTCTACTCTTTATTTTCTTGTGGCAAATATAAGGAAAGCAATTGCTTATGCTGAAGGTGGGAACACCATGGTATTCGCAACTGGAAAGGTAATAGATTTGCTTTGCTACCAAAAAAAAAGTATTTGGTATACCTTTTAAAATTTAAGGGGGTGGTTGAAAAATTATGGGATGAATTTTCATTTTTCAATACAATTTTACGAGTCTCATTGATTAATATTAAACCCATATTTTTGAAGGTATCATGAATGGACAATTAGTGTATTTGGGTGTTGGACTTTTTTAAATTTAAAATATATATTTCAAAAGGTTTATATAATTATTTAATATTATTGTTATATTGTAATTGACTTTCAAATATTTATTTTTATATTACAAGAGAACCGTGTATTTAAACAAAATCGATACTACTGTGATTAAATTACTTCTAAAATCATGCTAGTTTTAAATTACAATGCATATTAGTTCTAATGACAAGCATATCAGGTTGTGTTTTTCCTTGTTTAATTTCTTTTAAGTCAAATCAGCTTTGATTGCATGATTAAATTCCATTGATTAAGTGTTTTTCTTAAATGGTTTGATTGGTTTTTTATTTACTTTATGTTTTATAACGTTACAAAACCATAGTGATATAGACGTTGAGTAGATTTCCTTTCATATTAGAATTTGGCCTTTTGACTATATATATACAAAATGGTTTTCATGATGAGAACATTACAGATAAGAATTTCCAAGTGCTTTTAACAATACTTTTATTCTATTATTTGTGTTATACATCATAATATATCTCCATTGTAGTTCTTGAGTTCCTGGTTTACCAAAAAAGTTTGTTGTACCCTGGGGGATTTCTGAACAATGACAGAATAATCTTTAAGGGCAGTGCATAGCACACCTCAAGCTTAACAACCTTCTTCTCTATTTTCTTATTTTGCAGGAGAAGAGATCAAACTTTATAACAATCTTAACGATTATTTTTTTTTTATTTTATTCACATCTCGTTTTATTTATTGAGAGTTGTTGTTATATTTATATTCTTGTGTTTTTATCTTTCACTGTCCAGGCTGTTATTATGGAGGAGACATATGAGAACTTTGAGGCCCTTAACTCAATTGATCTCTTCGCTTTTGGCCAGTTTCCCATTGTTAATGATGAAGCATGGTTATGCACTCATGAGAAAATGGAAGAGCTCCTACAAAATAACAAAGCTGCGAGATTACTGACTATGGCTGGCACAATGGGTAAGTATTTTGAAAATTTTAGATAAGATATGATAATGGTTGTTTCCAAAACTAATTTAGTGATGAAGGAAAAATATTGGGTGGTAGATTCTGGGGCTACTAGACATGTTTGTGCGAACAGACAGAAATGTTTTTAACTCTTATAATATTGTGGGAAAAGAAGAGAAAATTGTATACGTTGACAACTCTAAAAAAGTTACAGTTCTTGGTAAAGGAATAGTGAACTTAAAACTCATTTGTGGAAAAATGCTCTCGTTAAATGATATTCTTTATGTACCTGAAATGTGTTATAATTAGATATTAGTATCTGTATTGGCTAAAGCTAGTGTCAATGTTATTTTTTGAAAATGATGAAGTTGTTCTCTCAAAATGTGGATTTTTTGTGGGGAAAGGTTATTATAATAGTGGTTTATTTACATTAAATATTTCCTATGTTATGAATGAAAATGTAAGTTCTTCTGCTTATATGCTTGATTTTATGAATATATGGCATGCAAGATTAGGACATGTTAGTGTACCTTATATTAAAAAAATGCAAGGTTTAGGATTAATTTCTAGTTTTTCTGATTCATGGTTAGAAAATTATGAAATATGCATTGAATCAAAATTAACTAAAAAATCATGTTCATCTATACAAAGAGAATCTAAACTCTTACAATTAATTCACTTTGATATAGGAGATTTAAAACAAACCGTTAAAAGAGGAGGTAAAAAATATTATGTAACTTTCATAGATGATTTTTCTAGATATACTAAAGTATATTTAATTAAAAATAAGGATGAAGTTTTTGACATGTTTCTTATATATAATATTGAAGTAAAAAATCAATTAAATAAGAAAATTAAAAGAGTAAGATCAGATAGAGGAGGAGAATGTATTTTTGTTTAATGATTTTTGTGAAAAGGAAAGAATAATACATGAAATTACTCCACCATATTCTCCTGAGTCTAATGGAGTCGCAGAAAGGAAAAATAGAACTTTAAAAGAAATAATGAATGCTCTTTTGGTTAGTTCTAATGCACCTGAAAACCTTTGAGGTGAAGCTTTATTATTTGCATGTTATTTGCAAAATAAAATTCCCTATAAGAAAACAGATAAAACACCATATGAATTGTGGAAAGGGAATAGGCCAAATTTAAAATATTTAAAAGAATGGAAATGTTTGGCTATAGTCATGTTACCTGATCCCAAGAAAAGAAAAATAGGATAAAAAATATATAATTGTTTGTTCATAGGATATGCTGAACGTAGTGTTGCTTATTGATTTTTAGTCTTAAAAATTGATGTTCTTGATCCTAACTCTATAGTTGAACAAAAAATGTAGAATTTTTTGAACATCTTTTTTCCTTTAAAATAAGAAATTATTCCTAAAATACCGACTCAAAATACAAGCATATCAACTAAAAATAGTTCTAAAAAATTAATGATAATGCAAGTGAAGGTTTAAGGAGAAGTAAACGGTAAAGAAAAGGAACCTCTTTTGGGAATGAGTTTTACACATATCTTGTGAGAAATGATCCACTAATCTTTTCTGAAGCAATAAATTCTTCTAATGCACTTCTTTGGAGAGAAGCAATTAAATATGAAATCGACTCAATTAAAAAATGCAACACTTGGGTTTTAGCAAATTTGCCTGTAGGAGCCAAACCTATAGGTTGTAAATGGATTTTTAAAAAAATATATAATCCAAATGGAACAACAGAAAAGTACAAAGCTAGATTAGTGGCTAAAGGTTATACTCAAAAGAAAAATATAGATTATTTTGATACGTTTGCTTTGGTGACAAGAATTTCTTCAATAAGAGCTTTAGTTGCTTTAACGTCAATTCATAACTTAGTTATTTATTAGATGGATGTTAAAACTTTTTTAAATGGAGATTTAGAATAGGAAATTTATATGGTACAACCTGAAGGGTGTATGGAAGTTGATCAATAAAATAAAGTATACGAACTCATTAAGTCTTTATATAGCCTAAACCAAGCACCAAAACAATGGCATGAGAAATTTGATTAAACAATAATCTCTGATGGTTTTCTACTATAGAAGTAGATAGGTGTGTGTGTACTAAATTGATCAATGGTGAATGTGTAATTATTTGCTTATATGCTAATGATATGCTTATTTTTTGTACTACTCTTGAAGTTGTAATTGAAATAAAGAATTTTCTTGCACCAAAATTTGATATGAAAGACATGGGTGAAGCAAGTGTGATTTTGGGTGTTAAAGTCATAAGGAAGTGTGATAATATAATATTATTAGAAGATCAATATGCTGAAATTTTTTGAAAAGGTTTGGATATTTCGATGTCAAATATGTGATACTCCTTATGATGCTAATACTCAATTAAAGAAAAATAAGGGTGGACCTATTGCCCAATCTGAGCATGCACAAATTATTGGGAGTTTGATGAATTTGATGAACTTTACTCGACCTGACATAGCATATGCTGTGTGTAGATTGAGTATATATACACATAACCCAAACAATGATCATTGGGCCGTATTGGCTAGATTGATGAAATATTTGAGAGGTACCATAAATTATGGTATTGAGTATGGTGGATATCCCTCTGTATTAGAAGGATATAGTGATACTAATTGGATCTCAAATTCAGATGAAATTAAATCCATTAGTGGTTATGTATTTAATTTGGGAGGTAGTGCTATTATTTGGAAATCAGCTAAGTAAACAATTATTGCGAAATCCACCATAGAAATTAGAGCTTATTGCTCTAGAACAAGCTTGTAATGAGGCTGAGTGGTTAAATTTTTTTTTGAGTAATATTCCTGTAGGAGTAAAGTCAATGCCTCCTATGTCTGTGCATTGTGATAATAAAGCTACAATACCTATTGCGAATAACAAGGCATATAATTGTAAAAACAGACACACTAGGCTGAGATATGAAGTGATAAAGCAGTTGCTAAAAGATGGAATTATATCAATTGATTATGTGAAGTCAGAAGTGAATCTTGCAGATCCTCTGACTAAGCCTCTTGGAAGGAATTTTATAATTGCCTCATCGAGGGGAATGAGACTTAAGCCAGTTTGAAAATTAATAATGATGGGAACCCAACCTTTATGAATGGAGATCCCAGGAAGAAGGTTCATATGGGTAATAACAAGTCACTTGTTAATTTTTGCCAGCATATTATGTGTCCCTTCTTATGGTGTGGAAATATGAGTTGTGCTAGATTGCATTTATGAGAGGGTAAGTTCAATGCTTTTAATGAATTTCATAGCCCTTATGGGTGATGTATAAAGTACAGTATACACTTGATGAAAATCACCTATATGAGTGTCGAAGTGAGGCCACTCCTATGAGATTGTAGGTAAGTCTCTAAAGCACTCATGAATAACCAGGAACACACATGGCCGAAAAGCGCAAGACAGCATTAACAATGATGGTGATATGTTTTGAGGGTGCAAATGTGATTAGATACAACTCTAAGTTACCGAAAAAAAAAAGTTTGGTTCATAAAAGTAGACAAAACTTCACCAATTCATTGTAATTTAAAGTATTTTCTATCTAGGTTTAGTTCACACTCCAAAAGACACCAGATTCGAAGCATTATCACCTATGTATAACCCATGGTTTTATTTATTTATTTTAAAGAAAACCTTTTGAAATAGGAGGGAGATTGTTGGACTTTTTTAAATTTAAAATATATATTTCAAAAGGTTTATATAATTATTTAATATTATTGTTATATTGTCATTAACTTTCAAATATTTATTTATATATTACAAGATAATTGTGTATTTAAACAAAATCGATACTACTATGATTAAATTATTTCAAAAATCATGCTAGTTTTCAATTACAATGCATATTAGTTCTAATGACAAGCATATCAGGTTGTGTTTTTCCTTGTTTAAATCTTTTTAAGTCAAATCAGTTTTGATTGCATAATTAAATTTGATTGCATAATTAAATTCTATTGATTAAGTGTTTTTCTTAAATGGTTTGATTGGGTTTTTTATTTACTTTCCGTTTTATAACGTTATAGAACCACAATGATATAGCCGTTGAGTTGATTTCCTTTCCTACTAGAATTTGGCCTTTTGGCTATATCTATACAAAGTGGTTTTCACGATGAGAACATTACAGATAAGAATTTTCAAGTGTCTTATAACAATACTTTTATTCTATTATGTGGATTATACATCGTAATATATCTCCATTATAGTTCTTGAGTTCTTGATTTACCAGAAGAGTCTGCGGTATCCAAAGGGATTTCTGAATAGTGACTGAATAATCCTTAAAGGCAGTGCATAGCACGCCTCAGGCTTAACAACCTTCTTTTCTATTTTCTTATTTTGCAGGAGAAGAGATCAAGCTTTCTAACAATAGGTTGGGCTTTTAGTTTTAAAGTTATAAATTTTTGCTTTTGGTTTCTAGGCTGTTACAAGGTAGGAGAAAGAAGCAAAATCTACACAAAAGAGGCAAATATTGCTTTATCCAAACATTTAGGATGGGCAGTTGGTCCAATTAAGCCAAATGTTTAGATTTTTAAATCTAGATTTTTGTTTCCTCCTCCTTGTCCCCCTTCTTCTTTTTGTGTTTGATCCTTCTTTGATAGATCCTAAGAAAAAATTGTGAAAAAGAAAGGTCGATCCCGTGATTTAATGAAATGTAACAAGGACATGATGGTGATCTAGTTTTAGGCTAGTATTTCCTCTTTCTTTCCCTCAGTAGGAAATTGTGTACAGAGGTTAGACTCACTTAAAATTGGTGAACGAAAATATCAAGATATAATGTTTCCTTATTTTTCAATTTTAATTAAGGTAAATGCATCATATAACTATGGATTCCCATTACATAATTTTTGTTTTTCTGTCACCACTAATCATTTAATAAGTACACAAGTTCAATACATATGCAAGAATTGTTTGTTTTCTTTTCCCTAACATTGATGTTTTTGCTTAAGGGGAAAAAAGGTTATGCTTGTAATTAGTATTTAATATGTAGATACTGGAGTTGCATTGGCTGGGAAGTTAATAAGAGGGGGAAATGAATGGAGGAAAACATCAATAATGGTGGCAACTTTAGGAAAACATCAATGGAAATTAATTAAATTAAATTAAACAAGAGAAAAAATAATATTATATTAATAATGTAATCAATCAAAAAAGCAACCATTGTCATTATAGAAAAAGGAGACTAAAATGCAAGAGAGTTGAAATTTGAAATATTTACCAAATCGAAACATAAACTAGATAGCATTAAGCAAGAGTTAACCAAAACTCAATAGTACAAAACAAAGGGTTTTCACAAGCCTTATTCAAATGAACCATGTGTTATACATGTGCCAAGATTGGAGTTGATGAAAAAGATTGAATCACAATTGTAATCCTTTATAAAAAAAATTTTTAACATAAGAGTAATGCATATTCCTTTTCATTTGATTAAATTTCAGCCTTATCAATAATGAGGCTTCATTCATAAATTCATAGTGCCCATAATTCCTTTGGCATAGTTTTGAAACTTAATTTCTCAAGAAAATTCAAATCACCTTAAATATAAAATAAAATTGATAAAATACCAAGTTCTTAGCATGATCACTAACAAATTCATCAAGAAAAACCGATTTGTTTATAGCACTTACCAATGGATACCAGAAAAAGTATTGATATGTCTTTGGCCTTAAAGCACATTTCGGATGTCGTGTTGAGGTTCAATTCATAAAGTCAAGGAGTATTCTTCACTTGTTCTTAATCTATCAATTGCCTTCGATGCAATTTTAATGAATACTTAAATATTTAAAACTTGGTTTCTTCATAATGGAAATATTGACCTTCTTAATTATGGAAAAATAGGCACAAACACAATAGTATATTTGATAGCACATGTAGACTATAAATTGATTTAAACAAAATATTACCACCTATGCACAAATCTATTATCAATCATGTGCCGTTAAATAAACCATCTATTCTATTCCAATAATACAACCAACAACAAAAAAAATTCTTTTTCCTTTAACTTCTCCCATAAACATCAATATTAAGAGTTTCTTGCTAAAATAGTTCATTGTCCAACACATCTCCTAAAAAAACGAAAATACAAAGTGCATTTGGATCCAAATCACCTCTGTACAAAAAATATTATATAATAAAGAGGGAAACAATCATCATGTACAATTATAAATAGAGAAAAATCTATTAGGAATCTAAAAAATTAATATAATTAATAAATTCTAATAAGCACCATACCTTTATGAAAAATAAAGATTTCATTGTTTTAATCCATCAAACATAATATCTACCATATTATCAAAACACAAGATACATTGACAAATTGTTGAAGGGAGCCAAATCATTGATGATAATCTAAAAAATTAATATGAGTTATCTAACACCAGAGTTGATGAACCATAAAATGGTCATTTTCAGCAAAATATATCATGACTTGAGTCTTGAGTTAACTTGAGGAAAGAAGAAAGTCCAAATACATATTCTCTATTTGATTTTGATGTTGAACTGCAATGATGGGAAATAAAATAGACGAGTGAAAGAGGGAGCCCAACCAAGAGAAATGCCAAGTCTTGCTATAAGTTTATAAACACTGATTATGCTATCAAAATAAAATCTACCCATCAATAAGAGCAAGGATAGTGTAGCCTCAGCAAATAATGGATCTAGTACACAAGAGAACCAGAAAAAACAATACAAGCATGATAGTTTACTGTCAATTTTAAGTATTGTTTACAAGCAACCCCAAACAAAGCTCTTATGATTCCATTAGAATAGATAACATTTCACATAATACAAAATTATGCATCACAAGCACTAGCTCAAACAACAATCCCCCTAAGATACTAGGAGAAGGGAAATGCTCTTGCTTTTTTAATTTCATCACTCTTCAAATAATGTTGATAAATAAACAAACTTACTTCCTTAAAGCAACACATGTTTCAGCCTTTTCCAGAGGATGTCCTGACAAATTAAATGCAATCAAAGAATCACATACTAGCTAATTGAAACAAAATATTTAAACTATAACATTTAAAAGGCATGACTCAAAATGGCCACAAGGTTTATATCCTTCAAGACATTATGATTGTAAATATTTTTTTCCTTTTTAATGGATATACACCACTAACTTTCCTAGTAAAAGAAAAAAAGAATGTCAGCATTACCATTTAAATGTTTTCATATACTACCTAGAAAACCCAGAATAAAATTGAAAAATTGTGTTTCCAAAACAAGGGCAACAATTCATGCCAACAATGAGAGATTCAAGGCTGCAACTAAGACTTTTCCGTACATTGCCTTAGTTTAATGATTCAGGATGCATGTAGAGGTATGAGATTTTATGTCCATCTTTAAAGGTGACAAGTAATGATTTGCACAAATAACTTCCATTATGGCATGATGGAGAATAGCAATTTTTTTTTTTTATCAATTCTAGCAAAGGATTTGAACCACAAAGGATGTTTTCTAGATATAACAATCTTACCTTCATCTTCATATCTTTTGTCATGAAAATTAAGTTATCACCTATTTTGCAGTTTTGATAGTTTTGGTATAGCTTATGACTTGTATTCTGCCCCGTCAAAGAAGGAGAAGTGAGCGAAGTGAAACCCTTTGTGTTGCTTTGAGTCAAAGAAAGGTAGAGGGTGTAGTATAGACCATACAGTAGTTAGGATGGAAGATGAGGAGGGGGAGGAGGAGGAAGAAGAAGAAGAATGTGAGGTTGACAGAGTTTGGGGTGATGGGTGGGTGGAGATTTCAATACGTTTGTTCTCTATAGAAGAAAATATTTGGGATAAGGAAGGGAAGGCTTTGCGAGTTCTCTATAGTGTAGCCTTATGCGGGTTTCTTAGTTTTTCTAATGCTCTCAATGTATGTGTGTTCTCATCCATGAGTGTGCACAATAATACCACCTATATTTCCATATGCTTCCGTATCATATGCATCGCATGTGTGTTGGGTTTGTATGCTAGAGTATTATTTCTCTTAGGTAAATCATCAAAATGTTTACTTGTAGAGATAGTTCACCATGCATTTGATAGATACAGGGATTTAGTGAGGGATTGGATTATTGGCAGTGTGTATAAAAAATGTTTTGAAGAAATTAACATTGCCACCAATAGTAGATACCTTGGGAAAAGAAAAAAAAAACCAATCCACCATATCCCATAGACTTGAGAAAATCTATTATATATAACTAAATAACTAAACAAACTATATTTAGGTGTCAGATAGCACTTTCTAATTGAAATAAATTAGTATATTAATTTATTTTCTCTCCAAAATTATCTAAAAACTTTTATATTATGCTATTTTATATACCCATGCGATGTACATGATCTTACATTTATAAATTTTAAAAATTTGATGAAGTAAATTTATATTAAAAATTCAATTGAATTAGAATATATTAGTATTTAATATTTCATTATATAATTAATTTAGCAAAATAAAAATCTAATATAGTTACATGTGCAATATTAATATCATATATTAACCACATATTAAATGACCAAAAAAATGATTACAATATTATGTGATGAATTATTGTATACTACATATTGAATATTTTATAAAAGTGGGGATTTATTTGCTCCAAAAATAAGTCTTGTATAGTTACTCCATTCAATAACTCTTCATCCAGATTGGACTGATCAGTATCACCCCGATCTACGCTCTCGAACTTGGGCTGTGCCTAGAACTCTTTGACCTGCTGAACCTCGAACATTCCCCTTCACTCAGTCTAACAAACGCCAAGCCAACGTGGAAGTAAGGAATCGTGAACCCAACCTATCAAACCATCCCACAAACCTCACCAAGCAAATCCCGAGGTCCCTTCCCCAATCACAGTCACCCTATCAATGCCCCATGACCACCCTCATTAATGCCCAATTCGAGATATAAACTCCTCATCGGGCAGAAGAAGGTATCTCATTCACTAGCCTAAACACTAGCCAACCTTCTATCTTAAGCCAGAGAGCAACACACATTAAATTCAATCCATTTATTTCAGTTATTCTAAAAAATAATATTTATTTATATTTTTAAAAACATGTTATTCATTAAAATAAAATGAAATAGTGAATGATCAATTCATTTTTGAAATCATATAAACTTTATCTATTTAAATTCAACTATTTGATTGATAAGATTATATGTCTAAATAAAGTTATTAGATAAAGTAAGTATACAAAGATTTATTTATAAATTGAACGGATCCCCACTCTCATATATATAGCATTTAAATTAGAACTAAATTAATAGTACATTATTGCTTTGTTGACACAAAACATATAAATGCATTAAATTAAACTTAAAAAGACTTTATTCTGATATTTTGTATAATTAGAATTGGTCTTGATATTTAATGCCATGTTGAATTTAAACTGGTTACTAATCTGTTGAAATCAAATCATATAAAGACATCTCATGCATAAAAAAAAAAATCATATAAAGACATTAAATTAAATTTAAAAAAGTATTGATTTGATTTGATATTTCATATAATTAGAATCAGTCATAAGGTATTTAATGTTCTATTTATCTAAATATGATAAAAATTATATCAATTCTTTTTTTTTTATTTTCCTTTATTATTGGATATTGAAAGAATGTGATCTAAAGATTTAATAATTGTTTTAAAAATGTAGCAAGCCATAATAAATATAATGGTGATTTGAAGATATTTAATATTCTAAATTACTAATTATTATGTATATTATTTTTAAATAGTAAAAAAATAAAAATTATTATGTATTCACCTCAAAAACTAATAAATCATATATTCTAAAAATTTACTAATTGTATAATCATAACTAATAACTAATTTAGAATCAAACATTAAAATATAATTATGTAATATGCTCAATAACTCTAATAATATAAATCAAGTCACTAAATTTGGATATCCAAGTATATTTTTTTGATGTGTGGATATCTAAATATAAATATAATTTTTCATGCGTGGATATTTTAATATATAATTATAATTTTCAAATTATTTCCTAAAAAAATCAAAACAAATTATTTCCAAAATAATTATTCAAATAAATAATGATTGTGGTTTATTCAAAATATATAATTGTGTTTGCTTATTTCCATTCAAATAATTTTTTTTTCGTTTTAAAGTGATGGCTTCAAAAATATATTTAGTGTGTGATGTGAATTCTACTAAGTTAAAATGGAATTTAAAGTTGTTGGTGTTTCATTTGTGGAGTGTTCCATATCTTGTCAATTTAATATCAATTTTATGATATTATCCTTAGCTGACATCAATTTAATTTGAAAAGAATTTTAATTTAGATTACAAATTATGAAGTTAATCTGATGCACTTAATTGACATTACCCTTAATTGATATCAACTTGATTTGAAGAATTTAATTTGATGCACTTTTAAGTTTTGTATACTCACATCCTTCAATAACTATTCATAGAAATTGAACTTAATTGATTAAACTGATAAACTATGTGATATTATATTGACAATCGCATATCAAATCTAGAAAAATCAAACAACAATAAACATGTATTTTGATAATTGATATTTATTTGTATTTTTAAAAACATATTATCCGTCAGAATAAAGTAATATGATGAAATATCAAATAATTTTTAAACTATATGAAATTGATATATTTGATCTACTTGGTAAGAACAATTAGATTGATAACATTTTATACCCATAAAATGTTATTAAACTTTGTAAGAATACCAAGACTTACACATGGTAACAACGGATCCCGACCTATGTATAAATTATAATATAATCTAATTGATTTTAATATAACATTAATTCATAATTTTAATTAAATAAAAATAAAAAAAATCCATTCATTGGTTATCTAATATGTTTTTAGTTACACAATATTGCTATTATAATATGAAGAGGGATTTGTTTACTCCAAGAGTAAGTATAATATACTTACTTCATTGAATACCTTTTTATTAACAATATATTTTATCAATCCAACAGTTAAACCATATGATATTATCTCAATAATCAATTGTATCAAATTTCAGAAAAATTGGACACAAATATATATATTATATTATATTTAAGTTTTAAATGTATTTTCAAAATCATGTTGTACATCTAAATAAAAAAAGATAAAATATCAAACTTTTTAAAATTTTATACACTTGATTTATGTATTAGAAACATATAATTTAATGGTTAGATGAATAAAATTCAAAATATATATCATTTATTGAAACACAGCCCAACAAAAAAGACCGGGCTGAGGGGATGGACTGAATCCTAGAGGCTAGAAGGCTTGAGCCGAGCCGAGCCGAGCCCACGCGCGCGAAGGAACGATTCAATGCGGAGAATAACGGTTCCAAGAGGAAGAAGCTATACGACACAACACTCCACTCGTATCATCCTCACTCAATTGTGGTCTCTCTCTCTCTCTCTCTCTCTCTCCGTTTCTTCGAACCCCCTTCGGATGATACGAAACCGAACAAAACGAAAACAACCTCATTCTCTCAACCGTAACTCCCTCTCGCTCTTAGGTTATCGCCGTCTTCCTCCAATTTCTCTCGCTTCGCTTCGCTCTGCATATTACAAGCTCTTCTTTTTTCGTTCAAACTGTCTCTCTGGTAATTATTTTATTTCCTTTTTTTTTTTTAAATTCTACCGCGAGCTTCTCGTTGTTCTTATATAGTTTTTTCGTTTATGGCTTTTTTCTTTAGGGTTTCGTTATTCTCAGTCGAAAGCAGCTAACTTGTAATGTGGTTTCTTGGTAATTTTTTGAATTTCAATATTCTTCTTTATCCTGGTGTTAGTTATTGGTGGATTATATTACCTGCGATTCCAATTGGTATCTTTCAATGCTTGACGTTATGTTATCTTCCACAGTAACTAGTGGGTATTTTTTTTCTTTTTCCTATTTAAGATATCGCGGTTTCGGTTGTGTTTTTCTTTTTTTCGAAAAGAAAAAAAAATGAAATTTAGCAAAAGAAAAACGTGTGTTGGGGGAGGGGTGAGGGCTGTGAATTTGAGTAATGGGTTTGCTTCTTTGGTGATTAAAGGTGTGTTTGTTTCAGATATTTAAAAAGTTGATTACGGAATAAAAATTTTATACATAGCTGGAAAAGCTAAAAACTTAATTTTTTTTTTTCAGATGCTATTCTTTTTAGCTTCTATAAAAAAAGCTCTGAAAAAATATGTTTTTTGAGATCGTGATTATTTTTTAAAGATTATTCAAATATGTGAAAAATATTTTTTGGGTTGAAAAAGTGATTTTGAGGGGAAAAAAATTGCTCATCCAAATGCGCCCAAAATATTTTAAAATCTTGGTTCATTTATTTGTCTATTTATTTGAATAGCATAGCGTGGTGATGTAGAGGAGAGCCAACTCCTAAAGAGCTTGGCTGTTGAGACGGGAGAGTCTCCACTTTAAATGGAAGGAATTGGAATTTTTCCAAGCTCCATTCCATGTCTTGTGCAAGGCACGGCCACAGTTTGGCCTATGGGACACAAACCCTGTTTGGCAGGAAAGAGTAGTGGTCCATTCACACTGTGGTTGGAAAAATCGAGCTGATGTGCTCTAATACCACTTGTTGTAGCGGAGAGCCCACTCCTGATGGCAAGGCTTTTTTTAAGAGGGGATAGCCCTTGTAATGGGAGTTACGTGCCTAACACCCAGCCATTGTGGGATTCATGTTCTTGCGTCACTTGGGTTTTGGTGGTTCTGAATTGCAGTGCAATTCTGTTAGGATGATAAGGATTCACTTCAGAGAGTAAAGCAAGGGGATTTTATCTTTAAATCAATAAATTTAGAAGTGGGCCCATTTTCACTCAATTGATCTAAGGGTGAAACTCCTCACTTTACTTTATAAAGTGAGATCCAAATCCATTCTAATCCAAATCAATTCTGTTATTAATTGGTGGTGTCGATGATTTGTTTCGGTTAACTTTCTCTGCATACATAGGCTGACATTATTCGGGTGTGACGTGTGGTTCTTGCGGATACTTACAAATGTTCATTTAACAATGACATTATTAGCATCATCAACAAAAGTTAGATTTGTACGGAGTGAGGTCATCCATCAGCTATGTGGATTATTGGGCACCATTGCGTTCAATGGTTTTTTTTTTTTTTTGGTTTTTTGTAAAAAGGAAATGTTTGACCTAATTCTACATGAAGCAATAAATACAGAAGCCTTTTTTTTTTTTCCTTATGCATGAGTATTGGTTTTTGTTCCTTTTATGGTAATTTTACTTTTCATCTTTCAGACATGAGGATATTTGAAAGCATCTGAAAACTATATTTATGTTATAATTCTTGCTTCCATTGAGTGACATATTGGGAAAGATTTTATGTATAGGAATAATTTTAGTGCTTGTGATAGTGACATTAAAGGTATTTGAGATTTTAACTGGTAGTGTGCATGCATTAATCTGTAGAGATTTTATGAGAAGTGTGTTTCTTTGTGTGCATGAATATTTGTTCTTTGGAAGTTCATCTTCACATGCAGACTCATTCCAATACATTAAATTAAGCATTTTTATTTGAAACTAGTGAACAAATGTTGAGGGTCTACTTGCCCATTACAAATATGAAAAAGTCTGTAGATGTGTACCACCTTTTATTCATGTGATATGCTTCTAGTACTAACTCTTCATAAATAACCTCTTTTCCTTCAGTAAATCATCTGACCTTTTAAGCAGCTGGAATGTTTTGTTTTTGTGATTGATGAGGTCTAGTTCGGTACATGGAATTGATTTAATGCTGAATCAGAATAGAAGTGGAATGGCCACTCGTTTTTGTTATGTTTGTTTTACTCAGGAATGGAATCATATTTTATTGATTTATTCTTTTCCAATTTTTTTCCTTATACAAAACATGAAATCAGTAAAGAATGCGATCTTTAATATGGTTGATGAAGATAAATAGGTAACAAGGGTATAAAGACAAATTTTAATTCATTTTGGTTGTAGAAGAATTTCCATTACCTCTTCCTTCCTCTCTGGATTGGAATGGTGAGTCTTGCCTCTATGGTTTCAAGGCCAGGAGTTGAATCTTTTTTATCTACTTAATTAAGTACTCCTTGTTGCTGTGGAATAGAATTAGGAATGGAAGGACAATTTCATCCACCAAAATACTCAATTTTCTTGCTCCTGAATCTTGGCTTATATAGTAACTGGCAAGGGCAGGGGATTGGCTAGTTCTAACCTTTCAAGAGAAGTAATTTCACTATATGAAGTTGCATTTTGTATAAAGAGAATTAATGTTCAAATTCTCTGGACACTGCTTGGACTAGGAGAATTATGATATAACTCAGAACTTCAGATTGTTTTCCTTTGGTGCTTGGCAGGTTGCTTACAGATGAAACATGTTTGTTAAAAGTGAACAAGTTGGTGTTTTGATTCATAGTGGTTTAGTGATTTATTGAAGAATATTGCATCCCTGTGCCCATGGCTGCTGATCACAGAAGAAAACGATTAAATGGTGCAAGCATGGTTGTTTATGGTTCTCCGGAGCAACTTAGGACCAGGAGAAAGAATACAGGACTAGTGCAGAATGAATTAACCATGAAATCTCACGTATCTGTAGAGTGGGATGGTGATCATCAAAGGGTTGTTGCCAAGCGTGGACAGATTGGCATTAGTCGGAGACAAATGAGACCATTTGTCAATTTTGTTCCTAATGGACAAAGCATCTTGGCGGATGTGCTTGCCATACCTCAAGAACTTTTTGGCTTGAATAATTTAAGTGAAGTGCTTTCATACGAGGTTAGTTCTGGTTGTTTGCAGCTGAGCCTGAGCTATTGCTGTCTTGAACTATTTCTAAATTATCTTTCATGATATTTTTGGCAGGTTTGGAGAACACTCCTTTCGGAAAATGAGAGAAATTTTCTCACACAGTTTCTTCCTAGTGGCTCAGAGCCAGATCAAGTTGTCCAAGAATTACTTTCTGGGGATAACATCAACTTTGGAAACCCTTCCTTGAATTGGCAAGATCTCTTTCTCAGCATTTTCGCTCTAGAGACACATTCTATTCTACTGTATTTAATGTGTGTATAATTTTTCTGTGCACATGCATTTATTGTGTGGCAGTTTCTTATTTGGATTGGATGACTTATGGGATAATAATATATTTATTGATGTAATAATGTGCTAAGAAGATTTATTATTATGCTTTATGGGTTAAGATAATCAGATTTCCCAATGGTATATTCTGGTATAGATCCTGTTTGTTGGATTTTGTGGGGGTTTAATCATATTGAATTTTTACAATTTTGTAACTTTATGGATATAGTTTGATTGACCATTTAATTTCCTTTCATTCTTTATATTTGTGGCTTTTGGTTATTTGACTTTGATTTTTATAATTATTTATCAATATTGCTGTAAATCTGCAATTCATTATCAAATTTCAATCTCAGCTGGATTGGGTTTTTTCGCCTGTAGTCTCATCAGTATTATTGTAACAGGGAATAAACTTTTTGTAACTTGCTGAGTTATTGGTCATTCACGAAAGTTCTCTTTTGCACTGCCATTAAAGCATTGTAATATATTCTTGCAGGGGTATTACACTTTGTTCAGGTGATCTTCATCCAGATATAATTGTCAATCAGGAACAGCGTCTGAAATCTGATAAGAGAGCATATTACTCAGAGTTACATAATTATCACAATGAGTAAGTCATGCATATCTGTTTAACTGTTACATTCTAAACTTGTCTTTGGCATGGTACGGAGTGAATTATTGTCATCCTTTGTTCTGCAGTATGATAGGACTTCTAACTAAGTTGAAGAGGAGGTGGGAAAGTTGCAAAGATCCAGAAAAGGAAATTGTGCAGAAGATATGGAGGTTGGCCCTTGGAAGACTCTCTCTATATTGCAATCTGCATTAAATACGAAAATGCTGAGTAACAAGGACTGGGTTTATTCCATATCTTTGTGAGAAGAATTTCTTAACTCAGTGTCTCCCATAAGACAACTGGAATATATTGTAGACTTCCTCCATAAGATTAAATTTTTGACATAGTGTGGGCTGTCATCTTTCCTCAAAGACTGAGATGATGGAATCCTGAAAACATTCTCAGATGTTCTGGTGAAACAGGACTCTACCTCTCCCCCTCTTCTTTTTTCCCCTCTTTGACTAAATGTCTTCATTCAGTAGACAAAGGGGTGTAATAATGTGCATCTGCCTATTTTATATATCTCTGTTGATGGAAAATTTTAAAATTATTTAAGCATAAGCATTTTGATTTGTGCAGGTCAAAGAGAAAAATACCTGCAAACTTAAATGAATTCCGAGTTTATGATCATGATGGGAATGTTACAGCAACATCTGAGTCTTGTTCCTGGGGTGCAGAAGAGAAAACTTATAGTGACAATCAATTTTCCTTAATGGAACAGGGTGATAAACTTCACAGAAGGTTATTAATCAATCTCTAATCAGCAATTTTCGTTTTAGCATATAGGGTCCCTTAAGTCAGCAATATCTTTCAGAGCTAAACTACAAACTTGATAGATCGTACAATCTTTAGGAGTGTAGTTTTTAATTTGTCAACGCTTTAATAGATATCTCGTGACTGCAGACTGCAGAGTAAACTATCTATCTGGTAAACAATTGCTTTGAAGAACTTAAGAGTTCTGCACTTGTTTCAAGATATCTTATAGGATGGATGGAATTTCTGCTTGAACTTAGGAACTAGTTTTCTTGCACTGATATATGTTTTCTGGCACTATTTCGCTGTATATCTTCTGCTGGATGCCTGACTTAGCTGTATTTATGTTTGCATTCTCCTCTATGCAAGCAGCCTTTACTTTTTTAGTGGTTAACAAATGCTTATGAAATAATGTTTGGCAGGGCACTAGACATCAGCATTGGTAAAGGCAAACGGAGAAATTTGATGGCTTCTTCAGATGATATGCTTAATGTGGGAGCAAGGCCCAAGAAAGGAGACAAACTGAATGTTCATTCCAGGGATGGTGACAAATACATGTCATGTATCAAGGTTAGGCACTCCCTTTTTCTTATTTCTGAACAATACTGAATTGGCTGGGAAAAACATCTTGGTCTCTGGTTCAGTTATCTTATTAGTGTCAGCAATTGAAGGGACGATTACATTGGTTCTTAGTTATGTGATTTTGATTGTTGTTGTTACAAGTCTTAAGTTAAACTTCATCTAAAGTGAACTAACATTTGAAGAGTGAGCAAGTCTTTGAAGTAAGACTGCTATATTCTGATACTCCCTGAGTTTTTCTTATGTGATTAAAGCTTTTATTGTGAATATTTTTAATAGTGCTTTATATAGTTCTAATATGACTTCTTAAACACGATATTATTTACATTTTTTTTAAGCAGACTGTTGCATTTTTTATGGTGATCCTTCTCTCAAAGCATTTACTGATTGTTTCCTTTGTTTCAGATTAGCAAGAAGCAGCATGGACTATATAAGAGTATGAAGCTTTCTTGTAAAAGCATCCAGTCCAGGACTCTTAGCCATGTTTTGGGTGACATTGGTAACATTCATGTGCAACCATATGAAGTATTTATCAAAGAAGAACATAAGAAGTTGCATGAGCATTGGTTAGTGTAGTGTACTAATGTTGAGGGCTATTTTTGTCTGTCAAATTTCTATAGGTCAATACTACCTTTAAATTTTTTTTCTCATTACTCTTGCTAAATAAGATTTTATTTGTATAGGTTGTGATTGGTGTAATGTTGAGGGCTATTTTTGTCATTCAAATATCTATAGGTCAAAACTACCTTGAAAATTGTTTTCATCATTGTTCTTGCTAAATAAGATTTTATTTGGATAGGTTGCGATTGGTGAATAAACACATACCTGCGGCATATGCAAACTGGACAGAGAGACAGATACAAATACATGCAATCAGAAATTCTTTGGTAGTAGAGATGAAGGATAAATCAGAGTCACCGGTCAAGGTTTGTAGTAATGTTTCCTTTTCTGAAGATTCTTTATACTTTCCCAGCAGCATGCTTGTATAAGTTTCTTGAATTCTATGAGGTCCTTGGTTTTACCTTCGCCCTTTAGCATAAATAGTGGGCATTTTTCTTAAATGGTTATTTTAAAATCTGTTAAACTATAATTTGTTCTACAGGATGAGGATATTATGAGCTCAGGGGTCCAGCTTATTAAGGATCAGGAGGAGGATGGAGGGCCTAATGACCAGTCTAGCTTGGAAGATAAGGAAGTTTCTGTTGCTAGATCTCCAGAGAACCAGTCCCTGCATAAATCTGATCATAGCTGCAACGATGAGCTAAACTGCTTGAGTATGGATTCAGGAAAGAATTGTGTTTTATCAAAATCAGATAATGCTCCACAGAATAAAACTGAGTATTCAAAAAATATGAACAACACTCCGGATATTCCTACTGATGAAGGAGCTGCTTTCTCCTCTGATGGTCATGCCTGGCAAGCAGTTGAAATGCCACATTCTTGCTACAATTCTGCTGTGTCGAATGAGTACACTGCCAATGGGTTATCGCTGGTAAATCCACAAGTTAATGAAGAGCAACAAACCCGACTGATTAGTCTTGAATCTGATTTGCATCAAGAAGACACCAGCAAAGAGTTGCTACACAGGCAGTTAGATGATGTTCCCTTCAGTTCTTACCAAAGCCCGGACCAAATTGACTTGCTTCAGTCTTTCTTGAAGAGAGAGGGGGATAACACTTACCATCATGAACAGAAAAGACTGGGTTTAGATTTCCAGGCTTCAAACAATGTTGTGATTGGGGGTGGCCAAATTTCAAGTCACTTTAAGGAGCCATTGCAAGCATCCCTGACATTGGATCAGGGGCAGAGGAGGGCTGGCGAGGTTTACATGCCAGAAAATATGTCCGATAATAATTTTCCTGATGGAGGAAGATACTTAATCCCGAGGCAAGATCCATTATCTGCAGTGAATATTACTGATTGGGCTGCTGATGCTCCTCGCATGGCAGCACCTTCCCAATCTCACCTGAACGTGAATACTGGGGATTTCGTTGGTCAGCACTGGTTTTCTGCTGACCATCAAGCTCGCAGCGGCTGGAATGGATCTGATGGTGCAAGTCTATCTAGTCAGAGTCTTGGCACCAGCGGGAACCCAGATCAAAGCTTATATGGTATTCTATCTCAGTGTAGCCAGTTACGTTCAGGTGGCCCTCACAATTCAGTTAGACCCACTGACCAGTTCCTTGCACTTAGAACCTATGGATTAGTTGATGCAGGTAAGCCCAGGATCAACACTGCCGCACCACCATCTTCTCATCCACTAGATTACCTCAGCGGAGGGCGAGAGGCACCTGGTGCTCTGGTGCCTGATGATATGGCATGGATGAACTTGCCACATCAGAGTTCTGCTTTACATGATCAAAGGGGAAAGCCATTCTTGAGGACCTGGAACCGATAAAATTTGTTCCAACCAGTGAGAAATGCACATGTCTCTGTCTGTGATAGTATTTTATGACTTAGCAATATCCTCATAAGGGATGCATACCTCTTGATGAGATAGATAGCTTACTGTAAATACCTATACCATGGTCAATTCAACACCATGTAAATACATATCTAGATGTTAGATGGGCAGGAAAGAGAGTCTGGGAGGAAGATGAACTTCAAGAATTTCAGGTTGTTAGGCAGTTACATATTTCATTAGTAGTTATTATTATTATTATTATTTTTTTAAGTTTTTAGAGAATAGAGATATTCTTTAATAATTTTGGTAGGTAGGAACTAGAAGTTCTGAAGGCGGGTGCCGCTTTATGAGCTATAGTTTTACAACTTTTAATAATTTCGTTTCTATATTCTTTTATTTTGGTCTGAGGTTTTTACGTTCTGATTGCTGAAACAAATGGTCCTACTCGGTTATGATTGTTAGCAGCGAACAAGTAAGTTCGAGTACGTGGACGTAATCCAATCCTTCGAATCCAGGAACGTGATTCTCTAGATATGAGCACTAGGCTACTGTTGCGTCTGGAACAGGGGGACAACAACTCCTAACCAGAATCGCGAAGCATGTATTCTTTACTAGCAGTTCCTAAATTGTCTGCATTTTGATTAGGTGGGGACTGTGGTGTCTTCAGTGTAGATGGAGTAATTTTTTTTTTTTCATTGCTAGATTTTACACCAAAATATAACTTCAATGGTCAATTTAATGCGAATACGTCTAGTGACCCAAATACAAAACTTGCACAATGGAATTGGCCTTACTATTTTGTACCCAAAAACAATTGAATTGGCCTTTTGGCTTATGTTAAGATGAGTGTTCTCTAATCACTTACTAGCCCTTTTGAAACTTGGTCATACCATAATATTTGGTGGCCATGCCTTGGACACGAGCTAATTGTGGCTCCTAATCCCGCATGTGGCGTGGATTAGCTGCCAAAAGACGAAATCTCATTGGCTGATTGTCCTGGCATCCCTACAACCACACATAGTAAAGAAAAGGGGTGGGACCTAAGATGGAACATGTTCGATCGTGGAGCTCATTAACTCTCTGAATTATTATTATCCTTATCGAAAATTGCTCCCTACTTTTCTACCCAAAAAAAAAATATTATTCACGAAGAAAATGGCTTCCTACTTTAGTAAATTCAATAATAATATGTGAACAATGTTGGAACAAACAAATGGAGATAGAATATATATTGTTGCATTGAACCGTACTGTCAAATTAATTTTGGTGTGCTATTAGTATTTTCATTATTATTCAATTGTATATTTTTATTTGTCGGAATTTTCAAATAATGATAGTTAAGTCAATAACTTATGTTGATGTAATGGAATGTAGGTGTGAAATTTTTTTATATAAATTAAATTCAAAATATTTGAAATATTTCATAAATAAATTGGTAAATTTCAGAAAATAAGAATCTAATGGTTTTAATAATAATGTATAACTTATAAAATAAATTTAAATAAAAATTTAGTTCTATATATATTTACAGTGTAAGATTTTATGTAAAATAATCATACACCGTCAGAATCATCCACTATAATCTGTAGTTTTGATAAAAATTAATTATAAAATTATTTTATGCTATCTTTACACAGAAAAAGGCAATTAATCGGCATTATTTTGGATAACAAAAAGAAAAGGCAATATCAGCGGTTCATGTTTTTCATTTCCTTTCGCAGTTCATGTTTTTCATTTCCTTTCGCTTAATCTCTCATAACTCCATGACTATACATAAAACGAAAAATACAATGAAAAATAAAAGTTACCATGAACAACTTGAACTGAAAAATAAAGAAAGAAATTAAAAAAAGAAAAAGAAAATCAACATTGAACACCGTTGAAATAAAATCAAGGTTCTGAAAACCGGACCGGACATCGAACCTGGCCAGTAAGGTTGAGGTTCGAGGTTTAACCTGCTCAACCTGGTCCAACCTAATATAACCTAGATATAATAAAACCTGTATTTATATAAATATATAAAAATATAAAATAAAATATATGTAAAAAATAACTAAAAATTAAATTAGACATCAACAAAACCCATAGAATATAAACATAATTCATCTCTTAATCAAAATAAACATTATCTATATGGATTAAATCTCTCAAGTTACTAATTTTGATACTAGAAAAGGAAAAAATTAGGAAAAATGAGATTTTAGACTTTTTTTTTAAAAAAAAAACCCAAAAAATGTCATTTTGCATCACTTTTGTAAAAAAAAAAAAAGCAGTTCAACTGGCCGGTTGTCTTGCCTTGCTTGGTTCCCGGCTCAGGTTGAGCGGTTTGTGACGGTCCAATTAACCGATTTTGAAAAACCCGACCGGACAAAGCCGGCTTGCTTCGTTCAACCGGTCCGACCGGCCGGTCCGGTCCGGTTTTCAGATCCTGGAATAAAATCTATTTTTGAGAAATTTTTTAAAAAATAAACATTAAATCAAATCATATCTGATTCCGTCCCCTCTTCTGAAGCTTCACTTTCAGAATGAACAGTCGAAGAAAGGCCAAGGAAGGTTTGCGAAGAAACCAAAGCAATTGAAATCGCACTTTTGTGAAGAGCTTCGAGTGCTTTCACTAAGGAACGGAGGAGAAGAATTAAGATATTCCATTTTTCGGTGGAGGGGTTACGTTACTGTGAAGCATTAATCCTAACCCATGATGGGTTGCGAAGAAATCGTGCGTTTGATCTAGCTTGCACGTACCCTTTTGAAAATACCGCATAAAAACGCTTCCTTTAGGCCTTCATTGCTTCAATTTTTGACTTTTGGGATTTGGGAGTGTTGCTAAAATTGCTGATAGTGTAGCTTGGGAAGTAGAAAAAAAAAGCAAAAATGGCACATTCGCTAGGAAAGGATCAGCGCAAGAAAGATGTCATTCGTTTAGAGCGCGAATCTGTCATTCCAATTTTGAAGCCCAGGCTCGTCATGACACTGGCCAACCTTATTGGTAATGCTTTCGTTTTAGTCTATAAATAATGCACATAGTTCAAAGTTGTCTACGTAAATCGATGCCTTTATATACTTCTAATTATATTTTGCATGTCTTTGATTTGATTTATGTTGTATCTCTGTATCGTATGGGATACTCCTACCAGTATCCGAGCAACATAGAATTCAACCTTTTCTGCCTCCAACTTGGTACCTAGGAATTTGTTGTTGTTGTTGTCGTCGTCGTTGTCATAAAAGGAATGTTTGAGTTTGGGGGTCCTTTTTTTAACTTTGTGTGCTTTGTTTGGTATTGTGATTGTCCTTGGGTTGGAATGGAGTAATCTTTGGGGGCAAAATGAATGTTGCTTTCTGCACTTTTAGAACAAAATTTGGATCAAATTCAATGATATTGCATTACCTTTGGAGATCAATTTTGATATATTAACAGTGTAATTCAACCAATCCTTTTTTGCGTAACCTTTTAAATAGTAGATATGAGAGTTAATCATGTTTGGTGATGTGGCAATACATGATTTGATAACTTTTATGCTGTTGATACATTAAAATTAAACTTTGCCATTTACATAATTTAGTTCTTTTTATTATTTTTTATTTGGATGAAGATATATAGTGGTTGTCTCCCCCCCCCCCCTTCCCTCCTTCCAAAGCTGATGTTATCTTTGTCGCTTGAGCCTTTTGGGTAATGCTTGCAGAACACAGTTCTGATCGAGCTGAGTTTTTAAAGCTCTGCAAGAGAGTAGAGTACACCATTCGAGCTTGGTACCTTCTACAATTTGAGGACTTGATGGTATTCTTCATTGCTTGATAGTTTTGATATAGCTATGTAAATACCTGGTTGTGGTGGAGCTTGATTTGGATTCCTTTGTACCTTCAGCAACTCTACTCCCTCTTTGACCCTGTAAGTGGGTCACAGAAGTTGGAACAGCAGAGGTTAAGTTCTGAAGAAATTGATGTACTTGAACAGAATTTCTTGACATACCTATTTCAGGTAATTTGGCCCCTTCAGGCCTTACTAATGTCCATGATTAGCTTGGGGACATCTTGTGAATATAATATCAACTTGAAAACCCTATCACAGATGATGGTATTAATGTGAGAGTAACTCAACCAGTGGTATGGATGAAGGACGAGGTAGTAGAGGGGTTGTGAGTTGTGACAACAGCTCTACTGTGTTTGTTAGTGTTGTTGTTCAAATGAACTATTAAAGTGGCTACACTTTTGACATAGAGTAATGGGGTTAAAAGTTTGTTCATAGAGTAACCATTGTGGGGTCATCGAAATTCGAAAGGGTACAGGTACAGCTTAAGACATTGGTATAGGTTGAGGCAATCACAATACTTAAGTCATTTTGAAGAATTAGTTGAAAACAAGGAACATGTATTTGATTAATATGATTTACGTAGTCAAAGTAATTTGGGACTGAGTGAAAGAACGTACTGTTATGTATATCTTTTAAATATTTGTTTCTAATGGTGTCTCAAGGTTCTTTGATTCTGTATGCAGGTCATGGAAAAGAGCAACTTCAAGATAGTGACTGATGATGAGATTGAGGTTGCACATTCAGGGCAGTACCTTCTAAATCTTCCCATTAAAGTTGATGAATCTAAGGTTTGTGCATAATATATGAACCTTAGTAGGCATGAGTTTACTTGTGATGCTTTATTACATGCTGCTAATTTTTTCTGATTTCTGTGTCTTGGCTTGTGAAGCTTGACAAGAAGCTGTTGAAGAAATATTTTGAAGAGCACCATCATGATAACCTTCCAGATTTCTCTGATAAGGTATGTCTTTGAATCCCTTATTCATCAAAGACTTCTTGACTCCTTGATTTTTATTATGCAGTTATTTGGGCTGGGATTTTTTTTTCCCCTCTTTTTTCGCTTGTTTTTTTTTTTTGTGGGGTTTTTTTTTTGTTGGGGGGGGGGGATGGGGTTGGAGTGGGCATTGAATCTGAGTCATTATCACCAATATTTTTGAAGCTTCAATTTCTTTTAGTTTGTAGAATGGTGTTTAAAATTTTTCGAAGGTCTGTTCTGTTGGCCTTTTTCCATTAAGATATTAAAGCGTCCTTCTTGGTTCATTATTGGAAATTGAAATCTTTGTTGCATGATGATAGATTCAGTAAATAGATTTTGGAAGAAAGATCTTGTTATGACCTTCCGTGTGTTGCCCAAATCGCTCACCACTAGCCTCCTCAGTGTGGCTTATAATGTTCTATCAGTCTGCAATCAAATTAGTCCCTGAATGATGTCACCAACTTCAAATCATGTCAGACTTTTGTAAATCAGTGTAAGGTCCCTGAACAATACAAACATCCTTCGCGTTAGCCCCTGGTTTTTAACACAAGTCCAATTGAGATGGCAGAACATGCCCTCGTGGCAAGGGGCTTGACCAATAAGGAATGGTTGCATGGCAAGTGATGTCTAGGCTTGTGAATTAGTTCATGAAGTTTGCAACAACATTTAAATTATTCCATGAGCAAATTATGAACACTCAATCCCCAAATCTTCCCCTAATAAAGCATGTAATCTCTAGCTACCAATATAAATTTTAAACCCTAATGACCCAGTTAATTAGCATCCAAGTAATAGCAACTTCTTAGGAAGCTTCTTCATTTGAGTTCCATTCATTCATGATATAACAGCTTCCCAAACTAAGTTTTTTGGGATGGGATTGGAAAGATTGTGAGCTTGCAACATTGCATTCCAGAGCATCTGAAGAACTAGTACATTGGCTTTCCAGAATGAGACACAGTCATAAGCTAAATTATGTTTGTTGCATAGCTCCTTAGTCAAAGAGGAATTTTTCTGAGATGACACTGAGCAGCTGGGATGTATGTCCAATCCACCCACACTAAATCCAGATGAAACCCATTAGGCCACCCGAACCCATGGTCACCAAAGGGCTGCTAGAGCAAGACACCATACACATTACCACAAAACAAAAGTGTCATGAACAACAACATAAATAATAGACCTCGGCCCTTGCTATTATACAAGCCGGTTGTTGAGAAGTAGGGCAAGACTTTCTTATAACCTTTAGACACCTTAGACACAGAAAGTCCTGTAGAGAATAGCCAATGAAGTTGTGAAGGTGCTGGCAAGAAGTGGTAGAATGGTAGGACAGGAAAGTGCCAGTGATGTCTTGGCCAACAAGGTTGAGCATTGGAAGTTCTGAAGCCCATCACCAGGTAGTGTTTGGCCTTGTTGGAGACATTTTAGATCTTGCAAAGTGTCGAAATCCAAAGATCTCTTTTGTTGTGTTTTGCTGAGTTCTGGTACTGAATTATACTTTCTTGGATCTGGATCTGTTAATATTTGGGAAGCTAGATTGGATGCATAATCTTCCTCTAAATCCCCAAATCTTCCCCGTAAAATTTGGGAAGCTTAATTGGATGCCATATCTCCAATACAAGTTGAGGTTTAGGGATTGGGGAGGAGCGAACCGGAGAGGAACAAAGTAATCAATATGTGAGAGAACCAGAGAAAAACATAGGGAAACGTTCAGAAGCTTTGGGTTTAGGGGACTTGGGGCTTGGATTATGCTTAGGGAATGTTTTGGTAAACTTTAGGGACTAATTTATATCACTTGCCAATGCCATGCACCATTTCTTATTGGCCACATGACTTGCCATGAGTGCACTTAACATACCAACATGGTGCTATGCTCAGAGTCTATTTCACGGTGTTTCGTTATCTAACATACAAAGGGATCGACATGCATTGTTGCATGGTTTATCCAGTTAGGGTTTGGTTCGTTATTTTTTATTTCATTGCGAACATGTTTTATCCTCTTTTATACACTTTCCATCTCTTCTAATAAAATTTCCTTTTCCATTAAAAAACAATTATATTGTTATTCTTATATTTATTATTGTTATTTTATTTTATTTTTTGCATTGGATATGAAAATATTTAATTCTTCAAAATAAGTGAGTTGAAACACCAAAGACAAAATACCAATCAAAGTTGTTGTTTTGTTCCTCAAACTTAGTCTGTTAATGGCAAGCTAATGCATCATATTATTCTAGTATGTTATCTTTCGGCGTGGCATTGGACTAGACAAAACGACTGACTTCTTTATCATGGAGAAAGTGGACATGCTCATTGGACGTTTTTGGGCATATCTGTTAAGAATAACTAG
This sequence comes from Dalbergia cultrata, assembly GCA_031216105.1. Classification (NCBI taxonomy): domain Eukaryota; kingdom Viridiplantae; phylum Streptophyta; class Magnoliopsida; order Fabales; family Fabaceae; genus Dalbergia; species Dalbergia cultrata. Next base: position 22,330,808 of record CM062353.1, on the reverse strand, counting down.
GTGAGCAAACTCTCAGATTGAAAAGTATATTTTATAGCTGATGCTAACATTAATCCATTGCTAGAAGTAATGACATTGATTATTATAATAACTTGTCTCAACGAAACGCTTTAAAGTTCAATCAAGTTTTTTTCTTATTTGGCTGAATTATGGTCTGTGTCATTAACTTCATGCCTGCAGTGATAGACCATATCATGGAATCTATACACATGAACTTAACAGAATGCACATAGCATGTTTCTTAGTTTTTTTTTTTTTTTTTAATGTAAAAACCTTCAAAGCTATGGTGCTTGCAGGTTGGAAAAGCTTTTATCCAGAAGGTCAAAAAGGCATAATAACAACGATCCAAAGAAAGACAGTGAAATTAACTCCGAAGAAAATGGAGATGATCTCTATGTTGAACGTATACGTCTTGAAAATATGCAACTAAGGTCCTATTGAAATTCTCTGTATTGCTGTTGTTGTTGCTGCTGTTTTTCTTGTTATCCTGTTATCCTATATTTTTCTGGGCAAGGGCTTTGATAGTGCATTTCTGTGACATTATTACTAGCAATAGATGTTTATCTGATACATCTCAATCACTATGATTGATCTTTGTCTGCATGCCAAATAACACTACCTGCTTCTAATAATTATACATATATCATATACGTAAATCCGGGTTTTTGGATATCATCATTTTCTCAATATCACATAAAACTTTGGTTCTAAATGTCCAATACTCTGGAATTGCAACCATCACAGTTTTACAACTTCGGGAAGAGATAATAATGACCATTTACAAGCTAATAGACAACCTGGATCGACATTCTGAATCTTTAGCCTAAATACTGGGACAATGGAGATTTCTGTCATGATGAAAGTCCAAAATTCAATCATGTTTAGAAAGGTTGATTTTAAGATTTGCTCATGGGTTAAGAAAATGATTTAAATTTCTGGAAGGGACATATGTTTGGTCCATCTGCTCATTTGTATCAGAAGCAGACAATGTTCCTTCTCATGAAAAATGCTATGCTCATGCATCTGAGTAGCATAAATTTTGATTTTGAGATGACTTGGTCCTCATTGATTGCTGCAATTGCCAGTTTCCGTAATTTGCTGGGAAAGACCATGATTCAAGAACCGACATTTGACAGGATAATTGTTGTCTACAGGTAGTTTCACATTATATTTCTAACTTCTATTGAAAATGTGAAATCTAAGAAGGAAACTGTTTCTCCAGGAGTGCCAGTACCAAATCAAAAGCAGAACGAGGAATATTTGTGAAGCATTTCAAAAACATTCCAATGGCAGATATGGAAATAGTTCTAGTGAGTTGCCTCATTTCAAAGCTTTTAGAAAACAACCCAATTTCTGTTATTGTTTGACTACCTTTTCTGGCGATGAACGCAATTGATGACCAGAGTGAGGAACTTTTTACTTGACAGCCAGAAAAGAAAAACCCTGGATTAACTCCAATGGATTGGGTCAAGTTTCTTGTATCAGCTATTGTTGGGCTGGTTAGCTTTTCAACCTCAATCAGCTATTTCTATCATAGTGTTGTTGTCTTTGTCATCCTGAACTAATGTTCTTATTTGCAGGTTGCTGTAGTTAGTTCACTTGAAATGCCTTCAGCTGATTGGTGGGTCATCATTGCTGTTCTCTCCACAGTAATTGGGTATATTGCTAAGACATACTTCACGTAAGCATTCTAACTGTTTCTTAATTTCCTTTCATTGGAAATATTTGCTATGTGATGACTAGTGTGAAGAGTACCTGCATCTTACTCTGAAACTTGATCCTATTTACAACACGTGGTCTTCAAAGTAGATTTTTCTACTAGCCGACTTATTTAATTGTTGTATTTTATTTTTTTAAATCACTCTTCTAAAATATTGATTCATGTTTTGATGTGGTAGGCTGATCCTGTGATTTTTGGTGCTAATTCTTGGATGGAGTATTAATTACTCAATAGTCATGTTGCTCATTGAATCTTTGCATTATAAATTGCCACATTCCACAAGTTTGTGGCGTATGCAAGTAAATGCATTTGATAAAACTATTCAACCATTGTGGCAACTATTTTTCATTTCCCATAGGTTTCAGCAAAACATGGCTCAGTACCAAAATTTGATTACACAGTCAATGTATGACAAACAACTGGACAGTGGAAAGGGTACCCTCCTACATTTGTGTGATGATGTCATTCAACAGGAAGTAAGTGCTAGCTTGATGCATTTTGTGTCATTACATGCTTTTATTTCTTTTCAATTAAATTGGTAATGATGATTTTCGTTAGTGATTTGAGAATTGTTTTGAAAATAGGATATAGCTGGAGAGTTATAATAGTAATAACCAGCAACTGCCCACCATATTAACCTGGTCAACCCTCCTCAACGGTTGTGATTGGCCAAAAGTGGTCAGGACTCATCTAAACTGGGCAGCTAAAGGCATTAAACCAGTCCATGCATGCAATACCTGTTACTTGAGGAATATAAAGTGTTTAAAGTTTAAACCCACCTCCTGAGGTTTGCTCATTACAAACCTAAGTGATTTTTGTTGTGCATATGATAGTTGGCATTACCAGTAAGATGGTTTTCCTCAAGTTTTTTGTTAAATATTCATAAGTTGTAATTAATATTTTTGCTCGGAACAAAGAAGTTTTAAAATGTATAATTTAAACGTAACTAAATTTATGAATAATGCCATGCAGTGCAGATATAGATTTGGGATCAATGCTTCTAGAAGATGAAAAGTTTGATATACAATGCTAACATTTTAGAACCTACTGTTGAGTCATGCAAGGTGCTGGCTCTGTATTCCAAAGTTTACGCAGACTGGAATCGCCTGTGTCTTTCGTTGAATACTAAATTGTAAAACCTGTACACTCTGACCAATGCTCGGTTGATTGAAGTGGTTTGACACTTACTCTTTAAGCAAGGTCTTAAGTTCAAGTTTTCTGTCAGATAAAATTAGCATTGGGAGAGTTTACTCTCATTGTGGTCCAAACCAACCCAAGCCAGATTAGTTGGAGTTGAACTTTGGATACTATTGGTTTATACAAAAAAAAAAAAAAAAAAAGGCATAACATTTTGAAAATTATAGCAATTTAGCTTAATAAGATATATAACTTTATTTCTGATTGATATATTTCTTGAACCACACCAAGGATTAACACTAAGTTCCTATCTTTTCACCTTGGTCTTGGAGGTACTGACTGAACATATTCAGGACTCAGTGCCAAGGTGCATGCTATTGGCAAATGATATAATCGTTGTAGGAGAATCAAGAGAGGAACTAAATGGGAAGCTAGACCTAGGGAGACAAGCTTAGGAAGATCATGATTTTCGTATAAGTAGAAGTAAGACGGAGTACATGGAATATTAATTTAGCAAAAGATGTACAAATTCTAACATCGAAGTGAAGATTGGAGATGATACTATACTGTAAGTTAGAAGATTTAAGTATCTTGGATCTATTATCCAAAATGATGGGGAATTAGAAGATGTAAATCTTAGGATCCAAGCTAGATGGTCAAAATCGAGGAGTGCTTTGGGGGTTATTTGTGACATAAAAAAGTACCCCTAAAGCTTAAGCATAAATTCAACTGCACAACTTTAAGCCTAGCAATGTTGTATGAGACTAAATGTTGGGCGGTAAAAAGTCATCAAGAAAAGAAGGTTAGTGTTACGGAGATGAGGATGTTGCGTTGGATGTGTGGTTATACTAGGCAATAGGGTTAGAAATAAGTGTATTAAAGACAAAGTTGGAGTTGCATCTATTGTAGAGAAACCAGTAGAATTTCATCTGTAGGTGGTTTGGGCATGTGCAAAGAAGACATGTAGAGGCTCCAATGAGGAGAGTGAATTAAATAGAAAGTAACCTAGTGGCTAGGGTTAGAGAAAGACCTACAAAAACTATAGATGAAATTATAAAAAAAGCTTCTTCTTCTTCTTGTTATATTTCTTGAACCCACATCTTGGAAGGTTTTAATTTATGAATACGTGTTGTGAGATTGTCTAACTATGCATTTGTAATTATTGCTTATATACTAAATACTTGACGATTTGGCACGTGTCTGTCAATGATGAGAAGCATCGATGGAGTAGAGATTGTTATATAATGGATATTAAAATTAATCATCTTCATGATGTATCTCAGTCTGTTGTTTATGTTGCTTTCAGTTCACCCTAATGTGTGTGTATCTAAGAGAGGAAAGAGAGAGGAGAAGAAAAGAGAGAAAGAGGGGAGGAGAGGGGGGGGGGGGGACAATTGCATTGGTGCTTGGTTTGACACTTCAATGCTGCACCATCTAATAATCCATTGCATAACAATAATTCTAACATTGAGTAAAAAAAAATAGTATTGATCAAAAAATGATTACAATCTTCTGTTGTTACTTCTTAACTGCTCCCCAATATCCATGTAATCTTTTAGGAATGAAATATTAGAAAAAGTGAACTTTGAAGACTTTTGAAAGCACATTTAATGCTTGAAAGTATTGGAATTCATGTCATTTACTGGACAGTTACCGTATATGGACATAATTACAGGTAGAAAGCTCGAAGAACCTAGTTTCCAATTACTGTGAACAATTCTTCTCTGCCAGAAGTTCCTTTGCAGGGAGGAAAATTTTGTTGTTATACCGTTTGCAAATGAGCAAAACCATATTTTGGCTGTTACTTATCAAATGCAGCCTAATTTGCATCTCATTCTTTGAAATTCGAAAGGATTTAGAAAATAAAGTTTGAAAACTTTGGAAATGCACCTGCCACTCGAATAGTATTGGAACATGTGTCTCTTTCTGCACTGTATATCTGAAAACTTAATTTGGTTGCAGCAACTGCAAATTTAGGCCTAAAATTTGTTACTTTACATGCAATAATATAGTATACTGGAACTGGCAAGCACGGAAGACTGACTAGTCAGTAAATAGACTGTTGGAAGATCATTTAGTATGTTAGCCTTTGAGTATTAGCCCACTTATCATTTTGCTGTATATAAATATGCACTTGCCAAACATATAAAGGCTGCTAATTTGAAATTCTTGAATGTCCAGGTCAAAGAGGTTATAGTTTCATTCTTTATTCTGATGGAACAAGGCAAAGCTACAAGACAGGTATATACATCAACATAAGGTAGTTTTTGGCTTGTATTCTATTTTCATTTTCTTAGGGTGTTTCCATTAATAGTAACCACAAAAATGCCACGTCCCCCCCCCCCCTTTTTTCTTATTTTCTTTTTTTCCCCCCCAATTTCAAGGTTTTGTGAAGTTTTGTTTTCATCATTTGTGCTTCAAAACTTTGAAAATATGAATTAATATGAAACAAAATTAAAACAAGGTAGCATTTTTGCAATTACCAATTAAAGCATATTGACAAAAATTGAAAGCAGAAAGCAAACCAAACGCCCCGTAAGTTTTTAGCAGTCTTGTTCTGTTCTCTCCACCACCTTTATTTACAAATATTGTGTAGTTAGTGAAACAAGGTTGCTGTTAGTGTTAGTTGAGTACTAATATAAGCTATCTGGTAATGTGAACCAGGATCTTGATCAGTGGTGTGAGGAACTAATCAAAGAAGAATTTGGGGAGGAATGTAATTTTGATGTGGATGATGCAGTTGAGAAATTAGAGAAGTTTGGAATTGTTACTCGGGTGAGATTCCCCAAAATTTTCTCTTTCTAAACTCTCAAGTGATTATATCTATGCTGAAGTATTTGATACTGCATCTCTCTGCAGGAAAGTTAGCCATTTCTTCTGTTACTTTGTTTTTATTATTTTCAAATCTTTTTATCTCTCTATATCCCTCCCTCTTTTTCTCTCTTGACACAATGTCCTTTAGAGTGAATGGTCGCAAATCCTTGAAAGGTGAGAGATGAGTATGTTGAGCAACTGTAGTTGGAAATTTCATATATTTCTTTAAAGTAAGAAAGCAATTAGGAAGACTGCGTGGGATGTTTCCTATGCAGCAGCATAGATGATTTTTTTTTTGTCTGAATTTTGTCCATTGTCTTATTGCTATTATTAGTAATTTGGTTCTAGAAATTGAGGAACTATTAATTGAATTTAAGCCATGTATTTGAGCCAACTAAATGGATCGCCATTGAAAACTTGAACTTGCAATTTTTTTCTGTGCACTTTGTGTCAGTCTGTCTCTGAATTGATGGATTGGTCTGCTGGTGTGATTACTAGGAAGATTATTTTTGGACCCTAAGAAATTTTTCTCTCTGAACATTTAGAGTTCTTTAACTGTTCCTATGTTGTGCTTTATCGGAAATCGTTTTTACCCCGTCAGTCCCAAGCCCCATATAAAAGAGGAGGGTTGTAGTAGACAATCGACAACCAACATAAAAGCTTTGTCGAGTCTTTATGAAGATTTTGATTTCTTTGTTCACTGGAAACTCACCTTGGAATGCAGGATACTATTGGTAGGTATCAGTGTGTTGGGCTGAAAAGAGCTAATGAGATCATTGGTACAACAACAGAAGAGCTTGTCCTTAAGGCAAAACAAGGACACATGACTCCTTGATGGTGTTTCCAAGAGGTGCTTATCTGTCTGATGTACATGCTAGTATCGGTTGATAATATCAAACCTTTTGAAATTGCCTGAGGTTAGAATTTTTTCTGTAAACAATCCTATACAAATGTCCGTCTTAGATGGAAGATAGTTAATTTCTGCTTTCTGTTTATCCATCTCCTATACGTTTTTCATGTGAGTTTATGTCAATGTATCTTCTGTATTTTTTGTTCTTTTTCAATATTCTCTTTCATAAAACCTAGTCCTTAAGTACCCTAACCCCTAAGTTTGTGATGCAGAAATTAACTATCTTCCATCTAAGACGTACATTAGTTTAGGCTTATTTTCAAGCTGTTATGTATAACATAGAGAAATTATCAGGACAACTGGATGTTACCTTAATGCTCTTGTTTGAGTCAGCATGGCCAAGATTGTGTTCATTCATCAATTTCTTACCACTATCCGGGAAAGAAATGACGATAGGGTGGTACAGATTGGATTTCTTTAAAGTGAAGAGATTAGTAAAGTGAAAAAGTAAAGAATTAATCATTATGGGATTAATAGCTTCCATTGTATATAAGTCTTACCAAATGATCCAAGAGTAATTAAGTCTTTATTTTTTTCACTTTATCAACCTTTTCATTTTAAATGAGTTAAATCTGAGAGGGACTTTGCGTTGACAAGTGCTTAGTACTGATTACACCCCTTCTTATTCACTAAGTATTGATGGTGGATTTAAGAAGTTGCTATAAGTGTGTTTGGACGAGCTTTTACATGCTTAGAATCACTTTTTTCATCCAAAAAAAAAATTCACTTTTCATATATTGGGATAAGTTTTAAAAGTTAATCAGAATCTCAAAAAAAAAAAATTAGTTTTCAATTGTTTTGTAGAGCCTATAAAGGGTGGCTTTCGGAAAAAAATCAACTCATGTTTTTCAACTATTAATAAAATTAATCTTTTATAATATTCTTTTTAAATCTGAGATAAACTCAACTAAAGAGGTTCTTTTAAAGTTGCTTTCATACGAGGTCAATACTGTAGGGTCATTGTGTTTATTTAAATGATTTTATGTATGGTACAGTATTTTAAGGCTTTGTTTGGTCCCTGTGGAGGTTAAAGAAGATGAATGGATGAGTTAAACTCACATTGGTATTTGAAGGAAGTGTCAAGAGTGAGAAATTAACCTCCGTTTCACTTGATTTCTGGAAAATGCTGAGGTTATTTCCATTTTACTTTTAAATCTATTTAACGAAATAGTTGAATTTAAATCAACTGATGTAATTATTCTTGAGAGAAAAATGTCATTGACCAAGAATGCATATTTTTACTATTCTCGTGGCATGGAAGCACTCGCCATATGAAGTTCTAATCAGATGCAGACAAACACTATGGATCATCTTAAGAAATAGGACAGTATTTCAATCACTGATTTCAAGCTAAAAAAATATTGGTAATGTTTGTATTATATTGTAATAAATAGTTAATATTTTACCTAGAATTTAAAACTCTTTTACGATGATAGCGGATCAAAACTAAAATCTTTTATCTATTATATTGAAAATATAGTTAAATATTTAATATATATGATAAGGGTCTTTTATTCTTTAATCAGTGTGTCAAGAGCATATTTAAAACACTTTACCAGTATCTATCCCCTTATATAGATTTATAGCACATTAGGGATTAGTCACTGAGTCTAGCAGTAGATATCCTACAAAACTGAAGAAAAACATTTAATACATGAAAGCACTATTTTTAAAAAAAAAAAAAAATTCCTGTCCTAGGATTTGAGAACCTATCTTTCAAGCCTTAAATAACAGAATTTTGAAAGCTCATTGTATATTTTTTTTCTTGCTCTAAAAGGATACCTACTGTTAGATGTATGTGGTGGGTTCCATTCCATGGTATGACCCACAAACCCCTCATTAGTGCGACAGCTGATATCCGGCCGAGAGAGTAGTGGATTGTTTCCTTTCAGTTTTTATTTTCAGTTTTTCAGTTTTTTAGAATTTATGAAAGAAAAACTAAAAATTATAAATTTCAGTTTTCAATTTTTTCAATTTTTCTTTCACAAATTCTGAAAATTGAAAAACTGAAAAGTAGAAAGTGAAAGCAAACATCACCCTAAAATTCTTCCTCCAAACGCAAACAAGAGAAATTTTTCCACAAGCGGATTAAATGACAATCTCCAGTTGTGGATCCTATCCTTTTATACCCTCCAACTCCAGGGAAAGAAAGCAATTGCCGACCTAGTTGAATACATTAATCATGTTAATGACTTTAGTTTATAGCCCATGACTTCGGTTGGTATAGACTTAGATTTTCAATCGCTGCAAATTCCTGACCATGATGTGGGGATATTGGTACGAGTATTCGATACGATACAAGTATAATTAGGAGTATCTAAAATGTGTAAAATATTAAGAGAATTTAAAAGTATCAGTAAAGTATTAAATATGATATATATCTAGTATATTTTGAAATATTAGTGGATCATAATCTATTTCACAATCAAAGTTTGAAAAAAAAAATAAGTTCGTATGGAATAATGGAAGGGTTCATTTATGTCGTTGCATTTTTAAAGTATTACAGGTTTTCCACGCTTTTTTTTTTTCAATACCAAAAAAAAAAAGGATTGTTTGTTTCTTTTTGGGTCTTCTTTTTATTCATTAATTCACGTAAGCCCCCACAAGAGATACTTTTGCATTTTAAGGAGAAAACTGATAATGAATAAAAAAATTTAAAAGGCTAATAGAGATCAAAAAAAAAAAAAGATCAATAAAAAAAAAATCGTGATATTTAAAATCCTAAAATTATAACTAAGCCAAATAGAATTGTCTTGCACTCGTGTTCGCCCAACCAAAAAAAAAAATAGAGTTGTCTTGTGTTATCATCCATGTACGGTTGAAATGAATCTCAGCCATACATGCAACTGCTCGGGAGCTGGAAACCACAAGGCAGCTAGCTACTGGCGCAAGGCAGCCATATGCTTGAGAGATTCTTATCGGAATATTACACTATTTCACTAAAAACGTATCATATGGCATCGTATAATACACACCTTTTGATTAGAAATGAAATGTTGTACCCAAAAACACATATTAGAAACGAAATGTTATTAAAGGCTTTTCCTTCCGTATCCGTATCCATAAGCCACGGTTGTGATTGAATCTTTGATTTTTATATTTTAATAAATTTAGTTATTGGGGCATGTGGTATTTTTTTAGTAATAAATAATTAAAAAAATATTAGTATCCTGGAGAACTCCCTAAATTAAATCTAAACATTTATAAAAATTTCTCAAGAGTATTATTTGGGAAATACTTTAAAATATCTCCTAATGCAGACCAAGTCTGTGTGTTCACACGTATCCGTGTACTCTCTTGTTTGACCGAAAATTCTCCGTCACAGCCGGAAGACTCCTCAGCATGTTCCATTGAAAAACGAGTGCTGCTGCACATATTCACTGACCAAAATTAATCAGAATCTAAAAATAATTATTAAGTAAAATAAAGTATTATGGACTATTCATTTGTCCAAAAGGTCATCAAAATTAGTCAAATTGAGACTGACCGTTTGGCGACATCAAATTAGAATTTTGCTTCTAGACTTGTCTGGGTTCAGTATTCAAAGATGCTTTCAGGGGGATTGGTGAGCAATACACATTGCCATTCTAGAGCCGGCGTTTATGGTCTAAGATCAGGTCAACCATACCATTACCAAGTCTTTACTATGTTGATTTTAATTATGTAAAACAATTTGATATTGTTAACTCTGGTGCTCTAGAAATACACTATCATCATCAATTGATCGATATTTTTAGGTGAACCATGTCCACACTAAAAATTAGTGAATAATCCCCCCAAAATGTATACATCATAGACGTGAATTTTATCTCAGGTTACAAAATCCTCTCTGTTAACCAAGTATTAATATACAAAATATGTCTTCAGACAAGTTAAATATTTAAAACCAATTAATCATTTAAACAAATATAAAACAATGGTCAAAATTTTTAATAATAGAACATGATTATCGAACAAATTAAAGTAGTTTAGGATATAGACCACTTACCTATTCATCGAACCGGGCACAACATAAACAAACAAATTCAGACAAATTTTTTAACTCTTAAACATTTTTCATAATTGAATTGGGCCGTTGATGTGTTGTCCTACCTGCTGTAAAGGTCCACTTTCTATTTACATTCTGGAACAAAAAAACAAAAGATTGAGAAATATCCTATTCTGCCACTTAACACCAACGTTTCTCACAGATCTTACATCAATGTGAATGCATGACTGACTAATATTTACATCTAGATTTTGACAAAGTGACTTTGTACTTTTGGTAAATCTCTTCCACTATCACTGAGCCAGAAGAACTGCACACACTTTTTGAAGAATGGTGACAAATGCTTTGTTCACTATGTCATTAAAGAATCTTGGATCTTTCATAGTTCCCCACGCGGTCACGTAAATAACCCTTCATTGAAAAATGTCACAAACTCATAATTGTACATTCCATCTAGCACTGCAAATGGCCTCACAGGATGCAAATGAACTTGTATGCCCAAATATTCCATCCAGTGATTACTGTACATCTTCAGATGATGTGCAAAACTGTTAGCAAAAAATGTGGTGGAGATTCCAACATGATGAGATCCCAAGTGACAAGAAAAAAAAATTGGTCATGATAAGCTTTGCAGCTGTTGGGCCTGTAATCTTTTTGCACGTCATCTGTCCAACATGTAAAAATGGAAATATCAATAATTGCAGTTCAAAATGAATAGCACATTAAAATATTCACAGTATGGGCACAATTTGTTGCTTCTCTCTCATAAAGGCGATGAGTTGTCAAAAATTGTATACAATATTGAGAGTATGATGGACCATCCCAAGATCAAATACTGATAGTTTGAGTGAATTGAGAAATTCAGATCAAACAGGATTAAGGCAACAACTATATGCAGGAAATTAACATCAGAAAAATGGAATGAAAGAACAAGTATGTTAGTTGACAGTAGATGTCACTATCCATTATATTAGATTTTACTAATTAAAAATACTTGAGTTGATGTTCAAGCAAACACTAGCATCAGAATGATCACTCACCTTAGTCAGTATTGTCAAGCTTACAAAGGCAGCATTCCATCGCTGTTCAGCATCATTTGCTGAAAGTTCTCAATTTTTCATTTGTTTCAATCTCTCAAGCACCTGCTTCACTGAAGGCCGAATAGAAAGAGTTTCCACTGTGCATGTTAATGCAAGCTTTAAAAGTCCCAATAACTTATCCTTAGGCCCTGCTTCCCACAAAGCAGATGAAAATAGCTCAGAACAACGACCTTCAGTCATAAGCAACTCAGCCCATGGCACAATATTGAAGCCATTCCCATATTCAGAAAATGATGGATCAAGTGACTTCCTTCCCGACATCAATTCTAATAATACTACACCAAAGCTGTAAACATCTGCTTTGTCAGAAACCCTGCAAGTGGTGGCATATTCAGGTGCAACATAACCAAATGTGCCTGCCACATCAGTAGTGGCATGGGTCTCAGATACCTCTAGCAACCTAGCCAAGCCGAAGTCAGAAAGATATGCATTAAGATCTTCATCGAGAAGGATGTTGCTAGGCTTGATATCCCGGTGTACTATGCGAGGAACACACGAGTAATGAAGGAAAGCAAGGGCCTCTGCTATGTCTTTGGCTATCTTGTAAATAACCGGCCACTGCACATTTTTCCCTGACCTGTCGTGTATGAAAGCTTCAAGGTTCCCACCAGAAAGGTAGTTGTAAATTAAGAACATTTCAGCCTCACTTACATAATAGCCAATAAGTGTCACAAGGTTCTTGTGCCGAATCCTCCCCAATGTCCTTATTTCCGTTTCGAACTGCTGAATGCCCTGAAATCTACCTATGGCCAACCTCTTTATGGCAACGAGAAAACCTGGGGACAATTCTGCCTTGTAAGTTGACCCGAAGCCCCCAGTCCCGATTAGATATCGGATGCTGAAATTTCCAGTAGCTGTGACCACACTGTCATAACTCAATTCAGTTGGAGCATCTTGAAAAGTAACTACCTGTCTCCTTCTAAGACTGCTAAGCCGACCCAATTTACTCCTTCCAAAAATGATCACCAATGCTATCCCCAGAAGTATGACAAGAACCACAGCAGCAGAAGTCACCACAGCAATAACCAATGTCCTCAATTTCCTCTGTTTGTGAGATCTTTTGACTTCAAGAGGGACCGGAAGAGAAGCAGGTGAGTCTGAGAATGGATCAGGGCAAGAGTGAAGGCGTTCATTCCCTTTATAGGAATCACAATCATTTGGGTGCTGAAGGTGAGGAATATGACCCGAAAGATTGTTGAAAGAAACATCTAGTTGAACAAGATTGGGAAGAGCAGAAAAAGATAAAGGAATTCCCCCAAACAGCTTGTTGTGATCCAGCAACAAAATCTCAAGACTTGTGGCATTTGACAGAGTAGCTGGAATTGTTCCGAACAGAGCATTGTGAGACAGATTCAAAACAGCAAGGGAAGCCAATTGACCGAGTTGGTAAGGGATTTCCCCAGTCAGATTGTTTCCTCCTAGAAGCATCCATTTCATGCTTTTCAGGCTTCCCAATTGATCAGGCAGGGATCCATTTATTTTGTTCCCACTTAAATCGAGACGCTGAAGCATCACCAATTCACCTATACCAGGTCCAATTGAACCACCAATCTGGTTGTATGCTGCTTCAAAATCTGTCAACTGCAGGCAATTCAGAATCAACGCTTGCGAATCCCCACCGGAGATTTGGTTCACACTCAAGTTAACCGACAATGTCTTGAGATCATTACAGTTTGAAACTAGCTGGTAAGGCAGAGTCCCATTGAACATATTATTATTGAGAAACAGCCTGTAAGAGACTTTACGATTTGCAGCAAAAAGATTATCCCCGAGAGAGAACAAAGGTAAAGATCCAACAAAACTGTTCCAACTGAAATCATGGCTAACCACAACAGTATCCCCTAAACCTGACCCAATGACAGCATTCTTCAGTAATCTCCAAACAAAAACACCAAAGTTTGCATCAGTAATACCTTCCAATTCAAGGAATTCAAGGTCTTGTGCAGCAGAGGCGCCACTCAAGCGACAGCTTTCGTTCCTAAATCCTGCAAATGTGCCAGACACATTATTCCTGCTGACATTGAAGTACATCATACAAGGAACCTGAAGCTGCTGCGAAGGCAGATATCCCACCAAACTGTTAGAACTCAAGTCCAAGAAGGTCAAATTCCTACACATCCCCAAACTCTCCGGCACGGCGCCGGCGACATAATTCTGCCCCAAATTGAGCACTCTCAGGGAGCAAGAATCCGTCCAGCCAGCCGGCAACCGGCCGGCGAGATTCGCCCTCGGCGCCCACAGAACCTGCAAGCTGGAAAGCAACAACAATTCATGAGGAACATTCCCAGCAAATGCATTGAACTCTCCTCTAAAGCTATCCTCCAATGTTCCCCCCTCAGACAAATCAGTCAGCACAAGCACAGACAGCTTCAAGCAATTAGCCAGCTCTTTTGGGACCCTTCCTGTAAGGCTGTTTCTAGAAACATCTAGAACTCTGAGTTCAGCAAGATAACCAATCTCGGAAGGGATTCCACCTTCCAAGATATTCCCATCAACAAGAAGCGCCCTCAAGTTCCTGCATTTCCCAATCTGCCGCGGAACTTCGCCGGTTATAAAATTGTGAGACAGCTTCAGATGAACCAACGAATCACAACCGTTGAAGCCCTCCACCGGGATCTTGCCAGAAAACTGGTTGTTCGACAAATCAACGGTTCTCACGCTCCCAATCATGTTACTGGGAATTGAACCACAGAACCCGTTGCCGGAGAGGTTGACGTGTTGAAGTGAATGAAGATAATTAATCTGGTGAGGGACCTTGCCGGAGAAGTTGTTTCCTTGAAGCTCGAGAAACTCGAGGTGCCGCAGGTTCCCGAGGCTCGCCGGAATCTCGCCGGAAAACATGTTTCCGGGAATGGACAGGACGCGAAGCTCAGACAAGTCTCCGACGGAGGGAGCCAATTGGCCGCCGCGAAGGCCGGTCACGTGCAGGGCGGTGACTCGGTTGGCGGCGCCGCACGTGACGCCGCGCCACCGGCAGAGGCTTGAGCAAGAGCGGTTGGTCCATTGTTCTAGAAGGTTTGAAGGGTCAGAGGACACCGAGTTTTTGAAGGCGAGAAGGGACAATGCGTCGCTCGGGACCGAAGCGTTAAGGGCGTTCGCAAAGAGAAGACGCTGAAGAAGAAGAAGAACAAGAAGAAAACGACACATGTTTGAGAGAGAGAGAGAGAGAGAGAGAGGGTGAAAACGAGTTTTGGTTGTCGTTTAAGGATGTGGAGTTTGTTGGTTAACCATGGTGGGGGGGAACTGTGTCTGGATGCCGGTCAGATCTCGCCGGCGGCGGGTTTGGCCGGAGAATGGAGCTCCGGCGAGGAGGGATGGCGGAGGGTGTGAATGAGTCAGAGTGGAGAGTGAAGAGTAGTGTGTGTCTGTGTGTGTGAGAGCGACAGAGAAGAGAAGAGAAGAGGAGAGAAGGGAAAAGGGTGCGTGCGTATTTGAGCGGTGTGAGGGAGTGGCAAAAGAACGAATTACGTTGAAAAGATAAACTCATTTGGAGCGAAAACGGTAACATTTGTCTCTCTCTTCCTCTCTCCCATCCTGTCTTCCTTTTGATTTCTTTACTTAAATTAGTATATACTTATTTTATTATTTTATTCATTGCTTTTTCGAAAAAAAAAATGATATATCCAATAGGCATATTAATCCATTCATATTAGAGAAAAACTTATTTGTACATAGAGCAATTCACTTTTTATTCTATTTTATTTAGTTATTATCGTGTAAACAAATAATTACTATGATATTTAACTTAACTATAATTAAAATTTTAACAATTTTTAAAAAAATAATATGAATAAATACAATGGGCTAAACTGTTTACATGACAATAGCTGAATAGATCAGAGCAAAAAAATGACTTGCTCTCGGTGCAAGTAAGTTTTTTTCCTTCATATTATCACAATTTTTCTTATTTAATTAAAGAATTTAATTTTTATACACAATTTTACATTGTCTATCAATAAAATTTCATCAAAACGCCAAATAATAGTAGGTAGTTATAATAGCAGATAGTTTCTTTGTATGGATTATCACTTTCTTAAAATTCTATTGATTGAAGGTGTAAATTTTTTTCCACTATCAGTAAATATAAATTATATTCTTAATTATAATTAAATTTATTTTAATTTTTTAATATCTACTTTTTTAGTTTATCTTTAAATATAAATAATGTATATAAGAAAAAAATGTTCTTTAGTACCAAAGCAACTTGTAACAAAAGCAATATATAAATGACAAAGATTGCTTTTTTAACCTATTTTCATATTTATTTGCATTATTGACAGAGGAAAAATGAAATATTAATTTCTATGTACTAATAATATAAAAGTTTTCTACATAGTCATTCAATTATGGATTGCTATATAGTCATGATAATAATATTAAAGCATGTCAATTTCATTCAATCACATATTTCTATTTATAAAACTTTAAATTAGCGAGTTAAGCCAATATTTTTTTCTAATGTGTTAATACATAATTGAATTGAATATTAGTATAAATTTTTTTACCTTGAATATATATATATATAATTCTTTCATTATTACTAATTTACTATCGAGCTTATATTCATATACAAAATAGAAAAGCTAATGCATGAGATCCACGAAAACTTTTTCATTCTAATAACTTGAACCCAAACTCTAAACATCTGTATTTTTGTTACATTAAGTAACGTTTGGTAACTATCTTTGGGATAGAAATATAGAGATATTAGAGATACAAACATATTTGGTGGTAGAGATAGTAACAAGGGATATGAATATAGAAAATTTATGTACCTCCAAAAAATGGAGACAATGGAGATAGATACAGAGACAGAATTTTGTTTATTTTTTCAATAATACCCCATATATATTTATATTTCCCAATGTGTCCTCAAATCCATGGGCGGCCAACAATGGCGGTCCAGTAGGGTACACAATATCTTTTAACTTGTATTTATTGTCTTGTTCCCATCTTTCCAAATAAGATATAGAAACAATTATCATATTTTGAAAGCGGCAAATAAACACGATACAGAGATAGTGTTTTTTATGTCTTCATCTCCATTGTCTCATCTCCATTATCTAGAGAGAATTACCAAACACTACGTCAGAGAACTAAAGAAAGAAGCCACTACGGGTGTTGTAACACAATCCCTATGAAGTTAGCTTGTAAGTAAGGGAGGATAGTAAGAGGAAGCTCTTTCAACATGATTAACTTCTCCTCCACAGAGGCACCAAGCTTGGCAAGGTGATCAACACAGAAATTACCTTGCCTTAAGACATGAGTAATAGACATACTCCAATATATAGGGAGCCAGTGCTTAATCTCAACAATTATCAAATGAAAATCATTATTTACTTCATTAACGGAGTGAACAAGTTGAACCACATCTAAGGGATTAGTTTCACACACTAGTCTTCAAAAACCCTACCCCATATGTAACTCACAATCCATGACACATCGCTAGAAGCTTAAGGAGTAAATTGCCAGGAATTCCAATAGAGTCATAGAACCCATACACTCAATATCCATCATCACCTCGAAGCAAACCACTAAACCCTACTAATCCTGGGTTTCCTAGCAAGCTTCCATTGACATTGAGCTTCACAAAAGCTTGATGGGGCTAATTCTACTTAATTGGTCTACGAGTTGCTATCAGAGGATTTAGAGGGTGATCACCCTCATCAAGCACTTGAACCTCTAAATGAATATTTCTTATCACATCAAACATGGTCATGTTCTAAGTACCTGTTGGTATAAAATATTTCTAAGGTACTTTTGATGTCGAGGCTAGCTCGACACAGGCTACCTCAACAAAACCAAACGAGGATTTGAAGATAAAATGATAGAGAGCATGGTACTGGGATTATTATGTTGAATTGCAACATGTCGCGTTGTACATAATTGTCTATAAATAAGAGGCATTAGGCCTCATTTTTTAGTAGTAGTTGGTTTTAGAGCACACGTTCAAGCTCTCCCAAGTTCAAAGTCACCTTGATGCCAAGAACACAAGAGAAAAGAGTAAAGATTTCTCTCACTGACCTACTCACTTTCATTGTTTTCTTAGGATTAATCTTTCTTTTTCATGTATTTTGCTTTATTTCTTGCTCATTTACTGCAATCTCTTGTACCTTGTCAATCAATATTCAAAAAAAAAAAAATCATTCTACAAGTGTGATACTTGTTCTTCGAATGTCCATGAAGGTTAGCAATGAGCTTTCCCAACATGGTTCTGTTTTCATGGTTGGTCTAATGCATACCAAGACAATCGTCACGCTTGGAACAGGTAATTTTGTCCCAACCCACCAGTTGAAGGCCTCTCTCACCACTGCCTCCCTAAATGAAGTTTTTGATGACCCTGTCCATATAATCTCAAACACTCTAAGGGAGCAATGTCGTCATTTGCATATGCTAGATTGGAATTGTAGAAAGAATTGCTTAAGCCAACACTTTGCTACCAACCTTATTAAGAAGCTTACATTTCCAACAACTTAAGCTTTTGAAATAGATGGTTTCATAACATAGTATCAAGGCCTCTACAACCAAATGGTCTAAAGTTTGATCCCTATAGCCCCTACTTCTAAACAAAAATAATTAAATTTTAGCACAAGATAAGGTGAACATGTGCACTATGCATGCTTCAAGCCAAAATAGGCATTCGCTTGTTGGGGCATATTAGATATAAAATCATTAATGTGCTATAACCTAACAGCTTAAGGTTTTGAGACAAGTGGTTTCATGATACCAGCTGCTCAACTTGTTCAGCATATTTTGAATTAAGAATTTGAAGTCTAATCTCTTAACTCTTCCTTTAAGAGGAGGAAAGCCCAAGTACTTTCCTAAGTGATCTGCAAATGCAATGGAAGATACAACAACTAAATGGCCCTTTTTCCTACGCGGAACACCCTTTGAGGTCATGGCTTTGGATGTTGTAACACTCACTTTTAACACAAAAGCTTGTACAAAGTCCTTTACAAATTTTTGGAATCACTTGTAGCTAGGAATCCTTAGCCTTCGTAAAAAAGAATGCCATCAACAAATAGGAGGTGAGAAATACCCACCTTTTTGCCCCGAACAACACACACCGGCTTCCAATCCCCTTAGCCACACTATCCATAATCATCAAGGAGAGTTTCTCCATACACAACACAAACAAATACAGAGATAAATGATCACCTTGCCTGGGACCTTGATTGGGATAGAAATTCTCCAACCTCAATCCACTCTAGACCAAGGAAAGAGAAAAACCTAACACACTAAACATGACATGGTCAACAATTTTTAAGGGAAAAAGAAAATCAACAAGAATTTGTAGGAAGGCCCAACGTACACTGCCATAGGCTTTATGAAGATCAATCTTGATAGCAGTGGGCCTTTCTTCTTTTCATATTTGTACATAAAATGCATAATCTCTTAACCAATAAT
Source organism: Dalbergia cultrata (assembly GCA_031216105.1). NCBI lineage: Eukaryota > Viridiplantae > Streptophyta > Magnoliopsida > Fabales > Fabaceae > Dalbergia > Dalbergia cultrata. The sequence goes on along the minus strand of CM062353.1, from coordinate 22,311,732 downwards.
AACATTATAAGATGTTCCCCTCCCAAGAAGAAATCTGCTTGATCCAGGGGTACTTATAACCTAGCTCGACTTGCTAACTCGGCCTGACCCAAATTTTATTGGGATGTATTTAGGTCTTAAAATTTGACTAGATATACTTTTTGGGCCGAATTTAGGTCATGCGTTGGGTTAGCCTCATTTGGCCCAACGTCAAATAATTTTTTAATAGATTTTTCTTTATAATATTTTATGAAGAATTATAAGATTTTAATATTCAATTAATATATTTTATATAATTATATATAATTTTCATATTGATATGATTTATTTTGAAACATATAATTATAAAATTTTACTGTATATAATATCCAAATTCTCATATATTGCTTGAAGATTGGGTTGTTCTAGTATAATCTGTTACATAGTTAGATCATTAATTGTCAAGTCAAGTTCAAGTTCCAAAATTTGATCTGGTATAAAATTCCAATCGGGGTTGAGTTTTGTCCAATCCGACCCAATCCGTCTTTTGTATACATCTAGCTTAATCAATCTTTATGTTGGTTTTCCATAGTATCTCCTCTCACCTGAAAAAATGAGAGATTAATCTCTCAAATTATGGTAAGGAGTCGAAGAGAAAACCACTGCCAATAATATTATTTCCAAACACATAAGTCTAGGTCGAGATTGAATATAAGGCCCTCTATTTCAGGGACCCAGGCCACTTCCACCAAGAACGGTGCCAAACGAATCTGATATGCGTATTTGAAAGTGACGTGCGATTAATATATATTTTTCTCGTAAGAAAAATGCATGGATGCTCTGTCCTTGAACCTAACGCTCCTTCTTCCGAGTTTGTAAGTTGTAACTCCTTACCGCCCTGCTCGAGTCACATGTGAATGTTTCATTGTTTTTGTTGTTATTACATATTTTATTTTATTAAATAATAAACAACCAGAGGGCAAATCAGTGGCTGCCGCTTTAAACTTTTTTAATCCTTTTTTTTCACTAAAATATCTGCTTGTGGCAGTATAATATATTGGGGGACATGAGAGGAATAAAAACTCTGAGGGATTGCATGATACTCTTTCAAGAAGCTTTAGAACCAAATATATATATATATATAATAATTGCATAAATTAAAAATGATTAGCTATACGTATTTTTATAAATAATAAAATCAATTAAATAAGATTCATAAATCTGCATTTAATAACACGTGAAGAAAATGATTAATTCGAATTTTTTTGAACTGAAGCGATTAATTTAATTTAAAAATGGTTAATAATGTGTATTTTATTTATTCTTTTTACAATTCAAAAATCTGAATGCAGAGCCGGATCCACCTGCATAGTTATTGGCATTGAAATTTGGAAATTTGCTTAGAAAATTTCTGTATATATATATATATATTAACCTAGTTATTTTAATAAATTTGACCTGACACTAAAATAAAAATTATTTAATAAGCTTATGAATTAATTTTATCCTCAGTATCCAAATTTTTTGAATTCATCACTATTTGAATGTATAAAAGTTGTTAGATTGTAATACGTTTCTTTTTACAAATTCCCTGTACATGAATGAAAATTTAAATTATTCAGAAATAATAAGTCTGGTTTGAAAGATTTTATGGAAGAATAAACTTAATTCATTTAAAATAATACACACTCAAAAGTCAACATAAAGTCTAATGTACTGACAAACATGCCTGAGTGCTGTTCAAAAAGTATAACATAAACCAATATTATCTAAAATTCTCATAACACAAACTAATCTAATTTGAGTTGAATCCGTCTATTATGGGGTAAAACTTTCCCAACGCTCAGTATTTTATTCACAATACCCGAACATAACTTTTTGGTGGGATTTGAATTGGCTCAAGTGGTAGTTATAGAAAGGAGGATTCGAATAATAGCGGACACGTAGAACTGTTTTTTTTTTTAATTGCTGAGGGTATCGCTCATCATACAAATGAGAAACTAATATAGTTATGTGTTTTAATCCGCACCTTTAATTGAGTTAAAAAGAAAATTAAGTATGTCAAAAAAGAACTCATCGATGGTGAGAATTTAATTAACATTGAATGTCATGTTACAAATTAACTTGAGAGGACCTAAATCCAGGTATGTGACCTAAGACCGCAAAGTTGAGAGACCCAAATCTATTCCACTTAGATTAATGCCTTATTAGTATACCTTGTTTTAACACACCTATATAATAATAATAATAATAATAATAATTTAAAAAAATCTCATTTTAGTGGTTTTTTCTTTTTAATCTAAAGTGATAGATAAATCACTATATTAATATGAATGATATTCCTATGCACTCTCCATTAAAATATATAAAATAAAAACTCTATGTATTTATAGTGTAATTTTTTTTACATAGTTATTCAATCATGTATAGCCACAAAAGTCATGATAGTTGACTCTTTTATCCACTAATTTAAAAATCATGCAAATGAAAAGTTTAGATTAGATTACACAATATAAAAATATTTTACGTAGTCAATATGTCTGTTGCTGTCTGGCTTAGGATAGAGGATATATGCGTGTTAGGCTAAAGATGAGGCTGTCTTCTTCCTCTGCAAGAGGGAGTATATATAATAGGTGGGCATTAAAAGGGGGAGCGAGGCATTAATAGGGGAGATTGAGATCATGTCTCTCGCCTTCATGTGTTGGGTCAGCAATCGTTGGGCTAGGTGAGGATGTGCTTAGGGGCAGGTCTACATAAGGATGCAGGTTGGTCTAGTATCAATATGTCCACAAGTCCCTCAGTCTTGAGGCCTAGAGGGTTGAAGAGACTCAAGCATGAAGACCAAAGATTTGAGAGTGTAGGTCGTTATAATGCCGACCAGTCCACAAGCCCCCTAGTCTTAAGGCTCAAAGGATCGAAGAGACTCAAGCATAAGGTATGCATCGTATCTTCTTGTTCAAGTGGTTGGTTTAAATTTTGTATTTGTCTTTCCTTCTATGGTATTGTTTGCTTCGTTTATTTATTCCGACTTGGCTTTGTGTTGTTTTTGCTGGGAGCATGTTTGATTCATGGGTTAGGTTGGTTTGTTTAGGTGTTTGCTTGTGACTTGGGTTCTACCATTTTCTGCTTCACAGGATTGATGTATGCGGATTGTTGATATGTTGGGCTAAAAAGGGCCCTTAGTATGGTCAATGATGTTTATCAAATTAGGGGCTAAGTGAGTCTAGGACCTAGGTCGACCTCCCCAACCAGTACACAAACCCTCCAGTTGTGAGCGAAGAGGATAAAAGGTCAAAAAAGTGAGGTTGCCCTCCTCGGCCTGCATACAAACCCTCTAGCCTTAAGCTTGAGTACTAATAAAGAGGCTAAGGGTTGAGAATAGTCATTCAGCAAGAATAGGGAATTGTCTTTATTGATAGAGAGAACGAAGCTTTATGCTAGCAAGTGCCAGGCTTCAGCTTTCATGCTGGTTATTGGGTGCTTGTTAACACTAGTGTTGGGTGTTGATGAATATTGATCTTTGGTGCTTGTGAATTTGAGTCTTGGATGCAAGTGAATATGAGGCAGTGAATACGGGCTTCTGTGGTGCTTGTGAGATCGAGGCTAGTGAATACCAGACGGTGCTAGCAAAAACGAGGTTGGTGAATACCAGATTGTTCTCACGAAAATGACGCCAATGAATACTAGGTGTCTGTGGTGCTCATGAAAACGGGCCGGTGAATACCAAGCTTCCACTATGCCCATAAAAAAGGGCCGTGAATACTGGACGGTGCTCGTGAAAACGAGGCCGATGAATATTGAACGGTGCTCATGAAAACGAGGTTGGTGAATACCGGGCTTCCGTGGTGCCCATAAGAACGAGCCAGGTGATGCTTGTAACATCCCCTACTGCTTTATGGATTGACGACTGCCCCCACAAACTAACACAGGTCTTTTCAGCATGCTTTGTCCTCACTCACACGCTTCCTAGGAAAACTTCCCAGGAGGTCACCCATCCCAATATTACCCCAGGTTAAGCACGCTTAACTGTGGAGTTCTTTCAGTTTAGGCTATCGAAAAGAAGATGCATCTTGTTGATATAGGTAATACAAATCAATTCATATAAGCCCTCCTCAACTTTATAGTCTCATACCTATACAGTCTCAAGATCCCTCTCATTCGGGTGTGTAAACGGTTCATTCATATACCCCTCCACTTAGAGGACCTTGCGAGGAGCCGCTCCTTGTCCATGCCCTCTTTGCACCGGCGATCACTCCTCGTCCTCGTCCTCGTCCCCGGGCATTACATGCCTACCAGCTTCCACCTGGTTCGTCCCCGAACCACACCGTACTGGGAGAGGTGCAGGCTCTGATACCATTTGTAACATCCCCTACTGCTTTATGGATTAACGACTGCCCCCACAAACCAACACAGGTCTTTTCAGCATGCTTTGTCCTCACTCACACGCTTCCTAGGAAAACTTCCCAGGAGGTCACCCATCCCAATATTACCCCAAGTTAAGCACGCTTAACTGTGGAGTTCTTTCAGTTTAGGCTACCAAAAAGAAGATGCATCTTGTTGATATAGATAGTACAAATCAATTCATATAAGCCCTTCTCAACTGTATAGTCCCATACCTATACAGTCTCAAGATCCCTCTCATTCGGGTGTGTAAACGGTTCATTCATGTACCCCTCCGCTTAGAGGACCTTGCGAGGAGCCGCTCCTTGTCCGTGCCCTCTTTGCACCGACGATCACTCCTCGTCCCCGGGCATTACATGAATTCTTTTGGTGGCCAAGAATGAAGAGGGATATAGCAGAATTTGTGGCAACGTGCCTGGTTTGTCAAAAAGTCAAGATTGAACATCAGAAACCCTCAGGCTTACTCCAACCCTTAGAAATCCCGGAATGGAAGTGGGACAACATAGCTATGGATTTTGTGATGGGATTGCCTAGGACATCTTTGGGACATGATGGAATTTGGGTAATAGTGGATAGGTTAACTAAATCTGCTCATTTCTTAGCCATTAGAGCTACCTATTCACTAGATAAGCTAGCTCAATTGTACATTAATGAGATTGTTAGACTTCATGGTGTGCCCACTAGCATTGTCTCTGACAGAGATCCTAGGTTCACATCTAGGTTTTGGGGAACATTACAAAAAGCCTTTGGTACTAGGTTAAGTCTTAGTACTGCTTATCACCCTCAAACTGATGGGCAATCTGAGAGAACCATACAGACCTTAGAGGATATGTTGAGAGCCTGTGTTTTGGAAGAACAAGGAAATTGGGATCATTACCTACCCTTAATAGAGTTTTCATATAACAACAGTTATCATTCCAGCATTGGAATGGCACCGTATGAGGACAAAGCATGCTGAAAAGACCCGTGTTGGTTTGTGGGGACAGTCGCCAATCCATAAAGCAGCAGGGGATGTTACAACGCTCGCAAAAATGAGGCCAGTGAATACTGGGCTTACTTCCTATTGTCATTATTCCTGTTCTTATCATCTCGAGAAAAGGGCGACAATGAGTGTGTAGCATCTAGTTATCACATATGAGATTTGGTTATAATGAAATGAGAAGTAATTGAGGATGCATCTATCAAAGTCATTGATCAACAATTTCATATACAGAGTATCATCTATAAGGTACCAGGGTGAAAGTCTCCTCCAACTATGGTGTCAAGCGGAGCACGGATGCATGTCTTGCTTTGCATTTTTTACCATGTTGATGGTGATATGTACACAGCTATATCGTAAAAGTTTTCACTAAAGCAGTTTTACCTAGTCCCCACAGATGGCACCAAAATGTTGCTTCCTGGCTTAGGATAGAGGATAGACGAGTGTTAGGCTAGAGATGAGGTTGCATTCTCGTTCTATAAGAGAGGGCATACACAATCGTCCGGCATTAAAGGGGGGTGCAAGGCATCAATAGGAGAGATTAAGATCGTGTCTCTCTGTAATAACTAGCGTACACGTGTCAATAGACAAGTTTTGTATGGCCTCAAGGTTCCTCGGTACCCACCCATGTAGCTGGGTTTGGGATTTCGCTAAGTTTGAAGCCCTACACCTCCTTAGAGGGCTATATTATAGAGCCACATTCTTTGAATCAAAAGTCCTGGTAATTGCTCTCTAAAGGAAAATAAATTAAAAAGTAATTTTTAATTAATTTTAGGAAACCTCTAGACATTTCATTTTTAGCCCACAAGTTTAGAAAATTGTAAGAATTTCTAAATTTAAACTATAACTCAAAAATTAGATTTTAATTGATCGGGGTTTTGAATTTTTTGATATTTTATTTGAATCCAAATGGGGGGTATTTCTTTATTTACAATTATGTTTTAAAGTTAATGGACATTAACTTAAAATTAATAAATATAAATAAATAAGTATTGAGACAACCAGATGTCATGTGACAGCAAAATGCTGAAATTGGGAATTTCTGTCACCGCTATAGTAGTTCAAGACCGCTATAGTGGTCACAAGGATAGTCTTGACGTGTTTTGTGATTTGAGGACCGCTATAGCGGTTGTAAGTGAGGCGTTTTATGTTCTGAGGACCATAATAGCAGTCATAAGTGAGCAATGCGGGACGGAGGATGGAATAGATCACTATAGTTGTGTCAGTTTGGCAGAAATAGTCCAAAACGATGCCATTTCACTAAATGAACCCTCCACCCCTTTTTAAACCCCAAAATTGGGATTTTTCATCCCACTACTATCCTCATCATCCAAGCTTCAAAGGTATGTGATGTTGTTAGATTTTGTTCCCATTCTCTTCATTATTTCATAATCTTGAGTTGAGTCTTGTTATTTTTCTCATTGTTATCAAATGGGAGCGTTCCCCAATATTGTTAGAGTTAGAATCGAGCTCTCTAGAGATTGTTTAGAGTTTAATCTAGAGTCTATTTTGCTCTATTGCAATTGTTTATGCCATTCCAAGCTTTTAAGGTCAAGTTGGTGGTGCCCACATAGTCTCGGTTCCAAACAGTGAGTGGGATCAAATTCATGACCTTATTTTAGGCACTTTGATTATGTTTTATGCATTATGTTCATTATATATTTGACGTTGGAGACAAGATTATATATGGATTATGATTTTACGAGTTATGGTAAAGTAAATAAATATTATAATTTTGACTGTAGCATGAAAATGAGATTTAGAAAACCTTGGGATCATGATTGATATGCTGTGTGTTATGAAAAAAATGTTTTATATGCTAATGAAACGATTTTTCGAATAATGAATGATTTAGCAAGATGCTATTTTATCAAATATGTTTTAAGGAGCTATGATATTATTATATATATACTCTAGATTTAAATTTCAAGCTATGATTTTGAATATTCAGTTAATATATTTATGTTTTAGAGAAATATGAAACAAGAATATAATTCAACTTTACGAATAAATACGTTAGATGATTTCCAAGTTTTATGATTATGAACCATTTTATTTTGAAGTATGATATCAGAGTTATCAAGTATATGAGAATATTTTATGTATAAGAAATGAATATAGAACTTCAGTTTTATGGTATCAAGAGATACGAAATTTAGTATGATTCTTAACAACTGCCAGATACATATTTTGTGGACTTGAAATCGGAATGCCTATAAGTAGTAAACCCTTGGGCTCGATTTTCATAGCCACAGTTATGCTAAAGTCAGATTGTTAGAGCTATATGAGTTCAAAACTTTCAGAGTATGAAGAATTTAGGGGCTCACGTTTGTGAGAGATGTAGCGCCCACCCTTTAGTTATGTAATTTTAATATTGTTGCTTTTATTTACTTCAGTTGAGTTATATATATCAATAGACAGTCATGAAGGCAATAGTATTAAACAGTCATGGAGGCAATAATATTAAACAACCATTGAGGCAATAGCATTAGACAGCCATGGAGGCAATATTAAGTAAATAGCTATGGAGGCAAACCTAATTAACAGCCATGGTGGCATATATATATATATATATAACGGGACCTAGTTAGATGCTCACAGTTTGTCCTCGAGGGACTAGTATAATTTTCAGCAGGTGCTCTTGTTCATGAAGAATTGAGCAGTCATCTTATAGTTATGATTTTATAGCTTTTAATATTATATATCTATTTATCATGTTTAGCCAATGATTTCATGATTGATTAAGTTTAGAAATGCTTGTTTATAAATTTACAAAATGGAAAATGTTTTCCTAGCTAGCTACATATACAAATATCAATGGTTTATGATTGTTGTATGTATATTGTATTATATTCATTGGTTGTCCCATGTGGGTGGTGGGTGAGAGCTCACTCACTGAGTCCGTTGAATCATCCCTCTACATTCCTCTCATAATTGCAGGTCCAAAGACGATTCAAACTCCTATTCCGTAGATGCAATTATTCTCAGTGGTAAGTCTTACTTTGGAATAAGGCTTATTTTAGAGTTTTGTTAGAGTAGAGTGCTCTAGTAGATATACAGGCATGATCTTATCCACGCATGTAGTTTGATATGTTATAGTATTTTCATATATTAAGTATGTAATTGAAATGTAAATTGTGATTAAAGATTTATGTGATGAACTAGAGATGTATTTGTAATTTAGTTTTCAATTGTTAAGTAGATTTTCATATTTAAGATTATATTAGGTGTTGAGATAGTTATGATTTCATAGTCAGTGGATTAGCCAAGATATTTTTAGAGATTAAATTATTGAATACTTTCAGTCTATGAAATTAAGCGTTATATTTTAATTAGAGAAAAATGTTAAAGATTTTGGCGAGATCATATTTTAAATATTATATTGTGATAAATTATATATTTAGAGAGCCATGTCACCTAGAAGGCTTACGTAGGGATGAGATTTCTCACATATCGGTCATTTTCCCAAGTCGGATCGTGGCACTCTTGCCTTTACGTGTTGGGTCGATGTTCATTGGGCTAGGCTAGGCCATGCTCAAGGGCAGGTCCGCATGAAGATGTAAGGTGTTGGTCTAGTACCGACCGTTCCACAAGCCCCCAAGTCTTAAAGCCCTGGTGGATCAAAGAGACTTAATTACAAACGCTAGAGATTTGAGAGTATGACTCGGGCTAGTGCTGACTGGTCCAATATCAAAATTAAATTCATATTTAATTGATTCTAGTAGTTTATTATTTATTCTCTTTAAACAAAACCTCATGCTTAATTATTCTAAATAAAAAAAATAATGTTAAAAGGTCTTGTCTATATATATTAAATTGGTTTGTTTCACATCAAATTAATTAAATTTCAACTAACTCTTAGTATCAATGATTTAAATAAAAAGCTTAATATGACCAATATTACAAGCAAGAATCGCAACATAAAATTTTTAAAAGGATTAAACTACGTACATCCAATTATATATGGAAGCATTGTAAAATAGTTCAAATTACTACATTTTGTAAGGACGATTGCCCTACAAAGTGCAGCGTATCTATGAAAAGTGTATGGATAGATCATAGGCAGAATACAAGCACTATCTGCTTTTGAATGGACAAATAAACCACAAATCAAACCGTGTCACGTTTGCACCACAATCGCATATTACAAGTATTCAAAATATTTAAAAAAAAATTGTGCTACATACATTCGACTTTGAGCCCCTCTCTCTCTTGATAGGGAGCTTTTCTCTTACTCAACTCACTGTAACCGTATAAAACAGGGATTAATAAATTTTTTCCTCTTAGCTTTACATCATATATAATTTATATTTTGATTTTTTAAAATGTACATTGCAGTACCTTAAACTTTTAAACTATGAAAAATACCCCTTTGTATAATTTTGGTAACTAAGAAAGGTAAGATTTATGTGCACTTAACCCTTTGATGTTTCTAATTTGTGTAACCTAACACCCTTATCTGTGAATATTATATGTAATTAACCCCTTGATTTTTTTATTGTGTGCAACCTGACACCCTATGACTTAAAGTTTTGCATTTGAAAAGTATATTTTTTTTGCACAGTTTGAAAAGTTCAGAGTGTTGTAATATATGTTTTGAAAAGTCAAAATATAAATTGTACATGACCTAAAATTCAGGAGATAAAATATATTTAACCTTATAAAATACTACTAGTAATTTTTAGCATGTATTTTACTTTTACTTACACATCCTTTGATTGAAAACTATTGAATTTAGTGAATTTTATGAGCATCAATATTTGTTCAAATTTTCATTTATATATTTATAATAGTCAAAATGTCAAATTAGGTCGAATATATTATTATGTGTTTGATTTCTATATATTGATAAGCATCCAATCAAATTGTTCTTTTTAGATGTCTTTTCAAATAATGTATGTGACTTAACTATTTTTACTTATGCAATAATATCTCATTGGATGACAGTATAAAAAAATTATACACTGTTAGTATATAAAAATCAAACTCTATCATTATACATGGTAAAGTATATTTAATAAAAATATTGAATTTAAAAAGTTAAAGTTGTTTGTAGTCTCTTGAAAAATAAGTGAATTTTAATTTTGATTTTTATTCTTTTAAAAAATTTGGTTCAAACATTTCTAAAATTATTTGATTGTAGTCGTGCACATATGACTGCTAACTGTTATATATGATTGAATTACCTAATCTTCCACGGGTAAGTTCAACATTTAACATAGACAATCTAATGACAATGACTACAACCAAATAATTTTAGAAATGTGTGAATAAAAATCAAATAGAGAATTTCTCAGGGATCAAAATCAAAATTTATTTATTTTTGATAGACCAAAAACATTAAACCAATTGAAAATATATATTTTCTAATAAAATTGTATTGGGATAAAGAGAAAAAATGATAAAAAAAAATATAGAGAAAAAATGAAAAGTAAAAACTTGTTCTCTTCATATGAAGAAGAAATTTAACAAAAATAAGAATTATATTGAGATATATAAACAAAAACACATTACTAAACCACACACACATATATAATATCTTAAGTTGGGGAAAAAATAAGATAAAGATATAATTTTGTAACAATTGCCTCCTTTTTATATTTTTTTTCTTCTCAATTGTGAGGAGAAAATTTTTATGAGAAGAAAATATATAAATCAACCTATTTTCTCCTTCTTCTTCTTCTTCTTTTTTCCACTCATTCTCTTATAAGACAAAGAGAGGGTTAATCATACCTATTTAAGGAACAAAAAGGTTTAAATATATTTTTTATCCCTAAAAATGGACGAATTATAGTTCTAGTTAAAAAAATAGTTTTAGATTTGGTTTGGTAGTGCTCTTTAAGGGAGTGCCCTTATGAAAAATATAAGTCAATTTTTTTTTGTGGTATTAGTAAATAGAAAATTTTGGGTGCTTTTGCTCTTGGCTTTTTAAAAGCCAGACGTACTTTTGAGAGTACCACATAAGGTGTTTTTGAGAGTACCACATGAGGTGTGTTTTAGATTTGTCTTGTGCCTTTCAAAACTTACAAGACTATCATAACCTTATATTAGAATAGAGAGAATTAAAATTACAAGAATGAATGTTATTACATGAACAAATATTATAAACAACATATTTATCCAGCTTGGAAATGATGGTAAACTCACTAATTGTTATTTGCTTATAACTAACTTCAACTACTAGAGGGCTATATATAAAACTTCCTCTCAGGATGGGGAGAAAATACAGTTTGAACTGTTATGGTATCATCATTTGAGTCGGCTACACCCCAAGTGTAATAAACACTTTATGGATGTGAGTGGAAGCGTGCCCAAAATATTGTAGAGAGTAATGGATAAATAAAGCACGTGAATTATACTTCATAGTAGGACCCACTTCTGGTATTCACACCAACAAGAATAAATTGAGAGAGAACTGCACACGAAATTTTAACGTGGAAAACCCTCCAGTAACATTGAGGGAAAAACCACGGGCCAAACTCCGAAAAATATTCCACTATATTTAAAGAGTAATTACAATATAGTGTATCCCCAGTGTGACTCTCTTCTACTACAATTAGTAGTATTACAGAGATCTAGAGAATATATCCAAAACCCCAGTGTATACTCACACTACACTCTTGGAATTTTCTTACACACACTCTCTATTTTCTCACACTGCAAGAAGCTAAGAAGTGCTCCTTCTAATACTGCTGAATGCTTCAGCTAATGTGCATTTCATGGTTTGATACCTCCCTCTATTTATAGGAGGCCTTCAGGCTTTGTGCAATAATTTTGCAAGTATGCAAAGATGCTTTCTCGGTGGAGGTACAACTCATATTGAGTTGGAAAGAGAAAAGTTGTGGACCTTACAATGAGCAAGCCACGTTCTGACAATTCTCCACCTTGGCTTGCATTTTGCAACGTCCTTTAATTTATGTAAATATTGACCAAGCCTAAGCAATGCTTAAACTTGTCACTTGGCAATGGTTTTGTCATCGCGTCAGTTGGGTTTTCAGCTGTGGCTATCTTCTGAACTGCAACAGTACTATTACTGATACTTTCTCTGACAAAATGAAGTCTAACATCAATGTGCTTTGTCCTTTCATGATAGACTGGGTTTTTGGCTAGATGAATGGCTCTTTGACTATCACAATGTACAACTGATACATTTTGATTCAACCCGAGACTATCCAAAAGACCATGCACCCAAATGCTTTCTTTGACAACCTCAGTTAATGCCATATACTCAGCTTCAGTAGTTGACAATGCCACTGTAGATTGCAATGTCGCTTTCCAGCTAATAGTACATCCAAAGACTGTAAAGATATAGCCTGTCAATGACCTTCTTTTATCCAAGTCACCTGCATAATCAGAATCTACATAACCCACAACTCCATGGTTCTTCTGACCTTCAAACACCAAACAGACATCAGTGGATCCTCTCAGATATCTCATGATCCATTTCACAGCTTCCCAATGTGTCTTTCCGGGTTTGCTCATAAACCTGCTTACCACACTTACTGCATATGAAAGATCCGGTCTAGTGCACACCATGGCATACATAAGACTACCAACTGCACTAGAGTAAGGAATACGAGACATGTGCTCCACCTCCTCCTCAATTTTCGGACATTCCTTCAAAGACAACTTAAAATGTGTAGCTAACGGAGTGCTAACTAGTTTGGACTGATCCATATTGAAGCGTTGTAACACTTTCATAATGTAATTTTGTTGCGTCAAGCACAACCTGCTACTACTCCGCTCCCTACGAATCTCCATTCCAAGAATTTTTCATGCCACACCCAAGTCCTTCATCTCAAACTCTTTTCCCAACTGAGTTTTCAACATACTAATTTCAGCCTTGTTGCGAGCTGCAATTAGTATATCATCTACATACAACAACAGATAAATCTTCGAACCATCTGGAAACTCCTTAGAGTAGATGCAATTATCATATTGGTTTCTACTATATCCAGTATCAATCATAAATGCATCAAACCTTTTGTACCACTGCCTTGGGGACTGTTTCAAGCCGTACAATGACTTCTTCAACAGGCAAACATGGTCCTCCTTATCATAAATTACAAACCCCTCTAGTTGACTCATGTAGATCTGCTCCTCTAGCTCACCATGTAAGAACACCGTCTTCACATCAAACTGTTCTAGCTCCAAGTCAAATGTACTCACAATAGCTATTAAGATTCGAATAGAGCTATGCTTCACAACAGGAGAGAATACTTCATGAAAGTCAATACCTTCCTTCTGAGTATAACCCTTTGCTACCAGTCTCGCCTTAAACCTAGGAGGTTCAATGTCAAGGATTCCTTCTTTTCTTTTGTAGACCCATTTACAGTCAACTACTCTTTTCCCCTTTGGAAGTTGTACCAGCTCCCACGTATGATTTTTCTGAAGAGACTCAATCTCCTCATTCATTGCTATCAGCCACTCTTTTGACTCCTTACTTTCTACTGTATCACGATAGGTACATGGTTCATCTCAAACTGCATCATCCGCCATAGCCAAAGTAAAGGCTATAGGATCTGCATCTAATGAGTCAAGTGCACAGGCAGCAGAATCCAGATATCTTTTTGGTTTCTGGATTTCTCGTCTTTCACTGCCAGTAGCAATACTGTATAGTTCTGCTTCTCTGGTTGGTTTACTAGTCTCCTCACTGTCAGGTTCATCTTGTTGTTCTACTTCAGGTTGAGCAATTCCTGAAGTACTTGGTTGATCTTCTTGCTTTACTTTCCCACAGTCAATCTCTAGCTCCACCTGCTTCTTAGCACTATGATCTGTCTCTACCTCATCTAAGCTAGACTCCCTTTTCTGATTTAGCATTGTCACCTCGTCAAAAGTGACATCTCTACTGACAATGATTTTAGGTGAACTTGTCTTTTCTGTACACCACAGTTTGTAGCCTTTCACCCCTCTTGCATATCCTAGAAATATACACCTTCTTGCCCTTCAAGTTTACCATCACTCACATGGGCATATGCAGGACAACCAAATATCTTCAAATCAGAATAGGTTACTGGTCGACCGGACCATACCTCTTGTGGAATCTTCAGATAAATAGCAGTTGATGGAGATCTGTTTACCAGGTATACAGCTGTATTGACTGCCTCAGCCCAAAATGATTTGCGAAGTGCTGCGTTAATTCGCATGCATCTTGCACACTCTAGAAGTGTTCTGTTCATCCGTTCTGCAACTCCATTTTGCTGTGGTGTTCCTGGTACAGTATGGTGCCTCACTATACCAGCATTTTTGCAGAACTCTGCAAATTCTTTAGTGCAAAATTCTCCACCATTGTCAGTTCTTAGTCTCTTGACTGACTGCCCGGTTTGCTTCTCGCCCATGGCCTTCCATTGCTTAAATTTGTTGAACACCTCTTCTTTTTTCTTCAGGAAATAAATCCAGACTTTCCTTGAATAATCATCTATCAGAGTAAGAAAATAGCGAGCTCCACCTAAGGAGTTAACAGGGGCTGGACCCCAAACATCTGAGTGGACATACTCCAATATCGCCTTACTGTTGTGGTTGCCAGAATTGAACTTCACCCGTTTCTGCTTTCCAAATACACAATTTTCACAGAAACCAAGTTTGCAATTCTTTAAGCCTTTCAATAAGCCTCTGCCAGCAAGTATGGTCATTCCTTTTTCACTCATATGACCAAGCCGCATATGCCACAATCGTGTAGCATCATTGTTTCTTTCAGAGGATAGAACAGCAGCAGTTCCATCAACTGTGCTTCCTAGCAATAGATAGATCCCGCCCTATAGTTTTCCTTTCAATACCACCATTGAGCCTTTGAATACCTTCAAGAAACCACCTTCTCCAGTGAATTTGTACCCCCGATTGTCAAGGGCACTCAACGAGATCATATTTCTACCCAATTCTGGTACATGCCATGCTTGAAACGTCCTTTTAGTACCATCATTCAAACTGACTTGCACATCTCCTTCACCAGCAATTGGAATAATTCTATTATCTCCCAATCTAACTTTTCCTTCTCGCTTTTTATAGGATGAGAAAGAGCTTCAATTAGGTGTCATGTGAAAAGATGCACCAGAATCCAGGATCCACTCATTTCTGGTGTCACCTGTGAATACTGTCAAGGCTGAACCAGCATCAACATCACTATCATTAGAACAATCAATTGTTATGTTGGCAGAATCTCCTGATTTCTCATTCCTTTCTGGGCAATTTCTTCTGATATGTCCCGTCTGGTGACAATGAAAGCACTTTATAGATTTGTACTTTTTGGACTTCGATCTTCTCTTGCTTTTGCTTCCAGATCCTCTTTCTTGACTACGCCCTCTTGCCACGAACAACCCATCTGCAGGACTTTCGGCACTGGATCCGGATACTAACTTCTGATGTTCCTTTACCATCAATGATTCTTTGACATTTTTCACTGAGATATCGGATCTACCATAAATTATGATATCACAGAAATTATCATAGGACGGAGGTAGTGAAGTCAACAAGATCATAACTTGATCAACATCTTCAACTTTAATTCCAGTTGCTCCAACATCGGAGATCATCCGATTGAAATTATCTATATGCTCTTGCATTGATTTTCCTCCTGAATATTTGAATGTGTACAGTTGCTTCCTCTGATAAAGCTTGTTGGACAGGGTCTTTACAGAATATTTTTCTTCCAAAGCCTTCCATAGTGAATCAGCGATTTTTTCATCCATGACTTCTCGCAGAACATTGTCCGCAAGACTCAACTGTATTGTACTCAGTGCTTTGACCATCATCTCCTTCTTCTTGTCCTCAAGTAATGATCTCGGGTCCTCCAAAGTCTCTGCAAGGCCTTGCTGACCTAGCAATGCCTGAACTTTCACTTTCCATAGCCTGAAATCATTGGACCCGTCAAACTTCTCCACATCAAATTTTGGCACTAACATCTTGGATCTTGCTCAGAACCTTATACTGATAACCGTATACTGGAATAGTGTAAATCAGCTATAAACAGTGCACCAAGAGGGTTCCCAGGAAAGAGAGGTGGGTCACAATGGACACGCTTAAATACCAAGTCTTTCCTTAGCCAGAACCTTTTCAAATTGCACTCTCACAGTATCACACTGTCTTCCAGCAACAGCAACCAACAATGATCCTGAAGCACCAGGGAGAAAATTCTTTTCTGATGTGGAAGATCAGACTAAGCTGCAACCACAGAGCATACTAAGAATAAATCCCACCGAAACCACAAGCTCTGATACCACTTGTTATGGTATCATCATTTGAGTCGGTTACACCCCAAGTGTAATAAACACTTTATGGATGTGAGCGGAAGCGTGCCCAAAATATTGTAGAGAGTAACGGATAAATAAAGCATGTGAATTATACTTCGTAGTAGGACCCACTTTTGGTATTCACACCAACAAGAATAAATTGAGAGAGAACTGCACACGAAATTTTAACGTGGAAAACCCTCCAGTAATTTTGAGGGAAAAACCACGGGCCAAACTCCGAAAAATATTCCACTATATTTAAAGAGTAATTACAATGTAGTGTATCCCCAGTGTGACTCTCTTCTACTACAATTAGTAGTATTATAGAGATCTAGAGAATATATCCAAAACCCCAGTGTATACTCACACTACACTCTTGGAATTTTCTTACACACACTCTCTATTTTTCTCACACTGCAAGAAGCTAAGAAGTACTCCTTCTAATACTGTTGAATGCTTCAGCTAATGTGCATTTCATGGTTTGATACCTCCCTCTATTTATAGGAGGCCTTCAGGCTTTGTGCAATAATTTTGCAGGTATGCAAAGATGCTTTCTCGGTGGAGGTACAACTCATATTGAGTTGGAAAGAGAAAAGTTGTGGACCTTGCAATGAGCAAGCCACGTTCTGACATGAACACCCCTCTTGGACAACATATTACAAAATTCAGGATTGGAAACTTCATTAAGAGAACATTAGCGAGCTGATGCTTAGTGGATACATGCATCAAGCGAATCATGCCTTGAACCTTTTCTTGAATAAAATGGAGGTCAATCTCAATGTACTTCGTCCTCATGAACTATTCAATTGGAAGTTATGTATGGCTGGTTGGCTATCACAATACAAACTATGGAATTCGAGAGCTCAATGTTGAAATCTCCATGTAAACTATGCAACCATGTTAATTCACTTGCAAGTGAGGCAAATGAGTGGTATTCTACTTCTGCTGAGCTCCTAGCTACTGTTTGTTGCTTCTTTGATTTCCATGAGATCATGGAATCTCCAACGAAGAAACATTGCCCATAGACAAACCTGTGATGTTTGAATGCAAGTGCCCAATTAAGTTCGCATTAGCATAGACACGAAGGTTGAGAAAAGAACACTTTGTTGTTGGAGTTGCCTTGAGATATTTGAGATTATATATGATGCACAACATGCATGTGAGCAACATGATGTTTTAACATGTATTGGCTGAGCTTATTCACAACAAAGGTTAAGTCAGGTCTGTTGATAGTTAGATAAAGCAAAATACCAATGATTCTTTCTACGTAAAGGGGTCTTGCAAAGGCTCTCCTTTTCAGACTTCAACTTCAAATTTGAGTCCATGGACAAAGATCGATGGAGGCTTTGATCCTAGGAATCATGCATCTTTAAAAGAATAATGTTATGTGTACAATAAAATTGTACGATAAATATATACCACACACTTTATCACCATTAGATGTGATGAATGAGTAGAATGAGTAGGGACTACTCATCACATTTAATGGTAATAAGATATGTGGTGTACATTTATTATATAATCTTGTTGTACACGTAACATTACTCTTTTAAAAAGTGATAAAATGTTCTTTCTTTGAGAGAGGAAAATTCCTTGGAAGATCTTGCGATGTCCAAGGGTAGGAAATATTTGAAGTAGTCAAGATTCTTTATTTTGAATGCTTGATGGAGCTGTTTTTTTAATCAGAGATATTGGAGCTTCTGAAGGTCCTACAATGATAATGTTATGTACAAATATATATAGCTAATAATGAGTTATTGGATAAGGATTTTGATCCATAGAATTATATTATACCATGTAGGATTACTAATTGTCATGTACGATTGGATTATAAGACTTTTCATTAGACTGTTTAATATTTAAAATAAATAGACTAATAATAACCACTTGAACCAAACAATTTTGAAATTTAAATATTTATACTGGAATCGATTTATTTAAGAGATCAAAGCCATTTTTTTAGATAAAAGTATATGTAAGCCGTAAAGACAAATGCTTACTTTTGTATTAAATGAGAAGTAATTGATCACTTAAATGTGGCAAAATAGTTGCATTTTTAGACATCGCCTACCTTACTCATCAATCATCATATTACATGCTTGAATTCAGTTAAGGTATACATTTAAAGTTTGCAATGATGGTTTAACTGATGCTTGCTTCCAAAAGACACGACAAATAAAGTTAAGGTATACCTGAAATTGAAAAATATTATCTGTACTTGTCAGCTCACATATCATTTATTATCAAATGTGATATAGATTATATTTAAATAGTATTCATAACTATCAAATAATAAATGAGATGTGAATCGATATAATATTTTATATTTTTTAAGTACAAATAACACAAAACTACGAAATAGGCCGCAATTGGGATCCATGTCCAGGTCTGGTTCCTGGAAATAAAATAGTATACTTCTTCAGTTCTTTGTATTATTTACCTGCTGAGATGAAAACGACCTTACCTAGTCTCATACTGGCACAGGGAGAAGAGCGGTTCCTCGGGGTTATGAATTTAGTCATGATCCTGAAATCAGGCTGAATGTCTGTCAGTGTCAGCTTCCTATTTGCTTATTTATTTATTTAGTAATGTTTTCATTTTAATTTTAATTTTTTCAATTTTTTTGTCAATGGCAAATTACGTTGGAGTTAGGACTACCGGAGACTAGAAGACCCTAGCTCCTCCACCAAGGTTTCCAGTAGAGTCTCATTCCAACGGAAAATACCCTAACCGTGACATGACGGAGCATTGGATGAGCGTTTTTTTTTTTTTTTGGGCTCAAAATCATTTTTTATTCAAAACAATTACTTTTTATATATTTGAATAATTTTTAAAAAAAATAAAAATATAAAAAAATTAATTTTCAAATATTCTGTGAAAGTTAAAAAGAATAGTTTTTTTAAAAAAATAATTTTTAATTTTTTCAGTTATATATAAAATTTAAGTTTTATAATTGTTTTTATCAAAATCTAAAACAAACTCACCCTTAATAAAACAATGAGATTTTAAAATTAATTTACTGAATCAAAATTTTCCTTTAGTGTTTAAGAATTTCTCCTCATTCCAATATTCAACTTGAGTCTTTCTTTCAAGGACCATGATGGGTCCTTCCACTCTTGTTATTAGAAACTACTGTCGTTTAGGGCTTAGTACGTCACTCCCAATATCTCGACATTGGAAAAGCTTTGGTAACGAAAGAGACTTCTATTAATCAAAGGGTTGGTTTTTTTTTTTTTTTTTCTAGAGAGAAAGTGGAATTAGTAGGTAGCAATGGAGCTTTTTGTTGGTGGAATGTGCGTCTAGAATGAAACATTAGACTGTTACATGCCAACCCTTTATTTATTGGCTATTCAAAGAATAATGTGTCCCAAGACTGTAGCGCAGTTCTTTTGTTCACTTTGTACTACTCATTGAGGGTGACTTTAACGAACAATTCACAAAAAGGCAAAAAGCATTGGAGGTGCCTTTTGCTAACATCTTAAATTTGAAGCAAAAGGTTCACGGATTAAATTTTAGTACCTACGCCTCTAATTGTGCTTGATTGGCACTAAAATAACATGAATATACGAAAAGTTGAATATTACCTTTCTAAACCGAACACATCATTTGTCTCGCGTAAGAGGTGGCGTAAAGGAGTAAAAGCCTAAAAGGGCCTTTTTCTTTTTTCTTTTTTGGTGTGACATTGCATCGGAACTCGTGAGCCTGTGTGACTCAATGATGACATATGCGAGATCTCGAGTTTTGGATTCAATATTTGCTCACAACACTTCAAAATATTATGACTGACGACAAAAAAAAAAAAATTGATAGCGTGGATATTCAATTTTGATTCAATAAGATGTATCGTAAATTCCTAATTATAATTTAATGAATGATATGAAGATAAATTCACTTCACTTTCTTATTTGGTGGGTTGTCACATGCAGTTACTAGTAAGTGATTGCAGTCATCCTTCGCATCCAATGGTAATGAGAAAGTTGCGTGTAGGGTTAGGAGAGTTAATTATCTTCCTAAGTAAAGGGTAAACTGCGACAATTTTAATTTTAAAAAGGGGGAAAATTAAAAGGAGTAATATTGAAAATAATTTATCGGAATTGAAGTCATTATAATTACAACTAATTGTAAAAGGTGGAAATAAAAAGAAATTTAATAGAAAGTGGAAAATACTATTCATCAATGGCGAAGATTGTGGTCGACGTTGATTCCTGCAGTTCTCAAATGACAATCGTAGAGGTCAGGGCTGAAAGAGAAATTGGGACCGGTTGAAAGATTATTTGGCGAAGACGGTAGTAGATATGGAGTTTGCGACGGAGTAGGTCATCGACGGTGTTGATTTGTCGTTGGTGAATGTTCTGACAATGGAGCTGAATTTTGTAACCATATGGGGTAAAAACATGGGCGAAGAAAGTATGCTTGAAATCAGAACGTAGATTAATTTGTTAGGTTGTTTGATTTATGTTTAGGGCTTATGTTTGTAGTTGGACGAAATTGTAAATTACTCGAAGAAAATGCTAGTGAAAAAGAAAAGGGGGACAGGTGTTCTATCCAAAGAATCTAGGCATGTACCGTGGAAGAAGACAAAGGGTGGATATAGTGGTGGTCGAGTTTGGGGTTGGATCGATATCTGGGGTAGGTAGTCATGCCATTGAAGAAATTAAATTTCAATTTTTGTTATTGGATTAAATGATTCCAACTCTGCATTCGTATGAATCCAAAGAGAAAAAAAAAAAAGTTCAATTGGTTTCAATTGGACGATTGGATATGCAATTATTTACTTTTTATAAACAATGTTCACCTACATTTTTTTTATAAGAGTAATTAATATACATTTATTTTATTTGATATTTAGTGAAATTACATTTGATACTTCTTTATTTTGTAAAATTATCATTAATTTTCTTAAAGATTTACTAAAATTATATTGACCTTATTTGTAGATATTAATTCGTTAATTTAAGTGATAAAAAAGATAATGAGATATATACATAATTATTAATGATAAAATTATAATATCCAGATAATATTTGACATATATATTAACTAAAATATCTTTTTTTTTTTATCATAAGTTATAATTATAAGTTTTATTTTTATGTGGTAAAAAATGTTGACTAAAATCCCAAATTAGTCCCTCAAGTTTACATTGGGGGACAAGTTAGTTCTCCAAGTTTTGAAAATCCTAAATTGGTCCCTCACATTTCAAAAAAGAGGACAAATTGGTTCCTCTGTACACTGTACGGATGACCAATTTACCGCTTTATTTTTTTTAAACTTAAGAGGCCAATTTTAGATTTTCAAAACCTGAGGGACTAACTTATCCCCTAATATAAACATGAGGGACCTGTATGAGTATTTAGTCAAAACTATTTTATTCAATTAATATATTAAATATTACTAAAATATTATAATTTTATCTTTAATAATTATGTATGTATCTTATATTATCATTTTTTGTTACTTAAATTAATGAATTAATATTTATAATTTTAGTGAATTTCAGGAGAGATCAATAGAATTTTATAAAATAGAGGAATACTTAATGTAATTATACTAAATTTCAAAGGAGTTTAATATAATTTTTTTTTTTTTTTTTTTTTTACATAAACACAGCCAAAAGCAGTGTGACCAACAATCTTCTTAAATATTATCTAATATTAGAACACTTCATTAACAACTACCGTGCCTCAAAAGTGCCACCAACGTGGGATCCGCATAGCCATATACCTAGCGCCTGCAGCAGAGGCATTGACCAACCAACGTATCAAAGCAATCACCTTCTTATTTTGTAGATAAACTCATTCTAAAAGGAGAGATGTTACACTGTTAACAAAATATGTTAAAATTTTAAATAAAATCATAAGGATGATCATTCTAGAATAAATAAAATAATATGACTTATTTACTCATTTAATATTTAACATACACATATACAATGAATTTAATTTAAATATATTGATAATATAAAAAAAATTTATACAATTATTTAATCATGTGATGCCTATGATATTTCAAGTCCATATATTCTTAGTTAAGTCCTCTGCAATTTTAAGATACACTGAACCCACTCGGATTGCAGAAACCCCCTTAGAATGTAAAAAACTACATTTTCATGCAGACAATCCTCATTGCGATGAGAAAAAGAGTAGCCAATGTCGAGGCCCCCTACTCGCCACTGTGAGTGCCCCCCCCTCAGCCTTAGTTCGTGTCAGACTCACCATGGCATGACCAAGCTCGTATTGGCGAGACTCTCATTATGGCAAGTGTGCTTGTGCTTCAGGTTGTAGGTTGTTTTATCAAACTCACCGCAACGAGCCTTGTGACGAGCTCTTGATGACAAAAAACCCTCAAAACGACATGGTTTCATTTTAATGAGGCCCCCATCTTATATAAATGAATTCCAAGTAGTCCCATACACATGAAACACGAACCCTATCATCTCCAAGCTATCTCCTTCCCCTCTCACTCAAATGTAAGCTCTCTTCTTCATCCTCAATCATTGGATAAGTAGTTTTTATTATATTTGTCTATCTTTTCAATGTTCTTGAGTTAGGACTCTCTCATGCATAATTTTTGCATGGTTTCTCCTTCGCCAAATTTGTCCTAAGATATATTTATAGTTATTTGATGTTGTTCTTGGTTCTATGGCAGATGTTGGTATCATTTTTGCTCCATAGAGCCAAGTTAGTATTGATATCTCTCACTTGGGTCCTCAAGGTGAGTGGGTTTAAACTTATGACTTTATTTTTAGTTATTATAGTTATTTTCTTAGTGTCATAATATATGAAATTAGAAGTGAAAAAAATGTTATGAACCTAATTTTACAAAGGAATAATGGTTTTTTATTATGCCATGAAAATATGTTTTTAGAAAATATATGAGACCATTGTTGATGTGCTTGCATGCTATGAAAAATATTTTACGTCCCAAGGAAGGATTATTTGAGAAAAAGTTGAGTTGAACATGATTTTTCTCCATTGATAGATATGCCTGCCATGATTTTCAAATCACCATGTTTATGACCTGACGTTTTCTTTAAATATGATTTTAGAATTCTAGCTATGTTTTGATAGGTAGATTGTTAGAATGATATGGGTTTTCAAAACTTTTAGATTTATTTAATTTATTTGTAAAATGGTTTTATATAGGAATTGGAGAGAAATAAAGCTGTGAGTTAATGACAGTGAATTCATTTATCTTGGTATACCATGTTACCAATGAGGGATGATCATCCTTTTTAATTTAATTAGTCTTCAGATAATGGGGCCTAATTTGGTACTCACAGATAGTCCATGAGGAATATGATTCACGAGAGACCATTCTTATATTTGACAGATACGCATGTTCACGAGAGACTAAGTCTGTCAACATGGGACATGGTTTAAGAATATGCTTGGACTTTTGTTTCTCCCCTAATTACCTTAAAAAAGATTAAGGAAATGTTTTAGCAAGAATTGCCTATTTTTCTATTATTATGTACATATATAAAAATGATTTATGAATGTTGCATTACATGTGATTATCTTGTTTTGTCGCCCCATGTAGGCGATGGGTGAAAATCCACTTATTGAGTCTGATAACTCACCTCATCTCTCTTTTTTCCTACAGTTACAGCTATAGATCCGATTTCCATGCAAATTTTGTTCTAGTAGCTTGCAGCTGTTCCAGTGGTGAGCTTCACTTTGTAATGAAGCTTAGTTTAGGGTATGTTAGATTAGAATACTCTAATAATTGTGCAAGCAAGATCCGAACCATACATCATATTTTAAAATTATATATTTGTTTCCAAAGTTTATGAACACCCTGATATATGCTTTCAGATATCACGCATTGATTTGAATTGCGGATTATGATTAAGTTTATGCAACAAATCAGTTATGTATTTAATGTTTTGGATTCCAAGTGTTTGAACCAATTTTCACGCATTCCTCAAAATGCTTGATATTGATCTCCACATATTGTCCAATTTATAGTTGACATTCTTCTTGATTTATTTGCACAATCTGCACTCATTCACTTTCCTCTTATGGACTAGTTATCACTTACTGTCTATATCTCCAATATTCTGTTTTGTTCATTCCAAAATAGTAGGGCTTAATTTGATTTGTTTCTTCCATTTTTCATATGCAAATCTAAAACACTAAAGCACAAACATTAATAACAATTTAAATATTTGTCATCATCACACAAGGATTGAGTCAACAATTATAATTGAAATTTAAAGTATATTTTCTTTTTTCAGCAACCTTGTGGGCAAAGTTATCTTGAAGGGGAGAAATGTAACATATATAAGTGGGCCAAGATAGCCCAATTATGAGAATTAACTCAGCTAATAAGAAATAGTCTACATATGGGCTTTACGGATTGTAATTGGTAACCAATATATAAATTGAATTGTGATTTCGCTCTCTAGATATTCTCTTCTCTCTCTAGATAAAATATACACATGAAAAATTTAATGGTAGAGACAACAGCATGACCCCCTCATGTGTACTTTGTATATGAGAGAGCCTACTTCTGATTATTCGAAAGTGAATCCTCTCATATGCATAATATATATGAGAGGATCATGTTTTCACCTCTATCCTTAATTTTTTTTAGTTTTCGGTTCCTCTCTTTTTCCTATTGAGCCTCCAAAAATTTTAATTCTCGTCTTACAAATTTGTCTCCGCAAAAGTAAACCCGTTGGAAATTAAAACCTGTGTGCTAGCAAAATGCAAGGGAGCTTTATTATCTTATAATGAATTGGTCAATAAAAGGTCCAGATAAAAATATGAACGACGGCTGTTCTCTTCCCATATTTGGATTTTAACAGTTACTCAAAAGTCTAGGATTATGGCAGCTGCTCTGAACTTCTATTTTTTATGTTAAATTTAGTCCATTTTGGTAAGCTATTATGCCTTTGTGACCAAAATAGGAAACCTAATCTATCAAACAAAAATTCAGGTACTAATTGGCCGATGGCTTTAACCAATCTTTTCAAGGAATGATTACATTTGTTAGGTTGCTAAGCAAATTAAAATGAAAATTCAAATGAGGGCTTTGGGTCTATATCATACCGCTCCTCTTCAACGAGAAAATCATTGTACAATAAACTCAATTTTAGGATAATATGTAATCAGAAATATCAATTCTCTCAATATCAATTAAAAATTGATGCAGTAATAATTTTATAAAAAAAAGGTCTTGCGTAATATAAATCATTATAAACATCAATGTATATATTGTAATTTAATGTTTCACATAAATAACACTATTAATTAGCATTTCTTCGATCCCTTTTTTTTTATTCTTTAGAAATTATATTGATTGTAACGTGATTTGAATTTAGAATCTCATGCACACTATCTAAATTTGTGAGCTATATGTTGAAATGATGAATTTATAACATTTTTTTGCTTTTTCCATTTAAAGGTAGAAAGAATGTCCTTTGATTTTACCATACGGAAAACAAAATATATCAAATTCGACCTTAGCATAATTTTTTTTTCCAAAAAATACGGTATAGTAAGTTCATATACAAACAAAAAATTAGTGTTAAGTGTTTTGCTTATATATTCTGATATATTTTAATATGAAAATTTATATATTTTGTTCCTTTTCAAATTTTTTTTAATATAAATAGATTTTTTTGGTATTATTGAGTTAAATTCGGTTCTGGCTGCGCTATTTTGTTTGTAAGAACATGGGGTGACTGCGAAAGGAGAGATGAGCTAATTCCTAAACCCAATGCAAGGTCAAATAATTTTCTTTTTCTATCTCATAAAACAATGGAGGCACGCATCATCTATAATTACTCAAATCTACTTTAGTTGTTGTGATTGGATGTTTCCAGTTCAACTAAGGAAAAGGTAGGGCCTGATTTAAATGTAATCAATTGGTTGGCATGTTGTTGTGTCCATCGGTGAGATAGCTGCTTAAGCCTAATCCGAATTTACTTTTGAATTTGTAGTTCAATTAGGGAGTTGTAGTCACGCACGTTATATATGTTCAAACGTATAGATATTGTGTTTCAGTTCAGATGTAGCAAATGAAACCTATAGGCCTTGACGAATTGAGTCTAACATTAATAAAGGAATTGATTAATAGTAGCAACTTTCTGCGAAAAGTAACAGCCATTCTTTTCCCTTTAAACAATAGATGTTAAACGGATACAGGAGCTCTGTTAAAACAGATACAAGAGCTTTTCTGGGGCTGAAAGAATTCAGAGACATTTGACAAGGGGTGATACTTGCGGATGAGGAATGGGAATGGAGAGAAAAGAGAGTGTGTGAGTGAGAGAGGATAAAGATGAGGGTGGAGTGTTTTATTGGAAATTCATCCAAAAAATAAGAAAATTATGGGACGTTAATATAGGTCGAATAATTAAATGGGAGGTGGCTTAATTTTGACGAATTTCAAGGGAGGTTATTATAATTTGCTCCAATATGCACATGTGTGTGGAGTATATGAGGCAGGTAATTCATCCTAAATCCTAACCTAACCCAACCCGCACATAAACACATCTGGTGCCCATCCACCCCGAGTACAGCGCTAGATAAAACCAGATCTGATCGGGTTGGGTAAGGGCGGATACTTGCGGATCAAGTAGTTGTCATCCTTATACTCAACCAATAAGTGTCAATGATCATAATCACCTTTTATTAATCCATAGTTATACCTTTGATTCAATTCTTAGGTTTTTCTGTCGTAAAGTGATTAATCAATATAGATATAGATATTTGAATGTTTGATAGGTCTGAATTGAAGCCGATATTTCCTTCCACATAAATTTACCCATGTGAACAAAAAAAAAAAGAGAGGAGAGAGTAGGCATCACTCTCATAAACCCGTGGTGCATGTTATGGGGATGAATGCAAGTCTAGAAGGAAAACCGAAAATTAGTTCCACTGAGAATTTAATTTCTTAACCAGTCAAATGTGTTTCTATTTTCTTTGCTTTGCCAAATATCATTGACTTACTCTTCTCCGTTTCAAGGTAAACCGAGTTTGTTGAATATGATGTGAAGGGTCTGAATATCTATATTGGCTGATTGTATTAGAATCAAAAGCAGTGGTTTCAGAGCTTTGAATAATGATTAACAAAAGCACATGGGTCATCAAAATCTTTTCTTCGATCTGCTACCAAAAGTGTAGAAGGTTGGTGCCTTGGTGGAAGTTTGTAGGGAAAGGATATCTCATTTTAAATTTTCATATATAACTTTGTTATTGTGATCTTTCATAATTAATTTTCTTGTGTTACTTATATATCTTGTCTGGATTTCATTTTTAAAATTAATAATGAGATATTACACTAACAAGATCATAGGAGATGATCCCCTTTTCGGGTTCGTAATTATAGTAGCAAAGGGAGATACAGTGATGAGAGGAAGCACTATAAAAGAGAAAATTTGTGCTGAAGAGGCTGCAGAATAGCGTGAAACATATGCAATGAAGGTCTCTGTCATGAGCTGTGACATCTTCAACTACCCTCCTCATCAAAGGGGACATACACAATCTTTCTGATTTCCATCTCTAGGACCACAGCATCTAAACTTCACAAGGACCCCATATGTCAACCAACCCTGTATTCGTAATTTCGTAATGTACAAATTTCATAATTTGTTAAACAATTTCTTTTTTTTTTCAAAAACAAAAAAAGAGAAATTATTGCAATGAAACTTGAGTACAATTGTGATGATGTGTCTGCAGTCATGTGTGTCAATTGACCCTAACTTGTAGAGCAGTTGATTGCATAGAATAGATAGCATGCTTACAAAATGAGCTTAATCATCATTAATTTTCCTTGGTCAAAATTAATCTTCCTTGATAATTATGAGTAGCCAAAACAGTACTATTATTTATTAGGGATGATGAAGGAAAACTATTCATGGGATATATCCTTGAGAATTGAGGTATTTAGATTCCCATTTTTTCGGAATTTTTCCTTGCTGAGGTCGGGATAAGGATAACAGCCAGCTTGGGATTAGTGGGAATGTGGACATAGATTATATCCTTTGCCTCGAAAACAGTCTAATAGTTTTGCAATAATGTTGTACTATATTTAAAAATCTATGTCAAATACTTGAGTTAGAATTTGCGGATATAGTATTATAATTTATAATGATGCAATATTAATTAGAGTCTTAGAATTGGGTCAATATTATGTTATTATTTTTAAGTCTTCTTCTTTCATTCAAAAAGCTCACAAGCTAATTAAATTGTTCATATAATTATTTATTTTTTAAATAATTTTTAGGTCTTCGTGGATCCTACACATGGAGGAATAGAGATCTATGAGGATTGCAGATGGGGGAGAATTTTCCCTATCGCAGAAAATGGGGAATAACTTAGAGGCTTGGGATAGCGATAGGGGACTACTTTCTACTCCTGCCTAGCTGATTGTCGACCCAACTATATTGATTTATAAATCACTTTTTGTTGTTTTGTTCTATATATGAGATATTGCCACATATTTTTTAATGTAAACTATGTTTGAATTTCTCCCAAAGAAAAGTTTCATATTAATTATGAATGAACTAAGTGAAGAATATACACATTAGGAAGGCCATAATTAAAGATTATTTTCCTCCACAAGTATATTTTTGCACATACTCAAACTCTCAAAGTAATGAAATTGCACGTCTGTAAGTATCTTCCATTGAATTTAAGTTTGGGTTTAGGGTTTAGGGTTTAAGCCACCACTAGCAAATATGACAAACTCATGTAAATATAATAATTAGTATTCTTATTCTCTCAGCGACAATTTTGTTTATCTTAATATTTACCTATCCTTTTTACTTTACTACTTACAAATCATCTCAAATTAAAGCAAATATATCATCTCGCTCATATCTTTATTTCAAGAATTATTTAATCAATAAATAAAAAAAGAATCAAGATATATTTTTTGGATTTTTTTCCAATACCCTTATAAAAGCAAGAGTATCAGTACCTCTTAGTTATTTGAAGGTAAAAATGAGTTACGTGTCCCACTAATTCACATTTATTGAAATATATCAAATCATAATAATCAATTACACTTTTTGAAGATGTTATTTTTAATCATTCTCTTATTTCTTCTTTATTTATCATTGGGCCGGACCAAAACCTAGATTAGGAAGGCCAAACATAGTTCAAGGCCTAAGTAAGTAGATTGGAATAAGATCACCGTTTTTGTCATTGTGTCGCCCCTTCTTAATAGATTAATGGTTGATATTCCATTCGAACTTTTACTCCACAACTCTTCGGATCATGTTCTCTTTTGCTTACTCTACATATATACCAATACTCCATACCAGAGAAATTCAACCCTCCAATTCGCCCGGAGTGTAGGCAAGAAGATTCACAATCTCTCTTTGCCATCTTTATCATTCTCCAATTTCTTCTCGAATTTGTTATTGAACTTTTTTATATTACTTCTTTATAAAATAAAGTTTTTGTTTTTCATCCATCCAAAAAAAGAGTTTACAAAATTTCTCTCTCTCTCTCTCTCTCTCTCTCTCTTCTTTTTTCACACAAATACGATTAGCTAGCACAAAATCAAATCCGGTTATTAAAAAATTTATTTATTGACA
Source organism: Dalbergia cultrata (assembly GCA_031216105.1). Taxonomy (NCBI): domain Eukaryota; kingdom Viridiplantae; phylum Streptophyta; class Magnoliopsida; order Fabales; family Fabaceae; genus Dalbergia; species Dalbergia cultrata. The sequence continues at coordinate 22,281,617 of CM062353.1, read as the reverse complement.
ACATGCTTCAACTGCCACAACAAAATAAATTTTTTTTAGCAAAATAACCTTAAAATTCAGCTCATCAGTTTCTTTTGAAAAAATTCAGTTAGTATACCTTTTTTTTTTTTCAAAGAAATAATTATTGACAAAGCCTTTTCAATCCAGCAGCTTGTATATTAACTAATTAGGTTGGTTTATAAGAAAAAATTAACTAATTAGATTATTGGATAACTGCTAATAGCTATTTATTAAATTAATTTGATAATTAATTAATCAATATAAATAATACTAAAACAAAAGAAGACCTGTGGGCATTTTCCTATTCAAAAATACTTTTTATACCTATAGCCTATAATCACACTTATAAATTTATCGATTAGTAATTAATCATTTTCACTATCAGTCTTAGACATATATTACTTTTTGCACAAACAATTATAAATAACCATCTATCTTGAAATAAGTTGTTAGGATCATATACTTGTTCAAGTTATCCTAACACTGCTTGCTTAAGTTTTACTACCAAAGCAGTCTCATCTTCGTGGAATAAAGAGGTATCAATAACTTAGTCCAGCAACAACATTGGGAGACAAATAGGATTAAAGTATTATCCATTATTGACACTCGAGAGAGGGCTTTCAACGCAACCACAAGCCCTTTCAAAACAAGCAACAAAGAAGCATCAAAGAAGAATCCTTAATAAGTTGTTCGTTCCAAAAAGTGTCGAACCAACATCATCATCTTACATGAGATCCCACCCCATGCACACATGATCCCTGTTTCCTACTGTAAGCCAAAACTAACATAAAGAGATGGAACATTCATAATTGTCTACCAAATCATAACATAGCTTCCCTTATATTTGTAGGTAGGTAAAAGAAGCCTTAAAAGTATTTAAAACTTATTTACCAATTTGGCCTTAATAACCGCTCTGACCCTAGTTCATTCATCATGTCAGCTGTAATGCTGTATGTTCTCCCTCATTAGCATCAACCTATCAATTGTGAGTAGGTTTCTAGATGTCTTTTTCTTTAGTGTGCCTAGGCAGAAATTCTTGAACTATAGATGTAAGAAAATGCTATTCTATTATCCTATATCACTTGTTGCTTGTCATATTAGCTATACCATATGGATGATGCATAGGATTACTTAGGATGGCAACCTTTATGCCTATAGTATTACTATTCTAACAACTAAAAATGGGTGTCCAATAGGGATATTCACTTCATCATTATTGGATGTGATGAATAAGTGGAGGAAGTTGTGATCACCATCACATAAAATGGTAATAAAATGAGTGTCCTAATTATACACTCACTTTTAGGTATTGAAACAACATTTTAACCTAGACTTTCAGTAATTGATTTTTCTTTTTGTAGTCAGATTGATTGCTTGCTTTTTTATGTTTTTGGTCGAGAGACTGATTGCCTCTACAAACTATGGTTCAATTTAGCTTGGGCCTTGGGCTTTTAAAAAGGAAATTGATTGTGAACCCATATAGCTTTATTAGTAACCCGAAACTAACTTGGGGCTACTCGAATCCACACAGCTTTAATTATTTATTGATTTATGTCTTTTTGTCATGGGAATTTCTTATATAGAACCAAAACAAAAAATTGAATTTCAATTTTCAATTATTTCTTCATAAAAACTGAAAACTGAAAATAGCAAATCAAACAGATCCTTAATTTTTGCTTTAGATTTAAAGTTGGGATTTGGATTCTCTAAAGTGAAAATTTTACTTTAGAGAGTAAAGTAAGAGAATTTTATCTTTGGATCAATAAAATTAGAAGTGGACCCCTTTTTACTTTATTGATTTAAAAGTGAAAATTTTCACTTTACTCTCTAAAGTGAGGATATTACTTTAGAGGGTCCAAACCCTTAAAGTTGTCCTCATTTACAAATATCTTGTATGAGACCTAAATTTTTAACATTATAGAATCGTTACAAATTATGTGCTCAAATTTAGTTACCGCTAAAACCATTCAATGGTCACGTACCTTTGAATAATTTAGAGGATACGTTGTCCATTTGGATAAATGCTTTACATGAGTCATATAAAACTAGTCTTGACCAAAAAATAAATAAATAAAAGTATTCCTTTTCACAATCAGTGCTTTGAAAACCTTTTATTTATTTATATATTTATGTATTTTAAAATTTTGATTCTAACAGGCACTAAATAACTGCTGCTTTACATGAGTCATAGTGAAATATAAAACTAGTCTTGACCAAAAAATAAATAAATAAAAGTATTCCTTTTATTTGGATAAAAGAAGTGTCCTCCAATTATTTCTTTTCACAATCAGTGCTTTGACAACCTCTTATTCATTTTTTTTTTTTTTTTTTGAAATTTTGATTCTAACACGCACTAAATAACTGGATAAACTGGCTTGAGTGATTTAAACAAATAAATAGTATTGAACACATTTGTTTATAAGTATGAGTCAATCATATTCTACCATGGTCTAAGCCCACCCATTAAACCTTGTCACCAAGCGGAGTCAGCTAATAATAGAAACCAACGAACCGGAGCTTCAGCTAGAACCAGAAAGATACTATTTTGTTGTCTGCTAAGAAAATGCAGCTAGCATGTAAGCTTTACTTAACCAACATCTATTTGAGCCTCACAATTGGGCTTATTCTACTTAGTTAATTAGCTTTGCGGGTCTCCCCTAATCTTGCATGCATACTTCATAGAATAGCAAACTCGCGAGCGGCCATCAGGAAAAGGCGATTGTACCCGCCCACACTCACTTACTGCTGAAGTCGGGTAAGTGGGCCGGAGTACTGATAATTATGCATATTATTAGCACAACGACAAAATCAGACTACCATTGTAATCCTCCATGCATTAACCAATTCGCCAAAACAAGAAAACCAAATTCCATTTGTAACGAGTTGGTGTGAACACCAATAGGGTTTCATAACTACGCGGTCTTACGAGGTTATCGAATCGGAAAGTTTAAATAAACTTGTTTTTGACCCTTTTTTTGATAAAATTGTAAATTGTAAACGTTACATAATTAACTCGAGAGTCTAATAATCTTATCAATAGTCACAAGTATTTAGGTCATTTATACTATGAAATGAAAGAGTATATGATCAGGAACCAAACACTATAAGGGTAGTCTAGTTAGAGGATAAAAATGAGGTGTAAACTTTTATGGATGAGATTTACATGTAAAATTACACATAAATCTTATCCAAGAAAAATTTACTCTCATTTTTACTCCACAATTAAACATAAACTAAAAGTAATAGAACTAGAACAGATGATTAAAATTATATACAAAACCTTACCATAACCTAACAATTTAAACTTTTGAGACAAGTGGTTTTATGACATGTTATCAGAATCTTGATGATTAAATGGTCTAGAGTTTGATCCTTATTGCCCCCACTTCTAAATAAAAATAATTAAATTTCAGCATAAGGTATGATAGGCCTGTGCATTGTCCACACTTCAAGCCCAAAAGAGGCATTTGCATAAGGAGCGTGTAAAATATAAAACTATTAGTATATCACTATCCAACAGGTTAAACTTTTGGGACAAGTGATTTCAGGAGCCAGGACCAAGGAAGCACGGACACGGCACCATCGCCGCCGCACCGGTGTCGGACACGGCGACGCGGCGGACAACTCCCTGGACGCGCGTGTCAGAGGCGTATCCGGTTCGGCCCCTCGGATTTTCAAGACCTGAACTGTCCAACATGGGTCGGAATCGGGTCAAACACGTGAAAAAAAAAAAACTTCACCAATGACACAGTGCAACTTCCGGCGACTGGTGAGGCGGCGAGTCAACGGCGGCAACGCAGACCACCGACGTAGTGTGAAGCTTTTCTTCCTGGGTTTGACTGTGAGTGTTTTGTGTCTTCTCTTCCTGTGAAGCTTTTCTTCCTTTCTCAAAATCTCCTCCGCTTGGGAAGAAGGATGAAACCATGTTCCTCCTCCATTTCCCAGCTGAATTATCGGATAAGGATAATAATGTGATGTGGTTTGTGCTATTGAATTACGGTGATGAAGATGAGAAGATTTGGTTGCTGTACTTGTGTGGGATAGGAATCAATTTTGCATGTGAAAATTTTAGTTTAAGACTTTTAAGTATGTTAACTTATTCAACATTTGTTTGAAAAATAAAAAAATAAAAAATGAGTGGAGACTGGAGACAAGTACACTGCACTTGCAGGAGAGAGATGAAATATCTAATGGTGAGTGGTGTACAGCACGATTGTAGTGTACTATGAGTCCATGCTTCCTTGGTAGATAGTTATGTTACTCTTTTTATATTAATAGTAATGGTGGAGTAGTTCCCCAATTCTTTGACTTTTTTAATGTCTTGATTATTACGAAGCTGAAAGTTTTATTGATGATAATGTGATTTGTGCATCATTTACTATGATTTTTTAATAATTAGACTATCTTAAGATAATATTTTTAATTTATTTTTATGTAATATATATTTTATTATATTATTTTTTATCATAAAACATTATTTCTATGTTTTTTGTCCAACGTGTCCTTGCCGTGTCGTGTCATGTATTTTTAAAAAATTGCCGTGTCTCCGAATCCGTATCGTGTCGTATCTGTGCTTCCTTGGCCAGGACAACATCAAATAGAGATATAATTACCATAGATGATAGATCTGCTACCATATTAGTCTGATACCAATAAAAGGAAAAAGGTAAAAATGTAAATAGAAACTATGCGAAAGTCAAACGTAGGAAGATACAGATACTCCAGGCACTTCGAGGGGCATGGTCTCTTCCACCTCTTTCCACTCGCTACTTTCTTGCTTCACCCTCTCCTACTTTTTATACCCCTGACTAACTGAATCTCATCTTTCATTTCCTATTTCTACCACACATGGCCAGGAGGTTATTTACCTCCCCCTACTGTCAGCATACTCTATGATGTGCTCATCGCCACATCCACATCCTTTCTTCCCATAGTACACCCTCTTATTTAGAGGCGTGCTAATATAAAGACAATGCAATGATACTATGTCTTTCATATAGCCAGCCCATCCTATAATTATTAACAGATGTGGAAGTTTATGACACTGACAATGTCACACAGGTGATGCTGCCACAATAAATGCGGAAGAGACCTTTCAGTTTCGAAGTTCACAAAGAGAGTAGTTGACAAATTAAAATGTTAGCAAAGAGTTCCCCAGCAAAACTGCTGGGATGTGTGAAACTTTTGCCATCAAAATCCCAGAAGGCCAGAACCGAATTCAGATATTCAAATAAGAATAATATAAGGTGGCCTGTGACCTACAGGATATCCTCTAAAAATGTATCCCTTAGGACTGGAATTCGAGCACAAGAATAGGCATTACATGGAATTTTAATGAGAAAAAGTAACTAGTTAGTCTCCGTATATTGCTTTGGCTTCTTCAAATAATCATCCTCCATATATGTAGCTTTGGTTTCTTCATGTTGTTGCAAAATGAAGTAAGAATGCCTAGGAGATATTCTAATAGAACTAGTTTATATTAAAGAGAGACGTCTATGGAAAATCAAAGAAAAGTGTTTACACAAGAATGGTTATCGTGTCCGACGACCCAGAAACTACGAGATAGATAGGGTATTCAAGAGATCTCTCAACTCTCCCGCATCCCTCCTACTTAGAATCCAATTGCCTACCTCCCTTTCCCTCCTAAGTTACGTTACTCCTAACTAATCAAAGACCCATTTCAAAGGCCTGGTTCCTATCGCAGTAAAGCGGAACTAAAGATAAAGACACTGCATGAATTCAAATATGTCAGGAGAAAACTAGAAAACTAAACAATCATATAGGTACAGCAGAATTCACATCCAGAAGACTGGTTGGACAAAAATGTGCAAGAGTAAACCCCAGGGGAATTCCATCATTAGCATTTTAAATAGAGCCATAAAGAGATAAAACTGCAAATCCACATTAACATTACTTAGTACACGATGATGCATAACAAATTAACAATGATAACATGCTAATATTGGTCAGTCACAGAATACGATGCCGGTTTCAATCTGAAATATTGACACTTGACCAAAAATCCAACATTGAAGATCTAAAGCTTGATCTCGAGTACAAGGCGGGCAGGTAGTCCAACGAACTATTCCATATCAATGAATTGAATAAAGGGAGATTACATTAAAGGGTGTTTGAGCTATATCAATTCTTACATACAGTGTACAAAGCGAGCCTATATCTTTAATCGTGGGTCAATCATGCATGCTTAAATAAATAGGTAGCACGCATAGCATAATGAATCAGAATGGACAAATCTCACAATAAACAAAGAGTGACTAGTTGATTAGGAACTAACTACAAGTTGCAGTAAATGCATGTATCTCTTGGAGGAGCAACAATCTGGCCTTGTTAACAGCACTGAAGCAGAGGAATATCTGTTCCTCAAGATCATCAAGCAGCTTTTCGAAACCCTGCCGCTTCTTGCGGAGCTGCTTGAGCACCTCCTGTATGCGATGCCTCTCCCTTCCCCCTTCCAACGCAAACCGAATCATATTCCCGTGGCTTTCGACCTCACTCTGCAACAGATCAACGAGGCTCCTTACGTTGTCAATCATCGCCATCGTACCCTTCGACGCGGCATCCAGATGCTTCCACCTGGTAAGTTCCTTGCTCTCCGTCCTTTCCTTTCTCTTAGGAAGACACGAATCAGAGCAATATGGCGCCGCCGCCACCGCAGCAAAGCCGGCGACGGCGTGCGCGGTGACCAGAGCAGCCGAAACCACCGCTCCAACCGCCGTAACTACCAAACAGATCATGCAACCTGCGTGAAACCGTTTGAAGAGGCGGATCCTCGCGTGGCTTCTGCTTCGCCGGCGATCGATCTCCCGCTTGAGGTCCGAGAAGCTGCCGCAGATTCCGGCGAAGTCGTGCAAACCGGAGAACAGGAACGGGTTCTCGCGGCGGATAAACTCCTGGAAGAGGTCGAAGGCCCGGTCGCAGAGGTGCTGCGAGAAGGAGCCGGAGGAGTCTCCGTCGGGGAGGACGGCGAGGAGGTCGTGGAGCGGGGCGTAGATGGCGCGTGCTTGGAGGACGCTGCGGTGGAGGGTGAGGCAGAGGGTTCCGGTGCTCTCGCTGTGGTCGAAGTAGGAGGAGACGAGGCGCGTGAGGGGGTGGTTGGGGCGCGTAAGGGAGAGTGCCTCACGGACGCTGTCGCGGTCGGGTTGGAGGACGTTGCGGTGGTGGGAGTCGTCGTCTTCGTCTTGGTCTTGGCCTTGGTTCTCGGCGTCGTTGGGGTCGAGCTGGTGGAGTTGGGCCTGAGGGTGGGCTTGGATCTTGGATCGGGTCTCGGTGTAGGAGCGGGCCTGGACGGCCCGTTCGTATTCGAGGGAGATGTCGGGGGGTGGAGAGGAAGCGGTGCTGGTGGGGGGTGTGGGCTCGGTGGAGTTACCTTGGCCCTGAGGAGGAGGAGGGAGTGAGGCGGGTGTGGAAGGAGGAGGAGGAGGAGCTCTGAAAGAGAGGCATTCCAGCATTCTACTACTCGCCTGTCTCCGTGTGACGGTGCAGCCTGGTCACTTCGAATCAATGCACTCTCTGTGGACCAGTGACGCCAAAGGAAGGCGCGAGAGGCTGAGGCAGAGAAGCATTAGTGGATTTGTGGGCTGCTGGCGGCATTTTTTCTTTTTCTTTGTTTTCCTGGGGGTTCTCACATGCAGATAACTATGGGTGAAAATGCTACAGATTTGTTGACTATCCAATTGGTTGTTAACATGTGGATAATCATTCAATGGTATTTTTGAAAAAAAATTATAAAAGGAAATGTTCAATTTACAAACACCCACGCTCCTTCCCATGTGCAGAGACTCACGCTCCTCCTTCCTTCCCTTTACTTCAACTCGTTGCAGCACCAACACGGAGGAACAAAGCATGTCGAAATCCAAAACAGACATGCCCTGCAAAAGCCTTTCCTTCTCTTCTCCTTCCTCCAACACCACCACCCTCTCTTGCTTTTCCAAATCCACCATTGACCTCAAAACCCCAGAAACAAAGCCTGCTTCTTTCTCTTCTCCTCTTCCCAAAGATCCCTCCTTTTATTCAAAACCAACCGAAATCTCGATCTTTAAGGTACCCCTTTGAGGTTTTGTTTTGTGGGGTTTTCAGAAAAAGAAGAAAAAACACTTTTTATTAAAATAAAAAATAATTAAAAAAAGAGGGACAGTGAGGATTTGTTCTGTGTTATTGTTGTTGTTGGGGTTGGGGCATATGTAGGTGATGCAATGAATACCAAATAGGACGATGTTTGTTTCAGGATCCAAGAGGTTCACATGAGGCTCGGACAACATATATGGGTGCTTTAGGAGATCGCCAATGGCACGAACGATGGCGGCGGCGGCAGTGTGCACCTCTGGAGACCGATGGGGACGGTGGCCTGTCAAGAGGAGGCGGTGGTGGGTAGTTAACAGCAAACATACTTGCAACCCAATGGAAGGAAGGAAGGAGCCAGGAGCGTGGGTGTAGGATGTTTCCTTTTCTTTAATTTTTTTTCCAAAATATAAATGGATCCACATGTCAACAACCCATTGGACAACATAAAATCTTTACCTACAGATAACTAACTTATCTGCACATGAGTAAGCACCGTTTTCCTAAGAAGGTTCGACAACAACCAAAGAAAAAGAATTTGGACTTGGTCAAGATGCGATATCTGTACTAATGGAGTACAGGCCGTCTAATCGACTCACACCTCATGAAAGTAGAGAGAGAGAGAGAGAGTTACTCTTCATAAAATTTTGTTCTGGCATGACACCTGTTAAAAATTATGAAAGAGTAAAATTTTTAAGTCTAATTATTCTATAACTTTTTATAATTTTACTCAATTTTTAATTAGATTTTTATAATTTAAAAATTTATAATTAGATATTTATAGTATATAAGATTTTTAATCAGATCCTAACCCTTATGAAAAACAAAATGTTATAAAAATATTCTATTTTCATCTATCTCTTCACTCTCCCATAGAAATGAAATATTCTACTTTTTTAATAACAATGACTTGATTAAAAAATCTCATATACCATGGAGATCAAATTATAAATTTTTAAACTATAAGAATTTAATTAAAAATTAAATAAAATTATAAGGACTTATAAAATAATTAAACTAATTTTTTATTATATTAAATATTTTAACATATTTATGTATATTAAACACCGTTAATTTCAATATATATCACATGTTATTAAAAATATAGATTTTGCGTACATATCATTTTCAATTCTCACATTTGAAAGTTGATATTAATTTAATCCTAAAAAGTTTAATATTTTATTAGAAAAATTGTGTGAGATATTATTGCTTTTATAATTTTGGGGATAGATCATTTAAGGTCACCCCCTCTCAATAAGTGTATTTTTTGAGATTTGAACTTATGTCCTCATCCTTAAAGGGAACTACATTACTTATTACTCATCCAATGACTAGTTGATCCTAAAAAGTTTAGATATTAATTTGGCAGCGACATAGCACATGACAATGCTTTTCTTATGAGAAATAAGAATGCGAAGCTCACCCTTTGGATTGAATGAACGGGTGAGATTATCTTAAAATTTAAAAAATTCACATGACGTACCAATGTTATCTCATCCACAATGTCTCAAACTCTCAATCGTCTTCTTCTCCCTTTGTCCCATTGCTTCTCAGAACTTCATCCCCACCCAAACCCAAGCCTCAACCCACAGGTTCCTCCCATCCTCATACACAACTCGCTCTTCAACGGATGGCTAGCCTCAAATCTCCCAAGATCCTCACGGTCTCCACCCTCCTCTTCTCTCTAACCACACCTTCTCTCCTTCACTTTTTAATTTTTTTTTAATTTTCTTTTATTTTCTTAGGGGATTTTGAGCACATTCCTCACCATAACCTAGCTCAATACTTTGATGGTTGAACTACATCTCTTCTTGAGTAGGGCCATGAAATTTTATAGCACAAAAATTTGTCACCGTCTTGCGTTCTTGAAATGCTTTCCAATTTTTGTTATTAGTTTGCCTGAAAAATTGCCAATAGTCCTCATGGTTGAACGTTTGTCTACTTCCTTCCTCCAATATATATATATACACAAAATTGTATTTATTGCAATGAGATTAAAACCTAAGAACTCATATATACTACCCAAACTTTGCACTACTGGACCAATCCTAGTACTTAATTCCTTCCTTCTATTTGTCCACTAAGTTCCACATGCTTCCATCTATCTTAGATTAGGAGTTCTTTTCACAATCTCAAACCTCCTTATTCTTTTGCTTTGAAATGCCAAGTTGGCCCACTTGATTCACCCTAAACTAAATTTAAATTACCTATGAAAGTTTAGTTGAAGCAATAAATAACTATAACGTTTTGAGATGACGATATAAATTCAAATATCAAAGCAACTCTTATAGAAAACTGCATATCTCTCGTGCTCCACTGGTCAAATGGCATTTGATGTTAATGGTTATTCAAATAAACCAAGCTTGTAAAAACATCTCATAATTTTGAAAAAAACTAAACCAATACAAAACTTCCTAACTCATGAGAAGGGAGGGGAGGAAATTAGAAAGGAGAAATAGATTAGGAGATAATCCAACCCTCCTCAGCTTGTTGCTCAACTAACTATTGGTGATGGCACAATGGAATGAGTTCTACAAATAAACTCATACAAATCCAATAAACCAAATATACGTACAAAGACACAGAGAGAAAAATGAGCAAGATGATTCTGAGTGTAAAGACACAAGAATTTAACGTGATTTGGCATATCACATGCCTACATTCAACACAGAAAATAAACAATTTCAGTATGAGAAGAAAAATAGTACAAGATTCTCACTTTGTTCCCATTTTCAATCCAAAGCCCCTTGCACACCCCTCTTATAACAGAGTCTACATCTTTCACTTGTTCTCTCACACTAACATGCACATAGGTCATTGATCTTATTTATAACCAAGAATCTTATCTTTAAATCCTAACAGATATTTTTTTGGATAACAGACTCTTCAAATTAAAGCTTAACCAATTTTCCAAATCTATCCTAACAAGCTTTACATATTCTACTAGATTTCACATATCCCATCATATTTACCATATCCTTAATTTAAATATTCCTAAATTTAAGGATACAGATCTTAGGATATACAAATAAAGAATATACATAAATAAAATCAAGCGTTATCCTATCAATATATACATAAGTCAACTTGTCCAACACAGGTGATCACTTAAGCAAAAGCTCCCACTCAACTTTGATTCCAATTATGGTAGAAAGGGATGGTTATTCACCTAAATTTTATATCCATCAATCTAATATAATTTTAGATTAATGTGTATTATTTTGTTAATGACATTGGTAAATAATCATTACGATCTGTATCTGTTAACTAAATAATCATGTTAATTCAAAATCATACATCCAATAAAATGGATTTGAGTAAATGTTCACTTTATCGTTGAAATTGCATACGTGTTTTACTTTAATCCTTGAAATAAAGAAAGTATCAAATTAATTTGTACAAATGAAAAAAAATGATTGAAATTAATCGTTTTGGTGATTCAAGTTAGACTCCATAAATATTAGTATATGGATTAACTTGACTTACTTTTTATAATTTTAGAAATTAAATTAATACATTTTTATTTTAAGTAACTGAAGTGAAACACACATATTAAATTAATTCATGTTGATGGGCTCGGAAAGCCCAAATAATAAAGTGGAGCAAGCTTTTATGAAATTTAAAACTTTTTATTTCCCCGACCAAAAAGAAAAGTTTTTATTACCTCCGACAAAAAAAATCTCATTTATTTCTGGACCCAAAGAAAACACTTTTCCATTCTCAGACAAACAAAAATTCATTCTGTGCAAAAAAAAGAAAAAAGTTTAACAATGAATGTCCAGATCTGCTGCTGGCCAAAATAAATTTTTAAAAAAAGAGGATCAAAGTGTATAAAGAATCGCTTGACTATTAGCCAAATTCCCCCTACCAGGCCTGTTAACGTGCTGCGTGATGATGATATTGGGTTTGCTATGCCCCGTGTAATTCAGTTTTGGAGAAACATAGTTTGGATTCCAAGTCACTAGTTTAAACGAAACTAAGAAATTAACAATATAAATTAAAAATAAAACATTAATATATGGATGTAATTTAAATGTACTGATAGAGTAAATTCTTTTTTTTTTAATATAATCAAATCTTCTGATGTATAATTTTTAATGTAATGGATTTTTTTTATTGATATTATGACAATATATTATGAGATGAGTATTTAAAATTTAGCATATCAAAATTTGAGAAATTTCTTTTTTAGAATTTAAAAAACCATTTCAATTAGATTTTCCAAGTAATTAGAAGTGGGGTATTAAATGCTCATCACTGCTCTTATAGTTAAAGAGTATCATTAATGGAATATAGCTTTTATTGGTTTAAATGTTTTCACATTTGCTGCTCTTAAAGTATGATTTTATATTTGAGTGTTGTAAATAATAAAAAGGTTTTGCTAAGGGTACTAGTTAAGAATGGAGCAAATAATTTTTTTTAGAGATTTTGATAAATTAAATGCATTGAAAACTTATTTAAGTTCATCTTTTCAATGCAAACTTTTCGTTTTTTTTTCAAAATCATAACTATTGTCCCATGAGAACTACTACTCTTATAGTGGACCCACTTGAGTTATATTAGAAGGAATCAAGTAATAATACTAGTAACACTGGACAGCAGGGGCATGAAAGAAAGACTGGAAGAAAGTTTAACCACACCAACCCAATCTTCACTGTCATATTAACAACAAATAATGGTTTACAAGATATCTCATACGGTTATGAAGGAAAAAATTATGGGGAAAAAAAACAAAGAATACAACTGTTCATTTACCCGGAAAAAAACAAAGAAAGATGGGGGAAGGGGGAAGGGGAATACAGCTGTTCTTTATACACTTATGAAGCAGCTGGTCCTATTCTCTGGTATGCAAGGGGTGAAAAAAATTTGAGAAAGCAAAGATGTAATTCACAAATATAATAACAATTTTTGTGACAACAATACCTTATTTTATGATGATGTTGATTTGAATAACTGACTTCCAAGAGTAACAGTTTGGGTTCCCTCACCCATTGTTGTCAAGTTCATTTCTTTCTCATGTATCCGATCGAGCTCCATAACCACATCGCTCATGGCAGGTCGCCTCTCACTTGAAGGATCTAAACACCTCACTATCAGCAGGATGAAATCTTCCATGCCTTCAGTGGTAAAACTACTCCCCAATCTTTGATCAATGATGTAAGACATAATGCCACGGTCTTGATTACTTTGAACCTTTATAAGTGAGGGAAAAAAAAGAGCACAAATCAATCAGCACACTATTCTTGGTTTACATATGATTGAATTTGCAATTTGCATTTAAGGTTTTTCTCACAGCAATGAAGCATTGACAATTGTCATAGAACTGCATGCTACAGACCAGCACATGCACTTTACACATTGTAGTGTTTTAAATTGCGGACCACATCACATGAAGCGGTTGCAGTCAATGCCATAGTTGAAGTGTAAACTCAAATAACATAAATTATCATCAATAGGTCGCATTAGGGCCGCAACAGGCTGCATCAAAACTGCAACAGTCCACAAAGAGAATCTCTTTCAAGTTTTAAACACAAATTTTGTGTCACATCAGCCGCAATGAGTGTCATGATTGCAGCATTGTTTGCAATAACTGCAACCACGATCGCATTCGTGGCCACAACCGCAATTTAAAACACCTCTGAAGCACAAGGTTAAATGTAACTATATCTAATGATAACTTGAACATATGCCCCAAAAACCAGAATGCATAAAACTTGGCTTGTCAACCCTGCATGTGATGTTTGAAAATAATCACCTACCCATTCAACCAGATTTTGGTTAGGGTCCAGAGAGGTTGATTCTGTTGCTTCCTTCCCGCTTAACAATTCCAGCAAAAATACCCCAAAGCTGTAAACATCACTCTTTTCGGAAAATCGCCTGAATTCCCTCACCCTGCAGGGCATGGTGTACATAAATCAAGACAAAAATGCTTGTATAACCAGAGCAGCACAAATTATATGTGAGCCATACTCAGGAGCAAGGAATATCTCATCTGCTGCCACTTGAGACGATGGTCCTGCAATCTCGACTCTCCCAAAAAAATTACGAAGTCCTGCATCAGCAACCTTAGCTGTGAAATTTTCATACACAAGAACATTTGCTGTTTTGAAATCCTTGTGCACCAGACGGGGACTCAAGGAGTGAAGATGAGCCAAACCTGCATAGAATAAGATGAATGAGCTTTTGAAAATCAGAAAACAAGTTCCTCCAAGCTTTTATGCATAGAGAAGGGATTACCAAATAACTGAAAGTTTTAGGATGGCTTACAAAAAGAATTTGTGGGATCCATTTAAGATACTTTGGATATTTTATCTAAAGAGAAGAAAACTGATACCAGGAAAGCCACAAACGCTCACTGATTTTGCAGAGGATCACCTTTAGCTGCACCTTGAGCTATTAAAAGTCTATGCTTGAATTCTAGCTTCTCTCGCGATTGTTGACCAGCGCCTGCAAAGGAAAGTCAGACAAAAGCTTTGAGGAGAAAGGACTCATTTAGCTAAAACAATCCAGAAGAAATTTTAATAGATCTATAATGCAATTCAGGGTTTATCTTGACTGTTGCAAAGTATGAAACACAGGATAATCGAACTATCAATTGGAAACATTTGAGTAGAAATGAAATCACGATTAAACTTTGCATATACATTACAGTCTATTTGGTTTGTGTTTTCATTTTTTGTTTTTTGTTTGCTTATTGTCATTGCTTTCTTCACAAAATATTAAAAAGCAAGAAACAAACTGAGAATAGGAAATGAAAACACAAACCAAACTGACTCAAACTTTCTAAGAAAAAGTAATGTGATGACTGTCTAGAAATTTACCATACAAGTGACTGGAGACGCTTCCATTAGGCACATATTCATATATAAGAAACTGTAGATTGTTTTCCTGGCAGTAGCCTAAAAGAGTTACAAGATTCGGATGGTGAATAGATGAGAGATAGCGTACCTGAAGTAAAACTCATTCCTGTTAGATCAAAGCAAGAGAATGAATAATAAGAGATACCCGTATTTATACCAAACTAAAAAATGAATGCAAATTGCCAATTTTCCAATATTATGAAGCAAAACTAACAAGGAATGAGAAAACTCTAATGCTAATCATTTAGTCAATCATTAAACTGGCTTAAATTTTTCAGCATAACTGATCCTGTTACTTGAAAAGAGCAGAGAAGAAATACAGATTATGCTCACATATATTTCAGAACACTGGACAAGGACTTCATTGAATATATAAAAGATGACATTAAAGTAAATCAATGGGAAAAGAAAATTTTATCTGTCTGAATTACTACCATACAGACCTAACTGGCAACTTCTAGAAAAATGCTACTCGAACGTCTGAAGCAGAAACAGACAAGGCCAAGAAGAGGGAATCCTTTCAAAATCATTTTGACCACTCTGAATATGAATACAAAATTACATGAAGCGGGTGATGGAAAAAAAGTTCCACTGATTAATCATCTCTAAAGTAAGTCATCAATGGCCTTTTAAGATGTAACCATCTATGGTGACAAACAATCTCATTCAAGCAAGCTATAGAGCACGGAAACTGAGTTACCTCATCAACAAAGTCCTGGCTAGCGAGTCCCTGGCGCCTTTTGATGGCCACAAGCATCCCATCTTGAAGTAAACCCTTGTAAACTTCCCCAAATTTCCCTTCCCCAATTAAGTTTTTGTCACTGAAGTTTTTGGTGGCCAGAGATAGTTCCTCCATCTCAAAACGCCTAGCATCCCCTATTGACAACTCAATTGCACCATGTCTTCCCACTGCATGTGATGAAATATCTTTGGATCATTGGAAACACCTCAAAGAAAGTTTTGGTTACAGAGTTGATGTATGTGTCTATCTAATGCAATAATGTAAGATATAATTACCTTGGGAAGGATCGGAAGACCCTGTCTCTGAAGTCCTTGAAACACCTCTCTTGTGAGACAGACAAAACCATATGAGTATTATAATTATCCCTACCAATGCCACGGCTCCTGCAGCTCCTCCTAATATTGCTGCAAGAGAACTTGACATCTGATATGGGAAAACACTTCACTTTTGCTGTACAAATTTACACGAACTATTATTATACATGGAACCTGGAGCACAAAGAAAAGCATAAGATTACAATCAATGAAATATGAATATAATGTGCCTCAAAAGAAGGGAGATAAACTTTTTTTTGGAATAAATAGAAGTTAAACAGCTAGACTGTAACTACATGACAGTGAAAAACTGAAGATTTCAAAATTATATGACTTGAAAATTCAAACTAGATGGAATTTGGAGGCAGGTTTTGCATGACATTGCTTTGCAAAAAAGGCACGCAGTGAAGAATGAAAATATGAAAAACCAAATGACATAGAATACAATGATGATAATGCAAGACAAAAAGAAGAGTACATTTAATGAGGTTGTTAATGAAGCAAAATCAATGAAAGTTCCAAGCTAATTATAACATCAGCCAAAATCTGAAAGAGTCAAGGAATCCCAGAAAAAAAAAAAGATGCATGTATGCATGTTTCTAAAATGTCAAGCAGACTGATAAAATTGGATCTTAAAACATTAACATTGCATCTGCTCTGCATATAGCTGAACATCAAATATATATATATATTTTTTAAGAAAATAAAATAAGTAAATAAAGGGCACAGTGGAATCAATGGAGCAACAAATAGAATAAAGTGGTTACTTTTATTTTTGTCAAATCTGCAGAGCTATATCACGAGATAAATAATGAGGCAGGATCTCAGAAAGGCTGAGCCTTCATATTACCAATGACACTTTGAAGAGAAGAGAGTCCTCCAACAATGCCACTCACGAAAATCAAGATTGACCCACAATCCCCCTCCCTCTTCCCTCATATGAACCACCTGTCTATCCTTTCCTCCCAAAAAACCCGACAATCAAATCAACATGTTCAACAATTCCAGCACAACAGGCAAAAGGGGGCATCAAAAGCAGCCACAACCCCTCAAAACCCTTTCAGATCAGGAAGGAGCAAAGAAAACAACTCTTCCAAAGTCCCAAGTTGGTACTACCAAAGACACACAAGGCATGAATAAAAGAGAAAAAAAAGAAATGAATGAATATGCTCCCTGAAAGGCAGTGCCACTCTGTAAGCAATGAAAACCCAGAAGGCAAATCTCTCTATCTCCGTTGTACTTTTATTAATTTTATTAGAAATGCTCTCTCTCTCTCAGTAGAGTATCATCGTTGGATAGTGGATACAGACAATGCCGACAGAAAGTGACCTTGCGCCGACAGACACAACACACTATCAGGTTTATTACCACCTCTACCAAACACCCTACTTCAAAACAAAAACAAAAAAAAAATCATCACCATAAATATATACAACACACAGACTTTAAATAAATAGTAATTAATATGCTAGATATTACTATATATATTTTGTATCTACAAGTAAACAAACCCACAAAATCAATTGACCCTTTTGTTAATTCTTTGATTGATGGTTCCACTTCACCAGATGAAGGGAATTCAATGCAAGCAAGGGTGGAAATGAAGCAGAACAAGTCAACTAGAGCGAATGAATGAAATGAATGAAATGAATGAATAGCAACGCCATATGCAGTTGTAGAGAGAGAGAGAGAGAGAGGACAGGAAAAATAATAATAATTTTTTTTAAAAAAAAATTATTGTTGTGGGCTGTAAAGTGACATAATTGTTGTCTGGTACCGCAAGTTGAATGGGGTTTATTTTTGTGTGTCTGTGTGTACAGGGCATCTTGGCTGTAACAGATTCACACAACGGTACAACAGCACAGACAGGGAGAAAGGGAGAGCCATGAGATGAGGCCAGCACAAATACACTTCACAACTACATTACACTGCATGTGTAAAAATCACAGTGAGAGAGGGAGAGAGATATGTATCTACGTATGTGCATTTATTTGCATCAACATCATTTTCCATTTTTTTTTTTTTTTGTTGATTATGCACAAGGAAAAATAGGAAAGAATAAAAAGGGTATGAATGAGAGAGAGAGAGAGAAGGGGAGATTCAAAGCTGTTGCTTGTTGCTTGTTGCTTGTGGGGTTGTTGTGCCCCACCAGCCAGCTATGTTGACGTTGCTCCTACTTAACATTTTTTATGTGTGTGTGTATGCTTGTGGATTATTTATGTGAATTATATTAGATGATTTTTAGGTGAAGAAAAAGGAATCTTTTAGGTTATAGTTGAATTGCTAAATAAATTAATTTGATGCATTCTTAACTTTAAGAAATTTTACATATATCTTTGCATTATTTATGTAAATTATATTAATAGAATATTAGGTAAATAAAATGGAATCTTTTACCTGTTTTGAATTTTTTTTATTAATTGAATTGATTGGAATTGGTTGAAAAAGATCGGAAATGGAAGAAAAGAAATGAGTCAATGCTCATTTTATTACATGATTTTATAATTATGAGTCATTTTAGTACATGATTTTTAAATTAAATCAAATTTATCCTTGACATTATAAAATATGAGTCAAATTTGTCCTTTAGTCAATCTTTATTTAAATTGACCCATGTTTTGCAATGTTAGGGATTGAGGTATCTTATTTTGAAAATCAAGAACTAAAATGACTCATAAATATAAATTTAAAAATTAAAATGAGTATTAATTCAGAAGAAATTAATTAAAGTTGCCTTCATTTTTGTTTGGAAAATTAACAAGAGAATGATAAATCATTAATTGTGTCAGAAAGTTACATTACAAAGGAAGGAAAGGCAACATTTATAGTTGTTAACTTCCCAAATTTGTAATTCACTCATTTTACCTCAATTTCGAAGAGAAGATAATTAGCTTTTAGTGAAAGAAAGTTGGCTTTTGCAAGAGTAATAGAGCAACTATTCCCATAGTTCCCTTCTATTCCTACATGTCATACTAAATTTATTGTTATTAGTTACCCTTCCTTATTATTCTCATTACCTTCTCCATTACTGGCATCCAAACACATTATTAGGTAACATTTGACTCACTAAAAAATTTAATTGTGATGCATTGTGAATGTGTTTTATATGTACATTCAATTATATATTGAGATATCTTTAAAAATAATATTTGACCTAACCATTTATTATTTTAAAATCTTACAAAATAAAATATATAATTAGATAATAATATATAAAACTATTTAAACTGACAATACATGAAAATTAATCTTAAACTAAAAATTTGAAATAAAATAGTATTGGCATTCGATTCTATTAGTTAGGCTGTCTGCCGGAGAAGACAATGATGGTTAACAAGGTCTCTCAATTAGACTCGCGTCAATAGTCATGCGAATATCGTAATTGCAGGGATAGAAAGATATTGAAAAATAAATTTTCAGCAAAAATTTAAAATTAAAGTTAATTCTGATAAAATATTCATTTTTATGTACGGAAGACCAACCATAAGTCAAATCTCGATATCTGAATTACATTAGTAAATTAGCGAATAATATTTATGACAAAAAGCAAAGAATATGTAACCGGCAAACTCTACGGCTCGGCTCTTTTTAGCTTTTATTTATTCCTATTTCTATCTGCAACACTTCTTCGGATTCTCTTAGATTATTCTTTAATATTATGTAACACTTTGTCAAGTGCCATTGCAAAATTTAAGCATATATAATATGATCGGGGTGATGATGCCATGATGATTACAAGAAGTCAAGACCTGCTCAGGATTGTGGCAGTCGAGGCCTTAAGGTTTGCACCAATAAGAGCGTCCTAAAAGTAATAATCTTTTTTCATTTTTATTTTTAACATATATTTGGTTAGAAGGTAAATATGATTAAATTTAATTTGTAATTTTATACCTGATATTCAATTCTAAAAAATTTAATTATATTTTTTGCTTTCTAATTAAACACAACGTTAAAATATCTTTTTAACTTTTCTTTTTTGTGAAGAGGAGGTGACATGATGACAAGCCAAAAGAAAAATAAATGAACAAGCATCTTGAAGGGCATAGGCAGCAACGTGAACGAAACAAAAGATATTATTATTGGTTGGCTATTTTGATTTGAAAGATTCTTAGACGTGATGAAAACAAGACAATAGAGGCGCAATGATTTTGCTAATTACATATATATAGAAAGATACTAATGCAGTAACGAGAGCAAAACCACCATCGTTAATCACAACAACGTCAACGTCCATAACTATTTCGGATCAGCTCAATGATTTCGTACCCTCTTTCTTTTCTGTTCATCAACTGATCAAAGGCCATTTTGCAAATACAACTAATTATTTTTCGGGTTTGGTTTGGTCTCTTAAGAACTGGCATCACTGGCCTAGTGTCAGTATATTTATTTAACTTGGTTTTGCCTGATTTAGATTCACTGATGCCCCTTTTGCCATTCTGTGTCACACAGCTCACCTAACAACAATTAAACTCAATGAAATTATTTCCTTCAAACTTTTCAGACAGTATAAAACGGTACAACCCCACAAAGATCACATCTTTATATTGGGTGACGTAGAATACCATATCAGACAGACTACACAAGCCCCTGACCGGGAAAAACCCAATTACTCTATCTCACCTGTCAGCTGTCACTATTTCCCCTTTCTTTCCTTTGCTTTTTAGCACATTTGCTTTCACATTCTGTAACTGTTTTGATATTGATGGCCATAGGTCATGTAGTTGTTTCTAGTACCTTAGCAAAAGTTATGTAGCTTATATTGAAGAAAAAATATCCCATTCACACCCAAAAAGGGCTAGTGAAGCTGTAGGACTAGAACACTGATGACAAGTTGGTACGCCCGTTTTAAAATTGGTTTTGTTGCAAATCAACTACAGCTCTTGAATGCATTTAAATGAGAAATTGAAAACTGTAAGCATTACTTTACGTACCAATTTATGACTCATCAGAATCTCGGATAAGGTCTCTATTATTCCCCACCATTATATGCTCGATGATTGCTAGCTAGAAGGCTTTTGATCTATTTTATTGATTTTTCCCCCTTTTGAATAGGCTGTTGGAACGGTCTACTGAATAAGAAATACTTGATGTTTTTGGAGCTCAAACTGGATATGATTTATATGAGTGACATTTCATTGAAAGGTGTAGTTATGATTGGATGCTAACTGAAATATCATATTATTACTGAGTATGGAGTACATCCATCTAGGTGTTCTAGGAACATACAATTATCTCTTGTTATCAAACATACCCAACTGTACTTCAGCAATGTGGCCACTGGCTAGCTAAGACTGAGGTTGGTTGCCTATGATAGCATTTTGGGATTAATTTTTGTTCAAGGCATCAAGGATATTGGCAAAAGAAAGGGTGATAAATGCAATGGAAATTGTCTTTGGAAACCAAATATCTGTCTCCAATGAGCAACAGAATTCCATGTTGCTCGAGAATCGGAGGTGTAATCCTAACTAGGACCTCAAATAAAAAATGCTTTATTGTGAAGATACGGGGCTGTCCTAGTTGCAGCATCTCTGTCATCTACGATTTATCGAAGAAAAAAAAAATCTGTGTCATCTACACGTACTAGTTCAAATTCAATTTGGTACAAGCTTACGCGTATACGCCACCATGGAAAATTTTCTGTTTTTGGTATGCCTACACCCCCTGGGTTAGGCCCATGGATTGGTGTGGTGAATATTGGGTTGGATTCGAATTTAAGATTCGATTATTGGAGAGCTGTAAGTGATAGAAATATACTGACTGAATGTTTGTCAGGACTAAAAGGTTCCTACTCTTGGCCCAATGGAAATAACAATGTCTCTTCTCTCTTTGCAACTTTTCCATGGTCAAGTAATCAACTTGGGGTTAGAACCGTCAACCTTAGCCTTTTTAATTTTTACGGCCCTAAAATTTGTTTAACTCTTTTTTTTTTGCCCTTTTCATGGGATTATTTTAAACTCATCATTTGTGTTGACAAAAGAGGAAAAGGGGGAAAAAGGAGAAACACTCATCACTAGTAGGGTGAGTTTTTAAGCTAGGGATCAAGTTGATCCTTATTACTGAGCCTATTTAATTAAACTTCTAAGAAAAGTACTTCTTCAAATCAGAATTAAAGTGCAGAAATATAAATAATTATAAAAGTACTTTTTATAATAATAATAAGAAGTTCTTTCATTGTTGGGATATAATAAATATAGAAGTAATTTTTCTTTTAAAATTTTTATTTCAGCAAGACATGAAAATTCAATTCTTAATATAGATAAAAAAAATTTATAGATAACAAAAAATTATAATTAATTTATATTCTTTATTTTTAGTTTAAAATTATTTAATAATAATATAATTAAAAAATAAAGTTAATAAAAAATTATCATAATAATAGCATCTTAGATTTACCAATAAATAGTATATTATTATTATTAGAGAAATTTACACTTAGCACCATTCTATTTTACGAAACTAACACTGACCTCCCTTACCTCTCTTGTAGATACTAGTTTGTTAATTTAAGTGACAAGAAAAATAACATAGAATACATACATAATTATTAACAAAAAAATTTATAATATTTTGATAATATTTAACGCATCAATTGAATAAAATACTTTTTTGTCACATAAAAAACTTATAATTATAACTTATGATAAAAAAAAAAAGGTATTCTAGTTAATATATATGCCTAATATTGCTAAGATATTATAATTTCATCATTAATAATTATGTATATACCACATAATATCTTTATTTGTCACTTAAATTAACAAATTAATATATACAGGGAAAGTCGGTATAATTTTAGTGAATTTCAGTAGAGTTCAATGATAATCTTACAAAATAGAAGGGTATTGAGTGTAATTACACTAAACCTCGAGGGAGGTTAGTGTAATTTTCTCTTATTATTGTTATTATTATTATTATTATATGTGTAGTAATATCTTACATTTATATAGCTTTTAATACCAAAAGGGGTGCAAGGATATCTTTTATCATTTTGAAAAAATATCAAGGATATATTTGGAAATAAAATTAGCATATTTATTGTATTATATTTTCTCTTTCTTCTACTATTTCCGATTTTGGGAAAAGCAACCCCCTCACCTCCTTATCTGCTTCCAAAAAAATAAAAAATTATTTTCTACTTCTATTTCTCTTGCAAAGCACAAATAAATAACATTAAAAAAAAATAAAGTACCTTTACCTCGAAAAAAAAAAGTTACTTATGGCCCTCCAAAAGGAAA
This sequence comes from Dalbergia cultrata, assembly GCA_031216105.1. NCBI lineage: Eukaryota > Viridiplantae > Streptophyta > Magnoliopsida > Fabales > Fabaceae > Dalbergia > Dalbergia cultrata. The sequence goes on along the minus strand of CM062353.1, from coordinate 22,258,384 downwards.
ACCAAACGTACCAACGATCATAATGAAATAAGGATATAGGATTTGAATTTGTAATGAGGCTATTGAGTCCTTGGCAAATTCAGCAAGAAATATTTAATGTTTCTCATGTATGGATGAGTGAATGAACATCCTGAATTTTTTTTAATTTCCTTCCAGAACTCATTAATAAATTTGGATCCCCCATAAAAAAAAAATAGTATCAAAACTTATGCCTTAAGTTCTTATACACTAAAATGTTATTTTACAGAATAATATCTTATTATTAATAAAAGTTAAATAGACCTACTAAAGGACAATGCCATTTGTCAAGCAATGGTAAAGATTTTTCCTATCTAAATATTTTTGCCAAGTGTCACACAAGTTCTTATTCTCTTCTACAAATAATTAATGACTCTGATTTAATAAAAAAAACAATTGATTTCGAATTTGATAATAAAAACACCAGATTTCATAGGAGTACACAACTTTTAAAAATTGATTTGGTGTATATCAATATCTTACTTAATTGAATAAACAAAATTTGTGGAGTTGGAAAAAAAAAATAACAGTTAATGACTTTGAAATTGATAATAAAACCACTAGAAATTGTGTATGAATATATAGTTTTCAAAAATTGATTTTTTGTATGTTGACGTATTAATTAATTGAATTGAATCAGAAAAAAATATGACTCAAAAAATTAATAAATGATAAATTACTCACTTCTCCACTCACTTGTTCAATCTTCTTCTCATCCCCCAAATCCTAAATCAACTTCGTCATTATCATCATCAACAACATCTTCTTCTACTCTCTTCTATTTCTCTACAAATAATCCGATCACGACAAGATGGGAGACGATACATGCTCCGTGCATGGCGAAACAAAACCACAAGCACAGGAGCAACATAGGGGGGTAACTAGGAAACAACGCAGAAGAAGAAGAAATGAAACCTCCTTGCCAGATATAGAGAAAAGAAAATCATCAACCATCTTTTCTCTCTCTCTCTCCCTCTCTCTCTCTCTATCTCTTTCTTTTTTCCCATTGATATTGTTTGTATTTTTTCTCATCACATACCAAGTGTTTGAAGAATTGCCTCTTGTGAATTGAAGGGTATCAGGGCCAGAGGCTAGAAAAGCAGAAAGCACAAAATGAAGAAGAAGAGAAAAGAGCAGAGAGAATTGTGAGTGAAGCTTTACTGAGAGATATTCATTACTTGTATGAATGATTACAAAGATACATCTTATGTACAAGTGTCTCTAGCTCTATGATAAGTTGTCTTATCAACAAATTACAAACAAACTGTAACAACCTCTAACTGCCCAACTAACATAACTAACTTCCCTTATCGTTAACATCTCCCTTCAAACTCAGGCATTGAGCATCCTCAATCCTGAGTTTGGTTATGAAGTCAATGAAGGCAACATAACTTATGGGCTTAGTCAAGATATCTACTAGTTGACCATGAGCAGGAATGTGTGATACTTTAATGTATCTTTTAATTACACGATCTCTGTAACATCTCAAATTTATAACTAAGATAAATATTAATTAGCGATAGCAAAACCAAAAGAATCTGGACAAATGTTATGAAAACAACAAATAGACTACTTAAGTATGTCTAGAGAAAAATGCAAAGAATTACGAAAATGCCATCACTTAGTGGAAATTACGAAAATGCCCTTGCTATGTAAAGGAAATTACCAAACTACCCTTGCCTTATTAAATGACAAAGATACCCTTACTCTATGAATGGAATTACAAGAATACCACTATCATTATCTAATTACAAAAATATCCTTGTCTTAGTTAAAGAAATTACTACAATGCCATTTGCACAAATCCCTAGACCTGTCTTTAGACAAGAATGAATCTAAGCCATTGGATTAAGATGATAACACAATAATTTAACCACATACATCATACACATTTCTGAATCACATACATGCATTAAAGGTTAGAAAATCTCCACTAACATCTTTGCACAAAACATGGAGCATTTTTATCCAACATGTTTGCATAAAACATGGAAACATGTTTGCACAAAACATGGAGCATTTTCATTCAACATGTTTGCATAAAACATGGAAACATGTTTGCACAAAACAAGGAGTATTTTCATCCAAAAATTCAGCCAACATGTTTCCATAAATCATGCTCCAAGTGCTTTCCTTCTTCTATTTTTTCTCTAATCTTTCCACTATAAATACTCCTCAAACTCTCTTCAATTCAGAAACTCCCTAAGTGTTCTTTCTTTCTTATTCTATCATTCTTCTTAGACTTCTCTTGATCCTCTAAACTTCATCCAAACACTTAAATCCTAAGTCCAAACTTTCACTAGCCCTCACAAGAGTTACAATCTTTAACTTTAATGAGAAATATTTTCTTAAGCACTCAAGTTCTAGAGCCAAGATTCAAGGAGGGTCATCCACTCCAAAGACTCTTGTTCAAAGCTTAAGGAAGAAGAGAATGACCCTTTTTAGACCCTACACAAGAGGTAGGAGTTTCTTCTTTATTTGTTCAAGTATTGTTGGCTTCTAACTTTGCTCATGGATAGAATGCCTCAAACTTGAGTTATTGTCAAAAGTTTTGAATAATTATATTTTTAGAAAACACAACCTGTTCTATTCTGCTATGAGTACTTTTATGATGTTATCAAACTCAAATATAACTTAAAATATTGTATGTGAAACTTGAGTTAATAAAGATAACTTAAGACATGAACATGGCAGGTGCTGAAATTTCTAGTTATTTATGGCAATAGTTACTTCGAAAATTAGTGTTCATAAAATATGAAGGAGCTCGAAATGAAAAATTTTTATTATAAACACTCATTGTAGAACAATCTACAAAAAGAATCACCTAAAACGGAGTTTCCTAGCCCAAGATATAAATTTTTAAAGTAGAGCCTAAGACTGAAACTCTTAATCTGACATTGTAGTAGTAAAATAGGTGTAACTCACTCTAGAAAAATGCAAATGGACTGATTTCAACTTTGTGGAAAAGCGAACACATCTACAAACACACTTATGCATGCTATGCATAAAGTTTTACACCACGAAAATACAGAATGAGAGATATATGTTCGGGATAGTGTGCTGAGAAAGTCTTGAAGGTAGCGTGATACTGTGAGAGTGCAATTTGGAAAGGTTCTGGCTAAGGAAAGACTTGGTATTTAAGCGTGTCCATTGTGACCCACCTCTCTTTCCTGGGAATCCTACTATGCACAATTTACAGTTGATTTACACTAATCTAAGATGTTAGTGCTACAAATTTTATTCTAAAAGATGTCAGAACTCTAAATAAAAGATTCAAGTCTTGTAAAGAGATAATTTTAAGGATTTAAATAGAATAATAATCTTCAGGAGATATATATAAAAGTCATAATAAAAATATTTAAAGAACCTCTAAAAATATCTTAAAGGGTAATAATGTATTAATGGAAATACTAAGAGTACAAAGAAGACTAAGAGAAAAAGATAATACCAAGATATCCATAACCTATTAGAAACACTAGAGACCTAACTTGATAACTTAGGTTGCTTAATATGAATTATCTATGAGAATGTTTACTATGAGATTTACATGATATTGTCTAGGTTGCATGAAGTGATATATAGAAATGTGAATGTATTGATGAGATATGAAATGATAATGATAAAATGATTGATCATGCCATGATTTATTAATGTGCATACATTCATGTTTCAAATGAAATAATAAATAGACCAACTTACTGCTTAATCCTCTTTGAGGATTAAGGTATTGATGATTTCACTCAGTGAGAATAAAAGTAAAACCTAAAAAAGTAGCAATGATAGTCTGGAAAAGTGGACTTGAGCTAAACTCACGGCTTAACCCCCTAAACCGTTGAGATCATGGCAACGGAAAGAAAACCAAAAGGTTGTGGCGACGGCCACGGTATGAGCTCATTACCCTATAGGGTGGTCTAAGGCATTGATGCATTCATCCCGTGAGTAATTAAGAAATATGTTGATGAAATAAATGAAAGATGATGATCACTAAACAAGTGAATGTTGAGGATGAGTAATCATGAAATGCATGCAGCTCCTAAATGATTATTGCTTATTAGTGGTTTTATATGATATGCTTATATGTATGCTTGATGAAATACTGAATGGATATTTATGCTGATGTTCAAGATTAGTTTAAAAGTAACTGCACTTCGGCTAATCACATTTGTGAAAGTTTGATAATTGAATCCTTACCTGTTCACCTTTTTATAATAAACCCGAAGTGACTGGGTCGACAACGATGACACTTTTAGTACAAGTAGGAACTCCTACTGAGAAATCATGTATTTCTCACTCCTATGTTTATTTTCCGTTGTCGTTACCAGAGATAGACGTGTCCACCTAAAGCAACGAAGTTTAGGCGAGGAAGGAGGTAGCGCGTGAAGATTTCAAACCTTTCAAGTAGGAGCATTCCGAGCTTTAGTTACATTATAGTTTGTGAGAAACAATTAGTAATAGTAGAACTTATATTGTTATTTGTAATAACTTATCAGTATCATATATGCCCTGTTGTGACTTATGTATTAAGTGATTATATTCCAGTTTATGTGATAATAGTTCTACACTTAGTCTCTTATTCCGCTTATTTAATTAAGTGCACAATGTAACTTGATTATTATCTATAAAAGCGCTATGTATTTCACTTCTTGTTACAGACTTAAGTTTTCAAAAAATTAATTTATTTAAAGAAAAAAAAAGTTTCACTATTTTTCTAAGTTAATTTCAAAAGAAAATAAATGCAAGGCATAAGTGACAACTAATAGAATCCAAATGTGAACTTAAGCATAGTGGGGTTCTATTAGGGTGTTACAATCTCTTACAAAATTCAAGTCCAATTCAAAGTGCTTGGACTTAGAGTGGAGAACTGGATTTGCAACTAAGAGAACCGCACCCAAGTTGTCACAACTCACTGCAGGGGTTGAAACTGAAACTCTAGGTTCATTTAGTAGTGTGGAAACCCACAACAACTCAGTTGTGAAGAAGCCTAGCCCATGATATTCAGCCTTAGTGCTGCTTCTGGAAATTGAATTTTGCTTTCTAGTTGTCTAAGAGATTAGATTTGGTCCAAGAAAAACACAAAACCCTGTTGTGGACTTCCTGTCATCAAAATCAGAACCTAATATGAGACTTTGTACCCTGTCAGCTGGATGTTGGAAGACTTTCTAATGTGAAGGGCAAATGAGGTTGTACCAATCAAGTACCTTAGAATGCGTTTTACTACAGTCCAGTGAAATTCTAGTGGAGCTTGCATAAATTGACATACCCTATTCATTGAGTATGCTATTTCTAGCCCGGTTATCACAAGGTACTACAAGCTGCCTACAATTGATCTGTATAATGCTAGATCATGAAAGGTTGTACCCCCATGTGCTGATAGCTTGCATGAAAAGGGCATAGGTGTAGTATAGACCTTGCAGCCACCCACCTAAGCCTTTTTAAGTAGGTCCTAAATATACTTAGACTGGCATAGATGAATACCACTTACTGCTGTGTGCTTGACTTCAAGCCCCAAGATATAATGCAAAGTTCCCATGTCCTCTCTAACGCAAATTTATGATGTAGCTAACTGATAAGACTTGAAATTTCCAGGGGTGCACTGCCTGTAACAATGATATCATCCACATAAACTAGAATGAATGTGGCTGATGTTGGAGTGAATCGAGTGAAAAGAGAGGCATCTGATTTAGTTGACTGAAAACCAAATTGAATAAGGCATTGGAGAGCTTTTGGAACCAAGCTCTAGGTGCTTGTTTGAGGCCATACAAGGCCTTGGCTAGCTTGCATACTAGTGAACCATGACCAACCTCAAAGTCCTTTGGTTGAACCATGTACACATCTTCCTGAAGATCCCCATTTAGGAAGCCATTATTGACATCTAGTTGCCTTATGTCCCAGCCTTTAGATAATGCTAGAGAGAGTACTAATCTGATTGAAGTTGGCTTGACAACTGGACTAAAGGTCTCAAAGTGATCCAAGCTAGGCCTTTGATTGAAGCCTTGAGCTACATGCATAGCTTTATATTTATTTAGGGAACCATTTGAGTTATATTTCACTTTGAATACCCATTTGCTTCCTATGGGCTTCCTACGTTGTGGTAAAGGCACCAATTTCCAGGTGTTGTTCTTCATCAATGCATCATATTCTGTATTCATAGAAGACTTCCATTTTGGACTAAGAAGAGCTTGTGAAGTTGACTTTGGTTCAAGTGCAGTTGAAAACAGTTTTATTTTTCGAATTCCAGCCTTGGCCCTAGTTTTCATAGGGTGTGTATTATGAGCTAAAGATGAGGCATTAGGTAGGGATAGCAATCCAGTTGTGGTAGATAGTAGAGGAATAATACTAGGAGCTGGATTCTAAATAGATGTTGAAGCTGGGACAGAACTCACATTGACTGCTAGTAGCTGTGCAGCCTGTGGTACAATAGCTGGAGCAGCTTTGCTTACTGGAGTTGGTACCTGAGAACAGATAAGAGGAATGACAGGTACTAGGGAAAGCATAACAGACTCAATATGAGTGGATTTCTGTAAAAATCCATCAGCATAATCCCTAAATGGGGATACAGACTCATCAAATTGAACATCTCTAGCAATGAATATCTTTCCTGATTTATCTAAGCATTTTTAACATTTATATTATGGTGCATACCCTAGGAATACACAACGTTCAGATCTATATGCCAGTTTATGTTTGTTATAGGATCTAGTAAGAGGAAAACATAAACAGCCAAACACTTTTAGAAATTCATAGGAGGGTTTATGCTGAAACAGTTTTTCAGATGGGGACTGATACTGTAAAAAGGGAGTAGGTAGCATATTAATTAGATGAGTAGTAGTAATGAAAGCCTCATGCCAGTAGTTCATAGGCAGGGAAGCTGCTGCCAGCACTGTAAGACCCATTATGGTAATGTGTCTGTGCTTCCTTTCAGCCGATCCATTTTGTTGATGAACGTAAGGGCAAGAAAACCTTTGCATAATTCCTTCTTGTTTCAAAATAGAGCTTAAAGCCACAAATTCTTCAGCATTGTCGGATTGCAGGCATTTCATTTTCTCACCAAGTTGGAGTTCAACCATTTTCTTAAATTACAAAAATGTAACATGTCAAAGATCTACTCACTTAAAAAAGTTTTCATTTTGGAAAGATTAGTCACCACAGTAAAAAAAATCACAATTATCATTTTTTTCTTTATTTATCTAATAAATTATCGATATCATCATATTTCACAATAGAATTATTAATCTCTTTGTAGATCGCATGGTAAACTACTCAGGTACATAAATAAACTTTGATAATGAATGATGGATTAATGTTTTAGCGGCTTAATTCGCCCAAGTCAGGTACAGTTTTTTTTTTTTTACCCTGGTGCACTAGTACACTAATTTTATAAAAAGAACCTCGCCAGCCAGTATATTCTAACCTAAGTAGTACTACATGTTTAATTCTTGACATAGACAGTTGTTCCCACCAAATAAATGGAACACGACTAAACATAAGACACTATGAATGGGATGGAATAAGAAAAGGGTCACTTGGCAATGAAGAGGGTGTGACGCCTTTTCCCGTCATGTCTTGACCAAGACCAAGTTATTTGAAAGCTCAAATAGCCGCTAAAAACACTATTTTAGAAGGACTTCATGGCGTTGTTTTAGGTGCATTAATTTGAAGTTCTGATAAGAATGGAAATAGGAAAGCAATTCCAAGAGTAAAACAGAAGACATTAAACCAAGAATTTAATTTGATAATTCTCTCGAACTTTAAAAGCATTCTAGGGTATAAATTATGATATGTTTTATGGTGAATATCTTATCTTTAAATTTATTATAGACCTCCTATTATTAGTTATAAAATCAAATCATCTAATAAAAATAATAATCATCCAATAATTAATAATAAGATATTGTGATAGACCTTAAAATTTAAAATCCACCTTATAATTTGCAATAAATTATGTAAAGGGGAGTCACAGGAAACACGGGCATTTGTCTGTTTGTACGCCGCAATAGTTTCATTTTCATTAGTTGAATTTCTGCTTTTCCGCATGTCATTAAAGTTATAAGTGGAAATTTACGGTCATCAACTCTAAAAGTCGATTACATTAGTATGATTTCAGCTTGTACCTTTAATATATGCATGTTTCTTAATTATTATATAAATACTACATTAGTTTTAGTGTCATTTTCTTCAATATGGAATGATGACTGAGATTATACAGTAATATGGGGTTGAAAGTGTAATTATCACTGTGTGGAGAAGTAAATCTCGCACCGTGCGAGAAATTAAGAAAAAACATTTTTTTATTTTTTAAAGTTAAAAACTGGCTTCATACGAGATTTTGAAGAAAAAATATTAAAAAAATGCACTTTCGTGCGTGCTGGACGAGGCACTTTCAGTGCAAGAATGATTTGCTCAACACCAATGAATAATAACATAAAGCTGGTCTTTTTGTTTTTCTTTTTATTTTGTTTTAATAAACCCCAACTTTGCTCTAAAATATATAATATAAGTGGTGTCTTTATTTTAGATTTTAGAAAACAAACAGTATCAAAATTAAATTTTTGATGTATTTGTTTCATATTTTAAAAAACTTAATTATGAAACTTATATTATAGATAATTAAAAAAATTGAAAGCTAGTTATCTTAGATTCAAATTATTTTAAAAAATTATCTAATTATACAAAAATATTTATTTTGCAAAAAAAATGATTTTGAAGGGCTAGAAGTTGCAAGGTGTTAACCCCCTCAACACTAATGAATAACATAAAACTGGTATTTTTTTTAATTTGTTCTTAAAATATATAGTATAAGTGGTGTCTTTATTTTAGATTTTAGAAAACAAACATTATCAAAATTAAATTTTGAATGTATTTATTTCATATTTTAAAAAAATTAATTATGAAACTTATATTATATATAATTTAAAAAATTAAAAAAAATTTAAAGTCACTCTTTCATCTCAAAAAAATTGAAACCTAGTTATCTTAGATTCAAATTATTTTAAAAAATTATCTAATTATAAAAAAAAACTTGTGAAAGTCCCTTTTATGTATAATTGAAAAATCTAAAAAGTTATTTTTTTTCAAATTGTTTTTTTTTTTTGCTTTCACAGAGAAAATAAAAAATAGATTCTTTTTTAGATTTTAGTTATTTTTTAAAAAAAGAGTATCGTAGTATTAATTTATCATTAGAGATTATCTTAAAAATTAGTATGACTCATATATAATATTATAGAGTAAAAGGTTAATTTCTAAATTTTAGTGATAAAAATTATTTATATAAATGATTTAAAATTTTATTGTGAGCATTTACTTGAAATAATTCTTTTTGTTTATTTTCTATTTGAATAATTGGTTTTAGCTTTTAGTTTTTTTGAATTATTTAAATCTCATAGAGGTTTTAAGATGTCAAATTTAAAATTGTAATACAAAATTTTAAAATAATTAAGATGAACTAAAAATTTTAAATCTTATGTTTAAATTTGTTTAAAAAATATAAAAATAAATTTTAATTTTAGATTTAATTATTTATATAAATGTGTGATCTAAAATTTTAAAATAATAAAATATTAACACAATAACTATTTTTATACTAAAGTAGTTATACTTGAAATAACTATGTGTGATTACAATATTCACATTACATCAAACCACAAAGAAGTACATGTAAAAGAAATGATAAAATAAAAATACTAATAACTATTTCCCCTTAGGCGGCTTCTTTCCTGAAGGCCACCATCTGGAAGGTGGCCAAATTTTTTCTCGTAACCCAAAGCCAACCCCTCTCTGAAAATGTGCGCTAGGACTACTACTCCTCCTCGTATTGTCTCTCCCTTCCTCATCCATTCCTCCCTCCTCTATCCCTCCAGTGACATCTCCTGCAGATTTAGATTTAGGTGTTGCCACAAGGGTAGATGAAGATGTGCCTTCCTGTACTGGCTGGGCCAATATATGTCTAACTGGGGAGAGTATTGGCTGAGGTTGGTATACATCTTCCTGTACACCAGGTTCACTAGCTATTACATTCAGATCAAAGTCATGCCGAGGTGCAGATATAGCATCATCAAGGTAGTAAGAACTATTCATACCAAACTCAGTGCCACTGCTGTCAACAAACCTTTTTCCTTGACTCAGAAGGCTCCTTGAACCCCATTGGCTGCCTCTTACATCTAGGGACATTCGCGATAGTTCAACACTATGTCGGCTCTGCATTGGAGAAAACTGCTGAATATTCCCACTTAAATTCAACCATTGATCCGCATCATCATTTGTAACAGGTAATGGTACATAGGCATCCTACTATTGAGGGGGGTGGCAAAGGCACAAGGAATGACTAAAACTGTAGGGATGACTAAAACTATAGGGATGACTGTGCCCATGACTGGTCTGGCTGATGATGTGGGAATGGTTGGTCCGACTGATAAAATGGGAATGGCTGGTACTGTGGGAATGCTTGGTCTGGCTCGTGATGAGGGAATGACTGGTGCTGAGGGATTGGCTGGTCTTGCTGCACTTCAGGGGACAACCATAACCAATTTCTCGCATATTCTATATACCAGTCTCGGTAATCATCTGATGGGACGTAATTGTTAGTGGATTGTCCTTGCAATAAACAGTCATGTCGAGACTCCCGCAACATAATTCACCCTTGATGCTTTTGTCTCCAGTCAGTTAGTTTTCTACCCCATAAGTCTTTATTATGCGATACTTCTAGATTGTGGGGTAAGGAAGGAATTGGTTGATCAAACCCGAATTGACGCATCACACGGTCAGTCGCATGCCACTCTTTTGTTTCAAAACATATCAGTGGACTAACAGTTGACCATAAGGGACGCTCAACTCGCACATCATTTTGGAATGTGACCATCAATTGGTGGATCTTGATATGGTTGCCACACAAACTGCATTAATAAACATGTTACATAAGATATACAAATAATATTCAATTTGACAATAAAAAAAAGTCTTTGCTATATTAATATCTACCTGATCAAATTGAATATGATCCAATGCAAGCTTGATATTATGGAGATCATTGTATTGAGTGTTACGTGGATACCGATAATGCTTCCATATGTGAAATATTTGTTTAGTTTAAATATAATCTTCATAACAACATAAATATTTATTTAAAATATTTTTACCTCATAGCAAGGGGAAAATCAAATGGCATGGTTGGCAAATGAGCCAACCATAGGAGCCGCTGCCATGCCCACACTTGCAATAGTACCATGCAACCAGTAACTTCTTTTGTATTATTACGTGAAGCACGATCTAGCCCATGATAAAGTGCAGAGAGACACACTGACCCCCAACTATACAACCTAATGTGTTCGAAATTTTCAAGCAGTGACAGAAATTTTCCATGCACCATGCTTGTGCTTTTATTTGGAATTATGAAATGACCCAGCATAGATAAGATATACCACGAGCATGGCATGCTATCTGCTATGCCGTATTATATGAAAGTGAATTTAAATGAATTGTAAGCTAGTCAAATTTTATTTCACCGGCAACAACATCAGTTGGTCCTGGCCGACCACCAAGCAGCTGGTCACATATATTCCTAATTACTTCTGAGTTGCCGTTAGTGCTTCCAATAACTGGAAAACCTTCAATACGAAGTCCCAGCACAATCGCAACATCCTCTAGTATAATTGAACACTCCCCACAACGAAAGTGAAATGTGTGTGTTTCCGGCCTCCATCTTTCAACTAATGCACTTATAAGATATTTATTTATTCCCATGTGGCAAATCCGTGCAATGTGGTGAAAACCAACTTACTGTAGATGCTCATGTATATGCACCACGGGTGGTTCTATGAATAAATGACGGGGCTTCAACAGTTCTCTCTCCTATAATAAATAATAATTTTTTCAGTATCTATCCGTATAATAACAACATGAGGCTAATAAAATCCTTTAAACTAAAAATACATTTTTAATTAAAAAAATTATAACACATGCATTGTCTAGATATATTAATTTAAAAATGCATAAAAAAAGTACAATGAATATTTATTTTAAAATGATAGACTAAGTCCTACGGGTCTAAAATCTGAAAATTCCCATGGCATCATTTGGAGTAATAACTTTTGGGACATTACATAAACATTTCGTCTTAGTGGTGAAAATTTAATATTAATGTGAATTTAGGTTAAAAAGATAAAAATATTTCTCTTTGTTTTAACATGACTTATAACCAACATCTTTCATACAAGTAAACATGACATGTACATGAAACATGATTGACCTGAGAGCTTTTTGCAAAATGTGAGACTCATGCTTGCACTACAGCTCGACTTGTCAAAGCACATCCTTGTTTTTAAGCTAGAAACTAATATTATCAAAACTCCTTTGCTGGCATTCTTGTGCCCTTAGGTTTCTAATGTAAAAGACAAGTGCTCCAATTATTGTAAAAATATTTAAAACACTGTTTGGTTTAATTTCTAATTTAGTATCTTAATTTTATCTAAGTTATCCTTTAAACTAAAAATACATTTCTAAACAATTGAGAATGTTGTTACCGTATCTAAGTTCTGGCTATTCCGCATGGGTAAGTTATTTGATAGAGATTTACCATTAAGCCACCGAAACAATCTTACTCAGTAAAGACAAAAATAAATTAAAGCATGTAATCAAAGAAGCACCATAATACAAGCAAGTTTTAATCATTGCTATAAAAAAAATCTAAAAAACTAATTTTATATTAAAAAAATATGATTATTAAATTTTCAAAAGGCAAGATCTACTAAAAATAATAGAAATATTATTTTTTATTATAGAGGCAGATCTATTCAAGATGCAGGATCTATTAAAACTTATTATTTTTCTCTAACTAATACAAATAACAAAAATATTATGACAGAAAAATAAATATTAACTTACAATATTTTGACAAACTTTTACTTATACATGCTCACTAGAAATTATTGTATTATCAATTGGCATTTTTTCTCTCTTCACTGCCTCACTGGCCTCCTCCCTGCACAGCCTCAATGCACCACCGGACCCTCAACTACTCTTTCTTCACACTTCATCTTCACAAGCTCCAGCATCCCATTTATAAGCCAACAAATGCCCATAAAAGTGGTAAGCTAGCAAGTTGTCTCCAGTTCAGCCAAGATTCTCGCGTGCATTTGAGGGACAAGAGGGGGAGTTGACGTGTGAGGAACATGCATAGGGCGGGACGTAGCTTCGCACATGGGGGAACGACGCATGGCCTGCATGCACTGCCTCCTCCAAATCTCTCGCACCATGCACTATTTAGAAGGTGCCAACAGAAGTTCGACGCATGGAGAGCTTGCAGAGGCCAAGAGCAGCACAGAGCAGGGGGAGGCAACGCGTGGCAATGTCGGGTACAGCACTAAAAATCTCGCTTCATGTGAGATTTTGCTCCAGCCAATATTGTTTCAACACGTGGTGAGGTGGGGTTTAGCGCTCAAAATCTCGCTTCATGCGAGATTTCCTCCAGCCAATTCTATTCCGACACGTGGCCTGCGTTTTGAACGTGATTTGAGGATTTCACGTGCTGTACAGTGTAAAAATCATTAGCTGGGATACAAATCTCGCATTATGCGAGATTAGAAAAGCCATAGTGGGTGTAATTTTCTCTCAAATCTCATATTATTGTTATTCTGTCATACAAAATCCGTAACAAAATCATTTTTCCTTAGTTTTACTGGACAGAGTTGAAATGTTGCCTTCCGCAAGTTTATGTGATTTTCATGGTCAAGTCATTTTCATGATGGCCCATTGTTTTGGCTGCTCTTGTCCTCTTTATTTTTCCTCGGCACTGCTTTTGCTACCCCTGCCTGCCTTATTCAACTTTGTACTCCAAGTTAAGTAACATTTATTATTTAAACATATTGTTAAAAGTTTTTACTAATATTTAAAAGTGTCATTGAAAATGTAAAAAATATACCAAAATTGTTTAATAACACGTTTCAAGTGTAATATATAGTCCATGTTGTTAAATAATTTTATTAATACTATTGTATAGAATTTAGCAATATTTTTTTAAGCATTGATAAAACTCAATTATATTATAGTGTTTGGGTCAAATAATGTAGAAATTAATAAGTATAAATCAATTAATGGATACATGGGTAAAATAAATATAAGTTAATAAACCATGTATTAAAACACATAAATGAAGAGTATTTATCTTTTATCTTTTAATTTTATTTTTAGAAAAAAAACCAATGATATTCCATCATCATCATAATTTTTTTTTGTACAACTAAAAAATAACATTTATTTTAAAATGAAACTAGTATCGATCAACAGAATATATATTCCTTGTACTTAAAATTTTGGTCCACTAAGATCATGTTTCTTTCCAAATTTTCAAAATATTTAAAAAGCACATCACAAAAATCAAATGCAGGACAGAATATACTAAGCTTATAATAAGTATCAAATCAAACAAATCCACTCGAAAGTCCAAACAGATTATTGCATGTTACACAATCAACCCTCTTGAAAAGGGAATTGTTCCCCCAACAACATTATCACAATACGTGGCATCATTTCCCTTATTACAACATCCCCTATCATCTCCTATTACCTTACACACACCGTTTCTGTTTCGATCCCTACACATCCCGAATCCCACGTACGTCAACATCAACCCTCCAAGGGACCACTGTGCAGCACCACCGTCTCCACCGTGAGGCCCGGCCCGAACCCGAACAGCACCCCCCACTCCAACCCTTCTCCGGTGGTGCCCTTCCCTTCCTCCTTCGACCTCCTCCTCATCTCATCCAGGATGAAAAGGACACACGCACTTGACATGTTCCCATAATCCTCTAGCACTTGCCGCGTGGCACGGAGCTTCTCCTCCTTCAGCTGGAGCTTAGCCTCAACCTGAAATATAGAGTATTTACTAACAGATTATTTTTCCAAAAAAATAAAAATAATAATTATGTTCTTATTTTAATTCATGATGAGATAAATGAAAATAATATGATGAAAAAAATAAATAAATTATTTAAGAATTTGAATATGGACTGAAAAGAAAATGAACGCAGGCAATCTATTTTCTCTTCGTTTGGGCTCATTTCTCTCTCTTAAAAATCGGGATCAAATAAGAAAATTAAAAATTATATTTTCTAAATAATAAAATTAGAATTTTCTTTTTTTCACTCAATCTTTTATCTTTAGCCCATTAAATTTTTAAAAAATAATTAACTGATAATTACTTGGTGGTCATTTTATACAGTGAGTACACAAAAATTGAATCCATGAAATTATTCTATTCTTTCACACGGAAACTTCTTAATAGAATTAATAATATTTCATTTTACTTGTTCAGTAATCTTTCAAACAACTGAAAGGCTAATTATCTGTATCTAGTTTGCCTCTTTTTTTAAAAATTAATTTCATTTTACTCTAATTAATTAAAAAAACCAACTATGTAAAAAAAATTATTTAAATTTTTTTAATTTATAAATTATTCTTGAACTTAATATAAACTAATTTTATTAACCTCCCACCTGGTCCAATATGGCGGGTCCACCAGGGTGCGCGATCCAGAAGAGAGAGTTCCAGTCACTAATCCCAATCGGCGCAAAAGCCTCCACCAAGCTCTTCTCAATGTTCTTCGAAATGATCCCCGGAACATCCTTCAGCAAATGGAACGTCAGCCCAACCTCCCTGAGATGCCCATCGATGGCCCCCTCGGAGTCCGGCAGTATGGTCTGCGCCGCCGACACAAGCTGGAACATCGGCCTCTCCACCGCAACATCAGGATCAGCTCCGACAATCACGGCGGCGGCACCGTCACCGAACAGCGCCTGCCCCACCATGGAGTCAAGGTGCGTGTCGGAGGGCCCACGGAACGTGACGGCGGTGATCTCGGAGCACACGACGAGGACGCGCGCGCCCTTGTTGTTCTCTGCGAGGTCCTTGGCGAGGCGGAGGACGGTGCCGCCGGCGAAGCAGCCTTGCTGGTACATCATGAGGCGCTTGACGGAGGGGCGGAGGCCGAGGAGCTTAGTGAGCTGGTAGTCGGCGCCGGGCATGTCGACGCCGGAGGTGGTGCAGAACACGAGGTGCGTGATCTTGGATTTCGGCTGGCCCCATTCTTTGATGGCTTTTGTGGCTGCTTCTTTGCCGAGCCTTGGGACCTCTACTACCACTATGTCCTGCCTCGCGTCCAGCGATGGCGCCATGTAGGCGCACATGTTTGGGTTCTCCTTCAGGAACTCCTCTGTTAAGTGCATGTACCTCTTCTTGATCATGGACTTCTCGCCTGCATCATGAGAGACGAACGCGTGCCTTTTTCAGATAGGAAAAAGTAGATCATGATTTAAAAGGCCATGAGATCTGGTTGATTATTTTTCCCATTTGAGGTTTTCATCTCTGATTTTTATTTTTTGCTTTTTTTTTTGTTCAAAATCTTATGAATAAAATATTAATAATATATAAAATTTAAAAATTTCAATAGTTTTTAATTATTTATAATTAAAAATAAGATCATATCTCTCAATAATTCAAATTTTTAAAATATATAAAATCAATGAGAAACACGAATGTTAATTACACACAGCGAGCATCAATATCATAGAATTACGAGGCAAAAATCAAATAGTAAATCTTATTTTTAAATTTTCATTTTCTTTTTTTTTTTATAAATAAATTTTCATTTTCTCTTTTACCCTTCCTTTCACAAAATTTTAAAAGTATAAAAACAGAAAATGAAAAAAAAATGAAAAAACAACTTTATTACCGGTTTTTGAAATCATATGTGGTGTGTCCCAACCATAAGTTTTAAAAATCTATAAAATCAAAGATCAAAATATAAGTGTTGATTACAAAAGGAGTCACCTACCAACAATTATCAGGCAAAGATCAAATAGTAACTCTTATTTTTCAATTTTTAGTTTCTATTTTTACCCTTCCTTTCACAAAATTTTAAAAGTACAAAACAGAGAATTGACAAAAAATAAAAAATAAAAAAAAATTAAAAGCGAAACCAGATATACCTGTTAGACGTATTTCTCACTTAAAGTTTGTATATTTTTTATTTGATTAACTAAAATGCCAGATAACCAAAAACTATGAATAAAATGGATATATCTCTTCAATTCATTCAACAATTATTGTAATTCTGTCGATAATATTTTCCTGATAATACAACGTTAGTATTTGTTCAGGGAAAAAGCAACAAAAAAAAATACGTGAAAGCTAATCTGGTTTTAAGAGGTTAGAACTTTGTTTGTACGTACTATTAAAACAATAGTTTGGAAAAACAGGCATATGAATATTCCTAACTATTGTTACTAAAAGTATCCATTTTTTTATTATTTTCGAAATTATATTGGTTGGCGAGTGTGGGGGTTGTGACATGAAGAATATGGAAACATACACATGCGCTTGAACTTCTCTTTGAGATCGGTCATGTGCTCGCTGTTGGTGATTCGGAAATAATAATCAGGGTACTCATCTTGGTTCACGCAGTTGGAGGGGTTGGCAGTGCCGATAGCCAAGATAGTGGCTGGGCCACTTGAGCGCTGTGCGTTGCGGATCTCCTCCACGCTCACCATTTTCTCTCTTATGATTCAATTGAAAAAAAATGAAGACAAAGTGGTTTTGCTTATTTAACTATACTTAGTGCTCCTAATTTTGCTTCTATTTATAAGTTGCAAGGTGTGTAATATAGGTAGTAACAATTGGCTGAAGACAAAGAGTATAAACGGAGGAGATTTGCTGAGATAGGATGAGCTGGTGTGTTTACTTTGTTAGGAAGTGGCCCTATAAATTACGCTTTTGCAATAAAAAGAATTGCAAAGGCGCAGTTTCCAGAAATTGAGTGCAGGGTTTTGTAAGGGTCATTCCTTTCGTTAAATATCTGTGTTGGCCGAGTGGGTAGGTTGGAGGGACGGTTAGATGAGAGGCCACGTGTCACGAGAGGTAGGCTGATTAACCGGTGGTAGATGTGAAGCCACATACCAAACGAGAAACAAAAACGTTGCACACTCTTCTTTCGATAAATTGCGCCCTGCGGAGCCCTTTATTTTTTTATTCATCACAATGACCTCTCCACTCCACGTCCCGGGAGATGTTAAATAGAATGGCTCGCTTTAGTTCGGTGTCCCCCGGTAAAAGAATGTGAAAAATGAGTACGGATGAGTTGGCCCGTTAAAATTAAATAAACTAAAATAATTAGTTTTGTTTATTTTGTGTTAGATTGGGGTCAGGTTATCAAAGAAAAAAAATTTAGTAGTTTAATAATTTTGTTTAAAAGAAGTTTTTTAAATTTTTTATTAATTAATCCATATCCAAATTTTCAATATCCATAGCAATTATGTACCGACTCATTATATTTAATCATTTATATATATTATATTATAATTTATTATGTACAATGTATAGAGGTGTCAAAAGGACGGGCCCGTCTCGTTTAGATTCGCTACATCCATTTAGGCCTGCTCTGCCCTTTTTTTTGTGAGCTTCTGGTAGGGTAGGCTAGCCCCACCAAAATAAAATGGATTGAAATAGTTAGTCTAACTTATTTTAAGGTGGGGTAGCGGGTTGGCGAAAATAAAAAATTTCAAAACAAATATTTTTTTTAATACTTTAATGAATTTTTTTATTTATATATATCCAAATTTTCAATGTCCATAACAACTATACACTAACTTTAACTAAAAAATGTTATTGTTAATAGTATTGTTTGTGATTCATGACATTGTTTTATTTCTAAATTTTAACTTTGAGCAAATAATATCAACTGTACAGCGTTACTTTCTTGGTGAGTGTACACATTTCTTACCTTTTTTTTTTTTTGCTTTTTTGGGTCACACGTTTCTTACTTTTCTTTACCAATAAATTGTGAATTTTTTTCCAAATACAAAAAAAGACTTGGCCTTTGGATCAAACCCACCGCAACATGTCTGAATCCGCTGTAGGGTGGGTTAGGCGGGTTGGAATTTTTTGTAGGCTAAAATTTTCAACCCAGCCTACTAAAAATAGCGATTTTGTTAAACCAACCCGGAGGGTTCAGCCTGTTCAGACATCTCTAACAGTGTACGTGTTTCATCCTTGTTTAGGTCCGAAATATGTTAAATTTAGTTTGGACTTGGTCTAATGTCTCTTTGGGTTGAGCCTTTGAATATTGCAAAATAAAGATTATCAAATTGTGAAATTTTTATTCTTATAAAAAAAAAAAAAGAAAGGCTTGGCCTGCAGGCCCCTAAATTCACGGGTTAAATGGGATGGGTTAGGTGGGTTAAAATATTTGGCAGGCTCAAAAGTTTAGCCTAATTATTAAAAAAGACAGCTTCAATGAATCAAGCGCGTGTTGACATCTCTATATGCCACCAATGTTGAGCCAAAGGATTGTTTTCTTTCCATAAAAAAGTTTCGGAGTACTTTGTGTAGGATAAAATTGTTGTCACATTTAATGATAATATCTTTTTAGACTTGTACAAAATATGAGTTGAACTAAGTCCAGTTAGGTTAAATTTGATTTTTCTTTTTTACTAAGCCGACATCTTAGAATAGTACAAATTACATCTATTATAGTTGTAAATTACTCAATTCTAGGGGTAATACAATCAAATTTGGCTCTGATTGGAAGTAAGTTTGTGAAAACAATGAATTGAGAAAGGTTGATAATTGTGTTATCACCTTTCCTAGTGGATTTAGTCATATTGCTAATGTTTACTTCGACTGAAACTATCTGTTGACACCAAATTTTACTAAGTGTCAAGTTATCAAATTAATGATTGACTTTGACAAGTTCAAACATTGGTCAAAGGTCTGATAACTAAGGGTTGACAAAATTGTAAAATTAACAAAGTCTCTAATTTGTCAAATTATATCTCGACCAAAAGGAAGGGTAGTTGACAATTAGTACTCAGTTTGACAACTCAATATTGACAGTTCTAACATCCGATGTTTGACAAGTCGAAGTTGAAGTTCGTCATATGGGACTTGGAAGATTTTGGATAAAGTAATAAGAAGCTGAAGATAACTATCATACATAAGGTTCAACAAGTCAAAGTGGAAGTTTGTCACTTGAAGACTTAGAAAATTTTGAAGAAGTTGAAGATGCTACCAGAATGAACCCCTCACGTTGTTCATCAATTGATAGTTATTGACAGTTTCCAGCGGTTATTGGCAGAAATTTGGCAAAGATGTGATAAAGTGGATATCGAAGATCAAGTGACAAAGATAATAACTGTCAAAGCCACGTGGACGACATCCAAGAGCAACCAGAAGACAAGTGTCAGAATCCTAGAGTCCAAGACTATCTATAAATACTAGTTCTCTACAAATTGTAAAGGGTTAGAATTTTCACTCACACACTCACTTTAAGAACGTCTCCAATGACTGAATAGAGTCCAGAGTTAACTAAGTATTGTTCTCAACCCTCTCTTTTGCTCTCCTAAGATTAGATTTCTTTAAGTTCTTTACATCTCTTTAGGATTTCTATACTTTAATTACAATTTGTCAATCAATTTGCATTATGCATTTCTTCTTCTTCTTCTTCTTTAATCCGTCAAACGCCACACACAAGCACAACACGAAATCACTTTTCATTCCATCCTCATTCGTAAAAAAGCAATTTGAAACTTAATTCTTCTGGTGGAGAACCCAAGAGGAGTAGCTTTTCGCTCCCTGAATCGACATCTTGAAAAGCAAAGGCTGTCATTCAAACTCTTAGAGTTTGTCGATTCATGCATTGTTTGGAGCAGTTTGGTTTCCTACACAAGGAGTTTGCTAATTATTTGTTGTTGACAAATAAGTGCTAAAATCTACCATAAACACTATCCAATCTCTATCTTCTAAATGTCTTTTTGTTTATATTTCACATAATATACTATTAGCTACGAAAATGGTTGTCCAATAAGACGTCCAATTACAAGTACTCGAAACGCACTCCACCATTGATTTGGATATGTATTTTCCACATCAATATTGGTTAGTTGTATTCTTTTCTAGGTCGATACTCCTTGGTTATTTAGTGGCATGCTTATTAACTATGATTTCGTACAATCAACTATTATCAACATACTGAAGTTAATACTTATTTATGGATAAGAATTGTCACAAAAAACTTCTAACATAATTAACATACTTTCTTAGAAAATTTGTATCAATTGTGATTATCATATGTAATGAACCCGCCAAATGTCCATGAATGTGCCATGTGCAATGCACATGAAATCCTACTACTCTCTCTATCCACTTTTAATTGTTTTCTAGGAAATCAATAAAAGTTTGATAAATTAGAAATTCAATGTATCTGGACACGTAAAGTTGTACAAAATATGAGTTAAATAGAGTCTAGTTAGGTCAAATTTTATTTTTTTTTTCAATCGAGCCATTTTATTGAGCCTAAATTCAACTCGATAAAAATTCAACTAATGACCCAATTGAAATGAGATATTTGACTTTTAAACAATGTATAAAGATTATGAATAGTGTGTAAAGTTTAAAATTTTAGAAATAAGGGACAAGTTAAAAGATATGTTTTTGTACATATTTAATAACAAATCATATCATTATAAAAGTAATATTGAGTTATGTAAAACACATTAATTAAAGTATAAAATTTTATAATTTATCTCTAAGTATTAAAAACATTAACATATAAAACAATTTTTTGAGTCCAAACTAAACCGGGTTACAATTTGAACTTAATTCAATAAGTATATTAGGTTAATAATGGCTGCCTACAAAAGCATGTAAAACACCACGAGTGCATGAGTCATTCAAGTAATATAATAGTGAGTGAAAGAGTATTATATCTGCAAGGATTAGACAGAAGTATGCTAGCTATCAACTAAAGTACCATATTCAGGCTCAAGCAATATTGATTTAATGAGAATTAAGAGAAAATAAGTAAATGAACAATTAACTAAGAAAACACTAACACAGACTACAAACGAAAGATAACCAAAGTTAAAAGGCCTAGAGGACTTCTTTCACCCTCTTTACTTAGATATGCAAATTACTTAAATAAGCATCAACAAGTTAGTTGTGAATTTTATCTCTTTTAACTATTTGTTAGCATGCCAATAATAGTTAAAAGTTTATATCTAGGTCAATGAACTGTATCTCCTTCACCTGAAACATAAGTGTCCTTGTAAATTAGTGTGAAATCAACCTATTGAAAACTAACATTAAGAATATACTATACAAGGCCAATGGATATATGTTCCCATCCCATTGACTAATCCTCACAGCTAAGCCAATTAAGTGTAAAAAAACAAGCATTTACCCATAACCAATGTCTAATATCCCTATTCCTATGTCTAGTTCAAGAGAATTCCCAAATCAACTTAAATGGTAGCCAAACATATAAGAGGATTAAGATAAGAAATGGGTAATCAAAACCAACAACATTAATATTCAAACAAGTAAATCTACAAGTATCTAAGATCCATAGAAGGGTCCAAAGAATCCTTAGCTACAAGTTTAGCTATCCATGACAATAAATAAGAAAACCACTAATTCAAGAAATATAATGAACATTAAAGAACAAAAAAGAGAAAGGAAAAGATGAACAAATGGTGCTTCAATCCTCCTCTAAGCTTTTAGCTTTCAATCTCCAACATTAATCTCTATCTAGTGTTTGCTTCTCCCAAAAAATAGGTTTTCTCTCTGAAAATGTGCTAAAAAACGCAGAAAAATGAACCCCCACTTTGCTACCATAAAAACTGGTTTAAAATTTTACTAAAAATGGGCATGGGCTGCTGATCGCTCCTAAAGGAAGAGTGACACTAGCAAGTATACTAGGTCGTCAAGTAATAGAGTAAAAGGAGGGGTTGTCGTACCCACAGGGATAATTCAAGTACCGATTCTAGCTAATTAGATAACAAGTTGAACAATTGAAATGAAATGATATCAAAGGAATTTGAAGACTAAAATGCTAAAGCAATGTAAAAGCTATTTAAGAATTGATGGAATTAAATGCTAGGGTGATTTACTTCAACTATGTGTGATTAATATGCAACATGAACATCAATATGCCTTGTCCACATCTCATTGAGTGATGGTGGGATCTCTATGTTCATTAAAAGTCTTTCTCAAGATCATCTAATGCTACTCAATTAGAGTTGAACACCTAATCTCTTAGCATGCCTAACTCTAACTAAGTGATTTAATTATCAAGTCCACTAAGTGATTTAATTATCAAGTCCTTAAATACAACATGAATCATGTTTGCCTATCTCTAGGTGTCATTCAACTCATGGCATTGCATTCATAGGCATGGCTCTTACTCATTCTCTCAAATTTGTAAAAACTCCTATAATCCTAAATTGGTGATGATCAAGCAATTCAAGATAAATAATATCAAATACAATGCTCACTATCAAATAAGAACAAGACATAAATTCATTCACATTAGCATTTTATCAAACACATAGCCTCCATAAATCACCCTAAGCAAAGAAGGTTTAGTTACAAGTCATGGGAGACAAAATAAAATCAACATCAAATGAAAAAGCCATAAATAAGAAAATACTCAAAGAGTTGAAGAGCAATCCCAAGAGAAGTCTCCTTCCCAAGTGCTTGATCTTCAATCTCCTTTCTCTCCAAGCTCTAGCCTTTCCTTTCTCCCATTTCGTGCTTCCTCCCTCACTCCCTGCTCCAATGTGTTTTTATATCAATTATGGGCTATCAGAGTAAGTAATGAGGCCCAATTTACATGGCAGGTTCGTGCATCCACGTTGTAGCGTGGCTATGGCCACGCTGGAGCGTAACTTAAGTGAAAATATCATAACTATGACAGCAACTCACGCTGTAGCGTAGATTGCCACGCTACAAATGGGCTTCGCCAGGACTCAAAGATGCTCCAAAGATGGATTTCTGACATCCCTTCAGCTCCATTTCTTGCTCCTTTGCATGCCTAGCTCAAATGCTTCCCTAATTCTTCTTCCAAAAAAGCTATAATCCAATGGAAAACACAACTAGAATGCAAGGTTAACGTCAGTGTAATCATGCAAGAATTTGAACTAAATGATGTAAAAGTGGCACCAATGGAAACTAAAACAAATTATCAATAAACTAAAAGTTCCAAGAAAACTAAAGAAAAACATAACTCCTAAGGGAGTTATCAGCTGCATCGAGTTGCAACTTAGCAGAACCATCAGGTCGTGGCCCGACTTGCCAAAATGATAAAATGATGTATGCACCTAATAGGTTGCAACCTAGTAGATTTCAGGTTGTGACTCAGTAGCAAAAACTTCATTTTCTTCATTCCTTGCTTCCTCTTGGCTTCCAATTGAATTCTTTTAAAGCTCCAAAATCTACAATTCCCTTTGTCAA
The DNA here is from genome assembly GCA_031216105.1 of Dalbergia cultrata. Lineage (NCBI taxonomy): Eukaryota > Viridiplantae > Streptophyta > Magnoliopsida > Fabales > Fabaceae > Dalbergia > Dalbergia cultrata. The sequence goes on along the minus strand of CM062353.1, from coordinate 22,234,093 downwards.
AAAATCATCAAATGATATTTTAATTAGAAATTTACAATTCAATTGAATAAACCATGCTTTATGACATTGAATTTTCAACAAAAGTTCCAAGACAAGAGTAAGCCAATTCTTCTTGTTTTAAAGTGTTTCACCTAGAAAACAAAGGACAAGACATACAATTTAAGCCAAATTAAAAGCTAAATAACTCTACAAGCTGGAGTTATTAGTTAAATTTCAAAACTCAAACCCAACTAAATTAGTTTTAAGTTGTGAGATATTATCTAGGCTAGGTCCTCAACACCATTACACTTTTGCCTATCTTTCATATATAGTAAAAAATGAAAGGGAAATAATTTTTTCTTTTTTCCTTATGAAAACTTAAGTGTAAAAAAACACATATAAGTCATTATTAGAAATATGCAAGTTACCGATAGATTTTTACCCATGGTATTATCAATGAATTTGGGCATAAAATAGAAAAAAAATTTTTGGTAAGGGTAGGTTAGCACCATATGGCACCAATATTGGTGCACACATGTCCGTTGGTATGTGGTGCAAAAATAAGTGTTTATGTTGCTAACAAATTTTTCATCGGTAATTTATCTGAAATTTTTTTAAAAAAGAATTAGGCCATTTAATTTTGACCGTTTCCATGTGAAATCACTTATATTCACACATATCGACGAATGATGACACATATTGAAAGAGAGTCAAGCATTACCAATAGATTTTCCACCGATAATTGGGTAAGTGGAATGGTGTGCCTTTTATATCCTTGGTTATTGGCGGATAATGATGCAACATAACAAGCCACATTTTCCCTCCCCTCATTCTGCAACTTTTGATTATTTCTTTCTCTCTCTTTACCCTCTTTCCCCATCTCCCTCCCCTATCATATCGCCTCTATTTTTCGGTGATACCTCCACCACCACATCGCTATTTAGTATGGGGAAACCACTTTCTTCATCATCTAGAAGTCCTCTACACTTTAATCAATTTTTATTTTTTGAATTTGGTACATTTTTCCTCCTCCATATTTTGTCACTCATTGTTTTATCTTTTTAATTTTGGATTTGTGACGCCAGCGTCGCCCTTGCTGTGGGGAGACTACATAGTATTTTGATTTGTTAGAAAAAGGTTTCATTAATCATTTATGTACATAATTCATTGTTAAAAATACAATGAAATTATTTTCTTATTTTAGTGGTATTAACTGAAAATAGTTTTAAAATAAAAGATTTTATTTATTTTGATAATAAGAGTTGAAAGTATCAACATTCAAAGTTCATTAAACTCCACCAAAAAATGTTGACTTACGTGTTTTTCACTTGTGCATTGCCACTTGGATTAGACTTTTCCACTATTTATATATAGATGATTTGTAAATATTCTATAAATACAATTGGAAGTGTACTTAACCCTAGATTAGAATGAATTTTCTGCTTGACCTAAACTTTTGCGCCAAAAAAAAAAGGGTGGACTAAATTCTAAGAAATTGGACTAGAGTCAAGTCAATTTTTATGTCCTGTAATAACTTAAACTTCATTTTAAACTTTTTTTAAAAAATAAATCAATCACTACTAGAAAAAGCATTGTTACCGACGGATTTTGTCAATTAGTAATAACTTATTCGTAAATACTTATTGGAAGAAAAAATCCATAAAAAAATGTTACCGACGGATTGTTGCTGCAAAAATCCACCAATAATGAGTTGCAGAATTCACTACCAAATTCGTTAGGGAATAATGACAACTACTGGCAGATTTTTTATTATTAGTGACGGATAATCTGTCGGTTATCATTTAATTTAATTTGTTATTTTTTTAATCGAAGTTTCACCATCATCAGTCGGTAATTATTGAATTTTACAATTTTTTATTTTACTGATGAAATATTCCGTTAGTAATTATAAATTTTATTTTTAGTTTATCGAAGAATTTTTTCATTGGTAATTATTGACTTTTAAATTTTATTTTTTCTTTGTATTTGCATTACCGATGGAAAAATTCTTCGGTAATCATCTAATTTTTTATTTAATTTTTATTTATTTTACCGATGAAAAAATTTGTTAGTAATTATTTTTTTTATAAATATTCTGTAATTTGTGTGTTACCTGATTAGTTAAAAGTTTTTTTTTGTTTAAAGCTAAGTGTAAATATATTTAATAATGAAAAATTATAAAAAAATTCCTAATAAATAATAAACGCAACAAATTTAAGTTCAAAATATAAAATAAATAAAAATATAAGAAAATGTATAGACACAAATATAAAAAATTCAATATATAAAAAAGAAAGATAAAACAATAACTAAAATCAGGAGAAGTCAACGTTATCATCATCATCGTCAGCATCACCATCACCACTACCCTCATCATCGTCATCGTCATCATCGTCATCATTGATGTTTGGTGATGCGGATGAGCTTGCCTGCATCTTCTTTCACAAAGACATCATCTCCTTCTTCATCTTTGTGTCTAGGGCATTTTCCTTGTCCTCCATTTTCTTTTGCATCTTCTGAAAACTGGAGCTATCACTTTGCGTCATTCTCTTGCATACGATGAAGTTTTGCGTATCTTCGATAGTGGACCATGTGTCCGTAGATGCCCCAGTGACAGAGGTAGAGGACAAACTTTTCGAATAAAATGACCCCATGCCATAGATGTGATTCTTTTGTAAGGACCACCGACTACCTCTTGCCACAATTGGTCCGCATCAACCGGTGGACACTCCTCACCAGCTGTGATCCTCTTTTCTCGCTAGGTAGCGTTGCTCATAGGCATGCTATAATAAAATGAAATAAATTAAACCTCTATCAAATATTTGAAATGATAAATTAAATATATTTACAAACAATAAGTGCTCAGGGCATATATACCCAAGCATTCTCTGAGCAAGGATCGACCTATGTCTTGTCTTTCGTGCATGTGTGAGTCTTTCTAAATAACTCATTCTGTGTGGGTGGCCTCTTCAGCTCAGTAGTCTGTAATTTGAGTGAAACATGTAAAACAATAATGAGTGAAAATATAAATTTAACAGAAGGAATTTAAAAAGTGTTTAAAATAATGACTAAATCATCCGGTAACGCATAGACTCTATAGTAGCAGAAGCACCACAATGAACAGATCCACCCTTTTGTGACACTTTGCTCACCTTAGCCTTCAAATACTTGTTTTTAAATTTCTCATTTCTCCAATATTGCCAGAAATAGTCTAGGCTGGCCTGATTTATCCAGCTAGAGGCATCGTCTCGTCATTCCTGGATTTCAATGTACATGTCTTGCAGCCTATGCACACCTAAATACCACAACTCTTTAAGTATCAATCACCAGTTGAAGGTAAACATCAATATTGCTCTTTGGGATTATTGGGGCTAGCGATTATACAAGTTAGAAACATGTAAGGATCTTTCATGCACATTTTTGGAGGGAGATTGTAAGGTGTAACAACCAAAGGCCAACAGGAGTAGGGTTTGTTAAATTGATTATTCGAAGTAAATCCATATGCACAATCAAAGTGTTTCCAGGATTCGTATCAAAATTAGGATAAGTTTGGTCAAAGTGTTTCCAGGATTCGTATCAAAATTAGGATAAGTTTGGTCAAAGTGTTTCCAGGCATCATCATGGGAGAAGTGGGTCATGATACCATCGTTTCTCTTATTCTCAAGGTGTCATCTCATGTGAGGTGCTGAACTCATTGAAGCATACAACCTCTTTAACCTTGGAATTAGGGGCAAATAATGCATTCTTTTATGGGGAACATCCTTATATCTTCCATTTCCATATCTTTTTGGTTTAGACCTAGGGTTTTCACAAAATTTGCATTGGGTTAAGTATGCATCATCTTTGTAGTACAACATGTATCCCTTCAAACAACAATCTACTTTTTCTAATTTTAGCTTGAGTTTTGAAACTAATTTCTTGGCCTGATAGAAATTCTTTGGAATAGAACTAGATTGTAGACTAATATCACTCATCAATGTTGCCCATTGGTCAAACGAACTTTGGCTTTGGTTAGCTTTTGATTTTATAGCTAACATCCTAACTGCTTGAGAAAACTCTGAGTGTATACGCCATTTCCATAGTAAGGCATTTACAACCTCCAATATAGAAAAAATTGTCTCAGCCTCGTCATTAGGAGCTGTGACAAAAGGTTCATAATCTGCATGAATTTATGGACCGACTGTGTCATAAATAATTTTCTCATATCGTCTAGAGTTATCCTCCTAATTAATATTTCCCATGAAATGCTTACCAATATTCACTCTACTTGAACTACCTCTAACATATGTATTTTCAACACTAACATGTTCAAAATTTTGTGTGGCAACTTCCCCATGCATAGTCTAAATCCAATAATCCGCCATAAAGCCATCCTTATACAGATGATACTTAATGGTGTCCATATCAAAATATTTCCTATATTTGCACCTAGCACAAGGACACCTAACTTTTTGCTTATTCATAAATTGTACTGTCTGATAAGTCACCCTTATAAATTGTTCAATTTTTGTATAAAATTCAGGTTTGATTCCCCTGCGACAGGGTGCACCCTATTATACATCCATGGTCTATTTGTGGGAATCAAGCTTCTTGAATGTGTAATTTAACCTAACAAATTCATTTAAAGTTTCATAAATAAAAATCTTATTTAATTATAAATATCTTTCAATAGACTATTTTCTGAAAGTAAGAGTCTTTTAAGCAAATAGATTGTACTCTTTAACTTAACAAAATTACGATAGAACCTCCTCTTAAATTCATATTCAACTCTTAAATTAAGATTCAACCTTTAAATTTAAAAGAAAAATCAGCAGCACCTCCCCTTAAACGAAGACATCCCAAGAAATTGATTTCATGGCATACATATGCCAACCAGTCAACTTAAAATTCACAATATAATCAAACAAATATTTAAAGATCCTAAAACCATTCTAGAGCACACCTCCTTATAACATCACAACATGAATATCTTGCAATCTCTGCATACACAATTAATCTCCATGGCAAACAATGCAAACAAGTAGGGGAAGGACGTCTACATTTTTTCCTCCGCTCATGCAATCCCAATTTCCTACAACTCTATCGTAAAAATCATAAGTCTCTCTTCTAACATAAATATACTTAAATACGGAGAAAAAATAATTACTTACCTTAAAAGAGACAAAAAAATGATATACTCTGCCAAATAAATACTCCAACCATATTCAACTTTTTGTAACAAAATCAATTACTTAGATTAATAACTTCAAAAGAAATACTAATAACTTCAAACCAAATAAAAAGAAGTCACTAATTACTTGTATAGATAAAGAGCATGTGTTTTCTATACATTGATGTCACGACTCGACTTGAGAAAACATAACCAGCACGTGAGGAATCTCATCCCCACATAAACTTTATAACCTCTGAGTCCTCTCTATATGTATATAATAATAATAAATCCATTTATAAAATATCATTTCATCTCTGATAAATCTTTAGCTCTTTTAAAATCAAGCTCATCATCAATAACATTTTATAATTAAACTCTAAATCTACCTCTGTAATGCAAAATATATGAGTTGCTCTCTATACAAAATATCCATGAAGGCTATAATTATGTAAATACAAAATGATCATGATAAATCAATGCAAATCTATCTCTATGGTCCGGGACCCTGTGGCAATGTACATGGAGCACTCTATCTCTAACCAAAAAGCAAAAGACATTTCACTGTAAAGTGAAGTCACCAACTGGAAACCTCTACTGCTGGGGAGAAAGTGGCTGAGAAGGATTCGCAGCAGTTAAAGTATATGTAATGGAAAAGAAAGAGGGGTGAGTTTCATCTAAAACTCAGTGAATGAATTCTCGCATGTAACCCATTTCATGGGACAATAAGCAAGATACATAAAAATCATAATATTACTAATAATCAATAACGATAACGATAACAACAATAAAATAAATTCTAAAACTGTTTCTAGTAATCATATATATAAACATATAAAACAAAGCTCTAAACTCCTCTAAATCACAGCCAATAATACTCTGAACTTGATAAACATGCATAATAATAATAATAATAACCGTTTGTAAATATCTCTATTCTCTATGGACACCTCACTAGGTCCTGATTTCCTATGTTCTCTAGAAGCTCTACCTCTATGGCCGTTAATAAAGGGTTTTCCTCCATGGTTACTTATTTCTATTGCCTCTGTGGCCAGTTAATACTATTGCCCCCATGACTGTTTAATATTATTACGTCTATGGTTGTTTAACGCTATTGCCTCCACTGCCATTTCACGTTATTGCCTCTATGGCCGTTTAACAATATTGCCTCTATGGCTATTTATTAAATCTCCTCATACATAACTCAATAGAATTAAATAAAATCAACATTTCTAAAAGTGGTTGCTCCATCTCTCACAAACACAAGCCCATAAATTCTTAGTACTCTGAGAGTTCTAGATAAATACAACTCTAACAATCTGACTTAAGCATAACTATGACTGTGAAAATCGAGCCCAAGGGATCACCCGCTTGTAGGCATTCCGATTTCAAACCCATAGAATATGTATCTGCCAATTGCTATGAATCATACTAAATTTCGTACCTCTAGGTACTATAAAACTAAAGTTCTAAATTCATATATTTACTAACATATACTTGATAACTCTAAAATTATAGCTCAAACACTGGGGTTCGAGATCATAACATAATAGCTCTGAAGCGAAGCAACATATTTATTTTCTCTAAATACTCTATGCTAAGCTCTTCTCTGATATATAGTCTCTATCATATAATTATCCTACTCTTAAAATTATAATAGAAGTCACAACATCTCTAACATATATGATCATAAGCCTGTCTTAGCTATTTATAAAGAAAATCATTTTTAGCAATAATGGTTCCATGAGTTTCTGAAAATATAATTCATGCTTTTTGAAAACCACAATCTCATCAACTTAACAAGATCGTCACCAATCTCTAATCCGTCCTAAAGTAGCTTTAAATCATACATTTCATGATATCTTAAACCATAATTTTATAAACTTAACATAATTAACATCTATCCATAATCTCTTTGAAATATGCTGTAACATTATCCATTATGCCAGAATATAAGGAAATAACTGTAATGACCAAAAATAAAGGTCACAGGATTGAACCCACTCACCTGGAGGCATAGACTGTGAAAAACCAACACCACATGGGCTTCGGGAAGTAGACTTGACACCAATGTTTGCCACTGAAACGGCAAAACTCATGAACAATCTATGGGAAGGTTTAGATTGCTCTAAATATACACTAACAACATTAGGGGAGCACCCCCACTTGACGATAATGAGAGAAATAACAAAGCCCAACCTAGGATCATGAAAAGATGGAGAGAATGAGAACAAAATATAACAAAATTATATACCTTTGAAGCTTGGATGATGAAGATTGGAGTGTGGTGAGAGAAAAAGGGAGGAAACAAGGGGTTTAGGGTGTTTGGGTTCGTTTTCTACAAATGAAAGCCAAATAGGAAGGGTTTATAATAGGGGTTGGGGCTCTTTAATGAAACTACATTATTTCTGATACTGTTCTGATACAAGGTGCTCACTGTAGCGAACTTAGAGAAACAACAACTCGTTGCAGCAAGCCTCTTGACCTGTTTTCTGCAGAATTATGCAGCAACAGCACCCAACAACATTATTTATATTTCTTGATTTTAAGTTAATACATTAACTTTAAAATATAAATGTATATAAGGAATACCCCCCATTTGGATTCAAATAAAATATTTTAAAAAAATCAAAACTCCAACTAATCAAAATTCAATTTTTGAGTTCTAGTTCAAATTTGTAAATTCTTATGATTTTTTGAACTTGATGGATAAAAAAAAACTGTTTAAAGGTTTCATAAAATCGTGAAAAATCACTCTTCAATTTATTTTCCTTTGGAGAGCAATTACCGGGACTTTTAATCTCAAGAAAATAGCTCTATCATATAGCCCTCCAACGAGGTGTAGGCTCTAGACTTAGCGAAATCTTGAACCCGGTAACATGGGTGCGTCCTGGGGACCTTGAGGCCGTACAGAACTTGTCTACTAACATGTGTACACCGAGTATTGCAATAGAAAAAGTGTTCACTATTTAATTGTAGAATCCTTTTAAATAGATGGAAGCTATTATATTCTTGAAATAATAATCACAAGCATAAACAACACATGCCACCACCAAAAATCAAAATTTTACTCAACTGTCTAACTAAAATTAAACTGATCCCCGTTTATAATTTCCCTCTAGGACATAATACAAGTTAAAAAGAAGTCCCTACCAGTCAAAAAATTCACGGACCCATTTAGAATGAGAAGCAGAAAAGGGCAACAGAAAAATCAAAGATAAAAAAAAGGATCTTGTGGGCTCTCATATCAAGCATTCAAAATGGGGGTAGAAGAAAGCTAACCTTATTCCTTTCTTCCCTTCTTTTGCTGTGTGCCGTGATCCCCCTAAGAGTACAAAGATTAGTGGATTAACTCAAAAGTGTCAAACCCTACCACTATCCCTTTCAAGTAGCAAACAAAAAAGGAAAATAGCAAAGATCCTTGTGATCCAATCCAAATTAGACAAGCATGAAGAGAACATGCATGTGGGTGTGTGAACCAAAAATTCTATAATGAAAAACACCAGATGAGAGTGACAAAGAGATGAAGAGAATAGCCGACATGCAAGGGCGAAGACCAGTGTGTGTACAGGGGCAACGGGCACAGAGTGCGAGGGCAGTGGGCGCGGCAAGTGTGGCGTGAGGGACAAGGGGTGCGACGTACAGGGCTAGATCGCAACTTTCGATAAAGGAGAGCTTAGGGATGGCGAGTACATATGGCACGACGTGTGCGGTCGCCGTGTGTGGGGAAGGAGACCGGTGTGCGTGTGGGGACTGCCAGATTGCGACGTAAGGATACGGGGCCAAATCTCGACACAATGGGGGGAGAGAGAAAGACTAGAAATGAGAGAAAGGGCTTTGTGAAGTGGGCGACAACGCGATAGCGAGGTGTTGGGCGGTGGACTGCCGATTGTGATGGGTGGCAGATCATTGTGCATAGAGAGAGAGAGAGAGCCCAGATGAGAGAGAGTGTGAAGAGGATAGTGAAGATAAAGTCCTTATAAGCTAAAAGAATTATTAGTGGATTTTTAAATTTCCAATGGAAAAATCCGCCTGTAATCACCAAAAAAGGATCCCATTTTCATTTTTTGCCAAAAAAATTCAGTTAACATTTACTGACATAAACCTGTCGGTAACTTTTTTTTCTAAAAAAATTTTTCTAGAAATTAATTTTACCGGCAGCAAAATCTGCTGTGAATTTAATTTTAAAATAAAGAATGTAATAATAATTACCAATGAGTTTTTTCGTCAATAAAATTAATTTTCAAAGAAAATTAAAAATAATTGTTGAGGGATTTTTCCATCGATAAAATTAATTTATGCATTAAAAATAATTCATAGTATTGCTAATAGAAAAATCCATCGGTAATGTGAACGCCATATTTATCTCAAGTTGGCACAAAGTAGACCGACAAAAAAAATCTGTCGATGATAACTAAAATCCAAAAAAAAAAATTTTTTTGCTCGAATTTTCGTTTTCTATCAATAAATCTATCGATAACTCGCTTATTTCTTGTAGTGCATCGGTAACTATTCTATGTAAAATTTTCACCTTATATTGAGTTGAGCATTTTCATTAACTTAAATTTTACTTCAATAAAAACGGTAAAGAAATAATTTGATGTCCAAGTTATGAAATCTATATTTACGTAAGTTACAAAAGAGAGGCTATTACAAGAAAAAAAAAAAAAGTCTTAGAAAGGTGTGACATCACATGTAGTGGATTTTAGAAAGCGGTAGTAAAATTAGTTGGACCCGCCAAGCTAGCCCGTCAATTTGTCATTTTTTAATGGGATGGATTGACATTTTTAATCTAACCTAACTGACTATTATGGGTCAACCCATTCCGTCCTATTTTATGGTCAACCTACAGCAATCAGGTTGGGTTGATAAAATATAACAAAAAATGGATTGGTCTATTACGTTGGCTTGCTACTCTGCCATTTTTTATAAGACTGGTTGACACTTTTAACTCAAATAACTAAAACGGATCACCGAAGGCCCCCGGTTCTGTTTTATGACCAACATGCAATGCAGCGCAGCGAGGCAACAAAGTTTGCTACCCTTATTTTCAGGCCTTTTCTCATAATGGAAAATTTTAATAGTGTTTCTTAAGCTTGATTTTACTTTCCCAGCCTATCAAATACTATAAAATAATTATGACGTTGTGTTCAGCTATCCACAGCTCTAAAAATTTATAAGTGCTGTGAGAATAAAATAAAGTATTTATTTTATTTTATTTATTTATTGAAATATTATACTTTACATTAAAAATATAAAAAATATATATAAAATAATGATAAGCCACAATAATTATATATCAATTAGTGAACGAAACAAAACTTAAGAATTTCTCTCCAGAGTCCTTTCACTAGAGTTTAAATAAATATCAGCTAAATGCATCTATTAATTAACTACAAATAATGCACTCCTTGTATTTAATTAACTATGAGACCGGGCATTCTCTCTTTCATTTTTTTAAAAAAGTGAAATAGAGCATTTATATTATTTAATATTACCTTATATTTTCTTCATATTTATTTCGCTTTAATTTAAATTTTAAATCATTCACCCACCTTTCTTTTTCTTCTCAAATATAAATAGGGTTACTTTCCACCAGTTGAATATTAAAGGATTTACAATTAATTAACCTTTACAAATCACTAAGCGACTAGGACAGGTGGGCTAGTGATTAGAATTATAATAGTTTATCATAAGTTAAAAATTCACAAATCACTGAATCATTTGGATAGAATCAATGGACGGAGGATTTCAATAATTCGCATGAGATAAAAGGTTAAATCTTATTGAAGTACTAAAAAACAATGTATTCTAATAAAGAGATAATTACGTGAAAAGTTTACATAATTCTGATATTCCTGCAATAAAAATAACAATATGGGTTTAATTTTAATATATTAATAGTATAAAATATTTCTGTACTATTATTTAATTAAATTATTTTATTTGAGTGACTCTTCAAGTAATGAATATAATACTTAAATACATTTATTAAAATGATAATTTATAATATATAGAATGATAGTATAAATTTTTTTTTACACATACAGCATGTAGAAATTAAACTAAAAAATTATTATGTACCGTTTAGATAGGCCGAACTTATAAAATTGCTTTATACTTCTAAAATAAAATCCTCACTTATCCGGGGGAAAAAATTGCAATCCCTTCAGGTATGTATGAGCCATCTGAAGTTTACTTCTACACTTTTTCACGACTCTTCCTTTCCCCAACCGCATATAGCACAGTCATTATTTTATTGTTTTCTTACGTTATGATTCCCAGGCTGTGTTATTATTTTCTCCGTATTAAAGAATTATTTCCTGACATAATTATTGATATATAATGATGTAAAGATTGGATAAAAGAGTTGACAAGTAATTGAATTAAGAGGATTTCTTTGATATTCCTGTCAAATTCAAAGGTGTCAATGCTTTTTAATTATTTGTGACTAAAAATAAGTCATGTATCCCATATTCATTAATTATAAATTTTTTGAAATCTATCAAGACATTACCATTAATTACATAAAAGGCATTGATATTTCATGATTGAAATAAAAACCTTAAATTAAATTAATTTAAATTAGTATTATAAAATACAATCGATACTTATTATAATCATAACTTCGGGTAATACATTTTGATTAATGGGTAAGACTAATTGGGTATGGTAGCAAAATGAAAAATATAACGCGCGGCTTATGATAGAATTCTATTTTGTGACTGAACTATTAATTCCACTAACTAATCCAAAAATATATGATGGAGGGAGGGGCAAATAATAGCAAAATAAAATATTTTAATTAATTGTTTTTATAATAATCATTCATTTCTCAATTATATATACTTTTTATTGAAGGATTTAATTTGATGCATACAATGTAAAATATTTTTTTATTGTTATCTAATCAATATTTTTTATGTACATGACTTTTAAATAGTAAGATGAGAATCAAATATGTTTTATTGATATGGCACTATATGATTAAATGAAAGTATAAAAGAATTTTATAATATCGGCATATTAAAATAAAACTCTTTATCAAACAACTTAACTTATTATTTGATTAACCTCTTTTAAAAAACATATATGAAAATTTTAATATTGCTATTTATTACCAAAGAGATGTGGGTTGAAATTTTGATATTAAAATATTAACATGTTGTAAAAAAATAATATTCATTTAATTATATATCATTAATAATATTATTAAATTAATTTTACACTATATAGAGATATTGGAGACACAAACCTATTTAGTTGTGAAGACAGGTACAAAATATAGAAAATCTCTTTATGTCCAAAATGGTGGAACAATGTAGATAGGACGCAAAGATAAAATTTTAAATTTTTTTTAATAATATATGTATCTATATTTGATATTTCCAATAAATTTTTTACAAAAAAATTTATTTAATTCTAAATTTTAAAATTATCTATCATTTTAATATATAAAAACTAATTATAATAGATAAGTTTATTTATTATGTCGTAGGTATCAAACAACATGAAATCAGTACATAGAAATTTTATAATTTTTTTATTTAATATATAATTTATAATAATCAAATCATGAAAGATAAGACCCAAATAGGCCATTAATAAAGTGTGGTGGAGTATATGTTTTTCAAACAAATGGGACGGAGTGTTATTTTTTTTTATAAATAAGTATATTTTATCCTTTTTGATAAGATACACATAATATTGAAATTAAACACCTTAAACACACAATAGTAGCGTTGATATTTTGATATGATACACATTGAAAATTATATACAAATTTAACTTTTAATTTTTTTTTGTATAAACCCACCTTTATTTACACTGTAGTCACAAATTATCCTTCACAAATTGATACACCAGAGCGATGGACTAACATGAGTGGTGTTTTTTATGAAAAAAAGAAAAAGAAAAGAAAAGATAGTGTTTCAGTAATTTACATGTGAATTGTCAAAATTGGGAGTACATCACCTTTGAAGAATTTAGTTGTTTGAAGAGCATTGGTGTGAAAACGTCATGCTTGGAAGTACATCACCTTTATGGACTCGAAGGGGAAGACTTTTGAAGAGGATGTAAAACTTGGGAAGGTGTTTTGTCCTTTTGTCTTTGAATTGGGCTGCATTTGTTTAGTTTTTTGTTTTTTGTTTTTTTTAACCGTCGATCTTCTTGTTCCTCTTGTATTCTGCTCCTCTCCTTTGAAATTAGACAAATTGCCCTTTTTTTTTTTTGTTACCCATATAAACCAATCATTTGATAAATTCTCAAATTTATATTGGATCACTATCACTTTCACTCTATGATTTAGGTATAAGTCTCATCCACTCAATTCTTCGTCACTTATATTTGCTAAGAGATTTCTCAACCATTCTATCTTATATCTTACTTGATCTCGCTGTAGCGAATGCGAATGTAGTCATCACATAGGTCTATTTGAATGATTCTCAAGCAATAACATTGCCACAAAATGAAATCTATTTATGGATTTACTATCATATGAATCAAATGATCCAATTAACATTGGAATAGCTGTTAAGCATATATGGATATCTCGACAACGTAGACCAGTTTACAGTAACACAAATTAGGTTCAACTTCAGAGTTCTTTTTAAAGAATTGCAACTTTTAGAGTTTCATCCCAGCAATTTTGTGGGAAGTAAAAACACTCATATTTCACATTTATGCTTGGTAGTCCCATAGTCCATCTTTTTTAATTTTGCACAAAAATAATTCCAAAAATAAATGTGACAAAATTAATTTTATTTCGGAATCTATATGAGTAGCATAATATTCAAAATTTTCATAAATATAAAGCTTATACTTGCTATATTGTCAATGTGTCTAATTAATTTCAATGTATAGTACTATTATTTTGACTTATATTTTTTGTGATACCATATTGACACACTTTCATCAATTTTTAAATTGAATATGAACTCCACTTAATTTAACTCCCACACTATAACCAATAATAAATATGAGTGTGTCAGATGTTAAAATAACAATTCGTCTAATGTATTTTATTGACAGCGTTATGTATCAATCCATTGCTATCTCCTTCAACGTTCAATTATTTAATGTGACCGATGGCTCTTGTCTCTCCAAAGTGTTAGAAATCCGAAACATAAGCCTCCATGAAGAGTTGTGTTATTTATATTAATAGAATATGAGACATCATATCGACTCACACTATATTTAGTATTACATGAAGAGTAAATTCTATTTAGATAAGATCCATACTATATTTAATAATAAATAGGATATGAGTCATTATAATATTTTATAATTTATAAATATAATTAATATTTCTTTTTCGTAATTGTTGAAAATTGAAATCAATTCACTAGCTATGAAGGAATGCTCATGAATGGAAAAAAAATTCAGTAAATAAATAAAAACTTACATTGGTTTGACAAGTTGTTGGGCTCTGTAAAGTAAAAGACTAAAATTATAAAAGCACATGCAAAGTTGTCTTGTCTTGTCATCATACTTCACCGTCAATCAAGAAATTTTTTTTCCCCAAATTGTGAAACTCAATTTCTGTTCTTTCTTCTACCATCACCAATAGAGTTTTTTCCTTCTACGACTTCAATCTCATAGCAATAGAATAATAAAATCTACAAAAAAAAAAATCTTAAATTGTAGAAAAAATTAATTAAAAGAACATAAATAAAAATAAGCAAAATAATAGATTAATTCAAATAATATAAACAATCAAGTGACATAAATAATAAAATTATATATAGCAAATAAATAACACAATCAAATATACATAATAGCTTATTGATTTATAGTTGAGGCTTGCTAGCATTGAGCTTAAAGGTTATTTTACCACTGCAAGTAAATTGTTCTGAGCAAATAGTCTTCATGATTAATATTCTTGATATGCAACAACAATTAATTCTATGCTTGAACTAATGTGACTTGGGGAATAATTCTCTTGAACCAAAGAAATAGGTATATACTTGCAGTTAAAAAGATTAATTTAGCTTCTGTTGCCTTTTTTTTTTGGTGCATATGGCGATGATTGAGAGAGTTCCTGGAGTGATCCATCACTAATAAAGTGCATGGGTGGTTTTCCAATTGGATGATAATCCCAGCAGGAAAATTAAGTTACAATCTAGTATTTTTTTTAAGGTGCCTTCTCCCGTTGTTGAAGTGCAAGTGGCGTTGCTTGAAGGGTAAAACGTTGGCGTAAGTCGATTGGTAGTCACTGGGATTTGCTCTTGTGCATTTTTCAAATAAATAAATAAAATCTTTGAAAAATGTTTTTTGTGTTTATAAGGTATAGAAACGGTGTTGACTCGTATTTTATTTATTATTGGATGAGAAGTGGACTCTATTTAAATGAGATCCACATCTTATCCAATAATGGATGAGAACTGAGTTGACATGGTGTTCCATATAATATAAGTACAAACAATATAACTCTTTTATGATTAAAATCTCATATTAGCCCATCAAATTTAACAAATGGGAATAAATTAGTCCCTCTATAAAATTGTTGTCTAAGCTGTATTATGTTAATTTACTTATATGTATTTTGTTAACTTGTTTATATGTTCTCTTAGCTTTTATGGCAGATCTTAACTTGCTCCACTTCTCTGAGTAAAGTCGTCTAGATATTTTTCTTCATTTGTTATTTCACCATAATTCTCTACTCAAAAGAAAAATTTTAACTTTAACTTAATATTTATTTTACACAAAATAAAAAAATAAAAAAAATTAAAACTCACGGTAAAAATTAATAATATATATAAATAAATTAATAAAACACATAGATATTTTTATTAATAATTTAGACAGCAATTTAGCAGAAGGAATAACTTTTCCCCTGTCCCTTTACTTACCGTCGCACAGCTCACAGGTGGTGCAATCATGTTCCTCAGATCGCTATAAAGAACATTCACTGCGTACAAAGGTCAAAGATCATTCAATGAGGTCTCAACTGATAGAGATAACATTCATCGTAAGCATAACCTGGGTGTAGCGTTTTTCATCCGTGCCGTGCAATCATGGTTCTGTTCAAATGCAAAACCACTACCATGCAAAGGGTGTGACACCTGTTTCAATCGTGCAAATGACAATCACCTTCTATACAGCAAGCATATAAACATAGATAGCTTCAATTCGCAAGCATCTAATTAGGGAGTATCCTGTGGGACAAAATAGGAGCCCAACCGCAATGAGTCTAAAGGGGAAGCACCAAATTATTGCAGTGCTTTTACTGGTTTCATTAGGAATGGCCCAGGAAGATGGGGTCGACAAAGGCAAAATGGGGCAGTGCCTTGGTGTATGCGGGAATAACATTGTTTCCTGCATGGTTGGCTGCTACACTCGGGATTTTGAGCATTTCTTGGCGTGCGCATTGAAATGCGAAAACAACAATAACAAGTGCATGGGAAACTGCACCAATATCCATATTCCTGCAATTTCTCCTTATCCAGCGCCACCACCGGCATAATAAACTTCTCTTTCATTGTGATCTCTCTCTCTCTCTCTCTCTCTCTCTCTCTTATCTATATGGGGAATAATTCCAGCATGATCTGGTAATCAATCACATGTCAATTGAATTGAGAAATAAGATTATGTTGATCTATTATCTGATTACTTCTTTCTGAAAGGCGTTGTTTATAGGTCCTCTATTTTTAAGGCAATTATACTATATTTGAATAATTGAATAATATTATAACCATAAGGCCTAGCACAGTTGGTAGTTAGCTAGGCTCTTTAAACATCTAGTTAGGGGTTCGATTCTTAGCAGTGTGTATGGAGAAGGTTTCATGACCAGAGGCAAAACCCACATATGTAAGCTCTACGCCTTGAGGGGATTAGTTATTCTTTCCGGCGGTGGATACCTTTGATTTATAAAAAAAAAAATTGAATAATATTATATACAGCAAACTTTGAAATACGTGACATGGCATGAGAACCATCAACTCGTGAATTTGAGCTCCAACTGAGGCAGAATATCCGATTATATGACCACAAACACGCACAGAAGGTAAGAAAGATTTATATGTAAGAATTGGTTGTCAGGTACAACAGATGGATATTTTTTGTATTTCTGAGTTTTCAATTTACATCAGAATTATAATAGTATAGCAACCAAATCAGAAAGAGGTCTCAAAAGCATTAAATTGACGGCATAACAAGATTACACAAGTTCAAAATCCAACTTAGACGAAGAACTAAGAATACAAGGAGCATTATTGGTGTACTACAAGAAGCATTGAATTGAAGCATTATTGGTGTACTACAGAATTACATTTTGCTTAATATAAGCATGCATGCAATTCAATTAACTTAACACAAGCTCTAATGCAGTGTAAAGCTGGTCTCTGGAAAATGGGGGAGGATGACAGAAAATGGTAATCCTGACATTCTCTACCGAATTGAACAGAACTACGCCTACCTCATTAACAGTCACAACGATAAGAACACCAATGGTACATCCTGCTATGTCACCAATAGCCAAATACAGTGCTTGAAATATATACTTGACATTCAATCTTGCTCCGATTTCTGGGATGCACGACTTCTCTTTTCCTCTATACCAGATTGGGAAAATCTCTGCCGAAGAACCTGCAAAACATCTTCTACCTTGACATCTTTCACTGCCAACAGTACCATGGCATGGTAGAGTACATCAGCCATCTCTGAAGCAGTGCGTGACTTGTCCTCATTATTCTCTAGTGTTTGACACAACTCATTTGCCTCCTCTCTGCAGGTAGAAAGATATAGTCGAGTCACAAAGATACATGTAGTCATGCACTTAGTCGATAGGTTTTCTCCATGAAAACTGAACTATAATAAGGGTGCGTTTGTTTTAAATTTTGAAAAAAGTGATAATGAAAACTAAATTTTATATATAACTGAAAAACCTGAAAACTGATATATTTCAGAAGCTACTAATTTTAGTTTCTACAAAAAAGCTGAAAATTGATTTTTTTAAAATTTCGATTATTTTTTAAAAATTGTCCAAAGATATGAAAAGTGATTTTTTTAGGTGAAAAAAATGATTATTTTTCCAGATAATTAGAAACAAACGCACCCTAAAAGTAAGTAGTGTTTTAATAAAAAAGTCTTCCATGCAGAGGCAATTTTATCAGCTACAAGGCTTTGCTGTGACTGGAAAGCACAGGGAATATAGATTTTGGTTTTTTAAGGATGAACAAAAATAGAAATTTCACTTAAATTCAAACTCAACAAAACATAACAAGATTTACCGAACCTGATTTTAGAGCACACCAACTTATCGTTAAGCAGTAATCGCTTAGTCCATGAAGGCTTTCCATTGTCTCCTTCTGCTAACTCTGCTTTGCGTTGGGAGATTGTTGACTCTAATGCATACAAAGAAGTTAATGCCAACTTATTTCCTTCAACCTGTAACATTTGACCCAAATCAATTTGAATATAGCTTAGCTTTCTCTCCAGTAACACAACTACACAAGAAAATAACATGCCCTGGTTTATTGCTGATTGAAGCTAACCTCTTGCTGTTTTAACAAGTCGGAGACTGATGTATAATAGCATGTTTCTGCCCCAGTGTGGCAGGTAGGTCCATCAGGTTTCCCAAGGTATATTATCTAAGAAGCAGTTACCAGAAAAATAATAAATAATAATAATTAACATTCCGCGGGAAACCATAAAGTTTAAAATAGTAATAATAATAAAAAAGAATAGTTCAATGGGAAAAAGGAAAAGGCCTACAGAATCACGATCACAATCAAGAAAGACATCATGAACATTGATAAAATTATTAGAGGTCTCTCCTTTGGTCCACAATGCTGACCGTGACCGGCTAAAGAATGTTGCCTTTCGAGAAGATATGGTTGTAAACACTGCTTCTCTATTTGCAAAACCTTGCATTAGTATAGCTCCAGTGTCAACATTTTGAGCTATTGCGACAGCCAAACCTTTATCATCCCATTTTACACTGTCTAGCAATGAGTCTACCTGAAAAAAGTTTTACAATTTGATGTGAATCAAGAAGGAATGAAAACAAATGCCAAGAAATTACATATGCAATGCAAAGGATAAACTTTCTTAGCACTAACCACATTTTACAATCACCATACAAATGTGAAGCCCTTGGAGACTTGTTCCCACGGAAGTTAATTGTCCCCAAATTTAAACACACAATTCAAATTTAAACAAAATTACATGAGATATTTTCACAATTTAATGTAAAGTGGAAAGAAAACCACAAAAACGAAAGCAGCATCAGAGCTTTAAAGATAACAGTGATAATCGCTAAACAAAAAATGATGATTCAATCGAGATCAAAAGGAACTTTCAGTGTTTTCTGATCCGCATCATGTATGGCCTCATGATGGAGTAAAATACCATTTGATTCTCAATCCTGTGGCCACCTCCATTGAGGATATAAGCATAACTAATGTAATAGATGCTTATTCAACCAATCATTGTTTTCAAATAAAAAGGAGAGCTGATCTTTGTACCAGATACTTCTCCACAACCTAATTGGTAACAAAAGAGAATGCAGAATCAAATCGCACACATAGAATGGATAATGAATAATAGGAAATCATAAACACTGAACATCTGTAATAAATAGTCAACCAAGAGGCAATTCCCTTTCGTTAATACGTTTGGGGAACGGGAAGGCATTGTTTATAGTTTATACAATGACAGTGATACCTGGCTTTGGGTTACACTTGCATATGCTATCAAGTTGTAATAAATCACACACATTTACAGTTTGCCCCAGTTTTGGATTTTGAAAAAAATTAGCCTTACGAACAAAACCCTACTGTCAATTTCAAAGACAACATCCCAAATTTCACCTTGAGAACAACCATCATGATCATCTAACATCCAGCCTCATAAGAAGAACGCACAGTCAATCACTAAATTTGGCCAATAAATAAACTCGGTCCAACAGCTCCCATTGCCCATTATCAAAATAGCCTACTAAGCAAAGCAACCAAATTCTTTTCAATCTTCTTGTTTTCCAACTCAATATTAATCTCATATTATTCATTAGATTATTTCTCTCTTCACTACTTCTCTACTTAAACCTGATAATTTGAACAAGATATTAGAGCGACACCATCCTCCATGATATATCCTGTCACTATTCTGCTGTTGAGCACTCTGGAACCCCTCACATGATGTCTTTCTCCAACATAATTGTTTTCTTATTGTTGACCATGAACCAATTATGACATTTGAGACTCTACTTCTACAACACAATTGTTTTAAATTTTTTTTTCCCTTCCAGTAACTACATTTTTAATCCTTTCTGGTATCCTTTTATTGACGTATTCATCTATGAGTATTTCCAATGGTGATATCTCTTCCCACCATTGAATCAGTCAGGCAATGACATGTATGATGTATCTCTTCCTGCTATCAAGTCGTTTAGACAGTGAAATCTCTACCTACTGATGGTCATACTAGTGGTGACTTTTCTTCCCACAGTGAATCAAACCAGCAAGTGATTTGTCCTATCTTGGCAATGAGTATATCAATGATGAATTCTCTGTCGGCTGCAATTCACACCAATGAGATATTTAGCTTCCAAGTTTTTATTGGGGATTGCACTCTATATAACTTGTTATTATCTTTTTTAAAGTGTCCATTTGTAACAAACTTTCAGCTTAATAAGCTTTCGTTTGAGGGGAAGTGTTAGAATATCGAGAGAGTATTATAGCATGTCTTCATAATATAGTTGTGATATCTTAGAATATCCTTAGGAAATATTGTCGAATCAATTAGACATCATCTAACTGAGGAATCAATCTTCATTCTTCAGACTAACTTCAGAGGAAGTAAGCTCAAAAGGGAAAACATGCCATGAAGAGAAGAGGGGCATTCAGTTGGGTAAAGGAACAGAATAGTGTGGAGTTTGCAGGTCTATATTTTTCTTCTTTTCTTTTCTTTTTCGCTCATGGAGAGGGTGATGAGCATTGTAAATACCCACTTTTGTACTGATATGATAATACTATCTCCCATCAGTCTCAGCACATAATTAAGCGGACCAGAAACAAAACAGTTCTTACATTAAATCTTCTATCAAAATCTCAATATTCATAAGAATAATCCTTCAAGGATATGCTTTTAGAAGAAGAAAAGAACATGCTTTTCGAATTGCCCAAAAAACAAGGGATTCTATCATTCTATTAAGAATTGTGTTATTTGTACTCATGGGGTGTGGGATACCATGCCGACTCATACCTCATCTGCCATTGGATGGGATGTGGACCCCATTCAAATAGGGTCCACATCCCATTCAATGGTGAATGATATGTTAGTCGACAAGGTATTCCACATTCCATAAGTACACATAACATTTTTCTTCTATTAAATTAATTGAATGTCAAGTACTCAACAGTCAACCTGAGGAGGAGAATAATGATCTCCTTCTGAGTATCTAATACCAAATCTAAAAGTGTGCACTTCCAAAACAATGATCCAAAGAGATTTCAAAGCTATGATTCACGGATTCTTTACAATAATCGATATACCCTTACCAGATACATACCTACCGGATACATGCACTCTGTAACAATACTTTCAGATACTTTTAATTATATTTTATGTGTTTTTAATTTGATTTATACCTTATCTATCTCTATACTAGTATTCATGCAACATAGGTCCAAAGAGACCTTTATTATAATCAACACAAAGAAAAGGCTGTGCGAGGCATCATTGGAACTTCAACTCACATCACGAAATCCCAGTAAAAAAAAAAAAGAAGGAGTACCTTGGGATCGATGGCAATGTCCCTGTCTGATCTCTGCATCGAAGCAAAAGATAAGTGGTGGATCCTCATCCCGTTGTTGCTCGCAGAGGAGAGGTTGCGCTTGTTGAAAGCTGTGGCGGATTGAAGCATGTGAACGTACGAAACTGCCATTTTGAATTACACGCGCGAATTTGAACCTGCAGGTGAAAAGCATGAAGCTTCTCAGTGACACTCGATAAAAGGTCATTACAATTGTAAAGAGGTAAATGATTTTTTTTTTTTTTTTTGGTCTTCAAGAAGCGATTTCAGTAGCGGCATTTAATCGAACACGTTGCGTACGTAGTCGGAGAAGTGATGAAACAGCGAAGGGGATGCGTGGGAGAAGAGATCGAAAACGCAATGTCGTGAGTGGTGAGGTGAGGCAGAAGCAGGCGGCGCCGAGATGAAACGCGGTCCCTTGTATTGTAGTGGAGATGGTGAACTTAGAAAGTCCAAAACGACGGTGACAGACGCACGCACGAACGTGGATGCTATGTTTATGGAAAAATATTATTTATAGTCGATTCATGACTCATTTATTATTGAATATGATATGTATCTTATTTAAAGGGATCAACATCTCATTTAAGGATAAATGAAATATGCGTCGATATAATATTTTACATATAATAAATATAAATAACACAACTCATAGTTATGGGTGTTATTTTAGTCGTATGTATTTTTTAAATATATATTATTACATTAATTTACTGCATGTACAACCCTATTTTAATAATTTTAAAGACAAACCAAATATGATTTGTTCATTATTTTATCCTATTATATTATAAATATATATTATCATTAAGACTTAAATTTAACCTAATTTTGTCGATCATTCCAATTGTTATTAGATTTAATTTCTATATAGTATTGACTTTAAATTAAAACACCATTGAAAGTTTAACTCTATATAAAATTATTATTTGAACTTTGCACTACTGATTATTGGTCTTTATATTATTCGCCTCTTATTTAGTTAACAATATAATAATATTTGCATTTTATATTTAGTTTCCTAAAACTTTTTTCTCAAAATTTCTAATTATTTTGATTATTATTCTGTAGTAGGTGTCATTAAGATATTGACCAGTATTTGTACTAAAAGAGAACTTGAAAGAGAAAGGAAGAATGCAAAGTTGAATATTATCAAAATTGATAAGAATAAACATTTTCTTTCTTCCTTATGTTATTGTAACATTGAATTAAAACTTCAAACTAACTAATATTTTGTAACTTTTATATGCATAGAAAATGTATGCTCTACTTTGAACTTATGTTAATCTAAGTAAATTTGATAACGAGTTTCTTTCTACTAAAATGTGTCAATAATAATCATTATTGTTCAGTTTATATACATTAAATTTATATCTTATTTCACTCAAAAAGTAATTAAATAGATGTATTTAATTTGGATCAATATCATATTTCTAAATTTAAATTGTGATTTATGCTTAATATAATGTACTTAATTTTAATGAGTATTCTTTCTAATTGACTATAAATTCAAATGTTTTAAATCATTCTATATCAAATATAAATTTTTAAAACAAATATATGATTCAAAAGAAAAACATAAAATAAATCAAATAGTGATTATCTTATATCCATTTACAAATTTTATTATTAAATTTAAATATTTATTTTTTAAATTTTTTTATTAACTAATTAAATGGAATGCACTTTAATTTAAATAAAGAGATCATTGTTATATTTGTTAATCTCACTACTAAATTAGAATTTTATAATATCTAAATGTTTACCCATGTCTGATTAACACACTTAATTTTAGCAAGAATTCCTTCTAATAATAAATTTTCTAGTAGCATGACAATAATTCAAAATTATGATTGATCCTACTTCAAAAATAAATGCTTAAACATTCAATATTAATATTTCTAACATTTTTACAATATGGTATCCTTTTCCAAGAATTTAATTTAATAAAATAATTAAATAAATATGTTTAAATTAATTCAAAATCATATTTTTAAATTCTGCCCTGTAAACTTTATTTAATTTGAAGAACTTGACTTTAGCAAGTATTCTTTCTTATTGATTTTAATATAGCAATAATTCAAAATTCTAATTGATTCTACATCAAGTATTTTTATAATAAATTCTAATATGACATAATTCCAAATTCTAATTAATTCTACTTGCACTAAATCATAAAGTTTTTTCCACATGGCAAATTCTCCTTCAATGAGAATTTTGTACGTAATAATTTTTATTTTTGAAAATTCTAAATATCATATCAATTTATTGTAATATTGTATGAAATCCTTTTATTATGGTATGATAATTAATTAATCAAATAAAATAATCGAAATAACAAATAATTATAATAAATAAATTATCGAAAGATACAACATTATTTTGTCATAATTGATTTGACATATATTATTTTCCTTTGTCACTATATATATATATATATATACAGTAGTACGCTCGAGCCTACATTATCCACCTGATTGGTCGGTTTTTATTGACTGACAAATCTAGCTCCCGAGTTCACATGAAGTGGCTATAGCACTTAAGAGATTTTCACTCATGTGGGAGACATATTTAGGACTCTGCAGTGTTGGGGACCTTGCACTGCCACTTGTGTTGAGCAACCATCATGAGGTGACTGAGCTTGGAGGTTGTGCCAGGTTACCATTGTTCTAGGCCTATTACCAGACCCCTACACTTTGACCAATTGGACATTATCAGGTCAGGTGGCCCCTAGCTAGCAGGTAATTTGCTATGTTATATCTTTATTTCCATGTTACATTTGTTCTTTCACATTATGTATAAGATATGAGTTACTATGTGTTCAGGTGAGCAGGATTATCGAAGAAGACAAATCTAGATATGGCTCGATTATTACACATGAGGTCACTCATTGATGTCATCCTTATTGTTGGAGTAATTTTTCTTCCTTTAAAATTCAAAAAAGGGTAGTTTCTAGGATTAAGTGCAAAGTTTTATAATATATTTGTTTTAAATTATTGCAATTTGCATGGACTTCATACATGGACCCTAGTGTTACTGTTATTACTCCTTTGTGGGTGAGGACTGAGGCTGCCATTTGGGCATTTATGCACTTATGCTTTTGTTATGAATTTATGCTTTTGGCAACACTACGAAATGGTATGTCTGATTAACAGATAGATCAAGCATAATGTAGAAATATAGTATAAGTGAAAAAATAATATAAAAATATAGAAATACAAATCTGATCACTCAGTTCCTCTTGAAGATGAAGCAATTCCTCTAGAGGATGAAGCATGCAATGATGGACATGTGCATTGTGGCCCTACTTCCTACACATCCCACATCGCTTTCCAGGACCCATCTCAACCTCATCAATTTCGTTTTGAATCCTTGTCAAAATAGGATGCCCCTCATCACATCTTCTAAGAGTTAGATTTGGCCGTACCTTAAACTTATAATACTGTCACGACCCGATTTGAAAACGTGACTGGCGCATGAGGAGTCTCATCCCCACATAAGCCTATTGGGTGACGTATCTCTCTAAATGCATAAAAGAATATAATATCATATTTAAAATGTGATTTTTCTTCTAAATCATTATCACTGTCCCTAATTAACACACAATATTTAAATTCATGAAAATTGAGGCATTTAATTTAGACAACTCTGAAAGCATCATGATCAAATTTGTTATTAAAAAAAAGGGTTAATGTTCCACCTTCTAATCATGGTCATAAAACTGGAAAATCTATTTATATTCTTGAAAGCCGAAGCACTAATACATTTTCGGTTCGCTACATAAATCTTTAGGCATAGTCTACATTTGAAAATACATACTTGAACCTTGAAAACATATAGGAAAATACATAATCTCTTAAAATAAGTACAGTATCTCAAAATACGTGCGTGGCTAGGATCCTGTCTGCACATCTACTGGAGCCCTCTAAAACTAATAGAAATCTAAACTAAGCCTTACAACAATGTAAAAGCTCACTAAGGGATAACCGCAGCTACTAGACCCGTGATTGAACGATGTTTATGCCTACAACTATAAGAAGGAGGGAGAGGGGTGAGTCAACAAACTCAGTGAGTGGATTTTCACCCATCACCCATATGGGACAACCAAGCAAATACAGTATACAGTATACATGCAGCAAACATAAATCATTTGATATTTAAATACATAGCTAGTTAGGAAAATTCTTTTCATACCAGACCTCATAACAAACATCTCTACATCTGTAGTCTATCATGAAAATATTTTAATTGGGGTTTCGACAACTCATAGAGAAACAGTAATATTTAGCTATACATACAGTAATAACAATACCTTTAAAGTTTCCTGGTTATATATGTCAACCATGACATACCAAATTTGCTGTTCTATGATCCTTCATGGATCTAAATTGGACACCTAACTAGGTTTCATCTCTACTCTATGAGATTGCCTCTAAGGACAACTTAGTACCAAGGCTAACGATCGTTTTTACATCTGTTAGCTCATTGTCTATTTTTCTGTAGCTACTATCTAAACTATTTTGTTAAAAACCAAAACTGAAGGGTGGGTGCTCAGTTCCTGCCGAACAAGAGCCCCTAAATTCTTAGTACTCTAAGAGTTTTTTATTAACATAACTTTAACATTTTGATTTTAGCATAACTGTGGCTATGAAAATCGATCCCAAGGGATTGTCGCTAGTAGGCATTCCGATTTCAAGCCCACAGAATATGTATTTGGTAGTTGCTATGAATCATATTGAATTCCATACATCTTGGTACTATAAAACTGAAATTCTAAATTCATTTCTTAAGCTAACATATTTTCCATATACTTGATAACTCTAATGTCATGGTTCAAAACACTAGGGTTCTAAATCATGTAACTCTGAAATCAAATAACATTTATTCGTAAAGGTGGGTCATACTCTTATTTCACACTTATCTAACATATATAAATATATATTAACTGAATATTCAAAAACATAACTTGAAAACATAATTATATCATACATCCATAAGAACATATTTTTCAAATTGGCATGTTGCTAAATCATACATTTTGCAACATCTCTTCATGAGCATATAAAAAATTTTCATAGCACTCAACATATCAATTATGGTTCCATGGTTTTTAAGACCTATTTATTCCATGCCATCATCATAAATCATAATTTTTTTAGCTAGACATAATCAGGTAAAATTATATTTTATACTTTTTTCGCATCATCTTAATGAAAGAAATATACTCATAATGAGGAAATTAAGGCTATGAGATCAAACCAACTCACCTAAAGGGGTGGAACGAGAAGCACCAACACCACAGAGACTCAAAGGAGGAGGGTTGGCATCAATGTCTACCATTACAATCATAAAACTCATTAAAGATTTATGGGTAACTCTAGATTACCGTAAACAAACTTTAATAACATTGAGGGAGCACCCCCACTTAACAACAATGAGAGAAAATAAATACCGCTACTAAGAACATGGAAGAACGGAAAGAATGGAGACAAAATCTATCAATATAGACATGCCTTGATGATTCGGGGAAGCTAGACTTAAATGTCATTGAGAGATAAGAGAGAAATTATGTTTAGGAGAGAGGGTTGGGGTTTCTGATCGAAAAAATGGAGGAAGAAAGAGTGGGGAAGAGTTTTATAAAATGGGGGAGGCATCAACAAGTGGAACGACATCGTTTCACACTATTCACGCTCCAGGTGGGCTACTATAGCAGTCAAGGCGTCCTTGTGCCTGCATGACCGTTGTTCAAGCCGCTCAGACTGTGCTGTCATGGAGGAGGACACCACTATAGCGATGGGCAGAACACCCAAATACCCTGAAACTTCCCCTGTGATTGCTATAACAGTTCTTGGACCGTTATAGCGGTGACAGTAACACCAGTTTCAACATTTAAGAGTCTTTTAAACATATAATGCCTTCTTGACAACATAGGTGAGTCCCGAGGGACCCTAGAGCTGCACGGAACTTGTCCAAGGACACGTGTACCTCAAGTATCACTAGTATTGAAGCTATCCTTGTTCGTGTCCAAGGCTGGGAACTCTAATTTGTACACATTGAAGACATATTGCATATTGTAAACATCATCCGTAAATGAGCCCCAATCAATGTGAACACATCCACAACAGGCGAGTGCATGACGACATAGGTAACACAATGCTTGAAAATATCCACAGTCACAAGCGCTTTGTGTTAAATCAACCTTGTAACTTTGTCGACCCCTAGTTCCATATCCCTAGTTCTTGTAAACCATGAATGACACATCTAGGTCCATTGGTACAATATGCATGCTACCCACACTTTTACTATTAATATCAATAGCATGCTTTAGAGCTTCTGATCACTTTCTCATATTGTAAGTTGGGCTTAAGCCGTCTTCCTTTTTTTCACAAACAACTTAGCAAAGCGAAAGTAAATGAAGTTCACTATTACTGTAATAGGGAGATTTCAAGTGCCCTTCATAATAACATTGATACAGTTCGACAAATTCGTGGTCATGTGGCGATATTGGTGAAGTCCATGTTGTGTCCATTTTTCAAATGAAATTTGCTTAGCCCATTTGATAAGAGACTTTTTCTCGTCTTTGCTCCTGAATTGAAGTGCAGAGGTTAAGGCGATGTGGCAAATACAAAATGTAGGATATGCAATTGGAGGGTGCCAACAACTACCTTCTTTATCCAAAGCAGCTTTGATAGACCTATGTCTATAAAAAATTATAAGAATGCCCTATTGTAGCATCACATGCCATCTAAGATTTCTAAGAAAGACATACCATGCCTCCTGTGTCTCCCCCTCTACTATAGTAAATGCAATTGGTAGAAAGTTTGAGTTGTCATCTTGGGCAATGGCAACAAAGTGTTGCCTTACTTGCCATATAAATGAGTGCCATTGATCGAAACAAGTCATTTGCAATATTTGAAAACTTCCACACATGGAGGAAATGTTCAACACGAACGATGAAACATTACACAGCTACGATAAATAATATCACCCACAAAGTAAGGCAGAGTAATCAACTGCACATACAATAAAATATTAAACCCTAGGCAATTGAAATATAAGTATACCTAGCACATACAACTGTAGACCTTGAAGCCATCTTGGAAACTCATTGTAAGACTCTTCCTAGTCACCATATATCTGAGCAATAGCCTTCTGTTTGGCCAGCCACACCTTCTTATACATTGTCCTACGCAACTTGGTCTCTAAGTTGTGCAAGAGTAAGATGTTCATCAAGATCTACAAATTTTTCAAAAGTTAGGGAACATTAAAGCATTTCAAAGGTTGGAGATCACTATGCCAATTTGAATACCGGTGCGACCTCTAATGTTGAGTTCCTTGTAG
This sequence comes from Dalbergia cultrata, assembly GCA_031216105.1. Taxonomy (NCBI): domain Eukaryota; kingdom Viridiplantae; phylum Streptophyta; class Magnoliopsida; order Fabales; family Fabaceae; genus Dalbergia; species Dalbergia cultrata. The sequence continues at coordinate 22,204,871 of CM062353.1, read as the reverse complement.
ATGCTAGTTAACAAATAGATCCCTTAGATCTGCTGAAGTTACACTTCTTTAGAATGACTAACACTTCCATGATTCGAAATTTTGGAAACCTATTGCTCATGTCAAACATTAACCTCATGTTACCATCATTAGTCACCCGGAATTTCTTATAATTAAGAATACCTTGCCCAAATGTTAACGGTTAACTTCCATACGTGGTTGTTCAAACTGCCGTAATATTTTGCTTTTCAACTCCAAAAATGTGATAGATAGCTCAATAACAATATAAGTTGTACTTTCACTAACAAATGTGTCTCCTTCTCTTGTAGTGGTAATTTCCCTTATAATGAACATATATATAATATTTCTTAGCCATTTTTTTTCTTACACAAACTGAAGAACAATAGAGCAAGATGAAAATAATATAAGTAGAAACATTCAAGCTTCACTCAAGCTCCTTGAAGGTTGCGTTGTTAAGTAGACTCTTAGGATTTCTAAAACCAACGAGAAATCGCTATAACTTCAAGCACAACTTCAATCGTTGGAAGTTATAGCGATTCTCCATTGGCACAAAATCTTGCATCTTGATGCAATGATTTCTTCTATATAAACAACGATTGGAAATTTGTAATTAAAGATGAAATTTAATATGTTTAAGCATAATATATTTTTTTATTTTAATAGTGTTTAAAACCCTAATTAACTATGATTGGCCATAATCAAGTACAAGCTAAAAGATGTATAAAAATTAAACTCATGTTAAAAAAGTAAACTTATCTTTAGATTTAGTGCATGCTAGGCCGCATAAGTTCTTTCTGGATAAATAATTTATTTTTATTTAAACTTTTACATAGAAATAATTTTTATAAAGTACTTCTTAATAAACTAAATATTTAAATATATAATAATAAAAGTGCTTAATTTTTATATTTTATAAAATGCTTCTTAATAAACTAAATATTTTAAAAAAATAATAAACTACTTAATTAAATAAAATAAAAAATAAAAATATAATTTTTAATTTCCAGAAAAATTAAAAGGTCAGACGTTATCCCCAGGTTACAGGCCAGATGGCCAGTCGGACAGATTGAAGCAAGGCACTCTTTGTCGATCAGGTTGGCCCCCAAAGCCTGGGAATTGGGCCGTCCGAACAGCTCTGAGCCGTAGAGCAAAACAGGCTTGTTGAGCAGATTTTTTTTTTTTTTTTTTTTTTTACAAAAGTGATGCAAAATGACATTTTTTGGGTTTTTTTTTAAAAAAAAAGTCTAAAATCTCATTTTTCCTAATTTTTTTTCTTTTCTAGTATCAAAATTAGTAACTTGAGAGATTTAATCCATATAGATAATGTTTATTTTGATTAAGAGATGAATTATGTTTATATTCTATGGGTTTTGTTGATGTCTAATTTAATTTTTAGTTATTTTTTGCATATATTTTATTTTATATTTTTATATATTTATATAAATACAGGTTTTATTATATACCGGTTATATTAGATTGACCCCATTGAACCTCCGAACCTCAACCTCGCTCGAGGTTCGATGTCCGGTCCGGTTTTCAGAACCTTGCGTCATCCATTCAAACGGATCCACAGTCAAGGAAACCCGTAACAGTGAAAGATTAGAGTCCTGTGCAGGTCATGTGCTGCAGGGCAGAGATAGCAGGAGCAAAAGGCGTGTGAACACAGAATAAAGGTCAAAAAAAGAAAAAGAAAAAAGAGAGAGTAGGAGCGAAAGGCATAAAGAAATGGTACTAAATTTGACAGTGCTCTCCGCTTTTCTCTCCAGCCACATCAGAAGTTGTACGAGAAAGCATTTGGGTCGTGATGCTTAACACAGACTTGGGAGTGAAGTTGTCGGAGAGTCAGTCACTCACTACGTTCACTGTCCAAACTTGCCTTTTTTCACGCTACAAATTTCAACAAGCGTACTCCCCCACATCTCATCAACAATGATCACAGAACACTGAACATTTAACCCCTACACTCTAACCCCAAATCCCTACCCAACGTATCTCTAGTCCCATAATCATTCATCGTGAAATGGGAAAGCAACCTGTCTCACTTGAGAAATGATAATTGTGAGATGTGAGGCCATGAGTTACAATCTCTCACCACAAATTAGGGAAGAACCACGACCAACATCAAATGTGTGAACCAGACATCACCACCATGCCTACACCACCACACCACCCAGCTTCACAATCACCGTCCACCCCCCGGTCTCAATTCCACCCAGCTTCCCCTGAAATCACGGCCCGATATCCCCCCGTAGTTGTGAAAAGAATGCAAGGAGATACCTGTTACAGGTGCAAACAGATAGGCCACTGGTCTTGGCACTGTCCTCTTGCCTCTCCCAAGAACAACAACAACAACAACAAACGCCTCTCACCTTCACCCAAAACCGATTCCCCTTTAAAGCCAACTAAGATATTTTGCCGCTGCAGACATGGCTTTTGCGTTGTGAAAACATCACGTAGCGAAAAGAATCCTGGAAGGAAGTGTTATGCTTGCCCCATCAAAAGGGTATGAAGGCTCGTTCTCTTTCTGATTTTCTCAGTTTTTTTTTTCTCTTTTTTTTTTCTCCATTTTAGTGCTAAGGCTTTGTTTGGTTGGATATTAGGGGAAACGATGTAGAAAGTTTGTGCAGTGGTGTGATCGTCCTGTGGATGAGAGTTACATGCAGCCTCCGCCGTATAAGTATCCTGAGTGTGAGTGCGGGGCTGGTGTTTGTCAGAAGGTGGAGGACCCAGATGCTGCGGATAGGGTCTGTTTTGTTTGTCCGGTTGGAAAGGTATGATCCTTCTGTTTTGAATTGAAAGCTTGCCTTGGATTAACATGTTTTCTCTGTTTTGTGGGTGTGGCGAGTTGTGTATTGGTTTTTACGGCATTGTGCGTGTGTGCTGCTGAGTAATTCCTGTGGTTTAATTTGCTGTTTGTTGCTGGTTTTCTAGGGGAAAATTAGATGCTCAGTAAGTAGCAATATAGGAATTGTTTTAGCGCTATTGGAATTGTGCTACCTGCTATGTGCTGTTGGAATTGTGTAATTGTTGGCTGCCTTTTTTGTTTTTTAATATTTTAGTTAATAAATCTGAGGGAGACATTGCTCTCGCAATTCTGGGAGTGGACCATTTAACATACATGAACACTTGTATATATATCTAAACTTTTTGAATATTCAACACGTTGCAGTTTGTATTTTTATCTTGTTCTTGAGGGAGGATTAGGTAAACACTTGTATATATCTTAACTTTTTGAATATTCAACACTTTGCAGTTTGTATTTTTATCTTGTTCTTGAGGGAGGATTAGGTAGATCAATGAATTTGGAAGAGGGAGGGAGAGGTTGATAGAGCATCTTCTGATTTAGCATATACGAAAGATAGTTACCATACAAGAAAGATAGCTATCAAAAGCCTTTTTATTCTTGTGAAAATAGATGGAGATTGAGCATATTTCTTTGACTCATTTTATGGCAAGATTATATGGGATTTGTGGATTTCCTGCTATAATTTATTTTGATCCACCACGATGTATCTATTTTCTATTATATCTAATTGATATCAAACAGGACCATGGATCCTGTGGTTACAAAGTGTCGGAGGATGAACTGCTGGATAACAGCAAAAGCATTGTTCCTATCCAGCCAAGCAGTCAAGGGCATTATGACTTGGGTGAGGGGGGTGATTTTTATGTAGAGAATTCAAAAAGGATGAGAATGATGGAGGATTTTGAGACTCCCTTATTGACGGCTGCGTTTGAGCATCCAAAGGGAGACAATGCAACACCAGAGGCAACCCCTTCAAGATGTGTTGGTTTTCCAGAATTTGAGGAGAATGATGATCTCCAGGGAGTTGTGAACTTGGTGCCATGGGATGCTGTTGAGAGGGAAGCATTCTTGTTATCTCGTCGGTCAACACCTTCAAGGATCGGTTGTCGACAAACTTTGTTTCTCGCTGGTGCTTTTAATGATGCATCGTCTGGTATTTCATGCATCATACGATTACATAATTTTGGTTTTCTATTTATATAAAAAAATATATTATTCCTTTCGCATTTTGCTATTTTTTGCTACTTCCACTGTCAGAGCCAAGTCCCATCATTTTGGTTTTATAATGTTTTACTTGATTCTTTGTAAATTCAGTCCTTGCAACCAATTGCTTAAAGCATTTGTGTTATTGTTTCAACCTTTCTAGCCATTGAACAATTACCAAATTCATAGTGATTGTACTAGTAGGAAAGACATCTATTAGACCTGCTGTGTGTCTTTCTTGTTCTTCTGCATCAACTCAATATTAAATGTCATCTCAGGCTACAATCAATTAATACTCTTCATCTTGATAAAAAAAAGTAACTTCTACAGTAGTGTGAACATATTCTCTTGGAATTTTTTATGTGAAATTCACAGAAGCCATGTGCGAAGTTCCCTTGGTCTAATTGATCTAATTTACAGTTTCAGGCCGATGTTCAACAAGTTGGTTAGGTCGCCTTCTTTTTCTGCAACCCACAATTTGTTGTAAGTATGACTTCCTTAATTTTGTGTTAGTTTCCACTTTGATTTTGCAATGTTCACGGTGATTCGGTCTCGTCCTTACGGGCATTTTCCCATCCTTTGTTCTAATAGCCGTTCCTAAACAAGCAATCACTGTTGATGATCACTGTGAATGCAACCAGCAGCTTGCCATTACCGACTTCAGCAAGCATGCCCGACTTTCTTCAGATGGTTGTCATACTGAGGTTTCTAGAGATGTTCTTGGCCATAGTGCGGTTTCCAGAGATGTTAGTGTTAGCCCGCCTAGCCAGTCGTCACAAGGCAGTAAAAGAGAGCCAATGTCAAAGGCAGAAAGGAAAAGGCATGCCGCATTAGGTTTACAGCAGGCCCTTCTGAATGATCTTGACAGCCTGGATCCTCAGGATAAAGAGTCCATGAAAATGGCTGCAGAGGACACTTTTGTTCTATTGGATGGTCTGTCTGTTGACTATAAACAATTCTCTGAGCATGTCTGGGACTTCATCAACTATGCTTCAGCCATAGCAGATATCGACAAGTCCATGGAAAATTCCCTTACCTTTGAGGAATATAATCAATGCATTGAGGAGGAGAGAGCAAGACTTGCTCAAATCCAGGGAGATTGTGAAAAGACTCAGACTTTGCTTGATGCTTCTAACCAGCAAAGACAATCGCTTCATGAAGAAGTCTCTCATCTAGAAGCGTTGCTCCGTGAGAAACGAAACCAACTGAGCTCTTGTGAGATGGAGAGCTTGAAGATTGAGACACATCTTGGTGATCTGAAAAGAAGAATGACAGAGGCTGACAGGATCTTAAAGGGTAGAACTGCGGAAGCAGATTTGGCCAGGAGATTGAATGAAGAAAGGCAAACAAAACAAATGGCGGCCAAGGCAGCACTGGAAAAGGCCAAACTGGAGCTAGAAAAGTGATCATTCAATGGCATCTGAAGCGTATAAATTATAGTTGTTATATGATCAACGGGTGTTCAACTTGCGGGCTGATCCCACGTTACTATCATGTGTAAATTAGCCGTTGAAGTGTATGAATTATTTAAATAGCTGTATGTCACTCTGTATGTGAAGGGTAAGAATTATGAGTTGCTATCATTATCATCGGTGTAAATTCAACTTGCGGGGTCAATCCCACGTTTCTATCATCAGTAGATTGCTAGTTTTCCATTTTTGTGTTACGAATAATTAGCGGTTGAAGTGTATGATATGAATGATAATGTATAGCCCGTGGAGTGTATGAATTCATAAGTTGATATGAACAGCGTGAATTCATCTTGCTGGATGAATCCCACGTGTCTGCCATGTGCAAATTACTAGTTTTTTTTTGTTTGTCCTTTTCAAGTAATTAGCAGGTACTTTTTGGTGGAAGGTTGGCATTGGCAACTTGCTGCTGCATGTCATTCATGCGCAAATCACCCAAAGACGCATGGCAGCCACGCGCTACCGACAAAATGTCCAAAAACCCCTGAAAAAGCAACAAAAATTAATTGAAAAATAAAATAAAATTCCAAGCTCCAAACCTTTTGAAGTCTCACATTGTCCGATCATTCAGATCACAACATTATTTATTATTATTATTATTAGCGATTTGTCGGACACTATCATGCTTGATATTTTTTTAAATTTTGAGTATTAATATAATAGTTATATAGTCACACTGAACACTAAACACTATCATGCTTGTCAGATCATTTTTTTTAATTTTGAGTATTAATATAATAGTTATATAGTCACACTCTGATTTTAAGGAAATAATGTTGCTTCAACATCTCTCTCAAATCCGACTGAGAGCTGCGATTGTGAGTTTCGATGAGGACACAAAAATGTTTCCCTTGAGCTTTTCCACTAAGTTGGTGGCTTTCTCTACTAATTTTAATTAGGAAACACATAAAAAAAGAAAATCAAATTAAAAAATATATAAAAATGTTTGCCGCATATATATTTGCCATGCCATCAAGTTGCATTTTTTAATTTTTAGATAAAAAATTATAACTTATATATGACTTTTATATATCTTTTCATAAATATTATGCGATAAAAAAATGGTATTTAGTAGGGAAATTAAGAGAACATTACAGTAGAGCTCACATTTTATATACATTGTAATGGAAAATATACATATCTTTTATATTCATTACTTTAAAAATCATTTAAATGAAAGATTTTATTTGCATGACAGTGTAAAGTTGCTTTACACTATCAATGCATCAAATTAAACTCTATTATTTATAAGTAAATTACAATCTCCAAAGAGGTGTCACTATCATACTATCTATTTCTAAAATATTTATCATTATGTTGCATTTCAAAAAATAAAAAATGCAGCTTGACGGGCATGATAGAAATGACATGAAAATATATATCAAATTAAATTTATTAATAAATTGTGAGAGTCCGAAGGCTTCTTCTCCCATATAAATTAAGAACATAGAACATAAACTAACATAAGGAAAAACACAATGAAATGTTTGAAAAAAAAAAAAGCAAAACAATAAAATGACAGTGCTTAACCTAATAGTGTCGGAAGCAAATGCCAACTTGAAAATTGATTATTGAAAATATCTGCTTTCCATATAGATGTTCTCTGGTGGAAGTTCCTACACTATTGACAAAAGAATAATGGGGCGTATCATTGGCAACTGACAGGTTTATTATTTCATAGATCTTTTTGGTTCCATACTCACATTCTTAATTAGTGTTACTCTTCTTTCTTTTACTTACTCGTTCTTATGTCTTTGAAAGAGAGTCTATAGAAAGAACAAAAAAATGAGAGTCACAGACACAAAAACTCAAAATGAAAACAATTGACACCTTCAGACAATGTTGGATTTCTGAGAGACCATGTACACGCTGCATATGTAGTCATGTACTAAAGCATTGCAAATAATCAAGTTGTTTTGACATGTATTTGCCATGAAGCATATATAACGGGACAAACATAAGTGATAAAATGTAAAAATAAACAAAGAGAAACTTGATTGATGAACTGTAAAACTGTTGGTAACTACAAAAATTAAAATCAATGAGAAGTTACACCTTTAGCCCCATAAGAAGTTATTAAACAAAGAGATGACTACTTATTGCTACTATGTAAGAGAATAACTCTTATGTAGATAAAATAAGAAAGTAAAATTGGACACCAAATCAAATGGAATCCCTTGTATAATATGTATCGATGTATAGATATTACCAACATGGTCTCTACTATTTTCTCACCCTCCATAGTCTCTGCTATATTATCAACATGTATAGATGTATAGATATTACCAAAATTATTATCTAATATCGGAGATTAAAAATTCATAATTGTTAAGTAACTTGTATACTATTTTCTCACCCTCCATGGTCTTTGCTGAGGTTGAAATCTAATAAATACCAAATACATGTCTTTGGTATGAATTTTGAAGGATTGTTTTTTGGGTACTATACTCGCCGATGGGCATGCTTTCAAAATCCATTTTCCCCCCATTTGCTCGATCCTTTTGCGCTCATATTCCTCCCTTGTAATCTACCATCATCGTCATTCCAAATATTCTTGTATCGGAGTCATTCTTTAATAATCCCATTTCGGAAGAAAATAAACAAAGCAAACCCTATTAAATTTCGTAAAATAAAATCAAAATCAACAACAATAAAAGAGAATAGAATGAATGAATTGAAATCTGAGAAGGAAGTTTATGAATTTGAGGATTCAAGTAAATTTGCTATTGTTAAAGAAGATAAAGAGAGAGGGAAGACAGTCAAAAAGAGTACAACAATTTAAGCATGAAAGTGGGTTTCAAGTTGTGAGCAATTGTATCTTTGAATTGAGTAGAATTTTAACCATGAGAAGTGGAAAACTGACCTCTTTTTACATTTTCAACCCTAATTAATAACTACTTATCAATTTATTTGCAAGAATAATATGGAGAAGAAAAATTGGACACCAAATCCAAACAATTCCCTTTATGTAGTGTATAGATTTTATTATTTATTTATAGATTTATTTATTATTCACTATTTTGCTTGTCTGGTGAGTGCTACGGTGACTGAGGTCTAGCCTAAGGAATTGTGCAATAGTGACGTGTAACCCCTGGCATGTGACATCTGTACAAGTTGACCTCACAAAGTGTTTCTTTCTGTTTAAAAGCCAGATGTCTAAGATAGTAATTTCATGCATTGGTCTGCAGTTTGAGGGAGGAGAGAGAAGTGAGGCTGAAAAAGAAAATGATGCTAGAGGAAAGTAGACACAGAGCTGCTTTTTGGGTACTTGGGGAATAAAATGCTCCTAAGCTAATATTTGAACAATGCAATTGGAGCTGAAAAGCGAGCAACTAGCGTGCAAGCTATTAAGTGAATATTGGAGCTGTGCTATTATGCATATATGAAAATTTGCTATTTAGTTAAAACATTTGAGATTGAAGTAAGTAAACAATTCAGCATTTTAGTTATTTTTTTAATACTGTATATATAATAAAATAGTTAATAATAGATATTATATCTTTTCACTTAGTTAGCCCAGTATAAATTTACTAATAATAAAATGAAATTTTTACTTATTACATTATTCCCAAATTATTACTAATAACATAACATAATATTTATGCATTCACAATGTAAAATAATTTTACAGTCAACTAATATATGAAAATTTGCTATTTAGTTAAAACATTTGAGATTGACATATGTAAACAATTTAGCATTTTAGTTATTTTTTTAATACCGTATACATAATAAAATAGTTAATAATAGATATTATATCTTTTCACTTAGTTAAACCAATATAAATTTACTAATAATAAAACAAAATTTTTACTTGATACATGATTCAATTCCCAAATTATTACTAATAAAATAACTTAATTTTTATGCACTCACAATGTAAATAATTTTTCAGTCAACTAATATAATTCTAAAGTGATAAATCATAGAAAGTAACTATATTTATTATCACAACCATCAATAATAATTTATCATTTTAATAAAAGTATATTGATCAATAATATAAAGATATTGTTACAATGGTACACTTCACTGTTCTCCTTCATACGTATAATTCATGTGATAGCTCTCTTTTGAATTTCAAGAATTGCTAACTTTATAGTAAAAATCTATTGCTAAACAACCTTTCCTTCTCTCACCCCCAAAATCCCCCATCCTTACTCCCTCTTTTTTTAATTTGTGTTCTTAATTTTCATGTAAAATGACAAAACTCTTATAGAAAAAGAAGAAGATGATAATTTAAGGAATTTGGTGCCAAGGGTCTTTTTGCTGCAACTGAGAACAAAGTTGCGGCTTTTGTGAGAACGTGAAAGGAAATGGAAAAGAACAAGAGAATAAGATGATGTAGGGTTGAGAAGATTAATGGGGTTTGTTTCAAAGTCATTTATTTCGATTGGATAGATATCCTTAAAGCGCTTTCCTTAGCCTCTAAGAAGAAACAACTAAGGATAAAGTGCATGTCTCTTATTATTATTATTATTTTAATTTTCCTTGGGTTTGATTCTATTATTTTGTAAGTTCATACATGTGGCCTGTTTGTGCAACAAAAGATTATGTTGCCTTGGTAGTTTGGTAGTGTTCTTTTCACTTGATTTGTGGTTTGTTTGGTCTTTATGTTATATTTTTTAGGGGAAATTTGGTTGCCTAACTTGATATCTAATATTTTTTGGTATGTGATGGCTGCCTACAAGAGCAGGTAAAACACTGCAAGTGCACGAGTCATTCAAGTAATATAATATGAGTAAAAGAGTATCACATCCACAGGGATTGGATAGAGTATGCTAGCGATCAACTAAACTACCGTGTTTAGGCTTAAGCAAATCGAGTTAATGAGAATTAAGACTAAATAGTAAAGAGAACAAGTAAATAGAAACACTAACACAAATAATAGCGAGAGATAACCAAGGTTAAAAGACTTAGGGGACCTTTTTCACCCTCTACTTCACTTGGATAAACAAATCACTTAAATAAACATCAACAAGTTGGTTTTGTTAGCATGCCAATTATAGTTAAAAACCTATGTCTAGGTCAATTAACCATGTCTCCTTCACCTAAATCACTAAGTGTCCTTATGAGTTAGTGTGAAATCAACCCATTGAGAATTAATATCAAGCATATACTATGCAAGGCCAATGGGTATGTTTCCATCCTATTGACTAATCTTCACATCTAAGCCAATTAAGTGTAAAAGAACAAGCATTTTCCCGTAACCAAGGTCCAATATCTTTATTCTTATGTCTAGTTCTAGAGAATCTCCCAAATCAGCTTAAATGATGGCTAAACATATAAGAGCATTAAGATTAGAAATGGGTAACAAAAACCAACATTATTAACATTCAAATAAGTAAATATACAAACATCCAAGATTCATATAGGGGTCCAAAGAATCCCCTAGTTACAAGTTTAGATGTCCATAACAATAAACAAAACAACCACTAGTTCAAGAGACATAATGAGTATTAAAGACATGAAAAGAGAAAGGAAGAAATGAACAAAATGGAGCCTTGATCCTCCTCCTAGCCTTTGGTCTTCAATCTCCTAGATAGATCTCTCTCTAGTGTTAGTTCTCTCGAAACCCCAGGTTCTGCTCTTTGAAAATATGCTGAAAAAGGCAGAAAAATGAACTCCCTTCTGCTGCCCTAAGACTGGTTCAAAATATTACTAAAAATGGGCCTGGGCCGCGTTGAGTTGCAACCCAGCGAAAGCATCAGGTCGCAACCCGACTTAAAAACTGATCAAATGCTATATGCACCTAGTAGGTTGTAACCCAGCACATTTCAGGTCATGACTCAGTAGCAAAAACTTCATTTTCCTTCCTTTTGGCTTCTACTTGGATTCTCTTTAAGCTCCAAAAGTCTACAATTTCCTCTGTCAAAAATCACCAAATAAGAATTTAACTTGACACTTTTCAATTTATCTCAATAATCATGATTTTTTATGTTAAATTTTCAACAAAAGTTCCAAGACAACAAGTAAGCAAATTCTTTTTATTTTAATGTGTTTTACTTGGAAAATTAAGGACAAAGTATGAAACTTCAAGCCAAATTAGAAGCTAAATAACTCCATAAACTGGAGTTATCACACCCCCAAACTTAAGTTTTTGCTAGGCCTCGAGCAAAATAATCCAAAACAAAGCAAAACACTTAGGGACTTTTAATTAGAAGCAAGCAATCCAAAATTGAAAGCAACTCAAATTCAAACATTGCTGGTGTCAAAATATCATATATATCCTTAAGAACTATTTCACAACCTCACAGAAAAGTACCACACATGTACTTCCAAGACCATATTGTCACTCATATGCAACTTTTATGCACAAATGAATTTCCAACAAGCATGCATGCAAAATCTCTTCCTACTTGCAAAAGACAAGCTTGGATAGGTCCATGAGAAAGCACATGCACATCTCATCATATCAAAAGGGTTGTTTTCATCTCTCTCTCCACTAATGTTGACAAATGCACAATCAAGAATCAAAAGGGTCTTTCAAAGCTTGTAATGTGAGGCAAAGGGTGAGTGGTTAAGAAAGAAAGGGTATGAATATAAATCAAAAGTTGAAATGCACAAACATGAAAATTCCAAGATTTGAGTCAATCCAAAACAAAATTCAAATTTTCAATTTGTGAAATGCAATGCAAAGGAACCATGTATTTGATTATTCACATGCTTCTTTTCTTTTCTTTTTTACAGATTTGTGCCTAGAATTTTTTTTTTTTTCAAAACTCCTTTTCCTTATGCTTTTAGATGGATAATTTTTCATTATTGTTTCAACTCACAAACTGCATTACAAAACTAACAATTGGCTCAAATCAAAAGAATTTTACATGTCATACAATCAACAAAGGTAAATGAGAGAGGGATTTTTTTTTTGTGATTTTTATGATTATTTTATTTTATTATTTTAAGATAGGCTAATGGTAGGAAATGTGTGGTTAAAAGAAGAAAATAGAGGCCAAACATATTCAAGGCTTCAAAAGGGGCCTAGGGATAATTACATCAAGGTTAGCTCAAAGGCTCAAACGATCCAAAGAATGCCCTAATCATTTTCTCAATCATGCATTGCCTAGGATTTCGCCTCAAGAGAGATTACAGCAACTCCAATGAAAATACAAATCAGCACACATGCCACTCATATACTTTCTCCAAAAGTGTCAATCTACTCAAATTCCAAGGTCTCACACACATACAAATGGGAACTACATTCATACTCAATTGAAACATAAAGCTAAACACAATCAAGAGAGCTCATGTGTATTCCCAAAAAGTGAGGTCAATCCATAATCTATGCAATCATTGGATATTCAATCTCAACAACCAGCATGCCAAAGCTTAAGCTGCCAACAAGCGTTCATTTCACAAAGCTACCATGCTAACAAAACTACAGACAAGTAAACTAAATAACTACAACTAACCAATGGAATATCAAGGGTCAACTAAGGCAAGCATTCTACACAAAAAAAAATGACACCCAAAGTTAGTGTATAGACATTAATCCCCCAAACTAGAAAAAAATAGTGTCCTTACTATCAGCGCAATAACAAAAATAATAACAGAAAAATAAATAGTAAATAAAGCAGAAGAGACAAGAAAGAAAGACGCCCTGGACAAGCGACTACGGGGAGTTATCAGGTGAACGAGCAAAAGCATCATTGATATTCTCATCAGTAGTAGGGTAAGCAGGATCTGAGAGTGTAGAGACGTCAAACCCAGCCTGTGTTGCCAACCATTTGCAACTTTGATGATAATAGTCATGCTGAAACCAAATCAAATGGTACAATCCATCCAACTTGTGCTCTATACTACCCAGCCGATCCACAGTGGTTGGAGCTCGAAGAGGTGCGTGATCGCGTCGGGGCGGATGATTAGGACGGTCAACACGGTTGTAAAAATCATGCCATGGCTCCTTGGGGTGAATAAGCCTATCGGTGTTTTGCCACTCAACATTTGCTCGGGTAAAAAGGTCCTGGATGAGTGATGGAAAGAACAATGAACCAAAGCTACTAATAGTTTGACTCATCCCAGCATGAATCATCATGGCAATATCAATGGCCTTGTGCTCCATGATGGCATAAATGAGGATGACTTTGTCCCTGTGGACGAATGAGGAGTTAGATGTAGGCAAAAGGCAAGCAATAATGAAATGAAGCCATCTTCTTGCCATGGGAGTCAAATGCCGAGGAGAGAACTTCTGAAATTCCCCCTTTCGGATTCCTCCATGGAATTTGAACTTCACCACAAATACGAGCGATTACAACCTTCATGTTAATATCCCCCTCTAACAATTGAGTGTATTCACACTGTGCTGGAGGCTCACCAAGCCCTAGGATGGATCGGATTTCAGTAGGCGCAAAGGAGACCCATTTTCACCTAACAAACACTTTACCATCCTTTCAGGCAAAGGCAGCATTGACATAGAATTCTCTCACTAACCTAGAACTGTTGACCCTGGATGGTTGCAAAAAGTAGTCCAGGGGTAGTGCTCAATAGTTCGGACCATATCCATTTGTCGACAACGACCAAAGAAAATTCCTTACTCAGGAACGGCAGTCTTATGGACTTACAGAATCTGTGAAGCGAGCTTCAGCTCTGCTATTTGGGAATCATGTGGCATCAAAGTGTGAAGAAGATGTTCTCTTTTTCTATTTTTGGTTCTGTTGTTGCTGCTTAAGTCCAGAAGGAGATGGCTCGTTGTAAATCATTTGCTTTTGCGGACCATGATGAAGGTAATGAGGCACCTGAAATAAAAAAGCTAAGAAGTGAGTACCATTGAATAAGCACAAAAGGTCTGTTATGACTCAGTTCAGGCATCACTCAAAGTCTCAAGCAACATAACAAAGTTCATAGCACTGTTACCAAGAACCATATATGGAAGTAGAATGACCAACAATGTAGCAACAACTCAGCATTCCCAATAGCAAAGCACAAACAACAATTAGATGAACATGGAAATCCAACAATGTGAGCTCTTTATTCAAGTGGTTCAACCAAAAATAGCTCCAGCAAGTCTTAATTTGAAAGCAAAACAGAAACTACTCTCATGACAAGTGAATCATCACAATGCTAAACAAGTAGAACCACAACTCATTAGAGATAATCAACATTTTCTTTTTTACTCTTTCTTTGTTTTTTTTTTTTAACCAATGCAAAACATAAAGCAAAAATAAAACAAGAATACCAAGGATAAAAAGAAAATGAGCAAATGAGGAGAGTGGTGATTTGGCTATATATATATATATATATATAATTCTTTTTTTTTAAAGCTGAACAGAAATAAAAAAAAATGGAAAACAGCAAGAACAGAGGAAGGAAAAAAAACAGAGCTGGGTGCGGGTGGTTGGGAGCTCATGGAGCCAAGGGGAACACAACGTGGATGGGGGATGTGCGGCTACGAGCTCGTGAAGGCAAGGAGACGGTGTGCCTTGGCCACAGAGAAAGGGGGCCGGACGCGAGAGGGGAAGGGGCGTGATGCTGCTGGGTGACGAGGCGGGGGAGGAAGAAAAGAAGAAGCGGCGGAGCTCGTGAGGAAGGGAGTCACAAGTAGGGATCGCAGGCGTGGTGGTCGGCACAGCAGCGATGACATTCGCAAGGCGGGGGGCGAGGTCCACGACGGTGGGGCTCAAGGACGAGAGGCGCAGTTGTGACGAACAGGTGGTGGTGGCGCTCGCACCTTGGTTAGGGTTGTGCTGGATCATCGGCCAAGAGAAAGAGAGAGGGAGAGTGACTTAGAGAGAGAGAATGGGAAAGAATGGAGTATGTTGTGAAATGGGGGGAAAGGTTATTGAACCTAAACCCCTTTTCTTTAATATTTTTTAAATTTTAATTTCAAAGTTTGAATAAAAAATTTATCATAATTTTTTTTTTTAACCAAGTGGGTTGCAACCCACTTCAGGTTGCAACCTAGAGCTCTCAAGTCTGAAATTTTAGTGCAATCTGTGAGCAATGGGTCATGACCCAACTCAGGTTGCAACCTGCTGCTCTTAGGTTTGGAAACTCTATATAGTTTGCAAGCAATGGGTCACGACCCAACTCTGGTTGCAACCCACTATTGCAAAATTATGCAGCAAGATTTTTCAGCAAAATGTAGTGTTTCCAAACTCCTTTCTTCTCAACAAAACAACCTCAACACATAAAAAAAAAAAACACTAATACACTGAAATTAACAGTAAGTTGCAAATGAAATCATCAAACTACAAAAATTAAACATGACAATGAGCATAAGGCATTTGGATTGATCAAATTAAACACTATGACACCACACAACAAAACAAACTGAACACACTAACCCCTAGAACACTAAGACCTATATGCAATGAGCAAAACCCAAGATTGAGTACGGTAGAGTGCATGTGAATATGAATTCAAGCAAACAAAGTATGATATGCTCACTTTAAACCAGAAAAACACAAGGTATACTACCAATGCATGCATGAAAACAGCAAAATCAAAAGCATCCAAATGCTAGAATAAAAACACCAACACCAAAGACACAATAAAGCATACAAAATGACCAAAAAACACAACTTTGCTACAAAATAATGTAGCAACTCTGATGCATAGGAATCAAACAAAGTAGGTACTTGAGCAACAACCAAACAACTACAGTACTATTTCAAACATAAAACCAACGACTCCATAAACTCTACAATACTTGCAAAATGGAAATAAGAGCAACTAAAGGACAAATAAAATTATCAAAACTCAAGATGCTAAGCATGAAAAAAATGGCATTGTGCAGATGAAATCAAACAAACTAAACTCATTGCTATCAAACTCAAAGAACTAGAACCACAACAAAATAAGGGAAAAGAGGGTGAGAACTTGGGTTGCCTCCCAAGAAGCGCCTTAGTTATAGTCTTGGCTAGACTTTATCAGCCTTCATGTGGAATTTGTTAAAGTGAGAGATGTTAATAGATATGTCAATATTTCAATAAATAAGTTGCTTTACATCTTTGCTTAAAATGAAGCCAGTCGTGATGCATGAGTGCTAAGGTTGAAGTGTTCAGTGAAATTAAATCATTAAAAAAATAGGCCAATCTATAAATTTTAAAATTTCTTGGTCTTCTTGAAAAGTGACCTTAAACTATGGTCTCTACTTCTACAACTTATGACCATTAGACCATACCACCTTCATTGTAATTAATCACCTAATAAATTTGGCACCAACAATAGAAACTTTAAATTAATTGAATATATATATATACACAATTCAAGATGTCATTTGGAGATTGTATCTCGGAATTATGACAATCATGAAGTCAAACAAGTACAGGTTAAATTGCTTATAATATATCTTATTGCAAGTTTTTCAATGGTGCAATTTCATAATTGATGAAGACCTTCAATTAGATGGCTTCATTAAGAAACCATGAAGACTATGCATTGACCAAAAAGTAGGGAATTTCAGCTGTGGTTGGAATGTGTCATTGTTTACGATTAATATTATTAGTTTTAATTTTCATAGCTTGAACTTTGTATTATATATCTTTTGATTTAAGGGAAATGATTTGATCCAATATGTATAAGTGAGGTGCTAAGAGCAACATATTAGTTGTTGGAGAGATTAGTTTGTATGCATCTGGTTTTTTATTGGTGCAGACATATTCAAAATCTCTATGTATTTGATCATGGAATAAGTAGGACAAAATGCTATATTCAATCTTGTGTTTTTGGCATGGATTTATGCCTTTAGTTTTGCTTATATTGACTGTAAATTCTTCAATATAGCATCAGTCTCATGCTCTATTCAATGATTAGGACTTGCAAAACCAAGGCTGTGAATTATAATGACTACGTAGAATTGGCATTATCATTTTATTTTTGGTACATTTACTTCTTTCTATCTAACAAAGATTTACTTGCTGTAATTCAATGGGTGAATAAATGATGGATGAAGGGCATGCAAGGTGTGCAAGCAGCTTGCAGGGTTGGCAAGTGGTGCTTGATGGATGAGTAATTGCTGGAGTTGAAAACATATGAAAATTAATAATTCCATGATTAAGATCTTTAAATTTCAATTTATTTATTTGTAAAGAGAAATGTTGTAAATTAGTTATTAATGTTGGTATGTCAAAAATTGAAAATTGTAATACTCACTTAAGTTTTAGCAATAGACTTTCATAGTAAAGTTAGTGCCACAACGTCCCCGGAGGGGGACGCCATGATAAGAAAAGATTCAAATTTTTAACGAGTCAATGATTTTAATGGAGTCCCACCAATTTTTATTTCTAGTAAAAATTAGAAATCCTTTTTAATTTGGTAAGATTAGTCTTTTAAAATCAATTGGGTTCGAGAGTCTAATTATGATTAGCGAATGGTGAAAACTTAATCTCATTGCATCCCTAATACATCCATTTCACAACGGTCACCCAAAGTTTGTTGTGCAAATTAAACAATAACTTTAACAATTTTATTTTCCTCTAAGAAAAGAATTAAAGCAAATAAAAATATATTTATATAATTTAATTAATAAAAAATATTTACAAAAAAAGAAAATAAATTTAAGAAAATTTTAATTTTGGCTTAGCAGAGAAATATCTGCTCTTACATATCTTCTAGTGTAATGAGGAATTCAAAGTCACATAATTCTTCTAGAAAATAAGTGTGTATTGAATTGATTTTATTAAAAGAAAAAAAATAAAAAAGAGACTAAACGAAAGCTAAACTAAAAACAAATGCTTAAAACTAAAACTTAAGAAAAAGGTAAAGCACAAAAAACAAACATAAAAGAAAATAAAAAAAAATAAAAATTAAGGCAAACAGAGCCTATCTTTCTCTTATTTTAAAAAAAAACAATCATAAAATTAAAATAAAGGAAGTGCCACTTGAACAAAGAAATAAACAAGTCAATATTAAACTAAAACATTTTTAAAATGAAGGAACAACAACTTGAATAAAAAAGAAAGCTTGAATCCTAATTTATTCAAAAGCATTTTCAATTTCAAAACAAAAGGGAAAACACTTGTAAAACACAAAATACAAAGATAGAATAAAGATGAATAAGTAAAAGCCTAATGACATGAAGTCTAAGCATACTAACATAAAAAGGCTTTAGGTTGGCACACAAGTAAATCCAGGAGGGAGCATCGATGGTCTAGGGAGGTTGTCACTATGGTAGAAGGGCTGTAGTGGAGTAAGGTCTATGATGGTGGTCTGGCAATAGTTTGGTGGCTAGTTTTGGAAATGAGATGGGGTGACATGTGGTTGATTGAGATAGGAAAAAAAAGGCTTGTGCCCCTCAATTCTACCTCTCTTTTGCCTTTGCTCAATCCTGCTTTTTCCCCTACATCTACAATGCAGTAGTGCCTGTCTCTTTGTCCGTTCCTCCTACCCTTTGACTCACCAATGAAAATAATTTATACATATATTCTAACCTAATGTAATTAATTACAAAATATTTGATTTGATGCTATTAAGACTAATTAGAGAAATAAAATCAAGCTAATTAACAAAATAAATTAGGCTATAATCAATTAATAAATGTCAAATAAGATCAGTTTTTTTTTTTAAAAAAGAGGAAAATGTTAGAAAGATTTTATCTTTTTTTTCTTCAAATTTTCTACTTTTTTTAATTTTCATTTTTTATTTATTTTTTTCTGGATTCAGAAGAAATAACTTTTTTTTTCAACTTGATCAAAATTAGGTGCTGACAATTAGCAATTCTTGAAATTTGAAGAGGGTCACCACATGAATTGTAAGTATGAAAGACACTAATGAAGTGCATTGGTGTAAAAATGTCTTTATGTCATTAATCAATATAATTTCACTAAAATGATAAATTATGATTGATGCTTGTGATAATAAACATAGTTTCTTTCTATAATTTATCGCTTTAGAATTATATTAGTTGATTGTATAATTATTTTACATTGTGAGTTCATAAAACTCAAGTTATTTTATATTGTTTTGTTTTATTTATGTTTCAATGGAGTTCTTTTGAATGATTTTTGCAATATTTTGGTTCTTTCTCTAAGTTAAGCATAAAAATCACTATTTGTTATTTGAACGTATTTTTTACACTGAGACACTTGGGGATCATGTAATAAGTGAAAATTTTGTTTTATTATTAGTAAATTTATATTAGTTTAACTAAGTGAAAACATATAATATATATTATTATCTATTTTATTATATATACAGTATTAAAAAAGTAACTAAAATGTTGAATTGTTTACTTCGATCAATCTCAAATGTTTTAACTAACTAGCAAATTTTCATAAATGCACAATTGCACAACTCCAATATTAACTTAATAGCTCGCACTCTCTGTCTTGACACCAACCCTTTTTGAGAAGTTTCATTTTATTTCCCAAGTAACCAAAAAGCAACCCTGTGTCTATTGTCCTTTAGCATTATTGGTTTCTTTTTCAGCCTCACTTTTCTCTCCTCTTGCAAACTGCATACCAATGCATGAAATTACTATCTTAGACATCTGGCTTTTAACTAGAAAGAAACTTTTGCGAGCTCATCTTGTATAGATGACACATGGTAGGGGTTACGCGTCACTGCTGCATAATTCCTTGGGGCTAGACCTTGGTCATTGTAGAATGCACCTAATAACTATTCGCTGAGAACCACAATCTCGTTTCAATGATGACGACAACCACATTCTTTAGCGCATCGTGCATTGCCAGTAACACACCTCATCGCCGCTAGCAATAATCTCCCCTCCCCTAACGGCGGCATCACTGTCCCAATCAAACCACAAGAAGGAGACTAAACCGGTAGTGACGATGACAATGGATCATGTGATGCTGGCGTTGCAGGAGACAAAGGAGGCGAAGGAAAGTTGGATTGGGGGGATGTTCAGGTTCTTTGACAAGGAGAGCCGGGGGTACCTGGACTACGGGAGCATCAAGGAGGGGCTTTCAGTGCTCCAGACACCTTCGGAGTACAAGTATGTCAGGGACCTGCTAAACACTTGCAACAAGGACAAGGACATGAGGGTTGATTATGATGAGTTCAAGAGGTGCATGGATGACAAGGAGCTTAAGCTTTACTGTATATTCCATGCCATTGATGTCGAGCACAATGGCTCTATTCTCCCCGAGGAGCTCTGGGAAGCACTCGTAAAAGCAGGCATGTGTTTCTTTTTCTTTTTTTTGTTCCTTTTTAGTGACATTGTTATATTAGTGAGGAGTGTAAGGGGATTTTGATGTGTTTCATCACTTTTATAACTATGGTCTTTCGATGTTTTATGGTGGACACGTGACTTATTTCTTTGTTTTCTCATTTTTAGTTTTTTTTTTTCGTTTGCAATTCATCAAATTCCTTGGATATTGTGAGTGTTGTTGAATGTTATTGGTTTTGATTATTCCACAAAGGTTAGTATGAGAAAAAATGGTGCCTAACATCTAAGGCAGTAAAATGTAAGTACAATGATGAAAATAGTATGATAGATAGAGGTGTCAAATGGGTCAGCCCATTCATATTTGGCCCTAGCCCATGTGGGTCAGGGCTAAAATGCCCATGGGACTAAAAAGCCCATAACTACAAAAAGCCTACAGGGCCAAAAACCCACATGGGCCAGGGCCAGCCCATGGGCTTCTTAAAAATGTAAAACAGACCAGATCAAGTAAAAAAAAAGCTTGAAGGTTCTAAAAACTAAATAAATAAAATATATACCATATTATTTTTAAAACGTTCTAAAAACATTATTTTAAGCAAGCATAACTTCTAAAAGTGATTCCTTGGTTGAAGAAATAAATTTTATGCTAAAAAAAAATCAGAAAAGCACCATAAACGCTCTAAAAAAAATCCTTAAAAAAAAGGTTTCCAGAACATTACATGAGAATGTTTCGATCTTTAAACTCCATTTGTTTCTGACAAAAAAAAAAAAACTCCATTTGTTAACAACACAACAGAGATTGTACAAAACATGAAAAAAAAAATTAAACAAATTGTAAAGTCTCCAAAATGGAAGAGGCAACAAACCGACAACTTCAGAAAGAGGTCCTTCATCATGAAACTCACTGCCATCGCTTTCATGGCTATCGCCGCCTAAGCAACCGCTACCTCTGTCACGAAACTCCCCGCCATGGCCTCCCCTGAAATCGCAGCCACTGCCTCTCGAAGGTCTCATTATTCAGAAATGGAGAGTGTGATTTGTTTGTAGCTCTTGAGAGCTGCAACTTTGGCTGACTCAATTTCTTCAATTTGAAAAATTAGGATTTAGGGTTCTTCAATTTCTCAGTTTTCTATTTTTTTCCTTTGCAATGAGTTTTCTACTGTTTTGAATAGTTCATCTAGGATGTGTATCAATCTAAATTCCGAAATGAGATGTGTTTAATTTCACGTTTTTGTCTTTGGAAGTAAAAAAAAAAAAAGTTAAAAAAGTATAAACTACAAAAGAACTTAGATGGGAATTGGCCCATGGGTTAACCCAGCTCCAGCCCACACATTTAGGGGGCCTTTGTGGGTTAGGGCCAATACAGCCCACTCATACTGTGGGCCACTTCTACATAGGGCTGAATCATGGGGGCTAGGGGCCAACACCAGGGCCATGGGCCTATTTGACAGTTCTAATGATAGAGTTGATACTCATGTGTTTCATCATGCATGAAAGTCTTTAGGGAGAACTTTGTGAGGCACGAGAGCTAGGTGAGCCACTTGTAAGAGCACTGAGCAGGCATTTGTTGATTTGTTATGATGTTTGTTTAAACTTACGTCACTTTAAGAGTCTTTTTTATGATTTATAGTGGTTAAGGATCTTTTTTCATTTCTAATTTCTTCGCTTTTCAAGTGTTTTAGTTTTCTTCGTTTTGAATTTGATTATTCTGGGAAGGTTAGTATGATTGACCGGTTAGAAATATGTGTGAAAGGCAGGGTAGCCATGATTACATTTGGTTGTGAAGAAGCTTGAATAATTTTGTCGTATTTCTTGTCATTGAAAGCAATTTATGTCTAAGATCTGCTTTGAACACCACTTTGTCACGTCTTTGTCAAGCTTACATCAATAAGCGCTAGAAAGCGTCAATAAGCAATTGGCCAGCGAGCACATGTGTGGGAGTCACTCTGACAGTATTCTCAACATCTCCAAAATTTCTAAGTCCTCAAGTGATGAACCCCCACTTCGACTTATCGAACCTCAGGCATGAGAACTACTTTGTCATGCGCCTTTGTCGTCGGACAGTTACCACTTCGTCACGTCTTTATAAGGCCTCTTTCAGTAACTGCTGCAAACTGCTATTGACTGTCACATGACCAACATTTGTCTTCTACTGATCACTGTGATGATCTTCTTAAGATCTTCAAAATTTCTAAGTGTTGAATGACAAACTTTGACTTCGACCCGTCAAACTCCAACTTCAACTGACAAACTCCTACTTTGACAGACGAACTCCCACTTTGACTTGTCGAACATCAGTCTCAACTTTGTTATTATTGGCTTGCATGCTCGGATATTCAGGTTCATCCTGAATGATAAACATCTATTTCGACATGTCGACTATCAAATTTGTCATTTCGTCAACATCGATGTGCCTTGAGAATTATACTTCATCAATGTCAACTAACTTCGACATGTCGATTGTTTTCATAATTTGTCATTATCAAGGGTCCTCATACTCTAACAACCAAACTTCTTTCAATACTATTTTTGTCTCACCAAAATCGAATGATAGTTCGACTTTTGGACAGTTATTAAAATTTGATACCAACAGAAATATTACACAGCTACGATCAATAACATCACTCACAAAGTAAGGCTGAGTAATCAACTATACATATGAACCTAACCAAATTGCATGATTTATAGCATTGGGTAAATTACATATAGGTATACTTGTCATATACAACAGTAGACCTTGAAGCCATCTTGGAAGCTCATTGTAAGACTCTTTCTAATCACCATATATTTGAGCAATAGCTTTTCGTTTAGCTGGCCACACCTTCCTATACATTGTCTTGCACAACTTGGTCTCTACGTTGTGCAAGGGCAAGATGTTCATCAAGATCTATAGACTTTTCAAAAGTTGGGGAAACGTTAAGGCATTTCAAAGGTTGGAAATCGCTATGCGACTTTGAATATTGGTGCGACCTCCGATGTTGAGTTCCTTGCATATGCTGGTTGACGAACAGATCCCCTAGATCTGCTGAAGTTGCACTCCTCTAGGATGACTAACACCTCCATGATCTGAATTTTTGGAAACCTATTGCTCATGTCGAACATTAACCTCACGTCAGCATCATTAGTCACCCGGAGTTTTTTGTACTTGGGAATACCTTGCCCAAATATTAATGGCAAACCATACAAAAAAGGCTTTTAACTTCCATACGTGGTTGCTCAAACTGCTATAATACTTTGCTCTTCAACTCAAAAAATGTGATAGATAGCCCAACAAGAATATAAGTTATACTTTCACTAACAAATATGTCTCTCCCCCTTGTAGTGTTAATTCTCTCCATAATGAACATATATATAATATTCCTTAGCCATTGTTTCTCACACAAACTGAAGAACAATACAACAAGATGAAAATAATATAAGCAGAAACATTCAAGCTTCACTCAAGCTCCTTGGACGTTGCGTTATTAAGTAAATTAGAAATCACTGTAAGTTGTAGCGATTTCTAAAACTAACAAGAAATCACTATAACTTTATGTGATTTCCCGTTGGCGTGAAATTGTTGCATCTTGATGTGATGATTTCTTCTATATAAACAACAATTGTAAATTCATAATTAAAGATGAAATTAATATGTTTAAACATAATATATTTTTTATTTTAATAGTGTTAAAAAGCCTAATTAACAAATGTTTGGCCATAATCAAGTACAAGCTAAAAGATATATAAAAATTAAGCCCATGTTAAGAAAGTAAACTTATCTTTAGATTATGTACACAGGCTAGGCCATATAAATCCTGTTTAGATAAATAATTTGTTTAAACTCTTATTTAGAAATAATTTTTGCACAATAACTTATGAATAAGTTATTTGATATTTAAATATATAATAATAATAATTTTATTTTTATATTTTAGAAAATATTTTTTAAGAAGTTAGATATTTTAATTTCTTAAAAAATATTAAAAATAATTTTTAGAAAAATAATAAGTTATTTAGTTAAATATAATAAAAAATAAAAATATAATTTTAAATTTAAAAAATTAAAAAAAAAAATACCATCAAACGCACCCAACCAATAAATCCGAAACAGTGAAAGATTAGAATCCTGTGCAGGCCATTTGCTGCAGGGTAGAGATAGAAAGGGCAAAAGGTGAACCCAGAAAAAGAAGAAAGAAAGAGAAAGCGAAAGGCATAAAAAAATGGTACTAAATTTGCCAGTGCTCTCCACTTTTCTCCCCAACCGCATCCGAAATTGTACGAGAAAGCATTCCTCCGCGTGGGTCGTGACGCTAACCAAGACTTGGGAAGAGACTGATGTTGTCGTATAGTCACTCACTGTGTTCACTGTCCAAACTCCCCTCTTTTACGCTACAAATTTCGAAAAATAGTATTATTTGTGTTCATAAATTATAAAATATTATATACACTAATATTCTATTTGTAATTGAGATGTTAATTCATTTAAGAAGAATCTATATTATAAATAATTTACAAATTAACAAGTGTCTTGCATATTATAGGACAATTATTATTTATGCATTTGAAGTACAATTATTATTTATCTGTTTCAAAACAATGATCACTGAACACTGAACATTTATCCCCTACACTTCGACCCCTAACCCCTACCCAACGTCTATCTAGTCCCATCATCATTCATCTTGAAGTGTGAAAGCACCTAGCCTCACTTGAGAAATGATAATTGTGAGATGTGAGTCCAACAACTCGCTTGAGTTACGATCTCTCAATACAAATCAGGGAAGAACCACGACCAAAATCAAATGTGTGAACCAGACATCACCACCATAACCACCACCATGCCTACACCACCACACCACCCAGCTTCACAATCACCGTCCACCCCCCGATCTCAATTCCACCCTACTTCCCCTGAAATCACAGCCCGATATTCCCCCGAGGTTGTGAAAAGAATGCAAGGAGATACCTGCTACAGGTGCGACCAGATAGGGCACTGGTCTTGGCACTGTCCTCTTGCCTCTCCCAAGAACAACAACAACAACAACAAACGCCTCTCACCTTCACCCAAAACCGATTCCCCTTTAAAGCCAACTAAGATATTTTGTCGCTGCGGACATGGCTTTTGCGTTGTGAAAACATCACGTAGCGAAAGGAACCCTGGAAGGAAGTATTATGCTTGCCCCATCAAAAGGGTATGAAAGCTCGTTCCCTTTCTGATTTTCTCAGTTTTTTTTTTTCTCCATTTTAGTGCTAAGGTTTTGTTTGGTTGGATATTAGGGGAAACCATGTACAGGGTTTGTACAGTGGTGTGATCGGCCTGTGAATGAGAGTTACATGCAGCCTCCGCCGTATAAGTATCCTGAGTGTGAGTGCGGGGCTGGTGTTTGTCAGAAGGTGGAGGACCCAGATGCTGCGGATAAGGACTGTTTTGTTTGTCCTGTTGGAAAGGTATGATCTTTCTGTTTTGAATTGAATGCTTGCCTTGGACTAATGTGTTTTCTCTATTTTGTGGGTGTGGCGAGTTGTGTATTGGTTTTTACTGCATTGTGCTTATGTGCTGCTGAGTAATTTTTATGGTTTAATTTGCTGTTTGTTGCTGGTTTTCTAGGGGAAAATTTGATGGTTAGTAAGTAGCAATATAGGGATTGTTTTAGCGCCTCTAAGCTACCTGATATGTGCTATTGGAATTGTGTAATTGTTGGCTAATTTTTTTTTTTTTTTTAATATTTTGGTTAATAAATTTGAGGGAGACATTGCTCTCGTAATTCTGGGAATGGACCATTTAACATACATGAACACTTGTTTATAGCTAAACTTTTTGAATATTCAACACTTTGCAGTTTGTATTGAGGATTAGGTAGGTCAATGAATTTGGAAGGGGGAGGGAGAGGTTGATACTCTATAGAGCATCTTGTGATTTAGCATAAACGAAAGATGGTTAAGAAAGATAGCTATCAAAAGCATTTTTTAGTCTTGTAAAAATAGATGGGTCTTGACTCATTTTATGGTAAGATTATCTGGGATTCGTGGATTTCCTGTTTATAATTTATTTTGATCCGCCACGATGTATCTATTTTTAACTGTATCTAATTGATATCAAACAGGACCATGGATCCTGTGGTTACAAAGTGTCAGAGGATGAGCTGCTAGATAACAGCAAAAGCATTGTTCCTATCCAGCCAAGCAGTCAGCAGCATTATGACTTGGGTGAGGGGAGTGATTTGTATGTAGAAAATTCAAAGAGGATGAGAATGATGGAAGATTTTGAGACTCCCTTATCGACGGCTGCTTTTGCGCAACCAAAGGGAGACAATGCAACACCAGAGGCAACCCATTCAAGATGTGGTTTTCCAGAATTTGAGGAGGATGAGGGTCTCCGGGAAGTTGTGAACTCGGTGCCATGGGATGCTGTTGAGAGGGAAGCATTCTTGTTATCTCATCAGCCAACACCTTCAAGGATCAGTTGTCGACGAAATTTGTTTCTCACTGGTGCTTTTAATGATGCATCATTTGGTATTACATGCATGCATACATATACATAATTTTGGTTTTCTATTTATATAAAAAATATACTATTCCTTTCGCATTTGCCTTATTTTGCTGCTTCCACTGTCAGAGCCAAGTCACATCATTTTGATTTTTTATGTTTTACTTGATTCTTTATAAATTCAGTCCATGCAACTAATTGCGTTAAAGCATTTGAACAATTACCAAATTCATAGTGATTGTTTCAACCTTTATAAAGCATTTGTTTTATTGTTTCAACCTTTCTAGCCATTGAACAATTACCAAATTCATAGTGATTGTACTAGTAGGAAAAACCTTTCTGTGCCTTTCTTGTTCTTCATCAACTCAATATTAAATGTCATCTCAAGCTACAATCAATTAATACTCTTCCTCTTGATCACAAAAAGTAACTTCTGTAGTAGTGTGAACATATTCTCTTGGAATTTTTTGTGAAATTCAGAGAAGCCATGTGCTAAGTTCTCTTGATCTAATTGATCTAATCTACAATTGCAGGCCATTGTCCAACAGGTTGGTTAGGTCGCCTTCTTTTTCTGCAACCCACACGAAGCTTAAAATTACCTGCACCTCAGCCGTTCTTTTGTTGTAAGTATGACTTTCTTAATTTTGTGAGTTTCCACTTTGATTTTGCAATGTTCACGTTCATTCGGTTTCATTTACAGGCATTTTCCCATCCTTTGTTCTGATAGCCGTTCCTAAACAAGCAATCACTTTTGATGATCACTGTGAATGCAACCAGCAGCTTGCCATTACCGACTTCAGCAAGCATGCCCGACTTTCTTCAGATGGATGTCATACTGAGGTTTCCAGAGATGTTGTTGGTCATAGTGCGGTTTCCGGAGATGTTAGTGTTAGCCCGCCTAGCCAGTCGTCACAAGGCAGTAAAAGAAAGCCAATGTCAAAGGCAGAAAGGAAAAGGCATGCTGCATTAGGTTTACAGCAGGCCCTTCTGAATGAACTTGACAGCATGGATCCTCATGATAAAGAGTCCATGAAAATGGCTGCAGAGGACACTTTTGATCTATTGGATCCTCTGTCTGTTGACTATAAACAATTCTCTGAGCATGTCTGGGACTTCATCAATTATGCTTCAGCCATAGCAGATATCGACAAGTCCATGGAAAATTCCCTTACCTTTGAGGAATATAATCAATGCATTGAGGAGGAGGAAGCAAGACTTACTCAAATCCAGGGAGATTATGAGAAGACTGAGACTTTGCTCGATGCATCTAACCAGCGAAGACAATGGCTTCATGAAGAAGTCTCTCATCTAGAAGCCTTGCTCCATGAGAGACGAAACCAACTGATCTCTTGTGAGATGGAGAGCTTGAAGATTGAGACACACCTTGGTGATCTGAAAAGAAGAATGACAGAGGCCGACAGGATCTTAAAGGGTAGAACTGCGGAAGCAGATTTGGCCAGGAGATTGAATGAAGAGAGGCAAACAAAACAAATGGCGGCCAAGGCAGCACTGGAAAAGGCCAAACTGGAGTTAGAACAGTGATCATTCAATGCATCTGATGCGTATAAATTAAAGTTGTTATGTGATCAACATATGTTCAACTTGCTTTGTCGATCCCACGTTACTATCATGTGTAAATTAGCCGTTGAAGTGTGTGAATTAATTTAAATAGCTGTATGTCACTCTCTGTATGTGAAGGGTAAGAATTATAAGTTGCTATCATTATCATCGGTGTAAATTCAACTTGCGGGGCCAATCCCACGTTTCTATCATCAGTAGATTACTAGTTTTCCATTTTTGCGTTGCAAATAATTAGCTGTTGAAGTGTATGATATGAATTATAACCCGTGAAGTGTTTGAATTCATAAGTTGTTATGAAGAGTTTGTATTCATCTTACTGGGTCAATCCCACGTTTCTGCCATGTGCAAATTACTGGTTTTTTTTTTTTTTGTCCTTTTCAAGTAGTTAGCAGGTACATTTTGGTGGAAGGTTGGCACTGGCAACTTGCTGCTGCATGTCATTCATGCGCAAATCACCCAAAGACGCATGGCTACCACGCGCTACGACCAAAATGTCCAAAAACCCTGAAAAAGCAACAAAAATTAATTGAAAAATAAAATAAAAAATTCCAAGCTCCAAACTTTTTGACGTCTCATGCTGTCCGATTCATTACGATCACAACATTCTTTATTATTATTTTTATTGTTTATTTATTATTATTCACTATTTTGCTTGTTTAATAACTATTCGCTGAGAACCAAAATTCTCTTTTCAGTGATGACGACGAGCACGTTCTTCAGCGCATCGTGCATCGCCGGCGACACACCTCATCGCCGCCGGCAATAATCTCCCCTCCCCTAACGGCGGCGTCACCGTCCCAATCAAAACCACAAACTCCCCTCTTTCTCGCGCCCCCAAAACGGCACAAACAGAAAAGCCGTCTTCTCTTCTTTCCAATTCTTTCCACCTCCCGTCGTTTACGCTCTCCCACGGTCGTTCCCGGCTCGTCATCATCAGCATCATCATCGTTGATCCCAGTCGTTTCCGCGTTACGTTGAATTCCCCCTTCTTCTTTTTGACGCAAACCAAAGGAAAAAGAACACCGAATTTCCCAATTCGCAGAAAGCACAAGAATATGCCCTCTCTCTTCCCTCTCATTCGATCCCTAACGCTACTATTTTAATCTTCCCCCAATTCCAATAGTAATGCCCAACAACTTGCTCCTCCTCTAACACACACACACCTGCATTCTGCTTTTTTTTTTCCTCGTTACCGAATCGAATTTTCTTTTTCTCCTTCTGTTATGGTAGCTTTTCTAGCGTGGATGGGGATGAAGCCGAAGAAGGAGACGAAACCGGTAGTGCCGGTGACGATGGATCACGTGATGCTGGCGTCGCAGGAGACGAAGGAGGCGAGGGAGAGTCGGATTCGGGGGATGTTCGGTTTCTTCGACAAGGGGAACCGGGGGTACCTGGACTACGGGAGCATCGAGGAGGGGCTTTCGGCGCTCCAGATACCTTCGGAGTACAAGTACGCCAGGGACCTGCTGAACGCTTGCGACAGGGACAAGGACGGGAGGGTTGAGTATGAAGAGTTCAAGAGGTACATGGATGACAAGGAGCTCGAGCTTTACCGCATATTCCAGGCCATTGATGTCGAGCACAATGGCTCTATTCTCCCCGAGGAGCTCTGGGAAGCACTCGTAAGAGCAGGCATGTGTTTCTGTTCATTTGTTTCTTTTTAGTGACACTGTTATATTAGTGAGGAGCGTAAGGGGATTTTGATGCGTTTCATCACTTTTATAGCTATGGTCTTTTGATGTTTTATGGTGGACACGGGACTTCTTTCTTTGTTTTTTCATTTTTAGGTTTTTTTTTTTTTTGGGGTTTGCGATTCATCAAATTCCTTGGATGTCGTGATTGTTGTTGAATGTTATTGGTTTTGATTATATCACGAAGGTTAGTAAAATTTAAGTACAATGATTATAATAGTATGGTACAATTGATACTCATGTGTTTCATCATTCATGAAGGTCTTTAGGGAGAACTTTGTGAGGCACGAGAGCTCGGTGAGGCACTTGTAAGAGCACTTAGCAGGCATTTGTTGATTTGTGTGTTGTTTGTTTAAACCTACGTCACTTTAAGAGGCTTTTTGATGATTTATAGTGGGTAAGGATCTTTTTTCATTTCCAATTTCTTAGCTTTTCAAGTGTTTTAGTTTTCTTCATTTTGAATTTGATTATTCCGGGAAGGTTAATATGATTGACTGGTTAGAAATACGTGTGAAAGTCAGGGAAGCCATGGTTACATTTGCTTGTGAAGAGGCTTGAATAATTTTGGCATATTTCTTCTCATTGAAACCAATTTATGTCTAAGATTTGCTTTCATGTAGAGGCCCTAGTTACATTGTGGAAAGTTGTTGGGAAAGGGCAAGTGAAAATCTGTTAATCAGCAGATATGACTGATTTACAGCAACTGATTTACCTGTTTTTTTGGTTCTATTCTGTTAGTCAGCAGTTATGACATAACCTGATGTCAAATATCAAAATACCACCTTGACATGTCGTTTGATTGACAAATTCCACAATGTTAGCCATTTTCTTTTCACCTGCCCTCAGTGCTTGATTGACAACTTGCACAATATAAACCGTTTGATTTCTATCTTGATTGCCAATGTTGAAGCTGGATAGTAGTTCTCTAGTTTATTTAGTGTGCTCTTGTTTATGTGATTAGTATTTATTAATTTAATATTGTACTTTGGTAATTGTTTCATTCTATAAACCACACTAGCCTCTCTCTATCGCAGGGATTCAGATTGATGATGAGGAACTTGCTCGTTTTGTTGAGCGCGTTGATAAGGATAATAATGGGGTTATAACATTTGAAGAATGGCGGGATTTTCTGCTGCTTTATCCTCATGAAGCAACCATGGAGAATATTTACCACTATTTGGAAAGGATTTGCATGGTTGATATTGGGGAACAGACTGTTATTCCAGCAGGCATAGGTAAGCACATTCATGCAAGTAGGTATCTGATTGCAGGAGGAGTAGCTGGTGCCGCATCACGCACAGCAACTGCACCCCTTGATCGCCTAAAGGTTGTATTGCAAGTCCAAACAACACGAGCCCATATAATGCCAGCAGTAAAAGATATATGGAAAGAAGGTGGGCTCTTAGGGTTTTTTCGAGGCAATGGCTTAAATGTTCTGAAGGTGGCCCCTGAGAGTGCCATTAGATTTTATACCTATGAGATGCTGAAGACTGCCATTGCAAATGCTAAAGGAGAAGAGACAAAGGCTGATATAGGAACTGTAGGCCTGCTGCTAGCCGGTGGTATAGCTGGTGCTGTAGCTCAAACTGCAATATATCCAATGGATCTCGTTAAAACACGACTGCAAACCTATGCTTGTGAAAGTGGGAGAGTTCCTGGTCTTGGGACCCTATCAAAAGATATATGGGTTCAGGAAGGACCCCGGGCATTTTATAGGGGACTAATTCCTTCTCTTCTTGGGATTATCCCCTATGCTGGCATAGATCTCGCTGCATACGAGACCTTGAAGAATATGTCTAGGAAATATATTCTTCATGATGGAGGTAAAGAAATAATAAAGTTATTCATTTGTTATATATCCTACACCAGACATGCCTTCAGTCGTGTGTTGAAATTCTGCAATTTTCTGTAGAACCTGGCCCTCTTGTACAATTAGGATGCGGTACTGTATCAGGAGCCCTTGGAGCAACTTGTGTTTACCCGTTGCAGGTCATCAGAACAAGGTGAGCGTTGGCTGTAAAATGTCTAATTTGTTGCTTGAACATCTAGTAACTTCAGTGATCTTGGTTCTGGTATGGAAATTATATACTGACATAGCTCTTAATTTCAGAATGCAGGCTCAACGCTCTTATAAGGGAATGGCTGATGTATTCAGGAAAACTTTTGAACATGAAGGGTTTAGGGGATTCTACAAAGGAATATTTCCTAACCTGCTCAAAGTGGTACCATCGGCAAGTATCACTTATATGGTCTATGAATCTATGAAAAAGGGTTTGGAATTGGATTGAAGAACTTACTGCTCCATTTGATGATTAATCTTGTTGACATATGGCTGACTGTTGCTAATGTTGGAAATGGTTTTGCGATGAAGACATTGATGACAAGAATAAAAGTACACGATTATTTGGACAATTGCCTAAATTCATTCATATAATAACATTACTTTCTACGAAATTCTTGGGAGGACGAAATTGGTTTGTCCTGCATGGCGGCTTCATGAAAATATGAAGCTACGTATCCATTAGCAGATTTTGTTGTATGATAGAGAAGCATACGGAACACAGGATCCGATTTTGTAATTGTAATTTGTAATATTTAGTGGCTAGGATTGATCATCTTACTCTTCAAAGTGATCCTGCCATTTCTTCACCTCGTGCTCCCATTAATTTTTCGATTACTTCTTGAGCTTCAATGGATCTTACACGGTTTGTATGTACTTAGAAATACTTGTATTAATTTACACTTAACACACTATTGTTAAGCTGAAGGGCCATTTTATAATGGTCAAAAGATGAGAATAGAGTTATAAATTAGTTCCATACCTTTTTTATGAGACGACTAATAAGAAATGACCATCTTAAAAAAGGGAAAAAGGGGACCAGTAACACATACATTGTGAAGAATCAAACCATTATTGTAACAGCATTGATTTTTCCTTCTTTTGCCCATTTTTGTTTTTTGGGCTGAACTGAGAAAAGGAAACAAAATAAGGAAGACTACAATCACAAGATCACAATGCCAATATCATCTGCAAGAAGACAAGCAAGAACAGCAGAAGGAGGCTCCTGCCACATCTGCAAAATGTCCTCCCAACTTAGCCAAGCAATCAGCACTTGAGTTAGCTTCTCTGAGATCATGGGTCACCTTCACATTACTGCCATTGAAGTAGCTCAGTTATATCCGCCAAGATAGCACCATCCATCAACATGAAACACACGTTGCTGTGGCCATTGTTAATTAAGCAGCAAGCCTCTTGGGAATCAATCTCACACCAAACCTGTGGAAAGCCAAGGTTGCAAGCAAGAGCCAGGCCCACCTTAATGCCAGAAAGTTCAGTATATAACACATCTTCATCGCCTAAAAGGCCGGAGTATCCATGAATCCAATTCCTAGCAGCATCTCTAAGCATAGCACTGTACACTGCACCCTTATATGAGTCCCCTTGACACTTCCATCGGAATTAAGTTTAATCCAATTTTGTTGAGGCTTAGTTCAAGAAAATATTGTACATTGATTTTTCATTTTTCCTTCTAAGTCACTACTGTCTAGAATTCATAATTGTAGCAATAAATATTCTGTATGATTAATTTTAAGAATTTAATTTTAATTAGTTCTTCTCTTAATTTTGTAGCATTTTCTAATGATTCTTCATTTTCTTCACTCCAAAGTAAATACAATTATATAAGATTCTTTTTTATAATACAATGATATAAGAAATTGTCCAATAATCCAATAATGATGTCATTTGTTGTTGAAATTCTTTCTCGAAGTTACTAAAATGCTGTAATTTTCACCGACTCAAGAATCTCTCTGGAATTCGGATAAATGACAATTTGGCATATTTATAATCTATAATAAAAAAATTTGATAGGTAGATATTACCCATCACTACTAGTCAGTCAATGCGCTCATATCACAACAATCGCAATCTTTAAACAATTTTTTTTTGTTTTTGAAGTGGCAATCTATAAACTTTAAAATAGTTTCAAGCAGCAAATCATCTTTTCTTCTAGGGGCTTAGCCATGGATTAAACTTGAAAAATTAGATATCAATCTTACCCAAAATTTCAAAATATCATGGTTTTGGATTTGCTTTTTATCCAAAGGATTTAATTTTGATACTAAATTTTTTTTTACACAGCAATTATGTTCATGTAATATTGTAATGTCACATCAGTAAAAATAGTTAGCTTTCATCCTTGCTACTTGAAAAAAAAATCATGTAAACAGATAGATTTCATTGTATAACAGCATAAAACTTTTGTTTATATTGATAATATATCAAAATTAAACTCTTATACAAATTCAAATTTTACTATAAAAAAATATTATAATTCTTACTTAATCCATTCATCCTAATTTTTTTATTGTACTTTCTCGTCTCCATTAATTCAATTTTTCATACAAACTTCCTTCACTTAGCACAGCCTTTACTAGACCCAAAAAAAAAAAAAACTTGATTTCACCTTTAAGTTTGGATTTGGATCGATCTCACTTTAGAGAGTAGGATAAAAGAATTTTATCCTTGAGTCAATAAAATTAGAAGTGAAACCCTTTTTACTCTATTGATTAAAGGATAAAACTCCTCACTTTAATTTTTAAATGATTCAAACCCTTAATCTTGGGAGTAATAATAATATATTCCAAAATACAAACATTTTTTGTTTTGGTCTGAAAATACAAACTTATTAATTAATAACTGGGCCAGCACTGCCTTTTGGGCCGGGCTAGAAACCCTTTCTATATAACCATTTCACAATCTTTCCAATCTCCCTCTCCCGGCCGCCAAACCACTCTGCGTGTGTGTTGCTGCTATCACTTCTAGGGTTTTTTGAGAGGTTTCTGTGCTCCTCCTCTTTCTTCTGCCAACATGGTTAGTAACATCTCCGCCCTCTTCCTAGTATTAGATCTGAATTTTGTTTCATCCTTACGTTTCGTATCATGTATTTGTCTGTGCCTGTTAGTTGAAGAAAACTGATGAAAAAAAATAAAATAAAATTAAAGATCAGGATTTCCTTCTCTTATGGGAAACTTGGTTGGTTTCGTTGAGGAATCGGTGTTTTCTGTGATGATGCGTTTTCTTAATGTTATGTTTTACAAGATGTGATGTTTGAGTTTTGTGGATAACGGTAATTTTGTGCCTTTGGTTGACTAGGTTCTTCAAAATGATATCGATTTGCTAAATCCGCCAGCTGAGCTGGAGAAGAGAAAACACAAGCTCAAGCGTCTTGTTCAGTCTCCAAACTCTTTCTTCATGGTATTTTTATTCATATGATCTTTCTTTACTATATAATCTCTCTATCTATTGAAGTATGAACTGGATTCAATCCAATGTTTGTAAGAGTTAACTTTTTTCAAAAAACAAAAATTGTTTTTAACTTGAGCGGATTCTTTTTTGGGTTTTGATTATTTGTTTGATTAGTTTTGTCTCCTTGTTTCTCTCTGTTTTGTTGCAGGATGTTAAGTGCCAAGGTTGCTTCAACATGTAAGTTTGATTTTTTGTGTGTTTGAGTTTTTTTGGTTTGGGATTTGTAATGGTGTTCACATGGCTTCAATTGCATGATTTTCACTGTGCTTTATTGTAATTGGATGCAGAACCACTGTCTTCAGCCACTCTCAGACTGTTGTTGTGTGTGGAAACTGCCAGACTGTCTTGTGCCAGCCAACGGGTGGGCGAGCAAGGCTAACCGAGGGTTGTTCTTTTAGGAAGAAGGGAGACTGAATGGTGTCGTCTTTTCTTTTGGGCATGATTGGAGAGTTTCAGTTGTTAGGTTTAAGGTGCAATCAATGCCTTGTCTTGTTTTAGTTTATATTAATTTTGTTTAATTGTAAGACTTTTATCCCACAACGTTCTCTGGACTTTATGATGCCATCTAAGTCTTGCATTTAGCTTTACTGCAGTTCATATGGTTATGGTAGATTTTAAAATTTATAATACATGTTATTGGATTTGTGTTTCTAAATTCCTTCAATTTGACCGTGTTATGCATGCCTTGTGTGTAGGTGCCTTTAACTCTTGGTGTTTTAAGAACCTGTTTTTTTTTTTTAAATTTTATTATCCCCTTTGACTTGGAGAGCACATTTAACTGTTTAGTCTATAGCCTTCTTTCTCTTTAGGCTATGTTTGGTTGGAGGGTAAAAAGGGAGTAAATTTTCCATGATTGAGCTTGATATGTAATTTTACACATGAAACTCAATCATGAAAAATTTACTCCTATTTTCATCCTCCAACCAAACATACCCTTAAAAGTAGTTGATTCATGAGTAAACAACCGTTTTGGTCTCAATATTTTCAATTAACATCAATTTGGTCTCAACAATTTTTTACATCAGTTTGATCCTAATAAATTGATTGACATCAATTTAGTCCTAACATTTTTAGTTTCAATATCAATTTAGTCCTAATTTTTTTTATTTTGACATCAATTTAGTCATTTCATGCAAGTGGAAATCTAACAAAATGACAAAATTGATGTCAGAATTAAAAATGTCATGATTAAATTAATTTAAAAAACTTTTTGGGAACAAATTGATGTGAAATTGAAAATGTTGTGACCAAAATGATTATTTATTCTTCATTCACTTGGGTTTATGATGTTTTGAAACAAGTCCTACCCGGCAATATGGCTAGTTAGGGATATACTCCTTGGTTACTTCTCTCAGTATCTCTTTTCCGTGGTTTGTTTTTATTTGTTTGCTTAATAATGCGCCTAAGGCCGAGCGCTTCCCTCTTGAGTTAGGGGTGGCGTGGTATATCCACGGGAGAGGGTATTCTTTGTGGCGCACTTTCTTTTGGTGCGTAGGCGCAAAACAATTCAGGGACTCCATGGCCGCTTTCCTGCTTTAGTAATTAGCAGTTAGAGCGAAGGGATTGCCCTACATTTCTTGCATTTTTTTGCTGAAGTAATCGTAATATCAAATTAGATTGCTGTTGAGAGTCGAGTAGATGTCATAAGTCTTAAGGGATATATAAATAAGGGCTGAAATCTACATTCAAAGTGACGGCTGAAGCTGGGACTCGTCTCTGTAATTTAATTTCTCTAGGTTGCGTTTTGGATACAAAGTTATATGTTATTTTTGAGTAATTAATCAGTATTATCGATAAATTGGTTCTTTGTGGGTGTCAATAGTCCGGGTTTTTTACCATAACTCTGTTCTACTATCAGGATAAATTTCCAAACACAATGCATCACTCATAACTCGCGTAGATGAATGATATGACTACTGGCAATGACTCAACTTGTATTGCGGGTTTTTTCTTTGCACAGTTAAGTATTGTTAACCTTGTTTGAGAAACTTCTTGACAACGTGCTACCATTAGCATTACCTTGGCATGAATTGACGCTGGAACAAAATTCGCTTCTGTATTGTTTTCTGTAAACTGTATCCGTAGGAAGACTAGTGCAATTTTTTTGGTGTTGTAATGAAATGATTTTGAATTCTCTAAACTGAGTAATAAGAATGATTGGGAAGTGAGAAAGTGAAGCATAAATTCTTGGATCATTTGGTGGGAATTGCAATGAAAGTTGATTTGTAAGATCCATTTCCTACTGAGAATATGGATATGAACATCTTATGTTTTAACACTTACATTTTAATCTTGTTACATGTACTAGTGTTATTGACGCGTTTTGTAGGCACAACAAATGCCAACCATATATGTGAATTACGATAGTGAGGCTACTGTGTTTAGGGAATTGAATAAAGTATGTAATGAAAAATCTAGAAATATCAGTTTTAGACATGATTATGTGAAACAATTAATTGGTGATGTTATAATCACTATATAATTTGCGAAATGTAGTGAAAATCTAGCGGATCCTCTAACAAAATGAGTAGCAAAGGAATTGCTGAGGAAATCATCAATAGGAATGAGTTTGAAATCCTTGAGTCACCAATAATAGAAACGCAATCCTTTTTCTAAAGTATAATATGGTTGCAAGGTTTAATGGATAAAAACAAGTTACTGAAATGGCTATGGGTACTAGAGCACATATTCCATTCCAAGTCTAGTGCATAAATTAAAGGACAAAAGAGGTTGAGTATTAAACTTTTAATGGAGTTTAATGAATCTATGCAAACAATATTCAAGGGAACTTTACCAAAGTAAATATTTAAAGTGGGGTCTCTTTCAACTAAGAATTTAAGGATTTATCTTTGAAGTGTTCATGAAAACTATGATGTGCACATGACCATATTAAGTTCATAATATCTTTAGTGAGCATTTTTTAAGCATTTAAATCATGTGTAATATTTCTGGTTTTAAAATCAAATTGGTGCGAAGTACCTTGTGTCTACCATTAATTTGTTATAACTTTGAAATACTACAATATGGGAGGGTTCAAATCGAAAAATATACCTATTCCTTATGCGTGAGTTTATGAGCAGAGAAATCACGTAGTTTGCAATAGTTTTGCAAACGAAGGGGGAGTCTGCTGGACAAATTGGGTAGTTTGCAGAACAAAAATGGCTGTGAAGTTTAATGGCAATTTGTCTACTACCCAAAGGGTGCTTAGTACCATTGGGTATGTTTACTACCAAGGGATATGGCTGCTACAATAGTTGTATCTATACTAGTTTTGCAAACTAAGTGGGAGTTTGTTAGAAAAATTGAGTAGTTTGTAAAACAAATATGACTGTTGAGTTTAATGGCAATTTGTCTATTGCCAAAGGGCACGCTTAGTACAAATGGGTATGTTTACTACCAAGGGATATGGCTGCTGTAATAGTTGTATCTATACCAAAAGGTATGTCTAACAGTTATTTTGTTTCAAAACTACATACATGTGGTTCTTCTATCATAATCCCAACATACAAACAATCAAAATTTTTCTTCTCCAAAACTGTTCTACGGGAAGTCTTCGGACCTTCTCTCCCAAGACTTTAGGGTGCTTGGATTAATTCTTGGGGTGGATTGTGGTAAACCCATAAGCAAAACTACAAAGATGCCATCATTTTCTGTTCTCCTTCCAGTAACAT
The DNA here is from genome assembly GCA_031216105.1 of Dalbergia cultrata. Taxonomy (NCBI): domain Eukaryota; kingdom Viridiplantae; phylum Streptophyta; class Magnoliopsida; order Fabales; family Fabaceae; genus Dalbergia; species Dalbergia cultrata. Next base: position 22,165,612 of record CM062353.1, on the reverse strand, counting down.
CCAACACTTAATGGAAGAGCACATGTAAGCTAAAATGATGTCGATTTAGTGCTATCATGGAGTTTAACAAAGATACATAATCATTTTAACAACCAACACTTGTTTATTTTAAGGGTTAGAATCATAAGTTAGTAAAGGGATCACAACATGTCCTTTTTTTGTACAAGTTGAAGGACCATAAGAGGTCAAACTCTTAAACTGGGGATTAATCTGATTCCCACAATATTAGTCATGACAAGTTAGAATTTATTTTATTTTTTTCTCGTTGGTTTCTTTAAAAGGCCATTCAATTATATTTTTCAATGATAAACTGAAAACATAATATACTGTTTTATAATTTATTAGGTGAAATGTAAGAAAACTATTAATTCAATTCTAAGATATATATATATATAGAGAGAGAGAGAGAATGACTTAAGTGACGAGAAACACGATTTATTGTGAGACTGTAAAGAGTTAATCTTAACCGTTAGATCTTATATGGATAGTCAATATTAAAATATAAAGTCATGTATCTTTTTTAAATGAGTATGAAAATATGATTATTAATTAACTTTTAATCATGATTATTTATGTATATATAACTCAGATTTACCCTTCTCATTCTTTTAATAAACAATCTCTTTCATGATATATATATACACACACTTGTTTTCAAAATCAAGTAAGATAGAGAAAGCTTCATCATTGTCGAATTAGACAAAAGAAGCTTTATCTTAATTTCTAACCATGCTTTTGAAAGTTGATTGAAAAATCATGTAAAGAAAGACAAACTAGAGGAACTCATTATAGGCTAAAGCAACCAAAGTTGTATGCTTAGATCAATAGTTTGAAATTTCGAGAGAATCATGTGGTCATTTTGAATTTAAATTAATAATAATAATTGTCAATATTACTTTAATAATTATAATAATGATTATGATGAAAACAATTAAAAATACTATGATGATGATTGGAGGATTACCACTTTAGTGGTATTCCACATAGATAGCCCCTATGGAGGCAATCCACATGCACTAAGGTGGCAATCTAGATTTTCTAGGTAATGTGAATTGCTAATAATGTAGATATAAGGTAATACTGTGGGCCTAAATAATTTTTAACAACATTGCTAGTAATCTAGATAGATTATCCCTTACCAAGCACTTCCCAAAGGATAAATCTGATCCGCACAATATTAGTCATGACCAATTTGAGGTTTTAGCTTTTTTTTTTTCTTCCCCATTGGTCTCTTTACAATGTCATTCAATTATATTTTTTAGTGATAAATTGAATACACAATATACTTTTTCGTAATTTATTATGTAAAATGATAGGATATAACTATTATATATATAGTAATTTATCTAATCTAACAATGACGAAGCTTCCTCTATCTAATTTGACAATGACGAAACTTCCTCTATCTATATATACATATAAAATATACTCTTTTGCAAAATCAAATTAGATAGAGAAAGGTTCGTCATTGTCAAATTAGATAGAGGAAGCTTTGTCTTGATTTCTCACCATGCTTCTCGAAGTTGATTGAAAAGTCATGTGAAGAAAGACAAACTAGAGGAACTCATTATAGGCTAAAGCAATGACCAAAGTTGTATTCTTAGATTGATAAATAAATAAATACATATATATATATATATACACACACTTTTTCATTGTCAAATTAGATAGAGGAAGCTTTGTCTTAATTTCTGGCCATACTTCTTGAAGTTGATTAAAAAATCATGTGAATAAAGACAATCTAGAGGAACTCATTATAGGCTAAAGCAACCAAGTTGTATATATGCTTAGATTGATAATTTGAAATTTCAAGAGAATCATGTGGTTGTTTTGAATTTAAATTAATAATGATTATCATGGTAATAATTAAAAATACTATTATGGAAAAATTATAATTATTAAGATGAGTAATAATAATAATAATAATAATACTTGGAGGATTACACCTTTGGTGGTAATCCACATAGACAGCCCCCATGCACTAACGTGGCAATCTAGATTTCCTTGGTAATGTGAATTACTAATAATGTGGATATATCAAATAAGTTAATGCTGTGGGCCTATATAGTTTTAACCAACATTTCCAATAATCTAGATAGATTATCTCTTACCGAATGCTTTCTAAAGGATTAATTTGATCCCTACCATATTATTTATGACCAATTTGAGGTTTTAGGTTCCTTTATATATATATATATATATATCGTTGGTCTCTTTACAATGCTATTCAATTATACTTTTTAGTGATAAATTGAATACACAATATACTATTTTGTAATATGTCATATGAAATAATAAGATATAACTATTCAATTCAGTTTTAAGATCATATATATACACAGAGTTTTGGGTTTATACATTGGATCTTGTATGAATGATTAATATTAAAACACAAAATCACGTGACGTTTTTAAATGATTACTTGATCATTTATTAGCATTAATAACTTTTAATCCCAACTATTCATATATGGTTATATGGTTCATATTTGCTTCTCTCACAATAAATCCCTTATCTCACTAAAGTTATATATATATATATATATATATCATTATCGGTTTAGATAAAGGAAGCTTCCTTGTCTCACCATTGATTGAAAAATCATGTGAAGAAAGAGAAACTAGAAGAACTCATTGTAGACTAATACAACCAAAGTTGTACGCATTGATAATTTGGAATTTTGAGAGAATTATGTGGTTATTATGGATTCCAAAACTTAAATCTGAATGCATGCAGTTGTTGAATTGTTGTATTACATATTATTACTTTACCTATACTACTAAACGAGAAAATTTTTTTGTTTTAATTTATTTCTGTTATTTTGTTTATATTTACGAGCATTGTTCTAATAGTTATCACACACACACACACACACATATACGATAATTTGGAATTTTGAGAGAATCATTTGGTTATTTTGGATTCCGAAACTTAAAAATGAATGCATGCAGTTGTTGTGTTACATATTATTACTCTATCTATACTACTAAACGAAACAAATTTTTCATTTTAATCTATTTCTGTTATTTTATTTATATTTACGGGTATTGTTTATATATATATATACACACGCATTCAGCAGCCTTTCTTATTCATCTTGTATCGCTTTTGCATGATATAATCATCTTGCACAACTTTGTCAAGATCGGATTACATAAAGGAAGCTTCGTCGTGATTTCTCACCATGCTCCTTTTAAGTTGTTTGAAAAATCACGTCAAGAACGACAAACCAGAAGAACTCATTTTAGTTGTATACATAGATAATTTGGAAATTTTGAGAGAATCATAGTGGTTATCTTGGATTTCCGAAACTTAAAAATGATGCAGGCAGTTGCTGCATTAAGCACCTATTATTACTATATACAACTAAACGAAAAACAAAGTCCGTATCAATTTATTTATTCTTTTGGTAAATCCATGGTATTTCTATTGCCAAAAATAATAACTAATTTTCTTAAAATGTAGAGTTTAGAGATGTGGATCTTGTCTCTAGCACTCTTTTCATACGCACTACTAGGAATCAAATCCTTAATTAGATGTGTAAGGAATTCATCTAATTACCAAATATTCTGTTGTAGTTATTTATACGTAGGTTACCGATAGGTAGAGCAAAAATATTTAATTACAATGTGAATAATATATAATGTCACTGACCTCCAACACCCCTCATGGATAACCATCACGAATAATATAAATAATAAAAGTAGGACACCCTAGGGATATAATTCATAAAATTAAATACAAAATAAAATAGAATTTGGCCGACTTACCATAGGGAATATTAAAAATATGTTGGATCTGTTGGTAACCTCGTTGGGAACTGATGACATGTGCCATGTGGCACGAATCGGCCACATATTTTGAAGGGTCTACCGGTTGTGGAGGATAAATCTTAGGTTATCCATTGGTAGTCCCATTAGAAATAAGAACGTGTCATGTGGCGAAAATTTGTGCCACATATATATTCTCAACAGGTTTGTCGACAGATAGTCAGATAAACTCCTTTTTTTTTTGGAACATAAATTCCGTTTGCCATCACAAAACTCATCGATATTATCGATAATTGAAATATCCATCAGTAATTCATGTGTTTCTAGTAATGAAATCTGATGAATGTTGTAAACATCACTTTTATGTAAAGATAGGTGTGCAGAATAATTGGCAATTAAGGTGTGTAGCTCGGGTTTGTCATCCATCCTCACCAAAGTTTGGGAGAATTGAATTCTGAAAAAAAATAAAAAATGAATGAATAGTGTTTGGAGAATAACTATCAGTTTCGTGGGGAATTTTAGTTATGAATCGAGGCCGAAAAAATATTCTCTTTACCTTCCAATAATTTTCTGTCCAACCCTTTCATCATATATAATGGGTCGGGAGGGAATTCATGTATAAAATCTGGGGATTTTTAGTTTAAGGGTAGGGAGCTTTTGCTCAGAAAACCATATTCAAACACATACTCAAAGACAAGTTTTATTATTAAATCCTCGCTGTATAAGTATAATTTCCAAATGAATTAAACAGTAATCACCATCCTATTTTTTCAAAATTTCTCTTTATATACATTAGAGAGAGAAATTTTTTTGAGAGAAAACAGTTTTTTCATCCTCGTTCTATTGCTGAAATTTCACTACAATTGCAATTGAGTTTTCAATACCTCATGATTGAGCGAAACATGGAACCTTTGTCCGTGTAGCTCATGTCCTTATTCTCACATTTCTTTTTCGCCATCCTCCAGAAACAACGCTCGATGTTTTTTTTTTTTTTTTTTTGGTCTTTTTTTTTCCCCTCTTTTGATAATTACGAAACACCCAAATTAGGGGTGCAGCAAAAGGAATAAGACCTGCCAAGTAGTAGGCAACACCTGAAAAATCTGAAAATAAAAACAAGCTTCTTCTACTTGGTGTTTCCCTCACATTCAAAGCTCAAAATCCTACCATACTCCAGTTAACTACTCATTATATAAGACTCTATATCCTTCAACAAAAATATATAGCAACTTTGGCAACATATGAAGATGACAATATTCAGAAGCACAATGCTTAGTAGAGCAGCATCACATCCAAATGAAGGTCATATAATTGAGCACTCTATTTAATTAACTGGACCTAACTTTCTAGCAATTTTTTTTTTTTTAATCTCGCTATTCTTCTACTGTACCAAACATAAAATTTTATTTTTGACGTTATAAAAATTTGTTATTTTTTAAATTGTGAAATGTGAACCATCTAACGTTTTATATCTTGAATTAAACCAGCTTCCGTACCCCACTTAACCATACTATTGCCAACAAATAAACGAATAATTCACGCGATGTTTAAAAAATCTTAAATTCGTCACAATCTTTGTTCTTAGTTAAGCGCGAGACATGTCGTATCTCTTTCAAATCCTACGTCAAGAATTGTCCAAATCTCAAAGCACGTGGATGGTAACAGGGAATTTTCTACCAACCAAGCAGTAAAACAATTCCGGATGGAAATCTCTTGTTCCCAAGCTTTTTTTTTTTTTTTTTTTTCGGTGTCCCACTAATTATGTATTATCATATAAAAGCTAATATATATATATATATATATATATAAATAATATTTGATAACTATTTTAAATTTTTAAATTTATTTTAATTTTAATTTTATACATAGCAATATATGATTGATGAGACAAAAAATAACATGATTTGGGGTGAGATTTGCATCCAACTAATTAATCCCCACATCAAAATAAAAAATGATTACGAATTTGGCATTACTCACTTGTTTCACAAACTAATCCCATAAATTATATATATTTCTGAACGAATATGCCAATGGTTTCTTAAATGCATATGTATCCCTGCTTCGTCATGCTCTAGCCTGCAAAAGTGACTACGTCCAACTTCTTCTTTTTTTCGCTGTAGTTAATTAATTAACATCATTTGAGGCTTTGCATAAAGTAACACAATGTTATAATCCAATCAGCATCATCACAAGACAAAATATCATTTTGGTTGTTGGCCTATTTGTATAGAGCTCAGTGGCTGAGAATGCATTGGGCAAAGCGGTGACGTTGGCTAGTTGATATACCAACTTGTCAAGCAGATATGTGTCCTACTTGGTCCTTAGGTGGATATAGATCTTATCAATAATCGAAGACCCGGTGTGGAAAATGAGAGTACCCCCTTCAGCACACATTTACCTTGATAGAATTCTATTTTTTTCTTTATCAAAATTTATTTTCTAAATTTATATATGAGATTAATATAATTTTCAATACATTATTGTCGGTTTAAAGAGTCTTATATATATTATCATCTAATTATATACTTCGATTAATTTATAAGACTATAAGTGGTTGAGTCAAACATTTTTCTCTAATATGATAATACATTATTGGATATCTATATAAACTTTTCTTTTATATTAACAATGGATCAAAATTAAATTATAATATATATATATATATATATATATATATAATCATATTTTTGGATAAGATTTTTATTTAAAAAATATCTTTAAGAATAATTTTGATACTAAAGTGTAAATTGCTATCATATATGTTTGGAGAAGCAAATTACAAATTTATTTCATTTTTAATTGATAAAAAAATGTGTATTAGAGAAATTCTATATTCACATGTAAAATATTTTTATGAAAATTACCCATAGTATTTCTCTTTACTTTACATATGTTTTTATGAAGAGAAAGAAAAAAGAATTACAGATAACAATATTAAAAATTTGAGTAATGATACATGTATAACATTTTTGTATAACATACTTACAATATTGGCAAAACAAACAAACAAGGTGATAGGCCTAGGAAAATAAAAAACTTGAAATAGGCCCATCTTTGTTCTTTTGCCTATGCTATAAGTATGTTGTAAAAAAATATTGCTCCCTACTTTTCACTCCATCTATCTATTTGTTTTAGTTTTTTTTTTTGTTGCAAAATATTTATTCATTTCTTATACCAAGAAGTAATAAATTTTTATTTCTAATAGTACCCCTAATATAATTATTTTTTTTTGTTTTTTAACAACATTATAACTATATAAATTTATATTTTAAAAGGGGTAATATAGTCCATTCATATTTTTTATCATTATCAAGATATATTTATTACTTTCTTAATCTATGTATTTTTTTAGCAGATAAAGTGAAAATTAGGAAATATATATACATATCAATTTTTCTAAAAGTTTAAACAACGTGATTCTTTCAAATCAAACAATTATGTCAAAAGTTTAATATCTCATTATATTCCTTCCGTATTTAAATAATTGTCTAGTTTGAAATGTATATTGGAATTAAAGAAATGATTGAAAAAATATTAAAGTTAGAAATATTATTAAAAAAACATTAATAAAATAATTAATACCATTTAAAATTTTAAAATAAATAATAATTTCTAAATGAAATTTTTTTGTCAAATCAATAATTATTCAAAGATAAAGACAAAGGGAATATAACTTTGCACTCGCAGCAATAATATGTGCACATTTATTTAAAACAGTGAAAGGCGTTTACTTGGGTCAATGACTTTTGGAAGTTGTGAACTGACAATTAAATAAGGAGCAGGCGCCTTCGTGCAGTTTCACTGTTGATTGTGATGGGCCGAAGAGAGACCCAATAAAGCCTACCCAATCCATAGTTTCTCGTGTTTTCACGTTTACATGTGGCCATGACCAAATGGAAATCAAACAAAGCTTAAGCCAAAACATTGCTTTAGCCTACCCTTATTCTGTCGTTTCATGTGTATCCCTCCGAAAAGCTCACGTCAATTTGGAGGCATATGATTGTGTGTCAAATATTCTGGTTAAGTTGCGAGGATGGAAATCATCCGTTCTCAATCCTCATCCTCTTCTTTGTTGTCTAATCGTTAATTGTGGCATGGAAGATAATAATCAAAATAAATTTAAAATTTTATAGGTTACCAAATGTGTAATATGTATATTTCACTTGTCAATAAATGATTGGAAAACATGAAATGAGACACCTTTTGAGGATAGATGATTTTGATCCCAAATGGCAACCCAAATTGAAGCTAGCCACTTGTGTTGCAGTCTTGATTTTTTTTTTTTTCATTATTCTTAATTGTTTGAACTCCAGTGTTCCATTTCATTTGTTTTCGCGTGCAAAGCATCAGGACTATTGACACGCAACTTAAGATTCGTTCTAGGAATCTTAAGCAACCCAAATTGAAGTTAGCCACTTGTGTTGCTGTCTTAATTTTGTTTGAACTCCAGTGTTCCATTCCATTTGTTTTCGCATGCAAAGCGGCACGACTATTGACACGCAACTTAAGATTCTTCTAAGAATCTTAAGCAATTTTAGGTTGGCTAAGTTTTAATTAGGCAAAATGTTAGGTCCCCTTTAATACATAATATAAGTTCTGATAATATTATATAACATCATAAAGTCAACTTTTATGATATATTTGATATCACATATGATATAATATTACACGATTAAACAATTTTTATATTATGACCATAGTATTAAGTTATCAGGTCTTAAGTGGTCTGATAACACTTAATAATATTATTATTGCTAATCAATTTCAAATTAACATTGACTTACTCTTTTACGTCAATGCCCCAACCCCATCCACTACTAGTGGTAGCCCGCCATTTGTTGCCAGAGGCAGCCCATTCCTTGTTGGTCACTGTCCGCTAGTCACCACCCATCACACGCCTATCACCCCTTGCCTCCCACCAGTCGCCCGCCACCTACTGGTCGCCTCCCACCACCTACCGATCAATTACTGCTCATCATCCCCTGGTTGCCACCCACCCACTCGTCATCCCTATACGCCACCTGCCCACCAGTTCACCATTCACCACCGATCATATGATACACCAAACAATAGATAACATAAAATATATAGAATATTCTTTATATTATACTATCAAACCTCGTAAACAAGGCCTTAGAGTTTTGCTTTATAAAAAATGAAAAGAAAAAAGTAATTAAACTATAATGACGTTTCTAGAAAATTATAGTGAAGCAAAAACTATGGAGTTATTCGATTTTGTCTATAATTTTAATTCTAGCCAATAACATAATTTCATTGACCCAATTTTCTTCCTGCTCCAAGTTAAACAAGCTGCCAAATTTAAATTCCACCTAAAGTTAAACAAGTGAAACTCTTTTTTCATTCTCTTTTATCCTAAAAGAGGAATGTGACTTACCCTCTGATCATTTTCTCAAGAAGAAAGGTGCATATGAAAAATGTAGAAAATGAAGTGTTGTATTATAGGTATGCTATGGATCATTAGTTTCGTAAGAACGATGCTTTGATTCACGTTCGTACTAAGTATTTCACTTGAAGTCATAGTGATCAATGATAGAGCGTTATAATATTGTGCAAAATATGAAGTAATATCAACCATATAATTAATTAGAACATGTAAAGTCATTTACATAAACTGTAAAAATTATCATTGCATATACAGTTAATGCAATATTATTACACTCATAGGTTTAGGTATATATTGGCCCTCCCTACAAAGGTCCCATTTGAAGGAGAAAAAACTGATGTAACCTGTCTGGTTCACATTTGTTGAAAAGAAAAGCACGATTGAACTGCCAGCGTGCCTTAAAAAGTAGCGCAGGTTTAACAGAAAAAGTGAAAAACAACCAAAAACGTCATTCCAACAACGAAGAGTGAGTGTTCAATTGTGAATTCACTCTATTATCATTAAATATAATAATAACCTCAATTTTTTTTATTTATTTATTATATTCAAAAATAATAAAATGAGTGTCTAAATTGAACATTTATTTTTTAATATTAGAATAAGAATGCTCATAAAACTATTGACTCACTAAATTATGGAATATTAAAAATTTATAATTTTTTTTTTTGTGAAATACGGATTTCAAGAACCCCCAAAACAGGAAGAACTTACAACCTCACGTGCCTACTAGCAGAGGCGCCGGAGAGATCAAACAATAACGGGAAATAAACAAAAGAAGGAGCAGATATAAATTAATGTAACCCCAGAAATAGCGAGAGCTGATAAAAAAAAATTATTCTCTCTTCAACTTTTCTATCTTTAAAGGCTAGAAAAAGAAATTTTAAAGAAATAGAATGTGAATCATTATTGTATAATATGTTAGAATTATAATTATACTGTTATAAGGCATATAATAGAAACAATGAACTATAGGAAAGAGCTAAATAATTTCTGTATTATTGAGATGTATATATCAATTACAAAGAAACTATGTCTATTTATAGACCTAGAATAAGAACAAAACAAAATGACACTATATCAATCTAAATGAAACTAAATCAAATTACAATATAATAAAATATTTATTTCTAACACTTTCCCTCACGTTAAAGCTCATTGAGCTATAATCTTGCCACAATTAAACATAGATTGACAAGGGTGGCAAAAGCTGCAGCGGGTCTAGGCATAATCAAGAAGCGGAGATGAGCTAGCTCCTAGGCATAACCATGAAGCTGAGATGGGCTCTTGGTGTAACCATCAAGTGGGGACAAGTAAACAAAGATGGGCCTAGGCAGAACCAGGGAATGGAGTACACAGAGGCAACCTAGAGGATGAGCATGGAAAGAAGAGATGTGTCTTGGACAAATGTGAGAGAATAAAAGGGAAAATTTGAAGGAAAGAAAGAATATTGCTCTTCAAGGAGAGCTTGTGCTAGATCTTCAAGGTGCATGCCAGGACTCTGATACTGATACTATGACTCTGATATCATGTTAGAAGACATATATAATGGAAAATAAGGACTATAGAAAAGAGGTAAATCATTATTATATTGTATTATTGAGATGTATATTTTAATTACAAAGAAGCAGTGCCTTTTTACAGGCTTAGAATAAGATCAAAACTTAATGATTATACCAATTTTATATCGATCTAAATCAAATTAAGATATAACAAAATATTTATTCTTAACATATATAATGATGATTTTTTTCCCCATAATTAGATAATGCTTAACTCTCAGAGAGAAGTAAAAGATAATATATGTTATGACCTGACTTAGGAATGTGACCAGCATGTGGGGGCCTGGGTCCTCATGTAAGTCTCTTAAGTAGCGTTTTTCTTTAAATGCATGAAATAACATAATTTTGGTTCTTAAAACATAAATGAATCTAGCTCATCATCAAATTCTCTATTCAAAACACAATATTTGAATTCATAAAACTGAAATATTTTAACACACATAACTCTAAAAACATATTAATCAAATCTACCATTCATGAAAACGTAAATCATTTCAATTCATAATCATAGTTGTAATCTGAAAATAAGTTAAATACTTGAAAACTAAATCGTGAATACATATCTGGCTTGTTACAGAAATTTTAATCACAATCTACATTTCAAATACATGCTTAGATTTTGAAAACGTAAAGGTGCATATATATAACTTTTGGAAATAAGTACATAATCTTAAAATAGGATGTATGGTTTGAATTCTACCTGCACATTTACTAGAATACTCTAATCTAACATACCCTAAACTAAGCCTTACTGCAAAACAAAGCTTACCACTGGAAACACTTTCGTCTACTAGAACATTGACTGAGCACAAACTAAACATGCAACTGTGAGGAGGAAAGGAGATGGGTGAGTCAGCATACTCAATGAGTGAATTATCACCCACCACCCACATGGGACAACAACAACAACCATACATAATATATACATACAACTGGAAAATATATTTTTCTCCTATTATATACTTAGCTATACAGAGAAAGACTTTACAATTTCATAAATAACAATTCCTGAAATCCTCAAAAATAGTAAATTTCTCCAAGGGAACTAGGGGAGAAACAAAATTCTAAGCAAGTTATAAAAGGTGATACTCAGTCCATCGCAAACATGAGCATCTCTAATAGCAAACAGTCCCTTGTAGATAAGCTATGTGCACCTAACTAGATCCCGGCTCTATACTCTGAGTAAAAGGGTGATTGCCTCTCATGGCATGGTATACCAAGGTTAACGAGATAATTGTCGTTAACCCACAGTTCTATTGCTCTCTAATTCATATTTCAAAAGTAACTTGTAATCAAATTAATTAAATATGAATATTCTTAAAACTCATAAAGCTCTGGATTCATATAACTCTAACCATATGACTTTAGCATAATCATGATTATGAAATCATGCCCAAGGGTGGGTATTTTCTTATTTATATTTATGTTTTAAAGTTAATTGAGAGTAAAATAAATGACGATATAAACTTAAAATTAAGAAATGTAAATAAGTGAGACCGCCCAACAAACCAAAATCTAGATTTTGGGTTTTAGTTCAAATATGAGAATTCTTAATATTTTTCAAACTTAGGGGCTAAAAATAAAATGTTTAAAGGTTTCATAAAATTTATTAAAAATTGTCCTTTAACTTATTTTCCTCTTGGGAACCATTACGGGGCTTTTGATCCTAGAAATATGGATCTATCATACAGCCCTCTAAGGACGTATAAGATATCAGATTTAGTGAAATTCAGGATCCGAATTTGTCTAAGGAATGTGTGCTGCTCTACGCTTTCCCATGTAACAGTATACCTAGGGTATTACATGGTTATACAATGAGGATTTAACAATCAAACTGATATTTGAGTATGTATTTGAATACATGGCTTGTTGAACAAAAATTTCCTGCTCTCAAACTAAATTCCTAAATTTTATACATGAATCCCCACCCTCCAGTGTTATGATAAAAAAAAAAAATTAGAGAGAAAATGATTAAAAGGTAGAAATATAATTTTTTTCCCTAGTTCATAACTAGAATTCCCTAATAAATTTATATCAAACAAAAAAAAAAACCCAATAAATTGAAAGCTTTATCCTCAAATACTATTTATCTGTCATTTTTTTTTTCGTGATGATTCAATCCTCCAAAACTCTAATGAGGTTGAAAGATAAACCCCCCAATTTTATCTTTTGATTATCTCAAAATCTTTACATGATTTGATCCTCATTAAATTTATTTTGAATGAGAAGTTAAATGTTTTGAAGGTTTATAAGATTGAGGATTGGTGTTCAAACTTTATTAGTGGAATTTCAATCATGCAATGAGGATAAAAAATTATCATATCTCTAACTTTTTCTCTCTCTAACTCTTTAAGTTCCCATTACATAACTAAATGTCCCCCTAAAAAGTTTATCATTATTTCGCATAATATTGTTCATCCATAAAAGTACTATGAATATTCAATACTCCAAACTTTTAATGAGAATGGGTAGACTTCTTCACAAAGTCAACTTCGTCATGTTTGGGGTTTGTCTATGATCCTCACTAAAATTTTGGAGGATGCTCGTAAAGCATGTTCTTTTGAATACCATAAGACTGGTATCAATGTTTAAATATAAGGGATATTTCAGTCATATTATGAGGATTGAAAAATTATTATCTCTTTTAACTTTTTTCTCTCTATGGGGGTTCCCATCTCCATTTAAAATTTTGTCCCTTATCCCTATTCTCACTCCCATCATATATCCTAATTTTTCATTCTCAATTAAAATTTGAATTCTTATGAGTATTCACAGATTTATAAAAAAAAATAAAAAAATCCAAAAAAATTTGAAAAAAATACATTTTAAAATTCGAAACATGAATATCCATAAAAATAAACACTATTAACATAACATAATTCAAAATAAAAATGAAAATACATACATATTGAAAATTCAATAAATATAACTTAGAAAGGAAGTTGTGTTAAGATTTTCTTGATATATATTTATATATAAAAGTGGACATTTAAATAATTTATATATGGGATGGGGACTTCATTCCGTGTCTCGCCTCGTTTAATAAATGTGGACTTCTTCCCCATTCCCGTAGTGATTAAACTTATCTCATCGCCATCCCCACTGTAGATAGTTCATGTAAATATCTACTTTAGTGTTTTTCTTTTTTCATTCCTTAAAGTCCATACCCTTGGACTAAAAATTCTCAAATTTTAAACACGAAATATCATCCGACCAATGATATGATATATAGAAAAATTAGAGAAAGAATTATTAAAAGCCATAGAGCGAATATGTTTTAATCTCGTTTCATAACTAAAAATCTCCCTAAAGTGGACCATTATTCCTCATAAAATATTCGTCCGTGAAACATTGGTGCTTATCCATCAATACTTCAAACTTTTAGAGAGAAGCATAGACTAGCTTCTATGTGTTTTGGTCGGTTGAAGGATAAATCATAAAGGTTTTATTTTTTTAATTAATTTTGATGATAATAGTAAATGTTTTACAACTTAGTTTTTGTGGATGAGAATCGAGATAGAGTAGTAGGTAATCAGTTCATTGATTTGTATACAATTTGTCATGCCTTAAATTTATGAAGAACCAGGTTTGGTGTTTTCATCTAAGTTGTAGGTGTCTCTCTTGACTTTTTAATGTCACCAAAGTCAAGTCAATATAACTACTACAATTTTAGTTATGTTCAAATCACCATAACGTTAAATGCTTCATATTTTAAATTTCTTATTGAAATTGACTTCTTGATATTTTGTCTTTAAATACTATCAAATATTGTAAAAGAGAAATACTAATTATTAAGAATTTAAAAGAACAAAACTCAAAGATAAACGAAATTCTAACAATAAAATAATTTCAATTAGGTATGTCTAAGTTAAAATATAATATACATAAAATTCAACTAATTAATACAAAGCATAGGATTCTAGCTCATTTTACATACATTATTATGTGTCTAATGATTTAAATATCGCATTGAGCTAGCTAGCTTATCTTTTCAATGTCGGACTTACTACACTATTGAATCATTTATTTATTTTGACGTACTATTGTATCATTGATGAAAGTGCTACGATCATTCCATCCACAAACTGAATTTATTTTGAGATAACCCTTGCGTGGCAATTAATTCGCACCGCCAGCAACTAGAGAAACAAGAATCAATGTCCGACTCTCATTCGGATAAAAGTAATAAGCTTTGATGGGTTTTGATTTTGAAGATCCGCGAGTGGATTTTCCGAGGACAGACGAAAGCAGGAATCAAAGGGATGAGATTAGGGGCAACGCTTGAACTGTACAAGTCCACACTTTATTCTGGACAAGACCGCTCGCAGCATTTTTCTTAGTTGAAGCCATGATATATGTACCATATGAGA
Organism: Dalbergia cultrata; assembly: GCA_031216105.1. Classification (NCBI taxonomy): domain Eukaryota; kingdom Viridiplantae; phylum Streptophyta; class Magnoliopsida; order Fabales; family Fabaceae; genus Dalbergia; species Dalbergia cultrata. Next base: position 22,150,509 of record CM062353.1, on the reverse strand, counting down.
TAATTATAGTTTGCATGAGAAAATGAATGTACTTCTCAATGAACCTTTTGCAAATCACATGTATTTATAAGTACATTAATTGACAAAGCTGATGAAAATATTAAAGTTGCAACTACATGCAAATTAATTGACTAATTTAAGCTGATGAAAAATTTAAAGTTTCGACTACATGCAACTACTAACTAGTAGTTGTTAAGGTAGTGTTAACTGATTAACACTGCCACAATATTAACTAACTTCATGCCTGAGTAAATTAAGCATTTATTAATTTTAATTATGGACACTTATCATAAATAATTAAAGTGACAATTTTTTTGCCCCTTTTTTAGGACTTATTGTCTTTAACGATTGTGATTTAATAATTAATTTTATAAATTTTAATAAATTGATTTAGTGGGACACGTGATTTATTCTTAGCCATAAATAATAAAAATATATTAGTACCCTTGAATTTTATAAGGTAATATTTAGTAAATATCTCAAGACAAAAAATATGGAACATTTAAGACAAACGTATTTGGTGGAGGTGATAAAGAAGAAAACCTCAAAATTGTCTCCATTTTATAATTATTTTTTAGCCAATTTTTGTAACTTCAAAAAATAGAGATGCTAGAGACATATATCTAGGACACAAATTTTAAAAAAATTCTAAGAATATCCCTTTAAACATTTATATTTCATATTTATTCTTCTCACTTTTTAATTTTTCATTAAATTATAACTTAATTTTCTTTATCTTTTCATCGATCACTATATTCCATATATCACTACCAAACACAATTGCATCTCTATCCCTAGCATCATGCCATTGTCTCTGTCATTTCAGTCCCGAGATAGATACCAGATGTAGCCTAAGGAAACAAAGAAACTTTGTTTTTTTATATACAAAAAATACATTTATTAGAGTATAAAATTATTCAGGTGCCTCTATCAATTAGCTTAACCTTTTGCAATAAATGGTTTTATGACATTCTATTAGAGTTTTCATGGCCATGTGATTAATGGTTCATTTCTTGTTATCCTTATTATGAAAAGATAATTCACAGCCCAAACACAAACGAGACATTTATGTGAGGAAATATATTAGAATATAAAATTAATTATATATCTCTATCAATCGAGTTAAGCTTTTAAGAGAGACATTTTCATAACAGTATTAAAAACTTAAAACCTCGATAATCAATAAAAAAAAAAAACTTATTATCTTTTCTCCTTTAACCGCTGCCCTTAGATGACCGTCCGAAAAATCCTGCAAATATATCTGTCTGCAAGTATTCAATTTCAATCACATGCCAGCTGGACCAATCCAATGTTGTCATAAATGTGAGACTTCAATTACGTTTGACGAAACCACGATTTTCTTGACTATTTTCGTTTGAGGATTGACGAGAATGCTCACCTCCCGGTGAATATTGAACGCCAAATTTGATTAGGGTTCGTTCGATTTTACCAATTCTAGTTAGAAATTAATTGATGGGCGATCGAGATTATTACAAAATTGGACAAGCACATGCATCGCTTTGATATGTTCAACTCAAACAACTACAACCGTCATTAATGACGAGCCTCAAAGCCGGGAATTGAATTTTCACATGTGCTGTGGTAGATCGATCAAACTAGGTAGGTCCAATCCCTATAGATATTTTTTATTTTCCACCCCTCTGACATACTCCATTACATGCGATTTTAAAAGGTCGCATATAGTAATATGAAGGCCCTTCTGCCAGAATCACTAAATAAATCATTAGCCATATAAACCCCACAAAATAATGTATCTTATCAAATAATGGTCAAACTCGAACACTACATGTTGAGACGTGCACTGAGATATTGGCCGGCAATTGCATAACGTCCAACAACCTGATGCTATTCACCCCTCCCGTAATTTATTAGCATATTAATTGAAGAACATGTACTGAATCCATACATGTGGAAATTATGTTAGAATATATTAGAATACTAAGCAAATTAAAACATAATATTCGCTGTGGAGGAATAAGAAAACAGAGAATCTCTAACCAACTTGAGTTTTATTTGAGCATATCTTTCTCCGAAGGTCAGGATAATTAAGAATTTCAGAGGTCGCATCTTATCATTAGGACCATAACGAAAAAGTACTACAGAAAAACTTCGTAAGACAAAAAAAAAAAAAAATGAAATACGCGCACTTTTATTTAATGCAGTCCGTTTTAGTTTGAAACTTTTGTGGGGGAGAGAGGAGCACAGTCAAGGATAAGAAAAGGTCGCTGAAGCATGTGAATCTTATCAAAATTTTTAGAATTATGTTATTTATACTTATGATATAAACTTATATCTTATTTATTATTAGATGGAGTTTAGATTTATTGAATGAGATCCATATCATATTTAATAATAAATGAAATATGTGTTGATATGGTGTCTAATCTATCATAATTGTAAATAATATTTTTCAAATAGTGTATTTACTCATGTCTGAACGAGAAAGGAATCTTGTCGGCCTGCATGTGAACTCTGTACACAAAGTCATTGTCACACTTATGATGCACGGATACTGTATTCCTCCATAGCCATGAGTTCGCCTCTTCCCACCTTCTCCATGTCTTTTTTCATTTCAACCAAAAACCAGAATATTTAAAGACGAAAGACCCCTTCCTTACCAACCAAATAAAAAGACAAAAGACCCCTTTGCAAAATGTAATTCAATATTTAGAATGATAATTTGAAAATTTTAAGTTATTCAGAAAGCTCGTGTACACTTTTCTCTAAAACATGTTGAGTAGAAAGAGAATTGAGTTAATTGTAAAAACACACACACATTCTTATATAAGATACGCATTATTTTACCAGGGTCGCTGTTTGAACACTATGAATATACCGTACTTACTTTTGCATTCAAGCGTAAAAAATATGGATTTAATTTGTATGGCACCGACACCATATATGGTCATATATTGTCAATATAGATAATTTAATTTGTATGGCACCGACCCCACATATTGTTATATATTGTCAATATAGATAATTCTCACATTAGTTACTTAAATGATTAGACAAATAGAATAAGGATTTAATTTTTATGCACTGATATTGTAAAAGTTTTTATACAGACATCTAATAATATATTATCACATTAATCATGATAATTGACTATCTCATCCACTATTTAAAAATCATACCAATGAAATATTTTGATTGATTGATCGACAATGTAAAAGTGTTTTATTTTAAACTATCATTATATTAAACTAAACTAAAAAAATAATTTAATAAGATATTAGTGTAAAAAAAGTTTGCACGGTTAGTAAATTAAAAAATTCTTCTATATTTTTCATCTTCTACTCTTTGTTTTCAAAGACATTTTATCATGAATGCAAAAACCAACATTGCCTTATATATTTTACACGTGGTCCCTCCTGATTATATATACTTTTTTATGTTGTAACTTGTTAGGGTTAAGTGTGAGAAGTGAAGTCCCACATTGATTAAGAATGAACTAAGTGAGTAGTATATAACATGGAAGGAGTCATGACTCATTAGTTTAAGATTTTGGGTCAAGATGTGACGTCCAACCCAGTGTTGTAGTGCTCTCACTTAGCCCATTTGTTATATCTCTCCTAGTTGGGCTTCCTTGCTCTAACCAATGATGCTGAAGTGAGGTTAATGTTCAGCATGAGTAATAGATTTCCAGAAGATATGCCTCAATGTTCCCTAACTTTTGAAGAGCCTGTATGTAATACCTCAGTTTAAATAAAAATGTTATAATTTTTTTTTAATCAGGAAGGGTGTCAGTTACTCCTATCTGTCGTTTTGAGTCTCGAATTCCGCCAAGTCTGGACCCTGCACTTCCTTGGAGGGTTACATGAAAGAACCACATTTTGGGATCAAAAGTCTTAGTAATTGTTCCCAAGAGGAAAACAAGTTTAAGAACAAATTTTAATGAATTTTATGAGACCATTAAACACTTCGTTTTTAGCACATATGTTTAGAAAATTTTGGAAATTCCTTAATTTGAACTAAAACCCAAAATTTGGATTGTGATTTGTTAGGATTTTGATTTTTATGATATTTTATTTGAATCCAAATAGGGGGTATTTTGTTATTTACATTTTTGTTTTAAAGTTAATGGAAATAAAATAAATGAGGACATTAACTTAACATTATTAGAAATGTAAATAAGTGAGTATTGAGGCAACCCAACCCAATACACACCAACACTTGAATTAAACACCAGAGTTGAGAGAAAAACCATTATGGAGAGTGCTATAGTGGTCATGGAGCAATAAGGCGATGCAGGGGACTATTTTATGCTCTCTGGTGAGTGCAACAACGCTCCAGTGGTCAACAATTTTATAAAAACCCTGATTTCAGGGTCCAGAACATTCATATACCCGTAAACACGATCCCTTACTCCTGAAATACTAGAAACTTCATCCATCAACCTCTCTTCACCCTCTAAATTCCATTTTCTTTCATTTTTCTCAATTTTAACTCAAATATTCCATTCCTAAGGCTTTAAGATATGTTGTTCTCTTAGTTTTTTCTCTCTTTTCTCCATTTGCTTCTTGTTTTAGGGAGATTCTTAATGGTCCTTCATAGGGTTCAAGAGGGGAAGATCTTCTACTGTGATAGGTGTGGATTTGAGGTATTTAGAGGTTTTAAAAGTTGATTTAAAATTTTATTACCTCTATGTCAGATATTATTGTCATTTATGCTTCCAAGAGTTCTGTTAGTGTTGTGCCTATGCATCCTACCCTTTCATATGAGTGGGTTCGCGTATGTGATTCCTATGTTGTGAATTAGAGTTATTTTCATGAAAATACATTTTATTGCTTGATTTTGGAGATTACTGTACAAAAATTTGAGGTTATTATTGATTTGCATGTTTCAGAACTTATGGTTTTAAAGCATGAAACTTGTTCTTGATAAAACTCATGTAACCATTATTGTTGAATTGATTTTAGACATAATTGATAACATATGTAATAGTTAGAGACTTTTCTGATTATTTCAATGAATTATGGAACTGGTTTATATATATGATATTTTATAACTAGATATGAAGTTTAGAGAAAAAGGTTTGAAATATAGCCTTAGACCCGTAATTTGATAATATGATATTAAGTTTTCTTAGTTTATGAAAAGCCGGACAGTTTGAAATGTGATTTAGATAATCAACTGAAAGGTTTTAGAGCTTGAATCTTCATAGAATTTTGAACAGTTGATGGCTACATATTCTGTGGGTTTTTGAAATCACAAAATTTTGGACATTGCCCTATGTGTAGGAGCTTTCAAGTATTGCAAATGACTTGTTTCGATCGATGACACTCATTTATATGGCAAGTGTGGCGGCACTTTGTTGATGGCAATTGCATAAGATGGCAACTCAAACATTCTACCAATTGCATTTGTTGTGGTAGAAATGGAGACACATGAGGTGTGATTTTTCTTCCTCAGAAACCTTAGGCGACACATGACTTCACAAGAGGCATTCTTATAATTTCTGATAGACACAAGTCTATTAAAGCTACTTTGGATGAAGAAGGTAGTGGTTGGCACTTTCCAACTACATATCATGCATTTTGTATTCGCCACATTGTCTCAAACTTTGCACTTCGAAGACCCATGACGATTATTGATACTACATTAGACAATTGATGGCTGAGAATCCAGTCATGGCTGAATGCACTGAGCAAATTCCACTTGACAAATGGACACATCATATTGATGAGGGTCTCCAATATGGCCATATGACCACCAATTTGTCATAATGCATCAATTCTGTTATAAAAGGCACTTGAAATATTCCTACTACAACAATTATAAGGTCCACTTCCTTTCATGTTGTTGAGTTGTTTGTGACAAAAAAGAGGATAGCTCAAGCCCAACCTGCTGCCGAAGAAAAATGGTCACAGGCTCTAAAGCAAGCCATTGATATTAATAGTGAGGGTATAGGCAGCATGCATGTTATACTAATGGATCGAAGGGATACATCATTTGTGTTTTACGAGAACCAGGGATATGAAACTAGGAGTTAGCAAAGTTACAAGGTTGATTCAACATAGCACACTCATGATTGTACATATTTTTAAGCATTAAATTGCCCATGCTGTCATGCACTCCACTTTTGTAGATGTGTTCACATTGAATGGGGCTCATTTACAGATGAGTTTTACAGTATGCAATCTGTCTTCAATGTGTACATATTAGAGTTCCCAGCCCTTGGACATGACCAAGGTTGGCTTGAGTACTATAGGTATAAGATAGGGCCAAATCCAGCTCTTAGAAGATGTGCTAAGCGGTTTCCAGTTTCAACAAGGATTCAAAACTAGAGTTATAAATAGGATGGTTTGGATTGGATTTGACGAAAAAATGGATCTGAACCGATAACTTCTTAATTGGTTTGGATTGGTTCAGATGCATGATTTTATTTTGCAAATTCTAAACCAAACCGATTTGATCAACTTTGGGTTGGTTCGGATCGAGTCATTGGATTTACCTTTTTTTTTTTTTCAATTTTTACCCAAAAAATCAACAAAAAGTACTCTAAATTGTAAAATATCAAGATTATATATAAGTAAATTCTCATATGTTAAAGATGCTAAATTCTAATTTGGCATTAGTTTACAATGATGATGTGATGTTTGTTTGGATATCAAATTGCATATTAACAGTAGTAAATGGTAAATGAATAATGAATATGAGTAAATACTATAACTAGTAATCGACAAACAACAACAACAACAACAACAATAATAATATTAAGAAGATTAGTTTACGTTGGATATCAGGCTGGAGAATGCGAATCCAATGACCGAACCAATATGTGATTGGTTCTAATTAGATTTGAACAGATTGGCCCAATGGCCCGATCTGAATAGGACTAATCTAATCAGAATGGTTTGGCTTCATCGGGTTGAATCATTTCGCTTAGACCACTATTCAAAATGAAATGGATGAAGTTAAGATGGGTCCTGGAAAGTGATATGGAATGTGTAGGTAGTAGGGCCACACTAGGCACATATGTCTATCAATTGCATGCTTCATCCTCTAGAGGAACTGCTTAATCCTTAAGAGGAATCGACTAGTCAGTTATGTATCTCTACATTTCTATATTATGTTTGTCCATCTACTGTATTTCTACATTATGTTTAATCTATCTATACATATTATTTTGTAGTGTTGCCAAAAGCATAAATCCATAACAATGAAACATAAATGCATAAATATGTAAATAATTAACTAAGAATAGTAAATGAGTCCATAATTACATAAGGTTACAAGTACATAACTACATAAGTCCTTAAGTAAAGATGTACAAAAACACATCACTTAGTAACACAAATAATAATAACTATATAGTTATCCCCTCTACAAGGCCTAACAAAAGGTAAATGTCCACCAGTATGGTAGCGGCATGAATATAGATCACATATATACATAGTATTAAAAAGTGGCCGAACCAGCCGGTTCAACTAGAAAACCGGTGAACCAGCCATCTGGCCAGTCCGGTTATCTTATTATATTGATTCTGTATTCAACCTAGTTAAACTCGGTTTGACTCGAGTTGAACCAGTCGAGTTTGGGTTGAACTGGGCTGCCAAACCGGACCGTTTTTAATACAAGGAAATTTCAGAAGTAAATTCTAAAATTTCAAACATGTGGGTCGAACCCATGCCTTACATGAAAGCAACGTGAATCACTGCCTCTAAGCCACCATGTCTCTTGTTATAATATGTGCTTTTAATTATATGTATGTGTGTGTGTGTGTGTGTGTGTGTGTGTGTGTGTGTATATATATATCATATCTTTAATGGAAGGAAATTCTATAAATTCCATTCTAAAATTCCAAACATGGGAATTGAACCCATGCATGTGAGCAACATTAACCACTACAGCTGAGCCACCATCTCTCATATTAAAATGTTTGCTTTAATTATATATATAATATCTTTAGTTGTGTTAAATTGTATTATTATGTATTTATTTAATCAAAACCGGTTGAACCAATAACCCACCGGTTTAACCAATGACCTAGTGACTTGATGCATTGACTAAGTCGATCACCGATTCGATTTTAATACTATGCATACAGGCTTACCTTATTACTGCTGCTCAACTTGCTGCTACGGTTGCTGCTAGTCAATGTGGTTCTATGCGCTACTGATGCTGGAGTACAGCCTACAATATCAAATTATTGCACATGTCCATGAGTATGAGCAGAAGGGTCGGGTTGATGAGGCTCAGAAGACCTAAATTCACTAAACAACAGCTAAATTAGCTGGGATACAACAGGGCTGTCAATGATGGCCACACCTCATCAATAGGCATGGAGGTGGTAGGGCTCGCATAATACTCCAGCTCATATGCAAGCTCATAATGGACTTGAGAACTAGATCCAACATCAAACTAACTACTGCCCCCACCCAAGTACTAAAAAGTAGATCCAGCCCCAAACCGAATACCTAGCCCAGTCTGGAAATGAGCATTAGCCTCATCATGAATCTCATAGTCAACATCATCCTCTTCAGTCACTGGACTACCACACAGCATGTGTTAACTGGCACAAGTCCTAATATGCTCACGGCACTATGGGTGACGTCTATCTAGTGCTTCCTCAGGCTTTTACAAAGGTGGAATAGGTAGTCCATCTCATGGAACGTCACTGGGTAAGCCGGTAGCATGGGGGTCTTGCAAAACCCATGTTACAGAAAAAAGAAAAAACCTCATGACAATGTTGTAGCACCAATCATAATAAGCAGTGGAGGCACAAAGGTCATGTGACTGCTCAAAGTGAACTGTGTATGTTAGCCATTCCACCCAAGGCTGGGGGTACTCTGTATGTCATGTAGGCCACTACAGTCTATCCAGACTATGCTCGTCTGTAGCATGGAACCTATCAATATTGACTGGCTAGTGTGGAATATGTTATTGCCCCTAGCTTGCAGATGCCGCTCCACAATCTCGAAGCATATCAATGTGATGACATATGCCTAGATGACAGCTTCAAGTATCACCCATGGAGGAGCAATAACAGCAATATTAGGGTCCATGTACAGAGTCCATACAAACTCTAATAATTTAAAACAAATATATTAGCAAACTCTACAGTTAAACCTAGGCACTACCTATAACATCCTATGCTGCTTTATGGATTGACAACTATCCCCACAAACTAACACGAAATATTTTCAGCATGCTTTGTTCTCACTAACACGCTTCCAGGGAAATCTTCCCAAGAGGTCACCCATCCCAAAATTTCTCCAAATCAAGCATGCTTAACTGTGGAGTTCTTTAGTGATGGGCTACCAAAAAAAAGATGCATCTTGTTAGTATAAGTAGTGCTAATCAATTCATATAAGCTATCCTTAATTGTATAGTCTCATACCTATACAATCTCAGGATCCCTTTCATTCTGGTGTTTAATCGGTTCATTCATGTGCCTTCCGCTTAGAAACTTGCCAGGAACCACTCTTTGTCCATGCTTTCTTGCACCGACGATCTCTCCCTTCCTTCGTCGGTCCCGAGCATTACACTACCAATTTTTGAATTTAAAATAATAAAAAAAAAGCTTACCCCATCAATAGGGATAGAATCAATGAGTGACCTCATGTGTAGTAATCAAGCCCTATCTAGATCTGTCCTTTTCAGCAGTCCTGCCCACCTAAACACACAGTAATTCATATCTTAGACATAAAGTGAAAAGATAAATGTCACATGAAAATAAAAATATATCATACTAAATTACCTGCTAGCTAGAGGCCATTTGACTTCATAATGTCCAACTGGTCAGATTGTCAGGATCAGGTAATAGGTCCAAGACAAAAGCAACCTGGCACAACCTCCAAGCTCCATGAACTGATAATGGATCACTCAACACAAGTGGCAATACAAGGTCGCTTGCATGCGGAGCTCAGTTGTGAGTCCTGCATCTGTGAAACTCTCGCAAGTGCTATAGTCACTTCATGTGAACTTAGGAGCTAGATTGTCGGTCATCAAAAATTGACCAATTAGCGGAATTATGCAAGCCCAAGTGTGTTGCTGCACAATTAAGTTTAACTATCGCAACAAATCATAATCCCTTGGAAATGCACTCTCAAACCACAATAGGTTCACCATAGAACTTGATCTCTGTCTAGGGAGTGGTGCAGCTCCGAGAAGCTCCTCAAATGATGCCCATATATTTGTCTTGAGATTAGTCTGCCTCCCACCTATGCACTCGGTAATTGGTAATCCATCCACTTGGAGTCCTAGATGAAACGGCACATCCATAAGGGCGATGGTGCATTCTCCATAGGAAAGGTGGAAGGTATGCGACTCTGGCGCCATATCTCAACAAGAGCACTACACAGGGCACTATCATACTCAAAGTTCACAATGTGGCAAGCCTCCCAAAACCAAGCTAGCTCCAAATACGGTTGCATGTGGAGATGTGGATGCACCACAGGCCCACTACACCTAAGCTTCAACACTCAATCAAGCTTTATTGATTTGATAAAAATAAAATACTTAGTTATCACGCTAAATAATTATTAAGGCAATGTAAATTAATTTAACAACTTTAATAATAATTAAACACTAACATAGACTAATATAGATAAGTATTTAGGTCCCTAAACTAAATCAGATTAATTAATTAATCATCCCTATATACTAATTACAACTTTTAGCAACTTTTAGTATACAATTATTGCCTAATTAATTACAAATCCTATTAATCCTAAATCACTACTAATTATTACTTAATTACAAACCCTAACCAAACTCTAAAGTCCTACTACTATAATTGTTCCTAATTATAAACATTAACCAAACTCTAAACCCTAATTACAAACACTACACTACACTACAAGTAAAGACAAATAAATAAATTAAAATTTAAAAAATATCATACAAGAAAAAAATTACCTTTTCCTCTAGCTTTCTTGCAATATGAATTAGGACATCAAGTCAGTAAAGATTATTTCTCGCAATTTCTGCCAACACTTTAAGACAATATATTGAGTGAAAAAGGAAAGTTTTGAAAATGACATTTGTATGGTCCACCAGTTTCATTGATTCCGTTTATATAGCCTCTGAACTTGAAATCATTGTAACTTATAGCGATTTCCTCTAAATAAACGAACGGTCATATTTCTATAATTAAATATACCATCTAGTATTTATGTAATTAATCAATTTTTTTTATTATTGTGAAAAACCGTATTTTTTTCATATGTGAATAACAGTGTAAAAATATTATACATTGTCAATGCATAAGAGTTAAATTCTTTTTTTTTTTTTACTTTAAAAAGTTAGCTCTTTCACTACAAAATTCAATAAAGATAGTTTTTTTTTAATAGTGTGTGTGTGTGTGAGATATTATAACCATTAGAGTTTAATTTCTATATATTGACAGATTTATACTAAGCTATTAGCCAATAAAATTTCACTAAAATAATATATCATAGCGGGTGATTTTACAGTTCTATAATTTATCACTAGTTAAATTCAATTAGTTGACAGAAGAAAATTGTTTTACGCCATCAATATATATATATAATTAAATTCAATAATTAAATTCATTAAGTTTTAATACCTCCCTTATGAAAATTTGTGAATGACCGGCGAATTACAAGTTTGCAACTAATCAATCAAGAACGAGGCGTGAAAATCATAAACAATGTCGACAGGGGATGAACACGCGTAAGAGAATGATAGGGACGCTAATGAGTTTTTTTTTTTTTTTTCAGGTTTTCCCATGATATCTCTCACCCATTAGGTGATAGACTAATTTTCTTAAATATGGTTAGGCGTTTAAGAGAAGACTGTTACTATACATGTACGTCATGATCAAACCCGGTTCTAATTCAAGCGGCTGATGAAGAGAGTAGAGGAATGACTTGCCCCATCTTGACCCTCTTTAATTAGCTCCCCCTCTTGCATCAAGCCATCAATGTGACCTTTTGTTTCTAGGGGATCAATGTCACATTTTAATAGAACGTTTAGCGGCACTCATTTTTTTTAAGTGAGTTTGTTTCTTAAGTGAAAGATATAAGAGATCATACACACCTACCTAAATTATTTAGTGATCATTATGATGTGATTTATTAAATGCATTTTTATTTTTTATTTTACAACTAAACCCACATTGAACCTTATTTTATAATCACACCATGCCTTTCAACCAAACAACTTAAAAAATAAAAATAAATAAGATTGTATATATTTTATGTGGGCCGCGGAATATTATTAGAGTACTTGTAATTGTTAATTCCCATGCATTATTTAAGAAGCTTTGTTTATGGGCTATTTTAAAGAGAAAGTTATTGACTAAAGTCAGTAATATTTAACTGTAACACAAAAATTAAGGATATAATTGTCATATATTGATAGTATAAAAATATTTTACACAGTTATCTAATAATATATTGCCACATAAGTTATGATAGAATCAACTTTTACACCCATTACTTAAAAGTCATCTAAATGATATATTTTAGTTGGATGATGATATAAAATAATTTTATACTGCCAGTATACTAACATTAAACTATTATTATTTCACTCCAAAAAGATATTATTTGTTGTCTAAGTTGTGGTTTTTCAACGACCCAAGAAGAGACTTTAATATCAATGTTTTATAATATGAAAAGGCTTTTGTTTCTTTACTCTGGTTATCCATAGCCAGGAATAGTAGTTAGTCCTCTCAAGGTGTGCTATAAAGCTCACAGTTATATATGAGTTTTGTCTCTGACCATGAGACCATCTTCATACACATTGTGACAAATTGAACCTCAGACTATATATTTAAAAAACTCAGTTAGTTATCAACTATGTTAAATATTGTGTCGATGAAAAGTCTTCTTTAATCCCCCAACGTAGAAAGTGTAGGAAAATTGGCCTTGTTCCGTGCACAGATTCTTTTATTTCCAGATGCCCTGTTTCTAAAGGCATCTTTGCTGAGCTTTCCGCAAAGGATGGAAACAAATGGTAAATGCCTAATCGCATCTAAAGCTGTGGTCTCTACCACAATTATCCACAAAATGACTTGGTGAGTATTATTAGTCAAAAAGTAGAAGGAACAAATTGGCTTATAACTCACGCGCTGTGCATAAATATTTTTGTAATTATTTTTGTGCATCGAGTAATGCCTATAATTAAACATTAGGCAGATGTATCAGCGTGCAATATATTAGTAAACACATTATTATAGATTTAATAATTTAAATTATTAATTTATTACATTAAGTATTCAATTTTAGGTTTATAAGAACTATGTCTTTGGAAGTTTTTAATTAACAATATGTTGGTACGAGTGAAAAGAGTTCAAATCAGTATATAATCCAAGGTCGATTTGGAGATTGATGTGTATTATATTAAGAAAAAACACTGGGAAATGAAATTTTTTTGAAGTTATTATTAATCTAGGGTAAATACATGAGCTTGACAGCTTAATTATCTGAAACCATATGAGTGAAATGAGGGAATGGTTTTTGTGTGGACTTGGTAGCAGGTGTTCTGAGTGGTTTTTTTTTTCTGTATATGGAAGAAGCTAGCTGTTCATATCTTAGACACTATTATAGTCTTAATGGCAATGCTGAAGTGGCTAATAATGATGTTTCTCATTGTTTATGGATATGATTTTATTGGCATCATTTTTTACATTCCCATAGATTATTTGTGGGAGAAAAATATGAAATAAAAAATTTAAGTGTTTTGAACAGTTAATGAGATAGAATGTCAAAAATTATGTGACACAATTATATTTATTTAAGAAACATAAATTGTGAAATAATTAGTCAATATACGCGCAAACTTAACTAATATTCATTAATTACGAGGTCGATGTGAGGTATTAATGATCTTCTTCTTTCTTATTAATAAAGTGTTAAGAGTTTCATTCTAGCATTGGAATGAGGCAAATTCAAAATCCACGGATATTGTCTATCCTTTTAAATGGGCTTATAATACTTGAAAAGAGATTAGTCAATGTGTTCAATTATTGATATCTTGAAAATAAAAAAAAAAAAAAAAACTTAACTATTCATTACCGCATCATAATATATACCATTAAAAAATAATTGACAGCTAAAAAGGTAACAAACCAGCAGAATATTGTTTAATTTTCAATGCACAAATAAAAAATTATATGTCATCCTAAGGTAGATGAATCCTAACGTAAATGAAGTAACTAAGATCCTAACGTAAAGGAATGTATACTTACATGTTATCCTCATCTATTTCAAATTATATTTCAAGTTGTACAACGAAACATAGGGATTCATTATTGCCACTAATTTTTGTCTAATATCATTCCCACTTAGACTTACTTCTTTTCAATATCCTAAATGCCCTCCTTCTCTTTCTAATTCATAATTAATAATTAATAATTTTTTGTTCCTTCGATATTATTCAAAACCATTATTGTTAGTATTTTGATAGAAATCTGTTACTATCTGTGCCATGAGTTGATTTGTTATTGTTGCAGTTCATGGTAAAAATTTTAATATTTAATTATTTTATATTTGTAATTTTTTAAAAAATTTTGATAATTAATTTGATATTCAAATATTTAATATTTATTAAAGTTTTATATTACCATTAAATATTATAAGTATTCATAACTTATGTGTTTGATACATATACCATTTATTTCTTTAAGCACTTGTATTCAATTTAATATATAATTTATGTGTTTAATGTGTATACCACTTAATATCGCCCCCAAAAAAATACCATTTAATATATGAACATACTCAATATTATACCATTTGGCGTTTATATATTTGTTTTAGCAAGTATTTAATGTGTATATAATTTTATCAAATATTCAATAAATATAATTTACTCTAATATTGAAAAAAAAAATAAGTATATTCTATAAATTTATTAATTTTTATTAAATTTTTTAATTTTATTTTAATTTTTAACAATTAAGAAAGTGTAATATATTAAATTGTTTATTTAATTGTATACTATGTACTATTGCAATAAAAATGTTATGCTAATATTTGTTGTTTGGTTGATATATAGTTGGATTATTTAAGGTATTTCAACAATATGTGAGATATCAAACACATTAAATAATGTGACAAGATATATAATCAGATGACAATATAATTTTTTTAACATTTACAGTGAATATAATTAAATTTTTAATCAATGACTATTTTTAATTCAAAATTTATTATGTTTACAATAATTTACTGAAGTTATTTTCATTTATAATATTTACAGAACATTAAAATAAATATATAAAATACAGTTACGTTTAAAGAAAGTTATGTGAAATAAAAAATATAACTCAACTATAAACTATCTTTAGAGAACCAATTTGTAACAATATTATATTGATGTTATAATATTGAGTTTGAATAAAACTAGAAGTGACAATTAATATATTGATGTTATAATTATGAAAGAGAATGGAGACTATTTCGATAAAATTACACTAAAGTTAATTTGAGTGAGAATAACAATAGCTAAAAGAGAGTGACAATAGCCACATCCCAAACATAATGTATACTTCTGAGTGAACCAAAAGCCACTAGTGATTACAAGTATCCGATGTGTATTTTGAGCATTTCTATAATGGAAGAAATCAAAGTGATCAATCCCTTGCGAAAATTGCAGTAGGAAGCAAGGAGAAAAACGAAAAATAAAATAAAATTACCCTTAATCAAATCCCTTGCGAAAATTGCAGCAGGAAGCAAGGAGAAAAACGAAAAATAAAATACAATTACCCTTAATCAAAGCAGTTCTTGCATACCTTTAATTTATATATATGGTACTCGAAATAAGATGTAAAATATAATAACTCATTTTATGTACTTATTCATTTATATTTATTTTCCTTTCATTTAATTATTAACTATTAATTTATTTTAATTTCATAGCGAATTCATATATTAAATTTTTTATAAAGTATATTTAATTAAATTTTTTTTCTTTTCAATAGTGGATAACAAACTATTTTTCTCTATATAGCAATCTCGTGCATTGCATGTGTGTAATATGACTAGTTCAATTTGTATTTAACACTTTTTGTTTTTGTTTGTTAACAAAAGGTTTTATTTTATTTCACAATTTATTCATGGAGTAGTATTAATTAGTATCTCTACTCTCCAGTGTCCAATAGTAATAGTTCGAACAAAATGTCGTCTAAATCCTCATTTGTAACAAATTAACAAATATTATACAAAAAGAAAATCATGCTTAATGTAGCAGTCCCCTTATTGTAATCATGCCAAGAAAGACTTTAGTGCAAAAGTGGACACACTATACTTTGTTCATATGGATTAATGATGTTGCAATTGGCCTACAATTTCTATAAGGAACCAATATCAGTCCAAAACAACTTCCTGCTAAGTTGACAAACAAAAGGATATGTTAAGGAAAAGACCTAATCAACGATTATGCTCGAAAGTAGTTTGTCACACAGGCTAATATTTATTTCTTTTTATTTTTCCCGTAAACTTTGCTTTATATTATTCATGTTGCTTTTAATTTTATCCTTTTGACAATTTTATTAAGGTCTAAATTTTTAACATTTATGTTGTATTTGGATAGAGAGTACAAAGGACAATAATATAAATTATTCTTGAGATTTGATTAAATTGCACTCCACGTTATTCTTACTCAAAATTGCACTATATCCTATTAAATTTAAATAACTAATAAAATTTATAGTTTTATTTTTTTTCTATAAATTTCTTCGCAAGTACATGATTAAAAGCAAAAATATGTAATACTATATTTCTTTTATATATTTTAATATCATTATTTTTTTTTACCATATATTATACGGAAAAATTCATTTTACCCCTCTGAAGTTTAGCTCATATGTAATTTAGACCTTGAAATTTGAAAGTATGCAACCTGACCCCCTAGCATTATCAAACTATGCAAAACAACCTGTTAGTGTGCCATCCAATTCTTACTGTTAGGTGTGTGCCCCTCACATGAGACTTTTATAGACAAAAATACCCTTACTAAAATTTAATTTTCCCACCCAACTCCACCCCCACCCAAGCAATGTCGAACTTAGACCAAATGTGGAGATGGAGCTCGACCATGAGGTAGGATAGCAGGTAGTAAGATCGACCAGGAGGTAGCAGAGGTTGATCGGCGCGTGTCAATTGTCGGTCGGGGTGATAGAGGTGGCAATAAAGCTCGGCCTTGAGGAGGTTGAGATCAACTGAGAGGAAATAGAGCTCGTCCGGAAGGAGGCAAAGGTTGACCGGCATGTGTCAACCTTTGACAAGCTCTATTTCCTCTCAACCGATCTTCAACTCCTCTCGGTTGAGCTCTTTTGCCATCTGTACTGCCCCGGCTAACCCTTGACACGTGTTGGTCAACCTCTGTTACCTCCTGGCCGAGCTTACCGCCTGCTATCCTACCTCATGGCTGAGCTCTATCGCATGTCCAGTCGAGCTTCAACGTTGCTTGAGTGAGGGTGGAGTTGAGTTGGAAAATTAAATTTTAGTAAGGGTATTTTTGTCCATAAAAGTGATCATGTGTGGGGCACATGACGCCTAACAGTGAGAATTGGATAGTACACTAAAAAATGGCCAATTTGCACAGTTTGACAATTCTAGGGAGTCGAGTTGCACACTTTCAAATTTCAAGGGCAAAATTGCACACGATTTAAGTTTTAGGGGGTAAAGTGTATTTTACCCTATATTATATAAAGTTACAGTGACGTATTTTTTTTTTTTTTGCATGTTATTCAAATTTAAATTAAAATCAAATATTATATTAAAAAATTATTTATCAATTACAAATATTTTTATTATATATAGTTAAATTCATATTAGATATTGTTTTTAAAGTATTTATTTATTGTGAAATAATTTTGTTAACAATTATATCTATTTATGTAATATTTATTTATTGTTATTTTAAGAAAATTTTAAATTTTGAGAATATATAGGAAATAAAAGAGTTTAATTTTGATATACTGACAATATAAAACTTTTTATACTATCATCCAATCAAAATTTTATACTATCATCCAATTAAAATTTTATACTATCATACAATTTTAATTTTGCATGACTTTTTAACTATTAGGTGTAAAAGTCAAGCATATTTGATAATATAACAATACATGATTAGATGATAGTGTAAAAAAAGTTTTACACTATAACTGCATAGAAATTAAACTCAAAAAGCTAATAAGCCTTCCTCAAGTGGGATTAAGTTATATAATCATCTAGTGGTTATATAGTTGAAAGGATAAATGCCATCAATTCCCAAAGTATTCTGTGATTAACAGCAGGTGAGAGACTTTGTCACCTAACAAATAGCTCCCAAACTACTCCAAATAGCATTTGAATGTGATCTAAAGAAATTTTCTAACAAAACTAAGTGTAAAAGGTAAGGAAAAAAGATAAAGTGTAGAAAAATAAAGATAAACGTAAAGAGGTTTGTCATTGATTCATTGTGTCTCTTATCAATTTAAGTACAAGATTATTTAAAGACACATGGAATAGTAATTTGACATTAACCATAATATACTAGCTTCATTCCTACATTTGTGTATATACATTGAGCCTAACATTCAATACTAAATAAGGTTGCCTTGTCTGGTTCTACTTAAAATAGTAACCATGTCTATGCATTTTATCCTAGACCACTATTTGAACCAGAAACCACCTTCCTCAATTACTCATATTTTTAAGGAATTGATTGAAGACTTTGTTAAAAATCCCCTTTTCAATTTTTGAAGCATGTTTTTCCTTCAACCAATGTCCAATAGTGATTCATGGGTGACAAACTAACATGAGGATCAAGGCTCAGCAAGGAACTCATTCCCTTAGCTAATGACTAATATCTTTACTCAGTTGTCTATTCTTAGCTAATAGATATTTAGTCTTCATCAATCCTTAAGCTTCAATGTTCCAAAATGATGCTTTATATAGGTGACTAAATTTTCTTAGACTTTAAGAAAGGTCTTCATCAAATACTCAACAAAATTTAACACAGTAAAAATAGAAAAATGGTCAAAATAGTATCGAAACAATCTTTTTTGAGCCCAAAACAACATCGTTCGAATAGACTCGGGTTGCCACGATGAAGCACTTGACTTGGGCTTTCTGTTGGCATGCTTTTAATAATCATTTTGACGCATCTTAGCCACGGGTAAATTAAAGTCGAGCCATATATTTTCAGCTTCTTGTTGTTATTTTAGGCCATTTTTCTTCAATAACACATATTTTATGACTATTATTAATTGCCCCACATTTATTGACTAAAGAGTCAACTTAACACTAATTTTGACTCTCAATTCTTCCTTTGCTTGGATATTTCTTGCTCAACCATCATCCATGCTCGGAAATCCACAATTTTTGTGCACCAACAAATGATTTTCTTAGGGTAAATGGAATATTATAAAAAAAAACTATTTTAAGTTTATGGTACAATAACTATTAATATAAAATATCATTAGAATTTAGTTTAGATACATTGTCGGTATAAAAAAAATTTCACATAGACATCTAATCATGTATTTCATATCAACATAAGCATTTGACTCAACCATCTAATACTTTAAAATCTTACCAAAAAAAGGAACATGATTAGATGATAGTGTAAGAATTTTTTCATATAAAATTTCTTCATTCCTTTAGTTTTCTAATAAGCCTTCATTCATTTATTTAATCATCACTAACTCATGTATAATTATATTATTAAATATGGGTAGAAATCTATTTACTCTAGGAGTAAATCTTATACACTCACTCCAAGTCATGTATAATTATATTATTAAGTATGGCTGGAGATCTATTTACTTGAGGAGTAAGTCTTATACACTCACTCAATTCAATAACTCTTTATCCACATTTAACTTAATTGATCCAAACATTGATTTATATAATATTATATTGATGATCAAGCATGCCAAATTCTAAAAAATTTGGACAACAATAGATATATAATCTAATAGTTGATATTTATTTATATTTCAAAAATATGTTATCCGTCAAAATAAAATGAAATGATAAACTATCAAATCATTTTCAATTGTATGAAATTTTATAGAGTTAATCTATATGTTAGGAAATTTAAATTCAATGGTTAGATTGATGAGATTTCATATTTTAAAAAAGTTATTAAATATAGTAAGTATAACATAATTTACTCCAATAGTAAGTGGATCCCAACTCTATTAATATTATGTTGGTTCAAGTGATTTGGCATTTCTTCATCTGGGCTTCAAGTCTTATGAATTGGAAAAACTAATATTAGGATAAGTAAACTCAATTCAAGCAAAATTAAATAGAAATTAGTAGCATTTTTATAAAGAATTTATTAGACTTTAAATATTGATGATTCATATGAAAAAAAAACAATCTTTAATTAAATCATCAATATAAATTCACTATCACAATTAAAAATAAGAACTTAAGAAGTCTTTGTTTTTTGTGAGGTTTCTTCACACTTTTAGGGGATATTCCATTTGTAAATAGTTTCATTATTCCTTTCATTACTCCACTCATTAGTCTTTTCTCTCTACTCTTATCATTTTATAACACGTTATTAGCATGAGACTCTATCACTTTAGAGAAGAAGGCTTAAGATATGTCAAACCTTACAAACATTGAATTTGTTACCCTTGATATTTCAGGAAGAAATTACCTATCTTATATCTTAGATGCTGAAATTCACCTTGATTCAATAGGTCTTAGAGACACCATCAAATTAGGAAATGCTAAATACACGAAGGAACAAGCAAAGGCTATGGTTTTCCTTCGTCATCGCCTCTGCAAAGGATTAAAAACTAAATATCTTACTCTAAAAGATCTTATAGATTTTTGGAGGAGTCTAGAGGAAAAGTATGATCTCTAAAAAAATAGTGGTACTTCCACCAACCCATTATGAATGGTTTCATTATTGGTACATGATTTTAAGATTACCCCACGATGGATGTTGTGTGGCGAAAATATTATTAACAATGATATGCTAGAAAAAATATTCTCGACCTTTCATGCCTTAAATGTGCTCCTGTGGCAGTAGTATTGAGAAAATTGCTTTATTAAATATTCCAAATTAATTTCATGACTTCTTATGGTTGAACAAAATTATAAATTGCTCATGAAAAATCATGAAGCTTGCCTTGTTGGCTCTGTTCCATTCCCTAAAGTGAATGTGATAAATTATAACCCCAAAAGTGATAAAGATCGTGGATTTAATAAATAACATGGTCAAGAAAAAATGAAAGGTTTCTTTCATGGTGCTCCTCCCTGTTTTTCCAAGAACAAGTCATACTAGAAGTGGGAAAATAAGGATGGGAAGAATAATAAGCAAAGTAATAATTCAGAAAATAAATGCTACCATTGTGGTGGAAAAGGTCATTGGACATATATTGTCATACGCTAACACACTTGGTTGATCTTTATCAAGCATTAATTAAAAGGAAAAAGGCATAGGTGGATTTTGTTTATAAAGATAATTTAGACAATCATACCATGGTGAATAAGCTATCTTAATAATTCGGTTTTTTTGAGGATCCGATTAAAATATTGGTCATTTAATTAATGATAGATAGTCATACCATGGTAAATTTTTTTTTCCCACTAGTTTACCATTTTACTTTATCTAGGAACTTTTGATTGCGTATTATCATTATTGAATAAAAGTTTTTTGTGTTATTAGTTCTCATGAGCATATATCTTTGAATGATATAATTTTGTCATAATTCAATTGTTATAATAATCTAATTGTTATGCTAATTCTTTGCCATTGGCATTAATTGACGAGTTAGTTCATGTATAGTTTTGTAATGAACATAATTTGATTGTTATGCTAGCCCTTTGTCTATGACAATATATATATATATATATATATATATATATATATATATATATATATATATATTCGATACTTCTTATTTGATATTTACAATTGTTGTTTACAATAATGAGCATAAATGAGCCACAAAAACCTCAGTTCAGATTGAATAATTATTTATTTAAATTGGTCAAATCATGTGAATAATTGTATATTTTGATTGTTAGCAATTATTATCAATTATTGGATATTTCAATTATAATTATGTGCGTTGCAAGAACTGTATGCAATTTTTTCAATGTGCAATTATGTACAAATTTTTCATATTGACATATTTTTTCTCCTTTGATGAAAATGATCAGGATAAATAGTGGATATATTTGTTTTGCAAATAGTGCAACCAAACATACTATTTTTAAAAGGAAGATCAAATTTACTCATCCGGTAATGGAAGAGGGAAGAGTTATGATTGAAAACTCCAGAAGAACTGTAATTTTGTTCTCTAAAGGAATAATGTTCATCATAAATGATACATTGTTTTCTAGCAAGTCGCAAAGAAACTTACTGAGTTTCAAAGATATTTGTTGAAATGAACATCACATTTAGACGGTGAATGAAAGAAATAATAAGTACCTCTATATAACAACTTGTGATTCAAGTAAGAAAATTATACTAGAAAATTATCATCACTTTCTTCCAATCTTTATTACATTAAAATTATTGCAATAAAATCACATGCTATCGTAAACTAGAAGTTTTCTAGCCCAAATAATTTTTCTATTCGGCGGGAAATCTTAGAGCAATAATGATGTGAAGGATTATAGAAAACTCACAAGGGCATTCATTGAAGAACCAGAAGATTCTTCAATCTATTGAGTCTTTTTGTATTGCATGTTCTTGAGGAAAACTAATTACACAGCCCTGACCAGCAAAAATTGGATTTGAATTGCTTAAATCTCTATAAAGAATTCATGATGATATATACGAACCAATTCATCCACCTCATAGGCCTTTTAAATATTTCATGGCCTTAATTGATGCATCCATGAGATGGTATCGTCTTGCAACCTAGTGTTTGCAGGAGTACTTGCACAAATCATTTGATTAAAAGCACAATTCCTTGAAAATCCAACCAAAACAATTCATCTTGATAATGCTGGTGAATTTACTTCTTAAGCTTTTAAAGCTTCTTGTATGGCTAGTGGTATAAAATGTTGAACACCCATTTGCTCATGTTTATACTTAGAATGGGCTAGTTGAATCATTTGTAAAATACCTCTAAATGATTGCTAGACCATTGCTTATAAGAACGGATCTCTCAATTTCTGCTTGAGGACTTGCTATTTTACATACTGTAGCACTTATTCATTTAAGGCCAACTGATTACCATAAATTCTCTCCTCTACAATTAGCTTTTGAGCAGCAGCCAAGCATATCCAACTTAAGAATTTTTAGGTGTGCGATATATGTCTCAATTGACCTTATCACACCAAAATGGGACCCCGAAGAAAGCTAGGAATATTTTTTAGATATAAATCTCCCTCTATGGTAAATTATCTTGAAATACAAACGAGTGATGTATTTAAAGCTCGATTTGTTGATTGTCATTTTGATAAAGTAATGTTTCCAACATTGGAGGGAGAAAATAAATAGCTAGAAAAAGAACTAAATTGGAATGCATCATCCTTGATTTATTTAGATCTTCAATCAAGGCAATTTGAACTTTAAGTTCAAAAGATTATACATTTGTAAAAAATAACAAATAAATTGCCAAATGCATTTTCTAATACAAAAGGGAAAGCCAAATCCTATATACCAGCTAAAAATGCCCTAATCTGAATTGATGTCTCTGCTGGACAATTACTCAATGAAACAATTACACACTGAAGCATAGTGGACCAACCAGTTCCAAAGACAAAATCCTCAGAAAAAAAATAGAGGGGCAAATGATATTATAGAGGCAAGAGATTCTTTTCTTATAGAAAAGGTTAAAGACATAGTAAGGAAATCTACAGTAGTCCAAAGCTTTGACATAATTGAAATGTTACAAGTTGTTCATGTACCTAAAAATAATCAGAATATTGAAAATGATGATATCTCAGTAAACTATATCTCTACAGAAGAAATTGGAACAGGATAGAAACTATTGTCAATAACATATTTGTATATAATATAGTGCTAGATATTATGCATGAGAATTAGGATCTTGAACCAAGAAATGTTGAAGAATGTCAGTGTAAAGATGATTATTGGCCAAAATGGAAAGAAGTCATGTAGGCTGAGTTAGACTCATTTGCAAAATGTGAAATCTTTGGACCTATGGTTCAAACACTAGAAGTGGGAAACCTGTAGGATATAAACAGGTATTTGTGAGAACAAGAAATAAGAAAAATGAAATTGTTGTTAGCTCCAAAACCCTTGAGAAAGCTATTGTAGCTTAAGTTTTGAATGACAACAAACCAAATTTTGATAAAATGTTTTGAAGAAAGAATTAATAATTTGCTTGAGTTTTTATACCTCTTAACAAGTTAATTCTCATACACACAATTCAATTCTTGATATATTTTTCACATCTTCATGAGAAAGTGATTCATGACTTGTCAATATGAGAAAATACTTTCTCAAAATCATATCAAGCACATCATCATCAATCTCAGTTGTAATCATCTTTGAAGAATCTCAACAACTTCTGAAGATCAACATCCACCTCAGTGAATAATTCTATAAGGAACATTAGAGGCTTAGAAAGTGTACAACATAAACTAAAAGATATTCAAATTTCAAATAAAGTCAACAACTCAGAAAGTAATGATACTGACATATCATGTTTATGCTTGCATATTCACCACATACTAGAAGGACTTGACATAAAGAAAAGTTTAGAAACCACATTTGGAATGAGTTCTTAGCTTCTGAAGTATTGTTTAGAAACAATTATCAATGGATTCTGTACTATAAAGCCAACATTGACACAACTCAGCCTAAATTTCTAGAAGAAAGATCCTAAGACACAAAAAATATTATCAACACGTGTCAAAAGGAGGAAAGATCAAGGGGACAACAGTCCATTTCAAATCCAAGTATAAAAG
Source organism: Dalbergia cultrata (assembly GCA_031216105.1). NCBI lineage: Eukaryota > Viridiplantae > Streptophyta > Magnoliopsida > Fabales > Fabaceae > Dalbergia > Dalbergia cultrata. Next base: position 22,125,667 of record CM062353.1, on the reverse strand, counting down.
GAGGAAGCCTTCAAACTTGAAGGAACTTTTGCACTCTTAACATTCAAAGCTATATTCATACTTTCTGAAGTTTTTTCTTACATTATTTTCATTTTTTGAAAAAGGAAATCTTCTTCTTGTATATCTTAGTAACATTCTTCTTAGGAAGATTATAAAAAAGTCTCTCAAGTTGTTTCCTTAACCATTGTATCATCTTAGGAAACCTGAGTATTTTTCTAGGAGTGTAAACACCAAAACCTTATACTATTTGTGCCTTGATCCATTAGTTATTAGAGTAAGATTAGCTTGGGGAGGTTAGGACAAAACTATATATGAGTGAGGATTGATGGTACAAATGACATATAAGATTTTTTTTTTAATAGCTTGAGAAAGCTATTAAAAAAAATATCTTATTTTCTCAGATTGAGAAAATGGTTAATAGTGGAACTCAATAGATTTGTTGAGAAATAGATGTAAGCAGTATTGGCTAAACTAATATAAAATTATCTGAGTGATATGTTCTTTCTCTTTCTTCTTTATGTATTGTGTGTTATTCGATTTCTATTGTGTGAAAGTTGATATTTGTTTGAAATTGTTTTATGAAGTTTTACTAAGTTTCTGGACATTTCAGAAATAACTTTTTGAAGCTTATTAACTTGTGTTTTCAGCTGCCTTCAAGTTTAAATACTTGATAGACTCTGTTTAAGTTTCAAAAAGAAAAAAGTTTTGACAGCATGATTCAAGCCTCCTTTTCATGCTACATCTTTTCATACAATTGTACTCTATGAGGCTTGACTTGTAGCACAAGGTTTCTTACAAAAACCAGGTATAGATTATAGCAAAAAACATATTCCCCAATAGTGGATGCAATAATGTTTCAATACTTGACTAGCTTATCCACACATAATAAGTTAAATATGCATGTAATGGATATTGTCACAGCCTATTTATATGGTTCATTAGATAATGATATCTACATGAATCTCCTTAAAGGATTAAAGATATCAACATCATTTGATGAAGTCCCTAGGGAATGTATATGGTCTAAAACAGTTTGCATGGATGTGGTATAATCGTCTCAATAAGTATTTGATTAAGAAAGGGTTTAAGAATGATCATATTTGCTCTTGTGTTTATATAAAGAAATTTGCATCTGGATTCATTATAATTGTTGTGTATATTGATGACTTAAATATCATTGAAACTTTTAAAGAGATTTGTGTACTCATAAAAGATCTAAAAGAGGAGTTTGAGATGAAAGATCTTAGAAAGATGAAATTTTGTCTCAGTCTATAGATCGAGGATATAACAAATGGAATCTTTATTCATTAATCAACTTACACAGAAAATTCTTACATGACTTTTGGCACTTGCACGAGAATTTTCATAAATCAAATCCATTAAGTACCCTAGTGGTTATGAGGTCATTGGATGTAAAGAAAAATCTATTTGCCATCATGCAGATAACGAAGAAGCACTTGGTCTTGAAGTACAATATCTTAATGCCATAGGAGCACTTATGTATCTTACATGGCATGCTATATCGAGTTGTGTATTATAATACATGACCCAATATAGCATTTTCTATAAGTGTATTGGCAAGATATAGTTCCTCTCCAACCAAAAGACATTGGAACAGAATAAAACGTATCCTTCAATACCTCCATGGAACTGTTGATTAGGGAATATTTTATTTATATGAATCCAAGTCACAATTGGTTGGCTATACAGTGCAAGATATTTATCAGCCATATAGGTTATTTATTTGCATATGGAATTACAGCCATATCATGGAGATCTACAAAGCAAACTTTAGCCACTGCATCTTCAAATCAAACAGAGATAATTGCAATCCATGAAGTAAGTCGTGAATGTTCCTAGGTAAAGGAGATAAATAAACCTGTCCAAGAGAAATGTGGATTGTCCGATAAAGAAGAAACTCCAACAACTTTATATGAGAACAATGCTGCATATATAACTCAATTGAGATGTTGATATACTAAAATAGAATGCACAAAATTCAAGATATTCAATTATGTTACCATTAGATGGAGTAATAAGAACTGTATTATTTTTTCTTAACCGAGGTTTTGTCCCAAAATGGGTTTTCCTAGTAAAGTTTTAATGAGAAAGTTAAGCATACGTATTACAAGACATATGCACACTTTTCCCTTCACTAAGATTTTTTTCCCATGGGGTTTTTTCTTACTAAGCTTTTTAATGAGGCATGTTGTCTAACCATGGACATCTGGGGGGAATGTTATAAATAAAAAGGTTAAATGCATTTTACTTCCATATATTTTAAACCAGGTGTAATTTAGACCCTAACTTTTTAAAATGTGTAACGTGACCCCTGTGATTTTAAAATAGGGCAAAATAGCCTTCCATTAGTGGGACATCTGTATACATTGTCAAATGACATTTTTTGGACAAAATTACCCTTACATTTTTTTTAAAGTTCCTATCTCTCATCCCCTTCACACACTCGTCTCTTTCACCCAATTTCAACCAAAGAATGAGAATCCTCTCCAGCAATTCTATCGCCCACAAAAAAAATCTTTCAAATTTCAAAACCATAATGAAATACAAATCAATAACATCACCATTCTTTATTCATCAATAGCAAAAGAAGGAGGAAAAAAGAACCAAAACCAAACAATTCAAATCTTAGAGCACCAACCAATCTTTTCAAACCTCAAACCATAAAAAAAAAAAAAGACATATAACAATCCCAAATCACCATCATCGTTCTCTTCCTCCATTCCCATCACTATTGTGAGCTGCCGCAACCACCACCACAAGCAACAGCCATTTCATGACCACCGGCGGTGGCAACTGCCACCATCATCTTGCTCCATTGCACAACTACCACTATAGGCACCTGTCATGACCGCGAAGCGATCATAACCCCTCATCTTCCTCCTTTATTGTCGCTGCGTCTCGTACCCACCCATGTGCGAACAATCATGCGTGACCAACACCGTGAGCAACCACCATTGCTGATCATCCACCCCGTACTGGTTCTACAAGCTATCTTCCATCGCATGCTTCTACCATTGCATCACCACCAATAGTTATTGCTTCTCCACTGATTTGCCACCATTATGCTCTCTCTCTATCTCTATAACACATAGCCCTAAAACCAAACTGAACCCCTAAAAGAATTAAAGGTGGAAACATAGTAAGGGAATAATTGTAGAAAACATGACTTTTTTTATGGGAAATTTTCTGACTTTTCTGGAAGCATGGCAAGGGAAAAAGTTGCAAATTTTAAAATATGTAAAGGCAATTTTGTCCAAAAAATATCATTTAATAGTAAAAATGGGTGTTTTATTAATAAAAGGGCGGATTTGCACTATTTTAAAATCATAGGAGGTCGCATTGCACATTTTAAAAAGTCAGAGTCTAAATTGCACATGGCATAAAATACAGGGTGGTAGAATACATTTAACTCTAAATAAAATATTATGTAAATGTCTGTTATCAGATTTAAGAGATCGAGGGATCTCATTTATTATCAATTAATACAAATCTATAAATCATTCCAGTTGTATTATTCTAAAAATAAAGACCTATAGTGACATTGTTGGGTACATTGAAAGCAATAGAGAATCATATATTCCCCTCCCATTACTCCTTTCTCTCTATTCTGATCATTTTATAACAAATAAGAACTTAACTGTCACTTTTGGCACTTGTACGAGAATTAAGATTATAATTAGATTTTATTAATCTTATAAAAATAAAAAGTAAAGAAGTGAAAATAATACACACTAATTACTTTTTCTCTCTCCATTAAGTCACATTCACTCATTCTCTCTTCAAGAGAGATAAAATGGATATAAAGTAATTGAGACTTCATTATAAACTAAAAGCAACAATTTATTTGAAAAAAAATCCAAAACAAACGACAGATAACATGAAATGGATAGAGTATAATTTGAATCCAAACATATGAAATTTACCTTCTAGTCATGACATTGTACTGTTATAAATGTTGGAAGTGTGTTTTTTTTTTTTTTTGGTGGATGTTAGAAGTGTGTTTGATTCTTCGTTTGTAAACTTTTCTTGATTGCAGTAATTTATACTTAATATTTTCATAAAAAAGAACCAAAACCAAACAATTCAAATCTTAGAGCACCAACCAATCTTTTCAAACCTCAAACCATAAAAAAAAAAGACATATAACAATCCCAAATCACCATCATCGTTCTCTTCCTCCATTCCCGTCACTATTGAGAGCTGCCGCAACCACCACCACAAGCAACAGCCATTTCATGACCACCGGCGGTGGCAACTACCACCATCATCTTGCTCCATTGCACAACTACCACTATAGGCACCTGTCATGATCGTGAAGCGATCATAACCCCTCATCTTCCTCCTTTATTGTCGCTGCGTCTTGTACCCACCCATGTACCAACAATCATGTGCGACCAACACCGTGAGCAACCACCATCGCTGATCATCTACCCCGTACTTGTTCTACAAGCTGTCTTCCATTGCATGCTTCTACCATTGCATCACCACCACGAGTTATTGCTTTTCCACTGATTTGCCACCATTATGCTCTCTCTCTATCTCTATAACACATAGCCCTAAAACCAAACTGAACCCCCAAAAGAATTAAAGGTGGAAACATAGTAAGGGAATAATTGTAAAAAACATGACTTTTTTTATGGGAAATTTTCTGACTTTTCTAGAAGCATGGCAAGGGAAAAGGTTGCAAATTTTAAAATATGTAAAGGCAATTTTGTCCAAAAAAAATATCATTTAACAGTACAAATGGGTGTTTTATTAATAAAAGGGCGGATTTGCACTATTTTAAAATTATAGGAGGTCGCATTGCACATTTTAAAAAGTCAGAGTCTAAATTGCACATGGCATAAAATACAGGGTGGTAGAATACATTTAACTCTAAATAAAATATTATGTAAATGTCTGTTATCAGATTTAAGTGATCGGGGGATCTCATTTATTATCAATTAATACAAATCTATAAATCATTCCAGTTGTATTATTCTAAAAATAAAGACCTATAGTGACATTGTTGGATAGATTGAAAGCAATAGAGAATCATATATTCTCCTCCCATTACTCCTTTCTCTCTATTCTGATCATTTTATAACAAATAAGAACTTAAGTAGTTTTTTTCATGAGGTTTCTTCACACTTTTAGGAGGTATTCCATTCACAAATTGTTTCAATATTTATGAGGATTTTTAGATGAAATGTTAACTTGCTATATATATTCTCATCCAAAATAATTTTTCAAAAATGATTTTTGCCTAATATTCTGACATGTTAACTCCCATGGCCCATGGGAAGCGAGATTTGCTCACTTCTATATATATTTTTTAAATAAAATATTAGAGGATATATGATGAGAATGAGAATAGAACTTATAACCTACCATGACTCATTAACACATGCATTAATCTACCACTAGACTGTGGACTCATCACTTGTAGATTTGCTAGGTTCTCTCGTGGCATAGAATGATGACAACAAGAAGATACAAAATGAAGATATATAGAAAATTTGATGGAACCAGAAAATTTGATGGAAGGGGAATCAAATTAGTTAATATAAAATAAAATAAAATAAATTATTATATACTGTTTTTCATACAAATTATTGGTAAATTAAAGTTTATTCTCTCTTTTCTCTTGAAAAAAGTGTAAGTAATTTTCTTTTTAAACACCTTTTAGATTCAACATAAAGAAAATATGTGTATCAATGTATTATTTAACATCAAAATAGAACATCGATCATAAATAGCTAACTAGCAAGTTTAGAGAGTTAATGCTCATTTTAGCCTATGAATTTTCACTCATGAGTCATTTGAGTTCCTAACTTTTAACAAGAGTCAAATAAGTCCCCAACATTACAAAATGTCAGTCAAATTAATCCATTATTTCACTTTTATTTAATATTTTATCAATTAAATCATGATATGTAACATTAAGTGATATCTTATCATATCATATGTAATCTAAAGTAGAACGAAGTATAAAATAATTTATTTTGGTATCTAAAATTATACAAAATGAGTCATTTTATGACTTAGAACAAATATTTAAATGACTCATTGTATATAATTTTAAACATCAAAATGAATCATTTTAAACTTTATTCTACTTCAGATGACATAGAGTATGTCAAGATATCACTTAAAGTTATCAATCATCATTTAATTGATAGAATATTTAGTAAGATTGGGTTGAGGGACCAAAATGACTCACATTTTATAATTTTGGGATCTAATTTGACTCATTTTAAAAGTTAGGAATTAAAATAACTCAAGAATGAAAAATGATGGACTAAAATGAATATTAACTCTAAGTAGAAATTCCACCAAGTAGATAAAATGAGTTAATAAAAGAAAAATCTTTAAAAAATATATTCTAGAAATATTTATATCTTTTATGAATTTATATCATACGTATAACTATATTAAAAGGATTTTTTTTATTTATTATGCATATTATATATAAAGATGACAAAAGTTTTAGAAGTGTTATGATAATAATATATATATACAAAATTTAAGAGGAACCATAAACCATCGTCCTGCTCCCTCCACCTCTATGAGAGGAAGCATTTTTAACTATTGGAATAAAATGTGTGGCTCTGAGTAAATCTCAATTTAAAAAATTCACGTGAGTTTAAAGTCATCCCCAGCCACGTGTAATTAGCAACCACCGGCCATAACTACCCCTTACTTGTTGCTGCGCAAGACCTTCCCAACAGAGGAAACTTTACCCTGCTAGTGGTATTGTGGCTGTCCCTCTCCTCCAAGTGCTCTCGACTATGCATAGACTTTTATCCTTTATATTGTAAAGGACTAAAGGTCATTTAAATGTCAAACTCATAATTGTTTATCACTCTAATAAACTTGTACAGTTGTAGTAGTTTTAATTGATTATACTAGTGCCATTTCAATCTATAGGTTAAATTTTTTTATATAAATTTTAGCAAAAGTACATTTTGTTTTTAAAAATTAAACAATTAATATGTTAGTGGATACTTGATAGAGTGGTTATTAGTAGTTTCAAAGTTGAGTGAGGGCTATTGAAAATGTTTCCCCTTTTAAAATTTTAAATACTGCTTTATAAAATTAAATTATGTTAATGAACTTGAAAAAATAATTCAGCATATCGAGGAGACATAAAAAATAATCATAGAGGGGAATCCCTTTTATATATTTTATAGGTACACAAAAAATATATTTATTATATGTTTCTATAGTAAAAAAAATTCACTGCAGTTTCATAAATAGATGAGTAAAAAGATATAGAGTAATAAGATAAACAATTTTCTTTCTTTCTTTCTTTTTTTGTGAACTTCCACACACTGCCAAGCGGTGACTAATTTATCCCCTTGAGCTATATTTTCACATACGTGGATTTTACCTTTAGTCATGATGATCTCTCGATACACATTATTAGAAATCAAACCTCTGATTACATACTCAAGAAACTTACCTAGTTAATAATTGTGTTAGGCCTCATGATTAATAAAATAAATAGTTGAAGTGGAGTAATATAGTGAATCATATATTGAAGTTCATAAACAATACCATCATTCATGAAACACCAATATTATGAAGGAAAGAATAACTAATTATCAACTTTACATTCAACTATAATATTATAACATCGTGTCATAGTGATCTGCACAATTGCACATTAAGCATACAACTGATACGCTTTTAATATGTGTAAGATGAAGATAAGAACAGAAGAATTTAAACGTCGTTGTACATAGAATTTGAATTAACATTCTCAAATATTTACGAATTTGTATACCACATTTAGGGTACAATTTTCATCTATGTCATCATGATTCTCAAAAAGATTTCTTAAACCTTAGCTTGCTTATTCTTTGCTTTTGAAAGACCCACATACAACTCTCCATGTCCATGAGTAAATTACATTATTGGTCTTGGAAGATATAGCTCAACTATTGATTTGAGAACCTTTGAGTGTCATAAAAAAAGAAAAAAGAAAAGATATTATGAGAAATTGTCTCATGTTTTTTTTTTTTTTTGATTCAGGTCTCATTTGAAACTTAATAGAATGATATTGTTGTTTGGAATTATAGTTATTCTTATTTATCACTTGAATATCTTGTTGTGAGTAGTTGAAGTCCGACAATCTTAATGATATCAACATCTAATTAGATAATATCTCATACAAATTTCTTTTGATATTCTATGTTTTAAGAGGATATGAATACATTTAAGAAAAATTACTATTAGTTCATATTTAGCTATTTATAACATGTACTTAAAGTTAGGGATGGAAAAACAAAAAACTGTTTAAGCAGGTATTTATGGAGATTATCTACAACAAAGACAGACATGTGGATAAGTTTAGTTTCCATTGTGACAATGGCGAAGTCCTAGTTTATTGGGGGGCAAGGATAAGATCCCCATCCCATAGAGACTAGTAAAATATACCAAAAAAATCTTAATCCAATTTCATTTTTAAAATTGATTTTATTGGATTTGCATTGTTTATGAATTTTTTTTTTCAACTTGGATTATGTTGCACTATTAATATTTGTGATTATGGATCTATATGTTTTATATTTTAGATTCTTTTTAATTTATATTTTTTGGATTTTTTTTTTAAATTTCATTTAATAAATCCGTGGATAGCCATGAGAATTCAAATCTCACACGAAATGGCCCGAAACCTATGACGAAAATGAGAATGGGGATGAAGTGAAAAATTTAAATGGGGACTGGGGGCATCGTACAAGATACCTACCGATGGATATTGTCATCTCTACTTAATGGCTATCATTTTAACATCTATGCAGTCTCCTAATTAAAGTTACTTTTCTGAAATTTGAACTCACATCTTATTTCAATAAATTAATAGAATTTAATTTGGATGTATCAATTTACAGAGTCATCCAATCAAAATTTCTTATATGACTTTTGAACTCATAAAATGAGAACAAACATATTTTTTGATGTGTCAATATACTATTAGATAATAGTGCAAACAACTTTTATAACTGAAGTGTATCATAATAAACTCCAATTAATAAGATTAATTTAACACACCAACAATATAAAAGTGTTTTGTATTGACATCCGATCCAATCGTATATTTTTATTTGTCAGATGTATTTGGCTCCTGTAAAGTGAAAAAAGTTGGCAAAGTATAAAAATGAAGTGTTAACCACCATTAGATCATTTTTTGGATCCACACATGATACATATATAATTAAAGTTATTGATTCAAGAGTAATCAACTCTTAACTTTTTCATTTACCAACTTCGTCACTTTAATAAATGGTTTGTCATATATTTTTATTGATGTGATAATATATAATTAAATGTTTACGTAAAACTATTTTATATTAATAATGCATGCAAATTAGATATAAATAATTTATCTTATTATTTCAACTAACTATTGCATTTGGAAAACTTTACATGAATTGAATGCAAACTTATCTATCATTTAGAAAACTTCTCATACCTTCTTTATTAAAATAAAACCTCAAAGTCATCCCTAACAAATATTGTCAGGGAAAAATTTGCCATTTAAAATTGAAGAGTTTTTCCGTAATTTTTCACTTTTCATAAAAGGGAACATGTCAGTTCTGATGTTAACACATCCTTCTAACAATTAGAAGAAAAATACACATGAATCATTAAATTGTTGATCTCTAAGATCAAATCATTCATATTTTGATTTTCTTCTTTATTAAATACAATTATTCATCCTTAAACTCTATACTCTCTCATTATCTAATTTATTCATCATTTTCACACATCTCAAATCAAAACAAGATCATTTAGTGTTATCATTGAGTTTAATGGAGTTGTTTCATCAATTTAACAATCCATGTGTATGTGAATTTTCTTTTTATCTTATTGTTAGAATGACGAGTTAACATATAGGGACTAAAAAGTCTCCTTTAACGAAAAAGAAAGGTTAGGATAAGACTTTTAAATCTTAAAAGACTAATTTATCCTTCACAATATTTGTTAGGAACAAAATTAGGATTTTACTCTTTTTTATTAGAGTTTTCCAATGTGTTTAATAATGAACAGTGATTAGTTAGTAATGAGTCACATGACTCACTTAAAATACACAATTTCAATATTTATATTTCATGTAATTTTAATGTAAAAAATATAAGATAAAATACACAAATTAATCCCTTGGAAATGTTTGGGGAATAAATTAGTCACTCAAAATTTAAAAGTCCCAAATTGATCCCTCATATTTTTAGAAATAAGATAAATTAGTCTCTTAGTATAATTTTGTATAGGTACAGAGGGATCAATTTGTTCCTTTTCCATAGTATAGAATTGTATGAAAGGATCAATTTGTCCTTTCTTTAACATGTAAGAGAGACCAATTTGGAAATTTCAAATTTTAAGGGATTAATTTATCCCTCAATATATTTTTAAGGGATTAATTTGGATATTTAGTCAATATATAAGAAAAATTCAAAAGGCAAATACATCTAACTTATTTTCTTGAGTATGTTTGTGTATTTAAATTTTGAAAAGAAGGATATACTACAAGCATTTTCTTCACCTCTCTTCCATTGTATGCAAAATTTATTTGCACCATTAGTATAACAAAAATTTATACAGATATCTATCCATATATTATCATATTAGCAAAAAGTGTTTTACACAATCATCCTGTACCTTGATAATATTATGGATTTAATTTAAATATACTGTCAGTGTAAGATTTTTTTCACATCATCATCCAATCAAAGAGAGATTTTTACATAAACACAAGTCTAACACATTATATTTAGAAATACTCATAATAAAAATGGGTCTCATTAAATTTTTTCAATATATTCACTTATCTCTAGATCCCACTTGCTTTTTTAGGAGTGTGTCCAAGAACAAATTATTAGACTTATACCTATACAAGAATTGTTTCCAATGAAATGCTCTCATATACATACTTTTTAAAGTAGTAGGTGAGAGATTAAGAGCCAATCTTATTTTATTGATATAACATGTGTTGGATAATTGTGTTAAATTTCTTATACTGTCAGTACATTAAAATTAATCTATAATATTAACTTACTATTTTTGAGAAAAATCCAATCATTCCATAGAATTGTCTCATGTGCATGCGTTTGAAGTAATAATACCATGGGAGTCAATTTTATTTTACTACTATAGTAATATCTAATTAAATTATGATATTAAAAAATATTACACTTACCATACATTAAAATTAAATTTTAATGTTAAAATTAAATTGTCATGTACTAATAATGTAAAAAAAATATACATAGTCATCCAATTATATATTATTATGTAATATATGATAATTGATTTTTTATATCAATAACTTGAAAAATTATCCAAATAAAATATTTTAATTAAATAACAATATAAAATAATTTTACACTATCAATACATCAAAATTAAACTTTCAATACTATTAACTTGCTGTTTATGAGAAAAATCCAATCGTACGTTATTAAAATATTCCTGAATAAATTGTTTACAAGGGGAAAATGCGCATTTAAATAAGAACCAATAAAAAAAAAAAAAAAAGGTAAGCTGTAAGCCTGTAACGCTATGAAAGTCTGAAACCAGGAGATGTAATTACTATATAAACCGATGCCGTTGCAGAACCCTGCTGAAAGCTCTGTCCTTCTCTGTCTCTGTTTTCTTTCCGGGGAAGCCTTTCTTCCTTTGTTCTCTTTCTTCTGAAGCAAGAACATCCATCGCTTGTTTCCTATATTTCATCTCTGCGTAAGGGATAAAGTTTCTTTTTTTTCCTCTCTCTCTCTTCTGGGACTCTTTGTTATTTCATTCTGCCATTTCGGAGGCCCTCAGAAAAACACCATTATAAATCAAGACTCGGTTTTCTTGAAACTTGAAACTTTTTAATTAACGAACGGAATCTTCATTAAACATACATACATGTTGACCAAAACATCTCCCTCATGCAAAAAAAAAAGAGCCTTTTACGGATATGAGCTTTGATAGCTTCTGTATCTGTTGAATTCAGAATTCGGAGATCTCATTCTTAACTTTGGTATGATTATATGAGCATGGCCCCATTTACGTTTCCGTTGTTCTTTTTTTTTTTTTAATTTTATTTTTTGTTCCTTTGTTCTATCTTTAAGACACCCCAACAGGGTTCTAAATTCAGACAACCTTGGTTTTTTTTTTTTTCAATTATTCTCCCCTGTTTTCCTTTTGTGTGTTCTTTTTCAAGGTTTTTCGTTTTTTGGCTAGAATCCATGTCGTCTGTGTCAGCACGAACGGGAAGACAAAGACAGCGCTATGAAGACAACCTGCGCCTTGTTTCTGGGTAAGTCTTCCATTTCAACGCTATGCCTTCTTCTCTGACTTCAAATTCTACTCTCTTTTTTCCCCTTTTTTCGTCCCTTGGCAACAACCCTTTTTTCCCTTTTGGGTTATAACTCGTTTTTTTGTTATGGCCATGCATTGTATTGTTTTGTTTGTTCAATGTAGTCTGGATTTTTGAAATTTTATGCATCTGTGCTGGGGGGTTTCCGTTTATCTTCTTTGTTGTTTCCTTTTGCCCCTTCTCTCTCTCTCTCTCGCTCTCTCTCTCTCTCTCTCTCTCTCTCCCCATCTTTGCTTTTGTCTCATGTGCACCATGGAAAATTAATAAAAGTCTTACTCAGTACAGAGAATCGAATTAATTAATTTTATAGAGAAATTTTGTTGAGGTTAATTTTATGCTCTCACGTTATCGATAGGATTAAGAAAAAAAATCATGATAAGTAGTTTTCATAACATGTTATTACTCATAACAATTTGGCATTTTCTCAATTTTTTCACGACAATGTAAAATTATTCCATACAATTAGTGCATAAAAGTTAAAAAGTTAACTCTAACTTTTATTAGATTAATTTTGATATATCTATCATGTCATTCAATTATATGCTTTGATTTATAACACTCTGAAGGTAGGATTTAACTCTTTTAAAATAAGAAAATTTATAAAATATAAAAATAAAAAATTAAACATCATTAAAAATAATAGATGCTTAATTCAAACACTTTTCCTGAGACGGTAGTACATAGATAAATTTCTTGTATAAAACAATTTTATATTTAAGGTGCATATAAATTAAATATTTAAATTCAATATTCTTTATCCACCCGTTGTAGACAATATTTCTTCAAAGTGTAGATTTATCTCTTCAAAATTATTAGGAACAAAAATTAAATAAGCAATTATTGATACGTGATTCTCCATATGTCCTATAGGGTAAGCCGGTACAAAATAAAATGGTTTTTTTTGTTTATGGAAGAGAAGCGCATCTCAGTACTGTTTCTGCATGATTGTCTCCTGTGTTTGATGTTAAACTATTTGATTATATTTCATCCGGATGTGTCCATTACAAATTTACAATCATGGATCAGAACAGTGGGCCATGTCATTGACTTAACGTCTATAAAATAAAACACTTAAAATTGCGTGATCTATTTTGGCTTTTATCTTATATATATTATAAAATTATTATAAAATAAAAACAAGGACAATTTCGAGAGTTATCGACAACACCACCGTGGCATGCAAGAGTAGTAGTTAACTGGGGTAGAAACATTGTTTATAAAATGATTAGTGTTGTCAGCCAAAATGCGTATGTAATTCAAAATAGTCGACTTGTACCAAAATCGTATTGTATCGAATATTTTATTTATATTTTTGGATACTCTTAGTTAATTTAGCTCCTCTAAAGCAAGGATATTTGGAAAATGAAAAAGTAAGAGGTTAATTATCCATGAACCAATCATTTTTATTTTGTGTGGATTCCATTAAATAATTCAATGGTGATTAACCTCACTTTCTCACCTTACAAATGTCTCCTCTTTGGAGGAGTCAAATCTCTCTTAGTTATATTTTACATATTTTTAGATTGATTTAAACGGTATCTTCACGTTGTATTCGAGTCTTATTGGATACTTATAACAGCATCCGAGCAACATAGATGATAAACAGTTGTTTTCTATTCCATTTTCCAAGCAGCTGCTGGGAAATTTCGGAGTGTAACCCAATCTGTTCCTTTATGTGGATGGATTTTCATTTCATGCATTCAGTATGTCCAAGTGCACTATAAACTAAGAATAAGGGAGGGATTATACTGGGGAAAACCACTCCTTGAAATTTTTTATTGGACCTTTTTGATAAAACAAAATCAGAAAGGACAAAGTGGTGACTGTTGAGTGGGATTTGTTAGCAGCAAAAGTTTAAAATCCTGCTTTGACATTTTGCTTTTGCTATTCATTTTCTTCATCTCAGCATCAAGTGGATTTGGTAGGCCAGAAATGAGGAAAATCTAATAGTTCAAAGGACCTGTTGTAAAGACTAGAGAGCATGAACAGCACTACTTCTTAGTTCTTACATCATCTGATGATAATTTAGTCTTCAAAATTGAGAACCCTGTGTTGAATCTTTAGTAAGATCCATTGGCTCAAATTCTTGCACTGCATGATCATATGCCCTGATGAAGAATCTTTAAGGTTGTGTTTGTGATCACCCTTAAATTCCTTATGGTGTTGGGATCAACCATAAAGGAACTAGTACTAAAAGTAACCAAACCAAGAGTGATTTGTTATAGTTTTAAGCTACAAGGTTCCACCACCGGGGTTAGTTTTCTGTTTCTGTTCTGAGTATTGATACAACTGTGCACAATATTCAAATTTCAGACCGTTCATTTTGGAAACTAGAAAGTAACCATTTTTGCAACAGATATAGATTTTGAATTGAGATTGCTTAACAAGTTTTAGGCACATATATAATTTGCTGGTGGAGTTATGAGTTATGAGGACTGAGCACATTTGATGAGAGTTGCTACACTCTTATAAGCCACATGATTTACTTAAATTTTCTTATGCATGCCAACAGATGTATTCCCTATAGGTGGAGAAAGGACAACACAGATCAAACAGGAGGAACACTGGAGATCATAGAAGTACTCATGGTTTCTTCACCAAAACGCGATGACCTTGTATTTCCGAAGGTACTTAATATTGTCTGCAACAATGCCCTTCATCAGCATGAAGCCATTCATACTGAAAAAATAATTCACCTTGTTTTCTTGCCAGGGTGGATGGGAGGATGATGAGACAGTTACCGAAGCTGCTTGCCGTGAAGCATTAGAGGAAGCAGGAGTCAAAGGAATACTAAGAGTAGGTTCAATATCCTTCTTGGTCATTAAGTTTCAATTATAGTTGTTCATGGAATGTTTAAGCAGTACCAATTAGATTGACAGAACAGACGAAATAATCGTATGTTATTATTCTAACATTATGGTTATGTCGCAAAACTTCACCTAGCTTTGAACTTCCATTTATAAGTTATCTATATATAAAAGAAAAACTTTAATTTTAACCATGTTGGGAAGATATCAGACTTCGTCCTTCTAGGATGCAAACTAACTCAGAATATACCTTTATTGGCTGAGAACTTCTTTGCGGTGGTTTGTTTTGCAATGAAAATTATGCACTTATACTTGAATTTTCATGTATATTTACAAATAAACTTTGATTTGACTTGATGGGACAAAGATTTGGCCTTTTACATGTAATGTTCGGAGTATTTTTTGGTCTTGAACTCTTTGAAGAAACATTTATGATGGCATAGAAGTTAAATTTACATGAAGTTTCTCAAGTCACCTAGTTGAGCCTCAAAGTAGATGAACTAGACTTATACCTCTTCTGCTCCAGCAAAGATAGGATACAGTAAGAAGAGCTAGATTTATACCTAAGCATCAAAGTCAGGCATGAATCCTGCTGTTTGTCATGAAGCATCAACAGCAGACATGGCTGACAAAAAAGTTAGCTATTCATTACCAGCATAGAGGGTGAGTCTCGGTAGAATGGTAAGGTTGCTCTTGTGACCTGTTGGTCACGGATTCAAATCCCGTAAACAACCTCTCTACAATGCGAGGATAAGGCTACATACATCTACCCTCCCCAGGCCCCACTAGGTGGGAGCCCATGCACTGAACTGTCCTTTATTCATTATCAACCCCTCATTTCATACTGGTTATTGGAAAATATCTGATTCAAAATGTAGACAATTTTCCATTTAACTGTCACCTGTTGGGACTGGGACAATGCAGATATGATGTTCTTTCTAGCTTTATGGTCTATATGATGTTGAATTTCTTTGGCTAATTGGCTGACTGTCACTTTTTAGGAAATTCCATTGGGAATATGGGAATTCAGAAGCAAAAGCAGCCAGGACTTATGTTGCTTGGAAGGAGGCTGCCGAGGATACATGTTTGCCTTGGAGGTGACTGAAGAACTCGAAACTTGGCCAGAGCAGAAAAACCGTGATCGCCAGTGGGTAAGTGTCATAAAGGAATCCTTTAGGAGAATCACATAAATCAGATCATCATGTTGATGATGGTTCATTGTTATGAATAAAATCCTTTGGAGAATGACATAAATCACTGTCATATTGTTCAAAGTTCTACAATTACTGCATCTGCATAAAATATAATGCTACTTATATTTCGTGACATCATATCATTCACATGAAGCATAAAATGTTCATTGCATTCAGAGAACATCTTTAATTGAGTCAGTTGTATATTTTGTCTTCTTAGTTAAACATAAGAGAGGCATTTAGACTCAGCCGGTACGACTGGATGTGTAGCGCGCTGGAGGAGTTCACGAGAGTCATGGCAGAAGACAGAAAGCATAAGAAGCAAGACGAGAACGTTGATCCCCCTTCAGCTCTAGTAGCAGACGTGTCAGAATGTCAAAGTATGTCACCCAGTTGCTATAAAAGGACCTCTACAATGCAGCACCATAGTATGCCTCCTAAAACCAATCTCCTGTCACGTGCTTCTCAAGAGATAGCCATCCACTTTAGCTGTTGACATGTTCTGTGCATATGTGCTAATATTGTTTTATGTAATGAATCAGTGTTGTGCAGTAACTCCTTCAGATTTGATAAAGAACAAACTGTGAAGTAATGGCTTGGATGCACCATCTATGCCACAGACGTCATTGTTGTGTTCTTTTGTCTTTCTTTCCTATGTGATCATGATGTAAAAGGTGGTGGTGAAAGTCTCAAGTGTAAATGGACTTAACAGTTATTTTCCTCACCCCACTGTTCCTAAGAAAGCTTATAAAATGTCACCATTTGTGAGAACCTGGTGGTGTGATGCTGCCCTTGATAACCTTCAAATTCAAAATGTTTTTTATCTTTCACTTTTTATTCAGCACCATTGATTCCATTCTCAACCACAGTACTGGTGTGAGTGGTGCACACTCATCTGTGAACTGTTTCAGTGGCCGTGCTTTCTATAAAATTCATCTCTCTCTAGCCCATAAAACGGATTGAACCATTGAGGCATGCCTTTTAGTTTTTTCAAATTATTTCCAGGATAAAACTTGGGATCAGAAGAAAAAATATTGGTGAAGAGCATATCAATCTTGCACATGTAGACAACTAACGTTAGCTAACATAACAAACTTAGAAATGAATGCTTAAAATCAAATACATGTATTTAATTACAACATCCATAGAATACTTTTAAGACTAAGAAATCCTCAGTCCTTACTTTAGGCCTTCAAACTACAAGTATTTAGGCATTGAAACTATAAGCGACAGTCATAATATTTCCCGACTTTAAGGCTTTTAGATTTTCAATATGGAGTAATTTAACTAACAGTAATACAATATGTTATATCACAAACTGATTTGAGGGATTTGGATTCTATAAAATGAGAGTAGTTGTAAATAGAGAAAATGAGAGGTTAACCATCTTTGAGTTAATAACTGTCATTGTGTGTGAGTTTAATAATGATCTAAAGATAGTTAACTCTTCACTTTTTCATTTTATAAGTATTCTTATTTAGACAATCTAAATCCTTTACAAGAATACAATATCAAAGACTTAGGGTGTTTTTGTTGAGAAATAAAAGTTGGGAGAAATTCATAAATAAACTTTATATGTAAAATTATACATGAAATTCATTAACAAAATTTCTTTTTGCTATTTTTATGCCTCGACCAACCCCACCCTCAGAAGTGAATTCCTTAAAGGCAGGGAATATTGTGATTGATAGTTCTAATTTTGAGAAATTTCTCTTTTAAGTTTAGTTATGACAATGACAAAGGAAAATGAGATTAGAGATTTCTGACATATTAACTAAAGTCATTACTTTGCATTCAATTGATTAGGGAATGGTCTATTCTTTCCATTGAATATCATAACCAAATACTCCAAGTTGCAGAGGTCATTGTCATTAGACAAATAGGTGCATGATCTCTCACTAAAAGTGGAAGAAAAGAAAGAAAACACGAGAAACTATTGCAGCAGAATGATTTAAAGTTTGAACATTCCAATAAGGTAGGCATGTTCCAGTAAAAACCTGGGCAATAGTGACTAGTGAAGCTATGCTTGGTCGCCTGTTGCAGTTGTAGGAAGGTCCCCATCTCTCGAAATGATCACTTGAGTTGAGATAATCTAAGCTCACTGTTCCATTTCCACACTCAACATTCCTCTGGTTTCAAGTTTTTCTCTTATTCTTTTTGTCTACTATTCAAGTTTCACTGTTTCTGATTTAATAATCAAAAGTTGTGCACAATTCTTTTGAATTAATTTCTATATAAAATAACTTTACATCGTCAGCCAATAATATTTCATCAAAATCACAAATCATGTAAAATAATTATTTACTATTACAACCACCTATCAAGATTTATCATTTTGATGAAGATTTATTGGCTTTGTTGTGCATAGAAGTTAAACTCAATTCTTTTACACATAAAAGTTTTTAAATAAATGGCTTCTTTCTTTTTCTTTTCTGAGATACAAAACTGGAACCATGAAATGGTGCTCACTAGCCACTATAGCCGCACATGAAGAAAAGGCAAATCCACGAGCATAGATTCGGGTTTCAAATAGGTGGATGTTTCCCGCAAAACGACACCGTGAACATCCCTCCCAAGTCATAACATGTAAACCACTCAAGGACAAGAAAAGATTGAATTGGATTGGATTGTCGTTTTACTTAATTTATAAGGAAGAACAAACTCACGTCAACAAACAACAAAAAAAAGAATAAACGACCTCGACATGAGCACTTGAAATTTTGGTCGCTGCTTTGGCACATTAGGTCCTATTCTTCACCTTTGTTTACTTTGTTCTATGGGCACAACACATTGTTTCTAATGAGGTTGTGATGATAGAAGAAACATCGAAACGTTCCAGACGAGCCCAATGTGTTATTAACAACTTTAACCATAGTGATTAAAATTGGGTCGGACCGACACGGTCAAATTGGAAACCAACGAATCGGTCGTTGGTCTGGTTCAATTCTTTCTTTGGATCGAGTATGCAATTGGCTCAGTCAAATATAGTCAAATCTGATAATAACCGACGTCAACTGGACGGTTGAAATCAAACCGATCAGTGAAGTAGCTTCATGAACTGCACCCTTCTTGAACCGGGCACAACCAAGGATTCTTTAAATAATTCATAAATTCCAACTATGAGGATCGACTCCAACAAGCTATTGCGTTATTACGTTCCATTAACTCTCTCTCTCTCTCTCTCTATATATATATATATATATATAATTGAATTAAATTTTATTTTTATACATTTATTTAATAAAATCGGGTTTAGCGAGTCAATAAGTGATCCGGTGGTGCGATCGAGTTGATTACAGGATCAAGTTTAATAACAACTTTTTCCGTTTCATATTAACTATCACTTTTTGGCACTTGTACGAGAATTAAGATTATAATTAGATTTTATTAATCTTATAAAAATAAAAAGTAAAGAAGTGAAAATAATACACACTAATTACTTTTTCTCTCTCCATTAAGTCACATTCACTCATTCTCTCTTCAAGAGAGATAAAATGGATATAAAGTAATTGAGACTTCATTATAAACTAAAAGCAACAATTTATTTGAAAAAAAATCCAAAACAAACGACAGATAACATGAAATGGATAGAGTATAATTTGAATCCAAACATATGAAATTTACCTTCTAGTCATGACATTGTACTGTTATAAATGTTGGAAGTGTGTTTTTTTTTTTTTTTTTGTGGATGTTGGAAGTGTGTTTGATTCTTCGTTTGTAAACTTTTCTTGATTGCAGTAATTTATACTTAATATTTTCATATAATAAATGATTTTGGCGAAATTTGGTTAACTACAAAAATAACTCGTAGTTGCTCGTGCAAGAATCAATTTTAGAGTCAAAATCCTGCTTGAGAAAAAGCTAAACATGAAACCAAATATGCTTTCAAAACATGCCAACTTAATTTTATGATTATAAACTAGCGTTTGAGCTACTCAAATACAGTACCAAACATTATTAATTCAAAAGTTCGTTCAGGTAATAGCAATTTGAACCTCTTCAAAATGAAAATTCGGGTACAAGTTTCTAGAAATTAATTATTGTAAGAGGATTGTATAACTTTTGTGAGTACTTCTTAAATAACAACTAATTAAAGATAACAATAATAGAATTGTATATTTGAGCAACTGTCAATTTACCCAGCTCAGCCATATTTGTCTCGTGAGTTGTGATTATTCTCATCAATGTAAACTTCGCCAACACTGTTATCATTATAGGCATCATCATTCTATTTTTGAAGTTCCGTGTTGTTCAACCAGAACCCAATTGGCTTTGTAACATGGTAATTTCCTTTCTGGTACAACCTAACATGATAATTTTAGGGTTTGGATTTGCAGACTCTCATCATGAGATTATTATACTCTTAACAGAAAAGGGATATGTAGATGAAATTCATGGTTAAAATTTATTTAAGAAACCCATTTATTTTTTTCTTCACTATTTAATATTAAGGAATAATTTTAATGTTGAACTTTATAAAAATGTATATGAATAATGATAAACAGTTAATAAAAGTCAATGAATCTTTTATTAGAAAAAGAATTATAGTTATTCAAGCTATAATAAAAGCTACCCTCCTCATACTTAGAACTGGACGATTAGTATGTGAACCTTGCATGATCAGATATCTACACATGATTTAACACTAAACATAAAGGCAAAGATCAAACAAACCCTACAAATGAACTTATAGTCTAGTAGCAGAATTCTGTATATTTCAATGAGTTACGAGAGATCGCAAAGTTGACTCTCATCCCCATCCTCTATACCTTAATATCTTAGTTGAAAAAAAGATAAAATAGTCTTTGATGTCGTATTAAAATTGACTATCTCTAGTTCGGATACAAAAGCTTATTACAAAGGAGATAACTGTTCAAGCGGTTATAGAGAGTATTTTGACAATATAGCCATCGCCATTGGATTTGTAGATGTCTTCTTCGACAAAATCAAGCAAAGTATGATGAATCCTAACTAATTTTTTCCGTCCATGTTTACCAAAAAAATAAAAAGGAAACATAAAACGCTAAAATTATGTCTGTCCTGATAATGTTGTGTTTAATTCATAATAATATAACATATCTTTCAAGATATTTCCTTTAACAGTGGCATAAACAATGTGCTCTCTCCCGAACTGCGTTGAGATTTAACCCAAAATCTCACACTGAGAAGAAGTTGAAGTTTTGCTAAAGTGTTAGTCTATAAATATGATCCTTAGGTGTTGGGTTTAGACATCCTCAAGCCAGGAATGATTTGTATGTGTAACTTTTAAAAGTTGTCCATATGATGAAATAATTGTAATTATGAATTGCAACTTTGTTGTTAAAAAAGTTTTAAATAATGAAATATTTTGGATTGATTTATAAAATCATATATATAGATAGTGGAGGTCAAACGACCATTAAATTTTGTGCGTTTTCTTTTGTATCTCTTTGACTCCATTGCCCAACAAGTTGTTCTATCTCAAAGCCCAAAAACTTTTTAGTTTTTCATTAAATTGTTTTAAAAAAATTAAATATTGCATCAAATAACTCTCAAAACTTTTTTTTTGCTTTCGCACTATGTTTAGGTCTAATAGAAATGGACTAAAAACGAAAAAAAAAATCATTTACCTTTATTCCTTTTTAGGAGGTTAATAATGAAACGGAACAAAAATTTATCATTTAAGAATCACATATTGTAAATGAACAAAACAGACCGATTAATATTATTTAGAGGTTATAATTCTTAGTTTCTTTCTTTTCCTTCCATTCAATTTCAATGGGAATAAAAAACCACCTTTGAGAGAAAAAAAGAGAAATAATTACCATTAAATTTCTTTATATATATATAATTCACAAATAAGGGAATCGATTCAATTCCCTTTACCTTCATTTCCTTTTCATTCCTATTACATATTATCTAAATATAATGTGAGAGATAAATGGAGAATAATATAAAATAAAAAAAGAGAAAAATGAAGAATACATCATGCATCTTATATTAAAAAAAATTTACATAATCTTCTCCTATTATATCATAAATTAAATATCTCATTTGCTCTTTTGTGATTTTTTTTAATAAATTTGGGGTGAGAGAATAATGTCTCATTCTAAAATAGAAAAAGACTTTGAATTTAGAAAGCATTTATAAAAGAATTTACATTTATCTCATCTCAAAGACTTGAATCTACGACTTGTCGAATGAGAGACCATATCATGTTTCACTTAGTCAAGCCTTAGTATCTTCTTTTTTTTTTTGGTTTGGGGGGGGGGGGGGGGGGGTACAAATGCAAATAGAGTTATCAAACTGAGCCAACTGGACTTACTCAGGTTGGCCACCATTGGTCTCGGGCTAGAACGCGAAAATCAAATTGGCTCATTTCAATAGCGAGTCAAAAAAAAAATACCAACTTGAGTCAACCCATCTGAGTTTGTGGGTTAAATGGGCTGACTCACTTATACATTAAAACTAAAAAAATGAAAGATCTAAACTCTTCAAACCAAAGCCTACAAACTCTAACCCAAGCCAAAAAAGTTGTCAAATGATAATAAGAATAACCTCAACACAAATCTGCAAACTCTAAACATTATATCTCACAATCTTAAGCTCAAATCTTCTCACAATCCCAACACAAGAGAAAACGAGAAAAACAATTAGGAAGTGGAGTTTTTTTTTCATTTAAATATTAATGAGTCAGACCAGCTCACTTAACTCGCAGGTTATACGAGTTGAACCCATTTAACTTGTGGGTTATATGTGTTTGGTCAAATTGATCCACTTTTAAATAAAGTAATATTTTACCAATTCAACCTATTATTTTAGTGAGTTGAGCTGAGTTGGCTCGTGAATTGTAACTCACTTTGATAGTTCTATAGGTAAAGAAGCCAACCTCTAGAATTTGAATCCATTTTTTTACTCAATGACAAAATTTTACACGACTAAATTATATTAAATTTTTTACATGAGAAATTTCTTTTCCATACATGTCATCGTAATTAACAGCTTTTTAATTTAAGATTGAGTTGTAATAATAATGTGGAAGTTTGGTTCTTTTACGTATGCATTCCTTCTTTTTTCCTTTTTTATAAGACAACGGGGCTGAAGCCCGCATTCCTTTTTAATTTGTTGTGACAATGCACTGCAATACTATATTTTGAAGCTAATATTATAATAAATCATTGACTATGACTATCTTATTTTGCGGATGTGGGACATTAGAAAGATGCTTTTCGACACGCACAACTACAAGTCCATTGAAGAAGACAAAAGTGCCCATTATCGGACACGAACCTAAAATAATGAACAGGATAAAAAACCATGTCCAAATCCCTATGGAACCATCATTCATCCTGTTTTCATGAACTTGGGTGGGCAAAAAGCAGAATAAAATTAACTAAAATTTATCATCTGTCTCTCTTCAAGTCTTTGTAGGTTCTTTGACCTATCTACCTTGGACAAATCACAATTTCATCAGCCATATGGAAGTCACCTTAATTTGATTTCGTTTCTCATCTAATGTTCCTACTTTAGATCTCATTACAGATTAATTGATAACAAAAGAAGCATTTACCAATTTCTCATTACTCAATTTACCAATTTCTCATTACTCATCCTTATGTCATTGAATAATTATTCATTTTAAAAAAATTATTTAAAAATAATTATCAATTTAAAAAAATTTAAGTAGTATTGATTATTATTTTAATAATATTTCTACTAAGTACTATTAACTTATTAATAAAAAAGAATGAAGAAATTTGAAATATTAAAAAAAATAAAAATAATTCAATAAATTATACCTAAATTTTATTAATATTGATACTTCACTAATTATTTTCTTAATTTTAATAAATATTTAAAATTAAATAATTATTCAATTATCAGGGATAATAAATTAGAGTATGAACGCATGCACATCAACTAACCCGCACCAGTATGGATCTGGTAATTTTAAAAAATTATAAATATAAATCCCCGTGCCATATACTATGGTAACAAATTATTTAAATTAGCGTTTTGTTTCTTTTTCGTATAAGCCCCATTGGACGTGAGGTTTAGGCTGAGATTTAAAGGCTATTTCACTGGGACCCTATCAACAGAGAAGGGAAAAGCCGGAGAAAATGAGAAATTCTGAGTATTTTTAATTAGTTCAGCTATAGCATTAAAATTACAAATTATGGGTGCATTTGTTTTTCATCCTTTTAACAAAAAAATAATTTTTTAAAAATAAAAATCTCACTTTAGTTTTTTAAAGAGTTATAGGATATCAATTTGGTTCTTAAAATATTTGTGATATCAATTTGGTTATTAAAAAGTTATGAGACAATAATTTGAGCCTTGAAGGATCTGTGACATCAATTTAATTAGACCTCAAGATTAAAATTCATTTTGAGCTAGTTCATACTTTTTCTTTTTAATTTTTTTTAACTAACTTGAAATAAATTTTAATTTTTGAAGAACAAAATTAATGTTAGAAATATTTTGAGAACCAAATTAAAATTATACTTTTCTCGATGCTTAAATTGATGTCCCACAACTTTTTTAATGAGTGATTAGAGATTTTACTTAATCAAAAAATTATTTTTATATAAATTTTTCATATTAATTTCTGCTTAAAAATAAAAAATTACTTTAAATAACATATTTTTCTTTTTTTAAATAAAGACTAATACAAATAATTTTTATAAAAATAACTTTTTACTTACAATAATTATTTTTTTGTTAATTAAAAGGAGATCTGAAACAAATGCATCCTATATTTCCTCCAAAAACACTTACAAACTTTGAGTAAATGTTCAACATAGTCACCAAAATTATGTACATGAGTCATTTTTGTACTTGAATTTTATACATTAACTTTACTATCCCTAAAATTACAAAATGTGTAATCAAATCCTTTTCCCTCTTTCCTTTATCACATCCCCACATTTTTTCCAACGTCTTGTACTAATTTATATACCTATGATATGTTTACATTCTACTTTACTTTTGTCAATTAAATTGCATGAAAATAAGAATAGTTAAAGACTATGAGATGAATTTCACATATATGTAAAATTGTTAAAATATTTTGCTTATATTAGCAATTCGACCCGATTATTCAATGATACTCACCTCTAAAGTCAAATAGAATATCAATTTATCGTTAGTAGATCATTTAATATAACATGTTTGCTAAACTGTGATGATATAATAACAAAAGCATAATTAGGAACTAATTTAAATCATATTTTATAATTTTATGAACTAAAATAACTCACACTTATAGTTTTAGATAATAAAATAAACCAAACTCTACAAACTTCCCAAAGATAAGAAGGGAAAAGGGTAGGAGCGCATTAGGTGGGGCCAAACTCCTTTATTACAACACATGCAGCACAACCAAGGAGGCATGAATCATATTCACCCGCATTGAAACTAGTACTCAATTTACTTATACTATTTTTAAAAAATACATTTATCATATCATTTAATTCTCATTGTATTGGATGTAACCGGATAGAAAAAAAAATTATTCAACCAATGTAGTATTATGGATACTAGTTAAAAAAAATAAAAAAAATGATTAAATTA
Organism: Dalbergia cultrata; assembly: GCA_031216105.1. Taxonomy (NCBI): domain Eukaryota; kingdom Viridiplantae; phylum Streptophyta; class Magnoliopsida; order Fabales; family Fabaceae; genus Dalbergia; species Dalbergia cultrata. The sequence goes on along the minus strand of CM062353.1, from coordinate 22,099,748 downwards.
ATATATTCAATACATTAAAATCTTAAAAAATTTATCGATATGATTTTAATTTGTAACTGCTCTTTATTTCCACAATATATTTTCGTTGTTTCATACAAGCAACACTGTTAGGTATATGAGGCATTTGGTCAAAGACTCAAAGGTCCACTAGCAGGTGTCGCAATTTCTTGTCACTAATTAAGAATTAGCTAGTCATTGTTTTCCTCAAGAAAGGTGTACCTATGTGTCTTTCTCACATGCTGCCCAACATGGTTTCGCCTCATTTGATTTCCTTTCCATTAGCTAACGTAATTGAATTAAAATTTAAATGATATGCATGGTACGTATCTCCAAATTAACTTTGCAAAATCGTCGAAGGAAAAAAATATTACGAATAAAATATGAACACAAAACAGTGAACTTTTGTTGATAAAAAGAAGGGAAGACTGTGGAGCTTATCATTGACTTTATGGCTCAAATTGGCTGCACATGGGTGAGTAATGATATTCCTTAAACTCCCTATTATTATAATAAAAAGGTTATACAACTTAGATTTGGACAAAAATCTAATTAAGTGCTTGAATTTGCTTGAGATGTATCTATCACCTCTTCTCAAACGTATCATTCTACTTATAGGTCATACATCCTTTCCGTCTCGCCGGAGTGGAACAAAGTTAATTAATGCCGTAAATTAAATTATTTTGCATCTAACTAATCATATACTACAATTTTTGGAAAAAATGATTAAAAAAAATGTCCACAGATGTAACTGAAATTCATAAATATGGAATAAGGGATCACATATATATAACCATGAGGCCTAATACAGTTGGTAGCTAGCTGGTCTCCTTAAACATCTAATTAGGGGTTCGATTCTTGATGGTGTATATGGAAAATGTTTCATGGTCAGAGGCAAGGCCCACTTATGTGAACTCTACGCCTTAAGGGGATTAGTCATTGCTTCCAGCGGTGAATACCCTTGACTTATCAATAAATAAAAAAAAAAAAAGGAGATCGCATATATATTTTCAGGATTAGTAAATTAACTCCACTAAATGATCAAATTCTATAAGCGACAACCATCAATTGATTTGTATTATAAGTCTGATTATGATTCGGTTAAATTGGCCAGTTATAACACAATAAATAGAATCAAAGATCATAACCAAACAATTAGTATAAAAAATAGAAGTAAATGGAATGTAATTCCATTATTAATAATTGCAACTAATTTCACAAAATAATTATCATAATCATTTGTTTGATTTTTTTTTAAGACAAAAAAATTTCTTTTAATAAACATGTACTCAATTAGTTTGTAGAGTTTATAATAATTTGGTTTAAACATCTTTTTTGTCCCTGTAAATATAAGTTATTTTGATTTTAGTTTCTCTGAATTGTTTTGTTAGTTTATCCTCTACTGTTTGTACTCGTAATTGAAAATAATATTAGGGATCAAAGGAAAATTTTTAAGATATTTATAAAGAAAAAAAAACTTTTCAATATTTTTAAGGATTAAATACTTATTTCAAGCTGCTTTTACAAACCAAAATATATAGTGCAAGAACCAAAAACATGATATTAGAAAATAAAAAGGGACCAAAAGTAAAATAAAAAATAAAAAATTAGAGAGACTAATAAAAATATTTTTAAGCCTTACAATTTTTATGTACTAAAACAGTTTTAGTCAACTAATAGAATTTTACTCAAATGATAAATCATAGTGAATGATTGTGATAGTAAGTGGTTAATTTCTATGACTTATTATTTTGATGAAACTTTATTGGTTGACAATTTAAAATACAATATCAGTCTATAGAATTATGAAACCCTTAGTTATGTGTTTCAAACGTCTTTTGAATTTGTTATTATGGGATAATCTTTCTTTTTGTTAATTTTTTTATGATAAAAAAATATTTGATTCATTTTTTGCCATATCTTAATAGGGTGGGAAAAAAATGAGAATTTTTGTTTTCTAAATATCAAATGATCGATAAAAATAAAAATAAAAATAAAAAAATAGGGGCAGGAGGAGTTGAGCATGCTGCCTAAGCATGCAGCCAAATGAAGAATGAATAGATTGGGCATAGCACCCACATAATTACTAATGATAAATCTATGTAGTTTATTGTAAAAGATCTTAGCTTCTAGCCTAATCATCAAAAAAGGCATGGAGCTCCTCCCACCTGCAATGATCATTAGAATGTGCGACTGTTATATTCGTAAACTTTTTTTATATTCATAAACTTTTTTGTTCTTTCTTCCTTTGGGGTGATCAAATTATTGAGAAAGACCTGAAGAAAAAAATATATGTGCATTATATATCTTATTAGATTGTGTGTGGGGAGTCTATTTGTGTGATTAGTTCCTCGTTCATGTACAATCCCATGATTTGATAGAAAGGTCACATGCAGCAACTTTGGACTATGTGGGGCTAATTCCCCAGTACTGGACACACACAATTTATTTAACGCTGGCTAAATCAGAACAATGCACAACTAATTTGATTGGGGAATAATCATGAAATGGGGTATCTAGGAGAACATGCTTATCATGGGCCATTTAGATTTCTAATTATGCCACCCACTAATTAAGTAATTATATAATTCCCTTTTCTTTTCTCTAATTATATCCCTATTTTCTCTAATCATTTGGAAGTCAATTTTTTTCTTTTACATATATGATATATTTATGCACTATTTTATATATTTTAAGACACGCGTAAAAGAGGTAGGATTATATAAATAATTTGTTGTTAAAAAAGGAACGTTTTGAGTTTTTTTTTAAATGATTATACCTTAATATTGGAGTTAAGTGTGATAGGTGAAGTCGCACATTGGTTAAGAATGGATTAAGTGAGTAATATATAATATGGGAGAAGTCATGATTCATTGCCTTAAAGTTTTTAGTCAAGATGTGGCGTCCGACTCGGTGTTATGGTGCTTTCACTTAACCCGTTAGTTGTACCTTCCTCTGTTGGGCTCCCCTGCCCTAATAGTGGTATCAAAGCCAATATTGGGCTCGATTCCCAGAAAGGAATGGACTGCGGATGGCATGACTCATTGTCTTAAGGTTTTTTTTTTTATCAAGATGTGGCGTTAGGCCAAGAATTAGTGATGAGTTAATGATAATTTCAATCTCCAAAATCATATAAGTGAGTCTATATAGTCTTAAAATTTTGAAATCTGACAAACTATTTAGTGGCTTTTTAATCATGAATCACTTTAGTTCCTAATGTGCAAATTCTAACAAATTACGAAAGTAATTTGAGTTAAACTAAATTATAATTTTCAATAAATAATTTGATTTAATGTTGTATGTTTTAAAGGACTTATATGATTAAATGGACCATTTTATATTTTTAATAAGTAATAACGTGATTCACAATTATGAAATTAGAGACTAATTAGTTAAATTTTAAATTTTAGAGATCAAAGTGACTCATATATAATTTTAGGGACTAATATATGTATTAAGTCAGTGACAAATAGGAAACGGGAGAAGTGAACTCATTTCTTAGTTATACAAATATAGTTTCATTTCCTATATATGTTAAAGGGTTGAATTTAAATGAAATGATGAGATGATGGTGATTAACAAGGCACTAAATTTTGTATAATTTTCCCCCATCGCAAAATCTGCTTAATTTTTTTTATGACATACATATTATACAGGATTTAATTTTAAAATATTACAAAAAAATATTTTACACAAATATTTATTTATTTTTTATAATCGAAGACGACTCAACCCATCAAGGAGAGGAGTAAAGTACCAAAAACACCACATTCTCCAAGACTGATTCCCAAAACAAATATAAAAGGTATTAATTGTAACATCAATAAAAGTATTCAACGTGGTTGAGTCTATAATCTAATGGTTGTCATTGTCTCCTATACCATTTAAGTGGGAGATTCCATGTTCGATTCACAATATCCCCCTTCCCCTCATCCCTTTGCAGGAATTCCTAGTTTAATGCCTTCATAAAAATAAATGAATAACAGTATTTAACTCTCATACCACTAATTTAAGATTTCACAAATAATGATTTATATTTATATAATGATTTACAGTTAGATGACATGATCCGGTCAATGTAAAACCTTAATATATATTTTATACATAAGAATTTACCAATGCTTAATTATAAATGCACAAACTAATAATAAAATGCATTTTATATATGTGTAGTAAAATTTGCACTGCGCGGATGCTTGAACCCTTTTGAAGAGTCAGTGAGGGATTCTGTTGCACAGTGTGAGGCCTTTCATTGATCCTTTTTCCCCTTTCTGATAAGAGTAGATTACATAATTATGACCATCGCAGCTTAAATTGACATGATGAAATCTCGAATAAGTATGGATAAAAGCTTCGGAAAAATAAAAATAAAAAAAGAGCGGCACGTGTTGACACCCATTCGTACAAGAGCGAGAGGGGCACAGATGGAAAAATCAACAAAGTTGAGGGTGGAAATGGTGATTTAACCAACCCGGGCATCGCTTATTTAAACCATGGACTCACATGCTGACTCCCCGCAACAAAACAAACCCACCAAATATAAACGAAAGAGTTAGGAAACATCAAAGAGTCATCGCTCACCACCGCCTTGCACAAACACTCCTCCACCTCCTCTTTTGCATGCCACCATATCTTTCTCGTTCTCCTCTTCACACCCTCCCTTTCCATACACAACAGAAACCAAACTAGCGAACCCTTTATTCTTCGCTCTAAGTTTCCTGAGTTTATCTGTGCTCCTATTTCATTTGCGTATTTACATATATAGTATATAATATGAATCCTTTTGCTGCATCATCACCATCGTCCAAGTCCAAGAAGAAGCAAACGACGGCCAAAACGGCGACACCACAGGAGCAGAACCAGCATGAAACGGCGTGGGGAGGGAGGTACCTCGGGGTGAGGAGGAGGCCGTGGGGGAGGTACGCGGCGGAGATTCGAGACCCCTCCACGAAGGAGAGGCACTGGCTGGGCACCTTCGACACCGCGGAGGAGGCCGCCCTGGCATACGATAGGGCGGCCCGCTCCATGCGCGGGTCGCGTGCCCGCACCAACTTCGTGTACCCTGACACCCCACCGGGGTCGTCAGTGACACCAATCCTATCACCCGATCAACTACAGTCCCAGACTCACAATCACCACCACCATGTCCATGACCTATCCTCACTCTTCGCTTCCAACCAACTCACCCAACAACCGGACCCGAATCCGACACTCGACCCGGTCACGTTGTTGGAGGTGGCAGCGGGTGGTAACAACAACTGGGGCTATAGTTACGGTTATAGTAATGATCACCACAATAATGATAATAATATTAATAATAATTACTATAACTGTAATTATAATGAAGGTGCAGGTGGCACGGTGGAAGGTTCCAATTTGGGGCACGTGTTTCTTGAGGATGGTGGCACTAGCACTACTAGCACAAGCACCAGCGCAAGCACCATAGAGCTTCCTCCTTTGCCACCAGATATTACTAGCTCCGCGGGTTATGAAATGGACCAGGATCAAGCAGGGTATGGGTATTATTGGGAGCACAACAACGCTGGGGATTATGCGAATAGTCCAATGTTCAGCGCAATGCCCTCTGCTTCAGAGAATGTCATCACAGGAACTACTGAGGGTTTTGATTTGGGGAGCTCCTCTTATTTCTTCTGAGTTGGAAGATTATTGTTGTTACACTTTGCAAGTCCAAGAGTCAACGAGTTTTAATTTGGCCTTTTTAGTTCAGTTCAGCAGGGTAATGCCGTTCTGTTTTGTGTGTGTGTGAGAGAGAGTTGGTTTTGTTTCTCATCGGAGAGACATTTTTTTTTTTATTATTTGTCATCGTTGAATGTGTGGCAAGTGGCATACTATTTTTGTACACATTCGACGATCAGAGAGAAAGAAAGATGTCTATCGTTTTGAGCCTGAGGATTATCTGCCTACGTTTGTGATATGATGTGTAAAGTGTTACGTTTCTGTGAGCTTTGTGTTGGGAGGAATCGGACGAATCAAATCATGAATATATGATGATTTTTTTGTTTCTGTCAAAATATGATGATTTTGTTGTGTACTTTAGTTTTTGGTCGAAATTTTTGTTGTGTACTTGGTCTTAACAGTTGCCCTCTTTTTGTTTCGTCGAACTTGTCCTCTTTTATGGGTGTACTTGTGCACAAGCATTTCCAAATGTTTTTATTTTATGGGTCTCTATTTTTTTGGGTTGAAAAAGAATTTTCATGTTTTTGTTTTGGTCAAAGAATTTTCACGTTTAGTGCAGCGGATCTGCTCCTCTCTATTAATGGGCTTTCCTCTGGTTTAGGCAACTTTTAAGCCCAAAATGTTTCTTTTAAACCAAGACTTGCAACATTTAGGAACAAAATAGAAATAGACCTAGTTTGGACAAGAAACAAAAAGGCCAAGCTCTTGTTAATTTAGCAAACACCCCCCGCCCTTCTCTTTCGCTCTTAAAAAAAAAAGCAGAACTAGACTCAGCAGAGCATAAATATTTATCTTTTGGTTCTGATTCTACATTTTTTAAAAAAAAAAACTATTTGTTCAGAAGCTTTACCAAATATGCTCTTATTATTTAAGTTATTAAAATTGAATGTCAACTGAAACAAATGTCCTTAACTTTCAAATGCCATCATCCCAATTCCCATAATAGACACAATTTTCTTCCTCATAAATTCACCTTTAATTTTTCACTAAACTAAAAATAAGGAAAAAAAAAGAATATGAATATAATGTTGATACATCCACAGTATAAAAGAGTTTATATGGTTATCCAATCAAATATCTTTATTAGTATAACTATCAAAGTAATAGAGAGAGAAGTTGTCTATATTTACTAATGTAACATTCCATCATTAGATAACGGTATTAAACTTTTGCCAACCACTTGTTAAGGAAGTAAATAAAATAAAAAAAAGTTTTAAAGCTTTATTGTGAATCCCATATATTGAAAACAACAAAAACACATCTTTTCAATACAAATATTTTCCTTTTTAATTTTGGACACTGATTAGATAAACTCTAAACATATTATATATTGTCCACGCTCAAAAATCAACTTAAAAGACTGTACCCTACTAAAGGCGGACGGGATCCCTATAAATCGGAATGAAAATGAAGACTCGTGTCTTAAGGAAGATAGCTCCACACCACTCACAACAGTATCACGTGTAGAACCTCTTAAACCAAGAAAATCGGCGCAAAAACTGTCCTGGAGACTAATCCAGACTTGTATCCACTCTTTCTAAAGCAGATAACGAAGGCAGCATATACAACTATGTCCTGTGAGTAGTCACATTTCCATGCTCCACCAAAGTTCAGGGCTTCTAATATACCGAAGAGTAAGATTCAACAAACACATATCTCCGACCGAATTGTCTAATTGTTGAGTTTAATTTTAATGTACAGTTACATTCATTAAATTAAATTATCTCGTTTGAATGGCTCAATATGAGACACAACTATTCACTGATATGATAATACATGATTAGATAACAGTATAAAAAAGTTTTATATTTAACTTATTGCTTCTTTAGTTTTGCAATTTCAACTTTAATTGTTCATTAACTTAAAATTAATAATAATTTATATTTATATAATTATATCAGATTCTTTTCTATGAAGAGTGATTTTAACACAGTTAATTAAGTGAAACTAATCACAAAAATAACTTAAGATTACTTCGGATGAGAATCATCAATTCTAAAGTAATAATTTCATTTGAGGAAAAAAAAACCAATGATAATAAATTTAGGAAACGGATAAATTAATTTTGTGATGGTAAACCCCCGTTTGGTTAAATCTCCGTCTTTTTTTTTGTGGTCTTCAGAGTAGGAAATCCATCTTCTTCTTTTTTCTTCTCTTTTGGTCTTCAGAGTAGTAAAGCACCTCCTCCAAATGCACAAAAGGCAAAGTTTAGTAAGTATCGCAAAAAAAAAAAAAATTATTTATATTGATAAAATATAAAATATCATACCAATTAATATTTTATTTATTATTAAATGGAATTTAGTTGTGTTGTAAGCCCAAATTCAATTCCATGGCTAATGCATGGCCGAAACAATAACCCAACATGAAGATTTTGGCGTTTAGCAGTCTCGACAATCGCTAACCTGTTGCTTGGCGGGTCCCACTTGCATTAATTATTTTATGCCACGTAAAGCGACAAATCTCAGTCCGAAGAATGGGCACTTGATTCCATGCCATCTATGATTCTATGGTTCTCTTTTTCTCTTATTAAAACGACAAAAAATAAAAAATAAAAAATTGAAAAGAGTAAATTTTGATAATCAAATTGTACATAAACAAGATTAAAGTACATAAGTATATGAATTTTAAGTAAACAATGTGACTTTAGAATAATTTTTAATTTTAATCATCTAGCATGATTTAATAGTAAAGATGTGCATTTTCTATGCTTATGCTGGAAAGGAAAAGCAAGCAAACAATATGTTAAGCTTATGTGCACGTTTGCACTGTTTTTAAGAATTATTTTGTTATAGTATTAAAATTTCACTTAAGCTCTTCGAGTTTGACCAGGAACACAAAAAATACAAGGCAATATTGTCCTGTATAATCCCAACAAAAAGGAAAAATAAAAGAGGTGAAGGTCAAGAGAAAAAAGAAGAAAGAAAACAAGGAGCGCAAGACAGAGCTGTATTTTCCGTGCCCTTGCATTCTAAAATCATTATTAAATTGGAAAAAATAAAATCATCGATATTTGAAATAAATAAGATTAAAAATGGATAAAGATTGTATAAACTAAAAATATAGGGAAAATATAAATGCATATTGACTAAATGAACTCATTGGGTCTATAAATTCATTAGGAAATGAGGTTTGTTTTTTCATTTAAATATTAAAAAGGAAGATAATTAAAAAAAAACTTTATTCAATATCATCAATATTCCATATTATATCTTTTTATTATTTATTTAATTATGTAAATATAATATTTATAGTTGTTAGAATTAGAATACGTAGTGGTCGATTTTGATTCTCTTGATAACTGTAGAATGGTCGCCTTTTAATTAAGTATAAAAAATAGGTAAAAGATATGGGGGGTAATAAACCTTTGAAAGGAATTATCGGTTATACATGGGTACAAAAGCTTTAAATCTAGTGTCTTTTGGACTTTGGGTGATGAACCAAACCTTATAGGAGTTGCCTCTTTCCTACACCTATATACGTGATTTTCATCAAATATATACTAGACTTTATATCCCACTCATAATAACAATTAAATTCATTAAAAGGATTTAGGTTACCCTCATATAAATGTTATTCAATACATCTAATATTTCTCACAGAGACGTATAATGTGCTAGCAAAAACTAACAGATACCTTGTTCTTACACTTATGAATCTTATTTATGGGATCTCCATTTACAAAAAATAGTGTTATCATCACTTTTAATTTCATGTTGGCCTAAGTCTCATTCCCCTTAATATGGCCTTCATAAACATTCCTCCTACGTGGCTTAGTCAAGGAATGGAAAATTCACCATTGATTTCACATAATTCATGTGGACATAATTTCAACTTATAGTTTAGTTGTGAGTGAAAATATGGGTAGAAATGGGGGCTAAAACATATTCTTTCTAACTTTTAATCATTTTATCCCTAGCTTGTTTTTATATATCATTAGTCGGGTAAAGATTCATGTCAAATACTTAGGAGATTTTTAGTTTAAGAATGGGAAATTTTTTTCTTAAAAAATAGGTATTGAAATGCATACTCAAACACAAATTTATTTATTAAATAATCATTGCATAATTATAATTTCCTAGAGAATAATATTGATCCCAATTTCAAAAGAGACCACATATTTCAGTACATATTTAAATATAAGTTTAGTTATTAAATTTTCATTGTATAACTATATGTAATTCCTTAAAGAATTAAACATTGGTCTTCATTTCGTCCCTCCAAAATAATATGTTTTTCATTCTCATTCTATAACTGAACTTTCCCAAAACTTTAAAGAATTTAATTTCTATGCATGTATTGTCATAACAGTAAATTGCTGAGTTGTACTCCCACTACTTAAAAGATCATATAAATATGGTGAATTAATTGGATAACAGTGTAAAAATGGTTTATATTATTAAAATATAAAAACTAAACTCAAATTTAAATATTAATTTTCAGTATTAGGATACTTAGAAAAAATTTTGTGAATACTCAACACTGCATGATTTAGTGATAAATTCTCCTTTCAATCATCCATTCATTCCAAAAGCGATGTAAATACAGCCCACATCTTGATGTCTGTTTTTACCGTTACTTATTTGATTCATACACTAGCTTGGAAGAGGCACACGGTAACAATAAAAAATAATGTTTATCAAATTATTTAAACCACTTAAAAATATCAAATATTATAAGATCTCAAAATAATAGATATCTATATATTTTAAAATAAGATTTTTTTATTTCTTAATTTCTAAACATACGTTCTAATTCTAAAGACGCACGTTAATGAAACTCACAAAAGAAAAAGATGAACACGGCACAAAACATCCTCTCACTGTTTGAAAACAACGTGATGATTGTGATCCAAATCCGTTCATGTTCAGCCCATGGACTTGCCCTTATTATTTTATAGTTTATTTTTTCCTTTTGTTTTTATTATTATTTTTTTGGTCTGTTGGTAGCTTCTCTTATATTACTTATTAACTTATTATTATTATTATTATAAGTTTAAATTCTATGCAATAATAATAGAGTTGAAGGTGAGCCAACAGAGTTCATTAGCATTAAGCTCGCTTATTATTAATCAGATGTAAAATTCAAGTTCAACCTCAACTTGCTAAAATTTTTTTTTTTTTTTGTGTGCCAACTTGCTAAAATTTCACGGAGCTCAAGCTAGCACGTCAGGTGACCCATTTAAATATGAATTGAATATTTTACTTTAATGAATTAGAACTTTTACTATAAATATAAAGCCTATTTTCAACATACATATGATAAAAAAATTTTTCAAGTTACATTAATTTTAGATAACCAGCACACCACAATAAATACAATAATACATACATACATATAATACATAATATATATTAAAAAAAATATAGATACATACACATATATTGAGCCAGCTCATGAGCTAGTGAGTTGATCGTAATAAAACTTGAGCTCAACTCATTTAATTGATAAACTCAAATAGTTAGCTCAAACTTAACTCATAAGTTCACAAACTTAATTTATTAAACTATTAATAAACTAACCTGAAAATAACTCATAAACTAGCCTAATTCACTTCCAACAATAACTAATAATATAAAAGTTATTCAATTATTCATTATCATATTATCATATAAATAAAAGTGGTTACATTTTATATATATTACTTAAAAACTTATATAAATGAAATGATTGGATTTAATAATAGTGTAAAAACCTGTTAGTACATGTAGAAACTAAATTCTATTATTATTATTATTATTATTATCACCATCGTCATCTAATATGTTTTATTTGATTGGGGATACTCAATCAAGTGGTCCACGCTCATTTGGAGATGCAGAGCAATGCACGCGCCACGAGCTTCCCCGCGTAGTAAACGTGGGGAACAGAACCAACCAAATCAGCACCAACTAACTAGTAGTTACTGCAGAGTAGTCGCCACCATCTACAGTCCGTGGATATATTCTATGCATCAATAATGTTTCACATAGAATACATCAGGTGAATCACTATTTTAGTCAAAAAAATATATTACCGATAAAATAATTTTTAAGAGAAAGTATATTTACTGGTGGCCTTTTAAAAAATCATCCCATTTGATAGATTCACCTAAATATTAATTGATCTCTATTTTTATTAATGAACGTAATTTTTTTAAAGGTTATTTTATCAAAATATGATCTTTTGAAAGTTAAAATAGTCATTTTATGATGTCAATTTAGTATAAAATTAGTTTTTTTTTTTCAAAAATGAGCTCTACAGTGTAAACTTACATAAATCATAAAACATAATCACTTCTATTAATAAAAATAGAGTTCAATTGATATTTGAGTGAATTTATCAAACATTTAGATTTTTTTAGGATTACGAACAAATATAATTTCTTTTGAAAGCTATTTTATTATCGACATAATTTTTCAGGCGCCAAAATGGTAATTCATCCAATATAATAACAATAATGTTTCATGTACAATGTAATTAAAATATTTTGTTAAAAAGATTTTATTTAATTTTCAGCTAAAATATATTAAATTTAATTTTGATATACTGTATAAATATTCAATCATATATTGTCATATTATTATAAGTATTTGACTATCTTTGCTGCTTTAAAAGTCTCACACACATAACAACATCATAGAATAGATGACATTCCAAACTTATTTTATACCGATGGATTGAAGTTAAACTTTTTAAAAATAATTTGATTTTGAGATAAGGTTTTCTCATCAGAAAAAAGTTATAAACTTCAATATTATTTAATTTGTGTACGTATAATTGAAAGTAACCCAAATCTATTTATCAGTCTATGTAAGATAACTTGTTAGCGCGACTTGGAATTTTATAATGAATCAAATACTCCACTATTAGTTATTGACCGAACGACTGCATATAATTTCATGTTATGATTTCAAGCCTAGACCGACCGACTACATTGAGTCATTGACCCTTCTGAATAACCGTCCTATCTCCTAGAGAATACACTAATGAGAATATATATATACCTCTCAGATTTGAAAGCATCAAACTCTTCTCAATCGATAAATTATAAGGTTTATCGTCTCTAACGTTAGCTCTTAGCTAAGCATACATGTCTGCTAAACATGGCAAAGCCTTCCAAGTATATGGGATTTTTCTGCATGCTTGTGTCGCTTTCGAGTGCTTGAGTATATGTTGCAGATGAAACATCACCCTTTAATTTTGCCAATTTTTAATTTTCGATCGTAAAATTCATGGCCGTGCAATCCATCTTCAAAACTCCCTATAATGGATAAACCTAGAATATAGGAACCTTAATTATTTCTTGATGCTAGGAACCTTGATTATTATTTGAGCATTAGATTCTCACCATAGTGTGTGGTATACGCCATAGCCTTGGCATATTGGTTAACTCATTCATCTTTTTGTACAAGCAGCATTCATTCGGTTAATATTGTGCTCTCCTTAAAGGGTGGCTGATTGTTGGTAAACCTGCTTATTGTGAAATGATAGATCCAAAAGATAGAAATAGAGTAGCACAAAATAAATAAGTGGAAGCATATAAAATAAATAACATCAGAAATTAACATAGTTTAGCAAATAGTCTACATCCATAGACAAAGACAACAATAAAATATTTCACTATAGAAATATAATGAAGATACAAAAGGTAAAAACATTTCACTCAATTCAAATCCCAAATAATAGAGACACAAAAATGGTAAGATTCCACTTAAAACCAAGTTCTAAATATACCTAAAATACCTGTCAGTATTTTCCTCACCGATATATACACTCAGCACATTAAGAGAAGTAACTACAGAATCAAATCAAACTTCTCTATTATAATATAAGTAACCTTAGTTTAGAATGAACATGCACCCATGATGGTGTTGATATACAAAAAAAAGACAAATATAGGAAGTCAAAATCTTCTCTGACTATCCAAATGCCAAGACACCATATGCATATGGGAGTGCTCTTCCAAGCTTAGAAACATGCTATTTTTATAGAGCTAAATATGCAACTTTTCAAAGACATGTATTCAATGCTTTTATTGCAAATTTCAATAACCAAATCTTGCCTTCACTGGATAGCATTTATAGCACTTTAGCAATTGCCAAGCTAGAGCACTATTCCTTTGCATGCTAGACAAAGGAAAAGGCAAGCCACCATATTAACATTGGTCGTTGACTTTTTCTTTCAATTGCTTTGAAATTTAACTAGATTGTGAGAGAATTTGATTTGTAAATCAAGTGTAATTTATTCAAATATAAATTTAATTTAATTCCTAGATCAAATCGATAATTTAATTAAATTAAAACTGTGTTTGTTTTGATTTTTTTGACAAAATTGCAAAAATATATTTTTATTAAAAAATATTTTTCCTTCTCATATAGCTTTGAGGATTTAATATAGATGTATTGCCAATGTAAAACTATTTACATTATCATTTAATTAAATCCTTTTATGCCTATGATTTTTTAAGTAATAGAATAAGAGTCAAAATTATCTTACTAATCCGACAATATGTAATTAAATACTCTATAAAAGAAATAGAGAAAGCAACGGTAGGGGACCTATAAAAGCACTATGACACTCAAGTTAGTATATGAAAAATGTAAAGTGTAAGGAAAAATGATTAATGTCCTGACCATATACCTAAAGGAGTTGAACTACTTGTATAGTAAGAGGTATGATGTGGATAAATCAAGGGAAGATTGCCCCCTTATTTTCTTGTATAAGAGAATCCTATGACAAATGGAAGTAGCAAATATATATAGAATCAACAGTTATGAGGCCTTAGAGTTATGTTGTTACTAGATTTTTAGTGTAGGATTTAAGCTTATTATGGTGCAAGTCTTGGACATTTAATGCTTGAGATTGAGTCTAGGGTGAAGGAGGATCCTTAGTTAAATTCCTCATTACAGGGTATCCAAGCTATTCTTGTGGACCAATAAATTGGCCCGTGAAAATAGTTTAGCACACTTCTATAAAAATGAAATTTTTAGTTAAAAAATCAATTTTTTGTTAAAAAAATATAAAACAAATGCATCCTAAGCCTCTTCTATTGTGCTTATACATTGATATGTTTGGAGGAGGAAAGAAAATGAAAAGAAGAGAAAATCGCAGCATGAAAAAAATGAAAATTGTATTGAAATAACACACACACAAACAACAGAAAAAAAAAAAAAAATTGTATTAAAATGACACACATATATGTGTATGGTGGGGTTCCCGGACATTTAATGCCGAAGATAGAGTTTAGAATAAAGAAGGATCCTTAGTCAGATTCCTCATTGCAAGGGCAACCTTTTGGGCCCCATATCTAAGCCCTTCTTGTATACACTAGTAAATTGGCCCGTAAAACTAGTCCAACAAACTTTGTAAAAGTGATTTTTTTTTCTTTTAGCGAAAGAAAATCAATTTATTGCAATTCATGTGTAAGATATAAAGTCCTACATTCATTAACAATAAACTAATTAATTTAGTATTATATAATATAAGAGGATCCATAAATTTATTGTTTTAAGGTTTTAGTCAAGATGTGGTGTCCGATCCACTTGTGTAATTTTTTCAATTATTTGGATCTCCCCCTATTTGGGTTCCCCCAACCCAACAAGTCATATTATATATATGATCAAGTTGTAACAATGCATAGCTTTAAACAAAGTTGCACCCTCAATAACATTTTATAGAATAATTTTTTTAATTCAATCGGTGGGTTACAATTACCTATCATAAATATTATTTATATCAAATTTCATAAAATTGAGCATCAATAATAATAAAATCATGAAGTTCTTATTTTTGTTCTTTTTAAGCATTGGTTATAAACAATGCATTCTTCTCTATTGTCTTAATGTTTTCCAATTATTATTATTATTATTATTATTATTATTATTATTATGCATTCAATTTAAATGCAATGATAGAGTAAATATTTTTTACACTATTATCCAATTAAATTCTCTCATAAATATGACTTTTGAAGTAGTGTGGTGAAAGTCAACTATATATATTTTGATGATGTGGCAAAATATTATTATTTTTATTCTCCAATAAAATCAAACCAAGTGGTTGATGAGAACAATAAAGTGGTCTGGTTATAAACAAGCTCAGTTTTGAGAGATAAAATTTTGTTCCCTAGTGAGAGTCTAGTAAAGAGTAGGAAAGATTTATATAACGCTCTAAAAGTTTTCACACTAAAGGAAAAAAAAAAACTCTAAAAGCTCCGCTTGAACAAAGATGGTTTAAGGTAACCTCTTTGCTAATTAATAAACTTACAACTTATCTAGTTAGTAAAACCTTTTAAAAATAATAATAATAACAATAAATACTTTGCAGAAAATAAAAACAAAAAATAAAAATTGAAAATATTTTACAAACCAAACACACTTTAAATTTTTATGTTTTTAAAATATAAGACTTATTGCAAAATTTTGAATCTTACCTTTTTTAGTATCCTTAATAGTCCCATAAAGCACTTCTTAGCAGACCCCATAAATTTGGTTCTAAACTCTTTGAATTGAATTTGCCAATCTCCACTCCAATCTTTCGAGTGCACGGAGATCTACAAAGTGGATTTTGGGTGATTGCGCAATTATTATGTATTGAAAATAGCCTTTCTCTTTGACAAGTCCAAATAGCTTGATTCATGCCCGTGTGGTTCTTTTTTTTAACTATCTCGTAATAATTCGGCACAATAATTCGAGAATTTATTGCGTAGTCTTGTAATTGTATGTAAAGTTGGTGACATTTATTCCATTGCCAACTTTACACTCAGTTTGAGTAATTCTCTAATTATAAATACATATTAAAATTAAAAAAATAATTAAAAAAATATTAAAGTTAGATAAAGTTTAATTTAATTAATCCGTCAATTTTTATAGTTACATTGAATTTTTAATTAGGTCCCTATATTTTATAAGCGTTCAATTGAGTCTCTATACTGAAAATAAATGTTTTATTGAGTCCCTGACCCCATCACCCTTTACAAAAAATGTTAGTACTTACAGAATATTCCCAAAATATTCTTTTTCTATAATTTTACATTAAAAAAAACCCTCTCCCCTTCCTTTTTCCCTCTCGTTTCTGTCAAAGTTTTAAACTAAACCTGTCATGGCAAACCCATACCAACTTCATCACCCATAGTAGCTTTCCTTTCTACGTCCAAATTCAACGTACCAAGCCTATCACTATACTTTTCAACCCAATTTCAGCATCCTCAACCTTCAAAACCATCAATTCAACCTATCACAATCACAACCAATCAACCAAAAACCAAATCCACAAGCCAAAAATCATAAAAAATTAGAGAAGAAAAAATCAAAACCATTATTACCAACAAGCTCAACCGTCCTCCGCTACACAGCCCTGCCACCCCAAAGCCAGCCTTAAAAATCCACCTCACCCTTTGCTGCCTCTTCCCCTTCCCCACCACCACAATGACACATAAACAAGAAGGCAGAAACCAAAGGGATGAGGCAACTACTGAGAATGACATCAAGACTTCGCAGGAGAGGGATTTGACAACAACAGCTGAAAAGTTAGCTGAGTGTCAGGAAAACATATTTCTTCAGAAAGGAACAGTACTACTTCTACTTTTGTGCAAAGAGTGGGTTTGGGGTCACCCTTGCATTTTTCCAATGCTTTATTCAGCTCATCAGATAACAAGTTAAATCTTCAAGCCAGACCTCCAGTGCGACACCCAAAACCAAAACACAGGCCAACCAAGTTAGCCTCCTCTTCAGCATCTTACACCACTACCCCAAGAAGCCGGCCAACGCGCAGCAGTGGCCTAGTCCATCGCGACTAGTGTGTGACGACGGCGAGGTAGGCGATGATACCCCATGATGTGCACAAGAAAGCGCAAAGGAAGAAAGAGAGGGAGCGCGAACGAGAGAGGGGGTGAGGCTGAAGATCTTGGTGCCAAGCTCTTCAATCTTGTCGAGGACGGAGACAACGACAAGGGGGCAGAAGTGGGTGGCACGATGGGAGATGGGGCAGAAGAAGAAGAAGAAGGGGGATGAGGGAAGCTGGGGGGCTTTGTTTTTAATTTTATAATATTTTAATGAGTAATTTTTGTATAGATTATATTAAAAGAGTGTATTGATGGATATATTATTTTTAGCCATAGATTTCAATTCTGCATATATTGAATGATTTATATCAATGAGCTTTATGGTTCACCTGACTTTATTAGATGTACCATAACATTGCTGGAAATATTTTTGTAACAGTGGCTAACGATAGGGACCTAATTAAATATTTATTTTCAATACAAGGATTGAATTGAAAACTTTTAAAATGTAGGGATCCATTTAAAAATTCTGTGAAACTATAGGGACTGACGGATTAATTAAACCGTAAAATTTAAAATAATTTATTAAATTACCCTAATTTCTTTTTAATATTCTTACTTTCTCTCCCCTCCTCCATTGTTTCTCTCTTCTCCTCCAATAGTAATATTTAATAGGGTATTATTAAAAAAATAATTAATTCTACTTAAATTTTTAAAATGAATAATTATCCAAGAATAGAAGAAGTATTAACTTTTTACTTATATATTTTTATGAGGAATAACTTCTAATCATTTCCCTTTTGAGAACCACTTTAAATATAGAGAAATAAAATAAAAGCACAATCACAATCAACATATACACGAGTTAACGTGGAAAACTTTAAAACTAAACAAAAATTATGATCGATGTCTAAATGACAACAAGAATAATATTTAAAATTTTAGAGCACATGTTTCTCTCTCAAATACCTTATGATTCTAATACACCTATACTCTCCAAAGTAAATATTTGATGTATCTATCACATCACTCTAAGATAAGGGAAAAAAAAAAAAAGTAAGATAGAAGTTTAAAGTGTTAATGACTAGTGCAAGTTAAAACAAAAGAATTGGATTCGCGCACATAGCATTGGCCTCCCTCTTCTCTTATTGTCTTGGGTGATGTATATGATATTTGTTTCAATATGCTTCTCTTCCCTTGCTATCTGCGCAATGCAGTACTTGTTATAAGATGTTTTTCCCTCTATTTGCAATTTTGGACGATTTGTAACTTGTTCAAAGGTGTTTTATTTCAATCCAAATCAGTAATTTTAATTTAAAAATAAAAATTAATAAACATGTAAATTATTTGTATCCTATCACCGGTTTAAGCTTAAATATTAGTACTTAATGAACATCAAGCCTTAATCTAAATAGTTAAATACTTATTTTACTTAAGAAAATTCTCGCATTCAAATTTAATAAATAAAATTTTACCGTTAAAATAATTTTCTCTTATAATTAGTTAACTTAATTTAAATTAAATTAATTACGGTCCATCAAGTTTTAGAATAATATCACACAAGGAAAAAAAAAACTGTTAGAATCAAAATTATGACAAGTGCTAAATCAAATAAAGAAATATAACTAATTTATTTAACTAAAAATTAATAAAATATGACATAATATTCCAATAATTAAATTCAAACAAATTTTTTTATCATCTAACATTTTTCTAAATTTTGAATCTCTCTCTACGCCGTCAACATGCAATAATGTTCTTACTAATCTAACCCCAAAAAAATATTAAAAAGAAACACTCAAAATGGCCTGCCCACTACATTTACATTTGGCTATTTGAAGGGTGGGAGGGCCAGCTGCCAAACAAATGCCTCGCATCCCATCCAACCAGACAGCAGATCATAACCACCGGCAGACCAAACCGCGTGGCCACTACGCGCGCCTCGCTGCATCGTGTGCGAGAGTTCAATGACGAAACTTCAAATAAGCTTTGATTCCAAGATTGGTTCGCGCTGTTGGTTGGTTCAGTGCCCTCTTCGAACTCTTCCGGATTTGATAGAACCTTAATTTCATATTGATACTTACCCCAAAAAAATTATATAATTTTAATATATTAAAAAATTAATATACTTCATTATAAGAGGGATTATTAATATGAAATGAAGAGATTAGTTTATCTAAATATTTTTAATTGATATAATTTTTAATAATATATCCGACATTTTTTAATTGACAGAAATATTTTTGAAATTTTTTTTTTTGAAAAATACCAATTTATCCTGTACAAAATTTAATAAGATACATTGTATTTTGTCTGCATGTTAACCATTTAATTAAATCGAATTATTGAGACGTCGAAGCGAAAGCACTGAGCTAACTCGTGACTCATATTAAGGGACTATCGTGTTCAGCTTTGTTTGGTTTCGCTCTCCGCTACGTTCTGCTTCACTCTCTCTCTCTCTGTCTCTCTGTCTCTGTCTCTGTCTCTCTCACATATGGAGCCGGAATCTGGAGTTTCGCCTTCTCGGAGCACTTCTCAGGTTAGGCTTCTTCCGCTACTCGCTCGCGCGCTGCTTTCGAAACTGAAATGAACTGTGAAGTTCATTGTTACTACTGTGAAAACAAACCCTCTTTATTTCGCTTCAGTTTTTTTTTTCTTTTTTCATATTAATAAAATTATTGGTTGTGATTCAATCTCTGTTTTATGTATTTATTTATTGCCGTATGAGCGTGTTATGTTATGTTTTGTTTTTGTTTTCATGCAAATTCTCGTTTCTTGTCAGCGCGTTGAGTTCTGTTTTTTGCATCGGCTATGATTCGTTACTGTAGTATTCAAAATTCAATTTCGGTTGAACAATGCGTTGAGAAACGTAATTCGTCTGATTTTAAGCGTTTTTAGAGTTTCTTTGATTATGTTGTTTTGTTCGATGTATGTCATTGTATTGAATTTTTCTCTTTTTCTTTGTTTGGTTGTGAGATGCAGTATTTTTGGTTGATGTAGTTCACCGGTTCATTTTTTTTTTTTCTTTAAACTTTATGTTTTTACTTACTTGAATATGAAAATTCGATAGTTTTCTATTTGTTTGTTGCTTTGCAGTTGTCATGGGTGAATCTCTCTAGGAATCTGTTATTAGCATATCAAAGCTTTGGTGTGGTGTATGGAGATCTGAGCACTTCACCTCTCTATGTTTTTACAAGCACATTTCAAGGAAAGTTGAAGGATCACCACGATGAAGAAACTATATTTGGAGCATTTTCATTGATTTTCTGGACACTGACACTAATTCCCTTGATCAAATATGTATTCATCCTATTGAGTGCCGATGATAATGGCGAAGGTATTCGGATGGGCTTTTCAAAATTCTTTTTCCTGTCAAAAAAGGTTATGAACTGTATGATCTGATTATGATATAACTATTGTCAGGTGGGACATTTGCTCTTTATTCACTGCTCTGCAGGCATGCCAAGTTTAATTTACTCCCCAATCAACAAGCAGCTGATGAGGAGTTATCATCCTACAAATATGGTCCCGCGTCACAGGCAGTAACATCTTCTCCACTGAAGAGGTTTCTTGAGAAGCATAAAAGGTTGAGAACGGCGCTACTCGTTGTAGTATTGTTTGGTGCTTGCATGGTTATTGGTGATGGTGTGCTTACACCAGCAATTTCGGGTAAGGGACCCATGTAACTGAAATTTGGGATGCTTGGAGCTTTATAGTATGTTACCTTTGTGCATACTGCCTGTAGTATAGTAGTGCACAACTCCTTTGGTTTGTTTACATGAAGACTATCTTGCTTCTGTTAAGAAACTAACAATATACTTGATCCTTATCCTGCAGTTCTGGCATCTGTATCAGGGTTACAAGTTACAGAAAAAAAATTAACTGATGGTGAGCTAAGTCTCATTTCTTACCTTTTGCAGTTCTTACCACTGCTTGTCCACTGCTGAGGGCATAAATATTAGATTACTATAGAAATTCTATGTTTTTGCAGGTGAACTTGTCTTGCTTGCCTGTGTCATATTGGTTGGCCTGTTTGCCCTTCAACATTGTGGCACACACAAAGTGGCATTCATGTTTGCACCAGTTGTAATCATCTGGCTAGTATCGATATTTTCTGTTGGGCTTTATAATACAATTCATTGGAATCCAAAAATAGTTCGTGCAATATCCCCGCACTATATCATCAAGTTCTTTGTCAAGACTGGTAAAGAAGGTTGGATTTCTCTTGGAGGGATACTGCTCTGTATCACTGGTATGTTAGTTCTAGAGTGTAGACCTCTGTAACAGTTATCTGACATGCATTATAAGTTTATTGGGATGTTATCAGGAATCAGGATGTTCCATAGTTCCATTTCTAATTAAAAAAAATTAGCTGAGCTTTGAGTCACTAGAAGCTGAGATTTCAAGAATTTAGATGCTAGACTTTACTAACTGCTGAATTTTTTCCCTTACCAGGAACTGAAGCTATGTTTGCAGATCTTGGTCATTTCACTGCTGCATCAATAAGGGTGAGCTTTGAGCTTGACTGAATATCTTGCACAGCTGATAATATTAGGATACTTATTGTTTTATCTATCTGATTATGTCAGTAATCTTGTTGGGCTGGGCTTGTACTAGACTACTAGTTGTGCTATGTTTGTACTTGGTTTAAAGTATTAGCATAAATAAGGAGAATTTGGTTAATGTTTTGCATCATCGCATTTTCATAGCATTACACAAATTTTCAAAGTGTTATTTCTCTTTCTCTCTTTTCCACCTTTTCCCCCATGATATCAACAGCACTGAATTGATCTTAGGTTTATAACCTGCTACTATTTTCTAGGAAAGTAATAAAATTACTGTAGGGACTGCACTATTGAGAGATTCCCTAATATTTGTCTTCCTTTTGCAGCTTGCATTTGCATTTGTTATATACCCTTGTTTGGTGGTACAGTATATGGGCCAAGCTGCTTTCTTGTCTAAGAATCTTAAGTCCATTCATAACAGTTTTTATGACTCAATACCTGGTTAGTCAATCCTACTCTCTGACTTATCAATACTGCTACAAGAATTTCGTAAAATAATGCAATTTGCTAAAGTTTTTGCTTATCCTGCAGGACCCGTTTTTTGGCCTGTTTTTGTTATTGCCACCCTTGCAGCTATTGTTGGGAGTCAAGCAGTTATAACTGCAACTTTCTCCATCGTCAAGCAGTGCCATGCACTTGGTTGCTTTCCACGAGTTAAAGTTGTACACACCTCAAAACATATATATGGACAGATCTACATCCCAGAGATAAACTGGATACTTATGATCCTGACTCTTGCAATAACCATTGGATTTCAGGACACAATTATAATTGGAAATGCTTATGGTAATTTATTCATTCATTTAACTATCTTTCTCTCTCTACACACAGACATAAGGATATTTGTCACAATATTTTTTACATTTCAAGGATGGGTAGTACTGTGTTGTTGCACTCAGGTGGCAATTTGCTGTTCATTTGCTTCAGTGCATTGACTTCCTCCAATTATGCGATTGGACTGACAGTTCAAATTGGTCAAAGGCCTGATAGATGCTTCATGTGTTAAAGTTACTAGCTTGTGGATGTAAAAGTAATGATAAGAGAGGAAAAAATAAGATAAAAAAGAAAAGGAAACTTTGGTTCATAGTGGAATATCATAACTGGCATGAATCCTACTGTAGTATCAAGTACACAAAAACATACTATCCCTAGCCCTTAATATTCATATCTTCTGGTTTGATCATGTATTACAGTTCATGCCTGTGCTAGCATGAATGGCAAATTCAACTTGAAATCTTTTTTATTCTTTTCCTGGTATCATGTTTGTTAAGCCATTGCAGTTTGAATGTTAGCTTTGTGTCATTTTGAATTTAACTCTTCAAGGATATTTGGTTTACAGGACTCGCTTGTATGACGGTGATGTTTGTGACGACATTTCTGATGACTCTGGTCGCAATATTTGTCTGGCAGAAAAGTGCCTTGATCTCTATAGCGTTCCTTTTATTCTTTTGGGTGATAGAGGGCACCTATCTATCAGCAGCATTCATGAAAGTGCCTCAGGCAGGATGGGTTCCTCTTGTCTTATCCTTCATCTTCATGGTTGTTATGTATGTATGGCACTATGGTACTCGTAGGAAGTACAGCTATGATCTGCACAACAAAGTTTCATTGAAATGGTTACTGGGTTTGGGCCCAAGCCTTGGCATTGTCCGTGTCCCAGGGATAGGCCTAATCTACTCGGAACTGGCAACAGGAGTTCCTGCAATATTTTCCCATTTTGTGACAAATCTTCCGGCATTTCACAAAGTGCTGGTTTTTGTCTGTGTAAAATCAGTTCCTGTTCCATATGTCGCACCTGAAGAACGGTTCCTTATTGGTCGAGTTTGCCCCAGACCTTATCGAATGTATAGGTGCATTGTCAGATATGGGTACAAGGACATTCAAAAGGATGATGGAGACTTTGAGAACCATCTCATACAGAGTATAGCAGAGTTTATCCAGATGGAAGCAGTGGAACCACAGTTCTCAAGTTCTGAAAGCTCTTCACTTGATGGGAGGATGGCTGTCATAAGTACTAGAAACTTAGAATCTACTGCAACCTTAATTGTGTCTGAGCTTGATGATATTGGCATAGACAGCTCCATCCCCAGCAGCAGATCTGTAACCCTGCGTAGTTTGCAGTCGGTTTATGATGATGAAAATCCTCAAGTTAGAAGGCGCCGAGTGAGATTTCAGCTACCTAACAGTCCTGGAATGGATCCTGCTGTGAAGGAAGAGCTTTTGGATTTGATTGAAGCTAAGGAAGCTGGGGTTGCGTATATAATGGGGCACTCGTATGTGAAGGCTAGGAAATCATCCTCATTCTTGAAAAAGCTCGTGATTGATATTGGGTACTCATTTCTACGCAAGAATTGCAGGGGTCCAGCTGTGGCTCTTAACATTCCTCACATCAGTCTTATCGAAGTTGGAATGATATACTATGTCTAGTTCTTGGCGGAATTTGCTACTTGATCCTGGATGTATAGATTCTATGATACTGGTTATAGGTATTATTATTGCCTCACTCGTGGGAAAATGAATATGGCGGAGGGTCTCTCTGGTTAGTGGTTGCGTTGCGTTTGTCTTTGCGTTTGCTGCTCTCCTAATGTGTAATTATATAGTTGCAATAATAATTTTCATATTAGAAGATTACGCTTAGAATTAGTTCCTTACTAGAGATAATACCCGTGTGATGCACGGATTTATTTATATTTTATGTTAATTATTTTTAATAAAATTATTCTTAATAATAAACTGTGATAATAACAAAAAATTAGACATAGAAAGAATTTTTTATTTTTTAAATTTGTTTCATAGAACACAATGAAACAATTTGAATATGTCTATTGGGAGAGGAAAAAAAATCTTATTTTGATATATAAGTAATTTCAAAATATTATTTTACTTATTTACTCGTACTTACTGAAAAATGTGGAATAAAAAAAATAGTACTTATATTTCTGCTTATTTTCAAGAGTTGGTGGGAATTTTCTTTCATTTGTGGCCTCTTATTTTAAATAAAAGCATTAGAACAAAAAGAAAGTGTAGTATAAAAAATTTAATCATTTACATTTTTAAAAATATATGTAGCATTTTTAAAAAACATAAAGATATGTTATGCTTCCCCTTTGAAACCCTGGCCAAATCTCAACATAAGAAAGAAAAAAGATATATTGATCCGCGTAACATTTTTATTGACAAATATTAAAAGTTAACTAAAGAAAAGATATTATGTTTTAGGTAAATAGTTTATTTAAATGCTTATATAAAAAAAAATTATGAATAAAATATTTTATATTTAAATATATAATAATAAAAGTATTTATTTTAGTGTTTTAAAAAGTGCTTATTAAAAAACTAGATATTTTAGCTTCCCCAAAAGTATTAAGAATAATTTCTAGATAATTAATAAACTGTTTAGTTAAATAAAATAAAAAGTAAAAAATGTGAATTTTAACTTTCAAAAAGTCAAAAAGTATAAGTTGTATTATCCAAATGGATTCTGTGTCTATAAAAATAAGTGAGTATGCTCTTTATCTATAAATTTAGAGCACCTTCATTAAATTTATATTTTTTTTTATTGGCTATGTGTTTAATTAGGTTATATTTTAATGAAAAAGTTAGAATATAAAATAATTATGATTTTTTAATTTTTCATGTTCAAATTCTTTTTTAGCCCAATGTATTCATTGAGAAGTGATTTTCTATGTTTTCAATTTTAATTTTTACTTACTTCTATCAAATACATAATATTTTTTTTGCAACTACGGAAAAATTAAATACATAATATAAACCAATATATCAAGCAAAATATATTATTAATTAAATGACATGATTAAAAATGTCAATAATTAAGCAATATAAATTAAAATTAAATAATGTAATTCATATAAGAATATAGATCAATTAAATATACTGATAATTAAATGAGAGAATTTGTTTCAAACATCATAATGATATTTTTTTTGCCAAATTAAATGATATAATTCATATAAAAGTATAAACCTGTTAAATATATTATTAATTTATAGAAATAATTATTTTAGCTGTAAAAGTTTGAAGAATGATAATTTTAAATTTTTATTGTCTGTATTTAAAATTTTGTATATTTACTATATATATTTAAAATTTTGTGTGTGTGTATATATATATATATGGACTATGCCAATTAAATAAATTAATAATTATATCCAATTTTTTTTTAACTTGTTAAAAAAACTTACTGACCATTGAATTCCCCAAAATGTAACAGATGGATTCAAATCATGTAATATAAATATAATAATATATTTTATCAATCATTATGTTTGATAAGAATACTTTTGAAATAAATGTATGATCGTCAATGCTGAAAAATGGATATAGTAAAATATATTGATTCTTTTGAATGTTTAGCATAAAATTAGATATCGATAATTGATTTATTGTCAAAATAAAATATCACTTTCTTCTATCGCCAAAACTATTCAAGAAATAAGTATGTTTAGTATTGCTATTGTTGTAATTACTTTTGCTTTTATTATTCAATTTGCAAATGCATATAATAAGTCATTACCCAAACATTTGTTAGGAGGTTGGAGTGGAATATTAAATATGACATTATTACTTTAGTTACGATTACATATTTCAGTTTCAAAACTAATAAGTCATTTTAAATTTAAAATTATAGGTGTTCACTGACATCATAATAATTTGATTTATTATAGTCCATGAATAATTTAATTTCAGCCTACATAGATATGTGATATGATATTGCACTAAAAGGTACAACTGTATAATAAATATCAATTAATTCAATTTTTCTTACATAAGAACTATAATTCAAATGCACATGTATTGATTCCGACAAAGTTTATATAAACTAGTTGTTTGACCCGTGCAATGCACATGATGATAATAAAAATAGTTTATTTATTATTATAAACAATAAATAATTTATTTAAATATATCTTATAGAAAATTGAGTATATAAATTTATTTTAAAAATGAGTTAATAGTTAAATAATTAAATAAATTAACAAAATAAAAATGTGTTATTCTATTTTATATCTTATTTTAAATATTATGTTTATAAGGTTAAAAAATCTCCATAGATGACTTATAACAATAAAGAACCTATTTTATTACAATTAGGATTTTCAAGTATACATTAAATCTTTTAATTTAATCAACATGATTTTTGTTCCAATTTTTTATCATTTGTTTAGCTTATTAATTAATTGTATGACATATTAGTATAAATTTTAAAAATCATCTTAGATCATATAATTATATAGTTTGATAATAACGATTACTCAAATTTAATGTTGTTTATAATTACTTTTTTTACATCTTATAAATTTTATAGCAAAAACCGAAAACCAAATTGAACCAAATTGAACCGAAACGGACCAGATTGGACCGGACCAACCTGATCAGTCGTACTGCATCAACTGCACTAAATCGACCGGACCAAATCGGACCAGACTAGATCAGACCAAATTGGATCGAACCCGACCTGATTGAATCGAACTAGACCGGACCAGACCAAATCGAACAGAACCACCGGAGCAGATTGAATCAAAATGGATTGAACCGGACTTGACCAGACTAGACCAGACAAAACAGGACCGAACCGAATAGGATCGAACCGGAATGGACCAAACCGGACTAAACCAGACCGGACCAAACTAGAATGGACCGAAGCGAACCAAACCGGACCGGACCGGACCAGACTAGACCCGACCGGATTGGACCGGACTAGACCAGACCAGACTAGACAGGACTGGACCGAATCGAACCAGATCAAACTGAATCAAACCGAACCGAACCAAACTATACCAGACTAAACTGAACCGAACTGGACCAGACCAAATAGGATCGACGGACCAAACCAGACAAGACCGGATCGGATCGTACCGGACCAGACCGGACTAGACCAGACCGGACTAGACTAGACCGGACTGGGCCAAACTAGACCAGACCGGGCCAAACTAGACCTAATTGGACTAGACCGGATCGGACTGAACAGAACCGGACTAGACCAAATCAAACCGGACCGAACCGAACAGGACCAGACTAAATCAGACCGGTTTGGTCGGGATCGAACCGGACCGGACCAGACTAGATCGGACCGGACCTGGCCGAACCAGACTAGACCAAACTAGACCGGCCCGGACCGAACTAGACTAGACCAGACCGAACCGGATCAAACCAGAATCGGACAAGACCAGACCAGACCGAATCGAGCCAGACCGAACCCTACCAGACCGGACTGAACCGAACCGGACTAGACCTGATCGAACCTAACCAGACTGGACCGAATCGAACCGAACCGAACCAGACCGAACCTAACTGAACCAGGCTGGACAGAACCGAACCAGATCAAACTGAATCGAACCGTATTGAACCAAACCAAATCAAACAGGACTAGACTGAATCAAACCGGATCAGACCGAACCAGATCGGACTAAACTGAACCAAACCGAACGGACTGGACCAGACCAGACCAAATCTAATTGGACTTTACCGAACCCAACCGGTCCAAACCCAGTCCATTCCCATTCCCCATTTAATAAATGGGAATTGCACTCCTATGAAGACAAAATTTATCATATTCCTATCTCTATTGTAGGTAATCTCGACCCATCACACGTGTATTAATATCAGTGATTTTTTTAGTCATCCCTAATTATTTACATCTTTTTTATAAGTTAAAATATTTGATTTATAAAAACATAAAAAATAAATTTTTAAATTAATAAAAAATAATCAATAAATTTAATTTATGTGATTTCAATTACACACAATTTCTGTGTGCATATTTTTAGTAAATTAAAATTTTAATTTTAAAACATATGTTATAATTAATGTGTTATAATTCGTAAAAAATATCAAATATATTTCTAATTTGCATCATCTCAATTATTGGATTAATATATCAATTTACAATTATTTTTAATAAAAAATTGATGAAATTATTTAATTTTTTAAAATAATTAATAAGTAATTAGTATTATTATCAAAGAAGTGTAAATTGTTGGATTAATTGTTTTAAACATTTTAATGTTGAACAATTGAGTCTTGTTTTTCAAAAAATTAATATGAAACAATTGAGGAGTTGATAAGTTAGAATGTTTAGGTTATAAAAAATTAAATATGTATATATATATATATATATATATAATGATTTTCAAAAGCTGGTTATTTGAATTTAGAAACTTTCTCGATCTCGTCCTTATTTAGAATTTCACCTCTTATGTCACGACCCAATTTAGGTACGTGACCGGCATGTGAGAAATCTCATTCTCACGCAAGCCTCGTGACCTATTAACTGTCTCTACATGTATGCTTTGCTCATAAAAACTCACTTATAGTAGAAATTATCTCTTCGACATATAATTCATCTGTTCTTTAAATTCCACATAATCATAACGATAGAAAAATAATCAAGTCTATAATTTCTTAATCTATCTATAAAGTCCAAAATCATAATACAACATTTACATTTGACATCATCTTTCCAAAAAGGTTCCATGAGCTAATACCAATAAGTTATCAAGAGCTAAACATGAATACACTATTACAGCGGTATGCAAAATGCAAGATATGATCTAAGGCCCGAAATCCTGCCTATAGTGTACTGGAGCACTCTAACCAAAACATTATATGCTTCACCTACAGACTCACTGACCGAAATCTAATACTGGCGAGGAGTTCATAATAGATGCTCTGTCTGTAAAAATAAGAGAAAGAAGAGGGGTGAGTTTTGTGACCAAAACTCTGTGAGTGAATGCCCACCGGTAGCCCCCTTCATGGGACCTTAAGAACAATGCATAAAATTATGATAAAACTGTAATACTTATAAAGCATTTCATATTTACATATATATAATCAAACTCATCACTTCCTATAATTAAGATCAACAACAACACACATATACATATGCTCAATTCATACAACTCATGATGTACTAATTTCTAGAGAAAGCATTGACATCCATCAATCATCGTATAATCATATAAAGACATCTACAGGGTTGGAGACTGGCTCTGCCAACCTTGGTGTCGGACTGGCTCCGTACACCCTTTCTTTATGAGCTGAGAATCTCTATGGTTGGAGATTGGCTCCATACACCTCTGCTGTTTGAGCTGTGAATCTATCTGATTCTAACAGTTTGACCTTAGCATACGTGGCTATGAAATCACACCCAAATGGTCACTTACATGGACATTGTGATTACAAGCCTCCATGGGTATGTAGCCGCCAGCTGTTCTGAATCTGATAAAGACTCAAGCTCTAAAATCATTTAATTAACCATCTGAGATATAATTCAAACAATCCAGTTTTTCATAACTAGAAAACTTCACTTCATAATTTCCAATAGCAATGTCTATAATCACAAATTTATTGCCTCTTCTAAATTACTTATCTAATATAAAACTACTTCATGCATATATAAAACAGTTCCAAAATCCATTGAGATAATCATAAAACCTTTAACTACATGTATCATCAATTTTACATAAAATCAGTATAGCAACTATGGTCCCATGAGTTTTCATCAAAACTAAGTTTCATGCTCTTAAATCATCAGTTTACAACACCATAACCAACAACAAATCTCAAATCCTTATACAAAAATCTTTAAAATCAAATAGTAAGTTATACTGTCATGAAAATAGCTTCTAATGCACAACATAGAGGTTACAGGTGCAATCCCACTCACCTGGTGGGATGAACTATGAAGAACTGACTTCCACAGCACAATAGGGAGCATAATTTGACAGGAAAATCTGATATAGAAGTAATAAAACTCTAAATCAACCTCAAAGAATCTCTAAATACCCAAGAATCCATCTCTAATAAGGTGGAAAACTCCTCCCCTTTGAGAAGCACAAAGAATCCCCTCTAGACAAGGAGAACTTAAAGGAAATGAAGTAAAACTGGTAAAATAACATACCTTTAAGCTTGGAGGATGGAAGATTCCTAATTAAACTTGGAAGAATTGGAAGAAAATGGAGTTTAGAAGGTGAAAATGGGGTTAGGAGGCGGAGTTCTCGCATTTCTCTGCAGAGGAGGGAATAGATATGTGTGTGGAATGGTCTGGAACCCGAAACAGGGGTTTTTATAAACTCGATTGACCGCTGCAGCGCTAAAGAGCGCTACAACACTCACTAGAGAACGTCTCTCGCACCGACTTATTTTTCTGTTGACCGCTGCAGTGCTCACCAGAGAGCATAAAGTCCACTTCTTACACTGACTTAATCTTCTACTGACCGCTGCAGCGCTCACCAGAATGGTCTTTCTGTTAACCTTAGCTACACTTCCAACTCTGGTATGTGTTAGACTATGTTATCTCAGCACTCACTTAACTTTTATTTCCTATCTTAGCACTCACTTAGACTATGTTAGACTAAGTTAAATCATTCATTTCCTATTAACTTTTATTTCCTATTAACTTTTAAACATAAATGTAAATCCCATTTAGATTCAAATAAAATATCTAAAAAATCAAAATCCAAACCAATCAAAAT
This sequence comes from Dalbergia cultrata, assembly GCA_031216105.1. Taxonomy (NCBI): domain Eukaryota; kingdom Viridiplantae; phylum Streptophyta; class Magnoliopsida; order Fabales; family Fabaceae; genus Dalbergia; species Dalbergia cultrata. The sequence goes on along the minus strand of CM062353.1, from coordinate 22,068,231 downwards.
CTAAATTTTGGATTTTAGTTCAAATCCAAGAATTCTTATGGTTTTATAAACTTATACACTAAGAACGGAACGTTTGGAAGTTTCGAAAAATTCGGAAAAAATCACTCTTTAACTTATACATCTCTAAGGAATAATTACCGGAACTTTTGGTTCCAAAAATATAATTCTATTATATGGCTCTCCAAGGGGGTGTAGGGTTCAGACTTAGTGAAATCTAGGACCCGAAATGACAGATAACAGTAATCGACACCCTTTTTAGTTCGAAAAGATTTCCTAACTCTTTTATTTAAATTTGGGGTATTACATCTTATCACCATTTTCATCCTCATCCTCATCACGGGTCTCTATTCCTCATTTTCCGCATATATTTGAATCCTTACTGATATTCACAGGTTTATTAAAAAAATTTCAAAAAGTCAAAAAATTTTCAAAATTCTTTGAAATTCAAATCACAAATATCCATAATAACAAATACTACCAATGCCACATAATTCAAATTTGAAAAAAAAATACATACATGATGCAAATTGAACCCAATAAAGATAATTAAAAAATAAAGTGTGCTAAGATTTTCTTGTTATCAGTAATTATTATAATTATAATATTTTTATTATCATTAATACTATAATTATAATAATTAATTATAATATTTTTTGGTAACATAATTATAATAGCTTTGTTATCTTTAACACTATAATTATATATATAAAATTTTAATAGTATAATATATTCAATTATCATTTTATTTATATTATTTGTTATTTTTTAAATAATTTTAATAAAGACATATATGAAGGTATGATTGGAAAAAAAAGTTAATAATTAGAATGTAAATTAAATCCAAAAAGTTACATTAAATATTAAGATTATGAAAATGATAGGACATAATGCCATAATTTTCTCTATGAATGACACATGAAAAAATATCTATGTAATGAATATTAAGTATTAGCATTATATATAGATAGACTATAGATTATATTAAATCCTTTGAAAATGCATTAACTATGATATTAAGTTTTATTAAGATATCAAAACTAATATAGTATAGTGTGTATTATTATATTTTTATTATCAATATCATTACAATACAATGTAGCAAATTTTATATATTATAATAATTTGTAATAAATTATATATTATACTAATTAAATCTGACATGCAAAAATAAAATGATATGTAATTAATATTATTCTTTGAAATTTTATTTTAAATTTGAGAGTGATTGATTAATTAGAGAGTGACTGATTGATCATATTTGTGTGTCAATTTGTAGTATTAAATTTTTAGTTATAATTTGTTAATTATGATAATATTTTCTCTAATTTTTTAATTAATAAAATAATTTTAAATTAATATAACTATTATGTCAATCATAGCATAAATCTAAGGTTGACTTAATAATATCAATTTGACATCTCTTCTCTAAATTTATGGACTTGTCTGAAACTAACATAGATTATGATTGAAAGATGCAATATCTCATTTATTTTTATAATATATTGTTCCAATTATTTAACTTTATTGTATTGTTAATATAAATAGATATTTTACATTGATATTAAATTATATAAACTTAAAATATTCAACTAGTAATTACCATATTTAAATGTAATTTGAATATAACAAACAAAAAGAATATAATATTTAATCCATATTGAAAACCCTAAAAAACCTCACAAATCCCATTTAAAATAATTGAATAAATTCTATACTTGAAAATTTCATATTAAAATTAAATGATAATAGAGTATATGTCAGTCTATAAAAAAAACTCAAGATTTAAATAAAGAAAATTCTTTAAATTCAAGCCAAAATAAATATATCATAGTAAATATTTTATATTTTCAAAAGTAAAAATATATTTCAAAAGGTAAACTAAATTATTTAATTAAATTAGTATTGAATTAATTCAAGAAGATTTTAATTTATTTATGTTGGTAGGCATGTTTTCAAATAAAATATATCATTTTAAAATATCCATCTATCAGTTATGATTGACATCATTGTGATCGGTTACATTAATTACAAAATGATAATTACATATTGGTTGAAAACTATCATATAAGCTATATTTTAAATTATGCATTCATTGATAATATATAAATCACATATTCCATATAGAACTATAATACATGTGAAAGAAACTATCATTGTATATATTAAGCTAAATAATTTTTTTGATAAATAAGCCAAATAATATAATCGTAAAAAAATTTAAACTTTGTTAGAATGAAAAAAATAATATTTCATAAATTCAAAATATAGAATACAAATTTGCAAAGTCAACCAACAAAAAAAAAGTTTGCAAAGTGTGAGTTTTCAAATTGAATTGTGAAGTGGAAATGATATTATAATTTATAATTGACATTTCATAATTAATAATTAATTATGATTGATATTTATCAATTAAGTGCAATGAATATAGATTGAGAATTCAAATTCCAAATGGAAATTGTGGGTCCTAAATTACTCTAGAAGTGACACTTGTAAAATTTTCCCTTATAAGAGTATGAAATATTAATATTATAGATAGATTATAGATTAATAATCTCTATTATGACACTTAAGTTGCCAAAAATTTTATAAAATTGATAAAATAAAAGGTTTATTGTAATATTCTCTTTTCATCTCCCATGATTATAATGTTAATGTTGATGGTTATATTAATAAGTGTTATAATTTAATCTCTATTAGTATCATTTACGTATTACTTTAAATTGATTCAGTGGAATATATGCAGTAGTTTTGGCACAATAATATTATTTATCTTGTATAATTTCAATTATTACAAAATATTTATTTACTATTAATTATGAAACAATCATCATTATTATTATATAATTAAATTTACTAATTTTAATTATATTTTCGTGTTTAATTTTGATTTTCCTAACTCATCAACTATATTTTCCAAAATAAGAAATAAAATAATATTATATAATTAAAAAATATTGATAAAATGAAAGCACGAAAACATAAAATTATATATACACATAAAATCTCAATGAAAACATTTTAAAAATAGATCAAATTATGCAAATATAAAATTTAAAATTCCACACTAATAAAAAGTATTCACAAAATTCCTAATTTTATAAATATAAAATAGACCTAAATATAATACTAAAATTAAATTTCAGTTAGTAGCAATATAGTTATTAGTCTTATTTGATGCTTAATTTGATGAAAAAGAAGTAAAATTATATATATATATAACGTTATTCTTAAAAACATAATCTAAGTTTAAAGATTTTAAAATTATATCAAATAGGAAATTTAAAAATTTTAAAACTACACTAATAATATGGTATTAATAAAATTCATAATTGTATAAATATAAAAGAGAAATAAATACTAATAAATTTTAATTTATTTGTAGAATTTAATTTTAATGGAGAGTGTTATGTTAATTAGTCTAATAATGACAATTATGTTTATTTATTTTGTAATGAGATTGTTATGTAAAACTAAATTTAGTTTGGTTTGCATAATCAAATATATTTTTGTCTACCATATATATTGATTTAATTAAATGGTGTTCAACCACCCAAAAAGAGGAGAGCAATAGAAAAAAGAATTAGCATTTATCAAATCTATTCACATCACAAAGAATATAAAATAGCCAGTAGAGAGGAAAACATATGCTTAACATGAAAAAAATAATATCAATTTAAGTGAGATAACATCATTGTTTCTATAAACTTGAAAATGTTAATTGCAACAGATTTAGTAAACCAATCCTAAAAACACTATTGCAATATAATTTTTTGGTTAGAATCTAAATATTGCAAGAGCTCTTTTTAATTAGGATGGTATGGCTCTTTGTCACATAATAGCCTGTGAAGAAATTCAAAAATTCATAAGATTTGACATATTTATCAAAACTCATTTATTAAATATATAATATAATATCTTAATCAATGAATTGAAAATTAATTTTAATTTAAAAATTACAAATTTTGTATTCTATATCCAAAAACATATCCTATTTTGTTTTATTTTATCAACTATTGAAAATTTTATCTACCATATATATTGATTTAATTAAATGGTGTTCAATTACTCAAAGAGAGGAGAGCAATAGGAAAAAAAATAGCATTTATCAAATCTATTCAAAACACCAAAAAAAAAAAAAGATAGTAGAGAAAAAAAATAAAGAAGATGATCAAGTACTCTAAAATTTAGAATACATCACCTTTTGACATTTATTTTGGGGCTATCATTGCAATTTCATCTTAATTTCATATTTATCCAACATCATACCTTCCAAGTCACATGTCAGATATAGATGCAGACCATGCCAAAGTATAACCATGTACCCATTGGTTGCTGCAAAAGGACCATAGACTGACCACCACACAGTGTATAATCTCACCAGAACCTAAAGGGATAGTTCAAGCTCAACTCCAAATAGCAATGAGTGCGCAAATTGAAGGTTGAGACGAGACTTTATTCGTCCAGAATACAAAAGGAACGTTAAAGGTCGAAACACATGCTTTTGGCAATAAATGTTAATTAGAAAGCTGAGAAATTACTTTAACAACATAACCTTGCTTCTTTGTATTCCACCGCAATACAATTCCAGGATTATTATCACGTTTAACTTCACAATAGCCATTTCCTATATGTGTAATAATTGCATACCATAGTGAATTTCAAGTTCGAGAAAATATGAGTAACAAAATATTAAGTACCCTTTCTCAAAGCTTTATAAATATTTGTTGCACTGCAAAAGAGAAATGCCATCCCCTTCCTTATATTGAATTGATTTATTCCATGAGATACCTGGCCACAAACATATAAAATGGAGAAAATTTGTAAGCGCATAACAAATAATTCAAAGGAAAAAGATAGAACAATTATGTAGCTTATGTTTAAACCTTGGTTGTCTTTTTTTTTTTTTTTCAGTTTCTTTTCAATGACATTCAGAGAGGTTTCAAATGAATATTTGAGGCTCAATATATATAGAGCAGAATAGAAAGGGGAGTTACAAAATCTAAGAAGACAATTTAGTAGGATCTAACACAATTATGTTAAAATTTTTATAGACTATTAACATCATGGCACTGGTGGCCATTGAGTTGCGGTGTAATCCTACTCATTTAGTTTTAATTCTTAACCATTTAGCTTTGATTATATTAACTATTCAATTTTTATATTTATATATAGAATAGATGGTGGCCTTTTGAGTTTTGCTTTTTATCTTAATAACATTTAGTTTTAATAATTATATTAACCATTTAGTTTTTTCTATAAAGGATACGTGATATTCACATTATATAATTTAAATATTAATGCAATGAATGCAGTGTGCAGTATATATATATAATATCTGTGTGTGTGCGTATTGATTTCCTCTTGAATTTGTTTATTTTTTATTTTTTTTTGGGTTTTCCTCTCCTTGCTTTTTTTTTTTTGTGGAATTCTTTTTGGTCACTGTTTTTGTTTTGAACACAGATTTCTACCCCGTAGTGAAGTATTACGAGGGTTTGGTTTTATCACTGTGTGCCATGCCCTCATCTGCTGGATAGGCTACCCGAGGCTGGATAGGCTACCTTTTTAGTATTTTGGATAGGTGACCTTCTCTTCTTATTTCAATCCTTTCGTTTTGTTTTGGGTTTACACTTTAAATTGGGTCATTGGTTTTTATTAGTTTTTATGGTCACAGAATTGTTGGTCATGAAAAACGTTCATTGAACGAGGCCAAGACCAAGAGCTCGAGAGCCAACTTTACCAGGGGTGAAAAGAAAAAGCATATTACTCAAAGCTCCCAAGTTGGCACAAATGGTTGAGTTCCAAGGTTTGAGTGCATGACTACCTCATGGTCATGGATTTGAATTCCCTTAACTACTAAAATTCTGAGTTGGTAGGCAATCTTCTATAGGGAGATCCCCTACCACTCTAGGGAAATATCAACGAGTCCTGTAATTGATCTTGGACTAGCTTAGATTAGTAGAGTGTGTGAATGTTGTGGACTAAGTCCAGTAAGTACCTACCATATCAACTGGCTAGATCCCTAGTTTGTGCACTGATGCCTTACTTATTGGTATTGGGGGTGCCTCCCTTTTTTGGCATTTTTTTAATGCCACGAAAAAAAATAAAGAAAGCTCCCAAGTTGAAAAAGGATAGACAAAGCCCATCAAAACTAAGGGTTGTCACTATTAATAGTAGCCAAAAGGATTTGGTCTGATATGCCAATCTTTTTCTAGATGGTAGATTCTTCTCCGAGGTTCAATGCTTGCCTACAAGCTTCAACCATCTCTAAGCAGTCAGATTCCATCACAATGTTCGTGCAAAAACAATAGCTCGCTAACTCTAAACCATGCCTCAATGCTAGTTGTTATTGGCCTTTCTAATATGATGCAAGCTTTTTCTAAAGTAGATAATCTGGTTTTGTCAAAATTCACACAAGTGAATTAGCTCTGCAAGAATTCTACAAGTTTTCTCATGTATTGGATCTTTTGTTGCTTGTTTGGATTTGAAACATGTATATTCTTGAAGAAGTTGCTCTTTTCTTTTCCTTTGCTACTAACAGTCTCAAAAACCAACATATTAGACTAAAGACTAAATATTGGTCTTGTGATGAACTCATTTTCTTTTTCTTTTACTACTAACAGACTTAAAAAAAAAAGACAAAAGACTAAACAAAAAAGAAAAATGGTGAGATAAACTCACGGACAACATAGAAAAACCAAACAATAAAAATCTCATCAAACCAATACTAACAAAGAAAGTTGATTCATAAGCTGTCATGAATGTAGTATTCAGAACTTGTAAAAGTGTGAGTAATTGCAAGTATCTCTGAGACATCAAATAATTTTTGTGTCTCACAGATCAAACATTGCTACCATCATGATATACTTAGCAGAAGGAAAATCAAAATAAATCTCATATAGTGAAGAAGTAAGACACACTTAGGCACAAACTAAAAAAAAACAAGAAGAGAAGAAAAGGGGCTACCAAACCCTACATGGAAGGGATAAATCCTCTATGGGGCAACGCCTTTTGGCCAGAGATAAAGTTACTGTTGGTGGTTTTCTAGTTTGAAGAGGGAGTTGTTTGGGTTTCACTCGTGGCGCCGCTTGGCATTGAGCTTTGAATGGGTGGCCTTGTGGGTTCCATTATTTGGTCATGTCTTAAAATGAAACAAGCCTAGTGGCCAAGACATGAGAACACAAGCAAAAATCAAACAATCAAGCTTAGTTGGCCTAAGGGTTTTGGTTGGTTAAGATGTCTTTTCCAGATTATCGGGTTTAGCACTCTACTGTCACGATTCAATATGAGAACATGACTGACACGTGTGGTATTGACCCCACTAAAGCCTCATCTGACAAACATGCATACAACCTCATAATTTTCTATTAACAAAATTTAAATAGAAACTAGATTAACATTTTCCATATAAATCAAAAATCAATCCATGAACTATATCCAAACAATGAAACAATTCTTCCAAAAGTTCATAAAAACCTTTACTTATAATTACATAAATCCTTAAAAAATAACATAATTAAATATAAATATGCATGGCCATGAATTCCACTTGCAATGTGTTGGAGCACTACTATCATAACTGAAAAGCATCACTTTACTCCAAAGTGAAGCTTACTAAAAATAAAACTATAAGCTACTAAGGAGGAGGTATCTAAGAAGACTTTGGACTAGCAGCTGTATCTGTAAGGGAAAAGATAGGGGTGAGTTTCATCTAAAACTCATTGAGTGAATTCTCATCCACAGTCATATATGGGACAATGAGGGAAGTACAAAGATAATAATACAATAGTCAAAATCATTTCTATTCATATTACATAATAATATTAATAATGTAAGTTTCGTGTAAAGCATAAGAAAGCATAATTTTTCTAAGGAATTAAAAGAGAGACATAATGCTAAATAATTCTAAGGCAATGCTCAATCCTTTGTGAACAAGATCATCTAACTAAGATTTTAACGGTCCCTCATGAACTGCGTTCCTCGTGGACTAATATAAGTAAAGGGTAATTGCCTCTTGTGGGTAACTTGGTATACCAAGGTTAACAAATTGACTATCATTAACTTACAGCTCTATTTCTCTCTAATCCCAATCCAAACACCATTCACAGTCAGCATGCTAAAATCTCAAAGTTAAAATCTTAATTTAGTGCTTTCCATAACTTCTATAGTTTACATTTGATTTTCTGGAATAAATACTCTCTTTTCTGATTTATTGGAAACAGTTAAAAAGCATGATAATATAAATGACATACAAGCATCAACAATGGTCCCATATGTATTTTCTAAAAGTTATGCATTTTCATCGAATGTTGTAAAATCATAATTTTTCTAACTTGACATAATTTGAAAAGCATGTTCATAGCATAATAAAATTTCTAAATTCATGAAAGATACCAATGATGTATTGAAACTATTTGTAACAACCAAAATTAGATCCATGGACTTATCCCACTTACTAGAGGAGTTGAAAAAGAAGTGCCAGCACTAATGGAGCTGTGGGGGTTGGGAATGCCACCAACGTCTACCATGGAAGGAAAAAAAAATCATGAATAAACTATAACCATTCTAGCAACTCTATGAGCAACTTTATAAACTATAACCACTCTAGAACAACTCTATGAACATAACACCCTTACTCATAAACATGAAGGAATGGAAAGGAAACCAATGTAAACCATGAAAAAAATCCTTACCTTGAAGCTTGTTAGAGGTAGGATTGGAGGAAGAAGAGAGTGAAGGGTGGAAGAGGAGGTTTGTAAACAAGGGTTTCACGTTTGAGGGGGGTTTCAACGTGTGAGGAGGTTATTTGATGAAACTATGTCGTTTTGAACATCTGTCAGCGTTGAGGGTTAGAAAACTTCTTGTGTTCGTTGCAATGAGGATTTCTTACTACAACTAGCTTGTCTGCATAAAACAGTGCATAATTCAACAACTTCATGATTTTTTTTTTTTTTTTATCAAATTGGGGGTTTCCATGGTACCTAGAGGCTGTGGTAGGCTTAACCAAGGACACATGAACCTAAGGCATCACATTTATACCCTGCGTCATTGTCGCTTCTCCCAACCTCTCCCGCTCTCTTCTTTAGATAAAAGAGGAGCCACCTAATAGAGGTGGTTCATTCCCTCTACGGTGGTTAATTACCTATTTCCTTTTAGGTTTCTTTTTGTTTTCTTTTTCCTTTGTATTTTTTGCTCACCTATTATTTAGTTGACGGTGTGCTTGATCTTCATGTTTAGTGAGTTGATTGATGGCGGGGTGTCTAGATTGGAGACTTGTGCTTTGGAGTCTTGTAATTGCAGTTACCTCTTGGATTAAATAACTATGCTTATGACAATTACAAATTAACAACCTTTGCATGTGGATGATATAATTGTTATAGGTAGCTCTCCTAGCTTTATCATTAGCTTCATTTAGAAACTTAACTTTGAATTTTCCCTGAAGGATATGGGGTCTCTTTATTATTTCCTTGGTATTAAAGTTTAGCAAACAACTGTTAGAGGTCTTGTTTTGTCTCAGTAAAAATATATTTAGGATATCTTAAAGAAGGTCGACATGCTAGGGTGTAAACTATAAGCTCCAGAATCCTTCAGAAAGTATGTAACCTGTATTATTTTGAATGACAACAAAACTAATCTAAAGAAAATATTTTGAAGAATAACTAATATCTACCTTGAGTTTCTTAAATAAGCATAACAGGTATTTTCGAAATGCATAACATGAATGAGTGAGAATAACTTCACTTTACATGTGCAAACATGTTTTATCTCATGTTAAGAGATTGACCTTAAACAAAGTAAACATTATATCGTGTAAAGTACATTTACATACATCAATGAATGAAGTAAATCAATTCAAGAATAAGAAACCAAGGCAAGCGTCTTCAAAAAGGAGTACGGGACATCAGAAAGTACGCTAAGAATGAAGATATCATACAAATCTAAAAGCAACATGTTACACAGTCTTCAATCATCATAATCGCAAATCATTCATCGTCATAAAGCCCAAATTGAAGATCAGAAGACCAAAGAATCATCAAGGAACTGATAGCGCATGTTAGAAAGCTCACTTCAATGTGGAGCGTTGAATGCTACAGGAAAATGAGGGAAATTTGAATTTCAAATTTCAAATCTCAAGTGAAACCCAGTTTCAAAACTGGTATGTCATCTCTTCTAATTATTTGGTCAACCATCCTAGCTTCTAGAATGAAGAGTTCATAAACTATGATCAGAAAGTGAAAAAGTAGTTTCTGAAGGAATATCGGAAACCTCTATTATACACTAGTTTCTGCAACCGATAGGACAGATTATCAGTCTACTTTTCTAGACTAACTTTCCAAGACACAAACGGATGATTTACATGTGTCACTTGGAGATCTGATCAAAGGCAACAGTTATGAAGGAAGACCGCTATAAATGGAGATGTTGTGCTTAAAAGTTGATAGAGGATTGAAGACATAAGAGTGAAAACTCTGGAAAAATCTCTCCACACTTCTTATATGGTTCATCCTATCATGTAAATTAGTTTCCTTTAAGTGTAAAAATCTTCTTTGTAATTCACTAACCTTTGTATACTCTTCTCTAGAAGAGATGTTAGAAAGAAGTCGCTCAAGTAATCCTAGGTTTGTTTATTGAATATTTGTAAAGAAACTTGAGTGTAGGTTAGTTTGAGTAGCAACCCAAACACATAACCTTTGTACCATTGATCCAATAGTGATCAGTGAGTCATAGCTTAGAGAGACTAAGGTAAAACTACTTGCAACGTAATGGTAGAGGTGTTCTACTCATTATGATTTAGCTTAGAGAGGTTGGGATGAACTACTTGCAACATAGTGGTAGAGGCATTCTAGTCACCATGGTTCAGCTTGAAAAGGCTGGGAAGAACTACTTAGTTTGTAGTAGTAGGGGTTGTCTATTGTTCACTGGTAAGAGCTTAAGAAGACTATTGTAAAGATGATCCTATTTTCTTTCTCAGGTTAGGAAAGATGTTTAGTGAAATCTTAACATGTGTTAAGTACTGGATGTAGGCAAGCTTTGGCCGAATTAGTATAAAAATACTTGTGTTATATACTCTTCTCCTTAATCTTTTGTACTTTCAATGCTCTGCTTTATTATTTTATTCAAGTTGAAAACTCACTTTATTTAATTGTTTACTAGTATGATACTTCAAAAACCTACTTTTTGAAACATCTAACCTTGTTTCCACTGTACTTTAAGCTTAATACTTGATAGTATTTTAGTTAAACATTTCAGATTAAAGAAAGACTCAGAGCACGATTCAACTCTTTCTTCTCGTGCACTTTCATACCTACATAAACCTCTTCCTACTCCCATGGTGTATAGTTTTAAACTAAATGCTACAAATGGAACTGCTCTTGAAGATGTCAGTATGTATTGGTCAATTGTTGGGAGTCTTCAATACATTACCATTACTAGACATAAGCTTTCATTCTCATTTAATAAAGTATGCTAGTTTATGCAGTAGCCTTGAGAGCCTCATTGGAATGCTGTTAAAAGAATCCTAAGGTATCTGAAGGGTATCAGAACCTTTAGATTGCATTTTTGAAGACCTATGACTTAAGACTCAGAGTATATATTAACTCCAATTGGAGATAAGATCTTGTGGATTGGAAATCTACCTCAGGCTTCTATGTGTTTTTGGGCCCCAACCTAGTCTTTTGGTATTCTAAATGTTGTTTCCATATCCAGCACTGAGGCTTAATAGAGAAGCATGGCCGTTTTAGTTCCAGACATATCTTGGATTCACACACTGTTATCTGAGTTGCAGATTTCCATTCCATAAACTCCTAAGGGGTATTGTGACAATGAAGTATTACTAGCATCCAACCCAGTTCTGCACTCTTGATCTAAACATTTCGAGCTGGGCCTCCACTCTATTAAAGATCATGTGGCAAAAGAGAGAATCATAGTTATTCGTATTCTTGCTACTGCATAACTTGTAGATGTGCTGACCAAACCTGTCTCATCTACTGTCTTCTATGATTTTAGGCATAAATTCGAAATTGAGGATTCTCAATTGCTGAGTTTGAGAGGGTATGTTAGAGATATAGGATGAGCAATTAATTAGTACATTGTTAGAAGTAGTTTTAGTTGTTAAGAGATTAGTTACTAGAGCTTCAGATGTTGTTAGGATTTGTTATTGTATCATATGCTATGCATCACTTAGATATACTTGTATCATTCATTCAGTAAATGACATGAGATTCATTCATACCAAAACACTCTCAAAACTCTCCTATGTCTCTCTTTCCTTTTTCTTCCTTTCTCCTTAGCCTTGGACTTGATACCATAACATGTATCTTGATCGGGATAATCTACTCTTCGTCAATAACTTGCAATTGGGATATTGGATTAAAGAATGGTATTTGGACTCCCATTAACCTCCTCATGTGGTAGTATGAGTTATTAGTGTAAGGTCATGAAAAGGATGATTTTGTTGTTTCATTAAATGAATATATTTTGTAGCTTTTAAGTGGTAATTTTTTTTTTCCATATTTGTGCTGAATGGTGTTGCTTTAAAATTTCGAAGTAGACACTATCTTAGTTTGCTTTTATTCTAAATCATCCTAAATAAAACAAAATTATTAAGACGATACCAGTTTCATATTGGCAACCAACATAAATTTAGAATAGGCTATCATTTTATAATATGTAAGCACGCCAGCTAAGCAAGTCTATAATGGATAAGAGATGTGATATAATATACTTAACTCATTTAGTATTTGTGTTGTTTTTATTAAGAATTGTTCTTTGTGGCAATGTTTAAGATGTGGAAAACATATTAAAATTATGTTGCCATGCATTGCACCAAAAGGGGGGAGGGGGAGGGGGGCATGCAAGGGCCTTGGCCACTCCCCCTCAATGTTTTAAATCTATATATACATATAATTAACAAAAAAAAAAAAAGAAATACCTAAGCTTACATGTATAAAAAATAAATAAACTGGTCACTGTAATTGAGTCAGCGTTGAAGAGTTTGAGTAATATATGTGAAGTCATAGATTTAAACCTTGTTGTTTTCAAATTTTGATGTACCAAAAGAAAAGTATATTGAAAAAAAAAATAGAAGATCTATCACCTTTTTTTATCATTTAGGTATACTTTGATCCAAATTTATTAATTCCTTCTAAAATATTAGTTTAAAAAATAATTAATTAAAACTCTTAAATATCCTAGTAAAATATTTTAATTTGAACTTTCAAAATATATTTTATCACTGATAAATTTTATATATTGTATATATATATATATATATATATTAAAAATTTATTTTATAATATAATTATGGTTCAATATACTTTTTTTTAATGTGATGGTTCAACTTTTTTTTGCCCCTCGCCGGAATTGTGTCTGGATCCGTCCCTCATTGATTGCACGGGTGCACAAATCCAGTTTAAGAAACGAGTTAATGTTAACTTTACTCCATAATATTTTACGTGTGAGTCATTTTAGTCCCTCACTTTTAAAATGAATCAATTTGGTTCCTTACATTTATAACTGTGAATCAATTTAGTCCCTCATATATATAATTATGAATCAATTTGGTCCATCACAGTTATAAATGTGAGGGACCAAATTAATTCATTTTTAAAATGAGAGACTAAAATGACTCACACATAAAATGTCAGGGGCTAAAATGACTTACACATGAAATGTTAGGGACTAAAATGAGCATTAACTCTAAGTACAGAAAAGAACAAAAGCGTCAAAGCCGTGGACTCGTGGCACTGCAGTAATTTCACTGTGGTCCTCACCTTACCATGTTAAAATTATTTTACAGCATTTACACCGTTAGATTTCCTTTCATTTTGCATCAACAGATAAATATTTCTGGTACATCAGTGATCCTAAACGACAGGTGGACCACAACAAACGCGTCCCAACACAGAATCCACAGTCGCATTAGAGTAGGAAAACAAAGAACCCAAAACAACCAAAACCAGAAGAACAAGGAGAACAGAATCGTTCTTCTAGAGAGAGAGAGAGAGAGAGAGAGAGAGAGAGAGAGAGGGCTTTCTCGATCTCGAAGCATGCCGAAGAACAAGGGTAAGGGAGGCAAGAACCGCAAGAGAGGGAAGAACGAAGCGGACGACGAGAAGCGCGAGCTGGTGTTCAAGGAAGACGGGCAGGAATACGCTCAGGTGCTCCGCATGCTCGGGAACGGCCGCTGCGAAGCCATGTGCATCGACGGAACAAAGAGGCTCTGCCACATCAGAGGCAAAATGCACAAGAAGGTCTGGATCGCCGCCGGCGACATCATCCTCGTTGGCCTCAGGGATTACCAGGACGACAAGGCTGACGTCATCCTCAAGTACATGCCCGACGAGGCTAGATTGCTCAAGGCCTACGGTGAGTTGCCCGAGAGCACGAACCTCAACGTTGGGATCGGTGGTGGCTTGGACGAGGAGGATGGTGCTGCTGGGGATGATTATATTGAGTTTGAGGATGAGGATATTGATAAGATTTGAACGGGATTAAAATTAGGGTTTAAGGGATTGGGGATTTTTGCTGGAACTGGAACCCTTCCTGCTGCTGCTGGTCCTCTTATTTTTTTTGCCGGATATATAAAAACTGAGTTATTATTATTATTATTACTATTGGAATCAGTTGTCAGTATTGCTATTGTTGTTGTTGTTATGTGGTGACGACTGATGAGTGATACTGGTATGTTTGATGTTTGGAACTCTTTTTTTTTTTTCCAAATGTACCGTGGTATATGGATATGGATATGGTGGAATTTGAATCAAATAGTAGCTGAGTTATCTTATCTTGGTATATTTGGACTGTTGTGTTTGGTTTGGAGATTGTTGAAGCTGCGTTGCATGGTGGTGATGGTGGTGGTGTTGTTGTTGTTGTTTAGTGTTGTTATGTTATGGTTTTGATGTTCTGATTTATTTTTGTATTGGAAAAAGGAAGGAGTAACTTTAGAATGCCTGCTGTATTTATGCCTGCAATTGTGTTTGACTGGGTTTGTTATGGTCATGGAATCCAAATGGACCTGTGGATTCGGGTCAGCCTCCTAACACAATTCGGGTTTGCTTTCAATAACAGCAACTTCTCTGACCAGGTCCTCTGGATTGAGATCGCAGGTGACCTGCTTGATGACCAACCCAACCCTAACGCGGCTGTTGCCGAGAGGGCGATACCTATTTTTCAGTTGTTGTTATGAGTATTATTATATTTTTTCTTTTCCTATAATGGAAAATGCTACTAAATATAGATATGAGTTATGATTCTGAGTGTGAGTGGTGTGGTTTTTCAGTGTGTTCTGTTTTGTGAAGTGTGTTGAATGAGTTGGGAGCTAGAAATTGGGTAGGTAAGAGGAATGCTTCTTGTTTTGGTTAATTGTTTGAGTACAAGTAGAAACTAAAAATTGTCATTTTTTCCTTTTGTGTGTGTGTGTGTGTGTGCATGTTTTGTTTTGTTTGGGCATTGTTGTGAGTTTTAGGTAGAAGGTGCTGTGTTTGTGTGTGTATGCATGTTGGCTAATGACTCTGCATTGCTTTATCTGGAGCTTTGGTCTACTGTCTTCGTGGCTGATGCAGTCCAACCATTGGCTAATGCAGCAAAGCAGTTTTTAGCTGGTAAGTGTTTGCTTTTTCCTTTTTACTTAATTTCAATCTCATTATCTTAGCTTCAAGTATTGAACTCTTTTTCGATTGTTTGTTTCCTTTATGATGAGTGGGATTACTATTTCTTCTTCATTCAATCCTTTTTATTTGCTGGTGAAATAAAAATTTGGTTTGCGATTGTCCGTTCTTTTGGAAAAACACCTGTTTATTTTCTTTTCATTCTGCATTGCTTCAACGGCGCATTTCCTTTAAATGCCAAGTCAATGTGTGTGACTGGGTTCCAAGAAGGGGTTATCGTCTTGCCATTAGCTGGAGTAGGGGCGATATTGGTTAGTGATGATCTCCAAGAAGATGCTATATACGACCTTGTATTGAAGTGGGCTATAGCTCAGTACAGCAAACTGGAAGAAAGGCGAGAAGTTCTGGGTGCACGGCTTGCATGATTAATTCACTTCCCTCATGTGACCTGCTGAAAGCTGAAGAAGTTCTTAACCTATAGTGACTTCGATCATGAGGTTGCATCCAGGCTCGTACTTGAGGCACTATTTTTCAGGGCCAAGGCTCCACACCGGCAATGGTGATAGAATTTGTGGAGCAGGCATCCAAGTATTGCCCAGTTAAGGTTGTAGAATTTGAACTTCCCCAGCAGTGGTGTATCGTATACTTAGATCTCAAGCTGGGGGAATGAGTCAATTTGTTTCCATCTGGCCAGCTTTGTTCTCAGGCTTTCCATTTGGGTGAACAAGGGTTTTTTTCTATCAGCACATTGCAACGTGGATCGACAGGGCTCTTTCCATTGTTGTGGGCTGTTCTTGCTTGGGAATGCAGGAAAAGGGCTCAGTAAGCCTCACCATTGACTATGAATTTGTTAGCAAGTGCAAAGGCAACTACACATTCACAGGAGGGAAGGCCGTTGGCTATAGATACTTGTTTGCCATTTGATGGGCTTCGTTCATAGCTGAGGATTGTCTTTACTTCATTAATGGTGTGCTTCACCTTAGAGCCGAGCTCACCATCAGACATTAAAAACCCTATTTCCGTAATACTATTTCTTAACTTCTTATTCCAGTTGGTAGCTCTGACCCCTTTATAGCCGTCAATTTCCCATTTTCTGTTAACAAGCTGTGATGTTTTGTTAGTGTAGTATGCTGGCAATTTAGATTATGTAGCTAGTGCTGCATGAGATCAATGGGCTAATTAGGATTTAGCACTTTCTTTTATAGGTGATGATTAGGGCAATCTAGGTTCTCCTTCAGGCTTGCCTTCCATTCCCGTGAATAGCTCAAAATCCGAGTTTCTAAGGATGTGTTTTGCCATGTAGTTTGTGTATCATGATTTGGTCCAACGGAAGAAGTGGTTTTTTTTTTTGTTTTGTTTTTTGGGCTTAAAACTACAGTATGAGACTGAAAATATGTTGACATGTAATGTTAAGGTGATTTTGTCAAATGATTAAAATCCATGGATTAGGATGTGCGAGTTAAAATTCAAACATGCTAGACAAGTTTTTGATTGGATTTATTACTGAGGATGAGAGTCTTTAATATAGAGTACGACTATTCTGCCTTATCTTTTGCATTGGGTCTCAAGATAAATTCTTAATTTTCTGGGTTAATATTTGTCCTGATCAATAATAAATATAGTGCGTATATATGGTCAGAGTACCGCCAAAATATGTGGAGGGATTGAATAATGATTCTGTCATGCAATACTTTCCTCTTTGCTGGACAGGGAATCCTATTCTACCTCATTAAAAAGGATCAAAATTCTGAATTCTGCTGTGGAGGTTGTGGAATCCAATTCCTTATGAACGCAAGATAAAACCATAAAAATGCAGAAAGTTCAGGATTTTGTTTTGTTTGGTCAAGGAAATTTGATTGTATTTATTCACTTAACATACCCAACTACCCACAGGATTAAATATTACAAGTTTAATATCAGTTCCTTAGTCGGCTAAAGTTCAAAGGCTAAACAAAATCAATACATGCTAAGTGATATAGGAACACTAATTACCTAATGAAAGGCATTTTGTGGTTCATTGTTGACTTCTTTGTAAGTTTCATTTAATCTCTTAAATCCATTAGGAGAAAAAATGTTCACAGGTAGACTTGCTTTGTTGGAACTCTAAAAAATTTTCTATGATTAATCTGTCATTGTATTCTCTGATTGGATCAACTACTTTCCTTCTAATGCTGTAGAAAGCTTGAACACACAAATCAATCAAACTTAACGCCTATAGATTTAAACATTTCAAAGCATAATCAAACACATCCTCCTTTTGTAGTTTCAAGCATCATATTTTCCATTGTCGATGGACCAACAAGAAGGGTGAAAAAACATACACCAAACAGAAACAAAATCCTCACCTGTCCTGGCCATCCACCATCGAAGAATGTTGTTGAGTTATTAACTATATAAAACACAACTGTATGCACAAATGGCAATCATGAGATAACAAAACAAAGTTGGCTACTACATATCCTTTCTCAAGATCCGAGCACAGCTACTTCGAGAGAGAGAGAGATCCCGTATCCTTTTTTTCTGATGGGCTAATTGACATCGTAATCCAAAAGTAGTCCGTTTACCTCGTTTTGGTCTTGCAAATTTGTCCATTAAATGTGCCCCACTGAAACTCTTTGTCACTTAACTCTACTTGGTGGAACCAAAACTCGAGGCCCATTGAACCCAAACAACCAAACAGCAGTGGAAAGTATCCAACATCTTTGTACTCTCTGACCAACCCAAAAAGATAAACTAAAAATCCGCTAAGAAACCTCAGACCAAAAATAAAACAAAGTGCTGCCAAGCAAGTAACCTATCGTCCACAAAAACAACAGTGCTATTTCGACCAAAAGAATAAAAAATGATAATTATTTTTAAATATAAAAATAAACCTGATGATATTAAGATATTTCTTCTCCGTTGAAGCAAAACCCCTCCAAAACCTCCCACATTCATCTCTGAATTATTATCCTCCCAACCAAAAGATTCAAACTTTCCAATGACCCATTTCCATTCCTTCACTCTCTTTCTCTCTTCCCTCTGAATCCACACACCCTTCTTCCTCCTCCTGTTCTTCTTCTTCTTCAATGGCTTCTCTCCTTCCAAGGCCACACTTTTCCACAGCCTTCACCACACCCAACCTCAGCTCTTCCCCCAAAACTTGGAAACTCTTCATCCTCACCCACCCTTTCCACTCCAAAACCCTCCACAGCAACAAAAACAACAAACTAGTGCTTACCCCCACCATAGCATTCTACACACAAGGCCTCTATGTCCCTTCTCCCCCCACCAATTTAAGTAACAGAACAGAGAAAAAGAATGAGCTTGAGAATGACCCCATCTCGGTCGTCAATGAGCGAATTCGTCGTGACTACGGCAACAGGGAGGTTTCAAGGACCATGATGGACTCAGAGGAGGCTGACAAGTACATACAGATGGTGAAGATGCAGCAGCAGAGAGGCTTGCAGAAGCTGAAGGGTGAGAGGGAGGGTAAAGATGGTACCTTCAGCTACAAGGTAGACCCTTATACGCTTCGTTCTGGGGACTATGTTGTGCACAAGAAGGTTGGCATTGGGAGGTTTGTTGGGATCAAGTTGGATGTTCCGAAGAATTCCACAGAGCCAACTGAGTATGTTTTCATTGAGTATGCTGATGGCATGGCAAAGCTTCCCGTTAAGCAGGCCTCTAAATTGCTCTACAGATATTGTCTGTAAGTTGTTTCCCTGCACTCACTCTTAATTTTTAGCTTTTGCTACCACATGTAACCTATGTTGCGAGGATACTGATATGAGCATGTACAACACCAGTACCATATGATATAAATCAAATTAAAAACATGTAAAATATAATTAGAAATATGTAAAAATATTAGTTAAGTATCCTGTACATGGTTTGAGTACGTTGACTATTTTGAAATATTTGGATATCATAGCATGTAACATGGTTTTAAATTGCGGTTGGAATTGCGGATGTGTTGCGATTTAAAGCTGTTGTGAAGAATTGATGGAAAATGTGGTTGATGCAGCTACAACTGCTATCACAATGTGGTTGCAAGGACCACTGCAACAATAACATTGCAGTAGCAATTGCAGTTGTAGATCACAATTTAAAATCATGCATGGAACTCAGAGATAGAGAACTAGTTAGCTAGTAGTCAGGTATGATAGTCAGAAAATTGACGTGGTCTTAGGCAACTAGTTGTGTGATTAGTTATTCATCTCTATGTGTGAAAGCTTGATGACTGCTGTAATTATTCGAACACTCAATTCAGAATTCAGAATTTGCTCTCAGTCCTCCCAACTCTCTCGTTCATACTCCCTGGTGCTGTGTTTCTTAGTTGTTGAATGTAGTGGGTGGTGAAATAGGATTTTGCTATAAAGGAATGCTTTGCTGAGTGACTATGTTAAATTTGGTGTGCCTTTGCAGTCCGAATGAGAACAAAAGACCCCGTACATTGAGTAAGTTGAATGATACAAGTAATTGGGAGAAAAGAAAGGTTAAGGGGAAGGTTGCAATACAGAAGATGGTTGTTGACTTGATGGAGCTCTATCTACATAGGCTCAAACAACGAAGGCCTCCCTATCTGAAGAGTCCTGACATGGCTGAATTTGCCGCTCAATTCCCTTATGAGCCCACACCTGATCAGAAACAGGTGACATCTTAGTAAATGCTGTGTGTTTTGATGGAAGGAGATTAGTTAATTATGATTTTAACTTCTACTTTTACTTAGTAATTTGAAACTTCGAATGATTACATTTTCTAAGGTGCTCACAAATCAAAGCTCAAATATTCTCATGAGTTGTTTCCATCTCATCCAAATTCGTATCTGTCCAGGCTTTTATTGATGTTGAGAAGGATTTGACAGAGCGAGAAACTCCAATGGACAGATTAATTTGTGGAGATGTTGGTTTTGGTAAAACTGAGGTTGCACTACGTGCTATCCACTGTGTTGTCTCAGCTAAAAAGCAAGCGATGGTTCTGGCACCAACAAGAGTTCTAGCAAAACAACATTTTGATGTTATTTCAGATCGCTTTTCTGTATATCCTGATGTTAGAGTTGGACTACTAAGTAGGTTTCAGGTACGACTGAGGTTTTTTTTTTTCTGCCCCCCATCTTATAGTTAATTCCATCTAATGTTAGATAGCATGGACTATGGAGTAATTTAACTTCTTTGGTAATCAAATAGCGATCTGCTTTCGTCAAGTTGAATTTTGTTCTTAACTTCTCTCTAATGACAATTCAGTTGAAACTGCTTCAGAACATTTCTCCCATCCATAAATTATAATCATGATCTGAACAGAACACCAGATTCTGGTCAGAGTAATGTTTCTCAGCACTAACCTCTCAGTTGCCATTTATTGGATACTTTTTAGTTTCTACTTTGTGTAAAGCACCTTATTGGAACATCAGCTTGGAATTTTCTGACCTCACCAACTTCTACCTTATTGCTTGTGCATGCTATTGGTTATCACAGCTGTGACACTATTCTACTATTAGAATGATTTTTATTGCTTGTGCATGGACTAAATTTACAATTAAATCACTTATTCATATATTATTTACACGTCTAGTTGTCATTAGTGTTTTGGTGTCCATTTCTATGTTCTGGTTGTATTTTTATATTTTGGGGAATATTTGGTAGGTATTAGCAGTTGCCTTTGTATTCTATGGTACATGACATATGGCCCTTATTTTGCTTGCAGGATCTATATTTTCTCATATACTCGTTTTTATGTTGAATGGTTCTTCTTATAGGTTTCTTTCTACAACTTGGCTAATGCATTTAAAAAAACTGAATACATTTGTTATTCTATGCTTAATCTTTTCAGTGATCTAAAACTTTTCTGTGATTTCCAGTTGTGAAAACAATGCATCGTTCTTCTATGGTAGTACAGCATGTACTACTGCCCTTATTTGCCATTCAACATATGGCGAATTAAGCAATCCATGTTATTATGATCTTCTTAGGCTGGATATGTCTTGCTCCCTCTTTATATGTGTGTGTGTGTGTGTGTGCACACAATTCTAGCATTTCTTGTAGAGTGATATCAAAAGGACATTGTAGAACTAGAAATTTTGGAAATTATTGAATTCAAAAAAATGGTGAGCTGCATCATGGGAAAATCTTGTCATCTAGGTGGAAATTATGAATAATTATATATCAATTTTAAGACTATTTGACTTGTCACTACTTGTAGACCAGAGCAGAGAAAGAAGAGCAGTTGGACAAGATTAAGAATGGTGACCTGGACATTATTGTTGGTACTCACTCACTTCTTGGAGACCGTGTTGAATATAACAAACTTGGCCTGCTTGTGGTTGATGAGGAACAGGTTTACCAATAATCTGCAATAAATACTTTCCTTCTTGTCACTACAATGCGACCATTTTTCCTTTCTAAGTAATGATTTATGCATTGCAGAGGTTTGGTGTCAAACAGAAGGAGAGGATTGCTTCTTTTAAAACTTCTGTGGATGTACTTACCCTATCTGCAACCCCTATCCCGCGAACTCTTTATTTAGCATTGACAGGGTTTCGTGATGCTAGGTAACAATCCTTAACAAAATTATGAAGGGTGATTCTTTGTTGTCCTGGTCCTGGTATTAAGTAAAAGATTTTACAAATTTGTGTTGCACTTTGTTATTGAAAAAAAAAAAAAAATTGCTATTCCTAAATAATTTGGTTGATGACCTATGTTGGATTTTTTTCCCCCTCCCTTTAGATAGTGTCATGGTTTGTGTGTTAGAGAGACGTAAGACTAGTGTTGGGTTGTGTTATAAATAATAATTGATCTTTAAGGATAAAAGAGTTAAAATTCAATAGCATATAGTTAAGTTGATTTGCTTTAACGTGCATGATTAAGTTGGTGTTTGACTCTTCTGATCTGTCTAAGTATGATGAGAAGATCTTTTAATCCAAAAATCAAGAATAAGACTGTTGATGAGAATACAAGGCCTTTATAATGTTAAATTATAATGAGGGTGAGGGGAGAATATATGGAGTCAGAGACGATTTATCTCTTAGCTGACAAGGAAATTGGTATATGAACTCTGCACCATGTTGAAAACTCAACTTAAACCCAAACTTCTGTTACATAAAATTGGTCCCCTGCAAAATTCCACACCTCTTAGAATGACCCTTTAAATTTTTATTTTCACCTTAATCTTCTGTTTCTACTTTATAGTCTTACCTAGCATAGTGTCTTGATGTGTGTGTTAGACAAGCACTTCATCTCTTGCATGATTGGATCTTCTCATTAAATGTAAAACTAATCAAAGATCCATTAAGATAAACTTATCTCTGAGCTTAAGTATATTACTGTTGTGATTTCTTTCCTTAAGTTCCATTTCAGTTTAATTTCAACTCCACCTCCAGAAAGAGTTCCCATCAAGACTCACCTTTCTTCATTTAATAAGGATAAAGTAATATCAGCCATCAAGTTTGAGCTGGACCGTGGTGGTCAAGTTTTTTATGTTGTGCCACGTATTAAAGGTGATTCTCTGCTAATCATTTAATTCATTTCTGTACATATGCCCATGTGTATGCTGATATTTTCTAAGTCTGATATAAGACCTATTGTCAATTTAATATGAGATGAACTTCACAAGCCTAAAAAAGAGATTAAACAATGTTGAGGTGCTGTTAACATATATTTGCTAATGTACCCTCATTTCAGTACTGACGCTTTTCTCTCAACTATTTGTGTTTCAGGACTTGAAGAAGTAATGTATTTTCTTGAAGAGTCATTCCCAGATGTGGAAATAGCCATTGCCCATGGGAAGGTAGTTGTGGCATTTGTTGGTCTGCTGCTGTGTGTCACATGAGCTATTAGGACTAACTAGTAGACCACCAAATAGAATTTTTAAGTTAAACACCAATAAACTAGTGAACAGACTCTCTCTCTCTCTCTCTCTCTCTCACACACACACACACACACACAAAATGCATCTTATTGCATCCTCTTCATTGAGGATCTGCTTGCATCATATATTGATAGACTCTTGTTACTAGTGTATATGCTTCAAGGAAGGGAATGGGAAGTAGAGGATCAACACATGAGAATAAGGAAGGCAAAATTGGAAACTAATGGGAATATTCATGCAGTTACTGAATGAACGTTTTGGGGCTCTTTGAGCTGGGAGATTGGCAGAACCTTGAAGCTCTGCAATATCTTGTTTACTTATTTTCTATCTTCTTCTTCCATAGCTAATCAGTTACTTTTTATGAAGAGCTTTTCAGTTACATTACCGTTCTATTTCTGGGTTCTTAACGTATACACTCAGTTCAATAAATTATTCTTCTTTAGATGAAAACCTGTGATTGTTTGGAGCTCCAGAATTTGATTGTCTTGTATCTATATCTATGCATTATATATGTGCTCAATTGACAAATAATGATATTTGGACTTTAATTGTTTACATTGACACTGATTCTGGTGTAGCAATACTCAAGGCAATTAGAGGATACGATGGATAAATTTGCTCTAGGCGAAATAAAAATTCTTATCTGCACGAATATAGTAGAAAGTGGGCTTGATATTCAAAATGCAAACACCATCATCATTCAGGATGTTCAACAATTTGGCCTTGCTCAGTTGTACCAGGTTTTGTATTTCCTAATTTTACTTTTATGCATATGATTGAGCATTTTTTTTTTTTATATCTCAGATGTTATGCTGGATTAATTGTTGTTTTTTCTCTATATAAACTTAATCTTGTTTCAAACAAAACACTCTTTTAATATCAAGCGTGACAGAAAATTGAGTGAGAAAGATTCTTTGTAGGCTGCATGTTGGAGGGGGTGCACAGTGATACATGGGTCATTCTTCAACTACATTTGCCAACATTGTCCAACCAATTTATTGTTGGCAATTCTTTTGATATAGTATTCTGGGCTCATTTGCTCTTAATTACTGTTGATGAATCTCAACTCACCATTTCTTACCTGAAAAAAAATTGTCTAGCTTGTTGCCACTTCCGTAAGTGTTGGAGTTTTCTCAATAATATCAAGGTTGAATGCATGCCTAATTAGTAATGGTTGGTATTATCAACCCCCGCACTTGCCACCCGAAGAAAATCTAGTTTGGAAGCTTGAAGACTAATATTAAGATATAATGTCATTCATTGCCGCTACCCAATAGCTTAAGCTATTTCGAGAAATGGTTATTGAAATGGTATTAGAGTTTTGATGGCAAAATGATCTAGAGTTGTAATATTGCCATCCCATCTTTCTAAATAAAATAAGTTGAATTTCAGCACAAAGTAGACAACCTTGTGCACAGTCTATGCTTCAAGTCCAAAAGGTTCTTGTGTGAGTGGGTGTTTTAAGAATAGTCATCCATTTGCCACTATCTAGCAACTTAAGCTTTTGGGAGAGGTGGTTCTTGACAACTAATGTAAAATGTTGTAAATGTGGAAGAGAATTTGTTAGAGATATTAAACCAATCTTAAGCCTTCACCTAAGCTTCTGAGAGAATTGGTCTTTGACATTGTATCAAAGTCTCTATGACTAAGCGGCTAGGAGTTTGGTCCTTGCTGCCTCTATTATTCTAAATAGAAGTTGAATAAGCATGTTATACATAAAGTCATTTGTCATTTGTGTGATTTCACCCAAAAGTTTGAGTTTTGGGAGTGATGGTTCATGATTTAATATAAAAATCAAGGTTACAAATCTCATTCTTGTAAAGACAAAATGTTGAGAGGTGTTAGGAGAGGGATATTGGTTGCAAACCAACATTCTTCCTTGGCAAGATATGGTGACTTGAGGTTAGATCTAGTTGGAGGCTCAATTCCTAGAAAGAATAGGCATTGGAAGGCAAGTATCAGGAAGGAGATTTTGTGGTTGAGGATGGACATCTTTTCGTGGCAACGTCCAAGTAAGTTAGGAGTCAAATCAACCTATGGCACTTGTTAATAGGCTTAAAAGAGTTGTGCCCGGAGTAATTGTTATAGCTTTTGACCTAATGGGAAGCACTCAATCCAACAAGCATTGTTAATTTTGGGTCAACATCCTTCCTTGGCATAGCCCAGATAAGGTTAAAGTTAGATTGAACCATGGTTTGTGAAAAGAGGTGCTAAGTAAAGAAGTTGTGTCTTAACCTAAGAAGCACGGCCACGTGTTGGTGTTTGACACCCACACGACAGGCATTGGACATGCGTCCATATGCGTCCAATTAAAAAATAATTTTTTTGAACTCAAACACGCACCGAACAAGATTAGACACTATTCTACTTCACTGTGGATGTGGCTTGGACACCCTGCGAACATGCCTAAGTTGGCTTCTTTATTTTTTTTTTTAATTTTTAATATCAATATGAGCCCAAAATCAACTCTAGTTATTTGGTTGGACCTGTGTTGTTGAGTCATTTTATTTTGAAAATTCTTCAATTGATTAAAAAAAAAAACAAAAAGAAGAATTAATTAGATAAAAACAATTATACAAATACGACAAAAAGAAATTTAGACCAAAAAAAGACAATAAAAAAAATTATATATATATGCAATGTCTGTGTCCTGTAATTTTCTGAGTTTGGTGTGTCTCCGTGTCCCGTGTCTTGTCCCGTATCCGTGTCAATATCTGTGCTTCATAGATCTAACTAACAAAAATAACTTTTGGCCTAGTGGTAAGTGCACCCATTCCTGTAAGTGATAGTTAAATTTCAGCTTGTGACAAGGTTACGGCTTATGAATTGTTCACATTTCAAGTCTAATGGGCTCGTAGGTATATTAGATATAAAATCATTTATGTGTTGTCATATAAAAGTTTAAACTTTTGGAAGAAACAATTCATGATATTCATAAAATACAAGGTAGAGTAGGCTTGTGCATCGTATACAGCATACACTCAAATCTAAAAGGGAGCTGAAGCAGTGCTAGTGATATAAAAACAATCTTGAGCCTTCACGTAGCAAGTTAAACATTTGGGAGAGCTGGTGGTTGACAATGATGTAGCTCTAGGAAATAAATGAATCTTTACAAATGTGATGTCCAAAATAAAAAGAAAACATATATGCATTTTTATATTTCTTACACTGCTTTGTTGGAACAAAGGAAATCAGAGCACATCATTTATTTCTGCTTAACTAACATCGGTAATTGTCATCTGTTGAATGTTGTTAGTTACGTGGAAGGGTTGGGCGGGCGGATAAGGAAGCACATGCACACTTATTTTACCCTGATAAAAGTATGCTCTCTGACCAAGCACTGGTATGTTTGTGATCAATCTTTACCTTTTACTCCTGAAAATATGACACAAAATAATTGTTTTATTGATCAGATTTGTCAAACATGTCATATGAGTTAGTATATTACATCCTACTTCGGTACTACTCCCAGGCTTAATTGAATCTTCCACTTGAAATGTGGAAAATCAATTACTTAACTATTGCCTAAATCTAACATTATCCTTAGTGATGTCCCATAGGAGAGGCTTGCGGCCCTTGAAGAATGCCATGAACTTGGTCAAGGTTTCCAACTAGCCGAGAGAGACATGGCTATAAGAGGTTTTGGTACAATTTTTGGAGAACAACAAACAGGAGATGTTGGAAATGTTGGCATTGATCTTTTCTTTGAGATGCTCTTTGAGAGCTTGTCAAAGGTAAACTTCGATGTGTAATTTTTTTTTCTCCTTTCCATCTGCCACTGTTCCTAGTTGAAATAGTGCTCATAGGCAGTATAGATCAGGTAGAGCTATAAATGTCAAGCTATAAATGTCCATCTTCATCATTTTTCTTTCCTTTTTTTCCCTTCAATTTGCATCATCTGTTTTTTTTTTTTTTTTTTGGCTGAAAGCTTGTGTCTTAGCATTTTGGACTATAATTCTTGATCATCTGCTTGTTAGTTGTTGGCTTATACTATTCTTTTTCACTTCCAGGTTGAAAATCACCGTGTAGTTCCAATTCCTTATCGCTCAGTGCAGGTATGCATAGTTAAGAAAAATGTAGCACAGTGGTTAAAAATAGACGGTTAAATGATTTCTCCCCAAAAATAATTGAAAGCAAACATGCACTAAATTGTGGTTATCTTAATGTGTATGTGTTTAAGGTTCTTGTAGTTAAAACCTGCACCTTGCATCTGCTTCCCTGCTAATGACAGAGACCTCATGATTTTTACCAATACAAAAACAAAAAAATAGACCGCACTGTTTATGCATTTTATACTTTATTATTTAGGTAGACTTGGACATCAATCCTCATCTCCCATCTGACTACATAAATTATCTGGAGAACCCCATGGAAATAATAAATGAAGCTGAGAGAGTTGCTGAGAAAGACATGTGGAGTCTGATGCAATTTACAGAGAATTTGCGCCGCCAATATGGCAAAGAGCCTCGCTCCATGGAGATTTTATTGAAGAAGCTTTACGTGAGGAGAATGGCTGCTGATATAGGGGTAACCAAAATTTACTCTTCAGGGAAGACGATCTTTATGAAAACAAATATAAATAAAAAGGTATTCAAGATTATGATAGAGTCAATGGCATCAGATATACATAAAAATTCATTGGTTCTTGAGGGTGACCAAATTAAGGTAATTTTTCTTAATTTCTCATTTTCTTTAAGTTGGTTACCTTTGTTAATCCTTTTTTCCTTTGGCCATTCTCATTTGTTTGGTCCCCCTCAGTATTGAAGTTCTCTCATCTTCCACAGCCCAACATGAAATATTTGCTACATAGTTTGATCACGTTTTCAATGAATGCATTTTTACATAAAATTCCATTTTTCAAAGGTTCTATTTGGTTTAAATCAGTTTTCTTATGGCCTAATGTTAATGTAGAAAGGGGGAAAAAAAAAATTTCTTTGCCTATTTTGTTTTAGCAATTGGTATTCAATTTCATTTAGAAGCTGGATAACTGTCTCAGTGATATTTGATAGCCTATCGCAATGTAAATGACTAAATCACTAAATGGCAACGAGGATGCAATGCCATGAAAATTGAAAAGCCTAACTACCTTTTATCTCTAGGAATTATGAGTTCAATATTTTCCATTTTTCTGGGTATCATGATTGCTGGCTTATGTGTATTAATCAAGGTTTTTTTTTTCTCCCTTTTTTCTTTTCTGTACGTTCTATTAATCTAGTAACTATTAATGCATTAGGGATCCTTCCTATCTCTTAGTCCTTAGGGACATTTTAGGCCCCATGGATACGACTGCTGGAAATCTTCTGTAGATTCATCAAGGTCGCGTCTCTTTCTTAATGATTTCTTTCATGCAGGCTGAACTTCTCTTAGAGCTGCCAAAAGAACAACTCCTTAATTGGCTCTTTCAATGCTTGGCTGAGCTTCATGCTTCACTACCAGCCCTTATAAAGTACTAGGTTGTTTACCTGATCAGTTCTACCAATATTGTGGTGGTTGGAAACTTGACTAACTGCTTACTCCACAAATATATATCAAGTTGAGCAGATTTACTGCACTAAAAGGAAGGGAACTAACCGCGATGCATGCCAACCAAGACTGTATTGCATGACTGACTTGGCATTACAGGACAGCAGAACAAATTGATGCTAGCAGTTGATACTAGTGCATATTGCACTCCTTTTCCACATGGTAATCAGAACCGCGTCAATGAGGTTAGTTACAGTTGCCTATTGGTTCCTGATTCGAATGCTGAACGAGCATGAAATATAAGGTTGCAACTGCTTGTGACTTGATCTGCTTCAATACTGCACTCATAAAAGGTAAAAGGCTATACATATCATCACCAAGAACTCTGTTCCAGTTAACTTTGATCAAAATATCCTGGAATGAAGCATTCTGCCCCACTCGCTTTTCCTCTTTTTTTTTCCTTATCTCTAAAGCTTTGGTTGGAGTTACCTTATTTGGAGAAATTCGTTATAAAGATTCACAGTTTCTCGCTGGCTAATACATTGTAAGAAAACTAAACATTAATCTGGTGAATGATGCAATTTTTTTTGAGATTATTAAGAGATATAGGGGTGTTTATTGTTGTTGCCGTCAAGTATTTTTTTTTTTACCTCGTATATACTTGTATTCTCTACAGATATAGATTTACCTGTAACCGTGACATCTAATTTGTAATGAAGATCATTTGAAGAAGCATTTCAATCTTGCTGGGTAGCACTATGCCTTAATGAGTAGCAACCCTCAATAAGGTAAACTCGCATACCTTACTTTTCTTAGCAGTCAGCGCAAAATACAAATTCTGTTTAATATGCTAGTGGTATGTCTTTTACCTTTGAAACCATTCTTGCACGATAATCATTGGAATGGGTTGGTTGTGTATAGATTTCCAACCTCCTCAAATTTTTTAATTGCACTTGTTAAAATCAGTCGATAATGGTTCAGGTTCTTGTCTCAGGAATACTAGCACAGGTTCTTGTGTTAAACAGTGAAAATATTAGATAATAATATAAGTGCATGCAACATTATCTATCTGTATATAAAATTTGGATAGCTAACTCAATGGATGACATTTGCCACACAATAGCAAAGGATTTTCTCTCCACAACTTGCACCAAATTTTAGTTATCTAATTTGCCAAATATCAAACTTTGACTACTATTGCACATGCTAAATGGCATAATCAAATTCGCATGTACAAATTTGATACAACCAATTTAATCTATATTTGGATGTAATATTAAAAGGTTTTCATTTATTTTTAAACATATTTTCTTTTTTATATTATAAAAAGATTTAATTTTAATACACTGATTGCATAAAACTTTTACATAGTTATTTAAATATGTAATAACACATAGTAAATATTGATAATTTTCACTCATACTACTTAAAAAGTCACTGAAAAGCAAAAATTTAATTGAATGATAATGTAAAATATTTTCACTCTGTCAGTGCATCAAAATTCAACTTTATAAAAAAAATATGTTTTTCTTGAAGATAAAAAATTACAACTTTTAAAAAAGAATTTTTTTTAATTGACCTTTTTAAATAAGCTCTTTTGAAAAAGTACAATTTCAATCCTTTTACATTTGGATGAAAATTAATTTATGTTTTGATGTGATATTAAAATATGGTCATTTATTTTTAAACATTTTTTATATTATAAAAAAGATTTACTTTCTTTTGATATGATACAGTTGGACTTAGTCTTTATTAGGCTTCAGAAACCTCTTGGCACATATGCTGATAAAATTAAATTAAGATTTCTATGAGCATCAGAAACTGCATCTGTATACAAAGCTTGCATTTTTTTCATACCTGGATATGCATCCTTTTCGAAAATAGGCTTGAAGAAAGATGTGCTGAATAAGAAGATTAATCAAGAGTAAATATCACATGTACTACTCTCTTTATTCAAAACAGGTGCTTTTTTCTTTTCAAAAAGTTTGCTTTGTCTAAAAATCAAGCTGTGTCCAGAAAGCTAAATCGAGCACAATTTTTTCTCTATTTTTTTGTTCTCTCTCTCTCTGATACCTCTTAGAAAGCTGTCTGAGTAACCTCAGAAACCTCAAGGAGAAATAAAAATAGCTTTGGTCTAGGTTACACAAGGTGATAAAACGTTTTTATACTCCTTATCTCGCCTCATGAAAAGAATCTTATGAAAATCACATCTTATGATGTTTTGAAAGAAATGCATTTCATCTATATTCTATGTTCTATTTCTTTCAAAATCTCTTCAAAAGGATTTTTTCAAATTTAGTTCTTCATCATAAAAAAAAGGTGAGATTGTTAGCTCTAGAACCTTTCAGGAATGCTAAAGATATATGTTTTGAGCGATGACGTAACAATTTTGAGAAAATATTTTGAAAAACATCTAATTTTTCCCTTGCGTTTTTTAATTTAGCAAACAGGTTCTTTCGGATTGAATAAAATGTTCTTGAATAAAAAATAATTTCACTTTACATGTACAAACATGTTATATCTCATCTAAAGAGATAAGATCTTAATAGAAGTGAATATTATATCATGCAAAGTACATATACATGCTTAACAAATTGAAGAAAATCAATTGTGTACAAGAAATCAAGGTTAAGATCTTCAAAAAGTAGATTGCGACTTCAAAAAGTGCTAATAGAATGAAGATATAAAGCCAGCTCTGAAGTAAGGATGTTCTACAATCTTCAATCATCATCATCACAATCAATTTTATCATATTCATGCTCTGATTGAAGAATGGAAGATCGCTCTTTTACCATGAAACTAATTCCACACTTCAGAAAGTCCACTTGACTCTGAAACAATGCACTCTATAAGAAAATGAGGAAAATTTAAAATTCAAATTTAAAGTCAATCTAATTACGGACTGGCATGTCATCTTTTCTACCAACTTGGTCAACTACTCTAGCTTCTATAAGAAAGAGTTCAGAAACCATATTCAGAAAGCAAAAGGCAGTTTCTAAAGGGACCTCAGAAACCTCTACTTTATAACGGCTTCTGTAACAGATCTGAAAAAAAGACAAGCTACTTTTCTAGACTTCATTTCCAAGACACAAATTGATGATCAACACATGTCACTTGGAAAACTGATCAACGACAACGATCATAAATAAAGACCGTTTATAAATAAAGATGTTATGCTTTCAAAGAAAGAAATATGAACATTGCATAAGTGCTTAAACTCTGAAAAATTTTATCCTCATATCTTGTATAGTTCATTACATCTTGTAATAAGTTTCTTTACTTGTAAAAATCTTCTTTCTAAGTTAATGAATAGTTCTCACGTTCTTCCTTGGAAGAATAGTTAGAAAGAAGTCATTCAAGTTATCCTAAGTCATTCATTGTATATTCTAAGGAAACTTGAGTGTGGGTTAGTTTGAGTTGCAAACCCAAACACAAATCTCTGTATTCTCGATCTAGTAGTAATCAATGTGAGTTAGCTTGGAAAGGTTAGTGAAAGACTACTTGTAACGTGACAGTAAAGGTGTTTTACTAGTCATGATTTAGCTTGGAAAGACTAGTAAAAAACCACTCGGTTTAGCTTGTAGAGGCTGGTCAAAGACTATTCGGTTCAACTTGAAGAGGCTGGTGAATAACTACTTGGTTTGTGGCAGTAGGGGTTGTCTACTAGCCATGGGTAAGAGCTTGGGAAGGCTACTGCAAAGACAATCATGTTAACCTTTCTCAAGTTGAGAAAGGTTTAGTGAAACTCAACGGTAGTTGAGAACTGGATGTAGGCAGGTTGGCTGAACTAGTATAAAAATATAAGTGCAGTATCTTCTTTTTCCCTATCTCTTTTACATTCATTATTCTATGATTATTATTTAACGTTTGCTTAAAGTCTATTTTATTTACTCTTCTGTTACTAACGTTGTAGTTTAGAGAGTTACTGTCTAACGTATTTAACTTTATTTTCATTGCACCTCAAGCTCAACACTTGATAGTATCTTACTTAAGTTTTTGGATGCAAAAGAAGAAAAGATAAACGAAGCATGATTCAACCCCCTTTCTTGTGCGCTTCTCTACCTATAGTTATGGCCATGTATATATCAATTTCTAAAGCAACCAACCAGAGAAGATTAAAAATATTTATATGTGATAGTAATGCAAAGTAAACACCAATGAAATTGGTCATGTTATGTATAAGGAAGTGTTTATAAATATACATTGAATGCTATATCATAAGTTGATTAATGATTCAAATACAATTCATGGACAATTTGTTTTACTATTTGCTTTTGTATCACACACATATAATTTAAAATTGTATATCTGCTCAATTCATTTGTCTGCATAATTACGTGGGTCATAATCTAGTTGTTATAGGAAATAATATGTGCATAATATCTTTGTACAACACATTTTACAACATAGGAAGAACATATTGGTTTCCAATCCAAAACATTCATGATAATGATTTGGGCACTAATCTTGGTTTCATAAAGAACCATGAATAAGGGGGTGGATTCTTGGAGCTCCTTCCATGGCTGTGTTTTCTTGGTGTTTTCTATTATAAAGATCCTCTCCTCTCTTTCCCTATTCTCTTACTTTTTTCCATGTGATAAAATATTTCCTACTTTACCCTCTTTTACCTAAAGGTCATTATGGGCACTTTGGTAGCGCTTGGTTCATGTATCCGGGATAGAAATATAGAGACATAAACCTATTTGATGGTGGAAACCAGAACAATGGACAAAAAAATTTCTATTTCTATCCCTCCAAAGAGTGGGGACAGACTACGGAGACAGAAATTTAATATTTTTTCTTCAAATGATACCCCTATACATATTTAATATTTCTCAATGTGTCCTTAGTGTAGGTTGTCGGACCTCACCGCCATTGCCGTCCACTGCTTCTAAACCACCGCCACTAGCGGCCTACCGCCATAACCTGCTGTCGAACCCCCACCGCTGGCCACTGGACCCCCAACAACTCACTCGTCGTCGGCCACTGGCCAACTAGGTCTAGCGGCTGGTGGAGGGGTCCGACCGCCGCCATCGATGGCAACAACCGATCAAGTGGCAGCCAATGGCTATCCTAAGAAGGGAACATTTGTCTTTTATGAGCCTTTAAGTTCGAAGCTTTGATAGCATCTGCGCCAAGTATTTCAGTGGATCTCTGGTGATCCGGTGTTTTCCTTGTGGCTACTCTCATTGTAAATTATTAAGCTAGATCACCAATATACTCTATTTTTTCTTTTTGACTTTTTTTTTTTTGAGTGTATGAATAGAATTATACTCCAACTTAACAGTCACAGGCAACTTTTCGTCAAGCATGAGAAATTTTTATTTATTTTTTAAGCCTAATCAACTTATATGAGATCGACTTTAAAATTAAATAATTATTTTAGGAAATGAAATGTCAGTCAATGAACCTTTTCAACAACATAAATCCAATAGTAAATAATCATTTTGATCCTAAGATTTTATAATTGACATCAATTTAATCCTTCATCAATTTAGTCCTACAATTTCAAAATCAATAATATTTGATATACAACTAAATTATACAATAAATGCACATCATACACCTTACTACCATTGGATATGATGTGTGGTCTCACTCATCTCACTTATTTATCGAATCTAATGGTGATAAAATATGTGATGCACATTTATTATACAATTTAACTGTACATCTAACATCACTATTCAAAATTTCACATCAAATTGCCCAGTGTTAAATCTTACTAACACCGTTAACGAATCCACCTTTCTAAATTCCACATCATAACAAAAACATAAAAAATAAAATTGAAAACCAAAGTAAACGAAAGAAAAACATAGCTCCATACCGAAGAGGAAGACATCGCCAACGCAGATGTCGAAGATGGCACCAACGATCTGCTTGTCGAGGTTGAGCCACAGGCTGCAGCTCTTCCTCAAGTTAGTTAGTCGCATCCTCCGCTCCTCCTCGGCGAAGGCTAGCACGTGGGGCAAGTCGTAGATCATCCTCGTCCGCCTCTCCACGTTCTAGAAATGGCAGTGGTCGTCGATCCTCAAATCTTTCATGGACCGGTCGGTCTACCGATCTACATCCTCGAGTGGACCGGCCCCTGGACACACCCTCACCTAGCCCAACGGGCACTGACCTAACATCTAAGGGTGAGAGACACGATCACAATCTCTTCCATTAATGCTTTGCAGCGCCCCCCCCTAATTAATGCCTAGCCAGTATATATGTGCCCCTCTTGTAGAGGGAAGGGGCATCTAATTCTCTAGCTAAACGCACTCATCTTCTACCTCTAGCTAGGGAGCAACATTTTGGCACCGTCTGTGGGGAAAGGTAAAACTCTTTCCACTTGCTTGTAGAAACCCGGAAGCTATGCACCGATCGCCATCAACATGGACACATTGTATAACACACAGAATATCACCACAACCCACAAATAATGTCCATTTGCTGCAACAGAGTTTGGGTCATCACTCCACGGTCAAGGAATCACACTCTTCGACACACCCAATTGTATCTAACGGTCTTGCTCGGATTTGCGATCTCTCTCTCCACCTCCGCAAGCATCTTATTCTCTCAGAAACTCGTTGTTGACTTCAACTAGATCAGTGTGGAGGTGCCTGGCGTGGCAGAATGTATCTTGTTGTCGGCACAGGGAATTGGTGATAGTGTCGTTGTTGCGGCGAAGGAACTTCGTGATCAGGTAATTGACCATGGATTTGACGATATTTATTGACTTACTATCTGTGGTTGTTACTGTTATTTTCTGTTTGATGTATGCAGCTGCGCAACTCAAACTTTGCTCATCTCCTTGTTTAGGATGAGTTTTATGATTATTAAAAAAAAAATCCAATTAGTGGTACAACCTTAAAATATGGAATTACTAGTTGGTTGGCTAAGGCCAGGCTTTCAAGTGCTTTAGTTTTGGGTCGGTTTGGTCTTTATTGATCTGCGGTTCTGTTTTTGCTCTTTATATTGCTATAGTTATTGCTTTTCTCTTGCCATCTTCTAATGTAAAACTTCGCCACTTTCTTTTGAGAAAGTCTAGCGCTTTTAATTATCAACAATGGATAGAGACTAGGGACGTATATTTAATTTAATAATATTTTGATTCCCATGCACAACACTTGAAGATTATTCACGTTATTGGAAGAGAAATAAATTTCAGTATGTATATTATCTCATCCAATTTCTCAAACATGAGCCTTTTCTAAAATATTATATAAAAGGAAAAGGGGAAGGAAAAAAGAATTACTAGAAGAAATATAATAGAAGAGTTCAACATTGCTTAATTTTTCCATATATTATGCTTTCTGATGGAAATATATTGTACTTGATTATGGCGATCCATGCGCTACCTTATTGGTTGATGTAGAGCTTCAGCAAATTTTCAAATGTAACAAATGGATTTATTTGTTCTATGTACATTTACCTACAATTAAGGATTCCATCAATGATACGAATGTGAAAAGTGAAACGCTG
Source organism: Dalbergia cultrata (assembly GCA_031216105.1). Taxonomy (NCBI): domain Eukaryota; kingdom Viridiplantae; phylum Streptophyta; class Magnoliopsida; order Fabales; family Fabaceae; genus Dalbergia; species Dalbergia cultrata. The sequence continues at coordinate 22,031,848 of CM062353.1, read as the reverse complement.
GTTTTATGACTCATCATAAATCTTAATTACTGTAAATTATAATCAATAATTGATTTTAATAGCATAAATTATAATTGGCCCGATTCATTGGGAGTGATTGGTACCTTGCTTTTTGTTACAAATGATTTGATTTAGCGATGATTTCGTTCATTTTATTTATAACCGATAATGATTGAAAATAATTCATGAAATTATGAAATACTAATTTTGCTAGTTTCTACGCCTTATATATATATATAGTCGATTATCAAAATAATAATTATAGGATTTATACTCTACAGCCTTATTGCACTAAAATCGTTAGAAACAGATAGCTTCCTAATTTTAATACATTTTATTCATTCACTGCGTGCTCTAAATATCAATTTTGTTTGTGTCTTTCAGTCAAAGTTGACACGATATTTTTCTTATTTCCATCATCATTTATATGATTTATAGGACTTATCGATCATAATTATTATTATAACGGATAGTATCCCACATTATATGCTTTCAATATTCCTATGTGATTTGCAATTGTCAATTTATGAGCAATAAGTTTATAATAGCAATTAAGTGTAATAATATTTTGGAAGTATATATGCATTTAAGTGAAACGCGTCTTAAGTTATTTCATGCAAATTTACATGTTTCCTATTAAGTTGATATGTTTTTCTTGCCGGCAAGTACTATCATGCTCATTTTATGGTAAAAGGATCCCCTGGCATAAAAAATATTTTTAGAGATAAATACCTGGTTACGGTCCACCTTAATGTGTATATTCCTTAGTTTATCAATCTTAATATTAAGAAAATAAATAAACTCGCAATATCAACAGATTGCAATATACTATGTTCATCATTGTAAAATGTTGTTTCCGACATATTAGACTCACTCACAAAATAATATTTTAATTTCATTATCAGGCACTGAATCCTTTTGATTGCATTTCAATAGGTTTGAAATGTTGTTTTGATAAATAGGATTTCATTATTAGATACTAATAAAGCCTTTTGATTGCGAGGAGTTATTTTGGCACAAGAAAATAATAGAAACACCAATTCTCTTATTTGATATTTTGACATTACAATATTGTATTATTTTAAGATAGTGAAAACGGGGAATATAAGACAATGCCTGAGAAAGCCCTCATGAAGAAGGTAGTTCAGTATTCACCAGGAAAATCTTGTCTTCACAAATATATCAAAGACCAATGTTCACTGAGCAAACCTTGTATTTATGAGTATAAAGAAGACCGGTATTTACCAGGCAAACCAAACCTCGTCTTCACATGTATATCAAAGACCGGTATTCATCAGGCAAACCAAACCTCATCTTCACGAGTATACCAAAGGCTGGTTTTTCACCAAGCAACTCTTCTATTCACAATTATAACAAAATAATCACGCTTGACGCACATATTCAAACACAATAGCTTCATTTAGTCTTGCAAAAAATCATTCGAGAAGATTTTGACCTACCACACCACATATCAATTAAACTACTTTCACATGAACTGTACTCAAGGCAAGGAGATAGTCGAACAAAAGTAGACATAAACTTGACTCTTTTTGGAAGACCAACTCCAACCGGCCAAAAAAAAAAATGAAACCTAACTCACTCCGGAGGGTCTATAAAACATAGCCTATGAGCAACTAATTTAAGCTCAAAACTCAACACTTAAAGAAACACATGTCAGATGAATCTAGTCCTAATCATTTGAGCTCCACGACATAGAGGCTAATCTCATATTCAAACATGCATAAGCTTACCCTAACTTATCACAAAGCCTCATCAACATTGAAACCTGACTCTCATCAACACGCCTTGTTCTCATAAGCACTCAAACATGACCAAACTAGGCAAAACCCCAGGCTAATACGCCAAGCCCAGCGACCTCATCAAGAAGACAGGACATTTGGTCCTAAAGCATACCCATTGCTTTTCCAAAGTGGATATTTAGGACTCCCCTATGTCCTTTTGCTCTTACCAAAGCTTAGGGCTAGAGGGTTATATCTGTGTGGATTAGCCAAGATGACCGACCTCAATTTCTACCACTTTAGCCTCATCACTCGCACTCGACTTCGAGGCTGGAAGGCTTGTGGACCAGCCAGGGCAATCGACCTTGATTTCCAATTGTACAGTCTTTTTGCTCTTAATTGAACTTGAGGCTAGAGGGCTTGTGGATCGGTTGGTACTAGACCGACCTGCATCCTCAAATCTTTGGTCTTCATGCTTGAGTCTCTTCGACTTTACTTGCCTCAAGACTAGGAGGCTTGTGGACCGGTCGGTACTAAACCGACCTACATCCTCAAATGGATCAACCCTTGGACACACCCTCGCCTAACCCAACGAGCACCAACCCAACATGTAAGGGTGAGAGACACAATCACAATCTCTCCCACTAATACCTTGCGGGCCCCCCTCATTAATGCCTAACTAGTATATATGCGCCCCTCTTGTAGAGGGAAGGGGCATCTAATTCTCTACCTAAACGCACTCATCTTCTATCTCTAGTTAGGCAGCAACACTTCACTCTCATGAGATCCTTATAGCGGCTGCTCCGCTTAGCCAGCGTTGTCATAGTCATTGCGAAGGAGGAGGAAGATTCGTCGTTGTTGCTACTTATATTTCCATTGTTGTTGTTCTCTAGGGGAGGGACCGGGACAATTGCCCACGAAAATAATGATGGAGAATTTTCTTTTGTTTAATCTAGTTTTCAGTTTTACTTTTTAAAATTTTTTTATGATGTGGAATTTAGGAAGGTTGATTCGTGAATAGTATTAAGATTTAACATTGACAGCAATCTGATGTCAAATTTTGAAATTATAGGACAAAATTGATGTCAATTATAAAATCTGAGAATCAAAATGATTATTTACTCTAAATATAATTTAAAGTAGTCGCATAAAGTAAATATTCAATTTTCTTAGGAATGCTAATTAGTTAAGATAATTTGTATTGCTAAAAATTCAAACGCCGTAGGAAATCTTTCAACACTTAACTGATTTAAGGAACAAAAAAAAAAAAAAAAGTTAGGAACCTACCTACACATAATCAATTTCAAAAAGGAAATCCGATTTCTAATTACTTTAACCATTGGAAGTCCGCTCCATCTTAACCAATTTTACCTTTATGAAAAAATAGATATACAAAATTAATCTTCATAGAATAAGAGTTTAGTAAATAATTATTATTTTTAATTCATTTGGATAAAAAAACCAATGCTTTATTGAAAGATTTACAAGATGATATTTCATTTTTGGTACTATCTCGTATAGAAAATTAATAAAAATTTAGTATATTAAAAACTCAATATATTTAGACATAATATCTCAATATAAATTATATTTAAATATATTAAATTTTTAATATATTAAACTTTTACCAATTTTTTAGAAAATAGTTAAAAATGAAGGGAGCATTTGCTTTAGGGGGCCAAGTCGTTAATGCAACCTCAGTCGCTCATATTCCCAGGGAGCACGTTATATTTGTCCAATAAATAAAAAACAAAAGAGTACGTTACACGTAGAAGGACCACCGGCAGCAGAAAACGCATTTTCCTCCCGTGTCAGCTAACTAACAACTTTATTACATGGCATCAAGTCTGCCAACAGACACAACATCTTCACTTTTTGCCCTTGGTCTATGAAAATATTATTTTCATTTCTATAATTAGAAAATTATGTGGTGAATTTTTTATAGTTAGGTACTTTATAAATTCTTTATTATTAATTATTAAATAATTATTATCTTTATTAAATAATTTAATTTAATAATTAATAAATGAGAGATTTATCAATAGAATAAATATAAGAGGCCTATTATAAAATTCACCCCTAAAAATTTAGGGAATGTTTACTTTGCTGGAAACAATTTTCAGTTTTCAGTTTTCAGTTTTTTGAAGGAAAAACTGAAATTTGTAGTTTTCAATTTTTTCAGTTTTTCCTTAACAAAAACTGAAAACTGGAAACTGAAAACTGAAAAACTTGAACCAAACATGCCTTAAGTGTTTGTTGAGATACTAACTTGTTAAGCATGTGGTATTAACTTATTCTATTTATTTATCATATTTAATGATTAAAAAGTAAATATCTCATGCTCACATTTTTATTTTTAGATGTTAAAATAATAAGTTAATGCTCATTTTAATTCTTAACTTTTCATTTATGAGTCATTTTATTCTCTGACTTTTAAAATGAGTCAAATTAGTCCCCAACATTATAACATGTGAGTCCAGTTAGTCCTTTATTCCACTTTTATTTAATATTTTATCAATTAAATAATGATGTGTAACATTAAATGATACCTTATCATATCATTTATCATCTGAAGTAGAATGAAGTTTAAAATAATTTATTTTGATATCTAAAATTGCACAAAATGAATTACTTTATGACTGAGAATAAATATTTAAATGATTTATTTTGTATAATTTTATATATCTAAATGAGTGATTTTAAATTTTATTTTATTTCAAATGACATATAATATATTAAGGTATTACTTAAGGTTAACCATCATCATTTAATTGATAGAATATTAAATAAGAGTTACTTAAGAGACTAACATGATTCACATTTTATAATGTCAAGAATTAATTTTAATTATTTTAAATATCAAAGAATAAAATGATTCATGAGTATAAAGTAAGAGAGTAAAATGAATATTAACTCTAAAATAATACTCTTTTCTGGCCTTTTATTTTCACTCTGCCGTACTCCACGGAGGAAATGTTTTCTTCCTCCACGTAGCTTTCCAAACCGTTAATTTACTCTTTCTTCTCTCATCCTTTTTTGAATTTTAACGGTTGACAAACACATGGAGTAAGAAAAGGAATTTACGCCATGGTATATGCAAGAAATTTCGGATATGACCCAATGACAAGGAAACAAGGGTGGGTGTGTGTTTAGTCGGGTACTCCTCACTAACTCCGATTATAGATGCCACTCCGCAATTCGTGAAAGTGTCCTTCTTCTCCAATCGAATTTCAAGCCTCAAACTCAAACCTTATATACATATACGTATAGTACCATTAACCTTAGCTTCTCGTTCGCTCTGTTCCGTTTCTGTTCTGTTCAAAGTTGAACAATAATCAGCCATGAGTTTTCAAGACATCCAAGGTGGTCCCAGCCCAGCCGCTCGCTTGAGCCAGTCGCCGGCGCAGGCCGTCGCCGCCGGAATCTTCCAAATCAACACCGCCGTCGCTAATTTCCGGCGTCTCGTCGATGCCCTTGGAACCGTTAAAGACACTTCCGAGCACCGTCAGAAGCTGTACGGTTACGCTTCTCTCTCTCTTTCTATTTTTTTTTTTTTTCATTTCATTTTTTTCTTTTCTTCTTCGATGTTCTTCGTTTCTATGTTATCACTGTGCAGAGTTTTTTTTTTAAAATTTTTTTGCGTGATATTATTGGTAGGCACAATACGAGGCAGAGGATATTGCAGCTGGTGAAGGATACTTCTGCTAAGCTCAAATCGTTGGGTGAATCTGATCGTGTTGCTGATGCCAATGTACGCTTCGATTATCTTCTTATTCTATTATTATAATTTCATTAATTTTTTATTTTATGTTTTCTGCTTCACGAGGAACGTTGAATTTGATTATTATGTTAAATTTCGAATTTTTTTCATAAAAATTCAAGTCTTGTTGAACTGAACCCTCGGAAGCTAGTTAGTGAAATTGGTTGTTGGCTTGCCTTGGCTTTCCAGGAACTTTCACTTATATGTTATATATTGATTTTGGTTTTGCAATTGGCTTTAGGTCTTGTATTTGTATTTGGTGCTCCAATTTTTTTTTTTTTCTTTTCATTTGAGTCAACACCCTACTTAGTCCCTCAAGAATATTATCTTAGACAATTTGATCCCCTAAGAAAATAAACCCTGCTTGTGGTCCCTCAAGAATTAAAACTAAGGATAAGTTAGTCCCTTAGTTAAGTCTCCATTAATGGAACAACTCATGTCATGTATTACAACGTTTATGCATCGCATGAAACAACTCATTGACATCACGACATCGTTTTGGAAGGATTCAAGAAATTGCATCTGGTATTCAAGAAATCACTTCCCTTACATCATGTTATTCAAAGTTTTGAGGAGAAAAAAAAAAAAACATTGAAACAACGTCGAATTGCTCAAGGGATGTGAGTGTGATTCCCACATGTAACATGACATGCTGCATTGTTGGCTTAACAGCCACATGTGCTTTATAGATTGACGACTATCCTCACAAACCAATACCGGTCTTTTCAACATGCTTTATCCTTACCAAAGTTATCAACAGCGGATGGCAGTTCATGGCAGTAGACCAAAAATCCGCCATTTTTGCCCGCCATGGCCGCCATAATGTACAAATCTTCTCATGGCGGAGGGGCCAAAATCCGTCACGCCATGGCCGCCATTTGATAACACTAGTCCTTACTCACACGCTTCCTGGGAAAACTTCCCAGGAGATAACCTATCCCAAAATTTCTTCAAGTCAAGCATGCTTAATCGTGGAGTTCTTTAGTGATGAGCTACTGAAAAGAATATGCATATTATTGGTATAGGTAGTACCAATCAATTCATATAAGATATCCTTAATTGTATAGTCCCATACCTACACAGTCTCAAGATCCCTCCCATTATGGTATTTAATCCGTTTATTCATATATCCCTCTGCTTAGAAGCCTACCAAGAGTCGCTCCTTGTCCGTGCCTTCTTGTACTTGCGATCACTCTCCGCCCTCGTTAGTCCCGGGCGTTACATAAAATTGTTGAGGAACTGACTTGGGTGTTTAATCTTTTCTTTCATTTTTGTTTTTTTCATACAAGAAAATTATGAATGCCAGCTGAGGAAAATGAATTTAGCTTATATATATATATATATATCTGTTGTCCTTTGTTAAACCAGGCTAGTCGGAAAATTGAAGATGCTAAGCTAGCAAGAGATTTCCAGATCACATTACAGGAATTCCAGAAAGTGCAGCAGCTTGCTTCTCAGCGCGAATCAAGTTACACCCCTGCAGCTCCTCCTTCTTCTTTACCAACAAGGTCAACCATTCATTGCACAATAGTTTAGATCCAAAAAAAAAAAAAAAAACCAAGAAATAGGAAACCAGCCATTCATTTCATAATCTGATTCTTTTTCTTCCTCATATTGCCTGGTTGCATTAACAAATTTTCAGCTCTCCCTTATCATTTGTGTGTTTGTAAACAGCTCTGGATCTGGTGAAGAATCAGTTGAGCAAGACCAGGAAAGCCAACCTTTTATCAGAGAGCAAAGAAGGTATCTCAGCAAGATCTCACATGTATAAATATGTGCGGTAATTTATAAACATGTGCATCTTTGTAGGATATATGTATAGTTTATTTCTGGCTTACTTTTCTCGAATTTAGAATGCTTTGAAGAATTACTTTTGATGTTCAAGGAAATCCAATGATATAAATAAAACTGCAGGCAAGAGATACGTCTATTGGATAACGAAATCTCCTTCAATGAGGCCATGATTGACGAAAGAGAACAGGGTATTAGAGAGGTGGAAGAGCAAATTAGACAAGCAAATGAAATGTTCAAGGACCTGGCTGTTCTGGTTGACAAGCAGGGGGTTGTTATTGGTAACTAAGATTAAAATTGTGAAGAACGAAAATTTATATAGCCTCCTTGTTGCTATAACATTGATCATTGTTGTTTGCCCTATTCTGCAGATGACATCCAATCAAACATTGATAATGCTGCTGGTGCAACAACCCAAGGTAGAGTACAGCTAGCCAAGGCTTCCAAGAGTGTGAAATCCAGAACCTCATGGGTGAGTCTTGAAATCCTTTTGAAATAATAAGCTCCAATAATAGTCTAATCGTGCACAAAACCAAGATCTGGCTTCCCTCATAGTGGAGCAAGTTTGCGATATGGACATTATTACTCTTAACATTTTGTTTCAGAATGTTAATATTTTGTTGAATTCCTCACAATGGCACTATTTTGCTTGCACACTACTTATACCTCATAGGATTAGGATCCTGCTTTTAACATGACCGTGCCATGTTAAGAGAGAGAGAGAGATTCAAATTGAACACTACAAATTTTAAGAGCGCTTCACCTTGTTAAAATACGTGTTAAAATGCTTGTGTTTATTTATCTCTCAACATGACCATGTCATGTTAAAGACAAACACGAGAGGACATATCTTGATTTCGTCTTAACATCTGCATTCTGCACATAACGCGTAGGCTGCTTATAAAAATTCATGCCAAACTCTAATGATGTGCACTAGTAGTATGTGATATTATCTTTTGCTAGAAGTGTTATGCATCATTCTTATAATATATTCATTCTAATTTTACTTCTCTTACTTTGCAGTGTTGGTGGGTGCTTGTAATTGTTGTGGTGGTCGTGGTCATCTTACTTATTGTACTCATTATTTAGTGTGCGAATGAATACAAGCCGGAGAGACTTCTTTATTTCCTCATTGTTACTTTCCTGAGATTGATTTGAGTTTTGAGGAGTCTTCTGATATTCAACGAGTGTTTGTGAAGAGTGTTTTGACCAAAAGAAATGTGTTATGAGTGTGCTGCAGCCATCCACCGCCACTAGTTTGATATCTTAGCTGAGCATTAGCAGCTTGAAGTTTGAAGAAGTGGCTGTAGGTAAGGCGATTTTAGGAAAAGCTGTTCTGTATTTATGTTTTGTAATTGGATTTGTATTTAGTGGTACAGAGTGTGCAGTTGCTGCTGATAGATCAATTCACAAGTCAGTAATGTGGTATAAAAATCCTGTTTTCTTAATTAGAAAAATTAAGACTTTTTTTTAATAGTGACAAATTACAAAAACAACAACATCACTAGAATTCTCTATCACATAACGTATTTGAAAAAATTAACTAAGAAATGACTAAAATATATTTTTACCTTGAAAAATTAGCATAATGCTGGATCAAATCGAACTCGAGAGGTCACTTGCGTGCAGGGTTGAAAACAAGGATTAAATTAAAGATGTGGCTATTTCTTCACTTAATATTGTTAAAACAATTCTTGTAAGGGACATTAGGATGAGTGTGCAAGTCTTCATTGAGGTTTTACCAAAATAAAAGTCTTGCAACTTATAATTTTTATCAGAGTTTACATTAATCATTTTAAACATTCTTTAAAGGATTTAGTTTTAATACTCAGTATAAAAATGAAAAAAAGTTATAAAATTATTCAATTATGTAATACCACATTAATAGGTATGGTTCATTTTTATTTGTATTACTTAAAAAATCATTAAAAGAAAAAAGAGATTTTATTGTAGGTGCAGCAAACTTAAAACTTTTCTTCAAATTGTTTTATACTTTATTTAGAGAATGTGAAGTTTACTTAGATTTTTATTTGTATCACCTGAGTCAAATATGCTTTGATTAATGTAGGGACCAGGAAGAGCAAAACTTTTTTCTAGAGTTGTAAATAAATAAATAAATATTAATAGAAACGAAAATTATACAGCCTTTGAAGTCTGAGTGGAAGGGAGGGTAAAGTGGGAAAGATGATATGAGACAGTAAGAGCCTAAAAGGTCATAATTTATTATTTAATATGTATCACGTCACTATTACGAACATAGAATATAATATCATAGATTCACCAAAAGCAAAAGAAAGAATATAATATTATATTATATGCCATCCGAGTGGGAAAGGTGAGGCCTCCCTCTTCTCAATTGTCAAATTTTGAAAGTCTAAACTGAAACTGTTCAGCTAGACTACACCTAAGATCAAAAATTAAGATCAAGATCTCAACCTTCCCTCTTCCCCTTGCAGAGCTTCTCCATTTTCCTCCCAGAAACAAAGAAATGAACGGATAACCGATCTACCATCCTCCTCCTCCTCCTTGTTGTTCTTCTCATTGCACCACCACAACCTAGTACCTCACTACTAGGTACCACCCACCCCCCGAAAATGGCGACCTTAATGTACCACGTAATATCCTCGACAGCACTAGTGTCACTGGGCATGTACCACCTGATCTCAACCACCCGCAACTACCTCAAATCCCCCCACACCTACGCCGCCAAGCTCTTCCACCCTTTTCCGACCACCGGCAACCGCCACCTCCGCCACCTCCCCCTGTACCTCACGATCCTGTCCCTCCTCATCGCCATCTCCCACAGCCTCATCCTCTCCTTCTACCCAGACCCACTCCTCAAAGGCCACACCCCCGTCCACCGCCTCACCTCCCTCCATTCCGCCGCCCTCCTCCTCCTCTTCCTCCTCCTCGCCCTCCTCCTCCTCCTCTCCGACTCCTCCTCCACTTCCTTCCTCCCTGACTCCCTCCTCTTCCCCCTCGCCTCCGCCATCTTCCTCCTCCACTCCTCCGCCGCCTCCTCCTTCTCGCTCCTCCAGACCTCATCCCTCGAATCCCACTGCCTCCTCCTCTCCTCCCGCCTCTCCGCCGCCGCCTCCCTCCTCTCCCTCCTCCTCGCCGCCCTCCCCCGCCTCTTCCCCTTCGACGCCGCCCTCGCCGCCGTTATCGTCCTCCGCGGCCTCTGGACCCTCCAGACCGGGCTCTCCCTCCACGCCGACGCGTTCATCCCCGACGGATGCCACCGCCTCCTCGACGTCGCCAACGGCGTCGAGGGCTCCACGCAGTGCGACCTCGAGGACTCAAAGCTCAGGGCGGTGGCGCTTCTCGACCTCGCGTTCCTCATCCAGGTCGTGTTCGTCGTGATCGTCTTGTTCGCTACCTACGCGATTGTGGCGAGGAGCGTTGGCGTGAGGAGGCTCGGATCCTATGAGGCGCTGCCCACAAATTCCAACGCTGGGGACGGGAACCACCATAGTGTTGTCCAGATGAAAGCCTTGGCTGGCACACAGGCTTGAATGAATCTTCTCTCACTTTTTTTTTTTTGGCCTTTTAGGTTTATTTTATTTTTGTAGTGTGATTGTTGGGTATTTTTTGTTTATTTTCAGATGGGTTAGTTACAGTGCGACTTTTGCATTTGTGAAACGCTGGAATTTGAATTTTTGTGAATATAGCAAATGGATACTTAATGAGATCGTGTCGTGTAGTGTAGTTGCTGGAATCTGATATTATTATTTTGCATATTCTTGTTTGAGGAATGGCTTTCACTTGCTTTCATTTTAGGATTTAAAGTGCTTTTGATGATGGATTCTTTTGTCTTTCTCTGCTGCTGATCAGGAAATGCTCCGTTTGTAGAATTGAAGCTTTTGAATTTAATGACCTGTGGCACGAAAATCTGCTAATGGCTGGATTCTTTCTTGTGTCTTACAATATGGGAAATCAGGTTTTGATGTGCGCTCATGGGAGATGAAAATGATATTGATTTGGTAGCTGTTAGTGCATAAATAGCCAGTTAAGCATCGGATTTTACAGATTCTCAGAATGCCTGAAAAACTCCTGCACTAGTGTCCAGGTTGAGCCAAACATGGTATATGAATATTTTGTGGGCAGAACATAACTATATTGTCTAATTTGGCAGGTAAATACTTTTAGTGTGTTTTTGTGAGTTTGATTTTGGAAGGGAAGGGAAGGTGTTTGCAGGGTAAAATTTGAAAGTTTATTCTACAAAGCCCTTTCTTTCTCTTCCTTCCCTTCCAAAAGTCAAATTCACAAAGACATGCTAAAAGAATTTCAGCTGGAAAGCGTGTACTAATGAATCTAAGGTTTAAGCTATTGCCTCACCATTATGAAAAAGGGAAAGTGGTCTCTGTGCATAGTTCAGTATATTGTTCAATTTTGGAGATGGTATCCTCTCAAGATTACTTTAGGGCTTTAGGCTAGTGGCACTGTAGGATGGCTTGTTTGCACAAATTGAAGTTTTAAGTAGATCTTTTTTTGATCTTCTTGGTGAGCTGTTGATATTGAAGTGGTTGCATCTCTGAAAAATTGCATTAAATTTATGTCTAGCTATGCTCCGTGATCTCAATTTGCCTGTTAGCTGGGTTTACTGATCCTATTCCTTCATGGTTGATATGACTGCATGTTACTCTTTCTGATACCAGATATTTTATTGAGGCTATGGCCCATCTGCCATTGTTTTTATTTGGTCTGATGTTGTGCATAGCTTGTAATTTAAAGTTCTTTGTCTACAGAATATTACTATATTACTCTGATAGCTACTATGTATGAAAGTACTGTATTTATGAAGTACCGCTACAGGGTATCCTTTGTTGCACACTTGCACATCAGCATTGTAAGTAACATAGCTAGTGGACCCGCCGCCTTTCAGAAAAAAATGAGTTTGAATTATTTTGTTTTCCATTCTTTGCACGGTAGAAAAGTGAGTTCTACAATAATGTCATTATCGACTAAATATATAGATTGGTTTGAGACGAAATAATTTATCATCACCATTTCAGAGGCGTATGCGATAACTCTGCCTCTATTCTTGCTGCGGCCATGTGTTCAAATTTCCCATTTTGTGATCCACTAGCACATGAAATGCATATTTTCTGGGTAGCAGCCCACTGTTGCATGTGTAATGTATATTTTAAGGGTAGATATTGTTTTCCTTTTCCTTAAGAAAGAATGATTCTTTTGATGGGCAATGTGGATGCGTCGGGGCTGAAGTTGCTGTTTTTGATCACTAAAACAGTTTGTATTGTAGACTATCATTCTTTCCTCCCACGTTTCTTTTCTGTCCGAATTGTACATGATGAAAACATGGAAAGCGTTCAAGCGCTTCTGATTTATCGCATTCTCTGTCACCATTGATTCAGCAGCCTACAATGCTTCATGTATCTGAAAATATGGATATCAACATCTTTTTCCGCAGAAACTTAAAATGCATCAAACTATAAGATCTAGAGAACGTGAAGCATTTATGGGCCAGTAGTATAAGATTTTAAAGTTTTCGATTTGATTCTTTAAAGTGAGTAGGAGGCTAGTAAAGTGTAAAAGTGATGGGTTGATCACCTTTGAATTATTGAGTGGGACTCATACAAGATACATACATGATGAAAGTTATTGATATAATGGTGTTTAATTCTTCACTTTTATATTTTATCAACCTTCTCATTTTAGGAGTTAAAGTTTTACAATGCAAACTCTTCTCTCCTTTTATTATTCAATTAATTTTTAAACTTAACAAACATATCCTAACAGTATCCACTTTATATATGCTACGTGATTCAAGCCTAGTCATGCAAGGGAATTGGATCGATCTAGTTCCTTGATCCATCTAATTGGTTCATCACACCCAGCAGGATCAAACCCCCTTACTGATATCTGAACGTTTCCTTTATTGAATATCTTTAAGTGATCATTGAGTGATTTTACTGCCTAACGTAATTAGCGGCTCAGTCTTAGTTGTCTTGAAACAGAGAATTGACAATTCCGATAAAAATTCATTCTCGGCGTTAAAATATAGCATGTTCCTAGTTTACTTTGAAGATTCTAACTCTATGAAACTTTAGTGTAACCTTAGTCTAGAGACCAATCAGTCTAGCTCAATATTTGACCGGTTGAACTCCTTAAAACTTTTGGAATAGGAACCGAGATGAAAACGGATGGCACAAAATTGGATTAGACAAAAGAAAAATGTTGTGTACTAATTTAATATGGGACATCATATTCTTATTTAAATAGGGTGTATACTTCATCCAACGGTAGATGAAAAGTGAATCGGCATGATGTTTCATGATAAGTGAGTCGGCACGATGTTTCATACTAAGTGAGTACAAATAATACAACTCTTAGACAAATGGTCTAATATTTTAAAGAAGTAGAGCTACCTGTGAAAATACAGTACCCATTGCTTTAACTATGCCACATTGGTGATGGCCAATAGTTGTCATTTTACTTGAACGCTATAAAAATTAAGGGTGCAAATTAAGGGTGTTTTTGGGTTTTATTTTTTTAAAAAAAAGAGAGAGAGAGGAAAGACGAAGGATTTGTAGAGTAAATTTCTTAAATTCATAATTTTCAAACTTAATTTCTTCCCTCCATTCCTCTCTAAATTTTGAAACTCATAAATGCACCCTAATGAAAATACGCCTCTTTCTCAATACACATGGTTTGTGTCTAGATGACACGAGTCGCAGAAAGCATCATAGCATGCTTCATTTTGCCAGGCCAAGGGCAACAAATGACAACTTTCCTCTGAGCTAAGGGAACAACCATTCGTAAGTAGATGTGTTTGATTATTCTATCACCAAATTAGCTTATAGTTAAAAAGTTATTTGAGGAATCTTTTTAAAAAATTACTAATTAGTTTCACTTCAAATAAGCAAGTTCGAACATGCTAGTATATGTTTGGATTGATACAATATGGCATAGTGAGATGGGAGTGAAATTTTAATCAATTCCATTGTTTGAATTTGATAAATTTAGTTGAAGTTAAAAGGAGATAGATGAACTTCATTCTACCCAATACTATCATCTTTTACTATTTTCATTATCCCAAATTGGAGGGAATGAGATGAAATGAAAACTAAAAATTATAATTTTATTCTTCTAACTATCTATTAGTAATATTCTACTAAGATTACTATAGGAATAAAAAGTTTAAAATTATAACAATCATGTTTTATTCCATTAATATATCCAAACAATAAAGTAAAACAATTTTATCACTTCACTCACCGTTCCACTCCGATTTACTCTACCTCTCTCCACTCCACCCCTCTACTTACAACAGATCCAAGCATTCCTCAGTTCAAATTGAAGCAAACAACTGTTACCTTCTCAATGAAGCATAAATCACTTTCACCAAATGCTTATCAATTTTAGAAAAAAAATGAGTAAAACACCACTTTCACTTTGTATGATATTTAGTGAAACTTTTTTTTGGCTTATATGTTTTTAAGCTCTATGAATATAGATTTTCTTTATTTTTGTTCTTTTAAAAAAAAATTGTATCAATTTCGGTCCCTTTTTTTCTCTTTGCTTTTGATCCTTATTATTTTAAATTTTAATCCCAATAAATATTTTGAATACGTATTTAGTTATTATAGATATTTAAAATTTTATTTTTGCCTTCGCAAATATTTTAAAATCTTTTGGTCCTCATAAATACCACTTAATATCAAGTGACCGAGATTAAGTGAAAGGAACCAAAAATAAAATGATAAAAAAAGGACTAAAACCAATACACAAATGTTGGTTTATGGATCCTAACTATGATAACAACCACATGTCACCACTTTCGAACGTGTGTGTTTAGTGTTTCAAACTCTTAATTCATATAAAGACACAACGAAGAATGTCTCCTATCCAAATAGGAGAGTTTCAAAGCCGTTAACAATGGGCTCATGAAGGAAAATCATAAGCTAAAGTGGAAGCATCATATCGATTGAAGAACAAATGAGGAGCGCTGAAACAAAGAGCTAAAGGACAATTTCAAAATGCAATGTCCTGATGCCACCTTATCGGAAAGCAAAGGACAAGGCTACGAGACCGTACAACGTTCAGATTATTGTTCATCCATTTAAGGATCACTGAGGCTGCAGAAAAAGACAAAGAAAAGGCGCACTGAATTCATACCATCTCTGAAGAAACATTTCTTATTGCATATACCACTCCTTTCCTTCAACTGCAATTTGATAAATTTTTGTTGAGAAAACATGAAAATATTGTATATTCCCTAACGAGAGGACGCAGAAACTTCACTGTTAAAAAGACAACTAGTTTTGTGAGGCTGTTTCTTGAGAGAAAAGCCATTTGTTGTGAGTCTTAGTTTGGGAACGAGATTCCCTAGACTGAGAAAGAATCTGTGATTCCCTGGTAGCTTGCACTTGGTTTTGGGTAGAGCTTTGTTTGTTTGTATCTACTGTGTAAAACCTTTGATTTAGTGAAACTCTAACCTGAGGGTGAAGACCAGATGGCAGGGATGCCAATGGGTACCATGGAACCCTCCGTCTCCCATTACTACTAAGAGTTTTGCCTCTCATCCCTGACCCTGTTCTCATCCCAATCACAAAGCCTCATTCCCCACTTTCCATAGCGATTTGAATCTTTACGGGTAACCGTAAATTTATTCAAAAAATATAAAAAAGAGAAAACTAAAAAATACTTTTTAACATGAATAAAACACTCATAAATATTTATAATTTATTGATCACTGTAACATTATTCAACAAAACCAAAATTAAAAACTACAATACATTATGTAAATCTATTTAAAAACAATTAGGAGTATGAAAGTTGGGATATTTTGCATGTGAATATAATATATATTAAAAGGCATTTATATAAACTTATATTTACAGGAATTTGTAGAGTCTCTATCGAATAGGAACCTTAACCCACCCTCCCCGTCCTCGTGGGGACCAAACAAGTCCTTGTACCCATCCCATCACAAGTAATCCCTATGAGTATCCATCTTTGTGAGTATTTTTACCATCCCTAATTGGATGTAAGTTCCAAGTTTAGTAGTTCAACCAATATAAAAATACTGCTTGCAATCTTCTTCTCCTTTACTCTCTTTAACTTGTGCTTAATCTTGCTTTTAATTATTATCATCTTACTCTGAATCAGATTTCGAAACCTCTCTTGTAAGTGATAAATATTGAACTTTCTATATCCAACTTGCAAACCTTTTTCTAAAAGGATTTGGAGATTTTCATTTAAAAATATCCTAAACAGGAGACTTGGCTGAAAGTTATGATCTTTCCTTTAATGCATGAACATTTAATATAATAGTACTCGATTAACACCACCCACAACCAATTAACAAATTTTAAGGAGGCCAAAATCAAAACTCATATTTAGGAGGACTAAATATATATGTAAGACTCTAAGAAATTGACAGAATCCAATATACACTGTCGTCGTAAAATGGTGCATTTCTCAAATAATACAATCAGTCAATCATAGTATGGACAATGTAAAAGCTGCCCCAATTTAACAATCACCTTGAGCAAAAGCTATATAATGACCGCAACAACGCCCTACAGAATATTACTCCTACAATTACTTATACTAAACTGTGGTAAATAATGGAAATATTGGGGGAATCTGCATTCATGTTGCAACCTCCGACAAATCCCACCGATTATTCTTCACCCCGCCATCATTTTTTATATACAATGTTCACTTGTTCAGAATGGGCAAGAGCTGAAGTACATAGAGGACAATATCAGAAGGCATGGCATTTTCATTCTATATTTTCATATTTTGTTTTCATATATGTCCTGCAGGACGATCTTATTTCAAGCATTTTAGCAGACAATAAATGCGAGCACGGCAAGACTTGTGGCACTGCATCCAGTTGATCAAACATGTAATCATATAATGGTTAACGTGCCAAAAGAATTCATGTATCACCTTCAAGCGGCAGTAAATGTTGAGTCCCCCACTAATCGGTTATTGAATGGAAATCTCAGATTACAAACTCAATCTCTTGAAGAAGAACAAAGGCATTAGCCCTTTAACCAGTCTCGGAAGTAGGACTGCATCTTTTCTCGATTAGCAGCATTCCCCACATTCACAGTTGGAACTATTTTATCAGGCCTTAAAAACTGTGGAAAGAGTAAGAAACATTCACCAAAAAATGAGACAAAATAATGCAATTTCGTAGATACCATCAGGTAAGTAGTCAAACATGTAACAGTGAAAGAAAAATTTATACTCAGTTTGGACCTGAACAAAATCTCGCAGTTCTGTGAAGCTGGAGTGCTCACTGTAGGGAACCCCTATAAAAAAATGAAAAAACTGAAATAGTCTAATGGATAAAATAACTACTATATGACCATTAGAGAATAACCAAACTGAGAGCTTGTTTGACAGTCAGGACCATGACCTTAGTATGTCAGCAACTGAATGCGGATCCTCTGACTATGGACAACCACTATATCCTGGTCGCCCATGGTCCAGTGCATTTAAGTATATAGCACGGATTTCAAGTTATTATTTCATAAGAGCGGCTTTTGAATTGCAGCTCATCTTACCATATATTGTGATATTTCCTTTGGACATAGGTTTGATCAGTTCCAGATCATTGCGTATCTTTTCATTGAAAGTCCAACCTTCAAATTTTTTTATTTTAAAAGAAAAGAAAAAAGATTAGTAAAGACACCTGAACTACACTCCTGAACATATAGCTTCTCTGTAGACAACTAAGAATAACTTGCATCAAGAGACGGGTAAATACCTGTTGGACGAAATGCCAAAATTGCTGTGAATTTTTCCTTGTAGGTCTTCAAGTAATCCTTTAAGGACTAATGTAACAAGAAAACACGGATGGTGAATTATAAATGAATAAAGGAGAGCATCAAGAATATAAAACATAACAGTAGTACAGTACAAAATTAAACCTCAAATCTAAGAGATGACATGGGCAGAACATGGAGAAGTGTGTTATTTCCATTAGTACAGAGATTATCTGAAAGCTCAGGCCAACCAAAAGCTTGCAAAATTCGTCTTCTTGAAGCATTTGCATAAATTTTCACCTGCATCAAGATATTGGGTCAATGGATCAAACAGTTATGAGTAGACATATGCTTGTGACCTAAAGCTACTTCAGTCGATCCAAGACAGAAACAGTCTACACCTACAACCCATGACCCCGAATCTCACATCCCTAATGCAAATAGCTAAAATTGATTGTCCATCATACAAGCTTGGCAACTCAAACGTAGAAATCTAAGAATTGTGAAAGGATCAACGATATAAACTTTCAGCAGTATACTACAGATCGTCATAAAGGCATAATGGATAGCCACATACATGTTATAACTTATAAATTCCTGCGACGTCCCTTCTTGTCAACAGAAGCAAACAATTGATAGAAAGGGACATGGAATGAACACAATATTTGATATAGTAATCTGAAGGGGGGAAAAGCCCACATACCCCAAGTGCCTTGGAAATAGAAAGATATACACATTCTTTGCCAATACTATATGCTCCCACAGCCACTAAAGTTCTGGGATGCAATTTGAGGTGGTTCTTCGTAATTTTGACAACATAATTGAGTACATCTTCCTTGGCA
Source organism: Dalbergia cultrata (assembly GCA_031216105.1). Taxonomy (NCBI): domain Eukaryota; kingdom Viridiplantae; phylum Streptophyta; class Magnoliopsida; order Fabales; family Fabaceae; genus Dalbergia; species Dalbergia cultrata. The sequence continues at coordinate 22,012,971 of CM062353.1, read as the reverse complement.
GGAAAACTGAAGAAGAAAATAGTCACTAAGAATCATCAATTTATGTTACAAACAACCAATGATATATATCGTAACCACATGATAAGATCTATACAAATTTTAACAAGATTAGTGTCTTACTTGTACTTTGGGTTGCAATATGTGGTATCCAAATAAAGGACATTCACACGTTGATTTACAAGAAGATGGTAAGTTTGCATTTTTTTACAACCTCTAAAGTCTCCAGTGTGCAAATAACGCTGTCCATTTGGGAGGTCAAAGTGAATCAAAGCCGCACCAGGGCAATGATTAGCTTCTAACAAAGTCACTTTGACACCATCAATCAAATGTTCAACATTCAATTCCAAAGGGCAGATGTACCTATAACAATAAATATCACAATAAGTCGCTCACTTAATAGAAAAGCAAAAGGAAAAATCTTTATCAGGCACACCTTAATTTTCTGATCATATGAGTGAGCAAACTACAAAGAAAAGGAAAAACAGAGAGTACACAAAAATGAAGGTTTCTGAGTTCTTACAAAGGGTTTACCGAGAGACACATTTGAACTAGCCTTCCCGTTAGAGGAGAGCAATAAATAGGACCATGTGACCATTTCTTGCTCAAGCCACCATAGTGATCGCAATGGAAGTGGCTCAGAAAATACGCTGAGCACCCTTCCACACACCCATAACGAAATGCATCAACAGTGAAGCTTGTCCCTGCATTGCCAAATAAACTACATTTACTACTACATCCTTTTTCCATTTTTCACAACAGAACAGAACAATAATTCAAGATGCTAACTGTTGGCAAATTGATTTCCCAGTTAAATTAGTTTCATCAGCTTCATGGCCTTAAATCAACCACACTATAGTAGCCCGATAACAGATTTGGCAAACAACACCTAACCTACCACACATCTGCATTAGGCCTTCCAAGAAAAATTCTCCCAAATCACACAAAAATGCTATTAAAACAAAACAATAACAATTATAACATACCAACAAAAAAATAAAAAATATATAAAAGTTGATGTCTTGATGAAATTTGAAAAAAAAAAAAATATGGAAGAACTTTCATTTCAACCTGGAATTTTCTTATAAAACGGACAGGCACGCGTAACGCTAATTCCTTCGTGGCTGTCCTTTCTCTTGCGAGAAGATCTTGATTTCTCGAACTCCTTCCCTGTATCACGCAAAATCGAGCCCCAATTTTCAGGTGTCACGATCTTCCTCTCAGAAAAACCACCGCTCTCGCCTCCATCACCAAAATAACCATTTTGATTGGGTTTTGATTCGACAGAGGAATTTGAGGCGGATTCAATGGCATCGTTTCGTTTGAAGCCCCATATCTGAAACAGATTCGTCTGCTTCAGCTGCTTCCCCGAAGAAACCGAATCGAAACTGCCACTGCGCCTACGATCCTCCGGCGACAGCAGCGAGGACCAATCAGTGCCACAGAGATAGAAATCGGCGGCGAAGCTGCACGTTTCCGGCGCCGCCGCATCCGATCGTTTTCCCACAACGTCTGGTGAATCGTCCTCGTATGGGATTTGTGACGGGAAACCCTCCTCGTCCAGCGAAACGACGACGTCATCGTTGACATCGTAACCGTCGCCGTCTTGTGACTGTTTCTCTTCTAGCGCCGGCGGTGGTGACGCGGTGGGTAACGGCATCGCCTCCATGAGCGCGCGTAAGGCGATGAAATTGAATTGCGATTTTGGTGTTTTAAAATGAACCAGCGGGAAAACTAACGAGATTTTATTTTGCCTAATAGCGCAGAGACAATAAAATTGCACAGTATATCTTATATGTAATAAGTGGGTGGGATAAGTGAGGATCACTTGTTACATCTAATAATAAAGTGTGTGGTATATATTTATTACATAATTTTATTGTTTCTATATTATTACTCTTTTATTTTACTAGTGACTTGAAAATGTCATTCAAAACTACTTTTTTATTTTAGAGATTAATTTATATACAAGTTCGTTTATATACATAAATAGTATAAAAAAAATTTATACTCTCATTCAATTATATATTATCATATTAATAAAAGTGATTAAGTCTCATTCATGATGGAGTTGTAGTGAAACAAAATCTGAAGAAAAATAATCACCCACATAGACGAGAGATGTCCTCGATGCGATATAGAAGCTGAATCAACATTTCACTGTTTTACATCTTGCCTACATAGCTACCAAATCTGGGCACTGGCATATTTGTCACAAAAGAGATGGCCCCAACAACTCTCGTCGTTTCAGGAATGGTGGTGGAAGTTGGTAAATGAGCTGAAGTCATACTAGTGACTTGAAAATGTCATTCAAAACTACTTTTTTATTTTAGAGATTAATTTATATACAAGTTCGTTTATATACATAAATAGTATAAAAAAAATTTATACTCTCATTCAATTATATATTATCATATAAATAAAAGTGATTAAGTCTCATTCATGATGGAGTTGTAGTGAAACAAAATCTGAAGAAAAATAATCACCCACATAGACGAGAGATGTCCTCGATGCGATATAGAAGCTGAATCAACATTTCACTGTTTTACATCTTGCCTACATAGCTACCAAATCAAGGCCGCATATTTGTCACAAAAGAGATGGCCCCAACAACTCTCGTCGTTTCAGGAATGGTGGTGGAAGTTGGTAAATGAGCTGAAGTCATCACCAAAGGAAGGAGGACAAAGAACTTTATTAGTTCTTTTGCTTTGGAGAATATAGATTGCAAGGATCATAAAAGTATTTGAGCAAATGGATTCATCTAGCCAGGAAATTTTTTCTACAGCTTCATCACTCTCAGAGGAGTTCTCAAGGCACCATCAAATCCTCACCCCTTTCTTTTACATATTCTAAGCACCTTCTGATGCACTTAGAAGACTTGGGATACCCCACTTAGGCTTTGTTGTCCATTTTCGAACCATTTATTTATAATCATTGATTGTTGATTATTAATAAGTTCCTATCTTAGATAAAAAAAAAATTGAAAAAAAGTGGCTAAGTCTCACACCTATTATTTGAAAAGTTATGTAAATTGAATGATTTGATTAGATGATAATGTAAATTTTTTTACACTACTAGTGTATAGAAATTGAACTCTCATTATATATTATCAATATGAAATTATTTAAGAATAGAAATTAATAAATTTTTAACTTGTATATTTTTTATGCATTTAAAGAGATGTTGGTTACATGGAAAAAAAAAAAAGAAAAAAATATATATTGGAAAGTGGGATAAATGAAATAATAGGTGGTTATATATATATATATATAGTGTGTGTGTGTGTGTGTGTGCTCCTTCGGTACTTTTATAAATTCTAAGGTACTGATATCTTTTAGTTATTTATAAATAAGAATATGTCATGTGTCTCACTAATTCAATTTATTTAAATATAGAAAATTAAATATTGAATCATAACCATTAGAAATAAAAGAATATTAGCACCCTATGGGTATCGAAGGAAAAATCTACTTATATATAGATTTGGAAAACAAAAAATCAATAGAGTAAGAAGACACCAAAAGAATGTTACTCATCACAATCCTCTTTATTAATAGTATTTAATACAAATTTTTTTATGCATAGTTAAGTTAATCAAATAGCGATTACTGAATGATTTATGTTGAGAAAAAACAAGACAGAACAATTAGTAGCTAACTAAACTCCTTAAATATCTAATTATGGGTTCGATTTCTAGCGAAGTATATGGAAAGAGTTTTGTGGCCAAATGTTTTGTTACTTCTTAAACAACTGGATTCCTTAGGAGAGCTCTACACCTCAAATGTCACCACTAGCATTGGCAGATACCCTGGAAAGCTAAAAACATTTATGTTAAAAAAATATTAAGTTTAATTTTAATACATTAATAGTGTAAATATTTCTACACTGTCATCTAATCAAAACCTTCTATTTGTATGATTTTTTAAGTAGTGGATAAAAGAGTCAACTATGATGAATGATGTGATAATATATGATTGAATGACTATGTACAAAAAATTTATATTGTTTGTTTAGTTGGAAAAGGATTGAAACGAAAGAGAGAAAGAGGAAGAAATCCTAAAAGAATGATACAATTTTCCTTTATTTGTTTAAAAAGAAAAGATGGGAGGAAAGATGAAATTGTACAAATTAAGGTGCGAGATCCACCACTTTTTTCTTCTTTCCAACACTGGTTGGAAAGGCAGGGGAGAATCACCCAATACTTTAGCATTTCAATATTATCCCTATGCTAGTAATATAATCACATCAACAAAAACTTTCATAAACAAGCAGTGTTTTAGGATTGACATGCATATTCTTTGAAAAATTTTAAAATGACAAGGATGGTATCGATTCATATATAAATAATTTTACCAGCTAATTTTATTTTTTGTTTGGACTAGGAAAGAAGAGAAAACAAGGAGAAAAATATATTTTCTTTCCTATTATTTGGATGAAGAGAAAATGAAGCAAAAAATAGGATGAAGGAAAAAGAAAAACATGTAAAATGACATGTATATCCTTATATATGATAGAATATGTATGTTACATGCTATTCTATTTTTAAAAGGATAAAATTGTTCTTTCCAACATTTACTTCCATGCCTTACTTTTTCTTCACACATGGAAAGGGAAAACTTTTTCTGGGCTTGCTTGCATCGGTTTTCTTCCTTTCTTCCTTTTTGTTTAAACCAAACAACCTAATAAATTTAATTCTTCCATTTTCTCTTCCTTTATTTTCTCCTCCCTTATTTTCTTCAAAACCAAACAATGGGTTAATGCTATTGTAATACCTCAAATTTTAAATAAAAGGGTTAAAAAAAATTTTCAAACTAAAAATGGTGATAATTATCCTTACCTGTCATTCCGGGTCCTGAATTTTACCAAGTCTGGACCCTACATGCTCTTGGAGGGCCATATGATAGAGCCATATTCTTAGAACCAAAAGTTTCGATAATTGTTCCTTAGAGAAAAATAAGTTAAAGGGTGATTTTTAATGAATTTTATGAAATCTTTAAGCATTCCGTTTTTAATCCATAAGTTTATAAAATCATGAGAATTCCATATTTGAACTAGAACCCAAAATTTGGATTTTGATTTATTAGAATTTTGATTTTTCTAATATTTTAATTGAATCCAAATGGGACGTATTCCCTTATTTACATTTATGTTTTAAAGTTAATGGAGAGTAAAACAAATGAGGGCATTAAATGTATTCCTTTATTTATATTTATGTTTTAAAGTTAATGGAGAGTAAAACAAATGAGGGCATTAAATGTAAATAAGTGAGTTCTAGAAAGTGAGAGATCATTCTAGGGAGTGAAAAACCATTCTGGTGAGCGCTGCATCGGTCAAGTGAACAATAAGATAGTGTAGAGGATGATTTGTATGTTCTCTGGAGTGCTGCAGCGGTCAAAATCTTTATAAAAACCCCCCATTTTAAGTTTTAAACACCACAACAGACTTCAAACACTCCCCAAACCCTTATCAACCCCGAAAACACCTAACACCTCTCCCAACCCTGCTTCACTCATAAAACTCCATTTTCTTTCAGTTCTTTCATGTTTAACTTGAAGTCTTCCATCCTCCAAGCTTAATGGTATGTTATTTTGCTAATTTTGCTTTATTTCTTTTAAGTTTCCCTTGTTTAGAGGGGGTTCTCTATGATTTTCAAGGGAATGGAGCTTTCTACCTTGTTAGAGATGGATTATTGGGTATTTAGAAGTTTTGGAGGTTGATTTAGAGTTCCATTGCTTTTATATTAGATACTGTTGTCAATTCTGCCTCCTAGTGTGATGTGTGTTAGCTCTTCACTGTTCACCCCTCCAGGTGAGTGGGTTCACATATGTGATTTTTATGTTCTACATTAGAGTTATTTTCATGAAAATATGATTAATTGCTTGATTTTAGAGAAATACTATATAAGTATTTCAAGTTACCGTTGGATTACATGTTTTAAAGCTCTTGATTTTAGAGTATGAAACATATTTTTAATAAAATTCATGGGACCATATTTGTTGAACTGATTTCAAGTGTATTTGATGATAATTGTGATTATGGAAAGCTTTTATAAATGGTAAATTGGATTCTATATATGGTTTATGTATATGATATAGTTTTATGGCCAAAAATGAAGTTTAGGGAAAAGACTAGAATTATGGTTTTAACTTTGTCATTTCAAAGTATGATATTGAGATTTCTAGTTTATCAAAAGCTTGATAGTTTAATATATGTTTTAGACAATTAAATAAAGATATTTTAGAGCTTGAATCTACATGAGATTTAGAATAGTTGACGGCTATGAAGTCATAAATATCTACAAAGGGTAATCCCTTAGCCATAATTTCATAGTCATAATTATGCTAAAGTCAGATTGTTAGAGCTGTATACTCATAACAACTACCAGCTACATATTCTATGGCTTTTGAAATCACAATGCTTCAAACTGGTGATCCTTTGGACATGATTTCATAGCCACAGTTATGTTAAGGTCAGACTGTCAGAATCAGATAGGTTCAGAACCCACAGAGAATCAAAAGATTTTAAAGGTTTTTAGATTTGCTTGAGTTATGAATAGACTAATTTAGACAGTAGCTATAGAGAAACAGTTAGCAAGTTAACAGTTGGTATTAATCGTTAGCCTTGGTAGCGAGGCCCATGAGGGGCAATTTATTTAGAGAATAAATCAGTCCACAAAGGGCGTGAACTGTGGTTCACGAGAAACCATTATAATTTTAGTTAGGGGCTCTTGTTCATGAGGAACTGAGCACCTGCATATCTAGCAAAAATTATTGTTTCTCTAGTAGCTACTACACTATGAGCTTGTATGGTTTCAGGTATGAAAATGAATTGAGGAAATTGTTTTGAGTTTATAAAATGATAACTCGAACATATATAATTAAATATATGTTTATTTGATTATGAAAGACTTTTGGAATATTATTAATGTTATTATGATTTTATGCATGGTTTTTTTGGGTGTCCTATAAAAGGCAGTTTCAAGTAAGGACTCATTCATTGAGTTTTGGTTGCAAAACTCACCTTGCCATTTCGTTTCATTTTTACAGATAGAGTAGCTACCGTAGACTCTTCTCAGCCTTTCTCCCCACAATAGCATTAGAGTATCAGCTGGTAAGCTTCACATAAATGAAGCCCTTATGTATAGAGTAGTGTGCTCCAGTGTAGATATAGGCAGGATCCCGAACCACAGTGCATGATTTATGTTTTTGTGTCACGACCCAACTTAGGCCATGACCGGCGCATAGGGAACACCTTCCCTAGTAAGCCTTGAAACACCAAATTTTCCAGAAAAACGGACAGAGTTTCCTCTGTTTTTTGAACATTCCCCAAATTGAAATATAACCTGCGATATTTACAATTTAAATTCCAGCAAATGGGCATCAAGCATTATCAGAATGCGCCCTTTCAGCATAACACAAATATTTCAACATATGTTTCAAACATAATACCAAATTAGTTTTACCATCCTATTAAACATAATGCATTATATAATCCAATCATAAACTAAATTAAGTTTACAAATCCCTTTTTATAACATAATTTAAATATCTAATTCATAGATTCTCAACCTACACATAATATAGATCCTAGGACCCTGCTTATGACACATGGAGCAATTGACAAACTAGACAAAATAAGGTTCTAGTATAAAGGCCTTCTCAAGAAGGCTCACCAACTTGAAATACACTTATGGCTGAGCCGGAGGAATAGAACTAGAACCAGCACTAGCACCTATATTTGAAAAAAAAAATGGATAACAACGAGGTGAGTTTTGCAACTCAGCGAGAGATAGGATATCTATAGTTTACTAAATACAATCATAAAACAATGTAAACATAATAATGTATATGTGCTCATAAAAATATACATATAGCAATAACATGAGATTTCGTGGAAACATAACTTTACATAATCACATAATTTCAAGTTGAATGGGAGTTATCCAAGCAGAACAATAATAAGTCCATACATGATTGGCCCGTAGCCATATAAATTCAGACATGACAAAAGTCATGTACGGGTTAGCATCCCTCCTGCTAACTAGAGTTGGCCCTAAGCTATATACAAGTCCAGACATAATAAAAGTCATGTGTGGGTTAGCATCCCTCCTGCTAACTAGAGTTGGCCCATAGCCATATACAAATCCAGACATAGCTGCAGCTACGTGTGGGTTAGCATCCCTCCTGCTAACTAGAGTTTCTCACGGTGCACCGAGGCTAACGTCCTTGCCGTTAACTACAGGTTCTAACTAGGAATTTCCCCCAATTTAACTCAAAATCATGCACATTCCACTTCTAGAATACTTTCCAACACAAAATCCATTCTCATGTTATATGAAATACATTGGACATAAAATATACTCAAATTTGATAATTAATATAAAATATTCTAAAATTCAATATTTATTACATTTTAACCAAAAACATTTAAATAAGCATAACAATCACATTATGGCCTTCAAATTAATATTTTTCATTTTAAACATAAAGCCTCAATTTCCATAATAAATTATTTTCTTCTATATCAACATATTTTCAACTATTTATAAAATTTTATATTGTTTATTATGCATAAAGTAACCTACAGATACACTATCTATTCACAAATACTGGTTCAAAGAATCGAAGAACAACGTCTTTGATGCCACCAACTCAAGTATTGTCGTCCGATTGCTCTATCACTCTAGGAATAAGACAATATTAATATTTGTGAGCTAATTACACTATCAATTAATATCAATTAACTCCAATTTACTAAAATCCCCAAATTCATAGGTTTAAGAACCCTAACAATATCATAAAATAATTTGAAATTTCAATAATTTAAATAGAGTATAGTAGAAGCTTACTTACCACTTGGGGAGTATAATTGGTGAAGGAAATCACTCCCAAAACTTCTAAAATCTTCAACTCTCTAATGGAGGCTAGAGAGAGAAAGTGAGGTAAAGGAGAGGGAGAGAGAGAAAGGGGGCGGTTATGATAGAGGGGATGATGGGGAGATGATAATGATGGAGGTGGAGGTGATATATATGTTCTTTTTTTTTTTTTAAAGCTAAGAAGAAGAAGAAGAAGAAAGAGAGGAACCGAGGGAGAAGAGAAGAGAGAAAGAATGAAAAGGGGAAGAACAGAGAAGGGGATTCAGGAATGTCACGAAAAGGAAGGGAAAAAGAAAAGATAAGGAAAAAGGGAGAACTACGGTGATCCACACCACTTAATGTCCACAGTAGTCCACTCTTTTTTTCTTTTTTCTCGGTCACCACATTTTGCATATGTGATGTTGTGTTGGACTGTATTATATGATTTTTCTACTTATAAAGGTATTGTATATAATAGACTTTCATTACACCTGTTGACATCATGAATTTAGACTTCAAAGAATAGAATATGATATTGCAGTTTGGAAAATACTAGCTATGTGTTTTAAAGGCAAGTAAGCTTTTATTATTTAAATTATTTTGTGACGAATTGTACATATATAGAAATCCAGGTCACGAGACTTACATGGGATAGAACTTCTTAGGTGCCAGTCACGTACCCAGGTCAGGTTGTGCTAGCTATATTCTTAGATAAGCAACGAGTGAGAACTAAAAATGGTAGCAGCGCATGTGGATTTATGGTGTTAAACAAGGTTTTCATGTAATATAATTATTTTGAATATGAGTTTAATTTTTATGCATTGACAGTGTAAAACATTTTCACATTATCAACTAATCAAATCATCTCATTTAAATAACTTTTTAAGTAGTGGATATAAGACTCAACTACTTTTGTTGATATATCAAAATATGATTAGATGCCATGTAAAACTATTTTATACTATCAATGAATGAAAATTAAACTATAGAAAACTATAATTTTGGATTTAATTTAAATATATTGTCATCTAATCAAATTTTTCTATGTACATGACTTTTGAAGTAGTGGGATAAGGTCAACCATATTTTGTTGATATGACAAAATGTGATTTTATAAGTATGTAAAAAAGTTTTACAATATTAGTACATCAAAATTAAATTCGTTAATTTTTATGTATTGTCAATACAAAATAATTTTATACTTTTAATTAATAGAAATTCACAAAAATATAAAATGATGGTAGATAATTAGTATTAGGAAATATGTCTTAATAAGCAGCAAAAATTAAGAATGATGGAATGACACCAACAATTTCTTGGGGTATATTCATCCACAAAGAAATATAAACTCCAATAATAACTTCTACTATATGAAATAGTAGGGACAAAGAGAGTTGTACAATAACACACAAAATGAGATATACACAAAAAATAGTGGCATTGTACTTCCCAAAAAATAGCTACAATAAACTCATTATTATTTTTTATTTTTATCACTCAGAATAACTCTCTTTATGTCAAGAAACTTCCTTTGGTTTCTCTCATCAACTATCATTGCAAATGTTCTCTATTTATAATAACAAACTATCTATTATAATGTAAGCATCTCCTTATTTTTCTCTCATTCTCTAAACAATTAGTTTTTCTTATTTTATTGGGAAAACTAAACCATTAAAACAATGGAGAAGTTTTCTCCATGTTGAGGGACATAACACCTGCCAAGTCTTCCTACGTCGACTGCATGGAGGATTCTGCTATTCCGATTGCTAATCGGCGGTACTCAAACTTTTCTCTTAGTAGTACCTTTGTCAACACGTTTGATCCATTCTCATCAGTATAGATATTCTCAAGCTATAATTGATTCATCTCTAATACATCTCTAATTGAGTGATATTTAACATCAATATGTTTAAATCTGGAGTGAAAGGATGAATTCTTACCAAGGTGAATGACAGTTTGACTATCACAGAACAACTGATAGTTTTCTTGGTTGAAACCAAGTTCATTCAAGAACTTCTTCATCCATAACAACTCTTTAATAAATGCATCTATTGCTACAATAAACTCCACCTCGGTAGTGGAAAGAGTAGCACATTTCTACAACTTTGAATGCCACAACATTGTTGCTCCTGTAAACGTAATCAGATATCTTGATATAGACTTTCTTGAGACAATATCACCAACCATATCTGCATCTATGTAGCCAACTAACACATGATTGACATTTTCAAAACTTAGACGTATTTTGGAAGTGGTACGAAGATATTTGAGAAACCATTTTACTAAGATTAATGTACTAAGATCAATGTTCCTTTCTGAGATTTGAAAGAAACTAAGTCATCACTCCAACTAAGTGAGCAATATCTAGCCATGTACATACCATGACGTACATTAAGCTTCAAACTGTTGAAGCATATGGTACCTTGTCCATTTCTTCCTTTTCTTCATCTATAGAAGGGCTTTGATTTGGACTTAACCTAAAGTGATTGGCATGAGGACAGCTAATAGCTTTAGCCTTTTCCATGTCAAATCTTTAAAGTTCAATGTACTTCTCTCAAGATAAGCATATCTTCTTAGCATTTCTATCTTTGAATATACTTATACCAAGAATCTGTTTTGTTTTTCCTAAGTTTTTTTCACGGCAAAAGACTTGCTTAACTGCTTTTTCAAGTCATTAATTATGAAGACATTCTTACCAATAATTAATGTCATCTGCATAAAGTAAGATAATAATAAAATCATCATCAGAAAAATTCTACACAAAAACACAATGATCTGCAGTAATTTTTTTGTAGCCTTGCTCTCCTATAATAGACTCAAGGTTTTCCTACTATTGTCGAGGTGTCTATTTCAAGCCATATAAACTTTTCTTTAGCTTACAAACATAATCTTCTTTTCCTTTCTCTTTGAAACACAGTGGTTGCTCCATGTAAATTTCTTCTTTTAAATCCCCATGAAGGAAGGTAGTTTTCATATCCATTTGCTCAACTTTCAAATCAAGACTAGCTGCTAGTTGCAAAACTATATGAATGGATGTCATCTTCATAATTAGTAAACAAATTTAATCAAAATCAACCCCTTTTCTTTGATAGAATCTTTTAACAACCAATTTATCTTTGAATCTCGGACGGAGAATGGTTCTTTGTGCTTGATCTTGAACACCCATCTATTTTTCAAAGCTCTCTTACTTTTTGGCAACTTCACCAGCTCAAAGGTTTTATTCTTGTCATGACTTGATTTGGGAGCGTGATTTGCATGTGAGGAGCTGAGTACTCACGTAAGCCTTTTGGGTAGCATGACTCACTGAATACATCAATTATTGTGATAATCATTCTGAAAACATAATTTCATCTAAATCATTGTCCAATTCTTTATTAAAAACATGATATCCGAGTTCATAAGGCTGAAATATTTTAATATACAAAGTTTTGAAAACATCATAATCAAGTCTGCTATTCATGAAAACATAAATTTTTTCATGATCTTAATCTTAATCTAAAAATCAATTTAATACTAGGAATTTGAATCATGGATACATACTTGGCTCACTACATAAATTCTAATTGCAATTTATATCTCAAATCAATACTTGAAATATGTGATCATGTAAAGATGCTCATAACTTTAAAATAAATACGCAATATTAAAATAGGAGACGTGGTTTAGATCCTGCTTGCACAACTAGTGGAGCACTTTACTTTGACATAATTCTAGACTAAGCCTTATTGCAAGGTAAACCTCATCACTAGAACATCTACATCTACTGGAATGACAATTGAGCAAAAACTAGACCTGTAACTGTGATGAGGAAGGAAGAAGGGTGAGTCAAAAGATTCAATGAGTGAATTCCCACCCATCACCTACATGGAACAATCAATAGGATATATATGTACTATACATATATAATAAAACAATTTGATATTTACATACTTAGTTACATAAGAAAAACACCTTTAAATTCATGGATTCATGGGAAAACTTTTCTAAATTCATAGTCTATCATGAAATCATTTTGAACTTATGGTGCAATAATCACTAGAGAAATAGTAATCTCAAAGATATATATAACAGCAATAGTCTCTGAAATTACTCTGATCTCTATGGGTCTTCATAAGGCACCATATTGGACACCTAACTAGATTCCATTCTATGAATACTCTAAGGGCGATATTATCCTTTAACGGACAACTTGACACCAAAGTCTACGATCTCTCACAATCTTTAATTTACTTTTTGTTTCCCTATAGTTACCATCTAAAACTATTTTGCATATAAATTGAATAACTCTGAAAAACTCCAAAAGCTCTGGATTCATATAACTCTTACAATTTCACTTTAGCATAATTGTGGCTATAAAATCATGCCCAAGGGATTACCAACTGGTAGGCGTTATGATTTCAAAAACCTACAAAATATATACCTGACAATTGCTATGAATCATATTGAATTTTATACTTTTCAATATTATAAAAACTGAAATTCTAAGTCATATCTCAAGCTAATATACTTTCATAAACTTGATAACTTTAATATTATATTTCAAAACAGCATGATTCATAATCGTGATAACTCTGAAATCATAATAACATCTCTGTTCATAAAGCTAAGTCATACTCTATTCGACATTTTTCCAAGATGACTTAATTGATATTCTAAAAACATAGTCTGAAATATCATGTTTGGAAAAATGATGAATATCATAAATCAATGAAAGACATGGTTAACAACTTTGGCAACTTGCTAGATTATATATTTTCCAACAAATATTTTCATGAACATATAAACATTTTCATAGCACCTAATATATCAATCATGATCTCGTCGTTTTCTAAAAACACATTTTCCATGCTGTAATTAAAAATCATAATTTTTGCTAGCTTGGCATCATTTGCAAAATCACATCCATATCATATTTTCATTTCTAAATTTGTGTTTAGCAACCATAATGCTACAAACATATTTATAATCATGAAAATAAGGTCATGAGTTTAAACACACTCACTGTTTGGAGCTAAGAGTGTGTGGATACTAGCAACTTGACCTTGAAAGTTGAGAATGACACTAACAACTACTATAGAATCACAAACCACTCATGAGCATACCATAAACAAACTAGGACAGCTCTAAAGATATTGGGGAGTACCAAAACTTGACAACCACTAAGAAACTACAACACTCAACTCAAGAACATTAAGAGATATGAAGAAAGAGAGCATAAACTAACATAAATTTCTTACTTTGAAGCTTGGAGGAGGTAAGATTGAGAGGGGTTAAGAGTGGTGGGGTGGAAAAAAGAGTTTAAATGCTAAACATTTTGAATTTTGGAGATCAAAACGCATAGAAGGGGTTTTTATAGGGGCTAGAGGTCACTAAAAAGAAACTATGTCATTTTATACTATTCTAATGTTGAGGGGTATTACTATAGCAGTCAAGAGACCTAGCACACCTACGCTTGAAAACACATGATTGTTGTAGCTATTAGCAGAGAACATAGCTTCCTTAAAACCACACACCCGATCGCTATAGCAGTCTTGGACCGTTATAGCTGTGTTACAAACACCAATCATGCATAAGAGGGGCCTTTCATGCGTCTAGGCCTTCCCAGCCACATGGGTGGGACCTAGGAGACCCTAAGGCCATACCAGACTTGTCTAGGAACATGTGGTCCTGAGGTATTATATTCTCATGCAAGGACTTCATCTTATATTGGATGACCTCAATCCTTTTTTGCTTGTGACCATTAGCCATGGCTTCTTCAAAGTGTTCAAGTTCTCCCTCATATAGTAATAATAAAAACTGGTTACTAGGATATCTAATAGAATGTTGTTTAATTATATTAGATCTCCTTAGTGCTATTGGAAAAGCTAAAATTGTTGGAGATTGAACAATGAATATTGCTAGTATATGACTTAACTTCAACATGAGCATCACCTCCATCATATCGATCTCATGGATTTCATGTTCAACTTGTCTTAGTGTCAATGTTGGAGGAATTAACTATATGTCAATAGAGTTATCACTAAGTTTAAGAGCATTTTTCTGGACTTCGCCAACATCCTTAATGGCTTGATCTTCAACAGATACAGCATCACAACTTCGTACTTATTTCTTCTCAATCATATCATAAAATCTATAGCCAAACTGGTCTTAGTCATAGCCGATGAATATACAATGTCTTGTTTCTCATCCTTCGATACATGCATAAAATCTCTACACCCAAACACTCAAACATGACTATAGGAAACATTGTTTATTGACCATATCATTTGTGGAGCTTCATAAATGAAAGATCTAAAACGTGCACTGCTATTTGTAAAGCTTCTCCCCAAAAAGTCTAGGGCAACTTTAAATTTGAGAACAAACATCTAACTCTCTCTATCAAAGTCATATTTATACTTTCAACTAATCTATTTAGTTGTAGCAATTTTCGTGGTGTCATTTAATGTTGAATACCATGCTCTTTACAATAAGCATCAAATGCATGGACCAACGTATTCTCTACTATTGTCTGTCTAGATGCACTTAAGTTTCTTCCTAGTTTCACTTTCAACTAAGACTTGAAATTGCTTGAAAACATCTAGTATTTGATCTTTAGACATTAGAATGTACCCCTACATATCTTCCTAGATTGATCATTAGTGAAGGTCACAAAGTACTAACCTCCACCAAGTAACCTTTTCAATGACCTACATAGTTCTAAGTGTATCAAATCTAACATATTGTTCTTCCTGGAAGAAGGGAAACTCTTGAAAATGATGACTCCGTTTTGTTTTTCTGCTATGCAATCAACACACCTTTTCAAATGTGGTTGGCTTAGATTAGGTAACACCTTCTATGCAATTAATTTTTGTATCCTTTTATCATCAATATGGCCAAGTGTCTTGTGTCATAATTTAGTTGTATTGTCCTTCTCCATTGTATTTACTGCATTAGTGGATATATTTGAATATGTCACAAAAAGCATAGAGTACTTCATACCTTGAGCCACTACCATAGAGCCTTTAGTAAGTTTCTACTTTCAGTCCTTGAAGGTGCTACACAAACCTTTATCATCAAGTCTACTCACAGAGATCATATTCAGACATATGTCTGCAACATGCTTGACATCTCTTAATACTAATCTTGTAGCATTCTCCATGATTAGGCAAACATTTCCACTACCAATTACTTTTGAGAACATGTGATTTCCCATTTTAGCAACACCAAAATTTCCCAATATGTAAGATGAGAAAAATTCTATTCGAGCTACAACATAAATGGTTGCACCACTGTCAATCACCCAACTAGTTTAGTTGGTTATGAGATTGACAAATTCATCATTGTAAATGATGTTGAACTCATCAATGAACTCATCATTTTTGTCTTTTTTTCTTACTTATTTGTCTTTGTTTTTTTTTTTTTCTCGATCCTTCTTGAAAGCTCGTTAGAATATCTTGATGTGTCCTTTATCCTTGTAATAATGGCATACTACATGTGATGCCTCACGTCCACATGGTTATAGATAAGTCTAGTATAACTTGAAGGTCCCTCGATATCCATTTGTGTCGCTAGGAAGGCTTCGGACACATCATATTATAGAAACAACAACCTCTTATGCAGATACACTCGCCATGGCAAGGTAGTTGGCCAGCTCCTGTATGAGGCACATCCAAAGAAACTTACCATGGCTAGGTACCCCCTCATAATGGCAAGTGTGCTATTCAGTGCTTAGAAGGGATGCACTCAAACAAACTTGCCATGACGAGCCACCCCTTTACAATGGTGAGTCCTTTGGTACTAGTAACCCCCAAAATGATGCAGTTCCATTTAAATCATCCTCCCTCTATATAAATACTTCCTTATGCATTCCAAACACCAAAAATGCAAATCCTAACACTCCCAACCTTTCTTCTACCTTTCAATCTCCTCCTCATTCAATCCAATTTCCTCCAAGCTTTAAGGTAAGGATTTAACTATGGTTTACCCTAAGGCTCTTCCTTTTGCATTTGAGTATTGTTGTTCATGATTGTTGTCAAGTTTCGGTGTTCTTCCAATTTTAATATAGTTGTTCTAATGACCTTATAGTTATTCATGTGTTTGTGTTGCTTTCATGGCAGATGTTGGCGCCATTCATGCTCCCTAGAACTCCATTAGTGCTAGCACTTCACATTTCTTTCCTTCATGGTATTCAAGCATGATTTTAGAAATTATTTTGGTTGCAAGTATGAAATTATATGAATCGTTATGAATTTATGTTATGTTTAGAATTTATGCATTCAAATGCAACTCATGAAAATGTGTTAGAAAACTCATAGGACCATCTTTATTATTTAATTGATTTTATGAATTGCTTTTAACTATGAGCATGAGTGTTTTGGAATGCCGTGTTTACCCTAATGTTTTCAAGAATTATATGTATTCATGAAATTTGGCTTACAAGTTTAGAGTTATAACTCAATTATGGAATTTAGAGGAAAATTATTTATTTTTATGATTTTTAGTTATACGATAGCTATAGAAAAATAGACAATAAGTTAATGATTGTGAGATTGTTAGCCTTGGTACCAAGTTGTCTTTTGGACTACAATCCTACATCTAGCAGAGTATTTAGAGAATGAAACTTAGTTAGGTGTCCAATACATGACTTTGTTAGGTGCTATTCAGAGATCAAAGTGTATATATATATATATCAAAGATTTCTATTTCTATATTACTTTACTGCATTTCATGATTCACACAATTTACTGGATTTGGACTTTTTTGTATCTAAATATGAAAATTATTTACAGTTGATGCATCTTTTATTATTATTATTATTATTAGTTCTTGTTAGTTGTCCCATGTATGGGTTATGGGTGACAATCTGTTCATTGAGTTTTAGATGAAACTCATCCCTCATCCCCCTTATAGATATAGTTGTTGGTTTTGATCATTCTCAGCCTCTTCCTCAATAGTAGTGGTACTTCAGATTGGGTGAGCTTCACTTTCCAGTGAAATATTTAGTTTGTCTTTTAGAGTACTCTAGTGATTTTACAGGCAGGATCTCAGACCATGCATAAATATAACATTTTATTATCATGATTTAAATTTGACATGTATTCAAATTTATATATTTTCATGGTTTTTTATAGAGCAATTTAGTTATATTTTATTCTAAGATTATGTATTTCATACTTGATTTATGAAATGAGTTTATACATATTGACTATTTTTCATAAATACGAGTTGATTTATATACTGAAAATGGGAACTGCATTTATGCATGTAGCATGCCTAAGCGGCCATGAGACTTACGTTGGGATAGGATTTTCCATGTGCAGGTCATATTCCTAAGTTGGATTGTGACACTACATTTACATACTCGTTTGCCGTTCTTCTAATCTTATCTAGGCTTTGAACCCCTTGATTGGCTTCTTCCTCTAAAATCTACAACTATAACTTCTAATTGCAATGAAGAAGATGAAATCTGTGATCTTTGTCTCATATTTTCATTAAGAACGGCAGTCTTGATGCTCTCCATACTTACTAAACCATTTGATGTAGTATTTGTAAGTGAAATCTTGAAAGTCTCCCAAGACCCTGGTAAAGAAGCAAGCACCATAAGAGCAAGCACCTCATCGTCAAAATTTATGCCCATTCTTGACAACTAATCCATGATCCCTTGTATTTCGTCCAAGTGATGTGGTACAGAAGTACCTTCTTCGTATTTTACTTGCATTAACTTTGTCAAACATAACAACTTGTTGTTGCTCATCTTTGAAGCATATAACTCCTCTAGCTTTTGCCACAGCATCCCTGCATGAGTCTTTCTATACAAGTGATTGTACACATTATCTTCGACAAATTGTCGAATGAACCCGCAAACTTTCTCATGCTCGAACGCTCATGCCTCATCATATTTGTCTTCGAGTTTAAATAAACTAAACACTGGTAAATAATGGCTCTAACACTGGTAAATAGTGGCTCTAAATGCAATTTTGTGACAAATAGGAGATCCTTCATTTTGTTTCTCCAAATGTGACAATTTATGCCATTCAAAATTATCATAATTTTTTCTTCGCATCCATTTTTGTAACTAGTGGCTTTAATACCACTTGTTAAGAAATACGTCATAATAAGTAGTTGTTGGCACCAAATTTCATTAAGTGTCAAATTGTTGAACTAACATGACTTTGACAATTCGAAGGTTGACAAAAAGAAAGGGCAATTAACAATTAGTATCGTTTGACAACACGACATTGACAGTTTTATCATTTGATGTTTGACAAATCAAAATTGAAGTTCGTCATTTGGGACTTGGAATATTTTGGATAAAGCAATCAGAAGTTGAAGACAAATTATACACAAGGTTCGACAAGTCGAAGTGAGAGTTTGTCACTTGAAGATTTAGAAAATTTTAAAGATATTGAAGATGTTGCCAGAATGAACCCCTCACATTTGTTCGTCAACTGATGGTTATTGACGGTTTCCAGCGGTTATTAATAGAAGCTTGACAAAGATGTAACAAAGTGGTGATCAAAGGTCAAATAACAAAGAAAATAACTGCCAAAGCCACGTGAACAACATTTAAGGGCAACCTGAAGACAAGTGTCAAAATCCTAGAGTCCTAGGCTATTTATAAATACTAGTACTATACAAATTGTAAATGGTTGGAATTTTTACTCACACACTCACTCTTAACACGTCTCCAATGACAAAATAGAGTCCTAAGTTCACTAAGTAATTGTTCTTAACCCACTCTCTTTTGCTTTCCTAGGATTAGATTTCCTTTAAGTTCTTTGCATTTCTTTATAATTTCTATACTCTACTTTCAGTTTGTTAATCAATTTACATTATGCATTTCTTCTTCTTCTTCTTTAATATGTCAAACATTACATTCACAC
Source organism: Dalbergia cultrata (assembly GCA_031216105.1). Lineage (NCBI taxonomy): Eukaryota > Viridiplantae > Streptophyta > Magnoliopsida > Fabales > Fabaceae > Dalbergia > Dalbergia cultrata. Next base: position 21,993,258 of record CM062353.1, on the reverse strand, counting down.
AATCACAACAAAAATCACTTCACATTCCATCCTTATTCCATAAAAAATAGTTTGACACTCGATTCTTTTGGTGGAGAACCCAAGAGGAGTAGCTTTTCGCTCTCCGAATCGAGATCTTGAAAAGCAAAGACTGTCATCCAAACTCTTGAAGTTTGTCAATTTACGCCTAGTTTAGAGCAGTTTGGCCTCCTGCACAAGGAGTTTGTCAATTATTTGTTGTTGACAAATAAGTGCTAAAACCTGTCATAAACAACAGTAGAAATTAAGAACGATAAAATGGCACAACAATTTCTTTTGGTATATTCATCCACAAAAAAAATATAAACTCCAATAATAACTTGTACCGTATGAAATAGTAGCAACAAAGAGAGTTGTACAATAAGATACAAAATTAGATATTTGCCGAAAATAGTGGCACTATATTTCTTGGAAAATAACTACGAGAAACTCCCCACTATTTGGTCACTCAAATAACTCTCTTTCTCTGCATAAAGAAACTTTCTTTTGTTTCTCTCGCCAGCTTTCATTGCATATGCTTTGTATTTATAATGACGAGCAATCTATCATAATGTAAGTTTCTTCATATTTTTTCTTTGTTTCTAAACAACTAGTTTTTCTTATTTTATGAAAAAAAATAAACCAATAAAATAATGGAGAAGTTTTCTCCATGTTGAGGGACCCAACACCTGTCAACAATCATAGTGAATAGTTACTTAGCATGATTTAACATCTTTTTAATATTTTGTTAGTTGATTCTTGGTTCATAAAAATTGAACTAATTTTTAATCCGAAAAGTTTATTTGGTTAACTAAACTTTTATTTTCTTGATAAAGAAATTTATATAAAATTTGCATTAATTCTTTACATGACTCCATATTTTGGTTAAAATAATCTCTTAAATAACATAAGGGTAAAATTGTCATTTATAATTATTATCTTTTTCTTTTCTCTCACTTTTCTATAAAAAAAGAAACAAAAGAACCTAATTCTTCTTTTATTTTCTTTCCTTTTATTTTCTTTTCATCTAAACATACTTGTGGATCAGGGTGTAAATGGGCAGGGCCTGGCCTATTTTGGCACGCAAATCAAATGGGCCTAAATGGGTTGGCCCATTTACCTGCAAATAAAAAAATAATAGCCTGACCCATTTAAGGTCAAACCACGGGTCAAATCAGCTTGCCCATTTTTTTATTTTGCAATTTGAAATTCTGAAAAAAAAAAAAGTAACCAATAGCACCAATAGAGATAACACAGAGACGATGACATAGCTCCAAAAATAGTATCTACATGAAAATAGATCCAAAAATAATCCATGACAACAATGAGAATGAAATTATCTCAGAATCTCAATCATTCATCAGACATCACTTTAGGTCTTTAAGCAAAAATAACCTCAAATCACATAACAATAAAAATCATTATAGGACCCTAAACTCACATTTACTACACCTAACCTAATGGAACGACAGTCCTTCTTGTCCTTTTAGTGGTCCTCATTGCTCATTCCTATCTCACAGACTGCTTGTTGAAAAAATTTAATTGAAATAACACAAATATTATAAAATAAAATTAAACATTTAAATCTAAATAATGAAATAATTGCTCACAAAAATAAGAAAAAGTAAATGATTAAAATAAATAGCATAATAAAGCAAATTAAAATATAATAGAGTTGCTTGTTTGTTTATGGTTGAGGCATACTAGCCACTGAACTTAAGAGTATTTAGCCACCATAAATCAATTACTAGGTGTAGATAATCTTTAGAGCTAATACTCTTCTAGAGTATAACAGTCACTTCTCACTACTTCTGCACTTGAACTAATGAGATTATACAGGAATAACTTGTATGGATTACCCAAGGGAACAATATACTAATATATATATATATATATATATATATATATATATATATATATATATGCACTAATTTTATCAGATGTTGAAATTAAAAGTGTATGTAAAGTACTATAATGTTTGCTGTAGAATGGCTCTTTTCTAAACAAAAATGCTACAGTTTATATAGTTAATCAAAATAAACCATGTGGCTTTTAGATGGACATATTCATTGTTCTGCATTCAATAAAAATTAATGCTCACAATATGAATCAAATGAAACTCAGTGAATTTTCCATCATAGCAGCCAAACATCTAAACGGCTGTACTCAATGACAAACGTTTAAAACATAATCCTTAAGAAAACATAAAACGACCAAAACTACATTATTATTATTATTATTATTCATCTATCTATATATAAAAGTTGGGTAATTCTCTTAGATCATGTGATGTGTTAAATAATTTAACACCAACTTTCCACTAAAAAATTGCGTTCTCTAATGTACTATTGTGTTTGACAAATGACATCTTTTGACTTAAATAAGTAATTAATATTAATTTTTCTCATATTTACAATGATAAATTATATTACTTACAAAATCAAAATATCAAATTGTATCCCTTCTAAATTTTTTTTATTTGTTGACTTCAACAATTTTTTTTATGTTAAACCTCTGATCAATTCAAGTAGTAGATGAGAAATCCAACACTATCTTTGCTGAATTAGCAATATATGATCGCATGACACTGTCAGTATATATAAATTAAAATCTACTTTCTTTTGTTTTACATAGTTAGATAAGACATGATTAATTTGTTCATGCATCGCATGAGTTTCAGGCGAGATAAATTTTTGGGTTGAATGCCTTTTATTTATTTATTTATTTGTCAGGTCAATGTATGTGATAATTTTTAAAGTCACCAATTGGAGATTGTTGAAGAATTTTGTATGTTATGATGATTCAAAGATCATCAATTGTGTTTTCATAAACAAGTGTTTAGAAAAGTAAATTAAAATCTATTACAATTTGATAAATGATTAACGTAGAATTCATAAACAATTTATTTTGCTATATAAAATATTTTATTATCTTATACATACTTTAAAATTATATATCAATTCAATTCAATTATTTGCAAAACTGTGCGGGTCAAAATCTGTTTTCAAGAACATGTATGCATAAATTAATCTTTTTAAATGCAGCATGTGTCAACAAGTAATCTGTCACTACAGAGGCCAAATGTTTTCTGATTTTTTATTTGTCTCTGGTGTCTATGAAGCATCCATATCATTTTAACTTTTATATGCAATGATTATAATTTAATTATTGATTACATAAATTCTAATAATTTAGGTTAATAAGATGGATGACTACTAAATTTTAAAGCATAGCAAATTGTCCATCTATGAAATTGGCAGCCCCACGTAATGCACCTAGTAACAAAGCTATTGTTAATTTACCTAACTTATTAATTACTAACTGAAAAAACAAACCGTGATGCGTTTGACAAACGGCAATGACGCTGATGAGGACGATGAACGGTGGAGATGAGTTGAAATGGATGGCCCCACACCCCAACTGGGTTAATCCTAATCATATGATCATGTCTCCATCCGTACGATAATATTCTTTCTTTACCGAGAAGGCGGCGGTAACAGCGGTGGTTCAATTCAAGGTCTCTCTTCCTGTTTCATTTCAGTTTCACCCTCTTTTGCCATTGACCTTGACCCCTCGCACAACGTTGCCTCAACATCAATTCCCTTCGTTTTCCACCACCAATAGGAAAATAAAATAAACTACCATTCTTTATTTTATTGTTTATTTTGAATTTTCATATTCTTATTTTGCTTCCCTCTGAATCCTTTTTTCATTCTGTTGACGCCAACCATTATTCCTTCATTCCCTGCGGGGAGTTGTGTGTTTCTTCCTCTGGGAGGTAATCAACTAGCTTGCCATTCTTTTATGATCCCTTATTTGTTTATTTGCTCAATGATTTTGCTTTTTTATCTTTTGAAGTTCCACATTAAGTTGAATAGGCATCCTGGGTGCAATTTTCTGGTGAATTTGGCAGATCTGGATTATTAAAGGGAGCATTTTTGGGTTAGGAGGTAGGAGCTCTTTTTTTTTTTTTCAATTTTTTTTTCTCTTTTATGCTTGGGTATTTGTTTTTTATGGTGCTTTTTGGATAATTCCTGTTTGAGAATTTGTTATGTTATGCATCTGGAAATTTCGAAATATCGAAGGAGAGCAACATTGCGTTGTTTAATGGGGGCAGCATCGAACAATTTAGTGCCACTTTTCATGGGGCTAGCATAAATGGTTTTGCAACTTTTAACCTTATAATATGGAATTAGCAGCTCTAAATTGCTACCTTTTTTAACCTGTTGCATCAACTTCACTAATTTTGCTCATAGATCTCCCTCCATAATTCCCATTGGCCATAATAAGTGAAGTTCTCATTTGACATTTATCTGTACTTAACATTAGAAACATAATTAAGTGGCGAATTGTGGTTTGATCCTTTGATTCGCAGTGTAGGTGATGCGAGACTGCTGTTATTCTGATTGCTGTACCCTTAGTTTACCCCAAGTTAGGTTCTGAGACTGGCCTACTTGGAGCAACAGCTCACAAGAAAGGGTGTTTCCCTTCTCCACTTTGTGTTGCATTGTAAGTAGAACTTGTGAACCTACATCTGCTAGACAGTATCCCTCAATTTCTGCTGCATGTGGGGTCTCCTTCAAGGTGCTACATCTTCTATCCATGGGGGAGTGGATTGTTGGAGCTTTCATCAACCTCTGTGGTAGCATCGCTATAAACTTTGGCACCAATCTTCTAAAATTAGGGCATAATGAGGTATGATAAATCTTTTCTTGTTTTTTCACCTTCTGGTTGGAGCCGTATGTGATGTTATTTTGTGTGTGTTTCTTTCCTTTTTTGTAATGAGATGGGAAATAAACTTTGCAAATTTACCACGAAATCAGATTTCAGCTGCCATAATAATCCTTGACGTATCTGGTTATTATATAATATATAATTCTTTGGCCCATTCTGTATCTGTTACATAAACGGCCGTAGATTGTAACACTGTTGGTGACTGTATTAAATTGGAGTGTTAAAAGTTGAAGCCAATGTCATATTTCTATTCTAATTCACTTACTTAGTTTCATTATATATGGCTTCTTGAATATCTATATTAGCCTACTTTTTAAAATTTAATGTGAATTTAAAATAAAAAATAACTTCTTAATTGAAAATTAATTTAAATATATAAGTAATATGAAAAAATAGTGTTAGAAGTTGTTGGATAGTTTTATATTTAATGATAGAAGTTATTGAATTTAGAGTATTGTGGTGGAAGTTATAACCTTGATTCAAATATGTGTGTTCCTGCCAAAGAAATTTAATGCAATTAAGAGAAACCAAAAAGCGGTTACGAAACACAATCCTCTTTATATAATAGTATAAATACTGCAAAATACGTTGCTGTGACCAGAGAAATCTATTAATACTATTCTTTACAATATCAAATTACCTGGGAAGCATGAAGAGGTTGGGCTGTATATTTTGCAGAGAGAAAAACATTCAGTACTTGGAAGTGATGGGGCAAATGGAAAGCTGCCTCTGAAGCCAATTATATCCTTTCAGATTTGGAGAATTGGTATAGTCTAGTTACATTTATGTAAGGATTTTGTGCATTATACTTCAGGTTTCTGATTTCTGGTTTTGTTTTGCATGCATATTTCTTGATATGCAGGTATCGTATTTTTCCTTCTTGGAAATTGCCTTAACTTCCTTTCCTTTGGATATGCTGCTCAGGTACATTTTCCCATGATCTTATGGGGATACTCGGCCAAACATATGAAGTAATTTTATTTGTAGCATGCAGTAGTGTTATATGTGGTTGGCTGGTACAAATTTTGACAGATGCATTTCCCTTCCTTCTGATTGCTTATTCTTCTGTTTTATGTGCAGTCGCTTCTTGCTGCCCTTGGATCTGTTCAGTTTGTATCTAACATTGCATTTGCTTACTTTGTCTTGAACAAAGTTGTGACAGTCAGGTAAGTTAAATATTAACTGAGAGTACTGTTTAACTTTTTTGGCCTCATCATCATTCTGTTTGATGTGAATTTCAGGGACTTAATCTCTGACTTTTTAACAGGGTAATGGTTGCCACAGCCTTCATTGTTATTGGCAATATTTTTCTAGTTGTTTTTGGCAATCACCAGTCACCTGGTATGTATCTATTCCCCAGTACAACTAAATCTCTGTGGCACAGTGTCTTTGGACGGATAAGACTAGTTATGTTGCTGCTAGATAGTGCTTTAGACTGTTTCAATTAATATCTGCATTTGGATAATGGATAATTGCAATTGATTGTACCAACATGCTTTATTCAGCAAACTGCTGACTTCAAATATACTTAACTCTTCACATGTTAGGGATAAGAAGGACCATTTGTTTCTTACACTGTAATATTTATTTGAATTGATGTGTTCTCTGTACTTGTTCATCAATAAGATTTAATTCTGCTAAATCCTCTGATCATATGATAAAACGATTATTGGTTTAATCAATATGTTTCAATGCTGTGAGCTGATACATAGTTAACCACTCGTATTTCAGTTTATACACCAGAGCAGTTGGCAGAGAAATATACCAATGGTGGATTCCTTCTATACCTTCTTGTTTTGATCTTAGTTATTGCCTTGCATCACTTCATGTACAGGTGATAAATAAAATTTCATTGTTTGCTGTTAGGTTAATCAAACAATTGGCATCTTTATGACTATCATGTGGAATGTGTAGGAGAGGAGAACTTCTGCTTGCCGTATCAGGACATAACCTCAGATCTTACTGGCATATGTTGCTGCCCTTTTCCTATGCTGTAGTTTCTGGTGCTATAGGTTCATGTTCAGTGCTGTTTGCAAAATCTCTGTGAGTCAGCAACTTAAACGTGATATTATGTTTATGATTGAGGTGCACTTTTCCTTTTGTCTAAGATTGACACTTGATTTTTGTGGCAGTTCTAACCTCCTACGACTGACCATGTCCAGTGGTTATCACTTCCACAGCTGGTTCACATATTCGATCCTTCTTTTATTTCTTAGTACAGCTGGATTTTGGGTAAGGGTTAATAAATTGTGTGCATATGCTACAACCAGAAACTTTTGTAGCTATTTGAGACACACACAAATGCTAACCTAGTCTTTTCCTATGTGTGCAGATGACCAGGTTGAATGAAGGACTGTCCTTGTTTGATGCGATGCTTATTGTTCCCATGTTTCAGATAGCTTGGACTTTCTTCTCCATCTGTACAGGAATTATATATTTTCAAGAATATCAGGTATTATCCCTTTGTCTTATTTGCATGGATGATCTGTACAGTATGGGCCAACGGATGTTGACCGGAGGTTGACCGCCTTTATCAAATTTTTTGTCTCGAGTAACATTGAATTATCTTAGAAAAATGGGAATGTGAATTTTGGGAAAGCAAATCAAGTCATATCATAGAGCAGCTTTGGGTTATTCATGAACCAGGATGATGGATCTAAATTGTTCCAATGTTTTTAGCATCAGCTGCAATGTGTTATTTAGTTTGAAATGCTTCTAAAAATCAAGAGTCAAAAGTTCCATCAAATGGTGACATATGAGCCTGAAAGATGTTGCCTGCCTCCATTTACCAGTCTGATATGTTACAACATGCAAACCATCATCTGACATCTTCTAGAGAGAAGTAAACTTTTCTGCAGTTTGTGGACTAGTATTTGATGGATGTTGAATGTATTTGGATCGTTGATTTATGTGTCATGCATGACTTACCTTCCTGAAAACAGGTATTTGACGTGTTAAGGACGACAATGTTTATACTAGGTATGGCGTGCGTTTTCATTGGCATTTGTTTGCTGGCACCTGATGATTCGAAAGGTAATTATAATACTACGTTTGATGGTTTTACATTGATTCAAGAGATGCAGAGTATTATATTTAACTTACTCTGAATATTTTAGGTGCTGAGGCTAAAGATAGTTCTTCAAGTTCGATGGTATCTTCTGGAATTTCAACAGAATCGAACAGGTACATTACAAGCTCTCATGAACATTTTATGAGGAAAAGGGTTGGGTTTGTGTCCCTGTTACTCTGAACAATTAGCCATGCATTTCTCCATTTTTATGATAGAGATCTATGGGAAGGCAGCTGTGAGTGAAGCTCTGGTGGATTGTATCATCCTATTTAGGCAGCTTTTAGCATTGTCTTTTTAGTTTATGCATTGATCTTCCAGTTTGGAATTGGAACACAATTTTGTGTCATTCATTCATCCCTGTATTTTCTTTACCTTGGTTCAGCCATGATTGGTGTTTTTTTGGTTGTGATTGGTGTTTATTCACAAATGCTGATCTTGTTTATCTGTTACAGGCTAGTAGTGTCTCCTGAAGAAGCACAAAACACAGAGACAAGATCAGTTGTAAAAAGAACCCTGATGAAGATTTCAGACATGCTAGTCAAGGCAAAGGTAGTAATAATTGCATCATTACCTTTCATGTCTTATATAGCCTTCATGATCTTTCATAAGTAACAAAAGGAGCTTCTATTTCCTTGCAGACTACTTGTGTACTGTCTCTAGGACTAGGGGAAGATGCCCTTCCCACATCTTCAGTTCTTGCGATGCCAATAATGTCATCATCAAGAATGACAGGATTCAGAGGTGGTGGGCTCGAGCGAGCAAGGATTTTGTCGATGAGAACTTCTGGCTGGAGCAAGGTTCCAGAGGAAGACGACGCCGGGAAATTGCCCGAAACTAGCCGGATTCTCCCCGAGAGTCCTTGATAGTGGTAGCTATAGGATGTCCAAAGGGCCACGGTATTTATTTCTTAGGATGTTTTCACCATATTTTGTGATGGTTGCAGGCGCTGAGACCTGAAACCATTAGAATTCAATTATTTGCTCTACTGAACGCATTCATGTAAAATACCCCAAGAGAAAAAAGGAAAGAAAAGATGTTGCAAAGTTGTATATTGTAAATTGTTGTTTGTATGATTGTAAGGAAGAAAATGAAATAAAATCAGAGATTGTAATGGGAGTGTGTTTGTTAATTGGCAGTTTCACTTTCCACTGTATTCACAAGATTACAAAATTGATCTTCTGGGTTTTAATTTGCAAACATTTACGAACTATTCATGGTTGTGAATGACACTCACGCATGGCACATCGGTGTTCATCTGTCTATATGATCACATGCTGGTAACGTGAACGAAGGTCCTGGCGTGACTTCCACGTGTATAGTATAAAGAAGAACCTTCCGTTCTCAAATCACCAAAAGAAGGCAAAGTGGACCTGCTAAGTAGAACAAAACAATTTTAATAATTAAATTCATGAGCACAGGTATATCAAAAGTTATTCATTTTTTCACCCTTATTTTTACAGTTACATCAACCTTGCATCGTATTTGGGTGGGACAAAAATGGAAAGTTCTTATAAACGTGTTTGCTTTATAAAAGGTTTAATTATTTTACAAGTAAAGAGGTATGAAATTTTTCAATGGGGTTTCTATTATGATAAAAAAAAAAAAAAATATTCATAAAATATTTTACTTTCATAAATGGAATATTTATTAAATATTTAGTATTTTATAATAGTAAGATTTTATTGGAAAATCTTATATACCATATGGATCAAATTTAAAAAATTTAAACTATAAAAACTTACAAATTAAGTGAAACTACAGGACATGCGTAATAATTAAACTTCTACAAAATTACATGTATGAAAGTGATCCAAGTAAAATTAGGAAAGCTCATGGTAAGATTTTCCTTCTTCCCCCAGTAAGATCACGATATTTAGTTATTTCCCTTCACAGGTTTATCTTTGAACCAGAGAGAAAATTCTTAACTGTTAAGCATATGGACAAAAAGAGAGAGTTAGTTAAAATGGAAACCGAGTGTTGAATGGTAGTTTGTTCTTGGTTTCTTCTCCACCGACAGCAATCAGCAATTTGATGTAGATGGATACCTACAAGACAAAACCTTCCAATCAAAAAACCCAATGCAGGCGAAACCACCTGAACTATAAAAACATTGTAACAACCAGCCCACATTTCCAGCGTTAACAACGTTTGCCCCAAACTCCAAAAACCCCCACACTGCAACCGAAAACCAATAATAATAATAATAAAAAAAAACATGGATCCAACGGAAAAACAACCACCCTCCATAGAGCTCAGACTAATATCCTGCAAGGGCCTCAGAGCCTTCAACTTCTTCCAGAAACTCACCATCTACGCCCTTGTCTCCATAGCCAGCGACGAATCAAAAAGAAAACTGAAGGAAGAGCAGAAGCAGCAGCAGCGGACCAAAACCGACAGGGACAGCGACGACGACGGCGGAGGGAGCAACCCCGAGTGGAACCACGACGCGCTCTTCGATCTCCGATGGGTCAAGCCTTCGCTTCTAGAAGGTTCCGAAGACCTCTTCTTCCGGTTCGAGTTCCGCCACGACGGCGTCCTCCTCGGCGACAAGCTCGTCGGCGAGTGCCGAGTCCCGATTGCCGATCTGGTCCGCGACAACTCCGCCACTGACGTGGCGAGGTTCGTGAGCTACGAGGTTCGATCCGCTGAGGGCAAGCCCAACGGGATCTTCAATTTCTCGTATAAGTTGAACGGGATTGGGATTGGGAATGGGAATCACGATTTGTCGCAGATTCTAGAAGGGAGAGTATCTGGTTACCCTGTGCTGGATCCACACGATTGTGACCCCAGCCAGTTGCTGGTGCAGTATCCTCCTAGGGCGGACAGCGAGAGCGCGTGTTGCTACCCAACGGTGGATGCCGTTTATTCGCCGCCGGTTCCGTCTTTTGGAGAGTGTGGTTATTGCTATCCACCGCCGCCGATGACTCCGCCTCCTCCTCCTCCTCCTCCTCCTCCACCGGCATATCCGTATCCGTACCCGCATCCGCCGCCGGCTCCGGTGGCGCAGGGCGTGAGGTGTTACCCGCCTTTTGGGCCTGGGGCTCAACTGTGGCCGAGCTTTGAACACCGGTGGTAAGGGAGTGATGGGCCGTTGGGTGGGCTGGGCTTAATAGTTGTCCAACATGCTAGGAATGAGTTAATGAGTTATTTGGACTAAGCCCATGTTGTTTCATGTAGTTTTGGATTTCTACAGATTGTTGAATATAACTGCGGAGTTAGTTTTTCATTTATTTTATTTTTTTATTTCACGTGATAATTCCTCGTGCCATTTTATCTTGCTGAGTTGACTTCCAAAAAAAAAAACCCTGCGCTAGCTGGATGACAGGTAATAGATTCTAAAGGCTTCCCAAGCAAAACAAAAGGTAACAGATTGGGCTATAAGGCTGATGATAATAATAATAATTATAAAAAAGATGTGACGTGATGCATAATTTAATTACTGCAAAGTATGCGTCATTTAAGAACGTGTCCGTGAGGAATTTTCTCTCCTATCCGGTGACATTTCTCTTTAAATACATAATTTATTATAATATAATACTTAAAATATGATCTCTTTAAAATATTTAGTATTTTTCTCTAATTAAAATATAATGTTTAATTTTATAAACTGAAAGTATTTAATAATCTAATTTCTGAAAATATCTTAGTCAAATCCACTGATCATAAAATCATAATTGTTTCATCATCTAATATAATCTTAAATATAAAAATTCACTTAATAATTGAAAACTAAATCACGAATTCGTTTTTGGATTGTTACATAAAGTCTAATCAAACTCTACAAATTTTAAAGCCATACTTATGAACTGAAAAACATATACGTAATTGTTTCTGACACTGAAACTAAGTACATAATATGAAAATAATGTGTGGCTCGGATCTTGCCTGCATATCTACTAGAACACTTTACTTTAACATGACTCTAAACTAAGCCTTACTCCAAAGTAAAACTCACCATTAGGAAGAGTTGTATCTACCCAACTGGGTTGAAGTTGAACCCGTACCTGCAACTATGAGAGGGAAAGGAGAGGGGTGAGTCAATAGACTCAGTGAGTAAGCTTTCACCCTTCACCCACAACGGACAACCAAGGAATATAATACAGTGTACATGCAGTAAATATAAATCATTTAATATCTACATACATAACTGTATAACAAAACACTTTTCATTTCATATATTCATAAGCACACATTTATAAATTTCCAATAAATCATGAAATTATTTTAATCGAGGGTGTGGTAGAGCATCGAGAAATAGTATGTTGAATATAATAAATAATATATAATAATAATAAAATTATAAAATTATAAACTGTAAAGTTCTGCTCAATCTCTGGTGAACAAGAGCTTTTGTTTATAAGTTTAATGGTCCCTGGCAAATCATGTCCCTGACGGACTAATATGAAATAGAATAAAGTTGCCCCTAGCGGGCCTTGGTATACCAAGATTAACGAAATAACTGCTATTAACTCACAATTTGTCTCTTTTTCTCTACCGACTAAACTAGTTTAACAAAATCCATAACAAAAGGATGGGTGCTCGGTCCCTGGCGAACAAGAGCCCCTGACTGAAATCTTAAAACTCTTAAATTCTTAGTATTCTGAGAGTTTTGGACTCATATAACTCTAACAATCTGACTTTAGCATAACTATGACTGTGACAATCGAGTCCAAGGGTTCACTACTTGTAAACATTCCGATTTCAAACCCATAGAATATGTATCTAGCAGTTGCTATGAATTATACTGAATTTCGTACCCCTTGGTACCATAAAACTGAAGTTCTAAATTCATATCTTTACTAACATATTTTTTCATATACTTGATAACTCTAAAATCATAGTTCAAACATTGGGGTTTTTAACCATAATAACTCGAAAATCATATAACATATTTATTTGTACAGTTGGATCTTATTCTTGTTTCACATTTCTCTAACACATATAAATATATTAACTGAATATTTAAAATCATAGATTGAAATCTAAATCTGGAAAACATAATAATGTCATAAATCCATAAAAACATATTTATTTATTTTTCTCAATTTGACATCTTACTAAATCATACATTTTGTAACAAATCTTTTCATAAGCACATAAAATATTTTCACAGCACTCAGCATATCAATCATGGTCCCATGGTTTTCTAAATTTCATTTTCATGCTACAATTAAAATTATAATATTTAGTAGCTTTATCATAACTTGAAAAATCATAATGCATACATAATCTTGTCTCCAACTTCAGATATATAATGAACATAATACATAAAACATAATTATAATGACTAAAATAAGATAATGAGTTTGAATCCCACTCATTGTTTAGAGTTGGGAGTATATGAGCACCACCAACTTGACCTGGAGAGCTTGGAATGGCACCAACAACTATCATAAAGCAACCATAAGCTCTAGATTAGACTCCAACAACCTCTAGATAACTCAAACATAAGTCTAACAATATTGAAGGAGCATCCCCACTTAACAACAATGGAGAAAAACAACAACCCATAAAATGGAGGAGGAAGAACATGGAGAAATCTAACATAAACTAACCATAATCCCTTTCCTTTGATCTTGGAGGAGAAGGATTTGTGGTTAGATTGAGAGAGGAAGAGAGGAAATGTGTTTGGGGGTGAAGATTTTCGGAAATAGGAAGGGGGAACCCGATCTGGGATTTTAAAGAAGGCAAAAAATGAAACAACGTTGTTTTCAATTACTGTTCATGCTCCAAGGGGACTGCTATAGCAATCTATAACCGCTATAACGATCAGGGCGCATTGCTTCTTTGTGTACTGTGTACTTATGACCTTTATAGCAGTAATCAGACCATTGAAACTCATGAAAACTAGCCTTGTGATCGCTATAGCTATAGCAGTGACAACAATCCCCAACTTTAGCATTTTGTTGTCATGTGGCATCTGATTGTCTCAATACTCACTTATTTACATTTCCTAATTTTAAGTTAATGTCCTCATTTATTTAAAACATAAATGTAAATAAAAATCTATCCCTATTTGGATTTAAATAAAATATAAAAAAAATCAAAATCCCAACCAATCAAAATCTAATTTTTGAGTTTCAGTTCAAATTCGGGAACATGGGTTTATCTCGGGAAATCTTAGGGCCGTACAGAGCTTGTCTGCTGGTACGTGTACTTGAGGTATCACGGTATGACAGCAACAACATGCATATAAATCAGCATGAAAATGAGGATTTTATTGATATCCATAGACAAGACGATTTTTTTTCCTATTTCTGTTTAATATATCTATGTATAATCCGTGATCGATATGCCATTAAAAGCATATCATTAAATCTCTGTCTGTTTGTCATTGTTGTCAATGGGCAGCATATTATTTCATGCTAGTCTTTAATTACACTTTTACATCTAAGAACAATGGATAGCACATTATGAATTTTCATTTATGTTTATTAATTAGGCTTTTATGGTTGGCCTCGGTTGTTGCTAAAGTTTTGGTCCCTACTATTTTAGATTATCAAGAGATTTAATCATTTGTTAAGTCTTTCTATTAAATAAAATAACGTGGGTCATCAGACATGACACCGGTATCCTTCAACCCATCATTCTAGTCACTCCTATTAATAAAACAAAGGCATTTTTGGTTTGATTTTAACACTCAAAAGCTCAACTTCACTCATGAATTTGACCGTAAATACACCTTAAACCCAAAAAACAATGCCATTTTATTAATAGGTGTGACTGATAAGATAGAGAATAACAATACTATATCAACTATTTAGTGAAGTCACATCAAAGTATCCAATGAAAGAACTTGATGAAGGGACCATATTGTCTCACAATTGAAATTATAGGGAATAAAGTGTCAATTTTTTTCAAGGAATAATTTCCTCGATAAAAAAATTAATAGGGACCAAGGATTTACTCTTAATTGTAGGTAGTATTCTTATGCAATTTTGTTTTGTGTAGTACGTCTTTTGTTTTTTTGGAGCTTAGCATGGTACTCGGTGGTGGAACCATATGTAGAGTGTAGTGTGTGTCATGGCCAAGGTTCTGAAAATCGGACCGAACATTGAACCGGTCATGGTAAGGGTTCAGAGGTTCAGTGGTTTAACTGGGGGTTCAACCGGAATATAACCGGTATATAATAAAATCTGTATTTATATAGATATATAAAAATATAAAATGAAATATATGTCAGAAAATAACAAAAAATTAAATTAGACATAAACACAATCTATAGAATCATCAAAACATAACATTAAGGTAGTGTTTGGTAAGGGAGATGGGAGGGACGGGGACAAAAATACAGAGACAATAGAGACGGAGACATAAAAAATACTATCTCTGTATCATGTTTAGTTGTAGAGACGGGGACAGACATTGACCGGCCGTTGACCGACATTGACCACTGTTGACCGGTCATTGACCACCGTTGACCGGCGGTGGCTGGCGTTGACTAGCGGCGGCCTGTGGTGGTCCGACGGTGGCTGGTGGCTGGACGACCACTAGAAATTTGTGTCTCCGTGTCCCGTCCCCACTGTCCCCACTTTTTGGAGGGACAGAAATACAGGAAATTTTTGTCTCTGGGACGGAAAATTTTTCCGTCCCCGTACCCTGTCCCCCTTACCAAACAGCATACAGGACAGACTGTCCCTGTATTTGTGTCTCCGTCTCCCAAACCAAACGCTACCTAAGTTACTAGTTCCAATAAAACATAACACCAACTCACATACTCATAAGTCCAAACATAACAATAAGTCAACAACACAAGGAAAATATTAAAGACATAAATTCATAAATCAAATAGGATCATCAAAATCCGCATTAAGTTGTTGAATATTCCCATCATTAAATACTTCATGTCCATCCTCATCTTCATCTTCATCATCATCAAATGAACCATAAGGCATAGTAGCATCAAATTGACCAGTTTCATGACTCTCAACATCATCTACAAACAGTAAAAAGATATAAAATATGTTAAAAATATATAGAAACATCTATAAAAATATATTCTATAACAAAGAAAACTATAAGACTCACTAGCATGATTTGGAGGGATAGAATTTTCTTGATATATTAGCTCTTGAAGATCATTAGGAAGTTCTAGCTCTTCAACTTCTTCCATCACCCAAAAATCCACTAAATCAATACTTTCATAGTCAACTGGATCATAGGATCTTTTCTTTTGTTGTAACCTAATATACAAATTCAAAATATTAAAATAACTTCTAAAGCTTACTATCCTAAAGTTGCAAAAATAACACAAATTAACAAATATTAAATAGTTGAATAATGTAACTCATAATACCTAGATTTAAGGAGCAAGTTATAGGTCACATAAACAAGATCATTTAATCTTTGATGCCCCAGTCTATTTCTTCTTTTAGTATGAATTTGTTCAAAAACACTCCAATTTCGCTCACACCCCGAAGAAGATGATGTTTGACTAAGAAGATGAATTGCTGTTTTTTTTTTAAAAATTGGGGTACTGCCACCAAAATATCTCCACCATTCACCTGCACAAATTATATATAAATGTTTCATCATCAACATTCACTATTTATTTCAAAACATTCAAACAAATCAAACTACTAGATAAAATTCCTTACTAGGTTGAGGTTCCTTAGCTGCTTGAACAACTTTTGGCCTATCAAAGCCTGCTGTGCGATCCCGATATGTTTGCACCTCTTTCAATGCTTTGATTGTGTCACTACAAAGGCTCTTTACATCAAAAATATTAAGTAAGCCTCGCATAATTTGATTCTTCTCAATGAATTTCTCATCATAGAAGAAAGCAGGATTTAGAAAGTAGGCTGCTGCATGGAGATTTCGTTTCAAATTCCTATCCCATCTTGCCTTAATGATTTTAGTGTACGGCTCATATGATGTTGTCTTGTTCCTAAACATCTCCTTGATTGCATTTTTAGCCCTTTGCATACCTTCATATACATATCCCAATGAAGGCTTTTCATCAGAATCTACAATTCTTATCAATCTAATCAAAGGGCCTACAAGCTTGAACGTGGTATAACAACCATCCCAAAACTTGTTGTGTAACACAATAGAACTAATAGCTTTCCCATTAGCACTCCTACCTAATTTGTGCCTAATGAAATGTGTGTCAACAACCAAAGCTTGCAAATCCGTCTTGTGTTCATATATATTTTTCAATATAAGAAAGACAGTTGCAAAACGAGTAGCTCCCGGACGAACAATTTCCTTCCAACCAGGCCTTTTTCTTAGCCAAGACAAGAACATCATATGATTATAAATAAAGATAGTTTACCTTTGAAGCTCGGGCTGCAAGGCTAATAATATGGGGCATACTATCTATATCTTTCAAAATGAGATTTAAGCAGTGGGCAGCACAAGGAGACCAAAAAATGCTCCCATACTTTTCATGAATGAGTTTCCCAGCCGCTACATAATTGGCTGCATTGTCCGTCACCACATGCACAACATTACTAGGCCCCACCCATTCAATAACTTTAGAAAACAAATTGCACAATGTAGAGACATTTTTTACCACATCTGAAGCATCACCAGACTTCACAAAGCACATACTAGTAGAGCAATACACCAAAAAATTGATCAAAGTTCTTTGTCTTTGATCAGTCCAACCATCAGCCATAAGTGTGCAACCATTTTCTTTCCATTTATTCCGATAACTTTCCACAAGTAGTTGGCACTCTTTCTTAAGATCTCCTAATAAATGTACCCTCAATTTATCATAAGAAGGACCTTTATAACCAGGTCCAATCCCAAGAATACCATTTAGTGCATCTTTAAAGAAAGGTGACTGAATTGCATTAAAAGGAATCCTAGCATCAACGAACCATCTAGCAACTCTCAAGTCAACTTCATGTAATGCCTCCTTGCTTTGAAATGCACTTTTCAAACTTGGTTGGCCTCTCGGAGTTGACCTTGCTACAAAATAACTACTAACTTTTGCCTTTTGCTTGCCTTTGTCTCCAACAACTTGCACTTTAGATGGTGGATGTGAACACCACATTTTGTCTGAACATTTTACTCTCATTTTTAATGTCATTTCATTATTTTTATTTCTTCCATTTTTGTCAGTGCATACTATTTTGATTTATTTATTTGTTGTTTTTTAGCCCATTTATAATATATATATATATATAAACACATTCTAGTTTCCTAGCTCATGTTAATGTCAGCCCATTCTGTTTTTATTTTATTTTATTTGCCTGTTGTTTTGGCCCATTTGTAAAAAAAAAAAAAAAGAGAAAAATAATAACCTAGCCTATTCTGTGTTTTTTAGTCCATTGAATAAAAGTGGAAGGAACGTACGCTGTGATCAAAACAAAAATCAAAATAAAAAGGACAAAGAAATTTGCTATTTTGGGGACAAGGATTATAAAAAACAATAAAAGAGATAGAAGCATTTAATGCTCCAACGGGGAAGGGCCAATAGTTTAATTTAAACTTTGACCACAGATCAATGCATTTAATGTTGATCATCTTATTCAAAACTCCAACAGTATAAGGAATCAATGCATTTAATGCCGCAGTCAAAAAAAGTTGACAATCGGAGCAGCCAAGAATCAGAACATTAATTGCTCAGCTGACAGAGTCAAGGATTACAAGGTATAAATGAGAAAATTCAAAGTCAGAAGGGGGAGAGGGAGAGAGAACCGAGCTAATTTTTAGCAAGAGAGGTAGATAGAATAGAGAGGAAGATTAGCAAGAATTGGGCCAATGAGTTGAACAAGAAACACAAGCCAACACCAAGTACTAGCAACCCAAGTTCCATCATAACCTCCTCATTCATCAAACTATTATCACCACCAACAGATCAAAAGAACCAAGCCATACCTTTCATGGAAGGAAGCCAAATTTCAGCCATCCTAAAAAATAAATAAATAAATCACAGCCGACCATCACAATCTTCTCACCATTATCATAACTACCTTACTCCATTATCACCATTACAAGCTCACCTTGAAAAAGAAACCAAACCATAGCAACCGCTACTGTTATCACCGAGTTCTACCTTGAGACTGGCGGACTCTTCTATTCGCATAGCGAGATCTCTGTACTGCCAGCCTCTACCTTGTCGAGATAGCGGCCGCTGCTAGCCTCTAGTCCCTTTGCGGCCAGCTTCCTCCGCCAATTCCAAGTCACCACAAGCAGTGCTCGCCGTCCACGCGCACAAGTCCTCGTCGCATACCTCAGTGTGGAGTCCCTCCACCTTGTTTCAGCCCCATCGTGCTGTCGTGCCAGCCACCGCCGCGAAGCCTCCTTCGCCAGACTCCTCTCCACGCGACTGGTCCAGATTCGCAAACAGTACTCCGCGATCTGCTTGCCGACAAACATCGTGATAGTGATCTCACTCTTCTGCTGCATCTGCGCGCCACTGTGAGTTCCCTCTACCCCTCCAGCCACATCGCATTCCCGCGCCAGCCTCCAAGACCGTGCCCTCCACCAGCCAGCTACAGTTTTGCTATTCTGCCATTCACGGACGGAGCCACACCTCAGTTCAGCAACGCGAACCTGCCATCTCAGTGCCGAACCCAGTTGTGCGCGTCGCCCAGCCTTCTCCTTGCGTCGCGTGAGAACCACCCACGATCCATCCCTTTTTTCTTCTTGCCGTCGGTTGTAAGGATTGCTCTCCCACTTCTTTTTTAGTTCATTTTCCCTTGTGTATTGATGAATGCTACGTTAGAGAGATGAGTTTTGAAATGTTTTTATTTTATTTATTCCATCATCACTTTGGTCTTATTTATAGTCAGATTCGTTATCTCTCATGTAGATTTGAGTTTTATTTGGGTTAGCGTGGAGTTAAAGAATTGGTTATGGGTACTATTTTGGGTCAGATTTGATTTTTTATGTTTGGCCTGTTGATTGGTTTGAATTTATTATTTATGGATTGGGTTTCTTTTGGATAAAAATGTGTTTTGAGGATGTTTCAGGTTTATTTTTTGGGTAGTGTGGGTTAGTCTTTATTTATACCTTGGGTCAAATAAAAGAAAATTGTTGTTATCATAGATTTTAGGAATTTAATTTTTTTAGCGGGTCTCAAAATATCAATAGGTTTTTTTTTCCCCTAAAGAATGAATAAATAAAAGGAAATGTCTTAAATGTTTATCTTTATTTGTACAATAATCAAATAAAATTTTTACAAATAAGACCAATCAATACACGTCTTGATTTTGTTAATTAAAATTCATCAACATACACTTATTTTTTACAGAACGACGTGGTTTTGAGTTCCTTATTGCACCAGAGGATACGTCGGCGTAGTCATCAACTATCAAACCAAAATTAATTTTTATTGAATTACGTTCTTTTTTTAATTAAGTTTTCTTTGACTTATTTATTTTATGTTATTTTATTTTATTCAATTTATTTTGCTTCATTTTATTTTCTTTATATAATTGTGTCTTAGCTTTATCTTTATGAATATATAATTATCACTTTTAGCTTCATTTTTTGTAAATATAATTACTAATTTTAATTTTATCTTCATTTTTGTAAATATTTAATTATTGATTTATCTTTATCTTTGTAGATATATAATTACTAATTTTAGCTTTATTTTTACCAATATATAATTACATTTTGGGGAAAAATAAATATTTTAAAGTTATAAATGAATTTACATAATAAACTCTAAGGTAACCGTATTTATACGGACGTATTAGGGGTGCAGTGGGATTAAGTTTCTACCCTTCCTTAATCGTAATCAGACTCCCGAACCTCAAAACTCTTACAAGACCAGTTTTACAAATCAAAAGGTTTTTCCAATTTTTCCAGAATTAAAATGGGTGGCGACTCCTGTTATTTTAAACTGTTTGTCATTCTAGTCGCGGCATCCTCCTGGTACGTTGTGACAGTGGATGCACACGATTAAGCTCTTGTTCCTCTTATTCATATGTTTCCTCAATCTCATCACCAAAGCTCAAAGAATCATCTTTATTTTTACTTTTCTTGACTTCTTCCAAACTTGGTAACATTTGCTCTTTCACATCATGAGGAACTTTCATGCATTTAGCTATGTTTCCTATTTTTCTTGTAAGATGTTGCTTCATCCTATTAATCCCTCCACCTTTGTACTACTCGAAACAAAGCAAGCATGTATATAACGGCTTCTCTTTCTCAACTGTCAAATTAAAATATTTCCATGCTGGATCAGTTTTCCCATGAGTTGATGCTGAGGAAGATTGGTTGTCAGGATTGGTAGCTTCAGGATTGACATCATTATTAGCATTAATAGGCACATAATTACTATTTACTTCTGCAGATTGATTAGGAGTTGGAGCATCCATATCTAAATCTAAATTAAAAATAAACAACCAAAACAAAACACAATTAAATTTACATAATCACGTCAAAATCCATCAAGCCTCAAATCATCAATAAACTCCATCAAGTTTAGAACACAACAAAGTACCAAATAAAAGGAAACAAAGGCCAAGAAGGCAAGAACAAAACACAATAAAGTACCACCAAATACATTTTTACTCATCAATTATGTTCTCATTTAGTTTTACACTTTTACTTATACTGGATTATGACAAAAAATAAGTAAATAACATGAAAAAGCAAAAACAGAGCTTGGACAGCAATTTGCATTCTTAGTCTTTGGTCTCACACATGAAAAGTTGAAAACAAAGCCTAATCACATATTCATGGAAATACAGCACATTACAAAGAAGTTTCACAATAGATCTCATATGATATGAAACTACTTAAAGATTAATAAGCAAAAAAATTTAAATTATTCATTTATTCTACTATTTCGGTGATGAGGAATGTTACTTGAACCTCAGACTCAGATATGCCTTGTGATCTGTGAGTTGTCACAGAAGGACTTTAATGTGGTGAATCATTTGACAAGTCTTCCTTTTAAATTCACATATTAAAAAATCACAATGGACTTGGAACTTTGGTTCTGTGGTTCATTAGGCTTTGAACAAATGCACAATAAGTTGCAGTAAATGAAGCTATTGGAGGCGGAAGCTTCAAGCTTCAAGCTTACCTTCAACCACAGAGGGGCAACGCGGGCACGGGAGGCGACACGACAGCGGATGAATGCAGCCGCCAGAGGTGGATGCAGATCGAGGCGGAAGCGGCGCGCTGCAGATCGAGCGAAGCGAGGCAGATGTAGAGTAGCACGGCGACGGCGAGGACAAACTCAGGCACCGGACGCGACGAGGCACCGGACGAACTCAGGCGCACCAGATCGAGACAGAAGCAAAGAAACACAGTGACTGCAGATTGGGCAGAAGTAGATCCAGGCAAATGCAGAGCAGCACGGCGACGGCGATGGCGACGACGCCGAAGTGGTAGGCGGTGGTTGGCCCCTTTGCTTTTCTCTGTCACAGCTAGGTTTAGTCGTTTGCTTTGGCTGGGAGTGGGACAAAGGAACCCAAGAAAAGAGAGCTGAGAGCAGCCAACCCAAATCTTTCTAATTTTTTTTTATGAAAAACGACATCGTTTTGGCGTTCCATTTTGGTTTTTTAAGAGAACCGCTGAATCGCACGAAGCGAGCCGGTTTGCCCGGTTTACGGTTCCCGGGTGGTTCACAGCGGTTCAACTCCGGTTCAACTGTGGGTGGTTTAAAGGTTCAACCCGGACCGGATGGCAGGTCGGTTTCTGGTTCAACCGGTCCGACCGGCCGGTCCGGTCTGATTTTCTTAACATTGGTCATGGCTCAAATTCACAATCAATCGAGTGGCTATCAAGAAAAGAGCACAAAGAGCTATTAAAGAGAAGGGTTAAATACATTTTACTCCCCTGAATTTTAGGTCATGTGCAATTTAAACCCTGACTTTTCAAAATGCGTATTATGACACCTTGAACTTTCCAAACTGTCCAAAAAATCCCCTACATTTCAAAAAATGCATTATGATACCTTGAACTTCTTAAACTATGGAAAAAACTCCCCAAAAATTTAAGTTGTAACAGGGTGTTAGGTTGTACAGAGAATAAAAAAATCAGGGGGGTTAATTACGCATAATATTCATGGATAAGGTGTCAAGTTACACAATTTAGAAATATCAGGGGATTAAGTGCCAAAATTATACTGATGGGCGTTTTGCACAGTTTGGAAAGTCCAAGGTGTCACGATGCATATTTTTAAAAGTTAAGATATAAATTGCACATGACCTAAAATTCATGGGGTAAAATGCATTTATCTCTAAATAAAATATAGGATGAAAATAGTGCACTTCTAACTACGTTGGAGAATATTTAGAGACAGCTTCAGGCTTAGAAGCAATAGGTCCAACTCAATAAGCTACTGGCATGAAAGATGATGAAACAAGGGAATTTTCAGTTTTTTCAATTTGCAACACATCTATAGACGATGATGATGGCAATGATAGTGAAGATGACGAGGAGAACTCAGAATGAATTTATTCTCATTAGTTTTTATCTGTAATTTGAATTGAACATCATGTAATTGTATAATGTTTATTATTTTGTTTTAAGACATTGATGCTTAATTTCATTTGTGTATGGTGATACACTTCTGTATATTAGGGGTTCAAAAGTGGGATTTTAAAAATTCATATCTAATAAGATTCATATCTAATTTTTTTAATGTGATTACATATTAAGGACCAAATTAAAGTAAAACTTAACAAATGATTTAATAACTAAATAGAAACCACATTCAATAAAAATAATTGGTAATATGTGATTAAATCAGTGATCAATTTTTTAGATCTTAAAGGCAGTTGAGAATTCCAAATGTCATTTTTTATATTTTTTGAGAGGTTAACATATTTGTTTTCTTGAAAAGTAGTTTTTACAACCCTTCCAAACAAGTAGTTTAACTACTACATATTTAAATACTATTAGAATATTAAGTGTCCCTTAATAAATGTAACACTTAAGTTAATTTTTGTTTTCTGTTATGTCCTCTCTAACGACTTACAACAAACCTGAGTTAAGCATTCATTATACTCTAGTTTTTATTCCAAAGAGGTTCTATATAAGCCTCAATGGTTCCGATCCCTTCCAGAACCTTAAGATGATTAGAATGCATTATATACTGGGAGTGCAACAACGATATAGTTTCCTCTTGGATTCTGAATTGCTTATCAAAGGAAATTGTAGAAAGTGTTATCTTTGCTGATCCTACTTCCTTTTTGTGGCAAGATCTTAAAGAATGCTATGGACAAGCCAATGGCCCTTGACTCTTTGAATTGAAGAAAGTCTTGGTAAGTCAAACTCAAGGCATACTATATGTTAATCAATACTTCACAAAGACTAAAGTGAGCTGGGAAGAATTGGTCTCCCTTCGTCCCACATCTAATTGCTCTTATGGAGGATTGAAGAGTTTGCAAGATTTCCTTCAAGTAGAGTATATCCTAACCTTTCTAATGGGATTGAATGAATCCTACTCTGCCATTCGTGGACAAATTCTTGCCATGGATCCAATTCCCCCAACTAGCAAAGTCTATTCCCTTGTTCTTCAAGAACAAAAGCAAATTAAAAAGAAGTTGCTACAGATTCTTTTGCTACTCATGTTGCTTTTGCGGTTCAGACCAATGCTTCAAAGTCCTTTGATCAGAAGAACAAATCAACAAAGAAGGATCATCCCCACTACTCTCATTGCAAACTTCTTGGACACACAAGGGATAAATGCTTGAAATTGGTTGGTTATCCACCAGGTTATGAAAAAAAAAGGGAAAAATAAGGCTTCAATCCATCATGTTTTGACGATTGAATCACCAAATACTACAACTAATAATGTTCCTGTTAATAGTACCACCTCTATTGGTGCATCTCTTACTAGTTCCCAGGTCTAGCAACTCCTCAATTTGCTGTACATGCACCAGAATCAATCCCAAAATGATACAACTCCTTCTACATTAGAAGGTATAATATCTTCAATTAGTGATTCTAACACTTGCACATATACTTCTTATTGGATTTTGGATTCAGAAGCAACATCTCATGTGACTTCCTCCCCTTCCTTTTATTCATCTTCTCATGATCTCTTTAATTTTCATATTGAGTTACCTAACAACATTAAAGTTCCTACAAAAACTAGTGGTTCTTTCACCTTTAATCACTTTGCATGATGTTCTCTACATTCCATCCTTTAGAGTTAATTTGATATCCATATCTGCTCTATTGAGGAATTCAGCCCATGCTATGTATTTCCTTGCTAATATGTTCATTATGCAGGACCTTCATTCCTTGAGGGTGATTGCAAGGGTGAGCAATCACATGGTTTATACATCTTACAACCAAGCAACCTTAATGATTCTGTTTCAAACCCCATTCTGAATTCGGCTTCTATTTTCAATTCTATTCATACTCTTGTTGATAAAACTAATATGATAAATAATGTTTCTACTTATACTTGGCACCGTCATTTAGGACATTTGTCCTTTAGCTAAAATGAGAAGATTGTCATTTGTTTCTAATAACAACTTATCTGATAATATCTTTGATCTCATACATTGTGATATATAGGGTCCATATAACACTGAAACATATAATGGTATGCATTATTTTCTCACCATTGTTGATGATTGTAGCAGGTTCACATGGACTTATCTGTTAAAAAATAAATCTAATGCTTCCTCAGTATTAATAAACTTCATAAAACTCATTAAAACTCAGTTTTGTAAACTTATCAAACAAATGAGGTCAGATAATGCCAAAGAACTTGCCATTAGTAAGTTCTTGATAGAAAATAGGATTCTCCATCAATTTTCACGTGTTCAAAGGCCCGAGCAAAATTCAATTGCAGAAAGGAAGCATTGGCGACTTCTCAATGTAACAAGGTTCTTATACTTCCGGTCCAAACTTCTTATCAAATATTGGGGTGAATGCATCAACACAGCTAACTTTCTCATCAATTGGCTTCTAGCAGCAATCATAAAATTTCAGACTCCATAACAACTCTTATTTAGCAAATCACCTAACTATAAAAGCTTAAAAGTGTTTGGTTGCTTGTGTTATGCTTCTACGCTGCCTGCACGAAGAACAAAGTTCCATCCTAAAGCCATTCCTTCTATTTTCCTTGGCTACCCTATTGGATACAAAGGATACAAACTTCTTGATCTATAGTCCAACCAAATTTTTATATCAAGAGATGTGCAATTCTTCAAAGATATTTTTCCTTTTACCACAACAACACCTTCTGTTGCATGCTCTTAACCTAAAAACTCCCTAGTTTTGCCTCTACTTGCTCCTGACATCATTCATAATCCAAATCCATTGCATTCACAACCAATTCCTAATAGTCCCCTTACTTCTCCCAACATAGTAGCCAGTGAAAACAACCCATAAACACTTGAAACTACTTCAAACACTACCACTGCACCTCACAACCTTATACCTAACCATACCACCACAGATACTCATGAAGCAATCACATCTAACCCCACAAACCATGGAAACTTATCTACTATCCTTGTCACATACTAACAACATCCGTCCAAGAAAATCCACTAGGCCATCCAACCCTCCCTCTTATCTGTCTCAATATTAGTGTTATCACACCATAACACCTAATATTTAGCACCCAATTTCCAATCACTTGACATATGACAATTCGTCTTCATCATATAAGGATTTTATTTTTCAAGTCTTAGCTATCCTTGAACCTTCATTCTATGATCAAGCAGTCAAAGATAAAAACTGGAGAAGGCTATGCAAGAAGAAATCCAAGCTCTTAAAGCTAAGAATACCTGGACACTTGTTGATCTTCCTCAAGGAAAGCATACTATATAGGATGTAAATGGATTTACAAGATAAAAAACAAAGCAAATGGAGAGATTAAAAGGTACAAAGCAAGATTAGTGGTCAAAGGGTACACTCAACAAGTATAAGGGTGGATTTGCTTGACACCTTTTCCCCAATTGCTAAAATTACAACAATAAGAATTCTTCTCTCCATTGCTATAGTAAAACAGTGGAAATTCTACCAGCTAGATATCAACAATGCATTCCTCAATAAGGACCATTTTTTGAAGAAGTATACATGGACTTACCTTTAGGCTATTCCAAGCAACACAAAAGCCCAGTTTGCAAGCTCAATAAGTCATTATATGGATTGAGACAAGCATCACGGCAATAATTCTAGAAATTTTCTCCAGACCTTTTGCAGCAAGGCCTCTCTTAATTAAAGTTGGATTATTCCATTTTTCACACCGGTTCTAGCAGTTCTATAGTTTTTCTCTTAGTATATGTAGATGACATCATCATCTGTGGTCCCAATCCTAACCGAATTACTGAAGTTCAACAACAGCTGGAGTCTCTTTTCAAATTAAAACTTCTCGGAGACCTTAAGTATTTTCTTGGTTTAGAGATTGCAAAATTTGAGAAAGGCATATGTTTATCCCAAAGTAAATATACTCTTTCATTATTAGAAGACACTGGTTTTATAGATGCCAAGCCAGACTCGGTTCCCCTTGATTCTGGACAGAAATTACAAGCCATTGAAGGAGAACCTGTTGCAGATCCTATCCTCTATAGAAATTATTAGCAGCATGGTTATCAAATCGGGATACGAATCATGAATCAGAAAGACTATTTTATGAATCATGAATCGAATCGAATCGAATTGTGAATCGTAAAATTCATGATCCTATCCTCTATAGAAATGATTAGCAGCATGGTTATCAAATCGGGATACAAATCATGAATCAGAAAGACTATTTTATGAATCATGAATCGAATCGAATCGAATTGTGAATCGTAAAATTCATGATTACTAATAAAAAATAGCATAACAATATTTAGATGTAAAGAAACATAAAAAAACAATGTTCTCACGTAACATCCTCCTTTGTTTTCTTAGTCTTAGGAGCAACGTAATGTAACTATGTGAATTGTGAAATTTTAATTTTAGAAGAATGGAAATAAAACAATGGAATAACCAAACAAGATGCATATAGTGTTGGAAAATTAATTAATTAAAATAACATCACAAATAAAAAAAGGATAAGAATAAATTAATCACTGATAATAAAATTAGTAAACACATGAATAATAAAATAAAGAATTAGAGACAAATAAAATAAAAGGAATAAATTAGAATAACTTATTTGGTTTATTGGCTGAGGAGTGCTAGGTACTGAGCTTAAGATTATTTCGCCACCACGAGTCAATCACTCGGTGCAGATAGTCTTCACAGCTAATACTTCCTAGGATACAACAGTCACTTCCCACTAACTCTGCACGTGAACTAGTAGAGTCACAGGAACAACTTTATTGGAATACTCATGGGAACACTATACTAATATATATCTGCACTAATTTTATCAGATGTTAAAAATAAAAGTGTATGTAAGGTACTCTAATGTTTGCTATGGAATGTATCTCACTCCTGAACACAATGATGCATATTCCTTTTTCTCTGTTATTGTTTATTTTTTTTTATAAATACACTGCACTACCGTTGCCCAACGTTCACAAGATATAGACTTTAAGATTAGTAAATGTGTCATGAAATAGTAGCTGTTGACACTGAACCGTTTTCATCATTAAACTATTCATAAAATCTTTTAATTAACTTTTCTTAAAATATGGTGCAATTAAATCAATTGCAAAGTAAATATACAACGTACATGTTGAAGTTATATTTTAACTTTAAAGCAATAATAATAATAATAATAATAATAGTACCAACTTTGAAATATAAAATAATAAATAAAATATAACAACCCCCCACATATTTCAAAGTTATAATTAAAATAATTCCCATGAGCGTGAGAATTCAGTGCATCAGTACTAGTATCTTTTGAATTATGAACTAGCATTAGAGCAAATGAAATTTGAATCACAGGAATGTCGGTGAGATTAGAACCTCTATGAACCTTCATTCCAAACATGACTCAGTGATCTCATCACTCACACTGTCTTCTCATCCAAAGTTGTTCAACACGGTTTGGTGCATTTTGGCCATTCACCATTACCTGGATTTCATGAGTGGCTCTAGAGAGTTTGCCCAAGCTCCCATAGAGGCGACCTCACCTCAACCACTCACATAGGTAAATCTATCAAGTGCACACTACAATCAAGCACACCATTCATTCATGAGCTATAGATTCATTAAGAGTATAAACTCACCCTTTATTTTGTTGTAATCTCACACTATCCCTACAATATTATTTTATAGCATAGGGATGAACTAAAATGGATAGCGTTCGTATGACTGACAAGTGACTTATTTTTACCCATATAAACCTAACCTTTGAGGAATTCTCAAATTTAGGTTAGGTTACCTTCACTTTCAATCTGTGAATTAGGCTTAAGCCTCATCCCTCTCGATGCATCCTCACTAGCTTTGCTTAGTGGTTTTGTTAGAGGATTCGCTAGATACATCTCTGACCTCAAAAAATTTATCAAGAGAGCTCTTAAACACTTAATCTCATATATTGGTCTACTTAGATGATTTTCCAAGTGACAACACCACCATAAAAATTAAATATAGTTAACTTCAGAGTAGTTATCAACTACATCTGGATATCTCCACAACATAGACCGGTCTATAAACTCACAGTTATTTTCAATGATTTCCTGCATAGCAATTTCCTCTTCATCCCCCACAATTTTTGTAGGAGGAAAAACACTTTCACATATATGTTTAGTAGTCCCATAGTCTACCATTCAAATTTCTTTTTTCTTTTTATCAAAAAATTAGTTTTAGTAACTACTATCACAAAGTCAATTTATGTATCTATTTTGATTCTTTTGTAGGTACAAAACCATTTTTAACTTCAATCACATAAAGATGAACATGTAACACATGCTAATAATTTTATAATCCTTCCGAAAAATAGAGTGAGAAAATACAAGACTCAAATTCATGAAAGCCATTAATGAAATTAGTCTCTTCAACTTAAACTTAATAAATATAATAGATCTCACAATTGGGACCTCCCCACTAGTGCCAATATGCCACAAGATAAAAAGAGTTTTAACAACATTTTCCTTATATTAATGCAAATAGTCATGATACATACACTCATTCTCTTCGCTTAAAGGCAATTAGCACGAGATATAAGTCATCAAATTTCTCAATCTTCTATATATGTAAACTTAAAAGTAGTTGGTAAATATATTCCAATGCTCTTAAATCATCAACAAACAAACAAATAATTATATACACTTAATCAATTAATTTCACATACTTATCTCTTTTAACACTAGACAAAAAATTTTAAATATCTCATAAGCACATATCAACATCAAATCTGGTTCATATGTTGTTGGCAAGTTACCTTTCACTGACCACTATGAATTATAGCAAAGAATTTGCATCAAAGATTTATATCAAAAGATGTTAAAATAATGATAATAATTAAAATAAAATGGTTCAACGATAGATATCAATATATATATATAGTCTTTTTATATTTATCACAAAATTTATTTCAATAACAATATCCATAAAATTAATTTTATTCATTTATGCATCTATATTAAATAATGTCTTGCTTGAATTTTCCAGGGATGCAATGCTTAAATGTTATATTCATTTTTTTTGTCCATGAGATCTTGAACCGCCAATGAACCAAAACTTTTACCTTGTTGTCATTGTATTCACCTACCTTTGTCATTTTGTGAAATGTTGAACTGCCAATAATGCAACATAACTTTTCCTTGAAAGATTGCTATTCCACGTTGAAAGTTATGTTAACCAAGCAGTAGAGATAAACTCATTGATGCTTAGAACAGCACATGTAATTCCAATGGGTATGCTCATGAAAGATTGACTCTCAATTCCAATAACACATGCTGCTAAATATCTTAGATAATTATGGGTCTCTGGAATTTCTAAACAGATCTTCCAAAATTTTCATCAAGCACCATTTCAATTCCATCACATGTTATGAATAGCAATAGAACAATAATGAAATCTATTCAGCAAATACTCTAAACAATTTGAAAACTTTAGCTGAAAAATATAAAATAAAAGTTGTTCTCCAACTACTAGATTAATGATCACAAACAAAGCTAAACAAGCTACACTTAAAAAAAAAAAACTGGAATTGTAAAATTAATCAAAAACAAAAGTTACGAAATATGTCACAGGATTAAATCCAATGCTCACTAACACTCCAATGTTCACGTATATATGTGTATATATAACTTAAACAAATCTTTCTTCTATGAAACATCAATCAAATTAGGAATAATAAAATCTATGAAAATACTCTTAAGATTGTTGGAAAATTAATTAATTAAAATAACTTCACAAATAAAAAAGGATAAGAATAAATTAATCACTGATAATAAAATTAGTAAACACATGAATAATAAAATAAAGAATTAGAGACAAATAAAATAAAAGGAATAAATTAGAATAACTTATTTGGTTTATTGGCTGAGGCGTGCTAGGTACTGAGCTTAAGAGTATTTCGCCATCACGAGTCAATCACTCGGTGCATATAGTCTTCACAGCTAATACTTCCCAGGATACAACAGCCACTTCCTACTAACTTTGCACGTGAACTAGTAGGGTCACAGGAACAACTTTATTGGAATACTCATGGGAACACTATACTACTATATATCTGCACTAATTTTATCAGATGTTAAAAATAAAAGTGTATGTAAGGTACTCTAATGTTTGCTATGGAATGTATCTCACTCCTGAACACAATGATGCATATTCCTTTTTCTCTATGTTATTGTTTTTTGTTTTTTATAAATACATTGCACTACCGTTGCCCAACGTTCGCAAGGAACAAGCCATAATGTTGACATTGAACCGTTTTCATCATTAAACTATTCATAAAATCTTTTTAATTAACTTTTGTTAAAATATGGTACAATGAAATCAATTGCAAAGTAAATATACAACGTACATGCTGAAGTTATATTTTAACTTTAAAGCAATAATAATAATAATAATAATAATAATAGTACCAACTTTGAAATATAAAATAATAAATAAAATACAACATATAGAGTGAAGGAGCAACTGTAAAGCCTTAAGTTTCTTTGACTACTTAATTCCTCTCATGAGAATTGGTGGAAAAAGTTTAAAAACAAAAGGAAATTAAAGAATCGCTTAATTGTATGAATCGTATCCAAATCATATATGTATCATAAGATTCATGCTTATTTTAGATACACTGCATAATTCGTATTACTAGCATATTAAATCGTATCGAATCGTGAATCGTAAGATTCTAACTACTATGATTAGTAGACTTATGTACGTCACCATATCAAGAGCAGATATAAACTTTGTAGTGACAAAACTCAGCCAACATATGTTTGATCCTAGAGTCCTTCATGAACAAGCCATTCACCATTTATTAAGGTACATAAAATCAAGCCCTTCTACAACCTCAACATTAAACCTTAGAGCCTTTGCTGATGCGGATTGGGGGAGCTGGCTCGACACCAGAAGATCAACCACAGGGTTCCTTGTTTGTTTAGGAGACTCTCTAATCTATTGGAAGACAAAGAAATAGCCCACTGTGAGTAAATCCTCTGCTGAAGCTGAGTATAGATCACTCTCTGCCTTATGCAGTGAGTTAACTTGGGTTGCATCAGTCTTAAAAGAATTTGAGGTAGATCCTATACTAGCAATCTATGACAATTAGGCGACACAACACCTCTCTTCCGATCCCACTTTTCATGAAAGATTGAAGCACATAAAAAATGATTGTCACTTCATTAGAGAAATGGTTAATCAAGGTGTCATCAAACTCACTCATCTTAAAACTGAACACCAGCTAGTAGGCCTTTTAACAAAGCCTCTTCATCCAGTTCGGTTTTAGCATCTCAAATCCAAGTTGGGTATTATTAACATATACCATTTAACATGAGAAGGAGAGAGGGGCACTTAAGTTAGTTTTTATTTTCTGTTAGGACCTCTCTGACGGCTTGTAACAAACCTTAGTTAAGCATTCATTTTACTCTTGTTTCTGTTCTAGAGAGGTTCTATACAAACCTCAACCAACTAATGAAATAACCAACTTGTCATTTGTTTCATTGAGCATGTAATAAATACTCATTAGTTATTTTTCAGAAAATTATTTTTGCCTAAGCTTTTAAATAACTTACTTACCCAAATTATAATTGGTATTTTGTTGTTAATAGAAGTATCTTGTAGTGGTCCTAGAAGCCAGTGACTTCGCTCTTGCCTCATTGATCTCCTTTTTGTTGGTATCCTCAGTAATAGTTGCACAACAGCTTGTTTACTAGCTTATCTCATAGCTGTTCCTTTCCCTTATTTTTCGGAAGCAAGGAAGAAGCTATTATTGCTTCACGAAACCAGTTTAATTGTTCTGCAAATAATGCTATTCTCTAATAAACAAAAGTAGATCAGATTTTGATCTTTATTTTTGTCAAAGATACTTAATTATTAAAGAAGCCACTTGAAATAACCAATGCATTGGTATTAAAAAAAAAAAAAAAAAAACACCCGTGCACGAATCACCATAAAATCTTTAATAAAAGGAAGTTGTCATTAGAGCATACCAATTATTAGCCTTTTTATCTAATGTTGGGGGATGAAGTAGATAGTGGCCAGACCAATAGATTGAAATATTGAACTACCAATCAGCAAAGGATTTAACCCATATCAACCTTGGCTTTTCAAATGGAAAAATTAGGTGAACTAATAATGCAACACATTGTCCTGTGTTGTCCTAGCAAAAGCCAGGAAACAAAAGGAACCACTTTCATTGCCATGACAAACTTTGAGGATTTGTCTTCTTGTCTTAGCACCTGATTTCTCCTCCAAAATGGAGCTGAAGTGCCTATCAATGATAGCTCACAAGATTCCTCAAGAAAATAAAATAAACTTCATTGAAAGAAGAAGCACAATATTGAAGAATTCGCTCGTCTCTTCAATCCTAATCCTATAGAAAAGAAGTGGAGGAATCTGAAATTCTATAACTAGTAAAGTAGTTGAATAAAATTATATTGAGGTGAAGTTTAAGAATAATAGACACTTTCCTGCGGAATAAAACAGCAAAAACACTATTAATTCCTGAAGTACATGCAATTATAGAATCATCGACTTATATATATATTCCGCTCCTATTAATAAGTATTTTATGTATTCCTACAATGAATTAAAAAGAGTTCAATTAACGTGAAGTTTAGCAACTTCACTTCTTCTTCTTTTTCTGTTTTTTTTTTCCCAAACAACTTCACCTATTTTTGTGACTATATATCTAAGAGTATATATGTGAGTTTGAGTTCTAGATAAAAAGAGAGCATAAAAGATTTATTTTACTTTTGATGGTACCAGAGCACTTGAGAAAGATTGAATCAAGTGCCATTATATTTTTAAAGTTCCTACTCACTTAATATACAAATAAGATATTTCAAGCAAGTCTTATATTGTTGCAGGAGATATTCAAGACAAGTCTCTTAAAACTTTTTTTTTAAAAAAAACAAGTTAATAAGGCTGATTTTAAAGAACACTAACTTTTTAGCAAGAGTTAGCTTAACATTAACCCAGGTATAAGCTAAAAAAGCTCACTATTCTTCAAAACAAAGGAAACTCGCTCCTAAATCAAATCTCACAACAGATGACTTTTCTCTCTTAGACAAAACCTCACAAGCCTCTTACAATGAAAAATTATGTGCTCTCTCATAAGAAGATATTCAATACAGCAGAATTTATGATCTCAGAAAGATATATCAAATGACTACAAGAGAGAAGAAAAAGGAAAATAATCAGCAAGAGTTTTCTTCAGAATGGTGTGTGTTCAATGCTTCTTTTCTTGGTCTTTCCTGGCCAAATGTCTCTTTAAATAACGAATGATTCTTCTAAACATTGCATGGGGTTTGTGGGCCTTGTACATCATGCCTTTGTCCATTGATGAGCTGGCACGAGGTGTATCAATTTTGGAAAAGTCTCCGTTTAGCCCTTGTCATTTTCTTTTGTCCTTTTTCTCATTCCTCGTAACGAGTGAAATATAAAAAACATCCATTATCATCCATGATTTGAAATTTCCAAATACAAAATGTTCTTCTCAAATTATATATCATTTATTTATGTAAATACGCTGCTGTCATATCAACTTGTGATTTTTCTTTGAGTTACCCAATGCTAATAGCCTTCAAAAGTCTCCTAATTTCAATCGAGACATTTCCATATGTGTTATTATTTTTAAGATTGAGACCTGAAACACTTAGCATATGAGTTAAAAAGTTCACACACATATTTATCATCACATTTTGAATCCATAAACCAACAACTTGACAAATATTTTCTTCCCCTTCCTTCTTCTCTTAAATCCAAACTTACAAATATACCGTTAGAAGCAAACGCCAATATGCACCAATTAGGCGGGGGAAGAAGCAAACTAAACAACAGAAAGCTAAGGAGGGAAGCCAGCCTAATAAGAAAATTATGTTTTTCCTAGAAACTTTCACTGTATCAATATTAATATTTGGAAGTTCTTCCTTCAATTGATAAATTAAATCCAACTTGGACTAGTTTAATTTACAAGTAAACACTTGAGAGAGCATACAGAATAAAGTAACATTTACCAAAACTCTTCATCGTGGAGCATCCATTGCTTTGAATGCTTGAATTTCCCAGTGAACAAACTGAGATATCTTTATCATCATGTGCTCTATAATTCTCCTTATAACCATATATCAATAATTCCCTACCAACCATGACCCATTCACACCTTTTCTCTACTCTTATGAAACGTCCAAACGTGCAATCAACCGGCAAGACAATATACCAACTAAGAAATTAAATAGCAAGCTTGCTTTCACATCCTTATAACATATCAATAT
Organism: Dalbergia cultrata; assembly: GCA_031216105.1. Lineage (NCBI taxonomy): Eukaryota > Viridiplantae > Streptophyta > Magnoliopsida > Fabales > Fabaceae > Dalbergia > Dalbergia cultrata. Next base: position 21,957,750 of record CM062353.1, on the reverse strand, counting down.
CATAGTTTACATGTACATACAGATCATCCCATGTGTGACAGTTTGAACTTTCAACATTGCTACAACTATGACTAGTAGGAATGCCAGGTATTTAGGGATTTGGTGTGGATCAATGAAGAGTTGAAGACCGATGGTTGTAAGCATGTAAAAAATGCTAAATGTCACATGAAAAACTAGGTGCTGGTGGGTGGGGTCTCAGAAAGCAACAATGTATTATGAAAAGCCATAAAACAGAAGAAAATATAGTCTTCAGTGTCCACCACCACCAACATAACCACACTGATGTAACACCATAGCAGATAAGGAGGAAGGGAAAGGTGCTATTGCCAACGTTCTGAATACCCTTTATCGCAGAACATAACATGAGTATATATACCACATAATATAATAGGAAATTAAGCATACGAAGATTGAATTTTGTATTATAAAAAGAAACAGAATTACAGGGTGGACAAAACAACTATGGATTCATAACACAGACATCAAAATAGGGAAAAAAAAAAAAGAAGAGAAAATTTAGACAGCATGTTTTTCCAATTCCTAGTAATGCTCAGCAAGAGCAACTAGCTAGTTTGATCAACATTGTCATTCAATTGTAGAACATTTTTGACAAGGGGGGTTACTTATTATATCTATATATGTTTACGCCTTGTCTTTACAAATCTTGGTAATGTAGTAACTGCATGCGGCTTTGGGTCCTTAGCTGTTCATAGAACCTTCTGATGAAATCCTCAGCCTGATCATCAACTTGGGCATTTCCAACTTCTTCATTCTCATCCAGTGCTGAGTAATTTGATATCCTCACAGAGAACGGTGAGAGAAGAGGGCTCTTTTTCTCACCAGGAGCAAAATCAGATGCATCTAGCTTAATATTGAACGTGTATTCTGGTGTCTTGGGGACCAAAACCACAGCCTTAGGCTCAATATCACCACCACCTTCCACTTCAACTTCATCCTCAAGTGCTGAAAAGTGATGAGGCTCGTCTTCTTCCAACACCTCAGGAGCATTGATACAAGGGAAGTTGAAGTGGTGCTTGCGCTTTGGCATGTGGAAAAAAACAGGATTTGGGCTGTTGCTGCATGAGAACTCATAGTATTGTGCCCCAGCACGTGCCATGCTCTTAGAATTGTGATGATGATTATGATGAAGATGATGATGGAACGACATGATATTGCTCAGAGATTTTCTGAGCAGCTTCCCTTTCTTCATCATCAAATTCATGTCCATGATCATCTTCCTCTTTGATATAAGACCCTTCCTGATCATGAAGAAGGTGATCCTCAACACGTTCCATAGCTTCTTAGCCACAAGAGGAGAACGTACCTCCATTTCAATATAGTAATTATGAATATATAAGTAAAATGAAGAAATAACAGTTTAGCAAATGATGTTCAAGCCTCTTAGGATACAAGGGGTACTATTAATGTGGAAAATAAAGAGAGGAAGACAAGAAAAAGGGTGAAGAGTTTTTGTGAATATAGTGGTGGGTTTCTTGTTTCTGCGAGGCTAACTAGTTAGACCTCGCAGAAGAAAAGAAAACCCAATGTGAGAAAATGGAAGGTGAAGAGAAGAGCATTATATAGTGCCTGTTCCCTTCTTTTTCTTTTTTATATAATTTTTATTCTAATGATGCTTAAGTGCTGCAAAAGGCATATGATTCAATAAGTCAATTAGGTGTTGTTATCAAATGGATCCAACAAACGCTCCTATGCATTCCCTTACTATCCGTTTCAAAAATACAAATTAAACTGATTGAACATATTTAATTTTTTTTGTTGGGCCGCCGCCGGGGTTATTAAGGGAAATAAAATTAAGAAAGATGTTAGGCGTATAATTAAATTACACAATAAATACACACCACACACCTTATCATTATTGGATTTGATGAATGAGTCATTATTGAATTTGATGAATGAGTAGGGACCACACATCACATCCAATAGTGATAAGATGTGTAGTGTATATTTATTATGCAATTTTGTTGTATACCAAATATTATTCTAAAATCAAAGACATTGTTGGAATGTGTTGAGGCATAGTGGTTGATGAGTTGAATTCAAGTACAGCTAGAACACCGTGTTTCAAGAATTGTTAATAGAAGAAAATTCAACAGCACAAATATGTTCTGGCCTAAACACTAAACAGACAATAGGGGACCCCTTGTTTTATGTCCTTTTTCAATGACCGGGAAATTCATTATTAGTCATTGGCACAAAAGAAGGAAGCTTCATTCATATATTTAGCCGTGAAACTCCACTAGGAGCCTTCTGTTTGGGGATCACTTTGCACCTTTGTTCAATTTAGTATATGCAATGTTTCCCTACAACCCTTCCTTTTGGATTAGTAATGGACGGTTGGGAAGTGGTTCTATTCCCTTTTTTTTCTTTTAGCTAACATGCAGCCACATAGAAACTTCATAGATAATTCAAGAATCAAGGACAACATAAATTGTTTGCCCTCAATAATTTGCATATTAATTAATATTATGTACTTAGATAAGTACTGCACGTTTTTGTACACCACATTCTAAGAACGAATGGCCTGTAACTCCACAAAAAAGGATTCGAATTTCAAAAATTATTTGTTCACTTCTAAGTTCTAACAATGTGTTTCTATGGCAGTAAAGGAAGGGAAGGGGATGAAACTTTTTCTCTTGCTTGAAAGTTTAACAATAAGTATGAAGAAAAAGAAACTGGGAAAATATTTTTTCTGTTTCTTCCGCAAAATCCAATTATCTTCTTCTCTAATATTGAGGCGGAATGAAGACAATTGAAAATTTAGAAACTAATAACCATAAATATCTTATTCCATTATTTATAGTATAACTTCTGAATACAATTAATCTTTACGCTCTCTTAATTAATCTTCTAAATAGCGGCAAAGTATCTTTATCATCTTCCTTTTTTTCCCTTCCCAATTTCTTCATACCAATTTCAATCTGTTCCATTAATAAAAATATATACTAACATAATATAACTTGTGGTAGGGAAATGCTAAATGTCATGAAATCCAAATTCACAAAAGGTAAACCAATGTGTTTGGTGAGCTGCTCTTTTTCTTCCTAATTTTTATTTCTTTTAAGTTAGTTCATAAATGATTTCGTTTTTCTCAAATCCTTTACTGCTATAAATAAAAAAGATTATATCATCTTAAATCTTGTCATTTTAGAGGAAAAAATAGATAAGACGTCTCAAATGACACATAGCAGACTCAACTTCACTAGCCGGTTATAACTTGGAAGCACAAAAGTAAAGTAGACAGATCAAGCCCTCACAATGACTTTAGTTTATTGCCATGTAGCCAAGTCAAACTCATATCATGACTTCAGTGTGCTCTCATACCACCCAAGTCGAAGTACAACACTCTCTAAGACACCAATTCCCTCACAATTAGGTCTCGTGTAAAAGAAGAATCAACACAATGTGCCGCAAGCTGATGACGAGATCATCCCAAGCTTATGATTATTCACTTATATTAGGGCACCAAAGGCCTGTTAGCTGAACACCACCCTAGAACCCTAAATCAAAATACTGACTAGGTCTTTTGCAACTTCTAGCTGAGTCTCAACTGAAGCAAAGGTCGATAAGTCGACAGATGTTTCACTATCCTTGAATGAACTCAAGAAATGGATCCTAGATCCATGATTTAGCTAGGAATCCAAATAGATCACCAAGCCCTAAGTCCACATTCGACTAGGCACTTCAAGCTACATAAATCCAGAGTTGCAATATCAACCAGGTACCACACTACTCTTGGTCGATTTCTGATCGACATAAGCCCCAGCTTCACATTTTTGACCATGCACTCTACATTTTCTAGCCAAGTCTCAAGACAAATCCTAGCAAGCTCCGCTCTCAGTCTCTCAGTTCCCTACAATACAACCAATACAAGCTCAAGCCTACTAAGACCCTAATTCTTACACGATCGAGTCTCAAAGAAATCAAAATTTAAAAAGTGAGCAGACAAGATATACAATTTAGGCTAGCAACCAACCTGAATGAAGACCAATTGATGGAAGTTTACGGGGAGGCCCGAACCCACGACCAAAAAGTTAAGCGAACTTAATCTAAACACCATTATGCAAATAAAGTTACTAGGTCGAGCCCTTACTTGCACTAAAGTGGCCAAAGTAGATTGAACATAAGACATCACGGACTAAGTCTTAAGCTGGCAACCCAGCTAGGCATCTCACACATCTCGGCAAAACCCTATTCACCTCCTAAGTTGGCAACCTCAACTCAGAACTGCATGGGCCTCGTCGAATTCCTAAGCTAACAATTTGACTAGATGATGCACCATAATGATTACAAGAACCAGAAGACCAAGTTGACAACTAACTCAACATAAGCACTAAAACTGCATTAAGTCGACAACAAGATCTCATTTCTAAAAGGCTCGACCACTCCACTCGTGACTTCACTAGAAGATTGGTAAGCATGGAAGTAACCTTTCTCCTACCATGGCATAATTCCATACACTTGCATAGAGAAACGAACCAGTAGATCTTCAAGCATGCAAGCTAAAGAAAGCTAATAACTCAAGCAACAAAATGCTTAGATATTAAGCTCAGAATAGAAGTCCTAGTATGCTCTTGACTAGGCGCTTTGCCATTCTCGACTGAGTTTGTGGATAAGTCCTGAGTCAGCATCTCGACTAGACACTCTGCCATTCCTAATAGAGTTCTAACAAAGCAAAGTCGATAGCCTGACTAGACAACTTCTCATTTCTGACCGAATTCAACATTGGGGGCTTAGGTTTAGACTTAAACGGGTAGATCTTGTCAAACAAAGAGAAAAAGGAAAATAACCCTTTGCTTCAGACCTACACAAATCAAGACCTTGGAGTAATCGATGAATTAGGGGCTTTAATTGCCCATTAACATAGACGAAAATGTGCCACATGATTAAACAGTCATTCAACGCACACCATGTGAACATCCATAACTAATACCACTACATAGCTGAAGGTACACATTCGAGAGAGCTCTATGTACTCAAAGCATAGTTCATAGCCAATCACCAAGCTTAGGAGCTGCACAAATCAGATTGAATCTACAGATCAACAATTCGCCCCAATTAGTACGAGCCCAGGCCTTCGCTCACTCAAATCACCGTCAAACAATTGCAAGGCCATCCAAAATGGACTTAGAAACTACTTTAGGTAAAGAAAGCAACACGAACACGATTGCAAAACAAACAACCCACCTTATTAATGGCTGGGGCTCATAATTTTGATCTAATGGCTCACAGCAGCCGAAAAACACATCACAACCATACTTACACGATTGGGCAACTCAAGCTTGACCCGCAATTCTCAGCACCCATCACCCTACCTATGATCAAATCTAAGAGATCTGAACTGCTCACCCTATCCAACTATTGGGGGCTGGTCACTTTAATCCAAACACAACATATAAACAACTATTGCTATTCAAATGTCGAGGTGATTACCCTCCATTCAGAGTGCGCCATGTGTCACAACATGATCTCATATAGACTGCCACTACAATAATTGAAAAGGCGCACCAAGCTGTGCACAACAAGATGGCTTATTCGAGCTCAGCACATAATCCTCAGCAGATACACCTCGATTATGACACCTCAGCACCAGGTACTCAGTGTGCGATCAAGCTCAAAGGCTATGTACTGGACTAGAAATATAGGCCCAAGATCTTAGTCCATTCTTAAGAAACTCAGCCAAGGGTTCCCATGACTCGCTTACATGGCATAGTGGCTTAAATATTCTATTCCTATTTAGCTTGGAATATCCCTTAGATTGACTACTAGATTACACGAGATCTCTTATTAGCTCATGGAATCCCCTATTATCCTGTCATATCTCCTATATTATATCATGTATCCTACAAACACAAAATATATATAATCTCTATTAAATCCTAAGAATATCTCTCCTGTTTAGGGAAAATTATCTCTCAACTTATCACAGTGTCACCTCTCACTATATAAGCCGCTCAACACCCCCAGGTATAACATACTAGTCTTTTATCACTCTATGGCTCATTTATTCAATGACTTGAACATTAGAGTATCTTTACAAGTATTCCACCTCGATCTCGTGGACGACTATTAAATATTTAAATGTCAATTATATATTATTAGCAAAGACTAAGATAAGTGCCAAGGATACTTTTGAGAAGTAAAACTTCATTTACGGGTCGAAAGTCTAATAGACCCATTGAAATCAAATTACAACACATTTGGAAAAAAAAAATAATTTAATTTATATACACTTTTAATGTAAAAATATTTTACACAAACATTCAATTATGCGTTGCTACATCTACAAAAATATTGACTTAATCATCCATTGCCTTAATGATCTTACAAATAGAAACATGATTAAATGACAGACAAAACACACAAGCAGTGTCTATGAAGTCTCTAGTCATTATAATTAATGTATGTTGTCACTAGGACAATTTCAAATTTCTTCTTGCAAATGTTGGAACTGTTACTTGATTAAAGATATTTCAGGCTTTTAACTTGATTTAAATGTTCAAATAAGGTTTACTCACTTTGAAAATTGTTTACTGCCATCACTGTTCACTTTTAATTTATGTGATTAAAATCCTAAGCCTGTCACAGCAAACCGTCGTTCTGGTCCATATACATTTCTACTTTTTCAATCCACTTCGACAAAATTCAATTGTTAATTTAATTTTGAAATTATCAAGCTGCTGTGATATCTTTTTATTGAAAAAAATAGTATCCTCATAAACCACAATATTAGCATTTTTGTGTGAAAATATAAATACGTTATAAAAATCCTAACCATCAGAGGGTTGATATACTGGACGAATAGAAAAATAATGTAAACAAAACTGCCAATATTATCTTCCTTGTAATTACATCTTTTAGGTAGCGTTTGCTTATTGTCTCTAACACAGAAATATAAATATATTAGAGACATAAACATGTTTAGTGGTGAAGACAGAAACACGGGATAGAAAAATTTCCATACCTCCAAAATGTGGGAACAGTAGGGACAGGATACAGAGATAAAAATTTAATATATTTTCTTCTAATAATACTCATATACATATATATTATTTATGTTTTAATCTCCATTATCCCTATATTTCTATCTCTGTCCCCTTACCAAATGCTACCTTAAGGAATTACTAGAGCCTCTTGAGTTGCTGAGTTTGGGAACTGTACTTCCCTTCGATCTGCCGGGTGAGAAGTGAGATTCCATGATGTGAGGCACTCGAGGCAGCATAGTAGGTTGTTACGGTGAGTTGAATAAACTTCAGAAGCACGTAACCTGAAATTTTCACAAATATCCACATTACTCACAATTGTGGGTATTTAAGCTTATACTAGCATGTTGTCATCAATACAACAAACTACAAGACTTCAACATCTCAAAAAAACTCTAAGATAGCGTTTTAACACACGTCACAAGAAGATTACAGATAATTCATATTATCACTCGAAAAGATTTTCACCTTTTAAGTTCCTAGTACTCCTACAAAATATAGCGTTTGGAATATCAAAAAGTTACTAGGTAATATGCCTATTACTAATAATAATTAATAATTAATTAGTTATTAATTATTATGATAATAAGTAAAACTAAGATTATTAATAATTATCATTAAGGTTAATTACTAATATCAATTAATTATAATATAATTATACTTATTTTTTTAATGATAGCAATAAATAATAATATTAATGATAATAATAGTAATAATAATAAATTATAACAACAATGGAATCATTAACACCCTAAACCCTAAATCCAGAAACTACCCGGGCAATGCACATCACTGTTAATGTGACAATATAGATTATCTCGGTAATAAGATGTAACAAAACAAGACAATGTGGGCCCTAATAATTTGAAGTCACATTATCATTAATCCATATACATTGCTCCATACCAAATGCCATTTAGGTGCTCTTGGTTGGTTGGTAATTAAAAGACAAAAGTCGTGGAACATATTATGCTGTAATCACATAACTGAGTCAAGAAACTGAGAGACCCGGTTCCCAAATATTACACATTAATAGAAAATCTCATCAACCCTAGTATGCAACAATGCCAATCAGCTGCAAGAACCTTACAGTAGTCGGTAACCTTAGCAAATGAAGAAATGGGACCAAGAACTTATGCAGTCAACAAAACCCAAGACATATGGACAACTAAAATCAAAACGTAGGGACCTAAGCGAAGTAATTGAACATTTTCTTCGGTACTCTGAGATGCTAGTTAATTATATTCAAAATTTATTATTCATCAAAATAATCTATAAAAGAAATTAAATAACAAATCAGTTATGTTGTACACCAATTGACTTGGTTGCTAATAATGATTCAAGCATCAACATTTTGCTATCTGGCTCATGCCCTAGATTACAACTACGGGTGTCCATGCGTTGATCCAACCCATGAAACCATGGGTTTCAGCCCAACCCACAAAACACATGTTGGGTGAAAACCTAACCAATGAGGCGTGACTTGGGTCATGTATTTAGAAATTTCCAACTCAGACAACCAATCCAACTCATTTCTCCTCGTTTTTTGGTCTCAAGTAGACGCAAAAAATAACAAAAGAAAGTAGTAAAATGTTTTTGGAAAAATGGTAACTAAGGAGGAATAAAGGTAATTTACCTCAAATCTTTCAATCATGTCAAATAAAAGGGAAACTACATCCTATATCTTTGTCAAGCAAAAGAATAAAGGAACAATTTTTCTCAAATCCTTCACTAGTATAAATAAAAGAGATTATATCATCTCAAATCTTGTCATTTCAGAGGAAAAAATGGATAAGATGTCTCAAATCTTACAAAATATCAATTAATTATCTCTTATCCTAAGTAGATTTCTCCAAAAAGATAAGTAGCCAATTTGAGGGTGCAGCCATTTAAGATGCATTGATGTTTTCCTAAATTTATTCATGTTTAGACTTATAATTGTTAAAAGATTTTACATTTATACTAGTGGATTGATAGGTACCTGAATAAAAAAATAAAAAATTAAATTCTTAATTGAAGATTAATTTAAATATATAATATTAAAAAATAATGTTAGAAGTTGCTAGATATTTTTATATGCAGTGGTAGAAGTTATTGAATTAAAGTATTCTAGTGGAAGTTATAACCTTGATTCCAATATGTGTGGACTTGAAGAAAAAATTAATGTAATTAAGAGAGACCAGAAAGTGGTTACTGAACACAATCCTTTTCATATAATAGTATAGGTTACGAATGATGACATATATGTTTAGATTTGTCATATCAGATTATGTAATTTGGCATGTTTTAACAGGAAATTTTTTTAAAAGACATAAATCAGACACTTGGGTTTTACCAACCCAACCCACTCATGAGGGTCAAGTTGGGTTGCAAGAAAATTTTGCTCAACCCAACCTAGTCTAGCCCATTATTTAAATGAGCAGGTCGAGTCAAAATAGTACCCCCAAACCTATCCTACCTAACCCAATCCATGGACACCCCTAATTACAACTATGCAAAATGTCAATACTCTTCTATGAACTAAACAAACATCTAGCTTGTAAGGATATGAAGTGCCAATATTGTTGAATGGATTTTCATCCCTAAAGTACTGCTCTATTATATCTTACTCACTTTGATCTAGCCTCCAAAACTGAACAGGTGCGTTGGAGGCAAGGGAGAAATAAAGATATGAATGCTGATACATTCCCTATAATAAATTTTCTTAAGTACACTGATGGAGTTTCTTTTAAAAAATAATGTGTTGAAGGGATTAAAAATCTTTTTCTATGGAAGGTTCAATCCACATTCTTTTTGGATACCATCTGTCCAGTGTTGTCATTTGAAAAAATATTGAAGTGTGAAACTAAGGCACTTTGAACTCAGTCTATTGTATGCTTCAAATGTCAAACTTATCAATAGCACCAAACCTATTAATAGCGTACAATCCACTTCAACATCCAGCAAGCAGTCGAGCAGAACTCTCCTTGCTGCAAATTATGTAAAAAGAAATATCTTAAGAACTGAGACTGGTCAGTTCAACTGGTTAGACAACCAACCATGTTAGCAGTTCAGACATTCCTTATGACGCTGTTCAGTTCAACCTCTGTTGAACCATGCCTAAGTACCCTTGCAAGTTCTATCTCTTTTTTTCCCCCTAAATCATTAATAAAGGGAACTAAAACCATAAAATACAAAGGTAGAAAACGATGTTAATTGCGAAATAAAAAACGATATCAATTGCGAAACAAGTAATAATTAAGGCATTCCAGTACTAAAAGTTGGAAACAATAAAATTAGAATAGCCTAACATTTCATACTTAACTTTTTTGTTACAGCTATCATATAATAGTATTAGCTGGAATAAAAATATTCAGCTATGGGAACTATAAATAGGCATGCTCAAAATGTTACCTCCAAATACAGCACTTGCTCCTGAAAATATCAGTAATGGAAGAAATAGCAGAGAAAAGAAATAAGTTAGCTACGAAACATGATCAAGCTCTATGGAACACTTAATCTGCCAAATATAAAAATAAATATACACACAGACACACACTATGTAAGATTGTAAGAGACCATATTCCATGTGGGATAAGAGTGTACAGAAAGAAAAGATATAGTGGGCAATAGTGGGAAAAAGGGCCAAAATCAAAATGTTGATTGTTGTGTTGGTGAATGGAAGCCCTTCTATCAAGCAAGATAGAAACGACTATTCCCACAGTAGAGTGGAGCCAGGTCCCCGAACTAACATGCTGTGTCAGTACGTTAGTGCATGCATGGGGTGCTGAGAGTGTACATGAGGGTTGGAAAGGGAATATTCATATGGGAGTGAGGGTGAGTAGGGTTAGGAAATCAGTTGCCATAGCTTTGGAGCATTGGGTTGCTTAGTGTCCTGCATTCTCATTTTCTGCCTTTTCCTTCTATTTATGTCTCCTTCTTAAGCTGACATCACACTGTTATCACTCGAGTGTGAATAATACACACTTTGCTCTATCTTTCAATGCCTATACCTGTAGCTTTTTTTATTTGGCATCATAGCTCCTTTTTAGGAACCTGTGGAAGCCTTTGCTGAGCTATGATGGAGCCTAAAATGGATAAATTGGAGGGGCGATCAGATGTAGTGTGGCTCAAGAGGGGGTGAAACCATGCACGACCTAGAGGACGATCTCCACCACGGAAGTAACCACATTGGGTAGATATAGGGACCGTTGCGACAGGGTCACAAAGGGAAGCAAGGCCTCAGCCTCTCCTTTGCTTTACAGAGAGTGTCCTTCTCAAGTACACCACCTAAAAAGAGATACTTCCCGACTCTCGTATGAGTCCATTGCGTCACTACACAAACTTGATGGGGGAATCAGTCGCCTAGCTTATCTCGGTGGAGCCAGCCTCCTTGCCTCCATGAGAAGGATTAGAAGAAGGATCTCCCCATATTTGTTGGTGAGGGCTTGGCTGCTTAGTTAGGATCAGGACTTAGGAGATATAATGCAGTGAATGAGATAGAAGGGGATGAAAAGATGGAGTTAGTCTTGGTGGCATTTGAGGGAAGAGAACATTTACTTCCCTACTTGGAGGCAATTTAGGGACGTAGTCCAGAGAAAATTTTAGCATGAAGAAGTGGAGGATCCTTATGGTCCCTTGTTGAAGTTGGAGCAATCAGGATCTGTCATGGCATGGCAGCATTAAGAAGAGGTCCAACATAGTAGCAAGTTGAGGGGACAATACATGCATTGTTACAAAAGAATAAAGTTCCAATTGTGTTCCATTAAAAGGGCATTCCTATACTACAACCGTAGGCTGGTACCTAAGGATTTTCCTAGAATTCCCTTAATCTTGCAGGAATTCCATGATATAGCTATGCAGTTCATTCCCCTAATCTGGCAGGAATTCCATGATACAACTATGGGGTTCATTCAGGACTCTGTAGGACCTATAAGAGAGTCTTACGTTTGCAGCAGTGGGAAGAAATGAAAAGAACTATAAAACAGTATATGCAATAATGTGATGTTTGCGATCAAAATAAACACCAAACTCTCCCACTGCCCACTGCCCACTGCCTAGTCTGGGAGGAGGTGTCCATGGACTTCATTGGAGGACTTAGAAAGGCCAAAGGGATGGATATGATTCTAGTGGTAGTGAATAGGCCTACGAAATATGCCTATTTCATTGGCCTAGCATCCTAAAATGGATGGACAGACATAGGTGGGCCCAAACTGAAATAATGGCTGAAATGTTTGTGTTGGGTTGAGCATTGGTTCAACACTAATTGTAATGCTTCTCCTCAAGTCACCCCCTTCAAGGCCCTATATGAAAGATTCCCCCCAACTTTGCTGAGAAGTGAGCCATATTCTTCTGGTATTGAAGTCAATCAGCTGCTATATGAGAAGAATTTGATTCTAGACGAATTCAAGTGGCAACTCTCTCAAGCCCATAATAGAATGATGTCGCAATTTGATAAAATTATAAGGGAATTGGAATTTGCATGGGGGACATGGCGTATTTAAAGGTCTAGCTGTCCAACCATACAAGCTGAAATCTCTGGCCACTAGGACTAAACCAAAGCTAAGTCCTATATTTTATGGGTCCATTGAAGTGTTGGAGAGAAACGGGGGAAAAGGTCTATAGATTAAAGCCACCCCTAGATTCCTTAGTGCACCCCATTTTCCATGTATCCCTACTGAAGAGATGTGTAGCTACTAATGTGGTAGTGTGGTACCACTACCGGCTGAATTAACTGAAGATTGGGGATTCAAGATGCAACTATGAGAGAGACTCAGGCAGGGGAACTAGAAGCCCTGACTCAATGGCACAACATGCTAAAATGTGATAGTTCATGGGAACCAGCTGCTGATATCATGTTGAATTTACCTTTATTCCACCTTGAGGACAAGGTGGTAGTTCATGAGGAGGGTATTTTAAGAGACCATGCTCCAGGTGGGATAAAAGTACTCAAAAGGAAAGACATTAGTGGGGAAAAGGGCCAAAATCAGAATGTTGATTGTGTGGGGCCAGGTCACCTTACCTAACTTGCTGAGTCAGCATGTCAGCGCGTGCCTTGGGGTACTGGGAGGGTGGTGACGAAACAGAATATTTGTATGGGGGTGAGGATGAAAACGGATAGGCAATCATTTGGCATAGGCTTCGAGCATTTGGCTGCTATAGCCTCTCATTTTCAGCATTTTCCTTTTGTTTTCTTCTCATTCTTGAATTGATATCACTGGTATCACTCAGTGCGATTAGTACATACTTCACCCTATCTTTTTTTTGCCTATTTTTGAGGTGTCTTTCTTACACACACGCACACTTGTAGTAAAAGAATAAAAACATTGAAAAGAAGTTCTCTGATCAGCTTATTCCAAGCATCAACATACCATAAAGCTTAGAAATTGTAATTTGTATAAAAATTCAAAAGCCAATTTAAGTCTACATACCCCAGCTATAAAAGGTAGCCACTTGGGTCCCTTGAGACGATTTTGAAGGTATGGTAACCCTACAACCAAAGATCAACAAGTAATATCCTCAACAATAGTTATACTGTTTTAATTTTAAGCAACCCCACTAATAGCATAAAGAGCTTTACACAATCAATCAATAAACCAGATCATATGATCCTAAAATATTGTTAAAGTAAAGATGCTATGGATCCTCCTTGATCGTTGACAGTATCCAAAAATTGTATTCATAAACTAGAAAAACTAGAATTACTGGTATTCCAACCATGAACTGTGCTAAGCATGCCACCAATCCCTAAGCCAACCAATTCAACGGGAAACAAAAATAAAACATAAAACAACCCATTAGTATTAACTAGGTTAAAATATCAAAGACAATCGTTATGATAAATGATGAGATGCAAATCAAAATCAAATGTGCATAGTTAATAAGAAAGGAAAGGACACATTGGAATTTCAAAATTCATATTTAATTATGTACTCACAACGGTAGTGGCATCATGCAAGACGGAAGTGATTGCCCATTCACTTTTTTCCTGAAAGCACGGTGAAACTCATGGAGCCAAGTAATCGAATGCGTGATTCGCATCGCAACAGATATACAGAGAAGAAGGAAGAAGACGGGGGGGGGAGAGAGAGAGAGAGAGAGAGAGAGAGTTACAGGATTAGGGTTGACGAGAGAGAGGCATCGAGGGCATCGGGTGGAACTGAGGCCAGGATTTAGCGTAGGATCATGGTGGAGATTTCCGCTTCTTAGCTTCTTTTCATAAACCTCTCGTGTCCCTATCTTTCTTCTCCCTGTTTCATAGTCACACCTGTTGCTAACCTTGAAGTGTTTTTCTACTGCAAGTAAATGATTTTAAATCTTAGAAGATGTTCACTGAAAGACTATATCATTGAAATTTTGCATGCACAAATAACAGCCTCCTAGTAAATGAAGAAGTTTATCTTTTCTTCAACTTCAAATTCTATGTGCTCTTGAACAAATCTTTTAGGGTAAATTACACTCTTTGTTAAAATGCTTGTTAAAATCCAATTCACCTCCTTCTAGTTTCCTACCCTACACTAACCTCCCTTAATAAGCTCCAAAATTAACTCTCTTGGTATCCAAACTTAACACCGTTAAGTGACAAAAATTATTTTCCTTATATGCCTTTTTTACCATAACTAAAAAGGGAGGTTGCAAACATATCTTCACAATGGTACCAAATGCCCAAGTCCTATTGAATTAGCGGTGCCCAACCGAGGATTAAAAAAATCCACATTACCAGGCTCTGGACCCAACTAGGTATGGCTGGCCATAAACCCCTCACGAAAACCTTAAACCAACATAAGAAAGTAATGGGTAAATTCAGAATCAAAGAACAATGGAAAACCGAAGAATTGATGAAGAAAGAAACTGTAACTGGTAAGACTGTAAGAATCTAGGGTTCTCTACAAAAGAGATATACCTTTTGATTGTTGTGTTTGATACTAGAATGAAGTTACCACAATCAGGAGGAGGCGGCGACACCACTGCAAGCTCCCTGTCTCAATAATATGGAGGTCGCAACTAAGGTGTTGCGGCTGAAGAATCGCCGGTCTGTTGTGATCGTACGATGGGGGCCGAACCTGCGGCGGAAGGTGGCAGAACTAACTGTTCTAAAGGTGTGGTGACGGTGGCAGAGCCCTTGGTCTCAGATTATGAGATGGATTACGACACTGCTACGATTGCGATGGTGGTGTTTGGTTCCAGAAGCTTCCTCTCTCCCATCAATGAAGTCCCAAATTGGCATCCCGGACCGACCGGAAATACTCGTCACCGATGACGTACAGCGTCCCTGCTTGGCATCCTAGGCTAACCACCGTGTAACTAGTAAAGAGTCAAGGGTTCTCTTCAGAGGAGGCACACTTGTTGATTATGGTAAAAAAAAGGGCATATAAGGAAAATAATTTGTCACTGTTAAGTTTGGATGCCTGGAGAGTTAATTTTGGACCTTATGAGCGTAGCGCAGACGACTAGAAAGGAGTTGAACTCTATTTTAACAAATTTTAAGGAAAATGAGTATAATTTGCCCTATCTTTTAACTTAACAAGAGAATTGAAAATTGAAATCTATATTCAAAACGAATACTGCAAAAAATTCTTACCTTGTTAAAACGCTAAAGTCACTCTACTTTCTCTTATTTATCTATCTATAATAAAATTTAAATTTTAAAAATTATATAATTACCTCTTTATACACAAAAAGTTTCGAACCTTTTTTTATATCACTCCATTTTCTCTTTTGCCTCTATCTACAATAAAATATAAATTACTTTCTACTAATAACAAGGTTGTATTTTACTCGTAAATAACATCTTGGGTTTAGAAGCAACAAAGAGGAGTTTACATGATAATTTCTTTTAAAGGTTTAGCAAATTTTTATATTTTTTTGGATACATATTTGGTGGATATAATTTAAAAGTAGAACATAATTTAAATTTGTTTGTAGATAGAGACAAAAGAGGAAATGGAGTGATGTAAAATAAAATTCAAGACATTTTATGTATAAATATATAGTTACAGAATTTTTAAAATTTAACTTTTATTGTAGACAGAGATATAAGAGTAAGTAGAGTGATTTTAGACTTTGGCTAAAGATATGTAAGAATTTTTTATAGTATTCCTTTTAAATATAGATATATAAGTATATAATAATTTTTCATAGTATATATATCATAATTATTTTTGTAAATGGGTCAACAACATTCTAGAATGATATAAGAAAAATAAAAATATTTTCCTGCTTGTTGTGTTTGTCGGAGAGAACGGAGAATAAAATAAATAAATTAAAATGTAGCTTTTTGAAAATTTTTACGGGTAGGGAGTGTATGTTAATGTTCTAGAAATAAAGATAATAAATATAATGAGAGTGTATGTTTTATAAATAGTAGGGACAAGAGTGTGTTTTAAAAATAGAGGGATGATGAATATAATAAAGTCTTTTATTAAAAAAGAGGTTGTATTTTACTCAAAATAATGTGTTGGGTTTATAAACTATAAAGAGGAGTTTACAGGACAATTTTTTTTAAAGGTTTAGTCAATTTTTATATTTTTTGAGAACATACTTAGTGGTTATATAATTTAATAGTAGAATGTAGTTGAAATTTGATTGCAGATAGAGACAAAACAGGAAATGGAGTGATATAAAGAAAAAAGTTCAATACTTTTTGCATACAAACTTGCAAACAACAACTCATTTTTCATATCAACTATGTATTAGAGCAAATGTTTGTATTTGAAATAACACTCAAGCTTGTGCATCACAGCATGACTGCATATGATAAATCTCTGGTTTGTATATCAAAGCATAGAGGTAAAAGGATTTTAAGTAAATGTATTGTATTGGAGCATAAGGGGGAAAAAATAGGTATCGGTGCTCATATGCCAAATTTCAAATAAATATATCAGAACATTAGTATCAAGGTATTAGGAATATTATAAATAGAGTAAATATGTATCCCAACAGTTTCAGAACATAACAAATAATAACAGTTTTAGACTGTAACAAAATAATAAAGAAATGTTTAGAGCACAATAACAAAAAAAAGAAATGATTATGCATGTAAATATGTGGTCTGTGAAGCACTCCCTCTCAGCTTGACCCCTTTGATTTGTAGCATTAAAAACTTTCTCTTCTTTCTCCCCTTTTTTGTCATCAACAAAAAGGTCGTGTTGAAAATTACAACATTATTGGCTCCACCTAAGTTGTTGAAAAAGTTGGAGAAGCAACTCTTTATGTCTTCTCAATTGAGCTCCAATTTCTCTGTTTGAAGCTTCAACTCTGTCCAGTATAGAGGCCATATCTCATTGATTGTGCAATAAGAGCTGGACCTTTTAGAGATTTGGTTGGGGCTCAAATTGAGGTTGGTTGGGGAGATATATTATTCTTTTTGTTAGGGCAGTCTAGGGGAATAATGTCCCCAGACTTAGATGAGTCTATTTCTTCTTCTTCAATTGCAGCAATAGCAGGTGAAAGTGGATGGTAGTGTATTAATAGGTGTAGTGATGGGACCAGAATTAGTAGGAGCAGTGGTGGAGTCACTTAGGCAAAAGTAGTGGCAACAAGAACAACTTCAGTAGAAATTGTGGGAGCATCATTGGGAAAGGAGCTAGTTTCTGAGGCTTCAACTTCATCTTCCGTAGGAGTTATTCTTATGGAAAGTGGATGTTGAGGTTCTAACAAGCTGATAGTAGTTGATTGGCAGCTTCCCCAATAGGCTCCAAGGCATGAGTTTTCTTATTCTTTTGGAGACTCTCATTCCACTTAAGAATTTCCTTTGCTTCAGTTGTTTCTTCCTTTTCTTCTTCTTCAGAGGAGTCTATGTGCACCATTTCATATCCAGCTTTCTAATACTCGGCTATCTCCATCAGAGTTGTTCTAGAAACATCTTTTAGCAAGTTTTTGAGCTTATGCGCAATGTCCCTTCTTTTTAATGTCCCAACTGGTACATCAAGCACCTTATATGACCTTCTTAGTATTTCATCAGTGCCAAAAGAATCTTTTTCAAATTCGAAAGGCTAGGAAAGCATATGTGGCTCTTGCTTTTGAATTCTCTCTTGTCTTAACTTCGTTCTTCTTTTAATGCTTAGAGGAACTTTAGGTGACTTTGTTTCCTCAAAGTTTTCATGGTCACTTTCTATTAAGATTAACTTCCTTTTTCCCTTCCCCTTTTTCTTCTCTGCTTCAGCTTTTTCAACTGTTTTTCTAACTTGTCATCTCTAATCATGGGGTTTTGTCTTATGGCACTTGTTTTCACAACACTAGCCTTTCTCCTTCTGGTCTTGAATGAGGCCAATGTATATTTAGTTCCCTCTATATATTCAAACTATTCCTCAACTAGAGGATAGTCCATATATTAGAACACCCTGGCCAGTAGCATTTCATAAGGAACTCCAGTAGTTCTTTTTTTGTCCTTGGTAATTTCTCCTAGGATGTGATCCTTGATTAGCATAGTCAGGTTCATTTTCTTCTTAAACATCAGGCAGTATAGTAGTATACAATCTATGCCTACAAGTTCATTTGTGCGCTTCCCAATCTAGGCAAGATTGAGAGCTGCACTACAGTGAACACCTTCCTAGCCCTGGCGTTAATTATAGAGGCTGTGATTTCATAAGGGTTGTAAGTGATGGAGTTAGTAAAATACCTGGACACATCTTCTTCATTGATTCCCAAGGAGCGAGTCCAGTTTGATGATGAGGTGCAGATGATCCCCTCATAAAGGTCTTTAACCACATTTGAGAGGCCTTCGGGGCCAATTTCCAATGAGAAATCTCTGATGAAGCTCTTTAGATATAAGTTGGTAGTGCCTTTCAATTGTGAATAAAAGGCAATTTTCCATTTCAGGAAAGATTTTGTCATTGATTTCTAAAATTTTTCTCACCCTTAGAAAGAAAATACTTCTTTTACAATGGAGACTTCCATGAAAAGCTCTCACCTTATTGCTTTCCCAGGAGCAATTTTTGTAAAAGAAAAGTTATTCACATATTGATCCTGCATCTCTAGATCGTCATACATGTGGAATGGATCCCTTTAGCCACATTGCAATCTAGTTGCTTTCTTTCTACCATTGGTGATTTGAGGGTTTGAGAAGATTGAAGGGAAAGAGATTGAGGGTTTGAAGATCCATGAGAGGTTATTGGAAAGATGGTTTGTCGGAGATGAAACGGTTTGAAAGTTGAGGGAAAAGTGTTTGAGGATGGAGGTGAATGGTTTTTAATGTGGCATGTAAGAAAAGGAAAGTTATTAATGTGATATGATATAAAATCTAGAAGTTGAGGCGATGTAGGAGAGAGAAACTCGAAAAGAGTGGAAATTATCCTGCCATTTAATATCTTTCAGAGACTATAAGTAGTTTTTGAACTACAAGAGCACGTTCTGAGTCTTCAACTACTTTCTAAGTGAATCGTAATTAGAATTTGAGTCTTAACAAATCTACCGAGTCCTTCATTGTAATACCTTGGGTACATGTGTCCCTACGTAAATTCAGGGCCTCCATAAAGTTTCCCGGGACCTATTCGTATTACTGGTAGGCCCCACTTGAATTATAACTTGGAATTGGAGGAAAAATAACTCCAGAGAACGTTGTAGAGCCAAAATTAGTGCTACAATGGTTAGGAACAGTAAGGCGGTGTAAAATAGAGAAACAAAGCACTCGAGTGAGCACTACAACACTCCAGTCATAGAATTATAAAAAAAACCCCATTTTGGGGTCCTGACCAAGCATACACCCCTTATTCCCTAAAACACGAAGAACTTTGTCTCTCTACCCCTTTTCACTCCCAAATTTTCATTTTCTTCCATTTCTTTTAAGTTTAACTTCGATTTTTCATTTTCTAAGGTAAGAGGTATGTTGTTTTAGTTAATCTTGCTCCCTTTTTCCTTTAATTCCTTCTTGTTTTTGGGGTGGCATAGTGGTCTTCATGCCTATCAAGAAAAGGTCATTCTTTCATTATGTTAAAGTTAGATTTGAGTTATTTAGAGATAGATTTATTGATTCCATGGCAAATACTAGTGCTACTCCTGCTTCTCGAAGTTTTGTTGGTGTTGTTCTTGTGTACCCTACCACTCCAAGTGAGTGGGTTCAACCCTATAATTTCTATATTGTTCATTAGAGTTATATTCATAAAAATATGATTTACTGCTTGATTTTATATATTACTGCAAAGAGATTTGAGGTTGTTGTTGGTTTTTATGTTTTGAACCGCTGGTTTTAGAGCATGAGATATTTTTTGATATAACTCATGGGACCATTATTGTCAAAGTAGTTTTATGTAGAATTAATGATAAATAAAGATATCAGAGACTTTTATGTATAAGATATAGCTTGAATACCTAGATACAGAGTTTAGAGAAAAGTTGTATTGATGATTTTGAGTTAGACAGTAATCATAGAGAAACAGCTAGAGTACCAAGTTGTCCTAAGGACATCTCACAAAGTAGATAAATGAACCTAGTTAGGTGTCTATATTTCGATTATTTAAGAACCATAAAGCAGAGAACATTGTTGTGCCAGGATTTGCTAGCATAACAAAAGACTTTCTATTTCTCTATTAAGGTACTGCTATCTTGATTTATTGGAACCCAATGATTTTGACTAAGTGTATGTAAATATAAATTGTATTAGAGTTTAATCTTTATTTTTACTACTGTGATTTTACTACGTTATTTCCTTGGTGTTCCATGAGGAGGGCTTCCAGGTGTGAACTCACTCACTGAGTTTGCATAAAACTCACCTATTTTCCCTTTCTCTCATTTATAGATATAACATTTGCTATGGATTCTTCCCAACCATCTTCTATCTAGCAGCACTAAATTTTAGTTGGCGAGCCTCATTAGTAAAGTGTCTCTTGTTGCTTTAGAATGCTCTAATGCAGATGTAGGTAGGATCCTCGAACAGTAAAGCATGCTATATGTTTTGCATACTAGAATGTTATTGTGGTTTGTGTTTATATAACTTTACTTATCATGGTTACTTTGTATATGACAAACTCTGCACATATTTGTTGATATTCTGAATTAGGGGAATAGATGACTTGAATATTGAAAGTGAAATTATATTTTAAATGATTTTCTAATCAACTTTCCATATAGAGAAACTCAGGTCACAAGGCTTACGTGAGAATGGGGTTTCTCAAGTGCCAGTCACGTTCCTAGAATGGCCTGTGACACTTATTTATTAGTGGCCTTCCATATTCGGAACTTACATGACTTTCTGTCCCATTTTCTGAACCTTTGACTTTCTTTCTAAACTTGAACACTGACTTTCTGAGCTTGCCTTAATGTCTTCATTTAGGGTCTCAGTTTAGAGTCTTATTGGGGAGACTTCACAGATATTATGCATGTATGCTATGCAGACTTTAAAAACTTTTGAGATTTAAAAACCTTTTCAAACAGCAAAAATGATCATCAGTTAATGGTTTAGTGAATATATCAAATATTTGGTCTTCAATATTCACAAACATTAACTCAACATCACTTTTCTTAACATGATCTCTAACAAAATGATGTTTTACATCAACATGTTTGGATCTAGAGTACCGAATAAGATTCTTTGCAAGATTAATTGCACTTGTATCATCACAAAAGAAAGGGATCTTGGAATACCTTAAGTGATACTCTTCTAGTTGGTTCCTTATCTATATCATTTGGGTGCAACAATTTACAACAGCCATATATTCAGCTTCAACTGTTGAAAAAGCTATGGTATTTTGCTTCTTACATGACTAAGTGATGAGGCTTTTTACAAAGAAACAATAACATTCACTGGTGCTTTTTCTGTTTATCTCCAGCAAAGTCAGTCCTACAATCTCACAAGATGTGTCTTTTTCACACTATAAGCCAAGATTAGTAGTACCAGCTAAATATCTTAGAATTCTTTTAATAGCATTTAATGTGATTGTTTTAGATTAGATTAAAATCTAGCACAAATACCCATACTTAACTGAATATCTGGCCTACTTGCTGTGAGGTACATAAGTGAGTCAATCATTCTTCTATAATTACTTTCTAATATCTTTTCTCCATTCTCTTCTACATCAATGACTTGAAACGAATGTGTACGGGTGCTCATTGGTTTAGCTTGATCTATGTTAAACATCTCCCAAAGCTCTTTAGTGTATTTTTCTTGATGGATCAAGATTCCCTCCTTTTGTTATTTTATTTGAAGTTCAAGGAAAAACTTGAGTTCACCCATCATACTCATCCCAAATTGGCTTTGCATTAATTTTGAAAACATTTCAAAAAGAGAATGATTAGTGGCACCAAATTATGATGTCATTAACATATACTTGGACTATTAGAAAGTGATTATTTTGTTGTTGACCAAACAAGGTTATGTCAATTTGACATCTTTTGAACTCATTCTTAAGTAAGAAGTTACTCATCTTTTCATACCAAGCTTTAGGAGCCTATTTTAGACAATAAAGTATCTTTGTTAACTTAAAGACATGGGTGGGAAGGTTTTCACTCTCAAAACCTAGAGGCTGTTTTACATAGACTTCCTCATAAAGGAATCCATTTAAGAATGCAAACTTTTTATCTATTAGACAAAGAATGAATACCTTAAAGACTGCAAAAGCAAGTAGAATTCTAATGACTTCAAGCCTTGCTATTGGTGCAAAGATTTCATCATAACCAATACCCTCTTGTTGATTATAACCTTGTGCAACCAATCTTGCTTTATTTCTTATCACTTTTCCACCTTTACCAGCTTGTTTTTGAACACCCATTTTGTTCCAATGATGGTTTTTCCTTTGGACTTCTCCACAAGTGTCTAGACTTTACTCTTCTTGAATTGATTCAGTTCTTCTTACTTAGCTTCCACCTAACTTTGATCACTCAAAGTATCTTCAATGTATTATGGCTCGATAGTGGGAATGAAGCATAGTTGGATTCATTTCTGAGGGAGGATCTGGTTTTTACACCCTTAGACATATCCCCAAGAACTTGATTCTAAGAAACTATTCTTAAATCAAAATCTCTTATGCAGTTTTTGTACCTTTGTTGTTCTTTAGTTTTTCTATCATCTTCAAATTGTTCATCTTCATGTTCAGAAATGTCACTTTATGAAGGCTTTGGAGTTATGAGTAAGCTTTCTAACTTGACAGTGTTCTGGAGCTTACTTTTTGAATATTGTGCTTTCTTTTACTTGTTTGCTTAGAATTCCTTGAGGTTTAGCTTCTCAAGATTTTCTTCTAATTCTTTTAGATCATTAGCAAAATCCTTCTTTAAGTTCTTTAAGCCTTATGCAGATAGTCCTTTCAACACAAAGTGCTCTTTTGTTGTATATCTTGTAAGCTTTAGAGACTGAAGAGTATCCTAAGAAAATTCCATCAACAAATTTGAAATCAAACTTTGTGAGGTTGTCCTTGGTGTTAAGAATGAAACTAGGTGAACCAAAGATATGGAAATATGAGATATTGGATTTTCTTTCTTTCCATAGCTCATAAGGTATTTTTTTGAGGATTGGCTTGAGAAAGGTTCTATTTTGGATATAGCAAGAGGTATTAATAGCCTCTGCCTAAAAGCCTTTTAACAAACCTCTTTCTAAAAACATCATTCTGGCTATCTCCTATAAGCTTCTATTTTTTCTTTCAGCAACATCATTCTGTTGGGGAGTTATAGGAGTAGAGAACTCATAGGAAATGCCATATTTTTCACAAAACTCTTCAAAAATATGATTTTCAAATTCTCCTCTATGATATGATCTAATAGAGTTAATTTGAGAATTCTTTTAATTAATAACTCATTTTGCAAAAACCTTGAATTTCTTAGCCAACTCATCCTTAGAAGCTAAGAAAATAACTCATGTAAATCTAGAAAAATCATTCATTATGACAAGGCAATGTCTTTTTGCAAGAAGACTAATAGTCTTGGTTGATCCAAAAAGATCTATATGTAAAAGCTCAAGTGGCATAGTGGTTGAAACCATATTTTTGTTAT
Source organism: Dalbergia cultrata (assembly GCA_031216105.1). NCBI lineage: Eukaryota > Viridiplantae > Streptophyta > Magnoliopsida > Fabales > Fabaceae > Dalbergia > Dalbergia cultrata. The sequence goes on along the minus strand of CM062353.1, from coordinate 21,933,853 downwards.
GGAAATAAGCTTTGGTTTGGTTGCCTTTCTCACAGAAATCACAGGTGGAATCCTTATCTTATCTAATCTTTGGCAGTCCTTTAACGAGCTCTTTCTAAAATAAGTCAAAAATTTAACTCGATATGAGCATGTCTAAGCTTCTTATGCTATAGCCACTTATCATCCATGAAGAATGCAATACATTTTACATCTTGATCTAGAAAGTCATCCAAGAGTAACACATAAATGTAATCAAGTTTCTTACCAGATAAAATAACACGTCCAAATGTGAGATTTACATTATTGCAAACATTTGCATTGAATAAAACATTGAATCCTTGATCACCAAATTAGCTGATACTCAACAGATTGTGTCCTAGACCATCAATGAGTAAAATACTAAAAATTTAGTGAGAATCATCCTTACCAATATTTCCTATACCTATGACCTTGGCTTTTCCTCCATCTACAAATTTTACTAATCTAGAGTTCTTGGATTTGAAGTTTCTGAACCACTTTTGGACTTGGATATGTGTCTGGAGCAGCCACTGTCCATGTACCACTTGTTGTCCTTGTCAATGTACATTCTCAGACGTACCTGTAACAAAGACAATTTTTAAATTAGGTATCCAGACTTTATTAGGTTCTTTTGGGTTAGTTTTCTATGGGACGAGGTTTTCCAACCTGTTTTACTATTTTTCTTCTCATAAAACATTTATCAGGTGGGTGTCCCTTCTTGTGATAGAAATTATAGGATATCTTGTTCTTTATTTTCTTTGATAAGACTGTTTTACCAAGTATCAGATCAAGGTTCTTGGAGTCATTAACCATATTTTCCAAGACAGATTTGAGAAGCATTGAAATTCTTTCAAGTTTAGAAATTACTTTCTAAGCTTTCTGATCTTAGTCAGTAACTTCAACTTCTAAGACTTTGAGTTTAATGTTTAAAAACTTGTTAGTTCCTTTAATTTCTTCCTTCTCAAGCATTAGGTTCTCAACATCTGCTTTAGCCTCTTCAAGTTCTAAAACAATTTTCTGATGATTCTTTTTGAGGTTGAGATAGTGAGAGGAGAGGGTCTGAGAATTTTCAAGTAATTCATCATATCAAGTCAGTAGTTCATCATAAAATAGATCAGGTTTAGAATATGTTCTAACCTCTAATTCTCCTTCTGAGGTGTAGCCAGCCACGGAGCACAAGTTGGCCACATTTTCAAGCTTGTCATGACTTTCTAATCCTTTCTTCTGTTCTTCTGAGTCATTCCAAGTGGCCAACATTCCCTTTTTCTTTATGGGGAACTTTTTCTATGGATTCTTGAGCTTAGGACATTTAGTCTTGTAGTATTTATTCCCACCACGGTTATAGCAGTTCATGTTTTCTAACTTCCCTTTGCCTTTTCTATCCTTTCTAAAACTGATGTCATTTATTTTCTTGGTTCTGCTCTTCTAGGCTCTGGACATCTTCCTTACTAGCATGGAGATCTCATCTCTATCTTTTTCTCAAATTCATCCCCTAAATCTTCTTTTTAATCTAAGCTCTCAGCAATTGTCATTGCTATACCCTTAGTCTGCTTCTTGTGAGAAGACTTCAAGGTCATAAACTTGCTCTTTTTCATAGTTTTACAATGAACCTCAGAGAGTACAACTTCATGGGTTTTAAAAGGCCCAATGAGAGCATCCAGGCTAAAAGTTTTAAGATCCTTAGTATCAGTGATGGCTATGACCTTGGGAAGCCATTTTACAGGGAGGCTTCTCAAGATTTTCCCTACCATCTCAGAGTTTAAGTATCTTTTACCCAAACCTTTGAGTTGGTTTACGATGTGTATGAACTTGGTAGTCATATCATCAATACTTTATTGTTCAATCATCTTGAACATCTGAACAGTATGCTGATCTTAGTCTCTTTAACCTGATATGTCCTTTCATGTAGCATGTGGAGTTTATCCTAGATCTCTTTTGCCATGTCACAAGTAATAATTTTACCATATTCAGCCTTGCTTAGTGCACAAGTGAGTAGGTATTTAACCTTGGAATTCAGTTGAACTCCTTCTTCATGTTGCTCTGTCCACCTACTCCTGGGAACCTCTCTAGATTTAAAGGGTGCATCTTCAATTCCTGGAACTTCTTCCATAGGAACATAGTCTCCTTCTTGGATAATCTCTCACAAATCAAGACTTGCATATTTAATGAACAATTCCACTCTGTTTCTCTAGTACGCATAGTCTCCACCATCAAAGAATGATGGTATGTTTATAGGGTGTCCCTTTGTAATGTGAATATTCTGTGTCATTTATCCTCAAGATCTTTTAACCTCTGCACTCATTGGAATGCTCAACCCCTTAGAGGCCTAAGCTTTGATGCCAATTATAGGTTGAAAAGTGCATGAGAAGGAGGGTTGAATAGTGCTTTCAATTTTCTTTTCTCTGTTTCTAAAAACTTTAAACAAAAACTATCAAGTGTTTACTTGAAGTGCAGTGGAAAGATTATTAGTGAGTATTAGAAAGTAACTTTTTGAACTAAGTTAAAAATAAGAAAACTAGTTAAAATTATTTTTCAGAAGCACGTTATGGAGAAATACAAAGCAGGATGTAAAAGAGATTAAGGGAGTAGAGATATGCTATACAGAGTGTTTTTATACTGGTTCGGCTAACCTGCCTAAATCCAATTCTTGACAATCTTTTGAGTTCTACTAAATCAACGATTTCTCAACCCTGAAAAAGTCAAATAGTCTTTCTATAACCTTTTCAAGCTATCTCATATGACCAGTAGTTCACTCTACTATCACTTCCAAGTAGTCTTTGACTAGTCTCTCTAAGTTAACTTCACAATGATCACTATTGGATCCGAGTACAAAAAAGGTTGGTTCACTCCAACAAACAAACTCTCAATTTTTCTCAAGATAAAATAGTTTGTGAGCTAAAAACTTGAATAATTTCTTTCTAATAATTCTTCCTGAGAAGAAAATGTTATCTAATAAGAACTTAGAAACTGATTATAAGTAGTAATAACTTTATAGAAGAAGGAGGATTCTTGCATTTTTTTAAAGATTTTTCAAACACATCAGCCAAAGATCTTGAGTTGTAATCACATGACCTCCTTTTATACTTGATTTTCAATTTCAGGTTGTTGCCCTTTGATCTGTTTTCCTAGTGATACATGTTTATTTTCTTTTTGTCTTGAAAATGTAGTCTAGAAGACTATCTCGACTATGTTAAAGCTATTTTTACAGTTGCAGAGACCATTGTCAAATGAGGTTTTTGAGTCCTTCTTCAGAAACTACCTTTTGCTTTCTGAATGAGGTTTCTAAACTTTTTCTATTAGAAACTGGGTTGACTGACCAAGTTAAAAATTGAGATGTCACTATCATCTCCTTTTTGGGTTTGGCTTTAATTTGAAATTTGAATTTTCCCTCCCATTCTATAAAATGTGCACCGTTTATAAGTAAGCGTGCTTTCCGAAATGCTAATTCAGTTTTTGGATTTCTCATTAATCTTCATTGCTTTAATCAAAATCTGTTGGTGGTTATTTCATCACGATTGAAGATAGTAACCATAACTTGCTTCAGATGAGGACGGATTTCTTCATTGCGTATCACATTCTGAAAATGTAGGCTACTTTTTGAAGATGTGAACTTAGTTTCTTGTTCTGGAAAACTTTTCTTCATGTGTAAAACATACTAACGTCTATTTCAAGTATCATTTCTCACCCCATTTAAGTTCTAAATCTCTTTGAATGAGATCAAATATGTTCACACATGATATTATAAAAATAAAACTTGTTTAAGGAACTTGTATGCTAACAAAAGTGGTTTTGTTGAGTGCTCAAAAAACTCAAGTAAAAAAATTAGTCCTTCTACATAATATTTTAACAAAATTGATTTATTATTGCTTAAAACTTTAAGCGATAACACTTTTTGATGAGTTTTAGAGCTAACATAAATAAGTGTACATATAATATAGACTCATTACTTTATCTCACATATAATTTCCCTCCACACATTACCATACATCCTGTTGAATTATGTCATAAGATTTGGCCTTGTCTTTATGTCGAATTTACATTCGAAGATGAATAGATGATTTCTTTCAATTAATGAATAGATTTTGAATATGGTTTTGATCATTTTTATCTCTTTCACTCTAAAACTTAAATTCACAACATATCGTAAGTAGAAATAATAATCAGTGTGCATGTTGTTTTGGGCTTACTCAATTTTTTTTTCTCTCGTCCTTTAAATATCACCACTTCCTCAAATTGCTTAAAATCCAATTTGTGATTTTTTTTATTTTGTTCTCTAAGACTGAGAAGACATAAGAACCTATGGCTGCCATTTCGCATGATTGCCATGGGAAGAAATCCTCTCGTGTCCTTTTCACAATCTCCAATCTATGCACTGTAAGAAATTCTCAGATTATACACAGAAAGTAAATATAGATGGATTTACAATTAGTTGACGGTCGTCAGTTATTTTGATGTCATAAATATTATAGACGGATTGATGGTCTGTCTGTAATTTACGGACAGAATAACAAACGACTTTCTAATTAAATACCATCACTAATATGGTGACAAAAACTTTTTTTATTATTTTCCGGAAAATAACGAAGGATTTTCCATCTATATTAATTAAAAAATTAAATATTTTGCATACCCATCGTAAATCGATCTATAATGGAAAAATAAAAAATATATTTTAATAATATCCCCTAAAAAATCCATCTGAAATAATTTTTATCTTATTTTTTGTTTGATTAGTTTTAGTATTGTTATTTATTATTATTATTATTATTATTATTATTATTATTATTTTCATATTCATAACTATCAATAAACTTTTCGGAATGTGTATAAAATATGTAATAAAAATAAAAAAAATTAAAAGTGAAATAAAACTTTAAATAACATTAAATTAACAAAGTAAAAATCTCATAATAAATAGCAGAACAAAAAGTCACACACAAATACATATATAATTATATAATCACAAGTACTCCTCGTGACCTGCGTTTGCAATGGCACCCTATTCATCAGCGTTAACATTATCTAATGAGGTGGAAAAAGAACTGTCATGCACCCGATTGAACATCTGGAAGAAGGCGTGCATGGTAAACCCAATTTATCCCGTCTAATTAATAAAAAATAATATTATTAAATCCTCAAAGCCTAATAAATTTATTCGAGAAATGGACTAGTTAAGTAATCTGTCTGAGTTACACAAAACTTAGACTTGTTTGAGAATCAGTGCGAACTGGTCTCTATCAACCACTAAATAATTGACTGAGTTCAATCATATCTCGGTCATGAATATTTTTTTTAAAAAAATAAAAATAAAAACTCATTTTACTTTTTTCACAAAAGTGTGTATGATTTTATGAAATTCTAATTTTTATAAAATAACAGATGGCGTTTCCAAATCATCATTCAAACTTGGGCTCTAAAGTAAGAGTTATATTTAGGTTGAAACTCTTTCATATTATAACCAAATATTTAACTTTACATTTCTCTGCTATTCGATATGGGACCAAAATAGTGGAAAATAGGGTGTATATACAGGTTGTTTTTTTAAGCAGGGTGTTGGTGACATGCTATAAGATATTCATTATTGGCTTTCATTATTTAATTATATTCATTTTGATAACTTCAATTAGTAATTCACTTATTGAACTCATGATCCAATGTCCTAGTATTTTGGTCGCATAATCTATTATTAGATCGAGTTTTATAACTTTAACAAAAATATATATAGATTATTATAATAATATAAACGGTGAAGTACTATACAGCGTATACGATATTAAAAAGGAATTTCCAAGCCAATGAAATTAGTCTAAAATTCTCTATCATTTTATTTTCTCATGTGCTCTACCCAATTTCTTCAATTAAAATCAATAACAATTATAGAAATCACTTACTAATACTACTAATAATTAATATATATCTTTGTCTCCTTTCAGCCATTTTTTTTTTTGGGAAACCGCAAAAAGACATAAAATTAAATTTGATCCTGCAAATTAGGTCCAAATAAATTGTATACATGTTATATGTACTTTATACATGTTCTATATACAATAATCACCACAGGTCGAAGCAACAGGGAGAAAGCCAAAAGCACGAACGCACGCACTACGTGTGATGAGTTATTAATTCAATGGTCGTTTTCCTTCAGTGCTGAGACTTTTGACAACATATATTAACTTTTCTAGAAGCACGTAAAATATCCAAGCTAAAGCTATTTTACATGTTGTTCTAGACTAACCGATTGATCAATCTTTACAGCCTAGATTGAATTGCACCACTCTTATGATCATGTGTCTCCAATATATATATATATATATATTCATAAAAATCTATTTGTTGTAAGTGCCACTAAAGTGTGCACCTCTTCTGGTTTTGATTTGAGAGGTCCATAATTTACAAATGCATGCATCATCCATTCATATGCATGCGTTTCCTATGATCACTTTATTAGAAGGAATTTCTCAGATCCACAAATGTGACCAAAACCAAAGCCAAAGCCAAAGCCAAAGCTATTGCCGATCTGAACCTCAACCTACTGTTTTCTCCATTAAATAATATCATGTTGTACAAAAGGTGTCGTTTCTGATGCTGCAAAGAAGGTCCACAAAGTATAAGAACAGGAAAAGTTCCAGATACACATACATGCACTCTTGGTGTGCTTGATATTAGTGTTATTTGGGGGCACGATTATGATAAAATTTAGACTCTTACATATCTCTGTTGGGTGAGCAAAATTTCTTACCTCATTGCATTTTACGCAAGATATAGCAAATTGTCAAGTGAAAAATTAAAAATGGATATGGTACTAATAATAGGTCTTGCTTCGTGAAAGAAAACTTCTTAAAATTGTTATATATATATATATATATATAGAGAGAGAGAGAGAGAGAGAGTTATATTTGGTGCAATTACTCACCACCTCTCTATTTGTAAATTTATCAACAGAGAACTTTGATATACGTCAAAATTACATTAACCTCCATGTAGTTATTGATTTGTTAGTTTAAATAATAAAAAAAGATAATATATGACATACATATATGATTGTTAATGGCAAGATTATGATAATTTGATAATATTTGACATATAAATAGATACCCTTTTTTATCATGTGTGGGTGAAGTTTATATGATCGGGTATTTTAGTAAATCTATATGTCAAATAATATCAAAAAATTATAATTTTACCATTAACATATAATTAAATACATATCACATGATATTTTTTCACTTAAATCAAGTGACCAGTAAATAAAGGGGAGGTTGTCATAATTTTTGTGCACTTCAAAGACCTCCGTAAACAATTTCATAATAAACAAAATAAACAAACCCAATATGATACTTAATTCATACAGCTCATTTGATTTGAATTCTCTCGCTAAACTTTTAGTGCTGGGAGAGCCTGCCTAGAGGGGATGGACTCGCAATTTTTTTAAAAATTTTATTTTTTATAGTTGATGATAGGCTCTAAATTCTCTTTGAAGATGAAGAGACGAGTAATACAAGATATCTGTGGGACTTGCAACATGTACTCCGGGCCAATAATAACATTTCAAAATAATAGGCAGCTCCTGTGAAATACAAACTAAGAGAAATATTTAACTGTACTAAGAGCAAAAGAAAATATTTATTCTAATCTCTTTATTAATTGACATATAAATTTTATGGATTATTATTATTTCTCATTTTTCCTACATTTTTAATGTAACAGTTGATTTATAAATCAATAAATAGAGTTGAGTAAATGTTGTGTCATACGAAGAGTTTATGCAGGCCAACATTAGCATGAGGCATTGTCGCAATGGTCCTCTGTACATGTACAAAATAACCTCTGGCTGTATATACTTAATTCATCCAAGAATCGGTTGGTAATTCCTTCGTGGCGTGTTTTATTTTTTCGTTACATTTTATAAAGTTTACATCATACAGCGCTGCTCAAATATATATATATATATATATATATATATATATAGAGAGAGAGAGAGAGAGAGAGAGAGAGAGATAGAGAGACTTAAATATTACTAAAGCATGTTACTGGTGTTAGCAAAAGCAATTTCAAACGCTCTAGTTGATCACCAGGTGGTTTAAATTTCAGCAATCGCTTTAGTCGGTGCTTGAACTTTTTGAGCTTTGACAATGAACTTTAATTTTTTGTGCCAAATAAATATCCATAACCAATTCCAAAGGAGGCGTTTGATGAATAAAATTTTTTGTTGGTCTTTACAGACTAGATTGCACCACTCACAAACTGCACGATGATTCTCTTATATGATCACGTTGCCGGGAACTTTTCATATAGGTCAAATGAGATTGTTGAGATCTGAGAGCAACATATGCATATGCATGCGTTTTCTTGTCACTTTTGAAAGATGGAAAAACCAAAAGAAAGCATCCAAAACCAAAGCCAAAACTACAGTTAGGTTCGACCTCTTTGGTTTTTAATATAGAAATATCAAGTTGAGCCAATTGATCTACAAAGGTACTATGTATTTTTGAAACCGTGAAAGTACAAGCCAGCTAGCTTTAAAGGCATTTTGATTATGAAGTGTGAACTAATGTTGATTAGTTAGTATGATATGTGTGGTTGGTTTCCCACACAAACTAGGGGCCTGTATTCCAATTCGCCGATTTTAGAACCACACAGGAGATTCACTCGGCCAAAGTAATAGGTTACTAAGTCATTGATTCAACTAACTAACGAGTCATTAGTTGGAGTGGAGATAATTAAATTAATATATAAAAATATAATTTAAAGTAACAAAATATATGTTATATATATATATATAATATATATAAATATATATATTAAAAAAATGAAACATAACACTAAAAGTTGGCTAGTCTAGTGGTAGAAAGTGATGCTCTCCGAATCTTACACGTGATGTTTTTGAGAAAATTCTAAATTTCCTTGTGTTGCCATGCTCGGGTTATGTGCGGTTCATCCAGTCCAGTTCATACCAGTTCCACTGTAGAACCAATCCAATGGTAGAACCGAACCGGCCATTTCGGACCGGACTGATTCAAAGCATTATGTGGCCACATGTCCATGATATTTTTGGTCCACGCGTACAAATGAAATCAGACTTGGATGGGACCAATACTGTTGTGCTTATGGTTCATGTACATTTCATTGAGATCATTGTACTTGCTAAGATTAAAGGAGCTAAAAGATATATATATATATATCAAAGTAGATGATAAAATTCAGCTTGCAGTGTTAAATGTGTGAGAGAAAAAAGTGTTTATTTTGCTTTCAAAAGGTTACTTTGCTCTCTTTTTAAGAATAATATTATTTATATATAGAAGACAAATACCTTAATAAAAATGCATTCCTCATGAAAATTTATCGATACTAGTGACTCTTAGATATGATTAAAACATAATTACCTTTTTACCCTTGTGATGCACGGTGATATAATGTGCTAAAAACTTGATTTAACTTTTCTAGATAAATATATTTATTTATCGTATATGCCATTTTAATTTTGAAAATTTTCATCAATCAAAATAAATATTTGAATATAAATTATTTGATTTTATTTTAAGTTTTTTCTCATAATGAAATGAAATTGCATAATAGTTGCTTTATATTCTTAAAAAATTGTAAAATAACTTTTATCATTGCTTTAAAATTATGATTGGTTTAGTGGTGAGAGGTTTGGATAGTATACATGAGATCCTAGATTCAAACCTCATTGTGATCAATGTAATTTTAAGTATAAAAAAAATTATTTTTTTATATGTTTCATTCTGAATTATGAAAACACTTTAATAGTAAAATTTATTTTATATTGTGTAGAAATTATATATATTTTTAAAATAGTTTTGTAGTGTATGGAAATAATTTACTTTTAAATAAAAAAAATCACATCATAATTGAATTATGAGTTTAATTTCAATGCTTTAACAATCTGTTATCAATTCAAATCTTGTCATATATATATATATATATATATATATATATATAATTTTTAAGTAATAGACGTGAGAATCAATCATAATTACTTATGTGATAATATATGATTGAATATAGTATAAAACTCTTTTAATCTGTCAGTATATTAAAATTAAATCCTTGATTTTCTAAGCATTTTATAATTTTATTTGTTTATATTAAAATCTAAAACACGTGTATAATAAACAATGGTCAATAACAACTAAATTTTTTAATGGTTTTATATGCTAGAGATAAATTTTTTTTTTTTTTGCTAACATACAAGTTTGTCTAAATTTTCATGGCGCCCACTTCAGGTATACTAATTTAAGATCATGAAGAGGTGTGTCCCAAAATATTTTTTCTTGCACAATATTTTTGCATTAATTATAATATGTTATCTCATTTTCTATATATTTAAAAGTTAATAAATAAATTTCAAAAACTAAAATACCAATTAAAATAAATACATTTAAGATCAATCAAGTACTAAAATATTGTGTGTGTGTATATTTATAATTCAAAAAATTTATTTTTAGTATAAATCACTATAAGAAGTTTGCTAAACACAAAGGAATTGCATACTTATTTTATAAGCTTTACAGATAGATTTTTTAGTTATAAAGGCATTTATAGACAGAAACATATCATTTATTATTTTCGCATCTATAAATGTTAAGACATTTTATGATCGGATCCTTCTGTAAATCATAAATAGACTTTTCCATCTGTAATTGGCTAAAAGACAGTTTACAAAATTAGCCAATTACAGATGAGAAAATCCATCTGTAATTGGAAAAAGAAAACTAACTCCCACTCCACCACCGTCGTAACCGTCCATTGTTTCCAACAACTCTGCCCTCCTCGACACCACACCACTATAACCAAACAATATCAATCCAAACCACCTCACAGACACAAAACCAAATCATTACAAACCTTAAACAAAAAAAAAATGGAAAACTAGTTGCCACCGATTGCCACTGCCACCGTGTCCTCCACCACGATAGTTGCGATGGAACCACCACCCCCAAACCAAATAAAGTACCAATTTTCCAAGTGTACTCTCTTTAATCCTACATAATAAAAACAGATAACTCAATGAAATCCACAAAAGGCTGGAAATGAAAAAAACTAAACTATTTAAAAGCTAGAGAACATTACCATGAACACAATGACATAAACTGTTTGTAAAATGCAGCTAGCAGCCAAAAGAAGGACGGCGACATCGGTGCGTATAGAGAAAGAGAAATGAGAGAGAATAGAAAAGAGGAAAATAGGGAAGAAGAAAGGGAGGTGTGTAGTTTTGACGTTACTAGCAGATTTTTTCGTCTATAACTCTCGCCACAAAATACATCGTTTCATTAAAGTGATTGTAGACTGATTTTTTCGTCTGTAATCTCTTTAATGAAATGGTTAGTTTTGATCACTATAAACGTATTTTTTATCTGTAATATATTGAATTCATTTTTAATCAATAAAATGGATAAATTATAAGCGAATTTTTTCGTTTGTCTATAATGGGCACTCAAATACATGCCTTGAATTTCAAATTACAGACGAATTTTTCCATCTGTAATATATTGAATTTATTTTAAATCAATAAAATGAATAAACTACAAATAGATTTTTCTGTTTGTAAGGTTTGAAAAGAAAAATCCCTCAGTATGCATTTGTAATTTCCATCTCTAATAGTTACATACCATATGGCACAAAGTTACGCCAACAATTACAATTAGATTCTATAACTTTGACAAAAAAAAATCTTGTTTATGTTTTTCCATCCATAATAGAGACGGAACAAAATCCGTCTATATTTTCCATATCTGTTTCATGAGTTCCTAGTAAGAATAAATTATTATAAATATATTTATAATTTTAAAAAGTAGGATTAATTATATTTAAAATTCAATTATTATGTGACATTATTTTGATTCATCTATTTCAGAAATATATTTTGATGCCTTTTCTGAACAACTTGATGAAAAGGAAAATCTTTTTGAATTAGTTAAAATCGACATAAGTAACCCCTTGGATGGCATCAGTCTGTAGGAAGAGATTAGAAGACCGTTGTTATTAGAAGAAACAAAACAATTCTTAATACGATTATTTTGTTCTTGAAAAAAGTATTTTCTTTTTCTAAAACTCACTCAACGGAAACCTTAATTAGACACAGCGTCATGCTAGACATTATAATTCTAGCTTTCATAATTTATCCATCTATCTATCTATTTACTAATTATTTTATTTCCATTGACACAAAACCAAGAAAACACACGGCACTAGAAAGTGGAGAAGAAGATCCAAATGGAAAACGTGAAGCCGTTGAGCGAAGTGAAACCTTAGAGGCTAAGCTTTCAAAGACACAATCATTTGGTACTCGTATTCAACATTTCAACCTTCCTCACGCTACTTGAAACCCGTTAGTGCGGTAATAAGTGGTCCATACTCCATACATGATTTTTTAATTTAATTGTCCTCTGATGTATGTGAGAGCCTCCTCGGCTGTTGAAATTGAAGTTGAATAAGAAGGTGACTTCACTAAGCAAATGAGATTCTTATTTCTACCATAAAAAATAAAAAAAAGAATATGGTCCAGTGTAATGTCAGTGATACCCCCCCTCATATTTCATTTCCCAAAGGGAAAGAAGCTGTGTAATAATTGTCCAAGGTTTAATGGTTATTTTTGTCATTTTGAGCCTGAATCGATATCGATATGTCTAAAGTGAAAGTGTTGGAACACTAATTGTTCTATTGCTACCTGGTGGATGTGTTTGCATACTTCCTTTCTCAGTTCCTCAAAAGCTTCAAAGGTCCCCCTTCAAAAAAAAAATTAGTGGTCAAATAATTGAAAGGGGCAAAATGAAAACGGCTTAAGCCATAAAAGAATAGGCTCTTTTTTTCTGTTTTAGATTTTGAGATTTTGTGGGTTCATTTGATAATTCTATCAATCAGAGGGCTTTGACATTTTGTGGTACATAGTGGGTTTTGATATTTTAGATGCGCACATATATGTTCTTGATAAATTAACAATTTCCTTACCCAAAAAAAAAAATTAATTAACAATTTAACAGTTATTTTATACAGTAATGGTTAAGCAAACTATAATGGTTTACAGTCAACTTTAATCAATTCAAAATCACAGGCAAACGTAACCTCTCCTATATTACACATTTGATTACCTATATAGTACCAAGAGAAGAGGGAGAGCCAAAGAGATTCATTCATCTCTCCACATTTTTTTTTTTTATCTGCTTCTGGAGAAATCAAACCCCATCTAAAAACATCAAATTTGAAAAAGAAAGAAAGAAAGAAAAAAGCAAGAACTCTACCCACTCCAACACAACCCAACCCAACTAATAATTTCTGCCCACCAAAACTTGTTAAGCTTCGTATACCACTGATCCAGGCATTCTTCACTTGCCCTATCATTGAATGCCTCGTGTCCCTCCAACTTTATCTCACCCACTTTCACTTTCAAGGCTTTTCTTTTCTTTTTCTTAACCCCCACTCTTTCTATTGTTTAGCATGTTTCTCCACAGCTAGTTGCCACTGGATGCATCCCTTGCTGACACATTAATGCCTATATAAACCCATGTACCCATCTTGTACTCTTTCGTGCCAAAATACTTCTTTTTGTGATATAGTAAGGTACAAACTTGTACAATAACAATCCTCATCATACTATCTCAATCTCCTTCTCGCAAACACAATCATTCCTAGAATTCAAGCTTATAGTGCTTTGTTTTGAGTATTTTCTTAATTTTTTTTCACCACTTCTACAAGCAGTTAGAAAAATCAAATTTTGCAGTACTAGTTACTATTACTACAAGGGGCAACATGAAGAACAGTGCATCAAGGTTGTTGAAGCAAATCATAGCTGGTCTAAGCTCAATGGCCAAGTCAAAAACCATGGCCTTGAAAGCCAAAACAAACGCCATCAAGGCACGCCTCATAATATTCTCACTCATGAAGAACAAGAAGTTTCTGATGAGCTCAATTTCTGAGAAGTTCCACTCTGTGTTGGGGCGCCATTCTCATCCCAATGAGGATTGCATGTTGGAAGATGGCACTTGCTGCAGTAGTGATCACAAAGGAGCCATGGTGGCGTACAACAACAATATACAAACCTATGAGGCCTTGCCAAATCCAAGTGAGACCCAATTGGTGGAGGAGCAAGAAGGCCGAGATGGATATGAAGGTTACTACAGGTATGAAGATGAAGATGGTAATGATAACAAGTACCCGGATCTGACACACACTCTCTTTGACTCTGAGGATTTGGATCTTGGAGCTTCTGTGATTGACATGGTGAAGAACTCAAAGGAAGAGAAAGGGCAAGAGTTCAAGTTGGAGGATGAGATTGACCATGTTGCTGACCTTTTCATCAAGAAGATCCGCAGGCAAATGATCCTTCAGAAGCAAGACTCATTGAAGAGGCAGCAGGAGATGCTGCAAAGGGGTGTCTGAAATCTGAATTTCATTGCACATTTGGATTTTCATGGTTGCTGGCTCAAGTACATAAAAAGCTCAACCTCATTATCTCCCTTTGTTATGTGTTTTTTTTCTTTTTTTCCAAGAATAAGGGAGAGATAAAGAGAGCAAGCTTGGTTTACTAAGATATTAATCATGGTTCTTAACTGGTTTAAGAAGAAAACAACCAAGATCTTACAAGGGTGAGATTCTTTGTTCTTTGTTCTTTTCTTTTTTTCTCATTTTACTGTTGGAGGGTATAGTAGTGCTCTTCCTTGTTCTCTTATTAGGTGGCTCTGTATAAAATAAAATAAAGAGAACATGAAATGGAAGAGGTCACTTATTATATAGATGTTGTAATGGTATAGCACAGATGTTGTTGACTTGTTGGTGCTTCTTCAATTCTGTAATACCAAAATCATGAAGCCTAGCTGACTGGTGTATATTCATATTACTATTGACATATAATAATACATGGATTTCTAATTAATTATTGTCTATTACCATTTTGAAATAAACATATATAAGTTGAAATAAAAGCTGTCTTAGCATGGAAAATTAAAGTAGGGGTGCTCGAAAAGGCACCAGCTAATAGTGACACAACTATAACGATGCCATTTGGAAAAAAATCAAGTGAGTACATCTACTACATGTTGAAGGAACCAAAATAAAGGAGACTAGGCAAAGCACAGAGAATATTTAATTTGCATCAAAAGGTGATAAGGTCTCAGTTGCATGTGCAAGCAAACACCAATAGTCTGGCCGCGGGTAACAATAGATTAACTGTTTCCTTTCTTGAAGATTCCTAAAGTTTATACTTCCCAATGTTTCATTTTCACTTTCTTGTCTCCTAATTTAATTAAGCTTGATAAAGTATGTACTTCCTTTTTAATATTATTTGTTAAGTAAATCAAGCACATTAAAAAGGATTGGATGAAGTGCTTTAAGGTTTTCTGACACTATCTGGATGCATTATTTGGTGCTTAAATATAGTGTTTCTCTTCTTATCAAATATCAATTAATTCTTTCGGCAGTTTGCAGGACATGGAAAAAGAATGAATATATTCCTTTGTTTAAATCTCATAAACAAAAAAAGTCTTCTTTTATCTTCACAATTTATTCTTCTTCACGTTGAGGGTTGTATTAGCCTGAAGCTTCTTCGTCCTTGGGTAATTACTTCGATCTCATGTCATATCTAATACATTATACTTACCTAGAGACAATGAGGAAAAAAAAATTCAGATTGTTATAAATCAATAGTTTTTACACCCGTGTGAATCACTGGATTTTACATGTAAAGATTTTAAAATATTGACCAAAAGTAAATATATATTCAAAATTCAATTGAATTAGAATATATTAATTTTGTATAATTTATTAAGCAATTAATTTGGAAAAACAAATATCTAATGTAGTTGCATGTGCAATATATGTAAAATATCAACAAGGTGTGATGTGGTGGCGGCTTACCTTATCCCTTAACCATATGGTCTGGGGTTTGATCCCCACTCATGAGAATGAGACGCATTTCGTGGCCAGCCATTTGTCTTTTTGGGAGAGCTCACGCGGCGAGGGGATTAGTCACTGTTGTCGATGATGGATATCCTGATATTGATATATATATATATATATATATATAAAATATCATATGTTAAAAACATATTAAATGCATGAAAAGATAATTACAATATTATGATATAGATTATTATATATTACATATATCGAATACATTATAATTGCAGTATCATGATACTAAAACATGTTAAATAACCAATGATGATTTTTTTATTTTAATATTTTTCCTAAAAAAATATTAAAATTTTGAATTGTTGTGTTAGAATCAATTAGATGCAATATATACTTGCTAAAGTAATTTAGTTAATCAAATTAAGTTGATATCAATTAAGGAAAGTGTCAATTAAGTTCATCAAATTAGCTTCTTATAAATCAAAATCTTTTCAAATTAAATTAATATCTATTAATGATAATATCAGAAAAATATAAAATAAAAATAAAAGAATTGTAAGGATCCGTTTACGTCAGGTGTAAACCTTGTACGTTTACACGCTTCAATAACTCTTCTAAAAATTAAATTTAATTGATCTGATCATTGAATTATAATATATTATACTAATGCGTGATCAAATATGCCAAGTTTAAAAAAAAATCGGATAACAATAGACATATATTCTAATGATTCATATTTATTACTATTTTAAAAAAAATATCCATCAAAATGAAAGTGACATGATAAAATATCAAAACATTTTCAAATTGTATTAAATTTGATTATTTGATCTACCAGACAAGAATTTTGAATTTAACAATTGGATTGATAAAGAACATGCCCCTATCCCTGCTTATAATTTTATCCAATCGCCTATCCCCATCTCCATATCCATCATAGGTCCCCATTCCCAATTCTCGGCAGGGAATTGAATCCCCATGAATGAAAAAAACACATTGAAATTTGAAATATAAATGCCTACAATAACAAATACTACTAATATATATAATGTAATCCAAATTTAAAATAGAAATACATATATTATACAAATTCAATAAAGATAATTTAAAAATGAAGGAATACTAAGGCTTTCTTAGTATATATTTATATACAAAAGTGAATATTTAAATTATTTATATGAATCAAGAATTAGCAAGTCTCCATGGGGTTGGGCTCTCATTATTGTGAGGACTAAACTTGTCCTTATCCATATCCTCATTGCAGGTAATCCCACCAAGTACCCGCTTCGACGTGTTTCTTTTGTCATTCCTACGTAGTTTATGGTTTCACTACCACTTTAGTTAAGGATGCATTGGTCTCCTCAAGCTACGGACCAACATTAGTCCTCTCATTTTAAACTATTATATATATTTTTACTGTCCAGATTTAATAAAAATAAATAATGAAAAAACATTTTTTCAAGTTATATTTTTCTTGTTCTGTTAAATTATAATTTGAACTTTAAACTACCAACTGTTGGTCAAAATTTTATTCACCTCTTATTTATTTGACGATATAGATAATCTTCACATGTTGTATTTAATTTTCTAACTCATTTTTTCAAACTTTCTAATTATTTTGATTATTATTCTATGGTAGATGTTATTGGGATATTGACCTGTGTTAATACTAAAAGAGAACTTAAAAGAGAAGGGAAGAATACAAAGTTGAATATCATCACAATTGATAAGAACAAGCATTTTATTTCTTTCCTATGTTATTATAAAATTGAATTAAATCTTCAAACTAACTGATATTTTATAACTTTTCTATACATAGAAAATATATATTCTAATTAAGACTTGTGCTGATAAGCTAAATAAGTTTGATAAGGAGATTCTTTCTACTAAAATTAGTCAATGATAGTCAGCATTATTTGGTTTCCATACACTAAATTTATATCTTATTTCACTCAAAAAATAATTAAATAGATATATTTAATTTAGTTCAAATCTCAATTTTGAATCTTTTATTTACGATTAATATAATGTACTTATTTTAACATGAATTCTTTTTATTAATTGATTAATATTCGAAAGTTTTAATTGATTATACATCAAACTTTAAAATAAATATATGATTCGATATCAACATTCATTCTCATCAATGTAATTTTTTCTTTCTCTCCAATTTTTCTTGCTATCAAAATAAGTCATTGTGATGAAGTTTTACCAATTTCTAATAGATTCTTCTTTATTTTTTTTTTAAAAAAAGTTTGGCCAGGCTAGTTCTATGTTTGTAGCAGTTTGTGTTAGTAGGACCATAAATGTTAAATTCAATACATTATTATTGATTTTAATATATTAAATTTATTAATTTAATAAATAATATTTAAATATTATTAAGTTCAAATATTATTATCAAGTAAAATGTTTTTAAAACATACTAATAATAATATCTAAATAATTTCAACTGTTATTAATTATTTTTTTAACTATAAGTCACTCAAAAGATACACATCAATATATAATTAGTTTTAGAATGTAATCAATTTCCTTGCGTTAAAAAAATATTAATTTAATAACTCAAAGAAACAAATGATGATGAATTATAAAAACAAAAAGTAACAAAGGATGAGTTTTTTCAAAAAAATATTTTTATAATTATAAAATAATATTAAATTGATTCAATATATTTATCATCTTTATATTTAACTTATTTAATTGGTCTATGCATCGCAAGGGTATTACACTAGTGTGTGTGTAGAGAGAGAGAGAGAGAGAGAGAGAGAGAGAGATGAATATATTTTCTATTATGTTATCATCAATTTTATTTTATATGCATAAAATGTTTTTATACCCTGCAATACATCTTTTTTATGAGCACCGGATCCTTAGTCCTCCATTTGAAAAATGATTTCAAAAATCAAACTATTGTGAAAATTAATACTAAATATAAAATAATATTAATTTATTAGTTACTATCAAAATTAAAATAATATGAATATGTGTAAAATTCCAAGTTTCGTCTAGGCTAATTAACTCGATGAACTCGAACAATTAATCTACCAACTAGACAGTTGATATTGACCCCATAATGGGAAGGATCAACATTGATGATTTATTATTGATTAATGTCATTAATATAGTTAGAAGACACAAAAAGAATGATCAATAATAAGTAGTATTAAGAAAAAAAACTCTAAATTAATCATATTAAACAAAGAAAATTTAATTATGAGATTAAATTCCCTAATCAATATTTTAATTAGTGAATTACATTAATCAAGAAGATAGTATAAAATTTATAATAAATAAGAAGTCAACAAAAGGTTAAAATATCAAATAGGTAGTAAGGAGTTAATTAGAAAGATTAATTAATCCTAATTAATTGTTAGATTAAAAAAAGAATAGAACCAATAGAAATTGGACAAGTGTCATGAAATATAATAAATTATATTATAATAATCAAATGTGTCTAGAGAAAAATGTAACGAATTACAAAATTGTTGTTACTTAGTGAAATTATGAATATACCCTTACTATGTAAAAGAAGTTACAAGTATACCCTCACTTATAAGTAAATGACAAAGATACCCTTATTTTATAAATAGAATTATAAGAATGCTACCAATCTTGTCTAATTACTAAAATACCCTTGTCTTGAATTAGGAAATTACCACATGCCACTACTTTAATAATTACAACAATACCATTGCACAAATCTCTAGACTTGTCTTTAAGAAAGAATGAATATAAGTCATTAGATTAATACTAAGAATGGTTAAAAACTAACCTAAAATAGCAAATCTCCAGCATAGAATATTAATTTATCAGTGTAAGTTTCTATAGACAACTTATTTAACAATATGAGTGAAATACTAACAAAGTAAATGATTTAAATGCTATGACAAGACAAGAAAGTACATCACATGCATCATAATCACATGCATGTTTTCAACCATATATACATGCATCTGTACACATGTAAGTTTGGAAAGTAAATCATGTAGTAATCCTAGAGTCTCATGACATGAAATATATGACACATGCATGCATGTATGAAAGAATGAAAAATCATCTCATGATCCCCATAATACCCTATGGCTGCATCATCATTTACGAGAAGGAAAAATTGTGATTTGATCTTAGCTTGCATGTCTTAATGAAAGTTTGATAGATTTCAAAGTTTTGACAACTTGTCATTATCAACAAATATAGGTGTGGGCGCTAAGCTACATTAGGCATATTATTTGGCATAAAAACTAACTAGTAACCGTACTTACTCCAACTAAATAATGATCTAACTAAATGAGTTTTGGAGACAAAAACCATCCCCAAACACAGCCATAGGGCAGTGGCCTTGAGGCCTATATAAGGGACCAATTTGTATTTCATTGTGTTCCTTCACTCATTTACTAAGTTGCAAGACTTCTAGCATTCTCTCTTATTCTTATTCTTTCTCTTCTATTTCTTCTTCTACTCCTTACTTCAAATAAAGCTTCTCCATCATCAAACCTTACCTAAATACTTGAATCTTGACCCAAATACTTCACAAGCCTTGCAAGAGTTACACTTTTCAACTCTTGTGCAAAAGAATGTCTCAAAGACACTAGTTTTCAAGCAAAGATTCAAGAAGGGTCACCCTATGTCAAGCTCCTTGTTTCAGTTCTAGGAGTGAAGAAAATGACTCATTTAAGCCTCTACAACAAGAGGTAGGAGCCCTCTCTTTGGTTGTGCAAGCCTTGATGGCATTTAACCTTGCTCAAGGTTAAGATGCCATCAAGCTTATGTTTGTTGGCAAAAATGTTTCAAGGGGATGTAAAAATATTTTGTGAACCTCCTGTATTCCTTTCCATTTCCTACTTGATTTATAATGTTTTCATGCTCAAATGTTGTTTAAAATATGGTGTGTGATCCTTGTGTTGAAAGAACTGACATAAAACATGAAAAAGCAATAGCTATTTTGAAATATGAAATTCACAGAAAATGTAGTTTCTTGAAATAAAAATATTTTTACTACAAACTAAAGAACACTCTCCAAAAAGAATCACTCAAAAATAACTTTTCTAGCTCAAGATATTATTTTTCAAAGTTCAACCTTTTTACTAAAGATTATGTCTGACCCCTTGATACTCAAATGATCTTTTCTCTTACTGCAAATATCCAAAATGTATAAAATTGGCTTTTTTGGAAAGCTAAGACCTTAAGAAACACAGACATATAAAATATATTAACTGAAAATATCCATATTGTTTCAAAATCACAAAACAAGCCACAATTAGAGTTTTTGGACATTGCTAGAATAGAGTAACTTTGTAAGAGTATAAAAGTAATTTCACTTAGGACATTTTTATAAAATTCACGTTCAAGGAAAGAGAAATGAGTCAAGATTCTGAGCATACCTTTATTTTCTTGAAAGAGTAAGTATAATAATGAGAGAAACTAATTTTTCATGCAGATATGCCAGAATTGAAAATAAGCTATAAAACTCTAATAAGAAAAAATAGCATTTTTTGAGGGCAAATATGTAATTTATGATTATACATAATTAAGAATTTTCACTCATAAATGACTAAGAGAACTTAGTTCTTGACCTATAAGCTTATGCTTTAATTAAAGAAGACTTAGTGACCTTGAGACACATATGAAGTATGACTTTGATCTATGATATTGAATGTGTATGAAATATAGTGAAAGATTAACAGATTTTATTTTGTCACAATTCTCAAGATGAAAAGTACATATTTAAAGATATTACAGGAACTTCAAAAGACTTAAGGAAGCTCAAAATGCCCAAGAATAATATTTAAATGTATCAAAGGTATTTAAGGAATGTTTAAGGTTCAAAGAGTTTTAAAAGAAAAGATATTTGTAAAAATAATGAGAAAAACATTCATAATGTATAAATACTAAGACCTCCATAACCCTTTAGGAGCACTAAGGGCTTGACTTGATGACTTGAGATACTTAACATGAGATTTTCTATGAGAATCTATATAAGATTTTACGTGAGAATTTTTTGACATGCCTACTGTATAGCTAGGAGATTGTTCATGAGATCATCTACTAATGGTTATGAGATTAGTATGACATGTTACTGTATAAATATGAGACTTTATGAAACATGATATGTGACACTGATGAGATTAAGTAATGAAAGTTTGGAAAAGTGGACTTGAGCTAGGCCATGGAAGTCTGGAAAAGTGGACTTGAGCCAAACCATAAAAGTATGGAAAAGTGGACTTAAGCTCACGACACTTAACTCCCTAAACTGTTGAGATTACGGTAATGAAAAGAAAACCGAAAGGTTGTTGAGACGGCCACGGTATGTGCTCATTACCCTTTAGGGTGGTCTAAGGCATTGATGCATTCATCCCGTGAGTAATTGGTAAATATGTTATTGTAAGGAAATGAGAATGGAATGAACGAAACATGGTGATCATAAAACAAGTAAATGTTGAGGATGAGTAACGAAATGCATGCATCTCCTAAATTATTATTATCCATTAGTGATTATATATGATATGCTTGGATGGATGATTGATGAATGACTAAATGGATATTCTTGTTAGTATTATAAGAGAATTTTTAAAAGCAACTGTATTGCAGCTAATTATGTTTACAAAAAATCTAGTAATTGAACATTTGTATGTCAACCTTTTTTATAATAAACCCAAAGTGACTAGGACGACGATGATGACACATTTAGTGCAAGTAGGAATTTCTACTGAGAAATCTTGTATTTATCACTTCTATGTTTCTTTTTCCATTGTCGTTAATTACCAAAGATAGATGAGTCCATTTGAAGCAACAAAGCCATAGTTAAGGGACAAGGCAGTGCGTGAAGATTTCAGAACTTCCAAGAGTTAGCACTCTGATTTTAGTTATGTTATAGTTGCAAAGAACAAACCAGTAGTAGTAGAACTCATATTTTTATTTGTAAGAACTTATCACTATGATATATGTCCTAGTATGACTCACGTATTAAGTAGTTATATTTTAGTTTATGTGATAGTAATTCTACATATAGTCCCTTATTCCGCTATATTAAATTAAATAAGTGCACAAAGTAATTTTCATTATCACCTACGTACACATTTGTATTTCAATTCTCGTTACAAGCTTAAGCTTTCGAAATTTAATTTGTACAAAAGAGATTTTATTCACTATTTTGCTAAACTAATTTAAAAAAAAAATAAATGCAAGGCATAAGTGACAACTAATAGAATTCAAATGTGAACTTAAACGTAGTTGGGTTCTACTAGGGTGTTACAATATGTATATTTTTAATAGATAATAGTTAAGATTAAATTTAAAAAAATTCTTAACGTATATTATGAATCTTTATTCCACATAATTGAGTTAGAGATAAAATAGTTGGTTGAATTTGAGCTGAATTTGATATTTTTCATTCTTATATATATATAAATTAATTCTTTATATTTAAAAAGGTTATATTATCTATTATCAGAGTTGTTTATATATATATATATATCATATCTAATAATACAGTTTTCTTTCCTTTTAAAGTTTTGCCAAGAAAATCAATGGATATACATGTATTATATATCATATCTAATAATACAGTTTTCTTTCCTTTTAAAGTTTTGCCAAGAAAATCAATGGATATACATGTATTATATATATTGTAAGAATTAAATCTTGACAACATCAACCTCATAGATTCATAAACCCAGCCATCATATTAAATTATTAGGAGTCACAAACCTGTGAAAGAATCACATGCCTGTATCCATTGTGAGCAGTTGATGCTGAGGTGTGATGGAGGTCTTGTCAACCAAAATCTTCTGTATTCCTTTTGGGACTTGAGTGCAACTCTTCTGATGGGAAAAGAGATAGCAATTTTTTATTTTGATATGCTGGGGACCAACAACCTCTGCTGCCCTTATTTTTCTCACGTAGTGGTTCCCATTAAACCGTTTTACCCAAGAAAATAGGATGGGGTTTTACTCATTTAAAATCCAAACTGGTCAAATAGTATTGACTTATTTTAAACATAAGGGAGACCAACACATATATAAGTCATGGTAAAATAAATAGACAATATGATTATACATATATACATTTAAATAGCCCACAAATAGACTATGATTAATTTCCTAACATATATAGTAATACTATTATAAATGTATTAGGGTAAACACGGCTAAAAAGTTATTGAGTTATGAGGGTGGCCAAAAAATCAAAATAAAATCCTCAATGCAGACCAATTCATGGTTGGGATCGAGCTAATTCAGGCATCTCATGGAATACATAGTTGTTATTGAAGCTTACATGAGAAAAATACCAAATCGGTTGCAAGTAATCTTGAATATGCTAGTCAAATGCTGAGGATCTTTGGGGTTCTGAAGAGGATACATGGATTTTGATGTTAAACACTAAGATTAAAATGTAAATTATCACAAATCTCATAGCTCAACATAAATTACTTGTTTGATACTCTCAACAAAAATTTGATCATCAACATAGGAAATGAATTAGAATAATTAATTAAAATGAAAAATGGTATAAATAATGAGTTAGAAACAAAATATTAATATCAAAAAATAAAAGGCAGTGATGGAAAGAACATTGCAAACAAATTTTTTACTAACATACATTGAGAAAATAAATTTTTAAATTAAAAATTATTTTTCAATTGGCTAATTCAAACTATAATTATTAAATAAATGTTCTATTAAGAAATATTGTTACATATCCAAAGATTATCAATTGAATTGTATTTTATCTGATAATAGAATAATATTTTAAATAAAATTATGAATCCTTGGAGAATCCTATTATAAAATATCATTTTATTATTAATTATAAATATAATCTAACTAGTGTTTGTATCTAATAATATTTCTTTTACTAACATTCCGCAACTAATCCAATATCACATATTACATAGATTTAACTTTGATGTTAAAAATATTCACATATAAAATAAGAGTTTATCTAACCAATTTTTTTAGGGCACTGGTTAAGACTCAAAAAAAAAAATCATTAGAATAATGAGATTTTATATTTTGAAATTTAATCCAAGAAAGTTTTGAAATTTAATTTTTTTAATAACCCTAAGGGCACTGGTAACCAAAATCATAAAATAATATGGAAAAATTGAAAAGGCATGCCCTCATTGATTTTAGAGAATCAAAACATAATTGAGAGATAAAATGAAAAATATGTGCACCGTAAAAACTTGAAAGTTGTTCAGATGAAATGATGCAATGAAAAAATGTAATAGAGTGAAAAGCAAACATAGAGAATAGAAAGAGTGAAAATCAATTTAAAATAAATGTAAGTGAAAAGCACTGTGGATGAACAGTGAATAGGAGGTTGTTTTATTACAAGTATGGAAGGCTTGCGGCTGTGTCTTCAATGATCCAGACTTCCAAATTTCCAATGCACCTTGTGGTGCACCCTGATCGATTTTGCTCCTTAAAGTGAGGGGATGGATAAAATAAGATAATGACGATCAATCATCTTTGAATTATTTGGTGAAATTCACACAAAATAAAAGTTAATGATAAAAAATGGACAAACCTTTAATTTCTCTTTTTACTAACATCCTCAGTTAAAATAAATCAAATCCCACCTCAATATATGTTACAACAAGAGCCATCAATTGAGGGCCACTTATAAAGGACCATGGATTGGAAGGATTAAAACCTGGTTAAGAGGTTAAATTGTCACAAAGAATTCTTTTTTTTCTTGGATCTCTTCAGCATCTCCATAAAATTTAAGGATAGCGCACCTTTTAATTATTTGGGGTATCCCACTAATTCAAGTTATTAAAATCTATAAAACTAATAATTAAATCACAATCATTAGTTATAAAAGGGTGTCGATATCTATAGGGTACCAGAATAAATCTCTTTTTAATTATATAAACATTTGTTTAATTGTTGTACAATTACTTTTTTATTAGAGGCGAAAACATGTCAAGTCAGGCCAAGTCAGACTAGCTTGTGACCTATATCAAGTTACTTTTTAAGCATGAGCATGACCTATTAAAAAGCTTGGCCTGACTTAAAATCTAATTAAAAAGATATAAAAATCTTCTGCATAAACAAAAATTGCCTTGATTGTTTTTTTTTTCTTTTTCTTTTTCAATTTGATGAGATCAATAGGCTGAGATCATAGGTTCAGTAATATAAAATAACAGAGGAATGCCGATGCGTAGAAATAGTATGAGAGTAAGAAAATGAGTTTTGGTTTTTAAGTGGCGGCAGGAAAGGAAAGAAAAAAAAAAATTGGATTTTAAATGAAAACTCACAAACAGTTAACAATTAAAACTACGCCTAAAAAGAATAGAAGATAGAGGTTGATCAGTGGAGAAGTGGCCACACTCACACGTTGGCAACATGGGTTTGAACCCAAACCTTGATATTTTTATTGATATCGCCATATAGGCAAAATGTACAACTGAATATATCTTTAACAGGTTGACTTAACAGGCTTAATAGGCTTTGTAGTGAGCCTCATGCCTTACATTTTAATAAAAAAGGCTAGGCTAGGCCTAACATAAGCCAGGTCAGAGGCCCCTGGCAACCAACTAGCCTATTTTCACCTCCATTTTCCATATAGATAAAGACATGGAGCGATGTGGAGGGAGTGTATGAATGTGAATAGCCATGAAAAATGATTCCATATTTTTATGCTTATGCCAAACATATTTTTAATGTGAATAATAATAGATCAATCTGACAAGCTTAATAGGTTTTGTGATGAGCCTAAGTTAGACCTGTTAAGGAAACTAAGCTATCAAATAAGCTTAAGACTTACCTTATATTTTAATAAAAAATGCCAGGCCCGATTGAACATGGACCAAGTGAGAGGCTCTAGTAGGCCATGACCTATTTCCATTCTCATTTTCCATAGATAAAGACATAGAGCGATATAGAGTGAGTATATGAATGTGAATAACCATGAAAAATAATTTCGTATTTTTATATTTATGCCAAACTTCGTTTTAATGTGAATAACCATATTATTTGCAAGAAATTCAACTTTATTAATTTCATTCCATGACAATGCATAACTTATTATTTTTCAATAATAAAAAAACTATTTATCTATACATATTTATAGTTAAGTTTATTTAATAGATAAAACATATGTATATGAGATTAATTTTAATACACTGTCAGTTTAAAAAAAATTTACACTATCATCTAATTAAATACTTCTATTTGTTAAACTTTCAAAATATAGTGAATGGTTGAATCAAATACGTTTATTGGTGTGTCAATACATAGTTAGATATCTGTATAAAATTTATAATGCTAACCGTACAACTAAATTAAATTCTATGTACATGTGTTGATTATTTTGGCAGGGGATAGCCCCCATTGCCCTAATGAAGATCCATCTTTGTTAACGTCACACATCAACTTCTCAACAATTTACTAAGTTCGTTTGGTGCATGAAAATTGAGTATGAAATTGGAGTTTAGAATTGGAATTGGCCAACCCAGTTCCAAATTTTATGTTTGATTAACTCTTTTAGAATTAAAATCATCATTTCATGTAACAATTTCATTGAATTGAAAAATAAATAGCTCAAGTTTTTTCCAATTCTTAACTCACATTAGAAGTTGCCAATTCCATATATCATAATTTTTATCATTTTCCAACTGTGACCACCTTTCATCACCTGTCATTGATGGCTGACCACCAGCTGCCAGTGGCCAACCGCCCACTGCCAGTGGCCGACCTCTTAGCGCTAATGGTCGATCACCTGCCTCTAGTAGCCAACCACCCAACTTTGGTGGACGATTGCCCGATCCCTACTCTCTTCCTTCTAGTGGTTGACTGCCCCTATTGGCATTAACCGCTGGTGTCCTACCATTGATTGTTGGTTGTTTGCCTGTTGCAAACTTAATATAGCGAAAATATTGTGAACTTATAGATCACATATCTAAGCAATAAAAATGAGATTGAATTTAGAGTTCTAGTTCTGAATCCTAATTTTGTGTAAGAGCAAAACACAAAATTTAAGATTCTAAGATAATTCCAATTCTAATAGAATTTGAATTGAATTAAAAATTTTGAACTTCAATTCCAATTACAAATGCCAAATGAACCCTGAGTATATTTTAAAATCCAAATATTTTTATAAATTAATTAGCAGTAATATATTACCTTGATATATTGCTAAAGTATCTTCCTATCCTTTCAATTTTCAATTTTAAATGAATATATTTTGTTAATTTCAATTAGGGGTGGGAGTAGGTCATGCGGCTTGATTTTCTTTCTATTAACCATCACTTTCATCTCACACTATTGACCTTCTAACTCTCTTCTTCAGCCATCTCTCTCTCTCTCTCTCTCTCTCTCTCTCGTTCTCACACACACACACAATTCACAAGCCATTTCATCTCATTGTGCATCACGTCGGGCCGCTGTCTACAACATAGACCATTGACCATCGCTCACCGTAAGAGGACACCCCCCACAATGTAGCTGCTACTTGCCCAGACTGGTCTTAGTGCCAGATCACCACTCACTAGAGCTACCTCACCATTGTCCAATATATATATATTCACATGCAACCCTTTGTTTTAATCATCATTTTGGATTTCTGGTATGTGTATTGATAGTTGTAGAGCATTGCTTATTCTTTTATTTTGCGCACTCATATGTTGTGATGCCTTAAGTCCACATGTCCTTGGCTAGGCTTGACATAGCGTTTAGGAGCCCCAAAAACTGTGGTATGCTAAAAACCGTGTGGGTGCTAAAGTCTGCAATATGCTCACTATAGAAAGTAGGTGGTTTGGTAGGCTCGATGCAATGAGGACCCCCAAACTTAACAGAGTCCAAGAAGACATAGTTTCTTGTTAAGTGACATTAACCCTTTTAAAACCCTTCCTATTTGGGTCTTTATCCAAAACCGAACCCTAGCTCTCCCTAAACATTCTCCTACCTCTCCACTCACATCCCTATTTAATTTTACCTCCTCCAAGCTCCAAGGTAAGGATTTAGCTATAGTTTATATTAGATTCTTCTTTTTTCTTCCTCATCCATGTTGTGGGTGTTCTTATTTTCTCATTGTTGTCAAGTTTGGATACTCCCACAATATTCATAGAGTTGATTTAGAGTTATCATATAGATTATTCATTGGTTTTGTTGCTTCAATAGTAGATATTGGTGTCATCCCCACTCCACGAAGCTCATTGGTTGTTGACACCACTAGTTCTTTCGCTCAAGGTGAGTGGGTTTGATCCTTTAGCCTAATTTTGGTAATTAGAAATACATTTTCTAGCATTCTTGAGCATTCATAGAAATTAGAATTTGAGCTTTTACATGAAATGATGTTTATATGTATTTTATGCAAGAGTTAGAAAACATTATAAATATAACAGTTGCTGCGGATCCTTCTCAGCCTCCTCCTCCCCAGTAGCATTAGTATATCCAGCTTGGTGAGCTTCACTTAGTAGTAAAGTATCTTGTATTTTGCTATAGAGTACTCCAGTGTGCGAGCAGGGTTCCGAACCATACATGCTATAGTATTTTGACACCATGATTCATATTTATTATGTACTTTAAAATGATGTAGCTTTCATTGTTCTTTTATACAAAGCAACTTGATATGTTTTGTATTATAATTACAGATTCGTATATTATTTATGATATAGATTAAACATGTTTATTATGCTTAAAAAGGCAAGATGTTTTATATTTTAAAATATGGATATTTTATTTAAATTATGCATATAGCGTGACTCAACAACCATGAGACTTACATGAGGATGGGATTGCCATGTGCCGATTAAATTCCCAAGTCAGGTCGTGACATATGTCATAAAGAAGAACCAAATTTGGTGCTTTTTCACAGGTCTAAATAACACATAGCATATCAAAGTATTACTTAACATTACAAAGCATCATTTAATTAATAAGATGTTAACTAAAAATAGGATGTGAGACTAACTTGACTTACGTTTTACAAAGGCAGAGACTAATTTGATTCATTTTAAAAGTTAGGGACTAAAATTAGTCACAGATGTAAAGTTAGTGACTAAAATAAGCATTAACTCGAAATAAAACTAATTGTTTGATTTGTTGTAAAATAATTTAACCTTAATATTATATTTTTTTTTGTGTACTATAGCAATAAGCTTCGATGATTTTACACAAGAAAAAAAAAATAAGCTTAAGTGGCAGAGTTCTGTTGATGGTATAATTTCAGTTCTCAGTTTTGTTTGTTCAACAAGCCATACATAATGAAAAATAAAGAAAAAATATTTAAAAAATAAAAGCTGTACATAAGCTCTTTAAAAAGCTTCAGGCCAACTAGGCTATTTAACGACCCAGCCTCAGACGTAAAAGAAAGCCTAAACAGGCCACAGACCAGGCTTAGGCTAAGAAGTTACAGTTCAAGTCGATCATGTTAAGGAAAAAATCTGGCCTAGCCTAGTCCACCCCTAATTTCAATAAAGATAAATATATAATAGTAAAGTCAGTCCATAAGAAGAAAAAAAAAATCTTTGCACCAATATATATATATGAGGGGATATATCTAATGAGAAAAGTGATTTTATATGAGGGTAAGAGGAGCAAATTTGAGCTATGTAACTATATATGAATAGTAAAAAGTAAAAGTTATTAAAATGTCACATGATTACTTAAAAAACTCACATGACTTTAAGTTTTAATGTTGACTATTAATTCAAGATCTAACTATCGAAATTTGCTCCTCTAACTCCCATATAAAACTATTCCTTTCACTTGATCCTCTCCCGATATATATATATATATATATATATATATATATATATATATATATATATATATAATATGTGTGTGTGTGTGTGTGTGATATCCCAAATAAAGAAATTATAATTATTATGAATTATTATTATTATTATTATTATCAAGTGCACCTAACACTAATATTATTTAACATTATAATAACTAAGTGTGGTTAGCATTAATATTAGTTATTACTATTATTAAGTCTAGATATATGCCACTAATATTAATAATAATTAATATTACTAAGTGTAGCTAGCATTAGCATTGTTATTATTAAGTGTACCTAGCATTATTATTATTTAACATTATTATTACTAAGTGTAGCTAGTATTAACATTATTATTATTAACTGTACCTACCATTATTATTATTTAACATTATAATTACTAAGTGTAGCTAGCAATATAATTATTATTACTAAGTGTAGTTAGCATTATTATTATTTAACATTATAATTACTAAGTGTAGTAAGCATTATTAATATTTATTATTATTATTAAGTGTAGACAAATAGCACTAATATTATTCATGATTATTATATTTGTGTATAAATATATGAGTGTAGGAGTGTGTATGTGTAAGAAATGTTTAGTTTCATTTTGCTAAGTTTTGCTTACACCTTCTCTAAGTCACACCTCCTTTAAACCAAACCTCTTATTGGCCGAACTCATCTCTTGTCAAGCTCAGGATCTTCATGACCGAGTTTCAGTGAGCCTAGCTAATCCTCTCTTGGGACGTTGTGATGCTCCTTTCTTTTAATCTGTGAGATTGGTTATTTGTACCATTCCAATACTTCAGAGTAAAGTTATTAGTAGAAGCACACTCACGACTACCAACGGTGAGTGGGATTAAGCTCATAATCATACTTTTGGTCATTATTAATATTTTTTCATATTATATAAATTATTTATGAAATTTTAAAATGATTTATGTCAAGAGAATATATTGTTATAATTATGCATGTTTTAGAAATATTATTACTTTTACAGTTATCATGAAAATTAATCATTTTAGTAAAACTCATGGGACCATAATTGATACCTTGCGTGTTATAAAATATCTTTTTCCTAGTTTATGAAAATTTTAGAATATTAGATATGATTTATTGAAAGTATTGAATAAAGTATAATTCATAATAATTGTCAGATACATATTCTATTGATTACTGAAATCACTATGTCTACAAGCTGGTGATCCCTTGGGCATGATTTTAGAATCTCAGTTATGCTACAGTCAAATTGTTAGAATTATATGAATTCAGAGCTTTTATATTTATTTGGTTTATGAACAAATTATTTTATATTAATTAGTGAGAAACAGATCAGCGAGTTAACGGCTGCAGGATTGATCGTTAACCTTAGTACCAAGTGGTCCGCTAGAGGACTAGCTCACCCACAATAAGGAACCTAGTGAGGTGTCCATTTATGGGACCTAGTTAGGTGCCCATCAGATTAGCTATTGGCTCAGATTTAGCTATTCAGCTCAGATAATTATGTACAGAATAATTCATGTTTTTCTACTAGTTATTGCTATAGATTCAGTTAATTTATATGTAATTATATATGTAATTATATATGTAATATATTTCACATCAGTTGCATGTATATGTTATGTATTTTGTTATTGTCCCGTGTGGGTTGTGAGTGGAGGCTCGCTCACTGAGTTTTGATGAACTCACCCCTCTCTTTTCCTTTCCCTACAGATACAGCTACAGTTTCAGTTGTACCACAGGATCTTCCGTAGTAGTGCTACAGCTTCCTTGGTGAGCTTCGCTTTGGAGTGGAGCTTATTGTCAATTATGTCAGTCTAGTAGTGCTCCAATAAATTGTGTAGGCAGGATCCCCGGACATGCATGATATATTTTCAAAATTTCTGTTAATTGTTTTGTTATGTTTAGCTTTGGCCTAGAATATGGATTTTATGCAGATTTATGTTCAGAATTTATGTTTTGAGAACAATTTCATATTATTGAAGTTTTAGTTGAACTTGAGATATTTTGAATAAATTTGGATTATTTATGCATATTAGTCAGTTATGTTACCAGAGGCTTCCGTGGGGACCCAAATCCTCACGTGCCGGTCACACCCCGTAGGTGGGTTGTGACAATATATATATATATAATGACACCAATTTATAGTTAATTTCTCATATCAAAGTGACTTGAGTACTAGTAGATGACCCATAAAAAATAAAAGAAAACTTCACTTTATCCCACTAATTATAGATTGTATGCGCAGTTTGATTTTGAAACTAAAGCAATGCAATATGCTCCCTGGATTTTTGTAAATGTGTATTTTAGTCTTTTTGTTAAGTTTTTGTTGATTGTTAGGAGAAAAAAAATGTAATTTACCTTCATGAACTTTAGTTCATGTCCATTTAATCCCTAAAATAATAATAAAAAAAAGTGTAGTTTTATCCCTTATCTTTTTAAAAATGTGAACTATTTTTATTAATAATTGACAAAATTATAACAAATGGACTAAAATGTACATTTAAAAAATGGGTTTTGTTATGGTACCGGTACCCTTTTAAATTCAAGGATTGTGATTTAATCATGAATATTTAAAATATTAATAAACTTAGTTAGTGGGATAGATTACAAATTTTCATCTACAAGTTATCTAGAAGGTAAGGGTATCTATAAATTTTATAGGGCACTAGAAAAATCCCCTTAAAAAATTTAGGGATCACATTGCATATTTTTTCAACTTAGAAATTAAAGTGCATATAAGTTATAGTTAATGGAGCAAAATAGAATTAAAAAAAGAGTTTTGGAACACATGAGAAATCAGTCAAGCCAATTATGTTTTATATCATGCATTGAACTATTTTTTTTCTTGGGGAATGGAACATTAATAGGACAATAATATGTCTCTAATATATTATTAGTTGCTCAATGGATTCGCTGCTAATAGTAGTGACTAATCTTTTCATATAAGAGCTATCTAAGAGGTAAACCTGTAATCACAATATGTCTCTAACAGTAAAAGATTTTTTTTTTGAAAAACAAAAAGAAAAACAAAATTGTCCCAACGAAACAACAAAAGAAAGGCAAACTAGGATTAGTTGCTCCCTCTATGTTGGGGACAGACCCTTCTATCTCAAGGTGGAAATTACAAAGACAATCCTATTTTAAGTTCAAATTTTCTTTTCATGCCACTTATATTTATAAAAAGAAAGCATTGATATTTCTACACAGCCACCATTAGGTAAAGGCTCCGCCCTTCTCTGGAAATTTATCTATTTAACCCAACAACCAAAACCCATCTCCAAATTTACTTTGTTTTGTACCACATGATTGGAGTCTCCACCAACATGTATTAAGAGTTAGATTTAAATTTACAGAGTTAAACTATTCATTATAGGAGCAACCAAAAATGGAATTTAATTTGCTCCAAGAAAAAAAACCTAGAATTTTCTATTTTAAATGCACCAATGAGAAAATGCAACCATAAATGAACTTTGCTAGCTATTGTGTCAGTCACAAACTCACAATAGCAACCAATGCATACAGGTTCAACATGCACATATAAGGAACCCACTTTGTGTGTTTTCATTTATCTCCTTTTAAATTAAAGCTCATATTTTTAATCTCAAATATATGAAATTTCAGTTTTGGTTTAATAGGGTCTTGTTGCAATATGAAAATGCCTAGAGGAATAACCTAATAAATTCTTCTACCAATTTGTGCTCAAGATCTACATTGGCCATTGAATGTGATAAAACCAATTCATGGTCTGTTGTAAAGTTTAACCTTGATGATAATCTTGATGTTTAGAACACTGCAACAGCAATTGGTGTGGTGCTGTTATGGTGGTTGACGGGCATGGTAGGGTTGGGTAGATGGGACAAATTGATCTTGTCAAGAGGGGAAGAGGAAAAAGGAGATGGACAAGAAGGAAATTTTTTTTTTTAATGAACCAAGGGTATCCACAGCTAAAAGCATTAACTAATCCCCTCAAGAAGTAAAGCTTACATATGTGGATTTTGTCTTTGTCCATGAAACCTTCTCCGTACATATCGCTAGGAATAGAACCCCTGACTAGATACTTAAGGAGCCCAGCTAGCTACAAGAAGGAAACTCTAAATTTTATTTAATAAATTATATATAATTACATATTATATATAATAATATAAGTACTGTTTTGAGCCCATTTGTTTAAATCCTATTGGTCAATGGTGAGAGGGGTAATATTGGTCCCTAACTTACGGGCACCAACGACTCCTTGGCCGGGAAAGGCATTATGTTGTTGTGAGTTGTGACTTCCTCGTGTCGTGACTCGGCAGTCAGCAACCTTAACGCGGTTCCGTGCTATATACACCAGCCGACAGGTTGGGTTTTCCATTTTTTTGTTTTTTGAAAAAAGAGAATTACTTTTGTTTTATTTGATAAGCTGGGTGGTTGTTGTTGAGTAAACCGCGAAATAATCTTCTTCCTCGTTTTCATCATCTCCTAAAGTCCAACCAAACTCCCTCTCACCCGCCAACCAACGCTCTCCACGTCACTTTTATTTCTCCTCATAGATCCCTTTTTTTATTTATTATTATTACAAATTTTCTTCACCCTCTTTGAGAATTTATGAAAGGTATCATTTATCGCCTCATTCATAAATTGAGATCCTGTGAATTTGATTTCACATGAATCAAACGTTAATCTAACAGAAAAACTAATTGAATGGAGTTTATGGTTTAGAATTTAGGATACTGCGTAGACCCAAGCCCTTTTGAAATTCAATTTAGTTGTCATTATTGTATTCATAACTAAATCCAAATTTATCAAATAAAAATTTGCATCCTTGTATAACAAAAAATAAAATAATATAACTATCTTCTTCAACTTTTTTCTACTCGTGAAATTTATTTTCTTTAGTTTTTTTTCCCCCTCTATTTTAGTTTATCTTTCCCAGTTTGAAAATGAAAGAAACCCATCTAAAATCTGAGGCACACGTCTTTAGCTAGATCGTTGTGTCTGCAGTAACATCGTATCCATTGACGATTTTATTAGCAGTTCGTTACTTCATAAAAAACCCAGAAAACGTCATTCTCAAAATCTCTCTATTTACGCATATTATTCTGTTCCCTCCTTCTTTCACAAACCCATTCATTGCATAGCTTGATTCTCATCACAAGTACCCATTCATTATAATCGCAGCAAAAGAATCACGGGTATCTTTTTTTTTTTTTTGTTTATTTGATTTTCTTTCTTCATTGCATAGCAATGGATTGTGCTGATTATAAATTGTTTTTGGGGTGATCAAAATCACCGATCCGATTGTATATATATGTCAAAACCCAACTCCTATAATTGGAATAACAGAAAGAGTTTATCAGAATTTTATTGATTAATCATATATGATTGATACCTATGCATATTTCATTGTTAGCTTTGTGTTAGGAACAATTTGTCAATTGCAGCTTTATTGATGATATGGTTCACTGCTGTGTATTTTAATTATCAATTTAGGTCTTCATTCTGCAATAGTGTCATTATATCTGAATATTTTCTTATATGAAAGGATTGGTCTTTGGTTTATGTCTTCATGATCTTACTCTTACAGAGGGATTTAATCTTGCTCTTTGTTTGTTTTTTGCTTTTTCATTCTCTATTTTTAAACAGACTGATGTCTAATTCTGCTGCATGTATGGCCTGTGTAGTTGAGTGATGTACTCATAATTTGATCCTATGACAACTGAAGACGCGAAACATGTTGATAGATGGATTTGGGTATTCAGAATTTTGACGATGGTGAAGTTATTCTAATTATTTCAGGTTTAGCAGCTGAGGGCCATTGCAAAATTCGGCTTTTGGTTGAAGCAGCGGTTGCTATTTGCTAGCTCAGGATATGATGAATGGAACTCAGGATTGGGGTGAAAGTTCCAGTTCAACTTCCCTTAGCAGTCAGCAAGATATTGAGGATGACCGGATGATTGCTCTTGTACTATCGGAAGAGTATGCCCAATTAGATGGTGCAGTTGGTAGACGCCTTTCCAACTTGGCCCCTGTTCCTGTAAGAATTCTTGCTTTTCTGTTATCCTCACATTATCTAACTGGCGAAAACATTTGAACTTTGATTATGGACTAGTTATGGACATAATCAGCTGATCCTTAATAATGGTTCCAGATTGCGATATCTAAATATTCATGCTTTTCTGAATTTTTCATATTTCCAATTTTTTGAAATTTCAGCATGTGCCCCGGATAAATTCCTTCATCCCAAACATGAGTGATGCCAGCATGGATCACCAGCGTCTTCTTCAGAGGTATATCTTCTTTTACTTGCATAAAATCTGAATATTTCTTGTGAGCAATATTGTAAAGCTCTGAAGTTCCCATCTATATACCCTTTTGGTTGAAAGAGTTGGGTATTCAAATAGTGGGCAGGGGATAAAA
The DNA here is from genome assembly GCA_031216105.1 of Dalbergia cultrata. Lineage (NCBI taxonomy): Eukaryota > Viridiplantae > Streptophyta > Magnoliopsida > Fabales > Fabaceae > Dalbergia > Dalbergia cultrata. Next base: position 21,896,851 of record CM062353.1, on the reverse strand, counting down.
TGAGCAATTTTATCTTTTTTAATTTTGAACATAACTGGTCTGGCAAGTATTTTGTGAGATTTTCCTTAAGAAAAAAAATGTTGTATACAAATTGGGTGTTTGATGTAAATTACTTACATAAAGACAAGTCCGAATGGTGAGTTTTAGGTCATGACTAGAGGTATATAGGGGCGTATTAGGCAGCCATGCTTTTATCAAAAAAAAAAAAAAAGAATCATACAATTGTATGGTGAAAATCAATCGTTGACCCTTTTGTATGTGGTATACACTTTCTGGAGCTTCAAAATTGGGAGCTTGAAGCTTTCAGGGATTTTGAAACATTGTCTGCTTCTTTTGCCCTTTACATCAGTTGTTCAACATATTGATATGTCTTAGGCGGCTAGATTTGTGAAATAAAGAGGACCAGCTCACCTGGCAAAATTTTATGTATATGTCTGTTATTGTTATGCATTTACTTGTTGCTGGAAGGATTAAGTCATTCTCTCTTACTTTTTTTAAGGTTGACAATCTATGGTCTATGTGAAGTTAAAGTCTCTGGAGATGGAAACTGCCAGGTATCTTATTATAACTACAGTTTATATGCATTATTTTGTTTCTTTTTTTCTTTTTTTCTTTTTTGAACTTCTATTGATAATTTTCCCAACATTGCAGTTCCGTGCACTTTCAGATCAGCTTTTTAGGTCACCTGAACATCACAAGCATGTTCGTAAAGAGATTGTAAAGCAGGTTTGCTCTGAGTACATAAGGTTTTTCTTTTTAATGTGGAAAAAATAAAGCTTGTGAAAAAATATCGAGCCACGGTGACATTTGTTTAATTAGGTTAAAAAAAATTAATTTTTCTGATTTCGAGATGAATTGATGAGTGTATTCTCAAAAGGGCTGGGGTTGTTTTGGTTCTTTCTTAATGTCCGAGACAAGGACAATTGCTTACCAAGGATGCCTGTGCTACCTAATATTAATTATTGAAGAAGTAAAATATGTCCTACTAGAGAAGAAAATAAAAAGAAGTATGAGATGTTGGTAAACTATAGGTTATACTTAAACAAAATTGTAAAATGCTTAAATCATAAATGATGGAAGTGTTGCAAATCCATGTGTTCTAGAGGGTGGATGTCAGACATAAAACCATTTATATGTGTCTGCCTAACATATTAAGCTTCTAGAAGAAATGGTTCTTGGCATTGTATTAGAGCCTTTACAGCCAATTGATCTAGAGTTCGAATGTTCAATTCTTGCTGCCCCGTTATTCTAAATAAAATAAGTTGAATTTTGACATAAGATAGGTGAGCTTGTGCATTGTCCACGCTTCAAATCCAATGGGCTCTTGCATGGGGGGATATGTGTTATATAAAACTATTTATGTGCCTTTATCTGATAGTTTAAGCTATTAAAAAGACAATGAATCACTATGAAATCTATAGTTATTTTAAACAATGCAAATATATAGTTTGAGATGCTAATTTGCATAATGTAATGTTTCTCTCTGCCAGCTCAAAGATCACAATTCCTTGTACGAATGCTATGTACCAATGAAGTATAAACGATATTACAAGAAAATGGCAAAGTAGGTATCTTTGGTCCAATTATTGCTTATCTATATGAAATGAGTGATATGTGTAGATTCATTTGGTGTCATTTTCCCCCCAAACTTACTGCATTCACCTTCTATATACTGCATGACAGATCTGGAGAATGGGGTGACCATGTAACCTTGCAGGCAGCTGCTGATAAGGTTTGCTGTGTTCAAAAATTTACTTTATTGTACTTGTGAGTTGCTATCAAGTGATTATTATTATTATTTACCCAGAAAAAAAAAATATCGATTGATTGTTATTTTTATTCCTTTATTTATTCTTTTTCAAGCTAAGATGAAAAGTTCCATTTGATTTTATCATCTTATGTCTTAACTCTAACAGTAATGTGACTGAATGCAAAAAAGAAATTTCAGTTAATGAAGTTTGTGATAACTATTTGAGGTTTTATTTTATCCTAGAAGAACACGTCTCACTTTGATATTATTAGTAGTATGTTGAAATTCAGGTACTAAAAAATGGTAACGAGTGAATGATCAATTTGGGTGACAATGATGATTGGAATAATTTTCATACATTGAAATGGTACATTTAGATCATGATTCACTGTCACTAATAGTAACTAACTAGAATGATATTTGCATAATTGCATTAAATTAATGTACCTGTATTACGCCCAAGGTTCTTTTATTTCTTTTATTTTGGTTTTTTAATTGTGGATGTCTTTATTTTAGGGTCAGTAGGCTTATGTTTAAATTTGTAAATTAGTTCAATTATTGCCCTTTCTTGGAGGGGTCTTGTGGATCTGGATGTGGTTTATCTGTGATTTGAAATAAACTACTCCTGTAATCTTATTATATAATTAATATTTATGCGGTTTGGAAGCTTGTTTTTATGTGTTGTATAATCCATGTGTCGTTTATAGTGTAAACCATATTTTTAATTCCAAGGAAATAGTAGAGTCAGGATATGCATTCTAAGTATGAATACAAAGTGAAATAATTGATTGCATGTTATCACAATTCTGTTCCTGTTGGGCCTTTGGCCGAGTCTTATAACAAAAGGAAAAAAAAAATGTTCCTGCAATTTGGTCAAATTGCTGTTATCATGAACTTCTTTGATAAGATAGTGTCAGTTAACTATGCAGAAGGAGCTTTATTTATATTTAATATCCTATTTGTGTGCAATGGGCAAGGTTTTGCTGCATTTTCTAGTCCAAATAAAGTTGCTATCCAACTAGCACGTTTGGTTAATGTTGCTTATAGTATTGAAGCGTTTGCCTACTTAATTCTGGTTACTGGATACCTTTAAGTGTTTGGATCACATCTACCTAGCCATATTAGATACCCATCTGAGTACTCATGTCTAGCTTGTGCTACAACTTTCATGGTAGATGGAAAAATGAAATACAAATTCAACAATGACAACGTTGTCATGGTGATGCAATTTTATTGAATTGTTGTGCCATTAAGGTTGACGCTGTGGTTCTATATCTTTCACTGAAAGTGACAGTTGATTTATCCAGCTTCTTGGCTTTTAACATGATTACTTCAAATTCTTGAACTAGTTGTGCTTCTTATTTTTGTTAAACTATGAAGATATGATTTCATTTGTTGTGTGTTAATGTTAACATATGGTATAATGTTTCTTGTCTTCAATGTAGTTTGCAGCAAAAATATGCCTCTTGACATCATTCAGAGACACTTGTTTCATCGAAATTGTGCCTTTGCACCAAGCACCGCAGCGTGGTAAGATTTTCATCATCTTAACTATTAACCTCAATAAATTTAATCCATCTTAGGCATTTACAGGATTATGTACCCGCAGAGCATAATTGAGGTGGCATTACCCTTAAACTTCTTCAAATTTTCTAATATGTAGTTTCTAGGAAGATGATGCATTAGAGGTGGCTACAGATGGCCCTCCCTGAAATATTTTGAAATCTAGTAATATGTAGTTCCAAAACAGTTTATGTTTTTCCATACTGTGGGATGAAAGTGCAGGCCTCTTGTGATTAATTCAAGTAAAGCATATAATAATTAAAACCCAATTTCAGTTCAAGGACCACAAAAAACCATAGCGAGATCAAAAACAAAAAAAACCAAAAATGACGAGAAGCAAACAAACGGGCTTGCACTCTCAAGATGTCTACCTGAAGATGAACTTTAAAACTAACTCTGATCTTTAATTTTGACGTTGTCAATAGTAGTATCCTCTTGTTCCTTTCTTCTCTCTCATTTCCTTAATGATGCAGAGTTGTGGTTAAGCTTCTGGTCTGAGGTTCATTACAACTCACTGTATGAAATCCGAGGTTTTTCTCCATAAAGCCTTATCCTTCCTTAGATATCAACTTCAAATGCTGTTCAGGTATTGGATATAAACATACTTAAACATTGATTTGCTTTCTTATGTTGTAGATGCACCAATACCTCGTCAACCAAGGAAGAGACACTGGTTGTTCTAGTGGAGGGAGATTATGCGCATTAAGATGTAGTGCTGTGTAACCAATTTATAGGTAAGGAAAATCTTACCAAATCTCCCTTCAACTTTCTGAGTTTTGGCAAATAATCTTCTCAACTTTCAATTTTGGAAATTAACTCCTTTTTTCCTTTGGGGCTTATGTGGCTCCAACATGATCTTGAACTTCAACTGTAGATTAAGTTCCTCCGGTTTTGAAAAACATCTCTGTGACTGCATCTCTATATTATTTTGCAGTCAACATATATTTGCTACCACCTCAATGCTTGAAGACTTCAATCACTCATCCATCCATTGATCTTTAGCGGCCAGCTCCATGCTTGGAAGCCAAAATCTTGGAAAATTAGACATCCTTTAAGAATACAAAACAGCTATTGTTAATTTTTTGAGTTCATGAAAGTAACTTGCCAAAATTGAAAACTGAATAATCCATTTCTTTTAAGTTTCAAAGAAGAAAAAGAAGACCAAAGTGAAGGAAATTACCTTTTTCTCCCATTTCTATTTTTTTATTTATATTTTACTTTAATTTTTGGCTTTTGTTGCTGAGATCCTTGAAGTATTGATGTATATTTTTTCTTATCTTCTTTGTAAAGTAATTTGTGTCTTGATTTATTATGCTAGATTTACCAAATTGCTGGTACCATTTAAGTCTTCTTCTGTTTTCCCTCCACATGTATATTATAGTCAGTATTACTAAAGGATATGAAAATTCCTGGTGGATCAGAGATAAGTTCATGTTGATAAATGTTCATATAGTCACGCGTTGGTCATGATTTTTTGTCAAAAGGGAAAAGTGTGAGTTGGAAATTAGATCTCTATTTGCATAGTTTGTCACATGAATTAGGTCTGAAATCATCAGCCGATCTGATTACTTGTGTTGGCTTTTCGGTCTTAATGCCATTTCTGTTACCAATCCGATAGAACTATTTTGTTGAATGGTCAAAACAACGTGGGGATTTAATTTCTTTAAAGTGAAAACTGAGAAAATAGTGAGATAAGGTTTGTTCGATCTGTGCATGTTTCGATTGTAATTTTCTTACTTCAGTGACAAACTGAGGAGCTTCTACTTGCTTAACAATCCCATTTTACAGTGTTAAAATCAATAATGCTGTTAGAAGGGGTGTAATAGGATTTGGAAGAAAAATGGTTTTTTTTTGTTTTTTGCGGATAATAAGGAGGGCTTAGCACCCTAAACTAACAAGAACCTGCGAGGGAGGCTTGCTCCCAAAAAATCATCGAATAACAAATGACCACACCCTCTTGGGGTAGACTCTAAAACATTAACCCAATACTCTGGCTATCAGCGAAATTAGCAAACTAGTCTGCAGGTCTATTCCCCTGCCAAAGTGTGTGAACAATTTGGACATCCCAGTTCTTTCTAAGCATATCTGCAATCAGATCCACATTGTGCTCATATGGGTGGTGCATCTCACCACCATTAGCAATCCAAATTAAACTAAATCGATCAAAATTTTGATTTGGTTTGATTCTAGTGAACAAGTTACGTGATTATATACCCAATAATATTAATGTATATAATCAAAGTTTTTTTTTTCCCACAAAGACAGTAAGGCTAGGAATTCTTTCTAAATGTTATATAGAAGGAGGAGGTGAGAGTCGAACACAGAATCATCCACTCAAAGATGCATAAGACAATTACAACGAATAGGCTATAGGCTCAACTGCGTATGATTTGTGCTTCTGCATTTTTAATTGCCTGAGTCTAAATTCATGAGATTGATCCAGTCTTTGCCAGTGGTACAAATAATTAAAGCATGATTTGTGCTTTTACATTTTTAATTGCTTTTTGAGATTGATCCGGTCTTTGGGAGGACATAAAAGCATTTTTCTTTTATGTCGAACGGGACAAATAATGCTTTTTTTTTTGGTTGAATGGGAAAAATAATGCTTAAACACGGGAAGAACTTCCTTTTTTCGCTGCAGGTGACTTGATGCCAACGTAGTTTGCTAAATTGATACATGATGGCCCACTAAAACTCGACTTGCCATTGGATGGATAGTGTCGTGTAAGGAAAAATGTTGCCACCATGTAGAAGAACTTCTTTCGACCGAAAAAAAGATGTAAAAGAACTTCTCCTGCGGGATTGCTTCACGCCAATTTCGTTAAAATTGGACAGGTTATTGATCCGATAAAGGCTAAATTTGCTGTTTACTTATTCAACGGTGATCAAATTGTACAATGACAGGACAATTTTCTTAAATTTTTATTGGAGTATGTTGTAAAATTTTTTTTTATAATTGTGGATATTAATCAAACTTTATAAGTAACAGTATAATTTAATATCTACACTTCACAATTTGGCTTTTAGGTTTGGTATGTATTGTAGGGACTTTTTGAGAGAGCTTATGAGCTCTTTGACCTCTCTTAAAACTGCTTATAAAAAGTCATAGCATTGTTGCTCGGTAGAATAATGTAGAAGATGTTCTCAATAAGTAAAAGTCACAATAGTAGTATTTGGAAAATATATTATAAAGTTGCTCCAAGAGTTCAAAGTGACTATAATGGGTATAGATATTAAAGAGTGTAATTTCTATATTTATTTTCATTAAATAGAGTAAGGTCATATTGGTCTTTTAAATTTTAGATAACACAAACTAGTTCTAAAAACACCTAATGAGCATTCAAAAGCACCTTAGCTTTTCTAATTTCCAAGCATTAAAAGTTGGCTTAGACTTTGATGCATGCTTGGAGAATGTTACCAAACCCAACCTTAATATTTAGCACATGTAATAGACATTATTTGGTAGTTAATATTAACGATGTACAAATTATAGGTTGGATTAAATCTGAACTTGGCCTATCTTTTATTGGAACATTTTTGTAACTTGAATTTGGTCATATAATGATTTGATTAGAAGTGAGCTCAACTCAATCCGGGGGTGTGGTCAAGCGGTAGGGGCTTGTTCACCCTTAACCAAGGGTCAGGGGTTCGAACCCTACCTTTGAGATTGTAGAAACTTCTCCGAGCCAGTTATCCCACCCTTTGAGATGACCATACAAACTGGCGAAAGGATTAATCACCGTTGCTGATAATGGATACCCCTGAAGAACCAAAAAAAAAAGGAAGTGAACTCAACTTGATTTTTAAAAAATACAAAGATTTAAATATTATACATAATAAATTTAAAATTTTTTGGAAGTAATAAAATTTAATATTTTATAATAATAATTTCAGAACAAACAATGTCAATAACTCAATATAAAAATAGCATCAACTTATGTAAAATGTATTAATTTACATATAAAATCTCGTAATTCATCACTAAATATTTTATGAGTTTAATTTTAATGTATTTATAGTGTAATTTTTTTTTCTATATAGTCTTTCAATTAAATCATTCTATTTGATGATCTTTTAGAATTGGGTGAGAGAATTGAACATATTTGCAAATGTAACAATACATGATAAGATGACAATGTAAAATTATTTTACATTCTCATTGCATCCAAATTGAATCCTTATTTTAAAAAATATAACTTCTAAAAACTTATTTGACTTGATTTGAGGCGGGTTGAATAGAATCCCAAAAAAATCAAAGTTCAGAGCTCAAACCCAACCCATAAATCTGAGGTCGGGGTCGAGTTATTGGGTCGACCCCATTAATGTCATGCAAGTTCATCTGAATAGAAATCAGCAACTGTATGTTCCATTTTATAGTTTGGGTAGAAAACAGAAACTGTCGGAAAAAAATAAAAAATAGAAACTGCCGCGAATATTTAGATAAATGAGAGGTAGAAAGTTCAATAATTATTACTTTAAGGTTTACACGTATAAAATAAAAGTTTAATTTTCATTCACTTAGTGTAAACTTTTTTGCACTATCATTTAATTAATTTTTTTCCTAATTTGCACAACTTTTTTAAGTATTGAGTGTGAGAGTCAACCATATTAACTTAGGTCATTGTAATATATAATTGCATCAAAATTAAATCCATAAAATAATATCAGTTTGCTCTTAAAAGATTAATTAAAAACTTAAACTGCTGTTATTTTGAGTAATTTTTATTTTTTTTGTTTTTTCTTTCTTAAGAATCAGTTCAATCCTGACTTAGTTAACCGATTTTGGCCAATTTTTAAGAGCTTCGATTTTTCGGGTTGATTGAACTGAACAACTGACCAATTCACTAATTTTCTGGTTGAAGCAGGCGATGATTTGGTCTATTTTCATCCTTGCTTCACACACTTTCTTTTAAGTATGAACCACATAATAATGTATATAGTAGTTTAAGCTTGTCGAACCTGATAACAAAAGGGCTATGTCGGGCACTGGTCATTATCATTTTTCTCTCTAATGAATATGTTCTCTTTCTTGAAGAATCCCAAAGCCGAATCTGGTTGCCAAACAAACTATCTATATCTACATGTGAAATGCATTGAGCATATGATAACCAATTTGTTGAGAAGCAATGATACTAATTAATATTACTTGCCAAATCAAATTGTCTTTGTCCATCAATTACATATGATTGGCAAGTAATGATAATGATGCCACTGTACGAAGATAAAATTGTAAGACCATTCAATTGAAGATATAAGGCTATTGTGATTTTTATAATATTTTGGGTTCTTTTCTTTTCAGTTCAATATGCTTTTCGAATAATGGTACTTCCTAAAACAGAATTACGAAACATAACAACATCCATGCAAGTTACCTCAAAGATAACTTGGTATATACTTCAATACAAGCGGAGCAAAAACTGAGTAGAGTTAATCAATGAGCTATTTCCAATTAAATTTGTTAGCAGCTCAATAAATCGAGTTAATAAACTTGTGGATACTGAATCGAATTTGATCTCTTTCAATATCTTACGAACCGACTCGTTATATATGTAATATATTGTCTCGCTTAGAGATATAGAGCGGGGGTCTATACATTATTTGGGGGTTCAGTACAAGACTAGTATTATGTTCTTTATATCTATTTCAATCAATTCTTAAATTAAATAATGACATGCATGCGTGCATTTTTTTTTTTCACAATGAGTAATTTAAAAATAAAAAGTATACACTTTTCTCAAGAAAAATGTCTACTTGTCATTATTTTGATTTGAGAAATTGATGTCAAGGATATAAAAAACTTGATCTAACATTTTTCCTATGTACGGTCAGATGATCCTGCATAATCTTATCCGTGCTTCGGTATTAATAGGAGTGGAGGAGATACGGAACCAAATCTTCTCTCCCTTTTCCCTGTCTCACTCTCTGTCTCCTCAATAAAATTCTGACACGTATATGGTAATAACATCATCCATAATTTTTTATCCAGCCACTATTTTTCAACTACTCATGATTTAGATACATGACAAAATTTGATTGGAGAGACATGGAGGGAGACATGGGGTGGGGACAGGAGAATTGGATTCAATAAGGAACCAAATATTCTGTCCCCTTTCCCAATCTCACTCCTTGTCCCTAGGAGATACCAACCATAAATATGAGGCGCATGTCAAGGAGGCGATGGTGGGTGAGAAATTGATGGTTGAACAAAGGAGAAAGAGGACTTTTCCTACATGTGTGGTGAGATGGACTTAAACGAGATGATGGTAAACCAAGATGGATCATAAGCCTCCTAGGTTCAAGCTCTAAGAAGTGAAAGGTTTTAGCTGATAGGAAAGGTATTTGATCAACCCAAACCACCGTAACAACCAACACATGGTTGGTCAAAATAACATATGCTCCTTCCTCTTAACAATCTTCTATTGGAACGCTAGGTATAGAATAATTGGTGATCTCGTGAAAGCTATGTCACCTATGAGCTTTCAAATGTTCAAATAAGATTGTTTCCAATAGAAAAAAACTCATGGGAAATGAAAATTAAAGTTTAATTACTTTGAAGGTCCCTATAGTTTTACTCAATTTTTAATTATGCCCTTATGGTTTAAAAATATGTAATCAAGTCCATAGACTATATAAAAATTTTCAATCAAGTCCTTATAATTTAACAATTTGTGATCAAATTCCTATAATATGCAAAAAAAAAATTAATTAAGCCCCTATAGCTTAAAGATTTTGTGATTAAATCCATATAATTTTACATAGTACAAAGACTTAATTGAAAATTTTTACACAATAAAGTGACTTGATTAAAAACTCTTGTACAATGTAGAGACTTTACAATGTTTAAATTATAGGAATTAGATTGAAAATTTTTATCCAATACAAATATTTTATGAGAAATTTTAAAACTATAGAATACCTAATTAAAAATTGAGTAAAATTATAGGGATCTTTAGAGTAAGTAAACTGAAAATTTATTATTCCTTAACCAATTTGTTTTACGTCAAGTCAATCCTTTATTAAGATAAAATTCTCTAAATATTAATTAATTTTAAATGAAATTCCACTAACTTCCAACCCCTTTAGATTTAATGTAATTACACTTGATACTCCTATATTTTGTAAAATTATTCTTGAAAAACCTTTATTAGGATTTACTAAAATTACACTAACATCGCTTCTACAAATATTAGTTCATAAATTGAAGTGACAAAAAAAGATAACATGTGATATATACATAATTATTAATAATAAGATTATAATATTTTAACAATATTTAACATATTAATTGGATAAAATACTTTATTATCACATGGAGATGAAATTTATAATTATAACTTTTGATAAAAAAAAAAAGGTATTTTAGTACATATATATATAAATAAAATATTATCAAAATAGTATAATTTCATCACTAATAATCATATACATGCCATATATTATATTTTTTGTTACTTAAGTTAATAAAATAACATCAATAGGGGAGATAGATGTAATTTTATAAAATAGAAAAATAACAAGTATAATTACACTAAATCTTATAAGAACATTGTATGATAAATAGTATAGATTCATAAAACTCCAATTTAAAATATTACTAGAAAGAACAATTATCAAAGTATTTTAATTAACAAGAAATTGATAATGATTTGGTGCATCAACACAACTGGTGTTCTTTTGCCATTGTAGCGGGGTAAGCAGAGCCAGATAGATAACACGCAATAGAGTTTGGAAAGAAAGAGTATCCCCAGCGTGTAGTCTAATTGCAATTAATTGGTTAGTACGAAGGTAGCTGTAGAGGTAGACTCGGTGAGTGGGGGCACCCGGTGGCGGCTTGATGTGATTCTGTGTTGGCAGTTGCAAAGGACATGTGGTGTTGTGGTTGTTACTTGTTTGGCCAAGCACAGAGAGACCCAGCTCATTAAATGTTTGCAGTGCAAATTGCTGATTCAATTGAATGAGTGAACTGGCCACAGCTCTTCAATTAAAACAATATTATTCACACTTAATATATATAAGATACTATACTAATTCATATTTTATTTATTATTAAATAAAATATATATCATGACTGAATAGGATTTATTTCTTATTTAATAATAAATAAAATATATATTAATATAATATTTCATATTATAAATATAAATAACACGGCTCCCTCAATTATTGGCAGTACGAGACAGATTCCTAGAGTTTGAAATTGGAGATGATGCATGCATGCTGGCGTCCCATAATCTCCCGTCTCTTTGTTATTTTGGACACAACACGACAGGACAGCTGAAATTGAACTGCATCCCCCGGTTCCTAGTTGCAACCAGTTGGACAAAAAATCTTGATTAAAGTGTTTCGTAAATAAGAGATTTGATTTCTTTGTTTCATGCCATTAAATATGTATTTCTCATTCCGCTTCATCCCTCAATTTTTTCAAATTTTTTTCATTTCAAAACATTCATCTATTTATAATATTAATAAATTACTAATTATTTTTTAAGTTTTTTAGGATGCTGATTAAAGAGTTGAACAAAGAATCTTTCATATGGGAAAGAGTAATTTTCATATTCTTAGAGTATGAACACACTACAAAATTTTAAAACTAATAGAATAGAAAAACCCTTTTTTTTATTAATGCTACACTTAACATAACTAATTATATCAGTTACATCACTGAAAATATATTATTTTAATAGGGATAATCTTATCCACCTACACAACTTTATATTATTAACAAGATCTATTTATTGTTTTCTTAGTATATGTGTGTTTTCATTCTTTTTGGACAAGTGGAGTGAAGTAGAAGTATTGTTGTTTTATGATACATGATTAAAATAAGAAAGGATTTTTGGTAACTAGTGCCTAATTAGTTAATGAGATAAAAATGGAAAATTTTGGTTCTTTCCATCCATTCAATGCAGTGAAAGATTAAAAAATTTATCCTTTCTCCATTAAAACATTCTTTTTAGTTTTCTTAACCGATGTTCTTGAGGCTCGTTTGGCACACATGACAGAAGAAGATCTGATATGATTATGCTTAATAAATGTTTGTTATTTTATTATACAATGATCAATGTGATATTGTACGGGATACTATATTTTATAGTATATAATATTTTGATTTGTTTATTGATAGTTTTAACTACATATAATTATTAACTAAAATTAGAATAATAATTTTGTTAATTATTTAAATATAATTTTAAAAATATGTTATTATTGAAAATTTTAATTTATATTAAATATTATTTATTATTTAAATAAATTATAAAATGCAAAAATACTTTTAGTGTTTATTGATGACCTTATTCTCACTAGTAATGACATTTTCGAGATTGACTATTCAAGATCGATGATGACTTAGGTGATTTGAAATATTTCTTAGGCATGAAGGTTGCAAACTCCAACAAAGGTATTGCTTTATTTCAAAGAAAGTATGCCCTAGAGTTAATTCAATATGCAAGCCTCCTAGCTAGCAAAGCAGCTTGTATCCCTCTTGATCCATCCCCCAAACTTCAAAAAGCTAGAAACCCTCTACTTGACCCAACTAGTTACAAACAATCGATTAACAAGCTTGTTTATCTGACTAATACAAGATCTGGTATTTCCTTTGCCATTAGCCAATTGAGCCAATATCTTTCATGTCCAACTACTAATCATGAGCAAGTTGCTTTCCGAGTCCTCAAGTACCTAAAATCAGCTCCTACTAAAGAATTATTTTTCCCTCAAACTCTGATTTCAGACTCAATGGTTTTAGTGATTTAGATTGGAGCACATGCCCTGATACCACATGATTAGTCTTAGGTTTTTGTTTTTTCTATGGGAACTCTTTGATTGTCACGACCCACCTATAGAGTGTGACCGGCACGTGAGGATTTAAGTCCCCACGGAAGCCTCTGGTAACGTAACTGACTAATATAAATAATCCAAATTTATTCAAAATATCTCAAGTTCAACTAAAACTTCAATAATATGAAATTGTTCTCAAAACATAAATTCTGAACATAAATTTGCATAAAATCCATATTCTAGGCCAAAGCCAAACATAACAAAACAATTAATAGAAATTCTGAAAATATATCATGCATGTCCGGGGATCCTGCCTACACAATTTATTGGAGCACTACTAGACTGACATAATTGACAATAAGCTCCACCCCAAAGCGAAGCTCACCAAGGAAGCTGTAGCACAACTACTGAGGATCCTGTGGTACAACTGAAACTGTAGCTGTATCTGTAGGGAAAGAAAAAGAGAGGGGTGAGTTCATCAAAACTCAGTGAGCGAGCCTCCACTCACAACCCACACGGGACAATAACAAAATACATAACATATACATGCAACTGATGTGAAATATATTACATATATAATTACATATAAATTAACTGAATCTATGGCAATAACTAGTAGAGAAACATGAATTATTCTGTACATAATTATCTGAACTGAATAGCTAAATCTGAGCCAATGGCTAATCTGATAGGCACCTAACTAGGTCCCATAAATGGACACCTCACTAGGTTCCTTATTGTGGGTGAGCTAGTCCTCTAGCGAACCACTTGGTACCAAGGTTAACGATCAATCCTGCAGCCGTTAACTCACTAATCTGTTTCTCACTAATTAATATAAAATAATTTGTTCATAAACCAAATAAATATAAAAGCTCTGAATTCATATAATTCTAACAATTTGACTGTAGCATAACTGAGATTCTAAAATCATGCCCAAGGGATCACCAGCTTGTAGACATAGTGATTTCGGTAATCAATAGAATATGTATCTGACAATTGTTATGAATTATACTTTATTCAACACTTTCAATAAATCATATCTAATATTCTAAAATCTTCATAGGAAATACATAGTCTGAAAATATGATAATCAATATTTCTACTGTAAACATTAAATTGAGGTCTCACAATTTCATAAACTAGGAAAAAGATATTCTATAACACGCAAGGTATCAATTATGGTCCCATGAGTTTTTCTAAAATGATTAATTTTCATGATAACTGTAAAAGTAATAATATTTCTAAAATAGGCATAATTATAGCAATATATTCTCTTGACATAAATCATTCTAAAATTTCACAAATAATTTATATAATATGAAAAAATATTAATAATGACCAAAAGTATGATTATGAGTTTAAACCCACTCACCGTTGGTAGTCGTGAGTGTGCTTCTACTAATAACTTTACTCTGAAGTATTGGAATGATACAAATAACCAATTTCACAGATTAAAAGAAAGGAGCGTCACAATGTCCCAAAAGAGGATTAGCTAGGCTCACTGAAACTCGGCCATGAAGATCCTGAGCTTGACAAGAGATGAGTTCGACCAATAAGATGTTTGGTTTAGAGGAGGTGTGACTTAGAGGAGGTGGAAGCAAAACTTAGCAAAATGAAACTAATGATTTTTTACACATACACACTCCTACACTCATATATTTATAAACAAATATAATAATCATGAATAATATTAGTGCTATTTGTCTACACTTAATAATAATAATAAATATTATTAATGCTTACTACACTTAGTAATTATAATGTTAAATAATAATAATGCTAACTACACTTAGTAATAATAATTATATTGCTAGCTACACTTAGTAATTATAATGTTAAATAATAATAATGGTAGGTACACTTAATAATAATAATGCTAATGCTAGCTACACTTAGTAATAATAATGTTAAATAATAATAATGCTATGTACACTTAATAATAATAATTATAATGCTAGCTACACTTAGTAATTATAATGTTAAATAATAATAATGCTAGGTACACTTAATAATAATAATGCTAATGCTAGCTACACTTAGTAATAATAATGTTAAATAATAATAATGCTAGGTACACTTAATAATAATAATGCTAATGCTAGCTACACTTAGTAATATTAATTATTATTAATATTAGTGGCATATATCTAGACTTAATAATAGTAATAACTAATATTAATGCTAACCACACTTAGTTATTATAATGTTAAATAATATTAGTGTTAGGTGCACTTGATAATAATAATAAATAATAATAATTCATAATAATTATAATTTCTTTATTTGGGATATCACATTGATATCATGGAAAAGTAATTAAGAAGCAGCCAACAGTTGGTAGAAGCTCTTTATTTAGAAGCAAAATATAAGGCTCTTGCTCATGCAAGCTATGAGGCCCAATGGCTGAAATTTTTCCTTGATGATCTGCACCATTCCCCAACAACTCTTATTCCTATTATGGGGTTCAGCCGATGGGCCCCACACATGTGAAGTTTGAAGAAAACAGGGGAGAGGACAAAATTTTTCCATGCATGAACAGTAAAATTACTGTACATGCGTGAGCAATTTTGGTGCCGAGAGTTGTGCAATGAAATTTTCTTCTGCAGTTGTAATAAGCAGATCGCGTTTACACTGCAGAAAACCTCTATAAATAGAGGCGAAGAAGAAGCTGAAAAACACAAGCAGAAGCAGCGAACAATTAGAGAGATGCAAGTGAGAGATAGCATTATTCTCTGAGAGTGAGAGAAAAATAGAACTTGAGTAAATCCCAGAGAGTATAGGGTATGAGTATATACACAAGAAATATTCTGGGTTTTCATCTCTATTACTCATTGGTACTGTAAAACAATAGTGTTTAAATAGGAGGGTTCTCACCAGAATACACTATATCTACCTCTTTGGTTAGAGAGCATGGAAAAGATATTTTGTAATTATCCTGAATTTAGTATAATATTTTTCGGAGTTTGTCCCATGATTTTTCCTCTGGTATTTAGAGGTTTCCATGTTAAAAATTCGGTGTGCAAGTTTTCTTGATCTGGTATTAATAGTATTGTTATGTAAATAGTACTATTATGAGAATAATACTAACAAAGTTACTGATATGAGTAAATGCAAAAGTTGTTTATTCAATGGCAACAAAGGGTATTTATACAACAGCTGTCATGGGTAGTAACCAACTAAGTAAACCCGTGTTAATAGACCAACCCTGTAACAAACTAAAACTTTCAACCATAAATATGCTATGTATATTTGATATGGTTACATGAGTTTGTTGAATTAACTAAAAGGTGGTTCCTCTCGGGTGTTACCCCCCCGCAAGCTGGATAGTGTACATCAAGTATTCCCAGCTTGGAAATGATGTTCTTGAAGGGTCCTGGATGAAGAGGCTTAGTTAGAATGTCTGCGAGTTGTAAGGAGGATGAGACAGGGAGTAGATGTATGAGTCCAGAAGTGAGCTTTTCTCTGACAAAATGGCAATCTAACTCAATGTGCTTTGTCCTTTCATGGAATGAAGGATTTTTGGCCAGGCAAATCGCAGATAGGTTGTCACAATAAAGGGGAATTGGAAGGCTCGGAGGAGTGTGTAAGTCATTGAGAAGGTACTGAAGCCATTGGATTTCACATGTTGTAGTTGCCAGAGCTCGGTATTCCGCTTCAGTTGAAGACCTTGAAATGGTTGTTTGTTTCTTGGCTTTCCATGAAATGAGAGCATCTCCTAAGTATACACAGTAGGCAGTGATAGATTTTCTAGAGTCTGGGCATCCTGCCCAATCAGAGTCACTAAAAGCTCTTAACTTTAAGCTGGAATTTGCAGGGAAAAAGAGACCAGCTCCTGGAGACTGTTTGATGTACTGAAGAACTCGAATGGTTGCTTCTTGGTGTTTGTTGGTTGGGCAGGACATGAATTGGCTGAGTTGTTGGACTGCAAACGAGATATCCAGTCTTGTAGTTGTGAAGAATAGAAGTTTTCCTATTAATTTTCTATAGCTTGCAGTGTTGGTTGGAGGGCTACCATCATCTTTGCATAATTTGGTTGAAGCATCCATTGGTGTGGAAAGGGGTTTAGATGCAAGAAGGCCACATTCTTCTAGAAGTTCCAAAGCAAATTTCCGCTGAGATAAGACAATGCCTTTGGTAGATCTTGCAATTTCTAAACCAAGAAAATACTTGAGGTTGCCAATATCTTTGATTCTGAATTTCTTATGGAGGAAGGTCTTGATTGCAATTATTTCCTGTAAGTTGTCACCCGTGAGTACCACATCATCGACATATATTAGCAGAGCAATGAAGGAGTTGCTGTTATGTTTGATGAAAAGGGTTGAATTTGAGACACATTGTTGGTTATTTTGAGATATGAGAGCTGAGGATAAAGTTTGAAACCATTCCCTACTTGCTTGCTTGAGTCCATAAAGAGATTTTTGTAAATGACATACTTGATTGGGTTTGGAGGAATGAAACCCCTGTGGTAGAGTCATATAAACTTCTTCTTGTAAAGTCCCATGGAGAAAAGCATTGTCCACATCGAGTTGTTGCAAAAGCCACTTCTTGGCTGCTGCCAAAGCTAATAGTGTCCTTAGTGTTGTCATTTTTGCTACTGGTGAGAAAGTTTGCATGTAATCTACTCCTTCTACTTATGTAAAGCCTTTAGCAACTAGGCGAGCTTTATATCTATCTATTGAGCCATCTGGTTTGTGTTTGATTCGGTAAACCCATTTGCATCCTATGGGAACTTTTCCTTGAGGGAGATCCACTAGCTTCCAAGTGTTGTTTCTTTCAAGAGCCTCAATTTCTGCTTTCATAGCTAACTGCCAACACTCCATCTTAGCAGCTTGTGAGTAATTTTTAGGTTCAACAGCAGTAGAAATGTTACAAATGAAAGATTTGTAATTAGAGGATAATGAATCATAAGAAAGAACAGAAGATAAAGGATATAGAGGTCCTTGAGAAGAGTTTGTTGAGGTGGTGGACATATTTGTTGTTTTGAGTTGATGGTGGAAATCTTGTAAATATGCTGGAATTTTTCTTGGCCTTGTAGAATGTCTTCTAGTTTGATCAAAGATGGTTGGAACAACGGGACTGGAATTGTTGGGGTTGTTAAGAGCTGGATCAATAGTAGATGTAGGGGAAGGAAGGGGGCTGTTTTCAGTAGCAAGCTCAGAATTTTCTGCCACAGGTTCAATATTGGGCATGATAGGTGCAGGGTTATTGTTTTGTTGTGGACTGGAGTAGTTAGTAGGATGAGGGGGAATATTTATAGGTAGAGGTGTATGATCAGAAGTTGAGGGAACAGAAATTGAGTCAATGTTGTTGTGAATTGATTGGAAAGGAAAGACATCTTCATAGAATATAACATGCCTTGAAATGAAAATTTCTCTTGCTTTGAGGTCAAAGAGAATGTATCCTTTTGTTCCAAGCTTATGTCCTAGGGTAATGCACTTTTTAGCTCTTGGATCAAGTTTGGTTCGATGAGATTGATTTGTGGAAGCAAAGCAAAGGGAACCAAACACACAAATCATTGAGAGATCAGGTGAGGCATGATGGAGATATTCATAGGGTGTGTTGTTATGTAGAGTTGGGGTAGGTATTCTGGTAATGATGAAGGCAGCATGGGATAAGGCAAAGGACCAAAAAATTTTGGGAAGGTTAGCTTGAAATAAAAGGGCTCTAGTGACATTTAGCAAATGTTGGTGCTTCCTTTCCACAATGGCATTTTGCTGAGGAGTGGCTACACATGAGGTTTGGTGGAGGATTCCTTTTTCCGCATAGAAATTTTTTTAGGGTAAATTCTGGCCCATTGTCTGTTCTAATGGTTTTGATAGAAGTCTGAAACTGAGTTTGAACCATAGCGTAAAAACTTTTCACAGTAGCTGAAGTTTCAGCTTTAGATTTCATAAGATATATCCAAGTGAATCTAGAGTGATCATCAATAATAGTAAGAAAGTATCTAAAACCATGTATAGATGTGACAAGAGCAGGCCCCCAAATATCCATATGTATCAAATCAAAAATGTTACATGAATGAGTATTACTAGAAGGAAATGGTAACTATTTTTGTTTAGCAAAATGGCATACATCACATGGTGTAGGTATATCAACTGAAACTATAGGAAACTTTTTGTTCATTACATTCATTCTATCAATTGAAATGTGTCCTAGCCTATTATGCCATAAGGCTTTATTGTTAGTGATGCTGCATACTACGTTAGGAACTTTGTATTCTTGTATCACAGGTCCAGAACACTTAGATGTTTCCAGCAGATATAAACCATCACTGACTTTAGCACTTCCAATCATCTTCAAGGTACTGGAAGTCTGTATAGTGATATGAGTAAATGCAAAAGTTGTTTATTCAATGGCAACAAAGGGTATTTATACAACAGCTGTCATGGGTAGTAACCAACTAAGTAAACCCGTGTTAATAGACCAACCCTGTAACAAACTAAAACTTTCAACCATAAATATGCTATGTATATTTGATATGGTTACATGAGTTTGTTGAATTAACTAAAAGGTGGTTCCTCTCGGGTGTTAAATACTATTTCATGAATAGTCACCACCATGTCCTAATGTGAATAGTGACCAGAGTCTCACCGTGAATAGTGATATGCAGGTCTCATCGTAGAAAAAATTACTATTCACCATTGATACTTATTTTGTTTCGCTGTGCCAATTGGTAGATTTAATTCTATCATATTTATTTTGGTACTCATTACCACACACATTGGCATCATTTAATTACATTGTGAATCAATCTCTGAGCCCAACACCTATATATTGTGACAAGTTAGCAATTCACATTGCTACTAACTTAGTCTCCCATGAAATGACCATGCATATTGAGATGGATTGCCACCTCGTTAAGGACAAGATTTAGTTGGGCTTACTTCACCTTTTCCCCTATCAATACAAAGGATCAAATAGTCGATATATTCACCAAATGTCTGCAATCAGGGCCTTTTCAAGATATGTTGTCCAAGCTTGCCCTTCTTGACTTATATAGGCCAGTTTATGCAGGGCTATAACCTTCTATAGATGAAGCACCAACTTAGCAAACTTTGGCTGTGACAGTTTCAGTTAGTTTTGAGTTAAATAACATACCTACGTGTGTAAATTATCCAGTTGGTTAGATAGCTAGAGAGCAAATATATACATCATTCATTGTACTTCTTCCTACTCAAGCAATGAGAATCATTTACTCTTTCTGTCAAATTCTCTCCCTTAGAACTCTCTGATTCTGAAACTTGACACTTAGCAAAGAATTATTTGATAAATAAGCTTTATTAACAAGGAATTAATAAGGCTATGTGTTAATTAACAAGTAATAAGCCTATTATATATTATATTTAAGTCAAGATTTTTTTTTTGTTATGCTAGAAGTTTAATTATAGTTAATTTCTATGTTTACTACTATTTAGTACAATCATTAAATATAAATTTAAAACATCATAATAGTAATATATACTTTAAACATAAAAAGTTTTTAATCATGAATAAAAAAAAAGTAAGAATTGACAATAGATAATTGAAATTCTAATATATAATTCTTAATTTAGTTTTGAAAGTAAAACAATAAAAAACACAAACTACCAAAATATCTTAAGGACATCTTAGGAACAGAATAAATATATGCAATTAGTAGGGAGTGACATTGGATCATAATATCACATGCTGTTTTATGGATTGACGATTGTCCCCACAAACCAACATTGGTCTTTTCAGCATACTTTGTCCTTACTCACACACTTCCTGGTAAGTTTTCCCAGAAGGTCATCCATTCCAAAATTGCTCCAAGTCATGCACGCTTAACCATGGAGTTCTTCAGTGATGGGCTACTGAAAATAAGATGCATCTTGTTGGTATAGATTGTACAAATCAATTCATATAAGTCATCCTCAACTGTATAGTCTAGTATCTATATAGTATTAGGATCCCTCTCATTCAAGTGTGTGATCAGTTCATTCATGTACCCCTCTGCTTAGAAGACCTTATGAGGAGTCGCTTCTTGTCAATATTTCTTTGCACCGGTAATCATTCATCGCTCTCGTCCCCGGACATTATATAGACAAATAGAAGTGGCAATAATAGCCCCTTCCCTAGAGATATATACTCTGAAAAAAATAACTGTGCAACACAATTTGCCTTCTATTATTCATAAATATTAATTGAACTAATACAACTTTATAAATGCTGAAGCGATTTTAGTCTAATCTAATAATGAAAGTATATATAATACAACTTAAATCATTTGGTAAGACCCACAAATAATGAAAGTTGTTCATCTATGTGTGATTAAAACATAAAGTTATATAATTTCTTAGTAGAGACTATGGGTTCATATTGCATGGAAGTAGTGATTTACTATGAGAGTGGAAGAAGTAAATCTGGATTATAGAATCATATATTAATAATCAAGATTAAAAGTTATTTAATGGTATAATATCGGCTATTCATTCCAGTTCTTGATTCATGATTCAACATAAATACATGATTGTGTAATTTTTAATAAAAAAAAACTATTTAGGTTGTTGGGACCTTGATGCAAGGCCACGACATACTTTTCAAAAACGACCAAATGAATTTGACCACAATGCTGATCCGCGTAACCTGCTATACTTAATCCATAAGTTGACATAGGTTGGGGTGGGCTTAACTGGGAAGTCGGTATATTTTTTTATTATAATTTTTGTTGTAGAATATGTCTCAGATAGTGTTTTATGATTATGGATATTATTATAATATTAATTTGTGAATTTTTGTAAATTTATGATGGACTAATGATATACTTTATTATAGATATAATTAATGAAATGTATTTTAAAATGTGTATAAAATTGCAAATTATATAATTTAATTTTTTTCTCAAGTTTATATGAATATTATCTTATTATCATATTTAAATAAATATTTTATTACTATTTTTTATATGTATTAAAACATCAAAATAAGGATTTTAAATATTTTTTTGATATTTTTGGTTCGGTTGGCCCGCGCAATTTTAGGTGAGCCATTGGCAAGCAAGCCAATGCTCGATGGATTGGCCCACTGTCATTTCTAATTTTTTTTTAATATATAAAATATTTATAAAAATACTTATAGAGATTACTATTCCACCAATAAAAAAAATCAAAAGTAAACTTAATTCACGATAATATATAATAAAAAGTTGATCAAGCGAGTCATCACCATTATCGCGTACAATTATTATGCAATAAAATAGGCAGGTGCTTTTGGTGCAACGTTTTGTCAGAGAAGAAGGCACACGTGTTGGTGATCACCAGGTTCAAGACAATGCACGTTCCCTGGATCATGCATGCTTCTGGTCCCCATCGCAGGGATGGATAAGAATTCAACCCTTTTGTTTTCCCTCACCAGACGGTAGACACTCAAATTTTTAAGTCAATAATACAGTTGCGAGACAAACAAAAAGTTACATGTATTTTAATTTAAATTTTCATAAATCTAGGATGTGTGTGTTTGTGATTATTTTAATAAATAATCATTTTTTTTATAAATAAATCATTTTTCATATCTTTGAATCATTTTAAAAAAATAATTAAAATAAAAAAATTAATTTCCAGTTTTTTTTTTATAGAAGTGAAAATTAGTAGTTTCTCAAAAAAATTAATTTTTATCTTTTTCAGTTATATATAAATAGTGCTTTTGTTTCATATTATAAAAAATGATTATAAAAGTTAAATTTTATATATAACTGAAATTGTGAAAATTGATTTTTTTTTTAGAAGTTACTAATTTTAACTTCTACAAAAAAAATTGAAAATTGATTTTTTTAAAATTTTGATTTTTTTTTAAAACTTCTCTAAAGATACGAAAAATGATTTTTTAGAAAAAAAAATGATTATTTATTCAAATAATTAGAAATAAACGCACTCAAAATTTAGTTTTTATAATCACTTTTTTTTAAAATATGAAATATACGCACTCATATTCTGTTGTTGAATTATTTTATATATATTATTTGAATTATACTACATATTGAAATTAAATATAGGTCCAGGGAAAATTCACATAAATATGATGTTTTCTATAAAACATCAAATTAAATGGCGATTTTATATGACAAAAAATTAAATAATAAAAAAGATAAAACATAATTAACATTTTCAATTTTAAATTATTATTTAATTAAAATCTTTATTGATGATTTTATTTTTAAATTAGTATTGAGTAAGAAAACGTCAAGCAATCTTATTGGTTCACTGTAGTTGTGTAGTTACCAATATGAATATTATTTATAAAAATCATGTACAGTCAACCTTATTTCATGTAATTATCGAATATCATTTTATAAAAAGCATGAAGATTATCAAATGAATAAAGTGAAATGATATAACCCATTTGTTAATTACAAAAACCAATAAAGATATCATATCATCGTAACAATCAAATTTTCACAAAGTTTATGACTTTCTACCATTTTTCTTTCTTTTAAAGTTAAACTAAGGTTGTACAAGTTGTACATGGTCAATACATGCATATCAAGTGCCTAGGACAGATAATAGGTAGTTGATCTTCTCAAGTATCCAATAAGGGGTTTGATTCATGATAGTATGTGTGGAGATAATTTAATGGTCAAAGACAATACCCATATCTATGATCTTTATGTTTTGAGAGAATTAGTTACTACTTTTGGTGGTAGATACCTTTGATTCATCAAAAAGAAAAGTGAGATAGATAATTTATTATAAGAGTGAGAAAATTAAATTAGCCATATAATCATATATTGATGACCAAAATTAAAAAATTAATTAATTGTGATTAATACTTACATGTTCATTTTAAAAAGTTACATAATTTTATATTTTAATTTTGATAATTAATGTCAGATCCAATAGTAATATTTACTCATTTCGTTCTCACAACTAACCATCTCTCTTACTTGATTCTCTCCATATAGTTAATGGGGCATATTAAGTGAGATAATGAGTTTGTTATGAGAGTGAAATGAGTAAATTTGAATCTTATAAGATTAAAAATTAACTAATGATACATTTTATATTATAATGTCCATATGTTTATTTAAAAACATCATGCAATTTTATGTTTTGATCTTGATTATTGATGTAATTAGGATTCAAGGGTCAATATTTACTCTTCATTTCACCCTCACAATCAATCAATATATATATATATATATATATTATTGTATGTGTGTCTATATATTAAGGTTCTGAAAACCGGACCGGATATCGAACCGGTCAGGGTAAGGGTTCAAAGGTTTAGAGGTTCAACCGATTCAACCGGGGGTCCAACCGGAATATAGCCGGTATATAATAAAACATGTATTTATATAAATATATAAAAATATAAAATAAAATATGTCTTAAATAATTTAAAATTAATTTAGGTATCAACAAAACTCATAAAATATAACATAATTTATCTCTTAATCAAAATAAACATTATCCATATGGATTAAATCTCGCAAATTACTAATTCATAAACCAGAAAAGGAAAAGAATTAGGAAAAATGAAATTTTAGATTTAAAAAAAAAATCCCCCAAAAATGGCCATTTTACACCAATTTTGTAAAAAAAAAAAAAAAAAATCGGTTTGACCGGCCTGATTGATTTGCCCGATTCCCGGCCAGTTCAAAATGGTTCTCAGCCGGTCCAATCCCCATCGGTTTTGGGGGCCAACCCGGACCGAGCAGCAAGTCGGTTCCCGGTTTAACCGATCCGACCGGTCGGTCCAGTCCGATTTTCAGAACTTAGCTATATATATATATATGTGTGTGTGTGTGTGTGTGTGTGTGTGTAAAATCCACTACATACAACATTTGCTTACAAATGAACTAATTATATTTATTTTTAAAATTAAATCTAAGAAGAAGGCTACTTATTTGAGAATGACTGTACTAAAAAAATTTAAAATTATATTATTTTTAAACCTTAAATATAAGATCATGCCCTCCCCTTTTATGAACTAATTATATTTGCTTTTAAAGTTAGTATTTGAGAATGACTGTATTAAAAAGTTTCAAAATTATATTATTTTGAACCTTAAATCTAACATCATGCTCTACCGCTTTATGAACTAATTATATTTATTTTTAGAGTTCAATCTAAGAATGAGACTACGTATTTGAGAATAACCATACTAAAAACTTTCAGAATTGCATTATTTTTAAACCTTAAATCTAACATCATACTTTCCCATTTTAAGTAAATATTATTGAAATCGCTTTAATTAATTATTTGCGCTGCTATTGCCACAGCTAATGGCATAGTATTGCCGGCCTATAATCTTAATTGTGGTAAACTTTAAATTCTCTTCTAAAATTTAGTAACTCCCCATCTATGTATATTGAAAGTGTGTTAATGATTTGCATTGTTATTGCCACGACTAAATTCGAATTTCCGTAACTACAATTTTGTACAATCAACAGTAGTAACTGAATAATTATGTAATTTATTATTCAACAAAGAATAAGGATACATCAGCTAATTAGATACCATTGAAAAATTATATCCATAAACTCCTTTCATACCCAAATTGGAAACCACTCGAAAAGTGCTGGTACTAATACGAATTAGGATTGCAACAAACTCATTGCACCATGGAGTGAAACAAAGTCAAACCAGTGAGTGACGCAAAAAATGTTTCGAAGGATCCATTGGCAAAAAGAGTTGGTAATGACCTCAACAAGAAGAACAGGTGAATTATTTCTCCATTTTCAATGTGACAAAAAGTCTCACCATTTTCAATTTTTTTAAAATAATGAAAAGTTACGATTAGATATTTGCACTAATAAAAATATATTTACACTCTAAATTTAATAAGGCTAATAGTTTATCATAGGTCTAATCAAGCTTAATCACATGGCCACTTTCAACAGCTACTTGAACAAGTAAGTATGAGTTTAACTTCTTTCCAATATAATCATCATATAGCATATTATTTTAATATTTTTTTTAATCGAGCTTACATTTTTCTTAAATTTTTGAAAGGAAGACATCGAACAATGATGATGAATATGCATTGCTCAATAGTCTTT
This sequence comes from Dalbergia cultrata, assembly GCA_031216105.1. Lineage (NCBI taxonomy): Eukaryota > Viridiplantae > Streptophyta > Magnoliopsida > Fabales > Fabaceae > Dalbergia > Dalbergia cultrata. The sequence continues at coordinate 21,870,746 of CM062353.1, read as the reverse complement.
CATCAAGTTTGGATTAATGGAAAATAAAAGTGTGTGTTTCATAGATATGATGAGACACCCTAAATATAAATTGAAAAAAGGAATTAATTGCTTATTAATAAAAACGTATAGATTTTTATATTGTGCATATTTTCTCACTGTTTATTAACATATGTTCTTTTCATTTGCCTCATGTTTATGATTTCCTTCATGTTTTTATTTTTTTGATAGATTGATGTCGTCTTTGGCTCCTCTCTATATGGAGAATTGTTTGAGCCCACGTTTTTAAGGAAAACAAATTATTTTAAATTTTTCATAGAATATAAAAATATATTTGTGTTCCAAATTTAATATATAAGACTCATGGTTGTCATGGCCACTTTGAAGAGTTACTTGAATTCCAATGTAATCAACATAACATATTATTATTATTATCATTTGAAAACTTACATTTTTCATAACTTCTACGAGGGAAGACATCAAACAATGATAATTAATAGGTGAATATATATACATCGCTCAACAATATGTCATCAAGTTTCGATAAACGAGAAATAAAAGTATGTGTTTCATGATTATGCGACACTCTAAACATACGTTGTAAAAAGGAATTAATCTATATATATATATATATATATATATATATATATATATATATTGGTCCTTCTTGATGAAAATGTCTAAATTTTTATGTTGTGCGTATTTTCTTACTATTTATTAATACATACTCTTTTATTTGGTCATATTGTTTTTTCTTTTAGAACAATTGGATGGATGCTTCAATAGGAAAAAAATATGATACATTGTAATTAAAAATTTAATAATTTACTCTAATATATTATTATAGCATGTTAATGTGATTTGTGAATTCACTCTAATTTGATAAAATTTAGCAATTTAATTTTGATGTGTTATTATGTAAAATTTTTTATACATCCAACAATAGTGTGTTGTCACATAATTGAAAATAATTGACTCTTACAATAAATACCTAAAAAAGTTATACATGCTATATAGTTGATTGATGCTGTAAAAACCTTTACGCTAATAGTACATTAAAACTAATCTTTTTGAAATATTTTAACAACAATATTAATATTTTATTTTTGATTAAAAAAATTATAGTAATATATTAGCTCATGATAATACTACTTTTCTAATTTTAATTTAGAAAAAAATCTATTTGATTTTAAAAATGTTAAAATAAATTTATTTTAAAAGTAGAAAGTGAAAAAAATTTCTTCTAATTATTTGATAATCAATTTCAAAGGAATAAATTACCTTAACATAATAATAAAATAGTTTCATATAATATTTTATTTAGAATCACAACAATATTAATCTTTTATATCTAAATTTTTTAGGGTTAATACTTTAATCTATTAGCTCATGATATTTTGCATTATGTGATTTAAATTTTGATAGATAATTTACTTAAAATTTTGAAAGAATAAAATAAAATGTATATTTTTTATCATACAAGAAGTTATTAAGTGAGTTAATTAAGATTACGATGCATATCAATTTTGTTACGAAATTATGTGTAATATTAAGGCGGCTATATATAAATTTTACTAGAGCCTATGCATCCAAAAATTGTTTTCAATACCTTAAATTTTGGTTACTCGATTCCTGAATTATTGGGTGCAACTAAAATTAAAGAAGAAATATATATCAAGTATGCCGGAATGTAAATCTTGCATTTGAAATGTGCTATAAAACAATACATAATTATATAGTGTTATGCAAATGATAATAAGAAAAAAAGAATCAAGATCAATTAGTAAACTTTATAGTGTTCTACTTGCCAAAAACTATATTGTTTACCATAACTTAATCAAAGAAAAACTCAAAATTCGTACAGTTAATCAAAAGCAATAAATACACTAATTAAGCTTAAAATATTGCATAGAATTATAGAAAAATTGAAAATTTTCATTTAATATTGTCATACCTAATTTTTAACTAATATTCCATATTATGTTCAAAAAACTTCCTAACAACAGCATTTTTTTAGAAAAATATCATCGAACCCGTACAGCGCACAAGACTATCTCTAGTTAAACCAATATTTTTCACTTGATCGTCTTTTTAGAGTTAAGGTGAAAATAGATCTTTTTGTATTAAAATTTTACTTGATGTGATTATCTCTTATTTTTTATTTTTTTATCTATGCCATATGTTTTGTCTGAGTCCTACATTTAGATTTAATGGTGAGAGATCACATATAAAAATTGTGAAATTTTGATATAAATGGATTAATTTCCAGCCAAGGGTGGCATGTCAAATGAAAAGGTTGATTTATATGAGCCATGCATGCAACTTATTATAGTGACCAATGTTCACTTATTCAAATCCTATATTGACTTCTATTTGGAGATGAAAGATACGATGTTGGTTAAAATAACCCAATAAAGAAAGATAAAATGGAGAGTGGAAAATCATATTAGCATCAATGGAAAGATTAGTAGTCTCAACTCTCAAGTTTGAGTCTGTGTATAAAAAAAGAGTGTTGGGTGAGTTGTTTCTTCTAGGATCTTAAGGTCCATTTCTTTCTTTGAAAGCAGTTTTGATTTCGATTTTGTGAAGGAAAAACTGAAAAAATTGAAAACCACAAATTTCAGTTTTCAATTTTTTCAGTTTTTTCAGTTTTTCCTTCACAAAAGCGAAACTGAAATCAAAACTGCTTTCGATAAAGCAGGCCCTAAATACTTCCAATATGATTGTTTTCTATTGGAAGATATCTATAAAATAAAACATTATTTTTATATACTCAATGTGCTCAATGTCAACTTTAATTCCAGTCTAAGGAACATCAAACTTCGTGCTAGTTAATTTGCTTCTCTCCAAATTTTTCATTCCTATTTCAAACTCGGCATTTACGAGTGTCATTGAGATTGAGTTGGGTACTTAGGTACATTGTTTTTATTTATTTATATGTAATAAGGCTTTTTTACCCAAAAAAATAAAAAAATATTTATTTATAGATTTGCATATGCTATGATATTATTACCAATATATACTAGTTTATGAATTAATGTAAAACAACTAACAGATGAATGTTCTATGATATATAAATCATTTACTTGTCAAATGATTTACTTATAACACATTTTACTATGTAATTGCTAAATCATTTTACTGTCAAACGATTTACTGATGACATATTTTATTGTATAATGATTTATCCTCACACGTGGACTAAGGCAATAGTGCTACATCAGCTATCAGCTGGTCAATTTATGTCTTGTGAAATATTGACCAATGAAACGTTTTATGTTACACAACAGATAAAACTAATAATGAGATTACATAAAATAATAATTAATTCCTGAATTAGTTAAAGTTTTAAGTATTTAAAAATCAATAAATAATAAAATTAATAATGAGATTACATAAAATAATAATTAATTCTTTTGAAATTATTTGGTGATGAATAAATTTAATATAAAGTGCATTTGTGTGGACTTATTTTCTGTTATGAATCACTTTTTTCACTAAAAAAAAAATTACTGATGTATATTTAGTTTAGTTTGTAAGTAACAGTGTGGTGTTGTTTTTTGGTGTAACATAAAACGTTTCGCTGGTCAATATTTCACAAGATAAAAATCGGCCAGCTGCTAGCTGATTTAACACTACCACCTTGGTCCACGTATGAGGATAAATCGTTGCATAATAAAATATGTCATCAATAAATCATTTAACAGTTAAATGATTTAGCAATTATACAGTAAAATGTGTCATCAATAAATTATTTGACAGCTAAACGATTTATATACCACAAAATGCCTACCTGTTAGCCATTTTATATTAATTTAAAAATTAATATATATTGGTAAAAAAAAAATTAGAACTTCTGCAAATATGTAAATAACTATTTTTTATTTTTTATTTTTATAAAAAAGCCTAATAATAAGAACCTATAAAAAAAAAAATGTAAGAGTTTCAAAAAGCGTTGACAATAACGTGTCATCAGAACTTTATTTTAGTCTTGATTTGATTGATTCCTGGCTTTCTACATCAGGAGGGTATCAATCAGAACATAGGCACCAGATCATAAACAAACATCAAAATCAAGGTGGTTCTCCGATTCTATACCAACTAATAATGCCTATAATTATAGCCCAATTCCCAGTTAAGAATACACATAAATGTAGCTTACCTTAAACCAAATCATGTGAGCTTGTTTGTACGTTCCTCCAACTCGCTACTCTCAAATTAAAAAAGCTACATCTGTATACCCAACTCATGGCCCCACATGGATTCCTTTTCTTTTTTATTTTCTTCAGATTTATCTGTCGCTTCCTTGATAACGGGTTATTCAGATAAAGGCTTGTTTTATTAAGACGAGTAATGAGTAATAGTAACGCAATGCATTATTTCAATTATCTTATGATATAGGATTTATCTAAGAGTGCCATAAGTTAAGGAACAAAAAAAAAAAAAATTACATTGGAAAGATCAGAATTCATATTTTTAATGCATGGGATTCACTAAAAAATTTTAAAATTTTCTTTTTTAATTATCCTTAATCATTATCTTATAATATGAAAAAACTTATTTATCACTTTGTTATTCATAAACCAACTTATTCATAAACAAACTTTCGAAATTTTCCTTTTGGGACACGGATTAGTAAAATCCTATGATATAAACAAACTTAATTATCACATTGTTTTTGAAATTTGCAAGAAGGTTATTAGTGCAAGTAAAAATTGTACGACTTTAATAGGCTTGAAGTAGAAAGAATTACTTGAAATATATATATTTTTTTAAGATCATAAAAGTATTATTACATATTCGTCTCATTTGATGGACCCCTGGTAAAATCAATTCTCATTTGACTGTGAGAATAGAACCGTCAGTTAGTCTTCCCACAAGGTTTATCTCATGATGAAGGTTTAATTTGATTTAGTGTCTTCTTTCTAATTAATTTATTGGAATTTAATTTGATCTAATCATACCCATGTTAAGGGGAATTAACTTTTCTGTTGGATAATCGTGTGTTTATTTTCCAGAAGATTCTCATCATAAGAATATCTTTAACAAGTAGCAAGTAATTAAAATTAATATTTTAAGGTATATATGTATAATTATCTTAAAGATACATTTTCTCACTATTAGACTATAAAACCATTTATACTTCTACTTATCAGCTTAAGTTTTCAGAATAAATAATTTTATGATATGATATTAGAGTCTCTATAATCAAATAGTGTAGCCCAAAAGAAACACTTACGTAAGCAAGTGTATTAGATTATAAAATTATCTATGTACCTCTACCCATCAATTTAATCTTTTGAGAGAAATGCTTTCATCCTACTCCCACAATAGTTATAGTTATTCTTCTACAATTAACTTTGCTCGATCACTTATGGTTGTTGAATGAAGAGCGCATAGCTAGACTATAAAACATACCTATATATTATATGATAAATCAAGAATGAGCTAATAACCTTTGGGCATATCAAATGTGTTTCCACCTTATCTATTCAATTCAAACATCAAACTATTACTTAGGAAAATTAATATTCACTAAGTCAAAGTGTAAAGTTTTCCGTTAAGATTACATGTAATTAAGTAGACCTGATCTCGATACACAAAAAAAAAAAAAATCATCCCTTCTTTTTTGAGAGAAAAAAGAAATTCATCCCTTTTGGTATCACCTAACAAATTAAAAATAAATTAAGACAACCTCTTTTCACCTAGAAGAAAAAACATTAAGAATTTGAAATGCAAGACTGGCTGGCCATACACAGGAGTTGGATGAAGTTGATGTCCTAGAACTTAAGGAATCAAAAGAACCGAGCATGCAAGAAGGGGCCCTTGCCCCAAAAACAACAGAGGTGTGGTCCCAACCCCATCTTGATCTTGTATGTATCCTTTGAAAAATATTTACTGCAAATTAAATTTTATTCCCTAGTGACAACATGATCTTGATGAGGTCCATTGTACTGTAAATCCAGGCAAGTCAGATTTTGAAACTAATTTATGGTTATTTCAACATAACAGTGGATTGTGAATGCGATTTCTTTACGCCAGATTGGCTCCATGCACGTTCAATGGATAAATATCATAAATTTATTGAGACTTGCTAAAGTGTCATCTAGGATGATGAATTTTCAATACAGCCCTTTTAGTCAAAAGTTTATTTATATATATATATATATATATATATATATATATATATATATATATATATATATATATTGTCACAACATTGTTGCCTAATAAAGGGTGATCCGATATCAAATAGTGTGAGCAAATGAATGTTACCCGTATATATAATCCAATATAATATTTGGAATATTGCCGACGTAAAGTTTCATTGTAACTAATAATACTCTAATTGGAAAATGTCTAAATAATTGATGATTAGATGACAGTGAAGTATGAATGTATGATAACTAAACATGTAATAGCGTCTAACATCAATTATTTCAAACATACTAAGAGAGGAAAATATATGATTCATGCCCAAAAAAAAAAGGAGGAATAAGGCCATAAGGGTCAAGGCAAGGTCTAGCTAGTGCCTATATATACCAGGTTGTAACCACAAAGACGTATATACACATGGTTGTTTCAGCTTTTGCAAGTTGAGACACAAAAGAAAATGGGTTCTTCTTTGTGGACAGTGTGTGTCATTTTGGCATCATTGGCCTCAGCTGCAATCTGTGCCACCCCAAGGAGGCCTGTGGATGTTCAATTTGGCAGAAACTACGTCCCAACTTGGGCTTATGATCACATCAAATACTTCAATGGTGGTAATGAGGTTCAGCTTCTTCTTGACAAATATACAGGTAATTTAGTTGTAGATATATTGTAGTATAGTCCTTTCTCTGTAGAAGAAATTAAGTTTTTGTTGAATGTTCTGAGGTTCTGATGTTTAAATTTTGAGCAGGTACTGGCTTCCAGTCCAAAGGATCATACTTGTTTGGTCATTTCAGCATGTACATAAAGATGGTTCCCGGTGATTCAGCTGGCACTGTCACTGCTTTCTATGTATGGAAAAACAAGCTTTGACTTTTGATTTTGTTTTCTTCTTTTGAATAACATGCTACACGTCAATATATATATATAATTCTTTTTACGGAGAGCATGATAATTGTTGCATTTTCACTTCCTGCTTTTTGCTGATTGACATGCATTTACTTTCATTTGTATATAGTTTGATTTTTTAATGAAATCAAACATCTAAAGATCAGTCCATTCTTTTTAATTAGATAATATACTAAAGGAGGGATATAAATTCACCATTTTCTCTGTAATGTTCTTTCTCTATTTCTTATTTCTATTATGTTTCATTTTTGTACCCATGATGCCAAACGTAACTTTAGGACAAAGTTAATTTAACTCCAATCGCAGGGTCATAAGTCATTAAGTTAACCTCAAGTTATGCTATTTTGTTTTCTCTGTTTGTATTATGTGAACGTGACCTTTGGTGTTTGATTGGAATTTATGCAGCTATCTTCCCAAAACTCGGAGCACGATGAGATAGACTTTGAGTTCTTGGGTAACAGAACAGGGCAACCTTACATTTTGCAAACAAATGTATTCACCGGTGGCAAGGGTGACAGGGAACAGAGAATCTATCTCTGGTTTGACCCTACTAAAGAATACCACAGATACTCTGTTCTATGGAACTTGTACCAGATTGTGTAAGTACTCCCCTAAAATTGGGTCCAATTTTGACATAGAATAAAAAGAAGCAACAGCAAAAGTTGCCAATTAGGATCATCCTGTGTATTTTCATTTTCTGTCTACCTCATACTTCTTAAGATTTTACGCAATTAATAGTAGGAACAAAAAATAAAACAGTTCAATTTTTATATATTGACATAATAATATTATCTAACTATGTATCGTTATATCAATAAAAATAGTTGAATCTCATGTTCATTACTTGAAAAACTATGTAAATATAAGAATTTGATTGGATAACAACATAGAAAATTTTTATATTGTCAATGCATCAAAATTAAACTCAAAATTCATAAACTTAAAATATATATATAATAGAAATTAAACATCGAGCTTATAATGTTTAAATGACATGACATGAATTCAAATGTGGGGGTATGCAGGTTCTTTGTGGATGACGTCCCAATAAGGGTGTTCAAGAACAACAAGGACTTGGGAGTGAAATTCCCCTTCAACCAACCCATGAAGATATACAACAGCTTGTGGAATGCTGATGATTGGGCCACAAGGGGTGGTTTGGAGAAAACAGATTGGTCCAGGGCACCCTTCATTGCAACCTACAAAGGGTTCCACATTGATGGGTGTGAGGCCTCTGTGAACGACAGGTTCTGTGCCACACAAGGCAAGAGGTGGTGGGATCAGCCAGAGTTCAGGGACCTTGATGCTACTCAATGGAGATGGCTCAGGTGGGTGCGCCAGAAACACACCATCTACAATTACTGTGCTGACAGGAAACGCTACCCTCAAATCCCCCCTGAATGCACAAGAAACCGTGACCTTTAAATGCTCGTACTATGTTGTTATTATTGCTTTACCATTAGTTCTCATCTACTTTCACCATGCCACTTATTGTAATTGATAAAATTTCTTACCAGTTTCTTCTTGTATTGTTTATATTGATCGTTCATGATATATTCATTTCGTCAATTTATTGCCAATATGTTGTTTGAGCTATGTAATAAAGGAGTGAAGTTTGAAGTTTGAACAGAGTGGAAGTCTCAAGTTGTATCTGCAAGTCTATTTTAGTCATTGTCATGTCAATTTTTTTTTTTTTCCTCTTGAACATTAAGGCTATTTTAGGATTATTAAAAGAGAAGCCATTAAAATGGTGTGGCTCGATAATATTGAATAATTGAAATAGCTGGCCAATCATGTTCTTTATCAGAAAACCACGAAAATAGTTTTTCACACCATAGGCAATCTTCAAGAGAATGTATAAGTAGACTAACCTTTTGTCTATTGCCACATCACCCTTATTTATAATTTATAATTAACTATTTTTAAAACTTCTCAAAATGAAAAAGGAAAATAATTTACATATGGGGTCTGATAAGGTGTTTTGTTTAGATATGTGATAATCATTTGATTTATCTTAATATAGTGTAAATGAATCCGTCATAGACGCATTTAGCAGAGAAAAGCACTCGACAGCATCTCTGCACACTGCCACTGTCAGTTTGCCTTTGGCGAATTCTCCTCTGCCACCTGCAGTTCGCCTTTGGCGGATTCATTCCTGCCACACCTTGGGGACCGAGCTGGCTGCACGAAAGATTGGACGAGGAGTGATGTGTGGAAGAGCTCCTTGGCAGATGTAACCAAGCTGGCTGCACAGAGAAGGGAGCTGGTCATGCATGCTCCTTGCCACACCATGGGGATCAAGCTGGCTGCACAAAAGATTGGACAGGAAGTGACGCGTGGAAGAGCTGTCATGCTTCTTTGCAGATCTAAGCAAGCTGGCCGCACAGAGAAGGGAACCGGGAGTGACGCGTGGAAGAAGAGGGAGCTGGTCATGCTCTTTACCGAGGGACTTCACATACCTGCTCTATTCATCTGCATGCGTCTAAAAGTTTGAATTTCAACAGCATTATTTTTCCTGTGCAGCAACATGCGTTATTGAATGAGAAGTGCATTATTGAGGGAGAGTTGAGTTGAGCAGGGAGACTGATTGCTGGCTATAAAAGGAGGATCGAAGGATGTGAGAATACAAGAAAAGTGAGGAAAAAAGTAAAGCCAGAGATAGTTGAAAAAATAAATAAATAAAGAGATAGCTGATCGAGGAAAATGGTGAAAACTGATAATACAATAAATCCAGATGGCCGCATTGCTGTTGAAGTGTTAGAGCAAAATGTAATGTATTTTTAATTTGTTAATGAAATTTATGTTTTATATATTTTTCTGTATGCTTAGTTAGGCATAAATTGTGTGATTCATGAAAAAAATAGCACTCTAAATTTGTTATATTTTTAATATATCTATTTGGTTGATTTTCTTTGAGCAAAATGGAATTAGTTAAAAGATTAGTTAAATATATATCCATGTTTTGTTGGTGGAGATATTAATTTAATATTTCTCAATTGATTTTTTTGTTAGAGGATATATTAATTTAATTTTTAGTTTAAATTAATTTTTTCGGGGTTGATTAATTTAATTTTAAATATAACAAACAATAAGACACAAACATCAAATTAATTAAAAGATTAGTTTAATATATTGATATTTTATTACTAGAGTTTTTAGTTAATTAGTTTTAGTTGATTTAGGTAATTCTTTTCATGTTAATTGTAGTGATTGATAAAATGCATAATTTTATTTTATTTTAGAATGTTTGAAATTGATTATTTAGTTAGTTATTTAATTTCTTTCATTTAGTATTTTTAGTCGTGGTAATTAGAATCACTAGTTTATTTCCTTTAATGTTATTGAATTCATATTTAAGTTGGTTATTTATAGTTAAATTTTTAGTTAATTAGTTTAGTTGAAACTTTTAGTTAATTAGTTTAAGTTAATTTAGGTAATTTCTTTCATTTAGTTATTGTTTTAGATGTAGTGATTGATAAAATACACAATTTTATTTTTTTTGTGATTTTTTAAATTGATTATTTAGTTGATTACTTAATTTAATTCGTTTAGTATTTTTAGTGGTGGTAATTAGAATCACAATTTTATTGCATATAATGTTATTAAATTAATTTCTAAGTTGATTATTTGTAGTGGAGTTTTTAGTTAATTAGTTTTAGTAGAAAGTTTTAGTTAATTAGTTTAAGTTGATTTAGGTAATTTCTTTTATTTAGTTACCTTATTAGTTTTAGTGATTTATAAAATGCATAATTTTATTTTATTTAGGAATTTTTTAAATTGATTGTTTAGTTTATTATTTAATTTCTTTCATTTAGTATTTTTAGTGGTGGTAATTACAATCACAACTTTATTGCATATAATGTTATAAAATTAATTTCTATGTTGGTAATTTGTAGTGGAGTTTTTAGTTAATTAGTTTTAGTTGAAACTTTTAGTTAATTAATTTAAGTTGATTTAGGTAATTTCTTTTATTTAGTTACCTTATTAGTTTTAGTGATTGATAAAATGCATAATTTTATTTTATTTAAGAATTTTTTAAATTGATTATTTAGTTTGTTATTTAATTTCTTTCATTTAGTAGTTTTAGTGGTGGTGATTAGAAGTATAATTTTATTGCATATAATGTTATTAAATTAATTTCTAAGTTGATAATTTGTAGGGGATTTTAGTTAATTAGTTTTAGTTGAAATTTTTAGTTAATTAGTTTAAGTTGATTTAGGTAATTTCTTTTATCTAGTTACCTTCTTAGTTTTAGTGATTGATAAAATGCATAATTTTATTTTATTTAAGAATTTTTTAAATTGATTATTTAGTTTATTATTTAATTTCTTTCATTTAGTAGTTTTAGTGGTGGTAATTAGAATCATAATTTTATTGCATATAATGTTATTAAATTAATTTCTAAGTTGATAATTTGTAGTGGAGTTTTTAGCTAATTAGTTTTAGTTAAAATTTTTAGTTAATTAATTTTAGTTAATTTAGGTAATTTCTTTTATCTAGTTACCTTCTTAGTTTTAGTGATTGATAAAATGCATAATTTTATTTTATTTAAGAATTTTTCAAATTGATAAAACTTATTGATTACTTAATTTGTTTCATTTAGTATTTTTAGTGGTGGTAATTAGTTTAAGTTGATTCAGATAATTTCTTTCATTTAGTTAATTAGTTTTAAATTTTTTGTTGAAATCCATGTATTCGAAGTTTACTAATTATATTTTAATTTAACAGACAATAAGATATACGTGCTTGGCATTTAAAATTGCCTTTTTATGAGACATGAGATACGAGACTAGGTGTAACGTGCTGGCCTGGTCCGCTTTGTCAAAATTGGTGACATACAAGTGAATCAGAAGCTTATCTCAGCATTGGTTGAGAGGTGGAAGCCCGAAACTCATACTTTCCACTTTCTGTGCAGAGAATGCAGCATCACACTAGAAGATGTTGTTATTATATTAGGCCTCTCGATAAATGGTTGATCAGTGATTGGCTTTACTGTTAGTAGCTATGAAACCATCCCTGATTTATGTCAATATCTACTGGGTGTTCGTCTTGGTCCACAAGATTTTAGTGGAGGTGCGATAAATTTAATTTGGTTAAATAACAGTACTGGAATCCTAGAAGCCAATTCTGATTTGGTAATTCAACAACTTGCATGTGCTTTTATACTAGCCTTGTTGGGCCAATGTAGTCTTCCTGATAAGAGCACTAGGGAAGTACATGCAAAGTACTTGCAATTGCTGGAAGATTTGGAGCAAGTTGGATCGTTTAGCTAGGGCTTAGCTTACCTTGCTGTACTTTTTCGAGGACTTTGTCTTGCTACTAGCATAGAAACCAGAGATATCAACGGTTGCATATTCTACTGCAAGTATGGGCATGGCAACGGATGCCCTTTTTGGCTCCTATACCATCCATGCCTGTTGTTTTTCCCCTCTGCAAGAGGTAACAATTGTTTACTTGAATTTCTACATTGTTCTTGTCAAAGTAATAATTAACATTTAATCAAGATAATGTCTCGTAAATGGAAGCGACCACGTTATCCACGTAACGTTAATTTAAAGGACCACCACAATTTAAGGTTATTGATGGACAATTTGGGACATCAGGTAAGCATTTGGAATATTGTATAATCTTTTTGTGGTCACTATAGTTATCATGATTTGCGTATCTAATATATTTTTATTAATGCAGTTTATATGGCAACCATATCTAGATCCTCTTATTGATGCCCTTATACCAGAACATGTGCGGGTCGAGCGACAATTGTTCTCATCTGTCACTTCACTTTTATGTTTTGAGATGATGGAGTTGCACCCAACTGACCGGGTTATGAAACAATTTGGGTTGAACTAAGAAATTCCTCTCGACCAAGCTAATCTGCAAGGATTCCATAATAGAGACTTAAGAGGATTACCACCCACTAATTGGGAAAGACAACATCAACATTGGGTGGCAATGTGGCAACAACGTGCAAATCGTGTACTAATTGGAACTCCCACTGTTGATTATCAGCCCTCTGATTTGTATTGGTCTTGGTATTTATCCCATACTCGAGCTATACGGTTGTCCCCTGAGGAAGCAGATTATCCACTTGTCCACGAAGAAAACGAACTACCCCACAGTGAAGAAAATCAAGTGCCCACCCAAGGAGAATATGTAGCACCGCCCATCCAAACAGAAACTCCTCATGGCCATCAACCTTTGTTTCTACACACTTTACAATTTCCTCATGGCCAATTCCCTTGGTGTCCACAGATGTAGCAGACTACACAGATCCAAGATCTACCACGACATTCTATTGGTGTTTTGGACCGCCGCGGTGGTGGTCCTACAAGGTCTAGTGGTTCCTCATCCAGTGGGAGAATGTTTGTTCATCTCCTTGGTGGTCCTGTATTCGATTTTGCCCATTTTAGGGGTCAGTCATCTACACAAGTTAACCTTTACCTCAATACAAATCCAGCTAGTCAATTGAATTATGTATACCGGCCACAAATGGTTCCATTGGGATGTCTATTCCACAAATGTTATCCCCAGGTGTACAATGGGCAAATGCCGAGATGATGCAAAATTTTCAAGATACTGCTGTATCTGCCTTACATGCAGCAGTAGGAGGTGGGGAACATGTAGCTATAGATGAAGAGATGGGTGATCAGGGTGGCAGAGATGAGGGTGACAGAGATATGGGTGGCAGTTATGAGGATGTGGGAGGTACGGGTGGCAGTGATGAGGACATGGGAGAACAGGGTGGTGGAGATGAGGGCATGGGTGATCAGGGTGGTCAAGTTAGAAGGCAATCACGTGGCATTATCAATGTGTTAGGAAAGGCTGCCAAGCAAACAGTAGGAATTGTACGTGAGGCTTTATGGCCACGGGAACGTGTGAAACCAGCAAAAAGACTAAGCTATTCGCCATTTCAAGCACCATCACCACATGGGAAAGGGAAGGGTGGTAAGGGAAATTGAGTGGGTAGTAATTTTTTTCCTGTAACGCGTCATGTATTTATGTATGGACTTTCTAGTTTGTATTTCTATTTTCTTGTTGATGGAATTGTTAGCTTTTGATGTGTTTATGTATGGACTTCCTAATATGCATTTCTATAATTTTATGGACTTTGATATATTTTTGTTCATGGACGATGAAAAGAAAAGACAACATATATCTATGAAACACAATAAAATGACACAATAACATCCATGCAATAGCATACAATGACCAAATAACATCCAAGAAACAAAATAAAATCACACATTAACATCCATGAAATAGAATAAAATGACATAATAGCCTCCCTGAAACATGATTAAATGACATAACTATGAACTTGGGCTAGGAGTGTGTGGACAACGGCTGTGATTGTGACTTTCACCTCGACAAAGACCACAACGTCGAGGTCCTCGCATATCACGCACATCCATCTCATTAAGGAAGTGAGTGCTCTTAGGACGGCCTTTGGCTTTACGCTTTGAAGCGGGATTAGGACAAATCACTGGACCTCTATATTGGGGCCATGTACTTTGGTGCCCCACAACTCTAAACTATCTCTTGTATACCTTGCAAACCTTTGCTATTCTGTAAATACCATTAACATACCTCGCTATTCAATGTTCCCGCTATCGCATGCAGCAATCACGTGATGATAAGGAATTCGATCAATATGAAAATCGCCACAATCAAAATATTTGTGCTTTAAATCAACCTTGTATTCTTCCCGACTGATTTGTTCTTTAACATGGAAAGACTCATGTTGCCTATCAAAGTTGGTCACTATCATGTTTCTAACAGATAGCTCTATTTGTTGTAATCGTGTCGTGATGGCTTCTGAGAATTCATGACCTGCATTTTTTTGTACATATGCCTCTTCACCTTTCTTAACAAACAACTCAGCCAATAGGAAATATGTTACTCTTATCAATGTTGTGATTGGAAGATTGCGAGCTCTTTTTAACACAAAATTCATACACTCCACAAAATTTGTAGTTATGTGCCCCCATCGATATCTACCGTCAAATGCCTGCACCCACTTTTCCTGTGGAATTTCATCAAGCCAATCTGTATATTAGGAGCTACGTTCATACATTCGCTCATAGTGATTATTGAATTCACTCTCACTCCTTGAATACCCTGCAGAGAACAATGTTTTTAAAAATTAATTTATGAAAATCACATCCACAGGCAATTAAATTAACAAACATAAGTGCAATGAAAGTGTAAATTACCCATGCTCATGACAATTCTATGCAAGTGGGGTGCCTTGAATCTCCTTAAGAAATTAGCAGCGATATGCCTAATGCAATACCTATGAAATGCTCTTGGAGGTTCCCACTGACCATTACTCCAAGCTATTGCTGCTTTAATTGACTCATGATGATCAGAAATAACACTAACCCCATCTTGGGTTACTACATATCTATGGAGATGGTCTAGGAAAAATTGCCGTGCATCTGCAGTTTCTCCCTCCACAATAGCAAAACCAATTGGCAAAATGTTCTTATTGCCATCTTATGCAACTGCAATCAGTAAAGTCCCTTTATATTTCCCATACAAATGTGTCCCATCTATTTGGATCAGTGGCTTGCAGTGTCTAAACGCCCTAATGCATGGACCAAAACTCCAAAATACCCGATGAAACAGTCGATAATTTAGCATAGCTCATCACCACGATATGCCTCTACGGCATCAAACTGAACAATTGAACCTGGAACAGCAGCGCACATGGCTCCACACCAATGCGGTAACTCCTCATATGAGCGTTCCCAATTGCCAAAAACTTTTTCAACAGCCTTTTGCTTCGCCGCCCATGCTTTTCGGTAGGTTGTTGTCTACCCATATCGAGAGAAAACTTCTGCAATCACGGTTTTAACTTTAAGAGATGGGTTAGATTGTACCATAGGCTCTATAAATTGTGCAATAGTGTCAGAATCCAACTTTGAGTGGTCCTGCGAAATCCTTGACGGAATGCATGTGTGTGGCCCATTGTATTTCCTAATTTCCCAAAAGCCTTTATGTTTTCTCAAACTTGCTCTAAGAAGCCATCCACAACCTCTTTCATGCTGTGTGCATTTACAATAAAATGTCTTTGGTTCTGATTCAAACACTTTGTAATCTACTCCTCTCAGTATGCTATACACCTTAATTGCTTCTATAGTTGCCTTCCTATTTTTGAATATCATCCCAACAAATAGTTCACCATTCATAACGGAATCACCTATGAACAAATCAAGTAAATAAATGGAAATAATCAACTAAAAAGAAACTAAATGATATAAATGGAAATAAGAAACTAAATAATTAATTAAAAAATTCTTCAACAAAATAATTGTGCATTTTATCAACCACTACAACTAATAAGGTAACTAAATCAAAGAAATTACCTAAATTAACTAAAACTAACTAACTAAAAACTCCACACCATAAAACCAACTTAAAAATTAATTTAATAACATTACATGAAATTTTAATTATCACCACTACAAAAAATAAATGAAAGAAATTAAATAATGAATTTAAAAATTCTTAAATAAAATAAAATTATACATTGTATTGGTCACTAAAACTAGTAAGGTAACTAAATGAAAGAAATTACTTAAATCAACTTAAATTAATTAACTAAAAACTCCACTGCATAAAACGAACTTAATAATTAATTTAATAACATTATGTGATATTTGAATTATCACCACGAAGAAAATAAATGAAAGAAATTAAATAATCAACTAAATAATCAATTTAAAAAATTCTTAAATAAAATAAAATTATAAATAAAATAAAATTATGCATTGTATTGGTCACTAAAACTACTAAGGTAACTAAATGAAAGAAATTACTTAAATCAACTTAAACTAATTAACTAAAAACTTCACTACATAAAACAAACTTAATAATTAATTTAATAACATTATGTGATATTTTAATTATCACCACTAAGAAAATAAATGAAAGAAATTAAATAATCAACTAAATAATCAATTTAAAAATAAAATAAAATTATGCATTGTATTGGTCACTAAAACTACTAAGGTAACTAAATGAAAGAAATTACCTAAATCAACTTAAACTAATTAACTAAAAACTCCACTACATAAAACGAACTTAATAATTAATTTAATAACATTATGTGATATTTTAATTATCACCACTAAAAAAATAAATGAAAGAAATTACTTAAATTAACTTAAACCAATTTAGTCATAACAAAATAAAAAATATAAAAAACTGTAAAAATTTTAGAATTAAGTCTACATACCCATGTTTGCATACTCTGGAAACTTTGATGCTTGCATAACTTCTACATCTAAAGCACGCATGAAAGATGACTCTGCATTTAGATGTTGCCCACCTATGAAGTTTGATGTGCCATCATTATCAATGTCATTGTCCGCATCATTTTTAGCATATTCATCGCCACTTCTATAGTCATCTTCATCCTTCTCTTCCTCCATTGCTTCCAACTCTGTGTTTTCATCTATAAATTTGGATGACTCACATTCTACATTATGAGCAAAAACTTCAAAATCAATATACAACTCAATGGCTGGAAAGTTTTCCTGATGCTGCTGATGTATCCTAAACATTTATTGAATATCATTGTCGTCCCGTATTGCAATTGCTTGGTATTGTCTGAATTCACCAAAAATTGAGATAGGGCACCTGT
The DNA here is from genome assembly GCA_031216105.1 of Dalbergia cultrata. NCBI lineage: Eukaryota > Viridiplantae > Streptophyta > Magnoliopsida > Fabales > Fabaceae > Dalbergia > Dalbergia cultrata. The sequence continues at coordinate 21,853,060 of CM062353.1, read as the reverse complement.
ATCTCATTGCCACCACTCTTTTTGGAGTGTCACTATTTATGGACTGACATAGTCCATTCTCTAGATCAGCATATAAGAAAGTGTAGGGAATAAAAAAACTTAATGGCCTCTCACATATAAATGTGACACCCTCATTAGTATTTGTAACCACTTCACCATCAAAATAAACTATTATATTTGCTGCACTAGTCATTCTCACACTTTTTTGCACACTTTTTTTTTTTTGAGAAACAACTACTAAGCAACCTCTCTTGCCCACACCCCCTCTTCATAACACTAGATGTGTTTGTGTTTGTTGTGTTTGGAGTACCCGTTTATATAGAGGATGAGAAACTATTTTCTATTCAATTTGCCTTTGGCGGATTCTGAAAATATTATTTTTTTATTATAGAATCCACCAAAGGCGGATTCATGACTGAAATTATTTTTTAATTCAATGGTAACATGACCATTTTTGTCACTTTGTTAATCCGTCTTTGGCGGATTCACTTTTTCAGATTTAAAAAAATATTATTTTTTTTAATGTCTCCATCTATGGTGGGTTCCCTTAAGCGGTGCCATATTTTAATTTTTTTTCCCCCAAGAGATCATATATCAGTAAAACATCCCATTGCAGATCATATAAAAAAAAATGACCCAAAGAAAAACCATGATATTGTTGTCATTGGTATTTTCAAATAAAATAATTTTTAAATCAATTTATTCTAACAAATATAGACATGTGTAAGTACACGAATAAAGGAAGAAGATAAATAATAATTTTAAAAATTAGTGCTCGGATGAAAAATAGACATGAATGGTAATTATGGATTTCAATTCTCTAGGTATATGATGTGACTTCAATAAGTTAAATAGGTAATGAACTAGATTTATTATTTGAATTGGTATGTTGAAAGTTCCTATAGAAATAGGGCAAATTACATTCACTTTTCCTAAAATTTATGAAAATACAATTCACACCTTCTCTAGTTTTCCAACTTATACTCACACCCTCTTTGTTTGTCAAATTTTAAGTATTTATATTACATTCATACTCCTTGTTCACATAACACTGTTAGTAAACTTAACAGAAGATATATATTTTTTATATTAAATGTTCTTAATTAATAAAATTATAAAAGTACCCTTAAACTTAATAGAATGGGTATAAGTATTTTTATAATTTTATTAATTAAAAATAGTTAATATCGCAAAAATATCATTCTGTTAAGTTTATTAACAGTGTTTTGTGAATGAGGAGTGTGACTGTAATATAAATACTTAAAATTTGACAAGCAGAGGGAGTGCAAGTTGTATTTCCATAAACCTAGAAGAAGTGAGTGTAATTTATCCTTAGAAATATTATTATTAAGTTTCTATAGTTTAAATATTATAATCAAGTCACCACTACATCGCATTTTTTTTAATTAAGTCCCTAAATCAACCTATTGCTAACAAGTTTAAATATAACAAACATATAAGTCTAATTTTCCTGATACTAAAATGGTTCGATTTTTGTATTATCTTATTTCAGTGAGAGTGGTACTGATAGGTGTATTGGGGGAGGTGACTTTTGCATTGCGGTCGAAGTTGTGGGGCCTACGTATGGGGTAGTCATGTATGATGTTTATGGTTGTTTTGCTCTTGTATTTACTGGTCTTGTCTCCCTCTCTGTCCGGGTTGTTGGGTTTGACAATTTTTTTTTATTGCTCAAAAGTATCCCCCAGCTGATAATTGAGAACTAATTCCTTCGAGGCATAGAGATCATCGAAATAGGCTTTGCCTCTCCCAACAAAGTCCCTTTCTATACACACGGTAGGAGTCAAACCCTTGACACATACTTAAATGACCCAGCTACTTTACCAATTGTGTTAGGCTTTGTTGGTTGGCTTTGACAATTATTGCAAAATAAATCTAAGAGTCTAATTGATTATTACTTAGATTTGCACTATCTCATTCAAAAATATTTGAAGTTTTAAACTTTTATGACGATAGATTACTCGTAGACTTGATTATATGGGTTTTATAATGTAAGGACTTGTTTTAAAAATTTTAAACCATAGAGACATACATAATTAAAAGTTTCATGAAACTATAGAGATATCTTCAAATCTATTAAACATATTTTTCATTAAGAAATCATGTATAATATATAATGTAAATTTTGTGAAGAAAATTTAGGATATAAGGAAGATAATATGAGATTTAATGGGTGTGACAATACATAAAAGATTAGAATAATTAGGTCAGGACATTTTAGGAATATTAAAAGAAAAGCCACTAAAAGGGTGTGGCAATAAGCATAAAGGTTTGGTAATAGCCACCCTTTCTCGAGTTCAGAACTTAGTGGTTATGATTTTAATTTGAGTTCAATGTAGTCCGAATAAAATTTTTTATATTAATTTAGTTCTAACATTTAAAATTCTGACATTAACTTGATCTTAGGAAAAATTTCACATCAATTTGATCATAATATTTTTAATTTTGGTATCAATTTAATCATTTATTTAAAGCTAAAATCTAGCAAAATAACTATATTGATGTCAAAATTAAAAATGTTAAGATTAAATTGATGTAAAATTTTTTATTAGAATCAAATAGATGTAAAATTGAAAATATTAAGATCAAAGATGTTGTTTACTTTTTTACTTTCAACTTAGGGAAAATTACACTTTAATTGCTCAACTATAGGTCGTGTGTATTTTAGACTATAAACTTTAAAAATGTAAAGTTCAACCTCCTAAACTTTCTTGAATATGTAAATTGAACATTTTTTTAATTTTTCATTAATTATTAATAAAAATATCACATGTTTAAAAAAATCAGAGTATTGAGTTGTACATTTAGAAAATGTGTTAGGGGTAATTTGTATATGTTCCAAAATTTTGGGTGTGTAATACACTTACTTTGACTAAATACAGATTTATAAAAGTTTATGAAATTAATTTATATATTTTTAAAATTTAAGGATTAGAGTGCAAGTGATTTATAGTTAAGGATTAAAGTACAAATTTTCCTCTTAACTTACCTATGTTTAACATTTGTTTTAACAGCTTTATTCTTCCCATTAGCATTTCTCACGATTAGTCTTGTCTAGCATTTCTCGGTTACTATTGCTAGTATTTTTATTAATTTCATTTCTCAAGTATCCTTTTTTTTTTTTCCATGGACACTTTTTTACCGTTTATTATTTGCTACTCTATTTAGACTATTGTCACTTTTACTTTTATTAATTTTTGTGTGAGTTTACTAAAACACCTTTTTTTTTCTAATTAATCCTCAAAATCTCAAGCATTCTCCAACAAGTATTTTGCTGCCAATTGTTCATCATGCGCACGTCAAAAATGCCTCTATGATAGAGGCTCTATCAAATCCCATAGCCTCAAGCTTCAACCCTTTTTCTATTATAAATTTGACTAATTGATAATATTTGATATTAATCTCATTTTTAATTTTGATATAGTTACTAGTTTTGGCCGATGTAATGGGACAAGCTATACATGATGTTAATCCTGTTTTGGTTTTATTGCTAGGTGTTGAGTCCTATATTGTAGTAAAAAACAAAGAGTACCAAATTAATTTATTAAATATAATTTATTTAAATTCAAATATTAAATTATCTGAATGATTTAATGTTCAATATTTTTTATAAAATAAAAAATAAAATGAATAACAAGAAAAAACAACAAATTGTGGTATACAATCACATCTTATTTTATAGCACAACATTTCTATAATTTTAAAACTAGTAAATAAATTATTATATTTTTTCTTGGTTCATACTGTTTGAAATTAAGGTAATTATAAAGACATCGAACAGAAAGAAAATACGATAAAAGTAAGTAATTATAAAAAAAAAATCATAATATCATATGCTTATTTAAAACATTTTAAGGTTATAACAATTTTAATATTGGATGATAAAATATTAGTATATCTATTTTTTTATATAATTATAATTATAAAAATTCGTCCCTTGGAAGGATACAAAAGAACGTTTAGCCAGGGCTTAATAAAACCACTAGGAACTAATTGACTAAGTTAAAAATATAGTGACAAAATAACTCATCTAAAAAACTCGTCTTTATCAAGTTATGAAGGCCTAGTAACATTACGCAATACAATGTTTATTTAAATATTTTTAAATAATTAAATTAATTTCCAATTAAATTAATAACAACAATAACTCTTAATACTATTATAATACAAATAAATAGTTAATATTAAGTATATATTATTTTGATTATAATACAAAAATGATATTTTAATAAACTTATATAAAAATAAATGACAGTGGGAGTGGGAGTCCCTTATGACTATTCTAAAATTGGAGACACTTGCTGCCAATTCCACTTTGTAACCGCACCCCAAAAAAAAAAAAAATCCCATTTTGTATTCTTTAAAAATTACTTGCTGAAAATTCTATTCCCCAAAGAGAACAACAACTTGTTGCTGCATCCATTTTCGAGCTTGAGGCCTGTTGCCTTGGAAGTCCAAGCAAATCTGAAATGCAGACTTCTCTTTATTTTATAAGATAATAGTTCTGTGAAAATAAAATAAAAAAAGTAGTATTAGTTGTGATTTCTTTCCGACAGATTGGCTCCCCATTCCATGGATGAATACTAAATTTATTGAGATTCGCTACACGTCAGCTAGCTTTTATGAAACTTTAATTTTGAGGTGAAGGCTATTATGTATTAGATGAAATGTGGTGTACTGTATACTAAGTATTTAATTATATTTAAAAAATATGACTAAATATTGTATAGTGAATAAATTCAGTTACAATTTATATATATGGTTAAATATTTAGTGTGTGCTACATCACATTTTCTCTAATATACCTTTGACAAACCCTAATTTTAAATATCTATTCACATTTAGATATATTTACAACAAAAATGAATCTTATTTATATACCTAATTAAAGAATCTATTAGTTTATTGTATGTGAGTATAAAAAAAATGAAGTATTATATTTATATTCACCAAAAAAAATTTCTTATTCATTCCCTTATACTCCCAAAATTTTTTGTCACAAACTTGTTATTCTATTGAAAGGAATTATATGAGTGCACATGTTATGAGTATATCACCAATTAAGTACGTATACCAAAGATAAGATCAGAACGACTATATAGTTGAATGATAAAAAACGGGTAATACAAAATAATATATACTATATAAAGCGTGGCATTATTTATTGTAAAGTGATTTCCTCCCTGAACTTTTTCCAGTCAATATTTTTCAAAAAAAAAAATGGCATAAAAAATTTAGTTTAGTATTATTATTATTATGTTGCAAAGACTATCATCAAAGAAAGTTCCCAAAATTACTCTTAAAAGACTACTATAAAATTATTAATTGATAATAGTGTTCATAACACCTTCAAACAAAATCAGTAATAACTTTTTTTTTTAGAAAAAATAGTAATAATTTGATAAAACATATTTACACGTCCAAAGACTGAGAAATTTTGTCCAAAGGGTATTCTGGTAGGTATGCTTGGCTGTTTTTTTTTTTTTTTTGACACAAGGGAAACCCGATGTATCTGCCAAGGTCAAAAGTTAATTCCCACCAAATTAATGCTCAACTAAGTTCTCGTCTCTAGAGCTACGTGCATTGTTTGAAAAGTACACGCGGTTAAATTATTAACTCGTTGCGCAGTGCTAGAGTAAAAGATAACCATGGTGCAGATAGAAGAGGAAAAGCCTGCAATAGTACAAACAACAGAATATCATCTGTAAAGCATAGCAAGTTCCTAATACTGGAAATGTTTATTGCACAGTAGCATGATGAAGAGATTAAGTCGAGTAAGGGTGTGCTTGGTACCCGAATAAGAATAAAATAGAATATTTTATATGAATAAAATATATATATATATATATATATATATATATATATATTAGATATAAAACTTATTTATAAAATTTTTCACTTGTTTTTATTCTATACAAAACACATCCTAAGTGTAACTAGAGAAAAAAGAAAAATACACGCATTTTTACATTTCACTTCACATTTATAAAATTTTTACTTTCTGCTCACACTTGTTCGCAATAATAAGCATTATTTAAAAAAAAATCATCACAGAGTCGGCCACAACAAAAGTCTTTAAAATATTTTTTAAAAAAATCTCATTGTAAATAATTATTCTCTAACTAGAAAATTATTGACGATTATCATAAACTCGTAATATCCTCACAATATCAAGTTGTTTTTAATACTGAGAAGATCCTAATAAAGGCAAATGCAGATTCATCCCCCCACCCGCAGAAAAGAAAAAATATTAGAGAAGTTCAGAGTGACAAAAAAAACAAGGGTCCAAGGCAAAGTCTTCGTGCCTATATATATACCCCAGTTGTAGCCTCAATCTCTCACAACTTGAAACAAAGAAAAATGGGTTTTTCTGTGTTGACTCTATCTCTGATTCTGGCATCACTGGCCTCTGCTGCACTCTGTGGCACCCCTAGGAAACCTGTGGATGTGCCATTTGGCCGAAACTATGTCCCAACTTGGGCTTATGATCACATCAAATACTTCAATGGTGGTTCTGAGATTCAGCTTCATCTTGACAAGTACACTGGTGCGTAGTGAAGTAGTACACCAGCATCTTTCATTCTTTATATATCAAAGTTTTTGGTCATTACCCCTTACATGTTTAGTGATAAACTTTGTATGTTATTCATGTTTCATATAACTTTGTTTAGGCACTGGCTTCCAGTCCAAAGGGTCATACTTGTTTGGTCATTTCAGCATGTACATAAAGATGGTTCCTGGTGATTCAGCTGGCACTGTCACTGCTTTCTATGTAAGATAAAAATAAAGTTTCTTTTAGTTCTAGCTTTTTTTTTTTTCCCTCTTCTTTAGTTTGAGTGATTTTTCTTCTGTGGTATATTTGAGTGTGATCATTTATTTGTGATTGCAATTGTGCAGTTGTCTTCCCAAACCGCGGAGCATGATGAGATAGACTTTGAGTTCTTGGGGAACAGAACAGGACAACCTTACATTTTGCAAACAAATGTGTTCACCGGAGGCAAGGGTGATAGGGAACAGAGAATCTATCTGTGGTTTGATCCCACATTAACATACCACAGATACTCAGTTCTTTGGAACATGAATCAAACTGTGTAAGTGCTTAACTCACCTCACAAGGAAAATGTGGAAATTTCACATCATTTACTCATTTAAATTTTTTTTTTGATGAGAAGATTGAGCCAGAAAAACAAAGTCTAATAGTCTGATTGATGATAAAACTTTATACATAATCAAGCGATAGATGAGTGGATCCAGCATTCCTCCTCATGTGTCACTGTCCTAATCTTTATCAGAGCTACCCTTTCACCACCCAACTTTCCCAAATTTTTTTTCATATTTCTAATATAGAAAATTTCGGACTTATTTGATTGTTATTTTTATTTGAAGATTTTTCTTATATCCTATAAAATTTATAGTTACAGGTATTTTTTTTTGGATATTTTATGGTTGCAAATGTAACATGTGTTTCGCTTATTAATACTTAAACATTTATAATTAAATCACAAACTTTAGATTGGAAAAGATATGGATGTCCTAAGGGACCAAACAAAAACCTTTTTATTTTCATGTTTATTATGTTAAAAATATTAAAAATAATAAAAGTCTATTTTCAATTTTTATTTTCAATTTTCTTATTTTCTTCAAAACCAGAAAATTCAGGAAAATGAGACAGAAAGTGAAGACTGAAATATACACCATCTTTTTAATCAGCATACACCATACTTTTGAATGACATGAATCCAAAAATGGGATTTCCAGGTTCCTCGTGGATGATGTCCCAATCAGGGTGTTCAAGAACAGCAAGGACCTGGGAGTGAAATTCCCATTTGACCAGCCCATGAAGATATACAACAGCCTGTGGAATGCTGATGACTGGGCCACAAGGGGTGGTTTGGAGAAAACAGATTGGTCCAAAGCACCCTTCATAGCATCCTACAAAGGGTTCCACATTGATGGGTGTGAGGCCTCTGTGAATGAGAAGTTCTGTGCCACACAAGGCAAGAGATGGTGGGATCAGCCTGAGTTCGGTGATCTTGATGCTGCTCAATGGAGAAGGCTCAGATGGGTGCGCCAGAAATACACCATCTACAACTACTGCACTGATAGGAAGCGCTACCCTCAACTTCCCCCTGAATGTAAAAGAGATCGTGACATTTAAATTTTAATCTTATACTATCATTATATATTTATGAATGCCATAAATTTCTCATTTACTTTCACAATTATGTCACATTGTCAGTGATAATACGTTTTCATACGAGCTTTCTCCTTGTATCGGTCATGTACCTCATCATCATTTGTTGCCACTATATTATTTGAGCTGTATGATTAAAGAAGTGGAAGTTGAACGCACAATTCTATTTTAGTCCTTGGTCCCTCCTAGATACTCTTTCTTTGCTTTGTTTTATGGAGTAGAAGGCCCTTTGAAAGCCTTTGTTTACTTTCCCAGTTCAGAGATAGGAAAATATTAAAAACACACACCTATTTGATAATGGGATATGACAGAAAAAACTTCTGTCCTAGGAACGAAAACTTTCTATACAGGACATAAATTTCTGTGTTTTATGGAGTAGAAGGCTCTTAGATAGCCTTTGTTTACTTTCCCACTTCAGAGATAGGAAAATATTAAAAACACAAAAAAATATAAACCTATTTGATGATGAGAATGAAATAAATTTTATGTATTTTCATTCTTTTAGGAAGTGGGAATAGGAGATGGATATAAAAAGTTAATAATTATATATTTTTTCAATAATGCCCCTTACCTAGTGACCTCTAACAACTGGCTGGCGAACTTTGGTGGTGGTTAAGTGACCAGCCGATTGACGGTAGTTAGATAGTGGTACGTATGTTTTTATCATATATTTATCATATTATTTTCATATAGTCAAATAAAATATGAAGACAGTTATTATATCTTGTACTCCATATTTGAACAGGACACATGGCCTTTTTTTTATGTCGGTCTCCACTATTTTTATTGTCAATCTTTCCTCTTTGGATAAAGCTATCAACCATTATCTCAAGACCATGCCTTATTTTAGGGGTCTTGTTAACAATTTTTTTTTGAGATTTAATTTTAACATATCATGTTAAGAGAGTTGTATTGACATGATAATAGTATGATTAGATATTGATGTATAAATTTTTCATACTAATTATTAAAATTATTTTTTTATAAGACATTCCCAAAAAATAAATATTGAAAATATTTGCTAAAGTTACATTTTTTAGCTTTCTATATTGAATTTTTTTTAATTAAACACCATTTAGCTTTAATTAATTCTTTAAGAAGTTATTTTTCAAAGACACCTTTTTAACTATATGCTGTCCCGCACTAATAATGGCATCTGATGGGAAACCAGTTGTATTCAAGCAGATGTATTTTGCTTGCATATCTCTATGATATGTTGATATGATCCTCTGGTCCCAAATATGACAAAGTATAAAGTGGGTGCTCTATATTTGAAAATAATGCAAAGAAAAGAAGACAGTGAAGAACCGCGTAAACGTGGCAGCACTGAGCACTCCGCATGTGCGTTGCCTTGGTGCTGTTGCAATAAACAGTATATAACAATTTTTAACTAAATTCAAGGGCTTTACTTTACCTCATTATTGACATTATTTGACATGTCTAGGTAGAGATTGTCAGTGTCTTATTGAACATGGTTTGGCAGGTTTCCCACACCATATGACACTCGCACATGGGCTTTTTTTTTTAAGTTGTATTCGAAATATAAATCTTATTTAAATAAAATTTATATTTTATTTAATAATAAATAATGTATAAATTGATACAATATCTTATATCACATAAATATAAATTCAAATATCATTTTTCTTTTAATGTGCATAATGACTATAGCAAATGTCGCTAGTTAATGCTGGAAACACTGGATGATGATGGCAACCTTACTTCTTTTTAATAAACTTTCCACAAAATTGGGTCAAATTCTGACGGGTAGGTCAGAATCTTATTGACGCCTACAAGCTTTATTTATTTATTATTTCCTCCAATTTAAAATAAATGTCACTCCTATTTTTTATTTCATTTATAAAATAATACATTTGACATAATAAATATTTTTATTTTTTAGATCATTCATAAATTAATATATCTAGTTATAAATATATTTATTTTTGAATAAATAAAAAATAAAATAGATAATTATTTTGAATCAGGAAGTATTTAAAAGAAATAAGTACTGTGCCTATGACATGATAATGGTGATGTCTTGCATTTTTCCAAGCCGCGATGAACGGTTTGAAGAAGAGCAGGAAAAGTGGCATTATTATGTCATGTTGAGGTTGAAAACAGAAAATAATGAATGGGGTTGGCCGAATGGGAATTGGCTGGCTTCCTTTTATGTCTTGACTTGAACTCTGTAAAATATGATTATTTCAAATGAAAGCACGTGATTCTGATTGTAGAATTTTCTTTTTGGAATCTGAGTCGTGGACATGGAGTCGCTTGCTTTAGATAGACCTATAGTTTTTAGATTTGACTTGTTACACAAAAATGTCATTCTTTTTTTTTTTTTCCTCCGACATTGTTGCTTTTGTATCATTTAGGAATTATTACTACGTTATATAAATTTCAAAAATAATGTTAGTACTTAAATCATTAATTACATCCAATAGTTAATCAATATTAAATGTTTAAAAAATAATTTAATTATTAATTAAATTTTATATGAAAGTGTAAATAATAAAATTTAGTAATGAAATCTTATTTTGATTAACAAGGGGAAACATATCCTAGAAAAATTAAATGAATCTTAAAATTATTTATTTATCCAAACAAATGAATTTGATAAAATATTTATAAATTAAGCAAAAATAATGTATAATTAACTTCATTTATATTATACAAATCGAAATTGCCATTAAGATCTACCTAATATTAAGTAGTTTAGATAATAAATTTATCTGTAAGTATTCTTTATGCTTGGAGTTTTCTTTATCTTGAATTGTAATGTCATTATCTTATATAAAATTTTTATATACGACATCATAGATTCAAATAAACAATTTAATCTTAAAAATAAAATAGAAAATATTATATATATCAAATTTTAGAGGACTTATCTGCCACATATTCCTTTTTTTTTCCCCGAACCCCACACGCTTTTTGACCGCCTAAAATCAAGCATGGGGGACCAACGTCTGACTCCATGACCTAGGCAGCCATTACTTTTTGGACAATTGGGATAAAGAAAGAAATAAAATAAAGAAAAAAAACCTAATTGTAGTTAATAAGTTTTCCTTTTGATGGTTTACTATTCAGAAAAAGAAACGATTCCTTTTCTGTCGGTTTGTAGGTTTGTACTGAATTTTTTAATTATATACGAATATATGAGGATGAATTATAGAATTTTCAAATTCTAAGAAATCATTTTGTTCATAGGTGAGTTCTTAAATGGGTATTATGTGTTTGTGATTATTTGATCATTCAATCTCATCAATTGAAAATGGAATTTAATGGTTAAGTTTGAGTGAAATTTGAACTTAGATTTATACTTCAAGTTTATAAAAATAATTTTATATGTTTAAGTGAAAATTGACTTAGCACTTGTTTATTTTATATTTTTCAGTTTTCAGATTTCAATTTTTATAAAGAAAAAATAGGAAAAATTAAAAATTAAAATTTACATAAACTAGAAACTGAAAACACTAAACTAGACGAGCCCCAAAAATTTTTTCACTGCCACTTGCTCTTTGTATCTTGACGGCCACCATCATCACCATCATTGTTGATGGCTCGATGCTATTGTTGCAGTGCCCACTGTCTATTTTTACCATTGTTTCTTTCAAATAAGAAGAACAAAACTCGCCCATTTGCAAAAGGGTTGAATTTTTAGAAACTTTCCATCCATTGAGTTGCAACTTGCAATCTGCTCTAGTTTTTATTTCCCTTTTTTTACCTTCCAAATGACTAAAACAGAGCTCAACACTCAACAAGTCATGAATGGAGCACATAGTTTAGAACATCAAATGAAACGTGGTTGAACAATATAAATTAGTCATGACTACATGAAAACATGTTGTACCGATAGAGCTTTAGACCATGGTATCATATAGAAAATAATACAGACCAAGTAGAGCCATCAGAAGCAACAAAATTCAGAACATTTAATCTATGCATCTGGACCTTTTTTCGGTTTTTCTTTACACACAGGAAAATTAAATAATAATTGCTTGAAACCCAAGAACTTGCATCATCATTGTCTTTGACCCTTTTCCATGTTCTACCAACCACCCATTTTGCAACCACAACAGCTTTGTTTGGCTCCGACAAGGATAATTGGACAACATAGACAAAAATGACAGATGTCGGTGGAGGTAGATGTTATTATGTTTGAGCTTAGGCATATATGAGTTGGGGCTTGCCGGTGGTGGACCAGGAGTTGTTTTGGTGGTAGTGTGCTTGGAGCAAGAGAATGGAGAAGGATAGGAATTAACTCAATTAAGGGAGAAAAGAAGGGTGAAGAAGAAAAAGGAGATTACTAGTTGCAACTTTTAATGGAGGAAGGAGACTTAGAGAAGATAGGGGCAAAAAAGTGATTTTATCTTTTTATATAATTACAAAACTACTCATTACCACCATGGTCCCAAACTCAAACCTCTCCACGTAAAAAAATCATCCTTCTTACAATATGTTTTTGAGTATGGTTATTGCTTGCTAAGTCTTAAATGGGCACAAGAAGTTATAATAAGATTACTTCTATACCCTCAACTTATTTTCTCTTTCCTTTTCATTCCTCTTTCCCCTCTATTTTCTTCCCCTTCTTTCCTCCATCATGTTATCTCTGCCACGCTTGTTTCCCTTAGCTCCACTGCCATAACCGCAACCTGCTCCTTCCGTTTCCACAAAGTTACAAAGATTTAATGGTGTTGTTGCTTAAGTATCATGTTTAAGCCATCCAGAATCTTTGATCATTCATGGCACCAAATATGGGCAATGTAATCGCTGGATTGCCAATCACATACTGAATGATTCATTTTCAGATTCACTAGTTCCCATCACAAACTCATGTAAAAGAACTCTCCAGTATATGCCATTGTTTCCAAATCTACAGTGCGCTTGTTTAATCATAATTTACTTCTTTTAGATGTTGCTGTTTTTAGACTGATGAATCACATATGGTAAAGACTAAATAATAACATTTAGGTAATGCATTTTACAGGAAAAGTGTTATTAAAACTAATTTTGAGCGCATTTTCCTTTGAAAGATAGATAATGGAATGTTCCTATTTTATTTCTTGCTATTTGCAAGTTTTTCTACCAAATCTAAAGTAACCTCCTCTGCCCGCAATGCAGCCAGCTGTGAAACAGAAGGCCTGGGTGAGCTAGGAAACGATGGAGACGTCGGACCAGTCGCCGGAGGCAGCGTCAGGGAGGACACTGGTTGGGGTGGCGGAGCTGCCGATCACGGCAAAGGAGGATTAGTGAGTGAAGTCCTCAAAAGATGATCCAGATTGGAAGGTGGGTGGGTCGGATCTGGAAGAGGCGGAGCGGTGTTTGAAGAGAGCTTGAGGTTTTTGGGTTGATATTGATGATCCATTAGGGACGCAGGAGGGGTCGATATGCAGGTTGAAGAAGAAAAAGATTGCAATGTGGGTAAGATTATGAGAAGGGCGGGAAAAATAAAAATGAAATTTTAAAATTAATTATGTGTTATATTATTGGTAACTATTAGATATGATATTCAATGAATCAGATTTAGTCAATATGTGGTGACAAACTCATAAGTCAACATATAAGAAGAGGAAAAGGGAGAGGGATAAAGGATTTATAATGTAAAATTTTAAAATCTAACCCTTTGAGACTATTTTTTCTTCTTTTACTTCCTTTTAAATTCCAAACTCGCATAACCAAAATCAGTATTTGGTGTAAAATATAAAGCAAACATGATGAATCCCACCTAACATAATCCATTTATATTAAGTGTAAGTCTTGACATAACACCCTTTAATAACTTTCTATATATATATATATATATATATATATATATATATGTGTGTGTGTGTGTGTGTGTGTGTGTGTGGGGTTAAAATCAAGTTATATCGGTTACCCTTATTCAATTGAATATCTTATTATTAACAATATATTTCATTAATCCAACCATTAATATGTAATATTATATTGATGATCAAACATATCAAATTTCAAAAAAATTTGAAATTGATGAATATATCATCTAATATTCATGCGTTATGTGTATTTTAAAAAATATGTTCTATGTTAAAATAAAAATGGATGACAAAGTACCAAATTATTTTGAAATTTTATAAAATTTTATACAGTTGATCAATGTAGTGAGAGCTTACAATTCAACTGTTGGATTGTTTAAATTCGATGTCTATAAAAAGTTATTTAATAGAGTAAATACAATAAGACTTACTTCTAGAGTAAATGGAGATTCCTCCTCATATAGTAAGTGTTGATATACTTATTCTATCAAATAATTCTTTTTGGCATGAAATCTCATCAATCTAACCATTAAATTTAAAGTTTCTATCAAGTAAATTAAACTATATAATTTGAAAATGATTTGATAGTTTATTGTTTCATTTTATTTTAATAGATAACATATTTTTTGAAAATATAAATAAATATTGATTTTTAGATTATTTATTTATTAATATTAATTTTTTAATTTGATATGTTTGATCATCAATATAATATAACATGAATTGAATAGAGTAAATATACAAGATTTACTTTCACAATAAATAGAATATAATGTTATAATTATGAAATCTAATTTCAAATTCAATCACTTCAATTTGCCCTTACGCTAGGACGTTAATAAAAAGGAAAAAATTGTTATATTTCAATTGCGACTGTACACGAATCATTTTTAAAGAAAGAAATTTTTTTTATGAAAAATGATTGAATAAAATAAAGTAATATAACTGTCATAAAAAAGTAATATAAATTATTTATTCAGTCAAAAGTTAATAAGTACAATATATCATCTTGTCAATTAGATTATGACAATATTTGTTTTCTCTTAAACATGTTTCTTAAAGAAATAGTTTAGTGGTTTGAAAATTCAAACGAAGAAGTTTGATTTGCAGTCTGTTTAAAATTTAAATCCTTCATCATTAGTTTTTGTTCTCTTTATATAGTGATGAATATGAAAAGGGAACTTCAAAATAATGTACGAGTTTAATTTATATATATTGACAGTATAAAATCTTTTTATATTGGCATTCAATCAAATCATCTTATTTGTATGACTTTTCAAATAATAAGTGTGAGATTTAATCATTTTTATTGATGTGATAATACGTAAGTGAATGGAAATGTCAAAAAAATTTATATACATTATCAATGCATAGAAATTTAACTAAATATATATGAGCAATTATCAATTTCTTCTCTTTGTTTGTTCACACTACTCTTCTTTTATTTACTTGCACAGTAGATAAAGTGAAACAACCAAAAAAAAATTGTGTAGCGATTTTTTGATTTTGTTTATTATATTTAATCTTAAATATGTCATGTGAAATGATAATAAAAATAACAAGAAAGAGATTGAATATTTGAATTACATGAAAGTATAGAATATATGAACTTCATAACCGATTTAACTTAGCAGAGAAAACACAAAGATATGATAGAATAATAACCAAAATGAGGATTATCGAAGAGATACTCCTAGGATCCTACAATAGGCTTATATGTGTTAGTCTCATTAAAGCAAAGTCCAGACACAAAATGATGGGCTAAACTTGCTTAATCATTAAAGCAAAGTCCATACCCAAAAATACATAACAATATTCATAATGAGTAGTGTTTCACAATATGCCTAATAACAATAGAGATCACAAATTTTGACTAAAACAATAAGCTCTAATTATTTTGTTGGGAAAGACTTTTGGAATGCACCCATTCAATAGTGGAAGTGTAATACCTCAGGTCCACATATCCCTAGACAAGTCTAGTATGGTCTTAAGGTCTTCAGGACCCACCCGTGTTGCCAAGAAGGCCCTGGATCAAAAGGACAACAAAATATGCAGAACTAGTGTTCTAATAGTAACTTTGCCAGGCGAGGCTGAGAGCTCGCCAGGTGAAACCTTGTTCTTCTGGAAGGATTCTAGAACTTGGTGATCTCTTTCCAAGCAAAGCTTATGAACTCACCAGGTGAAGTCATTTTCTTCCAAAATGGTTTTGAAACTTGGTCATCTCACTTGGCGAAGCTTGTTTTTCTAGGAGGTTTTGAAACCTTGTGACTTCGCCAGGCAAGGGTGTAGGGGCTCGCCTCGCGAAGCTTGTTTTTTTTTTAGGGTAGTTCTAGAACACAATAAGCTCACCAAGCAAAGGCTGAAAGCTCACCTGGTGATATATTCATTTATCAAAATGACACAATTTCGATATCTAATACCTTAATTGTGATATATATATATCCTCCCCAACTTATTTTTCTCATCCAACATAGAAACCCTGTCCCCCCAATCTTTTTTCCACCCTCTTCTCTCAATGACACTCAATTTTAACTCTTCCAAGCTTCAAGGTAAGAGATCTTTGTTGGATTATGTCATCTTTCTTTCATTCCTTCTATGATCTTGAGTTAGTTGTGGTGTTTGTCATTGTTGTCAAGTGGTGGGAGTACCTCCCAATATTATTAGAGTTGGTTTAAGAGTTGTTTAAGGGTTATCATATATTATTTATGGGTTTTGTTGTGGTTATAGCAAACATTGGTGTCACCCCCCTCCACGGAACTTTTTGATTGTTGCCAGCATTTGTTCTCCTCATCCAAGTGAGTGGGTTCAATCTTGTGGCATTTACTTTGGTTATTATAAATATTTTCCTAGCTCTACGACTCAAATGCATGGTTTTAGAGGCTATTTCAAAATGATTATAGACTATTGATGATTTTGTTAAATTTATGAAATTATGGTTTCAAGTGAGCATGAGATATTTGTATTAAGAAAACTCATGGGATCATTTTATCGCTAAAATGATTTTG
The DNA here is from genome assembly GCA_031216105.1 of Dalbergia cultrata. Lineage (NCBI taxonomy): Eukaryota > Viridiplantae > Streptophyta > Magnoliopsida > Fabales > Fabaceae > Dalbergia > Dalbergia cultrata. The sequence continues at coordinate 21,836,063 of CM062353.1, read as the reverse complement.
TAAGTAACTTGGTTTCAATATGAATATCTAGAGATGACTTGAGTATTTAAGTGATTTCAAGAATAATATATTTATGAAATGTTACTTACAAAAGTCAGAGTTAGAGCACAATTGTAAGGTTTAGAGAAAATAATTAGCTTTTTATGATTTTAAGACTAGACAATAGCTATAAAGAAACAGACAGTGAGTTAACTGCTGTGAGAGATCATTAATAGTGGTACCAAATTGTCCTCTAAAGGACAATCTCATCCCCAGAGTAATCAGATATAGGACCTAGTTAGGTGTCGAAATTCGAGACGTTTGAGGTATCCATAGAGATCAAAGAAAATCCCAAAGACTATTATTGTTATGCTATATATGTATATACATAATCGGAGATTTCTATTTCTCCATTAGACAACTAATGTTTATGATTTATAGAGATTATTGATTTCAGATTAATTTATATGTAAATATAAAAATGATTTCATGAATATTGCATTTTTTATTATATGTTATGTATCCTTATTGATTGTCTCATATAGGGATTATAAATGAGAATCTACTCACTGAGTTTTAGTTGAAACTTATTCTTCTCCTTTTTCCCTTTTACAGATACAACAACTACTATGGGTTCTTCTCAGCCTCCTCCTCAATAGTAGTAGACACCCTATTTGGGTGAGCTTGACTTTGAAATGAAGTATTTTGCTTTTTCCTATAGAGTGCTCCAGTGACTGTGAGGGCATGGTCCGAATTGTACAAATATATTTTGCATTGAGTCTATCATGATTTATTATGTATTTAAAGTGATATAGTTTTGATGGTACTTTTGTACAGAGCAACTCTAGACATAGTTTATATTATGATTTTAGATTCAGAGATAGTTCATAAATTGGCCTGTGTATGTTTATTATATATTTTGGAAATACATGTGCAATTATGTTTTAAAATAGATTTTACCATTAAAAATATGCACATAGTACGACTCAGTGACCATGACGCTTATGTGGAGATGTAATTCCTCATGTGCTGGTCATGTCCCGAATCGGGTCGTGACAAGTAACAAATATAGTCCCATAACTTGAATAGTTAAATAGACAATACCATAAAAAATTACTTTAGGCAATAAAATGATATGGTAGAACAAGAGACACCATTGTATGAAAACCCCCAATGGAAATAAAATCTTTTGGTTTTGGTATTTCAAAAAATGTTTGAATTTAGTCTCTGCAATTAGTCTATTTCTATTAAATATCAAGCTAGATGGAAAATCATATTATTGAATCCTATATGATAACCACTAGCTAGCCATATGTGCCATATATCATAAACATATGTGTCAAAACTCTACTATAAAATGAGTTGTCGAGTCTGGTAAAATGCATTTATGGGTTGAATTTAATGGGTTATTGGATGAGAGTTTTGACACACAGGATCATTGGTAGAGAGCATTATATTGACAAGTATATTAGGTCGTACAAACAATAAAAGGCGAATAAGTATAATCAAATCAAATAAGAAATAATAGAAATTATATTAGAATCAAATAAGAAATCATAACCAAATATAATCAAAACTAAATCTAAATTAAATAAAATCAAAACTAACTTCTAATTGCCTAACTTGGAATGCAAGCAAACAAAGAGTGGTGAGCAATTCAACAATGAAAAAAGTGATAAGGCTCCAACTCAGGTAGTTGTTCCTATGAGTATTGAATTCTCAATATAATGAAGTTCAATCAATGCAATGTATAGGGGGTCCCTTAATTAATACCCAGATCCTTGACATATTATTCCTCTTTAATCTCTAAAATTCAATTAATTCATTAACTTGAACCTTAGAGTTAAAGTCTCTGTATTCTATGAAATCCTAATTTCATAAATCCCACAAAATTGTTAATATATATTCCTAGACAATTAAAAACTACTAGTTTAAGTTATGTAATAATTTTCCAAATGTTTGGACAACCCATGTCATCTATTAACAGGCAATCAAGCAATAGAAGCATTAAGAGCAAATACATAGACTCAATTGAAAGAAAAGAAACATTCTTTATATTAAAGAAAATAAAAACTCATCACCTTAATATTGTTACATCATTACCCTAGCTAAGGGGAGATTTAACAACTAATCATGTTTACAATATCCAAATTCAAAGAGTAAAAGAACATGATAAACATGAATTAAGGGAAGGGAAGAAGAAAAGATCACTTTGATTACATGAGTCTCCTTTTCTTGGCAGGGTCAAACCCTAGCAAAGCCAAATGTAAAGAATATTTGAATCGTCTTATCTTTCAATTCATGTTTTGACACTTGATTGCATCTAAATAATGATCTTCTAGGCTATGTAGTTCTCAATATAGTTAGAGTTAGCTCCTAGAATTGGCAATAGTAGTTATAGATATATGAGTGATCTTTCCAATTCCACAACAAGCACCTCAATTAAACATTTGTAAACTGAGATATTGACAAAATGTGAGGCAGAGGTCAGGCCGGACAACATCATTACAACAGCTTTTAATCTTGCAACTGGGTTTTCACTGAACAAATCTTAGAATTCGGTGGAACATAAGAATTTCAGAGCACTCTTTGGGCTTTTGAAAACATTTTTTTGTGTTTGAACTTGATATTTGTATAGAGATACGAATTTTTAATTGCAATGCTTTTCAAAATTCTCCTCAAATAAGCTCTAAAACTCTTCTATTTAGTTCCCAAAATGTTTCTCTCATAAAATTGAATAAAAATAAGCATCCAAGCCATCAACTTCATCTAAAGATAGTCAACTTAACATTAATGTCAATAATTTCACAAAAGTCTAAATTTCATATGAATTAGATTGAATTCTTAACAACTAAAGCACAAAATCAGGTCAAATTAAGCATTAAATAAGTGCATATTATACACTAATCATTCATGATATGCCACATATGTCATTACTGGCTATCCTATAGTATTGGACAGCATGATATTTCGTTAGAGAGACCATCATTTAAAAGAAATAAATTGAAGATTAGGTTTATGCTATATATATTCCCTATCATACTAAGTATACTACCGTTCTTTTGGTGCTTAATTGTCATATTTGGGTCACACTTAGTCATCGGACTCTTTTTTGAGATTAATTTCATTTGTCCAGCATTTTGATGCATTTTGACATTGAGGTATTTTGGCCAAAACTTCTGCTCTAGACCTCTGATTCTTGTGCTTGTTGGTTTGTAGGAAAGCTAATCATAGCCTTACAACGTTCTAATTTTGAGGGTTTAAAACTCAAGGAGGGATTGCAAGAGGAGCTAGAACATCGAGGCAAAGTTATGAAGCTTCAAAGGAGCGGTGGTTGCGCCATAGTGCAAATTTAAATGTCCACCCATGCATTCAAGGCAGAATCTAGGGAGCAGCCACATTTTGACATTTGAGTTGTGGCAAATTTGTATTGAGGTACCCGTCAAAAAAAAAAAAATTTGTATTGAGGTAAAGGGGTTCCATGTGTCTGGAAATGTGTGACGACACATTCCTTCTACACCATGGTGCGTTCCACGTCAACCTTGAGATACTTGGGCTAATATTTTAACATATTGGGCCCATTTCTCGTAAATTTGATTATGTAATATAAGATCTAGCACATAATCCGAAATACACAACGCATTTTTAGCAAGTTTTAGGAGTTGTCACTTCTCTCTAGAAAATCTTCTCTATTCTCTCTAGGTTTCTTCGTTCTTCTCCCCTCCTCTCTTTATTAGATGCGGCTTTCTCTACATTTTTCCTTTTTAACCTCCATGATTATGGAGGATTAGACTTAAGCTAGCTCAAGGAGCTTCCAAACGGCTCATAGGTTGTATCTTGAAACCCTACGCTCATTTGTGACATGATGTTTTTTTCTTCAATCCCTTGCCTTTTTACGTCAATTGCAGCTTGCATTGAATGATATTGATATGTCGATTGTGAATGGAATGATTGATTGGATTTATATTAGTTGGTTAGTTGGTATGAATACAATTAATTAGGGAATTGGGAATTTGGTTTCGGTTCAAACCTAGGCTAATGCAAACAGGGATAAAATCAATGTAGGTCAATTAAAGTTGAGGTTTCAACAATTTAATTAATTTTATGTTGATTGAACAATTGAAGGTCTCTAGGTAGAATTGTGGAGTTGTTAGTAGAGGTTTCTCTTATAGCTCAAATTAGCCACATATCATACGATTGAACTATTGTCATATAGTTAATTGCATTTATTCACGTAATTTGTTCACACTTTGTTTTTTTTTTTTTTTCAAACAAACCCTCCTTTACTTCAACTAAGCAGTTGGGATGAACATGGTTGTGCTATTGAGGTTTCACAAATTGCAATAAGGGAGTGAACCATGACATTCGCTTGTTACCACAAACTAAATAGCAGAGACTAAAATCAAACAGATTCGGAAATATTAAGACCAAAATCAATTCTTTTTTAGGGACTAAAACCAAAACTTGTCTATTTTTTAGAGATCAAAATATATTTAACCCTAAATAAATTTTAGACACAATAGAGGTTAGATATGTTTGCATTTTTAAAACTACCTAGTGTCCGACTGGTGAGTAGTTTGAGAGGATGTTGATATACTTAGATATACAATCATTTTCATCTTCTTAATCAGCTGTCCTTAGTTAGTTAGTAGTCCACAATTGCAAACTGCAACTAGTGAATTGTGTTACTCACACCAATCGAAGAAAAAGAAAAGACGTCAACCAGGTCAGGCACTCCAGATTATGTTATGATTCGATGATTTTGAATTAAAAAAAAAGAAAAGAAAAAGACCAGTGGCACGGTGCAAATAGATTTGAAGGCCTAGCACCAACCTTTCGATCTCAAGGCAAGAATTTTATTATATTGCACATTGAGAAGAAGCAAGAGAAAATTGATGGTTCTATTTCTCAGTACAAGTTTATGCAAGAAAAATGAAAAATGAAGCAACACTGTAGTAAGCAGACAAAATTATAATGTCAGGGTAACATAATTAACAATTCATGGTCTTGTTTTTGGCTCAACATCACTTCCAGCTGTTGGCAACAATGTCAGCCAAATCAACAACCCTTTGAGAGTAACCCCATTCATTGTCATACCAAGCAATGACCTTCACCATGTCATCACCCATGACCATGGTCAACGATGAGTCAACGGTTGATGACACGTCAGTGCACCTAAAATCTACTGATACAAGGGGCTCATCACACACTGAGAGGATACCCTTTAGCTCCTTCTCTGCACTCTCCCTGAAAGCTGCATTCACTTCTTCTGCAAAGGTCTTCTTTGAGACCTGAACAACAAGGTCCACCACTGAGACGTTTGGTGTTGGCACACGGAGTGCAATGCCATTGAGCTTGCCCTTGAGTGTTGGGAGGACAAGGGCCACAGCCTTTGCTGCTCCTGTTGAGGTTGGGACAATGTTGAGAGCTGCAGCTCTTGCACGCCTCAGGTCCCGGTGGCTAGCATCGAGAAGCCTTTGGTCGCCGGTGTAGGAGTGAGTGGTGGTCATGGTGCCCTTGATAATACCTGCCATGTAATATGAGTTTCCATATTGGAATAGTGGAGGAGAAATTCCTAGATGCTTTGAAAGCAAGAAAAGAATTTTGCTTTGTTACGACTTATTATTTAACACGTCAACTATTGCATTAAAAATGCTGAAAAGTGGAAGAAAATGATGGCATATAAAGCTGATGTGTCAAATAATAAATGGTATATGCAAAACTTTGTTCTTGCTCCAAGAATGCTCGAAGAATGGAGAATATGATATCTTAATCATGTGAAAAACTTGTGCTTAGACAATGTCATTGACTACTTGGGAAATTTTGGTGACACAAGAATCCTATACCCCTGTTAATTAATAATTCAATATGTTCTAAAACACAATCTTCAATTCGTAATAATATGACAGAGACCCAAGAGTGATTGGTTGTGATGGAAGTTGATTGTCGCTCTGGGCAAACTTTACAGACAATGTTAAGGGTTCGAATACTCAAATTGCCATACTGGAGAGGACTTCTCTTAACTACCACCTCGGTCCGAAATTGTCTAAGCAATTCTTAATTAAGACGAGGATAATAAATATGATATAGAAATGAACTGCATAAAAATGTGGTGACAAGGTGAATTACCAAATTTCTGATCAAGGACCTTGACAAATGGGGCAAGGCAGTTAGTGGTGCAAGAAGCATTGCTGATGATGGGTTCATCTGGTTTGTAAGCATCAGCATTGACACCAACCACATAGGTGGGGATGTCACCTTTGCCAGGGGCTGTGATGAGAACCTTCTTGGCTCCTGCTTGAATGTGCTTCCCTGCACCTTCTTTGTCCACAAACACCCCAGTTCCCTCAATCACCAAGTCAACCCCCAATTCCCTGCAAAACCATACACACACACACAACCCTTCATGGATAAATATATATATGTACCTATCCTCTACATATATCATATTCTTCAAAGTTGAGCAAATTAGTTGCACTTGCATGGCAATGAGGAAATGAAGATGAAGAAGAAGAAGCTTACTTCCAAGGAAGGTTTGCAGGGTTGCGGTTGGAGACAACTTTGATGACCTTTCCATCAACTGAGATGGCATCATCACCAACAGGCTTGACATCAGCATCGAAGATTCCGAGAGTCGAATCGTACTTGAGAAGGTGAGAGGCCTGCTTGACACCTCCGGTGTCATTGATGGCAATGACGTCAAGAGGGGAGTCCTTTCTACCGTGCCAGCACCTCAAGAAGTTCCTCCCAATCCTACCAAAACCGTTTATGGCCACCTTCAGCTTTGCCTCAACTACGCCTTTCCTGTATCCTCCACTGCTTCCAACCTTCAAAAGTGCACATAGATGCAATGTTGTTAAACACCTCATTGAATTTTTTCTAATTATTTTAGAAAAATACTTCTCAACCAGAATAATTATTTTTTCTTGGATATCATCATGTATAATGATTAATTCATTTGTTCACCTTTCCTTTTTTTTATATATTTGTTCACATGGTGAAAGGCCTTGTTCAAATCTGATCTATTTAGTATTTTAGTTTGTTCCATAGAAATGGAAGAAAGGCAAAAGCATGTTGAGTGTGATGATCGTGTACCGAAGTGTGTACTAATGGTGCAGGCATATGGTTTGACATTAATGTGACATGATAAGTGACTTACTACTTGACGAGTCAAAATATTAATCTAAAGGGATTTCCTCCAGTGGGAAAATAGAAAAGATAGATGTTGAGTTTTGCCAATATTATGTCTAGCAAACTTTGGTCTCGTTGCATAATTTTAGAAGTTTTATACATTGTTGTTCACCATAGACCATTCATAGAGGTCATTAAGTGAAAGCATTCAAAGAGTTGGAATTTGAATATGGCGATCATGACCATTTCATGTATCTACATCTTTTTTACTTCAAAAGTGTATTTATTTTTTTCACAACAAAACTAGCCACTCAATGAAGTCGAGCACTTACTGCAGAGGTCTGGAAGGCAATGACAGAATGGAAGTCCTCTGAAGTCTTTCTAGAAAAGGGAAGGCAGCTTGATGAGCTGCGGAGGCCGGAGAACTCAGAGAAGCCCTTCCCATTTGCCTAAATAAAACCAAAGAATAAGAATCCATTATAAACGGCTAGCTACATAGCTTTATCAGAAAAAGTTACTAATAACATGTCTTCATATATATATAATTGTTAATAGAACTTGGAATTGAAGTCAACAACTTGTTGAACCTGAAGAGCTGGTTTGGCTACAGAAAGAGTAGCCGAAGCCATGATGGAGAGTGGATTTTCTGAAGCAGCAGTGTAAAAGAGCCTTGCAGGAAAAATAGATTTTCAGGTTCTATCATGTTATGTCTCGTTAAGTTTAACAAGCGCCAAAAGATGAGGCAACGTGGATGTGTGGCTGTGACTCACGAGGATGAGATTATGGATAGCCTCTCATTCCATGAATGGCTGTGATTGGTGCTCTCTGCTTGTGATTGTTAAGTCCAATCATTCTGAGTCCCATTTTCCCACACCTTGTGTTGATGGTTCTTGGGCCTGAACCTTGCATTTTAAGTGGGCCAGTTATGGGGGTTTTTCAGATGAGTGGATAACAAAATTTCATGCAAACTCTACACATTTGTTTTCCAAGAAGAAATAAACAGATTGATCTTTTGAGGCCTTTGAGCACGGATAGGGAAATGGAATAGTCTATGATGACTGCGTTCAATTGGTACTCTATTTTTTTTTTTTTTTTTTTGGGTGTATGTGTTCAATTGGTACTAGTATTAACAATATAGAATATACTGTTGGAACCAACGTACGTTGGCACAGACAGATGAGGATCTGTGTCCGTTAACCATCTCTCCCGGGTTCGATCTCGCTGGAGGATGGGAATGGAGCTAGCGTGCTTGGAAGGGTGCCCTCATAACTGGGCCTCTGCAAACCTTGACGAGATTAATCTCTGGGTTCGCTTCGGTGGATACCCGGGACATGGACCCAAAAAAAGAATGAATATACCTTTGGATTAGGTTAGACTACAACTGTTAAAAAATTCAGTGGCACTAAGCAGAAAGACCACAAAACCTCCAAATGAAAAATATCAAAGGTTGATTGAGAAATCCACTGTGATAAACGACATTTCAAATATATATATATATATATATATATATATATATATGTGACAGGGGATGCTAATGGACAAATGGTGAAGTTTATGGCCATTCTTTACTTGGGCTCGTGTCCTTTGGGTTCAATATTTGATCACAATTAAAAATTGATATTGTGCAGTTCTTCAGACAAAACGAAAAAAAAAAAAGACATTGTGCGGTTCTTCAGATGGCTATTAGTGTATCTTTCTTTTATTCGGTTTAGTGGCTATCAGTGTATCTTTGGAAAAAAATAGAGGATTAAGACAAAGCAAAAGAAAAAGAACCTAAAGCTAAGGCTTGGTGGCTAATCAGAATTGATAGGGGTTCAAAACCAAAGTAGCTTTCAACAAGGGGTGTTTAAAACTTATACTGAGACCCTTGACGAAAGATGGAATAATCCCCTTTTGTTTAAATTTGATGGTTGTTATTATTGACAATCTTTCTAACTATACCTATTCTGAGTTTCTGACTTCACTTCAATCAACTTCTAAAGAGATAACTGTAGCTTTAGTTCCATAATATATATAAGGATGCAATGCAATGGTTTTGCTTCAAGTTGCCAATTGGAGGCATCAAGATAATTGTCATGTTCAATTCTTAATCATAAGGAATATATGAATTCACAAATCTTGGTAATTTATTAAATCTGATAATAATAGGAAAATGAGTTCCGTTTTCCCTCTCCTTAAACTACCACAAATCCACGTGTACAACCTTATTCTCTTCCATGGACATCTATACAAATAAGAGACTGCCTATTTACTTCAAACAAAATCAGTAGTCTTTTTTATTTATTACAAAAAAGATTTCAAAAAAATTAATTTTGATGCATTGATATTGAAATTCAATGTATTGTTACATTAATAAATATAGTTAATTTTCATACCCATTATTTAAAAAATCATACAAATAAAATAATTTAATTAAATAATAATAGTAATGCATTAAAATTAAGCTGAAAAATCCCAATAAATAAATAAAATTGATAAAAATCTAATTAGCTGTTGTGAACTGAAGTGATAAATTTATAATAATTTAGGGATAATTATATGATCCACTGTGCTTGAAATTTTCAATAGAAAATTCATTTTTTTAAACTAAAAAACCACTTTTTATGGAAGCTATTTATATCATAACAAAGCAAAGTTTGCTAAGAACATTGCCATCTTAGTCTAGAAGGTTTTGATACACAAATCCGATAAACTGAGATTTGTGTTACAAACTAGATAGGTAAACCAAGGCTAGTTAGGTTAAGTGAAGCATATTTTTATTTTATAAGATGGTAAATTGAGATGACCATCACTTATAAATTATAACTTCCCTCCCACACTCCCTTTTCAAGAAAATTGTTTTTGAAGCCTGATAGGCCCATAGGCTATAGCTCCAACACCTCAAAAGCTAGTTTCTATCCTAGCAATTCAACTTGAAGAAACAATTATGTTATTTGTACACCACTTTCCCTGCACCTATGCTTTTATCTAATTGGATAAAGGGAAAAGACAAAATAATGGTAAGATGCAAATGCCACCACTATTCTTAAAGAAAATATTTATGAAAAAACATAACACAAGCACATTTCTTTTTCTTTCTCTTCCATATAACAACATAAACCCATCATCTCTTCTCTTCTTTCTCACACAAGAGACTGCCACCACCACCACCACCGTCACGTCCACTGTCATCACTTATTGGCTATTTGCTGATCTCACAACAAGAACAACAGCCTTTGAATAGCACAGCTCCCTTACTCACAAAAGAATAGTAAAAACAAATGTATATCTCTTTCACTTTTCTACAATGATGTTCCTTGTAATATATGTGGGTTCCTCATTTGCACTTATCTTTTGATGGGTTTGTGATATTTCTCTCAACACTTGAATTATTTGACTGTAATAGTGGGTGGACGCTTTGAGCTAAATTTGATTATTGAACTGAGAATAAATGATTTAATAAACTTGTAAACTAGGGCTGGAGATAAAACTCATAAAATAATGCTAAAGACCGATTTACAAGTTTTTTACTATTGGTTTACAAATTTTTTGCTCTTAATTTATAAGTTTTTTGCACCTTGTTTATAAGTTTTAAGCAAAGATTTACAAGTCTTGTAAACCAAGTGCAAAAAATTCACCAAACTAAGTATTGCTTAAAAGTGGTAAACAAAGTGCAAAAAACTTGTAAATTGATGACCAAAACTTGTAAACATATGCTTAAGATTTACAAGCCAAGTGCAGTAAGCTTGTAAATGAAGTTTTTTACACAAAGTTGTGCTACAAAGTTCTAAGCTGGTTTAAATACTTGGAATCTTATTATCAATATTGTGAAATTGGTGTTAAAAAAGTTTATACCTAGTGCAAAATATTTGTAAACCAGTGCTAAAAACTTATACACTAGTCCTAGAAACTTGTAAACTGGTTTAATAAACTTGTAAAATGATGCTAAAACTCGTAAAGTAATGTTAAATACTTAGAAGAATGTCAAGTAAATTAATTAGTTATTATTATTATTCTTTTATTATTCTATTTTCTTGAGAAAAATGATTTTATGTTCTTTTACAACTTATTAGCAGCAGTTTAAAGCTTTTCAGTATGGGTTTACAAGTTTTTTTTAAACTGGTTTACAAGTTTTTTTAAAACTGGTTTTTAAGTTTTCAGCTATAGTTTAAAAATTTTTGCATTTGGTTTACAAATTTTACACATGAGTTTTCAAGTTTTCTACTCTTGATTTAAAAGTTTTTAGCATGGATTTACAAGTTTTTTGCACTTGATTTAAAAGTTTTCAACACAGGTTTGCAAGTTTTTGCACTTAGTTTACAAGTTTTCAACACGATTTTAGAAAATTTTCACACTTGATTTACAAGTTTTTAGTATGGGTTTAATTTTTTTGCACTTGATTTAAAAGTTTTTAACACAAGTTTACATATTTTGGCCATTGATTTACAAATTTTTGCATGGTTTTACAAATTGTATTTTGGTGTAGCACAGGTTTGATAGTAGATTACTTTGATTTTGGTTACTTAAAATTGGTTACCACATTAAATTATTGATATTATCTGATATAGACGATACACAAACTTGTTTGTGTCCTTTTTTGGGACAATACATAACCAAATGGTGCATTCAAAAGAAAACAACAAAAAACAAATGAAAAAGAAAACAAAACCCTAAGATGGTAAGAAGAGATGTGAACGTGATAGGATCAACATGGACAAAGACATTAGTAGTGTCAAGAAAATATTTCAAAAGAATTCATTATTTGATGATAATAGTGAATCAATAGATAAGAGTGTATCACAGAGTTATAAATAATGATGATGGAAAGATTGAATTTTAACTTGAAATGTATGAACAAATTAGTTTAGTTTTTTATGCACAACTTCCTTCCATGAGCATGCAAGTAACATGTAATTGAGTTGTCCCTCTAACCTCTTTCTTGAATTTCTAATTTTAAACCCAAAACCCTTGTTACTTGAGTAATATTTATAGAATGGTTTCACTTCTTCTTCTTAATTAAATATCATTCCAACAACAGGCACCGATAAATCACAATCCCCATCATGGTCATCAATCTAGATCTCAACATCAAATATGCGTCAGTAGTTATTGAATCCCCCATACTTTACGTATAGAGTATGATCCAAAACCAACAACAAAACAAAACTCAAATAAATTATAGCAAAGTTGTGATACAAAACCTGCATATATAATTTTTACTATTAGGTTTATAAATTTTTAGAACCAATTTCTAAGAATTTACAAATAATTTACAAGTATCTTACACCATGTATGAACCTTTTTATCAACAATTTCACAATATTTAGAAATAGATTCTAAGTATTTATATCCACTTTAGAACTCTGTAGCACTACTTTATGCAAAACTTGGTTCACAAGCTTATTGTGTAACACCCTAATTTTTAACCCAACTTTCTAGAACACATTAGGTTAATCATTAGATTATTACCTCTTAGTCTCATCATTTTATTAAAATACTTAGCGGAATTACGGGTAAATTTTTTTTGAAAACATAAAACAAAGTGAGAGCCGCGAATTTAACTAATTGAATGACAGAAATATAAAGCACACGTAACAGTCATTAGAAATCATAAGGTAAAACATATACTCAAAGAACAACGATCATGATAACAAAAGAAACATTTCATTAATAATAATATAGTTGAAGTACATAGCTAGCCATACCCTAAGAACGGGCAGAGCTTGTAATACATCGGAGATAAAATACAACAGAAAACTACAAAGCGTAAAGGACATGGCATAACAGGAAATGAAACCCAAAATGCTACCTTCCTACTAAGCTACAAGTACTAATCTACAACCCCTCCCAAAAGGTACTGCCGAAGGGAAGATCTCCACGAAGGCTCAGGTGCTCGTAAGGCTCTCTGCCCGAATCTAGTGACGATAGGGACGCTCGGGCGACGGGGGTATGTAGCCCACGAACTGCTCGATCTCCTCCTGAGTCGGCCAGTGGAGTGGGAAGGGAACACATGCCGGCTGGGCATGAGCTCCTCGGCGCGAACGCATCTCGGCCCTCCTCGCTAGACGCAGCTGCATCACGGTCTCCTCACTCCCCGTACGCTGGTACTGGGGAAAAGGTGCAGAACCCTCCGAAGGGACGTGCGTAGGCGAATCCTCATATGGGTCCATCTCAGACCTCCTCGAACGTAGCACATGCTCTGGAAAGTCACGGACGACAGAAGCAGACGGACGAGCACAACGTCTCTCCTCGTTGCGCAGACGGGTACGCTCGAAGATCATGTTGTCACCACCAAAAGGTGCAGTAGGAGTGAACTGGTAGCTCGATACCGGATAGGCGAAAGATTGTCCCATGTACACAAAAACGTGAACCGCACAACGACCCTCAAAGTGATACGAGCGATGGTCCAGGTCGCAGTGCACCTCCCATACAGGCGTGTCAACAAAGACTACGAACGTCGTCATCAATCTCTGAAGATGTGACGGAAGAAGAAAGAGAAAGAAGTGAGAATTCTTACTAAAGAATCTCAGTAGGAGTCTCCTATCCTAGGGTTACATCGTTCACATCCTCAGAAACCTTGGGTTTAATTATAAAAGAGTGTGCAAGCATATAAGGTTCAATTTAGGGTTTATAAAACTATTTATCCAAGGTTCATTCCTTTTAGCATGCATCTAGATGTCATGAATGCAACATATTAACACATGAATGCATGGCAATGTCTCAAACAAAATAATTCAATGAATCACAACTTCAAGAAGCATACAAGTGGCATAAAGGGCATATAACTATCAAGTGGGTCATTCCTCAACTTCGTGACATCAATCATGGTACTTTAGCATAATAAGGCCACCCTAAAATAACTAGGTTATGAGCTCATACATCAGCTAGTTGTCACTAGCTCTTGCTTATTATCTGAATAAGCGAAACATAATAAATAATCCCGACTACGCAAGTACGGGTAGAGGGCAGGGGGCAGGGGTCACCTCTCTTAGGATATACCCTCTTTGAAATGCTTTGCGGGCATTAAGCCATAGCAATTTGTTCGCTTTGGTAGGCTGCATCTACTCATACCCTCACGGATTTGTCTCCCCTGAGGGTGCTCGGCCGAACCTGTGTCACCCAGGAAAGCGCGTCTCAGTGCTTTGTCACATAAAAATCACCTGGGGGTGCTCGGCCGAACCGGTGTCACCCAGGGTTTTCAACTCATGTGGTACTTCAAAACATTTCTTTTAGCCCTTTAAGGTTTGACGGAAATTCGGCAGCATAATAGCTATGAAACCGAACTTCCTTCAAACCGAAACTTATGCCACAAGCTAATCACTCAACATATTCCTCATTTAAATCTCATGCTATGATAAACTTCATATCTCAACAATCATTTCCTCATGCATCATGAACATCTCAACATAGCATTGCATCATATACACATCATAGCATTAACAAATTCTTAATGTCTTATGCATTGACCCTTAAGGTCCTTAACTCTCAATCTAAGTTATAAATCATCACAACTTAATCTCTTGGGTACCTATAGGCTCATATCTAAGTATTCCTCACTCAATAATATGATTACAAACATCTCTAAACCTCAAGAATGCATAATCTAAAGTTCTAACTTTACGGGTACCTAGGAGTCACAACAATGACCATTTCTAAGTCCGGTTTGCTCCTAAGGCATCAAGATCAAGTCCTAAATCAATTATGAGTCATTCCTACACATTTAAACTAAGTTAAAACCATGATTAGCATTACTAAACCTTGCTGGACAGAATCCAGAAAATTCAAACATTAAGGGATCTAAAACTCTCAAATTAATTCTTTTCTAGTTTCTAACTTCTCTTATCTTTCACATATGAGTTTTAACATTAATTATACTCAAACTTAATCATATTATCATCATCAAACAGCACATATAGTGGCCATAAAATAGCAAGGCAGAACCGAAACCAAGTCTCCATACAAAGGCATCAAACACAATTTCTAAAGCACAATACTAGTTTCTCTTGGAACCTTTTTCAAACTTTCAAAACTCATTTATAAACATTTTTAACATCTAAAATCATCAAAATATTTATGAGGGCAGTAGCTAAATCAAACTTGTCTCAAGAGGTCCTAATTTCATAAAACTTAGTTCTATGCATTCCTTAAACTCATGAAAGCTTAGAAAAGTTATGAAACGTAGTTTTCAATACTTGGAAACAAATAAACTCTTAGGGGCCGAAAACATAAGCTAAGGAAATACATATTTCAAGCCTTTGTTTGAGATAACAATGGGCAAGTCCTTGAGCTCTAGGTTCATTCAAGTGATGACATAAAATAAACATGAATGCAACTTGTTATTATCTTTGGTATTTAAGTGAGGACTTGAAGTATAAACATGATAATGCATTGCTTGAAATATAAACATGATTATGCAAGTTCCTTTGTTATCTTGGTACTTAGTGATGACAACGAAAAATAAATATGATGTGCAAAGCATAAAGGTAAACATGAATGCAAAGTTCATTTTAAGGTTATCTAGAGCTCTTACAAGACTTTAGAAAATAATAACCCAACACTCATCTCATCACAAAGAGAGCTTTAGAGTTCTTGAACCTAGTTCTCAAAGGAACTATGAGGTTCTTGAACATCATCATCAAGCTCAAAATAAATAGACTTTCAAAGAAACACAAGACCTTAAAGGAAAGGAAATAAAATCGAAATACTAGAGGGAAGGAAACAAGGAAATCGAAATGAAAAACAAGAAAGAGTAAAGGTGTTCTTGAGCTAGAAATCATTTTGAGTTAGTAAATCAAGATGAAACTTAGAGAAAATAAAAACTCAAGCTCTAGAGGTTCATTTGAGATGAACACATAGTCATCATCTAGGAGCTCTCATCATTGAGCTATCATGTTCTCATCAAGGCCAAGAGGCCGAAACATCAAGGAAGGAAAACAAAGAAAGTTTCAAAACGAAGATCCAAGAGAAAGCTAGAAAAGCTTATTTTCATGAAAAACAAAGTTTAGAAAACACTCCTACCTAGAGTTGAGATAAAAAGCTTGAACTTTGAAAAGGAAAACAAGATGATGAACTCCTCCAAGGGGCAAGATGGCTTTGGCCAAGGGAGGATAAGAAGGTTAGAGTTGTGTTTCAAGTGAGGTTGTGTTTAAGGTGAAGTGTTTGAGAGCTTAGGAGGTGATTTGAGGTTGTGAGGTGGTGTTTGATGGTTATGAGATGATGATGAGATGAAGAGAGGATGAAGATGAAGATGAAGAACAAGAGGGAACTCTCTTGAAACTTAGAGAGAAAAAGAGAGAACTTTGAGAAAGCTAAGAAATCTAAAAGTATGCAAATGAGCTAAAGTGTTTGCAAGCTCAAGTAAGCAAGCTATTTATAGAAAAATGAAACAAATGGAAGCTCATGGAGAGGAGGAAGGAACCGTGTGGTTCCCATGAGGAACATGAGGTGAGAGATTGAAATTTTGAAGCATGGAGGAGTAAAGTTGAAAGCATGGGAGGTATGGTTCTAAGTATGGGTTCAAGTACGGAGTTTTTCTTTCAATTTTTGAATGAAATAAGTCTTCTAGAAACTTTGACATGGCTGGAAGTTTTTCAGCCACAAATAAATGAAGGAATTGGTTTATTTCATTTAGTTATTCATTTGGAAAATCAAGCTTGATTGAAAATATGACAAGGTATAGTGTATATGAGTTGGAAGCATGGTCTTGGTGTGTCAAAATTTTGCACGTGTGATGGAAATGGAGGGCATGGAAGTTCGGCCAATTCAGACAGCATGGGGGGAAAGAGATTTTGGTCATCCAATTGTGTGCTAATGATAGGTTTAAGTGTGTATTAGTTTAGGTACAAGGTTAGGAATAATTAAGCTTAAGTTTAGGTGACTAAGAATGAGGTTTAAGGATTTTATGACAAGATTAGGAGTGCTCATACATCATTAGGAGATTTAAATTCATTTTTATGAGTAAACAATTGGAAACACAATTCCATGATTTAAGGAATTGGAAAGAGAAAATACTATTCAAGATTCCATGGCTAGGAATCTTGAATTTAAAATAGGATTTCAAGTTGTAATTAAGCACTTTTAAGTTCTAATCAACTTTAATAAATTATTTTGACTCAAAATTAATTATGGAAATTAATTAACCTTCGATTAGAGCCTAATATTGCTTAGGTTTGCTTAATCAAGCGATTAAGCGTAAAAACACGAAACTAGCGACAAAATCATAATTTTGCACTAATTTTGCCCGGGACCCCCGGGACCAAAACTAAGGTCATAGAATATATAAAAATGCCTTTTAAAATCATCTGGAGAAGTTTCGGGTTCATTTGGCACTTGCAAACAGGCAAAACACCACAGGGGCGTTTTGGTCATTTTGACCCGAAAACTCGAAAAACGAGATTTTCAATCCCGAAAAGGTACACAAGTGATCTAATCCCCTTCCAACATTGAGTTAGCCCTTCGAGTACTGCCGGATCGGCTTTCCTCGAATTCCGGGCTAAAAATAACCTCAGGGGTATTTTGGTCATTTTTACTTTAACAGAAAAATCGGGGCGTTACATATTGCACTTGGTTTCCAAATCTTAAGTATGGGTTTATAAGTTTTTTGCTAGCTTCACACAAATTTTTTATACTTAGTTTACAAGACTTGTAAAATCATGCTTAAAACTTGTAAACATGGTGCAAAAAACTTGTAAATCAAGGTAAAAAACTTGTAAATCAATAGCAAAAACCAAAGGGAAAAGATAACTTTCCCTAATATCTTGTAAACTATTTTCACAATATTTAGAATTATATTCCAAGTATTCACAACCAACTTAGAATTTTATAGCACCACTTTGTGCAAAAACCTTGATTTATAAATTTTAAGCAATACTTAGTTTTACAAGTTTTTCCACTTTGTTTACAAGACTTGTAAGCTCGTGTTTAAAATTTATCAACATAGTGCAAAAAACTTGCAAATCAAGGGCAAAAAACTTATAAACCAATGGGTAAAAAAAATTGTAAACCAATTTCTAGCATTATTTTACGAGTTTTAGAGTCATTTTACAAGTTTATTAAATCATTCATTCTCAGTTCAATAATCAGATTTAGCTCAAAGTGTCCACTAACCAAAAGAAAAGTGCAAATGAGGAACTCATCAAAAAAAATATATCATAGGTCCATAAAAAAAAAAGTACAAATGAGGAACCCACATACCTTACAGATAAGATTTTTGTAGAAAAGTGAAAGAGGTGTATGTTGTTATTGTTTTTCTTTGGATAAGGGAGTTACCAAGAGTTATTGTTCTTGTTGTAAAATGATCAAATAGCAGCTGACTATGACTGACGTGATAATGGTGGTGGAGGTGACGAGGTTGTTGTTCTCTTGCATGAAAAAGAAGAGAGTTGCACATTTGAGAGAGAGAGAAAAAGAAATGTAGTTGTTTTTTTTCCTTTTGTAGAAATGTTTTGTCAAAAAATAGTGAAGTGTCATAAGTCATACCACTATTTTATCATTTTTCTCCCCCTCACATACGGTGGAACCATAAGTGTTTATGGGGAGGTGTGCAAGTAACATTATTCTAGAAGAAATGAAGGTTATGACTAACAATTATGTTATTCACATTCTCAAACACTTATGCTTCCACCGTATTGGATAAGAGGAAAAGGACAAAATATTGATATGATACAAACACTACTACTATTTTTAAACAAGCATTTCTGTAGAAAAAAAAAACACATTTTTCTTCCCACCCCCGCGAGCGCAAAAGAACACAAACTCATTATCTTTTCTCCCTCACACACAAGAGATAGCCACTGCCACTACTACCGCCACGTCCACTACCACCACCACGTCCACTATCCTCACCTACTGGCTATCTTTTCATCTCACAATAAAAACAACCCTTGAGGAGTGTAGCTCCCTTATCCATAGAAAAATAGTAACAACAGATATATATCTCTTTCACTTTTCTACAATAATCTTCTTTGTAAAGTGTGTGAGTTTCTCATTTGCACTTCTCTTTTGATGGGTCTGTGATATTTCTCCCAACACTCGGATTACTTAATTGCAATGGTGGGTGGACACTTTGAGCTAAATCTTATTATTAACTGAAAATGAATGGTTTAATGAACTTGTAAATTGGTTCTAAAACTCATAGAATAATGCTAAAAATTGGTATACATATTTTTTGTCATTGATTTACAAGTGTTTTTGCTCTTAGTTTATACGTTATTTGCATTTTGTTTACAAGTGTTAAGTAAAGATTTACAAGTCTTGTAAAACAAAATGTAAAAACTTGTAAAACTAAGTATTGCTTAAAACTTATAAACAAAGTGCAAAAAGCTTATAAACCAATAGCAAAAAAGCTTGTAAACCTATGCTTAAGACTTATAAATCAAGTACAATAAGCTTGTAAACCAAGTTTTCTTTTCTTTTCTTTTTTTTTGGCACAAAGTGATGTTACAAAATTCTGAGCTGATTATAAATACTTGGAATCTAATTCTAAATATTATGAAATTAGTGGTAAAAAAGTTGGTATTTGGTGTAAAATACTTATAAATTGGTTGTAAATTCTTGGAAAATGATTCTAAAAACTTGGAAATCAAGTAATATGTAGTAGATGCTTCCTTGTTGAGGTTGGTTTTATTGTAGGTTTTGCATCACAACTACATTATAAATTTTTTGGGTTTCCTTTTGTTGTAGATTTTGTATCATACTCCATATATAAAATGGTGTTAGAAACTTGTAAATTGGTTTTAAAATATACTTGAAAACTGCTTATAAGTACTTGGAAATCTATGCTAAAAAGTTGTGATTTGGTTCTGACAATTGTATATGCAGTCAATGCTCCTCTATTGAGGTAGGTTTTGTATCACAATAATACTTTTCAATATTTGTGGATTTATTGTTTTTGCAAGTTTCATACTATACTCCATAGGCAAAGTATGGAGGATTCAATGAATGTTGACACAAAATTTCATGTTGAACTTGAGATGGATAATTGTGAATGAGATTCTAAGATGTCGGTGCTTGCTATTGGAATGATATTTAATTTAGAAAAAGTGAAATTATTTTACAAAAATTATTGAATTTACAAGGGTTTTGGGTTTTAAATCATAAACTCAAGGAAGGGGTTGGATGAACAATTCAATTACATGATACTTGAATGCTCATGGGAGGGAAGTCGTGCATTAAAAACTAAATTAATTTATTCATACATTTCAAGTAAATTTCAACTAGTGAAAAATTCAATCTTTCCATCATCATTGATCCCGCCATCTTCACGTATCCTTTTGCCTTCTTAGGGAGTTTTGTCTTCTTTTCGATTTGTATTTTTATTTTTAGCTTTTGAATGCGCCATTTGATTATGTATTCAGTACAAAAAAAAAAACCACAAATGAGTTCGTGTATCATCTACATAAAAAAATCAATATTTTAATACAGTAACCAATTTCAAGTAACTAAAATCAAAGTTATCTACTGCAACCTTGTGCTAAATCAAAATACAATTTGTAAGTCTGTGTGAAAACTTTTAAACCAGTGCACGAAACCATTAAATCTATGTTGAAAACTTGTAAATCAAGAGCAAATAACTTATAAAACTATGATGAAAACTTATAAACAAAATACAAAAAACTTATAAACCAAAGCTGAAAACTTGAAAACCAATTAAAAAAAATACTTGTAAATATGTGCTAAAAAACTCTAAATTGTTGGTAACAAGTTGTAAAAGAAAAAACAACTATTTTTCTCAAGAAAATAGAATAATAAAAGAACAATAAAAACTAATGAATTTACCTCACATCCTTCTAAGTATTTAGCATAATTACGAGTATTAGCACCAGTTTACAAGTTTATTAAATCAATTTACAAATATTGTGAAATTAATGGCAAAAAAGTCGATACTTGATGCAACATACTTGGTTTGCAAGTTTATTGCACATGGTTTCTAGGTCTTAAACATGGGTTTACAAGTTTTTTATCATTGGCTTATAAATATCTTTTATTATGTATTTGTTATTTTATATCCATGTTTCGAAATAAAATATAAAAATAATTATCATGTTTTGTATGCTATAACCAAACACATTAAAAAAATAATATTTTTTATGTCTCTATTTTTAGTGTCCCTTCCTCCAACGTCCATGCACAAAAAAACAAACGCTACCCAAAAGGCGTGCCCTGAAATTCCAAAGGATGGATAAGCTAACTGGGGTAAAAAATTTTAACTTTGTGCACTTTAGTCGTTACATTATATGCGGCGAATGGCAGAGGCAAAAGCTGTTGAACAGTAGTCGTGAGTACTGAATATCCAATTCCAATGGGAGGGTAAGCTTTGCTTACAAAGAAAGCTGTCCCATATGCTTTTGGTTGAATAACTTCTCTAAAGTGGGGTGCACTCTAAAAGAATAACATCCACAATCATAATTATTAGGAGAAAATGAATTTAATAAACTATCAAGTATAACTGTCATAAAAAGTCATATAGATTGTCGTATTTTTTTTTTTTTAATAAGCAGCAATAATTAATCGTCTCTATAGTTCGGAACTCAATAAAATAGATAGATTGCTTTCCACGAAATGCGGCTATTCGATGGAAATTGAATCTCACCTCTCTTGATTAAGGAACACAAGACTAGCTACCAACCATGTCTCAGTGCTTAGATGCTTGTATTTTAGAAAACCTTATATTTATATAAAAAATATTATCTGAACACCCACTTTATTATTATTAGATATGAGAGTGGCCCCTACTCACCCCATTTATCTATTACATTTAATGGTAATAAAGTGAATATTCTAATAAACACTCACTTTTTTTATGCTCAAATAACATCACTCTATTTATATTCAACACAAAGAAAGAATATTATATCAAGGTTATGAGGTTTTATAATATGCTTGTAGTTCATAAATAAAAATATTATTTCAACACCTAAAAGTGAGTGTTTAAGTCAAATACATACTCTATCACCATCATATGTAATAGTGGCCTCCTCTATGTTCACACATCCATAATATTCAATGGTAATAAAGTAGATGTCTCACTTAGATATACACTTTTAAGTGTTAGAATAATATTCATATTTCATAAAACCTTATATTCTTGATGGAATATATAGGAGGAGATTTCGACATTTTAGAAGAGATGAACACTCAACACGATAAGAAAATATAAAGGAAGAGACACGAGTGTATCCTATGCTCTTGTAGAAAGGGTGTATAGGATGCTTGAGATTTGAGAAGTTCAAATATCATTCCTCTCTAATGCATTGCACTATAACTATTCTTTCTTTGTGCTGAATATAAATAGAACCATCAGTCCAACTTGAACTGCCACAAACCTGTGTTTCATATTTTGTAGTTCACAGTTCACACTCTCCTTTAGGTTCCATCCTTTGAAATACTAGATTGACCAAAAGCATGGCAAATGATGTAGTCTTGAAGGTGCTTGCTTATGCTCTCTTTCTCTTGAAACCACTCTAGGCACTTCAATTTTTTTTTTCCTTTTTGTTTCTTTCATTTCTTTAATATCTTTTACTTGGCACCGGATGGGTTAAACTGAAACCAATTTGCATTGAATTCATTCCAGAAGATTGAATTGAAGGTGTCTGCCAACTGCTGTGAAGGATGTAACAAGAAGATTAAGAAGTCCTTAACAAACATTGAAGGTAATATCAAGCCTTTAGCAAAAATATTCACATTCTTTGTTCTTGTTCTGAAGATTCAACAAAATTTTTGAGTTTGCCATCAATGCTACAACACAACTCTCCTCTTTTATTCGGGCTTGAGACCGGCTATACTAAGCTTAACGAATGGTGTCACCTAATCAATGTGGCCAAAACCATCTAGTGTAATAAGCCTTAGCTTGTTGTATTCACCTTCTTTGTCTTGTGGCTCTTCTACTGACAATAAAGGGTATGGTTCACTGTGTCAGGTGTTGTGAAGACAGATATAGACCCTTTACATCCAAAAGTAACAGTTTTAGGCAATGTGAGTCCAAAAGTTTTGATCAAAAAGCTTCTAAAAGCTGGAAAGCATGCAGAGCTCAGTAGCTATGAGGAACTTAAAGAAGAAAAGAAAGAAGCAGTAACAAAAGGGAAAGAAAAACACATCAATGGGTGTGATATTAGAATTGAGAAGACAAAGGATGTCACAGAAGTTGAGGATGAAGGAATGAAGAAAATGGAAGGGAACAAAGATCCTAGCATGGCTACAAGTGATTCTAATTTTCCTCAGAAAATGATGGGAGAGAATGCCCCTCTGCTTCATCCAGAAGTGGATGTCACTGTACATCAAAGCATGCACTTATATGAGAATATGAAAACTCATCCTCAGTACTGTTACATTGCTCAGCCTTGTGCAGTTGCAGTCCCCTATTATGCAACACCTTCATATCAAGATTTTCCTCTGCATCCAAATTGTGATGAGGAGTTATGCCACTTTGACAGGCCAAGATTTCAGCCACCGTTCTCGGGACCAACGGTGCGAGCAGGAGACTTCTTTAGTGATGAGAACACCATGGGTTGCCATGTAATGTGAAATCTAGCAGCACACCATGTGGCTTATTTAATATAGAGTAGGTACCAAAATACCAAATAGCTCTAAAACTTGGGAGTCACTATTGCTACTCCTAAATGGTTAATATCACTCCCACTTTTAATATCATATGTTTGAAATCTCTAAAATACCCTTTTAGATGATTACCACCAATACTAATAACTTTTGTAAAATTTATGTCTTAATAAAAATTGTTAGACATCAGTCAACTCATAGTATTATATCTTAATAAATTGTATAAGACAATATACATATTGATTCTTTTAAACACACAACGTTATATAATAAAAGAATTATTTAAAAATATATAATAGTATAGTTATTGTTATTGATTAATTAATTTTTACTATAGTTTTTTATTTGTTATTTCTATTCTTTAAAAATAAGGTAACTTGATTAATTAAATTAGGCTTTATTATATTTCTTTTGTATAAGTGTTATATACCACGACTTAATAATTATTGTTATTTTAATTTATTTTTTCATATTATTATTTTAAATATTCACTGCTTTGTTTTATTATTTATGTAATTAACTATTATTTGGATTATATATTCTGGTTCCTTGCTTCTGAACATCAATATCTTTTGGGTCTAGTATTATTTCAAAAATTGATATAGCTTTTGTATTGTGGAATAGTTTTCCTGTTGCTTACTCATGATTTTTCCTTATGACCCGAAGTTTACTAAAAAAAAAAAAAAGCTTGATACGTACTTTGGATAAGCATGATCAATGATGCATCTAATAGCCATGCTTGTCCATGGTTTATTGAAGACTTTAGCCTGACAAGCAGCTATACGTGCACTTGTTCATTTTTTCTAGTCTTTTTTTTTTTATTTTATGTTTGTCTTGTTATTGTTTTTCTTTGGTTCTCGCTTGTCATGGTATTCTATATTGAGTATCATGCTTTTGTATGTGAGATTTTTGCAACTCCCCTTCTATGAGTGGTTTGAGCTTCTCTTTTGTATAAAAAATGCTAAATGACTATTTTAATTTACAAAGAAAAGAAAAAGGGTACTTTAAAAAAATTAAGCATTTGTTATTAAAAGTGGGAGTGGCATTAGCCATTTAGGAGTGGCTATTCCCCAAAACTTAAGTAGCTAATTTCTTCTTGTGTACCAGTGTTTTACGAGGATAATGGCTTGATCATTTTGGTAATCTCAAAGCGATAAATTTTGGAGCCTTCCTATGCATAGGGCAAATAAGAGCATTTTCCAATGGGATGAGGAGAGTCTGAATTTTGAGTAAGTTTCACTAAATGAGCCGATCCAATTTTCGAGCTTGCATTGGAGCGCTTTATGGAATTGGGATCAGCCTCACTAAGTTGGAATCGAAACCACTTCCTTTTTGTACAATCATAGGTACTACTTATACAACAACAATAAAATCATATATATGTGAAATAGAGTGAGTCCAAAATTGGAATTCAAAATAAAATTAACATTGGAGATATTCTGACAATAATAAGGATCTAATTTGCTTATAATGGTTATCATAAAGGTTCAATTAATATGCACCATTAGTATGAAAATACTACATGTCATGATTCGATAGTGAATTATGACTTCATTTAATAAACTTAATACCGTCACCCCTGCTCATCAGTCACCAATTATTATATTATTAATTCGAACTTTGTACCCATTCTCAACAAGTGTCAAGTTGAATTGGCTTGCCGTCCAATATATTTCGGAGAAGTTTACAAAGAATACCTAACCAATTTGCACAATTTATACCTTTACAGGATCTGTCATTTATACTATGTGGACATGGAACGAGGTCCGAGTCCGACTATATGTCTCTATCTAAAAGCAGCCATCAATTTAAAATTACGCATCAATCTTAGTTTATGGAGAGCATTAAGAGATCAACTGCAAGAATTGTAATGGTCAAAGTGCACCGGAATATTCTAAGGTTTCTAGCCAATCATAATACTCTTTCCAGATAAAAATAATTGTCCATTTAGATAAAATAGGACATTAAAAATTAAAAAAATCAATATATCCATTTAGATAAAATGGGGCATTGAAAGTTTAAAAATTATTATATTTACATTAATTTTTTAATGTACCACTTCTATATTGATTTTTTATTATATCACTTTATCTAAATGGACAGTTATTTTCTACGGGAAGGAAGATATATTTTCTTTTGAGATAATTATTCACCTCTATCGAGTTCATAGACGCTACTACAGACCTATTAGTGGAATATCCCTTAATGACTTCATCCGGCATCCCTTCCTTTCACATCCCTCCGAGGGATGATATCCTGTTTCTGACTATGATTTTGTTGAATGTTTCGGTGATGTCAACTCTTGCTTGCTTGCTTATACCATTTCATAGGATTTGACTCCTCTGGTGCAAAGTACTTTTAAAAACAAAATGATAAATTGCAAAATTTCAATCACTGATTATAACATGCACAATCGCAGCAGTGGATAAAAGAATCAATCATTGAAGATTATCACATAGACAAAGCCATTACCAGATGTAATCTTATGAGAATGAACCAAGGAAAGCACCATGACTAGTTTTTTCCCCCCTCCCCAAATAAGGTAATTGTTGGTTTTTCACCTGCTGCCAGTGAGGCTCCAAGACAGGCACAACAGTTAGGCAACTCACCAGATGAATTACTTAGAATCACTCTACTAGAATCATATTCAAACAGCCAGCACCATGGTTCCTCATATTTTACGTTTAATACAAAAACTAGTATGAATGGTTTCTAGAATTTAAAAAAGACAGTATATCCCACCCGAGAGGATCCTCTTATTCCACCTCTTGATTGCAAATCCAAGAGCAGTTTTATCAATATTTTTATATTTTCATTGCCAACAGCCTCAAAACATGTCTGCCCTATATATCGGCAGTTAATAACAATCAACAGTCCAATTAGTGCCAACTGAAAGGGGAATTAAACATGGAATAGTTCATTGGTTTAGATGCTTTCATCATGCTTTGAAATAACAAAGGAAAGCAACATCTAATGGGAAAGTGCATGATTTGGTGTGGTTTAGTCAATTTGGCTTGAGCCAAACGTTTCAACATTCAAAAATTGGAACTGTTGACCTCATCTTATTCAGCGAACATTGTTTATCTTGCTAATAAGAGGGTAGTATGGTTTGGTCTAAGAACTTTTAACGGGGAACTTAGATGAATGGCTTTATCATATTGTATGTTACAACTCTTCATAGATGAATGCTATTTCTTTGCTTCATTGAAGTCTAAAACTCTAACTTCCTCCAGATCTACAATAACCTTATGCCTAGGGGAGAGAAAAAAATAAATCTAACAATCAAATCATAGAACCCTGGTCAGTTTTAAGGAAACCAACATAACATAGCGCAAAGTAAATATACCATTTGAGGATAAAGGTAAAGAAAGGGCATAGTTGGTTTTGGTCTCCCATTATACCAAAGAGCCCACTTTGCACTTCAATTGCACCTCTTTGCATCAGCTTTCTCTTATATAGTGTGTCCAAGTAAAGATGGAACAAACATCCACACAAAAAATGCACACATCATCCAGCCAAACCGATACTGAACAGCTTAAGCAAAACCATCAAGCTCAAACTTCAATAGTTAGAGACATAATCCTTGCCACTGAGTCACATAGAAGAATGGATAAAAACATTTACATACAATGGGATTTTCAAGAAGAATCGTAGGTCATAGTTCATGAATAAGAATTTGATAATGAAAACTAACATATGAAAAACAAAGACTTGCTTACACTAAATCTGAAGTATCTTAGTTCTAAAGCCTGCATCTTTATAGGTACTCATTAAGGTTAAGGTTTTAACAATAGACCACCTTGAGAACTCTAGGGGGTTTATGTTTTAACTCTAAACTATCCCCAATTCTGTTTGCACATTTACTGAATGGAAAAGAAAATGAAAGAAGAAAGGAAAGAAAAAAAACTTTGAACTAATGACAATGGACAGGGTACAACAAAAGTACCAAAGCGTCGGAGACAAAATACCCTCTCGTTGATGAGGGAACAATGTGTCTGCACCCTTCCAGCAACACTTTCCAGCTCCCACCTTTGGTGACCTGCACGCAAAACAAAACATTCACACCCTCAAAATCTGAAGCTTTGTGGAGAAAGCAATGGCAACCCAATCCGGCTGAGAAGACGACCACTGAAGCTGCTCGATCTCTGCACCAGCTGTGTAAGCAAGGATAGGGTCCAATCCACCCTCCACAGGCTGGCCCATCGAAGACAGGTCCCAAATCAAAGCCTGTGAATCATCCCCAGCTGTGCAAATATGGCAAGAACTGTGAGGCGCCCAGGCAATAGCATTCACACTTGACTGGTGCCTCTGCAACTCAACCACTGGAAGCGTCGGAAAACGAATATCAAGCACCACAACCTTAGCACTATCCATTATGATGGTAGCCATGTACCTAGTGTTTGAGTTTGATCAGTTTTAACTTTTAAGGGGGAACAAAACCACTCTTGTTTTCAGTGATGGAAGTCTAATAAATTATGGTGAACCATATCCACCATTCAGACCATAGCTTATAAACAAAATATGTACATACCATAAAATTCAATCATAAGATGCTGGATGTATCCGAGGGCCTATGTTCAATCAGTAGCATATACACTGTTACAAATTCTCCCAGAACCACCATGAAACCAAGTCTGTACTACCATTACTAATAAAATTCACTGTTGAATTCATGTACGGCCCAGACTTTCAATAAATTGAAATCACAATGCACTTTAACAATTTAATTTAAAGCAGGATAATATTCCTCCAAAATGAGTTTAACTCTAATATCCACCTTTAAATCAATAAAGAGTATTGTAATCATAACAAAATAGAGGGGTAGATAACCTAGGAATTATGAATTATTTGGTTTTTGTTTTCATTTCTTGTTTACGGTTTGTTTCCTGCACAAAATCCTCAACAAGAACAACAGCAAATAGACTGAAAACAAAAATTGAAAATAGACCCTTTGCGCTTAGGGTGTGTTTGATTTGAAAGGGGATGGAAGGGATTGTTAGAGTACAATTTTGAAATTTTACCCTACAAACTCCTTCTCCTTCCCTCTCTCCTTTGCCCTTCAAAAGTCTAACTCACAAACACAACAGCCGGATTGATTTCTTTTTTCACTGTCTGTTTTCAATTATTTGGTTTCAGTCTGTTTCCTGACTCTCATAATTTTGCGAAGCAAATACCGGAAACAGAAATGCCAAAAACAGAAGATGGAAACAGGAAACAGATTTTCTTGATAAATGGGAAACAAAAACAGGAGAAAAAAGCAGAAGCCAAACGGACCCTTACTACATCCTCGTAGACAAGCTCACTCTAAAAGATCTTTCTCCCCTAAAACAATGGCTGACATGCCCTTAGCAACACAATTAAGAGAACAAGTTAACTACTACTAATGTTGACAGTGAAAAAAATAATAATAATAATAACAAAAAAGAAATGACTGATTAAGTTAAGAAAGAGAGCAAACAAAAGAAACACGCACCTAGGGTCCTGCTTGTTCCAGCCTAGCCGAACCAAGGGCGTGTCAGGCTCGGAACTCTCATAAATGATAGTAGAATGCTCCTTATCGCGGAGGTCAAAAACCCTAACAGAGCCATCAGCAGAAACCGAGGCGAAAACCCCAACGCCGCCCCAAGCGATGTCGTAGACCTCCTTATCGTGCGCAATAAGCTGCGTATCAACAGCCTCCTTCTCGATATCCCAAATGGTGCAGGTGGTGTCGATGCTGGAGGTGCCAATCCTCTTGGGCTCAGCCTCGTTCCAGTCGAAGGAGGTGAGGGGCCCGCAATACTCGCTGTTCTTGTTGCCGTTGAGGAGGCTCTTGAGCTCGACGCGGTTGGCGTCGTCGGGGTTGTCTGAGAGGCGCCAGACGCGGAGGAAGTCGGAGGAGGTGGCGAGGAGGTCGGGGCGGGAGCAGTCCTTGTCGGGGATGAAGATGGCCTTGGTGGGAGGGTAAGGGTGCTCGAAGGAGAGGTTGGGGTCGGAGCGGATCTCGCCGGTGGAGTCGTCGAGCTGGACGATCTCCACCCGGTTTGTGAACTGCTCCAGGAGGGAGGCGATGGCAAGGCGGTACTTCTTGTCGCGGCGGACGCTCCAGTTCATGGCGTAGATGTGCCAGGGGGCCTCGTATGTGTAGATCTCGGACCGCTTTTGCTGCTCGTCTGACCCGTCTTGGGTCGGGTCGCTGCTTGCTCCCATTTGGTTGTTGTGACTGAGGGGGTGGGTTTGTTTTTGTTGTGATTGGGTTTTGGGGATTATAGGGTGAGTGTTTGGGTTTGGGTTTGGGGGTTGGGGGTTGGGGGAGGAGAGGCGTGATCAGGGAGAGAAAAGTTGGGGAGAAGGAGTGTGCGAAGCTGGAGGGAGGATGAGAGGAACAAACGGAGGGGGTGGTGGATTTGTGGGGCGTGAAGACTCAAGAGGATAATCCTATGTGCATAATGGGGAGGAGGACATTGGGGGGTCCACCTAAAGTTTATGCCATTAATGGATACTTTTATTACTCTTATTATTAATAATTAACAATACGAGTAAACTGCAACTTGGTCACTAAGCATTTTATATCGAATAAGTTGGCTATTGGTAATTAAAAAATATTAACTTAATTCTTGACGATATTAAAATTGGACATTTAGTGTTCCATACATAAAAAAATACTAATAGTATTAATGACAATTTTAATAACGACCAGACAAATTGGTCCTAGCATAATTTACATACCAAACAAAAAGTCCTCGTTTTCGTCCCCTTCCTTCCTTTTTTTCATACTCTTCACCACCACCATAGTTGAGGCTTTATAACTGGATTTTATTATTGTCATTTTATTGTTGATGATGATGAAGTTGTGATGGCCTGGGAACCCAACAAGCCCTTGAGCATCGAAGACGTTCAGGTAGCTCCTCCTCAAGTCGGCAAGGTTCGCGTTCAGATCCTCTACAGCGTTCTTTGTCACACTGATGCTTACACTTGAAGTGGCACATGTAACTGTCCTTTTTTTTAATTTCCCATTTTCATTTTTTTTTTCAATGCAAAATGTTATTTGACCATTTGACCCATTTCACTCTATTTGCTTTGCAGGGCTCAGAAGGTCTCTACTCTTGCATTCTTGGCCATGAAGCTGCTAGGAATGTCAAATTTTTAACAACAATAATAATAATAATATTCATTTGGATTTGTGAAAAGATGTCCCTAAAAGTTGTACGATATACATAAAAGAGGCTGATGGAAGGATGAAAAAAGGACGGAGACGGTGGTAGTGAATTTTTTTCCCCCCCTTTTTCGTGGTAGTGGTGACGAAGAGAAAGGGAGGGGATGAGAATGGGGATTTTTTATTTGGTATGTAAATGATGATGATGATTATCAATTTATCTGTTAATAAAGTTATCATTAATACTATTAGTGCTTTTTACTCATAGACCACTAAATATCCAATTTTTAATATTATTAAGGATTAAGTTGATATTTTTTAATTATTAAGGATTAACTTATTTAAGATTGAAATTGACATAGACTAATTTGAGGGGTTAATTCTAATAATATTTATTTTTTGAATAATGTATAGATCCATTAATTAATATGGTTTTTGGTTTTACTTTTGTGTCTCTTGTTCGAGCATTTCAAATTTTATAGAAGCATAGTTATCCCGACATCAGCTTCTTCATATTTAGGATTTGAAGTCAAACCATTCATTGATAAAAGTATTTGTCATTTCACTGGATTATGTGTTTATCTAATTATATGCATAATTTACGTTTAATTTACTGATTGCCATAAGCACTAATATATGCCGTAAAATCTTTGAATTGATGCAACTCTCTCTCTCTCTCAACCTAAAATATTGTTTATACTCTTTTTTATTTTAGAAAATAAAAAAGAAACTAGATTTTCTTTATTCGATTGTAGAGCTTTTTAAATATAATTTTTTAAATCATAATTCACGGGTCAATTAATTTGATTGGTCAATGCAAAACAATCAAGAGGCATAACATAATTAGTAGATAGCTAGGTTATTTAAGTATAGAGTTTTGTGGTCAGAAGTAATATCCATGTTTGTAAACTTTACGCCTCAAAAAGATTAATCATTGTTTTTAATGATAAATAACTTTGGTTCATCCAAAAATAGATCAATACATAACTAAATTGCATTATGGCATTGTTAAATACTTTTTTAGAATAGATTTATATTATCTATTAGAAAATTGCTAAATACACAAATTGATCCCTAATAAATATATGTCAGAACAAATTAGTCCGTAAGAATTTGAAAGTCCCCAATTGGTAGGAGATTAATTTATCTCCTTTTTTGAATTTTGAGGGATCAATTAAGGACTATTAAATCCTAATTGGCCAATTTGTTCCATTGTTTTAGTTATGAGGGATTAACTGGTAACTTTCAAATTCTAAAAAACTAATTTGTGGCATAATCTATTTATGAGGGATTAATTTGGGTATTTAGTCTAAAAAAAGATTTTTTTAATTGATCTTTTCAAATAAGATATTTTTAAAATGTAAAAGTTGTTTTATATTTAGATGTAATATCAATTTAGGTTTAGACGTAATATTAAAATATTTTTATTTATTGTTAAATATATTTTTATATTATAAAAAAACTTTTCAGGATGTAGAAAATAATTTTTGAAAAAATTATACCTTTTTAATGGTTTGGCTTTTACTAAAAACATTTACACAAACATAAAACAAAAATAATTTTTTTTATCAAAATATTGGCACACCAATGAGTATATGTCTTGTGACAAAAAGGTTGATAGGAGAGATAGAGATAGAGCTGTATTTGATAATGATATATAAGACATAGTGATTGGTTAAAGGATATTGTGTTATAATTTGATGAAAAAAAGGTGAGAAAGACAAAAATGGAATATAAAATGTTTAATGACATATTCTTGAAAAAATATTTTAAATTTTTTATTAGAGATATGTCTTTAGTGTCACTCCTTTTTAGATGGACAAAAATTGGCTCAAAAATTATTCTATAATAGAGATAATTTTAGAGTTTTTATCTCTGTATTATTCTCCTAACACATTTATGTCCTCAATATTTTCATATTTTCTATTTTATACAGTGGCTGATTTAGAAATTTTAGCTACTGGGGGCAAACATATAGTAGGGACAAACTTAATCATATAGCAGAGGTAAAATATATATTTATTAATATTCTCTTAAAAAAAATTAAAATTTCACTTGGGCATGTGCCCCCATTGTCTCTGTCTCATGCCATTTATTAATCACTACTAAGGCAACATTTGTTTATTATCTCTAAGACAGAAATATAGGAACAGTAGAGACAGAGACATAAATAATAAACATATATAGGGGTATTATTCGAAAAAAAATATTAAATTTCTGTCTTTGTATTATATTCCGAAGTTTTGGACGTACAAAAATTCTGTATTTTTCTATCCTGGGGATAAAAATTTTTTATACCCCTTGTTACTGTCTTCACTACTAAATAAATTTTTATCTTCAGTATCTCTATATTTCCATATCAGAGACAGTAAATAAACGTTATTTGAGTGATAGCTTATGAGTGTCGAATGCAATTGAAAAATCTGACATGCTTAAATATTATTAAATATTGTATGCGCAAATCATTTGAATTATTTTATATAAACACCCACTTTTAGTGAATTTTCAAAATTGTAGATATGTACCATTGCTTTTTGAATTCAGCATTAAATTAGGCTTATATTTATTGATTTATTAATTTAATTAAGGAAATTATCTTTAAATTAGTTTCTAAATAAAGGGTTTTAATTCACACTCATTTCATACAATTTTGAAAAAAGGATAAGGTAAAAATATTTTTATGCTTAAAGAATTAAATTAGCATCAATAATTTTCGGGGAATCAATACAATAATGATGTTATTTTCTCAATAAAAAAAATGATATGTTATTTTTTTGAAGATTGAAATAAAAACTTGCCTTCCAATAATACATAATAACCCCAAAATGAGGAAATATAGTGTTACGTTCTTTATTAATTTCTCCATCATTACATAATTATTCAATTTTAAATACATACTGAAACTCATCAAAGTTAAAAAAAAGTTAAACATAATTTATTGAATTGTCCTAATTTTTTTAATAATTCAATTTTTTCTCTTCTCCTCCACTATATATCTCTCTTCATATTTAATATTATTTAATAAGGGTATTATTAAAAATAAATAATTATTGCTACTTAAATTTTTTAAATGAACAATTATTTCTAGATAATAATTTTTTTTGAAATGGACAATTATTCAAAAACGGAGGGAGTACTTAGCAATATGAATAATGATTATAGTAGTTAATGTTACATTTAATTTTTCATGTATTTTCTTGTCTCCCTCATAAAAAAATAAATAAATTTTGATATTTTTAGTGTCAATTTTTTTTTACACAGCTGTATGATCACGTCACTAAAAAAATTTGATTCTTTTCATAACTATTTAAAAATCATATAAAATATAAAATATAATTGATTGATATAGTAAAAAAATTTTATATTATGATCGTTATATATAATAATGATTTAATACCAAGAATACAATAGAGATTTAATCATGATATCGTAAAATCCTTTGATATGATTATTAATTCATATATTACTATATTATTAAAATGATTTGATTTTATAATAAATTTATTAAAAATATATAAAAGATTATATATGATTAGTAACTAATGAAAAAATATTGAATTTGTACTTTTTCATAAATATTATTGAAAAGTGAATATATGATAAATTACTATAAAAATATCATTTAACATTGATTTGATTAGAAATTGATTATGAAAAAAATATATATATATCTGGTTAGGATTTAATCGTACATGGCTTATATCGCATTGAGATTTAACATAATTTTACATGGTTCATTTCATCCTTTTACTATAAGTACTCCTTTATGTAATTCACAAATTTAATATTAATCAATCACATTGTTCTCCTGTTATTCTCTTTTCTTTTGTTTCTTTCACACAGGCTGTGTGTGACCGTAGGAACAACTTGGACATTTGCGCATATTTTTTTTTTATTTTATGGCTCTGATTGGAACCGCATCAACCGTTTTTTTCTGGATTAGGAACACGCACCAAAGAATTCATGTTCACATCGTTGTACTGAAGCATTAATCTCGTTGAATTTTATGGCCCAGAAAATCCTAATATTTTGCTTTGATCAATGAATAATTTGACCTTTCTTCGTACAAAGTCTTACATCAAGTACAATCAAGAGATGGAAGTTTGAAATTCTTTTCACACTTGGGATGCCTTTTATTATGGTTTATCTGGATGTTAAGAGAAAATGAGAGAAAAGAATAAAAAGAAAGAAAATAAGGTGTAGAGGAAATAGAGCAAAAAATGTGTTTGGATAAACAGAAAATGAAGAGAAAGTAAGCAAAAAGAAAATAAGAAATAAATTAAAATGATATATACATTCTTATTTTAATAATAATTAAACCTAGCATGCTTTTCTAAAATGGATAAATTGTAAATAAAGTCATTTTCTCCTAACTTTATACTTTTGAAAAAATTCTTGCATCAACATAATTCTAACAATCTATTTTTAACACTTACCAAAAAATAAATGAGACCCACAAAAAAGCAAGTGAAACCTTATAGATAAGCGAGTATATGTTGAATAAAAATTGATATAACTCACTTTTTATTGTGATTATACCTAAATATAATGTGTTAAACTTGCTTATGTCAAAACCTCTCGTAGTTTTCACTTTCCATGGATACAATGGAAGAAGAATTAAGTGTGTTTGGTTTACATATTTTTCATTTTCATTTTCAATAAAAATGAAAATAGATAAGAAAATACGTTTGGTTAAGTTGTGTGGAATATATTTCTTGAAAATATTTCTCGGATTCTTGGAAATTTTGAAAATGTCATTTCTTTGTTTTCACGTTTTCTTTGGAAACTTTTCACCGGTCTTTGAAAACATTTTCATCCAAAACACGGTGGCATTTTAGTAGTTATAATGAACTTTTATTACTTGTTCCATTTCCTATTTTTGTCTATCAATAGGTCTGCAAGTTTCTTCTCCATTGGAACCCATACAAGAATACGCATTCTCGAACCTTTGCAAGGAGCACAAATACACCTCCAAGATGTTCAAGGCCAATATGTGTCGCACAAAGCACCACCAGCATCTTGACCATTCAGCGGTGCAATCTGAAGCAACGGACCTTGTAGTGATGAAGATGCGTGGAAGTTGCTCATAGTGACTATGGAGGCTCATGGTGGAGGACGCACCGACAGCAGCTATGATTGTTGCCTTCAATCCTCCCCATCGAAACCCCGACCATCGCATGCACACCCTGTGGCCACAAAAAAAAAAAATCACCTTTGCCATCTGCATCGCGACCCCAAAAAGGGAAAAAGTCCGACCCAACCTATTCCCTCTCTAATCGCCACACCACCACCACTAAAGCACACTTGCTGCCGGCGATCTCACGCTGCCTGTGCCGACCTCTGCCTTCCACTCTCTCACTCTCATCTTGACCAAGCCCTAAACCCTTTGCCTCTGTTTACAAAACTCAACAGTGTGGGAAACCCAAACCCCTATTTTCAAGTCACAAGAACATTCCTTTTTTTTTAAAAAAAAAAAAACTATTTGCTGATTTCCAACTTTTATTTATTTACTTTTTTAAAATCTTTTTCATTCACCTCTCAATAACAAATATAATATTAAATTTAACATTGAAAATATATTTTGAAATCGGACAAATCAAACATATTTTCATTGTTTTCACTTTCTGAAAATAGGATCTGCTTTTATAAACTAAACACATTTCCTGATTTTGAAAATTTGAAAATGAAAATACTTTTCAGATAATAAAAATAAAAAATAAAAATAGGAAATATTTTCACAAACCAAACGCCCCCTAAAATATGGAACCCACAAGATACTTTCTCGTCCTCATGTTTTTCACTATCAACCAAACTAGAGAAGCTCTATTTTCAATGCATTTTCTTGCCACTAAATTTTCTATCCTCCTAGTATTTTTCTGTTGAACCGAATAGAGGGTTCTGTTGAACCATGACAAAATGGCCTCAACCCATGGCCAATAAGGTTTCAATGGTGGAGATCGTTAGTGTGACGGTAGTTGGTAACTATTCGACAACAATTGATGATTGTTCAATTATGGCTGAACATCAATCTAGTGGTGGTTCGGTAGCATCATGCAGTGGCCCGACTTAATAGATCATGTAACTCTACAATAGCACTAGAAAAAGCAATCCCGTCACAAGACAAAAGACGTTTTGACTTAATAGAACATTAATAATTTAAGGTCAATTTTGACGATACAATTTTTTTTAATTTTTTTAAAAATTAAAAGTCATATTTTTACTTCTTGTCACTAAATAATTTATAACTTTTCTTTAAGTTATTTTTAGTACTTTTTAAGAAGTTAAAATATCTAACTTCTTACGAAATATCTTCTAAAACATTAAAAAAAACACTTTTATTATTATATGTTTGAATATAATAAGTTATTTTTTAAAATTTATTTTTATATAAACATTTAAATAAGTTATTTATTTAAATGAGATCTTAATGATTTATGTGTATTACTTTGACAAAAAATAAATTGTCCCTCTTTTTGAATGGTGAGGGATCATGAAAAATTTTGAAGTTCAACATTTTCAAGGGTGCATTTGTTTATAATTTTTTTAATACAAAAATGACTTTTTTGTGACTTAAGACATTGCTTTACACATAAGCTATTCATATAAGGTTTTACTCAAAATCTTAAAAGCACTTAATAATTTATTTTTAGATTTTTAATAAAAGCTAATATGAATAATAATAACCTGCATTAAAAATAATCGCTTTTTGTATTAAAAAATTTGAAACAAATACACCCTAATTTATCTCATAGTTTTAGAACAAAATGAAATTTACGGGCTCTTTCATTCCTTAATCAAATCTCGAGAGTTCGATTCTTATATTGAAAATTGAGTAATTTTAAAATTTGTGATCAATATCTACCTTTTAAATAGGTATATAATATACAAAGAGGTTAGTTACTATGTCAGGTAGTGAATTCCGCGTGAAACAAATAAAAAAAGAACAAAATAAAGTTTTCGTATAATATAAATGCCGAATATAGATTTGAAGAGAAAAATAATTAGCCCAATCCCGATATAATGAAAAGGGGCCAGTGTTGAAGCTGCACGAGTTTTCATTGCTGAAGAAAGAGGCCAATGCCAACTTTACAATTCATGACAAAAAAAAAAAAAAAAGGTTAGAAAAGTGCATTGAAAATGAGTAAGCCTCATAAGGCAAAGAAACATGCTAGCACTAGTCGCCTAGTTTGTAGACAGATAGATGGCTTATTACCATGGACGGAGCTTGAATAAAAATTTTGAAGGCCAAAAGGATTCATGAGATAATAAAATTATAAGAATCAAATTAAATTAAAATTAATTGTATATCTATATATAAATTTTATAGCAAATAACTAACATGATAAATATTAATGTATATTTAGATTAATTCTGATATTAAAATTATTTCAATAATTGAATGCATTGATAATTGATTATTTTAAAATCAATTTTTTGTTTGGTTATACTGGCTCAAAAGTAATTTTTAAGTGGTGTTTTTTATTTGGGTTATATGAAAATAGTGACTTTTATATGATAAATTACTAAAAAATGTGTCAAATAATTTTCTATATTTTATAATATTTGCTACTTAGGATTATTTTAATAAAAGCATTAAGATGCTAAAGTAATTTTTTTTGCTTATAATAAAAAAATTAAAAATCTTTTTTCACTTATAAGTGAATTTCAGAATAAAAATTAATTTTTTTTATGTAAACATGTAAAGCCATTTCAAATTTAGATAAAAAAAAACTTTTTCTTTCTACATTATATTCCCAAACATATATCTAATATTGTCAAAAATTTTATAGGCATCCTTAAGAATCAAAGTAGAATACAAAGTTAACAAATTCATTATTTGTATTGAATATGCTCTTATAATTATTTATCTAATATAAAAAAAAACTAAAATGATATTTAATTATGATGTGATCTTTTTATCTTTAAGTAAAAGACAAGTTAAAAGATTTTAAGTCATAGAAAATCATTTACATAGAATAACATAATCTATATAGGATAACATATCACACTTCTTATTTATTATACATATTTAATTTTCATACCAACTATTTAAAAAATTAAACATATATAGAAAGATATAATTGGATGATATTATATAAGTTTCTTACATTTTTATTATATTAAAATTATTTTCTTTATATATATATATATATATATATATATATATATATAATTTTTTGAAAAAAATTTGGGGGACCATGGCCTCCCATTGTCTATACAAAGCTCCGCCACTGCTTGTTACAAAGTCCAAATCAAGCAAAGAATCCTGCCGGCAAGGTGCTACCCCAATCCAAGGTACTGTCATCTGGAAATGCTATCCTATGCACACCACCATGTTATTAAGAAGTGGCCTATTTAACTGAACCATTTTTTAGCGTCCAAAAATATCCAAAACTCTACTAAACTCTTCAAATTCTCCGTGGGAATCAATTAATTCCAATTTTTGATAATCAAGTAAGTCTCTGCTTCTTTTCATCTCGTTCTGTCAGGATTCAAAGGTTTTAGACCTTTTCCTCACACACAACACAGATAAAGCCCCCGGAAGTGTGGTGGTTACTATGGAAAAGCCAATATATTTTTTTATACAACAAAGGCACTCTTTTTTCTAAGTAAATCTCGGGTGCTAAACACTGTCTTATTCTTTACACAATACACAGTTATGCAAAATCTTTTTGTTTTGGTAGTTGTAATGCACTAAGCTATAAATCAATCATGTTTTTACCTTATAGATGGTCACAATCTATTGAACTGTTTTTCATGTGACGCCTTGCACTTGACCAAAACAAATCAACTCAGTATTCTCTGATATCTCCGTCTAATCGCATGTCATCATCATCATCTATGCGAATTCCTTGCAGCCTCTGACTATACATAGAGAGACACACAAAATTGGTATCGTTTTCATCGCTTCCGTCATCATTAAATTACAAATAATGTGTTTTGACCGAATCATAAAATAAAAGAACACGTTATCCTCTTCCTTTGAAACTCAAGATAAATAACACTGGGATTGAATCACCCTCTTCCTTCCACTCCTCCTCACGACACCGATACACCACAAAAAGATAAGATATATATTCCTTTTTTTTTTTTAGGGGTGATAACGTTTTCAAATAGTACCAAGCCTCATTAAACAAAAAATTTAGGTGAGAGAAAAAAAAAATATTCGTTTGCTTAGTTGGACTTTGAATTTTATCTGTTTTGCAAAGAAAGAGATTCATTTTTTTTTTTTAATCTTTCTACTTTCCTTTTTGCCTTCCGTCTTGTGATCATTGTCATTACCACTTTAATTGAGTGCTAAGAAACTAATGGAATAAATTAAGAATTTATTTTTGATATTGATTGATATAACCATATTGATTTAATTTAATAATTTAATATATATTACGGTTTGACTATTGTAGCAGAATGATACCTGCGTCCTATAATTCAATTGTGAGGGGTGGTGGTGGTGGTGCCTGTGGATCTCTCTTGCCGCTTGTGAAACCGGACCCAATACTCAAGAAGAGAAACTCTTCTTCTTGTTCTTTTTCTGCTTCTGTGTCTCTTATCTTCAAGTGTAGCAGTAGCTTCAGCATCATCACTAGCAGTAGTATCAAGAGGAAGAATAATAGCAAGAGTGATTCTATTTTTATGGGTTCTTCTAATCTGAGGACAGAAAACTACCTTCGCCACACGGAATCAATGAGGTATATGCCATCCGGGGCAGGCCACATTCCTCACCTCAACGCAGTCGTTCTTGGTGAATCTCTCGCCTCTGAAGAAGATGATTATGTTCTTCCAAGCAAGGAATTCGCTGACCAAGCAAATGTTCACTCCCCAGAACAGGTTTTCCATCTCTTCCTGAAAAAAATCTGAGATGCATATTCAGAGTGTTTTCTGGGTTTTCCTGGATTTTTGACTAAATTACAAATGAGAAGGGAAAAAGAAAAATTTTTCTCTGGGTTTTCATGGATTTTACTAAGTTACAGATGAGAAGGGAAACAATTGTTTTTTCTTTCTGGGTTTTGTTCTTTAGGCAGATTTTCAGGTAAAAAAATGATTTTTGTTTATAATTGTTGTTGTTGTGTGTGATTTGTGATCTGGCAGTATATGGAGATGTATAAGAGGTCGATTGAGGACCCTGCTGGATTCTGGTCTGAGATTGCATCACAGTTCTATTGGCAAAAGAGATGGGGTGATAAGGTCTGCGATGAAAATCTTGATGTCAGGAAGGGCAGCATCAAAATTGAGGTGATTTGTATTTTTGTTTCCATTGTATCCCATTTGGATCTCGCATACTTTTTTTTTTTAAAGCTTCTGTAGGTGATTTTGTTCATTGGCTGAGTGGTTGTATTGTACCTTTTTGTGTGTTTTTTCTCAGTGGTTCAAGGGTGGCATGACCAACATCTGTTACAATTGCTTGGATAGAAACGTTGAAGCTGGACTTGGTGACAAAGTTGCCCTTTACTGGGAAGGCAATGAGCCTGGTGTAGATGGCAGTTTAACTTACGCTCAGCTTCTCCAGCAAGTTTGCCAGGTTTGTTCTGACTTTCCAGTTTGTCTCTGAAGTTCCTCAAATTCAGGTGCTTGAACGTTGTTTGAAATTGGCCGAATGATTTAATATTTCTTTGTTACAGGTTGCAAACTACCTGAAAGATATTGGCGTGAAGAAGGGGGATGCTGTAATTATTTATT
This sequence comes from Dalbergia cultrata, assembly GCA_031216105.1. Taxonomy (NCBI): domain Eukaryota; kingdom Viridiplantae; phylum Streptophyta; class Magnoliopsida; order Fabales; family Fabaceae; genus Dalbergia; species Dalbergia cultrata. Next base: position 21,794,608 of record CM062353.1, on the reverse strand, counting down.
TACCCATGATCAATGAGCTTCCCATCACAATGCTTGCCTGTGCCCGCATTGGCGCTGTTCACTCGGTATCACCCAAAAAACTTGTCATTTTTTCTTGTTCACCTTTTTTTTTACTCATCTTCTCATGATTTTCAGAATGCTCGATAGGTTTCACTTGCCTTTTGAGTTGATACCTGTTAGCTTTTTGATTTGTTTAGGTTGTATTTGCCGGTTTTTCTGCAGAATCTCTCGCTCAGAGAATCAGTGATTGTAAACCAAAAGCTGTAATTACTTGCAATGCTGTTAAGAGGGGCTCCAAGGCCATTCATCTGAAAAACATAGTTGATGATGCCATCAATGATTCGACCCAAAATGGGGTGTCTATAGGTGGGATGTCATTGATTTTGTTTATAGTTTCAGCACCATAATCTCATCAACAAATATTGTGTAGTGTTAGGCACCAATCTCTCACTGAATAAATAGATGTATTATTGCACGCTAGAAATCCTTAGCAATGTGCCAAGAACCCTAAATCTGAATTACAGAAAGTATGAACTGTAGGAGAGTATAGAGTCTGCAGTCTCTCTTACATGTACAAATGAATTCACAAGACACCCTAACTAACATCCATTTCTCTTTGTTTATACTCACTAATCCCCAAACTAACTAACTTCCCTAACTAATCTCTAACTAATGGATCCTAACACTATTTCCCCCTAGAGATTTACCTGGCCCTCAAGGTGGGGTACAAAATATTTCACACCAAAAATCCACCAGGGTTCCAGATCTTGAAAAATAAGAGTATGATCTTTATTTCTTCGTTTGGGTCCAATTCTATTCCTTCAAAAATTATGTCTCCTTCTGCAAGGATTTGGGCTTGATTGTACTTTGATTTTGACTGTTTTGCTCTGTCATTTGAACAAGGCCACTACCGCACTTCCATCTCCTCTCAGTGTGACTCTGTCTCGGAAGTCCTATCAAGAACAGCACAGACGATCTCTTTTTCACCTATTTCCTTCTTGGTTTCTTCTTCGCTTCTTGATTCAAGAAGTTCTAAATTGGAAACTTCATTCTAGATAATTCTTGGCAAAATAGGACTGAAATCCGGCTGGTAGCAATGGAGTAATGCAACTTCGAAGGTAAACATTGTTGCATTAGGATTGCTTTGCTCCATAACCGGCACCATTTTAGCACTTGGCTAAATACCCCCTTCTCTGCCTTGAACAGCCTCTATGCCTTTGGTGTTCCAATGGCATCCCAAAACTGCCCTGCATAGATGATCCACGAGTATCTATTTTTTCCCTTCAAACACAGGAAACTCGTTATGCTCCTTTGTGATGGCCACAATCAGCGTCATCTTTTGCCGCAGCCCTCTCCAATTGCTTCCAGATCGCCCTCAGCATCGCCTCTACTGATTCCATCATCTTTTCCATCTTCGCAGCCGCTATGGAAGCTTTTCCCGGGCTGAAACAAAGCTCCTGATACTAATGTTAGGCACCAATCTCTCACTAAATAGATAGATGTACTATTGCACACTAGGAATCCTTAGCAATGTGCTAAGAGCCCTAAATCTGAATTACAGAAAGTATGAACCTTAGGAGAGAATAGAGTCTCTAATTTCTCTTACATTTACAAATGAATTCACTAGATACCCTAACTAACATCCATTTCTCTTTATTATACTCACTAATCCCCTAACTATCCCTACTTCCTTTATATTCCAACTTTTTCCCCCACATATTACAATTCAAACATGTATGTGTGCTTACACAAACACAGAGAGTAATATCAGTATAGCTAACATCATGCATCTCTTACTAGCTCATAAATCATAATCAATAAGCTTACTAGTTTGGAGACAACTCGATAGAATCTCATATGATGTATACAGCACATAGAAAACAGTAAGAACAATTTGGAATACATGTACTGTCACTATTCTAACTGAGTTCACTATCCAAAGTGTTGGCTCTGGCATGTTATCTGTCTGCTGCCTTGAGTGGTGGTTGTCCAAGCCATTTGACTTTTTCCACAATGTAACAGGCATCAATGACTTCCTTGTTTGTGCAGACACGTATACTATATAACCAATTTCTTCCTTGACACATTATGTTCACTTTATTAGTTTCTGACTTTTATTTATTTATTTATTTTTTGGTTTTGCATTTTTTTCCCTGTCTAAGCAGGTGTATGCTTAGTGTATGAAAATCCATTGGCATTGAAGAGAGAAGATACCAAATGGAAGCAAGGTCGAGATATATGGTGGCAGGTTAGTATATAATCTCTTTTTAGTTGCTGATAAAATGCTCTCACCTGACCTTTCTTTTATCCAAAAAAGAAGAAAATAAAATACTCTCATGGCCTGCTAACTGTACAAGTAAGGTGAGGTGAGGTCTGTCTTCTATAGTTGTGCAAAATGCCTAAATATTATGCCTAAGAATTACTAAGGATGCTTTTGGATAGCACTATTGGTGATTTTCTAAAACTTTTCAATAGTCAAAAGTCACTTTGTATTTGTTTGGACCAAATTATTTTTTAGTACTTTTTGGAAAATTAAAATATTAGCTTCTCAATGAAGTCCCTGCACAACTTTATAGGAACAAGCACTATAAATTAAAACAAGCACTTATGTTACAGCATATCTAAACACAAAGTAATTTATTCATAGGTTACTTTTCATAGAACTCATTTATACGAAGCTGTTATCATATAAGGCCTTAATTAAACTGGTTGCACAAATGGGACCTAATTCACGTAACTGTTTTGGTCTGCAATTTTGTTTCTGATGATAAGGTTTTCTATGAATCTTGAATTTCTCTTTAGGGGTGCTAAATGTGTTTTGAATGTTCACAGTTAATGCTTCTATAATTATGATAAAAGTTCATACATTGTTCCTTTTCTTGGCTTCTTTTTTACTTGTTTGCAGGATGTCATTCCTCAATATCCAACTACTTGTCCAGTGGAGTGGGTTGATGCAGAGGATCCACTTTTTCTACTCTATACAAGTGGGAGCACAGGAAAACCCAAGGTACTTGCTGGTTGTTATTACTGTAATTCGTGAGTTTGTTTTCCTTTTTCTTCTTTCCTTTACTTGAGGTTGCTGCTTTCTATTGGAAAAGGGTGTCCTCCATACAACTGGTGGTTACATGGTGTACACTGCAACAACATTTAAGTATGCGTTTGACTACAAACCGTCCGACATCTACTGGTACCCTTGAAAGTTCATCTTCTATATCCGTTTTATCTTTGAGATGCTCTTGATAAAAATTAGGTCAGTACTCATCTATTGTCTTTATTTCCTGACTACAGGTGTACAGCTGATTGTGGTTGGATTACTGGGCACAGCTATGTCACTTATGGACCCTTGCTCAATGGTGCAACTTGTATTGTGTATGAAGGGGTAATAAGTTTCAACATCGAACACATTGTAATAATTTATATGCATGATAGTTAGAGAAAAAGAATGCAGTAGACATGTTATCATTCCAATTGACAAAACTTCAACAATAAATTTATATATCTAGAATATACAAATTCTATAAGAAAAAATAATGTCCTGTACCAATGAATTTATAGGGCTGTCAGAAATGAAAGATTAATTCTCAGATAAGCAAATTTTGTGGTAGGATCAGGCATTTAGCCTCTATTTGGTGTAAAGCAAATAATCTTGTTAGACGATTTTCTCCCTCAGATATGTTGAGAGATATGGAAGCTATGCTTCTTTGACGGTTTTTCTCTAGCTAATTTTGGTTCATGTATAGAGGATCTATTTTCCTCCTATCTTGGCTCGATATGATTCTTCTTTTATCTCTTTTTTTTTTTACCCTTCTCTTTTGAGATCACAAGATAGATACGGAACAGCTATAAAGAAAAATAAATGGTTACTGAATATTCTTTGACTAGCTCCTTGGGCTTACCTCCATTTTTAAGGATGGGTTGGTATTTGGGTAGAGGTAGTAGCTTGGGTCCTTCCTAACCCTAGAAAGAAAAAAATGATTTTCTATAACTGCTTACTCTATTTTTACCAGTGAAATTGAACTGCTGAAATCCCCTTTAAAGTGATTTACTTTGCATGTCAATGGGCTGCTGTTTAGTTGATTGAAAGAATTTCAAGGCCCTTGTCATCAAGAAATCAACAATTTATGCATGGTCTTTCTTTTGGCTAGGTTATGGTTGTACGCGTCATCCTTGATTCCCCCAAGCCAAGCTTTGAAAATGCATAAAATTGTCCTAGCAACACATTTAGAAAGAGATATACTTACAGGACTTAAAAATCAGAAGTACAGTGCTTTCCACCAGCATCGTTATATTTTGATAGGAACCCCAAAATTGATAAGATGTCTGTTTGATGAGGAGCGTAAGGAGTCAGGCCCAATTGTGAATTCTGGAGGTATCTGACTACCGAGTGCTGAGCTGGCAAGGGAAATTAGAGGGAGAGGAGGATTTTTGGAGGATGTGACAAGTTACTCATATTTGTTATGGGTGTGAGACTGTGGGGGTAGGCAGGAAATTAGTTGGAACTTGGAGGGATAGACCCAAGCCTCTCGAAAGCTCAGGGTGTTACCTTCCTCCTGCTGTTGTTTCCTTCTATTTCCGTTAACAGAGCTTGTTTGTATCACACCAATACCAGCTCAAGTCCTGTAATATACCAGTTTTTCTCTTCTATATTTGGGTTACTAATTCTAGTACCTAGCTTATTTATTTGACATTGTAAGTTCATAGGTAGAAAATCATGAAATTCAAGGAATTTCAAAAAAATATCTCACCTTAAATCTGATAAATAACATGGTTGCAGGCTCCTAATTATCCTGATGCTGGGCGCTGTTGGGGCATTGTAGACAAATATAAAGTGACGATATTCTACACTGCCCCCACATTGGTGCGGTCTCTCATGCGTGATGGTGATGAAGTAAGATACCTCTATTCTTCCATGTGTACATATACCTGTGCGAAAATGATTTGTGAATAACTGCTCCTGGATACACGCACATGCACCCACCCCCAGCTCATCTTGTCTCTCTTGGTCTTCCCAGACCTATCATACATTAGTGCCAATTAAAGGTTTGAGAAACATAATATTGTTGCAATTTCCAAAGAAATGACCTCTTATTGTGTTTCGCATGAGGGTCGTCCATAATAAATATCATCACTTTTTTAATAACATTTTTTATTCATTTTTAGATATTATAAGCATCAGATATGTATTTTTTTCCCCAAGAATTTGGGACCATATGCTCTGTATCATACATTAAAATGCACACCTAGGTCGGATACATTACATGTTGAAGGAGTTGGATGAGGTTTTGTTCAGTTCTTCTTCTACTTATTTTCATTCAAAACATTGTGATTCTTGCAGTATGTTACTCGTTACTCAAGGAAATCATTACGAGTCTTGGGAAGTGTAGGCGAGCCCATAAATCCAAGTGCATGGAGGTTACTATCTTTTTTTTCCCTAATTACAACTTAATTTCCTATATCAAATAGCATTCTCATTCATTCTTTGATCATTCCCTTTCAGGTGGTTTTACAATGTAGTTGGAGATTCAAGGTGTCCTATCTCTGACACTTGGTGGCAAACAGAAACTGGTGGCTTCATGGTATTGTAACTTCCAATTTTTAATTTGATTCTAATTGCAGGAATTGAACATGCAATATAGGTTTGTTCCATTAGTGACAAATAATCAGTTGTGTACCCCATGTGCACGATTCAAGTGGTAATGGAAAGTTAAGTGTTATAGTCCTAGGTTCAATCTTTTGCGAACAAAACAACTATAACCAAGCCTTATTTCACTGGGTGGGATTGGCTACATTTGTGCATAAATAAATAAATAACAAAAAAAGGACTTATTTTATTTGTGCGTTTCTGATTTGTGACTTAATTCCACTGTTGCATGCAGATAACTCCAATTCCAGGTGCTTGGGCCCAAAAGCCTGGTTCAGCAACTTTCCCTTTCTTTGGAGTTCAGGTCTTTTACGCAACCCTCAGATGTCCATTTTATAACTTTATGAATCTGTTTGAACCTCTTTGCTAGTATTAGACTTTGCCTTCATCACTGACAAAATTTGCTGTCACTTTAGCCTGTCATAGTGGATGAGAAAGGTGTTGAAATAGATGGTGAGTGCAGTGGTTACTTGTGCATTAAGAACTCTTGGCCCGGGGCATTCAGAACTCTATATGGTGATCATGAAAGATATGAAACAACATATTTCAAGCCATTTGCCGGTTACTACTTCAGTGGTGATGGCTGCAGCAGGTTAGTGATTTACTGACATTGAATGCTCGTTAGTTATAATGTTCCAACTTCCAATTTCCAGGTTCTTGTGTACTCTCTTTTATTTGAGTCTAGTCTGTGTGAATTATGTTTCTGCAGTCTTTAATTCAAATTCAGGAAACACCATGAAGTCTGTGTGAACATGAAAAAAATGCATGGGTTAATTATGCATATTTAAATTTGTTTCAGGGACAAAGATGGATATCATTGGCTCACTGGCAGAGTTGATGATGTCATCAATGTCAGGTATTCTTTGAATTTCAAAAGCTTCTTCTAACTTTCTCAGTCTTGCAATTTTTTCTTCTACAGTTATAAGCATGCAAACATGAATAGAGAGTTGTTGCAACTTGCATCGATGCAGTCCTATATGATGTTCAAGTCTGATTTAGTATTGTTATTGCAGTGGACATCGTATTGGCACAGCTGAAGTGGAATCAGCTCTAGTTTCACATCCTAAATGTGCGGAGGCTGCTGTGGTTGGCGTCGAGCATGAGGTATGACTATATAATATGCTCCAAGTGTGAGGCATCAAGCATGTGTTTCTGTGTATGAAAAATAGTGAATGATTTCCTTGCAGCATTACCAAGTTACTGCTCCTCTATCTTAATCAACTACCATTACTACTGCAGGTCAAAGGACAGGGTATCTATGCATTTGTAACACTAGTGGATGGTGTTCCTTACAGTGATGAACTACGAAAGGACCTTATACTCACAGTTCGAAAGCAGGTCTGTACTTAATCCACTATATTGATGAGCTGCGAAAGGACCCTACGGTGTTCCTTACTGTGATGAACTATGAAAGGACCTAAACACATTTTTGAAAATTTTATAAAAAGTGGTAGTTTTGGCACCTTGGTTTAGTCAATGACAGCCTGGATGGTTCAGTTTTGTATGGAAATTTCCTTTAAATTATGTCTGGCTCTTTGAAGAGAGGATGAGCCTTAGTACAACAATAAGATTGCTATCTTGTGACTTGGAGGTCATATTTTCAAATCCTGAAAACAGTGTCTTTGCTTACGGAATAAGGCTACGCATATCCATGCTCCCTAGACTCTACTAAGTGGAGTCTTGTATACTGGGCTGCCCTTTATATCTGCCTCTTTAAAGTTGAGAGTATGGCACTAATATGCCTTAACAAATTCTCAAGTTAACTATGTTGTTGAGCTATCTTTTATCTCCTTCACACTTTTAATAGAGAAAAAGGATCATTTGTCTGCATTATTGCCAGAGTCATTGGCTTGTGTGTACTGTTTGATGCCTGGATTGACAGTTCTGTAAACATAACTTGAATAAAAACTTAATTTTTCATTTTCTTTTGTTTTTAATATTTCAGATAGGAGCCTTTGCTGCACCTGACAAAATCCATTGGGCACCTGGCCTCCCCAAAACAAGGAGTGGAAAGATAATGAGAAGAATTCTGAGAAAAATTGCATCCAGGCAACTTGATGAACTTGGTGATACAAGTACCCTTGCTGAGCCAAATGTGGTCAATCAACTAATAGAAATTGCTGATTCCTGAAGCCCCAAACTTTGTAATATGCACGGTATATTACAAGGACTTGTGGCCAATTTAAGGCTTTACTGAATTAGTAGTCAGAAGTGAAAAGACAATGTTTGCCTTTATATATTTGTAGTCTTATTTTCTGGGAATAAGCATTGCTCATTATTATGTGATAAAGAAGTAATGCTACAGTGCTTCTTTTTTGGGGCAAGAGTGTAAGGGTGGTTGTTAGATGAATATCATGTAGTGGTATAACCTACTTATAAATTCAAGGGTCAAGGCACATGTCATTCCGGAATAAATTCGGACAAAAATTTTGTCCCAAGTCCATTCAGAATATCTTTTTTGGTTTTAAATTTTGTCGCAAGAATTTTCCATTCAGAATATCCTTTTTTCGGTCTTTGTAGGCAATCTAATTAGGAGGACCTCCTTTTCTGCCTCGCACCCGAATTGTTCTTGTTTCCCAGTCGTTTTGAAAATCAAAGAGATTGAACTGACATGTCTTTTGGTTTATGGTCCAATCAATGATTCATTTATTATTATTTTTACTGTCTTATCAGGATATCCATTGTCGGATACAGTAACTAATCCTCTTGCATACTATAGGCTTATTAGAAGAGGTAGACATTGGCTATTGGTTTTTAAAACTACTCTCTTTCTAGAATGATGATCAAACCCACAGCATATCGATTAAGGAAAGAGTTTCAATTTGTTCAATTAATTTAATTTGTGGTTAAATTATTATAATTAACGAGCTATCAAAATTTTCACCTGGAAATATAACTAATTAACCCTGCATTGGTTAAGAATTTATAAAAACATTGGTCCTAACCCTGCATTGATTTAAGAATTATATACAAGTGTATGTTGTTTTTTGTTGGGTCAGATATAGAATTGTTGTATTCTGTCATCAATCACGGCGTATGCAACCGCAGATCTGCTCCATGACCAAAAAGAGACAAAAAAAAAAAAAGGGAAAAAAAACTGATTTGCTAACAAAGGAGCAAGATACAAAAGTTGTTGATTGTTATTGAACAATGTCATTATAGAAGTAAGCAGCTTTTGTGCATTTTATTTGTCACTTGTGTGATACACGAGAACCCTCAAAGATGAATCTTTTCCAGTGCTCATTGCCCTGAGACAAGGAGTTACTTGTCCAGCGAAATGATAATTATATGCAAGGCTGAATTCCATCTAATCCTTTTCTTACTTTTTAAAATCCAAATAATCCTAGGTTTCTAAACTAAAATGAATTGTTGTGCATGATCTAGGAGCACACATTAAATATCCTCAAAGAGTATACAACAATCTCTCAACAGTCCAAGATATTTTGTACTTATTTCAATAACAGCCGGGGGGTTTAAATGTTGTGGGCAAACCTTTTGGGTAGGCAGAGATTAAAGGAAGAGTTAATACTTATTTTAATATTTAAAACTATACATGGGAATCACTTTGGTTCTTGGAATTTAAGATTTGAGTTAGTCTCTAATTTTATAATTATGAATCACATTCATCTTTAGTGAGAAAATTCTAGCAAATCACTAGAATAATTTTTGTGTAAAACTTAGTATTTTTACGGATTAGTTTGATTCAATGATCTATGTTTAGAGGAAAAATATAAATCATTCATGCTTTTATGGTTTGTTTGGATGAGAAAAGAAAACGAGAGAAAAGAAATTGAAATAAAAAGATGAAGAGAAATAGAAATGGAGAGAGATTTCTCTTCTGATATTTGGATTAAAAAAAAAGAGTTGTATCGAAATGCATTAATCCTTATGTTATTAAAAAAATGTTATTTTTTTTTAGATTTTAGAAGGATTTTATAGATAAAATAAATAAATGATTTTACAATAATTTTAATATAAAATTTTTTTATATAAAATTTAAATTATAGAAAAATTATTTTAGAATAGTTTTTTAAGTTAAAATAAATATAACACATTTTAAAACTTTATTTTTCTTAATGGATATATACGTCCTTTCACCTAACTTCTCTTTCCCATATCATTTTCTGCTCACATGATAAAAAAAAAAGTTCGATGCTGAACCCCACCAGTTCACTTTTCACTTCCCCCTCAATTTCTGTTGATCCAAACCGAGGAACTCTTTCCCAATGCATTTTCTATTCTCCATATTTTCCCTTTTCTCATTTTCCTAGAACCAAACACGTGCTCAAAAACTAAAGTAATTCCCAATTCTTCCCCCACAAAAAAACATACAATTTTAATATATTAAAAGTATGTATCATACTTTCACATTTCAATATATTAAAATTATTCAAATTCTCAAAAATAACTATTAATATGAAATAAAGGTAATATAAGAAGTAATGACTAATTAATTATATTTTAAACTTTAAGAATCAAAACTATCTTTTTCACACCAAACTACCGAAACCCCACATCCCGGGTCAACCGAAGACCCTGGTTCATAGCATGAAGCTCAAGCTTCAACACCCCAGTAGCAGGAGAGGCTCCCTTAGCTGAGAAACACGTGTCAATCTCGATTCTCTGACCGAATCACACACCTGTACCCCAATCCCACTAGTTACTGATGAAGCACAATGCCATCAGTATTAACTTTGACACAACCAACAGGAATTAGCTCCAGTGATTTATATGTAAATGGGAACATAAAAAATTGCAGCTTTGAATCTTCACCCGGAAACAAAATATCACATTCTGCACCACAATAAAGTCCACAACAAGAGACAAAACATCACGACATCACAAGCAGGATTGGCTCCAGTTAATGTAACCAAAGCCACCGCCCTTGAGAATTCATAAAACACTTTAAGCACATGTATCATCGAATTGAATTATGATTTCCCAAGAAAGTTGACAACCTGCTATTCCTTCATGAGTCACCCCCAGATCAACTAAAATAGTAAATGGAAAAGAAAATAAACAACACATGTATGATTGATGAAACAACAAAGGAACTAGTCTTAGAACAACAAAATCCAAGTGATGTCTAGCGAATTTTTATAATGCGGGGTGCCGAGCACTTCATTCATTTGTCTGAAAACCAAGGAAAAGCTCGGCAGTAATAGTCGCTTAATCAGAATCTTCATACACTTCTCCATCATCAGATAACTCATCGAACGATCTGATGTCGAGCTGGTAGCGAAGGATACCGCCGATGCCGCCAAAGCCTCTACAAAATTGTGATCCTTCTTGTGATTTGTTGGTCACAAATTCCAGTGAGCATCCAAATCGTTTGTACTCATTGGCAAACCACTCAAGCAAGGGCATCTTCTCCTGAACCTCCAACTCCGCAGAGGTGGCCGCATCCCGGAAGTTGCTTTGATCAGCCTCTTGCTCCTTGTTCAAGTGCTTTATGACAATCTCACCAGTAGTAGCATTTTTCAGTACATACCTATTAATATCCAAATTCTCCCACACGATGAGTGTTTCCACCGCACCCATCTCCAGAGCCTTCAAGGTGTCATCAACCCCAAATACATACTTCCCAGTATCCTGGCTGATCTCTTCAAAGTATTTTCCTATCAAACGTTTCTCTTGTATGAACTTCACATTTGATAAAATCTCTGCAGATAACTCAATAGCTTGATTAAAGCCATTTTCCCCACCATAGGAAACGTCAACCACATTTAATATTTTTGCTTGCAGACGAGGATCAAACATGTCAGACTGACTCAGCTCAGTCTTGAAGTCAGCTGAACCGGCAAGTATAAGTCCAGCAACATTGGGCTGACTAGTAGCAGGATTGATGAAAAACTGAGTAGCAAGTTCTGCAGTCTTCCTAACATAATTGTGCCGCTTTTCCATACGAAGACGAGCAAAACGCAAAGCTGACTGCCCTCCTCTACCATGTTTCTTTGGTAGATCAACAGTAAATTTATGAAGCACCTCGCGAGTATTGCCACTTAAAGTCCCAAAGAGGGTGCCATTTCCATCCATAACAATAAAACCAAACTTGTCATCAGATTCTAAAAGTTCATTTAGAGCTTCTGTGTGAAACTTGTTATCACAAAGATAAAGTGATGCATTGATCGGCTTGAAAGGTTCAAAATCAATTGTCACCTTCTTTTCCTTGCCATCTTCAGTAACAATGGTGCCAGTATAAAGGACCAAACCATTTGGAGGAACCTTGTTGTATAGTTTTAACCTCTGCTGAGCAGAAGTAATGGCTCCCAACACAGACTGCCGGTTCACCCTACTTTTGATGTTTGAAGCAGTACCAAATTCATCACCCAACATCTTAGTGACACGAGATATTTGATCTCGTGGGGGCATAATCAGAGAAATCATGCTGGTACCATTTCCTCTAGCTGCCTCCAATGCTTTAATCAATTTCTTGATCTTCCATATCTCAATGTTCTTGTCTGATTCATGACCATCAGCCATTGCTCGTGATTAACAGGTATTCTACAAACATAACCACAAATATGAGAATGGAAGCAAATTTAGCAAATGTCACTTGACAGCCAGTTAACCAGTACACAATAGCAATTTCAAAACCACAAATATATATATATATATATATATGAATGATTGAGACAGTATCAATACAATTACGAAGGAATATTGCCAAAAATACATGTTTAGAGATGAAGGAAGAGTGAATCAAATATCAGTAAATTACTTAAATGCTTATAGACCAACAACAAAGCATGTGCAGCACAGGATTGAAGTTCTCAGTATGTTTTACTGTCTCAGCACAAAATTCAACTCTAGGCTCCAGGTGTGATTAAAATAATGACATCTTACATCAAGCACTTGGGTTTTGTTGTACGGTGTATTTTGATATTTTGTTTTCTCAACTTAAACGAAGGTAAAAGTATAACTGTGAACTCCCAAAAGGAAATATAACTATCACTCTTGAAAAAGGACATCTGAGCTTGTTAATTGGCATTCTTACACATGCACAAGATGAGACTACATTGAAGATCTGTCAACCTAACTTTCACATTTTTCATTTTTGGTAACAAGAATTGCTTTAATATGGCAACAACAACAACAACAATCTAAGCCTTGTCCCACTAGCATGTTTGGGGACTCCTCAAAGCCTTTCTTCTATGGAAAAAGCTGCTTTTAGAAAATCAAACATGTTTGCTGAAACAATCAAAATGGATTATAATCATAAGCCTAATAATTTTAAGCTAAAAAATACCTCATAATCATAAGCAACTTTTAGAAACATTTCATTATAAGCAAAAGCTAATTATTCTAAAATTATGATATTTTTACCAAATTAACCTCAAGTATCAACTATTATATATAAGCAAATCATTTCATATTCTTTTAGTAATTTACTATACAAAAGTAATTTTTTCATACAATCCAAACAAAAAACACCACTTTCAAATTAATATATCCAAACATAAATTGATTTTCGGATAATCAATGATATAAAAAATGATTATACATTAGTCAATTATTGAAATAATTTTAATTTCACAGTTTTTCCCAACACATACCAGATAGGGAGGGTGAACTACATAGATCATTAAAGAAATCAATCTACTACAAGGAAAGGAATTTGATGTGTAACTTCAATAATGCATTTGATTTAGATTTTTTTTAAAATAATGACGAAATTTAAATTTTATATATATAAATGAAAAACCGAAAACTGATTTTGTTTTTTTGTAAGCTACTCTTTCTGGCTTCTAAAAAAAATGCTGAAACTGATTTTTTTTTTTAATATTCTGGTTATTCTTTAAAAATTATCGAAACATACGAAAAGTGATTTTCAATCCAAAAGAAATCCAATCCAAACACCCCCTAATTAATATTCATGAAGACATGAACCCCTTCTCAATCAATCAACTCATTTTTTTTTTCGGCCCATCCTTCTCAATTTCCTATCTTAAGAACCAAATCTGAAAGACCCACGTTTCGTATTATCATTCTCCTCTATTTTTGAAAAACAAGGAAAGCGCCCACGTTTTAGTCAAAGCACGGAAGACTCGAGTCAAATTTCGAAAAAAAAAAAAAAAATGACATGAGCAAGCCAAGTAACATCAGCGAAGTGGAAACAAACAACCCCAAAATACCACCTGTACCCAGAAAACGAATCAAATCACACATGGAAACTTCACATCCCAAAATACCAACCAAAGAAGAACAAAAAATAAAAATAAAAAAAAGAAAACAAAGAACACAGCTCGATCGAATCTGAAAAAGAAAAGCAGATAGAGAAAACAGAGAAATCGAAGAAGGGTCAAAGGAAAATGATTGATCGGAGAAGAAAAGGGAGTGAATTGAAGGAAAGTTTGAATCAATTCAACAAAAACCGTACTTACCTGTAAGTGCGAGATTGGGATTGGGATGAGAGGGTGCGCGCGCGCCTAGGGTAGGGTTTTCTTTGCTGCGCTAAGTCACACTCACAATCACAGACAGTCACGTGCCTCTTCAAGGCTGTACCCTTTTTTGTCTTTTTAACTAACAAATGGCTTCTTATTGCAGGACCCACAACCGCCATGTCCCAAGTCCTCAAAATTTCTGCTCTAGGAATCTTCTCCTTTTCTTCCTTCTTTTTTTATTCAAAAAAAAAAAATAGTTTTATTTAAAGGGTGAGTTTTAGCGTAATTTTACTTAGTACTCTACCATGTAAAAAATTATCACTCGATTATCTTGAGATTTGCTAATATAACATTGCCATTTTCTATAAATATTAACTTATTAATTTATGTAATAAAAATAATAATATATGACATGCACATAATTTAGCAATAAAATTATAATATTTTAAAAAATATCTAACTTATGTATTGGCTAAAATGCCCCTTTTATCATGATTTATAATTATAAGTATTATCATTATGTGATAAAAAGTATTTTATTCACTAAATATGTTAAATATTGTTAAAAGATTATAGTTTTTTTTATTAGTAATCATGTATATGTTACATATTATATTTTTTGTCAATAAAATTAACAAACTATTATCTTTAGATACAGGGGAGATCAATATAATTTTAGTGGATTTTGAAGACTTTTAGCTACAATTTTTCAAAATAAAAATTTGTTGAGTGTAATTATCTAAACCTGATTTACGTTTAAAAGAGAGGGAAGTAAAACAAAATATTATCGATCCATTGCTATTTTGATTTTTTCCCCCTAAACCATTAGTGTCTCCCTAACTAATTTAAGACTAGATTGTTTCCTTGAACATTGGGACTTGAGCCTGAAATCTTGTTTAATAAATACAAGTGTCAAAACTCTTGAATAAACTAAATGTTAATATTTTGTATTTTGATTTGATGTCTTAATTTTTTTTTTCTAAGGAAACAAGAACTGCTACGGCTAATTTACATCGATTCAAAGATATTAAAGATGGATGCAGTAAGAGACAAATGCCATAATTCTCATGAATAGAGATATGATAATGCTGAAAATTACAAATATGGTATAATATATAAAATAAGTATGAATTTAACATAAAAATATGAATATAAAATTTATATCGTTATCTAATCAAATATTTCAATTTACATGATTCTTCAAGTAGTTGAGGTAATAATTAAATATATTAGTTCATGTGTCATTACATAATTGAATGATTGTATAAAATTCTTTTACATACTCAATGTATCAAAATTAAATCAATTATTATAAACATAAGACTTAATACCCAAATCAGTCTCTCAGACTTGCATCGGGGAATAAGTTGGTTCCTCAAATTTTTTAAAAATATCAAATTGATCCTTCATACAATCCTATACAATATATGATGGGACTATTTTATCCCCTTTTTAACTATATGGAACTATATAGAGGGAATATGATAGACCAATTTGAGATTTTTTAAATTTAAGGGACTAACTTATCCTCTTATGTGAATATGAGAAACCAATTGAGGGTTTTAGTCTAAACATAATAAACTACTTATCTTCTATGAATAAAAATTTACGCTAATGGGAAAACTCATCTCAATTTAGAGTTAGAGCACACTTCTAGATTCATTGAGCGTTTTTTCGAATTATTTTCATATCATCTGTTAGTAGAAAAAACTTGAAAATTAAACTCAAGTCATATGGCGATACATGATTGATAGGTTGAACAAGTGAGTGCAGCTCGTTGGCTATAAAATACTTATTTTATTGTTATGAAATTTCCATTCATAAGGATAAAAAAAATTTCAAATATCCATAAAATATCACACACGACACGCTCCGTCTTCGACCTTGGACCATCAGCCAGTCTTCATCATGTGCCTCATCCGGGTTTGTCCATTACGATAAAGGCACCGGGATTAGGAATTCTTCGAAGCCACCTCCCTCTCCACAATTCCATGCAGCACTTGAGGGGAATGACCATTGTGATCAAACTCAAGAGCTTAGATGAACTCATTTTTGCGGGTAAGGCTATGTTACAATCCCTACTATAATGCCAATAGCAACCACAAGCACCATGCACCTATGATGTGAAGTCCCTCATATTCAACAATCAACTAGTTTCCATCTACTCGAACCTTACCCCCAACTAGTAAATACAGGCCAATCTCCACACAGAGCCTAGCAAATTACCCCCAGCACGCTTCGAAGTATCATAGACGCAATGAACTGTGGTGTCTAGGGCTGGAAAGATAGATAGATAATGATCAAAGAACATCCAGGGTCCTCCTTCTATCAACATGTTGCAATCTTCCTCCATATCTATTCAAAGCCACCACCCAATTTCTATAGCTCCTTTAACCTGTCCCTCAGCATCATGAAGCCAACGTTCACCCGGGAAGTTTCACCACCACTGACCCTTGAAAGGAAGCTCCGAACCCATCTAGCACACTCGGGTCAAGGTCGAACATTGTCTAGATATATATGATCCTCTCCAACAAAATCAATTTTCGGTAAGACTTTCGTCTAGAAGATTTCCTAGGATAGGCCAAGGTTCTAGGATAACCATACCCGACAAGTTCTTAAAAGACTAGGGTGAGGTCCCCGGTGGCTCTTCGCCTCCATCCGGAGGTTTTTCGCTCGTTGCCGCTCCCCTACAATTCTTTCATCAGTAAAATCTTATGCCAAAACTAGAATAGTGTTTAATGATTACTTTGTTAAGAGTACAAAATGACGTAAATTCAATGCCTAAAAGGAAATATTATGACAAACCAATTAACATGAGTAAAACACTTCTAATGAATTTTATATCATATTGTTCTTTTTTAGTATCTCACATGTATCCTTTATTGAAGATAACCCCAATTGAAGACACAATTAGACAGGAATTAGGCCCGTTTGGTACACAGTATAAGGCTTGATAGTATTAATTAATACTAAAGAGCACATTTTTATCATATGTTTGGTGTCACATATAATAGTATATTATACAGTCAAACCATTTTTATTCTATAATGATAGTATTAAGTTAGCAGGTCCCAAGACATGATAACACCTCATAGTATTATATTACTAGTGAATCCCAGATTAACATTTACTTAATCTTCTACCCCTTACCCCCACCCAGAGTTGGGTAGTAGCCAGTCGCCCTCGCCCACCACCGGTCACCCTTGCCCCTCACCAGTTGCCTTGTCGGTCGCTGCTCACTACTCGCTTGTCCACCGCTAGTCATGCAATGCATGAAACAATGAATAGTATAAAAACTTATACAATGGACTCCTTATACTATACTATCACATATTGTACTATCATATTTAAAACTATTAAACCTTATACTATACGATGTACCAAACAAGGCTTAAATGTCAATTTGACTAAATTGCATTATTTAATTTGTTTTCATAAATTCCCTCTCAAAAAATAAAAAAGGTATTGTATTTAATCGTCTGTTACAACATCAGTAAGAGTTCAATTCAAATTGTTTTTAATGATATTATTTAAATTAAGATAATCTAGCAAGAGATTAACAAAAAATATTTTTGTGACAATAGCACTGAATTGAATTAAGCTTATTTGTAAGTACCTATTATAAAATTAGGTAATAGTATTGGTTTTGCAGCTGTGCAGAACAACGACAAGATTACTTGACTCCGATCCATTTCAGTTGAGTAGATTAAATGAGAAGATTAACTGTAGGCCAGTAGCACCTTATAGATAGTTTACTGGAAAGAAGGCTTTGTTCCATGGGGGGTTGACCTTCCTGCGTGGTTTGTCATAATTGAAAGAATCAATACCAAGGTCAGATGGCATAAACTTAATATATTACCTACAAATCAGTCTCGCTGTGTGTTGAGTTATAAAGAAGAGAAGGAGTTACTCCATTTATTTTTCACAAGTGACTTCCCATGCGCATTGTGGACACGTTGGCTGAAAATATACAATTTGTGCTGCTCTATTGTGTTACAGAAGAATGTTTTTTTTTCTTGTGTGAATCTTTAATGTCTATAAAATTTCATGGCAATAGAAGAAAACAAGGATGAAATGCTACTTTTCAGCATCGTGGTGTATCTGGAAATGTAGGTTCAAGAAAACAATAGATGAATATTTCTTCAAATGCCATTTTTTGAAAGCAAACATCTGTGTGTGGAGATAAGCAAATGATGGAATCATGGACTGAACAATGGTCAGTTAATTCCTTGAAATAGGGTGATTTGGGAGTGTGCTTCCGCTAAGCATACTACGAAAGGAAATGTTTCAAGGATTAAAAGTTATGCATGAATCTCCCCAAAACGGTCGAGGACTGAAGGCAGCAACGGCCATATGGCTTTTGATATAGATGAGATTGCTGAAGCAATCGAAGGAGTTTTTAGTTTCAAATTGTGGATAAATTAGGTGGGTGTGAATCTCGGGTGTTTAATTTTGAATCCATAACTGCTAGAATCAGGCATGATTATCCACCCTTTTTACGTTGGGTATATTGGCCATGTGTGTTCTCCTCGTCACATTTTGTTGTGAGTTGAGACTTTGGATATATATATATATATATATATATATACAAAAATAAAAGTACAATTGTTCAAGTTATTTTCTGATCCTTTCATCCATCCATTGTTGCCAAACTCATTATAGTTGAACAAAAATAACTACTTTTATTACAATAATTATTCAAGTTTTCATGCGGTACAATGCAAATGACTACAGATGTCATCAATTTCCTTCCCTCCCATCAAAATTTCTACTCCCAGCTATGGATTCTCCTTCACGGATATCCTATACAATTTCAAAAGGAGAGGGGTGAGGACGTGGATGGGGGAATCTTTCCTAACCTGATTTTTTGAGGGCCAAAATTGTGGACATGTACTGTACAGAGGACAAAAAATACAGAAAAATAATAATGAAAAATGGTGGGGGCATTTTAAGAGGCTTGGCACCAGAGTTGATTAAATATGCGACTATACATAACATACCTCATCAATTTACAACCAACCATGCAGGTACCTCCAGCAAAAGACATGGTGCCTCTTCAACTCCAGTAATTTTGAGTGCGGGTAACACATCAGTTAATGTCACATTGTCATGCAGTCTTCAAGTTAGGTTTGGAATATTTCGGTGAGCGTCGGCAAATTCCCGAACAAGACGCTTTAAAACTCTGCCACCCTTCCCTTGCATATGCCCAAAATTACTCTTCAATCCATCGGAGTTCTTGCTCTCGAGATAATCTGAGGCCGCATTCACAAGGGCCTTGGACCAAAGTGGCACTAAGGTCTCTGCTTCTCCATGATTTAGGTACTCAGCAGGAAGAGCCTGAACCTGAAATCTCAAATTGTCAATCAAAAGGGGAAAATGGCAGTTGAAAAGGAATGAACTAGAAATTCATTAGATCACAGCGGAAAAATAGACAGAGAAAGTCATAAATTTTTACGACATGGCAATTACTAATAGAGATGCATCAGATAATACACACAATGGAGCAGATAGTTAAAGTTCCATACCAATGCACAACAGCATACCTCAGCATCCATAAGAACATGATAGCACATCTCTCATTTTTTTTTCCTAAATTGATATAAATGCAAACATCTGTCGATCCCCAATTCTCAGCCCTTACTTTTTATATTAAAAATAAAAAGAAAAAGTCACCACATATTGTTCAACCTGCACTTCACTAATTTTTTTTTTCTTCCCAAAATTTGATGAAAGAGGAAATTATGATTCTTGTAATTATTGACAGCTTCATTTCCATATTACCAAACAAATCTTCAAGCTGAAAAAATAAGGTAAAAACATCCATGCTTTAGGTTGTCTTATCCAGGCGGATAATAAATCAAAACCACTCGTGGCTCAACTCAAGTAAGGCTTGGCTCAAGCCTGACACTGTCTAGTCAAGGAAAGCCTAAGCCTTGATGCACCCAGCTAGTCAACTCATAAGGCACACAAAAATTGCGTGCATGTACTTTTAATCCACATATCAGCAAAATGGTGCACCAAACACATATTTTAGATTTTTAATGCATGTTTAAACCTCAAAAAAGAAAAAGGATGGGTGCCTAAACTGGAGAAATTATATCATATAGACTCTAGTTCCCCAAGCTGCCTCATGTACTAGTTCAAAGTTGACAATCTTCAAGAAGCTCGCTGGAAGAGTCCAGCATGTTGGAACACAGTAAGCACCACCCACTAATCTAGCTAACCCACTTTAAAATTATGTTATCCAGGAGTACCACAACAAAATCACAAATTTTTATTGACTCTTCCATAGTCCAGCATTTCACCTAGCTCCTTGGGCTTGGTCATTCCCCCCATTCAGCAAAAGTCAAACTTCATCTTTGACTTTTTAGCTCATTCATTGAACAAGCTGACACAAAGCCAGCTATTGTTTGGCTCTCAGCTCAATTTTCCTAGACCCATAAGTGCAAACCAGTAGGCCATATTCCAGTTAAATGGACCAGAGTTTGGATGAACTGAACTATATAAGTCCATGTTACGAAACATATGACGCAAATATTTCCATGATCAAGTTCAGGTTCAAGTGTCATGAAAATAGGAAATTTAGAAGAAAATCCAACTCTAACTGCTAGTTTCCGTATAGCACTAGTCAAACAAAACAATAACACAACTTAAAGGGATCATAATAAATACATATGCAAGCAAAAGACAAGGGACAGAGACCGCTGACTGTAGCCATCCATGCAGAGTTTGCCAGCAAAGTATAGCCTTCAATGTTGTTCTTTCGGATAATGTGCAAATTGCTGCCAGCTGTTGGAGAATTGTTGCACATTTGTGAACCTACCATGTAAAGATAATTCTTTAAGCTTCTTACAAAAGCCCCTATGTATTAGGCAAAAGGATCAATTAATATTGAAACAATATAATGAAAGCTAGGGAAGGGGCAGGGTGGAAATAAGTATAAGTAACTTGAACCATTCAAACAATTGTGAGTTATGAACATATTAAGACACCAATATGGTTAAGTAAATGGCAGTAATCATTTCCAAGTGAAGGATTCATCAGCATATTGCCAAATTGACTAAAACCTATAGGGTGGATCGAAAAGCCTATTTATCAAATGTGTACTATTTTGCTTCACTCAATTTCTTGCTTCTGTGAATCACAAAGTAATGCCAAAATTCTATTTTTCCTTCAACAAACCAGATGTCAAAGCACTGTTAGACCATAGGTCCTGCATAAATAACAAATGACTACAAAAGCTGTGATGGGCAACAAAGATTCATTTCTAAGTAAAATATGCATTGTAGTAATACAGGGTAGCTTCCCACAAGAGAATTATTTGAGGATAATGAAGTAGCCAAACTTCATGCTAGCACAACCAATATGAATACCTCCATATTTTATCATTTCCAATTGCTTCTACTTCGTTCTAAACATGTTTAGTTCCTCAGGAGAATATCAAAGTAATTCCTTTAAAACGAAGACCAAGATACTTACTCGTGACATTGCAGATACACCAAGTAAAGCATACACCACGTTAGAAACGAGCCCCTCACCACTGTGAGATATGACATGAATGGCTGTGGTGTTGAATGACCCTTCAATAATACAATTGATATGTTCTAACAAAGAGACAAGGCCTGCATCTAAGAAACCTGAAGAGTAAAAGAAAATGAGAGTCAGTCCTCATTTAATAAGATGAGACATGAAAAAGAAAATGCACATAATGAGAGTGCAATTACAAAGTCAAGGGAAAAACTCTTCTAAAGTGAGTTTGTTTGTAAAGTTAGCAAATAAGGAAATATCCACCCTTGATTTTATGTTGAAGTATGTCATTATCTTAAACCTGCTTAAATTAAAAGGTGGACACACCATTACACTATAAAGAAGCCTTGTCTCAAAGTCAACTATTGGCATAAACCATTCCAGAAATCAGTATAATATTGAGATTTATTCCTAAATGTGAGTCAGCTGTATGATTTTCATAAACAATTCATGATATTTTTCATTCTTAGACTTGTACACTCTATTTCACGCCTTTCCACTTAACAGAAGAAGGCATTTACTTTTAAAATTTGCAACTTACAATTGTGTTTTGCTTTCCAATATAAATCCTAATAAAACTATGTTTCAGTTGACCATTACTTTACATGTGCAACAAATATCAAGGCCAAACAAGAAGTAACAAATTTTTCTTACAAGACAAATATGACATTGCGGCTAGAGCTGCTCCACGATGCATCGCTGTGCAACATATAGCTGCTTTTTGGATAGAAACTTCAAGAAGAGAACCACAAGCTGAAAGTGCATCCTGTAATAAATCACCCCGCTGGTTAAGAATAAAAATGCAGACTTCATTTCTCCCACAGATAATAAATCAAACCAAAATAGTAATAAAACAATCCACAACTAGTTTCTTTGACTTCACTGAAGAATCTTGACCCCCACACCACTTAAAAAAAAATAGGCAGTTAAAAAAACAAAAACCTTGTTACAGGAACGGATAAATGTGGATGCAAAATTGGTGTAAGCCTCCACTAAGTCAGGTTCTTGGTCACATATGTAGGAGGAAGTTAGAGCCATAACAGAGGCTGCATGAGTAAATCTTTCAAATGTCGTGACAAATAAAGGTCCGTACTCCTCTTGGTGACCACACTCTTCAATGACAATGGAAGCTGTTTTGAATCAGGAAATTAGTAATGGTTCACGAAAAAATCTCAGGAAGAATCAACATTATATTATCAGAACCAATTTCATAATTATGAAAAGGAACACTAACTCCTGATTTTATGTGTTGTCATATAACAACATAAACAGATGAATTAAAAAAAATATTAACATTAAAATAAACAATTAAATAATAGCTTGCATAAATAGAAGACTGCAAAATTTGCAAATTACAATATTCACAATCAAGTGAGGTGATTTGATGATGATCTACGACATAAATTAATATGAACCTTTAAATCATCCAAAAACCCCTTAATAAAAAAAGCTAGGCCATGGCCATTACATACTACTAAAGAGAAGGGAGAAAAGGAAAACAATCAAAACAATGTAAAAATATAATCTATCAGCATACAGGGTAAACTACTTCAAGTACTAAATGAGGCATGTACATTAGAAAAAATAAACAAAGAAAACTACAAGCTAATTGTATTTAATAACTTGACAGAGTTAATATCATTTTTTGAAATAGTAAATATGAATGATATATTTCTTACATGAACAAATAAAAGTTCATATTTATTATACAGATACCACATAACACCTTTCTGAAACATGCAAAAGAAAAAGCACAAAAAAAAATAATAATAATAATTGCAGATTATCCTTTGTTCTGCACACTATGATGGTTTTCCCATTTTGTGTCTGTTAAATATTAAAACAAGAGTGAATATAATTAAAAAAGATGGCTGATCTTAATTTTCGTATCAAAATTATTTACTAAAAAGGGTATAAAATTTAGTTTTTAAAAAATATATACAGATTTGACCTATGTGCGTGCGCCCATGTACAGGGAGAGAGAATGTCAATGAGATGAGTGGTTGCTCGTGAGAATAAAAGAGTAAATCTCAACCCCATGATTTGACGTTAATGATCAAGCTTCAAAAGCACACTAAGACAAGACACTGAAAGGCCTCAATGTCTTATACTGGTTTAGGCATCCCTATTCAATGAGGCGAGTGCTTTTTCTGCTTTAATGGTGCTTCTGTTACTCGCCTGGAGTGCCTTAATCACAATTAGAGAGATTTTGTTTTAATATTATTACGCAATGGGGGACACAACAAATTGGACACACTTTTTGCTGTCTATAATAAAGCAGATAATTTCTTTTATTCATTTGTCATATCTACTTTTGATGGTGAACCTCTACACGGCATAACGGTAAAGTTGCTACCTTGTAACCTAGAGGTCACAGATTCAAATCCTTAAAACAGCCTCTCTACCAAGCAAGGGTAAAATTGCGTACATCTACCCTCCCTAGACCCCACCAAATGAGAGCCTCATGCATTGAGCCGCACTTTATTTATCATATGTACTATCATTTTATTTTTTTTATATATTTTTTTCCACTTTTATTCCTTAACAGTTTTCAACTTCTCTCAACTTTCCTCAACTTCCTTTGTGGGTATTTTAGGTAATGTACAAAGGTGGTAAAATGGAAGAATCCTCTTTATCGATAGCACAGAGGTACAAATGATAAATTCATGCATAATTATTACACATCTTACTGTTTTTATATCTTTCTTGAGTGAGTCATGCACTTTTGAACATATATATAGGGAGTATATCAACTAAGAATGGTGATTAATTGTGAGAGTGAGAAGTATATCTTGACTAATTTGACATTAAAATATAATATTATGAGGCTTTCAAGTAATCATGAGACCTTTAAATATCTTCTGCTTCTGATCATTCATATTGATATAACGGTCAATATTTACTCTCACAGAAAATTAGCCCTCTCACTCAATATATCACCTCTACATACACACACGTGCGTGTGCGATTGTGTGTTAAAATTTAATATAGTTCCCACAATTTCCCTTAATTTTACATTTCTAATAGTTTAAAAGGTATGATTAGCAAATGCCATCTGCATTTTGTCAGCCACACCATCAGTCAAAATAAGGATCCATCATGAAGAGTATTGACTGACATCTGATTATAGACGTAAACTCATACATTAGAAAAGTGACTACAAGGATGAAGACTGACTAAATTTTATTTATGTATGAAAGCTAGCCAAATCACACCTCACTCCTAAAGGGAGGACTTGACCCCACAGAGGCTTCACTACTGTCTAGGATAAGAAGATGAATGAAGTCACGTTAACAGCATCTAGATGATTATATATATCACATTGGAACTTAACTTCAGACATAGTGAAAAAATGTATGTTGGATTGTCCTAGTAAAACTTAGCGAAAAACATGTCCAAAAATATCAAACATGCAACAACCAGTAATGTTATCAAATGATCCTTTCTTGAGTGATAACCACACGGGGGAAAATTGTCTTCATGTAAATGCCAGCTGAAATCACTATTTTATTTTGTTTTTCCAAATTATGGTGCAGGCACCAGAAGTAATTTGCCAAATTCATTAAGATCTAACAAACAATTCAGCAATATGGGTAATTCAGGATATACTGTGAGAAGACCCTACCAGTTCTTATGTAACACTCATGACTTTGGAACAAAACAAAATTTGTCGAAAGCCAATCCAGCACTTTGGGCAGCAATGTAACAAAATGTTGACCTGCACATTCAAAAACACAAATAAAATACTTCTCAGGAGAGAAACACATGAAATGTCAACAAATGTGCCCAAACGGAGTGGAACAAACCTGAAGATTGAATAGCTAATGAAAGAGCTCGGCAAGCTGCCATGGATAAATTACTATTCTCCATATGCTCAGAGCTAAAAACTTTCTCCAAGATGGGCCAGAAAACCCGTAGCAGTGACAGTATGGAGTCATCTGCTGCAGGTTCAGCCACCACAGATATCGAAAGATGACTGAATACAGTTCCCATTCTGAATTTAAAGGATTATCAATGTGAGAAGGGTCAAAAAAAAATGTCCATGGCAAATTTATACAGTCAAATGTGAAAGGACCAATACTAGTAACAGAGTAACAGGCACAAGCCGCACAAGTTGAGGGAAAAAGTCCTATAGTCAACAATCTCTGCCATTAGCAAAACAGAGAGCAAGGGCATGGCATGTTTGAGTGAGAGATTCATAGAGTGTGCAGACAAAAGGTGCCTACGTTAATATTGTAATGAGAACTGATATTTGTAAAGAAAGACAAATGGAACAAGAGCAATCAAGAAAATGTGTAATTACTGTGGCTTCCCTCAAGGTCAGAATAACTTCTAAGAAGAGAGAGTGAATACAAGTTCCATGGGGTATTGTCTTTTGTCTGTAAAGACCTATCTGAATTTGAAGTTACATCTTCCCCCTCTATTCACTCCCTTTATACATGTTTCCCATAACTGTCACCATCAGTCCTAACTAATCAAAGGTCCCATTCCTAACAATACTCCACACAGCCCCCCTTTTCTCTCTCTCTCTCTCTCTTTTTTTTTGTCTCTCTTCCCTCTTCAACCAAAGGATCCACCTTGTCCTCAAGGTCCCCTTGCTTGAACTATAAAGGACTATTGAAAATGACATAGGAATAGTTGTTTAAGTTGCAAGACCACATATTTACACTTAGTGTACCTTTAGAAATGATATACCAATATTTCCAAAATATCTTACAATATCATATCATACTCACACCATATCTAAGAATATTAAAGAGTATCGTAGACAATCTCTTAGGATTGATTTCTACATTTCCTTATATTTCAAGATTTGTTTCTTTACTCATTAGGATTAGGATTCTCGTATTATTATAAATAGGGATTAGTTCTTTGTATTTTTGTATCACACCATGTAACATTAGACCCCATGGTATCAATATATTTTCATATTATTGAGAGTCATTATCATCTCTTTTCTTCCTTCTCTATCTAAATCCCACAATTTCAACAATACCCTTTGGGTTGAGGCCCGGTTTCTATGGCAGATTTCTTACTTGGTTCATTTATTTCAGAACCTCTTTCTCCATCCTGAAAAACACTTTTGTTCAGCAAAATCCACACCCCAACTTCTAAAAAAGGACTCTCTCTCTGGTTCTTAGATGAGGCCCATCATTAGCCCCAAATTGGATTCCACCAAATTGGATTCCACCTTCTGCTTTGCTAAAGTCCTTTGTTGGCTAACTTCAAACTTGGCTTACAACAACAACAACAAAGTCTTGTGCCACTGAATGGGGTTCGCTAATTACCATTGTGAACTAGCTTATTTACCTGCATCCATTCACGAAAATGTAGGAGTCCTTGCTTATTTTGCACTTGATCCGAGCATCAATGCAGCAGCTCTTTCTCATTTGACACTGTAATAGAGCAATATAGCACGATGCTTCCAGGCAACGACCTAGCATTAGTTTTGCTTTGTCTTGAACCCATGTCATAAAGATACCACAAAACTTTTTCTGTTGGTTGTCAACGGCCTAAAACAACCCTCCTCTTTAACCTAGGTTTGAGACCAGCTATGTAAATAAATTTTCAATAAAACACAACATAGGCAAAGTTTAACAAAAATAGGCTTGACCACCCCAATTTTTCTTCCTCCTAATCTAGGCCTAGCACATTAGGTTAGTCAATGAGCACTTCTTGTTCTCTTGTACGATGCTTTTTATGACAAGGCAGGAAGCAATAGCAGCTGAAGACCCATGGCTAACCACTATACCTCGATCATTGAAAGTTGCCAAATCCGATCCTCCACTCTTGTCCTCTATCCATGACATACTCTGGCTTCCAAAGGTTGAATCACTTCATCTTTTGCTCACCCAGCCACGACTTCCACCCACCTCTTCTTATAGCAGCACCTATTGGTGCTACCTGCAAAATTGCCAATAGCATCAGCAAAGCCGCCATGCCTTGCAGGTGTCCCACTCCTGTGGTTCATCTTCCTTCGCAACCTCCCTCTTTCAATCCATCTTCTTAGGACATTCTTCATCAACCCCAAACTTCAAAATACCTTTGTTTTTCTCGTAATTAACCCAAACACCCCCATTAAATTAGAGACGACACCAAGTGAATGGAGTTCGATATCTTTCCTTACATCTTCTATTGAAACCTCAAGAACACTCCCTTAACATAATTTTGTTCCTTCACTAATATTGGCTCTACAGAGCTCTCAAATAGCTCACTATATTCTTATACTGACCTTTTTTGCCGTAAACCCAATAGTATCTCACACATATTATAGAACATTGAGGCTAAAACCTTACTAGGGAAATGCAAAAGGCAACCCACTTAGGGTTTTGAGTACAAGACACCCATCATTGAAACCATGGCCGAGCTCGACCCTCCATGGCCAACATAGCTGCCACAATCTCCTTCTGGCATACCTTTTTCTTTAAATTATTGTTCAGCCTTGATTGACCATCCATATGCATAATCTCCATTAAATACCGGATGTGCAGCACAACTCCTAGATTAGAGCTCTAATACCAAGTGATGAGAACTATTGTTGGAGTTAAAGTGTGAAAAGTAAAGTTCCACACTGGTTGAGAATAGATTGAGTAGTATATAATATGGGAGGAGTCCTGACTCATTGTCTTAAGGTTTTTGGTCAAAATGTGGCATCCAGCCCAGTGGTGCAGTGCTCTCACTCAACCCGTTGGTTGTATCTTCCCCCGTTGGGCTCCCCCATCACTTGTCCAGATATTAGTAAAGAAAGACAAATGTTACAAGAACAACCACGAAAATGTTTTACTATTATGGCTTCGCTTAGATCAGAATAACCTCTTGGAAGAAAGACTAAATACAAGTGCTATAGGGCATTTGAGAGACCCTTTTCCTCTCCAAAACCCTATCTGAATTTCAACCTACCTCTTCTACCTCTATTCACTCCCTTTATATACAATGTTCCCCTTAACTGCCACTATCAGTCCTAACTCCTAACTAATCAAAGGCCCTATCTCAAAGGCCCAATTCATAACATGTCACTTTCGCGGTTTTGCTACTTTTGCTGAAGCCGACAACCATATAGATATTGAAGAGTTCCTATTGACAGGTTGAAAATCATGATGGAAGAATCTGAGGGATGAGAGACAATTGCCAACCAAAGATAAAATAATTCATGGAAGAATGAGAAATAAAGAAATAAAAACTCAAGTCTGGAAATATATATATATATATATATATATATATCGAGATGAAGAGAAGTAAAAAAGGATATATAAAGACAGATAGAGAACTAGCTATTTCATGAACCAAATCATTTTGGCAAAAGAGTGAGAAAAAATCCATATCAAACTCTAACATGCAAATCTGAATTAGCTTATCAATAACAACTGTAAAACAGAACTTTGCCTCATAGGTACCCACTTGTAAACAATATCAACAGTAAAAAATAGTTCAATGCATGAGGCAGTAAAAAGTAGTTCAATGCATGAGGCTTCCACCTAGTGGAGTATTGGAAAGGTAAATGTACACAGCTTTCATCCCATAAGCAAAGAGGCTGTTCCAGGATTTTATCTCATGTCACAAGGCTGCCACAGCCTTATCATTATGCCAAGGCTCACCCATAGACATTGTAAATAGTCAAATCATTGAAATCTGAATCTTTTCTAATGGTCCCAAGTTAAGTTTTTGCTTTTATTTGTATTTCTTTGGTCGCCCTTTACCTCTAGCATTGGACAATCCACTTTATTTACTAGGGCTTCTAGAGACTCTCTCTATACATAACCAAATCATCTAAGGTAAGATTCTATCATCTTTTCCAAAATAAGTGCTACATTAACTTTCTTCGTCTACCTCTACTAATCGACAAAAACATCTGATGAATAACAAACCCTAACAGCCTGTCCGCCCAAGTATAACATGTAATTGGCGAAAGAGTAAATTCATAATATCCCAAAAATAGTATTCATTGGAATACCTGTGCAACCCTCTAGAGGCAGCATTCAGAACTTGTGTATAGGAAGCAGGGTTCTGTTTAAGAGAATGGCTGTTCTCCGGATCAACCTGAAAAGTGTGCCAGATAAGATCCACCAATTCATAGAGCATGTTAGAGAATGCTCTGAACAAGTCCGCCCAAAATTTCATAATAGAAGAAATTGTAATAGATCATATAAAAAAAAAACTTTCCCCAAAGAGTGGGGAATAGCTGCAATCTTTTCAAGTCATATGGAAAATGTAATGGACAATCTGAATGTTCAACCACAAAGGCATCAGAATTGACTACTGTACAAAGTTTATATTTAAGACTGATGTCCTGTTTGACCATTCAGTTAAGCCAGCCAAAGCTAGATTTTTATTTCTTTTTGTATTTTAGAAAAAGGAAGAAGACATGCAATGCTGCTAAAAAGAAGCAAGAAATCAATGCTCTCCTCTAAGACACAAAAATGGAAGCAGAAAAAACAAATTGTCAAAATTGTTTTATTTATGATAACTAGTTTTATAGAACTTTCTAAGAAAGCAATTGGATACAAAAACCATTAATGTGTCATCAGTCATCACACATCAACTTAAACTTTTAGGAGATAATTCTTAATATGGTACCAAAGTCTCTATGATCAAGTGAACTAGCATTCAATCCTTGTTATCCCATTTTTTCTAATTAAAAGTTGAACTTCACTATAAGGAATGTGGATTTATGCATTGTTCACACCTCAATCCCAAAGGACTCTTGCATGAAAGGTATTTTAGATATAAAAACTATTTATGTAGCTTCATCCAACAGTTTAAACTATTAAAATAGATGGTTTAAGATATGGTAACACAATCTTCATCACCAAATAATCTAGAGTTCAATCCTTGTTGCCCCAATATTCTAATTAAAAGCTGAATTATGAGTACAAAATAGGTGATCATGTACATTATCAACGCCTCAATCCCAAAGGGCTTTTGCAGGAGAAGTGTTAGATATAAAAACCATTTATATGTCTTCCTTCACCTAATAGTTTAAACTTTTAGGAGAGGATGGTTCATAACATATATGATCATATATGGTACTCTTTAGAAAGAGGATTTTGGAACATCACTGATGGACCCAAAATCATTGTATAGTAGCACATTAAGCAAGAAACCAAGTCATCATATAGTCAATGACTATTTTATGTGCATTTAATTTTTATTTAGTGTCTTGGACGTTCTGTCTTTCTATTGAGAAAATAACTAAAATTTAGAGAACAGGATAAATAATAGCCAGTAATTTTTATGCAAAATATTATCTGAATCATAGGCAAAATTATGTTTTCATCTTCAAATAATAATGGCATACAACAAATTGTAATGTTTGTTGAGGAGCAGCTTTAAAAGCAACTACAGGTGGATCAGCTCACCATGCTAAGAAAGTATGTTTAAAACAACCAGCTCACCAGAGCCAGTCAAAACAGGTATCACAACTCTAAATCCAAATTGGCAATCAAGATAGGGGGAAAAAGGTCTCACAAGTTTCCCAATAGCTTCATAGCTAGATGAAAGCAATCTAGCCAATAAGCTCCTCTTTAGTTCTCCATTGGGAATGGAACCAAGGATGAGACTTATGGCATTCATTACTTCTTCCTCATCTTCCAAAGATAGATGCCACTTGTCTAACCCCTACAAGAACAGTCATAACAAAAACGGCCAAAGGAGAATTATTCAATCAGATATTTAATAAAGATATGATTATACTGATCTGGAAAGTTAGAGAATATTGTGAAAAAACAAATGCATAACTTCCAATTGAATTCAGAAGCTGACTATGATAAGCGATCACTAGAGAGAAACTAACACAACAACAGAAATCCATATGTATGATACCTCACACAACTCAAAGCATGATTTTTTCATTCAGATATGTACTCCACTGGAAGTATGGACAGTAACTCACCTCTCCTATCCACATTAAAATTTCCAAATTTGAAGGTTCATAAATTATTATTGAAGCATCTTCACAGACTTTACGCAGGGCAGATGCACAAGCATTTGAAGATAGAGGCTCTGAAATCCCTATAGCAAGAAATAATCTGAAAGTAGAAAGTTTACAGCACAGTATGAATGTGAATACTGATAATGGTCAACCAGCAATCAGTAAACTATGTTCGGCACAGTTATTTAGGTTTAATTACACAAATGATAAACCCTAATCTGATATATCTATCCAATATAAAGGAGCATAAGGCAAGTAAAAATAAATAACATGAGAAGGGACCACTTGGTCCATTAATCATGAATACAACAGGAAGTGGAGATTTTGAGTACTCACAGCAAGGACCTAAAATTTTCTTTAAAAGCAGATATCCACTTAGAATATGAGCCAATGGCATCCCCTAGTGATCTGTATACCTAAAATAAAAGAACACTTTTAGATGGACAAAGAAAATAGAAGATACTGCTTTACAAATACAATGGCAATGCAGGAAATGAGAGAAAGTTAACCAACAATGCAAATGAAACCCTTCAAGCCATCTGGAGGCCTAGTGGACAACATGGTCACCAGCTGCATGACAACAGAGAAATCAAAACTTTGGCCATCCTGTATGATTACATCGGCAGCCTGAAACAAAGGATGCATGTTACCATAAATAAAATAAGTATAGCTCTAGTCAATGATCTCAATTTGAAAGGTGAATTAGTGTATTAGCTTTTCTGTAAGCAATTTTCCCATGACACACTAGACTAGCCACTGTTTCTGACCCTTAAGTACAAGACAAGGTAGGTTTACAAGACTCAGCTAGCAAAGAGGGGCAATCACTACAGAAATGGGAACTATAGTATATAGGCAAACATGCATAGCAAAAAGAAGACCAACATTATGTTCGAAGTAGGTGTCCAAGTGTTGGAAATAGGAGTCACATTTAATAAGACATCTAGAGTATGCATGTACATAGGAATTTCCTCACATGGGAAATTTAGATTCTTATTTATGGTAAATGACTGTTGAAACCATTACTGTACATATGCATATATAGTTTGATGCTGAGTTTGAACTCAAGCAATTCACAAAAAAGCTTTCAATCTTGTGTTACATATTTACACACTCAATTTTCAAGTGGATATGAAGCACAGGTTCTGCTCTGCCATTTCACTCTCCCAGGCTCTGGCCCTAGTCCAGCAGAACCCAAGTCCAGCCGGAGTCTCATATAACAAAATGCAAAAGCCATACTTTCAAATGCACTTTTGTTTTGAAATAGCATAATAGCATCCCTTCCAGTCAGTGAGTAGCTTTGAAGCACACAATCAAAATCAGACTCATCATCAGTGGACCTTGCTAGACAGTCCAACATATAATAATAAGTTTATCACCAAAAGAAGTACATAATTTCCGTGGTACACAGTCCTCATTACAGAAAATCAACACAACTAAACTTTCAAACCAAAGCTTTGGAGCTTTTCCCTCCACCACTATACTATGAAACAAAATGCAGAATTTGCACATCACAGCTGTGCAAAAAAAAATAACTTGGCAGGGTAGGAACTAGGAAGCAAAGGAAAAGTAAGCATGTCATTGGCAGCTAAACCAATTTTAATGCATGATGATGTCCTCTAATCCACCTAGTCAACTTTCACTAGTGGGAGAAAGCTTAGTCGTAGTTAGATTTGAATGAAAACAACTAAAATAATGAGTTGGAAATTGTGACAACAGCCAGCTGGGATAATTAGTTTTGTTAGTGGTCAATTAACATTAACTTTTATAAAATTTTATTCGAACAAGCGACCATGAAGATACTGTCTACAACCAGTTGACCACTCCAGTGCAACTTCCTTAAACATAAACACAGACGATAATATGAGGCACAGGATAAAGCTAATTAAGCATCCAAAGGGCATTCAAACGGAATGTTGTGTGACATTGCCATCATTAAACAAATGACAGTTCATGATTCTAAACCCCTCCCCCCATTCTTCTCATTGACTTCTCAATGTAAAAACCATCAATTCTCATGTGTGGCTCAGGCATTCTCCACTCCATTATGCTCCTGAGTTGGCTTATGTACTTTCTACCCTATTAATGTTAAATCCCCCACTTCCAGGTTTGGTAGCACATATTTCAAAATTTATCACAGTTTCAACAAAGAAAGCCAGATGTTGTCACTAATCACAATTCTCAACAGCCTGAATATCATAACTAAAATGCTAATGAAGTATCCCAAACGAAAGCAGCAAGTGGCACTCACAGCATTAAGAGCAAACAGCTTGCTTTCCACTTCCTTCCAAGGAATTGGTAGATTAGGAGATGCCCACCCACCAATAAGGAGCTGCAAGTTCAAAATATTCAAATTGAGAATTGGGATTTACTGAGGAAGTAAATTACCATTGTGCATCGAACTGTTAGACATAAAATACAATTGAGATATGTGTGAAAGCATATCATTTACATTTACATCACCCAAAATGACTGGATAACAGGATATCTTCTATTCAAAATTCAAATGAATAAACAATTTCCAGGTAAAATAATTTGCAAAATTTTCCAAAGTACTGATATTCAATACAGTAATCATGCTGCACAATTATTCAAAAATGGAAGAGTTGGGAGATGAACGTCGGATTTTGATTTTAGAAAGTGGTCACCAGAAAATAAAAGGGAAGAATAGAAAAGAAGGAAGAAATATATCATGCTGCATAAGCCAATTCATTTACAATTTACATATGGTTTTCATCGAGTTGGAAAAGATATATGATAAGGTTTCAAGTAGAGCTGGGTATGCGAGCTGGCCCAGTCTGTCCAATCTAGTCCGCGATGGGCTACAGTTAAGCGGGCTAGTCCGTTTATTTAATGGACTTCAAAATATACTAGTCCATGTGTGCTCCATATAAGCCCGCTAGTCCACAAAACAGTCCACCTCTTTTATTTATTTATTTATTTTGTTTTTTTACCTTTTAAAACTTTATAAATTTTGACCCAAAAAAATTTATAAATTAAAAAAAGAAAAAACTTTCAAATTTTGTCAGAAACCACACCCAGAAGAACAAGAACAAAAAAGGGGAACATGAGGCCAACACTGTTACAATTTCAAGTTATTTGGATGACCAAAATTGCGAAAAAGGGGAGAATTACAGTCAATATAGTTACTTGAAGTAGTAGCATGAAGCCAAAAATCAAGAACTGAGAAAGAGAGAAGTTATGGGCTCATGCCCGTGGTGCTGCTAATGCGTGACATGGTCTGCAAGCAGTGGTCCTGCTCACAATGCAACCTACTGCTAATGAGGTGGCAAACCTGAAGCGTGACGATGGTGGAGGACTAGGACAAGGTGGCGGCTGCGCCTTTGAGAAAGAGAGTTTTCAGAGATAGATGTTAAACTTGACTTGTTTTTTTTTTTGGGGTCAGGACTTTGCTTTTATTTCCGTAAGACTTAGTCTTTGTCCTAGAGAGAAACATGAAAGGGCCACCAGGGCCACTTTTTGGTTCCATTTTTGGTTTTTGTATAGTGGGCTAGTGAGCCACCATTACTTCAGATGGGATATTGGATTGTTTTTAAAAAATTATGCGAACTAGCGGGTTGGTCCTCAAACCTGCGGGCCTAGCCAATTTAGCTCACGGGTTAAGCAGTGCGGGTGAAAAAAGTCCACGGATTAACAAACTACTAATTTTCTTATCCATTTTTATGCAAGTTGTGAGTTAAATGGATCGATCGGCCAATCGCAGACTATATACCCAGGGGTAGTTTCAAGAGAGGTTTTATGGAAGGCTTTGGAAAATAATGGAGTTCATATTGCCTATATTGGAGCAATTAAAGATATGTATGATGGAGTTATGACCAGTTTGAGAACACAAGACGGGGTCAATATTTTTTCATAACTTTAGAACTCTACATTAGATGGTGAGTCTTGGTGCAACGGTAAGGTTGTTGCCTTGTGACCTGAAGATCACGGGTTCAAATCCTGAAAATAGGCTCTTCGCAAAGCTGAGGTAAGCCTGCGTACATCCACCCTCCCCATACCCCACTAGGTGGGAGCTTTATGCACTGGGCAAATGAGAATTATAACTAGGGAGACAAACTTTGAAGGCACATCGTTTTCATATAACTAGAGATAAGATAGAGTATATGGAAAGTAAATTTAGTACGGGAGACACAAAGTCTTAGCGATGAAAATTGGAGACGACAGCAAACCACAAGTCTCACAGTTCAAGTATCTTAGGTCCATCATATAAAATGGCAAGCAAACAAAGAGGGGTGTAGGCCATAGGATTCAAGCTAGGTCGATGAAATGGAGAAGTGTTTTGGGGGGTCAATAGAGAAAAGGAAAATTTTATTGCACAATTATAAGACCTGTGATATTGTATAGGATCGAATGTTGGACAATAAAAAGCCAACAAGAAAATATGTTCAACCATTCACAAAGGAAGATAGTCTATTGGATTTGTGGAAAATACTAGACTAGATAGGATTAGGAATGAATGCATCAGAAGGGAAGTTGACGTAGCATACTAGCACCTATCATGGCAAAGATGGTGGAATTTTGTCGTAGTGGTTTGGTTGTGTATGAAGAAGGCCAATAAAAGCCCCAATAAGCATAGTAGAACAAATGGAAGATAACCCGATAGCTAGGTGGAGAGGGAGATTGGGAAAAATTATAGGTGAAACGATTAAAAAAGATTTATACTCTAATGTGTTCTCTCTCCAAAAGATTTAGATTGCAATGTGTCATAAAGCTATTGGATAGAGGCATCTGAATGATCTTACATCCAGCATATCTTCTTATGCGAATGCCTCCTTTTGGACTTGAAGAATGGACAATACATAAATCCCCCTTACCTTGTACTGAAATTTAATTATTTTATGAGAATGAGAGCAATAAGGATCAAATTCTAGAGCACTTAACCATTGAAGCTTTGATATCATATCATGAAATCATCTCTCCCAAAAACTTAAATTGTTGAGAAGAGGCACATAAATTATTTTATATCTATATAATGGTTTGATTAAAGTCATGGTTCATGATAGAACACTATGACAACATTTGATCTATGTAGCCAACCCTACCTAGCAGGACATGTAAACTTGTAGTTGACTAATAAGGATTTATGAGAACAACTATGTATTAGATCATTTGCTTCCACTGTAAGCAGGACTAAAAAGCTCAAATTAAAACATGTTATAATTTTATATCATATCACCATTTATATAGCCCGTACCATCACCGTCGATTTGTAATATAACCAAAAAATGATCAAACAGATTCGCAATTGGTGAGTATCAGAGTTAGGATATAACTGATACAAAGTAATCATACCATGATCGAAGCTGTAAAACATACAACATAGCCCAGAAAAATTAAGTAAAAAAAAGAATTTAAATAAATGAAACTATCCGAAAGCACCTTTTGTGTAAATATGGAAGATCCTAACAGGTGACATATATCCACCAAAAGTTCTACTAAGTTCATCCTGAAATGGACCAGGCCATCCGGCAAATCAATCACTCTCCTCTCATCATTGTATGTAGAATCATCCACCTGACATGTACGGCAAAAGAAAAAACACGAAATTTACTCAAAAGATTCTATCATTATAATCTAGAAGCAATATAAAATTAAGTATTATCACATAACAATAACAGGAAGTTCAACCAGTGAAGCTGTCTTCTTGAATAAAAGCTATCCACAATAAACATCTGTTTTATAAGTTATAGATTGATAATTTAATGGACGAGTAATTTAGCTTTAAGTGATCCACTTTTTCAAATTGTAACTCTTATGGTTTTCAAGTTTCACAGGCAACCAAAAAAAAAAAGGAAAAAATAACTAAAATGCTATAGCCTATATCCAATAGTCTTCAAGTCTGAACTATCAACCACAATAAACAATACCCAATAGTAGTTTAGGAAAATTTCCTTCACACTCTTTAAAGAATAAACCAGTTTCAAAATTGTACTAAAAGTATATCTTCCCGTCAGCACTGATTCACCTACAATTGGAATATCCCATCATTGAATAAAGGCTTGCCTATGTCTTAAAGATGCATGAAAAGCCAAATATTTTACTGTTATCTTTTCTTTTCTTCAAATATTGGTGCCTTTCTTCAATTAGCTTTGAACAATTAGGCACCTCCCACCACAAGGAATTAAAAATCCCTAGCATCTTAATGGTTCATTTTGCCTTTCACTACCTAGGGTACTGTTCCACTCGTCTTGCTGTAATTGCCTGCAAATGGATCCCCTCAAAGT
The DNA here is from genome assembly GCA_031216105.1 of Dalbergia cultrata. Lineage (NCBI taxonomy): Eukaryota > Viridiplantae > Streptophyta > Magnoliopsida > Fabales > Fabaceae > Dalbergia > Dalbergia cultrata. The sequence continues at coordinate 21,756,886 of CM062353.1, read as the reverse complement.
GGTTTTTGAGTCTTGAGTCAACAAGACTTTATGTTTGCACTACGTAGGATCAATTGAACAAAAATTATGATTAAGATGATAAGCATAGAGATGTCTTGTATATTGTAATTCAGCTAAAAAAGTTACATCCAATGCAGTTTCAAGCACTGAGAAGTGAGAAACTCTTTCCACTTATGATGCCACCCTCATCACAATAAACCAAAAAATCATAAAATGTAATATCAAACCCTCCTCTCCAGGGAAAAAATGGGAAAGAAAAAAATACATTACATTAATCCAGGCCCATGCTGGAAAATTAAAAATAGAACAAGAAGGAACCTGAGATCGCAACAACAGTGAATCAAGTAATGCTAAGAAGACAGGTGAAAAAATGTCTTCCACTTGTTTTCTATGTTTTGCACCATCCTCATCAATGCCAAGTATAGAGCTTGCAAGAGTGGACCTGAAACAAGATATATTGTGCTCATGATGAGTGTGTACAAAGACATCATTTATAAGAGAGAAGAAAAATAAAATAAACCAATTTTTTTTTATAAAACAAACTAAAAATTGAGAAACTAAAGCAGCTCAAGTGTACAGCTAGGCTTTCTAATTTCTGTGTATCAGGATTTATATACCAAACAACAGAACTAAAACCTGTAATCATTCTCATACACAGGTGCATGACAGCTATTAAAATGATAACTCTCAATGCTGACCTCATGACAAGCAAACATCAACTAGGTTGAGACAGCAGCACAATTTAGGTGTCAACAGTAGGAGAGAAATGATAATGTCATATAATAACTTAATAATCAAGTGCCAACATGAAAAATAATCAAATTTTCCACATGCTTAGGAGAATGGATGGTTGCATGTAAGGTAAGAAAGGAGAGAGTGCAGGAGCAATTCACAGATATCACAAATTCATACACACAACAATTGACATGAGTATAGATAGGTAAACTGAATAAGAATTTGTGAAGCCTGACAAAAATTGCATTACCAAAACTGCAGTGTTGAGTCTGCAATCTCCCAATCTTCACATGGAAATGCCAAGCAGCTGCTAGCATATTTAACAGTTTGATCTCAATGCAAAACAAATATTTACAATATGATGCTTGATGCATATAAGCTGAATAGAAATATGCAAAACTGAGACAATATGAGAAAGTCCCTTTGCAAGTTCCCAGATTACAAACCCTTACTTCAGTTAATAACCAAACATTTCTACCTTTGTATAGCTATATTTTAATATTTTAACGTGAGAGCACCTTAGGTGCACATAATACAACATAGAATCCACATTCAACAAATTTGTTGAATGGAACTTCTTGAAAAAAATCTTAAACTCCTTGATTCTTTGGCAACCAAAAATAGCAAAAAAACCTACAGCAATGAAAAATTCTGAATAGATTGTTGATATATCACCTCAAGAGTGCATCTGCCAATGCAAGGGCTTCTGCACTTGCTTCCACAATAAGAGACGGAGCCTAGCATACATCGAAAGGGTGTGACAAGTTAAATGAGACATGCATTAGTTCACGCAACAGCAGAAGAATTTAACAAATGAGAGTAACATAAAACTGAGAGTTAAATAAAGGATAATCACTATAGTTGTGAATTTACATTATGAAAGAAATTCAAACAAGCAACAAATATAAAGGCATCTGTAATGAGGATTTAGAAATTCGATGGAACTCAAATTCCTGTTTCAATACTTACAGCCTGCCCAATTTCTGACAACAAGCATGCAAGGCCACCAATTATTTTCATGTCTCCCCGAGTCAGAGCTGGGAGAAGAAGTACTTCCTTCAGATAATGTACTCTGCATAACAAAACTTGGGGCACTCCCTAAAGAAAGCACAGATCAAAATATATCACTCATCCTTGGAGACATCATATTATAAATTTACAATGAATGAAATAAAAACACAAGTTTCACTTAGAAAACAGCCCAGTCCTTCCCAAATTTACCAAGAAATACTGGGCATAAAATCCATAAAACTTTTAGTTTCACGCAAAATTGAACCGACCATGCAATAATAATAGTAGAAATCCATTGCTCCAGTCCGTCTTTTTCACAAGTGGCAAAAAGTGAACATAGTGGTAGTGCAATTTCGAAATATAGTATAAAAACTGAAAGATGGGAAGAAGACAGAAAAAGTCATTACATGGTTTGTTCAGAGCTGTTAGCTTTGTAAAACCAACTGGTAGCCTAAATAAAGCAAATACGGGATACCAAAAGTGTATTCATTCAAGTTCTCAAAGTAAAAGAGTTTAAAACCAAAGGACATAGTCTTTTCCCCCTACACTGTTTTGAGTGTTATTGAGCTAAAAAAATAGTTAAAATCACTAAGTAAAAAAGCTAAATAGTCCTGGAATGTCCCTCATAAGCCATAAATGTTATCTATGTTCTTTCAAAAACATAAATTAAAAAAGAAAAAAGAGAAAGGACAAAGAGGCAGGCCTCTACTTGTTGCCCAGTTTTGACAGTCAAAGCAAGAGAGAATGATATAGTAGAGCAAACGTAAATGAGACTGACCCAAAAGCTAAGGGTGCGTTTGCTTTGCATTTTTCAGTTTTCAGTTTTTGTGAAGGAAAAACTGAAAAAATTAAAAATTAAAAACAGGAAACTGCAAAGCAAACGCACTGTAAAGAACAAAAACTGAAACTAGGAAACTGAAAACAGAGAACTGCAAAGCAAACGCACCCTAAAGAATCCAGGAATTCCACAGAAAATGAAATGAAAGCCACAGGGCAATAGACACATGTTGTGATACACTAGTATTTTGTAAATTGCAACTGAAAATGTGACGAGTTTCAACCACATGCTATAATTATCCCAATCCAATCTCAAATGCATTATACTGATTATGTAAGGAATAACCAGCTTTTGAATTCTACGTTATAAACTATCTTGGCCATGCCATGCAACTAATCTCTAGATAAGATGCCCAAGGTACCTATTAGTACCACACAGTTTAAATGCTAACCTACACCTGTTTTCTTAACTCTGATTCACTTACTATTTCATCTGCACACCCAAACCACCACCCATCGATATAATTCACAGCACCCAACATCCTCAAATTGGCCCTTAATAAACCACCCCTACCATAAGATGCCTCCAATGAACATCAATTCAACTAGTATCCTACAACTATCCTATGAGCCCACTAACCTAATAAAAGCTCAATTCCTTGACTGTCTGATTTGAATATCATTGGCCAACCCCACATCCATCCTAGTATACATACATATATATAGGATGAGAGCAAAGCTTCAAACTTTAAAAATGCTAATACAATCACACGACAATTTTAAGGGCTAACTAACTTTAAAATCTAGTAGATAACTTCAACAAGTCATAAATGAAATGAGAAATTACGTCAAACACAAAGTACAATGACATCATCAAACATTTACACTCATGCAAATAAGCTAAATGGATCAAGACTCGAGAATATGGATGTAGTTCCACCAAAGTAGACAACCATACCTCATGTTTACTTACAAGTTCAACAAGAACTTCAATGGCCAGATCAAATAATGAAGGTACCTACACAAAGAAGGTGGACATAAATAAATCTCAAGTAATCATGAACACTCCATCCTGAAAAACAAGTGCATCAGAACTGGATTACCTGCAATGAATTGAATACAAAATTTAGAAGTGGGTGAGTTGGCAATGTTCCCTGGGAAATCTCCGAGAAGCATCCTGCTCTAACCTGAACAAAAGAAGGCATACTAGAATAAAGTCAAAAGACACCAGAAAACTTTTGATAAAACTCTAATAGATGAACATTCATTTTAAAATAAACAATAAATAACCAGAGCATAAAATGTTTTGGCCAGAAAACAAAACCAAAGAGAACCACCCTTACAAATTGTACATACAAGTATGCACCACAGCAAAAATCAGATGAGTTAATATATGTACCCAACTCAATAAGCAACGCAAAATTTTCCTGTTCCTTTCATGCTGTTGCACAGAACCATCAAAATTTATTTGAGATTGTTGCAGCAAGAACTCAAGAACCATAGGAGTATGGGAGAGAAGCTGCACAATGGAAGCCATAGTGAGAGAGAAAGGACGGATAAAAACACAAGGGATAGGCGAATGCATCAAAGCAAAAGTTCCTAAACCTCTTGGGTATAGTGGCTTTTCTGTAGTGAACTAATTTTAGAGTCAGGCCGTTCATTGTCAACAACTTCCTCTGGCAGAACAGTGAGCATCTCCAGGACAGCAATATTACCATCATCCTGGCTCTGCAGATTCTGGAGACTGTAAAATAGCTGCTGAATAGGGTTCCCATGCGCAACAACTTGAAGTACAAGAGCGGAGAGTGCAAGACAAATCTGTGTTAAAAGCTGTCATCACGATAAGAGAGCCAATCAAAATCGAGTCATTGTTAACATGAATCCACCTATAAGGCAATCCCACTTGAAAAGGGCATCTGAAGAGTCATAAAGGAAAGAAAAAACAATGCACCTGAGGAGGACCAGTACTATATCTTCTGACTGCAAGAAGAAGGGCATTTAACAAAGCATCCTTAGCTTCTGATTGCAGTAGATAACCTTCACTTTGTATCTGTAATTTCAAACATGTAACAACAATCGCTGGCTTAAGTCAAAGCATCAGCCATGATATTTTTGCAGATTCGTTTTTCTTTTTCACCAAACTAAAAAGATTAAAAAATACCCATGCAAAAAAAATCATAAACATCTACAAAACATAAAATTGAGCACAAACTCATTCAGACATTAGGTATTGGCAGGCAGTCACCACTAAATCCATCACAATGACTTCTAAACAATCAAAACTTTATGTGCTGGAGAACCTTTTGTTGGGCTTGAAACCAAAAACAGAAAAGATTATACAAGCAGGTGAGTTTAGAACCTTAAACCTTCTGCAAGTTTGACCCAGACAAGAAAACCAGCAAATAGCATGTTTGGAGTGCGTTTGGTTTCAGAAAACTATTTTATCTTTCATTTTTTTTTTTCTTCACTTTGTTTCCTTTTTTTCCGGATTTTGTGAAGGATAAAGTGAAAACTACAAAATTCAATCTTTAGTTTTCATTTCTAGTTTTCACTATTTCCTTTATAAAATCCTGAAAAAATGGAAACAGAAAATGAAAATTAAAACTGATTTCTGAAACCAAATGCACCCTTGGGTTTCTATTTGCAAAGCTCCAAAGTCTAAACCATTGTTTAGGCACAAAAAACCCAAACATGCTAGAAGGCCTCCTCACTTTATCCACTGATAATTTTGACTAAGTTATAATAACTTAGTCATATGTTATCAATAAACCCAAAACCCATTTTTTCCCTTAAGTAAGACCCAGTGACACACATTTTCAGATTGAGAAACAACACGTTAATTTATAGTGTTACGCAGCCTAACATATAATTGCTTACCACACTATCAAATAAAGAAATAAACACTTCCCATAATCTCAATTCCCATATAAAAAAGTGCATGGCAAAGCACTTTACAAAAACCGGGAATAACATGTGCGTGTGCATGTGTGTGTGTGTGAAGCAGAAGCAACCTGAGAGCACAACATAGGAAACTCGCAACAACCAAAAATCATCATCATCATCACTACTTCCACTCGAGTCCACAAAACCCTAATAAGCGCACAACACAATGATGATAAGCCAAATACAGAAACTTCAATTACAAGACCCCAAGCAAGCACAAATAAAGGATCATAAATTCATTCATAGCCCAATGCAATCAACTGAATTACGAGCGAGAGAGAGATACAGTAATTGAAGAGAGGGAAAGTGAATTCTATTTCTATATATATATAGATATAGAGAGAGAGAGAGAGAGAAGGGGAAGAAGGACCTGACCTTGCGTTTAAGAATCTGTGCGGCGAAGAACTCGACCTCGAGGTTGGAAGGGAGAGGGTGGTGGCGGCGATCGGCGGTGAGGATGGCGGTGGCGACGTCCCACGCGGCGTGGGTCTGCTGGAACTGAACCAGCCACTGATTCGCTGCGACGCGGTTGCACGATTGCGTGTCGTGGTTCAGCACATGGACAGCTTCCGCCACCTTCATCGCAAGTTCCATTCTCCTTGTCCTCTTTTTCCTTTTTCTTTCTTCTTTTTTTTTTATATTATGGGATAAAAAAAATTAATTAATTAGAAATAATAAAAAAGAAAAAGAAAAGAAAGAGAGAATATGATGGGAGGAGGCGGGAGGAAGCGACGCCTGGAGATTGGAGGAGCAAGTGATTTTGTGTTAGCCGTTGTTTTAGGGTCTCATCGGACGGCTATGGTGTGTGCTGTGCTGTGCTGTTTGGGGCTATGAAGCAGTGATGAGTAATGAGTGAGAAAGAAAAAAAGAAAGGGTGGATGAAATGAAGTGAGGGTTTGGTTTTGTTTTTGGCTTTTTTGCTTTGTTCCTCTGCGACCCACCATACAGACGCACACGCCAATTGCCGCTCTCTTTCCCTGTCTTAAAAGAGGTTTGAGTTTTCCTCGCACTGTTATTGGCCCCCTGCAATCCACACGCTCTTCGAGGGTTCGTGTCCAAACTAGTTTCCTCGGTTATTACACGACAAGGGATTTAATTTATCAATAACATTTTATGAATAATTAAATTGTATAATAAATACATATTACATCATATATTTATGATGTGTGATCTCCAATCATCACACTCATTTATTAAATCGAATGGTGATAAAGTATGTGGTATATATTTGTTATGCAATTTAATTATACACCAAACATCATTGTTAATTTAATATTCTCTATGATTTTTTTTTTACTTCTCTTTTTTTTACCATTTGTTGGAAAATAATTGGTTGCCATATTCTCTCTTTCATAATACTAGTGGATTGATGCGTGACTATCAAGTCACATTTTAAAAATTTAATGTAATTTTATAAAAAAAATTAATTAATTAAAAATAATTGAAATATATAAATAATATTAAGAAAAATACATTAGAAGTTGTTGTTACATGTAGTGGAAGAAGTTATATAAATTTGATTGGGTTGTATGTTTAAAAGCATTGTTATTTTAACACCTAAAAGTAAGTGTCCAATTGGGACACCCAGTCCACCACTATTGGATGTAATGGATAAGTGGAGAAAATTAGGGCCACTATTATATTTAAAAGTGATGGAGTAGGTGTCCTAATTAGACATCATTTTTTGTGTTGACATAGCATTTTTGTTTGTTTAAATATATGTATGGACTTGGAAAAATAGTTCAATATAATTTAAAGACAACAAAGGATAGTTATCAACACAATTATCTTTATATATTGTACAGATAAGTTGTTTTGGGTGTTTTTCTTTCAAAATGAAAGTCATTTTCATGTTTTAATGAATTATAATACCGTAAAGAAATATATGAGAAGTTACCTCTAAGATTACTTCAAGGTGGAGGTTTCGGGAACATGAGGATGACTTCAACTGCTTCTTCTCTAATGGTAGAGGGTGTAGCTATAGGGATTCCACCGCTAAATTAGCAAAGGGACAATATGGGTGTGAGCATGCAAGAGAACGTAAAACTGTGCCTAGAGTCTCTTAGGTATTTATAGTGAACTTTCGAGAATGGTTATCAAGGGGCTGAGGACGTGCTTCAGGCCTCATCCCACATTCTCCTGGGGAGGATATGGAAATCGTCTCCACATGGCAGGGGTGGTGGGGTTCAAACATGGGTCGAGACCTGAACCTGAGCTCAAAAGGTTCAAGCCTCACTTAGAGAGGCTACGATGTTAGCCCATTATGATTATTGGGCCTCCTTTGGCTCCACTACGTAATCGTGCCCCCAACTCGATGTTTGAGAAGACTTGCTCAGACATCAAGATCAACGAGTGCCTTCAACTTCTGGCTTCCATGTTTGTCATGACCCAAAATTAGGTAGTGACCGCATAGGAGAGGATGTCCCACGTAGCAAGCCTTCAAAACATTCATTATTAAAATTGAAAAAATTTCATAGGTTCAATGAAACATGTATATGATAATAAAGGAGTTCAACTAGTCATCTCCGATTTGATCAATTTAACAATTAAATAACTTATCTAACATATGGCCCATAACAGGACAAAGTACTAAAAGAAATCAAATATTGAATGAATCCAGCTTATAAATAACAGAGCACTCTACAAGAATCAATAACTGAAAGTAAAAAAGATAAAGATAGGTGGGTCGTAAATCGCAATAAGCTGTGATTCTAGTTACTATCAAAGCCCCAAAAAAAAAAAACTAGGTTACTAAAGTCATACATAGGTCTATAAATCCGGAGGGCTGAAAATCATATGCTGAACCATACCCATACACGAAGATGATCTTCTTGTGATTAGGGGTGTTCATGACCCATCCCGTCCTGCTAGCCTAGCTCGGCCCGAAGCTAATTTGGACGGGTTCGGGTCTTGAAATTTGACCCGGTACATTTTTCGGGTCGAGTTCGGGTCATACGTCGGGTTGGCCCAACCCGGCCCGAAGTCAAATTATCCCTTAAGAGATATATATTTTTATAATAATTTATGAAAAATTATAAGATTTTAATGTTCAATTAATATATTTTACATAACTTGATGTTATTTCTACATTGATATGATTTATTTTGAAACATATATCGTAAAATATCTCTAAAATTTTATTTCTTACTTGTACAATTTTATAACTTCATTATGTACAATATTTAAATTTTTATATATTGTTCGAATGCCAGGTTGACCCGGTACGACCCAGGACATAGTCGGGTCATTATCGGGTTGGGTTCGGGTTTTAAAAATTGATCCGGTGTAAAAATCGGGCCGGGTTCGGGTCTTGTCCAACCCGGCCCAACCCGTCCCTTGTACACCCCTACTTGTGATGATTTTTGTCTGCTGCATGCTTCTTTGTCCCTTGTATACATGCCTGATCAATTTCTATTTTATGGATTTGTTTCTACAATATCTTTGTGATGTTCAAATGCATGGCTGCTGATTGTCTTTTGGAGCAACTATGCTTGTCGTTTCTATTTCAGTATGTTGTTCCTATGTTTTGTTTTGATTTTGTATTTGACTCTTGTAAGCCCGTTTATGTTAGGGTCGAGTGTACAAGTTTTCTGTGTGTAAAGGGATGTGAATCTAGAGTCTAGCATGTTTGTTATTTGGCCAATCTGGACAGCCTATAATGCGTTACTTATATCATGAGCTAGGAATTTATAATTTAGTTGGCACCAATTTTAAATGAGATAAGTCTATCCATGTAAAGAATAAATAACTCATGAAATCCCTCAAATAATCTCATAGAGTAGTTGTTCTCTGCTGAAATTCTTATAAGGCAGTATGTGTTCAAACCTTTATATCTTGAGTTAGACTTCACTAAATCAAATAAAACTAATTTCATTAGAAAGATACTACTTAAGAGAATTACACTATAAAGTGTCAGGTCAACTAGATTAAAGATGAAATTATAGTGAATTTTTTAATATTGCTACCTTGTTTAGGCTACTACTTAGACAGGTTGAGATCAAACCCACATAAGGAGTGTTAGGAAACTTAGGGCATGTTTGGTTTGAGTTATCACTTTTTAATTTTTATTTTTAGTTTTTCAGTTTTTTAAATTTTATGAAAGAAATACTAAAAATTCTAAAAATTATAAATTCCAATTTTCAGTTTTCAGTATTTCCTTTACAAAATCCTGAAATTAAAAAATTAAAAATTGAAAACTTAAACTAAATAGACTCTAAGGCTTTGTTTGGGAGCTTAGAGGAGAGGGGAAGGGAAGACATTGGAGGAGAAGGAAAGGTGAGGGAAGGAAGGAGTTTAGAAGATTAATCATCCATTTGTTTGGGAGTGCAACATATATAGAGGGAAGGGAATTAAGAGAATTTTGATCTATGTTTACAATTTTACCCTTTCTTATAATATTTAATTATTTTATTTGTATAGAATTAATTATTTTAATTAAAAATACATATTTCTACTAATTAAAAAAGAAATAGAAAATTTATATTTTTTTTACACTTTTATTCCTTAATAATATATATAATTATTTTTTTTAAAACAATTAATTATTTTGAAAAAATATTTAAAAATTGTTTCTCTCTCAAATTTTTTACTCTACACAATAGATTATTTAAAAAATTATTTCTTTATTTTTATCTCTAAAAATGACTTTTCTCATTAATATTTTTAATGAGTTCATTAGAAAAATTTTTTATAAAATTTTTAACAGTTCATATTTATAAAAATAATAATAATACCATGAAAAAAATTGTATTTACAAAAAAAAATTACAAAAAGGTACAAGAATGTAATTATCAATTGGATACACAATCGTAACTTGTAAAAAGAAAAGAAATAGAAAGACTGTCGGTCCAACACTTGGCAATTTTTCCATAATAATATACAAGGAAAAAAATTTCCATTAATTGAAACTCAAATAGTCCAACAATATCGAGTATTAAATCAACCAAAATATTGCATCATTGGCTCACAAACAAAATCCATTTAAAAGCTATATCAAGAAGGACCATAAGGGCCAAACACCATCTCAAATAGCAATTTCTTATGTTTGTCCTAAGGACAACCAATTACTCCTCTAATGCACTCAAGATGACCAAGAAGATACAAGTATGGTCTTCAATTTGCAAATCTTTGAGTATCTCCTAGACTTCACTTTCTGAAATTAGAGCCTTCGAGCCTTCACATCACCTGAAAAAAGAGGACATAAATGTAACCAAGGATTGATGCAGGTTGCAGAATGACAAAAATTAATTATTAATTATAACCAAGGATTGGTCCAGAATGCAGATGGCTAATTCTTGCATAAAGCCAATTCCTTCATTTCAAGGATTAGTTTATATTTCAGAAGTCTTTTCAGATTTCAATCCAACAAGGTGGACTCCTCTAATTTCTATAAGCATAATACCACTTTTGCTTTCAGGAAAACCACATTTCAGCTTAAACTCCGGTCTGCATGATACGTGCTTTGATGTGATCAACCATAAGCATACCATTGGAATGCATAAAAGACACATTTACATTCTCTTGGAGTATACATAAAACATTGCTTAGAATAATGAAAACACCAAAAACAAATAAACAGAAGAAAACTCAATTTCTCATAAGAGGAGCAAACAACATCACTTGAGTAAATGATCAACAAAAAAATCTCAATAACTTGTAGGCGTACAAAAAAGAAATTATGAGGCAGCAAGAGTCATGAGAACAAAACACATAGATGTGCACACAAGTTATTAACTGAACCAGTTCCTAAATTCTCTCGCTTACTAGACATAGATACGTATCACGTCATTAACATCCTACATGAACATATTATACAAATTTTGTGTGGCATATGCTTTAATTTTTAGCAACAACTGGTAGGTTAACTCTGTATCCTAACGCACCGAAATGCACCATGCTTGAGCACATATATTTTAGAACATTTATCTTTGATATCAAAATAGAAAATGTGTGATGCTATGATAAAGATGTTACTCGGACAAAGTTATCAACTGATCCAGTCAAGAAAATGGGCAAAGTTGGATGCCAATCCACAACAGTAATAGGAGCACCATGAGGTAGTGTTCTCCAACCATTCACATGACCCTGAACCTGACACGAGAACCATAATTGACATTTCAGATGACTTAAAAGGTACCGGAAATATCAAGCCATGAGCAAATTCTATTTCCTTGAAAGGGAAGGTCTTGTCACAATGGATGAGAAAAAGAATTCAAGAAACACGTATCTGATATATGGGTGCTCTAACTGAACTGGATGTTACCAGGAGTCTTTGGCCATTTGCATCCAATGTGAGATATAAAACTTATCATGCTGAGAATTGATTCTTTGAACATATTGATATGCAAAGACAGGAGCAATGGAAAAGCAATATCATCCCTACCATGACATAAATAAGCTGAGGTTCAAAACAGCAAAAGAAGAAAAATATATAGATCATGTCACTGTTATTCCACACATGTATTGTGTGCTTTTCCTATCTAAGAACATATGTGGTTCTGGTTTGGTCAAGCAGTCCCTACATGATGTTTTCTTTTGGCCCAATTCAATATATGATGTGTCGTGTACTTTGTTTCCTCTGCAATTAAGATGATAATTACAGTCCATTTCTCAGAATTTCAAACCATCAAATATGTATTATTCATACAATTATTTCGGCAGTTTCTGCCATAAGATGCATAGTTGTTTTTGTATATATTTATACTAGAAAATTTGAAGTTGATGTCAACATTCATAAAAAAATGTTAAAGGGGTCAACCTAAGTTTTCAACTTCAGAAAATTAACAAACATATTTCAAAGGAGTGTCAAAATTAAATAGTATTTTATTCATATTTAGAGAAGTATGGAGAGTAAAGAAAAGAAAAATAAATAATATAAGAAAATAATATTACACACACAGTTATCATCTTCGTTATACGAAAATTTTTCCACATGAAAATATCATAGAGCTTGCATGTCTTTTCAATGAATGCAAGAGTATTAAAATGGCCTCATTTGTTGTATTATTGGAGTATCAGGACCTCTCAGAGCACCTAAACATTTATCCACTCTGCTATATTTCTTATCAAAATCTCATTTATTATGCCACAACCTTTTCTCGCGTCCCACACAAAAGGCAGAAGACTTTTCTTTGGAAGATGGCCCTCAACCTTCTTCCAATCCAGCCAAACTAGCATAAAATGTAAAAATAAATGTTGACAAAAAGAAAAGCACATAATATAGACAAACACTCATTATTTCTTTGTAATTGGGCGGGTTTTCAAGCAACTCAAGCAATAGAACTGTTAAGATTAAATATTAAAGCAATGATCATACTAGGTGAATCTATTAAGTTCATGGACAGCAACTCACAGGTGTTTCTTTCTTTCCCCCGAAAATGCACACATGTTGTTCCTCGTTCCTCAAAAATTCAATTCAAAGCAAAAACCAAGTGAGATTCAAACAAAATCTGAATGCATTAGTGTTTGTTCCACTTCAATCAGTGTAAATGAACGAGAATGATGAGAAAAATAATCACTTTATTGAGCTAGACACGCAGTAGAAGCAGAGAGACGGCAGCGGCGAGGCAAGGCGGCAGCAGCACGACGACGTGGCCCTGGAGTCTTCGCTTCCCGACTTCCCCTTTTCTTTCTTTTTCTCTTTGCGATTGGGATGAAACACGATCTGAACACAGAAGTTGAAGCTACAAGCTAAGCTGAAATGCGATTTGAAATGCATAACCGGCTACAATCCAAGCTGAAACGCTATTTGAAATTGGAAGAGGATTGGGATTAGGATTTGAGGAAATTGGGATTAGGGTTCATTCGAGGAAATTGGGATCATTCGCAAATGGAGGTAAAACAGAGAGAGATGTATCATGTGGTGTGTGTGTGTGTGAGACAGAGATGCATGGTGTGTTATTTTTAAAATTAAGAAAGGTATAATGGTATTTTCATATCACATCAAACTAAAACCCCTCCTCCCCAAAATGGGGGAACTCAAAATGGGGTGAATGGAGGATTAGGGAGGATTTTAAAAATCTTTCAAATCCCTCATCCCTCAATAAAAAAAACTCACAAACATAATTTAACCCCTCAAAACCTTCCTCTCCCTTCCTAAACCTATCTCACAAACAGAGCCTAAGGCTCTCAGGGCTTGTTTGGTTTCAATTTCTAGTTTTTAGTTATTATTTTCAATTTTTTAGATTTTGTGAAGGAAATACTAAAAATTGTGAAAATTACAAAATTCAGTTTTCAATTTTTCCTACATTAAACCCTAAAAACTAAAACACAGAAAATAAAAACTAAAAATTGGAAACTGAAACCAAACAGGCATTGGATTTCTGAATGAGACCAACTTTAAAAGAGTACCTAGCCATCAAGCCTCATGAGTTAATAATGAAGTTTGCTCATTTTTCTTGAATTTCCAATTCAAGGTAAAAGTGTTGTTTCTATTTAAATTAGGCAATTTGGCATGAACGTTTTGCTTCCTAAGATACTAAACTCGGTCATCGGGGAAAAGAAAAGACTGAATAAATGGTTTGGATGGACTTCATGGTTAACCTCATAGGTTAGAGTATTGTTTTTATATTAAAGTAGTCACAAGAGCAATCCAATTCCTCTTAGATTATTGTTTATAGATACCATGTGTTCATTGTGTTGAACACCAAACTGAGCCTATAAATTAGATAAGGGGGCATTTGTGAGGGAATTTGTATCACATTCTACATGATTAGATTATGCAAATATTTCTTATTTCTAACCAAGCTTCGGCTAAAATATTTTTAATTTGTACCCTTGAATGGTGGACTATTGGTATTTGATGTCTGAACACCTTGCTAATAAAGTGCAAATGATGCAGTAGTATTGTAAAATAATTTTCTTCTTATATAGAAAAAGAAACTTACGGTAAGAATTTCGGTTTGAAGGTGGGGAGGTCTAGTTTCTATCACAACGACCACAAAACCTTGCTCATTAATTGATTGCATGCTACATTTAGTATTTCATAGTTCACAATTGAAGTAAATTGGCTTTCTTAAATTGTATTTAAAAATTCTCAAAGCAAAGGACCGAGCAAGTAGATAGGCATGCATATATAAAAATATTAAAAAAAAAAAAAGCAACGACCAAAATTCATTCAAATAATATCCTAGTTTTCATGCTCCTTTGCATTATGCTTTCTAATGTATAGTGGTATACATATATATAGAGATAGAAAGACAATTGATATTTTATTTGAAAATAATTTTTCAAAATCTTAAGGATCATGTAGCCCATACAAGAAAATTATTTAGACGTATTAAATGCATAATCTACACTTAATTATTAAAAGTCTTTGATTTTTTATAATTCGAATATTAAGTATTCATAGTACGTCAGTTGTGATTGTTAGGGAGAGTGCATGCCAGCTCAGCAAATCAATCAGTTAGAACTCAGCTAGAATTGAAACTAATTCAATTAGATTCTAATCATCTTGCTACTGCTCTAACTACACTATATATACTAGAACTCAACACTGATGTAACAGCTTTTTACATTTAGTTTTACTTTTCACAAATCAATGGCTGAAATATTTTCTCTCATCTGAAGAACTTAACATGGTATCGTACAGCTATTTTTTTCCCCAATCCCTTGCGCTCGCTTCCCTTCGCGATATACTCCTCCGTCAAGCTTCTTTAATGGCGGAATCACCTACCTCCTCCACCGCATCGTCGCCGGTGTTCTCTCCGAAGAAGTTCAACTTCCCAATCTCTTACAAATTAATGGAAGATAACTTCCTCCTATGGTAGCAAGAAGCAGTTGCAATGATCAAAGGACACAAACTTCAATCGCATCTTCAGCAAAATCTGATTCCTCCAATGTATCTCACGGCCATAGATGCAGAAGAAGGTAAAGTGAATCCTACCTTCTTTGAATAGGAACAACAAGATAATGCGCTTCTTGCCTAGCTTCTAAATTCTCTGACTGAACCGATCCGTCTGAGAATGGTTTGCTGTGTTTTCTCTTATCAAATTTGGGCAAAATTACAGAGATTCTTCGCGTCACAAACATGAGCTAGGGTTTCACAACTCAAGACTCGTCTTCAAACCATCAAGAAAGGTGCATCCATGAGCGCCTATTTACTTGAAGTCAAGAAAATGGTAGATCAACTTGCCGCCATTGGATCTCCTCCCGAACTGAAGAAATCATTGAAGCCATTCTTGATGGACTTCCACCATACTATAATCCGCTCATTGCCTCAATTTTGTCAAGAATAGATCCATACTCTATTGAAAAGATGGAAGCACTACTCATGGCGATTGAAGCTCTCATAGAAAAGACGCACCGACTAGATTTGGAATCATCTTTCATACCTCACTCGACTCAAGCAAATCTAGTTCACACACGAGGCCGTGGCCGTGGCTATGCTTCAACCTTCCCAAATTGGGGCCAAGGCTTCACTTACACTTGTAGAAGAGCACGATCTGGAAGGTTTGGAGGCAGATCTCCTCCTTTCTACAACAAACCACAATGCCAGCTATGCTATAGGTTTGGCCACTCAGTTATGGAGTGCTATCATCGATTCAACCCAAATTTCAACCTACACTGCCTCCACCGCTCTAAATTTCAACATTCAACAAGCTCAAGAACCCTCACCACAAGCATATCTGGCAACTCCGGTCTCTACAGTGGCGTCTTCTCCTCGAGCCATAATCACCACACCACAAACAATCTATGACCAACTGTGGTATCCAGATTCTAGAGCCTCACAACATCTCACTCTAGACTCCTCAAATCTGAGTGTGAAATCAAGCTATGAAGGACATGAAATGGTGCATGTAGGAAACGGCACAGGTATGAATATCTTGTATAATGGGCATTCAACTTTATTTTCCCCTTCCTTCAATACACTATTCTTACTTTTGCTGCATGTCCCTAGTCTAACCAAAAACTTACTCAGTGTCTCTTGTTTTTGCAAAGAAAATAATGTTTATTTCCAATTCTATGCTAATAGTTGTTTTGTCAAATCTCAGGCTACTCAAGAAACACTTCTCTAAGGCATTGAAAAGGATGGATTGTATACATTTCCTAATTTACACTCAATTGTTAGGAATAATCCCCAGCATGAAAGACTCTTTCCTATTAGAAATAAGAGTGTACATTTCACTATTTGTAAATAATATTGCAATTGTTGAACCTAGCTCTTCTCGTTTATGGCATATTAGGTTAGGGCATCCCTCTAGCAAGGTGGTGCACCAAGTTCTAAAGTTTTGTAAAATACAATCTGATTCAAGTAAAATTTCTAATGTCTGTGAATCATGCTGTCTTGGAAAACATCATTAATTGCCTTTTAAACCCTCTACTACTATTTACTCTAGACCTCTTGAACTTATTTTCATTGACATTTGGGGACGTTCACCCCTGCTCTCTACCTCGAAGTACTAAATAATATATCTGCTTTGTTGATGTATGTACTAGGTGTACATGGATTTACCTAATCAATCAAAAATCCCAAGCATTTGATATCTTTTTACAGTTCAAGTCACTAAGTTCCTTCGACACATGGCATTGCCCATAGACTAGCTTGTCTTTACACTCATGAACAAAATGGAAGTGTAGAGTGTAAACATAGGCATATCACCTCTATGGGCCTAACACTCCTTGCACATGCTTCATTACCCAAGTCCTACCGGGGAGAGGCTTTTCTTACTACCACCCATCTTATCAACTTACTTCCCACCCCTGTCCTAGACCAAATATCACCTTATCAAAAATTATTTAACAAAACGACCTGACTACACTTTCCTAAAACCATTTGGATGTACCTGCTACCCACTTCCTGACCCTATATGAAAAACAAACTTGATTACAAATCAGAAAAATGCATATTTCATGGTTACTATGACAACTGCAAAGGATACAAATGCTTGGCAAAATCTGGTAAAATGTATACCTCTAGGCATGCTATCTTTGATGAAACATCATTCCCATATGTTTCTCTATTTTGCACTGATTCCAGCATCTGTCCTCCCTTCACCTCTACTCTCATGCCCTTGAACGCCCTTTATGCACATATTCAACATTCTTTACTTGTTGTACTACATACTATTACTGTACAATCTTCCAGGGACTTAGGACCAACAAGCTCAGCACCTACTGCTGATAAACAAGCCCCTGAAACTCATGCTACTGATGCCACTTTAATTATTGGAGCTGGAACTACACCCATTGCTGCAAGCAATTCTAATACAGATGATGGGACAGCTGAATCTGCTGCCCCACAGCCCACGAACTCTATTCAGCAATACAATCCCTCTTATTCAAGCAGTACAAGATACCTTACCTCCACTGCTCAACCTCTCCAATCACAGACTCCCCAACCTACTGGTTTTCCCATTAATTCCAACAACCATCCCATGGTTACAAGAGCCAAGAATGGTATTGTAAAGCCCAAAGCACTCATAGCAACACTAGAACCTAGCTCTGTCAAGAAGGCACTCCTAGATCCTCTATGGCTCAAAGCTATGGAAGAAGAATATCAGGCTCTCCTAAAAAATAATACCTGGTCTCTTGTCCCTTTACCCCATGATAAAGAATTTATTAGATATAAACGGGTCTTCCGAGTAAAATACAATGCTGATGGTTCCCTCAACAAGTACAAGGCAAGACTTGTTGCAAAAGGATTGCATCAACAAAAAGGGTTTGACTTTCATGAAACATTTAGCCCAGTTGTTAAACCTACAACTGTAAGAGTTGTCCTTACCATTGCCATCTCCAAAGGTTGGCCCCTACACCAAATAGACTTCAACAATGCATGCCTTAATGGTGATCTTGAAGAATTTGTCTACATGACTCAGCCTGAAGGCTTTCTCACCAATAACCCAGACCTGGTCTGCAAGCTTAGCAAAGCACTCTACGGGCTTAAACAAGCTCCGCGTGCATGGTTTGAAAAGCTACAAATGACCTTATGTTCCTTAGGATTCTCCTCTACAAAATGTGACTCTTCCCTCTTCATACAAACCACTCCTCAGCACACACTATATGTGCTTGTCTATGTTGACGATGTAATCATCACAAGGAGTTCTCGTATTGCAATTCAAGGCCTTATAGCTGAACTTAATACTGCCTTCTCACTCAAAGATCTAGGTATGTTGCACTACTTCCTTGGCATAGAAACCACCACTTTGTCTCAAAGTGGTCTTCATCTTTATCAGTCCAAATACATTTCAGATATTCTTCATTAGGCCAAAATGGCAAATTGCAATCCGTCACCTACTCCAATGACCTCAGGCCTCAAACTGTCCAAAGATGGTTCTAATACATTTGAAGACCCCTCCTTATATAGGTCCGTTGTAGGTGCATTACAATATGTCACCGTTGCCGGACCTGAGATTGCATTTTTTGTTAATAAACTGTGCCAATTTATGCACCATCCTCTTACAAGTCACTGGAATGCAGTGAAACAAATACTAAGATATCTTCAAAGAACAAAGTCATATGGCCTCACCATCATTCCCACCACTAATCTCAACCTTTCAGCCTTTTGTGATGCTAATTGGGCATCTGATTTAGATGATAGACGCTCAACAACTGGCTTTTGCATCTTCTATGGTGGAAATCTTATTTCCTAGGCATCCAAGAAGCAGCCCTCTGTCCCGCGCACCAGTACAGAGGCAGAATATAGGAGTCTAGCTACCACAGTAGCTGAAATCTCCTGGTTAAAATCCCTTTTGCTTGAATTACAGCAACCTACAACTCAAATTCCCACCATCTACTGTGACAACCCCAGTGTTGTAATGATGACAGCAAATCCAATACTACATCAAAGGTCCAAACACTTCAAACTTAACCTTCACTTTGTTAGAGAACATACTCTAAAGAAACAAATTCATGTGAGTCACATTCCCTCTCAAGAGCAAGTTGCTTAAGTGCTAACCAAAGTTATCTCCTCCATAGCCTTCCTTTACATGCGTTCCAAACTCAGAGTTTGTGCCTCACCACCTCTGAGTTTGAGGGGGTATTAGGGAGAGTGCATGCCAGCTTAGCAAATCAATCAGTTAGAACTCAGCTAGAACTGAAACTAATTCAATTAGATTCTAATCATCTTGCTACTGCTCTATGTACACTATATATACTAGAACTCAACACTAATGTAACAGCTTTTTACATTTAGTTTTACTTTCCATAAATCAATGGCTGAAACACTTTCTCTCATCTGAAGAACTTAACAATGATCATAAACAAAAATATTAAAATTCCATTTAAGAGTATAATAATATTAGTATAAAATATTTAATTTTGATTCATTGTGATCGTAAGAAAATTTTCATGCTATTGTTTAGTTATAGATAGACATGTCACGAAAAATCTTTAGCTCATACAAGAAAGTCATTTAAACATATTAACTGCTGAATGTATACTTATATATATTGTTAAAAGTCTTTGATTTTTAATGATTCGAATACTAAGTATTATAGCAAGTCATTTTTCTGTAAACAAAAATCCTAAAAATCCCTTTTTTGTACAAAAAAATGCTAAGAATGTAATTATATTAGCATAAAAATATTTAAGTTTTATTTATTTTGATATGATACCAAATGAGACCTTAAATTTAGGTAGCAGTTTGACTCCACTTGGAAGATAACTCAAGAAACTACTGAAGATTGTTAGCTTGGTTGGATTTGTAATAAAATTGCTGTAAATAAGTAGAAAGTAGTACGAGAAGGATGGTTGAATCATATTTCTTAATTACTTTTTGATTTTTGAAACCAAACAAAATCTATCAAGTGATTTGCACTTGAAGGTAGCAAAAAAACAATTGTTAGCAAGCTACAGAAAATTACTTTCTGAAGTTGCTGAGACCTTAACAAGCTTCAAAAAAATATTTTAAGAAAACGTTTAAGAGTCACACGACAAATATTATATCAAGTGCTAAAAGTTAAAGAGATAGAGAGATGTTATTCAATGATTTTTATACTGGTTTGACCAAACAATACCTACATCTAGTTCTCAACAACCTTATTGAGTTCTACTAATCAACAACTTTCTCAACTTGAGAAAGTAAGATATTCTTTGAATAGTCTTCTCAAGCTATCTCCAACGAGTAATAGTTCCAATTTATCCTCACTTACAAATAGCTCTGTGCTAGTCTCTCCAAGCTAATCTGATTTGATCATTGTTGGATCAGAGTGCAATGAGAAATAAGTTTTAGGTATTACACTCCAAGAAAAAAACACTCAAGTCTACTAAAATGAAACAGTGTTTAAGGATATGACTTAAGAGACTTCTTTCTAAATCTTCCTAATAAGAAAATGTTTGCTAAAATGTACAGGAAAGCAGATTTTATTTACATAAACTGATTTCAAAGAAATAAATGGACTTTAGAAAGTGTTAAGTGTTTTTTTTGTTTGATGTGCAAAAGTCCTTTCACATTTGAAAGCTTTATCCTTTTATACCTCCATTTTGAATTGAACCATTGTTCCTTGATTTTCCCTTCTCTTGACACATATTAATCTTCCTTTTTGTATCCTAGAAACTGTTCTGTAGAAATAATAACTGAAGCTATGTTAGGATTGTCCTTGTTGGTACAAAAGCATTGACATTAAAACAAATTTTACTTTCTGAGTGTGGTTTCTGAACTTTTTCTTCTGGAGTACGAGGAATATCAAAGCATAAAGTTAATATGTCACTAGTAAAACTTTTTGGGAGTTGAATTTATTTGAAATTCAAACTTCATTCAGTTTCTATTGACCAAGTGCGGTTTCCTATGAAGATGTGCTTTCTAAAATGCTTCCATACTTTTTGAGTCATTTGTTGGACTTTTGAAATTTTTCTTTGAGCTTAATAAAGATCTTCTAACAAATTGAATACTCTCTAGAGATATTAACTAATGTGATCATTAATGATGATCTTGATATAATCATGAGAAATCATTTTCTCAACTAGATATCCCATTTTCTGAGCATGTGAAATACTTTATGAAGATCTTGACTTAGTTTCTGACGTAGTATAGAGCTTTCTCATGTTTCTCATATGTTTTAGTTTAATTTTCTAAGCTATTTTTCACATCATTAAAATACTGAATCTTTTTTAATGACATTTTAATCGTGTTAAAACATAATATTGTGAAAAATATAACATAATTTGAACTTATGAGCTACGAGAATAGTCCTGTTAAATATCTTAGAAACTCAAGTAAACTATAAATCCTTTCTTCAAAATATTTTAATAAAATTTGCTTTATTGTCGTTCAAAACATAGCTATATTAGCTTTTTGAAAGATTCTGAACCTAACAAATATCTCCTAACATAGTGAAAGAATGGAATTAATTTTTTTTAAAAAAATCTTATGAGTAAAAATATCATACTATTATTAAAAATTTGTTAATTTTTTAAGAAATAATGATAGTCGTTATACTAAATAAAAGAATATAAATCACTTATATATTCATTTGAAAATTAATATGTATAATGCATCATTTTGATAATTAAATTCATGTAATATTTATATATCATAAACTAATAGCTTTCAAAACATGCATATGACTTATTAATCTTCACGAGAATTAAGGTAGATTGACAGAGTGAGAAAGATGGACAAAATAATGCTCATATCGATATAGAATTCATACATACAATACAGGAATAAAAAGAATAAGTGTGGGGAAAAAATCAACTGAAAAACCAAAATTCATCTGCAATGGGCATAATATGTGTTCGATACTTTTCATGAAATATTGAATTTCAATCAAATCAATGAAGTATGAAATAATATGAGAAAAATAGATTTCTATCTTATTTGATGCTTGATTGACTGATCAAGATTCATCTTTAGTACGTCTTGCGTACTTCAATTATAAAAGATTCCTTTTATAATTGAATTTGAAATAGATCATTGTCCTCTTAATCTTTTCTCCTCTTGACACATGTTAATCAATCTTTGCATGTTCTAGGATTGGTCTTCTAGAAACATGTGCTAAGCTGTGTTAATTAGAACCAGCTATGTAGTACAGAATTTGTTGTGAATTGTTTCTAAGCAATATTTCAAAAACTAAATCTTCAATATGAACTTAGTTTTGAAACTTCTCTTCATGTGAAAACTCTACAGAAGATGGTGAAAATACAAGTATAAAGTTGATATGTCACTCTCATCACTTTCTTAGGTTTTGACTTATTTTGAAATTCAAATTTCTTATAGTTTCTGATGACCTAATGTAGTTTCTGATGCATATTACACTTTCTAATGTACTACTACACTTTTTGAGCCTTTTATGAACTTTTCTCTGAGATGAATGATGATTTCGGATAGTGTTAATATTCTTCAAAGATGATCACAACCGAGGATGATGATTTTGCTTATTTGATCACTAGAGAGTGCATTCTCATGTTATTATGTCACTTTCTAAAGTCATGAACTAGTTTCTTAATAATGTCCAATCTTACTTTTTAAAGTTCTAGCTTGTTTTCTTATGATTCTTACATACTCCGATTCACTTTTTGAATAATTTTTCACATTCTTTAGAATTTGAATCTCTTTGAATGATATTTTAATTATGTTAAATCATGATATATGAAAAGTATATTAAGAATTGAATTATATTTGTATATGAGAAATATCCTATTAAGCACTCCAGAAACCAAGCAAACCATTAGTTCTTTCTTCAAAATATTTTAACAAAATTTGGTTTGTTATAATTCAAAACTCAAGCTATAATAGTTTTCTCAAGGGTTTTTGAGCTAACATAAAAGACCAAGCAACTAGTTAGGCATATATATATAAATCAAGAGTTTAATTTTGATGCACCAATAACAGTGTAAAAACATTTTACACCATCGTCTAATTAAAATATTTCGTTTAAATGACTTTTCAAGTAATGAGTGTAAAAATTAACTCTCATGTCTTATGTGTCAATACATCATTGGATAATTGTGTAAAAAAATTTTACACTGTCAATGTATGATAATTAAATTCATAAATCAATCACAACAACTCATTCAAATAATATAATTTAGTTTTTGTGCTCCTTTGCATTATGCTTTCTAATATATAGCGGTATATGTGGAGAGGTCAAGTGACAATTGATATTTTATTTGAAAATAATTTTTAACACCTTAACGTTCATGCAGCCCAAACAAGAAAATTATTTGAACATATTAAATGTAGCTACACTTACAGATATTATTAAAAGTCTTTGATTTTTTATGATTCGAACATTAAGTATTCATGTTAAGTCATTTTTCCGTAAACAAAAAATGGTAAAATCCCAATTTTGTACAAAAAGATTAAGAATATATTTATATTATTATAAAAATATTTAACTTTGACTCATTTACTTTCATGCTATTATTAAGTTATAGATAGATATGTCATGAAAATTCTTTAACTCGTTAATAGCTACCTTAAAAGTTAATGTAGCCCATACAAGAAAATTAATTAAATATATTAATTGCGGAATCCACAGTTACGGTTACAGATATTGTTAAAAGTCTTTATTTTTTATGATTCGAATATTATGTATTCATGGTAAGTCATTTTTCCATAATATATAATCTTAGAATTCCCTTTTTATAATACAAAATTATTTGGAATATAATTATATTTTAGAATATAAATATTAAATTTTCATTTAGTCCACCAGGAAGATAAGAAAAGTTTTACTTAAGAAACTATCGAAGATTGTTAATTTGGTTGAATCTGTAATGAGATTTCCATAAAGAGATCTGCTAACATGGTGTAAGAATGGAATAATATTTTAAAAAAACTTATCATTAAAAATATTTTGCAATTATAAAACATTAATTTATTTTTTTAATAGCAATAATGATAGTCGGTATATTAAATAAAAAGATACGATTCACCCAAAAATTAAAAAGTATAATGCATCATTTGGATAGTTGAATTCAGGTATATTTATATATAATTATCTAGCAGTATTGAAAACATGTATATGATTTATCAATCATCACGAGAATTAAGATATATTGAGAGAGAGAGAGAGAGAGAGAGAGAGATGGACAAAATAATGTTCATATCAGACAGAGAAAGAGAGAGAGATGAACAAAATAATGTTCATATCGATTAGGAATTCATTTGTGCAATAAAGGAATCGAAAAAAAAAATTAAGTGTGGGGAAAAAATTCACTAAAAATCTAAAATTCATCTTGAATTAGCATATTGTGCTCGATACCTGTTCATGAAATATTGAATTTCGGTCAAATCAAATAAGTAAAAAAAAAGGGAAAAAAATTGTTTCTGTCTTATTTGATACTTTATTGAATGATCGAGATTCATCTTCCGTCTTGCATACTTCACGCAATCGGAGAAAACAAAGATAAAAAGACCAAGCGAGTATATATATATAACAAGTGATCACTAAAACTCATTCAAATAATGCGTTTGTTTTCATGCTCCTTTGCATTTTGCTTTCTAATAAATAGTGGTATATATAATGGAGGTTGAATGATAATCGATATTTTATTTGAAATAATTTTTTAACATCTTAACGTTCATGTACCCTATGGAAGAAAATGATTTAAACACAACAAATGCAGAATCTACACTTGTAGATACTATTAAAAGCCTTTGAATTTTTATGATCCGAATATTAAGCATTCATGGTAAGTAATTTTACCATAAAAAAAAAACTAAAATTCATTTTTTTGTGCATAAAACATGAATAGTATAATTTTCATTCTTAGTATAAAATATTTGATTTTGATTCATTGTGATCGTAAGAAATATTTCAAGCTATTATTTAGTTATAGATACACATGTCATGAAAAATATTTAACTCATTAATATCTACCCAAAAGTTCATGTAGCCTATACAAGAAAACTATTTAACATATTAATTGCAGAATCTATAATTATAGATATTGTTAAAAGCCTTTGATTTTTTTTTTTATTTGAATACGAAGTGTTACCACCCATTATATCCGGTGTCAGAGCCTACCGAGGGGAGAACATACATCCTCTAGCATCGGGCACGACCCAGAGGCAGCAGAACCCAAGGCAAGAGTGCCAGTAGACCTCGAAGGCCCTCCCAAAGGCGATCCCACAATGACCCAGGACACGACCAGCCTCCGGGCGAGTGCAGGATGAGCGCAGGTTCTGAGATGCATTCTAGAAGAATCTCCTCTAATGGTTTTCCGCATTACGTGGAATGTACAACTCAACCCTAAATCGTCTTTTTTGGATGTACTCATTTGGTATAAAAGGAAAAGAGAAAGTATAGTAGAGGTAAATTACACGTTCTAATTGACATCACCCATTTTTCCAACTACCCAGTTGATTTGGGCGTTGGAGTCCTTTTGCAGGTACCTCCACGGCACCAAGACCATCATGAGCACAGGAGGAGCAGCGCACTGAGCCGCCGTACTTGCCACCGGAAATCCACCTCATAGTTACAGTATGTAACACTAAGTATTTATGGTAAGTCATTTTTTCGTAAACAAAAATCTTAAAAATCCCTTTTTTGTACAAACAAAAATATTAAGAATATAATTATATTTGTATAAAAATATTTAATTTTGATTTGTTGTGATCATACCAAATGAAACCTTCAACTCTTACAGAGAGTAGTTTTACTTCACTAAGAAAATTAGAAAACATTTACTTAATAAACTACCAAATATTGCAAACTTGGTTGGATCTATGATGAAATTTCCATAAAGATTTGCTGACATGGTGGAAGAATGGAATAATAAATCCTTTTAAAAAATTCTCATGAGTAAAAATACTATGCAACTATAAAAATATTATTATTTTTTACGGAAATAAAGATAGCCATTATATTAAATAAAAAGATATAATTCACTTATATACTCATCTAAAAATTAATGAGCATAACGCGGGAAATTATTTTTTATATAGGTAATGAGTTAATTATTATCATTAATATGGATTTTAGGTAAATATTACCAAAATGTGGACTACAAATCACGTCTTGGGCGTGATTTGCCTATCCAAACCCACACCTATGAAGTAGATGCAGGCTGTCCATCAAATAAAATTCTCATGTTCCACGAGATCACAGGACAACAGTCCTCATGCAGAGCAACAGTGGCAAAGTAGAGGGAGAGTAGGATACCTTCCTTGAGCATGTGAAGCAATAGCACAAAGTGGACCAACAAAGGACAAAGGCATGCATAAGAACCACAAGGACAAGTGGCAAGCATGGAGCAAGGGGACATCCCTTAGGAGGTAGCCTCGCCGAGCACGTGGCAGCAGGGGGAGACCCTAAAATCTCGGCTCTCATGGGATTTCAGAGGGAATAACGTGGGTGGTGAGATTTCAGACTCTGCCACTCCATTACCTCATGTCGAGAAGCAACATTACATCTATAAAACTCAGAAGTTTGCGAATGATGAGTCTGACCAAGTGACTAATGTGTTAGAAGCATTGTATGTGAGTGTTTGAAGGGCTTTTTGTTCATCTGAGAGCTTCTGTGGTGAGCCTTCTAGTGTGTGTAAAAAGTTTTATTCATTTACAGTGTTAAAAAATGGCGTCCGATAGAACGGTGATTTCAAGTAAACATGTATCTGAGCAAATTCGTCAAAATATGGTAAGTGTTTTATGCTTATGTTCTAGAAAAATATTATTTAATTTAATTTTTTTATTTGGCAACTTCTATAACAGTATATTTTTTTATTAAAAGATTTAGATTTAATTATTATTCATATTTTACTTTTCATATAAAGGGTAACATGTCCGTGAAAAAAATAACAGTATATTCTTTTTTTTAAAAAAGATTTTGATTTAATTGTTATTCATATTTTACTTTTCCTGTAATGGGTAACATGCACGTGAAAAAAGTAATAGTATATTCTTTTTTCTATTAAAAGATTTAGATTTAATTGTTATTCATATTTTACTTTTCCTGTAATGGGTAATATGTTCGTGAAAAAGTAATAGTATATTCTTTTTTTTATTAAAAGATTTAGATTTAATTGTTATTCATATTTTACTTTTCATGTAATGGGTAACATGCTCTTGAAAAAAATAACAAATATTAATTAATGGAAAATTTATTATTTGTAACAGGAAAGAGAGTTATTGCGGCCTCGTCACTTATACATAAAGTTACCGAAATTGGAGATACACGAGCATTTACGACAAGCTGGTCTTTACCATGTTTCTCATATTGCTGAAATAGAGATAGATAAACCTCTAATCAGTGCTTTAGTAGAAAGGTGGAGACCAGAAACTCACATTTCACCTTTCAGTTGGGGAGTGCTCGGTGACATTGGAGGATGTTACCATTTTACTAGGACTTCGCATCGATGGTTTACCGGTCACAAGATTTACTAATGGCACAACTACAGTTATTCAGAATATGTGTGAACAACTGCTTGGTGGTCAGTCAGATGTAACCGATGTTGTAGCGGGAGAAATAAAATTTGATTGGCTTTCATATCATATAAATAGGCTTGAAACAAATTCTGATGAGCTAATAGCATTTAATGTTCGTAGTTATATATTAGCTTTTGGGGCATTTCTTAATGCTGAATGAAAGCACAAGCATGGTTCATGGAAGTTCTTGCAACTTCTTCAAAATTTGGATGAAATTAGATGGTATAGTTAGGGCTTGGCATGCCTGGTTGGGCTTTATCAAGGATTAGATCGTGCCACACGTAAGAATACACTAGATATTACTGGTAGCATGGCACTATTGCAAGTGTGGGTATGGCAGTGACTCCCATAGTTGGCTCCTTTAGCAAGCATGCCAATTACTTTTCCCATTGCTCTCAAGTAAAACTACTTTAAATAAATAAGTCTGTTATAAAAAAATCTTTTCTAAATAAAAAAATTTCATAGGTGGAAGGTGTAACATCCCTTACTATTTTATGGATTGATGACTGTCCCCACAAACCAACACGGGTCTTTTCAGTATGCTTTGTCCTCACTCGCACGCTTCCTGGGAAAACTTCCCAGGAGGTCACCCATCCCAAAATTACCCCAGGTCAAGCACGCTTAACTGTGGAGTTCTTTCAGTTTGCATCTTCTTTTCGGTAGCCCAAACTGAAAGAACTCCACAGTTAAGCGTGCTTGACCTGGGGTAATTTTGGGATGGGTAACCTCCTGGGAAGTTTTCCCAGGAAGCGTGCGAGTGAGGACAAAGCATACTGAAAAGACCCGTGTTGGTTTGTAGGGACAGTCATCAATCCATAAAGCAGCAGGGAATGTTACAAATGGTATCAGAGCCTGCACCTCTCCCAGTTCGGTGTGGTTTGGGGACGAACCAGGCGGAAGCTGGTGGGCATGTAACGCCCGGGGACGAGGACGAGGAGTCATCGCCGGTGCAAAGAGGGCCGTACAAGGAGCGGCTCCTCGCAAGGTCCTCTAAGCGGAGGGGTACATGAATGAACCGATTACACACCTGAATGAGAGGGATCCTAAGACTGTATAGGCATGGGACTATACAGTTGGGGAGGGCTTATATGAATTGATTCGTACTACCTATATCAACAAGATGCATCTTCTTTTCGGTAGCCTAAACTGAAAGAACTCCACAGTTAAGTGTGTTTAACCTGGGGTAATTTTGGGATGGGTGACCTCCTGGGAAGTTTTCCCAAGAAGCATGTGAGTGAGGACAAAGCATGCTGAAAAGACACGTGTTGGTTTGTGGGGACAATCATCAATCCATAAAGCAGCAGGGGATGTTACAGAAGGAGCCACGATATAGACGCAACAATCCATACAATAATGTCCCTACTATCAAACTTCCATTGGATCAAATGGAATTTGATCAGGTAAACATTAATATATCAAATAATTTCTATTAACATCAAATTAAATATTATTTGGAGCTCATGTAATTTTTTATTAATGTAGTTTGTGTGGCAACCATATATGGATCTAGTGATTGATGCTCAGATTCCAGATGATGTGCAGGCTGAGCGTATGATATGGTCAATTATTAGCCCTCTTATATGTTTTGAGGTCATAAAGTGGCATGCTTCTGACCATGTAATGCACCAATTTGGACTTGATTAGCAGATTCCTCTTCCACCTTGTAATATGGGGCAATCACATAATAAAGATTTGCGAGGAAGAAAACCAACTGATTGGAGGGAGAAGCATTATGAGTGGATCACATTGTGGGAGACCTATTATCAATGTCTACTACAGGGACAACCCACTAATCAATATGTTCCTTCAAATGAATATCATGACTAGTATATACAATACGCAATAAATTGGTTATGGTTGTCCCCTTATATACACCAGTAGCCAATCCCCCAACACCAATTAATTCCTGAGGACCACCCAATTCCCCAGCACCATGAGCTACCACACCATGAGGTACCACACCATGATCTGCTACACCATGAGTACCAACTGTTCCCCTATGAGCAGCCATTCCCATATCATGACCCACCATTCCCACTGTACCATCCATTACCACAGTGCTCGTCGTTCCCACTATACCAGTCATTCCCACAGCATCCACCATTTCATGTGCCCTTAGTAACCCCTCATCAGCAGGAGGGCGTTGCGTCCGTGCAAGTTTTGAATGATGAGGTTGATCAATGGTTAAATCAACAACCCTCACATGTACAAAGTCGATAGAGTCGGCAGAGTTGACATAATTTGGAACCAGCTCGAATGTCCTTAGATGCAAGGAACAGTCATCATGATTCAAGAAGCATTTTGGGTCGAGGTAGAAGGTCTGTTGACAGCAGTGCCACTAGGCCATCTCGTCCGGGGTCGTTTAGGGGAAATTATGAAATCAATATTGATGAAGCCCAATCTGCACCCTGATACCTCTTTGACTTAAATAAGGAGGCAAATGTACAGGAAAATGTATACAGACTAGTTATGTCTGAGATTTCTTCTCAGCCAATACTTCCCCTGGCTGATCAATGGACACCAATGATGCAATAGGTTTAGACAGAGCAAGGGATGGGGTTAGTGGGAACATCTAAATCTGGCCAGGTGGCAGAGCCTGAGGTTGCAAGAGATAATGGAGAAGAAGAAGAGGGAAGCATGGATGAGAAAGGAAGAGAGAGGCGTAGGAGAAGCAATAGCCCTCTCCCACATTGGATGAGAGGGTGGGGGTCTGGTTTATGAAAAACTATTTCTGCGCCCATCAGATTAACCCTTTTAGGAAAAAGGCCGCCCAAGGGAAAATAATCATTGATTTAATTATGATTGAGTCTGATTTATCTTCTTTTTTTTTCCTATGACATGTACTTATTTTTATCTTTTTTACATGATTTATCTAGTTGGCAAGCATGATTAATGTTGATTCATGAAATCACCAACAGATCAAGTTCGGTTAAACTTTGAATATTATTGGTACTAATTTGACTTTTTCCTAAGTGACATAATTTGATACTTGCCAATTAATTTCAATTTTTAAATAATCTTTTAACAATGATACAAGTTGCTAATATTGTTAAAAATGAATCTTTCACATAAAAAATCAAATATTACAAACAGGGTATAAATAGAAAGGATGCAATCCATTACAAACAGAATATAAATATTACAAGTTGATAAATCATTTTTAGTTTTGATATAAATAGAGAGGATGACAATCCATTACAAACAAGAATCATAAGAAATCATTAAAAGGAAAACCATGTAGACTAACACTATGAACTAGGACCAGGAGCATGTGGATATCAACTATGACTGTGGCTCTCACCTCTACAAAGACCACATCGTCAAGTTCCCTGCATCTCACGTGAGTCCATTTCATTCAAGAAATGAGTTGATTTAGGGGGACCTTTTCCTGTGCGTTTCAATGAAGGGTTAGGACAAATTCTTGGTCCTGTGTGTCGGTGCCATGTACTTTCATTCCCTATCACCCCAAACTCTTTCTTGTACACTTTGCAAATTCTATCAATCGTATAAACACTATCAACATAAGGGTGCCAAGTAACTTTCAAGTATGAGCAGCAAGCCATTACGTGACAACATGGATATCGATCTATCTGAAAATCACCAAAATCCCAATTCATGTGCCTCATATCAACTCTATATACTTGTCCGCTATATGGATCTTAGACTTGGAAAGTCTGATGATGTTTATTTGCTTGAGTGATGGAGAGAGTTTGGAAGCCTACTCATTTGCTCGAAGTCGAGACATCACTGTGTTAGAGAAAACCTGCCCTGTATTTCTACGAGCACAAGCCTCCTCACATTTCCTTGTAAATAACTCAGCCAATTGAAAGTAGGTTGCTCTAACCAAAGCCGTAATGGGAAGATTGCGGGCCCCTTTTAATACTGAGTTCACGCACTCGATTAAGTTTGTGGTCATGTGACCCTACTGATGTCCACCATCATATGCTAAGACCTATTTTTCTCGCGGGATCTCATCAAACCAGGTTGTATATCTATCTCCACGTTCCATGACTCGCTCATAATTAATGTTGAATTGATGCTCTGTTCTCGAGTACCCTATACAATACAATATGTTTAGCATATTATTTTTTAAAAATCACAATCATAAATCCATAAATTTAGTATTAATACGAAAATGTAAATTACCCATGCTCACAACCAATTTATACAGATAAGGTGCCTTAAATCTTGGCAAGAAATTGGCACCGATATGCCTTATGCAATACATGTGAAATACTCTTGGAGGTTCCCACTAACCATTGCTTCTCCTTATTGTTGCATTAATTGACTCTTGACGATCATAAATAATGCCAACTCCATCTTGAGTCACAACATTTTTATTTAGGTTATACCGAAAAAAATGCCAAGCATTTGCAGTCTCACCCTCAGCAATAGCAAAAGCAACTGACAATATGTTCTGATTGCCATCTTGCGCAACTGCAAGTAATAAAGTCCCTTTGTATTTCCCATGCAAATGTGTGCCATCAACTTGAAAAGTGGTTTGCAGTGTCTAAATGCTTTAATGTAGGGGCCAAAAGTCCAAAACACACGGCGAAAAATTCGAACATCTAGAACTATCTCATCACCGCGAAAAGCATCCACAGCATCCATCTAAACCGCTGATCCTCGAACAACATCACACATTGCTACGCACCATTGTGATAAAGCTTCATAGGAGGCTTCCCATTGACCAAAAACTTTTTCAATTGCCTTTTGTTTTGCCATCCATGCTTTTCGATATGTCACTGTGTAACCGTATCGAGATTTAATCTCTGCAATCATAGATTTTATCTTGAAAATTGGGTCAAATTCCACCATGTACTTTATAAGTTCAGCAATTGTATCCAAATCTAATTTTGTGTGATCCTCGGTGAATCTTTTACCAATGCATGTGTGTGGGCCATTATACTTCCTGATTTTCCAAAAGTATTTGTTCTTCCTGAAGCTAGCCCTAACAAGCCATTGACAACCTGTCCCATACCGAGTGCATTTGGCCTAAAACGTCAAAGGTTCTGACTCCTACACTTTACAATCCACTCCTTCAGAAATGCTATACTTTTTAATTGCTCGTATAACAGCCTCTTTATCGCTAAATTGCATTCCAATACAAAATTCACCATTACTAATAGGAGGGGCACCTACGAAACACAATATGAAATAAAAAACAAATAATGAGTTAAAAAGAAAGTAAATAAAAAGTAAACAGTAAGAATAAATAAAATAACAGCAATAAAATAGTGAACAATATGTGTATTTAATAACATAGGACAAAACAAAAAATATACAAGCCTGATGAATCAAAATAATGTTTCACCAAATTAAAATTAAATTAAATTAATCAAACATAAAATTAATAAATACAACAAAACAATATAATAATAACTTGAATTACAAAAAGTGAAAAGAATATAATAGTAATATAATAGTAAACATGTATCAAATATAATTTTTTCCTAAAGATATCTATTAAGATGAATCACCATAAACATCTACATACCGGCATACTCTAGAAACTCGGGTGCATTCATAGCTCCAAGATCTAAAGAATGCATGAAGGATAGCTCCCCGAATGGATGCTAAATAGCAATTATATTTTATATATGCTCATCATCTGCTTCATCGTCTAGTTCTATATCATCAGCACCGCTATCACTATTTTCATACTCTTCTGCAAATTCCCCCTCATCACTTTCACTATTGTTTCTTTCCCATTCTGCTTCTTCTTCTGGAAATGTGTTCGGGTGAGCCTCTTCTTCCTCATTGTCAACTTGATGGTAAAAGGTAGGGCCCATTTCTTTGAAATCAACATACAACTCAATGGCCGATATTTTTGCTCAATGCTGGTGGTATATTTGAAACATTTATTGCATGTGGTCATCACTGCTGATTGCAATTGCTTGATACTGAGTGAACCCACCAAAAATTGATATCGGACACCTATATGTTATTTTCTGCATTGTTTTTGGAGTTTCAGGATCTATACTTTGTTTAAGACCACTCTCTAACTCCTTAAATGACATAGTGCAAGGAATAAAAAAACATGTTGGATTCTCGCATACAAATGTGACACCTTCACTCGTATTTGTAACAATATTCCCATTGAAATATACTATTATATTTGCCATATCATCCATTTTTACCACTTTTTCTTACTCTACTCTCTTAATATTTTTTCCTCTCACATAACACTTTTTTTTTTTTTACACACACAGCTACTGTAGCTTTGTTTTTGTTTTAGGATTAGCAACACGGAAAACTCACTACCACATCATAAACAGATGGGTAGAGAAGAAGGAAATTAAATGGGTGACCAATTGTGACCCAAATAATATTTCTTTTGAGACTAGAAATAAAAAATATAAACTGAAATCGCAAACTGAAATAATTAGAAGAAAAAAGAGAATGAGCTACCCAATTTTCATATACATTGTAACCATTTTTTTTACTCTACCTCACCCTGTGTAAAAATACAGACAGCTCTCTTTCAGATTTTAAAAGCCAAATACATAATGAAATGAGACGAGAAGGGACGAAAGATGCTTTATATAGACATATTCTAATATTTTTATAATTTTTGAAATCTCACCACTAGCAAGATGCTCTTTGAAATCTCGTCACTAGCAAGATTCCCTCTAAAAACTTAGATGTGGCGAGATTCTTCAATCGAGACCCACGCTCATTGTGATGCAAAAACAATAGACTGAAATCTCACCACTACCACTATTATATACAAGGTGTGGCGAGATTTTTTTAAAATTCTTTTTCCAGTTTTGAAAAAATGGAAGTGGCAATATTTTTCTTTTGCCAATTTTGGAAAAATTGGAAGTGGCGAGATTTCACTGACACCACACCATGCGTAAATTCATTCTTAAACCCATATAAAGGCATATTATAACTTCAAAACCAATATAGAAAAAAAAAAGACCTGCGTAACGCATCATTTTGAAAATTAAATTTCAAACAAATTTATATATGATTATCTAGAAGTTTTCAAAACATGCATATGACTTATTGACTATCACGAGAATTAAGATGATTAAAGTGCAGAGAGAGAGACAGAGAGAGAAAGGGGGGGGGGTGGACAAAATAATGTTCATATCGATATGGAATGTTCATACATGCAACAAAGGATTTTTTTAAAAAAAAAGTGTGGAAAAATCCACTGAGAAACCAAAATTCATCTTCAATAATCATAATATGTGTTCGATATTTGTTCATGAAATATTGAATTTCAATCAAATCAATGAAATACCAAATAACATAAGAAAAAAGGATTTCTATCTTATTTGATACCTCATTGACTGATTGATATTCATCTTCAGTCTTGTGTACTTCACGGCTTCATGCAATCGGGAAAAACAAAGATAAAAAGACCGGGCAAGTTGTAAGGCATGCATGCCTATACATATAGTAAAAAAAAAAAAAGAAGGGCAATCACCAAAACTCATTCTGAGTTTTCATGCTCCTTATGCATTCTGCTTTCTAATATATATATATATATATATATATATATATATTTTGAAAATAATTTTTTAACATCTTAATGGTAATTTATCCTATACAAGAAAATTATATAAACATATTAATTATAGAATATACAGTTATAGATTTTGTCAAAAGTTTTTTATTTTCTATGATTCAAATATCAAGCACTCATGGTAAGTCATTTGAACGTAAAAAATGCCAAAATTCCATTTTCGGTACATAAAAATATTAATATATTTATGTTAGCATAAAAATATTTGATTTTGATTTATTGTGATCGTAAGAAATTTTTCATGCGATTAATTAGTTATAGATAGGCATGTCATGGAAAATCTTTAACTCATTACCATAAAAGTTTGTGTAGCCTATACACGAAAAGTAGTTAATAATTGGATAATCTACACTTACAGTTGTTGTTAAAAGTCTTCGATTTTTTATGATTTGAAAACTAAGTATTGATGGTAAGTCATTTTTTCGTAATAAAAAATCGTAAAAATCGCCTTTTGGTGCAACAAAAAATACTAAGAATATAATTATATTAGTATAACAACATTTAATTAAGATTTATTTTGATCATACCAAATATAATGTGACCTTAAATTTAGACTGCACTTTTACTCTAGTAGCAAAATAAGAAAAGATTTACTTAAGAAACTACCGAAGATTGTTAACTTGGTTGGATTTGTAATGAAATTTCCGAAAAGATTTGCAAAAATGGTGTAAGAATGGAATAATAATTTTTAAAAAAAATCTGCGTAAAAATATCACACAATTATAAAAATATTGTTAATTTTTTAATAGAAATAATGATAGTTGTTATATTAAATAAAAAGATATAATTTCCTAAATACAAAAAAAAAATAATTTACTTATAAATTCATTCGAAAATAATAAGTATATGACGCATCATTTTGATAATCAAAATCAGGTAATAAAATTTATATATAATTATCTTGCAGTTTTCAAAACATGTATATGACTTATTGATCATCACGAGAATTAAGATAGATTCAGAGAGAGATGGACAAAATTATGTTCATATTGGTGTGGAATTCATACATGTAACAAAGGAATTGAAAATGTTCATATTCGTGTGGAATTCCTACGTGTAATAAAGGATTCGAAAAAGAAGTAAGTGTGGGGAAAAAAAATTCACTGAAAAACCAAAATTCATGTTCAAAGTGCATAATATTTGTTCGCTATTTGTTCACAGAATATTGAATTTTAACCAAATCATTGAAGTACCAAATACTATGAGAAAGAATAAAATTATTTCTCTCTTATTTGATACCTCATTTGCTGATTGAGATTCATCTTCAGCGTACTTCATACAATCATTAAAAAGATAGATAAAAAAGACCAGCGAGTAGTTGGGCATGTCTATATAAAAATAAAATATAAAAAGCAATCACCAAAAATCATTCGAATAATATCTCAATTTTCATGCTCCTTTGCTTTGTAATATATATTGCTATATATATAGAGATCCAACGACAATCGATATTTTATTTGAAAATAATTTTTTAAAATATTAAAATGCGCTTAGTTTGTGAAAATATTTTTTTTATTTTCTAAAAAAAATTTTATTTTCAAATCTTCAAAATTTTAGAAATAAAAAATAAATTATGTTTTCAAAAAGTAAAAACAATAAAAATATGTTTAGTTTGCTTGTTTTTAAAATATATTTTCAGAATCAAATTTAAGATAATAATACTATATTTGTTATTAAATAATATATATATATATATATATGTTATTTGCATTGGTTCATCTACTAAAAAAAATTGTTAATAAAAAGTATTATTTCATTGCATATTTAAGCACAATGAAAATATATTTAATTTGTCTCTTTTCAAAATATAATTTTCAAAATCAAATTTAATATAATAAATTTATTTAAATTTTACATTTTAAATATTTACTATTGTGTTCATATCATTATAATTTATGTTGAATCTTATTTATTTTATAGTATAAACATTTATTTATTACATATTTATGAATTTTATGGATTTGTATATTGTTTTGAATATTTATTTTTATATTAAAATATGAAAAACATAAACCAATTTTCATAAATAATCTCACTTTTTTTTATTAATAATAATAAAATCATTACCCCCAACATGTCACCCCCCACTCCCTACCAAAAAAGAAAAGTCACTCCCGACCACAGTCTTCTTGAAACTTCTCTTTGAGCAAAAAAGAAAAAAAGAAATTGTGCTACCTACAACACCGGAGATTGTTGTTGCGCCGTTACCCAGCACCGCCAGACACCATCAACGCTGCTCGCTCTGCCGCATATCTGCAATGTGCCACTCGTGCAGTTGGTTAGTAATGTTGCAATTTGCTCCACCACCCACAACATTGCCATCACGGTGCTGCCCAACACCACCACCGCCTGTGCTGCTGGCTTCGCCGCCGATCTGCATTGCACCTCCCATGTAGATGGTATATGAAGATGCGATTTGCTTCACATGCTTCCCTTGCTTCCACAAATGGATCTTGCAAATGGGGCTTTTGAGGGTATTATCAATTTGATGATTTTCGTTTTCTCTCTTTGTTCCCCACTTGCTTATTTGTGGGGTTGTGATTTATTGTATCCATTGAGAAAGTGACCTCACAGGAGATGGTGTTGCTAAGCGGGGATGAGCAGGAGGGGTGGCTGGCTGCCTTTGATAAGGGAAGATAGATCTGAGAGGGAAGTTTCTAGTTGGTGGTGTGATTGGTGGAGGGAAAAGAATAAGTTCTTTATATTATTGCAAGCAAGCCACCGCGTTTTCATTATGAAAACGTTTTCATCATTGTATGAAACATTTTGTTGGAAAGATTGAAAACGTGGAAATGACGTTTTCAAATTTTCAATGAATTCAACAAATATTTTCTAAAAATATTTTCAATATAATCAAATCAAACACATTTTCAATGTTATTTTCTATTTTTAGTGAAAATGAAAATAGAAAAATAGAAAATAGAAAATGGCTAACCAAACACGCTCTTAACGTTCATGTAGCCTACATAAGAAAATTATTTAGACATATTAATTATAGGATCTACACTTATACATATTGTTAAACATCTTTGATTTTTTATGATTCAAATATTAAGTATTCATGGTAAGTCATTTTTCTATACAAAATGTTAAAATTCAATTTTTGTACATAAAAATATTAAGAATATAACTATATTAGTATAAAATATTTAATTTTGATTTATTGTGATCGTAAGAAAATTGTCATGCTATTAGTTGGTTATAGATAGACCTATCATGAAAAATCTTTAACTAAATAATAGCTACAGGTTAGGTGAAAAATGCACAATAAGAGGGATCGAATCGTGCAATTCAAAATTTTTTTACTTTCTGAAACTTATAAACAAATTCTATCAAGTCCAAGACTTGAAAGCAATGAAAATTCAGATTAGATAACTTCAGAAAGTGACTTTTTGAATTGTACAACAAACAAGTGTGTTCAGAAAATAACAAACAATAATAATAATATAATCACACAAATAAATATCAACACACAATGTAGATTATAAGAGATAAGGTGTAAAGAGAATCACACAAGAGATTTATACTGATTCAATTGGCTTTCTTACATCTAATCCCCAAACAAAACTTGTTGACAGTTCCACTAAAATACCTTTCTTGTACAAGAGGTCAACAACATAGTTTGTGTATACTCTTTTCAAGCTATCAGTAGTGAGCAGATAGTATAATCGACACTCTGCCACAAGTATTCTTTAACTAGTCTCTCTAAGCTGTCATAACTTATCATTGACATATAAAGGTACAAAAGTTTGAAGGTTTTGGTATATCACTCAAAACTTACTCAAGTTTCCTAGGACGCGTATCAAGGGTAAGGAAACACTTGAGAGACTTCTTCCTATATTCTCACAAGAGGGTGTTAGCTAATAATTCCTATAAAGAAGATTTTGGATTTTAGAAACTGGAGTAAGATGATGAATAGGCTTTAGAAAGTAGAATGTAGACTTATATTTTTCAATGCACAATAGTTCTTGTTCAGCTTGAGGAATAATGATGTTATACTTGAAAATTTAAATGTGACCATTTGTCCTTGATGTGATTACCATTATACACATGTTGGTCATTTGTTATGTGTCTGGATTGATCTTCTAAAAGCTATAGGTTGAGCTTGTGGTCATGACATCTATTATAGTACAAAAGCGAGTTGTCCTTTATTCCTTGTGTATTGTATATGCTTCAGAAAGAGCATCCACCATTGTTTATACCTTTTTGAACTTCTCAGCTCATGAAATCTTAACCAAAGATGTGTCTTTTTCAAGTAACAAGCTAATCTAGCATGAGTAAAAGCTTTCTAAAGGAAATATGTTCTCTTTGACTTCATATCCTCAATTTCTTATTGTTTTCTTTACTTTCTGAGCTTTTCTAGTTCATATTGAGGTTTTTTTTATGTAGATTAAAGAGTGTTGGATTCTTCTTTTAGTGGACACAATTGAGTTTGGTAGAGATGCACTTGATTTGATCACAAATAGCCACTTTCTGATGTTATTAGGTCACTTTCTGAATATTAATTAAGTCTGCTTTCTTATGTATCACAAACACATTAACTTACTTTCTAAGGTATTTTTCATACTTTGGAAATTGAAAACTCTTTGAATGAGTTTTATATCATATCAAGTCATGATAGTACGACTGATGTCTCAAGAAATTACTTATGTATGACATGAGAAGGTTCCTATTATAGACTTGAGAAACCTATGTAAACTATTAGTCATTGCTTTAAAATATTTTATCAAAACTTTTGCTTTGTTATCACTCAAAACTTAAGTTTTGAAAGCCTTATTAAGGGTTCTGGAGCTAACAATAGCTACCTTAAAAGTTTATTTAGCCTATACAAGAAAAATATTTAAACAAATTAATTGCATAATTATTGATTTTATTTTAAAAAATAAAAATCAAAGATTCTACAATTAATTTATCCATAGATATTGTTAAAAGTCTTTGATTTTTATGAGTCGAATACTAGGTATTGATGGTACATTATTTATCCATAATAAAAAATCTTAAAAATTCCTTTCGGTACAACTAAAGTATCAAGAATATAATTATATTAGTATGAAAAAAATTTAATTTGATTTAATGTTTTCTTGCTAAATGATACCTTAATTTTAGACTGCAATTTTACTCTACTACAAAAATAAGAAAAGATTTACTTAAGAAACTACTGAAGATTGTTAACTTGATTGGATCTGTAATGAAATTGGCGTAAAGATTTGCTAACATGATGGATGAATGTAATAATAAATAAATAAAAGCCTTATGAGTAAAAATATTATTATACAATTATAAAAATATAGTTAATTTTTTAATAGAAATAATGATAGTCTTTATATGAAATAAGAGATATAATTCACTTACAAATTCATCTAAAAATTTAAAAGTATAACGCACCATTTTAATAACTAAACTTGGGTAAAATTTATAAATAATTATATAGCTGTTTTCAAAATATGTATGTGACTTATTGATCTTCCCAAGAATTAAGATAGATTTAGAAAAGAGAGAGAGATGGACAAAATAATTGTCACGACTCAACCTAGGCCCTGACTAGCGCTTAGGGAACACGTTCCTCTGCAACCCATATCTTACAACTTTTACAAAAGAAAACAGACAGAGTCTTCTCTGTTTTTCGGACATTTCTTATGTACAAAACCTGTGGTATATAGTGATCGTAGTATAGCTTGGATAATAAGTAGGTATTTATACATATATATACATATATAAGTCCATGATTAGGGAGTTCACATACTCTTCATCCATACTACTTTGTACAAAACATAAGATAAACTTAAGCATGATCATAAATTTAACACAACTAATTCGGTTTCTGCTTGTGATAAAATGGCGTACCAACCACAAAATATAGGCCCATGCAATATGATGGGCTCACCAAAAAGGGTAACGACTTGAGTCCGACTAAGCCGGAGGAACTGAACTCGGATCCACACTTGAGTCTATAATAGAGGAAACAAGCACAATGTGAGCTATGAAACTTAGTGAAGAATAACATGCTTATAATTAGTTGAAATGAGTTCCAATGAAAATAGGATAGTCAGAAAGAAATATTACAAGTTATAAACATTAATCAAATTATGTGAGCATAAAATCTGCACACAAACCTCTTATAATAATAAAATAGAATTATGGAATTAATGCATAAAAGGTTGTTTAAGGAGGTCCCTATGTAGAATAAAGGGAAAAATGCAATTCACCTCCTTTGTTTTAGGACATGTGCAATTTAACCCCTGACTTTTAAAAAGATGCAATTCGACATTATGTAGTTTTCAAATGGTGCAAAACTCACATTCTATTAACTTGCCATCCAATTTCTTTGTTAAAATATCACGTGACAGTCACATGGATAGGGTTATAAACAAAACTATCTTTCCTTTTTTAATCCTAATTACTAACCTTAATTCGTAGTTCTTCCCTAAATCCACCAACAATTTCATATAGATTTGGCGTTTCTATGTGGGAAAGGGGGAAGTAGCCACAATGCAGATCTGTAGGTCAGCGATGCTCGCGGCACAACCCCATGGAGGTGGCAAGCTCGCGATAGCTCTAGGGGAAAAAATGCTTTTGAGTGGTGGTGCGTGGCTAAGAAGGCGGGGTTGCTATGGCAGAGAATGGGCAGTAGAGGCACGACTTCTTACAAGGATGGACAACAAATCTTCATCGCCCTTATTCTCCCCTCCAATCCTACGACCCTTTCTTCACTACCTTCACCTGAATACTTTTTGACAAATTGTAAAGCCTCATACCTCTATCAGCATCACGTTGCTTCCGTTGAGTTGCATCCCCACCACTGTTGCTTCTGGGTTGTTGGTCTTGCATCCCTCCTGCAGCCATCTCAAGTTTAGGAAAGTGCAAGTGCTCTATCACCGCTGTGTTGGCCTTGTCTCAAATGGAATCCTTCTTGCAAAACTTTTTGGTCTGTGTATTGCCATTGTGTTCACCATGGTAGCTACCTAGGAGATTACTCTGTTTTTGATTTAGGGCTTTTATTAGCCTTTCACTCAACTTTTTTCTTTCTTTCTTTCTTTTACTTTTTTCAAAATTTTTTATGGTACTTTCATGTGGCCTTTAATACATTGTTTGTTGCATTTTGTTTCTGGCCTTGGTGCTTATGGTGTATGGCTATGGTGATACATTGGCTATAGATGATGAAAGTCTCATATGTTTCTGGAGCTGGGAAAGAAAGGTTTGGGTAGAAGGAATACAAAGGAAGGGTAGTTTTGTCTATAAACCTATCCATGTGACTATCACATGATATTTTAACAGAGAAATTGGATGGTAAGTTAACAGAAGGTATATTTTGCACCGTTTGAAAACTACAGGATGTCGAATTGCATCTTTTTAAAAGTCAAGGGTTAAATTGCACACGCTCTAAAACTCAGGGGAGTTAATTGCATTTTTCCTCAGAATAAATTTCAAAATCAATCCCACAATTGGGTGGCCTTCACACCCATCCCTAGAGTGTTTACAAAGCATTTGGATGACCCTCAGACCCGTCTCTAGTGCCTAATGATACTGGCATGTTAGGCTAATATACTGGGCTAGTAACCCTCTGCTAACTGAGGTCAATCTCAAGGTGCACCAAGACTAGTGCCACCACCATTACCTATGGTTTCTATCAATGATAACTCCTTACAAAATGCCATATTTTCTCAACATATAAATCAAAGTTTTCGAAATACAACTTTTTTGGGGACTACCAATTATAAACATGTCATGTAAATGAATTTCCACCTTGTTCAAATCACTTCAAGCATAATGTGAATCAGTCCAAAATACACTAGTCCCATAATCTAGATCCAACATAACAAAATGTTTCATTTATTAATAATGATTATCAAACCTCATCCCATAGTCTTAAACCATATCAAATTTTAAGAGTTCATGAGCTAATAAATGCAATTTTCAAAACATAGATGTGATAAGAAAATCATTTTACTTACTATTGCAACATAGATATTA
This sequence comes from Dalbergia cultrata, assembly GCA_031216105.1. Taxonomy (NCBI): domain Eukaryota; kingdom Viridiplantae; phylum Streptophyta; class Magnoliopsida; order Fabales; family Fabaceae; genus Dalbergia; species Dalbergia cultrata. The sequence goes on along the minus strand of CM062353.1, from coordinate 21,713,603 downwards.
GATAACAAAATAAGTATTTAAATATATGGAACTAAATACCAATTAACTACAAACATATCATTCACTCACAACACAATTCCAAGAATGTGGTGTTCTAAGCCTACATCGTTGTAGACGTCACAATCTGATTTAGGAACGTGACCGGCACATGAAAAAGCGACCCCATAAAAGCTTTTACATGACATGTTATGCATAAAAACCTCGGAATTATCAAATAAACAAGATTAAAGTAAAAAAAGGATAACTTTTCTCATAGATTATAAATTAATCCATAAACAACCTTCAAATTAAATAGTTGCTCCAACCTTATTATGTCGTTAGTTTTAAAAAAGTAATACTAACTAGACAATATTTATCTATACTACTAATAATTTACATTTTTTTCAAGAAATTTTTTTGTCATATGTCATTCATTGAAAAATTTATGCTAACTTTTTAAATTTTTATTTGCATCGTAATTATTAATTATTATTTTTAATTATACTTTTATATCTTTATTCTATAACATATATATTCTACATTAAATATTATGTCAATTATCAGTTCCACGATTTTTAAACATTCAAAATATTATAAGTCTTAAAATATCATAATGAAATTTTTTTATAACTTATGTTTGACAATGCAATCTATATTTATCTATACTATTAATAATTTAGACTCATTTCAAGAAAACTTTTTTCATGTGTTATTCATTAAGAAATTTATGCCCTACTATTTCTCAACATTTGTATTTAAAGTGAATTTTTTAAATTTTATTTTGGTTGTAATTATTATTTATTTTTTAATTATACCTTTGCGATACCCAAGGTACATGTGTTAGTAGATTTTTTCCGTACAGCCTCAGGATCAGTCGAGATTCACCTGTGTTGCCGGGTCTTGAATTTCTCTAAGTTTGGATTCTACACGTCCTTGGAAGCCATATGTTAGAGTCACATTGGGACTAAAAGTCCCAGTAATTATTCTCAAAAGGAAAATAAGTTAAAGAGCGATTTTTAATGAATTTTATAAAATCTTTAAACATTTCAATTTTATCCCATAAGTTTAGAAAATTTTGAAGATTTCTAGATATGAATTAAAACTCAAAATTTAGATTTTGATTAGTTGGAATTTTGATTTTGATTTTTTATTTGAAGTTAATGGAGAGTAAAATAAATTTAAAATGTTTTAAAGTTAATAGAGAGTAAAATAATGAAGAATAAAATAAATTAAGAAATGTAAATGAGTGAGTGTTGAGATAACTTAGATACTAAGATAACAGAAAGAGTGCAGAAGTTGGGTTTACTGTCGTCGCTATAGCGGTCACAGGGATGGGTTTCAATGATTTTGGGGTTTGATGACCGCTGTATCGGTCCAGAACCGCTATAGCTATAGCGATCCAAAACCGCTATAGTGGTTGTAAGTGATAAGCTCAGGGACGCGTGGACTCCCTTATCGGTATAGCGATCATAGACTCCTAAGCGGTCCCCCTGTAGAGTGAATAGTATGAAATGATATCGTTCCACTTATTGATACCCTTAACTTTTATAAAACCCTTCCCCCACCGCCATTTTCTTTTTTTCCCTAAATCTCACCCAAAACCATCATCTCCAATCTTCAAGGTATGTACATGTTGATAGATTTTGTCTCCTTTCTTCCTATTCTTTCATGTTCTAAGTTTAGGTTTGTTATTTTTTCTCATTGTTATCAAGTAGGGGTGCTCCCCCAACATTGTTAGAGTATATCTAGAGTAATCTAGAGGAACCCATAGATCATTGATGAGTTTTATGGTTGTAATGACAGATATTGGTACCATCCCTCCTCCCCAAAACTCTTCTGGAGTTGGTCCTTCTCATTCCACCCTTTTAGGTGAGTGGGTTTGATCTTATGGCCTTATTTTGGTCATTCTAAAATTTATTTTCTAGCATTATGAAATATATATAGAGAAATTATATTTGAGTTTTGAAATGAACCAAAGCTTTATAAGTAATTTTGCAAGGATTAGAGAATATGTTTGAAAGCTTAGCATGAAAATCTATGTCTATCAAGGAGAATTTGTCATGGCGGTTGAAATGAGAAGTAAAAGCTTTAAGTTATTTATGAGAATATGAAGTAGGTTGGATTTAGAATTTTAGAACTCTCCTTTTGACATGATTCTAGATAGGAATTACTGAGATGAACAAAACTGTGAGTTAACAGCAGTTATTCCATTAATCTTGGTATATCAAGGCCCACCAGGGGCAACATATCCTTATATAGATCAGTCCAACAGGGACGTAGTTTGCCAGGGACCATTAAGATCTTAGTTACAGCTCATGTTCGCTAGGGATTGAACACCACCTTATAGTTATGGATAGTATGTTCTCTTTGTAATTCTTGAGGAGATAAATATGATGTTTATTATGCAAAGTAAATAGAAATGTTTTATGAATATTGTATTACTATTATCTATGTATAATTCTTTCTTGTCCCATGTACGGTTGTGAGTGAGGATCCACTCACTGAGTTTTGTAACAAAACTCACCCTTCTTTTCTTCCTTTTCCTCACAGATACAGGTATAGCTTTGGATCCTCCACCTCTTCCTCCTTACCAGTAATAGCTTTTACTTTTGGTGTAACACCCCCTTAATTACAGTATTTTACCTAGGATGTAATACCATAACTAAGAGTGTGGTACTATGTATCACAGATTGGGATCCTCTAAAGTGAGATTTTCACTTTAGAGGATAAAGTGAATGGATTTTACCATTAAATTAATAAAATAAAGAGGACCCCACTTCTAATTTTATTAATCAAAGGGTGAAATTCCTCATTTTAACTTCTAAAGTAAGATCCTCACTTTAGAGGATCCTTACTCATGTATCACATGTATACATCATAACAACAATCTATTTATTTACAAATAAGTAGTTATTATCATTTCAGCATACGTTTATAATGTACAGTCATCCAATAACTAGAATATACATATCAAACTATAAATTGTAATCTTGGGATTAAAATAGAACCTATTGCAAGATAAGTACAAAAGAGCATAAGAGTTTATCTAGATCAAGTCTACTGATCAGTATGTATCTAGGCTGCAAATCTTAATATCACATGGTCATTGACCGGCGGCTACTGTGTGTCACTAAATCCTTTGTGAGCATAATCTGCTGAATCTGAGGTAGACATGGAATACATATAGGGATGAGAATTCTAAAATTCTCAATAGGGTATTCCCATACACATAAATGTTATCATTATCTACCCCAACTGCTTCGATTTGATTATAAAAACATTGCATGTAAATAAAGGAACCAATAACAATCATCATAATTTGTAAAATCTTTATCCAAAGCAGGTTCATTTTATTCAATCATTATTCTTGGAACTTAAAATGTCAGCTCAGAGCATAAGTATGTGATTGTAATAGAGTAATAAAACTCATCCTCATAACACAAAGCATTAAGAGTACCTTAAAACAATTGCTACTTTAACGATATTGGCCATTGACTGTTGGTGGTTTATTCCACTCTTGGGTAATAGAATACTTTTCAGGGCTTAGCTCATTCCTATATATGATTATTGGATTTATTTTCTCTAATTCTCACACAGACCTATTCCTAGTCAGGTTCTTTTACCCGACTTATTTCAAGGGTAGTCATGTTTACTTTCTCTGACGTACTAGATTTACTTTCTTTGGCCCAAGAAACATAATCTTATACTTTCCTTCACATGTATGCAATTGTAATAAGTATTCACATTCATATGTGCTTAACATTATTCATAGATTCATATAGAATAAGTGGGATCAAATAATTAATATTTCATCATAGATTCAACAATTCAGCATACTATCCAGAAATGCAGTTACAAAGAAAATCATGGATCAACTACTAAATTACATCAAAACAGAGAAAACTAAATTTTTAGAGTCAATTCATCATGTCTAAGAGGTTCTGTAAAAATTTCAAGGCATAATAAGATCCCTAGCTATATTAACAAAATTCTACAAATTCGGAGGTCAGAATCTATTTTTTTTAGCCAATACCCAGAAAGTACCGATTTTATTACCCTACCAAATGAACATATAACATCCTAAAAAATTCAAGGTTGTACCTCAGGATTCCCTCAATACCCTGTAAAAATTTCAAAGCATAATTCTACCATTTGATATAGTAACAAAATTACAAGTTCAGTGCTTCAAAATGGACTGTGCAGGCAGCAACCCTGACTACTTTAGTTCTTGAATTTTTAAAATGGAGAATAGCTCTAGAAGTGCCCAATTTAGCAAAAGTGCCCAGAATAGCTCCAAAGTTTTACTAGAGACACCTTAACATGTTAGCTACATCTCATAAAACTTTCAGCTCAATCCAAGATCTCTAAATAGGTTAGAAAATTTGAACAAAGTCCCTGCTTGCTTAAAATTGGGATTTTCCAGCAACAAGGTTCAAAATATATTTTGAGAAAAATATTTTTTACCATCATCCAATCACTTTACCAAATTAAACACATCTATATCTATCTATCATCAACCAATATAACTAGAAAATTCCAACCAAATTAATCAGAAAAATTCAAAGCAAAATTGGAAAGAAAAGAGAACAAATAAGACCCTACTTGTTGCTAGAAGTTTCTTGTATTTCTTTTAGCCTTTGCTTGTGCCTCTACACCCAACCTTCACTTTAAATTAGCCAAACCTTCCTTTAAGATGGTAATATAACAACTGCCTCTTGATGGTGTGGTAGAAAAAGAAGCTTTGTTTATGCTAAGTCTATTGATGGTTGATGTTGTGGCTTAAGGTTTTTTTTTAGGTTTGTGATGATTTTGGGGAGGAAAGAATGAAGAGGAGGCTGAAAGAGATAATGACCGAGAATGATGAGGGTGAGTGATAGGGTTGGTGTTTTTATCCTTATCTTAATTTAGGTTTAATAATTGTTTATTCAAAGTTTGAATGTCTTTCTTTGAAAAATAATGAGGTGGATAGCTAGGATTTGTTTTTGTTAATCAAGATTAAATCTTGGCCATCCATTTAGTTTAAAAGGATAAACATTATTTAATTTTCAAGGTTAAACTATCCTCCAGTGTTAAAAATTGCATATCGAAATCCTACCAAATGGGTGCAACATTGCACCCGGAGACCAAAATATTAACTGAAATTAGTCTGGGGCCTAATACTCTATAATAAGCCTTATCCTATCTTCCTTTATTCTCGGGAATCTTTTGGCCCTGGTTCTAGAGTTTTAACTATCTCGATAGGCCTGTAGGGCCCACAAAGTTATTATTTATTTTTTTCATTTTTTTTAACTTGTCTGCTGGATCGTCCTTGCAATCATTACATATATCAAAGTGCTGAAATTCTTATTAATAAAACTTAAATTAATTTTTAAATAACTCTGGGGTGTTACATTTGGTGAGCTTCATGTTGCTATAAAGTATTTTTGGTATTTTGTAGAGTGTTCCAATGATATGACGGGCAGGGTCCCTGACCTCATGATTCATATTTTGCATTTTGAATAATTTATGATTCGTTTTGTATTTAAAAAGGTATAATGTACATGAATCTTTTGTAAATGAGCAACTCAGTTTGAATCATATCATAGTTACATTTTTAGATTTTATTTATGAGTAAAGAGCTATTCAGATTTATTATGAGTTTAATATGAGATTTGATTTACGATTTAAAATAGATTTTATGAATAAAACATACATATAGTATGACGTAGCAATTACGATGAGGATTCTCACGTGCCAGTCACGATCTAAATCGGGTCGTGACAACTTTCATATCTCTCGTCTATTAACATATACTCTACATTAAATACTATGTTAATTATCAGTTCCATAATTTTTAAACATTCAAAATATTACAAGCTTTAAAATATTTTAATTGAAATTTTTATAACTTCTATTTGACACTACAATGAAAGGTATTATAAGATTAAAATGATATAATATTATTAAAAATAAATAAAAATAAATTGAAAAACATAAAAAAATAAAATTATTTATATATTTCAAGAAGAAAAAAGACATATTTTCCAAATATAATTTTTGATAACCACCGTAAAAAATAACAAATCAAACAAAAATAAATAAAAATTTATACATCAACTTAAATGTTGGAAAATATTCCTTCAATTATATCTTTGGATTTATTTTGCATATTTAATTTTTATATACATATTCTTTTCCAAATCAGTGCATTCTTTTTTATAAATCAGTCCCTTTTCTACAAAGTTATATTAACAATCTATTCTACAATTTTTTCTCTTTCTCGCAAAGTTTCTAACTTCAAATCTAAAGTTTTTTAAAAGTGTAACGAATAAAAACTACCTATCTACCTAGCTTCCCATACCATATTTGATTTTTTGCATTTGAAACATTCAAGGTTATCAATTCCATGATTTTTTCATATTAATTAAAAAAAAGGCTTTAATTTTTAACATTAAAATATTTAAAAATATTGTTTCCATAATTTGAACTTCTTTGAAAACAATCCTAATTATTTATTAATTTTTTTAAAAATTAAATAGTTACATTACTTTTTTTTATTGAAAATAATTGTGTGTAATTGATGCACTAATCCAATAATCAAGATGACGTAAATTAGGATTATTTATGATTTTTTACTAAATATAACATATATTTTAAAATTGATATTTTAATTTACTAAAAGGATCATCTTCCTCTCTATACTTGCATGTTCTTGGGTGTGGAATGATTATGTTTTTAGTTGTTGTCAAGTGAGGGTATTCTCCCAATGTTGTTAGAGTTAGTTTAGAGTTGTTATATATTATTCATGCGTCTACGTTGCTCTATGGCACTTGTTGGTGCCATTCCAATCTTTCAAGGTCATACTCCTAGTCCCAAATGGTGAGTGGATTTGAACTCATAGCGTTTCATCATTAGAATTATGTTTGTAGTATTATGAATTGTCAAATACGAATCTTGAAGTAAAAGTATGATATAGATATGATTTTGCAAATGATGCCAAGCTAGCGAAAATTTGGAGTTTTGATTATAGTATAAAAAATGTGTTTTTAGAAAATGATGAGACCATGATTGTTATGTTGTATGCTATGAAAATGTCTTATATGCTTAAGAAAATATTTATCTAGAAGATATGTGTTTTAGCAAGTTTACCAATGTTGGCAATTGTATTTTCACGAGTTTATTGTATGTATCGCGTTTTCACGAATTGAGACTTCAAACTTTGCTTTTAGACATCAAGCTAAGTTAATTGGGAAAAATGTTGACCAGGCTATAAATTATATTCAAGAATAAACATGTTATTATGGTTTCACAGTTTTCAAGATTATGAAACATGTTGTTTGAAATATGGCATCAGAGTTATCAAGTATATTAAAGTATTTCTATTGAGGTATGATTTAGAATTATAAACATATAAAATTGAGAGTATGGATTCATGCTACATACTTTGTGAGCTTTTGAAATCACAATGTCTACAAATAGGTGACCCCTTGGACATGATTTTATAAGCCACAATTATGCTAATAAGATCAGACTGTTAGAGTTACATGAATTCAGAGCTTTTAGAGTACTAAAAGTTTTAAGAGTTTTCAGATGTATGAGATTTATGTACAAACTAGTTTAGACGGTAAATTTAGAGAAAAAGACAGTGAGTTAATGGTTATGAGAGACCATTAGCCTTAGTACCAAGTTATCCACCAGAGGACAATCTCGCCCCCTGAGTATTCAGAGAATGGAACCTAGTTAGGTATCCAAATTCAGGACCTTGACAGGTGCCCATAGAGATAAGAGAAATTTAGAAATAATTATTATCATTATTATGTACATATTTATCATATTCAGAGATTATTTTTCTCGAGGATTTACCACACCATTAGTTTAAAATAATTTCATGATAGATTATGAATTTGGAAAAGCTTTCCTATGAATCTACGAATTTAGAGGTGTTTTCCTATATAACTATGTATATAAATATCAAACGATTTATACTTGTTGCATGTATATTGTGTTTATGTATATCCCTTGGATGTCCTATATGGGTTGTGGGTGATAATCCATTTACTGAGTCCATTGATTTATTCTCTCCCTTCCTCCTTACCGTTGTAGATCCAGTTGTTGCATGGTCATTGATTTAGTAGCCCATAACTGTCCAATGGTGAGCTTTACATTGTAGTAAGCTTTAGTTAGGTTTGTTAGAATTAAAGTGTTCTACTAGATGTCTAAACATGATCCGAGCCATTCATCATATTTTAAGATGTTGTAGTTATTTTCAAATATTGTAGTTACATGAGTTTGAAATGTGGATTATGGTTACAAATTTATGTAGCGGGCTAGACATATATTTACAATTCAATTTTGAGAACTAAATCAATTTTCAGATTTCCACTAAGCTGGTGAAATGAAACGTTTAGGCTTTCTCAATTAGCAGATTTGATTAAGATACTTTTAGAGTAATGTATGTTAACGTATCTCGATTTTAGGGATTCGAGCATTTTGTTTACAAGAAATTGTTTGATGACGTGTTAGATTTAATTATATTTTAAGATTGAAAATCACGATAGTGTATGCTTTTAGTATAATCACATTACGTATGAAGCCTATATGAGAATGAGATTCCTTACGTGTCGTTCATGTTTTCAAATCGGACCATGACACTTATGAACATAATATTCAAAATAAAATATAAACTAAAATAATACATTCATATTTTATTCTTATTTAATTATTTATTTATTAAATTATTTTTAAAATAAATTTTATACTTAATTTTCTATTAAATATATATTTAAATAAATTATATTTATTTTTAATAATCAATTAACTATTTTTTATTACCACTAATTCACGGTAGAAATAACTAAAATCAACATTGATTAAGCCTATGATTTGAAATACGGTCCCAACACGGCTGTTTTGGATTTTCTCCTTAAAAACTGAACCTTCACACATACACACCCCAAAACTCTCAAACAACAAAACAAATGAAGATCAATTAAAGATCGCTTCAATCTTTTGTTTTTGTTTTTAATTCTTTTTCTGTTACAGAACCTTTTCTCCGTCCATCACACATCCTCCTCCCTCCCTCAATCCTCATCCCCATCCAATGGACGAGCCGCAGCCGCCACCGCCACCGCCGCCGATGGCAGTCGACGGCGCCGATGAGGACTTGGTGCTGGCGAACTCGCGCGTGCTGACTCGCCGCGAGGTGATGGCGCGTCGGCTCCGGCGAGTGAGGCAACTGGCGCGGTGCTACAGGGGACACTACTGGGCCCTAATGGAGGAACTCAAGTCCAAGTACAGGGAATACTACTGGACCTACGGTAAGAGCCCTTTCAAAGACCAAAACGACGCAAACGACGATGTCGTTTTGCGCGCCGACAACAACACCACCACCACCACCAACAACGCGAACGGCAGCAGCGATAATAGGAGTAATGGCGTTTCGGGAGGAGACGACGTCGTTCGGTGCGCTTTCAGTGGGTGCAAAACGAAGGCTATGGCGCTGACCAAGTTCTGTCATGCTCATATCTTGTCCGATCCCAAACAGAAGCTCTACAAGGGATGCAGAACAGTAGCCAAAAGGTGATTTTTTTTTTTTGTTAATTTATTTTTTTGTAAAAAAAAAGTTTATTTCTTTATTTATTTTCTTGCAAGTTCTGGTCTTTTTTTTTTGTCTGTATGCGTGCGGCGAGAGAATGTTCTGGACGAAATGGCTTGCAGTTTGGAAATTGGAAATTTGGAATTTGTGTGTTTTTTTCCCTGTCTTTTTTTTTTTTTTTGTGTGTAATTTGGTTTTATCCAAACTGGTTGTGTGGTTTTGGAAAGATGAGGTTGGAGGCCGTAGAAAATTAAATGGATGGTTGGTTAGGTTATTGTTTCTTTTTCCTTTCGTCTTGAATTCATGGATAGTTGTTTAGTTGTTGAATGATCAGTATCTATTTAGTTTGAGAATTCTTGTAAAGTGAGAAAATGAGGAGTTATCTACCCTTTGGATCATTTGTTGAGATTCACGCACAAGGCAACAGAATCATAGTTATTAAATGTTGGCTGTGGCATGCCATGGCATGGCGGATTTAGACCCCCCACCATGAAAGTCTGGCGCCATGGCGGCATTCCATAGTGGATTTTTGGCAGACCGCTATGAGCAAGTGTCCGCTATTGACAACTGTTAGTGACTATAGGGTGGATAACTTCTTATTTTCTCACTTTATAAAGATTTTCAATTTTCAATTTAGAGGATCTAATCTTTTTTTTTTCCGTCAAAAAATTGCAAATGCTAGTAGGAAAGCACTTCTTATGAAAGTAATAAGAATGACAATGGATGCTTTTTCCTTTTCCTTTTCTAATCTACCCTGTCCCAATGCCAATGGATGTATTTTGCTTTTTATCTTCTTGTTAATGAAATTTCTTCTTTTATTAGAAAGTAAATTCGTAATTCCCAGACTAAAAATGCAATAACAAATAAGCAAATTAGTTTCATCTTTACTTTCGTGATTTTACTCTTCTACCAAATAAGAATGTTGTTTTCTTTGCTGTTTCCAATGGGCTCTGTATTGGTCAATGGTGTCAATTTGTTTTTGCCTGCTTCATTTCTTTATTGGACCAGAACAAGTTAAATAACTCTGCTCACGAAGGAATATCTCACAGTGAGATCAGCGATGCCAAATGGCAGTCGCTTACCTTTTGTAGATAGTCTAGTTCATGGATTCAGGAGCAACCAGATTCCATTGTCATGGGGGCAGTTTCGATTTAAAAGTCGAGAATATCCAAGTATTGCACTTTATTGATCAGCTGTTTTTTTAAGATATTGTCATCTTATCTTGCTTGCAGAAATATCACCTGCAAACTTCCAATTCATATCTGTCTACTGAATAGTGTTAGTTTCCACGAAAATGTTGTCAGTGAAACAATACACTAATTCAAATTACTACCTTATATGTGATTCATTTTACCAAACATCCTGTCCATGGTTTGTCATGCATTGCTTGTAACTGTTATTATCCTCAATTGCATGTTGACCCATCATCCGTTGAAGTATTCCAATGGAAACTTTTCGTAAAATTTATCATTGCTCCTGTAGACTTCAGTTCCTGACATGGTTGTGTCATCCCAGCATGCATGTAAATAGTGTTCACACCACCACCTTGAACAATACTAGATTCCATACAGATAACTTCTTAATTGCAACTTAGATTTATTATGCTATCTTGCTTTTTAAAGGTATTGGATGCTTGTTTTGTACTGAATTATTGATTTCAAGTCTGCAATTGTTAAATTGATTTTTTTTTCCTGTCCCTTTCTGTTTTCATGTATGGCATATTGTTTTCGTATTTGTAACAATTATCATTGTCTAGGGCAGGTAGATTTACTGATAATGTTTTTTGGCTTTATGCAGTTTGCCAACTGGGCCTTCTTTTTGTAATAAGCCAATATTGAGATCCGTGATTCCTGCTGCATGCCCGACTCATTATCAATTAGGGGAAAAGTGTCTGCTTCGTGCAATAAAAAGGGCAGGTTATAATATCCCTATTAATCGTAAGCCTAATTTGAAGTTACATCTAGTAGTTCATGAATTTGTCCGCCAAATTCAAAACAAACGAAAAGTTGTATCAAAAGCGGCTGTACCTACAGCCAAGACTTGAGTTGCTTATTATTTAACAGATTGTTGCTTGCCTAAAGACATAGAGCATAGTATATAAGTTGGGCATATTCCAATATCTGAGAAATAGATTGTGATTTGCTGTTGAAGGATAATCAATAAAATATGTACTTAGATGCCTTTAATTGTAAGTATTCTAGGTATGCCATTATATTTTTTTGGTGTCTTTTTATTTTGTCTTATACATTGCACATTGCTGGCACCCTATGAGCAGCATTGCAATATATTCAAATGTTAGCTTGTTGTTTATAATAAGAATTTGTTGGCATGGATTGGGATTCTGAATGCTAGAATCCTTTTGTGTTGTTTGGGCTTGTTGGCTTTTGTAAATGAATAAGAAGAGAAAATTAATTCATAATGAATTCACTTGGTGCGTCTAAGTTCAAGATTTCCTTAATGTCTACTTGATAATTTGGATCGACAGTATCATGCCGGTTACTTTCTAGTTTCTACTGTTGCAAGAATGCAAAATGGTAGGAATCTGAAGTGTGCAAATTGTAACTAAATTTCAAATATCCTTTTTTTTTTTTTTTTAACTAGCTACATGTTACCAGCATGAGGGGATGTACATGGCAGTTCTGTTATTTTGGTTTTTGCATTGTCTATGTTCCTAACTCTACAGTATTAAGAAATATAACTGGCTAGTGATTCCTTGTGCCATACTTTGCAATTCCATTTCTAAACAATAAAATGCTGACTTTTTATTGGAGTATAAAATCATTTATATGTCCCTACCCATTAGGGTGAGATGGTTTCAACATGGTATTAGAGTCGTACCATCCCCCATGACCTCTGGCCACTCTTCCGCATCATGGTTTCCTAAAATTTGGAGCTCTCTATTTTTCCTTTAACTTTCATTTTTGTTTGATGCTTGTCTTGTGTTTTCCTACCCAACATTCCCTTCGGTTTGTCTTCTCTAGTGCAATTCTTTGGTTTGTCTTCTCTAACACTCTTCCTATGGGTTGTATTGTATTTTTTGGCCTGGTTGGTTTGTTCTGTTGCCTCAATGTGGCCCCGTGAGATCGTTTTCCTAGTAATCTGATCTTGTGAGACGGCTTTCCCAGCAGTCTGGCCCGTTGGCTCGTTTCCTTTATGGCAGTCTCAATTTGGCCCATTTCCTCTTTGGCAATCCCAATTTGGTATGTTACGTCTATGGCAGTCCCGATCTTGCCCATTTTGTCCATGGAATTCCCAATTTGGCCCGTTTCATCCACAACAGTCCCTGTCTGGCCTGTTTCCAGTATGGCAATCCTAGTTTGGCCTATTTTGTCTACAACAGTTAGTTTGGCCCATTTCGTCCATGGTACTCACGAACTCCCAAGCTAACCCGTTTCCTCTATGGTAGTCCCAATCTGACCTGTTTCCTCTATGGTAGTGTATGGTCCATTTTGTCTGCTGCTGGTTTTGTGGTTCTTAGACACTTTTGGTGGTCCTAATTTTTGTTTTTCATTGACATAATATGTTTCCATGAACAAGCGGTCAGGGGTTCAATTCTTGTTATCCTCTATTTTGATAAATTGTTCACACTTCAAATTCAAAAGAGGCATTTGCATAAGAGAGTGTGATAGAGTATATAACCATTCATATGCCTTTACTCATCAATTTAAGCTTTTAAGAGAGATGGTTTCATGACACTTTTATTCATAATTACAGTAATCAGTTGTGTATTTAGATGCTATTTATATCAATGAATTATGTATCAAAAGACTGCTTGAACCTCAATATTTTTATGATAGTTTCACATTCTATCACATAAGTGTGTTTGGATTAGCTTATTTTGGGTCCAAAACATCTTATAATCATATACCCCAAAAATAATCGAAACCAAACATACACTTAGGTTTATGAGTGCACTGTTGTATTTTTAACACCTGAACCCATATTCACAAACATTGAATTGTTATTGCATTGCCTATAATGATTTTTCAAGTATGTTTGATATGGATAGGTTTTACTTAGGGAGGGAAAAAATATTCAGGTTATTGAACAGGTATTTGGTTGCTTTATAGTGAGGAATTTACTTTAGGGGTGGAATAGTGAGAAATCTCAGTTGTTAATGATAAAATCAATGGTTGATATTGATTTTGCTCTTCTAAAGAGGGAGGAGGTGGATAAAGTAAGAAAATGAGGGGTTGATCACTCTTTAGAGTATTTGGTGGGACCTACACACAATGAAAGTTATTGATTCACAGGTGATCAATCCCTCACTTTCTTACTTCACCAACCTCCTTACTTTAGAGTAGTCCAATCGAGTTGATATTATGATAAAATACATGCACATGAATAACAAACAATATAGATTTGTTGTGAATCCACTTCCTTGATTTTCTCATCAAGAGATCCCTCACTTTTCCCTTGAAAGTCTGCTCCTCACTTTAGTGGAGCTAAATTAATTGAATGGTATTTAAGAGCAGTCTCTAGAAGTACGCAATCATGGCCCAAGCTTTTTCAAGTTTAAGCCAGACATTTCGCTATAATTGTCTGCGCCTGGTTTATGCCTAAACTTTGTACTTCAAATAGTTTCTTTAACTTCTGAATCAAATTGAACTAAGAGCAATTGATAACATTTTGCATAAAATGTATTTTTGAGACATGGTATACAGATCTCAGGCCTAATCTCTTTCTTACACATGAAGTTCATTCATGTATATTTTACCCCTCACTTTAATCCTTAAACCAAATTGTAGAAGTGTATGAAAAAGTGTGTTGTAGCTTTCTCTTCATGTATTGAATATATATAAATGTACAAAGTAATACATAATAGGCGCTATAAACTAGGAGTCACTAGTAATATGTAAAGACACATAATTTAACATGTGCTTATTTCTAACACTCCCCCTTAAGCTGGAGCATATATGTCATATGTGCTAATCTTGTTACAAATAGATTCAACCTAGAATCTGCTAAGGGATTTAGTGAATATATCTGCTAGCTGCGCATTAGAATTAACAAAACTAGGTGTGATTTCTCGTGAGTATCTTTTCTCGAACAAAATGGCAATCAATCTCTTTGTTTGGTTCTTTTGTGGAAGACTGGATTAGAAGCAATATGTAATGAGGCTTGGCTGTCACAAAACAAGTGCATTTGTTTGACATCTTCCAAGTTAAGTTGCTGAAGCAATTGCCGTAACCACGTAAGTTTGCACGTTGATGCAGCCATAGCATGGTACTTAGCCTCAGCACTACATCTAGCAACAACATGTTGTTTCTTGCTCCTCCATGAGATTAGGTTACCCTCAACAAAGACACAATGCCCTGAAGTTGATCTTCTATCAGATGGTGAGCCTGTCCAATCAGCATCACAATAGCCAATGACTAAAGCATTGCCTTTAGTTTCATAGAGTAATCCTTTCCCTGGTGCATTTTTAATGTACCTAAGAATGCGAACTACAACATTCAATGACAATCACAGGGGGCATGAAGTTTACCAACAAGACGTCAATATCTACTAGGGTCTTTCAGTGGCTCCCCCTGACTTGGTAGTAGCTTGACATTTGGATCCATTGGGGTATCACTTGGTCGACAATCCAATATGGTAGTTTTGGCAAGAATGTCCAAAGCATATTGCCTTTAGGTAAGAGCAACACTAGATGTAGATTGAGCAACTTAAATCCCAGGAAAGTATTCATAGGACTCAAATCCTTGGTCTGAAATTATGGGACAGACATTGTTTGAGGTTCCAAATACCAACCTCATCATTACCGGTGATGATGATATCGTCGACATAAACAACTAGCTAAATAGAAGCACCTAGTGAAGAGTGGCAAAGTCATACCAAATTGTTGGACAACCTGATTAAATCTCCCAAACCAGGCAAGGGGAGATGGTTTCAAGCCATAAAGAGAGCGATGGAGTCGACACAAGAAGTCAAGTGGTCCTTGAATAGTGAAGCCCAGAGGTTGTGTCATATAAACCTTTTCCTGCAATTCACCATGTAAGGAAGCATTTTTTATGTCAAGATGGAGGAGAGGCCATTGATGAATTGCAACTGTGGCTAGAAAAAGGAGAACAGAAGCAATCTTGGCAACAAGAGAGAAAATATCTCCATAATCAAGGCCAAAGATTTGTGTGTAGCCTTTGGCCATTAAATGAGCTTTCAAATGGTCAACTTTGCCATTAGGCCCAATCCTGACTGTATGGACCCATCGACAACCACGTGGATTTTCCAGGAGGTAAGGGGATAAGCTCCCATGTACCACTGGAGTATACAACTGCCATTTCATCTATCATAGTGTGTTGCCATTCAGGATCAGAGAATGCTTCACCTGTAGTTTTAAGAATAGATATAGAAGCCAAAGGGGATACAAGGCAAAATAGGAAGGAGATGATGATAAGCCAAACGATAGGTATAAAGAGGATTAGGGTTGCGAGAAGACCTAATATCTTTGTGTAATGCGATGGGAAGTTCCAAGGCGGGTGGTGGAGTTGGAGAGGTCGACAGGGCAGGAGATAAGTCTATTGGAGGGTTAGGAGCAGATACTGTGGCATCAGGTGCGTAAGGTGGAGCAATAGGATCAGGCCTTGGGCACCTTTGATAAGTAATCAAGGGGGCAACCATGACAAGAGTTGGAGTCAACAGAGGAGTAGAAGGACCAATAGGAAGTACACTATCAAGTTCAATAGACATGTCAGATGTAGAAAAAAACAAGATCAGGTTCAGTAGACATGTTAGATGTAGAAAAAAAGAAGGGACGAGTCTCGAAGAAGCTGACATCAGCATAAACAAGATAGCGGCAAAGGTCTGGAGAGTAACAATGATAACCTTTTTGTAATCTCAAATAGCCAAGGAAAAGACACTTCAAAGATTTGGCAAGTAACTTATTTTTGCCTAGGGTAAGGTCATAGACAAAACAAGTGCAGCCGAAAACACGTAGTGGAAGAGAATAGAGATCTTGTTTAGGGAACAATAATGAACAAGGCGCCTGATTTTGGAGGACAGAGGAGGGCACACGATTAAGGAGGTAGCATGCAGTGAGAATGGCATCACCCCAAAAAACATGGTGGCATGTTGGAGTCAACAATTAAGGCTCATGCAATTTCAGCTAGGTGGCGATTCTTGCGCTCGGCAACACCATTCTATTGAGGGGTATGGGCATAGGATGATTGATGTAAAATAGCATGTGAAGTCAGAAAAGATTGAAAGGAGGAAGAAAGATAGTCATGTGCATTGTCAGTGTGCAAGATTTTAATTGAAGGACCAAATTGATTTTGAATTTCAGAATGGAAACCTTGAAATATATAGAACACTTCAGAATGGTTTTTCAGTAAAAAGAGCCATATGCAATGGGAAAAATCGTTAATAAAAGTAACAAAATATTTACATCCCAAAGTTGAAGACACACGGCTTGGACTTCAAATATCTGAATGAACTAAAGCAAAAGGAGACACAACTCTTTCATAAAAACTACTTCGAACATGTTTTCCCAATTGACAAGACTCACACTTTAATGTGGACACTTTAGAGACATAATTTATGAAGGCTTGGATGTCCTAATCTTTGATGGATGGTTGCTGGTGACACAATGGTAGAACAAGCAACTGGGGAGGCAAATGGGGTGAGGTAATCCAATTCGTGAGACTCAAGTCTTGCGCAATTGTCTCTCTAGGTCTTCGATCCTATATACGTATCAAATCATGAGCAAAGACAACATAATAAGGTAAGGTGCAAGTGAGTTTGCTAACAGAGACCAAATTGAAAGGACATCCAGGTGCAAAAAGAATAGAATCTAAAGAAAGGTTGGGGAGGGGTTTTGTTTGTCCAATGTCGGGGACTTTGGTGTGTGAACCATTTGCCAAAGTAATACTAGGCAAGTTATCAATATAAGTGAGGTGAGAAAAATGAGATTTGTTACTAGTTATATGATCGGAAGCGCAATCCAAGGGCCTAGAGAAGAAGATTGAGAAACAAAGGCAATAGGATTACCTGTCTGAGCAACTGAGGCGACAGGAGTAGTGGATTGCATGGCTGCTTTGAGCTAAAGGTATTCCTGATACTCATAAGTAGGTAAGGAAATCTCAACTGAGGATTCAAAAGATGCAGAGGCGGCCATGGTTCCTGCACAGGAATAGTAATAGGGTCGAGATTGCAGAGGTAGAACATCACCATAAGGTGGGTGGGTGGACCAATGATCAATCCGGAAATGCTTGACGACGTCACCGATGAAGGGCGGTGGTTGGCGGAGGCCACACGCACCTAAATGAGCTGGCGCGTGGTGAAGTGAACAGAGAGAAGAAATCATGCATGGAGGCGCATGCAGCGGCAGATGGTGGCGTGTTGGTGGAGGTTCAGCCAATCGATGGTCTCTGGGATGGTGGGAGGTGGCAGCAGGCAATGGGTACGCGTGCCAGTGGCTGAATAGGTGGTGGAGGCCAACTTTGTTCAGACGCCCCTCTGGAAAAGAGAGAACAAGGGCACTGGATCAATGAAACCTTTTGATACCATGTAGAAGTGTATAAAAAAGTGTGGTGTAGCTTTCTCTTCATGTCTTGAATATATATACAATGTATGCAGTAATACATAATAGGCACTATAAACTAGGAGTCTCTAGTAATATGTAAAGACACATAATTTAACGTGCTTATCTCTAACACAAACATGCCCTTAAAAGTATGTTCATGGTTGTATCATGTGTTGAGTTCAATGATTATGATGTGTGTATTCAGACAGAGATACTATGAGTGAACTTGGGGACACTATGAGCCACTTTCATGTGTGAACTTGGGGATACTATGAGGTGTCTTTGGTCTTCAGCATGGAGTTATAGGTTTCCTAGACTAGGATGTTAGGCATTGGCCGGGGAAATCTATAAGTATCAAATTGACCTGTGCGAGGCCTGCACCATATGTTAGGTAAGATGGGGATTCAAGGGAACTTATTGATGTAGTCTTTCTTGTCCAGAACCAATCCATTCAGGAAGAAACTGAAAAAGAAGGTAAATTCCTTCCCTTTGTCGGATGTCCTTTTTGAAATTAGCTGAGTCTTGCATAAGGCATCCATCATCATCTTGTATGGCTCCATCTATCTGTTGTTAACCTGTGTACATCTGCTATAGCAAATGCACGATGCCACCTCTCATTGTCATTGGAGACTTGTATGATTCAATTTCAAAAGCATACTATTTAGTACGGCCATCTCCATACGATGCTAATCATCCTTGGTTAGAATTCATCATTTTGCTAGATTTTGGGTTACGTAGAACATGACAGTGCACTGAAAAGTTTCTTATGATCCTGCTCCATATGATTTGGGAGTTCTGAACTGCATGCCGAAAGCATGTGAAGCAATAAATTGGTTTTCCTTGCAAACTTCATGATTATGATATGTAGGAGGTTTGGTGTACGAGGACCCCTTTGGCAAAACGTTAAGGGAAAAGATGCTCCCTTCTCTAAGTGATCACTATTGTCATCAGATCTATTTTATGCCTGGTATTTGCTTGTGAGTTCTAGCAGTAATTTTCAGGGGCTTTTACCTTCCTCCGCCCTCTTATACCACATTGCATGTTCCAGGTGCCATTTATTTACAAGTTTTTAATTTGATTGAATACTCATCCATGACATTTTAGGAGTCATTCATGACATTTTAGGACCTAGATTTTGGTAGGAGTAATGCTATAGTCGCTGACTGCTTCAGGAAAATTTGCGGGCTTGATTTTTCTCGGAAGTTAAGATGTTGAGTTAGTGATGGGCTTGAACTGCATGATGAAAATAATAACAGAACCGCCCTAATAAAATCCTGCAAGGTTCTATGTTACAGTTTGATCCATTGGTTTTTATTAGAACTTAATGCTATTCCGATTGATACTAAATTTATTTCTATGGGCACATTATGCGTTCTTGCTAAATTTGTTGGACTCACGTCTTCTGGGATTGGTCATCCATAACTCAAATGGGCAAGGCAAACTCATTTGTCAAAGGTAGGATTTTCTGTTGTCTAGAAGGTCGGATTCATTAACTAAAATTGCGAAGGACGATGTGAGTGCCTGCTACTGACACACAACCAATAGAGTTTTACTAAAATGATAAATCATGATGGGTGTCTATGACACTGATAACAATTTTTTATGATTTGTCACTTTAATTAAATTATATTAGTTGAGTGTAAGTTTATTTTACACTATTAATGCATAGAGATTAAATTTTGTATTTTTCATATTTATTTAAACAAATCTAAATAAAGTACAGGTATATTTAGTCTTTTGATAACATAAATGTAAATTGGGTAAATTATATTTCTTCAGGTTAGGTGAACATTTGCAAAAATATACACTTATCTCTCTTGACACTTATCTCTCTTGGGATTTAGGTGATACGGTATAGGATATTCTTATATTTTGTAGAATGTGACATTGAATTGTGGATTGAGGTTTATATGTTAGAGGAGCTTTTGTTGTGAAGGGATTAGTTACTGTCGTCAATAGTGGATAACCTGGGTAACAAAAAAAAAATAGTGCAACTGATTGGGGGTGATTTAGGTTTAGATTTTTTAAAAAAAAAGGCCAAATTTGAACCACTCAATTTTAAATTTTAATTGGTTTTGTGTAGTTTGGTTCAGGTCCGAATTTTGTTTAACTAAATACAAACCAAATTGAACCAACCAATAAGTTTAATTTTGATGCACCAATAGTGTAGGAGAGTTTACATTATTATCCAATTAAATCTCCTTTGGTATGAATTTTCAAGTAGTGGAGACAAAATGTAACTATATTTGCTTATGTGTTTTTATATAATTTAATGAATGTGTAAAACTTTTTTACTTTGATATGACTTTTTAAGTAGTGGAAATAAAGCATAACTATATTTACTTGGTGTCATTATATAATTTAATGAATGTGTAAAACTTTTTTACTTTGTTAATGCATTTCAATTAAATCCTTAAAATATATATCACAAAACATCATAAATTTTAATCTGAAACAAATTTTTCATAATTTTATCCATGAGTTTCTAGTTCATAACATACATAGTTAAATAGTATCACAACAGCTAAGAAAATTATGGCTTATTAATAACAAATAGATCATTAGTGAATAACATAATTAACAATAATAATATGCTATGTAAAATAGGTTTATTGGTCTCTTACCTTTACTCAATTTGTCATTTTAGTCATTTACCTCTTGTTTTCCTCAATTTGGTCCCAGCTTACTATTTCGTTACATAACTAACATAAAATGCTAGTGTGCCACATTCTAGGTTAGATCCACATGTGTGCCACATTATCACCATTTGTGTCATGCCAATATTTTCATTTCTGTAAGTCATGTGATTGGGACCAAATTAAAAATAATTTAAAACATAAGGGACCACATTGAGAAACATAAAGGTAATGGACTAAAAGCAAAAAAAAAAAAAAAAATCAAGTAAAAGTAAGGGATGCCCTCATGATACAATTAAGGGTGTAAACAGTGTGATTGTATTTGGATAGAATATTTTTAAATCTCAAGGAATTTAAAATACAAGGAATTCTAGCTGCTTCAATTAAATTTCCTTCATTTTTAAATTCTTGCGTTTGTGTAAGATAATTATATGACTTCATTACAAAACATTTTCTGTGTAACGGGTAAGAGTAGATGATGGGTACCACTGAATATGTGATGATAGGTGAGCAATGGTGAATGACAAGCGGACAACCAGTAATGATACCGATGGACAGTGGTGGGTAGCTAGTGCTGGTGATCAACAATCGATAATCAGCTATGGATGGATGATTGATGGTGAGCAAATAGTGATTGATGAATGATAATAGACTTGTGAGAGTGAGAGTTACGAGACAAATATATGAGGGAATTTCATAATTCTCTCTATAGAGATGGAATTTGAAATTCACTCTTTTCAAATTTTAATGACTTCATAAAAATACTTGAAATTTTAAAACTCCCTTGTGTTAATATCCAAATAAGGAATTTCATGTTAAATCATTTAAAATCCTCTCAAAAAATATATTGCCTCCAAAAATACTCCATTCAAACACACCCTATGAAAATTTGATCAGGTAATTGCTTAAGGTATTAATTCATTCGTTTAGAATTGCAAAATCCAACATTTGAATCAATCATGAATGAGTTTGTTCAGATTCAACCTGATTTACTAAATGACTTAAACTAATTTGATTGGTTAGGTTTGGGTTGGGTTGATTGGCTTTATTGGGTTTACTATATTCACTTACACCCGTACTTGTTAAGGGGGTCAATATAGGTATGACAAATCAAAGGGAGACTCTATGTCATATATGTCACATACTTAGGGGAGGATAATATAATTTTTTCCAAATATTTAATATGTTTTATACAATGATTAAAAGGCTTTTCATAAAATATGGATTAGAAGAATTTTGAATTATTCTTTGTATAAAATCCTTCAAGAGTAAGATTACATGGTGTTATAAAACTCGAACTAGACTGGTCAGGTGACCGATCGTAATAGCATATCAAATCGGAGGATGGAGATGCACTTGAGCTGGTGTGAACTAGTGGATTGACTCGCTGGTTTTTGAACAAAATCAATGACCCGCGATTGGTTGGTTCCCACGGTTCAAGCAGATTTAAGCATATTAGCAGCGAAAAAATCCGCCGCAAATCAATTATTTTGTTGTAGTGATGAAGGGGGAATCAAAAAGCTTGCTGGTAAGTCGCTGGGATTGCTTTGCAAAGAAGATATACTGCAACAACATTGTGTTGTGTGTGGCGACGTGGAGAGTGGCACCGAGCATGTGTACGAGAGAGAGAGAGATGAAGTGAGTTGAGGAAGAAGAGTGAGTGTGTGAATTTGTGCCAGTTGAATTGAGGGTGTTATTAGGGTTAGTGGGCTTTTATTGTAATATGTTTTTTGCCCAATTTTTGGGTTTGAGTTCTTTAGTGCTGGGCTGATTCATTTTCAAAAATAGCCAAAGCTTATGAGGCAATTTTTGCAAAATTGGAAGGCAAAAAAAATAATAAAAAAGCTACATATATATATATATATATGGATCATGGAGAGCGTGATGAGACGAGTGTTATATATTGCCATGTGTATATTTTATAATTTAAATGTGTACTAATATATATATATATATATATATATATATATAAATATATATAATTATACAAGCATATAAATTTTTAAAATGTTAATTATTTATGTTATTTTATTCTTTTAGATATCTTTGAGTTTTTATATATTTTAATATATTTATTTTATTATATTCAATTTAACCCAATGCTTTAACTGAATCGATAACTGATCTGAATTTTGTTATTATGATTAGATCTTCCTCTTGTACGTTTCGTGAATGTGTGACATGCCAAATGCAATCATTTTCATATTTTTGGCATATAAATTAGCGATTTGATGGGTAAACCGTTCGTTTTAAAGCCAACAATTCTGGTTAGGTTGCGACGCCTTAGGTGATAAGAACATCAGACAGTGCAAGTGCAATAGAATTATGGCCATGTGCACGTCTATGTTATGTAGGGCGATAATGGTACCAAGGCTCTTGCCTTTTAATTTTCACGGACTGTGTGTGCTGAAATGGATGATTTAATGCCAGTTCAGGTGTCCAAATCAATTTTCCTTCATGTTAGTTTAATTTTGATCCAAATTAATCAGAGAAATATCATTTCAACTCGCGTTTTAGACACTCGTTTCCATCCAATGAACATGTATGGGAATTTTAGTTACGTTATTGGTGAATTTGGGGCTGTCATAAGGTAATTAGTAATAAATGAGAAATCTTTTTATCCGCAACGCATAGTTCGATCTATATATTTTCTCAGAGACAAATTTATTTTTTTGATGAGGTGGAATGAAGCGTGTGAAAGACTACAACGCAACACGAAATGCCCTAACGACGATGAGGTGCTTAATTTTCGTGCCTTGTCCACTTCTAACAACTACCTGGTTTGATACTTTAAAATTTGAGTCTCAGTCAGCAGATTTCTTTGATCATAGGTGAGGTGGTGTGAGGCGCCCAAATCTAGAAACAAGCTGTGTAAGAGTTGCAGGTGTCGCTAGATTAGCCCAAAGCTAAGAACTAAAATTATGAGACAAAACCTCTATTTTAATCCCATTAAAATTTCAAGTTGTTATTATGGGCCCCGCATCCTTCCTGTCAAACGCCATGCATCCTTCTTGCCCTTCTAAAGCAGCGAGCTCAGCAGAAGCTTGTGTTTGGTGAAGGCTTTTCATGTGACCCAGAAGATCCAGCCACCATCTTCAGAAAGGGGTTGTTGGTGTTGCTGTTGACCACGGTTCTGTTCCAAATCGGTCCCGGATCGATCTGTGAAGAGAGAGTGCAAGTGACAAAACGATGGAGCACTTATTCAACAATGTTAAATTATTTTCGTAATTAAATTTAAGTTAATATCATCCGATGGCTGAGATTTCGAAACCGTGTGGTGCCAAATATAGTCAGCATCATATAAGAACTCACTATATATAGACACACACACACACTTGTGTGTGTAGGAATTGTTAACATTCACACCTTCATATGGATGTTAGCATCATCTACATTTTGATTTGAACAAAATACTATAACTTTCTTTATATTAGAAACAATATTTATGACGTGGATAATTTTGTAATTATAGCCTATCCGAATTAATTGCTAATCTAATTCTTGATAGCACATTCTCTGATCTCTTCACCAAAAACAGAAAAAAAAATTATAGCACATTATCTCTCTTCCCACTTTTTCATTATCATAGGTCAGTAACTAAATTTTTACTTGCAATATTTATGATTTTTTTTAATTGTAATGATTTTTTTTAATTTTAAACTTTCACAATTGATTCTTTTTAATGCTTTTGTATTTTAATCATTAACCATTTATTAAAAAAATGAAATAATTATGGGAATGGCTATTGCCATTTGGGATTGGCAACAGCTGCTCCCAACAATTATTTGATGATTTTTTATCGATAGCAATGTCCACATTTTATTTTGAACAATAGACTCTCTTTCTTCTCCTTTATAAATCAACTTATATTTTTAGATAAATTTATAATTTCATTTTACTCACATTAATTGCTACTATAACTTTTCTCTTTCCTATTTAATATTCACTCTCTATTATTGAGTTCTACATGAATAATATTACTTCTTTTTCATCTTTTTCACTTATTTTCTTTTACATTCATTTTTTAACTTATTTATATAATATATAGGGTTAAATGCATTTTACCCTCTGCAATTTAGGCCTTGACTTTTAAATTTGTGCAATTCGACACCCTAGTTTTTATAGACTGTGCAAAAAGGCCATTCTATCAACTAGACATCCAATGCCATTGTTAAATAGCAAAAAGTACCCCTCCCTTTTAAACTAATTTCCAAACCCAAACCCAACCCTAATCTATCCCCGTGCGAATAGAAACCATGAACTCCTCCACCCTCCTCATATTCTAACGAGAGCAGCAATATCAAACATGTGAACCTCTCAATTTCTATTCCAACTATCATTTTCAGACCTCTCAAACACACCTCTCGAAGCTAAAGCAAAGCCCCAAATTTGAACCCTAATTTGGGCCAAATTCAAATTGAATTTAAACCAACTACCAAGCCCCAAATCAAACTGAATTTGAACTCTAAGCACCAATTCAAATTGAATCTGAACTAATTTTACTAAAAAAGGAATAATTCCAATGAAGAGGAAAGACCCAGAGAAGAAGAAGAAGATGAAGAGTGATGGATCAAGTGGAAGGGCTGGCAAAATGGCTAGGCTGGTGACGGCTTTGAAAGGGAAAAGAGTGGCTTCACATAGTTTTAGAGACTGAGGGTGTGTGCATGCAATGGTTGGAGATTTGACGATGAAGAGGAAAGGAAACGGTGGTGCCTAGGCTCGATGACTTCATTGCTAAGAGATGGGAAAGGGAAGTTTCTGGTTCGATGGTGAATAGGGCGTGTCACCGCCAATTGATGGAGGGAGGAAAGGCGAAAATGGTTTTGGCTGAGGCTTGATGGAGGATGGTGGAGATTCATGGCGAAGATTCGAGGACATGGGTATGAGTTCGCAACTAAGGATGAGAGCAGAGAGAGTCATTTGGTTTTGCAGCCGAGGGCAGTGGTGGAGCATGGCGGTGTGGCTGGCGTGTAAGGAACCACCACCCCTTCCTTCTATCTTTCACATTTTGTTAGATGTTGCTGTTTCTATACTTTTATTGTGACAACTTTTTTTTTCAGCTATGGATAATTAAGTTTTGTGTGGTTAGATCTTTTGATTTTCGGTTTGGGATGATGGGTTTGAGTGTATTTCTGATGGTTTATTCCTGTTGTTCAAGGGATTGTTGTGGCTAAAGGGGATGGGTCATTGGTTCTCTATGTGTAAGTGTGTTAAAGTTCAGTGACAGAGGAAGGAGAAGAGAACATAGTGTTGAGCGCTCTGTCTCCGAAGATTTAGGATTTGGGAAATTTGATAAAAGGGTGGGGGTATTTTTGTCCATTAAATAAGTCATGTGACTAGCACATGACCATTTAACAGTGTCATAGGATGTCTAATTAATGGAAAGACCTTTTTGCACAATTTATAAAAATTAGAATGTCGAATTGCATAGATTTAAAAGTCAAATGGTTTAAATTGTACAATACCTAAAATGCAGGGGGTAAAATGCATTTAATCCTAGTATATAAATCATAAAAAGTTATTTAATACTATCATACATTGAATCAATATATTTAATACAATCTTAATAAAATATTATTACAAAGTTTGCTCGGTATTAAAATAATATTAGATTCAAATTGCATAAACAATTCATGGAACATCATTTATACTTATATCTGAATTATAAAAGAAAAACCAAATTAAATCACTTGAATTTATATTATTTTAATATTACTTGAACTTCTTTCTAAAATATATAAAAAAGAACTATTTGAACCATTCGCGTATCACACTTTTCTGAGGACATTTTATGTAATATTTTCATCATGCATGAAGTATTACTTGAATACGTATGATCTAATTGTTTACAAACTACAAAGAAAAAAGTTACTGGTTCAGTATTATATTTCCCCAGAATATGATATTACTTTTAAATGTACAAGGAAGAAAAAAACGTGTCGTACCTATAAATGATGTAGAATGGATATTAATTAAGAAAGAGAAAAGTTAGAGTGGCAATTAATTTGAGTAATAAGAAATAACAAAATTGTCTAGATTTATCAACTGATTTAGGAAAGAGAAAAGGAAGTTTATTGTCCAAAATAAAATATGAACAATGCTAATCTCCACATGAAGGTGTAAGTCTACCTAGACTTACGCGTTTAAATAACTTTTTATGGATATAAAATTTTATCAATCTAATTATTGAATTTAAATCTTATCAAGTTGATCAAATATATCAAATTTCACATAGTTTAAAATGATTTGATATTTCATCAGGTAATTTTACTTTGACAGGTAATATGTTCTTGAAAATACTAGTAAATATTAATCATCGGAATATATGTCTATTATTGTCCAATTTTTCTGAAGTTTAGAATATTTGATCGTCGATATAATATCATATAATATAACGGTGAGATCAATTAAATTCAATTTCTGTAAAGAGTTATTAAAGGATATAAGTGTATAAGACTTACATTTGGTATAAACGAATCTCCACTCATAACATGTATTTACATTTGTATTGATATAGAATTTTTATGATATTTGGCACAAATTATCTTTATGATAGGTAATTGTAGTAATTTAGCATTGAATTATTAAAAAAATTATTTTATAGGGAATTATTAAAGATTTAACTTTACTTAAAGTTATACTAATGTAACTTGATTTTAAATGGAATAAAAAATCTATATAATGTCTTTCATGCTTTCTTTCTAAGCAAGTATTTGTTAAATTGAGAGCCTCTATCATGACCTGATTTAAGCACATGATAGGCACATGGGAAATCTTATTCTCACGTAAGCCTTGGGACTTGAGTTTTCCTTATATGCACAGTTAATTATAAAATTATTTAAAATACATTTTCATTTTCTACATACAAATCACTTGTTTATTAAATCATACTGGTTTATACTGAAATTTCATAATCTAAACTCTATAGTCTGTGAATCATAATACAAAACATATATGTATAAAGCTGCTCTAATTCGAAATATTCATAAGTTCTAAACTATTCGATACAAACCAAAATAGTATTGTAATATGCAAAAATATGAGCATGCTCTATTGCTCGAATTTTGCCTGCATTTATACTGGGGCACTCTAAACAAAACTATAGGTACTTCTCCCAAGTGATGCTCACCACAGAAACTCTAGCACTGGTGGGACGATGGTGGTTAGGAAGGACCCGTAGCCGCTTTTGTATTTGTAAATAGAGGAAGGAAGAGAATGGTGAGTTTTATGGGCAAACTCAGTGAGTGGGTCCTCACTTGAAACTCCCTTTCATGGGACACTAAGGAAGGATTGCATAAAAATCATAATAATAGTGTTAACATTCAAAGGTCTTATATATATAATCGAACACACATATATATAATTATATATGTTCAAATAATCATTTTACAACTCAAAAACAATTAACTCAATCCACTTTCATACCTAAAATCATATAAGCTAGTAGTGTAGTAGCTACTAGAGAAACAATAATTTCTACTTTGATATGTGGGTGTTCAGTTCCTCATGAATAAGAGTCCCTAACTAATATTTTAATAGTTCCTCGTGAACCACGTCCCTCGTGGATTGACTTATTCTTTGATCACATTGTCCCTTGTGGGCCTTGGTACCAAGGTTAACGATTAATACCATCCGTTAACTCGCCGGCTATTTCTCTATAGCTACTGTCTAAACCAATTAAATAAATCCATATAAGTTTGAGAACCTTTAAAACTTTTAATTCTTTGTGAGCTCTGAATCTATCTGATTCTAATAGTCTGACTTTAGTATAACTGTGGCTATGAAATTATGCTCAAGGGATCACCCTTTGTAGACATTTGTGATTTCACAAAGCTCACAGAATATATAGCCGTCAACTGTTCTGAATCCCATGAAGATTCAAGCTTTAAAACCTTTTGATTTATCCTCTAAAATATAATTCAAACTATCAAGCTTTTCATAACTAGAACTCTCAATATCATATTTCAAAACAACCAAGTTCACAATCATAATTCTATCCTCTTCTCTAAATAGCACTTCTAAGTATATAACTATGTTATATTCATAAACCATATCTAGAATTCATTCAGACCATTATAAAAGCCTTTAACAGTTACGTATATAATCAATTCTATTTAAAATCGGTATAACAAACATAGTCCCATGAGTTACATATTTTATGCTCTAAAATCAGCAGTTTAAAACATATAATTCAACAGTAAACTTCAAATCCTTGTACATTATTTCTCTAAAATCAATTAGTAAACTATATTTTCATGAAAATAACTCTAATGCAGGACATAGAGATCACAAGTACAAACTCACTCACCTAGAGGGTGAACAGTGAAGAACTAACACCAACAACACAATAGAAAGCAAAATTGACAGCAGTATCTTAAAGCCTTCGAATTGAAAGATTGGAGTTAGAATTGAGAAAATGGGGTGAGAAAGGGGTAGAAAGGTGAGGATTTCGTGTTTTGGGGGTGGAAGGGTCGTGTGTGTTCTGGAAAACTCGAAATAAGGGCTTTTAATGAAACTCTGACTGCCTGGGCGATGAATAACCGCTGGGGTGGTCCTTGCTGCTGTTACCGCATCGCCTTACTCTCTGCTGACCGTTGGGGTGATCTCACTTATTTACATTTATATTTTAAAGTTAATAGAGAGTAAAATATATAAATGTAAATAAGAAAATGCCCCCCATTTTGAACTCAAATAAAATATAAAAAAAATCAAAATCCCAACAAACCAAAATCCAAATTTTGGGTTTTAGTTCAAATCCGAGAATTTTTACAATTTTAAAAACTTGTGGGCTAAAAGCGAATGATTTAAAAGTTTCATAAAATTAATTAAATATCACTTTTTCACTTATTTTTCTCTAGGGAACAATTAGCAAGACTTTTGATCCCAAGAATATGGCTTTATCATATAGCCTCTAAGGATG
This sequence comes from Dalbergia cultrata, assembly GCA_031216105.1. Taxonomy (NCBI): domain Eukaryota; kingdom Viridiplantae; phylum Streptophyta; class Magnoliopsida; order Fabales; family Fabaceae; genus Dalbergia; species Dalbergia cultrata. The sequence goes on along the minus strand of CM062353.1, from coordinate 21,683,976 downwards.
TGTAGGGTCTAGATTTAGTAAAATTTAGGACCTGGAATGACAGATGAACATAGCTGACACCCTTAATTTGAAAATTTTTTTCTAACCTTTTTATTTAAAAATAGGGTATTACAACCTCAATAAAAAAAGGTTGACTTAACTAATAATCAAACAAATCGAAGACAAAAAAAAAGACTAACAAACAAACAACCAATCCATTCAAGTTAGACTAGTGATGACGTATTTGAATAAAGCTGTTAAAATGGGCTCAGACCACGTTATTTTTGGGCCAAAAAAGTGTTGACAAAACTCAATTTATATGGGCCACGGGTTGACCGATGGGCACAATTTTTTTTCTTGTTCATTTTTTTATTTATATAATTCATAAAATGTCAATAAATAATATTTTTTATTATAATGTATTCAAAATGAACTATTAGTAAGTAATGCTATTATTTTTACTTTATTTGTAAGAATGATAAATAAAACTTGATTTTTATTTGATAACTAAATTTCAATGACTTAATTTGATTTATCAGTGAAGTGAATCAAATATATATATATATATATATTGTCGATATTTATTATTAGTTAAGACTTTTTAAGTAAAAAATAGGTTTAAATGTCTAAATTCAAGAATTTATAATTCAAATATGTAATTTATTATTTAATAAAAAATTAATATTCAGGTCATTGACAAGGCCAAATAAGGCTAATTTTTATTTTTTCAATCAAGTCCACACATTTTTTTTGAATTATTCGGACCGAGTGATCGTGTTCCGTCCATTACGACGACTCTTGTATCTGAATGGTTAGCATCGTGAACTGATATATACTCAAATGTCGTTACTATTAAAATTCCGATGTACCAAAAAAAGAGTACTTAGCATAGACTTAAGGATGTTTGGAGCTTGGTCGACGAGGAAAAGACAAAGAAATGGCGGTGACTGTGGAAACACTCCAATATTCCACTTTTCTGTTTCACAAATTGCAGGCGTGGTAGCTGGATCTCCATACTCTTAATTTTCGTCCAACCAATAAGTTTAGCCTTGATTATATTCAACCTGCCTTTATCCTTTTGAGTACTTACTAACCAACTACCCTTTGTGCCTTTTAAATAACACAGCAAACCGGCCTGCTGTACTGCTGTGCTGGCCCGTGAAGAATGCTGAACACACTTATCCCATACTGACACGTTTCGCACTAAATATGCGCAGAAAGCATTTTATTTTATATTGTTAAATATTTTAACGTTTCATAAGTTTGTTTTAATTTTATTTTTCTATGATAATTTAAATACTTAAATTTAATTTTTGTCACATTAACAATATATTTAATTTTTGCACTACCGTTACTAAGACAACAATGTATAATTATAATCTATCAATAAACAAAAGAACAATGTATAATTAAGTAATATTATAAAACTCTTTTATGATACTCTTTCCCTAAATATATCAAAATTAAATCATCATCAAAAGAAATTATATTCATATGTTACCCTCTAAAAATCAATTTCATTTGATAAATTCACCCAAACATTGATTGATTTCTATTTCTGATAATGAAAATAATGATGTGTCATGTTTTGTACTAAATTGACATTGCATAATCATCATTCCCCCGAAATATGTTTCGTGCCAATAGCATTTTAAAACCACTATTTTTGCAGCAAAAGGTTATATCTTGAAACGATATATAATCTTTTAATATAGTTTTAATATTTGAATGAATTTGTCGAATGGAATAAACCTTTAGAGGATAACAAGGCCAATAAATATACCTTTCTTTTTTTAGAATATTTTGTCAGCTGCGTATATAATCTTTCAGAACCACAATTACAACTAACCCTAACTTTACCTGATTCCAATAGCATATTTAAAATCACCTTTTAATTATGTCATTGACAAATCATTGAACCCTTTGGTTTCCTCGCTTTTCTCATATAATTTCGTGTCACAATCACAACCATTCACCGTTTGAACATAGCTTAAGCAAAACCAATAGTCAGATTAGAGGACGGCAATGGCTATGTGAATGTGAGACGATGGTGCATACCTAGAGACGATCACTCTCACTATATATATAAAGGCCCATTGCCTCAGCAAACTCATAATACACTCATCACGTATACGCTGTGAATCAGATTGGCCATTTCACTTCCATCCCTTCCCCGAAATAAGAAAAAGTCATCACCTATCATCATGGGAAACTCTTGCAAAGAAGCTCCCCCCCAGCTCCTTCAAGACCTAAAGGTGACCATCCACAAAACCTCCATGGTTTTTCCTTCCAAAGACACCCAGAAGAAGCCCTTGTTCCTATCAAACATAGACAAAGTCCTCAACTTCGACGTCGAAACGGTTCACTTCTTTGCGGCAAACAAGGATTTTCCTCCGCACGTGGTGGCCGAGAAGCTCGAGAGCGCTCTAGAAGACGCTCTTGTGGCTTATGATTTCTTGGCTGGGCGATTGAGGCTGAACCCGGAAACACGCAGGTTAGAGATCGATTGCAACGCGGAGGGTGCTCGGTTTGTGGTGGCTTCCAGCGAGTATAGGTTGGATCAGATCGGGGACTTGGCTTATCCCAACCCAGCTTTTGCACAATTTGTTCACAAGACTAAGGATTTCCTCAAACATGGTGATTTGCCGTTATGCGTTGCCCAGGTATACAACTTTGGAAGCGATTATATTTAGGGTATGTTTGATTGGGAAGTAGAAATAAAAGTAAATTTTTCATGATTGAGTTTCATGCGTACTTTTACACATACATATAACTCAATAAAAAAAAAAACATATATTTACCTTCATTTTTACCCTTCAACCAAATGTACCCTTATAGTAGTTACAAGAGTATATTCATCACTGTCGTTACACCATATTAATCTACATGTTAGATTTAATTTTGATGTAACATTAAGAGTTTGAACTTTAATCGGATGGAAGCGTAAAGAAGTCTTATATTATTTTTTAATCAAATCCTTCAATTTATACATACAAATACTAAGTATAAAAGTTTTTTTTTTTTGCTGCTAAAGTAATTTATGTTTTTTGATCGATCTATGGTTTGATGATATTTATAAAATTAAATATTAACATTATTATAAAAGTTTTTTATACATGCATTCATGTATTATATTATGTTATTAAAAGTATTTAATATTTATGATAACTAAAAAGTTATACATAATAAAATGAAAGTAATTGAAATCTTAGATAATATTTTACATTGAGAGTATAATTAATATCAGTTATCTTATCTCAATATGTGTTTTATATGATTTTAAAATACACTTCCCAATCCTCACAAAAAAAAAACACTTCCCAATAATAAAACCATTATTGCAAATTATATTTTAGCTTCCTTAATCTTTTTTTTTTTTTGGGCCGACTTAGCTCTTTGTTTCGCCATTGCATGTGAAGTAGGAGCTCCAGACCTAGTATGGGTTTTCATATTGTTCTTCGTGGCAACAGTTACAGTTATCTTTTGGGCTGGCTACATTATGAAAGTAGTTTAAATTAAATGCATTTCCTATCTCTTCACAAACGCAAATTGACTTTATAGCCGTCCACTATTCCAGCACGATACAAAAGGGTAGTGTCAAATATATCATGACATAAAGTATGTATCCCCAGTAATAATGTTTCTAGCTACTACCCTCCTTTATTTATTTATTTATTTTTTCTGAGCAATAATGCATCAGCCAGATCAAAAAACAAGGACCATGATAATTATCAGCTTTCTCTCATTTAACTTGTGTAGAATGCTGTCGGTTTCACTTCTTCCTGCAACTTAGTTCTTTGTTGGGACTCTCAGAGACAAAATCCTTTGCATATGTTGTAGTCCTTTTAATTATTTATCTGTCTAAAATTTGATGCTGAAGCGTCTTTAAAACATTCAATAATTTCTCTATGAAATTCATATAATGTGGGACATCATGATTAATACTTTCTACAGTTACTTATTTTATAACTTACATATATGACTATTTATGCTAAACATAAATATGCTCAGTTATATATACTTGTATATAGTAAAGCTATATGAAATGATTTTAAAAACAACGATGTTATTTGATCAATTATTGATTAATGTTTCAAGAGTACTAGCATTGAGTTCAAATACATTTTGCAAGAAAACATATCAACGGGCCAATAATTAATTGAGATTAGGTGAGAATACAGTTGTGAGGAAAAGTAAAATATTGTACTAATAAGCAAATGCGATTTATATTTATATAAACTTTGGTAAATAAAGGTTTAAACAAGTTGTTGATCTTGTAGTTTTTACTGATTTTGATTTTAGTTCTTATATTTTTTTTCAGGTTTTAATTTTTAGTGTCAAAACTTTAGGGTGTGTTTGGTTCCATAAAATAAATTTTCAGATTTCATTTCCTGTTTTCAATTTATTTTCTGACTTTCAACATTTTATGAAGGAAATTAAATAATAAAAATTATAAAATTTAGTTTTTAATTTTTACTTTCAATAGTTATTATTTTCTTTATAAAATCATAAAAATTAAAAATTAAAAATTAAAAATCATATATTTTCTGAAACCAAACAAATCATATGTTTTTGGTTCCTAAAATTAATTATTGGTACTTGTAGCTTTAACTTGTTAGGTTTTAATCCTTGTAAGTACTGGTTTTCATTAAAGAACTGATCTTATTTTGTTAAAACTATTATTTCTGTAGGTTTATTTTGATCTTGCTAGCTCCTTGAAGAATCAAAATTCAAATAATATAAAGCTATAAAAACTTAATTAGATCAAAAACAAAAAAAATATTACAGGGATTAAAACTAAAATTTAAATTAACTATAAGATTCAAAATGACAGTCAAACCTAAAATAAATATCGTACTATTAAACTTTATTGATGTTTGAATGATGATTTTCAGGGTGGATTTTGCAACACGAAATCCTGTAGTTTGTTTTATTTTATTTTATTATTTTACTTACAATTCTTCAAGATTTGTTATCAAACTCCAACTGAGTTCTCTTTAGTGCATTTAGTATTTTACACTGTTAAACACATCCGCAAGATATAAATTAGACAACTAAATGTTTTTTTTTGGCAAAAATTCATATATGTTCTAATTCATTTGTCCTCAAATAATTATCTAGCTATAAATGTTCACTGAAATTAATAAAATGATTAGTAAAACATTAGTATCAATAAAAATTAGGAATAATTTACTAAATTACTTTTTTTTAATATTTCAACTTTCTCTCTCCTCCTTTATTAATGATTCAATAATATTTAATATGTGTATTATTGATAAAAACATAATTAATATTATCTAAATTTTTAAAATAGAAAATTATTTCTAGATAAAGTAAATTTTTAAAATGGACAATTATTCAAAAATGAATGAAGTACTTTGTATCATATTTATGATGCAATCATCTATTTTAAAATTTTTATTATTATTATCTACTATTGTTACATAATATCTAATACTCCGTTCACATCTCTATATATATGCACATCCAAATCTATGTATATAAATAAGAATTTATGTTGATGAGTGCCCTAATAATACTTTGTATAGAGTCAAAAGTGAAAATATCGGAAAGTTTTTAATACATCCCATGTATTCAAAAATTTAAAAATTTTACTTTCCTATAAAAAAAAATACTTCTATTTTTAACTTATTAAGATGGTCCACTTATTAGCAAAGTCCTATACTATAAGTAATAATTGTGAAAATTTGAAATTGTGTCCATTAATTACGACATAATTTTGAGAAGCAATCATTAATATGTTTATGCAAAGTTAGGTACGCCGAAAATTCAGCTTAAAACTAAAGTTTGATGGGGACCAATTAAAGTGCGGGATCAAATCATCAGTGACTAGTATTTGTCCATTAGTGTTGCATCTGACAGTTTACTCTCCCCGTTGTCGCTAAAGTAATCAACTAATTATAGGACCATTAATTCTTCCAGTGGGATCAGAACACTTAGCTATATTTGACTCTTGTTCACCTAAAAAAGAAAGCTATATTTGACTCCAGTACCATCTCGGATATTGACGGCGTCTAACAAATTCAGTTCACGGCATTTATTAACGAATTGATTGATTATAAGTTGGCATTTTTGCGTCGTATGTCGCAGATAACATCCTTCAAGTGCGGTGGCTTTGCAATTGGCTTCACAACAAGCCACACAACCTTTGACGGCTTAAGCTTCAGAACTTTCTTGGACAACCTGGCCGCATTAGCTGCTAACAAGCCCCTCGCTGTGACGCCCTGCCATGACAGGCAACTCCTAGCCGCACGATCACCTCCACGTGTCACTTTCCCACACCCCGAGCTGATGAAGCTCGGCAACTTCCCCACGGCACTTGAATCTGGTGTCTTTGAAGCCTCCTCTGAGGAACTTGACTTCAGGGTCTTCCGGTTAACCTCTGATGACATCAGCAGCCTCAAGGAGAAGGCTAAGGGGAATGGTGTCACGTGCACTGCACGTGTCACTGGCTTTAATGTTGTCACCGCACACCTTTGGAGGTGCAAGGCCTTGTCTTCACCGTATGATCCTAATAGGTCATCGACTATACTATATGCTGTGGACATTCGCTCAAGGTTGAGCCCTCCTTTGCCGGAATCATACGCTGGGAATGCTGTGTTGACTGCACATGCCACTGCGAGTTGTAAGGATTTGGAAGAAGGGTCTTTCTCAAGCTTGGTGGAGATGGTGACTGAGGGTGCAATGAGGATGACTGATGAGTACGTGAGGTCTACTGTTGACTGGGGAGAGTTTTACAGTGGTTTCCCAAATGGGGAGGTTCTGGTGTCTTCATGGTGGAGATTAGGGTTTGAAAAGGTGGAGTATCCATGGGGCAAGCCAAGATATTGTTGTCCTGTGGTGTATCACAGGAAGGATATTATACTGTTGTTTCCTCCTATTGGTGGAGGTGAAGCAGGCGGTGGTGGTGATGGTGAGGGGATAAATATTATAGTGGCCCTTCCTCCTAAGGAAATGGAAAAATTTCAGGGTCTCTTCTATAAGTTCTTGATTTGAGAGAAATATGTTCTCAATCCTTATGGTATGTTTGTTGACGGACAAAAATTGCCTGTAATTAATTATGTCTCATCAATAACTTCTTATCATATGGAAAATAAGTATTTTAAAATTTTAAAATTGTAAAATAATAATTAAATATATAATATTCATCTTTCATGTGATAAGAAATGAACGGTGAGACAACAAGAAACATAATTTAGGTTCGGGTAATTTGGGGTTGGTTGTTGATATGCTTAATAATTCTAGGAGTTTGGCATATAATAAGCGATTATATTTGGTATGAACGATGCATTAATTTGTAATTGATGGTTTTCAACTGTTATAGATAATGGAGTTGTATGTAAGGAGACAGGTCACCGGTCATTTTGTTGCTGCTTGTGAATTAGCTAGCTTCGATTGAAAGGAAACGTAACTCCTTTAAAAACGAGCTTATCCGCCACCAATTATAAACCCATAATTGTATGCTCGACATTTAAATCTCGACACAATACTATATTCAAATAATACTAAGAAAACTTGCAAAATATGGTGCTCACCATAACAAGAAACGCAATATTATTTCAATACCTAAAAATATGTGTATAAATAAGACGTATTTTATTACTGTTAAATGTGATTGATAAATTGAAATAGTGGGGACCACCATCACATTCAAAGGTGATGGGTAGGTGTCCCACTTAGACACTCACTTTTGGATATTGAAATAATATTTTTGTAACAAGAAGTTGAAGATATATCGATTTTCCTCATTACACATTGAATGTAATGCTTGCTGCAGATGCAATAATGGGAGATAGTTTCGTGGTTCTGTACACCTTTTGAAGTAAGGTGTACCAAAAAAACAAATAATCAAATGGCTATGCTACGAATATATATTGATCATGGTTTTCAGAATTGGATCGAGTCGAATGGTTCAAACTAGAAACTGGCCAACCGGTCACTGGCCTGGTTCAATTCATTGTGTGGATCGAGTAAGCATGTGAATCGGTTAACTGTGGTCAAACCCAGCGTGAGCTGGCCCATATATAGTTCTTGCATACTAGACAAATTTTTATCCAAAAATTCCATCTAGGGGAGTCGAACCTCAAGTGCTGGGCAAGCATGGCTACCACTAGGCCATGTACCTAGTTGTTGATTTGTGTGTCATTAATTATATATATATTACATACTAAATTGTATTAAACCATAATTTTGTATATTAATTCAATTAAATCTGGTTCAACTAGTTGAACCAGGGCCTCACCAATTGAACAAATAACGTCCCAATAACCTAGTGCTTTAATCGAGTCAATCACCGGTCTCGTTCTGAAAACTATGATATTGATACAATAAATATAGTTTTGTTTATGGCACACTAGGTGAAGTATGATGTATCATACACCAATCATTTAACCATACTTATTTGAAGGTGTTGCTAATTCATTTACCATACTCTCGAATGCATTTACCACACTTTGTAAATGTGGCTAAATGTTTGGTATGTGGTACACCAAACTTTTATCTAGTGGATCATAGCCTTTATTGTTAAATATATGTGGTGTAAGTTAAAGTTTTCTTTCTCTTCCTTGTCTCCTCTACTTCACCAACAATCCGTCACACAGAGTCCACCTTCATCTTATTGGAATGAAACTCACTGCTAGCATCACCCAGTTCCTCATTGGAAATGTGCACTGGCGACATATAAAGAAGAACAATCCTGTATATGCTTCTATCATTTATAGTAGTCAAAACAAAGTCATCCTAAAAACAAGTTCATTCATTAATCCCTCGGATCCAATTCAATAGTAAAACAAACACAATGAGAAGTAAGGATTTTTGAAGATTGAACCACTAATTAAATCCCTCATATAGTCGCTAGTTGTAGTTATTGTTTTACTTTGGTGTAATAATCATCCAATAAATTGCCTCTACCACCGTTGTCTTCCAAATTTCTTCCCTTGATTATGATTTCTAACCTAAAAATATATCTGACCAATGTCATAGAATCAGTTTTAATTTGCAGAGAAATTAGATATTAAGGGTGCATGTGGATGAGCTTTTCTAGGGTTAAAATCACTTTTTTTTATCAAAAAATAATTTTCATATATTTTCATAATTTTAAAAAAATCATTAGAAACTCAAAAAATTAGTTTTTAGTCTTTAAAATTATATATAAAATTTAAGTTTCATAATTAATTTTTAGAAATATGAAATAAACACACCCTATGAAAAGTTCAATTTTAATGGATTAAATAAGGATATTTGAATTTCAAGAAACAACGAGCAATATGAGTTTTCTCCAATAAAATAATTTTTTTTACATTAATACACGTTTTGAACATTATTTGCAAAAAATGCCACCATTTTGGATATATTAGGTGATTTTGTTAGAGGCCTTAACCAAACCGTTCTGAGAAGTTCTCTTTAAAGGTTCCAACGAAATCGGGCACATTAATTTTCCAATGAAATCTCAATGCTTTGCCTTTTGAAAACCTCAACTCATAGTGCACCATATGCGAGCTACATTTGAAATCACTAATTTGTGTTGAGTGTCCAAAAATAATTAAATCTTGAAATTATAAGCAAAAAACAGTTGTAGAGAGAAGCTACGTCCTTGTTCACTGTGGGGTAAAATTATTGATACATAGGAAGATGAAATATTTGTCACTGAGAATAATGATGGCACTTGTATTGTCATTCATCCATCTATTAGTTTCTTGGAGTTGAAGGGCAAAATATTGCAGCAGTTGTGTTAACAACAGATGGAAATTAGGATGACTCTATGTAGGTTGCTTGCAACAATTGGGCAAGGAATGATCAAATACAAAAAAAATTTGGGTTCCCAAATTAGATGATGTGAGGTGAGTCTCATGTTCGATTTGAACACTACGTTTCCAAAGGTTTGAATCATGGAGGTGTTGGTAGTCCTACAAGAGGGTCACTTTAACTTTGGAGGATCTACTCCCCAACCATCATTTGCAGGAATCCCAGTGCCTCAGGTTAAGTTGCTCCAACCTTTGAAATGCCTTAGCTTTCCTGACCTCTGAAATGCCTCAACACTCCTGATGATTCTATGAAACAGAGTTATTTAGACTCATAATACTTTTAAAAAAGTATGCTAAGATCTTGAGATTTAAATTTGTTATGTTTGATTTTTGCTTATATATATATATATATATATATATATATATATATATATATATATATATATATATATATTCCAACTTAGACATGTTTAATTGAAATCATTTTGCTTTTGTTTATCTTTAATTTTTCTTTTTCAAGTTCTTAATAATTGGCATTTCTCATGTATGAAATTTGATGCATTTTGAAGGCACAATATCAAGAAAAAATCGATTCTAGTGAGACATCTAAGTAATGATGCATTTTGACCATGTTGTGATATTTTGGGCATAATTAGAGTTGTGGCTGCATGATGAAGTTGGTTTTCCTGGTGTTGGAAATTTAAGAGAACAAGCTACAATTTTAATAAAGACACACTGAAATCCAGTTCACACATGTTCAGCATGAAAATCACGTGCAAGTCAGAAGATGGATGCTAGCAGCTAGTGCCCAAGTGCCTGTAGACTAGAAAGACATCAAGGTTCTCAACACCCAGGTGATCGCAATGGGGTTGTTTTTATTTTTTTAAAATACTGAAATGCAGTCTTTTTGAGAGATTCTTTAGTTAGGAATAAAGGAGAAGTCCGTTCCAACTTATAGGAGGAGAATGTTGACATATGACTAGAGGCAAAGAGATTGAGAAATTGTCACTCCAAATATTGTGTTCTTAGTGCATCCTTCTCTTTTTTTTTTTTAGTTTTCTTTTATAGCATATATTTCTAGATTTCTTTGGTTAAGGTGATGGTGTAACTTAACATAGACTATTTGATTTTTATTTTCTTGATTGAGATAATTTTTTATTCCACAAATTGACTGTTTAACATAGTTATTATTGCTTTTTTGTGATGTAGTCACTGATGAATTGATTATGTATAGACTTGGAAAATTCATATATGTTCTTGCTCATGTGTTAAACATCATAATCCACTTCAATCTAGGAATACATGTGGTTGATTGTGTGGTTTGATTGAAATTTCATTGATACTTTTTGAAAACCTTTCTAATTGAGATTTGTCTAAGGAATTAGAGAATTTAATTTAGTTAAAATAGGACTAATATACTAAGGAATTGATTGTTAGTCAATTTGAAAATTTAACTGTCAATTATGGAACTAAATATTGATTAAGTAGGAATTCATTAGAAGGTCACGTGAAGTCAAATCTATAACCTTATAAAAAAATTTAAATTTTTTTTATTTTATTGTTGATTTTTAATTTCTTCAAGCTAAAATGGGAACAATAATCTCACTAGGAATTGAATTGGTGAGATGTTGCTTCATAAACTAAATCCTCAAGGGATGATATACTCATACTCACCTTTATATTAATTGAATGATTTGATATACTTGATAATTGGTAATCAAGTTTTTGGCACTGTTGTCGGGGATTATATGTTTTTGGTTATTTAAATCTTTCTTTTGTTTGTTTACTCTTTATAGAAAAAAAAAAGGTTTTAAAAAAAATCCTTGTTATTTATATTTCTTTTCTATTTACTTATTTTTCTTATTTGTTTGCTAGCATAAAGAAAAACTAAAAAAAATAATTGTTTTTCATTTCTGTTTCTTTTCAATTTACTTCTTCCATGAATATTTATTATTGTGAAATTTGTGGACATTTTTCAAATCTTGCAACCCAATCTTGAATTCTTTTTCCTTGTGATATTTGTTCAAGTGTCATGCAATGAATTGTTCATGTCCATTTCATGAGGCTGAAACTTGGATGTCATCAAATGATTTTTGTCATGTATGTGCAAGTTGGTTACATCCTACTTGTTTTTGCCCATATACTAAGTTGAAAGTGTGCTATCATCAAGACAATGTTAAGGCTAAAGAAATTGATGAGGAATTAGATGAGACTTTTGTGCTAGAAGATGTGAAAAATGTAGATAAAGAAAATTTGGTTGTGTTTAGTACCTCTATCTTTCAAAATAAATCAAATTTACAAAAGTTAATAGCTGCCAATTTAATTTGGTTGTGAATTTTTTTTAGGAATAATAGATCAAATAAAAGTAACCATATTAGAAAAAAACTTAAAAGCAATTGAATTTGTTTAAAAATAATAATTTAAATAAAACTTAAAGACCAATTGAATGCGTTTTAAAGACCAAGTAAAATAAATATCTAATGATGGAAGCTCATAATTTAAGAGGAAATGCTGTCAAAATTTTTCCAAAATATTTTTAGGTAAGAAATATTAAATAAAAGTAATTATTGTATAAAAAAAACTTAAAAGTCAATTGGATTTGTTTGAAAGTAATAATATAAATAAAACTTAAAGACTAATTGTGTGTGTTTTAAAGACCAATTAAAAGAAATATATGATGACGGAAGCTCCTAATATAAGGGGAGATTTTGTCGAAATTTTATCAGAATATTTGTTAAGGGAATAAGATTAAAAGTAGTTGTACTAAAAATTTAAATAGAAATTGAATTTGTATTTGAAAGTAATAATTTGACATCTTTACAAAATTGCAGAGTCTAGGGTTAATCACAAGCGCAATGTTATCTTTAAAATAATCATGAATGTACGATAGATTGCATCATAATAGGGGGATTAAACTAGAATTTTATAGTGGTATTGAAGGATTTATGAGTGTGGCATGTAAAACACAACAATTCATTAATGAAACAAAAATGAAGTGTGTATGTAATAGGTGCAAATGTAGGAAGTATTTAGATAATGATACGATAAGGGTTCATTTGTACAAGTGGGTATTCATGAATGACTATTAGGTTTGGACCGAGTGTAGGGAGGTAGTTAATGCATGGAATCAAGCGGCTATGTTTCAAACTGGAAGTAGTTCTGGTAGGATCCATGTAACTCAGCACGACATGGGTAATGTATTGTGGGAGGATAACCTGATTAGACATAAAGAGATGGTGTTTGATGCTATTGGTCTTGAATTTGTTGCTTGTTATTCGTAGCCTTCAGTCGAGGAGCTTAACCAAGATGCCATTCGGTTTTATAGTCTCTTAAAAGTTGCCAATCAGCCTTTCCAGGAGGATTGTGTGTGCTCTGAATAGTCATTAGTAGTTCATATGTTGAGCATTAAGTCCAAATGGAATCAAAGCCAAAGTTCTTTTAATCAGTGGGCTGTACTGATAAGTAAGCTACATTCGAACCTCAATGTAATTCTAAAAGATTTTTATCAAGCTAAAAAATTAGTTTCTAAACTTGGGTTGAAGGAAATAAAGATTGAATGTTGTTTGAAAGGTTGCATGCTTTATTATATATTTCATTGACTGAGTGTGTAAGTTTTCCCAAAAGCTTAGGTTTAAACCCAAAGGACGTGGAAGTGGGAGGTATAAGGATGCCCCTTATAAAAGAACACGCTATCTACCTTTAATTTCTAGACTCATGAGACTCTATGCATCAATGATCTCAGCTTCTCATATGAGATGACATAGTGAAAATCAAAGAGATGATGGTGTGATGATGCATCCATTGCATGGTGAAGTATGGAAAAAGTTTGATAAACAGTATCCTGATTTTGCTTTTGACCAGTGAAATGTTAGATTGAGACTCTATTCAGATGGATTAGTTTGAATAACTAATTTAGCAAACCCTATTCCTGTTAGGCTATAATTGTTATGCCCTACAATCTCCCTCCTGACATGTGCATGAAAGATCCTTACTTGTTCTTAATATTTATAATCCCTGGAGCTAATAATCTAAAAGCTAAGATTGATGTGTATCTTCGATCCCTAATTGATGACTTGAATGAGTTGTGATGCCAAGGTGTTCTTACTTATGAAATTTCAACAAAGCAAAATTTCATAATGAGAGATGCATTAATGTGGACCATCAATGATTTTCCAACTTATGGAATGTTGTTTGAATGGATAATCCAAGGCAAATTAGCATGCTCAATTTGCATGGAGGATACTACAGCATTCACCTTGAAACATGGAGGAAAGAACTCTTGGTTTGATTGTCATAGAAGGTTCTTAGATTTTGATCATCCATATAGGCGAACTAGATACGACTTTTGTAATGCCGTGATTTTTCGTTTGTTTAAAATTATCAAGTTGCCCCTGAGGTAATTTAACATTGGATTAAGTAAAAACCATATCTGCTCATCACTTAGGAATTCAATATGTTAATTTGATGGGACAATTGATGTTTGGATGAGTCTTGGAGAATTTTTATGTGAAATTATCATTTTACCCCTAGTCGATGCTAGTTAAGCCTAATCAAAATAATTAAGGAAATAATGTGCATTTAATTGTTCAAGAATTTTTAAAGATTTACTAATTATCTAATGACCACTAGTTAAAAATATAATGGCATCCTGATAAGGAGTCATCATGATGATATCACAAATAACTACCCTTGTCTTTTAGTATATTTTCTACCAAATCTACCTCCACCTGTATACCTAATCCCTAAAATACCTCTAAACCTAATTCAACCACCCTACAAACAAATAAAAAAAGCTCAACTACCTACTCCCTATTATTAGTATGTAGCTACCACCCACCCCACTCACACATAATCAAATTTTTATTTTAAAAAATATTCCACCAAACTCTCTTATCTTCAACCTCCATCACCACCACCTTCTTCCACCATTTCAATCTCATAACTTCTTCAATTCTCCACCAAATCCAACAAATAAATACATTTTTCCATAGCTCTTCCACCCAACAAACACAAATCCACTATTATTTTTTCAAGAAAAAGCCTCCTCCTATCTGTTCTAGAGCAAACCAAACTCATGGTCAAAGGAAAGAAAGAGTTTTTGCTTCCTTACTTGGGAGATCAAACTTCAAGGAGCTTGTGGCTTCCTTGATCTTCAACAAAAACCATCTAATGGTAGGGCTTTATGTTCAAACTTAATTATCTTAATTAACTTGTTCTCTGAATTTTGTTAAGGAGGCTTGAGTTTTGATGAATGATTATGCTTGAAAGATCGAAAGAAGTTGTATGTTGTGTTGCTGGAATGCTCGAATTTGAGCAGATAGGTCAATTTATATGATTTTATTCACATAGGTAGAGACAATATTATGAGCTAAAAGTTTTATATGATGAAGCTAACATATGGAGGCATCTTTAGTATTTATCTTGAGGTGTCTAGATGACTTTTTCTATTTTTAAAAATTCAAAAATAGAGGAGATTAGAGTTTCGGCTTGAAAGTAATTTTTGAAACACTGAATTTGTATAATTTTGTTTACTATATCAAATGATTAATTTTTGACTTGAAGTTTAATAGAATGTTGTGGACACCTTGAAGTTAAACCATGAATTTTCATAGAATTTCTTAAGTCCATTTGACAGGGTAAAAAATTTTTGGTTTTCTAACTGTTGACTGACAGTCAGAAAATAGGTGGTTTCTAATCTCCAAAATTTAATAATTTTGTTAATATAGCTAAAGGTGTTTTTATACGTTGAAATTTTTACAAGGTCTTATGGATATATTGAATTATCTCTGAAAAATGATTTTGCTATATTTTTATGATGTTTAGTAATTTAATCATATTTTTCTTTAAGATTGAAATTTTTGGACAACATGCATGATATTATGTTTCAAAGTTTTACTTAAGTTTGGATTTTGGGATATATAGGTTCAGCTAAGGCAGGTTCTCCTATAACGAAAATGCTATTTTCAAAACTAACTATATATTTGGAATCTACATAAAAAATGGAGCAAGTACATGTGATTTGAATATCTTTGTAATTATATATAAAATTTGGGGTTGAATTGTAATTTTAGAAATTTTAGGGGTTTTTTGCAAAAATCAAATATGTAGGTAGGAAAAAAAAAATGTAAGAATGGGTTATGGAACAGTAAGGTATGTGTTACTACAAAAGAAATAGTGAATTGTGGTGATTCTTTTGGGGAATTAGGGCAGTTTTTAACTACCATTTTTTTTTTCAACAAGAGCAGTTTAAACAACTTCTGTAATTTACTAATGCCATTAGGTAAATTATAGAGGTTAAAAAAAAGATACCGCAATCAACATTGAGAATTGCCTTTTTTTCATGAGAATTATAGTAGTTCAGAATCGCCATTTTTCCTTTAACAACCGCCCATTATAGTTAGTGAAGTATGGCGCGGTTAGAACTGCCGTTTTATTCACTCCAATAACACTTTTGCTTTCATCTAGCCACAGCTCTAAATGTGGTTAAATGTTATTTAGCCACATCAATAAAATGTGGGTAACTTCCATTTCTATTTTTTATATTCAAAATAGCTTCTCAAAACCAATTCCAAGTTCAATTAACTCTGTATAGGCAACCATATAAATAACAGAGGCTCAGACTTAAAATTAAATATCATAAAGGTACATTGGTCATAACAGTACATTGACTTACAATGGTATTCCACAAATCAATCCATTCTCATTCCCACAACCACAAACTCCTACATTTCTTTCATAGCTCAACCTACTCACGCACGCATCACCTTAATATTTGTAACATGGAAAAGGAATTTTGAGACAACAATGTTTTACAATTTAGCTGCCATTGCTTATCCATGCCAAGACCTAAAGCTTTTCTTGCATAGACAATAGACATTGCACAAATGTCAAATAATTCCACTCAATGCATAACATAAGTGTGCCTAAACCAATTGCCGGAAAAGGACCGGACCTAGCTAGCGTTCATCCAATCACATATTCCAGTAATAAAACCAACAATAACATTTCTAATACCATCCACACATAAATATGGTAAAGATTCGTACATATGCTTTCAAATTGAAACCTAAAATAATATGCTCCTTTGCGTTCCACAATTGTTGTTTTTTGGCTTCCACGTGTCGGTGATTATGATTTTTGTATGATTTCGATTTGGATAGGTGGATATTCACATTATTAGATTGTAGATACATTAAAGTGATATATGGCTTAATATTGCATCCTCGGTCCTGAAAAAAAAAAAGGAAAAAGAAGCTATATCTGGTTTTTATAATGTAGGCTGGGCTTACTTTATTGTAATCTCTGTACAAATTTATTGGACATTTTACTAGTGTCAAAGGGGAAGGTCAAATTGATTAACACATTGTAAAACAACTATAGAAAATATAAAGCATAGGCAACCATGTAAGTAAAGAGCCTCAGACATAAAATTAAAGATATGCATAAAGGTATATTGACTTATAGGGGCATTCCATAAATCTACTCGTTGCCAAGTTCCTTGGCTAAGGTCCTTATTGGTATCATTTGAGTGTCCATTGAGCTGACAGATGATGCTCTCAGAGAATAAAAAAGAAACTCCTGAATATCATCAAACCTATTTAGTCCATAGTTCAAATCGGAAAATATAACCTTCAGAAGCTGCAATCATTGATGACATTTCTCATCAAAACACGGTTAAATTCCCGTGACATGGGCATAAAAACAACTTAAAGATTAATTGTTAGTGACATTTACTAATTAGTAGTACAGACAACAAAAGGACAAGTAAAGCAAGATGCATAAATTTATTTGAGTTTTGTCACTATTCACAACAAGTTAGAAAGTTAAAAAGTACCAAGTAAAATACAGATATTTGTCACAAATTTCATAAGTCAATCATGTAACAAAAGCATAAAAAATAGCACAAGATAAAAAGGTCATAAATAAAAAACTTGTAACACTTTTCTCAAAGAACAAGCAAAAGGAATAGATAATTTCCTAAAGAAGATTGTTTTCACCTACCAAACTTCAGTGATGATGAAGTATAGCATCCATGACATTCTGCATCAATAAAGTCCCAATTGAAATCACAAAGATATGGAATAGGGGTAATTATGGACAAGGACATGTCCTGAACAAATATAATTACTCTTGGGTTGTATTTGCATTTGAAATTTTGATTACTTCTGGTACAGACTACTCAAGTCATTGAACTAGAAAGCAAACTCATATCTACAAAATCAATTTAAGGATAAGATGGAACCAAAAAGAGTTAATACATAGCTTGCATTTGAAAGGAGAAAATGAAGAGAACTAAAACTGTGAACGACGGGACACATAAAGATCATGACAATTTTATTCTAAGGCTAAATTTTCTATTATGATGGCATTATCGCCAAATAGCTTATATGCTTCCAAGTTCCAACCCATAATTCTTGCACTTTATGCAATAATGTAGGTAACAAAAGCAAATATCATTTAAGAATGAAAAGAATTGCAGTCTACATGATTTACATGAAATTCATTATACAAACAGACCGAATGACAACATCTATTGCTATACAACATGCAACATCAAAGCCCTGCCATCACATATTAGCTTTACAAGGATCCACTAAGCACAATGTATTATATTAATTGTTACTCCAAGTAGAAACCAAATTCATAATACTATTTTGTTTTGCTTTCAATTGTTATCTTGTAGTAAACTAGTCATAAGTAAGATGGTTTCGCTTCATTTAGATTTTACTTATTAATTTATCTTTTTATTTTTCTTGCAATAAAAAAGGGGGGAATATTTCACATACACATATACACAACCAAATACATGTTGCAAAAGTCTCAAGAACATAACACATTGAAGAATGCTTACATCTAAATTATTATCACAATGTAAGTTATGGCAGCTATGCATTGTTACCTTATTGAACACTCATGCAGATGACACTTGGAATTTAATCTAACAATTGTAATCTCTGTACAAATTTATTGGACATTTTACTAGTGTCAAAGAGGAAAGTAAAATTGATTAGTACATTATAAAACAACTATATAAAATATAAAGCATAGGCAACCATGTTAGTAAAGAGTCTCAGACATAAAATTAAAGATATGCATAAATGTATATTGACTTATAGGGGCATTCCATAAATCTACTCATTGCCAAGTTCATTGACTAAGGTCCTTATTGGTATCATTTGAATTCATGCCCTTACTGGCTTGTGGTTAACAAACCTGAAAATATGCAGAATTTTTAAATTCCTAACCTTTAGAAAAGCTACATATCAGAAATTTTTGGTGGGAAAATCTCTAACAAGTGGTTCATAGAATGGAAACAAGTGACAGGCCAACAAATCCAAAGAAAACAAAGCTAAAAACAATCATTCTTGAGGAATGGCAAATGAATACCATAGGTAGAAACATTCAGAGAAAATCAAACAGAAAGGGACCACAATCACATTCTTCATCTCCCCAATCCCACAACCACATACTCCTCTGTTTCATTCATCAAATGCTTCAACAGAAAAAGGGAAGATATAATGGCTACCTCGGCAAAGCAAGCAGCAAAAGCACTGCAGAAGAAGACTTGGGTGAATGAAATCTGGAAAGTGGGATTTAGATTTAACATTGTTTGAAAAGATATTGGGGGAAAATTAAACAAAACCCAGTCACCGCGAGGTTGTAATTAGGGATGGTTAGGTGAGTCCGACAGTTGCTGCACTTCGACAATGACTTCGAAGTCATCATATCCCACCACAACACTAGGTCGCGATGCGGGGGTAGAATTGTCAAAAAGGCCCATGGCCCTAAGGCTGGCCCCCATACTTCAGCCCCATGAAGAAGTGGCCCACAACATTAGTGGGTTGTATTGGCCCTAACCCACATAAGCCCCCCGAATGTGTGGGTTGGGGTGGGTTAACCCATGGGTCAGTCCCTTTCTCAGATTCGACCTCAGCAACCACTGCCGAACTAGAAGGCCAAGTTCATTTGTAGATATGGTAGCAAGATTAAGCCCCACTCCCATGAAACCTGCTCTCCTATGTCAGAGGTGAGACCAAGATCCTCGCTGTCGACCTCAACGTCAAGTTCCCTGCCATGCTCTCCAAGCTCTCCGCTCTCTGTGACGTCTTGGACCTAAACGACGTTTTGTTCAAGTACCAGCTCCCTGGCGAGAACCTTGACACTCTTATCTCTGTCACCAGTGACCATGACCTCGACTACATGATGCACGAGTACGATCACCTCTGTCGCGCTTCCGCTAGACCCGCTCACATGTAACTCTTCCTTTTCCAAACCTCTGCCATCGCAAATAGCACCACCAATGTGAATATCACCAACAGTAACAGTAACAATAACAGTAACGATCTTTCAATGGAAAGCTTCATTGATCCAACCCAACCTGGTTAAACTAAACTTCAATGTCGATTTCTCTTTGGTCTGAAGAAGAGTGATGCACTTGTCATTCCTCCTCCGCAACAATCTGTAGCGATGAAGTTCCATGATCCAGCGCCTGAGCCTGTTGCACTATCACCACTATTGTCCCCATCGCCGGAGTTCCAAAAATGACTGCGAATTTAGCTGGTACATTGAGAAGCTAGAATAGCATAGAGTGGTACATCTCATTTGATTCATGTGAATTTGTTTTAGTGTTGAAAAAATGGATAAAATTTTAAAAAATTTAAAATAGGGTTGACCCATGGGTTGGCCCTAGCCCACAAGGCCCACATAGGCTTTTGGTTCTATGGACTTTTTACAAGTGTTTTGGCCTTATGGATTTTTTGGCCCTGGCCCATATGGGCTAGGGGTTTTATGGTGGGTCAAGGCCTTTTGACACCTCAACGCGGGGGTGGAGTCGTTGTGCTTCGACGCGACGATTCCTTTGATTTTTCCAAGTCTTTCCCTTTTTTCGATTTCGACCACAACCAAAAGAAGGGCCAAGGTTGGGTCATGACGTGGAGCTCAGGTCATGCATAATAGCGTTTGTGTGGGTCTCACTCAGTGCCACGAATAAGTAAAGGGATTTGTTTGACCACCAGGTTTTCATTGAACTTCAGTGGTGCTAAGAGTGAAAATAATGGCACCTTAAGTGAGGAAAGTAAGAAAAAAAAAAGATAAAAATAGTTAATGGTAAAGAAAGGTGGTTCTAACTGCCATAATTTGCTAAGTCGTCATAATTTACCAAGCTTTGTGGTGGTTTTAAAGAACCGCCATAATTCCATCACCATTTGTTTCACTAAAATTGTGGCGGTTACTAAAATCGCCATAAAATTGTGGTGAATTTTGAGAACCGCCCTAATTTACACAATTTTTTGTAATGTGTTTAGAAGAAAAAAAATGTTTTTAGGTCATTTTATAATTTTAGTAAAGTTGAGGGGTTAAATTGTAATTTCTCAAAAGCTAGGGATTTTTGTGTCAATTTTGAAAATTTCAATGGCAGAACTGTGTTTCAGTGGAATTAGGATGAAAAACCTATTTTGGATGAAGAATTTAGTTCAGGATTGTTTTGTAAATTCTATAAAGTTTAAGGGCTCTTCAGCAAAAATTAGAAGTCTTAAGATTTTTGAAAATGAATTATTAAAACATATGCTCCAAGGGAAGGTGGTCTTGGTTTTTCACAAACATTGGAAAATAGAAAAGAAAAAAGAATGCTCTTCAAGCTACTCATGTCATCAAACTCAACCCAATTTATTAAAAAGAAAGACTTATTACTAGTGACGGTATACGAATGAATGACCCTTGATTATTTTTTGATGAATGGTGATAACTTATTGTATTTAAATACCATACTTGACTAAATTGTGATTATTGTCTATTGAGTTTGGATAATTGTTGAGACCACATGTGCGTTCATTGTGAGCATTAATCATGGTTGATTATGTGAATGAGTCTTATCAATCGAAAGTGTTAAGTCAAATATGCATTAAAGATTTTAATAAGAGAAATTATAAGACTTTTACATGATGTTGGAACATGAGATTCCAAAAAGATTAAAATTAATGATAAGTAAAGTTGTTCCCCTCTATCCCCATATAATTCTAGTTACGGCTAGTTAGGTTGAGCTCATCCTAGGCGATAGGTGATGTGGAGTTTAGGTGACAGTTAAATCATCGAGAGTAGTGATGCGGTTGGTTTAGGTGACCTGAGAGAGGGTGATACATTAAAGAAATTAGAGTTACTAAACAAAGTGCTAGAGAAAGTGTTATATCTTCATTCTCTTGTTCTCTCATGTAAGTTCTCTCTATGTGATTTATATAAAAATAATGGTATACTCTCTAGATTATCATGCGTTAATCAAGAATTTTTACAAGACTTAAAATGAGGATCACTTCGAGATTTTTATTTGTGAACTAATTAAAATAAACTAAAGTACGCTCACTTATTTTATAATTAAACCAAAGTGGTTGGAGACGATAATGATAACACTTATACTGTTTTCATTTAATCACTGAGATTCCTTTAGATTCTCACCCCTTTTCTTTTTATGTCATCTTCAGACAAGCCAGTGAACCAGAATGCTGGAGTCCCTTGAGTCCTTCACTTTGGAGCTAACCCACGCTTAAAAACTTCATTATTATCTTTTGTGTGTTTTGTATTTGTCTCTTGAACATGTAGACCATTGATCCCTATTTATGTTTTCCCTTATTTTGAAATTTTTAAGCCTTATGGACAACTGTATTTGAGACCGGGCTTATTACCATGTAATAGCTTGAAATTGGATGTCTTTAGGAAGGATATGCCTAAACTTAAGAATGGTTGGATAAAGCTTAAAAGATATTTAAATACTTTAAAAAAAGAAATAGAAAAATGGGTTATATATAAAATAAATAAATCAAAAGAATGAATAAATATAAATCTCTATTTTAAATTTATGTGAAATAAAAAACCATGTAATATCTAAATTTTAAAAGAAAAATATCAATTCCTGTGAACACCCAATTTTGTTCGGTCATTCAAAGAAGATTTCAAAATTCGCATATTTTACAACTTCTTTTAAAGTCTTTTAAAAGAAATAAAAAATAGAAAATTAAAAAAAGAGTTGTTTTGTAGTCTCTTGGTTCATTTCTTTTGAGAGAAATTAAAAGTGAAAAAAGTGTCCTGTTTTTATTTTGTTATCAAAAACCAAAAAGTGCTGATCCTTTCATTTGTATTGGCTCGTAACAATAACAACCCATTTCAGCCCATTTTCATTCAAAAAATAAAAAAACAAAAACAAAAGAAAATAAAAAAATATAATAAAAGGACGGAAGAATTATGGTTGGCACAGGCTAATCAAAACTGGAGGATGGAAAGCAGAGAAAAACGAACAGAGAGCCGTGAACATCATTATGCATGTCTCCCTCCCTCCTTGCAAAATCATGAGAGATAATTTCCCTTTATTTGATTCCAATCCCAGCTAACCTGTTAAAGGGCAATGAGCAATGATTCTGGTCAAGGGAGAGAGCCATATATAGATCCATCATTACGATCTGGAAGGGGGGGAATAATCTGGAAAAAATAGGAAGCTCACCTTGCCATTAGCACATGAAGTTGTAACATAAAACTCACTCACTCTTCCAAGCTCTCACGTCCATAATCATCATTATAACCTTACACCACCAAATCTCCACCCAGCTCACCTCACCGAACCTCCATAACCCCCTTCATCATTATCTTCCATCATCATCGCAGAGGACTCCCATCAAAGCTCACTTCAACTCTAGTTCTATCATCACCCCCATTGTCCTCATCCTTAGAGCCATCCATCAACCCCAAAAATCATCACCCCCATCACTGTCTTCCCTTAACAAACACAGCCATCACCCAACATCCTATTCCAATAAATCATTGAAAAACAACCCAAAAATCCTGGATCTTTACTTGTACTCTTCACGGCTACAACCTGCATGAATTCAGCCAGAATAGAAAAATAATAACTAGAACCTCTCACTACCCCAATCCCATCACAAGCCAAAAAAATAAATAACAATCAAAAAGAGATATCATAGCCACTATTACAGCCAGTCAAAAATCCATGCTTACAGTGCCATCATCATAAAACTAAAACAACAATCAAACCAAGATTATCAAGAAGGAAGATAACAGCAGCTGTGAAGCCGCCGGACAGCCCCATCCTCGCCAAACAACCAGGATACCGCCGCTTAGCCCCCTGGCCGCATCACAAGTTATCTACCCGGCCACAAGAAACCGCCCATACCGGAGCCATCCCCGAGAACAACATCGCAACAACGCACCTCCTTCCTCGCCGCAAGCAGAATCGTCGCGAAGCCCAGTCCTCTCACCCTTTATCTTGCGCCTAGCTTAGCCCATCAACGATCGACCACTCCGCTGCTCTTCCCCAAGTGCTGTCGCACCAGTTTTCCTCTCCGCAGCCTGCCGAGTACTCCCATCTGCGAAGATCACTGGCAGCATTGAAGCCGCTACCGTTGCCATAGATCCGTGTGCTCCAGCCGCGAAACCGCTGCCCCTTCGCCGCTGTCTCTTCCTCTCTTTCTCTGCCCTTCGCCATCCCTGCTTCCTTCAGCCGCTGCGGACAGAGACCAACCTTCTCTTCCCTTCGAGCTGCCGGTCCGCGAACTCGCCACGGGTCATCCCTTGACTGAGCCATCACCGCCACTACATCCGTCAGCTCTTGCTCTGTTCTCATTTTGGGTACGATCATAGTTCTGTGATAGGATTTGCTTTTTGGTTTTTATTTGTTTTAAGTACAGCCACGTTTTTTATGTTAAACGTGGTGGTTTTTTATTTTGGGTTTGTTTTTATTGATGTTGGGTTATGTCTTGAGTTTTGTTTTAGGTGGTAAGTTTTCCTTTTCATTTTGGGCTTTCAGGTTGTTAGATTTTAGTTTCATTTTTTTTTTATGATTCTAGGCTGTTAGTCTTTAGGGCCTACTTTATAAATTAGGGTATTTAGGCCAGATTTCTTCTAGTTTGGGTTAGGTTGTTCTTAATTTTAGGCAGTTGATTTTTGTTTTTTTTTAATAAAATAAAATAAAATAAAAATGAATGAATAAGCAAATAAAATAATAATAATAAATTTTTTTTATCCATATAATGACTAAGAGTGGTGATTAAGTAACAGATGTTATCTTCGCTATTATTTGATCATAAAAGTTTATTTGAGTGGTCAAGTGCTAATTTAAATTCTACAAAAAAATGGATGTCCTTTTAATAATTAGTCAATCAAAAATTCATTTTCAAATTGAAATCAACCAAGCACATTTTATCTTATTTCTTAATTAAAACTCATCAAATACATCATCATTTTCTATAGAACAACGTAGTTTTAAGTTCCTTATTGCACCAGAGGATACGTTGATGTAGCCAACAACTATCAAACCAAAATTAATTTTTCATTAAATTATGTTCTCTTTTAACTTAATTTAACTTATTTTATTTTATCTTATTTTTTATATAATTGTTAACTTTTGGGGAAAAATAAATATTTTAAAGTCATAATTAATTTATATAATAAGCTCTATGGTAACCGTATTTATACGGACATATTAAGGGTGCAGTGAGATTAAGTTTTCACCCTTCCTTAATCATAATTAGACTCCTGAACCTCAAAACTCTTAAAAGACCAGTTTGCAAACTA
Source organism: Dalbergia cultrata (assembly GCA_031216105.1). Lineage (NCBI taxonomy): Eukaryota > Viridiplantae > Streptophyta > Magnoliopsida > Fabales > Fabaceae > Dalbergia > Dalbergia cultrata. The sequence continues at coordinate 21,658,660 of CM062353.1, read as the reverse complement.
AAAGGTTTTCCAATTTTGTCCAGAATTAAAATTGGTGGCGACTCCCATTCATTTTCAAACCCATCATCATTTGTGTTATGACGCCCTCCGGGTACATTGTGACAATCCTGAAATGAGAAAATAAAATATAAAATTTATCATAATGTTGTGCATCAATCTTTTTTCATATCAATGTCCAGTTTTTATTTGAATTTGATATTTAATCTTTTTATGTAATATAATATTCAGTTTGTGTTATGGTATTTGATTTTTAAACTTTGAAAAATTATCTTATTAAATCTATTAGATTCAATATTTTTTATAATTATTGTTGATATTTATATTTGTATCAGTATTATATATTATATATTATATATTTTTTTGGAATTACAAAAAATGAAATATACTATATTTTCCTTTTCACATATGTTCTTTAGAAATTGATTTTAGTATAATTACTAAGGTTACGTTAAGATTTATGGTGTAAATATAAATTAGGATTTGAGAATATAAATGCATATATATGTATATATATAGAATATTCACAGATATAAATTTTGTAATAATAATATTTACTTGAAGATATTAGATATTATTTTTATAAAGAATTATTAGATATTCTTTTAAAAAGTTATTAATTATTAAGATTAAGTGTAAAATTTGTTCATCGTGTAAATTATTATTATTATTATTATAAATTAGTCATATGTGATGGTTACATTTTAAAAAAATCGTGAAGTCTTGGAATGAAACATCACGTTAGTAATATATGATAGTTAAGTGTCAAAAGTTGCAAAGTGCAACAATCTACATATTAGTTAAACTTGAAAACTTGTAGAGTGCTGAAAAGATATGTCAAGTGGAGTGCCGTGCCGCGTGCAATACGCACAGCGCCTCCCATACGTGCAATTATCTTTTATCCTCTAGTATATATTTGACACATTATAGTCCTCCTAAATATTTTTTAAGAATCCTACCCGCCTAATGATTTTCTTTAGAGAGAAAGACGTAATTTCTCTCAACTTTTTTCGATTAATCTCTTCCGGTAGGTGCTCTCATCACTATTGTTATATGGTTATCAGTTTAGCAAATCTTTAGATAATTGAAGTATGGTTTTCTCTTCTCATTCAATCCCAACTCATTCCTAATTCTTATCTATAATTCCATGATAGTTGAGAATGTCATTCCAATTCCCGAATATCATATAGGCAATGGTCAAACACTCCCGGCAACAAATAGTGAGTGGGTAGTGGCTTTTGGGTATATTTTAGCCATTAAAAATATTTGATAAATTGATTATTATGATTATGATCGCTATTACCATGAAAATCATATTTTGGAAAACTCATGGGACTATTGTTTGTTGCATGATTGTCAAAATGTGTCAACAAATCAAGTTATATTATATTTCAATAATATATGATTTTATATAGCATGATATGAATCTTCTTATTAGAAAATAGGTTGACAGTTATCATAATTTTACAGTTAAAAGTATAATTTAATTATCAGATGTGACCAGCAGTAAAGACGTCATAGAATAATTTATACGGATATTAGAAAATATTACTGTTATCTATTTAGCACGATATGATCCTGTTTGCTATTATAAAACAATTAAGAAGGTAAAATAATTCATAACTATTTAATAGTTACCATATGCATAGCAGTTAGAATAGCAAGAATAGAATTGATGTTGCGCAAATTTTAATTATACATGTAGAGCCTAGCTTGATATTAGAACTCAATTAAATAACTAGTACAGTGCCTAATTAAAATATGCAATAATAATGTTTAGCATAATAAGATTTAGCCAGTTGACAGAGAGTAGTTAATAGTTAATTATACAAATAGATTAATATATATACTTTTGATTTATTATATGAATGACATCCAGAATAATAAGAATGTCTAAGTAATAGTTAAAATTTTATTTAATAATTATTCATGACTTAACTCAACTAATTAATAGAAATTAATCAATAGCTTTTGCAACCTCTGTGATTAAATTATGAATTAATTATTAAAGTATAATAAGTGTTCAGTATAGCAAGATTAGTTTTAGTTTTGTAGGTAGTATTTATCTATTGTCAGTTCCTAAAATTAATTTATCTATATAGTATGAGAGAATCCAATATTTTTTTAGCAATAATAAAATGGACAAATGATAATTAAAAGTTTGCAGTTAAATCCTTGTTATTATTATTAGTATTGTTATTATTGTTGCAAGTGGAATAGTTTCTATGATGAAATATTTAATGATGAAATTGTTATTTCATTAGTAGCAAGTAGAATACAAGAAATAAGTTACAGTGTTTGAATTTATTATTAATTCAGTTAGTTTATGTATGCTGAGATGAGTATAATATAATTATCTCATGTCTTGAAAATGTCGTTAATCTTGGTACACCTAGTTGTCAAGGAGGTGGTGTAACAAGCGGCCATGGAGGCAATCTTATGAGATTTTAATCTTGGTATATCTAGCTGTCAAGGAGGTGGTATACCAAGCGGCCATGGAGGCAATCTTATAAGACTTTAACCTTGGCATACCTGACTACCATGGAGGCAGTATGTCAAGTAGCCATGGAGGCAGGCTTTTCAAAGACCAGAGAAGTTCGGGACCTAGAAAGGTGCCCAAATAGAACAGAGTTACTTACAGACAGCTATTATCATTCTTATGTATATATATTCATCATGTTTAGAGTAATGTTCTTATGATTCAGCTATACCATAGAATATGGTCCTTTAGAAGACAAACCCACAAGTAAATGTTTATGATGCAAGTTAATGCGTATTGAATATGAATTCAATTTTAAGTTAATTTCCTTTAAGTAAATTTTTATATAGTTAAGACAAGAATCGAATTGAATGTCTATAAATATTATTACTTTTATTATATAATTATTTGCATGTTCATGTTGCATGTATTATTATTATGTAATTTATTGTTGTCTCATGTGAGCTATAGGTGGTTATCTACTCACTGAGTTTTGATGAATTCAACCCTCTCTTTTCCACCCCCTTACAGTTATAGTTGCAAATCTAATTATTTTTCAGACTCAGTCTCAGTAGCCTTGCAGTTGTTCCAGTGGTGAGTGTCACTTTGTAGTGAAGTTTAGATTAGGATTATGTTAGAATAAAGTGTTCTAGTAGTGTGCAGGTAGGGTTCTTAAACATCATTTAGCATGCATGATTATTTAAAGGTTGTTTTATTTTGTCATAATGATATGATATGTAATTTCTTCCAGGGACAAGATTTAAGATTGTTTATTTCAATTATGGATTTTGGAATAATTAAATATTTTATGGATTTTATGAAACACATTTGCACAAAGTTTTGAGCAATTTATTTATTTATTTTTATTTTTATGAGCATTAATTTAGTAATCTACTATGCATGATTGCATGAAACCAACTTCAAGAGGCTTCTATAAGGGACAATATCCCTTATATACCGTTCACGATTTTTGGGTCATGTCATATCGGCTTTTACCTGGGATTTATTTATGGTTTGTCCTATTATGTGCTTATTATTATGGAAATGTTGTTTAGTAAATAAAAAAAAATCTATCATCTATTTTTCATTAAGAGTATTTTTGAATGACTAAATATGTGAAATCAAAATGTAAGAAGTCTAATAATTGGCCAATTATGACATACACATAAGAGGTTAAAAATTAGGGTGTTACAGCTTTAAAAGTAATTGTGTTGAACATGGTGAGCCTCCAGTTAGACTAAGTGACCACAAAATGTGGGATTAAGTTAATGATTTCCCAAAAATAATAGAAGTTGGAAAGGTTGTGCGAATACCAGGCTATGAGGTATACCAGAATTGGACCAAACAAAGTATTTTCTAAGAGTTGTCATATTTGAAGGATAATTTGGCACATCATTGTTTAGATGTCATGAACATTGAGAGAAATGTGTTTGACAACATTATGAATACTGTATTGGATATAGATCTAACCAAAGACAATGATAAGGCAAGGCATGATCTGACTGAGTATTGCACATGACCTGATTTGCATTTACAAAGGCCAAATGTGCTCTGATTTCCAATCAGAAACAAGTTATTTGTTAGTGGTTAAAGGAGTTGATAATGCCCGATGTTTGTGCTTCTAACTTAAATAGGTGTGTCAATATTACACAAGGTAAGCTTGTTGCATGAAAAGCCATGATTGTCATGTCATCATGGAGTGTTTTGCTTCCAATTGCATTCAAAGAGCTACTTGATGTCGTCTAGAAGCCCCTAATAGAGCTAAGTCAATATTTCAAGGATTTATGGTCTTCTACTCTTAAGGTTGATGATGATCTACTTGCCATGGAAAAAAAATATTCATATACTTCTCTGCAAATTAGAGAAAATTTTTCCTTCTGGGTTCTTTGACTCAATGGGACACTTGCCCATACATTTGGCATATGAAACATGAGTGCGTGGACCAGTTCAATACAAGTGGATGTATCCATTTGAAAGGGAAATAGGAGGGTTTAAAACAACCGTGAAGAATAGATCTCAAGTGGAAGGATCAATATGTCAAGCTTATCTAGTGAAAGAGACTTCACATTTCTACTCATTTTACTTCCAGCCACATGTTAAATCTAGGAGAACTCGAGTTGGTCATAATGACGATGTAGGGGAGTGTTCTATTCCATCAACTTTGTCTATATTCAATCAACCTAGTCAAGCTGTTGGAAAGAGCATGCCTTGATGGTTGACTTCTGAGGAATGGAATTCTATTTACTTATATAATTTGATAAATTATGATGAGGTGCAACCATTCAGATTGTAAGTTAATAATCCATTTTTTTAAAGTGAAAGTGTAAGGTTATGCATTTTTAAAATAACCTAAAATACATTTTCAACAATAAATACTTTAAGCAACTGCATGGTCAAGATTCTCTTCAACAATTTCCGGACTAGTTTAGATTACATGTAAGTCCACTTGTTTAAGATTATGTAATGTGTCCCCATTTATTTAATTTAGCTTGGGGGCCAAAAAATAAAGTTGTAAGTTAGCCCATGTACTATATTAATGGGTACAAGCTTCACACAGCTGATTGGGGTATGGGAAAGAAAAGGGACAATATTGGTGTTTGTGTTAAAGCCGATATTGGGGATGGAGAATGTGATTGATATGGTGTCATTAAGGAGATCATTGAGTTTGAATACATGGGTGAGCCCACAAATAATTTTGTCTTATTCAAATGTGAATGGTGTGATCCTACCTGACTTGCTAGGATATGACAACACAACAATTGCAAAATCATTGAAATCAATTAAACTAGAAAATATAGAAGTTGTGATCCATTTATTATAGCCCAAAATGCTAGACAAGTATATTATATGTCTTATCCTGGGAAAAGTAGGTCACAATGAAAGGTTGTGAACAAGACAAAACCAAGAGGTTGGATTGAAATAGAGGAAGATACTATTGAAGATGCTTATCAAGTGGACAATCCACCCCTTCAAGGGTATTAATTGATGTAGACGATTTTGAAAACTCTCTTTCCATTGACTATTTGGAAAGTTGACATAATTGAATGCATAAGTAACCACCCGATCAGAAATCACAAAGATGAAATAAGTGATGGTAGTGTTGATGGTTCAACTAATGATCAATAATAGAGTGATGATGAAAGCAGTCCTGAACTTTTAGATTAACTAATGTGTTCAATATTATATGCAATATTATCATGAAATTTCCTGATTTAATTAATGTTTTTTTGTGAACTTTTTACTTGTTTTAGTATAGTTGGTAGAGGCAAAGGCTGACCTCGGAAGGTCAGTTTGCCCACCACATCCTTAGCTACTGCCCCTTCTACAACATCCGCCACCGTCCTTTCCACCACTTCCACCATCTTCCTTTTCACTACCTCCACCTTAGTCCTTACCACTAGAACCCAAGCCTTAAGGATGATGCCCACTCCTAGGTATGTCGGCCCCTCACGTCCCCCGTATTCATATTCACAGCCCAATCACATTAGCGACCCTTCCCCTAGTCCTACCATTGCCCTTAGCCTTACCACTACCTTAACTCCCAGCCCCATATCTGATCAGACTCCTCCTTCCTTAACTGGGTCACAAGCGTGAGACGCTGATAGTAGGCCCCTCAGCCCATATGGCAAGCCACTTGGGCCTGATGGTGGACTGCTCCGCCATATTAGGCTAGACAGTAAAGATGGGTAAGTTGAAATATGTTTTTTTTTTTTTATTACATTCTAATTTTACATTGCTTATGATATTTAAAATATTTTGATTGTTTTCTGATTTATTTTATCTATGTAGTAGTTTTCATCAGTTTGTAGCAGCTTACCACAGGATCATGGAGGTTATAGAGTTAGTATAACCATTCGTGGCTCATATGGATTGACATCCTAGTAGATGTTAAGGAGTCATGGTAGAAGGAATGGAAGGTAATTCTATAATTTATTCACTCTTGTTAAAATATATGTTTATATTATTTAGTTATATGCTTATATATAATCACTTATGTGTTATGAATTTGTATATGTAGAAAACCTTCTATATTCAACTCGAGCATGGGCCCGCAGTTAAGAGGGCTTGGAGGATTAGGTTGTCTAAGCGAATGTGGGATATGTTTCATGATGTCCATAAGGGACACGTGAATAGCTCGTGGCTAAATGATGCCACTCTCAGTGAGCGGCAACATCACTAGACCAGTGACCCAACCTTTAAGGATAGGCCAAATAAGGGAATGACAAACCGAGCCTCGCAGAAAGGTGGGTTGCAACACATGAGTGGGTTGAGCACCCAGAAGGGGTCCTGGAAGCCTTTCTACATTTTATAATAACATTTACTATATTTGAATTGTGGCAAATACTATATTTTAATGACTTTATTGTGCTTATTTGTGCAGGTGAGGAAGTTAAACCGCCCTTCAACATAGGGCAAGCTATTTTGAGAGACCCACACCCTAAAAGGTGAGCATGGGGAGTTTGGAGAAGTTTGGATAAACTCTCGTTTCGAGGTGACCTATGTAAGTTTGAATTTAGATATATCTTTATTTAATTTTTATTATTATTTTCAGGTATGTTATAATTATTACTTACAATATGTTTTATCTTTTTTCCTTTGCAGCGCAAGTTTACAGATCTCTGGGAGTAGGCACAGACCTAGTGCCAAACCCAGATGGCTGAGGCCGGGCCCAATGCTGACATCCTTCCTCCTCCAAACGAGGAGGATATCTAGGGCCAGGTGGTTAGCGACCCTTACAAGGGTCGCATATATGGGATGGGATACTACCCTGAGAGTAGATCCCCATCCTCCGCTATTGGGTCAGCTACTGGATATGATGCCTTGAGGGAGCATGTGCATGCCGTCAACCAAGAGCTGTAGCAGAAGCCAGAGTTGATCTAGCAGTAGGTAGGGGGAGCAACTATGGTGTAGGAGCTTAGGGAGATTCGAGAGCTTATGCTCGTGCTTTCCTTGGAGTGGCAGTAGTAGGAGAAAGCAAATAAAGAGAAGGCTAAGTTCTGGAAGATGCAGGAGAAGATCATTGCTGATGTGATGACCTTCTTCCAGGACATACAAGCTTTGAGATCCTATAGCTCTGGCAAGACACTCCTCTACATCCCACGCCCCTCTATTTCTGAGGGCCACTTCCAGTCGGATGACGCGGATGATGACGATGGTTTAGCTTATGAAGATAATGGTGCAGGCGATGATACCGATGCTCAGAGTTCAGCTAGTTTTAATCTAGCTTCATTTTTTTTTTCATTTTGGATATTGTTATGCATTTATTGCAATTTGTATATATTATATTATCATAATTTACTATTTTATTTAATTAGTTTACTTTATTCAGTTCATTATTTTCTTATTTAATTCACTTTAATTGATAATTAAGTTATTATATAAATAAATAATAAATTACCAATCACCTCATAATTTAATAAGAAAATTAAAAAAATTATTAATTTTTATCGATGAGTATGACTGTCGATAATATGTCATATTTTAAAATAAGTCACTTTTCAATCAAATTACCATCATTAAAAAATTAAAAAATTTATTTTGTTCATTTAAACATCCATCGATAAAATTTAATCAGCCGTCGGTATAATTATGTCTCTGATGGTCATGTGATGCCTTTTATCTAATTGTACCGACAGCTAAATATTTTATTATCCGTCTATACATGCGTCAAAAATGATTAAGGGCTTTTTTTTTTACTGTCAGTATTATTCATTGATGACTTGGAAACCGATGCCCACGTATCCATCGGTACAACTATTGGTATAAATCCTATTCATTGAAAAACATGTCGGTAATAGCGTCGGGTACTCGCTCATTTCTTGTAGTGCCTCCTACAAAATCAAACTCAATCGATTTTGTTTTAGAGTCTAATGAATTCATCTAATATATCCAAAATGGTATATTTTCGGTAAATAACATTCAAATCGTGTATTAATATAATTTTTTTTTATTTTAATAGTGTAAAAAAATTCCAACAAATACTGCAATCATCAAAATTATATACCTAGCATATATATGTAAGGGATGCCTCGTAATACATCAACAATGATGTATACGGAGTAGCTTCACCTAAGAACAGAAACATGGTAGAAACCCAAAAATGAGCAAGCTAGAAGCTGATTACGGTTGGAAGAGCCAAGTTGGGCAATAGCATTGAGCTCGGTTCAAGCCCGAGTAATTAACAATTGAGCCTAAAATTCAGGGTTAAACTCAACTCGCTAAAAGCTCATCAAGCTTGAATGAGCTGGCTCGATTTAACTACTAATCATATCTTTTAGCTTAATAATCTAGATTTTTTATTATAAGTACATAGCTTATTTTCAACATAAATCTATGAACCATACACGTGATACAAAAAATTATTAGGTTACATTCATTATTCATAACCAACACATCATAATATATACAATCACAGATACATACATTCAATAGATAATATATATTAAAATCTATCTATAAAACTAATATTTCAGACTCCTCTGAGGGAAAGTTTTCCATGAGTCATAGTGAAAATGATTTACGGCCCACAATTTTTAAGAATTTAATAATTAATTATTTTATTTTTGAAAAAAAATTGTAATTTTGACATATTATTAGAATATCATTGACAATTATCAATATTAAATAGCACGATTGCACTACAAAAATAAAATATATTTAAAACTTATCAGCATCTAATTAAATTTATAATATTAATATTTAACACTCCTTTGAGTTTTCTAGATGTAGCTTCCAGCGTAATTTAGAGCCCACAAATTTAATAAATTTAATAATTAATATTTTTAAAAAATTATAATCATAATAGTTATACATCATTAGTTTACTATCGTTAATTTATATAATTTCAATATTCATAATAATTATTTTTAATATCTGGGCAATTTATGCTGAAATCTACATAGTGAAAAATTTTTTACATTAGTCTGATAACCTTATAGATTGGAGTTATTTAAAATAATTACTGATAAATAAAGTAAATAAATAATTAAAAGTAATTTTAAATTATATAGTTTATTTTTTAAAATATAAGTATTTGAAAAAAGTTTAAGTCAAATAAGTTATGTTACTTTACTTATATACTCCTAATTGTGAATTAATTAATTAATATATCATATTGATTAATTACTATATAATTTTTGTATCTATTGATTAAATGATGACACACACACACACACACACATGATAATATAATACGGTAGTATGATTCATTATATTTAAATCAATATATTTGTTAATTTATAATATTTTTATAAACTAGAAATTCGGCCTTGATATACTAAAATGAGTTAAATGGCTCATTATATAATAAGAGTGTTTACTATTATTGTTTATCAGTTTTATCTTATAACTCTTTTACTATATTTATTGGTTATTTTTGCTTTAGTTTTTTTTTTTTTTTTGTATTTTAGCATTTTTTTTAGTATTATATTTATGGTCTCACGGTTAGTTATCACTTTTACATAATAACATTTATAGAAATCAAAAGAGAATTTTAAAAATATATATAAAGATAAAAACCAAATTTTTAATATTGATAAAAGTCAAATAAATATTTTAATATATTTATATAGGGCTTAAATTCAAATGACAGAGACCAATCAGTTTATAAAATTATAATTTTCTTATTTAATATAAAATTTATCCTTATTTTTCAAGCTAAAGCGATTTTAAGTTTTTTCAAATTTTCTTTAAACAAATGATAAATTCATATGCTAAGGTTATTGAAAACTATTTTTTTTTTTCATTTTGGAAGCTTAATATATGAATAGAAATTTATCCAAAAATTATCATACATTTTTTAAACAATGAATTTGTTGAAGGTATAAAGGAAATTGTTGAGTTAGCGCTTGGAAATCAGTTAAGGAAATTCTTTGTCACATCATTAGTGACAAACACAATGAACATGCCACAATTTGTATGGGAGCATGTTTAGGAATTTTAAGAAGATGAAATCTTATTTGACCGAAGAAATATATTAAAGATTAATATAGGTTTTAAATTGTAATTAAAATTTTTTATCAATAATTTTAATATTATATTTCCAAATTTTAAAGATAAATATTTTATTTTTTAGAATAAGTTGAAAGTTTTATATTGTTATAAAAAAATAAAAATTTTTTTTATATCTTTCTATCCCAAGTTTATAGTTAAAGAATTTATCTTTAATTGAAATAGAAGGTCTTTGAAAGAGTTTAAATCCATGTCATACCCAAATGATTCTCCACTCAATCAATTTAAAAGTCATCTCTTAGCTGAAGAGCTAAAATATGATAGAGAGCAATTGTCTGATGATCTTAAAGGGTACTTATCTTCAATTAATGAAATTCAGAGAGTAATTTATGATAATATAATGAACTTAATAAGCACTAAGAAATGAGATTTTTATTTTGTATACGCTTATGAAGGAACCTGAAAAACATTTATTTGGAGAATATTTACTAAAATTATATAGAAGAAAATGAGTTGTAATTGAAATCATGTAAATTAAATTTATTAATTATTTTGTATTAATTGGAAAGTATATTTTTATGTTTTTATAAATTAAATAGTTTAATTTAATAAAAGTACGTAAATGCCTTAGATGATTAAAAAAAATCATCGAAGAGAGTACCCATGAGGATTACCTGAACAAAAGGGTGAGAATGGGAACACATTTAGTCTTCACGAGAACGGAGGTGGAGTCACCATTTATTAAACAGGATAGGGATAATGAATGAGGTCTCTACCCCCATGAAGATCTACCAAATTTCCATTTATATATATGTGTGTGTGTGTGTGTGTGTGTATAAAAGAAAATCTTAACACATTCATTTTTTTTAACTATCTTTATTGAATTTGCATTAGGTATTTTTTTTTATTTTAATTTGGATTATATTGCATTAGCAGTATTTGTTACTCCATTTCTTTCAAAATATCTGTCAATTTTGGACAAACATAAATATTAAAAAAGATAATAAATGACATTGATAATTGAGTAAAATATAGTGAATGTACTAATGTATCCTACATATTAATTAATTTAGCACACTAATATTAAATGGAATGCTTTGAAAATGTGAAATTAATTAGGGGTAGTATTAAAAGAAAAAATTAATATTTTATTGAAACACGAAATTGACAGATATTATGAAAGGGAATGAGTATTATGCATATTTATGTTTTGAATATCAAAATACTTTTGAAATTTTTTTTTGGAATTACTTTAATAAACCTAGAAATACCCGTAGGGATTCAAATTCTCGTGAGAAATAGGGAATATCGACCTATGGCAAGGATGAGGATGTGAATGGGTGATAAAATTCTTAACGGAGACAAAGTATGAGAGGCATATCCCCTTTCTCATGAATAGCCATTGCTATCCATATTAATGATATATGATATTGTAAATATATTTACTTATTTTATTTCATTATATATTCATTAATTTCAACTATCGAAACATGCAAAAAAAAATTAAAATAGATTTTTTATTGTTAGTTAAACGTCATCTATTGAGATTTTCTTAATCTTATAAACATGATATTCAAAATAAAATATAAAATAGAGTGACTTATTTCATATCCATATATACTCATTTATATTTTGTTCATTTATTTTCTATATAAGATGTATTTAAATGAATTATTATTTGTGTTCCATAATAGTCAATAAACTATTTTTTATTATCATCCTATACATCACATTGGTCAAACGATTAGTTATATAATACATAACACTTTATATATAAACACACACAAATATCAAGCCAGCTCACAAGCAAGTTAGTCAAATATAATAAAGCTCAAGTTATACTTATTTAATAAATGTGCTCAAATAATCATTAGATTAAACTTGGCTCATGAGCTTAACTTATTGAACTATTAATAACTCATGAGTTGCCTTGACTCTCTTCTTGCCCTAGAGTTCGATACAAATCTTTGGGAGAAATGATATTTTATATTTCAATTGTCAAACATAGTATGAGTATACTATGATTTGTTTCATAGCTATTGGTAGCTATATATTATTGGAAGATTAAGTATTTTCTATATATACTTTTTATCTTTTTTTTCAACTGTTTTATTTTGATGTTGATGATAAAAAAAAAATCAGAATCAATTTCCAGAAGTTCATGCATCTTCACGAGAGTCTTTTTTTTGACGTGAAATTTGTACATATATTCTTAGTATAAAATAAAGCTAGCGCACTACAAGTGAGTTTTTGAAGTGTGTACTACTCCACTACATTTTGAAGGAAGCAACGATAACAGGTCGACGGGCATATACCATGGAATAAAGTTTAGATGAGGATAGTGTCCCCCCGCCGCCGGAGGGGTCATACAAAAACAAAAACAAAAGAAACAAAATGCTTAGGTAAGCAAAGAGAAGAGAATAAGATTCCACGGAATGGTGATTTGCAGTTCACATAAACTGCAATAGGATGTCAAGATATTCTGGTGAAGGAAAGAGACATGCAAAGCTTCCTAAATTCTCGTAAACTTTAGTTTGTTCGAGTAGCATGCATAGACGCAATCTAAGTCCATTTCTTTTTCTTTTTTATTTATTGTTCAGCGTATCAACCATCGATAACAGTGACTAATTTCTTTGAAGCAAGAGCTTCCCTAAAAAAGTAAACCTATAATTTGGATATATGATGAAAATAATATAAGGCCATAACTTTTTTCTCAGAATTTGTTAAACTTCATATCAGTTTTATTTTATACAATAATCACTTTTAACATTCTTTAAAACAAAATTCTGATCCAAAAATAAATATTGATTTCACTGATCTGTAGAGTTAGGTAGCTCTTGGCATGTAATTCCTCTTAGGAAAAGAACACGGTATTTATAGCTATGGGACAAAAATCATCAGTCCCAAAATTATATTTTTCCTTTCCCAATAATTTTTTTTCATATATATATATATATATATATATATTCAATAAGTATTTTAAATTTTGAACCTTTTAAATATTGATCTTTTACTTGATAAAAGGTGATCTGCGATACAAGGAAAAAGATGTAATAATATTAGAGAGGTGATTACTGTGTGTAACTGTGACTTCAGAAAGAAACCATTAAACATCGTAATATTGCTGATGTGAAAAGATCACGAGCCTTTGTGTCTGAAAGTTTACAAAAGAAAGCGGGTTCTATAATGATGCCAGATAATCAGGGCGGATCTAGACAGGAAGTATTGGGGGCTCATGCCCCACCAAGAATAAAATAAATTCTTAAAAGTAATTTTATATATATATATATATATATATATATATATATATAATCTTTATTATTTTATTAAATTGATCTCTCATTAAGATAAAATAATATGAAATTTTTTATTATACTTATATCTTTTGTTGTTCCCATTATCTACATTTTCTTGATCCATCACCATACATAATGATGGATATATCACATCATCTTCTGTTCTAAGAAACATTTGCTTATGAAAGAAACTACGAACAACTTCACTTAAATATTCTTTCTAGAAATTTTTGTGTATCTTAAGATATGGAGTAGAGAAATATATTTCTGTAGTCCTAATTTTAATAGATAATTATCACCCTTTTAGTTTTACTTTTTAATGTGTCTTTTTCACTTTTTTCTTTTTTCAATAATTTTTTCTTTGTCAAAATGTCAAGCATATCTAAAGAGAGAAGCGTTTAAATATCACAATCCTATAAATTAATAGCATATTTGTTTTAATTTTTGTAACCTAAAATTATGATTGGGTTAAAACTATAAGAAATTAAAGGAGCTTTTATTTGGGAAAAATGATATCTATATAATATTTTTGTAGACCATACTTATAACATAGGTAAAAAAACAAACATGGTAGTGGATCCAAGGAAATAAAAAAATTGAAATGGATCCATCACCTTTTTTTTTTTGACCTATTTGTAAGTATATTATACAAAAATATTATATATATTTCATTTTTCTTTACTTAAAACTATAGTTTGTAGCTTTCCAAAAGCTAAATCAAACATGTTATGAGTTAACAATAATCTAGGGCAATTATATATGAGTTGAATTTAAAATTTTATGTCTATTTCTCTCTCAACCTTCAAGTTCATGTGGCCATGCATACACCAAAATCTTCATCTGTTGAAAAGGAGGAGAGAAAAGTGGTAGATCCGCATTTGAATATAATTTATGTAGAAAGCAAACCATCATACGTACTAAACAAAGAATCCATGTAGCGACAAAATGAAAAATGAAGAATCAATTGATGGGACAGAAGCAAAAGAGAGATGCTGAAGAGTCATATATATATATATATATATATATATATACGCATACATAGATACACATATTTATATATTCTATGCATAAGCAGACCACCAAACAAAGTATAATTGGGCAATCTAAATCATGGCACGGGATGGGAACCCTCTTGTTCTTGGGGGTGTGATAGGGGATGTTCTGAACCCTTTTACAAGCACTGTTTCTCTAAGTGTTGTCATCAACAACAGAGAGATTACCAATGGCTGTGAAGTGAAGCCCTCTCAAGTAGTTAACCGCCCAAGGGTTGCTACTGGTGGTGAAGACCTCAGAGTCTTCTACACGCTGGTACTTAAGTAGTGACTACTAATTTAGTGAAAAAAAACAAGGTCGGGTGTTATTATGCTGTGTTTTTTCCTGGTCTGGTTTGGTTTTCTATGTTTGGGACTTGGGAGCTGTTCCTATAGTTTGTGAATGTTTTCCTTTGCACTTCTTTCTGAGAGTTAAGTAATTTCAGTTTATCGGGAAAAAAAAAAATCTGAAAACTAGATTAGGCTGCAATTGCATGCTATCTACGTTAACTTATATGGTTGAGTCTCAGGTTATGGTGGACGCAGATGCACCTAGCCCCAGTAACCCATTCTTGAGGGAATACTTACACTGGTGAGTTTCTTTTCGTGCTTCTGTCTCCCTGTTTCTATCTTTGTTTGCTAGAAACAAAGTTGAAATTGGAAGAGGAGAAATAAAATTAGTGGGGCGAATGAATAAGTTCTAACTCCAAAACTTACGTGCTGTGAGACACTCTCACAAGTTAAATTTATTTCGGTTTATAAAAATAACCTTTATTTAACTAGTGGAGTAGGAGATATGTAGACTGTAGTCTCTATACAAAAATTACATTTTTTAAAATTAAAACTCACAATTGTCAAGATTAATTACTTACCATCTCAGCACATCATTTGTGAGTCCAAATTAAATTTATATACTTGAGTCTACTGTTGTTCAAAGATGACAATTTTTTTTTTTTAACCTATTCATTGATAATGATGTTATGTGTACATCACTTTTATTTACTATCTTCTTACCTTTTTTTTTTTAATAACAAAGTGTAAAAGATACGTATTTGCTATACTGTCTTTCTTGCTTTATAGTGTAAAGAATAAATAATTTGTTATGTTGAAACAACAAATTAAGTCCGTTATTAATCTTCATCTACTATGTAACGGAGTCGCAGGATGGTGACCGATATTCCAGCCACCACAAATGCTACCTTCGGTAAGTACGGGTGTTCTATTTCTACATGTTCATTTATAAGTTGCTTTGCAAGTGTTATTGATAATCGGTATTGATAGATAATCAAAATTTCCAAGTTGTTTTCACGCACTGCATGCATTAGTAAGAAGGGTTAGCATCAGTGGGAACAGATATTAGACCAAAAGACTAAGGTAAATTTAATCAATGAAGAATTTATTATATAATAAAATATAAGAAACGAAATTTATATAAGGATAAACAAACAAGAAACAGCTAATAAATTGACTTTTTGTCAACATAAAATTTTATTTGTTGTGATTTATTATTGTTATTGCTATTGTAATACATTTTTTATTTATGAAATTAAAGGGTTTGTGGTATTGTTATTATTTTTGGTAAATTACTCGAGAGGTAACGCCCCTATGTACAATAATTAACAATAGCTATCCCCCCGGGTCGTATATTTTAGTACGCCATCTATATTAACTATAAGCACAAAATTGGGATTAAAATAAGATTTTGATATTGATAATTAAAGCAACTGTATAATGCACATGATAAACAGAGGGATATGTTTTGAATGTATATTTCACTGGACCTTCAAATTATGCAGCAGATCATATGAGCCTGTCCACTTTCACTTTTTCCAAACATTTCATCAGCCAAGATAAATCTAAGATTTAAAGTGATGGATAGGGCCAGTTTCTTTGCTCCGTATTATTCAATTTGAATTCTTTTATAAATGCATAGAGTAATGTTAGCATTTTTAATCAACAGGGAGAAAAAATGTTAGCATTTGTATTGGCATTGTTTTAATTGAAATAAATCATATGTAAATGAAAAGTTTTGCAGTGTATATAATTAATGTGTATTTTGTAAAAAAAAAATTATATAAACATCTAGTCATGTATTTTGATATTTGACTTAATCACTAATTATTTTTTTAAAAATCTTACCAATAAAAGTATAAGATTGGATGACATGTTTTTTTATATTAACGGTACATCAAAATAAATCTCATTGTGTGTGTATGATACACTAACAATATAAAAACAATATTTACACAATTACCTAATCACGTATTATTATATTATATAAATAAATATAGTTAACTTTCATTCTCACAACTTGAAAGATTATATAAATAGAATAATTTAATTAGATGGCAATATAAATATCTCTTTTCCACATGTATGGTAAAATTTTTTACACTATTAATCAATCATATTTTATCTATGAGATTTTCAAAGTAGTTACAAGGAGAGAAACTCTTTTAATGACATATCTATAATCGGTTAACAGTATAAAAAAAGTTTGATAATAATAGTTGCATCAAAATTAACTGTACTATTTTCTCGAAGATATGTGAATATCATTATATGAATCTTTCCTTTGTTTTCAAAACTACTCGTCTGCCAGTTGAATTATTTTCTTTTCGCTTAGCTGAAAATTATTGAATGTTACAAATGTATATGTATCTTAGTTACATACTGTTTATTTAGTTTTTGAGTATAATTAATGCTATTTGGTGTTCATGGATATCTATCAATGAGTGATGTTAGGTGTATAAATAAATTGTATAATAAATACACACTATATATTTTATCACCATTAGATTTGATGAATGATTAGGATGAGTTCGGACAAAATATTTCATCCAATGATAGTAAGGTGTGTGGTATGTATTTATTATGCAATTTAATTGTACACCAAATATTATTATTATTCATCTGCCAATATGGGTGACATGACAACATTTATGCAGGGAGAGAGGTTATGTTTTATGAAAGCCCACAACCTTCGGCAGGGATTCATCGGTTTGTGTTCGTATTATTGAAGCAATTGGGCAGAGACACTGTCTTGGCGGCTCCTCAATATCGCCATAATTTCAACACCAGAGACTTTGCTCTAAATAACAATCTGGCTCCTGTCGCGGCTGTTTATTTCAACTGCCAAAGAGAGCGCGGATGCGGTGGAAGGAGAATGGAATAAGTTGGGCAAAATGAATCCTAAATAAATAAGTGCTCTCTGTTTTTCCTTCTTCTTTTTGGTTTTCGGTCAATAAAAGTTTTCATAAAGGAAGTAGAGGTAGAGCTGAGGGGATTTCCATGGGCCATAACTCCTATGTTCTAAATTTTCTCTATATATTTATTATAATAAATGTGGTTTCTTTGAGAATATTACCAATGGATTTTTATTTTTACTTTTTTTGCCGTCGGTGAACGCGTAAAAAAATTACAACAGCCACCTCAACCCGTTGGTAATTATCTAGCGACCAATGAAAAATCCACAACCCCTGTCCATTAGTAAACCTGTCAGTATTAGCACTTGTCGGTATACCCATTGATATCCTATGCATTTTTTGTAGATTACGTGGTTAGCCACTAGTAAGATTGTGCTCATATTGTCACAAAATACTGTGGGAGAAGTATTTAAAACAATATGCAACTAAGATAGTAAAGACTAAAGCCAGATCTAGATCAGAAAGGACAATAGCCATGGACTTGAACTCAACTTCAGTGCTTGAGCGGGACACACCTTGTTGCTTTTTACTGGACAAATTTGAACCAACGTACACATAATAATTAGTGGCGCTTGCCCTTCTATCATCAACATCTGATCCCCAGTGCGCATCACAAAAGGCCATGAATAAAAAATCTAGCTATATATGCACTTGTGAAATATAAGGCTGTGATGCAAATTGCCACTAAGGTACCTTAATATGCGTCTGATAACTTTACAATGTTCCTCATGAGGATAATGCAGAAATTGAGTAACTTTATTGGCTGAAAAGGCAATGTCTGGGCATGTGATGTGGTCGTTGATTGAGAAAAACTTCTAAAGGTGATTTCTAGTTTGTGTTTACGGAAGAGAATCTATTAAGCAGATACGTGGCAGTTAGAAAAGCATGGTTACAGTAAGATAATGTTATAAAGGCAATAATTTTTTTTTCACTTTTTTTTTTTAGTTTGTTTCATAATTTTTTCTTTGTGAAATATCAAGCATATCTAAAGAGAGAAGCGTTTAAATATCACAATGCTATAAATTAATAGCATAATTGGTTTAATTTTTGTAGAATATATTTATAACATAGATAAAAGATACATGGTAGTAGAAACATGGCAGTAGACCTTTTGAAATAAAGAATTAAAATAGACCCATCATTTTTTATTTTTTTACCTATACTATAAGTATATTATATTGTACAAAAAGATTGTATACATTTCTTTGTTCTTTACTTAAACTATAGCGCAGTTTGTAGCTTTCCAAAAGCTAAATCAAACATGTGATGAGTTAATAATAATCTAGGGCAATTATATATGAGTTGACGTTAAAATTTTTGTGTCCACTTGTCTCTCAAGTCTCCACCTTTAAGTTCAAGCAATAAAGAGTCTTCATCTGTTGAAAAGGAGGATAGAAAAGTGGTAGACCCGCATTCGAATTTCTGTAGGAAACAAAACATCGTACGTACTAAACGAAGAATCCATGTTGCGACAAAAGTAATTTTAGTTTATGGGGAGCACCAAAAAAAAATCTGAAAACTAGATTAGGCTGCAATTGCATGCTATTTACATTAACTTATATGGTTGAGTCTCAGGTTATGGTGGACGCGGATGCACCTAGCCCCAGTAACCCATTCTTGAGGGAGTACTTACACTGGTGAGTGTTTTTTTTCGTGCTTCTGTCTCCCTGTTTCTATCTTTGTTTGCTATAAACAAAGTTGAAGTTGGAAATGGAGGAATAAAATTAGTGGGGCGAATGAATAAGTTCTAATTCCAAATTAACTTATGAGCTATGAGATATTCTTACAAGTTAAATTTATTTCGGTTTATAAAACTGACCTTTATTTAACTAGTGGAGTAGGAGATATGTAAATGTAGTATCTCTATACAAAAATTACATTTTTAAAATTTAAACTCACAGTTGTCAAGATTAATTACTTACCACCTCAGCACATCATTTGAGTCCAAATTTATATACTTGAGTCTACTGTTGTTCAAAGATGATAATTGTTTTAACGTATTCATTGATAATAATGTATGTTATGTATACATCATTTTTATTTACTGTGTTCTTACATTTTTTTTAATAGCAAAGTGTAAAAAATAAGTATTCCCTATACTCTCTCTTTCTTGCTATATAGTGTGAGGAATAAATAATTTTTTATGTTGAAATTAAGTCCGTTATTAATCTTCATCTGCTATGTAACGGAGTCGCAGGATGGTGACCGATATTCCAGCTACCACAAATGCCACCTTTGGTAAGTACGCGTATTCTATTTCTACATGTTCATATAAAAGTTGTTTTGCCAGTGTTATTGATAGCCGGTATTGATGAAATTTTTATAGATAATCAAAATTTTCAAGTTGTTTTCACACGCTGCATGCATCAGTACTGAGAAGGGTTAGCATCAATAGGAACATATATTAGACCAAAAGACTAAAGTAAATTTAGTCGATAAAGAATTTATTATATAGTAAAATTAGAAGAAACGAAATTTATATAAGGATAAACAAACAAGTGATGACAGCTAATAAATAGATATTTTGTCAACATAAAATTTTATTTGATGTGATTTATTATTGTTATTGCTATTGTCATATATTTTTATGTATGAAATTAAAGGGTTTGTGGTATTATTGTTATTATTTTTCGTAAATTACTCTAGAGGTAACGCCCCTATGTACAATTAATTAACAATAGCTCCCCCCCCCCCCCCCGGCGGCGCGGGTCGTATATTTTAATACACCATTTATATTAAATATAAGCACAACAATGGGATTCAAATAAGATTTTGATATTGATAATTAAAGCAACTGTATAATGCATGTAACAAACAAACGGATATGTTTTGAATGTATATTTCATTCTACCTTCAAATTATGCAGCTGATCATATGAGCTTGTCCACTTTCGCTTTTTCTAAACATTTCATAGCTGAGATAAATCTAAGATTCAAAGTTATGGATAGGGCTAGGTTCTGTGCTCTATATTATTCAATTTAAATTCTTTTATCCCGTCTTTTTATGGATCCTCTAAAGTGAGCATATCACTTTAAAGAGTAAAATAAAATGATTTTAACTTTGGATCAATAAAATTAAAAGTTAGATCCTTTTCACTTTATTAATCTATGAGTGAAACCAAGGATCCAAATCCTATACATATATAGAGTAATGCTAGCATTTTAATCAACATGAAGAAAAAATGTTAGCATTTTTATTGGCATTGTTTTAATTGAAATTAATCATATGTATGTAAATGAAAAAATTTTGCAGTGTATAAAAATATGTATTTTGTAAAAAAATTATATAAACATCCAATTAAGTATTTTTATATTTGACTTAATCACTTATTACTTTTTAAAAATAAAAGTATACGATTGGATCACATTGTAAACCTCTTTTATATTGACATTGCATCAAAGTTAATCTCATTGTCTGTGTATAATACACTAACAATGTAAAAAAGTATTTACACAATTACCTAATCATGCATTATTATATAAGTAAATATAGTTAACTTTCATACTTACTACTTAAAAGGTTATATAAATAGAATAATTTGATTAATTAACAATATATCTCTTTTATACATGTATGGTAAAAAATTTTACCCTATTAATCAATCATATTTTATCTATGAGAGTCAAACTCTTTTAATAACATATCTATAATCAGTTAATAGTATAATTTTTTTTTATAATAATAGTTGCATCAAAATTAATTATACTATTTTCTCCAAGAGATGCGAATATGAATTATATGAATCTTTCCTTTTGTTTTCCAAACTACTCGCCTCCCAGCTGAATTTTTCTTTTCTCTTAGCTGAAAATTATTGAATGTTACAAATGTATGCTAACTGTTTATCTAGTTTTTGAGTATGATTAAGGTTTAATTATTCTGTAGATCCCTATAATTTTACTTAATTTTCAATTAGATCCTTATAATTTTAAATTTTTAAGTAGGTCCCCATATAGTATATGAGATTTTTCAATCATGTCCCTCTCATTATTAAAAATGAAATATTCTATAAACATTCTACTTTCATATCTCTCTTTACCCTCTCATGGAAACGGAATATTCCATGAATATTTCTTTTTTTTATAATGATGGATTTGATTGAAAAATCATGTAAACTATAAGGACCTACTTAAAAAATTTTAAATTATAGCGACGTAATTGAAAATTGAGTGAAACTATCGGACCGGCAAAATAATCAAGCCTGTAATTAATGCTATTTGGTGTTCATGGATATCTATCAATATGGGTGACATCACAACCTTCGGCAGGGATTCATCGGTTTGTGTTCGTATTATTGAAGCAATTGGGCAGAGGCACTGTCTTGGCGGCTCCTCAGTATCGCCATAATTTCAACACCAGAGACTTTGCTCTAAATAACAGTCTCGCTCTAAGTTGGGAAAACTTGATTAAAAATGAATCCTAAACAAATAAGTGCTCTCTGTTTTTCCTTCTTTTTTTGGTTTTTGGTCAATAAAAATTTTCTAAAAGGAAGTAGAGGTAGAGCTGAGGGGATTTCCATGGGCCATAACTCGTATGTTCTAAATTTTCTTTATATATTTATTATAATAAATGTGGTTTCTTTGAGAATATTACCAATGGATTTTTATTTTTACTTTTTTTGCCGTCAGTGAACGCGTAAAAAATTTACAACGGCCACCTCAACCCGTTGGTAATTATCTAGCGACCAATGAAAAATCCATTAGTAAACCTGTCAGTATTAGCAATTGTCGGTATACCCATTGATATCCAATGCATTTTTTTGTAGATTACGTGGTTAGCCACTAGTAAGATTGTGCTCATATTGTCACAAAATACTGTGGGAGTAGTATTTAAAACAATATGCAACTAAGATAGTAAAGACTAAAGCCAGATCTAGATCTGAAAGGACAATAGCCATGGACTTGAACTCAACTTCAGTGCTTGAGCGGGACACATCTTGTTGTTTCTTACTGGACAAATTTGAACCAACGTACACATAATAATTAGTGGTGCATGCTCTTCTATCATCAACATCTGATCCCCAGTCCGCATCACAAAAGGCCACGAATAATTGAGTAACTTTATTGGCTGAAAAGGCAATGTCTGGGCATGTGATGATAGCTACTTGTGGTTGATTGAGAAAAACTTCTAAAGGTGATTTCTAGTTTGTGTTTACGGAAGAGAATCTATTGAGCAGATACGTGGCAGTTAGAAAAGCATCGTTACAGTAAGATAATGTTATAAAGGCAATAATTTTTTTTTTACTTTTTTTTCAGTTTGTTTCATAATTTTTTCTTTGTGAAATATAAAGCATATCTAAAGAGAGAAGCGTTTAAATATCACAATCCTATAAATTAATAGCATACTTGGTTTAATTTTTGCAACCTAAAATTATGATTGGGGTAAAAGCCATAACAAATTAAAGAAGCTTTTATTTGGGAAAAATGATATGTATTCAATATTTTTGTAGAATATATTTATATCATAGATAAAAGATGCATGGTAGTAACATGGCAGTAGACCCAGGGAAATAAAAAATTAAAATAGACCCATCATCTTTTTTTTTTTTTTACCTATACTATAAGTATATTATATTGTACAAAAAGATTGTATACATTTCATTTTTCTTTACTTAAACTATAGCGCAGTTTGTAGCTTTCCAAAAGCTAAATCAAACATGTGATGAGTTAATAATAATCTAGGGCAATTATATATGAGTTGACGTTAAAATTTTGTGTCCGCTTGTCTGTCAAGTCTCCACCTTTAAGTTCAAGCAATAAAGAGTCTTTATCTGTTGAAAAGGTGGATAGAAAAGTGGTAGACCCGCATTCGAATTTATGTAAGAAACAAAACATCGTACGTACTAAACGAAGAATCCATGTTGCGACAAAAGGAAAAAATGAAGAATCAATTCATGGGACAAAAGCAAAAGGGAGATGCTGAAAATGAAGGAATTTCAGATATATCAGATCATATAAATAACAGATGAAATTTCTATATCTCAAAGATCAATTTGATCCTGAAGATGACATGTTCAACAACAATCAGAAAATTGGACTAGAATTACCTAGAAGTGCTGAGGAAGAAGACAACAAAGTTATAAGCATCTCCTAACTTAATATACAAAATGCAAACACAAGAGATCAGAGATAAATCTAATAGAGAAAGTCACAAGATTTACTCCTCTTCCATAATAGGTTTTCTACGTCATGGTATAAAAAGGGCAACTAAGCACCCTATATATTGGCTAAAAGGAGGGCTCTCCTTGTGTCAGTATAGTGTTGGGCTAACCCACCCATTAACTACCCATAATAAATAGTATTTAACAATCATTAGTCCAATAGCAATAATGATCACAAACTATTAGGCTTAAACATCCAATTAATTTGAGTCTAAATTAAATTCAACATTGATTTATTTCAGTCCACAAAATTATTCCAACAATCTCCCATTTGGACAACATAAACAAAACATTATAAAACAATACTCAAATTAAGTTACAATATGTGGGAGCAACAACATGTTAAAACTAAACAAGCACTTCCAACCAAATGGTCCAGAATGGGATAACAAATATCTCAACAATATAGAAAATCATACTTGAAGGAGTATTGATATCATACATGCAAGATGCTCATTTCCTTGGGACCCAACAAAATGTGATACATAGATAAATAGGATATAGAACAAAATTTGCATAACAATATGTGATCCTAGTGCAATTCCCAATCAAATGGCCCAGCATCCACCCAAGAAGCTAAATGAGATCTAACAAATTTCAACACAATAACAAAATGAGACTAGGTCCAAAATGTCCCATAATGTGCAATATTGACACAAGAGTGTGCACAACACCAACCACAACAAATAACAACAACACAATAGGAACAGTAACATCATCGACAACAACAACAATAACAAAATATGACAGTATAAGCATTTAGCCAAGATGCTCTCTGAGATTCAATAAAATATCTCTGGATGACAACAAATTGAAAATGTGTCCAAAATATTTCAATAATTTGCCATTAGAACAATTATATCGATAATTCTATTGCACATGCTTGAATGGCAGTAATATATGATGTCACAATAAATATACAGAACTAGCTCCCACTAACCCAAAATACAAAAAAGACCTCAATATACCCATACGAATTATGTAATCGACAATAAACTTTAATGGCTAACCTTTGGTTAGGGGATCAATGATACATTCTGCAATAACTCAAGAATAGTTTATCGCAACTTGCCAAATTAAACTTGAGACCACAACATAATTATAATAATAGTGCACACTTCTCCCACTAATCATAACATCATAAACATTTCCATTAGAGGTTACAAAATTTCAAAATACTCTAATGGTACAATAAATAGAAGTGGGATCAGTGATAACTATATTGTAGAGTACTCAATGTAAGTTTGAACTTATCGTTACTCTCTCTAGCAACAAAAATACAAAATAGAGAGACACAAGAGTGTAGAGTTATTTCTGCTTATAATAGAATCTCACAAAATTATTTAACATACTGTGCCTAAACAATCTTAGGACATCACCAATGTCCAATTGAAATTGTACAATAAATATCTTCTCTCTGTCATCGCAAATTAATAATCAAATGCTCATTTGAACAAAAAGCAAGTTGATAGTAGAAGTATTTTAGACCTACAAACTAACAGTAAAGACATAACAAAACATGAAGTCTCTAACTCCCATTATAACAAAAATTTTAACATTAATGGGAGCAATATCATGAGATAATCCAAGAGACTCAACAATGTCCTTTATGTAGGTCTTATACAATACAACAATAACAGAATAACAAAGGAAAGACAAAACCATACAACATAATATTATAATGAGCATAAAATTAATTTGGTTTTCTTACGTTCAATTAATTGGACCATTAATTGAACTAGAGCTCTTGTATCATTGCAATCCCATCGAAGGCTCTTGGATCACAATATACAAGACTCTCCAACGTGACAGCAAAAAACAATAACAATAATATAAAATTCTTAAAAAATTTAATTCAAAATATTTTCTCTATCATCCAATGATTATATCAAATAATGTCATACCGAAGGGTATGTCCATTATCTGCATAACCCAATAACATTTGCAATCCAACACAAAAATTATATCAGTTAATGTCACACCAAAGGGTATGTCCACTATCTACATAATCCAACAATACTCACAAAATATTTATAAAATATTGGATTGCTACAAAATTACCCAACAAAAGTTTCAAATGGTTGTAGGCAAGGACTCTCAGCATAATATTATACAAAATCCAACAACAATTATTTCATAATTAATATGCATAATATTTTAACTTTGAGAGTATGTAAAATATAAAATATTCATAAAATGTGTCAAAATATTTTAAATAACAACTCTCAGAACAACATTCAAAACGATATTGCACAAACCACATAACTGCAATGTTCCAAAATGTGTAAAAGAGACATAAATAATACTTTAATAGCCAAAATACATTAAATTTGAGAGTGTCTCACTTTTATCCACAAAATTTTCCATATTGAAATTCAATAATGTCTCAAATTTCAACATCGTAAAATCTTGAAATTCAAATTAAATAATTCCAAGATGCTAAAAGAAATAATTAAACTTTTAAAATTTATTTTGACACATGACATAACACAATACTTAAAAGTAATGTTATAATTCTTAGAAAAAATCTATTAGAATAAATTATATGATTTTATCTACAAAATAGTATATATTGCAATTGCTATCAGAAATGTAAGATCATAATCATGAAAAAATATCCAACACAACATATAGGTAAACTATGTCAAGTCTGAGAGTATAAATTTAATAATACGCCAAATAATACCATAGATATATACAAAATATATCTGACCTGACCTATTGAACCCATATACTTGTCATGCTTAATCATCAAGTGGGCTTCTCCCAGTAATAGTATAAAACAAGTAAGTTCATGAGCCTTTTCACTCACTCAAAATTAATATTAATATATTCAAAAGAGACACAAAATCTTTCCAATACATGGACAAAAATAAATAGACTTTGGGAGTATATAAAATACGATATGGGCAAATATGTCTCATATATTTATAAAATGTTGAACTCCATAATTTAAAGAGTGCCCTACACCTTTTAACATTATAAAACTCGGAAGGACAAAATAAATATTTTTGGGAGTGTGAAAATTGTAATGTGCCCAACAACCACAGTTGTAAAAACCAGTTTGGACCGACCGGTTCGACTGAAAAACTAGTGAACCAGTCATGAAACTGGTCCAAGTCACTATTTGGATCGGTCTCGCATCAAAACCGGTGTGACCCGGTTTGACTTAACCAGGTTTGTGAGTTTGTGATATAAAACTTTGTTAGTTTACTTATGCAATTATGTTTTGAACTTGTTAATTGTGATTCGAAATTGTAAAATGAAAACAATATTTAGGAATTTATGTTATTTAATTATATTTTTATATTTGGATCGCTTAAAGAGTGTCAAGTTATTAATTAGTTATTATTTTATTATATTTTATGTAAATTTTTGTATAGTTTTATATTTTTTTATATAAATCCGGTTCGACCAGTGACTCACCAGTTGAACCAGTGACCCACCATTTGAACTAGTGACCTAGGGACTGAATGCCTTAACCGAGTCGATCACTGGTTTGATTTTTAAAACTATGCCAACAACATAATAAACACAAACAATAAAATTTTCAACATGATTCTCTCAAATCAAAATTTATAGAGTATCTTATTATTTCTTTAATAGAAGCTCTTAGAGCAATATTACACATTATTTGATAATAATAACACTTAACAATTTGATATGCAATATATTGAATGCAAATACCACAAAATTATCTCAATAAGTAAATCAAATAAACTCTAAGAGTATATTTCAGACAAGGTGTCCAATAACTTATATTTAATTATTTAAGCTTTAAAACACTTATAGAGCACTTGTAGTTCTAGTAGCAATGATACAGTTATATACACTAGTGATCATCATCAATAGAAATAGATCCCAATAATAATATCACATTGCTTGAAACTATGCCAAATTGGGGATCAAAAACTTGCTTTACATAAGGCCATGCAATATCAAAAGGTTTTAAAGAAAATCTCAAAATAATACTATGCAAATTTGACATCAACAAAATTTTATAATTATCATGCATAATATTAAGTATAAAAGGAAAGCCAAAATTAATTCAATAAACAAAAGATATTGGCTCTAAGAGTACACAAGACAATATACCCAATACGTATATGAAGCAAAAATTTTCATAATCTGCAATTGTCATAATAAAATTATATAATAGCAACATTGATAACTTTCAAAATTAATATTTACAATAATATAAAAGGTGTTCCAATATTATTTTAATAGCTAAAAGATATCAACTTTGAGAATACACACCTCATAGCATGACCAGGAATGTCATAAATATTCCTCACTGACAAAACTAGTTTGTTAGACAACATTACTACCTTATTGTGATTGGATCTCCTAGACCCAATCTTGGTCACATAAACTTATGAAAGATATTTGTTTTGGGCACTAGATATGTCAAAGATTATAAATATGAGGAGTTTAAATAACAACATAAGGTTAAATGTATATTCCCATAATAATAAAGGATCACAATTGCAACCACGCTTGACCTGCCTCATCATTTAGCAAAGGTGTCATCTCATTATTTCAAAATTAATAACAATAATTGCCCATTATATCACATGGCAACCAATTTCACTCATCATGTACAAATTAGGATTGATGCAATGCACATCAAAAGAATATGGCCACCAAATATATGGGATTCAGCTAAATCATAATGTATTAATGTGGGAAGCAAATTAAGTCGTGATCATTCAAAGAAAGAATTTACTCAACAAAGGCCAGCTAAATCCCCTTCGATTTGACTAAATTAACCCTATTCATTCTAGCACCGGTAGTAGCATCATCAAAGCATTAACTGTTCACTAGCACCCAAATATAATAACCTAGGCAAGGCATGATAACGCAAAGGATTTCAAGTTGCAAAGTAAATTCCAAATAGGCACATGGACATTTTGTGACAATTGTCTTCACATGAATCATCAAGATTTCAACACTTATTCCTTACTTCACATAATATATAGCACATAAGATTATAGATAGTGCCCAAAAAGGAATGAATAAAAAATCATATAGGTAGCGTCCGAGAACCAAATTGCCTTCACTGTTTCATGAAAACCAGAAGTACTGAAAAGGGAATTATTATTATTATTATTATCAAGATAAATTGGTGTTTCAGCCCCAAAACAAAGCCCTTTTACATGAAATTTTGGATTTAATCAGCCAAAAAAAAAAAAACTAATCATGAAACAGTTTTAGGGTTCATACTGTTTTAGGGTTCATATTGCATGAGAACTTGATTTTCATGAACACCCAATCTTCTAATTAGAAAAAAAAATCATCACAGCCATAATTAGAGATTAAATATGACTCTAATACCACTTGAAGAAATTTCAGATATATCAGATGATATAAACAATAGATGAAATTTCTATATCCCAAAGATCAATTTAATCCTGGATATGACATGTTCAACAACAATCAGAAGATTACATTAGAGTTACCTGGAAGGGCTAAAGAAGAAGACAATAGAGTCATAAGCATCTCCTAACTTGACATACAAAATGCAAACACAAGGGATTAGAGAGAAATCCAATAGAGAAAGTCATGATATTTACTGCTCCTATTCCATAATAGGTTTTTTGTGTCTTGGTATCAATAAGGCAACTAAGCACCCTATATATTGGCTAAGAGAAGGAGGGCCTCTCCTTGTGTCAATAAGTGTTGGGCTAAGCCACCCATCACAGTGAAGCCCACACACAAGAACTCATAAACTATCCACAATAAACAATGCTTAACAATAATTAGCCTAATAGCACAAATCATTAGGCTTGAATAACAATAAACTCTAATTGTCTGACATTCAATTAATTTGGGTCTAAATTAAATTTAACATTGATTTATGTCAGTACACAAAATTATTCCAACAAAAAAGTTATATATATGTATACACACACATATGTGCATATGCTATCAGACCGCCAAACAAGGTATAATTGGGGAATCTAAATCATGGCACAGGATGGGAACCCTCTTGTTCTTGGGGGTGTGATAGAGGATGTTCTGAACCCTTTTACAAGCACTGTTTCTCTAAGTGTTGCCATCAACAACAGAGATTAGCAATGGCTGCCAAGTGAGGCCCTCTCAAGTAGTTAACCGCCCAAGGGTTGCCACTGGTGGTGAAGACCTCAGGGTCTTCTACACACTGGTAATTAAGTAGTGATTACTAGTTAAGTAAAAAAAAAAAAAACAAGGTCCGATGTTAGTATGCTGTGTTTTTTCTGTTGTGCTTTGGTTTTCTATGTTTGGGACTTGAGAGTTGTTACTAAAGTTTGTGAATGTTTTCCTCTCCTCCTGTTCCTGAGAGTTAATTAATTTCAGTTTATCGGGAAAAAAAAAATCTGAAAACTAGATTAGGCAGCAAGTGCATGCTATCTACATTAACTTATATGGTTGAGTCTCAGGTTATGGGGGACGCAGATGCACCTAGCCGGCTAGCCCCAGTAATCCATGCTATCTACTTTTGTTTGCTAGAAAACAAAGTTGAAATTGGAAGTGGAGGAATAAAATTAGTGGGGCGAATGAATAAGTTATAATTCCCAAAGTTATAATTTCGGTTTATACAACTGACCTTTATTTAACTAGTGGAGTAGAAGATATGTAGACTGTAGTACCTCTATACAAAAATTACATTTTTAAAATTTAAACTCACAATTGTCAAGATTAATTACTTACCCTCTCAGCACATTATTTGTGAGTCCAAATTTATATACTTGAGTCTACTGTTGTTCATAGATGATAATTTTTTTAACGTATTCATTGATAATGATGTTATATATACATCATTTTTATTTACTATCTTCTTACATTTGTGTAAAAAATACGTATTCCATATACTCTCTCTTTCTTGCTTTATAGTGTGAAGAATAAATAATTTTTTTATGCTGAAACAACAAATTAAGTCCGTTATTAATCTTCATCTGCTATGTAACGGAGTTGCAGGATGGTGACCGATATGCCAGCTACGACAAATGCTACCTTTGGTAAGTACGCGTATTCTATTTCCACATGTTCATATATAAGTTGTTTGGCAAGTGTTATTGATAATTGGTATTGATGACAATTTCTATAGATAGTCAAAATTTTCAAGTTGTTTTCACACACTGCATGCATCAGTGCCGAGAATGGTTAGCATTAATGGGAACATATATTAGACCAAAAGGCTAAAGTAAATTTAATCAATGAAGAATTTATTATATAATAAAATTATAAGAAACGAAATTTATATAAGGATGAACTAACGAGCGACAGCTAATAAATAGAATTTTTTTCACCATAAAATGTTATTTGATGTGATTTATTATTATTATTGCTATTGTCATATATTTTTATTCATGAAATTAAAGGATGTGTGGTATTATTGTTATTATTTTTGGTAAATTACTCGAGAGGTAGCGCCCCTATATACAATTAACTAGAGATTATGCCCGTGTTGCGAGGGTTTTCTAATATATTTTATAATTATTTTTAATAAGATTTTTTTAAAAGGAAAACGTGTCATATTAATTAATATTTAGGTATGGTAAGAAAACACTTATTTTTAACTATTCTATATGTGTGTGTGTGTGTGTGTGTGATTTTCATTTAATTTGTTTTAATTATAAGAGCTCTCAACCCTTTTAATGAGATTGTTGATTACCGATGATAAAATATATAATTTTTCCATGAAAAAATATATGTTTTCACATGTTTATAATTGTTGTAAATTATAGATGTTTTATACAACATAATAAGTACAAATTGGAGTGAATAATATTAATTTAATTATAGTCTTAACCTATTAAATAATTTAGAAGTATAAATGTCTTCTTGAAAAATTTAAAAGTAAATTTAATTTATGTTAACAATTTATATAATTTATCTTTTTAAAGTACACATGTTAAAAATAATTATGAAGTGTGAATGTGCATCATAATTTTAAATCAATAAATCCGAATTATTGCATGCCTAATGCACATATTTTGTATCTCTCATGTAATGAAGATATTCAATATCATAAGTTTAATATAACTACATTATATAGGAAAATCGTTCCAAGATCGAAAATTAAAGTTTTAATTTTTATATGATAATAAAACATATAAATTTAATTTATTAAAATAAATTAATGTTATAAGCTAAGGTAAGAAATTCATTACTCTATAATGTATATGTTTTATGTTAATGCAAACATCTCTAATAATAACTCTATAGCAAATATGACTATCATAGTTATAAAACTAATTTACTAAAATCACGTAATAACATTCTAATATTTTTTTAGTTTAATCTATTTTATACTTTTTTAAAATTTTAATGTAATTTACTCATGAAATATACGTATTTCATTCTCTACTTTATCAAAAACTTTTAAGTGTCACTGAAAATAAATTCTATGGCTAATTTGAAAGAGCAAGTAACACTATGATTAAACATAAAATAAAATAATAGTATTGATATATTGTTACAAATCACATCCAATTTTCTTAACACCCAACAATGCAGCAAACATTATCTAAAATAAAAAAACAAAAACCACAAACACGATAAAACTATGCTAAAACAGGAAGTGCTCCTGAACTTCAACAACAATAGCACAATCATAACAGAAAGCTTCTCGTACCTGAATCTTAACAGGTTTTGATGTAGTACTTGACATCTTTCATTCTGGTGCTAATGGAAATTCATATGAAATACTTTGTTTCATTTTTAGATTAAAAGAGTCAAATTCCATCGAGAGTGAAAGCACCGAGCTCTAACTTTAACCACAGTTATGAAATACTTAATAAACAATCAATTTATTACAAAGTAAATTTGCGAATAAAATATATTTTGATGGAGAAAAAGGATAATCCAAGAACTTGTTTTTCTATAGAGGTTTGGTATCTTCAGTATTGGGTATTGAAATGTTTATTCTTATTACAACCAACAGTTTTGAAATACTCAATAAAAAATCAATTTAATTACAAAGTAAATTTACAAAGAACATATATTATGATCGCAAAAAAGATAATCCAATAACTTCCTTATGTATATAGGTTTGGCATCTTCAGTATTGGGCACCCGAATGTTTTATTATTGTAACATTCATGTCTTGTACTCTAGTATTTCTTTAATTTTTCAATTTGAAAATAAATACTTTCATGATTTGGAAGTGCTTTTTTGCATCTGAATTGGAAGATGTAACCATGTTTCCAAAGCCTAGATATAACATTAAAAAAAAATGTCAAAAGTAGTGAACAATAAACAACACAATAGCATATAGAAAGAAAATGGGAGAACAAAACAGAGAACCTTATAATGCTTTTGAGAAACTAATGCACATATGCAAGGTACAAAACATGTAATATATTGCACTCACAGGTGGCAATCATGGATCGTGCTTCTTCGTATACTAACTGCAAAGCACGGGTGGTAGAAATTGGAAGAGGCACCATTTCAAAGCATTGTGAGGCGTTTCAGTTCCCAGGAGTTAGAATAATTAACTATATTAATCATTGCATTTTTGGGTTTAGTCGTTTGAGGTTCTCAATTAAATGAAAAAGATAATGAAAAAAAATAAGATATACCTGAACAATGATTGGTGGGATATAACTTAAGAAAAATGCATGAATAATATAAATCATAATTAAATGATAAATTTTGAGAGTGGTCTAGTGATGATGGCAAAATGATTGTAATTAAATAGTGATTTAGGTAAAGAATCGAAATTTTCAATCATTTTTTCCTTTACCATAATTTCTATATAATCTAATAAATATAAATGTGTGATATAAAAAGATAATTAAAGTATATAAAATTACAAATTGTGTGTGTAATAAAAATACAAACTTGAATGTAATTTATTTGTATAATTAAGCTAGTCAAAAGAAACATTTATCCATAATCATTATCGTCATTAAATTAATATCTATAATGTTTTATAAAAAAAATGACTATAAAATTTGTTATGTAGCAATAGATAAAAGTGAATGTAATTTTAAGAGAAATATATTGAATGTTTTTAAATGATTATGAGCATATTAAACAATAAATGGTAAAACCACTAAAAAATAATAAAAAGTGAAAAACAATTCTAACCAATAAACAAAATAATACAATACATACAGTGGATAAAGGACTCGGCAAATTTGAAATCAATAAAAAAAATAAATTAAATTTAAATCTGAATTTATCAAATAATAGAATTAATTAATTTATTTGAAAAATTTCATTCACAATGTATAATTTATTTAACCAAAATAAATTAAAATATATATAACAATTAGAATCTATCCATTAACAAAAAAAAAAGAAAAAAAAAGTACTCTATACAATATAATATGAAGTAAAGAGTGAAGGAGCGTAATTACCTTTGTTACGATAGAGGAAAATAGTTGGGAGCTTCCTATTTTGAGACTTTATTCCCCCCATAATCTTGAAAAAGTTATGAATTGGATTGCAAAAAAAATCATCCCCATGGGAAGAATTTGATACAATAAATGCACACCACATACCTTAGTAAGATGAATGAGTGGGATAAATGGGAACCACATATCACATTCAATGATAGTAAGATATATGATATGCAGTTGTTGTATAATTTAATTGTACATTAAATATTATTCAAAGAAATTTAGATGAAACAAACCCAGTACATCAAAGTACATATAGAAACGAACACATAGTTTGACAACTCCAAATACAATACTATGAACGTGCTTAACAGTGGTCAAGTTATTGCTGAATTATACTACTCAATAATTCCAAACCTAAATTTTACTTGGCAAGCCAGACAATTTTAGGAATTCCAAGAGGAATAAGATAGAGACATTATTGCTATGTACAAATTAGTTTAAAATATTTTTCACCGTTAGAGTATGTGTCCCATGAAAAATGAAATTGTGTTTTTAAATTTGTTTATTATCATATTGATTTAGTGCGTTTCAGTTTCAATTTTCAAAACCAATAAATTTTCAATTTTAGATTGCACATTTTTTTTTATTGTAATTTTAAATTTTACGTTACAATGCTCCAATTGTACGCTATAATAACAATAACTATTATAGTATCACGTATAGGCCTTATTAGATGAATTCATGACAAATCATCCTTCATAAAAAACATAAATATAAACCCTAAATATATTTAAGGCATAAAGATTTCCTTTTAATTTTAGATTTTAAAAAATTTCCATAAATTTTCTATTGTCAATGTCATTTTAATCGACTATATTAATATTTCAGAGTCATTTCATGGAAACTATTACACGTGTCATTCATACAATGATTTAGACTCTACCTTTCTCAATTTTTATGTCTAAAGATTTTTTTAAGCCTAATTTATAATTAACTTATTAATTATTTTTATATGAAATTAAATCAAATATTACAATCATTAAATAATCAAATATTACGATTATTAAGCATTATAATTTGCACTATGAGAGAACTCATGTAAATATAATTATGATCTACAATTAAATTAAGAACCATAAATAGCCTCATATTATCTAGTATTTTAATATTTCAGATCAAGTCATTTTATGGAAACTATTACATGTGTCATTCATATAGTGATTTAGGCTTCACATGTAACTCATATAGTGATTTAACCCCCCCACTTTTCTCAATCTTTATGTCTAAAATTTTTTTTAAGCTTAATTTACAATTTACAATTTACTTATTAATTATTTTTATATGAAATTAAATCAAATATTATAATTATTAGATATTACAATTTGCTCTAAGAAAGAACCTGTGTCAATATAATTGTGATCTACAATTAAATTAAGAATCATAAATAGCTCACATTATGAAAGTGATACAAAAAATTATAAAGGAAGTATTTCCAAAATAAATAAGCTTTAAAATCAGCATATTTTTCTTTGATTAAAAAAAAATGGATAGATCAGATTTTTAACGAATTGCTAATTGATTGATTTTGATATGATAATAATTCACATCTAATCTACTATATTAATATTTCAGAGTCATTTCATGGAAACTATTATATGTGTCATTCATATAGTGATTTAGAGCCCACCTTTCTCAATCTTTATGTCTAATGATTTTTTTAAAGCTTAATTTATAATTTACTTATTAATTACTTTTATATGAAATCAAATGAAATATCAAAATCATTAAATAATCAAATATTACAATTATTAAAGATTATAATTTGCACTAAGAGAGAACTCATGTAAATATAATTACTATCTACAATTAAATAAAAAACCATTAATAGCCTCATATTATCTACTATTTTAATATTTCAGATTAAATCATTTTATGGAAACTATTACATGTGTCATTCATATAGTGATTTAGGTTTCACGTATAACTCATACAGTGATTTATGCCCCCACTTTTCTCAATCTTTATGTCTAAAAATTTTTTAACCTTAATTTACAATTTACTTATTAATTATTTTTCATATGAAATAAAATCAAATTTTACAATTATTAGAGATTACAATTTGCACTAAGAGAGAATCCGTGTCAATATAATTATGATCTACAATTAAATTAAGAATCATTAATAGCCTCACATTATGAAGGTGATACAAAAAATTATAAAGGAAATATTTCCAAAATAAATAAGCTTTAAAATTAGCATATTTTTTTAATTAAAAAAATGAATGGATCTGATTGTTAACGAATTGCTAATTGATTGATTTTGATATGATAATAATTCAAAATTCAATTTCTACCAACTTTATTCTTAATCAAATATTTAAGACTCATTATAATATTAATATATTCTTAATCAAATATGATAATAATTGATATAATACTAATATTTCATACTTATTAAATAAAAAGTCTTTCACATGGAATGAGAAATAGGGACTTGTGACAGGGATGTCGATGAGAATGGAGGCAAAATTCTAAATGAGGATGAGATTAAGGGAAAATTTTCTAACTTCAAATCTAGAACTTTTGAAAATCATAATAAAAAAATTAAGCGTTTACAGTTTGAACATTCCAATATATCAATTCCATACTTATTTCATACTAATTTATTTGAAAAAATATCTTCAATTTTTCAACACTAAAATATTTTAAAAAATCATTACTTTCAATTTTTTAACACTAAAATATTTTAAAAAATCAATTTCACAATTTACGTTTCTTTAATAATGATGTATTTTTAAAATTCTTCCTTTTTTATTTTTTTAATAAACCTACAAATGTTTATAGGAATTCAAATCTCCACATGAAATAAGGAATGAGACCCGTGATGGGGATGTGGATGAGAATCGAAACAAAATTCTAAATGAGGACAGAATTAGGAAAAAAAATTTTAACTTCAAAACTAGAACATTTAAAAATCATAATAAAAAAATTATCTATATACCTATATCATTATATCTTATTTAATTTTTTACAACTTAAACATTTCAATCTATCAATTCTATAATTTTTTCATGCTAACTTTTTTTGAAAGAAAATACCTTCAATTTTTCAACACTAAAATATTTAAAAAATCAATTCCACAATTTACAATTTTTTGATAACGATACTAAATATTTATTAATTTTAAAAAATAAATACTTATATTACTATTTATTGAAAATAATATTGTAATTGATATACTACTCTAACAATTGATATTATATAAATTAGAATTATATATGATTTTTTACTAATCATTACACATTAATTATAACATATATTTTAAATTTGATATTTTAATTTATTAAAAGGATGTACAAGGAAAGGATGTGTAATTGAAATCATATAAATTAAATTTATTCATTATTTTTATGAATTAGAAAATATATTTTTGTATTTTTATAAATTAAATATTTTAATTTGCTAAAAAGATATAAACAGCTAGAGATGATAAAAAAAATTGAAAGTGGGTACAAGCAATAATTACCCACAATGGAAAAAGGAGTTGAAACATATTTTGTCTTCACAGGGATAATTGATGGGGAAAAAGTTCCCATTTGTTAAACGGAATAGGGACAGTGATAGTACAACTTTATTTTTTTCATTATCTTTATTATATTTGCATTATGTATGCATTTTTAATTTTAATTTAGATTATATTGTATCAATAATAATTGTTATTATAGATATTTATGTTTCAAATTGTAAAATATTTTTAAAGTTTTTTCTTTTTGAAATTTGTTAATAAACCATTGAATATTATACAGATTCAAAATCTCCACAGGAGATGAGGACCTGTAAAAGGATGGGGATAGGGATGAGAGGTAAAATTCTAAACGGAGCTAGGAGGCATGAGATATGTCCCATTTCTTATGGATACTCATTGTCATATATATAAATGGCTCATGATATAGTAAAATTATCCATTTATTCTCTTTCTTTATTAAAAAATTTCATCTTTCAAAAAGTGCAAAATTTTCATAACATAGGCTCTTTATTGTAAGTTATAGGTCATTTATTGAGACTTTTTCAACCTTATAAACATGATATTCAAAATAAGATATAAAATAAAATGTCACATCTATATTTTATCCTCTCATTTAATTATTTAACTATTAACATACTTTTAAGATAAATTTATATACTCAATTTTCTATAAGATATATTTAAATAAATTATTATTTATTTTCTATAATAATAGGTAAGTTATTTTTTATTATCTCCCCGTACATCGCACGAGTCAAACGACTAGTATATTAATATTTCAGAGTCATTTCATGGAAACTATTACACGTGTCATTCATACAATGATTTAGGCTTCATGTATCATTCATACAATGATTTAGGCCCCACCTTTCTCAATCTTTATGTCTAAAAATTTTTTTAAGCTTAATTTATAATTAACTTATTAATTATTTTTATATGAAATCAGATCAAATATTACAATCATTAAATAATCAAATATTACAATTATTAAATATTATAATTTACATTAAGAGAGAACTCATGTAAATATAATTATGATATACAATTAAATTAAGAACCATTAATAGCCTCATATTATCTAGTATTTTAATATTTTAGATTGAGTCATTTTATGGAAACTATTACACGTGTCATTCATATAGTGATTTAGGCTTTACGTGTAACTCATATAGTGATTCAAGCCCCCACTTTTCTCAATCTTTATGTCTAAAATTTTTTTTAAGCTTAATTTACAATTCACAATTTAATTATTTATTATTTTTCATATGAAATAAAATCAAATATTACATTTATTAGATATTACAATTTTCTCTAAGAAAGAACCCGTGTCAATGTAATTATGATCTACAATTAAATTAAGAATCATAAATAACCTCACATTATGAAGGTGATACAAAAAATTATAAAGGAAGTATTTCCAAAATAAATAAGCTTTAAATTAGCATATTTTTTTCTAATTAAAAAATGGATGGATCATATTGTTAACGAATTGCTAATTAATTTTGATAAGATAATAATTCACAATTCAATTTCTACCAAATTTATTCTTAATCAAATATTTAAGACTCATTATAATACTAATATATTAATATATTCTTAATCAAATATGATAATAATTGATATAATACTAATATTTTATATTCATTAAATAAAAAGTCTTCCATGTGGAATGAGAAATAGGGACTTGAATGGAGGCAAAATTCTAAATGAGGACGGGATTAGGGGAAAATTTTCTAACTTAAAATGTAGAAATTTTGAAAATCATAATAAAAAAAATTAAGTTTTTACAGCTTGAACATTCCAATATATCAA
Source organism: Dalbergia cultrata (assembly GCA_031216105.1). NCBI lineage: Eukaryota > Viridiplantae > Streptophyta > Magnoliopsida > Fabales > Fabaceae > Dalbergia > Dalbergia cultrata. The sequence continues at coordinate 21,618,877 of CM062353.1, read as the reverse complement.
TTCCATACTTATTTCATACTAATTTTTTTGAAGAAAATATCTTCAATTTTTCAACACTAAAATATTTTAAAAAAATCAATTCCACAATTTATGCTTCTTTGATAATGATGTATTTTTAAAATTTTTACATTTTTATTTTTTTAATGAACCCATAAATGTCAATAGGGATTCAAATTTCCACATAGAATAAGGGATGGGACCCGTGATGGGGATGTGGATGAGAATGGAGGCAAAATTCTAAATGATGACGGGATTAGGAAAAAAATTTAACTTCAAATCTAGAACATTTGAAAATTATAATAAAAAAAATTATCTATATATTTATATCACTATATCCTATTTAATTTTTTACAACTTGAACTTTTCAATCTATCAATTCTATAATTTTTTCATACTATATTTTTGAAAAAACTACCTTCAATTTTTCAACACTAAAATATTTAAAAAAATTAATTTTACAATTTACACTTCTTTGATAATGATACTAAAAATTTATTAATTTAAAAAAAATTAAAAAATTACATTAATTTTTTATTGCAAATAATATTATAATTGATATACTACTCTAATAATTGATGTTATATAAATTAGAATTATATATGATTTTTTACTAATCATTACACATTAATTATAACATATATTTTAAAATTGATATTTTAATTTATTAAAAGGATGTACAAGGAAAAGACGTGTAATTGAAATCGTATAAATTAAATTTATTCATTATTTTTATGAATTAGAAAATATATTTTTATAAATTAAATATTTTAATTTACTAAAAAGATATAAACGGCTAGTGATGATAAAAAAAAAAATTGAAAGTGGATACAAACGAGAATTAGCCACAATGGAAAAAGGAGTTGGGATATATTTTGTCTTCACAGGGACAATCAATGGGGACCAAGCTCCCGTTTGTTAAACAGAATAGGGACAAGGATGGTACATCTTTAGTTTTTAATTATTTTTATTGTATTTACATTATGTATACAATTTTTAATTTGAATTTGGATTATATTGCATTAATAGTAATTGTTATTAGATATTTATGTTTCAAATTGTAAAATATTTTTGAAGTTTTTCTCTTTTTGAAATTTGTTAATAAACCACTTATTATCATAGGGATTCAAAATCTCAACTGGAGATGGGAAATGAGGACATGTGAAAGGATAAGGATAGGAATGAGAGGCAAAATTCTAAATGGAGATAGGAGGTGTGGGACATGTTCCATTTTTTATGGATACTCATTGTCATATCTATAAATGGCTCATGATATAGTAAAATTATCCATTTATTCTTTTTCTTTATTCAACAATTTCATCTTTCAAAATATGCAAAATTTTCATAACGTAGGCTCTTTATTATAAGTTATAGGTCATTTATCGAAATTTTTTCAACTTTATAAACATGATATTCAAAATAACATATAAAATAAAATGTCATATTTATATTTTATCATCTTATTTAATTATTTAACTGCTAACATATTTTTAAGATAAATTTATATACTCAATTCTCTATAAGATATATTTAAATAAATTATTATTTATTTTCTATAATAATCAACAAGTTATTTTTTATTATCTTTTCATGCATCACACGGGTTAAACGACTAGTATATTAATAATATAAAAGTTATTGACACGTATATGAGCTACATCTGTAATAAATTCCGAATAACCAATTATTTATTTGATTCCAAAACGAAAGTTCTCTCGCTCAAACTTTTTTTTTTTGGGTAGGTTGGTCATTGGTTATTTTTGGTAGGTTCTCGCTCAAACATTTACTTACTTGCTAATTGTTTGTCATGTGTTTATAGATGTTATAGAGTATTTAAAATGATTTTTAATAATTACAAATATATATGATTAATTTGATACTCTCCAGATAAAGTATGCATGACATATAGTACAAAGGTATAAAACAAACTTTTATCTTCCTAAAAATATTTTATTTCTTTGATTTTAAAAATAAATTTAGCTTTGTGTTTTCCTAAAAATTTTAAAAATTAGTGCTGTAAAATAAAATGAAAAAAATTATGTTATTATGGGCTATCAAATTAATGTAATAGTTAAGACTCCAATCTTATAAAATTGGATGATAAAAGACTAATATTATCATATAAAATTAAATAAAGCATTACATGATATCATTTTTCTTTGGGATAAGGTCACTTTTTACCACTAAATAAATTAAAAGTTAAAAATATTTTTACTTAAAAATATATGATCAATAATTTCCCAAATGTTTTTCTAACCAAACATATTTATTGGGAAGTAATTTTTCATGTTTTCAATTATAATTTTTAGTTAATTCTATCAAATACATAATTTAAACAAATTAACCGAAATATATTATTGATTAAATTACGTAATTTAAAATACTATCAATTAAGCGATAGAAAGCCAAATTGAATATCATAATTCATATGAGAGTATAAATTATTTAAATTAATTATTAATTAAGTGAAAGAATTCAGTTGTTTCAAACGTCAAAATAATATATTTTTTCAAATTGAACGATATAATTCATATGAAATCATAAATCTATTAAATATATTATTAATTAAGTGAAATAATTAATTTTAGATGTTAAATTTTGAAGAATGATAATTTAAAATTTGTGTTATCTGTGCGTTTAAAATATTATATATTTATTTTTATGAGATATTGCATATTTATTGTATGTATTAAAAATGACGTATATATGGATTATGTCAATTAAACAAATTAATAATTATATCCAAGTTTAGGTTTAATTAATTTCTGAAAGAAAAATGATTGGCCATTTCGGTTTTCATATGCCATATAATGAAAGATTTCAATTGTTTCAAATGTTAAAATGATATTTTTTTTCAAATTAAATGATGTAATTCATACAAAATCATAAATCTATTAAATATATTAATAATTAAGTGAAATAATTAATTTAGATGTTAAGTTTTGAAGAATGATAGTTAAAAATTCTTGTTATCTATGTATTTAGAATATTGCATATTTATTTTTTATGAGATATTGTATATTTATTATATGTATTAAACATGGTGTATATATAGACCATGTCAATTAAATAAATTAATAATTATATCCAAGTTTATGTTTAATTAATTTCTCAAAGAAAAATGGTTGTTCATTCAATTTACATATGCAATAGATGCCATTCAAATAATGTAGTATAAACATAAATATAATAATATTTTTATAATCATAATTATAATTACATGCTTACACATATAGCAATAAATGCACAATACATATATATATATTGATGATTAACAATAGCTACCCCCTCCACGGCGGGTCGTATATTTTAATACACCATTTATATTAAATATATGTACAAAAATGGGATTAAAATAAGATTTTGATATTGATTATTAAAGCAACTGTATAATGCATGTGATAAACAAACGGATATGTTTTGAATGTATATTTCATTCTACCTTCAAATTATGCAGCCGATCATATGAGCCTGCCCACTTTCGCTTTTTATAAACATTTCATAGCTGAGATAAATCTAAGATTCAAAGTTATGGATAGGGCTAGGTTCTGTGCTCAGTATTATTCAATTTGGATTCTTTTATTCCATCTTTTTATGGATCCTCTAAAATGAGCATCTCACCTTAGAGATTAAAATAAAGAAATTTTAGTTTTGGATCAATAAAATTAGAAACAGAACCCTTTTTTACTTTATTGATCTAAGAGTAAAACTGAGAATTCAAATCCAATGTATGCATAGAGCAATGTTAGCATTTTTAATCAATAGGAAGAAAAAATGTTAGCATTTTTATTGGCATTACTTTAATTGAAATTAATCATACGTAAATGAAAATTTTTTGCAGTGTATATAAATATGTATTTTGTAAAAAAAAATTATATAAACATCCAATTATATATTTTATATTTTACTTAATCGCTCATTACTTTTTTAAAAATCTTATAAATAAAAATATAAGATTTGATGACATTGTAAACCTTTTTTATATTGACAGTACATTAAAGTTAATCTCTTAGTGTGTATGATACATTGACAATGTCAAAAAGTATTTGCACAATTACTTAATCATGTATTATTATATAAGCAATTTAGCTAACTTTCACATTTATTATTTGCAATGTTATACAATTAGATGACAATATATCTCTTTCATACATGTATGGTAAAATTTTTTACACAATTAATCAATCATATTTTTTCTATGAGACTTTTCAAGTAGTTATAAGGAGTCAAACTCTTTTAACAACATATCTATAATCGGTTAATAGTATAAAAAAAGTTGTATAATAATAGTTGCATCAAAATTAATTATACTATTTTCTCCAAGAGATGCGAATATTAATTATATGAATTTTTCATTTTGTTTTCAAAACTACTAGCCTTCCAGCTGAATTCCTTTTCTACTTTTCAATTTTTTTTTATTTTTTCCTCTATTTTTCTTATTTACAAAAAAAAAATATCGAGGCAAAATATGGTGTTCACATGAGCGAGCTAATATTGTAGGAAAGCGCACAACCTTCAGCAGGGATTCATCGATTTGTGTTTGCATTATTGAAGCAATTGGGCAGAGACACTGTCTTGGCTGCTCCTCAATGTCGCCATAATTTCAACACCAGAGACTTTACTGTAAATAGCAGTCTGGTTCCTGTCGCGGCCATTTTAATTAAATAATTGTATAAATAAAAATAAATAAACAAATGTCAAATAATTAGATAATCTATACAAACACTTCACATATGGTAATTAAATTTGTCCAAAAAATAAAAGACGGGTCTTACCCATAAGTTATATATCAATATTTTAATCACAAATATATATATATATATATATATATATATATATATATAAAATCATTTGAACCTGTGAGAAATAAATAAATAAAATAATTTTTTTATTCCGTTTACCCATTAGTAATATTTATAAAATTTGTAAGTAGTATAATCTCTTGATGACCAAATCATTTTAAATAATATTACCAATGAATTTTCGTTTTTATTTTGTTTTCCGTATATCGGTGAACTTGTCAAAATTTTCCAACGGCCACCTCAACAAAAAATCGGCAGCCCGTGTCCGTTAGTAAACCCATCAGTATTAGCACCTATCGGTATCCTATGCTTTTTATTTTTTTTTGGTAGAGTATGTGTAACATCCCCTGCTGCTTTATGGATTGACGACTGTCCCCACAAACCAACACGGGTCCTTTCAGCATGCTTTGTCCTCACTCACACGCTTCCTAGGAAAACTTCCCAGGAGGTCACCCATCCCAAAATTATCCCAAGTCAAGCACGCTTAACTATGGAGTTCTTTCAGTTTGGGCTACCGAAAAGAAGATGCATCTTGTTGGTATAGGTAGTACAAATCAATTCATATATGCCCTCCTCAACTGTATAGCCCATACCTATACAGTCTTAGGATCCCTCTCATTCGGGTGTGTAATCGGTTCATTCATGTACCCCTCCGCTTAGAGGACCTTGCGAGGAGCCGCTCCTTGTCCGTGCCCTCTTTGCACCGGTGATCACTCCTCGTCCTCGTCCCCGGGCGTTACATGCCCACCAGCTTCCGCCTAGTTCGTTCCCGAACTACACCGTACTGGGAGAGGTGCAGGCTCTGATACCATTTGTAACATCCCCTGCTGCTTTATGGATTGACGACTGTCCCCACAAACCAACACGGGTCCTTTCAACATGCTTTGTCCTCACTCACACGCTTCCTAGGAAAACTTCCCAGGAGGTCACCCATCCCAAAATTATCCCAAGTCAAGCACGCTTAACTATGGAGTTCTTTCAGTTTGGGCTACCGAAAAGAAGATGCATCTTGTTGGTATAGGTAGTACAAATCAATTCATATATGCCCTCCTCAACTGTATAGCCCATACCTATACAGTCTTAGGATCCCTCTCATTCGGGTGTGTAATCGGTTCATTCATGTACCCCTCCGCTTAGAGGACCTTGCGAGGAGCCGCTCCTTGTCCGTGCCCTCTTTGCACCGGCGATCACTCCTCGTCCTCGTCCCCGGGCGTTACAGTATGGGTTTACCAACTAGAAAGATTGAGCTCATATTGCCACAAAATATTGTGGGAGTAGTATTGAAAACAATATGCAACTAAGATAGTAAAGACTAAAGCCAGATCTAGATATGAAAGGACAGTAGCCATGGACCTGAACTAAACTTCAATGCTTGAGCGGGACACATAATGTTGCTTCTTACTGGACTAGGATATCAAATTCGAACCAAAGTATACATAATAATTAGTGGTGCATGCTCTCCTATCATCAACATCTGATCCACAGTCCACATCACAGAAGGCCATCAGTAAAAAATCTAGCTATGCACTTGTGAAATCTGAGGCTGTGATGCAAAGTGCCACTAAGGTAGCTTAATATGTGTCTGACAACTTTGCAATGTTCCTCATGAGGACAATGCATAAATTGACTAGCTTTATTGAATGAAAATGCAATGTATGGGTGTGTCATATGGTGGTTGATTGAGAAAAAGTTCAAAAGATGATTTGTAGTTTGTGTTCATGGAAGGGAATCTATTGAGCAGATAAGTGGAAATTAGAAAAGCATGGTTCTAGTAAGATCATGGGACAATAATTTTTTCACTTTTTTTGTAACCTAAAATTATGATTGGGTTAAAAACTATAAAAAATTAAAGAAGCTTTTATTTGGGAAAAATGATATGTATACAATATTTTGTAGAACATACTTATAACATAGATAAAAAAAAAAACAAACATGATTGTAGACCGAGGGAAATAAAAAATTGAAATGCACCTATCACCTTTTTTTATTTTTACCTATATTGTAAGTGTACTGTGTAAAAAGGTTGTATGCATTTCATTTGTCTCTACTTAAACTATAGTTTGCAGCTTTCCAAAAGCTAAATCAAACATGTTATGAGTTAACAATAATCTAGGGCAATTATATGAGTTGAATTTAAATTTGTGTCCTTTTCTCTCTCAACCTTTAAGTTCATGTGGCCATGCATACACCGAAAGTCTTCATCTGTTGAACAGGAGGATGGAAAAGTGGTAGATCCACATTTGAATTTATGTATAAAACAAACCATCAACGTACATTCGTACTAAACAAAGAATCCATGTTGCGACAAAGGAAAAATGAGGAATCAATTAGTGGGACAGAAGCAAAAAGGAGATGCTAAAGACTCAAATATATACACAGACATACGTATACATGCTATGCATAAGCAGACTACCAAACAAAGTATAATTGGGCAATCTAAATCATGGCACGGGATGGGAACCCTCTTGTTCTTGGGGCTGTGATAGGGGATGTTCTGAATCCTTTTACAAGCACTGTTTCTCTAAGTGTTGTCATCAACAACAGAGGGATTAGCAATGGCTGTGAAGTGAGGCCCTCTCAAGTAGTTAACCGCCCAAGGGTTGCTATTGGTGGTGAAGATCTCAGGGTTTTCTACACACTGGTAATTAAATATTCACTAGTAATTAAGTCTTAAAAACAAGGTTTGATGTTAATATGCTGTGTTTTTTTTCTGTTTTGTTTTGGTTTTCTATGTTTGGGACTTGGGACTTGTTCTTAAAGTTTTTGTGATGTTTTTCTTTGCTCCTCTTCCTGACAGTTAAGTAATTTTAGTTTATGGGAGCACCAAAAAAAAATAAAATCTGAAAACTAGATTAGGCTGCAATTGCATGCTATTTACATTAACTTATATAGTTGAGTCTCAGGTTATGGTGGACGCAGATGCACCTAGCCCCAGTAACCCATTCTTGAAGGAATACTTACACTGGTGAGTGTTTTTTTTTTTTCGTGCTTCTGTCTCCCTGTTTCAATCTTTGTTTGCTAGAAACAAAGTTGAAGTTGGAAATGAAGGAAAATAATTAGTGGGGCGAATGAATAAGTTCTAATTCCAAAACTTATGAGCTATGAGATATTCTTACAAGTTAAATTTATTTCGGTTTATAAAACTGACCTTTATTGAACTAGTGGAGTAGGGGATATGTAAACGTAGTGTCTCTATACAAAAATTACCTTTTTAAAATTTAAACTCAGTTGTCAAGATTAATTACTTACCATCTCAGCACATCATTTGTGAGTCCAAATTTACATACTTGAGTCTACTGTTGTTCAAAGATGATAATTGTTTCAACGTATTAATTGATAATGATGTATGTTATGTATACATCATTTTTATTTATTGTGTTCTTACATTTTCTGTTAATAACAAAGTGTAAAAAATACGTATTCCCTATACTCTCTCTTTCTTGCCTTATAGTGTGAGGAATAAATAATTTTTTATGTTGAAACAACAAATTAAGTCCGTTATTAATCTTCATCTGCTATGTAACGGAGTCGCAGGATGGTGACCGATATTCCAGCTACCACAAATGCTACCTTTGGTAAGTACGCGTATTCTATTTCTACATGTTCTTATAAAAGTTGTTTTGCCATTGTTATTGATAACAGGTATTGATGAAATTTTTATAGATAATCAAAGTTTTCAAGTTGTTTTCACACGCTGCATGCATCAGTACTGAGAAGGGTTAGCATCAATGGGAACATATATTAGACCAAAAGACTAAAGTAAATTTAGTCAATAAAGAATTTATTATATAGTAAAATCAGAAGAAACGAAATTTATATAAGGATAAACAAACAAGTGACAGCTAATAAATAGATTTTTTGTCAACATAAAATTTTATTTGATGTGATTTATTATTGTTATTGCTATTGTCATATATTTTTATTTATGAAATTAAAGGGTTTGTGGTGTTATTGTTATTATTTTTCGTAAATTATTCTAGAGGTAACGCCCCTATATACAATTAATTAACAATAGCTCCCCCCTCCCCCCATAGCGTGGGTCGTATATTTTAATACACCATTTATATTAAATATAAGCACAACAATGGGATTAAAATAAGATTTTGATATTGATAATTAAAGCAACTGTATAATGCATGTGACAAACAAACGGATATGCTTTGAATGTATATTTCATTCTACCTTCAAATTATGCAGCTGATCATATGAGCTTGTCCACTTTCGCTTTTTCTAACATTTTATAGCTGAGATAAATCTAAGATTCAAAGTTATGGATAGGGCTAGGTTCTGTGCTCTATATTATTCAATTTGAATTCTTTTATCCCATCTTTTCATGGATCCTTTAAAGTGAGTATATCACTTTAAAGAGTAAAATAAAATAATTTTAATTTTGGATCAATAAAATTAAAAGTAAGACAATTTTCACTTTATTAATCTATGATTAAAACCAAGGATCCAAATCCTATACATATCTATAGTAATTATAGCATTTTAATCAACATGAAGAAAAAATGTTAGCATTTTTATTAGCATTGTTTTAATTGAAATTAATCATATGTATGTAAATGAAAAGATTTTACAGTGTATATAAATATGTATTTTGTAAAAAAATTATATAAACATCCAATTATGTATTTTTATATTTGACTTAATCATTCATTACTTTTTAAAAATTTTAAAAGTAAAAGTATATGATTGGATCACATTATAAACCTCTTTTATATTGACAGTACATCAAAGTTAATCTCATTGTGTGTGTATAATACACTAACAATGTAAAAAAGTATTTACACATTACTTAATCATGTATTATTATATAAGTAAATATAGTTAACTTTTATACTCACTACTTGAAATATTATACAAATATAATAATTTGATTAGATGACAATATATCTCTTTTATACATGTATGGTAAAACTTTTTACACTATTAATCAATCATATTTTATCTATGAGAGTCAAACTCTTTTAATAACATATCTATAATCAGTTAATAGTATAAAAAAAGTTTTATAATAATAGTTGCATCAAAGTTAATTATACTATTTTCTCCAAGAGATAATATGAATTATATGAATCTTTAATTTCCTTTTGTTTTCAAAACTACTCGCCTCCCAGCTGAATTTTTCTTTTCTCTTAGCTGAAAATTATTGAATGTTACAAATGTATCCTAATTGTTTATTTAGTTTTTGAGTATAATTAAGGTTTAATTGTTTTGTAGGTCCTTATCATTTCACTTAATTTTTAATTAGGTCACTACAATTTAAAATTTTTAAGTAAGTCCCTATATAATATATGAGATTTTTCAATCATGTCCTTATCGTTATTCAAAATGAAATATTCTATCAATATTCTATTTCCATATCTCTCTTTACCCTTTCATGAAAACGGAATATTCCATCAATATTTCATTTTTTGTAATGACGGATTTGATTGAAAAATAGTAGACATTATAAGGACCTGCTTAAAAATTTTAAAATTATAGTGACGCAATAGAAAATTGAGTGAAACTATTGGGACTGAGAAAATAATCAAGCATGTAATGAATGCTATTTGGTGTTCATGGATATCTATCAATATGGGTGACATGACAACATTTATGCAGGGAGAGAGGTTATGTTTTATGAAAGCCCACAACCTTCGGCAGGGATTCATCGGTTTGTGTTCGTATTATTGAAGCAATTGGGGAGAGACACTGTCTTGGCGGCTCCTCAATATCGCCATAATTTCAACACCAGAGACTTTGCTCTAAATAACAATCTGGCTCCTGTCGCGGCCGTTTATTTCAACTGCCAAAGAGAGCGCGGATGCGGTGGAAGGAGAATGAAATAAGTTGGGCAAACTTGATTAAAAATGAATCCTAAATAAATAAGTGCTCTCTGTTTTTCCTTCTTTTTTGGTTTTTGGTCGACAAAAATTTTCAAAAAGGAAGTAGAGGTAGAGCTGAGGGGATTTCCATGGGCCATAACTCGTATGTTCTAAATTTTCTTTATATATTTATTATAATAAATGTGGTTTCTTTGAGAATATTACCAATGGATTTTTATTTTTACTTTTCTTTGCCGTCGGTGAACGCGTAAAAAATTTACAACGGCCACCTCAACCTGTTGGTAATTATCTATCGACCAATGAAAAATCTGTCAGTATTAGCACTTGTCGGTATACCCATTGATATCCTATGCATTTTTTGTAGAGTACGTGGTTAGCCACTAGTAAGATTGTGCTCATATTGTCACAAAATACTGTGGGAGTAGTATTTAAAACAATATGCAACCAAGATAGTAAAGACTAAAGCCAAATCTAGATCTGAAAGGACAATAGCCATGGACTTGAACTCAACTTCAGTGCTTGAGCGGGACACATCTTGTTGCTTCTTACTGGACAAACTTTATTGGCTGAAAAGGCAATGTCTAGGCGTGTGATCTGGTGATTGATTGAGAAAAACTTCTAAAGGTGATTTCTAGTTTGTGTTTACGGAAGGGAATCTATTGAGCAGATACGTGGCAGTTAGAAAAGCATGGTTACATTAAGATAATGTTATAAAGGCAATACTTTTTTTTCAGTTTGTTTCATAATTTTTTCTTTGTGAAATATCAAGCATATCTAAAGAGAGAAGCGTTTAAATATCACAATCCTATAAATTAATAGCATACTTGGTTTAATTTTGTAACCTAAAATTATGATTGGGGTAAAGACCATAACAAATTAACGAAGCTTTTATTTGGGAAAAATTATATGTATACAATATTTTTGTAGAATATATTTATAACATAGATAAAAAGATAAATGGTAGTAGACCCAGGGAAATTAAAAAATAAAATGGACCCATCATCTTTTTTTCTTCACCTATATTAGAAGTATATTATATTGTACAAATTAAAAAGATTGTATATATTTCATTTTTCTTTACTTAAACTATAGCGAAGTTTGTAGCTTTCCAAAAGCTAAATCGAACATGTGATGAGTTAATAATAATCTAGGGCAATTATATGAGTTGACGTTAAAATTTTGTGTCCATTTCTCTCTCAAGTCTCAACCTTTAAGTTCAAGCAATAAAGAGTCTTCATCTGTTGAAAAGGAGAATATAAAAGTGGTAGACTCGCATTCGAATTTACGTAGGAAACAAAACATCGTACGTACTAAACGAAATCCATGTTGCGACAGAAGGAAAAATGAAGAATCAATTCATGGGACAAAAGCAAAAAGGAGATGCTTAAAATGAAGGAATTCCAGAATATATCATATTATATAAACAACAGATGAAATTCTTATCTCTCAAAGATCAATTTAATCCTGAATATGACATGTTCAACAACAATCTGAAGATTGGATTAGAATTACCTAGAAGGGCTAAGAAAGAAGACAACAAAGTTATAAGCATCTCCTAACCTAACATACAAAATGTAAACACAAGGGATCAGAGATAAATCTAATAGAGAAAGTCACGAGATTTACTCCTCCTATTCCATAATAGGTTTTCTGTGTCATGGTATGAAAAGGGCAACTAAGCACCCTATATATTGGCTAAGAGGAGGGCTCTCCTTGTGTCAGTAAAGTGTTGAGATAAACCACCCATAAACTACCTACAATAAACAGTATTTAACAATAATTAGCCCAATAGCAACAATGATCACAAATTATTAGGCTTAAATAATAAATTCTAATTGTCTGACATCTAATTAATTTGAGTCTAAATGAAATTCAACATTGATTTGTGTTAGTCCATAAAATTATTCCAACAATCTCCCACTTGGACAACATAAATCAACATATTATAAAACAATATCCAAATAAAGTTACAATATGTGGGAGTAACAACATGTTAAAACTAAACAAGCACTTTCAACCAGATGGTCCAGAATGGGATAACAAATATCTCAATAATATAGAAAAACATACTCGAGGGAGTATTGATATCATACATGCAAAATGCTCATTTCCCGGTGACCCAACAAAATGTGATACATAGGTAAATGGTATACACAACAAAATTTGCATAACAATATGTGATCCTAGTGCAATTCCCAATCAAATGACCCAGCATTCGCCCAAGATGCTAAATGAGATGTATCAAATTTCAACACAATAACAAAATGAGACTGGATCCAAAATGTCTAATAATGTGCGATATTGAGACGAGTGTGCACAACACCAACCACAACAAATAACAACAACACAATAGCAACAGTAACATCATCGACAACAACAACAATAACAAAATATGACAATATAAGTATTTAGCCAAGATGCTCTCTGAGATTCAATAAAATATTTCAGGATGACAACAAATTGAAAACATGTCCAAAATATTTCAATAATTTGCCATTATAACAATTATACCAATAATTCTGTTGTGCAGGCTTGAATAGCGGTAACATATGATGTCACAATAAATATACAGAACTAGCTGCCACTAACCCAAAATACAAAATAGACCTCAATAACATACCCATACGGGTTATGTAACCGACAATAAACTTTAATGGCTAACCTTTGGTTAGGGGATCAACAACAATACATTCTGTAATAACTCAAGAATAGTTTATTACAACTTGACAAATTAACCTCGAGACAACAACATAATGATAATAATAGTGCACACTTCTCTCACTAATCAAAACATCATAAACATTTCTATTAGAGTTCGCAAAATTTCGAAGTACTCTAATGGTACAATGAATACTAGTGGGATCAATGATAACTGTATAGTAGAGTACTCAATGTAAGTTTGAACTTATCATTATTCTCTCTAGCAACAAAAGTACAAAATAGAGAGACACAAGAGTGTTGAGTCATTTCTATTTATAACATAATCTCACAAAATTGTTTAACATACTCTGCCTAAACAATTTGAGAAGATCACCAATGGCCAATTGACATTGTACAACAAATATCTCTTCTCTGTCATCGCAAACTAATAATTAAACGCTCATTTGAGCACAAAGCAAGTTGCTAATAGAAGTATTTTAGACCTACAAACTAACAGTAAGGACATAGCAAAACATGAAGTCTCTAACTCCCACTATAACAAAAAATGTTAACATTAATGGGAGCAATATCATGAGATAATCCAAGAGACTCAACAATGTCCTTTATGTAGGTCTTACACAATACAACAATGATAGAACAACAAAGGAAAGACAAAACTTACAACAGACTATTATAATGAGCAGAAAATTAATTTGGTTTTCTCATGTTCAATTAATTGGACGATTAATTGAACTAGAGCTTTTGTATCATTGCAATCCCACCAAAGGGTCCCGGATCATAATATACAAGACTCTCCAACGTGACAGCAAAAAACAATAACAATAATATAAAATTCTTAAGCAAGTTAATTAAAAATACTTTCTTTATCATCCAATGATTATGTCAAATAATGTCATACCGAAAGGTATATCCATTATCTGCATAACCCAACAATATTTGCAATCTAACACAAATTATATCAGTTAATGTCACAACGAAGGATATGTCCACTTTCTACATAATCCAACAATACTCACATAATATTTATAAAATATTGGATTGCTACAAAATTGCCCAACAAAAGTTTCAAAAGGTTATAGGCAAGGACTCTCAGCATAATATTATACAAAATCCAACAACAATTATTTCATAATTAATATGCATAATATTTTATCTTTGAGGGTATGTAAAATATAAAATATTCATAAAAGTGTCAAAATATTTTAAATAACAACTCTCAGAACAACATTCAAAATGATATTGCACAAACCACATAACTGCAATGTTCCAAAATGTATAAAAGAGATATAAATAATACTTTAATAGCCAAAATATATTAAATTTGAGAGTGTCTCACTTTTATCCACAAAATTTTCCATATTGAAATTCAATAATGTCTCAAATTTCAACATCGTAAAATGTTGAAATTCAAATTAAATAATTCCAAGATACTAAAAGAAATAATTGAACTTTTAAAATTTATTTTGACACATGACATAACACAATACTTAAAAGTAATATTTTATAATTCTCAGAAAAAATCTCTTAGAATAAATTATATGATTTTATCTACAAAATAGTACATATTGCAATTGCTGTCACAAATGTAAGATCATAATCATGAAAAAATATCCAACATAACATATAGGTAAACTATATCAAGTCTGAGAGTATAAATTTAATAATGTGCCAAATAATACCATAGATATACACAAAATATATCTGACTTGACCTAGGGAACCCATACACTTGTCGAGCTTAATCATCAAATGGGCTTCTCCCAGTAACAGTATAAAGCAAGTAAGTTCATGAGCCTCTTCACTCACTCAAAATTAATATTAGTATATTCGAAAAAGGCACAAAATCTTTCCAATACATGGACAAAAATAAATAGACTTTGGGAGTACATAAAACATGATATGGGCAAATATTTCTCATATATTTATAAAATGTTGAACTCCATAATTTAAAGAGTGCCCCACACCTTTTAACATTTTAAAATTTGGAAGGACAAAATAAATATTTTTGAGAGTGTGAAAATTGTAATGTGCCCAACAACCATAGTTGTAAAAACCAGTTCGGACCGGCCGGTTCGATCGAAAAACTGGTGAACTGGTCATGAAACCTGTTCAAGTCATTGTTTGGATCGATCTCGCATCAAAACCGGTGTGACCCGATTTGACTCGGCCATGTTTAGATAAAAACCGGTGACTCAGCTGATTGAACTGAACCGGATCGGGTTGGTTTTTTTTTTTTTTTTGCTTCTTTTTTTTCTTTTTTGGGCTAAATGATTTCTTTTTCTAAACCTTAAAAAAATATATTCTAATTTGACTTTTAGAAAAATGCAATAAATTTGTTTATATTGTCATGACTTGTGAGTTGGTGATGTAAAACTTTGTGAGTTTACTTATGCAATTTTGTTTTAAACTTATTAATTGTGATTTGGGATTGTAAAATGAAAACGATATTTAGGAATTTATATTATTTAATTATGTTTTTATATTTGAATCCCTTAAAGAGTGTTGAATTAGTAATTAGTTGTTATTTTATTATATTTTATTTAAAATTTTATGTAGTTTATATTCTTTTATATAAATCCGGTTCAACCGGTTCGACCAGTGACCCACCGATTGAACCAGTGACCCGATGCCTCGACCGAGTTGATCACCAGTCTGAGTTTTAAAACTATGTCAACAACATAATAAACACAAACAATAAAATTTTCAAGATGATTCTCTCAAATCAAAATAGAGTATCTCATTATTTCTTTAATAGAAGCTCTTAGAGCAATATTACACATATTTTTTATAATAATAACACTTAACAATTTGATTTGCAATATGCTGAATGTAAATACCACAAAATTATCTGAATAAGTAAATCAAATAAACTCTGAGAGTATATTTCATATAAGGTGCCCAATAACTTATATTCAATTATTTAAGTTTTAAAACACTTATAGAGCACTTGTAGTTCCTGCAACAATGATACAGTCATATACACTAGTGATCATCATCAATAGAAATAGGTCCCAACAATAATATCACATTGCTTGAAACAATGCCAAAATTGGGGATCAAAAACTTGCTTTACATAAGCCCATACAATATAAAACGGTTTTAAAGAAAATCTCAAAATAATACTATGCAAATTTGACATGAACAAAATTTTATAATTATCATGCATAATATTAAGTATAAAAGCAGAGCCAAAATTAATTCAATAAACAAAAGATATTGGCTCTAAGAGTACTCAAGACAATATACCCAATATGTATATGAAGTAAAAATTTTCACAATCTGCAATTGTCATAATAAAATTATATAATAGCAACATTGATAACTTTCAAAATTAATATTTACATCAATATAAAAGATGTGCCAATATTATTTCAATAGCTAAAAGATATCAACTTCGAGAATACACACCTCATAGCATGACTAGAAATGTCATAAATATTCCTCATTGACAACACCAGTTCCTTAGGCAACATTACTACCTTATTGTGATTGGATCTCCTAGACCCAATCTTGGTCACATAAACTTATGAAAGATATTTGTTTTGGGCACTAGATATGTCAAAGATTATAAATATGAGAAGTTTAAATATCAATATAAGGTTAAGTGTATATTCCCATAATTATAAAGGATCACAATTGCAACCACGCTTGACCTGCCTCCTCATTTAGCAAAGGTGTTATCTCATTATTTCAAAATTAATAACAATAATTGCCCATTATATCACATGGCAGCCAATTTCACTTATCATGTACAAATTAGGATTGACGCAATGCACATCAAAAGAATATGGCCACCAAATATATGTGAATCAACTAAATCATAATGTATTAATGTGGGAAGCAAATTAAGTCGTGATCATTCAAAGAAAGAATTTGCTCAACAAAGGCCAACTAAATTCCCTTCAATTTGACTAAATTAACCCTATTCATTCTACCACTGCTAGTAGCATCATCAAAGCATAAACTATTCAGTAGCGCCCAAATGTAATAACCCAGGCAAGGCATGATAACGCAAAGCATTCCAAGTTACAAAGTAAATTCCAAATAGACACCTGGACATTTTGTGACAATTGTCTTCACATGAATAATCAAGATTTCAACACGTATTCCTTACTTCACATAATATATAGCACATAAGATTATAGATAGTACCCAAAATGGAATTAAAAAAAAATCATATAGGTAGTGTCCGAGAACCAAACTGCCTTCACTATTTCATGAAAACCAGAAGTACTGAAAAGGGAATTATTATTATTATTATTATTATCATCATCATCATCAAGATAAATTGGCGTTTCAACCCCAAAAAAAAACCCTTTTACATGAGATTTTGGATTTAATTAGCCAAATAAAAAAAATCCAAATCAAACTGTTTTAGGGTTCATACTGCACGAGAACTTGATTTTCATGAACACCCAATCTTCTAATTAAAAAAAAAAATTCACAGCCATAATTAGAGATTAAATATGGTTCTGAAACCACTTGAAGAAATTTCAGATATATCAAATGATATAAATAACAGATGAAATTCCTATATCCCAAAGATCAATTTAATCATAAATATATAGTAGAGTTACCTGAAAGGGTTAAGGAAGAAGACAACAGAATTATAAACATCTCCTAATCTGACACTCAAAATGCAAACACAAGGGATCATAGAGAAATCCAATAGAGAAAGTCATGATATTTACTCCTCCTATTCCATAATAGGTTTTCTGTGTCATGGTATCAATAAGGCAACTAAGAATCCTATATATTGGCTAAGAGGAGGAGGGCCTCTCCTTGTGTCAGTAAGTGTTAGGCTAAGCCATATCACAGCAAAGCCCACACACAAGAACCCATAAACTACCCACAATAAACAGTTCTTAACAATAATTAGCCCAAAAGCAACAATGATCACAAATCATTAGGCTTGAATAATAATAAACTCTAATTGTCTGACATTCAATCAATTTGGGTCTAACTTAAATTTAACATTGATATATGTCAGTCTACAAAATTATTCTAACAAAAAAGTTATATATATGTATACACACATATGCATATAGGCTATGCATATCAGACCACCAAACAAGGTATAATTGGGGAATCTAAATCATGGCACGGGATGGGAAGGTCTGATGTTAGTATGCTGTGTTTTTTTCTGTTCTGCTTTGGTTTTCTATGTTTGGGACTTGGGAGCTGTTACTAAAGTTTGTGAATGTTTTCCTCTCCTCCTCTTCCTGAGAGTTAAGTAATTTCAGTTGATCGGGAAAAAAAAATCTGAAAACTAGATTAGGCTGCAAGTGCATGCTATCTGCATCAACTTATATCGTTGAGTCTCAGGTTATGGTGGACGCAGATGCACCTAGCCGGCTAGCCCCAGTAACCCATTCTTGAGGGATACTTATGGTTGGTTACATTCAGAGAATTTGTGTACGAATGTCCAAGGTGCACTAGCCCGTTATCACATATAACGCAAAGGACTCAGAGTGGTTATAATATAAATTTGGATATCATTATCAAACAATCGGAAATAAAGCATCAGGCTCTTTGAATTGAAATACAGAAAAGTATCAACTACCAAAGATAGAATAGAGTCCTTCATTGGACAAAACAAAATTGTTACCTGAACATGTAGCTATTGTTTTACCATTTAGTATTTATATATTTATACACTATATTAAATAAAATATAGAATATTGAAATTTGTTAGCATCAATTTCTTAATTTTTGTTGTAATATTTTTCTATGTCTCATTTCTATTCTTAGAAACTAAGGCAATTTGATAATTAGTTATATATTTTTTAAGTATATATTGTCAATATAATAATAATTTTACACCAAACTATCACTTTTATTCATGGAAATTGACATTTTACATTGAGAAAATGCATTACTAACACTTTTATGTGAGGAGTCGCCAATAAAGGAATCAGAGTCTCAGATTTAAAGAAGAAGAAAGCTAGGAAAATCTTTGAGAAAGAACTAAATTGAGTATTGTGAATATTCTTTGTATCGAATTATTGAACGTACATTAGTACAGTAACAAATGTTTATATGCACTACTAGCTTATACATAATAGAACTAACAGGAAGAGTGGTTGCTTCAACTAATTTGATAGTAATCTAATCCTCTCCTATCATCCCCTTTTGTGAGTTTGGATTTTGAAGGTAAAAGAAAGGGAGGGGAGGACTTGTAATATAATTTTGCACTACAAGTCCTCTTATCCCCTCCATTCCCCTTCAAAATCTAAATTCACAAACATACCGTAGAGGTCAAGGCGAAGGAGGGGACACTTCAGCTTGTCCCTAAATTTATAAAATTGGGAAACTGAGGTTGCTTTGGTAAACACATCAGCAACTTGATCTAATGATGGTACACGAGACACAGAGACTTTCTTTGGAACAACCACATCCCTAGCAAAATACAGATCGAGTTCAAAGCACTTGGTTCTACTATGAAGTATCACTTCTAGAATCTCACCAGATACCGTGGGATACCTCCCCTTATGATGATGACGATGACAAGGGGGGTTTCAGCTATTTTTTTAAAATTATTTTCTAGATATTTTTTATATTTATTGCACTTTTGACTTGTATGTACTTTATTCTGATATTTTGACTACTATTGTTGTTTATTTCTTTACGTGGTTTATTTGGCATTTTATTACTTTCTAATTTAATAACATTTTAATTTATAATTAAATAATTATATAAATAAATAAATTTCAAGTAATTAAATAATTTCTACAAACACTTCACATATGATAATTAAATTTGTCCAAAAAAATGACAGGTCTTACCCGTCAGCAATATATCAATATTTTAATCACAAATATATAAATCATTTGAACCTGTCGACAATAAATAAATAAAAAAATATTTTTTTATTTTGTTTAATTTAGAGTTTATATTATAAAACCGGTTAGTAGTATAAATTCTTGACGAAACTGCAAAGCGCGTTTGGTTTTTAAAATCCAAGTACCCTGTCTCGTAAAATATATATACGAGATTGTTAAATACTACAAACTAAACATAAAATAAATTGCACTATAATAACTTAAGATTCTTTTTATACAAAATTGCATTTAAATTTAATACATTACAACAAAACTATTCTTAACTTAAAAATCCCACAAAATAAAGTTAACAAAAACTAAAATTAAATTTATTATGATTTGCCAATTGTAACAAAATGCTCACTAAGCTCTAAAGATAATTCTATGTATCTATTACAACAACAAATACCTAATATATTACACATAAAAAAAAACCTTTAAGGTTACCATTCATTAAAATTAAATTTTAATAACAATAAATTACTGATTGATTGTTAAATTTTGTGAATCAAACTAAAAGTCTACAAAATATCATAGCTACCCCGACATCAAACTAAAATAAGATAATTAACATACAAATCACACTAAAAAAAATACTAAACTAAATTAAATATCCCAAAGTGACAAAATAAAACTAGAATTATATTTTTATCATAGTTGTTGGTTTATGTATCCTATATGATGACTAAACACTATGGGTAAGTATTTTTTATCTTAATGCTTTCAAGTTAATTAAAATTTACTGAACTGTCTAATCATCTTTGTTTAGTGTTTTCATATTTAAATTCAAAGTTTGATTAACATATGTTGTCGTTTCTGGGGTTGAGAAAAAGCAATATAAGTTGGCAGCATTAATACATTTATGAAAGAAGCGGATTGAGGCAAACAAAGTGATGAAAAGCTTTGCCAAAAATGGCAAAGGTTGATATTCACGTTGCTTTGCTTGTTCAAGTAGACAAGAAATGTGTGTTGCTGTTGCTGCTATGATATCAGACACAATGAAGAAACAAGTCAAAGGACTCTCTCTCTTACACCCAATGTTAAATTCCTTTCTGGTGCTTCAGCAAGGATGCACAACAACAAAGGCAAAAAGAAAGAGCAACCTCCATCATTGTCAATCTATTAGAAATGCTTAAATGAAAAATAAGTTAAAGACCCTCTCTCACATATGCTTCAGCAGACATTTTTGTTTTTGTTTCACACCAACACTGCCCAATATCAAAAACAAAAAACTGAAGGAGCATTCTTCATCAAAATGGAAGGATCATTTTAGAATGCATGTGAACAAGTCTCCAAGCCTCACCCAATGGTCATACTCTCACCCTCCTATAAAAGGTGACTTTGGAAAACTTCAACATCAAGAGGAAAAGATCAAAAACTGAGTGATATACCTTTGCAATCATCCAAATTCGAAATTGAAGCTGAAACTCATATTCCTCTCCTCTCAGTTGCTATATTAGTTGTTATTTTATTTTGAGAGCATTTTTCTAAGCTGTTGTATGAAGTGTAATATCTTTTAGAGTGATACAGCATATTGTACCAAAACACTGATATTGTTGGGCTTTATCTTGTGAAAATATAAGCTGTTGGATTGAGCTTGAAGAGGCTCATTGAAAATACTACTTGGGTTGAGCTTGGAGAGGCTTGATCAAAGAACACTCTTGTTTGTACTGGTAGTACAAGGATTTTAGTAGATACACTTAACTGGAGGGTGGGGACTGAATGTAGGTTCTAAGTTAGAGAACCAAATCAGTATAAATACTTGTGTCTAGCTTTTCTCTCTATTTCTCTTATATTATTTGATTTGCTGAACTTAAACTTCAGATTTTAACTTAGAAAAGCTTTTCAAAAATAGTTATTTAAAGAACTGTTTTTGTATCGTATTTCCTCTAAAAGTTCATATCTTATAAAAGTCAAGCTTTATTAAAATCTTTGAAATCTGATACTGCATTCTAACTGATAATATCAGCTTCCGTTTTGTATTTCCAAACCAAGCTTTCACTGGTGTTAACAATCTGAGTCATCATCATTATTTTCGTAACGAAAATCTCCTGCAATAATAGGAGACATTTGATTGAAAAGTGTGTTTAGTGTGCAGAAAATTTTTTAGGAGTACTTAATTCAACCCCCGTTCTTAAGTACTCTGATACCATCAATAGCAAATAAATAACAAGTACACTTAGAAAGTTTACAATTAATTTAATGCTACATTGATTTAAAATAAAGTTGAACAGAAATTATAAATAATATAAAATATTAACAATAATTTTTTTCCCAGCTTACTGATCTAACTACATTACAACATTCTATTCAATCATCCTAAAATAAAATACAAGCAAATTAAATAATGTCTTTACTTATATTTTTTTCATTTCACGAATTAAACTAAAAGATATGCTACCTAACTTAACATTCTGGAACTACAACAATACGCATTACAATAAATTCATAAATAAAATATAATGTTAAAATAAAATAGAAAATCAAAGAAAATTATTTGTACTGATAGTTTGCTTGCAATGTAATCAAGTATAGTTCATTCTCCATGGTTACCAGTACAACACCCACTACCTCCTCCTTTCCATTGTGAAAAATCGTCTCTGCCTTGTGTTTTCCACACTTCTGGAGATTGTAACCTCTGCCTCCTCCTTTCTTTTTCGCCTTTGAAAAATTTTTCCGGTTGAAACTATATGTAAATCAGTGCAAGTCATCCAGCCTTTAAGGATGAAAGCCCGCTACTAATTAAATTAAACTAAAACCGATTTCAACAGGGGTTTTTGCAGTGTCTGATAGGTGCAATAAGTCGAATACAATCGACTGCACAAGCACAATTGACTTTTGACTTCACAAATTGCGCTCAAAAGTCAATTTTAATAGACTTCACTCTCAGCCTGACACACAGCAGGACTTGACCATTGTAGTGTTGTGAAGTCGGTTTTAACCAATTTTATTTGGTTTCAATTTCAGACTTTGAATTTTGTTGCAGGGAAGTTGATTTAAATCAAGTTCTATTATATAGAAATTTGGACAAATATGTAAACGAGTGTAGCTTAGGGGATGTGTGTAATATCTTATTTATTTTATTTTTATAAATAATCATGAGTATTTGGGCATAATCGGATTGGATACCCAAATAGTTAGTCCAGTTCTCAAAACCACAATATTAGCCACTTCTATTTGTTTTTAAATGAGGTCATGAAGATAAATTCTTACATATTGCTAGAGTATATCGGGTGAGTAAGCCACTAGAATTAGTCTAGTGATGAGGAGTTTGAATAATATGCATGAGATTTTAAGTTCAAATTCCATTGCAATCAATATAATTTCAGAAGTACTGCAAAAGAAAAAATATCAAGTAAATATATACTTATACTCAATAACAAACACATTTCAACTAAAAGTAAAAATTAAGAAGTAAGTTCTAGTTGAAATGTTAATTTATTATTCAATATGAAATATGAATTTGTCTATGGTACACTAGGCGAAGTATACCCACCAGACATCCATATTCAATAACTGTGGCTAAATGATGAAAATGTATAGTTAAATTCATTCATTATACTTTTAAATGCATTTAGTCACATTTAATAATTGTGGTCAAAAGAGTTGTCGAGATACACCTAAGCAACATGTAAGAACTTGTGGATCTTGCCACCTCGACGAAACTTAATACTCCTTTCTTTTTAAAATATTCGTCTAGTTTCAGACAACTTTTTATTTTAAAATATATGTCAATTTTATATTTTAATAAAGTATCAATTTTGTTCTTCCAATACTATCCCTAATTAATTTCACATTTTTAAAATATTATATCTCATATTAGCCTTGAACATGTATTAATTAATGCTTAAGAATATATTACTTCATTCACTATATTTTACTTTATTATCAATATTATTTACTAGTTTTCTTAATATTTGTGTTTGGTCAAAATTAATTAATTAACAGATATTTTAAAAGGGAGTAATGAATCGTGGCTAAACTTTATATACGTATGGTCATCGTTGTCAGCTTCTTTTCGAAGATATTTTGTAACCTTAAACTCAAGGAATCATCGAAAAGTTTCCTTAAAATCAAATTGACCATATTCCTTTGTATCAAACGAAGTCATAACTCATAAGATGCCAAATTCCTAAAACAGGATCAAACGCACTATGGTGGGGGCACAGGTGCAACTTCGGCACAAATTATGGAATTCATTTTTCCAGATGGAAGATTTTATACTGCTAGTGTGATATCTTTTCGATCAGCACACGATGCTACATATATGCACCCCTTGACAAGTAGAAAAAGCTCGAAAGTAAAATGCAGACAAGAGCTGAGGGGATTTCCATGGGCCATAACTCCTATGTTCTAAATTTTCTTTATATATTTATTATAAAATATGTGGTTTCTTTGAGAATATTATCAATGGATTTTTATTTTTACTTTTTTTGCCGCCGGTGAACGCTTAAAAAATTTACAACGGCCACCTCAACCCGTTGGTAATTATCTAGCGATCAATGAAATTTCCACAATCCCTGTCTGTTAGTAAATCCGTCAGTATTAACACTTGTCAGTATACCCATTGATATCCTATGCATTTTTTGTAGAGTACGTGGTTAGCCACTAGTAAGATTGTGCTCATATTGTCACAAAATACTGTGGGAGTAGTATTTAAAACAATATGCAACTAAGATAGTAAAGACTAAAGCCAGATCTAGATCTGAAAGGACAATAGCCATGGACTTGAACTCAACTTCAGTGCTTGAGCGGGACACATCTTGTTGCTTCTTACTGGACAAATTTGAACCAACGTACACATAATAATTAGTGGTGCATGCTCTTCTATCATCAACATCTGATCCCCAGTCCGCATCACAAAAGGCCATGAATAAAAAATCTAGCTATATATGCACTTGTGAAATATAAGGCTGTGATGCAAATTGTCACTAAGGTACCTTAATATGCGTCTGATAACTTTGCAATGTTCCTCATGAGGATAATGCATAAATTGAGTAACTTTATTGGCTGAAAAGGCAATGTCTAGGCATGTGATCTGGTGATTGATTGAGAAAAACTTCTAAAGGTGATTTCTAGGTTTTTTTTATAAATAAAGGTGATTTGTAGTTTGTGTTTACGGAAGGGAATCTATTGAGCAGATAAGTAGCAGCTAGAAAAGCATGGTTACAGTAAGATAATGTTATAAAGGCAATAATTCTTTTTTACTTTTTTTCAGTTTGTTTCATAATTTTTTTCTTTGTGAAATGTCAAGCATATCTAAAGAGAGAAGCGCTTAAATATCACAATCCTATAAATTAATAGCATACTTGGTTTAATTTTTGTAACCTAAAATTATGATTGGGGTAAAACCCATAACAAATTAAAGAAGCTTTTATTTGGGAAAAATTATATGTGTACAATATTTTTGTAGAATATATTTATAACATAGATAAAAAGATACATGGTAGTAGACCCATCATCTTTTTTTTTTTACCTATATTATAAGTATATTATATTGTACAAAAAGATTGTATGCATTTCATTTTTCTTTACTTAAACTATAGCGCAGTTTGTAGCTTTCCAAAAGCTAAATCAAACATGTGATGAGTTAATAATAATCTAGGGCAATTATATATGAGTTGACGTTAAAATTTTGTGTCCATTTCTCTCTCAAGTCTCAACCTTTAAGTTCAAGCCATAAAGAGTCTTCGTCTGTTGAAAAGGAGGATAGAAAAGTGGTAGACCCGCATTCGAATTTATATAGGAAACAAACATCGTACGTACTAAACGAAGAATCCATGTTGCGACAAAAGGAAAAATGAAGAATCAATTCATGGGACAAAAGCAAAAAGGAGATGCTGAAAATGAAGGAATTTCAAATATATAGGATGATAAAAATAAACTATCCATAATAAACAGTGCTTAACAATAATTAGCCCAATAACAACAATGATCACAAATCGTTAGGCTTAAACAATAAACTCCAATTGTTTGACATCCAATTAATTTGAGTCTAAATTAATTTCAATATAGATTTATGTCAGTCCACAAAATTATTCCAACAATCTCCCACTTTGACAACATAAATCAAAGCATTATAAAACAATACCCAAATTAAGTTACAATATATGGGAGTAACAACATGTTAAAACTAAACAAGTACTTCCAACCAAATGGTCCAGAATTGGATAACAAATATCTCAACAATATAGAAAATTATACTCGAAGGAGTATTGATATCATATATGCAAGACACTCATTTCCCACTGAGCCAACAAAATGTGATGCATAGGTAAATGGGATACACAACAAAATTTGCATAACAATATGTGATCCTAGTGCAATTTCCAATCAAATGGCCCAACATCCGCCTAAGATGCTAAATGAGATCTAACAAATTTCAACACAATAACAAAATGAGACTAGGTCCAAAATGTCCCATAATGTGCGATATTGACACAAGAGTGTGCACAACACCAACCACAACAAATAACAACAACACAATAGCAACAATAACATCATCGACAACAACAATAATAACAAAATATGACAGTATAAGCATTTAACCAAGATGCTCTCTGAGATTCAATAAAATATCTCAGGATGACAACAAATTGAAAATGTGTCCAAAATATTTCAATAATTTGTCATTATAACAATTATATCCATAATTTGCCACGCAGGCTTGAATGATAGTAACATATGACATCATAATAAATATACAAAACTAGCTTCCACGAACCCAAAACACAAAAAGACCTCAATATACCCATACGAGTTATGTAACCGACAATAAACTTTAATGGCTAAC
This sequence comes from Dalbergia cultrata, assembly GCA_031216105.1. Lineage (NCBI taxonomy): Eukaryota > Viridiplantae > Streptophyta > Magnoliopsida > Fabales > Fabaceae > Dalbergia > Dalbergia cultrata. The sequence goes on along the minus strand of CM062353.1, from coordinate 21,591,973 downwards.
CTTTGGTTAGGGGATCAACAACAATACGTTCTGTAATAACTCGAGAATAGTTTATCACAACTTGCCAAATTAATTTTAAGACAACAATATAATGATAAAAATAGTGCACACTTCTCCCACTAATCAAAACATCATAAACATTTCCATTAGAGGTCACAAAATTTCAAAATACTTTAATGGTACAATAAATAGTAGTGGGATCAGTGATAACGCTATAATAGAGTACTCAATGTAAGTTTGAACTTATCATTATTCTCTCTAGCAACAAAAGTATAAAATAGAGAGACACAAGAGTGTAGAGTTGTTTCTATTTATAACAAAACTTCACAAAGTTGTTTAACATACTTTGCCTAAACAATATGAGAAGATCACCAATGTCCAATTGACATTGTACAATAAATATCTCATCTCTGTCATCGCAAACTAATAATCAAATGCTTATTTGAGCAAAAAGCAAGTTGCCAGCAGAAATATTTTAGACCTACAAACTAACAGTAAGGACATAATAAAACATGAAGTCTCTAACTCCCATTATAACAAAATTTTTAACATTAATGGAAGCAATGTCATGAGAAAATCCAAGAGATAGACTCAATAATGTCCTTTATGTAGGTCCTACACAATACAATAATGATAGAATAGCAAAGGAAAGACAAAATCATACAACAGACTATTATAATGAACATAAAATTAATTTGATTTTCTCACGTTCAATTAATTGGATGATTGATTGAACTAAGGCAGTTTGATTTTAAGTATATATTGTCAATATAATAATAATTTTACACCAAACTATCATTCAATAATTAACGTGTTCTCTATTCAAGAGTGTGGCAATATATAAAATAACAAGTTCATTAAAGCAAATTATACCAGTGTCGTGTTTACGATCTAATCGAGTCATGAATCGAGCGCGTTGGTACTGAAGAAGTTGATTCATGTGTTTGAGTTGAGTGTGCATTTTGTCAAGAATCAGTCTTTAGATTTTTTGAAGTGAATTCTGTTATGATATCATCAGAGTCGGGTACACCCCAAGTGTAATAAACACTTTCCGGATGTGAGCGGAAGCGCGCCCAAATTGAAGAGACGGAAAAATGGAGTACGGTGAATAGTAATTTGCAGTGGGGCCCACGTCACTATTCACGTGAATAGTACTATGTAGTGGGACCCGCTTCACTATTTATGAATAGTACTCGTTACTATTCACACCAACAAAATAGATCAAGATAATCAGACACCAATATTTTTAACGTGGAAAACCCTCCTGTAATTTTGAGGGAAAAACCACGGGCCAAACTCCGAAAAATACTCCACTATATTTAAAGAGTAATTACAATATAGTGTATCCCCAATGAGACTCTCTTCTACTATAATTAGTAGTATTATAGAGATCTAGAGAATATATCAAAAACCCCCAGTGTATACTCACACTACACTCTTGGAATTTTCTTACACACACTCTCTATTTTTCTCTCACTACAAGAAGCCTACACTGCTTCTTTCTTTACAACTGAGGAAATGCTTCTCGGTTCAGGATTACAAAATAAATGCCTTCAAGGCTCTATTTATAGATGATTTTTGAAAATTACTGTGCATGTTCTTGTGCATATTTCGGTGATACAATCAGTATTTCACATTCTTTGTGCATGTGCACAATAATCTCTTTGATTTTTCAGCAGTCGGTGGCTGCAAAATGCACACCACCGCCCACTTTTTCTACAATTCTCCACCTTGGCTGCATTTTGCTTGACTTTCAACCTTTGCAAATATTAACTAAGTCCAAGCAATGCTTAAACTTGTCAATCGGCAATGGTTTTGTCATCATATCGGCTGGGTTCTCAGCTGTGGCTATCTTCGAGATTGCAACAAGATACCATTATTGATACATTCTCGACAAAATGAAGTCCGGCGTCAATGTGCTTTGTCCTTTCATGATAGACTGGATTTTTAGCCAGATGAATGGCGCTTTGACTATCACAATGTACAATTGGTACATGTTGATTCAATCCAAAACTATCCAAAAGACCGTGCACCCAAATACTCTCTTTAATGACCTCGATCAATGCCATATACTCGGCTTGATGTTGACAATGCCATCGTTGATTGCAATGTCGCCTTCCATTAATAGTACATCCAAAGACTCAGAAGATATAGTCTTTCATTGACGTTCTTTTATCCAAGTCACCTGCATAATCAGAATCTACATAACCCACAACTCCACGGTTCTTCTGACCTTCAAATACCAAACAGACATCAGTGGAACCTTTTAGGTACCGCATGATCCATTTCACAACTTCCCAGTGTGTCTTTCCAGGTTTGCTCATAAATCTGCTTACCACACTCACCGCATGTGAAATGTCCGGTCTAGTGCACACCATGGCATACATGAGGCGCCAACTGCACTAGAGTAAGGTTTATGAGACATGTGCTCCACCTCTTCCTCGGTTCTCGGACATTCTTTCAAAGATAACTTAAAATGTGCAGCCAGCGGAGTGCCAAGCTGGTTTGGATTGATCCATATTGAAGCGTTGTAGCACTTTTATAATATAATTTTGTTGTGTTAAACACAACCTGCCACTATGTCGCTCCCTATGAATTTCCATTCCAAGAATCTTCCTTGCCGCACCTAAGTCCTTCATCTCAAACTCTTTTCCCAACTGAGTTTTCAACATACTAATTTCAGCCTTATTGCGAGCTGCAATTAGCATATCATCTACATACAACAACAAATATATCTTCGAACCATCCGAAGCTCCTTAGAGTAGATGCAATTATCATATTGGTTTCTACTATATCGATTACCAATCATAAATGCATCGAACCTTTTGTACCATTGCCTTTGAGACTGCTTCAAGCCATATAATGACTTCTTTAATAGGCAAACATGATTTTCCTTACCAAGACTTATGAACCCCTCTGGTTGACTCATGTAGATCTGCTCCTCTAGCTCACCATGTAAGAACGCCGTCTTCACATCAAGTCGTTTCTAGCTCCAAGTCAAGCGTACTTACAATAGCTAATAGGATCCGAATAGAGCTATGCTTCACCACGAGGAGAGAATACTTCATGGAAGTCAACACCCTCCTTCCGAGTATAACCCTTTGCTACAGTCTCGCCTTGAACCTTGGAGGCTCAATGCCGTGATTCCTTCTTTCCTTTTGTAAACCCATTTACCCAACTACTCTTTTCCCCTTTGGAAGTTGTACCAGCTCCCACGTTTGATTTTTCTGAAGAGACTCAATCTCCTCATTCATTGCTATCAGCCACTCCTTCGACTCCTTACTTTCTATTGCATCATGATAGGTACATGGTTCATCTCCAACTGCACCATCCGCCATAGCCAAAGCAAAGGCTATAGGATCTGCATCTAATGAGTCAAGTGCACAAGCAGCAGAATCCAGATATCTTTTTGGTTTCTGGATTTCTCGTCTTTCTCTGCCAGTTGCAATACTGTATGGCTCTGCTTCTCTGGTTGGTTCACCAGTTTCCTCATAGTCAGGTTCATCTTGTTGTTCTACTTCAGGTTGAGCAATCCCTGAAGTACTTGGTTGATTCATTATATCATTTTCTTGCTTCACCTTCCCACAGTCAATCTCTAGCTCCACCTGCTTCTTAGCACCATGATCTGTCTCTGCATCATCTAAGTTAGACTCCTTCTTCTGATTTAGCATTGCCGCCTCGTCAAAAGTGACATCTCTGCTGACAATGATTTTGGGTGAACTTGCCTTCTCTATACACCACAGTTTGTAGCCTTTCACCCCTCGTGCATATCCTAGAAATATACACCTTCTTGCCCTTGCCTCAAGTTTACCATCATTCACATGGGCATATGCAGGACAACCAAATATCTTTAAATCAGAATAGTTTACGGGTCGACCGGACTATACCTCTTGTGGAATCTTGATTAATAGCAGTTGATGGAGATGCTGCTACGGATATCTGGTGTATTATTGCCTCAGCCCAAAATGATTTGGGAAGTGTTGCGTTGATTCGCATGCATCTTGCACGCTCTAGAAGTGTTCTGTTCATCCGTTCTGCAACTCCATTTTGCTGTGGTGTTCTGATACAAGATGGTGCCTCACTATACCAAAGATTTCTGAGAACTCCTCAAATTCTTTCTTTGCAAAATTCTCCGCCATTGTCGAGTTCTTAGTCTCTTGGTGACCGCCCGGTTTGCTTCTCGACCATGGCCTTCCATTGCTTGAATTTGTCGAACACTTCTTCTTTTTTCTTCAGGAAATAAATCCAGACTTTTCTGGAATAATCATCTATCAGAGTAAGAAAATAGCGAGCTCCACCTAAAGAGTTAACAGGTGGACCCCAAACGTCTGAGTGGACATACTCGAATATTCCCTTGCTATTGTGTTTGCCAGAATTGAACTTCACCCGTTTCTGCTTTCCAAATACGCTTTCCACGAAACTAAGTTTACAATTCTTCAGACCTTTCAACAAGCCTTTGCCGGCAAGTATGGTCATTCCTTTCTCGCTCATATGACCAAGCCGCATGTGCCACAATCGTGTAGCATCATCCTTTCTTTCAGAGGATAGAACGCAGCCGGTTCCATCGATTGTGCTTCCTAGCAATAGATAGATCCCGCCCATGACTTTCCTTTCAATACCACCATTGAGCCTATGAATACCTTCAAGAAGCCACCCTCTCCAGTGAACTTGTACCCCCGATTGTCAAGGGCACTCAATGAGATCAGATTTCTACCCAATTCTGGTACATGCCATGCATGAAACGTCCTTTTAGTACCATCGTCCAAATTCACTTGCACATCTCCTTCACCAGCAATAGGAATAATTCTATTATCTCCCAATCTAACTTTTCCCTCCCTTTTTTTATAGGATGAGAAGAAGTTTCGATTAGGTGTCATGTGAAAGGATGCGCCAGAATTCAGGATCCACTCATTTCCAGTGTCACCTGTGAATACTGTCAAGGCGAACCAGATGCTCGGCATCACTATCTTCAGAACTTTCAATTGTTACGTTGGCAGAATCTCATGATTTCTCCTTTCTCTCTGGGCAATTTCTTCTGATATGTCCCGCCTGGTGACAATGAAAGCACTTCACAGATTTATGCTTTCTGGACTTTGATCTTCTCTTGCTTTTGCTTCCCGATCCTCTTTCTTGACTACGCCCTCTCGTCACGAACAATCCATCTGCAGGACCTTCGGTACTGGATCCTGCTACTAACTTCTGATGTTCCTTTATCATCAGTGATTCTTTGACATTTTTCATCGAGATATCGGATCTACCATAAAGTATGGTATCACAGAAATTATCATAAGACGGAGGTAGTGAAGTCAACAAGATCATAGCTTGATCAACATCTTCAACTTTAATTCCAGCTGCTCCAACATCAGAGATCATCCGGTTGAAGTCGTCTATATGTTCTTGCATTGATTTTCCTCCTGAATATTTGAATGTGTATAGTCGCTTTCTCTGATAAAGCTTGTTGGACAAGGTCTTTACAGAATATTTTTCTTCCAAAGCCTTCCATAGTGAATCAGCGGTTTTTTCATCCATGACTTCTCGCAGAACATTGTCCGCAAGACTCAACTGTATTGTACTCAGTGCTTTGACCATCATCTCCTTCTTCTTGTCGTCAGGTAATGACCCTGGGTCTTCCAACGCCTCTGCAAGACCTTGCTGACCTAGCAATGCCTGCACTTTCAGTTTCCATAGCCTGAAGTCATTGGACCCGTCAAATTTCTCCACTTCAAATTTTGGAACAGACATCTTGGATCTTAGTCGGAACCTTATCTTTGTGCAGTATCTTTGGAATAGTGCAACTCAATCAGAAACCGTGCACCAAGAGGCTTCCCAGGAAAGAGAGGTGGGTCACAATGGACACGCTTAAATACCAAGTCTTTCCTTAGCCGTAACCTCTTCAACCGCACTCTCACAAGATCACATTGTCTTCCAAAGAACAAAGAACCAAAAGGTGATCCTCAAGTATTAGGGAGAAACTCTTTTACGATGTGGAAGATCGACTAAGCTGCAACCACAGAGCATACTAAGAATAAATCCCACCGATCCAAAGCTCTGATACCACTTGTTATGATATCATCAGAGTCGGGTACACCCCAAGTGTAATAAACACTTTCCGGATGTGAGCGGAAGCGCGCCCAAATTGAGAGACGGAAAAATGGAGTACGGTGAATAGTAATTTGCAGTGGGGCCCACGTCACTATTCACGTGAATAGTACTATGTAGTGGGACCCGCTTCACTATTTATGAATAGTACTCGTTACTATTCACACCAACAAAATAGATCAAGATAATCTGCACCAATATTTTTAACGTGGAAAACCCTCCTGTAATTTTGAGGGAAAACCACGGCCAAACTCCGAAAAATACTCCACTATATTTAAAGAGTAATTACAATATAGTGTATCCCCAATGAGACTCTCTTCTACTACAATTAGTAGTATTACAGAGATCTAGAGAATATATCAAAAACCCCCAGTGTATACTCACACTACACTCTTGGAATTTTCTTACACACACTCTATTTTTCTCTCACTACAAGAAGCCTACACTGCTTCTTTCTTTACAACTGAGGAAATGCTTCTCAGTTCAGGATTGCAAAAATCGTCTGCTTCAAGGCTCTATTTATAGATGATTTTTGAAAATTACTGTGCATGTTACTGTGCATATTTCGGTGATACAACTGTATTTCACATTACTGTGCATGTGCACAGTAATCTCTTTTTGATTTTTCAACAGTCGGTGGCTGCAAAATGCACAGCCACCGTCCACTTTTTCTACAAATTCGCTCTATACGAAAATCAAAATCACTTTTAATTTATCCATGGAAATTGACATTTTACACTGAGAAAATACATTACTAACACTTTTATGTGAGGAGTCGCCAATAAAGGAATCAGAGTCTGAGATTTAAAGAAGAAGAAAGCTAGGAAAATCTTTGAGAGAGAACTAAATTGAGTATTGTAAATATTCTTTGTATTGAAGTATTGAATGTACATTAGTACAGTATAAAGGTTTATATGCATTACAAGCTGATACATAATAGAACTAACAGGGAGAGTGGTTGCTTTAACTAATCTGATCCTAATCTATTCCCCTCCTATCATCCCCCTTCAAGGTCAAGACGAAGGAGGTGACACTCAGCTTGACCCTAAATTTACGAAATTGGGAAACTGAAATTGCTTTGGTAAACACATCAGTAACTTGATCTAATGATGGTATATGAGACACAAAGACTTTTTTGATCAACCACATCCCTAACAAAATAAAAATTGAGTTCGAAGTGTTTGGTTCTACTATGAAGTATCACTACAAGAATCTCACGAGATACCGTCGGAGACCTCCCTGTATGATGACGATGAAGAGGAGATGTCAGCTAATTTTTTTATATTATTTTTTAGATATTTTTATATTTAGTGCACTTTTAACTTGTAGTTACTTTATTCTGATTTTTCGACTACTATTATTGTTTATTTCTTTACGTTGTTTATTTAGCATTTTATTGCTTTCTTATTTAATAACATTTTAATTTATAATTTATAATTAAATAATTGTATAAATAAATGTCAAATAATTAGATAATCTATACAAACACTTCACATATGGTAATTAAATTTGTCCAAAACAAAAGACGGGTCTTACACATAAGTAATATATCAATATTTTTCGACTACTATTATTGTTGCTTCTTACTGGACTAGGATATCAAATTCGAACTTTGTACACATAATAATTAGTGGTGCATGCTCTCCTATCATCAACATCTGATCCCCAGTCCACATCACAGAGGACCATGAGTAAAAAATCTAGCTATGCACTTGTGAAATCTGAGGCTGTGATGAAAAGTGCCACTAAGGTAGCTTAATATGTGTCTGACAACTTTGCAATGTTCCTCAATAATGCATAAATTGACTAACTTTACTGACTGAAAATGCAATGTATGGGTGTGTGATATGGTGGTTGATTGAGAAAAAGTTCAAAAGATGATTTGTAGTTTGTGTTCCTGGAACGGAATCTATTGAGCAGATAAGTGGAAATTAGAAAAGCATGGTTCTAGTAAGATAATGGTATAATAAAGGCAATAATTTTTTCACTTTTTTGTAACGTAAAATTATGATTGGGGTAAAAACTATAACAAATTAAAGAAGCTTTTATTTGGGAAAAATGATATGTATACAACATTTTGTAGAACATCCTTATAACATAGACAAACATGGTAGTACACCCGGAGAAATAAAAAATTGAAACGGATCCATCACCTTTTTTTTTTAACCAATATTGTAAGTGTATTGTACAAAAAGATTGTATACATTTCATTTTTTTTAACTTAAACTATAGTTTGCAGCTTTCCAAAAGCTAAATCAAACATGTTATGAGTTAAGAATAATCTAGGGCAATTATATATGAGTTGAATTTAAATTTTTGTGTCCTTTTCTCGCTCAACCGTTAAGTTCATGTGGCCAAGCATACACCGAAAGTCTTCATCCGTTGAAAAGGAGGATAGAAAAGTGGTAGATCCACATTTGAATTTATGTATAAAACAAACCATCATCGTACTAAACAAAGAATCCATGTTGCGACAAAGGAAAAATGAGGAATAAAATAATGGGACTGATGCAAAAAGGAGATGCTGAAGAGTGAAATATATATACACACATACGTATATATGCTTTGCATAAGCAGACCACCAAACAAAGTATAATTGGGCAATCTAAATCATGGCACGGGATGGGAACCCTCTTGTTCTTGGGGCTGTGATAGGGGATGTTCTGAACCCTTTTACAAGCACTGTTTCTCTAAGTGTTGTCAGCAACAACAGAGAGATTAGCAGTGGCTGTGAAATGAGGCCCTCTCAAGTAGTTAACCGCCCAAGGGTTGCTATTGGTGGTGAAGACCTCAGGGTTTTCTACACGCTGGTAATTAAATATTGACTACTAATCAAGTCTAAAAAACAAGGTTTGACGTTAGTATGCTGTGTTTTTTCTGTTTTGTTTTAGTTTTCTATGTTTAGGACTTGGGACTTGTTCTTAAAGTTTGTGATGTTTTCCTTTGCTCCTCTTCCTGACAGTTAAGTAATTTTAGTTTATGGGGAGCACCAAAAAAAAAAAAAATCTGAAAACTAGATTAGGCTGCAATTGCATTCTATTTACATTAACTTATATAGTTGAGTCTCAGGTTCTGGTGGACGCAGATGCACCTAGCCCCAGTAACCCATTCTTGAGGGAGTACTTACACTGGTGAGTGTTTTTTTTCGTGCTTCTGTCTCCCTGTTAATTTCTATCTTTGTTTGCTAGAAACAATGTTGAAGTTGGAAATGGAGGAATAAAATTAGTGGGGCGAATGAATAAGTTCTAATTCCAAATTAACTTATGAGCTATGAGATATCCTTACAAGTTAAATTTATTTCGGTTTATAAAACTGACCTTTATTTAACTAGTGGAGTAGGAGAAATGTAAATGTAGTATCTCTATACAAAAATTACATTTTTAAAATTTAAACTCACAGTTGTCAAGATTAATTACTTACCATCTCAGCACATCATTTGTGAGTCCAAATTTATATACTTGAGTCTACTGTTGTTCAAAGATGATAATTGTTTTAACGTATCCATTGATAATGATGTATGTTATCTATACATCATTTTTATTTACTATGTTCTTACATATTTTTTTAATAACAAAGTGTAAATAATACGTATTCCCTATACTCTCTCTCTTGCTTTGTAGTGTGAGGAATAAATAATTTTTTATGTTGAAACAACAAATTAAGTCCGTTATTAATCTTCATCTGCTATGTAACGGAGTCGCAGGATGGTGACCGATATTCCAGCTACCACAAATGCTACCTTTGGTAAGTACGCGTATTCTATTTCTACATGTTCATATAAAAGTTGTTTTGCCAGTGTTATTGATAACCGGTATTGGTGAAATTTTTATAGATAATCAAAGTTTTCAAGTTGTTTTCACACGCTGCATGCATCAGTACTGAGAAGGGTTAGCATCAATGGGAACATATATTAGACCAAAAGACTAAAGTAAATTTAGTCAATAAAGAATTTATTATATAGTAAAATTAGAAGAAACGAAATTTATATAAGGATAAACAACAAGTGACAGCTAATAAATAGATTTTTTGTCAACATAAAATTTTATTTGATGTAATTTATTATTGCTATTGCTATTGTGATATATTTTTATTTATGAAATTAAAGGGTTTGTGGTATTATTGTTATTATTTTTCGTAAATTACTCTAGAGGTAACGCCCCTATATACAATTAATTAACAATAGCTCCCCCCTCCCCCCGCAGCTCGGGTCGTATATTTTAATACACCATTTATATTAAATATAAGCACAACAATGGGATTAAAATAAGATTTTGATATTGATAATTAAAGCAACTGTATAATGCATGTGACAAACAAACGGACATGTTTTGAATGCATAATTCATTCTACCTTCAAATTATCCACCTGATTATATGAGCTTGTCCACTTTCGCTTTTTCTAAACATTTCATAGCTGAGATAAATCTACGATTCAAAGTTATAGATAGGGATAGGGCTAGGTTCTGTGCTCTATATTATTCAATTTGAATTCTTTTATCCCGTCTTTTTTTGGATCAGTGAGTATATCACTTTAAAGAGTAAAATAAAATAATTTTAATTTTGGATCAATAAAATTAAAAGTAAGACCATTTTCACTTTATTAATCTATGAGTGAAACCAAGGATCCAAATCCTATACATATATAGAGTAATGCTAGCATTTTAATCAACATGAAAAAATGTTAGCATTTTTATTGGCATTGTTTTGATTGAAATTAATCATATGTATGTAAATGAAAAGATTTAGTAGTGTATATAAATATGTATTTTGTTAAAAAAAATTATATAAACATCTAATTATGTACTTTTATATTTGACTTAATCACTCGTCACTTTTTAAAAATTGTAAAAATAAAAGTATACAATTGAATCACATTGTAAACCTTTGTTATATTTACAGTACATTAAAGTTAATCTCATTGTGTGTGTAAAATACACTAACAATGTAAAAAAGTATTTACTACTTGAAAGGTTATACAAATAGAATAATTTGATTAGGATGGCAATATATCTCTTGTATACATGTATGGTAAAAAATTTTACATTATTAATCAATCATATTTTATCTATGAGAGTCAAACTCTTTTAATAACATATCCATAATCAGTTAATAGTATAAAAAAAAGTTTTATAACAATAGTTCCATCAAAATTAATTGTACTATTTTCTCCAAGAGATGCGAATATCAATTATATGAATCTTTCCTTTTGTTTTCAAAACTACTCGCCTCCCAGCTGAATTTTTCTTTTCTCTTAGCTGAAAATTATTGAATGTTACAAATGTATCCTAACTGTTTATTTAGTTTTTGAGTATAATTAAGGTTTAATTGTTCTGTAGGTCCCTATAATTTCACTTAATTTTCATTTAGATCCTCATAATTTAAAATTTTTAAGTAGGTCCCTATATAGTATATGAGATTTTTCAATCATGTTCCTATCGTTATTAAAAATGAAATATTCTATAAACATTCTATCTCCATTTCTCTCTTTACCCTCTCATAGAAACGGAATAATATTCTATGTATATTTCATTTTTTATAATGACGGATTTGATTGAAAAATCATATACACTATAAGGATCTACTTAAAAAATTTTAAATTTTAGTGACATAATTGAAAATTGAGTGAAATTATCGACACCGGCAAAATAATCAAACATGTAATTAATGCTATTTGGTGTTCATGGATATCTACCAATATGGGTGACATGACAACATTTATGCAGGGAGAGAGGTTATGTTTTATGAAAGCCCACAACCTTCGGCAGGGATTCATCGGTTTGTGTTCGTATTATTGAAGCAATTGGGCAGAGACACTGTCTTGGCGGCTTCCCAATATCGCCATAATTTCAACACCAGAGACTTTGCTCTAAATAACAATCTGGCTCCTGTCGCGGCCGTTTATTTCAACTGCCAAAGAGAGCGTGGATGCGGTGGAAGGAGAATGGAATAAGTTTGGGCAAACTTGATTAAAAATGAATCCTAAATAAATAAGTGCTCTCTGTTTTTCCTTCTTCTTTGTGTTTTCTCGTTTTCGGTCAATAAAAATTTTCAAAAAGGAAGCAGAGATGGAGCTGAGGGGATCTCCATGCGCCATAACTCCTATATTCTAAATTGTCTTTATATATTTATTATAATAAATGTGGTTTCTTTGAGAAGGGCATATGCTAGTATTTTGTATTGGCCCTTTCAAGTAAAATTTCTGGCACCGCTAGTGAACGGAAGATTAATTACTTCTTGTCTTCTTCCAAAGTCAGGGCACGCCATTAGCAAATTTCAACAAAATTACTTATGGTTGGTTACATTCAGAGAATTTGTGTACGAATGTCCAAGGTGCACTAGCCCGTTATCACATATAACGCAAAAGACTCAGAGTGGTTATAATATAAATTTGGATATCATTGTCAAACAATCGGAAATAAAGCATCAGGCTCTTTGAATTGAAATACAGAAAAGTATCAACTACCAAAGATAGAATAGAGCCCTTCATTGGACAAAACAAAATTGTTACCTAAACATGTAGCTATTGTTTTACCATTTAGTATTTATATATTTATATACTATATTAAATAAGATATAGAATATTGAAATTTGTTAGCATCAATTTCTTAATTTTTGTTGTAATATTTTTCTATGTCTCATTTCTATTCTTAGAAACTAAGGCAATTTGATAATTAGTTATATATTTTTTAAGTATATATTGTCAATATAATAATAATTTTACACCAAACTATCGATCAATATAATAATGTGTTATCTATTCAAGAGTGTGGCAATATGTAAAATAAGTTCATTAAATAGTATAACAATACTTCCAATGGACATGAGTTTAGTAAGGTTGGCCAAAACTCAATACCATCAAAACAAATTATATCAGCGTCGCGTTTACGATCTAATCGAGTCATGAATCGAGCATGTTGGCACTCAAGAAGTTGATTCATTTGTTTGAGTTGAGCGTGCATTTTGTCAATAATTAGTCTTTAGATTTTTCAAAGTGAATTCGCTACACACGAATCAAAATCACTTTTATTCATGGAAATTGACATTTTACATTGAGAAAAATGCATTACTAACACTTTTATGTGAGGAGTCGCCAATAATAGAACTAATAGGAAGAGTGGTTGCTTTAACTAATCTGATCGTAATCTAATCCTCTCCTATCTTCCATCTAACGGTGTGTTTGTGAGTTTAGATTTTTGAGGAAAGGAGAGAGGAGGGGATGACTTATAATATAATTTTACATTATAAATTCTTCCATCCCTTTCAAAATCTAAATTTACAAACATACCCTAAAGATCAAGCCAAAGGAGGGGACACTTCAGCTTGTCCCTAAATTTATAAAATTGGGAAACTGAGATTGCTTTGGTAAACACATCAGCAACTTGATCTAATGATGGTATACGAGACACAAAGACTTTCTTGGGAACAACCACATCCCTAACAAAATACAGATCGAGTTCAAGGCACTTGTTCTACAATGAAGTATCACTTCTAGAATCTCACGAGATACCGTGGGATACCTCCCCTTATGATGATGACGATGACAAGGGGGGTTTCAGCTATTTTTTAAAAATTATTTTTTAGATTTTTTTATATTTATTGTACTTTTGACTTGTATTTACTTTTTTCTGATATTTTGACTACCATTGTTGTTTATTTCTTTACGTGGTTTATTTGGAATTTTATTACTTTCTAATTTAATAGCATTTTAATTTATAATTAAATAATTATATAAATAAAAAATAAAGAAATAAATGTCAAGTAATTAAATAATGTCTACAAACACTTCACATATGATAATTAAATTTGTCCAAAAAATGACAGGTCTTACCCCTCAGTAATATATCAATATTTTAATCACAAATATATATAATATAATCATTTGAACTTGTCGGCAATGATTAAATAAAACAATATTTTTTTATTTGGTTTAATTTAGACTTTATATTATAAAACCCGTCAACAGTATAAATTCTTGACAAAACTGCAAAGCGAACCACAGCGCATTTGGTTTTTAAAATCCAAGTACCCTGTATCGTAAAATATATATACGAGATTGTTAAATCCTACAAACTAAACATAAAATAAATTGCACTAAAATAACTTAAGATTTTCTTGATATACAAAATTGCATTTAAATTTCTTACATTACAACAAAACTATTCTTAACTTAAAAATCCCACAAAATAAAGTTAACAAAAACTAAAATTAAATTTATTATGATTTGTCAATTATAACAAAATGCTCACTAAGCTCTGAAGATAATTCTATGTATCTATTACAACAACAAATACCTAATATATTACACATAAAAAAAAACCTTTAAGGCTACCATTCATTAAAATTAAACTTTAATAACAATAAATTACTGATTGATTGTTAAATTTTGTGAATCAAACTAAAAGTCTACAAAATATCATAGCTACCCTGACATCAAACTAAAAAAAGATAATTAACATACAAAACACACTAAAAAAAATAAAATACTAAACTAAATCAAATATCCCAAAGTGACAAAATAAAACTAGAATTATATTTTTATCATAGCAAATAAAAAACAAGTACACTTAGAAAATTTACAATTAATTTAATGCTACATTGATTTAAAATAAAGTTTAATAGCAATTATAAATAATATACAATATTAACAATAAATTTTTTCCCTGCTTACTGATCTAACTACAGTACAACATTCTATTCAATCATCCTAAAATAAAATACAAACAAATTAAATCATGTCTTTACTTATATTTTTTTTCATTTCACGAATTAAACTAAAAGATATGCTACCTAACTTGACATTCTGGAACTACAACAATACGCATAACAATAAATTCATAAATAAAATATAATGTCAAAATAAAATAGAAAATCAAAGAAAATTACTTGTCCTAATAGCAAGCAATGTGATCAATAGTATTTAGATGATATAGTTCATTCTCCATGGCTACCAGTACAACACCCACTACCTCCTTTCCACTGTGAAAAACCGCCTCTGCCTTCTGTTTTCCACACTTCTGGAGATTGTAACCTCTGCCTCCTCCTTTCTTTTTCGCCTTTGAAAAATTTTTCCGGTTGAAACTATATGTAAATCCGTGCAAGTCATCCAGCCTTTAAGGATGAAATCCCACTACTATGTAAAGTCAACTAAAACCGGTTTCTACACGGGTTTTTGCAGCGTCTGATAGGTGCAGTAAGTCGACTACAATCGACTGCACAAGTACAATTGACTTCACAAATAGTGCTCAAAAGTCAATTTTAACAGACTTCACTCTCAGCCTGACACACAGCAGGACTTGACCATTGTAGTGGTGTGAGGTCGGTTTTAACCGATTTTATTTGGTTTCAGTTTCAGACTTTGAATTTTTTAGGGAAGTTGATTTAAATCAAGTTCTATTATATAGAAATTTGGATAAATATGTAAATGAGGGTAGCTTAGGAGATGTGTGTAATATCTTATTTAATTTATTTTTATAAAAAATCCTGAGTATATGGGCATAATATCGGATTGGATACCCAGATAGTTAGTCCAGTTCTCAAAACCACAATATTAGCTACTTCTATTTGTTTTTAAATGAGGTCATGAAGATAAATTCTTACATATTGCTAGAGTATCAGGTGAGTAAGCCACTAAAATTAGTTTAGTGGTGAGAAGTTTGAATAGTATGTATGAGATTTTAAATTTAAATTTCATTGCAATTAATATAATTTTAGAAATATTGAAAAAAAAAGTATCAAGTAAATATACCAACTTATACTCAATAACAAACACATTTCAGCTAAAAGTAAAAATTAAGAAGTAAGTTCTAGTTGAAATGTTAATTTATTATTAAATATGAAATATGATTTTGTCCATGGTACACTAGGCAAAGTATACCCACTAGACATCCACATTCAATAAGTGTGGCTAAATGATGAAAATGTGTAGTTAAATTCATTCATTACACTTTTAAATACATTTAGTCACATTTAATAATTGTGGTCAAATGAGTTGTCAGGATACACCTAAACAACATGTAAGAACCTGTGGATCTTGCCACCTCACTGAAACTTGATATTCCTTCTCTTTTGAAATATTTACCTATTTTTAGACAATTTTATATTTTAAAATATATGTTAATTTTATTCTTCTAATACTACACTTAATTAATTTCACATTTTTAAAATATTCTATCTAATATTAGCCTTAAACATTATGCTGTATTAATTAATGCTTATTATTATTAGTTTATCCACTATATTTCACTTTATTTACTAATATTATTTCACTTTGTTTGGTCAAAATTAATTAACAGATATTTTAAAATGGAGTAATGAATTGTGGCTAAACTTTATGTACATATGTTCATCTTTGTCAGCTTCTTTTCGAAGATATTTTGTAACCTTAAACTCAAGGAATCATCGAAAAGTTTCCTTAAAATCAAATTGACCATATTCCTTTGTATCAAACGAAGTCATAACTCATAAGAAGCCAAATTCCTAAAACAGGGTAAAACGCACTATGGTGGGGGCACAGGTGCAACTTCGGCACAAATTATGGAATTCATTTTTCCAGATGGAAGATGTTATACCGCTGGTGCGATATCTTTTCGATCAGCACACGGTGCTACATATATGCACCCCTTGACAAGTAGAAAAAGCTCGAAAGCAAAATACAGACAAGAGAAGATTCTTGGATATTGCAATTTTACTTTCTGAACTATAGATTTTTTGTCTTTTAATGTTGTATAACTTTATATAGAATGTTGATATATTCTGTGAACAATCAATTTATTTTTTTTTTCAATTTGAAATGACGTTAATTTCGATATATTATATAAATGTGTAAAAGAAGCTTTTCAAATCGTATCTTAGATCTTGTATCTTTAGATGTTGTTGTTGAATAAATTTTAATATTTTCTTTAAAAAAATTACACTATTATCCAATTATATACCCATATTTGTAACAAAATTTTAAGGTAATGTGTGGTTAAGTTAAATACTTTTACTAATATGATAATACATGATTGAATGTCTTTAAATATTTTTTACATTGATAATGTATCAAAATTAAGTTCATTTAAAACCTCAATCACAATAATTTAGGTTATAGTTTAGCAATTTATACAACATTTAAAACTTATTTAATACATATAAATGAATTTTTTTAGTTAGGAGAATTTTAGACATATAAACTAAAACGATATATCAACACTCATTAAAGGCAATGAAAGAAAGTGGTGGATAATTTGGTTTCTCACTTATTTTGGAGTTTGTAATAATCCCTTAATTTTAATTATTGAATCAAATAGTAAATTGAATCAACGATTAATATTAATGATAAAAAATATTTTAAATAATTTATTAAAGATGAATATAAGATTGAAAACACCAAACCCCACCTTCCCCCTCCATTACTGCCGCACACTCTGTGACGTCATTGGTGCTATTGAAACTCACCATCAACACCAACAACCCTTCCACACCTGCACCAGATTTGTCTCTAACGCTATAAAAATGGTGATGTTGCCTGTTAAAGTTATTGCTCCGAATGAGACGAATCTTTATCCATCTCCTCATTCCACCTATGGCATCATCCATCATCATCATCATACGTTGAAAAGGTAAAGTTATTGGCGTTAATTATTAGTAAGCATTATGAAAATAGCTACATTTTTTCATGTAGCCAATGATATTGAAATTGGCTTTGAATTTTCTAGTCATAGGCTTTACCATCCCCTCCAATTGACTAACACAATAAATGAGATAAAGAGATATGCATCGAACTGTCCACAGTTTTTGTTAAATAGAAAAGAAAGCATGAGAGTTTTGCACCATAAGCATCTTCTACATTGCAATTAAAAAAAATGGATGATGACAAACCCAAGAAGGGGAACCGAAGATTACTGAAAAAATCTTTTGACCCAAATGCATCATCATATGTATTCTTCATATTCTATTTGCATATAGCAACAAAGCTTCATAGCTTTACTAGATTCCCCCAATTTTGACACCAAGACAACGTAGAGATAAGCAACGGCGGCGGTGTGAGGAAATGGGTAGGTGAAAGAGAATAATTGTGAGTGAGGAATTAAAAATTTAAAAGAGGTTGATTGTGTAATTTCGATGACATTAATTGAGGACTACATAAAATTCCAAAACCTTGCAGGACGAAATTATTCTTCAATCTTGAAAGACACTTCTTGAGAGAACAAAATCCACTCGAGTTAATCTTATCACTTCGATTTGAGGTATACCTTTGATGATGGTCCTCTACTGTTGCCGGAAGGATCATAAAGCGACCCAAAAAAGGTTATTCTTAGTTCTCACATTGGCTTCAACGGCACAATAATTACGTGGCTGTAGCGTGACTTTGTGGCTCTTTCAAGGGTCATGTTACAATGGTTCCACATATGTTTTGGACATTTTGATAGTCCATCTTTTGTGACCGTTAGATGATATTTTAGCGGGTACAGATTTAAACATAAAATAATTATTTAAAATAATAAAATGAAGTAATAACTTTTATATTACCTAAAAGACCTAACTACCCCTCCTCTATTTTCCTCTATTCATTGCAACGCCCTCCTCCACCATGGCAACCTCCAATTGGGGAAGCGGCCGCCGCCCTCTCTCTCTCTCTGCCATCACCGGCAAGCGTGAAAGGGGTTCCAACAAGGCGTGAATCCACACACTGCTTTGACGATGATTTCGTGATGTTCGTGAGTTGGTCTCATCCCTGAGCAAGTGAACATTGACGGCGGCACTCCACAGCAACCAAAGTCGGCAACATGGTTGTGAGTTGGTGATATTCTGGTGATATGCTACTGATTGTTGATAATTCCACCGGATGAGAATTATTTTTAAATCTTTTGCTGTTCAAATAGTCTTTGTCGGAAATTTAGATCCACTAATGAGTATGTGGTTATTGGTTCATAAAATCTAAATCTAGATATAATACAAGTAGCATATTCTTACAAAATTGCAAAGCCATTTTTGAAGGTTTTTTGAATAAATTGAGCACAAACCAAATAGGTCGCACCTTTATTTGTTGACAGAGGAACATGGCCTTGAACTGGAATAGAAAAAGAGGCTGGTGGCAGTGCTAAAAACTTTAAGATTAGAAGAGGGCCACTTTAGTAATTTTGAGTGTTTTCAAGGGTAAAGCATGAGAAAGTCGAAAACATACGCAGGACCTGAATAATCTGTGGGCGTAAGCTTTTGATGGGAAAATAGATAAATTTATCAACGATGGTGGAATATGTTATATTTGTTCCTGGAATCATGTGGAACAACTATGCATTCCATGTGTTCCTGCAGTGCACAACGATGTTTGAGAGCAAATAGGGTGAGTTTTTATATGGGGATCATCAGTTTGGGACGATCAATTGACTATGATAATATAAAATTCTTAAACATTACCCGTCCTACTTGATAAAAATTGTCAAAAATTAAACAATATGTATATAAAAAAAATATCTTGATAAATGTAGAATATTACATGAATTGATAAACTGTATTTGTTTAGTTATTATTGTTTATCTTGATAAATGTATTGAATATTTATCTAACATATTTATATTAATGGTATAAATAAAAAATGATAATAATACTACCTACGCATTGTAAATGAACAATATTCTGAAATATTAAAAAGTAAAAAACTGACAGTTATTATAAAATTGAGAGAATATTATTAGTTTAATTTCATAATTTTTTACATTGCCATACAACCAAATTATTCCATATGGATGACTTTTCAAGTAGTGGGTATGACACTCAACTACTTTAACTAATGTGACAATACATGAGTAGATGATAATGTAAAATGTCAACATATATAAATTAAACTCAATAATATTACATGTTCATCCATATAAATTTTTTTCCCTCTAACCCCCTTCTCTCTGTGCATCTATTCTGGTTCCTCTCCATATTTACGTCCATATAAATGCAACTCAGCGGCCCTAAAACCACGGCGAGACCCTCTCCCAGTCTCCCCGAACCCTCCGGTGGCTAGAAGGTTAGAGGAAAAATGCCACATCTCCTTCACATATTGGCATAAATAAATACAAATATAGGAAGAAATAAGAACTAAATCACACATAATTTAACGTGATTTGACTCGGAGTAATCGTTGGAGGTGCATATAAGAAGATATGACCCAAAAAAATTTTAGAGAGAAATCAACTTTAAATTAGTTTAGATAACAAGTAATTTTAAAAGACTTAAATAGTTACTAAATATTATTTAATTATCTAAAACTTGTTAAACGGTATTTTGAAGTTGTTTTCTTCTGTCTTTTCTCTCTAATTCACAAGATAAGCCCAAAAACAACAATAAAGAACAAGGGAACTGAATTTCTATAGTGGCTAACATGATTAGGGATGTCAATGGGATGAGTTTGGGTGATTTTTTACTCAATACGACTCTGTCCTGCACATTATTAACACTAGTTTTAACCTGTTCCGTCCCTACCCACTGATCTTCAAATATAAACCCACACCCGCCTCTACTAGCTTTTATTTTTAAAAGAAAATGTAGAATTGTTATAAAACCTAATATAAAAGAGCTAGAGTTTTAAAAAATAACAAACAAGAAATCAAATAAGTCAAACACAATCGTATAAAATACAACAAATGTTAATATTTATTAAGTATCTGAAAAACCTCATAAGCAAGAAAACAACAAACTAAAAGCTTAACATAATCATTTAAATTACAACAAATATATCATCATGTCTTGCCTCACAACTCTTCAACTTATCATTCTTCAACTTCTTTATCCTCCTCCTCCTCTTCATCATTAATCGCTTGATAGAGTATTAAGATTATGGTAAACTTCTTTTTCAATATATGTATAGAATTATATTTTTTTCAAATATTTCTATAGGGTGCGAGGTGAATAGGGATGGGTTCACCTTAAACCCTAACTCGCCCCGCAAGCAAAACTCACTGCTTGCCTACCTGTCCCGTTGCAAGGTGGGTTTAAAACCCAACCCAAGTGGGGAGGGGGGCGGGGATATTAGAAACAAAATGACATGGTAAAGTTCGAAGATTTGAAAGGTCTCAATTTTTCACAGAATTTGGAAATGTTTATTGAGTTCATAAACTTTGCATTGTTGGGTGGGTTTGAAATTTAATTGAGAGGAAAGTTGCAGGAGAGGAGGCGGTAAGTGGATGAGGGGCTAAAGGTGGAGGAAAAAAGCAAAAGGTGTGCAGTGGAGAGATGCTGAATGTGATGGTGAAAGGACTCTAATGCAAATTTAAAACTACTTGTGTTTTTGCTAAGAAGTCCTGCATCAGATAGTTCCAAACATATGGTGGACTTCCTTCACAATTTTCTAACTCAAGCAAATCTTTGTGACAAGTTGCTTATGAAAAGCTACATTTAGAAAACTGAAAATGTTTGCACATAAGGAGCTTGAGCCAAGCAAACAAATGGATCAAGTTTCTTATAAAAACCATTAGAAGATCCATTAGTAACTCCATGAAAATTTCATTGATAAGGATAATTTGGAAACACAGTTCTTAATAAAACTAATGATGATGATTATTCTCCTCTCTTGTAACAAAACACTGGACTTCTCTTTTTTGGGTTTTTGTGAAAAAGATGCACTAAGAGAAGAAACTCCTTCTCTATAGTAACATAGCGAAGGGTACTCTTTATTGCACATAAATCAAATTTAACACGCAAATCATGGTCGTGAAACTGGAGTTGACCGCTTTCAGTACCAATTATAACAATTAAAATAATGCTGGTTTCCTAAAAGAACCAACTCTTAAATGACTAGTGTTATGCAGTTCCAAATTATGTTCAACCCAGAAAGAGGGGGATACAAAGTTTAATTATAACACCAAACCCAATCAACTGGTCTTTGGATCAGGCATGGGGAAGAGGCCAGCGCTTGCACCCCTTGGTGGTGCAAAACCCAAGAACTTCTGCAAATTTGTTCTGATGCTAATGGAACACAAGAAGTATAGAAATGCCATGGAACAATCAGTGGGGTCATTACCCTGCAACCCACGATGGCTCATCTTCATAATAAGCCCAAAAGGCTTAAAGGGCAACTTGGCAACCACCTTGCCTTCGAAGAGCGAATTCAGCAATCCAAACACAACGAAGAGAACTAGAGCCACCACACCCCCGGACTTGAATTTGAAGAGAGACAAGTCACGACTGGATTCTTTCAGGCTCGTCTCAACCCGGTCAATTTTTTTGGTCTTGGACTTCTTGATGTTGATCTTGTTGCTGTCTGTCTTCATGATCTCAAGCTTCTTGGAGGCTTTATCAATTGAGGACCTAAGGTTCTTGTAAGAATTGGTGCGGTAGATAAGAACCCATGAGATGGCCTCACAGACAATGGCTGTGCAGAAGGAGATACCCACTACAGTAAGACCATCTGAGTACTTGAAATCTGAGAAGGGATAAGCCATGGAAGGGAAGGAAGAAATTTTGACGAAATGAGAGAAATCGAACTTGGATGTTGATCTGAACTGTTGTTTTAAACGTCCAAAGCCTGTATAAATACACAAACGTCAAACCATATATTACACCATTGGGAATTGGGATAAGATGAATGACGATTATATTCCAACCTATTATAGGTTTATGAGTCCTCATTAGAAGAAGGAAAAATGAATAACAGCCTTTAACAATCCAACAAAAAATGGAGGGAAGGAAAGGAAAATAGTATGCAAAAATGAGCAGCAGCAACTTCGTGCGCAGCAATATAGTACTTAGTTCTTAACCCATATAGCATAATCTTGAAATAGTAAATACAGAATTATGGATATACCAACATCTCCGAGTTATTAACTAATGTATCACAGAATAAAATGAACCCAATTTGGTTCTGAATTTGTTTGAACAACTGTTGTCCTTCAGCGCCTCAAAGCAGAACAATTTAACCATCATAGAGCTTGGCCAACAAACTCAGACAACTTGCTGTCAATGTGTTTATGTAGAAGTAGAACGTGAAAAGCTAAAATGCAGAAACCAAAAACTTAAAAAGGAACAAAATTCTTCAAATACAAAGCTAAAAAAATAATCTACATGTAGGTACTTGTTTCATATCTCCATTCCTCTCTCTTATTTTCAATAAAACGCACATATCATACATAATGAAAGTGCAACGTGAAAAAGAACCAGCAGCAAGTTGGGACTTATCATTTATGTTTTGATGTCATATGTAAAATGCTCAAACTGTGGTAGAAGATATAAAGTTCAATGCAATTACAGAGAGTCAAGAATTTGAGTCTTTCGATACAGAAAGTGAGCAATCATTATATTATATTCCCTAATAAAGGAAAAACTTTAATGTTCTACAACAAGATTATAGGATGATTTTACCTGGCCAAGCATGGAAGATTCCCTTCAAGTATGTCCCAGTTTGATAAAAAAGACTGCAGATTCCGAAAATAGGAAAGTCATGCACAGTGCAGAAACAGAATAGCAATATGGCAGCAACAAACACTGCAAGTACTCAACAATTCAGATCACAAGACACTTGATCAAACTAGAACACATTTCCCCATTTGTTTTCTGCCATCATTATAATTAATTATCATTCAGTTTCGCAATATAACTTCTATGAAGCACTTTCTTAGTAGATCATCCACAAGTGTTAAAGAACTAAACAACTAGCTTACTGTGCATTTAGGATTAACATTTTCACTAATATACCAACAAATTAAAACATATATTTTGTCATGATAACAAGATTTGAGATCAAGTGATGAATCAGAGAACTTGCCAATATTCTTCATACACCATTTTATTTCAAAAGCCATCAAAGACTGAGTGAGATTAACTCTCAAGTTTTTTGGAAAAAAAAAATCATTTCCTTATCACATGAATTGGGACTCATAAAAAAATCACACAAATAGACATTAAGTGTCTTGTTATAAATCAAAATGGGCCACCCCCTTATCTGTTCTGCAAAAATCTCAACTATTCGGTTATTCAGATACCATGACTAGAGTGGAAAATGCTAACCCCCATCGGAAATATTCCCCTTTTACGGAATTTTCACTCTAAGGGTCTCTTTGATTTTAGATAACGGTTTTCAGTTTTAATTTCCTATTTTCAGTTTATTTCTGCTTTTAATATTTTGTGAAAGGAAATAGTGAACACTAAAAAATCCAATTTTTTAGTTTTCATGTATAGTTTTCACTATTTCCTTCACAAAACCATGAAAACAGGGTAAATATTGAAAATGGAAAACAGAAGACGAAAACCGAGAACTCAGTTTAAGCAACGAATGAAGCTTAGCTTCATAGACCCCAAATTGGGAGATAGTAGAAAGAAGAATAAATACGAGCAAATAGACAATTAAAGAGACCAAAATTGAGAAACCTAGAGTTCAAAAGTGGGTCATAGATCCATCCGAGTTACAGTGATAGTTGAACAGAACATAAATAAAAACTTCCAAAAAAAAAATTAGAGGAATGAAAGGAAAGCGGGAGGTGGAAGAGAAGAAGGGAAAAAGAGACTCACGAATTTGAAACACGATTGAGAACTGAGGGTGCTCTTTAGATCCAACGAAGAGAGAGAAGGAAGATGAAGAAGAATAATAATTTAAGCTGCGGGAACGCTGACGGAGAAGATAGACGAGAATTGCTCTCTGGGCTCTGCGGCTTTAATCAAAGGCTTTCATGCCAATCGTATAAGGCCCACGTTTAGACCCAAAAAAAACCACGTCATGGATAAGGAAGTAAGTTTGACAAAACAAAAGAACAGGAATTGAAGAACATTGAAAACGTTTCAATAAATTAGTCCAGTGTGAACAAAAAATAATAATAAATTTAATTTCTATATATTGATCGTATGAGATTTTTTTTATATTGTTATTTAATTAAATCATTCCATTTAAATAACTTTTCAACTAACAAGTGTGAAGCTCTACTAATTTTGCTAAAATGGTAATAAACTTAAAAAAACTTTTATATTAAGCTTAAAAAAATAATTACTCTAGTTAAACTTTTAAATTAAAGAAATTAAAAATTATATAATTTATATAATATACATTGTATTTTAGAAATATAATTTCAATGTTTTATATCGTATATTATGATTTGTGACAACAAAATAAAAGTTAAACTGTTAATGGTTTCTTTACTTTTAAATTCAAATAGTATAATTTAAAATATTGAAAAAATAATTTAAATATTAAAGTATATTGGGTAAGAATTGAATAAGTAATTAAATAATATAGATTCAATTTATATGCATTGACAATGTAAAAGTTTTTTACACAGTCACCAATTATGTATTGTTATATCTATCCTGATAGTTGACTTTTTTGTCCACTCCTTAAAAAGTCATACAAAATATACAATTAGATTGAATGCTAGTGTAAAACGTTTTTTCATTATTAATACATAGAAATTAAACTCAAATAATATTCATTATTTGCATTTGGTTGAGTTGTGAGAGTGATTTTAGTTTGAGCTTAGCCTATTAGTATTAGTTGAAAGGGTGCAAGTATAGTTTCATTAGCAGGAAGAGCGGAGTTTTTTTATTGAAAAAATGGAGAAATATTAAAAAAAAAAAAAGCTCAGAAGACAATGTGATAGAACAACGGATTCTAATGAGCATATTGTAGTTCATATTTTTAATGGATATGTAAGTTTAATTTTTCTACTTTTATTATCAATTTAGTTTATTAAGTTAATATTTTGTTCTTGGTGTGTATTATTTTATTGTTTTAATTTTACATACTCATTTCTTAATATAACTTTTAATTCTATTCTAAGTGTAATTTTAGATTTTTTTTAATTCATTTTACGTATAAAATTTTATAATTAAATTTTTTTGTGATTAATAATTACTTATTTTTTACTTAAAACAGGAAGAAAGAAAGTTCAAGCCCAATCATATTTTTTTTAATCATCCACTGAAAGATGTAATTATTAAGCACCTAAAGAGTGCTGGTTTTTACCATGTTGTGCAAATAGGTCGAGTGGAATTGAATAGAGGTCTAATAAAAGCTTTAATAGAACAGTGGTGGCCAAATACACACATCTTCCATTTTCCACAGGGAGAAATGACGGTAACATTAGAAGATGTCACCATACAATGTGGACTCCCCATTAATGATTCACCAGTTAGTGGATTTACATCTAGCAATATTGAACAACTGCAATTGAAATGTTTTAGTTTGCTTAATGATGTACCTCATCCACACGTATTTAATAGAAATGCAATTAATTTAAATTGATTACAACATCATATAAAATATCTTAATACTAGAAATAAATGCACAAGAGTATATGTTGGCCCTCACAGGCACTTCTTTAATACCCGATAAGACCACCAATGAGGTATATGGAAAATACTTGTTGGTGTTGGAGGATCTTACTCATGTTGGGACTTTTAGCTGGGGTTTTGTGTGCCTCACTTGTCGCTATGGCAATTTAGATATAGCGACACGCATAACTACAAAGTAAATTGGCAGTCCTCTAGTTTTGTTGCAAGCATGGGCATGGAGCAGGTTGCCTTATTTGGCTCTTGTGTCAGTACCACCCAATTTTGTCAGCTTCCCTTTAGCTTCCAAGTTAAAATTTTTCTTGATTTATTTTGTGTCAATATTGGCATAATTGTAATAAATTTGTATGTTTCATGATAGATGACCACACCCATTCTATCCTCATGGCGCGGGTCTTGTAAATCATCTACAGTTAAGATGGATGTTAGATGAGATGCAATCTGATCAAGTAGCAATTAAAACATTATTTAATTTCGTGTAAAGTTAAATTAAATAATTTTTTTCCATATATCTAATCTAATTTATCTTTGTATTGTAGATTATATGGCAGCTATATAGGACTGCTGAAGTTCAGACTGTGGTTCCAGATTCTATTCGAATCGAGCAAGGACGGTGGAGCAATATTGTTCCACTAATTTGCTTTGAGATCATAGAGTGACACCCATCTGATTGCATGAGGTGACAATTTGGGCTTCTCCAACCTATTCCTGATTTGCACCCAAATCTAGAGAGGGCTCATAATAAAGATTTGAGGGGGAAAGAGGACAACCTTGATTGGTTATTAGTGCATCATCAGTGGGTGGAGATGTGGATGTAGCGAGGAGACCATCACTTGGTTTAAGAGCCCTTGTAGGGATAGCCCATTGATTTCCACCCCACAAATGCGTACTTGTCATGGTATATGCATGGATAATACTTATGTGCCTCTATGATTGACACCACTAAATCAGGATGATGCAAACTCATTACCTCAGTCGTCGTCAACGCCACCACCAACCCTACACTCACCATCACCATCACCACCACACTCACCACCACCACAAGATAGGTTCACACTTGTCCAGGGGGAGGTGACTTTGGACTTGTATCAATCATCTGTTGTGCAGGAAGAAAATGTGTATCGTACACAGATGCAATATCCATTTCAAACTAGGGGGTTTGCAGGTTTTGCAGGTCAACCTAGGGGTTTGTAGGTTATATATTTCAATCTTGGAGGTTTGCAAGTCGGGTAGTGGAAGTCAGGCTAAGGGGTCCGCTAGAGTAGGAGATGTAAGTGAGGAAGACCAATTTGGGGGGAGCTAACCATGTGGTGGAACAAGATGGAGGAGGTGCAAGTAAGTATAACTTGCATGAAAATCCCCCATCAACTAGCAGATATACCCCACCAACAATCAGAAAACTAAAAGGGAAGGGGAAAGCATATAAAAGGTGGTAGTAGTACTTGATTTGTTATAATTGTATGGTTTTGTGATTATGTTACCCATTATATGATATAATGTTGTTCTATTTACTTTCATTTGGCTATTTCAACAAGAAAATATTTTCTATTTAATTGTGTAAATAGAAAATATTTACATAAAAAAATAAATTGACATTTGACAACATTTGTAATAAAATAATGAAATAACCAAAATGCATCCAATTGTAGAATTACAAAAACACCATTAGTAAGATAAGATAACAAGAAAATAACAAGAAAATGAAATAACATACGGCAACAATAACTGAAAATGACACCACTACATGTAAAATATATACTACTATCACATATACATCATTATTTGGATTTTGTAAATACATGATCATTATAATATACTACTATCATAATAATACTCATTTTTCCTCACTCAACATTTTTTTCTTTCCATTACAAAGTGGGGACAGGAAAGGAGAATACAGACTACAACCAGAAAAAAAAAAAAATTGAAGGAAGTTACTGAGTGTAATAAATAACAAAGGAAAGGATAGTGGGTCTTTAAAATTTGTCTTTGAGATGGATTTATATACATAGGTGAAATAATTTAAAATTCTGCACCAGTTACTCGTGAAAGTCATCCTCCTATCACTTTGAAATCACGACTCGAAGATAGTTTACTGATAAAATTGAGTTCATGTTTCAGTAGATGGCAGGTCGTTCTGAGCATGACAATTTCCAAGAGCCTAGCACTACTCACAGAACAGTTAAAGTGTGCTATTGGTGGAACATAATTTGCTGGCCATGATTCATTTCCTTTAATTTTTTTTATTGGTTTTATCCTGCCTTAATCCGCCAGCAGAAAATTCTTTACCTTTATTTTTTGTTTTATGTTTCACTATCCGCAAGCAGCGGATTGTTTTCCTCCTCACCCCCCTTCCCACACTTTGTAATTTCTCAGGAAACTCAATATGTGTGTTTTGATAAGTAAAATTTCATAACCAAAACATTGACGACCTGTTAACCATCAGTATACCCATTGATAATGGGCATCGATATCTCGTTTATTTCTAGCAGTGGTTGTATCATTTGAAGCCTTACGATCAGATTTTCATCTCACGTTTTGTTTTTGAAAAGAAAGAAATTATTCAATTAACCAGAACAATCCAGACGCAGTACATGACGAACAATGTCAGGGGATGATTCACCCAAGTTTTTCGTCTAACATATTTAGTTTTACACTAACTATGCATTATTGTAAAAGTATTCATTAATATTTAAAATTAAAATGAATAATCATATTAGCCGATCTTGTTCATAATTTTGGTATATAGGTTTTTTGCTATAATAACTTTGATATGTAGTATATATTCTCCAATGTTACTAGGTGTCAGAGATTGAATTTATTAAGTTTTAAGTTAAGTTACTTGAAAATTAAAATTCTTAAATCACTTTAAATTGATATTTGCTTGGTTAAGTCCCTTGGATTATGAACGTGTGGTGTGTTTCTTTTTGCGTTTTGCCTGGGCTGCTAGCGTGGTTTATTCCCTAGAAACTTGCACTTTAACGTGAGACTCAGTCATTTGTTATCCTTTTTTTGTTTTGCGGGGGGTGGTGTAGGGGGAGTTAAAACAATTGTAAATATGCATAAGTTATATTTTTTTTAATATATATTTAGGTGAAGAGTGGAAATGAGAATAAATTTTTCATGACTAAATTTCATATATAAAATTACACAAAAAGCAATCATAAAAAATTTTATCATCAGATTTATCCTCCAATGAAACATAACCTTAACATAATATGAATTTACTAAATTTAAATAAGGATAAAAATTCTTTTTCCTCTTTCTCCCTCACTTTCTTCCTCACCTATACCCTAGCAAATTTTCTCATCCAAAGTTCTTTATTTGAAAAAATTTAACATAGAAATTGAAATAAAGATAAGGAATATTTGATCATTATATTATTTGCCGTTTACCAATTTGAATAGAGATACGGAGCTTTTTCTTGCTCTCTTTCCCTAACTTTTATTCCTCACCAATATTGAGTGAGTAAAGGTTCATTTTTGTTTTGAAACTATATGTATGCTTTATTTTTACTTAATAAAATTATCAAAAGTGATTTAAGGAGTAACTATTTTTTTTTAACAATTTCAGCAACTAAATTGATAATTTTTTAATTTAAAATATCAAATGATCAATATATAACATTTATTTGGATATAGTAAAATTTCTTATCGAAAATTCTTAAGAGCTCATTTGCTTAAAGTTTCTAAGAAAAAAGTGTTGTTGTAACAAAAAGATAGAGTTTAATTTTTATGCACAACAATGTATGATTTTTTATATGGTTATCCAATTAAGTCATTCAATTTGAATGACATTTTAAGTATAGTGGGTGCAAAACTCAATTATCTTTGCTAATGTGATAGTACATAGTTTGATTAGATGATAATGTAAAAAGCTAATACATCAAAAGTAAACTCTAAAATATATATTAAATTTGAAATAATTGTACAAATTTTTCAAAAAATGAAAACCTAAAGAATACTTTCGTAAGAAAGAATTAATATCTGAAAAAAAATTGAAAACAAATTATATCATAAATAAGAGAATAAATAGTATTTTTTAAAAAAAAACTTAATTATACGCATTCTGGAATGGTGCCATCTCAACAATTTTTTCCACTCCTTTTTTCGCCTTTTAACTAAACATTTAAAAGCGTTATCCAAGAGAATTTAATTTTGATACATTTACGGTGTAAAAAAGTTTTATACCATCATTCAATCAAAATATTTCATTTGGATGACTTTTTAAGTAATGAGTATAAAAGTTAACTATCATGACTTATATGACAATACATAATTAGTTGATTGTGTAAAAAAATTTTACACTATCAATGCATAGCAATTAAATTCTATCCAAAATCTAGTCAGTTTAGATTTTGAGATGCAGAATCAAACAAATTCAAGATAAGTTAGTTAAAAGGGTTCATCTTATCGGAGAGTTAGTAGATAGATTAGCCACACAAGGTAGTTGCCACAATTGCTTATAAATACTGCACTAAGTCCTTCTAAGTTCTCTTATTTCCTCCCTTTGCACTGTGAGCACAATGGCTGGTGGACACATTACGAATGGCTCCTCAAAGGGAGAGGAGTATCCTGGCAAACTCACCTTTCGTGTCTTCATCACATGCGTCGTTGCAGCTTTCGGAGGCTTAATCTTCGGTTACGACCTAGGCATCTCCGGTACAATTTAAAAGCTTGGTTTTCATCTTCTAACTTATGAGACAATGTGACATATTTGGATTTATCTAACCAGTACCCATTAAACAATGGTTAATGAATCAAGAGTAAATAATTTTGCGTTATGAAGATAAGTTTTTAAATTTTCAATATATAAGATTCACTTAAAACTTCTTAACCTTGAATTTTTTTTATTTTTTGGTACCTTAACAATTACCTTTAAGGTATCGGCTAGTAAAACCCAATTTTTTAAATGAGTTAGTGACATGAATAAATGTATAGGTGGAGTTACGTCGATGGATCCTTTTCTGAAGAAATTCTTCCCGGATGTTTATGAAAAGGAAATAAACATAAAGCCCTCGGATAACCAGTACTGCAAATTCGATAGTCAAGTTTTGACATTGTTTACTTCATCACTTTATCTGGCCGCTCTTGTGGCATCACTTGGGGCATCCACCATCACTCGACTCTTCGGAAGGCGCCATACCATGATTGCTGGCGGCGTGCTCTTCCTCGCCGGTGCTGCCTTGAATGGCTTTGCTCAAAAGGTGTGGATGCTTATTGTTGGCCGCATGTTGCTTGGCTTCGGAATTGGATGTGCCAATCAGGTAACGAGTTTAATTAATTTAATTTGGACCTCGATGTTTTCACATCGTTGTTGTTAATTAGCATACCATTTCTGCACTTTGTATCTCACGTCACGTAATTTGATGGTTAGGGTTATCACATTGTTTCTTGTTGTATGAATAGCAAAATATTACAGAAAAAGCTAATTATTGTAATCTTTACTATTTTTGTCCTTTGATATAATTTACTTAAAAAAATGCTTTTATTCTTTCTAATCCAATCCAAAGGCATCAATAGAATAATCTCACTCACTCATTACATGTGTGGTGTCTGATTGTTGATAAGGTGCGCTGTGTGTGTTTTTGTTGATAAGGACGTTAACCTTTTTCTCTTTTCTTTTGTTTACAGTCTGTGCCAATCTATGTGTCCGAGGTTGCTCCTTACACGTACAGAGGAGCACTTAACATGATGTTCCAACTGGCAATCACTATTGGCATCTTTGGGGCCAACATCCTCAACTACCTGTTCGCCCAGATGAAGAACGGGGAAGGGTGGCGCTACAGCTTGGGCTTCGCGGCGGTCCCAGCAATAATGATCATCATCGGTGCAATCTTTCTCCCTGACTCGCCAAGCTCCTTGATCGAGCGTGGCAAAGACGACAAGGCCAAGCAAGAACTGATCAAGATTCGAGGAACCGGCGACGTGGAGGAAGAGTTCAAGGACCTGGTTTCGGCTAGTGAATCCTCTAAGGCTGTGAAACACCCTTGGGCCACTCTGCTGAAGAGGCAGTATAGGCCTCAACTCGTGATGGCCATAGCCATACCCTTCTTCCAGCAACTCACTGGCATGAATGTGATCACGTTCTATGCCCCTGTTTTGTTCAGGACCATTGGTTTTGGTGGCACCGCTTCCCTCATGTCTGCTATGATTACTGGAGGATTTAATGCACTTGCTACTCTTGTTTCAATTAGTACTGTTGATAAGTTTGGGAGACGTTTTCTTTTCCTCGAAGGTGGTACTCAGATGTTCATTTGTCAGGTATGCTCATTAGTCCCTTTTTTTTTTTTTTTTTAATAGATTTTTCCAATGTGCTCCTGGTTATGGAATTAGAATAAGAACAGTTCTCACTGGAAACTAGAATTTAAAAAAAAAAAAAAAAAGATTCTGAATGAATTAATTTTGTTTATTTTTGGAAAATTAAAGTGGAGATTAGTAGAATTAATTCATACAATAAGTTACTACTTAATTAATTGGTTAATTTTTTACTGGAAAATTATTTTTTAATTGGAATTTTAAAATTTGTAATAAATTAATAATTTGTTGGATGCTATCAAGAGATGATTTAGTAACTAACAAAAGGAACATGGATAACAAAAAAGAAAAAATAGTTCGAGTCGTGCCTATTAATCCATATTTCTTAAATTTAATATGAATTGTTTTAAAAGAAATAAAATTAATTTAAATATATAAGTAGTGTTAAAAAATAATATTACAAGTTACTGCATAGTTTTATAAGTAGTGGTAGAAATTATTGAATTTAATTATGATGTTCTAAGTTATTTAATGGACTTAAAAGAGAAGTTTAATACAATACAGAGACAACAAAGTATAATTACCAATGCAATCTTCTTTTATATTGTATAGATAAGTATAGGTAGATTAGGAACATCAATGTATTCTTAAATCCTTACCCAGTAGCTTAAGGGTATTGATTAGAGTTTTTTGGTGAATGGATGCAGATTGTGATAACAGCAGCAATTGCAAGTAAATTTGGAGTAGATGGGAACCCAGGCCTTTTGCCCAAGTGGTACGCCATACTTGTTGTGGGATTTATCTGTATCTATGTCATGGGATTTGCATGGTCTTGGGGTCCTCTAGGATGGCTGGTCCCCAGTGAGATCTTCCCACTTGAAGTACGATCCGCAGCTCAAAGCATCAATGTCTCGGTCAACATGATCTTCACATTTGCCATTGCTCAAGTTTTCACATCCATGCTGTGCCACATGAAGTTCGGGCTGTTCATCTTCTTTGCGTTCTTTGTGCTTGTGATGAGCGTGTTCATCCACAAGTTCCTGCCAGAGACTAAGGGAGTTCCTATTGAGGAAATGTCGGTTGTGTGGCAGAAACACCCTTACTGGAAGAAGTTCGTGAAGCCCGCTAATAATGAGGACAAAACCGCCAAGGCAGATCCTGAATGTTAGCTATAATTAAGCTCGAGTTTTCTATTTTGTTTAAGTCTCTAAACTATGATTTGGGCAAGAGCTTCTATCCATTAGCTTTTACTCAAAACCATTATTTTAGAGCTC
Source organism: Dalbergia cultrata (assembly GCA_031216105.1). NCBI lineage: Eukaryota > Viridiplantae > Streptophyta > Magnoliopsida > Fabales > Fabaceae > Dalbergia > Dalbergia cultrata. The sequence continues at coordinate 21,558,100 of CM062353.1, read as the reverse complement.
TTAGTTGTTTGAGTGTATTTTTTTTTTCACAAACTTTTGTTGGTTTAATATTCTGATTCTGAGATTTTAGTTAGGAAGACAGACAAATGTTTAGATTTCGGTGGATTATTTCATTAATTTCCTTTATGTTAAGTCCTTTTTTCTCCCTTTTTTATGGGTTTAAATATTATTGCTATCATGCATGGTTATTTTCTTTGTTTTATTTTTTTAATTAACTATATTATTCTAACACTTGAAAATGAATATACAATTAGATATTCACTTTTACATGTTAGAATAATATTTTTATATTTTTATTTTATTTTTTATTCCAATGAGAGCAAGTGACAAGTTATATGCTTCAAAGAACTAAAGAAAAAATAATCTTTATTATGAACATATAATTAACTTTAACAGTCATTGAAGTGCAAGATTAAACTCATTTTTTAAGGTGAATTACAGTTATCACTTCCCAATCAGTTCGGAAGTCAAACAAATAACTAATGAATATCTTAGTCTACTTAATTAAAACGTGGGTCCTTATTTCTTCAGCCGTGAAAATCTTAACGATTTGGGAATTCAAATATCAGTTTGCGGATTTTTCGTACACAAAAAGCAAACCCCAAAATGAAAGACTCTTCTTAAAGAGCCGTGTTAACCAACAACCAGTTGAAGCACTTGATTTAACACTTGTCAATTGTCAATTACTTGATCATCCAGCATGTTGGCATCCGATCTTCCCGTTTCTAGGATTTTATTTTTAAATTTATGAAAATGGGTCAATTGCAACGGTTTAAATTCAGAACTTTATACATACTACTCAAATCTCTCATTACTGGAACAATTTTAATGGCTTCACTTTTCTGGATTCTCCCTCTAAAGTTTCTAGTTTGTAATAATCCAAGTCCTATACATACTATCCAAATCTCTCACTACTAGAGCAATTTTACGCCTGTTTGGTTTTACTTTTCAATTTCATTTTCTAGTTTTTAGTAATTTGTTAAGGAAAAAGTGAAAACTAAAAATGAAAACCGAAAACTAAGAATGTGTTTTGTTTAAGCGTTTTCTCTCTTCATTTCAATAAAAATGAAAATAAACCCAAAAATACGTTTGGTTGTGTCTCGGAGAAAATGTTTTCATGGAAATATTTTCTAAAAGATCCACGAAACTGAAAACAGCAATTTCACGTTTCCTTCATTTTCATTGTCAATAGTTGGAAAGATGAAAACGGTGAAAATGTGGTGGCATATTTGTAATATTAATGACATATGCTTTCTTTTCAATATTTTCTTCACAAAATTTGAAAAACTAAAAAACTGAAAACTGGAAACTGAAACTAAACAGACCCTTAGTGGCTTCACTTTTCAGGATTCTCCCTCTAAGTTCTCTACTTTGTAATACTCCAAGTCCTACTACTTCTATTACAATTATAATTTGGATTCCTTATAATTGTATAATTTCCCATGTGGATATAGATTGCTGAATAACATTTTGTTGGTATAGTACTTTACAAAACTCACCATTAGATAAGTCTGTGTCTTATAGATAATGCTTATAAAATTTTAAATTAATGTAAAATTATTTGGTAAAACTTCTTTCTTTGATATATTTTTATAAAATTTTTAGAGTTAATGCTCATTTTAGTCCCTGACTTTTAAAATGAGTTAAATTAGTCCTTAATATTACAAAATCTGAGGCAAGTTAGTCTCTCATTCCACTTTTATTTAACATTTTATCAATTAAATGCTGATGTGTAATGTTAGTGATATCTTATCGTATCATGTTTCATTTGAAATAAAATAAAATTTAAGATAACTTATTTTAGTATCTAAAATTGCACAAAATGAGTCATTTTATGACTTAGAATGAATATTAAAATAACTCATTTTGTATAATTTTGAACATTAAAACTAGTTATTTTAAACTTTATTCTACTTCAGATGACATATTGTATGTCAAGGTATGACTTAAAGTTATCTATCATAATTTAATTGATAGAATATTAAGTAAAAGTGGGTTGAGGGACTAATATGACTCACATTTTGCAATTTTGGGGGCTAATTTGACTCATTTTAAAAGTCAGGGACTAAAATGACTTACGAGTATAAAGTGAGGGACTAAAATAAATATTAACTCAAATTTTTATGTATATTAAAGTCAACGTAGTGTATTAAATTGTATTAAAAATTTCTTCAGCCTAAATTTCCTTTTCCAAAAAAAATGTATTAAAATAAACTTTGATGGTTGGTTCAAAATTAATTAGTTCAGTTAGCCTAATTTCAAATTGAAGGCAAAAGATAAGGTAGATGATAAAAATGAAAAAGTTAGGAATAAATCAAACCAATTTTAACCTTTTTTCCCTTTAAACTAGTGCCTTGCTAAAAATGGTTCAAATAAAAATTAATTTTTTTTATAATTACACCAAACAACATTCATTTAAAAATAGCTCCATTATACTGTACTTATATATAATGCTTTTAATTTAATTTGTCAAGTTGTATAAAAATAAACTAATTTATTATTGCTTTGAAATTAATTTAAAATTGATTTAATTATCATTTTTCAAATTATTGGAAAAGTATGTAAGAATAAATAGAAAAATATGGTATTAGATAAAAATTGTTAGAAAATATCAAAGTGGGGTACGCTCCACGCGTAATAAACACTTTATGAATGTGAACAGAAGCGTGTTTAAATTCATGGAGAGTAACAATTAAATAAAGCACGTGAATAGTACTTTACAATGGGATCTACTTGTCACTATTCATACCAACATAAATAAATTAAGAGAATTGCATACTAAATTTTAATGTGGAAAACCTTATATAATTTGAAGGAAAAATCATCGCCCTTCTATAATTTTAAGGAAAAATCATGGAATAAACTCCGAAAAATATTCCACTATATTCAAATTAGAGTAATTATAATATAGTGTATTTCTAGTGAGACACTTTTTTACTATAATTTGTAATATTACATAGACCCAGAGAATATACTCAAAACCCTAAGTGGATACTCACATTACACTTTTGAAATTTTTTTATAAACACTATTTTCCTCTCACTACAAAAAGCTTACACTACTTTTTGCTAATAAGCTAAAGTTTCAGATCGAGATGGTTTCAAAGTGAGATTTGCTCTCTATTTATGAGGGCTTCTCACGCATTGCATTAAATGCAATTTTACATCCTCGACTGTATTTCAATTTTGGGTGGATTTCATAGAAGAATTTCCTTCTATTATTTATTCATTGGCGTATTCTATGTGGTTCACATTAAGTTAGGTAGTGTTTGGTAAGAGGGATGGGGGGACGAGGACAAAAATACAGGGATAATGAAGACGAAGATATAAAAAATATTGTCCATGTATCGTGTTTATTTATGGAATACAGAAATATAGGGACAGGGACAGTGGAGACAGAAATACTGCCGTTGACCAGTGGCCAGCCGACGTTGAGAGTTGACTGGCGGCGCAGGTGGCTGAACCACCATCAGAGGTAGTTGCCAATTTCTATCTCTGTTTCCCATTCCCACTGTCCCTACTTCTTAGAAGGATATAACTACAAGAAATTTTTATCTCTATGACAGAAAATTTTTCCGTCTCTGTATCCCATCTCCACCACCAAACATCAATTTATATCTTGCCCCCTTACCAAATGTTGCCTTAGTAATCAAGTTGGCCACCAAAAATATTTCATTTGAAAGACTCCTGAATTGACTTTTTCACCCTTTTATTAACCTTCTTTCTTCCTCTCCTGTGATCAATCTCTGTAACGCCACTTTGTTCACCCCACTGCCTCCTTTGTTAAGTCATGATTTTTAGCAGTTAGTTTCTCCTTTTATTTACTAGAGGAGTGTTTTATAAATCAGAACTTTCTTTTCCTTTGTTACTCTCTACCCCCACCACCCCTATTGTAGCACTTCACCTAACCCATTGCTTTGCCTTACCACCCATCACGGTACTGCTAGCACTTGACCCAAATGAAATGGTGAATGGAATTTCTCACCTAATCAGAAGAAAAGTACACAATCAGTTTTTCCATTCAAGAACAAAGATGCTTTCTTAAAGTTGAAAGACATTGACCAAAAAGAAATTCTTCCCATGAGACGTTGAGAAAAAATATCTTCATGTCAAGGAAGAAAAACATGCCAAATCCATTCGACGAGGGCATCCACCTGTTTGCCAATGCTATGGACAAGGGCGCAAAGCTATTCCTTGGTGTATTTCATTGTCTATGTGTTTCTTCTTCGATCTTCTTTCTTGTGGTGTTGGATTTCTATGATCGACATCCAATCCTTGACTGGTTAGCGATGAGGGAGGCGTTGCAGGGCCCAGCGAAGGTTTTCACCTTTTTGGAGAAGAAGAGATGAAAAAGGGTAAAATAGGCAGTGTAGTTCTTAATATATATATATATATATTAAAATGTAAAAAAGAGTTATTTTAGAATTAATTCTTTATGATGGAAGATCTTAATTTTAACCATTGGATAAGAATTTAATGGGTGAGATTTAATGCCCAACTTGGTCACTAACTCAACCCAGACCATATCAGAATCCGCTCGAAAACTGATTTACACTGTCATAAGCCCTTGAACTTGGACTTGAACAATCTTCTCTTGCCTTGCACTTTTTTTCATTATAAAACAGTCTTCAAGCTTATGATTGAAATGCTTGAAATTATGATAGGAGGGGAACTACCATTATAAAATTACTCTGGGCTTTTCGTAAACACTTGATTCAACTTTTAAATAGAGGCATGTGAGGTTTGGAGTTTCAATTGACCTGGTCCTAGATACTTGGGGACCATGCCATGGTCCGGGCTAGATATTTACAAATAGACCTCTGCTCTATTATTTTTAAATATTGCACTTTTAGTCTATTGTTCTCTTAGATAGCGTTTATTTACTGTCCTGGTATAAGAATTACAAAAATAGTAGAGACAGTAAAGCCAAAGACATAAAAAAAAATTGTCTCTGTATCATGTTTGGTTGTGGAGTACAAGACATGATAGTTGTCTCTGTATTTTGTTTGGCATCACGAGGACAGTATAACAAATGCATGATAAAAGACATGTACTCTTGTCAAACTGCCATTGACCACCACTGTTTGGCCGCCGTTGACCACCACCGGCCAACCATTGACCGCCGTTGACCATCGCCGGAGGCCACTGACCAGTGTTGACTTTTCATTGACCGGCAGTGGCCGACGATTGACCGGCGACCTGACCATCATCGAAGGTTGCAGCCTAAGGGGTATTATTGGAAAAAAATATTAAATTTCTGTCTTCATGTCCTGTCCTAATTGTCTCCACTTTTTGGAGGAACAGAAATATAGAAAATTTGTCTCATTTTTCTATCCCTGTACCCCGTTTCCATCACCAAACAAAATATTGAGACACTATCCCTATATTTGTGTCTCAGGAAACAAAACAAACGCAGCCTTATTGCCAAAGAAGTCCTCTTCTCTCTTCTTCATTGAAATCCCTAACCCCATTTGGGTTAAGTTCGGTATCAAATAGTAAAACTTCCCTAAACCAAATCATAATCAAAGCTCTCTTGCCTAACCAAGCATTCTTTAAATCTCTCTCTCTCTCTTGCGTAGAAACATGATTTGCTCTCAACTTTGTCACTCTTTTCTTTTCTCTTACTTTTTTCTTTTTTTTCACTCACCAGTAGGCCTTTGTCTTTACTTTTGTCACTCATGACCTCTTTTCTCTCTACTTTTGCAATGACCTCACTTCCCATATTTCCCAAAGTAGTTTGGTGAAGCTTCACTTGATCAAGATAGACCTCCTTGGGCGATAACGGTGCAAGAGTAATTTTGTGACCTTTATGCTCAAATGAGTATCGATTTTTGAAGCCATCATGTAGCACACGTCGATTATATTACCAAGGTCTCTCCAATAACATGTGACTGACTTGCATTGGTACTATATCACACAACACCTCATCAACACACTTCCCAATAGAGACAGCAACCATCACTTGTCTATTGACCTCCAACTCACCACTACCATTCAATCACTGCAACCTATAGAGATTAGGATACTTAACACATTTCAGCCCCAATTTCTCCACCATAACAGTACTAGCAACATTAGTACAACTCCTTCCATCAATAATTAAACTGCACACCTTGCCACCAACTAGACATCTAGTACAGAAAATGTTTTCTTTTTGCTCTAGGCTATCATCTTTTTACCTGCAAATTTAAAGCACGCCTAGCAACAAGAGATTCACCTTGTACAGCATACTCCACATCACCATCAGAACAATCCTCCAAAGGCGGCATACTATCATGATCAGAATAATCACCATGATCAAATTCAGACACAATATCACCTTTCCTAATAACCATCATTCTCTCGTTTGGGCAATCAACAACATTATGACCAAAACCATGACACCGAAAGCATTTAATATCTCTGCGTCTAGTAGTAGAAGAAGAAGAAGAGGAATGAGGAATACCTTTCTTCTTTGTTGAATCCGGAACCATCTCCTTGGAATTAGAGCCATTTGCTTTCTTTTTCTTATCATCACAAGACCATCTTGAGCCCCATTTTGAAGTGGAATTCAAAAATGGTTTTGATAACCGCTGTTTTTGTTACTTCTCCACCTTCATGGCCATGCTCACCAAATCTTTCATCTCCACATAATAGTGCAATTCAACCACATCAGCCATCTCTCTATTAAGACCACCAAGAAACCTTGCCATAGTTATCTCTGGATCTTCCTCTATATTGGCCTTGATCATAAGCATCTCCATCTCTTAATGGTAGTGTTCAACTGACTGTGAACCTTGTGTGAGCTTGTGCAACCTGTGATGCACCTCCCTATAGTAATAAGAAGGCATAAATAGCTTCCTCATGACACACTTCATGGCATTCCATGTCTCAATAGGAGGCTCTCCATTCCTTCGCCTGGACTTCACCAGCTCATCCTACCAGATTAGAGCATAGTCAAAAAACTCTACTGTAGCCAAATGAACCTTCTTCCCCTTAGAATAATTGTGGCAAGCAAAGATCATCTCTATTTTCCTTTCCCACTGTAAATATGTTTTAGCATCGTTCGTTCCCTTGAATGGTGGTATCTGCATCTTGATAGTATTCATGTTGTTGTCCAGTTACCCTTTATTCCCAAACTTCATATTTCCAACTGAATCATCATCATCAAATTCCTCCTCAAAATGATCATGGTAAGAATCATTGGGATGATGTCGATGCCTTGTAAGAAACTTGCCACCACCCTTGGCCTTAGTTTGTGACACCTCATTCAGCCATGTATCCATATCATCCAATCTATTTTGTATTTGCTGAAGTTTCTTCTGCATGAGTTGTATGTCAAAGATTGTATTATCCTCAGTGTCACTCTTTGATGTGTTGTGAGCCATTTGAACAACCTGCAAAGTGATAAAATAGACAACCTCACAAAGCACTTACTCATGTGTTTCACTCAAAAGTAGGCACTCGTGTTTGCACTCAATATTGCTTTTACCCTCTTTTGTACTCACCACTCTTGCCTTTTACCACTCTGGACCCCTTGTAAATGTTGCACTTCAGAAACCAAACAAACTCAAACAAGATAAAGTCCTAAATAATATTGAAATGGCACAAGAAATAACTAAAGAACTGATAAAAAGAATAATACCAAACCAAAAGATAGGAAATAAATTGTCCCAAAAAGAGATAAAATAAACGAAAATAAAAATTGAAGGACTCGCATTAGGAGAAAAAAGAAAAACAGAAAAAAAAGAAAAAAAATTCTGAACTTTTTACTTTTTTTTGGGCTATTTTTTTTGTCAGCACCTTTTTCCTTTTTTTTTAGTGCCTCATGCTTCTTTTGTGTGCTGCTACCTTGTTTTTTTTTTTTCAATTTTTTTGTTTTGTTTTGGTTCCTAGTGCGCGGATGCTGTTGTGCTACTAATCTAAGCAAAATAAAGGTAGAGGATGGACTTGAAGGCTTCTGTGAGTGGCAAATAGGTATTTTTTTTTTTTGGAATGCGTTGAAAATAGGAAAGAAACAAAATAAAAGTAACTGGAAACTGAAAAACAAATTCAAACACAAACAAGGGAAAAATATGATGAAAAACGATGACAGAATGGAGAAAAGAGGAATTAAAATAGATAAATAGGAATTTATCTAACACCTGAAACTGATACCAAATGATGCGAAACCTTGTGGATATTAAGACCCAGAAACCCCAACACACAATTGATATAGAAGATAGGATTGAAAACCAAATAAAATATCACAAGGGAATCACTCTACCTTGTCATTCTCTATTCAGTTTCCTGATGCAACAAGCCAAGGGAATCACTCTACCTCACTTGTATGCACAAAGTTTCTTAAAAGAAACCAAGAAATTTTATTCAAACGAAAACTTGAAAAAGTGGCTACCAAGTTTGGATGTATTTATACCTCTTATTTAGGTTAAACTTATTTCCTAACCCTACTAGACTAGGCCCAAATTACTACATTACCAATTGGGCTTAACAAACATGGAAATAAAATAAGTCTTGAACATTTTTTTAAATAAAAACTAATAAACTAAATAAACAGACTTGACCCAACATAACCAAAATATTTTATCAATGTCAATTCACTAATAATAATATTTTGGGTTGTCCATAATTGTCAATAGGGGTCTTGGCTAATTCTTGATGTATCTCTTCAACAAATGATTTAGTTAAGTTTCCAAAATTGTTTTGAATCCTTTTAGCTGACGCCCTTGTGATAGGTCCCATGGGCATGCTACAATTCTCATATGTTCTTCTAGTGCTAAAAATGTCCAATTTGCATTTCTGAGCATGTATCATTAATTTAAAAGAACTAATGCAGTTTTGAAAATTAGCGAGAGTTAAATGTTATATCAATGAACTTTAAGGTAAATGTAATTTACCTATTCATTAAAAATGAATTTAGAGGTTTAATTAACTGTCACCACGGAAGTGCTGCAATGACATGGATTCATCTATCTAATTTATCATTTATTTTTTGCATCAACAAAAAAATCAGGGAATTATTTTGTATATGAGTGTAGGGTGGTGATATATGTATAATATTGAAATTTATAAAATTTACATGGAATATGATGTTTTTAAACATAAATCGCTACATAGCGATTTGCATGTAATCCGAGAGAAGCTGGGGATAGACAAAATTTAAATAAGCAAAAAAATTTTTTAATAGATTCTGACTATAAATCACTTCTTAATGATTTATGATATTATTTTTTTAATACAATAGCTCACTAGCGATTTGTGTGTATCTAAAATGTCAAATAAAAAAAATTAAAACATTATTTTATCACATAAATTGCTATATAGTGATTTGTGTTTGAAAAATATATATATTTTTAATTTAGATTGTGTATAAATCACTACGTAGTAATTTGTGTTCAAAAGCACCATATTCCTCATAAATTTCAATATTATAAATATATTACCATCCAACACTCATATATAAAATAATGCCCTGAAAAAATCTATCATTTCTTTAATGGAACATTTTTTCTTTCTCTAACAAATTTCAATATTCTCTAATAAAAAAGCAGTGAACCAATAAAAATCAAACAATTCAACCTAAGCAAATAATTAGTCCTTTTTTTTTCGGTTAACAAAAATAATTAGTCTTTTCTATTTTTTTTTCCTTTTGTTTTACTTTTATTATTTTTACTTTTTATTATTTTATTATTTTTTGTGTTGCTTTCGTAAACGGCGTATGGGGTAGAGAAACTTGCAACTTGCTAAGCATGCGCCGTGCTGATCTCGGCCCCCCTCTTTTTCGCCTACCCGCCAAGAATTGCTGATTAGGTGAGTCACTCGCATTATCTTCTTCCAATTCTTCATCACTCCCTGTTATACCAAACACCAAAGATCCAAGCTTCTTTCTTAATTCTTAGCCCCACTCACTCACACAAAGATATCTCTCTCTCTGTCACTCCCTTTCTCTCTGTGCTGAGTCCATTTATCACACTCATCAACCGCATCACAGAGAGAGAGAGGGACAACTGAGTGAGAAGAAAAAATAAAAAACAAAACAAAACAAAAGGAGCAACCTTTGTAGCTCTTGTGTTCCATATTCAGAGATCCAAAAAAAGGGTTTTGAAAAAAAAAAAAAAAAGAAGAAGCAAAAGATGGTTGGTGCAGTAAAAGCAGCAATTGGTGATGGGGTGTTGACTTTCATGTGGGTGTTCTGTTCCTCCGTGCTTGGGATAGCTTCAGGCTCCATAACAAGGGCCCTTGACCTTCAACACATATCTTACAATGGCTTCCCTTACCCTTCATTTTTCGTCACCACTTTCCTCGTGTTCCTCCTTGTCTTTATCTTCACCATCATCGGCAATGCCCTAGGCGGTGCCAGCTTCAACCCAACCGGCACCGCTTCCTTCTACGCCGTTGGTCTTGGCTCTGACACACTCTTCTCAATGGCTCTTCGTTTCCCTGCTCAGGTCCTCTCTTTTCCTTCCTTTTCTGGCCAAAAGGGTCTTTCTTACTTTTCTGTTTATGGCTTCGTGAAATGGATCTTTCACGCTAAGGGAAAAAAAAAAAAAAAATTAAGTGGCTTTATTACGTGAGGTTTCTCGCCGTTGATTTTAAAGACGGGAACTTGACAAGGCACCTGACATAAGAGAATCTATTGTTGCTTTCTGATCTGTTAAATCAACTTTTTGGCTCTGTCTTTTCCTTTTATTTGGCTTTTGAGGATGCTTAATTTTTTAAAAGTTTGAATCTTTTTCGGGGGGTGTGTTTTGATGGATCAATGTGGATTAAGGAGAGTTTGATCAGTGCTTTTTTTTTGTTTTTTTGTTCTTTTGAGTTCTGAACCTTTTGTATTTGTTGTTTTGTGTATGTTCCTTTTTTTTCAAAATTTTTTGAAAAGGCTCTTGGTGCTGCGGGTGGGGCATTGGCGATTATGGAGGTGATTCCCTCGAAATACAAGCCCATGATGGGGGGACCATCCTTGAAGGTGGACATGCACACTGGGGCTGTTGCTGAAGGAGTGTTGACATTTGTGATCACTTTTGCTGTCCTCCTCATCATCCTCAAGGGCCCTCGTAGTGAGTTGTTGAAGACTTGGCTGCTCGCCATGTCAACTGTGGCTTTGCTCATGGTTGGATCTGCTTACACCGGCCCATCCATGAATCCTGCCAATGTGAGTCATCACTTCCTTTTTTTTAGGGTAAATTAAACCTCTCCTGATGGTAAATGATATTATACATGAACCCTTACTTTGGAAAACTATACACTAATCTCTGCATAGATTTAGGTGATATTACACCCAGTATCTTTATATTTTGTGGAATCTGACACTGGCTATCCTTTACAGGTCTGTGTAGATAGTGAGGTCATTGTAATTTACCTTTTCTTCACTGCATTTATCATTGCTTTTCTTTTTCATGTGTGAATTATGTGTTACTTGCATCAATGTAGTGTGCTGTGTATCATGTTATTGCGATGGTGGTCTGAGTTGTCCTTTTTTTTTCACTTATATTTCATTTTCAGTAGTTTATGATCTGCACAAAGAAGTTTGAAACTTTTAAATCTTTTTCAACAACTTCTGCCACGGATTTCTTGTTCTTATAAACATTCTGGAATTGAATTATTACCTCTTGCCTGTGAATATTTCCTTCACCCACAATTTATTGAACTATTGAATTTGTCTTTCACATAGATGCTATTGGTATTCCCCTCCTCTGTGTTCCATCCTTACTGTGCTATTATTTGTTGTCAATTCCGTTTGGAACATATGTTCATGGTTCCTATCCACTTGGTGTTCTATAAATAAGGAGCATGCTGCTTGGTATACAAAAGTTGTTACCAATGGACTGTGACCTGGATGGTCATACATGGGTTGTTAAGGTTTCAAATGTAACTGCCAAAATGAAAATGAGACGTGAGTGCCAATTCATTTGTACAAATTCATTCTGTACCAACCATGCAGTTTTCATTAATAAAAACTACTATGCCACTGAGATCATATATCCATTATGTATGAGCTTTTGTTGTGCTCTCATATGTGACATGTTTTTCTATTTCTCAACATGCCTGGATTGAGAGAAATTTCAATGGTACATTTTTTTTACAAACTGTCTTCTTTGAATTTTTATTGTTGTTCGGCATCCTATTTATAAACATGGACAAATCATTCTGTTGTTGTGTCCACTTGTCCATTTTAGACCTTGTACAACATACTGACAACATGTCTATGTATGGATTCAATTTACAAACTATAAGCAATTTTTTTAAAAATGTACAAAGAAAATAAGACACGGGTGAAGCGCATGTATGTCAATGATGAATAGTACATCTTTATGTATATATGACGTGCTCATGTCCTACCATTTTAAAATTTGGCATGTTGCTGAATCTGTAATGTGCTGTCTGTGTTGGTGACTGTGCACTATTGCTAAAGTTGGCTTTAAATATTCAACCACTGATCACCATCTCTGTCTTCATGTAATGGTTGCCAACACAAAAAAGTGGGGAGATTTGTTGGGAATTGATAGAAAACTTACTTTTACTGCTTTGTTATGCTTTGTTCATCACCGAAAACAGAAATCAGTCCATGGCAACCTGAGGTGTTGTCTCTTCTGTTCTTCTTCTGGATCTTTCTGTAATTGATTTTCTTTTATTAGCCAACCTGTGAAGTATGTCAAACTCTTTCTCTTGTTTTGCAAGTAACACTCTTGTTTCAGATGCAAATTAATATATATCTCAGTATCATGTGCCAAAGAACTGTAATGATGGAGAAATATTAGTGGTCAGTTTTACATAAAATTATTTTGACGATTCAGAACTGTGGAGTGGGTTTAGTTGGGCATTCTTAACTGTAAGAAACCTTTCATGATATCTTTGGAAAAGCTTCTTTCGAGCAATTTTACAGAAAGCATCCAAATTGTAATTATGGCTATATTTAACATCTATCTTTGCCTTTTTGGCTGGAATATCTATCGACAAAATAGTCAAGGTGATATTGCCTGTCAGTTTAAACCTCGAAAACCTGGCCCATATTTCAGTCATTTAGTTAAGTCTAAATAAACATTAAGATTGAGGCATGAACAAGGGGATGACAAACTAAGGGCAAGGATGATGAACATTTTTGGATCTTATTGATGAGGAAAGTCTAATTATTTGCATTTTGTGGATTCAAACATTCCTTCTTTTTCCTTTGAATCGCTGAGAAGGATGATAAAAAAGGGCTTTTCTGTGATCGTGATGTGAAATAGTAAGGGATATTGGTCATGATGATTGGGTAATGAATGTGAATATCAGACAGAAAAAGATGGCTGAACAGGGCAAAACTTAGTGAAAGAGCTAATAGCAACTCTAGCAAAGAAAAACAACTCTTAGAACTAATCAGCGAATTTTTGTTTCTTGTTTTGCACTGTGAGAATTTAACTTTTCTGCTGATATTACTATTAGCTACAGAGATGACAGTAGTTGGAGTTCAACACTTTTATTATGCGAAACCTTTTCATGTTATAATAGGGTTGGCATCTTCCTAAAGGGATAGATAAATGGGAATACCTAGTTGCCTATAAATGAAGATACCTAGTTGCCTACCTATGATATTTGTTTAAGAATATAATACTTGATCTGTTTACATAAATAAAACATAAATCATATCTTATTGTCATCACCTCCCATTGAACAGAAGATTAGCTTTGAAATTGTTCAAACTTAGATAATGCATAGAGTTTAGTGACTTTCGTCCTATATGCCATTTTATTTCTTACATAATTGCAATATTTGTCGAGCGGTAAAGTGTCAACAAGATCAGAAGCTAAGTTTGTGGTGATGAGAATGTTACGGTGGATAAGTGGACGAATAAGGAAAGAGATTAGGAATGAATGTTTTCTGGAGAAAGTTAGAGCAGCACATATTTGAGGAAAAGATGACAGAATGTCAACTGTGTTGGCTTGATGAGGTGAGGAAAAGATCAATAGAAAGAAAGAAGAATTCATCATATAAATGGTAGCACTAGTGGTTAAGGCCTGAGGCTTATTGGCAATTGCTGCTGCCCCCAAAAGCACCACACCAGCAGGTTTTGATCCAGCTCTCCCCCTTCCCCTGAATATGCCCCCTCCCCCTGACCCAAAAAAAAAAGAAAAAAATGGTAGCACAATAAACAAAGGATGAAAAAGTCCAACGTGGAGTACTTAGATTATTATACTAAAATAATTTGGTCTGTCATCCCGTTTATCTGAACATTGTAGAGCAGCATTCTATTTTATTGGTGAGATAACTTTTGGAATTTGATTTGCATAATCATTTCCTATGTTGTTAATCAATCTTAAGCAGTCATAAAGGTGTACGAATATTCAGCAAAATTAAGTTGTGTTGTCTTTTCAAGGGCCACATGGAAATTGCTCTTTATTTTTCTGATTTTCTGTCAATGTAACAAAAGGACTGTTGAATAAACTACAATTTGTGCCTAACTATGCTATATTTTAGTAGTCCCGTTTGGAATATCAACCGCCCTATGATATATGGTAATCTTCTTACATGACATGAAAACTTTCTTGGCCATGATTTAATTCAGATGTCTTTTTTTTTGTACGTTTGATTTTTCATTGATTGTGATGATATTTGAATCTATGATTTCATGCATACTACCCAAATTCCTTACCACTATACCAATCTTAGTGGTTTTTAATTTAAATGTCTTTGATAAGGTAAAATCTTTTTGCATTGTCATCTAATCAAGGCATAATGGTAAGGTTGCTGTCTTCTAGAAGTCACGGGTTTAAATCCTAAAAATAGTCTCTTCACAAAACGGGAGTAAAACTGCATACATTTACTCTTCCCAAATCCTACTAGATAGGAGCCTCGTGCACTTGACCGCACTTTAACCTATCAAATACTCGCGTATACATTGCTTTTGATGCAATGGAGTGAGAGTTTTGTTAATGTGGCAATATATGATTGGATTACTGTTTTCTAATGTTGAGTTAATGGCACCTCGTTAGGAGTCGTTTTGATGCATAGGGGCCTAACAATTGACTCTATGATTGGTTTATCTTTGCAGGCCTTTGGTTGGGCATACTTAAACAACTGGCACAGCACATGGGACCAATTCTATGTTTACTGGATTTGCCCCTTCGCTGGAGCAATATTGGCTGCTTGGTTGTTCCGTGCCATCTTCCCCCCACCACCACCACCAGAAGTAAAACAGAAGAAAGCGTGAAGATGCATAGTAGATTTGGTTATTTATGTCAACTGTTAAGGATGCTGCTATTAAGAACCGGATTTTCTGATGGTTTTAGGCATTGAGACACAGAAAAGTTATTGCTGAATAAGTTTGTTATGCTCTGAGCCCATAAAACTGGTACCCGCTCAGAAAAATATATTGAATTTTGATTAGGCACAGTTTAGATTCATATTAATAATATGTTTGGTCTTGATTGCTTAGAGGGAAAGTGGGTTTTTTTCCTTTGAAAAAAAATTATATTTATCTATATATATATATATATATAAAGAGAGAGAGAGAAAGAGAGCAGTGTATGGTGGTTTATTATGAGAGTAAGATGAGTAAATCTGGATCGTATAATTATATACAGATAATTTAGATTAAAAGTTAGTTAATGGTAACTAATGAATATATGTTCATTTAGAAAGTCATGGCTTTTGATCTTAATAATTCATATAACATTCAATTATCAAGATTTACCTCTCTTACATTTATAATAAATTATCCCTCTCATTTTAGTGTAAGCCAATGCAACTTAAGTTGATTCGGTCAAAATGATTTGGATTAACATGTGTCAAATGTGTTAGCAATCCAAATCACTAATTTGGTAGTAGATAGCCTGGTTAGCCTATGACTTTGTTACTAATTCGGTAGCAGATAGCAGGTAGCTTGTGACTTTGTCAAAACCTACTTTGATAGCTCTAGTGTTAGGTGATTCACACACACACACGCACACACACACCCAATGCCTCAAAAAAAAAAAAATGGAGGGAAAGCTGCAGAAAGAAAATAAGTAGAGTAAAAAAATATGTCGTCTTATGCTTTTCGCTTTTCGTGAGGGGTGTCTGTGCTAACTTTCAAGAAGTTGTTTTCTGACACCATCACCGCCCCTTGTCCTCCCTGGGAATCTAGTATGTCTATTGTCAGAAACTATTTAACTACCAATTATATTAGGCTTTGTGGTTACCATTTTCCTTTATACTATAGTGTTAAGGCCAAATGAATGGAGGAAAAATGTATGCAATTGACCTTTTGAGAACTAAAGTATTGCAATTTCAAATTTTTGACAACTCAAGTGTATCCAATTGATCTTTTGATAATTAAGTGTTAAAACATAAATCTTTTAGAGACCGAACCGTAGTTTTACTCTTTTAAATATTGTTTATTTTGTAGCTTTTTATTATAATGTACAAAACATTATTACAGCGCTGCTACATGGCATGATGAGATGTTGATGAATCACTGTACGAATTGAGATGAGCCAATCACAATTGAGAAAAATGTCATGTCAACCACTAGATACGGATACATAGGCTATGCAGGAAATATAGCTGCACTGCAGATTTTGTGAACTAATTGTGCACGAGTGCAGCTCCTGTGCTCTGAAAGGTGTTTAATTTGAGACTGAAGTGCCAAATAGAATGAAGGAGTGTCATTACAATGTAAGATTGAGTGGGAGAGAGAGTGAAATACAAAGTGAGAATTCACAATAAAACAGAGAGATATACTTATGGGGAAAATTTCAGGTGTGATGGTTATACTAACGACTCTTCTTAAAGATGCTGGATTTTCTGGTTTATATTATGGTTGCAAGTACATCTATTTGTAAGGAAGCTGAGAAGGTAAAATGCAAATAAAGTGAGACCCGCATTGGAGTGTGAGGAATAGTGACAGAAAGAGTGATACACTATGGGAGGAATCTGAGTGACTGAAAGTGAGTGTTGCAAAGAGAAAATGAGGGAATTATGTGAGTGAGTGAAACACACTGAGATTTATAGCTGTGAGGAAACACACAAGGGAGTGATACACTGTGAGTTTTAACTGAAAATTCCAAATAGTGTGTGTGGGGGATGCTGCTGGTGTGTGTGTGTGTGTCATCGTGTGTGTTTGGGAGATACACTCCTATGTGGGAGTAAGCTGTGAAAGTGTTTGCATGTGTTCAGCTGTACTTGGTGATCACGGTCACTGCTTTAATTTTGAAAGTCTAAAGATGCTTGTGTGTGGTTGAATGAGCTGTGAGAGTGTTTGCATGTGTTCAGCTGTACTTGTTGCTTTAATTTCATTGGATTGTATGATTTGGTTTAAGAAAGGCAGAGGAAAAAGATCGTGTCATATCAACTTGCCTTGTCTTGCCCCTGTCCCATCACCAATGAAAGCCAACATTAACATCCGTGTTTCCTTTACTCTATATTGTTTTATATTATTTTTCACATTTTGCATATTCCATATGTTGTTTTCTGCCATTGTGTGACGTCTAATCTAACTTCCTTATGTTGATGCAAATGCTATATCAAGTGTAAAGGTGTTCATGGTTTTGTTTGGTTCGATTTTGAGGTAAAAACCACCAATCCAATTAAGAAATTTATTTTAGTTTGGTTTGATTCGAATCGGTTTGGTTTCGGTTCAATTCGATTCAGTTCGATTCGCTTTGGGTCAGTTTGGTTTGGTAATTCAAATCAGTGTAGTGTGGTTCAATTCGGTTTGATTTGGTCTTGGTTTGGTTTGGGTTTGATTCAGTTCGGCTGGTTCAGGTTCAATTCGGTAATTAGGTTCGGTTTCATTCTGTTAGTTCGGCTTGGTTCAGGTTTGGTTCGATTTGATTTGATTCTTTTCAGTCTAATTCAGTTTAGTTCTATTTCGTTCAGTTCAATTCGATTCGATTTGGTTTGGCTTGGTTCAGTTTGATATGGTTTAGTTCTATTGGTTCAATTCTGTATGGTTCGGTTCAATTTGATTCTATTCGATTCGGCTTGGTTCAAGTTCTGTTCTGTTCAGTCCGGTTCAATTCAATTCGATTTGGTCTGATACGATTCAGTTCGATTCGGCTTAGTTCGGTTTGGTTCAATTCAATTTAGTTCGATTTTTTGGTTTTTACTATAAAATTTATAAAATGTAAATAAAGTAACTGTAATAACATTAAATTAGAGTAATCATTATTATCAAACTATATAATTATAAGATCTAAGCTAATTTTTAAAATTTATGCTAATATGTCATACTATTAATTAATAAGTTAAACAAATGATAAAAGATTTGAACAAAAATCATGTTGATTAAATTAATAGAATTAATGTATAATCGAAAATCCTAATTGTTGAGTTAAAATATGAGACAAATTTAGGTATGGATGACAAATTTTGATAATTAATAATCTAATTAATAAATAAAATTATTAATATAATATGTTATTGGTTTGATTTTGAAAATAGGAGCTGAGAACCAATCAACTTGGTTCAATTTTCACAAATTAAGAATAAATTTAAACCTATTAATTTCAATTTTGATCAATTTTCGATTTCAATTCAGTTTTGATCAGTTTTGAACACTCCTAATGAAGAGTTTTTCTTCATGACTTTGCACGCATGAATGATTTCAGTTTCTGAATTTCAAAATGAGTCAAATTAGTTTCTATATTGTAATGTCAAAACTAATTTGGCTCATATTGGAAGTCAAAGTGAATAACTCACGAGTGTAAAGTTGATGATTAAAATGATGTTTAACTCTTTAAACATCCCAAAATAAAGAGACTCTCAACACTTCAAAAAGAAAATAGAGGGGAGATGCGGAGAGAAAATAATGGAATGTATAAGCAGATGTGGAGGATAACATATTTTTATGGGGGGTGTCTAGGTATTTGAGATTTTAGGGTGTTCAAATACCATTATTGTATATGAGTAAACTAGAATAAGAATCTATTTCCATACCATTTATGATTTTTTTTTAATTTTATTTTAGAGGTCAACAAGTTATATTTTTTGACTTTTTGTTTCATTCGAATAAACAATTTATTATTCCTCAAAAAGTTATTTTAAATGTTTTTTGAAAAGCTAAAATATCTCAAAAATTACTTTTTAAAACAATCAAAACAAACACTTTATTAGTACATATTTAAATACAAAATAACTTGTTTATAAGTTATTTTTCCAAAATAATTTACTTACCAATTCAGGCCTTAAACCACATATATATCAAAATATGCAAAATAAAATTCTACCCTAATCAAATGTTAAAATAATTGGTCATTTACTCCATATTCAATTTGAGGTGACATGCATAACATAGCTTGATGATTATATTGATCACTGAAAACATATAACCTTCCGATTATTAACATTATCAAAATTCGAATTGATTCATTATTAATATTACAAAACCTTTATATTTCAATTATGTGTCTCCTACTTAAAAGGTACTGAAATAGTTTGAAGGTCCTTACTGCTCATTCTTAAAAAGGGCAGCAAGGCTTATCATGAAGTCCTGAATATAAGAATAAAATATACGTGTTAGAAATTGCTAGAGAAAAGGAAAGTCCACATTTTAATCGTACATTTGGACACCAAGCCAAGCCCCAAAGAAAGCTTTAGGCTAGACATCCAAGAGACTCTAAACTCAATAAAAATGAGCAACTAATTCAATTACCTTTTTGTCATGTCTTTAACTTCATGCTTTTATAAAACATTGTTTATTGGACATTCTTTAAGTGTACATGTTAGGTTTATGACATAGTAAAAAGACTTTTTTATTTTCATTTTTATCCTACACATAGTAGGAGGTTGAAATAAATTGGGTTAGAAATCCATTTTGCATAGCAAAAGAACCCATGTGAATAATAGTCTCATATAATAAACAACAATAGGCATAGAGGTTTATGTTGAAGAGTGAAGTTCCCAACAAAATTAATGTAAATTATGTATTTGAGAAATGAAGCCAACAACAAATAGTGCAAAAATGGACCAAACTGTACATAAGACGTGAAATAAAATATATTTTGAGTAACTTGTCTTGACTAACAAATACAACACCATAGTTAACACACTAAACATGAAACAATTTAATAAAATGTTCAAAAGTTAAGAATAAAAATTTAAAATTAGAGAAATCATATCAATAGTAGCTATATCATCTCAAGAGTATTAGATTTCTTAAATTTAAATATGATCATGGGATTTCTAATACCTCAGGCTAGATATGGAATAATAGTAAGGTCATTATGACTTGCGAAATTTGCCAAAATAAAAGGTGTAAAATCAACCAAATACAATTGTATTTTAGCTCAAGGCAAAAGTTCTGAAGTAGCCAAATAATAAAATTTTGGATTTTCAAGTGTACGAAAAAAAAAGACAAAAAAAAACAAATAACCAACAACTTTGATCAGCAACAATGAAAAGAAAAAGAAGCAAATATTGACCTTAAACATGTTGCTACAACTGTACCCCTCAATCCTAGCCACAACAACCTCATCTGAAAAGTTCAGTACCAATTCAACACAAACGTAATGTTCAAATCAACCCAAAAAACAAAAACTCATCCGCCTAGGAACCCTAAGCGTGAAAGCACCCTTTGGCATACAGTGCTATTAATTACCACAAGAACCCTAAGCGTGAAAGGCTTCCAACACCACCATCACCAACACCAACATCAAGGTACACTAGCAGCAGTATGATACTCCTAAAAACCGCAATGAAGAACTCTATGTTGAATAATGGTGGGAAAGATGCTGAGTTTGCGAAGCTGTCCATTATTATCCAAACCAACAAAACATGATCTAGATTTGATCCGATCCATAAGTCTAAGGAAAATGATTTTTGTACGCACTCCTCACGACGCATATGTGGACGCACAAAATCAAAAAGAAGGAACTTGTAAAAATGATTATATGTGGACACATGTATTGTATCCTTGTCCTTGTGTATGTATGTGTGCGTCCCCTTATGCGTTCAATTTGTGCATTCAAATATCATGACCTTAAGTCTAAACTAAACCGGTTGAATCCAAACAGATAAATTATTTTATTTGGATTAATTATAAATTAATATAAGCTAAAGTGCAGTCATAAATTATTAATTAATTGAGTATGTGAAATATATCAATTTCTTATCAAATTTAGATTTAGAATATCTTTTTCAATTAAATGTTGTTAGGTTTATCTATGAAAAATAAAATTTCTCTGAAAAAAAAAACATAAAAACATCTAAAGTATTTTTTTTTCACTCCAATAGTTTCTTTTATGAAAATTAGTATAATGCTTATGTGCATATATATGATTTCTTTTAAAAGATGAAAATAAAAAGTGATAAAGTTGTTTATATTTTTCTTTATATATATTTGCCTATAAATAAATATAGGTCATATTATATGTCAACACTAACAAGGGTTGGACGCAGTAGTACTCTTGAGAAGAGGATCACACGATTTAAACTCCGGAGAATACAATTGATGGGAGAGCCCATTAATCATGAGAGCACTCGAGATTTTAGTTTTGAAGTTTTCAATGATATGTGTTATTTAATGGTGACACAACAATATAAAACAGAAAAATTATTTGGTATTGATAAAAGAAATTTTTTTTAAGTGTCAAATGCGAATGATTAATTCTCATATCGATTAGGAATGAAAATGAAGATTATCCAAGTGAGAAGATTTAACCAAGATTTATCTCTTAGTCCATTGATAAAAATTTCTCTGATGACATATGGGCTATTTCTCCACTCAAAACTCTAAGCCAACATAAATAAACAGATTTAAAACAAATCAGTTTAATGTGGTATAGTATTGAATTATACAACCTGAATTGACAAAAAAAAAAAAAAAATCATTGTTCCACTATACATAACTCACAGCTAAGAATACATGAAAGTACTATTTTCTTGTAACAAGATCAACACTGGCATCTGAATCTACAGAAAATCAATTATAAACAATTCGCTTAAAATGGTTGACAATTACATATCTTTTGCATGTTATTCGTGAGAATCTAAATTCTCAACATACAAGGGATATATATACACCACCAAATAAAAACAACGATGTTTTCAAGTTACAATCCACTAGCTAGTCCTGAGCATTGGACATGGTGGATAGCCTAGAGGGCCTGATTTGAAAGGCTTCGCGACGAGGACGATGAAGGGATGGAGGCATTCTCTTTATAATGGAATTCTTCTTCGCAAACTCAGCCTCTTTCCCACCATTATTCAGCATAGAGTTCTTCATTGCGGTTTTCAGGAGTATCATGTTGCTGCTAGTGTAGCTTGGTGTTGGTGTTTGTGATGGTGGTGTTGGAAGCCTTTCACGCTTAGGGTTCCTGTGGTAATGGCACTTGTATGCCAAAGGGTGCTTTGAAGGGGAACACAAGCATTTGATCTTCTCCTGATGAAGATTTGAGTGCTCTTGGGGTGGCTTCAACGTTAGTTGTTGATAGTGGTAGGTTCTGCTGGTTCTTGCTGTAGCCATGCATGGATCCAATGTTGTTGTTCTTGCCATGTGAAAAAAAAAAAAAAGAAAAGAAAGCTAAGATGGTTCAGGAGCTTTTTTCCCTTGAGATGTGAGAAAGCTGTGATGAGAATTGAGAATACTAATTTGTTTCTGCGCCAACTATGTAGGTTACGAGAGTTTGTGAATGATTCTTGCTTTTTATACTATATCTTTAGATGATGATTGTTAGATCAGTTTTGTTGGGATAAGATATATATAAAGATATTGCTTTTTTTCAATATCATGCTTGTTAGTGTAGTTTGTTAAGATTTTGATTTTTAAATAATGGATAAAACTTAGATTAATTTTTTTTATAATATCCATTTCATTCATTTCACCGATCAAATTATGATAAGTGGATATTTTTATTAAATTGAGTAGTTTAAACTCAAAAATATCTACTTAAGAAAAAAAAATCTCACATGCCATAATTTGATTAGAGAATCGAATGTAATGGATATAAGGAACTCGATCTAATAAATATACAATACTTGTTACCTTAGTTATTAAAACTGGACTGGACTGGTCGATTCGTATAAGAAACTGGTCAATGGTCCAATCTGGTTCTCGCATTGGATTGGCCAAATCATTGACTCGGTCAAACTTGATTAAACCCGGGTTGAACCGGTCGAGCCGATTCACCCAAGCCTCAAGGAAGTTTAGTTATATATATAGTATATTTAGCTAGGTTATTTCTTTAAACACTGATCTAAAATGCCATCCACAGGACTCGAACCAAGGACATGCACTGGGCGAGCATGGCTACCACTAGGCCATGTGCCTAATTGTTTATATATATAAACTATAATTGTATATATATATTTAATTAAATTCAATTCTATCGGTTAAACCAATAACCTATCGGTTGAACCAATGATCCAATAATCCAGTACCTTAACCAAATTGATCACTGCTCCAGTTCTTAAACTATAATTGTATATATATATTTAATTAAATTCAATTCTATCAGTTAAACCAATAATCTATCGATTGAACTAATGATCCAATAATCCAGTGACTTAACCAAATTGATCACTGGTCCAGTTCTTATAGGTATGCTTGTTGCTTATACGTGTTTACCACTGTCATCTTGAAATTGTGTTTTTAAATCGAAAAAATCAACATATTTTTCATCAAGACCAGGTGGTTGCTTGAGTACCCATGAAATTGGAGGGTACTGGTGCCTATTCTAATTGCACCATTAAAAGACAGACGTGTAAATTTGAATGTCACATCATCACTTCTTGGCCAAATTTCATTTAAGTTCCACTATAATTTTATTTTACGCTTTTAATTTATCCCAACTATTATTTAAATTTATTCTTTTAATCTCACACATAAATCTTTAAGTTTATTTATACATCTTTTTGTTAAGATCAAAACATGTGGCTCAAACAATAAATCACGAAGAGCAACTTACAAAAAAAGCCCCTGAACTTCCTAGTAGCTTTACAAGTTACAATTCTCATTCCGCATTGTCTAATGTCACTTCATAATAAATGAAATTTTATACAATTATTTTAAAATATCTTTCATTATTTTATTGTTATTTTTTTTACTTTGTCATCTTTTATTTTATTAAAATTATTTAATTTTTCCTTGATTACATTTAATGCTTTGATTCACTTGGTTATTGGATTATATGATTTTGTATTCTTATACTATTGGTCCAATTCATGGTTTTATTTTCCCTGTCTCTTTCAATTTAGTTGAGGGAAATAATTTAACAAAATTGTGAAATGACAAAGGTTTGGTTTAAAAAAAAATATTATGAGAGGGTAAATAACATTAATATTTTTAAAATTAAATAATTTTTTATTGTAGGACTTATTTTCTGAATGATCAAGTATATTAAATTTATATTTTCAAATAAATAATAAAAAAATGTAGCAAACCAATTTTGTTAATCTTAATATCTCATGCATTGTTAAAGCATCTTAAATGTTATGGGAAAATATATCATCAAATAAAAGTATAAAATTTTTATCCCAAATTTAATGTATTATATTACCTTGCTTTTTAGAGACAATTTGGATAAATAAATCCCCTTTAATATATAATGATTTATTTATCTTTTGCAAAAAAAAATTCATAATAATTTTATGTGAATTTAATTAAGTGATAATTAATGTATTGTCAAAATGTTTAATATGGGTTATATTTTTATTTTTATATGGTCACTAAATATTATAATTATATATCTTAATTAATTCATTTAATATAACTATTTAGATATAAAAATTAAATTGCTTTGAAATTTTGATAATGTAATAATTATCTACTACTCTACAGAACATAGTAGTAAGTATGTTAGGTAAAAATAATAAAAAAATGTAAATAAACAAATTGTAGTATGCAATATTCATAATACCCAATAAAAAATTTTCATCTTGTGTTTATATAATTCAATCTAATATTAAATAAAATTAATATGTTAACCTTTGTCGTGTTGATCTCTCAATTTTTATTGTTTATTTTAATTCTTAAAAAGTAACGAAACATATATAATATCATAATACTGAAACTTGGATGGGATGCCTGTTTGATTGGAAAACTGGTGAATCAGTCATAAAACCGGTTTGAGTCATTATTTAGATTGACCACGCATCAAAATCGGTGACACTCGGTTCGACTCAGCTGGGTCTTTATCAAAATTGGTGACTCGGCCAATTTTCAAGAATTGAGTAGGGTTGTTCTTTTTTTTCTTTTTGGCTAAATGACAACATTTTTTAAAATCGTAAAAAAATAAAACTATCAATTGGACTGACTGCATAAAAATTCAAGATCACAAAATTCAATATCCAAATAGAACAAAGCATTAAAACGTAGTCAAGAAAAAAAAGTCAAAAAACTATAATAAAATAAAAGATGACAAAAATAAAAGAAATAATAATAAAGTAATGAAAGGTGTTTCAGAACAATTGGATAAAAACTCATTTAAGAGTGAGTGACATTAGCCAATAAAGAGTGACAATTGCTCAAAAGCTAAACTTCAAAAATTTCTTTAGCAATATCATGGCCCCCATCAATAACTACTAATAAGGAAAATTTTCTAGGTAACTAAAAGGTTATAAAATAAAACAGAATAAAAACTATTGAGACCATATGCCCAAAGTAAGGTGTGCTTTGATCAAAGGATTCACTACAAGAAAAAAGTAAGAGACCAACAAGATTACTGATGGGTTTTTCAATAGATAAGTATTTTACTGACGGGTTTCTTAGCTACAGACCATTAATTTTTTGGCCGTCAATGGAATATCAGCGACAAGTTATTATATTGGTCAATAATTTTCAAGGAATGTACCAACAGGCATAAAGAATGAAAACCATTTGGTACAATTAGATTAAAGGCATCACAGATGGCATTAGGTAATTAATACTACCGATGGAAAATTAAAATAATAATAATTTTTTATTAATTATTACTGATGGGTTTACTGATGGGTGTGATGTTTTTTAAGTTATTTAATTTGAAAATATAATTAATTACCGATGTATGTACTTGTCAGTAAAATTTTAATTTTTTTTCTTTTTTTATGGCTGATGCCATTGTGATTTGTAGCTCACCTATATAAACTATGGATCATATTTAATTATTTTTTATATAATAATTCAATTACCAATTAAAGTGATGTTAAGTTAAAAAATAATGAAATAATAATAAAATAAACAAAGTGATGTAGTAAGTAAACAAACTATCATAATAAAATATATATAAAGTGTGACACATCAATGAAATATAAAAAATGAAATGCTAGCTACAGTCCTCCTAGCCATCAGCATCGTCGACACCATCATCATCATCAGACCTAGTTGAGTCGTCTGTACTGTATGAGGGTGAGGAGCCCAGAAAAATGGAGGAGGGAAGCATCTGGGGGAGCTTCTTGCCAAAGCCAGAGGATCTTAATGCTTGCATGTCCCTAAAGAAGCTCATAACACCATTAGTGATCTTCTGCTGCATCTTCTTGAACTTAATTCTTTCTTGGCCTTCTCCTACCGCTGCTATTGCTCCATGGACAACTTAAGTTATCAGATCTCCTTGAGTTCCTGCTCCACTGTTGCTCAGCTTGCTACCTGCTCATGGAGTTGCTAGAGGAGTTGTGCCTGCTGCTGCAGCTCTTGGTTTAGTGCATGCACACGCTCCTTTAGGGTATCATCCCCAGTGGCAGAGGATGGGGATCTACCGTCAGGATAGTACCCCATCCTATATACGTGACCCTTATATGCGGCGCTAACCACCTAGGCCAAAACATCCTCCTCATTTGGAGAAAGAGGGACATCAGCATCGGGCTCAACCTCAGCACCTAGGTCTAGTACTAGGCCTGTGCCTACTCCCACAGGTCTGTGAACTTGCGCTACAAAGGAAAAAAAGATAAAACACATTGTAAGCAATAATTACGACATAAAAAAAAAATGTCATGACCTAACTTGGGAACGTGACTGGCAAGTGACGATCCCGGTCTCCATGTAAGCCTCGTAATTGCTATGCCGTACTATACATATTTTATTCATAAAATCTACTTTAAATCATAATTCGAAGTTCATCTTGAACTGATAATAAACCTAAATAATCCTTTTTCTCATAAATAAAATCTGAAACTGCAGCTATGATATAAATTAAACTGAGTTGCTCATTTACCAAAAAAAAATAAAAAAACCATCAATGCTAAATCATTTTAATGTAAAAGAATCATGGTGAGCAAAATAAAATAAATGCATGGTCCGGGACCCTACTCGCACTGTCACTGGAGTACTCTATACAAAACAAACAAACTTCACGTAAATGTGAAGCTCACCCCAAGCTGAAAACACTAGTATTGCTGAGTATGGGGAGGAAAAGGAGGATCCTGAGCTACACCTGAATCTGTAACAAAAGGGAGAAAAGAGGGGTGAGTTTTATAATAAAACTCAGTGAGTGGATCTTCACTCATAACCATACATAGGACAAGGAAGGAAATGATAATAATGCGGCAAAGACAATTCATTTCTATTTATTTTACATAATAACCATAAAATCATAATTTATTGAATTCATGAAAAACTGTATTATTTTCCAAGGTATTACAAAGAGAAACAGATTATGCATAAACTGAAGGGCGATACTCAGTCCCTGGTGAACATGAGCCCATACCTGAGATGTTAACGGTCCTTGGCAAATCGTGTCCCTGGCGAACTGATCTAACATAAAAATAACTTGCCCCCCTGGCAGGCCTTGGTATACCAAGGTTAACGGAATAACTGCCGTTAACTCATAGTTTTATTTTTGTTAGTAAGTCCTAATCTAAGATCAGCAAAAATCATAAAATGGGAATTCTATTTATTCTAAATTCAACAGCCATTGCTTCTCATAAGTAAAACATAATATTTCATCATCATGAATTAAATTTAAACCATGGCATAAATCAGATAATAATAACTGCTTATCAAATATGGTTCCATGCATTATTATAAATTTAGATTTTCATGTTAATCCTTGCAAAAACATATAAATCTTAATCCATGCCCAAACTCATGTATAAACTCTCTCTAAATATTTTATAATGCTAGAAATTAATTAAAGAATGGCCAAAATAAAATCATGAGATCAAACCCACTCATCTGGAGGGGGAGGATAGATTATGTCAACATCAACTGAGCTCTAGGGAGCAGGGAGGGCATCAACGTCGACTATAACAATCACAAAACTCAATATTAAAATTTATCAACCTCTAAATCACTCTAATCTAGTTCTAACAATATTGGGGGAGCACTCTCACTTGACAACAATGAGGTAAACTAATGACCCATACTAAAAATGTGAAAGAATGGAAGAAAAGAGACCAAAAACCCATAAAATCTCTTACCTTAATCTTGGAGGAAGAAGGAATGATGATAGATTGAGATGGGAAGAGAGAAATCTTCTTTGGGGGATGGGTTTAGGGTTCTGATTCGCAAAAACAAATGGAAGGGGAAGGAGTGGGAAGGGTTTTATAAAATGGGGGAGGGGTATGTGAGTGAACCAATGCATTTTGGCACTGTTTCTGTTTAAGGGGACCGCTATAGCGGTCAGGAGCTTTCGCACAGCCAACACGGGGGAAGGACTATGCACTTATGACCGCTATAGCGGTCTGTGACAGGAAACTCAACTTCTGTAGAAATTTGCTATCATGGTTTAGCTCATCTCTATATTCACTCACTCATTTACATTTAAATCATTTATTTTACTTCTTATTAATTTAAAACATAAATGTAAATAAGGAAATACCCTCCATTTGGATTCAAATAAAATATAAAAAAAAAAATCAAAACCCCAACTAATCAAAATCTCATTTTTGAGTTCTAGTTCAAATTTCGGAATTCCGACGATCTTCTAAACTTGGAGGGCTAGAAACGACACATCTAGAGGTTTCCTAAAATTTATTAAAAATCACTCTTCAATTCACTTTCCCTTGGAGAGCCATCACCGGGACTTTTGGTCCCAATATTGTAGCTCAAACATATAGCCCTCCAAGTAGGTGTAGGGCTCCAGACTTAGTGAAAACCCGGACCCGACAACATCGGTGGGTCCTGGGGGACTCTAGGACAATACGGAACTTATCTATTGACACGTGTACACCAGATATTACAAAAAAGTAATAAAAATTAAGTAAAAGGATGTCTGAATTGAAACTTACATAAGTGGTCTTAGAGCAAGGATCTTCTTAGACCTCTCTTGACTTTGCTCTCGTCTCACCCTTTCAGATGTGGGTCTCCCAGAAGAGCTCTACTTAAGTTGGAGGGCGGTTTAAGTCCCTCAATTGCACAAATATTCACAATAAAGTCATAAAAACATAGTCTTTGCCATAATTCAAATGTCGTAAGCTAACATTCAATAATATATTAAATGTAGAAAGGTTAAATATTTACTAGATGCTTTCGACTGCCCTCCTGGGTCATCGACCCACTAGTATGCAGTGACCTGCCTTTCTATGAGGCTTGGTTTGTCCTCTCTTGCCCGACTTATCCTTGAAGGTTAGGTCAGAGGCCCAATGGCACCGCAGCTCGCTGAGGGTGGTATCACTTAGCCATGAACTGTTCATGTGCCCTTTGTGGACATCGTGGAACAGGTCTCGCAGGTGCTTGGAGAACCTAATCCTCCAAGCCCTCTTAACGGTGGGCTTATGCTCAAGTAGAACATAAAATATGTCCTCTGCATATACAAAACTCACAACACATAAGTAATCATAATCATATAATTAAATAAAACATATATATTTTAACAAAGGCACGAATAAATCATAGAGTTACTTTCCATTCCCATCACCATAACTCTTTGACATCTTGTGGGATGTCAGTCTAGGTGGGCCATGGACGGTTATATATACTTTGAATAACCTCCGTGATCCTATGCTGACCCTCAGCGAACGAGGTTAAAGCTGTTAAAAACAATGAAAATATTTTAAATATCACATGTAATTCAAAATTAGAATGTAATAGAAAACTTATTTAAACTTACCTATCTTTACCGTCTGGCCTAATCTAGCAGAGCGGTCTACCATTAGGCCCAAGTGGCCTACCATCTAGCCTGAGGAGCCTCCTATCCAGGTCTCATGTCTATGATCCACCCGAGGATACATGGGTTTGGTGAGATATGGGGCTACGAGTCGGGGCTGTGACAGGGCTGGGGGAGGGATCACTATTATGGATGGGATATGACTATGAATAAGGAGGAGATGGGGGCCAGTATACCTAGGAGTAGGAATCATCCTAA
Organism: Dalbergia cultrata; assembly: GCA_031216105.1. NCBI lineage: Eukaryota > Viridiplantae > Streptophyta > Magnoliopsida > Fabales > Fabaceae > Dalbergia > Dalbergia cultrata. The sequence continues at coordinate 21,527,952 of CM062353.1, read as the reverse complement.
AGGGAGGGATATTGGTGGCACAAACGAATATGGAAGTGGTGGAAGAAGAAGTGGTGGAGGTAGTGGAAAAGGCGGTGACGAAGGTGGTCGGAAGGGTAGAGGCGGAGAGGGTGGTGGGTAAATCAATCTTCTGAGGTTGGCCTCTGCCTCTACTATCCATACTGAAATAATGAAAAAAATCCACAAAAAAAAATATTATACTTATTTGTTTAATTTACCACCCCTTGACCTTTAAGGCTATGCAAAATTCAAAACTTGTCATGTTTTAAATAATAAGTTGAGAGAGTTGCCATTATGTATATATATTCTTTTTCGTACTTGTTTCTAATTCTTTTTAAATTCTAATTTGTGTATTTTTTAACGAAAAATTAAGAAATAAGAGGCTGTCTCTCTTCTTTTTAAATAAGAGATTAATGGAATAGATTAATATCTCTTTCTCTTTCTTTTTCTCTCTCTCTACTTCATATGATAAAGTGGTGAACACCAGCTTTCGAAGGATCATAACAGGGCACCTTAGTTGTTTTAGTGATTATGGAATGGTATTTTTATATTTTAATGCGCCCAACATTCTATTTTAATAGATAATAACTCAAATAAAAAACACTTTCAGAGATAATCATCGTGATTTCGGTGGTAGTGTTCCTTAAGTTGTTGAGGGGGTGGGTTAGGAAGGAAAGGCCATTGAAAATGATGGTGGCCTAGTGAGGTGAGGAAAGAAAGGACCAGAGGTGGGCAGTTGAGATATTGGTAGAGGACAAAGGTGATGGTGTGGTTATATCTCTTTTGGTTGTTAAGGAAAGAGAAATGTTGGAAAGAGAGAGAGGGGTTAGTGGCTTAATATGAAAATTGAAATGTAAAACAAGGTCTGTTTGGTAATTTAGTAGTTAAAATTTAAAGTTACAATGGTCAAAAAACACATAGAGGACCAACTTAACATGACCCCAAAAGCAACATTGCATTTAAAATTGGGACACAAATTAAAGAATTTTTTAATTTTTAATTTTCCATTAAAAAAAATACACAAATTAGAATTTGAAAAGAATTTAAAACTTGCTATTATATAGAACATTGCATGCAGAATTTAAAAGAAGGAATACAACCTCTTATTTTTTAATATCCATTAAAAAATACACAAATTAGAATTATACAAGAATTAGAAATAATATTATTTTTGTAATAAAAGTTTTACAAAATTTTGATAGCATCATTCCTTAAATTAGGAGCTCCCGTCATCAGATATTCTAGTCCATTGTTGAGTTCATAGAATTCATAATGTTTTAAAGACGTCAAATTATTACTTTTAAATCCATCAAGCACTCTTTAAAGTTTTTAAATATAATTACTCTTAATATTATAATATTATTTCCCTAACAAAAGTTTCACAAAATTTTGATAGCATATCTCCTTAAATTAAGAGCTTCCATCATCAAATATTTCAGTCAATTCAATAATAATAAGTATTATTAAAGATTAACAACAAAATAGATATAATTAAAAAGTTACATTCACTTAATAATCACATACAATTCACATAATTCTAAAGATAGTTCTATGGCGCATCCCCTTATAACTCAACAACATGCACCCTACAATATTCATAAACACAAAGAATCCCACAAAAACAATTCAAACAAGTCGGGGAAGGACCCTACGCTCTTCCCTCTAGTCATGCAATCCTCATTTCCTACAACTTTAACCCAGAAAACTTAAGTCTATACCTTACATACATACTAAACAATATAAATAACAAGGACTTTGTTACTAACCTCTATTGCAGTGAAAAAAAAAAAACATAGAATCCAAAAGCTAGCTCCTTGCGTGGAACCAAATCCAATCCCAAAAATCCAACATCAACAAGTATTTAATTTCACACAATTGTCAACATTTATATATGCAAATTATAAAATAAAATAACCGTGCATATAAGTTAAATAGAATATAAATAAAAATTATCATGAAATTAATTTACTTAATTGACAAATTTAAATTTCAATAGTTGGATGGGATCTTAATAGCTGAGATTCAAGAACCAACTTATCACTAACTCAACCCTCCCCAGGACATAATTGGACCATTATGCATCCCATGTAGCCTCTAGTTTTATTTTATTTTTTGTTTGGTGTACAAATAACTAGAGTCGCCAAAATGGGCTAAGCCTAATGGACAAACTCGAATATCTCCAAAAAAATATGGGATAGGCTAAGAAAATAAGAGTAAAAAATAAATATAATTCGATTTTGCTCAGTCCGGATTGGTTTAGCCCATTATAGACTAGATCGGACTGATTAACTAAACATAATTTTATTTCATAATTAATTGTAATCCAGGTATGTAAAAAGAGCGCTCCTAGGAGGCCTATTGTTTATGTGCTTCCTTGCCTAAAGCGACATAATTAAGCCACGTACTCAAATTTCTAACTAGAGTCCACGCATTATAACTTGAAAGAAAGTTTGTACCTTTGAACAAAAAAATAAAGAAAGTTTGAACCAAAAAGTTTAGCTCACCATTTAAGGGTGGCAATTTCAACCTGACTCGCTGGTTACCCGTCCTACCCACCTTGCTCAGGTCGGGTTTTAAACCCTCTCAGCTTGCTTGCAGGTTGGGGTGGGTGTAGGTTTAGGGTGAACCAGCCCCGCACCCCTTATATATTTTTAAGAGATAATTATTAATATTATTATATATATATATATTTAAAGAAAATTACCTAATCTTAAATCCCTAATATATTAATAAATAACACCCACTCATTCTGTTAAGAATATTCTATTTTCTTTGGTGTTGATTACTACTACTTTGGAATTCAAATATTAATATTGTCATTAGTTATATTTTATATTTTTATATTTGATTTTTTAGATTTTGAGTTAATTTTACAGATCTTTTAAAAAATAGCAGGATGGAGAAAGTACGGGCGGGGCGGGTGCGAGTTTAAATTTATAAAACCCACAGGTAGAATCAGGGCGAGTTAAGATTAATATTTCCTGGTACGGGACGAGGTTAGGTTAAACAAAAACCCACCTCAACCTGCCCCACTGCCACCCCTATCAACATTCCAGTAGGAAAAAGTGTATGTGCATGCCATGAAACTCGAACAATTGAACGTAAACTTTCAAAGACCATACAGAACCATGATAAAAATTAAGTGATTTGTATTATTAGTTCATTCTTCGCATTTTATTTTTTAATTACGTTAAAATATTTACATTGATGTTTAAAAAAAATTAAAAAAATTGGCTCAATGTATAACGTGTGGCCCCCAAACGATTGGGTGTAGCTCACAAAATACTAGTTTAAAAATAACTTAACCCAATCAAATCAGGCCTGGTCCAAAATGGCCTCGTTCGAATTGTTTCCACCCAAATGAATCGGGTCGATTCATTTTGACATCTCTACGAGTAACTGTTGCCCGTAGTTTTAAGTAAAGTAAAAGCCCATTCATTCTTCGTAAGCACTTTACCCCTCGAGATCGTATACACTGCGTAACTTTTTTCCAACATTATATCATATCATATGCGTACATAAACGCACACGACTCGGCATAAACGCGGAAAAATTCAGGACAGAGCACAGCAACAACAACTCGCTTTGTCCCTTCCCGAGTCCGAGTCCGACTCGGCGGGCGAATCAGGCCAACTCAATTAGTAGTAATCTCCCTTCCCTTCCCTTGCAATTTACAGTTACATTGCACCAATTCACTGCCATTTTTCCCGCAAGACACACGCATCCTTACATAGACACCGACACAAATATTTCTCTCACTGTCTCACACACAGAGAGAGCGAGAGAGAGAAACAACAACCCGCCCGGAAACGACACAAGCGAAACGTGCATTTTTATCTCGTTTCCACAATACGACGGATCACCGTCACGCCGTTTTCGCAATCCCCCGACGTCGTTTCGTCTCGCTATCTGTCGTCGTCGTCGTCGTCGTCTTGAATCCACCACCACAAGAAGTTGAAAATTCCAAAGGAAACAGAGCTGGAGCCGCTACAAGATCCCAAGCAGTTGAAGGCTCCGCCAGTCGCCGCCACCAACGGTCAGATCCGTTACCGATCGCCGTCCTCCGCCGAGCTCTTCGACGGACAGTCCGGCACCGGAAACTCCCCGCCGTCGCACGCCGCCGATCACCACTCGACGGAATTCGAGCCCTCCGGCAAAATGCTGAAGCGCCCAGGCCGCCAGGAGTCAATCGCCGACAAGATCCACAGGTTCCGAGCGATGTTGCTTGTGGTGTCCATCCCGCTCGTCCTCATCACATTCGTCCTCTACATGATGCCTTCTTCGTCCACTAACGAGTCCGTCGGAGACTACGCCCTCGTCAACCGGAAGATCTCGCCGGAGAAGAAGCCCGGCGGATCCTACGCCGTCATCTTCGACGCTGGCAGCTCCGGCAGCCGCGTCCACGTCTTCCACTTCGACCACAACCTAGATCTCGTCCACATTGACAAAGATCTCGAGCTCTTCGTTCAGGTCAATTCAAATCACTTGTTTTTTTAGTTTTCTGATGAATTTGCCGTTTTCGTTTCCTATTTTTTTATTTTGTGGTTCTTAGAGTGATTTGATTTGTGTTTATGTGTGTGTGTGTGTTTTTTTTTTATTTTTTGTGCAGATTAAACCTGGTTTGAGTGCGTATGCTCAGGATCCGCAGCAGGCAGCGGAATCTCTGGTTTCGCTTTTGGATAAAGCGGAAAGTGTTGTTCCTCGTGAATTGCGATCCAAGACACCCGTTCGTGTTGGGGTCTGCGGTTTTTATAGCTTTATACTGCATGGATTTTGTGTGTGTTAATTTTGCGTTTGTGTTTCTGAAGGAGAATTGAATTTTGAATTTGTGTGACAATGCAGGCAACTGCGGGTCTGAGGGCTTTGGAAGGGGATGCATCTGATAGGATCTTGCAAGCGGTGATTATTGCTATGTGTTTTTTGGGTTGAATCGTTTAGTATCTATGCCATTTCTTATTAACTCTTTTTTTGTTGATTTGAATTTCACTGGTTTAAGGTGAGGGATTTGCTTAAGCAAAGGAGCAGCCTGAAATCTGAGTCTGATGCGGTTACTGTGTTGGATGGAACACAAGAAGGTGCCTATCAATGGGTATGGTTTTGGAACTTACTACTTGTTGGTGGGTTCGTTGATTTTAACTTTTCTCAAGGCTTGCCCGTAGCTTTGTGTCACTTACTATGAATGCATCCTGACTAAAGGAGAATTTTACAAGCTTATAGTAACATAGATCAGATGCTAAAACTGTAGAGTAGAATACGTAGGGACTTGAGGAGAAGTGACTGGCTATTACTCATGTAGTATATAGAGCAGATTGTTAAAGTTCTCTCTTATTAGATTACTTGATCTTGATGATTTATGGTGATTGTGGGATTTGGATTCTATGCAATGGGGTTTTCTTGGTGGTGGTTGGGAGGGGAGCAAATGGGGGCGGGGAGGGAGCATTGAGTGAAAAGGCTGCTGGTACTCTCTTCCAAAATACAAACAGAACATTCTGTGATAAATATGACTATTAGTTATTTATTATTGAACACATGACTATTATACTTTGGTGTTCTTGATCTGCCCCCACTGCTTTCATATTGTTTGTTTTCTCTGTTATGAAGTTCTTATATTTGAAAAGATGGAGAAACCAACTTGCTTACACAGATTTATTCACTTCTTAATGTATAAATACATAAATTACAGAGTTTTAACAACTATGTTACACTTTTTTTTGTCCTGCACCATGTTTGGGATTTGATTCCTGATCTCTTTATTAGGGTCATGCCATTTTTCTCAAAGGTGCAATGTGGTCCGTCCCCTGGCTACCTTACAGAGCCTTAAATGATTGACTAGTTAATTTAGTTGTTGTTCAACACAATATGAAGAATTCAGTTACAATAAAGTAGGATAAGCAATCCTCCTAGAACAACTGGAAAAGAGAAAAGGCAACAGTTGTGAAAAAATGCATTAGTCTAAATAGCTTTCTGATCTCTTTGTGAAAGAAACTTCACCACAAAAGATGAGAGGGATGAAACTCCACATATGCATCAACGCACCAACAGTTTAGGTCCTTAACATTTCCTGAAAGAATGAACTGCACAGAATAACTAAATCTTTCTTTTTATGGGCAGTGGAGTTCAATTGCTGGATTCAACCTATAGTGACACAGCAGTTAGATGTAAAATCCATACTATTTCAGTCCAAATGTTAGTAGTACATTTTCTCTTTGGCTGTACAGTGGCCAGCTTGGTATTACTATTTTAGTTTGAATAAATTTTTTAATAAACATGCAACACTATCTGATTTCATATTGGTGTGACTTGACAACTATTGGACAATGGAAACATTAGTGAAGCCTGAAGTAATACTTCAGTCCTGCTCCATGATAAACGACTCTTTGTTATTAGTTGAAGAATGGATCATAAAGTTTTTTGGTTTACATATGTTGCAAGCTCTTACCCGGAATATCTGTTTTAAACTGCAATTATAGTATTTGTTTTGAAAAAAATTCATTTACAAAAGTGTTGCAGATGTAGATTAATTCTGCTTCTATGTATACCCTGGAGAAAGTTTCATCCTTCATAGTCCATTTGGATCTCCTATTCTTTTTAGTTGAACTTTCTTCTGAATTTACTCATCCTATTTTGTACAGTGGAAACTGGAAATCTTATCCGAGTTGACATGGCATCCTTATTGGAAAGATGTGGCTTATGAATAATCTGAAATTTGTGTGCTTTATACTGGATTATAATAGCATCATTTTCCCCCGATTGAGATTTTTCTTAAAATAGTTTTTAACTTGGAGTTTACCTGTTGCATATTCGCTGAAATTAATGAGTACTATGTTGACTGGTATTTTGCTTTCTGTTATTGATCTGAAATGTTTTAGAGCGAATATATTGATGCGTTACTTAAGAATAATTGTAGATTAATAATAAGTTGGCATGTAAATTATTGGTGTTATCACTTATCTGTTTGAATAGTCTTGATAAATTTGCTTTCTATGTATATCTTAAATTCTTAATTCACATTGTAAAGGAAAATGTTAAGCAAGAGGAGTGCAGCATCAACTTTAATATATTTTCTTTAATTTGTAATTTAATAGAATAAAGGATGAATATTTTACTTGTTGAATCTAAATAAAACTCAAGACAGTATGATAAACATAAACAGTTTGGCATTGTTCTACCGTATAAGTTTTGGTGGGCTCAACCTAACAACAAAAAACTATAGTTCCACTGCATAAATTAAATTCCTTCAGCTACATATCTTATTAATGAAATTTAATTTTGCCTATGATATTTGAAGAAAGGTCAAACACTTCTTAGAAGTATTAGAAAATTATGATTTATTTGTAACTCTAAAATTTAGCGTATGCTTGTGGATTTGGATTTTGGAGAGGAGAGGGAAATGAATATTGAATAATGACTTGTAGTGTAAGATTTTAAAATTTTACGCTACAAGTCCTTTCTTCCTCTTTCCTCCCCCCTCCAAAATTCAAACTCATAAACATTCCCTTAAAGAATGACTATCTAATATATTCTTTTAAGTTAATATACTGCATATATGTTTAGATAGCTTTTCCTGCACCGAAGTCATACACAATGCAAGAAAACATTTGTTTGGTGCAGAGGTTTTTTTGAAACTATCAATTTTAAGAAGCTTTAAGGGAAGCAAGATCTTGTGTGCTCTCTCCTCCTCTAAAGTGCAGATGCATTATATTGTTTGCCTTACCTTGCCATTTATTTATTTTTAGGTGACAATTAACTATCTATTGGGACACTTGGGAAAAGATTATTCAAAGACTGTTGGGGTAGTTGATCTTGGGGGTGGTTCTGTTCAAATGGCATATGCCATCTCAGAGGCAGATGCTGCTGCGGCTCCTAAAGTATCAGAGGGAGAGGATCCATATGTCAAGGAGATGTTTCTAAGGGGAAGGCCATACTACCTCTATGTTCACAGGTTTTTCTACTCACTCTTGATGTGCCAGTGTCAGATGTTATCTTCTACAGCTTCTGGGAGCATTAACTTATGGACCTGAGTGCTTCCACTTTGTAGTCTAGCATGATATATTCGGATAGATTGATGTTCTGTAATACCATGTTGCATGACTAATAAATTTTAACGTTGTGCTTTCAGTTACTTGCACTATGGTTTACTAGCTGCTCGTGCTGAGATTTTAAAGGTTTCTGAAAATGCTGAAAACCCTTGTATCTTAGCTGGCTATGATGGTAAATATAGCTTCTCCTTTCTCTATGCCCAGTGCTGTTCTGATGCCACATTACATTTCAGCCCTTTGTTTTCAACTTACATTAGTCAGCTAGTGGAAAGGAGCTCTGCATTTTTTATGTTAAATTATTTTTACATTCTTTTTCTTCTTAACTTATTAGTTTGATTTGATAACAAGTGGATGTTGTTAATTCTTTTTAGGATCTTATAATTATGGAGGAAAGTCATTTAAGGCCTCATCCTCCCCTTCCGGACCGAGCTTGAATGAATGCAAGAGTGTTGCTCTTAAGGCTCTCAAGGTTAATGAGTTAACATGTACTCATATGAAGTGCACTTTTGGTGGGATATGGAATGGTGGAGGTGGGGATGGACAGAAAAACCTTTTTGTTGCCTCATTTTTCTTTGACCGGGCTGCTGAGGTATTTATTAATTTATTTATTCATCCCTGGAAACAAGTGTTGATAGCCATTGCTTCCAAGTTGGAATGCTACTACTGTATTGCCATTCTAATCATGTTATTTATTCATAGGCTGGTATTGCCGATGCGAACTCACCCGTTGCGGTTGTTCACCCTGCTGATTTTGAGGATGCAGCCAAGAAAGCTTGTCAAACAAAACTTCAGGATGCCAAATCCAGTTATCCACATACTGACGAAGGGAACCTTCCATATATTTGCATGGATCTTGTATACCAATATACATTGCTTGTTGATGGATTTGGTAGGCTTTATTCAGATGTTGGTTTAGTTATGCATGATACTGATGTTACTATCAAGTTTGAATAATGAGTTTGTCTTCGTGCGCTGATTTCTTCCAATTTTTGGCAGGCATTTATCCATGGCAAGAGATTACATTGGTGAAGAAAGTAACATACGAAGATGCCCTTGTTGAGGCAGCATGGCCCTTAGGCAGTGCCATAGAAGCTGTATCATCCACGTAACTGACTTAAGTATCATCACTTAGGTTAATCATCTGAAATCTTGGGGCACGTGAGTTTTATCCGAACGTTTTTGAGGTGGAATACTGCCATCGATTATGATCAGAGATTGCTTTCAGGCTGAATTGATATTCCAATATGAATTGGGTCAACGTTTCAGGAATAATGGGAGAAGATAGCTTCATTGTTTTCCGTATGTAATTATTTCACATTATATATGATTTACGGCCGTGGAAGATTCATTCGATTCATTAGTGCGTCTAGATATGTTGTCGTAAGAGATGAACAAAATGGTGATACATATGCCATTTCATTTTTGTTTAACAAATCCGTGATGACAGTTAATCCTTTGTTTTTGTCTCATTTGGTTGTTGACCAGGCCTAGCTTACCGCCCACTGGAGTGTGGGGTAAAAAGATCGGAGTAACTCATCATTGTTTTACACGTATAATTCGTTGCTGAGGAGACAAACTGGACAGACGCGTTAGCTTAGCATGACTAGGCAATTATTATATTTTTTTTTAATGGCAAAGTTTCTTTTGAATAATAATTTTTTAATGACGTAAAGCTTTCTTCAAAGCAAAAAATTCCAAAATATAAATAATTAATATTAAAGGTAAAATTCACTTGGATTAACACTACTAAAAACTTCTTACATACTTCTATGTTTGGTTTGAAAGTAAAAAGGAAAATACATTTTCCTTTATTGAATTCTATTTATAAAATTATAAATAAAATCTAGTCATAGAAAATTTATTTTTATTTTTACTCTTTAATGAAATATATCAAAAAGAATTTTACTGCCTCTGCAAGCTAATATTATTTTCCATGTGGATATATGGAGGACCGGAAGGAAGAAAGAATCTCTACTAATATTTTACAATACTTAGACCCTCCCACCTAACTTCCAAAAAATTAAAAAAAAAAAATCCTCCTAGAGGAAGAATTTTTCTACCTCACTAATTTCATGACTATAGTGAAGATTAACTCTAATCCCATTGTTAAACTTGGATGTTCAATCCCAAGCTTGCTCAATTTACTGTCCCGAACCAAATAATACCAAGCACACCTAGCAGTATAACTCATTGCTTTAAAATCTCATACTCACATAGCTTTCCTCTGAGGCATTACATCAAACACCTTCGTTGCATTGCAGCTCTCGCAGCAACGATATTCGACACAAGCCCAACTCTCACACAAGTCACACTCTTCCCATGACCCAATTTCCCAGAAACCATTCAATCAAGCTCAGCAGAAACTTTGGAAACTGTTGCAGGAGGGTAATCATAAGTGTAACAACGCTACGTCCCATTTCGCGGAACAACGCAAGGGCCTCATCAAGGTCGTGATTTTTTTTTTTTGGTTTTTCACATACCCAATAATCATTGAGTTCCAAAGGTAAACTTTCCTGGCCTCTCTGATACATAAGTTGCCTTGGTCATCAAATCGCATTGCGTTTCTCTGGGTTTTTTTTTTTTCACAAACACGTCTTGCTCCAACTTTAAGGAACCGAAGAAATTTGATAGAGTGGGGTGAGGTTTGATTGTTTTTCAATCATGATCAGGATTCGTTCCAAATTATCTGTTTTCTCTGTTGTGGCATTACGCATTAGCCATAATTTAATCCCTTTCAGTCACTATCATATAGTTGAGCAGCCCCTCATGAGGTCTGCTTTCAGTTCACCGAACCCTTCAAACTGTGACAGTTTTTCAGCTGTACCGAAATTCGGCTTCTTAATGAGGCTCTTCTATTCTTCATCTTCAGTCACAAGCCTTGGTGTGTCAACTGATACCCCAGTAATAGGATTAGATAAGGCCTTGAGTGATGATGATGATGACAATGATAGTGATAATGATAATGATGATGATGAGGATGACGGCCACGGCACGAAGAATGATACGATTGGTACCCATTTTAGTCAGTTACATTTGAGGGATGATGGTCCTGCTCAGGATGTGAAAACCATTTTGGATATAATTCATGAACCGGGTTCTGGACCATCTGGAATCAAGCACAAGCTTGAGAATTGCAGTGTTGCAGCATCATCTGAGCTTGTTGTGGAGGTCCTTTCGAGAAGCCGCAATGATTGGGAAGCAGCTTTCACCTTTTTCTTGTGGGCTGGCAAGCAACCAGGGTATGCTCATTCGGTTCGCGAATACCATTCGATGATCTCTATCCTTGCCAAGATGAGGAAGTTTGATACTGCTTGGGCCTTGATTGAGGAAATGAGAGGAGGAAGAACTGGTCCATCACTTGTCACCCCGCAAACTCTCTTGATTATGATCAGGAGATACTGTGCTGTGCATGATGTTGGAAGGGCTATAAATACTTTCTATGCTCATAAACGGTTTAATCTTCAAATTGGGCTAGATGAATTTCAAGGCTTTCTATCTGCCCTTTGCAGGTACAAGAATGTAGAGGATGCTGAGCACTTACTATTCTGCAACAAAAATGTATTCCCATTTGACACCAAAAGCTTTAACATCATTCTGAATGGATGGTGTAATTTGATTGTCAGCACACGTCATGCGGAAAGAATTTGGCTGGAGATGGGCAAGAGAGGAATCAAATATGATGTAGTGTCCTATGCAAGTATCATTTCTTGCTATTCAAAAACTTCTAAGCTTTACAAGGTGCTCAAGATGTTTGATCAAATGAAGAAAAGGAACATCACTCCAGATAGGAAAGTTTATAATGCTGTCATTCATGCTCTTGCAAAGGCTAGGCATGTGAAAGGAGCTGTCGATCTCATGGGAAAAATGGAAGCCAACAATGTTACTCCAGATGTTGTTACTTACAACTCCCTGATCAAGCCTCTTTGCAAAGCCCGCAAAATTGATGAAGCTAAAGAAATCTTCGATGAAATGTTGCAGCAGGGTCTATCCCCTACAATTCAGACTTTTCATGCTTTCTTCCGTATGTTAAGGACCAGCGAAGAGGTATTTGAGCTTTTGGAGAAAATGAGAGAGCTAGGTTGCTACCCTACTATTGAGACTTATATAATGTTGATAAGGAAGTTTTGCCGTTGGCGCCAGCTTGATGATGTCTTCAAGATTTGGAATGCAATGAGGGAAGGTGGCGTCAGTCATGATCGTAGTTCTTACATTGTACTGATTCATGGGTTGTTTTTGAACGGAAAACTGGAAGAAGCACACAAATATTATATGGAAATGCAGGAGAAAGGCTTCCTCCCTGAACCAAAGACAGAACAAATGCTTCAGGCATGGGTTTCCGGGAGAAAGGCAGCAGGGGACCAGGTGACAGATTTACAGGAAAATCAAGTGGAACATGATACTTTGAGGAAGAAAGTTAAGGCTCAGCCCAGTAAATTTGATAGGGAAAAAGCTTTTCTTTGCCAACCTGAGACCAGAAGGGTAATAAGAGAGAGGGGGTTTTCTTTCTGGGAGCAGTAAATCCTTATTTAACAGGAGGTCTGATGATACATTCTTGGTGCGTGTATGACACTTCTCAAATTCAATTCTACAGTCCAAACCAGGGCTTGGCATACTCTTTTCTTGGTTTTCCAGACTTCAATTGCCTTGCCATAAGAAAGAGTTACAAGGTTGGCGCATTTCTTAAACAACCCAATTTTGTTTGTTGTTATACAATTGAAAATTGTACAATAAAATTTGTAGTGATCTGAATGTCATTCGTCCTTTGCTACTGGTTAAACTTAGGGGAGGTTCTAATACTGGAACTGAACTTAGGTATGTCTGTGATAGTTTGAGTTTTAGGCATATGTTCAAGCAAGTGGAGCTAGAAACCGAAATCAGTGATGTGATATCTTTGATTTTAGAGAAAAAAATGTCAATTGAAAGTTAGTTGCAGAGACCTATATTATATCATCTATAACTATAGGTGAAGTTAACACCCATACAGAGATTGAAAGAAATAATTATATATGAAGCTACATTAAAATCTGAACATTTCACCTTGCTTTGGGCCTCCATTTGGTTTCTGAACGTGCAGATCATGATGGTTCATGTTTTATTTTAGTGTCTTTGCTCTCAGGCATAAGGTGTAGTATTGCATTTGGCAATCCCTAATTAGCCTTTTAGTCTTCGAACTGTTAGGGTCCCTAGAAATCTGCTATCAGCCTAAGAACGTATATTTATGTACCACCAATTAATCGAAGTGGCGCAAGTGTTGTGTGTGTAGGGATGGCAATAGGTGGGGAGAAGGGCAAGCAAAGAGTAGTCCCCACAATCCTTGTCCTATCCTTCCGATTTTTTTTCCAGTCCCCAGCCTCTTTCCCCATGGTTGGGGAAAATTCTTCTCCATTTCCAATCCCCGCTGATCTCCCATCTCTCATGGGGATCCACGGATACCTAAAAATATTTAAAAAATAAAAAAATATGTATAAACAATTTAGTTAGTTTGTGATTTTTTTTAAAAAAATAAGAAAACTTAAAATCTAATAAAATAAAGCTGATTCAAATCTTAGACTCTAATTAGTATTATATCATTATAATTTATAATACTGAAGCCTCGAATTTTAAATCAATTCTGCAACATAATTCCCTTGCCCACCCTCACATTCATCATGGGAGACTTTTGTTACTATCCCCCCCTCCACAGGGAAAAATTCTTTGGAGATGGGGATCCCCATGGATATCCCATGTGTTGTGTGTGCGCGCACTTGTCTTTGTTTGTTTGTTTGTTTATAAGCAAATCTCTATACTGGATATATTACTTATTTTGGGTTATTTTCATATTGACATATAAGGTTTGGGTTTAGACAAACCCTATGGAGAACTATTAAAAGAAATTTACATTTTAATGGTTTGAATGCAAGTATGATTTATGATGGGACATTATGATGTTGTCTAATCCGTGTAAAAGGCCTCATTTAATCGGACAAGGTTTAGTTGTTGTTTGTCATGCAACAGGAATGGTATCTGTACAACTTTTGTATTTCATAATGACTTTTTTTTTTTTTATTCGTAATCCAGGGAGCCTGCTATGAGCATATTTTTGTACATCAAATTGGAATGAAGTAATGCTGCCAGATGTGCGGCCAGTCAATTAATACTTCAATTTAACACTTGACCAGATAGAGCTCAAGTGAGAGTGTAGAATAGGGTAGTGGCAAGGTTAAAAACCTGGATTTATACTTTAATCAGAATCCGGCTTTTTTCTTGTCAAGATTGATTATCAGAAGAAATTATGGAATGTAGATATGGTCGGATCAGTAATGGTTCTTGTCCTTGCTGGTTCATGTGAGTTCAAGCTTTTAAAATCTGATGGTTATCTTTTTCTTTCATAGGTATTCGTGCTTTTGCTCAAATGCAATGACTTGTGGACCTAATTGCTGTTTCAAACAATTTGTTCGCTGTGCAAGAAATAAAGCAAACGGATTTCTTCTACAACTTCTACTCGTGCTCCATTTGAAAGTATGATTACCTATTTCGTGACAGAGCTATGATCAGAAATTGTATTTCTCTGAACGTTTATAATCTGTGCAGAGGATGGAATCTGCAAAGACTAAAACGGTTTCTTGTTTGCTTCCTTGACATCACCAAAGATGCAGAGACACTGAATTATCTTTGCCGTATGTAGCAGCAGGTTATTCTGCAGCGTGTACAAAGAAATGAACGCTTGATGTAGAATGATGACCGGGATTGCATGTAGTGCGGCCTAGCGGCATTAGGATAAGGTCATACATGCTCGTCATAGAAGGAAAAATATTTCGATCCTGTAAAGTAACGATTATAGTATGCCTAGAAGTAAGAAGTTAACCACTCTTAAATTATTTGGTGAGTCTGTTCATAATAGAAGTTATTGATTTAAGAGTCCTCTTGTTAGTTGTCACTTTACTGGGATTTTCATCGTTAAAGATCTAAATTCGAAGAAAAATAAAGTTGAAATAATTAATTTGTATGTGAAAATGATACTTTAAAAATAGTTTTAAAAAATATTTTTATTTGGATTGGATAAGACAAAATTACTTTTAGATATAAAACTACCAAAATCACGTAATATAATTCTAAAAAAAAATAAAGTAAAACGTTAATATGGATAATATGGTAAAAATACCATTTCAATTTGATAGAAGTAAAATGAAAAACATCCTCAAACAGTAATTTTGAGAGGTTGGAAATTAAGTTTGCCCACCTCAATTTTTACCCAAACAGAAATAATACTTCTCAGTCATTTTCAGTTCAATAAAAGTAATTTGACCTCCACAAAATGTAAAACAAACAAGCACAAAATTTGATAGGACCTCAAATGTGAAGGGCAACTGTGCAAGAGTTCTTTTAGAAAAGAGAGGGGGAATCACATTGGAATAATCTTGGAAAGTTCCAATTCAAAGCAAGCAATAATAACTAGGCTAAGTATGAGGCCTCCATCGCTAGGCTGAAGCTGACACAAAAGGTAGGAGTTCAAATTAAATGTTAACCAAAAGCCAATTCATAGTTGATGATAGCTAAAGTCCATATGGCGATTTTCAGGGTGAAGAACCTTCATTGGAAAAGTATTTCCATAGGTGAAAAAAACAGATATCCATGTTTGAAATTTGTGTGATTGAGCACATTCCTAGAAAAGAAAACAATCGAGCCGACCTCTCATCCAAATTAGCCAGCATTAAAAGACTTGAGAATAACGTGTTGGTAATTTAGCTAGTGATCCAACAGCCAAGCAATCACCAAGAAGAAATAGCAATCTTGAGGTTGGAGATGATTGGCTGTCCCTAATTAAGTGGTACTTGACAAATGAGTGCTATTATTTGAACACTATCTTGATGCATACCTACGGTTCACTGCAGGTGAAAAGAGGAAAATGACAAAATATGGATATGGATAGTGGGTATATGATTGACAATTAAAAAAATTTATCCCTCTCCTACACAACAATTACATCATTGTTCTCCTCTTTCCCTCTCTTTTCATGGTGAGTAAACCATCTCTCTTTTTCTTCTATGCAGACACATTCTCAAGCTCCATTTATAACACTTGACTAAATTGTGTTGTGCAGCAGATGCTTGTGATTTCAAGCTCCATCTCTCCCTTCCCTATCTTTTTTTTGCTTTTTCTTTTTTCTAAGATGTTACCCCTGGCTAGGAAAAAAATCATATCAATTTGTTGGAAATTGAAGTAAAGGAGAACTCATGAATTGGGACCCTATGAAGAGTAATTTCTTGGAATTTCTAATCATGAGAGCTTCAAATTGAAAGAAAATATGTACTTGGATTTTGAAGCATGAGGATTACAACACGCGACAGCTTCTTTTTGCTATTACTTCTTCTTCTAGAACGACGAGGTAATTTTAGTTGCTATAAATACAACTCCTCTAGGAAAAGAAAACAATGTTTTCGATAATCTTGTGAGTTAAATTTTTTACTTTAGATAAACCGTACAATTTAACCATTGCTATTGTTGTGGTTTATAAGTTTTCAACATGGGCTTTCAAGTTTTTTGCAATTACTTTACAAGTCTTAAGCACAGGTTGAAGTTTTTTACTCTTGATTTACATGTATTTTACACTTGATTTACAAATATTAATCATAGGTTTATAAGTTTTCAACATAGGTTTATAAGTTTTTTGCAATTGGTTTACAAGTTTAAGCATGAGTTTACATGTATTAAGCACTAATTTACAAGTTTTTTGCACTTGATTTATAAGTTTTAAGCATGGATTTATATGTTTTAAGCACATATTTATAAGTTTTTTTTTTCACTTGGTTTACAAGTTTTCAGCATAAGTTTATCAGTTTTTTGGACTTAGTTTATAAGTTTTTTGCACTTGTTTACAAGTTTTTTTTTTTCTTAAAGGCAACTTTTTTTTTGTTAACTTGCATCATTTTTCCTATATATCAATAAGTATTTACAACCATATATACTAGTGTAAGTGCTATGTGCACTTTATACACAAAGTATGGATTTCGAATCCACATTTACACTATGCAAAATAATATAAAAAGAATTTACATGACTCTTTTATGCCATTGAAGACTGCACAAATTGTCTCCTTTTTTCCCATAACAAAAAGTGTGCCTATAGATAATCATTCTTTTATTTTCATGAAGCTCATAATCGCTATTCTCAAAAGCCACTAAACCTAAAAAAGAGAAACAAACAAAACAAAATCATTGTCAATGAATATTTTTTTTTCTCTTTAAGCACTCAAATGAGTGAATAACTCTTATATGAAATGCTAGAGAATCCATGCATTCAAATCCAGCCTTAAAAGTTGAGAAATTGGATGTGACACAAAAATTCCAATAAAATCCCCTAATAAACTTGAAAAATACCCTTTCCCATAATTGATTTCACAATCAAATACAAATCAATACTTTGACAATAAAGCAAGAACATCCAACCAAGTGCAAAAAATTAAACTTGTAAACCATTACTTAAAACTTGTAAATTAAGTGCAAAAAACTTGTAAACCAAATACAAAAAATATGTAAACCAATTGCAAAACTTGTAAGCTAAGTAAATAAAAACTTGTTGTAAATTCTTAAAAATTGGTTCTAAAAACTTGTAAACTAAGTGCTGAAATTGTATAAGTAGTATAAGCTTCTTTATTGAGGTTGGTTTTGTTGTAGGATTTGAATAACAACTATATCATAATTTTTTTGGATTTCTTTTTGTTGTAAGTTTTCTTTTTGTTACAAGTTTTTTGCACTTGATTTACAAGTTTTGAGCACAGGTTTTCAAATTTTCTCCAATTGGTTTATAAGTTTTCACAATGAGTTTACAAGGTTTTTTTTGCACTTAATGTACAAATTTTTAACATGAGTTTACAAATTGAATTTTGGTCTAGCATGGGTTTGGCAGTAGCTTACTTTGATTTTAGTTACTTGAAACAAATTACATATAAATTATTGATATTAATTGATGTAGATGATATATGAACTCAATTGCATCCTTTTTTTTATACTACATACATAACCAAATGACATGTTCAAAAGCAAAGAACTTAAAACATGGAAAAAAAGACAAAACCCCAAGAAGGCAATAAGATATGTGAACGTGATAGGATCAAGGTGGTTTATCAATTAATGAAAATTATTTCAAAAGAATACATTAGTTGGTGATAATGGCGAATCAATAGATAAGAGTGCAGCATGAATTTCTTATTCTACATGCTCTTTGATTTTAATTATTCTTTTCTTGTTGATTTGTTGATCTGCAATTTCTAAATATGGATATACTTTTGTTGTGTTCTGCATTCACTATTGAATTGGTGTTGGATCTGATTATTGAATTGCTGATTCTAAATTTGTTGTTGAGCAATATTGATTTTCTTTTGTTGTGAGTTGAATGTAGATTTGGTGAGTTGTTGTTGTTGATTTTTTGGTTTCAATATGTTGATCTTTCTCTTTCCCAACCCTAAGTCATGTACAGCAGTTCGGGGAGATGATGAAGCACATGGGTAAGGTGAAAGATAGGGGAAATTATGTGTCACGACCTTCCTAGAGAATCTGACCGGTATGTGAAGGATTGGATCCTCATGGAAGCCTTTAGTAATATGATTGGCTAATATGTATAAATAATAAAATATATATATTCCAAATATCTCAAATTTAATTAAATTCCATAATTTTGTAAATGTTTTCAAAACATAAATCCTGAATATAAAACTGCATAATAACCATAATCTGGGCTGAAACCAAACATAATTAATAAAATAATTGGAGTTCAAAAAATAAATATAATAATACTATGCATGTCCGGGATCCTACCTACACAATTATTGGAGTATTACTAGACTAACATAAACTTATAATAAGTTTTACTTTGAAGCGAAGATCACCAAAAGATACTGCAACACTATTGAGGTGGATCATGCGGCGCAATTGAGCCTGTAATTGTATCTGTAGGGGGAGGAAAAGAGAGGAGTGAGTTAATCAAAACTCAGTAAGTAGGACTCCACTTAACCCACATAGGACAACAAAAATAATACATAAATATACATGCAACTGACATAAAATATTTTAATATTTAATTACATAGCTATATTGAAAATAATATTTCAACTGATATTATAACAATAACTTGTAGAGAAACAGAAGCTGAAATAAATATATCATTGTACTATGCTAATGGCTAAAACTGATTGGTACCTAATTAGGTCCCATAAATGGACACCACATTGGATTCCACTGACAACGTGACTCTGGGGAATAGAATTGACATCGAAAAATGCCAAACAATACAATGAAAACATAAACAATTTGATATTGTGCCAAGAACTAAATTTGGAATGTTAGTAAGGAAGAATGTTATGAGAAAACTATGCCTCATAATGCCCTAACTCATAAACTAGATGAAAAGAAGAAGAAACTGGTTAAATTCCATGAAAATCACTTATCGAAAGCTTGGGAAGGAGCAAGAAGAGGAGGAAAATGTGAAGGAGGGGCCCAAAGAGTGTTGGCAGTGGTTAGGGTGTTTAACCTGAGCCTGGGGATGGGTTTATATAGCGTTTGGGGGCATTTTAATGAAACTGCATTGTTTTGACGCAGACTGGTATTAGCTTGACTCCTATAGTGGTTGACATGGGGGAAACTGCTAACTACGTACCCGCTTGACCGCTATAGCGGTCCTTCCTATTAGTTATACCACTATTGCGGTCTCAAGGGAACCTGGTTTTATACTTTTCATGATTTCCTGGTGTAGGAGCTATTTAGTAACACGAATGGGTCCCAAGGGACCCATGAGGCTCTATTAGACTTACCTAAGGATACGAAGATCTGAGACATCACATTGTGTAATGAATTAAGGTTAGGAAATTTGATAAAGGGAAAGGTAATTTTGTTTATTTAATTGTTCACATGATGTGCACATGACTACTTAACGGTGGAAATTGATATCAACTTAATAGAAGCGGTGTTTTCACTATTTGCCAACCACTGGGTGTTGTGATATATGTTTTGTAAAGTCTGAGTCTAAATTACACATGAACTAAAGTTCAGAAAGGTTAAATGCATTTGACCTTTAATTATATTTCTGACTAAGCTCTTAAAAAAAATTTGTAACTCCAATACTTGTCTAAATGAAATTGTAGGCTGAGTACTTGGAGAAGCTGGAGGTGGCCAAGACTTAACAGTAGCATGCATCCCAATAGGATGGGATTTCCACTGCTAAGGAACCACAACTCATTGATGAGGAGGCTTTGTGGTAAGAGACAATGGGCAATTTTTATAAGGGTCGCATTTATGGCATAGGGGTTTGCTTTGCTGATTCATTGTCCCTTACTTCTATAATAGAGGATGCCTTTACTCTTGTGCCTGAGATGGTGAAGGACATGGTTTGTACTTAGGTCCATGCCCTAAATCCAAAGCTACAGAAGTAAAATAAGAAGAAGTGGAAGAACAAGGAGGCCACATGGAAGAAAAAGTAGGCAAAGAAGGTGGAGAAGAAGGTGCAGCAATACATGCACGCATACTTGGAGCTGATGAGAGCGACTAGCTTATGCGTTTTCCTCTTCTCCTACTAGCTCCAACACCACCTATTTTGTGGCGATGTAAGATTTTGATGATGATGATGATGATAACGACAACGACTACAATGACGATGATGGGGAGCCGACTATTGATGACATCAATCACAGGGAATACTCGTGATCATTTATCTACATCTCCAGACTTTATTATTTTATTTATTGGTCTGTATTTACTAAGTGTTATTAAGAGTTTGGTATTGCTATTTATTATTTGTAAAATTTTGATTTATTTTTAACATGTTTTCTAATATTTATCGATTATTACGATAACTAGTAACAATTAGTTATAATTGCCAATAATCTTAACTTTTTATGTTTGTGCATTCTAAAAAAAAAATATAGATGATTTTTTAGACAAGAAATTAAAACATTTTTTACAGTTTCACAAATGGAAATAATTACTTTTGATTAATTTAATAAAATTTTATATGGGATTATAGACAATTTAATATAAATATTATTTTCCATTTATAGATGGAATAAGTCGTGTGTAATTTTATAGGTAAAAAACCATATATAAATGTCCAATTTTTGCATGATTTTTTCAAATGTATTGTAGAAAAAATGTACCAAAATACCATTTTTAATTCCATTAAAAGTTTCAAACGAATTCAAAAAATGTGTGTAACTATTACATATGCGAAAATAACAAAAAATATGTGTCTGACTATAAATCCATTTGTAAGTAAAAAAATTTGTCCGAAATGAAAATCAAATCCATCTATAATTTCATTTGTATTCGTGAGTTTCTTGTAGTGCAATATAAAGGAAGCATTAATTATTTTTTACCAATACTACGCTTTGCATAATTAATTATCTTAATGGAAATATATTTATTTTAATAAGGATATAATTTTGACTAGTTACACAAATTTATAATATTACCAATGTTTTTGGATAGATGAAATGAAACAGAGTGAATAACTTTTAATTTTAACTATTCATTTATGTTACATGACTTGGTCAGATTCACTTCTACTATCTCATAATAAATCATTTATTTGATTTGATTCGTCCATGTAGGAAAAACATCCAAGGCCATCTTATCATAATTATTAAACTTTTTCTTTTGTCTCTCTCATCTTTTTTTTTTTTTGATAATTAAAAGATAAGATGACTTGATCCCAAACAGAGGATGTAAAAGGTGTACCATCATAAACAAAGACCCATAGGACCAAAAAAAAAAAAAAAAAGAGGATAATACCAAGGTACATCACTCAAATACCACTACACCTCTTATACAAAAATTATACATGCTGCAGATTATGAAGACTCCAATAATTTGCAGAACATTGAAGCAAGAACAAATAACATGGTTATGACAGGACAATCAAATCATCTATGGAAGCTTGAAGATTCACCAATCCATCAATCGAAAAACTCAACTAAGCCTTTTAAGATAGACCAAGAAGTCACAACTATGCTTTGTTACTAAATAAAAATAGCAACTACACCAAAATGCATAATTGAAGGAGCTACTTGATATATACTTCCATGCTTATATCCTCAAGTGCATAATTTGAATAAAATAGTAAGAGACACAACAGCATGGTTTATATGCATCAACTTTAAGCACACACAATCTTCGAAGGTAAGTACATCAAAACCAGCAGGACAATGTCACCATCACCTTATATAAGAACTCAAGAAACAATCTTATCTCAAATAGAATGACAAGCATAACAGCCACACCTGAGAATCATACCAATTGTATATTACTCACTAGTGTTTCACTCAACCTAACTAAGTGATGCACACAATTAACAGCTGCCCTTATATCTCGCACTTTTCCCCCTCACAGAAAGGTAGGTCATTGTGTATCACTCTTCTCACCACCTCCAAAACACTAATCCAAATTGCAAAACAATAAAAACTTAACATTAAACCTGCCAACTTCATAAAAAACCAAGGATATGAGATAGCAATTTGGCTTCACAAGTGTATATCTCCTCTTAAATATTATTTTCACCATTTGAATCTCACAAAAACTTCCCCTCATCTCAAAATAACCTCACTGTGTTTCACTCTAGAAACTAAACCATCCACTTTCATGATCACCTTATACATCCCTGAAAAATACACAGCGGAGCACAAGTCACAAAAATTTTTATGTCTTTCTCCATCAAGCAGAAAGACACCTAGGAAACACCTGCAGAAAAACTCCATATGCAGCAGTAATTCATAGCTCCGAATTCAACCAAGATCGACATTTATGCATGAGGTTAAATAAAAATTTATTCCAATTAATCTGCTCATTTTGAAAAATAACTTTATCCCTCTGTTCCCATATAGAAATTAAAATGGCATAAAAATAAATATTCTAACCCTTTAATTCCCTCCCCATGAAATCAACATTTTTCCACATTGTAAAATTTAATATAGGATCATCAACCATCACTCATTTAATACCCCACCAATTACAGTAAAAAGACCAAATTTTCCAAGAAAATTCACAATAAAAAATAAGTGTGGCAGTGTCTCATCAAAGAGTTTACAAAAAATAGATCTAGAGTCATCGCTAAAGATGGTCAAGTGAGACAATCGATGTTTGACATTGACTCTACCAAGGATAACAAACCAAACAAAAAGTTTCGCTCTTGGCGGAGCATACCCAAGCCAAACACTACATAAAACATGATCTACTTAAGATGCAGGATATTTTTTGTGAAAATACTTCATAACAAAAGAATGAACATTAAATCTATGGGAAGGATGGAAAGTCCAAACAACACTATTAGGTACATTAAATTGCTACAGCACCTAATTAATGAGACTTTCTAATTCAGCTAACACTGATACTTCCCACTGAAAGAGATTCCTTCGCCAATTCAACCTCCACTGTCAATTCTCACTAACCTACACACCATACTCTACTATGAGCATCTCCTTTTGAAGAGAAATATGGTAAAGTCTCGGGAAAAGAATCATCAACTTGTTATTACCAATTCAAACATCTTCCCAAAACCGCAACCTACTTCCATCCCCAATAGCTTTCTTAAGCCCTAATGAGGTTATAGAATAGATTGTATCGTCAAGCCCATTTATTCCACTAATAGCTCCCCACAAACCACCTTTTGCTAGACTTTGTTGTCATTCATTGTTCTCGACCCATCCAAATTATGGCATGCACAAATAACTAGTTTCCAAAAGGCATCTCTTTCCTGAAAACCTTCACCACCACTTGAACAGAAAGGCTGCATTCATTATCACCAAATCACTAACCCCAAGCCCACCACATTTTATAAGCTTATGAATTACATCCTACTTAACTAGCGGAATAGTAGATTTAAACCCTTTTTGACCCCAAAAGAACATACATTGAAGGGAGATAATTTTCTTGGCAACCACTTTTGGCATTTTCAAAATCCCTAAGTAGTACATAGGTAGGCTGTTCAAAACAGCCTTGATCAGTACCAACTTTCCTGCCCTTGAAAGCACATTACATTTCCATCCGGTCAACTTTTTTCTTACCTTTTCAATGATTAGGGCCCAAGTAGCCTCGCAACAAGGGTTAGCCCCAAGCGAAATGCCCAAGAATTTAATTGGGAGAGAAACCACTTGGCAATTTAACAATGACCAAACTTCTGCCACTAGAGTGCTTCACAATTTAAAGGTACAAAGGCAGATTTACTATAATTAATGGAAAGACCAGACATAACCCCAAAACAATTCAAAATTCTCCTAAAATTAAGAAACACCTCTTTATCTGCAGGAGCAAAGAGAAGCTTGTCGTCTGCAAACTGTAGATGTGACACTAAGACATTTTGATTACCCACTTTAACCCCCTTAATCATACCAATATCAACAGCTCTAGATAGCAGTCTATTGAGGACATCAGCAACTAACACAAAAAGGAATAAGGAAAGTGGATCCCCTTGTCTAAGACCCCTCTTCATCTTAAATGGTTTTGTTGGACATCCATTTACCATTATTGACATTTCTGCCAAGGAAATGCAACTCCAAATCCAACTTTGTTGCACATTACCAAACCCCATTTTCTCTAAGACCTGATCAATAAATATCCACCTAGCCAAAGTCATATGCTTTTCGAAAGTCCAATTTGAGAAGCATAGCTTTCTGTTTGCACTTATGCAAACAATGGACAACTTCATTTGCAATCAAAACTCTATCTAAAATCTGTCTACTGTGGACAAGAGTTGATTGAGATTCTCCTACTAAGCCATCCATGACACCTCTTATCTTGTTAGCCAATCATACTTATTGGCCTATATTCTTTCACCTCCTTGCGCTCACACTCTTTTGGGATAAGGGTCGCCCATGTCATGTTAGTCTTCCTAGGCATAATTCCAGTGACAAAAAAATCTTGGACACATTTCAAAAGATCCTTTCCGATGTACTTCCAACATTTCTTAATGAAGTTCAAATTAAAACCATCCGGTTCGGGGCCCTAGAGGATTCATAGTACTAAATAGCCCTATTAATTACCTCAGCTGTAGGGATGGATTCAAGATTTTTAGCATCTTCCATGAGATTTTCTTTACAAACTCTTGTTGGAATTCAATGGTTGGCTTCTCTACTTGGCAGTAGAGCTTTCTAAAATGATTTCTCACCTCCTTTTTTATAGCTCTTGGAGACCTAAACACTCTCCTTCCTCTCCTAATCTCAACCATCAATTTCTTCCTATGCTTTACTGATGCAATGGAATGAAAGTATCTTGTGTTTCTATCTTTTCCTTTCAACACCCTATCCCTCGAAAGCTGTCGCCAATAAGAGTCCTTCCTATCATACCATATTTGTACATGAGCTTTTAAAGTATGGAACCTAGCCAAGCAAACCTCCTCATCCACTCTTTCCTCTAATTTTCTAGAATCAGTTGCTAACTCCTCTTCAAATTGTGTAATTTTTGAACTCAATATTCCCAAACACCTCCTCACTCCATTTTTTCAAAGGAGCTTATAGGGACTGAAGTTTTTGCATTAAACCTAGTTCTCCACAATTGTCTCATTCCTTTCCAATGAAATTAAGGAAGCCAGGGTTGGAGAACAAAATATTTAAACTGGTTTTGGTCCTCAATTTACAGACATAGCTTGAACCAACAAAGGTACATGGTTAGACAATGAGCAATTCAGCCTGACAGCCTAAGATTTTTCAGAGTTTGAGACCAAAAAGAATCAACAAGATCCTACAAGACTACCCTCTCCTCCAATTATATTTTCTGCCAATTAGAGGAAGCTTAATGAAACCCATTTCATCAATCCATTTCGAAAATTGTCTCTCTCATCTATTATTTTCCTTTGCAACAAATGACATCTCGTATGATTTATATAATATCTGTTACTTTTGATAGATTTATATAATATTTGTTATGTTTATCAATATGGTATACATCGCGAAACACCATATATTCTTTCCAGATCGCTACAATTGATGTGAAACATGTGCGGTCCACACACTGAGGCCTGCAGCTCTTTTTTATTTTTTATATTTTTGTATAAGTTGAGAGAAAAGAAAAAATAAATAAACAGACAGGAGCCAGCAAAGTCACCCGAAATGAAGCGCATAACGCCATAGCCTCTACTTTTTTATAGGTCGTGATGATCACAGCTTGTGATAAAGATAATGCGAGAATGATTACATAATTTTATGTCAGAAGTTAACTCAGTAAGAGAATTGTCTTAATATTTATGAATGCAATTTAAGTCATATGCCTAGTCAAAGTGGAACTCAACACATAAAATTGGACATCTGAAATATCGAATTTTTATATAAAAGTGATTACTGATGTGTAATATTAATATTCTCTAAAAATTGGATCTAATAACTCTTTTTCTGAAAGCTAGGTCTTGAACAAGAATTGCCTAACTATTTATAAAAGTTATTTAAAGCATATCCTTTATTAATTTGAAGCTAAAATATTGTAACTTCTTAAAATGCACTTCCATTTCGGAGACATGTGCCGGTGTGGGTTGCCATAAATTATTGGGCCACCCCCAAATGTTCACCTCCACTTACACCTAATATAAAAGGTTGGAAACCAAGGAGTAAAATGTTATAAATCAATTTCTAATGTTGTAAATCAATTGGTTTACAACTTTTTATAAATTGGTTAACAACATTTTGTATGTGATTTACAACTTTTTATTCACAGGTTTACAACATTTTGTATGTGATTTACAACTTTTTATTCACAGGTTTACAACATTTTAAAGGTGGACATTTAGATGTGGATGTGTATCACTCCTCTAAATTATTTACCCGTACATTTTGCACTTTTGCATATTATAATCCATGTGCCGCACATGGATTGCGTGGATTATAATGTGGGACACAACCTGCAAACTTAAAAGTAACATTTGATTAGTGATATAAAAATATGAAGATATTGGAGATAAAATCCGGCTTAGTAGAGAAGATATTAATAGACGATAGAAAAATTTTCTGCTCTCGAAATATAAAAATATAAAATTTTTATATTTTTAAAATAATATTGATAATAAAAATAAAATACGAAGACAAAAATTTAATATTTTTTTTCTTTTAATAATATTTTTATATATATTTAATATTTATATCTTCGTCTCCATTATTTTTATTATTCCTGTATTTCTATGCTCCCAAGTAAACGCTATCAAACAGAGCATGAGCTGAACTTGAAATAAAAACCTGAAACTCAGAGAGAGAGAGAGAGGAGAGTTCAAACAATCTTCACTCACAGTCACAGAGGGAGCATGGATAACCTAATCCTCATCACTCTTCTCCTCAGCTTGATGCTTGCAACTGCAAGCTCTTCCTCCTTCAATCTTGGAAATGGGGATTATTATCTTCTCAACCACCGTAAGATGTCCCCAAACAACAATCCCACTCTGAGGCTCGTCAACGAATCCTATGCAGTGATCTTTGACGCTGGCAGCACTGGAAGCCGTGTACACGTTTTCCGCTTCAACCGGCAGTTAGATCTGCTCCACATTGGCCATGATATTGAGCTTTTCGTGCAGGTGGTGACATGACATGGCTATTTTCTTTTTATTTTTGGGCTTTGTTTTCAGCCGTGTTATACAAAGTTTTGTTACTTATACATAACATACACAAGAGATCGTAATCCATTACTTACGTATCGTCCATCACTAAATGGGTATGCATCTTGGTTAAGTAAAGTGCACAACCTATTTAATAATAAATTAATATATGTTAACATGATATTTCATGCATATTGTATATAAATAACAATTTTTTTTTCTTTATAAATCATCCGCTTACTTTACTTCTTAGTCAAGGCTAATCTTTGATTAATTCTTAGTCATGACCCTCGTATTGATAGACTATTTTAGAAGAGAAACAGGAAGAAAATATTTTTTTTCTATTTTAAATGCAAAGAATTGTTTAAAAGATTCTAAATCTGAAAAGAAAAGAAAAATCAGAAGAATTTGTAATTACTTATTTTTTATTTTGAAAAATAAATTAAAAATATCTTTTTTCATAGAAAATTTGCGGTATTTTCCTTTCTTTTTCCAAATATAAAAGTCTTTAAGAATATGTATGGATAATACTATTTATGGTTTCTTTTTTAATTTTTTAAAAGTCAAGTCACAAAAATTTTTTGTTTCATTTTGATCATACAATTTATTACTTTCCAAAAGGTTATTTTTAATGGTTTATAAAAATAAAGTATTTAATTTGTCAAGAAACAATTTTTTATTAGGTATTCAAATATAAAATCTTATTAATATATAATTTATTTTTTAAAAGTTATTTCATATAAATATTTAAATAAGTTATTTAGTCAAAAGAATCCTTAAGCCATTAACAGTGAGTCAGTGAAAAGGGGTTTAGGTAGTTAGGAAAACGTCTTAAAATTCAGATGCGTAAAAGGGAAAAAATATATATACAAATACAAATCTCTTATCTTAGGTATTTTTGTGCTGCAGACTAAACCAGGCTTGAGTGCTTATGCTGATGATCCAGAAGAAGCTGCAAAATCTCTTGTTCCCCTTTTAGAGGAAGCTGAAAGTGTTGTTCCCAAAGAGCTGCGCTCCAGGACCCCCGTAAAAGTTGGAGTGAGTGTTTTCTGAACTTTGTATATGCATATAAGCCTAATTCTTATGCGGGTTTAATTTGAAGAAATCTTGTATTATATATATATATATATTTGTTTTCTTGGTAACTGAAGATATGCATCTTCATTATGGTAATGCATAGGCAACTGCAGGACTGAGGAACTTAGAAGGGGATGCTTCTGATCAGATTTTGGAAGCGGTAATAAATTTATATAGCTACATAATTAATTACCACATATTCAATGCCTTATCAATGAGCAGCTATATGCACCCCCGTGATTTTAATGTACGTGCCTTTCAATTTTTCATCCCTTCAAGGTTAGAGATATGCTCAAGAAGAAAAGTACGCTAAAGGTCGCACCCGATGCCGTTACAGTGCTGAGTGGAACCCAAGAAGGAACTTATCAATGGGTAAGTAAGAACACGATCATGATTTTGTACTGTGCTGTCAATTTAAGTTTATGTTCTAAAATACTTAACATGTTTGGAATCCTACCCTAGAGCTTGGAGAGATATTTAATTTCGCTAATCTTTTCATGTAATACCTAGGATTTAGTTTTGATTTACCGATAATATATAAAAATTTTACACTACTATTTGATAATACATTATCATATTAATAAATATAATTAATTTTTTGACATGATTTCTATGAATTTATAGTGTTTTTTTTTCCAGTAATTCAATTATGTATTGTCATATTAATTATGATAATTAATTCTCTCAAATTTAATATTTAAAAAATTATATAAATGATAAATTTTAATTAAATAAAAATATAAAAATATTCTATATTGAAATTAAATTCTTAATTTTTTACCTATTACAAAATATGTCATGCTTAAAAAATTAATTGGATGATAATATGATCATATTTCATATTATTAATATATCAATCAAAATTAAATTCTAATAATAATTCTTAACGACTGAGTTATAATTATTATACTTTACATATATTTAAATAAAATATTTTACCACGTTACATCACCAAAATAAATAAATAAATAAAATATTTCAAAAAGTTATAAAACAAAATTAAACCAAAAATTCAGCCACGTGATACGTAAGTTTGTACAACATTTATTATTTAAAGCAAATATATATTAAGTTAAAATCCTCAATTCTATCGTCCTCATTTATTTAACAAATATTTCTGACCAACTAAAAAGATCAGGTACAATTATTTCTGCCCTTTTTACCTGTCTCGCTGGCCCATCGACGATAGGTAATTGTCACTTTATCGTGGATTCATCTGGCGCTTTCTGCATTTTTGTCGTTTGCTTCGATTTTCTTATCCTATCTACTATTTTGTTTTTAACCAATAATTCTGACACAGGCTCGATGCCCAAAAGGGCAGAGCAACAACTTTTGGCTTTGATAATAGTCTACTATTCCTAATCTACTCTTTAATAATAATCATATATAATATAATAATAACACGTTGCTCTTGGCTTTGATCTATATTCTGCACTGACAACAACTTTTCATTCCACTGTTGTGAACCAAATCAATCTCGGTTTCCTGGTAATTTTCAATTAGATACGGTTCTATTTGGTACTCAAGACGAACTTGACTTTAGTCACAAGAACACGTGTATAGTAGGGCCCAGTGTGATTTCTTAATTATAAGAGATTTAAATTAGGAAAATATTAGATTAAGTTCCTGCTTTTGTTTATTGTATCCAACTCTCAAGGAAAGGATGACAAATGAGTGTTTTTATTGAGGATTTGATGTATACTTTTAAATTTTAAATTATTTATGTCAAGGAAAAATCCACATGTTTATTTGATTTGATAATTAATTGAAATGAATATAAAGAGCTTGATACAATTTTTTCCTTTAAACTATAGGTGCCTTCGCGCTGCATTTATATAATTTCTTTCATTTTTTATATTTAAGAAAAAGAAATAATATTCGAGGAAAAAATGCACCAAATTACATTTTTTTTAATACTATAATCTTTCAAAGTTTTTTAAACATAATTTTATACATCCAGATAAACAATATAAAATAGTAAAATGAGTAAAATAATGAAATATAAGTTAACATGGTATATAATAATACTAATTAATTTTTTAATATAAAAGAGAAAATAATCCTTTTGGTAATTAACGTAATTGTTACAGAATCTTTGACTTCGTGCAGCAACGTAAAAGGAAAGTGCCGAAAATATCTTAGTGTGAGACACATCTGTTCAGGGCGAAACTAGTCTTTTTATAGGGGCCAAAGTACTCTCTCTCTCTCTCAATATATATATATATATATATATATATATATATATATTCTAAAATTTTAGAGATAAAAACAGACAATCAAAATTAAGATAAGAGTGGGATAGAAAAATAAAAGAATAAGTGATAAAATTAAATTATTAAAATATTAAATTTATCTAATTTCTTCCATTTTTATTATGATATGAGTACAAAAACTTTAGAGAGAACATTATATATGTATAAAACATTCTTACTAAAGGAATTAGAAAATTCGGGGATGGCCATTTTGCCCTACGGTCAATAGGAGGAGCCGCCTCTGCATTTGTTCGAGGATGATTCCATGATTGGGAGATTTTTTTATACACATATGCTTTGAATAATTCAATAAGAAATATATTATTGGGCTAGATATTGAATAATTGTATCCAAAAAGATATTGAATAATTGCGAAGCATAAATCTTTAAGTACGTTTATATTCAATGTAAAATTATTTTGTTACAATTATTCTTTTTTTGTTTTTGGTAATTTACATATGTTAGATATAAAAACTATTAATGTCTCATGATCTAACAATTTAAGCTTTTATGATAAATGACTTTATGACATGATTTCAGAGCCTCTATGATCAAAATATCTAAAGTTCAATCCTTTGCATAAGGAGACATATTAGATATAAAAATCACAAATATGCCTCTTGGTGAATATAATTATAGTTAGAAATTAGTCAGAGTTGATTTAATTTATCAAATATTAGTTGGTAGTTTGTGATGCTTCTTAGTCTATACATATAAGGATGCATTTCATTGTGTATTATCTAACCATTCTATCATTTTAGTAATATTCACTATTCACTTCTTTCAATAATTACTCTATTTTCTCTTATCACTATGAAATTCAACATGACATTATGGTCTTACCGTCCACCTTGAAATCTTTACTTTCATTGCCCTTAGAGTTCTACACACTCATTTTTCTCTTGCTTTCTTTCTACTTTCCCTCCTTTTCTCACCTACCAAAAATTGTTTCTTTCAAAGTCAAATTTATCATCTTCAATTTCTCCTTTCATCAATTTGAAAATCAATAAGAAATCTCAACAAATGTTTTCTTCTTCCAATTTTCCTCCAATAATTTTCCCCTTTTCTATTTCAAATTGTGTTGATTCTTGCTTTTAAGATTTGGTTTATATATGTTTGCACTCATTTGAGTTTCATTCTATAGGAGCGGCCATTGCGGCCACTACTTCGCCTCAAACCACCTTCAATTTTGAAGATTTGGTTTGCGATTTCCTATCAGTTTGCTTTCTTCGTTGGCGAGCTTTATAAAATTCATCAATGCCATATAAAACAACAGTTTAAACTTTTAGGACAATTAGTTTTATAACAATATATATATCTATGAGCTTTTTCTATTTATAATTATTTTTCGTAGGGAAGAGCATAATCGGAACGAATTTTTTGAGATGACAGCCAACTTTCATTTTTTTTTTCTATTTTAAAAGGCATAATAACATGACAAAGAAAAAGAATAAATTTTTAATTAATTACAAATCTACAAGTTCATCTAGATCCAAAAAGATAGAAAGCTTTTAGGAAAATTCTTATATAGACACAATTCTAAGAATTTATTCTTAGACACACTAATAAAAAAGTTAGTAAAACCTACAAATATATAAGTGAATATTTGTGGATGAAGTTAATGAAACCTAGTTTTATTGTGAATGTGCCTAAATGTAATGTGTAAAACTTGCTGCGATATAAGCTTATCTTAATTTCCTACCAGAAACATTTTGCGAAATGACCATTTTTGTCATGTTCATTGCGATTTGTAGGAGTGACTTTATGTTTTAATTTTAACTATTAATATAGGATTTGACTCAAATTTAATTTGCTTCTCACATTCTCATATAAAATCACTTCTTTCACATAACACAATTTAATTTCAATTTTATTACTAAAGTTATTGATCAAAATCACAATATCCAAACTACAAAGAATTGTAAAAACGTGAGAAATAATGCAACGATGATGTTGAAAGATATATAGTACTTATATATTTCTCAGTCTTAGCTTGTGGTTCTTTTTAATTAAATTTAGGTGGCTGTTAACTATCTACTGGGAAACTTGGGAAAGGATTATTCAAAGACGGTTGCAATAGTTGATCTTGGAGGTGGATCTGTACAAATGGCTTATGCAGTCTCAGAGAAGGATGCTGCAAAAGCACCAAATATGCCAGATGGAGTGGAATCATACATAACCGAGTTGTTCCTCAAGGGAAACAAATATTATCTCTATGCTCACAGGTTTTCTCTTTGCTCCAATTAAGGATATGAGATGTGGCCATACACATGGTCTAAGAGCATTAATACAAAATCTGCTTTGAGAATTAAATGATAATAACACTTGTATATACTATATTACATAAATTTAAATCAGTTAAAAGCAGTTGGTTAAATTTTGATTATTTTGAAAGGGGCATGATGATCTGTTTAATTTGTGTGGCTTGGTCCCTTCTCTTTGATATATATAAGATCATTCATATATCTCTATCTAATAACTTAAGCTTTTAAAAGAGATGATTTATAATATGGTATCAGAATAAAACTACATCTGTGTATATATTACGCCTCATGTTATTTACTATCATCCTTTGGCGTACACATAGAGGATTGATTGTTCCTTCGACAGAATCTATTAGGAAGAATCCACGGAAAATTAATTTGGTGCTCTGTATATAGTACCATGTGCCCTGTCTAATACATTGTATAACATCTTGCTTTCAGTTACTTGCGCTATGGTTTACTAGCTGCTCGTGCGGAGGTTTTAAAGGTTACTGCTGATTCTAATAGCCCTTGCATTTTAGCTGGCTTTGATGGTAAGCATAGTTTCTATATTTCTATGATCTGATTTAATTTTCATAATAGCCTTTGAGAGGGAAGAAGAAATTCAATCTCACATCCATGTACTAGAACTAGTTACATAATAATATAATATAAGTTTTCTTGATGAAATATACTCATAGAATCACTATGTAAAGCATGGAAGTGGCTATTGCCACTCCCAATCAACTAGCATATTATGTAATCATTCTAAAGTACCCTTCATTATATTTTCTATGATTAAACTAATAATCTATTGTTCCTTTAATATTAATTAAATGCACAATTATTAATATTTGAATTTTTAAAATATTTTATGATTTGAGCTTTTGTTGTATTGTGTTTTATCAACAAAATTTATTTTTGACTACTTTTCTCATGAACATACAAAATTTAATTTTTAACATAAAAAATATAATTGTATTACAAATTGATTCTCTTAATCTTCATAAGAAATATATATATATATAAATATATATATATTTATATATATATATATATATATATATATATATATATATATATATATATATATATATTCTCTTGATCTTAAAATTAGTTTGTATATCAAATTAAATTTTGTATACTTTTGAGGATAACAGTATACTTTTCTATTTTACTATTCTATGAATATGATATGAAATAAAAACAAGCTATGCAAATTATTTTTGACATAATAATTTTTGAATTAAAAATATTCATTAATAAAATTTTAAAATTTAAGTAATATTCCTTCTTGATGTAAAAAAGTTATGCGGTTATCTAACAATAATTTTTCAGTCTTATTGAATATTTTTACGTCTCGTATAGTGTCATAATATTTTAAATTATGTGATAATATACCATTAAATGTTAATATAAATTTCTATTTTAATTGTACATAATTATTAAAAAATGATTAAATTAAAGTATTATGTTATGTAACTTTTAAAAATGAAAACAAAAATTTTAAACTTTAATACAAATTTTTTTTTTCATAGCACAATTCTATACTTTTCTTGTGTTTTTTATGTGAAAAATTAAATTGTATATATTATATGAGAAAAGTAGTAAAAAATAAAGTGTTCTTCATAAAATAGAATATTGCAAAAGCACAAATAAAAAATATTTAAAAAAATAAAGTATTGATCATTGTGAGTTTAACTAATATTAAAGGAATAATAGATTATTAATTTAATAAAAAAATAAGGTATTTTAGAATAATTACACAAAAGATTAATTAAATAGGAGTGATAATAGAAAAAAAAAAAAAGAGTGACAATAGCCACTCTTTTAAAGCATAGGCATGGCAAATATGGTTTGGTAAAAGTACGCGTACTTGTATTGCATACGTGTTGGATACAGATACACCTAGGATACGATGTGAATACGTCTGGATCCATATCTATATCGAAACTAAGTTCTTATGAAGGTTTTTTTTTTTTTTTAAACTTTTTTTTAATGTATTCTGTTGAATATCAAACCTAACTCCTCTATTCCAAATATCATTTCATGAACCGCTTCCAAAAGGTCAAAACATAACAGCCACTTAACCTAAGTTATTTCGCTTCCACCGTGGGAGATTGATCGTTAATTATGCTTATATAATTAGTGTCTTTGCCTTGGACAATGTTTTTAAATAATGTATCTTTTTATCTTTTGAGAAAAGTGATGTTAAATATTGCCTTACCCTGTCATACCCCCCATTTTCAGCAAAATTTTCGTCCTGCTACCCCGCCGCTAACCATACAAGAGAATATGTTTATTCTATTTTATTTAATAGATGATAAATAAATTTTGTGAGTCTTTATTATCTTTTATTTTTTCAGCATAATGAATATAATAGTTAACGTGTAATTTATTAAATTAACTAAATAGAGTAAAAGCATTGTCTGACTAACACCTAAGAATTTCTCTTATTCCTCGTAGCATATTCTCCTAATGAGAGTTGCACTTTCTATTCTTCCAAGGGTATTACACATATGGAGGAGTGGACTATAAGGCCTCTGCTTCCCCTTTTGGCTCAAGCATCAGCGAATGCAAAAATGCAGTTCGCAAGGCTCTGAACGTGAATGCGACATGTAACTACGAAAGTTGCACTTTCGGTGGGATATGGAATGGTGGAGGGGGAGCTGGAGAGAACAACTTTTTGGTTGCCTCATTTTTCTTTGAAGTAGCTGGAGAGGTACCCAATTACTTATCCGTTTCACAATAACTTTAAAAATCAAACAACACGTATATTAAGGAAAACAAAAAAAATATCTTTGCAGCAGTAGAAAATTATATAAATTGACAATATTATTATTGTATAGTCACTTCTACTCATTTTAATAAATATATTGATTACTTAACTAACACATTTATGCTATGGTATAAATGGAAGAAAAAAAATTAATGCTGCATAAATAATTTAACTAGACAAATATTCTAAAACATTAAAAAGTCAAAAATCGATAATTATAGTGAAATGGAGGGAATAGTATTTTACGGAGTATTGAACTGAATTATTCAATCATCATTGGGACAAGGATTGAAGGTTTTAAAAAAGCCATTCATTAATCTCTTCCAATTAATGCGACCATGCTTAACAAGTTTTTTGTTCCTAGGCTGGTTTTGTTGACCCAGATGCACCCAATGCCAAAGTTCGTCCCGCGGATTTTGAGGAAGCAGCAAAGATAGCTTGTGAGACGGAACTAAAGGATGCCAAAGAAAGATTCCCTCATTTTAAGGACGCGGACACCCCTTATATGTGCTTGGATCTTGTATACGAATACACATTGCTCGTTGATGGATTTGGTAGGTTTCTTATCATATTAATTTCTATGAAA
The DNA here is from genome assembly GCA_031216105.1 of Dalbergia cultrata. Classification (NCBI taxonomy): domain Eukaryota; kingdom Viridiplantae; phylum Streptophyta; class Magnoliopsida; order Fabales; family Fabaceae; genus Dalbergia; species Dalbergia cultrata. The sequence continues at coordinate 21,491,446 of CM062353.1, read as the reverse complement.
TGACATTATCAAAACATAGTTTCCGAAGATTGATGGTGTAAAGCATTTTTATCCCACTAGTCAATAGAAATCAAGGGAGTTATTATGCACGTTAGGTAGGTACACAGGTGTAATTTCAGTTAGTTATCATGACAACTCTTTTAGATTTTGAAAAATACTTAGGTTCTTGTATAGTAAAATAAAATATTTATTCTGTTTTATTTATTAATTACTCTCTTTATTCTATAATATTAGTCATTTTGAATATATTGATTTATTGAAAAATCAATATATTTTTTTATAATTTGTAACCAGATTGATACATTAATTTTTCAATAAATCAATTTGTTCAAAATGACTAATACTTTTTTCTTATATATAATTATTAAGCAAGCTTAATACCCATAATGAGGCAGAGCACTAAAGTTCAGAATATACATAAACTAGAGATTTAGCCCATCTCTTGTACATGAATGTCGTATGCACATATCCTTTTGTAACAAACACCTCTACCCTTATCCTTACCTTTAGCATAGCCATCAAGGATGAAAGAGCATACCATGAAGTCATAATCACAACAACCCTTCAGGCCCTTCATACATGAATCATCCACTATCAACCATAATCCACCAAACCAAATTGTAGGAATGAAAATAGGCTCACAAAACACCCTTGTTCACCTCTTTCCTGGATACACCAACGTAATACTAAATGCCTTACAACATAATGCTTTCCATAGCTGCTTGATGAACATCTCGCTTTCCATTTGCAAGTCGAGGTATTACACAAACTCGAACTGAGTCTCCATCAACCAAATGCATTGTCATGCTCCGCAACAAAATTTCTGCCACCAAAATCATATTGCATTAGCAAAATCATACAATTCTTGCAGTCTACAAAATCGACCAGCCACCTCTTGAATGAATCACATACAATAGTACAAATCCATCCTCTAAAATATGCATTAGCATAGCTAAATCTTTTGAACCCACACACCCATATTGAACACACACATGCTACATGAACACACACAGCCATTGGTAAATAAATTCTGAGTGTTTCACTCTTGAGAATATCTCTCAATTACTCCTCACTGTAAGTGCGTCTCACTATTTCGCACCACCATGTCCTTTCTCTCATACTCACTATGTATCCCTCCCTCACATTCACTCAAATCCCCATAGAGTGTTTATCTCTCGAACAGAAATCCGCTCATCACTTATGCTAACCATTTTCCATGTGGGCTTAATGCCTAATAGTCTTAACTGACGTGATGTAACTGCAAGTGAAAAACATACAGCAATCCATCAGCATAAGTTAAAATCATAAACTCCTCGCATTACTTTCCACTCATAAGCGTTTCATTCTCTTTCGAATTCAGTGTAGTGTTTGACACCCTCACAAGTGTATCCCTTTCAATCAAAATTGCTGATTGATCATGTATACTTTGCCATTGTCACACGTCCAATCCTACTAGATCTGCACCTTAGCACATAATCACACTACAGTAAAGACTGTATTTAGATCATCACAATAGCTTGGGTCAGTCGTTCAAAATGACTAATATTATCGAATGGAGGTAGTAGCACATTAGCATTGAGAGTTATTGTTGTCTTTCATTTTTCTCTATATTATTAAGGTTATAGCTGATGTGATCGATTAATAAAAACAAGTGAAATATTTTCTCTAACTCTTTGAATACCTATTATTCATTGATTTTGGAGTTAGTGTAGTGTATAGAAATTGATATATCTCTCTCTCTTTTTATATGACATTGAAATTGCCATATCTATGTAGAGTTGAAAATGATTTTTTTGCCAACCAAATTAAGTATCATGTTCATGCATTGATGACTGCAATTCCATTTGTTTTTTCAGGCATTGATCCCATGCAAGAGATTACATTAGTGAACCAAATTCAATATGAGGATTCTCTAGTAGAAGCAGCATGGCCTCTTGGCAGCGCCATAGAAGCAGTGTCATCATTGCCTAAATTCGAGAAACTAATGTACTTCATTTAGGCCTTTGATGAGGTGCCATGTGTGGCATGTCTCACGGCTCTAATAACATGACATGCTTGTACCGACTCTCGAATAAAATCCGTTTCTTTTAATTTCTGAATTTTCTTGAGTTAGAGAAAATTCAAGACTCTTATCTATGTCTACGACTAATATTTTGACACGTCGATATAAAATGGTCGTGATTCTTTTTTTTTTTTAATAGTTAAAAGGCTCAACTCTTGGATGAGAGGAGCGGATAAAGCATATCATGCTCTCAAGAGAACACAAAAATATAAAATACGACAATTCAAGGGATAACAAACCTATTACCCAAAAATACGAAAAAGATGTAAATACATGAGATTGGAAACACAAAAGCGCCATATGAACTCAAAATCATACGTCAGACGAATCTCACAAGCAAGGTCCACTTCGAGCCCTACAAGGTCACTTTGGAGGTAGAAAAATATCACCAAAACCTGAACTATTGTAGAGAAAGCACCACCAACACTTGTTACAAAAGCAACAAACTGAACAACCCACAATCAAAGGCATCATAACACCGAGACACAAAACTCAGCCGATCATGACTCTTGTAATGGGAAAAAAAAAATGGTATGATAGACTCAAATAGTAAGTGATCTCTCGGTAGATATAAGAAATACTCATAACATTGTAGGATATTGTAATACCCTTAATTTTAAATAAAAGAGTTAGAAAATTTTTCGGGTTAAAATGGAGTCAGTTATCTCTACTTGTCGTTCCAAGTCTTGAATTTTTTTAAGTTTGGACCCTACATGTTCTTGGAGGGCCATATGATAGAGTCATATTGGGACCAAAAGTCCCGGTAATTGTTCCTTAGAGAAAAATGAGTTAAAGAGTGATTTTTAATGAATTTTTCGAGACCTTCAAACGCCTCGTTTCCAACGTCCAAGGTTGTAAAACCATGAAAATCTCTGAATTTGAACTAAAATCCAAAATTTTGATTTTGATTTGTTGGGATTTTGATTTTTCTAATATTTTATTTGAGTTCAAATGGGGGGTATTCCATTATTTATATTTATGTTTAAAGGTTAATAGGAAGTAAATAAATGATTTCACTTTGAATTAAGAAATATAAATAAGTGAGACTGTTGGAGACTGCCCTAGCGGTCATATGACCCCCAGGCAGTAAACAGATAGTAAGGCGGTGCTGCAGTAACACTAGGGACCGCCCAAGCAGTCATTAACACTGCCCAGGCAGTTAATAGAGAGTTAAAAACTCTCATTTCGGGGTCAAAAACCTTCAAACAACCATTTTTCACCCCCAACCTCGAGTTATCACTCCCAAATCATGGTTCTCACTCCCAAAACTCCATTTCCTTCTATTTCTCTCAATTATAACTCCAATATTTGATTCCTAAGGCTTTAAGGTACATTATTCTCTTGGTTTTACTTTCTTTTCTCTCGTTTTCTTCTGGTTATTAGGGTGATTCTCTAAGTTTATCAAGGGAGAGAGGTTTCTACCTTGTTAGAGATGGGTTTTGAATATTCAGAGGTTTTAGAGGTTGATTTAAAATTTTATAGCTTCTATGTTAGATACTGCTGTCAATTCTGCTTCCTAGTGTGCTGTTGGTATGGTTCTAGTATATTCTACCACTTCAGGTGAGTGGATTCACATTTGTTATCTCTATGTTCTACATTAGAGTTATTTTCATGAAAGATATGATTTACTGCTTGATTTTAGATATTTCTGTACAGGATTTGAAGTTTACTGTTAATTTATATGTTTTGAACTGCTATTTTTAGAGCATGAAACCTGTTTTTGAGAAAACTCATGAGACCATATTTGTCATACTGATTTTATGTAGCGTTGATGATTTATGTGACTATTAGAGACTTCTGTGATGGTTTTACTAGATTCTGAAACTGATTTATATATATGATTTAGTTTTATAATTAGATATGAAGTTTAGAGAAATGATTAGAGCTATGGTTTAACCTTTTTATTTCAAGTATGTTGTTAAGCTTTCTAGACTATGAAAATATTGGTACTTTAAATTATGTTTTAGAGAATAAATCAAAAGGTTTTAGAGCCTGAATCTTCATGAGATTCAGAGCAACTGGCAAACACATATTCTATGAGTTTATTAAATCATGAATGTCTACAAAAGGGTAATCCCTTAGGCATGATTTCATAGCCATGGTTATGCTAAAGTCAGATTATTAGAGTTGTATACTCATAACAATTGCCAACTACATATTCTTTGGCCTTTGAAATCACGATGCCTTTAAGTTGGTGATCCCTTAGACATGATTTTATAGCCATAGTTATGCTAAGGTCAGACTGTTAGAGTCAGATAGATTCAGAGCCCTCAGATACTTAAAAAGGTTTAGAGATTTTAGCTTTAATGGATTTATTTGGTTAGTTGAGGTAGCTATAGAAAAACAGGTTGTGTTAACAGCAGTAAATCCATTAACCTTGGTACCAAGTAGTACGGGTCAGAGATATTTAGGGAAATTATATTCATAGTTTATATTCAGATATTCATATTCAGAGTTCTATTATGTCACAGATATTGTGCGTAACCAGGGCAGATATTACTGTTTCTCTATGAGCTACTAAGTTGTGTGCTTGTATGACTTCAGTATGGAAGTGAATTAGGAAAATTGTTTTTAAGTAATAACATGATGATTGTGAAGGACTTTTAGAGAAATATGTACATTTGATTCTACGAGATTTTTTTTTAGTATTATTAATTTATTATGATTTATGCATTGTTTCTTTGCATCCCATGAAAGAGGGTTTCAGGTGAGGACTCACTCACTGAGTTTTGGTAACAAAACTCACCCCTCTGCTTTCCTTTCTATTACAGGTATTGTAGCTGCTATCCTCTTAGCTACCAGTGTCCCCACAGCACTAGAGTATAGCTAGTATGCTTCACTTGAGTGAAGCATTCTCATTCTATTTAGAGTGCTCCAGTACATTGCAGGCAGGATCCCAGACCTAGAACATGTTTTATTTTTTGTATTTGACATAATATGATTATATTTTGATTTTTATATAATGATTTGGATATTTGACAAAGTGTATTTTGATTTATATGTATAAATAATTCGTGATTTCAAGATCCAAAAAGGTTATTACAAGATTTTAAATATAATGGTTTTGATTTCAGAGAACAGATGATTTATATGTAGAAAAAGAGAAAATTTCTATCTTTCATGGATGTTACAGCAGAGCATGCATGCAAAATTGGTAAACAGGTCATGAGGCTCGCATGCGAATGAAATTTCTTGCGTGCCAGTCACATACCTAAATCGGGTCGTGACAGATATTACTTTGAGTGAAAGGAGTTCAAGTCTTATAAACATATGGTTGGATTCAATCTCATACAGGCGGGAAAAAAAAATACTATTGAAAAGATATTCAGTTAAGTTACAAATCGTACATCAAGAAATTAGTCTATCACATCTTGGGCAATGGATACTACAGAAAAAAATTTGCTAAATGACTTAGCTTCCAATTGTTTATGTCTCTCTATCTTCTAATAACAAAATATACAAATTAAAGTTTCTAATATAATGAAGCAAGTAACCAAAATAAATAATAAATTAAATGAAAGTAAGTAAATAAATTTGAGATTTATCCAGATGAGTAAAAGCTTCAATAGTCTCTTACAGATACCATGTTACACCTTGTGCAAGTGAGAAAATAGAAGAGAATTTAAGAAACTGGGTAAGGTAGTTATTACAAACTTATGTACAGTTGACATACATACTAAGTTCATAAATACCAATACTAGAAAGCTAAAGGTTTGTTTAGTTTGCTGTTTTCAGTTTTCAGTTTCAGTTTTTTCAGATTTTCCTTCACAAAAATTGAAAACTGAAAACTGAAAATTGGAAATTGAAAACTGAAAACAGCAAACCAAACAGGCCCTAAGTAATCTTGTAACTATCTCTCACAAATATACATGTGACTAATATGCACATGCTTATTGGGTAGATTATTAATCTAATGCTGAGGTTGCTAATGTTATCTCAAAAGGGATTTGGAGGAAAGTAGGAAATGGAAACTCAATGCTCTTTTAGGAGCATGTTTAGAAAAAGGTGAAAAAAATATACTCGAACCAAAAAAAGCCTTTTTTAATTGTTTTTGGGATGTTTGTCACTGAAATAACATGAGAAAAGGGACTGGGCTAAGTGCTAGGGTGATGGTCAGAAGCCTAGCCCCTTTGCATCTCAAAATGGGAATTCATGGGCCTTATGGTTTGGTAGGCTTAGAAATGGGAAACTAGCTCCCTCCTTAAAGGGGATTGATAGCGAGGGGGGCTTCATGAAGATAGGGAACCTTGGAAAAGAGCCAACAAAAGGGGACCTTGAGAAGCCCATGACAAGGATTAAACGATGACACCCTTGACACCCTTTTACAAGCTGTCATGCCAAGGAGTAGACCGTGTCAAGCTTCTTGGTCCCCAAAATTATGAGTTTGTCCTCACATATTGGGATTTACCTATATAATAAAGGAGGAAAAAAGAAGAAAAACCATGCCCACAAGAGCACAAGAGCGCACATCATTTTAGAATTTCCTGTAAAAATATGAGCTTCATTGATGGCTTCCATGGTTCCTTGTCTCATCACCCTATGAAGGTTCTGTTTTTTCGATCTCTCAAGCCATTAGATCCATGTTTCTCTATGCCTCAAGCTTATGACCCATCTCTCAAGAATCACTCACTACAGGAAATATGGCCTATGACCACACTTTTTTGGACCACGCTTAAAAAGGGTGGCCTATAACTAGCAAAGGTTACACTTTTCCTGAGGGTGGGCTCTTGCATGCAACGTGTAAAAAATGTGGCCTATTGCTAGAACTGGCCACACTTTTCATAAGGTGGGCTTTGATAGTAGTTTTGGCCATATTTTTTCGCAAATGTGGGCGTTGATAGTGCCTGTTGGCCACGCTTGCATGGCAATGTGTAAAAAGTGTGGCTTATTGCTAGCAATGACCACACCTTTCATAAGAATAGGTTTTGATAGTACCTTTGGCCACATTTTTTTGCAAGTGTGGGCTTTGATTGTGCCTTTTGGCCACGCTTGCATGTGTGGCTACACTTACACAATTGACCACCCTTATAACTGTGGACTTAAGTGTAGAGTATAGATAATGCTAGTGTGGTGTATAGATAATGCTATGTAAGTGTAGTCTAAAGTGCATATCATATACAACTCTTGAAAAGCATGGCTATAGGTAATGAAAAATGTGGCCTAAGTTAAACCAAAGATCACATTTTTTTTTATCAAAAGCAACCCTTGTACTATCCTGTGGTCGTTGCATCCAAAAACCATGGCCAAAAAAAGCAAAGTCAATGCTTGAATAAGCCATACAACGAAAAGTGTGGCTGAAAGTTGAAAAGTGTGGGCTATTATCAAAGGCTACGCTTGTTGCTATTAAATACCTCATTTTTCCAACATTGCTGAAGAGTGTTTTTGTTGTACTGACCGTAAAATGCAAACCTTGTTCATCTTAATATTATTATTTCTTACAAAATTGAAATCTTGCTCAAAGGCATTGGCAAAATCAGGATCAATGTGGCTAAGTTGGGGCAGACACATTTGTACATGGGTATGAGGAAGAAGCCTAGTGAAGTGAAGTCGAAGAGGGACATTTGTGAGGCTGCTACATAGCATGACAGCAGCACCTACAGAAATATGTGAATGCTCCCTAAGAGCAAGGAGGAGCAAGGATATAGATTTCCTGACACGCCTGGATATCTTTCTCCATTATGTAGGAAAAGATATCATTTTATGTCTTTCGTGACGGCAAATGACCATGAAAAAAAATATGAATTGTTAAATTACAAATACTCTTCATTGAGTCATTCTATTGAGAAGTGTTTTGGTGTTTTACAGGCAAGGTTCCTAGTTTTGTAGATGATGCCAAATTATCCCATCATAAGACAGGAAAATTCCAACAACTTGTTGGCACATGATTTCTTTAGAATGCAACATAATCCATATTAATTATTTGGTGATTACTCTATAGGAGACATTATTGTAGAGGGACAATATTAAAAGTAAATCAAGAGGGTGTCAGTGCCAATGCTATTCAAGCTGACAAAATGGCATAAACTAGGGAGATAATCACATATTAAATGTGAGACCATTATAGTAGATAATCATATATCTATATCTTAAAGTAATACAACACATAATTTGAACAGTCTTATCTTTTCATCTTTTGCATATAAAAGTCTAAAAGCATTTAGAAAAATAATTTTTTTATTTGAAATTGTGCTTCAAATTTCAAAATTCTCCACTATCTCTTTTTTTAGCTATATGCAATAGATTTAACTATCTGTAATGGTAATTTAGTATCTAAATGATTCACAATCGTTCATGCCCTTCCAATTCGTATGTTCCCAATGCTAAATACTCCTCATTCCAAATTCCTTCTTCATCTGCTATCTATAAATTTTACATGAACTCTACAAGTTCCATTTATTTTTAGTTGACGTTTGAACAAATAGCAGATGTATGAGGGACGGTTCAAGGTCATCCATGCATCTGGATCTGATGATAAAGAAACTGCTATCTAACAAAGCAAACAATGTTGTTGAGGTGAGTTGAAGATCCAGATCCAAAACTCCTCTAGAGATGCATGAAGATATGGGGGAGGCATGGATTGGATTTGTTGTTGATCCTGAATCCACCATCGACGCCATAGATGTTGATTTCGGCCACTCTGACGGTTTGGGTTCTTCCTTAGAAGTTGCAGACCAGGTTTGGGAGACTCCTCACGCGGGTTTGGAGCTTCTTCTTCATGATGATGCTTCAGGAATCCTTCACTGGAGATAGTTTTCTTTTTTTTCTTATTGTACCAAAAAAATTCTAATTCTACTATTTGATTTTGAATAGGATTCTGTTTCCAGTCGCGGGGATCACTTGCATCTAACTATGATTTCACACCTATTGAATATCTAATTAATCTGGTCTTATGTTTGAATGTGTTACAACAAAATATTAGACGAAATATCCAATAGAAATATTTTAGAATTAGGATAAGGGTTGTTAAGAATATAAAGGAATATTTGCCAGGGATATTTTATAATTAAAGTGAGGTATCATAATTTGAGAAGGTTCTAAAATGCCTTATAGCTTTATAAATCTAATCATTTATGATGAAGAAAGATAAAAAAGAAAAATGTTAGCATTAATTTTTTGCCTTCTTTTTTAGATTAGCTAGTTTCTATAATTTTCCGTAATAATTTGGTGCTCTCGATTTACACTTTACCATTTTTCATCCGTCTGCTTACCTCCTATGCCAAACCTCCATTTTTCCCATCCACCTACCATCAGTACCTTAGTTTTCTTACACCAGAACACATTCTACGTTTCAACCTATTTCAAACACCATCACCTCCACTGTGTTACACAGGGTTTGTTCCTAATTATGGCTTTAACAACACTATCCACTCACAAATGTTGTAGACACCTCTAGACCCACCGCCATCACCACAATCTCCACCACCACCACCGCCACTCCTTCATGCCATGGACCCGCATTTGTTTGGATTTATTTGTGGAAGCATGGACGATGGCATGAGCTTAGGAAACACCAGCTATGGTCTTCAGCAACGGCGCAAGCATAAAGAGGGAGAGAGCAACTAGGTCAAATGTGGGGTTAGGGTTCCTTCCTTCCCGTCCAAATTGGAAAGGGATGCTATGCTGAAAAATTTTTTGGGCCAAATTTATTGCAGTCCAAATTTTTTGTATTTCAAATTGTGGGATTCTAGTGGAATCTTTTTTTTTATGTACTGTAGGTTTTTTAAAAAGAAAGTTGTTAGAATTAATAATTTTCAGTTAAGAATAATTGTTGCTTTTGTTTTTGTCTAACAACCTCGAGGACAAAGTTGATGTAAGGGGATGGCAATGTTACAACACAATAATAGGGGAAATATAAGGGTTGTTAAGGATAGAAATAAATATTTTCTAGGGACATTTTATAGTTAGAGTGAGGTATCATAGTTTTAAAATGTTTTAGAATATCTTCTAACTTAATTTATGATGAATAAAGGCAACAAAGAAAAATATTAGCCTTAATTTTTAGATTAGCTAGTTCCTATAATTTTCCGCAACAGAATGACGATATCTACCTCATGGATAAATTTGTTTGTTTGTACACGTAAAAAAAATTTATTTCTTGGAAAATACTTGCTTCATGATTTTTTTTCTTTTATAATTATTCAGTATCCTCAACCCACCACAATAGGAAGGAGAGTAAAGTAATCAATAGACCTCCAAAACTCCTCATACATCAAGGAAGGATTAAGACAAAACTGGCAATTAAAATCATAAACGACTCCTAAAATTATGCCATCCTCTCAATGGTCAATCTCCTATAATTGCTCATATGAACTAACGGTTATGGTAGACTAGCTCGGTGGAGGAAGTGCATCAGCCCCACCTCACCATATACACATAATTGACTAAGGCATTAAGAGTAAACTGTCACTTTGGTATCTGAAATTGTAAACGTACTTCATTTTAATATATGAAATTTTAAAATTAACTTTTTAGTCCCTAAAATTACATTCTGTATATCACTTTAGTCTCTGGTCAAATAATCATTAGTCAACCATTATATTTTGTTGACGTGGCACATTAATCAAGCTTAGTGTCATCTCTGGTTGACCTCATCACCTATCGGCCGAGCTCATTCTCTTCTTAGCTGAGTTTAATTACCATCTCTAGTTGACATCGCCAACTATCAGCCGAGCTTTGCCTCATCTTGGCTGAGCTATATATTTTTTTGGACAAGTTCCACCTTCTCTTAACCGAGCTCCTTTTTCACCTCAGCCAAGCCTTGACACATGTTGGTTGACCTCTGCCTCCTATAGAACGAGTTTTATTTTCTCTCGGCCGATCTCTACGTCCTCCAACCGAGCTCCTTTGTCATCTCTATCTCTGTTACCTCCTGACACATGTCACTTAATGTGTTATGTCAGTACAATGTAACGGTTGACTGATGGTTGTTCCTTCAGGGACTCAAGTGACATACATAACGCAATTTTAGGAACTAAAATTAATTTCGAAATTTCAGAGACGCTTATAATTTCAAGGACCAAAGTGACACTTTATTCAAGGCATTACATTCAAACGAGATCAAGGCAATACTCGCAGTCAAATATCATTATTTTGATATGCCATCGTCATACTTCCATAGCAGCATCAGAAGACTTATAAGGCAGTACCACTCTATTGAGAGTACCAGTGTTATGCACGGCCATCTCCCCTCCTCTTTCTGCCCAGCACATTCTCACCATATACTTTTGTTTCTCACTTTCTCCATCTAAAGCATTTTTTTTAAGCCTTCTAGGAAATCTCTGTTTTGCTTTCAGACTTCTAGTCGTTTGATACTTTTACGACATATAGACGTAATTTTATAATTTTAATAATTTAATTTAAATTAAATTAATCCTGTAATAGAAATAATGAGTGTTGCAAATGCATCCCCTGGTTGAAGTCTCCTATCTTCTTAAAACTTGCAAATGGAGATGTTGAGTTTCTGAGTTTATTCTCTGCTACTTCAGCTTGTTGTGGTTTTTCTGAAGGGTTAGTTTGTGTTTGTGGAAGGAGACAGCCTATCTGAATTCCTTTGCTTGGTGCTGTGATGAATAGCTGGCATTTCTGATAATGGACATAATATTCATCTTCACTCTTTCTTTCTGAGCTTGTCCATGCTTCTGAAGTTGGGAGGCTTTTAGATGACCATGGTTCTGGCAAAGCTGATGGCTTGTCATTTTCACTTGCCACATGCTGATGGAGAGGTAGATCTTTCTTGGATTTAGTATTTTCTTGGAGGAGATTTAGTTCAAGTGGAGATTTAGTTCAAGTTGAAAGCAATTTTTGGGGGCATCCTGTATTGTGCCTATTGCTTATTCTTAGTTTTTACAATTTGGCTGTTTATTTGTTCTGCTATACTACTGCTCCCCCATTTGTGGGGTTTTGAGCCTTATCTATTGTTCTATCAAAAAAATAATTTCAAAACATTCATATCGTTAATCTCTTGCGTACTGAAAATTTAATTTCATATTCATATATTTGATATATATTTGATTTATTCAATAAAGTCAATATATTATAATTATTAAATTTTCAAAGGCGCGTGTGTGTGTGTTTATATATATTAGTTTGTACCTGATATGAAAAGTATCTACGTTTTTTAAATGCTATCTTGATAATAATTTACTTTTAGTATCATTTACTTTCTTATAACTATGTATTATATATTTTAATTTAACCATGAGGCCTAACATAATTGACAGTTAGTTGGGTTCCTTAAACATCTAGTCAGATGTTTGATTTCTGGTGGTGTGTATAGAGACCCACATATGTGAGCTCTACACCTAGAGGTGATTAGTTATTACTTCCAACCGTAGATACCCTTGGTTCATTAAAAAAAAAATTATATATTTTAATTTTAAATACTTTACATAAATTTTCATTGAAAAATTGAATATTTTCTTTACCCTTAATTCTTATTACACTTAAATTTTTTTGGTTACATTATTAAACTTAATTTTAAAGCTCTTAAGCCAAATAATTGTGCAGACGATAATCATAATATGAAAAAAGTAGCATTGTTTACATTTAAAATAATTGCCGTATCACCTAAACCATGAATATATTAAATTTAACCTAATAAAGATAACATGAAAATATTGTAACTAATTTAATATTTTATTAGGTACTAATTTTTATAATAGAAATAACTTTTACTTTTTAAAAACCTTGAATCCATTTTCAAAATTTATCTTATAACCACATTTAAAGTTATGCACCTTTTCAAAATAAAGGAGATGATTATATAATAAAAATATCTCTTAAAAGTAAAAATGTCTAACTACTCATTTTTTATTGCATAGTAACTAATAATATATGTAAATATTTGTTTAAAAATAAAATTATAAAAAATAATTTAATATTCATACAATAAAACATTTAATAAATTTAAATAATTTTATATTAATAATAATTTCAAATATCGTGCTCCGTGCAGCGCATGCAGCACATGGGTATCGTCCTCCGTGCAGCACATGGGTATCATCTAGTAAATAATGGTATGACAACTTAAAATTTTTTGGCAGGACATTTTGATAAGTTAAAGTACTATAACTTAATTGGGGTATGATCGAGCGGTAGGGGTTCGTTCACCCTTAATCAAAGGTTAGGAGTTCGATTCCTGCCTTTGGGAATGAAAAAGCTTCCCAAGCCAGCTATCCCACCCTTAAGGTGCCCGCACAAACTGGCAAAGGGATTAGTCACCGTTGTTGACGGTGGATAGCCTTGGAAGATAAAAAAAAAATACTACAACTTAGCTGAAAATAATAGTATTGATTATTTGGTTCGATTCTCTTTCTTATTTTAACTATAATTTATTTAAAAAGCAAATACATTCCAAACATATTTTGTCATTAAAATGTTAAAGTAAACCGTGCCCGTACATTGAATAGAGTACACACCATATTTATTTTATAAACCATGCTCATATATTGAAATAGAGCCCACACCTTAATGTCGCATGGGATCCGAGCCAAGATACTTCATAACATGTGTAGAAAACTAGAAATAGAATAACTAATTGAAATCTGTGGTTTGATCGAGAATACATCAATTATTTTGAACACTTTTTTATAGGCTTGTGCCACACGAGGAGTAATCCTGCTCTCCTTCGGTCTCATGATCGATGCATATCTCTTGGAATTTGAGATGGGATATATTAATTTGAATATTAAATTATAGGAATGCATTAGCTTATCAAGGACTTTTGGGATAAACACTCAGTTGGCTCTGATAATTTTATTAATAAATTAATTAATTCTTAATTAAAAAATATTAATATTAAATTTCCTCATAATTTTAAAGATAAGACATTATAGGCCTTAATAATTTTATTAATAGATAAATTAATCTTTAATAATAAAAAATTAGTGTTAGGATCCCTTAGAATTGTAAAAATAGAACATATAAGTCCATGACTCACCTGAAAAATATTAAATACAGACATGAGTTTTAATTATTAATCTATATGACATCCATTAATCCTAATCAACACTAATTAAAATACATCGTTTAATTTTTTATTTTTATTTTTTTTGCAAATTCATCCCCCAAATGTCTCAATATTTCACCTTACCTATGATAAAAAAGACACACTTGGCCCACAACTTACCATTCTAAGAAAGGAATATGATTTGTAATTGAATTCATTATACTTTATCACTATTTTATTTAGAGTCACTATGATACTAATATCATAAATTTATAAACATTTTTCTAAAAGAGCACAATGATTACATATTACAAAATAACACAATAAGGTTCTATTTTTATAATTGTTAGAGACTTCAACACTAATATTATAACACCTCGCGTACATGTGTCTTCAGCTTAGCCTAGTAACCTTAGAGTACCCCCAAAAACCCCTGGTATGCCAGAAACCCACATGACAGCTAAAATCTACAAAATTATGCAGGATAGTCTCGCTACAGTGACGGAAGCAAGACCATCCACTACAAGAAAGGGGCGAGAAACCAACGCATTTGCCAATGGGTTTACCGACGGTTATGGAGGCATCGGTGACAAGCCCGTTGATGAATATAACCGATAGCAAAAACAACCTGTTGGTTAATTTTGACGTTGTTATCGATGGGTTCAAGATAATTACTCGTCAGTATAATTAAATAAAAATCGTCATCTTTGTCGTCACTTTTAAATTTATGCACCTTTTGAAAATAAAGGAGATGATTATATGATAAAAATATCTCTTAAAAGTAAAAAAGTCTAGCTACTCATTTTTTATTCCATAGTAACTAATAATATATGTAAATATTTGTTTAAAAATAAAATTATAAAAACTAATTTAATATTCATACAATAAAACATTTATTAAATTTAAATAATTTTATATTAATAATAATTTCAAATATCGTGCTCCGTGCAGCACATGCAGCACATGGGTATCGTCCTCCGTGCAGCACATGGGTATCGTCTAGTAAATAATAGTATGGCAACTTAGAATTTTTTGGCAGGATATTATGATAAGTTAAAGTGTTATAACTTAGCTGAAAATAATAGTATTGATTATTTGGTTCGACTCTCTTTTTTATTATAACTATAATTTATTTAAAAAGCAAATACATTCCAAACATATTTTATCATTAAAATGTTGAAGTAAACCATGCTCGTACATTGAATAGAGTCACACCATATTTATTTTATAAACCATGCTCATATATTGAAATAGAGCCCACACCATAATGTCGGATGCGATCCGAGCCAAGATACTTCAAAACATGTGTTGAAATAGAATAACTAATTGAAATCTGCGGTTTGATCGAGAATACATCGATTATTTGGAACACTTTTTTATAGGCTCGTGCCACACGAGGAGTAATCCTGCTCTCCTCTGGTCTCATGATCGATACATATCTCTTGGAATTTGAGATGATTTTTATTAATTTGAATATTAAACTATAGGAATGGGTTAGCGGCTTTTTTACTAAAAAAATTTAAAAAATTGATTATTTACGAGTTTCCATGATATTTAATTTTATTTACTAATATACACTTTTTTTTAATAAAAGTAATACGTTTAACTCTTACACGTGTTGCATGAATTTAGAAATCTGCATTGACAAGTATCAGTTGGTATTTCAGCTCACTGTATGCTGTATAACAAATGCAATACGGCTAGTACCCAGTCATATTATATTTTGCGTGAGTTGCCACTCCCTTGCTTTTTGGATTTAGTTAATTAAGGTGGGGTAGGCAACCACTGCCATTTGGAAATAACCGATTGTCCATTTTGGTTAATAGTAATTCAGAAGCCTAAAATGTAGTTTGCCTCTCTTTCTCTCTCAATTATCGGATTTATTTTATTCAACTTTAAATGCATATTTGAATTAATAAAATATTTATATTAGTAAATATTAAAAATAATTTATTGAATTTGTTTTTAGTTATTTTTAATATTTCAAATTTCTCTCTCCTTTTTAGTAATAAATCAATAGTATTTAATATAAGTATTATTAAAAAAATTAATATTATTTAAATTTTTGAAATAGAGAATTATTTCTAGACAAAATAAATTTTTAAAATGAATACTATTGATTATTTTTGAAATAGATAAAATTTATTTTGTCTAGAAATAATTCTCTATTTCAAAAATTTAAATATTATTAATTATTTTTTTAATAATACTTATATTAAATACTATTGATTTATTACTAAAAAAGGAGAGAGAAATTTGAAATATTAAAAATAAATAAAAAATTCAATAAATTATTTTTAATATTTACTAATATTAATATTTTATTAATTTAAATATGCATTTAAAGTTGAATAAAATAAATTTGATAATTGAGAGAGAAAGAGAGGTAAATTACATTTTAGGCTTTTGAATTACTATTAACGAAAATGGACAAGCAGTCATTTCCAAATGGCAATGGTTGCCTACCCCACCTTCATTAACTCGATCCAAAAAGCAAGGGAATGGCAACTGACACAGAATATAATACGGCTGGGTGCTAGGCATATTGCATTTGTTATACAGCGCACAGTGAGCCGAAATACCAATTGACACTTGTCAGTGCAGATTTCTAAATTCATGCAATACGTTTAAGATTTAAACGTATTGCTTTTATTAAAAAAAATGATATATATTGGTAAATAAAGTTTAACACCATGGAAACTCGTAAATAATCAATTTTTTTAATAAAAAACAAGGAAGAGAAAATCGGACTGGACATCGAATCGGCCAAGGTACTGGTTCAAAAGTTTAGAGGTCCAACCAATTTAACCGGAATATAATAAAATATATATTTAAATATAGATATATGATTAATTAGAATATAAAAAATATATTAAATCATTAATATTAACATAATCAACACAATATATATATATATATATATTCATAGGTTTATAAAAATATATATAATCCGTATAAAATTTCTCTAGTTTCAACCTCACAACACGGTCATAAAAGTATTTGACAACAATATTTGTTGGTGATTAACAAGGTTTATGGTGAGCAGCCTGCGAACGACGGAGAGAGAAGAAGGATAGTCCAATTAGTGCCCTTCTTTGGTTCTATTTTCTTCATTTTTATTCTGTGACTGCCACAAGATATTAATATTTTAAGCGTTAAAATCAAAGGTTCTGAATCGGTCCAACCGATCCGGTCCAGTTTTCTCTTCAATGGTAAAAAAGCCTGCATTAGCTTATCAAGGAATTTTTGGATAAACACCCAAATTGGTTTTGATAGTTTTATTAATGGATAAATTAATTCTTAATTAAAAAATATTAGTATTGAACTCCCTCACAATTTCAAAGACAAGACATTATAGGTCCTTAATAATTTCATTAATCGATAAATTAATCTCTAATAATAAAAAATTAGTGTTGAGGTCCCTTAGAATTGTAAATATAGGACATATAGGTCCCTAACTCACCTAAAAAATGTTAAATACAGACGTGAGTTTTAATTATTGATCTATATGACACCCATTAATCCTAATGAACACTAATTAAGATACACCCTTTCATTTTATTCTTTTGCAAATTCCCCCCCCCCCCCCAACATCTCAATATTTCATCTTACCTATTATCAAGAAGAAACCCTTAACCCACAACTTACCATTCTAAGAAAGGAATATGATTTGTAATTGAATTCTTTATACTTTATCACTATCTTATTCAGAGGCACTATATTACTAATATCATAAATTTATAAACATTTCCCTAAAAGAGTACAATGATTGCATATTACAAAAGAACACAATAATGTTCTATTTTTTGCAATTGTAAGAGACCACAACACTAATATTATAACACCTCGCGTACAAGTGTCTTTAGCGTGGTCTAGCAGCCTTATAGTACCCCCAAAAACCCCTGGTAGAACCTACACGACAACTAAAATCTACAAAATTATGCAAAACAGTCTCACTGTAGCGACGAGAGCAAAACCGTCGTCCTTGCTCTAGATCGCCTCTGATGCCAACATAGTAGAAAACGACAGAGTTTTGATAAGTGAACCCCCCCAACACTTCAAAAACCCCTAGATCGACAAGTATTTCCTCACAGAAACCAGAAACGCTCTTTCCCAAACCCTCTCCTAACCTTTCTCACTCAATACAACATCAACCCTTCTCTTTCCAAGATCAAAGGTAAGGGGTTTTGTTAGATTTTTCTATCTTCTTCCACTTAATTTTATGTATTAGGATATGGGTGTTGTTATTTCTCTCTTTGTTGTCAAGTAGGGGTGCTCCCCCAATGTTGTTAGAGTTTGATTAGAGTTATCTAGGGATTGTTAGAGATTGATCTAGAGTTTCATGATTGTAATGGTAGATGTTGGTGTCATTCCCGCTCCACGGAGGCCAGTTGGTGTTGACACCATTTGTTCCTCCCCTCCAAGTGAGTGGGTTCAATTATGTGATCTCTATGTTAATCATTAGAGTAATTTTCATTAAAATGTAGCACAAATGCATGATTTTAGAGAACATTTCAAAGACTTTAGAGATTATTGTTGATTTATCAAGTTTACAAAATTTTAGTTTTCGATATAGCATGAACAATATGTTTGGAAAACCATGGGACCATAATCGATATATTATATGCTAAAATGCTATATGTGCACAAGAAAAAGGATTTATTAGGAAAATATGTACCATAACAAATTGACTATTTTATCAAACGTGCTTTTATGAGGTTATGATATTATGTTTTCAAGACGTCATATTTCGAAATATGTTCTTAGAATACCAGTTAAGATATTTTGGATAATGTTGAACAGAGAGTACGAATTAACTTTTTGAATATGTATATATATATATATATATATATATATATATGCTATTATGATTTCAAAGTTTTCAAGATTTTGAACCCAATGGTTGAGGTATGATATTAGAGTTGTCCAGTTTATAAAAACTATGTTAGCATGAGATATGATTTAGAAATTCAGTCAAAAAGATTTTGGAGCACAGATCTCCCTACAATTCATAGTAGTTGGTAGCTACATACTTTGTGGGCCCTTGATCACACAATGTCTACAAGTAGGTGACCCATTGGACATGATTTTGTGGTCATAGTTATGTTAGAGTCAGACTGTTAGAGTTACATGAATCCAAAGTTCTTAGAGTACCAAGAGTTTTCATGAAACTAAGAAGTATAGAATTCAGTGTTTGAGTTTATTGTTGATTTTATCCCTTTACAATTAAGTTATATACGATGAGGTTTAGTAGACCAGATTTACAATTTATGTCTAGATAGTAGTTAATAGTGGTACATCTAACTGTCAAGGAAGCGATGTATCAAGCGGCCATGGAGGCAATCTTATGAGATATTAATCTTGGTATATCTAATTACCAAAGAGGCGGTATACTAAGCAGTCATGGAGACAATCTCTTAAAACTTAATCTTGGTATACCTAACTGTCATGGAGGAGGCATACCAAACAGCCATGGAGGCTATCCCTTAAAACCTTAGGCTTGGCATACCTGGCTACCATAGAGGTGGTATGTCAAGTAGCCATGGAAACAGGCTTTTCAGAGATTAGAAAAGTTTGGGACCTAGTGAGGAGCCCATAGAGAACAAAGATATTTATAGACAGTTATTATCATTCTTATATATATATGTATCATGTTCAGAGTACTGTTATTTATAATTAAGATAAGTTTATGGTTTTGCTTTAAAATGTATATATATATATATATATATATCTATGTGTGTGTGTGCGCGCGTGTGTGTGTGTATGAGGAATTGTTTTAGAGCTTGTTTTACTATTATTATTATCACGACTTTATGCATCCATGAAGAGGGTTACAGATAAGAATTCACTCACCGAGTTTTAGATGAAACTCACCCCTCTTCTTTTTTCCTATTACAGAGTTAGTAGCTATTGTGGGTCCTTCTCAGCCACGTCCTCTCCAATAGTAGAGATATTAATTAGTGAGCTTCACTCTGAAGTGAAGTGCCCGTTTTTTTATGTTATAGTGTGCTCCAGTGTCATTACGGGCAACATCCCGAACTATAGAGATGTTTTGCATTTCATTTTGCCATAATTCATATTATATTGTATTTGCATGATTATAGTTCTCATGGATTTAAATCTGTATAAAGAGCAACTTAGTATATGTTGTATTAAGATCATAGATTCAGAGTTTGATCATGAAATTATTTATGATGATTTATATTTCAAAGAGAAAATGATTTAGGTTAGAGATGAAATTATGTTTAAAAATAGATTTTGGATTACTCACATGCCTACCAATTACGTTCCCAAGTTAAATCATGACAAATATTTTTTATCAAGGACCAATTTGTCCATTAAAATGAAAATATCTAGGACCCATAATGCCCTATTTTTGCAATAGTGAGGGATCTCAAGACAAATATTTTTTTTTAGGAACCAATTTGTCCATAAATAAAATTGTTAGGGATCTATAGCATTATATTTTTACAATTGTGAGGGATTTTAATACTAATATATTTTGATAGGGACCAATTTGTCTATCAATAAAATTGTCAGGGATCAATTTGGGTTTTTATTATGATTTTTATTTTGATACTAAACAGGAAGAAGAAATAAATATAAAAACTATAAATAAATAAAAGCATGTCAACATGTTCAAAATTATATGGATTTTTTTGTATCAATTTCCAACTCATGCAAGGATTATTTGCCCTCATATCATAATATTTATAATTAACTCTCGGTTCATAAGTAGGTAATGAAGTCATAAAATAAATTTTTAAAATAAATAAAATAAATAAAGATAAATTTAAATATATAATCAATATAATTGATGAAATAAATTGAAGGACAAGCATATGTAAATAGAAAAAAAAGAAAATAAATTTTTAAAATGAATACTATTGATTATTTCTAAAATAGATAAAATTTATTTTGTTTAGAAATAATTCTCTATTTCAAAAATTTAAATAATATTAATTATTTTTTTAATAATACTTATATTAAATACTATTGATTCATTACTAAAAAAGGAGAGAAAAATTTGAAATATTAAAAATAAATAAAAATATTTCAATAAATTATTTTTAATATTTACTAATATTAATATTTTATTAATTTAAATATACATTTAAAAATGAATAAAATAAATCCGATAATTGAGAGAGAAAGAGAGGCAAACTACATTTTAGGCTTCTGAATTGCTATTAACTAAAATGGACAAGCGGTCATTTCCAAATGGTAGTGGTTGCCTACCCCACCTTCATTAACTCAATCCAAAAAGCAAGGGAATGACAACTGACACAGAATACAATATGGCTGGGTGCTAGGCGTTTTGCATTTCTTATATAGTGCACAGTGAGCTGAAATACCAATTGACACTTGTCAGTGCAGATTTCTAAATTCATGCAATACGTTTAAGAGTTAAACGTATTATGTTAATTAAAACGTTTAACAATGAAACGTATTGCTTTTATTAAAAAACTGGAGTATATTGGTAAATAAAGTTGAACACCATGGAAACTCGTACATAATCAATTTTTTTTTAGTAAAAAACAAGGAGGAGAAAACCGGACCAGGCATTGAATAGATAAAGGTACTGGTTCAAAAGTTTAGAGGTCCAACCGGTTCAATCGGAATATAATAAAATGTATATTTAAATATAGACATATGATTAATTAGAATATAAAAAAAATATATCAAATCATTAATATTAACATAATCAACACAATATATATATATATATATATATATATATATTCATAGTTTATAAAAATAAATATAATCCATATAAAATTTCTCTAGTTTCAACCTCACAACATAGTCATAAAAGCAGTTGACAATAATATTTGTTAGTAATCAACAAGGTTTATGGTGATTAGCTTGCAAATGATGGAGAGAGAAGAAGGATAGTCCAATTAGTGTTATTTTTTTGTTCCATTTTCTTCATTTTTATTCTGTGACTGTCACAAGATATCAATATTTTTGTCTTCAATGGTAAAAAAGCCTTCATTAGCTTATCAAGGAATTTTGGGATAAACACCCAAATTGGTTTTGATAATTTTGTTAATGGATAAATTGATTCTTAATTAAAAAAAATATTAGTATTGAACTCCCTCACAATTTCAAAGATAGGACATTATAGGTCCTATTAATTTCATTAATGGATAAATTAATCTCTAATAATAAAAAATTAGTGTTGAGGTCCCTTAGAATTATAAAAATAGGACATATAGGTTCCTAACTCACCTAAAAAATTTTAAATATAGAGGTGAGTTTTAATTATTGATTTATATGATATCCATTAATCCTAATCAACTCTAATTAAAATACAACCTTTCATTTTTTTTATTTTTTTGCAAATTCCTCCCCCACATGTCTCAATATTTCACCTTACCTATTATCAAGAAGAAGCCCTTGACCCACAACTTACCGTTCTAAGAAAGGAATATGATTTATAATTGAATTCTTTATACTTTATCACTATCTTATTCAGAGGCACTATGTTACTAATATAAAAAATTTATAAACATTTCCCTAAAAGAGTACAACGATTGCATATTACAAAACAACACAATAATGTTCTATTTTTGTAATTGTAAGAGACCTCAACACTAATATTATAACACCTCGCGTACAAGTGCCTTTAACTTGCTCTAGCAGCCTTAGAGTACCCCCAAAAACCCCTGGTACCCTAAGAACCCACACGACAACTAAAATCTACAAAATTATACTGAACAGTCTCGCTGCAGTGACGAGAGCAAGATCGTCATCCTTGCTCTAGACCGCCCTTGTTGCAAACATAGTAGAAAACGACACAATTTTGATAAGTGAACCCCCAATGGTTTAGAAACCACTAGATTGACGAGTATTTCCTTACAAAAACAAGAAATGCTCTTTCTCAACCTTTCTCACTCAATACAACATCAATCCTTCTCCTTCCAAGATCAAAGGTAAGGGGTTTTGTTAGATTTTTCTATCTTCTTCCTCTTGATTTTATGTATTAGGATGTGAGTGTTGTTATTTCTTTCTTTGTTGTCAAGTGGGGGTGCTCCCCCAATGTTGTTAGAGTTTGATTAGAGCTATTTAGAGATTGTTAGAGATTGATCTAGAGTTTCATGGTTATAATGGTAAACGTTGGTGTCCTCCCTGCTCCACGGAGGCCAGTTGGTGTTGACACCATTTGTTCCTCCCCTTCAAGTGAGTGGATTCAATTCTGTGATCTCTATGTTAATCATTAGAGTTATTTTCATTAAAATGCGGCATAAATGCATGATTTTAGAGAACATTTCAAAGACTTTAGAGATTATTGTTGATTTATCAAGTTTACAAAATTTTGGTTTTCGAAATAGCATGAATAATATGTTTGGAAAACCATGGGACCAAAATCAATATATCATGTGCTATATGAAAATGCTGTATGTGCACAAGAAAAGGATTTATTAGGGAAATATGTACCATAACAAGTTGACTATTTTATCAAACGTGCTTTTGTGAGTTTATGATATTATTATGTTTTCAAGACGTCATTTTTCGAAATATGTTCTTAGGATACCAGTTAAGATATTTTGGATAATCTTGAACAGAGAGTCCGAATTAGCTCTTTGAATATATATATATATGCGATCATGATTTTAGAGTTTTCAAGATTTTGAACCCAATAGTAGAGGTATGATATTAGAGTTGTCCAGTTTATAAAAAATATGTTAGCATGAGATATGATTTAGAAATTTAGAAAAAAAAGATTTTGGACCATAGATCTCCCTACAATTCATAGCAGTTGGCGGCTACATACTTTGTGGGCCTCGAACTCACAATGTCTGCAAGTGGGTGACCCATTGGACATGATTTTGTGGCCATAGTTATGCTAAAGTCAGATTGTTAGAGTTACATGAATCCAAAGCTCTTAGAGTACAAAGAGTTTTCATAAAACTAAAAAATGTAGAATTCAGTGTTTGAGTTTATTGTTGATTTTATCCCTTTACACTTAAGTTATATACAATGAGGTTTATTAGATCAGATTTACAATTTATGTCTAGATAGTAGTTAACATTGGTACATCTAACTGTCAAGGAAGCGGTGTATCAAGCAACCATCGAGGCAATCTTATGAGATATTAATCTTGGTATATCTAATTGCCAAAGAGGCGGTATACTAAGCAGTCATGGAGACAATCTCTTAAAACTTAACCTTGGTATACTTAACTGCCACGGCATACCAAGCAGCCATGGAGGCTATCCCTTAAAACCTTAGGCTTGGCATACCTGGCCACCATAGAGGTGGTATGTCAAGCAGCCATGGAAACAGGCTTTTTAGAGACTAGAGAAGTTTAGAGCTAGTGAGGAGTCCATAGAAAATAGAGATATTTATATAAAGTTATTATCATTCTTATATATATATATTTATCATGTTCAGAGTACTATTATTTATGATTCAGAGAAGTTTATGGTTTTGTCTGTGTGTGTGCCTGTGTGGGGAATTGGTTTAGAGCTTGTTTTACTATTATTATTATCACGACTTTATGCATCTGGGTTGTTGTCCCATGAAGAAGGTTACATATGAAAATTCACTCACTGAGTTTTAGATGAAACTCACCTTTCTCCCTTTTTCCTATTACACAATTAGTAGTTGTTGTGGGTCCTTCTCAGCTACGTCCTCCCTGACAGTAGAGATATCAGTTGGTGAGCTTCACTTTGAAGTGAAGTGCCATTTTTTTATATTATAATGTGCTCTAGTGTCATTACGGACAGCGTCCCGGACTATAGAGATGTTTTGCATTTCATTTTACCATAATTCAGATTATATTGTATTTGCATGATTATAGCTCTCATTGTTTTAAATCTGTATAAAGAGCAACTTAGTATATGTTGTACTAAGACCATAGATTCAGAGTTTGATTATGAAATTATTTATGATTATTTATATTTCAAAGAGAAAATGATTTAGGTTAGAGATGAAATTATGTTTAAAAATAGATTTTATGATTTAAACTATGCATATATAGAGAGACTCAAAGGTCACAAAGCTTATGTTGAGATTGGATTCCTCACATACCTGCCTATTATGTTCCGAAGTTGAGTCATGATAAACATTTTTTTAGCAAGGACCAATTTGTCCACCAAAATGAAAATATCAAGAACCTGTAATGCCCTATTTTTGCAATAGTGAGGGATCTCAAGACTAATATTTTTTGTCAAGAACCAATTTGTCCATAAATAAAATTATTAGGGATCTATAGCGTCATATTTTTATAATTGTGAGGGATTTCAATACTAATATATTTTGTTAGGGACCAATTTGTCTATCAATAAAATTATCATGGGTCAATTTGGATATTTACTCGGATTTTTATTTTCATACTAGATTGGAAGAAGAAATAAATATAAAAACTATAAATAAATAGAAGCATGTTAACATGTTCAAAATTATATGGATTTTTTTTGTATCAATTTCCAACTCATGCAAGGATTATTTGCCCTCATATCATAATATTTATAATTAACTCTCAGTTCATAAGTAGGTAATGAAATCATAAAATAAACTTTTAAAATTAATAAAATAAATAAAGATAAATTTAAATGTATAATCAATATAATTGATGAAATAAATTGAAGTGCAAGCATATGTAAATAGAAAAAAAAGGAAAATTAACATATTCAGGGCCATTAATAATAGTATTTTATAAATGGCTAATTATTAGTTAAAAAAGATTTTTATTAAAATCATATTGAAAATAATATTCTAAAAAAATATAAATGTCAAATAATTTTAACTAAACTGATAGATAACAAACAATACACATAATTGATGTTAGACATTGTTTTATAAGTGGCACATCAAGTTGGACTTTACAAGAGAATTGGTACGAACCAGTTAGACTCAGCGGTTTTCTAAAAAAATCGATGACATGATGACCCACCGATTCACATGGTTCAACAATATAAAAAGGAAACAAAGCCAGTGAGTTGTTGTGGCCACCATTCCAGATCAGTTATGTTTGTCTTTAGATATGCATGTTGTGGTTTCTTTAGTCAACACTAGTGTCTTCATATCCACATTGGTGGTTGCAATGAAGAAGGTGTGAACATGAATCACAAACCGAGAATGTGAGGATATAGAGATAGCTAGTGACTTGGACTTGACTTAAGAGGAAAGGACTTAAGGAAAAGAAGAATAAAAAACTAAAACGGAGTGACAAAGGGTGAAACTAAAAAGGAATGAGAGAAGGTGAAGGAATAGTGTACGGTGCTAGTATATGTTTGTGAGGTAGAGATGTGTGTCAGAGTAGTGAATTAGGGCTGGTTGTTTTTTCTTTTTAACTACATGAAAAGACTTGACTTAAGAGGAAAGGACTTCAGGAAAAGAAGAATAAAAAACTAAAAAGGAGTGACGAAGGGTGAAACTAAAAACGAATGAGAGAAGGTGAAGGAATAGTGTACGGTGCTAGTATATGTTTGTGAGGGTGAGATGTGTGTCAGAGTAGTGAATTAGGGCTGGTTGTTTTTGCTTTTTAACTACATGAAAAGACTTGACTTAAGAAGAAAGGACTTCAGGAAAAGAAGAATAAAAAACTAAAAAGGAGTGACGAAGGGTGAAACTAAAAACGAATGAGAGAAGGTGAAGGAATAGTGTGCGGTGCTAGCATATGTTTGTGAGGGAGAGATGTGTGTCAGAGTAGTGAATTAGGGTTGGTTGTTTTTACTTTTTAACTACATGTTATTTTGGGTTAAAGATTGACATTGAACAACCCAAGCCCATATAGGTAAGAAGAAAATCAACGGGTATCCATTCCTTTTTTTTTTTTTTGCCCCATTTAGAACTTAAACAAACTAATAAAGAATAATGGGCTTGTCTCATGGCTTGTAGTATTAGGCTTCAACACTCATTTAACATAAAAGGTAACATTCATACCAAAAAAAAAAAAAGGTAACATATTTTGAATTTAAAATTTCAAATGTATTTCCAACCAAACACAAAAACTTTTCAAATGTATTTTATAACTTGAATTTATTAATTATTAGTCATTTTCGTATTTATTTATATAAGCATATAAATTTTTAAATATTATTTATTATTTTATTGTATTTATTTGAATTTCAATAATTTTTTTATATTTATTTAAATATGTCCGATTCAACCGGTTCAACTAGTGATTCACTAGTTGAACCAGTGACCCACTAACCCAATACTTGGACTAAGTCGATTATCGAGCAAAGTCTTCAAACTATGGTTAAATGTTTCCTCAATTGTTTCATGAAGAGTTTGGCCTTATATGAATTAAAATATTATTGGGATGTGTTGCATGTGTGAGATTAATTTATATAAATTATTATAGAAATATGTTTTAGATGCTTGGCATGATATAACTCAGCCAATTAATGGAATTTAGTATAAGTTAATGTCGTTTCCTTTACCATGACATCAGCAAATTATGGCCAGATATATTAATTTTCTAATGTACCAAATTATCTCGCTTCCTGGGATGACTATTATAATAATGAATGAGGAAGTATAATTATTTAATAAAA
Source organism: Dalbergia cultrata (assembly GCA_031216105.1). Classification (NCBI taxonomy): domain Eukaryota; kingdom Viridiplantae; phylum Streptophyta; class Magnoliopsida; order Fabales; family Fabaceae; genus Dalbergia; species Dalbergia cultrata. The sequence continues at coordinate 21,463,926 of CM062353.1, read as the reverse complement.
TAGGACTCAATGCATAATTTGGAAACAATTAACAATTGCCATAACTTCCTAGTTGATTATTAAATAATTATTACTTACAAATCACAATCAATATAAAAGAACAACTACAATTTTATTTGAATTTAATCAGTAATCAGTAATTATTAATAATAGGTTCAGCCAATACCAAAATTTAGCTAAATAATTAGTATTCCCCAGATAGATTAGTTCTTATTTTATGAATGCTAAGGGTAGTATGAACAGTTCCTATGTCTTTGTCAAGATTCGATTTGGGAATGTGATCGACACGTGGAAAATCACATTCCTACATAAGCCTCATGGCCATTGACTCGTACTTTATGTATAATTAAATAAAATTTTCCATCTCTTAAACATGAGCAACATGCATTTTCTAACATAATTAACCTGTATAAATCCATTTCATAAATTACTAAACAAGAAACCTTAGCAGAGAAAGAAAGTTGGATGGTATATATCTCACAAGAAACCCTTAGGGATTGGTGTTGAGATGCAGATTTCATTAATATGATAGTTATTGTATCAATAGATGGATAGTCTAAATCACAATTTTTTTTCCTTACTCTAAAAATATCTAAGATTAATTAATTTCTCTATTTACTCGGTTTTTTGCTCTTGATAATTGGGGATAACTGAGTAATTTTAATGTAGTCATAATATAAGATATGGTTTTGTTTGTTTTAAGAAACAATTTCATAAGTTTTTATTTTATGTTTTCAGTCTGTTTGCTGTTTCTCATTATTTAATAAATGAAATAGTGAAAACTATAAATTCTAATTTTCATTTTCAATTTTCACTATTTTCTTCATAAAATCTTACAAACTGAAAATTGACTGAAAATGAAAATGAAAATAGAAAACAATTTTGTAGAACCTGACAGACCCCAACATTTTTCTTATGTGTTGCACTTATAGTATAAGATAAGAAAACTACTTAAATTATTATTTAATTTGCTAGATTTCATAATTTGTTTTAGTTTATTTGAACATATGTTGATATATAAGATGTGTAGAATCCCAATTAAAAGAGTAGACAAAAAGGATAATAGCCTAATAACTATAGATAAAAGGAGAAGATCATGAGTGCCTGCTATTTCAAGGAGGAGAGAGAGCCTTACATTATAGACATTTACATATGTGAAAAGGCTGAAGTGCCCACAATAATCTGTCCATATCTAAAAACTACTTTATTCTTTTTATGTGAAAGAAAATTTCATTGATGAAAAAGTCAAATGACACGTACAACTTGAAAAAAAATATCAAATATAGATTGAATAAGAAACAAATATATTTCACACTTTGAGCTAATGAACGATTTGTGACTCTGCTCCTTGCTTGAAGACTATCGAGGATAATTAACACACGTTTCACATAGAAAACCAACACGAAAAGTGTTATAGTTTGAAGAACTCATTATGTCTCCTTCCAAAGTAGATCTAAACATCTCTCCATCAATAAAACCATCAAAATAGAAATATCAACAAATGGAAATAAATTAAAACATTGATAAAGTGGATAATAGAACACTCACAAATGGAACAAAAAAAAACACTACAAAAAGAACAATAACAAAAAACACAAAATCCTAAGCAATGAAAATAAAAAGAAAGAATGGTGAAACTGCCACAAAAGGAGAAAGATGACAGCTAGCCCCTCTCCTCAATGATACTTGTATAGGGGAAGAACATATAACAAAAAGGAAAAATTGAATAAGGATTAGGGTTGATAACTATACTTGTGTTTATTTCTCTTAACTTGAATATAGCCAAAAATTAATCTTAAACGAGAAATTACAACATATTAATATCATGAAATATAATATTATCTTTACAACTCCTACTAACTTCAGCATTTTGATGCGAGTTGTCACTACACATAACAAAACAAAAATATTATAATTACTAAATTACACCAAATATGCAATTTGAGTACAATTCAGGTTGTTTCATGTAGAAGTGTTCTAGTCAATTCAAGTAATTGGGCGGGGGGAGGGGGTTTGAAATTCCTAATTAGGAATAAAAATTAATTGAGAAAATAATGTTAGAAGAATTACCTGCACAAGGACTCCTCCAGATTAAGAGTTGTTCAATCATCGATTCAAAAGATTAATTCATGGTGGTAGTTACTCTCATTAATTATGTTTTCACACAACCACGATGCAATTCTACTTATTGGTCACGTGAATGCACTCCCATTAAGGATTTGACTAACACACTAACTAGTGATCCATAATTGTTGTTCTATAAACCTATCCAAGTTTGATTATCAATTATAGCAACTTAATCCCCAAATGGAGTTAATTTCAATCCCTTACCAAATGAGTGTATATAAATTAATCAATTGACCAAATACCTTAATAGAATCCTAGTTATGCATTCAACTCACAACGTGGATGAACACACAATTAGGGAGCTCTGAAAAACACAATTGCAATAATTGATACAATCAATATTAAAGAGAGATAGAAAAAGGGAAAGAAAAACCAACAATAAATCACAATTAAAATAGGAACTTGAAGAACAAATCTCAATTTTCAGTTGTACTTGCACAAGCTAAAGGAAACTACTCCTCCATAGCTGGGGGCCCACAATTAGTATTGTACAAAATGCCATCGCAATCCTAAACATGAGCCAAAACAAGGATTGGAAGCTTCCAAAACCTAGAGAGAGTGGAGAGACAAAAAGAGAGAGTATAGAGAAAGAGCTCGACAACGATCCTAAAATTCAAAAGACAAAAGGTCTTTCTAGTGCTTGACCTATCCATATTTATATTGTAGCAAAAATAACATAAAAAGTTGGTCCAGTGGGGTTGAATTACGTGTCATTGATACTAGGCTGTAAGCATATGACCTTTGGGGGTAGTCAACTACAATCCTGGAGCTATTGTTGCTATTGTCCGCCACTGGGGTGGTCTTGCCTTCAGTCCATCGCAGCACCTTCTCTATTAACCGCTAGGATGGTCATGGCCTACTATGGCAATCTTACTGTTGCTAAGATGTGTCTGAAAGTTGTTTCTGAGTCCTTCTTGCTCTAATGCACTAACTTGGGAAGTTCCTGTTATCAAGCAATACTCACATGGAGATTAAAAGCACATATAACTCCAAAATATGATTATTCATTAAAAACTGTGCTGAAAGCCATAAAATTGTCCAATGATACATGATGAGGACGAAGTACAACTCCGCAATTTACCAATCAATTAAGCACAACCAAGATGCAAAATATCCAGAGTTAGAAAAGAAAATGAGTGCATAAAAGCAGCCCATCATATTTCAACCTTATATTGGTGGAGTTTACTACTATTGCTTTTAAATTTTGAAAAATAAAAAATGATCATCATAATAAAATATATAAAGAGAGTAAGCTTCAGTGCAACGTTAAAGTTGTTGCCTTATGATCTAAAGGTTACATTTTCAAATTTTAGAAACAGTCTCTCCACAAAGTGAAGGTAAGGCTATCTACGTTTATCCTCCTCAGACCCTACTTGGTGGAAGCCTCATGCATTGCGCCACCCTTTTTTATTATAATAAACATATAACTGGCCTTAATTGAAGTATACACAATGCGATGAAATACTCCATTTTGCGTGCATTAGTTACTCGGGCTGTATATAAAGGTCACGATCGCCGCGTCCAAGTGAACTTTTAGTCCTTTTAGTTCTATCTAAGCTGTGGCCAGTTAGAATATGGTTCTGCTCTGGCCAGGGACTAAGAGCATGGATCTCCTAATCCTCATCACCTTTCTTTTGTTCCTTTTGATGCCTGCATTTTCTTCCTCCCAATATCTCGAGTACAACATGTTACTCACTCATCGCAAGATACTCCCCAAACAGGAAGCCAATTACACCTCTTACTCCGTCATCTTTGATGCTGGTAGCAGTGGCTCCCGTGTTCATGTCTACCATTTTGACCAGAACCTAAATCTCCTTCATATTGGCAATGGTCTCGAGTTTTATGACAAGGTGACATCGTTTAAATTTGGCGTTGGTTTTGCTTCATCATTAGTTATATATATTTACATACACATATTCATCATGTCAAGATATTTAATACAGCAAACATTTATTTTGGCCTTGAGAAATATTTCGAAAAGCAAATTTGGTCCTTTTTGTGAATGGTGAGAGGCCAATATGAGGCTTTTAAAACATTATGGACTAATTCATATCCTAAAAGGCAAAATATTTCTCATGAACCACATTGGTGATTGGGGATTTATTTTGTTTCATAGCCCACTAAAGGCTGAAACCATAGTAAGTAAACCTAGACCGGTCACTAGACACATGTGAACCGCTCCTGCCCGAATCGGTTTGAACCGTGCAACCCACTGTGCACCAGCTCTGATGGTCTGCATGCACACCATGAGCTTTTGAATAATGTTGAATAGTTCTTAATAATACTATTGAAGGAACTGAACCCAGGAACCTTGGGAAGGACGAGGACACAACAACCATTGGCCAACATTGTTATTATGCTATAATATGCGATTAACATGTACAAATATTATATTTTTTTGTATTAATTATATTTTTATATATTAATTTAATAAAATCTGATTCAACCAGTAACTTATTGATTGAACCAATGACCCAGTACCTTGATTGAGTCCGACAATAATGGTGAAACCTCACCGTCACTAATGTGAAAAAGCAAAAAGAAAAATTATCATCATCTAACTTCTTGTTACATTCTTAAATGTTCTGCTGTAGATCGAACCCGGTTTGAGTGCATACGCGGACAATCCTGAACAAGCTGCAGAATCTCTCATTCCACTCGTAAAAGAAGCTGAAAATGTTATCCCAGAGGACCTGCACCCAAAGACACCCCTTAGGCTCGGGGTATATCTATGTATTTTTCGTTATTTTTTTTGCCTTTTTGGGTGGAAACTATGCATGATCTGTCCAATGAAATCTTAAATGAGTAATGCAGCATAGTTAAAGAAAATGATTGCAAAAATTATTAAAAATAAATAGATCGTTATTACTGGATAGAATAAAGTGATAGAATTCACTTATTTATGATTAATTATCACTTTAATTAATTATACTGATTCAATGTATAATCAGTTTGGCTTCATAATGCTGATTTATTATTATTAATTTTTTTTATGCTAATAGGCAACTGCAGGGTTAAGGCTTTTGGATGCGGATGCTTCTGAAAGGATATTGCAAGCGGTAAATAACCATGAGCTACATTTCGTATCACGTTCAATAATGTTTTAGTTGCTATATTAGGCTATCAAATTTTATGCCTTCAATTCTTTCTTTTTTTTTTCCTTTGAAGGTTACGGATACGTTTAGGAACAGAAGTAACCTGAACGTTCAACCTGATGCAGTAGCTCTTATTGATGGAACCCAAGAAGGCTCTTATCTGTGGGTATGACTTACCAAACTAGGGTTTTGTTTTATGACAATCTGATTTATTAAATGTTTTCATTTGATTCCGCTTAATTTGGTTATCCGTGTGACATGTGATTTAGGACCCGGTACTATATTCCTTTGCTCAACATTTGATTTCTCCTACAAATTGATCCATTTTAAAACCAATTAATTATGCAAGTCATATAAAAATATAATAATGCCTGGTTCATTTTTTCCGTAAAAAAAAAAAATGAAATATGCTAGACAGCAAACCTTGATTAATACTCTAAAGCTCCCAGTTTCAATTTTATACTCCTTCCGATCTTCAATATAAGTTAATTTTGAGTATTTTTTCCATGGTCCAAAGTATATGTCTTTTTCAAGTTTCAATTATTCATTAATTATTTCATATATATTTTATCCTATTATTTAATTGGAGAGAGAATGTGTGGAGATGGGTTTAGTAGAGTATTTAATTAGTTGGAGCTAATAAGTAGAGGTCAAGTGATAGAAGAATATTTATATTTTTTACTTTTATTTTTTAGAAGATTAATAAGATCTAATTATTATCTTAATTTCTATGCATAATAAAAAATAACTTATATTGAGGATTGAAGGGATCATTTTAGTAGTACCACTCAGGTTCACATTCTAAAGAAACCATTTCCCAGTAAACACATAATAATACTACTCGATCTGTCTCCAAATACTTGTCAAATCCTAAAAATTTTTTTTTGCATATATATATATTTGAATCTACACAATATTAATTATCTTTTTCTAGGTATATCTCTATTAAATAGTAGAGGAGAGAGACTAACAGACAAAAATATGAGAGATAATTAAAAGATAAAGAGGCAAATAGTAATGATAATTTGATAAAACACACCTAAATTTATTTAAGATAAAAATTTTATCAATTATTTTTTTAATTCATATGTACATTTAAAATTGATTAAATATTTCCAAAATGAAAGGAGTATAATAATACACTCTAGTCATGGCATTCGTAAAATGGTTGGTGGCATAAATATATAAATATTTTCTCCGTTTTACAATAAAGGTTGATAACTAAATAACACACATATTAAAAAAATAGAAGAAATATATTGGTAAATATAAAAAATTATATGGATTGACAAAATTATTTTTATATAATCATTATTAATTATCTTAATAAATATGTTGATTATTTAACTAATACATTTACACTAAAAATATAAATGGAAGAAAAAAAAGTAGTGCTACCTAAATAATTTTAATGGACAGATATTTTAAATATAAAAAAATAAAAAATCAACAGCTATTATTAAGCAGAGATAGTATAATGCACTAATTATATGAATCACATTTGAAAGAACCGGGTAGTTTCTTGCTGTCTCAGGTTCCAACTAGTCACATATGTGGGTTGATTTATTTAATTAGTTTAATTACTTTATACTCTTGTAGTACAACTCAGGTTCACATTTCAAGAAATCATTTTCCAATAAACACAAATAATGCTACTCCATTTGTTTGTAAATACTTGTTTAATCATTTGAAATTTATTTTTATATAAATAGTTGTGCATTTAAGAAATTTAGGTAATATTAATAATTTTATTTTAACTATATCCCTATTAAATTGTAGAGGAGATAGACTAAGTGGAAAAAATATGAAAATAATTAAATAATAGAGAGATAAATAATAAGAATAATTTAATAAAATATATCTATATTTTTTTAAGATCAAGATTTATTTTTAATTCATATACACACTTAAAATTGGATAACTATTATATTTCCAAATAGAGGAAGTACAATAATATACTCTAGTCAAAGACATGGCATTCATAAATTGGTTGGTGGCACAAATATATAGATATATTTTACTAGTTAATACACATCAGATTTGTGAGAACCGGGTAGATTCTTGGTGTCTCAGAGGTTGATTCGACTTAGTCACGCGGGTTGATTTATTTAATTAAGTAGCCTATTTTCTGCCCATGTTTTACTAATGTTTCCACGCATGGCTCGAGTTTAATTTAAGATTTTTTTTGTTTTTAATAAGCTTTCAATGAGTTAATTTTAATACATGCAACTTCATACAGGAGTGAGCGTTTCCCCAATTGAATGAACATTTATCTGATGGGAACGGCTTTCAAATCAGAAGCCCTATTTGACTCGCTCTTTTTTTTTATATATATATTTCAGAAATTACATTAATTGCAATAAGGTTTAAATCTATAATTTCATACTTACTATTTCAATCACTCATCACTAGACCAATCCTAGTGACTCATTTAATTCACTCTTTTAAATGTTAATTATTAAATTATTTAGACAAATAGTAATTATTATATTGATAAAAAATTGAAATGTTAATTCAATATTTGAATCCATATAATTGTGTTGAGTACGTTAATTTTGCATATAAATGAAAATTAATAACATTAAATATGCAAATAAATTATTTTAAATAATTCAAATGAACTTATTAATTATACGCATTTAATATTAGATTACTATTTCAATTGAAAAATAAAAAAGAGGCATATTAGAGAAACAAAAATAATAATAACTAAATAAAAGTGACAATAGATATTTGGAATTAACAATAGTCGCTCCCCTACTTGATAAATTAAGATTTTGGAGGAATTGATTCAGACGAGTGAGTTATATTATTAGTGGTAGTATTTTTCGTCTTAATTACTTGCAAGTTTTCTTTAGGTGGCAGTTAACTATCTATTGCGGAACTTGGGGAAAAAGTATTCAAAGACAGTAGGAGTAGTTGATCTTGGAGGTGCATCGGTTCAAATGGCATACGCCGTCTCAAAGAGCACAGCTAAACATGCTCCAAAAGTACAAGATGGACAGGATCCTTACATAAAAAATATTGTACTCAAGGAAAAGAAATATAACCTCTATGTTCACAGGTTTCCACTCTTTTTTATATAGCGATTTTGAAGCATAACACTCCAATTTGAGCTCTATATCTAGATAGGTAGAAACGTGTTCTTTGATTATTCTTTACCCATGCCATGGCTAATATATTGGTTTTAACATTTTTCTTTCAGTTACTTGCGCTATGGTAATGATGCAGCACGTGCTGAGATACTAAAGGTCACGAATAATTCAGCTAGTCCTTGCATTTTGGCTGGCTTTGATGGTAAACAAATCTTCCTTATTTCCACTCAATAGTAAGATTTTAAATTGTCATTGTTATCACCGTTGTATATATTACAATTGCGCATGATGCGGTAATACACCCAGAAATTATTACATGATGCTGGACCACATTTTATGTGTATTTCACAAACAACCACAACCATTTATTTTAACTTATAATATTTACAAGTTATATAAAAAAAATCAATAAGGAGTGGTTATAGATGTTCTTGAAACACACAATAAATATGCTCTATGAGCATTCAAAATTTTTTCATAATACAAACCATTGCACATGAGAGTCACAATATTGCCACAATTTATTAAAACCATTATTAATAGTCTAAGGATGTGTTTGTTTCATTTTTAAAAAAAATGATTATGGAACTTCAACTTTATATATAAAATTGAAAAAAATTGAATTTTTTTTTAAAGATACTCTTTTTACCTTCTGTTAAAAAGTTTAAAACAAATTTTTTCTTTAAAGATTCTGATTTTTAGAATGAATATATGAGAAGTTATTTTCTTAGATGAAACTTTAATTTCAAAAAATCTTAAGCTAAAGCTTCCGATTTCAACTTTATATTTTTCATATATTATTTTTTGCCCGATCCTAGAGCATGCTAACAAGTGGGAATTTTTTTTTCTTTTCAATTTAATCTTTGAAGGAACATACACATATTCAGGGAAGGAGTATAAGGCTTTTGCATCCACATCTGGCTCCAGCTTCGATGAATGCAGAGAGATAGTGCTTAAGGCTCTCAAGGTGAAGGAGCCATGTTCACATCCTAATTGCACGTTTGGCGGGATATGGAACGGTGGAGGGGGAAGCGGACAGAAAAATCTTTTTGTTGCTTCCTCTTTCTATTACTTGGCAAGAGAGGTATACGTATCCATTATTTTATTTAACATAGATTGTTAGATGTTTACTGACCAAAAAAAGAGAAAAAAAGAAATTGTGTTTTGTACAACTGACAGTTCAACACGGTAATTAATTAATCTATCCTATTTTTTGAAATATGGAAAATGAAAGAGTGGCAACAGCAAGCTAGTATGTCTCCCCCCCCCCCCCCCCGGTCCCCCCTGCCTCCCTCCCTTTCCTTTTTTTAAGTGGTAACGGGGGATAAACCCTAAGCTAGTATGCCATGTGAATAATTACAACACAACATTTTTTTAGGATTTTTTGCCCATTTAAAATTAAAAAAATTATTAATTACGTGAATAAATGGAAAAAATAATGATTACAGAAATGGGTCATTTTTAATGTATATGAATGCACTTGGACTCCCTGTGTATTCATGTGCATACTGGTACTCGCGTGCATAATTTTTGCTCATTTCGATATCAAATATTTTTTCTGTTTATTTGCGTAAATAATATTTTCTTTTTTGTTTATTTCTGTTAAAAAGCCCATTTTTTTAACCTCTTGAAGTATATCAAAACTTCTCTTTATTTATGGGACAAGTTTATTAATTATTATTAGTTAATTATTTGTCAGGTCATGCTAATTAAGTAGTTTATTTTTATAGGTTGGCATGGTTGATCCAAATAAACCCAATTCAAAATCTCATCCCGTGGATTACAAGAATGCAGCTAAGCGAGCATGTGAAACAAGTTTTGAGGATGCCAAGTCCACTTATCCACTTGCTAGTGATAAGAGACTTCCCTATTTGTGCATGGATCTCACATACCAATATACGTTGCTCGTTGATGGATTTGGTAGGTTTGCGTTGACATCAAATTGGCATAGTTAATTATTTGAAGTTGATAATTAATTTTTCTCTGAAAAATATTAGCAAATTTATTGTCTTCAATTCCTGCACTAACTAGTTCCATGTGTTGGCAGGCGTAGATCCATGGCAAGTGATTACAGTGACGAAGGAAATTGAATATCAGGATGCACGCATGGATGCAAGTTGGCCCCTAGGTAGTGCCATTGAAGCCATATCTTCATTACCTAAATTTGAGCGATTAATGTATTTTATCTAAGCTTTTAGAGGCGCTGGTTTTCACGACGCCTACATGTTCTGTATTAAATAAAATCCACCTCTTTCTTCTTTGCTTGCATCCTCGTGGGACGTCCATTACTTACGAATAATTTATAAGCTAAGAAATTCATACGTGGTGAATCGAAATAGTAAGAAATATTGATCGTTAGGAATAGGAATAACGACAAAAAAATGTTAACCTCAATAACTTTTGTGAGGAAATTATTGGGTATTTATATTTTAAGCAGGAGATGATTGGATGATTAGTTTCAGAGGTAATTATTGGAACAGCTCCTAGAGTATAACCCAGTGGAATAGAATAGAGTTGAATGAAATAAAATCAATCTATTGATGGTGGCAAAATTTTTACACACTCATTGAGTATTAGGTGGTTATGCTTCATATCCAACAATAAACTGACATTTTGGTTAAGACTAACCTTTAACTTCTACTTTTATTTGAAACATTACTTTATTTATTATTGGAATGGAGCACATCTGCTTAGCTTCTTGTTCCATCCCAATAATTGTGACAACAACAGATTGCCTAGCCTATCTTTTTTTTATGAATAGGACATGATAGACGATGTCATATATAGATTTGGTCATAGCCCTTTAATAAGTTGCTTGACCTATTTCACTTCCCTAACAAGGGAAGAGAAATTTAGAATGTGATAGAGATGATTACTAGTGAGAATATTGTCCATATATGGTGTTCAAATGAAAAATTTTGGTGACACTACAACATAATTAATTGAGATTTAGTGACATTTAAAAATTGTTACTAAATTATATATAAAAGTATTGGCAAAACAGTTTTTGTCTTTCATCAAATGCACACAAATATGTTTGGGGTGAATTTTTAGTGAGGGCCACGTGACCTTTTCAAATTTTGTTTAAATCTCAGCCATATATTTTGATTCAAGAGTTGAAAATTATATTCTCATTTTTCACATAAGAAAGTCACTTGATGCATCCCCTATACAAGACCCTGTTCATTTTTTAAAATTCCCTTGCAAGGGTGTCTATTTTTGACAAAAACATCAAATATTTGAAATATTCATATAATTTAATGAATATTCACTCTAATTGAATTACTATATATGCTAGTTGCATCAGTTGACTGAAGCAACAAGTAGGAAGGGAAATTAGTTGTTGACTATTGTGGACTATGCTGTCAGATAGAAGTGGATTGCCCAGTTGGGTTAATGTGGTTGAGTTTGGGACAAAATGTTGAAGCGATAGAAATTAGTGTCCTGCATTTGAATTTATAATATTACTACTGTATTGGTAGGCATTCACATGCCTATCAATCAATATTTCTATTTTAATACAACTTTTAGTATTGATTTTTTTATTTTCGTATTGAACTAAAATTAAGGGAAAGATAAAAGTATTTGTTAATAGATAGAATGGTTATTTGATAGTTTTAAAGTTGAGTGGAGATTATTAAAAAAAGGTTCTTTTTTGTTTACTATTTTATTCACCATTTTCATTTGTATTTGATATAAATATTTTATAAAATATGTTAATGGACTCAAAAAAACAATTCAATTTATTAAGGAGAACTAAAAATAGTTGGGCAGGAAATCCACTTTCTATATTGTATAGATAAATCACATATTTTATTGTTATAATTATATATTGGTTGATCTTGGGTGGTTTATTTTCTCTGTTTTCTTTCTTTATTTGCTTGGTAATTATGAACCTGACTCTGAAATAATGATAATTAAGCTGATATTGACATTGAGTACAACAAACACATCGAGGCAGGCTGCCACTTTGTTCTTGATGAACTTTTACTACATGTTATGAGTCGTCCAATGCTCAGTTGACAGATATCTTCACCAAGTCCTTGGGAGAAACCCAATTTGATTGCATACTTTCCAAGTTGGGCATTTGTAATCCTTCTGTTCCAACTTGAGGGGGTATTGAGATCTCCTATGAGATCTCCCATTATTATTTTATTTAGGGTAGTAAATTTCCTACAATAGGGGAATGCTATATGGCTCAACGAACAAAACAATGAATAATTGTGCAAATGAGTTGGACCAACAAGAAAAAAGGTTGTGTACCACCACATAGCTATTCATATGAGGTAAAAATGTGAAAATGTAGCCTATTATTTGTTTGTATTGTTTTAGCGAATTTATATTCGTACCAAATAGCACTTTTCTTTTATAATATCTGTTACAATAATACCACAACAATCTGTACAGATAATATTTAGAAATAGTTAGCATGTAATTAGCATTGGTAACCCATACATATTATGTTTAGGAATAGTTAGCGTATACTTAGCATAGAATCAGGGCAGCTACTTTTGGAAACTTTATGTATCTTTATTTGGTTTGTACAAGTAATACAAAGACAAGAAATTGCATCACAAATTCTTCTTTATGGCTTTTTTTCAAGTCAAATTAAAATGAGGCAGCTAAGTTGTTGGTATTGTGTTTTTGGGAACAACCTCACGCGTCATCTCGGCCTGGGTTTGAAAGGGGTATGCAGATGTTATGCTTGGGTTGGTCTGTTATTTAGCAATTGAGGTCGAGGTGTTGTTATAGTTGGAGTGTGATTATTCTTGTATTTTGAATTGGGTCTTTTAACTTTCTTGGTTCTTCTTTTTCATCCTTGGTTTAAGGGTGAACCTATTTATCCGAAAAAAAAAAAAAATCTTCTTTATAAACAACAGTAAACCGACATAGGAAGTCCCACCTATTACTATTTTCTCTATGGCCAAGCCGCCTGCTCACTCTTATATGCATTTTGATCACTAACCATGCATATTCCAAGAATGATCGAAAGGCAAATATAAACATATGCATACCATTTTGTAGCTTCATTTTCAAAATATATAGTTAATATGACTATGGTGCTTAAAATTTAATCTAATATAATAATAACATTTTCTGATTACAGAAGCACATTGTGTACATGGGTCATGTCCCAAAGGGCATGGAGCCCACATCCTTAACTTTTCTTCATGAGGCCATGGCACAAAAGGTTCTTAGCAGGTTGTCCTTTATGCTTGTTATCCAATCCAAGTTTCATGATAAGATTTTATGTTAAGTCATGTTTGAATTAGATTCCGACATTAGTAATGCATTTTAATTGTTAGCTGAAGAGAATGCAAGCTTTTGGATTATGTACAATACTACAATTCTATATACCATTGTTACTTAATACTCTAAACGTTAACAGCGAATGTAGATTTATTCATTTGTTTCTTATTCTATATGAGTATCATAATTAAGATTGACCATCCAAATGTCCATTCATGCAGCGATTTCACACCAAAAGTTGTATTGCATAGCTATAAAAAAAAGCTTTAATGGATTCGTCATAAAGTTAATAGAAAAGGAGGCAGAAAGAATGGCAGGTATGATAAATCTACTTTTGTATCTTGCTATAATTACTAATTATTAAATTTTTAAAAAATTTAGTATAAAAGATTCTCGATGTATTGTTGAACAGTTGTTGTTCTTTTAAACTTCTTTATTTGAGAATTAAGCACTATTTAATTATAAAAAAAATAAAAGATCTATGGTAGATAATTGCAATTCAATAGTTGTATTAATAAAACATATTTGTGAGAAGTTATTAACAAGTGTAACTATATTTAAAGTTATATTGCTCACCAAAAAAAATATTTGAAGTTATATTGATATAACTTGATCATATCCTTTATATATTAATGGAAGTTAAAGCATATAATTACTTTGGTTTTGCATAGAAATGGACAATGTTGTCTCAGTTTTACCGAGCAAGACACTTTGTCCTCAAACAACAAGATCATGGGACTTCATAGTAGCTAGTCAAAAGAACTAGTATAGAAAGTGATATAATTGTTGAAGTGTTGGACATTGGAATTTGGCCAGAGTCTGGAAGCTTCCATGATGAAGGATTTGGTCCACCACCAAGATAATGGAAGGGATCATGTCAAAACTTCACCTGCAATAAGTAATCATATTTTGACATATTATGCAATGCCTTTTTGAGTAATTCTTGATTACATGTGTTTATTGAAAACATTTCAAATCATTTATTTGTGAAAACCATGAAAGAAGCACACTATTATTGAAAATAGTACAGTTTCTATAAAAACCTAAATTTGCCCCATACTAATATAATATGGGACAAATTAGTTTCTTACTCCTTTTCGTGGTCTCTCTTTTTTCACAAATAGGGGAATGGTAGTCTTTCTTTTAGCTCTCGTCATTCAAACAATTAATAATAAGCACAAGTAGGCTACAATTTCATTAAAATGACACATGGGTATATAACTAATTTCTCTCATTAAAATGGCCACACTTTTGATTTTCTTTTTCACCAACCATGTTTATGCAACCTCAAATCCAAACCATTCTCACTTTTTCTTTTTATATTTTCACACTCTCAAGTCAAAACATTGTTGATTAGTGTTACCCTGGAATTCAATAGAGCCGCATTTTCAATTCAATGGGTCATGTGTGCTTCTTTGTCAAGTGTTGAAAAATGATGACTTAGTAAAGGTACTCACATATCTTCTTTTGTGAAATATCATAAGGGACCATGATGGGCTTTTAATTTATGGGGGACTAATTTGTCTCTCGCAATATTAGTTAGGGACAAATTTAATGTTTTAATCAAATACTTTTGCACATGTCAAATAAAATTTTTTTATTTATTTCTTACCTAGTCAAAATGAATAAGTAAAAACAGGTTTTTCGGTCCTATACTTTTGCTCAAATTTTCAATTTGGTCCCTTAGACGTTTTTTTAAATTTAAGTCCTTATATTTTAAATCGTTTTCAATTTGATCCCAAATCATTGTTCCATCACATATTTGACAAAAATTACTCATGTGACATAAATGTTGTTGACATGGCACACACAAAGGTTTGACGTGGACTATACCACATCAGTATTTTCCATTACCCATGTGATAAAATAATGATTTGGGTTCATATTGAAACAGTTTGAAATATACTGGATCAAATTAAAAAATTAAGGGACCAAATTGAAAAAATCGAATGAAAATGTAAGGTGCCAAAAATACATTTTACCAAAAGAATAGACAAATAAGAGATTTCTTTATTAAAATGATCTCGCTTTGCATATGCAGCAAAATCATTGCTGCAAAATACTATAACAAACTAAAGAAATTTGGGAATGAAGATATTAAATCTCCTATAGATTCAGATGGCCATGGAACACATTGTGCATACACAGCTGCTGGGAACTTGGTTGAGTCTGCAAGTCTACTAGGCTATCCATCAAGGACAGCCCATGGGCCAGTTCCATCCGCATGCATTGATATGTACAAAGTAAGTTGGTCATTTGGCTACCATGAAGATGACATACTTGAAGTATTTCATGACGCAATTGTTGATGGAGTTGACATAATTTCTCTCTCACTTGGACCTAATGAGTTTGAACATCGTAATTATTTCACAATTGCATATGACATAGGGAGTTTCCATGCAATGAAAAAAGGCATACTAACATCAAATGGTATTGGTAATGAAGGTCCAAACCCTTTTTTTATGAAGACTTATGCACCTTGGATACTTTCTGTAGCTGCTAGCACTATTGAAAGAAAGTTTCACACTAGGGTTCAATTGGGTGATGGCATGGTTTATGAGGTATCATTATTTAATTTGTGCCAAAAAAAAAAATAAAAGAAGGATATTTCGTAATAATTTGTTTGTCAAATTGATTTGGTATGTTTATTCATCCTTGAATGATTAAGTAGGCCATGTTCAATAACAACTCCTATTTTGTGTATATAATTATGAAAATTTCTTTTTCTTAATGTGCTTAGATTGCCCTTATGAATTTTTTTTTTTATGTTTTAGTAGGAGATGATTGATATACTCCACAATAAATTCTTGTATATTTAATTCATTCAGTAGTTCTTTTTTTAATAAAATTTGAATTCAATCAAACCAATCATTTAATTATATAATATTATATTAATGATTAAGCATAAAAAAAATTAAAAAAAAATTGGACAATAATAGATATGCAATCTAATAGTTGATATTTGCATGTATTTTAAATATATATTATACATCAAAATAAATAAGTAGAAGAACAAAATATGAAATTATTTTAGAATTATATGAAATTTTACATGCTTGATCCACTTAATGAAAACTTTGGATTGACAAAATTTTATGTTCATAAGAAATTATTGAATGGAGTATAGCATAATTATTCTTGGAGGAAATGACCAAGAATGAATGGATCCCCACTTTTATGTATGTATAAAATGAAAGAGAGATTAATTTTATGAATGATTTTGGCACATATATAGGGGGTCTCATTGAACACATTGGATCTCAAAAACAAAATGTTTCTAATAATATACGGTGGAGATGCACCCAACGTTTCTGGTGGATATAACAATTCTGAATCCAGGTATCAAAATTTGAACTCTTATTAGACTTTTCTTAATCGGTTCATCATTTTAAAAAAAAAATACATATTTTGAATTTATTTTCGCATATATTACATTATTGCTCAGGCTTTGTCCGGAGAACTCTTTGAATAAACAATTGGTTAAAGGAAAGATTATTCTATGTGAGAGTGGAGCATCTTCAAAAGAAATAGGGTTTTTGTCTGGTGCAGTTAGTATGATAATTGGAGGCAGTGGGACCATTGATAAGCCAAAAATATATCATGTGCCAGTAACTTTTGTTAGTCAATATAACTTTAAATGTATGATTTCATACTCACATTCAGCAAGATATAGAACCACGCATGTACTCATTTATATATATAATTTGACTTTCATCTTGTAAAAATTATTTATCTTTCAATCATGTATCAATAAATAATTAAATAATAGTATAATAAAAGTCAAACTTTTATTTTTTATATTAGATTTATTGACTTTAAATAATCAATTTTTCAATTAATATTTTATCCATCATCAGAAATTCAATAGCCACAATATTTAAGAGTGAGGAAGTCAAAGATTCACTAGCCCCATATATTGCCTCATTCTCATCAAGAGGTCGAAATCCAATTATGCCAACCATTCTCAAGGTAACTCGAATGAGTACAATTCAAAACAAATTAACTTGTGATCGTCAAGCTATGAAAAATGTTCATTGCAATAGGTGTTAACTTGCTACCCCTAGTGTCAATATTCTAGCTGCATGGTCTCCATTGGCCCCTATTTCAAATGCTATAGGTGCCAAAAGAAAAGAACACTATAATGTTATTTTTGGCACTTCAATGGCATGCCCTCATCATGCTATGGGAGCAGCTGCATATGTCAAATCATTTCACCTTGATTGGTCCCCTACTATGATCAAGTCTACGCTTATGGCCACCGGTAATGACTTATACACAATAATTTCTAGACTAAGCACAATCTATAGGGATTCAAATCATTACTTAACATGTGTAAAGCTAAGCATATTTTGTGATAGAGATAGTCATATTTCTACCACCAAAATCTTACACATTGCAAATAATAATTATCATTCCTAGTGACTCATATAAATAAATGATCAATTTAAAAGCATTACTTTATATTTAATTAGCCTTTAATTATTGTCCTACACTCAAATTAACAGCTTCTCCAGTGAGTCCTGCTCTTAATCCTGAAGTCGAATTCGCATATGGAGTGAGGCAAATTAATCCTATTAAGGCATCAAATCCTGATTTAGTGTATGACATTAGTGAAGCTAACTATATCAATTTCTTGTGTGGAGAGGGGATTGAAAATAAAAATCTTCAAAACCTTATTGAAGATAATAGTAGTTGTGGTGAGGAAATGAAAGCTAACAAGAGAGCTGCATCTTATCTTAATTTACCATCATTTGCTATTTATGTAATTGAGTCACCTTTTGGTCGAATTTTCAACAAAATAGTCACAAATGTTGGCTCGACAAATTCAACTTATAAAGCCAAAGTGACATCTCCATCTTTGTTTGATATTAAGTAATACCCGATACACTTTCCTTTACATCTGTGGGGCAGAAGAAGTCATTCAAGGTCATAATTGGAGGAAAACTTAACCTGGAGACAACTTCTGCTTCTTTAGTTTGGGATGATGGTATTTTTCAAGTTAGAAGCCCTATTGTAGTGTTTGGTGATAAGGCTTTCCCAATATCTATGAGAAAGTCATACAAAGGTTAACATTAAACAATAAAGTGTAGGTGATTGTTGTGGCGCACTATAAAGGTGAGACAATTGTGATGTGGAATTCAATGTGCATGACACGATTTTTCACTTGATGGGACCTAGTAAAGGAGCAATACTCAGATTGCACTACTAGATAGTTCTCTTTCTCTCCCTCTCTCTATTGTACTTTTACAATTATTTATTTATTTATTTTAATACAAAGTTGCTATACTTGTTTTTGTTTTCATTTTTTAATAAAACTTTTTGTTTCTAACACACATAGTTCATATTTCACATACTTTTAGTTCCAATTAAATAATTGAATCATTGTACTACAGTTATATGTGGTTGTTTGATTAAAGAGATCTATTATTTGAACCTCATGCTTCTTGGACACCTAAAACCCTAGAGAGAAAAGGAAAAAATCACAAAAGAAAAAGAAAAAGATGAAAAGAAAGGGATAATTAAAATGTAAAATGAGGTGTTGGGTATATCTATCAAAATTAAAACGTACAAATATAATTTCTCTTAATTAAATGAATAATCGATGCTTTTGCCATGGCTTTTTTTTTTTCAAAAATTAATTTTCATTAGATATATGTATCTGAATACTGTATTTTGTCCAAGTCTTTTTTTGTATATAGGAAATATAAGAAAAAACAAAAAATTAAAAAAATAAATCCTTCGCCTTTTCATTTGCAATTTTTCAAATTGATTTTGTTTTTAAAATTGGCACCAGTCAAATCTTTCTAGTTTGATCAGCATATTTTTTAATTAGCGTAAGTCAAAAATCTCAATCAAATCTTTTTAAATTTCAATAAAAATTTCAACCAAATCTCAATAAAATCTTTTTGAAATTTCAATTGTATCAATTTTTTTTTTTCAAATCATTCTCCAATTAGTTACGCGAAATACTTATATATAGGCCAACAATGACACAACCAAAGGGGATTTAGCATAATCTCACCACAATCAACTCAGCACCATCACCTTCACCTATAATCATCTCTTCTCCTCACACAACAGCCATCATCAACTCCATCACTATCGCCAAGCAGCATCATCGACACAATCGAACCCACTGTCATTGCCCTTATCACGTAATCACACACTCACCTTATCATATACCCATCACAAAACTAAAACTTAGATATGTCAAAACGGGCCGACCTGCTGCCTCGTTTAGGTCCATCCCACCAAAACTCTGCTGAAAACAGGACAAGGGGCCAGCCTGCCAAAATAAACAGTCATCTCAACCCATTTTTAGGTAGGTAAACTACCAAAAATTTTTAAAAAAATTACAAAAAAGAATTAATGGTTTGATGTTTTTTCTTCTTTAATTAATGCATACTCAATTTTTCAAAGTTCGTTCAATACTCAATAACAACTATACACCAACACCAACCCATTACATTTACACATAGCAATTATAATTTATAAGAAGTCCATAACAACTAACAATTATGGAGGTCCTATATATTAACACATAATATTAACTAATTATCCAGACCACCAAAACAAAAAAAAAACTAATTGTCTGCCCAAACCTCAAAGCAACATCTATTTATCACTAATTCATTATCTTCCAAATCAACACTAGCACAGTAGCATTCTCGCAAATCCAACTATTATTATAACACACAACATTTACTAATTCATTAGCACTAAAACCCAAGGCAATAAGAGACATGTGCTTGACTCCTTACACCATCCATCTTCATCACCATCATCATCATCTATACATATAATTCAAAATTAATAAAAGTGAAAATTCTTCAAAATTTTCTAAGTCTTGAAATGACAAACTCTAACTTCGACTTGTCAAACCTCGAATATGAAGATTGGTCATTATTAGTCTCCAATTGTCATATTAATCTCCCTTCCTGAACGACAAACTTAGACTTCAACCTGTCGAACTTTAACTTTGATTAATGAACTCAAGCTTTGACTTATCGATCTTCAGTCTTTATCATTATTGGCTTGCATGTTCGGATATTCGCCTCTATTCTAAATGACAAATATCCACTTCGGCATGTCGACTATCAAATTTGTCACTCCATCAACATCGATGTGCCTTGAGAATCATACTTCATCAATATCAACTAGCTTCAACATGTCAACTGTTTGTCATAATTTGTCATCATCAAAGGCCAAGGCCCTCATGCTTTGACAACTAAACTCCTTTCATTACTACCTTTGTCTCACTAAAATCGAATGACAGTTTGACTTTTGGACACTTAGTAAAATTTGGTGCCAACAGGTATATTATGAAAAGGAATAAAATATCCTCCAATAAACAAAATATCCTCCAATACTCCCCCTCAAGTTGGAGCATGTAGTGTAGAAATACCCAACTTGCCCAATAGGTCATGAAACCTATCACGTCCAAGCGCCTTGGTGAAGATGTCAACCAACTGATTTTTTGAAGTGATGGAGCAAGACAAAAGGGTTTGAGATTGAATATGTTGGTGAATGAAATGATAATCTATTTCAATGTGCTTTGTGCATTCATGGAAAACTTGATTAGCTGGTATATGGAGTGGTTGCTTGGTTTTCACAAAATAAAGGGGTAAAATAGAAGTGACTAGAAGATCCTGCAAGAGGCGTATAAGCCATATGATTTCACTAGTAGTGGTGGCCATGGCTTGATACTCAGCCTCCGCGAAAGAACAAAACCAAATTTGTTTTTGGAATGGAGCGCATTCAAGAAAGTCCACTTCCAAGTGAAATAATTTTCTCCATTTTCACTGAGACGATATGTGACAAATATCAGGTCTGGGTGATCTGATGGGTGCAAGTGACATGGAGAATTGGTATCAATTGATTTGTTTTGAGTCACACAAGCACTTGTGGCCAATTGCCCATTATCAATACTTACCCCTTCTCCCATTCCTATGTTTACTCTACATTAGTTTGTGTAACCTTGCTTCTGATATCATAAAGAATGTAATGGCCAAAATTGGGTAGTATTATTGATAAAGAATGCTAAAATATGTATAGTTTTTCAAGTCATTCTTATGCCTAACAATTAGCTATTCACAATCAATTACAATCATATAATTGCAATCACATGCTATGCTATCCCTATAATTGCTTATAATAGAATCAATTAATGGTATATTATAAAAGGGAACAAAATATCCTTCAATACACATGTTGGAGCTACAGAAATTAATTTCTTGTATTTGAGTTTATAATATATCACACATCATACATTTTATGGTTATAATGATAAGAAGTAAGAACCAAGCCTTACTGATTAAGTAGTTATATGGATCATATAACTTCACAATGTCTTGCTATAAATATTTATTATTTTAACACATTTTACTAAAATATTCAGGCAACAACTATTGTCACTCTTATTCAACTACTTTTTATTTAGTTTCTCTATAATACCATTCTTTTTACTTATTAATTGTAATCACAATTTAACATTACACTATTAATATTATTAACTATATTTTCATGTAAATTTATTAGTTTTATTTCAGTAAAAAATAATTTATATTTTTTATATCTAATATAAATTTACTTATGTTACTTTAACTGTAATTCGCGGTTGCACACTTCAACTATAATTCTTGTTCACAGATCGAGCTTCAATAGTTCAATTACGAAATTATTAAAAAATAAACAAAATACAAATGATACCATATCTAAGCATTTGGGTGAGCACGTTTATATAATCAAAGAATATCTCTTTCAAAAAATAAAATAAAATAAAGAATCTAAAATGCGCTTTTAAGTTAGCATTCATAATTCTTCTTCGCCTATAGGTTTCTTTTTAATTTCAGCTGCAACTAAAAAATCTAGAGTTTCCTTTTTTCTAACTCTCATTTTATATCTAACTCTATATATGATATATAAGAACACGTCAAAAAAAAAAAAAAAAAGCTCTGTCATATATAAGCTTTAGCTAGAAAGAAGAAAATTGAATCAAATATAATTTGCAGCATAGTAATGTTGGAAATACAAAAAAATGAAAATGAGAAAAGAGAAAGAGAAGAATAACAAAAAATATATATATTATTAAGACGCTCGAATTTTATTAGAATTTAACTGCCATAATGATCTAACATCATTATTTATCCATAAATTATTTTTCATTGGAATAATAATAATATAATGTTAGATTGTTATCACATTAAATTAATGAGGTGAAGGGTATGATAGAAAAAACCAAAACAAAGTAGTTAAATATATAAGAGTGACAATAGTCATCTATGAATGGTAATACCTGCTCCCAAATATTCAACTTAAATATTTAACAGATTATACAATTGAAATAGGGGAGTGACTGTTGTCATTCTATTTTGATTGTTGTCACTTTCACTTTTAATAATTTTTGTTTATGTTCACTAAAATGTCCTTCTTCTGTATTATAGTAGTAATCAAACATTAATTATTTATTTGTTGTGATTTTGTTAACATCATGACAGATTTGTTACCATCATATCAAGATCTTATACCACATTCACAATTGTTTTAAACTAGTTTGCTGGCCACTAATTCATTTTTTGCGATGATCTTAGTCACCTTAGATTTGAAAGGAACCACATTGAAAAATGTATCATCTTTGTTTGTTGTGATTTTGTTAACATCATGACAGATTTGTTACCATCATTTCAAGATCTTATACCACATTCACAATTGTTTTAAACTAGTTTGCTGGCCACTAATTCATTTTTTGCGATGATCTTATATGTCCATTATTTGTATTTAAATAAGAAATGTTAATTCATTAAAAATTTATTGAATATTTTTTTCTTTTGAGCGATATTGACGAATCTTAATTTGTTTTGGTGATATACTTTTTTTTTTTTGGATAGTGACGAATCTTAATTTAGATCATTTAAACTAATTTGAATTATTTTACTTTTTATCTGCCCATCTACCACACTATTTGCCTAATAATAATAAAAAAAAAACCTATCAAATTATTTGCCCACAGAATGGATACCGATATTTCTATTATTTATTTTGGTTCAATAATCTACATAAATTTAATTTGATTTGTTGATGTTGAAATTTTTTTATATACTGTCATTCAATTATGTATTATCACATGAATAAATATAGTTGATTTGTATATCTACTATTTAAAAAGTCATGCAAATAAAAAAATATGATTGGATGATAATGTGAAAAAAAAACTTCACTATTAGTGTATAGATATTAAACTCTTATTGTTATTTATTCTTACTTATTATTATTTTACTCTAAAACATTCATATTTATATTGTCTAGGTAATTGTTGTTTTAAGAAAGTTTTGCAAAAAATAGTTCAACATACAAATATAAATGAGAGTATTAAATATGTTAATTTTAAATATTTGTGATATTTAGTGACTATATAAAAATTAAAAATGAGATTAGTATTAAATTTTTTAAAATTATTAAATTAATTTTCAATTAAACTAATAACAATAAATCTTAATATCATTATCGTAACAAATAAATAATCAATGTTAACTATATATTCTTTTGATTATAATAGAAGAAGAATATGTTAATAAACCTAAATAAAAATTAATTAAAGTAGGAGCAGACAATATCCAAAACCGTGTGGCAGCTACTCGCTTGAAACAAACAAAAATGCGTCAGTGATACCCTGCGCATGAGTCATGACGCCTGGTTAAGTTAATTTCCTCAGGTCTTAGTATTTAAAATAAAAAGAAAATGTCTCCCACGTTCTTTTTTCCTGATCAAACAAACAATAACTTAATAGAGATTTTGTTTGCTTTTTTTGACAAGAGGATTTTTTACTTAGTCGTGCTTAAGACAGATATGTCACAAGACCTACTAGAGCCCACTTCCCAGCCCATTAGCAACAGCCCAAATCACATGTCCAATGGAGATCACGAAGATGATCTCTCCATTAAGGCCCAAAAAAGGATCTTGTATTGACCCAAAAAAATATGTCCCTAGCTATGACCAAAAGGAAAGACAAAAAGAAAAAAGACGACGAAGAAAGCTCAACCAATCAACAGGGGAGAGGAGCACACAGAAACATTACCAAAGAAGTCCAAGAGTCAGAGCGGAAAACAATGTCAGAGGGGAAACCACCTTGCTGGATAATCTACCAAAAGCAATGACTAAAGGCTGGCTATGTCAACTCTTTTAAGCATGAACGAAGCTTTGATGACGCATATTTATTGCGCAAGGCATGTATATTGGAGGAACTTTTCTTAAATAATAAATTATTATCCACCATTACTCAACAAGGTTTATTGTAATTATAATCCAATTAGTCTAATGAAGATGATATCTTTCCACTTTCTCACTTGTCTTATAATCTTAGTTTGGGCGGGTTTGTTGATGGTTTTCAAATTAATGCCATGACTTATGAAAAATATGTGCTATTTTTTGTTTTTTTTTGGTAAACCAATAACTGAGATGCTATTACTTTGGACTTTTAAAAGCTAGTGGTATTTTTGAAAGCACCTTATGAGAAGCTTTTCAAAATTATCTTCTATTCTATGAAATTTAAAAGATTAATATGACCTTAATTTAATTAATGACAATAAATATGGAAATTGCATTCCTTAATATTTATATACATTATTGTTATTTTGGATATTTTGATTAGCATATTTACCAAACACTATTATTGTGATTTTGCTTATTAAAAACATTTTTTGCATTATTTTACCAGACAATACTAATATGACTTTTTGAAAGCAGTTTTTGGATGACCCAAAAAGCTCAATAATTTTTTTTATAATCATAGCAATACCAAATCAAAACTTTGTATACCTCCATTTCATAATGTTATCATTCTTTAACTATGCATAGTAATTAAGGTGATGATTGGATTTGAATCTTGTTAATCTTCAAAAAAGTTTAAAGTAAAACAAGAAAATATTATTTTATCACTCATCATATATTCTCTCTCCATTAAATAATCATAACTTACATGTACTAATTCTCTCTCCAATTTTAAATTCTTTCTCATAGAGATAAAATGGACATAAAATAATTAATTAATAATTTATTGAGATGTGGAAACAACTTGAATTTTGAAAAAAGAAAAACAAAATGACATATATTATAAAATTGAGGGAATAATACCTTTTTCTTATATTCTATCTAATCTTTTAATTGAGAACACTTTTGAAATATTATTCATTTATGGATATCCATATCTTTAGTTGATTCAATTAAGATTTGATGAAATTAGATAGAATCTATTATGATTTTATGTAATATTATATCTCTCTACTTTGACTATAAATAGCATTTGAGATTATCAATAACACAATTCTTTCTCTTCTTCTTCATTATTCTCTCTATTCTTATTTCTCACAACAAGAACTTTTTTCAATTTATCTAAAATGAATATAATGCATTTTCAAATACTATATATTGACATAATTGTTTTCGAATGAGTCAGTCAAAAGATTATAATTTTTGAATGAATAATTTCCGTGCATCAAATTCCATTCTGATTCTGACAAAGTTCCAATTGAATTTGCAAAAAAGCCATGGTGGGAGATGTAGGGCTATCAAACGGGCCAGAACCCATTTATGCACAGTTCACAATTATTTAGCCTGACCTGTTTAAGGTCAACTCACGGGCAGATGTTCTCCCGGAGAAGTTAGGAAACTGGAAAATATGCCATCATCATATAATAGCTTACACTATTAGTATAAAAAAAATAATAGCTTACTCTATTTGCAGTAGATTTTTCATATGGAAATAATTATAAAAAATAGATATTTTTACAAAAACTTTATGCAATACCTATTTAATTTTTATGTAGAAAGTGGCTATTGTCATACCTTTATGTCTATTACTACACCCTTTTAGTGACTTTTCTTTTAATATTTCTAAAATATTCTTATCTAGTTATTCTAACATTTCATCTTTTGCCACACCCACTCGATCAATACCATTCTATCTTCCTTATATTCTAAATCTTTTTCACAAATTTTATGTTATATTATATGCGATTTTTTAATAAGAAAAAGGTTAGTAAATTTGAAGATATTTATAGTTTCATTAAATTTTTAATTAGGTTTATATGATTTTAAATTTTAATCAAGTCCTTACATTATAAAAGCCATAATCAAGTCTCCAAAAAATCTATTGTGATAAAAATTGAAAATTCTTTTGAACGGAAGAGTGCAAATCCTAGTAATAATCAATTAGAAAGCCAACACGCTAGACAAAAGACGAAGGCATAGACCAAATAAGTTAATAAGAAAAAACCGAACCATATCAGTATGAGGAAAATTAGACTTTTATATATTTATAATATTTAAACTTTTTAGCAATTGCATTAGGGACTTAATTAAATAAAAAAATACAATGTAGTGACTTGATTGCTAATATTTAAGTTATAGAAACTTAATAATAATATTTCTATAGAAACTTTGAAAAAAAAACGTAACAACTTGAATCACAAAATTTAGCCCATTACCTGTTCTAATTATTAAAGTTATATATTGTACTTAGAGAATTGAAATTCATAATACACATTCATTTCTATTTTTCATCTAAGCCCTAGTTTTTAAAATTATTATTTATGTTTTTCATTTATTAGTGTATTTACATATGTCTATGTTTGTTAAAACACGTTAATTTAAGAATTATTTTAATTAAAAATATCAATGAAAGTAATGTCATTTTTTTAGAAGTTTTGAAAAGTTGATTATAAATTGCAAATAAAGGTGGTGTGGCAATAGATTAATTAAATATTAATTAAGAGTATTTAAAAAATATTAAAAAATTACTAAAAACGTGTGGCAATAGATGCAAGCGTATGATACTTGCTATTCCCTTTTATGTATTAATAATGTAAAAGAAATTTATATTATTAAAACTTATTACGTTGTCATTTAATAATATTTTGTTACATTAATGATATAATTGACACTCACACATATAGTAAGTGGATAAAAGAATTTGATTAGATAATACTATTTATGAGCATATCAAAATTAAACTCCATCAATAATTACTAAATGCTAAATAAGTATGCCGGTTCTCACTTTGCTCACTCAAGTTAAATTTTGAATGAGACTTAAAAATTGATTTCTTTAGATTCAATTGGTAGAAATAGGAAGTGCGTGAAAATTACTTAAAAATTTTGATTAAATTAAAAAAAAAACAAGTTGTTTGAATAATTATTAAATATTAACCAAAAAAAGAACGCTCCTTTTTCGGAAGAGTATAAATATTTTAAGAACGTAGAAAACTCCTTGAAAGACGCGACAACGACCATGGATTTTGAAACCAGGTCAACATTTGGTGGCCTGTTACTAACTCCTAGATTTGATAGAGTATAAGCTTGTGGGGTGAAGAAGTCGTCAAATACATCGATCTCATTCATTTATCTATTCTTTCCGTATGGTAACATGGAAATGCATTCTCTAGTCCAACAAGGGTCTGAAATTGCTGCTGCTACTTAAGTATGCATAGTACTCAATTCCACGAAGCACCAAAATCTTATTCAGCCTAAGTTTCCTTATTCTAAATTCCATGTTTCAGTATATCTTGGCAATTGTATTGGCTTGTACAGTGATATATGTAGGTATATATTCTATACATCTAACAAGGGACTATTTCAATATTTGAAATTAGGTCCTATGAATCCCATTTTTGAAAAGGCGGCAACATTATAACACTCCCGTGATTGTTTATTAATATTCCTAGGAATAAATTTAAAAATTACTTGTTTTATAATATATATATATATATATACACTTGAATTGTCATAGTTTTCAAAATATCTCTAACAAATTTAATGATCTTATTAAATATCATTAAATATGATAGGTAGTCAAATGATTTTCAATGTATCAAAATTGTGCAGTTTTCCTAGAGCGGCTATTAATATGGAATTGAGGGAGTATTAGATGATTATTGACAGGTTTACCCATCAACAACCCATCTGTAAGTTATGTATTAGTCGAAATAGAACGCCTCTTCTTCCTTATTCAGCAACTTCTTTCTCTCTCTTCAATTTCCCTCTCTCATAGCCGCTGCAACCCTTTCTCACCACCGGAGCTCCATTCATAAAACCAAGGCCACCATTGTCCTGAGCGTTTTAATCTTTTTTTTTTCGGCTTACTTCTTTCATTCATTTTCATTGCCCAAAGTGTTGGTATTTAATGCATTGGGAAGTGATTGTTGTTGCTGTTTTGTTAATGTAAGAGTTCTATTGGAGGGAGCACTGACAGTGTTTACTGTGGAAGATTTTGGTTTGACTTTTTTGTTTCTATTTTTATTGTGTGTTTTCGGTTTTAAATTTTATAATTGTGTGAAATTCAAAGAAGAGAAAATCGGACATGGTATTGAATCGTCAAGGTACTGGTTCAAAGGTTTAGAAATTCAACTGGTTCAACCGGGGTTCAATCAGAATATAACAAAATATATATAAATATATACATATGATTAATTAGAATATAAAAAAAGATATATTAAATCATTAACAGTAAAATAATCAACACAAAAAATATATATATTCATAGGTCTATAAAAAAATATAATTCATATTAAATTTCTCTAGTCTCGGCCACACAACGTGGTCACAAAGATTTGAAAATAATATTTGTTGGTGGCCAACGAGATCTATGGTAAGCAGCCTGTGAATGACAGAGAGAGAAGAAGAACAACCCAACAATATTTGTTTTTGCCTTTCTTTGGTTCCATTTTTTTTTCATTTTTGCTCTGTGGCTACCATAAAATATCAGTATTTAAGTTTTCCTAGAAAAAAAAGTTTCAAATCGATATAACCGGTCTGGTTTGCCAGTTTTCCCCGATTCTTGACCAGTTTTTGGAGCTTAACCGGATTGATGCCCAGGTGACCGATTCCTGGTTGGACCGACCAGTCCGGTCCGATTTTCTCTTCCATGGTAAAATTAATTGTTTATTCATTTTTCATTTTTAGGATTGGATTGGATTGCATGCCTGGAGCTTTTTTTTTTGTTTTTGCACTGCAGTAGAGGTTAGTAATAAAATCTTTGTTATTTATATGCTTTAATATGTATGTAGGATAGAGACTTATGATTTCTAGGATATAATTATAGGAAGTGGGGACTAAATAACTAAAGGGAAGGCGTAAAGATCTTTCCCTTACTTATTTGTATTGTTTACTGTGTAGTTTGTTTGTATTTACGAAGATTGCAAAATATGCATATTGTGAAATTATAAGGGGATGTGCTCTAAAATAATTTTTAGGATTATGTGAATTGTATATAATTGTCAATATTTAATTTTTTAAATATGTCTATTATATTATTGATGTTTAATAATGTTTTTTTTTATTGTTGAATGCACTGAATTAATTGATGACAGAAGGTCCTAATTTTAATGGAGATGTTGTTGAAATTTTGTGAGGTTTTTGTTAGGTAAATAAAATTAAAAATAATTGAATTAAAAGATTTAAGGACAAATTGAATGTGTTTAAAAGAAATAATGCAATATCTTTAAAAATTTATAGGGTTTAGGATTACTCACACTCACAATGTTTCTTTCAAACCCATCATGGATATATGATAGATTATACATCCTAATAGAGGGGGATTAAACTAGAATTCTATAATGGTGTTAAAAAATTTATGAGAGTAACATGTCAAACACAATAATTCATTGATGAGGCAAAGTTAGGTGTCCATGTATAAGTGCAAATGAAGGAAGTGTCTAGATAATGATACCATAAAGGTTCATTCGTACAAGTGAAGATTCATTCTTGACTATTTAATTTGGCCTGAGTATGGGGAGGTCATTAATGCAGGGAATCGCATGGGAATGTTTCAAATTAGTAGTAGATCTAATGAGGTCCACATAGCTCAGCACGATATAGATAATGTGTTGTGGGAGGACAAAGTTACACTACTTATTATAACTTTCTATGAAATAATTTTTTTGTCAATCAAACCATTGAATTACAATTATCTATCTTAAAGATCATTTATGTCAAATTTCATAAAAATTGAATATCAATAGCAATGGAATCGTGTATCTGTTATTCTTGTTCATGTTTAGCATATGTATTACATTGAATTTTTATATACATAAAAACTATGCCAAACGATTTTAGATTAATTTGAAACTTTATACACATGATCTATGTGATGTAGGTTTATAATCCAATAGTTAGTTTTGTAAAAAATTATTCAACAATGTAACATTTGTTATAATGGTGTAATTAACTTGATCCTAACTCATATATATATATATAGAACGTATCACATGAGATGAGTGGTTTATTATGAGAATGAGAGGATCAAATCTAGGTCATATAACCATATATGGATGGATGGTCAATATTAAAAGTTAATTAATGTAACTAATACTCATATGCTCATTTAAAAATGTCACGTAACTATATGTTTTAATCTTGACCATTTGTGTAAGATCTAATGGTTAAGATTCACTTATTTCATAATAAACCACTTATTATATATATATATATGTTGTTGATTTAGTTCTTAATGAAATCTCATCACCGCGGCGGAAACCTCAGGGAGAAACCTGGCTTATCCAAAGTAAAATTTGCTGCGCATATATGGATAAAAGAATAAAGTCACTTGAATGGTTCGATGGGTTAGGCACAATGCATTACTCGTTTCCAAAGTAGAAAGGATCAACAAGCTTTGGCACTTTGACAATGGATAAGTTCAAGCCTTTGGATTAGGTAAACTACACGTGGAAAACTACAGGAGTCACAATCAAGACTTTATGGTAGTTGGTAATTAACTAATTATGTATTTATTTGTATATATGCGGTGGTGCCATGTCCTTGACTGGTCTTTGGGAGTTTATAATTTTCAGAATGATGTATCAGTCAAAATATTTTAACAAACTCACTGTTGTAGCCAAAGAAATCTCTTGCTAACATTTTCAAGCAGCCTTACGCCATAATGGGAAATAATACAGGCGAGGCCTTTCGTATTTATCCGAAATCTCAATAAAATAATTGGATGGGGTTGGATTTATATGCATTAGGACTTTTTATTGTACACTAAAGATATATTTGGTCAGGGACAATACTGGAAAGAAATTTGTTATGAATAACTTCCAATAAGTCATCCATAAAAAATTTCTTTCAAATTTTAACCTCTAATCAAATAGATCCTAAAAGTTTCTATTGCGAGAAAAGCTCACTTTTGCCAATGTAATAGAATTATTCTCCTAATACTCACTCAAATTTAGGGTATGTTTGATTAAAGAGTAAAAATGGAGATAAAAATTTTCCAAATGAGAATCATGTGTAATTTTATATATGAAATTCATCTAGAAAAATTTTACTCCCATTTTTACTTCCAAACCAAATATAACATGTCTTTGAGTTTAAAATCGCATACGAAAGTATTTTCAAATAATTTATTAACAAAAAAACAAAATAGGAAATAATAAATTCAAGTCATATATAATATTTGAACAGAAGATCAATCAAGTAAATAAATCCCACCAGCTAGCTATATTAGATTATTACTACTTGTTATCTGCTATATTATATATTGGTCATTACATACTCAAGTCTAAAAATCTTTTATACTTTGCGTGCTATCCTAATTCCATTATAATTTAGTCGCGTTTCATTCAACATCATATTCATTATTGTTCTAGGCATCAAACTTACATGCATAAAGTTTTAAAATCATTATGCAAAATAGTTCATCCTAATTCTATTATCTGCTTACATAAAAGTCTTTTAATTTGAAGCTGAATCATGGAACAAACATCAAACCTAATCAATATCTTTTTACCGAAAGTAGCTAAGATTTAACTTAGAAACTTGAGTTATACTGAAACCTAATCAATATTATATTCAATGCACCCCTTGATTTCTCAGATCCTCACAAAAATGCATCTCAATTAGTCATGATTGATATTTTTAGCCAATTGCCAAGTCTTTAAAGCGAGGAATATTCTAAACTTCCCAGATTCCTTTGGGAAATAAAAAATTACATATATACGAACGTGTTACCAACGTATATATTCTAATGTTTTTATTTTGTCTTTTAGTTCTTTTTCTTTTCCTTTTTTTAATATAAGGTTTGTGTTATCCACCCTCCGTCATGGTACATAGCGAATAAGATTTGGTAGTTTCGGTACAATTGGACTAACTGTGAATGTTTAAAATATATATCGGATTCAGCATGCGGGTTTGAATTTTAGGTTGACAAGCAAACATGCGTTGGGAGCACTCTCTGGTGGAAATAATTACCTTTTAAATTTTAATAAGATTTTTGCATATTATCGTTTTCTTAAGAGCTAGGTTGTGTATAAAATTGAAATACATATTATAATTTTTTATATTAATTGAATGAAAATCAACATACTAATTCAATAAATGCTTATTACAAAATTAATATGCGGATATGGCTTTGTTTTTCATTTGATTGGATGCAATAAACTTCAAGATATCGATATCCAAGCAATAGTACTTTTTCAGTTTTTCTGACCTTACAGCGACACCAATGTGACCAGACCTAATAGCGGAGCACACGTATTCATGCATGAAACCCCAAAACAGTATGGAGATAGCTATGTCATGATCGAATAAAAGAATCTTTGAAGAATAATTATTGAGTCTAAGAGTTGTAGATAATCATCACTTTTTTGCGTTATCACACTGTATAGTTCGCTTTTGTTTTGACGAATGCGAGAAATGTTAGATTTTTTGTGAATTAAGGGCATCCCTGATTAGGAATAATGGTTAATTTATTCAAGACATAAAATTTATATACGTAGATTTTATTTCTAATCACAAGATTATTTCTATACATGTTGTTAGAAATTAAATCGTTAACTAGATACTTAAAGAAGCCAAACTATAACTACCAACTATTTTAGATCTTGTGATTAGAAATGTTAAATTTTAATTAGTGTGTATAATATTTTCTTTTAATTCAAAATTTCACTCACATGTTTTGGATTCTGTATAATTACAGCTCATACATATAATTGTTATGAGTGATTTTTTTTTAATTAATGTCCTATATACATTAAGCCTAAACACTGGACTACACTCTACCTCAAGCCACAGACACTAAAAAACATTAAGTGATAAAATAATTCACTTATTCATTAAAACATAATCACTAAATATATACATTACATCATTCTAGCAATTAATTTTTAGCTTCTTTTTTTTTTTGGTACTCTAGCTGACATTTTTCAATTACCAAACTTTTACGATCAAAAGAGAATTAATGTTATATTCAATTCAAATATCTTTTAGTTCATATCGTAGTTTCACTTTTATAAAAAAGAAGGCTCAAACATGCATTATTGTTATCTCCGTATCTACCAAGTCTGGCTCTTTCTTATCCCCTTAGATCCAGAGAACCAGGAGCTCTCCTTCTGTACGTCTAACGTACTACACAACCTAATCCAACCATGCCTTTGGTGAATTGAGCGTTTCCCCCGCTTATGGGACTCTGTTCAGAGGCCATTATTTCTATGCTGCACTAAATTTAAATGTTACACTAATTAAAACTACGATTATGGAATAATAATAATAATAATACAACAACAATGAAAATAAATTAGTTCACATGTATGAATATCAGAACAAGCATTAATGAACCCAAATTCAAAAACTGCACCTTTAATTTCCATACTTCCCATAGGATATTCATTCATAAAATTAATTGTTTGGAAAATATGAAAAAAAAAAATTTTTTTTTGGGGGGGGGGGGGGGGAGGGATTTAAGGTTGAATAAAATCTAGGAATTGTGTGCAGTTTGAAATAACATCTGTTCAAATAAAAAAGATAGAATAAAAAAAGGTTTCTGCTTTGAATTTGAATTAGTAGATTGCATTTGGATCATGCAAGAGGTGTGCGCAACTGCAAATGAAGTCATAAAATCCTTACTAATCACATGTTTCAACTAATCATTAGCAAATCGAACCCCAATCGCTACGTACAATTAGAACCCTACAAGTTATTCAATCATGCGGATAGATATATATCTAGACTCACAAGCCAACTAGCTAGCAATATTACTGCTTTTCGCTCTGCTTTCCATCACAAAAGGAACGCAATGTGCATTAGGCATATACCAATTTCAGAAAAAGGATAAAAATAAAAAGTTTGAATTTCAATTGTGAGAAAGCAATATATATCAGCTCTCCTTATTATGATGGACCACACGATAGTGGGAACAAGTGATTGCCATTTGGGTCATTGTGGGTCTGACACTTAATAGGTGAATCCACCTCACATAATTATTCTTCGACATCTGTGGTGAAGATCAAAAGCTTAGCACATAACGTCGTTGATTTTGGTTAATGCATGGAGGTGTCCAGAGGAAGTGGCGTGACTCCATTCTAGGCTGATGATTATTACCTTTTGATTATTTTAATTTTGTTTGTGTGTTTACATTTCCTTGTCCGTTTGGTGTTGGGTACAACTTATCTTGACTTGAGCAAATAATTGGCAAGCAACAAGGCCACGTGTAATTTGATATTATTGGAGAATGCATGCGTTGTTTTATAAGCAATTGAATGGGGGTTGTGTCATCCACGCATTCCGCAAGTA
Organism: Dalbergia cultrata; assembly: GCA_031216105.1. NCBI lineage: Eukaryota > Viridiplantae > Streptophyta > Magnoliopsida > Fabales > Fabaceae > Dalbergia > Dalbergia cultrata. The sequence continues at coordinate 21,428,802 of CM062353.1, read as the reverse complement.
ACTTCATTAATTATTAATCATGGTGTGCAGTATCTCCTGTTCCTATGCACGTGTGTCCCTCTTCGGAATCCTTGTCCTTGAGAATCAACTGACTTTAGTAACCCTGTTAAACCTACTCGTAGATTGAGTCTTATGCCTAGCTACTTACCCTATAGCAAGACTCAACTGGTCATTATCAATTTCCTTTCTCTTTTTCTTTAGAACTGTTGTTCTGGCTAGTCATGTATGTGCACATCAAAGGTATTGAATGAAGTTGTCAAGCTAAAGAAAGGGGCTTTTACAAGGCGAAAAAGTACATCTGTTGGAGAGGTTCTTTCATTTATGCACCAGATGGTATCCTTTTAGATTAGTCTCTAAATATCGAATGAAGGATTACTTTGAAAAATTTAAAAGTTATTATTCATGATAGATGAGAATTCACAAATAAAAGAATGAATTTAATTTTGATGAATCATCTTACAAAAACTTCTATATATTAGAAAATAATCTAAAAAATCAACCACAAAGAAGTTTAGGGGCTGTTTGTTTTTAATTTCCAGTTTTCAGTTTTTCAGAATTTACAAAGGAAAAATTGAAAATTATGAAAATTACGGAGCTATTTGCTTTCAGTTTCTAGTTTTCATTTTTAGTTTTTCAGTTTTCCAGAATTTGTGAAAAAAAAAACTGAAAATTATAAAAACTACGAGCGTGTTTGCTTTGCTGGAAACAGTTTTCAGTTTTCAATTTTTGTGAAGGAAAAACTGAAAAAAGTGAAAACCACAAATTTCAGTTTGTAGTTTTTTCGCTTTTTCTCGACAAAATCGAAATCAAAATCAAGTTTCAAAGAAAGAAAACATGCCCTACAAATTCCAGTTTTCAGTTTTTCTTCACAAATCCTGGAAAACTGAAAATGAAAATTGAAAACTGAAAACTGAAAGCAAATAGCCCCTACAAATTCCAGTTTTCAGATTTTCCTTCTCTAATTTTAGAAAACTGAAAAACTAAAATGAAAACTGAAAACTGGAAACCAAAAGCAAACAGCCCCTTAACTTTTTGGAACGATGCAGCAATTGATACATCATTGAGTAAAAATTTTAAAAACTTGACCATGGTAATTACTCACATTTGAAACAACCAGTTGTTTCCTCAAATAGATATTTCAAAAAGAAGGGTGGGTCCATGTCTTTTAAGAATGTAAATTTGGGTTTTATTTTAAGATTTATGTTGAAAAACGGTTCTGTTTGGGTAACTTATCGAATTCTATGAGATTAGTTATTTTTTTATATCTGGATACTCTGAGAAATAGAAGAAAAATCAAATTTGAATTCTAAAAGGATTTACTTGCTCTCATAAATTACTTACATTTATGCAATTAATATGTTTGTGTGAAACGATGGTACATGGAGATGAAAAATTAGAAAATACTAAATCACTTTGCTCCAAACAGCGTAGTCCAGCAAAGAATAAATAAATAAGTGTTACAATATTCAACAATATTTGGTGAGCGACAGGTTTATCGCTAATGAGAGCCAGTGTGAATGCTAGCTGGCCCAAGACAGCCAGTTGAATTATTCGCAAATGTTGGTATGGTTTAATGACTTTAATCATAGTCAAAATTTATTTCAAAAATTAATATTGGTTACGTGAGTGTATGGCCCTGTTATTATGAGCAAAGAGAAACTACAAAATTCATATCTTGTTACAAACCTTAAACCCTTCTTTTCAGAATACAAAGACATAAAATACTCTCTAAAGTTCGATTTAACTTATAAAAAAAAAAGTGTGATCTTGATACAAGAATATGGCCTCTCTAAAGTGAAAAGATTAGTAAAATAAAAGATAAGGGATCAATCTCCCTTAATTAGTTTATTTGGTGGGACCCATATAAAATGGAGTCATTTATCCAAAGATGGTTAACATTTCACTTTTACATTTTATTAATCCCCTCACTTTAAAGGAGTCATTTCCTCTATATATGTATATATTGTTATCAAATTATATGTTTCTTTTTATATGATTTTCAAGAGATTGAGTAGTTAAATCAAACATTTTTGCTAAGATGGAAATAGATGATTGGATGTGTATAATACTTTTTACACCCTAAATTAAATCCAAAAGAAATTTCATATTGAAGTGTCATGGACATGGTGTGCGTTAGCTGCTAATCATTTCCATAATTCAATTGTTGTTTTCCAAGTGAATAATGATATTGTTCCTACCTAAAAATGGCACTAAGGTTGTAGGTGTCTCTGACACCTATGCAAGTGGGTGGTGGTGGTAAATGTAAAGACACTCTGATACTCAAATCAGTGGATAAATGAACCGTAGAAGTTTTGAAAGTATAAAAGTGACAAATCAAAAGATAATCTTCCTCAAATAAGGTAGATATTTCAAGAATTTAGCAGATATTAGATATATTACATATTTATCAGGAGATATGATCTAACATAAAAAGATTTGATGAGATAATGGGAGTCTCGTAGGCGATTTAAGAGATATTATCTACTAAATTAAGGGAGAATCTCCAGGGGATCATAATGCTGCATGGTCGATCTGTGGAGCCCCCTATTCAAGTTCTCAAAGGTTGCGTAAACCTGTGGAACTCGTGGAATGAATAAAGCCACGTTTTGGCTTTAAGAAATGAAAAAAGAAGAAGAAGAAGAAGAAGAAGAGACAACCACCTACAGCAAGCCAACTTTCGATGAAGGAGATTATAAACATAGCAAACGCAATGAATGCAAAGAATTTTTAATTGTACATGCAAAACGCGAGGAACGCAAGAACGAGGGAGGTGCTCTCCTATAAACAGTGCCTTCCCCCCATCAGTTCAAATCATCAATTCTTCAGTGAGTGTATTTCACTTCAGAGCGAGTAAATATATACATAGTATCTTCTGAGAGTATCTCCTATTTTATAGACAGATGTGTATTCTCCTAGTATAAGAGAGGATGTTATTGTTCTCTCCTTATATTTAGATAAATGTGTAATTTTATCTTCCACATAGTAAAAATCTTTCTCGGTCTTGCCTGTGGTTTTTCCCTCTTCATTAGGAGGCCTTCCACATAATAATTATTCTGTGTCAATTCCAATTTTTCTCAACTCTATTTTAGTTACATTAGTCTGCTTCTATAACTCTGGTACCCAACAGTGGTATCAGCGCCTTTGGTTATAGTCCACGCTGTAGGTTACTATTTATGGTCACTATTCATACATGTAGTAATATACTTTTACAGTATTGTTAACATATACTAGATTTGTTCCATATACAATATAAATATACAGTACTATTCACATATATTGTACTATTCATGGTGATAAAGTGAGAATTGATTTAGTAGAGAAACAAATCCCAGTAAATACCATGGCAGCAAAATTTGAGATTAAGAAGTTCAATAGAAATAATTTTTCCCTAAGGAAATTGAAGATAAAGGCAATCTTGATGAAGGACAATTGCTTACTAGTAATTGAAGGCAAGCCTACCGAAATAGCTGATGACAAGTGAAGGAGATGGATGATAATGCTATTGCCAATGTACATCTTGTAATGGCAAATTCAATATTGTCAAACATTGCAGAAAAGAAGATAGCAAAGGAGATTTGGGATACTCTTATCAAACTGTATGAGATCAAGTCACTTCATACTAGAATATTTATAAAGAGGAGGCTATATACTCTTCAGATGAATGAGTTCATATTGCTAATGGACCATATCAACAATCTGAATACTTTATTCTCCCAACTTACAGCATCAAATTATAAAATAGTAGAGAATGAACACACGGAACTTCTACTTCAAAGTCTACCCGACTCATATGACCAACTCATCATCAATCACAAATAATGATATTGCCGATTTTCTATCCTTTGATGATGCCATCGGTGCTATTCTTAAAGAAAAGTCCAGGTGTAAGAATAAAGAAGATAGATTAATAAAGAAGATAGATTGGAAAGCTCAAAGCAATTAGAGGCATTGTTGGTGACAATACAAAGATCAATAAAGTGTGACTCCAATGGGAGTTATGGTCAGAGTAGATCAAAGTCAAGAAGAAACAAGAACTTCAAATGCTACCGTTGTGGCATGAAAAGACACTTGAAGAAAGATTGTTGGAATAATAAGGAGAATGCAGATAAATCTCAGAAGCATCAACCTTTTAAGGATGTGTTGCGAGTACTTCTGGGGTTGGAGAAATCCTATACAACGAGGCCATAATTGGATTTGGAGGCAATAAGCGACTTATAGGTGTTTGGATAATGGATTCAGATGCAACATGGCACATAACCCCCCCACCGTGACTGGTTTTACAATTAAGAACCTATCTCTGAAGCATCTGTATTTATGGGAGATGATTATGCCTTAGAAATTGTTGTAGTTGGTGCTATCAAATAAAAATATTTGATGGTTCCATTCACACAATTTAAGGAGTACGACACGTGAAAGGCTTGAAGAAGAATATATTGTCTATTGGGCAACTAAATGACCTTGGGTGCAAGATCTATACTGAAGGTGAGATCTTAAAAGTTGGGAAAGGTGCTCTTGTGGTGATGAAAACAAAAAAGATTATGGCAAATCTATACAGGCTTTAAGGAGATACGTTGCAGGAGGCAAATGCATCAGTTGCGTCAACAAGTCAAAAAGAAACGACGATCAGGTGGCACCACAAATTAGGCCACATGTCGTTACGTGGTTTGAAGATTCTTGTGGACCATAATCTCATTCCTATGCTCAAATCGGTGAGGTTACCTTTTTGTGAGCACTGTGTTACAAGCCAGCAACATAGATTGAAGTTTGTTAGGTCAATTGCTCGAAGTAAGTACATTCTAGACTTGATTCATTCTGATGTGTGGGAGTCACTAGAAATGTCCCTAGGAGGAGCAAAATATTTTGAATCATTCATTGATGATTACTCTAGGAGACTGTGGGTGTACCCAATCAATAAGAAGTCATATGTGTTTCCAATATTCAAGGACTTCAAAGTAAAAGTAGAACTTAAATCCGAAAAAAGGATCAAGTATTTAAGGACAAACAATGGAAAAAATATATACAGATAGAGACTTTCTAGCATTTTGCAAGCATGAGGGTATTCAAAGACAATTCACAGTTGCACACACACCTCAGCAAAATGGTGTAGCAAAGCGGATGAACATGACTCTCCTAGAAAGAACAACAACTATGTTGAAAACAGTAGGTTTAGCCAAGTCTTTTTGGGCAGAAGCATTCAAAACTACCTGTTACTTGATTAATTGGTCGCCATCAAATGTGATTGGTTTAAACTCACCAATAGAGATGTAGAATAGCAAGTCGGTAGGTTATTCTTCCCTACATGTGTTTGGATGTCCCGCATATGTGATGCACAGCTCCGAAGAAAAAACAAAGTTAGACCCAAAGTCCAGAAAATGTATATTCTTAGATTATGCTAATGGTGTAAAGGGGTGTCGCCTGTAAGATCCCACTTCATGCAAGATTCTTGTCGACAGGGATGTTATATTGTAGAAAATGACTGCAAAATGAAGAAATAAATAACAACACTGTCAAGGAGACAACTATGATTCAGATAAATGAGAAATCTAGAGAAAAAGATTCTAAAGCAGAGCTTGAGCATGATGAACAAGTACCAGAAGTAGCCAATGATATAGAAGTTAGGTTATCAACACACTAGACACAGCCACCATCATGGCATTCAGACTATGTTATGGCAAGCCACGATGCATTCTATCTTGTAACAGAAGAAGGAAAGCTATCAACTTTCAAAAAGGCTTTGAATAGTCTAGATATTTCTTTGTGAATGACAGCAATGCAGAAAGAAATGGAGGTCTTGCATAGGAACAAGACATGGGAACTTGTTACACTTCCAAAAGGTCGAAAAGCCATTGGAAACAAATGAGTCTATAAGATCAAACGAGATGACAATGATCGAGTAGAATGATATCGTGCAAGACTGGTAGTAAAAAGATTGTCTCAGAAAAAGGTATCGATTTCAATGAGATATTTTCTCCAATTGTTAGACTTACTACTATCAGAGTAGTGTTGGTCATGTGTGCTGCATTTGATTTACATTTTGAGCAGTTAGATATGAAAACTATTTTTCTTCATGGAAAACTTAAAGAGAAGATTTATATGCTCCAACCAGAAGGCTTTGAGGAAAAAGGAAAAGAAACTTGGTTTGTAGGTTGATGAAATCTCTATACGGTATAAAACAGGTGCCAAGGTGTTGGTACAAGGGATTTGATTCTTTTATAATTTTCCTTGGATACAACAGACTGAGTTCAGACCATTGAACATACTATAAGAGGTTTGGTGATGATGATTTCATCATTTTGTTGTTCTACGTGGATGATATGTTGAGGGCAAGCCCCAACAAAGATCGAATCCAAGAATTAAAAGCACAGTTAGCTAAGGAGTTTGATATAAAGGACTTGGGACCGGCAAACAAGATTTTAGGGATGCAAATTCACCAAGACAAAAAGGACAGGAAGATCTGGCTTTCATAGAAGAATTATTTGATGACAATCTTATGGCGCTTCAACATGTAAGATTGTAAGCCAATTTCAACTCCACTTTCTGTGAATTACAAATTATCCTCAAGTATGTGCCATAGCAGTGAAGCAGAAAGAATGGAAATGTCTAAAGTACTATATGCATCAATGATGGGAAGCCGTATGTATGCCATGATTTGTACGGGGCTGGATATTGCACAAGTAGTTGGATTAGTCAATCGGTTTATGGCAAATCTAGGAAAAAAGCATTGGAATGCTGTGAAAAGGATCCTGAGATAAATTAAAGGAACCTCATGTGCTGCACTATATTTTGGAAGATCAGAGTTCATTGTCAGATGATATGTTGATTCAGATTTTGTTGGTGATCTTGATAAAAAGAAATCTACTATGGGCTATGTGTTCATACTTGCTGGCAGAGCTGTAAGATGGTTATCCAAGTTACAAACTGTTGTAGCCCTATCCACTACAGAAACTGAATATATGGCAGCAACACAAGCTTGCAAGAAAGCTATTTGGATTCAAAGGATAATGGAAGAACTTGAGCACAAATAGTTTAAGATTACTATGTATTGCGATAGTCAAAGTGCCTTACACATTGCAAGGAATCCAACCTTTCATTCCAGGACAAAGCATATAGATGTACAATATCATTTTGTTCATGAAGTAGTAGAACAAGGAAATGTGGATATGTAGAATATCCATACTAAAGACAAGCTAGCTGATGTCATGACAAAGTCAATCAACACTAACAAGTTTAAATAGTGCATATCATCCTATGGCCTATTAGAAATGTAGGCAACATGGAACTTACAAAATGAGAAAAGGTTTTGAAAGCTCACCAAAAGTGACTTTAAGTGGGAGATTGTAAACCCATGGAACTTGTTGAATGAATAAAGCCACTTTTTGGCTTCAAGAAATAATAAAAAAAAGGAAGAGACAACCACTTACAGCAAGCCAACTTTCTGTGAAGGAAATCATAAACAAAGCAAACGCAATGTATGCAAAGGATTTTTAGTTACACATACGAAGCGCAAGGAATGCGAGAATAGGGGAAGGGCTCTTCTATAAATAGAGCCCTCCCCCCATCAGTTCAGATCATCAATTCTTCAGTGAGCGTATTCTACTTCAGAGCGACTAAATATATACATAGTGTCTCCTGAGAGTTTCTCCTATTTTATAAAGAGAGGTGTATTCTCCTAGTATAAGACATGGTGTTATTGTTCTCTCCTTATATTTAGAGAGTGGTGTAATTTTATCTTCCACATAGTGAAAATTTTTCTCAATTTTGCCCGTGGTTTTTCCCTCTTCATTAGGGGACTTTGTACGTAAATATTTTGTGTCGGTTCCAATTTTTCTCAACTTTATTTTAGTTGTGTTAATTTGTTTCCATAAGTTTGTTACCCAACATGCTAGATCGAGGTATCGAGCCTATATTTCTAGTCCAGTACATAGCTCTCGAGTTTTGTCGAAGCCTAGTAGCTAGTGTAGAGGTATCATTGCCAAGGTATGTGGGCTGAGGACTGCATGTCGAGCTGACTGTTGCACTCAGCTTAATGCATGCTGCAGTGACGATTGTTAGAGAATGGGTCATAACACGCGTCTTACCCTGAAAGGTGGCTACTCATGTCGTGCTTAATGCAGTTTATGACCGATGCAATCTAAGTTGTTTGTTTAAAATGAAAAATCCCTAACCATTGGATGAGAGCAACGTCTCATGTATATTTTGAGTGCAAGAAAGCATTTTCAGCCATTTGATGAGCGCATCTTGATTAAAAACAAAAGTGAGATGAATACAAAGGCCATTTTCATGGAACTTTGTATCTATTTCCATTCTTCTCTTCTTCAACAGTGCTCATTCAAGTCTTGATTCAAGCTTCCAAAATCATTTCTTATCAGATTTCAATCGGTTAGTTTAATTCCTCTGCTATTGTTGATTGATTTCTACTTGAACCATAGGGTAGAGGATTCTACTTCTTTTTTCCATTTCCCCTCTATTTTGGGTCTGTTCCCTCTTCCTGAGCCTCTTTTCCACTTGCTTTGCTTAGGTATTTATCAAGGGCCAGAGGAAAGGGTGCATCTACCTCAGGAAAGGGGCAGTCGTGCTGAATGAAGCAGACTACACCCCTTATGGTTGGGTTAGCCTAGAGTTTGAGGAGGTGGCGTCGGTTTTTTACGATGACGAAAGTGTGCATATATTTAGGGAGTGTTGTTTCGTGTCATCCTATACGGAAAGGAAAATCGAATGTCTCCCTTTTGCTCTTGGGAATAAGGTGTGTCATTTTAGGTCAAAGGAGGACGAAGGTGATTTTATTTATATGTACATTTTTTTTGGAGAAACTAGATGTATGGGTGCATTTACTCGGTTTAAGGAGAGGTTCCTAAATAAGATAAACATGGCTCCTTCCCAATTGCATCAAGTAGTTAGGCATTGATCCGTGCTTTTGAGGTGCTATTGGAAGTGCTAAGCTTTGAACGTAGTGTAGGAGTCTTTTTTTTAAATTTTTTCGAGTGAAAAGGGTTGATAAATGGACTTGGGTGTCCTTTAATACTATCATAGGAAAAAGTTATTAGCTTTACTGACCTCTAATTTTAAAAGGTTCAAGGACAAATACCGAAAGTTAAGGTCGGTGGAGTTTGAGTGCCTATTCTTTTTAGACTGCAGTGAGTTGGAGAGATTTCCTCTATATTGGCAGCCCAAACCCCTATCAAATTTTGAGGGTGAAGCATAGGTCCTTCCCCCTAGATGACTAGGTAGTAATAGACGATCTGGAGGAGAGTGTAAACTCGAACTCTCCCTTGTCCTGTGGTGTGTTACTAGAGCGGGGTTATAAGAACTATGGGGTCCTTGATCACATAGGTAGTTTATGACTTTTTTGTGTTTGATGCTTGTTGGCTTGTTGACATTTGCTGACGTAGTGTTGCATTGCTTTTTATTTTGTAGCTAAGATGGCTTTTAAGCTTTCCCAAAAGGACAAGGGTCCTTGATCAAGGACCTCGCTCTTAAGCTTAAGATGGCTCTTAAGCTTTTTATTTTAAGCTTGTCCTGTGGTGTGTTGCTAGAGCGGGGTTATAAGAATTATGGGGTCCTTGATCACATAGGTAGTTTATGACTTTTTTGTGTTTGATGCTTGTTGGCTTGTTGACATTTGCTGACGTAGTGTTGCATTGCTTTTTATTTTGTAGCTAAGATGGCTCTTAAGCTTTCCCAAAAGGAGCTGGCCACTTTTATGGACAAGAAAGAAGCTGATGCTGGTGATGTCAAGCTCTAGAACTTAGTTGGACCCCACGCCTCTTCAGGTTCTAAAGCGAGCAAGGGTGGAAGTCCCCAAAGGAACTTTTGGGTCCTTGCCGCTTTCACATATACCTTGGTGGGAGCTTGAGAAATCAAGGATTTCCTAGATACCGTCGAGGCTTCTAGCTTGAGGACTATACAGTTCCCTTTTCCTGAATTCATAAATCAGCTATTCAACCATCCTAAGGACTTAGTGATGGTAAAAGGCATAGGATTTCTGGTCTCTATAGGTATCTCAAAATCCAAGGATGTTGGTCCATTATGATGGCCTGCTTCTTGGAAAAGGTGTATAGGAGCTCTAGCAGGGATTTGGAGGCAATGAGGTCGGCGGTTCCTAAGCTCCAGGTAGAGAAGTGGACGGCGAAATAGAAGCTAGAAAGGGAGAGAAGGGACTAGGCCAATGCCGGTGAGATTCTCCAAGAAAAGGTCGCTGGCAATACCGCTTAGGAAAAACCAGATGCCGAGCTTCAATGAAGGGAGCTGAGGAGCATAATCGATGACTATAGGAGGAGGTTGAGTCCTTTACTAAGAAACTTGTCAACTTGTACATGCCTGGTTTCGATCAGGCTTTGGATTAGGTTTGTTTTCTTCATGGGGTCTCAACCTCACCCTTTGTGGGCCTTTCAAGGAGATTATTAATGGTGAGCTAGTTGACACCCTTCCATTTGAAGCTAAGTACTATGCGCTATGTACATTTTTCTTTTTCTTGCTAAGAAGTTATGCTCGCCTAGACATAGTGCTGGTTATTAGGGAAGTCCAACTTATGCCTTTACTATGTTGAGGGCAGCTTAAGATGTGGGCCTGAGGTCACCTCATTCTTTTATTGTCAATCATGTACTAAAAAAGATGCTACAATATAATTAGCCCTTAAGTATTAACTATAGAATTGTGATGAAATAATAAAGTTCTCACTAATTGTTTCTAAATCTTTTGTTGCTGTAGGGCGATGAATGTTTGAGTATGTGGGATGAAGGGTACAATCTGTTCAGATCAATTCTACAACTGGTATAGGTTTTCTTTAAATGTGCTATTCACTAAGATTAACTTGCTGGTATAGGTTGAATGAAAATGCCAGAATAGTGTGAGAAAGGTTGAAGGGAATATGTATGGAACTGGTGGTGTGGTTTAGAAAGCTGTTAAATGGTCAACATTTATAAACCAAGTTGGGGTTAGGCTAGGGATTAGAGACTGATTCATGCTTTCGTATTTAAAGGGGTGCAAGATGATGTTCTTCAGTTCTTGAATACTCTTATAGGGTGATCATCATGTGATCCCTTTCGTTCTATAGACTTTGATTGCTTTTGTGGGTGATCATTTTGAAATATCAGAAAGAAATAAAAGAATTGTGATTCTTTTAACGAATTATAAAATATCTATCAATTATGGTCTATTGATAACGAGTGTTAATTACTCTCTTTGTTCTCTAATAAATACTATTTATTTTCACTGATGCAAACAAATCATAGAGAGATGATTGAATAAGGTTATATAATATTAGAAAAATTTAGGTTTATTTTATGAAACTACTCTTATCACTTAATTCTTCTCTTGTAATCACTCTACTTACTTTCTCTTCTATAAAGGTATAAAATATAGAATTTTATTTATATTGTTTATATTTTTTAAAAGAATAGATAATAAAAGAAAAATAAAATCTTAAAAATGAACACTTACCAAAGAATCTATGTATAATATTTAACAATTAATTAAGTATTTAATAATTAATTATATGTACGGAAGTATTCGGCAATCACTAATACCTTTCTTTTCGATTAAGAATGTTTTTAGTGGTCAACGAAGGACATTTTACTTTTCAGACCACATGCGAATGCAATTCCGATATTTTTGAAGCTACGGCTGTGATACTTCCATCTAGAGGACAACGAGTACTACAATCAAAAGTTTTTGAATCATTCCGTTTTCTTCAGTTGATGACATCTGGGACAGTGTATTTAGGTCCACTTTTTAGAGTTTTAAAAATTATATTATGCTTAGTGGAGATTAATCATTTCTTCTGCGGATACTCTCAATTCATTTAAAAATAATATAATTGTTTTTACTTCTAGTCTTAATTATTAATAAGAATCACTATTAGCGTCTAAATTATTTTGAAAATTTTAAAGTAACTGGAATAAATATATAATTACATTCATAGTAATTTTTACTACTAGTAGCTAAATTAAAGCTAAAGGGTTATCCTGTTAAAGTAGAATAAATACATTTTTTTTATTACAAAAATTATATTGATACAATAATATATTACTCGAATTTCTGACCAATATATTAATCCTAATAACTTAGTATAATACAATTTTATCCAAACTTTAATATAAATGCAATTCTATCCAAACACGTAATAATTTCATTAGAGTAGTGCTATTTGAACATCTAAAAACCAAATATTATCACCATTGGATGTGATAGAAGAGTGGGAAGAATAGGGACTATTATCATATTCAAAGGTGATAAAATAGATATTTCAATCTACTTTTGAATGTTTAAATATCATTTTTGACTAGTATTTGACCCCATTGTTGCACGGTGATTTAAAATGAGTAGAAATTTAATTAAAGTAATTATATATTTTATAATTTATGCTAGCAAGTAAATAATTAATATCTTATAAGATAAAAATAATTCAAATATTACAAAACAAAAATTAATAAATCTCAGCAGCAAGGTATTCACTATTTATTTTAACAAAATTTATGGAAAAAAAATGAAAAGAAAAGCATCACCTTCCCGTTTTTCTTTCCCCTTCACTGATTTTTTGTATATCGATGTATTAATAATAATTAAATAAAAAAAGAATGCGTGGCTAGAAAAATGATTCAAAACTAATAATCAAATCACCAGATTATGTAGAAGTTATACAATTTTCAAAAATCGATTTTGTGTAAATCAATGCATTAATTAATTGATACAAAATTTGCTACGAAAATGATGGAATAGAAGAAGAGAAAAATCCTGAAATTGAGTATCAAAATCGAGAATACATAAGTCCAAGAAAAATGAACTACCTTAAATCCATATGAAGATTTCTTATAGAGCACTAAAACACTTGCTTCGATGAAGCTGTACCAAGAAGCACTATAGAAACTAAAACTGAAGAAATCATCAAGAGTACACACAAAAATCTCAACAAAAAATTTCAATTTTGATAACACCTTTGCTAAAGTTTCCCACAACAACCATTTTCTTTTGCATCCTTGAATATCATAAACCTGCATGTCAAACCCTTTCCAATCATATTGAAATCAAAGTCAAGTAAATCAGGAGAGAAATCTTACCCCATGGATATTTTCTAAACAAATAATTCACCAAAACTGAAAAAAGAAATTAAAAAGTAAAAAAAGCTATCAGCAGTCAACCCTTGATCGGAAAGTTATCAAAATATCTACAACAAAATCTCAAAAGATTAAAAAAACACTATTTAATCCATCAGGGAAATTCTATCACCAAAAGGATAAAGATGTTCACTGCTTGAATGTCAAGAGTAACCAAAATAGCATAAATCAAACAAAATAAAAAAGCGATCCCAATTGAAGAGCCAAAAGTAGGAGGAAAAAAATTTCAACTTGAATCACTAAAGCATTATTATTGATAAACCAAATTAGTAAAGAATTATTATTGATAACCTAAACTGGTAACCTTCACCTTGAATCTCTGTACCTGCCGAGGAGGCTTTGTTTCTTCTACTTCTGCGTTGTTGCCTAGCTGCCCGCCGCATAGCTCCTCCACTTCTAGTTTCGTTTCACAATGCGCAGAGCCTGTGTTGTTGCACATCTATGTCTGTCGTGGTGCTCTTGCCTGTTGCAATCAGATTGATGATCACAGCCATTATCATCCTTGCCATTGTCCATTGCGACACAGCATAGTGGTCAGTTCTAATTGATGCAACTAATTTGACTTCGAATCCATTGCCAGCATCAAAAGAAGAAGAGGGGTAGAAGAAGTTGGTGACGATGCATTTGATTTAGAATTGTGTTATTTGTACTCAATGTGTGTGGGACACCAAACCGACACACACTCTATCTACCATTCGATGGGGTGTAGATCCCATTCAACTATAGATGGATGAAGTGTGAGTCGACATGATATGCCACACATAATAAGTACAAATAACATTTTTCTTTGATTTAGGATTTGAAGGCTGAGAGAATAAGATTGAAAAAAAGAGTGGAAAGGTGAGAAATCATTTAATTTCTTCTAGCAATAGAAAGGAAAGGGTTTGCACTTTTTTCTTTTTTTGAGAAGAAAACCCAAGATTGGGGGTTGGCTTTGTTCTCATATTTATTTGGTTCTTTTATGCTTTTCTCATCTTCCAACCACAATTGTCATGTTTCCTGTGAAGTGCCTAGTGGAGTGCTTTGTCTTGAGCCTCGCGCAATACAGTTTCGAGGACGGCATACCTTAAACCACACAATTTTTTCTAATTCAATTAACTAATGCATTTATTTACACGAAATCCATTTTGGAAAATTGCATTCTTTCTATACAATATGGTGCTGCTTTGATTATCAGTTTCAAAATCATTTATTATTTTCTATAGTTACACATCTTTTTTTTTTATTCAACTATAATTAATACATCGATTTACACAAGATCAATTTTTGAAAATTGTATACTTCTAATATGCTGCTTTTATTATCAATTTTGAAATCATTTATTAATTATTTATAGAAGAGAATAATGACTTGTGTGACACTTGCCAAAAATATTTAGGTGATAAAAATCTTTATCATTACTTGACAAATGGCGTTATCTTTTAGTAGAGGTTGTCATAACACGTCCCATCCCGTCCCGCCAACCCGACCCGGTCCAAAACTTATTGGGACGGGTTTGGGTCTCGAAATTTGACCACGTATACTTTTCGGGTCGAGTTTGAGTCAAACGTCGGGTATACCTGACTCGACCTGAAGTCAAATAATCATTTAAGAAATATATATTGTTATAATAATTTTTATAAAAAAATTATAAGATTTTAACGTTTAATAAATATATTTTACATAATTTGATGTTATTTCCACATTGATATGGTTTATTTTGAAACCTATATAGTAAAACATCTCTAAAATTTTATTTCTTACTTGTAAAATTTTATAACTTTACTATGTATAATATCCAAATTTTTGTATATTGTTTAGATGTAAGATTGACCCAGTACAACCTGGGACATAGTCGGGTCATTATTTGGTCGGGTTCAAGATTTTAAAAATTAACCTGGTCTAAAAATCGGGTCGGGTTTGGGTTTTGTCTAACTCAGCCTAACCCATCCCTTGTACACCTCTATGCTTTAGTAGAACTACTTAACTTTTATTAATGGCTAGTTTATTAATAGTAAACAGTTATATTAAATATCAAAATTATTTATCTACATTTAAATAATTATCCTCTCTGCATAAAAAAGTAACTATACTCCATACATAACTATGTAGTAAAAAAAATTATTGGATTTCTTTGAATAATTATATTAATTCTTATACAATACAATGCTAAATAAGTTATTAGAAAAAAATAGAGCGCTACAACAAATAAATAATTTGTCGAATATCATTAATGTAGAATACATGATATGAAAGAGAACCTATACAATTAATGTCTTCTCACTCATTTTTTTTATAGGAATCAAAATATTTGAAATAACATTAAAAGAGAATTTGGAAAAATTTGAAACGTTAATGTAGGATTTGGAACATTTAATTTAATTAAAAATAATTTAATCCATATATTCTCACTCATTGGAAAGATGATATAACGATTTAAGAAAAATTAGATTTGAAAATAATTTTGAAAAAGAATTGAATTGAAACTAGCTAATCAAGATTTGATCTCAATCATCAAATATTGATTGAAAAAATTTAATTTTCAGCATTTGAATAATCTGATAATCATTATATAATTTGATTATTTGTTGCATTGTATAATTTTGAAATTATGAATATTTAAAAATTGTGGTTACTCATCATTATTCATAAATAATAGTTCAGAAATAATTTCAAATTACAAATAATTTCATATCTTCTCACTCATTGAAAAAGTTATATAACAATTTGAGAAAAATTAGATTTGAAAATAATTTTAAAAAAATCTAAATTAAAACTAATCGAGATTTGATCTCAAGTCATATATTGACTGAAAAAAAAAATTAATTTTCAAAATTTGAATAATCTGATAATTGTTACATAATATGATAATTTTAAAATTATGATTACTAATTATTTTTCATAAATAACAATTCAAAAATAATTTCAAATTACAAATAATTTTTAAATCTAATATTTAATACAAAGTCACGATTTTCAATTTGATAATCAGATCAATTGTTACATAATCTGATAATAAGATATTTTCAACCATAGTATAATCAGACTATATAATCTGATTCAAACTTTTGATTGTAAATTAAGAATTACTTTTTCAAAATCTTATCAATCATTATTATTAATCAGATTTTTATCACTACCCTGGACGTTATTAATTTGATTATTTTTCAAAATTATAATGATTTTAAAAGCTATGATAATCTTATTTCATTTGTTAATTACATTATTTAATTTGAATCGGATCTTCCCACTCAATGCATATTTAATTTAATTGAATCCAAAGTTATTCAAATTATTATTTAATCAATCATAAAAAGAAGCATTGAAGAATAAAATATTTGGTGATAAAAAATAGTGACAAATTTGTCCATGACACAATACGTAAATATAAAAGAAGAACAACTAATAAAACATTCAATTTGGAAATTGTTGCTAATTTTGATAAGCTTCATACAAAATTATGACTTTATATAGCTAGTCTTTCTCATGCGTAACAACTTTCCTCGTTTATAATGGCTTAGATGGAGTAACTTCTTTAAGATCAATTGGAGTTTCAGCCGACAGAGAGCATGAATCCTATTGGTCATATACATACATGTAAAAGAATTTAGAGTAAACCCTTAAGTTATTCCCTGACAATTTTGGCGTCAGACGAGTTGGTCCTTGACAACTAGAAAATGTCAACTCAGTCACTGACAATGTGAAAACTTAGACATTCAATGATCCTTGGATAGAATGCTAGTGACAGTTTCATTATTAGACACATTGGTCCCTAACATCATTTAAAATATTTTTTCTTCTTTCACTCTTTTCATCCTTACCACCACCACCACCACTCTCTTCCCCATGATATCCCCCCCACCACCCCCAAAATCTTAACCTCATTTCTCATAATCCCCAAATTAGAACCCTTGAAGGAATGCCCCAACACCACCACCACCAACTATTCGCGACCATAACCGGTGGTAACCACCATAGCCCCCATCCTCTGTCATGCTTCTTTCATTATTATTTTGACTTTTTTTTTATCTTTGGTTAGATTGGCTATAGGCTTTGGTTCGTGGTGGATGATGGTGGTGGCTGTGGGGAATGGTGGTGGTGGCTGTGACGATGGTGGTTATGGTTGTGAGTTTTTGCTTGTTGACACGAAAAATATAGTGCTATGGATTATGGTGGTAGTCGTGGTGGCAGTGGTGGTAGTGGGGGTGAAGAGAATGAATGAAGAAAAGGAATGGGGGATGAAGGACGATAAGGAACAATATGTCTGAGTTTGAAATTCTCACTAGTTTTCTGTCCATGGACCACTAAATGTCCAAGTTTTGACATTGTCAGTGACTAAGTTGACACTTTCTAGTTATTAAGGACAAACTCATCTGATGTCGAAATTATCAGGGACTAACTTAGGGGTTTACTCAAGAATTTAAGTTGAAATTAGTAAAATAATTTATTTTAAAATATAATATAATTTTAAGGATTTTCAGTATGAATTAAAAATAGCATTATTACCTTATGCAAGTCAGCACTTTGAAAAGCGCTCATGAACAATCCTAAATTATCAGGTATGAACGATATCCCTAGTAGAAAAGAAATGATATATAAGTTAAAACAATTTTTTATAATTGGATAAATTCAAGGGAAAAGTTGTTAAAGGAATTACTACATACATCATGAATATAATATATATTCATATATACATGTATTACCTTGATAAAATTTTGTTTTTTCCAAATTGTAGAATGACCACGTAGCCTATCATTTTTCCAAATATATTCAATATTTTGAATGTGTTAATTGATCGAATTAACAATCAATGAAGTGTAGTTTACCGCAAATCATCTAGTTCTAAGACAATGTTGTTGCACTTCTTTCCATCAATGTTGTGATTCTTCATATTCCCCCTTTCCAATCATTAATCCAATGATATCTACAATTATGAAATAGTTAGGAGTGATTTTTTTTTTCAAATATTGGTTGACAACCAAGGAATCATGAGAAATTATATGTAAACTATTATTCTTACCATACAAGTAGGCTTCCTCTTCTTTCTCGAATAGGATAACATTAGGGATAAATTGAAAACCATTTAATGGTATTAAAGGGTCTTTTTCAATCATTCTAATTTGTGTATCCTTGTCAAAGAATATCCTAAACTTTTGTGTGGTAGCCTTGCATTTCACGTCATTGACATCAATGGAGAAATTAGATATAATATAAGCTTTTCCTTCAAGAACATATTTTTCAAAGGTCTTTATATGTTGAGACTTAATCATACACCGGATTTGATCACTCTAAACAAAATTACAGATAAAAAATTTCAGAAAACATACTATATAATGAAATAAATTTAACTATTAATAATAACACAATATAAAACATTATAAGATTAATAAAAAAAAATGTACCTCCTAGTCTATCACCACCATTTCTAGATAAGTTGTTTGACTTTTGTTCGCGAAAGTTGGAATTGCCAACAACCTGATGATTTTGACCTTAAGCCTCCACACTTTATGTTATGGGATTGCAATTACATCTGTTATTAAATCAAACTTTGATGACATTGTATAAGGCAATCAATGTAGAATGGCAAAGGGTTCTTGACAGTATGCTAAAGTAAATCGCTTATATCATTCTATAAATGA
Source organism: Dalbergia cultrata (assembly GCA_031216105.1). Lineage (NCBI taxonomy): Eukaryota > Viridiplantae > Streptophyta > Magnoliopsida > Fabales > Fabaceae > Dalbergia > Dalbergia cultrata. The sequence continues at coordinate 21,410,072 of CM062353.1, read as the reverse complement.
GAATAGCTAGTATATATAGGAATGATGGTTAATAATCAATTCAAATCGCTTATTTCTTATTATTTTATTAAAAATATGATATGATCCCTTTTTTTTGTTTGAAATTATATTTCTGTAAAAACATTGATTTATTTGAAAAAGATTCCTTGTAAGAAAAATGGATTTCATTTTTATATATGATTTTTATTTTTTTTATGTAAAAGTCAATTCATCAATGTACAGTCATGCTATTAAATTAAATATTTAGTATACGATTTTTTATTAAAAATTTGAATTCTATTGCTATAAAAACTGACGTAATTAATGGCTTCTCATAAAATAATATTTGAATTATATTCCTATAAATTAGCAAATCTAATTCATTTGAAAATAAAATTCCTATTAAATTAAATATTTATTATGTGATTTTTTTATTAAAAAAATCTTAATTCTATTACTCTAAAAACTGATGCAATTAATGTCTTCTGATAAAATACTGTTTGAATCCTTTTCCTATTAAATTAGTTATTTAGTATATGTGATTTTTTATTAAAAAATCTAAATCTCATTGCTATAAAAACTGACGCAATTAACATCTTTTTATAAAATAATATTTGAATCTTGTTCCTATAAAAACATCTGATTCAATTGAAAATTAGATTCCTATTAAATTAAATATTTAGTACCTGATTCTTTTATTGAAAAGTCAGAATTTTATGGCTATAAAAAGTAATGCAATTAATGCCTTATCATAAAATAATATTTGAATTATACTCCTATAAAAAAATGTGATTCATTTAGAAATCAGATCCCTATTAATATCGTTTCATAGGCAAAAAACCAAATGGCTTGGTTGAATTACACATCAAGAATTACCATTTTTGCAAAACTCAATTATATACATAATATATTATATCTAATATATGATTATATGATAAGATTTCTATCTAGCAATAATATCTTTGTGCGAATGCCAATGATGACTAAAGTATAACATACCTCTGTCATTTATTATTTTACAAGGGAGAGGGAATAACACTTCTCCGTATACTTTTTTTTTTCGGGTAAACACCCAAATTGGTCCTGACAGTTTCTTTAATAGACTAATTGATCCCTAACAATTGTAAATATCCAAACTAATCTCTAACAATTGTAAAAATAGGACATTATATGTCCCTGATTGGCCTATCAAGGTTCGAATAGGAGACAAAGATAAAAAAAATGCTCGGCTAGGAAAAGGTGGAGCTCGTCTGAGAGGAAATAGAGCTCGACTAGGATAAGGTGGAGCTCGGCTGACAAGTGACCGAGATTGATAGGCATGTGACAGAGCTCAACCACCTAGCATCCGAGCTCCTTCTCCTTAGCCAAGCTCCGCTTCCTCCTAGTCAAGCTCTATTTCCTCTCAAACGAGTTACGCCTTCTTCTAGTCGAGCTCTTTTTTTATCTTTGCTTCCTGATTGAGCCTTGACAGGCCAGTTAGGGACCTATAATATCCTATTTTTATAATTGTGATAGATCAATTTGGATGTTTATAACTGTTAGGTATTAATTTGTCTATCAAAGAAATTTTTAGGGACTAATTTGGGTGTTTACCCTTTTTTTTTAATTAATGAATGCCTTAAGGGAACTTGTTAAGATTTCAACAAAGAAAAGTTTGCATTGGAAAAATGAGTTTTTATAAATTTTCAATGCATTAAATGTTTTGAAACCTTTAAAACTTTCTATTTTTTGTATTTTTAACCAATGCCCTAATGGCAGGATACTGGTTAGCAAAACTTTTTTTTTTCATGCTATTTTGACACAGGTTGTTAATTCCATATTTAAGTTTTGAATTTAAGACCACTGGTCAAAGAAAAAGAAGTTTTACCACTTTAACCAACCCTAAATATGTTGCTCTGTTCAAGATGACTAAATTTTAAAATGCGGCACATTAATACTAGTAATAATTAAGATTAATTTTATGAGTTAAATTTTGCTACATTGAAGGTATAAAATCTTTTTTACAAAGTCATCTAAGCACAAATTGTCACATTAATAAAACAGATTCGGCCCAGATCTTATTATTTCAAAAACCATCCACATAAGAGAATTTGATTGGATGAAATGGTACAAATTTACATTGTCAGTACATTTAAATTAAATTTATTTTATATTATCACTCAAATTTTTTTTAACAAATTATCAAATTATTTTTAGTTCTTATTATAATAATTAAATTTTAATACACCAATATTATAAAACACTTTAACACTATCATCTAATCAAAATATTTCATTTGCATTGCCTTTCAAGTAGTGGGTTAGACAGTCATTTATCATAATTGATGCAACAATATATGATCGAATGATTGTATAATTTTTTTTTTACATTGTCGGTGTTTAGACACTAAATCATATTATAATAGATAGTTATCCATCGTAATTTAACAATTTATTAAAGTTCTCTACATAAGTTGGGTAAGCATTATTAAGCTTACTAAATGCATCACAAAAACTCAACGACTTTAGTAATTAATTTTTATTTTTTTTTATGTGAAAGAGAATTTTATTTATTGATAAGCTTAATGGTACTCATAAATCCATAAAGATATTCTAATTCTAGATCAAATAAGAAACATATACATTTTACGTTCTAAACTAACCAACGATTTGTGGTTTTGTTATTACTTGAAGATTATTAATGTTAAAATATCTTTTACAATGTTGTAGCCTAAAGAATTTATTATGTCTCCTTTCAAATTAGATATAAATATCTTTGTACCTATAAGATTATCAAAAGAGAAATACCCACAAGAGGAAACTAACCACCCACAAGAGGGAACAGCAAAAACAAAATGAAAAACATAAAAACTTAAGGAATGTGAAAAAAAATGATAGGATTACCACCATAAAAAAGGGTAATAGCCCCTCAACAACACTCATAAAAAGGAAGACCTATACAACTGTGTAACTGAATTTAATTATGATATATTGTCAATATTAAAAATATTTATACAGATATTTAACAATGTATTGTATCATGAACAATGTTTTTAATTTTCACAGTAACAGTCTTAAAATGAATATATGATGATATATAACCGAATGATAATATATAATTTTTCACACAAACCCGTATCAAAATTAATCTGTTAATAATTATATCTGGAGTTTTTAGACACAATTTGGAAGAGACAAAAACGAAACTCAGAAGATAGAACAGAAGGGTGTCGATGATTGGTGGGGAATAAAGTAGGAAAGAAAAGATTCCAAGCATAAAAATTGGGAACTTTCTTAATTTTTTTTTTATTGATAAATGAGATATACTTGAATGCATCGAGAGTAATAAATAATATTTATTCTGATCTATTTATTAATTAACATATAAATTTTATGAACTATTATTAACTTCTACTTTCTTAATATTCTTAATGCAATAACTGATTTATTAATTACTAAATGAAACAAAATAAATATATATTTTATTTTTATCACCTAGACATTTCTCTTGATAAATATTCATGCACACCATGCCCCAAAACTATTGAAGTGATTCTGTTCATGGTATAAACCTTGGGACATCCCATCCAGTCAAATTGTCAAAAGCCACACGGATGATAATCCAAGGTCACGCACCTCAATCCACGACGATGACACCGGCCACTAGCAAGCACATTAAAATACACATTTTCTGTTGAGAATGAGATATTATTTCTCTTCCCTCCAAAAACAATTATTTTATTGATTTTCCTAGGACTGGAACTGGACCAGCGCGAAACACAAATACAAGCACACAAACATAAATGTCCCACGAAATAACCAATTTACCGTCAATGATGCCCTTAATCATTCTGATTTATGGCCCTGAATGACCACGTGTCACAGCCTTATCTCAAGGACGATGATGTCACTCACACCAGCCGCCATTGCACAACGTTAATCTTAGTGAAAGCTGGACCAGTATTTATGAGAAACGACAAAGTGGAAGTAACATAAAATGCCAAATGGGGCCCCTTGCTCTTTTCTCTCAGGATGTAGCTGGCCATCACACAGGTACCACCACATTGCTTCTTCTTCTCTCCCTCCTCCTCTCTCTCTCTCTCTCTAGTGGGCCCCACCTCTTTGGAAAATTTTGAAGCTGATCCCTCTCTCATTCATGCCCCTTACCCCTCTTGGCCTAATCCCTTCCCTCCCCACGTGGCGACAAATTACCTCCACCATAAAATGCCGTCCCTCCTCACCACCCCAAAATTTCAATCCTCTCTTCTCACTTCTTCCCTTCTTTTGTAGGCTTTGCTACAACACTAAAGTGCCTTCTTCTCACATAGGCTTTGTCTGTCCTCCCTGTGCCTTCTCCTTCTCACCAAACCCACAATTCTCATGGGATCCCCACAATCAAATTTGCCACCTGGTTTTAGGTTCCACCCAACTGATGAGGAGCTCATTCTTCACTATCTTAGGAAAAAAGTAGCCTCCATACCCTTGCCTGTTTCCATCATTGCAGAGGTTGATATCTACAAATTGGATCCATGGGAATTACCAGGTAATTTAATTTGTCTCTCAGCAAGGCCCCTTTTTTCCTTTTTACCCTTCTGGGGCTAATAGTTTGTAACAAAGATAAGATACCATGTCATGTCATATATAGCGAATGATGCATATCATTAATTCTTTTAGTGTGTGATTTGGAAGCTCACTATGTATATTTTTTTGCGGTTTGTTGTGGTTTGTTTATCAGCTAAGGCTGCCTTTGGGGAGAAAGAATGGTACTTCTTCAGCCCAAGGGACCGCAAGTATCCCAATGGAGCAAGGCCAAACAGGGCAGCTGCTTCAGGGTATTGGAAGGCAACTGGCACGGACAAGACCATAGTGGCATCATTGCCAGGAGGGCTAGGCCAAGATAGCATTGGTGTCAAGAAGGCTCTTGTGTTCTACAAAGGAAGGCCCCCAAAGGGTGTCAAGACCAATTGGATCATGCATGAGTATCGCCTGGTCGGCAACAATAGACCCATTAAGCTCAAAGACACCTCCATGAGGGTGAGTGTCCCGGCAGAATCTTTGTTACCATATTATAATTCATCTAATTTTCAAAATTATATTCTTAGATTGTTCAAGTATAGAGATATGAATAATTTTTATATCTAATTAAATATCATTGTTGTGATTGCGCAGTTGGATGACTGGGTTCTGTGCCGGATTTACAAGAAGTCCAAATTCACAATATCTCCAACGGAGGCATCAACAGTGGTAGGTGATCAAGATCAAGCAGGAGAGCATCTTTTCAAGGACACCCTTTTGCCAATCTCAAAGAGTCCAACCCCTCCTCCACCACCACCACCACCACAGAACACACTCATGACTCAGAAATCCGTGTCCTTCTCCAACCTCTTGGATGCTATGGACTACTCCATGCTCAGCAGCATCTTATCTGAGAACAACCATTCCAACCCACAAGGGATTATTGGATCATCAACAAGTGCAGGATTCAACACTGGGAGCATGGATCATCAGCATCAGCAACACCCCCAAGTCAACACAACCTACATGTTTCAGAAGAACCCTCCATTGAACCCTTCATCAGTCAATAACAACATGGAAAACATCATGAGGCCCAAGCGCCAGCTTCCAGACACAGATGAGGAAACTCTGTTGCACCCATCGAAGAAGTACTCCATGAGTTCCTCTTGCAGCTTCCCTAACAACACCAACCCACAATACGAGAACCCACAATGGAACTACCTCATGAAGCAATCTTGGTTGAACCAGCAGTTACTTCTTGGTCCTTATCTTCGATTTTAAGGATAATCCAAAATGGAACAGAAGTCAGACAAAACCAAAACATTTGAAAAAAAGGAAGGGAAAAAAAAAACAAAGAAAAGCTTTGAAAATATAGAAAAAGATATGTGAAAAGTATCCAAAAGCTGAGCCCACCAAAGCACACCAACAATTTGATCATTACGTAAGGATTTATTAGTACACAGAAAAAAGGTAGCGGTTTTTCTTTTTTTTTTAATTTTAATTTTAATTTTAATTTTTTGTTCTATTTAGTTTGTGCTGAAAAATAGAGGTTAGATAATTGAAGGGAAATGTTGGAATATGGAATCAAAAGAGAAAAGGTTCCGTCATTCAGAGAGTCAAGAAAACTAGTGCAAAGAAAAATATCCTAGAGTTTTATGACGAATCAGATAGAAACAAACCAATTCATGTACAAAATGTTGATTTGTACGTGTGTTGGGGTTGGCAGATTAGCTTTATATTATATATACTCTGTAGATAAGGGTATTGTTGTTCTGATTGTGATCATGAATTTCATTCTTTTCCTGGAAAAGCTATGAATTTTCTTTTGGATTTGGATTGCCACCGTCTGCCATTTCAGTATGCCTAGACAAGTGCATGCACCTTTATCTTCATTATATTATTCACGCGTTTGAACCATGAGCATTATTGAATGCAATGTTGGCGGAATGAATGCTGTAACGCTTGCAGCTTATTATTATTATTTTTTTCATTTTATTTGATTGAACACGTTTCAAAAAAACGTCATTTGGGATTTTTCACGTGAGCATCAGTGAAGAGGGGAAAATAGATAAAAAAGACAATAAATAATCTCATAAACTTTAACGGGATTGAGATATATATTATTTTTATACCTATTCTTATAAGAAAATTCCACATGAATGTGAATGTCCATTCCGATTTAATGGCCAGCCAAGTCCAACTTTGCTACACATCATTAGAAGCTTGTGTCGCTGTAGTTGGCTTAAAGATTTTTTTTTTTATAATTCCATAAAAAATTATTATTTTTGTACAAGCATGCGCATGTGTATCTAGCTACTGATTTCTGGCTTTCTTAAATAAATTCACAAGTCCATATTCTTTGTTCTTCTGTCTTTACATATTCTTTGTGCTTGTTTTGGTTTGCATCTTCAAGGGCCCAAAATTAATTCCTGCCGCTTGAAAATGAGAATGAAAAATTTTAGATATGTTTTGCTGCTCATTGTTAGTGATAAAAAATTACTTTTAAGATGATAAAAAGTATTTTTGGTAAAATAAAATCCAGTTTTACATATCTACCCTCATTATTTAATCAAATTCTTACTCTTCATCCATATACTTTATCCGCATTTTACACGTAACCTGCTGGCAAGGAATGTGATTAATTCATCATTTTGTTGCTTTGAATGAAAGTGCTTTATCAATATTAACATATAAAGTTATTTATAAACTTTTAACTAACAGTTTTAAACTCTTATACTGATTTTCTTTAAAACTAAAAAATAAAAAAAATCATGCTGATTATTTCATTTTAAAATAAATGAGTTTATGCTAAATCTAATTAAAAAATAAAAGGATTGTATTCAATTAAAATATAGAAATAAAGGTGTATCTAATGATAAAATGAGTAATTATGACTTGGTGTCAAAGTATTAACTCAAAATATATTAATTCATCTTATGCCATTCCATTATTCCGTTATGTCAATGATATAAAATAGAATTATTATAATTATATGGTTTCTATTCATATAATATCGTTGGTAAAATATTAGTAATAGGTAAATAAAAGGATAAAGTTGTAATTTTAGTTTTCATTCTATCCCATTCTTCCCAAATGGGCCCCAGGGGGGGAGTGGAGGGGAGGAAGGAAAATACAAAGAGATTATAGAATTTAGTGCAATGGAGTCTATTTATCTCTATTGACTTTTAACTAACAGTTTAAACTTTGATACTGATTTGCATTAAAAAAAAAAACTCATGTTGATTATTTCATTTTTTAAAAAAAGATTTTAGGCTAAATCTAATTAAAAAATAAAATGATTGTATTTAATTAAAATACATAAATAAGGGTGTATCCGATGATAAAATGATAGTAATTATCTCTTAGTGTCAAAATATTAACTCAAAATATATAAATTCATCTTATGTCATTCCATTAATTGGTTATGTCAATGATATGAAATAGAATTATTATAATTATATGGTTTCTATTCATATGATACCCTTGGTAGAATATTAGTAATAGGTAGATAGAGGATAAAGTTATAATTTTAGTTTTTATTCCATCCCATTCTCACTAATTTTGGAGGGAAGAAAAATACAAAGAGATAATAGAATTTGGTAGAATGGAATCTATCTATTTTTATTCCACTCCAATTTTATGAAATCCAAACAATTGAACAATTTAAAATTCCAACATATATATATCATAATCATTAAAGATAGAATTATTTAGAAATACATTTGCGTCGAATATATTATTAATTTATCATAAATTTTCATTTTATAGTATAACTTATGCTTAACAAATGAGTGCAGATTTTTAAATATAACTCAAAATTGTTTTTTTTTTTTTTTGGTTTAACGTCAACTAGCTACACAAGAATTTCTTTTAGAAATATATATATATTCTTCACTGTGGTATACATACATTTATTACACTGTGAAAAAAACTATCAAGTGAATGTGTACTCCTAAGCCCTTCATACTATCAAATTTATTAACTATTTTCAGTAACTTCTTTTTCAATTATTTTTGGTTTTATTTTTTATATTGCACGCATCTTATTGATAATCTATACTAGTTTAATTTTGTTTTACGTACGTTTCAGCGTATTACTAATTTTATTTTAGTTACTAATTTTAGGTATATGGACATATAGCAAGTTACAATTATTTAATTTAACTTTCTTTTTCTTAGTTAATAATATTTTTATTTATTTCATTTAATTGATGTCAATATCATCAAGATATATATATATATATATATATATATATATAAAGAATGATTAGAACAGAAAACAAAAAATTATTCTCAATAATAACAAAAATATAATTCCCTTTGCATATTTTAAGAATTTTATAAACTTTTTGCGCTCACACAAAAAAAAAAAGAAAAAAAAATGGTTGTGGCCAATAAAACTAAATCTTTTGTACACATCTTCATATTTCATAATAATTTCAAACATATATATAAAATAAGAAATAAATAGAAATATGGTTTAAAATAATTATACTAATATTTCGATACCCTCTCCTTCTCTCCATATTCAATCACGTTCACTTCAACCCAATTTAGTGTTTGAGTTCTAAACACTACAGAAAAAAAAAAAAAAACTTTTGAGTATTAAAGCCTTTTACTCCTTCATTCGTTTTTTAACTACCAACATGATGTTTGGATTACCAAATGTATAGGTTTTAAAATTGTAGAGTTATTATAAAATAGTGTGCGCTATATTTAAAAGCAACTATCTTCACCACATTGCTTCTCTTTTAATATTCTTTTCCTATTCAAACTATCAATTTTTCTTATAGCTTATCTTGCATCTTGCTATTTATTCATTCTTTCTTTACCTGTAATTTTTTAGATTATTTAAATACAAAACTGCATCTTTTATATTACCCCATTTTTTCAGTTGACTTTTGCTTTCTTCTTGGAACATTATTGGGTTTAAGGTTTTATCTCTCTTTTTTTCAATTTTTTAATAAAATGCAAATTTTACTCATTCTACTATTGTACTAATCCATGCGTATGGATTTTTGCATTAAATTCAAGAGTCTTAGCATAAACTTCCAAGAATTAGATGTAATATTCATTTAAAGAGTCAAAATGAATTGAGAGCATTTTCTAATAACTAAAAGAGTATCATACTTCTTGGGATTAAGTTAACCAAGAGTGCCTCCTCTAACTAGCTAAAAATAGATTTTTGAGTGATATTTTTTTTCTTCAGCTTCAAAAAGTGTGTTGAGCTTGGTTGTGCAATTCAATCTCTTCTATCACATAACACAAACACAAGGTAATCTATTTTCTTTCGGTACTTATTATTTTTGTACTTCTATGTCTTATTTATCTTAAATTTGAAAAAATTCATAGAAAATATTGCATTATTATTCACATCACAATTGTCATTTTGCATAACTTTACCTGACACAAAATTGCAAATAGTAAGCAATGAAAGTAGAGTTATAAAAAATTTCCAATTATTTAATTAACAGATATTTTTTTTAAAAAAAAATATTTTCCCAAATGAAAAATTCAAGCATTATGTTTTTCATACATCTTATAATATAAATAGCAAATGTGACTCTAAATTATCTTACTCTTGTGTATAAATAAACTCGATAGAAAAACTCATAATAGAAAAAGACTCACCCCAATCACCTGATCTCTTTTTTTTCTTTTTACACACTTAAAGAAATACAATAAATTTTTTTTTAATCAAAGAAATACAATTACTTTAGTAAGGAAATGTCATGAAAATTCCATATCATCACTTTGTATATTATTTACTTATTTTGTTTTATTGACTTCATGTGTTAGATTTTTATATTTGTTAAAATGGTATATGAGTTCATTCTTAAAAAAATTAATATATAATTCATAATATTATTTCAGGAAATAGATTCAGCGTATGTTTATTATAATATTTTTACCTTTTAATTTGATTAGATATGATATACCACTTTTAATTTTTGTTTGAAAAAAGTTTACTCTTTTTTAATTAACAAATAATTTGGCTAATAAACAATTTTTTTAAGAAAAAGTAGATGTAAATAGACGAATAAACATTATTATAGTATAAAAATTATTTTGAATTTGATTTTAATAGTACGTAAAAATAGTTTTCCGAAAAGTCTTATTAGTTAAAATTTTATTTTATATTAATCTTTCTAGAAGATATAACAAAAATCACTTATTTATACAATAAAATTAAAATTAAATTATATCTTCAGTTTCTGATTCTTTTATATTAATTTATGAAGGAATTGAGACTACAAATAAATTGTATTCTATTGCAAATTACAACGTCCAAATAAAGTTAGTAATGTTGAAACAAATACTCATAATTTAAATTAATTTAATTCCAAAAATTAATGGGGTTACGTATAAAATTCATTATTACTTTCAATAACAACATTTTCTATATAATATTGAAAACAGTACTGATAGTAGAATTTTACAGTGGAGTTTTTGTTTAAAATTATTGATTTTGAGATTTTTTTTTTTTAGATTTGTATTCTGTGAACAAATGACATCTAATGACACAATAAGAAAAATAATTTCAGATTTTAAATTAACTTAATTTATAAAAAGAATTAAAATTATGTATATTATACTCTATTTATAGTCATCAGATTAAAATAATTTAATTGAAAAGATTATGCTTTAAAATATTTAAGTAAAACAATAGTATGCTTAAAATTGTTCTTAAAAATATCTAAGAGTTGACTCTTTTACGTATAATAATATTTTTTTTATTCCATTTGATATCCAAACTATTAATGTTAAAAAATTTAAATGTTTATTATTTTTTGGTATGCTTTTATGTATTACTTTTTTATACATTTTTTATGTTAAAAATAATAGAAAAATACTAAACCACACTTTTGTTAAAAACTTCTAAACATATGAGTTCCAGCATTTTTGGGTTTTTTTTTTTGTTTTTGCTAATATCTTTGTGGTATGAATTATATGTTATTTGTCAACATTTTTTTTTTATTTTTTCTGACATGTTCTTAATTAGAATTATATTTAAAACTTTTGTATATTTCACACAAGCGAAAATATCAATGAAATGACTTTTACAGCTGAAAAAATAAATAAGGATAGAGGTTAGCTCAATTATATTTAAACTTCATCATATAATTATATTTAGTTTTAAAATAAAATAAAAATAATTATCTATTTAATCTTTTTAAATCCTTTATCTTTTTTAAACAATGGCTTATTATTAAAGACATCTCATATAAAGTAATAATAATAATAATAACACATGTGGGATGAAGAATTTTTCCGAAAAAGAGCAACACTGACTTCTTTAAATCACATTAATTAATGAGATTATGTAGAATTGTTGAATACTTGAAATTTTACTTGATTCCTAAATCATTATTTACAACTAAAAGAATGAGTGATGGTTATGTTATCCATGAACATAAATCTTGCATTAAATGTACAATGGTAAAAACTACTTATCATGCATTGGAGAGACTGGGTCAAAGAAACAAAAACTATTAGAGGAAGTAATATTAGTGCACAAATACTTATCCATCAAATAGTTTTGACAGCAAATGAGTCAAAGTAGCCTTTTATCTTATCAAAGAAACAATTTCCCTAGAAAACCTTGCTACGCATGACAATAAATAAAAGTCTAGGCCAATAATTAAATCATGTCATGAATCATTATATGTGGCATTATTAAAAATATTTCATCAAAAGAGTTGAAAATTCTTATAGTTTAGGAGGTTGTGAAATATAAAGACTATACCATAAATATAGTTTACAATGAAGTGCTTAATAAAGAAAATTATTTAACATATTCTTATCATATATAATTTTTAATAATTACAAATTTTTCTTTAAATATTAAATTTAAACTTAATCATCACAAAAAGTTTTGAAAAATCCGGTGCAATGCATCGGCTTAATTTCTACTAAAAACTAGAAGATAAACTGAAAACTTATTCTAGAGTTATGTCAGAACGAAATTCATAAATTCATTAAATTTACAATGAAATTCTGCAAGTTGATTAATTAGTAAATTAAATAATTGCCCGTCTTTTCATATTTATGTATGTACAAAAAATAGTGAACTGTCAAACCATTGCAATTCAACTGGCTAGCATAAAGGGAAACGGAGGATTTCATTGTTTTAGAGCTAAATTAACATATTAATTTTAATATAATGCGAGTATAAGGTGTCATCAATTAATTATGTAATGTTGTAAGAGTTTAATCTTAATATACTAATAGTTTAAAATTTTTTTACATTACCATTCAATCAATTTTTTTATTAGTATAATTTTTTAAATAATATAATAGATATGAAATTTAACAAAATTTACTGATATAGCAATGCATGATTATATGATCGTGTAAATAAGTTTTAGATTATATGTCTATAAAAATTATATATGATTTTAAATTAATTAATTAAAAATTAAATATCTGTATAGAAAACTATTACAATGTATAAAATTAATACCAAGCAATGGATTGGATATAGAGCCTCTTTGCAGAGAAGGTTATAATTCTCCGTTGCCTTTTGTCATTTAAGGTTACATGAGGGATAATGTTTACACCGTTTCTTTCTATCTGTTTCCTACGTGATCTTGATTAAATCTTCATGTTTACTAAGTGGACTTTCATATTTTATGGGTTTTTATTTCAATAATTAGAGTATACTCACCAATATGTAAATAAGAGTACATAATCATAGTCTAAGCATAACTATTACCAACTAATAACTTCCTATACATGTCAATCATCAACTGTATAAAGAACAAACACCTGCACTATACTCCTAGACAAACCAAATCAATCACCCTTACAGAATACAAAAATAATGCATATCAAATGTTCATCATATACCATCAGCACTTTACACCTTCAGCACACAATTTTGGTGCCTTAATTACGTGCTTGACCAATCAAAACCATTCCTCACTTGTTTCCAGCACAATATTATAGCAGCTGTCTTCTATACTCAGTCACTCGCTACCACTGAAAAAGCTGCAACATTGAAGCCTCTAGTCACCCAATCTTGAATCTAATGATGACTCCTCCATTGCAAATATTCCAGAGCAACTTCTGGCTGGTATACTTGACAAGCACAATGAAGTAGGGATGCTCCACCAAAATCGATCACAATACTTGTCATAACCAGAACTTTTAGATAGTAGGCAATCTGTTGAAACTCTGCTGAAGCTCTATCATCACCACCCCTTTTGCTTTAACAAGACAATGCCATATCACGAGATTCCCTCCATCAGCCAGTCAATATTGGACTTAATATTGTCAAATTTCAACATTTGCACAGCACCTATGACAAACCATGAAGGCTGAATTCGTGTTGGACTTAGAAACCGATTCACAATATAATTAAATAATGCTAATGTATAGCAATGAGCACTAAAATAAATCTGATAGAGTTATATCTATACCAATCGGTGTAGCGCATATAAATAGTAATTCATGATGGAACCCACTGATCACTGTTCATGGAACAATACTATTCACACAAGATCAAGAAATTTGCACATCAAATTTTTAACGTCGAAAGTTCCAAATACCAGAGGTAAAAACCATGGGTCAAATTCCGAAAAATATTCGACTATATTAAGGATAATTATAAAATATCTTTTCCACAATCTCCAACCCAAGAGGTAAATCTAGTATATCCCGGTGAGAACTCTCCTATTTAAACACTACAATTTTGCAGTACCAAGGAGTAATAGAGATGATACCCAAAATATTCCCAGTATATATACCCACAGTCTATACTCTTTGGGATTTACTCACACTCTCTAATTTTCTCTCTCACTTTCAGAAAAATAATACACTCTCTGTATATTTTTCTCTCTCTACAAGTCTTGTTTCTTCGCTGCTTTGTTTTGTGTCTTCAACTACTTCCTTACCTCTATTTATATAAGCTCCTGTAATGTAAACACGATCTACGTATTACAGCTGCAGGAGAAATTTTCATTACACAACTCTCGGCACCGAAATTGCTTCACACGTGCACAGTAATTTTTACTGTTCACCTGTGGAAAATTGGCTTCCTCTCCCTGTTTTTTCCTTTCATTCAACATGGTGGACCCCGTAATTCTCCCCTTCCAGCCGATGGGGAAATAATCTGATAGCAATAATTTGGGATCCATGTCGATCAACTCAGCACAAAATTGAAGCTTATCTCGTGCTACAACTTTTGTCATCATGTCAGCAGGGTTTTTATCAGTGTGAATTTTTTCCATCTTAAATTGCTTTTCTTCTACTGCTTAACGCAGCCAATGATACCTGACATCAATGTACTTCATCCGCGAGTGATACATCGTATTCTTACTCAAATTCAAAGCACTTTGACTATCGTAATGGATAATAGACATATTCTACTTCATTCCCAATTGTTCAAGGAATCTTTTCAACAAAAATATTTCTTTTTCAACTTCAGTCATAGCAATATATTCTGTCTTAGTAGTGGACAAGACAACACACTTATATAATTTTGACTGCTAAGACACAACTCTACCTACAAAAATAAACACAAATCTAGAAGTAGATTTCCCACTGTCCCAATCACCTGCCATATCAGCATCTACATAGCCTTCCAAAATTGGATCTGGTCCTCCAAAGCATAAACACATTATCAAACTACTCTTCAAATATCTTAAGATCCACTTCACAACTTCCCAATGGTCTTTACTTGGATTGGAAAGAAACTTGTTGACAACTCCAACTGCATGAGCGACATTTGGCCGAGTACATACCATAGCATACATCAAACTCCCAACTGTCTAGAGGATTAAGGAATATCAGCCATAGCTTTCTTTTCTTCATTAGTACTGGGACAACTCCTTTTACTGAGTTTGAAATAACTGGCCAATGGTGTGCTAACTACTTTAGTATTCTTTATATTGTATCTGCCTAGAACCCACTCCACATATCTTTTCTATGACAACCAAAGCTTTCTAGTTATCCTGTCTCACAAAATCTACATACCTAGAATTTGCTTTGCAGGGCCTAGGTCTTTCATATCAAAAGACTTTGATAGCTCCTTTTTCAAATCACCAATCATCTTTGCTTCCTGTCCTACTATCAACATATCATCTACATATAACAGAAGAATTATCAACATATCACCTAGAAATGTTTTAACATATAAACGGTGATCTGGATCTGTGGTACATCTATGACCCACCATGAATGAGTCAAACTTCTTGTACCATTGTTTAGGAGCCTGCTTCAATCTATACAAACTCTTTTTCAATCTGCAAACCATGTGCTCCTTTCCAGCCTCCTTAAATCCTTTTAGTTGATCTATATAGATTTCTTCCTCCAAATCACCATGGAGAAACACAGTCTTCACGTCTAACTGCTCAAGCTCCAAATCCAAGCTTGCCATCAATTCGAGAATCACTCAAATATAACTCATTTTGACAACTAGAGGAAAAATCTCATCAAAATCTATTCTTCGCTTTTGACCAAAGTCTTTCACAAACAAGCGAGCCTTATACTTTACTAGCTTATTGCCATCTTTCTTTAGCTTGAACACCCATTTATTTTTTAAAGCTTTCTTACCTTCGGGGAGTTTTACCAGCTCATAAGTATTGTTCTTCTGCAAGGAATCCATATCTTCTTGCATGGCTTTCATCCACTGAATTTTATCCTTATGAGTCTGAACATCTTCAAAACTCTCTAACTCCCTAATATCAATGAGAAAGACATACTCCGATCTGGGATATTTGCTGGATAGATATTGCATTCTATTAGATCTTCTGAGCTATGTTGTACGAGCTTGCTCCCCTTGCTCAACACCTCCTTTATCTTCAACATCATCAACTGCTGGCTCATTACCAGTCCCATGGTCTTGAACCTCTCCCTCAGCTGTGGTATTTTCTTTAGGAAGAGGGACTGGTATAAAATCAACCTTATAACTAGATTCATTAGTTTTCTTTGGAATGGCAGAATCTGACATATGTTCTTGCTCATGAAACACTACTTCTCTACTTCTTATAATCCTCTTCTTTTTTGGATCTCATATCCTGTAGTCAAATTCCTTATCTCTGTAGCCCATAAATATGTAAGGAATGACTTTATCATCAAGCTTCTATCTCTACTCCTTATTTACATAAGCAAAGACTTTGCATCCGAATACCTTCAAATGAGAGTAACTAACATCATGTCCAGACCAAACTCTGTTTGGAATGTCAAAGACCAAAGGAACAGATGGAGATCTTTTAATTAGGTAGCACAGCGTTTGAACAGCTTCATCCCAGAATGGCTTAGGCAGCTTAGCCATTCTCAACATATATATGATTTTCTCCATAATGGTTTTGTTGATTCTTTTGGCTACACCATTATGATATGGGGTGCTAGGAACCAGCTTCTTATGCCTGATGTCATGTCCAAAGCAATAGTTTTTGAATTCATGGGAAGTGTACTCTTCTCTATTGTCACTGCAAAGGCACTTCAAAGGTTTCTCAGTTTCTTTCTTCACCATGGCATGAAAAATTTTGAAGTATTTAAAGACCTAGTCCTTCCTCTTTAGGAAATAAACGCACACTTTCCATAAAGCATCATCAATAAACGTCACAAAATATCTACTACCACCTAGAGTCTCTACCTCCATGGGATCGCATACATCAGAGTAAACCATATCCAAAATATGTTTCAACTTCAACTTTTTGCCGAAAGACACTCTATGATGCTTGCCAAATAAACAATGATCACAAGTATTTAACTTTGTACCTTTGGCATAAGGAATGAGGGATTTTTTAGCCAAAATTTACAATCCTTTTTTACCCATATCAGCCAGTCTTTTATGCCACAAAGTTGGTGAAGCATCGTCCTCAACTGCATTCAACCATCCGATTGCTTAACTTGAGTCTTGTAAAAAGTGTTGTACGTTATTCCTCTGACAATCACTATCGAACCTTTGGAGAGCTTCCACTTGCCATCACCAAAGTTACTATGGTATCTTGCTAAATCTAGAACATGCATGGAGATCAGATTCATGCATAAATCCGGCACATGTTGCAAGTTCTTCAATGTTAGTGTACATCCTATATTTGTTTGAATGCACACATCACCAATTCCCACAATGTCAGAATTACTTTTATTACTCACATTCACTTTGTCAAAGTCTCCTTCTTTATACACTGTAAAGAATTCTTTGTTAGGAGTGGCATGATACGAAGCTGCTGAGTCAACAACTCATTCAACACATGAATCTGCAATATGACATTCTTCATCTACAAAAGAGAGCAACACTAATTCCCCATTTGTCACATGGGTCGTAGTGCTTTTCTTATCAACCACATCCTGACTTCTCCAATTTTTATTGTATCTGTTCTTCCAAACCTTGCAATTCTTTTTTATATGCCTTTCTTCGCCGCAATGGTAACATTTAAACATTCTCCTTAACTGGGATTGCAATCGATCTTTTGGTTTTTTGGATGGCCTTCTACTCTTGTTTCTCTTCCTATTCTCTGTGACGAGGGCCTGAGAATTATTTACTCTCATCAAGTCTCTTCTTTTGGTTTCTTCATTGAGCATATTGTCTTTGACTTGGACTATAGACAATTTCCCACTTGAAGCAGAATTGCTCAGTGACACCACTACGGTCTCCCAACTATCTGGCAAAGAACTCAAAAGTAATAGTGATTGTAACTCATTATTCAACACTATTTGCTTGGTGTTTAACTGATTCACCATATCTTGGAAGTCAGTCAAGTGCTCAGCAACAGACCTTTCATCTTTGTACTTGGGATTCACCAGCTTCTTGATTGTGAAAGCTTTATTTTGTGCAATCTTTTCTCATAGAGATCTTGTAAAATCTTCCACAAAGTATGGGCATTCGTCTCTGTGGCCACATGGTGGAATACACTAATATCCACCCACTACCTAATTAATCCAATGGCCTTTTGGTGCATCCTTTTCCAATTATCTACTGTTACATCGATCGGCATCTCCCTTCTCTACAGGATCATATCGATCTTTATCGAAAAGTATATCCTCCATTTTTTGCTTCCAAATGGAGTAACTTCCTATTGTCAACTTGATCATGGTATCCATGGTCTCCTCCATTTAATTTACATAGCACAATCCTAAGCTCAACTTGGAGCTCTGACCACTTGTTGGGCTCAGGAATTGATTCACGGTATAACTAAATGATGTTAATGTATGACAATAATCACCAAAATAAATCTAATAGAATTAAATCTACCAATTGACGCAATGCATCAATAATAAATATCAGGATGAATAATAATTCACGGTGGGACCCACTTTGTCACTATTCATGGTGGGACCTGCTGGTCACTATTCATAGAATAATACTATTCACACATGATAAAAAAATTTGCACACCAAATTTTTAATGTGGAAAGCTCTTAATATCGGAGGAAAAAACTATGAGACAAACTTCAAAAATATTCCACTATATTCAGGATATATACAAAATATCCTTTCCACACTCTTCAACCCGAGAGGTAAATATAGTATATCTGGGTGAGAACCCTCCAATTCAAACACTATAATTTTGCAGTACCAAGAAGTAATAGAGATGATACCTAAAATATTTCCAGTGTATATACCCACACCCTACACTCTTTATTTTTTCCTCTCACTCTCAGAAAAATAATACACTCTCTGTATATTTTTCTCTCTCTACAGCTCTTGTTTCCTCGCTACTTTGTTGTATGTCTTCAGCTGCTTCCTCGCCTCTATTTATAGAGGCTCTTGTAGTGTAAACGTGATCTGCATATTACAGCTACAAAAGAAATTTTCGTTGTGCAACTTTCGACACCGAAATTACTTTATGCGTGCACAATAATTTTTACTGTTTACGTGCGGAAAATTGGCTTCCTCTTACTGTTTTTTTCTTTCATTCAACATGGTGGGGCCCATTGCTAGACCCCACACTTCGATCCTTAACCTAACAAATGTTCTCAATTAACAAGCCCATATTCCATCACTATCACTCCTCAACATATATGTCTTTTCACAAAACACACACACACCTAGTTTTTTACATGTACACACATACCCATCCCATGTTTGCCACACCTTAAAGACTTTGCACTTTCTCTTATCCTCGTCTCATAGGAATTTCACTCAAAATTTTCCTCACACCTCACACTAAGTGTTTAAGTATATCACTCTCAAGATCCCCTCACCATTCATTCAGTATGTATCACTTAAACCTCACATCCCTCCATCTTCTGTCGATGAGATGATGACACTTGGCTAATGTGAATGCATATATATCATCAGATTTTTTGAAATCTTTTTAGGTTGTATCTGAGTTTGATCTTTGGAGGAAAGAAAGAAAAGAAGGAATCTACAGTGTAAAGTTTTAAAATTGTACTCTATGAACTCTCTCCTTACTTTTTTTCCCCTCCAAAATTAAATTCACAAACACTCTAAATAGATAATTTTTTCACAAGATAAAGTTTAGAATGGTATAAGTATTGTTTTCCAGTATAGTCAAGGAAGACCCCATCTTATTTGAGGATTTCTATAAAGAACTACATAATCGCTCTACTAACAAGATTTTTACACCAGTTAGTAGATTCGAACCCACGACCTTATGTGATACGAGCCACACTTTAATCAATTGTGCCCACATGGTGTTCTTAGTAAAGTTGGGAGAAATGGAAAAACGAACATGCGGGATATACAGTAGGAATCAAAACTTTCTGTTTGAAGCCAAGCAACACTCCAAAAAGGTGCAACTTTTATAGGCTATTAGCCATTTCTTTTCCCTCAGTTTTTTGGGTCAAAGGTCATTTACTAATTAGCCTACCTAAGATGTCCACGGGATTTCTGAGTGAACTCCACTTCAATTTTGGGGTTATTGATGGCCGTAAGGCCCATAGACCATGATGGGTTGGGTTGCTTAAAACATTGAAGACCGAATAATTGATAATAGGGCCCAAACCATATTGATTTTATGTACTCATTGATTTTTTGGTTACAATGTTCTCATTGATTTACTTGAACTGAAAAAAGTGCACTGCGAAAATTTGGCAAAAAAGATTGTAAAAATAATTCCTCGTTTTAACGATTCTTTTATTCATTTAGTGTATACATAATAATAATAATAATAATAACAACCTGATTTTGATTAAATTTTAGTATAATTATTTTAAAACTTCATTTGGATACACATTATTACATTACTAAATAAATTTGTTTGTATACTTAAAGGCCCTGGTTTTAAAATAAAAAAGGTATATTATTAATTAATAAAATAATGTCCGGCATATTTATTTATTTTAAAAATTTAATAATATTAATTTTTATAAAAATAAATATATTTATTGACCAAAATTAATGTATAGTTAATATATATGATTATTAGATCGATGCTAATTTGTTCTTATTTTAAAAAAAATTAAATATTTTTCACTTAATTCTTCATAAACTAAATTGGGATTTAATAAAAAAAATCACACCACGAATAAAATTAAAATTAACATAAGCTACTATCTAACCAACGTTTGTCCCTTAAATAAAATGAACTATCAGCTAAATATGGAGAAATTATTCCTTCCATTTCACAATAATTCTTAAAAATCAAACAATACACATATTAATGAAAATAAATTTTTTTGGTAAATATATAAAATTAAATAAATTGATAAGGTTATCCTTTTATAATGATTATTACTCATCTTTGTAAATATGTTGATTATTTAACTAACACATTTATATTAAAAGTATATATAGAAGAAAAAAATTAATACTACTTAGATATGGTAAATGAATAAATATTCTGAAATATGAAAAAGTAAAAAATTGACAATTATTTTAAATAGAAGGGAGTATCAAATATTTATATAACATAAAGTCAAATTGTGTATAAAGTAATTTATCATTAGTTTGTATATTTATTTAAAATTTAAAATATCATTTTATAAATATATCAAATTATAGTATTATTTGATGATTTTAGAAAGGATTTTATCAATCAATGTCCTATTGACAAAGGATACCAAATAAGTTCTAAAATTTTATAGTAGATGCTAAGATTTAAAAATATAAAAACTTACCTTTTTAATATCAATATTTTCTTTTTAAATTCTTTAAATAACACACTTTGAACACTGGTTAGAAAAATTTCTGAAAATCTAATAATTTTTCGATGATTGCACGTTTCTCCGTTTCTGTCTTTTTCTCCGGTTACGTTGAGTTAAAAGTTGAAAACTCTGATCACCAACGTGTATACTATATACGCACCACGTGTTGGAGTGGATCCCATTTTTTATGCGGTGGTTGGCCCGCACATTACATTTCCAAATCAATTGCATCAAATGAATTGTGTTATTTGTATTAATGAAATTTAAAATATTATATTGATTAATATATTATTTATAATTAGATAAAATATAAATTTTATTTAAATAGAATATATTTTTTATTTAATAATAAATAAGATATGAATTAATTTAATATCACATATTTTATGAGTATAAATAATTTTTTTTAAAAGAAATTGACTGTTGAAATGCCTCTTGCACTTCAACACGATACCTAATCATAGCGTCTGGATGGGTTAATTATAAAACTAAAATTAATTTTATGTTTGAATTTATCAATTAAAAATTAATTTTTGAAAAAAAAATGAAAACAATTTAAAATAACATATTTTATTTAGATACCATGAAAAGAATTTTTTATATCCATATCATATTATATTTTTTCTGTACCAAAAGTATAATGTTTAAGAATTAAATTAAATTTAATAAAAATATCATATTCTCAAAATTATCAACTTTTATTCATAATCAAGATGTTAAAAAAAATATTTTTAAAACTTTTTGATACGAATAAAATAATTAAAAATTATAATCAACTTTATTAGTATTTATCAAATACACCAGCTTATATAGAAAGTAGAAAAAGTGTGTTGAAAGAAAATTTATGTTTACCAAACAAGAACATAGTGGATGATTGAAAAAATTAATAATTTAGAGTTTATGTAAGAAGATATACATACGTATATTATGGAAATATTTAATAAGTATTTTCCTTAACTTTTAAAAATAACAATCATAATTATACACTTCACTATATCTAGCATCTAAAATATGAGGCAATTTTTTCAACAACTATATACATTGAAAATAATAGTAAGAGCTTTATTTGCATGAATGACTTTTCAAGCAGTAACTGAAACATTTAGAGTGTGTTTGGATTGATTTTTTTTTCTTAAGTGAACCACTTATTTAAAAAAAAAAGTGATTCAATATATTTTTTTTGAGTGTTTGTATTGACTACCTAAAAAATACTTCAAATTTAAAAATTGATAGAACCATTTTTTTTAAAAGCTAGTCAAATCCAACTTCTAAATAAGTGGAAAGTAGAAGTAGCTTTTAATAAAATTACATTCCAAAATTATCCATCGGTATTATTTATAATTATAACCCTAAAAATCATTGATAAATTCTTAAAACTATTTCTTTCTTTTAACTCCTCACGGTTACACACACACCCCTTATGCTCATACTCACCCTATCACAAATTTCAAATAAGCCTACACTCTAACTCTGTTTCAGGTTTTATTTTTTTAAAAAATATACCCATTTTCATTTATTTTTTAGAGATACCCCTAACCATATTAGAGAGGAAGATTGATATTTACCTCATTTTGAAAATTGTATTACAGTCATAGATGACACTCATATATCCACCAATATACCAATTGAAAATATACACCTTTGACATGTAGGAAAGATATATAAAGCACCAATGTGCAAGGTGTTTATGATGGAAGAATTGAGGAAAAATATAAGAAATTGGTTACCAATAAAATGTGTCATGAGTGTTTTTACATTGTTAAACTTTTATTCTTCTCCTTATAAAAAATATTTTTATTTATATTTATCTAAATATATTTGTAAATACTTTTAATAATTACTTGTCAAATTGTCTATCTAAACGTAAAATAATTTTTTTTTAAAAAAATATATCTACAAAAAACTGTTAAGAAAAAAGTATTTTTTAAAAGTTAATCTAAACACACTCTTAATTATATTTACTAATGTAATAATGTCAAAAAAAATTAAAATTAAACTGTAGTAATAAGTTTTTTTTATAGCAACTCTAATAATAATAATAATAATAATAATAATAATAAATGAAGCTTAATCACTAAGCATTAGCACCCTTCTTATACTGCTGTATAAATCCTGACTCTGAAAACAGTGAACACCACCACCATCATCATCTTCATCTTCATCTTCATCAGTGATTCAGTATCATCATCAACCTCAACCATGGAGTTTCCCCACCACCACAACCACCACCACACTCACCACCACAAGAATGAAGAAGAAAACCCTCCCGTTTACCCTCCTCCAGGAACAACAACAACCCCCTTCCACCACAACGACCCTTACCCTCCTCACCAACCACCACCGCCACAGCCACAGCCACCCTTCTATGGTGTCCCTCAACCACCACCACCACATCCCCATGAGCCAGTTCCCCAAGTGTTCCACACCTCTCATGTCCCCCCACCACAACCAGGACACCATGGCTACCCATCAGCACCAGCATATGATCCTGCTTATGGTGCCAACGCTGCTTCTGCTCGCCATGTCTCTCATGAGAATGAGGCTGTCACTGTTCACCACGTCTCTCATGAGACTCGCCTTCCCCACCATGACAATTTCTCTTCCTCTTCTGTCACTGTTCACCATGTTGGCCATCACTCTGAACTATCCAACAAGCCCACTGTTAAAGTGGTCACCAAGGCTGATCCGAACTACTCTCTCACCATTCGTGATGGCAAGGTCATTCTTGCACGGTCTGATCCCAGAGATCAGTACCAGGTAGCGATGCTTCTCACTCACATCAAAAGAACAATGCCACGTTTATGGAATCTTTGACAGAAATCATGATGGTTTTTTGATGAAATAAGATAGAATGATCCGATTATTATTTTAAAGTCAACGATCATGATACTGACAACAAAATTTCGGCAAAGATCTTGTCTGTGAGGCATTTTTTTCATCACAAGATATGAATTTTTTTAAATTATTATTATTATTATCATTATTGGGGTTGCTGACTTTGTTGCTTTTTTTTCATTCTTTTTTTGTTTGGTGGTTGTAATTGATGTCTTTTGGGGGTTTAGCATTGGTACAAGGATGAGAAGTACAGCACAAGGGTGAAGGATGAAGAAGGTTGCCCTGCCTTCTCTCTGGTCAACAAGGTCACCGGTGAGGCCATCAAGCATTCCATTGGTGCCACTCATCCAGTAAGATCTCTTTCCCCTTTGAGTTTGTGTTTGCAATTTGCATCTTCAACAAATTCGTGTATTTAATTGGTACACTAATGGTTGCAATTCTGATTATTCCATTGGGATTTTGGATCTGGTCCTTAGGGTATGTTTGGTTGGGATAAAAGTAATTACATATGAAATTCATACATGAAAATTTCTAGCCCACCCACTTTTATCCCCAAATCAAACACTCCTTTTAGCTCATCAATGAACTATATAGACATATCTAGATTATTAAGAAGGAACTACCTGTACTGGGTCTCTGATCAATGAATTTCCTTCAAATGGTGTCACATTTTCGGGCCAATGTTTCTAACCTCTGTAGGTGAAATGTGATAGAATTGGAATGTGCTGTATTTTGCAGCAAGTGGATACCATTCTCTAAGAATATCTAAATGTTCGGTTCCTTCGACTTGCAGCCTATAACCTAAAGACTGTTCTAGATTTTTGGTTTCAAATAAAATCAAGGGATAATGTCTACCCTGAGGGCCTTCCTCATTAGCTTAATAATGAGTTTCTTGAAGCTTTATGCATATGAACTGAGGTTGTGTGAGCCGTGATGTTCTGATGTACAAATTACCAAACTGGTTTTGTTGGGAAAACTGCTGCCTGTTGAGTCTTTAATGCAATGATGCCTTTTATTTGTTTGTGTATCTCCTTTCTTCCAATATAAACAAAAAAAGTAAGTTCAAACTTGAATAAATAGAAATGTTATGACTTATGACACAAAAATAGTTTTGGTTCAATTCTTGTTTGGTATTTTCACTGGTAATTCATCTGTTAGTACCACTATAAACCTTCACTTTGGATTGTGACTTGTCTTGACCTAGGAATGCAATAACACACCCAGCCCAGGAACTCTTTGGAACTGAAAAAGAACATTGTAATAGTAACTCTTTTGTTCTTTCAAATTTGACAATTTGATTCACCAATGATGCACTTAACATACTGTTATGAATTTTGAGCTTTTATGATCGAGTTGTATAATAATGTGTCACTACTAGTATATGTCAGAATGGGGTTTTCCCTGTAATTTGCTTTAATGGTGAAAAACATGGAATATAAGGGGATGGGAGATGATAGCAATGTTACAAACACATTCTCTCCTACCCTATCTTCTATGCTATCTCTCTGGTAATTTCTTATATACTAAAGGATTTTCATAATTGTTATGTAGGTTAAGCTGGTACCTTACAAACCAGACGTTCTTGATGAGTCCGTTCTGTGGACCGAGAGCAAGGACCTGGGTGATGGCCACAGAGCTATCCGGATGGTCAACAATATTCATCTTAATGTAGATGCTTATCATGGTGATAAGCATTCTGGAGGGGTGCATGATGGCACTACTATAGTCCTCTGGAAGTGGAACCGTGGTGATAACCAGCGCTGGAAGATCATACCCTACTGTAAGTTTTCCATAACACAAAATTCCTAACAATGCTCTATTATGCCTGTGCCTTTCTGAGATGCCTTCTAAATGCTTTATAGTTTTATGATTTTATCATCAAACAATAAATATCCTGTGTTCGAATTTAGATGTTTGTTGTGTGATCTGGATTAACAGATTCAAAATCATCTAAAGTGAGAATCCTCGTAAAGTGATTAAAGGGTGTTTAACCTTTCACTTTCTCACTTTAAGGGGAATCTTACTTTAGAAGATTGAGATCCAAAATTAACCGTTGTCTGAGACCGTTGCATCCTTTGAGGTATCTCATCGGTAGATGGAAGAATTTCAATTTTTGGCTGCGACATCTTTCTGTTATCCCCGGAATGCTTCTGAATTTATTTTTTTTTGGGTCTACTTAAAAGCTTTGTAGCTTATAATCCAGATACAAAATAGTTGACATCCTTTTTGTTGCTTATAATATGCCTCAACAATTCCCAGAATCGTACCTCTTCATTGTTTTTTTTTTTTTTTTTTTTTTAACGTATTTGATCCTCCTTTTGAATGCTAATGCAGGAGTAAATTGATGGAGTTTTATGGCTTTGGAGGTGCATTATCGTCGTTGAGTTGAGAAGACATTTGGCTCGTGTTTAGGTGCTTGTATTTTTAAAATACAGTTTCTTTTTTTTTTTCTGGAGTATAAATGTTTTCTGATGCAGCTAGTGCTACCAAGCAACCAGAATAGATCTTTCAATAAAATAAGCGCGTTTATCTATTACGTACATGTATGTAACTGGTGAAGGTGCTGAGTCTTTGTCTTTATATGTGACTCAGTGTTGAACCATTACTGGTGTTTTTATCTCTATCACTATTAAACTATTATGTGGAGTACAATGTAACCGACCACCATGTGGTTCCAAACTTCCAAATTTTCGTTTTTCTAGATCGTGGATTAACTGTATATAGGTTGGACCGTTGCACATCTATGCACTTGAACAAATAGCGGGTGAGAAAGATGGAACGAAAACAAAACATCACATGTTTATAAACTTTAGGTTTAATTCGTATTTTTTTTTGTTGGTAATTTCACTTAACTTTTAATTATGTTTCTATAATTTAAAAATATTATCAAGTTTTTATATTGTATAAAAGTTTTCAATAAAGTTTCTATGATGTATAAATTTTTTTAATCAAGTACATTTATTTTTTGAGAGTATAGCTTATAGAGATTTGATCATAAAATTTTTAAGTTATAAATTAAATTTTTTTTTATAGTATATAGATTTAATTACAAATTAATGTATAGAGATTTGATTGAGAATTTTTTGTATAGCACTGAGACTTGATAATAAATTAGTAAACAAGTAAATGTTTATTTTGATCATTGAAATTGTGTATGATTTTACTTTCTGGAATTAAGAAAATATCATTTTATTTCTTGAAATTTTAAAACGTGGTTAAAATTATTTCTTATACTATTATTCTCAGAATAATTTATCGTAATTTTAATTATTAAATTAATAATTTCTTAATTTTAAGGATTAAAGTAAATTATATATATAATTTTAGGAATCAAAGTAAACTTTTATTTATTATTAGAGATGTAATTGAAAATTAAGTGAACTAAAGGTGCCTCTGAAGTAATCAAACTATGTTGGTTTTACCTAGGTCTTGAATTTGAGATCATTGATTGATTAAAAGAAAGTAGCACCTGGTGTTGGTTTTCGAATTGTATTTGTCTCTTGCAGGCTCCGTTGGCATGTAGATGAATATTTCACAGTTGCATATCAAAGTGTGAATGTGTAGAAAACAAGATAAATTCAATTATCAATCAAATAATAAAAAAATATGAAGTTGAGAAGTGATGTGAATTAAAAATGGTAAAAAAAAAAAAGATAAAATATTCAAATTGATCCATTAGAAATTAATCCTTAGATTTTTTTTTAGTTTTAAATTAGTTCCTTGTACTTTAAAAAATGGGACAAACTGATCTGCCCATACAATTATATATAGTATTTTTTTTTAATTTTAAAGATCTGTACAAAGAGATTAATTAAAAATTCTCCCTTTTTTTAAATATGAGGGATAAATTTGGAAAGATTAAAATTTGAACAATTAATTTATCCTCTGATACATTTCTGATGAGATCAATTTGGATATTTACTCAAATTATAAGGATTTGAAGTAATCTGAAACAATTCAGGATCTCCGATTCTCCTCACACCAACTCTCTCTCTCTCTCTCTCTCTTCAGCCTCCCTGCCTCCATCGAAATCAGTTGGCAGCTCTCACCTTTGCTCCCTTCACTTCCTTCGTTTTTTTTTTTTTTTTTGTGTTTTTGGTCGAGCTTCACTTCCTAGGCTATTCATTATTTTTTGTTTTGGTCGAGCTTCACTTCCTTCGCTATTCATTTTTTTTGGTCTGAACGCTATTCCTTATTCAGAGTTTTTTTTTGGGTACATATTATTCAGTGTATTTGTTGGGCCAGTGTTAGTTGTTGGGCCAAGATATACTTTTGAACCCAAGACGCACGGAGAACGGCTACCTTGGGCGGCAAGTTTGTAGCTCGCCTCAGTTTTGTGTTTGCCCGATAGTCTTTGCTTCGGACTCTGCAATTCAACAGTGATCTATCTTCTCCTTGACAAAAAACTATCATCAGATTACATCACCATTTCATTCCTCGAAAATACTCCTCATGTTCCCGCCGCATTCATGCCATCATATAAGGGGAAGCAAATTTTTTTTCTTTTGCTTTGCTTTTTTCGGATATGATACATGGGGAAGAGTTTATTGCAATTTGCCTGTGTGTCTATCTTCACTTGCAGGTAGGTAGGGTTGGGCAAAATAACATTATCAATCTTGTTATTTTATTGCAAGTAGATCATACTGTCATTAATTTAACATTATCCGGAAGTATTAGACTCAATTTTTTTTTTTTTTTTTGCTGGTGAAGTGACGTAAAACTCATTAGTTCTTATTTAGTGGAACTTCAAAATTAGTTGTTTTAAAATTCAGATTGTGATGATAATTTTTTATTGGGCAAAATACAACTCCTCTCTTAAAAGATGGTTTTTTTTTTTATACTCCCATCCCTCTATTTTTAAAAGTACACTTTCTTCTCCTAAAAAGATTGATGTATAAAAGCTAAATTTTAATTTATTTCCAAATATTTTATTAACTCTCGATTTTCTCATACTCATTATTTTATTTTTATCAAAATACCCTTTAGTAATAGTTTTATATAATAGTTTTTTTTCAAATTAAAATATATCTAACTTATAATAATATAAAATATTGATATACTTATATCAAAAAGTATTTATTTTAATTTCAAAATTTTAATATATTAAGAGAATAATTTTTTAATAGTAACAATAATTTCTAAAAAAAATTTAAAATATAAAAATCACACTATTAATTTTTAGAATAGTAATGCATATAAAAACTTATTTGTTCATTTTGTGTATAAAAATGAATTATGAAGATGAAAAATAGAAGACTTTATTGTTACTACAAAAATATAATATTTTAAATTTAATAATTGAGAAAATGTATAATTTTTATTTTAAAAAATTACAAATTATTGTTACTATCTATTATTTTTATTATTATAAATTTGTTTTCTTAATATAGTAATAATTTTAAAGAAGCCTGGGCTAGGCTTTGGTTTAAATAGGTTTGAGGTGATTCCCAAAATCTAATTTGAGCTTGGACTTATTATTTAACATGTGCCCTTTTTATGATCTTAACCTAGTATTCTTAAAAGTTTAACCTGACCCAAAAGCCTATTTAAGAAGATTATTTGATTATAATTTCTTGTAAAAAAAAAAATCAAAATGGCTACTCTTAAATTAGTAAAAATACTTATGAACATATAAAAAAATATTTTTAAATTAATTAAAATATTTTTATTGAAATATTTGTTGGGCCTAATAAGTTGCTTTCATTGTCTAGAGTCTAGTCTATTTAGCAAAAAAAGGTGATTTTTCAAAAAGTTTTAGCCTAACTTGTTTACTAAATAGACTAGGTCAAACTAGGTCAAATGTAGACCAAGATGAAGGCCTCCGATCAGTGGTCTGACCTACTTTCACCCCTAAGCTTAGCTTAAAGAGAAGGGGAATGTATGTTTTCGCTAGAAATAGAGAAAATGGAGTGTAATAATATCATCTTTCAAAAGAAGAGATTGTATCTTATCCTTTTTTTTTTCTTATGGAAGTTTGACATATTCTCTTGGGAGCATTTGTTTCAAGGTATACTAAGCTATTCTTGGAATAATTGTTGTAAGTGAAGTAAAGAGTGCACGAGAAGTGAGGTTGAATCGTGCAACTCAAAAACGTTTTACTTTCTGAAACTTTTAAACGAATTCTATAAAGTGACTTATGAAGTGTACAGAAAACAAGTGTGTTCAGTATGATCAAACACAGATAAAAAACAACACACAATGTAGTTTATAAGAAATAAGATATGAAGGGAATCACACAAGAAATTTATATTGGTTCAGTTAGGCTTGCCTATATCCACTCCTAACAAAACTTACTGAGAGTTTCATTGAAACACCTTTATTGTACAAGAGATCAACAAGATAGTCTTTCTCTAGCCTTTTCATGTTGTCAACAATGAGCAATCAGTAGACTCGACTCTCACTTATAAGTATTTTTTGACTAGCCTTTTATATATTGAGTTGCTCTCTATACATAATAACCATGAAAGCTATATCATTTAAATACAATTCAAGAATAAGATAATGGTAAACCAAAATGCAAAATGATCATCTATGGTCTAGGACGCTGCCCGCTTTGTCATTAGAGCACTCTATAGCAAGAATCAAAATATAGACTTCACTCCAAGTGAAGCTTACCAACTAAGAACTCTAATACTGCTGGGGAGGAGGAGGTAGCTAAGAAGGATCCGCAGTAGCTGCAATATATACATAGGGGAAAAAGGAGACTGATGAGTTTTATCTAAAACTTAATGGGTGAATTCTCACCGTAACCCCCTTCGTGGGCAACAACATACATATAATCATAACAATAAAAACAAAGCTCTAAAATGTTTCATATTTACATACATATTAATTTAAAATCATAAATTTCTCTAAATCATAAACAACAATATTCTAATATAGAAACATGGATCTCTGATTATGTACAATATAATGTGGCATAACAATATAATTCTCTGGTTATGCATACTAAATATGATATAACCAATTCTTTGATATCTATGGGTTCCCTAAGGATTCGAATTAGACACCTAACTAGGTTCTATTTTTGATATCCCTGGGATAAGATTGTCCCTAAAGACAACTTGGTACGAAGGTTAACAATGGCCCACAGCCATTAACTCACTATCTGTTTCTTTATAGTTATCATCTAGTCTTTAAATCACAAAATTAAGTGTTTTCTCTAAATCTATGTATTGGGCTCTGCTCGAGTTTGAAAGCCACATCATATAAATATTCTACTCTTGAAATCATTATAGTAGTCATAAAATCTCTAAATAATCATATTCGTAATCAAACTCTTTAACAAAATTGTTTAAGCAACAAACGGCCTATGAGTTTTCTTAAAATGTATTGCATGCTCTTTGAAACCCATAATTTTCGTAAACTTGATAAAATCGACAATACTCTATAATCTTTATGAAATAGCCTCTAAAATCTTGCATTTATGCTACAATCTAAAAAAAATATCCCTAATGATCAACATAGAGATCACATGATTGAACCTACTCCTCTGGAGGGAAGAAGGAATAAGGTTAACACCAATAGGGCTCCGTGAAGTGGAGATCACACCAATGTCTATCATAAAAACCACAAAACTCATGAAAGATCTATTGGATAACCCTAAACTAACTCTAATAATATGGGAAAAGCATCCCCCCACTTGACAACAATAAAGAACATAACATTACCCAAGCCAAGAATATGAAAGAATAAAGAGGAAGCATAAATCAACAACCAACTTACCTTGAAGCTTGGAGGAAGAATATTGGAATGTGGTTGGCAGTGAAGGAGGTAGAAGAGGAGGAAATGGTGTTTATAGGGCAAAGGTTTCGGGTTCTGTATTGGAAGCTCCAGGGGGAAAGGTTTATAAGGGATGGGGGTGTCATTTATAAAAAAAAAAGTTGTATCATTTTACACTATTCTAACATCGAGGGTCCTCGCTATAGTAAGCCAAAGTTGTTGCAGCAAGCCTGCTGAACAACCCACTCCCTAGAGCAAGCATAGCTCACAGTAGCGAGACTAGCCAACACTTGGGACGTGGACTGTCCTGCCTACTAAACAATCCACTCGCTGGAGCAAGCATAGCTTGCCATAGCAAGATTAGTCCATAGTTGGGGTGCAAACTCTCTTGTTTGCTTGCTGCAGTGAGCATTTCTTACTATAGCAAGATTGTTTTGCATAATTTTACAAAATGCAGCAGCAATACCAATTTCTACATCTCTTGGCCCTTCACGCATCTAGGGCCTTTTCGACAACATGAGTGACTCCTGGAGGACCCTAAGGTTATATTAGGCTGTCTAGAGACACGTGTACTTAAGGTATTACACAAAGCTTAGTTTTTCAATCAAACCTACCTAAACGTTTTTGGATATATGCTATAACTCACTTAGTCTTCTTTTGAACAGAACTCCAAGTGTTAGACTTGGAGATAAAATGCCATATGAAGTTTTACATGATAAACCTTTATCATTTCAACATTCAAAGGTGATTGGATCATTGTGTTATGCATCCTTTCTTATTGCTCAAAGAGGCAAGTTTACCCATGAACAAGAAAGTATGTCTTTTTTGGTTTTAAGAAAAGAGTAAAAGCTTATGTTCCTTATGATTTAAATACAAGGGAAATTTTTCTATCAAGGCATGTTATATTTTTTGACATGTGCTTCCTTTTCCAGCAATAGAATTTACTTGATATACCAATACAACACACTTCAAAATCACTAATTCATTTTGCACCATCCTACAACACAACAACCTTTTACTCACTCCTAATTTATTAAGAATCCTTTTGCTACATCACTCACAAACATTGATATTCATACCACTACATAAACAAATTTATGTCTTGAAAATATTCCCCTAAATAGTAGCCCTAAAATAGCAATTATCCCTTCAGTCAGCCGCAATGTATACTCTGCAGATGTTGCTAAACCTATCAAGCTCTCAACTAGAGT
The DNA here is from genome assembly GCA_031216105.1 of Dalbergia cultrata. Lineage (NCBI taxonomy): Eukaryota > Viridiplantae > Streptophyta > Magnoliopsida > Fabales > Fabaceae > Dalbergia > Dalbergia cultrata. Next base: position 21,376,773 of record CM062353.1, on the reverse strand, counting down.
AAGAAAAGCTTTTGCATAACTTAAGGAGTTTCACTGCAATATGGCATCCACAAGTTCCACACCTCAGTACTCAGGTATATCCTATCCTTTTTCACAAGTCTTATCATATCATAACCTTAAACCCCACTACAAAACATATGTCTTAGCCATTGCCTCAGAACCTGAACCTTCATCTCACGAAAATGTTGTTGCTCATGAGTGTTGACATAAAGTTTTTCAAGTTGAGTTATATGCCTTGGTAAAAAACAAGAGTTGGATTCTAACTGGGTTACCACTTGACAAAGGAGTAGTTGGATGTAAATGGGTATTCAAAGTCAGATACGAACCCGATGGAACAATGGAGAGGCACAAGGCTAGACATGTAGCGAAAGGATATACTCAAACAGGGGGTTAGATTACATGAAAACCTATAGTCCTATGGCTAAAATGACTACCATCAGATTGGTCCTAGCCTTGGCAGTAGTAAACAATTAGATGTCCATACAGCCTTCCCACATGTCGATCTCCATGAGCAGGTGTATATGACAATTCCTCTTGGATTCTTTTCTAATGTGTCAAGTTTGGTGTGCAAGATCCAAAAAACTCTAGATGGATTGAAGCAAGCAAGCATAGATATTGGAATCACAAATTGATAGTAGCTTTGCTTAAGTGTGTCTTCATTTAATTTAAAGCTGATTACTTTATGTTTATTAAAATTCCTTTGTGTTTGTTGATGATTTACTGCTTGCAAGAAGTGATCTATCTGAGAAAAATGCTGTTAAACAAGTTCTGGATGAAAAATTCACAATCAAGGATCTTGGAGATGTCAAATACTTCGTGGGAATGGAAGTGGCTTGGTCCAAAAGTGAATCACATTATTCTAGTGAAAATATGCTCTTGAATTACCTGCAGATGTAGGCTTATTAGCTGCAAAATCGAGCACTACTCCCTATGATCCTTCAGTGAAATTATAGTTGCAAGGAAGTGCATCATTTGATGATATTTCCTCTTACAGAAGACTTGTGGGTAGGCTCTTCTACTTGACCAACACAAGGCCTGATCTAGCCTTTGCTATAAGCATAGTTTTCAAACTTGGCCCGATAATCAACTTGGTCAAGGTATCGGGTCACTAGATCATTAGTTCAACCGGTGGGTCACGGATTGAACCGGATTCAATTAAATAAATATAAAAGATATATTAAAATTTAATTAAATATAGTGAAATAAAACATATAATTATTAATTCCATTGACATGGCACATAAAAATTTAGAAAATATTCTTATTTCATTCAACAATTAGCAAAAGAAGATAAGAATTCAAACAAAATTTAAAATGTTTAGGGAGAGTATTTAAATGGGTTCTAAGCATACCCATATATGGCAAAAACCATACATTACCAAATGCTTGTAAATGACTAGGACATAATAAATTGTAGTATTAGCCAAGTTGTTATCCCAATAGCGAATTCCATCTTTTCCTACAATGAGTAAGACTGTAATAGCCTATGGTTGAGGAGAAAGAAATGGCAGTGGAGGCCATTTTCTAGACTTGGAGTGATGGAAAAAGTACTCTAGAGGGATATTTGGAAGTGGTGGACATGGTGATCTAAATATATATAGGCATCATAGAGTGATGACGGATAAGAGTATTGCAAGTGAAAGATGTCACCTCATCAGTACATACACTGCAATGCATAACAGAGTCCAACATTGAGACCTTTTCAAGTGGAAATAAGCTTTCTTTAATGTAAAACAAAAGGGATTGTTACTCGTGAGTTGTTGAGTTTGAGCGAGCCCAGCTTATTTGCCTTGGTGCAGAGGAATGCTTAGTGGGCCAACTTTGATGGATAGTTAAAACATTTTTCAGTGTTAAAATTTCAACTCGGTTCGATTTGATTGAATTGACCAAGTCACTGAGTTCATTATAATTCGACCAGGCTGAATTAGTTTAGGCCGGTTCTTTGGCAAGTCCGATCCGAAGCTCGACTCGAACCGACTGTTTAGCTATTTTAATGGTTCACTGGTTCAACTGGCTGGTTCGAGCCGAGTTTTAATACTATGGCTGTAACTTAGTTAAGTCAATTCTTATCTTGCGTTTTCATCTCCATTGTATAAGAATAAACCTCATGGTTATCTTATTCCTACTATTTAAAAGGTTATACAAATAAAAGAATATAATTATATGACAATATAAAAAAATTCTATTCATGCATGAAATTAAACTCATAAAATTATATACAAATATTTAAAAGTAAACTAGAGCTTTAATTTAAAAAGTTGTAAAAAATATAAGTACTTTGATTAAAAGATATTAGCTTTTTTTAAAAAAAAACTTTTATTAAAAAAAAGTGTTTCTATATATATTTTTAAGGTGTTTGGATTGACTTTTTAAAAAAGCACTTCAAATTAAAAAAAAAAAGTGGTTTAACATCTTTTCTTTTTAAAACCAGTGATACCCAGCTTCTAAAAAAAGTAGAAGCAAAAGTGGTTTGTTAATAAAATTGCATTTCAAAATCATCCGTCACTATTATTTATAATTATAATTCTATCCACTGCCAAACCCTTAAAAAGAATTCTTTCTTCTCACTTCTCATAGTCACGAACACACCTCTCATCTCCTCATATAACTAGTCATGCACGCACACATCTCTCGTCTCCTCATAATCACGCATACACATATCTCTCATAAGTCTGCACTCCATATCTATTCTAGACTTCATATAGAAATATAGAAGAAAGATTTCAACATTCTGGAGAGACAATTTGTATACTGTTTTATCAAGTGTTAAAAGTTGTTGAAAAACTAAGAAATGATATCATAAGGCCTTTTGATGATGCACTTAGAGATATCTCTAGCCATATTAGGGAAGATAAATCAGATTGGCCTCATTTTAAGGATTGCATTAGAGTAATAAATGACATTCATATAGCTATTCATGTATCCACTTATAAACAGAAACCTTTCACTTACAAGAAAAGATACACAAGCAATATTGTATTGGCTGTGTGTGAATTATATTTTTACTATTGTTAAGCTTTTATTCTTGTCCTTTTATACAATTTGATCTAAAAGGGTGCTTTTATTTTTATTTATCCAAATATATTTATAAATACTTTAAATAATTAAAAGCACTTATTAGATTGTCTATTTAAATATAAAAATACTTTTCTAAAAAAAAAAAACTTAACTCAAAAAGATTAAGTGAAAAAGGTATTATTGTTAAAAATCAATCAAAAGACACTCAAAATAGGTAGTTAAAATTTTTAACAGAAACAATTGGACAAATTAAAGAAGCTACAATTTATCAAGTTGGGATCAACTTCCGGGGCTAGGACCCAAATCCCGTTGGAATTTTCTGAACCCAGATGCAACCAAACATGTCAATATCTGCATTGAAGGCAAATGAACGGACGTACGTGCTCTAACAAACATAAAACACGTAGTTACATTGACCCCTCAGCCAGTTACCTCTAGGTCCTCTGCTAAGTACACTCATTTCTTCAGAGCTTTAATTGCTCGAGCGGTAGCACGAAAGCTTCGCCACATTTGCTTATAGCATAGTTTTTCTTTGCCCTTTTCCCGTAGTTTTCAACTCGACCGTTTTGGGAATTGCTTGGAATTCACATGTGCACAAGACTTTGTACATTAGTGAGCTTTCAACTCCCACTTTTCTTTTTCTTTTGACAAAAACTTACACTTTATTTTTCATATCATCAATATTTATCTTCGAATCTATTTAAGTTAAATTCGTACACCAATTTTCAAATAGTTGAAAAAGCCTCTGAACACATATAGATGCGATATTTTATGGGTTTAGATTTATTCCTTGTGCTTATCCATTATTATTATTATTATTATTATTATTCCCCTTTTATTTCCTACTTGATCAAGATGATCAAGATTGAAACCTTCCCTGATTCCCTCAGAAGATTCCTGCACCTCTAATTATATTAATGGTGTAGAATGTCATCGTGCATGATACATTATCGGATCTTTTTAATTCCAACTTTGAGCCAATTCTATATATATTTTGTTGATGATTCTATCATTAGAACCATGAATTGAGCTAAGTTAGATTTGAATTTAATGGACCGTCCATCCTTGCGCCTTAATAAATTGTCATATACTGTATATTGTCATATACTGTATATTGTCATATGCTAACAACTAAGAGCAACCAATTCATGATAAAGAATATATATATACACCTCAGAAAATATGATTTCAAAATTCATTCAATTTCTTTTAACCAAGAAAATTGAAAAACTTGAGGCACTTGTTACGTTCGCATCGACGGAGACCCACTTGGTGATTAGTTTTAACCGAGCAATGACATGGATCTTCGCTGGCACACCCTTTGTAGGCGTAGCAAGTTGTGAAGGGTAGTGTCATCAATGATCACGTTCTCTCCTTTTGGTCAATGTATAGTTTTCACTTGGTCTCCAAATTGAGAGGAGCCAATAGACGCGTTTGCACTGGCGGAGGAGCCTAGTGGTTTTGGGCTTGTGGTTTGGCACTTGGCAGCACCATTTCGCTGAGCTAATTTGAGTGTTATTTATTTTGTTTTGTTTTGTAATTTTTGGGTATATATAGCTCCATAGGGGCATGGAGGGCCCTATATAGGCTTTGCTCATGTCGATGCTGACAGTGGATGCCACCTAAAATCGGCTGTATTACTCAATCTAAAAACTGTCATTATCTTCGTGTCTTGATTCGCTTCTTAATGATTATTGTACTGTTTTCTCACTCATGGCCAAAGAGGACTAATCTCTCAAATATGATTTAACACATAATTGATAATTTCAATGAAGATCATGACGTGCCCCAAAATTTCATGGTTTTCACTTCTGTTTGGCCACACGGAGGTGCTTCTATTATATTTAATTATCACTTCATGAGCGATGAATACGTATAAGGGATATTCCACGGTATCTTGGAATAGTAAGCACAAAAATGTTTGGTTTTGTGTCAAAGAAGCCTCTTTCGCCTATATCTTCCATCCCGTTTTTCTTGCTTTGTCAAAAAAATTTTTAAAAAAAGGGGGTCTTTGAAACTACCTTGGATGCATGTGCTTAACTAGTGATAAGCACGGGCTACGCACTTCCGTATGGACAAACTGATATACCTAAACTCCAATTAATTTGCGACTTTAAAGATGATCAACTTTATGATATAATTTTCCGTCAAAAAAAAAAAAACTTTATGATATAATTGAATGTTAATTAACTGACTTAGAAGATGATTGCTTTGTGCTGGAAAAAAACAAAAGCAATTTTCATGGGTTACACATCTTATCTCTTCTTTATTCGATATCAACATGATTCGGTCATTTACATGTGTGTGTGTGAAATGAGACTTTTTCATCATGACCTAGATATTATAATAGTAGTAATACTTAGATTAACAAAAGCAGGTTTTTAATCCTAACCCACGTACAGATAAGATAGAATGACAATTGACACACTCTCGATGCGTGGCATGCCACTTTTAGTCTACTTCAGTCCAATAAAATATGATTATTAATCATGTTTCCATTACCAATAAGTTCCTAAACTATAATCAATTACTGAGAATGATATTCGATTTTGTACTTTCTAGTTTAATTTATGATGCACTGAAAAGGGAGGATTTGCAGGTATAACCACCAATTAGGCTCAGCTTCGTAATTTGGTATTAGTCTGTTTAAAGTTTGAATTTTAGTGGTTTTTTTAATTTCTTTTGTCAAAGATGGCGATAATTTTTATTCATGAATAAAAATAGGACCAAGTACATTAGTACATACAGGTAGGAGTCCCAAATGTCACTATATATATATATATATATATATATATATAGCAAAATAATGTTTCTAGCATGACTCTCGAAAAAATCTATCAGATTTGATTTGTAGTATTTAACAAAATATGCACTCAAAATATTTTCTTCGAGAACATGTTCAAAAATGGAGCTAAATACACCAAAGTCTGCAAGAAAAATGACGCTTATCCTCCCTCAAACTCTCCATATTCAACAGTGACATCAACTTTGGGGAAAAATCGATAAAGGATCAACGTGACATGGATTAGACGTTTATGAATGAACAATTACAAAGAAGGATAGCTTCTCAAGATCAAAACAATTTGCCAAGTCTGCTTCCTTGAGTGAAATTTCCTCATAGAATAAAAGGTGGGAATGATTATTCTGCAAAAGAGAGAGAAAGAGTGGTATTTGGGATAGAAATTATGCTCGAAAATTCTACCAAAGCCCTTGTTTTCAAAATTTGAATTTTAGTTTGGTATTTTCATGCCATTAATAAAAATGCCAAGGAGACAATTATTTAGACTTTAGTGGAACTGATTTTTTAATTCCTGGAGGATTATTAGTACAATTTACATTTCTATTACTGTACCTTTTGATCATTAGTATAATTTTATCTCAATATTTACTAAATTATTACTCTCTTTTCTCTAATCACCATAAATTTCAACACTGTATCGGAGTCATTCTATCCTCCACGAAAGGTTTTCCGTTGCTGCTACTGAGTTCATGAACTCATTTTCTTTTTTGTTTTCATTTTCCCACATTTTCCTTCTTTCCAAACACTATCATACCCTTAATTCCCAAAAATATCTCTCTCATCTCAAATTTTCTACTTCATTTTTAGATCCACTCTCCTACAACTTCAAGCAAACATTTATTTCCTTTTTCATCTCTTCAGCAATTCAAGAAAATCTTTGTTTCTCTTGCATTGTCGTTCACCATCAAATCTTCATCGTCTTCTTTTCCAGTGTGGTTTCTGTTCGTTAGTCTTGGCTTCAACCGCCACCACCACCACCACCACCACCACCATTCATGTTTCTTTGGCATTGTTCTTCGTCGATAATGTTTCTCTGTTTCTTCGTCAACGCGGTTCATTCTTCTTCGTTCTATTTCATCTATGTCATGCTTCAATTTTCAGCGCAATTTGCATTCTTTGACATTGATTCCGATGCTTCTTTCGATCATTGTTTTCTACCTCCAACTTGGTGTTGTTCGCATCGAAACTTTGTTCTTGTTCGCGTTTTTTACTTCTTGCAGTCAGTGCATTCTCATATCGAGTTTCAAATCTACCATGGCCACGAATGTCTCTCTGCCATCATTCTATTTTTCCTATTTGATCCAAGTTTGAGTTTTTTGGCATTTGTTGAACTTTCTTATTCCAGATTGAAGGTCTATTGGATCAAATTTTGATTTTGCTTAATAATTTTCTCAACTATTGAGTGTTGTTGTGTGTGCTATTATTGTACTGTGGCTACCGGTTTAGCTTTAGTTGAGGGATCTTATTGTGTTCTTGAAGCTTGCTAGCTTTGAGCCTCAAATTTGGTGGTGATGGTTCCTATTCAATTTTCAGTTCTTGCTAGATTATTTCACCCTTTGATGATGTTGTGATTTGATTCAACCTTTAATTGGCTTTGTTTTGCTTCTATCTTGATGGTTAAGATTTGATTTTGCTTCTACCTTGTGATTCCAAGGTGGTTAAGCATTGATTCAGCCCTATGGCTTATCTTATGACATAAACCTCATTGAAATTGTTATGACTATAACCTCTGATTTTGGTATTAGCTTCTGCCTTTTGATTTGAGGTGGTTAAGTATTGATTGATATTTTTCCCATGTTGGGATTGGTTGCTTCTGCCAAGTGGTGAAGATAGAGAATTCACTTCTACTTAAGTGGTTAACCATTTAATTAATGATAATCCTAGTTTGGGCTTGTTAATGATTGGTATTGCAACAAGTGCCATGGAGACGTCAAATAGGGACTAGAAACTACTGCCATTTGCTTGATGATTTTGGTATTCCTTCTGTGACGAGTGCCATGGAGACATTGAGTTATAATTAGGCATCACCACCATTGCATTCATCTTGTATTGTTCATTTGATGTCATTGTATTTTTTTTATTACACTATATTTTCCCATTTCAGTGATATTACGCTTTCGTCCCAAGTTGAAGGTATGAAAAGTATGTATCTTCCGGCTTACGAGGGTGTTGGAGAATATAATTGTAATTTGAAATTAATTAGAGTTAGTTTAATTAGTTAGATATTAGTTAGTAGTTTATTATGCTCCTTACTCTGTATAAGGATATTTACACGTGTACTACCATACCTTTTGATTATTAGTACAATTTCATCTCAGTATTCACTCAATTATTACTCTCTTTTCCCTTATCGCTATGAATTTCAACAATTCTCTCTCTTTTTGTTTATCGTAAGCATGCTATTTAATATAATTAGCCACGATGGGAGTGCGGACGTTGTAATAAAACCCAATAATAATACACCGCTTCATTGATTTGACTATAGGTTTTTTCACAAAAGTTGTTACTTTTAATTTACTACGTGTGTCGTCGCTGATTAAAATGGAAACAAGGGCAAGCTTAATTAGTTGAATAGGGCTTTTGGAAATTGAGGTTATGCTGACTATTGGGCAGCTGAAAAATAAGCTTTACTTGCTCATCTTTCTCGCCCCATCTTTCCCCAAAGCAGAAACATTTTATAATGCATTTGTCTGATTGACAGCCAACTGTCTCAACCTATGAAACACTGTTTGGTTTTGAGGAAATCAATGGTCCCTACCTACGTCTACGCTCCTTTAATCTGATATTGCTGCGCTTTACGTTAGAAATATATCACCAATAATTGCTGCTGCCCTACCCCACCCTCTAGCTTTTGTTTGGCCCGCCATGCCCATTCATTAATCATGCTAATAATCAGATTAAGGATAAGATTATTTAACTAGGATTGGAATCGGATGCATTCCATATTACGGTAAAGTCCACAATCAAGTGCTTGATGACATCTCTGTGCTCTCATCAAGGGTGGAGATTTAATTTGTTCATTCAAAGCAATGACACTCTCTCTCTCTCTCTCTCTCTCTCTCTCTCTCTATATATATATATATATATATATATATATGATGGCGTGCAATGGGCCGAAGTATATGCTCCCTGATTGTGCTACTTTGCTACCAAGCATGCCACGGTTTTATCCATGCTATGCCGTCACAAAACGTCACCACCAGTGGCAGTTTTTGGGATTTGTGAGGACTATGGACATTGCTTTCGTTTTGCTTTTGCGGTTGAGTTTCGTTCTGCAAAAGTCAAACAGTTTTAAGGGCAAGTTAGAGTTTCTCAAGCCTTCCATTCCAATCCAAACCACCCCCTCAAATCCCTCTTCCATTTTGTTATCTTTTGTTAATATTATAATCGAGAAAGCACGCCCAGAACTTAGAAGGGGTCCACACGTTTTGATTATTTTATGGCATCAATTTATGTCATTTTATTGGATAAAATTCCGAATTATATAATAGCTAAATGGCAAATAGCACCACTAGAAAAAAAGCCAATCAAACTCCCCATTGAATAAAATAAGAGTATGCTTAGCGGAATTTATTCCGTATCAAGTGGTGCGGTTTTGAATATTGTTCTCGCAAAATTCGGAGGAGGGCATGTGGCACAATGGGCCACGGCCACACAACACAGCGCGCGTTAACCCACTTTAATACTTGCACTTCTCAACCCTTTTTCCGATTGGGCACGTTTAATTTCGATTTGGACATGGGTTATACTAAAATCATATGCACGCTTAATCAAGTCGTGTAACAAATGATTTTCCAGCTCATCCACATTCATCTCTCTGATCATGTCAAAACATGTCACGTGGTTGTAAATCTTTAACTAACTTGGATTAAAATTTAAATTCTAAAATTATTATTATGTTATTCATATATATGTAGAATTAGTATTAGTAGTATTCACGAATTAATAAATGTTACTAGTATGCGTCAATAGTCGGTTATTATAGTTGATTTTTCCATAAACAAATTACATTAACGCAACTTCCTATGTAGCTGCCGGAAAACAATATTCAACAGCACAAACAAAAACAAGGTTATTGTGGTGGACCGAGAGAAATTCTTGCTATAAATTAATGTAATGTTATGTATATTCATTTTCTAGAAATAAAAGAAAGCTACAAGGTGATAGATCTATCAATTTTTTTAACGCCCATTATTCTGTGTCTTTTTTCCCCCCTTCATTATAAGTCTACAATAAGTCTAAAAAATGAACACATAATTTATTCATTCTTATAGTATCATAAAGTATTGGGAAAAGTCTAGAAAATCCCCTTCAACTTTTGCTCATGAGCTCTTTATTCCTATCACTTTGAAAATGTGCAGAATGATCTTTAAATTTTTTTAATTTTTACATCTTAGTACAATTTGATAACAAATATTTAATTTTTGACTAAAAATTGCATGTGTAGGTTCAACAAGTAAATAATATGATAAAAGTGCATATAGATAAATTAAAGGGTTTTTTTGACTTTTCATGTAAAAAAAAAACAATTATTAACATATTGTACTAATATCTATAAATAAAATATCTTATGGACTATTTTTCATATTTTTGAAATAAAAGGATTAAAGTGGACACAGGTTAAAGTTGAAGGGAGTTTTCTAGGACTTTTCTTAAAGTATCAAATAGATAATGCTTTGTTCAATAATAATAAAATATTTTAAACGAAAGTATGAGTTTTAATCATCACAAATAAAAGTTAAGATACCACTCTATCATTAAATAAACTATAGTTCATTTTGATACTGTTTCATGACACACGAGAAATTTTCGATGCACTGGTGGTGTTGGATTGGAACAGTATCCTTAACCAAATATACACCGCTAACCAGCTGGTTTTCAATGTCGGCGCCGGAATGTTTCACTTTTTCACCCTTGGATCTCGTTATTACGATTCCCACGTTACTTTTGTAATAATTAATTTCTTTGTTTTTAATTTCTCTCCTCTTTAATTAATAAATTAACGACGGCAGCTACGGCTCACCAAAGCCGAATTAGAATAGCAGTCATCACGTTGACTTTGCCGTGGTTATGGATGATTAATTAACCATAATCACCTTCTTAATGCCCTCTAAAAGTGAGGCTTTAATGGGTGTTGATATCTCTTTGTTATTATTAATGCTACATCTTTTGGCTTAATTTAGTGTGGAAGGCCTACCAGAATGGCCATTCGTTGGCATATTTTTGGTCCACATATACATCACCCTATAACAATTGACCATTTCATCTTGTTGCAAATTTGGTTTAGAAATTTCAACGAAGTTGCAGAGACAGTGTCGATATTCAGCCTTTCCCCATCTACTTAGTGGCTAGTCCATCTTATTCGTATGTACAATACATGTGGTGAAATTAAATACATATCAATGATAATGGCTCATATTGCTTTCTCCGAAACCAACAAATTCAGCTATCGGTGCCTAACAATTGTAAAAAAAAGTATATTTTAATAACGAGAGTAAAACAGATTCATTAATTCCCTCTTTGTGATTTGTCACTTTTCCCTTCAAATTTTATTTGAGTCTAGTTGGGGCATCAAAAGGGCAAACATCTATATAACATATTTTATTTTCATCAAATTAGAAAATGTACGTACGTTTTACCTTCTTTTGACAAATGTACATACTATCCTTCTTTGGTATGTTATTTTCAATGATATCCTTATTTTGATAGTAACTAATTTTGTAATCCATATATGCGATGCATGGAATTATTTACTAATCAGTATGAATTTTATTATTTTTTAAAATTTTATGATTTAACCACTTTTATGTAAATCGTTTTTGCTAACCTTCATACAGCATATAAATGACAATACACATGCATCAATTATGAAATTATTAATATAAAAACCTCATATATTTCTTAACGAAATCTAAAACTATTTCAATGCAATCCATAATATAAAAAATTATTTTAATACAAAAAAGAAAGCCAAAATTATTTCTTCATCCAAATTAATATAATTTGGAGACCTAAATAGTTATTTATTTCTAGTAATTGAAAATTTGAATTTTATTTACATCGATTGAAAACAACTGCATGATCTACCTTCTTTTGACACATATACGTACCATCCTTTTTTGGTTTGTTATTTTCAATACTATCCTCATTTTCATGGGAATGAGGGATACAGTTGTTAATTTTAAGTTTCTACGGATGTTAGGAAAAAGCTCGTAAAGCACTACGATTAATTTATAATTATGAAAGAAAAGGTCACAATTTTACTTTCTGGTCCGTTCTTTTAACTATCCTTTAAGATTTAGCACGTAAATAAAAAAAATTATTATAAAAGTATCCTTTTAGAAAATTATGCAATAATTATTGTATAAAAAGTTTGTATATGAATAAAAAACATAGGCACAGTAATAAAAGTGGAAAAAAAAAATAATTGATACCTTTTTAAAACTCTCAAATAATAAATATGATTTAACAAAACTTTCATCCTAAAAAGACAATTAAAAACAAATGGAGGAAGTAATCAAAATAACAAAAGGGTAGGCCTCATCTACGTATGCCAGCTAAAATCGAACATTAGAAAGCTCTTGGAAAATTCACTTATCTTTATTAATGCTTCTTCCTCTTGACTTTTGGGGTACGAAGTCTCTAGATTCTCCCCAACAGGCACTTCGTTTTTATCCTCTCCATTTGTTACCATCACATTCCAAAAGATTTTTTTATTATAATATGCCATAAAATTATTTATTCAAAAACTTAAGTTTAAGCGTAGAGTAGAAATATATGAATTATTTTATATCAAACATAGTTTTTGACTGTTTACTTGTCATGACTATAATATTATGTCATGAAATTATTTTTTTCAAAAAAACTTAAACTAATAAATAAAAATGCATTAATAATTTTATATATAATATCCAACATAATATACAATTATTGTATTAAAATTAAAAGAACTAGTTACCGCCAGTCATAGATGCAATCGATTCACTCTACAGTCTATATTAATTTGGCCTATTTTTCAATGAGGTTAGGAACCAAATGTGAACTTATATATATGAAGCAGCTGATTCAAGCCAGCTACCAACTGAAACAATAACAACCGCACTCACCTAAAGTTGCTAGTGTTTGTAGACAAAATCAAATTAGACTAAGCCACCAGCAGCAGCATTAGTAGAACTACTAGCGACATGTTCTAATTTACAATAGCACAGATTATTATAGAGAAAGAAGAAAATAGCCCAGAGGAGGAACAGGAGTTCATTTTTACTTTTTCCTCCTTCCATTCCACTGTTCAACATCTTTGAACAAAGACCCTTTGAGAGGAGGTGAAAAAATGGATGATTGAAACAGGAAATGGAAATCCGCAAGTGTTAGGTTGAAGGCTAGCGGATAAAGTTGTTATTATATATTTTTCTCTTTGTTTTTTAAATGAGGAAATGATGAAGTGGTGGTGGAGCCTAGAGATAAGGGTCCACATAAAGCATTGAAAGCACCCTTTTCCTTTTTTTACCATTTCTTTTATCACCTTCGTTTTCAAAGCTGAGGGGTTGATGGAGCTAAGAAACCACCCAGATAGGACATACGTCATACACCGAGAAAATACACGTATTGAAATATAAGAAAAGGTAAAATAACAATAATAATAATTATAATAATAATAATAAGAAAGGAAAAGAAAAGAGAGAAAAGAACAAAAAAAAAAAAAAAAACAACAACAACAACAATTGTAGGCTTCCCCAGCAAGTGCCTTGCATACCACGACTCTCACAAGCGTGTGAGCTGTTGTTGCTGTGTGTGAACGCTCCTCTCTATTTAAGCACACCATCTTCCCTTCGTTCTACTTTCTTAAACGCTCTCTTCCAATTCTTCTTCTTCCTCTTCTTCTTCTTTCATCAACATAGCTTTCCCGTGAATTGTTCTCTTTCAATTTCTCACTTCTCTTTATCTTGCTATATTGCTTCTTCTTTTCTCTTCTTGTGGGTGGTGTGAGATTTTGATCAGCTTGTATAAAATATTGGGCTGTTGTGACATATTTTGAATCCTTCGAACCCCGCATATTATTTGATAGGCAGTTTTTTGTTTCATGGAAGAACCGATTGTGGTGAACAAGGGTGAGGAGCCTCTGGATTTGCCTCCGGGTTTCAGGTTCCACCCCACTGATGAAGAGATAATCACGTATTATCTCACTGAGAAGGTGATGAATTGCAGTTTCAGTGCAACTGCTATTGGAGAGGCTGATTTAAACAAGTGTGAACCATGGGATTTACCAAGTAAGTTTCTCTTTTTTAATCACCTTATTATTTTTTTTTTCCTCCTGATTTTTGACTTTCTATATGTTCATAACTTTAGAAATGATTGTAATTTTTATCTATTTCTATTTTTCTTTTCATGTCAGTGATTATTGATTGGTTTGAATTTTATGTCCTTATAAATTTTAGTGCATGTGATTGAAATGATGATGATCCTGCAGAGCAAGCTAAGATGGGAGAGAAAGAGTGGTACTTTTTCTGTCAGAAAGACAGGAAGTACCCAACGGGCATGAGGACCAATAGAGCAACTGATTCTGGGTATTGGAAGGCCACCGGAAAAGACAAGGAGATTTTCAAAGGGAAAGGTAACCTTGTTGGGATGAAGAAGACCCTTGTGTTCTACAGAGGGAGAGCTCCAAAGGGAGAGAAAACCAATTGGGTCATGCATGAATTCAGATTAGAGGGCAAATTTGCAAATTACAACCTCCCTAAGGCTGCAAAGGTATATATCAGAAAAATAAATTAAGAAAAAAAACACCCCCTTTTTATTTCTGTTTGCTTTATTTATCAATTTTCTCCTTCACTTTGAGGAAAGATAGATTGAGATTTAATCATGGGAATTTTTCATCAATCTCCCTTTATCACCTTTTAGAAAGTGCCTTTTTTAGTTTTCATTTCTGTGTTGGTTTGAGAGTTCCTTTCATGAGGTTCCTTTAATCATGTAGCTTTTTGTTTTATTGATGAGTACAATTATATTGTCAAGAGAGAGTCTAACAGTGTATTTTTTATATCATTATCGCAGGATGAATGGGTTGTCTCCAGGGTTTTTCACAAGAACACAGATGTTAAAAAGACCTCAATTCCTGGCCTATTGAGGATGAACTCTATAGGGGATGATCTTCTGGATTGTTCCTCACTCCCACCTCTCATGGAACCTCACCCTCCTTATAGCAACACCAACAAAACTGCAGGCTATGGTGGCGATGAATTCAAAGGTACCACCGCCAACCCTCTATCATCATCATCAGCTAAATCACCATCAGACGGCTATTATCTTCCCAGCTTCTCAGTCAACAACAATCACCATCAGCTCCTCATCAAGCCTGAAGACCACAGGAGCTATGAGATTCCCATCAACAATAACAACTACCCTTCTTCCAATCAAGCCAGTTTCAGCACCCAAATGGGGAACAACAACAACAACAACACACTACTCTCATCATCATCACAGCCTCAAATTAAATTCCAGAATCCAAACACCCCCTTTCAGCAGAACTTGTTCTCAGATTATAATCATTTGCACCAAAACAGGATGAACAATTCATCATGGCCAAGTGTTGCTGCAGCAAGCTCAGGTTTTGGGATCAATAATAGCCAATATCATCATGACAATATCCTAAGAACAATTGCAGCCAAGAACAACAATGAGTGCAAGATGGAGCAGTTCTCATCATGTAACCAATCTGTGGTGAGTGTGTCACAAGACACTGGCCTGAGCAATGACAGAAACACTGACACATCCTCAGTGGTCTCAAAGCAGCAAGACATGGGTGGGAATAGGGCATTGTATGAGGATCTTGAGGGTCCTTCATCAGTTGCACCTCTCTCAGATCTGGAATGCTTGTGGGATGATTACTGATATGAAGTGTGATGAGACATGATGATGAGAGGAAATTAAGCAAGTTTGCCGATCCATGTTTTTTTATTTTTTTGTTATAATTTTTATTTTGTTATCATAACTATCTTGCATTGTAGTAGCTACACATATACCAAATGTTGCTGGTTTTTCAATCAGGCATATATAAATACTGATTTATTATCATATATACATCATTAGGCTTGAAGGTTCTTGGATACACATATGCTGTATAGATTTATGATATCCAAGACTTTTTAAGTGTTAGGTTTTGGCTCATAGATTATATCGAGGAGAAGAAGGACCTGGTGAATCATGTACATCTATATTCTTTTGTTATATTAGTGGGTTTGTTTTATTCTTTTCTTTGAATTTTGCTAGTTGCTTCCTTTTTTTTTTTTTGGCCAATTTCAACTCTTGACTTTGTATACAGATCATAATTTTCTTTGTATTAAATCTGGCTCTGGATCCTTCGGAGAATTGTCATTCATATTTTCTTGTAGATATTCCTTGCAAATTATTTTAAACCCTTCAATTCTCCCTTCTGCAATATATATTTTATGCTGTCGACTATATATCTACGTGGCACCCCATCAAGAGTGGGGAGGAGCGTTATTTTTTCTCAACTTGGGTATTAAAGGTTCTGGTTGCTCAGCTAGTGCCTCCCACCAAGGTATATTACTATTATATCCTTTGGAAAATTTCAGTTATACACCTGAAGATACGATCCTTTTGATCGATCAACTTGAATTTTCGTTTTTGTATGATCTAATTCGGCAGTGCAATTGAAACTAGTAATTGAGTGTTTCTGGAATTCTGGATGATTTTTTTTTTTGGTGTAAATTTCTTATTACATATTTTAATTGAGTATATATATATTATTAGAAAAAATAGCTGGCACTCCTTTCCTATAGTACATTATATATCAATTGAGTTATTGATTATTCCACAGAATCTTAGTTAAATCGGTTTGTGTGAGTGGGGTACTGAACATATAAGATGGAATCTAATTGAGCACCGATTAATCAAGTTGATGAAGCACGTGAATATAAATTCCCTGAATCTGTGCAGAAGATGACTCTCGGGAGGTCATTTCCAGAATATTAATTAAGGGAGATATATATATATATATAAACCACATTTGTCCGTCGGTAATAATTACAAACTGTTTCTGTGATAACAATCACAGGTTTATTTTCTTGATTGCCGCCTGAATCTTTTGTCGAAAGCAACCTAGTCCATCACATGTGTTCCCAAAATATTCCATTTAGGTTGAGCTGTTAATGTGTGCTTTCTTTACATTCTGAACCTTTTTTTTTTTTTTCCTGACATACTACATGTTTCGCACACATACAAATTATATATACATGCCTTATGCATTACAAGTAGAATTGTCTCATTTGAATTCCTTTCGTCCTGGACACCGTATCGATTTATCTATCATTTATTATTAAAAATGATCAATAGTAAATAATAAATACGTCGACAAAATATTTAAGATGAATTGAGTGTACGTAACAATTCTCGTTGAAGCATGCGTATCTCGCTCAAGCTATGTGTCATGTGTCCACCCACATACTTTATCTCTATACTGCTATACGTATACATTTGTGTCCACCTTTTTTTTCACTTTTCCCCATCTTTGTTTACGTAGGTGCCGCTTAGGCACATAATTGAGTCTAAAGGGATAAGATCGTAGGAGGGGGATCAAAACTAGAAATACATGTGTGTCTGAGAAGGAAAAACCGAAATAAGAGAGATGGGCTAATAAGCATAATGCTAAAAAGGGGTTCAATTAAGAAATATAGTTATGTGTACAATAAAATTATACAAAAATACTACAATAAAACTTACAATATTATTTTATTTTTTTAATGAGAGTGGGTATTAATGCACTACATGACAAAATAATATTATGAATATTGTTATAATATTGTTGCGTAACAAATTATACACTAAATATTATTCTTAATTAAGGGGTAGTTTGATAGATAGACAATGGGGTATGTAGCAAGTACGGTAGAGCTGGAGGGGGAATGGGATAAGGGCAAGGGCATGGGTATCGGATATTGGAAGAGAAGATAGGTTTCACCATTCATATGATGTATGTGAGTTTGGAGTTTTGGGGCTTTGGTGTGATTAAATGGGTTGTATGTATATGTTAAGTGCAGATTCCATTTCCATTCAAAGCAAAGCATTCGGAGGGGTTTTATGCTTGCGGGGAACTTAAACGCAATTTTATGGTTTGGCCTTCGAAAAATTATTGGGTGGAGAATTATTATTTTAAGGTATTTTTTTAGTACCTCTATAAAATTCAAGACACTGATATATTTTAGTTATTTATAGTTAAGAATGAGTTACATATCTCATTGAGCCAAATTTTCAAATATCAAATCAAAGATCAAATTACAACCATTGATTATATAATAGATTCCGATAGCCCATAGATACAGAAGGAAAAAAACTTATTGTATATTGGTACATGTAAAGTAGTATTACAGAATAATTGAATTTTTAACATAACTTACATGATTGAGCTTATATCTAATACTATCTAATACTAATTTATAGCTGAAGGTAAAAATTTTCACACAAAAATTTTTAATATGTAACTTCTTTGATTTTTTTTTTCTATAAACTATTTGAGTCGAATCCATTTATTATAAGAATAAAGTTTTTGTAATTTCTTTTTTTTTTTTTTTTGCGTGCATAAGATTCGAACTCGATAAAAAGAAATGTGAAAGTATTTTGTTGGCGGCTTCTTTCTTGTTAATGCAGCACTACTCGACCCTGCTGTTTTTGTTTCTCCTTTCATGAGAGGAAAAATTAGGTAAGAATAATTTTTGGATAGACATAAACCTACCGACTTAAATAGACAAAAAAAAAGAAAAGAAAGAAGCGTAGAATTCATACCTGAGTGATTATATATTAAATAAAACTAATAAATCCTATTTTTGCTATAAATGTGTATAAATATTAGTTATTAAACTTGTTTCTATGTAAAACTGCCTCAATACCTAAGGGTCGAGAAAGTCACTCACTGAAAGTAAAGGAGGAAGAGTACGATGAATCTTCTTCTCACTCCTACACAATTTACAAAAACAAAGTGTGCGAAAAGAAAGAGAGAGAAAAGAGGGCAAGGAAAAGATTTTTTTTTCTTGGCAAAAGAAAAGAAAGAAAAACGAAAGTAGCAGTATATGCTTGTTTATGAATCTGAAAACCCTGATTTGCTGCATGAAAACATGGGGAGGCGCGCTGTGGGAGGGGGTAACCGACCAATGAGGAAGCTCCAACAAAGAATGCTTCTAGATCTTTGTCCTCATGAAAACGATGCCGCTAGCTAACCTCATCGCATGTCAACTTCTTCCACAATTCCAATATTCCGTTTCCACGTCCATTGCACCTGCCTCGCCTGACACTGACCCAGAGTTGGATTCAATTTTCATTTGCAATTTTAATATTTTATATAGAAAAAAATAAAAAATAAATTTTTAATTTTTAATATTTTCTCATAAAATTTTAAAAACTGAAAATTGAAACCGTTCAGTCGTACCCTTTCCATGGATAGTGTTTTATTACATGTCTTATCTTCAATTAGAAGCAAGGATAGCATGATTTATTATCATGATATAAAATTATTAATTAATTTAAATAGTTATTATAAGTTCATTAAAACAAAATGTTATAATATAATATAAAATAATAAAAGTGAAAATATTTTTTATTTTAAGTAAAATATGAATATAAATCCATAATATATAAAGATTAAATATTATGTAATTTAAAATTAAAATCAAAATATATTTATTTATTGGAAAATAATTTTAACAGCTTACAGTAAAAATATTAATAATACCAAAAATAAATTTTGTAATAAATTACCTAATTTTTTTAAGCTTCGTAAAAAGGAGACATTTTCTTTGAAAAAATATATAAATTTTATACTAAAAAGACTAGACGGTTTGAATTTATTTTATTTGAATATATATTATATTTTTCAATTTCATATTCAACAAATTAAAAAATATTATCTTTTTATTTATATACATTTGAATTTAATTGTATTATTTGAAAATTTTGGAATCTCATAAGATGTATGGTAAAAAAAAAAATATTCATGAAACAAAGCAAATATCTTTATATTTAATATAATAGTCAATTTTTACAATAGTGATCTGGATATAAACACTTTTCTCTGAAAAAAAAACATATAGACACTTTTTATTTATATTTTTTTATCGTAAATGAAAATTAAAAGATCCAGTTATAAAATAGTAAAACAATTAATTTTAATAATATTGTATCATCATTAATATTTTTTTTCACAATGTTTGTTTCTTTATTAAATCACTAAACTCTTGATCTGCCAAAATGAATATAAAACAACATATGTATGCTATAGTGTATTAATCAACTTTACATTACAGCAATTAACAGGAAACTTAACAAAAATATTTATAGAAATGTACTTTACTTCGATATCCTCTTAACTTCTATAATTAATACATCAAAGCTAACTGTTCAATAAATATAAGAGTAAATTACCATGCTAGTCCCTTAAGCACAATTTTGCCCGTCTATTTAGTAGCCTAAAATCTAAAACTAAAGTGGCGATCGCAAAGATTTTATTTATAGCAGTAATTAGTCCTTCAGTGGATTTGAGACTTGAAACACTAATGAAGATCAATGCTTACGTGGACTGTGAACATAACGTTAAGTGCCATGTAATCAAAACGACACTGTTTAGATTATGGCCCAAACACACATTATTAGCTTCATCTTCCTTTTCTCATTCATTAGCTCTCTTCAACCCCCATTTATAGCACTATATGAACCCTAAACCTAGTCCCTTTGTCATTTATTTCATCCTTTCTCATTTCTATGGTACTCCCTCTAAATTTCATCAATCTATAATTCTCTTTCAAGTTCTACCCTAATCCCATCAACTCTTAATCCTCTTCTCATTTCTGTGGTACACCTTCCAAATTCCTATCGTCTATTCACGAAAGATCTTAAAAGAAAAATGAGAAGTAGATTGGCTGTGGTTAGTCATCGTGGAGGAAGACAACCGGCAAAAGAAGCTAGCTGGAGTGAGAGTGTTACAAGTATGGGAAGAAGGGAGCAAAATAGGGGCTATGTTCCTTAGTGTTATTGTGGAATGGATGTTGTGTTGTTCATATCCAAGACTGGACTAAATCCTAGCAGGCCATTCTTTGGTTGCTCTCACTATTATGCAGTGAGTATGAACCTTTTTATTTGCACCTCCATTCATACACTAATATACTAATTTTTGTTTGTGTCATTGTAGGAGAACAAGCCTTATTGTAGCTTTTTCTTGTGGGAAAAACGAAGCTAATGGCATCAAGCTCTGGTTAAATGAAATGGTTGAAGGAAGAATTGATGAAATGAAGAACCAGCACTATAAGAAATCCATGGGATACTGACGGGATTATCGATGAATTTTTCGATAGGTGAGAAATATACTAATGGATTTATCGACAAGTACAAGGCATTGATTTTTTTTACCGTGATGGAATATTAAGACGGGTAATTAAACCAGTCGGTAATTTTTGACGGGTTTACCGACGGGCATAAAATGTATACCAGACGATACAATTATATCAAAGGTGTCACAAAGATCGTCAAATAAATAACATTACCAAAGGGTTTTTGAAAATAAGAATAATTTTATATTAATTTTCACCGTTGAGTGTACCGATGGCTGTTAATGTTTTTTAAAATTATTTAATTTGAAAATGTAATTAATTACCAATGGGTTGAGCCGTTTGTAAACTTTTGATAACTTTTTATTATTATTTGATTTAAATGATGGGTTGATTGGTATTTTATTATTTTTTAGTTATTTATATAATAATTTAATTATCAATTAAAGTGATATTAAGTAAGAAAATAATAAAATAATAATAAAATAAACAAATTGACACAATAAAATATCAAATTATCGTAATAAAATATATACAACGTGCGAAAAATGTAAAAAAAAAATCCAAAATCAAAAAAATGAAAAAGAAAACTAGAGAAAGATTAGTTGAACTCATGGTCGTCAGCATCGTCGGTGGCAACATCATCACCATTTGACCTACCAAAGTCTCTGCACCATCTGATGGTGAGGAGCCCTCAAAAATAGATGGGGAGTAGGATCTGGGGGAGCTTTTATTGAAGTCGAAGTATCCTAAAGTTTGCATGTCCTTGAAGAAGGTCATCATATCAATAGTGATTTTCTTCTGCATCTTCTTGATTTCAATTTTCTCTTTCTTTGCCTTCTCCTACTGCTGCTGCTCCAAGGACAGCTTAAGCTGTCAGATCTCCCTTAACACCTGCTCCACAGCTACTCGCCCTACCTGCAGCTCCTGGCTGAGGGCATGTGATTAACCCTAGACTCTATAATTTATTAAAGATGTCAAATTACTACTTTCAAATACAAATTCAATTGCTATTTAAATTTTTAGTACAACTACTTTTAATTTTATTTGCTCAACAAAAATTCTAACAAATTTTCGACAGCATCTTCAATTAAATTAGAAACCTCCATCTTCATATATTTCAGGGCAACCATAGAGATAGAAATTTACAAGGCGTTCTTGCTTGAGAAGTGAATATTTATTATTTTTTAAATATAAAGGAGGTTCCTATTTTAAAGTCAGAATGTATAATTAGAGTGCTTCAGAAATAGATTATTCAAGATGTAATGAAAATACTATCAAAGATTGTGAAGTTGGAAATGATGACAATGAAAGGCCTACAACACTTGAGTATCATGTACATTTGTTTAAGGTGCATTGCAACTTTCAAGAAATGTACAAGATTCTCAAGTGCTGTAGCCATTTCAGTGTCATCATTGCCCACTTCAGAATCTTGGATAATGTCTTCATTATATCTTGAATAATCTATTTCTGAAGCACTCTGATTATACACTCTAGATTTAAATAGGAACCTCCTTTATACACTCTATTTTTTATTTTTCAATTATTTTATTTTTTATCCCAATACAAACAGAGTTTACCGTCTATAATTTTACCGATGATAAAATCTGTCTATAATTGTGAAATTATTGCACCATTTTTCTTGACAACTGCAAACAGATTCTATCATCTATAAAATTATAGATGGTAAAATCTGTCTATATTATGCTAATGTGGTACTTTTTTCAACTAATTACAGATGGAAAAGTCTATTTGTATATATATTATATAAACAAACGAATCCATCTGTAAGGCCGTTTATAAAATACAAATGGATCTTAAATCCGTCCGTCACATTTACAGATGTGAAAATAACAGATGATATGTTTCCATTTGTAAATCTGATTATAATATAAAATTCTTCTGTAAATCTATCTGTGTTTCGCAAATTTCCTATAGTGGCTGATACCGAAGCTCATTAGTATCGATTTGCTATAGCAAATTTGATGAAAAGGCAAACATCCTAGGAAAAAGCATACTTGCTATAATGATAGGGTCTCACTATAACGAGACTCTCCCTATAGCGAGCCTAGACTTGCTATAGTGAGTCGTTTTGTATTTTTGCGTTAAGGGGGGTTCTACAGCAATAAGGCGAGCTTAGGGCATGTGGACCTGGTATATTACATATGCCCTCTCAAATTTTAGGTCAAGTGAAATTCAACACCCCATACTAACAAATGGCATGCAAATTGATACTTTAAAATTGTTTGTATGTGTGCTATTTTTGTTAACAATGTATGAAAAAGTCAATAAAATGATTCATTTGTACATTCAAAAAATGTTAGAGGATCAATTTGCATATTTATAAAGTTCTGGAGTAAAATGCACAAAACCTATAATTCAGGAAGTTAATCACAGTTTTTCCCAATTTACATTCACGTAACATAACGAGGAAAATGAGAGGCGGGTCATGTATATAGTAATAGAATGTAAATGTCATCAATTCTAGCTTTGACTATATAAAAAGATGAAGTTGATATTTACATTATCTTTCTCGCTTGCATTGTTTGTATCAACTACGACTTTAGAAATGTCGAGTTACTTTGACAGCAAAATGGTCAAGAATGGAATCAAAATCCAACAACTTCGACATCATTTGTGCTTTGGAGTTTATGTTGATTATCTTATAATATAAAATATCATTTTTATCATTGGTCAAAATATTAATTCAATCGGCCGGCCTTTTTTCGCTTATGATAGTAGTTACATGATCTTGGTGGTTGTTTCAAATTTAAAAATCTTTCACAGGTAAATATTTAATAACCCTACCATAAACTTTTATAGAGATCAGTAATTTGTTCTTCTTTCACAAATAATAATAGTCTGTTGATTGCTTTTATTACCTCCTTCTTATGCACATGATTAGGACTGGGATTGAAACCCGTCAGATTGGAAATATCTGTCCCTATAAATATAATTACGTCGTTAAACCATAATTTAGGCAGCAAACAACATGATCTTTCTGTTGAATTTTGCTTATAAATGACAAACACTGAAGAATATATTTGCACGACGAATGCTGGAAATGATTTGAACCTTTTCATGGGTACTACTCTTGCAGTTCAATCAAAAGGTTTAATTTTTTCCTTTATCATATTGAAGTGCCTTGATCCAAGGAGGTTAGGCCAAACTAATTAGAACTTTAATGGGACACGTCTTAATTTCCAATTCCGTGATTCCATGTGTTTATGATGGCAAAGCCATCCTATAGTTTTGTTTAAATAAAATAATAATTATATACCTTTGATTAATTAAGTTTAGCTGGTAGTAATAAGGAAAGAGGCTACCACCATAATCTACAGTTTTTTGCTCTCCATCTTATATCTATCTATTTCGTCTATTTGAGTATTTGTTAGCATTTGAGACATCTTGGAGAGCTCTCCACTTTGAGGACTTGGTCCCATTTTTATTTCTTAAATAATATATTCTTTATTATCTTTGAAAAATAGGATGTAAGTGCTCTATAGTCAGTTTGCATTTATGATTTTTCATTAGTGAGAGTGCACTAATTACGGTCTCATAACCTTTTTGTTTATATAAAAAATAAATATATTAAAAATGAATTGTAATAATCAAAGAACAGAGATGTAGTGATGGATGTATATGCTGAGTATAACCCTAGCTATCACTTGTCTTATTGTTATTGACTTATAATTAAATCTCAAACCTAATAGTTGGGTGATTGTTTGACAGATTGTATACATTATTCAGGGGTAAGTAGATGGGTCACTTTGATGGCCATAACATTGGACTAAAATATATATCGTGAAGTTCAGAGCATCAATTATTGATTTTGAGTTCAAGTAACTTTTAGCAAAGTTATAGATTATCAACCCATTTAGTCATGTACACAAACAAATCAAGACACATCTTGTTGCAGCTAGAGATATTCATTTAAATATCGCATTACAATCTTAGTCATATATCATCAGCAACATTTGAATCATGTAAATTTTAACCAACTCAAGATTAGCCAGGAAACTAACAATCAATAAGCTTTCCTGAAAACCATGTGATTTCCATGTGAAACCTTCATTTTGTATTTTGTGTTATTTAAGAGACTATCAAATTAGTGGTCAACAAATAGAGTTGAAATTGTATTGGAACAAAAGTCATTATAGATTAAGTTAAAGGTTTCCAAAACGTGTAACACTTAAATGATAATTAGATATTTAATAAAATAAATCTTCAATTACATCCATAGCCTATCATGATGAAAATGATTGTGTCACATTAAGTGACAAACTATCATCATATGTGGTATTGTATCAAACAGATGTATTTCAAACTAGACTTAATTAGTTTTGGTTCGATAATGCTGTTTAAAGGCTGCTCCTAGCCTCCTTCTTATAAAAATCATCAGCTAATTTTTTCTCTTTAATTAACTATCGGTATGTAAATTAACTATTGTTAGAAACATGACTAATTCAGTCAAACTTGACAGAGGTCTCTTGAAAAGGACAAGAGTCTCCTAATGATAATATTTCTATTCCTAAGAGTCGAATCCAAAAAATCTCTGCTTAATGAATCAAGACACTAACATCCATAATTATCACACTCGACTCAATCAAGACATTAGGTTACTGATTCAATTGGTGAATCAGGAGTTGAACCAAGTCTAATTAAATCAGTATACAAAAATATAATTTAGTGTGAAATCGATAGTATATAATTCATGAGAAATAATGACACAAACATCTGGTTGGCTTTGTGATGTGGAGTTCTCTCATTCCCTTTTGGGATAGGAGTTTAATCCCATCTAATGGGATTTTGGAGTTCTATCTACAACTTCTAGCCTTGCACATGTAGCCCATTCACTCGCCCTATATATGCTTACGTATGGACCAACTCTACCTATCTGGAAACTTTTTTAAATTATTGGAAATTCAAGCTTCTAACTCCTAAGCCCAAATGGCCCAAAAATGTAAAACAGAAAGCTAGCTACAAACTTACAAAATTTTATTTGGAATTAAAAATTGTCACTTAAGCACCTCAAAACGAAGGAAATAATTGTAAGAATGACTTTTAAGGGGTGTTTGGATGAAATTTTGTGAACTGAAAATCACTATTTTTATAAAAAGAAATTCAATTTTCATATATTTACATTTTTTTTTAAAAAAAATGAATTTTCAATTTTTTTAGTTGTATATAAAATTTAAGTTTCATAATTTTTTTAAAGTTAAAACAAACACATCCTTGATATTGGTGGTAACCTAGGATTAGAGATGCCTGGGTTAGCTACCAAAATCATTATTTTTTAGTAGGTTGGATTGAAATTTTGAGCCCACCAAAAAATTCAAATTCATCTAACCCACTCCACTTAACTCACTGGTTTAAGCAGGTTGGGGTGCGCCTGGCCCGCTAGCCAAGTTTTTTTTTTTTAATAAAAAAATTCATAATTTATTGGTTAAAAAATGTAAGAAACGTATGACCCAAAAAAAGAAAAACGTAAAAAATATGTACACTCACCAACACCATAATATTGTACAATTGATATTATTCACTTAAAGTTAAAACTTAAAAATAAAATAGTACCATAACTCATAAATAATACTATTAACAACAATATTTTTTAATCAAAGTTGATGTATAGTTGTTATAGACATTGAAAAATTGAGTATATATAAATAAAAATATTTTTTAAAAAATTCATCAAAATATTAAAAAGTATTTTTTTGAAATTTTTATTTAAATGTGCTAGGCTAATTATTTATCTCCTTTTATTTTGGCAAGCTAGCCCATCTTGTCCCTTTTTCATGGGCTTTTGATGGGCCATTCTCAATGGGGTGAGTCAGCCAATTTTGACATCTCTACCTAGGATAGAGTTGTCGTAAAAGATCAAAAAAGTAACTGGATTTGCTGTATTTGTAACAAGAAAAAAACTAACTTCTTTCCATTTTTATTTTGTCATGACTGGAAAAAAAGAGTTAAACCTATACACAAAATTTTGGTAAAAAAAAATATGGGTAGGAAGTTTCTTTTGGGCCAACAACAGTGGTTATTCGGCCCATTTTCATTTTGTATATCATCCCCATAAATAAAACAGAAGCGCCTCTTGTCAACACGACAACCTGCGGTGAGTGGGGCGGTGCTGAGACAGCGGAGGAAGATGATTATCCCCGTTCGTTGCTTCACCTGCGGAAAGGTACCACCTTTTCCCATCCCCAGATACTCTCTTTACTCTTATTATTTTCACTGCCTCGAAAAACTAACAAAGAAATTAGAACTTTGCAGTTTGCACCCTTTTCACTGTTTTGAGGCTCAGGGTTTTTTGGCTAATTCACAGTTTTCACTTTTTTTTTTTTATTATTCTCTCATTTAGGTAATTGGGAACAAATGGGATCCTTATCTCGACCTTCTGCAGTCTGACTATACTGAAGGGTCCATATCTCAAACTCTCAATCCCTCTCTTCTCCAATTTTTGTTGCTTTTTTTTTTTGTATATATAAAATTTTGATTTTAATTAAAAAGAAGTTTCAATTTTTTTTACCCTTTTTTTGTATTGGGGTAAGGTATTTATCTTTTTGTTTTCATTGGCTTATAGGGTGTGTTACATAACCATAATTGATTCGTAGTAGCTATATTATGGTTGTTTAAATTGAACTAGGGGTTCCGGTTTTGGGGTGGGGGGGGGGGGGGGGCGTGAGTAACTTAATGCGTTTTTAGTTGTTTACGTAGCTGAGCAAGTGATTGTCCTTTGATAGTAATGTTTTAGCTACAGAATCTGTTACTGTGGTTTGTGCAAGGCGTGTACTCAGACCTTGTTTTGTTTTTGTAGTTGCTGGTAAATGTGTTAGTTTCTCAAGTTAATGTCATTATCCCTTTTTTGTTTTGTTGTTGTTGCAATCTTGTGTGTTTTTAAATTAAATTGTGTTTTGCATTCTTTGGCCCAACATACGGTACCTGAGTTTATCATGAGAAGTCTCTGATCACTGGTTGTGGACCAGTGGTTATTAACGCATAATCAGTTATTGTTTATCGCTTAATCTTAAATGCACTTTGTGTGATGTTATGATGTAGATGAGGATGATTCCCATGTGTATTATTGATTTTTCTACAGCCACTAATACTGGCATTGAGGGTAAACAAATTTTTAGTAGAAACGTTCCTGAGAACTAGATATTTCAGAAGGAAGGTCACAATATTTCAGAAGTTGTTTGCTTATATATGTTTGTCATATGATAGCTGATGCTAGGCTGTTATTTCCATTACTTGAGTGATGGAGTCGATTTTGATTACCTTCTAATTTTTTCTTCAATGTGCATTTATTCCAACGTTTGTATTTGTTGTACAAAAATACTTTTGGAATTCCCTGTAGAAATTGATCGTGCTAATGAATACGCTTTCAATGCTATCCCATATCCTCACTTTTTCCAAACCTTTTTCCCCATTTTCTTTTTTCCATCTAGAAGTGCATTTCTTTGGAACTGCCATCCAACTTGTATTTGCATGCAGCATGTCTGATTTAGTTGCAAATTCAATCTCGTTAAAGGTTAAATATGGCCTTTGTAAATGAATATAATTTCAATGGCATTTGTCAAAACTCTTCGAAAAGGAATCCACAACTCACATGCAAATACAATATAGCTTCTCCTTACCTACATCACTCGATGGATATTAGATAGCATTGTACATTTGTACCAATAATCCCAATACTTGAATTCTTGGCAGTATTTTAGTGTCTAGCTCCTTGTAGATATTGGTTTTCTATTATATTATAATACTTAAATATAATGTGGAATGCAGCGATGCACTGGATGCTTTGGGGTTGGTTCGTTATTGCTGTAGGCGCATGCTTATGACCCATGTCGACCTCATTGAGAAGCTTCTGAATTACAATAGTAATCCCTGCCTTTCTCTGCTATTCCTTTTATTTGTTTGTTTGTTGTTTTCTACCATCATTTAGTTTAAACTGATGGTACTTTTGGTTGTAGCTTTGGACAAGTCTGACGCCAGTTAAGAAGGCCTATGGAATAGATGACCAAGATGACGGTTGCAATGCATGTCCTTTGGCTACATGTCAATGTTGTTTTTCCCTTCTTCAAGTTGTTTTGCACCAACGAGATATATTGTGTCTGATTGCTTAAATCAACTGTGTTTGTGGATGTATCTAGTTATTGAGAGTGGCTATGAATATATGATATGGTGCAGCTTATGTTAGTTACTTTTCAACTTTTGGTCAGTGCTATGTAGAACTACCTTTGATAGTAATGATAATATAATGATTTGAATGACTGCATTTTAGAAAACTTGTGGCAAGCCGTATTAAGAAACTAAGATTATTTATCAAAGTCTGAATTCAGTGAATTGGTATGAATGGGTCCTATGGATTTGTATTTGGAAATATGGCTTGTACCTTCTTTTGCATGCTGTGATTTACACTCAAAGTATAAAACTGGAGTATATTTTGGAAGAATCAATATGTTCAAGGAAGAATGCCTCTAGGGGACTTGCGTGGATTACATTTCAAGAGGATTCCCTTAGGGTATGTTTGTGAGTTTGAGTTTTGGAAGGGAGGGGAGGACTTGTAATATAATTTTACACTACAAGTCCTCTCATTCCCTCTCTTTCCCTTTAAAATCTAAACTCACAAGCATACCCTTAAGGTGATAGTTGTATTTGTTTTTAGAGGCTTCCAATTCCTAACCTCTAGTCTTGAGAGGGTTGTGGGGATTATTAATCCTTGGAAGGTGGTGAGAAAGAAAGCAACATGCCTTTTAATGATTTAAGCTCTATTTGTTTTACTCAAAAATATTTTAAGATAGAAAATTCTAACCTTTTATAGAAGTGCATTGGGAAGCTTAATTTCATAATCGCCATTGAGAAAAAGTGCTGTCCAAACAAGCACTATCTAATACAATTTTCAAGCAATTATGTCCTTTTGTGTGGACAACACTTTTTCTCCATTGGAACTCCTAATACGTTTTCATAGTTAAGTAAACCTAGAGGAAATGTTTGAGATGAATGATCCTAGAAGGATAACGTTTTGGTTAAACATTTAACAAATAGAATCTCAATTAATTTACATAAAGAAAATTCTTATGAGATTTTATATAAATAAAGACAAAATCCTTCAATTTGGTTCCTCTTAAGTTTTAAGACAAGTTGGTGTCTTTTTTTTTTAAAAAGGGATAAATTAGTCCTTAAAAAAACTACCCAAAGATATTTTTACCAATTAAATCGGACAAATTCAAGGGAGGGACCAATTTGGCTATTTTTTATATTTTTGAGGGAAAACTAATTTGTCTGATATTTTAAATTGAAAGAACTTATTTTTGGATTTAATTATCATGTACTGATAATATAAAAAAGTTTTACATAGTCATCTGATCATGTATTGCCACATAAACCATAATAATTGACTTTTGCACCCACTACTTGAAAAGGACGACGGCATAGAATAATTTGTATTAAAATTAAACTCACTTTTTTTTTCTAAGGGACCAATTTGTTCAAAACATGATTTAAGAGGGATCAATTTAAGAGTTTTTCTACATTTTCAAGTGTATTAGCAAGACAAGGATATTTATCCAATCTGTACAGGCAAATATCAAATGTGTCAATTACTTATATGATACAATGCGATCATATCATGGAGATAGCTAGATCTTTTTTTTCGGGTCAATTGGAGATAGCTAGATTGGCTATTAGAGGGAATCTGTGTCCTGATTGGCACATTAGATTTCCTGAGTTACTTTCTTAAGGGTGCGTTTGGATTATATTCTAGAGGGAAATTATCACTTTTTTCCCCCAAAAAAATTATCTTTTATACATTTAGATAATTTTTTAAAAATAATTAGAATATTAAAAAAAATATTTTTAATTTTTTTATAGAAGTCTATGGGAAAAAAATTAATTTGCAACTTTTTTAATTATATATAAAATTTAAGATTCATAGTTTTTTTTTTTTCAAAATTTGATAAAATACGCATTCTAAAAAGCAGTGGCTGGTCTTTCCTAGTTCGGGTATGGGCCCTTAGTGCAGGCTTGCTTCTCATTATTTCTTCTTGCGCCTGCAGCTCTTTGGGCTTTTCTTTCTTTGTACCCACAACCAAAAAGAACAAAAGATGTCCCTTCTTTAGACCAAATCCAAAAAAAAAAGTCCCTTCTATTGGTAACATTTCTGGTCCAGACCAAAAAGAAAAAGGACATTTCTGGAGTATAGAATCCTAGACAGTGCTCTCTCTGCCTGTGTTGTGAATTGGTCGCGCCCTGCATGTCCTCACTTGTTCTCCATCGCTGGCTGAGTTGAATAACGTCAAGCAGTGGTATGTTATCTTATTATCATGCTTGGATTCTCCTTACTGTGCTCAATTCCCTATGATCTGTTTGATGGAATGCCAGCGTCAAAATCCCACCCCCCCCCCAAAAAAAAAACCTTTTTTTTTTCATTTGGTGTTAGAATTTTGTGCACCTCTGGTGATTGTTTCAACCCATTCGTTTTTCTTCTTTACTTTCGTGATTTTACTCTTCTACCAAACGGGAATGTTGTGACATCAATTCGTTTTTGCATGCCTCATGAAGTTAAACAACTAAGGAATCTCTCACAGTGAGATCAGCGATTCCGAATGGCACTCTGCTTACCTTCTATAGATAGTCTAGCTCATGGGTTCAGGAGCAGCCAGAGATTCCAAGTGTTGCACTTTATTGATCAGCCGTGTCTTTAAGATATTGTCATCTCATCTTGCATGCAGAAATATCACCTGCAAAACTTCCAATCCATATCTTTAGACTGAACGGTGCGGGTTTCCACGAAAATGTTGTCAGTGAAACAACACACGAATTCAAAATTACTACTTGTATGATGGGTTGTCATGCATTGCTTGTGACTGTTATTATCCTCAATTGCATGTTGACCCATCATCCGTTGAAGTATTCCGATGACAACTTTTCGTAATATTTAGGATTGCTTCTGTAGACTTCAGTTCTTGACATGGTTGTGTCATACCAGCATGCATGTAAATAGTGTTCATACCACCACCTGGAACGATACTAGATTCCATACAGATAACTTCTTAATTGTAACTTAGATTTATTATGCTATCTTGCTTTTTAAAGGTATTGGATGCTTGTTTTGTACTGAATAATTGATTTCAAGTCTGCAATTGTTAAATTGATTTTTTTTTTTCGCTTTTTATTTTCATGTATGGCATATTGTTTCCTTATTTGTAACAATTATCAGTGTCTAGGGCAGGTAGAGTTACTGATAATGTTTTTTGGCTTTATGCACTTTGCCAACTGGGCCTTCTTTTTGTAATAAGCCAATATTGACATCTGTGATTCCTGCTGCATGCCCAACTCATTACCAATTAGGGGAAATGTGTCTGCTTTGTGCAATAAAAAGGGCAGGTTATAATGTCCCTATTAATCGTAAGCCTGATTTGAAGTACATCTAGTAGTTCACAAATTTGTCCGCCAAATTCAAAACAAATGAAAAGTTGTATCAGAAGCAGCTGTACCTACAGCCAAGACTTAAGTTGCTTATTATCTAACAGATAAGCTTGCCTAAAGACATAGGCATAGTATATAGGCTGGGCATATTCCAGTATCTGAGAAATAGATTGTGATTTGCTGTTGAAGGATAATCAATAACATATGTACTCAGATACCTTTAAGTGTAAGTATTCTAGGTATGCCATTATATTTTTTTTGGTGTTTTTTTATTTAGTCTTATACATTGCACATTTCTGGCACCATATGAGCAGCATTGCAATATATTCAATTGCTTGCTTGTTATTTATAATAAGAATTTGTTGGCATGGATTGGGATTCTGAATGCTAGAATCCTATTGTGTTGCCTGGGCTTGTAATGTCATGTCCTATAGTAGCAATGAAAGACCGGGTGAATTGCAAATGATAAAGACATTACATAGTTTTTTTTCTTTGTTTTTGTAACCTTTTCTGTCTAGATCCTTCCTAATGTCTTATTATTCTCATGATAGTAAAGCGAAAGTGGTAATCGTGGAAATTGCATGGCTGGTGATCCCTCTTTTCAGCCTTTTGTGGATGCCCAGATGCATCAGTTTACATTTCAAGGCATGGAGGTGGCAGAGTCCAAGCCTTCGGCTGTGGAGTCACCAGTCACCCTTTTAATTAAGCACCTTCCTGAAGCTATACCTCATGACACCCTCTCTCGACTCCTATCCCATTATGGTGCTTCCTCTGTTCGTCCTTACTCTAGCGGAAGGTATTTAACTTCGTGTGATTTGAATTTTGAAAATTATCGCTTTTTACAATTTCAGTAAGTTTCCTTATTTGCAATATGTAAGCCTTGGTGCCATCTCTGGCTTACTCATATTGATACGCATCAGTGAGTTTTGACCTGTTTTGCTACCAATCTATTCTTCGTGAAGACTTAAGGAGTTGGTATCAGACATGAAGAACATAGGTATATGGTGATGTTTGTTAGATTTTTTGATGAAATGTTAACATTTCTTTTAATACTGTGTCATGAATCATGATTTTCTAGTATGTGTATTATGTATTAGAAAGATTTCAATTTTGGGTCATTTCCTATTCATTGGGGATCCTGGTTGAATAAGGAAACATAAATGGTAGTTCATTCTTCATAAAATGTTAGGATGAATGAAAATAAAAAGAAAGAACTAGTTGATCTAGGATTGTCTTAGTTCATGGTATTTCATTCTTCAGGTCAAGCATTCACTTGTGATCATATTTTAATATTTGTAGATATCCCTTTTGTCCTCCTTATGTGAATTGTTTACATGGAACTTACTTTGGATTTTGCATTTTGTCATTCGTGGCCCATGAAATGAAATGAATGAAGAGGAGAAATTGGCAGAATGAACAAATAACTAGCTAAATTTAAACAATTTTACATTAGCAAAGAATTAGAAAGACTATAAACTACAGCATAAATTGATTACAATTGTTTATTTTTACTGAAGAAGGAACTTTAAGGAGACTTGTGATGTCTCCACAATCCAGATTTCAGAATTTAGATTTTACAGAGTGTGAGATCTTCCTCTAGTTAACTTATCATTCCCTTATTCTCTCTACTATTTCCACTTTGTGTTGGAATTCTTCTTAAAGTTTAATCTTGGTTGGTCATGTTCATTTGTCACTGCATCCTTCTATGTCTAGTTTGCTTTTGCATTGAATTTGATAATTCTTTTACTTATTTGTATCTCAGAGAACTATTTATTGGATATAATTTTTTTATAGGTCTCCCATTCATTTGAATTTGTTAGCAGTTACCCATGACATGCCCATCCACCAATACAATGTTATTCTTTGAATGTTGGGTCTAGTGTCACTTTCTTTTTCTTTCAAGAAAACTTTATCCCATTACCATAATTTCTACAACTTGCTAAATGAAATCAAATTTATTTTAAAAATCTGTAATTGGTTTTGAAATCATCATTAAATAAAGAGGAAAGAAGCTAGGCTGAAAAATGTGTGCAGTTATAATTATTTTTAGCATTTGAGTATAATATGAAAGAGATCCATTATGTCAAAATTCTATTTTTTGTTTGCATTGTTCAAATTAAAATTATCCTGTCAATGCCAGATTTATAGTTTTGTTGATAAATTTGTATTTTATGTCTAACAATATTGTTTATTGCGAAACTCAGCTTTTTAGTAGCTTTTATTATTAACTTCATTGCAAACTGGCTTATAGCCCGAACCCTATATTTTTGTTCTTGGGCGTGCCTCCATGTCTCTTTGTTAAACTTATTTACAATAGTGTCATTTGATGTTTGTAGCTACCCCACATAGTGGGAAAAGGCTTTGTTGTTTATGTCCATGAATATTGCAAAACAAATGATGCAAAATATGCTTGATGCAATGCAGGTTAAGAAATTGTGCTTTTGTGGATTTTAAAAATGATATGCTGGCATCTCAAGCACAACGTCAACTAAATGGGTACTTTTCTTCTAATCATTGTTTTTTTAATTCAAAAAT
The DNA here is from genome assembly GCA_031216105.1 of Dalbergia cultrata. Lineage (NCBI taxonomy): Eukaryota > Viridiplantae > Streptophyta > Magnoliopsida > Fabales > Fabaceae > Dalbergia > Dalbergia cultrata. The sequence continues at coordinate 21,341,665 of CM062353.1, read as the reverse complement.
GGAAATATATTGGTTGCATATTTGAGGAGTTGGCCTCAGTTTGCATTAATTTTATTTGGCCGTCTTTTTTTTATTTTGCAATAAAGTTATTCTTTTATCCTTTTTTAATTGGTTCCTGATTTTGCACCATTTTAAGTACAATCAATACATTCCATTTTCCGTGAATCAAATGTAAAATTATAAAATTGATCAGAAACCAAATGGTTTGAATGATGTGTCTTTATTTTCCTGGGGTTGGTCAGGCTGAGGTTTCTTGGCAAAGTCTTGTCAGCAGAAAGAGCTTATAACCCAATTCAGCATGGTGAAAATAGCAGTGTAGCTCTGCTAGGAAAGGACTCTAAAACATCAGTGGCTAAGGAAGCAAACATAACCAAACCTATTGACGGAGATACAAAATCAGGATGCCTCCCTATTGCTGAGCCAATTGCCGAAAGACTTGGTGTTGACTATCCATTTCCTCCTCACCTTGAGTAAGCTGCTGCTTCTCCCTTTGCAGTCTTTTGTATTTGTTGCTTTATTGCAATATGATTCTGAAAGGATGCCAACTGGTGTCAAATATGCCAGAAAAGTTAACAAATGAAATGAAAAAAGGCGTCATTGTAAAATCTTATAGGAAACACCTGACAAAACTATGATTCTATGTTGTTGAGGTTTGCGTATAGAATCATGAACAAATTTCAATGAATCACTCTTAGAATTTCTTGCATCAAATCTATGGTTGTAAAAATAAAATTTGGTTTGGTCAATATTCTGGCAACCCATTTTACTGCAGGTCATTCTCCTAACTCTTGAATAGAAGAAGGTTTTAAGGTTAAATAGTCTATAGTCTGTATGTTCTTCATTCTCTTGCCCTTTTGAGTATTTTCTTACTGCATGCAATTCAGGAATAACGTAATGTCTTTATTAAAAAAAAAAGAAAAAAAAGAAAGAAACTGCAACTTAAATATATTACAATATGTGTATTTGCTCTTTTATTTAACTTGTGATATCAAAGATTATTTTTGTGCATTTGTTGCCTTAGTGTTGGATTTGGGATAGAAACTTAAAATGAAAACCATTGACATCTTTAACAAATGTTATTCTAAGTTTGATTGTAGTCGTTTGCTACTGAATTAAATTAAATAATTTGAATGTTAAATAGGTCTACTCATACTATCATGAATTCTAGTTTTTAATCATCGAAAGTATCATTTATGCTTTTTAAGCCATCTTTGCAGTGTGGAATTGTTTCGTTTGGTTAAGATAGCCTAATCAAACTTGTTTTACAGGTATGCTTACCCTCCACCAGATGGTAACATTCTGACCAACATCGTCAATGCTCTTATTGCTGTTCCCCGCTTTTACACTCAGGTTGTTCCAGGATTAAATTTGTCTGCAAGGATTTATTGGTGTCTTTTATTTTTCCCAGCAGCTGTAGAATTTTCTGTGCATTTATACTGAATAACAAATAGTGATCATATTAGTTGTACCTATCTACTATAGGTTCTACACTTAATGAACAAAATGAACATTCCAGCTCCATTTCGAATGGCATTGCCGACACCACCTCTACCTCCAGAGGTGCCAGCCCCACTGCCACCCCCTCCTCCTGCTGCTGCTGTACCTGTGAAGCCTCATCCTGCAGATCTGTCTAGTAGTGAATCAGAGATGGAATCTTCAGATGAGGTAACATCATCGCTTCCTTAGCATCAAACCTGTTGAGCCTGTGTTGTTCTTTGTTTACTTCCATTGCATAATTATAAAAGACAGATTGTTTAAATTCTTTACAACTGGTATAAAGCATTTAATGTCATATAATTTTCTTTAATGCCAACAGCATATTCCTTTTTCATACCCTTTTTATTATACTTCCATTATCGAAGGAAACTAATAAAAAGTTTCTAGGAGGAAGGGGCAAGAACAGAAAAACGTGAGAAAAAGCGTGCTAGGCATGACATTGTTGGCCCTGCCATTGATAAAGATGTGGCTCATGAGGATGTTGGAGTAAAACCAGCCACCTTGGTCCCAAAAGAAATCCCACTGATAAAAAGGAAGAACACTGTCTTACAGGTATGTACTTTCCAAGTGATTGGTCGCAGTAGCACACTATTATCTTAGCTTTTTATTTTTGCTGTGCTTGATCATTTTGCAGATAAAAATTGTTCCCAAAGCAAATCTGGATGAACATAAAAATGATGACTCAAGCCAAGAGTTACAAGAGCCAGAAAAGGATAGTCCAGATTCTCATAGATTTCTGACTCCAGAAGAATTAGAGCGCGGAAAGTTGCCTCCTGAAGAAATCTTATCTCTTCCAATGTTTAAGGTTCGTATGTAAATTATCTAGACATTTGCTACATGCACAACAACCACCATTAACCCTTATCCTACTAGTTGCTAAAGTGCTGCATTCCCAATTTAGTATCTGCTTGCTGGATCATAACGATTCTCATCAGTCCCATAAAAGTTCATGATTAATATATGTTCATTGAATGTAGCAGGGCTCTACTAGTGTCACTTGCCTGCTGCTACTGTTCTTTTCGGCATTGGTTTATAAATAAGATATGTTTTGAAACTCTATATGACATGTTTTATCAAATAAATAAAATACACTTGGCTTAAGGACTTCACAACATGTTTCTATTTTGTATTTTTGTGTGTATTAATCTATATCACAGTGCTGTATCCTGCATTTATCTTCATCTTCACCATCGGTGAGCAATGTCTATATATATATATATATATATATATATGTATGTATATATTTGGCAATAATGTCTAATAGAAGGTTAAATGTAGTCATATGTGGGCTGGAAACTTAGGTATGTGATCAAATTAATTTCTTTTAGATGATTACCTGAAAGCAAGGTTTGAAGCCCATGAGTTTTGCATATTAACTGGTTAAGGTTGCACTAGCATTTACAAACTGTCCTGCCTCTATCATGGAAATTGGATACTACTTTGTGAGCTTGAGCATTAAAACAAATTCAGGAGTAGCTTGGATTTCCCAGTCTTGATCTTGCTGAAGCTCCCTTTATAAGTTCTTCTGTATATAAATTTGAATCAATTTCAAGCTAGAAACTCATTCTTAAATTCTTGTCATCAGTTTGTGCTGAGATCTAAATGAAGTGATAAATGTAATGGAACTTTACAACTGCAAAGGATTTGTTTGGTTTTTGTTTCTATTTCCCTACTTTTGGTTTAAATTACGAAAATGCCACTTTGTTTTTAATCTGTTTCTTGTTTTTAAGATTTCTATTTCCCTAATATTTTGATGCAGCTAATGCATCGTATGGTCTGACAATTCCTTCTTCCTTGTCAGAAGAAACTCTCTGGGGTTGTGCATGGTTTTCTAATGTGGACATAATTGGATTTTATGAAATCTCTTGTAGTGCAAAATGTATGTTTACCGGGGTTTTATTTTTGAACTGATGGATGATGCAGAACTATACCGCTGGAAACCCTGCTCCTGTGTTGTATATTAAGAATTTGGCAAAAGATGTGATTGGTGAAGATTTCTATTTTATATTTGGTGAGCTCTTAAGACTTCTAGTGGATTCACATTTCATTTAATACTTTTCTCTTGCAATTCACCAAAAATATGACAAGAAGATTTCCATTATATATAATTATTGTAAGGATGTCAATTCAGATGTTTTCCATATCTTTCTTCTATTACCTCAGGGTCCTTGTTTGGGTGTATTGAGGCTGCCAAGTCTGGTCTCCATGTCAAACTGATGCAGGTAACACCTTGATTGGCTTTTTAACTGTATACGAAGATCAGTTTTGGTGTTGATGGCATGCAAAGAGAGATCCAAAACAAATATTGGCTTGTAGATTGTACCAGGAAAACTGTAACCTGAAATTAATGGGCTATTCCTGTATTTTAGGAAGGAAGGATGAGAGGTCAAGCATTTTTAACATTCCCGTCAATTGAACTGGCTCATAATGCCCTGGTATGTTTGTCATAGCAGACTGGTTTTCCTTTGTTTTTTGAAATCTCTATGATTTAGTCTAGATTATTTCATTTCCAGGATTTTATTACCTTTTTATTACAAGAAGTTAAAATTGGTTTGTCATAAAATTTTTGCAAAAGCTGCTAAATAATGAAATCAATAAGGTGGCACTAGTTTTTGAAGATTGTTATGGCAGCATATGCAGTTTGACACGCTAATCACTTTCATTTTCTTTTCCAGAGCAATGAATTGTGCTGATAAAAAGTAATGCGCCAAATTATTTTCTCACTTGTGTTCTTAATGGTTTACATTGCATGTCACCTTTGGTTTCAGAATCTAGTGAATGGATATGTATTTAAAGGCAAGCCAATGATCATCCAGTTTGGTCGGAATCCTGCTGCTGCAAAAGGGACATGACTCCGTGAACCTTCTTGAACACAGAAGGGATTTGTTACTGATTATGTTCTCTGAGAGGCACATGAATGTCATTTGCTCATCTCGCTTGTTTACATATAAAATGACAGATGGCTAACGCTACATCCTACATTGGTTGGGAGAGGACACTGATTTGGACCATAGTGATGCTAACATTCTGTAATGTTTGTGATATGGTATCCTTCTTGACACTGGCTCATGCATTCTCCTTGGTGGTTTGTCAGGGTGAGATGCCGAGTTGTAAAAGAAGTTTGCATGTGTGATGAATGATACATAGTAGTATTTCACATGTTTGGCAATTTGGGTTGGAAATGCGGAATAAGGGTGCTACATAGTAGTATTGCTGTTGCTATAGGCCATACTTGCTGGTACTGGAGACAAATGTGTAAATAAATTGTGCACAGTAAAGATCATCTTAGCATATAGAATTATTATGTTACTTGGTCCATTTTCTGCTGTACAAGCAAAATCATTTTATTTTTTGGGTAGTTGAGCAAAAATGTTTAAGAGATTCGGTTCAACTGTTAAAGGCAACACTTGCAATTATGGATCTGACTGCAATGAGAACTATTGAGTAGCACTTGGTCCATTTTACTGCTTGTTTCCCTTTTTTTATTATCAGGCTTGTCATTGGATCCGTATGCCCACCAAGTGGGAAAATCAATGGGAGCATGCCAAGGTCCACTGTTGCCTAAATGCAAGCTTAGTGATAGCATCAGGGTTTTAAAAACCGGCTTGAACTGACCAGTTGAATTGGTGACTTGGTGAACAGGTCATGTAATTGGTTTGAGAGACATACTAGATTGGATACGTAATTAAATCAGTATAAAATCTATTTTACAAAATTTGAACTTTTAAAAATTAAGCTTTATTTATTTGGCCCAATCAATGAACTCTCTTGAAGTCCACGTGCCACAAAATGAAAACATATGGCTTTGGAATCCCGCACCACTATGTTTTATAATGGAAACGCCTGCTTCTCCAATTACCCATCAATGTGGGACTTTGTTTTCAACAGAGTAAATTAAAATAGTCACAGCACCTAACAGACTAATGGGGCAATGCCGTTACTTCACCCTTCTCCCGCAGCACTTTACATTGCAATTTGCAGGTTACATTGCAGGTCATAGTGTGCCTAAATCCGGGTCAAATTAACATCGAAAACTAGTGTGAAACTTAATATATTTGCTTGTTGAAGTTTTGAGTATAAGAAAAATAAATTGATTGCGGTGCAAGGAAGAACAGTTTTTCTATAGGTGCTTTTATATATGTAATTTTTTTAAAATTGTCTTTTCTTTTTTTGTCATCTAGTTAACGTAAAAAATTATTATTCTACTTGGACAGAAAAAAAATCCTATGTCACTCTTATTTATTCTTTATAATGTATCTCTATTTTATTTTGTTTTCAATTGATTTTAAGACTTGTCAATATAATTTTTTTTTTCACTTTCTAAAATTATTATGATGTAAAAATTTTATTTACATTATTTAATCTTCTATTTATTTTATAGTATATAATTAATCTTATATATATATATATATATATATATATATATATATATGTCATTTATTTTTATTTTTATTCATTTCTATATATATACACACATATAAACATATATACATACTTTTAATTTTATATATTTATTTAATTATATAGATTGGCTCGTCAAATTGGCCCAACTTGCCATTTTTTTAGGGGATTGATTGACACTTTTAACTAAAATAATCGAAATGGATCAACCAGGTTTTATGAACAACCTGCGACGAACCTGCTCTGTCCTGCCCCACTCTGTTAGCCACCCCTGCTTTTCAGGGTCATTAGTCCCACCCAGCAATAAGCTAAAACAAAGGGCTTATAAACGGCCATGCTATATTCACTATTAATAAATAAACATACCCGTTGAGTAAAGAGGGCAGGGCCTTACTTAGATGGTTAATTTTGCTCATATCATTGAATGGAAATAAGAAAAAAAAGATGTATAATTAAAGTTCGCGATAACGAAAATCAACCATCTACCTAATTCAGAAATCATACACTACATACAAAATCCATTTGAAGCAGAAGTACTCCAACAAGGGGACTGCATCTAACGACAACAGAGTCCATCCTAAATTCTATCTAAACAAATACTTAACAATTACACGGGCATTGATAGAATTCCAAGTAAACAAGAGATGCATTATGACTGCGTTGCCATCATAGAAACTAATTCTGACTCGTGACCATGAACTCTCAAGCGATATATACAAGTGTGTGAAGGGCTTCCATGGTTTGACGTAAAATCGAGCCTTACTGTGTCAATAACAGCAGGACTTGCTGAATCCAACACATTGAAAGTCTGAGCATTGCTCTTCTCAAGGTCATATGAGAATTCTGCTAGGAGGAACATCTTCTCAGTATCAATTACAGAATCAAGATTACGCCCCTGGAGCCAACCAGAGACCCTACAGTCTTTAGGAGCACTTGATCTATCATATGCAACACTCTGTTAGAAAGAAAAATATCAGTACCAAAAACTGACGATATTGAAAGAAATGGCAACACACAACGAATTAAAGAGTGCAGCAAAAACACACTAGTAAAAGAAGCATCAGGGAAAAAGTAAAATATACAAAAAAAAAAAAAAAGATTCTTCATCACATACAAAATATCAGATGGAATTCAGCAATTCTCGTGACATAGACAAGTCATTGGATGCATATGGCCTTAATGTAAACAATACAAATCTTCTCTCCAATCGGTTACAGAAAGGCAATGTAACTCAGTTGTAAAATGCAAAAATCAGGACAACTGGAAGTCCGGAAGACCGGAATACGACACCAGCAGACAAACAATATTCTCTAAACAAATTACAAAGGAAATCAACTGAATTCTGGCAGAGCATCACCAAAACTTGACTGATAGCATGTAATCTATCCAGAAGACTGATAATGCATCTATAACCTGTTTAATATTTTTCATATATCCAGTAAGTGTAACATGGTAGTATAAAATCATGGGACAAAGTGATTCGTATATAGCAACATCAAAGCCATATATAAGCCAAAAATATTCATTAATGGTTAAAATTCTCAAATATTTTTGGTGTTACTCAATTCCCTTTGAGTTTAATTTTTATGCATTGTTGGTGTAAAGTCATTTTACACTGACTTCCAACTAGGTGATGCCACATAAGCAAAAGTGGCTTCCTTTTGAGATAGTAGATCTGAAAGTCAACCATTTTGCTTATGTGGCAAAACCTGATTAGATGTCAGTGTAAATTGATTTTACACTAACAATGCATAAAAATTAAACTCATTCCATTTAGGTAGGCTCAAGCAATAACAAGGTATGTTACAGCAGAATCCATCAGTCAATCTTAAAACATTAATATGCCAAAATAAATGCAGATAATCAGAAATCAGAGTCATCATTCACAAGATGTCTTTATATCAGCTTCTCAAACTCACTAACAACTGGAAGACAAAATACGGTAGTTCAGTCAAATACCTGCAAATTCATACAGGAAACTACTAATAAAGCACAAAGGAACTATGAAAGGATTTAATTTCTATGCACTAATAGTATAAAAAATTTTACACAGTGATCCAATTATTTATTGTGCCACATTAGTCATGATAGTTGGTTTTCACACCGGCTACTTGAAAAGTAATGCAAATGAAAGATTTTGGTTGGATGACAATGTAAAAGTGAAAACTATCAACAAATTAAAATTAAACTCAACTCATTATGAAATGGTAAATGCAATAATGCATACATCTAGAACAACATAAGAGAAAACTAAAATGAAGAGAAGGGCTTCCAAGCTGGTTAAGCAATAAGCATAAGCATGGCCAAATTTAACTCCTATCAAAATCCTCTCCAATAGAAAATATCATTAGTCACTTGGATGAAAGTACCAAGGGCAATGGGGCAAGGTACTCTGAAATTATTATAGGTAATTCCTCGGCTAACCTGGCAATAATAGCAAAACAGCCAACCTACCAATATTACAATAATAAAAATTTGATCCAAAATTTTGAGGTCACGCAAGAAAGATTGTAAATCAAATTTACTACAAGACCAAATCTATTTCCGCATGGGAATTGATCCTCTCATGTTGAAATTTCATATGATCTCATCATATGTGATCTCTCATTATTCATTTCCTTGTGTCATATGTCATATTTGGGTCCTACCATCCAATTCAATGGTGTATCACACACGATAGGGTAATGTGAAATTTCAACATGAGGGAATCTATTCCCATTTGTGCATACATAGGTATAAGACATATAATACTCAAGAGGGCATATCAACTTTAGAAAATTTTATGATATAGACAAGGCATGGTATATTAAATACTATAACAACTAACGCAAGTTTCACTATAGGATCAGCTACATGAATCAAACCACAATATTGTATCCTATTGCAAACCATCCCTATAGTGCAACTGTTAAATTCTAGATCATTCTTAATAGTTTCACCTGTGGTTTTTCTTGGACTTGGTCCCCATCTACCTCAAACAATTAGGCTACCCTTAGTCTGAACTCTGATCTTCTCTTCTTAATAGGGCTTTTACAAGTCTTCCCGGCACATGAACAAACCACTTAAGATGATATTTTATCATCTTGTTCACAATAGTACATTAATATATATATTTTAAAAGATGAGTTCAATTTCTATATACAAACAGTGTAAAACTTCTTTATACTGTCATCCAATCAAATCACTCCTTTTGCATGACTTTTCAAGTAGTGAATGTGAGACTTAACCACTTTTCCTGATATGGTAATATATAATTGGATGACAATATAAAATTGTTTAACACTATCAGTGTATAGAAATTAAACTCTTAAAAGATATCCATCCATTTATGTAAAAATGATAACACAATACACACTCGATTCTAAAGGCCCATCGTATTCACCATTACAGTTTGTTAAATCTCCAATATTTATTGCCAACCCTTCTTTGCATTAGTTTGCTTGAATGAATAGAAAACATAATCCCAAAACATAGACTAACTTTCTAATCCTCTTCAGATGGAGTAGTAAACTTGATACTACCAGTGCAGCAATCATAAGTGGCAATAAAAATATCCAGGTTGGATGAGGAAAAAAAATATGCTAAAATACACAGACAGAGCAATTGTACCTGTCAAAATCAGAAAGTAAGCCAAAAAAATGTATGCAGCTGTATCATATAGATACGAGTATCAGATGTGCATGTGATACAGATGCGCCAGCCATTTTGGCATATCCATGCATCAACTCATTAGATCTTCGACAATTATTCTATGAAAATCATCCTATGCCTCCCATCTAACCCCAACTTCATTAAGTGAGAAGGACATAGTAAATATACACAATATAACTCTAGTGGCCTAAAACTGCATACTGATATATATTTTATAAGTCCTTATCAAATATTAAATTTAAAAATGACTTGCCAATGCATACCAACATCAACTGGTTTCACTAGTCATGTTATATGGAATACTAGTACTGATTTTCATCTTAATCAAAAGATAAAAAAAATATGCATACCAAACTAACGGAGGCAAATACTTCAAATAATGATAGACAAAGTATGAAAACAAATCATAACCCTCGTAACCTAGTCTTTTCTTATTAATCTATATATTTCATAAGATTAAAATACTCCTCTCAACTAACTAGGACATGTTATCGGGGTCCTTCAAATTAATTTTATTATTTATTTCCGGCATCAATATGAATGAATACAATCAAAGGTAACAGCTTGATGCTCAAATAACCTAAAAATCAGACATGTAGCTTCTAATTAGATTGTCAGCTCATGATAAAATAATTACAAGTTGATAAATATATTTATATAATTATCGTACTATGGTAAATGGCTTCAAAGGTGTCAACGGCAGATGGTGGCCTATGGCGGTGAGCCAAAAACGGCCATAAAAATATGGCGGATGGCGTTGCAGGTTATGTCGGAAACCATGGCAGACTATATATATATATATATATATCAAAGCCACAAATACATCACAAAGTAATCTAGTGAATAGTCCTCATCATCTTCCCCAAAGTAATCTAGTGACTATACTGGAATTGAAGATAATAATTTCAGAACAAAAATGGGCAGGGTTTAGGACAGAAAAAGGAAAGAGAAGAAGAAGAAGAAAACCGAACAAAAAATAAGAACAAGAAGACAATAGAACAAGGAGGAAGAAGAAGATCACAAACAGATCAGAGAAGAAGGAGGAGGAGGACCTCAATGAAGGAGGAGTGCTGGCTGCTGCCGCTGATGTGGGGAGCCGCCACTGCTGCTGCCAATGTGGGGAACCGCTGCTGCGGCCGGCAGTGGTGTTTTTGGAGAAGAGCAGAGATGAGAGGAAAGGCCAAGAGAAACTTGAGAGACCCCAAGGGGGAGAGAGGATTTGCGAGATTGAGAGAGAAGATGGTCGATCTGTTTAGGGTTTCATTATTGAAACCCAAAATCCTTAAAATACCCTTTGACTAAAAGAAAAAGGGTTTCTCCGGCTTTTTCTGCCATGGCACCATGAAGGTTGTGGCCGCCATGCCATTCTACCACACCATTCACTTTCCCATGGCAGCAAGCTCGAATTCCACCACAGCGCCTAGGTCATGCCATGGCCAATATTTAACAACACTTATGGCTTCCATGTAACATCCAAAGTAATATCTAAACCACAATTTTGTAACATTAACCTTATGGGAAAATCTAAAGGATGAGCTTCAGCACAACAGTAAACTTCAGACAAAATGGAGGTGAGGGTCTGTACATCTATCCTCTCCAAACCCCACCTGATGGGAGTCTCGTGCATTGGACCGCCCTTTAACCTTATGGGAAAATCTATTGGTCTTTTTCAGGAACACCTAGATCTTCTCAATCACAAATAACTATACAGGTCAAATACTGAAGTTCTACAATTTTCTTTTCAAATGGCTGAACTACTGCAAACAAAAATATATGTACAAAACTACACAGTTTTACTTTTGTCATATAAAAGATAAATTAATTTGACAAATCTAGCAAAACAAACATGCAAGATAGCATATCATGTAATGTGCATACTTGTAGGACAACATAAGAAATTTGGACTATGCAGTTAAAATAAGGCATCAGAATCCACTTGACCACAGATAAATCAACATATTAATGGGATGCATACAAAGTATACAAAAATGACATATGGAAAAGTGAAAACCTTCGGGCAATAATACATGAAGACCAAAACATTATTAAAGGTCTCACAAACTCACAACTTAAAATAGTTCACTGTTATTAACATAATACAACACAACTATATCAAGAAGACTCTAGGCTACCATAACATTGCACCTGAAAAGACCAGCAAACTACACAAGCACTAAACCAACATGACCTCCCCTTTTACATGCATAACTCTTTCAAACGAAAGATAAAAGCACAAAACCTATATTTTCATGAAAGATAGCAGCCTTACAATTGTTTTTTACATCACATGCTTGATTTATAAAAGCAACATATGCACACATCCTCAACAGCTATTCTGCTAATAATTACATAAATAATAAATCATCACGTTTTAGTACCCAGGTACATGGAGAAAATACTCCATCTTCTCCTCACTACAATAACTCACCCAAAGGCCAAAACTTATCAAAAAACTTGTTAATAGTTTATACATTACGATCTTACTAAACTCAATTCCACCGGCACAACATGCAAATGAGTTTACCTCAATCAGGAAATGCATGAGCATATGCACAATCAAATTGCCATAACAAACATCCCAACAGCTCCAAATTTCTCAAAAACCAAGAAAGCATAAAAAGAACACAACATGCAAACAATTGGCACGATGCATACAACAAAACTTTTAGAACAAGAAGCATCACCTTTGCAACATGTTCCAGTGTGACAGCCTCAGGAACGATGGCAGTGCGCAACCTGATCTGAACAAAACCGCTACTATCCTTCAATGGGAAACACTGCCCTGGCTCACCAAAGCTCGGTTTCAACATCTTCTCGGCATTGGGGTGGACACCGCTCTTAGCAGACAACAAGAACCAGTTCCCCTTCCCTCCAACATCGTACGGCTCCGAATGCTTCACCACGGCGGCCCCGCCGCTCGCTAGGGCGTAATCCACCCTCCCAAGCCCATCGGCAGCGTGCCTCTCAATCCCTTCCTCAATCATCTCCCTCGCGAATTCCTTTATCTCATCCAAATCCAAGCCACCACTCGCCTTCACCTTCTTCAGACCCTCAACAATCTTTTCTAATTCTTCCCTCGAAACCCTATCCTCTCCCTTCAACGCACCCAAATTCCTCTCCAATTCCTTACTCGCTGCCTCCATTTTCTCCAGCTTCTCCAATCTCTTCAACTCTCTCTCCAAAACCGCACCCTTCTCTTCGATCTTCTTATCCACAACGTCAACACGCTTCTGCATCACCCTCAGCAACGAGTCGATGTCAGAGATCCTGCCTTCGAATTCCGATAATCCGGCGTAACTCCCCGCCGCGATGGTACCGTCTCCGGAGGCGACGGCGGCATCGCCGGATTTCACCGCCAGCCTCCGAATCAACTGCACCAGGCCGACGAGCACAACGAGGAGGACGAAGTTCTTAGCGAAGATGCTCAGCAGCGTCAGCCACCGCGGCTTCTTCGCCTTCGGGACTAGCTTCCGCGTTCGCCTTGGCGGTACGGCGGTGGTGGAATCGCCGCCGTTGGTCTTCCTCGCGGGGGCCAAATCCTTGGGAGTTCTGGTGAGGAGGGCGTCAGCGCGGATCGATTGGTGGCTGAGTTCGCGGGCTTCTCGGGCTGCGGAGGAGGGCTTGCCGTCGGCGGAGGTGGCGGCGGGAGATACGGCTACGTCGGTGGGGAGGAGTTCGATGCTTGTGGCGGCCTTCTTGACGGGGCGCTGACGCGCGTCCGGGTTCGCGGCCAAGATGGAGACGGAGGAAGCCGACATTGGAATCGGTGTGAATGTCGGAAACCCTAGTGTGCGGTGGTGAACCAGCAAGAAGAAGGACGAGGAGGAGAAGGTGTGAGAGAGGGAGTGTGGGAGAGTTGAGATCGCGGAAATGAAATCAAATGATGATGATGATGACGACGACGACGCAGTTTCTATTTTTCTATAAAAATGAATAAATAAAATAAGGTTTTTATTTTGATACCAAAATAAGCTTTTGAATATAATTTAATTATGAATATTTAAAATGTAAATAAATTTAGTTAGTAGGATATGTGAAAAATTTTAAATCATAAATTATATAAAAGATACTGATATTTATAAAATTTATAGGGTATCAAAGAATCAATAAATAAATAAATATTTTATTTGTTGGTCCGGGGGAAAATTGCGCCGTTTGGAATGGGGAGCGGGGGAAAGGGAATGTTCAATTTTACTGACGGGTTTGGAAGAGAACGGTTCGATCTGACCCGAACCGATCCATGATCTGTGACTCTTGAATCTTAATAGAAGAGGCAGTTTTCGGTGGTTGTTTGGTTCACTCGTCAAAGAACAACCGCATCGGCGATCGAATACAGTTTTCTTACAACTAAAAGCATTCATTTTGGTCGGCACCAATAACACGTTGATTTTGGTAGTATCTGAAAACTGGAGAACATATTGTAACATCCGAATTTGACAATTCTAAAATGAAAAGGTATAAAGTGCACAAGTGAGAGAATTAATCACCCTTACTTGTACATTTTATCAATCTCCAGAGGAGCTAAATCTTTAACATTGAATTAATCTTTTTTTTGTTTATTTATTTTCAGGGTACTGGTGGAAATGGTTACGGCCTACAGAATTGGGCCAACTTCAAAACTGTGGCCCAAGAAATTGAGCCCAACTTGTGAGCAAAACCTGATGTGGGCCTTAAGGAATTAGCAAATTTTTGAATCGTGTAGTGAAAGGAAATTTTCAATTTACAATTGGTACATCGATTTTACGATTTTTTATGAATGGTTGTTTATCCCCAATTTTATGAGTATATTTATTGGAATTGTAATCGCTACCTTATGGAATTACGAGAATTATGGTTGATGCCTGTCGTCAGTGTTTCTTGTATATCGTTTATGTTCGCATGTTCCCTAAACTATTTCTTCTCTATTGCGGTCAGAGATCACATACCCAAAAAATGACTTCATGAAAAATTGTTTCTTCATGTTTTAAATGCAAATATGTTGCATTACGTATATTATTGGACTGAATTTTGTTTTTAAAGACTTCCTGTTAGGTCATTTGAATTACACACAAAACATCCACTCAGACTCTTACCTACTTTTCATGTATGTCTACGATAGCTATTAGCCTCAGGTAGTGATTAAGTGTCTATTAAGAAATGACAAAAGTCTTTAAACTTAGGAAGTTTGAGCAGAGAGTACTAATGGAAGAATACATGAATATTGAGATTTTTGTCTATTAAGACAGGATAAATGTATTATTTTTATATATAAGTAAAAATTGAGACTCTTTTTATGTTTATAATTTTATATATTCACTAATTACAACATGAAGTTATGAACAACTGAAAATAAGTTTATGACTCTCTCCTAACTTTTTTAGGAGAGCTTATTTCATCAATCTCATAATTTTGACTTGGCTTTGGTGACCAATTGGTGGAGCCTACTATTAGCCACAACTGTATAAGGAGAGCTTCAATCTTTAGTAGATTCTATACACAATATCAGGAGTCTAAGGTAAGCTTAAGACTTAATAACTCTCCTAGTTGTTTCACTCCTCATAATTTATATTTTGGTTTTGCTCTATGGGCTTGTGGCTGCTTTTGTTTGATTTACACTTTAACAAATAATATTATTTTAAATTAATTATTGTTTTAATTCAATGTTGGTAATTATTTACTATTTTTTTCTTACAATTTAGGTTTAGTTAAAAAAAATGGAAGGGGGAGAGCCATTTGGTTCAAGTTCAATTAATGAAATTGGTGACATAGTCTCAAATCCTTCAACAAACCCAAATACCAACATTTTGACCTCAACAACTACTTCAGCCCCACTAATAATTAGGGAGAAAATGATGGTGAGAAAAATGAGGGTGAATGAGAGGCTAATAAGGGTAAAAAGTCAACTGTTTGGGATCATTTTACCAACCTTCCTTTGGTAGAACACAAGGCCAAATACAATCATTGACGTTTAGTGTATAGTTGTCACCCAAACAAACATGGCACCAATTCAATAAATGAAAACCTGCATAGATCTCATAAATGGATATTTAATAAAGTGGGAAAGAAGGGGACACTTCATAGGTATATGCCAAGAATTGGTGAAGGAAAGGAAGATGGTCTATCCATGAAACCTATTGGTTGTAATTTGGAGGATGGTATGCTGAATTTGTGATATGTGATGAAATACCATTCAAGGTTATAGAAGGCCATGGGTTTCATAAGATGTTAAATTAATTAGAACCTAAATTCACTATACTATCTAGGGTGACAATTTCAAGAAATTGTTGTCAATTATTTTTAGATGAAAAGAAAAATGTTAAGGCTTGGTTTATGAAATCATGCATCCGTATTTATTTGACAATAGATGGTTGGACATCAAACCAAAACTTATCCTACATGTGTTTGACTGCGCATTTTATTGATGAAGAATGGAGATTGCAAAAAAGAATTATAAACTTTTGCCTAATTGAGAACCACAAGGGAAACCATAGGAAGAGAAATTGAGAAGTGTTTGAGAGAATGGGAAATTGAAAATGTGTTCACAATCACAGTGGATAATGCAAGCTTAAATAATGGGGCAATTTCATACCTTCAAAAGAAATTATATCCTAGAGGTGGATTGGTGTGTGTAGGGGAAAATATTTACATACGAGGTATTGTGTTCATATCTTAAATTTGATTATTAGTGAAGATATTAAAGAGCAACAAACTTCCGTAGATAGCATTAGGAATGTTGTTCAATATGTTAGATCCTCACTCCGAAGGCTAACAAAGTTTTAAAGAATACATTGTATTGCTGCATTTTTTTTTTATGGTGTTCAACTGCAATTTCAAATCACTTGTACTTATGATATATGGAGGCCTAGAAATGTTGGATTAGAGCAATAGAAAGCCATGCTTGCTGCTGTTACTTTTTGTATTCAACCACAATTTCAAAGCATATGTCATTAAGTGCATAGAAGTCTGAAAGCATTGGCTTAGGAAAGTTGTATATATGATGAATGATGAACTCTAAAGTAAGCTTATCCAATTCCAATGAATGCAGCAAAGCTTAAGTAAATCTCTTGCCTTCTCTTGTTTTAATTCAGGGTTTTCTAGTGGGATATCTTTTCTATTATTTTGGTTAAAAGTTCTATTACTTTACTTCTTAATCTACTTGTGTTTCTTAAATCATAATTGTGATTGAGAGAGTAATTTTAGGTAGTGAGGAAAATTTCAAAATAATATTTTTCTTTTGATTATGTTATTTCTGATTGTAACTTTAAAATAGATGGGATTTAGAGTGAATTATGTCAACTAAATGTTCAAGGGAACTATAATTTTGCTGGTTCTGCCACTAGTCATCATTAGTCCACATCTACTTTGTAAGTATCATGTATATCTTTCCAAACCAACCAAAGTTTTGACACAATAGAATTCCATTTTTACTAATCTTCTCTTCCTGTTCTTTTTTTTTTCTCTATCTACAACTACATCATCTAGATTTGTTTACCCCTACAATTGGAAATTTTTTTTGGGATAAATAAATTTAACTCCCTGAATTTTAAGTCATGTGCAATTTATATCCTAATTTTTCAAAATGTGCATCGCAATACCCTGAATTTTCCAAACTATTAAAAAAGCCTCTCAATATAATTTTGGCAACTAATAAAGATAAGATTTATATGCATTTAACCCTCTTGATGTTTCTAATTTGTGCAACCCAACACCTTGTCCTTGAATACTATGTGCAATTAACCCCTCCTATTTTTTTATTGTGTGTAACCTGACACCCTACTATGACTTAAAATTTTTAGGGCTTTTTGGCACAATTTGAAAAATTCAGGGTGTCGTAATGTACGTTTGGAAAAGTCAGGGTTTAAATTGCATATGACCTAAAATTCAAGGGGTAAAATGCATTTAACCCCTTTTTTTTATTCTTATCTCATTCACTCATGTTTTATTAAAGGTAACTTTACACTTATTTTGTACCCCAAAAAGAAACCATATCTTGTTTCTATTATTAAATCTTTATAAGACATTTCTTTTTATACCATGTGCATAAAGAGACATGAAGAAACAACTTGCTTTGATTATGGGAAGCATTTAATCAATAAAGTGGAGTTGTGCAATTTTCTTTTAGTTCAGCTACCAATCCTGGCTGCTAATTCTTTCACTTATATTAGCTCTATTGCGATTTGTGGTTTTGCACTTTTCTGTTCTTGAATATGTGTTATAATGTTGTTTTTCCAATAATATGAATGACTTAAATATGAGCTATTTTGCTTCTATGGTGCTGTTGGTAGAAATTATTGAACTTGTTATTTGTTTGGACTTTTGAACATTACTGAGATTGATTGTTATTATCCCTAGTCTTAGGCACAATTTCCTTCTTCTTTTTTTGTTCTCATTTTTTTGGATGGGTGGAAAACAAACATGTTTAGGAGTGTTTGGCCTGGTTTAGGCCCGATGTGTACCTGATCCTAATCCGGCCATAACGTGATCGGGTTTACTCGAGTCCATAGTTGGGTTAGGGTCTACAAAATTGGCCCGATCAAAATATAGGGCTAGGTTCGGGCCAAGTCAAATGACAACTTACTTTGTAGAACAAATGACAACTTAAAGTCAAAATTTTTCTTTTAAGCAAAGAGTTATGGTGAGAGAAAAGATGAAGAAGATGGTCTAAACGATTTTGTTTAGAAGAGTGCGGAAAGTTAGGACCCATAATGAAAAGTAATAATACAGGTAAATAAGTTAACAGTACACATAAGTAAGTTAACAGGACATAGTTGAGACGATAATTTTAAAGAGAAACCAACTTGTCCTCATTTGTGAAATTTGAGGGATTAATATGATATTTTTCAAATTTGATGAACTAATATATCCCCTACTATAAATATGGGGGATTAAGTTAAAGTATTAGTCTAAAATATGTGAGAAGATGAATTTTAACTCCCCTACTAAATACATCCTTTTATTTGTATCCCACAATCTAGGAAATACAAAAGGTGGCCACGACTGAACTTTAAGATGTGAACTTCCAACTCCAGAATCTTTTCTTCTCTCAAATCAGCTTCAGCCTTCTTTATATTGCAAGAAAGTGAAGTACAAAATGGCTTTGTAGAGAACTATTAATACAAACCGATAATGGGTCTTTCATTTAAGCCAGTATCTGTCTCTTTAATTTCAACTCACGGGCTACATCAAAAGGCTTTATATAAACATCAAGGTAACAAAAAATATTGCATTGCAGGGTTTTTTACATAAATAAAATAAAATAAATAACATATTACATACATCTCCTAACTTTAATCCGTTTACATATATGTCTTGTTTTTATATAATAGAAGTCGACTATAATCGACTTCCATTGTACACAGAAGTCGATTATAATCGATTTTCACATTACTATACCCTCACATTGTGTCTCTTGAGATAAGACAGAAATCAATTATAATCGACTTCATACAAAAATAGAAGTTGATTATAATAGATTTTTAAAAACTATTATAATTGACTTTATAGCAATACAGAAGTCGATTATAATAAATTTTAGTTTAATATAGAAGTCAATTATAATAGATTTCTGAATATTATTATAATCAACTTCTCAAATGTGTTGACACGCTCTGATACATTTACAAATCCCATTGAATTTACCATGCAGACATCAATATTGAAATGACATAAAATATCATACAGCACACGCATGATGAGATTATCCAGCCTAGTTTCCTTCAATGATGTCAAATTCTCGATCTTTCAGTTCGTTTCTTTGCATTGGTTAACCGTTATTGCCAATACCATCCCATTTAAAAACAGAGAAATTTCCATTTCATATCATACCTTCCTATTGGCCATGCCTTTTGTTCAATCTCTGAGGAAGTAAGTAATATAACTCACATTTGCGGCTACATTTAACCCCTAATTTCGGTGCCTGATCTGAAAGGTTTGATGAAATTCTCAACCCGATATTGAGAATGACATACCCATATCATATCGTGTCTAGATTTTGCCTACAATCATGCTGAGCTAAAGCTTCGTAAAAAAAAATGTGAATAAAAATATGATAAAGTACAAAAACAACACAAAGCACACAAAGGTAAAGTTGTCGTGAAGTTTTCTAATTTGGCACTATATTTTTTTTTACACAATAAAAAAAAAAAGTAGATAAAAGAACAAAGTAAACGACTAGACAGAAGTTATATTTGAGATTTTTCCTGCACTTACTCTTGGGCTTCAGAGGGTTGATTATCACATGTACTTGCATGCCCCATTGGGGATTGTTCTGCGCTTCCTATTGAAAATGTGGTTTGTAGAACATGTGGAGGAGGTGAGGGATTCTTATTCTCCTTAACAATGATAATTTGAGTTTCCTTCTTTGCACGGTTAAAGATCAGTGATGCAACATGCAGGTCTTGAATTGGAAAGTAAAGACGGTTCAAGAGACCGGCTTTTGCTTAGGCTAATCAATGGATGAAAGAAGGTTTTGGTTCATTTCAATTTGATAGCAATTTGTGGTGGGGAAGTCGGCTATTTAATATTATTTAATAGCAGGCGGTAACTCTTTTCTGGACAATCTAGGAGTGAAGTGAGTTGGTCCAATTCTCACCATTTTCCTTCCATAGGTGGAACTTGGAGCCCAATCAATAGAAGGTAAGTTATGATTTGCCTCCTGGCCGGTTAGTCAAAAGTTAGAATCTATTTTAAATTGTAGAATCTAACCAACGAGGAATGGATCTGCCCATGTATAAGTACATATGAATATTTTAATCTATATTATTCATTTATTTAAGTGTAACTTTTCATTTATTTTAAAATAAATAAATGAAGGGTGTTGATTAAAAAAATGACACCCTTATACGTAAATCTCACATGAAAGGATCCACACAGTAGCGGAGCTTGAATAAAAATTTTGGAGAGGCCAAAAAGATTCACGAGACAATTAAATTGTAAAAATTAAATCAAATTAAAATTAATTGTAGATCTATATATACATTTTAGGGTAAATTACACTCACCTTTTTTGAGGTTTGTGGAAATGTAACTCATACCCCCTCTAGTTGTCCACCTGATACTGACGCCTCATCTATTTATCAAATTTTAAGTATTTATATTATAGTCTCACACCTTATTTACAAAACACTGTTAATATACTTAACAGAATGACATGTTTGTGATATTAACTATTTTTAATTAATAAAATTCCTATATCCACTCTGTTAAGTTTAAGGGTATTTTTATAATTTTATTAATTAGAAATAATTAATATCATAAAAAAGTCATTCTATTAAGTTTATTAATGGTACTTTATGAATGATGAGTGATACTGTAATATAAATACTTAAAATTTGATAAGCAGAGGGGGTATTAGTGTCAGGTGGATAACTAAAGGGGATGTGAGTTATATTTTCACAAATCTCAAGGGAGGTGAGCATAATTTACCTTAAATTTTATAGCAAATAACTAACATGATAAATACTAATGTATATTTGAATGAATTCTGAAATTAAAATTATTTTAAATAGGGACTCGACAGGCACATGTCGTGCCTATCAAGTCACCTTTTTATTGGTGTTAATTCGTGAAAATGAAGAGAGAAATATGAGAAAAGATGAAAAATTTTAGTTTGCCCTAGTTAATCCCATTTCAAATATATGGTTTTATATGAAATTATTTGATTTTACATTTAATAGAACTTAAAGTTTTTTTAATTTTTATATTTCTTTTATTACACTAAAAAAGAGACTAGTTACATGAAAAGAAAAGAAAAAAAATGGAGAAGTGGGGGGTAAATGAGATAATGGTTGATGAACTTGAAAATAAATTTCACCAGAGTAAGGAGACATCAACAAGTGGTTACTTACCCCAATCTTGTTTATATATATATATATATAATAGTATACATAATTGAACCCATTTATAATTGAATTTTTTATAATTGATTATTTCAAAATCAATTTTTTGTTTGGTTGTACTAGCTCAAAAGTAATTTTTAAGTAGTGTTTTTTGTTTGAATTATATGAAAATAATTACTTCTATATGATAAATTACTAAGAAGGTATCAACTGATTTTCTATATTTTATAATATTTTATACTTAGGATTATTTTAATAAAAGCATTAAAATGCTAAAGTAATTTATTTTTACTTATAATAAAAAAAATTAAAAATCAGTTTTCACTTATAAGTGAATTTTAGAATGAAAATTAATTTTTTTATCCAAACATATAAAGTCATTTTAAATTTATATGAAAAAACCTTTTCTTTTTACATTATATTTCCAAATATATATCTAATACTGTCAAAATTTTATAAGCATCTTTAAGAATCAAAGTAGAGCACAAAGTTAACAAATTCATTATTTAATATTTATATTGAATCTGTTCTTATAATTATTTGTCTAATATAAAAAAAACTAAAACAATACTTAGTTATGATATGGTCTTTTATATTTAGTTAAAAGACAAGTACATATTTAACTCTCATATTAATTATTTAAAAAATTATAAATATATAGAAAGATATAATTGAATGACATTATATAAGTTTCTTACATTTTTATTATATTTAAACCTGTTTTCTTTATATATATATAATTTTTTGAAATGTTCTTGGGGCCCATGGCCCTCCATCGTCTATAAGAAACTCCGCTATGGGGTCCATATCCACGTCCAAAAAGAAAAAAGAAAAAAATTGTAGAAGATCGACCTGAAAAAGAAATAGTATATTGAAGACATTAACATTGATGCAAGGATGGGGTCTTCCACCTGCCGCCAATATCTTATTTTATTGACTTTTTCAATGGAAAGATGAGAAGAGTTGATTTGATGTCCATTTATTCATCCTTTTTTTGTTTTTTGTGGTTTAAACTTAAGCCGATCATTCAAATTAAGAAAAGAAAACGCATTAGTGCAAATTAGATAATGAAAAATATTATATTTTAACTTTAATAAATTAATAATATTAAAAAATATATGCTATCATTTAATTAAATTATTTTACATACAATGAGGTGCAAATTAACCGTTGTTATTAATATGATAATATGTAATTAAATGATAATATAAAAATATTAAAATTAAATCTAAAGGATTATCGTGTTTAGTACTTCTTCAATATTCTTTAAGTTACTTTAGATAAATATTTATGAATATAAAAGTATTTAATTACACTAATTGACATAATATTTCAGGATACTTTTAGATGTGAGTTAATGATCACTTTGATTATAAAATTATGTATCCGAGTCAGGTTAATTTTCAAAGTTTAAATTTGACTAATTAATTAGTTTTTGAATTTGTAAACATGAATCATGTTGATCCATTAGCTCAAATCTATTAAGCTGTCATCAGTGCATTGTTGATTTGTAAATTAATTGACGTGTAGACAATATTATCGTACTCATTGTCTAAAATTTGACTCGTTATCTAAAATTTAGACATAAAAAATCAAATATGATCCTACACATGAACCCATTACTTGACTCATTATTATTGAAAATTTCACACATAAGTATGAATCAGATATTTGTACATGACATTTTAGAAAGTAGGTTATGTCAGTTAATGATATACATCAGCAACACATTGAGGTTTATTTAACATGTTTAATAGAATAAGACCTGATAATATAAAATTTGATAGGATAAGGCCATATTATAAAATCTGATAAACTTTTAATAGTATATAGTATTGATATTGTATAAGATATTATATTTTTATTATTTTTATTTATTTATAGATAATTTGAACTATAATTTAAAAATTTGTATTATTATTTAAACAAAGTTTAAAACTTTTAAAATATTCTCTTTCTTTTACATAATTTAATAACTGTATAGTATTTTTTATTATAAATATTTAAATTGTAATTTAATATGAAATTAAAATATTGTTATTATTATTCTTTACTTTTATATATCACATATTATTTATTTATTTTTATGTTAAATGCTTTTTTTTATATATCATTATTATTTATTATTTTTCATTTATTTTAATTTAATTTAATTATTATTTATTTAAACTATTTATTATTATTATTATTAATTTTATACCTTATCCTACCTTACTATATTTAATTAAATTATCTATGCATCATTTTAACATGTAACGGAGGTTTGATCACGATAAAAGAGGAAGAAATATGGTAGATAAACTTATACAATATATTAGTTGTACCAAACAATAAATAACGCCATCACATATTACATTAGTTTATCCTATTATTTCTTATAAGATTTGTCAAATTGTCAATGGACTCCAACTCATGTCTAAATGTATTTGAGTTTGATCTCTAACGTGATTCAAAATTAGAGAATAATTATTCAAATTTTAAACTTGAACCAAGACTTATGTATAAAGATTTAAGATCAAAGTAAACATGACCTCTTTTACGTGTTGACAATTTAAATGAAAATTTTATCTAACTATTATTCTTAATATGGAATTATATATCTGACTACTAACATAAACAAATCATCTTTTATCATTACAAATAGTCATTTACTCATTCAATTTTGTAATAATTGTCAAAAACCAAATAAATATACGTATTAAGGAAAACAATAAAACATCATAGTAAATATAGAATATTATATGAGTTAATAAAACTATCTTTCGATAGTTGTTATTATTCATCTTGATAAATGTATTAATTATTTAATTAACACATTTATATTAAGGATATAAATATAAAAAAATTAATACTATTTAAATATTATAAATGAACAGATACTCTAAAATATAAAAAAATAAAAAACTAACAATTATTATAAAATAGATGGAGTACCACATATTCTAGCATGTGGAAAAAGTATATCACACGTTAATTTCCTTCGACAACTTTGATGATTTAGTTTTTCTATGAGCATAGCTTCTTGAAATTATTAATTAATTGCCATGCATAGTATTATATTATTAAAAGTATTTTATATTTTAATAATAATTTTTATAGTTTAATTTTTGTACATAGCAATAAAATTTCATCAAAATAACAAATTATAAAAATAATTGTGATACCACTCTGTTGAAAGTCTGGTAGTTGAAGATAAAAAACTATTTTACTCGATCAGTTCATAAAATTAAATTCTTATAGATACATAATTTTTTTTATTACAATCATACATTAAAATTAGAATTTAATTTGCATCAATTAATGTTCATCAATAAAATTTTACTGAAATAATAAATTATCAAATATAATTATTTATTATCACAGCCACCTACCATATGTTTCGTTATTTTATAAAATTTTATCGGTCGATAATATACAACTATTTATCATGATTAATTTTATATAATAAATATATAAAAATTAAACTCTTATAATATAATATGTTTGGCTAGAGAATAAAATTCGAAGATGCAGCATGTTACAACTCTTAGGGAAAAAAAAAACCAAAGTTAATTACTTAATTTAATTTGCTTGAAAAAAAAAGATTACAGTTTTCTCGTTAAATTCAAGCTTGCCGTGTCTTAAAATTCGTAATCACTGTTGTTAGGAGATTGGTTTGAAAAACTCCTGTCTGTTTGATTGACCAGCAGTGAGGTGGCATAGAAAAGAAACGGCCGAGTGGCCTTTACTTATCCAAAAGTGTTCATCACAACAGATAGATAGCATCAACGAAGATGCAACGTGTTATTAGCTAATTACATCATTCGAACTTCGCCACACACGATGGTCCCCGTGGTACCTCAACGTCTCTTATCCAGTTGCATTTCTCCACGACGACACGACAAGTCGACACGTGTCCTTTAACGAACAAACTCCATCACAGCCATCAATCATAAAAACTCCTCGCAATCCACTCAATAATTCAACATTATCTATTTTAACCCCACCCATTATCTCTATTTAATATGCAAATCTTATTTATAGAAAAAAATTAGAAGATAAATTTTTTACTCATATTTATTTGCTAAAAAGACGAAAGATACAGATTAACTTGTGGATAACGAGTCATACAACATTTTATCGCATTTGGCAATCTTTCTTTATTATCGTAGAAACTTTTAATATTTATTTTTTCTGAATTAGTAGTAAAATATTTTTATTTATTAATTTAATATTATATATTATTGTATATCTTTCCATTGCTTTACGTTTCCCATTTCAAACCGGCAACTCTGCCCCACCACCCACGTTGGTTTCCCATTGCTTTTGGATAAAGCTCATCTGCCGACCCTTTTTCCATTCGCTACGTTTCTTGTTTTGGGGGTTTTTGCTTTTCCATTTTTATTTTCACGAGAAAATCCGAAGGAGAAAAAGAAGAAGAGTTGAAGCTTAACACAGAGGTTTGTTGTTGGAGTTCTGAAGCAAAAGGGAGATCAAATGGCTGAGGTTTTGACCAAGACCAGCTTGGTTTCTTCATGGCATGGAGATACGCAGCATCTTAGTCGCAGGGTTTCGATGGTTCCCGAGAATTGTAGCTTCGGTTATGGTTCTGGAAGGTTCCCTTCTTTGAAGATGAAATCCCAGGTTCGCCGATCTTCTTCACCCTTTTCATCTGAGTTTCATGGCAGAAAGATTGTCTTTCATGTGAATAGAGCAACACCCAACAGAGTTAAATCACAATTTCGACCTTCGACTACGGCTCAGGTTGGTAAAAATCAATTTTTTTTAATTTGATTGTATTTTGTAAATTTCTGGGTTTTGGTTCTTGGTTTCTAAGATTAAGAGCCTTTTTTTTTTTTTTTGGTTTGTTGGAAAATCTGTTTTTTTTTTCATGATAAGTTTCTTTACTTTTTCTATTTTTTTATTTTAATTTTTTTGAGGATTTTCGTATTTTATGAGGGGTTTCTGTGGAACCTTTTTTTTTTACCATGTTGTTCCTGTTATGATTTTTTTTTTTAATTTTTTTTGCAGATGACCCTTAGAATTGGGAAGGTTCAGAAATGGTGGGAGAAAGGGCTTCAACCCAACATGAGAGAGGTGACTTCAGCACAAGACCTTGTGGACTCACTTCTAAACGCAGGGGACAAGCTTGTGGTGGTTGATTTCTTCTCTCCTGGTTGTGGTGGTTGCAAAGCCCTTCATCCTAAGGTATTCCTAATTCTTTCTTCACACCCCTTTTGGCTTATTCACATATCAGATCAACCCCCAATAACTGTCCATGATCTTATGATTTGGCTGATTAGGGTTGTGGTTACTGATGTTCTGCTTTTACCTTTTTGTTGTGGTGGTGGCAGATATGTCAACTGGCTGAGATGAACCCTGATGTTCAGTTCCTTCAGTTGAACTATGAGGAACAAAAATCTATGTGTTATAGCCTTGGTGTCCATGTCCTTCCCTTCTTCCGCTTCTATAGAGGTGCTCATGGTCGTTTATGCAGCTTTAGCTGTACCAATGCCACGGTTAGTCCACATACTGTGTCAATCTCTTTTGGCCTAATGCTTATTTTCTTACCCAGTTTAGTACGTGTTTGGTTTTGTGTTTGTAGAATTGAAAATATTAATAGGAAATGAAAATTGAAAACTGCTTTCTGAAACTAAATATACTTTTATTTTCTTGCCCGGTTTAGCTTTGGTTAATTCATATTATTCAGGTCTAAGGTCTATGTAGCACAGCTATGTTCATTATTGTTTTGCTCCGCTGGTTTATCTTTTGGATAAGATTATGGTTGTTTGCATGGGGACTGATGTGTAAGATTCAACATTTGAATCATAGATGTTTAAATGCATGTTCTTTTCCTGAAGGATTGTTCATGTTTTCTGTTCACTTATGGTAGTGAACTAGTGTTAGATTCCTTGCCATTAATAGCATTCAATTTGAAAGTAACTTGTAAGGTTTGTTCTGATTTACAGATCAAGAAGTTTAAGGATGCATTGGCCAAACACACCCCAGATAGATGCAGCTTGGGGCCAACAAAAGGGCTAGAGGAGAAAGAGCTGCTTGCTCTTTCTGCCAACAAAGACCTTTCCTTCACATACACACCAAAACCACTTCAACCTGCACATGAAGAGTTGGCAGCAGCAGCTGCACCTGCTCCTGCTGCTACTACTACTTCAGAGTCCCCTCTTTTACCTCCATTGACCACCAATTCTGAGGTCTCCAAAGAGAGAACCCTGACCACTGCTGGGAGATGATGTGGTCAGTTTGTGATAATCAAATCCAATATTCTGACTTCTTGCTTGTACAGTGTAGTTTTGGTGTAATATCACCATGTAATGTATATAGCCTGTGAGAATGAAGGTACATCATTGAAGATGGAAGTCACATAGTTTGTATTCCTCTAGGGCAATGGGATTTCAGTTTTTTTGGATCCATGCCTTGCTGATAGTGTTAGGGAAGAAGTAGAGGCTTTAGGTTTTTATTTTATTTTGGGTGGAAGATGCAGAATTGGCAGTTTTTTTTTTTTTCCACTTCTTTTTGGTGTTTGGGGAATCTTTCCCTCCTGTTGTAAAATATGAATGTGATTAACTGATTGTGTTATCCAATGGATTAGTATCTTTTTGTTCTTTTGGCCCAGTTGAGATGCGGAAGTTTGATGTAATTATTCCACTATGAAAGTAATATTTCATTAATGCATAGGTGAGAAATATTGACCTTTTGGTTTATCTCTCCTTTCGTATTTTTGGGCTATCTGTATTTTTCAAAGCAGAAAAAACCTGACCGGGCCGATTTGAGCCTTTTTAAGCCTAACAGTATAGTTAATTCAGACCTGGGATAATTTTTTCATTTCCATTCTTTTTCCTGCTCTTCCTACCATTAGATAAAAAGGGTTCTATATAGTCGAACATGGCCTCCTTTGATTGTAATTTCTCGATGCCAATCTGCAGTGCTAGTTTAGCATTTGAATGATCACCGTTGGATTAATAATTTTTATTATGTGGTTATGTGAATTGTGCTAAATAATGCAAGGGTAATTACCAACTACCAGCTAGTTCAGCGGGATGAGGCATTAGGTCTGTAAGCAATATTTAGGGTTTGAATTCAAGAATTGTGGATTAAGAGTCTGTTTAGTTAGTATAACTTAATAACTGTTTTTTAACTTTTTAAAAGTCAAAAGTCATATTTTTCCTCTTTGTTCTGTTTGACTAAACAACTCATCACTTCTCTAAAAATTATTCTTAGTGCTTTTAGAGAAGTTAAAATATTTAGTTTCTTAGGAAGTACTATCTAAAACACTAAAAATAAATATTATTATTATATATTTCAATATAAAATAACTTATTTACAAGTTATCTTTCAAAAGCTTTTTTTTTAAGTGCTTAAATAAGTTGTTTATCCAAACGGAATATACGCAAACTAGGTTGAAAGGCTACAATATTCGAATCCTGATTAGTTAGTAAATAGGCTAGATACCGGATAATTTCACCAAAAAGCCAAAAAAAAAAGTGCGAGGGTAATTACTTTTTGGCTTGCTTACTTTATAAATTAGACAAATCAAATCTATGTCATGAGCCATTGCTATTCTGGACTAAATGACCTCGCAGATCTAGAGATCAAGTGACATCTAGAGGAGGAAAGGAATATCCACACTCGGAACCAGTTATTTTTAGGGAAATTAACACCAGCAAAAATATGTGGTGGCCGTCAACAAGCATAGTAAAGATATATTGCTGGATTTCCTTTGAATTAAAACAATGATAAGTTTGTATACCAAAAAACTTGGACGTATACCAAAAAAACAACAATAGGTTTTGTCTTCTCCTTTTCACGTGGAACCAATGCATAGCAAAAACAACACCTGTCTCGTAGAATTCGGAGGATCAAAAGATCATGGAAGCTTCAAGATGATGTGTTGATTGTATGTCCCGTGTTTGGAAATATTTGGACAAAATCTTTTTGACACTTCTTATCTATTTTTTTTAGTGATAGACTTTATCTAATTTAATATTTTATATTTATGTAAAAACATACATAATTATGCAATATCAGGTGTTATATTTTTTAAATCACGTAAATAAAGAATGGTTTGATTGAATAAATATCATATATCAAAATTAAATTTAAAATTACATTTCATGTAAACTTTTTCTTATTTAAATTGTTGACAGATGCCCTTTTTGGGTGATTTGGTCATTCAACAAATACGTTAGCAACATCATTCATGTCATACTCTCATAGGAGACAAGTTGGTAGAGAAGAAACAAAAAACAGAGGGAGAGGCTGTGGTGTTTGGATCGAAATCCATATGCCCTAGATATTTCTAGGGGATAAGAGAAATATATATTTGTTAGAGCGGTGTTATTTGTATTTATAAGTGTGAGATATCATATCGACTTACATATTATATAAGGTGTGAATGTTTCATATGAAATGTGAACTTCATTTAAATAGAATCCATATTTTATTTAATAATATAGAAGGTATAATTCGATACGATATCTCATCTTCTATAAGTATAAATAATGTTTTTTTAATTAACAAATGATCTCATGCAACAATTACCACAACGAAGAGGGATAGCGTCTGCGTGTGTTGAAGAAGGAGTGAGCGTGGCCTGTCTTTCTCCGCAGGCATTCATGGCTAATGCACCCTTGGGTCAATTCTAAGGAAGCGTTTCAAAAGGAATGTGTGGTCCATTCACAAGATTTTGAATATCTCTCTCTTTTCGGTTCCCGTGTGCCATGCCTTCCATGTGTCTCAGTGCAAATCCACCGAAAGAAAGCATTTCTGTGTGCTGTTATCAATTCATTTTTAGCCTTATTTTTCTTTCTGGCTAATCATCGCTTGCCTTTCTTTTTTATTTTTATTTAATTTCTGTTTAGTTTTGCCTTTGATTAGGATACATTAACGCGACCTTTAATTAGGTACCGCACGATGTCAAGTCATATAACTAATGTGAATGATTAATTAAAATTAGGAGGATTCTACAGTCCTCAGAACGATGTGAAAGTACCAGATATTCACCAGTGACATAATGGTTCTATTGATTGAACGCATTTTATTGAGAAATGTTGGTCGAACACAATTTATTTAGAAATGAGATAGGCAGCGTTTGGAATGAAAAATAAAAGAAAATAGAAATTGATTTGGTTTGTAAATTAAAATTTTATTTTAAAATTTAAATACAAATTAATTCTAATTTAATTTCTATTTTAATAATTTCATGTTAAACATAAAAATTTGTAAAAAACTCCCAAATTGATCATTGACAACATCATTGTTTGACACATTAAAATTTGAGTAAATATTTATTTTAATTCCTGAAATTATATATATGCATTGTGACTTTAGTCCTTGAAATTCAAAAAATTTCAATTTAGTCCATGAAATTGTAAAAAATAATTCAAATTATTTCCTATAATAGTGTTTATGGGGACTTACTTGAATCACTAAAAGGATTTATTTGAATTATATTTACAATTTTAAAAATTAAATTGACACTTTCTGAATTTTAGGGATAAAAGTGAACTGTATAGACATTTTGATTTTGTTATGATTAAAGATTAATCTTTCAAAAAGAATCATTTCATATCATTGAGCAAGCATTTTCACTTTACATTTGTTGCTGCCTTGCCTCTGTTTATTTATGAATAAACATCTAAATTGATTCCTGATAATTTTATTAATGGATAAATTAATCTCTAATAAAAAAATATTAGTATTGAAGTCCCTTACAATTATAAAAATATGACATTACAGGTCCTTCCAATTCGCTTTACACTATAGTGCTTGACCGTTGGCACAATTAACTGGTTGAAAATGATAATTTAGTTTTATATATTGCTTATAAGTTAGTCTTTGCAATTTTGTTATCCCACATTTTACTGCTAAATGTTCTAAGAATTATCTATGGTTTGGTTTAGCAGAAAAATGTCAAAATAAAATACCAAAAGATTTAATAGACGTACAACCTCGAACTCATCACAAGAGAAAGAAAAATGTGGTATTAACTATTGCCCTTTTGCAGTTGATTAAAATTGTAAAATTGTCATCAAATAACAGAAAATAAGCATGCAGCGGAATTAGTGACAGAATCCCTGAAAAAGCTTACAGAAGGCCAAAAATTGCTTGAAAGACACCAAAAATCTAGAAAAATTATAAATATGCTTCCAATATAATTTTGAATATAAATAGATAGTAATATTTAGCAATTTTGAAGAATAGTAGCATAATTACACAAAAATAACCCCAATTCATTGGACCGCAAAATGAGAAGAAAAAAAAAAAAAACCTACAAAGCCATTTCAGGCTATCACAAAGATTGTTTCGACTGAGTTCTTACACTGGGCAAGGAGGACAGCAGCACGAGCCTCTCCATTGGGTCATCAATAGTGCTAAAAATTCATGATGATCTGTAATCCACTAATTTGGCTTAAATAAAGATTAAATTACCTAAATAATCACTTAAACATTAAGATAAATTTTCTAAACCTTGATTAATCTCACTAATCATTCTCTAGTGAATAAGATCTAGCTTAACATATAATTTATCACATGAGGTTCAAGAATAATTGAATATAACTAAATTGGCAACATCTCATATGGTGAATTTATTTAAGTTAATTAAGCCTATTTTTAAGTTAACTAATTATCTATAGTTAAAATAAATAAAAATTCTGCAATATGCAAAGCAAATGCTTAGTTGCCTTATCAAATAAGACGACAAGGTCTACTTAGTAAAAATTTAGTCAAAAGTTGTTGATTTTTCATTAATTATGATAACGAAATTAGATCTTGACAATTTAGTAATACTTCAATTATTCTTTAACCTCATGTGACTAAATTTTATGCCGAGCTAGATGTTATTTAAGTAATTGGCGAATGATTAGTAAGATTAATCAAGGTTTAAAAATTTATCTTAAGATTTAATGATTAATTAGGTAATTTAAACTTTAATTGAGCTAAATTAATTAATCAAAGATCAAAAATGAATTTTTAGAAGTATTCATGGCTTGATGGAGTGTAGGGAGGGATGTGGGGTGTTAAACAGAGATTATCCTGAAATATTTATTTGCCAAAAATTCTCACACAATCTAAGTAAATAAAATGATATTACTAAATTACACTATAGTAAGGTAAAATTGGGATATCACTACTAGGCCTTGATAAAACCTTCTAAATCCTGAAGGAAAAACCTGGGTAAGGGAAAAGAGCACTTGACCTTGACGTTGGTTTGTAAAAGGCTTATAATTACATAAAAAATTCCCTAAGGTTCGTGCCATTCCACAACCTTGGTACATATTAGATCTTGACATATTAGCGAGCTTGTAAGCTCCTTTCCCTAAGACCTCGAAAATCCTACAAGACCCTTCCCAATTTGGTGCTAACATCCCTTATTGTGGAGTTGGTGGTCCAATGTTGGCTCTACGGAGTACGAATTCCCCCTGTACATGGGGATCACCCCAACATTGAATCTTCAAGCCACTCTTCTCTTCAAATCCATTTTCTTGATGTGGACTTCTTCTCTTACTTCTTCAATCAAATTGAGCTCTCTCCAACTTCTTTTGGTATCACAATGTTGACCAATTAGAACATATGGTGTAAAATACTTAAGCAATTAAAAAAAAAATCTTGAAATGATGCTGATTGATATTAATTTGAAAAAAAAATTGAAAAAATAGATTTTATTATGATTGGTTAATGATGCAATTTGATTTTTTTTTTTTTTGGGTTCAAGAGGATCAGAAGATATGGATTAAAAAACTTGGGCCCTTACGATATGTTTTATTTTTGGTTTTTTCCACTATATTTTTTGTTTTTGTTTAATTTTATTTTTTAGCAATTGTTTAACTCAATTAAAAATTGGGTGCTGATAATATCTCCTGACGACATTGTCATTTGTCACTAACTAATTTGAAGGTTGTCTAAAATAATTCAAATCCTATCTAATATAAGATTTAAACTAAAAATCGAATAAATTTAAATCATTTCAAATCAAATCCTAACTTTTTAACTATTCCAGACACTATGATAGTAAAAGAAAAATCCTGGAACTCAACTAACAATTGATATATCTGCAGCCTCCAAACCCAATTCAAATTACGCTAGCTTGAAAAACAAAAGATGCATTACCCAATGATTCAAATAAGTGACCTTAATCTCTTTTGACTTCATATGATCAAAATTTAAATCAACCAGTCAATCAACTACAATTTAGTCGTGAACTTAATCAAAAGCTTAACCAATGATCATCTATATATCATGAGGTTTAAGATCAAGGCTTAAGGTGAGGCACACGTAAGTTTAAGTGCAATGCTATCATTTTATGATCATAAATGATATTGTTACACCAAGTATATCTGCAGCGTGTGAACAAATATACAACACTATCCTCTTCTTCTGATCATTTGCCAAGACCATGGACTGAGTACATATATAACATTACAAGGGAATCTACATATCTTAGATGATGTACATCTAAGAGATTACGGAAAGTTTTGAAAACAACAAATATTGATCCTATTATGTCATTGGGGCACATAAGTACCAGGACTGCCATTATCTCATTTGCTAGTTGTCTAAGCTTCACAAGTTGGTGCCTTTCCTAGAATTGTGGGTGTAACATTAGCACATGCAGCGATTGCAGCAACCCCATTGAATGTGAGATCAATTTCACTAAGTTGCACGTCCTCACATGGTACTTCACTGCTACAAATAAGAATGACACCTTTTTCAGTAGCAGAAGTGCCCTTAATGTTCTTGAAGGTGACCTTGCTTATCTTTATTTTTGAAGGAGTCTGTGGCCATTGAAAATATATCACAATGGAGAAATGAAGAAGAAAACTTTAGCTCATGTAATATATAAGCATGTAGACATTAATTAGTCTCATAAAATTGTAAAGATAAATATTCTAATGGTAGAATATGTACTTGAAATATCATACAGAATATAGTTAAATACCTGTTTAGTACATTGATTCCACGGACAATACTCTTGATCTATAATCACTGGGTTGCTAACATTAACCACTTTAATGTCCTCAAAATGGAAATCTGACACAATAGAAGTTATTGGAGTACCAGGCCAAGTCTTAATCCTTAAACCATTATCTGTGTTGTTTAATGTACAATTCCGGACAGTCAAACCTTCAACAGGCTCTTCATTTTTGTACTTTCCAAGACTTCCAACACTGATGCCATGCCCTGGTCCACATGTCACATTTAGGATAGTTATTTGCTTGCTGCCATCCCCTAGTGAAATGCAATCATCACCGGTACCAATGTATGAGTTGGTAATATTGATTTCACTTGATCTACCAATGTGAATTCCATCAGTGTTGGGGCTTGTTGCTGGAGCAGTGACAGAGAAGTCTATAAACGTGACATTCTTGCATCCCAGAACATTGACATGAAAATATTTGCTATCCTTTGAAGTTATGCCTTGGATAACTGAGTTGTTGAGAAAACCGAATCCAAAATTCTGTAATAGTACAAGAAATTGGTTTGTTAATGGTTAGATAAAAACACAACACTATTTATATATAGGACAATGTTATTTGTATATAAGTTGTATGAGATACTTTGTCGACTCGCACTCCATCTACTATCGAATGAAGTGTGGACCCATTCAAACAGAGTCCATATCTTATTCAACAGTGGATAAAGTGTAAGTTAACACATTGTGCTATACAGTTTATGTATAAATAATATAACTCATATATAGAACTCTAAAATAGAGATAATTGACATATTATTTACCATGGAAAGCTTCTTGCAGTTCTTGTTTTTCCCGCAGTCATTTTGATTCCAAGCAGCTTCACCTAGGCCATCAAAAGTTCCAGTACCTGATAATGTGAAGAGGTTTAAATACCCGAATCTCACCCATTGAGCATTGCCATCGAGTTGGCCAGGGTCTGCAGGTGCTTCAATTGTGCCATCAACCCGTACCTCAATAGGAGCATTGCATGGACCTCTAAGATCCACTTGTTTTAACTTGTATTTACCATTAGGGATAAAAACTTGGCTTGGACTTGTTGATGCACATGCTTCTTTCCAAGCATTTGTCAAAGCCTAGAGAATTTACCAAACGAAAGTATCAAACGAAATGAGAGGAGAAATGGACAATTTGAAAAAACAATACCAGTTGTTGTTTTGCAACTTGTACAAAGAATTTTTCATGTTTATGTAATGCAATTAGAATACACCATGGTTTTAACTTGCAGCCCGCAACCGTATCAGAAATTGCAGCCACGGTGATAGCATTTTCTCGCAATTTTCTACATTGCAGCACAACCTCAATCTAAAACTTTAGAGTACACTGTTACCTGAGTTATATCTCCTTCAGATTTTGCTCCATATCTTGTAACATCATAAACCACGGAGTGAGCTCTAGGCACAGAAGCTAGTAACAAGGACATAGCAAATGTGATAATACTAAATGTAGTATCCATCTTGAGACTTCTTGGTTATAATTTGCGTTTTTCTGTATTATCAATGTGTTCCTTAGAATATGATGTAAACCATTTTGCTCGAGGGAACTATTTATAATGATGGTGCCAAGCTACAAAGCCACTAAAATCGTGAACAAAGTTTTAGCTAAATATAGAATGGAGTGTAAAACGAAAACTATTCTTTCCAAAGAATGAAAACAGAAAATAACCAACTACTGTAGAATTTGGCTAAACTGTTATCCCTAAGACAAAACAGATGTAACCAAAAACAAAAAATGGTTACAGTAACTTGATTGTTGAGCTCGTATATTACATGTAATTACTTTCAATACTTTAAGTTGATTAATTAGTAGAAATATAACATACACACGGGTGAACTATAAAGCAAAAACTATTGTAAGTATGTACAGAACAGTCCAAAGAATAAAAACATAAATTAACCAACTGCTATTCCTTATCCCTTGCATAGACTTGGTGTTTACGCGGTGAAATATATAAGAATCAAAATAATATTCTCAAAATATTTATAAACATAAAAACTAGTATTTTTAATATTTGTAATGGCTAACATATTTATAGGGATTTAAATTTAGAACAACAAGAAAAAACAAATAAAATGGAATATAGAAAGACAAAAAATGAAGATAATGAAAGTTCCTCATATGATCGATCATACAGGACTGCATTAAAGTCACCAATAATGCACCATAATCCAGACACCAACTCCCTAATTCTTATAAAACCGTGCCAAAGGTGAGACCGCCATGAGCTTTGAGGTCTCCCATAACAAGGCGTAAACTACCACTCAATCCCTAGGGAAGAGACCACCCTCAAATGCACAAACTGAGAACCATCCTCAAGCAAATTAGGGAGCATTTGGTTTTAATTTTTAGTTTTCATTTTAAATTTTTTTAATTTTTAGAATTTTATGAAAAAATAACTTAAAACTATGAAAATCACAAAATTCAATTTTTAGTTTTCATGTACAATTTTGAGTTTAATTTTTTTTTCACAAAATGCTAAAAATTTAAAACTGAAATCAAATGCATCATATTGAACAGTGTCCCAAAGAATCTATAGAGGCATATAAATTTACTATTTCAACACCCACTTTTTCAAATACTTAAACACCTTATATATAAAATATATGGATCCCACCACTTATTTTTTCTCACAACTTATTCTCTCTCTATCACTCCTCTCATATTTATATGCGACCTAAATGTGGGTGTCTATGGCGATTTGGGTGTTGAAATGTATTGCTATATAGGCATATACCACCAACAAAGCCATTAGTTGGAATTATAGAATTACCATCAAAGCCCAGCTATTGAATCACCTTATCTGCGCTATCACAACTAAACCTAGTCTCTAGCAACACTAAGCAAGAGAGATGATAGTACCGCCTCATATCCTGAATCAAGGAAGTGAAAGCTTTCTTCTTCGTAAAAAGTGTGAAGAGAATCGTAGTAGGACAAAGCCAAACCTTAGGGAACACACATCTGCTTTTTCACACCCTCATCTTGTGCCCCCACGACATCATCTTCCAAAATAATAGAGACATCCTGCGCGACACCTCCCAGGACATTATTGCTCTCATCTGGCGGTCTATGTTACGTTTGACCTCCATTGACACAAAGGGAGGATTAGTCGTCCGAGATTCATGACAGAGATAGAAACCATCTCCTTATTCTTCACCTTAACCCCATAATCTCTAGAAGCCTTCGCTTCGACCCCTCCCTCTAGAAGATGGGCCCCTATGTTTAGAAGGTTGGCTTCCGGCACCCTCCTTAGCACTCGCAAACTTACGACCCTGTCTGCGATCTTCGACCTTCGATAATCACCCCTTCTCAAGAGTTCCACCAAAGGCACCTTTCTTTCTGAGCTCCTGAATAGTTTCGGCCCACCACGAAGCTTCCTCTGCCTATTAGAATATAGTTAGTTAATTAATCATTCACTGTAAACAAATATTACAGTTAGTTATGCTGTCATAATTAGTTTGTAAAAGTTAGTTAGTTTGATACATTTTATAACGTTAGACTAGAAGTCTTTGGTTAACTCGAGAACTGCTTTTCATATTGCTCCATCTTTGTACATATATATATTGGTTCTTTACCAAAAGGAATACAATGAGGTTATTCACAGAGATTACATTCTAATATGGTATCAGTTGTATTGTGCTCTCCGTTATAATCTCTTGCAAGAATCATTCAAGAATTCTTTTTCTTTCTGCTATTACTGAGTTCTTTCTTTCAAGAATTCCCTCTGAATCCTCATTGCATTCTGCAATTTTTTTCTCAGCTTCTGTTAAACTTCGAAGCTATGCCACTCAACTTATCTCTTGATGATGCTTTCAACCCATATGTCCTTCATCATTCTAATCACCCTGGACTCATTCTAGTCACCCAGGCGCTTACCACAGAAAACTATGCTTCTTGGAGCAGGTCAATGACCATTGCTCTTTCAGCAAAGAATAAGTTTGGCTTCATCGATGGTACAATTCCAAGGCCAGATGATCCTGCTCTTTGTGCTTCATGGGATTGCAACAATCAACTCATTATGTCTTGGATTCTAAACACAGTCTCCAAAGATATTGTGGAAAGCATCATTTTTGCCAACACTGCTGCTGAGGCTTGGCAAGACTTGAAGACAAGGTTCAAACAACAAAATGGTCCCAGAATCTTTGAACTCAAAAAAAGGTTAATGACCTTTACTCAAGGCTCACTTTCTGTTAGCCAATATTATACCAAACTGAAATCCATTTGGGAAGAGTTAAATTCTTCAAAACCACTTTGCACTTGTACCTGTGGAGGTTCTCGTGTGTTCATTGAGCATGCTAATCAAGAATATCTCATTTCCTTTCTCATGGGGCTGAATGATTCCTTCTCTTCAATTCGGGGTCAGATTCTTCTTCAAGATCCCTTACCTGATGTAACAAAAGTTTTTTCTTTGATTCTTCAAGAAGAGAAGCAACAACAGGTTGGAAATTCATCTGCTGCTACATGAGAATTTCAAGACAAAAGGAAAGAAAGATAGGCCTCAATGCTCATACTGCAACATGATTGGACACACTAGAGACAAATGCTACAAATTGGTGGGATATCCTCCCAACTACAAAAGCAAGTCGAAGGTTTCTACTGCCTCAACCAATTAAGTCTCTGAATCCAATGAAACTGTTCATAATCTTGGCATAAGTGAACAACAATACCAAAATTTACTTCAAATGGTTGCTACTCAAATCTCACAAGCCACTAAACCTGCAGAAACTTCAAACAACTCCTTGGGAGGTATAGTTTTCACAACTTTTGAAAATTATAATTCCTTGTTTAGCACTTGGATTATAGATTCAGGAGCAACGAAACACATTTCTTGTTCTCCAAAACTATTTTCATCTCTAACTAATATAACCAACACCTTTGTTTTGCTACCTGATCATTCCAAAGTTCTAGTCCAAGGAATAGGAGATATCATTCTTTCATCTAATCTAACTCTCAAAAATGTACTTTTCATCCCTTCCTTCAAGGTTAATTTGATTTCTGTTTCAGCAGCTGCTACACAATCACATGCACATTTTTCTTTTAATGCTAACCATTGTATCATACAGGACCTCAAGTTTCAGATGATTGGCAAGGCTAATCTTGAGAACAACCTATACATTTTGAAGGTTCCAGCCATAGATCACTATGTTTCTGCTGTGAATAATTGTATTACACAAATAATCTTCCAATTGACATTTGGCATAGTAGACTAGGACATATTTCTTTTTCTAGAATACAAATGTTACAATCTGTTTTGCCTATATGCAGAACAAATAAAAATGCTTGTAGCCACTCAAATAAATGTAATGTTTGTCCACTAGCAGAACAAAGAAGGTTATCTTTTGTTTCAAATAATAGTTTTTCTGCTAATCCCTTTGATCTTATTCATTGTGACATATGGGGTCCATATCATACACCAACTTACAAAAATCATAGATATTTCCTGTCAATAGTAGATGATTGCACAAGATTTACTTGGACTTTTCTCATCAAAAATAAGTCTCAAGCTCCTCAACCTATATCTGAATTCTTCACAATGGTTAAAACACAATTTGGTCTAATTATTAAAGCCATGAGATCTGATAATGCTAAAGAATTGGCATTAACAGATTTTCTAGCAAAACAAGGCACATTACATTAGTTTTCATGTGTTGAGAGACCTGAACAAAACTCCATTATTGAAAGGAAACATCAACATCTCCTCAATGTAGCTAGATCATTATTGTGAACACCCGATTTTGTCCGGCCAATTAAACAAAAAAAAAAAAGCCCAAAAATTTGCATCTTTCATTTCTTTTGAACAACAAAAAAATAAAAAAATAAAAAATGCTAGAGTTGGCATGCGGTGATACTTGTCTTGAGTTTGCATTTAATTGAGCAGACAGAGAATGGTGGTTCCATTTTAGTTTTATCTCACATCTCAACCCATTTCCACTTGTTTGATACCGAAAAATGAGGGGACAGGGAGCGCTCACAACAGTGCCACATCCACTAGCGAAATACAAAAAAATCATGGGCATAGATGGGCAATACCAAATAAAAATAAGAGCACAGTGTAGACACTGCCTTCTCCATTCCCTGCACTCCCGGCCAACAGAATGGGTTCTCGACCAAGAAAATAGAATATTCAACAATTGCAGAAACGTGGGAAACAAATTCAGTTTGGGTTATCCTTCATTCAAAGAGCAGCATGGAATTAAAAGTATAATATTAAGAGCAAGCTCAGTATAAATAAGAGGAGGAGAATTTTTAGAGAGGGGCTGGACGATTCCTTTCAGAGGAGGCACAAGCACAAATCAATATTAGTTTCTAACAAAAAAGGACTCCAGACCTTACCTGTACCAGCCACGATTACAATCTTCATAAACCCAAGAACCTATCACGAACCCAATCCCATCACAAACAAAAAAAGACATCACAGTGCCAACATTACAGCCAAACTAAAACAAAACTCCAAGCCAAGATTATCAGGAAGGAAAGGTGCAGCAGCCATGGACTCGTCGGCCAGCCATTGCCCGTGCTCGCGCCTCGGCTAGCCCGTCCTCGCACCCTAGTCGTGACCACGTGGTCAACGTCTGTGGAGCCCGCCATCATCGCCCGTTCCGCCTACGTTGCTCGTGCGCATAGCCACCATGAAGCCCGGCGCGGTGGAACCCAGCCACCTCAACGCCATGGAGTCGTCTCACATCCTCCCATAGTCCCGAGGAGCACTACATTCACCCTTCACTGTCACTTCATCATCTGATCCTCCATCATCACCGCCAACCCTCTTTCCCTGGCCGCACCTTCTGTGAAGCCAACATCTCTGCCAGCCCCGTCGCGAAGTCGTCCCTGTCAGCCACGCGCAGCCCCGTCGTGTTCCCTCCGCCCGAGATCTTTGCGAAGTCAGCCACGAAACCCGCCCAGCAAGCCGTCGTCGAGGATCAGCACCATTTCTCTATCGCCGCTTCAGCTGCACTCACCCAGCCCTGCCGTGCCTATGTATGGTTGCTACTACTCTCTCCCTTTCCCTTTCTAAGTTGCTGTAATTTCAATTTGGGGAAATAGGCTAGGGATTTCAGAGCTTGCATTTTTATTTGTTTGGTCATTGTTCAGTTCTTCTAGGGCTGGGTATATTTTTGTTTTGGGTTGGTCCTGCTGGTCTTAATGAACGATGGGCTGGGTATTTTTATTTGGGGGTTGTTTTTATATTTTTAGGAAAGTTTGGGCTGGGATTCTATTTATTTTGTTTGGACCATATGTGTTATTTTCACATTTTCTAGAAACCGTTTTTAGACTAAAGAAAGAAAAGAATGAATAATGTTGGTGTGTTTGGACTGTTTTGTTTTTTTAAGATTAGCATGCATTCTAGGTGGTGGTGATAATCTTTTTAGTTTAGTTTGATGTCATTTCTTTTTCTTATGTATGTTCTGTTGTATTATTCCAATCAGAAATATAA
The DNA here is from genome assembly GCA_031216105.1 of Dalbergia cultrata. Taxonomy (NCBI): domain Eukaryota; kingdom Viridiplantae; phylum Streptophyta; class Magnoliopsida; order Fabales; family Fabaceae; genus Dalbergia; species Dalbergia cultrata. The sequence continues at coordinate 21,299,899 of CM062353.1, read as the reverse complement.
AAACAAATGAGGAAGATGTTTGAGTTATATATATATATATATATATATATATATTTGTTCTGAGTGGTGGACTAAAATTTCCAGTTTGGTTTGAGTTATTTCTCTTCTTTACGCATGTATTATGTTGGCCTGTTCGTTTTTGTTGGTATTTTGCATAGACTAATTGCACGTTCGATTTTTGATTTGCTTTTGTCAATTCATGTTGAAATTAATATAAAAAAAATAAATAAATATGTTCCTTTCTTGTAAATAAGATTTTTTAAAATAATTTCTTGTCAATGATTAATGATAGTGATTGAGTAACAAATGCTACCTTTACTATTGTTAAACTATGAGGGTTTATTGACTAGCCGAGTGTTAACTTAAACCCTTTTCAAAAGTGAATTTCATTTTCAATAATTAGTCGGTCAAAAACCCATTTTTCAAATTAAAATCAACCCACACTTTTTGTTTCCTTTCTTAATTAAAATCTGTTAACATATACTGATTTTTACAGAACTACGTAACTTTGAGTTCCTCATTGCACCAGAGGATACGTAGGAGCAGGCTGTCCCTGTCAAGCCAAAATTAATTTTTCTTTAATTTATTTGTTGAATTATAAATACATTTATGTAAATTATTTACTTTTTCTTACATTGTAAATATATGTGTAAATTATTTTTCTTGATTATGTGTTGATTTTGTATAAACTAATTTCTTCTTCATTTATTTATTTAAATTGTAAATATATTCACGTCAATAAATTTTTGAATTTATTTATTTTGTCTTCTTTCATTAAGTTACATTTTGAGGGGTTACTATTTAATTTGCATAATTACTAAGGTACCGTCTAAGGGCCAGGTGTATTAGAGTGCGTGGGATTAAGTTCCTACCCTTCCTTATGCATAACCGACTCCCGAACTCATATCTGATTTTTTTCAAATATTATTTTCATAAAAAAATAAAATTGGTTTTTCCAAGATTTTCCAAATTAAATAAACTTGGTGGCGACTCCATTTTTAAACATGATTTAATTCTTTCTCACTTCTCCCGTCGCGATCCCTTGCCATGACAGATGGCGACTCCACTGGGGACTTCAGTAAGAGAGTCAAGCCTATTATAGTTAGTTGTGCAAATTAAATATAAACCCCATTTATTCTTGTTTTTCTTTCCTCACTTTATTTTGTGCAGTGTTTCTTTAATTCTCTTTTGTATAGTTTAATTTTCTTGATGTTTATATATAATATTTGTTTATTTGTTAAAACTCTAGGATAGACGACTATTGTTATTCTGTATATACCTGTGGTTTGAATTTTGTAAAATTTTCTTTATTTATTAAAATCTTAGGATAGATGACTATTTTGTATATATGTGTTGTTTGTATCTTGTTTTGCAGGAGTGTCTGTAGTGATAGGATCGGAAGGTTTGTATCTCCCAGCACACACTTCACGATCACTTAATTCACACACTGTATTCTTGGACTCTATACCCGAGCCCGTGCGAGCTTAGGATTAGGGGGTTTCTTGACATTGCCATGAGGGGCTTCATGCTCACTTGGTAGTTGTTGGGACACCACTCAGTTATTCTTGGCCTTATGAGTCAATCGTATTGAGAGGGCTTATCCCTACTTATGGTTGGTTCAGAGGTCGGATCCTTGTCCCGTGGATAAGGGCAACTGGGACCATGGTCATTAGAAGTCTAGACCCACCATGAATGTGTACACATATAGTCAAACCTAGTAGCTACCACGTTAGGGATTTTGGCCTTAGAACATCCCACCCATTAGGTTTTACCCGACTAGGACAATGGGAGCATGCTTCTTTCATCCTTTTACACTGCACTCCTTTATGTTTTATTTTAGTTGTTTCTACACCAAACATTGTTACATTGCATTTAAGTTAGCTAGTTCCTTATCTCATAACTTAATGTTGACATTCATTCTCGAGATGTTTAGGCATTCTATTCATTATCACATGCATTCATTCTGTTCGTTTCTCATAACAAAACTTGTTTTTACATGAAATGTTTCTTTTCTTCAGTTGTGTTCACTTACATAGGTTTATGCATCATCAAATTCTCAAGGAAGCATAAAAAAATTTTTCATAGAAGCATGCATTCTTATCTCTTCCATCTTTTTAATTCTACTCAATTATTTCATTCTTGTACACAGTGTATGTGGTTTTTGATTCATCATCAGTTCAAAGCAAATGGATGCAATACCGATGAACACTAGCAATGTACATGACTGGAAAAGAAATATCAAGGTTACAGTGACGAGCAATGAGCTAGAGAAAGTAAAAGAAATAGTTCAGTTGATGCCTCGTGAAGTCCGATCCTCTTTCAAGAATACCTACGGGTGCATATTGGATTTGTTGTCCATTCCGGTGGAAGCGCCGGCATTGAGTGCTCTCTCACAGTGCGGAACCCTTCTCTTTGTTGCTTTGAGTTACCCGATCTTGATCTTTGTGCCAACCATAGAAGAATATGTGGTTATAATGAGACTACCGATCCAAGAAAAATCAGGTGTATATCTATACCAAGGGCATTATGTTAATAAGGAAAACATTGCCAAGATAATCGGAGTTGATTCAAACCGGATGATAACTTGAGTAAGGGGTCTACTCAAGGAATCGGGAGAAGTTTCTTTGGAGACTCATATGCAAACTTTGGCTCAACAAGGAGATTGGGATTTCTTCAAGCGAACACTAGCACTGACTATCTATGGGTTGGTTTTGTTTCCATTCACACCGATGTCATTGACCAAGCTGCCATGGATGTGTTTTTCAAGTTCGAAACGTGTGGCATGAATCCTATCCCGGCCATGCTAGCAGATACATTCCTTTCTTTGGGGGTTTGTATTCAAAAGAGGGGGGGAAGGCTGCACTGTTGTTTGCCAATGCTATAATGTGGTTCATGACTCATGTATATGCTAATAGCCGCATGGGCCTTCTTCCTAATCCGTTAGGGGACTTCCATCGCATACAGATAAAGTGTCAAGAAGCTCAGGCATGGAAAAAGGAATTCTCACAGATCCAATCAAACACTTTCAAATGGGTATGTCCTTGGTATCGTGGAGACAGTGTTATCTACAGTTGTGGTGACTTCCATAATGTTCGTGATGGGTCCAAGGGATGTATTTCCTATACACACCTTTAGTGCTTAGACAACTCCACTGGACTCAGACAAAGCCACAAGAAGAACAACTTAAAGTATTCAGTTTCCTATACCAAAAAGACAAGAGTACCCTGGAGCAAGAAAGGAAGATCAAAATGGCATGGGGTGATGTCAAAATCTTAGGGAAAACAGAACTCGGCCAACAGCGTTTAACCTCTTCTCAAGAATACAAAGACTGGAGGAAGGCAAGAGTCGGGAAAGATAATATCCCAAAGGATATTCCCAATAACCTAGCTCCCACGCAAACTCCAGAGTCGGCCCAACAGATGGAAATGATGAAGGCCCAAATGCGGTTTCTGGAGGAGAAAAAGGAAGCGGCAGACCTGAAGGTTGACATCCTTCAAGATCAATGCAAGAAAATGGCCAGAGAAATTGAGGCCCTAAAAGACGAATGTATTGAGGCAGCAGAAATCACCAAGTCCAGGAAGGGCAAAGAGAAAATCTCAAGCATGCATCTGGCCAAAATCCAAGAGCTAGAGGGAGGACTCCACAAGCTTGTGAAGGAAAAGAATCAGCTGGAGAGAGAGGTTAGTAAGAAAAATCGCATGGTGGAAAGAGTAGAATTGGAAGTCAGCCAACGAGATAAAGACATTTGGAGCTTGAGAATGGAGGTCAAGAAAGAGAAAGGTATGAGAGAAAAACTGGAGGGACAAGTAAAGCACCTATCAACCATGTTGACACAGACTGAGCAGAAGGCTACTCAAGGATGGGCATCAGCAAACCAATATCATGATTTGTTTGTTGATGCAAATGTAATTCGGGAATTCATGGAGAGAAAAGGCGTTAGAATGGGAAGAAAAATGTGGAAAGCTCACCGGTGAATTGAGTCATTACATTCCAAATTTTATTTACCGTTTCGAGCAAGCCAAGAAGCAAATTAATAAGTTGCCACCATTTAGATTGCCTCAAGAGGTGACAGAATTCATGGATTCATGCGAAAGGATCACTAAAGGCCTCAAGAGGAAGAAAATGAAAGCTTTGACGTAATCATCTGTCATGAGTCAAGGATTGTTGAATTTCCTTATTAAGAAAAGAGGATTGAAACTCCTGAAATGTATCTTGAAACGATTTGTACTCAGAACTTCACCCAAGAATGAATGAAACTTTAATGTTTGTACTTTCACTTGATCACAATTGTGACTTCTCAAGCTCGCCAGATGCTCTCTATAGAGGAATAGATGTTCCCTTAGAAAGTAATCAATCACATTTTTACCTTGAGATAGTTTGTCCTTGTGTAAAAGTGTGAGAATGCTCAGACATATGAAAAGGAACCACATTGCTAGTGTTCATTAGATAGTACCTATAGAGGAGTGAATCCTCCCTTAGATTTGCTATCAACTGCACCTCGACTTATAGGGTGATATATCCATAAGAATGGGTGCAGGGCATCCTTCCTTTTAAAAATAATAATAAAAAAAGAACTTTTTGACCTCTTTCGTTTGTTTCTTGTATATATATATATAAAAATAATAATAATAATAAAATAAAACAAGATTTTAACTTTGCGACTGAAACAGTTTGTGAAAGCGCAAGATTCGTAACCATTGGGCGCCCAAGGAAAGAGGATACCGATCTAACTCGTGTTCATAACACTAGAGCTCGAACCAAGATGGCCGGCGGAAACACAGAACCAGGAAGGACCATCCCGTCTGCAATTACTTCTGAAGCGGGAAGAACTATTCCAGCTGTAACCACCTCGGCTATAACTGCTTCTGAACCCGGAAGAAACTTAAGCATGGAAGTTGATGCAGTGAGAGGAAGACTGAACGAGTTGTCAAATAACCAGGGAAGAATGGAGGAGATGATGCGGGCTATGATGGAGTCACTCGACTTATTGAGGGCCCACCAAAACTCAGGAGGGGTACAACCAAGTGCTACAACGCTAACCATACCTGTGGTATCGGATGCAGCTCTGAATGTCACGCAAGGGGTGAACGATAATCCCCACGAACAACCACAACCGACAATGCCTATTACTATGCCCGTTGGAGAAGGATATCACGCAGTAGAGAATACACATGCTGAAGGGCATGGGCACGCTACCCACATTTGGGAGCAGCCTCCGAATGTCATCCCAAGGCAACTCTCTTCCTCGGGGAATAATCGTGCAGAAACAGAGAAGGACAAGTCGAGAGAAGAATGGATGGAAAAAATTCAGGAACAAATTAAGGCAATCCAAAGGCCAAACAATTATGGCTACATGGAGATTGAGCAACTTTGCCCTCCCATTAGCACGGTTGTCCCTAAAGATTTTAAAATTCCTGATTTTTCGAAATATGATGGAACTGGCAACCCACTCTTCCATTTAAAGAGTTACTGTACCAAGATGTCAATCTGGTCCAAAGATGAAAAATTTCTCATTAGCTTTTTCCACGAGAGTTTGACCGGACCGGCTCTAGAATGGTACATCCAATTAGATCATGCAAAGATTTCCTGTTGGGGAGAGCTGGCTGACCAATTCATGAACCAGTATAAGTTTAACTTGGAAATAGCGCCAATGATGAACAATCGAGTACAATGCAAAAGAAGAAAGATGAATCCTTTAAACAATATGCTCAGAGATGGAGAGCTTTGGCTGCTCAAGTGCAACCACCACTCATCCCATCTGAGATGTGTTCATACTTCCTAGCAACTCTAGGGTCTCCTTACATCGGGGCAATGGCGGGAGCAGCATACCGAGATTTTTCTGAGTTAATAACTGCTGGAGAAAGAATTGAGAGCTTGACTAAAGCTGAAAAGCTCCTGATGAGCAATGAAGACACCAAGAGGGGATTCCCACCCAGAAAGAAAGAAACGGAAGTAAATTATGTGCAAGGTCAGCGGCCGTTCACCCCAAGACATGTATCCACATATTCAGGACCCCAAATGTCATCCATCCCTCCTTACCCACATTACCAAACCACAAATCCCACCCCATACCACCAGCCTCAAGTCAACAACATCCACATACGACCATACCGACCCGCCCGTCCAACATATCCAATCATACATCCTCAGAACTTCCTAAACACAGCACCTCGACCCAACTCTCAAAATCAAAATCGCAATCGTTTCCCAAACCTACCACCTTTTCCAAAGTTAGCCATTTCCAATGCTGACCTTTATCAACGGTTGTTTGATACTCATTTGATTTCACCATACCCTGTGCACCCATTACAACCTCCGTTTCCGACTTGGTACAATCCGAATCTGACTTGCAAATACCATATGGATGTTCTTTGGACATTCGATTGAAGATTGTGAAGGTTTTAAGACGGCAGTGAGAAGACTAATTGCTTGTGGGAGACTGGATCTCCAAGAAGATCCAAAGCCTTACATTGTTAATAACCCGATCCCGAATCATGAAGGAGGAAGTAGTGTGAATGCCTTGGAAGTGGAGAAACAATTGGTCAAAAAGGTTTTGAGTCTCCGAACACCCATGGAGAAAGTGTTTATTGCTTTGAAGGAAGCTAATTATAACATCATAGCACCTGCTTCTATGATGAAAGAAGAGGAGAAATATGATATGGAATCAAGATGTGCATACCATTGTGGAAGTCTTGGACATGATATTGAGAATTGTTGGGATTTCAAAGTGCGTGTACAAGAACTACTCACTTTAGGTGTGATACAGGCAAAAAAGAAGCAGAATTCTGTTGAAGAGGTAAATGTAATTGAGCGTTTTATACTCAAAGTGCCTCCACTTAATCAAACTCCAAAACTTGAAAAAGTAGTGATCACTGTGGAAAAACCCACGCCTTTCTATTATGAGAACTCTCGTGCTGTGCCCTGGAATTATGAAACTAAAGTGGAGATGAAGGGAGATATAGGGGAAACCTCGAAGGCCCGAGAAAGCGTGGAAGTGACAGGTGTCATGGAAGTAAAGGGAATAACAAGGAGTGGAAGAGTTTATGGGCCCAAAGAGTTGGAGAAGGGGAAGTTTGTTGATGAAGGTAACATCGACAAAAGCTTAGACTCAGAGAGAAAAGAAAGAGAAGAGGAGGAGGAGGAGTTTTTAAAGATTATGAAGCAAAGTGAGTATGATATTCTAGAACAACTAAAGAAGACTCCCGCTAGAATATCACTTTTGTCACTAATCTTGTCATCTGAACTCCACCAAAAAGCAAAGGTTGAAGGTGTTGAAGGAGGCCTATGTCAAGCCAGATGCATCATTAGAGAATGTAGTAAACATGGTGGACCCGGGGAAGCGTGTTAACATGATCACATTTTCAGATAAAGAGATTATATCTCAGAACAACCCGAGAGCACTATACATAACTCTTAAATGCAAGGGTTACATTGTGCCCAGAGTCCTTATTGATGGAGGGTCAGGGTTAAATGTCTTGCCAAAGATCAACCCTCGCACTATTTATCAATGAGTAAGGATGATATACTGCCACAGTTAATGGTAGTGAAAGCATTTGACGGAGCTAAGAAGAGCATCCTTGGAGAAATAACACTGCTACTTGAGATGGGCCCAAGCAAATTTGAAGTATTATTCCAAGTGATGGAGATTGAGTCGGAGACCATGGATTAACAATGCCGGAGCTGTCCCCTCAACCTTGCATCAAAAGGTTAAATATGTGGAGAATGGAATGGTTGTTACAATTCATGGAGAAAAAGAAATCTTAGTGTCCAAACCAGTGGCATTGCCATATGTGGAGAATGTAGAGCTGGTGGAGAGTAGCTTATGGCATAATTTAGAGGTAGTAGGATTAAAACAGGAGCAAGCTAAACCCCCAATACAAAGTCAGGTGGTGGCCCACATCATGACTAAGAACGGATATCTGGAAGGCAAAGGACTGGGATCGTGTTTGTAAGGCACCCAAACCCCTATATCGGTCCCTGAAAAGTTCAACCGGTTTGGTCTGGGGTACAAGGACTCGTTGAACGAGAAGATAAGAACTTTGAGTCTGGAGCAGAAAAAGCAAAGTGGAAAAATGAAGCAAATCCCTCACTTAAGAGAGACGTTTCATGGCCCGGTTGAAGTAATTACAAATGAATAGTTCACTCGCCTTGCTACCACTTCACCATCAACACCTTGGACTCTGAAACAACTCAAGGAGACAACAAATTTCAAGATAACAACAACGATGAAATGCTGATGAACTGGACTACTGAACCAGTGATTGATGTTATTGCTGCAAAGTAATTTGTTGGGTTGTATTAATTAAGATTTATGCTTTTGTTTATGCTACTGTGAGACATCGTTTAAATAAGCTTACATGATTTTTCAATAGCCTTCCTTTATGTTTTCCATTTTTGCTTCGTTCCTTTTTCCTTTCTTTCGTTTTCTTCTTTCCTTTATTTCTTTACTTTTCCATTCCCAGCTCGTTAATTTGTGTTTGTCCTATGTTGTTTGTGATCCATTATTTGTTTTAGCATTCCAACCTACCATAATTACTTTCCAGGAACATGAATGACATAGAAATTTTGCCACAAGAAAAGGAATTTGGAAACTTATCAATTGATTCTCTTGTTGCACTTGATCAGCGATAACCATGAATTCGAGGAGGACGAAGAAGCCATTGAACAGTTTTCAAACCTCCTGGATTATTCAGAAAAAGGATTTGACTTAGACGATGAAGTGGTCGAGGTGATTAACATGGGCACCGTAGAGGACAAAAAGGAACTGAAAATAGTGGACAATCCTGAACGCACAGAAATGGTTGCGTTGTTTAAGGAATTCCTGGATGTATTCGCATGGTCCTATCGTGATATGCCAGGATTGGACCCAGAGATTGCTTCACACAAAATCCCTTTGTATCTAGAAGCTGAGCCGAAAAAGCAAAAGTTGAGGAGAATGCGACCTGATATGTCATTGAAAATAAAAGAAGAAGTGACTAAACAATTGGAGGCTGGATTCCTGGAGGTTTCAAGACACACTGATTGGGTGGCTAATATTGTGCCCGTGCCTAAAAAGGATGGAAAAGTCAGGATGTGTGTAGATTATCGGGATTTGAATAAGGCTAGCCCAAAAGATGATTTTCCTCTCCCTCACATTGATGTCCTTGTTGATAATACAGCTATAAGTCATCGATTTTCCTTTATGGATGGATATTCTGGGTATAATCAGATTCCTATGGATGTTCACGACAAAGGAAAAACTACTTTCATAACGCCGTGGGGAACATTTTGCTATACAGTCATGCCATTTGGATTGAAGAATGCTGTTGCCACCTACCAACGTGCTATGGTCACATTGTTCCATGACATGATGCATAGGGAGATTGAAGTGTATGTAGATGATATGGTCGCCAAGTCTAAGGAGGGAGAAAGCCACGTGGCAGTTCTGCGAAAATTGTTTGAGAGGCTCAGAAAGTATAAATTATGATTGAACCCTAATAAATGCATTTTTGGGGCTTCTACAGGGAAGTTACTTGGGTTCATTGTCAGTAGAGAAGGGATAAAAGTGGATCCTGATAAGGTGAAGGCGATACAAGAAATGTCTGCTCCCCGAACTGAACGAGAAGTGAGAAGTTTTCTTGGAAGGCTCAACTACATTGCTAGATTTATTGCTAATTTGACTAGCACTTGTGAGCCTATATTCAAGCTGCTGCGAAAACACCAACCTGGGGAGTGGAATGATGAATGCCAAGAAGCTTTTGATAAAATAAAAGCTTATTTGATGAGACCCCCAATTCTAGCCCCACCTGTACCAGACCGCCCTTTAATATTGCACCTCACAGTGTTGCCCATGTCACTTGGGGCAATGTTGGGTCAATATGATAAGTCTGGTAAGAAGGAACAGGCAATTTATTATCTAAGCAAGAAGTTTAATGACTGTAAATCCCGTTATCTGGCGATTGAAAAGACTTGTTGTGCATTAGTGTGGGCATCCAAGAGGTTGAGGCAGTACATGTTATACTACACTACCTGGTTAATCTCTCGAATGGATCCATTAAAATACATATTTGATAGTCCTCATGTGTCGTTGAGAATGTCAAAATGGCCAGTGATGCTGTCCGAATTTGATATCAAATATGTGACTCAGAAGTCTATCAAGGGAAGCGCAATTGCCGATCATCTAGCTGAAAATCCTCTTGAGGATATACAGCCTATCGTGCCTGAATTCCCCGATGGTGAAGTGTTAACAGTGGAAAAAGATGAGATAGAAAAGGAGAATGTATGGAAAATGTACTTTGATGGGGCTGTTAATATGAATGGATGTGGAATAGGAGCTGTAGTGGTATCACCACCGGAAGCAAGCGATCTAGTTTCCATCAAGTTGGATTTTGAATGTACCAACAACATCGCAGAATATGAGGCTTGTGCGAATGGTTTGCAAGTTGCAATTGACTTAGGGATCAAAGAATTAAAGGTGTTTGGAGACTCTGCGCTCATAATCTACCAAGTTATTGGAGAATGGCGCACAAAAGATCCAAAATTGATACCTTATCAGAAGTATTTATCTCGACTAATTGAGCACTTTGATGATATATCATTTTCTCACTTAACTCGAGACAAAAATCAATTTGCGGATGCTTTAGCCACTTTGGCTGTGATGACTAAGTTGGAGATCCATGCAATGTACAACCTATTCGCGTAGAGGTGCAAGATGAACCGATATCTTTGTGGCCAGAGAAATTGAACCGCACGGCCAACCATGGTATCATGACATCAAACAATATGTTCAAAGAGGAGAATACCCGATTGGAGCAAATGAAGTGCAAAGAAAGACAATTCGAAGGTTGTCCATGACCTTTTTCCTAAATGGCGAAGTCCTTTACAAGCGGAATCATGACACCACTCTCCTTAGATGTGTGGATGCTCATGAAGCTCGAATGATCATGATCGAGATCCACGAAGGAATCATGGAACTCACGCTAATGGGCACATGATGGCGCGCAAGATCCTAAGAAGTGGATATTATTGGTCTACCATGGAAAATGACTGCATCGGTTATGTTCGAAAGTGTCACAAATGTCAAACATATGCAGATCGAATCAATGCTCCTCCAGTTCCATTACACAACATGGTATCTCCTTGGCCTTTCACAATGTGGGGCATGGATGTCATCGGCCCGATTAATCCCAAAGCATCCAACGGCCATCGCTTTCATTTTGGTCGCAATTGACTATTTCACAAAGTGGGTGGAGGCTTTCATATGCCAACATCACACAAAAGGTGTTTCTCGATTTATTAAAAAGGACATTATTTGCAGATATGGGATTCCGTAAAGAATTATCACAGATAATGCTCCTAACCTTAATGGTGCCGGGTTCAAAAGTTCTTTGAAACTTTCAAGATCAAGCATCACAATTCAGCTCCTTATAGACCTCAAATGAATGGCGCAGTTGAGGCCGCAAATAAGAACATCAAGAAGATCGTTGCCAAGATGGTGATGAATTACAAGGACTGGCATGAAGTGCTACCATATGCTTTACACGCATATCGAACCAACATACGGTCAAGCACAAGGGCAACTCCCTTCTCATTAGTATATGGAACGGAAGCTGTATCTCCCATAGAAGTGGAAATCCCGTCCTTAAGGATTTTGATGGAATCTGACTTAGAGGAATCTGAATGGGTGAGGGCTCGATATGAACAGCTCAACATGATAGAAGAGAAAAGACTGGCGGCTATTTGTCATGGCCAGTTGTACCAAAACAGAATGGCTAAGGCTTTCAACAAGAAAGTTCGCCCTAGAGATTTTCATCCAGGGGATTTAGTTTTGAAGAAAATTCTCCCTAATCAAGAGGACGCACGGGGCAAGTGGGCTCCAAGTTATAAAGGTCCTTACATTGTCAAGCAAGCATTCTCAGGTGGGGCGTTGAGTTTGCAAAACATGGATGGATAAGAATTGCCTAAACCAATCAATACCGATGCAGTCAAAAGGTTCTATGCTTGAAAAGATGGTGAAAAAGCCCGTTAGGTTGAAAACTCGAAAGAGCAACCTAAGCAAAAGTTAGGGTAAAACGAAAGAAAAAGAAAAAGAAAAACAAAAGAAAGAAAAAGCTCGTTAGGTTGAAAACTCGAAAGAGCAACCTAGGCAAAAGTTAGAGCAAAAAGATAAGCATCATCTCAAGCAACCTATACTGGGGCAATTTTTAGTGTTGAATTTGTCCAGTGAATCAAATAGCCCAAGAGTAAAACTGGGGCAATTTTTCAGAAAAAGGGTTGAAGACATCTTCATAGATCAGGGCTATGGTATTCAGCTGCTGTAAGAAATCTATTGAATGAGCCACAAAGAACCTGAATCGGGCAAAATTTCATGTTTTTCACAATCTTGTCTTTCACTTTTATGATTGTTCCCACCTTTTGTCATCCAATACACCAAGCAATAAAGATGTCTATTCGGCCACTCTTTTTATTTTCTCTTTAAATGCATGTTTATTTATGATGTCTCAAGTAAGCATAAATTTAAGTTTAAAGTTATACAATCCTAATAATTCTCATAGCGATGCATCCGTGACTAGCATCACACCAAGAAAATTTAGAAGTTTCAGTCAAACTTGGCAGAAAAGCGATCATCATCCTAAAAAAGGGGAAAAAGGGAACGAAGTAAGCAAAGTTACAGAAGAAAAGAAAACTTATGCCAGAAGATCCAGTGGGTGAATTACGAGTTTGATCGATTATAGTCTTCCTTGAGGTTTTCTTGATTTGGTTACGGTTAGTTTTTCTGAAACAAACTGAAAATTGATGTCTTGTGCATATAACCTGAAAAAAAAAAAAAAGAGAAGATAATGTGAAAATCGTTGTTTTCTATGATTGCCAATTCACTTTCATATCGGCCTCAGATGCCAATTTATTTTCAGTCGGCCGCAGATTGCCATTTTAATTTTCCTATCGACCTCAGATTGCCACCAATTTACTTTCATGTCGGCTTCAGATTGCCACTTTACTTTTCATGTCGGCCTCAGATTGCCAATTTAATTTTCTTATCGGCCTCAGATTGCCAAATTTACCTTTTCAGTCGGTCTCAGATTGCCAATTTAATTTTCATGTCGGCCTCAGATTGCCAATTTAATTTTCTTGTTGGCCTCAGATTGCCAAATTTATTTTCAGTCGGCCGCAGATTGCCATTTTAATTTTCCTGTCGGCCTCAGATTGCCACCAATTTACTTTCATGTCGGCTTCAGATTGCCACTTTACTTTTCATGTCAGCCTCAGATTGCCAATTTAATTTTCTTATCGGCCTCAGATTGCCAAATCTACCTTTTCAGTCGGTCTTAGATTGCCAATTTAATTTTCATGTCGGCCTCAGATTGCCAATTTAATTTTCTTATGGGCCTCAGATTGCCAAATTTATTTTCAGTCGGCCGCAGATTGCCATTTTAATTTTCCTGTTGGCCTCAGATTGCCACCAATTTACTTTCATGTCGGCTTCAGATTGCCACTTTACTTTTCATGTCGGCCTCAAATTGCCAATTTAATTTTCTTATCGGCCTCAGATTGCCAAGTTTACCTTTTCAGTCGGTCTCAGATTGCCAATTTAATTTTCATGTCGGCCTCAGATTGCCAATTTAATTTTCTTGTCGGCCTCAGATTGCCAAATTTACCTTTTCAGTGGGTCTCAGATTGCCAATTTAATTTTCTTGTCGACCCTAGATTGCCAAATTTACCTTTTCAGTCGGCCTCAGATTGCCAAATTTACCTTTTCAGTCGGACTCAGATTGTCAATTTTCTTTTTCAGTCGACCTCATATTGCCATTTTTCTTTTCCGTCTTGTCTCATATCGTGATGGTTTTCAATTTCATGTCGTTTATTGACCCGTATCTGGTTGGTCACAAGATTTTGTTTAGATTTCTACAACCCACGTCAATTTTTCAATTTCTGTAAAGCCCCTGTCATCTTTTCAATTTATGTCAGTCCATGTCGAATTTTCAATTTCCGTCAGCCCCGTGGACTTTTCATTGTCTATCAGCCGCTGTTGGCTTTTCATTGCCTGTCAGCTCACATCGTTTTTTTAGTTTCCAGTCAGCCCCTGTCGGCTTTTACATCATTGCATTACACATACTTCTCATGAGTATTTAGTTCTTTCGCCACTTGAATTCAATCTTTCCTGTTATTTTGAATTTCATGCATTGCCGAACAAAATCAATGTTCATGTTTTTACTCATTCCTTATGAAAGTAATAGGCAAAAACTTATGTTTTTCGTATTCTCTTATAAGAAATAAGTAAAGAGGGGCAACTGTGAACACCCGATTTTGTCCGGCCATTTAAACAAAAAAAAAAAAAGCCCAAAAATTTGCATCTTTCATTTCTTTTGAACAACAAAAAAATAAAAAAATAAAAAATGCTAGAGTTGGCATGCGGTGATACTTGTCTTGAGTTTGCATTTAACTGAGCAGACAGAGAATGGTGGTTCCATTTTAGTTTTATCTCACATCTCAACCCATTTCCACTTGTTTGATACCGAAAAATGAGGGGACAGGGAGCGCTCACAACAGTGCCACATCCACTAGCGAAATACAAAAAAATCATGGGCATAGATGGGCAATACCAAATAAAAATAAGAGCACAGTGTAGACACTGCCTTCTCCATTCCCTGCACTCCCGCCAATGTAATGGGTTCTCGACCAAGAAAATAGAATATTCAACAATTGCAGAAACGTGGGAAACAAATTCAGTTTGGGTTATCCTTCATTCAAAGAGCAGCATGGAATTAAAAGTATAATATTAAGAGCAAGCTCAGTATAAATAAGAGGAGGAGAATTTTTAGAGAGGGGCTGGACGATTCCTTTCAGAGGAGGCACAAGCACAAATCAATATTAGTTTCTAACAAAAAAGGACTCCAGACCTTACCTGTACCAGCCACGATTACAATCTTCATAAACCCAGCTAAGATGACAAAATAATAACCAGAACCTATCACGAACCCAATCCCATCACAAACAAAAAAAGACATCACAGTGCCAACATTACAGCCAAACTAAAACAAAACTCCAAGCCAAGATTATCAGGAAGGAAAGGTGCAACAGCCATGGACTCGTCGGCCAGCCATTGCCCGTGCTCGCGCCTCGGCTAGCCCGTCCTCGCACCCTAGTCGTGACCACGTGGTCAACGTCTGTGGAGCCCGCCATCATCGCCCGTTCCGCCTACGTTGCTCGTGCGCGTAGCCACCATGAAGCCCGGCGCGGTGGAACCCAGCCACCTCAACGCCATGGAGTCGTCTCACATCCTCCCATAGTCCCGAGGAGCACTACATTCACCCTTCACTGTCACTTCATCATCTGATCCTCCATCATCACCGCCAACCCTCTTTCCCTGGCCGCACCTTCTGTGAAGCCAACATCTCTCGCCACTCGCCGCTAAGTCGCCCTGTCGCTACCCACGCTACTCGCCGTGTTCCCTCCGCCCGAGATCTTTGCGAAGTCAGCCACGAAACCCGCCCAGCAAGCCGTCGTCGAGGATCAGCACCATTTCTCTATCGCCGCTTCACCAGACTCACCCAAACCGCTGTGCCTATGTATGGTTGCTACTACTCTCTCCCTTTCCCTTTCTAAGTTGCTGTAATTTCAATTTGGGGAAATAGGCTAGGGATTTCAGAGCTTGCATTTTTATTTGTTTGGTCATTGTTCAGTTCTTCTAGGGCTGGGTATATTTTTGTTTTGGGTTGGTCCTGCTGGTCTTAATGAACGATGGGCTGGGTATTTTTATTTGGGGGTTGTTTTTATATTTTTAGGAAAGTTTGGGCTGGGATTCTATTTATTTTGTTTGGACCATATGTGTTATTTTCACATTTTCTAGAAACCGTTTTTAGACTAAAGAAAGAAAAGAATGAATAATGTTGGTGTGTTTGGACTGTTTTGTTTTTTTAAGATTAGCATGCATTCTAGGTGGTGGTGATAATCTTTTTAGTTTAGTTTGATGTCATTTCTTTTTCTTATGTATGTTCTGTTGTATTATTCCAATCAGAAATATAAAAACAAATGAGGAAGATGTTTGAGTTATATATATATATATATATATATATTTGTTCTGAGTGGTGGACTAAAATTTCCAGTTTGGTTTGAGTTATTTCTCTTCTTTACGCATGTATTATGTTGGCCTGTTCGTTTTTGTTGGTATTTTGCATAGACTAATTGCACGTTCGATTTTTGATTTGCTTTTGTCAATTCATGTTGAAATTAATATAAAAAAAATAAATAAATATGTTCCTTTCTTGTAAATAAGATTTTTTAAAATAATTTCTTGTCAATGATTAATGATAGTGATTGAGTAGCAAATGCTACCTTTACTATTGTTAAACTATGAGGGTTTATTGACTAGCCGAGTGTTAACTTAAACCCTTTTCAAAAGTGAATTTCATTTTCAATAATTAGTCGGTCAAAAACCCATTTTTCAAATTAAAATCAACCCACACTTTTTGTTTCCTTTCTTAATTAAAATCTGTTAACATATACTGATTTTTACAGAACTACGTAACTTTGAGTTCCTCATTGCACCAGAGGATACGTAGGAGCAGGCTGTCCCTGTCAAGCCAAAATTAATTTTTCTTTAATTTATTTGTTGAATTATAAATACATTTATGTAAATTATTTACTTTTTCTTACATTGTAAATATATGTGTAAATTATTTTTCTTGATTATGTGTTGATTTTGTATAAACTAATTTCTTCTTCATTTATTTATTTAAATTATAAATATATTCACGTCAATAAATTTTTGAATTTATTTATTTTGTCTTCTTTCATTAAGTTACATTTTGAGGGGTTACTATTTAATTTGCATAATTACTAAGGTACCGTCTAAGGACGGGTGTATTAGGGGTGCGTGGGATTAAGTTCCTACCCTTCCTTATGCATAACCGACTCCCGAACTCATATCTGATTTTTTTCAAATATTATTTTCATAAAAAAATAAAATTGGTTTTTCCAAGATTTTCCAAATTAAATAAACTTGGTGGCGACTCCATTTTTAAACATGATTTAATTCTTTCTCGCCGTCCCCGTCGCGATCCCGGTTGCGACAATTATACTTTCAATCAAAGGTACCTTTATCTTTTTGGGGTGACTGTATTTCCACTGCTACATTTCTCATAAATAGAACCCCTTCCCCTAATTTACCACATTCTAAATCACCCTATCTATTACTGTACAATAAGTTGCCTAACTACAATGCTCTAAGAAACTTTGGATGTCTTGCTTTTGCTTCAACTCTCCCATCACAGAGAAACAAATTCTCTCCAAGGGTTATCCCTTGTGTTTTTCTTGGCTACCCTCTAGGATACAAAGGCTACAAATTGTATAACCTTACAACAAGGCAATTTTTTATTTCAAGAGATGTAGTGTTTCATGAAGAAACCTACCCTTTTCATGCTAGTTCTCCAACAACAGAGGTTGAAGATGTTTTCCCTGACACTGTTTTACCAAGACCTGTACATGAAACATCACTCCATTCATCACCTCAAATTCAACATACTCAACCACTCTTGACTCAAAACAGACCAGAGAATGAAATTCCTACCTCTGAAACCATTGATGAATTTAGAACAAGTGATAATGAAGACGAAACTATTGCAGCTGAAGCTACTGCACCTACAACTTCTGCTTCAAATGAACTTATCGTTCCAACTAGAAAGTCCTCGAGAATTTCCAAACCCCCTTCTTTCCTATCTGATTATCACTGCAATACCAAACCATATCCAATTTCACATTTCATTGGCTATAACATTCTGGCTCCAGAATATTTCACATATATCATGCAGGTTAACACAACTTTTGAACCCCAATTTTATCATCAAGCTGTATCTTATGAGGAATGGAGAAAGGCAATGAAAGAAGAATTGGAAGCAATGGAAGCAAATAACACATGGACAGTCACTAATCTACCCCAAGGGAAGCATACTATTGGTTGCAAATGGGTATATAAAATAAAATATAATTCAGATGGCACAATCAATAGACACAAGGCTAGATTAGTAGCAAAGGGGTACACTCAACAAGCTGGAATAGATTTCATGGACACTTTTTCACCAGTTGCTAAGCTCACAACTGTCAGAGTTCTCTTAGCACTTGCAGCAACAAAAAATTGGCATTTGGCTCAATTAGATGTTAACAATGCATTCTTAAATGAAGATTTATTTGAAGAAGTCTATATGGATCTACCACTTGGATATCAAATTAAGGGGGAGAATTTAGTGTGCAAACTCAACAAATCCATATATGGACTCAAACAAGCTTTAAGACAGTGGTTCATGAAGTTTTCCACTACTCTTATCTCCTTAGGATTCTTACAATCTAAAAAATGACTATTCTCTTTTTTCTAAACATATTGACTCTGGACTTGTTTTCTTGTTGGTTTATGTAGATGACATCATTATGGCATCCTCATCACCAAATGCAATCTCTGAAATTAAAGAACAGCTGCAAAAGGCATTCAAACTCAAGGATCTTGGCAGCCTAAAATATTTCCTTAGCTTGGAGCTAGCTCGATCTGCCAAGGGAATTTTCCTCTCACAAAGAAAATACATATTTTCCCTACTAGAAGATACTGGATTTCTGGAAGCAAAACCAGCTACTTTACCTATGGAACTGAATGCAAAACTGAGTACAGATGAAGGACAACCACTTGAAGACAATTCTATATATCGAAGGTTAATTGGCAGATTGTTATACTTAACAATCAGCAGGCCTGACATAACCTTTGCTGTCAACAAACTCAGCCAATACATGTCAAAACCACACACTTCTCATCTTCATACCATTCACCACTTATTGAGATACTTAAAGGCTACTCCTGGACATGGCATTTTTTTCTCTTCAAGCTCCCAACTTAAACTAAATGCTTATGCTGATGCAGACTGGGGAACATGTCCTGACACAAGAAAATCAGTCTCTGGACAATGTGTATTCATTGGAGATTCCCTGGTTTCATGGAAGTCAAAAAAGCAACAAACTGTTGCCCGAAGTTCTGCAGAAGCAGAGTACAGGTCATTAGCTTCAATTACTAGTGAACTCACTTGGCTTCATAGCCTCCTCAAAGATTTTCAGATTGATATACCAAGCTCCATGCTCTACTGTGACAACCAATTTGCAATGTACATTGCTTCCAACCCCACCTTCCATGAGAGAACTAAACATATTGAAATAAACTTACATTTCATTTGGGAGAAGGTTCAACAAGGCTTAGTTTGGCTTATCCATGTACCAATCAAACACCAACTTGCAGACATTTTCACTAAAGCAGTTCCAAATCCTCAATTCAGCAATCTATTATCCAAGATGGGTGTTCATACCATTTTCACTCCATCTTGAGGGGGAGTATTAGAATATAGTTAGTTAATTAATCATTCACTGTAAACAAATATCACAGTTAGTTAATTATGCTGTCATAATTAGTTTGTAAAAGTTTGTTAGTTTGATACATTTTATAACGTTAGAGTAGAAGTCTTTGGTTAACTCAGTAACCGTTTTTTGTATTGCTCCATCTTTGTACATATATATATTGGTTCTTTACCAAAAGGAATACAATGAGGTTATTCACAGAGATTACATTCTAATACTGCCCCACACTAAATCGGCTTTTCGCTAGCTCATTATCTGAACTCTTCTTACTTAGCTCCTCATCGTGCATGCATATCAAGAACTATGGTCCTTGATCAAACTTAGATATACCATAGTCAGATAAAAGCCAAATCTTAGGTCAATATAATGACCTCAACTCAAATCCTCCACGTGGTTTCTAACGCCATTTCAAATGTTCTCTCAAAGCCGTGAAACCCACACCTTTCCCTAACATCTTAATAACCATCAGAGAAGTGCTCTAGCATCATCAAGAATTTAAACGTAGGCAATATAATAACTTATCCCCTCGTAATAATTCGATTTTAGCTAATTCCTCCTCTAGCAAATCCTTGCAATCAGACTCACTGGTTTCACTACATTCCCCCAACCAACTTTTCTCGAAACGTAGGCCAAGACCCACCAGCACCGGCGGCTTCTCACCTTTGCACCATATATATATATATATATATATATATATATAATAGTAGGACTATTTAAAATTAACTCGTCATGTTATATGAGAGAAAAGCCCACTAGCATCGGTTAGGTTTAAGACTTTCTGGTTATTTAATCTGTGAAATAAAGTCGACGTCCATTACTTTTTCTCTGTGTTGTTATCAAAATATTGTTTCATTTATACATTAATATTTAAAAATTTATTTGTTAAATATATTTATCAATAAATGATAAATATTTCTAGTTAATATGTATAAAAAACCTCTTAATTTAAAATCTCCCTTACATGTATTCAACAGTTATTGGGAATATTATGTAAATATCAGCTCATACCAATTTTAGAGTAATTTAAACTTAATAGAACTGATGAGTAGTGATCGATTTCCTAGGATAATGATGGCCCTCTCGTATTGGCATCAATCACAAAACCGATTACTAATCTTTTCATTAGAGATTGATTTAGTGACTGATGTCCTTTATTACAAACGTAACTCTCACATATAAGAATCACTCACAAAATCGTTTACTAATTTATTAAGTAGAGACTAATTTAGAGATTAGTTTCCTTAAGCTGATCAAAACTCTCTCATATCAATATCGGTCGCTAATCTTCTAGTATATTAGCAACCGATTTTGTGACCATTGTTCTCAAGAATAAAGCCTCCACTCTAAAAAAAATATCATTCACTAAATCGATTACTAATTAAAATATTAATGACTGGTTTAGCAATCAATTTTTATACAAGCAAAAATTTTTAATATGAATAAATATCAGTCACTATTTTTATTTAATGACCAATTTAGCAATCGATTTTTTTCACCCTTTTTATCCTCTCTAATGACTCATTTCAATTATTAATTTGGTCACAAATTCATCATTTAAGCGAATTCAGTCACAAAACTGGTCTCTATTGATACATTTATAGTAGTGCGATGTGAATACTGGTGGGGTTGCTATCTATTTTTTTAATCAAAATCTAAATAATAAAAAAAGTGTCAACCCGTTGGTATCCCGTGGATTTCTAGCAGTGTTTTAATGTTCTCATAATGTAAAAATTTTATATCAACATCCAATTATGTTATATTGTCATATCATTAGTCTCGTTCCATTACTTGAAAGGTCATAAAAATTGAATATTTTGATTGAATAACTGTGTAAAAATTTTTATCATATTTTTTATAATATCGATGCATAAAAATTAAACTGAAATACTAATATGCAAATGAAATGGATTGAAAAATTCTTAGGCTTCGGATGTGTTTGGTTGAGGGTTAAAATGGAATGAAAATTTATGGGATGAGTTTCATGTATAATTTTACACATAAAATTTATCCATGAAATTATTTTTTTCAATTTTACTCCTCAACCAAATACACTCTTAATACTAGTGGATTTTTTCTCTCTCATATAACAAGACATATTAAGTCTTTTAATAGTTTTAATAATTTTAATAATTATTTACATTTTTTTAACCGATTAGATGTTGGCATATAGGCAAAGATGATTTTTTTTCTCTCTCTTAGTTAGTGGGTGTGAAAATTAACTACTTTTGTTTATGTATCAGTATCTGATTGGATGTCAATGTAAAACTATTTTGCACTCATAATGTACATAAATTAAACTCTTATTTTTAACCTTTGTGTTAAAAATAAAATATATAAGTATACTTTAATTTATGAATCGAAATAAGATGTGTACTGTAATTAAGAATGGTTTTGTGTGACAGGAAGATGGTTTGATAAGTAGATGGAGGTGAATGGCAAAACAATAAATTTCACAGTTGGCTCATTTACATCCCACGTAAATACATTTCACCAGCTGGAAAATTTTCAATGTAGAACAGGCCACAATCAATTTTGAGTTTGTGTCAATTATGGAAACCAAACGTGTTGGAAAATTAAAGGAATCAATTCCTGCACCAAAAATCGATTTTGAGGCATGCCCAAAGCATGTCCAAATATGTTGTAGGAGCATAGAAAATTATTGTATAAGTACAATTTAAAAAAAAAATTTCTTAGGTACACTCACATAAAAGTGGGTGGGACTTGAAGACCAAGTATATCTTGAATAAAGTACTAAAGTTGATATGATCTATTTTTATTGTGAGTATATCTCAAGATAATGTATTAGACTTGTGTATATATAAAAATCTCTCAGGAATATAATGGCCATACATATAATATATACGTGTCAGAGTGGAATTTGACAAGCTTTGTAGACGTATGCTGTGGCAATGGCAATGCAAAATGATTGGGGAGACCAGAACCATATTTTTCGGACAATTTTAACTGCCTTGACGGAATCAATCGATTTGACGGTGGAAAGGTTAAGGCAGTTTCATTGAAGGCATGGTTGATGACAGTCATGAATATTTGAATGTGGATTACTTCGAAGAAATAAAGATTTTCGATAACTTTCGTACCAAAAAAAGAATGGATAGCTTTCGATTTTGGTTTTACCTTGTAAACGACTTCAAGAATTGTGTTCTTTGATGTTTTAATTTACTGCTATTTATCTAAAACTTATGTACCGTACCAATGTCAATACTCAATAATAATGTGGAGATTTTTCTTCATGCTTGTTAATTGTTAAGCAGGTACTGGATATGTACTTGATATGGTGATCGTAGAAAATGTGCTACTTGCTCATCAAGTTCTGTACATCTATAAATTACTGTACTGCTTTTAATTTACCCCTTTGTTGTAATTTCGTTGTTTCTAATTTAATTTCGGGTATCTTAAAATGTGTTAGCAAAAATTAACTTTTACATTGTAACAATAAAACAAATCAGTACCGATAAAGTTAACATCAATTAAATAATAATTAATCACAAACAGACAAACATAAGTTACTCTTAAAAGAAAAGCCTTGGATATTAGATGCAAGTGATCAATTTATCCCACCACGTAGGAGAGATTAATATTAATTAATTTATTTATTTTATATATATTGGCTCCTGGGCCTGATATGCTAAACCGACACACACTAAAAATGCATGTAGGCAACTGCAAATAGCCAAATACGGAGTACATTGAGAGAATAAATAAAAAAGAAGACATTATTCTTCAACTGCATGGCTCCATCCCAGTCCATGGCTCCCTTTATTTTCACGCCTTCAGATTAGATCCTACAAACATACATGTGTATATATGTCAGTCCATGTCTGGCCCCTTAACCTAATCCATACAGAATTTATATTAAATGTCGAATAAACGATTACAAAAAAAGAATGTTTTAAATTAATACAATATATTAATTTATAAGAAAATCACATACACATCAATCTCAATTTTTACAGGAATATGTTAAATTGTTTTTTCATAGGCTTTAAAATCAATTTTTCAAAGATTATGTATATGATTTTTCATACCATGGAATGTGATGCAAGGCACTTAATTATTATCTAGAACTAGAAGTGATGGGAAGGTGGAGGACTAGGAGGTGGCTCAAAGAAGACCGAAGGGACCGGAGGAGGAGGAGGAGAGGAATGAAGCCAGCGACGAGGATGACTACGTGGCATATTTGAGACGCGTGTTTGTGACGATGGTGATGGTGATGGAGACGGGGTCCGGTACTTGTGAAATGGTGGTGCTGATGGAGACGGGATCCGGTACTTGTGAAATGGTGGTGGTGATGGTGGAGTCGGGTTCATCATCATCATATCATCATCATCACAGGGTGGTGGTGGGTGGTGGAGAAGCTCCTTCTTGTGTGGACGTAGTGGAGAAATACAATTGGTGTATTTGTTAGCTGAGACTTCAGATAGCTGGCTGAATAAGATCATGGTCAATGTAGCAAGAGTGAGAGAAGCAGAGGTCATCAATATAGAACCCATTTTTTTTTTAATTTCCACGAGTTCAGGTCTAAGTGGGCTTTAGGATTTAATCTGCTCATTCAAAACTAGTGTGCTCCCCATTTTATAGTTGTTTCTTTACCATATTTAACCTAACATTTAGGTAGGTTTGATTTCATCACGTAACTCCCCTTATTGGAAACATGATGTACTATAACCTTCTTGGGAGCGTGATACTCTTACTATCTGAGTAATCTTGATGCATATTGCATCGCATAAAAAACAAAAAAATTGATGCATTGTAATTTATATAGGTGCATGTAGACATTAATTCATATCCTATTTTATGTATACTTTTTTCAGATAGTTACGGTAAAAGTGATGAATTTCAATGAGATAATGATATATGGTTAAATAATAATGTAAAAATATATATTTTATAATGATAGATGCATCAAAATTAAATCTATATGTTATATACCTTTTTATTATGTTGAGATGTAATTTTTTTTTATAGAATTTAATTTTTATATGCTTATGGATAGTTTCAAACTGGCAATAATTGATAGGGAAGAGACCTTATAATCTAGTGATAGACTTATGCATGTCTCAATAAATTAAGAAAAATTGTGAGTTTGACTCTCATCTCCACGTCTGTAATACAAATCAAGAAGAGTGATAGTGATAATAAATAGTCATTTTCTATGATTTATTACATTTATAAAATTTTACTGGTTGATAATTTAAAACTATTTTTATACTGTTAGAATATATAAAAAATATATATATACTTTTTTCTTGTATACTGAGATATAAATCTTTGTGTAACACTTTATATTTAATAAACATATTCAAAATAAAATTGACACCAACGACGTACTCCAAATATATTCATTTATTTATGAGTTTTACCAGCTTTACTTTGAATATAGTTAGGTATAAGGTGTTAAATTTGTATATGCATTCAATTTTTTTTACTCATTATTTCATACATGACAAATCGAAGACATTCGTGGCAACAAATATAAATGTTAATATATATATATAGAGGAGATCACTTTAATAAGAGAAGTGGTTTATTATAATAATGCGAGAAGAAAATTTAGGCCATATAACTATATATAAATTGTGATGACTAAAAATTATTAATGATAATTAATGATCATATGATCATTTAAAAATATCATGTAATTTTATGTTTTAATATTAATCATTCATGAAAGATCTAACGACCCAGAATTAATCACTCACTTTCACTTGAATTATTCTCTTTTACATATATATATATATATATATATATATATAGCGACTCAGCAATGATTTATTATCTCTACATCATCTACTATATGTGAATAATGACATTAAATATAATACCAAATCTGGCACAACCTAAAATTAATCACTACCAATTATAAATCATTTACTAAGTATTTATTAATGTGACTATATAGTAATACTTATAATTTAAGTTTTGCTATACGAATACGAAATCACCCATCAGCGGAAATCGGAAGTTAAAGAAAAAGCAATCAACGAAAAGAATAGCAAGTTCAAAAATCACTGCATCACGGCACATCATTTCTCACTCTTTTGTACCATATATTTTTGTAACAAATACCATTTTTATTATAATTTTATTTTTATTATAATTTTAATAAATAATGTATCTATATATAATAATAATATGAATCATAAGTTGAAAAGAAAAATATTGTATTTTTAGTAATGTTAATATATATAGACTCAGGTTTATAGTGAACTCTATATATGACAATATATCAACTATTTGAAATATTGATTAACATTATAATATGTAGATACTAAAAAAAATTAATGGTTAATATGCTAAGAATTAGAATACTAATAAGCTCTAATATCCAAATGATCACTGTTCATTGCATAAAGGCTACCAGTGAATTATGAACTAGCAGCAGCTAGACTATGTGATTGACTTTTATAGTGAGAAGCATGCAAAGAATAGGTTGAGTTTAATTTTTCGTTAGATCCAGCTATTTGTTTGAGTTCCAACCCAATTTGATAACAACCCAATCAATAATTGGATCAAACTAGGTTAATTAGACTCTTAGAAAAGAGAAATTTTATTCAAATAACTTTACACCTCTAATGTATAGAATTCATGGACTCCACACTTATTTTATCTTCATATATCTCTATATACTAAATATAAAGTTGTTATAATACAATAAACATTTCTCATTAGAAAGACATGTAAAATTAAGACATTATATTATACACAGTAAAATTATGTAGTTTTAAAATTATGAAATAAAATTTAAGAAATATTTTACCACATATATTTCAAAGCAAATTTAAGTAATATAAAATGTATTAATTAAAATATAAAAATATAATCTATAAATATTATTTATCAAAATAAAACATTAAACGATTTTTTTTTAATTTTGAATCGAGTTGGTCCAACCCAAACTTAACTTGAAAATTGCACAAAATCAAATTTCAAAACCCAAGTCAGATTCAAGCAAATTCAAGATGGGACAAATTGTATTATGAGCTCATCAAACCGAGTCTGAACGTACCCCTGTTCATAACTATGGAACCCAAAAGCGTTTTGGAAAGCATGATTTAGTATCGGTCCAGGCTGCAAGATGAGGCAGAGAGTCAAGTAGCTGCTTAGATATGTTGATACTCAATCAAAAAGACAAGACATATAATGCGAAAACTCTTCTTGCAAGCATGAACAACACTGAGAAGAGAAATGGTGATCGAGAGAGAAAGAAGATGAAAGCGGTTTTCCATTGATTCAAAGTCTCAGTCTTACAAAAGTCACAATTAAGGAAAGAAAAGAAACATCTAATGCTTAACTTATACATTCACTCTGTGATGGAAGCAACTGAACATAACATAAAACTATGGGGGTGATTCCTCTATGAATGGCAATAAATAATGATCTGATATGACCAAAAAAGAAAAGAATCTGATTTAATTATTTTTGTCTATTGATTCTAGCATTGAAGTATTGCATTTACGAAATCATTCATTCCTTTATTTGTTGGCATATGTCCCAGTGACACCTAATTTCAAAATCTTGTCTGGTCTAGTTTTAACACCTCAAGAAAATATAGTATTGAGTAATATAAGAGAAATTATGCATGAATATCATTATCCTAGTCTACATGAGACGTGTATGATGATTTATACGGTGCTAAATCAATTTTCTATATATGTCATTATGTATTGGAGATAATACCACAAGTTTATTACCCAGAAAGGCATCTTGACAGCCATGCTTTGCTCCGGAATAAGTCTGAAAAGGAAAAAAAAATGGTTTACCTCAACAGCTTTATTTGGGTCTACTTTTTTTCTACACATTATTTAAATACCTGGGAATAGAGCTAGGTACGCAGACCAGTCCGGTCCGTTTAGCCCGATCCGCGATGGATCAATTTTAAACAGGTTGGATCAGATCGGTCCGCTTGATAAATGGACTAGCATTTTACCTAGTCCGGGCCTAGTCTGCCTAAGCTCGCAAGTCCGTGGATCAGTCCGTATTTTTTACCTAGCAAGACGCTCGTGTACCAAATCACGGACCATCCTTTTTTTTTTTTCCTTTCAGTCTCATGCAGAAAATAAAAAAAGCTTAAAAAAGCCAGAATTCCCAAAATAAACTGAAAGCTTAGAAAATAAAAATTTCCAGCATTTTAATTTCAAGCATTTCCAGCAGTGAGGCTAAACAGCGATGGTGGGGAGCAGTGGCACGGATGGTGGCGAGCAGAGGTCGCGCTGCGAGTTGATAAAGATAGCGAGGGACAAGTGCTAAGAGATCTAAGGGAGGAGCGCGGCGCGATCGCCAATCTGAGGCATGGGCGCTAGCAGAGGCGCGGGCGCAAGTAGAGGTGCGGACAGCGAGCAGTCGAGCAGAGGCGCGGTCCGCGCGGACTCACGATGATGAGGAGCGAAGAGTGAACGACCTTGAAGAAGAGCGATGAGAGAGATGACCACCGCTAGTGTTAACCCTAGTTTTAGTTTCTTTGCACTTTGGTCCCGCTCTTTGTTATGAAGAGTTGAAGGCTTATACGTTATATAGCCTTTTGTGGGTTTGCACTTTGTAGAGACAGATCAAACAATATTGGTCTGGCACTTTGGGCTTTGGTCTTTGTAGGGAGTTAGAGTGTCTTTGCACTTTGGGCTTCAACCGTTTATGGGCTTAAGGCTTAAAGTGGCTTGTTTGTTGGCCACGTTCCTTGGGCTTAGTAGAAATTGTTTGTGGACTAGAGTATTTTAATTTTTATGCGAGTTAGGCGGGCTAGTCCGCGAACCCCGCGAGCCAGGTTTGTTTAACCCGCGGGCCAGGTCCGTTTAGCCCATGAGCTTGGCGGAGAGGATCTGAAAAGTTCGTGAGTTAGTAGGTTAAAAATTTTCTTATCCATTTTCTTGCGGGTTATGAGTTAAACGGATTGGTCCGCGGACCACGTTCCATATACCTAGGAAATCACACACAAAGAATTGAGAACTTTAATTATATATTAATGGAAAAATCTATCTATGAATATTAATTATCAAATAGTGTTCTTAATTTATTATTACTCCCTCCCTTGTAAAGTATTTGTCAAATTTAGACAAATATAAGTACTAAGAAATGTGATAAATACTATGATAATAGAGTATTCTTATGCAAAATAATGGTGAATGGATTAATATATCCTAATGGTAATTAAAATTAATTTTTGATTGTATTAACTCAAAAGTAATTTTTAAGTGTTTTTTTGTTTGGATTATATAAAAATAATGATTCTTATATGATAAATTACTAAAAACAAAATCACATGATTTTCTATATTTTGTAATATTTGCTTCTTATGATTATCTTAATAAAAGCATTAAAATACTAAAACAATTTATTCGTGGTGGAGAGAAAGCTAGACTAAAGGAAGAGAAATAGAAAATAAAAGAAAGAAGAGGAAAGGGAGTTTGCTGGAGAAAAATAAAGAAAGGAAGGGAAGAAGAAAGTAAAAAGGAAAAGAAAGCAACAGGAGAAAAAAGAAAGTGGGTCTTGCCTACTAAAAAATCGTGTCAACAAAATCTTATCTTAATTTATGCAAAATGCATACCTTATTTATTTTATTTTTTGTACTCACTAGTTTTTAAAGTATGAACCAATTTAAATTATTGAGTTATCACATTCTCTCCTCTTTTAGAAATTCGATCCCCGAATTTCGAAAAGGTGTACTACTCTTTATTATCAAGATATATGTACCTAAAACAATCACCTCTCCTGCCACTCTTGGGTCATACACAACAAGCTAAAGAATAAATTTTCAAATCCTTTCAAGCATCCATGCGAAGCTTATGAATCATATATATATTTGCCAAATTATCCTTCTAAAAAAAAGTTCAATGGTCATCATGTATCATGCATTATCCTAAGGGATCAAATTCTTTATTTCCAAAGTACATAAGCCAACACACATACACGGAGAATTAATTACAGTCTTATCTCATATAACATTCCAAATATCAATGGTCAACTGCTCTAATAAGAACAAGGATTCTAATATATCTCAAAATTTATTTTGGGAATAGAAAGACAATACTCTACTGTATTAGATTAACCAAATTAAAATCAAACATGTAGGGTCAATTTAGTCATCAATTGATCACATAAATTATGTGGAAAACTTAGTTTTATAGCCTCCCTGATATCTTGACTGTAAATGTTGGATGTTCAAGCATTTCATTTCACCCACATAGTGCACATAATCACATATTCTGATTATGATACATTGCCACATAAATTTGGTGCACTTGTTTCATTTTCCATAGCACAACCAAAAGGCAACTAGCAACACATATGGAGCATTTACACAAGATCTTGCTCTTAAATTATCATCGGTACATTGTGCACGTGGTTACCTCAAAGGACTCATTGTGTTCTCATTATCAAATGAGTGTAATATGGTCACTATAGAAATTCATATTGATCTTGAACCAATACAATCATCACAAATTTATGTGACATGGTCGTGTAAATTAATTAGACATATAGCCTCTTGGAAAAAAATATGCACTTGTCTATTTTTGTTTACATACAAGTTATGTATTTCATTGTAAATCACTTAGTGCATCATTCTCAAACAATATCATCGTATCTAGTGTGCACAATCCCATCAAGGGTTTCATATCAACAAATGCATCCGTTATAGGACATGTCATAATCTCTGGTTCATTCATAAAGACACATAGCACCTTCAAACTTCATCTTGCACATATTCGCCCCTTTTCACCATATGATGCATGTGATTTGCATATTGTGGATCCATCTAATCATATTGAAAGAAGTCACCTACTTCAACTTCACATGCATCATTAGATTCATAAAACATCATGTATTCAAGCTAATCATGTAATTCACAAGATCTCTATTTCACCTAAAAAAATTTAGAATTTCAAGAAAGCAAGTATGGATATGAAAAGAAAACTTCAATTGAAGCAAATAAAACTGAAGTATGTTTCCTAAATCAAAATAAGGGAAATTATTTCTTCAAAAGCTACTTTAGTATAAGATACTTTGTAACAACCCAGGTACACAAGTCTCTAGGCAAGCTTCCTATGGCCTTAGTGTCACGACCCACCTAGAGAACGTGACCGGCACGTGAGGATTTGTGTCCCCATGGAAACCTCTGGTAACGTGACTGACTAATATGCATAAATAACCCAAATTTGTTTAAAATATGTCAAGTTCAACTAAAACTTGATAATATGGAATTATTTCTAAAACATAAATTCTGAACATAAATCTGCATAAAATCCATATTCTAAGCTAAAGCCAGACATAATAAAACAATTAACATAAATTCTGAAAATAATATCATGCCTGTCCGGGGATCCTCCCTACACAATTTATTGGAGCACTACTAGGCTGACATAATTGACAATAAGCTCCACTTCAAAGCGAAGCTCACCAAGGAAGTTGTAGCACTACTGCGGAGGATTCTGTGGTACAACTGAACTCAGAATCAGATCTCAGAGGGAAAGGAAAAGAGAGGGGTGAGTTCATCAAAACTCAGTGAGCGAGCCTCCACTCACAACCCACATGGGATAATAACAAAATACATATCATATACATGCAATTGATGTGAAATATATTACATATATAATTACATATAAATTAACTGAATCTATAGCAACAATTAGTAGAGAAACATGAATTATTCTGTACATAATTATCTGAGCTGAATAGCTAAATCTGAGCCAATGGCTAATCTGATGTGCACCTAACTAGGTCCCATAAATGGACACCTCACTAGGTTCCTTATTATGGGTGAGCTAGTCCTCTAGTGGACCACTTGGTACCAAGGTTAACGATCAATCCTGCACTTGCTAACTCATTGATCATTTCTCACTATTTATTGGCTAAAAAAATAACAGTAATAATTTCATACAAAACTGAGATTTAAAATATTTTCTAACTAATAAATAAATCTAAATAATTCATACAGCAAGCATGGTCCCATGAGTTTTCCAAAATAATTAGTTCTCATGATAATATTTCTAAAATTGACATAATTCATAACAACATGTTCTCTTGACATAAATTATTCTAAAATTTCATAAATAATTCATATAATTTGAAAATATATTAATAATGACCAAAAGTATGGTCATGAGCTTAAACCCACTCACCTTTGATAGTCGGGAGTGTGCTTCTACTAACAACTTGATTTTGGAAAATTGGAATGGTACAAGTAACCAAACTTGTCGATTAAAGGGAGGGAGCGTCACAACGTCTTAAGAGATGATTAGTTAGGTCCACTGAAGTTTGGCCACGAGGATTATGAGCTTGAAAAGAGATGAATTCGGCCAAAAAGGGGTTTGGCTTAGAGGAGATTTGGCTTAGAGGAGGTTTGACTTAGAGGAGATTTGGCTTAGAGGAGATTTGGTTTAGAGAAATTTTGGTTTAGAGGAGGTGGAAGCAAAACTTAGCAAAATAAAACTAAACATTTCTTACACACACACACACACTCCTACACATATATTTATACACAAATATAATAATCATAAATAATATTAGTGCTATATGTCTATACTTACTAATAATAATAAATAATATTAATGCCTACTACACTTAGTAATTATAATGTTAAATAATATTTGTGCTATTTACACTTTAATAATAATAATACTAATGCTAGCTACACTTAGTAATATTAATTATAATTAATGTTAGTGCCATATATCTAGATTTAATAATAATAATAACTAATATTAATGCTAGCTACACTTAATAATTATAATGTTAAATAATATTAATGTTAGGTGCACTAAATAATAATAATGCTAATGCTAAATACACTTAGTAATATTAATTATAATTAATATTAGTGGCATATATCTAGACTTAATAATAATAATAATTAATATTAATGCTAACTACACTTAGTAATTTTAATTCATATTCTAACTATAATGCATTAACACTACTAACTATAATGCATATTTAAATTATAATGCTTGCAATACAACTAACTAAAATGAATATACTAACTATAATGCATATGTATGCTCATAGTTTACTATTAACTATAATAATAATAATAATAATTGTTATTATTATTATTTCTTTATTTGGGATATCACACTTAGGGTCTCCTAGGACCCACCTATGTAGATGGGAAGGCCTTGGATTTCAAAAACCATATTGCAGTCAAGTTCTGCAAAATTCTGTAGAACAGGCTCGCTGAAGCGAGAATAGTTCACTGCAGCGAGAATGGTTCGCTGCAGTGAGCAGTTCGAGCCAACCAATGGCTTTAGGTCAAGGTGCTCGCTAAATGACACCTCAATAACAAAGACAAGATCGTAAACGACACAATTTTGAATAAGTGAAAACCCAAAAACCTTTCCTTCCACCATCATTTTCTCTCCTTCTACCTCTCACTCCCAACCCCATTCTAATCTTTATCCCCCAAAATTCAAGGTGAGTTTTGTGTAGTTTATGCTTCTTCCCTCTTCATTCTTCTATATTCTTTCATGTGACCCTGTAATACATCATGCACTACCATGTAGTGACCATGTACGTAACGTCACACATCACTATGTTGTGGCCATGTAAACCATCAGGTCAAGGTGCACCTAAGCTAATATCTATTATCGTTAGCTACAAATGCTGTCATAGACTTTCCCAATACAAAATGAGAAATCATTTTTTTATACTATACACATATGATATACGTCTTCATGAAGCCTTTTACATAATCACTAGCACTTCCAAAATTAGCAAAATAATTAATAATCTAGTTTAAGAAAATATTTTCCATCTAGTTTATTTCCAAGTTAAAAAACATGGATAATCTCATGTCAATTTAGGAGATATGCTCATCTAAGCATGTCAATTTAGAAGATATTCTCATCTAAGTCTCTTTGTAGTTCAGAAAAAGTTTTCTTGAGTCCTTTTCCTTTGATATAATTTGCAACATAATGTCGTTTATGCCTCAACCCATTTTCATTTCCCAATTTCAAGTCTAAAGCTTTTGTGAGAACATAATAGAAAGTCTCATGTGAACATAATTAAATAAAACCATGACAATAGTCATAAAATCATACAAGATAATTTATAATTGCACTTTCTAATAATTGCAAAATATTAGAGGTAACTAGAGATGCCAAGTTTACGCACAAATGGTTACCATGAGCGAAGTTTGACTCCAAAATGCCACCAATCCAATGGTTGATGCTCAAATGCTCTAAAACTCTAAGAGCCAAACAAATAGAATATTTGTGAGCTAACAATGTCTTCAATTTGACACAATTTAGCTCATAATATGAAAAACCCTAATTTTTCACAATTGTGATTCCCAAAACCCCCAAATCCACTATGCATAATTACACAGAGAGCTTAATAGGATAAATAGAATAAAATTGACACTTATCTATTACTATAGGAGGAAAATTAAAGGTAAAACACAACCCAAAAATCACAACTTCAACCGATTATCCTCTTAGAGAGAGAAACCACGAACAAGGGAGTGGAGGGGAGAGAAAGCACATAAGGTGGATGAGTGGAAGCAAAACCTTGATGCTGGAGGTGGCGGCTCAGTGGTGCGATGGCACTAGAGATAGTAATGGTGTGGATGTGGTGGAGAGAAACACAAACAATGGCATACAATAAATATATTTTTCAGAATTTTAAGCTAAGATTAGTATAAAACTAATTTATCTCATTATAGGCAGCCTGCAAACATAAAAGAAGCAAATCACAATAAAAAATCAAATTAAGATTAAATAACAAAAAAAGGAACAACTTCATTAAAAAGATTAATTGAAATGAAATTATAAAATCCCCTTATTGTTTGCCTCCTAGAAAAATTTGGTATGCAATATGTCTTCATACACAATCAACTAATAAATAAATCACAAAAAAGTCATAAATCTGTCCAATTTTGCAAGGTATACAAAGTTACTCTAATATTTCATATCTTTTTTCTTTTTTTTTTTCATGCAACTAGAGATATGAGCACACACAAAATACAATTAAAATAGTATAACATGGACACACTTGCCACACCAAATACTCAATATATTATAATTTTCCCAAAGACAAGAGTATGAAATAGCATAACAAAATAAAAATATAATTATTTCAAAAAGTATGAACACACGTGGAATTTAAAGTTAAAAGCTATTAAATTTATCAATCCATAAGTTTAGTAACAAATACCGAAACACAAGATAAATGCAAAATTATGAGAGTACTCCACTAAAATTATAAGTAGATCAACTAACACACTACACTGAAAATATCTCGTTTTGAGAGTACTCAACCCAAACTCAATAAACTTAACTGTATGACAACTCAAATGCTACTCTAACAAAATTGTACTACAATAGTAGAAAACTCATTTCAACAATTGAGGTCAAAATACCAACTAAAGGAAAATGAAAGGTGTATTCAATCTAATTCGGTAACACAAACCTTACATCTCTTGGTACAAATTTCCATAACGAATTTCAAGACATCATGGTTGACCCTAAAAAATAGTCTTGCTCAAACACATGAAAATCTAATTCAGATAATGTTATAAATAAAAAGCAT
The DNA here is from genome assembly GCA_031216105.1 of Dalbergia cultrata. NCBI lineage: Eukaryota > Viridiplantae > Streptophyta > Magnoliopsida > Fabales > Fabaceae > Dalbergia > Dalbergia cultrata. The sequence continues at coordinate 21,264,997 of CM062353.1, read as the reverse complement.
AGACATTATCTAATGAAAGAGGAAAAATAAATTACTTGATTAGCCAATATGAGAGTGGCTGAAATTTTGGAGGGGAACCATACTCACCAAATGAGGACACCTTATCAATTCCATTACACCATGAACCCTTTTTTAGAATTTTATATATACACATATATGATATATGATATGATAAATGATTCACATTGTGGTGACTTGGTAGTGCAAAGGAAAAAAACACAAGATGATCCATTCAGAAATGGGTTGGACCGACATAATGTCACTACAAGGCCTATTAATACCTGCTTTGAGGTTGACTTGATTTATCCAACTTGTGAGTTGAGAGGTTGGCTCTACTTAGTAAATAGTATGTTATTAGGATATGACATTATTATATGAATGAATGATGTTTAAAAAGTTACTTTAGAAATGCATTTACACAAATGTCAGTAAGAAATTTTTTTTTATCAATCAACAAATGCAAGTGAGCCCACAATCCAGTGGTAGACTCCTGCATGTCTCAATGAAATATGAGAGGTTACGAATTTGACTCTCATCCTTACTCCTATGCTATAATATTTTAGCTAAAAAATGTCAATCAATAATTAAGTTTTACTAATAAATTATACTTGTTAACAAGGTTAATTAAATTTTCTATGAACCTCCCGAGTTAAGCCCATAGGCCATAGATACTATCTTCTAGTTTAAATGTGTTTTTAGTCCCTCTTTTGGGTTTAATCCCTCTATTTTGTTTTTCAGTTTTTAGTCCTTTGTTTTTATAATATTAATTTTTTTTATCTTTATTATTAGCTTGTATGGTTAAGGTCAAAAGAAGATTATGAAAATATTTATAAGGATAAAAAACAAAATTTTTAATATTTTGAGGATCAAATGTATATTCTAAACTAATTTTAAGGACTTGGAGTGCAGGGACAAAAAAGGGACCCAAGGCCTTTTTTATTTTAAGGACTAAAATCAAAATAATCTAAAATATAGGTTTTTCCTTCTGTATCCTATGGGTACTGGTATTTTTCTTGTTTTTAATGGTTGTGATTGAATATTTATTTTTCTATATTTTAATAATTGCATTAGTAGGATATATAATACAATTTTAACCACAAATAATTATAAGCACCAGTGCCCTTGAATTTTATAAGGGAACCGGAAATATTAGCAAACATATAGGTATAAAAGATAGAGTTTAATTTCTATGCACTGACATTGTAAAATCTTTCTACACCATCATCCAATTTTATATTGCCACATTAGCAAATGTGGTTAAGTCTCACACCACTTGCTAATGTGGCAACACATAATTAGATGACAATATAAAAAAATTTTAGACTATCAGTATATAAAAATTAAACTCTTAAAAAATATTTGGAAGAACAACCATCTTAGCTCCCGAAGGATCACACCACTAACAAAATAGTCCATAAAATAAACTATATTCACCTATGACCCTTCAAAGAACTATCTCGTTTAACAAATTCACATGGACATCAACTAGTCTTTATTTTTGTTAACAAAATAATTTTTTGAGGGGCTATTTTATCAAATATATAATCTTTTGAGTATTAAAGTGATCATTCTATAATGCCAATTTAACATAAAATAAGCTATTTTTGTTAAAGATATGATATTATGAAAATAAAATAGTAATTTTACAGTGCAAACTCTACATAAGTCATAAAGCATGATTAATTCTGTTAATAAAAATAGAGGTCAAGCTAGCCTTGAAGTAAATTTATCAAATAATATAAATTTTTTGAGAATTGTGGACAAACATAATTTTTTTAGAGTTATTTTATCAGGGAAATAATCTTTCTGCACCTAAATACTAGACTACCAAAATACACCTAACTCCTTTTTTTTTATTATTTTGGCCATATATTTATTCGCTTGCAGTTCCCTAATCTACAACCCTACAATTATGAGCGTGTACCTCCTGTTCCTTACTTCCAGAAAACCACACCTATAAAGTTGAAAAGAAACTGGACAAAAAAAAAGAAAGGAAGAAGGAAAAAAAAAAAAAAACCGTGGTAGGATCTCCGCGTCCTCTGAACTTTGGGTCTGTGTGAGCAAAACGAGTGAGCGCAGAAACAAAACCCTAGAATTTGCAACTGAGAAAAATTGAATTGGGAATTGAGAGTCGAAACCAATGGGCGCGAGTCGGAAGCTTCAGGGAGAGATCGATCGAGTTCTCAAGAAGGTCCAGGAAGGTGTTGAAGTCTTCGATAGTATCTGGAACAAGGTCCTTTCTTTTTTTTTTTTTAAACTATAATTTCATTTTTTAAGTTTTTTCGAGATTCTCAGTGTTCCGGATCGAAAATTCACGCGAGAAATGGCTTATGTTTGAGGGTTGTTTGGTTCTTTTTAGGTTTACGACACGGACAATGCTAACCAGAAGGAGAAGTTTGAAGCAGACCTCAAGAAGGAGATTAAGAAGCTCCAGAGGTACAGGGATCAAATTAAGACTTGGATTCAGTCCAGCGAGATTAAAGACAAAAAGGTGCTTACATTGCATGTTGAAATTCTCTTTTTTTTTTTTTTCTTAAATTTTGGGGCATGTTAATGTTAGCACCGAAATTCGAAATTCTCTGGCACTTGTAGAGTTTTTGAGGTACCAGGTATGTTAATATTAGTCAGGGTTTCAAATAAATTTAGGTGGAATAATGATGGTTGGTGAAATGAGCTGTACGTTTTGCAATGTTAGCCTTGGGCATCATAGATGAATATGTTTTCACTAGGGAAGTTTTATTCTTTGGATGTATTGTTGGTGTGAATCTGAGTGGTTTGTATGTGATGATGCTGTGTATTGTTCTTTTTGTTTTGCATGCCTCGATCTTTCTTTGTCTTTTGTTCTGTTTGTGTTTTGATGGTAGTGTTGATTGGAATGATTGTGTGGTTTGGAATGTTTTTAATATTATTTCAATGTTGAGTTTTTAACTCCTTGGTGTTGAATTTAACAATGGTTTCTCTTTTGACATATCTTGACATAGGTTAGTGCCTCTTATGAGCAGGCTTTGGTGGATGCGCGCAAGCTGATTGAGCGAGAAATGGAAAGGTTTAAGATATGTGAGAAGGAGACTAAGACCAAAGCATTCTCAAAAGAAGGCTTGGGTCAACAGCCTAAGACTGTGAGTCTTTAACCATGGCAAAAAATATTGTTTTCTGTACTCTTTTTTGGGTTTTTTCCCTGTTGTTTTACAACTTTGTTTATGCTGGCTCTGGGATGAAAATTCTGTTGTTGTACTGTTTTGTGAAATTCTGACAGGATCCAAAAGAGAAGGCTAAATCAGAGACAAGGGATTGGTTGAACAATGTGGTATGAAATCAAACACCTTTGAATAACCTTCAACTTTGTTGTGTTATGCTTGTGCTCGAAGTATGCCTAGTACTACGTTGTGTTTGTAGCTTGTCTGCGATCATGTTCTCTGTGCTGGGTCAGCAAATGGTCAGTCTTGTTTGCTTTGTATCCAATGCTTACTGCGACATTGTAAAATTTCTAATGCAGGTTGATTGTTGAGACAGAAATTGTTGCAGCTTCTCTCTGTTCATATATTATTTAAATGATGTCACATTATTTCAAATCATGTGCTTATATCTTTCATCATTTGGAAAATTTCTCCTTCTTATTGTTACTTTCAATATTTGAGTAGGTTGGAGAGTTAGAGTCTCAGATTGATAATTTTGAAGCTGAGCTTGAAGGGCTTTCTGTCAAGAAAGGAAAGAACAGGCCACCCAGATTGGTATGAAGTATAATACATTTTGTGAGAATGATGTTTTACCTTCTGAACGGCCATTGACATCATGACATGTTTCTTTTGTATCTCAGACACATCTAGAGACATCAATTACTCGGCACAAAGCTCATATAAAGAAATGTGAATTTATCTTGAGACTACTAGATAATGATGAATTAAGTCCCGAACAGGTTAATGATGTCAAAGATTTCTTGGATGACTATGTAGAACGAAATCAGGTTTGTCTTCTATAATTTATAATTTGTTCTACTTTAAAAGTTGAACATCGATTAGATGTTGACCTATCTGCCTATGTAGTCTTTTTGGAATGAGTGTTTAATGCTGCATGTTTGGATAGAGGAGTCTGAAGGGTGGAAGGTAGGGGAGCTGAGTTGATATTCCTGTCATTTGAAAATTTTTTGAAATGCGTGGAAGAAATCAGATGTTATCATGTGACCTTTCAATCACCACTTATTCATTTTTGGCAAACATTTTTTAATTTTTTCAATTTTAATGGTTTAAGTATAGACATGGTTTATAATGGGACACTGTGGTGTCATTGGATGGATCTATGCAGGTTGCCCAGCCTAGTGGGATAAAGCTTCCAAGTTTTGGTTATTTTTTGTCACATAAATGAAGAAAATTACCCTTCCCCCCCTAACTCCTCCATGCTTACGTACCGTAAATGCCTGAAACTATGCAAGATTTATGACTTATTACAAGTTTTCTGTTTCTTTTAATTTTCATTTCTTCTTCAGGAGGACTTTGATGAATTCAGTGATGTTGATGAGCTATACAGTTCATTACCTTTAGATAAAGTGGATACTTTGGAAGATCTTGTTGCAATTCCCCCTGGTCTTGCTAAGGTATCTGTTTACCCAGCCCATTATTGTTTTGTTGCAAGCACACATGGGCTCAATCTCTAATACATATCACTGCACATGTAGATTCATTTTATCAGATTGGGATATATTAATTATTTTTCAAATTGGCATTTTTCCCTGGAAACGATACTGGACTACCTATTTTCTAATGCTTCTATATTTATAAATGCTTAAAATTTAGTTGATGCATGCTGCGGGGTCTAATTGCAGAAGTAGCTTCACCTCCAAGAGTAGCACTGCATACATCATACCCTTCTGCTGTTCTGCACCTCATAATTATAGGAGCTCATGTATTGAGCTGCCCTTTTTTTTCTTTCTTTTTGATGTTGATATTGCGCATTCTGACTCTAGGCTTCCATCTTTGTAATTAATATTTTGTGCTAACATTTCCTTTATGTTAATGTATAAGAAGAATACTTCATGAAACTCCAAATTTATTTTGTATTCTGGCAGGTGACGCCTGGTCTTAGCTTGAAGAATTCATTGGCAGCACCGGCATCACAATCAGCATCAGCAACTGCCTCGCAGACATCTGTATGTATCGTTTGCACTTTGTATGACCTGAAAATATTTCTGAGGAGTTTGAAATTGAAATTCAAGATGTTGTTTTCAGAAATATTGTGGGAATAAATGATAGTTTTTTTTTTTTGGTGTCTCAAATTCGGCTATCTATTGCTTTTATATGGCCCAATTTTAGCAAATCTTTTATGATGTAATCTCAAAGCTCCTTATTAACAGGAAAATAAGTAAAGGTGGACATAATGATTACAATCTCACCAAATACATGGTGAATAGGGTAAAACAGACATGCATCTTGTTATGTGCAATTTTAAATAGATAAATATTATTATTTATTGTTGATTCCTTGTCCAAGAAACTATGACATATAATCATCAGGATGCTTCTGTCCCGGAGCAAGCTGATGAAACAGCGTCCCAGGATAGCAATTCTGACATTGGTGTTAGAACTCCGCCTGCTAAAAGTAGCGGAATTAGTTCTGCTACTTCAACGCCAGCTGGGAACTATGCTGCTCCTGTTTCTGTGAATGTTTCAGCTCATAACTTGTCCAGTGCACCAGCTGCTGCATCAGTCCTAGCTGGATCAAATTCTGTTCGGAGTCCCTCAGAGAATACTAATGCTGGCAGTTCAACTTCTGTAAATCAGTCTCCTTCTCTAAAGGAAGATGAGATTAATAGCTTTCCTGGCCGGAGACCATCTCCATCACTTTCTGATGCACCACTGAGGAGCATTGGCCGAAACAATCTGTCAAATCAAGCAACAGCTAGCATCCCTCTTGGTGCTGGAAACATGGTTTCCAACAATGGAGCCCTTGGTTCAGTCCCTTCAGCCTCTGAAATAACTAAGAGAAACATGTTGGCAGCTGATGATAGACTTGGGAGTAGTGGGATGGTGCAGCCTCTAGTATCCCCCCTAAGTAATAATAGAATGATCTTGCCTCAGGTTGCAAAGGCTAATGATGGTACTGCCTCAGTTGACTCTAATACTGCTAATGAAGCTGCAGCTGTATCTAGTAGAGTATTCTCCCCATCTGTGGTTCCTGGCATGCAATGGAGACCTGGAAGCCCTTTCCAGAATCAAAGTGATGTGGTAAGTTTTTCTTAAATTTTAGTTTGTTATTTAGTTGACATCTGTATTGATTGCAAATTATTTATGTGGTTTCAAAGTGGGGGAGTTTCATTATGCTATAAGTGTGTGCAATTCGAATGTGTTATACTATTGGCTGCTGTGTAATTTAGTAAAAGTAGGACATGAAGTTTTTGGATCATAATCAAAGCTAAAAGCTGAACTCATACATCCGAAGTCTAGAATACATCATGTTTGAGAGACTCTGGTCATATCCGCAACAGTTAAACTGTAAATGATGATCATTTTATTATTTTACTATTTGTATCATATTGAGTACCCTAAGATACATTTTCACGCAGAAGACAATTAAAAGCTTACATCTTTTGATAAATATATAATACTCTGCCTTTAACATATGGGGTGGATTCTGAATCCAATGATATGTTTGAATATTTCCAGATGACTAGAAAAAGTATACATTTTTTGAAAAATTGTGTGATTCATTAATATAAATCACTTGCATGATAGACTATTGTAGCTCAACACAACTATTTGATCATAGTCTGGATTAAAATGCCATTTCGAAAGCATTGATGGATGCATTTTATTAAGACATGTCATGCTTGATTTTATTGCATTGGTGATCTTCCGCTGATGTGAGATATGTGCCTCTGATATGTGTATGTGTATCAACGTGTCATGTAGACGTGGATCCCTATAAGCATTTATGAGGTTTGAATGCATTGTAGGAATTGATAATACTGATAAGAATAATGGAGACTAGCTCCTTACAAGAAATGAAAATTCCAGAAAATGAAAGATCATAAGTTTTGCTGTTGCACAGAGCCTCCATCCCAAATCCATACCCTTTCCTCTCAATTCATACCTCCCTTCTACTTTTTGTGCTTCCCTCTCATATTCCCTCCTTTCTCATACGGAAATTCCCCCTTCTCCAATACTCTTTGCCAGCTCAGCATTCAGTTATGCTTCTCAGTATGAATATTCTGCTTAGTTTCCCATGCTGTCTTTTGTATATCTGGTCTAACAGATACATGGGTGAGTTATCACAAAATAGTGAGATCGCCACAAAAATTTCACTCAGTATGGGGTACCTTACTTGTGTTTTGCTGTTAGTAATTACTTGAATGGAAGTATCAGCTTATGTTTTTGTTATTGTATATGTTGAATTGTTACCACTTAATGACCCTGTTCATTTTGAAATTCAGGGGCTTCGTGGAAGAGCTGAAATAGCTCCAGATCAAAGGGAAAAGTTTCTGCAGAAGTATCAGCAAGTGCAGCAACAAGGGCACAGTACCTTGCTTAATATGCCATCTCTTGGAGGAAATCACAAGCAGTTTTCTACCCAGCAACAAAATCCCCTTTTGCAGCAGGTACTCTTTATTGTATTAATGTATTATCAGATTTGGCTTCTCTTTGCTTATTGGAAGATTCATCATAGGCCTGAACCCATGTCTGAAATATTCACTATCATTCCTGTATCTTCAAAATTAATTTTAGAATGTTGTTCATAACTGTTATAGTTTATTGCTTGTGGTTGCAATGTAAAAATTTCAGCCAGCGGTCCTAGATTTTTTTGGTTGTGTAGTGCCTTATTTTGCAGGACAAATTTGTTCCTACTTTGGCATGGCAGGTATCGTTGAGTTGTCTAACCTGCATATGCAATCCATACCATGGATTCCATTTTAGTAAATTTTTGTCATTATTTTCTGTGGTTCTTTTCTATATTTGATACTTTATACCTCTTGATATTATTGAATATGAATTTTAAAATTTCTTGTTTCTCTAGGAAAACTGATGGAAAGTTTTGGAGGGAGAAAAAAGGAAGATTCATGTTTTTTTATCTTTAAGTTTTCATTTACAACCAGATGATTTGTCTCATTTTGCATAACTTTGTATGTTTATAAGTTTTGCAAATGATATATTTTTAGAAGCTTTTATTTCCACTTTTGACTCTAATCCGAATATACACATGGGAATAAACTTTTTATGATTTATAGTCTAACTTTTCTGTTAAATGATAATGCACAATTCCTTGTATGATCTGATTTCTTTCAATATCAGAAAAATATATTTTGCGTGACATGTTACAATATGTGCAGTTTAACTCTCAGGGTTCCTCTGTTTCTTCTCAATCTGGCATCGGACTTGGAGTCCAGTCACCAGGTCTCAGTGGTATTTCTTCTACCTCGCTACAGCAGCCACCCAATTCTGTCCATTCCCCATCTAGTCAACAGGCATTGATGTCAGGCCTTTCTAGAGATGCAGGCATGTTGTGTTACGCTTACGCATATATTATATTGTACTTTGCTGTATTAGTTTTTCCCTGTTTAGTCCGAATACTTTCTTCCCTTCATCTCTCTTGTTTTGATCGAGGAAAACTAAGAAAAATTATGGTAGGAACCATTGGGAACAACTTAGATTTAAATGACTTGTCTAATAACATGGTTTACAATAAGACACTACGAAGTTGTTTTATTTATATAGCTAATCCCATCTAGTGAGAAAAGCCTTTGTTGTTGAAATATCAATATCATGACATGCTCATGTTCTACCAGATCATTGCGGTCGAGCAGAAATAACATTTTTTTCTAGGAGGTTTGCATGTTACTGTAATATTAGCCGAATCAATATAAACTTACATGGACATACCTGTTCTGAAAATACAATGCTTAGTTAAGCTTACCAGAACACAAATCAAAGATTGGTTTTATGGCAGATGAGGCATATATCCTAGTTTTTGTATGCTGCAGATGTTGGCAATTCTAAAGTTGAAGAACAGCAGCATCAGAATTATCCTGATGAGTCAGCGACTGAGTCTACTGCTAGTACTGGGATTGGCAAGAATCTCATAAACGAAGATGATTTGAAATCAGCATATGCTGTAGATTCTCCTGTATGCTGACTAGCTCCTATATATAGACTCTTTTTTATTACATGCAAAGTTTATATCCATGTATGTACTAACTATGTTTTCTACTTTGCTGTGCTTGTAAGGCATTAGATTTCTATTGGTAAGTCCTGGGATCATAAGCAGGGAGAACCAGTGGGTCAGTCATCCTAGACCAAAGAATGGACTAGACAAAATTTCGCTAGTCACTTGCAAGTTGCAATCATGATCAATGTCTAGTGTAATATGAAATCTGTAAATATATTTCTAGGAAACAGATTGCACATTAATCTACTCATTCTCTTTGCATGTGATTAGCTAGAGGTCAACAAAGCCATTATGGATGGCACCTGATTTTAAAACCAGTTGTTTAGCTCAATAGTACTACTTTAACTGGTTAAGCTGGCAAGAGGTATGGCTGATTTTTACATACCTGATTTGCAGATAGGAAGATAACCCATTTTGATTGATCTGTGTGCACATGATGTGGAAGACTCTTAGTGTGTGTTTTGTGAGCTTTTAAGCATGGTCTGAGTTAGCTTTTTGTTGCTTATGCTGCAGGCAGGAGCTTCTGCCTCTCTTGGAGAGCCCAGTCAAACTTCCAGAGATATTGATTTGTCTCCTGGCCAACCTTTACAATCCAATCAACCTCCTAGTAACCTTGGTGTCATTGGTAGAAGAAATGGTGCTGATCTTGGAGCCATTGGTGATAATTTTGCTGGATCAAGTTCAAGTGTTAATTCTAGTGGTGTGCGTGATCAATTATATAATTTGCAAATGCTTGAGGTGGCCCACTACAAACTTCCCCTACCTAGAGACTCGGAACGTCCTAGGCCTTATTCTCCTGTATGCATTGCCAATTATATTCATCTTCCTCCTCACCAAATAATCTATTATATTGTCATACAATGAATTCTCCTTTCCCTGTTTTTCTTGTGGTTCTGCAGAGGCATCCAGCAATAACACCTCCTAGTTATCCTCAAGTACAGGCACCTATTGTTAATAATCCTGCCTTTTGGGAGAGAGTAGGTCTTGAACCATTTGGCACTGATACCCTGTTCTTTGCGTTTTATTATCAACAGGTGCTTGAACTTTCTGTATGATTAGTATTACTTCATTCAATCATGTGTGCTTACATCCATCATTTTCTGCAGAACACTTACCAGCAGTATTTGGCTGCAAAGGAACTAAAGAAGCAGTCCTGGAGATACCACAAAAAGTACAACACATGGTTTCAGCGGCATGAAGAGCCCAAAGTTGCTACAGATGAATATGAGCAAGGAACATATGTGTACTTTGATTTTCATATTGCAAATGATGACCTGCAGCATGGGTGGTACGTTAAATTAATTATTATTCCTGTTGTATTCAATTAGGTTTAGCATATATGTGTACACTGGTGCCACTGTTTAGAAGGATGAAATATGATTCTTTGAATGGTAAAAAAATGATCATATCAGTTTCTATTAGGTTTCTATTGCAATCTTGATCGCTGCATTTTCAAGTTGTTCCTTTCTGCTTCATCCATTAAATGCTTGATCTATTGATGTTTGATATCAAGCTTGTGGTTCTCCACTTCTCCTGACTTGCAATTACTTTGATATGGGTATTCAGGTGTCAAAGAATCAAGACTGAGTTCACTTTTGAGTATAACTATCTTGAAGATGAGCCTCTTGTATAGAAGATTCATAGAGACATCAGGTAATTATGTGTCTTCTTGATTCCTGTTTGTTCTTGTTAAATCTTGATGAGTATTTTTTGTACATGGATATACTATTTGTATCTTCCTACTCTAATCATATGAAATACAAACTTGAAAGAAGAAAAATGTTCTTAAATATAATGTTAATAATTTATTTCATTTTTTAACTGCTAATTAGAATAATTCAGAGAGGGATTTTGAGAGTTTAATAATATTAACCCTTGGTGTGTATCCTTTTCTGGTTTAATTTTAAAGCACTGGTAAAAACTAGTATTGCCCAAAAAAAGGAAAAGAGAAAGAACCAGGAAGAAATATAAGAAAGAACTCCATCCTTCTGTTTAGTGGTTGGGATCCAGCTCATTCTGTAGTTAAACACAAGGACACCTTTGGGGTGTTGGCGCCATTTTGGAAGATATCTAGAAAACTTAAAGAGTGCGTTTGGTTTCACCGTTTCCTATTTTCATTTTCACAAAAAATAGAAAATGCTATAGAAAACGTGTTTGGTCACTCATTTTCACTTTTAATTTTAGAAAATGAACTCAACATTTCCAGAAATTTTGAAAATGAGAAAAATTCATTTTCATTATTTTCATCCTTGTCCGGTGGCATTTTAGTAGTTTTAATGGCATTGATTTTGTTTTTCCTTCTTTCTTCGCACATATCTCCCTCATCCCTGAATCTGAAGACCATCCCAAATGCCAACTCCCTTTGTTTTTGACTCTGTAGTCTGCCCTCAATGACAACTGCCATTGAGATCTTGTCATCCAGAGTGCTGATGAGGTCAAATGTACCTCAACCTTGTAAGTGTCGTGACGCAAACCCTCCTCCATGAGGTGACGGTGAGGTTGCCCAAAGCAATATTGTTATGGTTGTCAATGTCACCAAGATGGTGGCTGGGCTTGGTGGCAGCAACCTCACCATGATTGAGGAGATGGTTCAATTGTATGAACTGGTATGGCTTTAGTAGTTGAAAGAAAAAGTGCACGCGTAAGTATGGTAGATGAGAGTAAGAACCATTCCCCATCTTCGACTTTTACCTCCAGATTTCTGTCGGAAATGTTTTGGGGCTGTTGGCGCTTTAATCTCAAATTTTAATTGCAACAATTGCAACTGTCATTATTCTAATATTATATGAAATAAATAAATAAATGATAGGTCACAAGCTACAGCAGCAAATGCATCTAGTTATGGTGTCGAGCTGTTGAGGTGAAAAAAAAGTCTCTTATTTGACTTGGAGAGAAAAGATAGAAATGAAAACACTAAAACAAACATGTTTTCAAAATCTAAAAATAGGAAAATGGAAATGATTTTGAGAAATGAAAATAGAAAATGAAAACAAGAGATATTTCAGTAAACCAAATGCCCCCTAAGTGTCCTTGTGGTGGAAGGCTTGAACCATTGACGTTTGATTTGTTGGGCCTTACTGCTTTTTTTTTTTTTTGGTTTTTGTATAAAGGAGGTTTACATGTGTATTATTTAGAGAGATTTTGATATGAACAAGTTGATTAGTGCCATGTTTAAGAGAGGATACATGTTTGGCCAAAAAATATATATATGTATGATAGGTGAATTTCTTGGGCTTAAATGGCTCATATTTGACATCTGAGCCACCTTGCCATTGCCAACATCATGCTTGATGCTTCTGTTTTGGCTTTGCAAATCATAACCAGTCCCTGTCCTTGCAGGTAATTGCAAAATTGTTTTGGAGTAGTTGACCGAGGAATTATTCACCTCCTGCCTTGTTTTGCCGAGGCAGTGTCATAGATTCAGTATTTTCTTTTTGGTGCTAGTTATATAGCTTGTTTATTGCATTTAAGAGACTGTTTTAAAGGATGAAAACAACGTAGATGTTTTACATAAGCGTTTACGAATGATATGCATTGTGTATGAACAATATGTCCAGCTATTTTCGTTTTTGGGGCCCCATGTAAGAAGCAGCATTTAATCTACAGTTGCAAGTTGAATGGACTTGTGGTTAGATTCAAAGGATTCGCTGTTTATGGAGTAGCATTAAATATGGTTTACGTGGGTTTCTGTTACTATGGTTTTAATTTGGATAAATTACCCTCACCTCCCCTGAGATTCGTGAAAATGCAATTCACACCCCCTAGTTGTCTAGCTTACACTTACACTTTCTCTGCTTGTCAAATTTTAAGTATTTATATTATGGTCACATTTCTCATTCACAGAATATGGTTAGTAAACTTAACAAAATGATATTTTTTGTGATATTTATTGTTCCTAATTAATAAAATTATAAAAATATCCTTAAACTTAACAAAGTGGATACATGTATTTTTATAATTTTATTAATTAAAAACACTTAATATCACAAAAATGTTATTTTGTTAAGTTTATTAGCGGTGTTATGTGAATGAGAAATATGACTGTAATATAAATACTTAAAATTTGGTAAGCGGAGAGGGTGTAAGTGTAAGTTGGACAACTAGAAGTGATGTTTATTGCATTTTCACAAACGTGAGGAGAGGTGAGTGTAATTTACTCTTTTAACTTTGATCCTATGAAATTACATTCCACGGAAAGGAGCCACAAGCTCGTTGGATTTGGTACCAATGGAAATGGATACAATTTGAGTAATCCATTGTCTTGCGATTTTGCTGATCTAGATTGATTCCTATGTCGAGAGGCCTTGGGTTGAATAAGAATGGACCGTCAGAACAGCAGCAAATATACAAGGTGCTGTATAGATTCATCGGGAGATGCTGCAGTAGGCACAAGGCTGTGAGATCCGAGGGTGGATTTTTAGTGAGGAGTCACGGATAAATGTTTAAATTTGGAACATATCATGATCTGAGGGTTGAGGTTTATTTTTTCACGTGTAAAGTCAGGATCAAGTTATATCCAGCGAGGACAATTGGTTGGGCAATGACGGGGAGTAGTCTCTTGACACCATCTTAAACATTCAAGATTTTCTCTGTCCCCAGTCACCATAGTGGAGAAAATTTCTCTCCCATTCTTGATCCTTTCAAATCGCCCCCCTCCTCAATTATTGGAGGCCCATAAAAATATATTAAAAATGAAGAACTTGTACTAATGGTCTAATTAGAGTGAAAATTTTTAAAAATATTAATAAAATGAAGTTGATTTGAGTTTTAGACTATTAATTTTACATCATCATTATGCCGAATTCTCAAATTTTAAACCATTTACAGCGTAAACTTTTAAACAAAGTACAATACCATTAAAATGCCAAAGAGCTCAACAAGATATAGTTTTCTTTGTTTTTTCATACAAGTAAAATTATTAAAATGCCTTCATGGTGAGAAGATGAAAGAATTTTTGTCTGCATCCCTGTCTTTGAGGAAGTTTTCCGGAAGGCCGGGAATATAAACGCAGAGATCTTGCGGATATCTCTGCTCCCATTGCAATCAATGTGTCAGATCGAAGTGCATCAAGAGGAGCCAAAACACCTAGGCCTGCTCTACAAAGTCTGTTGCTGCACCATCTTATCAACATTGCCAATGAGCTATTGGATGTCTACTGTTCTTATAAGGCGGCACACAAGATGTGGGACTCAATGCTGTCAAACTACATTGTTGAGGATGCTAGACAGTAGAAGTTCTTGATTGGGAATTACTGCCAGTGGAAAATGACCAATGACAAAGACATCTGCTACTAAATCAATGAATACCACAAACTCCTGGATAACCTCAAGGTTGAGATCATCACACTTTGGATGAGTTCGTGATTAGAATACTGATACAGACGTCCTGGAAAGATTACAAGCAAACGATTGATGCACAAGAACAAGCAGTTGTCATTTGTAGATATGATCAAGCACATCATCATAAAGGATACTAGGCAGAACGAGATTTTTGAAGCAAGGACAAAGGCGTTGGCATCTAGGGCGAATTTTCCACAGGCTCAAAAAAAAGAGGTACGATGGCAAAATGTTCAACCTAATATGATTATAATGCCCTTAGCAGTGTTTAAAGAGCTACTAATCCCATTTTTAAAGAAGTGGAGCTGGCTGATTTGTTTGTAGTAAACTAGGTCACCGTATATCACAATATAGTAAGAGAACAGCCATAAACAAGAATATGTTTATGCCATGGGTACAGTTATCTCTTGGGCAATGCTGATGACCAATATTAGTGACTGGGTGGAGGATTCTGGAGCCAATAGGCACATCTATGCCAATTAGAATATGTTTACCTCCTCACCATTGTAGTGGATGAGGAAAGACAAGTTTGTCTTAGTGACTCTAAAAATACACAAGTTCAAGGAACAAGAAAGTACGATTGAAGTAGACATCTGAAAAACATTGGCTCTTAGTGATATTTTGCATATTTTGTCTGTGCCCATTGTTTGAGTTAATTTATTACTGGTTAAAAGTATTTGCATGGCTAGATGGAAATCATTGGTGATTACAAAACATAAAGTGTGGATGTCACATTTTGACACATAATTCTGGCAATCAACTTCTGACAAGTGACAAACTTATGGTTGCAAAGTATTTTCCAACTATAAAATATTAAACCTCTCTACAACCAAAAAATGACACCATTTTATCCGATTCCTACTGGTTCAAATAGCAAAACATATACTCCTAAAACATTTATCATTATTGAATCATTTTCGCAAACATCAATTTGGTTGCCAACATGATATGTAACTTTATTTATTACTTTTTGGTGTAATGTGTAACTTTATTACTTGAGCCCTTTGTGCTTCCAGCCTTTCAGTTAGATTCATCACTTCGAACCTTTTGTCATAGAATGTTTCACATAAATGTTGATCACTGCAACAAATTGATTTATTAATTTATTGAACCAATGCACAGCTGAAATAACTGGAGAATGGTTTTTCTGGTTAAGAGTGCAGAAATAATATGCAGATCACTTCAAAAGTAGTTGTTAACAGTATAAAATCAATCATATGATTTTGTCCAATAATTGAACCATTTGGGAGAGTTGGTTTGGGACATAGTATCAAGGCTTCATATGACCAAGACTTTTAGAATTCAATCTTTTTTATCCAATATTCTCCCAAAATGTTCACACTTCAAACCTAAAAGAAGTTCTTAAGTGATAGACATGTTAGAGTATATAACCATTTATGCAATAGCTTAAATTTCTTAAAGAATTGGTTCATGACACAATATTAAAGCTTCTGTACCCAAAAAAATCAGAATTTAATTTGATACTTATTATTTTCGGTTCTTCTAAAATATTCATACTTCAAGCCAAAAGTATCAACTTGCTAATTACTTTCTAAGACTTTTCATGAGTTCTTGAAATTAAGGAGATGTAAACTACTGAACTTTCTAGGTGCCCATCATTACCAGTGTCAAATTAACTCCATGAAATTAACCTGCCCACTATGGACAAGCGTCACTCTTTCCAAAAATATTAGTTCTTTATCGTTTACCTACTCAATTTGATTTTTGGTATTACTTACAGTGCAAGTTTATTACTTTTGAGCTAATGCCCTTTGAATTTTTCCTTACATAAATGGGTAGAGTCACTGAGTCACATAAATGAACCTCAGTGTAATGGGACTCAGTGGGGCCACGCTCATATTAGCATGTATCTACCATAATTACTGTGGCTAACTTTGAATGTCTCAGTATATCCTATCTCATGCCCCCTTTACTAGATTGTTGGTTGACACAACAACAATATGAAGAGCACTGATGAATAATTGCAATTTTTGTTCAATGAAATTTTGTTAGTATTAGGTTTCTTCTACGTTTGCTTCTTTGATTTCATGTAGATGAAGGCGTTTAATTTGGGTCTGTTTTGACTAAAAAGTTCGTATGAATAAAAAAATACAATTATTTGAGCTTAAATCCAAAACAAAAAATATATTTGAATATCTTTTTTTTTTTACCTAGAGTATCTACCATTAATAGTAGTGACTAATCTTTTTAAGGCACGAGGTTTTTTAAGAGAAAAATTTCTGACCACAAGATCATTTTTATATATACCGTTAAGAATCAAATCTTGATTAGATAATTAAGGAGTTCAATTTGACTATGCAATTATGCGAATATGAAAATGGTTTTATTATTATTTTTTCTTGGGTCCAGGACAATGCTGTTACGACCATCCACACATGAGTCGGTCGATGTTGGAGCTATCTGTCGGTTGTGTGGCCCAGGCCAATTAAGATGACCTTATCCATTTAATCTGTTTTGTTATTTAAAATTTCTTTCCTAAATACTTTTAAATTTATTTTATTTACTATGGGGAAAATTAGTCATTTTTTCAGATAAATATCCATTGTGTTTCTCTTATTTTTCTTGTTATAGTTAAAATTTTACTTTTAGGATAAATTAAAGAATTGGTTTTGTTAATCAATATCCTATGAATATTAGTTAAGAAATCAAAAGTAAAAGCTTTTTGATTGAAAAGTATATTTTTTTTCGATATATTGAATATATTAAAAATTTTCAAAATTCTTTTATTTTTAGTTCATTAACTAATGTCCTTAAGGTAGTTAAAATCCTTAAAGCATAAAAACAAGATATTGTTGGGTTCATATAGTATTTTTTTGATAGATTCTCTTCGACATGTAAACTGAATTCGTGATTAATCCTAATAAAATAGGGCCAAATTTCATGTCTAGAGTTTTTTTTAAAAAATATCTTAACAAATTCATAAAAATTTAAAACTTGTCTTCTCGTTGTTTCGAATAAATTTGAACAATTTTCATTAGCATATGAGTATACTAAATATATGTAATTGTAAGCTATTATCAAATAAGCATTTAATCTATAGTGTTTCACACACCAAAGAATAATGTTCTATATCGTAAAAAATATTGATAGAATTTCTTCTAAAAAAATTATAGTAATTATTAGACAAAATAAAATATATAATTTATTTATTCATACAAAAATTAATAACTAATAAGTATTTATTCATCTCATAATTAATTACTCCTCTTACTTTACCCAAAACCCATGTTGTGAAAGAGAAAGATATAAAAGGCTAACAAAACAGTGTAAATATTCTAAATACTTTAATATAAAAGGAGTGTACTAGCACTCATAGTTATGAAAACTATCTTGAACTGACCGGTTCACTAGTTCAACTGGTAATGAAATTTGTCTGAGCAATTGTTTGGATTGGTCCCACATCGAAACCAATGTGAGCCAGTTCGACTTGACTGGGTTTGTATTAAAACCAATGATTCGACTGGTTGAACTGGACTGGGTCAGATTTTGGATTATTATTATTTATTTAATGTTGAAGTTATGGTTCTAGGTTGATGAAGCTCAATTCTAATATGTTGTATTGTTGGTGTATTATCAACTACTCGTGTAAGTAGGTTATGATTGAGAGTTTTATACACGATGAAAGGGAGTGACTTATAATACAATGGAAGAGAAATGTGACGCATAGAGTGGAAGAGATTATGTCATTCCCTTGTTTGGAAGTTGCTATTATTATCCCTTGACCCATCAATTTGGAGTTTCAAAAAAGTTTGGTTTTGAGTGTCAAGGGAGGTACACATTGTCCTTTACTAGCTATAGCACTCCCTCCTCTAAAATTACTTTTAAAAAAATGATCACTTAACTTTAATCTTTTTATTCTTTGTCACTTCCTCTATTTTCATTCTCTCAATCATAACCTTAAAGTTATGCTTGTACAAATAAAATCAAGCGAAACATTTTTATAGGACTTTTAGATTAGACAAAACATTATTGATAAGAACAAAATATCAAATCGTGATTATGGCAAAGCAAAGCAAATCACACGAGGAGCTGATTTTGGTTTATTAAATAATGTTAGGTGGTGGTTGGATGTGCAGGTCCGTGAGACTTCAGAAGCCTGTTGAGGTGCGCTGCTGGTGGTGCAATGGCTGTTATCGCACCTTGCTGGGGGAGGGGCATAGTATCAAGGACTAATGGAGTGGAGAGATCAAGAAAGAGTAAGAGGAGAGTTAGTAATAAGATTGAAGGAGGCAAAAGTAATTTTATTGTTTATTTTTATTATTATTATATTAACCTAGACCACATGGTCCCAAACTCATTGTTTCCCATTGCAAAATTCCTTCTTGAAATGTACTTTTTTTTTGGGTTTCTCCTAGGGTTTCCACCATCGGGAACGGTGACTAATCCCCTCGCCAGTTTGTGCGGGCATCTCAAAGGGTGGGATAGCTAACCCGGAGAAGCTGCTCTATTCCCAAAGGCAAGGATTGAATCCCTAACCCTTGGTTAATAGTGAATGAACCCCTACCACTCGACCACACCCCTCGAGTTAAAATGTACTTTAAATGGAAAAGATGCAGTTTGTTTAGTTTTATTTGTTCAGAACATGCGAGTGAGTCATCTTGTATTGTGTAGCCAAAGCAAAAAGAAATACAAAACACCAAAATTTAAGCGGTTCGATCTTCATTATCTACATTCACGAATTTACAAATAAATTCAAATCTTGAACTATCTACAACTTTTAACTTACTAAAATTGCAAATCATCCTTACAAAAATTTTATTACATGAACAACTCCTAAAAACTACTCATTCAATGGACCGCTCTCACTCTTGGAGGTTGACTAGCCTAAAAAATCAAATGCCATGTTTATAATCCAAAAGACTAGCAAGACGTCTAATTCCTACCGATGTGGGACTCTAGGTTGAATTCCAATGTCTTGCATATCCATCACTAATATTGTACGAGGAAGATGAGGTTGAATCAAGTCAATAAGCTAACAACTTTTGCGGCACTTTTCCATAATAATGGAAGGAGTATATAAATCAACATCACAAAAGCAAATATGGTACTTGTAGGGAAAGTTACATAAGTCATAGATAAAAGCAGGGCATTGATGGAGAAATAAAATAAAAAACAAGCTATCAATTTGCTCTTTAAGATATAAAATGACATCAATTTAATTCATGAAAGATTGCTTATATCAATTTAGTTGATAAAAGGTACACATGGTATAAGTTTCTAAAATATTTTTCACATAATTTTAGTCCCTAAAAAATATATGGTCTTTTACTATCCGTAATTGTTGTACAACTCAAATTGCAAATCATCCTTAGGATAGCATCACATAGACAGTCTGAAAGCTACCCGTGCAATAGATCAAGCTTGAATGATGCACAAACCAAAGGGTAAATTATATTGACCTCTCTTAAGATTTAGTGAAATTCACCTTAGTTCCTATGTATTTGTGAAATTTTCTCTAGAAGACCCAGCGTTTAATTTATGAAATCATTACACTGACCCTTCTTAAGTTCGTAAAATTATCATATCGTTCTCTCATCCATTGCATGTTGAATAGTACATGCAATGGATATTAGTGTCACCAAACAAATAGAAAGGAACCGTGATAAATTTCATCAAACCTCAGGGGAGGTTAGTGTAATTTGCCCTAAACCAAACAATAAAGACCATATTTATAAGTCAAATCATCAATGAGACTTCAACTCTTTCATAATATGAGACTTTGGGTTAAATCCTTTCTCTTGCCAAAGTTGACTTTCAACAACTATCTCCACAAGCATTTTTCTTGCAAAATCCTTGTATTTTACTGAGTATTCAATGATATAAACAAGAGTTATATTCTATTTACTTGTATCGCACTATTGTGCATGAAACATACCACTTGAACTTGACATGACTAGGAAAGCTTTTGACATAGATGACCGCACATATGGATTCCAAAACTACCATTCTCTCCAATACTGAACCAAAACCAACTGACCTAAATCATTGGCTCTAATACTACTTGTTGGGCAATAGAAGCTAAAGCAAAACAAAAAACAAACCCTCTCTGTCACTAAAGGCAGCAACACAACAAAAAAAAAAAACATAAAGGAGACAACAAACAGACAAAAATTTAATGAGATTTAGCCTCTCCAATCCACATCCATAAATGACCCCTATATAAGGAGTTCCAACGTCTTTAATTATCTACAACTTTTGCACATTTCAAATTGGAAACCATTCTAACAAAATATTATATCACATGGACAATTTTTAAAAACTATTCATATAATAAATTACGCCCTACTATTGAAGGTACATAGACCAATGAGACTTCAACTCTTCACTTATGGATGTAAAATTTTGGGTTAAATCCCAACACAAACTTATATTATTGCTAAATAAATATTCAAAGCAATAATTAATGTTATCTCTATTATACATAGTATACCATTTCTATTAAAGAGTTATTCTTATTTTTTTTAGAGTTAAATATATTTTACTTCCCTATATTTTAGGTTATATATAATTTAAATCCTGAGTTTTTAAAATATGCAATACAAACCCTTGTGGTTTTCAAACAGCGCATAAAGGCCATTCTGTTAATTTCCATCCATTTGTATCATTAAATTTATATGTGCCAATCACATAACCATATTTTGGACAATGATACCCTTTAATTTTAATAAAATTTCCCAATCCACTTGCACTCCCTCCCTCATCTTCTCCACCTAGTCACCTCACTTGAGACCTCCTTTATTCTTCTTTCTTTTCAATCACTCACACAACACAAACTTAGTAACTCTCTTTTCACTCACAAATTCTTCACACCCAAACCAAATGGTTTTTTTTTTTTCATCTCTCTCTTTTTCTGCCACCATTTTTTCGTGCCGCCAGTTCATCTTCCCACTCCTTCATCACCACTCATCCTCATACTTTGTGCATTACAAGATCCAAGAAATCTTCATGCTTGCTGTGAACACCCGATTTTGACCGGCCTATAAATAAATTTTTTTTTTTTACTTTATAGTTTAAATAGTTTTTTTATTTTTTATTTCCTTATTATTATTATTATTATTATTCAGCCCATCTTCTTGTCAATCCACGTTTGTTAGTCCATCCCATTTCTTGTTAGCCTACATTTCATTAGTCCATTAACCAAAAATTTAATAAATAAATAAATTCAAAAATAATAATGAGAGAGAGCTTCCTGTGACCAAGGAAAAACAAGCAAAACTCAAAAAGGAAAAGGGGAGTCAAAGAATAGGAGTGGCAACATGATGATGATGTTCCTACCAACTCCACAAAATGATAAATCTTCTTTCGGTAGCCAACCTGTAAAAATGGCAGAACCAAGAAATCACGGGATAATAATTTTTCCAGTTAAAAAGGAGAGAAAGCTTTCATCACAGGGGGGATGCCTTGACCAAAAAATGATGATCATCACAACTTCATCACCACCATCATAAACCCATCACCCCTTTCATCGACCTACGTACCAAGTTCATCCTCCATTTTTCACCATTCACCATTACAACCTCCTCCATCCATCATCATTATCATTCAACAACACATACCACTAATCATCATCACCATTATTCTTTTTCATTCATGGGCACTACTTCCATCTTACATTCTTCTTACTGCTAAACCATCATAAAGCCGCTAACCTCCCACCTAAAAAAGGAAAAAGCAAATAAACAACCCATAGCAAAAACAAATTCAGACAACTACACACGAAAGGAGAATTCACAATAGCTAACTCACCTCTGGTAAAACCAAAGACTCTCTTGGCCATAACCCAGCGTGTGTAGCTCCATCTCTTCCCTCCAATGAGTGCTCCCTCTTCTTCAGATCAGCCACTACCACCGCCCAAACTGAACCCCAACAGAGCAAAAAACCAGCGTCAAACCAGTCCAGTGGAGTCAACTCCCTTCTCCTCTCGTGGTGTTGCGTCGCATTTCCCTTTTCTCTGTTGCCAAACGCTGTCGCCGCTCCCCAAAGCCAGTCCATGGCTGCATACTCGCGGCCTCCTCTCCACCGCACAACCCCCGCCATCACAGCCTCTCCTCCATCACGCAGCACTCCGCCCTGCAACTCCGCCCTTCCTCTTAACTAAGTCACCATCGTGATACCCCCTCGCCTCGTCAGCCAGATCAAGCCGCAGCACCGCGGCTCCGCTTCCTCTACCCCAGATCGCGTCCCCTTTTAGTCGCACAAGCTCTATTGCAGCTCCCTTTGCCTCCCCTTCCTCCATGGCCATGGCTTCACCTTTTTCCTTTTCTCTTTCTCTCCGCCTCATATCTCTCTGCCCTTCTCTCTCAAAGTGTGCGTGTGACTGTGTGTGTGTGTTTAGTTCCCGTGTTAAAAAAAAAAATGATGATGAGAACTCCAAAAACCCAAACCCCAAATAATGCTCCAGACACCCCTCATGATTTCATGATTCTTGCTAACTTTATTATTATTATTTTTTATTATTTATTGCATTCTTGCTTTTGGCAGTATGGGTCACGTTTGATTTTTTAGGGGGGTGGGATCTCTTTTTACGTTGACAGTATGTTATTTTATGTTGGGGGTTTGTTTTTTTTTTTTTTTTGTGTGGGTTGAATCTATGTTTTGTATTGCATTATTTTATGCGAATAATAGCTGTTACAACCTCAAGTTAAAGGTGAAACCAATCCAACGTTCTAGACTTTTTTTTTTATTTATTATTATTATTTGTTTTATTGTCTTTCTTTGTATTATTATGTCATTTCATGTGTTTGTCTTCAGTTTAGTGTAGGAACTTTTGTATTATTATTTCATTTCATATGATTGTCTTCAGTAAGAACCTCTTTATATCATGGAATGCATTTTGTCAAAGTTGCATTTTAGCTTTAGATTTCTTTATTATAGTTATATTATTTTATGTGGGGAATATGTCTTAGTGTCGTGTAAGTGTGTGGACTTGTATGAATTTTATTATTTTATGTGGATGTGTTTACAGCATAGTGAGCAATGAAACTAAAATCCATTTGTTTTAATGTCTCTCACTTGTCATGTTACTATATTATTTTATTTATTGTGTTTTTTGTCCTTTGTTTGAGGTACTTTGTATGTGAGACCTAACACATCCCCACATTCACGTTCCATTTCAGTCTCCACTTGTTTTTTTAATTATTTTATTTATCTACTTTAAGAAACATGAGTGTTTGTGAGATCACGTGGTTGTTATTCATTTTTTGAAAAAAGACAATGTTGAGCCATTTCAATTTTCGAAGAAAAAGAAGAGCCATGCTTGGTCTGCCACTTTTTTTTTTTTTGGAAAAAAAAGGAAAACAAAACTTTTTGAATTTTAGTTGGATTTGGGTTTCGAGGCTTAACAAAAAAAAAATTGTCTTATTTGGGAATTGGTTCTATGAAAACAAAAAGGGTTGATGTTTTAGTAATTTTCTTTAAATCAATTGAATAGGTAGGAATAACTAAATTTATGGTGTGATTTAATTGTTTTATTTTGTGTTAAAAGCTTTAAAAAATAAAAATAAAAAGGTGAAAAGATTGAAAAGAAAAAAATAGTAGTTAGGACCTTCTTCATTTTGATTACTGTAATTGTTATATTGTTTTGCACAACTTAATCGCATGTTAGTTATTTATTTTATTAATTCATTTTGAAATGAGTGTTAAAAATAAATGTTTCTTTCTTGCAAAATGAAAAAAAAAAATTCTGTGTAATGATCAATAATAGTGATTGAATACTAAATGTTATCTTTATTATTAAATCATGAGGATTTATTAAGTAGCCGAGTGCTGACTTAAATTCTCTTCAAGAGCTTATTCTTTATTGAAATAATTTTGATTAATCAACACACAAACATTTTTTAAAGAACTACGTGACTTTGAATTCCTCATCGCACTAGAGGATACGTAGGAGCAGGTGATTCCTGTCAAGTCAAAATTAGATTTTTAGGTTATTTTATGTTATTTCATTCTTGATTTGTAAATATTTATTATTATTTTTATTTATTTATAAATATTTGTTGCTTTTTATTGTTATGTATTATTTTTAACTTCAGCTAATAATCAAATTATTTTAAATGAGGACGTTAATTTAGCCGTGACGGCTTATTAACTCAGTTAAACATCCGAGTGTGATGACTTGATGTTTTAAATTTTCAAACAAAAATTAGATTTTTATAATTTGTATTACATGTAAATATTTTCTTTAATACATTTTTATTCTTTAAATTTTAAATTAATTAATTATTTGTTAAATATTTTATTTTGAATAAAATGTTAACTTAGCCGAGACGGCTTGTTAATTGAATATTTTGGACACCTGAGCTGTGACAGCTTGATGTTTTAAATTTTCAAACAAAAGTTAGATTGTTATAATTTGTATTTACTTGTAAATATTTTTTTTAATATCTTTTTATTCTTTAAATTTTAAATTAACCAATTACTTGTTATATATATTTTATTTTAAATAAAGAAGTTAATTTAGCCGAGACGGCTTGTTAACTGAATATTTTGGACATCTAAGTTGTGACAGCTTGATGTTTCAAATTTTTAAGATAAAATTAAATTTTATGACATTATTTATTCTGTTTTGCATGTAAATATTTTTGTTCATTATTATTATCATTATTGTAAATATTTATTTATTTATTTATTTTATTATTATCCTCCTTTTCTCTTTATTATCTTAATTTAAGTTGATCATTGAAATGTATATATTTTATTTCAAATAAAGAAGTTAATTTAGCCGTGACGGCTTGTTAACTTAGTGTATTGGATACTGTTTGTGATGACTTGGTGTTTCAAATTTTCAAGCTAAAATTAAATTTTTATGATGTCATTTTACTTTGTTTAGCATGTAAATATTTTTACCCGTTATTATTATTATTATTGTAAATATTTTATTATATTTTATTATTATTATCATTATTATTAATATTATTATTATTATCCTTTTCTTTATTATATTAATTTGAGTTAACCATTGAAGTGTATATATTTTGTTTCAAACAAAGAGGTTAATTTAGCCGAGACAGCTTGTTAACTGACATCGTAGAACATCTGAGTTGTGACAACTTGATGTTCTATCTTCTTTATTTTTTAATAAAAACATAAATAAATATTTTGGAAAAGGTTATTAATAATTTGCACAATTAATTAAGGTACCGTCTTAAAGACGGGTGTATTAGGGGTGCTGTAGGATTAAGTTCCTACCCTTCCCTAAGCATAACCGACTCCCGAATTCAGATCTGGTTTCAAAGATCATTTCTTTTAAATAAAATGGTTTTTTCCATGTTTTTCCAATTTAATAAAACTTGGTGGCGACTCCATTTTAAACAAAATCTTTCATTTTTCGCCGTCCCGTCGCGATCCCGGTTGCGACACTTGCCCTAAACTCCACCATGATAGAGGGCAAGATCGTCTTCTGGATCAAATTTGAGAGCAACGCAAGTCGCTTGGTGCACCATTCTCAAATCTAATTTAGGCTATGGAGGTGATGGCTTATGGAGGCTTGCGGTGTATGCGAGTAAGGCAAAGGTCATGGTGGTCTTTGCGGTTACTGCATGTTGTAGGACAAGGAGTAGTTGCGATGGCTGTTTGCATGCTAGGAATCGATGGTGGCGGCTACTGGTGCATGTACACTGTGGTGGGCACTGCAGTGCTTGAGGGACTTCAGCGGTGAGTTTATGGTTAAGCCGTGGTAGGTGTAACACCCTAATAAACTCTAATTCTTTCATCCTAATTTTTTAATATTGCAATGGTTAGCTACTAATTTGTAACTTGAAATTTGAGAATTTTTTTTTGTTATGATTATTTCTTATTCATAGTTATATACCAGAATAATGTGTATTAACTGTAAATCATGTATCTGGTAGACTCCCAGGAAAGAGAGATGGGTCACAGTGGACACGCTTAAATACCAAATCTTTCCTTAGCCAGAACCTTTCCAAATTATATTCCACAGTAATACACTTTCTTCTAGTAACCTAAAGGTAAATTATTATTATTATTATTTTTAATAACAAAGAATGTTTTTTCTCTAACAAAATATTAATGTTTGTTAATCAATAATTCCCACAGTTTAGACAACCATCATCTATAGAAAACATACTTTATTACCAGTATCGATTCATAGGGTACAATAGTACATATTACACATTCAAGATACATGAAGAAAACTTTAATATCACAATACAACATAACCCAGTGCAGTAACATATAGTAAAGATTCTATTTAGCACACATAATAGAATCTGATTATTTAGAAATTAAGTCCATGGCTACATCCATTTCATTGTTGAAGACGATCCATGCTATCTGGAAACATCAAAGAAAAGGGGTGAGAGAAGTCTCCCAGTAGGGTGATGTTTCCAGGGGAGTCCCATTTCATCCCAAAAATACTAAGAATAACACGGGAGTGCAGCAAAATACACAAATTATATTTTGCTAGTGTCAAGTAAGATGGAAGTGTATAATATCAATCATAATAAAAGTGCAGTAAAAGAAATATAGTAAATAATCATGAATGTACTATAACTCCCTTTTATAATATCTTGTTCCCTTCTAATAACTTTAATCTACAAGATTTGTTCATATTGGATTTGTGAGAGCTCTCATTGCTAGGGCGTCCCCTAGTCAGATCAGTGAATGCCATGTCCTTATCCGCTAGCATGGCGGGGCCCAAGGCATCATTAAAACATCCACCAAGTCCCTTTCCGCTATAAGGCGGGGCCCGAGGTGTCACTTATCTATTTGTCCATTTTACATTGTGTACATAGTATGCAAAAAGTATGAAAATTATAGAAAGTTTCTACAATTTCTTTCATATTCACATGTAAACCACAAGATTTTTCCATATTTGCACATAAAGCCCAAACAATATAAGATTCCTAAACAAAAACCATATTTCTTTATAATTGTCATTGAAGCACCAAAACATACTATTGTAATGAACTCATTTTCTTTATGATAAAATATGCTTAACTTAGTTTTTATATAATAATTCAATTTCAAGTATTCACATAATACTTTCTTTACTAATCCCATAAGTCTAAATATACCCAAAATCATTTCAAATCTATCTTTAGAAAATACTTAGGTAAATTATCTTACATAAGTAAAAAGAATATTTTTATGCATATAAGGATATAATCATAGAGCAAAGAAAACATCATGAAATCTTTCAAGAAATATAAAACGAAATAGCCAAAAATATACCCAAGCTTTAGAAAATCACTTCAAGCAAGAAACTAGCTAGTTTACGTGTCATGTTTCTAATGGGACCTTAAATTTAAATATTTGTAAACAATATTCCTTAGTATTAATAAATGTATAATCAAGTCAAATATTTATAGTTCAAGGTTCATAGTCCAAGTTCTATAGTTTAAGGTCCATAGTTCAAGGTTCATAGTCCAAATTCCATAATTCAAAATCCATAGTTCAAGGTTTATAGTCCAAGGTCCATAGTTCAAGGTTTATAGTCCAAGGTCCATAATAAAGGTTATGATTAATATAAATATATTTTAATGTCTTTTATATCATATTAAGTTTTAATGGTCCCAAGAGAAATACAACACACAAACCAAACTAAATATTGCATGCTCAAAGATTTAGAATCCATTCATTATAGTAAATTAAATAAAGCACTTTTCATGAATAGAAATGTTTCACAATTATAATGAGATCAAAACTATATTACCTTAAAACTCCATAACTTGTAGACAAAGCTTTTATCAAAGAAAAATACATATGGTTTAACATATTAAAACAACTTCATACAATATTTAAATATTTGAAGAAAGCATAATAAAAATTTGAAATAATCTTAAATCACAATTTTCAACCATATAAGTAGACAAATAAATATGCATCATATACACATGGATTAAGTGTTTTAGACACCATCATTAAATCATTCAAATGTATTAAAAACAATAAAACATAAGTTTTGAATATCACATAGCATAACATCATACAAGAAAATTATATATGAAGCTTAGAAGTAAAAGAAAACCCCTACTGTTCTTAGAGCTTTAGAAACTTTATTATACCAAGGCTAGACCAGTAACTTCTTTAACTTTTCTAAACCTTTTCCAAGGGCTAAGATTCATGTATAAAGGCTGGAAAGTATTGATGGTAGATGGTGATAAGAAAAGATGATAATTTGGGAGTGTTTTGGTAAAATTTTGTAAGTGTTTTTGGTATGAAAATGAAGTAAATGAAGAGAAATAATGGCTACACGTTTTTGATAGTTTTTTGGGCAGAAGAATGAAGTGTGGAGTTGTGTTTAGAGGTGTGCTATTTATAGAAAAAGTCTAGGATTAAAATATTATTAATTTTATAATTTATTTGTCATATTTAGTTAGTTTCATTAGTAAAATATTAAAACTAATACTAAATAATTTAATAAATTCTTAATTATCACTTAAAGACATACTAAAATGTTAATGACATGATTTAAAGACATTTAGTAAATTTTAATATTTTTACATATAATTTAATAATGAATTATTTAAAATAAGGCAAAATTACTTAAACTAGTTAATCTTAATTAAGCTAATTAATTGGTAAATGACTTAATTTATTTTTAAATATCTTCATTAGATTGTTGGAGATATAATACAAGGATTCACGAAATTTGTATAATTTTTTTATAATTATTTACATCTTATTTGGTATTTTACATTATTATTAGTGTTATTAGTAATTAATTAATTAATAATCTATTTAACTATTTTTAAATTATCATTATCTTTTATTTTGCAGCCACTAGGTCTGAATATTATCTCTAATAAAGTTATAGTGGGTTGCAAGTTGTCTTGAATGATTAATATATGAAAATGACAAATTTTGTATATTAAAATTTTATTTTAAAGTTACATATACTTTGGTAATTAATAAAATATTCATCTAAAAAAATTATATTTCATTGATATATTATCAATAACATATTTTTACCTTATTTACATGCTATCTATAATTTTTTTACGAATTTTCTATAATTTTTAGTATTTTTAATATATTTTTACCTTAATTAGGCATATTTTAAGTTAATTAAAATAATTAGTCATCTAAAAATAAAATATATTTTTTTTATAGTAGTCCATGTCAATTTTTGAGTTGTCTATCATGATAAGGGGACAAGCTCACCATGGTTGAAATTTTTAGTCAAAAATGGTTGGCTTTGGATAATATGTCATATGAAATATTCTTTACTTTTATAATATATATTATTATTTTTTATGAGTCCGAATTTTACATCATTCTAGGTGTCATTTAATTGATTTAAGAGTACTAGTGAGTTAAATCAAGATTTTGGAAAATTATCTTAAAGCTTAGGTAATTAATTAGGTGTTTTAAACTTTATTTAAGTCAAAATTAATTAATTAAAGGTTAATGTGATTTTTAACACTATCCATGGTTTAATAAAGAGTCCTATTTTGTGGTCCTCTTTGTCTAATATTATAATTTAGTAAAAAAAAAATTTTAATGTGACCTAGAGTTATTTTCTAGGATTTTTCGGTATTTATTTCATATCCTAGGTTAGGTTATTTTGTGTGTGTAATTATACTAATATTATACAAATTTACTTAATATTGATATTCATCATCAAAATTATGTTTAAATTGTATTTATAATTTTTTTTTTCATCATAATTTTTGACACTCCTTAAGTTTTTTTTCTTTCTAAGATTTATGTAGACTTTTTCTGATATTAATTATATTATATGCTTTTCTTCTATTATTTAGTGGTATTTTCTAATTTTAATAAAATCCAAGGGAATAATTAAATATTTTACATTTTGATGCTAAGTCTTGTATATTTTAATTTAGATATTTTTTTTACTATATCTAAATATTTCTTGCCTAAACAAAATCCTCATACTTTCTAAAAAACTATAATAAAGCAATACTATATTAAGAAAAGTTGAGGATGTTACAGTAGGGAACAACATTTCCTCTCCCTCCAAAGCCCCATTCTAATTCTGTCTTTTAGCTTATTGCTTTTTGTTATGGTATGTAAAGATTTGGTTGTGTCATGGTTCTATGATGGGGATCATTTTGATTTCTAATGAGTTTGGATTTTGTTTTGATTATGGATTGTAGGTGTTATCTCTATTATGATGGGTGGTAATTTGTTGTTTTGGATGAATGAGAGCAAAAGGATGAGAGGGTTTAGTGTTTGGTTGGGTTTGGAAAATTTGACTAAAACTGAAGGGTATTTTCATCCAAAATATGGTCATGTAACTGGCACTTGTAAATTAAACGGTGCAAATGGATGAAAAATTAACAAAAGGGTCTTTTTGTACTATTTGGAAATCACAATGGGTCAAATTGCAAGTTTTAAAAGTTAGGGTCTAAATTGCGAATATCCTAATATACAAAAGGGTAAAATACATTTAACCTTTTTATTATTAAAATAAGTATAGATTTATTAGATATCTTAATAAAAAGTAAGACTATATGCGCCTATCTTAAAATGAGCATAGAGTTATTACAATACAAAGTTCTTTACATCTCCATATATACATATATAATATGCGATAAGAGTATGATACCATGGTCTAGTAAAATTGAACAATAAAAAAAAAAAAAAATACACACACTAATTATATATTTGAATAGACAAAAAGTTGCGGACGTAGAGCGTCTGCCTTCTTCTTTGTGTAAAAGCTTCTTAAATTACTAATTGTTATTATATATTACGAGACAAATATTAATCATATGCTAATATATAACTTTTGTCATCATTATTTTAAAAAGTAATAATTATGCATTGTTTAGTAATACAAATAATTATTTGAATTTTTTTTTATTTTTGTAATAATTTAGATTATAACTTATGCCATAATTAATACTAATATAGTTAATCAAATATAGTTTGTATTAGATTTATCAAAAAAAAAATTATTAATTTTATAGTAAATTTATAATTTTAAAAAATATTAAATAAAAATGAAACATTTCTCATAAATATAGTGTAATGAATGTCAACATATGATTTTTAAAATTATGCAAAGATAAATAATTTTAATAATGCTTAACAATAAATAATTTAAATAATAAAAATATATATGAGTTTAATTTTGATGTATTTGACAATGTAAAAAAAATGCATTATTATTCAATCAAATCATTTTCTTTAAATGATA
Organism: Dalbergia cultrata; assembly: GCA_031216105.1. NCBI lineage: Eukaryota > Viridiplantae > Streptophyta > Magnoliopsida > Fabales > Fabaceae > Dalbergia > Dalbergia cultrata. Next base: position 21,233,363 of record CM062353.1, on the reverse strand, counting down.
TTTCAAATAATAGATGTAAAGATTATTTATATTTTTTTTCCAGTTTCCCACATGTATTCTCTTATTAAAAGTAATTTTATTCAAACATTTGAAATTTTATTGGTATATAACTACCCTTCTAACACCGGATACTATATACCTGGCAGATGCAGAGGTGGACTATTTTAGTAAGGGCGGTGAATACTTAACCATTAATTTCACATAAAAGATATATTTTAGTAAATTTTAATCTTATTTAAAAATAAATAGAAATCATCATATATAAAAAGTTTAAATATTTTACTGTCAAAACTTAAGAGAAACACATAATTACATAACATATTATGATTTATTACAATATTTAAATATCTAGTTAAATAAAAAAATGGGTAAAATTGACTAAATAAAATTTTTAAGCGGAATAAATTAAGAAAATGAACTATTTAAAAAGGAAAGTGAAAATTTAAAGAGGCCTGGGGAAGAAAGGTATAATTTACTCTACATTAGGCTTTGTTTGGTTATTGTTTTCATTTACTATTTTCATTTTCTTTGTTTTATTATATTTTTAGGATTTTATGATACAAATATCGAAAACAATAGGATTCAATGTTAATTTTTTATTTTTACTATTTTTTTCATAAAATTATAAAAACAAAAAACACGATAAATAAAAACAAGATGATGAAAACTCAAATCAGACAGAAAAATCCTTAAGTGAACATAAATATAACACTTTATCTTTATATATACTCACAATAAAATTAGTGGATCTTATAATCAAATGATTGTGTCATAAGCAAGGCTAATAAAATCCATTTTTATCGCAAAAATGTGCAAACATGAACCCCTACACAAGTGTCTCTGCAACAAACACGCCCTTATATTTTGTTGGAGTAATGCGAAAGTGCAAGGCTCCATGTGGCATCTGCTATGATAGTACCACCGACCAGCTGAGCCGCGGATTGAGTTGAATGAGGTTCAGATGAGATGAGGTGAGATGGTTCGTCACCATTCCACTTACGTTGTCACCAAGTCAAGAACACAATCTCCCAATTAATACTCAAAATCTTAAATCCAATCCTAACTTCCTCTGAACCAATCAAACCATGGTACTTTTTTTGTTTTGTTTTTTGAATACTGAAAAACCCTAATCGTACACTACACATCGCTTAGTTCAATCGTAGTATTTTACACTACATTTGCAAGCCAGTTACTTGTAACATCAGGTTCAGTTCACTTTGAACACGTAGCATCGTAAAATAGTTACGGCGAACTTTGATCATATTCTTTTTCCCAGTGTGATTTTAAGTAATTATTTTGCATATTTGTAATTGTAATCTTACAATTAAATTAAAATTTCAGTTTCGAGAAATCATTTTTGATATACTTTATGAAATGAAAACTTTCAACACATTATTTAGTTGTAATGAAAAATTACACAGTAATCTAAATATGTGAGATTTTTTAAAATACTGAATATGAAAGTCAAATGTTTATTATTAATATAACAGCGTAAGATTGGATATTTATATAAAAAAATATTTATCTCATATATATCAAATTTTATTTTTTGTTGTAGAGTTTAATTTTAATGTGTTAACGGTGTAAAACGCTGTCCAATCAAATCCTCTTATATCATTGGATGATTATCTAAAAAAAAATTACAACGCATAAAACTCAACTCTTTGTTATATGTGAAAAGTTACAAAAATTTATAAATTTAATTTATATGTATTGTCGGTGTAATTTTTTTTATATAGATATCTAACCATGTATTTGCATATCTATAAAAATTTTTGTGTCGATTATCCACTGCTTAAAAGTCTCATAAATAAACATATGTGATTAAATAATGGTGTGAACTTTTTTACACTTTTATTATGTCAATATTAATTTCATGGTTCAAAATAAGTTTTGCTTAATTAATTAAAATATTAATTGAGTGGGCCTTAAGCTAAGTGGCATCCGCTAATATCATATTAGTCAATTTGGCAATATATTTATTTTGACCTACTATTAGTATAAAAATATTTTGTAATAAATTAGCAATTTAGTCCTTCAAATATATATGTAACATCAATTTAATTTCTATATTTTTTATGTCAATTTAGTTCTTAAAAAATACATGAAATACTATTAATTTAGTATCTGAAAGAAATCTATAAATTAGTCTTGTCTCTAAAAAAGGCATGCAATATCACTCTAATTGCTAGAAGATGTAAAACATATAATTAAATAATAATTTTAAACTCTTTTAGATTCAAAATGCATTAAAACTTATGCACAAATAAAAAATGCATCAAAATTATTCTCTAAAGAATTTAATTTGTACACACTGATAGTATAAAAAAATTTAATAAAAAAGTTTTATACTGTCATCTAATCAAATCATTCTTTTTGTATGAATTTTTAAATAGTGAGTATGAGATTTAACTATTTTTACTGATGTGACAACACATAATTAAATAATAGTATAAACAAGTTTTATACGATCAGTGTATTCAAATTAATCTCTTTTATTTATGTATAAATCAATTTGGATATGGAATCTAAATGGTAACAAAATCATGTAAGTATCTAGTTTTCTTAGCATCATTGCACTAGCCACACTGTTTCAAAGAGTGAACCCCCAAAATTGGTCTCTAACAATTTCAGCAGTGCACAAGTTGATTCTTGACAATTAGAAAATGTCAATATCCCTAATAATGTAAAAAATTAGAGACTCTATGGTCTATGAACAGAAAATATTAACAATATTAGTGACAATTTCATTTTCAGACAAATTGACCACTAACATCATTTACATGACAAATTGACCACTAACGTCATTTACATTAAAAAAAAAAATCCTCATCCCTTTCCCTTTCCTTCTTTCATCTTTGTTATCACTACCACTACCATCGTCACGATTACCGTTAAGAGCCCGCTTGTTTGTCTTGGATCCCCCATCTCTCTGTCTAATACTGAAATAATCTTTAAAATGTACTGGTACTACTAAACTATTTTTTAAATCACTCATCATCACCCTCTCTTCACATCATAGAGCACCTCCTTATCACCATCTTCACTATCAGCGACAACCATCACTAACAACAGCAAACCCCCTCTAGTACCACCACACTGACTGCATCCATCATCACAGGGCACGCAACAACAAACCCCATCACCACCTTGACATTGACGTCAACGTCCGTGATCTTCGTGTACAGGTGGCCCTTGAGTCGCGCAAGGATGCAACCACAAAGCTCTTCTGTGAGATCCCTCTCCTACCATGGCTTGCCTTGCAAGCATTTCTTTTTTCAATATTTTTTGTTGGGTCTAGAATCGATGTGTTGTTAATGTGATGTGTGTTTGTTTTTGTTTGGTCCATTTTGTTTGGTTTAACTATGTGTTGGCATACCTTACTCATAATGCCTCAACTATGGTGGTGGTGCGTTTGTGGTGGTGGTTGTGAAGAGGATGAGGGAATGGGGGATGAAGATTTTTTTTTCTTAGGTATAAATTATGTTAGGGATTAATTTGTCTGATAATGAAATTGTCACTAATAATATTAATGTTTTTCGTCCAGGGACAACTAAGTGTCCGATTCTTGACAGTATCAGGGATCGAGTTATTGACAGTAAGGGCTTTCTCCTATTTTGAATCAATAAGTGATGTTTAATATTCTGATATAGTTTTCCTTTTCCTAAATTTAATTTGGTTTTCTTGTTAAAAAAAATTGAATAAGATGCATTTAATAATTTAAATCACACAATTCAAACCAAGACAGGTTTAGGTTTGTCTCGTTCTCTCTCTTAAGATGCTTTCCAGTTCAGAAATGAGAAGCCTTCCTTCGACAGAAAGAATTCACTTCTCTCATCAAAAATAGATAACTGCTCCTTTGTTTTACGGATTATTGTTTTAGAGTATAATCACTAGTGAATTGACATGCACTTATGTGCCTCTTAATCCATATTTTTTATTTTATGTAACTTATTTCATATATTTTTATAACTTCTAATAACTCTCTGTATATCAAGAATATTTTGGAAAATAGGAATTTTGGATAATAAAAAATAGTTAAAAAGCACTATTCCCTTTATGTATAATATAGATATCTAATTTAAAATGTATTTGATATGAGATAAATATGGAGGGAAAAATTTCATGCATAAATTTTGATGTAAAATTACACACCAAGGTGATTTTTAAATTTTCTCTCAATTTTTACTTTTATAACAAACACACCCTTGATCTAATAATACATGATCAAATAAATGTCAATATATTAAAATTAAGTGTTAACACAAAACTATTTTATATAATTAATAGAAATACGAAAAATGTTATCATATGTTTTTAATTTAAATTCACACAATTGTTCACGAATATAAAGTTAAACTATCATATTGACAGTGTATAATATTTTTTTTTCGGGAGTCAGCATATAATATAACTATCATATAATATAGGCAACTATAAAAAAATTAATTTAAAAAACATAATATGATTTTTAAATTCATACAGTTGTTCACGAATATAAAGTTAAACTATCACATTGACACTATTGACACTGTATAATAATTTTTTTTTGGTGAGTCAGTGTATAACATAACTATCATATAATATAGGCAACCATAAGAAATTTAATTTAAAAAACATAATATAATTTTTAAACTCATACAATTGTTCACGAATATAAAGTTGAACTATCATATTGACAGTGTATAATAATTTTTTGTGGTGAGTCAGTGTATATATAACTATCATATAATATACGCAATTATAAAAAATTTAATTTAAAAAACATAATTTGATTATTTATATTCATGTAAAAAAATATAAAACAATCTAATATAATATTTGGAATCGTAAAAGAGAATGAATAATTTGATTTGAAATTATTTGAATTGTAAATCAAGTCCTATGTTCAGAATGATTGATTAGAAATTGAATAGAATTGATTTAGATACCAATTCTTTTCTTTAAAGTACATTAATTTGTATTTGAAATGATTAAAAAATGAATTTACAAATCAACTTATTTCTTTTTTATTTTAAAAGATATAAATTCAAGATTTGATTTACAAATCAAATTATTATTTCTTAATTATTCCTAACATGCTCTAAAAGATTAATTTTAATTCACTTTAAATATTTTATATTATTATCAAATCACATGCTTTTATTTGTATAAGTTTGAAGGTAATAAGCTATCAAATTAAATACTTTTGATAACGAACCAATACATAATTAAATGATCATGTAATTTTTTTTTGGATTTAATTTTGATACACTAATAGTATAAAAGAAGTTTTATATTATCATCCAATCAAATTTCTTATTTTGCATGACTTTTTAGGTGATGAGAGTAAAAAGTAACCGTATTTATTTGTGTTATTATATAATTAAATGATTGTATAAATTTTTTTTATACTAACAGTGTATTTTAATTAAATTTATTTTTTAACTAGTGTATTAAGACTAAGTCCAAAATTTTATATCATCCATGTAAAAAATAAATAAATAAACCCTAGTTTTTATTAGGCAATAATATAAAATTTTTGGACTTTTAGTACGTAAAAATCGAGCTAATATAGCCTTTCAAACTTCCATGTCCTTAATCCTTATCCTTTACGCGTTTTCCGCTTTTCCCCTTCAATTCCTCTATTTGAAGCAGCTTTTGCGATCTTCTTCAAATTGTTAGCCGTTATAGCTCTCTAAAACCGCGGTTAGAGTTAGAACCAGGTCACCCAACAATAAAAAATTAAAAAAAAAAAGGGAAAGTGTGGAGGCATTTGTCTGTGTCTTTGCCTTTATTTGCAATGCCTCTCACTTTCCCCATCACAAGTTTCTGAATTCTCTCACATTCTCCTTCCATAACCTTTTTCTTGTTCCCACACAATAACAAAGAGAGAAAAAAAATTGGGTCTTTTTTTTTAAAAAAAAAAAACAAGAAACTTGTTTTTGTTCATCTGGTTTTAAGACATAATCGCATCCCCTGACCTCTCTCTGTTTATCTACCAAAGAAGCAAACCAATAAGAGGCCAAGCAACAGAAAAAACAATTTAATTTTTTGTTTTTTTTTTTCAGTTTTTGTGAATTGTGATCGTGTGTCCTTTTTTTTTCCTTTAAATATATATATTTTTTATTTCCCACCTCACCATCTCATTGATCGTGGGGGTGAAAAAAAGGGAAAAGTGGTGCTATATTCTCGTTCTGGCTGATTCTTCGTATCCCCCACTTTCTGAAAACGGTTGCTTTCTCTGCACCCTCTCTCTCTCTCTCTTTATAGAAAAGAGAAAGAGGGTTTTATTTTTATGTTGTAACATTCAGAAGCAGTTTTTTTTTTTCTCTTCTTCTCATATCGCCCCCATCAACTATTCATTTCCCTTCTTAGTTCTTATCTATCTGTATTGTCCTTCTGTGAAAATCTTATTATTATTATTATTTTCTAGGAAGAGCTTTTTATCATTATTTTTTTTATATTTTTTGTGTGTTTGGAATGGGAAAGGTGTGGTTTTTGGTGGTGATGGTGGTGGCAATGGGTTGTTGTTGGTTGGGGTGTGTTTCGGGGCTTGGTGTGAATTGGGGGACGCAGGCGACGCACAAGCTGCCACCGGACACGGTGGTGCAGATGCTGAAGGACAATGGGATTCAGAAAGTGAAGCTTTTCGATGCTGATGATTCCACCATGAGTGCCCTTGCTGGGTCTGGGATCGAGGTCATGGTTGCCATCCCAAACAACCAGCTCGCTGATATGAATAGCTATGACCGTGCTAAACAGTGGGTTAAGAAGAATGTCACTCGTTTCAACTTCAATGGAGGAGTTAACATCAAGTCAGTTCAATACTTCTCTCTGTCCATATATATATATATTTTGCCAATTATCATTTGATGTGTAAATCTCAATTTAGTCTGAAATCAAAATAATCAGGGACAAATTAGTTTCTCAACTCTACTCAGAGTTATGTTTTTTGTTTTTGTTTGCAACATGCATATGATGTCGTGCCGGCTCCCGGTGGGTTAGAATAGGGTGTGCATATCATGTACCAATAATATTTTTTAATTTAAAATGTAGAACATCCATGAACATCCAAAACAGGACATTCTCAGGTCCTAGAGGGCTCATTTTATTCTCGGTATTTTGATAAAGGAGCAAATCAAGGATTTTGGCTGTATTTAATTAACTGATTGAACTGTTACCAACTTGTAAAATTTGTTATGTGAATTGCCTGCCCTATTCCTTTCTTCATGTTTTGGTGTTATTTTGATATGAATTTTGGAGCCTTGTTGGTTTTAGATACGAATTTTACCTTCTCTTTTTTTTTCATGTGGGTTTGAATTTTTGTGTTTGACAAGCATTTGATGCCAAATGCTTGATTGTTTATATTGGATTTCTTGGAGAGTTTGTGTTTGGGTGGTTATTTTGAATCCCTGCATTTGATCTTTTATTGGCTTTATGGTGGCCTATGGCCTATATTAATTTTAGCTTATAATTTTTTTCCTTATGAAAAATCTTCGAGGTCCCGTTTTCAGTTATCATTATCATTAACATGAGGTGAGGATTTGTACAATAATAACAATAATCATAATAATTTAATTAATAATTAATAATAACAATAATAATAATGAAAGGTACATTTTTATTGGGTGATGAGTTTAGGGACAATGAAAAGTGAGTCAGGGAATCTTTCAAAAGTGAACCCAAAGTTGTCTCTTTTCTCAAGGAAAGCTATATCTACTACTGGGCAATCCCCCAGAATTAGATTCGCTTTTTGCGTAGTGGTGCGTCCTCGAGTTCACTTTATGTGGCTGAGGAGACGAATATTTGTCCTTACCCCCCCCCCCCCCCCCCAAAAAAAAAAGAAAAAAGGGGTGAAGGATATTTGTTCTAAGAATCGTTTAGCTCGCGGTTTAATATTTGGGGAAGGTGAAGTATGTATATATGTACATGGTTCTGACTCCTCACTTTTATATAAATGTTTGTGTATATGGGGAAGTATTATGTGATTATGACAACAGATAAGAGTGCATCAAGAAGGATTCAAGTTATAACAAACAGAACCTCTTAGTGTTTGAATAATCTGAAAGGACTTAGAAGTTTGATTTATGCTTGATTAGAGTTAAATAACCAAAATGTTTTTGCCTTTTCAGAGTTTCATGGGATTTCTTAAACATTTTGATGGAAAAGGGCTGGTTATTAAACATACATCTTAACCTTTATTCGATGGACATCCAATATTTTCTACATAGTCCTTCAATTTTAATTGTATCAACCTTCGAGATTCTAATTTTTGTCGGTTTTAAGCGAGCGTGTGAAATATTTTAGGGAATAATTTGGAACTATGTTAGGTTTCCCCCCCTCGGCTATAACTTAATTTGCCACATTGGTAGAGTCTTCTTTTTGGTCGTTGGATTGGTCAAACTATCAAGTAATGGTGTTGCTACGAAACTCTTCACAAATATATCATTCCCACATTCAGTAGGAAGCATTAATATTGTCATGGTGTGAAACCCTCTTTGCTCAATTTTAACTTCTGCATTAGTTATTTACAATACAATAGCTATCTTTATTGCCTTTGAGGATTTTGGTTTAGCTATTGAATGAGAACAATTTTGCTGTTAAGACTGTCTTTTTCGCTGATAATGTGTGTACATATATTTATGAATTCTATTCATATATTCTTTTGCAGATATGTAGCTGTTGGAAACGAGCCATTTTTGAAATCCTATAATAATTCATTCCTGAATGTCACTCTGCCTGCACTACAGAACATTCAAAATGCCCTTAATGAAGCTGGTCTTGATAAGATAAAGGCTTCAGTGCCCTTAAATGCTGATGTTTACCAGTCTCCAGATAACAACCCTGTACCATCTGCAGGAATATTCAGGCCTGATATAGCTGATCTCATGACCCAGATAGTGCAATTTCTCAGCAAGAATGGTGCACCATTCACAGTTAACATTTACCCCTTCTTAAGTCTCTATGGAAATGATGATTTCCCTTTTGACTATGCCTTCTTTGATGGGGTGGCAAATCCCATAAATGATAATGGCATTTCATACACCAATGTCTTTGATGCAAATTTTGATACATTGGTTGCTGCCCTCAAATCGGTGGGATATGGGGACTTACCCATTTTGGTGGGAGAAGTAGGATGGCCTACTGATGGGGACAAGAATGCCAATTCTGGCAATGCTCTAAGGTTCTACAATGGACTTCTACCGAGGCTCGCTGGAAACAAAGGAACCCCGCGTCGCCCTGGATACATTGAAGTTTACCTGTTTGCACTCATTGATGAGGATGCCAAGAGCATTGCTCCAGGAAACTTTGAGCGCCACTGGGGAGTATTTCGGTATGATGGGCAGCCAAAGTTTCAAATGGATCTTTCTGGTCAGGGCCAAAACAAGATGCTCATAGGTGCAAAGAATGTGAAGTATCTTTCTGCAAATTGGTGCGTGTTTAATCCAAATGCCAAGGATCTAAGCAAACTTGCAGATAATATTAATTATGCTTGCTCTAACGGGGACTGCACTTCACTTGGTTATGGCTCCTCTTGCAACAACTTGGATGCTAATGGGAATGCCTCATATGCATTTAATATGTATTTCCAGGTGCAAAATCAGAACCCCGCGGCCTGCAATTTTCAAGGTTTGGCCAAGCTTTCCACTGACAATGTCTCAACTCCTACTTGCAATTTTCCTATTCAGATAGTTGCTTCTTCGGCCTTCTCCTTGACTCCCTCTCTTGTTATTCTCTTATTTGTTACTTTATCCATGAATCTGTTTTTGTAGGATTTTCAATGTACATTCATTAGGTGTGCTATTTTTTATTTATGGGATTTTCATCATTTCTTAGAAATAGTGCGGACGAAATTTGGTTTACAGATTCATTTATTTAATAACGAATTCCTCATACTGAGTAGTATAAGCTCAATCGTGAAATTTGGTTTACAAGGCCATGCTCATTTATATACACAATTCTTTGGGTAACCACGACATCATCATTTTTTATGCAAATCTCTGGTTTGTGATGAGGTGATCCGGTTACTGCACTTGCAAGTCTTTGGATAATTGGATGATTCTTGTAGTTGCCAATTTAATACATAGGAAAAACTCTAGACAGCTAAAACTTTCGCCAGAGTGATGTTGTATGTTTGTTAACAACTTGAAGGTTGAGTAGGTATCCTTTATAATGTGAAGATTCTGGTTTTATTCTTTTTGACTATGCATTGTTGCTCTAACTAGGAATTATTATTCAGCAATGTGATTTCATTTTTCAATTCAAAATTGATATAAAAGCTTCCCAGCATGTGCTGTAGGGACTATATGCTTCTGTCCCTTGCATACTCTCTCAATCCCTCGTAATTTATTTTTCACAGAAAAGCAAATTAAATCTCCACGAAGTAACATTGAAACTTATGTTGTTAACCATCACAATTTTGTTGCATGGATTACATCATAGAGTTTCAGTGAAAAGCCCACAAAAAAGATCTGGATCATAATGGGGGAAATTTCTTGGGTAGTAACACGTGAAAGAAGAGTAATGAAAAAAATCATAACAAACCCAAGCGATTGAATTCATTATTTTAATCTAATCTAATGGTAGAAAAACATTCCACCTGTCTTTAACAAAAAGGGGGAGATTGAGGAAAAGCTGTGTCATCACTCATCAGTGAGGTCAATGCCGTGAATGAAAGAGCCAATGAATGATCTTGAGTTTAACGGCAAGTATGAGAGAAGATGCAATGATGCCACCAATTATCAAAACAGAAAATATTTAAAAATGGAAAGGAAAATGTTCACACTGAGATATGTTGCAAGAGTGATTCAATTATTATTTGACGTAATACATTCATTCTCCTCAAATTACAAATTTTGATAGATTGGGATGTGTATAATTTGAAAAACTCGAACCAACTTCTCAAGTCTTAATCATAAATTTGAAAAATAAAAAAGTATGTCGTTGCACTTGCCTTAAATAATATAGAGATTAAAAAATGATGTTAAAAAAAACAAAAAGATCAATATCCAGTGACCATGCCTTATAAGCATCAAACGCTTATAGTATATTGAAAATAAAGTCTAAACCGCACAAAAAAAGAAAAAATCCTAAACAAATCAGCATCATGTGTTAATGTCTTGAGCAACGTTGTATAAGAATAATAATAATAATAATAAAATGTCAGAAAATTTTGACTAAAGTCACCGAATGAAATGAAGAAGTATGAGTTGAGTCACTTACTCATGTGAAAACTATTAATATGTCGCATTATTTTAATAACTACAATTCCAACTTATCCCTTTTTTTGAGGGATAGGTTCCATGCACTCAGCTCGCTCGAACTCGGGTGCACATCATTAGAGGCAAACAAGTTTGCCATATGCACCACGCATCTTGTGCCGACTCAACCCTTTCAATTTGAGATTCATGTCCCTAGGTATCAAAGCCTTGTTCCGCTCGTGACATGCGGTTGTGTTTGAATAGGGCTAACCCCGTTCACACTCATGAATCCATTCCCAGCTCCTTGAGTTTTTGTAGAGTCAAATTATGTACTGCCATCTGTTCCTGTATGCACTTCATGTGACCCTTTATTTTTATGGTGGGTCCATTGAATTCGGAGGTGAAGCAGACAAAGAAATTGAAGCCCATATCACTTGCCAAAGGTTGCTTTCTAGTCTCAATTATGCACCAGCCAACACCTACCAACTCTCGACACGTTCCACTCTCAACAGCTACATTTGGATGACGCGATTCATGTCCCACAATAGAAAAGCTACTAAATAAGCCATACACGTTGCACCACCGTAACCAAAATCCAAAATTCCAAATCAGACGGCAAAAATTTACACCTCCCTAGCTAGCTGTTGTTATTCTTGATTAAAAAGTTATGGTACATTCTCAATCCACAATTTTGCCCTTGAACTTTTTGACATTTGTTAAATTTTACTGCTAATAATTAAGACCCCATTTGAGCATCTTTTTCAATAATTCAGATTCTTTACAGCTCTAGCACCGGGGTCATTGTGCTTCGTATTATGCTTATATTCCATGTGCACTGTGGGGAGGCGTTAAAGTTGCAACTTTTGTACCTATGGATGAGACACAGACAGCCTCATAATCAGTGATTCAATCGTTGAACTAAAACCTTATTATGTTTCAAATTTAAATTCTTGGATTAGTGGGAATTCGATGGATGTACGGCTTTAACGTTAATAGTAATGATGGAATCATAAATCATGTCAAGGTGTGTATAATATATAGTTTTAAATCTCAATGGCGCGAATCTCCAACAAGTTGATGTGCTCTTTACGATTGGTGTTATTACCCTGCAGAGTCAGGTGCATGGTGTTTGACGTGTCAATGCAATGTCGGCTTAGATTTGGAACTAGGAACATTAAGAATCTTTGGAATATTTTGACAAAAACAACAATTAAATTAACATCTTATGAGAAATTAAATTAGAGGTTTAATTTTGATGCACTGATAATATAAAGTAGTGGAGTAAAAAAATAATCATATTTACTAATATATTATTATATAATTAGATAAATATATAAATTTTTTTACATTATCAGTATATTCTAATTAAATTCTTAAATTATATAATTCATTACTTTGAATTTCTTATTCAAAGTAACCAGAACCACCACCCCCAAAATAAATAAATGAAGCATGGCAGAGGAAGGTGGAAGCTCCAAGTACTTGCATCCTAAGCTGATAATATTTACTCAAAAGTTTCGAAACTCAGCCAAAACCATGGTTTCTTTCAATATAAAATAAATAATATTCACTCATTTGAAAAAAAATGATTTCCAAGATAAATTTCTTTTCAAAATTACTACTATCTACTTAATTAATGTGCTTTATCTTTATTTTTCATTTTCTTTACATATCTCCTTCATTCTAGTGAACTAAATTTACCACCCTCTCCTCTTAAGAATGTCATGTATCCTCCAAAGTGTAATTATAATTGATGATTGAAATTTGAAAGCGAGAGGAGCGATGGTCATGCATTCTTGCGCTAATCTGTCCCGCAGAACCGTCAATAAATCTTCATTGAATATGATGACCATGTTTGCTCGCCGCTCTATGTTGCCTCTCCTTTGCATAAGCAAGAAGCTCGCACGTCTATATCATTAGCAATTATTTGTTAAATATGGTGCGGACACACCTTGTTTATAATTGGATGGGGTGTGGACCTCATTTAGTTTGAGATCCACATATCATCCAATAGTAGATAGGAGTGTGTCGACACGGTATTCCATAAATAACAAGTACAAATAATATTACTTAATGTGAAAATAATAACATTATTTGTATTCATAATTTGTAGGACGTTATGCCAACACATTTCTATCTATCTTGGATGATATGTGAGATTTAGATTAAGTGGGATCTACAACCTATCTAAAGGCAGATGAAAGTGTGTTGACATGATGTCACACACTTTACTAGTACAAATAATATTTCTCATAGAAAAGGTTCAACAGTTTCCACTGTTCTTAACTACACTACTACAGTTATACGAAACGGTAAGTATATATCTCCATGATTTCTTAATTGACTCAAATCACATAGTTGTCAAAAACTTAAAAACTTAGGGCCTTTGTGGTCAGTCAAAGTTGTAATTGTATAAGCAGGACAATACCAGGCACTTCAAACTGAAAATCGGTGAACCAATCACTTGGTTCTCCATTTGAATGGATTCACAACTTCTCTAGGAAATGAAATGATAAGGCGTGCTCACCAACCACTAAGCCAATTAGGTTATTGTGTTACAATGTCTTAACAATTATATATATATATATACATAGGACGTATCACATAAGAGCCGTGGTTTATTATAAGAGTAAGTGAGATAGCAAATCTAGACCATGCAACCATATATCGATAATCGGGATTAAAAGTTAATTAATGCTCATATGTTCATTTAAAAAAGTCATAGGATTTTATGTTTTAATCTTAATCGTTCATGTAAGATCCAATGATTAAGATTCACTCATCTCATTTTCATAATAAATCACTCATCTTATGTGATATGCTCCCATATATATAAAATTATTTAATTAAATTTGATTAAACCAATTCAACCAATGACTTAGTGGTGCGATCAAATCGATTTGAGTTTAATAACTATTGTTTTAGTTTTCATTTCTAGTTTTTTTCTATTTTTATTTTTCATGTTTTATGTTTTTCAGACTTTTGTGGAAAAAATAGTGAAAACAAGAAAGAAAAATTGAAAACGTATTTTTTTTTATTTTCACTATTTCTTTCACAAAATATTGAAAATAGAAAACACAAAAAATAAAGATAGGAAAATGGAAAAAACAACAAAATAGACCCTTTTCATTCTAATAATTATCATTGATTTCTTAATAATATTTCAAGGTTTAATTATATTTTTGTCACTCAAAGTATCATGAGTTTTCATTCTAATCCCTTTTTTTTCAAAAAAAAAAAAGTCACTCGGTTCTTTTTTTTTCAAATTTTTTTTATCTAGTCCCTTTTTTAGTCTTTCGTTAGCTTCTTGGTTATGTAATATTAACACGTATAACATCTATTCATGTAACTTCTAACATGTAGACATGGACTGAAGTACTTATTATAGTTATTTACAATGTGAAATTATATAGCGGTTAATTAATTCCTGCCCCTAGATTGTTAATTAGGAAGTTAGTAGTAGTTATGATTTTAGATTTGACTCATCGAAGGTGGGAAGTTAGTAAAGTAAAAGCGAAGGGTTAATTATTCTTGGATCAATAATTTCCATTATGTGTGCATCATGTGTGATCTCTCTATATAATGCAAGGGTAATTAACTACTCATTTATGCACTTTAACAACCTATTCCCTTTACATGGGTCAAATCCTATTATTGTATATATGTAAAGTGACTTGTACAAGGTATTGGACAAGTTCTTTCTCTGAAATTCTAATCACTCTGTTTTCATTTTCTCGTCTACTATCACTTCCCTACTATGTTAATTCTCCTTCTCACTTCAACTCTGGATTGTTCATCTTGTCAAGATTTTATTAGATTAAAATTTCGTCCACTGTGCACCACCAATTCTGATCTAATTTTTCGATTGTTCATTGTCTGAGTTCCCTCTTCTCTAACCTGATTCATGGCGAATGTAGTAGTTCCTCCGGATTCGGATCTCAACAATGATCCATTGAGTTCATATTAACTTCATCCGAATGAGGATCTCACATTGATTCTTGTATATCCATTGCTCATTGAGCATAATTAACTATCATTCATGTAAGCCGCTTCTTGAAAATGGCTCTTATTTCTATGAACAAGATGAAGTTCTTGAGAGGATTAGTTATGGTCCCTGAGGAAACCTATCCATGTTGCTTGGGAGAGATTTTTATTTTCTTTTGATGAACTGTTGCTTGGGAGAGATTTCACACAATGATGTTGCTTTGAATTTTAAGAGCCATCACTCCTGTCATATTTCCAACAAGTGTTATCATGTCTAATCTTACTATTATGAATGGACACAACTGAAAACTCGAAACCCTAAACCCTAAATATTGGTGTTGTGAGATTACGTTAAGAAACTTATTCTATTTTGCAAGGTGGTATTGTTCGAAGCGATTTTAATGAGTTTATAAGTCCTTTGAGATGAATATGGTAAGCATAGAAAACTGTCTATAAGTACCTATGGATTTAATTATGACTGCTTAATTATGGTGCTATTAAAAGCCAAAGAGAGTTACGTTGGATCATATTCTTTGTTTCTTGGAAGGTCTTGCCAGACTACTATTGAAATGTCAAGTCTCACATCTGTTTATTCGAACCTATGCCAAGTTTGAACAAGCGTCCTAACTTATTGTTCAGACAACTCAAAACCTCCAATGAAGCCAAATTAAACCAATATACAATATTAGTATCAAGCCAAGGGGAAAAAAGTTTATTTATCAGAAGGCAAAAGTGTCTTGAAAACCATTTCTTCCAAAAAATTAAACTATTGGGTTATGACACACTAAGTAATTATATCTAATATAAAAGCTCCAAAAGGCAAACTCTGAACCTATGAATGTGGCATGAAAGGCCATACCGTACATGGTACAAGAAGCATGCATGGCTTTCCGCTAGCTTTAAATTCAAGAATCCGAGGACAACAGCTGCTAGTTGTGTTCAACCTAGCTGTATCAAATCCATTGACCACTCCAGAGCATCAGCCTTAGGAAGGGCCGTAGACCTCAAAAACCTATTATTATTACTCTGGATCAATACAAATTAAAGAGCTCTTAGCACTCTTATGTTTGGCCAAGAGCACTATAATAACTCGAGTCAATTTATGCTGTGATTAATTATACTAAGGTTAAGTGGTACTAAACGAAGAGAAAGAGTAAAGTTCTTGAAAATTTTCACTGAATCGAGTACTAGAATAAGTAATCAAGGGAAAAAGCTATTTGCACGTAACTGTACAAGTACCACAGAAATAAATAAATAAATAAATCGTGGATATGTGGGAAAAATGGAAAAGAGAAAGTGTGAGAAAAAAAAAAATGAATGCGAATAATATAAAGTCTTGGCCAGTGTTTTTGTGCAACTAATAAGATTCTTAGGCATGTTAGTTAATAGCTAAAAATTATTTATCAATTGTCATAAAGTCTGATTCTCCTTAAAAGAGAATCGAATATAATTGAGAGGAAAACAAACGACAAGAATCTCTCTCAAAAAATTTTTGTTTCTGCATATAGTCAAATCAGACTAGTGCAGAAAGAAAATGATGAAATTCGAAAGACTCTTTTTTATTTGCCTTTCTTCCATTTTGTTTATCTTCTTCTTATGAGTTGAAAATTCTTGAGAATTTGAAAGTCACGTGCATTTACATATCGTAATGGATTATCTTATCTTGTGTGGTGGTGCATGCCAACTGCCAAGTATAATTGATAAAGAGCACTCCCACATGCCTTAGACTGACAGCATATGATACCCCATGGAACATAATTCATGAGGTTGTTATTTTAAATAAACATTCAAAGGTAAAATTTACTAGAGGAAGATGGGGAAAGTCAAGGCATCCTCTATAATAGCCTGCACCTTTGAGGCTTTGGCAATGATGTGCATACCCCCTTAGCTGTTCTAATTATCTATCAATACTTATCTTCCTTTTAGATTGATATTAAGTTCAACCATCAACTATAAGATATAAATAGGAAAAATACCTTATCACCAAATGTCAGTTGACAAAATGTGAGGAGTAAGTGCAAAAGGTTTATCTAGACTTTGCACATTCTTTTTGGAATAGGAATAAATACTACCTTATCCCTTGATGAAAGTGCCATGTATATATAGCTCTAAATAGTTAAGGACAAAATGAAATTGGATATTAAGCCATATATAAATGTGCCTATAATCACTGCAATAACCACTTCCCTTAATAATATCTACGTTTTTTTTTTCCAAATAGTTTGCCCCCACTAAAATTCTAAAGTTTGATTTACATGAAAAATATATAGTACTGAGCACTAAACTACTAGTGCTCGCTAGGAATGGAGGATAGAACAGCCATCCTCATCTCCATGACTTTCTTGTGGGAATTGGAGTGCAAGTAGCTAACAAAAGTGGGACTCTTTGCTGGCCTATATTCTGGTAGCAACCTGCCGGACTTGTACCTCACCCCACATGCATTGCATAGTGTCTTTGGACCCAATGGTCCTGCCCTCCACTGTGGGGTCCTCTGTGCCAGGCAATGTGTGCACCTCCTTGGCACTGGATGCTGACCATTGCTACCCTCAGCCTCATCAGAGTCCCCAAAACTGTCCTTCCTTACTATCCCCTTCTGCACCATCACTTCCCCATCTTTGGTTACCCCTTGCTCATCCTTCTTCAGCTGCTTAGGGACAAAGAGTTCACTATCAGCCAACCAGTAAGCCTGTTTGAGGAGAGGAGGGTCTGAAATCAAGGCCTCATTTTGAGGGTTCAAATGGTGTGACCAGATGCTCAAAGGGTCTTTGGTGCTTCTAGGAGCTGAAAGCCTTTTTCTTTTGCTTCTGGCCTTCCCAGGCACTGCAAAATTCTGTAGAGAAGGCTCACTATTTTGCTGTGGCCTCTTCAGGGTGCTTGAAGGTTTTGAGCTTTTGCTTGTAGGCTGAACAACACCAGCAGGTCCCAAGACACAGCTTGGTGGACTGGAAAGGCAGTCTTCAACAAACACTGACAACCATTCCAAGCCAACATCCACTTGCTGCATATATATTATTGGCCAAACAATGCAAAAAGTTAGTTAGGAAACAACAAGACAGAAGAAGAATATAAACAGTTAAGCAGTTACACATACCAAGAAATTAACATAGCTGTAAAGGGTTATATAACATCAAGGCTACTAACTTGGTAAAGGTATGGTTAGCCAAAACAAAGGAATCAGTTTCTCAAACCAAAAAGTCGGAACCCTGCAGAGAAAACCTCAAGGTGGAGCTTGCAAAGAGGGACTTCAACTAGAACAGTAATAAAAGCTCAAAGAGAGGTAAAACATGAAGAAGCCAACATTAAAGTGAGACACTAACCGTGTTCTGAGCAGAGAAGAGGTCATCAAGGCTGCCTGAAGAGGTAGAAAGCTTTGAGCAAGAAGGGGCAAGGAGGGCTTGCTCTTGCTGCAAGCACTCACTGGAAACTGATACATTTTGGCACACATCCATGTTCACCACAGACCAAAACTTAATAACTAGAGAGGTATATCTATAATTTTGAACCCACCAAGAGAGGGGAAATGAGAGAGAGAGAGAGAGAGAGAGAGAGCCAAAATTGGTGTTTCAAGTTACAACTCCACCCTTGTCTCAGTGCTCCCTTTATTATTGCCCTTGGATTTTGTCGGCAGATAAAAGGTTAAAAGCTAAAGAAAAACAAATCAAATTTAATCAATCAATGAGAGAGCTAACATCCCTATCTCAGGCAGACACACACCAATCACTGTCTCTCATGTTACATTAACTTTGTTTACCCCAAATCTCATTTAATCATTTGTTTAAATGTACCTTACTTACCTTCCAGATTTTCCTCATCTGTTCTTTCCCGAATTTTGCTCTTCTTTTGGCATATAAATGCAATAAACTATAAATATTTTTCTTTTCTTCAATAAGCAAAAAAATTTACAAGTATTTATTGGAAGTTTTGCCTTTGTTTTGAGGGTAAATTAGATATTGAGAGCTATGTGCAGTTGGCTTTGCAGACAGAAGTAACTAGTAAAAGGTCCCTCGTTTCACTTTCCCTTTGCAAAACTCTCAAAAGATGCATTGGAAGAGTCCAAGTAGACAGAGCACAGAGACTGGTTGTGGCAGTGTGTATGCAGTTTCAGATTCTTTAAAAATGTTTTAACATTCAGATTCAGATTCTTCCAAAAGAAAAATGATATATTCTTTTATAATATTTTTCCATAAATTTTCCTACCAATTATATAAAATAAGTTGTAATTAATTTATAAAATTTTAAAACATTTAATTTCGTATGTAAAAAGTTTGTAGGAGAGTCATTATGTGATATACCGTTACTCTTTCCAAAATCTTTTATCTTTGCCAAGTTTGAGCCATTTCACTTGTGGTCCTAAAAAGGAATTGTCTTGAAGTTGTGAGCGTGTTCATCATGAGTACCCAGCAGATATAAATTAATCACTAGTACTGCTGTTCTAAGCTTATATTATATGAAAATGAACATTTTTATCATAAAACAGAACTTCGTTTCTTTAATGGTTCTCCTGCTATCACCTAAAAAAAATGTTATCAACAAAGAAATTCTTTATGAACTACTGCCCTATTACACTCTTAAAAATTATCAAGATGTAGGTTTTACTTTATCCCTATAAAGTCAAAACCTAGTGAAAAGAACATATTGACATTTATTCATGGATCCATACGCTGTACAGTCTAACTACACCGGTCACAAGATTTTTTAAGCCCCCCTAACTTTTTCAAATTTGAACTGCACTCATTCATGATTAGGAGTTAGTACATTTTGTCCACATTCCACCTAAAACTCAGTGGCTCTCCTGAGCCTTTCTCTGTTGCTAATTCATTCCAATTTGACCAAAAGAGGAATGTGTATATACTGCTTCCATCTACTTGTAATATGAAATTTTGAGTGGCTTTCTTTTGAACCAATTTGATGGGGTGTGTAGTACATTACACGTGGTCATTGGCTAATGTATAAATTGTCTCGATCATCTGTTTTTTAATAAATCATGATATATATTTGTGGCTTCCGCTCAGATAGTAAAATTTGAATTTTCAAGCATGTACTGTTTGAAATAAGAGCGTGTGATTATAATCCAATTATGTTTCTGTCTTGGGGATATAAGTGGATAAATCAATTATTTTTACTGATGCAATAATATATGAGTAAATGTGTAAATAAAATTTTGTTACCTTAACAATGCACTGAATTTAAATTCTTGAAATAAAATTGCATTGTGATGTTGTTGGAAGACATGTAATATTATTTTAGCACAATTTTGAAGTAAGGGAAACTAAGTACAGAAGTTAATAGGAAGAAATCTCAAGGCTTCATAATTCACAATTTCAAATTAATTTTACAAACTCACGAAGGAATGGATGTTGTAATTGCCGTCCAAATTCACTGACTAGGCCCCACATACGATATGGTTTCTGATTCCTTGACAACTAAGGAATTAAAACAAAAACGTAAATCCACCACCAGTATGTGCATGATGAACCTTGTGGTGGGTCAGAAGTTGGGTGAGTAATTAATTGAAAATGAATGGTATAGAAAGAAGCAGTTCGAAACATGGCCGAGAGAGTAACAGCAGGGACTGCACATACACAATGACATTTCAGTAGCCCTCAGTCCTCACTCTCACGGCCTTTCACATAACATAAGAACCTCATAGCTAACGGGCCTTTATTATGTTCTCTTGCTACATCTTACCACTATGGGTCCGTTTGATTTTTATAAAAAATTACTTTCAAATAATTAAAGTACTCGATCAAATAATAATAATAATAAAAAAAGCAAAAAATAATTGATTTATATTCAAAAATAAGGTTAAACGAGTATTTTTTTTTTAAATTTTTTTAATATGAATCTAAAAAGAAAAACTAATATTTTTAACTTTGGTTAAAAACATCTCACATGTTTCCACAATAGAAAAAACAAACCAAGCAAAAGCACTTCTTTTCAAATCAACTTGGTTCAATGCAACAGCGGAGTTGTTGCAAACCAAACAGGTACTTTGCGTCTTCTAAGGGCTCAAATCTCCTATCATCCATTGCAATTAGGGGCAGAAGACTCAAAGTAGGTTAGTCTAAGCTAAGCTTTGATTTAAATAGTTCCGACATATATTTTTAAAAGGTAGCTTCAATTTGGACCTATTTCCTGATATAGGCCATTTTCATAACTTCAGTTTGGCATTTTTCTTCAAAAGCCTAGACTGGCTCGAAAACCTATTAAAATGCTTATTTAATTATAAAATTTTTAGACAAATTATAGTTACCTTCCTTCAAGTTTGGTGAAATTCACCTCAATTGCCCTCTATTTCTCCGGGTAACACTGACTTCTCCTAAATGCATTGTAAATTATGCGATAAAAGGGAAAATAGTGTAATGATTTTACAAACTCAAGGACTTCATAAGCAAATTTTACAAATAGTGAGAAGGCGTGGTTAATTTCACTCAACTTCAGGAGAGGTTAGCGTAGTTTACCCAAAATTAAAATAAAAAAAAATGTTTAACTCTTAAATAAACCAAAAGACTTCTAAATATATTTTTAAATTGATTGCATGCTTATTAATTAAATGTAAACGTATATTTTTAAATAAATTAAAATTTTTCTATTATCATTATATTTTAAAATTATAATATTATTAATTATAATATAAGTAGACCAGCTTGTTAGATTTAATAGGTTATTTTTATTACTTGGAGCCTGACTTGTTGAATTAAAAAGATTTTTTTGAAAACCTTAAGCCTAATTTTTTTAAAAAATAGGTTAACCCAAATTAAATCGAAAGCCTCAAACGAGAGGGACTTGGCTTACTTTCGTCTCTAATTGCAATAATAACAATGCTTGTATTATCATCGGGAAATGCACATAACTCTCTTTCATGGTCACAAGAATAGTAGGCCCGATGAGAGCACCTAACAGCTTCAAACTCAATTTGCTTTGATGACCAGAAAAAAAAAAAAAAAAAAAACTCAATTT
Organism: Dalbergia cultrata; assembly: GCA_031216105.1. Taxonomy (NCBI): domain Eukaryota; kingdom Viridiplantae; phylum Streptophyta; class Magnoliopsida; order Fabales; family Fabaceae; genus Dalbergia; species Dalbergia cultrata. Next base: position 21,211,236 of record CM062353.1, on the reverse strand, counting down.
GCTTTGAACAAGTAGGCACCTAAGTTACCACCCAGGTACTTGAAAATGAAGCAGGAATCCATTGTTTACTCTCACTGTAAGTGACCCCCAAACACATGGTAAAATGTCCTCAAACCATAACTATACTGTAAACGAAAGTGACCACTTGTGCTTTGACCCTTCCTTCTTTTTTTTTGTTGCCCCCCTTCTTTATCCTATGGCCAATAGAATCTCTAATTTCATGTCAAGCCTGCCGTGGCTTTGAAGAAAACAAAAAAGAGGAGGCACAGCTAAATTATTTAGGGTTTGCTTGGTTTCTGTTTTCATTGTCTTCTGTTTTTATGATTTTGTGAAGAAAATAATAAAAATAATAAGATTTTGATTGTTGTTTTAAATTTTTGTTTTCATTATTTCCTTCACAAAATTTTAAAAATAAAAAATACAGAAAATGAAAAAAAAAAACCAAACAGACCCTAAGGAGCATTATTTCCTAGTTTGGTTGGATGTGGGAGTGGATGAGGTCTCAATGAGTCATGAAAGTGCAACTCAAGGACACACCACAAGCAATAATTTCATGAGATGAGGCGTGAAGGGCTGACCAGCAATTCAATGAAAGCATATGAACAAACAATAATGTGGTGAAGGAAAGCGTCCCCCACCCCAAGGATGTGTAGCAATTAGGATGGATTTTCTTTGCGTGATCCATGAACATGATGAAACGTCCTTTGCCACTTGCATCTTTAAAGTCTCCCTTTTTTCCTTGAGATATGCTGCTTGCATACCACTTTGTGCACATCAATTTTGCACCAGCATCGAGTTTGATTAAACTAACCTATTGTTTTGTACATTACTTTTTAGCATGCACAGAAATGGTGCGTGGAAGTATTTTACCCTTATCATATTTCCCACCAAGGATACACGACTCAATGATTACTAGTTGTGAATAGTGCAACTGGAAGACCACTTTAACCGGGTTACATAGATGTACCAATCTCTTTATTTTAGAAGAGTCAAATCCCTATGGATATATTTGGATTGGTGGAGTATGGTGGAGCAAAGTGAAATGTAGAATGGAGTGGAGCAGAATAATTACTTTACTCCATTGTTTGTGCATGTCATTGGAATTGATTGAATAATATAAACATTTTATTCCTATAATACCCTTTAGTTAGAATGTATATAATATTAATAACAGAGGTAATTAGTAATTTTATTGAAAAAACTACCTATTCTATCCAATTCCCCCCAATTTGGGGGGAAAAGAAATAAAAAAAGAGATAGTGGAGTTAGGTGGAATAAGCTCCGTCCATCTTCATTCCACTCCATTGAACTTAAACATTTTAAAATAATGAAGCTACTTAAAATTTCACTCCGCTCCTCCATCCAACACCATCAATCCAAACATACCCTAAAAGTCATTTGTTAGATACATTATACACACATCATAAAGTATGACACTAGAAAAAGTACTTATCAAAATCACAACCAAACACACCCTATACATTATAAAAAATGCAGAAAATTGAAATTTGGTGAGAGAAATGAAGGAGAATGAGGAGGTCCAAAAAACCCATGGCATAGCCGGCACCAACTCCTTGATGTAAACGACATTGATTGCCACCACGAGATCAAACAATGGGTTCAGTTCTTGCAAAGCACAGGCTTGTTGAGAGGTTGTGCTTGAGCACGAGCATGACCGGGAAAAGGTGTGGTGGAAAAGATCAATGCCGACGAGGCTGTACTCGCACTGAGCTCGATAACGCATTTGGAGTGAAAATCGAGGAGATCGGTGGTGGTGGTGAGTGAGGGATTGTGGTGGAATGAGGAGGAGAAGGTGGTGGTGGAGGTATTGAATAGAAGGAGGGATGGAGGGTGGGGGGAAGGATTGTGTGTTCCCCTCAGGCCTTTGTGTTTGCCCACAATTTTTATTGAACTCACACATTTTATAAATGTTGTTACATGCGATCTCACAGGCTGCTTTGACCAATGACATCACTAGAGCAATCCCCTTTTGGCAAGTGTTCACAATTGTAATAACTACGATGCTGTATTCACCCAAAAAAGAGTGAAATTAAAAACAAAAGAACAAAATTGTCTAGTAGACGAAGAATTCTGTCAAAAAAAATGAGGGACATTTATGCTTATGGTGTTTTCATATTTGAATGGCTCGGAATTCAATATCTTCATATTATTAAATATTTATGCATTTTTCGATGATTTAAATTGTCATTACTTCTACCACACGAGGTTTTGAATTTCCATGCGTAAAAGCGACACAAGAAACTAGCATATCCATCATATGCTCAATACATCTCATAATGCTCTTCTATATTTAATTATTTACCTTTTGTTTTCCATGAAAATTCTAATTCCAAAAGCTCGGACGGTTTTGGAGAGAAAAAGACTCTATTTCTTCATTATGGGTTCCCAAACAACTTTGAAAAGTGTTTGGTTGTGATACAAAGAGATTTCCTAATTAAATTAAGTGTAAAAGACTGTAAAGTAAAAATGGAAAAGCAAAAACAAAAAAATGGAAATGGAAAATTTTCATTGTGTGTTCTTTTCTATGTTCCAATTGAATACATGGCTATTTATAAGCACAATGAAGCAATTATTCAATACTAACTCCATTAACACTAATCCTAGTTGTGAACCTAACTCCTAGCACTAAACACGCTAGCCTTGGATAATTCTGGTAACTGCCTTGACTAATTCTTGTCTATAGGCCAGTGAATCATTTGCCACTTGTGCTATTTTATAGAGAGCATTCCCATGTTTTTCTATAATCTCCCAAAACCATCATCCACACACTTATCCTCTTATTCAAATCAGCAATCACTTTCCTTAACCGTCTTATTTTCATGGTTGCAGGCTTGCTCAAAACTCATTTGTTCACGTTTCATTGCACATGTCCCCTTCAACTAAAGTCCAGGAATGATTCGTGAGTGGACAAGTGTCATGATGACCAAGGCCCAGTGTGGGACCCATCCCCTTGCTTGAGCCTCTTTACAAGGCTAATTGTTCTCAATTGATGAATAGTCGGCGACGGTCAGCCATCAAGCTTTAAGGACACTATATGAGTGAACAAACATCCTCAAAGTTTTAGAAAATATTTTCATTAGTATTCGACTAAAAGCAAGAAAAATGGTCAAAATAATATTGAAAAGGTCTTTTTGGGGGCCAAAATGATCTCAACTAGGCATACCCAGTTTGTCATATCTAAGCTCTCATCCTAACCTTTTCGTCGATATATATTAATAGTCATTCTGACAACCACAACTCAGCCTCAGACCATTTAAAGTTGTGACAAGAATTTTAACCTTTTGAGGTTGTTTTAAGCTATTTTTTCATCGGCTATATCCTCTATATGAGTCTTATTAATCACCACCCATTTATCAGTCAAATATTTAGCCATACACTAATTTTTCATCTTCCTATGTTGGTTGTTTTTGCACCAATATCCATACTTAGAAAACTAATATTTTTGTGCTCCAACACTTTTAAATTAATAGTGTATTGTAATTATAACTCACTATTTGATTTAAAGGTGAACATTTTCTTATAGATAATGGGGAGAAAGGAAGTGAAATGATAGAGCAGGAAACCTCTTCCCCCCTTCTCCTCAAAAGCCGATATCCTTTCCCTCCCAAGATTGGGACGAAATAAGGGAAACTAAAAATTTGAAGAGCTAATAACTATGAATGTTCTGGTCCATTCCTCTATTATGTAACTTCCAAATACAATTGGTGAATTTCTGTTTCGTTTCCTTAATAATCATTCGAACTCACAGAGATCATTCCCTTTGTTCCCTTCCTTTCCTTTCTTTTTCAATCATTTCCTACTAATTTTGATCCCTTTCGCTAATGAAAAAAAAAATCCAAACACAATGTCAGAGATAATCTCACTTGAGAGGAGCTTTCTCCATGTCTCCTGAGCATACGTATAATTTGAGTGATAAATTAATTATTACCTAGAATCACTTCAATAGTTCAATATCATTTTCAGTTCTTTTATACATAGGTCTTACCTTGTGGACCTTGTAGAAGGCCGCCTAGTGGCGTGGTCCGGGATGGCCCCTTAAAAGTGTTGAAGATAAGGAAAGTCGACAAAAACTAAAAACAAATAAAGGAAAACAATCAGGATGTAAAGTGCACCCAATTTTAAAGGCATTTTGAGTAAATCTTCATCGATTGAGATATTCCTCTTCAGCTATATTTACTTAGAGGGTAAAAAATGAAATGAAAATTTTCATGTATAGACTGAATGTTAAATTACATATGAAACTCATTCATTAAAAATTTCATGTCAATTTTATCCCACAGCCAAACACACCCTTACACCTAGTTCTCAGGCAAGGGGCTGCATGTTTTGTTTGGCCAAGAGGCATGGCTACACTTAAGTAGCGCTACCAAATGGGATGACCTCGTTTAAGTAGCAAAGCTCTTCCCAAATTTGCAGCGGCCTTTGTGTGAGAGCTGACTATTTTCCCACCTTTTTGGGGTAATAGAAGTCACTTAGTGTTTGGCCAGCAGCTGGAATACTAAGAACCATTACTATGGATCTATTTAGTTTCAGAAAACTATTTATAGTTTTCATTTTCTGTTTCCAACTTGTATTCTAGTTTTACATTCTTATAAAAGAAATAGTGGGAAAAAAAAATCCAATTTTTAATTTTCATTTCTTGTTTTCTCTATTTTCTTCATAAAATTTTGAAAAACAAGAAATAAACTTAAAATAGAAAATAAAATAAAATAGAAACCAAACAGTTCCTAAAATTTCTACTAGTACAAATAAGAATCTACACACTTAAGCTTTGTTTGGTTTCAGTTTCCAATTTTTAATTTTTATTTTCAATTTTTCAGATTTTGTAAAGGAAACATCGAAAATTTTGAAAACTACAAATTCCAGTTTTCAATTTTCATTTTCAATTTTCAATATTTTCTTCACAAAATCCTGAAAACTTAAAAACTGAAACCAAACAGATCATTAAACAGCCAAAATTCAGCTTTACAATATGCTTTCTTAGAAAAAGTCTGATCTTCCTTTAAATGATCTTCCATTAGCATTGGAAAGAATATAAAACAAACACACTAATTGGTTTGCATCTCTCCCGTGATAGTGGGACTACTAAGGATAACAATTTCAACCCGACTCGCAGGTTACCCACTCTACGCACTCTGCTTGCTTGCAGGTCGGGGTGGGTGTGAATTTAGGGTGAACTCGACCTATCCCACGCTGCACCCGTTATATATTTTAAAAAATATATAATTATATAAAGAAAACTACTTAACCCTAAATCCCTAATACATTAATGAGTAACACCCACTTATTATGTTATTTTTTTTGTACTGATAACTAATACTTTAGAATTTAAATAGTAACATTGTCATTGGTTGTATTTTTTATTTGTTTAATTTTTTAAATTTTGACATAATTTTACAAGTTTTTTAAAAAAATAGCGAGGTGAGGCAGATACTCGCAGGGCGGGTGCAGATTTAAACTTGTAAAACCTGTGGGTAGGGTTCAAGTGAGTTAAGATTGATATTACCTAGTACGGGACAGGATCGGGTTGAGCAAAAATCCGCCCCCTTGTAATCCTTAAGTGGGAGGATCTCTTGCACCAGCTCTCCATTCTCATCTAGTGCAAATGATATAGAATTGGTGCAATGAAGATGAACCGCAAGGTGAATTCACCAATGCAAGATAACTAGCCCTAAGGTATGCAAACAGAATATATGGGAGGGTGAAGTCCGCGGAGATAGATATATATATATATCAATTTATGCACATCATTTCACCAAGACTCCCAACACAGCCAATTCTAGGATTAGAGAAGGTCTGGCAGTTTTAACATACAATATTAGGCAGGAATTACTATACATATATTTTACACAATCACTGAGATTGAAGAGCAGCAGTATTTATAATGATTTGTTTATTTCTAAATTTAAGTTAATTAAATTAATCTAAAAATAATGAGGATTTTTCATTTCCATTGTTGGTGGCTTTTTGGTGCATGACATGATATACACGAGTTCACAACTGGCAACAAAGATTAATTCATGGATCTTAAGAGGACCTTAGATACTGACGCCACTCTTCAGGTGTTCCCTTTCTCATTGTCAGCATTCTTAGAGCCGCGGAAGTTAGAGGGATGGCAAGTATGTCATACTCCTTTGGGGCCTGAATAACGAGAGTAAGATAAATTCTTATTAATTGGGAAAAAAAGGAAATGTCAAAACCCACGAGTATGTTGAAAAAGTTACCACGTCTTATTTAACACATGTAATTCAAGCTTTGGAATTTTAACATTAGCAATGCTTTCTTGGTAGCATGGTGCCATCTATTCAGGCCAAGCTGTCATATGAAGAAAGCACATACAAATAATTAGTTATGTAGGCAGTACCTTTGGGACCTTAAGCAACTTCATTTTTGCCTCCTCTAATGTTTTCTGACCTTTCTTTGAGTTGCATTTGGCACAAGCAGTCACCTGTCAGCATCAAGTACTGTATAAGGAGTTTTATAATAAGTGAAAGTTTGATTGTGCCCACAGGGCAAACAGACAGACAGGCTTTGGATTAATGCTCGCAAAACTCCTCCGTCCCTCTTCTTCATTCAATTATGAACTTAGCCTGAAGAAAAAGAAGAAACTCTCGATTCTTTAACTAGGTGTCCACTTGCCTCCTCTCCTTCTAATAATGAGGGTAGTACAGAGCAACGCAGTTGGATACTAATTATATTCTAGATTCTGGAGTTGAAATCAATGTAAACTATGCACTATTAAAAAGCCAAGTTCACCGGAAACCCCAAAAACAAATCAAGTTCACTTCTGTTTGCATATAAAATGTTCATTTAATCATGCCAACAGAAACTTGCTATTTCTACACGCGTTATTAAGTCTTACATCTCTATTGAGCTTTGCAGCCAGTTTGAAGTCAAATCAAGTACTACTATAGGTTACATATCTTTTTTCTTCCATAACAAACACAGTGTTTCTTTTGAAACAAGACTGGAACCAACACCTCTGACAAAAACCCAACTGATTTCCCAGGAAAAGCTACGAAGAAAGGCTTTATATATGGACGTCAACAGACACCATGGCAAGGTTGACAAACTTATACCAGTCGATGACTCCTACTGAGCGTCTTCACAAACTACTGTGCAATATTAAGTAATTATCATGAAGATCTTTCATACCAAATTTTCAAAAAGTAGGATGACAATAAGCAATCAAATATTTGGAATTTTCTATATGCCAAAAAATTGTCTTACTAGATTGTCCCATGTCCATTCGCCACCTCGTGCAGTGGGCACCACATGATCAATGGTCAAATTCTCCCGTGAAGAGCAATACCTGTTGAGAAGGCAATATAATGTCAGTGCAAGGAATTGTATGTGAACTAACCTAATCGCTTGAAAAGACAAATCCACCATTGGGTATTGGATCGCCCTGCTTTTGTTAATTTCATAGAAGGACTTTAATGAAAGATAAAATCCAAGAAACTGTTTCTTCTGACTGACAATTACTACATAACCATGAATCTCAAGAAGATGCCCAGGGATGCTACATCCATGAACCCAATATATAAAATTCTCAACTACAGAAGCAAGACAACTTGCTAGCCAATCTATACGTAACAAGTGACAACAAAGTCAAATTTAAAGGATCTCTCATTTCCTTCATTAAATCTTCACTGAATTTCATCCAAATTACCTATGACCCCAATCAATGCAATAAATCAACCTATATCTCATACAAGTTGACAAAATCATAAAATATAAAAATGGTTAATCATTCATGTCTTAGACTTGCAGAGAGAATTAATGGTTAATTCTCATAACTATGAAGAGAATTAATCTGGCTATCCCAACTTTGAGATTGGAAAATGGGGGTGTACATTTTATGGTGCACATTAGAAAACATCCCCAGCCAAAAGAGAATTTCAGCTGGACAAGGGCTATAGTCCTGTCAACCAAAGCTCAACTCCATGGCAATACCTCAAAGCTTGAGAGAAGAAAGAGGAGGAAAACCCTTACCAGCCCTCATGTCTCCCACAACCCAAAAATAGAGATTTTTTTTTAAAGAAAGGAAGAAAAAACAAAAAACTTAATGAAAGACTCAAAGTAATACATACATCTCAGCCATTTATTTCTACAAGCTAAATCAACTTTTTTGACTGCCTAACCAAGTTCATCCCTCACCTCACTTAAACTACAACAATATCACCTATAGCTCATAACTGCACAAGTTAAAGCGTGGCCAATCGGGCTCTTGCCAGGACTATTATCCTCAACCTATCATCAAGTTGGTTTTAAACAGCATGCCATTAGAACTGGATATGTGACAAAACTAAAGAAATGTGTATTATTTCTGAATCAGAATTCAATGATTAGGGATATCCGAGAAATCCCTTGCTCTCCTAATTTCTCAACTTATCAACAATCTTTATTCACCTCTAACACTCTTTGATAACCATCTTCTAACTAACTAACTGATTAATATTCCTAAAAATACAAGACCCAGTAACTATAGGCTCAATGTCCTAACCCATGCTCAGATTGCTTCCTAGTCCCTGAATATATTGGTTAACACTTGCAATGCCATGAAGGTTATCCATCCAGGTAGTGTATTGGAACTTTTGTTTTTTTTTATCGAGTAATGTATTGGAACTTGGAACCAAATATTTGATTATAGAATCTGGGAATAATTTTATTGAAATTACAAAATAGAATTCCCTCACTCTCAGTTACAGAAACAGAAAATAGAAAGAACAAGAAAATGACAGAGAAAATGCCGACTGTTTGAGAAGTTTGCTCCCTCCCAGCCCAAAAGGCTCCAAGCCCTCCCTCAGTAATTACCTACCTCTCTTATTCCACCCCACTTCACTTATATCCCCACACAGCCTCTCACTTTTCCCCTAGCTTCCCACCCCCTTGCCACATGGGCAAGTGGATATAGCCCTTATCCCTCTTCTGCCCCTTACCCATTTCCCATAGGAGTGCCTAATGTAATGCAATGCCGTATTTGTTATTCTGATATCCTGTGACAGTATGATCCTACTAATTTCAGTGTTCAGAAATATATTTAAGTAACACTGAATTACCTTTAGAGTTTAGCAGTGACGAGTGATAATCTTGATTGATTATTTAACTTGGGCAAACTGACAAAATATATATATATATATATATAACAAGGGCTTGTGTAGTGCTGAATGACTGAATCGAACACATTTAGATGTATTATTTATCAAATTTCAACATAGATCACTTACTGACAAGTGTAATGGTCCCGAAATAGTATATTTTTCCGACTAAGATTGTTCTTGACTATCCTTCTTTTAACAACCTGAAGTAAATGAGGAACCTGTACAAAAATGTAGATATGCTGAACTCATCTGTATTAGAACAGACAAATAACGAGAAAAAAGTTCAGCAACAATTGTTTGATTAATATTACTTTATTATAAATTAACAACAATATAAATATGCTGATAGAGAAATAGAACCAGTGGTTTTAATTGACCGGCTACTAAACACCATAAATATAATTAACCGAAAGCATTACAGAGTGCATACCCTTAAGACTGCTGGTATATAGAAAGGTCCACTGGGGGAGTTCACAGTCTTAGCATAGTACTCTAGTACATCAGCCTGGATAAATCAAGATTAGAAAATAATAACTTCAACAACATATTTTCATTCTTTGCTTAAAAAGAAGAAAAAGGAAAAAGCCAAAAGTTTTGGCTGTGAATTGGTATGTGTCTTTGTCTTTGTACAAGCATACTGAACTTGGAGGCCTGGGAAATGAAACACGTTTAGATTACACATTTAACAACAAATCAAACATAGAAAAGCTCAGAATTGCACCATGACTCTACTTCTAACAGGAATGACGGATGCATTAAGATAAGAAAACAGCAAGTACCATACCCCACCACTACATCATGCAACTAATTCACATGCTAGGACTTAGTCAAGTATCAATTAAGCTTTCATTAAACTTTAAATAAATTCATGTCAATCTCAAAACAGTAATCTGCATTAAATTGAATAACTACAAGTCTCACAGTAACTGACATAACAAATGAAATAAGTTGAGGTAGAATTCTGACCTTCTCCATAAACTCCAAACATATAGCACGTTTCCAGCCTACAACATTGACTGGCCTGAAGCAGGATGACATCAGTCAGAACCATAAGCAAACAACTGAGGAGGTGTCTTGATATTGGTGACTATACAAGAGAAAATAAAATGTTACGAACTTCATATTATCCGCACACCTTGAACAGAGGCTATACAGTCCATTTCATCCCAGATGGATTAATTGAAACTGATAGGAAGAAATTATAACACATAACCTTAAAGGCATGCATAATCGACCAATTATTAATTTTGGTACTTATACTTGAGTTTGATTTTACAGGAAAAAAAATCAGAAATGAAATGACGAGAAACACTCATGTATGTGCATGTGCATAGAACCCACAAATACGGCAAGGTGCTCCTGGGTAATGATCCTGGACTCCCCTTGACATAGCTAACAATAAATATGCCATAAAATAGTCAATTAAAGTAAGGGAAATAATATGTATTTATAGATTAATAATCACATCTACAAGCTTACTTCCTTACTCCATCTAGCAGTTACAATACCATTCCTCAATTCAAATAAAAAATACAACCTAGTAATCAATTCATCACGTCTACCACCTTCAAGTTCAAGGGTGACCTCATTGCTAATTAATCAAACCCAACCTCTCATGAGCATTCAATAAAACTATCCCCTAAAGAAATAATTACCATCACTCCAAGACCATATCATCCAACACATCACAATCAACAACTCAAAAATGAAACTCCCATAGAACTAAGCCTTGTAGTCTTCCTAGAATGATACAACTATCTACCAAAAGCTCAACAGAAAACCAGCTGGAAAGGTTCACAATAACTAGGTTATGGCAAATAAATTATAAAAGCATCAAAATCAGAACACATGAACTACAAAAACCCCACATGATTTATCCCCAATTCCACCACTTTCCCACCATGAAAAAGGGGGGAAAAGTCATTTTTAACCTCTGTAGACTGTACAGTGCTCAAGCTCAATATGATACTTATTGCCATGCATAACAACAATTAAAAAAGGATAAAACATCCAAAGAAAGAAATGACCTGTATGATATATCCAACACAAGACCCCGGAAACAAGACAAGCCATCTTCCTCAAACACATCAACATCATCATCATCTTCATCATCAAACTCAATATCAACATCATCATCATCATCATCATAACCATCATGAACACCCTCATTGCCAGCAATGGGGCGTGCTTCAGCATTGCAACGGCTGGTTCTGGCCCTCAGAGATGATGATGATGATGCACGGTGAATTCCAGCAGAGGAACCAAAACCAATATACCTGAGTCTTCTCATGTGTGTCTGAACTGATCTGTACTTGTGGTGAAAAGGGTCCCTGTGATCCAAACGAGATGACACACTCTCCCCGCCATTGAACAGCAACTTCAGGCGACCATGTGTTGTGAACTGTGCCATAATAACCCTTTTACTCACAAGTTGCAAAGGTTGAAGCTTTGATGCTTGAAAAGCTTGTACCTTTCTTGTGAAACTCAGCTACAAACACACACATACACACAGAGATATTTGGGTTATTATTGGTTGATTATTCATTCACAAATCACAGGAAGCCCCCAAACCAAAGGAGAGAAACTTTGAAAATAAACCAGACTTTGGCCTTTGCAGGAAAAACCAAAAATACTAGGAAATGTATTTGTGTCACGGAAAAAACCTTTACCACATATTCTCTCTCCCCTGCTGCCAATATCTTCTTGCCTCTGAATTGACAAATATGCCATTCAAAATTAGGAATTAGGTATATTCGATTTTTCACGAGTCCAGAAGATTTTGAACCCCCCAAACTTTCTTTGCAAATAGAATTTTGAAATAAGAATATTCTTTAAATTATGTATACACCCTCACGATATCTTTTTGGTACATTATTGATACTTTTTAAGATTGTGCTTCTATTGATTAGTGGGAGGTTAAATGAACAAGTTAACGTATTCCTGAAAATCCATGAACTATTAGACTTGGAGATGATAGTAAGTTTCCTGGATTATGATCTAGAGACCTTGTGTGATACGTATTAGGCCCTATTTGATAAACTGTATAAGACATGATACGATAAACTAATATAACACGTAATAATTTTATACGTTATTTAGTATGAGTGACATATTGTATAAGCTTATTTATCAAACCTCCTAAAAAATAATAATTTTTATTAAAATAAAATAATAAATTATTTTAAATAAGTATGTAATAAAATAAAAATAATTATTAAAAATAAAATCATAAATATTAAATATATAATAAAAAAATAATATAATATAATAAATATTTTAAATAAATAAATAAAACAAGAAATGGAAAATAAAACAACAAAATATTAAATGATAAATATTTAAATAAACAACATATTATATAAACTATAAAAAAATAAATTATAAATTATATACTTTTAAGATATATAAATAAATAATGAATAATGTGGTATATTAAAGTAAGCAGTAATGATAAAAATTTAATTTAATATTTATTTATAATTAGAGATATAAATAAATGATAGTATTATATAATTTTAATAAATATTAATAATTAATTAAAAATATTATTTACTTTATTTAATATTTGTATATAATTAGAGTTATCTATAAATAAATGACAATATTATGTTACCAAAAGAAATGACAATACTATATAATATAAAATATAGTATCTTATATAATGTTATACTAAACGACGCATAATATTAAAAGTTTATCATACCTTATACTATGATGTCTTATTCTAATTCTATCAGACGTATCAAATAAGCCCTCAGGCTTTGATGAACAAGGCTAGGTTATTATAAATTTATATTAGAGGCTAGAGCCCCACTCTAGCCTTGCCTTGTAACTCTTTAAGTCTTCACAACTTCCCTCGATGTGGCCTATGTAAGAAGAATGAATGAAGTTAGTTCTTATGTGCCTAATGTATATAAGTGAGTATGGTATCTCTTAAAATATGATTTACAGATGGTGCTATTTAATACTATAGCAAATTACATTGACCTTCACCAAGATTTAGTGAGATTCATTTTGACTCCTCTCTATTTGTAAAATTTACTTTGGAGGTATTTCAATTTGTAAAATTATTATATCGTCCTTCCTTCTATTACACACTGAACAATACATTTAAGCAATGTTCTGAAAACTAGATCGGACACTAAACCAAATGAGGCAGAGGTTTAGAAGTTCAATCTGAGATTCAACTAACATATAATAAATTATACTTATAAAAATATAAACTTCAATTAAATTATTTGAAAAATAATAAAAATAATTTTTTAAATCTACATCTAACTTAATATTGTTTCATTTTTCACACAATTTAATATCAATAACTAACAATTGTTAGTGATATAATAATGAGCACTTGTTGAAAACTAAAAAACGTGAAGTTTGTAAAACCATTTGGGTGCTTTATAAAAAAAAAAAATCCTAAAAAAAAAAAAGATGATATTTTGAAGACAACGATTAACAAGTCTTTGAGTAGTGATAAATTTATATATACAATATGAATATAATAAAAGTAAGAATACCGCAAATATAAACCCAAAATAGTCCCTCACTTGCACCAAAAAGATCTCTTGATGAAGCTCACTTACAGTTGCACTAAAAAGATCCATTTCAAGGCTCACTTATCGTCGTGTAAAATGTAGCCCGCAGGATGAAGTCTCCCGCTTGTGCCACACAACGTTATGCCTAGCCTTGTATATAAAAGGGAGGGGGCTCCTCCTTGTTGGTTCTCGGTGTATACGTCAAGCTTAGTGCTTGGATTAAGTTTATACATCATTGTTTGGGCCTATAATGTGGCCCATTTTCTTGAAAGATAGTATTTTTGTCAGAAAACAACAAACCGGTGACTGTTATAGATCGGCCTGGTTTGCCAGTTTTCATTTTTTTTTCACTGGTTTTATTCTAATTGAGCCAGACTAGGCACCAGTTTCAGGTTCAACGGATTAAATTAGTCGGTCTGATCTGGTACTCAAAACCATGTGTTTAAGGGAAATCAGTGTCACTAAATAGGTAGAGAGGACCTGGGGTAAATTTCATTAAATATAAGGAAAAGTTGGTATAATTTACCTTTAATACTATGAATCAACAAGATATGCATTATCGTATTTTATATTCCTCATGCATTGGTATTTTAAATTTCTAGTATACATCCGATTATAACTTATGTACATACCCTCACAGTTAGTCCATAGTAATAAATAGGTCAAAATAAAATTTAAATATTTTATCAAATTATTTTGGAAGAAGAGTGTTTACAGTTGAAATAGAAGAAAATACACAAATTAAATATAAGTGCTTCGATTTATTAAAAATATTCTCATATATAAACTTAGAAAAATGTTGACTATTAAACCCTTAGTCTATTTTGACTATTGTCACTCTCACTATCATTAATTTTCATTTAGGTTTTCTAAGATACCCTTCTTCTATTATAATATTAATTATTTATTTATGACGATAATGATATTGAGAGTTATCGTTATTAGTTTAGTTGAAAATTAATTTAATTTTTTAAAATAATTTGATTTTGATCTTATTTTAAATTTTTATTTAAGTCACTAAATATTATGAATATTTAATATCAGCATATTTAATATTATCATTTATATTTATACATTGAATTATTTTTTGCAAATTAAAACAATACTTACCTAAACAATATATCAGTAAATGTGTTAGAAAAAAAAAGTAAGAATAAATAATAATAAGAGTTTAATATTTATATACCTTTTATGTTATCATCTAATTAAATTCTTTTATTTGAATGACAAATTAAAGTACATTAATTTTCACTATTAATAAATTAAATTTGAATTTAAATAAATTATTGAACCAAAATATACGATATTGGTCCTTTATCATCCACTTTGTTGTAATTTTAAAATATATTAAATAAACATATGATATAAGAATTTTTTTTTACAATCACTTGTTATTTATTTATTTATTTTTACATCTTTGTTATCAAAGCATCAAATTATCTTAATTTTATTTATTCAATTACCATAATTTTTAATTTAAAAATATGAATAAAGAAAAATATAATAAAATAAATAATCAGTAGTAGTAAACCATGGTATCATTTATTTATTTACTAGTTTTAAAATTAGATAAATGTTATGTGCTATAAAATAATACACATAATCATATACCAAAATTCATTATTTCACCTTTGTTGTTATTCATTTTATTTTTTAATAAAAACTCAATATTATATTATTTAGATAACTTTTATAAAAGCATAAGTTAATATTTGAATTTAAACAATATTATTTAATGAATTAATTCAATATATATACAAAAATATGGTACATTGAATTTACATGCTCCTATTATTTTTTTATTAACAAAATTTAGTTGGATAGAAAATTAATTCTTATTCACAATTAGGGTATATTTTTAGTTTCATTGAATATTTATAAAAGTATATATAATTAATTTGTCTTTTTAAAATATTGCTCCAATTTTATAATTAAGACATACATTTTTTTTTTAGTTGATTGAATGATTTTATAGATATCTATGTGATTAACATACACATTTATGAATTAAAAAGGTAAGAAATTGAACTTGTGAACTTGAGTAAAAGAGAGGATTGATTAGTCAACTTATATACAATGTAAGATGTATTTTATTATCAAATAGTTAAATTAATAATAGAATAAGAGTATTTTAGTGAACCTACATAAATATTAATAATAGTAAGAGCGACAATAGTTAAAAGAGAGTGGCAATAGCCGCTCCAAAAAATGTTAGATAACCACAAGTTTTTGTCATACATTCTATAAATAGTTCTTATGATTGCATTTTATTAAGTCACCCGTTATATTTGAGTTATGATAAAATTATGATTTTTCTTTTTTGGCTGCATAGGATTATTCCATATCCCCTCCTCCATTGGTGATTGTATGGCGATTGTCCGAGCAAATTGTGGCTAAAAAGGCCATAGAAAATGGCTTATAGAGAGATAGTAATAGCATGTTTAGGCTTGTATTTTGGAATTTTAAAACTATATAGTTTAGGTAAAAGCTAAAAGAAAGTAGTTTTTGTCCAAGCCAGAATTTGGAAGTTCCCAAAGAGAAAAAACCAAGCATCCTATAAATCTATCAGGAATACAAAGCCGCAAGATGACAACATGCATGCAAAACTATTTGCTGTATGATCCTTAAAGTAGCTGAGTGCTGCATCCTTCCTGGGCGCCAGTTGATGGAATTTGGAAGAGTTTAGTTACAGATTGGCTTGCTGATAACTCCAATTTATAGAGTTATTTAGCTTTTAATTTGTTTGTAAGTGAAACACTTTAAAATAAGAAAAATTGGTTAACTATTGCCGATTTGTCTTGAGCTTTTGTTGAAAATTCAATGTCATGAAACATGATTTGTCGAGGCGAATTCCAAATTTCAAATTAGAATCTCATTTGGTGATTTTTTACGGTGAAAATTGTAGATTTTGTAGCTTTAAAAAAATCCAAATTGGAAACCAAAAAGAAGGAAGCAAGGCATGAAGAAAAAGCCATTGAGAAATAAGCATTTTATCTGCTGAGTCGGAACCTAAAATCTGAAGGTTGCAACCTACTAGGTGCACAAGTGTTTCAACAATTTTTAAAAGCCTAGTTGGTATACTTGATCTTTTTCCAGGTCGCAATCCGACGCTACCCAGGCCCATTTTAAGGGGTTTGTTTTCCTAAATTTTTTAGTATATTTTGAGAAAGAAAACCTAGGTTCTGGGATAGGTTAACACTAGAGAGAAATTCATCTTGAAGATTAAAGGCAAGAGACTTGGAGGAGTTTTAAGGACTCAAGCAGTATCTTTTGTTCATTTCCTTCATCTCTCTTTCTTCTGCTCTTTAATTTTCATTATGCATTTTGAACTAGTTGGTTGTTTTATCATAGTAATGGATAGCTAAACTTGTAGCTAAGGGATCCTTAATTTGGAGCCCTCTATGGATCTCGGATTCATTTCTTATCTTAATGCTTTTATATGTTTGGCCACTATTAAAGTTGATTTGGGGAATTCCCTTGAACTAGATATAAGAATAGGGATATGTGTGAGGATTGGTCAATGAGGTGAAAACATACCTATTGGCCTTGCATAGTAAATGCTCGATGTTAGTTCTCAATAATGGGTTAAATTTATACTAATTCACAAAGACACTTAGTCAGGAGCAGAGCTAGATTATTATATCAAATGTGGCCACAATATTCAATAGTTAATTTTATATAAAAATATATGTCTGAGAAATTTTTAGTCTTATTTAAAAATTAAATAAAAAACATCATATGTAAAATAAAAAAATATTTTACAATCAAAACTTAAGAGAAACACGCATATTTATATAGCATATTATCTATTATAATACCTAAATATCATATCAAATAAGAAAAATTGATCAAAGATAACTAAGTAGTTTTTTTAAGGGGGCAAATTAAAGAAAATTGAACAAATTATAAAAGAAATTGATAATTTAGATGGGCCACTACCCCTTGCCTATTAATTACCCTTTGTCCCTGCACTTAGTGTTTTAGGTAAAGAAGACACGATTAATTGGTCAAGACATGGGTTTTTTACTATAATTGTCATGCTAACAAAACTAACTTGTTGAAATTTATTTAAGTGATTTGCATATTCAAGTGAAGTAAATGGTAAAAAAGGTCCCATAGACCTTTTAACTTTGGTTGTCTCTCGTTTTTAGTTGTGTTATTGTTTTCTTAATTACTAGCTCATTTCCTTGTTTGCTTTTAATTTCTTATTAAATTGATATATATTGCTTAAGCCTGATCGAACATGGTATTTTTGTTGATCGCTAGCATACTTCTATTCAATCCTTATGGACATGATACTCTTTGGTTTCCCAGGATATCTACCGTCAACAGTAGTGACTAACTCTTCGAGGTGAGAGCTCCACTACGGGGGTAAACCTTTAGTCACAAGACTCTCTTCATACGCACTGTCAAGATTTGAACCCCTGACTAGATGCTTAAAGAACTCAATTAGTTACTAAGTATATTATGCCTCTGGTTTGCCAAAGCCCCTTTTGAAATCATATCTTCCACCATAATAATTATGAATTGAAGATAGGAATCTTAGCAGAATCAAGAGTTAGGCTGTCAACAGAGATATTGCTCTCTCTGATTTATTTTTTTTTTCATTATCCTTTCAATTTCAATTCCATTAAGGAGCACTAGACACATAGGGCTATAAAAATTGAAAATAAAAAGTGCTCCAGACAAACTATTTCTGAGCTGAACTAGCAAGAGCAGGATACATGATCAGATGTTCTCAGAGACTTTGTATACATCTTCTCTATTACCTAAAATATTGAACAGTGAAAGATGGTGAATTTTAGAATCAACAAGGTTATGTGCATTAGAAAATAACCATAAAAAATAAAATCTTGTAAGCATAATTTTATGAGAGATTGTATGAGGATTACAATACTTAGCTGTTTCATGCTATGTATCAGGCCAGGAAATATCTTTTGATCATATAGCAACTTAAATCATACTTCATGTTTAAGTGGAAAGATATCAAAAACCAGCGCAGAACTTACTAAGAGCCGTGCAATTTACAGAAGTTTCATAAAGTAAAAGTCATGCACTATATTATTCATAAAAGATTCTCATATAATTTTAAAGGGCAATGGGACACTCTACTATAAAGTTGTTACCACCAGATTAAAAGTGGAAGAAAGATTAATGGGTCAAAGTTAAAATGGGCCCATACTTGAAAGGTAAGGAGTTGGGCTAGACATTACCTTTCAAGCCGTTACGGCTATCTTATTTGGGTTGTCTCGGTTTGTTGGTTTTAAAGGAGCCGTGACGGCTTGAAAGGTAATATCCAGCCCAACTCCTTACCTTTCAAGTATGGGCCCATTTTACCTTTTTTGTCATGCACTACTTTTTTGTCATGCACACTACTCGAATCTTAAGCCTTACTTAAGGAAAATAAAAATCAACCAAATGTTACCAATATATGATGTATCTAAATATGTATATGAATTTACAAAATAATAGTAATAAAACAATTAATTTGATCTATATAAGTGATATAACAATCAATTAAAAATAGCATATTAATTTATGTTGTTTAACCTTTATTTTTCCAGAAAATGCTTACATAATTTCTGGTGAGGTGGTTAGTTAATAATTTCTTTGAAGTGATAACTTCAAAATTCAAATTCCCAGCACTACACGCGAAGTCACCTAGAGCTACAATCTGTTCTTTCCATGATCAACAACTTTTGAATTATGCGTCTTGACTTTGAAGACCCAGGTTTGAGTACTTAGTTATGTTCGGGAGAGTGTTGACGGCAAAAATGAACCAGTCAGACCGGTTAACTCGTGATGGATTGAATGGGTTATAAGTCAAATGTTACACCAGTTTTGGAGACTTAAGTGGACTAGCCAAGGATTGATTTACATTAACTTATCACGACTTAACTGGTCTTCCTTGATTTCTGAAATGTTTGTATCAACCATCTTCTGATGCATATATAGATAAAATTATCTATGTAGCTTTGCATGTTGATTTCGGACAAAATCATTTTGTGTTGTCGTATAATTTTGACTGCATCAATGTTGTAATTAGTTCTATTAAGGTGTGTCGTCATTGCATGGACAAAAGGGTACAATCACAGTTCAGATTATAATTACTGAGGTAATATTTACATCTGTCTAGATCATTACTAAAAGTACATTAATAATTTTATCCATCGGGGCTACCTAAGCTACTACAAGTTTACAACCACCTTTGAAAGATACGAAAGCCAAATTCCAAATGCAAACAATGGAGTCTATGAAACATCCATCCAGAAGAGAAACACATGGCAACGGTGATAACAAAACCAGCAAAAGCACCAAATCCAAATGGATAACCAATGATCTCCAGCTTCTGGTCATCACGCTGAGTAGGCTTATCTGGTAGAGAAGGCATAGAACCTGAAGAACCATAATGGTAGTAGAGTCCCGTGTTCCCTTCAAAGCTTGTAACTGGAAAAGTATCAAACTGGCCTCCTGTTGGGATTTCCCCATGCAACTGATTATAGGACACGTCAAACATAGACAAGAAACTCAGTTCCAGTAATGAATTTGGTATTTCTCCTGTGAGTTTGTTGTGCGACAAATCCAAAGTCTCCAACATTCCCATTCCCGATAACTGGGGAGGAATGGGTCCTGAAAGGCTATTCTCTTTCAGGTCCAAGACATGTAGCCCCTTCAGGTTACCAAAACTTGGCCATATTGGTCCTTGAAGCTTGTTGTAACTAAGGGCTAAAGTTGGTCGGAAACTAGAAACTTTTTTGTACGTTCTACGATTCACAAGATCGTAACCCTGAAAGAAAAGAGTTCCACTTTCATCTAATGAGAAATTCCTGTACTGGAGGCCCAACAACATGGTTAAGCTCTGTGGTATGATGCCTGTAAAAGAGTTATTTGACAAGTCCAAGTAATAAAGATTGTCAAAGTTGCCAATCCATGAAGGAATGCTTCCACTGAGATGATTCCCTGTCAGATCCAGCATCTGCAGCTTCTTGCATCCCCTTAACCATTCAGGGATTGAACCTTTGATCTGACTGCTGACCAGATTAAAAACCTTGAGATTACTGAATACAAGATTTTTACCTTGTGGGATTGTTTCATTGTAGAAGTTAAAAGAAAGTGAAAGCACACTCAAGTTCTTGCAGTGACTTAAAATCTCTAGTGTCGCAGACAAATTTTGTAGGCTAGAGTTGTCAAGTGAGAGTGCGGTCAGGGACTGAAGATTTTTGAAGTTGTCAGGAATCCCAGAATTGAAATGGTTAAATCCAAGAGCAACTGCTTCCAATCTTGTGCAATTTGATAGACTACCAGGGAATGGACCATGGAAAACATCAGCAAAAAGACTAAGAACTACAAGATTTTTCAATGCAGAGCAGTTCAAATTAATTGAACCACTGAAAGAGTTGTTGGACAAAATAAGCATTTGAAGAGATGAAGAATTCACCAGTGTTTCGGGCAACTGACCAGTGAATTTATTTGAGTGAGCAATGAAAAACATAAGCCTTGTGAGGCTCCCAAAGATATCCGGAAGAATTCCAGAAAACTCATTATTGGCAATGCACAATGCCACTAGATTTGTAAGCTTCCCAAACCCCTTACTCAGTGGTCCAGATAGCTTATTATCATGCAAGTATAGTACACTCAAATTTTGCAGCTTAAAGATGCTATCCGGAAGGCTTCCTGACAAACCATTTCCATTGATGAACAGATACTGAAGAGAGGAACAGTCACCCAAATTTTCAAGAATCTCACCAGAAAAGAAGTTACTTGACATCCTTAGTACTCGAAGCCGTTTTGAAAAGGTGCAGATAGCTGTATTTACAGTGCCATCAAAATAATTATTGCTCAAGTCTATCACCTCCAAGTTTTGTAGGTGAAACAACTTATCAGGAAGAAAGCCATGGAGGAAATTCTGAGAAAGGTTTAAGACTCTTAGTTCATCCAAACCTGCTAAGGAGTCACAGACTTAGTCTTCTGCTTCCGAGTTCCAAACGGACCACCCTTCTTTTGCCTTCACTGGGCAAGCCATCACATTTGACACCAGACCATGTGCAATAATCAGGGGTGGTAGAGCTGTTCCATTCCAGAATAGCAGATTCCAAACAGCTAGAGAATCCACTCAAGGCTTTCAAATCACTGGGATCACTAGTAAAGGTCTGGGATTCATGAGTACAAGTCCGAAGACTGATCAATGACATCAAAAGGACATACAAGAAGAGGCTAAGGAATGCCATTGAACTATCACTATGGAATGGAAAGAACATGAAATGGTTTAGTCAGGATCAGTGCTGATAAACAATTAATCTGATTTATCTCAGAGCAAAAGGTTGATATTTTGACAAAGGGCACACATAAGATGAAAAAACTGGTTGCAATAGATATAACAATAGCCTTCACCCAAAAATCACTGTTGCTTGTAAACAAAAAAAAAAAAATCACTGTCACTTCGTCACTGAACTTGATCGAAATTTTTTTCCTCACAAGTTACTGACTTACTGGGGTTCCAAGGGAGGGTTTGACAAAGGGGACACATAAGACATGGTCTGCAATATGACAACCTGGTCACTGTCATGACATGAATACATGGCTTCGTTCAGGGTTTTTCATGCATTCAATTTCAACTAAGTTTATTTTTTTCATGGGCTGCTGGGTTCCATGTGTCCATCCAACTCAAAATCAGATATGACCTTTCGATGGATCTTTCATGAAGGAAACTTCACTTTTCATTTTCGGTACGTTGTTGGAAGTGGAACATCCTTGGAGAAGCTACTAAATAGTTATTATCACTCTTATTTATATTAATTGTTATCTAGTTTTACTAAATTACCTTTTTTATTTTAATTAAATAAAACAAATATATACGATGATTATAATATAATGTCTAGTTCTACATATTATTACCATGGCATGACGAACATATTTACACCATAGAATAAGAGCACAATCCTTTATCTAATTTGGTTTTGTTCCCCCTCACATTACTTAAAGAAAATAATAAAATAAAACTAATACATAATTGTTATTTATTGTTTATTAGTCATTGTAATGAAATTTAATAAAAATAACTTAATTATTAAAATATTTAATATTATTTTCATTAGTTTAGTTACAAGTATTTCACATTAACTTATTTGATGTAATAATTAATATTTTATATATTGAATTATTTTCTTTAAAATTTTGTTGAGGTAATAATTACCTAAATATTTTGAAAAATGAAAAGTAATGATTAATGAGTAATAAAAATGATACATACTGAATCAAACTATATAATGTACATGTTATTATTTAATTTTAACATCCAATGTTTATATAATTTAAAAATATTAACTAAACTTCTTATATTAAGATTTTTATTTTTATAATCACTCACTTTTAATGGCTTAAAGACACATATATACTTGTTCTTTTCTAGTTTTTTAATTTTTATTTTGAAATTTGTTTTAAAAAAGTAAATTATATATATGTTATCTAATAAAAAAAATTAACCCTTTTAAACTCTTCTTGATACAAATAAGTAATTAATTTAATTTATAAAATTACCTCAATTTTTAATAATATGAATAAATAAAAACTATAATAAAAATTACTTGGCAATCCAATAGAAATAAATTACAGTATCATTTTGTTTATTTACTATTTTTTATTTATATAAATGCTAGATGTTACAAAATATGTAAGTAATTATATACCATAATTTACTATAATGTCTTTGTTATTACTCATTTTTATTTATTATTTTCTTAAAAATATTCAACATTATATTATTTAGGTATTTTTGTATACAAAATTTAAAGCAATTTAATATTTGAATTCAATGATTATAAAAAAAATTATTAATACTTATAATATCTAATAATTACATGAATACTAAAAATAAGATAGATAATAAATTTTTTATGTAGTTAAATTAATTTTAAATCAAGTTTATAATAATAACTTTTAATAGTATTATTAATTATCTTATATTAGGTATGCTTTTAGTTAAAATAGAAGAGGGGTAATTTGATAAAATTAAAGAATAATTAATATAAGTGACAGTGACAATAGCCACTCCCCCAAACTGAAGGCCTTGTCTAAAGTCAATGCAGAGTGATCTTGGTTATTAGCTATTGGGGGATGTGATGAGATGTAATAGTGTGCTCTTTTTTGTTGGTCTGAGATGTTTCTTCTAGTTCCCCTTGGCCGGTTCCTTTTTATTAAAAAGTTCAACATTGTCCAGAGATAAGCCCTGGATACCCTTTATAATTCTTTGGAAAGCTACACAATTTATGTTAGCATTTGTAGTGTATTTAAACAGTGTTGAGTGCTTCTAAGATTTTCCCTGTATAGAGTTTTTGTTTTGTTTGATGTTAGTTCTCAATAATAGGTTAAATTCACATTAATTTACAACCTAGACATAGACTTTTAATTATAATTGGCATGCTAATAAATTAACTTATTGATGTTTATTTAAGTGATTTACATATCCAAGTAAAATAGAGGATGAAAAAGGTCCCTAGACCTTTTAACTTTGGTTGTCTCTCATTTTTAGTTGTGTTATTATTTTCTTACTAGCTGAT
Source organism: Dalbergia cultrata (assembly GCA_031216105.1). Classification (NCBI taxonomy): domain Eukaryota; kingdom Viridiplantae; phylum Streptophyta; class Magnoliopsida; order Fabales; family Fabaceae; genus Dalbergia; species Dalbergia cultrata. The sequence goes on along the minus strand of CM062353.1, from coordinate 21,187,020 downwards.
TTTCTTGTTTGCCTTTACTTTCTTAGTAAATCGATATTGCTTAGCCTGAATACGATAGTTTAGTTGATTGCTAGCATAGTTATATTCAATTCATGTGGACATGATACTCTTTTACTTATTACTATATTACTTAAGTGACCCATGCACTTGCGGTGTTTTACATGCTTTTACAGGCTGTCATCACTAGACACTCACCCCGTTGGCCGTATTGTGTAATACCAGTGTACATATATTAGTAGACAAGTTTTGTACAATCTTAAGGTCCCCTGGGACCCACCAATATTGCCGGGTCTGGGATTTCGCTAAGTTTGGAGCCTACACCTCCTTAAAGAGCTATATGATGAAGCCACATTCTTGAGATCAAAAGTCCCAGTAATTGCTCTTCAAAGGAAAATAAATTGAAGAGAGATTTTTAATGAATTTTAGGAAACTTTTAGATGTTTTGTTTTTAGCCAACAAATTTAGAAAGTTGTGAGAATTTCTGAAATTGAACTAGAACTCAAAAATTAGATTTTGATTAGTTGAGGTTTTGATTATTTTTTATATTTTATTTGAATCCAAATGGTGAGTATTTTCTTATTTACATTTATGTTTTAAAGTTAATATAGAGTAATTAACTTAAAATTAATAAATATAAATAAGTGAATAGTGAGACAACCCAGATGCAAATGACAAGAGAAATGCAGAGGTTGAAATTTTCTGTCACCACTATAGCGATCCAGGACCATTATACGGGTCACATGAGTGCACTTCACGGGTTTTGGGATTTGAGGACCGCTATAACGGTGTTAGTTTGGCGAAAATAGTGCAAAATAACGCTGTTTCACTTACTGATGCCTCCCTAATGTTATAAAATCCTTCCTTCACTCATTACTTTCCCATTTTTGAACCAGCAACCCCAATCCTCTTCTACTCCCTCCACTCTCAACCCCACTTGAATTTAGCTTTCCCAAATCATCAAGGTATGTTTATGTTGATAGATTTTGTCTTTGCTCTTCCTATTCTTCCATGTTCATAGTATGGGTATTTATTTTCTCTTATTATTGTTAAGTGAGGGTGCTCCCCTAATGTTGTTAGAATTGTTTTAGTATTATCTAGAAGTGATTAAAGTTTAATCTAGAGTCAATGTTGCTTTATAGCAGTTGTTAGTGTCATTCCAAGCTCTCAAGGTCAATTTGATGGTGCCCATTTACTCTCAACTCTAAATGGTGAGTGGGTGAAACTCATGACCTTATTTTTTGTCATTATGATTATATTGATGCATTGTGATTTCTAAATATGAAGTTTGAGATGAGATAAGGTATAGAAAATGATTTTTACATGGTTATGTTAAGCTAGAAAATTATGATTTATTGTCATAGCATAAAAGAATGAGTTTTACAAAACCATAGGACCATGATTTCCATGTTGTGTGTTATGCAAAATATTGTATTCGCTTGAGAAAGGATTTATTAAAGAAATATGTATTGTAGCAACTCTAGTATTTTACTGAATATGTTTTATGGGTTTCTCGATAGCACTATATATTTAAGCTTTAAGATTTCAAATTATATTTTAGAATGTCTAGTTAATATATTTATACGTGCTAGAGAAGTGTGAAATAAGAGTAAGACCCTTATTTATAAATAAATACGTTAGATGATTTCCAAGTTTTATGATTATAAATCCTATTGTTTGAATTATGATATTAGAGTTACAGGGTATATGAGAATATTTGGATGTAATAAATGAATTTAGAACTTCAGTTTTATGGTATTAAGAGGTATGAAATCAGTATAATTCATAGCAGTTGCCATATACATATTTTGTGGACTTAAAATCAGAATGCCTACAAGTGGTGAACCCTTGGGCTGGATTTTCACAGTCACAGTTATGTTAAAGTCAGATTGTTAGAGTTATGTGGGTCTAGAACTCTCGGAGTACTAAGAATTTAAGAGTTTTAAGATTTCAATTATGGGCTCTTGCTCACCAGGGACTGAGCACCCACTCTTTTGTTATGTATTTTGTTAAACTAGTTTAATCGGTAGAGATAAAGAGACAAACTGTGAGTTAATGGCAGTTATTCCATGAACCTTGGTATACCAAGGCCCACTAGGGGCAACTTTATTCTATTTCAGATTAGTCCGTCAAGGACGCGGTTCGCCAGGAATCATTAAGATTACAAACAGAAACTCTTGTTCATTAGGGACTGAGTAACACTTTATAGTTTATGATTTTATAGTTTATTATTATTATAAATTTATTTATTATGTGCAGCATACTATTTCTTGATACTCTACGTCACCCTCAATTAAAATGATTTCATGATTGATTGGGAATTTATAAATGAGTGTTTATGAATATATGAAATGAAAAGTGTTTTGTTCTATAGCTATGCATGTAGATATTAAATGATTTATATTTACTGCATGTATAATGTATTATATTCCTCGGTTGTCCCATGTGAATGATGGGTGAGAGTTCACTCACTGAGTCCGTTGACTCACCTCTCTCCCTTCCTCTCATAGTTGCAAGTACAGTTTCATTTTCAGCCTAGATTGGTAGACACAGCTTTTCCCATCGGTGAGCCTTATTTTGGAGTAAGGCGTAGTATAGGTCCATATTAGTATTAGAGTGCTCCAGTATATATGCAGGCAGGATCCAAACCACACATGTATTTTAAGATATTGTAGTTATTTTTAAGGTGCATGTATCTACATATATGTTTTTAGAGTTTAAGTACTGATTGGAAATGTGGACTATGAACAAAGATTTATGTAATGAATTAGAAATGTATTAATGATTTAGTTTTCAAGTGTTAAATAGATTTTCAGAGATTGATTAAGAGGGCTTTAGAGCTTTGCATATTAAAGTATTTAAGATTTATAATTTTAGAAAATCAATCCTGGATAAGGATTTAAATAAAGATTTAAAATTAAAGAAGCTATGTTTTAAGAATGAATATTTTGATAAATTATGCATTTAGAGAGTCATGTCACTCAGAAGACTTACGTGGGGATGAGATTTCTCAAGTGCCGGTCATGTTTCCAAGTCGGGTAATGACATATTGACTTCTGCATTTTCACTACTCAGAAAGTTCAGCATATTCTGCTTAAAGACAATTCATGTGCAATTTTTTTCCTAGGCAGAAATATTACATTACAATTCTCCAATTAGAAGGATACCGTAGAATTCAAAACAGATACATGTACTTGAATTTTGTGTCAATCCACAGGCTACAACAGATCAAGTTTGGAATTAACATTGGATGATGATAATTTGCACAAGGCCACAAAGTATCATATAGTTGGAGATTAATCTTCCTTCTAAGATATCTTAGTCTAATGAAGCTACCCCTAGATGAATCAACGAGTACCGAAAGAATTCTATGCTAAATGTAAGCATTGAAGAGCTCTCTTATCATTGAGATATTATGATGTTATGCCTGCTCTGTTCTTGATGAATTTCGAGCTCTTATTCAATTATATATTAAAAAAAAGTGTAAGCATTGAAAGCAAGCAGTGAGCGTGTTATGCATGTTCTGGATACTAAAAATGCATACAGCATGGTTTGCTTCCAAACTATATTTACCAAAGCCAAAGCGCCTTTTTCTTTTACTGCATAGGGTATCTATCATCGACAAAAGTGACTAATCTCTTCAATACAGGAGCTCCGTTAAAGGGATAAACCTCTAGCCACAAGACCCTCTCCATACACATTGCTAGAATTCAAGCTCGTAACTATATATTTAAAGAACCTAACTAGCTACCAACCGTGTTAGACGTTGTGGTTGCCCAAAGCCCCTTTTGAAGTCATATCTTCCAACAGACTAATTATGAATTGAAGATAAAAATATTATCAGAACCAAGAGTTAGGCTGCCAATAAAGATATTGCTCTCTCTAATTTTTTTTCATTATCCTTTCAATTTCAATTCCATTAAAGAAACACTAGACTTATACGTAGGGCAATAAAAGTTGAAAGTAAAAAGTGCTCCAGGCATACTATTTTTGAGCTGAACTAGCAAGAACAAGATACATGTTCGAATGTTCTCAAAGGCTTTGTATACATTTTCTCTATTACCTAAGATATTGAATAGTGACAGATGGTGAATTTTAGAATCAACAAGGTTATGTGCATTAGAACATGAACATAAAAAACAAAATCCTATAAGCATAATTTTACCAGAGACTGTATAAGAAATACAACACTTAGCTGTTTCATGCTATATATCAGGCTAGTAAATATCTTTTGATCATATAGCAACTTAAATCATACTTCAGGTTTCAATGGAAAGATATCAAACACCAGTATTTACTAAGAGTTGTTCAATTTACGGAAACTTCATAAAGTCATGCATTGTATTATTTATGAAAGATTTTCATGTAATTTTAAAGGGCAACAAATAGGAGTATTTGGAGTCCAGTGGACCTCAACTAATTTGAGTCATGGGACACTCCACTATTAGCAAATATATTCTAACATTAGTTTTCTATCATGCACACTTCTCAAATCTTAATCCTTGCTTAAGGAAAGTAAAAGTCAACCAAATGTTATTAATAATATATGATGTATCTAAATATGTATATGAATTTAAATAATAATAATAATAATAATAATAATAAAACAATTAATTTAAGGCGAGTACTGCCATACCTTCGACGGTCAATGCCTCCGATGGAGTTGGCAGGTGGATGGCCCCAGCTTGACATGTTGTTGGTAAAAGTGATATTGTTAATTGTGGGTAAAATTGGTGAGAGGGTAAACTAGGCATTTTTGTTTAGTTTTTAAACGGTGTGCAAATCAATTTTTAAAACAAAATCAATACGCCAATATGACCGAACACATTAGCATAGTTAAGTAAATTATAATGCAGTTTGATTAAAATATTAAAAATTTGTATTATTTTCTGCAGTACAATTAAATATTACGATTACGTAGTTGTAACAGATTAAAGACAATTCAATTATAAAATATGGTTCGTAATGAACAATTTTCAAATTAAATAACAGTGAATAAATTTACTTGAACAATTTTAAAAATAATTAAGTACAGTAATTTGTGAAATTCAAATATTTGTTAAACTCAGTAACAAACATAGAAGAGAAAATCAGATTGGGCCGGCCGGTCCGACCAGTTTAACCAGGAGCTGGTTACCTGGTCGGTCCGGTTAATCTCAAAAAATCAGGGGGACTTAAAACCAGTCAAGAATCAGTCAAAATCGGGAAAACCGGCGAACCAGACCAATTGGACCGGTTCGAAGCCTTTGATTTTTTATTTTTGTTTCAAAGCTTAAATACTGATATCTTGTGGCAATTACAGAGTAAAAATGAAGAAAATGGAACCAAAGAAGGGTACTAACAAATATTGTTAGATTATCCTTCTTCTCTCTCTATCATTCGCAGGCTGCTCACCATAAACCTTGTTAGTCACCAACAAATATTACTTTCAAATACTTTTATGATCGTGTTGTGAGGCTGAAACTAGAGAAATTTTATATGGATTATGTTTATTTTTATAAACCTATATATATATACACACATTTGTTTGTATTGATTATGTTAATGTTAATGATTTAATATGTTTTTTACATTCTAATTAATCATATGTCTATATTTAGATATATATTTTATTATATTCCGGCTGAATCGATTGGACCTCTAAACCTTTGAACCAGTACCTTGACCTATTCGATACCTGGTTCGGTTTTCTCTTCCATGGTAACAAATGGGTCTTAGTCTCTATTGGATTAAGATAGTAAGGCTTGCGTAAATTGTTAAAGCCCATATTAATTGTGATTTGTTACAAGTTAGTCTTCACTATTTTCACCGCTATAGTCACTGTTTCTATTTTCAACCTCAACCAATTAAAATAAAAAATAAAGATCACATTGTTTACTCATTACAAATTCATATTTTTAGTGCGCTCTATATACACACACACACACACTAGTGATTTAACCCATGCAATGTATGGGATGATAAAAAAATATATATATCAAGCGATAAATTAATTGATACAAATTTAAAAATCCTTCAAATTGGTCCTAATATACATATCTGTACAATTGAAAAAAAAAACATTGTACATACCTAAATAGAGATCTAATTTGTATCCATTTTTGAAATGTGAAGGATCAATAGGGGATTTTCAAATCCTAAGATACTTATTTGTTTTCTAATATATTTTTTAGGGATCAAAGTAGATATTTAGTCTTAATAAATAAAATTAAAAAAATAAAACATAAATTCATACCTAAAATTTAAATCTTTTGAAACATTTTTGGGCAAACAATATTTTTGGTTTTGTTGCAAGGTTTCCCATATCCATCTAAATAATAATTTCAAACCACTTCTTGACTTCACTTTTGAGATAGCCACATAAAATTGTCTATGGCAAAGATAGGTTTGGGTTAAAACAATCCAACAAATGACAAAGATTGATCTTGAATTTGATTAACGGTCATAGCAACAAGGAGTGATTGTGAATATAATGGTCTTCTTCAACGCTAAAAGATAAAATTATTGAATAAGTAGAGGCGAAAGCCAATGTGCCCCCCTCCCCACCACAATTTAATTTTTGAATCTTTATATAAATATATATAGTTGGCCCCTCTATCAATTTTTTTTATTCATAGTTTAACAAAAAAATGAAGAAAGAATAATGATATATCCTCTTAATACATTTTCTTACAAATGCCTCTCATATATTAAATCAAGTAAGCTTTTATTATTTTATTATTTTTTAATTGTTCATTTTTAATTAAATAAATAAAAAATCCAATTTAAATTTTTGAGATTAGTTCCTACAAAGTTTTTACTTAATTAGATCTTAAATATTGTAATAAACAATATGTTGTTTATATGCTTTCTTGACTTTTGATTGTGAAACATGTATCTTCTCAAAGAATAAGCCTTCAATTTGATTTTACAAAAATAGCACGAGACAAATTGGTTCCTAAGAAAAAAAAATGTAATCCCTCATAATTAGAAATATATGATAAGATATCCTCACTTTACTATATCCTCACTTTACTATTTTTGAATGATTTAGAGGACAAATTGATCCTTAATAATTTATAAAATAGTTTAATTGATTGCTAGTAAAAATACAAATAGGACAAATAACTCCATCAAAATACTATGAATGGACTTACTTGCTTGCATTTTTAATTATGAGAAACCACTAAATGTATAATTTCTCTTTATTTAAAGACCAATTTGTTTAGCACTACTTTTGTTGGGAACAATTTGAAATTTATTTCTTTCTTTTCTATATTGTCACTTTATTTTGACTTTATAAGTCAGGTAAAACCTAAAAAATTATATCTTATTATTCTTTAGATGTATATTATTTTTCAATATTGGACTCACTTTAATATAAAAAGGAGCCTAGTTATACCCTCGTGAATAATGAAATATTGAATTGAATACTTTTATTGTACTTTAAGTCATTTTGTTTCGTGAGTCCCCGTTAATTTGCTCCCCGTTAATTTGCTAAAAATTTCGTTTAAAAGCAAAATGGTAAAAAATTAATTTAATATTGTTTAAAATAAAACAGCTAAAAATGCAAACTATACCAAATGAAAATTAACTTTCCATATTGCGTTTAATTTCCATTTGTTGATTTCAAAATTTTATATACAATCCAAGCGAGGACCAAAGTTGGTCACTTATATTAAACAAAAAAAAAAAAAAAAATCGCATTAACTCTTTTTTTCACACTTACTTTTTTCTAGTTAAAACACACTCCCAGTTTTGTGCATTTACATAAACGGCTAATACCATGCACAACTCATAATTAATAATAAAATTGGTATTAAATAATTTACATACAATATTTACTATGTCGTATTTCTGTTCTGTAATGACAGTATTTGAAAAAAAATCATTGGTTACTAGGCATATATATATAGAATGTATACTTTACTTGAAGTTTCCGTTTTATATCGGGGAGTATAATAATTGTGCCAAAACTAAACGGAAATGCCTAGTTTACCCTCTCACCAATTTTACCCACAATTAACAATATCAGTTTTACCCATAACGCGTCAAGCAGAAGCCAATAATCCACCTGCCAACTCCATCGGAGGCATTGACTATCAAAGTTGTGGTAGTAGTCGCCTTAATTTAATCCATACAAATGATAACTTCAAAATTCAAATTCTCAGCACTAGACGCGAAGTTCACCTAGAGCTACAATCTGTTCTTTCCATGATCAACCACTTTTGAATTATGTGTCTTGACTTTGAAAACCCAGGTTTGAGTCCTTAGTTATGTTCGGTAGAGTGTTGATAGCAAAAATGAACCAGTCAGACCGGTTAACTCGTGCTTGATTGAATGGGTTACAAGTCAAATGTTACACCAGTTTTACCATATTGCAACTTAAATCAGACTTCAGGTTTTAGAGAGGAAAGATATCAAAAACCAGTATTTACTATAAGAGCGGTGCAATCTAGGAAGTTTCATAAAATAAAAGTCATGAACTGATTCATGAAAGATTCTTACGTAGTTTTAATAGTTTAATGGTTTATAAGCCAAATTTCAACACCAGTTTTGGAGACTTGACTGGACTAGCCAACGATTGATTTTCTTTTAACTTAGCACAACTGACTGGTCTTCTTTGATTTCTGAAATGTTTGCATCAACCATCTTTTCATATATCTACTTATACATGTGGTTCAACAATTATCTTATGTTATCAAGTATTTTAATTTATTATGAATCCGAATTTGCAACTTCTAGCTTCATATTATACTATTCTATGTAATTATAATTTAAACTGTAGTTGTGTTGTCGTGTGATTTTGACTCTATCACGTATTGTAATCAGCTCTATCAAGGAGTGTTAATGCATAGATAAAAAAACACAACTACAGTTTAAATTATAATTACATAAGAGTTAACATAGTACATCTCTAGGTCATTACTAAGTAATTTTTTAATTTTAACCACAGGAGCTAACTAAGAACATGAAATGGATTGGTCAGAATCAGTTCTGATAAACAGTTAATCTGATTTATCTCAGAGCAAATGGTTGATATTTTGACAAAGGGCACACATAAGATTAAAGAAATGGTTGCAATATATATAACAATAGCCTTCACCTAAAAATCACTGTTACTTGTAAACCAAAAAAAAAAAAAATCACTGTCACTTCGTCATTGTAACTTGATCGAAATTTTTTTCCTCACAAGTGACTTACTGGGGTTCCAAGGGAGGGTTGGACAAAGGGGACACATAAGACATGGTCTGACTGTCATGAAGGAAACTTGTTAATGGATCTTGCATGAAGGAAACTTCACTTTTAGTTTTCGGTACATTGTTGGAATTGGAACACCCCCAAAACTGAAGGCCTTGTCTAAAGTCAATGCGGAGTGATCTTGGTTATTACTTATTAGCTGCTGGGGGATGTGATGAGATGTGATAGTGTGCTCTTGTTCTTGGTCTGTGATGTTTCTTCTAGTTCCCCTTGGCCGGTTCCTTTTTATTAAAATGTCCCACATTGCCTATAGATAAAAGATAGATATTCTTTATTTCGAAATCCCCGGGCACTTCAACAAGCTTTTGCGGTGTATTAAAAAGTCCCACGGGATTGAGTGCTTCTAAGATTTTTCTTGTACAGAGATTTTGTTTTTCCGTTGCTTTCGCTGGGCTTTAATTTGTATTGTCAAAGTTGAGCCTGTCTTGTCGTATTTGCTTATTCAAGAGGTCTTCTATTGCTTTCACCAAACCTTTTGCTACTCTCGGTTTGGGAACTTACTCAATGGGATGGAAATATATCTATTGACCTTGCATAGTAAATGCTCAAACATTTAATATTTGGGTTAAGGAAGCACTATTAATTTATCCATATATAGACTTTTAATTATAATTGATATGCTAATAAAACTAACTTGGTGATGTTTATTCAAGTGATTTGCATGTTCAAGTGAAGTAGAAGATAAAAAAAATATCCACTATCAATAATAGTAATTAATCCCTTCGATGTGGAAGCTTTCCTAAAGAGATAAACCTCTAACCACAAGACCCTCTCCATATACACTGCTAGGATTCGAAACTTTAACTAGATGCTTAAGAAACCTAGCTAACTACCAACTGTGTTAGACCTTGTGGTTTGTTGAAGCCCCTTTTGAAGTCACATCTCCCAACATACTAACTATGAATTGAAGAAAAGAATCTGAGCAGAATCAAGAGTTAGGCTGCCAACAGAGGTATTGCTATCTCTGATATTTTTTTTTTTATCATTATCCTTTCAATTTCAATTCCATTAAAGAAACACTAGACATATACATAGGGCAATAAAAGTTACAAATAAAAAGTGCTCTAGGCATACTATTTCTCAGCTGAACTGGCAAGAACAAGATACATGTTCGGATGTTCTCAAAGGCTTTGTATACATCTTCTATTACCTAAGATATTAAATAGTGAAATATGGTGAATTTTAGAATCAACAATGTTATGTGCATAGGAAATGAACATAAAAAAAAAAATCATGTAAGCATGATTTTACCAGAGACTGTATGAGGAATACAACATTTAGCTGTTTCATGCTATATATTAGCCAAGAAATATCTTTTGATCATATAACAACTTGAATCAGATTCCAGGTTTCAGTGGAAAGATATCAAAAACCTATATTTACTAAGAGCCGAGCAATTTACAGAAGTTTCACAAAGTAAAAGTCATGCATTGTATTATTCATGAAAGATTCTCACGTAATTTTAAAGGGCAACAAATAGGAATATTTAGAGTCCAACGGACCTCAACTAATTTTAGTTATGGGACACTCTACTATAAAGTAAATATATTCCAACACTACTTTTTTGTCATGCACACTACTCAAAGCCTTACTTAAGGAAAATAAAAGTCAACCAAATGTTACTAATATATGATCTATCTAAATATGTATATGAATTTGAAAAATAATAATAAGAAACAATTAATTTAATCCATATAAGTGATATAGCAATCAATTAAAAATACCATATTAATTTATGTTGTTTAACCTTTATTTTTTAAGAAAATGTTAACATAATTTCAGGTGAGGTGGTTAGTTAAAACTTTCTTTGAAGTGATAACTTCAAAATTCAAATTCCCAGCACTACACGCGAAGTTCACCTAGAGCTACAATCTGTTGTTTCCATTATCAACCACGTTTGAATTATGTGTCTTGACTTTGAAAACCTAGGTTTGAGTCCTTAGTTATGTTCGGTTAAGTGTTGACAGCAAAAATGATGCAGTCAGACCGGTTAGCTCCTGATTGATTGAATGGGTTATAAGTCAAATGTTACACCAGTTTTGGAGACTTGATTGGACTAGCCAAGGATTGATTTGCATTTAATTTAGCACAGCTTACTGGTCTTCTTTGATTTCTGAAATGTTTGTATCAACCATCATTTGATGCATATATAGATATAATGATCTATCTAGTTTTGCATGTTGGTTTGGGACAAAATCATTGTGTGTTGTTGTGTGATTTTGAATACCAATCCGTTTGAAAACTTCTAATAAAATGGAATTGAATTCTTATATTTGAAATGAGACAGTAAATTAAAGAATTGAATTGAATTCCTTAGTTTGGAATGAGTCTAAAAATAAATTAATTTAATTATTTTTATTATTTTATCCTTCATTCATAGGTTAGGAATAAAACATTACATTCAACTAAGGTTATTTTGGTATTTTCATTTGTTAGAATTCAATTCCCATATCAAATCGCACTCATTTAGGTCTTATTTCAATTCCTTAAGTTTTTTGGATTTCAATTCCCGTAGGATTTCAATTCCTTCACTTAATTTGCTTCTAAACCATGTAATTCAATTCAATTTCTTGGTAGAATTGAATTCCAGGGGTTTCCAAATGCCCTACATCAATCTTGTAATTAGTTCTATTAAGATGTGTCATTGCATGGAGAAAAGGACACGATCACAGTTCAGATTATAATTGCAAAGTTAATATTTACACCTGTCTAGATCATTACTAAAAGTACGTTAATAATTTTATCCACAGGAGCTAGCTAAGCAACTACAAGTTTACAACCATCTTTGACAGATATGAAAGCCAAATTCCAAATGCTAACAGTAGAGTCTATGAAAACATCCATCCAGAAGAGAAACACATGGCAATGGTGATAACAAAACCAGCAAAAGCACCAAAGCCAAACGGATAACCAATGATCTGCAGCTTCTGGTCATGAGGCTGAGCAGGCTCATCTGGTAGAGAAGGCATAGAACCTGAAGAACCGTAGTGGTAGTAGAGTCCCATGTTCCCTCCAAAGCTTGTAACTGGAAAAGTATCAAACTGGCCTCCTGTTGGGATTTCCCCATGCAACTGATTATAGGACACATCAAATATGGATAGGAAACTCAGTTCCACTAGTGAATGTGGTATTTCTCCTGTGAGTTTGTTGTGAGACAAATCCAAAGTCTCCAACATTGTCATTCCTGATAACAGGTGAGGAATGGGTCCTGAAAGGCTATTCTCTTTCAGATCCAGAACATGTAGGCCTTTCAGGTTACCAAAACCTGGCCATATTGGTCCTTGAAGCTTGTTGTAACTGAGGACTAAGGTTGGTCGGAAACTTGAAACTTTTTTGTACATTCTATGATTCTCACTAAGGTAAAAGTGAAAGATGGGAAGGGTTTCGCTTTCATCTACTGAGAAATTGCTGTACTGGAGGCCCAACAACATGGTTAAGCTCTGTGGTATTGTGCCAGTGAAAGAGTTGTTTGACAAGTCCAAGTAGTAGAGATTGTCAAACTTGCCAATCCATAAAGGAATGCTTCCACTGAGATGATTACTTGACAAATCAAGCATCTGCAGCTTCTTGCATGTACTCAACCACTCTGGGATTGAACCCTTGACCTGACTGTTGGCTAGGATAAAAACCTTGAGATTACTGAATACAAGATTTTGACCTTGTGGCACTTCTTCATCATAGAAGTTCCCCGGAAGTACAAGCAAACTCAAGTTCTTGCAGTGGCTTAAAATCTCTAGCGTTGCAGACAGATTATGCAGGCTGGAGTTTGAAAGTGAGAGTTGGGTTAGGGACTGAAGGTTCTTGAAGTCAGCCGGAATAACAGAATTCATATTGTTACGGGAAAGACTGAGTGCTTCCAATCTTGGGCAATTTGATAGACTACCAGGGATTGGACCATTGAAATCATTAAAACCAAGACCAAGGGTGGTAAGATTTTTCATTGCAGAGCAATTCAAATTAATTGAACCACTCAAAGAGTTGTTATTCAAAATGAGCATTTGAAGAGATGGATAATTTACCAGTGTTTCCGGCAACTGACTAGTGAATTTATTTGACTCAGCGGAGAAAACCTCAAGCCTTGTGAGGCTCCCAAAGATATCAGGAAGAATTCCATAAAATCCATTGTTGGAGACGTCCAATTCCACTAGACTAGAAAGTTTACCAACTCCCTCCCTCAGTGGCCCAGATAGCTTATTATCCTGCAGGTATAGTACACTCAAATTTTGCAGCTGAAAGATACTCTCTGGAAGGCTTCCTGACAAACCATTTCCATTGATGGACAGATGCTGAAGAGAGGAACATTCACCCAAATTTTCAGGAATCTCACCAGAAAAGAGGTTACTTGACATTTTAAGTACTCGAAGCTGTTTTGAAAAGGTACATATAGCTGCATTTATAGTACCACCAAAATCATTATTGCTCATATCTAAGACCTCCAAGTTTTCTAGACGAAACAGCTTATCAGGGAGAAAGCCTTGGAGGAAATTCTGAGAAAGGTTTAAAACTCTTAGTTCATCCAAACCTGCTAAAGAGTCACAGATTTTGCCAGTAAGTCTTCTGCTTCCAAGTTCCAAGCGAACCACCCTTCTTGTGCTACCAGGCAAGCCATCACATGTGACACCAGACCAAGTGCAATAATTAGTGGTAGCAGTGCAGTTCCAGTCCAGAATAGCTGATTCTAAGCAGTTATAGAATCCAGTCAAGGCTTTCAAATCATTGGGGTTACTGGTGAAGTTGTGGGGTTCATGAGAACATGTCCCAGAACTGACCAATGACATGAAAAGGAAAGACAAAATGAGACTAAGAAATGCCATTGAAATGTGGGAAAAAAATTCAAGAAAATAAAGCATCTAAGACTGTCCTAAGAATCAGTAATAATGACTTATCTGAGTTATCTCAGAGCACATGGTTGGTAGTTCAGTGTTTGACATTGAGCACACATAAGACACAAAATGTCTACCTTCTACAGCATAATAACAACCGAGTCACCGTTATGGCATTAACGTATACATCACTTCGCCTTTGAAATTCAACGAAACAGCTTTGCTCATGTTGCTGGCTTTCGAGTGTTGACCTCGTCTTTGTAAAATTCAGTGATGCCCCTTACTCAAGTAAAAAACATACGTTAAAAACATAATTGCACACCAAATTTTTCATACCATTTTCAAACAAGTGATTGGTGATCTATATGTATAATGCGGTGGTTAGATAAGATAATTAATTATTTGTGATCGGTGTATCATGACATTATGCGGTCAATAATGATATATGTGTGAATAATAACAAACGTTAAAAATTATTATGCCCTTTTCTTCATCATGCATGTGTGCCTAGTATTTGCACCTGGAGTTTCCTTGTAAGATAGATAAAGCAAACGAGATTATTTAAAACAAATTGTCACATAAAATATTAAAAAACACATGCAAGGTCAAAATAACCTGATGCATTTTATATGCTCCATTTGAATTATTTTTTGAAACTATTAAATAAATATCACGGCCAAAATTTTTATGTTGAATTCTGCTTTCTCACACTGCTATAATACAATTAGTAAATAGGATTGTTAAGAAAGTCCCGTAAATATCAAATTAGAAGTCTACCATCTATTTACCTAAAAAATTAAAGCTACGAGGTTGATTGAAACCACGTATATATAAGTGATTCCTCTTCTTTATTTAAATTATCTAATGGAAACTGAATTTCATCACAAGCCTTTTCCATGCGTGCAAAAGATTTGAACAACTCACCGAAATTAGCACCAATATATATATATATATATATTAGCAATTTTGGGCTTTCCAACAAGAAATTTGACATTTAATGACAGTAAAAAACTGTGGGTATAGCACCAGAATACCTATACCAACGGCGAACATATTTTGTAAAATCTGATAAACTATAGACATTTTTTTTATCGTCCCCTTATAGTGCCAGTTTGTCTTATTCCTTTGTACATTTACGCCCTTTCATATTTATCTCTTTGTAATAAGTGGAGAACATGCAAAACAATGTAAGATGTCACGTTGATGAGTTAGTATTTTCATTTTTATTCCTTTTTTTTTTTACCTAGTTTCATATATATGGATTAAACATAGTTATGAACTACTCGAAAATTCATCATAGATTTAAGAAAATACTAAATTTAATTA
The DNA here is from genome assembly GCA_031216105.1 of Dalbergia cultrata. Lineage (NCBI taxonomy): Eukaryota > Viridiplantae > Streptophyta > Magnoliopsida > Fabales > Fabaceae > Dalbergia > Dalbergia cultrata. Next base: position 21,171,634 of record CM062353.1, on the reverse strand, counting down.
CTATAAAGTTGAGGAATTATTTGTGATTTATGTGCGTGTGAATTAATGTCATTGTGTGAATTAAATGGCTATAAACTGTAAAGAAAACTCTCAAGAGCAAAATAATGCCATTTGTTGTACCTGAGAATGCTGTCAAATTCTTCGAGACTGTTTTGGTTATCTATGACGAAAATTTTGGGGTCAACCACCATAGGCCACATCTGAGCTGAGCTGACCAGGAAGATGAAGACCTGCTCAGCCACGTCAAACGAGCCTGAGGCTTGGCGTACGTGATGGCTATTGGTGATTTCAGAAGCCATACGTGCTGCCCATGACGCTCTATGTCCTTCCAGTGTAAGATGTTTTTAGCCAGTAGCATATGTATAAATTCTAAAATTTTAGATGTGGAAAAGCGATGTTGGTATTTGTATATGATGCATGTGCCGTCTAACAACTCGGATGCTGATCTCTAGGTCCCGTTTGGCTCACACGTTAGAATAAGAGTTGATAGTATAAAATTTGATAGAATACGATCAGATAAATTTTTAATATAGTGTTTGGTATAACACTGTATAAGATATTATATTTTATATTCTGTAATATCATTATTTATTTACAAATAATTCTAATACTATAAATAAATATTAAATAAAAATAAAATAATAATTTTTATTAATTATTTAAATAAAGTTTTTAAATATTATATTTATGTAAATGTTTATTAAGTAAATTTTAATTTATATTAAATGCTATTATTTATTTCAATATTTTTAATTATTTATATATTTTAATATTTTCCATTTTTAATCATAATTATTTGAACTTAAATTATTAATTAATCCGTACTTTTATATTACACTAGTCTTGTGCCCTGTACAATACATAGAATAAAATTAAATAAATTTTAATTTTAATTTATGGAATGAATATATTAAAAGGCATTGTCTAAAAATAGTAAAGATGTTAATAACGTTACAACATAATAATAAATTAAAATTAATTTATCTAACAAAGGAAAAATATTATATGACTAATGGTATAAAGAATTTATCATACACAACGTTGTACCATCAGAGTTTTGGTTTTCTCCTGTAGAAGTTGCATTAAACTAAAATAAAATATAAAAAATTTTAAAATAATCAATTTCAATAATAAATTATAACAAATGATCTTAAAGTGAAAATCAAGAGTATATAATTAACATAACTTACTTTTAAACTGATTTTAAACCTTTTTTTGAAAGATAATTTCAAACTGAAATTAATCTAGATAAAAAGTAATTTTAAAAGAATTTATTAGTTATTAAACAATATATTTTAAATTGATCTCATTCTATCTACATATCTGATTTTTCATGATTATCAAATACTCATTTAATCATCAAATATGTACCATCCATTTAAGATCTAATTTTATTGTAATTATTATTTAAAATTTAATTTTATAGGATCAAATTTAAAATTTAAAAAATTATGTTGATTGTGAAGAAAATTTATCAATAAGTAGTTATATGTTACATGTTTGAATAATTTCCTTTTTTAATAAGTATTTCAAAATTTTGAATTATAGCATGATTTAGAAGTTGCCAAATGGCATAAGTTTTCTGATAATGGTCTTTAAATGTTAATAGTGTAGACATTATTTATCATTTATTAGCTCATATCCTTGTTTGCTTTAAATTTCTTATTAAATCGATATATATTGCTTAAGCTTGATTGAACACGGTATTTTTGTAGATCACTAGCATACTTTTATTCAATCCTTATGGACACGATACTCTTTGATTGTCCAGGGTATCCACCATCGACAACAGTGACTAATCTCTTCTGGGTGAGAGCTCCATTAAGGGGGTAAAACTTTAGTCACAAGAATTTCTTCATACACACTGTCAGGATTCAAATTCCTAACTAGATGATTAATTCAGGAACCCATCTAGTTATCAAGTGTATTATGCCTCGTGGTTTGCCAAAGCCCCTTTTGAAATCATATTTTCCAACATACTGATTATGAATTGAAGATAGGAATCTTAGCAGAGTTAGGCAGCCAACAGAGATGTTGCTCTCTCTGATTTTTTTTTTTTTTTTTCATTATCCTTTCAATTTCAATTCCATTAAAGAAACACTAGACATATACATAGGGCAATAAAAGTTGAAAATAAAAAGTGCTCTAGGCATACTATTTTTGAGCTGAACTAGCAAGGACAAGATACATGTTCGGATGTTCTCAAAGGCTTTGTATACATTTTCTCTATTACCTAAGATATTGAACAGTGAAAGATGGTGAATTTTATAATCAACAAGGTTATGTGTATTAGAAAATTACCATTAAAAACAAAATCTTGTAAGCATAATTTCAAGAGAGACTATACGAGGAATACAACACTTAGCTGTTTCATGTTGTATATCAGGCCAGGAAATATTTTTTGATCATATAGCAACTTAAATCAAACTTCATGTTTAAGTGGAAAGATATCAAAAACCAGTATTTACTAAGAACCGTGCAATTTACAGAAGTTTCATAAAGTAAAAGTCATGCACTGTATTATTCATGAAATATTCTCATATAATTTTAAAGGGCAATGGGACACTCTACTATAAAGTAAATATATTCCAACACTACTCTTTTGTCGTGCACACTACTCGAGTCGTAAGTCTTACTTAAGGAAGATAAAAATTAACCAAATATTACTAATATATGATGTATCTAAATATGTATACAAATTTAAAATATAATAATAATAAAACAATTAATTTGATCTATATAAGTGATATAACAATCAATTAAAAATAGCATATTAACTTATGTTGTTTAACCTATATTTTTCCAGAAAATGCTTACATAATTTCTGGTGAGGTGGTTAGTTAAAACTTTCTTTGAAATGATAACTTCAAAATTCAAATTCCCAGCACTAGACGCGAAGTTCACCTAGAGCTACAATCTGTTCTTTCCATGATCAACCACTTTTGAATTATGTGTCTTGACTTTGAAAACCCAGGTTTGAGTCCTTAGTTATGTTGGGGAGAGCGTTGACGGCAAAAATGAACCAGTCACACCGGTTAACTCGTGATGGATTGAATGGGTTATAAGTCAAATGTTACACTAGTTTTGGAGACTTGAGTGGACTAGCCAAGGATTGATTTACATTAACTTATCACGACTTAACTGGTCTTCCTTGATTTCTGAAATGTTTGTATCAACCATCTTCTGATGCATATATAGATAAAATTATCTATGTAGCTTTGCATATTGATTTCGGACAAAATCATTGTGTGTTGTCGTGTAATTTTGACTCCATCAATGTTGTAATTAGTTCTATTAAGGTGTGTCATTGCATGGACAAAAGGGTACAGTCACAGTTCAGAATATAATTACTGAGTTAATATTTACATCTGTCTAGATCATTACTAAAAGTACATTAATAATTTTATCCACCGGGGCTAGCTAAGCAACTACAAGTCTACAACCACCTTTGAAAGATACGAAAGCCAAATTCCAAATGCAAACAGTAGAGTCTATGAAACATCCATCCAGAAGAGAAACACATGGCAACGGTGATAACAAAACCAGCAAAAGCACCTAATCCAAATGGATAACCAATGATCTCCAGCTTCTGGTCATCACGCTGAGAAGGCTTATCTGGCAGAGAAGGCATAGAACCTGAAGAACCATAATGGTAGTAGAGTCCCATGTTCCCTTCTAATGGTATCAGAATACTTAAGAAGACGGGGTTGAATTAAGTATTCCTTTAAAAATTTTCTGCACACTTAACACACAATCAGAAAGTTCAGTCAAGTTGTCTCCTGTTATGATAGGAGATTTTTGCAACGGTTATGATAAAGCTGATTTAGAAACTAACTAAAAAATAATTACTTTATCTAAAAGAACAAGTCGGAAGGTGGTTTATCAAAAAATATACTCAGTCTTTCCACGAAATTAGTTTAAAAGGATTTTGATGAAGCTTGCATTAAGCAGAATAATTAAGAAAATTCAAAAGCTGAATCAGTTTTATAGGTTGTTCTAGCAAATAAATTTACATTAGCACTTTAATCAAATTTTCAACTCTCCGATTAACAGAAACATATATAAAAACAATTAAAAAAAATTAAGAAAGAAAGGGAGAGAAATTGACACACGTATTTATACTGGTTCGGATCTCCAACTTAGATCTTACATCCAGTCTTCACCCTCCTGGTGAGTGTATCCACTATCAATTTGCACAACAAGTACACACACTGAGTATTCTTTATCCAAGCTTTACCCAAGTAGTCTTTTCAATGAACCTCTCCAAGCTCAATCAACTAGTTTATCTTCACAAGATAAACCTTTACAACAACACTGTTTGAATATTATTTGTTGTTTCTCTCACAAAGATATATATCACAATACAACAGCTTTCAAATACACTCTCAGTACAAGATACTATTACTAATATAGCAACTGAGAGAGAAGAGGAATCTAAGTTTAAACTTGAATTTCGAACTTTGAATGTAGTAGAAGTGTAGCACTTGGTTCTTGATTTTTCCTCTTATCTTTGATGTCTTCCAAGCTCACCTTTATAGGAGGGTGAGAGTTGTTTTGACCGTTGGAAGCTTGGAGAGCAGAATGATATTTCTTTTTGCTGTAATTTTTCTTTTTTGATGTGGTCCTTCTATTTTGGTGATGGAGGCTGCTCATTCTTTTTGTCTTAGTTGCTGTGCACTCTTGTTGAAACACCAAGAGAGAAATGAACGTTGAGCATGAGAGAGAGAGAGTCCTTTGACTTGTTTCTTTATTTCTCATAGACAACAACAACAGCACAAATGTTTTATTCACTTCAACAAGCAAGGTTTCGTAGGTTGCTAAGTTTGCCATTTTTAGCAAACACTCTTCTGCACTCTTTCTCCTTTTTCTGCCTTTATCATAGTTATACTCATAATGCCAGCTCAAGTCATTGGTTTTCTCAAACAAAGAACCATCAGCATGTATCAATCAATTTCAAATAAAAGCTGAAACACTAAACAAAATTATCAGAAAGTTCAGCAAAGGTAATTAATCTAATTTAATCAAAGATTAATATAATTACCTCAAGGTGTTTTGTCATCATCCAAGGATACATAAACCAACACCTTCAAAGCTTGTAACTGGAAAAGTATCAAACTGGCCTCCTGTTGGGATTGCCCCATGCAACTGATTATAGGACACGTCAAAAATAGACAAGAAACTCAGTTCCAGTAATGAATTTGGTATTTCTCCTGTGAGTTTGTTGTGCGACAAATCCAAAGTCTCCAACATTCTCATTCCCGATAACTGAGAAGGAATGGGTCCTGAAAGGCTATTCTCTTTCAGGTCCAAGACATGTAGGCCCTTCAGGTTACCAAAACTTGGCCATATTGGTCCTTGAAGCTTGTTGTAACTGAGGGCTAAAGTTGGTGGGAAACTTGAAACTTTTTTGTACGTTCTACGATTCTTAGGAGTGCAAAACTGAACGAGAAGACTTCCACTCGCATCCAATGAGAAATTCCTGTACTGGAGGCCCAACAACATGGTTAAGCTCTGTGGTATGGTGCCTGTAAAAGAGTTATTTGACAAGTCCAAGTAATAAAGATTGTCGAAGTTGCCAATCCATGAAGGAATGCTTCCACTGAGATGATTCCCTGTCAGATCCAGCAACTGCAGCTTCTTGCATCCGCTTAACCAATCAGGGATTGAACCTTTGATCTGACTGTTGACCAGAATAAAAACCTTGAGATTACTGAATACAAGATTTTTACCTTGTGGCATTTCTTCATTGTAGAAGTTATCCGAAAGTGAAAGCACACTCAAGTTCTTGCAGTGAGTTAAAATCTCTAGTGTTGCGGACAAATTATGTAGGCTGGAGTTTTCAAGTGCGAGTGCGGTCAGGGACTGAAGATTCTTGAAGTTGTCAGGAATCCCAGAATTGAAATGGTTAAATCCAAGAGCAACTACTTCCAAACTTTTGCAATTTGATAGACTACCAGGGATTGGACCATGGAAATCATTAGCAAAAAGACTAAGGTATATAAGATTTTTCAATGCAGAGCAACTCAAATTAATTGAACCACTCAAAGAGTTGTTGGTCAAAATAAGCATTTGAAGAGATGAAGAATTCACCAGTGTTTCGGGCAACTGACCAGTGAATTTATTTGAGTGAGCAGAGAAAACCATAAGCCTTGTGAGGCTTCCAAAGATATCCGTAAGAATTCCAGAAAACTCATTATTGGAAATGTACAATGCCACTATATTTGAAAGCTTCCCAAACCCCTTACTCAGTGGCCCAGATAGCTTGTTATCATGCAAGTATAGTCCACTCAAATTTGCAGCTTAAAGATGCTATCTGGAAGGCTTCCTGACAAACCATTTCCATTGATGGACAGATGCTGAAGAGAGGAACAGTCACCCAAATTTTTAGGAATCTCACCAGAAAAAAAGTTACTTGACATCTTTAGTACTCGAAGCCGTTTTGAAAAGGTGCAGATAGCTGTATTTACAGTGCCATCAAAATGATTATTGCTCAAGTCTATCTCCTCCAACTTTTGTAGGTGAAACAACTTATCAGGAAGAAAGCCATAGAGGAAATTCTGAGAAAGGTTTAAGACTCTTAGTTCATCAAAACCTGCTAAGGAGTCACAGACTTGGTTATAATAGGAGTTATGCATAAAATTCCACTATTCAATGATGACTCTAATGATAAATGTGAAACTGTCTTTATCTGAAATCTGAATTGTTAACTTCATAGCCTTGTATTCTTTGTTTTTTCGGCCCAATTGTATACAGAGAGGCATTTGTTGGCATGTGCATGCACAAATAAACCTCAATATTTAACTCTCAGCTCTAGAAATAGGTTTGTTTCTTTTCTTAATTAGGTCTGCTTGAAGAATCAAACCCAGCATGTGCTCAAACAAAAACTTTGTTGATTATAATTTTCATAAAAAATGCTCTGCGGGATAGATGTCATAAATTTGAACGAACTGATCTTTACTTCTCTCTGAATATTAATATTTACCGTGATAACCTATTTTTTTGTTTTTTTGGAGTTCAGGAAAAGAGGAAGTAGTGAACTTTTAGTGTCTCTTCTTCTGCTAGGATTGAATGATGGAAATCAAATAAATGAAAAAAAAAAATAGAAGCTCCTTGTTCAACAAGCAGCTAGCAATTGAAGTATAAAATTCCCTGCCATCTGATAATTTACTTCCTGATCAATGTTTATTAGTGTGCGTTCAAAACTTCAAATTGTTTAATGATGAACATAGAAAATGGGAGGAGTCCTAGCATCTTTTCTTTTGTGCATTCCCTAATCCCTACCCTATCAGCTGATTTTGCACTAAATTTTCCCGCCATACATGGAGATCAGTTTTCAAACCAAGGTGGCAGCATGTGCAATGATAGACATTCATCTGTTGTGTTATCAATGCATGTTGTCATAGTGTTATACAAATTTGGTATCAAATATTCATGTGGTGGAAACATATATGCAGAAACATTGATCATGGATAATTGAATGTGTTCTAATCAAGAGCCCGTGGATCTTTTGCAGTGTAAATGCAAGAGGGGCATGTTGAATAAGGAGACACTACAAATAGAACTCTCTTTATTATTTCTTGAATAATTTTATACTTTTGTACATTAGAGCACACTAACACTTGTACTTTCACTCACTTTGAGCACCTAACTCAAGAGACATCTGCACACTCTCAAGCACTCTCTAATGCTTCTCACTAGCACTTGCTAATGCACTCATTCATGCACACTACACAAATAATCCTCTTGCCTATTTATAGGCTTCCACCTTCTCAATGGACGGTGGAGATTAATTCTAATGGATGGTCTAGATTGCACATCTAGAACCTTCTCACTCTCTACACATATCTTCACATTTCTAGAACCATCTCTACATATCTACTAAGGATATTCTAGATGACTCTTACATGTCTCTAGAAGCTTCTAGATAGTTCTACGTATCTCTAAAAGCTTCTAGATAATTCTACATATCTCTACATGCTTCTAGATGGTTCTACATATCTCTACATGTTTCTAGATAGTTCCACATGATTCTACATTGTTCTTCATGATTCCACAAGTTTCTAGAATCTTCTCATGTTGGTGCCAAACTCCTAGACATATCTAGTGTTGATTTTTCAAGGCATTCCTGTGCTGCAAAGAGGCGGCAAACCGTTTGATACGCAGTGGTGGAGGTCGAATTATATTGTTAAGTTCATCGATTGTGGCTGCACTAAGACCAAATTTTGGGGCATATGCAGCATCCAAAGCAGCTGTCGAGGCCATGACACACATTCTGGCAAAAGAGCTGAAGGGAACAGGGATTACAGCTAACTGTGTTGCACCTGGGCCAATTGCAAGTTTGCAACTGAAATGTACTCTGCCGGGAAGACTGAAGAGCAGGTGAAAGCGAATATTGCTTAGTCTCCACTCAGTAGGCTTGGTGAGCCCAAGGATGTAGCCCCTTTGGTTGGATTTTTGGCAACTAATGCTGGTGAGTGGGTTAATGGTCAGGTTATTCGTGTTAATGATGGCTATGTTTCTTAGCTTTTGTCTGTACTGTTCTAGATCCTCTGTCATGTATGGTGTGTACAAAACCTATGAAAAGCAACTGAAACGATTGCTGTGAGTAATTTCTTGATAATGGTTATGACAGATAATCATGCCTCTTAAATGAAATATCATAGTTTGTTCTCTTGGTATCTAGAAGCTTTCGTTCATGGTCTTAATTTTTATCAGTGTGTGTTTAGGGTGGGCAGGGGATGATAAAATTCCAAGTTGTGTCATTTGTATTTGTCATCTCACACCGCATCTACCGTTGAATGAGAAATAGTTCTCATTGAAGTTGGGTACACACCTCATCTAATGGTGAATAGGATATGAGTTGCACGATATCGTTCACTCGATGAGTATAAATAACACTTTTCTAAAATGCCTGTGCTGTTGATTAAGAACATCTTAATGCTCGGAAGGACATAGAGCATCATGGGCAGCATTTATGGCTTCTGAAATCACCAATATCTATTACACTCATGCCTCAGGCTCGCTTGACGTGGCTGAGCTGGATCTTCATCTTTCTGGTCTGGTCAACTAGGCTATGGTGGCTGACCCAAAAAATGTCACCATAGATAAGCTAAACAGTCTGGAGGAATTTGACAGAATTCTCAGGTATAACAATCGGCATTATTATAGTCAAGTTTATTCTTCAGTTTATAACCACTTAATTCACACAATGACATTAACTCTCACACACACACACATAAAGCACATTTAATCACTATTTTTCATAATAAATTTAGTATTTTCTTAAATCTGGGGTAAATATTTTTATTATTGTATACCTTTGTAGAATTTCTCAATATCTTAATTGTTCACCCCATTTTTTTTTATCGGGAGTCAAAATTTTCCTAGGATGACATGCTTTATAGATATGAAACTAGGTCAAAAAAAGAATGTATATGAAAATACTGATTAATTCATCGATGTGTCATCTTGTCATGTTTTGTAATATTCTCTATTTACTGCAAGAAGATGATTATGAAATGGCGTAATTCTACAAGGCAATTAGGCAAACAGGAAAGCGGAAATTGTTAATATGGTGCTAACTTCAGTTGTTCAATAATCACATCATTTGTATGCATGGCTTCCATTTTTCGGTAGTAATATTTTTTGTCACAAATGGAAACTTCTAATTTGAGGAACGGTTATTGTCACTCTTACTCAACTATCTTTTTGTTTAGTAGTCTTAAAATGTCCTTCTTTCTTTTACAATTAAACTAATTATATATTGCTAGTTCAATATTATTCAAAATTATTATTATTATTTTCAAAATATTATTTTAATCCTACATTATTTTTTCTTATATTTTTTATTTGGTGAAAAACTTTTCCATAACAGTTTTGAATAATAATAATAATAATAATAATAATAATTATTATTATTATATTAGTTTTACTCAATTTAATTTTAAAATATTTAATATTGATTATTAAACATTTTTTAACGTGCAAGATATATAAATGTAATGAGAATGTAATATCACATTAAGATCTGTATGTTTCGTTACTGTATACAATTTGTTTCAAATAGTTTCAAATGCTATCTATAACAAATATTGCATTGCCTTTCAATGTTTTTTAATTCATTAATCATCTAATAATATAATAATAAATATGTTAGAAAATAAAAGAATTTAATTCTGATCTAAAAAAACGATGTAAAAAAATTATTGTTTTTTTAACTTATCATCAAAAAGGGGTGGCGGTAAATAATTTAAAATTTTAAAGATTAAATATTAAACTGCTGTTTTAATAATAATAATAATAATAATAATAATAATAAGGATTTAAATATACTTTTAGTCCATATAATTATAGGCTATTTTAATTTTAGTTCCTCTAATTTTTTTTGGGTTAGTTTAAGTCCCAAATTTTTCTAATATTATTTTCCCTATCATTAGTTTATGTTGTAAGTAGTAATATTTATAAAGATCAACGGAAGATTTTGAAGATGTTTATAATGATATAAATACAAACATTTCAATGTTTGTAAGTACTAAATACATATTTGAACCTATTTTTAGGGACTTAAATATAAAGTGCAAGGAAAAAAAAATATAATACTAGAAAAAGAGGGACCAAATGCCAAAATTTTATTTAGCATATCTAAAATCAAAATGATCGATATATATCATCATTAAAGTAAGCCTAATAATAAATTTACAGAAAATAATTATGAAATAGTTTTTCACCAAATAAACATAGAAGCACAAATAATACAATATTAAAAGAATATTTTGAGTTTGAATAACATTGAAGTTTAATTGTGGAATAGAACAAAGGAATATTTTAGGACAATTAAATAAAAAGATAGTTGAGTAGAAGTGACAATAACTAAAAAGGAGTGACAATAGCATTTCCCCTAATTTGATTGTTATGGGATTTCTTTCATAACAATCCTATTTATTAATTGTGTTTTGAGTTATATGTAACAGCTGAACTCAATATAAAAAAATTTGGCAGTGATATCTATTTAATAGATTCCAAAGGAATTTAAATGGAAAATATAAAATACATCAGGTTATTTGACCCGGCATGTGCTTATTAATTTTTAATATGACAATTTGTTATAAATAATAGTATTTGCTTTACCTATCTTACAAGAAAACCCTAAGGCTTTCAAATCACTGGGATCACTAGTGAAGTTCAGGGATTCATGAGTACAAGTCCGAAGACTGATCAATGACACCAAAAGGACATACAAGAAGAGGCTAAGGAATGCCATTGAACTATCACTATGGAATGGAAAGAACATGAAATGGATTGGTCAGAATCAGTGCTGATAGACAATTAATCTGATTTATCTCAGAGCAAATGGTTGATATTTTTGACAAAGGGGGCACATATAAGATTGAAAAAATGGTTGCAATATATATAACAATAGCCTTCACCTAAAAATCACTGTTACTTGTAAAAAAAAAAAAAAAGAAATCAATATCACTTCGTCATTGAACTTGATCGAAATTTTTTCCCTCACAAGTTACTGACTTACTGGGGTTCCAAGGGAGGGTTTGACAAAGGGGACACATAAGACATGGTCTGCAATATGACAACCTGGTCACTGTCATGACATGAATACATGGCTTCGTTCAGGGTTTCACATGCATTCAATTTCAACGAAGTTTATTTTTTTCACGAGCTGCTGAGTTCCATGTGTCCATCCAAGTGAAAATCAGATATGACCTTTCGATGGATCTTGCATGAAGGAAACTTCACTTTTCGTTTTCGGTACGTTGTTGGAAGTGGAACACCCCCAAACTGAAGGCCTTGTCTAAAGTCAATGCGGAGTGATCTTGGTTTTTAGCTGTTGGGGGATGTGATGAGATGTAATAGTGTGCTCTTGTTTTTGGTCTGTGATTTTTCTTCTAGCTCCCCTTGGCCGGTTCCTTTTTATTAAAAAGTTTAACATTGTCCATAGATAAGACCTGGATAGTCTTTATAATTCTTTGGAAAGCTACACAATTTATGTTAGCTTTTGCAGTGTATTTAAATGGTGTTGAGTTCTTCTAAGATTTTTCTTGTACAGAGTTTTTGCTTTTGTTTGATGTTTGTTCTCAATAATGGGTTAAATTCACATTAATTTACAACCTAGATATAGACTTTTAATTATAATTGGCATACTAATAAAACTAATTTATTGATGTTTATTTAAGTTATTTACATATCCATGCGAAATAGAGGATGAAAAAGATCTCTAGGACTTTTAACTTTGGTTGTCTTTCATTTTTAGGTGTGTTATTGTTTTCTTAATTACTAGCTCATTTTCTTGTTTGCTTTTAAATCGATATTGTTTAAACCTAAACACGGTATTTTAGTTGATTGCTAGCATAGTTCTATTCAATTCATGTGGACATGATACTTTTTTACTTATTACTATATTACTTGAGTGACCTATGCATTTGCGGCGTTTTACATGCTTTTATAGGCGGTCATTACTTGCCACTCACCCCGTTGATCTTATTGGCTTCTACATTTTCACTACTCAAATTAAAAAGTTCAGCATACTTTGCTTAAAGACTATTCATGTGCAATTTTTTTCTGAGGCAAAAATATTACATGGATTTTGTGTCAATCCACAGGCTACTACAAATCAAGTTTGGAATTAACATTGCAACTAATGATAATTTGCACAAGGCCATAAAGTATCATATAGTTGGAGATTAATCTTCCTTCTAAGATATCTTAGTCTAATGAAGCTACCCCTAGATGAATCAACAAGTACCAAAAGAATTTTATGCTAAATGTAAGCATTGAAGAGCTCTCTTATCATTGAGATATTATGATGCTATGCCTGCTCCGTTGTTGATGAATGTGCAGCTCTTATTCAATTTTATATATATATAAAGTGTAAGCATTGAAAGCAAGTAAGCGTGTTATACTGTTATGCATGTTTTGGATACTAAAAATGCATATAGCATGGTTTGCTCCCAAACTAAATTTACCAAACCAAAGCACCTTTTTCTTTTGCTGCCTAGGATATTTATCATTGACAAAAGTGACTAATCATGACAATGAGGGAGCTCCGTTCAAGGGATAAACCTCTAGCCACAAGATCCTCTCCATACACATTGTTAGGATTCAAACCCGTAACTATATATTTAAGGAATCTAATTAGCTACCAACCGTGTTAGACGTTGTGGTTTCCTGAAGCCCCTTTTGAAGTCATATCTTTCAACATACTAATTATGAATTGACGAAAAAAATCTTAGCAGAATCAAGATTTAGGCTGCTAATAGAGATATTGCTCTCTCTGATTTTTTTTCATTATCCTTTCAATTTCAATTCCATTAAAGAAACACTAGACATATACGTAGGGCAATAAAAGTTGAAAATAAAAAGTGCTCCAGGCATACTGTTTCTGAGCTGCACTAGCAAGAATAGGATACATGTTCGGATGTTCTCAAAGGCTTTGTATACATCTTCTTTATTACCTAAGATATTGGACAGTGAAAGATGGTGAATTTTAGAATCAACAAGTTTATGTGCATTAGAAAATGAACATAAAAAACAAAATCCTGTAAGCATAATTTTTCCAGAGACTGTATAAAAAATATAACACTTAGCTGTTTCATGCTATATATCAGGCTAGGAAATATCTTTTGATCATATAACAACTTAAATCATACTTCAGGTTTTAGTGGAAGGATATCCAAAACCAATATTTACTAAAAGCCGTTCAATTTACAGAAGTTTCATAAAGTCATGCATTGTATTATTCATGAAAGATTCTCATGTAATTTTATAGGGCAACAAATAGGAGTATTTAATATATGATGTATCTAAATATGTATATGAATTTAAAAAATAATAATAATAAAACAATTAATTTAATCCGTATGTGTGGTATAACAATCAATTAAAAATACCACATTAATTTATGTTGTTTAACCTTTACTTTTTAAGAAAATGCTTACATAATTTCAGGTGAGGTGGTCAGTTAAAACTTTCTTTGAAGTGATAACTCCAAAATTCAAATTCCCAGCACTCCACGCGAAGTTCACCTAGATCTACAATATGTTTTTTCCATGATCAACCACTCTTGAATTATGTGTCTTGACTTTGAAAACCCAGGTTTGAGTCCTTAGTTGTGTTGGGGAGAGTTTTGGTAGCAAAAATGAACCAGTCAGACCGGTTAACTCGTGATTGGTTGAATGGGTTATAAGTCTAATGTTACACCAGTTTTATCATATTGCAACTTAAATCAGACTTTAGGTTTTAGAGGAAAGATATCAAAAACCAGTATTTACTATAAGAGCGGTGCAATTTAGGCTGTTTCGTAAAGTAAAAGTCATGAACTGATTCATGAAAGATTCTCACGTAGTTTTAATAGTTTAATGGTTTATAAGCCAAATTTCAACACCAGTTTTGGAGACTTGAATGGACTAGCCAACGATTGATTTGCTTTTAACTTAGCACAACTGACTAGTCGTCTTTGATTTCTGAAATGTTTGCATCAACCATCTTTTCATATATCTACTTATACATGTGGTTCAACAATTATCTATGTTATCAAGTATTTTAATTTATTATGAATCCGAATTTGAAACTTCTTGCTTCATATTATACTATTCTAGTTTTGGTTCGATTGAGGCTGCATCTTGGTTTGGATCAAAATCATTGTGTTGTCGTGTGATTTTGACTCTCTCACTTATTGTAATCAGCTCTATCAAGGAGTGTTAATGCATAGATAAAAAACCACAACTACAGTTTAAATTATAATTACATAGAGTTAATATAGTACATCTCTAGGTCATTACTAAGTAATTTTTTAATTTTAACCACAGGAGCTAACTAAGAACATGAAATGGATTGGTCAGAATCAGTGCTGAAAAGCTGTTAATCTGATTTATCTCAGAGCAAACGGTTGATATTTTGTCAAAGGGCACACATAAGATTAAAAAAATGGCTGCAATATATATAACAATAGTCTTCACCTAAAAATCACTGTTACTAAACCAAAAAAAGAAAAAATCACTGTCACTTCGTCATTGTAACTTGATCGAAATTTTTTTCCGCGCAAGTTACTGACTTACTGGGGTTCCAAGGGAGGGTTTGACAAAGAGGACACATAAGACATGGTCAGCAACCTGGTCACTGTCACGACATGAATACATGGCTTCGTTCAATTTTACATGCATTCAATTTCAACGAAATTTTTTTTTATTTTTTATGCATGAGCTGCTGGGTTCCATGTGAGAAGACCTTTCAATGGATCTTGCATGAAGGAAACTTCACTTTTAGTTTTCGGTACATTGTTGGAATTGGAACACCCCCAAAACTGAAGGCCTTGTCTAAAGTCAATGCGGAGTGATCTTGGTTATTACTTATTAGCTGCTGGGGGATGTGATGAGATGTGATAGTGTGCTCTTGTTCTTGGTCTGTGATGTTTCTTCTAGTTCCCCTTGGCCGGTTCCTTTTTATTAAAATGTCCCACATTGCCTAGAGGTAACAGATAGATATTCTTTATTTGGAAATTCCGGGGCATTTCAGCAAGTTTTTGCGGTGTATTAAAAGGTCCCACAGGATTGAGTGCTTTTAAAATTTTTCTTGTACAGAGATTTTGTTTTTCCGTTGCTTTCGCTGGGCTTTAATTTGTATTGTCAAAGTTGAGCCTGTCTTGTCATATTTGCTTATTCAAGAGGTCTTCCATTTCAGATCGGAAAAAAAAAAAAAAAGAGGCCTTCTATTGCTTTCACCAAACCTTTTGCTACTCTCGGTTTGGCCTTACTCATTGTTAATTTACCTAGATATAGGCTTTTAATTATAATTTATATGCTAATAAAACTAATTTAATGGTGTTTATTCAAGTGATTTACATGTTCAAGTGAAGTAGAGGATGAAAAAGATATCCACCATCAATAGCAATAACTAATCTCTTCGATGTGGGAGCTTCTCTTAAAAGATAGACCACTAATCACAAAACCATCTTCATACACACTGTTAAAATTCGAACTTTTAACTAGATACTTAAGAAACTCGGCTAGCTATCAACTGTGCTAGACCTTGTGGTCTATTGAGGCCCCTTTTGAAGTCATATCTCCCAACATACTAACTATGAATTGAATATAAGAATGTTAACAGAATCAAGAGTTAGGCTGCCAACAGAAATATTGCTATATCTGATTTTTTTTTTCTTCTCATTATCCTTTAAATTTCAACTCCATTAAAGAAACACTAGACATATACGTGGGACAATAAAAGTTGCAAATAAAAAGTGCTCTAGGCATACTATTTCTCAGCTGAACTAGCAAGAATAGGATACATGTTCAGATGTTCTCAAAGGCTTTGTATACATCTTCTATTACCTAAGATATTAAACAGTGAAAGATGGTGAATTTTAGAATCAACAAGGTTATGTGCATTAGAAAATGAACATAAAAAACAAAATCATGTAAGCATAATTTTACCAGAGATTATATGAGGAATACAACACTTAGCTGTTTCATGCGATATATTAGCCAGGAAATATCTTTTAATCATATAACAACTTAAATCAGACTCCAGGTTTCAGTGGAAAGATATCAAAAACCAGTATCTTTTAATCTATTAAGCATTGCATGGAGAAAAAGACACAATCACAGTTCAGATTATAATTACAGAGTTAATATTTACATCTGTCTACATCATTACTAAAAGTACATTAATAATTTTATCCACAGGAGCTAGCTAAGCAACTCCGACAGATATGAAAGCCAAATTCCAAACAGTAGAGTCTATGAAAACATCCATCCAGAAGAGAAGCACATGGCAATGGTGATAACAAAACCAGCAAAAGCACCAAAGCCAAACGGATAACCAATGATCTGCAGCTTCTGGTCATCAGGCTCAGCAGGCTTATCCGGTAGAGAAGGCACAGAGCCTGAAGAACCATACTGGTAGTAGAGTCCCAAGTTCCCTTCAAAGCTTGTGACTGGAAAAGTATCAAATTGGCCCCCTGTTGGGATTTCTCCATGTAACTGATTATAGGACACATCGAACATGGACAAGAAACTGAGTTCCACTAATGGATGTGGTATTTCTCCTGTGAGTTTGTTGTGAGAGAAATCCAAAGTCTCCAACATTGTCATTCCTGATAATTGGCAAGGAATGGGTCCTGAAAGGCTATTCTCTTTTAGGTCCAGAACATGTAGGCCTTTCAGGTTACCAAAACCTGGCCATATTGGTCCTTGAAGCTTGTTGTAACTCAGGACTAAAGTTGGTCTGAAACTTGAAACTTTTTTGTACATTCTGTGGTTCCCTATAGTGTAAAAGTGAAAGCCAGAAAATGCTTCACTTTCATTTAATGAGAAATCCCTGTAGTGTAGAGTCAACAGCATGGTCAAGCTCTGTGGTATGGTGCCAGTGAAAGAGTTATTTGACAAGTCCAAGTAATAGAGATTTTCAAACTTGCCAATCCATGAAGGAATACTTCCACTGAGATTATTCCGTGCCAGATCCAGCATCTGCAGCTTCTTGGATCCACTTAACCACTCTGGGATTGAACCCTTAACCTGACTGTTGACCAGGACAAAAACCTTGAGATTACTGAATACAAGATTTTGACCTTGTGGCATTTCTTCATTATAGAAGTTCCCCCGAAGTCCAAGCAAACTCAAGTTCTTACAATGACTTAAAATCTCTAGTGTTGCAGAAAAATTATGCAGGTTGGATTTTGAAAGTTCGAGTTGGGTTAGGGGCTGAAGATTCTTGAAGTCAGAAGGAATCCCAGAATTGAAATGGTTATGGCCAAGACTAAGTGCTTCCAATCTTGTGCAATTTGATAGGCTACCGGGGATTGGACCATGGAAATGATTATCACCAAGACCGAGGGTGGTAAGATTTTTCATTGCAGAGCAATTCAAATTTATTGAACCACTCAAAGAGTTGTTGGTTAAAATAAGCATTTGAAGAGATGGAGAATTCACTAGTGTTTCGGGCAACTGGCCAGTGAATTTATTTGACTCAGCAGAGAAAACATTAAGCCTTGTGAGGCTCCCAAAGATATCGGGAAGAATTCCAGATAAAGCGTTAGTGGAGATGTCCAATTCCACTAGATTTGAAAGTCTACCAACTCCCTCACTCAGTGGCCCAGATAGCTTATTATCCTGCAGGTCTAGCACACTCAAATTTTGCAGCTGAAAGATACTCTCCGGAAGACTTCCTGACAAAACATTTCCACTGATGGACAAATGCTGAAGAGAGGAAAAGTCACCCAAATTTTCAGGAATCTCACCAGAAAAGGAGTTACTTGACATTTTAAGTACTCGAAGCTGTTTTGAAAAGGCACAGATAGCTGCATTTACAGTGCCATCAAAATAGTTATTGCTCAAGTCTACGACCTCCAAGTTTTGTAGGTGAAACAGCTTATCAGGAAGAAAGCCACGGAGGAAATTCTGAGAAAGGTTTAAGACTCTTAGTTCATCCAAACCTGCTAAGGAGTCACAGATTTTTCCAGTAAGTCTTCTGCTTCCAAGTTCCAAGCGAACCACCCTTCTTGTGCTACCAGGCAAGCCATCGCATGTGACACCAGACCAAGTGCAATAATTAGGGGTAGCAGTGCAGTTCCAGTCCAGAATAGCTGATTCTAAGCAGTTATAGAATCCAGTCAAGGCTTTCAAGTCATTGGGGTTACTGGTAAAGTTCTGGGGTTCATGAAAACATGTCCCAGAACTGATCAATGACATCAAAAGGAAAGACAAAAAGAAGCTAAGAAATGCCATTGAACTTAGGTACCCCAATATGGAAAAATCAAGAAAATAGAACATCCAAGACTGTCCTGAGAATCAGTAATAATGACTTATCTGAGTTAGATCACAAGGTCGGTAGTTCAGTGTTTTGAGATTGAGCACACATATATACGTGATAAGACACAAAAGGTCCATACAACCTACAATATAACAACAACCGGGTCACCGTTATGACACTAATTAACGTATACATCACTTCATTCAATGAAACTGCTTTGCTCACGTTGCTGGCTTTCGGGTGTTGATCTCGTCAGTGTAAAAATTCAAAGATGCCCCTTACTAAAGCAAAATAATATGTTAAAAACATAATTGACATCAATTTTTTTCGTACCATTTTCAAACAAGTGATTACAAGTAATTGGTGATCTATAATGTGGTGATTAGATATATGATAATTAAATATTTGTGATCGGTGTATTATCTTGCAAATAAAATACTTCAATGATATACAATAATGATGTCTGAATAACAAACCTTAACATTTATTATGCCATTTTTCCAAGTATTTGCACTAGGAGTTTGCTTATAAAATAGATAAAGCAAATAAGATTATTTAAAACAAATTAATCACATAAAAAATTAAACAAACACATGCAGGGTCAAAACAACTTGATGTATTTTTATGTTTTCCATTTGAGTTCTTTAATAACTATTAAATAAATATTACTGCCAAAAACTTTTAATAAATATTACTGCCAAAAAATTTTATGCTGAGTTCAACTACCTATCTAAAAAAAATGTTGAGTTCAGCTTTCCCACATAACTTTAATTCAACTAATAAATAAGATTTTTAAGAAAGAAGCCCCATAAATTTGAAATTAGAAGTTTCTTAAGAAAGAATAATATTGAGAGCAAACAAAAAACTCTTATTCATTCCATTGATGTTGATTACATATTTATATAGTAATATGATAACTACGTATAATTACAAAAGAGTAATTGTAGGAAAGAAATTATGTAAAGGAGTGATTTGAGGAAGGAAACAGTAGAAAGTAAATAAACAACAATAAATGTCAAGATTGCTTTCTATTATACTATGTTGATATGATGTGAAGATAAGGCAATTTCCTTAACTGCCCCCCTTAGGCTAGAAGGTGGCTTCACCACTCCTAGCTTGTCTCGTAGCTTATTAAAATGTGTGAGTCAGTGCCTTAGTATGGCAATATGCTATTTGATCTGAACTTGGAACATAGGCAACAGTGGCTTTGTTGCTTAATACTTGATCTCTTATGAAATGGACATCCACCTCTATGTGTTTAGTTCGCGAGTGATAAACTGGATTAGATGCTAGAGCCTTCGCACTGAGATTGTCACACCATAGGATTTGGTGTTCTTGGTATAGGCATCCTAATTTCTTGTAATAAGGACCTGATCCAAACCACTTCTGCTGTGAGATCAGCAAGTGCACAATACTCTGATTCAGTACTTGATCTGGACACTACTCGTTGTTTCTTAGATGACCAGCTTACCAAACTATCACCTAAAAACACACAGTAGCCTGCTACAGATTTTTTGTCATCCAAATTTGTGGCCCAATCTGCATATGAGAATCTCGAGACATCAAGATCTGAGGAAGGTTTGATATGCAGCCCATAATCTATTGTTCCTTTCAGGTATCTAAGAATACGCTTTATACACTGCCAATGAAGTGTTGTTGGAGCTTGCATGTATTGACTCAACCAATTTACAGGTAAGAAATGTCAGGCCTGGTGTTTGTCAAGTATTGCAAAGCACCAATTGCCTTTCTATACTCAGTTGGGTTGCTCATTAAGTCTCCTTCTACTGATATGATCTTCCCAGTCACCATGGGTGTCAGACAAGAAGAGGCATTCTCCATGTTAAACTTCTTTAAGAGGTCCAATACATACTTAGTTTGTTGCAGATAAATACCACCTGCATCCCTGGTTACTTTTATTCCCAGAAAATAATGCAAATTTCCAAGGTCTTTTAATGCAAACACAGTATTTAGTTTTTGTATGATTGAGCTCAAAAAATGTCTATTGCTACCAGTAATAATAATATCATCAACATAAACTAATAGGAAGGTAATGTGATTCTTACTCGTAAGGACAAAGAAGGACGAATCGCTTCTAGTGTTTCTGAAGCCCCAATTGAGCAAGGCTACTCTCAGCTTGTCATACCATGATCTTGGAGCCTGTTTCAGGCTATAGATGGCTTTAGTGAGTTTGTACACATGTTGTGGTCTTGCTGCATCTACAAAACCTTCTGGCTGCCTCATAAAGACGGTTTCTTTGAGTTCTCCATTTAGAAATACATTGTTTACATCCAATTGACGGATTTCCCAATTGTAATGCACTGCAATTGATAAAATGATCCTTAATGTACTTGCTTTGATCACTGGACTAAATGTTTCATCATAATCAAGTTCAGGGGCTTGTTGGAACCTTTTAGCCACCAACCTTGCTTTTCTTCTCTCTACTTCACCATTAGGCTTATACTTTGTTTTAAACACCCATTTGCAGTCAATAATATTTTTCTGTCCCTGAAAAGGTACTAAGGTCCATGTCTTGTTGGCCATCAAGGCATTAAATTCAGACAACATGGCTGCTTTCGAATCTGGTCTCTGTAGAGCATCCTTTGCATTCTTTGTTTCTTGCTCATCAGCCTTTTTCTCTGCAGATCCTACATATGGTCTTTTTGGCTTGAAAATTTCATCTTTACTTATGGTCACCATCTGATGTTGATTGCTTGTTTCTACAACATTGATTGGTTCAGTAGTATTGCTAGTATCACAATCTAAGTGTGGAATTGTCTATGGTGCTGAGGCATGTTCATTGCTATTGAAATTATTGTTGCTAACTGTTACATCATTGCTGTTTCTGCTTCTTGAAGGATTGGATATTGGAGTGGCTGCAGTCTTTTCAGCCTCTATAGTATTTTCTCTTTCATTTGAATGGTCTCCAGTTGCTTCAAAACCTACAGTGCTAATATGATACTCAAAGCCAATAGGATTAGCTATAATTTCATCAGGTCTTTTTATATTGAGAGCAAACAAAAAAACTCTTATTCATTCCATTGATGTTGATTACATATTTATATAGTAATATGATAACTACGCATAATTACAAAAGAGTAATTGTAGGAAAGAAATTATGTACAGGAGTGATTTGAGGAAGGAAATAGTAGAAAGTAAATAAACAACAATAAATGACAAGATTGCTTTCTATTATACTCTGTTGATATGACGTGAAGATAAGGCAATTTCCTTAACTTCTTATTTGTGACAAAAACTATTTACCTAAAAAATTAAAGTTGCAAGGTTATATATATATATAAGGGATTCCTGTAATTCATATAAATTATCTAATGGAAAGTGAATTTCATTGTCACGAGCCTTTCCATGAATGCATGCAAAACATTTGGACAACTAACCGAAGTTAGCACCTATATTAACAATTTTGCGCTTTCCATAGATTGTCTTATCGCTTTGTAGATTAGCACCTATATTAACAATTTTGCGGTTTCCATAGTTTGTCTTATTGCTTTGTAGATTTAGAGAACCACGCAAAACAAGATAAGAATTCGCGTTGATGAATTAGTATTTTCATTTTTACTATTTGTTTGAACTATAGATTCATATGGATGAAATATATGTTATGAACTATTTGAAAATTCATCCTAGGTAAATTTTGACATCTCAATAAAAATGGCGTGAACATTAGTGTGTCTATATATATATATATATATATATATATTTCTGAAACAAGTTTGCAAGAAATTATATACAAACGTATACAATAATGAAATATTCATCCTAGATTTAAGAAAATACTGAATTTACTATACAGTTGAGGAATTATATGTGCGTGAATTGTTATCATTGTGTGAATTAACTGGCTATAAACTGTAAAGAAAACACACGAGCATAATAATGCCAGTTGTTATACTATGAGTCAATACTCTCAAATTCTTCCATGCTGTTATCTATGGTGAAAATTTTGAAATAAAAATATTTTTTTAATTATGTATGCACCATCACGATATTTTTTTGGTACATTATTGGAACTTTTTAAGATTGTGCTTCTATTGATTAGTGGGAGGTTAAATGAATGAGTTGACATATTCCTGAACATCCATGAACTATTAGACTTAGAGATGACAGTGAGTGTACTGAATTATAATGTAAAGAGCTAGTGTGATATGTATTAGGCCCCATTTGGCAAACTATATAAAGTGTGATAAAACAAGTTAATACAATACGTGATAGCTTTATACGTTATTTGGTACGAGTAACGTATTGTATAAGTTTATCCATCAAACCTCCTAATAAATAATAAGTAATAAGTTTTACTTAAATAAGATAATAAATTATTTTAAATAATTATATAATAAATAAAATTAATTATTAAAAATGAAATCATAAATATTAAATATATAATAAAAATAAAATAACATAATAAATATTTTAAATAAATAAATAAAACAATAATATATTAAATTATAAATTATATACTATTAACATATATAAATAAATAATGAACAATATGCTGGTATATTAAAGTAAGGATTAGTAATAAAAAAATTAATTTAATATTGATTATTAATTTAAAAATTAAATAATTATAATAAAAATATTAAATAAATATTTATTCATAGTTAGAGTTATAAATAAATGATAGTATTATATAATTTTAATAAGTATTAATAATGAATAAAAATATTATTCACTTCATTTAATATTTATATATAATTAGAGTTATCTGTAAATAAATGACAATATTATGTTACCAAAAAATATGACGATATTATATAATAAAAAATATAGTATCTTATATAATATTATACCAAATGTTATATAATATTAAAAGTTTATTAGATCTTATACTATCATATCTTATCCTAATCCTGTCACGCGTACGTATAAAATAGACCCCTAGGTCTTTGATGAAGACTAGGTTGTTATGGATTTATATTAGAGGCTGGAACCCTCTCTACCCTTGCCTTGTAACTCTTAAGTCTTAACAGCTTTCATTGATGTGGGCTATGTAAGAAGAAGGAATGAAGTTGGTCCTCATGTACCTAACGTATACAAACTACCAGAAAAAAGCGGAATATTGACGTAAACTACCGATGGTTTTGAATCCATTGGTAATAACCAACGGTATTTTTGATGAGTTGACGCAAATTGGGAAACATTTATTTTTGTTACGCGTACCCGTTGGTAAAATCATCAGTAAATGATGGCACCAAAACCTGCCATTTGGTGTGCATAATATTTAATGGGTGAATTCAATAATTTGTTTTATTTATGAAGTTACCGAGAGCATTACCGATGTTTATATATTATAATTAATAATTATATTTATTAATTATGTTACCAACAGCATAACTGATGGGTTAATTTTATATTACGTATATGTTTTATATTTTTTTATACAAACCGACGGTCAAATCGATGGGTGTTTATTATAATTATAATTATATTTATTGATCAATTTACCGACGGGTATATTTATCAGTATATTATTTTTTATAATTTATTATAGTAATTGATGGGTTTACTGACAGTTTAACTGACAGATATGTATTATAATTATATTTATCAGTTACTTTACCGACGGTTTAACTGACGAATGTGTATTTTTTAATTGCTATTTTTTTTATTTATTACAAACGGTTTTACCAACGGGTTTTTGAAAATTCACAAGTTGCCGCACAAATGATTACTATTATGTATTTTCCGTCGGTAAAACCGCCAATAATTAATTGTTAATGAAACGCATCTTTTCACTAAACGTGTTTTCGTCGGTAAACCCATCGGTAATTCATGGATTTTTTCCCACCATGACCCTTCTTCCTTCTCACTCGCTGCAGTCTCTCTTTCTCTCTAAAACCTCCCCCCTCTCTCTCTAAGCTCGCACACGCCTCCGCTAGTTTTGCCGTCATTCGCTGCCACTTGAGCTTCGTTCGAGAAATAAAGGCCACCATTACGATCTTGGGGCTTTGATGAGCATTTTAACATGTTTAGTTTTTTGATTTGGTTTACTTTTTCCGTTCGTTTACAGGTGACCATATTATTGTGTTTTGTTGTATTGGGGGGTAATTATTGTTGTTAATTTGTTAACGTAGGAGACTAGGAGTTATTCTTGAGGGTGACAGCAATAATCGACTGTTGGATCGGTTTGCCATTCTTATTGTTTATGTTATTTTATGTTTTTTCATGTATATAATTGTATTGATTTAAATTTATCATATTGGATTTTTAGAATTGGATTTTGTTGAGCGTCGAGAGCTTTACTACATTTTGTATTTTTTTTTATTGCTATAGAGATTAGTAACTCAATCTTTTTTATTTATATCGTTTAATATATATAGAGACTTATGTTTTCTAGGATAAAGTTGTAGGAAATGGGGATTGCATGAGTGGGGGAAAGGGCATAAAGGTCATTCCTTGACTTGTTTGATTTGTTTGCTGTGGGAAGTTCACATTCTTAGCATAGTACTCTAGTACATCAGCCTGGATAAATCAAGATTAGAAAATAATAACTTCAACAATATATTTTCATTCTTGCTTAAAAAGAAGAACAAGGAAAAAGCCAAAAGTTTTGGCTGTGAATTGGTGTGTTTCTTTGTCTCTATACAAGCACCCTGAACTTGGAGGCCTGGAAAATGAAACAGGTTTAGATTACACATTTGACAACAAATTAAACATAGAAAAGCTCAGAATTGCACTATGACTCTACTTTTAACAGGAATGATGGATGCAATAGGATTAGGAAAACAGCAAGTACCATACCCCACCACTACATCATGCAACTAATTCACATGCTAGGACATAGTCAAGTGTCAATTAAGCTTTCATTAAACTTTAAACAAATTCATGTCAATCTCAAAACAGTAATCTGCATTAAATAGAATAACTGCAAGTCTCACAGTAACTGACATAACAAATGAAATAAGTTGAGGTAGAATTCTGACCTTCTCCATAAACTCCAAACATATAGCACGTTTCAAATTTACAACATTGACTGGCCTGAAGCAGGATGACATCAGTCAGAACCATAAGCAAACAACTGAGGAGGTGTCTTGATATTGGTGACTATACAAGAGAAAATAAAATGCTACGAACTTCATATTATCCGCACACCTTGAACAGAGGCTTTACAGTCGATTTCATCCCAGATGGATTAATCGAAACTGACAGGAAGAAATTATAACACATAACTTTAAAAGCATGCATAATCGACCAACTCATTATCAATTTTGGTTCTTATACTTGAGTTTTATTTTAAGGGGAAAAAAATCAGAAATGAAATGAAGAGAAACGCTAATGTATGTGCGTGTGCATAGAACCCACAAATACGGCAAGGTGCTCCTGGGTAATGATCCTGGACTCCTCTTGACATAGCTAACAATAAATATGCCATAAACTAGTCAATTAAAGTAAGGGCAAAAGTATGTATTTATAGATTAATAATCACATCTACAAGCTTACTTCCTTACTCCAATCTAGCTGTTACAATACCATTCCTCAATTCAAATAAAAAATACAACCCAATAATCAATTCATCACATTTACCACCTTCAAGTTCAAGGTTGACCTCTTCGCTAATTAATCAAACACAACCTCTCATGAGCGTTCAATAAAACTATCCCCTAAAGGAATAATTACCATCACTCCAAGACCATATCATCCAATACATCACAATCAACAACTCAAAAATAAAACTCCCATGGAACTAAGCCTGGTAGTCTTCCTAGAATGATACAACTATCTACCAAAAGCTCAACAGAAAACCAGCTGGAAAGGTTCATAATAACTAAGTTATGGCAAATACATTATAAAAGCATCAAAATCAGAACACATGAACTACAAAAACCCCACATGATTTATCCCCAATTCCACCACTTTCCCACCATGAAAAAGGGGGGGAAAGCCATTTTTAACCTCTGTAGACTGCACAGTGCTCAAGCTCAATATGATACTTATTGCCATGCATAACAACAATTCAAAAAGGATAAAATATCCAAAGAAAGAAATGACCTGTTTGATATATCCAACACAAGACCCCGGAAACAAGACAAGCCATCTTCCTCAAACACATCAACATCATCATCATCTTCATCATCAAACTCAACATCAACATCATCACCATCATCATAACCATCATGAACACCCTCATTGTCAGCAATGGGGCGTGCCTCAGCATTGCAACGGCTGGTTCTGGCCCTCAGAGATGATGATGATGATGCACGGTGAATTCCAGCAGAGGAACTAAAACCAATATACCTGAGTCTTCTCTTGTGTGTCTGAATTCATCTGCACTTGTGGTGAAAAGGGTCCCTGTGATCCAAACGAGATGACACACTCTCCCCGCCATTGAACAGCAGCTTCAGGAGACCATGTGTTGTGAATTGTGCCATAATAACCCTTTTACTCACAAGTTGCAAAGGTTGAAACTTTGATGCTTGAAAAGCTTGTACCTTTCTTCTGAAACTCAGCTACAAACACACACATACACACAGAGATATTTGTGTTATTATTGGTTGATTATTCATTCACAAATCACAGGAAACCCCCGTACCAAAAGAGAGAGACTTTGAAAATAAAACAAACTTGGGCCTTAGCAAGAAAAACTTGAAGGAATTTCATATATATCAGATGATATAAACAACAAATGAAATCCCTATATCCCAAAGATCAATTTAATCCTGAATATGGCATGTTCAACAACAATGAGAAGATTTGATTAGAGTTACCTGGAAGGGCTGAGGAAAAAGACAACAGAGTCATAATCATCTCATAACCTGAATACAAAATGCAAGCAAAACAAGGGATAGAAAGAAATCCAATAGCAAGAGTTAAGAGATTTACTCCTCCTATTCCATATTAGGTTTTTTGTGTGCATTGTGTCAATGGGGCAACCAAGCACCCTATATATTGACTAGGAGGAGGGCTTCTCATTGTGTCACTAAAGTGTTGGGCTAAGTCACCCATCATAGCAAAGCCCATACACAAAGACCTATAAGTATACCCACAATAAACAGTGCTTAACAATAATTAGCCCAATAGCAACAATAATCACAAATTATTAGGCTTAAACAATAAACTCTAATTGTTTGACATCAAATTAATTTGGGTCTAAATTAAACTCAACATTGATTTATGTCAGTCCACAAAATTATTCCAACAATCTCCCACTTGGACAACATAAATCAAAACATTATAAAACAATACCCAAATTAAACTACAATATGTGGGAGTAACATACATGATGTCAAAACTAAATAAGCACTTAAAACCAAATGGTCCAAAATGGAATAACAAGCATCTCAACAATGCAGAAAATCATACTCGAAAGAGTACTGATATCATACATGCAAGATACTCAATTCCCAGCGACCCAACAAAATGTGGTATACAAGTAAATGGGATGCACAACAAACTTGCCATAATAATATGTGATCCTAGTGCAATTCCCAATCAAATGGCCCAGCATCCGCCCAAGATGCTAAATGAGATCTAACAAATCTCAGCACAATAACAAACTGAGACTGGGTCCAAAATGTCTCCACAATGTACTATATTAACATAAGAGTGTGTGTAACAGCACCAACAACAAATAATAACAACACAACATCAACAATAAAATATGACAATATAATTAAGCATCTAGCCAAGATGCTCTCTGAGATTCAATAAAATATCTCAGGATGACGACAAATTGAAAATGTGTCCAAAATATTTCAATAATTTTCCATTATACCAATTATATCGATAATTTTGCTGCGCAAGCTTAAATGGCAATAACATATGAGGTCACAATAAATATACAAAACTAGCTCCCACTAACCCAAAACACCAAAAAAACCTCAATATATCCATATGGGTTACATAATCGACAATAAACTTTAATGGCTAGCCTTGGTTAGGGGATCATCAACATGTTATGCAATAACTTGAGAATAGTTTATGACAACTTGGTAAATTAATCTCAGGACAAAAACATAATGATAATAATAGTGCACACATCTCCCACTAATCCAATATATCAGAACATCGCATTCCTATTAGAGGTCACGAAATTTCAAAATACTCTAATGGTACAATAAATATTAGTCGGATTTGTGATAACTCTATAGTAGAGTACTCAATGTAAGGGTTTGAACTAATTACTATTCTCTCTAGCAACAAAAGTACAAAATAAAGAGACACAAGAGTGCAGAGTCATTTCTGTTTATAACAGAATCTCACAAAATTATTTAACATACTTTGTCTAAACGATTTGAAGAAATCATCAATGTCCAATTGACATTGTACAATAAATATTTCCTCTATGTCATCACAAACTAATAATCAAACACTCATTTGAGCACAAAAGTGAGTTATCAGCGAAAGCTTTTTTTTTTTTTTTTTTTAGACCTACAAACCAACAATAAGGACATAAAAAAAATATGAAGTCTCTAACTCCCACTACAACAAAATTTCAACATTAATGGGAGCAACATCATGAGATCATAGAGACTCAACAATGTCCTTTATATAGGTCTTACACAATACTGCGATGACTGAACAACAAGGGAAAGAGAAAACCATACAACAGATTATTATAATGAGCATAAAATTAATTTGGTTTTCTCGCGTTCAATTAATTGGGCGGTTAATTGAACTAAAGTCCTTGTATCATTGCAATCCCACCGAAGGGTCTCGGATCACAATATACAAGACTTTCCAACGTGACAGAGAAAAATAATAACAATAATATAAAATTCTTAAACAAATTAATTCAAATTATTTTCTCTATCATCCAATAATTATGTCAAATAATGTCATACCGAAGGGTATGTCCATTATCTGCATAACCCAACAATATTTGCAATCCAACACAAAAAAAAAATTATATCAGATAATGTCATACCGAAGGGTATGTCCACTATCCATATAATTCAACAATATTTACGAAAGATTTATAAAATATTATATTGCTCCAAAATTGCCCAACAAACAAGTAATTACTTTGCTAATGCTCATACACAACAAAATCATGCCGTTAGAACTTGTACCGAGAGGATACTGAAAACTCTAAAACCATGATTATCAACTCATTAAGAATTATATCAATAAAGACAAATTGAAGGATAAGTTTATTATCAATATAACTCTTAATGCCACAACATTTACAATATTATTCAAAAGCAATAATCTTAAATTAGCCATCATAAGCAAAAAACTATACAGCCAAAATGGGAGTAAAACAAAAATTCTAAATATATCTAAGAAATATTCACAATATCTAGAAAAATACACAATAAACAATAAGTATAAGATTGTGAGCTAAAATCCCATCAAAATAAAATAACATTAGCTATAAAAAGAAATATAAAGAGATTTTCAAACTCATAATTATTTTCTTATTTCGTAATGGTGCATAACATCACCTAAAATAACTTTCTCTTTATGCTAAGTGAGATCTTAGCCAAAATCAAAATAACATTATGGCTATAACAAATTTTACGTAAGCAGCGGAAACAATCAAAATTTAATATTTTCAAAATCACAATGTGTCATAATGTTTTCACACATAATAATTTTGGATTTTCAAATTAAATCTAATACTAATTTATGCAAGTCCACACAATCCACACAAAATTAAATATTCTCCCACTTGGACTGCATAAATTAGATGATGATATTTTACAAAAGAATTATTCAATATAATATGGGAGAACAAGTTATAATCATATTCCTAAACTTTATACAAGAGAAAACTTAAGATAATATTAAACCAAATCAAACAATTATAGTTTCCCATAAAACTACAATGCATAATTATATTTTTCCATGTGGAACATGATATAAAATATTGGATAAGATAATTCATAATTTTCAAAATTATATAATACATAATTTTTACAAATAGCACTTTATCACAATCGGTCCCATGAAAACGGCCTCATAATTATGAAAATTGCCTAACAATAGTTTCAAAAATTAGTAGGCAAGGACTCTTAGAATAATATTGTACAAAATCTAACAATAATTATTTCATAATTAATATGCACAATATTTTAAATCTGAGAGTATGCAAAATATAAAATATTCATAAAAGTGCCAAAATATTTTAAATGACAACTCTCATAATGAAATCAAGACAATATTTTATCATAATCCGTCCCGCGAAGACGAGCTCACAACTATGAAAAATACCCAATAATAGTACAAAATGGTCTAAAATAGCATATCTCAAAAATATATATCATAAAATTTTATGATAGCAATATAACATTATATCAATAATCAATAATATGCACATAATAGAGCACAAAATTGTTTAATTAACCAAATAATACTAATATATGAGATTATGCTGTACATAGTGTGCCTAATAGTGTCATAAATATGCACAAAAAATTTTAGACCATAATTTGGACAGTATCAAATATTTTTAAGCAATTTATACAATGGAAAATTAACAATAATTATTTCTGATACCCAAAAAATTAAATAAAAATTATAAATAATTTTAAAATATCAAAAAACCTCAAAATGAAAAAAAAAAAAGAGTGAAAATGGGCCCCGAATGGGTCCACACGTGCCCCCACTCTCCTGGGCTCACGAGTGGGCTACCTACAGACACTATTCATCATCCCCAACCTCCAGCCGGGTTCTGGGTCGGATTTTCGCGATCCATGAACATACAACGGGTCGAGGGTCATATCTCACTCAATTCTCAACCAAATTGAGTGATTTTGGTGTCTATGGATTCTTCTTTCAATTATCTACAAAACACATATAATTGTTTTTTGAATCATAGCCTATAAAATTCCAGAAATTTCCACGAAAAAATAAGTGGGTTGCTTTTCGCGACCCATGAATATATAACGGGTCGAGGGCTATATCTCACTCAATTCTCAACCAAATTGAGTGATTTTGGTGTCTATGGATTCCTCTTGCAATTCCCTGCAAAACCCATATAATTTTGTTGCGAACCATAACCTTTAACAGCACAGAAAATTCCGCGAAAAATAGAGTGGGTAGTCTCGGTTTTTTCATGACTTCTCTCTTAATACTCAACGAAAATTCATGATTTTGGTGTCAATCAACTCGAAATTTTATATTCTATAATAGCCCTAAGGAATTTGAAACAAATTCACACACATATGGGTTGGGGTTTTCCAAATTCGAATCAGGTTCAAAAGTTAGGGTTCATAGTTTTAAAATCAAAATTCTCTCTATATACTAATCTGTTTCTTATGATCTTTATGTCAATTTTCTCAGAACATTATCAATAACAAAGCCCTTAATCAATTTCGAATTTAATTGGTCAAATTACAAAATCCCGAATTGGAATCATACGGTTCATATTAAACATAAATTTGATTCCTTCAAACACCCAATCTTACAATTATTCACAGCCATAATCAGATATTAAACCTGTCTCTGATACCACTTGAAGGAATTTCATATATATCAGATGATATAAACAACAAATGAAATCCCTATATCTCAAAGATCAATTTAATCCTGAATATGGCATGTTCAACAACAATGAGAAGATTTGATTAGAGTTACCTTGAAGGGCTGAGGAAGAAGACAACAGAGTCATAATCATCTCCTAACCTGAATACAAAATGCAAGCAAAACAAGGGATAGAAAGAAATCCAATAGCAAGAGTTAAGAGATTTACTCCTCCTATTCCATATTAGGTTTTTTGTGTGCATTGCGTCAATGGGGCAACCAAGCACCCTATATATTGACTAGGAGGAGGGCTTCTCATTGTGTCAATAAAGTGTTGGGCTAAGTCACCCATCATAGCAAAGCCCATACACAAAGACCTATAAGTATACCCACAATAAACAGTGCTTAACAATAATTAGCCCAATAGCAACAATAATCACAAATTATTAGGCTTAAGCAATAAACTCTAATTGCTTGACATCAAATTAATTTGGGTCTAAATTAAATTTAACATTGATTTATGTCAGTCCACAAAATTATTCCAACAAAACTACCAACTAAAAATACTAGGAAATGTATTTGTGTCACGGAAAAAACCTTTACCACATATTCTCTCTCTCCCCCATGCTTCCAATATCTTCATGCCTCTGAATTGACAAATATGCCATTCAAAATTAGGAATCAGGTATATTCGATTTTTCATAAGTCCAGAAGATTTTGAGCCCACCAAACTTTCTTTGTAAAAAGAATTTTGAAATAAAAATATTCTTTAAATTATGTATGCACCCTCACGATATTTCTTTGGTAAGTTATTGAAACTTTTTAAGATTGTGCTTCTATTGATTAGTGGGAGGTTAAATGAATAAGTTGACGTATTCCTAAAAATCCATGAACTATTAGACTTGGAGATGATAGTAAGTTTATTAGATTATGATGTAAAGACCAAGTGTGATACGCGTTAGGCCCCATTTGGTAAACTGTAGAAGACATAACATGATAGGTTAATACAACACGTAATGACTTTATACATTGTTTAGTGCGAGTAACGTATTGTGTAAGCTTATTCGACTTTATACGTTGTTTAGTGCGAGCAACCTATTGTATAAGTTTATCCATCAAACCTCATAATAAATAATAATTTTTATTAAAATAAAATAATAAATTATTTTAAATAATTATTAAAAATGAAATAAAAAATATTAAATATATAATAACAAATAAAATAATATAATAAATATTTTAAATAAATAAGAAATTAATAAATAAAACAAGAAATAGAAAATAAAACAATAAAATATTAAATGATAAATATATATTTAAATAAACAATATATTATATAAAATATAAAAACTAAATTATAAATTATATACTATTAACATATATAAATAAATAATGAATGGTATATTAAAGTAAGCATTAATGATAAAAATTTAATTTAATATTGATTATTAATTTAAAAATTAAATAATCATAATAAAAATATTAATTAAATATTTATTTATAATTTGAGTTATAAATAAATTATTGTATTATATAATTTTAAGAAATATTAGTAATTAATTAAAAGTATTATTTACTTTATTTAATATTTATATATAATTAGAGTTATCTATAAATAATTGACAACATTATGTTACCAAAAGAAATGACAATATTATATAATATAAAATATAATATCTTATATAATGTTATACCAAACAATGCATAATATTAAAAGTTTATCATATATTATGCTATCATGCCTTATCCTAATTCTATAAGACATATCAAACAAACCCTTAGGTTTTTGATGAACAAGACTGGGTTATTATAAATTTATACTAGATGCTGGAGCCCCACTCTAGCCTTGCCTTGTAACTCTTAAGTCTTCACAACTTTCATTGATGTGGCCTACGTAAGAAGAATGATTGAAGTTAGTTTTCATGCATGTGCATAATGTATACAAGTGTGTATGGTATCTCTTAAAATATGATTCACAGATGGTGCTATTTAATACTATGACAAATTACATTGACCTTCGCCAATGTTTAGTGAAATTCATCTCGACTCATCTTTATTTGTAAAATTTACTTTTGAGGTCTTTCAGTTTGTAAAATCATTACATCATTCCTCCCTCCATTGCATGTTGAACAATATGTTTAAGCAATGTTCTGAAAACTAGACCGGGCACTGAACCGAATGAAGCAAAGGTTTAGAGGTTCAATTAGGAGTTCAACTGAAATATAATAAATATAATTTTATATAAATAGATATACGATATGACTAGTTACTTATGTCAAAATTAAATAAATTATACTTATAAAAATACAAACTTAAATTAAATTATTTGAAAAATAATAAAAATGTTTTTTAAAATCTACATCTAACTTAATATTCTTTCATTTTACACACAATTTAATATCAATAACTAACAATTGCTATTGATATAATAATGAGCACTTGTTGAAAACTAAAAAACGTGAAGTTTGTAAAACCATTTGGGTGCTTCATAAAAAAAATCCTACAAAAAAGAAAGATGATATTTTGAAGACAACGATTAACAAGTCTCTAAGTATTGATAAATTTATATATACAATATGAATATAATAAAAGTAAGAATACCACAAATATAAACCCAAAATAGTCCCGCATTTGCACTAAAAAGATCTCTTGATTGAAAGCTCACTTACAAAAAGAGCCCCTTTCAATGCTCACTTATCGTCATGTAAGATGTAGCCTGCAGGATGAAGTCTCGCGCTTGTGCCGCACAAACATTATGCCTAGCCTTGTCTATAATGGGCGGGGGCTCCTCCTTATTGGTTCTCGGTATATACGTCAAGCATAGTGCTTGGATTAAGTTTATATATCATTGTTTGGGCCTATAATGTGACCCATTTTTTTGAAAGATAGTAAAAAAAATTTTCAAAAAAAAGGGCAAACCGGTGACTCGTATAGACCGGCATGGTTTGCCACTTCTCATGTTTTTTGACTAGTTTTACAAGGTGTTTGGAAAGTTTTTAAGAGATAGAATTGAATTGAATTCCATCAGAAATTGAATTCAATTCTTATGTTTGGAATGAGTTAGTAAATAAAAGAATTGAAATGAATTCCTTAATTTGGAATGTATTTAAAAATGAATTGATTTAGTTATTTTTACCATTTTATCCTTCAACCACCATCCACTCCATCCACCAAGCACCCACTCCATGCGCCAATGATTCCACCCGTCTAAACACAAGTCACACAAACAGGTTTAGCAAGAAAAAGGAAAAAGACACGGCGTCCTCCTTGCCGGAGATGAGTTGCTCCAGGTGGAAGAGCTGGTGGTAGGTGCCGGCCCTAACCTCGCTAAAGAAGGTGTTGGAGGAGGAAAAGGATGACCAGGTATTATGGGTATTTCATTATTTGAGTTCAACTCCAATAACAAATCACACCCATTTGGGTCTGATTTACTTTGGGGAGTTTTCATAGAATTCAATTCTCACATGATTTGAATTTTTTGAATTAAATTGTTTTCAAAGTAGGGAATTGAACTCAATTCCTTGTAGAATTGAATTCTGAGGGCTTTCCAAACAAGCTGTTAAAATTTCTTGCTCTAGTCACATAATCAAACCGGACCAACCACCAGTTTCCAGTACAACCGATTGCTGTTGGTTTGATCCGGCTCTCAAAATCATGTGTTTAAAGGAGATCAGTGTCACTAAACATGTAGAGAGGACGTGGGGTAAATTTCATTAAATCTAAAGGAAAGTAGGTATAATTTGCCGTTAATACTATTGTGAACACCCGATTTTGTCCGGTCCATAAAACAAAAATCCAAAAATCAGCGTATTTTTAGAGTTTAACCCATTTATAGAATCATGTTGGTAGTTTAAGTCTTGTTTATAGTTCGTTGCTGTGTTCAAATCAAACCATTTTTTTTTCTTTCTTTTTCTTTCTTTTAGGTTCATTACTGTTGTTTTACGTTTTTATTTCACGTTCATAAAACCAAATTTTGCATCTAGCCCACTTTCAAAGAAAAAAAAAAGAGTCCGTTTTCATTCAGCAATAAAATAATAAAAAATGGTAAATAAAAAACAAAGTGACAGTCACGGGTTTGTGAACCCGTGAAGCAACAATGGAATTGGGATGAGGAAAAGTAAAAAAAAAAAAAAAACAAAACAAAACACAATGATTATGTTTTTCTCAGCTTTGTGCAAAGCGTTAAAATTCTTTCGGCCAGAGAGAGCATGGGAGCTGGGGATTTTCTTTTTAACTCTAATATCAGGACCATCCTGAAGGAGAAGGGGGGAAACCAAAAAAAAAAAAAAAAAAAGCCTTGACCCTAATCATCACTATCACAGTTTCATTTCCTTACAACCTGTAAAAAGCATCTTGAAATCCATCATTTTTGTGTGACTCTTGTGCCACAATTATCCATCAAAAAAAAAAAAATATCATCATCATCCATCTCTGATCATCATCCGAACTTTGATTGAAACAAAAGGAAAGGAAAAAAACACAAGGAGATTGTCACAGGTAAACTATGGTCAAACTTTAGTTCATCTGGTACATTTCTTTGGGTGTCATATTTTTGTTTCAAAAGCCAGCCATTTCCAAGCTCCTGCAACTCACACTGAATCCAAATAACCAAATAACCAAAATCAACTCAAATCCATAATAATCTCATAAATATAAACCCAATGAGAAATATCAGAACAGAAAAACAAAATATAGGAGAAGGAGACTAAGGGGAGCAGCATCACAAACCGCCGCCGCCAGCGGTGGTCTTCTCTTCCTTCGCGGCCGCTACTAGCAACTACCCTTCCTCGTACGCGAACCATAAGTCTAGCCACCGTGCGAACTCATTGACCAGATCTGCACACCAACTGTCCGCCAAAGCTGCTGGTCCAGTCTCAGCCGCGGATCATCTTGCTGAGAAGACGCTGCAGCCAGCAGTGTCTCCTCATCGACCAGCCCCCTCCCCTCCTCATCAGCTCATCGCACACTTTTCCCTTTTCCTTCTCAATCACAAACACCACTGCCCAGCTGTGGTCTTCCCTTGCTTCTCCTCTTCACTTTCAGATCTGCCATCTATAAACCCACACTCAGCCACCTCAACCACCATGGACACTCCTTCCTCCTCTCGCACCCCGATCTAGCCGCGACCCCTCCCACACCCTCATCTGGCCGCGAGCCCTCCCTGCCATGACCATGTTCATCCCTTTCCTTTGACCCCAGATATGGCGCGAGTTTCCTGTCCCAAGCCTATGTACCGCACACACTCTCCCCTTCATGCCTCCTCCGCGAAGCTATGGATCTCGGCTTCCAGGCGCAGTGGCGATGGCAGATTCCGCCGCTGCCCAGCTCTTCTTTCTTGTGGTGACCTTGGCCGCGAGAAGTTCCCCTCCTTGCCAACCTTCCACCGTGCGATCCCAGCATCGCTGCCCCATGGCCACCTTTCTGGCCGCCACAGCCACGCCTTTTTCTTCTCTTCCCTTTGCGTGCAATTTCTTCAAATCTCCTCTTCCCTGTGTGTGCTTCTGTCTGTGTATGTGTATGTGTGTTAGTGAGAGAGAGAAGTTTGTGTGTGTTCGTGAAAGTGAGAGAGATATTTGTGTATATGTGTGAAAAACAAAAAAGGAGTGCCCGTGCGTGTGTGCGTGTGTATTAAGGGGGAATGGGTTAAGGGAATTAGTTGTTTTATTTATTTATTCATGTATTTTTAGTAAATGTTATTTTAATTATTATTATTATTTTTGTTGGATCAGGTTTTGAACTTATTTATTTGGACTTTGTATTGTTCGAGAATTCATTTGTACTAAAAATCGTTATTAAGTTTTAAAAGGTTACAGACCAAAAATAATATGGATTTTGGGCCTTTTGTCATTTTTTTCTTTTCTTTCTTTCTTTTTTTTGGGTTAAGGTTTGTAATCTGTTTAGATTTTGGTATTCTAAAAAATAAAAAGTGTCTCATTTTGTTTGAGGTGTGTCAATTTGGATGGGTCAGGACTTTGATTTTATTTTATTTTTTTTATATATGATGTTTAGGATTATAGTTTAGAGCATGGGTTGTCTTAATATTATTATTATGTACACTTATACTTTTAAGAGTGAGAAATGAAAAAGTCATATATTCTGATTAGTTGGGATGTGTATAGGTATATCACATTTTTATTTTTATTATATGAAAAATTCTTTGTTTTAAATAGGTTAGCATTTGGGTCACGCTTCTTTCACAATCTCTCAACTATTTTTCATTTATGTGTTTTAATAAAATTTGGTTCTAAAATTTGTTCTTAGGTATTTTATTTATTTATTTATTTATTTATTTTAATTTTTTTATATATCTTCATTTTTATGTATTGATAAAAATTAATCATCACATTTTTTATTAACTGAGCCGCGACGGCTTGTTGATTCATTATCAAGGAATATTTTAGCTGCGACAGCTTGATATTCTAAAAATTCCTTTTCAAAAAAAATAAAATCAATTAACCAACATTCATTTTAAAGAACTACATGACTTTGAATTCCTCATCGCACCAGGGGATACGTAGGAGCAGGTGATTCCTGTTAAGTCAAAATTATATTTTATTATGTTATTTTATGTTATTTCATTTTTGATTTGTAAATATTTATTATTATTTCTGTTTATTTATAAATATTTATTGTCTTTTATTATTATGTGTTATTTCAATTTCAACTAATAATTAAATTATTTTAAATGAGGATGTTAATTTAGCCGTGACGGCTTATTAACTCAGTTAAACATCTGAGTTGTGACAGCTTGATGTTTCAAATCTTTAAGATAAAATTAAATTTTATGATATTATTTATTTTGTTTTGCATGTAAATATTTTTATTCATTATTATTATCATTATTATAAATATTTATTTATTTATTTATATTATTATTATTATCCTCCTTTTCCCTTATTTATCTTAATTTAAGTTAATCATTGAAATATATATATTTTATTTCAAATAAAGAAGTTAATTTAGTCGTGACGGCTTGTTAACTTAGTGTATTGGATACCTGAGCTGTGACAGCTTGGTGTTTCAAATTTTCAAGCTAAAAATAAATTTTATGTTGTCATTTTACTTTGTTTAGCATGTAAATATTTTTACCCGTTATTATTATTATTGTAAATATTTTATTATATTTCTATTATCATTATTATTATTATTATTATTATTATTATTATTATCCTTTTTCTTTATTATATTAATTTGAGTCAACCATTGAAGTGTATATATTTTGTTTCAAATAAAAAAAATGTTAATTTAGCCGAGATGGCTTGTTAACTGACCTCTTAGAACATCTGAGCTGTGACAGCTTGATGTTCTATTTTCTTTATTTTTTATAAAAAACATAAATAAATATTTTGAAAAAGGTTATTAATAATTTGCACAATTAATTAAGGTACCGTCTAAAGGACGGGTGTGTTAGGGGTGATATAGGATTAAGTTCCTATCCTTCCCTAAGCATAATCGACTCCCGAGTTTAGATCTGGTTTCAAAGATCATTTCAAATTAAACGGGTTTTTCCATAATTTTCCCAATTAAATAAAATTTGATGGCGACTCCATTTTTTTTAAAAAAAAAAATCATTTTTCGCCGTCCTGTCGCGATCCCGGTTGCGACAACTATGAATCAACAAGATATGCATTATCGTTTTTTATATTCCTAACACATTGGTATTTTAAATTTCTAGTATACATCCGATTAAAACTAATTTACATGCCCTCACGGTTAGTCCAAAGTAATAAATACGTCAAAATAATATTTAAATATTTTATCAAATTATTTTGGAAGAAGATTGTTTACAATTGAAATAGAAGAAAATACACAAATTAAATATAAGTGCTTCGATTTATTAAAAATATTCTCATATATAAACTTAGAAAAATATTAGCCACTCCATTTTGACTATTGTCACTCTCACTATCATTAATTTTCATTTAGGTTTTCTAAAATACCCCTTCTTCTATTATAATATTAATTATTTATTTATCATGATAATGATATTGTGAGTTATTGTTATTAGTTTACTTGAAAATTAATTTAATTTTTTTAAAATAATTTGATTTTGATCTCATTTTTAATTTTTATATAATTCACTAAATATTATGAATATTTAATATTATCATTTATATTTATATATTGAATTTTTTTTTTGCAAAAATTTATCAAAACAATACTTACCTAAACAATATATCAGTAAATGTTTTAGAAAAAAAAGTAAGAATAAATAATAATAAGAGTTTAATATATATATATATATATATATATATATACACACACTTTTTATGTTGTCATCCAATTAAATTCTTCTATTTGAATGACTTTTCAAATAATAAGTATAGAAGTCAAGTAATATTGGCTAAAGCAAAAATAAATGATTGAATGACAAATTAAAGTACGTTAATTTTCACTATCAATAATTTAAATTTAAATTTAAATAAATCATTGAACCAAAATATATGATAGTGGTCCTTTATCATCCAATTTTGTTGTAATTTTAAAATATATTAAATAAACATATGATATTAGAATTTTTTTTGACAATCAGTTGTTATTTTTTTTTTTACATCTTTGTTTTTAAAGT
Source organism: Dalbergia cultrata (assembly GCA_031216105.1). Lineage (NCBI taxonomy): Eukaryota > Viridiplantae > Streptophyta > Magnoliopsida > Fabales > Fabaceae > Dalbergia > Dalbergia cultrata. Next base: position 21,130,884 of record CM062353.1, on the reverse strand, counting down.
ATCAAATTATCTTAATTCAATTACCTTAATTTTTAATTTAAAAATATGGAAAAATAAAAATAAAATAAAATAAATAGTCAATAGTAGTAGGCCATGGTATCATTTATTTATTTACTAGTTTTAACATTATATAAATGTTATGTGTTGTAAAATAATACACATAATCGTATACCACAATTTATTGTTTCACCTTTGTTGTTATTCATTTTATTTTTTAATAAAAGCTCAATATTATATTATTTAGATAGCTTTTATAAAAACATAATTTGATATTTGAATTTAAACAGCTTTATTTAATGAATTAATTCAATACATATAATAATAGTAACTACGTTGTTTTTTTTTTTTTTATGAAGTATGGGCTCAATGCCTAAACTTTTAGTGCTTATTACAAAAATATGGCACACTTAATTTACATGCTTCTGTTATTTTTTTATTAACATAATTTAGTTGGATAGAAAATTAATTCTTATTCACAATTAGGGTATACTTTTAGTTTCATTGAATATTTATAAAAGTATATATAATTAATGTGTCTTTCTAAAATATTGCTCCAATTTTATAATTAAGACATGCTTTTTTTTTCAAGTTGATTGAATGATTTTATAGATATCTATGTGATTAACATACACATTTATGAATTAAAAAGGTAAGAGGTTGAACTTGTGAACATGATGAGTAGAAGATAGGATTGATTAGTCAACTTATATATACTGTATGATATATTTTATTATCAAATACTTAAATTCATAATAGAATAAGGGTATTTTAGTGAACCTATATAAATGTTAATGATAATAGGAGTGGCAATAACCGCTCCAAAAATTGTTAGATAACCACACATTTTTCTCATACATTCTATAAATAGTTCTTATGATTGCATTTTATTCACCCGTTATATTTGAGTTATGATAAAATTATGATTTTTCTTTTTTGGCTGCATAGGATTATTCCATAGCCCATCCTCCATTGGTGATTGTATGGCGATTGTCCGAGCAAATTGTGGCTAAAAAGGCCACAGAAAATGGCTGATAGAGAGATAGTAATAGCATGTTTAGGCTTGTATTTTGGAATTTTAAAACTATATAGTTTAAGTAAAAGCGACAAGAAAGTACTTTTTGTCCAAGCCAGAATTTGGAAGTTCCCAAATAGGAAAAACCAAACATCCTATGAGTCTGTCAGGAATAGAAAGCCGCAAGATGACAACATGCATGCAAAATTATTTGCTGTATGATCCTTGAAGTAGCTGAGTGCTGCACCATCCTTCCTGGCCGCTAGTTGATGGAATTTGGAAGAGTTTAGTTAAAGATTGGCTTGCCAATAACTCCAATTTATAGACTTATTTAGCTTTTAATTTGTTTATAAGTGAAACATTTTAAAATAAGAAAAATTGATTAATTATTGCCAATTTGTCTTGAGATTTTATTGAAAATTCAATATCATGAAATATGATTTGTTGAGGCAAATTGCAAATTTTAAATTAGAATTTCATTTGGTGATTTTTTACGGTGAAAATTGTAGATTTTGGAGCTAAAAAAAAAATCTCAATTGGAAACCAAGAAGAAGGAAGGAAGGCATAAAGAAAAAGCCATTGAGAAAGGAGCATTTTATTTGCTGAGTCACAACCTAAAATCTGCAGGGTTGCAACGTACTGGGTGCACAAGTGTTTCAACAATTTTTAAAAGTCAAGCTGCTACTTGATTTTTTTTTCCAGGTTGCAACCCGATGCTGCTAGGCCCATTTTAAGGGGTTCATTTTCCTACCTTTTTTAGTATATTTTGAGAAAGAAAACTTAGGTTCTGGGATAGGCTAACACTAGAGAGAAATTCATCTTGAAGATTGAAGGCAAGAGACTTGGAGGAGTTTTGAGGACTTGAGCACGATCTTTTGTTCATTTCCTTCATTAATCTCTCTCTCTCTTGCTCTTTTAATTTTCATTATGCATTTTGAAATAGTTGGTTGTTTTATCCTAGTAATGGATAGCTAATAAACTTGCGGCTAGGGGATCCTTAATTTGGAGCCCTCTATGGATCTTGGATCCATTTCTTATTTTAATGCTCTTATATGTTTGGCTGCCATTAAAGTTAATTTGGGGAATTCCCTTGAACTAGATATAGGAATAGGGATATGTGTGAGGATTAGTCAATGAGATGAAAACATACCTATTAGCTTTGTATAGTAAATGCTCGATGTTAGTTCTCAATAATAGGTTAAATTCACACTAATTCACAAGGACATTTAGTTAGAAGGAGAGTATATCGGGTGTGGCCAATATTCAATAGTTAATTTTGAAAAAAAATATATTTGAGAAATTTTTAATCTTATTTAAAAATTAAATAAAAAACATCATATGTAAAAGAAATAAATATTTTACAATCAAAACTTAAGAGAAACATGCATATTTACATAGCATATTATCTATTATAATACCTAAATGTCAGATCAAATAAGACAAATTGATCAAAGTTAACTAAGTAATTTTTTTAAGGGGGCAAATTAAAGAAAATGAACAAATTATAAAAAAAATTGATGATTTTAGGTGGGCCTCTGCCCCCTCCCTATTAACTAGCCTCCACCCCTGCGCTTAGTGTTTTAGGTGAAGGAGATGCGAGTAATTGGTCTAGACATGGGTTTTTGACTATAATTGCCATACTAACAAAACTAACTTGTTAATGTTTATTTAAGTGATTTGTATATCTAAGTGAAGTAAATGATGAAAAGGGTCCCATAGGCCTTTTAGCTTTGCTTGTCTATCGATTTTAGTTGTGTTATTGTTTTTTTAATTACTAGCTCATTTCCTTGTTTGCTTTTAATTTCTTATTAAATCGATATATATTGCTTAAGCCTGATTGAACACAGTATTTTTGTTGATCGCTAGCATACTTCTATTCAATCCCTGTGGACACGATACTCTTTGATTGCCCAGGGTATCCACCATTGACAACAGTGACTAGTATTTTCAAGATGAACGAGAGCTCCATTAAGGGGGTAAACCTTTGGTCACAATACTCTTTTTATACACACTGCCAGCATTCGAACTCCTAATTAGATACTTAAAGAACCCAGCTAATTACCAAGTGTATTATGCCTCGTGGTTTTCCAAAGCCCCTTTTAAAATCATATCTTCCAACATACTAATTATGAATTGAAGGTAGGAATCTTAGCAGAATCAAGAGTTAGGCTGCCAACAGAGATATTGCTCTCTCTGATTTTTTTTTTTTTTTTCATTATCCTTTCAATTTCAATTCCATTAAAGAAACACTAGACACATACACGGGCAATAAAAGTTGAAAATAAAAAGGGCTCCAGACATACTATTTCTGAGCTGAACTAGCAAGAACTAGCTGAACTAGCTAAGCAACTACAAGTTTACAACCACCTTTGACAGATACGAAAGCCAAATTCCAAATGCAAACAGTAGAGTCTATGAAAACATCCATCCAGAAGAGAAACACACGGCAATGGTGATAACAAAACCAGCAAAAGCACCAAATCCAAATGGATAACCAATAATGTCCAGCTTCTGGTTATCACGCTGAGTAGGCTTATCTGGTAGAGAAGGCATAGAACCTGAAGAACCATAATGGTAGTAGAGTCCCGTGTTCCTTTCAAAGCTTGTAACTGGAAAAGTATCAAACTGGCCTCCTGTGGGGATTTCCCCATGCAACTGATTATAGGACACGTCAAACATAGACAAGAAACTCAGTTCCAGTAATGAATTTGGTATTTCTCCCGTGAGTTTGTTGTGCGACAAATCCAAAATCTCCAACATTCTCATTCCTGATAACTGGGGGGGAATGGGTCCTGAAAGGCTATTCTCTCTCAGGTCCACGACATGTAGCCCCTTCAGGTTACCAAAACTGGGCCATATTGGTCCTTGAAGATTGTTGTAACTGAGGACTAAAGTTGGTCGGAAACTTGAAACTTTTTTGTACAATCTATGATCCTCAATATTGTAAAATTGAAAGACGGGAAGACTCCCACTTTCATGTAATGAGAAATTCCTGTACTGGAGGCCCAGCAACATGGTTAAGCTCTGTGGTATGGTGCCTGTAAAAGAGTTATTTGACAAGTCCAAGTAATACAGATTGTCAAAGTTGCCAATCCATGAAGGAATGCTTCCACTGAGATGATTCCCTGCCAGATCCAGCATCTGCAGCTTCTTGCATCCACTTAACCAATCAGGGATTGAACCTTTGATCTGACTGTTGACCAGAATAAAAACCTTGAGATTACTGAATACAAGATTTTTACCTTGTGGCATTTCTTCATTGTAGAAGTTATCCGAAAGTACAAGCACACTCAAGTTCTTGCAGTGACTTAAAATCTCTAGTGTCACAGACAAATTATTTAGGCTGGACTTTAGAAGGGAGAGTACGGTCAGGGACTGAAGATTCTTGAAGTCATCAGGAATCCCAGAATTGAAATGGTTAAATCCAAGAGCAACTGTTTTCAGTCTTGTGCAATTTGATAGACTACTAGGGAATGGACCATGGAAATTAATAGCAAAAAGACTAAGGAATGTAAGATTTTTCAATGCAGAGCAATTCAAATTAATTGAACCACTCAGAGAGTTGTTGGTCAAAGAAAGCATTTGAAGAGATGAAGAATTCACTAGTGTTTCGGGCAACTGGCCAGTGAATTTATTTGAGTCAGCACTGAAAAGCATAAGCCTTGTGAGGCTCCCAAAGATATCCGGAAGAATTCCGGAAAACTCATTATTGGCAATGCGCAATGCCACTAGATTTGAAAGCTTCCCAAACCCCTTACTCAGTGGCCCAGATAGCTTATTATCATGCAAGTATAGTACACTCAAATTTTGCAGCTTAAAGATGCTATCCGGAAGGCTTCCTGACAAACCATTTCCATTGATGGACAGATGCTGAAGAGAGGAACAGTCACCCAAATTTTCAGGAATGTTACCAGAAAAGAAGTTACTTGACATCTTTAGTACTCGAAGCCGTTTTGAAAAGGTGCAGATAGCTGTATTTACAGTGCCATCAAAATGATTATTGCTCAAGTCTATCACCTCCAAGTTTTGTAGGTGAAACAACTTGTCAGGAAGAAAGCCATGGAGGAAATTTTGAGAAAGGTTTAAGACTCTTAGTTCATCCAAACCTGCTAAGGAGTCACAGACTTTTCCAGTGAGTTTTCTGCTTCCGAGTTCCAAACGGACCACCCTTCTTTTGCCTTCACTGGGGAAGCCATCACATTTGACACCAGACCATGTGCAATAATCAGGGGTGGTAGAGCTGTTCCATTCCAGAATAGCAGATTCCAAACAGCTAGAGAATCCACTCAAGGCTTTCAAATCACTGGGATCACTAGTAAAGTTCTGGGATTCATGAGTACAAGTCCGAAGACTGATCAATGACATCAAAAGGACATACAAGAAGAGGCTAAGGAATGCCATTGAACTATCACTATGGAATGGAAAGAACATGAAAAGGATTGGTCAGAATCAGTGCTGATAAACAATTAATCTGACTTATCTCAGAGCAAAAGGTTGATATTTTGACAAAGGGCACACATAAGATGAAAAAACTGGTTGCAATATATATAACAATAGCCTTCACCCAAAAATCACTGTTACTTGTAAAAAAAAAAAAAATCACTGTCACTTCGTCACTGAACTTGATCGAAATTTTTTTCCTCACAAGTTACTGACTTACTGGGGTTCCAAGGCATGGTTTGACAAAGAGGACACATAAGACATGGTCTGCAATAAGACAAAGAGGTCACTGTCATGACATGAATACATGGCTTCGTTCAGGGTTTTTCATGCATTCAATTTCAACTAAGTTTATTTTTTTTCATGAGCTGCTGGGTTCCATGTGTCCATCCAACTGAAAATCAGATATGACCTCTCGATGGATCTTGCATGAAGGAAACTTCACTTTTCATTTTCGGTACATTGTTGGAAGTAGAACACCCCGAAACTGAAGGCCTTGTCTGAAGTCAATGCGGAGTGATCTTGGTTATTAGCTGTTGGGGGAGGCGATGAGATGTAATAGTGTGCTCTTGTTTTTGGTCTGAGATGTTTCTTCTAGTTCCCCTTGGCCGGTTCCTTTTTATTAAAAGTTCAACATTGTTAAAAAATAAGACCTGGATAGTCTTTATAATTCTTTAGAAAGCTACACAATTTATGTTAGTTTTTGCCGTGTATTTAAACGGCGTTGAGTGCTTCTAAGATTTTTCTTGTACAGAGGTTGTGCTTTTGTTTGATGTTAGTTCTCAATAATGGGTTAAATTCACATTAATTTACAACCTAACTATAGACTTTTAATTATAATTGGCATGCTAATAAAACTAACTTAATTGATGTTTATTTAAATGATTTGCATATTCAAGTGAAATAGATGATGAAAAAGGTCCCTAGGCCTCTGGTTGTCTCTCATGTTTAGTTGTGTTATTGTTTTCTTAATTGCTAGCTCATTTTCTTGTTTGCTTTTACTTTCTCATAGTAAATCGATATTGCTTAAGCCTGAACACGGTATTTTCGTTGATTGATAGCATAGTTCTATTCAATTCATGTGGACATGATACTCTTTTACTTATTACTATATTACTTGAATGACCTATGCACTTGCGGTGTTTTATGCTTTTATAAGCGGTCATCACCTACCACTCACCCCATTGGTCTTATTGGCTTATGCATTTTCACTACTCAGAAAAGTTTAACATATTTTGCTTAAAGACAATTCATGTGCAATTTTTTTTGGAGGCAGAAATATTACATTACAACTCTCCAATTAGAAGGATACCACAAAATTCAAAACAGATACATGTACTTCAATTTTGGGTCAATCCACAGGCGACTATAGATCAAGTTTGGAATTAACATTCGAACTGATGATAATTTGCACAAGGCCACAAAATATCATATAGCTGGAGATTAATCTTCCTTCTAAGATATCTTAGTCTAATGAAGCTACCACTAGATGAATCAACGAGTACCGAAAGAATTTTATGCTAAATGTGAGCATTGAAGAGCTCTCTTATCATTGAGATATTATGATGTTATGCCTGCTCCGTTCTTGATGAATGTCGAGCTCTTATTCAATTATATATAAAAAAAAGTATAAGCATTGAAAGCAAGTGAGTGTGTTATGCATGTTTTGGATACTAAAAATGCATACGGCATGGTTTGCTCCCAAACTATATTTACCAAAGCCAAAGCACCTTTTTCTTTTGCTACTTAGGGTATCTACCATCGACAGAAGTGGCTAATCTCTTCAATGTAAGAGCTCCGTTAAAGGGATAAACCTATAGCCATAAGACCCTCTCCATACACATTGCTAGGATTCAAACCTGTAACTATATATTTAAGAAACCTAACTAGTTAGCAACTGTGTTAGATATTGTCGTTTCCTGAAGCCCCTTTTGAAGTCATATCTTCCACCATACTAATTACGAATTGAAGATAAAAATCTTAGTAGAATCAAGAGTTAGGCTGCCAATAGAGATATTGCTCTCTCTGATTTTTTTTCGTTATCCTTTCAATTTCAATTCCATTAAAGAAACACTAGACATATACGTAGGGCAATAAAAGTTGAAAATAAAAAGTGCTCTAGGCATACTATTTCTGAGCTGAACTAGCAAGAACAGGATACGTGTTCGGATGCTCTCAAAGGCTTTGTATACATCTTCTCTATTACCTAAGATATTGAATAGTGAAAGATGGTGAATTTTAGAATCAACAAGGTTATGTGCATTAGAAAATGAACATAAAAAACAAAATCCTGTAAGCATAATTTTATCAGAGACTGTATAAGAAATACAACACTTAACTGTTTCATTCTATATATCAGGCTAGGAAATATCTTTTGATCATATAGCAACTTAAATCATACTTCAGGTTTTAGTGGAAAGATATCAAAAACCAGTATTTACTAGAGCCGTTCAATTTACAGAAGTTTCATAAAGTCGTGCATTGTATTATTCATGAAAAATTCTCATGTAATTTTAAAGGGCAACAAATAGGAGTATTTGGAGTCCAATGGACCTTAAATAATTTGAGTCATGGGACACTCTACTATAAGCAGATATATTCCAACATTACTTTTTTATCACGCACACTTCTCAAATCTTAACCCTTGCTTAAGGAAAATAAAATTCAACCAAATGTTACTAATAATATATGATGTATCTAAATATGTATACGAATTTAAAAAATAATAATAATAAAACAATTAATTTAATCCATATAAGTGATAACTTCAAAATTCAAATTCCCAGCACTAGACGCGAGGTTCACCTAGAGCTACAATCTGTTCTTGCCATGATCAACCACTTTTGAATTATGTGTCTTGACTTTGAAAACCCAGGTTTGAGTTCTTACTTATGTTCGGTAGAGTGTTGATAGCAAAGATGAACCAGTCAGACGGGTTAACTCGAGATTGATTGAATGGGTTATCAGTCAATTGTTACACCAGTTTTATCATATCGCAACTTAAATCAGACTTCATGTTTCAGTGGAAAGATATCAAAAACCAGTATTTACTATAAGAGTGGGGCAATTTAGGAAGTTTCATAAAGTAAAAGTCATGCACTGATTCATGAAAGATTCTCGCATAGTTTTGATGGTTTAATGGTTTACAAGCCAAATTTCAACACCAGTTTTGGAGACTTGACTGGACTAGCCAATGATTGATTTGCTTTTAACTTAGCACAACTGACTGGTCTTCTTTGATTTCTGAAATGTTTGTATCAACCATCTTTTCGTATATGTTATCAAGTATTTTAATTTATTATCAATCCGAATTTGAAACTTCTTGTTTCATATTATACTATTCTAGTTTTGGTTCGATTGAGGCTGCATCTTGGTTTTGTGTCAAAATCATTGTGTTGTCGAGTGATTTTGTCTTCATCACATATTGTAGTCAGCTCTATCAAGGAGTGTTAATGCATAGATAAAAGAACACAATTACAGTTTAAATTATAGATTGAGGCTAAAGAATGCCATTGAACTATCACTATGGAATGGAAAGAACATGAAATGGATTGGTCAGAATCAGTGCTGATAAACAGCTAATCTGATTTATCTCAGAGCAAATGGTTGATATTTTGACAAAGGGCACACACAAGATTAAAAAAATGGTTGCAGTATATATAACAATAGCCTTCACCTAATATCATTGTTACTTGTAAACCCAAAAAACGAAAAATCACAGTCACTTCGCCGTTGAACTTGATCGAAATTTTTTTCCTCACAAGTTACTGACTTACTGGGGTTCCAAGGGAGGGTTTGACAAAGGGGACACATAAGACATGGTCACCAATATGACAACCTGGTCACTGTCATGACACGAATACATGGCTTCGTTCAGGGTTTTACATGCATTCAATTTCAACGAAGTTTTTTTTTTTTTTTTTCATGAGCTGCTGGGTTCCATTTGTCCATCCAAGTGAAAATCAGATATCACATTTCGATGGATCTTGCATGAAGGAAACTTCACTTTTCATTTTCGGTACTTTGTTGGAAATGGAACACCCTTCTGGCTCCCCTTGGCTGGTTCCTTCATATTAAAAAGTTTCACATTGTGTACGGAGATAAGACCTGGATATTCTTTACAACTCTTTGGAAACCTGCACAATTTATGTTACCTTTTGCAGTGTATTAAAACAGTGCATTGAAAAGTCCAGAGGATTGAGTGCTTTTAAGATTTTTCTTGTACAGAGTTTTTGTTTTTGCTTAATGTTAGTTCTCAGTAATGGATTAAATTCACATTAATCTACAACCTAGATATAAGTTTTTAATTGTAATTGGCATGCTACTGAAACTAACTTGTTGATGATTATTTAAATGATTTGTATATCCAAATGAAATAGAGGATAAAAAAGGTTTTTAATTATAATTGGCATGCTAATAAAACTAACTTATTGATGTCAATTTAAGTGATTTGCATATCCAAGTGAAATAGAGAATAAAAAAGATCCCTAAGCCTTTTAACTTTGGTCGTCTCTCATTTTTAGTTGTGTTATTGTTTTTTAAATTACTAGCTCATTTTCTTATTTGCTTTTAATTTCTCATTAAATCGATATTGTTTAAGCCTGAACATCGTATTTTAGTTTATTGCTAGCATAGGTCTATTCAATTTCTGTAGACATAATACTCTTTTGCTTATTACTATATTACTTGAGTGACACATGCTCTTGTGGTGTTTTACATGTTTTTGTAGGCTGTCATCACCTGCTGCTAACCCCGTTGGTCTTATTGGCTTTTGCATTTTCACTACTAAAAAAATTGAGCATATTTTGCTTAAAGACTATTCATGTGATATTTATTTTTCGAGGAAGAAATATTACATTACAATTCTCCAATTAGAAGGATACCACAGAATTCCAAACAGATACATGTACTTGAATTTTGTGTCAATTGATAGGCTACTACAGATCAAGTTTGGAATTAACATTGGAACTAATGATAATTTGCACCAAGGCCACAAAATATCATATAGTTGGAGATTAATCTTCCTTATAAGACATCTAGCTACACCTAGATGAATCAGCGAGTACCAAAAGAATTTTATGCTAAATGTAAGCATTGAAGAACTCTCTTATCATTGAGATATTATGATGTTATGCCTGCTCTGTTCTTGATGAATGTCGAGCTCTAATTCAATTATATATATAAAAAAAAAGGGTGTAAGCATTGAAAGCAAGTGAGCGTGTTATGCATGTTTCGGATACTTAAAATGCATACAGCATGGTTTGCTCCCAAACTATATTTACCAAAGCCAAAGCCCCTTTTTCTTGGGCCGCCAAAGGTATCCACTATCAATAAAAGTGACTAATCTACTCAATGCGAGAGTTCCCCTAAAGGGATAAACCTCTACTCACAAGATCATCTCCATATACATTGCTAGGATTCGAACGCTTAACTATATACTTAAGCAACCTAGCTAGCTACCAACTGTGCTAGATCTTGTGATTTCCCAAAGCCCCTTTTGAATTCATATCTTCCAACATACTAATTATGAATTGAAGATAAAAACCTTAGCAGAATCAAGAGTTAGGCTGCCAACAGAGAGATATTGCTCTCTTTGATTTTTTTTTTCATTATCCTTTCAATTTCAATTCCATTAAAGAAACACTGGACATATACGTAGGGCAATAAAAGTTAATATTTATGAGATAGGAAAGGGAAGTTTGCACTTCAATTGCTGGATGCAGGTCCAACATTATTCAACTGAGCAGGAGAGACTGTAAGTTCACTACTCCCTCTTTTCCTGAACTCCCAGAAATATTAAAGATCAAATTGTTTGAGTTCGTGACATCTACCCATGTGATAAAAATTAAAACCCTCAAAAAGTTTTTGTTTCAGCACATGCTAGGTTTAATTCTTCAAGTAGAATTAACCAAGAATAGAAACAAACAACCTATTTCTAGAACTGAGAACTAAATACAATTATCGTTCAAAATTCAATGCAGGTTTATATTTGTGCTTGCACATACCAATCAGTGCCTCTCTGTATCCAATAGGCCTAAAAAACAGAGAATACAAGGCCATGAAGTTAACAATTCAGATTTCAGTCAGAGACAGTTGCACATATACCATTAGAGCCGTCATTGAACAGTAGATAGATATTCATAATATAAACCTCAATTATTTCCGTAAACGAACTATCCTGAATTTTACGCATAGCATATACTTCTACTATGACTAAGCCACTATAGGGGACTGAGGCCTTAATTTAGTTATTGAAGTAGTAGGCATTGTTTAATTTTACTCTCTGTCATTTAAAAAATTAAATGGCTATTTTAGTCCTAAAGTTAATATCAAATTGGTTTTTTTTTTTTTCCACATTAGTTTGGTCTTGGCTCTCTAAATTTTTACACTGATATTTAATCATTTTTTCTGATTCTATAGAATCACCGGTATCTTGATTTTATTACTTGAAATCCGACTAATTTGATCAAAATTGAAATATTTTATTAAAAAGCCTGAAAAAATCTTATAAATAAGAATAATTATTTTTCAATCATCATGCATCAAAATTAATCTCAAAGAAACCGCACAATAAAAAGTCTATCCGCAAGATACGAATCTAATTTTATTTTTTTCCTCTTACACCAACATTGTTTAATCATAAAAATTATACCGACATGATTTAACAATGTGTGAGAACTCAATACAATTTTTGCATAAGCTCATTGGACCAAACTTTGAGTGGAGAATCAAACATCAATTATTAGATCTAATTTCAGCCACCCCAGATTGCAAACTTTAATTTTTATCCCATATTTGGCAACTAGTCCATGACGGTAAAACCTTGAAAAGCACCAGCGGTTATTGGGCACCATTGGATTGACCCTTCCACTTAGATCGAACGGTGGTTTGCCAAAGCCCCTTTGAAGTCATATCTTCCAGCATACTAATTATCAATTGAAGATTTGATCATATAATTTTAAATCAGACTTCAGGTTTCAGTGGAAAGATATCAACAAGCAGTATTTACTAAGAGCCGTGCAATTTACATAAGTTTCGTAAAGTTAAAGTCATGCATCGTGTTATTCAGGAAAGATTCTCATGTAATTTTAAAATGCAACAAACAGCAGTATTTAGAGTCCAATGAACCTCAACTAATTTGAGTCATGGGACACTTTACTGTAAGTAAATATATTCCAACATTACTTTTTTGTTATGCACACTACTCGAATCTTAAGCCATACTTAAGGAAAATAAAAGTCAACCAAATGTTACTAATATATGATGTATCTAAATATGTATATGAATTTTAAAAAATAAAAAAATAATTTAATCCATATGAGTGACATAAAAATCAATTAAAAATACCGTATTAATTTATGTTGTCTAACCTTTATTTTCTATGAAAATGCTTGCATAATTTTAGGTGAGGTGGTTAGTCAAAACTTTCTTTGAAGTGATAACTTCAAAATTCAAATTCCCAGCACTACACGCGAGTTCACCTAGAGCTACAATCTGTCCTTTCCATGATCAACCACTTTTGAATTATGTGCCTTCACTTTGAAAACCCAGGTTTGGCCCTTAATTATGTTGGGGAGAGTGTTGATACCCAAAATGAACCAGTCAGAGCGGTTAACTCGTGATTGGTTGAATGGGTTATATGTCAAATGTTACACTAGTTTTGGAGACTTGACTGGACTAGCCAAGGATTGATTTACATTTAACTTAGCACAACTTACTGGTCTTCTTTGATTTCTGAAGTGTTTGTATCAACCATCTTTTCGTATATCTACTCATATATGTTGTTCAACAATTATTTATGTTATCGAGTATTTTCATGTATTATGAATCCGAATTTGAAACTTCTTGTTTCCTATTATACTGTTCTAATTTTGGTTCGATTGAGGCTGCATCTTGGTTTGGGTGAAAATAATTGTGTTGTCGTGTGATTTTGACTTTATCACATATTGTAATCAGCTCTATCAAGGAGTGTTAATGCATAGATAAGAAAACACAACTACAATTTAAATTATAATTGCGTAGAGTTAATAATAATATATATAGTACATCTGTAGATTATTACTAAGTAATGTTATAATTTTAACCACAGGAGACAGCTAAGTAACTACCAAGTTTACAACCACCGATGACAGATATGAAAGCAAAATCCCAATGCTAAAAGTATATAGTCTATGAAAACATCCATCCTGAAGAGGAACATATGGCAACGGTGATAACAAAACCAGCAAAAGCACCAAATCCAAATGGATAACCAATGATCTCCAGCTTCTGGTCATCAGGCTCTGCAGGTTCATCTGGTAGAGAAGGCATAGAACCTGAAGGACCATAGTGGTAGTAGAGTCCCATGTTCCCTCCAAAGCTTGTAACTGGAAAAGTATCAAACTGGCCTCCTGTTGGGATTTCCCCATGCAACTGATTATACGACACATCAAATATGGATAGGAAACTCAGTTCCACTAGTGAATGTGGTATCTCTCCTGTGAGTTTGTTGTGAGACAAATCCAAAGTCTCCAACATTGTCATTCCCGATAACTGGTGAGGAATGGGTCCTGAAAGGCTATTCTCTTTCAGGTCCATGACGTGTAGGCCCTTCAGGTTACCAAAACTTGGCCATATTGGTCCTTGAAGCTTGTTGAGCTAAGGCCTAAAGTTGGTCGGAAACTTGAAACTTCTTTGTACATTCTATGATTCTCACTATTGTAACAGGGAAAGACGGGAACACTGTCACTTTCATCTAATGAGAAATTCCTGTACTGGAGGCCCACCAACATGGTTAAGCTCTGAAGTATGCTGCCAGCAAAATAGTTATTTGACAAGTCCAGGTAATAAAGATTGTCAAACTTGCCAATCCATGAAGGAATGCTTCCACTGAGATGGTTCCATGACAAATCAAGCAACTGCAGCTTGTTGCATGCACTTAACCACTCTGGGATTGAACCCTTAACCTGGCTGTTGGCCAAGACAAAAACCTTGAGATTACCGAATACAAGATTTTGACCTTGTGGCATTTCTTCATTATAGAAGTTCCCCGGTAGTCCAAGCAAACTCAAGTTCTTACAGTGACTTAAAATCTCTAGTGCTGCAGACAAATTATGCAGGCTGAAGTTTGAGAGTTCAAGTCTTGTCAAGGAATGAAGATTCTTGAAGTCGTCGGGAATCCCAGAAGAATTGAAATGGTTGTGGCCAAGACTAACTGCTTCCAATCTTGGGCAACTTGATAGACTACCAGGGATTGGACCATGGAAATGATTATCAGCAAGACAAAGAATGGTAAGAATTTTCATTGCAGAGCAATTCAAATTTATTGAACCATTTAAAGAGTTGTTGGTCAAAATAAGCCTTTGAAGAGATGGAGAATTCACCAGTGTTTCTGGCAACTGACCGGTGAGTTCATTGGACTTAGCAGAGAGCATATTAAGCCTTGTGAGGCTCCCAAAGATATTGGGAAGAATTCCAGTAAATTCATTATCGGAGATGTCCAATTCCACTAGATTTGAAAGCTTCCCAACCCCTTTACTCAGTGGCTCAGATAGCTTATTATCCTGCAGGTATATTGCGCTCAAATTTTGCAGCTGAAAGATACTCTCTGGAAGGCTTCCTGACAAACCATTTCCATTTATGGAAGTGTCATAACCGAGAGAAAAAAAAAAGGAGAGGACCATGGTGGACATTAAGTGATAGAGACTACCATAGAACTCCCCCTTGTCTTTTTATTTCTCTTCCTCCCCTTCCCCTTACAGAACCTCCCGTAACACTCTCCCTCTCTTCTTCTTCTTCACATTTCTTTCCTTCCCTCTCACTTTCTTCCATTCTTCTTCCTCCCCTTTGCTTTGTTCTTCAACAAATATCATCACCACTTCCATCAACATTATCTCCTCTTCCTTCCCCACACCATAACCGCCCCCCCTCTCTCTCTCCCTCTCCTCAAATTCACTTTCTCTCTCTAAACTCCATTAGAGAGTTGAATATTTTAGAAGCTTTGGAAGTGATTTTTTTCACCAATTATACTCTCCAAGTGGTAAGTAAGCTTCTATCATACTCCATTTTAATTATTGAAATTTCTAAATTTTTAGGATTAATTTAGGTTTTTAGAACCCTTGAATTTGGGGTGTTTAGTGAATTAGCGTAAATTGATGTTAATTGATAGTGTAGTTAGCTCACAAATATTCATATTGTCTTATTCCTAGAGCGATAGAGCAATCGGACAACAACACTTGCGTTGGTGACATTAAAGGCGTTGATCTTCGGTTCTTTGAACCAGTATTTGTGAGTAGATAGTGTATCTGTAGGTTACTTTAAGCATGATAAACAATATAAAATTATATGAAGAGCTGAAAGTATATTGACATAGAAGAAAATAATTATTTAGTGAAAATGAGGCTTTATGTTTAAAATGGATGCCACAATATGATTATTATGCTTATTTAAATACTTTTAGTTGAATTGCAATAAATTTTATATTTTTAGAGCATATTATGTGTCGCAACCGGGATCGCGACGGGACGGCGAGAAATGAATGATTTTTGTTTAAAATGGAGTCGCCACCAAATTTTTATTTAATTGGGAAAAATTATGGAAAAACCCATTTAATTTAAAGAAATTGATCTTTGAAACCAGATCTAAGCTCGGGAGTCGGTTATGCTTAGGGAAGGGTAGGAATTTAATCCTACAGCGCCCCTAATACACCCGTCTTTAGACGGTACCTTAATTAATTGTGCAAATTATTAATAACCTTTCAAAATATTTATTTACATTTTTTATTTCAAGAAAATTTTAAAAGAAAATATTTTTTGGAATAAGAAGATTTCGGAGTACTAAACTGTCACAGCTCAAGTATCCGTAATATTGAGTTAACAAGCCGTCACGGCTAAATTAACCTCTTTATTTGGAATAAAATATATACATTTCAATGATTAATTTAAATTAAGATAATAAAGAAAGAGGAAGATAATAATAATAATAATAATAATAATGATAAATAAATAAATGAATAAATAAACAAATATTTACAATAATAATGAAAATGAACAAAATTATTTACATGTAAAACATAATAAAATAATATCACAAATAAGTACTAAATAAATATTTACAACAATAATAATAATAATGAACAAAAATATTTACATGCTAAACAAAATAAAATGACATCAAAATAATAATGAAATAAATATATATACATTTCAATGATTAATTTAAATTAAAATAATAAAGAAATAATAATAATAATAATAATAAATAAATAAATAAATGAATAAATAAACAAATATTTACAATAATAATAATAATAATGAATAAGAATATTTACATGTAAAACAGAATAAAATGACATCATAAACATCTATTTTTAATTTGAAAATTTTGAAACATCGAGCTGTCACAGCTTAAATATCCAAAATATTCAATTAACAAGCCGTCTCGGCTAAATTAATATTTTATTTAGAACAAAATATTTAACAAATAATTAATTAATTTACAATTTAAAGAAATAAAAAAGGATATTAAAGAAAATATTTACAAATAATACAAATTATAAAAATCTAATTTTTGTTTGAAAATTTAAAACATCAAGCTGTCACAGCTCAAATGTTTAACTGAGTTAATAAGCCATCACGGCTAAATCAACATCCTCATTTAAAACAATTTGATTATTAACTAAAATTAAAAACAATACATAACAATAAAAGACAATAAATATTTATAAATAAACAAAATAATAAATATTTACAAATGAAAAATGAAATAACATAAAATAACCTAATGAAATCTAATTTTGACTTGACAGGAATTACCTGCTCCTACGTATCCTCTGCTGCGATGAGGAATTCAAAGTCACGTAGTTCTTTAAAAAATACTTGTGTGTTTAATAGATTTTAATTAAAAGAAAAGAAATAAAGATAAATTGATTGATTTTGAACATTAATCTAAGAGAAGAGGATCTATTTTGCACTGGATTCAAGGTAGTACGGGACTACTCAGTTACAACAATTGATTGCTGCATGGGTTTTAAAAAATTTTCTATTATTTTCGTTTTTTTATTTTTTTATTTTAAAGTATTCCTAAACTTTAACAAAATAAAGATCAAACTTACCAAAAATAAACCAGTCACCAAAAACAATCCTATTCTAATATCAACCTAATACTAAAACAAATCTAAGCAAAAAAAGAACTCAAACAGCAAACTTAACCCCAAAAAAATACATCTAACAACAACTCAAAAGAAAAACAAAATAGCCCAACACCTAAAACTCAATATAACCCAAAAATAATAACCCAACCCCACCCAAACAAAACTCATTATCTTCCACCGGTCCAAAAAGAATACTAGACACCCAAAATGCATCAAACCCCATTTTATACCTAACTTAATTGCTCTTGAATCTGAAACAGTACCAGAACTCAAATGGTGGGGGTGGCGGCTATAATGAGCAAGGGGAAGAGTGACAAAGGCGCAGACAAGGCAGCCAGACGCGAGCTATGAGCGGTGGCTCTATGCGATGCAAGGAGGAGGAGGTCGACGGCTGCGTGCTGCGAAGGGACTGCTAGATGGCGCGGTTCTGATGCTGAGATGCAGTGCGCGAGTTCTCATGCAGAGGGAGCAGAGGCACGATAGCGGTGATCCGAGCCTTGCTCGTGGCTCGCAGCTCTCACAGCGTGACCAGGGAAGAGGAGCTCCATGTCACCAAGCCAGCGGATGCAAGGAGTTGAAGCAGTGAGGAAAACCAACACGACAGGGGCGGGCGCGATACAGGAGGCTGGCGGTGGAAGGCTCCTCGTCAACAGCTGGTTGCAGCGGCGTGCGGCTGGGCGGAAGTTGACGCGGTGAGGGGAGGAACCGATGGTGGCTGGCTTCGTGGACGGCGGCTGGTGGAGGAACTGGGATGGCGCTAAGAGAGGTGGCTTCCTCTCTTTCCTTTCACTTTTCTGTTTTTTTTTTCCTTTTTATGATGGCTAAGCTTTTTGATTCTTTTTTTTTTTTTTTTTTTGAATGAAGGCGAAGGCTTGGCTGTGATATATTTTTTTTGGGTGAAGATTGGTTGCTGTAATATTTTTTACTTGTTTGAGATGGTTTATGAACAGGATTGCGTGATGATGATGATAATGAAGATGGTTTGTGGTTAATGTGTTTGATGAGAATGGTTATTAGGTCCTTAGGAGTGGCAGTGGCTGTATATGTTTGTAATGGAGGAAGGTGATGACTGGGTTTGGATCGATTGTGTTGATGGTGATGGTGATGGTTGTTTTAAAATTTTATTTTTGGTTGCAATGGGGTTGAAGGTTATGGGTTGAAGGATGATGATGATGGCTATTAGATGAAGGAGATGGTTGTTGTGTAAGGAGAAAATGAGATCGTTGAGCGGCGGTTTCACCATTAAGGGAGGTTGATCCGATGGCGAAAATGTAGTCAGTCTTGGAATAAGGTAATGAAAAATATTTTGATGATGGAATTGTGATGATAATGAATTCGTGAATCCCCCCCTCCTCAGGATGGTCCTGATATTAGAGTTAAAAAGAAAATCCTCTGCTCCCATGCTCTCTCTGGCCGAAAGAATTTTAACGCTTTGTACAAAGCTGAGAAAAACATAATTATTGTGTTTTGTTTTTTTTGTTTTTCATCCCAATTCCATTGTTGCTTCACGGGTTCACAAACCTGTGACTGTCACTTTGTTTTTTTTTATTTACCATTTTTTATTATTTTATTGCTGAATGAAAACGAACTATCTTTTTTTTTTTTTCTTTTTTTTTTGAAAGTGGGCTGGATGCAAATTTTGGTTTTATGAACGTGAAATAAAAACGTAAAACAACAACGTAAAACAACAGTAATGAACCTAAAAGAAAGAAAAATAAAGAAAGAAAGAAAAAAAATGGTTTGATTTGAACACAGCAACGAACTATAAACAAGACTTAAACTACCAACATGATTCTATAAATGGGTTAAACTCTAAAAATACGCTGATTTTTGGATTTTTGTTTTATGGGCCGCATAAAATCGGGTGTTCACAGTTGCCCCTCTTTATTCATTCCTTATTAAGAAAAATATGAAAAATTTGAACTTTAAATATTGTCTTTATAAGGAATGAGTAAAGACATGAACATCGATTTTGTTCGGCAATGCATGCAATGTAATGAAATTTAAATCCGGAGCAAAAATGACATAAATTTTCAAGTAAAGTCACATGAAACGATGTGGTTTAGAAATCAAATATGCGTGAATCACTCAAAGAACAATGCCTAACTAATTTGACCCAAATTCACCACTTACAAGAAATGTTAAAAGTCTAATCGGGAAAACAACATTTTGAGACAATCTGTACACGTAAAAGAACAATTTGAGGGTGATGGAAACGTAAAATGGCAATCTGAGGGTGACATGAAAGTAAATTGGCAATCTGAGGCCGACTGAAAAGTAAATTGGCAATCTGAGGCCGACATGAAATGTAAATTAGCAATCTGAGGCCGACAGGAAAGTAAATTGGCAATCTGAGGCCGACATGAAATGTAAATTGGCAATCCGAGGCCGACAGGAAAGTAAATTTGGCAATCTGAGGCCGACAGGAAAGTAAAATTGGCAATCTGAGGCCGACAAGAAATGTAAATTGGCAATCTGAGGTCGACTAGAAAGTAAATTGGCAATCTGAGGCCGACTGGAAATGTAAATTGGCAATCTGAGGCCAACTGGAAAGTAAATTGGCAATCTGGGGCCGACTGGAAAGTAAATTGGCAATCTGAGGCTGACATGAAATGTAAATTGGCAATCTGAGGCCGTCTGGAAAGTAAATTGGCAGTCTGAGGCCGACATGAAAGTAAATTGGCCATCTGAGGCCGACTAGAAAGTAAATTGGCAATCTGAGGCCGACTGGAAATGTAAATTGGCAATCTGAGGCCGACTGGAATGTAAATTGGCAATCTGAGGTCGACAAGAAAGTAAATTGGCAATTTGAGGCCGACAGGAAAGTAAATTGGCAATCTGAGGCCGACTGGAAAGTAAATTGGCAAACTGAGGCCGACAGTAAATGTAAATTGGCGATCTGAGGCCGACAAGAAAGTAAATTGGCGATCTGAGGTCGACAAGAAATGTAAATTGGCAATCTGTGGCCGACTGGAATGTAAATTGGTAATCTGAGGTCGACAAGAAAGTAAATTGGCAATCTGAGGCCGACAGGAAAGTAAATTGGCAATCTGAGGCCGACTGGAAAGTAAATTGGCAAACTGAGGCCGACAGTAAATGTAAATTGGCAATCTGAGGCTGACATGAAATGTAAATTGGCCATCTGAGGCCGACAGGAAAGTAAATTGGCATGGAAAACAACGATGTCCACATTATCTCTTTTTTTTCTTTTTTTTCTTTTTTTTTTTTTTTTTTTTAGGTTATATGCACAAGTCATCAATTTTCAATTTATTTCAGAAAAACTAACCGTAACCAAATCAAGCAAGCCTCAAGGAAGACTATAACCGATCAAACTCGTAATTCATGCGCTGGACCTTCTGACATAAACTTTCTTTACTTCTGGACCTTTGCTCACTTCTTTCCCATTTTCCTTTTTCCCTTTTTTAGGATGATGATTGCTTTTCTGCCGAGTTTGACTGAAACTTTTGAATTTTCTTGGTGTGTTGATAGCCATGGATGCATTGCTGTAAGAATTATTAGGTTGTATAACTTTAAACTTAAATTTATGCTTACTCGAGACATCATAAATAAATATGCATTTAAAGAGGAAACAAAAAATTGGCTGAATAGGCATCTTCATTGCTTGGTGTATTGGATGACAAGATGTTTGAAAAAGAGATTACAACACAAAACTGAAAGACAAGCTTGTGAAAGACATGGAATTTTGCCCTAGTTTAAGTTCTTTGTGACTTAATCAATCGATTTCTCGCAGCAAGTTGAACACCATAGCCATGATCCTTAATGATGTCTTCAAACCTTTTCTTTCCAAAAATTGCCCCAGTTTCAATCTTGGTCACCTGATTCATCGACAAATTCAACACTCAAAAATTGCCCCAGTATAGGTTGCTTGAGATGATGCTTATCTTTTTGCTCTAATTTTTGCCTAGGTTGCTCTTTCGAGTTTTCAACCTAACGAGCTCCTTTTTTTTTTTCTTTTTTTCTTTTTTTCTTTTCATATTACCCTAACTTTTGCTTAGGTCGCTCTTTCGAGTTTTCAACCTAACGGGCTTTTTCAACATCTTTTCAAGCATAAAACCTTTTGACTGCATCAGTGTTAATTGGTTTGGGCAATTCCTGTCCATCCATATTTTGCAAAATCAATGCTCCACCTGAGAACGCTTGCTTAACAATGTAAGGACCTTCATAGCTCGGGCCCATTTTCCTCGTGCATCTTCTTGATTAGGGAGAATTTTCTTCAAAACCAAATCTCCTGGATGAAAATCTCTAGGACGGACTTTCTTGTTAAAAGCCTTAGCCATTCTGCTTTGGTACAATTGGCCATGACAAATAGCTGCCAACCTTTTCTCTTCTATCATGTTCAACTGTTCATATCGAACCTTCACCCATTCAGATTCTTCTAACTCAAATTCGGCCTCCATTAGAACCCTTAATGATGGGATTTCCACTTCTATAGGAGATACAGCCTCCATTCCATACACCAATGAGAAGGGAGTTGTCCCTGTACTTGATCGTATGTTGGTACGATATGCGTGCAAAGCATAAAGCAACATTTCATGCCGCCTTTGTAATTCACCACCATCATGGCTATGATTTTCTTGATATTTTTATATGCGGCTTCAACCGCACCATTCATTTGAGGTCTATAAGGAGCTGAGTTGTGATGCTTGATCTTGAAAGTCTCAAAGAACTTTTGAACTTCGGCACCATTGAGGTTAGGAGCATTATCTGTGATAATTCTTTCTGGAATCCCATATCTGCAGATGATATCTCTTTTGATGAATCTGATAAACACTTTCTGTGTGATGTTGGCATATGAAGCGGCCTCCACCCACTTTGTGAAATAGTCAATTGCCACCAAAATGAAACGATGACCATTTGAGGCTTTGGGATTAATCGGGCCAATGACATCCATGCCCCACATTGAGAAAGGCCAAGGAGATACCATATTGTGCAGCGGAACTGGAGGAGTATTGACTCGGTCTGCATATATTTGACATTTATGACACTTTCGAACATAATTGATGCAGTCATTCTCCATGGTGGACCAGTAATAACCGCTTCTTAGGATTTTGCGTGCCATCACGTGTCCATTAGCATGGGTTCCACAAATTCCTTCATGGATCTCCATCATGATCATTTGAGCTTCGTGAGCATCCACACATCTGAGGAGAGTGGTGTCATGATTTCTCTTGTAAAGGACTTCACCATTCAAGAAAAAGGCCATGGCCAATCGTCGAATTGTTTTTCTTTGCACTTCATTTGCTCCATCGGATATTCTCCTTTTGAATGTACCGCTTGATGTCATAATACCATGGTTGTCCATCCGCTCAACCTCCACATTGTCACAGTATATTGGTTCATTTTGCACCTCTACGTGGATGGGTTGGACATTGGTATGGACTTCCAATTTTGTCATTGCAGCCAGGGTTGCCAATGCATCCGCAAATTGGTTATGGTCTCGAGTTAAGTGAGAAAATGACACATCATCAAATTCTTCAATTAATCGAGACAAGTATTTTTGATAAGGCACCAATTTCGGATCCTTCGTACGCCATTCTCCATTAACTTGATAGATTATGAGCGCAGAATCTCCAAACACCTTTAATTCTTTGATCCCTAGGTCAATTGCGGCTTGCAAACCATTCGCACAGGCTTCATATTCTGCGATGTTGTTGGTGCATTCAAAATCTAACTTGATGGAAACTGGATATTGTTTTCCAGCTGGTGACACTACTACAGCTCCTATTCCACACCCATTCATATTGGCAGCTCCATCGAAGTACATTTTCCATACATTCTCCTTTTCTTTCTCATCTTTTTCCATTGTTAACACTTCACCATCGGGGAATTCAGACATGATAGGTCACATATCCTCGAGAGGATTTTCGGCTAGATGATCAGCAATTACACTTCCCTTGATAGACTTCTGAGTCACATATTTGATATCAAATTCAGACAACATCACTTGCCATTTTGACATTCTCAACGAAACATGAGGACTATCAAATATGTATTTTAATGGATCCATTCGAGAGATTAACCGTAGTGTAGTATAGCATGTACTGCCTCAACCTCTTGGACGACCACACTAACGCACAACAAGTCTTTTCAATCGCCAGATAACGGGATTCACAGTCATTAAACTTCTTGCTCAGATAATAAATTGCATGTTCTTTCTTTCCGGACTCATCATATTGTCCCAACATTGCTCTAAGTGACGTGGGCAACACTGTGAGGTACAATATTAAAGGACGACCTGGTATAGGTGGGGCTAAAATTGGAGGTTTCATCAAATAAGCTTTTATTTTATCAAAAGCTTCTTGGCATTCTTCATTCCACTCCCCAGGTTGATGTTTCCGCAATACTTGAATATAGGCTCGCAAGTGCTAGTCAAATTGGCAATAAATCTAGCAATATAGTTGAGCCTTCCAAGAAAACTTCTCACTTCTCGTTCAGTTCGGGGAGCAGACATTTCTTGTATTGCCTTCACCTTGTCCGGATCTACTTTTATTCCTTCTCTCACGACAATGAACCCGAGTAACTTCCTCTCAGAGAAGCTCCAAAAATGCATTTATTCTGATTCAACCGCAACTTGTATTTTCGAGCCTTTCAAACAAATTTTCGCAGAATCACACATGACTTTCTCCCTCTTTAGATTTGGCGACCATATCATCTACATACACCTCAATCTCTTTATGCATCATATCATGAAATAACGCGACCATAGCCCGTTGGTAGGTGGCACCGGCATTCTTCAATCCAAACGGCATGACTGTATAGCAAAATGTTCCCCACGGAGTTATGAAAGTAGTTTTTCCTTTGTCATGAATATCCATGGGAATTTGGTTATACCCAGAATATCCGTCCATAAAGGAAAATCGGTGATTTCCAGCAGTATTATCAACAAGTACATCAATGTGGGGTAGAGGAAAATCATCTTTCGGGCTAGCTTTATTCAAATCCCGATAGTCTACACACATTCTAACTTTTCCATCCTTCTTAGGTACAGGCACAATGTTGGCCACCCAATCAGTGTGTCTTGATACCTCTAAAAATCCAAATTTCCACTATTTAGTCACTTCCTCTTTAATCTTTAATGACATGTCAGGTCGCATTCTTCTCAACTTTTGCTTCTTCGGCTCAGCTTCGGGATACAAAGGGATCTTGTGTGAAGCAATCTCTGGGTCTAATCCTGGCATATCATGATAGGACCATGCAAACACATCTAGGAATTCTTTGAACAATGCAACCATTTCTGTACGTTCAGAATTTTCCACTACTTTCAGCTCCTTTTTGTCTTCTTCGGTGCCCATGTTAATCACCTCGACCACCTCATTGTCTAAGTCAAATCCTTTTTCTGAATAATCCAGGAGGTTTGAAAATTGTTCAATAGCTTCTTCATCATCCTCGAACTCATGGTTATCGCAGTCAAGTGTAGCAAGAGAATCAATTGATAAGCTCTCAAATTCCTTTTCATGTGGCAAAATTTCTATGACATTCAAATTCCTGGAAAGTAATTGTGGTGGATTGGAATGCTAAACCAAATGGTGGATTATAAACAGCATGGAAAATACAAATTAACAAGCTGAGAGTGGTAAGGAAAAACATAACAGAAAAGGAGAAAGCAAAAGAAATAGAAACAGAAACAAGGCAAATGGAAAATATGTAGAAAGGTTATTGAAAATCATGCAAATTCATTCAAATGATGTCTTTGAGTAGCATAAACAAAAGCATAAATAATTCTTGAATAATACAACCCAACAAATTACTTTTCAGCAATAACATCAAGCATCGGTTCAGCTGTCCAGTTCATCAGCATCTCATCATTGCTAGCAACATGGACTTTGTTATTTCCTTCAGTTGTTTCAGCATCCAAAGTGTTGATAGTGGAGAAATAACAAGGAGAGTGAACTTCACCGGTTATAATCACCTCAGCTGGACCAGGAAATGTCTCTTTCAAGTGAGGAATCAACTTCATTTTCCCTTTTTGTTTATTCTGTTCTAGAGCCAAGGCACTCATCTTGTCATCCAGAGAGGTCTCATATCCTAGACCAAATCGGTTAGGCTTCTCTGACACCGATATGGGAGTTTGGGAGCCTTGCAATTGTGGTCCTAATCCCTTTCCTTCCAGATATCCACTCTTGGCCATGATGTGAGCCACTACTTGATTTTGTATTAGGGCCTTACCCTGCTCTTGTCTCAGCCCTACTGCCTCCAGGTTGTGCCATGAACTGTTCTCCACTAGCTCCACATTTTCAACATATGGCAATGTCACCGTTTAGATACCAGGATCTCCTTTTCTCCGTGGATTGTGATGACTGAACCATTTTCAATGTATTTGACCTTCTGATGCAAGGTTGAAGGGACAAAGACCAACACCATTTATCCATGGTCTTCCGAGCAGTATATTGTAGTCTGACTCGATCTCCATCACTTGGAACAATACATCGAATTTGCTTGGGCCGATCTCCAATAATAACACCACTTCTCCTAGGATGCTTTTCTTTGCTCCATCAAAAGCTTTCACTACCATCATTTGTGGTAGTATATCTTCCTTACTCATCGACAAATAGCTTAAAGTCGACACGGGTAAGACATTCAATCCCGACCCTCCATCAATGAGAACTCTGGGCACTATGTATCCTTTACATTTGAGGGTTATGTATAGTGCTCGTGGGTTGACCTGTGAAACAACTTCTTCATTTGAAAACGTGATCATGTTAACACGTTTCACTGGATCCACCATATTCACCACATTTTCCGATGAGACATCAGGTTTGACATAAGCTTCCGTCAAAACTTTTATTACTGCCTTTCGATGAGGTTCAGATGACATGATTAACGATAAAAGAGATATTCGCTGAGTCTTCTTTAATTGTTCCAAAATATCGTGACTCGCCTGTTTCATGATCTTCAGAAACTCTTCTTCCTCATTTTCTTTTTCTTTTCTTTCTGAATCTGAACTTTTTCCAGCATGTCCTTCATTGACAAACTTCCCTTTTTCCAGCTCTCCGGGCCCATAAACTCTTCCACTTCTTGTTATTCCTTTCACCTCCATGACACCGATCATTTCTTCATTTTCTCGGGCCTTCGAGGTTTCCCCTATGTCTCCATTCGTCTTGACCTGAGTCTCATAATTCCAAGGCACAAAGATGTGTACTCTTGTACTCAAATGGTGTAGGTTTCTTGATAGTAATCACCACCTTTTCTGGCTTAGGAGTTGCATTAAGTGATGGTACTCGAAGTATGAAAGGTTCGATTACATTCACCTCATCAGGTATATTCAGCCTCTTTTTTGCTTGTATTACTCCTAAGTTGAGTAATCCCTGCACTGAGCCTTGAAATCCCAGCAATTTTCTATGTCATGGCCAAGAGCCCCACAGTGATACAGGCAGCTTGAATTCATGTCATATTTCTCATTCTCCTTTATTGTCTGAGCAGATGCCGTGATGTTGTAACCAGACTCATTCAGGCCAACAAAAATTCTCTCCATGGATGTTCTGAGATTCAAAACCTTCTTTATCAGGAGTTCTTCTTTCTACAAAGATTTACCCGGCCTCCTCTTTCATGATTTGGCATTGGATTATGGACAATATCTGGTTTTGACTCCTCTTGAAAGTCTAGTCTACCACAAGCAATCAATCTTTTTACTGCCGTCTTGAAGCCTTCACAATCTTCAATTGAATGCCCTGCTATGTCCATATGGTATTTGCAAGTAAGGTTCGGGTTGTACCAAGCTGGATATGGTGGTTCTAATGGGCGAACAGGATAAGCCGAGATCAAGTGGGCATCAACTAATCGTTGAAAGAGATCAGCATTTGAAATGGATAGTTTAGGGAAAGGTGGCAAATTCTGGAATCGGGAACGGCTTTGATTTTGAGCATTTGGTCGTGGTGGTGTGGTGTTTGAGAAGTTCTGAGGATGCACGGTTGAGTTATAGGCGTATGTTGGTCGAGCTGGTTGGTATGGTCGTATGTGAATGTTATTGACTTGCGGTGGGGAATATGGGATGGTATTTGTGGTTTGTGTGCTTTGGTAAAATGGGTAAGGAGTGGTTGAGGCTTGGTATGGTGGTGTTTGGGGTCTTGGGTGCATTGGTACGTGTCTTGGGTTAAAGGGTTGCCGACTGCACATAGTTTACATCAATCTCCTTCTTCCTAGGTGGGAAACTTTTTCTTGTATCTTCATTGCCCATGGGAAGTTTACCTGTTTTGGCTAGATTCTCAATTCTTTCTCCAGCAGTGATCAACTCAGAGAAATCCTTGTATGCTGCTCCTGCCATGGCTCCGATATAAGGAGATCCCAAGGTTCCCAAAAAGTACGAACACATTTCAGATAGGATAAGTGGCGGTTGCACTTGAGCAGCCAGAGCTCTCCATCTTTGAGCATATTGCTTAAAAGATTCATCCCTCTTTTCTCGCATCGTGCTCAACTGTTCTCTAGTTGGTGCTATTTCCATGTTAAATTTGTATTGACTCATGAATTGGTCCACCAGTTCTCTCCAGCTAGAAATCTTTGAATGGTCTAATTGAATATACCATTCTAGAGCAGGTCCGGTTAAACTTTCATGGAAAAAGCTAATGAGAAACTTTTCATCTTTAGACCAGATGGACATCTTAGTACAATAACTCTTCAAATGGAAGAGAGGGTTACCCGTTCCATCATACTTGAAGTCGTGAATCTTGAAGTCCTTCTAACCACTGCATCGATGGGAGGGCAAAGCTGCTCAATTTCCATATAGCCATAAGTGCTAGGCCCTTGGATAGTTTTAATTTGATCCTGAATCTTCTTCATCCATTCTTCTTTGAACTTGTCCTTTTCTGCTTCTGCACGGCTATTCTCCGAGGAAAATGGTTGCTTTTGGATGACCACACGAGGTGGCTCCCAAATAGGGGTAGCATGCCCATGTCCTCCAGCCTGTACATTTTCTATGGCATGATAACCCTCTCCGATAGGGATAGTAATCGGCATTATTGGTGGTGGTTGTCCAAGAGAGTTATTCGAAATCCCATCCCCGTCATTCATCCCTTGAGTGACATTTAGAGCTGCATCCGATACCACAGGTATGGTCATCGTTGTAGCACTTGGTTGTACACCTCCTGAGTTTTGGTGGGCTCTCAATAAGTCGAGTGACTCCATCATAGCCCGCATCATCTCCTCCATTCTTCCCTGGTTGTTTGACAACTCGTTCAGTCTTCCTCTCACTACATCAACTTCCATGCTTAAGTTTCTTCCGGTTCGTAAGTAATTATAGCCGAGGTGGTTACAGCTTGGAATAGCTCTTCCCGATTCGTAAACAATTGCACGGGTAGTCCTTCCTGGTTCAAGTTTCACGGCCATCTTGGTTCGAGCTCTAGTGTTATGAACACGAGTTAGATCGGTATCTTCTTTCCTTGGGCGCCCAATGGTTGCGATGTTTCACCTATTATTAAAGAAAATAAGTTTAATTAAAAAGATAAAAATATTGCAATTTGTTAGAGATTGTTAATCGTGCTGAGTCTTGATGTGAGTATCTTCGGTCACAACTTTTCCCCAGAACGTCTCGTTCAAAGGTAATGAGTTATCTTTAATGGATATTGTCATAAGACCAAAATAATGAAACAACCATTCATTCATCAGAGGAGTAGATTACAATCATCATATTTTTTACATCCATTCCCAGAAATGACGAAAAAGTACATCATAAAGCTAGATATCGATCTTTAAAAACATCATCACCAAAAGGTAATGCCTCTTCAACTTCTTTTAGCAATTATATGTTTCATCCTTCCAACCAAATCCTTGCAGTAGCTGACAAAGTTGCGAAGTCCAACTGGGGTCTTGAAAGGAATAACTGCTTGCTCAGCTATTTCCAGGTATCTGGGAACGTCTTCTATTGCCGTATTAGCTAGCCCTGCCAGATTTGAAAAACGAGTCTTCAACTCATGAATGATGTGACTTTGGTGTTGCACCTCAAACTCCAATTCTGTGACCCTTTTCTTCTCTTCTTCTAAGGCAGCTTGAAACTTCATAGTCTCATCTTTCATGTGTTGTTTTAGTTCCCCAATCTTCCTCCTGGTATTCCTTGCTTATCTCTCTCATTTCTCGCTTCATTTGTTCCTCTCCTGCTATTGCGGCTTCCTCAGCAATTTTGGCATCTTGAAGTTGATTCCTTAACTGTTGATTTTCGGCTATTGCTCGGTCACGCTCTTGCCTTCGAAGCCCTAGCTCTTTATTAGCAGCTTGGAGGCATTCCTTGGTCTTCATCATGTGGTCATACCCCATTTTCAACTTCTTAGTGGTGCCCTCTAGAAGTGGGATTCTCACAGGGCTTTCTCGCTTCAAATCTGCATAATTATGGTGAGCACTTTCCAATGCAGCCTCAACTTGCATCTTTTCTTGCTTAACTTTGTCTAACTTCTCTCTTATTTCTTTGATCCCCTCATCCTCATCAAGATGTGAGGATGATGCCTTGCTAGGTGGAGTTGTTGTCCAGGTTCTGAATGGTAGTTTAATCTCTTGGGCCCTATTCTTCACCCATTGACGGTAGCTTTCTTTCACTGCACAGCTTCTAACTCCTAATTCTTTTCCCTTCCTGACAACCTTGTTCCAAGCAGATCGGACCTTCTGTAGTAGGTTGAGATCATCAGAGTCGAGGTAATATAAGACAAATGGAGTGATTGCAGCTTCGGGAGGTGGTCCCATCATGGGGTAACCAAGTTGACGCAATACCAATACTGGATTGTAATTTATGCATCCTCGGGTACCCATGAGGGGAACATTTGAGAAGTTTCCACACTGATAGATCAAAGTCTGCCCGTCTTCCCACCAAGGGTACCATCGGATCATCTTTTCATTCAATCTGGCTAGGTCTTGGGCCCATTCTTGTCTGCTTTTCTTCTTAATATGATGCATTTTTAGATCTTCAATCGGACAGGGCGCCTTGTAACTTCTTTGGAACACATGTGCGGTGGCCCATACATACAACATTGGCAGACAGCATAATATTCTTTTACCATTCCTCTCATAGCAAAAATTTAAGGTACAATAGACATCTGCCAAGAGGGCTGGAACAGGATTATGACCATAAAATTTTCGAGCGAGAAATACATCAATAGCCGCGAAGTCCACAAAGCCTTCAATATTTGGAAACAGAATAATGCCATAAACAGTGAGAGCCAATACATCCAAGAAAGTGTCCCAATCTTTAGCTCCTGCTAAGCCTTGCATATGCTTCTCCAAATAATCCTTTGGGAATCCATTGGTCCCATTTCTACACTTTTGAGCTTCATGCAAATCCTTTACATTGACCTTTAAGACAGCTGCTACTGTATGTAAGGAAGGATAATGACCTTGGTAGTGATAAGGTTTTTCCCCTTCTAGTGGTAACCCCAAGATTCGCTCAAATTCTTCAAGAGTTGGTGCCAACTGGAAGTCTTGAAAAGTAAAACATCGGAGAGGAGGATCATAGTACTGTGCCAATGCTGTGATTGCCTCTACTTGTTCTTCCACCTCTAACAGATTCAAAATTTTTCCATACTTCCTTGCGAGAGAAAGGCGATGTGGTATACTCAACAGCTGACTTAAGGATCTCAGACTTTCTGTGTTAGGCTTCTTAGCTTTAAGATGTAAAGTTTTCTTTAATTTTTCCCCCTCATGATTGTTTGATCTCATGTTTATTTCCATTTTCCAAAGATACTCACAACAAGACTCTGATATGATTCTCTAACAGACCTGGAAAGCAAAAAAAAATGTGATGATTTTCATTTAAATGTAAAAGGAAATAATAAATACTTTGAACATGTTAAAGAATTTATGTACAAGGAAATGAATTAAAGAAAGAGTATGCTCTCTTTGTGTCCTATTTGAGGTGAGATCTGGAGGTCAATCTATAGTTCTATGGTTATTCTACTTCGTGAACACTTGCAACAGGTGGGTCTATATTCTCAGGATTCTACGGCCTCCAGAGTTAAGACTCGTTTCGGAATACTATCCACAACAGCAGGTAAACCGCTAAGTGTGGAATATTCACAAAAGAGTCACACTCCAGACGAGATTTTCGTGATAACCAAACAGGATGAACATCCAAAATGGCTACCACTACACAATCTCTTACCTATCTCAAGTTGCACTCGGTGCCCGGTATAGGGCCCCACTCGTGTGTGATTAATGTGTAAGTGTTGTGTGTGAAGAGAGCATACAAACCTGGAATCCTAAAACTACCCATGACAACACCTGCAAAATAGACAATACAGAACAAACGTCTTCTATCCTAGAGTGCAAAGAAACAAAAATACATATATACAGACAGATCAAAGTCTTCTATCCTAGAGTGCAAGGAAACCGAAATAAATATATACAGACAGAGTAAAGTCTTCTATCCTAAGATAGTCACAAAGAATTAAATATAAATAAAAATAGAGCAAAGTCTTCTATCCTAGGGTGGTTACAAAGAATCAAATATGAATAAATATATACAAACAGAACAAAATCTTTTATTCTAGCTAGGATAGTCACAAAGAATTAGACATGAAAATATATACAAATACGATTGCAACAAAATTTAAAAGAAGGAGAATAATAGTCAACTAGCAATAAAATAAAATGAAAAGACAAAGAAAGAAAACAAATGAGGTTATAATAATAAGCACAATCAATTATTATAGGCTTGACTCTCACAGTCCCCAGTGGAGTCGCCATCTGTCGCAACCGGGATCGCGACGGGACGGCGAGAAATGAATGATTTTTGTTTAAAATGGAGTCGCCACCAAATTTTTATTTAATTGGGAAAAATTATGGAAAAACCCATTTAATTTAAAGAAATTGATCTTTGAAACCAGATCTAAGCTCGGGAGTCGGTTATGCTTAGGGAAGGGTAGGAATTTAATCCTACAGCACCCCTAATACACCCGTCTTTAGACGGTACCTTAATTAATTGTGCAAATTATTAATAACCTTTCAAAATATTTATTTACATTTTTTATTTCAAGAAAATTTTAAAAGAAAATATTTTTTGGAATAAGAAGATTTCGGAGTACTAAACTGTCACAGCTCAAGTATCCGTAATATTGAGTTAACAAGCCGTCACGGCTAAATTAACCTCTTTATTTGGAATAAAATATATACATTTCAATGATTAATTTAAATTAAGATAATAAAGAAAGAGGAAGATAATAATAATAATAATAATAATAATGATAAATAAATAAATGAATAAATAAACAAATATTTACAATAATAATGAAAATGAACAAAATTATTTACATGTAAAACATAATAAAATAATATCACAAATAAGTACTAAATAAATATTTACAACAATAATAATAATAATGAACAAAAATATTTACATGCTAAACAAAATAAAATGACATCAAAATAATAATGAAATAAATATATATACATTTCAATGATTAATTTAAATTAAAATAATAAAGAAATAATAATAATAATAATAATAAATAAATAAATAAATGAATAAATAAACAAATATTTACAATAATAATAATAATAATGAATAAGAATATTTACATGTAAAACAGAATAAAATGACATCATAAACATCTATTTTTAATTTGAAAATTTTGAAACATCGAAATCCACAAATTAAATATCCAAAATATTCAATTAACAAGCCGTCTCGGCTAAATTAATATTTTATTTAGAACAAAATATTTAACAAATAATTAATTAATTTACAATTTAAAGAAATAAAAAAGGATATTAAAGAAAATATTTACAAATAATACAAATTATAAAAATCTAATTTTTGTTTGAAAATTTAAAACATCAAGCTGTCACAGCTCAAATGTTTAACTGAGTTAATAAGCCATCACGGCTAAATCAACATCCTCATTTAAAACAATTTGATTATTAACTAAAATTAAAAACAATACATAACAATAAAAGACAATAAATATTTATAAATAAACAAAATAATAAATATTTACAAATGAAAAATGAAATAACATAAAATAACCTAATGAAATCTAATTTTGACTTGACAGGAATTACCTGCTCCTACGTATCCTCTGCTGCGATGAGGAATTCAAAGTCACGTAGTTCTTTAAAAAATACTTGTGTGTTTAATAGATTTTAATTAAAAGAAAAGAAATAAAGATAAATTGATTGATTTTGAACATTAATCTAAGAGAAGAGGATCTATTTTGCACTGGATTCAAGGTAGTACGGGACTACTCAGTTACAACAATTGATTCTTTGCATGGGTTTTAAAAAATTTTCTATTATTTTCGTTTTTTTATTTTTTTATTTTAAAGTATTCCTAAACTTTAACAAAATAAAGATCAAACTTACCAAAAATAAACCAGTCACCAAAAACAATCCTATTCTAATATCAACCTAATACTAAAACAAATCTAAGCAAAAAAAGAACTCAAACAGCAAACTTAACCCCAAAAAAATACATCTAACAACAACTCAAAAGAAAAACAAAATAGCCCAACACCTAAAACTCAATATAACCCAAAAATAATAACCCAACCCCACCCAAACAAAACTCATTATCTTCCACCGGTCCAAAAAGAATACTAGACACCCAAAATGCATCAAACCCCATTTTATACCTAACTTAATTGCTCTTGAATCTGAAACAGTACCAGAACTCAAATGGTGGGGGTGGCGGCTATAATGAGCAAGGGGAAGAGTGACAAAGGCGCAGACAAGGCAGCCAGACGCGAGCTATGAGCGGTGGCTCTATGCGATGCAAGGAGGAGGAGGTCGACGGCTGCGTGCTGCGAAGGGACTGCTAGATGGCGCGGTTCTGATGCTGAGATGCAGTGCGCGAGTTCTCATGCAGAGGGAGCAGAGGCACGATAGCGGTGATCCGAGCCTTGCTCGTGGCTCGCAGCTCTCACAGCGTGACCAGGGAAGAGGAGCTCCATGTCAGCCCTGGCTTCGCGGATGCAAGGAGTTGAAGCAGTGAGGAAAACCAACACGACAGGGGCGGGCGCGTCTGAGAGGTCAAGGTGGAAGGCTCCTCGTCAACAGCTGGTTGCAGCGGCGTGCGGCTGGGCGGAAGTTGACGCGGTGAGGGGAGGAACCGATGGTGGCTGGCTTCGTGGACGGCGGCTGGTGGAGGAACTGGGATGGCGCTAAGAGAGGTGGCTTCCTCTCTTTCCTTTCACTTTTCTGTTTTTTTTTTCCTTTTTATGATGGCTAAGCTTTTTGATTCTTTTTTTTTTTTTTTTTTTGAATGAAGGCGAAGGCTTGGCTGTGATATATTTTTTTTGGGTGAAGATTGGTTGTCCGTAATATTTTTACTTGTTTGAGATGGTTTATGAACAGGATTGCGTGATGATGATGATAATGAAGATGGTTTGTGGTTAATGTGTTTGATGAGAATGGTTATTAGGTCCTTAGGAGTGGCAGTGGCTGTATATGTTTGTAATGGAGGAAGGTGATGACTGGGTTTGGATCGATTGTGTTGATGGTGATGGTGATGGTTGTTTTAAAATTTTATTTTTGGTTGCAATGGGGTTGAAGGTTATGGGTTGAAGGATGATGATGATGGCTATTAGATGAAGGAGATGGTTGTTGTGTAAGGAGAAAATGAGATCGTTGAGCGGCGGTTTCACCATTAAGGGAGGTTGATCTGATGGCGAAAATGTAGCTGTCTTGGAATAAGGTAATGAAAAATATTTTGATGATGGAATTGTGATGATAATGAATTCGTGAATCCCCCCCTCCTCAGGATGGTCCTGATATTAGAGTTAAAAAGAAAATCCTCTGCTCCCATGCTCTCTCTGGCCGAAAGAATTTTAACGCTTTGTACAAAGCTGAGAAAAACATAATTATTGTGTTTTGTTTTTTTTGTTTTTCATCCCAATTCCATTGTTGCTTCACGGGTTCACAAACCTGTGACTGTCACTTTGTTTTTTTTTATTTACCATTTTTTATTATTTTATTGCTGAATGAAAACGAACTATCTTTTTTTTTTTTTCTTTTTTTTTTGAAAGTGGGCTGGATGCAAATTTTGGTTTTATGAACGTGAAATAAAAACGTAAAACAACAACGTAAAACAACAGTAATGAACCTAAAAGAAAGAAAAATAAAGAAAGAAAGAAAAAAAATGGTTTGATTTGAACACAGCAACGAACTATAAACAAGACTTAAACTACCAACATGATTCTATAAATGGGTTAAACTCTAAAAATACGCTGATTTTTGGATTTTTGTTTTATGGGCCGCATAAAATCGGGTGTTCACATTATGTTAATTACTAAAATTGAGTTATTTTATGTCTATTATGCATATTATACATGAGGATGGTTTTTATGTTGTAAAATATCTTAGAAGTGGAATATGCATGATTTAGAGTAATTTGGGGAAATTCCATAGTTAGAACCTGTAGTTAACGGCAGGGACGTTAGCCTCGGTGCACCGTGAGAAATCCCAGTTAGCAGGAGTGATGCTAACCCACACATAGTCTGTAGCTATGTCTGGACTTGTATATGGCTACGGGCCAACTCCAGTTAGCAGGTGAGGTGCTAACCCGCACATGGCTTTTGTCGTGTCTGGACTTGTATGGCTACGGGCCAACTCCAGTTAGCAGGTGTGGTGCTAACCCGCACATGACCTTGAGTCATGTCTGGACTTGTTATTGTTCTACTTAGGATAATCTCCCCATTATACTTGGAATTATGTGATTATGTAAAGTTATGTTTTCAAGATATCTCATGTTATAGCTATATATATATGTTCTATGAGTATATGTACATTATTATGTTTATATTGTTTTATGATTGTATTTAGTAAACTACGGATATCCTATCTCTCGCTGAGTTGCAAAACTCACCCTGTTGTTATCCATTTTTTTCAGATCACAGTCTTTGGTCTGGTTCTAGTTCTATTCCTCCGCTCACCATAAGTGCTTCAAGTTGGTGAGCCTTCTTGAGAAGGCCTTTATGTTAGAGCTTTATGTTGTCTAGTCTATTAGTTGCTCCATATGTCACAGGCAGGGTTCTCGGACTTATATTATGATATGATTGAGAATTTATGACTTAGCCATATAGATTATGTTATGTAAATGATTTGTAAACTTAAATTGATATTATGTTTTGAACTACGTTAAATGTTGTTATATACTGGAAGGGCGCATTCTGAGAATGCTTGATGCCCATTTGCTGGAATTTTAATTGAAAATGTTGCAGGTTATATTGTATTTGGGGAATGTCCGAAAAACAGAGGAGACTCTGTCCGTTTTTCTATAAAATATTGTGTGTTAAGGCTGGCTAGGGAAAATGTTCTCTATGCGCCGGTCATGGCCTAGGTTAGGTCGTGACAGGAAGAGAGGAGCAGCCACCCAAATTTTCAGGAATCTCACCAGAAAAGAAGCTACTTGACATCTTAAGTACTCGAGGCCGTTTTGAAAAGTCGCAGATAGCTGTATTTATAGTGCCATCAAAGTGATTATTGCTCAAGTCTATCACCTCCAAGTTTTGTAGGTGAAACAACTTATCAGGAAGAAATCCATAGAGGAAATTCTGAGAAAGGTTTAAGACTCTTAGGATATGTTTGTGAGTTTGGATTTTGGAGGAAAAGGGAGGGGAGGAAATGTCACGACCCAACTTAGGCCATGACCGGCGCATAGGGAACACCTTCCCTAGCAAGCCTTGAAACACCAAATTTTCCAGAAAAACGGACAGAGTTTCCTCTATTTTTCAAATATTCCCCAAATTGAAATATAACCTGCAATGTTTACAATTTAAATTCCAGCAAATGGGCATCAAACATTCTCAGAATGCGCCCTTTCAACATAACACAATATTTCAACATATGTTTCAAACATAATACCAAATTAAGTTTACAAATCATTTCATAACATAGTTTGTATAGCTAAGTCATTAGTTCTTAAACATAAACATAATATAAGTCCGAGGACCTGCCTGTAACATATGGAACATCTAACAAACTAGCAAACTAAAACAAAATGAAACTCTAACATAAAGGCCTTCACAAGAAGGCTCACCAACTTGAAATGCACCTAAGGTGAGCTGAGGAATGTAACTAGATCCAGACTTACTGTATCTGTAAAAAAAAATGGAATACAACGGGG
This sequence comes from Dalbergia cultrata, assembly GCA_031216105.1. Classification (NCBI taxonomy): domain Eukaryota; kingdom Viridiplantae; phylum Streptophyta; class Magnoliopsida; order Fabales; family Fabaceae; genus Dalbergia; species Dalbergia cultrata. The sequence goes on along the minus strand of CM062353.1, from coordinate 21,093,249 downwards.
TGAGTTTTGCAACTCAGCGAAAGATAGGATATCCATAGTTTACTAAATACAATCATAGAACAATATAAGCATAATAATGCATATGTACTCATATATATATATATATAGCTATAACATGAGATATCTTGAAAACATAATTTTACATAATTACATAATTTTAAGTATAATGGGGAGTTATCCAAAGCAGAACAATAATAAGTCCATACATGATTGGCCCGTAGCCATACAAGTTCAGACATGACAAAAGTCATGTACGGGTTAGCATCCCTCCTGCTAACTAGAGTTGGCGCTAAGCCATATACAAGTTCAGACACAACAAAAGTCATGTGTGGGTTAGCATCCCTCCTGCTAACTAGAGTTTCTCACGGTGCACCGAGGCTAACATCCCTGCCGTTAACTATAGGTTCTAACTAGGAATTTTCCCCCAAATTAACTCAAAATCATGCACATTCCACTTCCAGAATATTTTCCAACACAAAATCCATTCTCATGTTATATGAAATACATTAGACATAAAATATACTCAAATTTAATAATTAATATAAAATGTTCTAAAATTCAATATTTATTACATTCCAACCCAAAAATATTTAAATAAGAATAACAATCACATTATGGCCTCAACAGTTCTCATAAATACAATCATTGATGTTTCTAACACACTTCCAATTCTAAGATACTTTTACAACACCAAAAAATCCATTCTCATGTTATATAAGATACCATGAGCATAAAATAAACTCAAACTTAATAATTTATATAAAATGATTTAAAAATTTAATATTCATTACAATTTAACTAAAATTATTTAAATATGCATAATAATCATATTATGGTCTCTAAATATATTTTTTTCACTTCAAACATAATCCTCCTTTTTGACAAATAAATTATTTTCTTCTGTATCAACATACTTTCAGCTATTTATATAATTTTATATTGTTTATCTTGCATAAAGTAACCTACAGATACACTATCTACTCACAATTACTGGTTCAAAGAACTGAAGAACAATGCCTTTGATGCCACCAACTCAAGTATTGTCGTCAGATTACTCTATCGCTCTAGGAACAAGATAATATTAATATTTGTGAGCTAACTACGCTATCAATTAACATCAATTAGCCCCAAATCATTAAAAAAAAAAACCCAAATTCATGGGTTTAAGGACCCTAACAATATCCTAAAATAATTAGAAATTTCAATAATTTAAATGGAGTATGGTAAAAGCTTACTTACCACTTGGAGAGTATAATTGGTGAAGAAAATCACTTCAATACCTTCCTAATCTTCAATTCTCTCTAATGGAGTTAGAGAGAAAAAATGGAGTAAGGAGAGGAAAAGAGAGAAAAGATGATGAAGAGGAGGAGGAGATGATGATGATGGAGCTGGTGGTGATATTTATTTGTGAATTTAAGAAGAAGAAAGGAAGAAGTGAATGGAGGGAGAAGAGAAGAGAGAAAGGAGTGAAGAGAGAAAGGAGAAAAGAGGTCTCTGGAGTTCTACGGAGAGGAGAAAGAGAAGAGAAAATAAAGAAAAGAGAGAGACCTATAGTGGTCTATACCACTTAAGGTGCACGGTGGTCCTCAGTCAAAATAAAATTTTTTTCGGTCATCACAGGAAAGGACTTGTAGTGTAAAATTATATTACAAGTCCTCCCCTCCTCTCCCTTTTCCTCCAAAATCTAAACTCACAAACACACCCTTAGTTGATCCAAACCTGCTAAGGAGTCACAGACTTTTCCACTAAGTCTTCTGCTTCCGAGTTCCAAACGGACCACCCTTCTTTTGCCTTCACTAGGCAAGTCATCGCATGTGACAGCAGACCATGTGCAGTAATCAGGGGAGGTAGAGCTGTTCCATTCCAAAATAGCCGATTCTAAACATCTAGAGAATCCACTCAAGGCTTTCAAATCACTGGGATCACTAGTAAAGTTCTGGGGTTCATGAGTACAAGTCCCAAGACTGATCAATGACATCAAAAGGACATACAAGAAGAGGCTAAGGAATGCCATTGAACTATCACTATGGAATGGAAACAACATGAAATGGATTGGTCAGAATCAGTGCTGATAAGGGGAAAAAAAATGTTTGCAATATATATAACAATAGCCTTCATCTAAGAACGTAATTGTACATTAGATTTGTCAGGCTGCATCTGGTATGTACGCACTTGGGAGTTAAAGGTGTATCATTCACCTTATAACTTGGCAATAAAGATTAATCACCTGTAATATGTGATATATTGTAGTACATTTTTGTCAATTTTAAAATATATCAACGCATCTATAGTTTCCAACTGTGTTAGGTTTTATAGCTATGATCCATTGTTAGTGATTGGTGTATTTCTTATAAAAAAAAAATAGAAATTACAATCACTCTTAGTTTTACAGAAAATTATAACAAGTTTAAAAGTTTCTCAAAAACTAAAACTCCATTCCAAAACATTTTCCAAATGTAAAATTCTACTCCTTGAGTTCAACCATACTCTAAAACTCCTCTAAAACTAACATTCGACTCTAAAATTTTCTACATAAGTAACACTCCACTCTTTTATTTTAATTGTGGTTACTTTTAAGTGAATTATTTTATGATATAGTTTATTTAATAAATTTTAAATTTAATTGAAAAGGGTAAAATGTGAAACATATAACAAGAAGATTCATGTGTAACCAAGAAAACTTTTAAAATTGCATAATTATTTTTGTAATTGAGGCTATAAAAGGGAAAAAAAATGGTGATTTTGAGTAAAAAATTAAAAAATAATAAATTCGCTGTATAAATTAGGTAATAAAATCATATACTGTAATATATTTAATATTACCAACAAATAGTTCATCTCAAACCACAAACCCTATCACAGTTGTTAGCTCTTTAAATATCTAGTCAAAACTCCAATAAGACAGCAGGATTAACATGAAGATAAACATATGTCACTTCGTTATTCAATTTCAACGAAATTGTCTTCATCAAAAGCAGCGTATTGGCCTGGGTTCCAAGTGAGGGTTTGACAAAGGGCACATAATGGGTCTGCAATATAACAACCTGGTCATTCAATTTCAACGAAGTTGATTTTTTCATGAGTTGCTAGGTTCCATGTATCCATCCAACTGAATATTAGATATGACCTTTCCATGGAACTTGGATGAAGGAAACTTCATTTTTCGTTTTCTTAGTTAGACCAAAGATGAGAGGTAGGTAGTTGGAAGACCCCTTACTCAAGCGATAAATTGAAAAACATTATTGCCCCCCAAAATTTCCATACCATATTCAGACAAGTGATTAAGTAACTGGTGATCTGTGTGTATTACATACATGGTGATTAAACATTATAATTGGTTATTAGTGATTGTTGTATTCTCTAAAAATTCTAGTTAAAATGTCATTTTACTAATGAATATGAAGCATACACATGTGACCTTTTAGGTGCTTCTAAATATTTTTCACTTAGATGAAGGAGCATCTAGAAGAGTAAATAATGTTGTTCTTGAAGCATACACATGTGAGCTTGATGATGTTGTTCAAGAACCTCATAGTTCCCTTGAGAACTTGGTTCAAGAACTCTAAAGCTCTCTTTGTAATGAGAAATGTGTTGGGTTGTTATTTTGTTAAAGTCTTGAATGAGCTCTAGCTAACCATAAAATGAATCTTGCATCATGTTTACTTTTATGCCTTGCACATCATGTTTATTTTCCTTGCTATCACTAAGTACCAAGATAATAAAGGAACTTGCATTATCATATTTATATTTCAAGCTATGCATTATCATGTTTACATTTCAAGTTCTCACCTAAATATCAAACATAATAATATGACACATCTCATATTTATTTTATGCTCTCACTTTACTTTCTAATAAAAGCTAAAACAAGTGCATAAGCATGTTTATCTTTATGCCATCACTTTAATGAACCTAGAGCTCAAAGACTTGCCCATAGTTGTCTCAAACAAAGGTCTAAAAATATTTATTCCCTTTGGTTCATATTTCAGCCTTAAGAAGTTTTGATGTTTCTAAATATTGAAAACTATGTTTCATACTTTTCCTAAGCTTTTATGAGTACAAGGAATATGTAGAATTAAGTTTTATGAATTTAGGACCTCTTGAGACAAAGATGAATTGGTCACTTCCTTCTTAAATATTCTTATTATTTTAGATGTTAGAAATGTTTATAAATGAGTTTCGAAAGTTTTAAAAAGGTTCCAAGAGAAACTAGTATTCTATGTGCTTTAGAAATTGTGTTCTATGCCTTTTATGGAGATGCACATTTCGGTTCTGCCTTGCTACTTATTTGCCACTGTATGTGCTGTTTTAATGATGATAATATGCTTATATTTGAGTAAAAATAATGTTAAGACTCTTATGTGGAAGATAAGATAAGTTAGAAACTAGAAAAGAATTAATTTGAGAGTTTTAGATCCCTTAATTATTGAATTTTCTGGATTCTGTCCAGCAAGGTTTAGATTTGATAATCATGGTTTTAAATTAGTTTAAATGTGTAGGAATGACTCATAATTGGTTTAGGACTTGATCTTGATGCTTTAGGAGCAAACTAAACTTAGAAAGGGTCATTGTTGTGACTCCTAGGTACCCGTAAAGTTAGGATTATAAATTCTGCATCCTTGAGGTTTAGAGATATTCTTGATCATAGTGTGAGGTGAGAAATACTTAGTTATATCCTCATAGGTACCCAAGAGATTAGGTTTGATGATTAATAACTTAGAACATGAGTGAAGGACTTTAAGGGTCAATGCATAAGACATTAAGAAGTCTGGAGTGTTTATGATGCTTAAATTATGTAAATATGATAAATGATACATGAGCTTTATCTATGAAGAGTTTGATGTTTATGCTATGAAGAAGTTTTATATGATGAGATGCTAGAAATGTTTGTATGTCCTATATGTTTTCATGGCATAAACAAATTTGAGGAAATTGCCCACAAACTGGCCATGTCAGTTTAATTTCCATCAAATTTGAGGAACTTGGAAAAATGTCTTTTTGAAAATCATGAGAACTTAAATGTAACACAACACTGAGACGCCTTCTTAGGTGACACCGGTTTAGCCGAGCACCCCTAAGAAAACAAATCCGTGAGGGTATTGACATAGAGCTTGCCAAAGTGGACAATACTACTATGCATTAGTTGCTAGTAGAGCGTTTCAAAGAGGAAATGACCCTAAGAGGTGATCTTTGATTTGCCCCCTAGAGTACTTTAAGTTGGGATTATGTATGTTATGCTTATCATAGGATAAGTAAGAACTAGTGACGACTAGTTAAGGTATGAGCTCATAACCTAGAGATGTTTTAGGGTGGCCCCATGAGATAAAAGTTAAAGTTTAAAATGTCACATGTTCTATGAAAAACCAAGAAAAGTTATACCTGTCACCTTATGCCAATGTTATAATGTTTTTTAGTTATTCCATTGATTGGCTTACCTTTATGATGCATTCATGTCATTAGTGTTTTCCCTGCTTAGTCATAAGACGCATTGTAAAACATGACGGACCTTGGATAATTAATACTTTAGAAAACTAACTTAAAAGAAGTTTACCTGCATGCACACCTTTTTAGAAATAAAACCCGAGATTCCTGAGGATGTGATGATGTCACTTAGTTAGGGATTACCCTACTGAGAATTCTTTTAGAAGATTCTTATTCCCTCTCTCTTTTCTTCCGTCACATCTTCAGATGGCGACTTTCGTACTCTTCATCGACACCCCGACATGGGAGCTGCACCATGACCCAGCACTCGGGTCATACCATTTTGAGGGTCGCTGCACTGTCAGAGTATTTATGTTTATGGGACGACCCTTTGCGCACCCAGTACGGAGCTACCGCTTCACCCCGACTGCCCCATACCATCATAACACGATTTTCGAGCGAGCTAGACCACGTGACGAGCAGATCCTCCACATGCGACCCGAGGCGTCAGTCGTACGTGACTACCCGGAGTATGTGCCCCGGACTCAGTATTCGGAGACGGATCCATCAGAGGACCCGCCCTCGCACATGTACAGTTGGAGCTCCAGCCCCACTCCCCCACCGATGAGAGCTGGGAGTGAGGAGGCGGTGGTTTAGCCGAGGTTGGCTCATAGGCCATCCATGCGCCCTCGCCGCGGTGGACACGCTCCGATGATCCGCACGACCACTCCCGTCGAGATCCGCCAGTGGATCGATTCCACCCCTCAGTACTCGGACCAGCAGGAGTAGGTGCATAGGGTGGGTAGTTGCTAGTGCACACATGCCACATAGTTAAGGACAAACCTTCTTTTGTATATGAGGTTGTCTACTCTAGGTGCACTCGGGTATGGGTGTTGCTTTCATGGTTTTCTTGTACTTGCTTTTATGATTTCCTTGTATTTGCTTTTCAGTTGTATTTCGTTCTTCTATGTATCGAATAGTCCTGCCTTTTTGGTAGGCACATTATCTATATATATATGATCAGTTGATGTATCCATGTTATTTATGTGTTTTATTATGATTTGCTCATATGACTTGTATGAATTCCCGTTCAAAGAATCATGTGTGGCTCTCACTTTGGTTTAATTCAAAAAGAAAAATTTTACCCATATTTTCGCTAAATATTTTCAAAGTAAAAGATGAAACCAAGAGGTAATATTCTAAGGATTAACCTAAATACATACTAGTAGTATTAGGTTAAGATTTAGGGTGTTACATTTATCATAGTGAGGATACAAATAGCACTAAATAACAAAATCTTCCCTTTTAAAAAAAAAATGAAAATCCCTCCAAAAAAGAAAGCATAATGACAATGGAGAAATCAATCTTGATGAGCAGGGAAAAAAAAGTTACAAATATTTTTCCTTTTTAATTTTCTTATTTCTTTCTTGGCTATGATTGAAATCAATACAATAGAACTGATTGAATTTGAAATTTATATACAATGATCAATCTTCCTAATAATTAATTACAAATGAAATAATAATAGTCACAATGATAAACAAACAAATTGTACAAGTATCTTGGTGTGTCACAGGTTTATAAGTTTTTTTTTAATCCCGGTTTACAAGTTTTACAACATGGTTTACAAGTTTTTATAGTACAGTTTACAAGTTTTTTTGTCCAGGTTTACAAGTTTTCTCTTTAAGTTCAGTATCATATCACTTTTTATCATTACAAGCACTCCTCTATCATAGTGAGGATATAAACAGAACTAAATAACAAATTTCTCCCCCTTTTTCCTAATCATAAAAAAATGAAAATCACAAAAAGGAAAACACAATGACAATGGAGAAGCCATGTTTGACGTGCAAGGAAAAAAAGTTATTGCAAATATTTCTCCTTTCATTTTTCTTATTTCTTTCTTGGCTAAGATTGAAATCAACATAACATATTTAGTTGAATTTGAAATTTATATAATGATCAATCTTTCTAATAATTAATTATAAATGAAATGATAATAGTCACGTTGATAATCAAACATATTGTACAAGTATCTTGATGTAGAGGCATTGTTTGTCAGGTTTACAAGTTTTTCTATCATGATATACAAAATTTTACAGCATGGTTTACAATTTTTTACCATATGGTTTAAAAGTTTTTACCGTATAGTTTACAAGTTTTTTTGGTCTAGCTAAGTTTACAAGTTTTCTCTTCAAGTTTAGTATCACTGTTACTTTCAATTACCATAGGCATTTCTCTATTACACTAAGGATACAAATAGCACTAAATAACAAATTTCTTTCCTTTTCTCAAAATAAAAAAAATGAAAAATCCTTCAAAAAGGAAAGCACAATGATAATAGAGAAACCAGGTTCAACGTGCAAGGAAAAAAAGTTATAAATATTTTCCCTTTTTATTTTTTTTTATTTCTTTCTTGGCTATGATTGAAATCAACATAATAGAATTGATTGAATTTGAAATTTATACAATAATTAATTACAAATGAAGTGATGATAGTCACAATGATAATTAAACAAATTGTACAAGTATCCTGGTGCAAAAGTATTGTATGTCATAGGTTTACAAGTTTTGCTATCATGGTTTACAAGTTTTATAACATGGTTTAGAAATTTTGACAGCATGATTTACAAGATTTTTTGTCTAAGTTTACAAGTTTTCTTTTTAAGTTCAGCACCATTATCACTTTCAATCATCACAGGCACCCCTCTATTATAGTATTAAATAAAAAATTTCTTCTCTTTTTTCCAAATCATAAAAAAATAAAAATCTCTCCAAAATGGAAATTACAATGACAATGGAGAAACCATGTTTTCAATGAGCGAGGAAAACAAAAGAGTTACAAATATTTCTCTTTTTTATTTTTCTTTTTTTTTCTTGGTTATGATTGAAATCAACATAATTGAATTAGTTGAATTTTAAATTTATACAATGATCAATCTTTCTAATAATTAATTACAAATAAAATGATGATAATCACGATGATAATCAGACAAATTGTACAAGTATCCTAATGTAAAAATATTGTGTGTCGCAGGTTTGCAAGTTTTTCTATCATGGTTTACAAGTTTTATAGTATGGTTGACAATTTTTATAGTATGGTTTACAAGATTTTTTTGTCTGGGTTTACAAGTTTTCTTTTCAAGTTCAGCATTATTGTCACTTTCAATCATCATAGATACTCCTCTATTATAGTATACAAATAGCACTAAGTAACAAATTTCTCCTCTTTTTTCCAAATCATAACAAAAATGAAAATTGCTTCAAAACGGAAAGCACAATGACAATGGAGAAACCAGGTTCGACGAGCGAGAGAAAAAAAAAAAGAGTTACAAATATTTTTCCTTTTACTTTTCTTTTTTCTTTCTTGGATATGATTAAAATCAACATAATAAAATTGGTTGAATTTAAAATTTATACAATGATCAATCTTCCCAATAATTAATTAAAAATGAAATGATGATAGTCACGATGATAATTAAATAAATTGTTAAGTATCTTGGTATAGAGGTATTGTTTGTCAGGTTTACAAGTTTTTCTATCACGGTTTATAAGCTTTTACAACATGATTTACAAACTTTTATCACATAGTTTACAAGTATTTTGGTCTAGGTTTATAAGTTTTTTCTTCAAATTCAACATCATCATCACTTTCAATCATTCTAGGCACTCCTTTATCGTAGCAAGGATACAAATAGTACTAAATAACAAATTTCTCCCTTTTTTTCAAAATAATAAAAATGAAAATCCCTCCAAAAAGGAAAACACAATGACAATGGAGAAACTTGATTTGACAAGCAAGGAAAAAAGTTACAAATATTTTCCCTTTTATTGTTCTTATTTCTTTCTTGGCTGTGATCGAAATCAACATAATATAATTGATTGAATTTGAAATTTATACAATGATCAATTTTCCTAATAATTAATTACAAATGAAATGATGATAGTCATGATGATAATCAAACAAATTGTACAAGTATCCTGGTGTAGAGATATTGTGTATAACGAGTTTACAAGTTTTTCTATCATGGTTTACAAGTTTTTATAGAATGGTTTACAAGTTTTTACAACATGGTTTTCAAGTTTCTTTTGTCTATGTTTATAAGTTTTCTCTTCAAGTTCAACACCACTATCACTTTCAATTATCACAGACACTTCTCTATCACAGTGAGGATACAAACAGCACTAAAAAACAATTTTTTATCTCCCCTTTATTTCCAAATAAAAAAATGAAAATCTTGTATCATCTTTCCAAGTTCTGAAAATGCGATTGAAATTGGGTTAAACAGGTCCATGAGGACTTTGTACTCCTTTGTGCCACCTAGTTATATTTCAAACAATAAAAATAAAAAAGAATTAGAATCAGCATGCAAATTATTGTTGACAAAGTTTGAGGTATGAGTTCATTTTTTTTCCAGATTAATGATTGACGAAGGTTGACACAAATATCAATAATCAGTAACAACAATGTCATATAGAAATCATGAAGCACGCGGTCAAAATTCTCAGATTAATTTTCTAATAGAAAAATTTATACATGATTAACTTGGATAAAAGTTATTATGTTGGTTCAAAGATAGATAGACTTAACATGAAAATTGCAAATCACGATCATATATGTGACGATGAAAAGATATGTATTGGCACTTTTACATAAGTAGCCATGCTAGTATCATCCTCTGTTACACCGAAAAACAAAGAAAAAAAACCTTGTGACCACATAGATAATCTAAATAATTTCCAATTTGGTCATAATAAGGACATCTAGCGCAAAAGTAAAAGCTTAAAATCATTTGTTTATTTTCTGGTCAAGAAAATTTTCTTCCTTCCACACTTTCAGGAGAAACATACCAACATTGTCAAGAGCTCAAAGAACCAAATAAAATATGCAAACCTGTAAAACCAGGAGAATAAATTTGACGCATATATATATTTATTGTGATGATTGTTTGTGTGAAAAGCTATGAGGTTCAGGGGCTGTATGGGTTTGGTATTAGAGAAGAGATAGAGACACGATAAGCATCAGGGGTGGAGGAATTAGGTGGAAGAGAGAAGGAGGGGAGAGAGAGTGAAGGAGATTCAATATATTGTGTCACAAGAAGTTGGTATAATTATACTCCCTCAAATCCACACCATTGGATGGCTTGGTGCGTGGCATTCCCTACGGGAGCTTGGCAGAATTTGCCTTCGCTGTAATCACTTTATTCAAAGTGATATACTTTTTCTAAAAGCAAAACAAACAACATCACTTTTTTGCAGGCCACTTTTTATCACCGCAATGGCAAAACTGGAGCTATCAAACCATTCTGTAACACGGATAGCTGACCATTAACCCACTGACTACATCCTTGGGCTCACCAAGCCTACTGAGTGGAGACACTGCAATATTCGCTTGCACTTGCTCTTCAGTCCTTCCAACAAAGTATATTTCAGTTGCAATTGGACCAGGAGCAATAATCCTGGTTCCGTTCAGCTCTCTTGCCAGAATGTGTGTCATAGCCTCTACAGCTGCTTTGGATGCCGCATATGCCCCAAAATTTGGTCTCAGTGAAGCCACCACTGATGAAGTAAACAATATGATTCTTCCTCCGCCACCACTTATCAGACGGTTTGCTGCCTCTCTACAGCAGAGGAATGCCCCTCTTGCATTTATACTGTAATAGTGCCACCTGCTCTTTATTAAAACACTTTGTCAACCTCTATGTGTCCACCATATGAAGATTTGATATTAAATTTGTACGAAGCTATGGTAACATGCATTGATAACATGAAAAAATTGTCATGCACCACTGCACATGCTATGCTACCACATTGGTTTGAAAACTGATCTCTATTTATGGCAGGAAATTTTATTGAAGCTAGTTGACCATTAGGGTCGGGAATGCACTTAAAAAAAAAAGAATACTGTGACTCTCTTACCGTCTATTTTCCTTATTGAAAAATTTGAACACGCATCAATAAACATTCCATCAGGTATATATTATGAGATAGGAAAGGGAAATTTGCACTTCAATTGCTAGATGCAGGTCCAAGAAGAGTTTCAAAATGTTGTTTTCCATTATTCAACGGTAGCAGAAGGAGAGACTGTAAGTTCACTACTCCCTCTTTTCCTGAACTCCCAGAAATATTAATGTTCAGAAATAAGTAAAGATCAATTTGTTTGAGTTCATGACATCTACCCATGTGACGAAAATCAAAACACTGAAACAGTTTTTGTTTCAGCAAATGCTAGGTACAATTCTTCAAGTAGAATTAACCAAGAATAGAAACAAACAACCTATTTCTAGAACTGAGAAATAAATACAATTGCAGTCCAAAATACGATGCAGGTTTATATTTGTGCTTGCACATACGAATCTCTGTATACCATAGGCCTGAAAAACAGAGAATACAAGGCCATGAAGTTAACAATTCAGATTTCAGTCAGCGACAGTTGCACATATATTATTAGAGTCATCATTGAATAGGAGATAGATATTCATGATATAAACCTCAATTATTTCCATAAATGAACTATCCTGAATTTTATGCATAGCCTGCTTCTACCACGACAAAGCCACTATGGGAGACTGAGGACTTAATTTTGGAATGGAATTAAAAATGAATTAATTTAATTATTTTATTTTATGCTTTATTAATAAGTTATGAATAAAATATTATATTTAACTAAAGTTATTTTTGTATTTTCATTTGTTTGAATTCAATTACCACACCAAATCGCATCCATTTGGGTCTTATTTCAATTCTTTAGTTTTATTGGGTTTCAATTCCCATGAGATTTTAATTCCTTCACTTAAGTTGCTTCCGAATCATGGAATTCAATTCAATTTCTTGATATAATTGAGGTTTCAATTCTATCAAGAAATTGAATTGAATGTCAGGAGTTTCCAAACGCCCTATGAAGTTTTAGGCATCATTTAATTTACTCTCTCATTTTAAAAATTAAATGGCTTTTTTATTCCTAAAGTTAATATCAAATTGGTTTAACTTCTTTTTTCTTTTTTTTTGCATATCAGTTTGGCTTTGACACTTTGAATTTGACATTAATTTCATCCTTCCGCTAAAATCATTAATGATTTCTATTACAATTATTGCTAAATAAGCGATACAACCCTGCATTAACTATGACCTAAGATGAAACGCATCAAAAGTTACTAATAATTTTGACATAATAATGAAATTGATGTAAAATATCAAAGTGTTAGAATTAAATTGAAGTAAAAATTTTTTTAGGACTAGAGCGATATCAACTTTACATTCTGACGACAATTTAGTCCCCGGCACAAGTTTAGTTCGATTGCAAGGACTAATTTGATTCTTCTGTTTTATTTCTAAATCCTAGCATGACTCAATATGATAACCTTCAAGGATAAATTTGGATTGATAAAGTTCTCATCGGGACATATTTTTAACTCATTAGTGATTCTAGGAAATAGACTAATTGATAGAATGCAATTTCAAGGAGTAAATAATTATTTTTTAAATATTAGGGGAAGGGACAAAAAGGAACGAAGTTTATAAGTTGAAGAACTAAATTGCAATTTCAAGGAATAAATTATTATTTTTAAAATATTAGGGACAGGGACAAAACTAAACGAAGTTTTACAAAGTGTGTATTTGGTTCTTCATTTGTAGAATTGATTCTAGATAGAATTGATTTTGTCATAATTGATTTTAAATTAAAGTGATTTATGTTGAGTAATTCATCTAGAATTGATTCTGACAGAAAGCAAGAAAATATACCTTCTCCCATAATCAATTCTAGAAGCCAGAATTGATTTTGATCTTTAAAAACCAAAAAAGATAAAAAAAAATTAACTAGAATCAATTTTGGGGGGAGGAGGAAACCCACTCTAACCTCCCTAAACTGAAATCTAAACATGTTGTAAAGTTCTAAGAACTATATTGAGGCTCATTTTGTAATAACCTAAGAAAAAAAAAAAAGAGGAGTGAACCACTGATGGGTCTTAATTGGTATGACCACTATATATCCTCACCTTTCTTTTTTTCCCTTCTCCTCCCTCCATTCCCATCACTTCTCTTTCCCTCATTTCTTCCTTTTCTTCTCCATTTCTTTCTTTCTTACTCTCCATCTCATCCTCATCTTCTTTCCCAACACAACCACTACCTCAATGACCATCCTCCTCCTCCTCATCATCATCATCATCCTTCTTATCTTCACCAACACACCCTCAAAATCGCGACTCTCTCTCCTCTCTCTTTTAAAATCATCAATTTCAATAATAAATTATAACAAATGATCTTAATGTGAAAATCAAGAGTATATAATTAACATAACTTACTTTTAAACCTTTTTGAAAGATAATTTCAAACTGAAATTAATCTAGATAAAAGGTAATTTTAAAAGAATTTATTAGTTATTAGACAATGTATTTTAAATTGATCTCATTCTATCTACATATATGATTTTTCATGATTATCAAATACTCATTTAATCATCAAATATGTATCATCCATTTAAGATGTAATTTTATTGTAATTATTATTTAAAATTTAATTTTATACGGATCAAATTTAAAATTTAAAAAATTAGGTTGATTGTTAAGAAAATTTATCAATAAATAGTTATATGTTACATGTTTGAATAATTTCCTTTTTTAATAAATATTTCAAAATTTTGAATTATAGCATGATTTAGAAGTTGCCAAATGGCATAAGTTTTACGATAATGGTCTTTAAATGTTAACACTATAGATATTATTTATCATTTATTTTAAATATTTATATGTTATGTATTTATTTTTATTTTTATTATATATAACTAAATTGATATCGTAAATTATTTGTATTTATTTATTTATCACAAAAATAATTTTATTTAAAATTATTATTTTATAATTTTCTTTTATTTTTATTTATTTAAAAATTGTTTAAAAAAAGTTATCTTATACGTTAAAAGTTAATAAGGTTTAATTCGGCTTCCCCATACTGCATTATGTTATATAATATTTTAACATATAAGGGACTTATGATATATAAGTTTATACAATATATTACATGCACCAAATAATGGATAATAACACAAAGTATAATATTAATTTATACTATCATGCTTGATATATCATAATAAACACACTCTTAGTGTATAAAAAGTGTTGGGATTTACCCCAAAGTCTCACATTGAGATAAATTAGAAGTGTTGCAAATGATTTGGCCTATAAATATGGCTTTGGTTGTTTGGGTTAGGTATCCTCCAATAGTGGGAGTGATCCATATGGGTAGATCCATGTGAATCAATATTTTGTAAGGATAATTTACAACTTAATATGTTTAAAAGTTGCAAATATTGAAAGGTTTTTGAACTCCTTATTGGGGTTGTGATGTAGGTAATTGAGGTTAAATCATGTTAAATTTTGTCTTTTTTATTCAGTTTTTCTTCTTGCATTGTTGCCTCTAATGAGAGAGAGTTTATTTTTATATTTCTTTTGTTTCTGCTACCCAACAAATGGTATTAGAGCTAATGGCCTGTGTCAGTTGGCCTTGGTCAAGTATTGGAGAGATTAATAGTTTTTGGATCTATAGGGCCTTTTGTGTCGGAAGTCTTCCTGGTAAATGCTGGTTAGGTGGCGTGTTCTATGAGTAGTGATGATGCAAGTCAAGATGGTTTGTATTGAAAGTCTTTTTGACAATATGGAGGCCAAGTAGTGTGTTTCATATGCATTGGGGGCACAAGTGAATAGAGCTGGTACGGCTCTTGTTTACACTATTTAATACCCTGGAAATACAAGATTTATGCAAGAAAAAAATATTTGAGGAGATAGTTGTTGTAGCTAGCTTTTGGCAGGATTTTTTATTAAGGGGAATATGTTAGGATCTAATCCAATCCCACATTGAGTATAATTAGAAGTCTTGCAATGATTTAGCATATAAATATGACTTTAGTTGCTTGGGTTACATATCCTCCAATAGTGGGAGTGATCCAAATAGGTAGGTTTTAGGAGCTATCCATCGGAAGTAATATTTTTTAATAATAGTTTGCAACTTAAGCTATTCAAAAATTACAAATAGTGAAAGATTCTGTAACTCTTTATAAATTTTGTTTCTTTTATGCAGGTTTTCTTCTAGAATTGTCACCTCTAATTATAGAGGGTTTGCTTTTGTATTTATTTTATTTCTACTGCCCAGCAAGAAGCATCTAATCTAATCTAATTATTAATAAAAGTAGTTCAACTCAAAGGACAACACCAAGTGTCATGTTTTAGCCAAATTTTCCTGCCCGACGTTTTTTTTCTGCCAAGTGTCACAAAAACCAGTATGATCCTCTATTACCACATCTCAAAGATCAAAGGCCTCCAAACAATTTTGCATTTTGGAGTGCCATTTGTGTGTGAGGATTTGAAAAGAAGGTTTCAAGGTTCTTTGAGGAAGGTGTATGGTTTTCTCTCAAATCCTACAAGACCAACAGTGGCTCCAATACCACTTGTTGGAGCAGAGGTTTTAATACGGGGAAGGGAGATATAATTTATAAAGAGAATGTTGGTTAGAAAAGGATCTCACACCCACATTATACTATGGCAATAGATAAAGAGGGAGCACAGTTTATATCACAAACTCACTTCTTTACAATTGATGTTAAAAGGCATGAAAGCATAATGATAATGGTTACAGAGCAATGCCTTTTATAGGCAAATGATGGGTAATAAAATAATACAAAGTATTGAACTTAATAGTTAAGAAACAAGATATAGGCGGTGGAGTTGCAAGTTGTTGCAAGTTGTGTTGAGGTTAAGTGTGAGAGGTGAAGTCCCACATTGCTTAAGAATGGACTAAGTGAGGAGTATATAATGTGGGAGGAGCCATGACTCATTGCCTTAAGGTTTTGGGTCAAGATGTGGCGTCCGGCCCGGTGTTATGGTGCTCTCACTTAGCCCATTGGTCGTATCTCCCCATGTTGGGCTTCCCCGCCCTAACAGTGGCATCAGAGCCAAGGTTGGACTCGGTTCCCGGAAAAGCACGGACTGCGGGTGGCAGGTGCTGGGAAGAGTGGTTGGCTCTCTCACACTTGAGGGGGAGATTGTTGCTTAAGAATGGACTAAGTGAGGAGTATATAATGTGGGAGGAGCCAGTGACTCATTGCCTTAAGGTTTTTGGTCAAGATGTGGCGTCCGGCCCGGTGTTATGGTGCTCTCACTTAGCCCATTGGTCGTATCTCCCCATGTTGGGCTTCCCCGCCCTAACAAGTTGGTGTAGGCAATTGCTAGTGTATTGTAGAAGCCACTCTTTCGGGTCAAATTGCTGGTGCATTTACGGCTGTAAATGAGCTCAATAATAGATAAGAGTTATCAAGTTGCATAAACATGCAGCAAAATATCTTCCATGAGCAGCTGTAATTTTCCTTCTTTTCAAACATTTCAGCTTGAATTCTTTTAATTTGGACACATGTATAATTTCTTTTGTTGCCAAAGTTGCCAACATCGGCAGTTTTTTAATCCGCAGGCCAAATTTTTCGTTTTCTATATTTATAACTCCGTGAATTTGACTGATCACATAAAAAGAAAAAACCATTTTTAATAAAAGCGCATCAATAAGACTAACACACGAGTTTTGCTAATGAGCGTCGCATGGACACTCATCTCAAAGTGAGTGATAAGCATCCAAATTGATTCATGATAATTTTATTGATAGGCAAATTAGTTTCTAACAAAAAAAAAAAGTATTGAGGTTCTTTACAATTATAAAAATAGGATATTACATGCCTCTGATAATTTCATTGATGAACAAATTGGTCTCTAATAATAAAAAATAATGTTGAAGTCCTTCATAATTGTTAAAATAGAATACTGTAAATCACTGACAATTTCATTGATGGATAAACTTATCCCTAATTAAAAAAAATTAGTATTGAGACCCCTCACAATTGCAAAAATAGGATACTATAAATCTCCAACAATTTCATTGATGGACAAATTGGTCTATGATAAAATAATATTAGTATTGAGATCCCTCACAATTATAAAAATAGGACATTATAGATCCTTCACTATGTTGTAACCTACTAAATTCTAAGATACGTTTTAATTATTGATCTATGTGACACCCACTAATCCTAATTTACTAAAATGCACACTTTTATTTTTATAAGTTTCTCCCTAAATATTTCAAAATTTAATAGAACGTCTCATACCAAGAATGGTGGTATTGTGTTGTTTTGTAATATGGAATTATTGTACTCTACGAAACAGCTCTTTTGGAGCCAAGGGTTTTTTTTTTTTTTTTTATAATAGTAGGTACAGTGAAATAACAAAAAGTTAGGTAGGAATTTGTAAAAAAGAAAGAATAAAAATAAAAGAGTGTGTTTTAGTTAGTGTTAATTGGCATTAGTGAGTGTCACATAAATCAACAATTAAAATCCACGTTAACATGTAATAGGTTACAAGGGAATCAGGGACCTATATGTGTAATTTTTATAATTGTGAGGGATCTCAATACAAATTTTTTATTGTCAGGGACTAATTTGTTCCATCAACGAAATTATCTAGGACCTATAGTGTCATACTTTTACGATTGTGAAAGATTTTAACACAAATTTTTTTTATCAATAACTAATTTATTCATCAATAAAATTATCAAGAATCAATTTAGGTGTTTACTCGTAATCTTTTATAAAAAAAAAACACTGCTAGTTTATAATTTTTAGTTTCCACTGCATTAATATATTAAGAATTTCTAAATCTTTCTACTTTTAGTTACTTTAAGAGTGCCCTAAAAAGACTGCTAGCAAAACCCTTAACATATTACCTTCCATAAATCATCCAAATATTGTTCATCCGAAAACCGCCAAGGGCTTTTTGTCTCGTTAAACAAATAAAAGTGAAATACGCTTTTGTACATGATTGTAGCTCAAATTATAATTATAAATTCAAGTAAGTATTGCATATCTGTTGATCAATACTAAGAGTACTTCAATAACTTTAACTACGGGACCTATCAAAGCAACTACAAGTTTACAACCACCTGTTACTGTGTGACAGATATGAAAGCAAATTAAATTCTCAATGCTAATGATAGAATCTATGAAAGAATCCATCCAGAAAAGAAACACACCGCAATGGTTATAACAAAACCAGCAAAAGCACCAAATCCAAATGGACAACCGATGATCTCCAGCTTCTGGTCATCAGGCTCAGCAGGCTTTTCTGGTAGAGAAGGCATAGATCCTGAAGAGCCATAATGGTAGTTGAGTCGCATGTTCCCTTCAAAGCTTGTAATTGGAAAAGTATCAAACTGGCCCCCTGTTGGGATTTCCCCATGCAACTGATTATAGGACACATCAAACATGGATAAGAAACTCAGTTCCACTAATGAATGTGGTATCTCTCCTGTGAGTTTGTTGTGAGACAAATCCAGAGTCTCCAACATTATCATTCCTGATAGCTGGTAAGGGATAGGTCCTGAAAGGCTATTCTCTTTCAGGTCCATGACATGTAGCCCCTTTAGGTTACCAAAACTTGGCCATATTGGTCCTTCAAGCTTGTTGTAACTGAGGACTAAAGTTGGTCGGAAACTTGAAACTTTTAGGTACATTCTACGATTCTCAGTATTGTAAAAGGGAAAGATGGGAAGAGGTTCAATTTCACCTAATGAGAAATTCCTGTTCTGGAGGCCCAACAACATGGTTAAGCTCTGTGGTATGCTGCCAGTAAAAGAGTTATTTGACAAGTCCAAGTAGTAGAGATTGTCAAAACTGCCAATCCATAAAGGAATACTTCCACTGAGATGATTCCATGACAAATCAAGCATCTGCAGCTTCTTGCATCCACTCAACCACTCTGGGATTGAACCCTTGACCTGACTGTTGGCCAGGATAAAAACCTTGAGATTACTGAATTGAAGATTTTGGCCTTGTGGCATTTCTTCATCATAGAAGTTCGCCCGAAGTCCAAGCACACTCAAGTTCTTGCGGTGACTTAAAATCTCTAGTGTTGCAGACAAATTATGCAGGCCGGAGTATGCAAGTTCGAGTTCAGTTAGGGAGTGAAGATTTTTGAAGTCGTCAGGAATCCCAGCAGAATTGAAATGGTTACTGCCAAGACTAACTGCTTCCAATCTTGGGCAACTTGATAGACTATCAGGGATTGGACCATGGAATTGATTCTCACCAAGACCAAGAATGGTAAGATTTTTCATTGCAGAGCAATTCAAGTTTATTGAACCACTAAAAGAGTTGTTGGTCAAAATAAGCATTTGAAGAGATGGAGAATTCACCAGTGTTTCTGGCAACTGACCAGTGAGTTCATTTGACTTGGCAAAGAAAATATTAAGCCTTGTGAGGCTCCCAAAGATATCGGGAAGAATTCCAGAAAACTCATTATAGGAGATGTCAAATTCCATTAGATTTGAAAGCTTCCCAACCCCTTTACTCAGTGGCCCAGATAGCTTATTCTTCTGGAGGTATATTGTGCTCAAATTTTGCAGCTGAAAGATACTCTCTGGAAGGCTTCCTGACAAACCATTTCCATTGATGGACAAATGCTGAAGAGAGGAACAGTCGCCCAAATTTTCAGGAATATCACCAGAAAATGAGTTACTTGACATTTTAAGTACTCGAATCCGTTTTGAAAAAGTACATACAGCTGTATTCATAGTGCCATCAAAATTATTATTGCTCAAGTCTATCACCTCCAAGTTTTGTAGGTGAAACATCTTATCAGGAAGAAAGCCATAGAAGCAATTCTGAGAAAGGTTTAAGACTCTTAGCTCATCCAAACCTGCTAAGGAGTCACAGACTTTTCCAATGAGTCCTCTGCTTCCGAGTTCCAAACGAACCACCCTTCTTTTGCCTTCACTAGGCAAGCCATCACATGTGACACCAGACCATGAGCAATAATCAGGGGTGGTAGAGCTGTTCCACTCCGGAATAGCCGATTCTAAGCAGCTAGAGAATCCACTCAAGGCTTTCAAATCACTGGGATCACTGGTCAAGTTCTGGGGTTCATGAGTACAAGTCCCAAGATTGATCAATGACATCAAAAGGACGTACAAGAAGAGATTAAGGAATGTCATTGAACTATCACTATTGAACAGAAAGAACATGAAATGGATTGGTCAGAATCAGTGCTGATAAACGATTTATCTGATTTATCTCAGAGCATATAGTGCGGTTTTTAGTGTTTGGCAAAGGGCACACATACGAGGGGGGAAAATATGGCTGCAAGATTAATTGTACATTTGATTTTTCAGGTTCCATCTGGTATGCATTTGGGAGTCAAAGTGTATCATCCACGTTATAATTTGACAATAAAGACAAGTCACTTGTGATATGTGGTATATTGTAGTAAATTTTTGCTAATTTTAAAATATATCAAGGCACGTTTGTAAGGCTAAATAAAATTAAAGAATAAGTTTAATTTCTATGCACTGTAAGTATAAACTTTTTTACATTATCAACAAATCAAATCATCACATTTTCATGACTTCCCAAGTGGTGGACATGAGATTTAATCCCCTTTGTTAATGTAGTACCATATTATTAATTGATAGTGCATAGAAATTAAACTCTTAGACTTTGTTTGGGAGAGGAAAGAAATGGAGAGGGAGGAAGTTGAGTGAAATTTTATTATCTATAATATGTTTGGATGAAAGGAAAATGAGAAGGAAACAAATAGAAGAAAAAATAATTTCTTTTGTTTGTTTGGATGGAAAAGTGAAAGGAAAGAAAGAAACTATCGAATCAAATTATATTTTTAAATTTAGATTATGAAGAAAAAGGCTATTTTTATACAGAATTACGTAAATAAATATTTAAAATTTAAAATTAGGTATAATTTTATTATAAATTTATCTATCAAAATAATATAAATAAATATAATAAAGATTGATTTGATACATATTTGTATAAAAGTATTCAAGTATATATCTTTATTTTATATTTAATAATTTTATGAATTAATATCAAATAGAAAATTTAGCTATTTTTTTTAATATAACAAGTATAGAATAATATCAACCTAGTAAATAAGACAAATATCAATAAAAGTAAATTATTCAAAATTATTTAAAATACTTCCACTTGAATTAGCTCCCCACTCTGGCCTCACAAAATTGTAACCGAAACAAAAGGAAAATTAAACATGTGGCGCCACTTAAAAAATTTGAAAGAGGTCGACCACCTGAATTCCAAATACTTCAACAATTACTCCAAGTAATAAACTAATAACACATTAATTATTCCACCATAGTGTTTCAGCTTCTAATTTGACTATTAGGATGGCTTTCTAGCCTTCGTATGGAGCATTGAATTGAAAGTTTCAAACTAGAAAGAGCAACTCATGGCTTTGAATTGAAAGTTTCAAACTAGAAATAACGACTCATGGCAGACGGAGAATAACAAGAAGCAGCAATCATGATAGAAAACAAGAAGAGGTGTCAAATTGGCTGAGCTTGTGGGTTAGTCTGCAAAAACCTCTATTTTTAGCAGGTAGGGTTAAAATTTTAAATCCATCAAAAAATTTCAGCCCTCTTAATATGCACCATTTAACCCATAGATTTAGGCGGATTCTGGTGGGCTTGACCTGTGAGCTAATTCTTTTTTTTTTCAAGAAAAAATTTACAATTTATTCATAAAAAAAAAGTAAACATGTGACCAAAAAAAGAAAAAAAAAACGTGTATACTCACCAATACAGTAACACTGTATAACTAATACTATTCACTCAAAGTTGATATTAAATGGGGTGGGTTAGCCCGTTTTGACACCTCTAAGAACAAAAAAAAAAATGAGCAGGGATAATGACAGTCTGAAAATAAAAAAAAAATGGAGATTTTGGATATCAAGGCATGGGTATTTTTGGAATAGGAAATATCAATATCCTTCCATCACTTTTCCGCCCATATGAGAGAGGAAAAAATTTAAGTGGGTCTCACCCTCTTTTTAGCACTCTTCGATCTTTCCAAGTTTCCATTCCTAATTTTTTTTTGCACCAAACAATCAAAAATCATTTCCCTGCCCCACCTTCCTCTCCATTTCTTTTTAAGCAAATACAGCGTTAAAGAATTACCACAGTGCATTACATAAAATCAATGTGTTGACACACCTCGTAGTCTTCATGTGAGATTACAAAATGCATGGTACATCTCGATTTTCAAAGTGTACCGTCATACTCGCCAATTTTTCATACCATTCACACAAGAGATTATAAGTGAAAGGTGTTTAATTAGGCGCTCATTTTGGGTCATTATTTTCACACAAAAATATTTTTATTAAAAAAAGAATCTTTTTACATTTTTTTATATATTTGTGTAAAACTTTTTAATATAATCATAATCACTAGAAAAAATCTCTTTTCAAAAGATATACTTTCTATCTTCATTTTTATAACATAAAACTATATTTAAATTGATTTTATATTCAAATATAAAATAACTTTTACTTTTTTTAGATATGTTATTTAAAAAGATCAATTGAAAAAATTATATTTTTTAAAAAGTTCATCCAAACTAGCCCTAGATATGATAATCGATTTTTTTTCTCCAAGATATTCATCACTGACAAGGCGAAAATGGTGACTAATACCCCTTTGAGACATCGAGAGGCCCCCATAATGGATAAACTTTTGACCACAAGATCTTTTTCATACGTATCGTCAGAAATCGAACTACTCTTGACTAGTAGGCAAATGATGGGTAATAAAATAATACAAAGTATTGAACTTAATAGTTAAGAAACAAGATATAGGCGGTGGAGTTGCAAGCTGTTGCAAGTTGGTGTAGGCAATTGCTAGTGTATTGTAGAAGCCACTCTTTTGGGTCAAATTGCTGGTGCATTTACAGCTGTAAATGTACAGCTCAATAATAGATAAGAGTTATCAACTTGCATAAACATGCAGCAAAATATCTTCCATGAGCAGCTGTAATTTTCCTTCTTTTCAAACATTTCAGCTTGAATTCTTTTGATTTGGACACATGTATAATTTCTTTTGTTGCCAAGGTTGCCAATTTTTTAATCCGCAGGCCAAATTTTCGTTTTCTATATTTATAACTCCGTGAATTTGACTGATCACATAAAAAAAACATTTTTAATAAAAGCGCATCAATAAAGACTATCCTAATGAGCATCGCGTGGACACTCATCCAAAGTGAGTGATAAACATCATTTTTGATAATTTTATTGTTAGATAAATTAGTCCCTAATAAAAAAAAATTAATATTAAGATCCTTTATAATTATAAAAATAAGATACTATATGTCTTTGGTAATTTCATTAATGAATAAATTGACCCCTACTAATTAAAAATAGTGTTAAGATCCTTCACTATTGTAAAAATAAAACACTATAAATCCCTGACAATTTCATTGATAGATAAACTGATCCCTAATAAAAAAAATTAGTATTGAGACTCCTCATAATTGCAAAAATAGAATACTATAAGTCTCTAATAATTTTATTGATGGATAAGTTGATCTATGATTAAAAAAATATTAGCATTAAGATCCCTCAAAATTGTAAAAGTAGAACATTATAGGACCTTTACTGTGCTGCAACCTACTAAATTCTAAGATAGAGTTTAATTATTGATCTATTTGACACCCACTAATTCCAATTTACTAAAATCTACCCTTTCATTTTTGTAAGTTCCTCCCTAAATATTTCAAAATTTAATAGAACGCCTCATACTAAGAATGGTGGTATTGTGTTATTTTGTAATATGGAGTTATTGTACTCTAGAAAACAGCTCTTTTGGAGCCAAGGGTTTTTTTTAAATAATAGTAAGTATAGTGAAATAATGGAAAGTTAGGTAGGAATTTGTAAAAATAAAAAAATAAAAAAAAAAGAATGTGTTTTAGTTAGTGATCATTGGCATATGTGAGTATTACATAAATCAATAATTAAAATTCACGTTAACATTTAATAGGTTACAAGTGAATCAGGGATCTATATATGTAATTTTTACAATTGTAAGAGATCTCAACACTAATTTTTTATTATTAGGGACTAATTTATCCATTAATGAAAATATCTAGGACCTATAGTGTCATACTTTTACAATTGTAAAATATTTTAACACTAAATTTTTTTATCAAAGACTAATTTATTTATCAATAAAATTATAAGAATCAATTTATACGTTTATTCGTGATCTTTTATTAAAAAAAAAACTATAATGTTTAGTTTCCCTGCATTAATATATTAAGAATTTCTAAATCTTTCTACTTTTAGTTTCTTGAAGAGTGCCCTAAAAACACTGCTAGCAAAACCCTAACATATTACCTTCTTCTATAAATCATCCAAATATTTTACATCTGAAAACCGCCAAGGGCTTTTTGTCTCGTTAAACAAATAAGAGTGAAATACGCTTTTGTACATGATTGTAGCTCAAATTATAATTATAAATACAGAGTAAGTATTGCATAGCTCTTGATCAATACTGAGAGTACTTCAATAACTTAAACTACAGGAGCTAGCAAAGCAACTACAAGTTTACAACCACCTGTTACTGTATGTAAGCAAATTAAATTCCCAATGCTAACGGCAGAAACTATGAAAGCATCCATCCAGAAGAGAAACACACGGCAATGGTTATAACAAAACCAGCAAAGGCACCAAAGCCAAATGGATAACCAATGATTTCCAGCTTCTGGTCATCAGGCTGAGCAGGATTATCTGGTAGAGAGGGCATAGATCCTGAAGAGCCATAATAATGGTAGTAGAGTCCCATGTTCCCTTCAAAGCTTGAAATTGGAAAAGTATCAAACTGGCCCCCTGTTGGGATTTCCCCATGTAACTGATTATAGGACACATCAAACATGGATAAGAAACTCAATCCCACTAATGAATGTGGTATCTCTCCTGTGAGTTTATTGTGAGACAAATCCAAAGTCTCCAACATTATCATTCCTGATAGCTGGTAAGGGATAGGTCCTGAAAGGCTATTCTCTTTCAGGTCCATGACATGTAGCCCCTTCAGGCTACCAAAACTTGGCCATATTGGTCCTTCAAGCTTGTTGTAACTGAGGAGTAAAGTTGGTCGTAAACTTGAAACTTTTTTGTACGTTCTATGAGTACGACTATTGTAAAAGTGAAAGATGGGAAGAGTTTCACTTTCATCTAATGAGAAATTCCTGTACTAAAGGCCAACAACATGGTTAAGCTCTGTGGTATGTTGCCAGCAAAAGAGTTATTTGACAAATCCAAGTAATAAAGATTGTCAAACTTGCCAATCCATGAAGGAATCCTTCCACTGAGATGATTCCATGACAAATCAAGCACCTGCAGCTTCTTGCATCCACTTAACCACTCTGGGATTGAACCCTTAACCTGACTGTTGGTCAAGACAAAAACCTTGAGATTACTGAATACAAGATTTTGACCTTGTGGCATTTCTTCATTATAGAAAGTTCCCCGGTAGTCCAAGCATACTCAAGTTCTTACAGTGACTTAAAATCTCTAGTGCCGCAGACAGATTATGCAGGCTGAAGTTTGAGAGTTCAAGTCTGGTCAAGGAGTGAAGATTCTTGAAGTCGTCAGGAATCCCAGCAGAATTGAAATGGTTACGGCCAAGACTAACTGCTTCCAATGTTGGGCAACTTGATAGACTACCAGGGATTGGACCATGGAAATGATTATCAGCAAGACCAAGAATGCTAAGATTTATCATTGCAGAGCAATTCAAATTTATTGAACCACTAAAGGAGTTGTTGTTCAAAACAAGCATTTGAAGAGATGGAGAATTCACCAGTGTTTCTGGCAACTGACCAGTGAGTTCATTTGACTTAGCAGAGAAAATATTAAGCCTCGTGAGGCTCCCAAAGATATTGGGAAGAATTCCAGTAAATTCATTATCGGAGATGTCCAATTCCACTAGATTTGAAAGCTTCCCAACCCCTTTACTCAGTGGCCCAGATAGCTTATTATCCTGCATGTATATTGCGCTCAAATTTTGTAGCTGAAAGATACTCTTTGGAAGGCTCCCTGACAAACCATTCCCATTGATGGACAGATGCTGAAGAGAGGAGCAGCGGCCCAAATTTTCAGGAATATCACCAAAAAAGGAGTTACTTGATATCTCGAGTACTCGAAGCTGTTTTGAAAAGGTACATACAGCTATATTTATAGTGCCATCAAAATCATTATTGCTCAAGTCTATCACCTCCAAGTTTTGTAGGTGAAACAACTTATCAGGAAGAAAGCCATAGAGGAAATTCTGAGAAAGGTTTAAGACTCTTAGTTCATCCAAACTTGCTAAGGAGTCACAGACTTTTCCACTAAGTCTTCTGCTTCCGAGTTCCAAATGGACCACCCTTCTTTTGCCTTCACTAGGCAAGTCGTCGCATGTGACTCCAGACCATGTGCAGTAATCAGGGGAGGTAGACCTGTTCCATTCCAGAATAGCCGATTCTAAGCAGCTAGAGAATCCACACAAGGCTTTCAGATCACTGGGATCACTAGTAAAGTTCTGGGGTTCATGAGTACAAGTCCCAAGACTGATCAATGACATAAAAAGGACATACAAGAAGAGGCTAAGGAATGCCATTGAACTATCACTATGGAATGCAAAGAACATGAAATGGATTGGTCATAATCAGTGCTGATAAATGATTAATCTGATTTATCTTAGAGCAAATGGTTGATATTTTGGCAAAGGGCACACATAAGGAAAAAAAGAAAAATTGGTTGCAATATATATAACAATAGCCTTCATCTAAGAACATAATTGTACATTAGATTTGTCTGGCTGCATCTGGTATGTATGTACTTGGGAGTCAAAGGTGTATCATTCACCTTATAATTTGACAATAAAGATAAATCACCTGTGATATGTGATACATTGTAGTAAATTTTTGTCAATTTTAAAATATATCAAGGCACTTATAGTTAGGTATCATCGTTATAATCGATTGTTAGTGATTGGTGTATTATCTTATAAAAAAAATATAGAAATTACAATCACTCTGAGTTTTACGAAAAATTATAACAAGTTTTAAAGTTTCTCTAAAACTAAAACTCCATTCCAAAACGTTTTCCAAAAGTAATATTCTACTCCTTGAGTTCAACCATACTCCATAACTCCTTTTCTGCCTCTAAAACTAACAGTCTAAAACTAATAGTCAACTCTAAAATTTTCTGCCTCTAAAACTAACAGTCAACTCTAAAATTTTCTGCAAAAGTAACACTTCACTCTTTTATTTTAATCGTGGTCATTTTTAAGTGAATTATTTTATGACAGAATTTATTTAATAAATTTTAGATTAAATTCAAAAGGGTAAAATGTGAAACATATAGCAAGCAGATTCATGTGTAACCAAGAAAATTTTTTAAACTGAATAATTATTTTTGTAATTGAGGCTATAAAAGAGAAAAATAATAACAATTTTGTCACGACCCAACTTAGGCCATGATCGGCGCATAAGGAACACCTTCCCTAGCAAGCTTTAAAACACCAAATTTTCCAGAAAAACGGACAGAGGTTCCTCTGTTTTTCGGACATTTCCCAAATAAAATACAACCTGCAACATTTATAGTTTAAATTCCAGCAAATGGGCATCAAACATTCTCAGAATGCGCCCTTCCAACATATAATGATATCTTAACATATGTTTCCAACATAATACCACATTAAGTTCACAATTCACTTCTTTAACATAGTTTGTATAACTGAGTCATTAGTTCTTAAACATAAACATAATATAAGTCCGAGGACCTTGCCTGTGACATATGGAGCAATTGACAAACTAGACAAAATAAAGTTCTAACATAAAGGCCTTCTCAAGAAGGCTCACCAACTTGAAATACACTTATGGCTGAGCCGGAGGAATAGAACTAGAACCAAAGACCAAAGACTGTATCTGAAAAAAAATGGATAACAACAGGGAGAGTTTTGCAACTCAGCGAGAGATATGATATCTATATTTTACTAAATACAATCATAAAACAATATAAACATAATAATGTATATGTGCTCATAAAAATATACATATAGCAATAACATGAGATTTCGTGGAAACATAACTTTACATAATCACATAATTTCAAGTTGAATGGGGAGTTATCCAAGCAGAACAATAATAAGTCCATACATGATTGGCCCGTAGCCATACAAATTCAGACATGACAAAAGTCATGTACGGGTTAGCATCCCTCCTGCTAACTAGAGTTGGCCCTAAGCCATATACAAGTCCAGACATAACAAAAGTCATGTGTGGGTTAGCATCCCTCCTGCTAACTAGAGTTGGCCCATAGCCATATACAAATCTAGACATAGCTGCAGCTACGTGTGGGTTAGCATCCCTCCTGCTAACTAGAGTTTCTCACGGTACACCGAGGTTAACGTCCATGCCGTTAACTATAGGTTCTAACTAGGAATTTTTCCCAAATTTAACTCAAAATCATGCACATTCCACTTCCAGAATACTTTCCAACACAAAATCCATTCTCATGTTATATGAAATACATTGGACATAAAATATACTCAAATTTGATAATTAATATAAAATGTTCTAAAATTCAATATTTATTACATTTCAACCAAAAACATTTAAATAAGCATAACAATCACATTATGGCCTTCAAATAAATATTTTTCATTTTAAACATAAAGCCTCAATTTCCATAAATAAATTATTTTCTTCTATATCAACATATTTTCAACTCTTTATAAAATTTTATATTGTTTATTATGCATAAAGTAACCTACAGATACACTATCTGCTCACAAATACTGGTTCAAAGAACCGAAG
Organism: Dalbergia cultrata; assembly: GCA_031216105.1. NCBI lineage: Eukaryota > Viridiplantae > Streptophyta > Magnoliopsida > Fabales > Fabaceae > Dalbergia > Dalbergia cultrata. Next base: position 21,064,136 of record CM062353.1, on the reverse strand, counting down.
AACAACGCCTTTGATGCCACCAACTCAAGTGTTATCGTCCGATTGCTCTATCGCTCTAGGAACAAGACAATATGAATATTTGTGAGCTAATTACGCTATCAATTAACATCAATTAATTCTAATTCACTAAAAACCCCAAATTCAAGAGTTCTAAAAACCTAAATTAATCCTAAAATAATTAAAATTTTCAATAATTTAAATGGAGTATGGTAGAAGCTTACTTACCACTTGGAGAGTATAATTGGTGAAGAAAATCACTCCCAAAGCTTCTAAAATCTTCAACTCTCTAATGGAGGTTAGAGAGAGAAAGTGAGATAGAGGAGAGGGAAAGAGAGAGAAAGTGACGAAGAGGAGGAGGAGATGATGATGATGGAGGTGGTGGTATTATTTCTTGAAGAGGAAAGCAACAAAAATAAAAAAGAATGGGAAGAGGATGTGAGGGGGAGAGCTACGGGAGAAGAAGAGAAGAAGAAAGAAGGAAAGGAAGAGAAGAAAGGGAAGAGGGTTCTGGAAATGATACTGGAGAAGAGGAAGAGAGAATTAAAAGAAAAGAGAGAAACCTATGGTGGTCTATACCACTTAAGGTGCACGGTGGTCCTCACTCAAAATAATTTTTTTTTATTTTTATAGTCATCACAATCTTCCCCCTTTAAGAAATTCGGTCCCCGAATTTCCAATAATTCGGAGATAAAACACATATCTCAAGAGTTAAACAAATGTGGATATTTGACTCGCATAGCCTCTTCCGCTTCCCAAGTCGCTTCCTCTTTAGCATGGTTATTCCAAACCACCTTCACTGACACCACCTCCTTAGATCTAAGCTTTTTCACCTGGCGGTCAACAATAGCCACTGGCTCCTCCTCATAGAACAATTTCTCATCAAGTTGGATCACTTGAGGAAAGATTACATGAGACGGATCGGGAATATATTTCCGAAGCATAGAAACATGAAACACTGGATGAATCATGGATAATTCAGGGGGTGATGCTAGATGGTATGCCACTGCACCAACCCTATCCAAAACTTCAAAAGGGCCGATGGAACGAGGGTTGAGCTTTCCTCGCTTGCCAAATCTTATTACTCCTTTCATAGGGGAAACTCGAAGAAAGACATGTTTTCCCACAGAGAACTCTAAGGCACATCTTCTATGATCCGCATAGGATTTCTGCCTACTCTGAGCAGTTAAGAGTCGCTCTCAGATCAAATGAACCTTATCAAGAGACTCTTGCACAAGATCAGGACCTAACATCTTAGCTTCACCAACTTCAAACCAACCTATGGGAGATCTGCAACGTCTCCCATACAAAGCCTCAAAAGGTGCCATCTGAATACTGGCTTGGTAGCTGTTGTTATATGAAAACTCTATGAGTGGTAGGTAATTACTCCAATTTCCACCAAAGTCCAATACACATGATCGAAGCATATCCTCCAGAATCTGGATGGTTCTTTCAGATTGTCCATCCATTTGAGGATGAAAAGCTGTACTAAGATCAAGTCGAGTTCCTAAAGCTTCTTGGAAAGCTCTCCAGAATCGAGCCATAAATTGGGCCCCACGATCAGATATGATAGATATCGGAATTCCATGGAGTCTGACAATTTCATCAATATACAACTGAGCATACTGAGGAACCTGATAAGTGGTCTTCACTGGAAGAAAGTGAGCTGATTTGGTCATACAGTCCACTATGACCCATATAGAGTCAAACCCTTTATGGTGAGAGGTAACCCTGTCACAAAGTCCATAGTGATTCGTTCCCGTTTCCATTCAGGTATTTCTATCTGTTGAAGCAATCCTGCAGGTCTTTGATGTTCAGCTTTAACTTGTTGACACACCAAACAACGGGACACAAAATCACCAATATCTCTTTTCATGCCTTCCTACCAATATAATTGCCGCAGATCCTGATACATCTTAGCTGAGCCAGGATGTATAGAGTATCAAGAATTATGGGTTCCTCCAGAATGGTCTTTCTAAGATTTTCAACATCGGGTACACATAACCAATTACCAAATCGAATCACTTCTCCTTGATCTATTGTAAACTCAGAGGTTGCCCCACTTTTGACATTATTTCGCAGCTTAAGCAGTCTAGGATCTTCGTTTTGAAGCTTCTTAATTTGCTCCAAGAGGGATGAATGGGCTCTTACATGAGCCATAAACTTCCCAGACTCCCCTAAGTCAAATTGAACACCACTAGCCTCAAGCTTGTGAACTTCATCCACTAACGGTCTCCTTATAGGAGCAATATGAGCCAAACTACCCATAGACTTTCTACTCAAGGCATCTGCTACAATATTAGCTTTACCAGGATGGTATAAGATGGTGCAATCATAATCCTTAAGCAACTCCATCCATCTTTGTTGCCTCAGGTTCAAGTCCCTTTGTTGGAATATGTACTTTAGACTTTTATGGTTGGTGTAAATCTCACAAGTCTCACCATAAAGATAATGTCTCCAAATCTTTAAAGCAAAGATTACTGTCGCCATCTCTAAATCATAAGTGGGATAGTTTTGTTCATGCTTCTTAAGCTGCCGAGAAGCATAAGCAATGACTCGACCGTGTTGCATCAAAACACAACCAAGTCTTACTCGAGAAGCATCACAATAAACTGAGAAACCTCCAGAACCAGAAGGTAGGACAAGTACAGGTGCTGAGGTTAGGCAAGCCTTCAGTGTTTGAAAACTTTCCTTACATGCATCTGACCATTGGAACTTCACATTCTTTTGAGTTAACTTAGTTAATGGTGCAGAAATTCTTGAGAAATCCTTAACAAACTGACGGTAGTAGCCTGCTAATCCTAGAAAGCTACGAATCTCAGTAACTAAAGTGGGTCGCGGCGATTTCTGGATAGCTTCAATCTTATTCTGATCCACCTCAATCCCATCTTTGGATACAATGTGACTAAGAAAAGCCACTTGATCAAGACAAAATTCGCATTTAGAGAACTTGGCATAAAGCTTGAGATCTCTCAAAGTTTGCAATACAGCTCTTAGATGGCACCCATGCTCTTCCATACTCTTGGAATTTACCAAGATATCATCGATAAAGACAATTACAAAGTGATCCAGGAAGGGTTTGAACACACGATTCATCAAATTCATAAAAATAGCTGGAGCATTCGTCAACCCGAAGGACATCACCAAAAATTCGTAATGCCCATAGCGGGTACGAAAGGCTATCTTAGGAATATCCTCATCTTTGACTCTCAATTGATGATACCCAGAGTGAAGATCAATTTTAGAGAAACAAGAAGCTCCTTGAAGCTGATCAAATAAATCATCAATTCGTGGTAATGGGTATTTATTATGCACAGTAAGTTTATTGAGTTACCGATAATCCACACACAATCGCATTGAACCATCTTTCTTCTTCATGAAAAGTACCGGAGCTCTCCACGGGGATGTGCTCGGACGGATGAAACCTTTCTCTAACATATCTTGTAATTGATCCTTTAACTCCCTTAATTTTGCAAGAGCCAAACGGTAAGGAGGAATGGATACAGGTTGAACTTATAAAACCAAGTCTATACTAAACTTTATCTCTCTTTCAGGAGGCAATCCTGGTAATTCATCTAGAAATACATCTGGGAACTCTCTGACCACAAAGACTTGATCAATGTTAGGCACTTCAGCCTCAACATCCTTAACCACCGCAAGGAAGGCCTGATTGCCTTTATTTATCAAGTGTAAAGCACTCATGGATGAGATCAATGCAGCTGGAGTAAGATAATTATTCCCTTTAAACACAAAAGATGGACCATCTGGAATATTAAACCTCACTACCTTGGAATAATAATTGACATTGGCATGATAAGGAGATAACCAATCCATGCCTAAAATAATATCAAAATCAACCATCTCCAGTAACTTCAGATCAGCTAAGGTATCTACACCATTCACACTAACAACACAAGATCGAAATACCAATTGGATCCACAAAAATTCGCCTGTTGGAGTACTAACCCAAAATGGATTTTCCAACAACCCAGGTTGCTCGCCAAAGCGAGATGCAAAATATGAAGATACATATGAATGTGTAGAACCTGAATCAAATAAAACATGTGCATCAAAAGAGCAAATTTTGAGTATACCTGTAACCACTGCATTGGATGCCTGAGCATCCTCTCATGTCATAGCAAATAGTCATGCTTGACCTCTGCCTCTTTGGTCTAACCCTCTGCCACCTGGGTCTCTACCACTAGAACCAAAAGAATCCCTTGAGGAATGGGCTGATTGAGATGATCCTGGTATTGCTTGATGGGTTAAATGCGGACCTTGAACCTCTCTTGAGCGTAGGCAATCTCTCAAGAAGTGACCTATTTGTCCACATCCGTAACATGCCTATCTATTCTCATGACAAATTCCAAAGTGGTGCTTTCCACATGTTTCGCACAATGGCCTTATTGGACCGGATTGCCCAGAGCCTTGGATGCTCCCTTGAGACTGATTAACAGAATAAGATCTAGAGCTAGATGCGCTGATAGGAGTGGGTACATAAGATGTGGCTCTACCTGAGTACTCCTGATATTGTCTTGGAGCGGTGTAACCTCCTCCTGAGCTGGAACCTCCTGAAAAAGTTCCTTTCATCTTAGGTTTCTTAGTTAATTCCCTTGTAGCTCTATTTTCTTCTCTTGTCGTCTCCATAGCACAAGCAACATCTACCACTTGAGCAAAAAACATTCTTCCTACTTCAGGAAGCAGGTTAGTGCATAGTGGTTCTCTCAACCCTTTGATGAATCTTCGTACTTTCATTACTTCGCTCACAATTAAATGTGGTACAAATCTAGATAGCCTAGTAAACTCAGTAGCATATTCATTTATTGACATTCCAGGAGTTTGTTTCAATTTCTCAAATTCATTGGCATGTCTCTCTTTTTTATTGTCTGGAAAGAATCTGTCCCTGAAGGCTTGTGAAAATTCTTCCCATGTTGGTGGTGGTCTCCCATTAGCTACATATTCTTCTAATAGAGATTCATACCAGTGTGCTGCGGTGCCTTGAAGATTATAAGATACAAAATCCACTGCTCTGCTATCTTCACATTGGAGAACCCTAAGAGCTCTATTTGATATCCAAAAACTCTTGTGGATCTTCATCTACAGAGTCTCCTGTGAAAGTAGGTGGATTTACTCGAAGGTATGCTTCAATACTCACTTCTTCATGTCCAAAAGGCTGGGCATTTCTTCGAGCACCAGGGGCAGGTTCATCATGTGGTTGGGCTCTATCTCTTGCCTGTTGGGTTAAAGCTACCACCAAGTTGTCAATGGCTAGCTGCATACCCAACATCCGGGCATCAAAATCAATTGGTTACCCTTGAGGGCCTGCTGCATTACCCTGATCAGGTTCAGATTCGAACTCGGATTCGGATTCAGGTTCAGGTTCAGGTCTAGCCGTCCTTCTACGACTTCCACCCCAGCCACTACCTATACGTCCACCACCCCGGCCTTGACCTCTACGGCCTCCACCCTGACCTTGCCTTCTACGGCCGTCAACCTGGCCTTGCCCTCTCTGTCTAAGTGAAAAAGAAGAAGGTTGGCCAGTGTTTGCATCAGCGGCATCATAATCTCCTAGCCTTACATTGCGTTGACGCTTTCTAGGAGGCATCGTACCTAATATATTGAACACGGGAAGGAATTTTAGAAAAAAAAAGGACATAAGACTAGACAATTCAAAAATAGACTCAAAAGACATTCCTATTAGGCCTTTGATAGGGTCACGCTTTGTGAAAATGGGCCGGCAACCATTTACACAATCGTGACTCTACCAAAGGACACTTGCTCCATATTACATAGGGAAACCTAAATCTCTGATACCAACTTTGTCACGACCCAACTTAGGCTATGACCGGCGCATAAGGAACACCTTCCCTAGCAAGCCTTAAAACACCAAATTTTCTAGAAAAACTGACAGAGTTTCCTCTGTTTTTCGGACATTTCCCAAATAAAATACAACCTGCAACATTTACAGTTTAAATTCCAGCAAATGGGCATCAAACATTCTCAGAATGCGCCCTTCCAGCATATAATGATATCTTAACATATGTTTCCAACATAATACCACATTAAGTTCACAATTCACTTCTTTAAGATAGTTTGTATAACTGATTCATTAGTTCTTAAACATAAACATAATATAAGTCCGAGGACCCTGCCTGTGACATATGAAGCAATTGACAAACTAGACAAAATAAGGTTCTAACATAAAGGCCTTCTCAAGAAGGCTCACCAACTTGAAATACACTTATGGCTGAGCCAGAGGAATAGAACTAGAACCAGCACCAGCACCTGTATCTGAAAAAAAATGGATAACAACAGGGAGAGTTTTGTAACTCAGCGAGAGGTAGGATATCTATAGTTTACCAAATACAATCATAAAACAATATAAACATAATAATGTATACGTGCTCATAAAAATATACATATAGCAATAACATGAGATTTCGTGGAAACATAACTTTACATAATCACATAATTTCAAGTTGAATGGGGAGTTATCCAAGCAGAACAATAATAAGTCCATACATGATTGGCCCGTAGCCATACAAATTCAGACATGACAAAAGTCATGTACAGGTTAGCATCCCTCCTGCTAACTAGAGTTGGCCCTAAGCCATATACAAGTCCAGACATAACAAAAGTCATGTGTGGGTTAGCATCCCTCCTGCTAACTAGAGTTAGCCCATAGCCATATACAAATCTAGACATAGCTGCAGCTACGTGTGGGTTAGCATCCCTCCTGCTAACTAGAGTTTCTCACGGTACACCGAGGTTAACGTCCATGCCGTTAACTATAGGTTCTAACTAGGAATTTTCCCCAAATTTAACTCAAAATCATGCACATTCCACTTCCAGAATACTTTCCAACACAAAATCCATTCTCATGTTATATGAAATACATTGGACATAAAATATACTCAAATTTGATAATTAATATAAAATGTTCTAAAATTCAATATTTATTACATTTCAACCAAAAACATTTAAATAAGCATAACAATCACATTATGGCCTTCAAATAAATATTTTTCATTTTAAACATAAAGCCTCAATTTCCATAAATAAATTATTTTCTTCTATATCAACATATTTTCAACTCTTTATAAAATTTTATATTGTTTATTATGCATAAAGTAACCTACAGATACACTATCTACTCACAAATACTGGTTCAAAGAACCGAAGAACAACGCCTTTGATGCCACCAACTCAAGTGTTATCGTCCGATTGCTCTATCGCTCTAGGAACAAGACAATATGAATATTTGTGAGCTAATTACCCTATCAATTAACATCAATTAATGCTAATTCACTAAAAACCCCAAATTCAAGGGTTCTAAAAACCTAAATTAATCCTAAAATAATTAAACATTTCAATAATTTAAATGAAGTATGGTAGAAGCTTACTTACCACTTGGAGAGTAGAATTGGTGAAGAAAATCACTCCCAAAGCTTCTAAAATCTTCAACTCTCTAATGGAGGTTAGAGAGAGAAAGTGAGATAGAGGAGAGGGAAAGAGAGAGAAAGTGATGGAGAGGAGGAGGAAATGATGATGATGGAGGTGGTGATATTATTTCTTGAAGAGGAAAGCAACAAAAATAAAAAAGAATGGGAAGAGGATGTGAGGGGGAGAGCTACGAGAGAAGAAGAGAAGAAGAAAGAAGGAAAGGAAGAGAAGAAAGGGAAGAGGGTTCTGGAAATGATACAGGAGAAGAGGAAGAGATAATTAAAAGAAAAGAAAGAAACCTATGGTGGTCTATACCACTTAAGGTGCACGGTGGTCCTCACTCAAAATAATTTTTTTTTTTTTTTACGGTCATCACAAATTTTGACTAAAAATAATAATAAATTAGCCGTATAAATTAGGTAATAAAATCATATGTGTCATATATATTTAGTATTATCAACAAATAGTCCATGTCAGAACTTCAATGAAACGGCAGGATGGACATGAACATAAACATATGTCACTTGGTTATTGAATTTCAACGAAATTGTTTTCATCAAAAGCAGCGTATTGGCCTGGGTTCCAAATGAGGGTATGACAAAGGGCACATAATGGGTCTGCAATATAACAACCTGGTCACTGTCATGACATGAATACACGGTTTTGGTTAGGGTCCTACATGCATTCAATTTCAACGAAGTTGATCTTTTCGTGATCTGCTGAGTTCCATGTATCCATCCAACTGAAAATCAGACATGACCTTTCCATGGAACTTGGATGAAGGAAACTGCATTTTTTGTTTTCTTAGTTAGACCAAAGATGAGAGGTACGTAGTTGTAATACCCCTTAATCAAGCGACAAATTGAAAAACATTATTGCTCGTCAAAATTTCCGTACTGATATGATGCAAACTCCATGAATCACGCAAGAAGGATCTACCAAGGTTGGAAAATGCAAATTCAGCATGAAGTTAACTTAACCATGTATTTCACGCTATAGGTCTTGGAATTTGATGATTAAAAAAAATAAGAAAGCTAACATTTGAAACACAATTTAGGCTCAAGAATCACTGGAATCTGATTTGTATATCTTGAGATATGGACGAAGGTTAAATGGACATTTCTAGATAAAAAATGTGAACGCTTTCTGGATTTAAACGTGAATCAAAACAAGAACAAAAGAGGATGAACAATGTGTCAGAATGTGCATGGCTTGCATTATTAGGGAGGAAGAATTTTTTAATTCTTTCCACCTCAATATGTGTTGTCCTTCCACTGAGAAAGTGTTGTTGCTTACCTGTTCAATTATTGCACATAAGCCGGGAAGGCCTCTATAAATAAAGGCTTGTTTCAGACTGAAAAAACCATCCAAAGCTGAGAGCAATTCCTCAACAATAATAAAAGAAGTAGATTAAGCTTCTTGTAATGTGAGAAAAATAGAGAGTGTATATAAGAAAATTCCAATAGTATAGTGTGCGTATACACTAGGGGTTTTGGGTATATTCTCTAAATCTCTATAGTATTACTAATGGTGGTAGAAGAGAGTCTCACTAGGGATACACTGTATTTTAATTACTCTGTAAATATAGTGAAATATTTTTAGGAGTTTGGCCCGTGATTTTTCCCTCAAAATTACCAGTGGATTTTCCACGTTAAAATATTGATGTGCAGCTCTCTCGATTTATTCTTGTTGGTGTGAATAGTGAAAGGTGGGTCCCACTACAAAGTACAATTCACGTGCTTTATTTTACCTGTTACTCTCCACATATTTGAGAACGCTTCCGCTCACATCTATAAAGTGTTTATTACACTTGGGGTACACCCAACTCTGATGATACCATAACAAGTTATATCACATCCATACGTAGTTGGAATACCCCTTACTTAAGCGACAAATTGAAAAACATTATTGCCTGTCAAAATTTCCATATTGATATGATGCAAACTCCATGAATTATGCAAGGAGGATCTAACAAGGTTGGAAAATGCAAATTCAACACGAAGTTAACTCAACCATGTATTTCACGCTATAGGTCTCGAAATTGGATGATTAAAAAAATAAGAAGAAAGCTGACATTTGAAACACAATTTAGGCTCAAGAATCACTGAAATCCGATTTGTATATCTTGATATATGGACGAAGGTTAAATGGACATTTCTAGATAAAAAATGTGAACGTTTTATGGATTTAAACGTGAATCAAAACAAGAACAAAAGAGGATGAGCAATGCACCACAATCAATAGATTGATATAAGCACCATTGATAAGTTTACATATTCTATGAAAAACCAAGAGAGAACAAGTCTCACACTTTAAACAAATATGTTCCAAATTATATTCTCATTTTCAAAAGTTAGGGTTTGCCTTTTATAAAAGGCAACATCTTACAAGTTTGCTTAGATCTTACCCAACTCAAGTCCTTTACAATAAATCCCAAAATCAGGTTACTAATTCAAGCCACCACTATAAACAAACTAATAATAATAAAAAAAAATGTTCAGCCAATTTTAACATGTGCTAAAAAGAAAAATTACGACTAGCTAAATGGGCCTTATTACAAGCATAAATTCAAAATAAGAAAGAGAAAAAAAATATAGGCACAGATTAGCCCAAACAAAGACACAACTTTCTTGTTCCATTTCACTAATTTGGACTCAAGTAATTAGATAGAGAAATTAGGCTCGAATTGAATGCAACCCTCAAGCCTTTATTCTTTCAATTTGGATTAAGTGATTCACCATCTTGGGCTTCATTTCTTTAAGACTTAGGCCCGTTTTAAATAAAGTTGTCACAAATTTATTTAGAGTCTCTTTGGCCTTCTTTGATCTCACCCTTATCGCTGGGCCTCCAAGGCCTTGTAATTTATTCTTACTGCCTTTGTTGGACTTTCTTCCTTCCATGTCCTCATCATATACCATATTCAAGCGAGTGATTAACTGGTGATCTGTGTGTATAATATACATGATGATTAGACATGATAATCAGTTATTAGTGATTGGTGTATTCTCTTGTAATCCTAGTTAAAATGTCATTTTGCTAATAGATATGTAGCATATACATGTGGTGCTTTAGGTACTTGTAAATATTTCTCACTTAAATGATGGAGGATCTAGAACAGTAAACAATATATACATGAACTAAGAAATATAGCCACCACCAAGGGTATGCTTGATTTAGATTTTGGTAGAATTGCTTTTGAAATAATTGACGTTGAAGGAATTAATTTTAAAATAATTAATTTATGTTTAGAAAAGATGTTAAAAAGTGAATTTAAAAGAAATAACGTGAGAAGAAAAAATAAAAGCTACTTTTTTTAGTTCCACTAAAATTACTTTTATCCAAAGTGATACACTTTTCTAAAAGCAAAACAAACAAGATCACTTTTTTCCACACCACTTAAAAGCGAAAAAACAAAACAGAGCAAAGCAAAACAAGATCGCTTTGGGTGCTGCGTATGCCCCCAAAATTTGGCCTCAGTGAAGCCACCACTGATGAAGTAAACATTATATGATTCGACCTCCACCACCCCTTATCAGACGGTTTGCTGCCTCTCTACAGCAGAGGAATGCCCCTCTTGCATTCACACTGTAAAAGTGTCAGCCTATATGTGTCCAACATTTGAATATTTGATATTAAATTTGTACGAAGCTATGGTAACATGCATTGATAACATGAAAAATGTCATCCACCACTGCATATGCTACGGTACCGCATTGGTTTGAAAACTGACCTCTAAGTATGGCAGGAAATTTTATTGAAGCTAGTTAACCATAACGGTCGGGAATGCACTTAAGAAAAAAAATACTGTGACTCTCTTACCGTCTATGTTCATTATTGAACAATTTGAGTACGCATCAATGAACATTGATCAGGTATATATATATTATGAGATAGGAAAGGGAAGTTTGCTCTTCAATTGCTAGATGCAGGTCCAAGAACGGGTTTCGAAATTTTGTTTTCCATTATTCAACTGTAGCAGAAGGAGAGACTGTAAAAGTTCATTACTCCGTCTTTTCCTGAACTCCCAAAAATATTAATGTTCAGAAATAAGTAAAGATCAATTTGTTTGAGTTCATGACATCTACCCATGTGATGAAAATTAAAACCCTCAAAAAGTTTTTGTTTCAGCACATGCTAGGTTTAATTCTTCAAGTAGAATTAACCAAGAATAAAAACAAACAACCTATTTCTAGAACTGAGAAATAAATAAAATTATCGTTCAAATTACAATGCAGGTTTATATTTGTGCTTGCATATACCAACCAACGCCTCTCTGTATACAATAGGCCTAAAAAACAGAGAATGCAAGGCCGTGAAGTTAACAATTCAGATTTCAGTCAGAGACAGTTGCACATATATCATTAGAGCCATCATTGAATTGTAGATAAATATTCATAATGTAATTATGTAAACCTCAATTATTTCCATAAATGAACTATCCTGAATTTTATGCACAGCATACTATCCTGTAACTAGGGGATCCTTTAGAGCCCTCTATGGATTTTGAATGTTTGTAGTTTTTCTTACTTTCATGTTAATGAGGATGATTTTGGTTACCCATTTCTTATTTTATTGCTCTTATATTTTTTACCACCATTTAAGTTGATTTGGGATTCCCTTAAGTTAAACATAGAAATAGGGATATTGGGCTTTGATTATAGGTAATACTTGTTCTTTTGCACTTAATTGACTTTGGTGTGAGGATTAGTCAATGAGATGGAAATATATCTATTGACCTTGCATAGAAAATGCTCAATATTAGTTCTCAATAATGGGTTAAGTTCACATTAATTGACAAGGACATTTAGTATTTTAGGTCAGGAAAGCACTGTTAATTGACCTAGACATAGGTTTTTAACTATAATTGGCATGTTAACAAAATTAACTTGTTGATGTTTATTTAAGTGATTTGTATATCCAAGTAAAGCAGAGGGTGAAAAAAGTCTCCTAGGCCATTTAACTTTGGTTGTCTCTCGTTTTTAGTTGTGTTATTGTTTTTTTAATTACTAGCTCATTTTCTTGTTTACTTTTAATTTCTCATTAAATTGATATTGCTTAAGCGTAAACACAATATTTAAATAGATCACTACCATATTTCTATTCAATCCCCTATGGACACGATACTCTTTTACTTATTACCCATATTACTTATGTGACCTGTATACATGTGATGTTTTACATGCTTTTATAGGCGGACATCACCTGCCACTCACCCCATTTGTCTTATTAGCTTCTACATTTTCACTATTCATAAAGTTCAGCATATTTTACTTAAAGACTATTCAGGCAATTTTTTTTTCGAGGGAGAAATATTACATTACAATTCTCCAATTAGAAGGATACCATAGAATTCAAAACAAATACATGTACTTGAATTTTGTGTCAACCCACATGCTACTACAGATCAAGTTTGGAATTAGCATTGGAATCGATGATAATTTGCACCAAGGCCACAAAGTATCATATAGTTGGAGATTAATATTCCTTGTAAGATATCTTAGTCTGATGAAGCAACACCTAGATGAATCAGCCAGTACTGAAAGAATTTTATGCTAAATGTAGACATTGAAGAGCTCTCTTATCATTGAGATATTATGATGTTATGCTTGCTCCATTCTTGATGAATGTCGAGCTCTTATTCAATTATTAAAAAAAAAGGCATAAGCATTGAAAGCAAGTGAGCATGTTATGCATGTTTCGGATACTTAAAATGCATAGAGCACGGTTTGCTCCCAAACTATATTCACCAATGTCAAAGCCCCTTTTTTGTTAGCTCCCCAGGGTATCACCGTCGACAACAGTGATTAATCCCTTCGAGGTGGGACCTCTCCTAAGGAGATAAACCTCTAGCCAGATGACCCTCTCCATACATACCACTAGGATTCGAACCCTAAACTAGATGGCTAAGGAATCCAGGTAACTACCAATTGTGCTAGACTTGTGGTCTTCCGAATCTCCTTTTGAAATCATATCTTCCAACATACTAACTATGAATTGAAGATAAGAATCCTACAAGAATCAAGAGTTAGGCTACCAATAGAGATATTGCTCTCTCTGCTTTTTTTTTTTTTCTTTCTTCATTATCCTTTCAATTTCAATTCCATTAAAGAAACACTAGACATATAGGTAGGGCAATAAAAGTTGAAAACAAAAAGTGCTCCAGACATACTATTTCTGAGCTGAACTAGCAAGAACAGGATACATGTTCGGATGTTCTCAAAGACTTTGTATACATCTTTTCTATTACCTAAGATATTGAACAGTGAAAGATGGTGAATTTTAGAATTAACAAGGGTATTTGCATTAGAAAATGAACGTAAAAAACAATATCTTGTAAGCATAATTTTACCAAAGACTGTATGAGGAATTCGATACTTAGCCGTTTCATGCTATATATCAGGCTAGGAAATATCTTTTGATCATATAACAACCTAAATTAGATTTCTAGTTTCAGTGGAAAAATATCGAAAACCACTATTTACTAAGGGCCGTACAATTTACAGAAGTTTCATAAAGTAAAAGTCATGCATTGTATTATTCATGAAAGATTCTCATGTAATTTTAAAAGGCAACAAATAGGAGTATTTAGAATCCAAAGAACCTCAACTAATTTTAGTCAAGGGACACTCTACTATAAAGTAAATAACTTCCAACACTAACTTTTTTGTCATTCACACTACTCCAACCTTAAGTCTTACTTAAGGAAAACAAAAGTCAACCAACTGTTACTAATATATGATGTATCTAAATATGTATATCAATTTAAAAAATAGTAATAATAAAACAATTAATTTATTCCATACAAGTGATATAACAGTCAGTTAAAAATAGCATATTAATTTATGTTGTTTAACCTTTAGTTTTTAAGAAAATGCTTACATAATTGCACGTGAGGTGGTTGGTTAAAACTTTCTTTGATAACTTCAAAATTCAAATTCCCAGCACTACACGCGAAGTTCACCTAGAGCCACAATCTGTTCTTTCCAAGATCAACCACTTTTGAGTTATGTGTCTTGACTTTGAAAACCGAGGTTTGAGTCCTTAGTTATGTTGGAGAGAGTGTTGATAGCAAAAAAGAACCAGTCAAACGGTTAACTCGTGATTAATTGAATGCGTTATAAGTCAAATGTTACACCAGTTTTGGAGACTTAATTGGACTAGCCAAGGATTGATTTGCATTGACTTAGTACAACTAACTGGTCTTCCTTGATTTCTGAAATGTTTGTATCAACCATCTTTTGATGCATATATAGATATAATTATCTATGTAGTTTACTAGTTTTGCATGTTGGTTTGGACAAAATCATTGTGTATTGTCGTGTAATTTTGACTCCAATCTTGTAATTAGTTCTATTAAGGTGTGCCATTGCATGGAGAAAAAGACACAATCACAGTTCAGATTATAATTACAGAGTTAATATTTACATCTGTCTAGATCATTACTAAAAGTACATTAATAATTGTATCCACAGGAGCTAGCTAAGCCACTCTGACAGATATGAAAGCCAAATTCCAAATGCTAACAGTAGAGTCTATGAAAACATCCATCCAGAAGAGAAGCACATGGCAATGGTGATAACAAAACCAGCAAAAGCACCAAAGCCAAACGGATAACCAATGATCTGCAGCTTCTGGTCATCAGGCTGAGAAGGCTTATCCGGTAGAGAAGGCACAGAGCCTGAAGAACCATAATGGTAGTAGAGTCCCAAGTTCCCTTCAAAGCTTGTGACTGGAAAAGTATCAAATTGGCCCCCTGTTGGGATTTCTCCATGCAATTGATTATAGGACACATCAAACATGGACAAGAAACTGAGTTCCACTAATGGATGTGGTATTTCTCCTGTGAGTTTGTTGTGAGAGAAATCCAAAGTCTCTAACATTGTCATTCCTGATAATTGGCAAGGAATGGGTCCTGAAAGGCTATTCTCTTTCAGGTCCAGAACATGTAGGCCTTTCAGGTTACCAAAACCTGGCCATATTGGTCCTTGAAGCTTGTTGTAACTCAGGACTAAAGTTGGTCTGAAGCTTGAAACTTTTTTGTACATTCTGTGGTTCCCTCTAGTGTAAAAGGGAAAGCCAGAAAATGCTTCACTTTCATTTAATGAGAAATTCCTGTACTGTAGGCTCAACAGCATGGTCAAGCTCTGTGGTATGGTGCCAGTGAAACAGTTATTTGACAAGTCCAAGTAATAGAGATTTTCAAACTTGCCAATCCATGAAGGAATACTTCCACTGAGATTATTCCATGCCAGATCCAACATCTGCAGCTTCTTGGATCCACTTAACCACTCTGGGATTGAACCCTTAACCTGACTGTTGACCAGGACAAAAGCCTTGAGATTACTGAATACAAGATTTTGACCTTGTGGCATTTCTTCATTATAGAAGTTCCCCAGAAGTCCAAGCAAACTCAAGTTCTTACAATGACTTAAAATCTCTAGTGTCGCAGAAAAATTATGCAGGTTGGATTTTGAAAGTGCGAGCTGGGTTAGGGACTGAAGATTCTTGAAGTCAGAAGGAATCCGAGAATTGAAATGGTTATGGCCAAGACAAAGTGCTTCCAATCTTGTGCAATTTGATAGACTACGGGGGATTGGACCATGGAAATGATTATGACCAAGACCAAGGGTGGTAAGATTTTTCATTGCAGAGCAATTCAAATTTATTGAACCACTCAAAGAGTTGTTGGTCAAAATAAGCATTTGAAGAGATGGAGAATTCATTAGTGTTTCGGGCAACTGGCCAGTGAATTTATTTGACTCAGCGGAGAAAACATTAAGCCTCATGAGGCTCCCAAAGATATTGGGAAGAATTCCATATAAAGCGTTACTGGAGATGTCCAATTCCACTAGATTTGAAAGTTTACCAACTCCCTCACTCAGTGGCCCAGATAGCTTATTATGCTGCAGGTCTAGCACACTCAAATTTTGCAGCTGAAAGATACTCTCCGGAAGACTTCCTGACAAAACATTTCCACTGATGGACAGATGCTGAAGAGAGGAACAGTCACCCAAATTTTCAGGAATCTCACCAGAAAAGGAGTTACTTGACATTTTAAGTACTCGAACCTGTTTTGAAAAGGCACAGATAGCTGTATTTATAGTGCCATCAAAATAGTTATTGCTCAAGTCTACGACCTCCAAGTTTTGTAGGTGAAACAGCTTATCAGGAAGAAAGCCACGGAGGAAATTCTGAGAAAGGTTTAAGACTCTTAGTTCATCCAAACCTGCTATGGAGTCACAGATTTTTCCAGTAAGTCTTCTGCTTCCAAGTTCCAAGCGAACCACCCTTGTTGTGCTACCAGACAAGCCATCGCATGTGACACCAGACCAAGTGCAATAATTAGGGGTAGCAGTGCAGTTCCAGTCCAGAATAGCTGATTCTAAGCAGTTATAGACTCCAGTCAAGGCTTTCAAGTCATTGGGGTTACTTGTAAAGTTCTGGGGTTCATGAGAACATGTCCCAGAACTGATCAATGACATCAAAAGGAAAGACAAAAAGAAGCTAAGAAATGCCATTGAACTTAGGAACCCCAATATGGAAAAATCAAGAAAATAGAACATCCAAGACTGTCCTGAGAATCAGTAATAATGACTTATCTGAGTTAGATCACAAGTTTGGTAGTTCAGTGTTTTGAGATTGAGCACACATATATACGTGATAAGACACAAAAGGTCCATACACCCTACAATATAATAACAACCGAGTTACCCTTATGACACTAATTAACGTATAAATCAAACGTATACTTCACTTCGCAATTGAAATTCAACGAAACTGCTTTGCTCACGTTGCTGGCTTTCGGGTGTTGACCTCGTCAGTGCAAAAATTCAAAGATGCCCCTTACTAAAGTAAAATAATATGTTAAAAACACAATTGCCATCAATTTTTTTCATACCATTTTCAAACAAGTAATTATAAGTAATTGGTGATCTATAATGTGGTGATTAGATATATGATAATTAAATATTTGTGATCGGTGTATTATCTTGCAAATAAAATACTTTATGTGGTCTGTGAACACCCGATTGTGGAGCCCCTCTCCATTTGCTTTATCCCATTCCCTGCCAAATGGGTTCACGTGCTCACAAGTGAAATGCAAACAAAACAATAAAAAAGAAATGGGGAACACTCCATCAGGTAAGCCAATGATATCCCAAACCCGTGATGCAATGAAACAAAAGAAAACATGATGAGATATGATTATCCCTCACAGCCTGTAAGTCACTCACTCTCAAGCCTATAATGGAGCTCATAGCCATAAGAGGGGGATCCGGAAAAGAAAAAACATTTTTTTAGAGAGGGCGAGAGGATAACACCATGATAAAAAAAAAAAACCTCATTCATCATCCACACTCAGCACCTCCATTATCACCAAACCATCTTCATCATCTCCTCACCATCATAAACCATCACATAATCATCATTGTCACTACCATCAAACTTTTTGTAATCCACAACCATTATAACTACATTACCATCACAAATCCATAGTCCCATAAACCACCACCAATGTCTTCCTAATCAAATCATCATTCCAGTTCAAAAAAAATAATGTAAAAATAGAAACCTCAAGCAGAGAAAAAAGAGGGAGGTTGTAGCTTCCCACTTCCATCATCTCCCTAAGCCACATGTGCAAAGAACTACCTTCAGCCATTGCGCCTGCTCGCATTCCTGGCGACTCCACCGTTCGAGCAGCAACCCGTCACCGCAAGCATCTCCAGCCGCACACCTCAATGTCGCTCGAAGTTGTCCGCCTCACAGCCTAGCGACGCCGTCGACTGCAACATTTACCCCGATGTCGCAAAGTTGTCCCTGTTGTCGAGAGAAGCCGTCACTGTGCTCCCCCTCTCTGAGAACATCATCGCGCCTTTCCCCCTTTCCCCTCAGGCCGCGAACTAGGCCGTGAAGCCACCAACAGCCGCGGCATCTCCCAAGCCCCGTCAGCGCCACAGCGCTCCTCCTCCCTTTGTGCGTGGTCTTGCTCCTGTGCTCTTTCTCCCTCTCGCAAGTTCTCTCTAATTTCCCTTCCCCTTTCGCATCTCTCTCTCTTTATGTTTGTTCATACCCTTTGTTGTGTCAAGCTTCAAGAAGGAAATGAAATCCAAACCTCCAGATGCTTCTCACCGTCTCTTTAATATTACGTTTATTGCATTCCTTTTATTTTAGTTTATTTATTTTTTTATTGGTTGGGATTAGTGGGTCATTTAGGAATCAAGTTAGTCTAAATGTTGGGGCAAGTATGTTGGGCTTGCATTAGTGTGTTTGGGCTTCGTTTCTTTATTTATATGCTAACTAGTTGAACTTTTTTTTTAAAAAAAAAAAAAATATAATAAAGAAGAAAGGTATCTCTTAACAATAATAATAATGTATATGTTAAAATTGCAATTAATCAACAATTCCCTTCTTTGATAATGGAGTTAATTTAGCCGTGTCTGCTCATTGATTCCATGGTATAGAATATTTTAGCTGTGACAGCTTGATGTTCTAAAAAATTCTCCTCATTTGGTTTAAATCTAAAATAAGTAAAAATGTTATTTAATTTGAGTTTAAAATAAATCATGAAGCATTTGTCTATTTTTGTTTTAAACAAGAATTAATTAACACATTGCATTTTGAAAATAGGATTAATTGAGCCGCGACGGCTTATTAATTCCATATCTTGATAATATTTTAGTTGAGACAGCTTGATATTTGAAAATCCTTGTTTAGAAATAAATTAATTAACTGGAAAATGTTTTCTTAAGAACTACGTGACTTTGAATTCCTCATCGCACCAGAGGATATGTAGGAGCAGATGATTCCTGTCAAGTCAAAATTAGATTTTATTAGGTTATTTTATGTTATTTCATTTTTGATTTGTAAATATTTATTATTATTTTTGTTTATTTATAAATACTTATTGTCTTTTATTGTTATGTATTATTTTAATTTCAGCTAATAATCAAATTATTTTAAATGAGGATGTTAATTTAGCCGTGACGGCTTATTAACTCAGTTAAACATCTGAGTGTAATGACTTGATGTTTTAAATTTTCAAACAAAAATTAGATTTTTATAATTTGTATTACATGTAAATATTTTCTTTAATACCTTTTATTCTTTAAATTTTAAATGAGGATGTTAATTTAGCGTGACGGTTTATTAACTCAATTAAACATCATTTGTAATGACTTGATGTTTTAAATTTTCAAACAAAAATTAGATTTTTATAATTTGTATTACATGTAAATATTTTCTTTAATACCTTTTATTCTTTAAATTTTAAATTAATCAACTATTTATTAAATATTTTATTTTAAATAAAGAAGTTAATTTAGCCGAGACGGCTTGTTAACTGAATATTTTGGACATCTAAGTTGTGACAGCTTGATGTTTCAAATTTTCAAGCTTTTATGATATTATTTTATTCTGTTTTGTATGTAAATATTTTTGTGCATTATTATTATTATTATTGTAAATATTTATTTATTTATTATTATTATTATTATTCTCCTCTTTCTTTACTATCTTAATTTAAGTTAATCATTGAAATGTATATATTTTATTTCAAATAAAGAAGTTAATTTAGCCGTGACGGCTTGTTAACTTAGTGCATTGGATACCTGAGTTGTGACATCTTGGTATTTCAAATTTTCAAGCTAAAAATAAGTTTTTATGATGTCATTTTATTTTGTTTAGCATGTAAATATTTTTGCCCGTTATTATTATTATTGTAAATATTTTATTATATTTTATTATTATTATCATTATTATTATATTATTATTATCCTTTTTTTTATTTATATTAATTTGAGTTAATCATTGAAGTGTATATATTTTATTTCAAACAAAGAGGTTAATTTAGCCGAGACGGCTTGTTAACTGACATTTTAGAATATCTGAGTTGTGACAACTTGATGTTCTATTTTCTTTATTTTTTAATAAAAACATAAATAAATATTTTGAAAGGTTATTAATAATTTGCACAATTAATTAAGGTACCGTCTAAAGGCAGTGCATTAGGGTCTTTGTAGGATTAAGTTCCTACCCTTCCCTAAGCATAACCGACTCCCGAGCTTAGATCTGGTTTCAAAGATCATTTTCTTTAAACAAAATGGTTTTTCCATGTTTTTACCAATTAAATAAAACTTGGTGGTGACTCCATTTCAAAAAATCATTTTTCACGTCTCCGTCATGATCCCTGGTTCATGACAGATGGCTACTCCACTGGGGACTATGTGAGAGTCAGGCCTAATATAATTGATTGTGCATATTATTTTAACCTCACTTTTTCCTTTTATTCCATTTTATTTTGTATATAGAATTTTGTCATCATTATGTTTGGATTTATTTTCACCACTGTCTTTGTACATATTTTTATATATTTGTCTCTTTGTAACTACCTAGGATAGTAGGCTTTTGTTCTATTTGTATATATTTATTTTGTTCTTTATGAGCACCTTAGGATAGAAGACTTTGCTCTGTCTGTATATCTTTATTTTGATTTCTTTGCACTCTAGGATAGAAGACTTTGCTCTGTTTATATATATTTTGGTTTCTTTGCACTCTAGGATAGAAGACTTTTGTTCTATATTGTCTATTTTGCAGGTGTTGTCATGGGTAGTTTTAGGATTCCAGGTTTGTATGCTCTCTTCACACACAACACTCACACTTTAATCACACACGAGTGGGGCCCTATACCCGGGTCTGAGTGCAACTTGAGATAGGTAAGAGATTATGTAGTGGTAGCCATTTTGGATGCTCATCCTGTTTGGTTATTGCGAAAATCTCGTCTAGAGTGTGACTCTTTTGTGAATATTCCACACCTAGTGGTTTACCTGCTGTTGTGGATAATATTCCGAAATAAGTCTTAACTCTAGAGGCCGTAGAATCCTGAGTATATAGATCCACCCGTTGCAAGTATTCACAAAGTAGAATAACCATAGAACTATAGATTGACCTCCAGAGCTCAACTCAAATAGGACACAAAGAGAGCATACTCTTTCTTTAATTCATTTCATTGTACATAAATTCTGTAACATGTTCAAAGTATTTATTATTTCCTTTTACATTTAAATGAAAATCATCACATTTTTTCTTTGTTTTCCAGGTTTGTTAGAGAATCATATCCAAGTCTTGTTGTGAGTATCTTTGGAAAATGGAAATAAACATGAGATCAAACAATCATGAGGGGGAAAAGTTAAAGAAGACTTTACATCTTAAAGCTAAGAAGCCTGACACAGAAAGTCTGAGATCCTTAAGTCAGCTGTTGAGTATGCCACATCGTCTTTCTCTTGCAAAGAAGTATGGAAAAGTTTTGAATCTGTTAGAGGTGGAAGAACAGGTAGAGGCAATCACAGCGTTGGCACAATACTATGATCCTCCTCTCCGATGCTTTACCTTTCAAGACTTTCAGTTGGCACCGACTCTTGAAGAATTTGAGCGAATCCTAGGGTTACCACTCGAAAGAGAAAAACCTTATCAATACCAAGGTCATTATCCTTCCTTACATACCATAGCAGCTGTTTTAAAGATCAATGTAAGGGATTTGCATGAAGCACAGAAGTGTAGAAATGGAACCAATGGATTCCCAAGGGATTATTTGGAGAAGCATATGCATGGCTTAGCTGGAGCTAAAGATTGGGACACTTTCTTGGATGTATTAGCTCTCACTGTTTATGGCATTGTTCTGTTTCCAAATATTGAAGGCTTTGTGGACTTCGCGGCTATTGATGTATTCCTCGCTCGCAAATTTCATGGTCATAATCCTGTTCCAGCCCTCTTAGCAGATGTTTATTGCACTCTGAATTTTTGCTATGAAAGGAATGGCAAAAGAATCTTATCTTTGTCTGGATGCTTTACGTGTGGGTCACTGCACACGTGTTCCAAAGAAACTACAAAACACCATGCCCGATTGAAGACCTAAAAATGCATCACATCAAGAAGAAGAATGGACAAGAATGGGCTCAAGACCTAGCCAGATTGAATGAAAAGATGATCCGATGGTACCCTTGGTGGGAAGACGGGCAGACTTTGATCTATCAGTGTGGAAACTTCTCAAATGTTCCCCTCATGGGTACCCGAGGATGCATAAATTACAATCCAGCATTGGTACTGCGTCAACTTGGTTACCCCATGATGGGACCACCTCCCGAAGCTGCAATCACTCCATTTGTCTTGTATTACCAGGACTTTGAGAATCTTGGCATGCTACAGAAAGTCCGATTTGCTTGGAACAAGGTTGTCAGGAAAGGAAAAGAACTGGGAGTTAGAAGTCATGCGATGAAAGAAAGCTACCAAAATGGGTGAAGAATAGGGCTCAAGAGATTAAACTGCCATTCAGAACCTGGACAACAACTCCACATAACAAGGCATCATCCTCACATTTTGACGATGATGAGGGGATCAAAGAAATAAAAGAGAAGTTAGACAGAGTTAAGCAAGAAAAGATGCAAGTTGAGGCTGCATTGGAAAGTGCTCACCATAATTATGCAGATTTGAAGCGAGAAAGCACTGAGAGAAACCAACTTCTAGAGGGCACCACTAAGAAGTTGAAAATGGGGTATGACCACATGATGAAGACCAAGGAATGCCTCCAAGTCGCTAATAAAGAACTCGGGCTTGAAGGCAAGAGCGTGACCGAGCGAAGAGAAAATCAACAGTTAAGGAATCAACTTCAAGATGCCAAAATTGCTGAGGAAGCCGCAATAACAGGAGAGGAACAAATGAAGCAAGAAATGAGAGAGATAAGCAAGGTATACCAGAGGAAGATTGGGGAACTAAAACAACACATGAAAGATGAGACCATGAAGTTGCAAGCTGCCTTAGAAGAAGAAAAGAAAAGAGTCACAGATTTGGAGTTTGAGGTGCAACACCAAAGTCATATCATTCATGAGTTGAAGACTCATTTTTCAAATCTGGCGGGGCTAGCTAATACAACAATAGAAGACGTTCCCAGATACCTGGAAATAGCTGAGCAAGAAATCATCCCTTTTAAGACCCCAACTGGACTTCGCAACTTTGTCAACTATTGCAAAGATTTGGTTGGAAGGATGAAACAAATAATTGCCGAAAGAAGTTGAAGAGGCATTACCCTTTGGTGATGATGTTTTTAGGGATCGATATCTAGCTCTATGATGTACTTTTTATCATTTCTGGGAATGGATGTAAAAAAAAAAAATAATAATGATGATTGTAATCTACTCCTCTGATGAATGAATGGTTGTTTCATTATTTTGGTCTTATGACAATATCCATTAAAGATAACTTATTACCTTTGAACGAGACGTTATGGGGAAAAGTTGTGACCGAAGATACTCACATCAAGACTCAGCACGATTGACAATCTCTAACAAATTGCAATATTTTTATCTTTTTAATTAAACTTATTTTCTTTAACAGTAGGTGAAACATCGCAACCATTGGGCGCCCAAGGAAAGAAGATACCGATCTAACTCGTGTTCATAACACTAGAGCTCGAACCAAGATGGCCAGTGAAACACCAACCAGGAAGGACTACCCCGTCTGCAATTGCTTCTGAATCGGGAAGAGCTATTCCAACTGTAACCACCTCGGCAATAATTACTTCTGAACCCGGAAGAAACTTAAGCATGGAAGTTGACGTAGTGAGAGGAAGACTGAACGAGTTGTCAAACAACCAGGGAAGAATGGAGGAGATGATGCGGGCTATGATGGAGTCACTCGACTTATTGAGAGCCCACCAAAACTCAGGAGGTGTACAACCAAGTGCTACAACGATGACCATACCTGTGGTATCGGATGCAGCTCTAAATGTCACTCAAGGGATAAATGACGGGGATGGGATTCCGAATAACTCTCTTGGACAACCACCACCAATAATGCCGATTACTATCCCTATCGGAGAGGGTTATCATGCCATAGAAAATGTACAGGCTGGAGGACATGGGCATGCTACCCCTATTTGGGAGCCACCTCGTGTGGTCATCCAAAAGCAACCATTTTCCTCGGAGAATAGCCGTGCGTAAGCGAAAGGACAAGTTCAAAGAAGAATGGATGAAGAAGATTCAGGATCAAATTAAAACTATCCAGGGCCTAGCACTTATGGCTATATGGAAATTGAGCAGCTTTGCCCTCCCATCGATGCAGTGGTTCCGAAGGACTTCAAGATTCCTGACTTCTCGAAGTATGAGGGAACGGGTAACCCTCTCTTCCATTTGAAGAGTTATTGCACCAAGATGTCAATTTGGTCTAAAGATGAAAAGTTTCTCGTTAGCTTTTTCCATGAAAGTTTAACCGGACCTGCTCTAGAATGGTATATTCAATTAGACCATTCAAAGATTTCTAGCTGGAGAGAACTGGTCGACCAATTCATGAATCAATACAAGTTTAACATGGAAATAGCACCAACTAGAGAACAGTTGAGCACGATGCAAAAAAAGAAGGATGAATCTTTTAAGCAATATGCTCAAAGATGGAGAGCTCTGGCTGCTCAAGTGCAACCACCACTTATCCTATCCGAAATGTGCTCGTACTTTTTAGGAACCTTGGGATCTCCTTATATCGGAGCCATGGCAGGAGCAGCATACAAAGATTTCTCTGAGTTGATCACTGCTGGAGAAAGAATTGAGAATCTAGCCAAAACAGGTAAACTTCCCATGGGCAATGAAGACACAAGAAAAAGTTTCCCACCTAGGAAAAAGGAGACTGATGTAAACTATGTGCAGAGTCAGCAACCCTTTAACCCAAGACACGCACCAATGCACCCAAGACCCCAAACACCACCATACCAAGCCTCAACCACTCCTTACCCATTTTACCAAACCACACAAACCACAAATCCCATCCCATATTCCCCACCGCAAGTCAATAACATTCACATACGACCATACCCACCAGCTCGACCAACATACGCCTATAACTCAACCGTGCATCCTCAGAACTTCTCAAACACCACACCACCACGACCAAATGCTCAAAATCAAAGCCGTTCACGATTCCAGAATTTGCCACCTTTCCCTAAACTATCCATTTCAAACGCTGATCTCTTTCAACGATTAGTTGATGCCCACTTGATCTCGGCTTATCCTGTTCGCCCATTAGAACCACCATATCCAGCTTGGTACAACCCGAACGTTACTTGCAAATACCATATGGACATAGCAGGGCATTCAATTGAAGATTGCGAAGGCTTCAAGACGGCAGTAAAAAGACTGATTGCTTGTGGTAGACTAGACTTTCAAGAGGAGTTAAAACCAGATATTGTCCATAATCCAATGCCAAATCATGAAAGAGGAGGCCGGGTAAATGCTGTAGAGAAAGAAGAACTCCTGATAAAGAAGGTTTTGAATCTCAGAACATCCATGGAGAGACTTTTTGTTGGCCTGAATGAGTCTGGTTACAACATCATGGCATCTGCTCCAACAATAAAGGAGAATGAGAAATATGACATGAATTCAAGCTGCCTGTATCACTGTGGGGCTCTTGGCCATGACATAGAAAATTGTTGGGATTTCAAGGCTCGGGTACAGGGATTACTCAACTTAGGAGTAATACAAGCAAAAAAGAGGCTGAATATACCTGATGAGGTGAATGTAATCGAACCTTTCATACTTCGAGTACCACCACTTAATGTAGCTCCTAAGCCAGAAAAAGTGGTCATTACTGTCAAGAAACCCACATCATTTGAGTATAAGACTACACATGCTGTGCCTTGGAATTATGAGACCCAGGTCAAGATAAGCAGAGACATCGGGGAAACCTCGAAGGCTCAAGAAAATGAAGAGGTGACTGGTGTCATGGAGGTGAAAGGAATAACAAGGAGTGGAAGAGTTTATGGACCCGGGGAGCTGGAAAAAGGGAAGTTTGTCAATGAAGGATATGCGGGAAAAAGTTCAGATTTAGAAAGAAAAGAAAAAGAAAATGAGGAAGACGAGTTTCTGAAGATCATGAAACAGAGCGAGTACGATATTTTGGAACAATTAAAGAAGACTCCCGCCAGAATATCTCTTTTATCATTAATCATGTCGTCTGAACCTCATCGAAAGGCAGTAATAAAAGTTTTGAAGGAAGCTTATGTCAAACCTGATGTCTCATCGGAAAATGTGGTGAATATGGTGGATCCAGTGAAACATGTTAACATGATCACGTTTTCAAATGAAGAAGTTGTTTCACAGGTCAACCCACGAGCACTATACATAACCCTCAAATGTAAAGGATACATAGTGCCCAGAGTTCTCATTGATGGAGGATCGGGATTGAATGTCTTACCTGTGTCGACTTTAAGCTATTTGTCGATGAGTAAGGAAGATATACTACCACAAATGATGGTAGTGAAAGCTTTTGATGGAGCAAAGAAAAGCATCCTAGGGGAGATGGTGTTATTTTTGGAGATCGGCCCAAGCAAATTCGATGTATTATTCCAAGTGATGGAGATCGAGTCAGACTACTATATGCTGCTCGGAAGACCATGGATAAATGGTGTTGGTGCTGTCCCTTCAACTTTGCATCAGAAAGTCAAATACATTGAAAATGGTTCAGTCATCACAATCCACGGAGAAAAGGAGATCCTGGTATCCAAACCAGTGACATTGCCATATGTTGAAAATGTGGAGCTAGTGGAGAGCAGTTCATGGCATAACCTGGAGGCAGTAGGGCTGAGACAAGAGCAAGATAAGGCCCTAATGCAAAATCAGGTAGTGGCTCACATCATGGCCAAGAATGGATATCTGGAAGGAAAAGGACTAGGACCACAACTGTAAGGCTCCCAAACTCCCATATCGGTGCCAGAGAAGGCTAACCGATTTGGTCTAGGATATGAGACCTCCCTGGATGACAAGATGAGTGCCTTGGCTCTGGAACAGAATAAACAGAAGGGGAAAATGAAGTTGATTCCTCACTTGAAAGAGACATTCCCTGGTCCAGCTGAAGTGATTATGGCTGGTGAAGTTCGCTCCCCTTGTTATTTCTCCACCATCAACACCTTGGATGCTGAGAAAATTGAGGAAATCAACAAAGTCCATGTTGCTAGCAATGATGAGATGCTGATGAACCGACTGAACCAATGCTTGATGTTATTGCTGAAAAGTAATTTGTTGGGTTGTATTATTCAAGAATTATTTATGCTTTTGTTTATGCTACTCAGTGACATCATTTGAATGAATTTGCATGATTTTCAATAATCTTTCTATATGTTTTCCATTTGCCTCGTTTCTGTTTCTATTCCTTTTGCTTTCTCCGTTTCTGTTATGTTTTTCCCTCAGCTTGTTAATCTGCATTTTCCATGCTGTTTATAATCCACCATTTGGTTTAGCATTCCAATCCACCACAATTATTTTCCAGGAATTTGAATGTCATAGAAATTTTGCCACATGAAAAGGAATTTGAGAGCTTATCAATTGATTCTCTTGCTACACTTGACTGCGATAACCATGAGTTCGAGGATGATGAAGAAGCTATTGAACAATTTTCAAACCTCCTGGATTATTCAGAAAAAGGATTTGACTTAGACAATGAGGTGGTCGAGGTGATTAACATGGGCACCGAAGAAGACAAAAAGGAGCTGAAAGTAGTGGAAAATCCTGAACGCATAGAAATGGTTGCATTGTTCAAAGAATTCCTGGATGTGTTTGCATGGTCCTATCATGATATGCCAGGATTAGACCCAGAGATTGCTTCACACAAGATCCCTTTGTATCCATTCGAAATAAGAAGCAAAAGTTGAGAAGAATGCGACCTGACATGTCATTAAAGATTAAAGAGGAAGTGACTAAACAGCTGGAGGCTGGATTTTTAGAGGTATCAAGACACACTGATTGGGTGGCCAACATTGTGCCTGTACCTAAGAAGGATGGAAAAGTTAGAATGTGTGTAGACTATCGGGATTTGAATAAGGCTAGCCCGAAAGATGATTTTCCTCTACCCCATATTGATGTCCTTGTTGATAATACTGCTGGTAATCACCGATTTTCCTTTATGGATGGATACTCTGGGTATAACCAAATTCCCATGGATATTCATGACAAAGGAAAAACTACTTTTATAACACCGTGGGGAACATTTTGCTATACAGTCATGCCGTTTGGATTGAAGAATGCCGGTGCCACCTACCAACGTGCCATGGTCGCATTGTTCCATGACATGATGCATAAGGAGATTGAAGTGTATGTAGATGATATGGTTGCTAAGTCTAAGGAGGGAGAAAGTCATGTGACAGTTCTGCGAAAGTTGTTTGAAAGGCTCAGAAAATACAAGTTGCGGTTGAATCCGAATAAATGCATTTTTGGAGCTTCTACAGGGAAGTTACTCGGGTTCATTGTCGTGGAGAAGGGATAAAAGTGGATCCTGACAAGGTGAAGGCAATACAAGAGATGTCTGCTCCCCGAACTGAACGAGAAGTGAGAAGTTTTCTTGGAAGGCTCAATTATATTGCTAGATTTATTGCTAATTTGACTAGCACTTGTGAGCCTATATTCAAGCTGCTGCGGAAACATCAACCTGGGGAGTGGAATGAAGAATGCCAAGAAGCTTTTGATAAAATAAAAGCTTATTTGATGAAGCCTCCAATTCTAGCCCCACTGCATGCGGATCGTCCTTTAATATTATACCTCACAGTATTGCCCACGTCACTTGGGGCAATGTTAGGTCAATATGATGAGTCTGGTAAGAAAGAACAGGCAATTTCTTATCTGAGCAAGAAGTTTAATGACTGTGAATCCCGTTATCTGGCCATTGAAAAGACTTGTTGTGCGTTAGTATGGGCATCCAAGAGGTTGAGGCAGTACATGTTATATTATACTACCTGGTTAATCTCTCGAATGGATCCATTGAAATACATATTTGATAGTCCTCAGGTTTCATTGAGAATGTCAAAATGGCAAGTGATCTTTGTCTGAATTTGATATCAAATATGTGACTCAGAAATCCATCAAGGGAAGTGCAATTGTTGATCATCTAGCTGAAAATCCTCTTGAGGATATACAGCCTATCATGCCTGAATTCCCCGATGGTGAGGTGTTAACAGTGGAAAAAGATAAGAAAGAAGAGGAGAATGTATGGAAAATGTACTTCGATGGGGCTGCCAATATGAATGGATGTGGAATAGGAGTTGTCGTAGTGTCACCAGCTAGAAAACAGTATCCAGTTTCCATCAAGTTAGATTTTGAATGCACTAACAACATCGCAGAATATGAAGCCTGTGCGAATGGTTTGCAAGCTGCAATTGACCTAGGGATCAAAGAATTAAAGGTGTTTGGAGATTCTGCGCTCATAATCTATCAAGTTAATGGAGAATGGCGTACGAAGGATCCGAAATTGGTGCCTTATCAGAAATACTTGTCTCGATTAATTGAAGAATTTGATGATGTGTCATTCTCTCACTTAACTCGAGACCATAACCAATTTGCGGATGCATTGGCAACCCTGGCTGCAATGACAAAATTGGAAGTCCATACCAATGTCCAACCCATTCACGTAGAGGTGCAAAGTGAACCAATATACTGTGACAATGTGGAGGTTGAGCCAGATGGACAACCATGGTATTATGACATCAAGCAGTACATTCAAAAAGGAGAATGTCCGACTGGAGCAAATGAAGTGCAAAGAAAAACAATTCAACGATTGGCCATGACCTTTTTCTTGAATGGTGAAGTCCTTTACAAGAGAAATCATGACACCACTCTCCTCAGATGTGTGGATGCTCATGAAGCTCAAATGATCATGACGGAGATCCATGAAGGAATTTGTGGAACCCATGCTAATGGACATATGATGGCACGCAAAATCCTAAGAAGCGGTTATTACTGGTCCCCCATGGAAAATGATTGCATCAATTATGTTCGAAAATGCCAAATATATGCAAACCGAGTCAATGCTCCTCCAGTTCCGTTGCACAACATGGTATCTCCTTGGCCTTTCTCAATGTGGGGCATGGATGTCATTGGCCCTATCAATCCTAAAGCTTCAAATAGTCATCGTTTCATTTTGGTGGCGATAGACTATTTCACAAAGTGGGTGGAAGCTACTTCATATGCTAACATCACACAGAAAGTGTTTCTCAGATTCATCAAAAGAGATATCATCTGCAGATATGGGATTCCAGAAAGAATTATCACAGATAATGCTCCTAACCTCAATGGTGCCGAAGTTCAAAAGTTCTTTGAGACTTTCAAGATCAAGCATCACAACTCAGCTCCTTATAGACCTCAAATGAATGGTGCAGTTGAAGCTGCAAATAAGAATATCAAGAAAATCATCGCCAAGATGGTGGTGAATTACAAAGACTGGCATGAAATGTTGCCTTATGCTTTGCACGCATATCGAACCAACATACGATCAAGCACAGGGGCAACTCCCTTCTTATTGGTCTATGGAATGGAAGCGGTATCTCCAATAGAAGTGGAAATCCCGTCCTTAAGGGTTCTAATTGAGGCTGAGTTAGAAGAATCTGAATGGGTGAAGGCTCGATATGAACAGCTGAACATGATAGAAGAGAAAAGATTGGCAGCTATTTGTCACGGCCAGTTGTACCAAGGTAGAATGGCTAAGGCTTTTAACAAGAAAGTCCGTCCTAGAGATTTTTATCCAGGAGATTTGGTTCTGAAGAAAATTTTCCCTAATCAAGAAGATGCACGAGGAAAATTTGCCCCAAGCTATGAAGGTCCTTACATTGTCAAGCAAGCATTCTCAGGTGGAGCATTGATTTTGCAAAACATGGATGGACAGGAATTGCCCAAACCAATTAACACTGATGCAGTCAAAAGGTTTTATGTTTGAAAAGATGTTGAAAAAGCCCGTTAGGTTAAAAACTCGAAAGAGCGACCTAAGCAAAAGCTAGGGTATAATGAAAAGAAAAAGAAAAAGAAAAAGAAAAAGCTCGTTAGGTTGAAAACTCGAAAGAGCAACCTAGGCAAAAATTAGAGTAAAAAGATAAGCATCATCTCAAGCAATCTATACTGGGGCAAATTTTAGTGTTGAATTTGTCCAGTGAATCAAATAGCCCAAGACCAAAACTGGGGCAATCGTTCAAAAAAGAAGGGCCTGAAGATATCATCGAAGATCATGGCTATGGTGTTCAACTTGCTGTAAGAAATCGATTGAATGAGCCACAAAGAACCGGAACTGGGGCAAAATTTCATGTCTCTCACAGTCTTGTCTTTTGCTTTTATGTTGTTCCCACCTTTCAAATATCTTGTCATCCCATACACCAAGCAATGAAGATGCCTATTCAGCCAATTTTTTGTTTCCTCTTTAAATGCATATTTATTTATGATGTCTCGAGTAAGCATAAATTTAAGTTTAAAGTTATACAACCTAATAATTCTTACAGCAATGCATCCATGGCTATCATCACACCAAGAAAATTCAAAAGTTTCAGTCAAACTCGGCAGAAAAGCAATCATCATCCTAAAAAAGGGAAAAAGGAAAATGGGAAAGAAGTGAGCAAAGGTCCAGAAGTAAAGAAAGTTTATGTCAGAAGGTCCAAAGTAGCATGAATTACGAGTTTGATCGGTTATAGTCTTCCTTGAGGCTTGCTTGATTTGGTTACGGTTAGTTTTTCTGAAATAAATTGAAAATTGATGACTTGTGTATATAACCTAAAAAAAAAAAAAAAAGAAGATATTGTGAAAATCGTTGTTTTCCATTATTGCCAATTTACATTTCATGTCGGCCTCAGATTGCCACTTTACTTTCCTGTCGGCCTCAGATTGCCCATTTAATTTTCTTGTCGGCCTCAGATTGCCACCATTTAATTTTCATGTCGGCCTCAGTTTGCCAATTTACTTTCCAGTCGGCCTCAGATTGCCAATTTACTTTCCTATCGGCCTCAGATTGCCAATTTACATTTTATGTCGGCCTCAGATTGCCAATTTACTTTCATGTCGGCCTCAGATTGCCAATTTATATTTTCAGTCGGCCTCAGATTGCCAATTTAATTTTCATGTCGGCCTCAGATTGCCAATTTACATTTCATGTCGGCCTCAGATTGCCAATTTACTTTCCTGTCAGCCTCAGATTGCCACAATTTACTTTCCTGTCGGCCTCAGATTGCCACGATTTACATTTTCAGTCGGCCTCAGATTGCCAATTTACATTTCATGTCGGCCTCAGATTGCCAATTTACTTTCCTGTCAGCCTCAGATTGCCACAATTTGCTTTCCTGTCGGCCTCAGATTGCCACGATTTACATTTTCAGTCGGCCTCAGATTGCCAATTTACATTTCATATCGGTCTCAGATTGCCAATTTACTTTCCTGTCGGCCTCAGATTGCCACAATTTACTTTCCTGTCGGCCTCAGATTGCCATTTTAATTTTCATGTCGGCCTTAGATTGCCAATTTACTTTCCCGTCGGCCTCAGATTGCCACCATTTAACTTTCATGTCGGCCTCAGATTGCCAATTTACATTTCATGTCGGCCTCAGATTGCCAATTTACTTTCCAGTCGGCCTCAGATTGCCAATTTAATTTTCCTGTCGGCCTCAGATTGCCAATTTAATTTTCCTATCGGCCTCAGATTGCCAATTTACTTTCCAGTCGGCCTCAGATTGCCAATTTACATTTCATGTCGGCCTCAGATTGCCAATTTACTTTCCAGTCGGCCTCAGATTGCCAATTTACATTTCATGTCGGCCTCAAATTGCCAATTTACTTTCCTGTCGGCCTCAGATTGCCAATTTACTTTCCAGTCGGCCTCAGATTGCCAATTTACATTTCATGTCGGCCTCAGATTGCCAATTTACTTTCCTGTCGGCCTCAGATTGCCAATTTACATTTCATGTCGGCCTCAGATTGCCAATTTACTTTTCAGTCGGCCTCAGATTGCCATTTTCTTTCATGTCACTCTCAGATTGCCACTTTACTTTTCTTGTCGGCCTCATATTGCTATTTTACAATTCCTGTCGGCCTCAGGTTGTCATTGCTTTTTAGTTTCCTATCACTTGTTAACCTGTATCCAGTTGGTCACAAAACTTTTAAATTCCTGTCAGCCCTGTTGGCTTTTAATTTGTTGTCAATTCCCATCAACATTTACTCTTTTTCCTTGTATAGATGAATTTGAAATTTCTTGCCACTTATACATCTTGGTTTTTGATTTGCATCATTGTATTATATATACCACTCATGAGCATTTAGTTTCTTTCACCATTTGACTTCAGTTTCTCTTGTTTGCACTTCATGCATTGTCGACCACAATCGATGTTCATGTCTTTACTCATCCCTTATAAAGACAATGCTTAAAACTTAAGTTTTTCATATTCTTCTTATAAGGAATGAGCAAAGAGGGGCAACTGTGAACACCCGATTGTGGAGCCCCTCTCCATTTGCTTTATCCCATTCCCTGCCAAATGGGTTCACGTGCTCACAAGTGAAATGCAAACAAAACAATAAAAAAGAAATGGGGAACACTCCATCAGGTAAGCCAATGATATCCCAAACCCGTGATGCAATGAAACAAAAGAAAACATGATGAGATATGATTATCCCTCACAGCCTGTAAGTCACTCACTCTCAAGCCTATAATGGAGCTCATAGCCATAAGAGGGGGATCCGGAAAAGAAAAAACATTTTTTTAGAGAGGGCGAGAGGATAACACCATGATAAAAAAAAAAAACCTCATTCATCATCCACACTCAAAGACCTCCATTATCACCAAACCATCTTCATCATCTCCTCACCATCATAAACCATCACATAATCATCATTGTCACTACCATCAAACTTTTTGTAATCCACAACCATTATAACTACATTACCATCACAAATCCATAGTCCCATAAACCACCACCAATGTCTTCCTAATCAAATCATCATTCCAGTTCAAAAAAAATAATGTAAAAATAGAAACCTCAAGCAGAGAAAAAAGAGGGAGGTTGTAGCTTCCCACTTCCATCATCTCCCTAAGCCACATGTGCAAAGAACTACCTTCAGCCATTGCGCCTGCTCGCATTCCTGGCGACTCCACCGTTCGAGCAGCAACCCGTCACCGCAAGCATCTCCAGCCGCACACCTCAATGTCACTCGAAGTTGTCCGCCTCACATGACCCTAGCGGCGCCGTCGCGCAACATTTACCCGATGTCGCAAAGTTGTCCCTGTTGTCGAGAAGCCGCCACTGTGCTCCCCCTCTCTGAGAACATCATCGCGCCTTTCCCCCTTTCCCCTCAGGCCGCGAACTAGGCCGTGAAGCCACCAACAGCCGCGGCATCTCCCAAGCCCCGTCGCGCAACAGGCGCTCCTCCTCCCTTTGTGCGTGGTCTTTGCTCCCGTGCTCTTTCTCCCTCTCGCAAGTTCTCTCTAATTTCCCTTCCCCTTTCGTGATCTCTCTCTTTATGTTTGTTCATACCCTTTGTTGTGTCAAGCTTCAAGAAGGAAATGAAATCCAAACCTCCAGATGCTTCTCACCGTCTCTTTAATATTACGTTTATTGCATTCCTTTTATTTTAGTTTATTTATTTTTTTATTGGTTGGGATTAGTGGGTCATTTAGGAATCAAGTTAGTCTAAATGTTGGGGCAAGTATGTTGGGCTTGCATTAGTGTGTTTGGGCTTCGTTTCTTTATTTATATGCTAACTAGTTGAACTTTTTTAAAAAAAAATATAATAAAGAAGAAAGGTATCTCTTAACAATAATAATAATGTATATGTTAAAATTGCAATTAATCAACAATTCCCTTCTTTGATAATGGAGTTAATTTAGCCGTGACTGCTCATTGATTCCATGGTATAGAATATTTTAGCTGTGACAGCTTGATGTTCTAAAAAATTCTCCTCATTTGGTTTAAATCTAAAATAAGTAAAAATGTTATTTAATTTGAGTTTAAAATAAATCATGAAGCATTTGTCTATTTTTGTTTTAAACAAGAATTAATTAACACATTGCATTTTGAAAATAGGATTAATTGAGCATGACGGCTTATTAATTCCATATCTTGATAATATTTTAGTTGAGACAGCTTGATATTTGAAAATCCTTGTTTAGAAATAAATTAATTAACTGGAAAATGTTTTCTTAAGAACTACGTGACTTTGAATTCCTCATCGCACCAGAGGATATGTAGGAGCAGATGATTCCTGTCAAGTCAAAATTAGATTTTATTAGGTTATTTTATGTTATTTCATTTTTGATTTGTAAATATTTATTATTATTTTTGTTTATTTATAAATACTTATTGTCTTTTATTGTTATGTATTATTTTAATTTCAGCTAATAATCAAATTATTTTAAATGAGGATGTTAATTTAGCCGTGACGGCTTATTAACTCAGTTAAACATCTGAGCTGTGACAGCTTGATGTTTTAAATTTTCAAACAAAAATTAGATTTTTATAATTTGTATTACATGTAAATATTTTCTTTAATACCTTTTATTCTTTAAATTTTAAATGAGGATGTTAATTTAGCCGTGATTTATTATTAACTCAATTAAACATCCGAATGTGATGACTTGATGTTTTAAATTTTCAAACAAAAATTAGATTTTTATAATTTGTATTACATGTAAATATTTTCTTTAATACCTTTTATTCTTTAAATTTTAAATTAATCAACTATTTATTAAATATTTTATTTTAAATAAAGAAGTTAATTTAGCCGAGACGGCTTGTTAACTGAATATTTTGGACATCTAAGTTGTGACAGCTTGATGTTTCAAATTTTCAAGCTTTTATGATATTATTTTATTCTGTTTTGTATGTAAATATTTTTGTGCATTATTATTATTATTATTGTAAATATTTATTTATTTATTATTATTATTATTATTCTCCTCTTTCTTTACTATCTTAATTTAAGTTAATCATTGAAATGTATATATTTTATTTCAAATAAAGAAGTTAATTTAGCCGTGACGGCTTGTTAACTTAGTGCATTGGATACCTGAGTTGTGACATCTTGGTATTTCAAATTTTCAAGCTAAAAATAAGTTTTTATGATGTCATTTTATTTTGTTTAGCATGTAAATATTTTTGCCCGTTATTATTATTATTGTAAATATTTTATTATATTTTATTATTATTATCATTATTATTATATTATTATTATCCTTTTTTTTATTTATATTAATTTGAGTTAATCATTGAAGTGTATATATTTTATTTCAAACAAAGAGGTTAATTTAGCCGAGACGGCTTGTTAACTGACATTTTAGAATATCTGAGTTGTGACAACTTGATGTTCTATTTTCTTTATTTTTTAATAAAAACATAAATAAATATTTTGAAAGGTTATTAATAATTTGCACAATTAATTAAGGTACCGTCTAAAGACGGGTGCATTAGGGGTGCTGTAGGATTAAGTTCCTACCCTTCCCTAAGCATAACCGACTCCCGAGCTTAGATCTGGTTTCAAAGATCATTTTCTTTAAACAAAATGGTTTTTCCATGTTTTTACCAATTAAATAAAACTTGGTGGTGACTCCATTTCAAAAAATCATTTTTCGCCGTCCCGTCGCGATCCCGGTTGCGACATGGTCAATGATATAAAATAATAATGTGTGAATAACAAACCTTAAAATTCATTATGCCAATTTTCCAAGTATTTGCACTAGGAGTTTCCTTATAAAATAGATAAAGCAAATACGACTATTTAAAACAAATTAATCACATAAAAATTTAAACAAACACATGCAGGGTCAAAATAACTTGAAGTATTTTTATATTTTCCATTTGAGTTCTTTAATAACTATTAAATAAATATCACTGCCAAAAAAAATTATGTTGAGTTCAACTACCTATCTAAAAAAAATGTGAGTTCAGCTTTCTCACTTAACTTTAATACAACTAATAAATAAGATTGTTAAGAAAGAAGTCCCATAAATATGAAATTAGAAGTTTCTTATTTGTGACAAAAACTATTTACCTAAATTCATATATAAAGGATTCCTCTAATTCATATAAATTATCCAATGGAAACTGAATTTCATTGTCACGAGCCTTTCCATGAATGCATGCAAAACATTTGGACAATTAACCGAAGTTAGCACCTACATTAACAATTTTGCGCTTTCCATAGATTGTCTTACTGCTTAGTAGATTAGCACCTATATTAACAATTTTGCGGTTTCCATAGTTTGTCTATTGCTTTGTAGATTTACGCCTTTTCATATTCATCTCTTTGTAGTAAATAGAGAACCACGCAAAATAAGATAAGAATTCGTGTTGATGAATTAGTATTTTCATTTTTACTATTTGTTTGACCTATAGTTTTATATGGATCAAATATATGTTATGAACTATTTGAAAATTCATCCTAGGTAAATTTTGACATGTCAATAAAAATGGCGTGAACATTTTATACTGAATTTCGCAATAAGACATTATATACAAAAGTATACAATAGTGAAATATTCATCCTAGATTTAAGAAAATACTGAATTTACTATAAAGTTGAGGAATTGTATGTGCGTGAATTGTTATCATTGTGTGAATTAACGGGCTATAAACTGTAAAGAAAACACTCGAGCATAATAATGCCAGTTGTTATGCTATGACTCAATACTCTCAAATTCTTCCATGCTGTTATCTATGGTGAAAATTTTGAAATAAAAATATTCTTTTAATTATGTATGCACCCTCATGATATTTTTTTGGTACATTATTGGAACTTTTTAAGATTGTGCTTTTATTGATCAGCGGGAGGTTAAATGAATGAGTGACGTATTCCTGAACATCCATGAACTATTAGACTTAGAGATGATAGTGAGTGTACTGAATTATAATGTAAAGACGGAGTGTAATATGTATTAGGTCCCATTTGGCAAACTGTATAAAGCATGATAGAATAAGTTAATACAATATGTAATACCTTTATACGTTGTTTGATGTGAGTAACATATTGTATAAGTTTATCCATCAAACCTCCTAATAAATAATAAATAATACATTATTTTAAATAATTATATAATAAAATAAAATAATTATTAAAAATGAAACCATAAATATTAAATATATAATAACAAATAAAATAATATAATAAATATTTTAAATCAATAAATAAAACAACAATATATTAAATTATAAATTATATGCTATTAACATATATAAATAAATAATGAACAATATGGTATATTAAAGTAAGGATTAGTAATAAAAAATTTAATTTAATATTGATTATTAATTTAAAAATTAAATAATATAATAAAAATATTTATTAAATGTTCATTCATAGTTAGAGTTATAAATAAATTATAGTATTATATAATTTGAATAAGTATTAATAATTAATAAAAATTTTATTTACTTTATTTAGTATTTTTATATAATTAGAGTTATCTGTAAATAAATGACAATATTATGTTACCAAAAAATATGACAATATTGTATAATATAAAATATAGTTTCTTATATATTGTTATATCAAACGTTATATAATATTAAAATTTTATCAGATCTTATCCTATCATACCTTATCCTAATGCTATCATACATATCAAACAGACCCCTATGTCTTTGATGAAGACTAGGTTGTTATAGATTTATATTAGAGGTTGGAACCCTCTCTAGCCTTGCCTTGTAACTCTTAAGTCTTAATAGCTTTCATTGATGTGGGCTATGTAAATAGAAGGAATGAAGTTGGTCCTCATGTGACTAATGTGTACAAGTGTGTATGGTATCTCTTACAATATGATTCACAAATGTTGCTATTTAATACTATGGCAAATTACATTGACTTTTGTTGAGATTTAGTGAAATTCATCTCGACTCCTCTCTATTTGTAAAATTTACTTTGGAGGTCCTTGAGTTTGTAAAATCATTATATCATCCTTCCCTGTATTGCACATTGAACAATACGTGTAAGCAAGGTTTTGAAAACTGAATTGGACACTGAACCAGATAAGGCAGAGATTTAGAGGTTCAATTGAGGGTTTAACTAGAATTTAACCAAAATATAATAAATATATTTTTATATAAATATATATACGATATGATTAGTCGGTTATGTCAAAATTTTATAAATTATATTTATAAAAATATAAACTTAAGTTAAATTATGTGAAAAAAATAAAAATAATCTTTTAAAACATCTAACTTTGTCATAACTTAACTTAGGCCATGACCGGAACACACGAAAAACCTTTCCCACCAAGCCTTAACAAACAAAATTTTCTAGAAAAACTGACAAAGTTTCTCTGTTTTTCGGATATTCCCAAGTGAAAATTACAACCTGCAATATCCCAAAATAAATCCATAGCACTTGGGCATCAAACATTCTCAGACTGCGTCATTCTAGCATATAACAATATCTCAGTATAGCTGAACTATAGTACCAAATTAGTTTTCATACTCTATTAAACATAATACCAAAACATAGTAC
Organism: Dalbergia cultrata; assembly: GCA_031216105.1. Lineage (NCBI taxonomy): Eukaryota > Viridiplantae > Streptophyta > Magnoliopsida > Fabales > Fabaceae > Dalbergia > Dalbergia cultrata. The sequence goes on along the minus strand of CM062353.1, from coordinate 21,024,432 downwards.
AAAACATAAAACCATATATTAAGTTTACAAATCATTTCCATAACATAATCTATATAGCTACGACATAAGTTCTCAAACATAAGCATAATGTAAGTCCAAGACCGTGTCTGTATCATATGGAGCAACTGACAAGTACATGCTAAAACAAAATAAGAGTTCCCACCAAAAAGGGCTTTTACAAAAAAGCTCACCAACTTAGAATTTACTAATGTTGTGCTGGGGAACACTAGAACCAGCACCTATATCTAAAGAAAATAAAAAAACAATAGGGCGAGTTTTGCAACTCAGCGAGAGATAGGATATCCATAGTTAACTAGATGCAAGCATAAAACAATATAAACATAATAATGTATATGTACTCATAAAAATGTGGTTCTAGTCATAATATAATATTTCTTGATAACAAAGCTTTAGATAATCACATAAATCTAAACATAATAGGGAATTATTTGGTGTAGAACAATAACAAGTCTAGAAATGACCTAAAGTCAGAATCAGGTTAGCACCACACCTGCTAACTAGAGTTGGCCCATAGCCATATACAAGTCGAGACATAACAAAAGTCATATGCGGGTTAGCACCTCACCTGCTAGTTGGCCCATAGTCAAATATAAGTCTAGACATAACTATAGTAATGTGTGGGTTAGCACCTTACCTGTTAACTGGAGTTTCTCACGATTCACCGAGGCTAATGTCACTGCCGTTAATTACAAGTTCTAACTATTGAATTCCCCCAATTTAACCCAAAATCATACACATTCCACTTCCATGATATTTTTACAACATAAAATTCATCATCAAGTTATAAGATATACAGTGGACATAAAATAAACTCAAATTAAATAATTAACATAAAATGTTCTAGAATTCAACATTCGTTATAGTTTGACTAAAAATATTTAAATAAGCATAATAATCAAGTTCTGGCCTCCAAATGAAAGTTTGCATTTCAAACATAAAGCCTCATTTTCCATAAATAAATTATTTTCTCTTATATCAATATACTTTCAACTCTTCATATAATCTTATATTTATAATCAAAATTTATCATAAATAAAGTAAACTACAGATACATTATCTACTCACTATTAGTGATTCAAAGAACGAAGAATAACTCCACTGATACCACCAATTGAAGTGTTGATGCCTAATATTGCTCTATCGCTCTAGAAACAAGATAACATTAATATTTATGAGCTAACAATGTCATCAATTTACATAAATTAGCCCAAAATCACCAAAATTCCCAATTTATAAGGTTAAAAAAAATACTAATATTAATCCTAAATTAACTAGGAACTTTAATAAATTAAATAGAGCAATGTAGAAGCTTATTTATCACTTGGAGATTAGAATTGGTGAAGAAAATTACTCAAATTCCTTCTAAAAGGTTCAAGCTTTCTAATGGAGGTTAGAAAGAGAAAATGGAGGTAGAGAAGAGAGAGAATGGTAGAAGATGATGAAGAGAAGGAGGAGATGATAATGGTGAAGGTGGTGGTATATTTGGTGAAGATAAGAAGAAGAAGAAAAGATAAGAAGAAGAAGAAGAAAGAAGAGAATGGAGGGAGAAGAAAAAAGAGAAAGAAATGAAAGGGGAAAAAGAGAGGAGGGGTTATAGGAAGTGTTAAGGGAGAGGAGAGGAAGAATAGAAGATAGAGAGAGAAAGAGATATATATATATAACTGTGGTAGTCATACCACTTAAGGTGTATAGGTGGTGCTCACTTAATTTTTTTTTCTTTTTTTCTCGGTCACTACAAACTTAATATTCTTTCATTCTACCCAAAATTTATTAATATCAATAACTAATAATTGTTATTGATATAATAACGAGCACTTGTTGAAAACTAAAAACCTGAAGTTTGTAAAACCATTTGGGTGCTTTATAAAAAAAAATCCTAAAAAAAAAGATATTTTGAAGACAACGATTAACAAGTCTTAGAATTGATAAATTTATATATACAATATGAATAAAATAAAAATAAGAATACCACAAAATGTGCCACAAACATAAACCCAAATAGTCCCTCATTTGCACTAAAAAGATCTCTTGATGAAGCTCACTTACAGTTGCACCAGAAAGATCCCCTTTTAATTAAGGCTCACTTATCGTCATGTAAGATGTAGCCTGTAGGATGAAGTCTGTCGCTTGTGCCACTCAACATTATGCCTACCCTTGTCTATAAAGGGGCAAGGCTGCTCCTTATTGGTTCTTGGTATATATGCCAAGCTTTGAGCTTGGATTAAGTTTATACATCATCGTTCGCTCGGGCCTATAATGTGGCCTATTCCTTGAAAGATAGTAAAATATTTTTGAAAAACAAGAGACTGGGGACTCGTATAGACAGGCTTGGTTTGCCGGTTTTCATATTTTTTTACCAGTTTTAAAATTTCCAGTTCAGTCACATAATCAAACTAGACTAAGCGCCAACTTCAAGTTCAACTGGTTGAACTAGTCGGTCTAGTTCGGTTCTTAGAACGTTTAAGAAAGATCAGTATCACTCGATAACTAGAGAGGACTAGGGGTAACATTAAACCTAAGGGGAAGTAACCATAATTTGCCTTTAATACTATGAATCAACAAGACATACATTATCATAATTTATATTCCTAATGCATTGGTATTTTTTTTATAAAAAATCAGAATAGAGAGAATAATGGAGAAGATGAGAAATAATAGTTTCATTAATATCTTCTGCTCTATATAGAGCATCCAAAGAACTATTTATAGCCAAAGGAAGAGAGATATAATATCACATCAAATCATAACAGATTCTTTCTAGTCTAATCAAATCTTAACTGAATCACTTAAAGATATAGACATCTATAAATGAATAATATTTCATAACATTCCCCCTTGGATGTCCATTAGGGATATGCCTTATTAAAACCTTACTAAGAAAAATCCAGTGAGAAAAAATCTTAGTGAAGAGTACAATATCCTGATAGTGGGAATGTAGAACTGTCTCATTAAAAACCTTATCAAGGAAAAAACCAGTGGAATAAAAACCTTAGTTAAGGAAAAAAGAGTACAATATTTCTCCTCCTCTTTAAAGTATCACTTAAAATATCATAATTGGTGTATTCTAATTTTGTACACTACTTCTACAAAAGAAGAAATAGGTAGCAACTCTATCACTTGAACAAATTGGACATCAGTTCTTTTCTTTAGTTGAACTATCTAAGCCATCTTGTCCTGATATAAAGTTTTGCAATTTTCTTCCAAGAGAATCTACTTGATAGTTTGAACATGTCGATCCATTGCCTGTAGCTTGAAAGACTCACAAACTTGTTGTATTTCACTAATTTCATTACGAGTTGAAGAAATAGTGGCAATAGTCTATCTTGTGTATCTCTAGGATATGATCATGTTTCCATAAGTGAAAGAAACCTATTTGATATCTGCCTTCATGAAAATTTGATAAATATCATGCATATTAATACATCTAAAGAAAATATATATATGCAATTTATCCATAACAAACTTCATAAGATTTATCTCTGTGTAATTGATTGACAAACAAACATTTTGTATGTTAAATGCTAGATCTACAGGTCAAGATAAAATTTTGTCTTTCTAGGATCTTTCATCTCAAATTCTTCTTTTAAATCTTTTATGACTATGAAAACTTCTTTAGGAGTTCCAATGATATATTCTAGCCATCAATGTACACAGCTACTATAATTAATCCAGACATAGGGGCAAATAACATCATTTGTAAACTTCTTAATCAAATGCTCATTAAAACAGGTATATCACATCTATCCAGATTACTTTAGACCATATATAGATCTTTGTGACTTGATGAGTACATACCCTAGAGATGTTCATTAGATGATATTGATATTTTTAATCCTTCAAGGACTTTTCATGTAAATATCATTGTCTAATAAATTGTATAGATAGGATGTGACAATATTTATTAGATGCATATTGAGCTTATTATATGCAGATCAGCTAATCAAATATCGAAACATTGTTATTACATTTACTACTGGGGAATACATTTCACCATAATCTATACTAGGTTTTTGTGAGAAATCCTGTGCTACAAGTAGAGCTTTATAGTGTACAAGTTCATTTTTCTCATTTCTTTTTCTCACAAATACCTATTTGTATCCCACGGGTTTTACACCTTCTGGTGTTTGAACTATAGGTCCAAAGATTTCACGTTTTTGGAAGTGATATAATTTAGCCTGGATGGCTTCTTCCATTTTTTTGCCAATCAATTTTACATAGACATTTTTCAATGATTTTTGGTTCAAGATCCTCATTTTCATGCATAATATTTAACGCTAAATTATATGCAAATATATTGTTGACAATTGTTACTTGTAGATTCCAACATTTTCCTATAGAGACATAGTCTATTGAGATCTCATCATTTTCAATGATTATTTTTAGGTACCTAAACATCTTCTAGCGTTTTAAATATATCAAAATTTTGGACTGCAATAATGTCCTTACTATGTCTATATTCTCTTCAACAGGAAGAGTATCATTTGCCTCCATAACATCATTTGGCCTCTTTGCCCTTCTTCTTTTTGGAGGAATTTTATTTTTGGAATCGAATGGTCTACAACGCTTTTGGCATGTGATTCTTACATTTGACCAATTGTCCAACAAGGACATTAATTCAAATTGGGGCATTTTCAGATGGTATATATGTAGGATTTTGTTATCCTTTTCTATCATAAAAAAATGCACCTGGCAATTCATTTGCTATTCTTTGCAAATGTATAATCGTTTGAATTTCTAATTCACATTACTTTGTGTGAGGATCTAAATAAAATACTGATGCATTCCAATTTATTTTTCTAGTTGTGTCTACTTTCTCCCCCTGATGTTGGAAACATTATTTCTCACAAACTGAGCCTTAAAGCATCTCCTATTTGTATTTCCAATTTTCTTTGGGTCCCATTTTTTTTTTTTAAAAAAAAAGGCAGTTAGGACATGTATTGCACTTCTGAAGTTCTTAAACGAGAACCTTTTGGCTACAAGCCAAAATAATTGTAGGGGAGAGAATTATTGGCAATTTGTTAGCCTTATACAAACAAATGCTGTAAAATAATATGCACCTAACTAGAAATTGGGAGATTTGTTCTCATGAGCAAGTGGTCTAGCAATTAACTGGAGGTTTTTAACAAGTTAATTATGCTAGCCAATCTTTTCTATATGTGAACATAAATAATTAGATTTTCAACATTTATAACATTACCCTACAAGCACCCAATAGCTTGAGAAATAAATTCACCAGAATCATCAAGATAAACTGTTTTGATTGGATTATCAGGCAATTGTTCTCTTAATAATTTGCGCAATTAATATCGTAAGCTTCAAGTTGCGAAATCATAATGAGCACATATATGTCTATTTCGTATATGCATATATTAAAATCATAAAATACTTGAAAGGTCCATATGGTGGATGAATTGATTCATGTATACTCATTAAAATGAAGAATCTTCTGGTTCTTCGGCGAATGCTCGTATGAGTTTTCAGTAATTCCTTACATCATTATTGCTTCAGGATGTCCTAACCAGTCATGCCAAAAAAATCATCTAGGCTAGTAAATATCTGGTTTACAATAGCATATGATGATTCAATTGTACTCATATTAGTACTATAGACAAGACGAAAGTGTAGATAAACTTTTCTAAAGCAACTTTCGTACTTGAAACATAAGTTGTGATATGGAGATACTCACTATTTCCCTTACTCACTATCACAATATGATATCCATTTAAGCAAATATCTGTGAGACTCACCAAGTCTCTTTATTACTTTTATATCTAGTAGAGAATCATATATGTTTCTTCAAAGTGTGAGGTCCAACATGGTGTGCTCCCCACTTAGTGGAAACTTTTACAGAAAAATCAAATATAAAATCTTGGCCCAGTGCTCTAACCAAGAGTTAATACCACACTCGAGCACAAACAAATAGTCAAGGCCTAGCCAAACCATTAGCTTTGATACCACTTCCGAGGTTATAATTCTTTTTTTTTTTTGGTCACATTTAGTTCAAGGAATGGAGCAAAGCCAACTGAGCAAGTTTTATGAATTGTTTTCCTTTTTCATGAAAACTCATTATTTGATATCTTGTAAAGCTCTTTTCTTGATAGTGCTACGCCAAGAGCACATTTGAGACACTAAAGTCAAGAATATTTTTCAACATATATTTAACAATAATGCAACTGCAAGTGCTATCGTAATGGGCTCATAGCTGTCCTTTGTACTTTATCAAAAAGATTACCAGGATATTTTAAAAATATTTTGACATAATCCTTTATAAAGGTGGCAAAGAAGGAAAATAAATAAATCCATTATATTATTCCCTTAGGAAAATATGATTATTTAATTTAAATACTCAAAATTGAAAAGTTAATACTCAAAATTATCTTTGGAGATACATCCACTTTGGGGAATGTAAATATGAAAATGTTCCTTCTAGGTAATGTAGAAACTTATTTTGGATTATAATGTTACACACTTTAGGTGATGTGAATAATAGATTCAGTCACTTTGGGAATAATCTTTTGACATATTCACTTTTGGGAATATGCAAATCTATTTAAATAAAGAAATAAATCTATTATATTTTTCTCAGATAATTTTGAATAATTATGATACATTCACTTCGGAGAATGATTATCCATTTTTTTGTACAATTCTCATTCACTTCTGCGAACGATTCTCATGTTATTCACTTCTAGAAATGATTGTCACTCAGTTCTAGGAATGATAGTCATTCACTTATGGAAATGGTATAAAAATATAATAAAGTAACAGGAGTACATATTGACATAGGAAAAAAAATTAAAAACTAAAGCAATTAATAATTATTGATTTGTGCTATCCTTCTAGGATACAAGATTTTCTTGTTTATTAGTCTCAAGACTCATTGAGTAAAAATGAATCTCAATATATAATATTTAAGATAAATATGGTTATGATGTCTTACCTTAATTCTTCTCTGCCATATAATAACTCACCAAAAGTAAATAGATAGATGATTGATGCAAACATAGACAGAGAAGGACTTATCACAATTCTTCCAAATGAGCATCAAGCAAACCACTAGCACTGTGATGTTATTTACTTTTGAGTATGAAAACATTGGCATTTGCACTAGTAATGTCCATACACAGATGTTGTACTCAAAAATTAAAAGGAAGACAGAACAAGCAACCGATGCCAAAGAAAAACAACTTTTGTGGGTATTGTTGTCCAAGCTTTCATTTAAATGCTAGAGTTTCGTGCTGATAACATATTATCAAAAATAAGAATAGAGAGAATGATAGAGAAGAGGAGAAATAATAATTTCATTGATAACCTCAAAGGTGCTCTATATGGAGTATCCAAAAGGCTATTTATAGCCAAAGAAATATAGATATAATATCACATCAAATCATAACAGGTTCTTTCTAATCTAATTAAATCTTAACTTAATCACCTAAAGATATGGACATCGATAAATGAATAATATTTCATAACAATTTTAAATTTCTAGTATACATGCAATTAAAACTTATGTGCATACCCTCACGGTTAGTCCATGGTAATAAATATATCAAAATATAATTTAAATATTTTATCAAATTATTTTGGAAGAAGAGTGTTTACCATTGAAATAGAAGAAAATACACAAATTAAATGTAAGGGCTTCAATTTATTAAAAATATTCTCATGTATAAACTTAGAAAAATGTTAGATAACAAAAAGTTTTTGTCATACATTCTATAAATAGTTCTTATGATTGCATTTTAATCAACCGTTATATTTGAGTTATTATAAAATTATGATTTTCCTTTTTTGGCTGCATAGGATTATTCCATATCCCCTCCTCCATTGGTGATTGTATGGCGATTGTCCGAGCAAATTGTGGCTAAAAAGGCCATATACAATGGCTGGTAGAGAGATAGTACTAGCATGTTTAGGCTTGTATTTTGGAATTTTAAAACTATACAGTTTAGGTAAAAGCTACAAGAAAGTAGTTTTTGTCCAAGCCATAATCTGGAGTTTTCCAAATGAAAAAACCAAACATATGCTATAAATCTCTCAGCAATACAAAGCCGCAAGATGACAGCATGCATGCAGATATATTTGCTGTTTGATCCCTAAAGTAGCTAAGTGCTGTAGCATCCTTCGTGCCCGCTAGTTGATGGAATTTGGAAGAGTTTAGTTAAAGATTGGCTTGCTGATAACTCCCATTTATGGAGTTAGATGGATTTTAAGTTAGATGAAATTGTATACTTTGTTCTTAATTTTTTTAAGTGAAACACTCTCAAATAAGAAGAATTGGCTTGCTATTATCTTAGAGCTTTTGTTGAAAATTCAATGTCATGAACATGATTTGTTGAAGTGAATTGCAAATTTCAATTTAGAATCTTATTATTTGGTGATTTTTTACAGTGAAAATTGTAGATTTGGATCTTAAAAAGAATCTCAATTAGAAGCCAAGAAGAAAGAAGCAAGGCCTGAAGAAAAAGCTAATGGGAGGAGCATTTTAGTTGCTGAGTCATAACATGTATGAAATCTGTTGGGTTCCAATCTACTGGGCGCACAAGTGCTTCATCAATTTTTAAAAGTTGAGTTGCGACCTGATTTTAGTAATGTTTTAAACTAGATTTTAGGGTCAGTAGAGGCGGTTCATTTTTCCTACCTTTTTAGTATATTTTCATAGAGAAAAACCTAGGCTTTAGGAAAGGCTAACACTAGAGAGAAATTCATCTTGAAAATTGAAGGCAAGAAGCTTGGAGGAGCTTTAAGGACTAAAGAGCACCATGTTTTGTTCATTTCCTTTATATCTCTCCCTTGCTCTTTGATTTTCATTATGTATTTTGAACTAGTTGGTTGTTTTATCATTTTAATGGATAGCTAAACCTGTAGCTAGGGGATCCTTTGGAGCCCTCTAAGGATCTTGGATATTTGTAGTTTTTCTAACTTAAATGTTAATGAATATGGTTTTGGTTACCTATTTCTTATCTTATTTATATGTTTGACCACCATTTAAATTGATTTGGGGGATTCTCTTAAGTTAGATATAGGAATAGGGATATTAGACCTTGATCATGGGTAATATTTGTTCTTTTGCACTTAATTGGCTTAGGTGTGAGAATTAGTCAATGGGATGGAAATGTATCTATTGGCCTTGCATAGTAAATGCTCAATATTAGTTCTCAATAATGGGTTAAATTCACACTAATTCACAAGGACATTTAGTGTTTTAGGTCAAAGAAGCACTATTAATTGACCTAAACTTAGGCTTTTAACTATAATTGATATACTAACAAAACTAACTTATTGATGTTTGTTTAAGTGATTTGCATATCTAAGTGAAGTAGAGAGTGAAAAAGGTTCCCTAAGCCTTTTCACCTTAGTTGTCTCTCATTTTTAGTGGTGTTATTGTTTTCTAGCTCATTTTCTTGTTGCTTTTAATTTATCATTAAATTGATATTGCTTAAGCCTAAACACAGTATTTAAGTTGATCACTAGCATATTTCTATTCAAACCTGGTGGATATGATACTCTTTTACTTATTACTATATTACTTGAGTGACCCGTGCATATGCAGTATTTTACATGCTTTTGTAGGCGTTCATCACGTGCCATTCACTCGGTTGGTCTTATTGGCTTCTGCATTTTCACTACTCAGAAAGTTCAGCATATTTTGCTTAAAGACTATTTAGGTGCAATTTTTTTCCGAGGGAAAATATTACATTACAATTCTTCAATTAGAAGGATAGCATAGAATTCAAAACAAATACATGTACTTGAATTTTGTGTCAATCACAGGCTACTACAGATCAAGTTTGGAATCAACATTGGAACTGATGAAAATTTGCACCAAGGCCACAAAGTATCTTATAGTTGGAGATTAATCTTCCTTATAAGATATCTTAGTCTGATGGAGCTACACCTAGATGAATTAGTGAGTACCGAAAGAATTTTATGCTAAATGTAAGCATTGAAGAGCTCTCTTATCATTGAGATATTATGATGTTATGCCTGCTCCATTCTTGATGAATGTTCAATTATAAAAAAAAAATGTGTAAGCATTGAAAGCAAGGGAGCGTGTTATGCATGTTTCGGATACGTAAAATGCATACAGCACGGTTTGCTCCCAAACTATATTCACCAGAGCCAAAGCCCCTTTTTCTTTGGCTCCCCAGGGTATCCACTATTAACAGCAGTGATTAATCCCTTCGATATGGGAGCTTCCCTAAGAGGATAAACCTTTAGTCACAAGACCCTCTCCATACATACCGTTAGGATTCGAATCCTAAACTAGATGCTTACAGAACCCAGTTAGCTACCAACTGTATAGACCTCATGGTTTGCCTAAGCCCCTTTTGAAGTCATATCTTCCAACATACTAATTATGAATTGAAGATAAGAATCTTAGCAGAATCAAGAGTTAGGCTACCAACAAAGATATATCTCTCTCTCTGATTTTTTTTTTCATTATTCTTTCAATTTCAATTCCATTAAAGAAACACTAGATATATATGTAGGGCAATAAAAGTTGAAAATAAAAAGTGCTCCGGACATACTACTTCTGAGCTGAACTAGCAAGAACAGGATACATGTTCGGATGTTCTCAAAGGCTTTTTATGCATCTTCTCTATTACCTCAGATATTGAACAATGAGAGATGGTGAGTTTTAGAATCAACAAGGTTATGTGCATTAGAAAATGAACATAAAAAACAACATCTTGTAAGCATAATTTTACTAGAGACTGTATGAGGAATACAACACTTAGCTGTTTCATGCTATATATCAAGCCATGAAATATCTTTTGATCATATAAAAACTTAAATCAGACTTTAGATTTCCATGGAAAGATTCCACTATCTACTAAGAGCCGTGCAACTTACAAAAGTTTCATAAAGTAAAAGTCAATCATTGCATTATTCATGAAAGATTCTCATGTAAATTTAAAAGGCAACAAATAGGAGTATTTAGAGTCCCGTGGACTTCAACTAATTTGAGTCGTTGGACACTCTAAAGTAAATATCTTCCAATACTGCTTTTTTGCCATTCACACTACTCGAATTTGAAGCCTTACTTAAGTAAAACAAAAGTCAACCAAATGTTACTAATATATGATGTATCTAAATATGTATATGAATTTAAAAAATAATAATAATAAAGCAATTAATTTAATCCATATAAGTGATATAACAGTCAATTAAAAATAGCATATTAATTTATGTTGTTTAACCTCTAGTTTTTAAGAAAATGCTTACATAATTTCAGATGAGGTGGTTAGTTAAACTTTCTTTGAAGTGATAACTTCAAAATTCAAATTCCCAGCACTACACGCGAAGTTCACCTAGAGCTACTATATGTTCTTTCCATGACCAATCACTTTTGAATTATATGCCTTCACTTTGAAAACCGAGAGTGTTGATACCAAAAATGGGGTCATTTTAAGGTGGTCCAACATATGTTCTGGACTATCACATGGTCCATCATTTCCTACCGTTGGATTCAATTTGAATGATTCAGATTTAAAGTTTTAATTTTTATATAAAACTATAAAATAAAATAATAGTTTATAAATTTAATAATGATAATTGCTAAAATACCAATCTACCCTTCTTCATTTCCTTTCTCTTTTAACCTCCTACCACCACCGCCTTCTTCCTCCACTATATTGCTGCCACCCATTTCACCAACACCCATGGGTGAGCTGCAGGTCACAGGTGTGGAAGGCGGACTGGGTCCTAGGATGAGGAAAATGGAGGAGTTGTTGTGGCTGTGGTGACTCTACTTCCTTTTTTTTATTTGTTTTGGTTTCATGTTTTCTTTGATCCTTTCTGGATGTTTGAGGATTAAAAAAAAAAAAAAGTAGCTACTTCCTAGAAATTGTGTTCTCCCAACCTTCAAGAGTTTCAAAAGGCTAAATAGCCAGAGGGAACATAACACTAGCATCATACCAATACTTACAGTTTGCATCTATAATATTTTCTTGGTACATCTTTGAATGAATATAGTAGAAAGGTGGTAATTTTTAAAAGAAGGAAAAAAAAAAGCCAAAAATGCATAGTGCTGGGCTTTCTAGTGGTGTTCCTAGTATTAGATCCACTTGAATCAAGGGGCAAAAGGGACGGAGGAGAAGATAATGCTTTTGTTCCTCATATAAGCTCCACTTTTCGGTGAGTGCACTTAGACAGTAACACCCACTCATGTTTTCTGGATTAAAGGGTGGCAGTCGATTGAGGTATGGCAATACGGATATGAGTTAGATTCAATAATGGAGACTAATAGTCAAAGGAATGGCGCTTCACATATTGAGGCTTGACAGAGAGAGAGACAGAGAGAGGAGGGCCTTCAGCAGTGGTGGGAAAGAAGCGTGGTTGAAATGGAAAATTAAGAGATTGAAGAAGGTTAATTTAGTCATTTTACAGTAATTTTGAGGGGACTATCACATGATCCAGAAGAGGGGTCGGACCATGTTAACACTACCCAAAAATGAACCAGTCAAACCGGTTAACTGATGATTGATTGAATGGGTTATAAGTCAAGTGTTGCACCAGTTTTGGAGACTTGACTGGACCAGCCAAGGATTGATTTGCATTTAACTTAGCACAACTTACTGGTCTTCTTTGATTTCTGAAATGTTTGTATCAACCGTCTTTTGATGCATATATAGATATAATTATCTATCTACTTTTGCATGTTGGTTTGGGGCAAAATCATTTTGTATTGTCGTGTGATTTTGACTCCATCAATCTTGTAATTAGTGCTATTAAGGTGTGTCATTGCATATAGAAAAGGACACAATCACAGTTCAGATTATAATTGCAGAGTTGATATTTACATCTGTCTAGAATCTGGATCATTACTAAAAGTACATTAATAATTTTATCCACTGGAGCTAGCTAAGCAACTACAAGTTCACAACAACCTTTGACAGATATGAAAGCCAAATTCCAAATGCTAACAGTAGAGTCTATGAAAACATCCATCCAGAAGAGAAGCACATGGCAATGGTGATAACAAAACCAGCAAAAGCACCAAATCCAAATGGATAACCAATGATCTCCATCTTCTGGTCATGAGGCTGAGCAGGCTCTTCTGGTAGAGGAGATATAGAACCTGAAGAACCAAACTGGTAGTAGAGTCCTAAGTTCCCTTCATAGCTTCTAAATGGAAAAGTATCAAACTGGCCTCCTTTTGGGACTTCCCCATGCAACTGATTATAGGACACATCGAATATGGATAGGAAACTCAGTTCCACCAGTGAATGTGGTATTTCTCCTGTGAGTTTGTTGCGAGACAAATCCAAAGTCTCCAACATTGTCATTCCTGATAGCTGGTAAGGGATAGGTCCTGAAAGGCTATTCTCTTTCAGGTCCATGACATGTAGCCCCTTCAGGTTACCAAAACTTGGCCATATTGGTCCTTCAAGCTTGTTGTAACTGAGGACTAAGGTTGGTCGGAAACTTGAAACTTTTTTGTACATTCTATGATTCTCACTATCGTAAAAGTGAAAGATGGGAAGAGTTTCACTTTCATCTAATGAGAAATTCCTGTACTGGAGGCCCAACAACATGGTTAAGCTCTGTGGTATGCTGCCGGTGAAAGAGTTATTTGACAAGTCCAAGTAATAGAGATTGTCAAACTTTCCAATCCATAAAGGAATGCTTCCACTGAGATGATTCCATGACAAATCAAGCATCTGCAGCTTCTTGCATGTACTTAACCACTCAGGGATTGAACCCTTGACCTGACTGTTGGTCAGGATAAAAACCTTAAGATTACTGAATACAATATTTTGGCCTTGTGGCATTTCTTCATTATAGAAGTTCCCCGGAAGTCCAAGCAAACTCAAGTTCTTGCAGTGACTTAAAAATCTCTAGTGTCACAGACAGATTATGCAGGCTGGAGTTTGAGAGTGCGAATTGGGTCAGGGAGTGAAGATTCTTGAAGTCGTCAAGAATCCCAGAATTGAAATGGCTAAATCCAAGACCAACTGCTTTCAATCTTGTGCAATTTGATAGACTACCGGGGATAAGACCATGGAAATCATTAGCACCAAGTTGGAGGGATATAAGATTTTTCAATGCAGAACAATTCAAATTAATTGAACCACTCAAAGAGTTGTTGGTCAAAATAAGCATTTGAAGAGATGAAGAATTTACGAGTGTTTTGGGCAACTGACCAGTGAATTTATTTGACTGAGCATAGAAAATCTCAAGCCTTGTGAGGCTTCCAAAGATATCCGGAAGAATTCCAGAAAACTCATTATTGGAAATGTCCAATTCCACTAGATTTGAAAGTTTCCCAACCCCTTTACTCAGTGACCCAGATAGCTTATTATCCTGCAAGTATAGTACACTCAAATTCTGCAGCTTGAAGATGCTCCCCGGAAGGCTTCCTGACAAACCGTTTCCGTTGATGAACAGATGCTGAAGAGAGGAACAGTCACCCCAATTTTCAGGAATATCACCAGAAAAGGAGTTACTTGACATCTCGAGTACTCGAAGCTGTTTTGAAAAGGTACATACAGCTGTATTTATAGTGCCATCAAAATCATTATTGCTCAAGTCTATCACCTCCAAGTTTTGTAGGTGAAACAACTTATCAGGAAGAAAGCCATAGAGGAAATTCTGAGAAAGGTTTAAGACTCTTAGTTCATCCAAACCTGCCAAGGAGTCACAAACTACTCCACTAAGTCTTCTGCTTCCGAGTTCCAAACGGACCACCCTTCTTTTGCCTTCACTAGGCAAGTCATCGCATGTGACACCAGACCATGTGCAGTAATCAGGGGAGGTAGAGCTGTTCCATTCCAGAATAGCCGATTCTAAGCAGCTAGAGAATCCACACAAGGCTTTCAGATCACTGGGATCACTAGTAAAGTTCTGGGGCTCATGAGTACAAGTCCCAAGACTGATCAATGACATAAAAAGGACATACAAGAAGAGGCTAAGGAATGCCATTGAACTATCACTATGGAATGCAAAGAACATGAAATGGATTGGTCAGAATCAGTGCTGATAAACGATTAATCTGATTTATCTTAGAGCAAATGGTTGATATTTTGACAAAGGGCACACATAAGGAAAAAACAAAAAAAAATTGGTTGCAATATATATAACAATAGCCTTCATCTAAGAACATAAATGTACATTTGATTTGTCTGGCTGCATCTGGTATGTATGTACTTGGGAGTCAAAGGTGTATGATTCACCTTATAATTTGACAATAAAGATAAATCACCTGTGATATGTGATATATTGTAGTAAATTTTTGTCAATTTTAAAATATATCAAGGCACTTATAGTTACCAACTGACATCTGTGCTAGGTATGGTCGTTATAATCGATTGTTAGTGATTGGTGTATTATCTTATAAAAAAAAATAGAAATTACAATCACTCTGAGCTTTACGAAAAATCATAACAAGTTTTAAAGTTTCTCTAAAACTAAAACTCCATTCCAAAACGTTTTCCAAAAGTAATATTCTACTCCTTGAGTTCAACTATACTCCAAAACTCCTCTAAAACTAACAGTCAACTCTAAAATTTTCTGCAAAAGTAGCACTTCACTCTTTTATTTTAATCGTGGTTAGTTTTAAGTGAATTATTTTATGACAGAATTTATTTAATAAAATTTAAATTAAATTGAAAAGGGTAAAATGTGAAACATATAGCAAGAAGATTCATGTGTAACCAAGAAATTTTTTTAAATTGAATAATTATTTTTGTAATTGAGGCTATAAAAGAGAAAAATAATAACAATTTTTACTTTTAAAAAATAATAAATTAGCCGTATAAATTAGGTAATAAAATCATATAGTGTCATATATATTTAGTATTATCAACAAATAGTCCATGTCAAGCCACAAAGTCTATCAAAGTTGTTAGCTATTCAAGCATCTAGTCAGAACTTCAATGAGACGGCAGGATGGACATGAACATAAACATATGTCTCTTGGTTATTGAATTTCAACGAAATTGTTTTCATCAAAAGCAGCGTATTGGCCTGGGTTCCAAATGAGGGTTTGACAAAGGGCACATAATGGGTCTGCAATATAACAACCTGGTCACTGTCAGACATGAATACACGGTTTTGGTTAGGGTCCTACATGCATTCAATTTCAACGAAGTTGATCTTTTCATGAGCTGCTGAGTTCCATGTATCCATCCAACTGAAAATCAGATATGACCTTTCCGTGGAACTTGGACGAAGGAAACTGCATTTTTCGTTTTCTTAGTTAGACCAAAGATGAGAGGTGCGTAGTTGGAATACCCCTTAATCAAGCGACAAATTGAAAAACATTATTGCCCGTCAAAATTTCCATACTGATATGATGCAAACTCCATGAATCACGCAAGAAGGATCTACCAAGGTTGGGTATATTCTCTGAATCTCTATAGTATTACTAATGGTGGTAGAAAAAAGTCTCACTGGGATACACTATATTTTAATTACTCTGTAAATATAGTGAAATATTTTTAGGAGTTTGGCCTGTGATTTTTCCCTCAAAATTACCAGAGGATTTTCCACGTTAAAATATTGATGTGCAGCTCTCTCGATTTATTCTTGTTGGTGTGAATAGTGAAAGGTGGGTCCCACTATAAAGTACAATTCACGTGCTTTATTTTACCTGTTACTCTCCACATATTTGAGCACGCTTCCGCTCACATCTATAAAGTGTTTATTACACTTGGGGTACACCCAACTCTGATGATACCATAATAAGTGATATCACATCTATACGTAGTTGGAATACCCCTTACTTAAGCGACAAATTGAAAAACATTATTGCCCGTCAAAATTTCCATACTGATATGATGCAAACTCCATGAATCATGCAAGGAGGATCTAACAAGGTTGGAAAATGCAAATTCAACACGAAGTTAACTCAACCATGTATTTCATGCTATAGGTCTCAAAATTGGATGATTAAAAAAATTAGAAGAAAGCTGCTATTTGAAACACAATTTAGGCTCAAGAATCACTGAAATCCGATTTGTATATCTTGACATATGGACGAAGGTTAAATGGACATTTCTAGATAAAAAATGTGAACATTTTATGGATTTAAACGTGAATCAAAACAAGAACAAAAGAGGATGAGCAATGCACCACAATCAATAGATTGATATAAGCACCATTGATAAGTTTAGATATTCTATGAAAAACCAAGAGAGAACAAGTCTCACACTTTAAACAAATATGTTCCAAATTATATTCTCATTTTCAAAAGTTAGGGTTTGCCTTTTATAAAAGGAAACATCTTGCAAGTTTGCTTAGATCTGACCCTACTCAAGTCCTTTACAATAAATCCCAAAATCAGGTTACTAATTCAAGCCACCACTATAAACAAACTAATAATAATAAAAAAAAATGTTCAGCCAATTTTAACATGTGCTAAAAAGAAAAATTACGACTAGCTAAATGGGCCTTATTACAAGCATAAATTCAAAATAAGAAAGAGAAAAAAAATATAGGCACATATTAGCCCAAACAAAGACACAGCTTTCATGTTCCATTTCACTAATTTGGACTCAAGTAATTAGATAGGGAAATTATGCTCGAATTGAATGCAGCCCTCAAGCCTTTATTCCTTCAATTTGGACTAAGTAATTCACCATCTTGGGCTTCATTTCTCTAAGACTTAGGCCCGTTTTAAATAAAGTTGTCACAAATTTATTTAGAGTCTCTTTGGCCTTCTTTGATCTCACCCTTATCATTGGGCCTCCAATGCCTTGTAATTTATTCTTACTGCCTTCCTTGGACTTTCTTCCTTCCATATCCTCATCATATGTCATATTCAAGTGAGTGATTTACTGGTGATCTGTGTGTATAATATACATGATGATTAGACATGATAATCGGTTATTAGTGATTGGTGTATTCTCTTGTAATCCTAGTTAAAATGTCATTTTGCTAATAGATATGTAGCATATACATGTGGTGCTTTAGGTACTTGTAAATATTTCTCACTTAAATGATGGAGGATCTAGAACAGTAAACAATATATAAATGAACTAAGAAATATAGCCACCACCAAGGGTATGCTTGATTTAGATTTTAGTAGAATTATTTTTGAAATAATTGACATTGAAGGAATTGATTTTAAAATAATTAATTTATGTTTAAAAAAGATGTTAAAAAGTGAATTTAAAAGAATTAATGTGAGAAAAAAAAATAAAAGCTACTTTTTTTTAGGTCCACTAAAATTACTTTTATCCAAAGTGATACACTTTTCTAAAAGCAAAACAAACAAGATCACTTTTTTCCACACCACTTAAAAGCGAAAAAACAAAACAGAGCAAAGCAAAAAAGCAAAGCAAAACAAGATCGCTTTGGATGCTGCGTATGCCCCCAAAATTTGGCCTCAGTGAAGCCACCACTGATGAAGTAAACAATATATGATTCGACCTCCACCACCCCTTATCAGACGGTTTTCTGCCTCTCTACAGCAGAGGAATGCCCCTCTTGCATTCACACTGTAAAAGTGTCAGCCTATATGTGTCCAACATTTGAAGATTTGATATTAAATTTGTACGAAGCTATGGTAACATGCATTGATAACATGAAAAAATGTCATCCACCACAGCACATGCTATGCTACCACATTGGTTTGAAAACTGATCTATATGTATGGCAGGAAATTTTATTAAAGCTAGTTAACCATTAGGGTCGGGAATGCACTTAAGAAAAAAAATTACTGTGAGTCTATTACCGTCTATGTTCATTATTGAACAATTTGAGCACGCATCAATGAACATTGATCAGGTATATATTATGGGATAGGAAAGGGAAGTTTGCACTTCGATTGCTAGATGCAGGTCCAAGAACGAGTTTCGAAATGTTGTTTTCCATTATCCAGCTATAGCAGAAGGAGAGACTGTAAGTTCATTACTCCCTCTTTTCCTGAACTCCCAAAAATATTAATGTTCAGAAATAAGTAACAAACAACCTATTTCTAGAACTGATAAATAAATACAATTATCGTTCAAAATACAATGCAGGTTTATATTTGTGCTTGCACATACCAACCAATGCCTCTCTGTGTACAATAGGCCTAAAAAACAGAGAATACAAGGCCATGGAGTTAGCAATTCAGATTTCAGTCAGCGACAGTTGCACATATATCATTAGAGTCATCATTGAATAGTAGATAGATATTCATAATATAAACCTCAATCATTTCCATAAATTAGCTACCCTGAATTTTATGCATAGCATACTGAGGCCTTAATTTAGTTATTGAAGTTGTAGGCATTGTTTAATTTTACTCTCTGTCATTTTAAAAATTAAATGGCTTTTTTATTCCTACAGTTAATTTCAAATTGGTTTAAAAAAATTTTCCGCATCAGTTTGGTCTTGACACTTTGAATTTTGACATTAATCTCATCCTTCCGCTAATATCATTAGTAATTTATATTACAATTATTTCGTGATTTCAAGTTAATGAGGTGGAAACTGTCTACCCTCATCAGTCAAGAAGATAAATAAGCGATACAACCCTGCATTAACGTATGAACTAAGGAGAATCGTAACAAGAATTACTAATAATTTTGACATAATGAATTTGATGTAAAATATCAAAGTGTTAGAATTAAGATGATGAAAAAAACTATTGAGGACTAAACCGATATCAACTTTACACTCTGCCAACAATCTAGCCCCCAGCACAAGCTTAGTTCAATTGCAAGGACTAATTTGATTTTTTTTGTTTTATTTCTAAACCCTAGTATGACTCAACATGATAAACTTCAAGGATACCTTTGGATTGATAAAGTTTTTGTCGGGACACATTTTTAGTACTTGTGATTGTAGGGATTAGACTAATTGATAGGATGCAATTTCAAGGAGTAAATCATTATCTTGCAAAATATTAGGGAAAGGGACAAAATGGAACGTAGCATATAAGTTGAAGAACTAAATTTCAAATTCAAGGAGTAAATCATTATTTTTAAAATATTAGGGACGGTCAAAATTGAAAGAAGTTTACTAAATGTGTTTTTGGTTTTGTGTTTGTGTTTGTAGAATTGATTTTAAACTCAAGTGATTTATGTTTAGTAATTCTTCTAGAATTGATTTGAACAGAAAACAAGAAATTTTCACTTTTTCCAAAATCAATTCTAAAAGCCAGAATTGATTTTAAACTTTAAAAACCAAACAAGATAAAAATTGACTATAATAAATTTTTGAGGGCAAAATCAACTCTAATCTCCCCAAACTGAAATCCAAACATGCTCTAAAGTTCTAAGAACTATACTGAGGTTTGTTTGCTTGTCTAAACCACAATCATATGGAGTTTGACTCAGTTTCAACTAATCTGAATTGAGCCAACTTTATAGCAATAGTGCTCTACTCTATTTTTTGTTTTCTTCATACTTGAGCTCAAGATTTGGAATAGATCCTCTCATATTGAAATTTCACATAACAAAGTCATATGAGATCTCTTTCCATAAATTTAAATAGCGGGACCCAAATATGACATATGACATAAGAAAATAAATAATAAAAACTATTTAGGTGCAATTTTTTTCCGAGGGAGAAATATTACATTACAATTCTCCAATTAGAAGGACAGCATAGAATTCAAAACAAATACATGTACTTGAATTTTGTGTCAATCACAGGCTACTACAGATCAAGTTTGGAATCAACATTGGAACTGATGAAAATTTGCACCAAGGCCACAAAGTCTCTTATAGTTGGAGATTAATCTTCCTTATAAGATATCCTAGTCTGATGAAGCTACACCTAGATGAATCAGTGAGTACCGAAAGAATTTTATGCTAAATGTAAGCATTGAAGAGCTCTCTTATCATTGAGATATTATGATGTTATGCCTACTCCATTCTTGATGAATGTTCAATTATAAAAAATAAAAACAAATTGCAAGCATTGAAAGCAAGTGAGCGTGTTATGCATATTTTGGATATGTAAAATACAAACAGCACGGTTTGCTCCCAAACTATATTCACCAAAGCCAAAGCCCCCTTTTCTTTGGCTCCTCAGGGTATCCACTATTAACAGCAGTGATTAATCCCTTTGATATGGGAGCTTTTTTAAGGGAATAAACCTTTAGTTACAAGACCTTCTCCATACATACCGTTAGGATTTGAATCCTAAACTAGATGCTTAAGGAACCCAGTTAGCTACCAACTGTGCTAGATCTCATGATTTGTCGAAGCCCCTTTTGAAGTCATATCTTCCAACATACTAATTATGAATTGAAGACAAGAATCTTAGCAGAAGTAGGAGTTAGGCTGCCAACAAAGATATTGCTCTCTCTGATTTTTTTTTTTCATTATTCTTTCAATTTCAATTCCATTAAAGAAACACTAGATATATACGTAGGGCAATAAAAGTTGAAAATAAAAAGTGCTCCGGACATACTACTTCTGAGCTAAATTAGCATGAACAGGTACATGTTCGGATGTTCTCAAAGGCTTTTTATACATCTTCTCTATTACCTTAGATATTGAACAGTGAGAGATGGTGAGTTTTAGAATCAACAAGGTTATGTGCATTAGAAAATGAACATAAAAAACAACATCTCGTAAGCATAATTTTACTAGAGACTGTATGAGGAATACAACACTTAGCTGTTTCATGCTATATATCAGGCCAGGAAGTATCTTTTGATCATATAAAAACTTAAATCAGACTTTAGGTTTCCATGGAAAGATTCCACTATCTACTAAGAGCCGTGCAACTTACAAAAGTTTCATAAAGTAAAAGTCAATCATTGTATTATTCATGAAAGATTCTCATGTAATTTTAAAAGGCAACAAATAGGAGTATTTAGAGTCCTGCTGTGGACTTCAACTAATTTGAGTCGTTGGACAATCTAAAGTAAATATCTTCCAATACTGCTTTTTTGCCATTCACACTACTCGAATCTTAAGCCTTACTTAAGGAAAACAAAAGTCAACCAAATGTTACTAATATATGATGTATCTAAATATGTATATGAATTTAAAAAATAATAATAATAAAGCAATTAATTTAATCCATATAAGTGATATAACAGTCAATTAATAATAGCATATTAATTTATGTTGTTTGACCTTTAGTTTTTAAGAAAATGCTTACATAATTTCAGATGAGGTGGTTAGTTAAACTTTCTTTAAAGTGATAACTTCAAAATTCAAATTCCCAGCACTATACGCGAAGTTCACCTAGAGGTACTATCTGTTCTTTCCATGACCAATCACTTTTGAATTATATGCCTTCACTTTGAAAACCCAGGTTTGAGTCCTTAGTTATGTTGGGGAGAGTGTTGATACCAAAAATAAACCAGTCAGAGCGGTTAACTCGTGACTGATTGAATGGGTTATACGTCAAATGTTACACTAGTTTTGAGACTTGACTGGACTAGCTAAGGATTGATTTGCATTTAACTTAGCACAACTTACCGGCCTTCTTTGATTTCTGAAGTGTTTTTTATCAACCGTCTTTTCATATATCTACTCACACATGTTGTTCAACAATTATTTATGTTATCAAGTATTTTAATGTATTATGAATCCGAATTTGAAACTTCTTGTTTCATATTATACTATTCTAGTTTTGGTTCGATTGAGGCTGCATCTTGGTTTGGGTCAAAATCGTTGTGTTGTTGTGTGATTTTGACTTATCACATATTGTAATCAGCTCTATCAAGGAGTGTTGATGCATAGATGAAAAAACACAACTACAGTTTAAATTATAATTCCATGGAGTTAATAATAATATAGTACATCTGTAGATTATTACTAAGTAATGTTATAATTTTAACCACAGGAGCTAGCTAAGCAACTACAAGTTTACAACCACCGATGACAGATATGAAAGCAAATTCCCATTGCTAAAAGTATATAGTCTATGAAAACATCCATCCTGAAGAGAAACACATGGCAATGGTGATAACAAAACCAGCAAAAGCACCAAATCCAAATGGATAACCAATAATGTCCAGCTTCTGGTCATCACGGTGAGTAGGCTTATCTGGTAGAGAAGGCATAGAACCTGAAGAACCATAATGGTAGTAGAGTCCCGTGTTCCCTTCAAAGCTTGTAACTGGAAAAGTATCAAACTGGCCTCCTGTGGGGATTTCCCCATGCAACTGATTATAGGACACGTCAAACATAGACAAGAAACTCAGTTCCAGTAATGAATTTGGTATTTCTCCCGTGAGTTTGTTGTGCGACAAATCCAAAATCTCCAACATTCTCATTCCTGATAACTGGGGGGGAATGGGTCCTGAAAGGCTATTCTCTCTCAGGTCCACGACATGTAGCCCCTTCAGGTTACCAAAACTTGGCCATATTGATCCTTGAAGCTTGTTGTAACTGAGGACTAAAGTTGGTCGGAAACTTGAAACTTTGTTGTACATTCTATGATTCTCACTATCATAAAAGTGAAATGTGGGAAGAGTTTCACTTTCTTCTAACGAGAAATTCCTGTACTGGAGGCCCAACAACATGGTTAAGCTCTGTGGTATGCTGCCGGTGAAAGAGTTATTTGACAAGTCCAAGTAATAGAGATTGTCAAAATTTCCAATCCATAAAGGAATACTTCCACTGAGATGATTCCGTGACAAATCAAGCATCTGCAGCTTCTTGCATGTACTTAACCACTCTGGGATTGAACCCTTGACCTGACTGTTGGCCAGGATAAAAACCTTGAGATTATTGAATACAATATTTTGACCTTGTGGCATTTCTTCATTATAGAAATTCCCCGGAAGTCCAAGCCAACTCATGTTCTTGCAGTGACTTAAAATCTCTAGTGTCACATACAGATTATGGAGGCCGGAGTTTGAAAGTGCCAATTCGGTCAGCGAGTGAAGATTCTTGAAGTCGTCAAGAATCCCAGAATTGAAATGGCTAAATCCAAGACCAACTGCTTTCAATCTTGTGCAATTTGATAGACTACCGGGGATAAGACCATGGAAATCATTAGCACCAAGTTGGAGGGATATAAGATTTTTCAATGCAGAACAATTCAAATTAATTGAACCACTCAAAGAGTTGTTGGTCAAAATAAGCATTTGAAGAGATGAAGAATTTACGAGTGTTTTGGGCAACTGACCAGTGAATTTATTTGACTGAGCATAGAAAATCTCAAGCCTTGTGAGGCTTCCAAAGATATCCGGAAGAATTCCAGAAAACTCATTATTGGAAATGTCCAATTCCACTAGATTTGAAAGTTTCCCAACCCCCTCACTCAGTGACCCAGATAGCTTATTATCCTGCAAGTGTAGTACACTCAAATTTTGCAGCTTAAACATGCTATCTGGAAGGCTTCCTGACAAACCGTTTACGTTGATGGACAGATGCTGAAGAGAGGAACAGTCACCCCAATTTTCAGGAATATCACCAGAAAAGGAGTTACTTGACATCTCGAGTACTCGAAGCTGTTTTGAAAAGGTACATACAGCTGTATTTATAGTGCCATCAAAATCATTATTGCTCAAGTCTATCACCTCCAAGTTTTGTAGGTGAAACAACTTATCAGGAAGAAAGCCATAGAGGAAATTCTGAGAAAGGTTTAAGACTCTTAGTGCATCCAAACCTGCCAAGGAGTCACAGACTACTCCACTAAGTCTTCTGCTTCCGAGTTCCAAACGGACCACCCTTCTTTTGCCTTCACTAGGCAAGTCATCGCATGTGACACCAGACCATGTGCAGTAATCAGGGGAGGTAGAGCTGTTCCATTCCAGAATAGCCGATTCTAAGCAGCTAGAGAATCCACACAAGGCTTTCAGATCACTGGGATCACTAGTAAAGTTCTGGGGCTCATGAGTACAAGTCCCAAGACTGATCAATGACATAAAAAGGACATACAAGAAGAGGCTAAGGAATGCCATTGAACGATCACTATGGAATGCAAAGAACATGAAATGGATTGGTCAGAATCAGTGCTGATAAACGATTAATCTGATTTATCTTAGAGCAAATGGTTGATATTTTGACAAAGGGCACACATAAGGAAAAAACAAAAAAAAATTGGTTGCAATATATATAACAATAGCCTTCATCTAAGAACATAAATGTACATTAGATTTGTCTGGCTGCATCTGGTATGTATGTACTTGGGAGTCAAAGGTGTATGATTCACCTTATAATTTGACAATAAAGATAAATCACCTGTGATATGTGATATATTGTAATAAATTTTTGTCAATTTTAAAATATATCAAGGCACTTATAGTTACCAACTGACATCTGTGCTAGGTATGGTCGTTATAATCGATTGTTAGTGATTGGTGTATTATCTTATAAAAAAAAATAGAAATTACAATCACTCTGAGCTTTACGAAAAATCATAACAAGTTTTAAAGTTTCTCTAAAGCTAAAACTCCATTCCAAAACGTTTTCCAAAAGTAATATTCTACTCCTTGAGTTCGACTATACTCCAAAACTCCTCTAAAACTAACAGTCAACTCTAAAATTTTCTGCAAAAGTAGCACTTCACTCTTTTATTTTAATCGTGGTTAGTTTTAAGTGAATTATTTTATGACAGAATTTATTTAATAAAATTTAAATTAAATTGAAAAGGGTAAAATGTGAAACATATAGCAAGAAGATTCATGTGTAACCAAGAAATTTTTTTAAATTGAATAATTATTTTTGTAATTGAGGCTATAAAAGAGAAAAATAATAACAATTTTTACTTTTAAAAAATAATAAATTAGCCGTATAAATTAGGTAATAAAATCATATAGTGTCATATATATTTAGTATTATCAACAAATAGTCCATGTCAAGCTACAAAGTCTATCAAAATTGTTAGCTATTCAAGCATCCAGTCAGAACTTCAATGAAACGGCAGGATGGACATGAACATAAACATATGTCTCTTGGTTATTGAATTTCAACGAAATTGTTTTCATCAAAAGCAGCGTATTGGCCTGGGTTCCAAATGAGGGTTTGACAAAGGGCACATAATGGGTCTGCAATATAACAACCTGGTCACTGTCAGACATGAATACACGGTTTTGGTTAGGGTCCTACATGCATTCAATTTCAACGAAGTTGATCTTTTCATGAGCTGCTGAGTTCCATGTATCCATCCAACTGAAAATCAGATATGACCTTTCTGTGGAACTTGGATGAAGGAAACTGCATTTTTCGTTTTCTTAGTTAGACCAAAGATGAGAGGTACGTAGTTGGAATACCCCTTAATCAAGCGACAAATTGAAAAACATTATTTCCCGTCAAAATTTCCATACTGATATGATGCAAACTCCATGAATCACGCAAGAAGGATCTACCAAGGTTGGAAAATGCAAATTCAGCACGAAGTTAACTTAACCATGTATTTCACCCTATAGGTCTTGGAATTTGATGATTAAAAAAACTAAGAAAGCTAACATTTGAAACACAATTTAGGCTCAAGAATCACTGGAATCCGATTTGTATATCTTCAGATATAGACGAAGGTTAAATGGACATTTCTGGATAAAAAATGTGAACGCTTTCTAGATTTAAACGTGAATCAAAACAAGAAAAAAAAAGGATGAACAATGTGTCAGAATGTGTGTGGCTTGCATTATTAGGGAGGAAGAATTTTTTAATGTTTTTGGTGTTTGCTACGGTGCCCGATGTTATTTTAGGGGTAATTACCCGATTTGACTTGCCAGCTTCTAATTGGATTATCAGAGAATGCGGGACCCACACATAAAAGCTTTCGCATTTTTGTTGGTCTCACCCACCCTTATTTCATTATTCACGGTTTCATCCCATCACATTCTTGAGTTAATTATCTTGACCCCGTATCTTCTTTCGTATTTACACAGTACAACATTGATACGTATTTCAACTTCATACCAAATACTGCCCTCAATACATACGTTCACCAATTCCCCAAACGTGACTGAAACCCTTGTCTTTCTTCCCTAGAACATGAAACCCATGACTGAGAGCTTCCATCACCAAAGTTGTGACCCAAGCTGCTGTCGAGACCCTTCCATAACCTCTTCCCTTCTTGATTCCCCTCAACTGGCCAAAAGACACTGCAGCAATTTCCCGGCGAAGCCCATTCGAAGAAGAGGAGTCGGGCATCCTCTCATGACCCTGCTCTTCTTCGTATTTGCCAAAAGCGCGCTTACCAACCATGTAAAGCTCTAACCCCAACTGGCAAAAGAATATTGTGCAGCGATTTCCGGCGATGGAAGCCCAATTGATCGAAACCACGCGGCTTTGGCAGCATTTTGCAGGCGGTCAGGGTGGTTTCTGTGACCTTCTCCATCGTCTCCGACAAAGCACAGTCGATTCGGTGACTGGAACCTGCAAAGGCCATGCCCTTTCGTCCATCCAAGCAGGGTCGTGCTCTCCTTCGAATAGGCGTCTTCTCATCTTGTCCAGCGTCTCAATAAAAATTTGTTTTGGGTGGCTTCAGGTATTGTTTTTTCATTTATGGATATATTTACTGAGTGTACCAGAGCTCTGCCCTTATGGGCATCTGTATTGTTGTTTCTGATATACTTTTTTTTTTTTAATCTGAGATGATTGAAGACATGCATTTTAAAATTCAGGGATTCTTTGTATTTTTTTAAAAATTTGGTTGGTGTAGGTTTTTAAAGATGAGAGATGCTTCATGGGTGATTCCAAATAATCTGCAAAGTATGTTTGAGACTTGGATTGAAGAGTATCTTAATTATGTAAACAAGAAGCGATGGTGCTTATTATTCTTCTATATTGTATGATCCTTATGGAGGCACAGAAATATTATTATTTTTGAAAACAGACCTCTGAATTTTGACGAGTTGAAACAACAGACATCACAATCATAGGGAAGCTGAAATAAAAATCTCGTTGAGCCAGGGAAGTGTCCAGAAATCGCTGGCCATGCAAACAGTCATGGAAACGAATCACACGAACTCAAAGGTATGGTGTAATGCTCAGAAAAGGGATAATTCTGCTAGAGGACAGTTCAGGTGGTGGTTTTTTTTGTGGATTATACAGCGGTGAATCAATGCTATGGGAATTGCTAGTGTCAGATAAGGATTCACATGGCAGATGATGGTTTGGTTCTTAGTTTATAGTAAACTTGATTCGAGAGTTCCATGCTTTGGATACAATTGAAAAATTATATTTCTGTTTCAGTGCAATTGTCACATTTCTGCTCAGTTACTATTTGAGATTTATGGACCCAAATAATTCCAAAGAATTTTTTGATAAGGCCAAAGAAAGCTATAAGCTCAAGTAAAGTTTTCTTTGTTTGCATTCATATATCCATATCTGTTTGTTTCTTATATTTTACGTTTTTAATTTGTATTCATTAATGCCTTAACTTTAAAGGTATTCTTCTTCTGCAGGCAGAGAGAGGAGGGGGGGCCTATTGATGTGTACGTTGGGGGTGTGAGCATCCAGTTCTTCATTCACTGTATGCTAAATTCTAGCACAAGGTGTGTGTTTACTCTCAGCCTCTGTCTTAGTCTGGGAGAAGTTGATTTGTGATTGTTTTCACTCTAACCTTATGAATTGAACCTACATGTTGAACAGCTATGTCGCTACCACTGTTATTTCATGATCATAGATTAATAAAAATGTACCTGTGAGTGCAATGTCGATGCAAATTATGTTAGTATCTTTACTGCAGTTTTGACATGAAACATAGCACTGAAGGTTTGCATTGCTAATTTAATTTTTTAACTATAACAAGCATAATTTGAGTATCGCCTGCACTTGAACCATTCTACTACATGTACTAATACAACACAGCATATAGCTAATGCAAAGTTCATTTCTTAAGGTCCAACATGATAGGAAGAATATTGCTGTGATGTCATAGGCTGTGATTTTATCCCCTGATCAAGTGACAAATCATAAGGTAGAGGGGTCACTTTGCTTATGATCCTTTAATATCATGTACATCCATGGCTATCTCTTAGGGAACTTACTATTTTATTAATCCACTACATCACTTATTGTATTAATCATGTGGCATGTTTGCCTATGGATTTGGTTTATGCCTATTAGTTTGACCTTTATTCAGTTGATGGTTTCTTTTTCTTTATGATGTTTTCACTTGACATTCTTGACAGGATTTGTCAAAACCCCGTTATTTGAAGCGTTGCATATAAAGCATTATGGACTTCTAGTCATGTTATGTCAGGCGATGGAGCTCAGAGCAAAGTTATGATTTAGTTTTTTTTTTTTTTTGGTTGATAGACAGCAGGGGTGAATCTACTAAGAAACTGTCAGGGGCTCATGCCTCCACAAAATTTTTTTGATTTTTTTATGAATATAAAGGTATGTATATATTTTGTCTCATTGTTTATTAAATTTCACCCGACATTAATATAGAAATTATGTAAAACTTAGTATTATGTATATATATTATTTTTGTCCCTGCTATTGAAATTTTCTGGATTCATTATTGATAGACAGGACACGATCTGATGTATTGACTCATACTTTTGCTTGTCCTGCAGTTTAGCCTCTTCACCAACCTGTTGGTGTTCTATATAACATTCAATTTTTCGTAGTTTGATATAAATATTAATGCTTCAATGCATTTTAAGCACACCATTACAGTGGAACATCATTTGATTTAATTTGATATCTTAGGAGAATTGAATCAATGGATCATTATGTTGTACCTAAATTGATTATTGTCGAAGGTCAAAAGTGTGAAAGCCTGGGAATGAGGCAACACCATTGTTACTAAAACAGCCTGTGCCCTTATTATTTTGGCATTTCGTAACAAGTAATTTTTTAGTGAATATAGTTTTATGAAAAGAAAGTGAATATAGTCAATTGACCAAAAAAATAAATAAATACGAGGAACTTTAAACAGAATAGTCCTCTTCAAAGGGAAAAAAAAAGCGTGCGTTAACTTGGGTAAGGCAATCAGGGCAATTGAGGACATGAATCATCAAATAGCTCCTTCATTCTCATGCTATAGCCATCCATTATCTCCATAATTGGATTAAGTGCTCTTGATCTTTCTTACTGACTGAATAAATTTGCTATTGCATTCGCGTCTATTTGTATGAATTTTACGACATAATAGAGCTTAATTGCAAAAGAGGCCCCACGTTTTTGCAACAACGAAAGCCCAATATACATTTTACACAGAACCTATGAACTGGCTTCCATGATGATTGATTAAAAAATAAGAAATCTTTGTTCAGTTTACTGGGTTGCATACGGAGGCTCTTTTAGCAATAACCTTTTACAGTTATTCGTTAATATCAAGTTTTTTATTTATTTTTAGTCGAATGTTATTTCAAGTATGTAGATTCTAATTTAAGGCTTACATAATCTTAAGGTTGGTGTTTTTATTTTTTTTTGGTCATAATGGTCTTAAGGAAGCTTGAATGCAAGCCTTTGATCCAAAATAATTTGATTATGGTACTCGGCAAAATTCTACACTTCAATCACTACTGATATCCAATAACCCAAGCTAGGTGACCACAGCTTGGATGTTCTGCTTAAAATGTCCTTTTTGGTCAACTTGAAATTTGCAGGAATCAAGGAGAATGGATACATTAATTTTCATTTAAAAGAAAAATCACAATCTTTACATTTATCTCAGTAGCTTGTTACATGAATGAGCTATATGACCTCCCCTAATTGGTATTTTGGTTCAAATTCCACAAGCATGATCAAGCACAGACAATGACTGGAATCGACACTAATATAATAAAATATACAAAGTTAGGACCCAAAAATCTGGTGGTGACCATAAAGAAAAATATTAAATGTATAAAGAATTACAATACTAAAGAAAATCTCTTATAATTATTTAGGAATAATAATAATTAAAAATTATTGATTTTCACATGTAACCTATCCTCCAAGAAATGAATTTCGGAAAGAAAATAATTATGTCTTTATCACAGTATTACAGAAGAAGTGGACAATTTACTAGAAATCTAGAATACTTGGTAACTGTTTCCGTTGATTGACTAGGATATGCAGTCTTCTTCTTGTAGCAACTAGGATAGATTTTAATAGCAGGAAAGCTTCTTCACCTTACATGGAAAAATATGACTATAGTCCGTTAGCAATCTCAAAGCACTACCTATGATTTGCCTCTGCCTTTTGAAAGGTGAATTGAAACTATAAGTTAGACCGCTAACAAAAATATTCACATACAGGTAAAAATTTGAAAGAAAAATAGCCACATAGATGAAAAGAAGTACCTGCAAGATCAAGAATGAGAACTAGCCAAGCATGTATACTATAATATTATTTCTCGTATAACATTAATGCAACTATGCCACACTCAACTTCAAACATTCATCGAATAAGCAATAAATGTATAAATAGCCAAAAGATGTACCCACATCCATGATAACCACATCACGACTCAGCAGACTATGAGCAAAGACTCTTAATCGAGAATATTGCGCCTTCCTCATTGCCCACCAGTCCCTCCTCACAAACCAAAACATATTAAAAAGACATTAAAATGTGCAAATGAATTTCAAAACTAGTTGCCTCAACCAAATAAAGCCTCAGAACTTGAAATAAACTTTTCCTTTGAAGGTATTCCGCAACTTGAAGATAGATTGACTCAAAACATTTAAAGATAAACTGACTGACACCATTTAGAAATCCACCCTTTTATTAAAAGAGAACACGAGATGTAACTTAATGTATCTTAACTTCAAAAGCACAAATAACAAGGAACAAAATTCTAGAAATTTGCAAAAGCAAAATATCATCAACTGAGAAAGGAAGCAAGGTGCGAAAAGAAAATAGAAGAGGATAAAGGAAATACCTGAACAATCCTAATAAGGCAGAGGGCAGACCAAGCAATACGCGTGAAGGCCGGTGCAGGGGAGCACAAGTTGTGCAGGGAAAGACAAAGGGACCGTGGGTAGTGGTGATAAACATTCGCGAAATGAGAGAAATGAAGGCATATAGACTTCTGATTTGAAGGAATGAAAATGAGAGAAATAATAGAAAAACAAAACAAAAACAAAGAAATGGAGGGAGACAGAAATAGAGCGGGAGATTGAAAACGCAAGTGACGCCTAAATAGTTTTAGAATGGTGCGTATATTAGTTGAACATCATCATGAAAAAAATTTAAAAAAAAGTTGAGTTTAATTTTGAAATTTTGAAGCTAGATAAAGTAAAAAAAATTACAACATCATCTAGTTATATTTATTAATATGATAATATGTGATTAAATGATACTATAAAACTGTTTCACACAGTTATGACATATTTGACATATCTAATAAAAAAAATCTAATAGTAAAAGACTCGATAAGATAAAAAACGATAGTATAAGATCATATAAACTTTCAATATTATGCAATATTTGTATGAGATTGTATAAATTAAAAAAATTATGTTAATGTTTAAGTATTTTTAATTAAATTATATTTATGTGGATTAACCAAAACTATTTTACACTATCATTTAAACAAATTCTCCCACTTGTATAGCTTTTAAAGTAGTGGAAGAGAGTTAATTAATAGATTATCAAGATTAAAAATTAATTAATAGAAAGTAATACACATATGCTCATTAAAAAAATTACATAAATTTATATTTTAATTTTAATCGTTCATGTAAAATTCAATAGTCAATATTTGTTATTCCCACTCATACAATAAATCACTCTTCTCATGTGTGTTGTTCCAAATACATATACACACACATACCTATATATCTATCTATATAATACTAATATTTTAGACTCCTACGAGAAAAAGTTTTTCAATTGTCACAAAGAGAATGATTTAGGGTCTATAGTTTTTAAGAAATTATTCATTAATTATTTTTTTAAAAAATAAAACTACAATTATGACATATTATTATAATATCATTGATAATCATCGGTATTTAATAGTAGGATTGTAATACAAAAATTAAATATATTTAAAACATATCGACATTTAATTAAACCTATAATAGTAATATTCAACACTCCCTTGAATTTTCTAAATGTACCGTCCAGAATAATTATTATATACAAATTTCATAATCTTAGTAATTAATTTTTAAAAAAAATTATAATCGTAATTATTATATATTATTAGTTTACTATCGTTAATTTATATAATTTTAATATTTGGACAATTTATGCTAAAATCTACATGGCAAAAATATTGGGCATTATTTTGATAACCTTACATATTGGAGTTATTTAAAATAATTAGTGATAAATAAAATGAATAAATAATTTTAAGTTATAGAATTTATTTTTTAAAATATAATTTTTTGAAAATTTTAAATAAGATGTTATTTTACTTATATACTCTTAATTATCAAATAATTAATTAATATATAATATTGATGCTATATAAATTTTGTTCCTATTGATAAAATAATAACTAACATACACACACACACACACACACACACATATAATAATATGATCCATTATATTTAAATTAATATATTTGTTAATTTGTCATAAACTAGAAATTCAGTCTTGATATACTAAAATAAGGTAAGTGACTCATTATATAATAAGAGTATTCATTATGATTGTTTATCACTTTTTATCTTATAACCCTTTTACTATCATTAAGGGTTATTTTTATTTTAACTTTTTTTTAATTTTTTCCCTTCTTTACTATTATATTCATGGTCTCATGGTTAGTTATTACTTTTACTAATAAAAATCAAAAGATAATTTTAAAAATATTTATAAAGATAATAACTAAATTTTTAAGATTCATAAAAGTCAAATACATGTTTTATGTAAGGCTCAAATTTATATTTACTAATGAGCAAGCAATTTATGAAATTATAATTTCCTTATTTAATATAAATTTGAGCCTTATTTATCAAGCTAATGTGATTTTAAGTTTTTTCAAATTATCCTTAAAAAATTGAAAAATTCATGTGCTAAGCATGTTGAAAACTTTTTCTTTCATTTTAAAAGCTTACTATATGAAGGGGATTTATCAAAAATTTCTCATGCATTTCCCAGACAATGAATTGATTAAAGGTATAAAGGAAATTATTGAGTTAGCACATAGAAATTAGTTAAGGAAACTCTTTGTTATAATATTAGTGATAAACATAATGATCATGTCGTTATTTGTATAAGAGCATGCTTGGGAGATGAAATCTTATATGATCGGAGAAGTATATTAAAGAATTAATATAGGTTTTAAATTGTAATTTAAAATTTGTATCAATGATTTTAATATTATATTTTCAATTTTAAATACAAATATTATATTTTTTAGAATAAGTTAAGAGTTTTATATTGTCATAAAAAAATTATTTTTTTGTATATTTTTCTATCCCATGTTAATAGCCAAAAAATTGAAAAGTTATTTAATTCAAATAGAAGGCTTTGAAAGTGTTTAAATCCATATCATACTCAAATGATTCTCCACTCAATTCATTTCGAAGTCATCTCTTAGCTAAAGGGTTATAATGTAATAGAGAGCAATTGTTTATGATTTTAAAGAGTATTGATCTTCAATGAAATTTAGAGGATAATTTATGATAATATAGACTCGATAACCAGTAAGAAATGAGATTTTTATTTTGTATATGGTTATGGAGAAACCTAAAAAATATTCATTTGGAAAATATTTATTAAAATAATGCAGAATGAAATAAAGTGTAATTAAAATCATATAAATTAAATTTATTCATTATTTTTTATGCTTCTATACATCTAGCTGTTGAATTTAAAGTTCCTACCCAACAGATCAAGTGTACAAAGTTTCATACAAATTGAAAATGATTTAATTATCTATCATTTCATTTTATTTTGACGGATAACATGCTTTTAAAAATATAAGTAAATGTGGATTGTTAGATTATACATCAATTGTTGTTAAACTATTCTGAAATTTGACATGCTTAATCATCAATATAATATAATGTAAATCAACAATCAGTTTGATTAAATTCAATATGCATAAAAAGTTACTGAATGAAGTAAACATACAAAACTTACTCCTAAAATAAATGAATCGCCATTATATATATTACAGTGTCAATCGCCATTTTAGTTGGTCCACTCGTTATTTAACTCAATGTGCTCCTCCTCCTTCATTTCAATTATCATAGTAACCACTTATATGCCTGAGTTGCTTGGGTCCTTTAGTAACATGATATTTCGTTGAAGATATGATATGGTTATTATCTATTTATAACAATCTGCCCTCTTAGGATATTTAAATCTCTTAATTAACTAGGCTATAGGGTTGGGGAAATAGCTTGGTCCAAATAATGATAATAATTTTTTATATAGTAAGTTATATTATTATTATTATTAATTTAAAGTATTATAATAATAATAAGGCAAAATACATTTTTTAGTCCCCTAACTTATTTTTATTTTTCATATTAATCCTCTAATTAATTTTCTACTTTTTTTGGTCCTAACTTATTTTTTGTTTTTCATTTTTTCATTTTAGTCTCCTAACTAATTTTTTAGTCATTTTGGTCCCCTAACTTTTTTTTGTTTTTCATTTTGGTCCCCTAACTAAATTTTTGTTCTTTTTAGATATATTTTATTTTATTTTCTATTCTTATAGTATGGTGCAAAAAATTAAAATAAAATAAATTGAAAAAAAAAAAAGATGTTTGCCCTCTTTTAGCTATAAATTAAAAAATTAAATAAATAGAAATAAAAAAGCTAAAAGTTAAACAAACAAAAAAAAAATTAATACCTTTTTTAAATTCATTTTTTAATTTATATTTTATTTAATTTTTGCTTTATTTTACAATTTAAAAAAGTGTAAATATCTTTTTCAATTATACACGCACACACACACACACCACATTATACAAAAATAGAAAATAAATAAATTAAATCCAAAACAAAAAGCAAAAAAGAGTTAGGAGACAAAAATGCAAAATAAAAATAAGTTAGGGGACCAAAATAAAAATAAAAGCAACATGGAGGAGCGAAAAGAACAAAATATTAATTAGGGGGCCAAAAAGTATATTTTACCTAATAATAGTGACACAAGTAATACACGTGGGTCATTTTAATTTTTAATTTTTAAAATGAGTCAAATTACTCTCCAAAATTACAAAAGATGAGTCAAGTTAGTCCCTCATCCCACTTTCATTTAATATTTTGTCAATTAAATGATGATATAATGCTATGACACATTGACATACCATGTGTCATATAGAGTATAATGAAATTTAAAATAATTTATTTTGTGTGATTTTAAACACCAGAATAATTCATTTAGAGGTCCATTACACGTTCGATACCACATGGTATGACAAAGTGTCACTTAACATTACATACCATCATTTAACTGACGAAATTGAAAGTGGATTAAAGGACTAACATGACTCATATTTTGTAATGTCAAGGACTTGTTTGACTCATTTGAAAATTATGAACTAAAATGAGGTTTAACTCTTATTATTATTATTGTTGTTGTTGTTATTACTATTATTATTATATTAATCAATTATTCTTTGACCAATATATTATGAAGTTGCTTTTAAATTCAAAATGACTACAATGGATAAAAATGTTCAAGAGTGTGATTTTTACTTTTATTGCCATTAAATAAATAGAGTAAGATCATATTACTTGTTTAACTTTTAAGTTTTAGAGAGCACAAAACATCTCTAAAAAGCACCTCATACCCCATAAAGTGCTCTAAAAAACACTCAACGATGGATCCCAAAAATTTTAATTATAGGGTAAAACTAATACATAAGTATAATAATAAGAGTGATATATTATATTTCATTATTGTATATTGTTTAGAGTTAATGTGGGGTCAAATTTAATTAATATATGGGGGCAAACATATCCATGTCTGTAATAGTAAATTAAAAATTTTATGGGGGCTCATGCCTCCACCTTGCTTAACTTGCATTTATTCCTAAAAGCACTTATGACATTTTAAAGCAAGAAGCCAAAATACCTCAATTTTTTTATTTATCAAATAGAAAAAATTTATTTATGTTTTTCATAATTAAAAACACCTTCTTGGAGAGTATTACCAATTCAAGCCTAAATGACATCCAAAATTAATCTTTATAGTTTTAGAGTGCATTTATTTTAACTTTTAAAATAAAATGATTATGAAATTTGAATTTTATATATAATTAAAAGAGCTTCAAACCCTTTTTTTTTTTCAGAAGCATTTTTTTAATCTTCTAAAAAATAATTTGATGAAAAAAATTGAAAATATATGTTCTTAATAAGAAAAATGTTTTCACCCAAAAAAAATCATATCCAAACGTCCCCTTAAAATTTGTACCTTTTTTATTTTATTTATTTACCTTTTATTCATTGTTTACCTAGAGGCGTCTTCCTATACTAAGAGAAGAAATTTTCAACTCGCGCCATGACTTGTGAAGGCGCCATTGTTATTCGGTATTCCAGAAGTAAAAGGATTTAATGCTTGTATTTCTCTATTTCCTAATGTTCATTTTCCAAAATTAAGAAAGCAAAAGAACGATTACAGCATAAACTACAGTTTGAATCTTCGAATCTTTTTAGTCAGGCTCAGATCCTCCATTATCATCTCGTTCTCTTTCTCTCCCCTCAAAATCTCTCTACCTATGATGCAATTACCCTTTTGACACCTCATGTGACAACACTACTCTTGCACTTTCACTTGGGTTTCAGCAAATGCTCTTGCGAACTCAAGATCTCATTTTTATTTCTCTGGCTGTTTTTTTGTTGCTGTTGGTGATGATAAACCTTTTTTTTTTTTAAGTCAAAGTAATGAGAAATCTTCTGCATCAGTGGTAACCTGCAACTGATTTGTATTCTGTTTTTGGTCCTCATTAGGGTGTTTGGTGGCAGCATTTTGGGTCTCGGGCTTGCTTTGGTTGCCAAGAAAAATGATAAAGAAGCATGAATAGGCATTCATCCATCAATAAACTTATGACAGTCTTCCCTGCCCTAACTAATAACGAAAGTTGGACTGGAATCTTAAACACATTAAAATGACCAAGAATGAAAAAAATATATCTATCTTCATGCGTAGGCATTCATCCATCAATAAACTTTTACAGGATATTGACATCATTTTTTGAGAATTCATGTTTTGTGGGTGATTAAAGGAAATAAGCAGAAACGTTGGTGACTATAGCTATGATTATGTGATATTTGCTGGTTGTGTTATGCTAATGCACAACATGAGTAGTCAGAGCAGGAACAGCCTCTGCAAAATGCATTTTGAGATTCGAGTAGTCTACAAATCATGCAGAATCATTTCCTTATTTTCTTTGATATATGTCTGGTGTTATTACTTGGAGTCTGGAAGTGCATTTTATATGGCAGAATGAATTTGATTGACGGATGATGTTACTAGTGATGATCTCTAACAGAAAGCTCATTTACGATATGGCACAGGAAGACACAATTGATATGAGTGCACTGCAAATTTGCAGGACTGGGAGTTTTAGTGTTGAATCGCTGATGTTTTTATTGTTTTGGATGTATACTTTTTTTTTTTGAGACTTTGTATTTTTTATTGTGCTCTAGCCTACATTAGTCTTGGCTGGAAGCAGTAATTCACTTATCGAAAAAAAAAAGTAACAAATAGCGGCTGATTAAAACTCGATTCTTTTTATGAGCAGTTCAAACAAGCACAATGTGGGCTATCACACTCAAATAACAACTTCACACAAGAATATTCTATCTAAGTTCATGCACATTGACACAAAGCTTATGCTAGTACTGTAGTACAACAGGCCATAGAACCCATAGCATGATATTAGCCTGGAATCAGATGTGACTACAATACACAACAGCAAAAAATTCAACTTTATGGTGACTTCACAAGTAGGCAACAAAAAAAAAATTGTTTCAATTACTACTTATGTTCAAAAGTAAAATAACGTAATATATGTAGAGAAGGAGAAGGCCTAGAATTATGCATCTCTGGTGAGGTTTTACAACAAAAGAGAAACAAATGACCATATATTACTATTCTCCAATGTTTAGCAATCCAAAAATACAGTGTAAATTCTATCACTAGGAAGTGTCAAGCCATGTGAACAATGGGAACCATGCCAAGGCAATAAAGTGCAGGAGATAGCGGTGTTTGCTTGGATAGTAACTCTTGACCTCCGCAAAAAGGACTCTCTTCATTGTTTTCACTAAGAATACTCCCATGCTTCAGCATGATAATAACCCACGTACAATAACAGACCAATTATCCACCTACTAGAAGGCTTCCTCCTCACTAACCCCTGCAAATCCAACACCACCACACACACCACAACACCATTATCGAATCCACAATCAGAGATAAAAAAAAATAACAAGAAAAGGTGGAACTTTAAAAAATGAGGACACTTTTGAGGATCTTTGCAGAATAACGTACAAAATAAAGTAAGTACCCAAGGGGTAAGTGTAAGTAAGCATAGAGATGTGTACAGACATCTGCTCAAGCATTAAACTGAAAATTTTAGTTTCACAATCAAGTCCATGCTCATTATGTTTTGTTTAGTATGAATGTAAAATGCTATACATAAATTATTGCGGCATGATAGAATTACCAAAAATTAAAGAAAAGAAACAGATACACAAGCATGCTGTGAGTAAAAGAAAGGGAAGGGAACTAAAAAAAAAAATAGAACCTTTGTGTTTTTGCAAGCCTGTTGCTTTTTGTCCATTACATATGCTCTGAAAAAGGATATGTTGTCCCATTGATGATTGAAACGTGATAGAATAGGCATTCTTTGAATAATCCTCCACTAGGTAACTATCAAATGCTCTTTGCTCTTTTTACCTCCAGGAATGACATTAAGGAAACATTCAGGAATGACATAGGATATAATGAATGACATACTTTTCACCCACAAGAATTACATAGCAAATTAAAAAAAATAGAAATAGGGGTTAAAAGGCACAGAAACATGAGAATTGTCCATTGAAAGACAAATTCACTAACCAACCATGAATTTTTCTTGTTCGAAGACAAAGATTGTGTAAAAAGGGATAAGTACCCGGATGTTTCTCAAATTCTTCTTGAGGCGACAATGGGGCCATCTGATTCATTAAAAAGCATAGGTCTAGGCCGCTTTGGTGAATCTAAAGGTGTGATGGGGGAACCACTATGGATGAAACCCCTTGCCCAATTTCATAGTCCTCGGGATTTTATATTACTAGAGGAAACACAACAAAACAACAGAAGGACCCAAGAAAAGGGAAGAAACAATTGCACAACTTAGAAACATAATAATTCAAACATGTTCAGCTTACAAGCAAATTCTTTCGTATTTACACAAAACAAAACCAAAACATATCAGCAAGAAAGAACTACAGAAACATTTCACAAGGATCATAATTTACCAATATCAGTAGTACTACACTACCGCATAATATGGAAGTTAACAGAAACAAATAAGAGTATTACCCGATATCTCGGTTATACTATGTTCATAGTCAGTTTTGGAAAATTGTATTGAACTGAAAAGAAGCAAAGCAAAGGAATCCAGACAATTCAATTATTGGAGAGAATACCTCGGAGCCAATTTTCCAATTCCTGAACCTACATGTAAAGTGCTCTCATGATCTCAACTTTCTCCTCTAACCAGAGCATGTGCACCTAACATGGCAATCAAGGAAAAAGGGGCAATTACATCAGTATGGGGGATGCAGACTCGGGGAAGTTCTAAATAAATTCGAATGGAGAATACCTGAAGGAAACTTGATGAGATGACCCAAACCAACCGATTGTGTGCGACTGTGAGAAGACGAATACGTAGGCCTTTGGCGGATATGAAGAAGAGCAAAGTGAGGAGAAGACTCCTATGATTCATCTTCTCTGAATGGGCTTCGCCGGATACGATGGAGCGAACGGTGAGTTCTACCCACTTCCACCCTCAGAAACCACTGCACAACGATTTTCCGAAGGTTGGGGTCACGGGCTTTGTGGGGTTGGGTAGTTTTTGGGCACCGAGAGGAACGAGGTTATCGAAGGGTCTCAGTTGCAGCTTGGAGTCACGATGGGTTTGATACTCTTAGGCCACCGAGAGGCAACGACGGTAACGAGGGGACGAGGTGATGTAAGTTCTCAGTTGCACGTTTCATCTTCTGGGAAGAAAGACAACGGTTTTTGCAGGGACCAAAAAAGAGAAAGAAAGAAAGAAAAGTATTTATTTTTGTACCATGATGTGTATTTTTGTAACCAAATACAAGTTTAAAAAAAAGATAGACACGGGTATAAAATGTTAAAGAAGATACCGTATAATGATGGAAGAAGATACGGGTCAGAATCATGCACTTAAGAATGTGACAGGGCGAGATTGTGAATAATGAAAAGGAGGTGTGGTTTGACCACAAATACGCCAAAAGTTTAAGTGTATAGGCCCTGCCACCCCTAATACTCCAATGAGAGAATGACACGTCAGTTCGGGTAAATTACCCCAAATTTTGCTTCGGGCATGGTAGCAATCACCTTTTTTAATTCTTTCCACCTCAATATGTGTTGTCCTTCCACCGAGAAAGTGTTGTTGCTTACCTGTTCAATTATTGCACATAAGCCGGGAAGACCTCTATAAATAAAGGCTTGTTTCAGACTGAAAGAACCATCCAAAGCTTAGAGCAATTCCTCAACAATAATAAAAGAAGCAGATTAAGCTTTGTGAGAAAAATAGAGAGTGTATGTAAGAAAATTCCAATAGTATAGTGTGCGTATACACTAGGGGTTTTGAATATATTCTCTAAATCTCTATAGTATTACTAATGGTGGTAGAAGAGAGTCTCACTGGGGATACACTATATTTTAATTACTCTGTAAATATAGTGGAATATTTTTAGGAGTTTGGCCTGTGATTTTTCCCTCAAAATTACCAGAGGATTTTCCACGTTAAAATATTGATGTGCAGCTCTCTCGATTTATTCTTGTTGATGTGAATAGTGAAAGGTGGGTCCCACTATAAAGTACAATTCACGTGCTTTATTTTACCTATTACTCTCCACATATTTGAGCACGCTTTCGCTCACATCTATAAAGTGTTTATTACACTTGGGGTATACCCAACTCTAATAATACCATAACAAGTGATATCACATCTATACGTAGTTGGAATACCCCTTACTTAAGCGACAAATTGAAAAACATTATTGCCCATCAAAATTTCCATACTGATATGATGCAAACTCCATGAATCATGCAAGGAGGATCTAACAAGGTTGGAAAATGCAAATTCAACACGAAGTTAACTCAACCATGTATTTCACGCTATAGGTCTCAAAATTGGATGATTAAAAAAATTAGAAGAAAGCTGATATTTGAAACACAATTTAGGCTCAAGAATCACTGAAATCCGATTTGTATATTTTGACATATGGACGAAGGTTAAATGGACATTTCTAGATAA
The DNA here is from genome assembly GCA_031216105.1 of Dalbergia cultrata. Lineage (NCBI taxonomy): Eukaryota > Viridiplantae > Streptophyta > Magnoliopsida > Fabales > Fabaceae > Dalbergia > Dalbergia cultrata. The sequence continues at coordinate 20,982,206 of CM062353.1, read as the reverse complement.
AAAATGTGAACATTTTATGGATTTAAATGTGAATCAAAACAAGAACAAAAGAGGATGAGCAATGCACCACAATCAATAGATTGATATAAGCACCATTGATAAGTTTAGATATTCTATGAAAAACCAAGAGAGAACAAGTCTCACACTTTAAACAAATATGTTCCAAATTATATTCTCATTTTCAAAAGTTAGGGTTTGCCTTTTATAAAAGGCAACATCTTGCAAGTTTGCTTAGATTTGACCCAACTCAAGTCCTTTACAATAAATCCTAAAATCAGGTTACTAATTCAAGCCACCACTATAAACAAACTAATAATAATAAAAAAAAATGTTCAGCCAATTTTAACATGTGCTAAAAAGAAAAATTACGACTAGCTAAATGGGCCTTATTACAAGCATAAATTCAAAATAAGAAAGAGAAAAAAAATATAGGCACATATTAGCCCAAACAAAGACACAGCTTTCATGTTCCATTTCACTAATTTGGACCCAAGTAATTAGATAGAGAAATTATGCTCAAATTGAATGCAGCCTTCAAGCCTTTATTCCTTCAATTTGGATTAAGTAATTCACCATCTTGGGCTTCATTTCTTTAAGACTTAGGCCCGTTTTAAATAAAGTTGTCACAAATTTATTTAGAGTCTCTTTGGCCTTTTTTGATCTCACCCTTATCATTGGGCCTCCAAGGCCTTGTAATTTATTCTTACTGCCTTCCTTGGACTTTCTTCCTTCCATATCCTCATCATATACCATATTCAAGTGAGTGATTTACTGGTGATCTGTGTGTATAATATACATGATGATTAGACATGATAATCGGTTATTAGTGATTGGTGTATTCTCTTGTAATCCTAGTTAAAATGTCATTTTGCTAATAGATATGTAGCATATACATGTGGTGCTTTAAGTACTTGTAAATATTTCTCACTTAAATGATGGAGGATCTAGAACAGTAAACAATATATAAATGAGCTAAGAAATATAGCCACCACCAAGGGTATGCTTGATTTAGATTTTAGTAGAATTATTTTTGAAATAATTGACGTTGAAGAAATTGATTTTAAAATAATTAATTTATATTTAAAAAAGATGTTAAAAGGTGAATTTAAAAGAATTAATGTGAGAAAAAAAAATAAAAGCTACTTTTTTTAGTTCCACTAAAATTACTTTTCTCCAAAATGATACACTTTTCTAAAAGCAAAACAAACAAGATCACTTTTTTCCACACCACTTACAAGCGAAAAAACAAAACAGAGCAAAGCAAAAAAGCAAAGCAAAACAAGATCGCTTTGGGTGCTGCGTATGCCCCCAAAATTTGGCCTCAGTGAAGCCACCACTGATGAAGTAAACAATATATGATTCGACCTCCACCACCCCTTATCAGACGGTTTTCTGCCTCTCTACAGCAGAGGAATGCCCCTCTTGCATTTACACTGTAAAAGAGCCATCCGCTCTTTTTCAGAACACTTTATCAGAGCCTATATGTGTCGACCATATGAATATTTGATATGAAATTTGTACGAAGCTATGGTAACATGCATTGATAACATGAAAAAATCTCATCCACCACTGCACATGCTATGCTACCGCATTGGTTTGAAAACTGATCTCTATGTATGGCAGGAAATTTTATTAAAGCTAGTTAACCATTAGGGTCGGGAATGCACTTAAGAAAAAAAATACTGTGACTCTATTACCGTCTATGTTCATTATTGAACAATTTGAGCACGCATCAATAAACATTGATCAGGTATATATGATGGGATAGGAAAGGGAAGTCTGCACTTCAGTTGCTAGATGCAGGTCCAAGAACGAGTTTCTAAATAAATGCTGTTTTCTATTATTCAGCTGTAGCAGAAGGAGAGACTGTAAGTTCATTACTCCCTCTTTTCCTGAACTCCCAAAAATATTAATGTTCAGAAATAAGCAACAAACAACCCATTTCTAGAACTGATAAATAAATACAATTATCGTTCAAAATACAATGCAGGTTCATATTGTGCTTGCACATACCAACCAATGCCTCTCTGTATACAGTAGGCCTAAAAAACTGAGAATACAAGGCCATGGAGTTAGCAATTCCATAATTGAATAGTAGATAGATATTCATAATATAAACCTCAATCATTTCCATAAATGAGCTATCCTGAATTTTATGCATAGCATACTTCTACTATGATTAAGCCACTATAGGGGACTGAGGCCTTAATTTAGTTATTGAAGTTGTAGGCATTGTTTAATTTTATTCTCTGTCATTTCAAAAATTAAATGGCTTTTTTATTTCTAAAGTTAATATCAAATTTGGTTTTTTTTTTTTTTCACATCAGTTTGGTCTTGACACTTTGAATTTTGACACTAATTCCGTCCTTCCACTAATATCATTAGTGATTTCTATTACAATTATCGCTAAATAAGTGATAGAACCCTCCATTAATGTACGAACTAAGATGAGTCGTAACAAAAGTCACTAATAATTTTGACATAATAATGAAATTGATGTAAAATATCAAAGTGTTAAAATTAAATTCGTGTAAAAAATTGTTGAGGACTAGACCTATATCACCTTTACATTCTGCTGACAATTTAGTCCCCGGCACAAGGTTAGTTCGATTGCGAGGACTAATTTGATTCTTCTGTTTTATTTCTAAAACCTAGCATGACTCAAGATGATAAACTTCAAAGATATATTTGGATTGATAAAGTTTGTATCGGGACACATTTTTGACTTATTAGTGATTCTAGGGATTAGACTAATCGATAGAATGCAATTTCAAGAAGTAAATCATTATTTTTTAAATATCAGGGAAAGGGACAAAATGGAACGAAGTTTATAAGTTGAAGAACTAAATTGCAATTTCAAGGAGTAAATCATTATTTTAAAATATTAGGGACGGTGAAAATTGCAATTCTTTGTCAGTGTTTCTTTTTCGTGTCATTAACAATGTCGCATGTCCAGCAAGTCCCATGAAAGGTCTTTGTATTTTCATTTTTATTTTTTTGCCTTAAATTTTCTATTATCGTTTTTTTTATCTTTTCCTTTTTTTTTTTTTATCTTTCTCAATTTTTTATCCTTCGAACATGTGTAGCGTACTATTGTTTTGCTGCTCATTTTTTGTTCTTTTTGTGTTATCTTTCACTTTGTTTCAGTTACTTTAATTGTTTTTAGGCCGCATTACTGTTAGTATTTGATGGATTGCACCTTTTTTTTTTTTCATTCTTTTCCTTTAGAGTTTATCTGAATCTATTGTTTTGCTGTCCTGTCTAAGTTGGATTGTATTCTATCTAACGGATTTGTAAATTTGGTCATTTTCTTTCCTTTAAAAATAAAAAAAATTCATATTTAAAATTAACTCAACACCCACTTATTTTTTTAGAAGAACTATGTGATTATGAGTTCCTCATCATACCAGAGAATAAAATTTTTAGCTTGGCTTTAATTCTTCTTTAGGAGACAATAAAATTGTTACAAAATTATTGTTTAATTTGTACAATGAACTTTGGATAACCGTCATGAGACGGATGTATTAGAGGTGCAATAAAATTAAGTTTTCACCATTCCCTAATCATAATCATATTCCCAAACCCAATTTTTTTTAAAAGACCAATTTTATTAAATTGAAAGGTTTTTTTTTTCCCAGGTAAAAATTGGTGGTGATTCCATTGACCCATTAAAAATTTAAAATATTTTCCCGTTGCTCTTCACCCCTTCGCGAGGACGTTGTGACACCTACCACTTTAAATCAATCTTACAAGAGAACTAGTTCGAACTGATTCCGTCGTAGGGTGAGTTGCATGAGAAACTTGTGGAGAATTTAAAACTATTCTATCTCTATATATAAACTGACTTCAGATAGACAAATTTTTACCCGCTCTCCTCTATCACCTTTTCTCATTTACACTCAGTAAATCTCGTTCTGCCTTCCCATCCCCACCTTCTTCTAAAAAAAAGAAAAAAAATTGAGTGATAAAAAAAATGAGTATCGTCATAATAGTAGTATATTACAATAGTTATATATTACAAATCCAAATTACGATATATTTTTTACATGTGAAAGTCAAGTAAATACTTTTATTCTATATATTTTCTCATTTGCAAAGTTAGAGAATGCGCTTTGTCAATCCACAAATCCAAACACTCAAAAGAAAACAGCATCTATAAAATACAGATACTCATCCTCGATTTTTGGTGGCTTTATAAAACTATCAAGCTATTGGTCGCCATACAGCTCGCTCAACAACATGGCAGGTGGGTCCGGTCGTTGCAGGTGGGTTAGGGGTGTGGGCTTTGCTAGTGGCAGGAGCAAGTATCCACACCGAGCAGATTGTGTACCTTGTGTGTTTTTTTTTTGGTGATCTGGGCTTTATCCACCCGTGCTTCATTACTCCAGAAATAACATATTTTGATATCAAACCTCTTCTACATCCATATTTAAATTAATTTTCCCCATTTGAACATTCTACAAATTTAAAGGTGGAGAAAATAGATTTATAAGAGAGTCACAGGTCAATCCAATTATGATAAAAAAAAAATAATTTAAAAAGGCATTCTTACTAAAATATGGTAAAGCGTTGTTAGTATTCAGATGTAATGCATGCTCTATGTCTAACGTGAGCAGATTAGATGTAGATCTTTAGTGTGTAGGAAGCATTGAAAATAAAAATTGTTTATTATCACATTGTTTATTCCTCTATCGCTACTTCAACCATTCTTCTTCTCATTTCTTTTTATTTTTTGGATCCATTACCAAAAGTAGTAATTAATCCTCTCAAGGTATAGAGTTTACAAACGTAGGTATTGCCTTTGGCCACAAGATCCTTTCCATATACACAACTAGAAATTGAATCCTTAATTAAATTAATACGGAGTCTAGCTAAGTTATCAAATGTGTTGAACTTGATTCTATTTTGCTTTTTGTTTCCATTATGGGTTTGAATATTGTATTCGTGAGTGGCTAAACTATTTTAGCCTAGAGTGAAAATGTAACTTAGTGAATGATGTATTGACATCCATCGTGTTTGATTGAATATTTTCTATTTCAATTGAGATTTTATTTCTATGCTTAATACTTTTATGATTACTTTGATTACTATTGTAAAATTGCAGGCCCAAAGGTAGACACAGAGTAGCGCAAAATTAATATGTGAAAATGTAAAATAAATGACACCAGCAATTTATGCGGTTCGGCTTAAAGCCTACATTCACGGCTAAAAGGTGACAACCAAGCCAATTCACTATGGAAATATGATAGAGATACAAAAGGTGGACATACTCCACTCAATCCAATTCCCAAATACCTCACAGTATTTTTCTCACCAGTGTATACTCTCAATTCACTAAATTAGAGAGACACTAAGGAAATGATAACTCTCTAATTAGAAACTGGATGAGAGGTTGGATTGTACTTGATGTTGTTGAGCTTAAAATGAAGCTCCTTATATAGAGTTCTTCCTACATATGTGACAAAAATAGGTACAACAAACATAATGATGTGTTATCATTATTCTTGTAATTATGTGTTATCATTATGCTCACCAACCACATGCATCATTATGCTCACATACCAAATGCATCATTATGCTCACCTACCAAATGCATGAAAGAATTCAAGCCACATTAACAAATCTCCACATTGGCTTGATTTTTCATTGATCTTGAAGTTTCTGAAGTACCCTCTTTCCAAAATATCCATAAGGGCAAATTCACATATTGTGAATGCCAACTAAATCCGAGCAATGTTTGAACTTAGCTATCGTGGTTGACTTTGTCAACATATCTACTGGATTATCTAAAGTACCAATCTTCTTCATTGCAATGGTACCCTGAGAAATATACTCCTGGATGAAATGATATTTGACATCAATATGCTTGGTTCTCTCATGATTCATTTGATTTTTGGTCAGATGTATGACACTTTGGCTGTCACAATAGATAGCTGTAACATATTGTTCCAAGCCCAATTTGCCTACCAAACTTCTAAGCCAAATGGCTTCCTTCACCGCTTCTGCTACTGCCATGTATTCGGCTTTTATAGTGGATAGTGCAATAGTAGACTGTAGAGTCACTTTCCAATTAATTGCACTACTTGAGTGCGTGAAGATATATCTTGTCAGAGATCTCGTTTGTATCAATATCTCCAACATAATCGAGTCAACGTAACCAGCAACACTACCACCAGTGTTAGAACTCTTGTCATATACTAATCCAACATCTGTCGTACCTCGAAGATATCAAAGTATCCATTTCACTGCCTGCCGATGCATCTTGCTAGGATGCCCCATATATCTGCTAACAACACTAACGACATGTGAAAATATCTGGTTGAGTGCATTCCATAGAATACATGATGCTTCCAACTGCACTAGAAGGAACATGTGACATATGTTCCTCCTTTTCAGAAGACTGTAGTGAATGTGAAGCTGATAATCTAAAATGGGCTGCCAACGAAGTACTCACAAGCTTTGCATCTTGCATTTCAAAACACTCAAGTACTTTCTCGATATATTCTTCTGAGACAAATATAATTTACTAGCATGTCGACTCTTGTGAATTTTCATGCCTAAGATCTTCTTAGCTGCACCCAAGTCTTTCATTTCAAAGTCACCATTAAGTTGCTCTTTCAGCATCTTGATCTCAAACATACTCTTAGCAGCAATGAACATGTCATCAATATAGAGTAACAAATAAACAAATGAACCATCTGAGAGTTTCCTATGGTAAACACAACATTCATAGTCATTCATTGAGTAACCACGACCTAACATGAAAGTGTCAAATCTCTTATACCACTGACAAGAAGATTGCTTTAAGCCATATAATGACTTGTTTAGGAGACATACATGATCCTCCTTGCCTTGAACAGTGAAACCTTCCAGTTGCTGCATATAGATTTGTTTTTCAAGCTCACCATGAAGAAAAGCTGTCTTGACATCGAGCTGTTCAAGCTCCAAGTCAAACAATGCAACCAATGCGAGCAACACCCGAATGGAGCTATGTCTTACAATAGGAGAAAATACTTCTTTGAAGTCTAGTCCTTTGCTTTGGCTTAAACATTTTGCAACTAAGCGTGCTTTGTACCGAGCAGGTTCAACTCCAAGGGATTCTTCCTTTTTCTTGAAGATCCATTTGCAGCCAATGACTTTATGTCATTTAGGCGGTTTCACCAACTTCCAAGTCTGGTTCTTATTAAGAGACTTCATCTCTTCACTCATCACAGTAATCCATTATGCAGACTCTTCACTCGATATAGCCTCATGGTATGTGGTAAGATCTTTTGACTCTACATCTTCTGTCACCGATAATGCAAAAAAGACTATGTCTGTATGATCGTACCTCTATAGTGGCTTTACTTGTCTCTTTACTCTGTCTCTAGTAAGGCTATAATGCTGCAAGTTATGTCATGCATTTACGGAATCAACAATATCTTGTTCTTCTTCTTGAATAAACTGATCAGAAGTGTTTTCTTGCATATGTTTTGTTGGTTCAGCTTCAAACTCCACCTGCTTGCTAATATCTTGGTCTTTTTCTACATTGCCAATTTCCTTTGTCGGATGAAGCATAGATGATTCATTGAACTTGACATCTATGCTAATTATGAATTTTGATGACTTAGTTTCTATATACGATAATCTATAACCTTTCACCCCAGTTTGATATTCGAGAAATATGCATTTTAGTGCCTTTCGCTCAAGCTTTCCATCATCAATATGAGCATATGAGCATATGCAAGACAACTAAAAATTCTTAGATTCAAATAATCAGCAGGAGCACCCAACCATACCTCAATAAGAGTTTTCAAATCGATTGCAGTTGACGGAGATTGATTCACCAAATAGCAATCCATATTGACAACCTCAGCCCAAAATTCTTTAGACAAACCAGCATTAGAGAGCATACAACAAGCCTTCTCCAAAAAAGTTATGTTCATATGTTTTGCTACTCCATTTTGTTGTGGAGTATTTTGCACAATACGATGTCTTACTATGCCTTCATTTTTACAAAACTCGTTGAACTGACCTCTACAAAACTCCAAATCATTATCTATTTGGATACGCTTGATCTTCTTGCCGGTTTGGTTCTTAACAAGTGCTTTCCATTTCTTGAAAGTGTAGAACACATCATTCTTGTGTTTCAGAAAATAAACCTCTACCTTCCTCAAGAAATCATCAATGAATGTCAATAGGTATCTAGCATCACCTTTTGATGGAACAAGTGCAAGGCCCTATGAGTCAAAGTGGATGTAATCCACTATGCCCGTAGTTCTGTGGATAGCAGTGTTGAACTTGACTCTAGTCTGTTTCCCGTAAACACAATGTTCACAAAAGTTAAGTTTCCCAATTTTGTGATCACCAAGCAAGTCACGCTTGCTCAAAATTGACCTTCCAGTTTCACTCATATACCCTAAATGCATATGCCACAAATAAGTAGTATCTAAATCTGAATCAGATGAAGATGATATTGAGGCATCACCAACAATTGTACTTCCTTGAAGTAAATAAAGGCCGTTAACTAGCTTACCTTTAATCACAATAAGAGCACCTTTAGAGATTTTTAAAACTCCACCTTTACTAGAATACTTATAACCTTGACAATTGAAAATGTCCAAGGATATAGGATTTAGTCTAGTATGTACCAAACATCAGTCAGTGTTCTCATAACTCCATCATGCATCTTGATTTGGATTATTCCAATGCCAATGACCTTACATGGCATATCATTCCCCATAAGGACAACACCACCATCTATTGACACTACAAGAAAACAAGTAAATTAGGGTGGTTTGTTTGGTATGACTGTGGCGGTTTTAACTGCCATTTTTTCACAATTATGGTGGTTACAGGAACCGCTGTAATTACCATCACCATTACATAAATTACAGCAATTATAAAAAAACCACCACAACTAGCCTAAATAACCGCCATAATTTGCCAAAATTATGGCAGTTAAAAGCCCCCCACAATTAGCCTGAATAGTCGACATGAATATGAAAATTATGGTGGTTCAAAACTGCCACAATCTACGGTGAAATTTTTTTAAAAAAATAAATAATTATGGTAGTTTGAAACCGTTGCAACTTGCACATCAATATTTTTTTTAAAAAAATATGGCAATTTAAAACCACCATAATTTGTACACCAAATTTTTAAAAATAATTTTTGTTTTAATAATAATGCCACACAAAACCAGCTTCTGTTCCATATTAATCTAGATTTAAAGAAATCAAACACAGATCAAGTCACATTTTAAATACAAATGAAAAAGACAAACAAGTTAAACAAGCATGGCAAAAGGATATATGTGCTTTGTACAACAATTGCAGCCTTGGCTAGTAAGCTATGTTCAGTAAAGCTTTAGTGACCAATTAATTACAACAACACAGCTCTGGTTTGTCTAGTTCTTTGTAGCATGGGATCAAAGGTCCATTGATCTTTGAAGGGGTTCTCTGTGCGATACACTTGTACTAGCAAGAAAGAGGGAATAAGTTGGACCAAAATGCAGAAGTAGGAACCTTCGGTGAGTATAGCAGCAACACAAAAAGGCTATGGAATGTATTGCTTGAAATCATACATGATCTTGGTCAGCAGAAATGAAATTGAAAAGTGCAATGTTGGCATATTTATCTAACAAATAAAATATACGAGGGAGGTTTTAGGGAAGTTCCATATGGACAAGCCAAAGCTAGTCTCCAAACCCTAATTAGGTCTCAATAAGAATTTGTCCATGGCAAAATCAGGCAATTGATATTGTTTTTATTGAAGCCTAATTGTCAGCCTATTATCCCTGCTAAAAGCTGGAACAGTATATTTCTACAAGTATGCTTTCAAGATTATTGCACATGTAACATACCTAGTCAAAAACATTATAGATCTTCTTCAAAAGTCTTAAGGTACAAAAAGGGGATTCGGCTATGCAGAATAGGGTCTCTCTTACTAAAATGGAGATTGTTGCAAGCTTCAAGAGTATGTAGAAACTAGGTAGTGGACTAGTGGTTAGTGTGGATAATTGCAAGAGTAGCTATGGTTATGCCATTTTTTTTTTTCATTTCAAATCTTTTTCATGACTTAAAGGGGGAAAGTAAAGGCTGTGGTGACTCAATCAACTACGAATTAGAATATATCTCAATGACATCAGCAGGAAATCAAGCTAGTTAGCTAAGAAGAATGCTAATTGATTTTGGAGAAAATCAAAATGAAGCTACTGTATTGCAAGTTAATAATAAATCAACAATTTCCATCATTGTAAATCATGTCATGTCAAGCATGGAAGGCCTAACCACTTAAGGGTTTAATCATATAAATCCAAAAAGCCAAAATACATCAATAATACATTTGCATGTAGATAGATAGATAGTCAACTTCAATAATACATCACATACACATATATCTTCTTTGATTTAAAATTAAATATTGATTAACTTTTCTCACTGAAGCCTCTAGTTCATTCATTTAAAGAAAACAAAGAAAAGCTAAAAGAAAATAACAAACAGATGACTTGACCGATTAAAGAAAGACTAGAAAAATGACAAATGAGAAAAAAAAAAAACTTCAAATTCAAACAAAACCAGCTCACATGCCCCTTGAAACACAAGTTGAAGCCAACGAAACAAAAGCAGAATCTGCAGAAACAACATAAAGAAGAAGTAGTAGTAGCAATACCTTTTGATCCAAAGGTGTTAGGGCAGAAAATTTGGTCCCAGTACATCACTCAAAGCTTGAAAACCAGTATGATTTGTTAATACTAGTACATATTTTTCTTAATAATGTGCAAAATCCTAAAGATAATTACTATATAAAACAGAGCATGGAGAAATTCTCATAATAGAGCAATGAATGCTAATAACAAATTGATAAGCTGAAGAGAAAACATATCACAACTATCATCATTCTCCTGCCAGAATCAACAACAATCCGTTTGACCTGCGATCTTCCTCCACCATCATAAGCTTCCATCATCACAAGCATACAAGCTTTATAAATGCAAGCCAATAATCCATCCAAAAACAAAAAAACCAATCGAAGCCAAATCACAGCAGTCCCTATTTACCTCCATAATAGCCACTACGACCATTTCTCATTTCCACCAAAGCTAGAAATAGAACTCTCAAGCAATCATCCAAAACAAAACATAATCAACAGTGATGCATTCCCAAACTCAAATCAGATCCCAGCAAAAAGCATCTCAAAAATCGAAACCCAACATTTTCAAACCTTAAACAAATTAAAAGTAAAAAAAAAAAAACCAAAACCTCAAACAAAAGAAAAATTTGAAGTCCGACCGCCGCACTTTTGCCGCTAAACCCCGCAACGCCATCACAAGGATTGTGCCATTCGCCATTCCCATCGTGCACCACTGCCGGGAATGCCCAGCCTCCACGCAGCCTCCCCACAACATCTCATCCAGCACCCTCCGTGACTAGCCTCGAGCCACCGTGAGAAGCCACTGCCTAAATCTGAGTGCCTCACCCGACGACGCAAAACCTAGGCCACGTCTTTCCCCCTCCGCGTCGCCATTGCTCATGCCAAGCCTAGATTAAGCTACCTCGAACACCGAGTAGCATAAGTGCCATTTCCAGCAACCACGCGAAGCCCGAAGAAAAGCTCAGTTGTTCACGACCTAGCTATCTCTGCCGTGCCAGTAGCACCAGCAAGGCTGCTGGGGAGCTCCACGCTTGAAGACTTCGCCACGGTAACCAGCCCTTGCGTGCCGCCCCCAACATGCGCTTCTGCCACCTGTGAGCATTTTGCAATAAGACAATAAGTACTAAGTAGGTTTAAAAGTATTACTCTTGAGTGGGTCAAAGTGTGGGTTTTAGATGTTGGGCTGGTAGGGGTTTGGAATTTAATCTTTAATTTCTTTTCCTTTCTTAAGCGTGGGTTATTTTCTTTTGAGTATAGGGGTTTAGTTGTTTGTTTGTGTTAATTTTATTTTTAAGTCAAGAGCCTTAGTTTATTCTATTTAGAATTTTGGGCTTTGTTTATTTAATGGTAGGAATTTGAGACTAACACTCTTTAGAAACATGATCCCACTGAATGCAAGCAGAGTGAAGAGTGGTGACTAAGTGAAATAGATGGGTTTTCTCATGAAGAAAAAGGTTTTCTCAGTGTTGGGTTCTTATTTTTTCCTTACTTCTTTCTATATCTCAAGTTTAATTATAAAAGAATTCTTTTTTCTTAGATTGATAAGTTTATTTTTTCAAAAATATTTTTTCTTTTTTTCTTTTCTTCTTTCTATATTATTTAAATTCTTAATTAAATCATTTAACTAACACATTTTTTAAAATTAGTCATTTTTAAAATTTTGAAAATTCATGTATAGCAGAGTAAAATAAAATTTGAGTTAGAATATAAAAGTTCCACAGTGAACGAATGATTTATAAAATGTGTGTGCTATGTGTGTATATATATGCTCAATAAAAATTTGCTCAAGTTTTATTCACTATTCAGATTTTGTTTCCATTTTCAAGGAAATACAACTACAATTTTAGTAACAAAACAAATTTCAAATTCAATTGAATATATATATATATATTTAGGATTAGTGTAGTTTAAGCATCTAATTAAAAGATTTTGAAGTTAAAATATCTATTTAAAACTAGCTAAAATATTAAAGTGTGGAAATGCTCATGTTTTCCCTACTTTATTAAAAAAGCAAAAAAAAAAAAAAAATAGTTAGAGGTAATACCAAGCTTTGTGCTGGTTTTAAAGAATCGCCATAATTTCATGGCCATTCCTTTCGCTAACATTATGGGGGTCATCAAAACCGCCATAATTTGCTGAATATTATATTATGACGGATTTTGGGAACTGCCCTAGCTAATTTTACTACCATAATTTCATGGTTTTTTTGTAGTGTGACCGATAAGTTGTAGACCAATCCTGGTTCTGACACATATGATAGGTGCAACCAGAGTCAAGCATCCAAGTATCACCAACTGAATTAGTTGATACTACGAGAACATTATCTGTACTTTCAGTAACATTTGCTGCATCACTTAAATCTTTGTCTTTTTTGTCTTTGAGCCTCGGACATTCTGTTTTCCAGTACCCTTCCTTCTTGCAATATCGACACCTACCTTTACGATGTCTCGACTTAAATCTAGACTTTCCTTTGCTACTACTCGATCCTATCTCCTTTGACTTCCCTCTAGCAACTAAGCCAACTGTAGTATCATCATGACTGCCAGTATCATACTCCATTTTGTCGCAACTTAAAAGTGTTGATTTAACCTTATCAATTTTCAAGCTTTCACAATCATATATGAGCGTTTCACGAAAGTGCTTGTAGAAAAGCGGTAAGGAGCAAATCAACATCATTGCTTGTTGCTTACTTGAAAATGTCTTATCCATATTTTTTAAATCTGTGACGAGTGACGTGAACTCAACTATGTGAGATCGAATTGATGTCCCTTCTGCCATGCGGAGCATGTACAAACGTTGCAATACATTGAGACGGTTAGCCACCGTCTTAATCATATATAATGACTCCAATTTTGTCCACAATGATTTTGCTGTTTTCTCTGAAAGGACTTCCTACAGCACATTGTCTGTAATGCATAACTGAATAATAGAAAGAGTCTTTTGATCAGCATCTTCCCATTTAAATTCTTTCATTGTCTCAGGCCTCTTTTCTTTGTCAGAAAGTGCTACTTTTACGCCTTCCTGTGCAAGAATAGCTATCATACGGACCTTCCATATTCCCAAATTAATGCGTCCAATATCAAATTTTAGAGTAGACATTTTTAAACAAAATAGCCCAAAACTCTATAAGAGCTCTAATACCATTTTGTTGTAAAATTGCAAGCCCAAAAGGTAGAAAGAAAGTAGTACAAAATTAATATGTGAAAGTGTAAAATAAATGATACCGGGAATTTACATGGTTCAGCTTAAAGGCTACGTCTACGGGTAAAAGGTGACAACCAAGCCAATTCATTATGGAAATATGATAGAGATACAAAAGGTGGATACACTCCACTCAACTCAAATCCTAAATATCTCACAATATTTTTCTCATCGATGTATACTCTCAATTCACTAAATTAGAGAGGCACAAAGGAAACGATAACTCTCTAATTAGAAATTGGATGAGAGGTTGGATTGCACTTGATGTTGTTGATCGAACTCAAGCTCCTTATATAGAGCTATTCCTACATATGTGACAAAAATATGTACAACTAGCTTGTAATGATGCGTTATCATTATGCTTGTAATGATGTGTCATTATTATCCTCACCTACCAAATGCATCATTATGCTCACCTGCCAAATGCCTGAAGGAATTCAAGCCACGTTAACAATTACTCATAGGATTGGTTTGAGAGTTGTACTAAGAACTAAGAATCCAGATGCATAATTCCGGCTCAGAATAAAAAGCTTAGGAGCTTGCCAAAAAGACAAGGGTCTTTGTCGGATTTGCAAGGGAAATCATAGGATGTTCATACATTTTGCCTTAAGATGCAACCTGGTAGCCGTTTGCGTTCTATGGATATAGAGTGAATTAGTACGCAGGATGATTCAACTTTTTATTCGATTGAGGATGTATGTTATTTTGAGTCAAAATCATTCACTTATCTCTTGATTTTGAATTTTTCTCATATTACACATAATTAGTTTTATTGAGGTGTATGTTAAGACACAAAAGAAATAGCACAGCGTTATTTGTGCATGAAAAATAATCATCATAAAAACGTTTTTAATAAAAGCGCATACCTTCGGCTTCTATAAGTCATCCAAATATTTTATGCCTAACAAACCGCTAAGGGCTTTTTGTCCTATTAAACACAAATAAATGTAATTAAAATGCACTTTTATACATAATTATATATAGTTTAAATTATAATTACAGAGTTTATATTGTATTATATCTTGAGCATTACTAAGAGTACTTCAATAACTTTAACACAGGAACAGACAAAGCAACAACTGGTCTACAACAACCTTTGAGAGATGAAAGCAAAAATCCCAATGCTAACGGTAGAATCTATGAAAGCATCCATCCAGAAGAGAAACATATGGCAACGGTTATAACAAAACCAGCAAATGCACCAAAACCAAATGGATAACCGATGATCTCCAGCTTCTGGTCATGAGGCTGAGCAGGCTTATCTGGTAGAGAAGGCATAGATCCTGAAGAACCATGATGGTAGTTGAGTCCCCTGTTCCCTTCAAAGCTTGTTCTTGGAAACGTATCAAACTGGCCCCCTGTTGGGATTTCCCCATGCAACTGATTATAGGACACATCAAACATGGATAAGAAACTCAGTTCCACTAATGAATGTGGTATTTCTCCTGTGAGTTTGTTGCGAGACAAATCCAAAGTCTCCAACATTGTCATTCCTGATAACTGGTAAGGAATAGGTCCTGAAAGGCTGTTCTCTTTCAGGTCCATGACATGTAGGCCTTTCAGGTTACCAAAACTTGGCCATATTGGTCCTTGAAGATTGTTGTGACTGAGGACTATAGATGGTCGGAAACTTGAAACTCTTTTGTACATTCTGCCCTTTACATTCCCAGCAGTGTAAAAGGGAAAGCCAGAAACAGTTGCATCTAGTGAGAAATTCCTGTACTGGAGGGTTAACAACATGGTCAAGCTATGTGGTATGCTGCCAGTGAAAGAGTTATTTGACAAGTCCAAGTAATAGAGATTGTCAAACTTTCCAATCCATGAGGGAATGTTTCCACTGAGATGATTCCATGACAGATCCAGCATCTGCACCATCTTGCATCCACTTAACCACTCAGGGATTGAACCTTTGATCTGACTGTTGGCAAGGACAAAAACCTTGAGCTTACTGAATACAAGATTTTGACCTTGTGGCATTTCTTCATTATGGAAGTTCAGTGTAAGGGCTAGTGTACTCAAGTTCTTGCAGTGACTTAAAATCTCTAGTGTTGCAGACAGATTATGCAGGCTGGAGTTTGAAAGTGAGAGTTGGGATAGAGACTGAAGATTCTTGAACTCAGCAGGAATAACAGAATTCATATGGTTACGGGCAAGATTGATTGCTTCCAATCTTAGGCAATTTGATAGACTACTGGGGATTGGACCATGGAAATTATTATTAGCAAGACCAAGGGAAGTAATATTTTTCATTGCAGAACAATTCAAATTAATTGAACCACTCAAAGAGTTGTTATTCAAAATGAGCATTTGCAGAGATGGAGAATTTACCAGTGTTTCTGATAACTGACCAGTAAATTTATTTGACCCAGCAGAGAAAACCTTAAGCCATGTGAGGCTCCCAAATATGTCAGGAAGAATCCCATAAAATCCATTATTCGAGATGTCCAATTGCACTAGATTTGAAAGTTTACAAACTCCCTCACTCAGTGGCCCAGATAACTTATTATCCTGCAGGTATAATACACTCAAATTTTGCAGCTGAAAGATAATCTCCGGAAGGCTTCCTGACAAACCGTTTCCATTGATGAAGAGACACTGAAGAGAGGAACAAGCACCCAAAATTTCAGGAATCTCACCAGAAAAGAGGTTACTCAACATTTTAAGTACTCGAAGCTGTTTCGAAAAGGTACATATAGCTCCATTTATAGTGCCACCAAAATTATTATTGCTCATGTCTATAACCTCCAAGTTTTCTAGATGAAACAGCTTATCAGGGAGAAAGCCTCGGAGGGAATTCTGAGAAAGGTTTAAAACTCTTAGTTCATCCAAACCTGCTAAGGAATCACAGATTTTTCCAGTAAGTCTTCTGCTTCCAAGTTCCAAGCGAGCCACCCTTCTTGTGCTACCAGGCAAGCCATCACATGTGACACCAGACCAAGTGCAATAATTAGGGGTGGTAGTGCTATTCCAGTCCAGAATAGCTTCTTCTAAGCAGTTAGAGAATCCAGTCAAGGCTTTCAAATCATTGGGATAATTACTTGTAAAGTTGTGGAGTTCATTAGAACATGTTCCAAAACTGATCAATGACATCAAAGGGAAAGACAAAAAGAGGCTGAGAAATGCCGTTGAGTGGAAAAGTCAAGAAAATAGTGCATCGAAGACTCTTCTGAGAAACCAGTGCTCCTTAATGACTTATCTGAGTTATCTCAGAGCACATGGCATTTCAGGGCCCAGGATTAGTTGGTCCCCTGGTTGGTGACCAATTTGTAAATGGATTTAAATTGTTGGATGTGAAAAATTTCTTATCTAACGGCTAAATTCTAAACACATGGATATTTGAAGTGAACTTGCTAATGAGTCTTTGTTCTATATTTTTTTTACACACGAGCCCCTTGCTCAGTCATGTAGGACTACGAGCCTACTAGGGCCATCAGCAAGGCATTCTCATACTCTCAACTTCCGCCTCCTTCATCATTGTTGTCTTCGCTGCCGCCAGCCTCCTGTCGCTTCCTCTTTAGCAACTTCAACGGCCAAACGTTTAGCTTTCGCTGCGCAAGTTCAGGTACCCCCTCTCTCTCTCCCCTCTTTTCATCGCACCTTCGCTAGCTCCATCGTGGCTTCGTCCTCCTCCATTCGTCGCACCACCGCACTTCAGCCCAAACGCCGTCATCTCGAAACCACGCTGCACTTGTTGTCCGGAGCCCGTTGCCGCTACTCCGCTGTGAAGTTGCCGAGATTTGTGTTAACTTGTCTCACTTCTCTTTTTGTGTGCAGAATAAAAGATAATTTAAAGTCAAAATTTTGCTTCTGAGACAAGTTAAAACCTATAGTAAAAGTTAATAGTATATATATATATATATACAAGCTAACGTGACACTGTTTATATAACAAGTTATTAGAGAGACTAATTTAATTCCATTTATAAAATTTAAGGGATCACAATGAGATTTTTTAAATTTCAAAACCTAATGCAAATCTAAAGGAGTGTTATTGAATCTCAGCGAAATTGTTGTTCTTACACGCTAAGTGCTGGGGTATGGAAATCCATTTATAAAATTGTTGTGAGGGTTTTGAGATGGGAACAGCCAAGTCCTGAAGCTGGGCCTGAATCCTGCGACGAGTTGTTGTTGTTTAATGAATTCAGAGCTGGCAACGGAGGAGGGATTTTAACACTTATTCAGCAGGAGACAGCAAACAGGGTGATATATAGTCTTAGTAAGTGGCAACTTCGACTTGTTAGTTTACCCTTGTACCCCTGCCCTGCCCTTAATTTTGCTGTTGAACCTTTTTATATACTTTTCATTTATAATATCATTTTTGTTTTACTTTTGGGTCTGATTCGAAGTTTTGTAAACCCATGTAATAAACTGTGTTGCATATTTTGGTTCTAAAGACTTTTAGATGTAAGCATGAAAATGGGTTTGGCCCATAAACCTACGTATTTGACCATACCTATGATATGATGTGATGTGAATCAAATGCTTAATATAACTTATTCTAAGATTTTCGGAATTAATTTACCTCTCTTATGAGCTTGATTTTTTGAGGAAAAGAGGAGGAGACAAACACACCCTTATGATATCCATAAGGTTGGACAACTTGAAATCCATGATTTCAATCAAACCCAACACTTAAAAATGCAAGTTAAATTAGACTTGCAGGTTGAGTTGAGAAATAACTTTGTAAACTTTTGATGAACACAAAATCAATTAGGGATTGAATTTTATACTTGATTTGCAAGTATCTACCTTGTTCCAACCTGCTTGGGTAGGGTTTTGAACCCATCTCATAATGGATAGGTTGGATAAGGTGAAAAAATTAGTGAAAGTAAGGGTGTGTTTGAGTTGAAGGGATACTGGATCTTATCATCCCATACTCACATGCAACTTTCTTTTTAATTAAGACAAAATTATTCTTTCTTGATTCTAAATCACATCTTATCTCCCACTCTTATTTGCTTGTACTCTTATATTATCACAGCGTTATCTATAGTTCACCTCTACCTATACAATTTGCTTCTCCATCCACACTTCTATTTTGTGATGCTTTTGTCTTGCACTGTTTCCACTGTTGTTGTAGTGGGTAAAGTAGTTGTTTAATTTATGAAAAGTTGCTTTACAGTAGAGCCCTCAAAAGGGATCAAATGTGTCAACTATGTGAATAACATGAATATTAACTCCCCATTGTGTCCCTGCTTTCTCAATGTCGCACACCCTCCCCTATTACTCATTTCTTAGTTTCACAATACCACTGGATTGCAATCCACCACTATTTTGAGTTTGTGGTTTATGCAATTTGTGACTATAATGAAAGGAAAATGGATGGAAAAGGAGGAAGATAAATCAACGACAATGTGTTTTAAATTATTGTTTTTATCTACTACTCGACTAGATCATGGACTCATAGGTGTTTCAAATATGGAAGGACAATGACAATATTTTTCATGGTCATGTGCGAGGCAAAGGATTTAGTGTCATGTGCTTTCCTTCTATTTTTTTTTTTTTTGCCCAATTATGTCATGGGCATGACCATTGATAACTCCATGAATTAGAGTTATATAGCATTTAATTTGGCTTTAACTACTAGATTAGTTTGTAATTTCAAACTTATGATTTGTTTGATTAAGAAGAGAAAATGAAAGGAAAGAAAATTAAGATGAAATAGAAAATAAAGAGAAAATTTTGTTTTCTTTTCTTTTGTTTGAATGTAGAGAAAATGAGGGAAAATAAACATTATAGTTTTCATAAAATGACAAGCATATCCTCAACAAATATAAATATATTTTTAAATAAAATAGTATATGCAATATATGATAAAATATAAGCATACTTTTTATTATATGTATTTCATAATTAGATATATTTATTATAAATTTTATTATATAAATAAACATATTTTTTTTAAAAAAAATAGTATTGATCATTCATGTATTTCTTTATTTATTTTCTTGAGGTACATATTTCCTTTTTTTTTTTTCAATGACAACAAAGGTTAAATTCATTAAGGGCAATAGTGTAAAATTGCTACTTTTCCATTCTTTGTCCTCATTTTCTTCCCAAACGAGGGAGGAAAACTTGCAAGTGGGCTCTGCATTGATGAGGACTACGCTATAGAGAATAGGTCAAAACTTAAATAAATATGTAAATGTAAATCATGATAAACATTGTGCCGAGTTGATTGGCATAGATCCTAGATGAATGCTTCTAAGATTATTTTCCCATGGACTGGAGGAGGAGAATTGTGGGGTCTAGTTACTTTGGAAAAATGAAAAAGAAGGAACGAATTTTTCAAATGTGCATAGTAGAATGGTTGGAGAAAAAATTACAAACAGTGCACACGTGAAGAAATTTTCTTCTGCGATGCCGAAGTTTTGTAGTGTATTTACACTGAAAGAAACCTTTCTAAATAGAGGTGCTTCATCCAGTTGAAGAACACACCAAGCACCGAGAGTTAGAAAGTTGTAGAGTGAAGAGAGATACACTAATAGTGTGTTATTTTCTAAGAGTGAAAAGGAAAAATAGAAAGCATGAGGAAATCCCAGAGTTTTGTAGTGCATTTACACTGGAAGAAACCTCTATAAATAGAGGTGCTTCATCCAGATGAAGAACACACCAAGCACCGAGAGTTAGAAAGTTGAAGAGTGAAAAGAGATACGCTAATAGTGTGTTATTTTCTAAAAGTCAAAAGGAAAAATAGAAAGCATGATTAAATTTCAGAGAGTGTAGAATGTGAGTAAGTACATTAGGAATATTTTGGATATCATTTCTATTACTCCTTGGTATTGCAAAATTGTAGTATTTGAATAATAGGGTTCTCACTGTGAAACACTATATTTATCTTTTGGGTGTGAGAGTGTGGAAAAAATATTTTGTAATTATCTTGAATATAGTGAAATATTTTTCAAAATTTGTCCCATGATTTTTCCTCTAGTATTTGGGGTTTCCATGTTAAAATTCGGCGTTTCATTTTCTTTTGACTTTGCACATATTTATTATTGTTGCAATGTGTGAATTGATATATTTAATTAATCATATTTATTGGGATGATCATTGCTATACTGCGGCATCATTTAATTACACTGTGAATTGATCCATGAGTCCACCAGTTATCTTTCCCAACACATATATCATTCCTCTTTGTCGTTTGATTGAGGAAGAATGTTGGTCAATTAGTCAATTGTTGTGATCAGTGCTACGATTCATTATGGGTATTGTGTTTAGAAAAGTAATTTTAGAGGAAGTGATAGGAAGGTTGATTCATGTTTGATAAATCTCAGGGTCAATTTTGCTGATGTTTTTCATTTCTACAGTGGATCAAAATTCGCCTACCTTGACCAAGATCTTGGTACTTTCGGAAGTACAATGATATTTGGATATTCAAAAATGGGTGTTCATTTGAACGTCCATCAAATCTAAAGGTAGAGAAATAAATGTGTTATTTGTATTTATTGAGTATGGAATATCATATCAACTCACACTCTATCCATTACTGAATAGGATGTGGACCCCATCAAGTAAGGTTTACATTTCATTCAATGGTGAATACGGTATGAATCAACACAGTGTCCCACGTACAATGCACATATAATGAATACACATAACACTTGAAAAACATTGTTAGTATTCAAATGTGATGCATGCTTTATGTCTGTCATATCCAGATTAGATGTTGATCTTTAGTGTGTAGGAAGCATTGAAAATAAAAAATAAAAAACTGTTTATCAACACATATTGTTACCTCCTCTTTGGTGACTTCAACCATTCTTCTTCTCTTTTCTTTTTATTTTTTGGATGAACCAAAGTCATTCATCTCCGAAAATAGTGACTAATCTTTTTAAAATGCAGTGCTCACAGACATGAATATTGTTTCTCCTGAACCCCTGACTAGATGGTTAAGGAGTTCAGCTAGTTATCAACTACGCTAACACTCGTGGTTCCTTGTTTTTGGTTTTCATGATGGATTTGAATATTGTATCCATAGGTGGCTAAATTATTTTAGCCTAGAGTGAACATGTAACTTAGTGAATGATGATGTATTGACATCTATCGTGTTTGATTGAACCCTCTATTTCAGTTGAGTTTTTATTTTTATGCTTAATCCTCTCTGATTGATTTGATTATTCATAGGATTGATTTTAGTCTTTAGAGTTGTGCTAGGAGCTAAGAATCCAGATACATAACTCCGGCTTAGAGTAAAAAACTTAGGAACTTGCCATAAAGATCAGGGACTTTGTCGGATTTGTAAGGGAAATCACAGAATTTTCATACATTTGCCTTAAGATGCAATTTGATATGCCGTTTGCATTCTATGGATATAGAGTGAATAATTACGCGGGATTATTCAACTTTTTATTCAACTGAGGTTGTATGTTAAGTTGAGTCGAAATCATTCTCTTATCGCTTGATTTTGAGTTTGACTTGTCATGATGATACACAATAGTAATTTGCTCCACTGAGTGGTGCATGATAACGCAAAGAAATAGCTCAACGTTATTTGTGCATAAAAAATAAGGTTATTTATTTTTTATGCGCGGTGTTTTAATTTAACAACTCATCATGTATTGGATTGTGTAGAAATTGACATAAATATGGTGTGCAAATATTACTATTGGTGATATTTGATTTAAAACATAATATTTTTTATTATCTAAATCTTATCATTGGTAAGATTTTATTTAAAAAATAATATTTTTATTATTCAAATCTTGTTGTCATTAGCGAGATTTGAGTTAAAAAATAATATTTTACTATTAAAATATTATTATCGATAATACTTGATTTAAAAAATTATATTTTAATACTGGAATCTTGTCATTGGTGAGATTTGCTTTTAAAAAATCCTATATTCTTGTAAATAACTATAAAAACTAATATTGTGACAAATTTTGAATGCAAATCTCATATAAAAAAATGTTCCAAAAAATAATCATCATAAAAACATTTTTAATACCTTCAGCTTCCATTAGTCATCCAAATATTTTACGCCTAACATCAAACCGCTAAGGGCTGTTTGTCAGCACAAATAAATGTAATTAAAACACGCTTTTTGTACATAATTACATATGGTTTAATGTATAATTACGGAGTTATTATTGTATTATATCTTGAGCATTACTAAGAGCACTTTAATAACTTCAACACAGGAACTAGCTAGGCAATAACTAGTCTAAAACAATCTCTGAGAGATGAAAGCAAAAATCCCAATGCTAACGGTAGAATCTGTGAAAGCATCCATCCAGAAGAGAAACATATGGCAACGGTTATAACAAAACCAGCAAAAGCACCAAAACCAAGCCGGTGGGACGAGCAAACATCTCTAGGCCGATTCCCTGGGACAAGCCGGTGACTATTGCGACTCTGTCTTGGAGCCGGCGAGACTGTGGTTGTTGTTGTTGTGGAGTAGCCATCTGGTCTTCGTTGCTTCTTCTGTTGTGTTCTATCTCTCTGCGTGGCACGGGGAAGTGGCGAAGGAAGGAAGGAATGATATGTGGACTCAAAATGGAGACTGGTTTGGGGCACTAGTCAGGAAAGAGGCAGAGTTGATCCAATGAATGAAAATAAAAATATAATAAAATAATTATGAACTCATCATTCTTCTATCTATATCTATCTTTGATGAATCCCAAATGAGTTCACGAGTGCATATATCATTCCCCTTTTGTCGTTTGATTGAGGAAGAATGTTGGTCAATTACTCAATTGTTGCGCTAGGTTTTAGGATTCATTGTGGTTCCGTACTACTACATTGTGTTAAGAATGGATAATTTTAACTATCAAACATATTGCATTGGGTTCAGATATCAGCATTGACAAATGTCAGCTTATATTTCGGCCCATAGTCCACCGTATCGCAAAATAATTCGGCTAGCCCCTAGCCATATTATGTTCAAATTGCTTTTCCGCTCAAGTTGCCTTGGAATTTGCATCGTCTTCCTGCTTTGTCTTTTCTCTTTTTTTGGTATGTTTTTTACATGTGAGTGTCCAGTAAATATTTTTATTTCACACACTTTTTCATTTGCGGAGCTAGAAAATGCTCTTTGTCAATCTATAAATCCAAACACTCAAGAAAGTGGCATATATAAAATACAGATGCCCATCCTTGATTTTTGGTGGCTTCATAAACTATCAAGCTATTGGTTGCCATAAAATTCGCTTAACAACATGGCAGGTGAGTCTAAGTCGAGGCTAGGGGATCAAGCGCGTGGGTTTTGCCATGGAAGGAACAAATATCCACACCTAGCAGATTATGTACCTTATGTTTTTCTATTTTTTGGTGATCTCAATGAATAATCTGCTTCTCGCAGATTATGTTCCTCTACTCACCCCTATCTAGTTACTCCAGAAAGGACATATTTTGATATCAAACCTCTTCTACGTCCATATTAAAATTATTTCCCCATTTGAACGTCCCTCAAATTTAAAGGTGGAGAAAATAGGTTAATAAGAATGAGTAGATTCACATGTCAGTCCAATGATGATTAAAAAAAAAAAAGGCAGTATTCTTACTAAAATATGGTAAAGTATTGTTAGTATTCGAATGTAATGCATGCTCTATGTCTAACATGTGCAGATTAGATGTTGATCTTTAGTGTGTAGGAAGCATTGAAAATAAAAATTGTTTATCATCCCGTATTGTTTCTGCCCTTGTAGCTACTTCAACCATTTTTCTTCTCTTTTTTTTTTATTTTTTGGATCAACCAATGGTATCCATTGTCAAAGCAATGACTAATTCTCTCGAGATATAGAGTTTACAAATGTAGGTATTGTCTCTTCCCACAAGATCCTCTCCATATACACCGCTAGAAATCAAACCTATAATTAAATGGTTAAGGATTCCAGCTACTTACCAATTATGCTAAACTTGATTCTCTTTTCTTTATGTTTCCATTATGGATTTGAATATTGTATTCATGAGTGGCTAAACTACTTTAGCACAGAGTGAAAATATAACTTAGTGAATGGTTGACATCCATCGTGTTTGATTGAATATTTTCTATTTCAATTGAGTTTTTATTTCTATGCTTAATACTTTTATGATTACTTTGATTACTCATAGGATTGATTTGAGAGTTGTGCTAAGAACTAAGAATCCAGATACATAATTCTGGCTTTTGCTTACCTACAGTTGTTGGTCCATGTAGTTTATGCAGTTGGCCACAATATTCAATAGAAAGTTGATAGCTGGATGGTGAGTTCAATTATTTTTAAAATGAAAGAAATGCAAATGACTGGTTTACCCTTTCTTTACTTTCTCATCCTCTCTCCCTTGAAAATCCCGTATTCTTTATCAACCCTTGCAACACACTTCCCTTAAATAGTGTGAGCATTTCGAATGCTCCCATGGAACTGCCTTATTGCACCAATGGACTATTTATGCCTGTACTACCACCAGCTGCACACAAAAAAAATAAAAAAAAACATACGCAATACAACAAAAGAAGACACAGAGAAATACTACCACCATTCCATTGAGTTTAATTCCCAAAAAGGAGCAATCTTGATAATGTTCACGAAACTGGAAATATGAGAGGGATGAAATTTTCTAATTTTGTTGTTACCTTTTAAGATCTTGTTGGTGCCTTCAATGGTATATGAGTCCAAGTCCTTTCTCCTTGGCCTAGTTTTTGCCATGTGTGAAGGTCCTCCGAGCTCTGTTTAAAGGGATGATGAAAATGGGGGTTGTGGATTGTCCAAGGTTTGAATCTTCAGCAATGGAGATAATGGTTAGAATTTTGACTTTTTTTTTTTTTAATTGAAGCCCCTCATTTTTCGTTTGTGTGAGTGTGTATTTTTTGGTCGAATAGAAACAGAGGACTCCTAACTTTTTTTTTTTTTTTCACTTTCACGAAGAAGAGGAGGAGGCATGATATCAGAGAGTGCAGCCACAGTCCTATGAGAGAGAAACAGTATAGCAGGGAGGAAGTCGTTGTCCTGTAAGAGAGAGAAGCAATGCTAGACAAGTATAGATTGGGTAAACACGTAATTTAGATTTTTTTTTTCATTTTAAAAATAATTAGACCCACCATCCACTTGTCAACTTTCTATTGAATGTTGTGTCCAACTGCATAAACTGCATGGACCAACAACCGTAGGTGAGCAATCGCCAAAGCTTAGGAACTTGCCAAAAAGACAAGGGTCTTTGTCGGATTTATAAGGGAAATCATAGAATGTTCATACATTTTGCCAAAAAATGCAACCTGGTAGCCGTTTGCGTTCTATGGATATAGAGTGAATTAGTATGCGGGATGATTCAACTTTTTATTCAATTGAGGTTGTGTGTTATTTTGAGTGAAAATCATTCACTTATCTCTTGATTTTGAATTTTTGTCATATTACACAGTTCTATTGAGGGGTGTATGTTTACACACAAAAGAAATAGCACAACGTTATTTGTGCATAAAAAATAATCATCATCAAAACGTTTTTAACAAAAGAGCATACCTTCGGCTTCTATAAATCATCGAAATATTTTACGCCTAACAAACCGCTAAGGGCTTTTTGTCTTATCAAACACAGATAAATGTAATTAAAATACGCTTTTGTACATAATTGTATGTAGTTTAAATTATAATTGCAGAGTTATTCTTGTATTATATCTTGAGCATTACTAAGAATACTTCAATAACTTTAACACAGGAACTAGCTAAGCAATAACTAGTCTACAACAACCTCTAAGAGATGAAAGCAAAAATCCCAATGCTAACGGTAGAATCTATGAAAGCATCCATCCAGAAGAGAAACATATGGCAACGGTTATAACAAAACCAGCAAAAGCACCAAAACCAAATGGATAACCAATGATCTCCAGCTTCTGGTCATCAGGCTGAGCAGGCTTATCTGGTAGAGAAGGCATAGATCCTGAAGAACTGTAATGGGAGTAGAGTCCCATGTTCCCTTCAAAGCTTGTAATTGGGAAAGTATCAAACTGGCCCCCTGTTGGGATTTCGCCATGCAACTGATTATAGGACACATCAAACATGGATAAGAAACTCAGTTCCACTAATGAATATGGAATTTCTCCTGTGAGTTTGTTGTGAGACAAGTCCAAAATCTCCAACATTGTCATTCCTGATAACTGGTGAGGAATGGGTCCTGAAAGGCTATTCTCTTTCAGTCCCATAACATGTAGGCCTTTCAGGTTTCCAAAACCTGGCCATATTGGTCCTTGAAGCTTGTTGTGACTAAGGACTATAGATGTTCGCAAACTCGAAACCTTTTTGTACATTCTACTATTCCCACTAGTGTAAAAGTGCAAGCCAGGAATAGTTCTTCCACTTTCATCAAATGAGAAATTCTTGTACTGGAGGCTCAACAGCATGGTCAAGCTCTGTGGTATGCTACCAGTGAGAGAGTTGTTAGACAAGTCCAGGTAATAGAGATTTTCAAAGTTTCCAATCCATGAAGGAATGCTTCCACTGAGATGATTCCATGCCAAATCAAGCACCTGCAGCTTCTTGCATCCGCTCAACCACTTTGGGATTGAACCCTTGACCTGAGTGTTGGCCAGGACAAAGACCTTGAGATTACTGAATGCGAGAGTTTGATCTTGTGGCATTTCTTCATTGTAGTGGTTCAGTGTAAGGACAAGCATACTCAAGTTCTTGCAGTGACTTAAAATCTCTAGTGTCGCAGACAGATTATGCAGGCTGGAGTTTGAAAGTGAGAGTTGGGTTAGAGACTGAAGATTCTTGAAGTCAGCAGGAATAACAGAATTCATACGGTAACGGGCAAGATTAATTGATTCCAATCTTAGGCAATTTGATAGATTACCGGGGATTGGACCATGGAAATGATTAGCAGCAAGGCCAAGGGAGGTGAGATTTTTCATTGCAGAACAATTCAAATTAATTGAACCACTTAGAAAGTTGTTGTTCAGGATGAGCACTTGCAGAGATGGAGAATTCACCAGTGTTTCTGGCAACCGACCAGTGAAGTTATTTGACTCAGCAGAGAAAACCTTAAACCTTGTGAGGTTCCCAAAGATATTTGGGAGAATTCCAGAAAAAGCATTGTCGGATATGTCCAATTCCTCTAGGCTTGAAAGTTTACCAACTCCCTTACTCAGTGGCCCAGATAGCTTGTTATCCTGCAGGTCTAGAACACACAAATTTTGCAGCTGAAAGATACTCTCCGGAAGGCTTCCTGACAAAGAATTTCCATTGACGGCTAGATGCTGAAGAGAGGAACAATCACCCAAATTTTCAGGAATCTCACCAAGAAACAAGTTTCTTGACATATTCAGTACTCGAAGCTTATTTGAAATGGTACAGATTGATGCATTTATAGTGCCCTGAAAATAGTTATTGCTCAAGTCTATCACCTCCAAGTTTTGTAGATGAAACAACTTATCAGGAAAAAAGCCGCTCAAGAGATTCTGAGAAAGGTTTAAGACTCTTAGTTCATCCAAACCTGCTAAGGAATCACAGACTTCTCCATTAATTTTTCTGCTTCCGAGTTCCAAACGAACCACCCTTCTTTTGCCTTCACTAGGCAAGTCATCGCATGTAACACCAGACCATGTGCAGTAATCAGGGGAGGTGGAGCTGTTCCATTCCAGAATAGCCGATTCTAAGCAGCTAGAGAATCCAATCAAGGCTTTCAAATCATTGGGATCACTTGTGAAGTTTTGGGGTTCATCAGTACCAGCCCCAAAGCTGATCAGTGACATCAAAATGGCATACAGGCAGAGACTCAGAAATGCCATTGAACTTAGGTACCTACCATGTAAAGAACATGAAAATAGAGCCACCAAGGCCTCAATAAGTGCTAATCAATGACTAATCTGATTTATATCAGAGCATAGTGATGGCAAAATTGATAGGAAACGACATATATACTAGAATTTTTTTTCTTCCCTATTGGGGTGGGAGGGAGGGATTTCTTGTGAAGTTAGTAACTTGTTTTTACTGAGTCCTTAGAACGAAAAGTTGTTCCTAATCTTTTCTTCAGATAAGTATAGAATTGGGATTTGGGAACATAATTAATACTTCCCTTAATTTATAAAATGGCAGATAATTCTTGGAATTTCTGTTTTTTCTAAATAGACAGTTGGAAGTTGATGAAGACACTAACATTGGCGAGACCTAACATTATTTATGAAGAATACTCTCAAGAATGATGAAAAAATTAAAAGAAAACAATATAAATTAATGATGTATATGTTAAATAAAAAATCATTTATATATTATTACATGACAAATTTTATAGAAAATAATTTTTTTTATAAAAGAAATAACATTTTTGGCTTCTATTAAAGGTACTTATGGCTAAAAATTTGGAGGTGACCACCGTAAAGAGTAGTTACTCATAAAGGAGACTTAAACAATGAAAACATAATTTTTTACTTTAAAATGAGAAATGATATTAATAAAATACGACAAATAGTTGGTGTTTGAGTGTTTAACAGAGGCACATATAAGACTTGGAGAGTACGCAACGTCAGGCAGGGTTCACGTGACCATATGTCACTTGATTATTGAATGACTAAAACCCCCCAACATCGGGATTTATTTATAGGAATAAATTAATCCCTCTCATTTAAAATTTTTTATCACAGCTCCTCAAATTTCATAAATTGAGGGAAGTTAAGTTCCTTTGTTAAGTTGTTATCTTAGTCATTAATAGAAATATTTATATATTTTGTTAACTTGATTATCTTTATTATTAGTTTTTATAAAAGACAATTTGAAGTCAAAATTTTTCTTCTGAAACAAATTAGGACCCACAGTAAAACTTAATAGTATATATATATACAAGTTAACATGACACTATTTATATGACAATTTATTAAATGGACTACCTTATTTTCATTTATAAAATTTAAGGGATCATGATGAGATTTTTTAAATCTCAAAACCTAATGTAAATGTAAAGGACTGCCATTGAATCTCAATGAAATTGTTGTTCTTACACGCTATGTGCTGGGGTATGGAAATCCAAAGGTTTGACAAAGGGCACACACAAGGTATAGTGGTTCTACAATACAACAGCCCGGTTACCGTCATCACATGAATATTAGTTAGTATATTACATCGCTTCAATACTGAATTTCAACGAAGTTGATTTTCTAACGTGTTGCTGGGTTCCAACTTCCGAGTGTTATCCACCCACCTCCATTTACTAAAACTCGGATGTAACCTTTTCCATGGATCTTGCATGATGGATTTCATTTTTCATCTTGTTTGACAAAAGATGAGCTCAATAAAAACAATTGTTAAGAACATCATTGCACGTCAAATTTTCCACGCCACATTCGAACAAGTGATTGATTATAAGTACCTAGTAATCTGTACGTAAAACATTAAACATGATAATCGATTATGTTGACTAGCGTGTAAAATGTTTTCGAATTTTGATACTGAAAGTGTGCTCCCTGTGATTCATAATGGCAAGGAAATAAATACCTCCAACCGCCATAGTGATTGAATTGCAACTTTTTTTCTAGTTCTGAAACACCAACATGGGTATCTCAGAAATCAACTTCACAGTCACACGAGTACCCCTTCTAATTGTTAGCAATGTTATTAGATATAATGAGTTTTGAACATGCCTAGACGATTTAAATAGAAAATTAGTTCCTCTTTAGGTACAAATGCATGATACCGCTGAATTTTAGTTAACGTAAAATTTACCTCCTGACTTTTTAAAATATGCATCACGACACCCTGAACTTTTTAAACTGTGCAAAAAAAACCCCTCAATATATTTTGGCAACTAATAAAGGTAAGATTTATAATATTTCTAATTTGTACAACCCGACACCTTGTCCACGAATACTAGATGCAATTAACCCCCTAATTTTTTTATTGAATGCAACGTGACACCCTGCTATAACTTAAATTTTTAGGGGTTTTTTGCACAGTTTGAAAAGTTCAGATGTCATAATGCACTGTTTGTAAAGTAAGGGATTTTTTCCACAGTTTGAAAAGTTTAGGATGTCATAATACACATTTTAAAAAGTTGGGATTTAAATTACACACGACCTAAAATTCAAGGGATAAAATGCATTTAACCCTTCCTTTTATGAGAACATTCTCTTCTTCAATTATTGGATAATCTCACTCTCTTAATTTTACTCAGCAGCTAGTAGAGTGTCAGCAAATTTCTTTTTAAAATGAGTCAGCAAATCTGACATAGTATAGAAGTGATTTAGTGAGGAAAATGTGGGACTAGTTCAAGTAAAATTCAATTTTTTTTTTCGTGGGTGTTTCAGGATATTTATCGCTAGACACAGCTGTTCAGTAACTAATCTCTTTGCATATTGTAGGCTCATTTAAGAGGTAAATATTTATCATGGGTTTTAAAGCTATTATATTCTTCCATCTCCTAGGCGAAATCGAACCTTTAATACTTGTTTAAATTTAAATTTTAAGTTTAAAGATGTAATATTCTCCCATGTGGTTCAGTATTTCTTAAAATCTATAATCAAGTTTCTATGTTTTATGAAAATTTTCAATTAAATCTCTATAATTTAACAATTCGTGTGATCAAGTCTTTATAATTTTGTATTGTATATGGACCTGATTGAAAATTTTTATACAATACAAGGACTTGATTAAAAACTTTTGTATAGTATAGGAACTTGATTATAACTTTTTTATGCTACAATATATGATTGAAAATTTTTATACAGTATGGAGACTTGATTATAAAACCATAAATATCTAATTAAAAATTAAGTGAAAATCTCAACTATAATTAAACCAAAATATTATGCCTATTCATCATATTCATGCATGTGTTTCAACATCCAAGTATTTGCACAAGGAGTTTTCTTGTAAGATTTGTAAAGCAAATAGTATTACTTAAAACAAATTGTCAGATAAAAAACCAATAAGCACACACTGGGTCAAATAACCTTATGTATTTTATATTTTTTTCATTTAAGCAATAATATTTGTACATCACCAAACTTCCACTATATACTTATACCACACTAGAAAGCTTCTCTCATCCACCTTCCCTCCAAAAGCTTTTGTTGTCTTTCTCTTTGTCTCGTTTCTCTCTCTCACCCTCTTACAAAGAGAACAATCTCCTGTAACTCATAGCTCTTGTTCATGGTGGCTCACAAGAGGATGAGGAGGAGAAAGAGAATCAAACGTTATTGACAACACACAAAGGTTTATATTTGTGCTTGCACATACCGACCAATGCCTTTGTATACAATAGGCCTAAAAAACAGAGCATACTGTTGAGGTTAAGTGTGAGAGGTGAAATCTCATATTGGTTAAGAATGGACTAAGTGAGTAGTATATAATATAGGAGGAGCTATGACTCATTGCCTTAAGGTTTGGGGTCAAGATGTGGCGTTCGACCCGGTATTGTGGTGCTCTCACTTAACCCATTGGTTGTACCTCCCCCTGTTGGGCTTCCCCGCCCTAGCAGTAGTATCAGAGCCAAGGTTGGACTCAGTTCCTGGAAAGGTACAAACTGCGAGTGGTAGGTGCTGGGAAGAGTGGTTGGCTAATGGGGAAGCAATGTGGTGGGTCTTACACTTGAGGGGGAGATTGTTGAGGTTAAGTGTGAGAGGTGAAGTCTCACATTAGTTAAGAATGGACTAAGTGAGTTGTATATAATGTGGGAGAAGGCATGACTCATTGCCTTAAGGTTTTGGATCAAAATGTGGCATTCGGCCAGGTATTGTGGTCCTCTCAT
Source organism: Dalbergia cultrata (assembly GCA_031216105.1). NCBI lineage: Eukaryota > Viridiplantae > Streptophyta > Magnoliopsida > Fabales > Fabaceae > Dalbergia > Dalbergia cultrata. The sequence continues at coordinate 20,949,718 of CM062353.1, read as the reverse complement.
TTAGCCCATTGGTTGTACTTCCCCCTATTGAGCTTCCCCGCCATTGTAATTTGGCAATGACCATGGTTTTTCTCTTGTTTTGGAGTTTTCCACATTAGATTTTTGTTTTGTGGTTATGTTCATGTTTTATTTCTCTGTTTATGGTGGTCCTCAAGGAGGGAAAGTGACCTATTTTTCCCAACAAGTGGTATCAGAGCTTTGGTTCGATGGGATTTATTTTTAATATGCTATGTGGTTGCAGCTTAGTCTGATCTTCCACATCAGAAAATAATTTCTCCTTGGTGTTTGAGAATCATCCTTGGTTGCTATTGCTGGAAGGTTGATTTACGCTATTCTAGTACACAGTTGCAACAATGTCATATTTTTCAAGTGTTGTGAAGTATGACATAGAGAAATTTAATGGAAGAATCAATTTTGGCTTGTGGCATATACAAGTCAAGCATGTGCTAATACAAGCAGGTTTGCACAAGGCATTGAAAGAGAAGATCGTCAATATGGATGATCAAAAATGGGAGGAACTGGATTTGAGAGCAGCAAGTGCAATCCGTCTGTGTTTGGCTAAGAATGTTCTTGCAAATGTGCAAGGAATATTAACAGCGAAGGAACTTTGGAAGAAGCTTGAGGGGTTATATCAGGCAAAAGGCATCTCAAATTGGTTGTTGTTGAAGGAGCAATTTCATAATCTATGCATGAATGATAACATGAAAGTCTCCGACCATGTTGGTACTATCAATGGCATTGTGTTTGAATTAGAGGCTATTGGAGTGAAGATTGATGATGAAGATAAGGCACTAAGACTTATATTATCTCTTCCGTCTTCCTATGAGCATATCAAACCTATATTGATGTATGGGAAGGAAACTCTGAATTTTGAAGAAGTTTCCAGTAAAGTCATTGTTGAAGAAAGAAGAATGAAAAATGAGGGTAGCACTTCATCAAATTCAGTGTTGGTAGCTAGAAGTGACACTTATGGGAAAAGGAATCGTGAAAGGAGTGTGACATACTGGAAATGCGAAAAGCCTAGGCATGTAAAGAAAAATTGTCCAAGTGGCGCAGTGTCGGAAAAAAGACTCTCAATATGATGCTTTCCATGTTGCTCTCCTAGTAGGAGAGGATGATGTTTACTAGAAGATAAGAAGTGTATCCTCATGGCATTACCGCACTGCTATGGAAGAGGGTAAGTTGTTGCTAGCGGATTCACAGTTGCACACGGGCATTGGTTTGCATTGAGATACAGGGTGTGTGGTGGGGATTATGTCGATGGCTGAGAAACTTTCATAGAAAGCCATCATGGAAGTTGCACCATAAATTTTTAACAAGGTTTCGACATGTGCCAAGGTGAAATTCTTGGAATTGTCTCATTCCAAGTAAGTATACTTTTTATGGTGGAGTATGATAGTTCTTTGAACTATGATTGTCGGTGTAGATAATGGAAGTTGAAGATGTGTTCATTTCAATCAAGGTGGAGATTGTTGGTTTTTTATTAAAATAAAGCATCTTGGAAGAAGTCCTACATCGCCCAGGAATGAAAGAGGAGAGGGAAGCTTCTTGTAACAAGTCCCACATCACCCAGGATTATAAGTGGAGAGGGGAGGTTATGGCTATAAATATAGACCCAAGTTCTTTGTTTCAACTTGCACCAATCGGAAACACTTTAAGTTTGTATTTGACTTTTCTTTCTTCCTCTGTACTCTTTGAGTATTGTGAGGTGTAGTTCAGATATTCGCTTTGGAAAGTGTAGATGTACTGGGGGTGTGGGTGTTTGAGTGAGAAGTCAATGTGTTGTAAAAATTTTCACATAGTGCTATTCTCTAGTTGTCATTTGGCAATGGTCGTGGTTTTTCTCCAATTTTGGAGTTTTCCATATTAAATTCTTATTTTGTGGTCATATTCCTGTTTTATTTCTCTATTTATGGTGGTTCTCAAGGAGAAAAAGTGGTCTATTTTCCCAACACATACAAGGCCATGAAGTTAACAATTCATATTTTAGTCAACGACAGTTGCACATATATCATTAGAGTTATCATTGAATTGTAGATAGATAATTAGATATTCATAATATACACCTCAATTATTTCCATAAATGAACTATCCTGAATTTTATGCATAGCATACTTGTACTGTGACTAAGCCACTATAGGGGATTGAGGCCTTAATTTAGTTATTGAAGTTGTAGGCATTGCTTAATTTTACTCTATGTCATTTTAAAAATTAAATGGCTTTTTTATTGCTAAAGTTAATATCAAATTGGTTTCAATTTTTTTTTTCACATTAGTTTGGTCTTGACACTTTGAATTTTGACATTAATTTCATCTTTCTGCTAAAATCATTAGTGATTTCTATTACAATTATTTCATGATTTCAAGTTAATGAGGTGGAAATTGCCTAACCTCATCAGCCAAGAAGATAAATAAGCGATACAACCTTGCATTAACGTATGAACTAAAATAAATCGTAACAAAAGTTACCAATAATTTTGACATAATAATGAAATTGATGTAAAATATCAAAGTGCTAGAATTAAATTGATGTAAAAAATTTTTGAGGACTAAACCGATATCAACTTTACATTCTGTCGACAATTTAGTCCCCGCATAAGGTTAGTTCGATTGCAAGGGCTAATTTGATTCTTCTGTTTTATTTCTAAAACCTAGTATGACTCAATATGATAAACTTCAAGGAAAATTTTGGATAGATAAAGTTTGTATCGGGACATATTTTTAACTTATTAGTGATTCTAGGGATTAGACTAATTGATAGAATACAATTTCAAGGAGTAAATCATTATTTTAAAAATATTTGGGAAAGGGACAAAATTGAACGAAGTTTACAAAGTGTGCTTGGTTCTATGTGATAGAATTGATTTTGTTACAATTGATTTTAAACTAAAATAATTTATGTTTGGTAATTCCTCTATAATTAATTCTAACATAAAGTAATAAATTTTCACTTTTTCTAGAATCAATTCTAGAAGCCAGAATTAATTTTGAACTTTGAAAACCAAACAAGATAAAAATTGACTAGAATCAATTTTCAGAGGTGGGGGGGGGGGGGGGGCATCAATTCTAATCTCCCCAAACTAAAATCCAAACATGTGGATTGAGCCATCTGTATAGCAATAAACCTCTTGTCTATTTTTCGTTTTCTTCATACTCGAGCTCAAGATTGGGAATAGATTCTTTCATATTGAAATTTCATATGAGAAGGTTATGTGAGATTTCTTTCCATTAATTTAAATAGTGAGACCCAAACATGACATATGACATAAGGAAATGAATAATAAAAAAAAAACATACATGATAAAATTATGTAAAATTTCAACATAAAAATATCAATTCGCCTCAAGATTTGTTTAAAGGGAAGAAGTGCCCAACATCTTAAACCAACCAATGTCCATCAACTTGAGCCAATCAAGCGCTAGTGGACAAAATTGATACTTTATTTGGAAATGGACCTTATCAGGTCAAAATTTTAAACGAATATGTTATGTGTGAATTTTATGATCCTTATTTTGGGTCCCAAAAGATAGTGTTAATCATCGGTGAAAAATTCACAGTCATGTCCAAGTGAGATGATCCATTCTGACTTTATTCCACTAATAATGTTGGGGGTATAATGAAGTTATGTAACAATGTTAAACCAACACTCATAATATTCTTTATTTTTTAGTGCATTAATAACAAAGAAAATTCTGAGAGTAATGGCGTAGTGTTATTGTACAATTTTAGTATGCATCTAACATTACTCTTACTCCTAAGTCAAGTACTTGAGTTTTTCACCTAGCTTGTAAGTACGAGCAGATTATAGCAACGTAACAACCTCCTGTCTTTGCAAATTTTTTATTTGTTGTCAATAACTATTACTGCTATTACAACAACTAAGGACGGACTGCGGTTCTCTTGAATTAATCCCCACGAATTCTAAGCCCCAACTCAAATTCACTAACTAAATCCGGTCACTGAATACCAAACAAGTTACGGGTTCAAATACTCATTGCATTTTTTTTTTCTCCTCATTTTTCACCATGGAACAGAAACTATTAAAGTACCTTAAAAGGCGATCGAAATTCTCCACGCACTACAAGAAATTTGGCTTAAAATAATATTTAATTTTGGAAGCATTTAAAAGGTATTACTTTTTGTATATATAAACAATACTTTTTTTTAAATATATTATCTTTGATATCTAAAAAATATTATCTTTTTTACTCAAAAGTATTGCATTAAATAATTGGTCACACTTGCTATAGCAACACTATGAAAAGTGATGCATTAGCTTAAAAGTGTACCCTTTTATTAAAAAATATTGCATTTGACAATTGACCACATGTAATATAGCAACTCTTCAAAAAATGATATCTTAACTTAAAAAAATGTAGCATTTGCTATATTAAAAGCAACACATTTAAAAAAAGTGTTGCCTACGCGTGCATAAGCAACACATTTCACGCAACACTTTTTACGTATACCTAAAACTAAGTGTTCTTTTTGACATAAGTTTCTTGTAGTAAAGACAGTGTTGGCAATGGACGGGTACTTGCTAGGGGTGTTTGCAATTCAGTTTGGTTCGGTTTTGTGGTAAAAATCAACTGATACAATTAATAAGTTTTATTTCGGTTCAGTTTGGTTCGATTTGATTATTCTTAAAGAACCAAACCAAATCAACCAATATAAATTGGTTTGGATTGATTTGGTTTTCCATTTTTATTAAAAATTTATAAAATATAAAAATTAACTGTAAACAATATTATATTAGACTAATTGCTATTAGAAAACTATATAATTATAAAATCTAAGATAACATTTACAAGTTATACTAATATGCAATACTACTAACTAATAAGTTAAACAAATAATAAAATATTTGAATGAAAATCATGTTGATTAAAATAAAAGAATTAATGTATAATTAAAAATCCAAAATATTGAGTTAAAATAAGATACAAATTTAAATATGGATAGAAAATTTTGATAAGTATTATATTTAATTAATATATATAATTACTAACGTAATATATTATTGGTATGGTTTGGTTTGATTTTGGAAATAAGAACTAAGAACCGAACGATTTGATTTTGTCTTCACAATTTACGAATCAATTCAAATCGATTTTTTCCAGTTTTGATCCGTTTTTGAAATTTTTTTTTTTAGGTTTTCAATTTTAATTCGGTTTTTTTGAACACCTGTGTACTTGCTGTCAGCAACACCGTAGAGTGGAAGAGCGCCTTCACGTCGCAGCATCGAAAACATTGTTGCGGATGGCAATAGGCCGAGGGAGAGCGCTACCACTGATATCGGAGTTGATGTGAGCGGCGAGTGAGTTGGCCAGGCCGAGTTGGAGGTATAGTTGAGGACGATGGCGCCAAGTGAGGTGAGGTGGAGCGCATCTCTCGGCCAATTCACTGGGATGAGCCGGTGACGATTGTGACTCTGTCTTGGAGCGGGGCGAGATTGTGGTTGAGGCTGTTTTGGAGTAGCCATCTGGTCTTTGTTGCTTCTTCTGTTGTGTTCTGTCTCTCTTGCGCAGTGTGGGGAAGTAAGGAAGAAAAAAATATATGTAATAAAAATGGAGACTGGTTTGGGGGGCTAGTCAAGAAAGAGGCAGAGTTGATTTGATGAATGAAAACTAAAAAAAAAAAATAATAATTATGAACTCATCATTCCTTTATCCATATCTGTCTTTGATGAATCTCAAATGAGTTCACGAGTACATATATCATTCCTCTTTGTCGTTTGATTGAGGAAGAATGTTGGTCAATTACTCAATTGTTGCGATGGGTTATAGGATTCATTGTGGTTCCGTACTACGACATTGTGTTAAGAATGGATAATTTTAATTTTAGAGGAAAGTGATAAGAATGATGATTCGTGTTTAATAAATCTTAGGGCCAATTTTGCGTATGTTTTTCATTTTTGTAGGTGGATCAACATTGGCCGGCTTTACCAAGATTTTGGTACTTTTGAGAGTATAATGTTATTTGAATATTTAAAAATAGGTTGGACATGTCAATTTTTTCTGAACAAAATTCGGAGTTATGAAAACTCTGTGATATTACGTTTTCGGTGAAATTACTGTAGTGGTAGGATTGGGAAGGCAATCTGCTTTCAGGGGATAATGTTACTAACACAACAAAATTAAAATTAGAGGAACGGAATCCGCTAATAGCAAATTATGTTCCAAATTTTTTCTCCACACAATCAGCTACCAACAGATTATAACCATAAAAGAAATTTAAAAAATAAATGTCAGTCAATTTGTTTGTTCTACTGCATGCCAGTTATTTCTCTCTTATATCATCAATGTCAAGTACTTCTCAGGAGTTATTTTTTGTCCTTCATGTACGTATATTTATTCTTCATAAACTGATAACTGAGACATCTCTTGTCACTTTAAATCAACCTTGCTGGAGAACTAGTTCAGACTGATTTCATCAATATTTCGGACTGATAACTATATATCTAATTAAAATTATTTTATCTCTCCGTATAAACTCACTTCAGATAGACAAATTTTTACCCGCTCTCCTATATGACCTTTTCTCATTTACACTCAGTAAGTCCTGCTCTCCTTTCCTTTCTCCGCTTTCTTCTAACAGAAAGGAAAAAAGAATTGAGAAAAAAATGAATATTGTCATGATAGTAGTATATTAATGGTCATGTATTTATAAATCTAACTGATGATTTATTTTTAACATGTATGAGTCCAATAAATATTTTTATTTCACACACTTTTTCATTTGTGAAGCTAAATAATATGAAAGTCAGCACTAGAAAAGAATGTTCTAGTGTTAGAAGTTCCAAGAAATAAATAAATAAAAGGAAAGTTGAAGAATTATCTAGAAAGCAAAATAAATAATTATGTTGCTAGAATTTGCTAGCTATAGGAAGTCGGTACCTTAACCGACATATGCTACCTATATATAAGAATATAAATGTAAAGTGAGTGTGTGCAGCAAGTGTACTGAGTGGTGAGAGTAGGAATTAGAATTCCTAGAGTGCATAAAGTGTAAGTGGAGTATTGATGTTCAAGAGTGAGGTGTGTGTCTAATGAGATAGAGTTAGTGAGCAAAATTATTGTGCTCTAATATATAATTGTCAAATTATTCAGTAAATATCAAGGTTAAGAAAACCGGACCGGGTATCGAACAGGTCAAGGTACTGGTTCAAAGGTTTAGAGGTCCAACCGGTTCAACCGGAATATAATAAAATATATATATAAATATATATGTATAATTAATTAGAACATAAAAAATATATTAAATCATTAACATTAACATAATTAACACAAAAAAATATATATATTCATAGATTTATAAAAATAAACCTAATCCATATAAAATTTTTCTAGTTTTAGTCGCACAATATGGTTATAAAAGTATTTGAAAACAATATTTGTTGGATGACTAGCAAATTTTATGATGAGCAGCTCGTGGATATTAGTATTTTTTTCATATATAAAATAAATATAACCCATTTTTTTCATTTTTGCTTTGTAACTACTATAAAATATTAGTATTTAAGTTTTGAAACTAAAAATAAATAAATAAAAAAATCAAAAGCTTCGGACCGGTTGGACCGGTCCGGTTCGCCGGTTTTCCCGATTTTGACCGGTTCTTGACCGGTTCTGGAATGCCCTGGTTTTCCTCACTAACCTGGACCGAGCGTAGCTCCCTGTTAACTGACCGGCTTTGTCCGGTTTTCTTAACTCTGGTAAATATCAAGAGAGTTTTATTTTTAGTGTCATCTTACTCTACATAATACTTTTTGTTAATTCATAAATCCAAACACTCAAAAGAAAGAGACATCTATAAAATAAAATATCGATATCCATCCTCGATTTTGGGTGGCTTCATAAACTATTCAAACTATTGGTTACCATGCAGCTCGCTCAGCAACATGGTAGGTGGGTGTGGGTCAGGCGCGTGGGCTTTGCCAGTGGAAGTAACAAGTATCCGCGCTAGCGGATTGTGCACCTTGTGTTTTTTTGTTTTTTGATGATCTTACTGTATAATCTACTTCTAGCAGATTATGTTCCTCTACCCACGTGTGCCTAATTACTCTAAAAATGGCATATTTTGATATCAAGCCTCTTCTAGGTCCATATTAAAATTATTTCCCCATTTGAACGTCCCTCAAATTAAAGGTGAAGAAAACATATTAATAAGATTGAGTAGAGTCACAGGTCAATCCAATGAATAAAAAAAATAAACAATATTCTTACTAAAATATGGTAAAGCATTGTTATTATTCGAACGTAATGCATGCTTTGTGTTTAACATGTGCAGATTAGATGTTGATCTTTAGTGTGCAGGAAGCACTGAAAATAAAAACTGTTTATCATCACGTATTGTTTCTCCCTCTGTCGCTGCTTCAACCATTTTTCTTCCCTTTTCCTTTTGTTTTTTGGATCAATCAAGGATATTTATTGTCAAAAGCAATGACTAATTTCCTCAAGACATAAAGTTTACAAATGTATGTATTGCCTTAAGCCATGAGAGCCTCTCGATATTAATCGCAACAAATCGGACTCCTGATTAGAAGATTAAGGAGTCTAGCTAGTTACCAACTATACTGAATTTGATTCTCTTTTCTTTTTGTTTCCATTATGGATTTGAATATTATATTTATGACTGGCTAAACTATTTTAGGCTAGAGTGAAAATGTAACTTAGTGAATGATGTATTGACATCCATCGTGTTTGAATGAATATTTTCTATTTCAATTGAGTTTTTATTTCTATGCTTAATACTTTTATGATTACTTTGATTACTCATAGAATTGATTTGAGATTTGTGCTAAGAACTACGAATCCAGATACATAATTCCGGCTTAGAATAAAAAGCTTAGGAACTTGCCAAAAAGACTAGGGTCTCTGTCGGATTTGTAAGGGAAACCATAGAATGTTCATACATTTTGCCTTAAGTTGCAACTTGGTAGCCGTTTGCATTCTATGGATATAGAGCGAATTAGTACGCGGGATGATTCATCTTTTTATTCAATTGAGGTTGTATTTATTTTGAGTCAAAATCATTCTCTTATCGCTTGATTTTGAATTTTTGTCATATTACACAATAGTAATTAGTTCTGCTGAGGGTTGTGAGTTAACACAGAGAAAAGAAACAGCACAACGCTATTTGTGCATAAAAAATAATCATCATAAAAACGGTTTTAATAAAAGCGCATACCTTCGGCTTCTATAAATCATCCAAATATTTTACGCCTAACAAACCGCTAAGGGCTTTTTGTCTTATTAAACACCAATAAATGTAATTAAAATACGCTTTTATACATAATTATATATAGTTTAAATTACAATTACTGAGTTATTATTGTATTATATCTTGAGCATTACTAAGAGGACTTCAATAACACAGGAACTAGCTAAGCAATAACTAGTCTACAACAACCTCTGAGAAATGAAAGCAAAAATCCCAATGCTAACGGTAGAATCTATGAAAGCATCCATCCAGAAGAGAAACATATGGCAACGGTTATAACAAAACCAGCAAAAGCACCAAAACCAAATGGATAACCAATGATCTCCAGCTCCTGGTCATGAGGCTGAGCAGGCTTATCTGGTAGAGAAGGCATAGATCCTGAAGAACCATGATGGGAGTAGAGTCCCATGTTCCCTTCAAAGCTTGTTCTTGGAAACGTATCAAACTGGCCCCCTGTTGGGATTTCCCCATGCAACTGATTATAGGACACATCAAACATGGATAAGAAACTCAGTTCCACTAATGAATGTGGTATTTCTCCTGTGAGTTTGTTGCGAGACAAATCCAAAGTCTCCAACATTGTCATTCCTGATAACTGGTAAGGAATAGGTCCTGAAAGGCTGTTCTCTTTCAGGTCCATGACATGTAGGCCTTTCAGGTTACCAAAACTTGGCCATATTGGTCCTTGAAGATTGTTGTGACTGAGGACTATAGATGGTCGGAAACTTGAAACTCTTTTGTACATTCTGCCCTTTACATTCCCAGCAGTGTAAAAGGGAAAGCCAGAAACAGTTGCATCTAGTGAGAAATTCCTGTACTGAAGGGTTAACAACATGGTCAAGCTATGTGGTATGCTGCCAGTGAAAGAGTTATTTGACAAGTCCAAGTAATAGAGATTGTCAAACTTTCCAATCCATGAGGGAATGCTTCCACTGAGATGATTCCATGACAGATCCAGCATCTGCACCATCTTGCATCCACTTAACCACTCAGGGATTGAACCTTTGATCTGACTGTTGGCAAGGACAAAAACCTTGAGCTTACTGAATACAAGATTTTGACCTTGTGGCATTTCTTCATTATGGAAGTTCAGTGTAAGGACTAGTGTACTCAAGTTCTTGCAGTGACTTAAAATCTCTAGTGTTGCAGACAGATTATGCAGGCTGGAGTTTGAAAGTGAGAGCTGGGATAGAGACTGAAGATTCTTGAAGTCAGCAGGAATAACAGAATTCATATGGTTACGGGCAAGATTGATTGCTTCCAATCTTAGGCAATTTGATAGACTACTGGGGATTGGACCATGGAAATTATTATTAGCAAGACCAAGAGAAGTAAGATTTTTCATTGCAGAACAATTCAAATTAATTGAACCACTCAAAGAGTTGTTATTCAAAATGAGCATTTGAAGAGATGGAGAATTTACCAGTGTTTCTGGCAACTGACCAGTAAATTTATTTGACTCAGCAGAGAAAACCTTAAGCCTTGTGAGGCTCCCAAAGATGTCAGGAAGAATTCCATAAAATCCATTATTAGAGATGTCCAATTCCACTAGATTTGAAAGTTTACCAACTCCCTCACTCAGTGGCCCAGATAACTTATTATCCTGCAGGTATAATACACTCAAATTTTGCAGCTGAAAGATACTCTCCGGAAGGCTTCCTGACAAACCATTTCCATTGATGAAGAGATGCTGAAGAGAGGAACAATCACCCAAATTTTCAGGAATCTCACCAGAGAAGAGGTTACTTGACATTTTAAGTACTCGAAGGTGTTTTGAAAAGATACATATAGCTACATTTACAGTGCCATCAAAATTATTATTGCTTATGTCTATAACCTCCAAGTTTTCTAGATGAAATAGCTTATCAGGGAGAACGCCTTGGAGGAAATTCTGAGAAAGGTTTAGAACTCTTAGTTCATCCAAACCTGCTAAGGAGTCACAGATTTTGCCAGTAAGTCTTCTGCTTCCAAGATCCAAGCGAACCACCCTTGTGCAACCAGGCAAGCCATCACATGTGACACCAGACCAAGTGCAATAATTAGGAGTGGTAGTGCTATTCCAGTCCAGAATAGCTTCTTCTAAGCAGTTAGAGAACCCAGTCAAGGCTTTAAAATCATTGGGACAATTACTTGTAAAGTTCTGGGGTTCATTAGAGCATGTTCCAAAACTGATCAATGACATCAAAGGGAAAGACAAAAAGAGGCTGAGAAATGCCATTGAACTTAGGTACCTCACAAGGGAGAAGTCAAGAAAATAGTGCATCCAAGACTGTTCTAAGAAAACCAGTGCTCCTCAATGACTGATCTGAGTTATCTCAGAGCACATGGTTGGTATTTCAGTGTTTGACATAGAGCACACATAAGACACAAAAGGTCTACACTCTACAATATAATAACAACGGGATCACCGTTATGACATGAACGTATACATCAGTTTGCTATTGAAATTCAACGAAACTGCTTTTTTCAAGTTGTTGGCTTTCTAGCGTTGACCTCGTTATTGTAAAATTCAAATCTAAGTTTTCTATGGATCTTGAATGAAAGAAACATGTTTTTTCCTCCTATTCTTGTATGACCAAAGATGCCCCTTACTCAAGTTAAAAGTGTGTTAATAATTGCACATCAAATTTTACATACCATGTTCACTAAAGTGATTTTGATTAATTGATAATATATATGTATAATGTGATAATTATACATGATAGTCATTACTAGTGCCGTTGTAACATAAAATACATACATTACGTGGTAATCGATATAAAAATAAGGATGTGTGAATAACAGAACTTTAAAAAAACATTAGGTTTAATTACCTCGAATTTTTTGAAGTTTTATTCAATTTTTAACTAAATATGTAAAGTTTAAAAACTTACAATCAACTCCATATAGTTTAACAATTTATAATTAAGTTTCTATGCTATACAAAAATTTTCAATTAAGTCTCTATAACTGAAAAATTTTATGAGCAAATTCTCATAGTTTTGTACTGCATAGGGACTTGATTGATTTTCTTTTTTATAATATAGGGACTTAATTAAAAACTTTTATACTATATAGGGAGTTTATTTTAACTTTTTAAACAATAGGAACCTGACTGAAAATTTTTGTACAATATAAGAACTTAATTATAAACTTTAAAAATATCAGTACCTGATTAAAAATTAAGTAAAATTATAGAGACTTCGATAGTCTAGTACAGAAGGCTCACATCAGGTGAGGCCTAGGGAAGATAGATGCATATGGCCTTACCTCTACTTCGTAGAGATTGTTTGCGTCACAAGACAGCAATTTTAGTTTTGTGACCCTCTATAGAGATCTCAACAGTAATAAAACCAAAATGTTATGCCCCTTTCCTTCATCACATGCATGCACGTGTTCCAACTTCCAAGTCTTTGCACTAGGGGTTTTCTTGTAAGATAGGTAAAGCAAATACTACTATTTATAACAAATTGTCATATTAAAAATTAATAAGCACATGCCGGGTCAAATAACCTGATGTATTTTATATTTTCCATTTAAATTCCTTTGGAATCTATTAAATAAATATCACTGCCAAATTTTTTTGTATTGAGTTCAGCTTTTACATATAACTCAAAACACAATTAATAAATAGGATTATTACGAAAGAATTCCCATAACTATCAAATAAGGGGAAATGTTATTGCCATTCCTTTTTAGTTATTGTCACTCCCACTTAACTACCTTTTTATTTAGTTGTCCTAAAATATCCCTTTGTTCTCTTCCACAATTAAACTTCAATGTTATTCAAACTCAAAATATTTAGATACACTAAATAAAATTTTGACTTTTGGTCCCTCTTTTCTAGTATTATATTTTTTGTCCTTGCATTTTATATTTAAGTCCCTAAAAATAGTTTCAAATATGTATTTAGTACTTACAAATATTAAAATATTTATATTTATATCATTATAAACATCTTCAAAATCTTCCATTGATCTTTATAAACATTACTACTTACAAACATAAACTAATGGTAGGGACCAAAAACATAATATTAGAAAAATTTGGGACTTAAAAAAACCAAAAAAAATATATTAGAGGAACTAAAATTAAAATAGCCTAGAATTATATAGAGTAAAAACATATTTAAATCCATATTACTATTATATTATAATTATATAGTTTAATTAATTTAATTTTAAAATATTTAGTATTAAATATTGTATTGAAATATTTATTGTCACTCTGTTTTTTGCAATAGGCTAAAAACAGCAGTTTAATTTAATCTTTAAAATTTTAAATTATTTACCGCCACTCATCTTTGATGATAAGTTAAAAAAAAATAACAATTCTTTTACATCGTTTATAGATCAGAATTAAATTCTTTTATTTTCTAACATATTTATTATTGTATTATTAGATGATTAATGTATTAAAAAGACATTGAAAGGTAATGTAATATTTGTTATAGACAGCATTTGAAACTGTTTGAAACAAATTGTATGCAGTAACGAAATATATAAATCTTAATGTGATATTACATTCTCATTACATCTATATATCTGGACGTTAAAAAATGTTTAATAATCAATATTAAATATTTTAAAATTAAATTAAGTAAAACCAATATAATAATAATAATAATAGCAATTATACAAAACTATTATGAAAAAGTTTTTCACCAAATAAAAAGTATAAGCAAAAATAATGTAGGATTAAAATAATATTTTGAAAATAATAATAATAATTTTGAATAACATGGAACTAGCAATATATAATTAGTTTAACTGTTAAAAGAAAGAAGGACATTTTAAGACAACTAAACAAAAATGTAATTGAATGATAGTGGCAATAGTCATCCCTTCAATTAGAAGTTTCCCGTTTGTGACAAAAAATATTGCTACCGAAAAATGGAAGCCATGCAAACAAATGATGTGATTATTGAACAACTGAAGTTAGCACCCCATTAACAATTTCCGCTTTCCTGTTTGCCTTATTGCCTTGTAGAATTACGCCATTTCATAATCATCTTATTACAGTAAATAGAGAATATTACAAAACATGACAAGATGACACATCGATGAATCAGTATTTTCATATGTATTCTTTTTTTGACCTAGTTTCATATCTATAAAGCATGTGACTTTCAAAATTCATCCTAGGTAAAATTTGACTCCCGATAAAAGAAAAATGGGGTGAACAATTAACATATTGAGAAATTCTACAAAGGTATACAATAATAAAAACATTCACCCCAGATTTAAGAAAATACTAAATTTATTATGAAAAATAGTGATTAAATGTGTTTTATGTGTGTGTGTGTGAGAGAGAAAGAGTTAATGTCAAATACCTCCAGACTGTTAGTTGACCAGAACAGAAAGATGAAGATCCAACTCAGCCACGTCGAGCGAGCCTGAGGCATGAGTGTAATAGCTATTGGTGATTTCAGAAGCCATAAATGCTTCCCATGATACTCTATGTCCTTCCCAGCATTAAGATGTTCTTAATCAACAGCATAGGCATTTTAGAAAAGTGTTATTTATACTCAGAGTGAAGGATATCATGCCAACTCATTTCATATTCATCATTAGATGAGATATGGACCCAACTTCAATGAGAACCATATCTTATTCAATGGTAAATGCGGTGTGAGTTGACAAATACAAATGACACAACTTGGAATTTTATCATCCCCCCAGCCCACCCCTAAACACACACTGATAAAAATTAAGACCATGAGCACTCTTCATGTCAGTCTATTGTATCTGTTTGTGCTAGCCACGTAGAGCAGAGGTAGTGTTTTCCACAAGCCAAGGACACAAGGGAACGAAATCTTCTAGATACCAAGAGAAGAAACTATGATATTTCATTTAAGAGGCACGATTATCTGTCATAACCATTATCAAGAAATTACTTATAACAATGGTTTCAGTTGCTTTTCATAGGTTTTGTACACACCATACATGACAGAGCATCTAGAACAGCACAGACAAAAGCTAAGAAACATAGCCACCGTTAACACGAATAACCTGACCGTTAACCCACTCACCAGCATCAGTTGCCAAAAATCCAACCAAATGGGCTACATCCTTGGGCTCACCAAGCCTACTGAGTGGAGACTCAGCAATATTCGCTTTCACCTGCTCTTCAGTCCTCCCGGCAAAGTACATTTCAGTTGCAATTGGCCCAGGTGCAACACAGTTAGCTGTAATCCCTGTTCCCTTCAGCTCTTTTGCCAGAATGTGTGTCATGGCCTCAACAGCTGCTTTGGATGCTGCATATGCTCCAAGGGTTGGTCTCCGTGAAGCCACGGCTGATGAACTTAACAATATAATTCGACCTCCACCACTGCGTATCAAACGGTTTGCCGCCTCTTTGCAGCACAGGAATGCCCCTCTTGCATTTACACTGCAAAAGATCCACCGGCTCTTGATTAGAACACACATTCAATTACCCATGATCTGCGTTTCTGCATATATGTTTCCACCACATGAATATTTGATACTAAATTTGTATAACACTATGATGATATGCATTGATAACATAACAGACCAATGTCTATCATTGCACATGCTGCCAACTTGGTTTGAAAACTGATCTCCATGAATGGCAGGAAATTTTATTACAAAGTCGGCTGGTAGGATAGGGATTAGGGAATGCACAAAAGAAAAGATGCTATGACTCCTCCCATTTTCTCAGTTTGTCATTCAACAATTTGAAGTTTTGAACAGACACCAATAGACATTGATCAGGAAGCAAATTATAAGATGGCAGGGAATTTTACATTTCAATTGCTAGCTGCTAGTTGAACAAGGAGCTTCTAAATTTTTTTTTTTTAATTTAATTTCCATCATTCAATCCTAGCAGAAGAAGAGACACTAAAATTTCACTACTTCCTCTTTCCTGAACTCCCAAAAAACTGAAAAATAGATTATCACGATAAATATTAATATTCAGAGAGAAGTAAAGATCAGTTCATTTAAATTTATGACATCTACCCCGCAGAGCATTTTTTATGAAAATTATAATCGACAAAGTTTTGTTTGAGCACATGCTGGGTTTGATTCTTCAAGAAGAACTAATTCAGAAAAGAAGCAAACCTATTTCTAGAGCTGAGAGTTAAATATTGCAGGTTTATTTGTGCTTGCACATACCAACCAATGCCTCTCTGTATGCAATAAGGCCGAAAAAACAGAGAATACAAGGCTACGAAGTTAACAATTCAGATTTCAGATAAAGACAGTTTCACTTTTATCATTAGAGTCATCATTGAATATTGGATTTTTATGCATAACTCCTATTATAACCAAGCCACTCTCGGGGAGTAAAGCCTCATTTCAGTCCTTGAAGTTACAAGTATCGTATAATTTTTGTCTCTGACATTTAAAATTGTTGAATTGGTAGAAGATTATAAAAGGAGAAGTGTGGAACAATATGTTGAATAGCAACTGCCAACCATTATTCTTAACACTCCCCAAGTCCCCCTCAAGCAAAAGTTCACTAAACTTTATGTTTGTTACAAAAGAACCCTTAAAAACAAGAAAAATATAAAATGAACCCACCACAAAACAATGGCAGGACACCTCAAGGATGCTGGATATGTCTGGAAGGAACACAAGACAGGTGGAATGACCATCAACTTGAAGAACTTGTTGGAATGTTGCATGATTGGGAAGAAGATATTTAGTTGGAAAGACCATCAGCAGAAATTTCCTAGAAATACAATAATAGATTGCAAGAACAGGATATGGAAGCCTTGAACTGGTAGAAATAGTGTTGGAGATCCATTAAAGAAACTTCGAAATTAAAACTAAGGCTTGTTGGAATGTTGCCAGTAAATGAATAGTCACCAGGAAAGTTGTTGACAGCAGTAGTTTGGAGGAGAAAAGGTTGTTGGAAATTGACATGGCAGTAGTCAGAGTGATGCACGACCAAGAAGAATGGAGAAAGCAAATAAGTGAAGCAAAGGAAAATACATGGCTTTGATGGCGTGAAATTCTCAAAGCATACTCATCAATGGAGTTCTAATATTTTACGGAGGAACTCTGCAGCGGAATTGTGACGGGACAAGTCACAGAGGATGGTACCGCTCTAATACCAAGTTGAATTAGTAGAAAATTCTAAAGGGAGAAGAGTGTGGAACATTATGTGACGTTTTCATTTTCAATTTTTAAGTTTCCAGATTTTGTGAAGGAAATACTGAAAATTCTGAAAACTACAAATTTTAGTTTTCAGTTTTCAGTAATTTCTTCACAAAATCCTAAAAACTAAAAAAAATAAAAAATAAAAACTGAAACCAAACAAGCCCTTAGCTTCTATAGGTGCTTGCTTGAGCATGTAGGTGTAAATACCTAGCACTATATATAGTCATTCTGGAGTAAATATATGGATAGTTTCTAGATAATTAATGTTAACTATTTCTAATGACTATATTTCCAATGCAACATTGAGCACATGATAAAACACCAACTACCATCCATTATTCTTAACAAAAATATAATGATTGAGCAAATGAAGTTACACTCCATCCATCAATTTAGTCCACTCCCTGTAACATTCTAGTAGCTCCAACTTAAGCTTAAATGATTTGGAATCTATTAGTTGTTACATTTTAGTTTTGCAAAAGAAAACCTAAGTCATTTTGCAAATTACTTTATTGAAACTATTGGAATAATTTTTTTTCCTCTTTTCTTTTTTGGGAACTTATCTGAAAATGTGATCGCAGAAAAAAAATATTCTTTTTTAGGTCCATATACTGAAAAAAAATATTTAATTAAGTCCATAACTCTATCCACCATTACAAAACATGTGAGAGTTAACGGAATATTCTTGGATGTTCATCGCGTGATATTTCACGCGGCCACACTCTCCAATCCATCCATGGTGGCTAAGTTAGAAGCACGAGAAGCTAAACACACACGGCCAGAAATCAATGCTTTATGGGTCAAACCCAGAACACCACAAGCTTCAGGGTACAAGCTCTTCCTTATCTCCGTGTACACTTCACCCACCCACTTCCTACGCGCCAGCATCTCCCCAAGAAGCACGCTAGCCTCCACCCCGCTCTCCGTGCTATTGTGCGTCGAGTCCAAGATCCCTATCCTCATACCCTCCGCCGCCTTCGCCTTCACGCAGCTCAGCAACACGTCGGGCAGCACCGCTAAAGACCGGATCTCGCTTTCTCTCCTCTCCCCTAGCATCTCGACCTCACCTTTGCATCCTCGCATCCCTTTCTCACTTTAGTGTTGTTTGCGCGAGTTTGTAATGATAAGTGGAACTTACTGTGTGTGGGTGAGGGATTTTAGCTTCAAAGGATTGGGGCTATGTTGATTTGGGAAGGGGCGGCGGCATTCAGGCAAAGGGCAGCGGTGGACCGGTCAGCCACGGCGGTGCCGCTAAGGGCGATATCCAGAAAAAATTTGTTGGGGGGTTCAAGTCGCGGTCCTTTGTTCGCAAGGGTGGAATTACATCTTGTCCCCCCTTTTTTTCAGTTCCAAAATAACAACACAAAATCTCTTATTCTCTTCTTTGTGCTTTTAAAAACCAATCGATTTCTCTAGTACTCACTCACATCCGTTCTCTGTATTAACTATAAAGTATAAACTATTAAACTTGTTCGTAGCAAAAGAAAAGAGAGAAAGAGAGAGAGTACCAAGGCATGGGTGGAGGAGGACATCCCAACTCCTCTCCTTCTCCCTCTGGTTTGTACCATTTTGTAATAATCTTCGATTTCCATCCCCTTTTAATTATGGTTCATATATTTGTAGTTTAATTGTTCCTTCATATTCCTTCTCAGTTTACCCCCTTAGATTCTTCATCTATTTCACTCTCTACATGTTCCTTTTCCTTTTCTTTCTTTTTGGGTGTTTACAACATTTGTTATGGGAATTCATTTTCAGGGTTGGAACTGAATTTATGAGCTAAAGATTGCATCTTTTAGATTTTCTCGATAATGTGTTCCGACACTTATCAATTATTTTTTGGTACGCATGGTGGCTTGATGATTTCATGGTGACGATGGGGGTTCGTGGTGGAGGTTCAAGCATAGTGATGAAGGGCTAACAACTAAGGAAAGGTTTCTGGTTTGGTGGGGCCTGCAATGAGTCTAGTTTTAAATTTTAATATAGAGGAAATGCCACATCACCCATTAACTATGACATTTTTGTAATGGTAGATGGGGTTGGGGACCTAATTAAATATTTTTTTTTAGTATAGGGACCTAATTGAAAACTTTTAAAATGTAGGGACCCAACTAAAAATTTGATAAAACTATAGGGACTGACGGATTAATCAAATCTAAATTAAATATATACAAAATAGTGTCTTTGAAGTGTCATTGGTGCGTTATGCTAGATCCGACACGAACATATGTCTAACACGTAAACACTACATACAAATGGTATGTCCATGCTCAAGAAGAACAAGTGTTGAACCACTTGAGAATTGAATTGAGGCTTTACGCCGCTGTTGGGTCTCTTGTAAAATATAAGGAATTAATGTTCATTTTAGTCCCTCATTTTTTACTCAAGTCATTTTAGTCCCTGACTTTTAAAATAGGTCAAATTAGTCCCTGACATTACAAAATACGAGTCATTTTAGTCTCTCAATCCAATCTTATTTAATATTATATCAATTAAATGATGATAGGTAACTTTAAGTAATATGTTATCAATTAAATGACTCATTTTATACAATTTTAGATAGTTATTTTAAACTTCATTCTATTTCAAATGACACATGGTATGATAAGGTATCACTTAAAGTTACATATCATCATTTAATTGATAGAATATTAAAAAAAATGGAAAAAAAAATTAATTTAACTCATATTTTATAACTTAACTAGTTTTAAAAGTCAAGAAAAGTGAATGATTAAAATGAGTATTAACTCAATTACCAATTGCAAACTTATAGCAACAACCCCCGATCTATGAAAACTTCTCAAATTTTTTCAATAATAATAATTTATGTACCGTTAGCTTGAATTCCCAAAAGCACTAAACCCCAACTGAAACCCATAAAAGAATTCAGCTTCTTCACTAACAAAATTTCGGTCACAAAATTGTAAAAAATTACGGGCTCGGCAATTTATTGCAATTTTTCGTTTTCAAGGTAGAAACAGAAACAGTTAAAGTACCTGAAAATGCGATCGAAATCCTCCACGGTGATGTTGGCTATGGAACGGTAATTGCTATCAGTAACACCAGCAGAGTTGACAAGGATGTGAACCGCCGAGTCGAAGGCGCGCTCCGCCGAGTCGAAGAGGGCCTTCACGTCGCCCGGGTCGGAAACGTCGCCGCGGACGGCGATGGCCCGAGGGAGAGGGCCGCCGCTGCCGCCGGCGTCGGAGTTGATCTGAGCGGCCAGTGAGTCAGCTAGGGAGGCGTTGGAGGTGTAGTTAAGGACGATTCTGGCGCCGAGTGAGGCGAGGTGAAGCGCGATCTCCCGGCCGATTCCGCGGGACGAGCCGGTAACGATTGCGACTCGGTCTTGAAGCGGGCCCGACTGTTGTGGAGTAGCCATCTCTGGGCTTCTTAGTCTCTGTTATGTTCTGGAGCTGGCGAGACTCTGGTTGCCTAAATGGATAAAAGATTTACATGTGATCTGAAACAAATACGAAACTGTTACATATAAAAAAATTAAAAAGAATAAGAAAATTCCAAAAAAGGGAAAAACAATTTCAAAATATTTGTTTTGTACGCTGCCAATATAACTTGATTCTTCTTTTTCCACCTCTTCCTCCTGTGAGCCATGATGAACAAGAGCTGTGAGTAATGAGAGAATGTTCTCACTGTCAAAATTATTTATAATGAGTTCAGCTTTCACATTTAACTCAAGCACAATTAATAAAAATGATCCTTACGAAAGAAGTCCCATAACTGTCAAATTAAAGTTTCCAGTTTGTGACAAAAAAGATATTATTACCAAAAAAATATAAATTGAGAATGAGTTTACTGTGTGAAAAGTGAAAACAAACATTTTAGTCATTGGATTAAATTGTGTGTCTCAAATATATTACCAACTAAATAAAAAAAAAAAAATCTCACAGGATACATCTTATCAATATCCAAGATCTCTCTTACTTATTCTTCTCTTCCCCTCCTCTCTCTTCCCTCCTCCAAACTTCAGGAACCTCGGAACTGTGAACGTGATGCTGCGATTAATTGAAGAACGCACCAAGATGAGTTCATGTCATCTAAGCAATGGTTTATATACAAGTTTATTATTATTACATATGGGGGAATTTGATCACAAGCCTTTCCATGCATGCTAAAGATGTGATTATTGAACAACTAACTAAAGTAAGCACCATATTATCAATTTGCGCTTTCCAGTTTGCCTTATTGCCTTGTAGAACTGCACCATTTCATAACAATCTCTTTGCAACAAATAGAGAATAATACAAAACAAGACAAGATGACACATCGATGAATTAGATTTTTTTTTCATATTTATTCTTCTTTTGACCTAGTTTCATATCTATGGAACATTAAGATGACTACTTGGAAATTCATCCTAGGTAACCAATAAAAAATGGGGTGAGCAATTTATATACTGAGAAATTATACAAAGGTATACAATAACAAAATATTCACTCCAGACTTAAGAAAATAAATAAATTTACTATAAAAATAAGGAATTAAATGTGCTTTATGTGTGTGCTGAGTTAATGTCATTGTGTGAATTAACTGGTGATAAACTGAAGAATAAACTTGAGAGCATAATAATGCCGGATGTTATATCTGAGAATTCTGTCAAATTCTTTCAGACTGTCTAGCTTATCTATGGCCAAGTTAACCAGAAAGATGAAGAGCCGGCTCAGCCACGTCAAATGAGCCTGAGGCTTGAGTGTGATGGCTATTGGTGATTTCAGAAGCCAAATGCTGCCCATGATGCTCTATGTCCTTCCCAGTATTAATACGTTATTGATCAGTTGCGTACGCATTTTCTCATTTGCCCCTACTCCACCCCAACACACACTCATAAAAGAAAAGACCATGAGCACATTATGTATCTTCATCTCAGGTGTCTACTGCATTAGCCAAGCCAAGTAGAGGAGAGGAAGCGTTTTCTACAAGCATAGTACATATGGGGACGAAACATTTTAGAGAAGAAACTATGAAATTTCATTTAAGAGGCATGATTATCTGTCATAGCCATTATCAAGAAATTATTAATAACAATCGTTTCAGTTGGTTTTTATAGGTTTTGTACACACCATACATGACAGAGCATCTAGAACAGTAGAGACAAGAGCTAAGATACATAGCCACCATTGACACGAATAACCTGACCATTAATCCACTCACCGGCATCAGTAGCCAAAAATCCAACCAAAGGGGCTACATCCTTGGGCTCACCTAGCCTACTGAGTGGAGACTCAGCAATATTCGCTTTCACCTGCTCTTCAGTCTTCCCAGCAAAGTACATTTCAGTTGCAATTGGCCCAGGTGCAACACAGTTAGCTGTAATCCCTGTTCCCTTCAGCTCTTTTGCCAGAATGTGTGTCATGGCCTCAACAGCTGCTTTGGATGCTGCATATGCCCCAAAATTTGGTCTCAATGCAGCCACGATTGATGAACTTAACAATATGATTCGACCTCCACCACCGCGTATCAAACGGTTTGCCGCCTCTTTGCAGCACAGGAATGCCCCTCTTGCATTTACACTGCAAAAGATCCACCAGCTCTTGATTAGAACAGACATTCAATCATCCATGATCAACGTTTCCGCATATATGTTTCCACCACATGAATATTTGATACTAAATTTGTATAACGCTATGATGATATGCATTGATAACATAACAGATGAATGTCTATCATTGCACATGCTGCCTCCTTGGTTTGAAAACTGATCTCCATGTATGGCAGGAAAATTTATTACAAAGTCAGCCGACAGCATAGGGATTAGGGAATGCACAGAGAAAAGATGCTATGACTCCTCCCATTTTCTATCTTTATCATTGAACAATTTAAAGTTTTGAACACACACCAATAATCATTGAGCAGGAAGTAAATTATCAGATGGCAGGGAATTTTACACTTCAATTGCTAGCTGCTAGTTGAAGAAGGAGCTTCTAAATTATTTATTTATTTATTTAATTTCCATCATTCAATCCTAGCAAAAGAAGAGACACTAAAGGTCTATTTGGTTTGAGTTTTCAGTTTTTAATTTTCATTTTTAGTTTTTCAGAATTTTTGAGGGAAAAACTAAAAATTCTGAAAACTACAAATTTCAATTTTCAAAATTTTCAGTTTTTCCTTCACAAATTCTGGAAAACTAAAAAACTGAAAACTGAAAACTCAAACCAAACAGGCCCTAAAAGTTCACTACTTCCTCTTATCTTCGACTCCCAAAAAACTGCAAAATAGATTATCACGATAAATATTAATACTCAGAGAGAAGTAAAGATCAGTTCGTTCAAATTTATGACATCTATCCTGCACAGCATTTTTGATGAAAATTATAATCAACAAAGTTTTTGTTTGAGCACATGCTAGGTTTGATTCTTCAAGAAGAACTAAGAAAAGAATCAAACCTATTTCCAGAGCTGAGAGTTAAATATTGCAGGTTTATATGGGCTTGCACATACCAACCAATGCCTCTCTGTATACAATTAGGCCGAAAAAACAGAGAATACAAGGCTATGAAGTTAACAATTCAGATTTCAGATAAAGACAGTTTCACATATCATTAGATTCATCATTGAATAGTGGATTTTTATGCGTAACTCCTATTATAACCAAGCCACTCTCGGGGAGTAAAGCCTCATTTTAGTCCTTGAAGTTATAAGTATCATATAATTTTTGTCTCTAACATTTAAAATTGTTGAATTGGTAAAAGATTATAAAAGGAGAAGATGTGTGGAACAATATGTGACTGAATATCTTAGATTCAATAGGTGCTTGCTAGAGTACATAGGTGCACATACCTAGAACTATATATAGTCATTACAGAGTAAATACATGCATAGTTTCTAAGATAGGTAATTAATGCTAGCTATTTCCAATGACTATATTTTCCATCATCAAGCACATGCTAATATACCAAATGCCGTCCATTATTCTTAACCACTCCCTGAGTCCCCCTCAAGCAAAAGTTCACTAAACTTTATGCTTGTTACAAAAGAACCCTTAAAAACAAGAAAAATATAAAATGAACCCCATAAAACAATGGCAGGGCAACTAAGAGATGCTGGATATGTCTGGAAAGAACACAAGACAGGTGGAATGACCATCAACTTGAAGAACTTGTTGGAATGTTGCATGATTGGGAAGAAGATATTTAGCTGGAAAGACCATCAGCAGAAAATTCCAATGCAAAAATAGATTGCAAGAACAGCATGTGGAGATCCATAAAAGAAACTTCAAAATTAAAACTAAGGCTTGTTGGAATGTTGCCAGTAAATGAATAGTCACCAGGAAAGCTGCTGGCAGCAGTAGTTTGGAGGAGAAAAGGTTGTTGGAAATTGACATGGCAGTAGTCGGAGTGATGCTCAACCAAGAAGAATGGAGATCGCAAATAAGTGAAGCAAAGGAAAATAAATGGCTTTGATGGCATGAAATTCTCAAAGCATACTCATCAATGGAGTTCTAATATTTTACTGAGGAACTCTGCAGCGGATGTGTGACGGGACAAGTCACGGAGGATGGTAGCGCTCTAATACCAAGTTGAATTAGTAGAAAATTCTAAAGGGGGAAAAGTGTGGAACATTATGTGACTAAATATCTTAGCTTCTATTGGTGCTTGCTTGCGTATGTAGGTGTAGATAGCTAGCACTATATTTAGTCATTCTGGAGTAAATATATGCATAGTTTCTAGGATAGATAATTAATGTTAACTATTTCCAATGACTATATTTCCAATGCCACATTGAGCACATGCTAAAACACCAACTGCCATCCATTATTCTTAACAAAAAATATAATGATTAATGATTTATTAAATGAAGTTACAGTCCATCCATCAATTTAGTCCACTCCCTGTAACATTCTAGTAGCTTCAACTTAAGCTTAAGTGATTTGGAATCTATTAGTTGTTACATTTTAGCTTTGCGGAAAAAACGTAAGTCATTTTGCAAATTACTTTATTGAAACTAGCCAACTAAATTTTTTTTCCTCTTTTCTTTTCTTGGAAATTCTCTGAAAATGTGATCGCAGAATGGATAAGCGTGTGCCGAAGGCAAAGTTAGATATTGGTAAGCGTATGTGAGATAACATAGAAGCCATGAAGTAGGGACACAAGACACGAAGGACACACCAAAGTTGAAAACTTATAGGACACAGATACGACATATATATATATATATATATATAAAAGTAAAAATTTAATGAAAATGATAAATTATTCAAAATATCATCTGTATAAATTTTACTTATATTTTATTTTCTTATAAACTTAAAAGGTTATACATTCTTTCCTTTTTATAACCCTATTTATATGATATTTTTATTATATTAGGTTAAGAAAAAAATTACATTTTAAATTAAACATATATAAATTTGAGTTATTAGTGTGCCATACTAGATATGACACACACACATATCTGACACATAAATATGACACTTGATCGTGGTCAAGAAGAACAAGTGTTGAACCACTTAAGAATTGATTTGGGGCTTTACCCCGCTGTTGGGACTCTTGTAAAATGTAAGTACAACTAGAAGCTTATAGAAACAACCCCCTATCTATGAAAACTTCTTAAATTTTTCCAATAACAAAATAATAATAATTTATGCACCGTTATCTTGAATTCCCAAAAACACGAAATCCCAACTGAAACCCATAAAAAAGAATTCAGCTTCTTCACTAATAAAATTTCGATCACAAAATTGCAAAAAATTACGGGCTCAGCAATTTATTGCAATTTTTCGTTTTCAAGGTAGAAACAGAAACAGTTAAAGTACCTGAAAATGCGATCGAAATCCTCCACGGTGATGTTGGCTATGGAACGGTAATTGCTATCAATAACACCAGCAGAGTTGACAAGGATGTGAACCGCCGAGTCGAAGGCGCGCTCCGCCGAGTCGAAGATGGCCTTCACGTCGGCCGGGTCGGAAACATCGCCGCGGACGGCGATGGCCCGAGGGAGAGGGCCGCCGCTGCCGCCGGCGTCGGAGTTGATCTGAGCGGCCAGTGAGTCAGCTAGGGAGGCGTTGGAGGTGTAGTTAAGGACGATTCTGGCGCCGAGTGAGGCGAGGTGAAGCGCGATCTCCCGGCCGATTCCGCGGGACGAGCCGGTAACGATTGCGACTCGGTCTTGAAGCGGGCGCGACTGTTGTGGAGTGGCCATCTCTGGGCTTCTTAGTCTCTGTTATGTTCTGGAGCTGGCGAGACTCTGGTAGCTTAAATGGATAAAAAGATTTACATGTGATCTGAAACAAATACGAAACTGTTACATATAAAAAATTCTAAAAACAAATAAAAAAACTCCAAAACAAGGAAAAACAAATTCAAAATATTTGTTGTATTCTGGCCATTAATTCCTCACTTTATCTAATTATATATTATCATATAAAAAATATAATTAATTTTCACTTTCATAATTTAAAAAATTATACAAATAAAATAATTTAATTAAATAATAATATAATATAATTATATATAAATGAAACTCTTATCTTATTTGATATCTCTTTAAATAAGTTAAGTGGTGTCATTAGTCAAACTACGTCTGTCAAACCTATCTACACTCCGGAAACTTTGGATGTTTGCCAAAATTCACTTTCATTCAACTTGAGTTCACATTGGGTTCCGCCTTTCTAATTGCTTGGAAGCATATGGTTCCTGTTATTTTTTATTATAAAATATGAACATGAAATTACTTTCTAATCCCAACTGTTCTTTTCTCTCTTTCCTTTGCCCCTTTGTTGCTTCACTGTGCCTTTTCAGTGCTTCCGTTTCAAACTCCCGGCGCCACCACTTTGGCTGGCCTCGACATTGTTTAATTTCTTCATGAACTCTACCGCGCCATGGAGAAAACATTAATCAAACACGCATTAAGCTTTGCTCTATGGAGAGTACATCTCTGAAACAGTCTGTCATTTCCGTTATTGAAGAAAGAATGAGACGCTGCAAAGATTGAGGCTGCACACACAGGATGGTGAATGCAACTCACCACATTCTAGTGCCCATTGAAAAATATTGCAACTTGGTATTTATGCATCTTGGTATGGCTCGTGTCCTTGGTTGGAGTTTTTTATGTTTTATTTTCTGATGACTTACGGGGATTAAAAAGTCCAAAGAAAGAAAAACAACTACACAGAAATCAGCCTCGAGCTACTTAGATGGACCCAACACATCAGCTAACACTTCCTGCAACAAAAAACTAGGAATAGTTTGAAAGTAATGAACTCCCCTAGGAAGAAGATGACGACGCTTTGCAAGTTGATCAGGTTGAGGTTGGCGACGAGTGTTGGGGTGGGGGCGGCAGCTCATTGATGGAAGATAAAAGAGAGTAAAGATGCGGTTGAGTTGAATCAAGAAAAGAGGGATAAAATGGTTACAAAAAAATATTATTTCATGAATAGTACAATGAAATATTATATTTTAGTTTTATTTGGTTGGCCATTGGATCTAATTTTTTACAGAGGAGATTTTGTCATTACGATGGTGACAAACTCATCCGTCACCACTTAAGACTCGGCCCGGCAACACTTGAATGTTTATGGGATTGCAATACTTGAATGTCTCATACAACAAACTAAGAGGAGCCCAAATTCTATCACATATAACTGGGATTTGAGCTTCAACAATTTGTCCCCTAATAAAGGGAGGTATATTAATGGGTTAAGTCAGAGTATTATACTATCAAGTCGAACGATACATTTTGATTCAAAACCTTAAAACAACTAATTATGATTCCTCCTATATTATATACTGCTCATTTAATCCATTATTAATCAATGTGAGACTTTACCTCTCGTACTTAACTCTAATAGTATCTTCTTTGTGTGCAACACCATTACTAATGCTAACCTATCTTGACTTGTCTAGTAACTTACCAGCGGGGAACTTTCAGATTGTTGGGGAAATTTTCAAATATTGTGAGTTCTACATCTGCCGAAAATACAATTTCTCAGGGAAAATACATAAGCCATTGGACACTTTACAACAATTAAAGATGACCAATTTAAATAACAACAACTCCTCTGGTGTAATTCCAACATTGGCTCTTTGTAGCAACTTCAAGTTAATTGATTTTGGAGATAACAATCTGGGAGGAACAGTAACAACATGGATAGGCCAAAAGCACATCATATAATTGTGTTGCGGTTAACTGCAAGTAAGTTTCAAGGAAGCTTACCTGCAAGCTTGTGTAATCTAATGCATCTTCAAGTATTGGATCTCTCTAAGAACAATAATACTGGGAAAATACCACAATGCATAAGTCACATAGTCGCTTTGTCTAACATGACGCTTACAAGAGAAGATATGTCCTATGCTGCAAATGGGCTTTATAATACCGAAGAGAGTGAAATTTCCTCCTACAGTGACACAGAAATATTGGAATTGAAAGGAGAAATTAGAGAGTATGAAAAAAAATAAAAATCTTCGACTAATGACTATTATTGATCTTTCTTGCAATCACTTAAAAGAAGAGATACCTCATGGCTCATGGTATAACAACACTTGTGGCATTGGATGGCTTGAACCTTTCTGTAATCACAGGATCCATTCTCGAAAGCATTGATCACATGACAATGTTGGAAGCACTTGATTTGTCATGAAACTATCTGTGTGGTAGACTTCCAAGAAGCTTGTCTAATTTGACTGTCCTCAGTTACATGAACTCGTCTTTCAATAACTTATCAGGGAAAATTCCGAAAAGCACTCAACTAGATACCTTTGATGTCTTAAAATACCAATCAGAAAGCAATGCCTAGAGTATGAGATTTCTCCAAATTCTCAACTTGCTAGAAGCACTGACAGGAGTGGAACAGATGAAAATGAACTTATAAACTTCGGGTTTCATGTCAGCCTTGGGATTGGATTTATTGTTGGATTTTGAGGAGTTTGTGGATCTTTATTCTTCAAAAGTTCATGGAGACCTGCCTATATTTTGAATTCTTAAACAACATAAATGATTGGGTACATGTGCAACTGGTTGTGTTTATGATCAGAATTAAAACGAGATTCCTTGTGTTTCGGGATTAAGCATATGTTACGAGACATCTCCAACCGCGAAGCTTCTCTGAAAGAGGCCAAGCGGAACATTGAGAACGTGAGGCCACGGCGGACACTGACCGAGGCGGATTAGATAGACAATTTGAATAGGAGAAAAGACAAGCAAGCAAATCTAAGAAAAATATGCAATGAGACAGATCCTATTAGATTTGACAAGACAATACATGCACTAGAGCATGGGTTAAATCAGAGAGTGGAGTATGAACTACAAGTCTGGCTGAAGTATTGGCACAGATATGGGTTAAGTATGGAATGATGTCAGAGCAGGTGAAGTGAAAAGGACCTATAAATACTAGAAAGAATAATGAAGTGCGGGTTGGCAACAAAACACGGCCAAAATTTCAGTAGGGGAAAACCGAACCTCACCCCAAAACACCATGTCCAACAGTAACAGGTAAAGCTCAATGCCATTAAGATGATGTACTTTTTCTGAAAAAGAAATTCTCAAATTTTTAGGTAAGGCTCTACTTGAGACAGTAATAAGCCACGACATCTTGATTAGGTACAGACATCAGTTTGTATTTTCTACTTTAATATATTATAGCGTAGTAAGTGATCTCTCTTTCTTTTTTTTTGTTGTGAGAAGTGATCTCTACTGGTGCAATTTTTAGATCTTTCACTGAGGTACTATCTTGTGCGCTGTTCTTTTCTTTTCTTTTTTATTTAATACATCTTGTGTGTTGTTTAAATCCTTGCATCCAGTTTTGCGCCGGAGAAAATAACAATATCTATAAATATATCATTTAGGTATTTCATCAATTTCTCAAAGAAGCATTACACAAGTTGTTCACCGAACATGTCAATCAAAACAAGATGAACATAGCAGGCTAGTGAGGCTACACCCCCGATAACACAGACGACAGAGTGACACCATATATATTTCCTAGAATGACATCAGTTAAACAAACCCGCCGTTGACACGAACGACCTGACCATTGACCCACTCACCATCATCACCAACCAAGAACCCAACCACACGGGCCACGTCCTTCGTCTCTCCAAGCCTCTCCAACGGGCTCGCCTTCCTAAACCTCTCCACCTGCTCCTCCGTCTTCCCCTCAGAAAACAGCTCCGTCGCTATCGGCCCCGGCGCCACGCAGTTCGCCGTGATCCCCGTCCCCCTCAGCTCCTTCGCCAGTATCTTCGCCATCGTCTCCACCGCCGCCTTAGACGCCGCGTACGCCCCGTACCCAGGCAGCAGCGCCGCCACCAGCGACGTCGACACCAGCACTATCCTCCCCCGCCGCCGCGCCTCACTCGCCTCGCCCCCTCACTCGCGCACAGGAACGCGCCGCGCGCGTTCACGGCGAAGATCCTGTCGAACGTCTCCACGGCGGTGTTGGCGACGCTAGGGTATGTCGCGTCGCCGATGCCGGCGGAGTTGACCAGGATGTGGACCTCCGAGTCGAAGGCCCGCTCAGCCGAGTCGAAGAGTGATTTGACACCGTGAGGGTCCGAGACGTCGGCTTTCACGGCGATTGCTCGCGGGGGAGAGGTAGCCGTTGCGGTTGAGGTGGCGGTGGCGGAGGAGGAGGAGGAGGAGGAAGAGTTGATTTGAGCGACGAGTGAGTCAGCTAGGTCCGAGTTGGAGGCGTAGTTGACGACGAGTCGGGCGCCGAGTGAGGCGAGGTGGAGGGCGATTTCTCGGCCGATTCCACGGGAGGAGCCGGTGACGATTGCGACTCGGTCTTGGAGCGGGCGACGGCGAGTCGGGTCAGAGGAAACGGGTTCGGGTTTGGGTTGAGTACCAGCCATGTTTGTTGGATCTCCGGTCTCCCTGTTAGAATACTCTCTGTGCGTGTGTGTGAAGTGTTTTCTCGTTAAATTATATATATATCTATATATGTCTTTCGGAGTTCAGGTTAAGGCTTGTTATTATGCACGTCAATAAATGATGCAAGTTGAATTAGTTGGTCATTGCGACGTGAGATCATACGTCATATAATGTCGTGTGTATTTATAATACATTAATGCCGCTTTGAATTTTGAAAAATAAGTGGAGTTGATCTTGAATCTTTCTTCAAAGACTGCTAATATGCCCCATTCATAGTAGCCTTGGATATTCCTTCAAAAGTTTCATGCAGGAGGGTTCGGAAACGCATTATTTTAATACATTCACAGCCAAAAAGGGATTTTATCAATTTTATTTATGATACACTCATTGATTTATGAATTTTATCATTTTTTTTTCCTAAATGTATAAAGATGATTTGTCGAAACTATATGTTTACATAACATTTGTTTTGTTGCGATTACATTTTGTTTCTAGTTATGCAATAGGAAATGTTTATTGAGCTGTAAATGATGACTTCATTCACGACATGAACATGATGCAGTGCATTTTTACTTCACCCTTTGTTAATAATTTATTACGTTATAGAGAAAGAGAGCAATAGATAAAACGGCATAGAAATATATAATAGGGAAAAAATAATTTACACATGGTTGATAGCATGGTGATATATTTAAATATGTGATTACCAGATAATTTATCCTAATATAGTTTAATTTATTCTGCCTATGATGGATTCAACACATAAGGGAAAAAAGAATCAGAATCTCTATGTGTACAGCTGCCATGGCGCGTTCGCGCTGCGCCTGCCACTTGCAATCCACCTTTGGCAGATTCTATTTCGACCTGGACAAGACACAACAAGCTGGCATGCACGGAGAAGGGAATAGGGCAGTGACATGTAGGAGGAGAGGCTCAGCAAGGGATGCGATCGCGCTACAGCCTACCGCCTGCAGTCCGCCTTTGGCGGATTCCCTTCTGGCCCAGACAATTCTAAACAAGCTGGCGTGCATGAAGAAGGAAACGAGGGAGTGACGCATGGGAGAAGAGGGAGCTGCACTTGCTCCTTACCAAGGCCAAGTTCACATGCACACCTCCTGTTCACTTGCATGTGTTCTAAATTTTTTGAATGGATTCTAAATAAAATGATGCACCAAGGTAATACTGAGAAGGCTATGTATTATTAAAGGAGAGTCAAGAGAGTCCAAATGACAGCACGATGGGAGGAAGGGCTACTATAAGAGCGGGATTGGGGGAGGGGTAACACTAAAGAAGAGAAGCGAGAAAAAAAAAACATAGAAATTGTTTTAAAAAAAATAAGAGATAGTTGATTGAGAAAAAATGATTAAAACTGCTAATACAATAGATCCAAACGGTCACATTATTATTGAAGTTTTAGAGCAAAATGTAATATATTTTCATTTTGTTATTAAAATTTATATATGATATATTTTCTGTATGTTAATATCTCTATTTAGTTTTTTTTTTTTTCAGCAAAATCGAATAAGTTAAAAGCTTAGTTAAATATATTGATGTTTTGTTAGTGGATATGTTTATTTTTTCTGACTTGATATACTTTATCAGAGGATATATTAATTTAAATTTGCTGCTGAAGTCCATTTATTGGGGGTTGATTAATTTTTTTCAATTTAACAGACAATAAGATGCAAAAATCGAATTAGTTAAAAGATTAGTTTAATATATTTATGTTTTATTAGTGGATTTATTAATTTATTTTTTCTAAGTTGATATATTTTGTTAGAGGATATATTAATTTAATTTGCTATTGAAATCTATTTATTCCAGATAATTTATTTTTTAATTTAATAGATCGCAAGAAGCAAAAATCGAATTAGTTAAAAGATTGG
The DNA here is from genome assembly GCA_031216105.1 of Dalbergia cultrata. Taxonomy (NCBI): domain Eukaryota; kingdom Viridiplantae; phylum Streptophyta; class Magnoliopsida; order Fabales; family Fabaceae; genus Dalbergia; species Dalbergia cultrata. The sequence continues at coordinate 20,916,689 of CM062353.1, read as the reverse complement.
TTTAATATATTTATGTTCTATTAGTGGATATATTGATTTATTTTTTCTATGTTGATCTGTTTTGTTAGAGGATATATTAATTTAATTTGCTGTTGAAATCCATTTATTCAAGGTTGATTAATTTATCTTTTAATTTAATAGACACCAAGACGTAAAAATCAAATTAGTTAAAAGATTATTTTAATATATTTATGTTTTGTTAGTGGATATATTAATTTATCTTTTCTGAGTTGATATATTTTGTTAGATGATATGTTAGTTTAATTTGCAGTTGAAATCCATTTATTCGGGGTTAATTTCTTTATTTTTTAATTTAACAAACAACATGGCATATGCAAGCCCAGCATTTAAAATTGTCTTCGATGAGAAATGAGATACGAGCCTACATGTAGTGTGCTGGCCTACTTTGCTTTTTGCTTATCTCAACACCAGTTAAGAGATGGAGGCCCAAGACTCATACTTTCCACCTTCCATGAGGGAAGTACACCATCACGCTTGAAGATGTTTCTATTCTGTTAACACTCCAGTAAATGGTCGACCTATGATTGGATCTACTATTAATAGCTATAAAACACTCCCTGATTTGCACCAATATCTACTGGGTGTTTGTCCTAGGCCACATAATTTTAGTGAAGGTGTAATAAATTTAATTTGGCTGAACAACAGTACTAGAAACATTGAAGCCAATTTTGATTTGGCAATACAACAACTTGCATGTAGTTTCATATTGGCCTTGTTGAGCCAATGTATTCTGCCTGACTAAAGCACTGCTGACGTACATGCAAAGCACTTGCAATTGCTCGAAGATTTAGAGCAAGTAGAATCATATAGTTGGGGCTTAACATGCCTTGTTTTACTTTTTCAAGGGCTTTGTCGTGCTACTCAAATTGAAATTAGAGATATCAATTGGTGTGTTGTTCTATTATAAGTATGGGCCTGACAGCGGATACCCTTTTTGGCTCCCATATCGTCCATGCCTTTTGTTTTTCCCCCGTCAAAGGTAAAAGTTTTTTACTTGAATTTTTATATTGTTCTTTGAATTTTTATATTGTTCTTGTTAAAGTAATAATTAATATCTAATTAAGATAATGTCTCATAGATGGAAGTGACCACATTACCCACGTGATGTTAATCTAAAGGACCATCACAATACAAGGTTACTGATAGATAATTTGGGATATCAGGTAAACATTTGAAATATTGTCCAATTTTTATGTGGTCAACATAGTTATCATGATTTGCTTATCTGATATATTTTTGTTAATGCAATTTGTATGACAACCATATCTAGATCCTCTGGCTGATGCACTTATTCCAGACAATGTGTAGGTTCAGAGGCAATTGTTCTAATCTGTTACTTCACTTTTATGTTTTGAGGTGATGGAGTTACACTCAACCAATCAGTAATGCGATAATTTGGGTTGAACCAAGAAGTTCCTCTCAACTAACTTAATATGTAGGGATTCTATGATTAAGAATTAAGAGGATTACCACCCACCAATTAGGAAAGACAACATCAATAATGGGTGGCAATGTGGTACCAATGTGCAAATCGAGTATTAATTGGATCTCCCACTGCTGATTATCAGCCCTCCGAATTGTATCGATCTTAGTATTTATCTCACACTCGAGCTATACAGTTGTCCCCCAAGGAAATAGATCATCCACCTGCCCAAGAAGTAAATGAACCACCCTTAGATGAAGAAGATCAAGTACCCCCTCCCCCAAGGAGAAGATGGAGCACCGCCTATCCAAACAGAAGCTCCTCATGGCCATCAACCTTTGTTTCTACAATAGAATAACTTTTTTTATTATGATGTAAACATATTACAATTTCCTCATGGCGAATTCCCTTAGTTGATGCAGTAGACTACATAGATCCAAGATCCACCACAACATTCTATTAGTGTTTTGGGCTGCCACAGTGGTGGTCCTGCAATGTCTAGTGGATCCTCATCCAGCGAGAGAAGGTCTGTTCATCTCACCTCTGGTGGGCCACAGCTATCGGCGGCCATTCGAGGAAATTTCAATTTTGCTAATTTTGGGGGTCATTCATTTACACAAGTTAACCTTGACCTCAATACAAATCCAATTAGTCAATTGAATGATGTCTACTAGCCACACATGGGCACATTTGATATGTTAGTTCCACATATGTTATCCCCAAGTACACATTAGCCAAACATCGAGATGATGCAAAGTTTGCAAGGTACTACAGCATTTGCCCAACATGCAGTAGTAGGAGGTGGGGAACATGTAGACAGAGATGAAGGCATGGATGATGATGGTGGCAGAGATCAGGGTATGGGAGATCGGGGTGGTAGAGATCAAGGCATGGGTGATCAGGGTGGCCAAGTTAAAAAACAATCGTGTGGCATAATCAATGTGTTAGGAAAGGCTGTCAAGCAAACTATATGAACTATACGTGATGCGTTATGGCCATGAGAACATGTGAAACTAGCTAAAAGACTAAGCTATCCACCATTTCAACCACCATGGCCAAATGGGAAGGGTAAAAGTCGTAAGGGAAGTTAAGTGTGAAGTACCTTTTTCATGTAATGTGTTATGTACTTACGTATGGACTTTCTAGTTTGTATTTCTATTTTCTCTTTGATGGAATTATTATGATGTTTCTTTTGATGTGTTTATGTATGGACTTTCTAATATGCATTTCTATTATTTTATGGGCCTTGGTGTATTTTTTGTTGATGAACCACAAATAGAAAGGACTAAATATATGAAAGTAACATATAATACAAAAAAAAAAACACACAATAACCTTGATTCAAATATTAAATTAACATAATAAGTAACATCCATGAAACACAATAAAATGATAAAACAACACCCATGAAATAAAATAACCTTTTGATGTTTTCATTTTCGCTTGAGATAATGAGAAGAAATTATTTAAGAGTTTTCAAGCAATTTTTCATATAGTGCCATTAATTCATCATAAAAGGGTCAGAATTAGAGTTATTTACCTTGGATTCATCTTCTAAATCATAGCCAGCCATAAAGCAAAGGTTGGTTATGTCTTTTTGCTCATCTTGGCTTTCTGATCCTTCCTTTTCTTCATCGAATTCACTCCATGTCGTCAGTATTCCTTTCTTTTTATTGGAGAACTTTTTCTGTGGACCTTTAAGTTTTGGACATTCAGGTCTGAAGTGATCCTACTTTCCATAGTTAAATCAAGTGATGCTCTTTAACTTCACTTTGCTTTTCTTGTTCCTTTTTAGGTTGATGTCTCTTCTTCTTTTTAGCTTGCATTTCCAGGCTCTCTACATCTTTCTTACTAATATGGAGATCTCATTACCATCATCATCTTCAGAGCCATCATCAAATTCGTCCTCATCATCATAGGTTTTAGCAATTTTCCTTGTTTTCCTTTCACTTCACTTCTGATGGGATGACTTCAAGGCTATGGACTTGTTCTTTCTCATGCATTCGGCATGCATTTTTGCTAGCCTTACCTCATGGGTTTTGAGAGACCTAATAAAGGCATCCAAGCCCAGAGTTTAAAGGTCTATGGCTTTAGTAATGACTGTTATTTTAGGTAGCCATTTAGTAGGGAGACTTCTTAAGATTTTTCTAACTAACTCAGAGTTAGAATATCTTTTGCTAAGAACTTTAGTTAGTTTATGATATGCATAAACCTTGTGGTCATGTCATCAATATTTTCTTGATCTGTCATTTTAAACATTTCATATTGATGGACCAACATATTCATCTTTGTCTCTTTGACTTGATCAGTTCCTTCGTGCAGCATGAGCAATTTGTCCTATATTTCCTTTACTGTGTCACAAGCAACAATTTTGTTATATTCAGATTTGCTTAGTGCACAGGTGAGCAAATACTTAGCTTTAGCATTCAATTGAACTTTGGCCTTACGTTGCTCTGTCTATCTACTTCTGGGAACTTCTCTTGATGTGGAGGGTGCATCATCTGTTCCAGGAACCTCTTCAGTTGGAACGTAATCCCCTCCTTGGATTATTTCCTACAAGTCAAAACTTGTGTATTTTATGAATAGCTCTATATGATCTGTCCAATAGGCTTAGTCTCCACCATCAAAGAATGATGGTCTATTGATGGAGTATCCTTCTGCTATATGAATGTTCTGTGCCATTTTTCCTTCAGATCTTTGTCCTCTGCAATCGTTAAAATGCTCAACCCTTTAGAAGTCAAGCTCTGATGCCACTTGTAGGTATGAAAACGCACAAGAAAGAAGGTTGAATCGTGCTTCTTTTTTCTAAGCCTTTTTCAAAACTAAAACTTGAAACAGATACTATCAAGCATGAAGCTTTGAAGTGTAGTAGAAACACAGGTAAAAGATTTAGAAAGTAACTCTCTGAATTAAGAAAATAGTAGTAAAAAATTGAAATGATAACTTTTAATAGAGATATATTATGTAAAACTGAACACTGAAAATAAATAGATGAAGGATAAGAAGAAACTGCACAAGAGTTTTGTATTGGTTCAGTCAATACCTGCCTACATCCAATTCTCAGCAACCATTGAGTTTCACTAATTTTTCTCAACCCGAGAAAGTGAAAAACTGGATAATCTTTACAATAACCTTCCCAAGCTTTCACCAGTGATCAATAGACAACCGCTACTGTCACACACCAATTAGTTCTTTATCAGCCTCTTCAAGCTAAATCGAGTAGTCTTTTACTAGCCTTTCCAAGCTAAACCGCAAGCAGCAAAAATCTCTTTACTATCACATTGCAAGTAGTTTTGTCATAGCCTCTTCAAGCTATTTCATATCGGCCACTACTGGATCAAGATTATCGAGATTTAGTGCTTGGGTTGCTGATCAAACTAACCTACACTCAAGTTTCTTTTCAAATATACAATGAGTAATCCTAAGATAACTTAAGAGACTTCTTTCTAATGATTATTCCTAAGAAGAATGTATGAGCAATCTAAGAACTTAGAAAAAATATTTTTATGAACAAAGGAACTGATTACAATAAGTAATAAACTTCACAAAGATGGGGGAAAGATTTGCAGTGTTTTTGCTCTTTATAAAAGTATCAAGCAATCTATTCTTGAAAGCTCAGCATCTCTATTTATAAAAGGTCTCCTTTATGACTGTTGCCATTGATCTATTGTTCAAGTGACATGTGTTAATCATTAGCTTGTGTTTTGGAAACGTAATCTAGATTAGCAGCTTGTTTAATGTCAGAGTCTTTTTACAGAAGCTGCTGAAAAGATAAGGTTTCTAATATCCTTCATAAACTACTTTTACACTTTCTGATTATGGTTTCTGAACTCTTTCTTCTAGAAATGGAATGGTTGACCGAAGGGGCTAAAGATATGATGTGTCAATCTAAGAACTGGGTTTAACCTTTAATTTTGAATTCAAAATTCAAAATTTACCTCTTTTTTAGTGAAGTGTATTTTCTGATGTGCGTTGTCAGTTCCTCAATGCATATTTAGTTTTCTAATCTTCAATCTTATTTTTATGATGATCGATGATTTGCGATTATGATGATTGACGATTATGTAACACATTGCTTTCAAGTTTTGCATGATATCTTCATTCTTGATGTACTTTCTGATGCCCCGTACTACTTTCTGAAGACATTTTCCTTGGTTTTTTGTTCTTGACTTGATTTACATCAATCCTTGATGCATGTTAACTTACTTTACATGATATAATTTTCACTTCATTTTAGCTCAATCTTTTGACAGGAGATAAATTATGTTTGTACATGTAAAGTGAAATTATTTACGCTGAAGTTCACATTTTTCATTTTGGAAATACCTATTATGCTTAGTCAAGAAACTCATGGTAGATATTAGTCGTTCTTCAAAATATTTTCTCTAAATTAGTTTTATAGTCATCCAAAACTTTATATCTCATGCTTTCTAAAGGATTCTGGAGCTTACAGTTTCCACGATCAAGCATCTCAAAAAATATGAAGTGGTTCAAATAGTGACGATTTCATGAAGTTGGCTCATAAACTCTATTTTACAAGGTATGAAAAGAAATGCACTTTTCGCAAACACTCAATCAACTCCAATGATAGGAACGAAAATGGAGAATTCAAGCAACTCCAAGTGGAGGTTCTAAGATAACAAAGATAAATGGTTGTAGAGCATACTCATCTTTGTCGAATCCAGAAACAGCAAATCATCAAATCAGAAGAGTAAGGGAAAATCAAAAGTGCCTATTGGTTACAATGAAGACATTGACACAGTAAAATATGTTATAGCTAGCAGGCTAGCTATGTGGGAGGATATTAAGAAAGTCAAGGAAATAGAGTTAGCAGACAAGGAAAAAGATAGGGCGATTAAGGAAAGATGATGGTGGTGAAGGAAAAGCATCTAGAGGAAATGGAAAAACAAAGGATGATGAAGGAAAAAGAGCTAGAGATGAAGGAAAAGGAACTAGAGGTGAAGGAAAGGGAAACAAGTATGCAAATACTTTATGCAAACACATTTACTATGACTGAAAAGCAACAATTTTTTTATGCTAAGCATGTGGAAAAATTACAGCAAAGTATTTTTAATTTAGGTGTCAATTTTCTTGGTCAAGCATATATAAGAAAGTGACAATATCTTTTAAGTGTAATGGTTTTAAGTTTGTAAATATTTTTTTATTATGTAACATTTCAATTATACAATTTTAGTTTTGTAATATGTCAATTATGAAAACTAGCCGCTGCAAAACTAACTATTACAAAACTAGATGTTGTAAAACTAGTCATTACAAAAGTAACCATTGGAAAAATAGTTGTTGCAAAAAATGCCATTGTATAAGTATAATACTCGGTATACACATGTCAATAAACAAGTTCTGTATAGCCTCAAGGTCCCCCGGGACCTACATATGTTGTCGGGTCCGGAATTTTGCTAAGTCTAGGGCCTACACCTCCTTGAAAGGCTATATGATCGAGCCACATTCTTAGGATCAAAAGTCCCGGTAATAGCTCTCCAATGAAAAATAAATTAAAGAATGATTTTTAATGAATTTTAGGAAACGTTTAGACATTTCATTTTTAGCCTACAAGATTTTAAAATCACAAAATTTTTCGAATTTGAACTAGAACTCAAAAATTGCATTTTGATTGGTTGGAATATTTTATTTGAATCCAAATTGAGAAATTTCCTTATTTACATTTATGTTTTAAAGTTAATGAAGAGTAAAATAAATGAGCACATAAGTGAGGACCGTTATAGCAATCACAAGGTCCAATTTTCATGTGTTTTGTGATTTGAGGACTGTTATAGCGGTCCAGGGCCACTATAGTAGTCTAGGTGTTTTCTAGTGTGCACGCCTGATCACTTATGACCGCTATAACGATCCTCGGAACATCAAAACACTCACTTACCCTGCTATAGTGGTTACAGACTGTTATATTGGTGTTAGTTTGGCGAAAACAGTGCAAAACAACCCAGTTTCATTTAATTGATACTCCCTACCCTATATATACGCCCAAACTCAGTTTCCACCCCCAAATTTCAAACCTTAATAGCCTCTTTCCTCTTTCTACCCTCTCCACTCTCATCCTCCATCAGATCTTCCTCCTCTAAGCTCCAAGGTGAGTTTGGTTGTGGGTTTATCATTCTTTTCTCTCTTCCTTTTCATGTTCTAGTGCATGAGTTGTTGCTGTTCTCCATTGTTGTCAAGTAGGGGTGCTCCCCAAATGTTGTTAGGGTTGTTTTAGAGCTATCTAGATGTTATTAAAGTTTGATCTTGAGTTTTATGGTTGTTATGGTAGACATTGGTGCCAACCCTCCTCCCTGGAGTCCTCATTGGTATTGACATCATCATTTCCTTCCCTCTAGATGAGTGGATTCAATCTTGTAACCTTTATTTTCTTTGCATTGTAGAATTATTGCATGATTTTAGAAATCATTCTAAAGAGATTATAAGTCATTGTTGGTTTTCTTAAATTTATGAGATTTTGATTTTCAAAAGTAGGAATTATAATTTTTTTAAGAGACTCATGGGACCAATTACAAAAATGACTTTCGATAAAAAGCTAGATTATGAATATAATCATATTAGAGACTTATGAATTACCAGGATGATTTCAAGAGTTATATATATATATATATATATGATAGAGTTTTAATTGGAGAAAAGTTTGACACAGAGTTTTAGAGAAAATAAATATATATAGAGCAAAATATGATTTAGTTTTAGAACCTTATTAGTTTCGAAGCACGATATTAGAGTTATCTAGACTGTGAAAATATGTATTATATATTTATGGTATTGCCATGTTTTAAGACTTGGAATTTCAAAAATCATGTTATTGATATGTTAAGTCGAGATATGTTGAATAAAGTATGATTTAGCTTTATGAATAAATATGTTATAATTTTTGAGTTATCAAGTATATGAAAAAATATGTTAGCTTGAGATTTGAATTTAGAACTACAGTTTTATGGTACCTAGAAGTACGGAATTCAGTATGATTCATAACAATTGCCAGATACATATTCTATGGACTTGAAATCGGAATGCATACAAGTGGTGAACCTTTGGGCTTGATTTTCACAGTAATGGTTATGCTAAAGTCATATTGTTAGAGTTATATAAATCCATAACTCTCAAAGTATTAAGAATTTAGGGGCTAGCATTCGCGAGGAACGAAGTGCCCACCCTTTAGTTATGTAGTTTCAATATTGTTGTTTTTATTTACTTCAGTTGAGTTGTATATATCAATGGTAGTAGACAGCCATATGAAGGCAATGGTATTAAATAGACATGGGGGCAACCTTATCTAATAGGCATGGAGGCAACCTTTTTTATGACCGTGGAGGCAGATCTTTTAGAGAATAGAGATATTTATAGAAAATTATTAATATTATTCTTATGTATGTTTGACAAGTTCAGAGTATTCCTGAATATGACTCAGAGGAGCTAGAGTTTTGTTTTATATGTTTATATATAGGATTGCTAGAAATAGTTTAGAATTAGTTTTATTATTGTTATAAGTATAACTATGATATTTATGTATCTTGGTTATTATCCTATGAAAGAGGTTACAGGTGAGAATTCACTCACTGAGTTTTAGATGAAACTCACATCTCTCCCTTTTCCATTACAGGTACAGTAGTTATTGTGAGTTCCTCTCTTCCTCCTCCTCCCCTGCAGTAGAAATATTCTTGTGGGTGAGTTTCACTTCGGAGTGAATAATTCCTTTTGTGTTTTGTATAGCGATAGAATGCTCTAGTATACATTGTGAGCAGGGTCCCAAACCATAGAGATAGTTCGCATGTTTTGTGTTTAATGATTATAGTTTCCATGATTTATTTTGTATAGAGAGCAACTCATGTTTTGTATCATGATTTTATATTTCAGAGTTTGATTATGAAACGGCCCATGTTGAAAAAAAAAAAAGGAATTTTAAGAGCAAGAGATTTATATTAAAGATTAATTACTATGCGAGAAATGGATTTTATGCTTTAAATTTGTATATATATATATATGTGTGTGTGTGTGTGTGTGTGTGTGTGTAGAAATCACGAGGCTTACATGGGGATAGGATCGTGCCGGTCACAATCCAAGTCAGTTTGTGACAATAAGTAACCGTTGTGGAAACAACTTATAAATATGGATCATCACTCATCCATATTTGCTCATAATATCTTTTCTTTGTCTATTCAAAACTTTAAATCTCATTTGCTTCCAATAACTCCTCTCAAACACCTTTTCGCTGGCAACCATTACTAAAATTTCATTATTACAAATGGTCAGTAATTTTGGTCAACCCAAAAACATGTCTTTTGATGACTTGTTTGACGATGTTTTGTTTGGTGATTTAGATTAACCTGATAACATGTCTTTATATGAATGGATTGATGATTTTATATTTGATGACTCACTATGAGCGCCAACTTGAACAACAAGTTCTAGAAAAGTACGTGCAAAGCTCTTCCTACAGATCTCATTGTAAGACCCTTGTAGAGATTGTGAAGCAAGACACGGACACCTTTTCAATGACTATTTTGCACCTAATCCGGTGTACCCTCTTGAAACATTTCAACGAAGGTTCTGGATAGGAAACCATGTCTTTCTTCGCATAGTGGAAACCCTCTCAAATGTTGATCCATATCTTTAGCAATCGGTTGATGCAACAGGCAAGAGAGGCTTATCTCCATTGCAAAAATGCAAGTTGCTATGTGTATGTTGGCCTATAGAGTATTAGTTGATGATGCTGATGATTATGTGTGGATAGGCGAAAGCACTACAATTGAGTGCTTAGAGAAGTTTATTGAAGATGTAATATGGCTATTTGAGTCTGAAAACTTGCGAAAACCAAACTCAAATGATGTACAATGTTTGCTATAGATGGTAGAGGACTGTGGCTTCCTAGCCATGATGGGCAGCATCAATTGCATGCATTGGCTATGGAAAAACTGTTCTAAAGCATGGAAATGGATATGCAAAAGTGGTTACCATGGGGTTGCAACTACAATACTTGAAATTTTGGCTTTACCTAACCTTTGGATATGGCATGCATATTTTGGAGTTGCTAGTTCGAACAATGATATTAATGTGTTAGATCATTCACAGGTGTTTGATGAAGTTCTAAATGGTCGAGCACCAGAGGTAAATTATATTGTGAATGGTAACAATTATACCGTGGGATACTATTTAACAGATGATATCTATCGTAAATGGGTAACATTTGTCAAAACAATATCCTGACCACAAGGAGACATGCGAAAGTTGTTTGCAAAATATCAAGAAGGGTAACCAAATGATGTGGAATGTGCATTTGGAGTGCTACAAGCTTGGTTTACAATTATACACAGCTCTAACACAGCCAGAGCCGGGTGAATAAAATTTTGCTCCTTATGAGAGGTACATCCAAAACAATATCCGATTTTGTGATAGACAAAAGTATCGGCAACTACAAATAGATTTGGTGGAACATATCCAACAATTTCACAATGCTCATCAAGTATAGTTCCTAGTTATACAATATTGCAATTACACAATATTGTTTGTCATATTTAAATTATGCATTGTTGTTGCTAAATTTGTTATATTTTAAAAATACATCAAAGATTCATTTTATTTTAAAAATATTTGTTTGATTTTTTTAATATATTTTAACTTTTTTAAAAATTTTCAAAATATTCCTTTGCAATTAAATTTATTAAAATTTATTTTAAACAAAAAATTAAAAAAATAATTTTATATTTTATCCAAATTGAAAATAAACTGCATAATACAAGATATTAGAATAAAATATTTCATGAATATGTTGATTTATTTTTAATTTAAAAGTCATGTTGGGCCATAGTAGGGACCAAAGTTGGTCCCTTCCGTTAAAGTAAAAAGGTATATTCTTGGGAGACTTTTTCTTTTTATGACAAATTGATTATGTGGCAATGATGTGGTAATAAGTGGGATCAAGAGAAAGACACCATTGGAGATGCTCTAAAGACCCCTTCTATCATGGAAATTTGAGCATAATGGATATTTGTTGGCTTTGGAGTTAGAAAATTGCTCCTTGAGGTGTATTGAGCATAGAATGAATTAAGCTCTCATGAAATGGACAATTAGAAGGGCCAAGGGGAGAGCAACTCTAGTATTTTTTTTTCCTACGATGCATAAATTAAGCTAAAAAACATAGATGAAACCTTTTGCCCAAAAAAAGCTATTACGAGGACCATCTCATTGTCATAAAAGGTTATACTAGGCTTTTGGACTTGTCAAGTCAAAGCATAAAATGTTCTCTTGACTGACTATGTAGATAAGTTTTATAAATTGGTCAAAATAAGGCAAAGAAAAATATTATGCACATCATCAATAAGTTAGAACACTTGGCAGACCATCATCACAATGAGAAAGAAACAAAGTGCAACAAAGAACATGAAAGTCTCAATTGTTCTTCTAACCCAACATGACCCTGAAAATCCACCTTGATACCCGTAAACAACCTAATATTAAAAATTTAAATTTTTATGTTCTCAATATTATTCATGTTAAATCATAATTGGCAAATAGTATGTTATTGATAGATAAAACCAAATAATGTATGTATTTCCACTGAACTTTTATATATATAATAATCAATATCATTTATCTCAAAACTAAGCGAGATAATAATTAGATGAAATTTGTAATATTATTGATAGGAACTTGCTTAAACTCATAAATAGATTACTTTAATTTGTAAACCACATTCTTTTTATCTCTCAATACAAAGTTTTCCTTACAAAATTCTCTCGTCAATGTCACCATTAAGAAACACAATCTTAATATCCATCTAATATAACTTGCATCAAAATATTTCACAAATGCCATTATTATCTTCAGAGAGTCTTTCTATAAAATCGAAGAGAAAATCTTTTCTTAATCCATACTTTCCTTTTAAGTGAAACATTTTGCAACAAGACATGTCTTATATCTCTCCACTTTACCCTTGAATCTCTATTGATTTTAAATATCTCTCCAAATTTGGTTTTTTACAATCTCTAGATTATCCATGTTAAATCATTAAGAAAATTGAAATATTAGATATGGAAATGTACCTAAATATTCATAGGGATTTATTGGTATTTGTACATGTGGTTATTGATCTTCCAAATTCATACGTATCCTTCAACTTTCTCTTTTCTGATGATGAGATTTTAGGAAAAGATGCATACATATAACTTGGGGACTATAACCTTTTATTACTTCATAAACCTTAGTTTTTAATTTAGACTATCATAAAATTAATAACTAGGTAATATGGTATTTACACATAATAAGCTAATGCTTAACGAGCTGATTTAGATTCATTGACTTGTACTTATCATATCACTTTAATTTTGGTCAAACTTTGTAATAGCACACAATATACAATTATATACAAGTCCACATATTCTTACATCTAACCCATATTCACTGCTGAATCCTTGAGCTTAGAGGCCGCTTTTTGCCTCATGAGCTCTTGAACCATCCAAAAATACCTAAGAACATGGTACATATCTAGAATTCATAATTTTTTTAAAAACATTCCATGTGATTTTTTTTCATCATTAATGTCCCTAGCATAATCACTATCAAGAGAAGCGTATATAAATTTTCCTTTAATCTCACTGCATCAACAATTTCAAAATCAATTGTGTGGCATTCAAGTAGTGGGAAATTCGAGTTATAGCTAAGAATGATTCTCAATTGGATTTGTAAGTGTCATTATACTTCTTAGCGAAGAAAAGTTTCTTTCACTTAGAAAAAAGTAAATCTATTATCATTCACTCTTTATTTATTTAACATTATAATTGTAAGAAGAAAATACTAAATAAGCTACGAAGAAAAAAGAAACAAAGAAAACCGAATAATTTGAGTATTTAAATGATTTTTTTTGTCTTTCAAACACTCAAATATGCATTAGGTACAAAAAAGTGTTTTTGTTTTTTCAAATCTATAATTCTCAAAATTTTTAGAAATAATAAAATAATTTAATTTTAATATATTAATAGTATAAATATTTTTATATAGTCATTCAATCCCATATTTTTACACAAATAAACAAGTTTGACTCAAATCTCCACTTCTTTAAAAGTTATGTGCATGACGAAAGAATTGGATTCCAATATAGAAGCTTTACATCATTAGTATATTTTATAAACAAAATTATTTAATTTTGGTACATGTAAACACAATTGCGGGGCCATTCAATTATATATTGTCAAGTTTATATGACCTCTTGTATACTACTTAATTAAGCCTCTCATCACTAAAAATATATAGTTTGTAACACCCTAATTTTTAACCCAACTCTCTAGAATACATTAGGTTAAACATTAGACTATTACTTCTTAGTCTCATCATTTTAGTAAAATACTTAGCGGAAATTACGAGTAAATTTTTTTTTTGAAAACATAAAACAAAGTGAGAGCCGCGAACCTAACTAGTCGAACGATAGAAATGTAAAGCACGCGTAACAAGCATTAGAAATCATAGAGTAAAGCATATATCCAAAGAACAATGGTCAAGATAACAAAAGACACATTTCATTAATAATATCATAGTTGAAGTACATAGCTAGTCAAACCCTAAGGACGGGCAGAGCTTGTAATACAGCAGGAATAGAATACAACATAAAACAAGAAAGCAGAAATAAATCATAACTACCCGAGTGCACCTGTGGTGAATAACCTCAAAAATAAAAGAAGGTTTATCCACTCTACATGTGGTGTGTGCACTAAGCCTCCCCTACGACGTTAACTACTGGAATCCGGGAAACGGTGGAGTGTAACCAATCCATGGACGCAGGGTAGTAGGAGTGGGAACACGTGAGCTCCTCGATAGGGGCGCCTCTCGGCTCGCCTAGCCAGCCTCGGCTGTGTAACAGTCTCCTCGTTCTCGCCTCGCATGAATTGAGGTGTAGGAGCAGAACTCTCATTATACAAGTGCATCGGCAGGTCCTCGGATGGGTTGTCCTCTGAACTTGGGGATCGAGACACATAGTCCTGGAAGTCTCGAGGCATCGAACCACTAGTATACGTCCGCAGAATCCTCTCGTCTCGCGTCCGGGCGTACTCAAAAACCATCGCATCATCGTAAGGTGACATCGGGGAGAAACGGTAGCTCTGTACAGGATGTGCAAAGGGGCGTCCAATGAACATGAAAACTCGCACGATACACTGCCCCTCAAAATGATATGACCCGTGGTCTGGGTCATAGTGAACCTCCCAAGTAGGTGTGTCAGCGAAGACCACGAACGTCACCATCGCTCTCTGAAGATGTGACGGGAGAAAGAAGAGAGATGAGTGAGAATTCTTGCTAAAGAATCTCAGTAGGAGTCTCCTACCCTAGGGTTACATCGTTCACATCCTCAAAAACCTTGGGTTTAATTCTAAAATAGTGATCATGCATATAAGATTCAATTTAGGGTTTTCCAAAACTAATTATCCAAGGTCCATTCCTTTTAGCATGCTTAGAAGTGCAGCATGTTATATTATGGATGCATGTCAACACTTGAGCATATAAAACAACACATCAAAGCATGTAAACATAAACTATTTGGCATAAGGGCATATAACTTTCAAGTGAATGATTCCTCAACTTCATGACATCAATCATGGTACTTTAGCATAATAAGCCACCCTAAAATAACTAGGTTATGAGCTCATACCTCAGCTAGTCGTCACTAGCTCTTGCTTATTATCTGAATAAGCGAAACATAATAAAATAATCCCGACTCGCAAGTACGGGTAGGGGGTAGAGATAACCTCTCTTAGGATATACCCTCTTTGAAACGCTTTACGGGCATTAAGCCACAACAATTTGTCCGCTTTGGTAGGCTGCATCTACTCATACCCTCACGGATTTGTCTCCCCTAGGGGTGCTCGGCCGAACTGGTGTCACCTAGGAAAGCGCGTCTCAGTGCTTTGTCACATAAAAATCTCCAGGGGGTGCTCGGCCGAACCGGTGTCACCCAGGGTTTTCAACTCATATGGTACTCATAAACATTTCTTTCAACCCTTTAAGGTTTGACGGAAATTCGGCAGCATAACAGCTGTTAAACCGAATTTCCTTCAAACTTATGCCACAAGTGAATCACACAACACGTTCTCATGAAATCTCATGCTATGATATACTCATATCTAAATCAATCAATTCCACATGAATCATAATCATCTTCGCATATTATTGCATCATAAAAACATCATAGCATTAACATATTTCTTAAAGTATTATGCATTGACCGTTAAGCTCCTTAACTCACATTCTAAGTTATGAATCATCAAAGTCTAATCTCTCAGGTACCTATAAGGTTATAACTAAGTATTCCTCACCTCACACTATGGTCAAGAACATCTCTAAACCTCAAGGATGCAGAATTCATAATCCTAACTTTATGGGTACCTATGAGTCACAACAATGACCCTTTCTAAGTCCAGTTTGCTCCTAAGGCATCGAGATCAAGTCCTAAACCATTTATGAGTCATTCCTACACATTTAAACTAATTTAAAACCATGATTAGCTTTACTAAACCTTGCTGGACAGAATCCAGAAAATTCAAACATTAAGGGATCTAAAACTCTCAAATTAATTCCTTTTTAGTTACTAACTTCTCTTATCTTTCACATATGAGTTTTAATATTAATTATACTCAAACATAAGCATATTATCATCATTAACACAGCTCATACAGTGGCTAAACATAGCAAGGCAGAACCGAAACAAACATCTCCATTTAAAGGCATCAAACACAATTTCTAAAGCACATAAAATACTAGTTTCTCTTGGAATCTTTTTAAAACTTTCAAAACTCATTTATAAACATTTTTAACATCTAAAATCATCCAAATATTTATGAGGGCAGTAGCTATATCAAATTTGTCTCAAGAGGTCCTAAATTCATAAAACTTGGTTCTATATATTCCTTTAACTCATATAAGCTTAGAGAAATTATGAAACATAGTTTTCAATACTTGGAAACAAATAAACTCTTAGAGGCCGAAATATCAAGCTAGAGAAATAAACATTTTCAAACCTTTGTTTGAGACAACAATGGGTAAGTCTTTGAGCTCTAGGTCCATTTAAGTGATGACATAAAAATAAACATGCTCATGCACTTATTTTAGGTTCCTTTAGAAAGTAAAGTGATAGCATAAAATAAACATGAGATGCAACTCATTATTATCTTGATATTAAGTGAGAACTTGAAACATAAACATGATAATGCATAGCTTGAAATATAAATATCATAATGCAAGTTCATTCATTATCTTGATAGTCTAGAGCATAAAAGTAAACATAAATGCAAGGTTCATTTTATGATAGTCTAGAGCTCTTACAAGACTTTAACAAATAGCAACCCAACACTCATCTCATCACAAAAAGAGCTTTAGAGTTCGTGAACCAAGTTCTCAAAGGAACTATGAGGTTCTTGAACATCATCATCAAGCTCAAAATAAATAAACTTTCAAAACAAAACAAAACCTCAAGGATCAAAGAATCAAAACCGAAATATTAAAGGAAAGGAAGCAAGAAAAATCGAAACCAAAATAGCAAGGAAAGTAAAGGTGTTCTTGAGTAAAAATCATTTTGAGTTAGTAAATCAAGATGAAACTTAGAGAAAATAAAAACTCAAGCTCTAGAGGTTCTTTTGAGATGAACACATAGTCATCATCTAGGAGCTCTCATCATCGAGCTATCATGTGCTCCTCAAAGCCAAGAGGCCGAAACATCAAAGAAAGAAAAACAAAGAAAGCTTTAAAAAGAAAATCCAAGAGAAAGCTAGAGAAAAACTCATTTCAAGAAAACAAAGTTTAGAAAACACTCCTACCTAGAGTGAAGATGAAAACTTGAACTTTTTGGAAAGGAAAACAAGATGATGAACTCCTCCTTGGGGCAAGGTGGCTTCGGCCTTGGAGAGGGAGAAGGAAAGGAGATGTGTTTCAAGTGAGGTTGTGTTTGAGGTGAGGTGTTTGAGGGGTTTGATGGTGGTTCAAGTCTTTGGGGTGGTGTTTGAAGGTTGAGAGATGATGATGAGATGAAGAGAAGATAAAGATGAAGGTGATGAACAAGAGAGAACTCTCTTGAAACTTAGAGAGAAAAAGAGAGAATACAAAGGAAGCTTAGAAAACTAAAAGTCTGCAAATGAGCTAAAGTGTTTGTATGTGTTTCTAGGCAAGGTATTTATAGAAAATGAAAACAAATGAGAGCTCAAAGAGGGGGAGGAGTAGCCGTGTAGTTTGGGAGGGAAAGGAAGAGAAAATATCTCTTACACAAGGTCATTCAAGCATGGTTTGAAGTATGGAGTGTATGATACAAAGTATGGCTTGATTTGAGTGAATTTCCTATCAATTTTGAATGAAATTAGACTTCTAGAAACAATGCATGACTGGTTGTTTTTCATCCACAAATAAACGAGGAAAATGGGTTATTTTAATTAGTTATTTATTTGGAAAATCAAGCTTGATTGAAAGTATGACAAGGCATGGTGCATATGACTTGAGATATGGCCTTGGAGTGTTGAGAATTTGAACATGTGATGCATATGGAGGGGGAGAAGTGCACGGCCAGACCTGGACAGCATGGGGGAGGAGGATTTGTTTCATGTAATTGTGTGTTAATGATAGGTTTAGGTGTAGATTAGCTTAGGTACAAGGTTAGGAATAATTAAGCTTAAGTTTAGGTGACTAAGAATGTGATTTAAGGATTTTATGACAAGGTTAGGAGTGCTCATACATCATTAGAGAATTAAAAACTCATTTGTGAATAAACAATGTGTAACACAATTCCATGATTTAAGGAATTGGAAAGAGAAAACATTATTCAAGATTCCATGACTAGGAGTCTTGAATTTAAAATAAGATTTTAAGTTGTAATTAAGCACTTTTAGGTTCTAATCAACTTTAATAAATTATTTTGACTCAAGATTAATTATGAAAATTAATTAACCTTCGATTAGAGCCTAATATTGCTTAGGTTTGCTTAATCACGCGATTAAGCGTAAAAACACGAAACTAGGGGCAAAACCGTAATTTTACACTAATTTCGCCCGGGACCTCCAGGACCAAAACTAAAGTCATAGAATACATAAAAACGCCTTTTAAAACCATCTGGAGAAGTTTTGGATTCATCCGGCACTTGCAAACGGGTAAAACACCGCATGGGCGTTTTGGTCATTTTGACCCGAAAACTCGAAAAACGAAATTTTCGATCCCGGAAAGGTACACAAGTCATCAAATCCCCTTCCAACATTGAGTTTGCCCTTAGGGTACTGCCGGGTCGACTTTCCTCGAATTTCGGGCTGAAAATGACTTCAGGGGCATTTTGGTCATTTTCATTCTAACAGAAAATCGGGGCGTTATATAGTTAACTTCTATACTAATTACATAAATAATTATATAAATAGAAGAATTTAGTTGAATAATTATATAAATTTTATACACTATTATGATACATTAAAATTAAGCTTCAATAAAAAGAAATCATAAACCATAAACGGAGAATAATTAATTAAAAAATAAAACCGTGTTTGAGAATTTTTAAAAAAATTAAGAATAAAATCATATTTTAGTTCGATAGAAATATATCATGGAATTAGTTAATTTTTCAGAATTCAAAATTCTCATGTTAATCTCTTATAATTAAAAAAAAGGATTAATTTATCTTTTTTAATTGTGAAAAAGTAATATAGGATATTTAAATTATGAGAGATTAATTTGCCTTTTAGTATATTTCTAAGGGGGCGTTTGGTTTGCGGAATGTTGTAACATTTTTTGGAATCTGGACTCTGGAATAAAGGATTTTTGTGTTTGGTTCATGATCAGAAAAATTATTCTCTGGAATGTTACATTCACGGAAATGAATATAATCCATTTTTTATTCCCACCCTACACCATGGGAATGTTGGATTCCCATGGGGAGGGAATCAGTCTGAAATTTTGAAAAGACAAAAATACCCCTCCCTAAACCCAACCATTCCACAATCTGCCCAGACTCATTCATCGATTTCTCACTCCATTTGACATCAACGTAAACTTAGCAGAGCCAGCTCCTTCGCCATTTCCCCCATCTCCGCCGGCTACAGCTCTGGTAGTGGCCGCCGCGCACCACACACCACGCACCACGCACCAGGTTCCCTCATTGGCCCTTTCTCTTCCTCCATCTTCGACTTCTTCCATTCATCTTTATTTTCCATTTTCGATTCATGTGATTTTATCAAGGACAAAACCTTGTTCGACTCCGCTCCGCCGCCAAAGCTTCAGCACCTTCTCTGCGGAGGCGCTCAAGTTCGACTCCGAGAGAAGCTTCGAGAAAGCCTTCACGACGACGGATTCTCGCTTCAGCACCTTCCTTTTCCGCTATCAAGAGCTTCAATTCCGCGTCCATGGCGACGGATTGTGTGATGACCGTAAAAAAAAAAAAATCATTTTGAGTGAGGACCACCGTGCACCTTAAGTGGTATAGACTACTATAGGTTTCTCTCTTTTCTTTTAATTCTCTCTTCCTCTTCTCCCGTATCATTTCCAGAACCCCCTTCCCTTTCTTCTCTTCCTTTTCTTCTTTCTTCTTCTCTTCTTCTCCCGTAGCTCTCCCCCTCACATCCTCTTCCCATTCTTTTTTATTTTTGTTGCTTTCCTCTTCAAGAAATAATACAACCACCTCCATCATCATCATCTCCTTCTCCTCTCCATCACTTTCTCTCTCTCCCTCTCCTTTACCTCACTTTCTCTCTCTAGCCTCTATTAGAGAGTTGAAGATTTTAGAAGTTTTGGGAGTGATTTCCTTCACCAATTATACTCCCCAAGTGGTAAGTAAGCTTCTACTATACTCCATTTAAATTATTGAAATTTCTAATTATTTTAGGATATTGTTAGGGTTCTTAAACCCATGAATTTGGGGATTTTAGTGAATTGGAGTTAATTGATATTAATTGATAGTGTAATTAGCCCACAAATATTAATATTGTCTTATTCCTAGAGCGATAGAGCAATCGGACGACAATACTTGAGTTGGTGGCATCAAAGGCGTTGTTCTTCGGTTCTTTGAACCAGTATTTGTGAGTAGATAGTGTATCTGTAGGTTACTTTATGCATAATAAACAATATAAAATTTTACAAAGAGTTGAAAATATGTTGATATAGAAGAAAATAATTTATTTATGGAAATTAAGGCTTTATGTTTAAAATGAAAAATATTTATTTGAAGGCCATAATGTGATTGTTATGCTTATTTAAATGTTTTTGGTTGAAATGTAATAAATATTGAATTTTAGAACATTTTATATTAATTATCAAATTTGAGTATATTTTATGTCCAATGTATTTCATATAACATGAGAATGGATTTTGTGTTGGAAAGTATTCTGGAAGTGGAATGTGCATGATTTTGAGTTAAATTGGGGGAAAATTCCTAGTTAGAACCTGTAGTTAACGGCAGGGACGTTAGCCTTGGTGCACCGTGAGAAACTCTAGTTAGCAGGAGGGATGCTAACCCACACATGACTTTTGTTATGTCTGGACTTGTATATGGCTTAGGGCCAACTCTAGTTAGCAGGAGGGATGCTAACCCATACATGACTTTTGTCATGTCTGAACTTGTATGGCTACGGGCCAATCATGTATGGACTTATCATTGTTCTGCTTGGATAACTCCCCATTCAACTTGAAATTATGTGATTATGTAAAGTTATGTTTCCACGAAATCTCATGTTATTGCTATATGTATATTTTTATGAGCACATATACATTATTGTATTTATATTATTTTATGATTGTATTTAGTAAACTATAGATATCCTATCTCTCGTTGAGTTGCAAAACTCACCCCGTTGTTATCCATTTTTTCGAATCAGTCTTTGGTCTTTGGTTTTAGTTCTATTCCTCCGGCTCAGCCTTAAGTGCATTTCAAGTTGGTGAGCCTTCTTGTGAAGGCCTTTATGTTAGAGTTTCATTTTATTTACTTTGTCAGTTGCTCCATATGTCACAGGCAGGGTCCTCGGACTTATATTATGTTTATGTTTAAGAACTAATGACTTAGTTATACAAACTATGTTAAAGAAGTGAATTGTGAACTTAATGTGGTATTATGTTGGAAACATATGTTAAGATATCATTATATGCTGGAAGGGCGCATTCTGAGAATGTTTGATACCCATTTGCTGGAATTTAAACTATAAATGTTGCAGGTTGTATTTTATTTGGGAAATGTCCAAAAAACAGAGAAAAATCTGTCCGTTTTTCTGGAAAATTTGGTGTTTTAAGGCTTGCTAGGGAAGGTGTTCCCTATGCGCCGGTCATGGCCTAAGTTGGGTCGTGACAGATTATGATACCATAGCAGACGCGATTCTAGCATCGGTTTTATGTGAAGCTCTGGTTTTCTTTTTTGTGCGATCTTCTTCTCTTTTTTTCCCATCTGAATGCATGTTGATGTTTGTTTCGCAAATTAAAATTAATAGATTTTTTTCTTAGACTTTGTGACGTTCTTAGATATTTTTCTGTTTGTATGGGCTAAGAGATTAGCAGCAATGGTGGGGACTAGTGACAGTTGAACTGTATAAAGATAGAAGTATATATATCTCTGTTTTCCTTTGTTTTGGCCTTTTGGGATTACTGGCAATCCCTTTTAGATTATCATTACTGTGGTGAAAATAATATATACTTGTAGTTATGATTTTGTATCTGAATGTTCAACTTCTATTTTGGTCTTAATAAGTTTCGCAGCAACTTGCTGATAATCGAAATATTACCTTTGGCACTAGTGGGAACATGTTGGGTTTGCCCGTTTGGAGAAACGTTGGGTTGGAACTGAGAGAGTGAAAGGCTATTGACAATTTGATTTCAAATTGGAATATCATACACTACTATCATTTAATATCATTTCCATAAAAAAGCATCAAAGCTTTTTGTTGCGGTATAAGGGGTGACTTTAAGATGAATTTGACTGTAACATTGAGGTGCCTTCCTGTGAAATGCAGGAGTTTTGTGTTAAGAATAAAGATCGTGTTGAAGTAGTTTCCATGCTTGGT
This sequence comes from Dalbergia cultrata, assembly GCA_031216105.1. Taxonomy (NCBI): domain Eukaryota; kingdom Viridiplantae; phylum Streptophyta; class Magnoliopsida; order Fabales; family Fabaceae; genus Dalbergia; species Dalbergia cultrata. Next base: position 20,894,234 of record CM062353.1, on the reverse strand, counting down.
GTTTTTGTACTCAGTAAGCATTGTTGAAGTGTATCCTTCCTATTTGATCATGTAGGCTTCTTCATGATTTTCGTAACTCGCCTATGAAGTATGAAATTTTGTACATACATCATCCAAATATTCTAATTTGGACTTTAGAGGAAATATGAATGCAATATAACTTGTCTCTATCATCAAAATTTCAAAAATTTTCTTCATTCCATGATCTTACAGATCTGTTATCGAGTTGAAGACTCTAGAATCTGTCAAATGGTCAGCAGATATTGTAAGTAACCAATATCCCCCTCCCAAAGAAGCAAAGCTGCCGTTAAGATTTATCAAGAGAACAGAAAAATACTGTTATTTCACAATTAATATTTTTGTGCAGTACTAAAGGACTTAGAATGGCCTTTACTTGCCCACATACTTATTACGTATATCTGTCCAATTTGATTCCTCTAATTTCTTATTTCAGCAATATCATACCGAAAAATTATGCTATATATAAGTTTACATAATTGAATATTCAAATTAGACGTCTAATTTCTTTCTTAGGTACTTACTTTCGCAGACTATGTTGTGGCAGGCTTCATCTTCTACACACTTTTAAAGGTCAGTCTCCTTTATCCTTCCAGGATCACTACTACCAAGCCCCTTTCTCTGCTTGGTCATGGTAAGTTCTTTATTCCCCCCTCCTTCTTGGAGATAGCTAGCTTCCTATTTGCTATTCCAAGTTCCTTTTTTCTTGATTTGATTTTGAACATAGGATAAAGTCTAGATTTGTTATTGTTCCAGTTAAAAATTAAAGTAATAAATGAATGGCAGCAAGAGATCTAGTTCAGATTTTAGTTCTACACTAGTAAAAGTGTTGGATTTATTTGCTTTGACTTGATTTATTTAGTAAGGACCAAGTAAAAACAACTTGATATATATTTCCTTCTTTGATCAGGGATTACCGACATGGAGATCCATTTTCTTCAAGTGAAGTTCTATTCAATCGGGGTTTATTTTGAGCCTGAAATAGTAGGGCACGTGCAGCAGTGGAAAGGAAAGCCTGCAAAGGAGCTGGAAGGGAAAGACGAATTCTTTGATGCTCTCATTGCTAGTGAGTAGTGATGATCCGTAATAATCCAATAATTCTCTTAATATATGGCAGGACAACAGGTTTATTGACGAAAACTATATTTTGACTTGATTAGTAATTGGTTGGGACAGATAAAACAACAGTAATGGTTAGCATGTGATTGGGCAGCATGTGATTGATAATTTGGTTAGAATTCTAGTATGATATGTTTATTAGATAACATGTTTCCCATATAACCTAGCTTTATTCTCTGCTACTTTATTTTCCTAGAAAATGCATATAAATATTTGGTTTTATTGTACTTTTAGATGCTTGAAACTCCGGGTGGTATGAGTTTTTCATCTACTCAACACAAGAATAAAAGGAAGAGGGATAACAAAGATTTAAGCTCTAAAACAGCTGAGGTGCTAGTTGACTCAATCAAAGATATAAAATCTGCATTTGACTTTCGTTCTACCCATATATCAGGCTTGGTTACTTGCTTTAAGGTCAAGAAGGAGAGAGTTGATAAAAGAATAAAGCTAATGGCTGTTAAGAGATGTTGATAGCTATCGTACCAGAAGATATATTGACATTCGTGAAGACAGTTCTTAACAATTATTCTTAGATTTTAATTTTCTTATTTTAGGACAGCCGTGTGGCAATTTGGCTGAATTGTTAGCTCTTATGTTGGATTTAAATTGGTACTTAGATTTGATGTATCGTATTTATGGATTATTGTTAAGTTTATACTTTATTGTGACATTTGCATCAGTTGATTTGTGTTACATATCATATTTATAGACTTATTGAGTTTAATGTGATCAAAAAATAATTATTTAGTTTAAATTGATGAGGACATTTTGGAAATTATACTTAATTATAAATTTAGTGTGATTAGAAATTAATTGTTTAGTTTAAAGTGATAGGGGTATTTTGAAAATTATACTTAATTATGAGTTTAATGTGATTAAAAATTAATTATTTAGTTTAAATTGATGGGGTATTTTGGGAATTAGACTTAATTATGAGTTTAAAGTAATTAAAAATTGAATTTTTAGTTTAAATTTGTAAGGGCATTTTGGAAAAAATATATAATATTCTCAGGAATCTTTATGTCAACCAAACACAGGAATAATTCATTCCTGAATATATCATGTAAGATTTCTGGGAATTTGACTCGCAAACCAAATATAGGAATAGTTTATTCCTGGGAATAGGATTCCTGGAAATGCTATCCTCAGAAATATAAAATTAATCCGCGAATCACACGCCCATTCCGTGTGGAGGCGTGTGGTTCACGGATTAATTTTATATTTTGGTATTTAGTCAAAATATGGGATTATTTTGGTATTTAGTCAAAAATTAACTACGGTCATTGGGATTCGCGGAAGAGAAACCGCTTTGCCTAAAGCGAAGAACCAACGGTCACTTTTGTCTTACCGCTCATTCCGTTAACTTTCTGCCTTAAAAATATGAAAACACCGACCCCTATACGACAGCGTTTCAACTCTCTCTGTGTCCCTTGTATGTGAACCAGTAAGCTATCTTCTAGTTTCTAGGGCTCGCAATCACAAACCCTAACCCTAACCAATTGCGACAATCCTCCCCCCAAAATGGCAATTGCACGCACTGGAGTCTACGTTGATGACTATTTGGAGTGTAAGCACCATTTTTCACCTCAATTTTCACCCCATTTTTCTTTTATTTTTATTTTTCGGTTTCGTTGCTGACTTTTTTCATTCCCATAGATGCTAGCACGTTGCCCGCTGAGCTTCAGAGGCTTCTCAATACCGTTCGAGAGCTCGATGAACGGTCCCAATGTAAATGTTTTCTCAAAATTTTATTCTATTTTTTTTTCTTCATTTGCTGTTTGTTAATAAAATTTGATTTTGTTAAACTGATAGTGTAAACTCCAATCATGTGTTGACACATAAGCAAACTACTTGAAAGATCGTCCAAATGGGATAATTGGATTTGATAATAGTGTCATTATATTAAAATTAAACTATTGTTAATGTGTCATTTCTTATGTTTACATATTTGTTTATATCAATTACTTTTGATTTGTTAATATTTAATAGCATTTTTTTTCCCTAAAAAAAGTTATTCACTTTATTTATTTATTCTTTGTTGGTTTTGTCATGAAAGCTATGATAAACCAGACTAGGCAGCAGACAAAATACTGTATGGGGTTCTCATCACATGGCTCTAAGAAGGGTAATCATGCCAGTGGTCATAACTATAATAACAACAATCACGCGAATGAGGACGATGATGCTGCTATTGAGAAAATGCGAAAAGAAATTGAAGCCAACCAGGATAATGCATTGAGTCTATGTACTGAGAAAGTTTTGTTGGCACGGCAAGCATATGACTTGGTGAGATTTCTTCTTCTTTGTGTTTTATTTAATTGTATCTTTAACTAGAATCTTAGAAGACTTGGAAAAGAGGTTTTAGTGTATAGCATACATCAGGAAAATATGTATGAACTTTTTAGTTTCAACTGCTAATGGATAAAACATGAAATAAGAATGATCAATCAAGATGAAGCTTGTCATAATTATCGTGTCAAGGGTGCTAGATAGTTAAATTGATTTCGCATAAGCACAGAACATATATTCTAGTCTTCTAATCTATATTACATTAAGAAAATTCTATATCTGCTTCTTTAAGATGCACACCTCATCAACATGTTAGCCATGTGCACAGTATAGCAGTTTTCTCCTTTCCTATGGTTATTTAAAAAAGGGTTTTACATGATTTATGATATTTAAGGCATTAAGGAATAGATCATTTACACTTTGCAAAAATTTTATACCTTAAACAAAACATAGCAGGGAGAATTTTTTTGACAGAGTTCCTGAATAACTGCTATAGAACACTGAAACATATCTTCATGAGCACAATTTAAATCCATGGCACCTGTACTCTTCTCTTTCTCTTAATAGTGTTCCAGTCCTTTTTCCTGATACTTGATCTTGATAAGGCTATAATCTTTTTCTTTTGGTTGGAAATGTATACCTGAGACTTCTTATTCTCAAAGAAGTCTTGTTTATCAAGGATGAGATCCCTCTGTATACTTCCTTCTAAATTCTAATAGTGTTGATTGATGAAATGTTGGAAAGGCAATTTCAACATATAAATAGCCCTTAATAAGCTTAACAATCAGGTTGGTGATGATACCTTTATATGTTTAGCAATTTCTAAAAGATTTTCTTTTCCTTTCCTCATTAGCTTTCACATGTAGTTTTCTTATCTGATGTGATATACATCAGAAAGATTTTTTTTTTTCTTTTTCAGTTGTGCACTTCTCTATGGTTCTGTATTTGTTTGAAATACATGCCCTTTGGATTTTAGCCATAATGCATTAAACTTCGTGCTGTATGGTATAGTAACATTGGAAGTTTGAACCATTCAACATGGACTGATCTAGTTTATTGTTTTCTTGATTCCTATTGCTGTATGCTTGAATGAGAATAATTAATTGGAAATTCTTTCTGTTTCTGATTCTGTGTATATGTAGCTTTTATTTTGACCTGGTGAGATGCTGTCATATGCTTCATAAGATTTTCTCTAGGGTGTCCTCATTCTTGTTGTTTATGTTGTGTCAATTTACGTTATATGACTCAATATGCAGAAAAAGATGCTTTTTGTTGATTCTGAGGTTCATTTTACTCAAAGGTTGAAGCTCCTCTAGGAAGTCATGTATTTTTTTATTTTTTGCATTTTGTGGTTTGCATCCTCTTATGCATACAAGGAACATCATACAGCTACAGCTTTCAAGTTTCAATCTTCTTGTGTTTGCTTCAGATAGATAGCCATGTGAAACGACTTGATGAGGATTTAAACAACTTTGCTGAAGATCTGAAGCAAGGTAAAATAACCATGTAATTTGCATTGTGATTTACTTTGTGTCATGTGTGGACAACTTATCTGAGAATAGCTTCTGAAAAAGTCGTTAAGGAGGACATAGTTTTAAATGGTTTGCCTGCAGTACACCCATAACTAAGTAATAGGACATAGTGGTGTTGTTTGATCCATGTTGCCGACCCCACTTATGGTAAAACCGAAAGGGCTTAGTTGTTTTTGGTTGTTGTGATGGACTACTTATATTCTCAAAATCAGCCTACACAATTAGTATAATCTGCAAGTGTTACTGCTATATTGATTTTGGTAAAAAATTTCAACATGGCATGGAGAGGATTAAGAGTGAGTTAGCAATTAGTGTATTTATAAGGGAAATGTTTATGTATTCACTCCAATTACAAGCTTGTTTAAATTTTTGAGGTAAAAGAGCATTTGGGAAAGTGCATTATTTGGTGTTATTTGGACCTGTTTACAGTAAAATGTAATGCAATAGCAAGAAAGAGTGAAACCCAAAGCAAATGATTGTTTTGGAACTGAGGGGACTTTCTTCATTAAAAAATTCCCTTACTTCATGCTGTTGAAATGGTTTTTGACTTCTTGTGGTACATAATCAAGTTATGATCTTTCTTATCTTTTCTTTCTTTTTCTCACACGTCTCTTTTTCAGAGGGGAAAATACCGCAGGATGAACCAGCAATTCTTCCTCCATTGCCTATAGTCCCGAAACCTGAAAAACGCAAGCCCATATATGTAACACCTCCATCAAAGAGACTTGATTACAGGGATAGAGATTGGGATCGAGAGCGTGATAGAGACTTTGAGCTAATGCCTCCACCAGGAAGCCATAGAAAGGAGTATGCAACTCCTATGGATATGGATCAACCCATTGATCCAAATGAACCTACATACTGTGTTTGTCATCAGGTTCATATTTGTTGTTCATAATATATCTATTATTCTAATACTCCTTGTGGTCAATTATGCAATATGATCATTAGTTTGGCTTAAAATGTTATAATAAGAAACTGAGGCAGTTTGGTTATCTGATAATTCAGGTGTCTTTTGGAGACATGATTGCTTGCGACAATGAAAATGTAAGCAAATTTTACTGCTGTCTATCTTGCTTTGTCTATGTTTTGCCACTTTATTATTTCTCTGGGGAAGTTGAGGTTTACCGAATGCAAGTTGCATTTGAGCTCTACATTTATTGTAATTACTGTTGTGTCTTCTTCTATTTACAAATATTATATTTTTCTTAAGGGCCACATGCAGTAGCCAAATTGTGCCATAGATTATTTACAAATGCTTAAGCTAAATTAATGTTTATGAGTTCACATAAAAAATATTATGTAATTTGATGGTATCTTGCAACGAGGTATTTTACAACGAGGCATGTACTCTAATAATGTTTCGGGGTTACTGTGGATTGATTTTTTTTTTTTTGATTGTTTTCCCACAAGATCACTGATGAATGGGTTATACCTGACTCTGAAAGCTTTAATAAGAATGTGTTTTTCTTTGATAGTGCCAAGGAGGTGAATGGTTCCACTATTCATGTGTTGGCCTAACACAAGAGACAAGGTTCAAGGGGAAGTGGTATTGTCCGACCTGCAGGTTACTACCACAATGCCAATGATGAATGTTTGCACTTTGCACTAGTCAAACTGCATTCTTAAGTAGTCAGTGATTTTTCAGTAGATTTTCCACTTTAGTGAATGCATAATTTTGGGGTTGTGTTGTGATTAATGGGGTAACGTCTGTTGCAAATCCCCTTATAACCCTTTTTTCTCCCACCCACCCTACTCGGAAGATATAGGAGGGGTTTTAATTATTTGTGCTCTAGTTTGCTTGGCCATTTGTATTAGGCATGAAGGCCAACTAGGCAATGCTTGTATAAAGTCCGCTAAACTAAAGCTTGGAGACGTGATTCTTTCTAGCTTTGAATTTTGGAGAATTTTAAATATATGTGAAATGCAAAAGTATTGACCTGCATGGTTCTGCAAGATTCAATTTTTTTGCCTGTGGTTTTTGTTATAACTCATAAGGATAGCTGCCAGCATATTTGACATTTTTAGTACAAACACAAAAATATGAGTGCCACCTAAGAGTCTTCTGCATGAATAGACAATTCAGTGAATATGATGGCGCGTCTTTCAAATCATTAACACATAATTTCAGAGGCGGGAAATGAACTGTGTTCCCAAAAGCTAATGCAGAATTGCAGATCCGAGGAGGGGACTGCACGTGCACGGCAAAGAGGAGGCAAGACAAAAAGACAAACTTATTATATTCACGATATTACCCTCCAAACTAGACCGCAGGTCTTAATTTCAGTTCTTTAATCTTAGGATATATGGCATGATTTTGGGCTGCGATTGATCAAGTATTGAGAACACAATCTTGTTTCATAAAACATTTGAAGGGTCGAAGCTACACGAGAATAACAATTAATTTTGTGATTTGCAGTATCCTGGTCGTTATATATGTTATCTTATTTTGTTTACAATTGGCCTTTCGTTTGTTAGGTGGTCAGTGTTGTAATCCGTACTTACTAATTATATAACCTTTTCTTGTTTTGTCAAGAATGGTTCATTTATTTAAATTTAGACCGGCATTATTTCTCTTAGCTGTCATATCTCGTTATCATCTACTAGAATATGATTTTATTTTAATCCACAATTAATATTGTTATTCTGTTATTAAATCATTTAATGATGGAATAAAATTTTTTTAATGATGATTTAAATCAAGATCTATGTAAGGCATTCGGCACTTACGGTGTGTTCGCGGGTTTGGTTTAGAAGGGAAAAGAAGGGAAGTGAAAGATTTATGAAGGTTTGAACATGTTCATGAGTTTTATTTTTAGGAAGGAACATGTTCAAAGACTTTTGCCAACTCCTTAAAACCCTCCAAAATCCTTATTTTATAGTTTTCCAATTTATGGGGTTTTAAATTATTATTATTTAATTTACTATATTATTCCTATTAAAATATTAAAATACGTTTTATACCAATATTAATGTAAAGCATAGTAACTATACTAAATTAATTTAATGAAGGACAAAATTTATTATAAGCCTTCAATTTTTTTTTCCTTGTCAACTTTAAACTCCTGAATAAAGTTGGTTAAAACTTTTTAAAATCCTTCATTCACTTTATCTTCATTTTCTTTTGATATTTTTCCTTTTCTTTCCCTCAAAACTCATGAACACACCTATAATTACTAAGGAAGGCTTTGCATAACAACTACTGTAACTCAAAATTTTGTTAGCAATTTGTTAAACTAAAGAAAAAAATTGGCATATTACTAAAATATTTTTATTTATTTAATTATGTAATGATATATTATTGCTACATGATAATAAATGGTTTAAGCTTGAAAGAAAATTAGAATCAAACCCTTATAAAATAATTAAATGTGTCAGGATTAACTTTTGAAAATAATAATTTTGAAATAGTACTCGCAAATATGATAACTAAGAACTAGATGAAACGTCCAAACTGATTCCTTTTAAATTTTAAGATAAATTGGTCCTTTTCAAAAATTAAATATACAAAAGATTCCTACCAATTAATAATGTTAGACTAATCAATCCCTCCCCCAATACATTGGGAAAAATTAGTGCCTCAAGAATAATAAAAAAGTTTAAATTGAACCCTATACAAAAGGACTAAATTGTCAATGTTTTTAATTGATAGAAATTTTTTGAGTATTTTTTTTAGATAGACCAATTTATCTAGCTCAAACTTTAAATGGGACTAGTTTGAGACTTTTGTATAGAAACTATTTTGCATTTGGATATAATTATTTCTTTTATCTCTAAAAAGTAACTCTCACTTGCTTTAGGAAACAGAAAGTTAATTTTTTTATTATAATTTTTTAAAAATATATCTAAACAGTCTGAAAAATTGTATAAGTGATCTGTTATCTGTTATAAAAAGCAAAATCTTACGAAAGTATGCAAGCAAATGCCCAATCTAGACAAACTTTTAAAAAATAAGTTTAATACTTAGAATTGGTTCTTCTAGAATGATTCTATTAAAAGTATCTCTGACGCGTAAAAATGGAAAGAAAAAAAAAATCCTTTTACCTACTTCTAAAACCTAGAAAAATTCAGCATTTTTTGTACTAGTAGTATATAATATTTTTATGCAGCAACAATGTTGCGAAAGACCGCTCTGTCTACATAACCTTTTAGATAATATAGGTGAAAATAATTATATTTATTTATATAACATTACATAATTGAATAATAATAATAATAATAATTTTAAGCTTCGAGAGCATCAAAATTTAATTCAAAACAAACAAGATATTCCCGTTACGGCTTTAGACTTTAACCAAAATCTCAATTTTATTTCCTTCCAAAAAAATCCAACCTGCCATGCGCTCCTTTATTAAAAGATAAATAAATGTTCGAGGTCATTTTCGAGAATACACTTCCGAAATGCCTGGGGGCCCACAGAGAGAAAGGATAGCGGCGGAATTTGAAAGAAACTATTTTGAAAATCGAGAAAGTTTAACAAACAAGGAGAGTTCAGTACTGGCTGGTCACACTCTGCTCAGACATACATACAACACAACACCCACAAGACAAGTGTAGAAAGAAAGAACCCACAAAAATTCAAAATCTCAATTTTCTCTCTTATCATCCCTCTCTATTCTGCTTACACCTACACAACCCATTCACTCTCTGGCATTGCCACCTCTTGCTCTTCCATTCAACACACAACACACAGCCTCTGCTTCTTCTTCAGATTAAGGTGCGTTTTCTTGCTTCAGTTACAACCCTCTTTGTTCTTTACTGTTTCATTTCTAGCTTTTTCCCTTGTGAATGCCCCAAAAGATTCTGTTTTTTGGTTTGGTTGGTGAAGATTTCATCAATATTGGGGAAGTGGGTGCAATTGGGTTTCAAGGGCTTTCCCGGGATTGGAAATTTTTGCACCACCCCATTTGCCTAATTAATCTTTTCTTGGTGTCTGTGGAGAATAAAGTTCAAAACTTTTTAAGTCTACCCCTTGAAGCAGTGAAATTTTTGGGCATGAATCTGCGTTGGAATACCCTAATCTATATAATTTTTTTTTTTTAATACTTCACTTTGTTACCATTGCTGATGGTAGTAGCTGTTTGGTTTTAGAGTTCAAGGATGGGGAAAAATCTCAGCCCGGTGATGCAGCAAGAGCTGGCAAATCTTGATAAAGATCCAGACAGTCGCAAATATGCCATGAAAGCTTTGAAGTCATACCTGAAGGATATGGATTCAATGGCCATTCCTGTGTTTCTTGAGAAAGTTTCCGAGACGAAGGAAACTGGTTCTTTGTCCGGTGAATTCACAATTTCACTCTACGAGGTCCTTGCAAGGGTTCATGGTGTCAAGATTGTTCCCATGATAGACAGCATTATGGGGTCTGTGGTGCAGACCTTAGCTTCAAGTGCAGGGTCCTTCCCTCTTCACCAGGCTTGCTCAAAGGTGGTTCCAGCGATTGCAAGATATGGAATTGATCCCACAGTCCCAGAAGATAAGAAGAGGCAAATCATTTATTCCATTTGCAAACCTCTCTCTGGTTCCCTCTCGAGTTCTCAAGAGAGCTTAACTTCTGGTGCTGCCCTTTGCCTGAAGGCTCTGGTGGATTCGGATAATTGGAGGTTTGCTTCCGATGAAATGGTTAACCGGGTTTGCCAGAATGTTGCTGTGGCATTGGAGGGGAAGTCTGCTCAAACCAACTCTCACATGGGTCTTGTTATGTCTCTGGCCAAGCGCAATGCTTTGATTGTCGAAGCCTATGCTAGGTTGCTCATACAATCTGGATTGAGAATACTGAGTGCTGGCCATGTGGAGAGGAATTCTCATAAGAGGCTGTCTGCCATTCAGATGGTGAACGTCTTGATGAAGTGTTTGGACCCCAGGAGCATATTTTCTGAGCTTGAATTGATAATTGAGGAGATGGAGAAGTGTCAGTCTGATAAAATGGCATTTGTCAAAGGTGCAGCGTTTGAAGCTTTGCAAACTGCCAAGAGAATTGCTATTGACAAGAAGCCAAAATATCTGAAGAGTCCTGCTTCAGTGACAGGCTCAAATTTTAGCAGGAGAGACTTTATGGAGGGAGAAAATATTTCTGGCGATGGAGACCATTCTCCTAAGTCTGGTTCACCAGAATCATGTACCTTGGACTTTTTCCCTGGTTATGAATCTGTTGTCGAGTCTTCCATTTCAACAGATTGGTATTCTCAGAACTCAGACTATGAGCGGAGGAGTGTGAACAGGAAGCTTTGGAGTCAGGAAAATGGAGGAGTTGATGTGTCTCTCAAGGATGGTTTGTTTTCAAGAGCAGGACAGGAGAGTCCTTTGTTGGAGCACTCTGGAAGTCATGAGTTTCCTAGTGGAAAGGGAGATTTAATGGAGGAATTTTCTGGTTTCATGCCCAAAAATCCTATGCATCGAGTATCCAAAAGTACCACAACAAGTCCATTAGTAAGTTTCTCAGACATTTGTCGTATGCCATTGAAAATAACATACCCAGTTGCCAATCCTTGCCACTTTCAGTACTTATTGTTTCAGTTCTTTAAATTTTTCATTGGTTAGATATACGAGCAATTGAATTTATTTATCTTGCTTTTACTTTAAGATTCTGAATGCTTCATTGGTTGAACAAGCAAGAGTTCTACTTCTCTGTGACAAACTGTAAGTGAGAGAAATTTATCAAACTTTAACCTTACAAATTTCAAGTCCAGGAAATTTTAGATTGAATTTTTTCAGAAAAATGAATTTTCTATCAAGTTATTCTCGTCATTTTAGTCATTTTTATCTTGTTTATGTTATGAACCGTTTACGTTTTATAAGCTTCAAAAATATAGAAAAAGTGAGTATCTAATTACTTATTTGAAATTTGAACAGTTTGATAAAGCAACTACTTGATTGGTTTTATGATTTCTTTATCTTGAAAAGGTCAACAAAACCTGAAACTTGTAGATATATTTTCTTTGATGCCTTAGGCTTAAATCGAGTCTCTACATATGCATACATCAGTTCAAGCTGCCAATTTAAGAGCAGTACATCAAGTCAAACTTGTGCTCGTTCGTTTGTTGTTGTAACTTCAATGATTTCCTGAGCTGCCATGTTTCTGATTAAAATCAATAGTCCTTGTGTTACTCAGGGAGCTAACATATTGTGTCTTTTTCGTTGTAAATCAGAGATCGCGCTCACAGGTCATGGTTGACAGGATTAATATCTTCGAGACCCCAAGGAAGCTCATTCAATCACTTCAAGATCCAAATGATGTTTCTCCAGGTTGCTCTGAGAAACAGAATAGAAGGTTCAGGAGTCTATCCTCAGGCCATATTGAGTGGAGCCCAGCATATAAATATGACCAAAATGGTTTATCAGATCATGTGAACTGTGATTGTGAAGTTGATGAAAGTAATGGGGAGTTTGAAGGCGACTATGAATCAGTCTCATCATCGAATGATCTTCCTGGAGATGCTGATATGATGCCTACCAACGTGGTTCCTGAAAATCAAATTGTTGTGCAAACTGATCGTAAGGGAAAAACACTCAACAAGACTAGATGTAAATTGCTTTGTGGCCTTTCATTCGCTCTTCTTGCAATGGCCACTCCTTTACTCTGGATCAATAGTCAGGATGAAGGCCATTATCTTGTCCCTACATAACATGCTAATTGCCTAATTCTACTGCACATCCTGAGAATTTAGAGCATTGAAGTATGATTTTGTAAAAGTAGTTGCTGATTCCAACTACACGTTGGAAAGTTCTGTGTGACACCAAAGATCTATTATGTTCCATTGAGCATCTTCAATGTACTTTGTATTCTGCATTTGTGGAAGATAATTTGCTGTAGAACTTAAAGTTGTCTGGTGGTTTGTTAGGATTTTTTTTTTTTGCCCTTTTTTTTTGTATCTTTAACATGTTATTTCTCATGCAACAGTTATTTGAAGAATCTTTTGAAAATTTATAGTTTAAAAAGATTGTTAATTCAGCCCAGTACACAGTAAAAAATATAGAATTTCACTGCCATTGGCTCTAGGCAACTGCTGAGTGCTAAGTTAGGTGGATCCCTTTCTTAATGCATGTTTGGTTTACATTCTAGTAGAATTATTTTGAAAGAATTAAAATTGAAAGAATTTAATCGGGGTAATATGGTAAAACAACTTTTCAATTGGGTTATAGAATGGAAAGTATGTTTGTAGACGTGGGCAAAAGGTAAGTTTGAAGCCTCTAGAAGTTAGTTGGCTGGCTAACAGTAAAATGGAAAGCAAACATGATGGTTATTTCACAAACTCATTTTTGAGTTCACTAGAAGTACTTTTGAGCACCAAAACTGTAAAACAAACATTAGTTGGAGGTGTGGTAGTGCTAGAGTGACAAAAATTCGGGAAAAGATGCCATCTTCATTATTGTAGTTTTCATTTAGGCTCAATTGCCTTTTTGAAGGATGCATTGGCAAGAAAAATCTGTAAGTCACTATATATAATGTCTTTCATTGATAGTATTGAACATAAATCAATTGAACATAATATACATAACTTCTGGGGAGAACAATGCAAATGCTGCTCCATAAACAAAAATTATAAGCCAGAATGGAGAGGCAGGATGGAAGAAAGAAAGGATGAAAGGAAAGGTTCAGATGTCAATAAGATTTTACACCAAAAAAATTGGAAGGATTTCAAGTAAGGTTGTCATGCTCAATAACTTGTGCTCCTCTCCACTCTTCACCAGGGTTCACAGTCACAGGCACTAGTAGTGAAGCAGGGCCAGTGCAGATAAAGTAGTCCTTCCCATATTTCTCTGCTAAGGAACCAGGACTGGAGACATAAATATCCTCAAAACCCATTCTTATCACCCTGAAGAAAATCTCACGTCCCTGAAAAAAAAAAAAAAAAAAGAACTATTCAAACAAACATGTAAAATCCTTTACTAAAATTTGTACATGAAAGATTCAAACGTTTGGTAAAAGGTTCACAAAATAAATCATTCTAACCTGATCAATGGTTTCATACTTGGAAGGTGGAGTGTTATAAAATGCCTTTGATCTTTCTTCTGGAGGTGCAGCATAAACTCTACTCATCTTATTCTCAAGTAGTGTCAGAGACAAACCTTGCCGAGTCCATATGCCTGGTTTCACTTCTGGTTCAGCACCAAAGGAAAGCCATACAGGAGGCTCAGATTTTGTGGCTTCTGCTGGAGTCAATATTTGGAAAGGTGAAGATAGAGGAGGGTGTAAGCAATAAGAGCAACTTCTGAGACCTTGAATTGCTGCTCTTCTTCGGTTTTTAAATCTGAAATGGCTTAGTATGGCATTGGTTAGAGTGACTGGCTTGGGGGCATTGTTCTTTACTATAACTGCTGTGGCCATGCTCACTGGATAAAGGGTCACAATGTATGTCATGTCAAAAAATCTACTAGTGCAGCTCAATTCAACCTTGAGAAAAGACAACAGAAGCAACACAAGCAAAATTACAGCTTCAGCATTTGACTGTCAAGAGTGTTAGCTAAAAAGACTAATTTTCTTGCTTGTGATAAATTGTAACTGGTAAGTGATAATTCAGAAGCACTTAGCAGTTTCAAACAAAAGGGTATCGCAGGATACCTGGACAGCATCTATAGCATCAGAATCAACATCATTGACAGTCCACTCCAAAGTGGAAGGGAGTAACTCTTTGGCTCCAGGTTGCAATACTTCATTTAAGACCAAACCAATCCCGCCTTTGGCTTTGTGAAGGCCTTTTTCAGCAGCAGGGACTGTATAAAGAACCTCCTCAAAGCCATCATCTTTCCAATACACTTTTGGTTTGTAAGATGTTACATGAGCATCAGGTATCCTAAGGCTCAAGGAGCTTCCATTTCTGACTGACAACTCAACAATAGGAATGTTATCAGACTCCAAGAACTGGATGCCTTTCCTGCCAAATTTCTCATTGAGTGCCTCAGGTGTGGAAATACTAGTAGTAGAGGTAGTAGGTGCTGAGGAGCCCTTTATTATGTTAAGCTTGGGAAGAGATAAGGAAAGAAAAGAAGCCATGATGAACAGGGAGTAAGCTCCTTTAACTGCTTCCACACACACTAGTATGTAGCATGTTGTTGCTAAGGCTCACCCTTACCAGAGCACAACTGTGTGTTCGGATTTTTATTTGGCACAGAAGTGCAAATATTTTGGCCTTTACTTCCTCCAAGAGTGAAGAATTTCATGCTCTCAACTCAAATGATTGATTATGTAGAGCCCAAATGAGGTTTGAGCTTCAGGCTTTCCCTTGAATGAGTCAATCCAATTGTGTCATAAAGGACAAGGAGTGTAACTCAGCAGGGCCACAGATCTCTCTTGTTATCCATTTTGTTTTTATTTTATTTTATTTTATCCCCATATTTCACCTTTTCTTTTTTTGTTTGTTTTGGCTATTGCTTGGGCAGGACCACTGTTCTTTCAATATAGTTACTCTGGCATATTATTCTCATCCAAAAGGGCACTTTATAAATTTATGTCATTTATACATATGTGTAAAATATCATACCGACCTATACTCCATCTCAATTTAACTTTGGACATATCATGTTAAATTATCATCATTGATCAAATCACCATTTTGAAAGATGAAGTTTTCTTTCAACTTGATTCAAAATATGAATTGTAACATGACCTTATCATGTCAACAAAGAAATTGAGAGTATTCAATGCCCGTCCACCATTAGATAAAGTGGAAATCTTATTTAAGTAAGATTTAAATTTCAAATACCAAATAAGTTAAATAAAAATAATATTTTCCAATAAATTCTGGCAGCATCCTATTGTTACATTTCTCATTAGAGTATGCACTTGAATCGTGAGTGAAGAAGAAAATCAATATATTAAATAACCAACTATTTATGGTGTATTCTCTAATGCCAATGAATAATGGCACCCCATGGTGGCTATAGGGGGTGGCTTCACCAAAAGATGACATGTGGAGATCAGAAGTTTCAAATGAAAAACTAGTGAGGAAAAATTACTAAACATCCCCTTCTTCACTCCAAGACCATTCCCCTCCTACTCCCTCTCTCTCTACGAAATGCCTCTCACAACCAAACCTCTCAAAACCCCAAATCAATAGTGAGGAACTTACTCAAGTACAAATTTACTATTCAAGAAAAAATTATAAAAGAATAATCTTCACATGTTTTCATCCACAAACAAAAAATAAAACAAAAACAAAGAGAGAATAGAGCAGTAGTAGTATAAATATTCAGGAAAAAAATCAATGACCCTTTTCTTTATCTTCTTTGTTTTTAACACTAACACAATATGAAAAAAGAAACAGAAGAATGATGATGCCATCGAAACGAAGCGGAGAACATGGACCACACAGAAGTAGTAGTTAGAGAAAAATTTGAGGGGAAAACTCAACGACGCTGTGTCATGATGACGACACTTTCAGTGAGGTTTCAAAGGAAAAAAACAAACTCGAAAGTCATGGAAAAAATGGTTGGCAACGGCGAACGGCGGTGATGACAGTGGGGGTTGGGGTCGTCCGGCGGCATTCATGAAGAAGACATTGGAGATGGTTTACCTCGCTAATTTTTTTTATCTTAGCTGAAATTTTGACCTTCATCTGTCAGCTTTTGGTTAGGCCACCCTTCCTAGACACCACTGGGCACCATTATTCATTAGCACGAGAGAACACGCCAATATTTAGTTAGTGAAGGCAAACAAAAAATGAAGAAAAAATTGGAGGCACCTTAGGATATGTATATGAGTTGGGATATTGGAAGGGAGAGAACCCTCCACTCCAAAATCTCAGCAAACATACCCTTAAACCATTGCTAGCATCGCAAACCTTACTCACCTGGATTTGCCGGCATGATCACCTTCATTATTCAGATGAATCAATATCTTCACAACTATTAATGTAAACCATCTCCTCCCATTCATGTATAAGAGTTTTTAACTTTTTTATGCTTGCCATTTCTGCCAACCAATCATTATATAAGATTTTGATGCAAAATACAATTTTAAAATCGCAATAGATTTCTCTATGTATAGTAGAATCACTTGATCAGCAGCAACTGGTGTATATCTCGACTCACTTGTGTCTTGTGGGGTTCTTGC
The DNA here is from genome assembly GCA_031216105.1 of Dalbergia cultrata. Lineage (NCBI taxonomy): Eukaryota > Viridiplantae > Streptophyta > Magnoliopsida > Fabales > Fabaceae > Dalbergia > Dalbergia cultrata. The sequence goes on along the minus strand of CM062353.1, from coordinate 20,877,227 downwards.
ATATGTTGGTCTAATTTTGGGCTTAATATGCCATCAGTAGCAGATAAATGGTCATTTTATTAAAATAGCCAAAGAAAGAGCTACAACGGTATCCTCCACTACATACCAAGGTCGAATAGGCAGGGATGATTTAAAGCTAAAAAACACCACTCTTGTAATAATTTCAAGAAGAAAAATAAAAAAGACACTAATAAACACCTCAACTCACTCCATGACTAAAGGAATTGAAAAAGGTAATAATAATTATAATAATAACAATAATAATAACTAAATCCAAAAATAAATAGTTGCCCCGGGTTTTAACAGCTCTTGGAAGAGTCTTCAAGTGCTGTGGTGGCTCCACTCCCTTCTAACAGATCCTCTGCTTTCACCCTTCCTTCAGCAGTATCTGCAGTGGCTGATCCATTCAGCAAGGTACCATCAAGAGACTTGGGCAATAGCACTGACCCAATTGTTAAATCACCGGGCTTGCTTACCTATTATTGAACAGAGGATTTAAAAGGTTTAATCAGTAGGAGTTACATGATCCTCAATTTAGGTAGCATTAAGATTAGAAGATGAAAAATTAATGAAAGGTACAGCACTGAATTTACAGAAACATGTCCAATGTGTAAAACTTGTTCTACGTGGTGTAAAGGCAAGTATTACCTGTTTTGCAAGCTGTAGTTCATTAGATTTTCTCTCCTGAGTCGCCTTCTCACGAGCCTCATAGAACCCGAAATCATCCAAGATGCATGTTTCGCTTGAATGCTCCTTGAAAATTTTGGCAATCTGAATACCCTTCTCCAACTTAACCTGCAGGACGACATACATAAGAAATTTTAGTTGAAAAGGAGGTGGAGCTCATGGGATATATAATGAAAAAAGGCACCGCAAATACCTCCTGAGTGTCCCTGCTATTAGTAACTGGTCTGTTTTCATTGTTTTCAAGTGTTATGTGCCTCAACACGCTATTTGGGATGTCCTTTATGACATGCCACTTGACAGCAAAGCAGCCGGTCCACCTGTCCTGCTGCCAATATTCTACAGTTTTACCGAAGTCAACAGGACCCATCATCTCTGCTAAACCAACAAATTGACCACTAGTGTTGACCTGTAGCGGGAAAAAAAAGGAAGGAACAAGAAGTTAAACCAAGCATTTCTAAGAACCTACCGACCCAGTGCTGCATATCCTACTCACCGAAAATAACAAGAATATGGGACAGCCACCAAGCTTCTCCTTAGCCTCCTGATATGCTGCATCCAGCTTTTTGTTGCCATTAGGGGTGCTTGCCCAAACACTATATTTTATGCTTTTGTGAATGTCATCTTCACTATACGATTTAATCACAAAAAATTTTGCATCAGAGTAATTCTCAGAAAAATTTTCCCCATTGTACTGCTCCTTATTGGGAACCTGAAGCACATCTTTGTTATCAGAATCACTCTTCACAGGTAGGTCCTGTCCCTTGAGTAATAAGGTGACAGGTCCAAGACTTTTAACACTCTTATTATCAGAACTCCTGGAAGCTCTGGGTCCCTTATTCATCTCACCAAAACCATCAATGTGCTTTTTCAAATGGTCAACACCGTAACCATCACCTGTGGCTTTAAGCTTGTTGTCAACAAAACCTGCTCTAGATCCATATGCAGAAGATCCAAAACGAGAATTAGCTCTAAATGTGTTTGCATATTGACTGTACATCTGGTTGCTTGGATACATCCTGTTCATGAATCCAGAAACCAGATCCAGTCCAGTTGGATTTTGGGAACCATGCAAGTTCTGCAACAAAGAAATAGTTGAATTAACATATTATTCTACACACACACACACACACACACACACACACACACACACAGAGATATATATATATATATATATATATATATATATAGAGAGAGAGAGAGAGAGAGCTTTCTACAGTAGGACATGTAACATACAAGGAATTATGCTGAAAAGTTGAAACTTACCATAAACTGTGGAAGTGGCTGAGGAAGTCGCTGATTTCTTTGCGTTGTTAAATCTTTGACAGGAGCAACCGGTGAAGACAATCCAACCTTTGCTCCATGTTTGGACTGCCTATCAGAAATTAATGATAGGTCCGAAGGAACTGCTGACTGTGTAGCATGAGTACTCATTCTTGGACCCTGGTGTCCAGACAAAGGAACAGATGCTGGCAAGCTAGCCCCTTGGTAAGAACCATTTGAATTCAAAGAAGTGTGATGGGAACTTTGTAAAAATGCATTCAACCCATTTTTGTTTGAGAAGTCACCATTGGCCACACTCACAGCATTCCCTTTATTCATAAGGTTTGATGAAGGGACATGATCAGTATTAACTGCACTTGATATTCCCCCTTGTGGAATACTGATTTTGTTAGAAGCAAGTGACATATCAGCAGAAGCTGGAGATTGGTAATAAGAACAAGGATAGTGATACTGTTGCATCCCATAGAGTTGACCGTCATGTTGAATGGTTGGAGAAGAGGAACTGGGTGGTGGATATGCTCCATATGGTGTATATCCATAACCACCCTGATTGTACATATAAGAGCAGCTATCTCCATAAACACCCTGTTATTGGATCCATCAAACAAAACCATAACCACATTGTTTTTTATCTAATATTTAATCATATAAGAATCAAATTATAACCCAGAAGGGCAGAAGGTCAGAAACAATTGATAAAAGAAATAGGAATGATGCTTGCAAAAACATTGGCAAAAGAATGGAAGAATAATTTCACTAACAATTTTAGGATCAAAGAAAAAGAGCAGCAATTGCAAATAGCAAGCAGTGAAAATTCAAAACTACTACCATTCATTGAAAACAATGGTTCTAGGCAAGCATCCACACATCATCATCTAATTTTAAAGTCAAAATAAAGATTAAATTAGCCAGCATCCAATAGAACTTACGCATCATTATTCTTAAAACCATTCAACAAGTCATATCCAATGAAGAGTATAAAAGGTACACATATATTCATCACAAAGTATGGTAACCAGAGAAAGAGGTGCCTACCTGAGGCATCCCTCCATCAAGATTCATATATCTAGAATACATACTCCAATCGCCTTGCCCTTCATAACCTGAAAAAAAAACTCACCAAGTCATTTTTCCATAAGGAATAATATAAGACATTCAGACCAAAATCTCCACATTTCTTTTGGATACCTATCAATAATATTCTATATCTCTATCCTCATACGCCAAAGCAGCTTACCTTACCTCCATAATAGTATGCAGTAGAAGGGTACCCATTTGGAACAAAGCTTGCATTAGGATTGAATGGCTTGTTCATCCCCTTAGCTGCACCAGTGGAGAAAGCAGGTCCATTCTGCATATAAACAGACTAAAACAATCAAATTTAACATAGTGCAATGCCATAGCCAACACACAAAAATAAAAATAAAAAAAACTGCAGCAAAAAGACAATAACAACCTTCTTTGCAGGCTCAGGAACACCTATGGTCTGGGGCTCCGAATCCAGGGACAAATTTTGCAGTAAATCTGCGGCTTCTAAGATACAAAGGTTAAGGAAAGAAACATTTCATTGTTCACAAAACTATTTTACAAGCACATAAAATAAAAGTTGGACAATTACAATAATAAAAAACAAAACAAAAGTAGAAAATATAAGCAGCTCAACATAATTATACTCATACAACAAAATTCATTACGAAAAGTATTGCATAAAAAAATATAAAAATAAAAAAAAAATAAAAAAAACACACACACACACACACATAAATTGATATATATAACCAAAGAAAGAGAAAAAGGGTATTCTTAAATTGACTTTTAAGCAATTGACCACGAAGTTGCAGTTGTAGACTCAAACACCAAAAGGGTCTCCAAAATTCCATGGAAATCTTTAAAAAAATGAAGATAAATACTATGATTACTGAAAGAAAAAAATAAGAACCCTATCAGTGAATTACACACACACATGTAAAAACATATGACAGAGAATTTGAATACAAAAGACTGAAACTTTTTTACGCGAAACATAAAGGAAGGCATGCGAAAGAAGTGAGGGAAAGAAACAAAGGATACTGTCAGAGGAAGGAGCAACAGCTGCCATGATCCAATTCAGAGAGAGAGTGAAGGGGTCGCCGCCTTAAGCCTTTGTTCTTTTGGGGTTTTAGAGAGACACAACACAACACACACGAATTCGAAGAGAGAAAGCAAGAGGATTTAAGAGAGGATCTTATATATGTGTCACAACCAAGGTTTGTTACGCCTATTCCACTCTAGTTTCTCTAACCTCTTGTATTTTATTATGATTATGAATCCCTATTCTTCTGAAAATTATTTTATTGTTCTTTTCTGTTTTTTCTAAATATCGAAATCTAATGCCGACTTACAAATGGTCAAAATATCTTGATTGTTGATTGTTAATTTGTTAGTTGAAAAAACTTAATTTTTATATACTGACAGTGTAAAATTTTTTTATATTAGTATCAAATTATGTATTACCACATTAAAAGAAATAATTCAATCCTAATCCAAATGAGATAATTTAATTGGACAAAAATTACACTGTCAGTGCATAAAAATTAATAGGAAAAAGTGAAAATGTTTTAGTATTCTTTGAAAAAAATGTAACTATATAGGTGCAATAATGTTAATAAACAAATTAATCAAAAAATATGTTAATAAATAATAATGTAAAACTTTATATGTATTTTGTTGTCTTTAAAATCATTTTTACTTTCGGTGCTATTATGTCAAATGTGATAGCTCAGGCTGTCTAGGATTGACAACTGTCCCTACAAATCAATACAGGGCCTTTTCAAGGTGCGCTTTGTCCTCAGTTACATGTTTCCTAGAAAAACTTCCCATGAGGTCACTCATCCCAAAACTGCTCCAAGTCAAGCACATTTAACCATAGAGTTCTTTAGTAATGGGCTATCAAAAAGAATATGCATCTTGTTGGTATAAGTAATACAAATCAATTCATATAAGTCATCTTCAACTATATAGTCTCATACCTATACAATATTAAGATCCCTCTCATTTTGTTGTGTAATCGGTTCATTTATGTACCCCTCCGCTTAGAGGCATGCCAGAAGCCGCTCCTTATCTGTGCCTTCTTACACCAGCAATCACCCTCCGCCCTTGTCACCGGACATTACAACAAAAGGAGTCTCTATGTAACTATCTTCTATATATATATCAGTTTTTTTTTTCGGTGAACTAGAGATCAATTATTTGATATTTCATAAATTTTTTAAAAGGTGAATTTTTTATATAAATCAATTTCAAAAAGTTGATTTTAAATTTATTTCAGCTAATCCTATTTCTTCCTTTAGCTATTATCTTGTCCTCCCCAAACAAATTAAAAATCCAATTAAAGAAACTATTCAATTTCACATCAAAAGCCTATTTAATTTTAAACTAGTTTATGTGTTTGGTTAGGGATAAAATTGAGGAAAAAAATTTTATACATAAGTTTAATGTATAAAATTACATATGAAGTTCAGTTACAAAAATTTTTCCTTCATTTTTACCCCATAATGAAACACACCTTTAGGCTCAAATAGGTTTTGATCTTTAAAAAAAACTGAATTTTGATTTGGTCTTTAAAAAATTTCTTGTTTATTTTTATAGCAAATATTTTCAAAATTGGTCGGATTTAGTTCCTATCGTGTATGATTACTATCTTTCATGTAAAATTGAATGGCGTGATACTCTATTACTCAATTCAACATGTAACATAGACATTTTAATGATAAGTACTAAAACCATGTAGTGTTAGAAATGTCTGGACCGAAATCAAACCAAAAAAAAAATCAAGAACCAAAACCAAATTTGTTTATTTTTTAGGTACCAAAATCATATTTAAGACTTTATCTTTATGAAGTTCAACTAGAGTCTTCACTACCACAAACTCATGGAAAATAAAAGGTAAATATAGACATATTTTATTGTTTCTCTATTACTGATTGATTTATAGATGGGAAAATGAAAACAAAGAATTTTTTTTTGTCAAAGTTACATAATCAATCTATAAATCCATCTGTAATTGTTGGGGTAACTTTTTATATAAGGAAATTATAGACAGGTAATGAAAGAAAACATTCTTTTTTAACAAAATATACAGACGATTTTTTATTTAACTTGTTGATTTAAAATAAATTCAATATATTAAAGATGAAAAAATCCATCTATAATTTGAATTTCAAGACATATATGGAAGGCGTGCATTACAGATGAAAAAATCCATTTGCAATGAATGAAATTAAAACGCATCATTTCCTTAAAGGGATTACATACATAAACATTTGTCTGTAATATGAAATTCAAGATCCATATTTAACAAGTGCATTATAGAGTCTATAACGAATAAAATAAAACATCGTTTCATTAAAGACATTACACACGATTCATTAATGAAACAATGTGTTTCATTAAAGGAATTATAGATGGAAAAATTCATTTGTAACGTCAAAATTAGGGCTACAAATGCAGTGCCCCTTCTTCTTCCCCATTTCACATTTTCACTTTTCTTTCTCTTTTCTCTCTATTACGAAGTAACTGTCACCACTTTTTTTAGGTCGTTGCCAATCACTAGAGCCTCCAATTTGCAAACAGTATGCACCATTGTGATCATGGTAATATTCTTTAGCTTTTAATCGGTCTAGTTTTTCCATTTTCTACCATTTTTGTGGATTTCACTGAGTTATTAGTTTCTAGTGTGTATAATTGAAAAGAACACATTTGGAATATTGGTGTTTTGTTTGGTTTGGGGGTGGCAATTCCACTGCAGCTGACATGGCGCAGCGAAGGACACAGTGGTGGTGGCAATTGGTGGCAACTAGTTTTCCTTTTTTTGGTTTTTGAGGTTTGGAAAGATTTGGTTTGTGTCTATGCAATGATCTAGATTGATTTTGTTTAGTTACAGTGGTGGCATCAGGGAGAGTGGGGTTGTTGAAAACGATGGATGGTGGCGGCAGAAGTGGATTTGGAGTTCAATATTTTTTTGCCTTTTTTGTCCCTTACAAATGGATTTTTGTATCTGTAACATTGTAATAGGCTAATTTTGTAATTTTTTTTCAACCAATTACCGATGAAAAAATTGGTCTATAAATCTACAAATAGACTAATCTATCTGTAAATCCATCAATAATTTATATACTGATCAAAAAATCTGTGTATAACATTTATAGATGGGAAAATAATAGACAACATGCTTCTGTCTGTAAATCCTTCTATAATTGAAAAATTTGTCTATAATTCCAGTCGTGTTTTGCGAATTTCTTATAGTGCTTGGAAATGGGCCAAACTTGATGGATCAGTCCAAAAAATTATGCAAGCTAGGCTGAAAAATGTGAGGAAAAAATAAAAGTGGACTCAACTCAACCCGACCTGATTTGGCCGTATCTAAATAGACCAAGTCATCCAAATGGCCCAAACACTATTTTCCTCTAAATAATCAAGTATAAATATGAGTCATTATTACTTGAATTTGGACTATCATTTCTTATTTAAAAAAGTTTTTAATTAAAAATAAATATTGACAAAAATATATTTTTAAAATTCACTTTACTTTTACATCAAGTTAAGTTGTCAACATTTAAATACAAATTTTTTTTTTTATCAAGATTCATTTTCATCCCATAAAGCAAGAAAAAGATCATTACTTACTCATGTTTTACACTTTTATCCATTGACTTTTTACATGAACAATATAGTTAAAAATAATTGACCAAGCAAAATAAATTTGAAAAAAAAAAAAGAATTGGGTTTGATGGGCTAGCCTATGGGTCAAATAGGCTGGGTTGGACTAGCATTTTTCAAACCCAAAACTAACTTAGCCTGAAGTACCTGGACCAAAAAATGGCTTGACCCGATGTTGACCACCCTAAATGGGTTGCCTCAACCCATTTTGATATTTCTAAGTTTAACATATGTTGCATGAGTTTGTTTGTGCTTTTAGCACACACACGAAAAAATAATTTTTCAATTTCGTTTTAGAAACTAATAAAATTTTGAATGTTATTTATTTCTACTTCTAAAAAAATAAAGTAGAAATCTTTTTTTTTTTGTTTACTCTTTTTGAAACAAATAGGGAGCTAATTTTTCCCAAAAGTAAGAACAATAGAAAAGAGATAGTTTAGGCTCTATTTAGTGCATTGTAAGGATAAGGCTTGATAATATTAACATGATACTACACGATCTAAGAGTGTAGTATGAAAAATCTATTGTATAAGTTTTTATTTTATCCAATGTTTAGAGTACCACCTATAACTGCATAATTTTATCCTATCCAATGTTTGTTGTGCCATTATATAAACTTATATAGGACAAAAGTAAATTTATGGATAGAAATACCTATTTATATAGACATGTTAGCAATTAATTGTTATCACAAAAAATTTTAAAATTAATTTAAAATAGATATGCACCCAAAAAAAAATGTTGGTAGTTGGAAAGATTGTTTATTCTTGAACTTGTAAATATTTTTTAATAATCAGGCATATGACAATTTCTCACGGTACCATACTTATCCTAGTTCACTACTAAAAGTGATCAATAAAATAAAAAAGTTCAGAGTCAAAGCACTACCAAAATATAAATAATAATGACAATAATAATAATAACAATAAGTTCATACTTTCTTAGTTTCGGGAACACTAGTCATTCTTAAAACCAAAAGGCATATCATGCTTACTACATATCATAAATAAGGTCCTTGACAAATTGGATTCAATGTTCACCCTTAGAAACCCAAAATAAAACTTCTTGGAAGAGATTTTACATAAGCAAACGGCTAGCTTTTTAACATTCTCTAGGAGTTAGCTTCTCCAGCTTCATTAGTTCATTAGCAATAGCCGTTATATCATCACGCAAGTCCTTCATACATTTTGTATTCACAACCATAGTAGCCAACCTTTTATATGTGCCTTTTAAAGTTTCAACCATGTTTTTACAAAATTCTTTTAGGGTATATTCACGAGTTTAAGTTTGGAGGTAAGGGGAAGGAAGGGAGAGGTTTTTAGAGTTTTCTTGCGTTCACACATTTCAATTTTTAAAAGAGGAAGGTTTTTGAGGGCTTTCATTAACCCCTCAAAACCCTCCAAAACCCCTATTTTATAGTTCCTCCAAATTGGAAGATTTCAGAGGAATTACAGTTTAAATTATATTATTATCCCTACTAAAAAATTAAAATACCAGTTTGATCAATCAATTTCAATTTCATCTTTTTATTGTTTCCATCCAAATCTCACGTTGATCTTTTTCATGAAAATTAATCACCCACCTAATTAATATAATATATTTAACAAATGAAAAGATAATTTTATTGTATAAAACAAAAATTTCTATTTTTTGGCAAAAATACGTTGACATATATACACGTTAAGACTTTGCTAAAAAGAAACCAAAAAATATTTTTAATATACACAATTTTGAGTAAACAATTTTAAAAAAATGAATATTCTTAAAATTTATAAAACGTAAAATGGTTTGTAGAATTTTTGAAATTAATACAAAACATATTAACTATTTTGAATTTATTTAAGTTATGGGTAAAATTGTAAGGATATATCATAATCCCTTTATTTCTTTTCCCTTGTCAATTTTAAACTAGTGAATGGGATTGGTTTAAATCCTTTAAACCCTTACTTCCCTTTCCTTTTATTTTCCTTCGATGCCTTTCCTTTCCTTCCCCTCCAAACTCGTGAACATAGCCTTAAGCTACTTATAGTAGAATATCCTCTGCTTGTCCCTTCCTTACATAACAATCTGTTGTTTTTGTAGCTTGTTGAGTTTGATTGAGATATGTTGAATAATTAATATATTGGATGTCATCATCACTCAAATCCACATGCTTTTCAACTTGTGTGGGTGTGTTGTTAACATTGGCATACTTTTCTCAATCTAAATTCTCCTCTACATTAGTAGAAGCTGTCACACCATTTTCATCATCATGTTCATTATCAATGTCACAAGAAGCTTTTTTCTAAAGCCTTTCAATCCTACATCTATGAACAGAAATCAAATATATCGTAAAAGTTTCAAGTTACAGAACTTAGATATATGGTAAAATCAAAATAAGAAATAAAATACTTTGAACCTAAATATAAATCTTCATTATTGACAGTAGCATATAGTAAAGTGTAGTCAAGGTAATCTCTCAAGAAAGTCAATGTTACTAAGCTAAAAATGGGGGGATTAATGCATATGAGAGAATTAACTAGCAAGAATTAAACAAGTGAATAATGCAATAAACTAAGCACTAGTACAAGAAGTTCTCAAGGCACATGGGTAATCTATTATCAACTAAAGCATTTCATCAAACACATGCTATGCCGCTAAATTGAGTTATTAGAGAAATTTGTACTAACAACCCCACAATTTTGCCTAAAGACTTATCGATGTTTGATTAACATACAGTCAATCAAGATACTAAAACCTCAATTTCCAATTAATCCATGTTAACTTAAAATCCAATTGCATTTAGTTTAGATTGAACCCAATCTAACATTCAATTCCTTAGGAGATTAATTTCATATCAATATACCTATCAATATAAAATCAATCCAACAATCCATTTAGATTCAACATTTCAATACCATTAATTCCATGAAGAAAATAAATGGAAAGGCAAAAATGAATTAGAAGAAACAAAAGATTGCATTTACATTAACGAGAAGAAAATAGAGTTTTAAGATTACAATCGTGGCCTCTTGAGCTCCTTGAGCTACTTAAAGGACTACTCTACCATAATCATGGAGGCTACAAGCTTGAAATTGCAAAAAATTATGTGAACCTAGAGGAAGAAGAAGAGAGAAAAGGAATTTTAGAGAGAAAATTATCATACTGAGGAAATGTTTCATGCTACCTTTTGGTTAATACAGCTCACCTTGCCAAAGTAAGGATTACATGTCTAAGATAATGATCATCCCAGTTAAGTGGAATTAGACTAGTAACAAAGAAAAGATTAATCTTTCATATTATGATTTTCACAACCCAAAAAAATCGTGATCGGCACATAAGGGATATTGTCCCTTATGAAAACCTTTTGGAATTAATTTCATACAATCATGTGTAGTAAATTACTAAATTGATACTCATAACAAATCATAAAAATAATTAATTAATTAAATAAATAATTTCCTCAAAAATTCTTGAAAACTGTATTAATAAAATACATAAAATATTTAATTATTCTAAATCGTTCCAAAACCTATAACTGAAATAGAGAATCTTAAATCATGTCCCTAAAAAGAATTACATAAAATATCGTTATGATAAAATAACATAATTTTAAAATAACCATGCATGGTAAATGATGTCCAAGGACCCTGCCTGCACACTACTGGAACACTTTATTCTAACATTATCCTAATTTAAATGTCACTCCAAAGTGAAACTCACCAATAGAACAGCTGTAAAGCTACTGAGGCTGGGCTTGAATGATAATTGATCTGCAATTGTAACTATAAGATGGAGAAAAAAGAGGGGCAGGTTCATCAAAACTCAATGAGTGAGTCTCCATTCACAACCCACATGGGACAACAATAACATACATAATATATACATACAATTTATAAAAACATTTTATATATTTAGATGTATATAACTACACTGGAATAACAATTGATCCAAAATCATGGCAATAACTCGTAGAGAAATAAGAATTATTTTGTATATAAATATCTGAGTTGAATAGTTGAATTTGAGCCAATGGTTAATCTGATGGGCACCTGACTAGGTCCCATAAATGGACACCACATTGGGTTCCTTACTAGGGGTGAGCGAGTCTTCTGGCTGACCATTTGGTACAAGGTTAATGATTGATCCTACAGCCGTTACTCGTTGTTCTGTTTCTCACTAATTACTAAAAAAAAAAAATTTGCAATTAAACTGGATAAATCTAAAAGCACTAAATTCATATAATTCTAACAATTTGACTTTAGTATAACTGATGTTCTAAAATCATGCCTAAGGGATCACCAACTTATAAACATAGTGATTCCAGAAGCCAACAAAATATGTATCTGACAATTATTATATTCTAACAATCTGACTTCAACATAACTGAGGTTCTAAAATCATACTCAAGGGATCACCAGCTTGTAGACATAATGATTTCAGAAGCCAAAAAAGCTAGTTTCTCTCAATTTTCTCCTATCAATCTCTTTCGGTAAGTGATCTTAATGGAATATAGCCAATTCCTTCTCTCTTTTATCTAGTCTATGAGTTTGGGTATTGTTAGGCATGATTTTCTCTCACCATTCTTCCTCCCTATCATCCCAAACTCAGTTTGGGCAAATAAATTAAATTGCTTTTATGGATTATAGAAATTTTAGAAAATTATTATTAGTTAAGTTAAAATAAAATTATTATTATAGAAAACTCATGGGACCATACTTGCTGTGTGCATGATTTAGATTTATTTTTATCAGTCAAAAAATTCATGAATTCCAGTATTGTATGAACAATGAATTTTGTTGCTATTATTTTTAGCCAATAATTAGTGAGAAACAGATCAGTGAGTTAATGACTACATGATTGATCATTAACCTTGACACCAAGTGGTCCGTCAGAGGACTAGTTTGCCCACGTTAAGGAACCTAGTGAGGTGTCTATTTATGAGACATAGTTAGGTGCCCATCAGATTAGCCATTGGCTCAGATTTAGCTATCAAGCTTTGATTATATTTATGTATATATTGTTCACTTTGGGGCCTAACTTATGTGAGACTAACTCCATCCCGCTATGGGGATGCGACGTAGATATTGTTCACTTTGGGGCCTCACTAGGTGCCCCTCACAGATTTGCTCTTCCCCTCTCTATGGGAAAAGCGCGTCTGCATGGGGAGGAATCCACACCCTTATAATATATGCTTCATTACCCTCCCCAACTGATGTAGGACTAACAAACGATGCAATTAAATTTGTTGGAGGAAGGGCATTAGAGCAATAGACGGAATGAGTCTTAGTTTCAATATCCCTTGCTCTTGTTAAGTCGACTGTTCATGGCATGGTTTGGTGGGACCAAGAATTGCCATAGTTCCCGACCCATGAAGTTTTTGCATCGATGCTATAGTCCTACATCGGTTGAGAAGGGGAACGAAGCATGCCTTATAAGAGTGTGGATACCTTCCCCATACTGATGCATTTTTCCCAAAGAGAGGGGAAGAGCAAATTCGTGAGAAGCACCCAGTTAGGCGCCAAAGCAGACAATATCTGCATCGCCTGGTGTCTGGGATGTTACAGATGGTATCAGAGCCAGTCTTGGGATCGGTGTGCCAGCCAGCGATGACGCTGGGTCCCCATAGGGGGATGGAGTTAGTCCCACATCGGTTGAGGAGGGGAACGAAGCATGTCTTATAAGGATGTGGATACGCGTTTTTTCATAGAGAAGAGAAGAGCAAATCCGTGAGGGGCACCCAGTTAGGCCCTAAAGCGGACAATATCTGCATCGTCAGGTGTCTAGAATGTTACAGATAGATATTTAAATAAATCATAATCTTAGAAATGACATAAAAATTAATTTATAAAAAGCATATGTGATAAAAGGAAAATTCAGTATGCTATATCTTTACAATGCTGATACAAATATTAATATCAAAGATAATTATAAATAATATTGGATCTAATAGATTTGATAAGATAAAATTTTCAAAATTGAAAATTCAAATAGCAATGATTATTATAAATAATATTAAATCTATTTTGATAAGATAATATTTTCAAAATTTAAAAATCAAATACCATAACACAAACTAAATATCATATTACATAAAAAGATTAAATGTCAAATTCAAATAAAAACTGGACATAGAAAAATATTGATGTACAAAATTATGATAAATTTTATATTTTATTTTCTTCTTTTGGGATTGATTTTTTTAATAATTTGGATTTTACATGATTTACTGTTTCATATAAATTTAAAATAGAGATTTATATTTATTCATTCTTTTGATTTATTTATTTTATATATATAATATTTTTCCCTTTTTTAAAACAACATATATAAATGTCTCTTAAGTTTTGTCTAACCATTCTTGAGCTTAGACATGTCTTTTCAAAAGGTATCTACTTTTGGGATATTACAATGATCAAATATCTAAGTAGTGATTCATCTTAACAATGTTTTTTTCTACACACGTAAATCTTAGCATCAAATTCAATATCATATATATCTTTACACTTTAAAGAACTCAAACTCCTTTCACTAGTACTAGCAATTTGTTGATGCTTTATATATAATTATTGAATGATAAATTACAGATTTTAAAATTCTAAGGGGTAAGATGATCATGAGTGAAAGTTGAAGAAAGGAAAATGTATTGAACCTAAGGCTCTATTTAGCATGCCGTATAAGACATGATATGATATGCTAATACAATACATAATGGCTTTATACATTATTTGGTATGAGTAATATATTATATAAGCTTATCTATCAAGCCTTCCTTAATGATGGATAACTCTATCATATCTAGGGAGGAAGGATAACGCCTGATTAGCTTTTAACGTATAAGGTTTATTTTTATTTAATTAAATAATATAATAAATAAAATGCTTATTAAAATAAAATATTAAATATTAATTAGTTTAATAAATATTTTAAATAAATAATAAATTATATTTGATATAAAAATAAATTATAAATTATATACTATTAAAATATATAAATAAATAATCTATGGTATATTAAAGTAAGGATTAATAAATAAAAAAATTTAGTCTAATATTTATTATTAAATACAAATTTAAATAATTATGATAAAAATACTAAAAAATATTAATTTAATATTATTTTATATTTATTTATAGTTAGAATTATTTTTAAATAAATGATAATATTATATATTTTTAATAAATCTGAATAATTAACAAAAATAATTATTTTATTTTTGTTTAATATTTATATAATTATAGTGATTTATAAATAAATGACAATATTTTATACAATGTCACATGAAATATTATATGGTATTAAAAGTTTATCACACCTTATACTATCAAAACTTATCATATCAGGTCTTATATTATCAGGTTTTATCTATCAAGTATATCAAACGGACCCTAAATTTAATAACTACTAACTACTAAAAATAAGAGAATTAAATATAATTATTCCTCCTTTCCTTCCAACCCAACCCCACTTTCTCATTTTTTATTATTATTATTATTAAAGTAAAATGAAATGATCCAATTCATTGTTGATGACATTAATTCCTCATTGACTTATTCGATTTGTGATGCCCAAGAGAATTGATGGCCCCTGCCACCTAATCGCATGCCCAATCACTTACTTCGTTTTGACAAACTCTACTATTTCTGTTGAAGCATTTGAGATCTTATAGAGGGCATGACTCTCTTAAGACTGATTTTTTCATACCCCAGGGCTTGAACCTTGACCACTGCTTAATAGAAATGAGTATCTAGCCACCTTAACCGACCATGTAATGGTTAATCTGTGTCCTCTTTATTTATTTTCTCTTTTCACAATAACAATCTATGGTAAATAGACTGTATAAAGGAAGAAATCTTTTACTCTGCGAAGGATGAAAGTTGATTGGTTTGTTTTAGGTAAGCACATAGCTAACAGTTTTTCTATTAATTGAGATGTTTTTGTTGTTAAGTTTTAAAAGTTATGGTTGCTTTTTAGAGCACTGGATGAGGTGCTTTTTATAGTTGACTTGTACTTTTTAAAACTTAAAAGATTAATATGACTTTACTCTGTTTAATGAAAATAAAAGTATAAATTACTATTTTTAATATCTATATCCATTATAGTCATTTTAGATTCTAAGACAAACTTTGTAAAATAATATATTTTCTAAACACTATTATTGTTGTGTCTCCATATTGAGAATAACCTTTACATTATTTTATCAAATAATAATACTATGACTTTTTTTTGGTATTTTTTGAAGAGTCTAAAAAACTCAGTAGCTCTCAAAAAGGCACATTAATATCAAACCAAGCTTTAGCATACAGTATAGGGATCTAATACATATTCATCAGAATAAGGCTTTATGGTAAATTTCGATAATCTTTTTATATTTTGATAATGCATATTCATCTTTTTAAATATTTTACTACATTAATTTCGATACATCATAATATTTCACTTTATCAATTAATCATATTTTTAATATCATTTATGACATAATTATAATAAAAATAAACATTTGTAATAACATAATTATGTCAAGTTAAATAGTTATATACAAACATTTTACATTAATAATATAATATTAAAATTAAGCTTTCATGTAAAACCTTAAACTTGGAAAAATAATTTTTCACTTTACTTTGAGATTATAGGTTTTTTTTTTTCCAAGGTAGAAGCACTTAGGAAGGAATTGGAAAAGTAATTGACAACAATATGCACATTCTTTGCCATCATAATACTCAACCTTTAGTTAGTCTTTCCTTTATACTCAATATTCATGACTAATAATACTATACTTTCGAATTCACAGTAAACTCTACCCATGACAATCTTTCAATCACTTAGAATATGATTTAAAATTATAAATAGGGTTGAATGCATTTTACTTCATGAGCTTTAAGTCATATGCATTTTATTCCCTAATTTTTTAAAATATGCATCTTGACACCTTGAATTTTCCAAACAGTCTAAAACACCTTGAACTTTTCAAATAGTATAAATTTTAGGTTTTAGCACAGTGTTGGGTTCCACACAATAAAAGAATCAGGGTATTCGCTGTACATGAGAATTCATAAATAAAGTGTTGCTAAAATTATACTGAAGAGTGTTTTGTACTGTTTGAAAAATTCAATGTGTCATGATGCATGTTTTGAAAACACATGGTTTAAGCTGCAATAATCTAAAATCTTGAGGGTAAAATACATTTAATCATTTTAAATATATATTATAAAAACTCTAGTTGATATCATTCTACATGTAAGATTCATAATAAACTCAAGTTTATATTAATATTTTCCAACATTAATCTGGTGATATGAGAATAGATTGACAAATTCGTTTTGATTTGTGGATTTATACAGCATAGCACCGGGCCCATAAACTCTACAAAAACTCTACATTTCTGGTTTGTTGCCATCTACCGTGTTTTAAGGGGGGCTATTCGTGAGCAATCACATAACTTTTGTAACTCAAATGACATGTGTATATATGTGTTTGCACCGTTTATTCATTTATTATCTTTCAATAACTTCTGCTTAAAATGTGCAAGTATGAAGAGACTTATCAACTTTCCTCTTTGGCGGTCTTGACGGACTCCATTCCAAATCAAAGTCAACCCGTTTTGATTACATTGCCATAATCTTAGTTCAATCCCAAAACGGAAAGGGGAAAGCAATTAAACGTCATGCTGAGTTTGGTCATTGACGTTATCTGACTAAAATTTTGTTTTTATAATAATAACTTTTGGGTTATTCACACATTTCCAAAAGACTGTTTCTGTTTAGTATGTGTCAATATATTACTATTTTGCATGACAATATCCATATTTTTGTTAATATTTAGAAACCGTCAATAGGAAATTTATGCCACTTAGTAACTTCTAAAGCATGTTAGGATTTAAAATTTTGAAAAATTTATTGAAAGAGGAAACTTTTCAAATACATGATATAAACATTTTCTTATTTTTTGAAAAAAGTATTGATGAATTTTCTTAACAATCAACTTAATTTTTTAAATTTTAAATTTTTTCTATATAAAATCAAATTTTAAATTTATTTTGTTTACAAATGCATTAAGGTTAAGAACTTTTCCTGGAGGGTATAGGACAAAAAAGGTGGAAGTCAAACACGAGACCATTTACTTAAAGATGTAGGAGACCGCTAAATCAAATTTTAAATATTAGTTATAATAAAATCATATTTTAGGTACCTTGGACAACTGCTAAATTCTTAAATGAAATTAAGTGTTATTGACATCTTGACAAAACTCCCATTTTCTTGCCTCTAAAATTTATAGTCAAATAAATTAGTTCCTATAAAAAAAATTAAAATTGGTTCATATAAAATTGAATAGTCAAGCAAATTAATTGGTTCCTTAAAAAACTCCCAAATTGGTCCATGTAAAATGGAGTTGTCAGACAAGTTAGTCCCTCTATTAAGTTGGATTAGGGGACTAACTTATCCGACAATTTAATTTTATAGGGACTAATTTGAGTTTTTTTTAAGAACTAATTTGTTCAACCATTAAATCTTGCAAAAACCAATTTAAGAGTTTTTTTTACATAGATTAATTTGTTCGACTTGAAATTTTTAGGGACAAAAATGGAAAATTTGTCTAACATCTTTAATATTTTTATACACTACTTTTATTATATGATCATTCTATAAATTAAAATTAAAATTTATTTGGTTTTATATATTTTTGTTTATTGTCCCGTGCATCTCAAGGGTTACACAATACTATTAAAAAAAATATGTATTACTATTTGTTATGGGGTATGTGAATGCTTTTGGAATTCCCCTTGTTTACATTCTATCAGTTCTAACTTCTTAAATGTTTAGCAATTTTGGGATAGGAAATGTTGCTTTAAATATGTTTTGAGTCTTTTTTAAATATAAACATAAATTGTTTGGCTTTGGACCCTTTTTTATTTATTTTTAGTCCCTCATTTTTTTAAGATTATGTTTTTGCTTCTATAATTAATCTATAATGTTAAGTGGTGATATATATGTGGTGATATATATATATATATATGTATGTATGTATATATAATGATTTTTGACATATTTATAAAGATTAAAAAACAAATTTTTAATATTTATAAGAATTAAATGTATATCCTAAACTACTTGTAAAGACCTAAATTTAGAGCACATGGACCAAAACATAATATTAGAAAAAAAAGGAAACTAAAAATAAAAAAAATAGAGAAATTAAAATCAAAATGACCTATATTTATACAGGAAAAAACATATTTAATGTTTTTAAAATTATATTAAAATGCTAATATTAATACGTACTTAGATATGTCACTTAAGATAAGAAAGGAGTAAGAAATTCTAACCACATATATAGTTCTTTTCAATTCATTTATATTTGTTATCCTTTGTTCTATTGAGGGGAAAAAAAAATCAAATATAGTATTTGTTTTGTAAAAGGGAACTGATCAAAATAAGTATGAGATCCAATAGCTGAAACAACCAAAAAGAAAAAGAAAAACAATTCTACTCTTATTTTCATTTTTTAAATTTATGTTTTCGTTTTGCTAGAGTTTTGAACTTTATTAAGTAGAAATTAGAAGGTGTTTGATATGAGATAATCTATCAAAATTGTTGATAATGTGATTTTAAATTACTCATATTCACAATATTACTTTGTTTGATTAGAGATCATTACTAACAATCCATATTACTAAGGTAATCTACGTTACCATCTTAAATGGTAATGTGAATTGCCAAGATGGGGTGTCTACGTGACTATGCGGATTAGTGGTCATTTTCTCATTATTATTACTAAAACAATAATGATTAATTATTAATTATAAATTAATAATAAACTCAATAATTGATTATAATTTCTAAATCATTATTATTTATATTTATGATTATTATATAATATATTTTTAATTATTATCATAATAATATTAAAAAAATAATAATTAATTAATATTAATTGTAATTATAATTAATAAAAATAATTATTTTAAATAATTATTAATATGATTATTAACTCAAATTCTTATAATAATAAATAATAATTAGCAATGATATTATTAATAATTAATAATAATAATAATTATAATATTAGTAATATTTATATATTACTTGATAATTTAATTGATATACCAAACAAGATAATGTAAATTTTTAGGTAAATTATATATACACATATTTCATTATTAGGTAACATGCCAAATACCACATTAACATATTGGCAAAATTATGGAAGAAGGGATCAATAAATTAATTGACTAGAGATCAAAATTAGTCAATAGAAATTAAGTTGTAGTTATAGATCTCCGGGATTGGTATGCCGTTTTATCTTAGGACTTGTTAACAACCCAATCGATTGGATTTTCAAATAGCAAGAATATCTAACCACATAAAAGTCACGCTAAAGAATAAAAAAAAAAAAAAATCATTACTCGTACTTTGTAATTCAATTTTCACAGCGCAAAAGGCATCTTTGTTCATGTCTTGGCGCAGACCAATGAAAAAAAAAGTAATTTTTTATTAGAAAAAGAAATATATTGTTTGTTGTCGTGTGTCTCGGAGCAAGTCGGGATTTTGATCGGTATCCTTGAATATTGGCACCCTCTTGAATTTGATGGTTGTAATTCAATGATGAGTTTTATGAATGTTAATGATTCAAGTTAGTGGAATGTGTGATTAATTTTTGGCTAACAATAATTAAAAAATATCAATACATTTGAGGGAGAGGCTATTGTCACTCCATATTTGTCTATTGTCACTCCTACTTGCTCATCTTTTATTTAACTTTGCTAAAGTACCCTTTCTATTCTCTTTTATAATTAACGCAATAGGTTATCAATACTTCTAATTTTATTAAGAGTGCATACCATATTTAGTCCATTAAGATTTTTTTTCATCGGAATATTTAGTCCACAAAAATAAAAAAGGTCGGGCCCATTAGTCCTCCGTTACTTGGATCACACGTGGAACAGTATATGGGAAGACGTGGCAATGACAAGCTGGAAGTAAGTGAAACGACGAGGAGAAGGATATATAGAACTCCCAAAATGCCATCGTTTTGTTAATGCGGTAAAAGTGAAAATTGAGATTCTTCAAGGTTTGCATTCAGATTCTTCAGATTGTCTACACTAACCCTTGCATCATTTCTTCACCTTGACCTCTCCTCTTGTTCATCGTGATCTCTTGTTCGTCATTTCTTTATCTGTAACCCCAACATCAACTCCACATTTGCCTGCAAATCACCTTGACTCCTTGTTTCAAGAAATTGGTGATAGAAAGGCACACGAGGTGAAGACGATGGCACAAAGTGAAGCATGAAGAAAGTGACACGCAAGGTAAGCATTCGTATGAACACCAAAATATTCTTTGTACGACTCTAAAAGCATGTGGTCCATCTGTTGAAAGTCAATTAAAAATGAATGTTTGTTTGTGTACTTGATTGGTTAAAATATTGGGTTGTGGCCCAAAAGTTCATTAAAAAAAGTCGATGATGAATGTGGTACCTAAAATAAATGTGGTGCTTTGTTGAAATAATCATTCCTTTGGGGTTTGGGTTATTGTTAAAATATTGCTTCTTCTGGGCTTTGATTTGTAATATTGCTTCTTCTGGGTTTTGCATGAAAGGCTGGGTGTTTGATGTTTTTCACATTACTGTGATTTTTCAAATGACTAAGTATCTGATCTCTATTTTTCATCACAGAGGCAACTTTGGTAGGGATAGTAACGGAGTGTTAGATTACTTGGGGGGGAGTAGAGAAGTTCCCAACAATGGATATTGATTTGGTGAATTTCTTTGACTTTATTACATTATTTAAGGGTCTACGATACCATGACTACAAAACAATGTTTTGGTTGAAACTTGATAGGCATAATTTGGAATATGGACTGAGACCTATTATAGGAGACAAAAATAAATTAAATGTGTGATGCTAGACTAAAGAACAAGAGTATAGAAGAAATGCATATATTCTTCAAGCACCCAATTTCAAAACCTGAAATTATAACTGTAGTAGATATAGATAATTCTTTTGAAGAGCCACCCTGTGAGGAGCCTTCCTCTGTTGATACATCATTTGATAGTTATGAGAATGCAAATGATCAAGCATATAAGCCTCCACCTCTTGGCTTGGAAGATAAGTCTGATGATGATGATATATCATTTGATGACGATGGGGTCTTAATTTTCTACAATGAAGAAGAAAGTTGAACCAAAGAAGAAGACCACCTCTAGGAAGAAAAAAACACCTACAAGGAAACCAACAGCCACAAAGAAAGCAACCCCTAAGAAGAATAAAGCAAGTCTAAAGAAAAAGGATAGCGGTGCAGGTTTAGGGGATGAACAAGGGGTAGGGCCAAATGAAGATGGGAATAAGGCTAGGGCCAATGAAGACTTGGGGACAGATTTTGATATGTATGGATGTGAGTATGCATTCAAGGAGTTGCTTACTCCTATGTCAGCTAACAGTGAAGGAGATTTTAGGGCTGCTTACCCATAATTCAATATAGCTGTTGAATTTGGTCAAGTGCATTTTTAAATTAGAATGGAGTTTGAAACATTAGAATGTTTCAAGACAGTTGTGAAGGATTTCAATATAGCAAAAAGGAGACAGTTTAAATAGTTAAAAAATGACAAATTGAGAGCTAGGGCCAAATGTGTAGCTGAAGTGTGTGAATGGATGACTGTGTATCCATGGAACAACCTTACCAAAAGCTTCCAATTGAAAGACTTGATGGAGCGCACACTTGTTGTCGAGGTTTTACAAACAACAAGGTTGATACAAAGTGGGCCAGTCACAAATTGGAAAAACTGGTTAGGACTCATCCTACAGTGAAGCATGAGGAAGCAATAAAGCACATGAAGGAAAAATACAATATTCAATTGGAGAATAAATTGGTTTACAAGTCTCTCAAGAGGACTAGGGAAATGGTTGAAGGTAGTGAGAAAGAACAATATGGGAAGACATGGGACTATATGGCAGAACTTGTTAGGAGCAACCCCAGAACAACTTGCAAGATGGAAGTGATACCACATCCGGATTCTCCTCCCTTTTTTCAAAGAATGTTTATCTGCTTAGATGCCTGCAAAAGGGGATTTAAGAATGATTGCAGGTCAATTATAGGCCTTGATGGATGTTTTTTAAAAGGGTATTATGGAGGCCAACTACTTTCAGTTGTGGGGCAGAATGCAAACAACCATTTTTTTTTGTGGTTGCTTATGTTGTGGTGGATAATGAGACAAAAGACAATTGGAAGTGATTTTTAACCCTTCTATATAAGGAATTAGGAGATTACCAAGTACATGGTTGGAACTTCATTTCTGACCAATAAAAGATAAAGAACTTTCACTTAGTTAATTACAAACACTTTGTTAGTTTGGTAAAGTTTAAAGCTTGACATTTAATTGAATCTATATTTTTTGCAGGGTTTACTTCCTGCCTTGAAAAAGGTGATGCCAATGCACATTACAGAAAATAGTGAAGAGTATTGGGTAAATACAAACTACCCTCAGCCAATCCTACCAAGAATTAAAAGGCCAATTGGTCGTCCCAAAAAACACAGAAAGAGAAATGGAAGTGAAGATGTGCCTCTTATTGACAACAAAATGAAGAGAAGTTGGCGTGCTACCTGTCCTAAATGTGCTCAAACTGGCCACTACTTCAAGACATACAAGGAAGGACCGCCAGTCTATGGTCCTCCAAACAGACCTAAGGAAAGAAAGTCCAGAAGAAAGAAATCTGGTGGGAATGAAGGACAACCAACCTCTCGAGCTGAATCTAAATCATTGGTAAACAATTCAATTCAATTTGGCCTTTTTATGCTGTTTTGATTTTCATTAGGGACTACTTATGACAATTTATAAACCATGAAGTACCAATGTGGCATGTTTATTAATAATAAGGGACTATTTAAGGTGTCAGTGTTTTGCATTTTCAGGATGCAAATATTACAACCCAGCTAGATCTAGCCCCAGCACCACCAACTTCAAGAATAACCCAACCACCAATTTGAAATCCAGCCTAAGAACCAATTGTAGTCCAAACTTCAACTGCAGCTTCAGTACCTCCAATTCCAAGTTCAACCCCTGCACCAGCAATGAGGCCATCACTAACCAGGCCACAAAGGAAGACATGTCTTAGGCCTGCACTGAATCCAGTACCTTGTCACGACCCGACTTGGAAACGTGACCGGCACGTGAGGAATCTCAGCTCCACGTAAGCCTTTTGGGTGACGTATCTCTCTAAATGCATAATTTATCTTAAATATAATAATTCAAAATATGATCTCTTTGAAATATAACATTTCCTCTAATTAAAACATAATGCTCATTTTCATAAACTGAAAATATTCAATAATTTAATCTCTGAAACTCTTATTCAAATCTGCTGATTTATGATTCATAACTGTCTCATCACATAAGTCTCTAATTACAATTTATATTTCATTTACATGCTTAATATATGATCATGCCTGCATATTTACTGGAGCACTCTACTCTAACATAGTCCTACTCTAGGCCTTACTATAAAGTAAAACTCACCACTGGAATAATGGTGTCTGTGGAACCAGAATTTGAATCATCTCTGAACCTGCAACTATAGGAGGAAGGGAGATGGGTGAGTCAACGGACTCAGTGAGTGAGCTCTCACCCATTACCCACATGGGACAACCAACAAATATAATAAATAACATACATGTAGTAATTATAAATCATTTGATATTTAAATAGATAGCTAGCTAGGAAAACACTTTTCATTCTATAAAGTCATAACAAACGTTTCTAAACTTATAATCAAACATGAAAATCATTTAACTGAAGGTGTGGCAGAGCATCGGGAATAGTATTAGCTGAGCATGATAAATACATATAATGATATTGCCCACATGGCCGTCTAATAATATTGCCTCCATGGCTATTTAATGATATTGCTTCCATGGCTGTTTAAATGCTATTGCCTCCGTGGCTATTTAAATGCTATTGCCTTCATGGCCGTCTAATAATATTTTATCATACATAACTCAACAGAAATAAATAGAATCAATAATACTAAAATTACATAATTAAAGGGTGGGCGCTCTGTCCTTCGCGAACGCGAGCCCCTAAATTCTTAGTACTTTGAGAGTTATGAACTCATATAATTCTAACAATATGACTTTAGCATAATTGCGGCTGTGAAGATCGAGCCCAAGGGTTCACCACTTGTAGGCGTTCCAATTTCAAGCCCATATAATATGTATCTGGCAGTTGCTAGGAATCATACTGAATTTTGTACCTCTTGGTACCATAAAACTAAAGTTCTAAATTCATATCCTTAAGCAAACATACCTTTATACACTTGAAAATGCTAAAATCATAGTTCAATCACTTGGGGTTCTAAATCATGAGAACTCTAAAAATTTTATACTAACATTTCCATTCAAAAAACTTAGTAATACTTTATTTCATATTTCTCTAACTTGTATAAATCAAATATTCTTTCAACAATCATCTCATTAGCATATAAAATATTTTCATAACATTCATCAATCCAATTTATGGTCCAATGGTTTTTTAAATTACATTTTTCATGCTATATTCAAAATCTTCATCTTAGCTATAGCTTGCAAAATCATTGCTCTTGCGATTTCAACATAATTTATAAAATCATATTCTCATAACCACTTTCATATTTAGCAATCAAATGCATAAACATACCTGTAATGGCTAAACATAAGGCCATGAGTTTGAACCCACTCACCTGGAGGGGTAGGAAGAGATGACGTCGCCAACTGAGCTCTAGGGAGCTGGGAGGGCACCAACGTCAACTATAACCATCATAAAAACTCTAGATTAGATTCTAACAACCTCTAAATAACTCTAATCTAGCTCTAATAACATTGGGAGAGCACCCCCACTTGACAATAATGAGAGAAAACAATAACCCATAACATAGGGGAGAAAGAACATGACATAAACCAACAAAATCTTACCTTTGATCTCTTGGGAGGAAGAAGAATGGGATGGATTTGAGTGAGGAAAGAGTAGAAAAGGGTTTGGGAGTGTTAGGGTTCGGAGTTTTGGGGGGAGGGGGGGTGAAACCGAGCTTGAGGTATAAATGGGGATAAGAGAGATTATTTGAGTGAAATGGCGTCGTTTTGCACTATTCCTGCAAAACTGACACCATTATAGCGGTCCAGGACCACTATAGCAGTCAAGTTGCTCCCCGACCACATCCACTGTGCACTTATGACCGCTATAGTGGTCTCCAAGGGGCAAAAACCATGCTGCATACTTCCTGTGATTAGACCGCTATAGCAGTGATAGAAACACCTAACTGCTGCATTTTTACCGACATGGTATTACCTTATCTCTATACTCACTCACTTATTGACATTTCTTTATTCTAAGTTAAATTATCTTTAAAACATAAATGTAAATAAGGAAATACCCCCCATTTGAATTCAAATAAAATATCTAAAAAAATCAAAACCCTAACCAATCAATATCTCATTTTTGGGTTCTAGTTCAAATTTCGGAATTCTTGCAATTTTCTAAATTTGAGGGCTAGAAATGAAAGGTCTAGAGGTTTCCTAAAATTCGTTAAAAATCAATTTTTAATTCATTTTCCTTTGGAGAGCAATTACCGAGACTTTTGGTCCCAAGATTGTGGCTCTAACATATAGCCCTCCAAGGAGGTGTAGGGCTCCAAACTTAGCGAAATCTCAGACCCAGCAACATAGGTGGGTCCCGGGGGATCTTGAGGTCATACAGAACTTATCTAATGACATGTGTACACCGAGTATTACACCCCTGCACCAATTCCAGACCCTGTAAAGGTTTCTAATTTGGAGTATTTTTTTTTTATAGTAGTGGATATTCTCTGTGGATTTTAACTTGATGTTAAATAGTTTTTCATTATAACTATGAACCAAATCCATAATTACCACTGGCAGTTAGGCCACCACCAATTAGGTCACAAAGGAAGATAGGTGCTAGACCACCTCCAACTCTAGCCCAAGGCCAAATTCGAGGTCAGGCCCTAATCCCAGCCCAAGGACAACAACACATGCTAGGCAGAATGCAAACAACTCCCTTCCAAGTCCAGCATCCAATCCAGCCCATCCTGCATCAACTCTAACCCTGCATAAACTCCAGAGGGAATTTTTTCAGAGACAACGGCAGTAGCAAGCAGTGGAATAGCAGCAAGATTGTTCAAGTTCATTCCAACCCCAAGATTGAACTTGTTCAAGACAAAATGACTTAATCTAGATGTGTAGTTTCATTTTTTGTATTGAAAATGTTGCTAGCAGTTTTTTGGTTTCTGTTTAATGCTATATTTTGTTAACTGTTTAGGGCCATATTTAAACTTGTAGACCATATTTTGTTAAAACCTTTGGATACTGCTTTTTGGTCAATATCATGCTGGTGTTGTACATGTGTTCTCTAACTGGGACACGTGTTTTGACTATTCAAGTTGTAATGACACTTTACAATATCAATATAGTCTGAATGTTTAATTATATTGTTGTTCTATTGATTTGATTACTATATTTAATTACTTTATCTCATACTTTTTTAGACTTCATTGATTATTTGTTCATGCTGATGTAATATACATGTTTAAAAGTGCCAAAATACCAAAATACAATGATGCCAAAATCCAACTATGGTTTTTCATATCATACATAGTTGAGAGTCATTACATCACTTCAAAATAAAAACACCTAATGTGGTGCATCTACTTCTTCATTTCATAATAAAGCATATAAAAACAATTCCTACTTTGAACCTCCTAATGTCATTTGCTACCCTATAGACCTATTCTTGCATCTTCATCTTTAGTTCATTCTCTAGAATTTCAAAATCTTTTTGCATCTGGTTCTTTATTTCTTCAACTCTTTCTTCAACCATTTCATTTAACCAAGGCATGATGCCATCAGCTTCGTTCTCCTACAAGAATAAGCTACAATAAGGCTTGTTCTCCTATAATGACACAAACAATGATCAATATATTAGTGTATTAATGGAGGCGCAAATAAAAAGGTTCATACTCACTGCATTATAGTTAGGGCAACCAAAGAATGGCCTGTTTGGATTTCTTGTAGTCCTGGATACGAACAACACGACATCCATACCACAATAACACCAAGGAACATAACCCCTATTATGTATCCCTCTTCCTACACTTGTAACACTCCCACTATATCTACCTTCTTCTACCCATTGCCTTCCTCCACGGTGACTAACCCCAGCCTAGTTACTTCTCATTTTCTTTTAAGATTTTTCAAAAATGGATGATGGAAATTTGGAGGGGATACCACATAAATGAGAAAAGGGTTACAGGTTGATGGGATTAGGATAGAAATTACAAGATGATTGTAGGTTGATGGAATCTATGAGGACTCCCATAAAATTTAGAAAAAGACAGAAATGAGAGAAGGATTAGGTTTAGGGTTCATACAGTGCTGTAAATATTATACGTGTGGGGTTCATACAATTACAAGTTGAAGAGTGAATGAAGGATTACAGGTTGCAGAGTTAATGAAGGAGAGGAAGAAGATGAAGCTAATATCATGGCTTTGGGCCATAATCAAAAGGATGTCGTTTTGGTTTATGTGGCACTTAACGTTCACTTCACAGTCCACGTAAGCATCTCTGTTAGTATTTAAAGTCTTAGATCCGTTTAGAGGCTAATTAATCCTATAAATTAAATCTTCAGGGATCGTGACTGTAGTTTTGGATGTTTGGGGACTAAATAGCGCGGTGAAATTTTTTTAAGGGACTAACTTGATAATTTACTCTAATTTTTTTTTCCCAAAAGAAGTGAGTGGGAAAGGAGAAAATATGGGAAAGATTTGAAATCATGGACTTCAAAATAAAATTAAATAGAGTTAAGAGACACAAAAAATAAGTTATAAAAGTGAATCCTATTTATTAATAGTATAGATATTTAAATTAATTTATAATTTTATATTATGATGATAAACCGTCCTATGCCCATGCCATTATGCTAGTTCTATTGTAAAATCCTTAACTTGGTAAATATAAATTTGTTCTAATTTGCAATTTTTTTCCCACTATCATAAATTACTTTTGATATTAATTTTGATGTACTAAAAATTAATCAAAATTTTTAATATGCATAAATTTCAAAGTAATGAATTTAAACGTAAAATATTTTAGTTGATGCAATAATACATGATTGAATGATAATATAAATAATTTTACTGTTCACTTTTTTTAGTGTGACATTTTATGTGTGTAATTATGGGTTTCATTTTAATATGATAACATTGTAAAACTCCTTTGCACACTAATTCAATTAAATTCTCGTGTTTGCATAATCATCCAAATAGTACGTTTACAAGTCAATCATCTCTCCCATATTTTAAAGGGGGATAGGGATTGATAACTTTTGTTAGTGTCTCCCCACTATGTTATACTCTTTTTTTTCAAGTCCATAAACATATGAATAAATAAATTGTATCACTTACAAAAAAAAGTTAAAAATAAATACCAAACAGTCGTGACCTTCTATGAAATAATTGTCATATACTCATAACCGATGTCCACTAGGCTTTTTCTATTCTTCCATCACATGAATGGAGTTGCATTTTTTAAAAAGAAAATTGTAAATGCATTTTGAGAGGCACAAAGTGCCTATTAAGGGACTAATATATACTAATGTGAGTATGTGATTATACATTATTTAGAAAATAAGGGTTAAATGCATTTTACCCCTTGTTTTTTAGGTCATGTGTAATTTACACCTGACTTTTTAAAACGTGCATTACAATGCCCTAAACTTTTCAAACTGTGCCAAAAACCCTACTTCTTAAACAGTACAAAACTTTAAGTCATAACAAGGTGTTGGGTTACACACAATAAAAAAATCAGGGGGGTTAATTGCACATAATATTCATAGACAAGGTGTCAGGTTGCACAAATTAAAAATATCATTGGGTTAAGTGTACATAATCTTATCTTTATTAGTTGTCAAAATTATATGGAGGGGTGTTTTGCACAGTTTGAAAAATTAAGGGTGTCATGATGTATATTTCAAAAAGTCAGGTTGTAAATTATACACGACTTAAAGTTCAAGGGATAAAATTTATTTACCCCTTATTTAGAAAATAATATAGTTACATTTTGGAAGCAATACATATAGCAAAATATAATTATAACGCAAAACTTTTTATACATAAATTATAAGTTTGAATTTAATTTATTTGCGTAGAGAGTGTAAAGCTTCTTCACGTTATTATTCAATCATATATTATCACATTAATAAATGTTGCAGAGTTTTGCTCCTACTACTTGTATAGAAGTGCTATATGTGATAGAGATTGTTTCGTCAAATAAATGCGAGCATAGACAGATTTTCTTTAAGACAATGGGGGGCCATGTCCCACCCAGCTACCCCTAAAAAAAAAATTTCTAAAAAATCAACATATATACATATAGTGTTAATGTGTTATTCCACCAATCAACTTAAAAATTATCCCAATTTAAAATTTAATTTACAGTGACACAAAATTCTTGCAAATATTGTAGTTATTTACATGAAGGGTTTTTTTAATAATAAAAAGCAAAAATGGCAGAATTTTTGATGGAAAATGTTCATGTGTAATTTCACATATGAAGCTTACTAATAAAATTACATGTGTAGTTTATTTTTAAAAAATTCTCATATATTTCTACCCTCATACCAATACGTACACTCTAGAAAAGATATTGCTGAAAGCTTAAATTTTGATTCAATTGCTGATAATTGCAAGTCTTTAAAAGGAAAAGAGCAATATTATAATTAAGGTATTTTTTTAATTCTTCTATTCAAAATTATTTATCCGTGTTAGTATTCTGTTTCAAAGTTTATAGCAAATTTATTAAGTAAAACGAGTGATTAATTGTGAGAGTGAATTGAATAGATTTTATCCATTGGATCTTATATAAATGGTCAAAATTTAAACATAAAACTATGTGACTTTAATTTATAGTGATCGTGTGTCTTTTGAATAAGTTTTAAACTTAATCATCCTGGTATGTTTTAATTAATGGAGATGATTTCCTTCACCTATCTCGCAAAGACATCTCTTTCATTTGATACACTCTAAGATTTATATATATAATATATAATTAATTTTAATTTAATGATCATCATCAATCTAATTTAGATGTTCAACTTTTGGCCACTCAAAAAATTTTCTTGAAGATCTGCCACTGTGTATGAGTATGAAAAATGATCGAGGTAGTTATTTTACATTGTAATTGTAAGGAGGGGTTGTGATAAACGTACCTTGCTCAAGGTGACGAATCGAAGACACTAGATGACCGCTCTTTCCTTGTTCTTATTGGATTGGGTGAAGCAATGTGGGGGGTGGGGGGATGTACTTGCAAAGATTCCACCATGAGTAATAATTTTAGCAGAGTAAGGGTACTATGTTAGAACATATTCGTATCCTGAAGCCCATGGAGGTATTTATAGGAGATGCCCAAAGAGTGACTGTCAGGGTTAGGAGCCCATTCACGCCTTTAGACCTACATCTCCCCGTTCGTGATCGTGGACGAAGTGAGAAGGCAGGGTGTATGTGCTTGATAACCGCCGCCACGTGTAAGCCTTTCGTGCAATTGAGCTTAACGATGGTATCCCACTCGAGGCTTCCGAGGTAGTGGGCCTCTATGTTGGGCTGACCAAATTGGGCCAGCTAATGAGTCTGGATCCCTCCTTATTCCTGTCTATAACTATTACGAATATGTAACAAAAAAAAAAACTATTACGAATATAAATATAAAATAAAATTTAACATAAATCCAATGGCTTATTTGAAAAATTAGGCAAATAAAATAATGCGATTGGATGAGATTTACCATCTCGGTTTATTAATATTAAATTCTATAGGTTTTATCATTTAATTATAATTAAATTCAAATATTTTTCATGCTCTTCAAATTTAACGGAAGAAATATGAGGAATTAAGGATAGTATAAGCATTGCGTAACTGGATATAAAAAATATAAATATTAATTAGCATTTATTTATACATAAACATTGATAGAGAGGAAAAAGCAATATAAAATGCAACCCACAACCACACCCACACCACAAGCATACAACAAACAACAATAAACTCACCATCACCGCAATCTCTAATTTCTTAAAGCACAAAAAATTCAAAAAATAAAAAAAATAAAAGAAAGAAGAAGCAGGAACATCAACAACAAAAACCAAAAGAGGGGTAACCCCATATCTGTCTTCTATCTTCTTCCACCTAATATCACCATTACTCTGAAAACTTTCTTCTTCTTCTTCTTCTGCGAACCCTAAATTCATCTTCGATTTTCGATTTTGATGATGATGATGATGATTTTTATGGTGATGGTTTCGCCATAGCTTGTTTCTTCTTCTTAACTGCTGCAAAAAAGCTTTTGCGCCGTTTTCGATTCCTCCCTCATTCCGCATTCGTCGCGTTTCCCTCACTGATTCTTCCGCGATCCCACTTCGATCGCTCTCTTCTCCATTTTCTTCGTGAATCGCACCCCGATCCTCCTCTTTTCACACTTCACGCGATCGATCTGTGAGTTCTCCTTTTTTAATTATTAATTTTTAGTTTTTCGCTTTTGTGTTTGGATTATCCGTTTTTTCATCTGTGTATTTTTTTTGATATTTTTTTTATCATTTTGTGGTTGTTGATACTGTTGAGCAAGCTTGATGGTCGGTTCTGTGATTTTCTTTTTTCTTTTTTCGGGTAAAAAATTGAGTATGTGTTTTTTTTATGATCGGATTGATGTTTGGTTTTCTTCATAGAGTGTTCAATCTGTTCTTTTTTTTTTTTGAAGTTTTATGTTTTTCTAATGCGTTGTGTTGTTGGTTCCGTTGAAGTAATCGGTGAAATTTGCAGGTTTGGATTTGTGTAATCTGTTGTGATGGTGAAGGATTAAGATAAGAACTTGCTGGTTTTTGTTTTTGTATTTATTTATTTTTATTTTGTGTAAAATAGTTTAAATTGTTGACCGACAAATGGATGATATAAGAAGTTTGTGTTAAATTTAGAATGCTGAAAGTGACTGATCTCATTATATGCTTTTGGAGACATTCCTTTTGTTGTTGGGCTGTGGAGTATATGTTGCTGAAAGTAGAACCTTTTTCTTGGTATCTTCTGCTTTTTCAGTACGCTACTTTCTCTATGTTGTTATCTGTGAGGCCATGCTGTGGCTACCTCTCTAAGATATTTTCACCCCACTTTTTATATAGTGCATAGAAGATATAGGTAGATAGATTTTTTCAGTTTATATTGGATGCTTTGTTCTGTGAAAAGGTTACTTGATGAATGTTTGGAACTCATTTGTACATTTGCTTTGATTTTTTTTTGTTGCAGAGGATTGTTGCCGTGTCTGGGGTGACCGAAGTGGGCTATGATTTGAATGGGGAGACGATGCCAGAGTTGAGAAGTGGAGCTAGAAGGTCGAAACGGCTTGGTGATCTTCAGCCTGGTCCACTACCTGTTGATCAAGGAGAGAATTGGGTGCAACCTGCTCAGAACAGAACTAGGAGGAGAGTTGGAGGTGGAAGAGGAAGAGGTGGTAATGCCACAGCTGTAGGCAAAGGGCCTTCACCAGCTGTACCCACAAGACGAACTGCAGCTGGTAGAGGCCGTGGAGCAAGATTGATTGATCTGGACCCTGAACCTTGTGAGGTCCTTCCAGAACCTGTTGCTTTAGCGGCTGCTGATCCTGTTTACAATCACGTAGAGGTAGTGGCTAATAATAATATTGCAATGGGGGGTGGAAGTGCAGAGAAGGTGGTGGGAGCTGAAGAAGAAGCAAGCACAACCCCTGTCCCTGAGAGGGTATCTCCCATATTGCATGTTGCTTCTTTTGGACTGCATTACTGCCTTTCCAAATATCTGTAATTTAGTTTTGATGATGTGATGATGCTTTTTTTGGGAACAATAATGATGGCTGCTTTCTTTAATTTCTTAGATGTGCTGGGTATAATAGTTATATCATTTACTGCATTTCTTCCAGGATTTGCTGTTTCTGTTAATATTCTGAACTGAATTGCTTGTTCTGGAACTTTGAGCTAGGCTACGCTATGGAGAATTCTTCTGCATATTTTTATTAAAATAAAGTTTATTATGTTTTGCTTAATAGTCCTTGTCTTACTTTAGAATGCAGTTTTGTTCATGGTATCTAGTTACCTTACATGAATTGGTTATTCTCTCGGTGGTGCAGGTACAAGTTGGCAACTCTCCTGTATATAAGATAGAAAGGAAATTGGGTAAGGGCGGTTTTGGCCAAGTTTATGTTGGCAGAAGGGTAAATGGTGGCTCTGATAGAACTGGTCCTGATGCGATTGAGGTATTACTTGGAATTCAGTCTCTTTTTAAGGATTTGGACATTTGGTGACATACTAATCAATCTATATGGCATGATACATTGGCAGTTTTTCATATTTTAACTTTGTTTACAGGTTGCGTTAAAGTTTGAGCACAGAAACAGTAAAGGCTGCAATTATGGGCCACCTTATGAATGGCAAGTCTACAGGTAAGTAATATCTGTCCCATTTTTATAAATTGGCTTATGAAGAAGAAAATTTTCAAGCTCTTATTGTTGTATTTGTCTTATCTAATAGTCTCTTTTGTGTCTATTTTTGGCATTGATAAGTACTTTGAATGGTTGTTACGGCATTCCCTGGGTTCATTACAAGGGTCGACAAGGAGACTTTTACATTCTGGTGAGACATGATTCAAAACCCCACATTAGCTTATGTTGACTTGCACTCTGTTGTCTAAAGGAAAATAAAATATTTCAGGTCATGGACATGCTTGGGCCCAGTCTTTGGGATGTATGGAATAATCTTGGCCAATCGTAAGATTTGGGTTCTCCTTCAATTACCAGATATATTTATTTTATTATTTGCAATTTTTCTTTCCATTTGGTCCTGTTAACTCTTCAGCATCTTGACAGGATGTCGCCAAGTATGGTTGCTTGCATTGCAGTGGAGGCAATATCAATCCTTGAGAAGCTCCATTTGAAAGGGTAAACCTGATTGATAAGTTTTTTAGTCCTCTCAATCCCAATATTCCCATATACACATCTATGACTGATTGCTTTTATAAATGAATCTCATCTAATTGAATCAGATTTGTGCATGGAGATGTAAAACCAGAAAATTTTTTGCTTGGTCAACCTGGAACAGCTGATGATAAGAAGTTATATCTCATTGATCTTGGATTGGGTATATTTTCATTCCAAATCTGCTGGTTTTGCTTTTACTTGATGTTTAACTTTCTCTCTCACCCTTAGTTTTTATATATTTAGTGAAATGATATTTTCAAAATACATATTAATGTTCGGATCTTGTGATGTCTTCAGCATCTAGATGGAAGGATGCATCATCTGGCCAACATGTTGAATACGATCAGAGACCTGATATATTCAGGTGTGTCAATATTACAACTTTAGCATGGCTATCCCCTGGTTTTTAAATGTTAATAATATGCCTTTTTCTGCAGGGGAACGATAAGATATGCCAGTGTACATGCACATTTAGGTAGGACTGGAAGTCGAAGGGATGATCTTGAGTCACTGGCATACACGTTAATATTTCTCATTAAAGGGAGATTACCATGGCAGGGTTATCAGGTAGGTTTTTAAGCATCTCACTATCTCTTTATATGTTGATTTTCAGTTTTAGTTTTCATTCAATATATAATATATATCATTTGGCCCCCAATCTGCAGGGTGACAATAAAAGTTTTCTTGTTTGTAAGAAAAAGATGGCCACTTCTCCAGAGTTGATGTGCTGCTTTTGTCCCCCTCCATTTAAGCAGTTCCTTGAAGCTGTTGCTAACATGAGATTTGATGAGGAGCCGAATTATTCCAAGCTTATATCACTTTTTGAAAGCTTAATTGAACCTTGCACTCCATTGAGACCTATCAGAATAGATGGAGCTTTGAAGGTTGTGTTCTAATATATATATATATATATATATTTTATGTATTTATCCCTGGGCATTATATTGTTACATATTTTTATTTATTGACTTGTATATCTGAATGCTAATTGATTTGTATAAATAGGTTGGTCAAAAGCGAGGAAGGATGCTTATAAATCTGGAAGAAGATGAGCAGCCTAAGAAGAAAGTGCGACTGGGGAGTCCTGCTACTCAGTGGATATCAGTGTATAATGCACGCCGTCCCATGAAGCAGAGGTAATCAATACACCCTTCTCAATTTGGCATGTTCTTCATAAAATGCTCTTCCCCATGCGTTGAACATGAAAATCCTTTCTCAAATGGTGCAGCGGTTGAGGGTTCTTGCTTGATTGAGTTGTTCTTTCTTTTGGCTTGAAAATTGGTATTTGTAGCTATGGCATTTCTCCCAAATGCTGAGATATAGTGTGACTTTCATGTAAAGCCATAGTATGCCAATGCCACCCTACAAAACAAAAGTAAAATAAAAGGGATTAAAAGAAGGACACAGTGAGATATCATTGGCAATGACAACGTGGAAGTCTATAATCTAATTTTTTGTAGATAATTCTATAAATTTATATCAAAGAATATTTGGGTGGAAATTCTGTAAATGATCCTTCACAAGGTTTCTATTTTTAAGATAATTCCATAAATTTATATCAAAGAATATTTGGCTGGAAATTCTGTAAATGATACTTCATAAGGTTTCTTCCTAGAATTTTGTAATCACAAGTGAATTTGATTCTATTACTAGTACAGACTAAAGTTTCATGGCACTTCAGTTTACTTACGAATTTATAGATTGTGGTCCATCTTTCTCAAACACTTTCATAATGTTGAAGTTGTCTCATGGCAATGCTCATTTAAAAAATAGATTTCAACAACACAGTAATGCTTTGCAATTACTGGTCCTTGATGCAGTTGTCTTAGAGCACGTTAGCTTATTCATTTAGGAAAAATGTATGTTTAATAACATTTTCTTTGGTTGCAGGTATCACTATAATGTGGCGGACACTAGGCTCCGGCAGCATGTAGACAAGGGTATTGAGGATGGGTTGTACATAAGCTGTGTGGCCTCTTCAGCAAATCTCTGGGCCCTAATTATGGATGCAGGAACAGGTTTTTCTTCCCAGGTATATGAGTTGTCACCAGCTTTCCTGCATAAGGTATGTTTTCTTACTTCCCTGGTTTATAAATTTCATTTTCTAGTTAGCAAATATGTATTGGTGGAATGATTGAATCTCGGTACTGGTATTTTATGACTTTTCAGGATTGGATTATGGAGCAGTGGGAGAAAAATTACTATATCAGTTCAATCGCTGGTGCAGTTAATGGGAGTTCCTTGGTTGTCATGTCCAAAGGTTTTACCATTACACTTAACGTTTAACACTTAATTGTTTGGGACTTTGAGTTACTCCACTCCTTTCCCTAATTTTCTACACTGTTATATACTATTTATTATTTTATATAGAAAAACTTCTACTTAATTGTAGAAACCATTTTACGTATCCAGTTATCATCACCTTTGGCATTCATGCTCTTTTATTGATAAAATGGCATTCATGCTGGATTTTATATAATTTGATGTCCTTTTTCTGGATCTTTTATGGGTTGGTGGTTTATCTAGATTATATGTTTGTTAGTATGTCAAATTTTGTAATTGTACAGCATTCACTACACTGCAAGCTGTGATCTTTTCTAAAACCAATTTAAGCTTCACCTTGTATGTATGAATGTGACCGCTATCTAATAATGTCACATAGGTCAGTGAATCCTGAGACATATCCTATGAGAAGTTTCCTTCCAAACAACTTATTTTGTTGTAGAAGTTGACATAAGAAACTACTAAATTATTTTATCAGCTACATTAACTTTTGGGATGACAGAAATGTTAACTGTTGATATTTGAAATATATAAAAATGGGCGGTTCACTACATGAGGCTCCCACCAAGTGGGATCTAGGAAGGGTAGATGTACGCAGTTTTATCCTCTGCTTTGCAGAGAGGTTGTTTCCAGAACTTGAACTCGTGACCTCTAGGTTATAAGGCAGCAACCTTACCGTTGCTTCAAGATTCACCTTGGCAGCATAGTGCACAAGGCTCCCATCAGGTGGGGTCTGGGTAGGGTGGATATATGCAACCTTACCCCCATTTTGTGGAAAGACTGTTTTCAGGATTTGAACCCATGACCTCTAGGTCACGAGGAAACAACTTTACTATTGCTCTAAAGCTCACGCAACAAAGTGAAATAGATAACTTATTTTGTTATCTCATCATAGAATCCTTGTTTTGTAGGAACTCCTTACACACAGCAGTCCTACAAAGTGAGTGAATCGTTTCCTTTTAAATGGATAAACAAGAAGTGGAAAGAAGGATTCCATGTTACCTCCATGACTACTGCTGGCAATCGCTGGGGTGTTGTTATGTCTAGGAATGCTGGGTACTCAGATCAGGTATCTAAACCTTTTTTTTGGTCTTTGATTTTTCATTATTTGTGAATATTTTAACCCACCTTGTTGAACTAAATTGCTTCTCATTTGATGATGTAAGGTTGTGGAGCTTGACTTTTTGTATCCAAGTGAAGGAATCCATCGGAGATGGGAGAGTGGTTACCGGATTACATCTATGGCTGCTACTACTGATCAGGCGGCCTTCATACTGAGCATACCAAAACGGAAATTGCTTGATGAAACGCAAGAGACACTCCGTACATCTGCCTTTCCTAGCACCCATGTAAAGGTATATGCATTTCTTGGTGCCTTATTAGGCTGTTACGCATTAGGGTGGAATTTATACTGGTCAGAATGCCTATTGGTGTTCGTGAATATCATTTTCGGTTGGTTGTTAGCTTATTATAGAGGATCATAATTGAGGATGTGATGAGTCCGGGTTGCTTGTCGTTGAGAAAGATCAGCCATACCTTGAAAATGAATTTTAAAAAAACGAAAAGTTTCAGCAGTACTTATTTCAAATCCTGGCTATCTTAATGGCCAAAGGGTGGGGAGGGCATCCTGATAGCATTTTGCAGTTTGCTACCGTTTCTGATTGGTTTTTCCTCACAAAGTATTAATATTCACCTTGATGGTTTTGTAGGAAAAATGGTCCAAGAATCTCTATATTGCCTCAATATGTTACGGGCGAACTGTTTGCTAGCTTCTGCAGTGAACATTTGCTACCTTTTGAAAGCGGAGGCATAATCAGAAAGATGAGTGTTTTCATGATTATTAGGCTGGGACGGGTTGGTTTTGCTTTTGCCCCCATTCCCTGTTGCTAAATGAAAAAGCCTCCCATATAAAAATCTCGCTATAATTGTAAAAGAAAAAGTAAAGGTGAAACAGAAGCTTTTTGCTGTGGGCGTGCAAGTTCCCAACCAACCCGAGCCAATGGGAACAGCGATTTGTTGATGAGAATTAACTTGTGTAATGGAAGGGCTGGCTATTTTGGCCATGTTTCATGGTTGCGCTTTTAGAACAACTTGCGATTTTGTATGTAATGATATAAATTTTTACCAAGTTCATCATAAGCATTAAAACAACGAATTCTACGATACAATGATTTCAAGATTTGAAAACTAGTTCTGTGCAGTAGGATAGTGGTAGTTAGTATGCACTATGCACGACATTATGATCAATTGGGGTAGCATTATTCCACGGCATTCTTCCTAAGTAATCACAGCGTGCGATTGTTGTCATTATGTATAAACTGTTTACGCCATAATTTCTTGCCAGGTGGTGGGGTGCAGCCAGGTTTTGCAGGATAGCTTTAAACAGGTGTAAAGAGAATTCTCCTACCGTCTAATTTTAATTTCTTATATATATATATATACACACACACACACATCAGGTATATGATATATTTATATCTTTTAATAATATCTTATTAGTATAAAATTTTATTAATCAAACAGTTAAATTCAGAGTTTTTATTAGTAGATTAAAGTTTTAATTAATCTGTTAGCCCTATGATTTTGGCAAATTTTCAATTGGATTTTTATATTTAAAAAGTTTTTAATTGTGTTTCTATATTTAATTTAGTCCTTGTCACTATATAAAGATTTGGGAGTTAACGGTTAACGTGGCATCTCCTCGATATTAGAATTAAGCTCGTTATATGCCCCTAATTTACTCAAAATTTGCCATGGCTAAATATTTGAAGCTTACATTGGCACTTCCTCCTTAATAACCCAAACATTTGCTTCCTCCTACCTCCCATTGTTCTCTTTTATCTCTTCTTTTTCATTTAAGCTATCATTTGAAGCACTTCACACTGTTGCCATCTACACCAAAACTGTTTGACTCAACATCCATTTATGCTTTCTATGCATTGAGACACCAATTTATTAACACAGGAAAAAAGACAACCCCATTTTTATCTAAAATGAAAAAACTTCAAGCCAATACCTAGAAATGAATCTATTTTAAGCAATCCTTTTCAGCGATTGCAGCTATTAAGGTAGGCTCACACCAATAACTTATACACAATGATTAGAAAAAGAATCAAGATGCAAACATTCCATTGGTTAAGTTTACTCAAGCTCACCACAACTAATGATTTCCAAATGCTCAAAGCATTGAGATTCATGAGTTCAAGTGGCAATTCCTTTAATCTCTTCTCAGAGATTTAAGACAAGTCAGGTTTTTCACTTGACTAAAAATAAACTGCAAAATCTCGTGTTTATCTTCTCATCCATGTATTGTTGTCAAACCTTTATAGAGAAATGTGTCATTTGTTTGTCCTCAATATCTTCAAGAATGGACTATATCATATTTAAAGTGCTTGAAAGCTAATTATTATTGTTTTTAATTCCAGAAAGGATAATAATTATCAACATTGATTCAAAATCTTAGCTTGCAACCGGATCTACCTGCAATGCCTCAAAGGGCAGCTCCACCACTCAAAAATGAAAGATCTTGGCACTGCCTCTCCACGTTTTCCAGCACAACTTTCACAAATGCAGCTTCACAACACCTCCAAATGGCGAAAAATACAAAAAGGGTATATCTATGAACAGAGAAAAATAGCAAAATGAAAAGAATGAGAAGCTCAAAACCCTTCAACAAGACCAGAACTTTTGAAGAAGGGATGAAAGCCCCTTGTCCTGCTGTTGCCACTGGTTTAACAACAGAATCTTGCTTCTGTAATGAGGTTTTGTTTGGTTTCAGAGTCTAGAGTGTTGTTTACTTGTATATGCCCTCTGTAATGTTCTTTTGTTTGGTTTCACGATGAGCCATGTGAAAGGGTGATGTGCTTTGTCTGGCCACGTGATTACTCACGTGATGAGTAAGGAAGAATATTTGGTTAATTCTCACGTTTTCATAATGGATGATGGGAAATTTTTTTTAGTATAAAGACTCAATTGAAAACTTTTAAAATATACAAACCAAATTAAAAATTCGGTGAAACTATAGGTAATAGCAGATTAATTAAACCTAGATTAAATATATCAAATTTTATATAATTTAAAAATGATTTGTATTTCATAATTCTATTTTATCTTGATGGATAATATGATTTTGAAAATACTAGTAAATATCAATCATTACAATACATGTTTATTATTATCCGATTTTTTGAATACATGTTTAATCGTAATATAATATCACATAATTCAATAATCGGATCAATTCAATTCAATTTTTATGAAAAATTATTGAATAATATAAGTGCGTATATATATGAAGATAGGTAAAAGAGATTTAAATGTTAATGAATTTAAAATGACTATAAAATATAATAGAGTTCTATGACATCATTTGATCAATGTAGTCAACCTCATTTAGTGAGACAAGACTTTGTTGTTGTTGTTATATAAGCCTATTACACCAAAATGTTCATGTGAACATTTCTAAATAACTTTCAAGAAATTATCTATTTGAAAACTGTTTTAGTTTTAAAAGTCTAATAGAAAATAACAAAATAATTGTGTAATAGTAGGTTAATTATAGTTATGGGAGGCCAAACATATGTAGATAGCTATATGCACACACATAAATTAACTATGAGAAACCTTAAGATAACAACAAAAATAACCTTAAGAGCATTTTAGGAATAATATAAATGAGGGTAATTAATAAGAAGTTATAATAGACAAATGGGAGTGGCAATTTGCCATGCTCTATCAAATATAAAACTTAAGATTGCATAAAAAAAAAAAAGATTCTAGTTGAATTTCAATTCTTTAAGAATTAAAGTTGCAATTAAAATTCTATATTATAATTTCACTTTCAATACCCAAACGGACCTTTAGTACCGAACAATAAAACTCTTAAAATAAAAGCTCTTGTTGACAGACCATCATTGATTTGATTGGTGGCCTCCTTTCCTTTACGGCCCTAATTTTATAATCCTAATACACACTACACATTAGTGAGGCAAATTCTACGGTGAGAGAACTAATATTTCAACATATAATTAGTTAATCACCAACACACACGATAAAACCCCAATCAAAAAAGCGGATAACACTGTATGAGAAGGCACGTACAGTTAGTCACTTGGGTCAATAAATGTTTAAAAACATCACGTGTGGTGTATATGTGTCAACAAAATTGTGTCAAAATATCCTGTTAGTAAGCTATTTTTATCATTATGCTCTGTTATTAACCACTTGATTTAATTTCATCCACTTTGCATAAGCTCTTGTGAAGGTGGAAATAAAATGGACTAATCTAAGCTTTAACTGGTATTTGTTTGATTTCTTATAATGTTTGACTGCTGGTTGCCGATACACAAACAATTGAATCAGGTCGCTCAACCCATCAACCAGCCATGGGTTTTCACTTACCCTAGTTTATGTGTACTAGTTCATACAAGTTCCATTGCTTTGGCCATGTACTTTCAAGTCCTATATACTATACTAATAATAATAAGAATACTTTTATAATAACTTATTGTGAGTTTTCATATTATAGATCACATGAACGTTAATAATTTATGACTTATGGAGGTGATATGATTCTGTAACTTATGTGGCTCTAAATTGTACAGTGAAATATCATACATTAGAATTAGAGTAATACGTCACCGATGCAAGAGAACTGTAAGGCGAAGTTTTTTTATTTTTTTATTTTTATTATCATCTTGT
Source organism: Dalbergia cultrata (assembly GCA_031216105.1). Lineage (NCBI taxonomy): Eukaryota > Viridiplantae > Streptophyta > Magnoliopsida > Fabales > Fabaceae > Dalbergia > Dalbergia cultrata. The sequence continues at coordinate 20,834,570 of CM062353.1, read as the reverse complement.
GATCAGTTACTGAAAACGATAAGCTCATGAATTCTCACTTTGTTAAAAAAAAAAGATAAATGAAAACGAGGTCAAAAGAAAACTAGCCTAAACAAACATCAAAATATTTTTTTACGTTTAGGTGGGTATGGATGGAGGTGGGAGGACAAGCTTTGTGTATCTTAGCTTTATGCAAATAGTATGTTAAATACAAAATGTGTGGAAACATGATTAAATGGGAAATAAAATATTGTTGTCCAAACTCAATTGTTTCTCTTAGTATAAAACTAATTTGGGTCGTTACATGTGAGCCAACTCGATTTAATCCACTGAAATTGTGAATTAAATTGCTTAAATATAATTCATTTTGTCCCCAGGCCAAACTTATTCAGTCCACACAACGTGCGAGTTATATGAGTAACATGTTGGATAATCGTAACGCTTTTTTTCTTTTTTCATCGAATGACACTAATTTCTTTGAAAAAGAAGAACTGATGTTTAATAAAAAGAAAACAAAAAGGATAAATGGTGCTAAAAAATGGTGTGCGCAAATGTTTACAAAATGCGGTAGATTCCCATATTGATTAAGGATATGATCTAAATAACCAATATGAGATATTGGGAAACCTTTCTCCCTAGAGGTGTTAACGACTTGGCTCCAAATTGGATTTGGGTGGAAAAAAAATCCGAACTGATTGTATACTTCTTAACTGGTTCGAATTCATAATTTTTTTTGGCAAAATCTAAAATGGATTTAATCACATTTGGGCTAATTTAGATTGGATGATTGGATTTACTTTTTTTTAAAAAAAAATTCAATAAAAAATATTGTAAATTGTAAAACATCCAAATTCTATATAAGCAAATTTTCAAATGCTATACTATGTTATTATAATATCTGGAGGCTAGAAGTCTTGAAAATAGTAATAGTACAACAAATAGCACAATGGTTATACCACAATATTTAGAATTGAAGTTCTTGGATATCACATTATCACAACATAATACCCAAACAACACAATTTTAACATCACAATAAATCCAAATTCAAAACATTATAAAACAATACAATTAATGTTTCATGTTCATAAAACCCCAAACACATTATAAATTGAAGACATTTGAAAGAGACATAAAATAAGCTTGTAATCCAATTCGCACTTTTGATCATTTCATCTATTTGACGTAATTTAAAACAAATTAAAAGAAAATAACTATTTTATTTTAGCAATGACTTATGACATATAACATAAATGGCCTTCCAAAATAAAAATGTTATGTTGATATGTAACAAGATCATTATGTGATTGTTTTGGTCTGGATCTTGGGTTGGGAGGTACAAGTTCGAAGATCAAACCAATATGTGATTGGTTCTAACTAGACCCGAACCAATTGACCCGATAATTAGATCCAAATTGGATCAATCCAATTGGATTAATTTGGAATCATTGGGTTGATTCAATCTGCTTACACTCTTTCCTCTCCATATGAACTAGTTTTTAGAGTTGAGTTAAGCTCACTCATTCTAAGATTAGATCAGAGCCTATTTTATGGACTGTGGTTATTATTGGGCCACCCATAGATGTGTGGTTCAACAAATTTCATGCTCTAGATGTCTACTCATGGATGTGAAGGGGTATGAGAGTCTCACATTGATTTTTAGTTGAGTTAAACACACTCAATTCTTATAAACATCTAATTGATGGACCATCATCATTCATTTTATTGGTGGCCTCTTTTCCTTTACGATCCTAATTTTATATCATTCTAATACACACTACACATTAGTGAAGCAAATTCTACAATAATAGAAATGATATTTCGACATAAAATTACCAGCACATGTGATAAAACCATAGAGAAAAGTGGATAAAACTGTATAAGGCACGTGCAGCTGGTCACATGGGTCAATAAATGTTTAAAAACATCATGTATGATGTATGTATGTCTACAAAGTTGTGTCAAAATATCATTTCTTTTCCAACGATAAGAGAGTAACTTATTTTTATCATTGTTGCTCTATTATTAACCACTTCATTTAATTTTATCCACTTTGCATAAGTTCTTGGTGAAGGGATAGCAATCACCTATTTCACCCGTCACTGGAAATAAACTGGACTAAACTAGGTTTTGTGTTAAATAAGAATATCGTATATTCTCAAAAAATAGTCTAAATTTAGGCCTATTACATAAAATTAGTCCTTTTCTTTTTATGGTCTTAGATTCATAAAAGTTTGGACTAGCTCAAAAGCTTATTTAGAGGCCTATTTCATTATGATTTTATTTTAAAAAAACCAAAACATTTACTCTTAAACAGGCCAAAAGAACATATTCTTACGTAACATTTTCTCATTTGCTTATTCAAATAAAAAAAAATGTTAAAACGTTTTTCAACAACCCTTATATTTGAGAATGTTAAATTAAAAAAAATTTAAACAAAATTAAAATGCATTACTTTCATTCCTGGTGAGTTATTGGTCGGTACATCGTTTACGTTTTTTAATTATTGGAATTCCAGCAAAAGAGTATAAAAGGTTACATGTGAATAATTAAAACCTTGAATCGGTAAATTCTGGCACTAATCAAAATTATTTAAGAAAGTAATTTTAATAAATACATATAATTAGCAGTATACTTAAAAAGCTTCAAGACAATTAAAGGGTATAATTAAAAAAAAATATTGATAAATCCTTAATACTTGAAATGAACAAAAAAGTTTAAATATAAAATACCTTATATTATTGGATACATTGAAATGGAAGGAATAAAATTAGTGAGAGGTGTTAGTCAATAATAAGTATAAAAAAGAAGAGAAAAAATATTTTGATAATGAGAAGAGAGAAAATATATTGTTCAATTTTATTGATGAACTTATTGGAGTCAAATGCTTTATTACAATACCTGTCCTTTTAGATTATTTTTCCATATTACAAAAAGAAGAAGAAGAAGAGTGAATCACCTTCTACTATATCTGCACATTCACAAGTCAGTATATATATAATATGTTATCTCCAAGCAAAAAAGTACTATCCCTTGCATTCTCTTCCTTCCCCAACTAAGCAAGATAACAAATCCCTGCGTCTTAACATATTTTAAGATTGTTGAATGGCAGGTCCAAAGGTGGTTTCTATGCTGTTATTAACCATTGTGACAACAAGCATAGTTAGGATCACTGAAGCAAGTTGGTGCGTGGCCAAGGCTGATGCCACCCAGCAAAAACTATAGGCAACTTTGGACTGGCTTGTGATTTTAGTGGCAAAGCCATCGTCACCCAAACTGATCCTTTTAAGATATCATATTACCCCTTTTTTTAATATGTATATCCAACTCTCATGCATCATGGATGACATATATTGTGGATCTGTTTTATCTCATTTTTTTTGTGTGTGTCTATAGGCTCTGGAAAATGCAAATACCCATCTTTTGAATGGTATGACCAATTACTTTTTATTTTGTGTTTTAACACGTGATTGTTTTTACTTTGTTACTATAGGGAGTAATGATTTATAGAGAGCATATTGTTAAATGTGTAAACCAGCTTGGGGAAAAGATTTTTATGCTAATCAATCACAACTAATGTTTTTCAGGTTATTCTTTGTATCTTATACATGGAGATTAACTGGTATATGTTTGATTTCTTTGACCCAAACATTGCTGGTCGTTGATACATAAAAACAATGACCTAAATCACTCAACCCATCAACCGGTCATGGCTTTTCACATGCCCTAGTTTATGTGTACTAGCTTATAGAGTTCCATTGCTTTGGTCATGTACTCTCAAGTCCTATATATTGATAATAATAATAAGAATACTTTTATAATAGCTTATTGAGAGTTTTCATATTATATACCACATACATTAACATGATTATTTTATGCCTTATGGAGGTGATATAATTTTGCAACTTATGTAGCTCTGAATTCTACGGTGAAATATCATATACTAGAATTAAGGTAATATGTCACCAATGCAAGAGAATTGTAAGGCCAAAATGAAAAACGGTAAGAACATAAAATCTCGCCATGTTCAGAAAAAAGAAAAGTAAAAACCAGGTCAAAATTAAAATAGCCTAAACAAACTTCAAAACAATTTTTTGGGTCATGGGTGGGAGGATGCAACTTATATATACCTTAGTTTCATACAAGTAGCATGTCAAATATAAATAATGTGTGGAATCATAATTAAATGAGGAAAAGTTTTGTAACCCAAACTCAATTATTGTTCTTCTTTATACAAATCTGATTTGGGTCGTAATATGTGAGCCAATCCAATTTGATCCACTAAAATTGTGAATTAATGAAATTGCTTAAATTTAACTCATTTAGACTCCAAGCCAAACTTATTCGATTCATACAACATGTGAGTTATACGAGTCTAACAGGTTGGATTAACCCTAACTCTTGTTTTCACCAAATAATCCTACTGTCTTTTAAAAAGAAGAAATGGTCTTTAATAATAATAAAAAAAGCCTAGTTGGTGCAAATCAATTGTGTGTTAAAAAATTTACAAAATTTTATAGAGTTCCACATTGCTTAAGAATATAACCCAGACAACCTTTATAAGAGATTTAGATAGTCCTTTTCCCAATATTGTAAACCGATTGGTTCAAATTGGATTTGGAGAGAAAATAAATTTGAACAGGTCAGGTACTTTTTTAATTGGTTTGCATTGTTTCGAATTCATGAGTTTTTTTGTTTGTTTTATCTTTTGCAAAATCCAGACCAAACCAACTTGATCTAGCAATTCTGGTTGGTTCAAATCGGGTTATTGGATTTCTTTTTTCCAATTTTTGCCAAAATTTCAATAAAAAATATGTATATTGTAAAACATCCAAATTTCATAAAAGCAAAATTTGATATGCTATAAAATGTTACTATAGTATCGAGAGGCTAGAAGCCTAGAAAATAATAATAGTACACAAATAGGACAATTCTTATATCACAATAATTTCAAATTCAAAACATTAAACAACATAATTCATATTACATGTCCATAAATCCTAAAACACATTAACATTCAAAGGAGACATGAAATAACCTTGTTATCTCCAAATCCAATTCACAATTTTGAGCACTTCATCTATTTTCTGCAATTTAAAACAAGAAGGAAAAAAACTACAATGACTTAAGACATATAACATAAGTGACCTTCCAAAATAAAAATGTTACCTTCATATGTAACAACAACATTATGTGATTGGTTTGGGTTGCGTCTCGGGTATGGGAGATGCAAATCCGATGACTGAACAAATATATGATTGGTTCTAACTGGATCGGAACCAATTAATGACCCAATTTCAACCTGACCAATCTAATCGCCGGGTTTATCATGTTAGTCCTCTATACTTACATTCCTACCTCTGCCCATGACGTAGCTTTTGAGGTTGAGTTAGACGCACCAAATTCTAAGAAAATAATATATGATAACTTTGTTCACTTTTGTTACCCGATCAAAACTCCCCTCTGATTGATTATGATATTCTTATGTAATTATGCTGAAAATAAATTTTGCTCTTTACTACTTTTATTAAGGAAATTTTTGTATAAATATAGGGTGTGGCTATTATATTGTCACTTTCTTTTAGTGGCTCATTTTAAAATCTTTCTAAAATGCCCTTGACTAATAGTTAATACTTGCCAATGCAAAGTGACAAGGTTTTTGCGTTGATGTTATTATTGCTATCTCCTACATTAGGAACCTGTGAGGAAACTTGACAGCCTTACTCTGAACTGTGACGTGGGACTGATATGAATGGCTGAAACCTCAATTTTTATATCTTACTTAGCCTCAATGTCGCATGTAGCTTACTCCAGATTTTACTTTTAAAGTCAAACTTTCATTTCCAACAACACCAGCTTATAATATTAGAGGATTTAAAATTTTGAATCAATTAAAATGGATTAGCTTGCTTTGATGGCTTCTTTTAATCTATTCTATACCCAGTAAATTTTTTAAGAACTGTAAAAAAATTTCTGGAACTTAATAATAAATTGCTAGCATGCAAAAAGTATTATGTAATGTAAAATAAAGCATACCTGAAATAATAATTTTAAAATATGAAATCATCTCAGCATCAAAATTATCTTCACCATCAGGAAGTTGAATGTTAGTCAAAGTATTTTCTTCCTCAATTGGATTTTCCATCCTTTACAAAATTAAAGTGACACAGTAAAAGACAAAATAAAAATAATATAATAATTAATATAAAAAAACTAAAAGGGGAAGAAAGTGAAAATATGAGCAATAGAAATTTATGCCATTGATACCAAGAAAAAAGCGCAACAAAGTAAAACCAAATAATAACATACCAATATTTTGAATAAACAAAACCCGAAGCTGTAATTGAAAAAAAAGACACAAATTTACATCTATATAAAAAATACAGTATCAACATGAATGCAGTATATCAATATAAAAAATGAAGTATGAAGAAAACAGACAAAGGGTTTAAAAAATTTCCTTTTACTATAAACCTAAAATCACTGATTAAGATTTCCAATAAAGGTAAATATAAAAACTTAGTGGCAGATCATAAATCTTAAAACTAGAAAAAAACACAAATTTCCAATAAAACTTACCATTTAAAAACTCTTAACCTTTATGGCACCGATTAGCAAAACCCTAGACTTAATTTTCTCTCACGATACTCGTTAAATCTGTGAAAACAAAAATTGTCAAGTGGTTGACAAGACTGATTGAAGAGTTGAATGGGAAAAGCAAAACTTTCAAAGGGTTTAAAGTACTGAGAGAATGCAAAGAGACACATAACCATATGAGTGAATGAGTGTGACAATAAACAAAATATTAGAGTAACTATTAGTTAGAGGCATTTTAAGAAGATTAAAAAAGAGAGCCACTAAACGGGTATGACAAAAATAGATAAAAGGGAGCCACTTCCATTAACATAACTTCCCATTTTCTTCCATGAATTCCTTCTCTCTCCTCCTTTGATTTTCACTCAAAGCTTCATTTGAGTGGTGGCCCCTGGCCAAGGTTAGTGTGTTGTGGGGGGCCATGGCGACCCCTCAATTTTTCTGTTTTTTGTAAATGCTACATGTATATATACATTTGACCCTTCTTTATACTTATACTATAATAAAAATAGAAGAAATTATATAAATTTAATATTTCAATGATCCAATTTCATCATCGATATTTCATTTTTCCATCTCGTTTTATTTTCTAATTAGTTGTTTCTATCTAATTTAGAAAATACAATTAAAATATTTGAGATTAGTTTTTACAAACCTTTTGTTTATGCTTGAATATATAGTATGCAATACATTTTGTATATATATATATATATATATATATATATATATATATATATATATATATATATATAGGTGTGTGTTTCTTGAGTTTTGATCATGAAATGTGTACTTTCTTTTAAAATAAACTTTCAATTGTCATTGATAAAAAAAAAAAAAATTAAGCATTCAACAAACTGGTATTTCAGGGGAAAAAAAAACAAACATTTGATGATCATTAACTATTAAAAATATAGGGCAAGTTGATCCCTTATTAGTATTTTCGAAAGGTTTATAGTAAAAATTGATTTTTAACAATTTATGAAATAATTAAAATTGATCACTAATAAAAACACAAATAGGACAATAAGTTTATCAAAATCTTGAAATGAGACTAACTTGTCATACATTTTTATTGTATGGGATCAAAAAATATATTTTGTTTGGGAGACCATTTTGTTTAATGTTATTTTGTCAAGGATCAACTTATAATTTACTCTTTCTATATATTGTGACTTTCTTTTAAACTTATAGGTTAATTAGTGAAAAATTAGAAAATACACTCTAAAAGCAAAAAAAAAAATTATTTTTTGTTTAATTACTTTCTTGGTACAAGAAAGCCCTTTTTTTTTGTGTGTTTTACGATCAAATAAGTTGAGAAGAATTCAGAAGGAGCCCAACATTAAGCTCGATCCAATAGAATATAAACTGTTGGCCCCAAAGCAAAACGCGAAGCACAGGCCCAAACACTAAATTAATCATTTCACCCCAAACGCGCCACTCTTCAAAACCCTAATAATCTATCTGCACTGCATTGCCCTCCAAAACCCTAAAACCCTCAAAACGCTGCATTGAGTCAGCCATAGTTGCAGCTATCCAGAGCGCTACAAACAAACCACACTCTCCCATTTCCAAACAATGAGACCCCCGAGAGGCGGCGGCCGCGGCGGCGGTTTCAGAGGAGGCCGTGACGGCGGTTTTCGTGGCAGAGGAGGTGGCCGCTTCGGCGGCGGCCGTGGTGGCGGCGGCGGGTTTCGGGATGAAGGACCTCCTTCTGAAGTCGTTGGTCTGTTGCCTCTTCCATTTTGGAGACTTTAAGGATTCGTTTCAATTTTCTTATTCTTTTCATGTTTTATTTATTCTCTGTTGTGTTGTTAACAAATGGAGTTTGAAGATTGAAGAATTCTCGTGTATTGTTCTGGAAACTTTTTTCTTAAGGAATTTTTTTTAAGGGTTTAGGGTGCCTTCCTTTCTGATTTTTTTTAACAGAAAAATGATTTTTTCAACCTAAAAAATAACTTTTAAAAGCTGTTCATGCTTAAAATAATATGTTTTAGCTGTTGAGTAGAATCTGATATGAATAGCTTATATGAAAGTGATTTGTTTTAACTTCAAAAAATATTTTTTCTATTAAAAAAATCCGAAACAAATACATTATGTGATTTTGTGTTTTTGGGGAAAGCAAGTAAATGGTGTGTGTATTTTTAATAAATATATATATTTGTGGATTTGGTGTGTGTGCAGAGGTTTCAACGTTTATGCATGCATGTGAGGGAGATGCAGTGACAAAGCTAACGAACGAGAAGATTCCCTTTTTCAATGCTCCCATTTACTTGCAAAACATGACTCAGATTGGGAAAGTTGATGAAATATTTGGCCCCATCAACGAATCTGTTAGTTTCTCTCATCCTCTTTTTTGGTATTTGTATCATGTTGATTGCTTGTAGTTTTATTGTCTGTTATTGGAATCAGGTTTTGATGTTATTTTTGCTGCTTCACTTGTGAAATTTCAGTGCTTCTCAATTAAAATGATGGAAGGGATAGTTGCCACTTCGTATAATCCTGGTGACAAATTTTTTATCGACCCAAGGAAACTTTTGCCTCTTGCAAGATTTCTTCCACAGCCAAAGTATGTTCTCTTTGTACCTCATTGCCCCAAAATTAACATGTTCAAACTTTGTAGAATTTTTCTGATCTTTAATTGCTCTTTGCAACACAACTACATGAATGTGCACTGAAAACTTGTGGGGGGTTAATTATTTCCCAGATAATATCCCTTTTTTCGATTTATGTTTCTGACTTTCTTTTATAGTTTTTGGAACAGTTCCACCTTTCCATCCTTCTAAATATGTACTTTTAATGGCCACATTGGTCTATTAGACTATTACACGTCCTGCTTGTTATAATATAACTTTGTGAAGTGTTTGTGAACTGTTGCATAAGCTGCTATAGCTCTCTTTGCAAGACATGCATCAACTCTATTGTTTGAAAAATACGTATTTTTCCAGTTTGCGAAAGTTATTTCTTATTTTATCAATTATTGTAAACCTTCTGTGCTTCTATTTTTCCTAGAGCAATGGCTGCTTGTGTAGTTACAATGTTCAGCAATCAGCATGACCTTTTCTCTTGGTGTGGCCTCTTATGATTATATTTGTTCTTTAAAGATTCATAGGACTCTGGATATAGGCTGGAAAGCTTGAATTTTAAACTCCAGTTTCAATCAAAATGGTTTGTTTGAGAATTATTGAATAAATGTTGCCCTTGCTGTTGGCATATATTAAGTGAAATGTCGTTTCTTTTTACTATGGTACTTTCAGTTAGTTGTTCCTTATTGCCAAATAAAAGGGCGCTAGAGATTATGGGAGACAAGGCGGTACTTAACTGATAAATGATGTTGTTTTTATTTGTTCTTGAATCTTGATCCTTGCTATGTCCTTAAGTATTTTTGAATTCAGTTTTGCATCACTCTCCTGTGCTTATGTTGTATACAGTTTTGGTCATTGTGTGGAACTAACTTTATATCAAAATAATCTGCGTAAGCATATCTGCCAACAATTTTTTGTTTTCTGGTGGCTTTGAAAGGGTATTGACGTGATTGGTTGATTGTTGTTGCAGGGGACAACCACAAGCAGCTAGAGGCGGAGGTGGAGGAGGTCGTGGTGGAGGCAGAGGTGGTCGCGGAGGTGGTGGGTTTCGTGGAAGGGGTGGCCCAAGGGGTGGTGGGAGAGGTGGTCCTTTTAGGGGCGGTGGACGTGGTGGTGGTTTCAGGGGCAGGGGTAGATCATAGGGGAATTTCATGTTATGATTTTTGCTGTGCTTCAATCATTTTGCTTTGAAGAAATGCTAAATTGACTTAACGTTTCTTGTGGATTTGAGTGGTTCACTGGTTCGATTGCATGTTGCTTGATAATTTTGATATCCTAGTTTGCGTTGTGTAGCTTCTATCCCAATTATTTTCTTGATTATATTTAATTTGAAGCTCTTACCTATCCAATGTGAGGTTCATGGTTCAATAGGTGGTCGAACATAATAAAGTTGAAAAGCCGGAGGAGATTTAAAGGCTTTTCTTTTGAAGTCCAGTTTTAGAATCTGTTTGGTTTCTGTTTTCTATATTTATGATTTTGTGAAAGAAATAGTGAAAATAAAAATAGGAAATGAATATGCAAACCAAATATACCTAGTTTTGCAGAGAACCAACTGGATTTTAGGTGATGGTATTATTTTTTGCGTCCGATGAACCGCTTTATGACTTGTACACTGCATTAGTTGTTGGATACGTGCTGTTGTTATCTTTATACAAAGTTGTATTAGGATATTTAATGTGGTCAAAAGGCAATTTCCCTTTGGTTTGGTCAAATTCCTGAGCCTTTAGCAATCCAGAGAACAAACGTTGAAATAAATATGATAGACGTGCTTGTAGATTGTTGAACATCATGCAAAGCACTTCCTTGTTGAGGGTTGTGCTGTCACCGATTCACATCACCAATAACTTCTATATTGGACATGCATTTGCATTAAAAACCCTTACACACCAGGATCTTATCTCTATTATTTATATTTAGATAATATCCAAATTAGTTATTTAAAAATGCATCAAGGACAAATTAGATCCTTAGATTTTGAAAGTTTTAAGTTGGTTTTTCACATTTTAAAAAGAGAATTTTTTTAATTTTATGGACCTATACGGATGGATTAAATTGTCTCATTTTTTGAAGTGTAAATAACTAATTTAGAACTTTCAAAATTTGAGGAATTTGTCTCCTCATACATATCGGAAGAATCAATTTTGATATTTACTCTTATTTGTATATTTTTTATTGATCACACGTAATTTTTAGTTGAGAATTTATTTTCTATGCATTGGTGAAGGTTTTTTTTTTTCACATTGTTATCTAATTATGTATTGTCAAATCAGTAAAAGTGATTAAGTTTAACACTCATTATTCAAAAAGTTATGTAGGTGGAATGATTTAATTGAATGATATTGTAAAAATATTATAAACTCCACTACCAAATAATGTAAGTGCTATATGTTGTAAATTGGGGAGATTCAAACATAGTGCTATGTGTGAAAATACACAAATAGGTCCAACATCATATCTTGATCTAAATTCTTAAAACAATGAGTCTAGGAATCCTTTCATATTATTTTCACTTAATCAATTTTCAATCATTGTGAGACTTCATTTTTCATATTTTTCTTTTTGTCATAAATAGTAATTTCATTGCTAAGAAAAGGCTAAACCCAACTTTACTACACGAAGAACCAATACAACCAAAAACTTAGAGCCCCAGAAGTTGCATCATTGGTTAGAGTAACTAGAGATACAAGACATTTATACATCCTTATCCCAAAAAAAAAAAAAAAAATCATGTTCTCTTATGCTTGACAAACAACAATAGGTAAACAGATTCCATTAGGACCAAATCGCAAAGGCAAATTTTCCTAACAAGCTTCCACCCCTCCCCCTCCTAAAGAATCGAACCTAAAGAGAAAAGTTTTACACAAATCGGCTACTTTGCAGGAACTCTCTTGAGTTCTTTTTCTGATTAGTCTTCTTTTGTCTTGTTAGATTAAAACAAATACACTCTTTTGCTTATTGCTCAAACACCATAGACACCAAAAAAAAAGGCCAGTGATTAATACAAAATCACAGAATTGGCACAAAATCAAAGAAAACTTATCTGACCATCATTACTAAGGTTGTTGACTCATCATCTACCATAAGTGCAATATTCCAATATTGTCATATTGTGAGCAACTACAAACAAATAAACATAGCCAAAAGAGTAGCAAAACAAAGAGAAAAAAAAAAGAAGGGGCCTCAGCTAAGGGTGAAGGGGTAGCTGGAATATCATCGAGGGAATGAACCACCTCCATGTGGCTGGCTCCCCCCAATAATTGGTTGAAGGAGAATACGATGGGTACTAGCCAAAGTGGCGCCAGGGTTTCCATGCGAGAGGAAGAGATCTTTTCACACTTGAAACTACAATATTCTCCTTCTCGAGTGTGAGGCCCTACACAATGTGCTTCGATGTGAATCCTTTCTTTGGTCATCCTCCCATGGCAATGAAGTTATTCCTCAACTCTAATATCACTTGTTGGGAGAGGGAGCCCAACTGGAAGATTCAATGGGCTATGTGACAAAAATCACATAAGTGGGTTCCAATGTCATATCTTGACCAAAAGCTTTATGGCAATGAATCTATGAATCATCTCATATTATATATTTTATTTAATCTATTTTTAACCAATGTAAGACTTTATCTCTCACATTTAAAATCTATAAGTTTAATTAATTTGTAGGTTTTATAGTTCACTCAAATTTTAGTTAAGTCCTATATTATAAAGTTTTATGGAATTAAGTACGGAACAACCTACCATTTTCTGTAGTTAAAGATCTAGAATAACCTACCATTATAAATATTTAAATTATCATGCAAGGTCAATAGATTATTACTGAGATTTGCCCCTTTTTCTAGTCCAACACATTTTAAGTGTTATTTTTTTCATGATGGATTTCTCAAGGACTTGATTAGTGTTAAGAGTTCATTATTTTTTTTAAAATTTTAAAGATCTAATTTAAAATTGAGTGAATTATAAAACTAGAATTCATAGAATCAAAGTTTAATGTGCCACACGATGATACAAGATTGCTTGTATTTTGAAGGGGAAAAACTCCACAGAATTTTCACAATTTACCGATTCAATCAATATTGTACTTTGGCTTTGTGAAATTAAGATTCTAGTTCAAATTTATATTTAAGGTTTATAAACTATTGCAAAATTGGATTATGCCACATTTTGAAAATCTCATCTGTCAGTAATTTTTTGAGTGTTAGTGCTTAAAGTAAAACATTTATACACCAACACCATATAGAATATCAATCCAAGTATAGAAGTTGGAGTCCTCCTTTTTGATAAATCAGATATAAAAGGATCCATGAAAATGTGGGGTTAAAATTTCTAATTCACCCAACACATCATGAAGAAGCAACAAAAACTTTGTGGTAGCAAGAATTGTTAAAAGTATTGATTGAGATTTGGAGCTCTTATTCAAAGCAGCATCAACTATGATGTCAAGCTTCCCAACCCCTAAGGACAGTGGCCCGTGCTACACGGTTAACTGCAAGGGTGAAGGCTCCCATGCGAAGATCACAATCATGAGTTTTGCACATGTTCTTCACGTCTTTGAAACCTTTGGTCATGTAGTTCTTTAGCTCATCGTTCACCTTCTCCTCATCCCACATGAACCCTTGGATGTTCTGTGCATTACAAAATCACCAAAGAGCAGATAAATTGAACTATTAAGCTTTCTGCATATACTAGCCAATCTTTGTGAAATCATTCAAATTAAACTATATAAAGAGCTTAATTTTGATGTATTGTTTGTGTAAAAAGGTAATAAGATGTTTGTGTAGAACTTTTGTACACTTAAAAGTGAAAATGCATTAAAATTGAACTCTTTTATAAATTAATAGTTACCTGAACCCACTCGAAGTAGCTAACTGTAACACCTCCTGAGTTTGCATATATGTCTGGAAGGATCACAACACCTTTCTTCTTCAGAATCTGCAAGTTAGGATGGTAGTTAACAACAGCGCATTTCTTCCTGATTTTGATTTCAGTCTTTTCTTTTTGTTTGAAAAATGGAAGGAAAGAAAGCAAATATAGACTAACCTCATCAGCCTCTGGGTCAGTTGGGTGATTGGCTGCTTCAATAATAAATTTGGCTTTGATTTCATTTGCATTTTCCCTTCAACCAATAAAAAGTAGGGGGAAAAAAATAGCTTTAGACCTACCCCTTTGTTATAATTCAATTTTAGAACATTGCTATAGGAGGCAATAAATTAAATCTATGCAATAAATAATTTGCTAGCACATGTAAGAAAGATACCCACAAGCACTAACAAAGAAAATGAATGGTTCATGTTTGCTTTCAATATTATACTGATGTTAAAGTACCGCAGTAGTTTTTTAAAATCATCTAAGATTTTGAGATGCCAATTTCTGGCTTTAGTGAAGAAACAAACAACTTTTGTAGTGTACTTAGGAAAAATACCTATTGATGACACCACCAAGAGCTGCTGGCACAAGAACATCGCAGTCTTCAACCAATATTGACTTAGGATCAATTGCATCACCACCGTGGAATCCTTTTACTCCTTTGTGCTCCTTGGAATGCTTGAGAAGGCTTGGGATGTCAAGACCATTGCTGTTCTTTATGGCCCCAGTTATGTCACTCACAGCAACAACTTTTCCACCTTTCTCACTAATTAACTTGGCAGCCCAAGACCCCACATTTCCAAAACCCTGAAGAGGTACAAAAGATGATACCATGAATTTATTCTCATATCCATCCGAAATATTAATAAATGCATGAACCCAGCTAATGTTTCAAGAGAAAATGTTAAATGCTTTTATGGCAAGAAAAAAAGTTTTGTTTTGTATTATTCATCACTTGATATGTCAGCTATTGCATTAAAAAATATAGAGGAAATGAGAGACAATTATGGTCCACGAAGTTGATGTGGTGAGTAATGAATGATATAGAACAATTTCTTCTTGCTATGAGAGTATATAAGAGTTTCTCATGTTTCATTCTTTTCCTGTAGCCTGTAGGCAATAGTGCAGTAATCCCAAGTTTCATTTGTTAGCGTTACCATAATTATCTCCTCATTAACCATTATTGTGAATGTCATCTTCAAATTACATGAGGCTCCAGTCCAGATATATTAAAATTGAATCCATGCTTATTTTCACAAGCACGGAGGTAAAATGGAGCAATATACAAGGAACAAGAAGTACCTGTATGACAAACCGTTGTCCAGATACACTCTTTCCATGCTCGTTAAGCAAAGCCTCTGTTGCAAAGAGGACTCCTCGTCCTGTAGCTGCATCTCTACCTAGAGAACCACCAAGATCCTAGTTTGAAAATAAAGAATGAAATTAGAAAAGGGAATGGTTTATTATTAAGCATTTATTAATGTCATATATCAATGCGAATGGTTTATTATTAAGCATTTATTAATGTCATATATCAATGCCAATTGAAATGAAATGACAAACACCAACAAATTACTTACTATTGGTTTTCCAGTCACTACAGCAGGAGAGTATCCATGAAATTTGGAATACTCATCTAGTATCCATGCCATAGTCTGCATGCATAAGAACCACACAGTAAGATAAATATAGTTCCAAAATCAAATTAGTGCAAATTTTAGGTCAACTATAAAATTACTATAGCATAGTCATGTCTTGATTCTTGAGCAAAACTGTAATCTTAATAACAGCAGATTCACAGCTAAATCTTTGTTTTGTGCTGACCTGTGGTCCTGTTCCCATATCAGGTGCTGGCACATCTGTGTGAGTTCCAATCAGGTCATGAATTTTTTGGGTGAAAACTCGAGTGAGTCTTTCTAACTCAGAACAACTTAATTCTGATGGGTTGCATCCTATTCCTCCTTTGGCACCACCATAAGGTATGTTTGCTACAGCTGTTTTCCATGTCATTAGTTGTGCTAAAGCATTCACTTCATCTGGGTCAACCTAATTAATCCAATAAATCATCCAGAATGAGGACTGAGAAATATCAACATATATACTACAGGAAAGAAATAGACATAACTTTTGAAGAGGAAATTTGTAAAATCAAAGTAACAGTTCCTGGGGCTAATCCATAGAATATTTGTAACTTGATCAATCAAGTATTTGTTTTTATGTAGTCATCCTAGTATTTGTTATATTTCAATCAAAGTTATTCAAATTTAAGGGGAAGAAATGAGGAATCAAACAATTGTCTTTGACAAAATTCTGATGCAAATCAGGGTAGTTAATTGGACTTGTTCAATCACAATAATGCCTGTCCTTCCCATAATTATAAACCATTAAGTACCTAGTAACTAATACTTTAAAGGGCTAGTGTACAAAAATAACCTCAGGATGGTATCTTATTCCTCCTTTCATAGGGCCTCTGGCATTGTCATGTTGAATCCTAAACCCAACATATGTTGCCAGCGTGCCATCGTCTTTAGGTAAGGTGCATTCAACCTGCATTTTATTGGTTCATCATTATATAGAACTGGAGTCGATGAAACCTTATGAAACAGAATAGTGAAAACAAGAGTAACCAAAATTTGGCCTGAAAACAAAGACATGAGATAGACAAGGAACAGTTTCACTTGCCTTGATTTCCCTGAATGGGATTAGCAAACTCTTCTCAAGCTTGGAATCCAATCCAAGAAGCCGAGAGGCCAACTTAAAGTTCCTGTTGGTGGCTACCAGTGCATTCATTGTTCTTCTTGCCAACTGTAATAACTAAGAAGCACCAACACAATATTCAATCTTTCGGCAGCAGGAGATATTTCAGAGACGCGGAAAATAGATCTTGCAGTGTTACTATGAATGATGAAGCCAGATCCATGTGTACTAATATTTATAGCAGAAAGGGAAAGCATGAGATACACAATAGCCAGCTCGAGTCAATGTCAACAATATAAACTAGTAAAAGTTTGGTAATGACCACGTGGGGCAAAACAAAAATTGGATAAGTGCAAGCAATGTGCCATACCATGTGGATCAATATCAGCAATGAATCATGAAAGAGAATGATGCCAATTGAAAAAACAATGATATCCACTCTCTTAAAAAAGACTAAACATAATTTAATTGTGTTTACATACAAGGCTTGGTTTTGGATAAATAAATCAAAGGCATATATACCCAACAAGAACATAAATTACTTGTTCTGATCTAATAATCTTCTTCAACAGTGATTGTACCTGTCTTGTGTTCTACCTTCTTTCACATATCCATGAACAAAAATTGCTACAGAAACTTAGCATGTCCCTTGGGATGAGAATACAGTTTGATTTTTCCTCATTTTCTGAGTTCAAACTTGATGTGCTGAGGAAAACTTAAATACACTTCCTTAAACAGCTGATGAATGAACTGTGTAGCCAGGGTCCTTTTTTTTTTGACACGTTTTGGGGTTGCTATTGGCAAGAGTGTTTTGCTAAAGGGTCCAAAAGGAATCACATGAAAATTCTAGAACATCGAGAAGGGCCAAATTCTTTGGAATCTATATGGAACAGAGAGTGAAAGAGTTAGCAATTCCGGTGGCTCCTATATTATCTGAGGAGGCAAGATCCAGGTGAGGTAAGAAGCAAGAACAAAAATGATAAAGCAAGATACCCTTTATGAATAGAAGTTTTAATTTGATTAGTCTTTCACACAATTATGTGTCTAGCATTTGAGTTAAGAGTCACATTCATTGCTCCAACAGGTTCTTTTTTTTGTGTCAATTAGTGGCCCCAGGATATTTGGGAAATATGAAAACAAAAATTATGCATTTAGACAGGTACATATCTCGTGGCCTGTGTTGCCGACTATGACTCATCTGCCAATTACAAAATAAGGCAATACCAAAGTTTACTAAATTATTATTATTATTCTTCCAAGTGCTTGCCTCCCACGAAGCCTCATTGGACTAATCCTGGAACCCTCTTGGCTATGGCTGTCCATAAACTTCTTTACATAAATAAAAGAAGGTTGTGCTTTTTCTTTCCTATTTGTTATAACATGTGCATAAATACTTATATACCTACCCCAGTTGTCAACTTGTTCTGCCCTTAATATTTAACTGACATGCTCTGAATTTAGATCCAATAACTTTGTCTCAGCAAAAATATTAAAGATATTTTGGAAAAAACAAATTGGTTGAGCAATTCTTGGGTCGTATGATAAAAGAATATGCTGAGCCAGCACAGGATTCACTGCTTCAACTACTCACATTGGCGCCAGATGAAATGAATAAAAGAGCCTAAAGTTACCAAAATGAAGAAAGAGTTATCAAAAGGTAATAGGATAAGTTTGGGCTGAATTCTAAAAGCAGGATAAATGCATTTATCATACGGTAGTTCAAACTGCATCATCGATGAGGTAATCACATAAATATAAAAATTGGATTAACCCCAAAAATTAAAAAAGAAAAAAAAAGTTTGGAATGCCACATGGCATATGTGGCACCCCGAAACCGTGAGCACCCTTAATCCCACATCAGCATATAACAAACTATTACTTATAAATGCATCAAATTGAGCAACAAAATGACCTCTTTCTGAAGTGGCTTCCTAGAAATTGTTGTGGGGTTAGGTGATTTGGTGATATATTCAAAGTCAATATAATAGGCTGGAAGGATCAGCTTAAAAATATTTGGGCCTGCACGTTGATTTTTATGCAGTCCTTGCACATATCCAGTTTATTTTATGCTTTGCAATTAAATGATTAGGTACATAAAAATGTTCCTTAAAAAATTATTTTATATTGAAGTTAAAGTAATAATTTTTCAATGTATTTAAAAAAAAATACCAATTACATTTTTACATGGGTAACCTGTTACCTAAAGTCACTCTGAAACAGAGGCAAAGATTTGATCATGTTGGCGTATACATTACAGTTCATTCATACAATTTACAAGAAACAAGTAATGGCGGGACGAAAACGCCAAGTCAAGTGGGACTAAGGCAATAATTTATGTCGTGCTCTAATCTAACATATCGAAAGCAACACGAGTCATTTCAGTAATTTGTCTCCAAGAAATTCAAGACAAAAACTAAATTTATAGTCCCATTTTACAAATAAAATAAAACCATGCCTTTTGCTTCCTCTTTGGTCAGCACTATGCAGTTTGCACTAAAAACTCAATGGTTTGTCCACAAAGGAAAAGAAAAACCACTCATCATCATCATGCTAATTGAATAATACTAGGTAGAAGCTGCTATAATCTGGTAATCTTAATTAGCACTGGACACAAAAGACAAAACACCATGACCACTCCAACTTTCTATTAATATTAAACAATATAAACCAAAAATCAACTTGTTCTCTAGAAGAACTTAAAAAGTTAAAACCCCTTGCTAGTTATTAGCATCGAATCACTTGTTTCCAACCTCCGCAACCTTGAGAAAAGAAATTAAAGCTACCAAATTTGTCCAACACCATGCTCAACACAACAAATTGAAGAGAGCTGGGGAAACATACCAAGAAATGGAGAGGGAAATGCTGTACCAGGCTTTCAGAAACAGTAACAACAGCAGTGGTGAAGCTGAGTGAGCTGAAGTCCCAGGTCCCAACCAAGCCAAGGTTTGACATAACACCAAAAGAAACACAAACAGTGAGAAAGAAGAAATCCAAAACTTGTGGGAGAGAATAGGAATAGAATTCCCTGAGGAATCTAATTCAAGAGAAAAAGCAAAGTACTTTGTTTTTGCAGACACCCCGCAAATACTATATATTATGCCATTAAACAACACCAAAAAGTCAATCAAATCAAAGCAACATGAGTGTCTGGTCAGAATTACAATTCTGCAACAGTAGAGCAGAGTATGATGCGTGTGTGAATGAAAGATTGGTGGTTTAAAGGGTCCTTTCCTAAAATTAACAGCACCCCACTAGGCTCTATCCAGTATAAAGCATATCTGAAATCTGAAAATTCACCCTCCACCATTACGCCCCAACAACACACTGCACCTCAAAGGACACACTTTAGCATCACTTCACAGTTCACAACAACAACAATTACTAGTTTTAAAAAGATGAAGAGAAAGCTTAGCTTGCATTACATAACTTACAAGCATGTAACATAAGAAAACAAAACGTGGGTTGAACTGCCACTTCCCCCAAGTGATGACTATAAATATAAATGGTTCCAAACAAGTACGTGAATCCAACGCGATTGCCACATAGCACCAAGTAAACATCACCAAAACACACTTTTGGCATTCTTTTTTCAAAAGGGTATATTTTTGCATGTGGCTCACTCCTCCTAATAAGCAGTCCTTGTTGCTTTGAATTCCTCCTCTCCTACATGCCTATGTGATACACGACACAAAAAGCAACCATTGATTTGATTTTGATTTTGATTTTGGTTGTCTTGCAACTCGATCCTATGTGAGTAGCATCATCTTTGGAAGAATAATTGCTTTTTTCACGCGTCAGAAACACATCTCTCTTGGGAGTAGATGGTAAAATCAGAAAATAAAAATGCAATGAAAATAGCTGTAATTAGATAATGAAAGTTGTGTCAAACGGAATATATATATATATATGTCACATGGACATGGACGTGATCACATGAATAGGATACGATATACAGACACCATGTTTTGTTGAAAAAGAAAAAGAAATACAAGTATGGTACTATATATTAAATAAATCACATCAAATAAATTAATATAGTTACCTGATAGATAAATGCAATAAAAATTTTGTCACGGTACGAGACTTGCGTAGTCTCTCTCCTTTTTGACGATGGTAGAGGTTTATTATTTTTGGTGATTATTATGAGAAAGACAATATTGTAAAAATGAGAATAGGATTAAAAAAATAATAATTTAATAAAGACAAAGCTTGAAAGTTTATCTTATAATTTTTTCTAAGTAATAAAACTTTGAAGATGATGGATGTGCATGGTTAAAAAAAAATTATGTGATCGATATGAAAAAAAAAAAAAGAAACCTATGAATGAAGAAATATCGTAAGAATATTTGTATAGGATACATACGAATATTATGTCACTAGTTTTAGACTATTTGTGCGTTATATATATATTTGTACTACTTAGCTCGCCTACAATGCAGATATAGAAATTATCTCCAGCAAGAATATCATTTTGCAAGTAATACAGAAAAAAGGAGAAGGGATATCGCCTCCACGAGGTACAAAACCAAATACCTATTTGTTTTGAGTTAATTACTAGGGCAAGCAATGAATTTGCCAATCAGTGAAATTATTAGTGAAAATTAGCTTTCTTTATTTTTTTTTTCGTGCTATGCACGGTACTAAAAATAAAATGTGATGATGTATATACATAGACAATAGAGTAAAATAACTTTTTTTCAGAAAATTTTAGAGTGAGAGGATAACACCCATTTCAAGGTAAGGAAAGCCTTATAGATCAGAGAACTTATATTTACCTTACTAAAAAAAAAAAAATAGAGAAAAATGAAGGTTCAAATATACAATCTTTTAGATGTGATAGCCGATCATACTCCCTTCAACCAAACCATTAGAGTTGCAAAATAAAATAAAATAAAAAGTAAAGGAGCAATACAAACTCAATTAAAAAAAAAATTTCCCAGTGAGTAAGAGAAAATAATGGTCGATAAATGACAAGTGTTAGGATATGATCTCATTAAATTCTCATATTTTGGATTGGCTGATACTATTAATTTATAATTTTACAATCAATGGAAATGTTGGTCGAATTTCTCAAAATTTAATAGTTACAATCCAATGTCATTAAACTGTAATCTTCCTTGTAATAATAATAATAAAAATAAACTGTAGTCTTCCTTAAATACATTTAATAAAGAAAAAATTCTTTAGATACATTGAATAATTCAATTTCTTAAGATTAGTATAGAAATTAGTTCCATTTTTTTTATGCATTTCATCAATTTCACCAATTAAATCATGATAAATGGATAAATTTATTAAAATGAGTAATTTAAAATATGCATTTATCTCAAAAAAAATTTCTTCATATCATAATTTGATTGAAAGATTGGATGTAATTATTTTAAGGAAATGGATCTAAGTTTTATCCCTAAGATTATTCTAGATTTATTCTAATGAAAAAGAATAGAAATTCATAAGACTAGAGAAATGAATACTTCTGTATTTTCCGACCTACTATAATTCTTTATAATTTTAAGATTAGTTTATCTTAAAAAGTAATTTTCATTCGATGATATAAAATCATAAATATATCCAAAGGTAACTAAATTCAAAAAAGCATTAACAAACACATTTGTCATAACTCGACGAATTTGTTTTCAAGCCAACAATCAATGCTCATTAGAAGATTAAATTAACATGCAAGATTACAAAATCTGTTCTTTTAAACTACATTATCCTAATACCTAGAATAAAAAACCTAGCGAATGAAGGAGGACAAGAAGAAACCAATGAACAAAGAAAGTAAACGACAACTGAAAGGACCATGTAATAACTTAGAAGTGAAATCTTGATTTCTCAAAGCTTCTTGTTCCCTTGACAAAACACTCGCTTAAAAACACAACCCCCCTATTGGCTGGATTTCCGAAAAACAAAATACAAATATTTATAGGGAAAAAAAAAAAAGAGAATTGCGACCGTGATCTATATGGTGGTTCTTCACAACTAAAATGTCGATAATAAAAGTGTTGTTAAAAAAAAGTAATTTTTGACATTGAGTGATTGTTGATGCATATAAAAACTATACAAAATGATTTTATATTAACTTGAAATTTTATAACTATGATCTATATGACGTGTACTTTTAATCTAATAGTAGGTTTTGTTAAAGATTAATCCAATAAAAAGTTATTTAATGATGTAACAATTGGTTAAAATTATACTAATATAATTTAATCCTAACCTTATATGTATATGTATCGGCCTATTTGACACACTTGATAGGATAAGGGTTAATAATATAAGACCTTATAAAAAAAGTCTTGATAAACTTTTATAAAGTATTTGATATAATAATATATAAGATATAATATTTTATATTTTGCAATATCATAATTTATTTACAAATAATTCTAATACTATAAGTAAATATAAAATAAAATAAAATGATAACAAAATAGTAATTTTTATTAATGATTTAAATATAATTTTTAAATTTTATATTTATGTAAATGTTTATTAATTAAAATTTAATATATATATATATATATATATTAAATGTTACTATTTATTTCAATATTTTGTAATTAGTTATTATTTCAATAAATTATATAAATAAAAATAATATTATATATTTTAATATTTAATATTTTTAATCATAATTATTTGAATTTAAATTATTAATTATTATTTTTATATATTAAATATTATTTATTATTTATTTATATATATTATTAGCTAAAAATTTGTAACTTTTATATTATATATTATTTATCAATTATATTTATATTTATTATATATTGCTAAATTGATATAATATATTATTTTTATTTATTTATTATGAAATAATTTTATTTTAATAAAATATTAAAAAAATGGTCTTATATTTTAAAAGTTAATTAGACCTAATTTGACCTCTCCATACTGTAATAAGTTATACACCATTTTCACTATAAGAGAGTTATAATGTATAAGTCTATATAATATGCTACATACTTGTACCAAACAACAGATAAGAACATAACATATAGTGTTAGCTTATAATTAATACATCATACCAAATACACCTTATTGATATGTGTGTGTGTGTGTGTGTGTGTCAGAATTAAGTTACATCAGTATAATTTTAAGCATAGTTACTTCCACTATAACATTGTCTTGTTTTAAACAACACTTATTTTTGAAAACATGTGAAAAATGTTGCCTCTTATCAAAACAATGTTGCCATGTGTGTTTAAAAGTTTTGCCTTAGACTTAGTCACACCCAATCTAGCAACTCTATGAAAAATGATGTCTTAGTTTAAAAAGTGTTATTAGGGGATGCTTGTGTCAAGTTTTACAAATTTATTCTTGGAATTAATAGTTTGGATTAATTTGCTTATATATTTGTTGTAAGTTTTATAGAATTACTCCCGGTATCAATTATTCGCAAGAAAGAGATATTACCATGTTTTGAGCTGATTTCATTCCTATAATAGAAGGTGTGAATAAAAGATTCCCATTACTTGGGAATAATAATCATCAAATGAAAAAAAATTAAAATATCCTTCATTGATTTACTTCTCTTCACAATTATGATATATATGTTAAGGATATTTTAGAAATTATTACATATATCTCCAGAATTATATATTATTAAAACAAATTTTAAATTTATTCTAAGGAATCCTAGCAAATAATTTCAAAAATATTTAATACTAGATAAATAAATTTACTAAAATATCTAGAATGATATTGCTGAGCATAAGGCCCCATTTTGTGCATCATAAAGAATAAAGCCTGACAGAATTAGACATGATAGTGCAAAGTTTTTATTCTATAAATTGTTTGGTTTGCCAGCGGTGGACAAGCGAGTAGAAAGAGACCGACGAGGGGCAACTTGCTTTTGGGGGTGGGGGGGCTTGGTGATGATGACTGACAACAGCCACCAGCAGGTAGGGGCAGGCAGTGATCGACGACGGGTGTCGATCGGCGATCTATGGGTGGTCAGCAGTGACTATCGGGTGGCAAAGGATGAGAGTTGGCAAGCAGGTGGCTGACAGCAACCGATGGGAAGTGGGGGGTGAGCATTGACATAGAAGAGTGAGCTAGGATTAATTTGGGACTAGATTGTAAAATTAATATTATCAGGTGTTTTCATGCCTCTTGGGATCCAATAACTTAATCTTATAGTCATACAATAAAAATTGACTTTATACTCTTAGTGATAAGCCTTATCCAATATAAGTTATATAAGCTTCAATGAAAATTTGTTCACAGCCGACACCCAAAAATTGTTTAACTAATAGAGCAAGCAATTTTAATTTACAATTTGAGTGTCAAAGCCTCGCGATGAGTCTACTAGTTCACCGTGAAACGTTACGTTATCTGAAATGGACAAGACCAGAAAAAGAGTTAAAGGCTCAACGCTGACTGGCCCCAGAGTTGGACCACTGCAATTTAATGCTCCATCCTCTTCCTACTCCTCCTCTTTGTCCCACCTTTAAAATAAAAAATTGCATGCCATTCCCTTCTTTTCTCTTCATTCAAAAGAAGAAAATAAAGGGAGAAAAAAGAGAGAGCGATGATTAAGGGACAATAATTGAAGCGAGAGCAGATGGCATTAAGAGCAGTGAATAAACTTACACAAATCTCTAAAGTCAGTTTGCTATAAAAGTAAAAGTAGAATTGTTTTCAATTTCTATATAATTTTATTAGTAAATCCAGCACATAATTTTTATTTTCATTTTTATAGTACGTATGGTAAACTAATTTAAAATGTAAAGTTTTACGATTTATCTATCATCGATATAAAAGAATTTTTAAACTCTCACTAAATTATATATTATCTCATTAATAAATATAATTGAGTCTTATATTCACTACTAGAATAAAATCATATATACAAATAAAATGATTAATCGGATAACAATATACAACTTCTATAATTTTTATGGTTAGAAGTTTTCTTATGAACTTATTAAATACGTATATTTTTATGATTTGGTTTCTATACAAGATCAATTACGAAAATTAAATTAAGATCGTGGAGTCTACAAAGTAAAAATAGACTGATTCTATATGGGAATTCCTCCCTTTAATATAACAATTTCACCGATAGTACCATCCAATAACGGGTGAAAAGTGTGCTAAAATAAGGATATAATACGACAGGTTCATTTTTGTATGGGTGTAGGGTTATATAAATATCATTAAGATATGTGTTATTTGTACATGAGACAGTTAATGTAGACAGAAAAGATATAAAAGTAGTAAAGTTCACCATATTTCCTCTCTCAATATTAGTTATTTTGCTTTTCTCTCTCTCACCAATTATGTCTAGTATTGTCTAATTTTAGAGAAATGTTAATTATACTTATAAATTGTGGAACACCGTATCGCCTCACATTTCATCCACTATTGAATGAAATGTAAACCCTACTTGAATGAGATTCACTTCCTATCTAATGGTAGATAAGATGTGAGCCAATACGGTGTCTCACATCCCATCAGTACAAATAACACAAGTCTTAATTTTAACATGTACAAATACAATTTCTCTATCATTATTAATTTGGACCACAATTGGAGCCATTAACATGATCAAATGGCTGGCTAATGCCCGCCTGAACTTGTGATACGCCAATGGCCAATATTTATGATGATCTGAATTATGAGTTACACACTTGCATCACTAAATCCCAAAATACCAGCCAAAGTGTATGTGCAGCAACCTTGCCTAGAAATGACATAAAGAAAACGACGTTGAAACATGTTATGCCCTATGACTGTATCTCTCCACAAGTAAATCCACCCTTCCTTGTCCCCCTTAACAGAATTGGCTGACCTCATGATCGATGTTTGAACATGACTACCTAAACAAGGCAATGACCCATTAACCAAATCATCCCAAGGATTTGGAAGTGGTGTTTGGTATCTGCTTTTTTATAACGGGCCCATGGCCATGAACATGAACCTTTCTGGGCCTAGTTCCTCCATCTCAGTTATGCATATGCAGGGACATGTAGTGCAGTGGCACACATGCATTTTGAGCTGTGCCAACAGCTAAAAATGATGGCCAATGGACTGTAGCTCATATAGTATCTTTCTTGGTCTAAGTGATTAGGGATTTGTTGATATTGAGCCAGGGGTTCTATCATTATTTGCTTATTCCTTCCCCATTTTCCTTAGCTCCATCGGGAGCTTCCTAGAAGAAAAAAAATTATAAATAAAGCACTGTATACCAATGCTTTACACTTTTGTATTTGAAAAACTAATTCTACATTATTTCATAGATTGTGACCAATCATGAACTTGAGTGTTTGAACACTGCTCATCAGCATTATGTAGCAGATCTCTTCGTAAAAGACGCAATTATTTCAATACATGCATCACATTTAATTCTTAGAAAAAAAGTATCGTTAAAAAAATTAAAGAACAAGTCATCATTAAAACAAAAAATCTTGAAAACAACCTCTTCTATGACCATTTGACCAAGACAACAGACATTGCATACGAGTATATGAATAATAGCAATCTCTCTCTCTCTCTCTCTCTCTCTCTCTCTCTCTCTCATTTCTCCTCCCTTGATTGTTTTGAGGACACAAGACTACCCACCCACTTACGAAATCTAATTAAATTTGAATATTAATCTTTAGCTTTCTTATACTCATAAAAAAATTCGTAAGCTCTAACACTCCAAACTTTGGTTAGGACCAAAATCAATATTTTTTTTGTTCTCTTTCTCTTTCTCCGCAAAGCCTAGCCTAATTTGAATTTATTAAAAAAAATTTCATGCGTTAAATCCTTATTAGGAATTCACCCCCCCCCCCCCCGGGGAAACAATCCCGCTATTTAATTAATAATTAGAGAGAAAAAAAAGTGGGAAAAAAAGGAAAGAATCTTGGCAAATTATTATACACTATAAGCTATACTTCCTTTTCTGAAGGGAATCTTCAAGCGCATTGGGCCTTGTAGCACACTTGATTGCAACGTCAGCAAATGTGAAGATCATGAGGATTCCACTAACATTAAATCAACAGTGATTGTTGTCATGTTTTGGAACAAGTAGCTTATGATGTTATGGTCCCGATTTAACATCAACCTGCCTTTGTAGGCTGATGGAAAAGCTTACCGTTTTGAATTTAGCATATTATAGTTTCAATTTCAAATTCTAACTTTCAAATTTTTTGCTGTCATGTTTTCTTCTCGCACTTTAATTTCTTGGGCCTTGTCAAGTTGGAAAGCAAACAAACATTTTTCGTTACGAAAAAAGAAAGAAAGTGAGCAATTCATTATTTGTTCCAAAAATTAATGATGACTATTAAAAATTAAATTAAACAATAAAATATATTTAATGTGAATAAATATAAATAAATAAAAATATTTAAAAAATAATTTTGTATAATTTAATAGTAAAAAATTTCATGTTAAATACTAAATTAATTTATTTCCTATTAAAAAATGATTGCATTTCTTTAAATAAATATATTAATTTCAATAAATACAATGCAAATAAATAATCTAAAATAGTCAAGTACAATAGATGCAACATACATATTGGGAAGGAAAGAGAACCATAACTAATAATAAGCTTTACAGTGCTAATAAGTTGTAACATCATAATATTATATCTTCAAGTTCTATAAAATAGCAACATATTTAGATATTAGTTAGCTATACATCCAATATTATTTTAATATATATAAGATGTAGAGATAATTATATATTACTTAAATCAGAGTTAAACATTTTTAAGAAATAATTGTGCTTCAATATGTTCGTGAGCTACAATTATATCTTTTACTAAATCATAACATCATAACTTGATAACATTGTGAAATCGCAATAAAGCAAAGAGATAGAGAGATCTCTAGACAATATATTCGGCTTGACCACTTACAAACTATGTGATATAGTGTTACTCACTTTAACATGAGTGAGGATCAGAGCGCTAGCATGAGTTAAGATTATGTCTCATAGATAGAAGTGTAATCGAGTCGATTTGGTTCAGTTTTGGAGTGAAAATGAATCCGGACCATAGCTCGCGCCATTGTTGCATATCATCGTTTGCTCGTCTACTCTTACCCATAGAGAATGTGATATAATTTCATTACACAAACAAAATATTTTTCAAATGAAGTCATATAATTACCTTATCCAAACAAAATAAGGTAATTATATGATTATGCGTCTATTGATTTTCAAATTGAAATGTATGTCATATTTTTGGGAATGAGTGATTTGATGTTTTTTGCATGGGGAGTATTCCACAGACTATGTGATATAGTGTTACTCACTTTAACATGATTGAGGATCGGAGCATTAGCATGAGTTAGGATTATGACTCATAGGTAGGTGTGTAATGGAGTCGGTTTGGTTCGAGTTTGGGGAGAAAATGATGAATCGGAACCATAGCTCGCGCCGTCGTTGCATGCCATCACTTGCTCGTTTCCTTTTACCCATAGAGAATGTGATATAATTTCATTATCCAAACAAAATATTTTTCAAGTAAAGTCATATAATTACCTTATCCAAACAAAATAATTTTAAAATGAAAGAAACTCAATTAAAGTAATTAAAATTCCTTACATTTTAAATTCCCAAAAATTTAAAAATGCTCCATCCAAATGCAACCTTAATTGTTCTGGATAAACAATACTAAATTTCGGCCCAAAAAAAGGTAACACTAAGCAAAGAACCATAGTTAAAATTTGCCTGAATTGCACTCCATCCCACTTGCTCTAACTATAACATTTTGGTTTTGATTTGTCAAACAGGATAATGCTTGACAAGATAAAACCTTATAGTAGTATGAGACCTATTAAAATTTGAATACTATTTCGTGCTTGATATGACATTATATAAGATATTGTATTATATGATATGTTATTATACTCTCATTGATACATATAATTATAATCTTAATAAATAGTTACAAGTAAATTATAATAAAATTGTAAATAGTAATTTTATTTATATCATATATCATATATATAAAGTTTCATATAATTTAAAAATATTTTGACAGATAACATATATTTGAAAATATAAATAAATATCGATTAATTGAATACATAGCTATAATTGTCCAATTTTTCTGAAATTTGATATACTTGATCATCAATATAATATAACATAAATCAATGATTGAATTGATAAAACTCAATGTAGATAAAAAGTTATAAAATGAAATAAGTGTACAACACACATACTTACTCTAAGAGTAAATTAACCATCACTCTTCAATGATAGTATTTTAGAAAATATTTTTAGTGATGTTTCATTGAAGTTTTAAATGCCATGCTCCCACCCTCTATAGTTTAAAAATAATTCATTTTTATTCTTATCAGTTCCTATCACACTTTGTCATCATTTGGGTTCGTATAATGGGTTCTTATTAAGAGTATATGTAAATCGCACTTATTGGTTAGAGAAACTTTTTAATATTCCGCAAAGAGTCAAAAAGCGTGTGGAGGGGCTATTAGATTTGGTCAACTTTGGAGGATCTACAAGATTTTCCGGAACTAGTATCATCACCAGCTCATCAGTGGCTCACCACAGAAACTACTGTATCCTTATTTATTGTATATTTTCAAATCAGCAAAGGGAATAGAAGAGTATAATATGCCGAGGAAAGGGACTACCTTTGACATTGTAGTATCTCTGGTTCTCATGGTCACATTCACATGATAATGATAACAACTCCAAAGAAAAAGTCACAAATACAGACAATGCAATGAACCTTTCCTCCTCTTTACTTATTCCCTAACACGACACAATTGTAGTACCAGCCATATAAAAACAAGCTCAACCTCAACAGCATTCTCATACAGTTCTTGACTTTATACTTGGGTTGTCATCAATTTGTTCTCTCTTTCTATCTCACTTTCCATTGCTGCAAAACTCAGTTCTTACTTGCCTTGCAAGACATGTGCCCTCTCAGGTTCATATTGATCTTCTTCTCCGCCGTGTTGGCTGCTTATTTTGCGTGGACCACCATGAGTTCCTCTCCAGAGATTGACTCTACCAGCCACGATCACAAGAACAAGGAACATTTCACTTTCAAAAAGGTGCCCTCAAAGCCATTTTCTTTATACAGTTCATCATCATTCTTGATTTTCTGTTGTTTTTTTCCCCTGCTCTATTTTTGTCCTGACTAGAAATTCAAATTGTTACCTGGGTTTTCAGATGATTCAGAACGGATTCTGGGTAATCATTGACATGGCCAGCGGGAAGTACCTGTGGAGGAATTTGAGGTCCTTGAATGATGATGCGGAAGTAAAGAGCTAGGAGGAGTTGGAACTGCAGTCTTGATTTCCATGCTGCAAAACCTTGTAATTCTTTCATTCTTCACTTTCTTCCCCCATGATAGCATTAGGGAAGCTTGTATCCAGTTAAGGCATGCAATGCGCACGATGGTGTGACAGTGACTAAATAAGAGAATTGATCTGACTTGAAAGCAACAAATATAAGGCTATTCTTTGGTTATTGAGCTAAGATTAATACGGAGCCTCTGCGGTTTTCATATTGAATCATAAAAGATGACTGCCTTTAAAGTTCTTGTCTGCTATGTTCTTTTATCGATTCTATGAATCAAGAAAATAACCATCTCCCAAATCATTGAACCACAATATTGCAAACAGCTACTGTGCGCCTTTTCAAAGACTTCATAGGAAAATAAAGGGCAGCGTAAAAACAATTGAAAAAAGAAATAAATGACTCATTTTATTCATGCTGCAAAGCCACCAAATGTCACGCTTACTTGCGCATGACTGTTTTGCAAATGTGCTAATTTTGCAGCCACTTAATAAGTCTAGAGCATCATGATTCTCCTTTTTATCTAGAGAAAGAAAATGCCAGAAAACCAGAAATAAGTACAAAAGGAAGAGATTGAGCACAAGCTTACACACTAAAACCAGACTGAAAAGACTTTAGACCTGATACATCCAGCCCAGAGTCCACCATGGTGATTTCAATTTCAAAGCTCCGCTGGCAGTATCCTTAGCTTCTAGATCATGTCCAAACCTATAAAATGATATTGAAAATAGGCTCCTTAGATGATGAACAGTAAGAGTCAGTTTACCAGCTTTTGAACAACTTTGAAAAAGAACACAACTAGAACGCAGATGAACACAACACAACCACAGAGCCTGCCATCATCGATCTACAACTAGTAATCTTAGCAATCATACACCTATATCTATACCAGTCGCTAGCTACATATGGTCCTAATAATTGGGTAAATGAGTAAATTATAAACTATCTCTCCCCACTGCAGGTTGTTTACTAAATTATCATCACCTGCTTCTGAGAGCATGATTTCAGGAAAAATGAGCAAGAAAGCCATCATTTTTCTAGGAAGAAAAACGTTAAGAACAGAACAAGATTTTAAAAGCATTGCCTAGTATAGGTAGAATCTCTCAATCAAAAACAGTATTAATGACAAGGACGTGCTAAAAGAAAACTACAACATGTTTGGACTTCAGTTTGGGGGGCCTAGCTAGAACTGATTTTGCCCCCCAAAATCGATTTTAAAATTTTTCTTATCTTGTTTGGTTACTGAACTTCAGAAGCAGATCTTGCTTTTAGAATTGATTTTGGGAGAAGTGAAAATTTCTTACTTTCTATCAAAATCACTTTTAGAGGAATTACAAAATATAAACCACTTACTTTATAGTCAATTCTGACAGAATTAATTATACCTACAATCAATTTTAAAAACATAGAACCAAGTACACCGCTAATCTTATTGATAATCAGATTATCTTGTTGTTGATGGGTGGAAAAGTTGCACATAATACATGGAGAATGCACTAAATTATAGAAATACTAAATCATTTACATGCAGTGGGATTGTTGAAAATACTTGCTTTTCTAGTAGTGGAATTCTGTCGCCAAGGACTGACAAACTACCAGTAGTCCATACAACATGAACCGTGCTTGAAATGGTGAAAGCGCTTCCCATCACTACTATCTCACGCTCATAAATATTTGAGATTAATTTCATTGAGGAATGACAATCTTCACAAATTAACAAGTTTTTGACAATCCGAAGTGGTGTCTTTGATGATGTGTGTACTAATTAAGCCAAAGGCAAGGCAACTGCAATCTTCTCTCTGTGGTAGTGCAGCACACTTTCGTTATGTTTCTCGTCCATCTTTAACAAGACTTGTGTGGCATCGGGCCTATAACCTTCCAAGTTTAACTTGTTGGAAGTTTCCCCCAACATTGAGTGCATTTCTCTGGCTCTAGGATGGGAATCATCTTCAACGAGAAACTCATGAATAACACCACCAATCTCTATCCAACTACATCCTGGGTCTTTCCTTATGTCCAAGTCTTTCATCATCAACCTCACCTCTGCAATCGCATCCCAATCTCCTGCTGCATACGTGTTTGAGAGAGCCACATATGCCCCACTATCATGTGGAGCCAACTGCATTAAAATCCTCGCTGCACACCTAACAATTTCAATATTTTATGCTTCTTACTAGCACTGAGCAAGGCCTTCAAAAAATCAGATATAGATAGCTCATCATCTCCTATATGGCTTCAATTGATAATTTTTAAACTCCGAACCAAATGTTATGGATTCTTCATCAAGCTTCTTCTTCAACCTCCTCCAAGTTCTCAACATGTCAGCCTGTATCAGGCCCCTGTAAAGGGTCTCAAAAGTAACTTTCTGAGGAAGAAACCCGTTCTCTATCATCTCAACAAAGAAATGGCAAGCCTCTCTCCATCTTTTTTTCTCGCAAAGCCCATGTATCAAAACCGTATACAAATCCAAATCCGGTCCCACCCCATTCTCCTTCATATCATTCCACATCTCTTCCACAACCCCAATTTTATTCAACTGCAAGAACATCCTAAGCAAAATGCCATACGTGTGCGGCGTCAGCGAGCACAAACCATCACCCTTAATCCTCCTGAACAACTTCAACGCACTCTCTGCATCCTTCCTCCCTCTATACTCCTTAAAGAAGCAATTGTACGTCGCAGCACACGGATTCACACCATTCTCCACCATCTCACCAAGCAAGGCCTCAGCATCCTCAAGCCACCCGCAAGAGCAAAGACACTTGATCACGGAAGTGTACGTGGCCACAGTGGGACACAACCCTCTCTCCTTCATCAACCTCAGCTTATCAAGCGACAATTGCGGCCTATGCGCCCTGCTATACACATGAAGCACAATTGAAAAACTAGTCACATCAGGCTCAATCCCTCTTTGGCGCATTTCGTCGAACACCTCCTCCGCATCCCTTATAACCCTCTCAAACCTCTCCTCAGGGTGTAGACTCGCCCTTCTACAAATCCCATTCAACAAAACATTGTAAGTAACAACATTAGGCTCAATCCCACGCTCCACCATCTCACAGAACATCGCCTTCGCAGCTTTGATCCTCCCCAATTTGCACCACCCATAGATCAAAACCGTGTAGGTTTTCACATCGGGGACGAAATTCTGCTTATTTCGGTTGAAGACCTCGACGGCAAGTTTGGCGTGGCCGTACTTGCAGAGCGTGTCGAGGAGGAGGCGGAAGTGGTCGGCGGAGACGGGGGCGGCGGCGGCGGAGAAGGTTTGGATGTCGTGGAAGGCGCGGATGGCCTGGCGGGTGAGGCCGGCGGAGACGAGGCGGCGGATGAGGATGAGGACGGTGGAAGGGGATGGGGGGATGTTGTGGTGGTCCATGTCGATGAGGAGCTGCCATGCGACGTCGAATTGGTGGACCTTGGACATGGTGTCGATGAGGAGGTTGTAGGAGGGGAGGGAGAGGGGAGGGTTGGGGAGGGATTTGGAGTGGTGGAAGAGGGAGAGCGCTATCTTGGAGTGGTGGCGGAGGCGGAGGAGGGTTTGGGTGAGGAGGTGAGGGGTGAGGGTGACGCCGTGGAGAAGCTGCAGGGAGGTTTCGGTGGAGTGGAAGGGGTTGTGGTGGGCCAGGAGGAGGTTTGAGAGGGTGTCGGCGTCGTTTGATGGCTCCAGTGCGGGGATTGCGACGGCGTCGTTTGATGGTTCCAGTGAGGGGATTGCGACGGCGTCGTTTTGGTTTGGGTGGGGAGTGGCGGTTGAAGAGAAGCGGGGAGAGAGTCGAAGAGAGAGCGTCTGAGCTTTGCGAAGTAGTGACATTGTTTCTGCGACGAATGAAAGTGAAACTGAGGAATGGATGGACAAATTCGATCGTGTCCACAGGGTGGAGGTGGTCACAGTGGTGGTCGCGCTGCTGCTTCTTCTTCCTACAAGAGGAGTGATGCCGTGGCCAGCACAAGGTAGAACGCAAGGTTCCGGAGGAGCTAGCCGCGGCTGGGAGGAACTATCTTTAAGGATAATTTCGTAATTTTAAAAGAAATTATATTTATATAATAAATTTAATTTTGATACACAAATTTTTGAGAGCTTAAAATGATATCATATTTTAATCTTTTTGATAGACATCCTATTTTAATTTTTAACATCTTATTTAATGTTACAGATTTTCCCAACACCTAAGCGAAAGATATATATATTTTTTCCGTGATGAAAAGTTTAAATGAGATACGAATCTGCTCGTTAGCACCTATGTTAACATTGATTTTTTCACTAAAGATATATTTTAATATTACTCTATTGATATGTTTTTATTATTGGTTATGAAAATATTACTCTATTAGTATATAAATTAGCAATCTAATTAATTAAATTTAATTTTTATATATTGATATTAATTGAAATATGTGTACAAGATTTGCTATTAGAGTATATAAATCCTCTCCTTTTAGAAAACACTTTCATTGAAATTTTGAATGCAAAGCACCCAACTCTAAGCAATTAGTTGAATAAAATAAGATAATGTCTCACATATGATAGGTTACAAGGAAGGGGTGCATTCACCCCATTTTCGGGATTAAACCCTAGTCCTTGATGTTGTATTACAAGGCATCATTTTTAAATGCAATGCACCCAACCCCTCAACCCCAAGGGGTTGATCAAATAAAGGAAGACAATATCTCACATATAAGAGGTTGCATATTCGAATCCTCATTCATTTTTTTTTTTTTCAGTCAAAGGAAGGGGGTGCATTCACCCCATTCTAAGGATTGAACTCTGGCCCTTGATGTTTTATTACAAGGTAGTATTTTTTACCACTATGCCAATGCCTCATCCACCCACTAGTCTTCTTGAAATAAGGTAAATATATATTCTTTATAAGTGCTCTTTTGAGTTCAAAGATTTTTTCCTACCTTGAAGTGAAGTGCTATTCTCACACCCTAAATAATTTTTGTACACCAAAAAGAAAAATCACCCACATTGTATAGTTTAAAAATCGGTAATTTGTATTCTTATCTCTTGCTATCACACCTTGTCATCACTTGGATGACTACAATGCGGTTATATAAATAACCTGTAAATAATGAGAAATGTTAGTTCTCCTAATTGGTGTGTTAAATAATTTTTTAATTCAAAATTTCCAAATTAGCCCTTAAATATTATACAAATTACAAGATATATCATTGTAAGTAAATTTTTAAATTGGAAAGATTTTTAAAGTGAATTCTTTTGTAATGCTCCGCCAAAAGTAACTTAGATGGTAGTAGAGGCTATTAGATTTGGTCAACGTTGGAGGATCTAGAAACCTTTGCAGAACTAGTGTGACCAGCTCACCATACAACGCAGTGCATCCTTGTATATTCATATATTGTATATTTTATAATCTGCAAAGGGAATGGACAAAGTCCACATACGCCAAGGAAAAGTATTGATCACCTTTTGACATTGTAACATCTGTGGTTCTCATGGTCACGTTCACATGATAATAATAATAATAATAATAATGCCTCAGGAAAATGTCACAAAGACACAGACAATGCAACGCGCCTTTCCTCCTTTTTACTTATTCCTTAGCTCAACACAATCGTGGCACTCGTCATATAAAAACAACTCAACCTCTGCAGCATTCACATACAATTCTTGACTTTCAACTTGGGTTGCCATCGATTTTTCACTCTTTCTTTCTCACTTTCCATTGCTGCCAAACTCAGTTCTTAATTGCCTTGCAAGACATGTGCCCTCTCAGGTTCATCTTGATCTTCTTCTCCGCCGTGTTGGCTGCTTATTTTGCCTGGACCACCGTGAGTTCCCCTCCGGAGATTAACTCTACCAGCCACGACCACAAGAACAAGGAACATTTCAGTTTTAAGAAGGTGCCCTCAATTCCATTTTCTTTATACAGTACATCATCACCCTTGATTTTCTTTCTTTTTTTCCTGCTCTCTTTCTGTACTGACTAGAATTGTTACCTTGGTTTTCAGATGATTCAGAATGGATTCTGGGTATTCATTGACATGGCCAGCGGGAAGTATCTGTGGAGGAATTTGAGGTCCTTGAATGATGATGCAGAAGTAAAGAGCTCTTAGAACTACTCAAACCCAAGTCTTGACTCATGCTTTATTTTCTTCCCCCATAGCTTTGTAAATTCCTTCTGTCAACTTATTCCCATTATTTTTGTATTAATACTGGGCAGATAATGGGGAAGGAATTTGCTGTAGAGTTCTAATAATTTTGCTATAATATCATTGTTCACTTTTCAAAGCCTAACGTCTCAAGAACTTTTATTCCTTCAATATCAACAACTGCACAGAATCTGTCTAAAATGACACAATCTGCATCTGGGACGAGATTGAGACTTTGCATATTCCAACCATCATCAAACTTTTTGCACTTAATTTTTCATTATCAGCTTACAGCGTTTATTTACATTTACTGGAACAAATATGTACACCACCTTAAGAAAGAACATAGTCAGATGCATAAATCCAAAAGAAATGCTAGTAGTCGCAGGGTCTTCATAATTGATCAGATTGTAGCTTAATTGACATGTAGATGAGTGTCAATAAAGCACCTTGGGGAAGAGGGGCGTAACTTGCAAGGTAGGAGCCAACCCACATAGCTACCATCACTAGTGCCACTACACTACTACTGGATTTCCCACAAACCCAACTTGCAAATGAGAGGCACAATGTTAGCAATATGCCACCCCTTCCACCCAAAATCCATGCTATTACATAACCAAATTTATAGCCATTGTCTAACTTCTTATCAAGCAATGCTGTCAGACTGCTAAATGTAAGAGAAAGGCGGGATCCTAAAGTCTGAAACAAAAATATTGACATGAATGCTGATCTAAGCACTTCAATAAAAGAACCCCTCTCTTCCTCTAAATTCCCTTCATCT
The DNA here is from genome assembly GCA_031216105.1 of Dalbergia cultrata. NCBI lineage: Eukaryota > Viridiplantae > Streptophyta > Magnoliopsida > Fabales > Fabaceae > Dalbergia > Dalbergia cultrata. Next base: position 20,796,691 of record CM062353.1, on the reverse strand, counting down.
TCCTCCTCATCTATTTCACTGCTATAGTAGCCCTCATCGACATTGTAATGCTCCCAATATCTTTCATCGTGCATTTTTTTCCTCAGTTTGGCCCATCTATACATTCTTACCTGATCTTCAAATTCATTGCTGTAACTCCATTTTTCTCTGTAAGACTTCCGACCAAATTGAAGTTCCTTATCATACTGAATTCTTGTTGCTTCATTGGATAGTACCTGTTTAAGGATATCATCAATGGATTTCCAAAAGTGAACGTGCTACAAAGGACAAGGAGAAAGAAACCTTATAATGCAGAAGGAATTGCAAGAACTTCATAAAATGCTTAAAACTTCAGAGTAGTTCATAGTTGCAATAAATTTGTTGGAGGAAAAGGTTGCTTGTACATCTTAGCTCATTCTTGGGCCTTTTTCTATTTTTCTCAAAAAACATTTACCAAAATCAAATGTAAAAGATAGTTTTTTTTTTTCCAGTCTCTACAAACAATATTGTTATGGAACCAGTACCACTGCAAAGTAATAGTACATCCCTACTAAAGAATATAAAACTTTTCTCTTACCCCAAAAAATTGCAATTCAATCCATGGTAAGAGGCATATATTCTAAATAGCAAGAAAAGTTGAATAATGGCAGCTCACTTCATATGCGTGACGGATGCTCTTGAACAATTCAGCAGCTTGTGAATGTTTGCTAACATCAGGGTGATACTGCACTCACAACAATAGAATAGATGAGGTGGGTTGTTCGCTCAGGGCTTAACTAGAGACTTGATATCAGTGGCAAATTACTAATTTAAAAGATACTTCTTCCTTAAATATAGATTCAGGTAAAACACAAGCTTTCAAATATTCAACATGAAAAACCTTGAAGTGTCATGTTGCAAGCAGACCTACATGCAATGTAGCACAGGAGAAAGAGAGTATAATGTGTTTGAAGATAGAATTTAAAAGCACACACAAGATCTTCAACCCATTCAATTATTTAAGCAAAATGAGGGAACAAGGAGCTCTTTCTTAGGGTCAAAATTCTACTGCTTTACAACATTAATCAACATAAACAAGCAAATGTCTCCACTAATAAGAACAAATTGGGAACTATGCATTGCAATGTATTACTCCCTTCAACTTCGATCCTTTTGCAAATAGAACAAGAGTCAATTTTCCCATATTGAAAGTTTAAGGGCATTAATTTACCCATATTGAAGGGAATAATTTTCATTTTAACCTAATTTATTCAGTTATTTATCTGTTATTGATAGAAACTACAGAGATGAACAACTTTCTGCAGTCATGAATCCTGAGTATTGTGCCAGACAAGAACAACTTTCCCCAATATAATCTCGCCTTAGTTAAATGCGCAAATTTAGATCTAGCAAAAGGAAAAAAAAAAAAAAATCAGCAAATCTAAACTATCATTAGAGTTATGAAAGTGTTAAGAGACTCAAAGTGAGGTGGATGAAAGATGCATCTACTAATTGTCAAAAGAAAACTCAGGTGGGTACGTAAGCCTTGAAAAATCCTACAATTTGTGTACATTTCTTCCTATTCTTACATCCACCTGGCAGAGCGAAGTTGGAAATTTTTCCAACCAGAAATTGTCAAATATCTGCAAGCTTTACTTTTAACAATACAAAGCAAAGAATATGCCAGACGCCTTAGATATGATGCTACTGCCAAAGGAAAACACAGATTCTATATCAACAAGGATTAATCAAACCGTTCGTAATTGACTAATTCCTAATTTTTTTTTCACAAGGTATAGCAAATACTCAAAAGACATAAGTACAATTTATTAATTCACAAAGTCTCAACAAATTGGAATTTGGAAATCATCAAAAGTAAAAAAAGAAAAAATAGTAAAATACCTAGCAATTCATGATTCACGGCATATCACAACCAAACGAGAAGACTCTTTCAATCAAGCAACGACATCGACATTCAAAAACGATTCCATATCACATATTCATTTCAAATACACCAGAACAAAACGAAAGGAATCTCATCAGAATCCATAATTGGCGAATACCTTGCGGGCGAGGAGACGGTAGGCGCGTTTGATCTCGGCGGCGGTGGCGGTCTGAGAGACGCCGAGAACCGCATAGAGGCTCCGGCTGCCGCCGTTAATCGCCGCAGCCGCCGAGGAAGAAGATGATGCTGCGATGAATGGAGCCCACCGGAGCCGCCGGCGATGGCTGCGGGTCAAGATTGGAGGAGCGGCGGTGCCGGGGGAGAGGAAGGGATTCGAATCGGCGACAGAGGAGGTGGCGCTACCGTAGGGCGCGACGGAGATGGGTCCCGTGAGAAGGTGCGACTGCATCGTGGTTCATGTATTAGCAGAAGCTCTACTATAGTCACTGACGTACTACTTTGAAAGATAGATAACGCCGTTACAGTTAAGATTTTGTGTTAGAGATGAGAGGCTATTGACCGAGCAGCACAAGACACCTGCATCACAAAAACCTCCTTTCTTTTTTGTTGTCAAAAGTAGGATTTGTTGTAAAAAAGTTATATTATTTATATTTATAATATATGAGGTGCTGTATCGATTTATATTTTATTTATTATTAGATGGAGTGTAGATCCTATTTAAATATGATTTATACTATGTTTAATGATAAATAAGATGTGAGTTGAAAAAGTGTTCCACACATTATAAGTACAAATAACATTTTTTCTATACAAAAATATAATATAGAGTATCCGTATCTTTTAATTATTTATGACTAAAAATGTGTCACATGTTCAACTATTCCAACTTATTAAAATTTATAAAATCAAATATTTAATCACAACATTTGAAAACAAATAGGTATCGATGGAAAATTTTTTTATAATCTAACAAAAATATCAGCATTTTTTTTTTTAAGTTTAACTTTGATATCGTAATTAAAGACGAGAGAACTACTATTTTTACATCCAAAAATCTATTTTGTTTAACAAATTTATCAAAACGATAAGTGACCTCCATTTTTGTTAATAAGAGTTAGTATCATTAGTCCACTTTTGGTCATCAAATGACCGAACCGATGTCCTTCATCAGCAGATTTTGTTCACTTTTCCTGCTCAATCTTGTCAGTTCATGTACATATGGTTGAATTCTCCTCTTTCAACAGGTTATAATAACATAAAAAGTTGGCAAGTCTTTCCATGTGCCACATTTATTTATTGTTCTTTTGATATCTTTGCTCTTGAATTGAAGCGTGACACTTAAGATGACGTAGTGATGTAGTATACTACCTTCCGTATAGTTGATTTGATAGAGGAAAAGAGACCGTGCTTCCCTTTTTTGTCCCTCTACCAAGGGCAAATGTAATACACAAATATTAGAGTTATCATCCTAAACAATTGTCATCAATAGTGTCCCACCATATTTATCGTACAAGTGGGTGCAATCAGCTGTAATGAACAATTTGCAATATTTAAACACTTCTATGCATGGCAGAAATGTCTTGAACAAATGATGGGACATCACATAACTATGGCCGAAACAATTTCTCATATAATATGGCAAAGTCAATAATTGGCCTTGTGTACCTAGCATATAAAACTGCTAACCTTGCAGCTATCTCAGAAGCTCATTGTATGATTCTTCCTAGTCATTACAAATCTTATCAATGGCCTGTTGCTTGGTGAACCATACCTTTCTATATAATGTCTTGAACCGGTACCTCAACTCCACCGACCCTTGTAGCACTTTAATGGGTATCGTCATATCAGCTTGCACCATGGGGAAGATGCTGACGCAAATAAAATTAATATCTAGTTAGGGGTGGTCTTGCGAAAACAATATGAACACACATATGTTCTCTCCATTGTACTCCTTTTTTTTTTTTGTGATACAAAGCACATATACTTCAATTAAACCCATCGAAAAACTTCATGCATTTGTTATGGTATTTTACTTGGTATACTTTTATCTAAATAAATCTTTGAATGTTGGAGCTTTTAACCACAAACAATACAACTTCCTTATCTGGAAATTGTTGCCCGACTTGCAACTCATTGTCTCTCCTTAACCACAAAACTTCATGAACACTTGTAGGCCAAATATCAGGTCCACTAAACCTTGCAAAAGTGTTCTAATGCATTGCTTCCCAACTCAAAGACACATAATGAACAGGCCACTTTTGAGATTGAGATTGAGGTTGGTTTTGAGACCTCAACGGTTGGTATTGGCCTGGGCAACATTCTTTGCCTCCTTATCAAGCCCTTCATCGCCGTCTCTATCAAATGGCACTTCAAACAATTCTTCCTTGTCATCTATGTGATCAACATAAAACTCAAAACCCGCAAGTCATCTCAAACCAATGGCTCCGCAATTTACCCTACAAGTTGTGCAAAGTTTGGAGCACCCATCACATCATCTTCATTCTCACTCCAACGATCTAAGTTCTGCATATGATCACAGGGCACCTCAAAGGTTAGGGAGCCTTTGACTAGTTGGGATTTATGGTAAATAGTTGAGTGCAATAAAATGGAGTGGAAATAAGTGGAGTAAGATTGGCATTATTATTCCACTTCATTGTTTGGATATTCTAACAATAGAGTGAAGAATCATTTTATCTCATTGTTTGGACATATCAATTGAATATATATAACATAATTGTTATAATTGTAAGATATTATTCCTAATTCCTATAATATCTTTGTAGTAAATATATTATATGTGTATTTATTTTTAACTTAAAAGGATAAAATAGTAAATTTTTAAAATAGTAAAGAAGAGCAATTTTTGTTCCATCTCATTCTCCACAATTTGGAGGGAGAAAAATGAGATAAAATTGCGGTATTGAATGGAATGAAATTCATGTTTCCCTATTATATTCTCTCCAATTTTATTATATTGAAACAAAGGAGCTCAATAAAATTTCTTTTCTTTCATTCCACTCCACCTTATTTTATCAATCCAAACACACCGTTAAACAATGATGTTCTACCAAATGAAGTACATGTCTTGTAGGATGATGAATAACTCCATGATATAAATCTCTTGACATTGGGCACTCAAAAATTTTACAGTTGTTACACCAAGAAAATTTTGAATTCTCGTGGAAATTGGGCTGAAAGTTTAGATGATATCTATAGGGAGGGGAAAAGGAAAAATCGTTCTTTAAAACATTAAAAATATGATATTTATGCCAAAAAGATGTTGAAAAAGAATATTTTTCTAAATAATTTTTTTAATTTTTAAAATGGTAAAACCTCCTAATAATGAATAGCTTATTTCTCTTTTTCTCTCTCTGTGTTTTTTTTTTAAGGTCAGATTAGCTTATTTATCTCAAACGAGTTGAAATGCCTCACATCAATTAATTTCTTTAAAAAATAAATTAAATTTTCAGATTGATTCATTGGGATTTAAAAATCTAACTGTGATTCATCTCTTAACAAATTAGTCTATTTGTTAACTCATCATTTAAATATTTGACAAAAAATACACATGATCCATTAAATTGTTGATTTGACTATCCATTAAGGTAAAAAATGATATATTACTAATTTCTTTCATTGAAATTTCTTCTTTTCACTAAGTGTGCTTATGCATCTTCAAATCTTAATATCATGCATTACATATTTTCTTTTTTATTTTCACATCTCTTGATAATTTAGCGAGTCACACATGTCTTTTAGTCAAATATTGAAACGATTAGTTTATAAAGGGACTAATATGTCATCTTTTATAAAAGAAATAAAAGATCATCATGATAAGACATTCAAACCATAAGGAATCAATTTGTCTTCCACAATTAAGTGTAATCAACTTGAAAATTTAGTCTGAAAATGGGAAAGAACCTACTTCAGGTTATGACAAATGAAAATTTTCCTTGCAATGAATGCCTGCTTTTAAATTTAAATTATTTATTTTAATAAAATTTTATACTTGACTGATTAAATAAATATAAATAAAAAAAACTTGACATAAGTTTTATAAATTTAAAAATAAAAAAAGCGCCCAGAAAAGTGTGACAGGGTTAGGTCCCCACTAGAAACCAGAGACACAGACTGCGTCATGAGCAGTGCGTGGTCCGTGAGAAGGAGGGGGGTAAAGGAATAGGGAGGGAACCAAGACAACCAGCCACACGCACAATCACTAATCACAAATAAATAAATAAAATATATTCATATATACTATTATTATTAATAAAGAGAATTTACTTTTATAATTATTTTTTAATATTTTCTATTTTTATTTAATTTTATTTTAAAATTTATAAATTCAAATTTTACTCATATTTTTTCTTTTTTTTCACTCATTTCTTTTGTTTTTTTAAAAAATATATCACTTTAAATCATTTACAAACAAAAATAATATTTAATAATTTATTATTATAAAAATATCTAATTTATTAATATTTAAAAAATAAAAGATATGACCTAACTAACACTTTAGTTCCAATGACGTCGGTAGTAATTCACCAATCAGAATTCAGGACAGAAGGAAAAAAAAGGCGCGAGTACTGTCTAGATTCATTCTTTCGTTAATTTCCTCGAACCAAACCCGACAAATCAACACACTGCCTCGAATGACTATAATCATCTCTTACCAATCCTATGTCTTCGCCTTCGCCTTCGCCTTCGCTTCACCACCCCTTTTGTTTCTCTCTCTCTCTATTTCTCTCTCTGCAGTTTGATGACAAACCAGACTAGGATAACCTCAATATCACACCATAGCTCTCAGATTCATCAGCGCACGGCTTCCTGGTACTCACTCTCATTCTCTTCTCTCCCTTTTTTCCTTTAAAACTTGCTTTTTTGCTTAATGGGTGGTGGTTATTTGTCTGGTCTTTCTGATATTCGTCTCACAAAAGAAAGCATGCGATCAAATGACATGGAACGTTGGACATTGTGATAGTAATGCTACTAGCGAGAAAAGACAAAATTTTCCTTGGTAGGGACTCGTTTGTTACTTGCTATGGGAATAGGATCATTGGATTTTAGGAGCACTTATTGAATCGAAAATGTGTATTTTGGGGAGACATGGGGGCTTTTATAACACTTAGAAATGACATGGAAATTCAATAAGGGGATGTGTAGCGTACAAGTTTCAAAAATATGAGAATGTTTTGGTAATGAATAATGATTGGCCATACCAACAATACTTTAGTTTTCTATGTAGAAAAAGTAAAGGCCCCTTCAGGGGAATAATGGGTGTTGGGCCTCATCTACACAACGAATTTGATCATTGAGTTTGTTGCTTGCAGGATTGGCATGAATTATATATATATAAAGAAAGTAAAAGTCATGTAACTAGTTATTGCTACGAATCTGATTCAGGAATAGGCCTTTTCAAATTTGAGTGTGGGTTTTGCTCTGTATTTTTAGTCCACTATTTTGTTTTCTTTTTTTCCCATGTAAGATGTCATCACAATCCTTGTGGAAAGCTTTACTAAGTACAATGTATGTAGACACTGTTTTTATCAAACAGTGTATATGTCTTTGTTGACACAGAGAAAAGTGGGTGCAGTGAGATCATAAGTCCACTATCTAAAATTGGAGCACTTAGTGGTACTTTCAACTTTCTAGTTTCTAGTTTGTGCCACCACGTATTGCTTGCCCTGATGATGCATTTACTAAGTCTCTTGCATGTTTGGTTAACTTGTCATACAATCATGCTCTTCTATTCTAAGATCCTCTTTTCTTTTGTTATGATTCAGCAGTACTCCATGAAATGCAATTGTTAGATTAATATTTATCCATAGGGAAGACTAGAGGAATTGTTTGCAATGTCAACTCTGAGCAATTCAACAAATATATTTTGGCAAGAATGTCAAATAGGAAAGCCTGAGAGACAGAAGCTACTTAACCAAAAGGGATGTGTTGTATGGATTACAGGACTCAGCGGATCTGGTTTGTATTTCTGACTTTTTATTGCTTACATTTTGTTTAATAGTGGATTAGGACGTTCTTTTACTTTTTGGCATGGGAAGCATTGTGTTGTTGCTACTTGAGTTGTGATGCTTAAGTTATCGATTATGTTTTAGATGCTACTTGAAGATTCCCCTTTAACTTGACTTTTTTGTTTTGGTCTTCCCATCAACTTGACTTGGTCAGCAGGTAACTATTGTCTGTCTTATGGCATGGTAATTTACCTTACACATTTTCTTTCATTCTCTTTTTGTTTTAATTGTTACTGAAAACATGAATTAAACTGCCAAAATGCTCCTCTTATTCCTGCATCTGTTCTGCTTCAAGCAAATAATAATAATTTTCTTAACTTCTGCTTTTTTATAACAAACTCTGCCACTTTTCACAGCATACAGTAAATTGGTTCCTTATTTGAGTCACTTGATTATTAATTTAAGCAGCTTGGCTGGTCCAATCCAATCTTTGTATTTATGTTACTGATGGACATTTCTATGTACAAACAACACTGGTGGGCCATTCATCCCTGTCATAAATGGGATATTGAAGTTATAAATTATTTGACTAGTTTTAACCTTTCCCAGACAATATATGTGAATTGGATGAGGTTTTTTTTTTTTAATTTTTGTTCTAGTATATTTCTAAAAACTTATGGTATAAGCAGATTGTGAACTTACTCAAGACCAGGAAATTTACAGAGAAACTAGGAATACTAGTGTTTTCCACTATATTGATTCTTGCAAATTGTAACCATCCTCTGTGCTGATCTAAATTACTACAGTGCACAAATGGTATCCTGCCTATGTATGTACCTATTGTCCATTCTTTGTCTGTGTCCATTTTAACATTTCCATAATCATAAAGAGAAAGGTCGCCATAGCCCATAGGGTTCAAACTCTCCGCAAGATTTTGAAATTGTTCCATCTTATTCCTTTTACATCACAGTTAAGTCATTAAGTCATGATGCATTATGTGTTTTTCTTGAGTAACTTGTGAATTATAAACTATAAGAATGCAGGACACCAGCATATAGTGCAGTCTTCGAATAGATGAAGTGCTTGACTAATTGTTTGTCTAAAGTGCTTGCAACATGCCACATTGATTGTTTTCTCAAATTTTCAGGAAAAAGCACATTGGCATGTTCACTAAGCAGAGAACTGCATTCAAGGGGAAAGTTATCTTATGTCCTTGATGGAGATAACCTTCGGCATGGACTAAACAAGGATCTTGGTTTTAAACCTGAAGACCGTACTGAAAATATTCGCAGAACAGGTAAGCTTGTCCCTGGCAAAAAATTCTTTAAGGAAATGGAGTAACAGGAGCTCTGTAGTTAGTTTTATCATGATAAATATCAAATTCCTTGGTAGTCCTTGGAACAGACCTATTAATAACTGTCCATGTATTTTTGTAAATTTAAAATTGTGTAATTGAATCCAAAGGCCGACTCCACCTAGTGGGACATGGCCTTCTATAGTTGTTGCATAGTTGAATAAAAAGGATAGGTCTGATTGACATACTGTTATGTCATCATTTCTTTGGTGCACCGTTTTTCAGAAGTTGAAATATGGCAAGAACTATCTGTTGGGTCAGATTTAACTTCATTAGATGTTTCAATAATACAGGTGTTTGCAACAGGAAGCAACTAGGAGTATTTAAACCAACTTTACTAATCCAAAACTGACAATTGTGTGAAATTGTAGTACTTTTCTGTTATGTGATATGTATATAGCTGAAATAGATATGTGAATGCATTTGGTTGTCAGGTCATCAGCACTTACAGTTGTTGCAGTTATAAGCCTAGCTGTTGTGTGTTCAGAAGTCTGATGCATATATGTTTTCCAACTTGGTTTCACTGATCAGAAAATTATTTAATCCAGGAGAAGTGGCAAAACTCTTTGCCGATGCTGGTCTAATATGTGTTGCCAGTCTGATATCTCCTTATAGAAGAGATCGGGACACTTGCCGTGCCATGCTGCCTCATGCCAATTTTATCGAGGAAAGGCTTCGTTTGGCATTTCCCATTAGTTATATATGCTGTTCTGGATGATATTTGATCGTGGAACTATAATTACAGGTTTTCATGAACATGCCTCTAGAATTATGTGAGGCACGAGATCCAAAAGGCCTCTATAAGCTTGCTCGTGCAGGAAAGATCAAAGGTTTGCTTTTTGTTTTACCTGCAAAGGCTCCCCCCCACCCCTCTAAAGTACAGAAACTGGAACTGAGACAATGTACGAAAGAAAAATGGAAATGAAGGAAAACCAAAATGAAGTTTGTTCTGCATTGTTCCCTGGTGTCGAATTCGAATGCAATATCCAAAGGATGCATTTAAGCCAATGATTTTGTCTTGTACTTGATTTTGGAGTTAACAGTTAGTTTGGATCATAAATCTTTGTGGTTGAGTCTTTTAGATTAAGCAATTTGACTTCTGGCTAAAGTATAATTCAGTAAGGTTAGTTTGACTTGACAGCTTTGTGATTTTTTGTATTAATCTTAAACTGAAGTATATTGCTGAAGATTTAGCTGTAGTTTGGCTCATGATAAAATAGGATTATATATTTTATTTAATTATTCTGATCTGGTCATTTGGAGTTAATCGGTAATCACTGAATTGGGATGAACACTAGAGTGAGTGCTTTTATCTGAACTTGGAAAACTTCATATTACAATTAGCCTATTTTCTTTAAATGTGGAAAATTTTTACCTTGGTAATCAAAATAATTTTATATGACAGCACTAGTCATAGTCATAGGCCGTATGAGGTTGTCTTCCATTAGTGGTTATTGCAGTTGGGAAATACATAGTTGAAAATTGGTAGCGTGTGACGTTGATGATAAGGCTGTTTGTCACAGTTATCATTGTTATGGCAACAGGCTGGTTAGTTATGGGGTAACGTTATTCGTACTCATCCTTTCTGAGACATCATACTGACATACTTTCATCTACCATTAAATAAGATGCGGGTCTCAAACTAAGTGGGGTTCATATCTCATCCAACGATAAATAGGAGTGCGTTGGCATGGTGTCTCATAAATAATGAGTATAAATAATATTTCTCCAGTTATAGTCCACTGATATGATGAAAATTTTCAACTCCTATTATGTTTTATTTTTCGGGGTTCAGGGCTTGCATTGCATCTTATCTTAACTTGAATAGCTTTCTTGCATTGTCTTCATGCCGCCTGTTTTGACACTTGCTTTGAATTCAAACATTGCTTAAAACCATGTCTTAAATTCTGACTTTTGAAATTATTTTTCTTCTTTTGAGCTCTACTTTGTGGCCCTTTTGAACTAACTGAGAAATTACACAGGTTTTACTGGCATTGATGATCCTTATGAAGCACCCATAAATTGTGAGGTATGTGTTCATCATGAAGGATGGAGCTATTGAAATGGTTCACTTGTTAGGGCACACAGAATAAAAACAGGAAATAGAAACAAACCAAACAGACCCTCATCTTTTGCTGTGCCTGATGTATGTATTATTTTTTCCAGATAGAAATAAAGCAGGAAGATGGAGTTTGTCCAACGCCCACTGTGATGACTGGACAAGTAGTTTCTTACTTGGAGAAGAAAGGGTTTCTTGCATGTTAGGTATATACTGCAGTTGTATCAATTGGCTGATCCTCTTTAACATTATCTAATATTAATATTCTCTAATTAGAGTGATTCTTCTTAATGAAGTTACATGAATTATGTTATTTTAACCACCCAAAATGAGGTGTGTAGAGACACTCACTTAAATTCAAGGGTAGAAAACAAGATCTCTTTGCTTTAAGTAAGATCCACATGAAATTTAAGGATGGAGAATTGTGTTGATATGATGTCCAATATATTAAGTGTTGAAATAAGATTTCTTGAAGTTACAGGTGCGGGCTGGGACAATTGTGATGAGAGGATAAGTGGAATTGTAAAGATCATCAACTTTAAATGACTTTTAATTGGACAAATATTATTCCAGTTTTTAAGAATATTTATAAAAGAGTTGATACTATTTAAATAACAGGTGCAGTATTTAATATATTAGACATTCAAAATGTCAATTAAGTGTTATAATTTTCATTTAGAAGTTAAAACCTTCCACGTTGATTCGTCAACGGTGCCTTAAAAGGTCATTTGCTTTTATTCTTTACAACTGATTCCATGGATCGATAAATGATAAGCTCGGGATATTTTTCAGAGTCATGATACGATGATCTTCTCTTCAATTTGTTGATCTCCATCTAGGCAATTTTACAAAGAATGTGACTTTGTTGATCCTATATCAGATATTTGTGAAATTATTCTGCACCTCAAAGATTAAGGCTCATAACTCACAATCTGCTCAGAAACTTATCTGCTCTCAAGCTTGATATGGTTGACCGTGACTCAGTCGTTTTGAGAATTAAAATAATATTTAAGGATATTTCGTTGATGCCCATCGATAATTTTAAGAGTACCAATAGCTATTAACAATGAGTGGTTAATATTCAATTGCAAACTCCACTATTTTTAAATGTGTTTCTTATTTTTTTTAAGCTTTCAAATTTTAGCATAAGTGGCTTAATCTTAACTGTTAATCTTTATAAGGCATAGATATTCTTAAAAAAAATGAGGATATCGAGAGAGAAAAAAACTGTTTCCTTTTCATTAAAATATGTAAATGTATTTTATTAAGACTTTACGGATAGGAATGAAATATAAAAAAAGGACTAGAGAGAAATATTTTTTTAAAAACAAGCAACTTCTTGTTTCTGATATTTTCAATTTGACACTACTTTGATCAGGTTAAAAAACCTTTACCTCAATTTGATTATAACAAAATCTGTTATATCCATTTAGCTCCTAGACTTTTTATTTTGATATTAATTTACTCTTAATATTTTTTTAATTAAATACTATTAGGATAAAATTGATGTCAAATTAAAATTGTTAGGATAAAAATATTATTTACTAAAAATATATATAATTAAATTCTTTGCCTAAGACTTATGGTTAAATATAATTAAGACTCACAAATATAATAATCAAATAAAGCTAAATCCCCCTCTCTTTTTTTCCAGAAAGCTTTATTTATATATATGTATCTATTTGTTGATCCCGGCTCTCACGGCATCTGATTCAAAAGCTTGGTCCAACTCCAAAGCAATCAAAATTGGCATCATTCTTCTATTGATAACAGTTCCAACCTTCCAACAAAGTTCCTCACCCAACCAATTATCTGAAAATTAGAGAGTTTGGACTTTGATTATGTTATTATGGTTATTCTTAAATTAAATTAGTACCAACTTAGCACGCATCGACAAACGACTGTACCTGTACCAATCTAGCGGAACGGAACCAGCGAACAAACACATCAAACAGACCAAACGACAAGGCAAAGGAGCGAGTAAGGGCGAAAGGTACCAAAGCAAAGCAACCCCCCGAAAACGACGACGTAATTCGGAACCTGGGAAGAAAAGAACAGATCGGAACAAAGGGGGGATGGTGTTGAACAGCAGCGTGGCGATGAGGGTGGCTCACGTGTCAGCGAATGTTTGTCAGTACATAGCGTGCAACCCCGAGAGGCTCAGCAGCGACGCCGTTTTGAACCTCCTCTTCTGTGTCCCTCTCCGACCCCTCCGCCGCTTGGCCCTTTCTTTATGGTCCTACCTTGGCTACGACCCTCCACACTCCGATTGAATCGAAAAACCGTAATACGGTGAATGGACGAATCTGATTGATTATTGTATATTATTATTATTATTACTGTTATCATTGTTGTATTTGTAATGTGCTTACTTGCGCTTTCTATTTTGTTTGGTTCTATGTTTGTCAAAGGGTGTTTTTTTTTTTTTTTTTTTTTTTTTTTTTTTTTGCGTTCATGGCCTTTCCTTGGTATTTTAAATTTGATCGATGATGATGAGCTTCAAGATTTGACATTGTTCCTGCTTGGGAACAGATCTGGAAAATCCTTTATTGTAAATGGGCAAATTTCGTAGAGGATTTTGAGTTAGAGAATCAAATTTTGTACATGATAGAGAGTTCCCATTGTGATTCTCTTAAATCTCCACCTTCTTTGCTGCAATCAAAATGTTCCTCTTTTTTTCTCTCCATGGTTATTGTATCTGGGTTTTGAGTGTGTCTCTGAGTTTTTCATTTTATATTTTTCATTGTTGTTTTTAAGGGGTCCGTATTTTATGTGTCAATGTGACCCCACCTCCAAATGCGCAAGTTATAAGGTGGGCCTCAAGATATAAACTTTAATATTTATCATGGGTTTTTTATTATTAATCATTAGATGACGATCATTTAAATGATATGATTTAATGATTAATAATAAGGAATTTATAATATACCTAAACATCACCTGTTTCACTCAGATATAGATCAAGGGCAGCATGAGTTTAGCTACACTGACTGAAGCACTGAGCTGGTAGCTTTATCATGTGTTTTGCTCCTAAGTAATTTGTTCATGGAACTTGGCTTTATTAGGCACTCTTAATTTACACTTAGGATGTGTGAAGTGAAACATTTTCATTAGAGAGCTTATCTGTAATTGTTTTTTGGGTAAATTACATTTATCTTTCCTGAGGTTTGTTGAAATGTAACAAACACTCCTTTTATTTGTACACCTGACATTTACCTCTCCTTATTTGCTAAAAAACCCAACACAACTTTAAGACTCACAACAAAATTACCTTTATACCCTTTTTACTTTTATCAACCCAAACATACCTATCCATACAAACTTACTGAGCCACCCACGACCTTCCCTTCTTCTTTCCCTCACCACAACAACCTCCCCATTCCCCACAAACCCAACAACTTCCCTACCCTCTTCGCCCTCCAAAACCAACAACAACCACCACCACCAAAACACAATGCCGCTATCGATGATTAATTCTATGTCGATATCAACAAAATCATCGGCAGTCGCGCCCTCCCTGGCATCGCCGCAATAGAATACCTCATTGAGTGGAAAGACGGCCATGCCCGTTCCTGGCTCTCCGTCGACTTCATCGCCAAGGACGTCCTCTCCGAGTACCAGTCCCCTGATGGACCGCCGCCAAGAAAGTCGACGATGCACCCTCCGCCGCATCCTCGACTGGGACGACGGTCGCAACATCAACACCTCAACTCTGACGGCCGCACCGCCCTCCTCTTTGTCACCGAGCTCAACTGAATCCGGTGCCGACCTCGACCACTGCGACAATATCGAAGGCCTCACGGCGCTGCACATGGCGGCGGGGTATGTGAAACCCAGCGTCGCAAAGTTGTTGCTCGATCTCGGTGCGGATCCGAAGGTAGAGGACGATCGTGGGAGAACGACGTTGGATCTGGTAAAGGAGATTCTGAAAGCAACGCCGAAGGGGAATCCAATGCAATTTGTGAGGAGAATCGGTTTGGAAGGTGTGGTTAGGGTGTTGGAAGGTGCGGTTTACGAGTACATGGAGGTGGAGGAGATTCTGGAGCGGAGGGAGCAGGGTGAGAATTTGGAGTATCTTGTGCGGTGGAAGGACAGTGGAGTCAATTATTGTGTTGAATGAAATTGAACGAAATGTACAATTTGATTATTAATTATTGATTTAGATTATTGTTTGAGCTTGAATAAATTTTGAGGCTCTTGAATGTGTTTGTGATCTTTGTTTTCCTTATTGAAAATGAAACAAACAAGCTTATCATATGATTGATGGTGGTTGCAATACCAAAATATACTATCGCCGCGGGTGGCTCAGTGTTAAGGAGGGAAACAGAGAGAGAGAGCGGGTAGAAGGTTTGGGTTGATAATAGTAAAAAGGGTATAAAGGTAATTCTTTTGTGAGTGTTAAAGTTGTGTTGGTTTTTTAGCAGATGATGGGAGGTAAATGTCAGATGTACAAATAGAAGGGGTGTTTGTTACATTTCAACAAACCTCGGGGGAGGTGAGTGTAATTTACCTCTTTTTTCTGATAAACAGCTTAAGTGTAATTTATCCCTATATAAATAGATTTGACTTATCTAAAATGAGGAGATTAGTAAAGTAGGAGAGTGATTGATTAATTACTTTTAGATCATACAAAACCTGCACCCAAAGCCACAAATTAGTACCTGATATTTTATTACAAATCTACAATTGCATTTGTATTTATTGAAGATTCCAAGGATGGACACCTATTAGGTGGAGAGAATGGAAGGATTGTGTCTAGGGTTTTTCACCCAAATAGAATAAAATAGCTAATTAATTATATAAATTCTAAAACTGATATTTAATTATAGGAATGCAAACTTTTAGCATATACATGGGAGATCACGGTAACTTACAACAATTCTGTTAAAGATTGCTAATAAATATGGAATTGTGGGAAGTGATCCACACACGGGTCATTTTCAAGAGTTTCCTTTTTTTTTTTTACACTCTAGTCTTAAAGTGTTGATAAGTAGTTGAAATGGCGAAAAACAATATTTACCACCTTGATGGCCTAACCTACATCGTGGGAAAGATAGAGGAAAAAGCAAATTTTTTTATTTTATAATTTATTTGTCTTTTTAACTTAGGTCTAGGGTTTGAAATTAGGGTTTAGGCTTTACTTAGTCTTTGTAATTAGGTAGTAATTATAGTGGGAGGATGTAGGGTTTTGTTAGGGTTGTAATTAGGTAATAATTGTATATAGGATTAAAAGTTTATTGCAATTAGTATATAGGAACGATTAATTAATTAATTAGAGTTAGGGATATGTTTATATTAGGAATAATGATGGTTTGTATGTATAATAATAATTAAGTCAGTGTATGTTAGCACATTCTTTAATAATTATTAAAGTTATTTTTGCATTACTTTACTAATTATTTAGTATGATATCAAAGTATTTTTTTTATATCAAATTTATATAGCTTGATTGAGTGTTGCATCATAGGCGTGCTAGGCCCGTGGTGCCTCACGATACTATTACTTAAAATAAATTTAAACTTACATTATACATGTAAAGTTTACTCATAAAACACCTTGTGGTTGGTTAAATTTATTTTCACTTTTATTTTTTCAACTATCAATATTTAGAGTTCACATAATTTTAAATTTCAACTAATATAATTTGAACAAGATCAATTTATTATATGGGTAATGCTGTTATAGTTTTTTTTTTTTTCCATTCACAAATCACAATACTTAAATTCAATACCTTATTTCAAGAGAATACATTTCAAAGTATCAAACCATTTGAACTAAGAAGCCATTAAAACTAGACTGGTAATGAGATATTTTGATAATTTATCATGATATTATAAGTTTAAACTTCATTTTTTATATGTAAAAATAAAAATTGAACTAATAAAGGGTCGATACATTTTCATAATTTACTACCAAGTAAGTTCCTTATTTGAATCATTAACATTGTTGGTAAAATTTGTCAAGGTTACAAGTTGCTTTCCTCACAACAATCAACGTATTATTAAGTTATATACAATACTTTTTACAAAGATAAGAAAAACCATTTTAGAAAATAAGTTTAAGTTCAATTTTTAAAAACAGAAAAACTTATTTGGCAATTTAATTTCAAAAATAATTTTATAATAATAAAAAACAGAAAACCTGTTTGGATAATTTTTTTAAAAAATGACTTTTAAAACTATAAAAATAAAAAACTGTATGGCAAATTACATTACTATAAATGAAAAATTTTACCTATTATATTTTATAGATAACTAGTCATTTGACCCATGTGTTGCATCTGGTGATAATAATAAGTAGTTTATTGACTATCAAGGAAAACAAATAATAATTTATTTAAATATATCTTATAGAAAATTGAATATATAAATTTATTTTAAAAATAAGTTAAAAATTAAATAAATGGAAAAATTATAAATATCCCATTTTATTTTATATTTTATTTCGAATATCATGTTTATAAAAATGAAAAAATCTCAGTAGATGACCTATAACTAATAATAAAGATCCTATTTTATGAATATTTTGGACATTTCGAAAGTTGAAATTGTTAAAAAATAAAAGAGAATAAGTAGATAATTTAATTATATCATGAGTTATTTATAGGAATAACAATGGGTATCCATGAGAAAGGGGACATATTTCATGCCCCCGTCTCGAAGAGCATCAAAGAATAAAAGAGCATCAAAGAAGAATTGTGGCATACTTGAATTTTCTAACCTGGAAATTCTTAGTCCTTAATATAAATCACAAAGAAGAAAATTAAAGAATGAAGTAAATTAATGTATTTTGAGAGAACTAATAGATAATGAACAAAGAGAAATGAAAAATATGAACATATGAGAGGAAGAATAGAAGAGAAAAGAAAGATGTGGAATACAGAGAAGAAACAAATGAGGTATTAGCATTTCATACTAAAGTTTTAAGTAGTAGAGATCTTAGTAACAAATATTGTAGACTCTAAGAGAAGTTAAACATTTTTATTTCAATGAGTATAAGTAGTCATTTTTTATAGCAATGAATATATTACTGATTCTAGTAGTAATTTAAGGGGTTTATACTTCGATTATAGCGAACTTTTTTAGTAGCAATAGTTTTTGTTTCCCTTTTTTTTTTGCACTAATCTGATTGGCTTCTAATTTGTTGTGGAATAGAAATTAAATAGTCTATTGAATCCAAAACTCCAAACATCAAGGTGAATTCAAAATTTAAAATTTTGTAATTAATGTGGAAAAACTTGTTTTTAATTGAAAAAAATATTATAAAGAAAATAGAAAAAGATGTGTATCACATGAATATCTAATTTTAATGTTAAATAATTCAGATTGACATATTTTAATTAGTTATATCATTTAAATTAAGAATTATAATGGTTTGAAGTCCAATATTTAATGTAAAATGTTTATGTTGTATTAATGACATAGATATGAAAGTAATTTTTATAACAAAATAATTAATAATCAAAGTTATAAAAATTGTGGGTTATAAGTTGCTTTATGAGCGACACTTGTAAAACTTTCCCTAGAATGAGTCTAGAATATTAGTATCATAGATTATAGATTATAGATACTTTCCATACATACTTAATAAATAAAGTTTTAATACAACTTCTTATTCTAAAAATAATCTTAACACAATTTTATGTCAATTTACATTTATAAATCCATTTATAAGCTATGCTTGATTTTTTTTATAGCCACATCCAATTTCCAATTTGGTTGTCTATCTCTATTTAAAAAAAAACAAGAGAGGAGTTGTCTTACTCTGAGCATCCTGAATAGAGTTAAGAGCAAAAATCACAAAAACCCAGAAAATTGAAAAAGAACAATATCATGAGTAGTATATTCTTTTCTTTCTTTCTAGATTTTGTTATTTGATTTTGATCATCTTCAGTTACAAATCACACACGCACACACATAGAGTTTCTGTTTGTGAATGTTCTTAACACCCATACACAGCACACACATACATCCCTCATATCACAAACTAAACACATATACCCAAACTTTGTAATCAACAGTGTCACAATAATCACAAACTTCAATTCCAAATCAAAACCCAAAATCACAAACCAGATGAAAAACAAATACAACATCAAATTACCATCACTAACACTGGCGGGGCCTTCTTCTCCATCGCGCAAGGTTGTTGCGGTTTTTCTCGTTCCTTTTTCTTGTCTCGGACCTTTCCATCACAGCCGCAAACCGCCGCATCGAATCTGCTCATTACAACGTTTGGTCGATCACCCCTCCGCGGTTCCCATCATGCCTTGCGATGGCTCTGCACCAATGGTTCTTTACTCTTCCCTTCTTGAGCTCTTTTAACAACTGATCTGCTGGTGCATCGCGCGGTGGTACCAATTCTTTCCTCAACCACAAATAGCCACAAGCCACCATAAAATTGTAGATCTAGTCGCCTCCACCTCCGGCAGCATTCTCCCTTCTGCCACCTATCCCCAGCGCCACCAACCCTCACCCGCGGTCACCATGAGCTCCACAACCACTATCAACGACCGCGCGAACTACACAACCACCATCAGCGGCAATACAAACTCCACAACCCAGTCGATTCTTCCTTCCATTTTCCAAGCCGCCACTGGATCTGCCTTTCACATATCGTGGTGCTAGGTCTTCGCACAACCGGTGCCCAGATCTGGTCTTCTATGTAACACTCTCCCAAGTATAACGTTATCCTTAAGTCATGACATTGTATTCAAGAGTTGTTACTTATAACATAACGGACCTTTCTTAAATATCTATGGTAGGGTCGACTAACACGTGTAATAACTAAGCGTAATCTATTAAAATATATGACAAAGAAACACAATCTTTATTTATTACATAGCTAAGTACAAATGGAAGCTCTACTATGAGCTTTAATACATATATGTTCTATATTACATTTACATACATATCCATTCTATTAAGTACAGCATAATAAAAGCATTAACTACTACACTATTGCAGTTTTGAGTTCTTTTACGGGGCAGCCTCATAGTCATCTGGTTCAACCTAGAGATGACACGGGAACACAAAACACATATAGGGGTAAGAATTCTAAAATTCTCAGTAAGGCATTCCCCAAAACATACACTGAAATTAATGTCATCATCATCGTCCTAGTCGCTTCGATTTATTAAGAAAATGTGAGCATGCAACATTTTTCAAGGTTCATTTTAAAGTTAAAAAACTATTCTTCTGAAGTGGGTTTCTTTTATCATTCAGTCACTTAATATACGCATATTATACTACTCAACATCAAGTAAAAGTAAATACTGCTAAATCACAACTTAAATATATTAGCTTCAATATCGATACTAAAATTCATTACTTTATACATAAAATAAAGAACTACTTGTAACAATTGCTATCTCAACTTGTCTTGACCCTTGACTAATCTTGTCACATCTAGGCGTTACGTATCGCCATCCCCAGCATGGCAATAATGGGTAATAGATTGTTTTTCAGGATTGAACTCATTCCTATACATGATAATTGGATTTACTTTCTCCAATTCTCACACAAACCTATTCCTAGCCAGGTTTATTTTCCCTGACTCAATTCAAGGGTAGTCAGGTTTACTTTCCCTAACAGACCGGATTTACTTTCTCCAGCCCAAGATAGATGATCTCATGCTTTTCTTGGTGGTCAGGTTTACTTTTCCTAACAGACCGGATTTACTTTCTCCAATCCAAGAAATACAATCTTATTTTTTTCTTTTGCATATACACAATTATAAGAAACATTTGCATATCTATGTATGCCTAACCTCATCAATAAGCTCACATACTCAATTATCCATATTTATATACTCATGTCAAACTAGTACCAAATACCATTATTTCATCAATGAGTTCATATAACATTAATGAGATCAAGTCATCAATTTCTCATCATCCTTTTTTGCTAATTCAGCATGCTGCCAGAATTTCAGTCATTAAGAAAATTATGATTAAATTGATAAACATCATTATAACAGAGCAAAAATAATTTTAAGAGACAATTCAATGTATCAATGAGCTCCTATAAAATTTTCAAAGCATGATAAGATCTCTAACTATATTTATAAAATTTCACAATCTCGAAGGTCAGAATTGCTCAGTTTTAGCCAACAGCCAGAAGTCTCAAATTTTCTAGCCTATCAAATTAGCTCAAAACTTCATAAAACAATTTAGGGCTCAACTTCAAGATGTCTTCAACCTCCTGTACAAATTTCAGCTCAAAATTCATTCATTTGCTAGGGTAATAAAATTAGACAATTTTAGTGCTACAAACTGGACTGTACAGGTAGAAACCTTGACCTATTTGGTTTTCCAATTTTTAAAAATAGAAAAAGTGATTAATATGAGCCAAGAAAATTAGTGGAAACTCTTCCATATGTTAGCTTCATCATATAAAAGGTTTAGCTGATAATCATGTCTTTAAATCAGTGAGAAAAATCAAAGTTTTTTAGCTGCTGACTCAAGAATGGGATTTCCAGCAACAAGCTCAGAACATGTTTTAAGAAAATAGCTTATCTAACTTCATCCAAACCCTCTACCAAAATTAATACATCAATATTCATGTATAATCATCAAGTAAAACTAAAACTTTCAGACTCAATCATTCAGCACATCTCATAGTAAAATTAGAAAGAAAAGTGGATGAGTAAAGTTTTACTTTGATGGCTTTAGTGATCTTGGCTCCAATAGTGATTCAAGATGGATTCCCTTCACTTCAAGACCTCCCAAACAGCACCTAAACCTCCCCAAAATAGTGATGTATGATGGCTCAAAGTGGAAGAATAGTGATGGATTAAAATTCTAATCGGTTAGTTTGAAAAATTATAAGGAGTGGAATAAGTTTTGTGAAAGGATCTTAGAGTTTTATCAAGTCTAGACTAGGAAAAATGAAGGTTGAATCAAGTCTTTTAAGCTTTTAACGAAATAGCATGGTGGCTGTACTCATAGGAGGAAGAACCGAGAATGATAATGGCTTAGTTGATAAGTTTTGATTTGTATTTATCTTATAAATGAAGTTTGGATATTATATGATATAAATAGATAATTTTTAGAGAAAGAAAATGAATGGATGGCTAGGATTTAATCTTGTAAATTAAGATTAAATCTTAACCTTTCACCAAGTCAAAATGGATATACATTATCCTTTTATAATGATTAAACTATATTTTGGTATTAGAAATCGCACATCGAAATTTTACCGAACAGGTAAAACACCATACTCTGGTAATCAAATGTTGCTCAAAAATTAATTCTAAGTATAAAATATTTATTCCTACCCATTATTAATCTTAATCCCATAATTGCTCAGTTTCGGGTATCTCCGGGCTCTAATTTTAGGGTAACGGTTGTCTTAGATAGCCTGCGGGACCCACAAGTTACCATTCGCATATTTTTTTTTATAGATCCATTGAATCGTCCTCATTATTTCTATGTCTGCCGAATTTTTAAAATTATGACTAGAAAAGCTCAAATTAATTTTTCAAATAATTTTGTAGGGTGTTACATTCTAGGTCTCATACCAAGCAACAGACAACACATCTTGGCGCTTCACTGGGTCGCGGGGCTAGCGTTCATAGCAAGCGAGTTGCTTGAGGCTTCACCAGTCTCAGACCAAGTGGCAGAAGGTGAATCTTGGTGCTTCATTGGTTGTGGGCCTAGTTCAGTTTGGCCTTGTTTGGTCTGGTCCGGCCTATTTTAGTATAATTTGGTTCGATCCAGTTCAGTTCGTTTCGGTCTGGTTCGATCCGATTCGGTCCGGTCTGGTTTGGTTGGGTCTAGTTTGGTCTGATCTAGTCCGGTCTAGTCCGATCCGGTTGGGTACGTTCAGGTCTGGTTCGGTCCCGGTCCGGTTCAGGTTGGTCCGGTCTGGTCTAATTTGATTCGGTCCGGTCCGGTCCGGTCCGGTTCAATTCGGTCTGGTTTGGTCTTGTCTAGTTTGACCCGGTCCAGTCCGGTTCGGTGCGGTTTGGTCTGGTCTAGTTTGGTACGGTTCGGTTTGGTCCAATTGGGCCCGTTTCAGTCAAGCTCGGTTTGGTTTGGTCAGGTCTGGTCTGATTCGGTCCGATTCAGTTCGGTCTGGACCAGTCCATTCCGGTCTGGTTTGGTTCAATTCATTTCAGTTTGGTTCAATCCGGTTTAGTTTGTTCTGATCTAGTTCTGTCCGGTCTATTCTGGTCTAGTTTAGTTTGTCTGATCTGGTCCGGTCCGGTCCGATTCAATTTGGTTTGGTTTGGTTCAATCCGGTCCTGTCCGTTTTACATGCGGTCGGATCCGGTTTGAGTGCAGTGCAGTCCGATCCGGTTCGGTTGATGCAGTGCGGTCTAGTTTGTTCTTTTCTGGTCTGATCCGGTCCGGTTCAGTTCTGTTTGGTCAGGTCCGGTCCGGTATGATCTAGTCCGGCTCTGTTTGGTTCAGTCTAGGTCAGTCTAGTTTAGTCCAGTCTGGTCCATTCCGGTACGGTCCGGTCCGTTCCGGTCCGATCCGATTTTGTCCAATCCGGTCCAGTCTTGTCCTGTTTGGTTTGGTCCGGTTCGTCCGGCCTGGTCTCGTCTGGTCCAGTTTGGTCTAGTTTTGTGCAGTTCGCTCTAGTTCGATTCGGTCTGGTTTTGTTCGATCTGGTTTGGCCTGGGCTGGTCTGGTTCGGTGTTGTGCGATTCGGTTTAGTCTGTTTTGGTCCGATTTGGTACAGTATGATCCGGTCTAGTCTGGTCCAATCCGGTCTGGTCCAGTCAGATTCGTTTTGGTGGGGTTCTGTCCAATCCAGTCCAGTTCAGTTCGGTTTTCGACTTTTGTTATAAAATTTATGAAATGTAAAAAATGTAATTATAAACAGTGTCAAATTAGAGTAATCATTATTAAAACCATATGATTATGTGATCTAAGCTGATTTTTAAAATTTATGCTAATATGTCAAAAATTTAGTTAATAAGTTAAACAAATGATAAAAAATTTGAACAACATGTTGATTAAATTAAAAGTATTAATGTATAATTGGAAATCATAATTGTAATAAAATGGTTCTTTATTGTTATAGGTCATCTATCAAGATTTTTTTAACTTTATGAACATAATATTCAAAATAAGATATAAAATGGAATGATACATTTATATTTTGTCAATTTATTTAATTATTTAACTATTAACTCATTTTCAAAATAAATTTATATGCTCAATTTTTTATAAGATATATTTAAATAAATTATTCATTTTTTATAATGATCAATAAACTATTTTTATTATCATCCTCGTGTATCGCATGGATCAAACAACTATTTTTATTAACAAATTGTTATATTCTTGATTATATACCTCTTATAGTAACTATTTTTTAATACGACTACAAAAATATCATCACATGATTAATTCATTTAAATCATGTAATATAAAATTAATTTCCATTCAAATACATAATTAGTAAAACTGTCTTTTTGGGCACCGATTATGGTTTCATAATAGATAAATTTAAAAGTTTTCTGATATACTTTATGCCTTAAAAACATAATATTCATACTTTTTAATAGAAAAATTACCTCTTTTGGAACCTTAACTTAGAAAACCCTTACTTAAATTGTAGTATTTTATCAGCCGAATTACTCTGCGAGAATTTGAACTCACATTTCTTCCTTTCAAGATATCAAATTGTGAAGGATATTCCCTCCAATATCCAAATAACTGTCTAATTTTAATTAACGATATAAATTAAGAGAATGATTGAAAATACTTTGATTTCAATTAAATTTAATTGACTCTACAAAATTATTCTTATTAATTTTTTCTCCTATACCCTCTTTTCCCACTTATTTTCCCTCTTCCATGTAATAGAGACATTAGCAGGAAAAAAAGATATTAACTAAATTTTTAAAATGAACGTTTATTTTAGACCAAATAAATGTTTTAAAAATGGACAATAGCCATTTGCTTTGGAAGTTGGAATACGCACATGAACACGCTAAAGAAAACAAAAAAAAGTGCCAAACCAAACCAAACCAATAGTGGCTCAGCTCAACAGAAGAGATAAAAAGGGGCAAAAACTAGCAAAACTAGGAGGAAAAAGTGCTTGGTTGGTAGGAGATAGCAAAACCAAACCAAGATGGAAATTATGGGGACGCCATTGATGAGAGTCTCCCCATTTTCTCGCCTAAATTTCCCCTCTAATAATAATTATTGTTATAATAATTATAATTATAATTATAAAGCACCTCTCTTCCCTCTTACCTCCCTTATACGCCAACGCCACTCTCCTCCCAAACCAAACTCCCTCACCACACTCTCCATGGCCGCTGCTCCTCAATCCACAGCTCCGGTACTATCCTCACTTTGCACAAAATCATTGCAATTCTTTTTTTCTTTTTGTATTTTTTTTTATTTTACTTTTATTTTTTTTCCTTGTTTTAATCAATGTTTTATTATTCTATTGTTGTATGCTAATGCTGATTTCTGAATCAGACTGTGTCCCCTGGTGGTGGTGGTGTTAACATCAACAAAGACGGCGTATTTCAATTAATTCAGGCACATCAGGTATTTTTTTTTTTTAATCAAAAATCAAATATGCTATCAGATGAATCTCAAAGTACTTATAACTATGACATCAGTAGGAATCAGTTGAAAATCATGTATATAATGTTTGTTGTTGTTGTTGTTATGATAGGAAAAAGCTGCTAGACTTCCACCAGTTGAAGAAATCCGTACTTTCCTTGATCGTAGCGTGCGTGGGATGCTCTCTACATTCTCTAAGGTTTCTGAAATCTGAACTCTCCGTACAGTGACTTGTAGAATTGATTGGTTTTTCCTGTGTGCTAAGGAGTTTAAAGATAGTTGGATGATTATGTTGCATAAATATTAGTATGAGTATCTGGTGTGACATGAGTTTGATACGGAGATACTCTTTAAATCAAACTAAAAACATGTAAAATATAACTAGGAGTATCTAAAAGTATCGGTAAAATATCTGATACGATACGTATCTTGAACATGTATGTTGACTATATTGAAGTATCCCAGGATCATAGGAGCCTGAGTGTAATTCGTGAGAATCAAAGCCTCAATTTAGCTGTCTTCATTCTTTGACATCAAAAGAACTGTAATTCCCTTTTTCTTTTCGTTTTTTTTTAATGTTTGGTAGCATATATCAATAAACTTCTGGGTCTCTTATTGTTAAATATATAGTTCTGGGGACAAAAAGAAACAGAAGAAATCTAATTTGAAGAGAGGGATAGCTTTATCTGACTGAAATGCTGAAAGCATCTTTGAGCATTACAGATACTGAGCTTGATTCAATAAGAGAGACAATGAGAGAGAGAATTTTGCCTATCTGGAAGTTTGGTTGGGAGTTTTTTGTCTATGCCCCAGTATTCAGGTTCTTCTGGTACCAAAAGTCAGAAGGTACTGCAAACACCCTTCCCGCCTTAATCACATTGATGAATTGAGTGACTAATGAAAAATCCATGTTTGGCAGAGCAGTGAAATGGAAAGCTGACTGGCTTTTGCGTTCATATCTTTGGCATGAAATTTTGTTTTATTTGGCAGACAACACGAATATCCTCTTGTCATCTGATCATCTTTTGATTCTTACCATGCAGAAAGTTGAGGGTTATCCATCAGGGTCTATGGTTGACTTTGCATGTGATGCAAACGGATATCCTATAGTAGCAGTGAGCAACTTGGCGGTTCATACAAAGGTTTCCTTTTGTTTTTCTTCCCCCAAAGTTTTCGAATTGTATTTATAGTGTCTTCAACCAGCACATGGCATATTAACAATTATAATTCACAAGAACACCTTCAGAGTCCAGCTCCTACCTAGTTAAAAGCTTGCTTCCATTGCTGAAGAATCTTGTTTTCTATATTTTATAGGACTTAGCTGCTAATCCCAAATGTTCATTGCTGGTGCCTAGAGATCCTGAAGATAGGACTGATTTAGTGATCACTTTACACGGTGATGCTATCTCTGTAAGTTAATATCTTTTGTTCATTTCCCAATATCTGCATTTGCTTTTAATTATTGGGCTTTGGACTCAATATTATATTAAAGAAACGTTACATAGTTATTATAGTTATTGTGATGTTGAATTTTAAATGTTTTCCCAAAATTTTATTCAGGTACCTGAAAAGGACAAAGAAGCTGTGCGAGCTTCATATTTGGCAAAACATCCTAATGCATTTTGGGTAACTTTGTCCATCCTTCTTTATTCTTGCACTTTTTTCTTCTGGTTATTGTTGTATAACTAATAACTATTAAAAAAATTCACATATTGAAGGTTGATTTTGGTGACTTCTATTTTCTGCGCATTGAACCAAAAGCTGTACGATTTGTGTCAGGTGTTGCCACAGCTTTGTTAGGATCAGGAGGTTTGTTAACCATGCCTTTCTTGTTGGTTTATTTTGCTGTTAAGTCTTTTGTGCAAGGTTGCTTTTAGGCTTTATAAGACAGACAGGTGGGGGAATCTTTAATATTTTGAATGTGTTACGTTTTCTGTTGAATTTTCTTCATATCCAGTAGTTAGGGTGATTACAACAGGTCCAGCGTTTTCTAAGGAGAGCCTAGGGTTGAAAACTTGAAATCAGGAGGCTTGAATTGAAGTATTATTCATTATGGCTGAAGCCTTGCAGGCAATAGGAGGGGTTTTTGGATTAGGTTTCTGGCTGTTTGGCTGCTGTGAGGGGTACCAAGGAGGTTTCCTAATTAATTAAGAAAAGTTTGAATATTAAATGAAGAATGTTGCTGGAGTGATGTCAAAACATGCTAACTGCTGGTAGTAAGCATTTTGGTTATGGAATAATACAATCAGCCCAAAAACCCAGATTAAATCAAATTACTGAATAGTCAGATCCTTTTATTTTTAAGATGAGGGTTTTTGGATGTGTGCGGATGATTGGTACTGTCTTTCAAATTGGTGGCTTTGTTGAAAGACTGTTCTTGTTATCTGGTTTTACTATAAGCATGCATCACAAAGAATATATAATGAATCTTTTCATTTTGAGGTGAAAATTTGATCACCTCTTTTTGACTCTTTTTAATTGGTGCCCATGTGTTGCCATCATGATTGGAAGCTTCAGACTGAGCAAATATCATCTCTTGATCAGAAGTGAATTTCTTGCGTGTTTTCTGTATTATCTATTACACCATTTTATTAAGCTTCAAATTTCACTTGACTTCAGAGTTTAGTGGAGATGAGTATAGAGCTGCAAAAGTTGATCCTATAGCTCAGTTTTCGAAGCCAGTGGCGGTAGTAATTTCTAACTGATAATCATATCTTACATGTCAACAATCAGCTTTTAATTGTGGTAATATAAATAATGTTATTTGACAGTCTCATATGAACAAAGATCATGCTGAAGATACAAAAGTGATTGTGCAGCACTGGACCTCAGTTCCGGTATGTCATCTTGAACATTCTGCAGTATACAAAATGTTCCAGAAACAACATACAGACCAGAATTGTTACTTTTTTGCCCTAATGGGGTAATGAGTGATGTTCATCCTTAATGTAAACTGAATTTGATCATCTGCAGGTAGAATTTGCATACATGCTAGATGTGGATAGTGTTGGTTTCAATGTTAAGGTATTGCCACTGTTATTTTTTGATTTATTTCTTATTCCTTTAGGCACTGATTTTTACTTTAAGATTTTTTAAAAAGTCTTCTACAAATTGAAAAATGAAATCTTTAATAATATATTGGGTTCTTTCAATAGTTTCTCCCCTCATTTGCAGGTTATATCTTTAAGTCTTTACCTTATTTATAAGTCTTAAAATCTTTTTCTTTTGTAGGCTGGTTATCAGGGTGATACTTTCAAGCTTAGAGTACCTTTTCCTCGACGTGCAGAAGATAGAAAGTAAGACATGTTATTTGATATAAAACCCCATGACCTGGAGAATGATTGTTAGTCTTAAGTGTGCTCTTCTGTTTTACAGTTTACTTAGGAACATCTATGCTTAGGTGAGAACTTTGGTGGATATGCCAATATTGTAGTATTGCTGTGTTAGTATAGGCTATTACTATTCAGTTGATTATATCTAATGCTGTCCTGTAGCAGATAACAACCTCTTCCTGTATTATCCTTTCCTTTCTTTACCATCCTTTCAGGATGGGATTAATTTCAAAAATGAAAAATTAATCATGTCCATGCCAAGGACTCTTCCTGAATAAGTAGGTCATGAGCTTCCTCTTATTGCCATTTGCCATAAGCTTATGGGTGGGTTTACTTTACGTAGAAAAATATTAATCATTGATAAATAGGAAGAATAAGGTTTCTTCCATCCTAATGGTGATTATATCTTCCGTACAAAAGTAATTGTTTTTATTTTTGTCTGTTTTTCTTTCAGGGATGTTAAGACTCTCATTGTTGAGATGCTACAAGCTGCTAGGCCTCGTGATTGATTACTCCACAGATAAAGAAATAAACAGGTGCATATCCAAATTTCATCTAGGTCTAAGACTCTATTGATGTGCTTTGTATCTGATTTGTCATTTTTGTTCATTCAGAAATTAGTTGACCACGCCTTGCAACTAGATATACCATTATTGCCAATACCATTCTATGTCAAATACTTTCAAAAGTTTTCCTAAATTGTTTGTTGCTTTTAGAGACTAATCTACAAATCATGCTTGGGTAATCCTAAATTTGAGTTTCCTGGTTTGATTGTAAAACGAATCAATTCAATCTTGGATTGTATTATAGCTTGCAAGTTGTCAAAAAAAAAAAGAAAAAAGAAAAAGTAAAGAGACTTATAAGATGTGATTGCATGTGAATTTTTTCCCTGTTCTCATCCCTTTCTATTTGAAATGCTGCAGCACACACCTGTCTTCTGTGGGAGAAGACGAACTGTGCACCTTGAAAACTCGACAGGTGAATGTAGTTACAATTTCCATAGATAAGACAACAAAGCAAATGGATGGCCTTGTTTACTTTTTCTCTTATACCCAATTTGGCTGGGAAATTCTTACATAGAAGTGGTGTGGTAGCCTCATACACAAACTCTTTGTACATGAATGGTGATGATCTTCCCCCAGGGGTAATCTTGTTGGAGACAGTATATGAATAAATAAATCCTTTGATATACTCCATTAATTTTTATATTACCGGAGATGTTGCAATTTGTGAATACAACACTCTGAGATATCACAAATTCAAAGAGAAGAACACTTAACACTCTACTTGAACAGTACTTTCCCTTGGAGGGATATCCGGATATGAGAGAGTACAGCAAGGTCAAATCTTTCTGTTTGCTTTGATGATTTATATTCTTTGACAGTGTGGAAAACACTGTGCCAAGCCAAAGGCTATTGCTGAGAGAATGTCATGTCAAGTAAGTTTTGCTTCGGCCATTGATTAGCCCCATGCACCACGCCCTCTCTTTTTGGACGTAGCTACTTATGAGGGTAGAGTTATCATGGCTAACGGTATCCAGCTCTTGAACTGGTTACCATGGACGAAGAGAAACCTTTCGTTGTCAATAATGCCTGAGATTCTGGGATAATGTATTGGGAATAGATATAAACTTTCTAAATTCTAAAATAGGGGCGAATCCTGGGGCAGTTAAGTCAATTTTGGCTCAAACAAGCTCACTCCAAATCCAATTTTTGCTGCTCTAGTTTGTTATTATTATTCCCTTCTCAAAATATCTGTATTCTTTATTTTTTTTTTTTTTCCAATTGGAGTTGTTGAATATGCCTACTTTTTTTTCATTTAAAAAAAAATCATTATAGAATGTCGTATTTTGAGTAGTTAAACAAAAAAAAAATTTTGGTAGATATAACGAATTTAATTTTTATATATTACATTACTGTCTAATTATATATTATTATATTAGTAAAAACAATTAAGTTTTATATTTATTGTTTAAAAAGTCACAATGTTAATGCATACAAAAGATTTTTCATTGTAAATTCATAAAAATTAAAATCAAATATAATTAGAGTTTAGTTTTGATGGACTTTTATTGTAAACTTTTTTATATTATCATTCAATTAAAATCATGCTATTTGAATTATATTTTAACTTGATTTACGAATTTGTCAGCATATAATTGAATTACAATGGAAAAGTTTTTCACTGTAAATGCCTAAGAATTGAATTTTATGAAGGTAATATTCTATTGGTGATGATTATCAACGTAATATGATAACAAATGCAAGTTCTATTCAATTACTTTACTAAATTATAGATAGTTTGGAAAAAGGAAGAGTTAAGTGATTGCTGCGCAAGATGAAAGTTAAGCGCGTTGAAAGTGACCCAAGGGCCACATGCTTTTTCAAACCGGTGGCACCTTCTTGGTGCAGACATACACGTTTGTGTAGCTGGCTTCAGCGCCAAAAAGTCAAAATAAATCTAATTTTCATTTTTTCTTTTTGTGAAAAATGCGGGTGAAACTGTTTACTCATGGTTTTTATCATCAGTGATTATTTCTTCCAATTTTACATAGCCACTGTGTGATCATATCAACGACAAATGGTCAATTTATGTGTCCAGTGACAAGTGATAAACCATAATTTATCCATTTTTATATCCAGCAAGAACTTTGATGGCAGATCGCTTGTCCCATTTTGATAACAAAAGCCAACCAGAACAAAGAAAAGGAAAAATATTTGGCTACCCTTTGTTTTTTAACCTCTGCTCAAAAGGGTGATCAATTTGTGGCGTTGCTGATGCCTGAATCCTTCATTTGTATGAATTGAATATACCCCCCATTTTTTTTTTCCTCCTATTATGCTCAAACAAATTGAAGTTAATTTAAAAACCTTGCATATCCTTGGTACATATGTAATCAGACAGAATTGCACTTTAATCACCTTTCACGTGACACAACTATCTTTGCTGAAAGACTCTTGCAAATGTTGCGAATCCAGCATCAAGCTTAGAGATCATTGAAATTTAGGTGGCAATGGTTAGTGCTTTATTGGCTTAAAAACGTCATAACTTCGAATATTAGCACAATCCAGAGTCTATACCACATAGAAACATTACTACTACTATAACTTTAAACCCCACGCACACGGTGCCATAACTCAGAAGAGTTCGTATTTTATATATATATATATAGACACCACATAATCAGTGAGATACCATGCCAGTACAGGTAGATGATGCTCCATTTTGACCACATGCTCTACCATGCTGAATGAAACTGATGGATATGCCTACGGATTTCAATCCCTTATAGAAATATTTCTTTCCTCATTGGTCACCCCTATCATTTAATTGGATTCAAGCCTTTGTGATGGTAAAAAACTGCAAGATTTTATAACATCCAAAGGCAAATCAACAGTGCAACGTCGGCAAACTGCAAATGTGGGACACACAGAGCATCTACAAAATGTGTTTTCACCAAAAATGATCATTCCAATAATGCCCAAAAACAAGGCCACCATGTGAAGAGGGGTAGCTGAAACATAATTAACGAGCGCACGCCAGAAGAAGGGAAAAAATAAAAAAGTCTCGTAAAGGAAGATGGGAAAATAAGAGATGAAAAGAGTGATAGACGAAGGTGAGAAAATAATTTTCTTAATTTGATTGAAATGGATCGGATTGCATCTTACTCGTTTACAAAAACATGAGGGGCATATATATGTGTATATAAATATGCCTTCCCTCCTGATTTGAACACAAATTTAATAAAACTTGAATCATCAACTCAAAATATCATCATCATCATGATCATCATTTCCAAATGTTATTTTACGACTTTTTCTCTCATTCAGAATCGCTTTCCATGCTCCCCATAGCCTTCAATCCCCTTGGTCTCTGCATCCAAAATACAAAATCCAAAAAATAAAAAATAAAAATTAGCAATTTAAACCATGGAAAAAAAGATCAAAAGTCAAAAGGGCAAAAAAAATCTATAAATGAAAGATCCATATCCGTGGTAGATATTGTTTTAGTTTTAGAATAGTTGAGGATTTTATAGCATGATTTGTTTATCTATTGGAAAAATTCCTAAAACCATAGTGTTTTTTGGGGTTCCAAAAGATAAAAGCAATTAGATCAAGTGACAAAAATAGTAACACAGATCACAAACAAACCAAACACGTACCTTCTTGTTACTTTTCTTCTCCCTAACTTCATATCTCTCTTGGCACATATCAGTCAACCACGCTCCGGGACTCACCAACTGCAACACCAAAAACACACACACACACACACACATGAGATGAGAGAACAAGATAAGGCCGTGAGAACAAGGAATCAAAAGAATCCAAAACCCAAATCACCAAATACACCCCCACAAAAAAAATTCTCAATTATTATCCTTTATCCCCTCAAAAAATAACATTTTAACACACAAAATTAAATAAAAAACATTTTTTTAAAATAAAAGAAAAAGGCAAACCCCGTTTTGGTCTCAGAGAAATATATCCAGAGAATAATTTGTAACCCGATATATTTTATGAGAAAATGGAAAAGCAGAAAACTTACAAGTAGGCTTCTTTGGATGATCTTGGCCCTCTTCTTGGGACGCTGAGGGAGCTTGCAACCCTTCATGGCGAGAAAATCTTCCTCTTTCTCTTTGCTTGAGAGGGTGATGTACAGCTTTGGCCAAACGAGGGCCCTTTCTTCTCCGTTGTTTCCGTCGCCGGAAACTTTGCCGTTATTTTCGTCCGCCACCGCCGAACCCCTTGTCGTGTAGTAGCGGTCTTCCTTCTCCGGCGATGCCGATTTCCTGTTCTCTCCACCCGCCACCAACGACCGCAGAATAGCACCGTCGGAATTCCTGCACCCCAAAATTTTCCCATCAGAATCACACAGAAAAATTGAGGGAAAAAATAGAAAATTTCAAGCATTTTCATGGAAATTACAGATCCAACAGGCTCTCTTTCTAAAGTATAAAAAAAAAAGGAAAAACCCATATGAGAATTTGAGAAAGTACATGATTAATGCATCTGTGTATGCAGAAAAATTCAGTATTGACATCATTACAGAACCCAAAATCTCTTCTTTTTGGTTTTATTTTAGTTTTTCTGAGAAGCCAAACGGGCGAATGGTTAAAAAGCGGGGAAATTTTCTCTCCGTGAATCTTCTCTTCCTCTGAGAGTTCTTCCCAGAAATCGGATAGAAACATCCCGGTTCCTTCAAATCAACTAAAATCCCAGTTTTTTAAAGCAAACAGATGGGGATGGAAAAAACAAAAGGTAAATTTTATTTTCTCTTTGCTGCTACTCTTCTTCTGAGAAACTTTCCCAGCAACCAAACAGAGGTATAAGCAACACCATTACATTATCACATCAGAATAATCCCGGATTTTCAGTGAAGCCAAACAGAGGAAATTTTTTAAATAAAAAAAATTCTTTTTCTTTTCGCTGCTTCTCTTCCTCCGAGAAACTTTCCCAGCATCCAAAGCAGAGGAAAGCAGCATCATTACCATCACACCTACCAAAAATCCCAGATTTTCAGGGAAACAAAACATGGTAAAACAACAGAGAGAACAAAAGAAGAAGAATTATGATGAGATCCGCAAGTGGTTATTTTTCTTTGGGTAACCACCTTGTGAGGCGATTAGGATGTTGTTGATGAAGATGGGAAGTTTCTTTCTCTGAAACCACAGAAGAACGATGATGATTAAGGTGATGATGATCGAGTGCTGCAGAAGCAACAAGCTTCCTTCGGATTCCACCAGCGTTCAGCCTTTGTGAAAAATGAGGGTCCTTGACCCTGACGCATCTAAGCCTCTTCTTGTGCCCCCACTGCAAGAAAAAATCTGGCTCTGTTCCCTTGCACCCTCCTCCTCTCTGGTTCCTCTCCTCTGTTTCCATCCTCTGCTACAAAACAACAGAAAACAAAAACCCTGAGGAAAAAAAAAAGCTTCAATTTTGGTTGAGAAAATGATGATGATTCCCAACACAAAAGGAGGGGAAGAAAATAGATGGGAATTTAAAGTTGAGGGCTGTTGAGTGTGGTGGATTGTGTCCCAAAAAAGTGCTTTGGGTGTGAAGGATTCAGGGGTGAATTGGAGAAGATGAGAAGGATGGACAGGATACCAGAGTCTACTAGGATTTGTCTTCAACTGAAATAGTCAAGATCTGTGTCTATAACATGCAACCAGAACAGCACAATCCTTATCCTGCAAAAACAAAAAAATCCCCAAAAGAAGAAAGGGTCAGAACATGAAGCAGATGAAGAGAAGAAACCCATTTGCAAGAGGCCGACAAATGCTGAAGAGGAAGATGGAAACTTACAATGATAGAAATTCGGATCCAGAGAAGAAAGCGTAAGTGTTTTGTTCTACCAAAGAAGAAAAAAACAAAAAAACCAGAGAAAAAGAGGAACCACAGATCTTCTTCTCTGTTGTTAAATTTGCAAACGTTTTCCCTTTTCTTTTCTTTTTTTTTTGTTTCGTTTTGATTTTCTGCTCTGCTTCTCTCACACACACACAACACACACAAAAATAACCTCTCTGATCCTCCTCTGCCTCAGTTTTTGTATTGTGCTGCACTCTCTCCCTCTCCCTCTCTTTCTCTCTCTCTCAAAGTGAAACAGAGTTTTGTTTTGAGGGTTATTCTTCTCTTCCCTTCTCTAGCCTTTCTTTCTATTGTGTGCTGTTGTGTTATCTATTTATCCTTCTTGTGTAGTGAAGAGAAAAACTAGAGAGAATCAGGGCCGTTGGATTGCCTAGAGAAGAAGGGTTTGGTGATTGATCATAGTTTTTGGGGTCCCGCATTGGTCACATCTTTCTTCTCTTCTTCTTCTTCTTCCCTTATTTCGCACTCTTTTCCCAATAATTCACAAGCCAAACAAAATAAACAGCATTGTGATTTTGTATTGTTTCGTTGAGGTGGATGTGTTGTGTGGGAAAGGAATAGAGTAGCAGATGGGGTTGTTGGTTGGTTATCAGGGCTAATCTGACCCAAAATCAATTGGGCTTAGGATTGGGCTTCACTTGGTCTTATTTTGAATTTTAGTACAGTATATAACTCTCTTTTGTAACCCAACAAAGGATTGAAAGATGGGCCACAAGCTAAACACAACATGAATATGAGTTGTCTTAAGGTTCTGATCAAAACCTTTTGTCTTCAGGTCATATCATGGCCCATCTAAAACTGTGAAAGAAATTACCACAACCTGTCTATCATGTCACTGACCAAAAAAAAAAAGAAAAAACACATGTGTGTCACATTAATTATTATCATATATTTATATCTAAAAGAAATAATACAAAAAATTATTACATGAATCCTAAAATTATTCAACTTTTTAATTCACTCTACTTTCTCTTTTTTTTTTTTTAACCTACAATCAATTTAAATTTCTATATCTAAAAGGAACATTACAAAAAGTCATTACATAAAACCTAAAATTACTCAATTTTGTAACTTACTCTACTTCCTCTTTTTTCTATACCTATAATCAAATTTAAATTTTAACACTTTGTAATTATCCATTAATGTACAAAAAATATAAATATTTTTTCCTAAATTAACTCTAGTTCCTCTTTCTTCTCTATTTGCAATAAAATTCAAACTATGTTTCACTATTAAATTATCTTGTTCAATCTATTGTTTTAATAATTTATTAATTTAGCCCACTATTATAAATCAAAATACAATCAAATTTAAATTTTAAAATTTGTAAATACCCATTTGTATAAGAAAAGCCTGGAACTATACAATTAGATTATTATTTTTTTTTACAAAGGTACATTTCTATTTTGATATTGATTTTTCATATACTAATTTATAGTGTCAATCAATTAATTTTATTTTTTATATGATATTTAAGATAATTATATTAAGAATCAAATAATTTCAATGACATTTCAATAATAAAAAAATGAATTTAATAATGTATGAGTATAAAATGACTTGATGTAGATGAACATATAATAGTATATTTTGTTATTTTGAAGAGATTATTAAGTCAGAAAATCCCTTAACACTAAACCACACCTGAAACAAAGCCAGAAAATTATGCATTATAGAACCACTCATGAGGATTTCAATTTTTAGATTATGCAAAAACCTCCTTAATAATGTGTTGCTAGAGGTATTTATAGCCTCTTAAATTAGGATAAACATTGAACTAAACTAAATTAATCCTAGGTCCATTAAAAATTTTTGAGCCCTAAAATAACAATTATAGGCTAAATAAACAAAACAAAATATAAAT
The DNA here is from genome assembly GCA_031216105.1 of Dalbergia cultrata. NCBI lineage: Eukaryota > Viridiplantae > Streptophyta > Magnoliopsida > Fabales > Fabaceae > Dalbergia > Dalbergia cultrata. The sequence goes on along the minus strand of CM062353.1, from coordinate 20,759,351 downwards.
CCGGACTAAAGGAAATAAATACAAATTTAAAAAGCCTAAATTCATATACTAAATAAAATTAAAATGCTAGAATAACCAACTTGGCTTTTGTCATTTCTTCCTTGATCATTCTTAATGAGCTCCATCATGCTCAAGGTGTCAAATGTCCAATTTAGCCTTTCTAGGTATGTATTTCCCCTCTTTGTAAAATCTGTCCATTTTCAAACAACCTTACATTTCAAAATATTTATCCACTTTTAGATAACTTCATATTTCAATGTAATATTTGTTTATTTTTCCAATAGTACCTCTAAGTGATTTCACTCATTAATTGTTAGTTTTCCAAAAAATATTTTATTTAATTGGGGTATATTAATTTATTTACTATATTTTGCTCCATTCCCTATATATTTATCGTCTTTCTTAATACTTGTTTTTGTCCAAAAGTGATAGATATTTTCAAAGGGAGGGAATATAAGATTTTGTCCTTATTTGGTTTATATTTTTCTCACAATAAAATGAAAAAAAATTATTTCCCAATGTATATTTCTCCAAAAATAATAAAATTATTATTTTCCCCTAAAGTAGTATCCACTCTTCCCAAAGTTAAAACAAAAATGCCTTTATATATTCTAACACAAAATAGTCAGTATTTTATTTATTTTGTGAAAAATACCACTCAAATCCTAAACAGTCTTGTGCTCTTCACAAACGAGAAGGAAAAAAAACAAAAAGCCTTTTTGGCTGCAGCAATGGTAAGGCCTTATGGTCCTATAATAGAAGCAAGGACAGATGCAGAAGACGATAGCACCTGCCAGGGAATCAGCAACTCTCTCTAAACCAGAGTTCGTGTTGTGCTTTAAATGTTAAGATCATCGCTTTGCATAAGGAGAGCATCTCCAATCTTGCCAGAAATGCTTAAACATGTTAAGTCTTGGGTTTGTTTCACGCCTTGTTTTCTTTCAGTTTGAGTATCTCGACTCTAACCTAAATAAAATCTATGCCATTAAACTGTGCAAATAATAATAATAATAATAATCATAAATTCGGAATAATATATGTATTGCTTGATATTGAACTGTTCGTTTAGTATTTTCATAAATTTTATAAAATATAGAGGAATTCCCCGTATGACAATACACAAATGCACTTTGAATTCTTAACTTCTATTTCTGCATGAAGAGTTGCACAGTTGCAGATTCAAAGGTTGAAGGCTGACTTCAAAGTTATGCTTGAGTGACCAACTGACCATATTTTATCCTTGCACTTATAAAATCTTTTGCAACCCACCTAATTATTGTTGCATGTGTTGCTTAGGGATTTGTAGATTGCTTTTATTATTATTATTATTATTTTCGTGTAAAATTTATCATAACTTAGTGTTTTTTGGGATTATCTTGAGACTGAAGTATATTCCGATCCGGTAAAAACAAATTTCATTTAATAAAATCTCATATCAAACGTTTGATCAATAACAAACTCAAATCTTAATTAATTAGACCATATCAATTTTAGTTTTTTTTTTACATAAATAAAATTGAAAAATAAGATATTACACATTTTCCACGTTTTTCAATTGCTTACATATATATTCTTTTTTTTAGTGGAAGTTGATTTGAACCAATTTCCTTACATTTCAAATTTTTTATGTTGAAATAACCTTGAAGTTAATTCAAATCGACTCTTGTTCTACTAACTTTCTATGCAAAGGTCATATCTTGTCCAATCATGTCGGGTAGGCTAATTATACACCAAAGTCGATTCAAGTCGACTTTATAGAGGCATGTCAGTTTTTGTTAAGTTGTCAGGTACAGTTTAGAATCAATTGCAACCGATTCTGCACTGTACCTGAAAAAAACTGACATGCCACTGTAAAGCCGATGGCAACCAATGTAGCACTCCCTTCCTTCCTCTTTCTCCCACTACTTACTTCCTCTGTTACAATTGCCACCGCCTCACTTCACATAATAAATCGGGATAAGTCATCCTCTATTTATAGGAAAAGCTAAACAGAACTCGGTTGCAACTGGTTCTTCGAAGCTTTGAGGGTGAGAGAGAAGTCGACTCAAATTGAAACTAGACATAGCAGAAGAAAGTCGACTTCAATAAACTTTGTAGCACTGCCACTGTCTTGACACGTTGTAGGAGGAGCAAAATGCTACAATACCAAGTTGTGTTCAATCGACTTCTTCACTGTCCCAAAGTTGCTGCCATTAACTAATTGACTTGATCACTACTGGTTAACGAATGCAGGCTCTACTGTATTCGATTTGACTCAACTTCATTGTCTTTTTTGCTAAAAATTTGAAATTTAGTAGGAAGCCGATTCCAATCGACTTCTATTATATTAAAATAGGACATTTGTGTAACCAACTAAAAACCGAGACAACCATGTAATATCTTTTTTTTTTTATTTGCATAAAAAATCCTCAATATTATAGCCAAACATATGCACATCTCAAAACAATTGAGATATACAAGAAGAAAATCTATAGAATTCATCCATCCTATATTGAAAAATAAATAACTTGATTAATCTCTTTACGACATTTTGTAATTTCTTTGAAATCAATACCATTAACTCTAAGATGATAAAAACCAATCCCATTACTAATAAGCATGGTTGCTGGACTCACCTGGTGATCGACTAAATCAAGATATTAGGCCACTAGTTTAACCAAATTAAATTAATATATAAAAATAAAATTTATTTCAATTGAATATATAATAATGCATAATTCTTCACATATATGACAAAGAACATGGCTGGCTTAGTGGTATGAAAGCATACCCTCACCTTTCTGGTTTTAGATATAAAATCATTCATATGCTTCAACCTAATAGCTCAAGCTTTTGGGAGATATAGTTGCATGACATTATATCAGAGTCTTTATGACCAAAAGGTCTACTAATAGTATAAGCTTTTGGGGGAAATGATTTCATGACCGCTGGAATGGGTTTGAGCCTTGCATGTTGATTTTTTGAAAAAAATTTCTTGATGCATAGTCAAAGTTGCTTTAGGCTCAATTCAATGGGCTGATTGGCATAAACCTACTGATTTGCTCTTGGTTTGATAGCCGAATCAATCACTGATTCAGTCCAATTTTGATAAATATACTAATACGTTGTAGCTTATATGACACCTCTCTTGATCCTAGTATAAAAAAGCTGTTAAATAGTTTTGGATCGAGAATAAGTCTCCTACTTGATCATTCTATAACTATAACCAAACAATGATGCTGCTTGATGTTTAAAAAAAATCATTTAATGATGCACTAAATATATAGTCATTTTCTAAAACCAACTATTTTACTACTATAGCTTAAAGTAATGTTCAATTTGTTGTTCAAGTATAAGGTTTACTTTTAGGGTTTGTTTGGTTAGAGGATAAAAATGTGGAATAAGTATGAGCTGCATATGATACACAAGGAGCTCATCCACTCATCTATGCAAACTTATCCCCCCCCCCCCAAAAAAATTTTTTTTTTTAACTCCTCTAAGTAAACACTCAGGGATGAAAAAAAAAAAACACAGTTTACATAGGTACTTTCAAAGATTACATGCAATGGGGATAAGTTACTTAGATGGCTTTGGTTCCCATGGGATGGGGACTTAGTCCATATTGATTAAACCGGGCGAACGCCATTTCATGTAGACCCAATAGGTCCTCGTGAATATATGTATATTACTAACGTCTAGTGCCAACTAAGTTGGTCCGACAATAGTTCTAGACTTTCTTATGGTTCATTACAGTCTAGATTTTAGAATGTATGAATTATATAAAATTATAATACTTATATAAAATAAAATAATTATTTTTGAAATTACAAAATTAACCTTTCTTAGTTTTCAATCCTTTACTCAACCACTCATCTTTTTCTTCCTTTCTCATCCACACACATCAATCATCATTAATTCACTGCCATTCACTGATGACCAGTGCCAAAAGGATAATATCCTCTATTATGGCTGCCTCCACAACCCTTCAGTCGCGCTAGCATCTCACTTTCCTCACGCACAAGACCTTCGGCAGTGGTGGTTGTGGTAGCTCTTGGTGGTTTGCATGAACATGAATTTCTCAGTTTTTGGAAAGTCGATGATCGCAACCATGGATTTTTGGTTCTTAGAGAATGGTTGAGAATTCGAATTATTGGAGCAAGGGTTAGCGTTCATGGCGGAGAAGATGGAGCTTCCCTTCATTGATCATTTTCACCTGTAAACGGCAACATTTCAACCTCACATATCTAACTTTATGTTGTCGGAAAGCCAAATTGATTCCAGCGGCCAATTTATTTTGTTGTTGGTGCCGGCAATTGTCTTGCAAGTGTAGGTGACTTTCTGGTTAAAAGAATTGATAGGATAGAGGGGACAATTGAGGATGGGGGAGAGACAACATTTTATGGTGTTTCATAGGTAAATAGTATATCAATACATCAAAATAATCTTTACCATTAGATAGATTGGTGTGTGGTACACCATGGTTTTGATGGTGTACCGTAGACTTCACCTCATGATAGAAAGGGATGATTGTTGCCAAGTTACAATCTTTCATAGAAATGGATTAATTAAAAGGTCATTCACTCATTCAATCCAACAAAAATTAGTTCTTGTCCAACTAAAAAATTAGAACAAGAAAAATTTCAAGAAGTGAACATTTTTATTTTTTTTTTTCTTATGATTTATCTCCATATGAATGTTCATGGCTTGTCATCATCATCCGAAAGAAGAACCAAACAAAAAAAAGGATAAGAGTGGTTCATTATTCATTATTATTGAATGATACCGAGTGCTTTATTGGCTCATGGCTAAGTGAATGATGATGGTGGTCTTGTACGAATAAGTCATGCTAGTTGATGGACAATGAATCATGATGCGGTGGTGAGGGATAGGAGTAGAGAAGGGTTAGAGAAGATAACATTGACAAAATCTAAAGGTCATTTGGATCATGAAATACTTTGAAACTAGTGTGGGACTAAATTATCCTTCACCATTCTCCACATCAAGTGGGGGTAACAAAAAACCAACTTTCTATCTTTTTCTAATCAAGTAATAATTATGGATAATTGTGTAATTTTGTTATATTTGTATTAATTATTATCTTAATATTTTTCTCAATTCAATAATATTTTCTCCTATATTTCTCTCCAATGTTACTTCGCTCTTCACTCTCTTTTCTTAGGAGTAAGTCTCAAGTTTTTTTTTCTTATTATATTTTGTTATTAAGCTAATTGACGTATACTAAACATAGACAAAAATACATTATTTAAAATTAAAAACTTAGATAAAATTTCCAAATTGGTCCTTAAATTTTGCGTCAGACAAATTGGTAGGGTATGGCAAAATGAAATGGATCCATCGGGTTGGCACGGGACAAGTTAGCATTTCCAATCCAAATAACTAAAATGAGTTAACTTACCCAGCCAGTTTTATGGTCAACTTGTGGCTAGTCAAGGCAAGTTGGCAACATAACTTTAGAAATAACCAAAAACGGGTAAGTCTACTAGGTTGGCCTACTAACCCACTATTTTTGACCGGCCGAGTTGGGACTTTCAACTCAAATGGCTAAAATAAGTCAACCCATCTCACTTTGTTTTATGGCCAACCCATGACAAGTTAACCTACTTTGCCCTATTTGCCACCCGACAAATTGATTCCTCTAGGAAAAGAAATACTCAAATAAGTCATTGGCAATTTAAAATGCGAGACAAATTAGTTCCTTAAAAAAAATGATTGATTAGTCCCTTAAAAAAAATGACAAATTAGTCCCTCAAAAATCAAGAAAAAGATAAAATTTGCCCCTGTATGAAGAGATAATTTTTTTGATATTATTAATTAGCAGAGACTTTTTTGGATATACTTTTTCAAGAGACTAATTTGTTGAACTTTTGTTTCTATACGGACCAATTTGTTCAACTCAAAATTTAAAAGAGATCAATTTGGAGATTTTGTCAAAACATTATTTATTAATAGAATAGCTCTTTAGATATATATATTTTAGTTCTATTAAGTCTAATCTATAATGATAAATATTTTACATTACGAATTTTTTTTATAACTTAATATACTAAACTGTCTCACTATTTGACGTTAGATTTTTTAATCCAAACCATAATTTTTTTTCTCAATTCAAGTTATTTTATTTTTATATTATTCATTTTATAGGCGCGTTTAAGCAAAACAATGTGCGTTGGTAATTATTGCTAAAGCTTTGGATTGGGATTGAATAAAGGATTTGGGTTTTCTTAAAGAGTTTTTATTATTTGCACTTACTATATATGAGATATCATGCCAGCTCACACTTCATTCACTATTAAATAGGGCGTGAGCTCCACTGAGTAGAAATAACATTTTTCTTCTTCTAATGAGAATCTTTCTAAAGTGAGAATGTGAGGGGTTCCTACCTTTAAATTAATAGAGTGTATGGTGTGTGAGGCCCATCAATTGATTCAATGTTAAGAACCCCTTAGTTTCTCACTTTAGAGAATCATTTTCCTTAAACATAATATCTATACAACTGAATGTAACTTACTAAGAAAAACTACAACAAATTATAAAAAAAAAATTGAGACAAAATAAAAGAAATACCAATTGGAGAGGGGAGATTGGAGTAATGAATGAGAGAGAAATGTAAAGGATGATATTATTAAAGTGAGAAAAATGCTAAGATAATGATTAATGTGGATATAATAAAATTAATAATTATCCATGAATATAACTTGATTCAAGAAAAAAGAATGGGGTCTTTCTGTCCTAAAGGAAATGTGGAACTGGCAAATCTCCACATGAAGATGTAGAGGTTAGTATTTCCATATATATATATATATATCAATCCAAATAAGAATGGTAATTTATTATGGAGTCAGGTTATGCATACTCATGGGTGTGAGACATTATACTAACTCACACATTATTCACTATTAGATGAGATATGAACCTTATTCTAGTAAGGTTCACATCTCATCCAATAGTAGATGGGGAGTAAGTTGGCTTGGTATCTCACATCTCGAGTACAAATAACATTTTTCTTTATTATGAGAGTGGACAGAGTCTTAGTTGGAAGAGTTATATTATTTGCACTCATGATATATAGGACATCATGGGGTGTGGACCCTATTTAAATGGGGTCCACATCACATCTTATGATGGATGAGATGTGAGTTAACACAGTGTTCCATATATTGTGAGTTCAAATAACATTTTCCTAGTTGAAAGAAGATGCAATTGTTATATGAACACCAACTAAGGCATATGCAAATGGTCATGTTTGTGGTGGACGTTGTAGTTTTCACCATCGTAGGTAAACATCCTTGAAGAATTATTGTGCGCATTGAGATCAAATCCCCTTGTTGCTCCATACCATTCATTTTTTTGCCACATTAACTTTGTGGGGCCAGGCATAATTTCTTAAATTCAATTTCTCAAATTAATTAAAAAATTAACTACGATTAAGATATTATACCCTAATTTCCTACACAATAACAAATCAAATCTCTTATTCCTCCTTGAGTATGAGTTTGACGTCTATAAACTTTGTGAAGAAGGTATAGAAAGGAGAATGTTCGAAACGGGACAAAGATGAAGCAAGAACAAGGAGGGATTCGGCTTACAAAACCCTCCAACAGTGTCAAGAGTTTCAAAATCTAGAGAAAATAACAAACGCAAATGTTCCAAACTTTAAATGCTATTCCAGCAAGTTCTTTATTCAAGTTCCATGGACTTCCTCAAATCTCCCATCTAGTTTGAAGCATAGTATTAAAAACAGGACCAGATCGGCCAGTTCGGACCAAAAACCGATGAACCGATCTGTGGTCTCGTTTGATTCTCCAATCAGACTAGTTAAACATGTGAACCAGTCAATGCTGGTCAAACTCGGAGTGAACCGACCGAGTCACCACCAAACCGGACCACAAGCCATTAAAATTTTGTAAAATCATCCAAATCCCCAGAGCTAGGATTCGAACTCATATATGCATGCAGAGATAGATGCAGCACCTTTACCACTGGGCTATTGCCTCCTTTGTTAATACATGTGATTGTTTTAAATATAAACCTTTACCACTGGGCTATTGCCTCCTTTGTTAATACATGTGTTTGTTTTAAATATAACATATATTTAATTGTACTAAAGTTTTGTAAAATTGACTAAATCCCCAAAGCTAGGATTCGAACCCAAGCTCTTGATTAGTGAAGGAAGAATTTTACCACTAGGCTAGCTCAATATTTTGTTAACATGCTTCATTATTTATATATATAATAGATACTCAATTGAACTAATTTTTTTATATATTAATTTAATAATATCCGGTCCAACTAGTAACCCACCAGTTAAATCAATGACCCAATAACTTAGTACCTCGGCCGGGTTGACTGCTGAGCTAAGTTTGAAAACCATGGTTTGAATTCCCACAATATTATTCTCTATCAAACGTTGAATTTCATTCCTTGTTTTTATTTTTTTATTCGCATTTTGAGTTTTGATTATTTTAGTTAGGGATACATAGTAGTGCTTCTTCTTGGTCAGTCAAACTATTACCTAGCCCCAAATTTTGTGAGCAATAAACACTCATACGTGCTCGCGCACGCACACACACACATATAAAAGGGGAGATTACCTCGATGGAGCTCGATATCCTAATAGCAGAGAAACTGCTAGTGACAGTAGATAGAGGAACAAACAACATTAACTAACGGTGATTGATGACCAAAGGTGCTCAAGGACGAAGAGACGAGTTTGGGTGAGTTGTGTGATAGAGTTGCAAGCTCAGGATTGTGACATTGGTTGAGGAAAAGAGATCCTGTGGGTGGAGAGATGGTTGAGTTGCAAGTTCAAAGAGAGAGAGAGACATAGTTTAAGAATTTAAAGGGAGCAAGTTTGGGGTAAGAGAGAATTCACATCTTCTAATCTTTTGTTTTGTTTTTTTTTTTAACCCTCCATCACACTGTATACCTTTATAATGTGTTATGTATAATAACCAACCGCTTGCATAACATATGCATCCGCCTATGAGTTGATTTTGCACATTAGAATAACATTTCTCTAATTAACGATTACTATTTAAGTATTCTAAAATTCCTTTCATTCTCTTTCACAATTAAATTAATAAAATATTATTATTTTATATTTAATTCATGCTTAATATTATTAATATTTTTGTCATTTTTTGTTTACATAAACTTTTGTTTTATGAAAATCTTTTTATATTTTACTCATTTTTCTTTTGAAATATATATTAAATTTATATTTTCACATACATACCATTTTTGTAACAAATTGATTTTTTAATCTTAACTAATATTCAAATTGAATTAAGTTCTTTACTTGAACTAACTTTATTTAAGTATAATAATATTTTTTAGTACTTTTTTTCATTTTAATATTTTATAAATATGATATGAAATAAAATATCAATGTCATTGTCAATCTAGTAATAAAATATGATATGCAATAAGATATCAGTATCAATGTTCACTTTTTTTAATTATCTGTTATCTAATATCTAATACAAGTATGTAGATAATTATCCTACATATAAAAACTGGAATTAGGTTGGCCAATTCCATGCCCAACTTCAAATGCCATATGGGAAATTATATTTTATCAGCAAAAACACCCTCTCAAAAGGCACTGTCAAACCAAATCTAACTTCGACTGCATCCCAAATAAAATCAAATTCAATCAAGCTTTATAAATAAAAATTAATTGGTTTAATAATGTATTGTTAATGACACTTAAAGTATAAAATCATTGCATCAATTATTAATCAAATTTTAACCTAAAATATAACTTTGACTTGCATCTATTCAATCACATACTAGAAACTAGCTAGATTTTCCAGAGATGTACTAGCCAGAGTGATAGGCATAGGTCACTATGATTTAACAATTAGATTCCAAAGACATGCTGATAAAGAGACCAAAGTTTGGAATATTGCTAAGTTTGGAAGCAAGTCAGGGGACCATCTGTTTGAAGTTTCCTTTCCCAGCCTCGCTCCAATTCCAGAAAATAATAATAACAATATATTGTTCTCTTTCGCTGGTTGTTTGTACCTATTATTATTGTCCCATTGAACAGGGTCGCTAGAAACTCAATTCACGGACACTGATTTTTTAATAGAGAGAACAACTTAATTCCACAATTTCAGTGGAATTGGGGGTGGCGGGGGGGTCCATGTATAGTAGGTGACCAACTCAAGAATCAAAATCTCTTAGTGAGTATTTTCTGAAATGCAAGCCTATGCCGTTATGAACACTCCTTTTGAACAAGCAAAAAGTTGTTAGAAAAAAGGCTGGGCGCAAATTAAAGTTTGAATTTGGTGTTGAGTAGCCTAGAGTTGTGCATCACTTTCTAAGTCTAAACTAAAGGGACCGTTGAGACCAAATTAAAGAAGTGACAAACAACACTATTCTATTTCAGCGACTTTGCCGGTTTCAATTATTTGATCTGATTACTGAACCACACCATTACCAAAAGTAAACACAACCCACGAACTCATGAAACTCATAGGGTAAAGTTTACGTTATCTTCACCATCATCATTATTAAAGTTTCTCTTGTTTGGATCAGAAACAAGGGGAAGGTTGAGTTATGGATGCATGCATTTATTGTTAATTTCAAATGACATTATCTATTGTGGAAAAATGTAATGATATGAAAGGTTGTTAGCACATTCGTACAGCACGTATACTAGTCATCTAATCTAATAATTTATTTGGGACATTAATCTATTGAAATATTTTGATTTTGATTATAAAAATTAATAAGTAATTAACGCTGGGATACACTCACCAAAAAAAAAAAAATCATCTTGGGATGCAATTTTAAAATTTAATTATTAAGTGATCCACTTGTTTTTGGTTTCACAGGTATTGAAATTAAGGAACCCAGTTAGCTACTGTGTTAGACTTATGATCCATTTGTTTTAAACTCAGACATCTATAACTGATCTGATTAATGTGGGTAACAATATAATATCCCTGACATAATAGTCTGTCAATGGGAAGCTTATATGTTTACATGTCACTTGATAATCAATCCTAATATACCAAACCCTTCGGCTTGTCCAATTGATACCCGTCAAAAAGAGTAGTAAAGAGTTGAGAGGAAGACTGTCTTTCAACCTTACATATTCTCACATTGGATGATACAAAAAAAATGTGATGTGTACAATTTTTTTATGCAATATTTTGATATTGATATCATCAAATTCATCCAAAACACTTGCATTTATATTTTAGACTAAATACTCAAATTGATTCTTCATATTGCAAAAAGAAGATAAATTGATCCCTTCATATATTATATAAAACTGTACGAAGGGTTAATTAGTCCCTTTTCATGAAATGTAATGGATTGATTGGGACTTTCAAAATCTGAGAGGTTAATTTTCTTTCCAATGCATTTATAAGGGGCCAAGTTGGGTATTTTGTATCTATTTTAAAATCACATTTTACCTTTTTTGAATGTATGAGATGATAAGAGTGTTCAAAATATTGTATGAAAAAGTTATATACATATACATGACACAACTTTGATATGATACTCACCCAGTTATAGCTTCAAGAGTAATATTTTTTTAATATTATAGTGTCTATTAAGACATTCACCTTATCACTATTAAATATGACAGATGAATAGAGTGAGTAAGGGTCACAGTCGTATCTAATAATGATAAAGTATAGATGTCCAAATTTCAAACTTTACTTCCAATGGATGCCCACCATCACATTGAATGGGCTCCCTCTTTTTAGATGCTAAAATATATTTTTTTTTAACTTTCAATAGGGAAAATTCATTTGAATTTTAAATTTTTAGTGCAAATCCATTCAATTTCTCACATAAGAAATACACAAAACTACAAATAAATTCTTCGGAAAAGATAACCTATACAACAAGGGTTTCATGAGATTCACATAGAGGATTGTGATGGACATTCATTCGTACATTATATTGATATCTGTATTGGTGCTCTTGCTCGTGAAACTCAATTGTCATGTTGTTATACAAGTTCTTATGCAAAGGGTGTGAGGGAGTTATGAATGAGAGGTTCATATGCAACTCTCAATTTAGAGGCCTAAATTGCAATAGCTTTTATTGGTACATGTCAAGAATATCTTTTATATATACCCTTTGAAAAATGAGCAGTTATGTAGGTTTATATATTTAATTATCACATTCTAACATGAAAATGCTGCCATAAAAAATGAAAACCTCGAAATACTTGATGATCGAACCGCATGGCAAACACAGTTAATGATATTAGTTGGGTGACATCAAATTATCAATGCCCAAATTATACACAAGGACAATTGGAAGAAGAAAAATATTTATTGTCGAATAAAATTACATAATTAACATATACTATATATTTTATAATTATTAGATGTGACATATATTTTATAATTATTAGATGTGATAAGTGATTTCTACTCATTCTATTTACTCATTATATATAATAATAATAAAATATGTGATGTATATTTATTATATAATTTTATTATTTATTTATTATTATTCTTGAAAAAATAAATGGATGTTCACCCAAAAAAGTTTCAAACCAGCTCAACAGTGACAACCAAAACGAATGAGGTGACAACCAAAAAAAAAAAAACAGCTCAACAGTCCCCCACCCCCACCCCCCTCGATTTTGTTTAAATTATCCACATAGGGGACCAACTAAAAACAATTAAATATGCAAAATAAGTTCTTACTAATCACTAAAAACAATTAAGCAAAACTCAAATTATTAGAAATAAATAATGAAGGAAAAGCAACACACGGGTTGTCCATTACCAACCACAATAAGGCGCAGACCGCTCCAATTATTTCCCTTTAAACAAAGCCATTGAAAAAGTTACATGATTTTTTTATTATTGTTTTTCTTTTTTTTAAAAAAAAAAAAGAGAGAAAAAGTACTTTCTAAAAATTAGAGAAAAAGAAGGAAAATGGACCCACAAACCGTTGGCGACAGCTGTATAGCACCAAGAATGCCAATGAAGACACGCTATCGAACCAACGGGGCAGGTATGCTGCCCGTTAACCTCGAAACTCTCAAACACAAAAAGTCCGGGCAGCCTGCCCGATTCCTCTCTGTGCCTCCAACTATATAGAATCACGCATAGCCGCACTATGTTTACCACTCAAATACCACACTACCCATTGTTTCAAAATTCTCTCTACTCCAAATATAACAAATCAAAGATATTTTTCAGAGCACATTTGTGAAAAAAATTCTTGAATTTTGAGCGAATGGAGGCAATGAAGATGAAGACTTTCTTGGGTTTGTTGGTGGCCATGTTGGTGATGGCAGCAACTAGTGTGTCAGCTGCTGATGCACCAGCTCCAAGTCCCACATCGGATGCCACGACCCTTTTTGTGCCAACTGTTTTTGCTTCTCTTGTTGCTCTTGTATTTGGCCTTCTCTTCTGAGTTCTCAACACGTAAGCTTTGGTTTTCCATATGATGTATATGGGGGAGTTCGATTTGTGCAGAGGTTGTTTGTGTTGCCCTCATTCATTCTCCTTCTTCAACTCAGCTAGGTGGGTACTTTGGTTGGAGTGTGTGAGCGAGCGAGCGAGTGAGGAAGAGAATTTGAGGACACATGCATAGGCCCTTTTGCTTGCATTTTGTATTATATTATTATCATTCATTTATATTCTTATGTAACACATTCATTCCTCATTGTACCTTTTTCCCATGGGTTGTGACAGTGTAATATTATTGTGATTTGTTTGGTTTTACTTCTGACTCCCTCTATTACTTTGATGCTCTAGCTCCCTAACAGGTTATTTGTGGGTAATAAAGGGTGCTACATTTTCCTTTATGTCCTATTGAGTTTAATTTAACTTGTAGATATCATAGGCAAATTTATTATTCATGAAAAATTTTATCATATTTAAATACCAACCAAACACACAATTCAAATTTTGGTTTGATGTTGTGTATATTAAATAAGTTGTTTATTTATTATCACCCATAGTTTTCCTGTTTTTCCTTAAAGAAGAAAAAAAAAAAAAGACGTGAGTTTCTTTGTTTGAGCAAGAGACTAGTCTAGGTCCTCTTGCAGGGTGGATGAAGAGTAAAGAGTAAAGACCTTCTTTGAATTGTGTCGGCAAATATATGAGAGGAACCTTGAGCGTACAAGAAAAAAGTTTCTCATTTCACCACTAAGATTCTGTTTTTTTCCCCCTGCTTTTATTTAATAAATTTTCTTCAAAAACCTAGCTCTTTGAATTTCTCAAAATTAAATCATGAGCAAGAGCAAGGGCATTTGTTGGTGATAGGTAACTAAACTCAAATTTCGGGTACGTTTAAGCCTGATTTCTATGGGTAAAAATATTTTTAAAAAATACTTAAAATAATTGGAATTTAAAAAATATGTTTTCTTCTTTTTTTTTAATGAAAGTTGAAAAAATAACTTCTAAAAAAATCTATTTTAAATTTTTTAGTTATATGTAAAATTGAAATTTATAATATTTTTTTTCCTAAAATCTAAAACAAACACATCCTTAGTTTACTGGGCATACTAAAAAGTTAAAAGTAAATTCATTTATTTGATACTTGATTTGCTATTTCGAAGGAAAGGAACAGTTGGAGAATGCTTCTCTTTCTTCATTTAGTTTCTGACATTTCTTTGAATTTAATTTTGATTTTTTAATTAATTTTGATATATTAACAGTGTTATATAATAATGTATTATCATAATAAATATAAATAAATTTCATATATATTTTTTTAAAAGCTGATGTAAATAAAAATTTTTAACTCAATAATAATGTGAAAAAAAAAAATTTATGACATACAGTACATGGCATCTAAATTGAACTACCTTTTGATTTCAGTTTGCATCATTTACCTTCATGTTGCTGTCAAATGAAGTTTCCCACTATATAATCCGTGGGTGTTTGGTTTCTGTGTCTGTATAAATCGATTATGTTAAAATGATTTTTTTAAAATTAATATTAAAATAAAATGATTGGTGTTTGATAATTTTTTTAATAGTGATTTTAATAGAAAATAAAAAATTCGTACTTTTTAAAAATCAGTTCTAGAATAAAAAATTAATTTTTGAAGCAAAAAAAATTTTGAGACACATTTATCCTCTAGAATTGAGTTTTTTTTTTATATATAAAATTCTCTAGAATTGATTATAGTGTGTGTAAACGTGGAGCTAAACACACGAATTCTGGCTATAAAGTTTCTTTGATCAAGGGAAAAAAAGCATGTTTGTAATCGACACCTTACATGATTGAAGAAAATAAATTAATCAAAGTGTTGACGCATGATACTACATGACATTGATTTAATTATTGAATTAAGTGATGATTTCTTTTTCGGTACAACTATACTTTTTTTTAACTACATTAATTTAAGGATTTTTTAACGAATGCATTTAAAGCAAGGTTGTGAAAATCAAAATAGCAAATTTAAAATTTTTTTTAACATATCAAATTCATTGAAAATTTAACAATCTTACTCTTTCATAAATATAACTTTTTTTTTTAACTAGTATTCTTTGGGCACTAGTTAGAAAATTTTTTAGTTTAATTATTAAATAAATCAATAAATAGTTATCAAGTAATGATTTACTTTTGGGTTCAACTATATTGTTTTGAAAAATAAAATTCATTTATGCAGTTTGTTAATTTTCAACTAATCTAATTCGAAATAGTCAATCTTTCATGGACTAAAAGTTTCCTAATATTTGTACCCAAAAATTCTTTCTTAATATTGATTTTTTTTTCATTTATAAGACTTAAATTTATGACTTGATTTAAGAGAAATAAGTACCAAATTACTTGAAACAATCACACATATTTTAGGCTTTGCTATTTCATATTTTAAGAAAGGATTTTGTTGGGCCAAACACTTGCTAATTCAATATAACTTTTAACAAAATGCCATTGTTAGGCCCAAAAATAAAAAAATGAGAAAAAATAAAATAGCATTATTAATTTTTGATTTTTTTAAAAAAAGAAAATAGCATTGCATTATTAATTTTTTATTTTTGGTCAACAAATGGCATTGTTACATGGTTGCTAACTTTATTTAAACTAGTGATTTGTCCGGCATTATCATGCCCATTAAGTCGTTTTTTTATTCTTTAGATAATTATATAATCAATAATGGTAGTTATAAAAAAATAGGATGAGGTGGTTATAAAAGTTTGATTAAAAGCGTATAATTAGAATAAAAATTTGGATACTAAAAGAACAGTTATTTTCAAGTATTTCTTTTGTATATCTCTGTGGATTTAATTGGGCCTTTGAACCTGAGTTCGGTACAGAAGTAATACAACCGAGCCCCATAATTTGGGCTGATTTAATTGAGCATTTCTGCAAGGAAGAAAGGACGATTGGGAGAGGGAGCCACGAAAAAGATTGGAACTTGGAAGACCAGTGAGAAAAAGGTTCGTGGCGGTTTTCCTTTTTCTTTTTTTTTTTCGTTTCCTATATTTTTAAGGAGAGGAATGTTAGCAAACGAAAGTTTTTTTTTTTTTACCCTCTGAATCAGCAAAACATGTCATTCATATGCTTGAATTATTTCTTTTTCTTTCAAATTTACTGTGTCTCTTTCATAAATTTTATCTGGACATGCCAGCTTATTCTCCAATATTGCTTCTCATCTAATTCTTCTCACAACTAAGACACATGTCAACATTCAATAATTTGATTTTTTTTCAAAACTTTACAAAAACTAAAAATTGATCGTATATATGTTATTGTAATGGCCAAAACAAATTTTATAATATGCATTTGTGTGGATCGATGTTTGTTTGAGAGTGAGGGTGTATTTGATTTTAGTTTTCAGGATTTTGTGAAAAAAAAATTAAAAATTAGAAATAAAAATAGAAAACTAGATTTTGTAGTTTTTATCGTTTTTAGTATTTCCTTTATAAAATTCTAAAAAACTGGAAAACTGAAAATTGAAACCAAACACACCCTAAATGTATTTTGGCAATTTTCCCAAGGAATGGAGGCCATTTTAATTATGGATAAACTTTTCTAGCCCTCTTAAGTTTTGAATGTGAGTTACAGAGTGTATTTGGTTATGTATTTGCTGAATTGATTTTACATAGAATTTATTTTAAAGCAAAATGATTTATGTTTAATAATTTCTTTAAAAGTTTTTGTGACAGAAAGTAAGAAAGTTTCACTTCTCCCAATATTAATTCTAGAGGCCATAGTTTGATAGAATCAGTCAAGTCCTCAAAATCGATCTTAGCTCATCATAATGGAGAACTAATCGTACTGAAAATCTTCATATCACTTCATTCAAACCAAAATAACAAGTTAGGTTAAAACAATTCTCTCATTTCAAAAGCAAGCCTAACTTGGCCAAACTTTCTAATTTTGATGAGTTGTGTTCGCTCAATTGAGATTTAAGCTTGTTGAATTATTCATTTATGAGCTTTTGAGAAAATTATGTATGAACTAGCCTTAGGATGAACCTCTTAATTCTCAATATTTAGGAATGAATTTGGGGATTATGTGAATTGTGGATTGGAATTTTTGTGCTTTATCTTTCTATCATAGAAGCTAAGTTAAGGAATTAACTTGTTGCTATGAAAAGAGATTGATTGACTTATTAAGGAATTGAGAGCCAATTTAACTAGAATCCTTCATTAACAAAAAGAGAGGGATTGACTTTATCTCTCTATTGTAGAAGCAAAGTTTAGGAATTAACTTGTTGCTATGAAAATCCTTCATTAAGTTGTCTATTTCCAAATCAAATTTAGGAAGTGTTTCGCTATTCAAAATTGTGACAAACCTCGATCCTCTAGTGTTTTTGGTGTTGTAGTTAATCCGTGCTATAAGTTGATTGCTTGCTTAATGGTTACTTTTTACTACTTATCAATTAATTTTAGCTTTAGAGTTATCTTCAATCCAAATCACCTAGTTTGATTATAGTCTAATTAGAAGTAAAACTAGCAAAGTATTGGTTAATAGCATTAGTCCTTGTGGTAGTGATGCGCACTCACTGTGGTACTACTTGAACGATTTAGTATATTTGCTGTTACATAGTGTAACGCTGGGATGGACCTTCAGTGATACGGATAGTGGCAAGGCTAGGTTCTTCTCCTCTCTTCATGGTAGCTCTGACATCAGGGGTAGGTACCTGCAAAAGGACTCTGACGCCTAAGTCAATATGGGTAGTGAAAAAAAAAAAGAAAATAGCAATTGAGATGAATATCTTACAATTGTTGTACATTCTATTTTCTATTTATATCATGCGAATACGTCCAAAACAGATAAGGTGGAGCTTTATGGTTCGAAGGGTATACAAATTGTTAGGGGAATTCTTCTGGAAAATGCTGTAGGATTCGTGCCCATTATGCGCTTGAGGGCTCGTTGTCCTCAATGGACTTCTTGAGGTACCCCGAAACAATGTTGAGAGGATGCCTCCGCGGTCCTTCTACGCTTCGGTTCGAAGCTCTTTGCCATTTGTGACGTTTGCCAAGGTTCGATGACTGTAGTCTCCGGCCCATGGTAGCCGGTTGGGGACAACCCCTGAGCTTCATGTACGTCATTTCCCAGATTCCGTGGTTCAAGGTAGCAGGTAGTAACACTTGCCAAATAGTTATAAAAAATATTTATCACTATAAGAATAACAATGATCAAGTACCTTGACCACGCAGGTTCTTTCAATAATTTAAATTGATGGGTAGGATGAAATAAATGATTTTCCATAATCTGACTATAAAGAGGGGGTATACAATCACCGATTAAAAATCTGAACCGGTCCAATTATAATTCCCAAGCAAAGCACCATGTTACAAAGATTCCCTCATAAGATATGCTAACTCCAACCCTTTCTTCCCCATGTTCTGAATCTTGAATTATTGGAATCCACGGCTACCCCACATCCCCACATGGTGAACAGAACAACCCCCATTTAGGTTGAATCAGTTGAGGTGGTTGCTTGCTTCCTTCCAAAAACTCACATAATTCTGATGGGGGCCATCAACATCTTCCTATTTAATTTAATGTCCTCTTATTTTAGTGAACCACACTACACCATGCCACATATTTTGACATAGCAGCCAATGAACATTCTCAAGAGGGGTCACGTCTCAATTAAATCTCATTTTGTTTAGATAGTTTGGATGTTCAATCAGTCATTTTCTCTCCTATTCACATATTGGTGACTCAATTCATATCACAAATATCTTCATTGTGTGGAGAAATCTCATCAGTTTTCCCTTTGGATCTATCTTAAGCTCCTTTTTTTCACGTGGGCGGGAGCACAAGGGATAAGAATATTTGACATTAACCCTCACCCTTTTCGCTACTTTTACTGGTAGCTGGAGCTGAATCAATAGGGAAAGCATAGGCAGATATGGAAACACGAGAGAATATTAGAGAGGACACTCTAATGATCTGGATGTATTTAAGGTCCTTCTGAAGGACTATTAAATATTTGTTGGATTTAGGGAAAATTATATTTAAAATTCATTTCTATTTGTGAAATTTATTTTAATGACCTTAGAAATTATGAAATTATTACACACATTCATTGAGTTTATACAATCATTACACTATCATCTCTTTTATTACACATTGAAAACAATACATTCAAATTAAAGGAGCTTAGAGTAACCCAAATAAATAGATGAGAATTGGATTGAATTTCATTAAATCCTAGAGGGAGATTGGTGTAATTTGCTCTTTAATTTATCATTGAATACGTATAAAAATGTGTTTGATAGATAAGTGTTTTAAAAATAAAATTTTTCTTTTTCCATTTTTAAAAATTAAAACAAATAAGACCTAGCGCACACAAAAAAAAAAAAAGGAACGAATAAGACCTAAATAGCGACTGAAATTGACGCGATTTATGTAAGCGATTAGTGAATTAATTCTATATAAATAGTAGAAGATTGATAGGTATGACACTGTTTTAAAGAAAATCCAATTACTTAAAGTTGAAAATATTAAAAAAAGATAAATATGTGATCACAACTATACACACGTGTCAAAATGCTTTTGCAATTTGAATCATTAAAAAAATTAATAAACTTCCTAACGACATGTATACAAACAAAAAAAAACTAAGAACATTATTTGTTCAAACAATTGCATTTGTTCAGTGGCATGTTAGGATCATTAGGGCTAACGCAATAACGCGGGTATTTAATCCTTATTAAGACCATATCTTAATAAAGATTAAATATCGGCGTTTGTTTCATAGGTGGTTTCAGATTCAAGCTAATTTTATTGGCTGTTTGTTTCAAAATCTAAGGCGTAATTTTGAGGATTGTTGATTGTTGCTTCGATGAAATAGGATTTTGAATTATTTTTTTTCTACTTTGTGACATGTAATTTGTTTGCTCTCGCCATCCAATTTGGTTGGATTAGATCTTTTGAAATCTATAAAACTGAAAATGTTTCATGTAATTGGACTACATTTTTATTGGGTTAAATTGGAGTTTGATTTTTATCAACTGAAAATTTGGCTAGGAATTGAGACTGGCTCATACATGAAAACTAGTTTTAATAATGAAAAAGCTTTATTATAGTTATTGCAATTATTAATGAAAAGTAATTAGTGAATATTGAGATATCCAAAGTTTCTCATTATTATTAATCGATTATATGGTGGCTTTTGAGATATTCAACATTAAAGTATTAATCTTAACGAAGAGTATTTTGATATGTTAATGGATAAGTGTGATTTAATTTCTGCTTGTATTGCCTATTAGAAACATACTCATTCATATTCAGTAATTGATGGCAGAAAGCTACTAATCCTTTATTCTTAATAATTGAAACAAACGGCAGCAAAATGCTCCTAACAAAATTTTTAAAAAATAATTATGATAATTATTGGTGTAGGATTAATATATTTTTTTATTAAAGTGTGAAAATAATATGATAAAACGGTGCACCGTGCAATAAATAAGGAACCTGTTGCGTGTGCACGTGCACCGTTTTATTGCTTATAATTTGTTGATTAATTAATTAATAATGTTAAGAGAGCATTAAGTTTATTCTTGCTTTTCATATGACTATATCCGAAACACAAAGATAATTGCTGTCACGCTATGTAATCGCCTAATTATATTTGGTGGAGCATGCCTAACATTTTCATGTACTATTATACTCATTCTTTTTTCTTTTTTTTTTTTTTATCGCATTTCATTGAACATTGATAGAGCCAGATTAGACGACCTTGCCGCATCATTGAACCCATTGAAGAATCCAAAGCTCCATGACGGCACTAAAATCAATGCTTCAAAGACCATCATAATAACCACCATAGGTTATGTGAGCTCTACTCAGAGGAACACCCCTTGCCGCAGAAATCACTTCATTCAATTTGGTTGCATGATGTACCACTTGTTTAAGCCTCTACAATCACAACCAATCAAGATCGTTTAGATAATAATTCAATATCCAAGGATCCACAATCGATTGAATTTTTGGACCAAATCAAATGAACTATTCAAGAACAGTAAATTCCATACTTGATGCAGATTAAACGAAGACCTTTTCTTTCCCCACCAAATCCTCTTTTATTGTAGTGTTATTTATATCGGTGATAGGATAATGTGCTAACTCATTGGTAAAATATTGATCCATTTAAGTAGATAGGATCCACATTTTATTCAATAATAAAAAATATAATTTAACACAGTATCTTATATATTTCAAATATAAATAATATCTTTCCTTTTTTATATGAGATCATTTCATCAGATAACATGATTGGCTCTTTCATCACAATCCTATAGACTGAATTATGCATAAAACTATGCCTCGAACAAAATATTTTTTAATTTTAATGGATTAACAGCTTGTTGCATACATTATCATTCAATCATTTTTTTATTTTGTGTGTATGACATTTAAATAATGGATATAAAAATGAATCATATCATGGATGACTAGATAAATATGTGAAAGATCAATTATCTCTTAAGTCAAAATTAAATCCAAATTTTTATCGATAACAAACTCAATTAAGAATTGTGAGAGATTAATTAGCTGACCTTGTCATCAGTGTAGATCTGGAAACGAATCTTCTGTTCCTGGTGGGGTTTGTTCCTTTGCTGGGTTCCAAAGAAGAGGACACAGACAGTGGCAGCAGCAACGCCAAAAGAAAAGATAGCCCCAACACCAGTCAAGCCCCACTTCCAGAAGTTGAAGCCATCATCACCACTTGAATCCTCAAACTCTTCACCCTCTAATTCTTTGCCATCACAGTCCATGATAATATTCATCTCTTTCTGATCAACCTTCATCCTTGGAGAGGTAATCATCTCCATGGCCTCACCTTGATCCTCACGTCTCATGGCACCTGCATCAAGTCCTGGAGGGAAAAACCCTCTACTACCTGATTTTGGGGAGTCCATTTTCATGTCGACAAATTCATTTTCCTTGATCTTGAAGAAAACCTGCTGTGAAACTGTGTCATGATCCTTATTTGTGTTTTCTTCCACTAAAACTTCATCTGGGGTGTTTCCAATTCTGGGTTCCAATTGGATTGGAACATGGACAAGTTGTTGTTTTGTTGGCACCCTTTGGTGATTCCATGATGCTGCTGCTTCAGTGGCTCTTTTTGATTTTGGTGATTTGCAGAAGTAGTTCATGTCAAAAACAGCACTACTTTTTGACTCATCAGAGTAGTTTCTCTTCCCAAAGAAGATCTGAGTCTCACCAACTTCATTGAAATCAAGGTAGCCATGATCAGGGAGGAATTCCCACTCATCAATATCCATGCCTCCACCACCAAGATCCTTCAATTTTTTTTTTTCAGGATCTTGGAAAATCACTGATTACAAGGTTGGCTTATATAGAAGAAAAAAATTGCAGGAAAACAGAAAGGATGGCTTTTTGAATAGTGGGTCTTGATTTGTTTCAAAGAAGGTGGCTTGTGTGGAGTTTTGCGTGGAATCTCATCACTACTCATAAGGGCAAGTATCACCATTACGGTGTCCTTTTGCGCTTGTATGGTGAGGACTGAACTCTTATGCCATGACAACATGGTTTGAGTGAGTGATTGTCCATCTTAAAGATGACAAATTGGGGAATGGTCCATGTGGCCCCCACCTTGCAGAATTGCCTCTACGCTAGGATTCTTGTAATCTTTTGTTTATTTCTTTTCAATTTTCTATTGTTAAAATTTGGGTTTTGTTAAACTCGATTAAATATTTAATTATGACTGTCAGCTTTGGATAAAGGTAAGTCTTGAATGTTTGTGTGCAAAAAGAATGGATGAGTAATGACCAAGCTTCGTTAGGAAAAATAAAAGTGACGGCCAAGGTAACAAAATATGCTCCTTTTTTATTTTCTTATTAAAGCAATGTCGTACATGGTGACTATGTCCTTGTTAAGAACAAGAGGAAGGTTTTTCTCTCATTGCTAAAGAAAAGAAGATTCTTTTGTTAAGTTTCAATCTAGCTGATTATTATCCTTACCAAAATATCTAGCTGATTATTATAGAAATCTATCAGATTAGAGAGAGAGAGAGAGAGATTGTCGGTTGCTTGTTGAAGTGTGTTTGAGATGACACTGATAGGTTGGGGGTTCCCGAAGAAAAAAGAGGCCTCTCTCTCGAGCACATCTGTCCATAGGTTTGTTGTCTTTTGAGAAGTTCCCCCCCTACTCCAACGCTCTTATACCGTTTATAATTTCATGAAAAAGCCATGCATACAACCTTTTTATCTCATATTAATCCGATTTTGTTAATTGTTGAAATCATAATGTGAATATATTGAAAAGGAAAATGAATCCAATTGTAATTAAATGATAATAAAAAATTAACTTATGTAAATATACAAGAGTATACGCGTAAATGTGTTTCTTTCGTAACATTGATTATGGACATTTTACTTATCTTCATATGAAGTTTATACGCATTCAAAGTTAGATTACAAAATTAAACTATTGAGAAGCTTTCCGTAACCATAATAATAATAACAATTAAAAAAGTGATATGAATTTATTTCAACACCCACTTTTAAAAAATACATACATGGATCGAGAATAAAAGAAAATATTTACTATAATTTATTTATTGATATATAAATTTTATAGGCTATTATTATTCTATGTTTTATATTTTTAATATAATAATTAATATATCAATAAATAAATAAAGTAGAACACATATTTTATCTTACTATAAAATTACATAAAAATCTCTGCTCAGGGTCGGACCCTCAATCATACTACAAATTACACCAAATCTGTGTTCAATGAAAAAGAACCTTAAGGCATGAAAGGATTTGGATCATCTAAAGTGAGAATCTCACTTTAGAGGATAAAGTGAAGGGATTTTATCATTAGATCAATAAAATAAAGAAGACCTCACCTCTAATTTTATTAATCCAACGGTGAAATTATTCACTTTACCTTCTAAAGAAAAATTATCACTTTAGAGAATCCTTAGTCGTCAGGAAAATATTACCATTTTATTGTTAATTTACGGTGATTAGAGTATCTTTATTCGGCAGATTTGGATTCAATTATTTTATATCTTTAGTATAGTTTTGTTATTTTTTATTATACATTGAAATTCATTCAATAATATTTGAAAATACTTATAATTCCAGTAACGAAATAACATATTCATTTTTTTTAAATATCTTCTAATAAGTAATTTCTTTATCGACTCAGAAGCAGCATGTTTTTTAGGGGAATAAAATTGAATAATGAAAAAAAATCTAACGATACTCAATAATAG
Source organism: Dalbergia cultrata (assembly GCA_031216105.1). Classification (NCBI taxonomy): domain Eukaryota; kingdom Viridiplantae; phylum Streptophyta; class Magnoliopsida; order Fabales; family Fabaceae; genus Dalbergia; species Dalbergia cultrata. The sequence goes on along the minus strand of CM062353.1, from coordinate 20,734,688 downwards.
AAAAATGCATTAGTCTAAATTGAATAAAAAACAAATTTATTTCACACTATGAATTAACCAATGATCGATGGCTCTACTCTTTATTAAAAAAACTATCGATGTCTAATAATATTTTACACATTATAGATCAATATGAAAATTGTTGCAATTTAAAGAATGTAACATGTCTCCTTTCAACATTAATATGTATATCTCTATATTTATATCACTTTCAAAACAGAAATACCCACTAGTGGAAATCAAAACACTTATAAAAGAGTCAATAAAACACTCACATAGGGGACAACGAAAACGCCAAAAGAAAATTATAACAAGAACAAAATACAAAATCTTAAACAACAGAAAGAAAAGAAAATAGCGAAACAGCTACCAATAAGTAAATATGACACGCCTCTTAACAATACTTACGAAAGAGAACATCTGAAAAAGAAGTGAGAAGCAAAATATAATTATGTATTAGGACTTGTTTGATTATTTAAATTATATTTTACATTTTACATTCAAAATAAATTAATTATATTATATCTTTTGTTAAATAATTATAATAAGAGTCAAATGTTTTTAATGATGTAACTATATGTATTAGAATGTTTGTTTAATTTTTTTGTAATGAAAATGTATTAAAATTAAGCTTTTTATTATAGAAAGTAATAATTTTATATGGATAATATATTATTAGGTATGTTATTTAATTTTAAAAATAAAAGGTTAGATTAATTTATTAAAAACATATATGAGAACAACGTGCCCTCATTAAGAAAACCTCAAAAGAATAGGGGCGATATTTGTACTCACTAAAATGCTGAGTCCATTGACTCACTGAAAGAGAAGATGAGATAAACAAATAAGAAAAAGGAAAAGAGAAAAAAATCAAGGGAGAGAGAAAGGAGTAACACATAGGAGTTGGGTATGTGCGTTGAAAGACTGCGTTCAAAGTTCATTTCCCTTAAAAGAAAGAGACTCAAACACCACAAAGAAAACAAAATGTCACACAGGGGAGATAGTAGCAGTCAATCATACAAAACCGGGACCCATTCTTTTAATACAAGGTCCTACATAAAAGCATTCTTGTATATAGAAAGATTAATTGTTTATCTTTCTTATAAAATAAGGAATTAATCATCACATACTAATTTTTACGTTATCAACTAATAAAAGATTGACAATTCATTTACTTTGCGCAATTTTTTTTAAAATTTGAATTAGACATGGTTCCATATTAGATTACATGACAATTTTTTTTTTGATACATTAAAAATACAATACATGAAGTTTGGATATATGACCTCATAATAAACTATCCAAACTCTTCACTTTTAATCCAATCCTAACAAATTATATAACAAGTTTTTATTGGTTAATAGTGTAAAGATGGTATACATTTGCAGTGCATAATAATTAGACTCTTAAAATGAAATGGGAACATCATTATACTGGTAAAAATGAAAGATAAAATTCACAACAATTAATACAATTTCAATTTGTCACTTTTCAATTATCGACTATTGTAACTAATAATTCTCCAAAATGAAAAAAGGTAACTAACAATAATCATAGTTCCTTGATTATTTTCTCGTGTTCGTGACTAAGGACTATCAATTTGAAAAGGATAGGCTCAATCGGTTTATACATTAACAAGGTAATGGTTTAGAATTTTGTTTGCAACAATTTGTTCACTGCTATTTTCAACGCGATTGCGCTTCACTGCTAAAAATAATATAAGTATACAGCAAGACAGGATAATTTTGTGGCCGCATTGATAAGGAGCATTTGTTTTATACAAATGGAGCATTACGATGTATTTTATCTAAGTGGAAGAATAATGAATTATTTATAGATTGCCCTAAATCATTTACAATTTCAATTTGAATTTTAATTTTAATTTAAAACTCGGATTGATTGTGCTATCAAAATGCATGTTTGAGTATGCTGTTATTGGGCTCAATGACACTTTGTATTAATCATAAGTGAATATAATGTTATATGGATCCTGTGTATGGCTTTTGTTTTAGTATATAGGCTTAGCCCATTATTTCGTTCACACAAAGAGATGTCTTCTCTTAACTCTCTATAGAGACGCTCTTGAATCAATGCACATATAGGCTATATCGGAAACACGAGAAGTCTGTATCCTTGGCTTCCTTTCCTCTCTTGATCAAGATCCAAGAACAACTAAAAATCCGTAGTCTTGATCATTCACTCTAGGTAAGCTTTATGCGCAATCCAACTCATGATTTTAGTTAGTTTACATGCCTTAATCAGAGCTGAACAATGGATTAGAAATGCTGACAAATCTTCCTAGCTATATTTAAAATCTTCCTTGTAAAGAAAGGAAATCTAAAAATAAATTAATATTTGAGCATTAGTTTAAAGGTTGAAGATAGGGAAGGATGGCTACTAGAATCTGGAATTTGTCTTTTTGATGGTTGTGTCATGTTCTTCTCCTGGAAAGTTGGTAAGGGTGCAGGTTCCTCCAATTACCCGAGAAAGCGGGGATGAGTTACCTATAAAGACAATCCGACGTTCAAGTTTGTGATTGAATGAGGCACAAAGTGGTAAAAGTATAATTTATATTAATATTGTTATACTTGGGGCATTGAGATCCTAATACAACGGGAGGTGATTTGGTGATAAGTAAGGAGATAATCTTCCTTGAATAAAGGAGATATTCATAATATTTAGTAAAGATTAGATATATTCCATAATTATAGGAGATATGATAAGATAATAGGAGATTGATAGTGTAAATGAATAGTCAATCTGAGAGGTATCCTATAATAAGAGATCTCGTGTAATCTAATAGTCAATCTAAAAGATATCCTAGGCTAAATTGGTGGAGAATCCACAGGAGGATTTTGAGCCAGATGGTTAACCTATGGGACACTCTATCCGTGCTCCCCAAGAATTGGCGAAGTTCCTGACATATATTTCTAGTCCAATACATGTCCATTTTCTCTCACCAAGAGCTGCTAGGTGAAACATGTTAATGGCAGCTGGTTTCTTGACAGTTAATTAGCACATTGGATGTTAGCTACCAACTGGATTACTTAGTAGTGATTTTGTAGCTTCTACGTCAATGTTAAGCTTAATTAAGTTGAGTGTGGTATTAGTTTATCCATTCTTCCTGCAATTTACCCGTTTTTATATTTTAACCCTTTGAAATAGATGTTTTTGTTGGTCATTTTCCGCCCTCCATCAGAGGCCAAAACTATGGCCTATAGTTTGGAATTCCGATTAGTCAAATTATTTGGGCCACTTGTCCACGTTGCCAGTTGGCAGGCAATCGACGAACGTGATAACCATGTCAAAAGGGTGTGCTTACATTTTAAAAGTGGACCCTAAAAAATTTAAAAACATACCAGAATATGCGTGCAACGTAGGGCTCTTGTTTATAACCAAAAGGACCTCCGTCGTTCCTTATAAGAGGATTATAAATTCACCATGCCCATGGGTTAAAATTGGATAAACTGTATTCAAGTCCTAAATTTTGGGGGACAATTTGTAGGGTTATCTCATTGCTAATTAGAGGAGTAAATGAATAATTAGATTTTTTTTAAGAATTTAATTTCTATATATTAATAGTGTAAAAGTATTTTATACTATAATTCAATCAAAATATTTGTTTTGCATAACTTTTCAAATAGTGGATGAAAATATCAATTATCATAATTGATATGATAATATGCGATTGGATAATTACGTAAAAAAAAATTTCACAGTCAATACATAGAAATTAATTTTTTAAAGGGATAGATGAAAGTAGATTATAATAATTAGTCAGGTACAACATTAAAAATCCTATTTAAAAAGATAATATTCAACAAGGGAATGCATCAAAAGAAAGGAGTATTTTTTTCTTGTCTAGATTATTAGTGTAATCTCGAATCGGATTAATCTACTATGGATAAATCTTTCCCAGTGCTACTTTTTTTTTTTTTTTGGTCGCACATAAGATTTGAATTCGAAATCTCACGGTAGAAAAATAGGTGACAAAACACTTGAATTGAACCAATTAATATTGGTAAAATAAAGGAGTGATTTCCGACGGGAGTTAGAAATAAAAATCTTGACCATTAACTCTCAAATAAACTATCAAGATTAGAAGATTCTGCATTCGTAGTATGTATGTGTGTGAGCTTCACAACATTCTAGTTTTCCTCTTGAAATTTCATTTGCACCTCATACAGTTGCAACTAGGTGCGACTCTCAAATACCAGTGTTATAAGATGTTTTGGAAGAGTTTACACCTAAATGCAAACTTTTGACGAAAGAATTCTCAATTTATTCCCCCTCTTTCTTGAAGCCTGAAGGTACCATATCACGTTTCCCATGAATCCAACATCGGGAATTAAGAAAACAACACGAATGGTTAGGAGAATGAAAATAGAGTGAGTGATAAGGAATAATAAAGCTAAAGTTAATTGAACATTATTTGTAAGTAATTTTAAGAAAAAAAGTAATATGGTTAATAAGGGACAATATATCCCTTCTCTGCCACTCAAAACTAAGCCTTTTGACCCTCTAAATTATGGGTCAAGAAGGAATGAAAATAACTTTTAAATAAGGGATTAAAACAATTTCTTCTATTTTACATCTTACCTTTTTTTTTTCATCCTATTATTAGCAACTTCTTTCCCTCATCTATAACACTCCCTAATCAGACGATATTACTGAACTTCCTTTTTAATACTAAACTTGTTCTGGGCTAGCGTGTGTCCGAACCGGAAAAGCTATGTTTTTTATTTGGATATAGATGGACGCATGTCGTGCGAGTGTTCACCTAGTATTGGTTTGCCATGTGTGTAGGACATGTGGACACTCCAGCAAATTGTTGTTTTGTGCTTCCTTTCATTTTGGTATTTTAAACGCCGGTTTTGGCCTACCGTATCACAAAATTGATTGTAGTTTTATCAATTGCTGGGGTTTTTTAATCTTGTTTTCTCATCAATCTCCTTCTAACAATCTATGCATTTTGGTATCATCTCCAATTAGATTATCTACTGGAAGATCCATTTATTAAGCCAATGGAGAACTACAAATGGATCAAATTGTTTTGACATAGGCACAAACCAACCAAAACATGAGTGGGGCTTTAAACGAAAGAAGAAGAAAATGGTTAGTAGTAGGGTTACCATTGTTGAGGAAACCTTCTTTGTTTTTTTGTCATTAGGGAGGGGTGCTCTAAAGAAGCCTAAAGGCGAAGAGGGGCATAAAGTTCTCGTGGGACAATGCCTCTGAATTCTTGGTTGTCGTATGGGCCAACCCATAGCACAAAACCCTCCAAAAAAATTTTCACAACGGAAAGATTCAAAGGTGTTAGCCCGGCACTTTTACTAGGAGCGTTTTTGGTAAGACAAACCCACATCTGGAACTGACACACGGCAACAAATAGCTTGCTTCAGCAACAACTCCTATATTCAGCCAGTCCAAAATCAATTATCACACGAATTACAATAACCTGACTAAGGTGGATTAATTTTGATGCCCTATTAATGTAAACAAATAGTAAATTATCATCTTTTTTGTGGTGAAGAAAACAGAATTTTGATATTTGATAGTTTTCTTTTTAAATAAATTGTATGTTATCATCTAAGGACACACTTCTATTTATAATACTTTTAAAATAATAAATGATTGAATCAAATATTTTCACTAATTTAGTAATACATAATTAGATATGTCTAAAACTTTTTTATTAGGATACTATCAAAATTAAATTACAATTAGTTACAAAAATCAATTCCAGTGAATAATGTGACTCATAGGTTCATTTTACAATTAAATTGATTTTTACATCATAATAATAAATTTTTTCAGAAAACGACCTACAAGCAATACAGTTTTTCCAAAACATCCATACAAATCATAGTACGACAGTAATAATCTTTCTTTTCTAACCAAATGGCTGTACCGTTCAAAACAACAAAAAATCAAAACGTTCTAAGTCGTTTTAGTTGTCTTTCAAGACATCCTGTTGTTGAAAGGAAGAGGATGCCAGTGTAACAGGAGACAAACCTGTTGGATGAAATGGAACCTTGTTGCCACCAAGTAACTTCAGCTAACATTATAGTTTAGTACAGATATAAGGGGGCATAATACCATAATTTCCAACAGTAATCCCCCATCAAACTTAGGAAATGTGTGTATATTTTCATTCAGACACAACTAATATACAAAAAAAAAAAAAGGAAACTTGTTCTCAAATTTACATCCTGTTTGCTTTCTCCCAAAATTCACCTTAAAAAAACACTTCTAGTTAACAATACAATTAGAGAGAGAGAGAGAGAGAGAGAGAGAACTATGTGCTCCCAAGCTTCACAGCAACTTGAGGATATTATCTGACAAATAACCTGTTTACTACTTTGAAATGACTATAACAAGATTTGTTAGTTCAACCAGTGAGATTTGAGATTATAACCTAGCTGATGATGATGTTGATGATGACTCCCCCAAAGAAACAGAAGCCAGAGATGAAGCCCAAGCCTTGGCACTCCTGGCCCTTTCATGGAAGTTCCTGGTCTTGCACAACCTTAGCTTGTTCCAGATCATCCTGACATCGATTACGTTAAGGACGCGTCCCATCACTTGGCTTGTCTCGCCGAATATTTGCAAGTTGAAATGGGGAACATAGGAAATCCAGAATGCTCGGAGTCGCAACATAATCGTGGGAAACATAAAGAGAAGCATCCTCAAACAGAGAAACAATACGGAGAACACTAAGCAGGGTTCCCTGCTTGATATTTCTTTTAGAGACAAGCCAGTCAATGGCTTCATTGTTGAATGTTCATCATTCATCAAACTGCCTAGTTGACCAGTAACAATATTATCATTCGCTTTAAATCCTGAGGCAGCAAGCAGGTCAAACGAGGTATTAGCTCACATTATGGGGTAGAGTCATTATTGGTCATTGAAATTTGTTAGGGTTAGGCTGTGTAAAAAGTTTTTATTTTCAAAATATTACTTTTCTATGCAAATTCAGAAATTTTTTTTTGAGAAAAAAAGGGATCCCTGAGGGTCATTTGCTCTAATCACCAAGATATCAAATTAGAATCAGGTAAACAAATGAAATTCACCAATGCGTGAACAAGATTCAGGATATGCTTGCCTGTGTTTCTCTCATAAAACTCTACAAGCGAGTGAAGATTGTGCGGGCCACGATGTCTCACCCTAGACGTCTGGTTCAGGAGTAAGACAGCGGGCAAGCCATGGATTCCATATTTCGAATATAAGCTGCAGAAAAAGAATACATGAGCTTACACATCAAAAGGCATTTATAAAGTTTTCCAATTGATTATGCTGCTACATTTTCTGCTGAATTTCAAATTCAAAAATACATCATAGGACAAACGAGAACTTGAGGCAATGCTGAACAAAGAATGGACCTAATTACTGCAAAATATACATGTAGCAAACAGCAGAAAAATGAATTCCACAATTAATCAGAAACTTAAGAAGAGTAGAAGGGATAGCTGCAAAACCTTGGCAAAGCTGATGATTGCTCGAGCACCAAATGTTGTACTTGAGGGAACATGGAACTAAGAATTTCAAATTCAGGAGGCATTTTGTGTGAAAAAGGGCACCAGGAAGCATAGAAGAGTATAGAAATGTGTCCTACCCTCTTTCCGCCAGACAAAACCCCTTCTATGAAATTCCCGTCAACCTGAAGAAATTGAAATGAAAAATTAAATATATTAAACCAGAATATGCAAATTCGTAAATAAACGCAAAATCAGAGAAATATAATTAAATCTTCAAATCAATGTAACTACTAGCTCTAATTATGAGGTTTGAAGAGATAAGCATTTTCAGGAAGCAAAAGCAAAGCACACAATAACGAAATAGGAGACAGAGATCACTTCCCCAACATCTATGTCAATAAAAAAGGAATAATGATTAAGCATCCAACATAGATGTAATGATGTCATAGCATATATGGACCATCTGTTCCTTTCTCTGATTTAATGGTATAAACTAGGTTTTACCATCCCTTTAAATGTGAGGCTGTATAAAACTGATACTCTTCCTATTGTTTTTGTGACATCAATTAATAATAAGATCAACTGGTTTTATAAAAAATAATAAAATCAACTGCAATATTTTCTGACTTAGTATTAGATCAAATAATGCAATATGGAGCATTTTAACATGGTTTTGTAGCCAGTTCTACTCAATTAAAATAAAATCCTTAGAAGCAACTGAATTTGCTGCGAGAAAATAGAAAAGAAATAATGAAGAAAGATATACTAGAAGTCCAGGGCTGCAGCACACACTTGTTCTTGATTCCTTGACTTAGACAGATGTACATTGTTCACACGGTAAAGGTTGTGGAAGAGAGAGCAAGCCACAGGAGAGAGGGGAAGGGGGTGGTGGTGGTCAGAACAAATTCTGACCATATGCCTTCCTTCTACAGATCCCTCCCTACCCTTTATTTGTTCTTTACCACATGACATCTACCATGTTCTCTCACTTCAATTTGTTTGATATTTAAGCCTCTCAATTGAAAAATTGGGGGCATTCTTTTTTACTTATTGTAGAGGGGAGGGGGTTGCCGGACAAAAGATTCTAAACAGATGAAAGTTAGAATGGGATTTAAGAGAAGTTCAAATAATTAGCTCAGGACCTGATACAAAGCAACAAATTCTAATTTGATAAACCCAGCTGATAGTTGAAATAACTTACTTGTATGATATAAGATAAGACAGTATGCGTATTTATAAAAAAAAAAAAGGAGGACAGTATGCATATGGATATGGCAATGTTTCAAAATTTCAGGATATGGGTATTGTGGATTATATTAATAATAAATTATTTTATATTTATATATAATATTATAAAATTCAAAATAAAAGTACATGCACAATATCAATATGAGTCCAATGTGAACTTCAGTCCAAGAAATGAGCCCATTTTCTTGAACCCAATAAAACAAACCATTTATTTTAAAATCTATTGGCTTTTAAAATAAGGTCATTACAGGTCTAAAATCCTCCTTTTTTTTTTGGGCGCATAAAATCCTGCATTTAGTATATAGCTCAATGAACATTCGAGGGGATTTACAAAAGGCATGCTCTGCCGCTGGTATAAAATGTAGAGTCAGTTTTTTGTTACCACAAAATTCGGGGAGAAAAGGTTTGAGGTGAGTTTTCATACAATGTCTCATATAAATCTTAATCATAGAATTTTCATCCTTATAATCTCTATAAGTACTTATCATCATCATCATAACGATTTCAGTTTTCAAGACCAACAACAATATAAGAACTCAGAAAATCAGCGATTGTTTTATTTAAAACAATCAACATTTTCTATCAGCTAGAAGTACGATTACAATCGCTAGTAGAATTTTAAGTAGGGCTTTGTTTGCTCAGTAACTAGTTCTGCAATACCTATAAGTCAGTTGCCTGTCAGTGGGACAACAAGAAGTGCAGAGAGAAAACTATGGATGATAAGATCAGAGAAATTCGAAGCAAAAAGAAAGCGGGAAGGAAAATAAAACACAGCAGTTTCTTTGGGTTGCTATCCATTTTCTTCATGTGGCTGAGAGAAATTAGAGACAAGAGAATGGAATATGGAAGCATAGAATCAGACAACTTAAATTTGATATCCAGACTAATATATTAGATGTTCTTTATTAGATTTTCCATGCCATGTATTTTGGGAGGCAGCACCATGGGAACCAAGTACTATAGCAAGACTAGAAAATTTTCCCCATACACACTGTACATGTGCTCCTTAACAATAACAACTAAGCCTTATCCAACTAGGTAGAGTCGATTACATACATCAATCAATGTCATAGTGCTCTATCATATATCATATTTATGTTTAAATAATTAATATTCAAATTTCTTTTGATTATTTCCACTTTAGACCTATAGTTTTCCTAGCTCTCCCTCTACCTCTAATTATAGGACTACCATCCATCTGATTCACTCTCCTTACTAAGACCTCTACAAGTCTCCTTCATACATGTTCAAATCATCTAAGCCAAGATTATACCATCTTCTTTGAAATCAGCATTACCTCAAGTCTTTCTCTAATGCATTTATTCCTAACTCTACCATACCTAGTGTGTCCACTCCTCTATCATAGCATCCTCATCTCAACAATGTGTAGCTTATTCTCTTGTTAACTTTTTATTGCCCAACGTTCAGTCCATATAACCTTAATCAATTCTAGCCAGTCACTGTTCAACAGTACACGACAAGGTTGTCAAACTCATATTTGGGATTTAAGATCTTACCTATTGTATAAAATTATACTCAACAACATATAGGCACTCATATAATAACACATAAGGCATAATAACGATAAAAATCAAGATTACAAAACATTTAAATATATTCTATTTGAAAATGCATAATAAATGTTACATGCCCTATAACAAAACAAGCCAAGCCTTACATAAGGGAAAAGGCTTCTAAGTTCCAACAAAGTTCACCTAATTGAGGTAACTACCAAACCACCAAGATTAACACCCACACAGAACTACAAAATAACACAGGTTCACACGACAATTGCCCCAACTACACTTCACACAAGAACAAAAGCCAAGATATCACACAAACCAGAAAACAGGGAAAGACAAAATAACTGTGTCCAATTTACAACCGGGGTCGTACTTGCAAAGCCCAAGTCGCACCGCCAACACCGACATGGCACCACCGAGTAGCAATCATGGTTGCATCGCCTAGCCACAGTTGAGGTTACACCTTCGGTGAACATTAGGGAGGGTGAATGTTTTGGGCTGGGTTGGGTTAATTTTCCCTGTTGCCTAATTGAACAACCACATTTAAAGAAGTTTGGAACTCATTGGAGACTAAAACCACACAATTTTACAAGCGAGCATGTGACTCGGGAACGATTCAACCAAAACGTGTTCAGAGCTAGGAATGGGACCAGAGAAAGAAGAGAAATGCATAGACTCGCACGATTCTACAACTGGAAACGCGATTTCGACTACCACGGTAAAATTCCCAAAAGCCATATCATTCAGTAGCATAATTAGAGCAAAATATTCATTATTGTAGAGTGAGGATCCCACATTCAATGATGCAGTTAGAAGAGAAAGAATCAAATTCAATGTCCACAATGATTCTGGGTCTTAGATGAAGCAAATTTCTACACAAGGACAAACAGAAAAAACTAGGGCAGATACATAGATTTCTTGCATTAATTTTGAGGCTCTGGGCTTCTCCTGGTAAACTTACCTAAATTTGAGAAATCATCAACAAACTATAGGTTGTACATAAATTGATGGCGTACTAGATCTTAGTATAACCACATGCTTTTCAGCTATCATGTTCTCAAACATGATTGTCATGAACCATCCTTCTTAGAAACTTAAGTTGATGGGTAATGGTTTTATATCTAACATGTTCCCTCAAGTGAATGCCTCATTTTAGACTTGAAGTGTAAACAATTTATTGAAATGGGTATAACAAGGATTGAACCTTTGACCACTTGGTAATGGTGGCTTTGATATCATCTCATGAACCATCTCTTCCAAAAGGATAAGTTGATGGGTAAAAGCAAATGAATAGTTTTATGTCTAACAACGACTTATTGTTTACATAAGGGTTCTAAAAAAATGAAAATTGTATTAAAAAATCACTTAAGTGAGCACCTATGGTGCAACTGGCTTAATAGACAAGGTCCATTTTCTTTGATAAAAAAATAGAACCTTTCCTAACTTTAAACAGAACCTTTTTTTCGGATGGATTATGCAAGTATGTGTTCAACTAAAAAGGAAAACTATATTTTAAATATTATTTGGGCATGCCTACACTTGCGGTGAAAATGATTTGATTGACGCCATCTATTACAGGTAAGCATCATCACTCGAAAGATTTTGCAGGGATTTGTTTTTCCTAGAAGACAATATGATGATAAGCATCTCAGCTTGTGTTCTGAAGATCCTATAGAAGATAATAAAAGTCAACACCAAAATATTTACCAAGTTACAGAACAAGTCAAGCAGACAATCTGTAATGCATTTTTCGTGTTATAATTGAGAATTTTATGCGAGCTGCTCATCATTGATATAATTTATATAATATTTTATCATAGGTAAACTCTTCTGATTGATAGAAAGTATCAAACCCTAGATGGTTATCAAGGATGGAGATATTTTATTGCCATATACTTGTGCCGGTAACACTATGTCCGGTACAAGTAAAAACAATAAACTATATTTCACTTTTCATTCAGCTACGAATGGTATGAATTGGGTATTTATCTTGATAAGTAGGATAGGACCACAAAACAGTTATGGGAAGGCAGCAATGAGATCTCCAATCTTAACTAACTGACCTCTCCTTGATGCTAGACCATCTTACAGAACTAACACTGATACTTATCCCGATTTAGCCAAAGCACATATAGTACAAAATTTAATTGTGTCCAAGCTTATTCTTGGTTTTCCCCCTCAACAATGGTCATGGAAATCTTCAGGATCACAACACCATAATGAATCCCATCGTTTGATTTGAATAAGAAAAGAAGTTCTAAATAAACATATCAACCAAATAGAATAGGAATTAGGAAAATCATCCCAACATGCTTTCTATCTTTCTTCCATAATCACGAAATTCCCCTAAAGATTCCCACGTAGATTGCCTTAGCCATTTGCCATTACATGATTGCCAACACCCAATATTCTGATTCCCAATTTTTCACATTATCAAACAAGAACCTGATTCTTCAAAAGGGCACACACCCATGGATCAAAACACCATCAATTACAAACAAAAAGTTGGAAGAAAGCAAAAAAAAAAAAAAAGAAAAGAAGAAAATCCAATATTTATAAAATGTCTAGATTATATCATATCAAAATAATAAAAACAAACACACCCAAATCAAATGAATACCCATCATAACAAATTACATAAAAAAGCATAAAATCAAATAAAAATGAAACTTTTTGGAAGGGACAGAGATGAACCTGAAGAGGTGGGTTTGGTGAAACAGCGACGGAGCATTGTGATTGAAGAGCATAGAGAAAAGGAGGAGGAAGAGGAGGAGCTGGAGAGGATGCAGCTGAGGACGGTGGGAAGGAGAAAGAAGTGATGGAGAGGAGAAGAAGCAAGGAAGCCATGGATTGAGAAGAAGAATAAGGCATTGAAGAGAAGGGGAATGTTATACGCTTGCAAGGATGATGGACACAAGAAAGAAAAACAACAGCAACGAATGTTATTACAAGACAAAACCCAAAAGGGTGAAAAGGAAAATAGATGGATATGTATATCTATATGATATGATGTGGTTGTGATGAGAAATGTTGTTATGTGGCCTCCTCTAATATAATGATATCTATATCTCAAATCAAATCAAGCAAAACTGGGAAAAGAAGTGTCTGGTAATGTTGGTGGTGTGTGTGTGTGGGGGGTGGGTTAAGAGGTTAAGGTGGACGTGGTGGATAGCAATTGAGGAAGTCGTTAAAACTGGCTGGTTTGGTTTGGTTCGCTGATTCCAACAGATGGGGTCCAAACAACTTTTGGGCGACTTTGGTTTCCATAATTTTTTTTTAAATTCTTATAAAAGAGATTTTTTTTTTCTTTGACAGCCGTTCCAAGGGCACCCTTTAAATATCTTAGGGTGAAATTTTTTTATAAAAAAAAATTAAAAATCTTAAGTTTCTGACAATGGGAAGTGTAGATACGTCATGTCTATAGGGAAGTTAATTGGGCACCTAATAACCTTTCTGCTTTGGTTCATTCTCTCGGTTGGTTTATGTGTTGTGGCTCAGTCGGTCGTGTCAAAGGACTTTAGAGGGGGTAGCTTTACCTCGTTTTATCTCTTGTGAGGCGTTTGGTATACGATAATTTATCTTAATTGCAAGTAATGTAACTCAAATTATCTGGGCACACCGCAATGTCTTGTTTGGTTACATATCGTGATTGCAATCCAAATTATCGAGATAATCTATGTTGTCATCTTAGTGGAAAATGAATTACCCCTAGGATGTCTATGAGGATTACATATTGGACCACCACCAGGTGGTAATCCTTCCTGTGATATTATTATTTAGTTATAATAATAGTAATTAAGTTTTGTTGATAATAGTATTTTTATAATTAAATAATAACTAATAATAAATATTAATTAGATAATATTATCATGAGTATTGATTAAATTATTATGAATAATAACAATTATTATAAATTATTAATGATTATTATTAATTAATTAGTATTATTATTAATTAATGATAAAAATATTAACAATTCATTTAAAATAATAATTAAAGCTATCATTTTAATTTAAATTCTTATAATAATTATGATTGTAATAATCAATAATATTAATGAATATTATTCCTGTTATTATTACTTTATCAATAAAAATATACAATATCTAGTAATCCTTATGATATATACCAAACACGTTAATGTGCATTGTCAATTGGATTACCTATATATACCAAATGCTGCATTGTAACATTATCAGTTTGGTTGTGTTGGGCTTTTGCCCTATTTATCTACTAAAAAATAATTAAAAAAAACCTTAAGACTCCAAAGAATTAAATGCATTCAAAATTTCAAAATCTCTACACTTTTTTTGGATAAACAAAATCGTTACACTTTTATCTCCTTACAAAATGCCCTTAAAACATCCATTAGCAAAGCCCTTTGTAGAAAAAAATTATATATGAATTTATTTATGAAAAATAATTGGGTTTGAGGTTTGATCTCTAATTCTTTTTTCTGTATTTTTCTCAAAATATTTTCAAATAATAATTTTTCTAACAAAGATATTAAAAGATAAGGGATGAAGATGAGAGTCAAATTTGTGAAGTCCCATAACTTAATAAGATGTGCAGAAGTTTACAACTAAATTGCAAGATCACTTGCTTGTCAAACAATAATTTGCTTACATTACAGTGATAAAAATATATTTAATAGAACTTAATAATCTAAAACTATATGATTGGATCGTAGTAATGTATCAAATTCTTTTTACATTTTTAGGGAAAAAAAAAGTTCATATCTTTTTTCAATTTTGAGTGCACCAAAATGTCGTTTTCACTTTGGCATACGGTTGTATTTTTGCTGCTTTAACCATTTTTTCTCTTATGCTTTATTTTATGAGTAAATCATCACCTTTTGAATGAAAATTTTAAATTAAATATAAAATTCTTCAAAAAATATAATTTCAAATTAGTTCGAAATGAGATAGGACATTTGAAACCCCCTATCTCAACTTTTGTTTAGACCTTTTGCCTTTGTTTGAATTCGTGATAAGTAGTGAACGATGCAAAGAGGAATAGAACAAATTGAAGAGATTTTATGTAATATTGTTTGGATACTTTACTAATGGAATAATGGTAATTTTATTACTAAAAATTCAAAAACAAAGTATTCCATCTTGTTCCTTCCAAATTGAAAGGGAAGGAGGACAAATAGAGATGATAAAATTGAATGAAATCATCCCCTTCTATTTCATTTCCATTGATTTTGTAAACATCCAAATAATGGAACTTTAAATCATTCTATTTCATTCCACTTCACTCCATCTTTCCATCAATCCAAACATACCCTTTACCTTTCTAAATTATTAGGACTAGTTTGTATAGTTCCAACAATGTGCGAGAAGCACTTCAATATAAAACTTCAAGTTGATTATTGAAAGAGCTATAATATCAATTTGGTTTTTGAAAGTTTTGTGACATGAAGTTTGAAATGAATTTTAATATGTTGATAATCAAATTTGTTACAATATGATTGGTTTATATATTGATTTAGGTTGATTGTAAATTTGATTTAAGATCAGATAGATTTTATTTTTTGATTCCCTACAATTATTACTTCAAGCCTATAAACAGGGGCCACCCTTCTATATATGATACACATAAGATTATACAAATTATTCAACCAATTACTAATATGGTATTAAGAGCTTAGGTTCATGGTCCTATTCTTTATTTTGTTTTTCCCATATTTTGGTTTTTCTAGTCCTTCTTGAGAAAATACCAATTTTTTTCTTCGCAAGACCGTGAACAGGCCCATCGAAGACCCTTCATTGCTATCTTTGATTTTCAACACTCCAAATCTTTGTTTGCAACATTGTAGGCACCATTATGTTTGTTATTCGCTACTAGTCACTGTCATTCAAGAATCGCCCATTTTGCTGTCGTATGCCCTTCCACGTATGGAGAGAAATTTGGAGTGTGAAATCACGTGCTACCAACAGCTTCCATCACTGTTACCCTCGTTTCACTGCCTTATTATGCTCCATCGTTGACTCTGCCACTAATGTTCTCTCCGTTGTGCCTCATTGATCATGCTCTCCCAAGTGCATCGCTGTCCACCACCTATGTGCCCTCACACGCTGCTTGTTGTGTCTGCGTGTGCAACATATGCTCTAAGCCCAAATCTATGCAAACCCACTCCGCGTGTTGATTTGCTCCATTGACTCGGTTCCAGGCCTTTTTGACCCCTGTGTTGACCAATTTCTCCATCCGTTGCTGACATGGTTCTTTTGCTTACGTGTACTCCATGTGTCTTGTCATTGCTGGCGCAATATGCTAACTCGGCACCCTAAGGACTCATTTCCTAGGTTTTTTGGTGAGATCTTTCCATTTTTTAGCTATGTTTTGGCCATTTATGCTCCAAAAGTGCAATTTTTGATATTGTGATGGATAAAATTATTATCTTAGAGTTTGCTATTCTTGTAAATTGCTAGGACACTTGATTGCGTATTGCTCGACTTGTCCACCAAGGTCCAATCAGGATAAGTATCAACCTCATTCTAGCTTCTCCAAACATGTGCTTACTATTGATGCTACTGCTAATGAAGCCTCGACTACTAGTACCCCCGAGTCCTTCCTTAAACTACTTATTTAACTCTTTTCCTTTTCTGGTAATACTCCTGCTACTTTATCTTACACTCCAGGTAACATCAAATGATATTATGACTCTGGATGCTCTAACCAGATGACCTTTATGTCTACTACATTCTCTTCTACATCTACCTTGATTTTGTACCCCATATACACATTGCCGATGGATCTCTTATGCACATAAGTTATAAGGGCACTATCTTCTCATCTAACCTCACTATACCCGACACATACCATATATTGCCAAATTAAATTTCAAACTTACCTCTGCGGATCAATTATAGATCTTGGTTATGATGCCAATTTCTCTTCCTCTGGTTGTCATGTGCAGGATCCACAAGCAAGAAAGATCATCGTGACTGGAAGGAAGGTTGGAAGAATATTTGAGTTCACTGAACTTCATGTTCTTCCTCCAAAGAACATTTGTGCCGCTTTCTCACAATCCTTTCTCTAGCTCTGGCATCACCGCCTCGCTCATAGTTCTTTAGCAAAAATGCATCCTCTCATATCTAAGGGAATCATTTCACCATGTTTCTTGTCAAACTGTTAAACAACCAGTATTGTCTTTCGTAAAAGTTCCTTTATCTCTTATTCTCCCTGAGATCTTGTGCATTCTGATGTTTAGGGGGCAGCTCTAACTCCCATAATGTGTGGATCATGGTATTTTGTCATTTTCATTAATGATTATTCTCATTTTACTTGGATATATTTAATGAAAAATAGTCATGAGTTGCCTCAGATTTATATTGACTTTGGTAAAATGTTCAAAACAAATTTTCTAAGGTAATTAAAGTTTTTCATCATGATAATGCCATAGAATACCATGATTCATAGCTCTTGACTTTTCTTGTTGATTAGAAAATCCTATCCGAATTATCCTATCTGACAATCTCTCAACAAAATGGTCATATTCTTGACTCTATTTGTGCTATATGCTTGTCTGTTCCTTTTATTGTAAGCGTGCTTGAGGTGAATCTGCCCTAATTGCTATCTATCCCATCAATCATCTTCCATCCTTTATCCTTGGTAATCCCTTTTTGAGCATCTCTATCATACTCCTTCAGACTACAATTCTCTCAAAGTCATTAGTTGTGCTTGTTTTGTGCTTCTTCAACCTCATTAATACACTAAACTAGAACTTTGTGTCCATTTTTGTGTCCATTTTTATTACTTTCATAGGTACAGGATAAAGCATAAAGGTTACTGTTGGTTATATCCTATCTCTCAGGGTATTCGTGTTTCTTGTCATGTCATCTTCTGGGAACATCACAAGTTTTTATCTCTATCTTCTTTTAAGTCCATTCCTTTCACCTCGGGTCCTTTATTTACTGACACCATTTTTTTTTTATCTTTTTCTTAGTAATATTGATGCAGGTTCCTCTGGTGTGCTCATAGTTTATTCTGATGCTTTGATGGTTCCTGATGATCCAGTTCCAAATGTAGATTTTACACTCACTATCTTTCCTCTTCCTAAGCGTCTAGTTAAGGTAACACAACCTCCTGCTTATCTTCATGATCATCATTATTTTTCTACCTTGCTTCACTTACATGAACCACAAACCTATATCGAAGCCTCAACAGACCCCCATTGGCAACATGGTTTGCAGGAAGTGTTATAGGCATTGGAGAAGACTCACACTTGGGTCTTGATTAATCCTACTTCTAATAAGACACTTGTAGGATGCAAGTGGGCATATAAGATCAAGACATATTTAGACAGGTTTGTTGAGCGATATAAGGCTAATTTGGTTGCTAAGGGTTTCACTCAGGAGTGTAGTATTGATTATCGGGAGACATTTTCTCTTGTTGCTCGTATCATCTGTTTGAGCTCTCCTTGCTATTGTAGCCACTTAACAGTGGACTTTTAGTCAGATGGATGTGAAGAATGCCTTTCTCAATGGTAAGTTTATATGCAACCACCTTTTGGCTACACCTGTCCTTCGAACAAAGTTTGTCTCCTTTGTAAGGTCCTATATGGCCTTAAGGAGGCTTCCTATGCATGGTTTTACAAGTTCAGCTCAATTATTTATCAACTTGGGTTCTCATCTAGTCCTCTTTGTTTGTCAGACTGATCGTGACATTGTGTTATTGTTACTCTATATTGATGACATGATCATTACTAGAGATGATGCCTCTAGCATCATAAACTTTAAGGTTTACCTCAGTAATCAATTTGAGGTGAAGGCCTTTATTTATCTCAGGCCAAATATGCTTTTGATCTTATTTCCAAACTAGTCTTATAAATAACCACACAGAATCCACATCTCTTGAGCCTAATGTGTACTCCACTCATGTGAATGACATCATCTTGGATAATGTTACTCTCTACAAGTAGTTAGTTAGGATCTTAATCTATCTGATAGATATGTAACTCTACTCTCTATGTTGGTGTTCTTTGCATTATTCGATATGTAAATGGCACATTGTTTCATGGGCTTCATCTTTTTTGTTGATTCTTTCTTGGTCCTTTGAACTTATTTTGATACTGGCTAGTGGTAGAGATTTCACTGATTACCACTCTACCACTAGATATTATATCTTTCTTAGTGATTCCCTTATCTCATGGTGCAATAAGAAGCAAACTCAGACGGTTCGCTTTAGTACTGAAGCCGAATGTCGAGCCCTTGCTGATATTACATTTGAGCTTGTTTGGATTCTTTGGCTTCTTAATGACTTGTGAATTTCTCAATCCTCCATTATTGGTCTTTATTATGACAATCGGAGTGCTATTCATAGTATGCATCATGATGTCTTTCATGAGCACACTAAACATATTGAGATTGATTACCACTTTACTCGGCGGCATATTATTCATGGTTCTCTTCGGCTTATCTCCATTAGGAATCTTGACCAACATGTTGACTTGTTCAAAGCCCATCATCCTGGTCGCTTTCATGCTCTACTTTCCAAACTCAAGTTGGTTTCCTCACCACCCACTTGAGTTTGGGGGGATGTTATGATATGATTAGATTATGTATCGATTTAGGTTTACTGAAAATTGATTTAGGATCAAACTAATTCTATTTTTGATTCCTTGTAATTACTACTTTAGGCCTATAAATAATGGTTGCCCCTTTAGATATGATATAGATCAAATTATATAGATTATGTAGCCAATTTCCATGTTCTTTATCTTCCAATTTTTAGTTTTTAACAAAATTAATGCCACAAATCTTTTAAGGATCAAATCAATGTCTCACAATTCTATTAAAGACCAAATTGATATCACAAATCTTTCAAGAACCAAATTGATCTATTATATCTCTTTTAAGGACTGAAGTCATGCTTTGTAACAACTTGTGATAGTAACTGGGAGTCCTTTTACATATAATCTAATGCCAACTTTGTTTCATCATACCGAGGCTTATCCCGTGGTGATAGTGGCTAATATAAGGATATTGAGTAAATAAGAAGATTAATGTATGGTCATTTTATGATTGACCTCGTATTGCAAGGTCTTTTAGAGATAATTAATTCTTATCGTTATTGCGATTAATTTTGTAAGTTACATGTCTGGTGCATGCATAGCTGAGAGCTGCCTTCGGTCTTCCCAACTTAATCTTTCAACTCAATACGAAATTCTTAAAAATGATTTTGCCATGCAAATTGGTCAATATTTCTTTCTTTTTGACTATTTCTTATTAGTACTCTAGTGTTGTGCTTGGTGTATTGTATAACAAAAGGTCTGATAGTATTAAATATGATAGTACAATATATGATAATATAATATAAGAAAATCAATTATATAAGTTTTTATCTTATCCAGTGGTGTGCCACATGTACGAATACTATTACTAGAGGCGGCCAGTAAGGGGTTAGGCAACCAATGAGCATGCAACAATATATCGACAACATGTAGGTGGTAATCAACGACAAAGGGTGGTGACATAGAAGAGCAGGCTTGGGTTAATTTTGGATTGAGTAGTGAAAATAATACTATAAAGTATAATATGAACTCTTGAGACTTGATAACTTATTTATATACTTATAGTATAGAAAAGGTATGATTGAACATTATAGAGTTAGTACTCAGTTTAACCCTTAACATTTCTATTGTGAGTCATTTCAATCACTAAATTTTAAAATGGGTCATTTTGGTACCCTCACATTTACAAACATAAATTACCTTAATCCTTCTATTCATATATGTTAATCATCTATCAGTTAAGGAACAATATGTCATATTAAGTGAGTAAGATAATTTAAGTGACTCATTTCAATTCCCAACATTACATAATACAAGTCATTTGAGCCTTCTTACATTGAAATAGAAAATTTCATCAAGCTAGTTCCTTAGCAATAAACGAAGTTTGGTTTTCTTAACTTTCGGTTAGGATATGTTTTATCTAAACCTCAACCAGTTTAAGTCTTGACCTCACCTAAATAAAGGCCCAACCAATAACTAATTCACATCCAACCAATGAGATATCTAGATAATATGCATAATTTTTTTAATTAACATAATATAACAAGTTTTGATAGTCTACATAGTGAACTTATAACAGCTAAAAGAAGCAAAAAAACAAAATTTTAAAATATTGTATTTAAAATATTGTATTTTATTGTATATATTCTAACATAAATTAAGTTAATACATATATAATATTACAATTAAAAAAATACACATAATATTATATTTTGGAAAATGCATTAACTAACATCTTATGATTTATTAATATTTAAAATATATATATTCTTTAGACTCCAAATTGAATCCGTCCAATGTCCTAACTCCTAACTTGATGAATTTAGGTATGTCAATAATACCTGCCCCCACAAGTACTTGTGAGTAATGATAGCAATGGGGTGGATGTGGGAGGAAATATTTCCCCTGCATATAATAAAGATGGGGATTTCAAAAACCCAATTGTTAAATGGGATTGGGGTAAGATTCACTATCATCATACTAGTGGGTACCTACTATGTGTGAAATTACTATTTGTGTTTAAGGTGTTGGATTTAAACTACATTTGAATTATGTATGGATATTTTTAATTTATTGGACAAATTAAAATTGTATTATTAAAATTCTTTTTTTTTTTTTATATTTCAAATTTTTTTTAATAGTTTTTAATGATATAGTGGATACCACAAATATCCATAGTTATCCACTTATCCATATACAGGAAAACATAGTAGTAGATACTGACACAGATATGGGGTGGGGATAGGAGCAGATATTCATCCACGGGGCAAGGGGGATTATCCCTCGCCTTTGCTCCGCCCCATTAACATCCATAAATAAATGTCTCAAACTTGACCCCAAAATATATTGAATTTAAATCTTAGATCCAAAATAAAACTCAAATAAATTTCTTTCTAGGACATATTATTAGAATTTGGTTAGAATTTGGACACTGCTAAAGTGCTTATAATTTGATTTTGTTACTAAGAATAATTTATACTTTAGTTTTGAAGTGGACTTTATACTTCAAAGGAACTAAACCTAATAAAAGATAGGGAATCATAAATTTAATTAGGATAGAATATAATTTCATTTTCCATTTGTTGATCAATTTTGAGTTTAGTTACTACACTTAAAAAATAAGTTTTAACTCAAGCCCTATACTTGTTATTGTTTGTAAAGGCATCTCTACCATCTCAGTCTAGTGGATAGTGGCAAATGAGGAGCAGAAGGTCATGGTGGCGGATCAAAGAGAAGGATGGGAGGAAGGAGTAGGAACTAGCTTGTTGAATTTTGCTAACTCAATATAGGAGGACCAAAAAGACCTATTTTATGTAATGTCAGTGACTAAAATGAGTATTTTAAATCATCATTACATATCAAATGTGACACATCACCACTTAACTTATGAAAGATTAACTAATATGAACAGAAAGACTAAAGAGATTTACGTTTGTAAATATCAAGGACTAACAAATTTAAAAGTTTGAGACTAAAATACTTCACAAGAGAAATGTTAGAGACCAAAGTGATAATTAACTCAACATTATACTATCATATATGATACCAAATATGTGATAAAAATTATCTTTGTAGTATTAGATAATACAATCTGGTCTTATCTTATGTTTCAAATGAGGCCTAAAGGCATTGTTGGATACATAGAACAAGATTTCACTTTATTAGTTAATATATACTATAAAATCCATTTTATCATATGTTCAATGTCACATATGATAGTAAAATGTTATTTTCCTATTTAGTTTGACTTATTTTTATCCTCTAATTATAGAATTAAGTTATTATATCTCAAAAGAACTTATTTCACCATATAGTATATTATTTTTACTACATAATCCAAAATCAACTCTTCTCTACTACATCTTTAATTTTTTCTCTCCTTTCCCTTCCTCTATACTCCAAAGCATCATATCTCACACCACCTCAATCAATGCATCAACCCACCACTTACCACCGCTCCACCAAGCATCAATTAGGTATGTGCCCAATCCCAAATTAATTTTGAAGATAATTGCTCTCTATGCTCTATAGAACTTTTTAGACTTCCCTTTTGCATCTTTCACAATGAATGGCGACCTTCAACATAGAAGTCTAGGAGACTAAGTGGCGGAGGTTGCTTTAGACAATTTGGCCATACCCCGTTCCTTACAAATATTTTCAATCTCTCTGTATGTGTGTGTATGATGTGATTTATTATAAGAGTGAGAAGAGAAAATTTTGGATGTATAACGTAACCATATATGGATTATTAAGATTAAAAGTTAATTAATATTAATTTAATACTCACATACTTATTGAAAAGTCGTGTGACTTTGAGTGCGTTTGGATTGACTTTTTAAGTAAGTACTTATTTTACTTAACTTTTGTTTTTGAGAAAAATCCATTTTGCATTTGGATAACAATTTGACAAGTACTTTTAATTATAAAAGTACTTGTAAATATGTTTGGATAAACAAAAATAAAAGAAACTTTTTTAAGATCAAATTACATAAAAGAACAAGAATAAAAGTTCAACAATGTAAAAACAACTATTGATGCATTCTATTACCAGTTGATTTCTTTTATTATTTCTCAATTCTTCCACTTCTGGAGTTAGTTCCTCCTCACTTGAGCGTTGCGCAAGTGGAAGAGTAAATTCTCGCCTTCGTAGTGCTTCCATGAAATTCTTGTATCATGCGCAATACTTTCCCAATGTAATTCTTAAAATGAGGCCAATATTGTTTGTTCTCCCTAATATGATTAGGGACATTTCTAAATAAAATAAATGAAAGTGAACGTATCTCAAAAAAACAATGAAGCCTGGAACAGAATTGAAGTGTAGGCTTATTAGTGGTGTGTGCGTGCATGATAGTGACGAGATGAGAGGTGTGCATATGAGTGTAAGGAGTGAGAAGGGAAGTCTTTTTAAGGGTTTGGCGAGGAACAAGGGTGTAATTATAAATAATAAGTAGGGATAGTTTTGGAATGTTATTAAAAATCACTTCTAATTCTATTGTTTTTAGAAGCTAGGTATCACTAGCTTTTAAAAAAGTGGTAGAGAATTCGAAGTGCTTTTTTTTTTAAACACCCTAAAAATTATATAAAAGTATTTTTTTTAAAAAAAAACAAACCTTTTTTTTTTAAAGAAAAATGTTGATCCAAATGCAATCTTTATATTTTAATTTTGATCATTATCCACATAAGATCAATGATAAGGATTTATCCCTCACACTCTCTTAATAGGCCCCTTTCATATGAGCCGTTCTGTGTGTGTGTGTGTGTGTGTGTGTACAAAGTTTAATCAAAAAGTTGAAAGAGCAAGTTATTTTCAATTTTGAAGTTGAAATATTAATTTTTAGTTCATATAATTATAAAACGTGAGGTAAACTAGTTGTTAAAGTATAGATAAATCGAATTTTCTTTTAAATTTAATGTAATTTTGTTATTTTTATAAGGTATTCTGATTTAAAATTCTAAAATTTAAAGAATTAGTTTATTTTATTTTATAGTTTAGAAGCTAACTTGATCGGCATTTCATAATTTGAAGGATTAAAAGATCATGAATAAAAATACTTACGCTTACAGTGACAAAATAATACTCTTTTACTTTTATTGAAGCTTAAATAAAGAAGAAAAACTAAAAAGAAAAATATTTCATGTACAACAACAAATGATAACAAGCTTTCACTACATTAGTTTTCTTCACTATTTTAATATTTTAATTTTGTTGAGTCCACTCACCTTATTTTTATCTTTTAATGCATTTATACCTATGGTGTAATGTTGTTATAAACAAAATTTGTACACTAACAATACTCAAACTAAAATTGCAGATTTTATTACTCCCTTATATTTCATGATCTCTTCTTCCTTGTCTGTTCTCTGCATTCCAAAAGTAAACACCTCATGAAAATTTCAACCTGTTGTCATGGTTTCTTAATTTTTTTTTCTCCTTTTCCTCTTATTTTTTCAAAGCAAATTACACAGACGTTTAGTGAAATTCATCTCTATTTATTCAGGTGACACTAATTTCCTCTTTAATGTATAATAAAGGGTAGGAAGGAGGGTGATGTTATGATTTCATAAATTTAAGAGAAAGTGGTGTAATGATTTCAAAAGTTTAATGACCTCTTAAATAAATTTTATAAATATAAAAGAATTTAAATAAATATAGTGATAGACTCTTAATTGTCTCAATGAACTTAAAAAAAGTTGCAAGTCTAACTTCTATTTTTATTTCTTATTCATTATCTTCTAATATCTTAATTAAAAAAAAAGGAAGTCAATGCAACTTTTTGTTGTTCTAATTTTATCTTTTAATGAAGAGTCTCTCTCTCTCTCTTTCTCTCTGTTTTGAAACTGTTCTAAAATCCCTCCAAAGCCACGTTACTTCTCTGAATCCTATTATCTTTTTTTTTATTAATTATTATGATCGATTGATTGCAATTATTCAGTTCAATTCACAGTATTTTTCCTTTTGTAAAACAATTGACCGTACTTTCAAATGATTCGTGTGAGGAAAGACTCCCTCAGGCAATTTACACTATTAATTAAGAGAATTATATCATTTTTCAGCATCTCCTCACTTTATTAAATTTTTTTTCAAGTCTATATATATAATATATAAATAGTATAACTTGCACCCTCTTTTTCATTTACTCTGTCATTTTTTTTATATAATAAAGCATCTATTTAGTACGTAAAAAGAATATAAAAATTTAAAATACCAATACCTTCTATTAATTAATAATAATATCAAATAATTTCATACTAATAATATATAGAAATTAATCTCTAAAATAAAAAATATGGCCTTATTGGGAAGCTAAGTCACTAGTAGTTATATAATGTTTGTTGGTGTTTCCTTAATTTCTAGGTTCCTCTGCGATAAGTTGCACCCACTGTTTCTAGCTCTATGATGGATAAAGTTATATTATATTCTTATTAACTATGAGACTTGAACTCAAACACTATAAGAAAACTAATTCTATATATGGAACTCGTAATTTTTGAGGCAATGAAAGGAAAAAGCCTTATTCTGGGACACATGTCATGCTAAGTTGTCACATACGAAAGGTGGAATAACTTACTTGTCAAAATTAGTTTTCACAGAACTCTCATTGAGTTTACAAATTTAAGAATTTATATGAAATTTTTTTTATAAAGAGGATTTTTATTTTTTTTCATTCCAAGAATTTATACGAAGTTGATAATATTTTATTTCCCCTCATTTGAGAATATATACTCTGTTCCTTGTATTCTTGTCACCTTTCCACTCCTAGCTGTCCTCCAATATTCTTTAGCATCACCAAGACAATTGTAAGGGAGAGCTCATCAACAGAAATAATGCATGGCGATCTTCAATGGAAAGGGTGGTGATTTGAGCTACGTCGAGAATACGGGTCAAATAATGCTGAGACAATGCAATAATCAGGGAAAAATGTTATGTATACAGTAAAATTATACAGTAAATATATATTATACACTTTATCACTATTATATATGATGAGTGGTTTCTATCCATCCCACTCATTTATCACATTTAATGATAATAAATTATATGATATATATTTATTATATAAATTTTATTATACAGATAACATTACTCTTAATTCCGGGAGGCAGTGCTAGGGCCCCGCACTAACACATCAGATGGGCTGGTTGGCCACGAGAAACACATGGCTTGCTTGGAGAGGGCCTCATCTTTGGATGAGTTCAAGGATTAATTGTGGAGTCAATTTGAGCCCAACCATTTGAACCCCGGAAAAAAAAATGGAGCCCAACTTGAGAAATGTAAACATAGAGGCTTAGAAGAGAGCTATACTCACCAGGAATGTCCAGGCCAATTAAAAAACAAAGGAACTGTACCAAAAAACAATAACGGGTAATATTGTTTGAGCCCCAAGTTTTCCCTAAACGCCTAACGCCTCTAAAACAAAACACGGCTCGCAGCCTACCTTCTTTTTTTTTTTTTTGGTTAATACCCATTTTAGTTTCAAACTTTACACTTATGAATTATTTTATTCCCTAACTTTCAAAATGAGCCAATTAGTCCTTGATAATATAAAACATAAGTCAAGTTAGTCTCTCATTTTACTTTTATTTAACATATTATAAATTAAATGATGTGTAAAGTTAAGCGATATCTTGGCATACCATATGTCATCTAAAGTATAATGAAGTTTAAAATGACTTATTTTGATATTTAAAATTACACAAAATGAGTCATTTTATAAATTGAAAAGGGAGATTTAAAAGACACATTTTATATAATTTTATACATCAAAATAAATTATTTTACACTTAATTTTACTTTAGATGATATAAAGCATGACAAAATATTATTTAACGTTGCACATCATCATTCAATTGATAGAAGGTTAAATAAAAGTAGGTTGAGAGACTAACATAACTCATATTTTGCAATGTCACTGACTATTTGACTTATTTTAGAAGTCAGAAACTAAAATGACTCATAAATTTAAAAACAGAGTTAAAATGAACATAACCTTTTTTTTTTCACCTTCCATCTTCTCTCTCCGGTCTTCACAATCTTCTCTTTATTTTTTCTCCCTTAGTGTCTTGGATTGGATGTCCCCTATATTTTGGGATAAAATGTCTTTATGCACTGGATAATTATTCTCTTTAGAGCATGTTTGGAATAATTAAAAAATGGGAAGTGATTTGATTAATTTGTAACTCAAATTTTGTGTTTGGATCTTTGGAAAAAATAAGAAATGGGTTTAATTTGCAAATCCATAGGATTTGTGCTTTCTTTGTTTTTAAAATCCTATCAAATTTAATGGGATGGTTATAGGAATTGATTTGATTTTAAAATTTAAATTACAAATCAAATCAATTCAATTCCATTTATTAATCATTATGTTTTATGGGGATTTTGGATATTACTATCAACAACAAATAATAAAAAAATTCCCACTTTGCTTCACAGATTTCAATTCGAGGAGTGGAAGTGACTCCTTTGATGGATTCTCATATTTTAGAATTATGTCAAAGTGACTTCAACAGTTTGTGTATGTTTTGTCAATTGACAAATATTTTCGTTTATGAGAATGAGTAATAAAGCATCAAGAAAGAAAGAAGCAGAATAATTAATGAAAGATTAAAAAGCCAAAAGGGAAAGAGAGATAGAAAGATTAAGAGATGGATGAGAAAAAGAAGAAGAAATAATGACTTAAAAGAAATGTTAGTAGTATATTGATAGAATGTTAATAAAAGAATAAGAAATATAATTACAAGAAAATAAAGAAAAGAAAATGAAGGCCAGTTCAAAGGATTTTACTTGGTCTCCCATGCACTCTTGGACGAAATTGCGACTTAAAGATTATTGGGCTTACAAGTGTGTTTCCAGGTTGAACTCCCTTTACATTGTTATTTATTGCTATATTCGTAGACTAACTCCTATCATCACATTTGGCCAAGTGTTTTTGATGGTTTTATGATCCAACGCTCCAAAACTATTTAGTTCGAATTTATCAATAACTATTCTTACCCTTGAATTTTTGGCTTGTAACTTTGACAACCATCGTATATGACTTCAGACTTCATAACTGTTATGGCGCCTTCCTTCTGTCAGCTCATTCTGTCGACTCACATGCTGACAAGACTCCATCACGTGCTTCCAAGAGCCAAGATTTCACTCAAAATTATTCTAAGTCCTTCAAAGACCTGAAATCACATCTTTTATAATTTGTCAAATTTACTTTGACACTTTCAGGAAAATTTACCCCTAATACATTCTAAATACAATCCAGTGTATCTTTAGCATAAAAATTGATTTATAAATTAATCCAAATCCAATTCTATTTAATCATTTTATGTAGAAAAGGGAAGAAGAGAAATAGAAAAACTCAACAATCGATGTTAAAGAAATAAAAGATAGTGAAGAAAAAGAAGAAGACGAAGAAGAAAGAGGGGAAAGGAAGAAAAAGATGAAAAAGAAGAACAACAAGAAGAAACAGTAGAGGAAAAATAAAATAAGAAAGAAGATTCTAATACTGTCGATGTTTCGACAAAAGCAGAGGAGGAAAGTCACAAGACTTCATTGCCACCTCCTGCCCTAAAACCAGTATTGAGAAAGAAGAGAAAAAGGGCTAACGAGCCTTCTAACAAAGTAAAGAAAAGCAAGACTTAGACATTGGTCTCAACAAAAAAGACCACTCCAATTAAGTCCAAATCGTCGAGTAGTATCAAAACAGCCCTCCTTTTACGGATGATTTCTCAATCACCGTCACCAGCGAAGGAAATCAAACAACATAATACACATATCTCGAAATTTTTTTTTTATTATTAATGTCAATACTCTTCTTCAGCAGCCCTGATGTTGGCTCAAAAACTCTTCAGAAAGCTTTATAGCTTGTGTTTTGGATTTATGTAGCGTTTAATAGGACTATTCTTGTTATATATAAGTTCAATTAATGACTTATTTTTCACAATATCATGCTTTAACTTGCTTATAATATCATTCAAAAAGATTCAAAGTTTTAATAATGTGAAAAATGGTTCAGAAAGTGAGCTAAGATATGTCAGAGATATGAAAAGCAATATCCAACATCAAAAACCATATATCGATCTCCATAAAGTGTATTACACGTTCAAAAAGTACTATATCATTAATGAAATCATTTTCTCTTAAGAATATCATGTTCACAATCTTCAATCTCAATGGCAATCAATTCTAAAGACAGTCTAGATGATGAAAAGATCTTTATCAAACTTAGAGTTAAGCAAAGAAGATCAACACGAAGATAAAAAACTGTGAAGTTACATTAGATAGAATGCGTTATTCAGAAACTGTGACGAGTCAACAAAAACTAAGTATTGACATTAACATACCACTTTTGTACTTTGAAAAATTCCTCATATTCTAGAAGAATAGCTTAGAAACCACAGTTCGTAAGGTAAAAGTTATTTCTAAAGGTGTTCAGAAACTATATTGTCAACATCTCTACAAGGACAACTCTGACACAACTCAACTTCTTTATTAGAGGATAGTTCCTAGGACACAAAAATTATCAACACGTGTCAAGAAAAGGTAAAATCAAGGGAAAATGGTCACATGCATTCAAAATCTAAGTATAAAAGGATGAGACTTTCATACGAGAAGGAACTTTTGTACCTTTCAAGTGTTGATATCTTCAAACATTTTCTGAAAGTTCATCTATTACTTCTTGTAATAAGTTTCTGTTTTAAAAATCTTCTTTTTAGTTCTTATTAGATAACATCTTCTTTTAAGGAAGACTATAGAAAGAAGTATGTCAAGTTCTTAGTTCATACGCTGGTTGATTCTTAGAAAAACTTAAAGTGCTCTTTGTTGGAGTGAATCAACCCAAAATCATATACTTATACCCTGATCCAGTAGTGATCAAGTGAGATTAGCTTGAATAGGCTAGTAAAACGACTATTTATTGTGAGAGTAAATAGAAACTACTGCTCACTAGAAATAGCTTGAAAAGGCTAAACAAAAACTATCTAATCTTCTCAAGGTTGATAAAGGGTTTGTAGTGAAACTCAACAAGTTGTTGAGAAGTAAATGTAGACAATGTTTGGCCGAATTAGTATAAAATCATTGAGTAATATATCTCTTTGTTTTCTTATATTTTAGCATTTGAGGTTTGTTTGTGTTGTGTGTTTTTTTGAAAAACATTTAAAAAATTGTTCCTATAGTTTCTAGTTTTCTCTTGGTTCAAAAACTTACTTTTTGAAGCATACTAGCTATAATTTCCTTTGCCTTCACGTGAAAACTTGATGGACTCTATTTTGTATTTCAGAAATGAAAAAGAAGCTAGCAACATGATTCAATCCCCTTTTCATGCTACTTTCAACCTACGCATGTTCAATGTCTCTTTTGACATTCCAAGCCAACCTATGTTGAGCAACAAGACTCATGAGACCGAGTCCTTTGGCAATAAAGTTAACAGAGATGATATGGTCAAGACATTCTCTATCCTTATCTGTTGAGATATCAAGACTGTATATTAACATTCTCTATCCTTATTTTTGAAGGTTCATGCAAATAACGAAAAAACTGCTAAGGCGGAAGTGGCAAATTCTCCTATATAAGATCTTGGACATAACTTTCCACCACCTATTGAAGATGTGGGGTCTGTCAAGATTTCGCTTGTTGACACTCAAGAGGACGAAGAAAACTTCCTGTCAAACTTGGGGGATCTTGATGGGTTGCATTTATGCACCCATTTTTCTTCTTAACTTTGAACAATTTGCATTTTAATTATATTTAATTGATGTTAAATTAGCAATTTTACATTTTGTCCTCATCATGCATTTTTGAATAATTTTGTAGTTATCAACATAGTTTTTAGTGAATTCTTATATTTTGAGAGCTATCTATGCTTTTAATTCCTTCTTGGAGTTTTTCTTGTTAATAGGACTTCCTGATTAGTGCATTGGAGCAAAAAGAAAGGATTTGGCAATTCTGAAGACCGCCCAGGCGGTTACCAGAGGACTTACAACATGAAAAATGTCTGAAGACCGCCCAGGTGGTCTCCATGACCGCCCAGGCGGTCATGTGTTTGTGGACCGCGTCAATTTAGCCCACTTTAGCATCCGTTTGCGAGGAAAAAGAGTAGGGAGGCGCTCGTGGGGGGCGTCAGTACGTAGCTAGGGATTTTTAGAGAATTAAGAATTTTCTCACTCTCTCATTAGACTCTCTCTCGTTCTCTCTTTAGACTAGGGTTCTTCTCTACTGTTAATTTAGCTTTTTCAGTTGTAATTTTGACAGCTTTTTCTCCAACCTCAACTGTGAAACTTCTTCCCATGGAGGAGTAAATTGTTTACCTTGCATAGGGAAGACTAAAGATCAAGAGTGTTCATGAGATCATCATTTTGTTTTCAGTCTGTGGATGGTTTTCTTTCCTTACATTCTTTCTGAATTTTAATTATATTAATTTTTATGATTAAATTTCTGAGAGTTGTTTTGCTATATGATTTATATTGCATTAAGGATTGAAATTAGTTTCGTTGGAAATTGAGTTGCTATAGTTGGTATTCAAATTGAATTAGGATCATAGAGTCACGATTGTGAATTACTAGTTCTTATATTCAATTAAATCCTTGACGAGAGTGCGGTTGTATTTTCGTTAAGTAAAATTATACCATTCTTTGTATGAAAATACAATTAATGGAAGCGACGGCCACCATAAAATTATTGTTTAGATCAATGATTGAACATCTCTTGAACTGAGGAAATCCCTGTACAGATAATTTCTTGCTATTATATTTTCTTAAGTTTATTCCCATTTAACAACACTTACAATACCCCCTTGAAGTTTTGAATCACTTTTAACACTTCCATGTGGGGCGACTCGGATTGCACTATAACTACATTATTAGTGTAATTTGGTTATAAAAATCATTTTTAATTTGTCGTGGGTTGCGACAGCTCGCGTCAAATTTTGGCGTCGTTGCCGGAGAAGTGTTTTTAATTGATTCTTTTTCTTGCTTTAATTTATTTTCATTTTTATTTATTTTATTTTTATTTCCTTTTGTTTATTATTCCCCGTTTTGTTTTATTATTTTAATTAAAAAAAGAGAGAGTTTGTTTATTTTAAATTTTATTTATTTTGCTTTTGTTCCCTGGTGTACTGGTTGATGCTGGTAATTTAGTTTATGACCCGCTCCCTTCCTAATTTTCCCATACTTTTGATTAATCTGGAAATTGAGAAAATTGCCAAAAGGCTTAGGAAAGCTGTGCGAGAAAGAACTAATTTATCTGACAACCCCTCTTCTTCTTCTGATACAACTAGGGGACTTAATAATTTTTCTTTCAATTTTCCTGAACTTTCTGATCCTTCTGTTAGTGTTTCAGGTGACATGGGAGAAGTCAATAGGACTCTGAAGGAGCTTGCAGCTCAAGACTTGAATTATCAACCACTGGGGATTGTCTATCCTGAACAGGGAGGGGACTTTGAGATGAAATCAGGACTCTTGCACCATCTACCCAAGTTCCATGGGTTGTCTGGGGAGGATCCACACAAACACCTGAAGCAGTTCCACTTTATTTGTATGACAATGAAGCCTCAGGGGGCAACGGAGGAGCAAATTAAGTTGAGAGCTTTCCCGTTTTCCCTTGAAGGAGCTGCCAAGGATTGGTTTTTCTACATTCCTCATGGGACAGTTAACAGTTGGGCCGGCATGAAGTGTATCTTCCTGGAGAAGTTTTTTCCAGCTTCTAGAGCAGCCGCCATCAGAAAGGACATTTGTGGTATTCGGCAACTACAAGGAGAATCTCTCTATGAGTATTGGAAGAGGTTCAAGAGGTTGTGTACAAGCTGCTCCCAGCATCAGATTTCTGAGCAGCTGTTGATCCAGTACTTTTATGAGGGGCTATTGGTCATGGAAAGGAGTATGATTGATGCCGCTAATAGGGGTGCATTAGTTGCAAGACCCCTGCTACAGCTAGATTGTTGATTGAGAACATGGTAGAGAACTCCCAGCAGTTTGGGTCTAGAGCTAGTAGCAGTACCCGTCAGGTGGGTGAAGTTTCTTCATGTAAGAGCAGCAGGGTAGAGAAGAAACTGGATGAGCTTACCGAGTTCCTGAAGCAAATTGCACTAAATCAAGTTTCTCCAGTCAAGGCAGTACAGGTATGTGGCATTTGTTCCTGTGACTCACATACTTCAGACATGTGTCCTCAGTTGCAGGAAGATCCTACCTCAGTAGCAGCTGGTAACATATTTCCTGGAAGGCCTCAAAATCAAGGTGGACAGTAGGGGTATAACCCATATAGCAATACTTATAACCCCGGCTGGAGAGATCACCCAAACTTTAGGTGGAACAATGCTCCTCAGCCACAACAACAGAAGTATGTGCCACCTCAGCAGAGGCAACAACATAATCAGCCCACATTTCTTCCACCATCTATCCCACAGCTTCCTAGTCCACAGAGCCTCCAGCACTGCCTGCACATCTTGCCCCTTCAGAAGCTCCATGGCAAGAGATGATGAAGATGATGATTGAGACCCAGAGGAAATAGGAACAAGCCATGCAAGAAATGAGGAATGCAATTGTGTGGCTTGAGAATTCCTAATCTCAATAGGGGAGTTCATCTTCCATTCCTTCACAGACAATTCCCAATCCTAAAGGGAATGTTTCTGCTATTACTGTAAGGTCTGGTACTGTTTTGCCTGAGGTTACTAGTCCTCCAAAGCAGGTTGTGATTGAGAGTCAGGAGGAGGAGATAGTTCAACCCGAGGTACAAAGAGATGAACCTCTACCAAGGCAAAAAGAAGCAGAAAATCAGGTAACAAGACCCATTTCATTGCCTTTCCCACAATGAGTTGCAAAACCCAAGAGGCCCAATGAATTGGAGTTGGAGAAGGACCTCTTGGAGACTTTTAGGAAGGTAGAAGTCAACATTCCTTTGTTGGAAGCAATTAGGCAGATTCCCAAATATGCCAAGTTCCTTAAAGATTTATGCACTAACAAGAGGAAGTCGAAGGGTAATGAGGTGGAGAGAGTGACCATGGGGGTGAAAACTTCCTCTCTTATTCAGTCAGGTTAGCTTCCTATGAAGCACAAGGATCCAGGTGCGTTCAATGTTCCCTGCACCATTAGGAACCTTCATATTGGGCAGGCCTTGGCAGATCTTGGGGCGGGCATCAGCATTATGCCCCGTTTAGTTTATGAGGCCTTGGGTGGGGGAGAGCTGACACCCACCAAATTGAGAGTCCAGTTAGCCAATCGGAGCATTCAGAGTCCTGATGGGATACTTGAGGATGTCCTTGTCCAGGTAAATAATTTAATTTTCCCAGCAGACTTTTATGTTTTGGCTATGGAGGATGATATTAATGCTACTAAGCATACTTTAATCTTGGGTAGACCTTTCTTGAAAACTGCAAGAACCAAGATTGATGTGTATGCGGGTACCTTGTCCTTTGAGTGTAGGGATATGAAGGCTCAATTTTGTTTATCTGATGCCATGAAACACCCACCTTAGGAGCATTCGGTGTTTAGTATTAATATTATTGACTCCTTAATTGATGACGTTTTTGTTGGCTTGACTGAGAACTTTGATGAGTTGTTGGGGATGGTACCGGAGTTTGAATGCCTTAACTGTGATGGTACCACCAATTTGTGCAGGGAGTGTGCCACTTTTGATGCGTCATTGACAGGGCAATTTTTTGAGAAAACTTCTAAACTTTTGGTAGCCCTGTCATTGATACATTTAGTAGCATCACCCCCAATTCTGAGACTACTGTACTTTCGAAGCCCATATTATCTATTTCTTCCACTGGATATGATGATTTTGCTGCTTTGGAATTGTCTAAGCTTACAAGAACATGTACACAACTAGCAGGGTCAGAACTGAAGCCCCTCCCTGACCACCTCAAGTATGCATTCTTGGGGGAGGGTGAGACACTGCCGGTCATTATAGCCAATGGCCTCTCTAAGTCTCAAGAGGATAATCTGACTGTGGTTATGAGAAGGCACAAGAGGGCCATTGGCTGGACTTTGGATGATATCACAGGGATTAGCCCCTCCACCTGCATGCATAGGATATTTTTGGAAGAAGAGGCTAAGCTGATTAGATAGCCACAACGCCGGCTCAATCCATTGATTCTTGATGTGGTTAAAAAGGAGGTGACAAGGCTTTTACAGGCTGGCACATCTATCCTATTTTTGACAGTGAATGGGTGAGCCTGGTGCAGGTGGTTCCTAAGAAGTCGGGGATCATTGTGGTGAAGAATGAAAAAGGTGAGTTGGTTCCAACACGGGTGCAAAACAGTTGGAGGGTTTGCATTGACTATCGGAGGCTCAATCAGGCCACCCGAAAGGACCACTACCCTTACCTTTCATTGATCAGATGTTGGAAAGGTTGGCAGGGAAATCCCATTATTGTTTCTTGGATGGCTACACGGGGTACTTTTAGATTCACATTGCCCCGGAAGATCTGGAGAAGACTACCTTCACGTGCCCCCTTTGGCACATATGCTTACAGGCGGATGCCCTTTGGGCTTTGCAATGCACCGGCTACTTTTCAGTGGTGCATGATGAGCATTTTTTCTGACTTGTTAGAGGAGTGCATGGAGGTATTTATGGATGATTTTACTATTTTTGGCTCTTCCTTTGATTCTTGTTTGAGTAGCTTGGCTAGAATGCTACAAAGATGTGTTGAGACCAACCTTGTTCTGAATTTTGAAAAATGTCATTTTATGGTGGAATAAGGTATAGTCTTAGGCCATGTAGTCTCTAGCAAGGGCATTACTGTTGATCCTGCTAAGATAGAAGTTATTACCTCCTTGCCTTACCCCACATGCGTGCGGGAGATTCGTTCTTTTCTTGGTCATGCAGGTTTTTATAGGAGGTTTATCAAGGATTGCAGCAAGATTGCTCAACCTCTCACTTCCTTATTGCAGAAGGATGCTGAATTTGTTTTTGACGACAAGTGTAGGGAAGCATTTGAGAGGCTGAAGAAGGCTTTGACCACCACTCTAGTCATCCAGCCACCTGATTGGAGTCAGCCGTTTGAGCTTATGTGCGATGCTTCTGACCGTGCAGTGGGTGCTGTACTTACACAGCGTGAAGGTAAGGTTCCTCATGCTATTTACTATGCTTCTCGTACCTTGGATGCTGCACAGTCTAACTACACTACTACTGAGAAAGAGCTCTTAGCCATTGGTTTTGCTTTGGATAAGTTTCGATCTTACTTGCTAGGCTCTAAGGTGGTAGTGTATTCGGACCATGCAGCACTTAAGTATTTGCTGAAGAAACCGAAAGCCAAGCCTAGGCTTATTAGATGGATACTACTACTCCAAGAATTTGATTTGGAAATAAAAGACAAAACTGGAGCTGAAAATTTAGTAGCAGACCATCTACGTAGGCTTGAGATCTTGACCGGGACAATAGACTTCTCAATGATAATTTTCCTGATGAACAACTAATGAGTGTGTCTATTGCCCCGTGGTATGCTGATATTGTTAACTACTTGGTTGCTAGAGTAGGTCCCTCACACTTTTCACCAGCGCAGTTTGCAAAGCTGAAAAGCGATGCTAAATACTATGTGTGGGACGACCCTTATCTTTGGAAAATTTGTAGTGACCAAGTAGTTAGACGATGTGTGCCTCAGGAGGAATTTGAGTCCATACTCCGTTTTTGTCATACTTATGCGAGTGGGGGTCACTTTGGACCCCAACGCACTGCTAGAAAAGTATTGGACTCGGGTTTCTACTGGCCCACCTTGTTTAGAGATGCTTATAATTTCTGTAAAGCTTGTGAACAATGTTAGAGGATAAGGAATATCTCTTAGAGCAATGAGATGCCTCAACAACCTATACAATTTTGTGAAGTTTTTGATGTTTGGGACATTGATTTCATGGGTCCTTTCCCTAGTTCTTTTGGCTATGTTTATATTCTTCTGGCTCTGGATTATGTGTCCAAATGGGTGGAGGCCATTGCCACCCGAACTAATGATTCTGCTGTAGTTGTTGCTTTTGTTCGTTCTCACATCTTTTGCAGGTTTGGTATGCCTAGGGCTATTATTAGTGACCAGGGAACTCATTTTTGCAACCAAAACATGGAAGCTCTGCTCTGTAGATACGGGGTTGTTCATAAGGTATCCACTCCTTACCATCCCCAAACTAACGGGCAGGCTGAAGTGTCTAACAGGGAGATCAAGACAATCTTGGAGAAAACTGTGAAGCCTAAGGACTGGAGTGTGAGATTGGATGATGCCTTATGGGCCTATCGCACAGCCTACAAAACGCCCATCGGGATGAGCCCCTTTAGGCTTGTGTTTGGAAAGGCGTGTCATTTGCCTGTGGAGATGATGCATCGGGCTTATTGGGCTGTCAAGCAATGCAACATGGATTTGGAAGGGGCTGGTAAAGCTCGAAAATTGCAGCTGCAAGAGTTGGAGGAATTGAGATTCGAGGCCTATGAGAACTCTCGGTTGTATAAGGAGAGAACCAAGGTGTTTCATGATAAGAATACCTTGAGGAAAGAGTTCCAAGTGGGGCAACTGGTGCTCCTCTATAACTCTCGGTTGAAACTGATGCCCAGGAAGTTGAGGTCTCGGTGGGATGGA
The DNA here is from genome assembly GCA_031216105.1 of Dalbergia cultrata. Taxonomy (NCBI): domain Eukaryota; kingdom Viridiplantae; phylum Streptophyta; class Magnoliopsida; order Fabales; family Fabaceae; genus Dalbergia; species Dalbergia cultrata. Next base: position 20,696,378 of record CM062353.1, on the reverse strand, counting down.
CTTTTCAAGGTTACAAAAGTGCATTCATCTGGTGTTGTAGAGATTGAGGATCCCAAATCTAAAGCAACTTTTAAAGTCAATAGACACCGGTTGAAGGTGTACCATGAAACTTCCATGGATATTGAGGGTGAAGCAGAAGTTAAGCTTGCTAAGGCTTTATACCCACTTTGATGGGTGTCTGAAAGTCCAACTTAGGGACGTTAAAGCGAAGTGCTGAGTGGGAGACAACCCACAATTTATTGGTTTATAGTTCTTCCTTTATTCATTTTTATTTTATTTTCTCATATTTTTGTTTCGTTTTGTCTTTGATTTTTGTTCACAGGCTATACTCATATTCTTTCAGCAATTAAGTGAACAGGTACTTTCCAAAGCATTTTATCGCTCTCTGGAAACCGCCCAGGCGGTATATCACTGCCTAGGCAGTTACAGGCGCAAAATGAAGAAAAATCATACTGCTGGAGACCGCCCAGGCGGTCTTCCATTTTAAAAAAAAAAAAAAAAAAACCTAAAACAAAAAACGAGCACAAAGTGAAACGTGCCGTTTCACTTAAGGACCGCCCAGGCGGTTAGCCGAACCATTCCGCGCTGCTTTAAGCACCTGGGAGCTTATAATTTCATCTCTTTCCCTCCCCTCTCACTCGCACACACTTTCCTTCTTCATCATTCTTCTCTCTTCTTCTTCTATCAATTTTCTTTGCATTTTCTCCAGGTTTGTGATTCTTCTGCTCTCCTCCTACTATTTTCTATCTGTTTTTGATTTTGTGGAGGGTTCCAACTTGCATTTTGGTGATTTTGTGGGTAAATGAAATTATGCACACCATGTGTTTGATGGATTGTCTCAAAGAGCTCTTGTCTCTTTTTGCTTACTAATGGGTTGTTTAGTGACTCTCAACCTTCCCTTGACTGATATTTCAATTCAATCTCTCATTGTTTTGAGTCACTAATGCCATCATTGTTTGCATTTTAATTACTTTTCTTTACCCATACAACTCACCTTTGTTTATTGGAATCCTCTTATTAACTGCATGTTCTTTTTGCAAGTCCTTGTTGTGCATTCTCATAACTCAGTGATTTTGGAATAATTACTTTGGTTAGGATGCATAACTGCTTCTATCATTACTTGAGCTTTTATTTGAATTAGATTCATGCACGTTTGATTTGTTTTCAGGTACCATGTTTTCTAGAGCTGATCAGACTAGAGGCAAGCGCCCTAGAGTGGCAAGCATTTCATCACCTGTTGTCCGACCTGCCAATGATACATTTCGCTTTGCCAGTTGGGGAGTAGAAGACAAATTTGAGTCAGCCATAAAAAGGCGTCCTTTCCTTTATGAGTGGACATTTGATTTTTCTGGGCGCGAGACTCAAAGTGTCGCAGTGCTTGAGACCATAGAAGAACAGCATTGGGGGTTCTTTTTGGAGGTACCAGGACCCACCAACCTCACTATTGTTCATGAGTTCTATGCTAATTGGGATCATCCAGGGCTAACTGAAATACATGTTCGGGTCACCGACTTTTCGTGACTCCCCAAGCTATAGGGGAGGCCTTACAGATTCCAGCTCCTCCTGAAGCTGATGCCCATGATGAATACTTTTAGCTTCTACAACAGGAGGTTAATATGGGTGATGTTCTCCGCTGCATTGGGCATCCAGATGCCTCCTGGGAATTCAACTCACAATCAAAAGTCATTGGCTTGAAGAGTTCCCAGCTTACTTTTGAGTCCCGGCTGTGGATGAGGTTGGCGCTTTCTCATATTTTACCATGCAGACATATCCATCTCATCACTGTAAAGCAGGCATTGCTGGTTTATTGCCTGATGGAGAGGTGGCACATCTATATTCCTGGTGTCATCCGCCGGCATATGTCCCGCATGCATGAGGGCAAATCCTCCCAGGGGCTTCCTTATCCCGCTTTGGTCACCAAAATGGCCTTTGTAGCACAGGTGCCTACTTTGCCAGGCGATGAGGTTGGACCCCCTAGTCCCGTTATTACAGTAAAGAAGTTATATGACTCAGGAGCATGCAACAGGCGAGATGGAGGAGCCAGGGCCACCACTGGAGCCGCCATCGGAGCCGGTCCCTCCACTCCTATGCAGGTTGTGCTTGCCCTTCTTGATTCTATGTAGTTGGAGCTTCAGACCCATGTTACTGAGTCTATCCAGGCTTCCGAGGAGTGCATTATGCGGCATATCGCCCGTCTTGAGCTGCGGATGCAGGGTATTGATCCACCTATTGAGCCCGAGCAGCCACCTTCACCGCCTCTTAGAGGGCGACCGCCTCCAGCCCATCTCACGCCCCCTTCTAGGCGCTCTGAGCCGCGTGATGACCCTGATTCAGTTTCTAGGGAGGACGATCCCAATGTGGAGATCAGCGAGGATGAGGATTCTGAGGAAGACTACTAGTACCACTCATGGTTGGCACTGAGGGCAGTGCCCTTTTGTAAGTGGGGGGGAGGGTTCTTTTATTTTGTTGACTTTTATTTTCTTTGTATTTTTCATTATGTTTTCTCTTTTGTCATGCATTGCATATTACCATTGTGGGAGTTGGTTAGTGGATGGTTGAACTATACTAACACTTTATGAATTTTTCCTTATTTTGTTTTTCATGGTATGATGGTCATTTTGATAGTCACATGAGCAATGCAATGAGTTATAACTTGTTTGACTGGTTAATTTATTACCTGTGAGCTTTTGGACTTTGATGTGATGATGACATTGTTATAATCACTGGAAATTATTGTTGTGTGTGCACTCACTCGGAATGAATTCTGGAACTTGCTTGATTCTTGGTTAAAGCTTTATCTTCACATTGCTGGCATATTGATGATTGAGGCTTTTATTCTTTTCACCCACTTGGCCATACAACCTACCCTACATGATCATATCTCTTGCTTACCCCATTTGAGCTAAATTTCCTATTTTTTGTTGGTTAGGACAATTCAAGCCTAAGTGTAAAACAATGAGAGAATACCCACTCAGGACTTGTAAGAGTCAGGTGCAAGCTAGTTATACAAAAATACAAGTGTGGGGAAACCATTACCAAGAGTTTGGAAAGAAAAGTGCCACAACCCATGAAGAAAATGTTGAGTGGATTGGTAATTTAAAAAAAAAAAGAAAAAGAGAAGGAAATCACCACAAAAATATGAGTTTTACCAATCCACCATTGCAGATAATAATAAGGCTCAAATCAAAAGATACCATTGAAGCTAAGAAACAGGGAAGAATTTTGGAGGTTTTGGTTGCTCACATAGAATTGTTGTTTTGCACATTTTTCTTGCAGGAATTGAGTTAGCCTACGTCTTCCTATTTCCTTCCACCTGTACCTAAGCCCAGTTACTGCCCTAGAAAAGACCTCTTGAAATATGTCCAAGCCTGTGTTTGATCCATGGTGACAGAGAAAAAAAGCAAGTTTGTGGAAGAAGTTCCTTGTTGGGTGCTAGAGTGCTTTTTGGAACACATACACTAGAGTGAAGAGTGATACACTTTCCTTGTGAGATTAACTTTGTCACACTCGTTTAACTTATTCTTGCCATGTGTAATCTAGACTTAACTAGCAATTATCATTTGATTTTTAGTTTTTCTAATTGTGTTAGCTGTAGTGTGACCATATCCAGCTAATTCTTCAACTAAGTAGACTCTTGCATCATGCATTCTTTAGGAATAGTGGCCTTTTGCATTTTCAATCTTGTTTTTACTTTTAAGTTTCTTGCATGAGGACATGCAATTGTTTAAGTGTGGGGAAGTTTGATGGGTTGCATTTATGCACCCATTTTTCTTCTTAACTTTGAACAATTTGCATTTTAATTATATTTAATTGATGTTAAATTAGCAATTTTACATTTTATCCTCATCATGCATTTTTGAATAATTTTGTAGTTATCAACATAGTTTTTAGTGAATTCTTATATTTTGAGAGCTATCTGTGCTTTTAATTCCTTCTTGGAGTTTTTCTTGTTAACAGGACTTCTTGATTGGTGCATTGGAGCAAAAAGAGAGGATTTGGCAATTCTGAAGACCGCCCAAGCTGTTACCAGAGGACTTACTACGTGGAAAATGTTCGAAGACCGCCCAGGCGGTCTCCATGACCGCCTGTTTGTGGGCCGCGTCAGTTTAGCCCAATTTAGCATCAGTTTGTAAGGAAAAAGAGCAGGGAAGCGCTCATGGGGGGCGTCAGTACGTAGCTAGGGATTTTTAGAGAATTAAGAATTCTCTCACTCTCTCATTAGACTCTTTCTCGTTTTCTTTCTAGACTAGGGTTCTTCTCTACTATTAATTTAGCTTTTTCAGTTGTAATTTTGACAGCTCTTTCTCCAACCTCAACTGTGAAACTTCTTCCCATGGAGGAGTAAATTGTTTACCTTGCATAGGGAAGACTGAAGATCAAGAGTGTTCATGAGATCATCATTTTATTTTCAGTTTGTGGTTGGTTTTCTTTCCTTACATTCTCTCTGAATTTTAATTATATTAATTTTTATGATTAAATTTCTTAGAGTTGTTTTGTTATATGATTTATATTGCATTAAGGATTGAAATTAGTTTCGTTGGAAATTGAGTTGCTATAGTTGGTATTCAAATTGAATTAGGATCATAGAGTCACGATTGTGAATTACTAGTTCTTATATTCAATTAAATCCTTGACGAGAGTGCGATTGTATTTTCGTTAAGTAAAATTATACCATTCTTTGTATGAAAATACAATTAATGGAAGCGACGACCACCATAAAATTATTGTTTAGATCAATGATTGAACATCTCTTGAACTGAGAAAATCCCTGTGCAGGTAGTTTCTTGCTATTATATTTTCTTAAGTTTATTCCCATTTAACAACATTTACGATACCCCCTTGAAGTTTTGAATCACTTTTAACACTTCCACGTGAGACGACTCGGATTGAACTATAACTACATTATTAGTGTAATTTGGTTATAAAAATCATTTTTAATTTGTCGTGGGTTTAGACAGCTCGCGTCAGATCTTGAATAGGCCATCTCCATTGCTTTGCTCTTGTTGATAAAAACAAGATCATCCCCTCTCTCTTAGAACTAGAAATCGGCGGTTATTGTGTAAAGGAATTATCATAATTACATGGATTCGGAATAGGTGACTTCTGAGATGAACCTTTAAAAGACATCTTTCATTAGAATAATGTTATTTTTACTTACATATTATGAGATACCATATCAATACATTCTTATGATGAGGTATGAATGAGATGTGGGTCCTAAAAAAAGTGAAGTTCACACCTCATCTAAAAATAGATAGAAATATATCGATATGATATCCTATAACTACTGAGTTTAAATAACATTTTTCCTTTCATTACGAAGCTATGACATAGACAAATGAGATGAAGACAAATTTGGGGTATATGGGACCCCCAAGTAATAAATTGAAGAATGAGTTTGAAAAAACATGATTACGGGTGACAAATTAAGTAGTCCATCCAAGCTTTAGGCCATCACATGCTCCACATAAAATTACAAAAATGTCCTTAAATTTATTTTCATACTTATCCATCTCCTTCAGCCTTCCTCTTCCTAGTTCACTCTTAACTCCTTTACCAAATTCTTCTCAACTAAATTTTGACCGACCGATAAATATTTTAGTAAAGACAAAACCTTCATTTTAATCATTTTAAAATTTTAAGTTGAGCAAAATCCCAGTAAAATAAAAATCCTGAACTAATTGATTCCTAGAGAAAATTAATCTATGTAAAATGGAATAGTCAAATAAATTCCTGTCCGTAAAATTAAATAATAAAACAAATTAGTCCCTCTGTTAAATTGAATCAAGGGATCAAATTTGTCCAACAATATAATTCATTTTTATAGGGATTAAATTGAGATTATTTTTTCACAAGAACCAATTCCCTAATTTGAGAATCAGTAAACTTCACTTTGGAATCATTTCGACCAAAATAGTTTATCTTCAAAATTTTAACAGTACAGCACCACACCTTTGTTTGAGCCACCATTGCAGGTCTAACAAAAGCTGAGTAAAAAGGCGTTGAAGGAGGTATGAAAGTGGGCAAATCTTTGCCATTGTCGCTGGAAATAAAGCTCTTGGTAAGTTACTGTGATGGGAAGAAGACCTTTTCACCACCAACTATATATGGTGAACTCCATGCCTTGCGCATTGAGCCGTGGTGGTGGTGGTGACAGTGGTTTGGGGCGTAGGGTGACAGTGAAGTCATACGAAGAAGAAAGAAGAGGAAGGGAAGAGGCGGCAGTGACAAGTTAATATTTTCATTAGGTTTCACTTTCTGGTGATCCACGTCGCATGTGTAGGCTTACTGTTGAGTCACATAGGGCTTCATGATGCAGCTCAATCAAAACAAGAGCTTCATTTTGTTTTCGCTTTTAGTTCTTGAATACCCATGTAAATTAAAGGTGCATTTATTTCAGATTCCAAAATATATATATATATTAATTGTGAAACTTAAGTTTTATTAAAAAAAAAGTTTGAAAAACTGAAAATTGATATTTTTCATACGTCATTTTATTATTAACTTTTAAAAAACTGAAAATTAAATATTTTGAGATTCATAGTATATTTTAGAATTACTAAATATATGAAACATAATTTTTTTTTTGTGGAAAAAGTAATTTTAATCTCAAATAATCTCATCCAAACACCCGCTATAAATATAATTAAGTTATATTTGTTTTAGGTTTTTCATTTACTTCCTCCATTTTATAATAAATGTTGTTATTACACCTTTTTATACATACATAAATCAATATATCTGGATATAAATATTTAGATACATTGATTTATAAATATATTAAAAATTAAAAATAATATTTATTATGAAAGGAAGAGAGTAACACCTAGCATTTCATTGACTTATTTATTGGTTTGTAGTTTAATATAAAGCAAGAAAGTAACATCTAGTATTTCATTGACTTATTTATTGGTTTATATATATATGAAACTACAAACCAATAAATGAAAAATCTCATTGCAGGCCCTCAAATTTTAGAAATTGAGAATAATCCATCAAATTGCCATAAGAGGTTATTAACAGAAATGTCCATATGTTTTATTAATTGTCTTGCTAACTCGCTCACGTATCCTGTTAATTTTTATAGTGGGTCCTAATTTACCTCACAATGATCATTCAGAGAGAGTATTGTATCATCCAAGTCTTTTATAAGGAGAAATGCAATAATTTCAAAAACCTTTCTTATGAGAGCCAAAAAGAAAAAAAAAGATTAGAACTTTACAAATTTTTATTCTTCGCAGAACAAAAGACAACTTAAAGTCAAAATCTTTATAAACCTCAGTTCTTTGCAGAACAAAAAACAACTTAAACTGAAAATATTTCTTCTAAGTAGAGAGTTATGATGAGAGATAAGATGAAGAAGAAGTCAAAACGACCTTGTCTAGAGGAGTGAGACAAGTTAAAAACTATCGTGAAAACTAACAATATACGTATACGAGTTAATAGGACATGTGGACATTTCCACTAATGCTCAGATAACAATTTGACGGAGGTATTAACTTGTCTTCATTTCATAAATTTAAAGGACCAAAATGGGACTTTTCAAATTTGAGGTATGGGTTAGAATCAAGATATATTGGTAAGTTTAAGTAAAGTTACACCACTCACTTATAACTTCCTATGAAATAATTTATTTTATTAATTCAACCATTGAATTATAATTACCTATCATAAAGATCATTTGTGCCATAATAGGGCAGGCCCAATAGCAAAGAATTGAGCCTGATATTCATTAGTCCTCCGAATTCTATTGTAACTGTTTCTAGATATTATTAGTTAGTATTAGTTTCTTACAACTATCATTTAACCTCCTCTTACACTTGTCTATGTTGATAATTAGAGCTATTTTCATTAGAATGTGGCATAAATGCATGATTTTAGAGACTATTTCAAAGAGATTATAGATTATTGTGATTTGTTAAGTTTATGAAACTATGAATTTCAAAGAGCATGACATGTTTGCACTTAAGAAAGCTTATTGGGGCCATTATTGCTAACATGATTTTAAGAGATGCTTGGCTATGACTACTGATTATATATATTTAGATATTTTATGGCTTTTATAATGATTTAAAGAGTAGTGTCTGTATAAGAGCAGAGTCTAATATAGAGTTTTAGAGAAAATGCTTAGTTTTATGATTTTGAACTAAACGATAGTTATAAAGAAATAGATAATGAATTAATGGTTGTGAATTACTATTAACCTTGGTACCATATTGTCCCTTAGGGACAATATTACCTAGAGTACAGATGAAACCTAGTCAGACGTCTGATTCAGGTCCTTGAAGAATCCTAAATATTAGAGAATTTGTCATGTCATATTTATCATGCATAACCAGAGAATATATTGTTATGTCATATTCATTATGCATAGCCAAAGAATTTGGTATGCCACATTCAATGTGCATAACTAGAGATCCAAGTTTCTCTATCAGAGTACTGTTATTGATGTTCTAAAGAAATTCATGATTTTGATTTGATATGTATGTAAACATGAAAAGGTTTTAGAGCTTATTTTATCATTACTATTGTTATCATTATGATTTTATGCATCCTTTGTTGTCGCCCAATGAAAGGGGATTGTGGGTAAGAATTCAGTCACTTAGTTTTAGAAGAAACTCACCCCTCTCCATTTTCCTTCTCTACGAATACAACAATTGCTACATGTCCCTCTTAGCTTCCTCCCTAGCAACATTAGAATTCCGGTTCGTGAGCTTCACTTGCAGTGAAGTATATTTTGGTTTGGTATAGAGTACTCTAGTGACATTGCGGCAGGGTCTCGAACCATGAAGGATATTCTGCATTTTGGTTTATCATGATTCTTTTTGTATTTAAAGATGATAGGGTATTCATGGATATTTTTTATAGAGGGCAATTCAACATATAATTTATATTATGGTTTTAGATTTGAACTTACTGATGAAATGAATTTTTTATGATTATTTTGATTTCAAAGAAAGCAAATGGATTTATATTAGAGATGAAATTATATTTAAAATGGTTTTATGTTTAAAATTATGTATATAGAATAACTCAGTGATCACAAGGCTTACAAGGAGATGATATTCCTCACATGTTGATTACGTACGTTCACCAATCGGGTCCTGACAGTTAATCAAGAACAAGCTAAGGTTTGTGGAAGGTTCGATTCAAGAACCTGATCGAGAGGTGTCACTTTTTTGTATGGGAGTCGATGCAACACTCTAGTCTTTGCTTGGATCGTTCAATAAAAATTGAACATTAACATCAGTGCAGTTATATAGCTCTTATTCTTGTTCAATTTAAGTAGTGACTAATCTCCTCGCCATGGGAACTCTCCTGAAGAGACAAACGACTGGTCACGTAATGTATAACGCTCGGGGACGAGGGAAGGGAGTGATTACTGGTGTAAAGAAAGTACAGATAAGGAGCGGCTCCTCACAAGGTTTTCTAAGTGGAGGGTACATGAATGAATCGATTACACACCAAAATGAGAGGGATCCTAAGACTGTATAGGTATGAGACTATACAGTTGAGTATGACTTATATGAATTGATTTGTACTACCTATACTAACAAGATACATCTTTTTTTTGGTAGCCTATCACTAAAGAACTCCATGGTTAAGCATGCTTGACTTGGAGCAATTTTGGGATGGGTGACCTCCTAGGAAGTGTGTGAGTGAGGACAAAGCATGCTAAAAAGACCTGTGTTGGTTTGTGGAGACAATCATCAATCTATAAAGCAGCATTAGCTGTTACAAAATGCGTTTCATTTCCATGAGTGGGGGTTGAACCCCTCACGACATGGTTAAAGTATAAGGTGAGCTGTCATCATGTCATAACTTGTAGCTATTAAACAATTTTAGATTAATTTAAAATTTTATAGACATGATCTATATAGTGTGAGCTTATAATCCAATAGTGAATTTTGTAAACACTTACACAAAAAAAAAATTGTTCAATGATGTAACATTTACTTAAAGTCACACTTTTACCCATTCATAGTACAGGATCTTTCTCAATTCTATTCCTTTTTTCAGTTAACTTAAACAAATCATCACTAAGCCAAACCCATATATTGTGTCTCTCACTCTTGCAACCATCATTATTTAATTTAATATTTATATTTTTTATTTTTTATTATTATTTATGAAAGCTAAATAAATTTACTTGTATAAATTCACTTCCTTTTTGTTACTTCAGTGTTCAAACAAAATGATAAAAACAAAAATTGGGAAAAATTTGATTTGGTCAAAGGGATATATTACATAGCATTCACATTATATTAAATATTTTTGTATTTAAAAATTAAAATTTACAGTAACATGTTTTTCATTTTTGGCAGAATAATAACGGCAGTTAAAATATATTAATTATTTCCTTCGGTTATGTCTGTTTTTATTATGACTAGAATTTACTCAAAAATTAAGTATATTCCAAACAAATTAGGCATTTAAAATGGATTTTTTAGAGCGACCTTATATTTTACAGAACTATTTATTATTTTTAACAAGTACTTGTGATAGATAAATCAAACTTGCAATCCACGAATATATATATATATATATATATATATATATATATATATATATATATATATATATTCTATTTTAATAACAAATACATGCACTTTTATTGTTTTAAATTTAATTTTAAAATTTTCATTTTAAAAACAAACATATCAGGTTTATTTTCATTGTTTTTAATATTTGGAAAAACATAATTTAGTTTTATAAACCAAAAACATTTTTAAAAGTTTGGAAATCTAAAAATGAAAAAAAGAATTGAAGATAAAAAATGTTTTGATAAAGCAAACACGCCCAAAAGATGAAATTAAGTCACGTCGGAGTTAAAAGAGAACGTGAAAATAAGTTAAAACCAAACAACAAATTGGAGTAATTGCATATGGAGCAAACACTTTGACCAGCACTTTGCGGAAAACAAAATGAATGGCCAAGCAGTAGCTTTCTATTTGTTCCATTAATTTATTTAGCATTTCTTGCATACATGAAAGGCAAAGCCTAAGTGACTTTGTCTCACATACATCAAGTATAGTCATTGGAACTTGCTCACTATACTTAGTGAGCACCAGCTCCAGGGAAGACCATGGCACCAGCTCCAGGTAAGAACATGGCTTCATCGCCACATGTATTACACGTGTGAGTGTTTGTGAGCCAGTTCACGTTGCAAATGCAATTGCCCTTGCAAGGTGGATCGCAGTCTTTCCCCCCACAAATGCAAATGGCAGTAGGCCATGATAATGTGCAAGCAATGCACGAGGCAGGTAGGGATTTGACAAAGTTATTGGCATCAGCGTTGGGAAGCACTTCCTTGATGAAGGATCTTGCATCAAAGCGAGCTTCCACGGTGGCAGTGATTCCTCAGAGGAAGAGCATCACAGCCACCTTCACTAACACCTTCATGTTCAACTCCATCTTTTTCTCTCTCTTCTCTGTTTTGCTGGCTGAGTAGTATTTCTTTCCTAGTTGTGATGAGAATGTATGCAATTACACGTGTCTATTTATAGGCAAATCTGAAGAACAAGTGGAACTAATACAGTTTCGGAAAAATGATGCTAACCTGAAAATAGCGGTAATACCATAGAAAATCATTGCTAGCTCTGTTTGGTTTTAGATTTAATTTTCTGTTTTCAACTCATGTGTTTCTATTATTAGAATTTTGTAAATAAAATAGAGAAAACATAAAATGAAAATTGAAAATGAGATCTTATTATTTATTATTTTTTTTACAAAATTTTGAAATAAAAAATAAAATGAAAATAGAAATTAAAAAAGAAACCAAACAAACCTTTAATTTCTATATTTCTCAATTAATATAAATTGAAGAAAGCATCAAATCATATTGGATAATTATCATAATAAAAATCTAGTTTGATTTTTATGTATTAAAGGTCCGAAACTCTAATAATGTAAAAAAAAGATTTTTATATTGTGATTTAATTATATATAGTTTAATTAAAAAAGAAATAATTCAGTTAAATATCTATATTTAAAAAATTATATAAATTAAAATATTTGATTGGAAGACTAGAAATCAGCCTCATAAGAAAATTTACCTAATATGATTTTATAGGAATACTTTTTATAGGGGAAGTGTCCAAAAAATATCCTCGCGTCCCTCGCGTCCCACGCTTCCCTCGCGTCGCTCGTTCAGTACAACCATCGAATCGCTTGGAAGAACATGTATTATTTACACGTGATATTTATAACAAGTCGACAAATTTGTACGTGTCATGTATAACAATGCACATTACAGTACGACAAATTTATGACAGTGGCCATCGCCACTTTTCATTATCCTATTCAAACATTCAAAAAGTGAATATTTATTGTAATACCCACTTAATAATTATTGGATGTGATGTGATAAGTAAAGTGTGAGATTCATCATCACACCTAATGATTATTAAATAGATATCTCAATAGACATTCACTTTTCAGATATCAAAATAGCATTTTTGATTTATTGTCACTGAGCTATTGTTTAGTTGTAGAAAAATAACCTTTATTCTCTTCTATGTAATCATATATCATATGTCATATCATATATATTATATATATAATTTTAAAATTGAGTCTTATAAAAAAAAAATAGAATTAATGTGTAATTCAATCAAGTCATTTGGGTTCCCGTCAATAAATAATTAAATTAAAATTAAAAAATAAAAAATGATATTAGTTTTCAAAACGAAGTGCCTGATAATTTTCAGCCGGTCTTTCATATTGATTTAATGTCACCCTATGTCAGGTAGGTGAAAAAACAAATTCGTCCATTAGAAAATGCTGAATATCCAAAAACAATTCAGAAAACAAATATCAGAATAATAAAATGTAATTAATATATTTTATATAAATAGGTGAATTCTATCACTATATTTAATCCAACCATTATATTATATTCTATTGATCATTAGATAGAAACTAACACTATTTTTTTTTGTTTTTACTCTAACTTTTGTCTGGTCTATTTTTATTTTTCTCAATTTCCAATCCAGTAAGCCTTTTCTTTATTTTCTCACAATGTGCACCTTGATTAAGTGTCTTGCACAAATATTTACCTAGGTTGTCTACTTGGTATGACACTTTAGAACTAAGTCATTCGAGGTCATGTTGAATGATTCCCTTAGTTGATGGTAACATTTTGATTTGTCATTTTTTTAAACAAGATTCAAAATCTGAACAAATTACTTGCATAGTTTAGGATCTTCATTATAATCATGATCATTCAAGCTCATTGTAACACAAAAATCAGTTAATGAGTCTTCTCGGCCTTAAACAAATAAAAGAAAAAGATCGAGAATGAGACGAAAGAATAACGGTGATAAGAAAATAAACAAATGATATAATAATTGAAAATGAACTACACATAATCATAAACAAGTTTCAAGACATAAACAAACTAAAAAAAATAGACTAGTAAAGCTATAACCATGTTCAACAACATATTCAAGCACTACCACTTCCAATCTGATCCTCTTCTTTCCCTGTCCCTGGCATTTCAATAGCCTTTGTATCAAGTAGACGCCATATTGGAATGATATTCACACACATGATTTGAATTGTACCAACTGGGATATGGTGGTACTGCAACCTTCACAGGGGAAGAAGTGAGGAGGTTTGTTTCGCACAAGCTTCTAAACAATTTAAAGTTGCTCATATTGAAGTCAGGTAAAGGTCATTTGCTTGTTAATGGCCTAGGGTTGCCAATATTGAAAGGGGTTGCTTGGTGATTTAGAGGCATGATCAGGTGAGGCCTAGGTAAGAAAGATGCATGCAGCTGAGGAGAGGAGATGTGATTCACTAGATATGGCTGAGGTGGATAATAAGTAGGGAATGGATGAGATGTGGAATGTAGATAATTTGGGTGTTGGTAGGATAGATAGTGATTTGGGAGGAAAAAAGGCTTGTACGATTGGAATGGCTATTGTGGTTGTATGAAATTCACAGTGTCTTCTTTCCTCTTATATAATGACCAATGCTTGAACTGTGACTTATTCAACTTTTCTTTTATTAACTCAATCCTTTCTTTCAATTTTCACTAAGTCCACGAATTCCGTGACGTAACTCCTCAACATATTCTTGAAGAATGGACCCTTTAGTGTATGAATGAAATAAGAGCACATCTCTTCCTTTAACATTGGTGGAACAACTTTAGCAGCCATAGTTCTCCACCTTTGGGCATACTCTCTGAATGTCTCACTCTCTTTCTTTCTCAACCCTTTCAGTTGATCCCTGGTAAGTGCGAAATTCAAATTAAACTTGTACTGATTGGCAAAAGCTTGAGCCAAGTCTTCCCAACATCTAATTTGTGTTCGATCCATCTGCATGTACCACTCCCACACAATCCTGTCCAAACTTTCAAGGAAGAAGCTAATTAGGAAATTTTCATCTTTAGACCACATTCCTATTTTGGTGCAGTACATTCGAAGGTGCATGATAGGATTGGTGCTACCATGGAATTTGATTAATTCAAGCATCTTGAAATCATTGGGAATAGTGACATTTTGAGTCAAGCATAGGTCATTGATGCTTATGAAGCCATAAGGATTAGGCTTTCGCAACATTTGAAACTTCTCTTGCATGCTTTCTTCCAATTCTTCCCTAAGCTTCAATCGCTACATCTCTCTTGTGATCTTGCATCTACTCCCCTCTTCATTATGCGGGATTGCATTGCTATTGTTTGCATCATCATTGTTATTTGCAGCACATTCCTTGTATTTCTTTATAATTTCAAGAGCTTCTTTAAACATGACCCCTGTTCAAGCATCATGGTCTTCAGATCATCAATCTCTTGGCTTAGATTTCTTCTTTTAGCAGCCATGACCCTCTCTGTTTTTTTTTTGTTCTTCCTTTTGCTAAAATCAGATAAAGTTTTCTAATAAAGAGCAATGCTTAGAGACAGTAAACCTTTGAATTGTATTTTGGAAAAAAAAAATAAATTAACAACGAGAAATGATGAAAAAAAAAGTAAAAAAGAGAAAATGTCATGTTATGAGTTTATGCCAAATATTTTAAAAAAAAAGATGCATGTCAATTGGATTTTGTTTTTACTTATGGATATATGTTATGTCATGAATGCATGGGATGAATGATTTTTTTCTTTTTCTTTTATATAAAGTATGGATGAGAAAGATGATCTGTGTATGAATGCATGATTTTTTTTTTGGACTTGAATTATTCCTCTAAGGAAATATATGCACGAATGTATGCCAAATTCTTTCTATGGATGCGGACTATGTGTGCATGAATTTTTTCTATAAATGTGGGCTATGCATGAAAGAGAGTGTATGAATGAATGCATGCTATATTTTCTAAATGAATGAAAATGCATGTTTTTTTTTTTTGGCATATGGATGCGATAAATGAATGAATTAGTAAGAAGAATGAACTATGCATGACATATTGACAAAAAAGATTTGTTTGTTTAATGAATGTGTATTATGCATGAATACATCCCATTTTTTTTATAAATGCATGAAAATGAATGTTAAGTGACTTTTTTTTATATGGATGATGTCAATGTGATGAATGCATGAATGGGCGATGTATGAATGTATGCTACATTTTTTTGAATGCATGTGATTTTTTTTTTTTTTGCATATGGATGCAATCAATGCATGAATTAGTAATAAGGATGAAATATGCATGACATTTTTACAAAATTATTTTTAATGAATGTGTATTATGCATGAATACATGCTATGCATGAATGCACACCATTTTTATGAATGCATGAAAATAAATGTCAAATGATTTTTTTTTCATATAGATAATGTCAATGTGATGTATACATGAATTGATGATAAGGATGAATTATGCATGAATGCATGTGATTTTTTTTTTTTTATACATGCAATGAATGAATAACAGAAGAGGAAGAAAAAAAAATGATGGTCCTTTGTGTCCTAAAATGGTTAATCCTAGAAGGCGAATGTTCAGCCACTAGGTTCATTTTATTAGTGCTTTGGGATGAGTTTAGACTTCTAAAGGTCATGATTCCCAAATTGCCCCTACCCATAAGATAGAGGCCCAACTCATAAAAGAATCACAAGGAGGGATAGACCCTCTCAATATGATCAATTCATGATACTAGTAACAATCTGGGTGGCGTCTCGCCAAATGCCAAGTGGGCATGAAACCCCTCAATGAGAATGTTGGGACCCCACTTAATCCTAAGGTTGCACTAGCTCAGGTATGGAGCCAAAAATATGTGTGAGATAATGATAGTGCACTATGTGTGAGGAGCAAATCTATTACTACAAAATAAAAACCCAAACAATATATACAAAAAAAAAAGGTCTTCTACCCTAGAGTTTGAATGATAAGTAATTACAAATTAGTTATTTGCAACAAAAAAAAACATTTATTTACAAGATAAGAAATAAAAAAATAGTATGGAAGGGGAAAAATAAATATTATAAGACTTATAATTATTTGCATAATTTACTCTTATAGGCTTGACTCTCTAAACATCCCCAATGGAGTCGCTAGATTGTCACAATGTCCTCGGAGGGCATCACAACAAAATGACAACAAAAATTTACTCCTAAAAAGAAATAAATTTAAAAAATGGAGTCGCCACTAATTTTAATTCTGGCCAAAATTGGAAAACCTTTGATTTGATCAAAATTGGTCTTTTAAAAAATTTGAGTCCGGGAATCTAATTATGATTAGAGAAGGGTAGAAATATAATCCCACTACACCTCTAATTCATCCATATAAATACGGTTACCCTAGAGTTCATTATGCAAATTAATTTATAACTTTAATAATATTTATTTTTCTCTAAAAATATAACAATTATATACAAATAAATAAATAAATAATAAGAAAATAATAAAAAAAAAGAACAAGGGAAGAGAACAAAAATTTGAAGGAAAATTAATTTTGGCTTGATAGTTGTGGGCTACAACGATGTATCATCTGGTGCAATGAGGAACTCAAAGCCACATTGTTCTTGTAGAAAAGTAATGTGTGTTAACGGATTTTAATTAAGAAATAAAAATATAAATGTGTTGATTGATTTTATTTATGAAAAGAATTTTAATTGACAAATTATTTTAAAAAAAAAGAAATAAAGGAAATAAAATAAAACTAAAATAAAAAGAAAAGTAAAACAAAAAAGAAGATCACACCTACTTTATCACTGTAATGTGGGAATAAGAAAGAAACAAAACCATGAGGAAAAAGTGGCACAGTGGTAGCGCTAAAGATGATTACTGTGATAGTGGTGGCTTTGTGGAGATGATGATTGCAGTGGTTCTGAAGGCTATGCAAAGTTGATAATGATTGTGGCTATGAAAAAAAAAAGTAAGATCTAGGATGAGGATGATGATAGCAATGAGGTTTTATTGATGATGATGGGTTATGATTGATGATGAAAGGGTTGTGATTTGGTGAGATGGTTGTGATAATAATAATAGTGATGAGCTATAGTTTGGTTCTTTCATGGAGGAGGCTATGATAGTGGTGATGGATTCAATGGAAGAGAATGGTGAATTAGTGGCTGTTATGTGAGAAATAGAATCAAAGATGGAAATTTGATGTTGGTAATGGAGGCCAAGCAAGGGAATGGTGCATTAATCCCTCCTTTTTTGTGTGGTTAATTATTATATAGAGAGCAAAACAGAGAGATTTTGGGGTTAGTTAGGGTTAAGCTAATTAGGATTTTAATTGATTTATTTTGTTGAGTCAGTTAAGATTTTGATTTGATTTTTTTTTCAGCTAAAATTAAATTTAAATTCAAATGCATAAAAAATAACAATAATAATAAAAATAAATTAAAAATAAAAATATGGTGTTCACAGTCTCTCTCACTCTTGCAACTATCATTATTTAATTTAATATTTATATTTAAATTTTTTATTTTTTATTATTATTTATGAAAGCTAAATAAATTTACTTGTATAAATTCACTTCCTTTTTGTTATTTCAGTGTTCAAACAAAATGATAAAAACAAAAATTGGGAAAAATTTGATTTGGTCAAAGGGATATATTACATAACATTCACATTATATTAAATATTTTTGTATTTAAAAATTAAAATTTACAATAACATGTTTTTTCATTTTTGGCAGAATAATAACCATAGTTAAAATAATATTAATTATTTGCTTCAGTTATGTCTGTTTTTATTATGGCTAGAATTTACTCGAAAATTAAGTATATTCCAAACAAATTAGGCATTTAAAATGATTTTTTTTTTTTACCGATATTATATTTTACAGAATTATTTATTATTTTTAACAAATACTTTTGATAGATAGATCAAACTTGCAATCTATATATATTATTTAATAACAACTACATGTACTTTTATTGTTTTAAATTTAATTTTAAAATTTTCATCTTAAAAACAAACATACCAAGTATAATTTCATTGTTTTTAATATATAAAAAAAATATAATCTATGTTTATAAACCAAAAATATTTTTAAAAGTTTAGAAATCTAAAAATGAAAAAAAGAAATGAAGATAAAAAATATTTCCATAAAGCAAACACTCCCAAAGATGAAATTAAGTCACGTCCGAGTAAAAGAAAATGTGAAATTAAGTTAAAACCAAACAACATATTGGAGCAATGGTATACGGAGCAAACACTTTGACCAGCACTTTGCGGAAAACAAAATGGATGGCCAAGCAGTAGCTTTTTATTTGTTCCATTAATTTATTTAGCAATTCTTGCATACATGAAAAGCAAAGCCTAAGTGACTTTGTCTCACATACATCAAGTTTAGTCATTGGAACTTGCTCACTATACTTAGTGAGCACTGGCTCCAGGGAAGACCATGGCACCAGCTCCAGTTAAGAACATGGTTTCATCGGCACATCTATTACACGTGTGAGTGTTTGTTTCCCAGTTCACGTTGCAAATGCAATTGCCCTTGCAAGGTGGATCGCAGTCTTTCCCCCCACAAATGCAAATGGCAGTAGGCCATGATAATGTGCAAATAGTGCATGAGGCAGGTGGCGATTTGACAAGGTTATTGGCATCAGCGTTGGGAAGCACTTCCTTGATGAAGGATCTTGCATCAAATCGAGCTTCCACGGTGGCAGTGATTCCTAAGAGGAAGAGCATCACAGCCACCTTCGCTAACACCTTCATGTTCAACTCCATCTCTTTCTTTCTCTTCTCTGTTTTGCTAGCTAGGTAGTCTTTCTTTCTTAGTTGTGATGAGAATGTATGCAATTACACGTGTCTATTTATAGGCAAATCTGAAGAACAAGTGGAACTAATACAGTTTCGGAAAAATGATGCTAACCTGAAAATAGCGGTAATACCATAGAAAATCATTGCTAGCTCTGTTTGGTTTTAGATTTAATTTTCTGTTTTCAACTCATGTGTTTCTATTATTGTTAGAATTTTGTAAATAAAATAGAAAAAACATAAAATGAAAATCGAGAATGAGATTTTATTATTTTCAATACTTTTTTACAAAATTTTGAAATAAAAATAAAATGAAAATAGAAATTTAAAAAGAAACCAAACAAGCCTTTAATTTCTATATTTGTCAATCAATATAAATTGAAGAAAGCATCAAATCATATTGGATAATTATCATAATAAAAATTTAGTTTAATTTTTATATATTAAAGGTCCGAAACTCTAATAATGTAAAAAAAAAAAATTATATTGTGATTTAATTATATATAGTTTAATTAAAAAAGAAATAATTCAGTTACATATCTATATTTAAAAAATTATATAAATTCAAATATTTGATTGGAAGATTAGAAATCAACCTAATAAGAAAATTTACCTAAGATGATTTTATAGGAATAGTTTTTGTAAGGGAAGTGTACAAAAAATTACCTCGCGGCCCTCGCGTCCCACGCTTCCCTCGCGTCGCTCGTTCAGTACAACCATCGAATCCGTTGGAAGAAATGTATTATTTGCACGTGATATACATATAACAAGTCGACAAATTTGTACGCGTCATGCATAACAATGCACATTACAGTACGACAAATTTATGAGAGTGGCCATCGCCACTGTTCATTATTTATTGACACCGAGCTATTGTTTGGTTGAAGGAAAATAATCTTCATTCTCTTCAACGTAATCATATATCATATGTCACATCATATATAACATATATATAATTTTAAAATGCAGTCTTATAAAAAAAATATAATTAATATATCATTCAATCAAGTCATTTGGGTTCCGTCAATAAAAAATTAAATTAAAATTAAAAATAAAAACATGATATTAGTTTTTAAAACGAAGTGCGTGATAATTTTCAACCGGTCATTCATATTAAGTTAATGTCACACTATGTTAGGTAGGTGAAAAAAACCAAATCGTTCAATAAAAAATGCTAACTATCCAAAAATAATTTAGAAAATAAATATCAGAATAATATAATATAATTAATAATTTTTAAATAAATAGATTAATTTTATCGCTATATTTAATCCAACCATCATCATATATTGTGTTGATTATCTTATTTTAGTTGTGTGATGCTCCTATTCTATATGTCTGAATCTTATTTTTTTAACTCCCAAAAAACTATACAAGAATAAGAGTAAACCCCAAATTGATCCCTGACAATTCCAATGTTAAATTGAAAAATCTCATTGCAGGTCCTCAAATTTTAGAAATAGGGACTAATTTGTCAAATTGCCATAAGAGGCTATTAATGAAAATGTCCATATGTCATATTAACTATCCTGTTAATTCGCTTACGTATACTATTAAATTTTATAATGGATTTTAACTTGTCTCACAATAATTATTCAAAGATAGTACTATACCATCCAAGTCTTTTGGAAGGAAAAATACAAGAATTTCAAAAAAACTTTTCTTATGAGAGCAAAAAAAAAAAAAAAAAAAAGATTAGAACTTTAGAAATCTTTCTTCTTCTTCAAAAAAAAGGGTAACTTAAAGTCAAAATTTTTATAAACATCAGTTCTTTGCAAAACAAAACACAAACTTAAACTCAAAATCTTTCTTCTGAGCAGAGAGTTATGATGAGAGATAAGTTGGAAAAGAAGGTCTAAATGACTTTGTTTAAAAAAGTGAGATAAGTTAGGACATATTATGAAAATTAACAGTATACGTATACAAGTTAATAGCACATGTAGACATTTCCATTAATGGCTCAGAAATAATTTGACAAAGGGACTAATATGTCCTCATTTCTGAAATTTAAAGGACCACAAGGAGACTTTTCAAATCTGAGGGACTAATTTATCCCTTTCTAGGCCCAATAGCAAAGAATTAAGCCCAATATTCACTGGTGCTCCTAATTCTGTTGTAATCATTTCTAGTTATTATCAGTTAGTATTGGTTTCTTACAACTGTCATTTAACCTCCTCTTACACTTGTATATAAACTAGTTCAATAGCTTAATGATGATTATCAGATTCATTTTTCATTCAGTTCTTGTTATGGTGTCACAAGAATTTCCCTAATTCTCCCTGAGAACCTCTCGTTTCTCAACTTTTCTCGCATTCTCATAGCGATTTTTCTAGCACTTTCTCGGTACATTATTTTCCCTCGCTTTCTTAGCAATTCTTCTTGCTTCCACTTTGTCTTCTTCGATGGCATTACTAATTGCTGCTTGTCTCTATTTTCTTGAAGAGGTGCAAGATTCCATTGGCCTTTTCTATGTGCATCCGAATGAAAGTCCCTCACTTGTTCTTGTCTTTGCTCCTCTCACTGGTTCCAATTTCCACAACTAGAAAAGGAGCACGATGATGAGCTTGTTAATGTAATGCATTAGGTCCAATTTCCTCATCTCTATTTCATATTCTAAAGTATGGACATTGTTGTTTCTTAGTTGTTGTCAAGTGGGGGTGCTCCCCCAATATTGTTAGGGTTTAATTGTTAGAGTTATCCGGAGATCCCTAGAGATTAATTTAGAGTTTGGTGATTGTTGTTATAGACATTGGCGTCATCCTTGTTCCACGGAGCCCAGTTGGTGTTGACACCATTTGTTCCTCCCCTTTAGGTGGGTGGATTCAATCTTGTGATCTTTATATTGATCATTAGACCTATTTTCATTAGAATGTGGCATAAATGCATGATTTTAGAGTATCTCAAAGACATTATAGATTATTGTGATTTTTTAAGTTTATGAAAATATTGATTTCAAAGAGCATGAAATGTATGTATTTAAGGAAACTCATGGGACCATTATTACTAAAATGATTTTAGAAGGAGCTTGACTATGACTGCGATTATATTTAGATATTTTATGACTTTCATAATGATTTCAAGAGTTGTGTGTGTGTGTGTGTGTGTTTTTTTTTTTTTTTTAACTCAAAGCAGAGCATAATATAGAGTTTTAGATAAAATGATTAGTTTTATGATTTTGAACTAGACGATAGTTATAAAGAAACAGATAATAAGTTAACGGATGTGAACGACCATTAACCTTGGTACCATGTTGTCCCTAAGGGACAATCTTATCCAGAGCAAAGATGGAACCTAGTTAGGCATCCGATTCGAGTCCTTGAGGAACCCCAAAGATTAGAGAATTTGTTATGCCATGTTTATCATGCATAACCAAAGAATATATTGTTATGTCATATTCATTATGTATAACTAGAGAATTTGTTATGCCAGATTCAATTGTGCATAACTAGAGATCTAGGTTTTTCTATCAGAGTATTGTTATTGATGTTCTCAAGAAATTCATGATTTTGATTTAATATATATGTAAATATGAAAAGGTTTTAGAGCTTGTTATATTATTATTATTGTTATCATTATGATTTTATGCATCCTTTGTTGTTGCCCCATGAAAGGGGGTTGTAGGTGACAATTCAGTCACTGAGTTTTAGATAAAACTCACCCTTCTCTGTTTTCCTTCTCTATAGATACAGTAACTGTTGCAGGTCCCTCTCAGCTTCCTCATTAGCAACATTAGAGTTCCAGTTGATGAGCTTCTCTTGTAATGAAGTATATTTTGGTTTGGTGTAGAGTACTCTAGTGACAGTGTAGGTAGGGTCCTGAACCATAAAGGATATTGTACATTTTGGCTTATCATGGTTCTTTTTGTATTTAAAGATGATAGAGTGTTCAGGGATATTTTGTATAGAGGGCAATTCAACATATAATTTGTATTATGGTATTAGATTTGGACTTATTCATGAAATGAACTGTTTATGATTATTTGATTTCAAAGAAAGCAAATGGATTTATATTAGAGATGAAACTATGTTTAAAATGGTTTTATGTTTAAAATTATGCATATGGAATGACTCAGCGATTACGAGGCTTATTGTCACAACGTACCCGAAGGGAGTCATAACACAAATGACAACAATGTTTTGAAAATGATTGGGAGTCGCCACCAATTTTAATTCTGGAAAAATTGGAAAACCTTTTAATTTGTAAACTGGTCTTTGAAAAGTTTTGAGTCCAGGAGTTTGATTATGATTAGAGAAGGGTGAAAACTTAATCCCACTACACCTCTAATACATCTGTATAAATACGATTACCCTAGAGTTTATTATGCAAATTAATTATAACTTTAAAATATTTATTTTTCCCCGTAAGTTAACAATTATATAAAAAGTAAGATAAAATAAGTGAAAAGAAATTGAATTAAAAGAGAACATAATTTAATGAAAAATTAATTTTGGCTTGATAGTATGACTACGCCGACGTATCCTCTGTTGCAATAAGGAACTCAAAGCCACGTCGTTCTGTAGAAAATACTTGTTTGTTTGATAGCTTTTAATTAGAAACAAAATGAAATAAAAATAAAATATATTGATTAATTTTGATTTTTGAAAATAATTTTTTTATAAAACAAATTTAAATCCACTCCTGCACAGGGTTTAGAATAATATGAACCATGCAATAAACCCTTACATTCTTATGAAACTTGAGGATTATAATTCATACATCAACATCACAAGCTATTGTATGGATTAAAAAATATTTTTTAGATTTTTTAGATTTTTATATTTTTTATTATCTATTTTTAAATATTTTTCAGAAAAGAAAATTTATCAAAATCCTAACTGATTACAATGACCCAAGAAACTAAACTAAATACCATGACACTTAACAAAAAAATAGGTCCGAAACAAGACTTTGACAAGACTAAAATAAAAGTCGCATATCCTAACAAATGTATGATCCAAGGAATCAACACCAAAAAACAACAAGGACTAAAAAGGGGACCAAAACACATAGACCAAGCTAAGACTCTGACTTAAAGAAAATAAACTACATAGAACCTATATCAATAAAAAAAACAAACAGCCCAAAAAGAGCTTCTAAACACATAAAACAATTCATATAATCCAAATAAATAAAATAACACCCCATCCCACGTGGCCCATGGTGAATAGAAATCGAATTACAATACAATAAAGAATGACATAAAACTAAAGAGACACATGAGCATTGTCTGGAACGTTTAGAGCATTTTGAGTTTCAAAGAATTTGGGGTGGGGCCCTACAATTACCAAAGGAACCAACATAGCCCACTAACTCTCTATGGTCCCCATCTTCATTAAACTAAACTCTTTTGCTTTTTTTTTTTTATTCTAAAAGTTGGTAAGTGACAGCACATGAATTAGAAAGAAAGAAAGCATAGATCAAAGCTAACGAGACAACGGGGAGTGGCTTTTCTGAAAACACAGAGAAAGAGAAGGATGAGAGAGTGCTAGCGACAATGAAGGGAAGGGAATATACAGCTGGCGATCAGTAGAGATCAAACGGGAAGGAGGCCGTCTGGATGCATGGCGTCATAGCAGTGAGGCGAGTGTCTTTGTTTCACTACGGACCTTCGAAGGTGACAACCATGGCTCACTTTCTTTTCTTCTCTTTTATATATTTCTTGTGAAGGTTTGGTTTGTGACCATGATTTCTGTTTATGTTTGAGATAGAATGAAACTTGACTGGTTTATGGTTTGTTGGAACTTGCTTGGTTTATGATTTGTTGGAACTTCTTTGTTTGAGAAAATGATGATTGTTGATGGAGGATGATGGTGGTTGTAAGTGTATGATAGTGGTGTGGTTAATGGTGATGATAGTGTGAGGGTGAGCTGTGGGCTGTCATTTTTCTTTCAGAGAGGGGGTTGTGAGGTTGCGGTGAAAGGAGTGGTGAAGGCTGGAGCTTTGGGAGGGATGGCTATGGTATGGGTTATTAACTTTTCTTTCACTGAGTTCTCCTCTCCGATCTCTCTCTCCTTTTGCTGAAATTCGCCCCCCCTTTTATTTGTTGCTGATGGATTTATTTATCATTGTTCTTCATTTGACCAAAATCATATCATCCCATTTTTACAGGTTGGCTGTAGGGATCGCAACTCATTCCTTTCTTAGCTGTAGCCGAATGATCATTCATCTTTTGCGAGGAACGAGGAAGAACATCATCATATTGTTGCCACTGTTGATATTTGACTTCCTTTCTTCTTTTGTCTTGCTCTGTGTCACGGGTGGCTTGGGACAAGATTAAAAGGACGGGGCCAATCAAACACATATTTTTATTTTTATTATTTTATTATTTTTTTTGGTTTTTTGGTTAAGAATGAGAATGGGCTGGTTATGAAGTGGGCTGCGAATGTGGTTTGGGCCGACAAAAATAAAATACATGCAATTGGCTGAACCAAATGAAATCAGGCTGAACATCACTCAGAATAAAAAAAAATTGAACAATACTAATAAGAAGTTTTATTATTCAAATAGAATGCATGAGATGACTATGAGATAAAAAAAAAAACTTTCGGAGCAAAATTTTTTTAATTGTTCGGGCAAAATTGAGTGTTCACAGTTGCCCCTCTTTACTTGTTTCTTACTGAAAAATATAAAGTCTATGACTTTGATGTTTTGTTGTAAGGGACAAGTAAAGATATGAACACACATTTTGTCCGAATGCATGATGCATGATGTTGATGATGATAAGTGCATGATGGAAATGATGAGTGCTAGAGTGACAATGCAGAGAATATTTGATGGATGCTGTGTAAAGACTTCATGCATGATTTCAACGAATGCACAATGAAACACTGAATGCATGATGACCGTGTGAGATGTTCTGATTGGATGATGCTAAATAACTGATGTGCATGGTGGTAAAAGTATGATGACAATGCTCTTAATGAATAATGTTAGATGATCTAATGATGAATGCACATTATTAATGTCAAGTGAGGGATGAGATCTATGTGAAAGATTGGATGCATGCAAAAAATATAAAAGAATCTGAAAGAAAGTGAGGGGTTTAGAAGTTTACAAATGTGAAATGCATATGAAATGTGAAAGTAAATGTGAAAGCAGAATTAAATGTGAAACAGGGTAAAGGCATGTGAATTGTGAAAGTAAATGTGAACGCCTGTAAATGTAAAATTAAAGAGACTTGTGGATTGTGAAAGCATGTGAAATTGGAAGGACCTGTGAACCGTGAAAGCATGTAAATGATGTGATTATTGTTGAAAAACCTATAAATGTGAAACTGAAAAGATTTGTGAGTTGTGAAAGGACATGTGAACTGTGAAAACATGTAAATGATGTAATGATTGTCGAAAAGCTTGTAAATGTGAAACTGAAAAGATTTGTGAATTGTGAAAGCATGTGAAATTGAAAGGGCCTATGAACTGTGAAAACATGTAAATTATGTGATAATTGCTGAACTGTAAATGTTGTGACAATTGCTGGAAAGTAGATGTTGTGATATTGCTTAAAAGTAAATGATTGGAAAATAAATTATGTGATATTGGCTGAAAAGCAAATGTTGTGATGATTGCTGGAAAATAAATGATGTGATATTGGTTGAAAAGCAAATGTTGTGAATTGCTAAATAGAGTAAATGATATGATAATTGCTGAAAAGTAAATGATGTGATAGTGCTGAAAAGTAAATGATGTGATAATGGCTGAAAAGTACATGATGTGATAGTGCCGAAAAACAATGATGTGATAATTTGCTGAAAAGTAAATGAGGTGATAAAGTGACAGAACGAATGATATGATTAACTGTAAGAAAGTATCTAACATGTGAAAGCATGTAAACCTATAAAAAGCATGTGAATTTGTGAAAGCATTTATGTGGAAGCTTGTAAATGACGTGATGATTGCTTAAAATTAAAAGCATGTGAATTTGTGATAGCATTTATGTGGAAGCCTGTAAATGATGTGATGATTGCTTAAAATTAAATTATGTGATGATTGCTTAAAAATTAAATGATGTGATGATTGCTGAAAATCAAATGATGTGATGATTGCTATGATAATTATTGAAATTAAATGATGTGATGATTGCTGAAAATTAAATGATGTGATGATTGTTGAAAATTAAATGATGTGATGGTGGATAAAGGCAAAGGATCAGGATACAAAAAAGAGTGGATGTTTTGCATTGAATGAAGTGTTATATTTACAAAATGTATTGATTGACAGTGAAGAAAAGTGAGTACATAGGAATGCTTAGATGATTTTAATGATGATATGATGAATGATCTAATGTGTATGACACTATGCCTGGATGATTTGATGATGTAATGATCTGAGGGATAGAGGAAAGAAAGAAAATAGATTATCTGAGTGGATAAAGAAATGCTATAGTTCAGAATGATGATATGCTTGTATGATCTGACCATGAAAGATCACACAAATGATGATATGATGCCTAGATGATTTGGTGGTGAATGATTTGATGATTATGAATAGAGGAAAAGAAATAAGGATGACTATTCGGACAAAATTTGCTGCAGTTTAGATATGATGAATGATCTGATGCCTAGATGAATTGGTGATGAATGATTTGATGGTTATGAATAGAGGAAAAGAAAGAAGGATGACTATTCAGACAAAAATTGCCCCAGTTTAGAATGATGATATGCTTGTATGATCTGATGATGCAAGAATGAATGACCAATGAAAAGAAAAAATTGCCCCAGTTTGCTGTATCTAAACATTGTTTCCCTTATAAAGCATTAGTCTGATCCAAATGAGTCACTTTGTTCAAAGAATCATTGCTATTGACTTGTGTTATGGATAGTTCATATGGATTTCCAACTCTTGCCTCCCGTCCCATGTTGGTGCCAGTCTTGATTTTGCTGTAATTTCTGTCAAAATTATTTTCAATTTTGCAAACTGTGCTCTTACTTCTGGCTTTCTTTGATCTAAACACTTGTTTGCTAATGCCTCTTGACTTTGTATGAATATGCGTGTTTCAAAAGAAATATGGACAAAAACACAATGCATTTATTGAAAAAAGCACACTTTTGATGATAATGGAAGGGAGCGACGTTCACAGTGATGGTTCTATTCATAAATGGGCAAATGGGTGTCTGACTAAATGAAACTTCGAGGTAGGTGGGGTTTTAGGTCTATTGAATATGGTGGGTCATTGCAATTTTTGGTTATATTTGTTGGGACTGGGATTGGATTATGATGTCTAGTTTATTGGGTTTTAGGTTCTAATTTCTATTTTGATTGGTCTATTCTAGGTGGAGGCTATGGTTGATTATGTGCCTATGGTGATGATTTTTTTGGATGGGTGATAGGCTGAGAGGGGGGATGATGCTACGTTATTGTATGAGTCTAGTGGATGGGCGAAGTACGAGGGGTGTGAACAATGCAGATTTAATCAAATTAACACATTTATTGATTGCTTAATTACATTGAGCTTGAATCCATGACCAAGACTACAACCTTTTGCTATGCGACAATTGAGTCGGCATATGAAAGTTGATACATTCTCTTCTGTCTTTATTCACCCTCTGACATCTGATCAAATTGCCCCAGTTTAGGCCCTTGCAAAACTCTTTCTATGTAATTTCTTTCTTGATGTGTCTCCTGGGTCATCATTTTTGTTTTTCTTGCTCTAATTTTTGCCTAGATTGTCTTGCCGAGATTGAAATCTAGTGAGCTCTTTCTTTTTCTTTTCTTATTCTTTTTCATTTTTTGATTATTTTTCTAATTGCTTTTGATTGCTAACCCAAGAGCTCTTTTCTTTGTTTTGACTAAGTATTTTGCGCGATTCCTTCTCTGAAATGCTTTCTTATCTGCGTATTTTCCTGGACCATTTGATTGATCTATTTCAAAACTGAATCATTTGACTGAAGCATTTGAAGCCCTGAAAACAAATTGTGTGATCTAATAATGGTGATATCTTGATTTCAGATTTGTCATTCCCGAATTTGCATAATTTATGATTTTCATCATGATCATGGTTATTCAAGCTCGTTGTAATATAACAATCAATTAATGAGTTTTCATGATTATTTTCTGCCTTAGTCTTAGTGAGATGAGAGGATTAAAGGAAAAGTGAACGGAGTAACAGATGATACAATGCCTAGAAAATGAACCACACATTATCATGAACAAGTCTCAAGACATAAGTAAACTGGTAAAGACAAATGTAGGAAGTCTCAATGAAACATTCAAACACCACTACTCTCAACAGGGACTTCTCCTACTCCTTCATCTTGTACTTTGATAGCTTTAGCGTCAATCAGATCCCACACCGCATCTCTAAAACTCTTACAGTTATCAATCGAGTGTCCAAGAGTGTTGGAATGATATTCACACACATGATTTGGATTGAACCAATGAGGATACGGGGGCGTCGCTGCACCAGCAGGACGTGGAGCTAACAGATTTGAGTGATGCAAGTTCTTAAACAATTCCGAGTTACTTACTTTGAAGTCGGGCAAGGGACGACTGTGCCTTGGTGGTCTACGGGTAGTAGTATTGGAAGTGGTTCTTTGGTGATTTGGAGACATGGTTTGACTAGGCATGACTTTGGAAGGTGCATGTGGTTGTAGGGAAGAGATGTGATTGGCTTGATACGACTGAGATGGGTAGTGTGTGGGAAATGGATAAGGTCTGGAAGGTGGGTAGTGTGGATGTTGATAGGGTGGATGGTGATTTCTATGGTAGTTTGATTTGTAGGATTAAGACGGTTGATATTGTTGTATGAAGTTCATAGTATTTTCCTTGTACAATGACCCTTGCCCGGAACGTGACTCATTTTCTGTTAACTCCACCTTCCCCTCTTGGATATTCGCCTCGATTCTTTCTCCGATCTCCACCAAGTCCACGAACTCCTTGACATGGGTCCCCAACATATTTTTGAAGAATGGGCCCTCTAGTGTGTGAATGAAGTAGGAACACATATCTTGCTCTAGCATCGGAAGGACTACTTTAGCAGCCATAGCTCTCCATCTTTGAGCATATTCTTTGAACGTCTCACTCTTTTTCTTTCTCAATCCTTTAAGTTGATCCCTGGTGGGTGCAGTATTCAAATTGAACTTGTACTGATTGGTAAAAGCCAAGGCCAAGTCTTCCCAACATCTAATTTGTGTTCGATTCATCTGCATGTACCACTCCCATGCAGCTCCATCCAAACTTTCAGGGAAGAAGTTGATTAGGAAATTCTCATCTTTGGACCACATTCCCATTTTGGTGCAATACATCCGAAGGTGCATGATAGGATTAGTGCTACCATCGAATTTGATGAATTCAGGCATCTTGAAATCCTCAGGAATGGTGACATTTGGAGCTAGGCATAGGTCATTGATGCTCATGGGGCCGTAGGGGTTGGACCCTCGCAATATTCGAAACTGCTCCTGCATGCTTTCTTCCAATTCTTGCTTAAGCTTCAATCGCTCCATCTATTTGTATTTACTCCCTTTCTCATTCTGAGGGATTGCATTGCTATTGTTTGCATCATCGTTGTCATTTCCAGTGCCTCCCTTGGATTTCTTTATAATCTCGAGAACATCTTTGAACATGACTCCTTGTTCAAGCATCATGGTCTTCAAATCGTCGATTTCTTGGCTCAGATTTCTTCCTTCGATGGCCATGATCCTCTTTCTTTCTTCTTTATCTACTTTTTGTTAAGATCAGCCACAATTTTTTCTAGGAGAAAGCAATGCTTGGGGATAGCAAACCCTTGAACTGTATTAAAAAATAAAACAAGTTAATCATAAGACATGAAATAAAATAAAAATTACAAAAATGTATCGAAAAATGCATGTATGCATGGACATGTCAAAGACCCCTCTTTTCTGGTTTGTGAGAGAAAATGCCATGTAATGAGTGTTTGGAAGCCAAAAAAAAAAAAAATTTTCTTTTTATGTTATGTCATGAATGCATGAGATGCTACTTGGCAATATATGTCATGTATGCAGGAGAGATTATGCTTGTAAATGACCTCTCTTCTTTTGTTTTTTTGAGTGCATGCAATGAATGAGCTATGCATTAAGATAAATGATTTTGATTTTGTTTTAAAATTAGAATGCATTATATGATGCATGTCAAATGACTTTTTTTTTTTTTTGGTTATGCATGATGTTAATGTAATGAGAATGCATGAATGGATGGCCAATAAGGATGAGTTTTGTGTATGAGAAAATGATACAAGCCATTTTATTTTATTTTTTTGTGAACTATGCATGAAAAATGTATGCATGAATGCATGCCGAAATTTTTTATGAATGAGGGACTATGCATGTATGAATGTAAGTCATTTTTTAATGTGGACTATGCTTGATAGACAATGTATGCATGAATACATGAATGCTTGTCATGAATGCATGAAAATGCATATAAAATAATTTTTTGTTTTTTTTTATGAAGGAAAGTGAATGTATGCTAAATGAAGGTTTTTTTTTATTTTGAATATTGCATGCATGTATATTTGAAATGGGTATACAATATATGAGATGGAGAAAAGAGATAAGTATGCTCCTTTGTGTCCTAATAGGGTGGGACTTAGTGCTTGATGGTTCTATGGTCGACCTTACTTGAGGTTAGTCAACTACGGTTATTCTAGTAGTGCACGGCTCTTGGATGGATCTAGACCCCTAAAAGATTATGGTCCCCAGGTTGCCTTTACCAATAAGATAAAGACCTAGTTCCATGAGTTATACCACAGGGACATGAAAGTCACAATATGGCAACCCATAGTTCTAGTAACAACCTGAGCGGTGAGTCAACGACTGTCAGGGAAGCACAAGCCTCACAATAACAACGTCAAAACCCCTTCTTGTCCTATGGTTTTCCAAGGCTCGGGTATAGAGCCCAAATAGTGTGTGAGGACAGTGATAGTACAAGTGTGTGTAGGGAGCATACAAACCCTGTAATCTTAAAACTACTATTTCCTGAAAAAGAAAACAAGCCAGTATATATTCAAGAAACACAATAAACTATTCAAAAGAAATAAATAAAACAAAGTCTTCTACCCTAAGGTTCAAAATATATACAAAAATAAAAGTCTTCTATCCTAATGTTCAAATAAGAAATATTTATAAGCAAACCAAAATTAAATAAATCGATATTTATAAGAAGGAAAATAAAATATTTACAAAAATAAAATAAATGTAAATAAACTGATATTTACAAAAAAGGAGAATAAAATATTTATAAAAGGAAAACAAATGTAAATAAACCAATATCTACAAAAAGGTTTTGAATATTTACTACTAAAATAAATCATTATTTAAAAAAATTAAATAGCTAACTAAGATAAAATATTCACAAAAGTACAAAAAATATAAGTCAATATTTACAGAAAGGAAAATAAAATATTTACAACAATAAAACAAATATCTCACAAGGGAAAAAATAAACATAATAAAGTTATAACCATTTGCATAATTAACTTTAACAGGCTTGACTCTCTAGTAT
The DNA here is from genome assembly GCA_031216105.1 of Dalbergia cultrata. Lineage (NCBI taxonomy): Eukaryota > Viridiplantae > Streptophyta > Magnoliopsida > Fabales > Fabaceae > Dalbergia > Dalbergia cultrata. The sequence continues at coordinate 20,663,776 of CM062353.1, read as the reverse complement.
CCCCAGTGGAGTCGCCAAGCTGTCACAACGTACCCGAAGGGCATCATAACACAAATGACAACAATGTTTTGAAAATGATTGGGAGTCGCCACCAATTTTAATTCTGGCAAAATTGGAAAACCTTTTAATTTGTAAACTGGTCTTTGAAAAGTTTTGAGTCCGGGAGTCTGATTATGATTAGAGAAGGGTGAAAACTTAATCCCACTGCACCTTTAATACATCCGTATAAATACGATTACCCTAGAGTTTATTATGCAAATTAATTATAACTTTAAAATATTTATTTTTCCCCATAAGTTAACAATTATATAAAAAGTAAGATAAAATAAGTGAAAAGAAATTGAATTAAAAGAGAACATAATTTAATGAAAAAATTAATTTTGGCTTGATAGTATGACTACGCCGACGTATCCTCTATTGCAATAAGGAACTCAAAGCCACGTCGTTCTGTAGAAAATACTTGTTTGTTTGATAGCTTTTAATTAGAAACAAAATGAAATAAAAATAAAATATATTGATTAATTTTGATTTTTGAAAATAATTTTTTTTATAAAACAAATTTAAATCCACTCCTGCACAGGGTTTAGAATAATATGAACCATGCAATAAACCCTTACATTCTTATGAAACTTGAGGATTATAATTCATACATCAACATCACAAGCTATTGTATGGATTAAAAAATATTTTTTAGATTTTTTAGATTTTTATATTTTTTATTATCTATTTTTAAATATTTTTCAGAAAAGAAAATTTATCAAAATCCTAACTGATTACAATGACCCAAGAAACTAAACTAAATACCATGACACTTAACAAAAAAATAGGTCCGAAACAAGACTTTGACAAGACTAAAATAAAAGTCGCATATCCTAAAAAATGTATGATCCAAGGAATCAACACCAAAAAACAACAAGGACTAAAAAGGGGACCAAAACACATAGACCAAGCTAAGACTCTGACTTAAAGAAAATAAACTACATAGAACCTATATCAATAAAAAAAAAAAACAGCCCAAAAAGAGCTTCTAAACACATAAAACAATTCATATAATCCAAATAAGTAAAATAACACCCCATCCCACGTGGCCCATGGTGAATAGAAATCGAATTACAATACAATAAAGAATGACATAAAACTAAAGAGACACATGAGCATTGTCTGGAACGTTTGGAGCATTTTGAGTTTCAAAGAATTTGGGGTGGGGCCCTACAATTACCAAAGGAACCAACATAGCCCACTAACTCTCTATAGTCCCCATCTTCATTAAACTAAACTCTTTTGCTTTTTTTTTTTTATTCTAAAAGTTGGTAAGTGACAGCACATGAATTAGAAAGAAAGAAAGCATAGATCAAAGCTAACGAGACAACGGGGAGTGGCTTTTCTGAAAACACAGAGAAAGAGAAGGATGAGAGAGTGCTAGCGACAATGAAAGGAAGGGAATATACAGTAGAGATCAAACGGGAAGGAGGCCGTCTGGATGCATGGCAGTTCGCAATGTGAGGCAGAGGTGCTGTTTCACGGCGGCGGACCTTCGGAGGTGACAACCACGGCTCACTTTCTTTTCTTCTCTTTTATATATTTCTTGTAAAGGTTTGGTTTGTGACCATGATTTCTGTTTATGTTTGAGATAGAATGAAACTTGACTGGTTTATGGTTTGTTGGAACTTGCTTGGTTTATGATTTGTTGGAACTTGCTGTTTGAGAAAATGATGATTGTTGATGGAGGATGATGGTGGTTGTAAGTGTATGATAGTGGCTGTGGTTAATGGTGATGATAGTGTGAGGGTGAGCTGTGGGCTGTCATTTTTCTTTCAGAGAGGGGGTTGTGAGGTTGCGGTGAAAGGAGTGGTGAAGGCTGGAGCTTTGGGAGGGATGGCTATGGTATGGGTTATTAACTTTTCTTTCACTGAGTTCTCCTCTCCGATCTCTCTCTCCTTTTGCTGAAATTCGCCCCCCCTTTTATTTGTTGCTGATGGATTTATTTATCATTGTTCTTCATTTGACCAAAATCATATCATCCCATTTTTACAGGTTGGCTGTAGGGATCGCAACTCATTCCTTTCTTAGCTGTAGCCGAATGATCATTCATCTTTTGCGAGGAACGAGGAAGAACATCATCATATTGTTGCCACTGTTGATATTTGACTTCCTTTCTTCTTTTGTCTTGCTCTGTGTCACGGGTGGCTTGGGACAAGATTAAAAGGACGGGGCCAATCAAACACATATTTTTATTTTTATTATTTTATTATTTTTTTTGGTTTTTTGGTTAAGAATGAGAATGGGCGGGTTATGAAGTGGGCTGCGAATGTGGTTTGGGCCGACAAAAATAAAATACATGCAATTGGCTGAACCAAATGAAATCGGGCTGAACATCACTCAGAATAAAAAAAATTGAACAATACTAATAAGAAGTTTTATTATTCAAATAGAATGCATGAGATGACTATGAGATAAAAAAAAACTTTCGGAGCAAATTTTTTTTAATTGTTCGGGCAAAATTGAGTGTTCACACTTATGTATGTGGGGATGAGATTCCTCACATGCCGGTTATGTTCCCAAATAGGGTCGTGACAGTTAACCAAGAACAAGCTAAGGTTTGCGAAAGTTCAATTCAAGAACCTGATCAAGAGGATGTCACTTTTCCATATGGGAGTCAATGCAACACTCTAGTCTTTGCGCAGATTGTTCGATAAAAATTGAACACTAACATCAATGCAGATATATAGCTCTTATTCTTGTTCATTTTAAGTAGTGACCAATCCCTTCGCCACGAGAGCTCTCATGAAGAGGCAGAGGACTGACTATAAAATGTCATATGAGTAGAGATCGAACCCTTCACCACATGATTAAAGGACATGTGAGCTGCCACCACGCCATACTTTTTGGTTATTAAATGATTTTAGATTAATTTAAAATTTTATAGACATGATCTATATTGTGTGAGCTTATAATCTAACATTGAATTTTATAAAAACTTATATCAATAAAAAATTATTCAATGATGTAACATTTACTTAAAGTCACACTTTTACCCATGAAAGTATAGGATATTTCTCAATTCTATACCATTTTTCAATTACTTAAAACAAATCATCACTAAGCCAAACTCATATCACACTCCTGTGTTGTCTCTCTCTCTCTCTTGCAATAATCATTATTTAATTTAATATTTAATATTTATATTTAAATTATTTATTATTTGTTATTATTTGTGAAACGCGGGATAGGATCAAGGCAAGGTAAGACTAATATTTCCTGGTATGAGACGGGATCGAGTTTAACAAAAATCCGTCCCATTGCCAACCCTATCAAGTAAACATGCCCAACGATGAAATTAAGTCACGTCGGAGTTTAAAAAAAAAAGGTGAAATTAAGTTAAAACCAAATAACATATTAGAGCAACTGTATATGGAGCAAACACTTTGACCAGCACTTTGGAAAGCAAAATGATGGCCAAGTAGTAGCTTTTTATTTTGTTCCATTAATTTAGTTAGCATTTCTTGCATACATGAAAAGCAAAGCCTAAGTGACTTTGTCTCACATACATCAAGATCAGTCATCGGATTTCAAGGCCACAAGCACACTTGCGAGTGTCCGTGAGCCCGTTCACCTTGCAAATGCAATAGCCGCTGCAAGGTGGATCGCATTCTTCCCCTGGATAAGTGCAATTGTAAATAGGCCATGTTAATGTATCATTATCATTTAATTATATATAACCAAATTAAAAAAATAATTGAGTTTCATATCTATATTTAAAAAATTATATAAATTAGAGTATTTGATTGGAAAAGTGGAAATCAACCTAAAAAGAAAATAGCTAATATGATTTGATAGGAATAGTCTTTATCAGGGAATTGTCCAAACAATTGACAGCGCACGCTTCCCCATGTCCCTCGCGCCCCACGCTTCCCTCGCGTCGCTCGTTACTGTACAACCGAAATATCGGTTGGAAGAAAATGTGTCAAATGGTAGCTTAATTAATATAAGAGAAATATTGTTTTTATTCATTATTTTTGGGATCATATTTATAATAAATTTTATATCTTATTCAATAATAAATAATAATATATCAATATAATGTCTCATAATATATGAATATAAATAATATTACTCTTAATCTAATATTAGTTTGGGCATAGAAAATGAGTTGAGTATTATTTGAACGTGCTATCTATAACAAGTGGGCAAATTTGTACGTGTCAAATATATTAAGGCATTTTTACCAAAATAAAATATAAAAAAAACTATATATGCATATGCAACGTTTCAAAATTTATTTAGGCATGTACATTGTACATGATATTTTATTAAACAAATTATTTACGCATGACTTTGGGGTGTTTAAGGGTTTCGCTTCATGTACTTGATAATGGGGTGTTTTTGAATGGTTTAAAATGAGTTTACGAAACGTGAGGTGTGTTCGAGCGATAGAGGCTTGTTCACTCTTAACCAAGGGTTAGGGGTTCGATCCCTATTTTTAGGAAGGAAGAAACTTCTCCGGGCCAACTATCACACTCTTTGAGGTGCTCCCACAAACTGACGAAGGAATGAGTCATCGTTACTGACAGTGGATACCTTGGAGAGATATAAAAAAAAAAAAAGAGTTTATGAAATGCGTTTAACAAGGGTAAGTTACGGCGCTATAAATTTTTACAGCAATTAATTTTGTGCACATAAGAGGTGGTTTGAGCTTGTTCTTGGAGTTTGGGATTTCAGTTACATGTTTTGGCAATTATACAATCATTCTTATGTACGTTTATGAATTTTAAAAGAGAAAAACAGAATTTTAGGTGTGTTTAGCTAAATTATAAGTGTTCATGTCGGGTTTCCACATAAATCCTAACGTAATGTTCTATTTAGTGCTCGTGTTCATCTACAGTATTACTTTCTCCCTTTGTTATTTTGTAACTTTATGTCCTTTAAAAAATTTGCTGCCACCATGCGTCAACTGATGCTTCCCTTTCTCTTTTTTTTTTTTATAATATATAATAATATTATTAAAAATATAATAATATATCAATAATAAAGAATATATGAAAAAAATAATATAAATAAAAAATATTATACAAATAAATACTAATTATATCACACAGTGATATATAAATTGCAATATTACATAAAGATGTATAAATAAATAACTATATATATTATATAACATAATATGAAGAAAATGAATAAAAATATATAAAATAAAAATAAACAATATAACTATATAAATATTTTAAATAATCATATTTATAAAATTGTACGTAAAATCTTGTTAAAAATTATTATTTTTATATTTTTTTCTTTTTGGTTTTGTAAGTACAAATAGAAATTATTAAAATGTACAATAGAAGAAAAAAAATGTTATACTCTATCGGAGACATGTTTATAATTCTATTTCACATCTCCTCCTCCATGAAATACACCCAATAACATGTTAGTAACCATAAACTATTTATGGATAAGTCACGATTGTACTATCTTTCATCTATTTCTTGCCTATTATATGAATTGTTAAGTTCTCTTTTCTGTTTTTCAGTAAAATAACTTAATCCTCTTAAAATATCAAAACATGACAGTCCACCTAATTAATTACAAAACATACACTACATCCCATTCGACTAAGATCATGTTTGGGATTTTATACTAGAACACATGATAAAATTTCACTGTTTTCAACATATGAGAAAGCATAATTTACTTTTGTAAACCAAAAACATTTTCAAAAGCTAAGAAATTTAAAAAAGAAAATAAGAAGTGAAGACAAAAAATTATTTTTTAAAGCAAAAGCCCCCGAAAGATGAAATTAAGTCACGCCAGAAACAAAAAGGTGGAATTAAGTTGAAACCCAACAACAAAAAAGCAACTGTATATGAAGCAAACACTTTGACCAGCACTTTGCAGAAAACAAAATGATGGCCAAGTAGTAGCCTTTTATTTTGTGCCATTAATTTATTTATTTAGCATTTCTTGCATATATGAAGACAAAGCCTAAGTGGCTTTGTCTCACATAATCAAGTTCAGGCACTGCAACTTGCTCACTTTACTTCGTGAGCACCAGCTCCAGGAAAGAACATGGTTTCAAGGGCACAATAACACTTTTTAGTGTCTTCTATCAGGTTCAACTCACAAACGCAAACGCCGCTGCAAGGTGGTTGGCATTCTTTACCCGGACAACTGCAAATGGAAATAGGCCATGATGCTGTGCAAGCACAGTGGATACCAGCGGTTGTGGATTTGACAAAGTAATTGGCATCAGCTTTGGGAAGCACCTCCTTGACGAAGGATCTTGCATCAAAGCGAGCTTCCACGGTGGCAGTGATCCCTAAGAGGAAGAGCATCACAGCCACCTTCACTAACACCTTCCTGTTCAACTCCATCTCTCACTCTTTTGTCTGTTTTGCTAGCTAATTAGTATTTTTTTTTTTCTTAGTTGTGATGAGAATGCATGCAATCATACATGTCTATTTATAGGCAAATCTGAAGAAGTGGAAATAATACAGTTGTGGAAAAATGATGCTTACTTGAATATAGAAGTAATACCATAGAAAATTATTTCTAGTTCTGTTTGGTTTTAGATTTAATTCTCTGTTTTCAACTCATTTGTTTTTATTATTAGAATTTTATAAATAAAATAGTAAAGACATAAAATGAAAATTGAAGAATGAGATTTTATTATTTTTAATTTTTTTATAAAATTCTAAGATTAAAATATACAAAAAATAAAAATAAAAATCAAACAAGCCCTTAATTTCTATATCTATCATATCATATTAGGTAATTATCATAATAAAAAAATGAGTTTAATTTTTATATATTAAAAATATAAAACTTTGATAATATAAAAAAAATTTACATTATCATTTTATCATATATAATTAAATTACAAAAATTGAGTTTTATATTTATTATTCAAAAAATTATATAAATAAAATTATTTAATTAAATGACAAGAAATTAACATCATATAAAAAATTATTTAATATGATTGGATAAGAGTCGCTTTTAGGGAAGTGTCAAAACAATGGACAGTGCTTCAACTTGTCCCTCGCGTCGCACGCTTCCCTCGCGTCGCATGTTGCTGTAAAACTGAAAAATGGGTTGGATGAAAATGTATTAAATGGTAACTTAATTAATCTTAGAGAAATAATATTTTTTCTTGTTATTTATAGGATATCATATTATCATACATATCTATCATTTGGTAAGGTATGAATTTCATTTAGTTTGACATTCATATCTTATTCAATAATAAATAATATCATGTTAACATAACATCAATAAAGTATGAGAATAAATAGCATTATTCTTAATCTACTGCTTGCCTGTTCGTGAAAAATGAATTGAGTATTATTTGTACTTGATATTTATAACAAAATACCATTATAACGCCTAAATATAAATGTCTAATTGAAATATTCACTTTATTACTATTAAATGTAATAGTGATTTCAACTTTTTTAATTATAGTATGAGTATCTCAATTGAACATCTACTTTTGAGAGTATGTTTGGTTAGACAATAAAAGTATGATATAAATTTTTATGAATGAGTTCTATGTATTAAATTATAAATAAATTTCATTCATAAAAAATTTATCCATATTTTTACTTTCCAATCAAACATTCCCAACGTATGACAAGTGGTTTTGAGTAAACAACCAATGAGAAAGGCCTACCATAGTATGACAAATTTATGAGAGCGGTCATCCCCACTTTTCATTATTTATTGTCACTGAGCAACTGTCTAGTTGTAGAAAAAAACCCTTTATTCTCTTTAATGTAATTTATATTCTACATCACAGTATTACATCTTTCACTATATTTTAACTATCCAAAACAAACAAAAAAAAAAACAATATTAAGACAGTAATTAATGAGTAATAATAATATCAATGTATTAACAAAATTATTTTTATTTAATATAATTGTACTCTTAAAAATATAAAAATAGGTAGCGTACAATTAATTAAGAGTATAATTGATAAATAAAAGTTAATATTTTCTTCATTTAATAAATAGACAGATGAAATGAAATAAAAATTCTAAAAAATAGTGGACTGTTGATAAGTAAAACAGAAGTGCAGTACTAAAATTGTTCCGCTATAATTGTCACATGATATTGTTTTTAATTTTTTTAATTTTTTTTCTTACGATTTCTTTTTTATTTTTTTACTTTTACTTCACCTTTCGTATAGGTTTTTACTATCCATTTTTATAGTGAATTCTTGACTCTTAATCATCTATAATATATTTTTAAAATATTTTTAAAATTATGTTGAATAAGAATATTAATAATAAAAATAACTATTAAAAATATATTTTAATAGTATTTTAAATTTATGATTCTTGAGACAAGTCTATTTTGTACTAAAAATTTATAGAATAAAAATATACCAATTTTCTTTTTACATAATGATATATTTATTTTCATCGTGTTGTTAATGTAAAGTTAAAAAAATAAAATATCTATTTTTAAAAATAAGTAACTCAATAATGTCACATAATTATTAAATTTTATAAACGAGCCTTACTCTGTAGAATTATAAATATATTTATATCAACTTATTTTAAACCAAAAATAAATTACTTGAATTATAAATATATACATAATATTTAACTGCTGAATATTTTTCAATTATAAATATAATTTTAAATATAAATTTATAAGTTCCATATGACACAATTTTTTTCGTAACTTTATATTTTTAAATAATTTAAATTATGATTAATCTTTGATTTCTATTTCTTCGATTCATATTCTTTTGATTACTTGCAGTCTGCTTGAAAAAGATTACGTACCCAGAGATTTCTCCCTTTAGAGTAGCTCCAACCTCCAAAATATTAGTTATTGCTGCTAGATGTGAACATCCTAAAACAAACTTGATCCTGATATGAAAATTAGAGAATCAAGTCTAATTTGCAAGAACTAGTTTTGGATCATTCAAGTATCAACACCAAAATTTATAAATGGCATTGAATCTATAATCTTGAAAACAGAGCCTTCAACAACAAACATAGATCGAATGGCATTGATCTAAGGAATCTGAACTCAACAATCTTGAAAACACAAAACCTGAACTTGTTTAATCATCAATCCATTGTAGTAAACCAGAGTTGCACACCAAGCAAAGATGAATAAGAACCAAAGTTGAGTCAGCAAATGTTTGAATCTTGAACTAGAAAATATAACAAATGCCGAAAACTCAAACTGAACTAAAGGGAAAGAACAAATAAATAGAACCAGGAGCTTCAAATATCTAATGCCCGAGGATGAGAGCAATGAGTGATCGCCGGTGGGCATGTAATGCCCCGGGACAAGGGCAATGAGTGATCGTCAGTGTAATGAAGGCACGGACAAGAGCAGCTCCTCACAAGACCTTTTAAGCGGAAGGGTACATGAATGAACCAATTACACACTGGGAAGAGAGGGATCTTAAGACTGTATAGGTATGAAACTATATAGTTGATGATGACTTATATGAATTGATTTGTACTACTTATACTAACAAAATGCATCTTCTTTTTGGTAGCCCTTTACTAAAGAACTCTATAGCTAAGTATGCTTGACTTGAAACAATTTTGGGATGGGTGACCTCCTGGGAAGTTTTCCCAGGAAGCATGTGAATGAGAGGACATAGCATGCTGAAAAAGGCCCGTGTTGATTTATGGGAATAGTTGTCAATCCATAAAGCAGCATACGCTGTTACAAAATACAACTGTAATAGGATCTAAAACCAAGAAACAAGACTATATATATATGTAAGAAATAATTAAAGAAGATACATAATTGAGGTATACATAGTTGATACAATGGATAATATTATAAAGTACATCTAAATTTTATTAAGACTAGGATAAAATATCCATGTCACATGTTTCATCATCTTTCTCTCAAATGCAAATAAAATGACAATTAATATTTAATTTATTCGATAAAATTTTTCACCATATTTTAACTGTAAATCAAACATACTGCCAATCATAAAAAAAAAAACCCCATAATCTTTAATTTATCCTGAAATAATGTAATGTAATTATATGAAGTTTTGATTAGTCGGATATTATTGCAATGTAGCGATGTAGGATTTTCACTAGCATATACTTCCTCTATCATGAATAATTATCTGATTTTAAATACTAATTAGGATTAAGAAAATGATTAGTAAAATATCAATATTAGTAAAAGTTAAAACTAATTTACTAAATTATCCTTTTTTTAATATTTAAATTTTCTCTTTCATCTTTCATTAATGTGTTTATAGTATTTAATAAGAATATTATTAAAAAAATAATTAATATTATAATTATTTCTAAATAAAGTAAATTTTTTAAATTGACAATGACGGAAAGAGTATATCATAGCCTACCCTAACATTAGTTTTGTCAATATTGAAATCAGATAACTAGCAAGTTATTTCAAAGATGAAATTAAATTAAAACCAAACACTTAGACCAGCGCTTTGCAGAAAGCAAAATGGATGGCCAAGTAGTAGCTTTTTATTTGTGGCATTAGTTTATTTAGCATTTCTTGCATACATGAAAAGCAAAGCCTAAGATCAGTCATTGGAACTTGCTCATCACTATACTTAGTGAGTAACAGCTCCAGGGAAGAACATTTTATCAGCACATCTATCGCACTTCTTTGTGCCGTCTAGCGGGTTCCATATGCAAATGCAAGTGCCGCTGCAAGTTGGTTCACAGGCTTCCCCCAGACACCAGCATTTGGCAGGGATCGATCTTGTGCAAACGCATTGGTCACAGCAGCCACTGTTGGTTGTGGATTTGACAAAGTAATTCGCATCAGTGATGGGAAGCAGCGCACTTCGACTCCATCTCTCACCCTCTTTTTCTCTGCTTTGCTAGCTAATTAATAAAATCTTTTGATGATAAAAATATCATTTTTGAGCTATAGTAATAGGATGCAAATGATTTGCATTACAATATTTTTGGTAAAATCAGATTTTGAAATTTAAATGATTTGTATTCGTATGTGATTTCATCTAATTGATAGGTTTAATTAGGTACTTAATTAGGTCATTCTAACTACCAACAACTAAGGATTCGTTTACAAATCTAAAAGACGTAAAAGAATGTGAAAACATTTAATGCGAACAATAAGTTCGATTTTAAAATGATAAGCAATAAAAATTATAGTATAGCATGACTGTATATTGGAATGGATTAACTTCTACATATAAAAATCATATAAAAAATAGGATTTATTTTTCTTAAATTGAATATATTTTTCAAACAAATCAGATTTTTTTTTTTTGTAGAAATATGATTTCAAACAAAAAAAGGGGGGGTTTTTGTGAACAAATCTTTCATTTGCAATGCAATCAAGGTAAATTTATATACCTAAATTGATCAATCAATTGAATTCTAAATTGATTCAGTCATTTCCCGTCATTATAGATATTATTTGTAAAAGAAAAAGCATGTCTTACTTATGGATTAAAGAGAATAGTTTTATCTTTAGAGTCTTGCACTTCGGGTTTTTCATTTTTTTATTCTGCTATCAATCATGCTCTTAATTAATATTGTTCTTAATATTTCTTTTTTGCTTCATTTGTCATAAATGTAATTTTTCCTTTATACCTTGAGCTCTATGTTGTTATTCGATTTTTATTCTGTACCTTCATCCATCTTTTCTTCATTTTTCTTTTCCATTTGTGTTCATCGGCAAGATTTTCCTTTCAATGTTATTTTAATATTTTTCTAATTTTATTTTTTAAGTTGTAAGTTTTCTTCTGTGGTGCAAAGGATAACGACCCAAATTTTTAATATTATTATGATAAAATAATTAATTATGAACAATTTATAGGGATTTTGAAAAATTCGACACACACAAATATGATCAAATTGACATAAGGATTCTGTCCAAAAAAAAAAGAAAATTAAATTTTTTATTATTAAAAATTTAATATAATAATATTTTAATCAAGGAAATAGAATGAAACATTATAATTAGTATAAGGACATAGAAAAAATAATGATAAGATTGAATGAATATTTTTAACCCCGTAAAATTATTTAGGTAGCAATTGGGTACCAAAAGGGTAATAATTGGTACACCAAAGTGGTAATAATCAGTACACCGAAACGTCGAAATTGGTCTAAATAATGGCTATTATTAGATCTCAAATAATTTTAGTTAGAACAATTAAATAAACATAGACATTTTCAATATAAAATCAAAGTAAGATGTATTATAAAAAGGAAAAAGAGAGCAAAAATGACATTGTCCTCACGGTTCTGCCCAGAATGTCACGTTCTTTCTTCTTCCCCCCACCATTTTCATTTTCTTTTGCTTGGAACTCCATCAAATCACCAAGTTCTTGAATGAAATTCTTAGATTGATCCATAAACTACTTCAAGAACATTTCCTCTACATCAAACTCAAGCCAAAACAATATTTTTCCTCTTTAAATCTGTCCAACCAGCAGCATAAATAAGGGCTGGAAAATGGGTTTAAAGCCTTGGATTTAGAGAAGAAAAAGTTAGAGAAAGTTAGCTAAAGCTTGGAAGAAAGGTAGGAAAATTCTAGTCTATTGCTTTGTGATTGTTTGGCTATAATTGCTAGATAAAACTCTTGAGATATGTTGAAATTAAGTTGCTGAAATGTGAAATTATTTCAAGAAGTATATGTTTATGAATTTGATAAAGATTTTTAAAATTATGCTTACTAAATCTAAAACCAAATTTTAGAATTTATGATTACTTGAGTTGTGATGAAATCATTCTTGAAATATGTTTGAAATTTTGTTGATGAAATCTGAATTTATTCTCAAAGATTCATATATATGAGTTTGATAGATGTAAAAGATGCTCTAAATAAAAGTCTTGAGGATTAAGTTAATAGATTTAAGAGATTTATGAAGTAATCAAAGAGCTTTTTGGTTCTTTAAAAAGATTGCAAAATCTGGAAATTCAACCATAATATTAATAGAAATAGTTTTGAGAAATCTGAAAGGTTGATATTTTGAGGTATGATGCCAAAGTTTCGTGAAAAGTATTAGATTTTGACCTATAGAAGAAAAGCTCTAAAATCTAAGTAAGACACTTGGTTTAATTTTTTGAATGTTTTAAGAATTACTAAGTAAGAAATCTTATAAGTTTTTGTGTTGATTAAGTCTCATAAAAGACTAGTAGATTTTACAGAAAATCTCATAACAGTGTACCAGATTTTACAGGAACCACCTCATAAAAATCTACTAGATTTTATAGAAATTCCCATAAAACATTTAGTTGTTTGTTTTAAGAAAATCTCATAAAAATTAAAGAGAGACATTTGAAATAGAATACGAATATCTTATAATACTTTAGGAGATTTTTAATAGAATATTTCATAATACTCTAGGAGATTTTTTAATAGAATATTTCATAAAACTTCACGAGACTTCAGAAGATTTTTAAGAGAACACATATAGAACATCCCATAAGAATTTCGAAGATTCAAAGAGAAAATATCATAAAAGTTGAAGAAGATTTCAAGCAAATATCAAAGAAGAGTATAAGAAAACCGAACCTTAAGAAGAGAGGGAACGTAAGAAAATAAGCCTCACACAAAGAGATGGAATTCAAGAAAATAAGCTTTACGTAATAATCAATTGCTCAGTGGTAAGCTCATGGATTCATGGGTAGTAGTAAACGTGCTACGCCCTTAGAACTATATCAGGGTGTGAACGCGACGACGTTACATCGTTTATGAGAAAAGGGATGTATTGAGGACAGCAAGGCTATCTAGAATAAGATGTAGTAGACGTACTCCATCTAGTGAACTATATTAGAGTGTAGTTGCGACGGCGTTACACAAGTTGCCAATACGATCCAGAGGTATATCAGAAGAATCTTATGGGTTTTACTATTAAGCCTAAACTTTCTAATAAATCTCGTAAAAGATTTCAAAGAGAAACTCAACAGAGAAACGTCATGAGAAGTTAAGATATTTCTAAAGAGAATATTTCATGAGAAATTCAGGAGATTAGACCAAGAAAAATCTCAAAGAGTTTCAAGAGATTTTCAAAAGAAGAAGTCTCGTAGAAATTCAGAAATCTTAACAGAGAAAATCTCAAAGAGTTCCAAGAGATTTTCAAGAGAAAAGTCTCACAGAAATTCAAGAGACTCAGGAAAGAATATTTCATAAGATTTGAAGAAATTTCAAGAAGAAATCTCAAAGCAAAAGTATGAGAAATAGAACTATAGAAAAAATTTCTAATTATCAATTTTGAGATCTCATAACTGATGAGACCCCTATATAAACATTTGAAGGCATATCGCTTATTTTGCATTAAGTTGAATATAATTGAGTAATAGACTAGTGTTTTTCCTACTGGGAATCTTTGATTTTCATTCCTGCTATTATCATTTTTTTTCATAGATTGAGATTACGGTGATTTGTTCAATGGAAAATCCTTAGCTAATCCTAGCAGCTTGGTCCGAATCTTTTAACGAACTGATGGTAGAGCATTTAGTTAGTATTTTATTTCTTTTTAGTGGATTTTGAGTGGTACCCTACCTAGACTAGAAGGTTCCTGCGTGAACCAGGGTAAGGGTTTGACATAGTTATAGATAGTGTTGACTTGTCATTAGTTGATACAATTATGTATTTTTTTATATATAATTAATGTTCAAATTTAGAGACATTTTGGCAAGCGATTTTATGGTTGTTAGAATAGCAGGCTCATATGTAAATATTACACATACACTTCCAAGATTATGCTAAGTTAACAAGTAATAACTACTTACTATAAGGTTATGGCTTAAGCATAATTTTATGGTAGGAAAGGTGTTACACAAAGCTCCTCTTTCTCATCTTTGTTTCATTATCCTCCATTATAACATTGTTAAACACAAACTGTAGTGGTGAGTTGTCTATACTTGTGAAACTAATAACTTCTATTATCATTATTGTTCTTTTTTCTTACTTTCTTACTTTTTATGATATTTGCTGCATATTTAAACTTCAGTTTATTTCTGTTTTACATTTTGACGCAGAGATATTAAACCAATTTTTCGTATTTTTCCAAGGACTTTTTGGATTGTTTCAATGTAACACTTTTAATTGATTTTGAGGCTTTGAATTTTATTTTCTTTTCTTTTTGTTGGAAGCAATTTCCATGCCAACTTGATAAAATGGTAGTATACCAATTTTAATAATAAATATAATTAATTGTTATTGATATGGATTTGATTCTCAAGCTTTATTCCTAATTTTTTTAAAATCAAATATATTAGTTTTTATTACAGTTAGATATTGGTTTTCAAGATTACTATTTCAAATAGAATTTGAAAAAAAAAATGAATACATTTTGAAAAAAATTAAACATGATCTCTTTTTTTATTCGATTTTCTTTTTTAAAAAATGAACAATTTTTTATTTGGGTTACCTATTTACGGGACGTATAAACTATAATCATGATAATAATTTTAATAAATAAAATCATTTATAATTTATTATAAATTATTATTCATAAATTTTGATTGAATCAAATAATTAGTTCAGCAGTATATTCTTTTTTTTATATAAGTTTTAGCATTTGAAATTTTTGAATTTGAAATTAGATGACAACATTAATTATTTTCACTCATATTATTAATTTTGATTTGATATGAACAAGTTTTTCAAAAATGGTTTTATTTTATAGAAAATACTAGCTGTAATTATTATAATAATCAATACAATTAATTAGTATAATTGATTTCATTTTGATTACTAATTTTTTTTAAAATTATTTATTTAGTTTACATATAAAATCTTTTTGGTCAAGATATTTATTAGTGGAATATACTAATTATAGTGATAAATATAATTGATTACAGTTAATTCTGATTTAATTATAAGTCAGGATTACTAATATTCAATTAAATCAGATATATACCTATTTTTCTTAAGCTAAATATTAGGTTTAATGACTAATATTTGAAATAGGATTTGAAAAAAAATTAGATATTTATTTGAAAATTAAATTTGGATGCTTTTTTTGTTAAGATTATTTATTCATAAAATATAACATAGAAACTGTAATAAATTAATTATTAATTATAGCTTATTACTAATCATGATTCATATTTTCCTATTAAATCAGATAACTAATTGAGCAATATGTTATTTTTTCTAGAATAGGATGAGTACAAAAAATGATTAATCTAATTTGGCAAAAGATCATTTATGCTCTTAACTAAAAAACATGATAAAAGAGAGAAAATCACACAAAACAAAGCATTGAACATTCATATGAAAATCACAAAAAGAGTTTCATAACAATAATCTTTTTTCCTTTTTTATATAGTTGAACATTTTTTAATTTTTAAAGTTGAAGTTGAGATTACATCATTAATAATTTTGGATCGAGTTATTTGTTTTCCATGAACAATTCTTTTGGTTAGGTTTTTAATTTCTAAAAGATACTAGGTATATTAATTATAATAATAAATATAAATAATTACAATTGATTTGAATTAACTTCATTTTGATTAGCACTCTTTGCTCAAGTTATTTATTTGGACGTAAAATTAAAACATTTTTGTTCAAGTTATTTATTTAGGGAATATACTATCTATAATATCAAATTTAATTGATTATACTAGGTTCCAATTTTTAGTTAATTATTTATGATACCGATTTATAGCAATATATTTCTATACAGAATAACTACAATCATTTACAAAATCTTAATCGATCTACTCAAGCATACTATATTTACTATAGTACTATGTGCTTTCTAATTATTTTTTTATTTATTTATTTTATAGGATAGGAATTAATAAGAATTAATATATTTATTTAAAGAATGTAATAAATTATTTTACATCATAAATATATGAAATATGATTTTCTAAATGTAGATAAATTAATTTAATATTCAATAAATTTTTTATTATTAATTATCTCATGCATCAGAAGGATATTAGGCTAGTTTTTCTTCTATATTATAGTATTACACCTTCCATTGCATTTTAACTATCCAAAACAAAAAAAAACTCTATATTAAGAAAGTAATGAATGAATATTAATAATAGTGTAAATGCATTTTCAAAATCACCCCATTTAATATGATCATCATTTCAAAAAAATAAAAGTAGATAACACACAATTAATTACCATAAGAGTATTATTAATGAATAAAAATTAATGTTTTCTTATCTAATGGATAGACGAAGCAAAATAAAAATTCCAAAAAAAGTAGATAGTTGAGAACTAACAGAGGGTATAATACTAAAGTTGTTCCACTATAATTCTCGCATGATGTTTTTTAATTTTTAATTTTTTTTAATTTTGTTTCTTATGACTTTTTTTTTTTACTTTTACTTCACCTTGCGTATATCTTTTGACTTTTTATTTTTATAGTGAATTATTGACTCTTAATCTTCTACGATATATTTTTTTAAAAGATTTTTAATATAATCTCGAATAAGAATATCAATAATAAAAATAACTATTTGAAACAAATGTAAATATTTCAATCATATTTTAAATTTATATTTCTTGAGATTAAGTCCATTTTATGCAATTAAAATTTATAGAATAAAACTCATACCAATTTTCTTTTTCCATAATGATATTTTACTTTTCATCTTGTTGTTTATGTAAAGTTAAGGAGTATCAAAATATCTATTTATAAAAATAAGTTACTCAATAATTTCACATAATTATTAAATTTTATATGTGAGTCTTAGTTTGTAGAATTATAAACATATTTATATCAATGTCAAATCATCTTTCACAATGGAGATCAACACCAAATGTGCTGCAGTTTGAAGATTGTAATATGCCTCCTTTCAAGGTAATCTAAACATCTCTATATTTGTAAGATGATAAAAAAAAAAAATACTAAAAGACGACAAAGGGGACTGGAAAATACTTGTAAAAGAGACAAAACAAGACATTCACAAAGAAGATGGAAGGAAAGAAAAAAATCTAATAAATGAAAAGAAAAAGAGAAAAATGATAGGGTTGCCATCATGAAAGAAAAATGGCAACCCTCCTCACTTACAGATACTATTAATTTTCATTGTAGATTCTAATTTGCCTCTTGGTGATCATTCAAAGAGAGAAAAATCTTTCTTATGAGTGCCAAAAAAAAAAAAAAAGAACTTTAGAAACCTTTGTTCTTCATAAAACAAAAGACAACTTAAAGTTAAAATATTTTTTTTGAGCAAAGAGTTACGGTGAGAGATAAGATGAAGAAAAAGGCCTAAATGACCTCATTTAGAAGAGTGAGCTAAGTTAGGACCTATCGTGAAAACTAACAATACACATATACAAGTTAACGGGACATGTGAATATTTCCGTTAACGACTTAGACAACAAATTGATGGAGGGACTAACTTATCTCCATTTCTGAAATTTAAATGACCATAGTGAAACGTTTCAAATATGAGGAACTAATTTGTCCCTTGCTATGAATCCAAGAGATTAAATTAGGGTTTTATGCTAAATATAAAGTTCTTTTTTTTTGTTTTATTTGCATATATATATTCGCCTTGCCAAAGTAAGAATTATATGTCAAGAATGGTAGAGCTCCCAGCATAGTGATATCAGAGCCTAACTGCCCGGCTGAGTTATTATCTTCTTTTCCAAAAAACAAGGAGCATGTTATATATGAGAGAAAGAATAAGTAAGGAAGAATCACACTCACATATGGAAAACTCATCATCTACTCAAACCAATCTCGCACTCCAACTCTTTAAAACTCTTTTCTAAAAAATCTCTGTTCCAAAAACCTATACAAAAACCCAGATAGGAAGTGTTGTTCCACCACTTTTAGGTCCTTATAATTTTTTCAGAAAAAATAAAGGAAGTTCTAAGTGGTCTATTAAAAAGCTTGTCTCTACTCCTCAATCCTAGGTGAAAGAGTACATCCAAACTACAAAGTTTGACTAGTGTGCTCTATATGCTACTAGTGCATAACAGTATATTGACCTAGAGATCAATCCCACTCTAATCAAGTTATGGCAAAAAGAAGGAGCTGTCAGTCTCCACTTTGGGGTTATAAGGCTAGTACTGTCTCTCCATGACAGGAAACGTCTTTCGGTCACAACTAAAGTCACCTTGATAAACTCTACCTTCAAGAATTATGAACATGCTGTTATTGGAAGTGTTGTTTTGACTATGTTTCCAAACTTTAATATTCATATGCAAGATTCTACTCTTCCCACCAGATTCAAAGTTCAAGTTCAGCTTGTTGGAGCTCTTCCTCTGCTTATGTGCCAACTCATATACAGGCTCTAAGATCACTACTTTGATTTGCCAATTGAAAAAGGATTCCAAAATAATGCTCGCATGGTGGTTGCTGACACCGTAGAAAAAGGCGTCCTATCCATCATCTAGATTCCCAAACAGATTTCAAGAAAAGATCTTTTGAAGCTTATGCCACTTGAGTGGATAAGCATTTATGAAAACTTCAAACAAAATAGCAGTCCTGCTATTCCTGCTTATGCAACTTTCAGTAGAACTGCTAATGAAACTATTAAAATCATCTTCAAAGACTCAAACCCTGATAAAGGACCTTTAGGAAATAGCCATCTAGTTTTCGCACCATGATGATCACTCTCGGAAAGGTATAAAAGAAGACTCCTATTTATGTTGTTTGAGGAAATGGTGATGTTATTTTCTTAGCCACCATAAATGGACATTTCATGTGGGATCTTAACGGATCAGGATGAGGTCACCTTGACTGTGGATGTGAAAATGAAGATGATGAAGAAAATGAAGAGGATACACCACAACGCAGAAGATGACAAAGGTGTAAACCTCCCATTCAGCCACAAAGAAGATCAGATTCAGAAAAAGGTCCATGGGTTTCTCAAGAAAAAGCCAAAACCTTTTCCCATCTATGAAGAGGCCCTTAGGATCCTCAGAAAGGAAAGATATCCTCCTCCTCTAGATGATCCTGATCTAATTTCCTGGTCAACAGTACTAAATATGCCAAATTCCTTTTCTTGTAAAACAAAGGGTCCCAATACTCTTTAGCCACCAGGAATTCCATGCATGATGTTCACCTCCTCCTCAACCACCTATGAGTCTAAATTTCTAACTTTGGAAAGGATGACAAATCCTACAACCAAAGTCCCAACAAAGCCATTTGTCCAATCTACTGAAATACAACCTGATTGGCAGTACAAACCACTATCTCAAACTAAAGAAGTGTTGAACAGGTAGACTAAGAACTCCCTAGCTCAGAATAAAATCCTACAAAGGATTGATCAAAGATTTGATGAAATGCTACAGACTCCAAAAGCAGGACTAGGGACACAATCAAAAAAACTGCAAAGGTATTATAAAGATACAAAAGCTAAGATAGAAGTTCTGGAGCTGGAAATTCAATGGCTCCGTATAAGGAACATTCATGATCCAATTTTTGATAGGCAAGAAAGAGAGTTGCGAAAACTTCGACAGCAAGTCCAAGAACTGTATGAATATACAAAAACTTTGCAAAAAAAGCCTGAGATAAATGAATACTTTACACCGCCACCCAAAATGTTTTCCACCATATTTATTACTCATTGGCCATATAAGCCTCCACCTTTTCTGCCAAAAATTTTTGTCTAAAAATCTACTATTCTAAGGGAAAGAAAAAGTCCACCCTTAGAAAGCCAAAAAAGAAAAAAAGATGCTAAAGCCACCACAGCCTCCTCAAAATGGCCGCTTGATGAACCAGAACCTCCACAACCATCACCCAAGAAAAAACAAATAGAAGACCTTGACACTAAATCAGAAACTCCTCCATTGACCCAAGCCATGATGGTTGATAAGATGCATTTATGCCACTTATCTTACTTCTAATTCTTAGCTTTTTACAAGAGTTTTTCTATGTTATTGATGTGATTAATTAGATATTTGATTTATTCCTCATTATATACTTTTGATAGAACTCTTGGCATTTGCATTGATTTTGGGAATAATTTGTAATTACAAGCTGTTGCATTTAATTTGTCTCTTTGAGTATGGTTTTATGCACATGAGCTTTGGATCAAGTGCAAAATGTCAAGAACAAGGGATCGGATTGAGACAAAAAAGGATGTTTTCGAAAGCTCAAGAAGTCTTTTATAACTTTTATGTTTAGATCAAAACCCAGTTCTAAGAGCATCTTGGTGAAAATCAAGTTGCAAGATTAAAGGTTGCTGATATTCTGATCTTGTCAAACTTGACCTCTAGTTAGTATTTTCGCAATATCTGGAGTTAAAGATCTTCGATTGAGGTGATTTTGGTGGCGTTGGAAAGCTTATTCAAAGGGATACAATCACTATTTCTGGTGTCGAGGGCAAATTCTATTCTGTCTAGCACTGTAGCGCTCAACAGCACCCAGAAAATTAACTGTTATCAGCATTGCTCACTAGTGAGCGTCACAGCGCTCTCTTAGCACTGCAGCGCTCTTGCGATGACGCAGAAGACCTTATTTTATCTATTTTTGGGCCGACTTTGGCCTATTTTTAGAAGGCAGTATATATAGGAATATTACAGACTTTTACCCTAGTTTTGAGTTTTTGAATTTCAGTTTGGAGAACTCTCTCTCTCTACATCTCTCTCCATCTTCTCTCTACTTCTTCTTCTTCTCTATTCTTATCTCTCTTAGGATTTCATAAGTGAAGGTGATTTGTCTTGGAGATCGTGGCGATGATTATTGCTATTATTTCCAGGTTCTTTTATCTTTATTGTTGTAATCCTCCAGAGATGGCGGAGTAGATTTCTTTACTAGTGTAAGGGTTTCCGGATTGATTGGGATGATGTTTGAGACCTTTTTTGATGTTAGATGCATTGGTTTTCTTAATGTTCTGTAGTTTCTATTCCTATAATTATTGTGGTAATTGTTATAATCTTTATTGGGATAACTAAATTGGTGATCGTCGTTTAGGGAAACCCTTTAGGTATAAATTGATAGATCTATTAGTTTATGTTTGAAGGAGGACATTAGAATTAACTTTTCGATTGGCAGTTAGGCTATAGCAATTGGTTTATTAAATTGATGTGATTTCTAAATAAATTGGCGATTGTCATTTATTAGTTATTTGCATTGATTGAATTCTAGAGGTCGATTGATCACTAGTAGAATTGCCAGTAATTTGTTACTAATAGCCACCAATGAGTTTAATATTTGGTCAATGATAATTAATTTCCAATCCTAGGAATACCTTGCACTAGTGCTTTCTTCATTGTTGCTATTATCTTTAATTTAATTGTTTTTGTTTCATTCTTCAAAAACTCCCAAATCTTTTGAATTAATTAGAACCCTTCCTTGTGAGACGACCTGAGTTGTACCCCTTTACTACATTTTTGGTGCAACTTGGCACTTTATAAATTTTAATTTGTTGTGAGTCGCAATAGCTTGCATCAATGGTGTTTCAACAACTTTCCTCTTCCGAGCTTTCGAGGAAGAAGAATGTAATCGGAATGATAGTGAGGATGAATATGTTGATGTCACTAAAATAGCGATGGCCAATGGAATAAAAACTGAGACAGATCAACCATCATCATCCTTATCACTTTATCCTCAAGAAGTAAATGCTCCTCACCCAGAAGGAACACCACTTTTTACTCTTGATGATATCCCTCCAATTTTATGGAGAAAAAGGCTTCTAGACTTCAAAGCATGGATAAATGCAAAAATGTTGACCTTGGATGCAAACCCCTATAGGGTTATCGAAGAATTTTTGGCTTATTTTACAAGCATATTAAAAGAATGGTATGCTAGCCTTGGACTAGCAAGGCAAGATGAGCTTCATTGGATTGGCAATGTTGAATCAATCATTGCTATCATCCATCAAGAATTCTTAGGAGACCAAACTCTTGCCACAAAAGGCATCAAAAAAGAATTCTATGAGATGAAGTGTTGTTCACTCAAAAAGGCTAATATTGATCACTATTTCAAAAGAATGGCTAAGAGATTTTACATGCTAAATGGATACAATGATCAAAGTTTGAAAGTCACTTATGTTAATTCCCTTCCTGAAGAACTCTACGAAGAGATGGACAGGATGATTAATATCCTCCAAAAGGATGTTGTCGGCATGATCCTTGGCGAAATTCGTCAAACATGCCTTGCTGATCTAGACAAAATTTGCAGCTAGCAAATTTTCTTTCAAAAATGTTCAAAGATAGAGCCAAATATGAAAAAGCCTACAAAAAGAGCCATATCAAGATCAAATTTAAGGAGAAAGCATATAATTGCCACCAAAAATCCTTGTCAAAGGAGAAAAAGAAATTCATACACAAAAAAGGAAGAAAAAAAAAGTCAAGTTTTTTAAAAGAAAACATTTATGTGGGAAAAACAACAAACAATGTTTTATCTGTGGAAAGAAGGGATATTTTTGAAAAAATTGTCCAAACTAAAAAGAAAAGGCAGCCAAACTGGTTCAATACCTTAGACTCGATGATGGTGAAGATATTGAGTTCTGGTATGATGAACAAGAACAAAGAGATGAAAGTACAATATTCGAGATTGAGTTAACAGACTCTAGCTTAGGAGAAGAAGAAGAAGGATCAGATTTCTCAGAAGAACATTTCCTTGTTATGATGAATGAAATAATAGGATGGAGAACTCCTTTTCCATGTATGATGACTGAACAAGTTAATCGAGCTAAAGAAATTTCAAAATTGGAAATTGATTCTTTTGGTCCTAATCCTTCTTTGCCCAATGTTGAGGTGCACATTCTTCCATCCAAGGATGATGTTCCCATCAAAGCCATAGCTTACATGGACACAGGAGCACAAAGAACACTGATGAATCTAGGAGTGTTTCGATCTTCTGCCTAGGAAACCAGAACATGTTTCTTTAAGGCAATAGATAAAAAAGGTCTTCAAAACCAACTTGATCACCTCAAATTCTTTCTAGATTGTCTTATATGGACTAAGTTGATAGGTATTGATTTACAAACAACAGACATTGTGATCGGAATGGATGTGTATTGCATGAATAGGCAACTCAATATACTGCAAGAAGGCTTCAAGTTTTAAAGAAGTTTCAAGCCATATACTGAAGAGCAGAAAATTTTTGCTCTTGTTAATGCACACCTAGAATTCTCAGAAATTTGAGATAATTTACTTAAACTAAGTGCGGATAGCCATGATCTTTTTCCTCATCCACAACCTTAATTAGAAGAATGAAGACTTTTTTATTGAGTTACCTTTCAAACTCAATGAAGACATAAATCTAACCAAAGCAGTTCATCCTAAAATGTCTCAATCTGACAGAGCTGCAGCATTTGAAGAATGCTAGCAACTGTTGAAACAAGGCCTTATTGAACCAACAAAGTCTGATTGGGCTTGCCAAACCTTTTCTGTCAACAAAAGATCTAAACAAGTCTATGGAAAAAAAAGACTGGTCATTGATTACATGCCTCTTAACAATTTTCTTAAAGATGACAAATTTCCTTTACAAAAAATCCACTCACTTTACCAATACATAAAAAATACCTACCTCTTCTCAAAGTTTGACCGCAAGTTTTTGTTAACCAGGGCTAAAACCAAAAGACCAGCCAAAAACAGCTTTTTGCATACCCAATGCCCATTTTCAATGGACTGTCCTACCCTTTGGACTCAAAGTCACACCCTCTCTCTTCCAAAAGGCCATGACCAAAATCTTTGAACCCATTCTGGATAGAGCTCTTATCTGCATTGATGATATTCTTTTATTTTCTCGAGATGAAGCAAGGCACAAGAAGTTTTTAAAAAAATTCCACTAGATTTGTGACCAGTATAGTGTAATGTTATTTGCCAGAGAGTCTTAGATTGGTACTAGAGAAGTTGACTTTCTAGGAATACATTTTTTAGAAGGAAAATATGTGCCCTAGCCACATATTGCAGAAGAACTTCCAAAATTTCTTAATGAAAAAATGACCACGAAACAAATCCAATAATTCCTAGGAATTTTAAACTACATTAGAGACTTTATTCCTCACATCTCAAGATACACCACCAAGTTTTCCAAACTTTTGAAAAAGAATTCCCCTCCATGGGGACCAGATCAAACTAAATCTGTAAAATTTCTGAAAAAAGCAGCTTAAAACTAACCATCACTCAAAATTCCTGGAGAAGGAAAAAGAATACAACAGATAGATGCCAATGATGAGTATTGGGGAGCGGTCCTAATTGAAGACATTGTAGGACAAAAGCTTTACTGTGGCCATGCCAGTGAACAATTCAAATTAGCATAACTCTATTATCATACCACATATAAGGAAACCTTGTTAGTTAAGTATGGGATCTAGAAATTTGATTTCCATCTCAAAAGATATCAGTTTGAGGTTTAACTTGAAAATTCATCTTTCCCAAAAGTCTTTGAATTCCAAAAAAAAAAAAAAAAATTCTTCCAACAAGAACTATATGTCTAGAATGGTAAAGCTCCTTGAATTATTGGATTTGTTAAGTAGTCTATTAAAAAGCTTGTCTCTACTCCTCCTAGGTGAAAGAGTCCATCCAAACTACAAAGCTTGACCAATGTGCTCCATATGCTGCCAGTGCAGAACAATATGTTGACCTACAGATCAATCCCACTTTAATCAAGTTATGGCAGAAAGAAGGATATGTCAGTCTCCATTTTGGAGCTATAAGGCTAGTACTGTCTCTTCATGGCAGAAAAGGTCTTTTGATCATAGTTAGAGTTACCCTGATAAACTCTACCTTCAAGAATTATGAACATACTATTATTGGAACCATTTTGATGACACTTAATGCTGGAAGTGTTGTTTTGGAAACTAACCTCCATATCTTCATGTGGAGGTTAGCATGATGCACATTTTATTCTATTCTAATTAATTATAAGTCAAATTTATGATATGGGTACTTTTGCAATTTTATCCTATTCTAATTAATTGCTATTCTTTTAATACTATTCTTTTAATTTTCCCAATCCTTATTGTTGGCTATTCGACGCCATGCTTCTCCAGTCATCGTGATTAATCTTTGTTATTTACACTTTGTTTGTGTGGTTCTTATTGTAAGTCTTGTTGTATTTTTACCTCATGTCAGTGTCCATGCTACTTGATTTCATGAAGACGAAGACTGGGCACAGCAGAACGGGCAATGCACGATCAACGAGGAAGCAGAATGATAGGAGAGTGGGAAGAGAAAGAAGGTGCTCTGAAAATTTAATTTAGCAATTAATTAGAATACAATAAAATTACAAAAGCAACCATATCATAAATCTAACTTACACTAAATAAAGTTGGGTTTTGTTTCCAAAGTAAAATGTGTATCATGTTAATCTCCATACGAAGGTGTGAAGGTTAGCAATCCTCCCCCCCCCCCCACACACACACACATATAATCAAGATATATCGGTATAATTTTAAATAAAGTTACACCACTCCACTTATAACTTTTAATGAAATAACTCTTTTATTAATTCAACCATTGAATTATAATTACCTATCATAAACATTATTTGTGCCATAATACCCCAAGCCCAATAGCGAAGAATTGAGCCCAGTATTCATTAGTCTTCCTAATTCTGTTGTAACTGTTTCTAGTTATTATTAGTTAGGATTAGTTTCTTACCGCTGTCATTTAACCTCCTCTTACGCTTGTACATAAACTAGGTCAATAGCTTAATGAAGATTATCAGATTTATTTTTCATTCAATTATTATTATGGTGTCACGAGAATTGCCTTAATTCTCCCTGAGAACCTCTCGTTTCTCAACTTTTCTTGAACTCTCGTTGCGATTTTTCTTGCACTTACTTGGTGCATTTTCCATTACTTTCTTAGCGATTCTTCTTGTGTCTGTTTCGTCTTCTTCAATGGCGCAACCGGTTGCTGCTCATATCTACTCCCTTGAAAAGGTACAAGATTCGACTGGCGCTTTCTATGTGGATCCGAATAAAAGTCCCTCATCGTTCTTGTCTCTACTCCTCTCACTGGTTCCAATTTCTGCAGCTAGAAAAGAGCATGTTGATGAGCTTTGTAATCAAGAACAAGCTAAGGTTTGCGGAAGGTTCGATTCAAGAACCTGATCAAGAGGATGTCACTTTTCCATATAGGAGTCGTTGCAATACTCTTAGTCCTAACTTGGATCGTTCAATAAAAATTTAACATTAATACCAATGCAATTGTATAGCTCTTATTATTATTTATTTTAATCAGTGACTAATTTTCTTATCGTGGGAGCTCCCCTAAAGAGACAAATTAAATGGCTGGCCACAAAATGCACTCTATTCCTGTGGATGGAGATTGAACCTCCCACCACATGGTTAAAGGACAATGTGAGATGCCACCATGCTATACCTTGTGGTTATTAAATGATTTTAGATTAATTTAAAATTTTACAATCATAATCTATAAAGTGTGATCTTATAATCCAATGATGAATTTTTTAAAAAATTACAACAATAAAAAGTTATTCAATAATGTAACATTTACCTAAAGTTATACTTTTACTCATGTATAGTACAAGATCTTTATCAATTCTATTCCATTTTTCAGTTAACTTAAAACAAATCATCACTAAGCCAAATTCATATCACACTTATGCATTGTCTCTCCCACTCTTGCAACCATCATTATTGTATTTAATTTAATATTTAAATTTTTTATTAATTATTATTATTATTATTTATGAAAGCTAATTAAATAAATTTACTTGTATAAATTCACTTCCTTTTTGTTATTTCAGAGTTCACACAAAATGATAAAAAGAATTTGCAAAAATTTAACTTTGTCAAAGGGATATATTACATAACATTCAAATTATATTAAATATTTTTGTATTTAAAAATTAAAATTTGAAGTGACATTTTTATTATTTTTGGAAGAATAACAACCATAGCTAAAATAATATTAATTATTTGCTTCAGTTATGTCTGTTTTCATTACGAGGACAGTTTACTCGACAATTAAGTATATTCCAAACAAATTTAGGCATTTAAAATAATTATTTTAGACCGATCTTATATTTTACAGAACTATTCATTATTTTAACAAATACTTTTCATAGATATATCAAACATGCAATCTATATATATATATATATATATATATTATTTAATAACGAATACATACACTTTTATTGTTTTAAATTTAACTTTAAAATTTTCATTTTAAAAACAAACATACCAAGTACAATGTTCATTGTTTTTAATATTTGAAGAAACATGATTTACTTTTATAAACCAAAAACATTTTCAGAAGTTTAGAAATCTAAAAATGAAAAAAAAGAAATAAAGACAAAAAATATTTTCATCAAGCAAACACGCCCAACGATGAAATTAAGTCCCGTCGGAGTTAAAAAAAAGAAGGTGAAATTAAGTTAAAACCAAATAACATATTGGAGCAACTGTATATCAAGCAAACACTTTGGCCAGCACTTTGCGGAAAACAAAATGATGGCCAAGTAGTAGCTTTTTATTTTGTGCTATTAATTTATTTAGCATATCTTGCATACATGAAAAGCAAAGCCTAAGTGACTTTGTCTCACATACATCAAGATCGGTCATTGGAACTAGCTCACTATACCTAGTGAGCACCAGCTCCAGGGGAGAGCTTGTTGGTTTCATTAGTAACACATTTACAATTGACAGTGCCTTCTACCCCGTTTATCTCGCAAACGCATACGCCGCTGCAACCTGCATAGCAATGTTTCCCCGGATAATTGCAATGGTAAATAGGCCATGTTAATGTGCAAATGCCTGTGCCAGTAGCTGTGGATTTGACAGAGTAATAGTTATTGGCATCAGCGTTGGGAACCACTTCCTTGATGAGGGATCTTGCATCGAAACGAGCTGCGACGGTGGTAGTGATTCCTAAGAGGAAGAGCATCACAGCCACCTTCACTAACACCTTCATGTTCAACTCCATCTCTCAGTTTCTTTTCTCTGTTTTGCTAGCTAATTAGTACCTTTTTCTTAGTTGTGATGAGAATGCATGCAATCACACGTGTCTATTTATAGGCAAATCTGAAGAAGAATGGGAACTAATACAGTTACGGAAAAATGATGCTTGCCTGAAAATAGAGGCAATACCATAGAAAAAAAAAAAATCATTGCTAGTTCTGTTTGGTTTCAGATTTAATTTTCTGTTTTCAACTCATGTGTTTTTATTATTAGAATTTTGTAAATAAAATGGGAAAAACAAAATGAAAATTAAAAATGAAATTTTATTATTTTCAGTATTTCTTGTACAAAATTCTAAAATAAAAAGCATAGAAAATAAAAATAAAAATTAAAAAAGTAACCAAACAAGCTCTTAATTTCTATATTTGTCAACCAATATAAGTTGAAGAAAGTATCAAATCATATTGGATAATTATCATAATAAAAAAATGAGTTTAATTTTTATATATTAAAGATTCAAAACTTTAATAATATAAAAAAAATTTACTCTATTATTTAATTATATATAACTAAATTAAAAAAAAATTAGTTTTATATCTATATTTAAAAAATTATATAAATTAAAGTAATTGATTGGAAAACTGGAAATCAACCTAAAAAAAATAGCTAATATGATTTGATAGGAATTGTCTTTGTTAGGGAAGTGTCCAAACATTTGACAGCGCACGCTGCGCCATGTCCCTCGTGTCCCACGCTTCCCTCGCTTCGCTCGTTGCAGCATAGCCAAAAAATCGGTTGGAAGAAAATGTATCAAATGGTAGCTTAATTAATATAAGAGACATATTGTTTCAATTTATTATTTATGGGGTATTATCCCAATATCTTCATATTTATTATTAGATAAGATATAAATTTTATTTAATTTAAAATCTATGTCTCATCAAGTCACGAATAATAATCTATCATCATAATATCTCATAAAATGTACTCTTAACCTAATGGTTGTCTGGGTATGAAAAATGTATTGAGTATTATTTGCGCGTGATATATATAACAAGTGGACAAATTTGTACGTGTCATATATAATAATACACATTACAGTACGACAAATTTATGAGAGTGGTCATCGCCACTTTTCATTATTTATTGTCAGTGAGCTATTGTTTAGTTGTAGAAAAATATCCTTTATTCTCTTTAATGTAATTATATATCATGTATTAAATCATATTATATATTGATGTTCAATCAAGCTATCTGGTTTCCTGTCTATAAAAATATATTAATTGTGTCAATTTTTATAGAAATGAAATTAAGATTTTTTAATAAAAATCATATGTTAAATATTTAATGTAACAAGAACATGCTTTTCAAATGAATCTGATTTTTTATAGGAATAAGATTCGAATATTATTTTATAAGAAGATACTAATTGCATCCTTTTTTATAGCAATGAGATTCAGATTTTTAATAAAAACACACATACTAAATTTCTAGTTTAATAGGAATATGATTTTCAAATGAATCAGATTTTTTTCATGGGAATAGGATTCAAATATTATTTTATGAGAAAACATTAATTGCATCAGTTTTTATAGCAATATGATTTAGATTTTTTTAATTAAAAAATCACATACTAACTATTTAATTTAATGAAATGATTGTACATTGCAATGGATTGACTTTTACATATAAAATAAAAATCACATATTTTCTACAAAAATACAATTTCAAACAAAAAAAATGATCATATCATATTTTTTATAAACCAATAAGTGATAGGTGATTTGATTTGGTTATTAATCATCATTTCTATTTATACTAGCTATTTTTATTTATAGAAGATATAAGCGATTTACCTAAGTATATTGTCTAGAGTCCTTTGCCATTCTACATTGATCACCTTACACAATGTCATCGAAGTTTAATTCAGTAAAGGATGTAACTGCAAGCCCAGAATATAAAGTATGAAGCTTAAGGTCAGGATCATTATGTTATGGGCTGTTCCAAATTTCATGAACAAAAGTCAAACAACTTATCTAGAAATGGAAATGATGGACAGGAGGTACTTTTTTGTTTTCTATTAATCCTATTCCGTTCTATATTGTGTTATTATTAATAGTTAACTTTATCTCATCATATGGTATGTTTTCTAAAATCTTATATCTTTAATTTTGTTTAGGGTGATCGAATCCATTGTACAATTAAGTCTAAACATATAAAGATGTTTGAAAAGGACGATATCGAAGGAAAAATTTACATTATATCTAATTTTTCTGTTGATGTCAATGAAGAGAAATACAAAGCCACCAGGCATAAGTTTAGAATATTCCTTGACAAGGATACACATATTAGAATTATTGAAGAAGACTCTATAATACTGTTAAATGGTTTTCAAAATACCCCTAATATAGTATTATCCTATTAGAGGAAGAAGAGGAAGCCCACTTGGTTGATAAAAATAATAGTTTACTTATAATTGCTCATGATTCCTTTGGTGTCAACCAATATTTTGAAATAATTAGATTGATAACTGGAAGGGAAACATGAAGAATCACGACGTTGATGCAAAGAAATGCAACAAAATCATCTTGGAATTAAATGATTTGCGGTAAACTACACTTTATTTATTGATAATTATATCACTTAACACATAAAAAAATTGTAATGCAAATGAATAGTACCCTTTAACAGACTGTGTGATTATTCTACAATTTGGAAATATGAAATTTTATCAAGGAAATACATACATGTATGAATATATATTTGCCAATACAAAATTGATGATTCCTTTAATAGATATTTTCCTTGAATTTATCCACATATCTAGGGATCATTCATACCCAATAATTTAGAATTGGTCACAAGTGCTCCTCAAGGTGCTTGCATAAGGTAATGATATTTTTTCAAATTTATATTGAAAATCTTTAAAATTTCATTATGTTTTAAAATAAATTATTTCATTGATTCCAATTGAAATTCTTTTATGCATATGTGTATGACCTATAGGATTCATGTTCTTTGTTAGCTAAAAATGCAACTAATCTTGAAGATGTTACTCCATCTAAGCCATTGTCTACTGAAGATTGGATTGGTGAGCCATTTTTTTGTAGTCTCATCAAGCATGTTCACTATTAAAATGAGAAAAGTTGTTAAGCAGGAGAGAAAGAGTCATAATTTTGTTTGAAGCTTATCAAAATTAACAATAGTTTTTAGACTGAATGTTTTATTGTTTGTACTTCTTTTATATTTTGCATATTTTGTCATGGACAAATTTGTCACTATATTTTATTATCCAACATCTTATTGTCCAATGCTTCTTTTTATGATTCATTAAATAATAAGCTGAATAGCTTTGGATTCAATCAAATTAAATATGCAATAACTCAGGAGATCCAATTCAAATTATGTAACATAATTAATAAAGAAATAAGAGTATTATACCTTTTAAAATTGTTATAATTTTGAAAATAATCAGATTGACAAAAAGCAAGTTGATTATATAACATCTAGGGTGGTGATAAAAAATCTTATTAATAATAATGGTTGATAAGATTTTAAAAAATTAATTCTTAATTAATTATTAAAAATCTGAATCAGATTATATAGTTTGATTATATTACGATTTAAATATCTAATTATCAAATTATATAACAATTGATCGGATAATCAAATTGAAAATTGTGATTTTACATTGAATATTAGATTTAAAAATTATTTGTAATTTGAAATTATTGTTGAATTGTTATTTATGAATGATGATTAGTCATCATAATTTTCAAATAATTAGATTATAAAATGATTATCAGATTATTCAAATGCTGAAAATTAAACTATTTCCAATCAATATATGAGATTGAGATCAAAACTCGATTAGTGTTAATTTATATTTTTTAAAATTATTTTCATATCCAATTTTTCTTCAATCATTATATAAGTTTTACAATGAGTGAGAAGATATGAAATTATTCACAATTTGGAATTATTTCTGAATAATGATGAGTAATCATAATTTTCGAATATTCATAATCTGAAAATTATATAATGCAACAAGTAATCACATTATATAATGATTATCAAATTATTCAAATGCTGAAAATCAAATTTTTTTCAATCAATATATGATGATTGAAAACAAATCTCGATTAGTTTTAATGTAAACTTTTTTCAAAATTATTTTCAAATCTAATTTTTCTCAAATCAGTATATATATATTTTTTCAATGAGTGAGAAGATATGAATTAAATTATTTTTAATTATATTAAATGTTTAAAATTCAATATTAAAGTTTCAAATTTTTTCAAATCCTATTTTAATGTTATTTTAAATATTTTTATTCCTATAAAAAATGAGTGAGATTATATTAATTATATAGGTTCTCTTGCTTTTATATCATATATTATACATTAATAATGTTTGACAAGTTATTTATTTGATATCCAGTTATAATGAATTTAGTATTCTCTGCATGTGCTGACAATAGAAAAGGATTATTTGGGACCAATGTGTTGACATAAGAAAAGGATTATTTGGGAACAATTTAATTCTTGCCATAATGGATAAGGAAGGAGTCTCTCTCTCTCTCTCTCTCTCTCTCTCTCTCTTTTAATTCTTTACTAATTATTGGCTGTTAAAAAAATCATATGGTGCTGAATAGATGGTTCTTGCAAGTAATTACAAAAATTTTGAGATAAAGGGAAATAAAGATTGGGCTATATTAAAGAACTTGGGGTTTAAATTCAATACGTTAATATTTGTTACTGTAATTTTTAACAATAGCAATCTATTTTTGGCAATAATTTGGTATATTATTTAAAAGTTATAATTTTATGCAATACTTTTATAGCAATCAAATTTATCTTACAATTTAATAATTATATACTTAAATAAAAAACATTGCACTCATATCATATCAAAATTAAATAAATCTTATAAAAATTATTATCAAACAAACACACACACCATAATAAAAAGATTTTGAATAATGGACAATGCATTTCTATATGAAGGAGAGCGCAACTTTAAATGCTCCGTCCTTGCAATTGCAAGAGCAGTCTCCTATAATTTATATATACAAGAAATATTAAAGAAGTTAGATAATTGATATCATGGGTAATATTGTAAATTAGATCTAAAGTTTATTAAGAATGGGATAAAGTATCCAGATCGCATGTTTTATGGTCTCTCTCAAATGCAAATCAAACGACCCTTAATATTCAGTTTAATTATCCCATAAAAATTTTCATCACATTTTAACCCCAAATCAAACGTATCCCAACCACAAAAAAAAGAGAGAAAGAAACCTATTATCTTTAACTTCTTCCAAAATATTGTAATGTAGTTATATATGAAGTTTTGATTAGTCGAATATTGTTGCAGTTTAGCCACGTAAGACTTTCTGCAACCATCCCAAAGCTTTCTTAGCTCAAAATACACCGCCTAAGTGAGTTATCTTTTTTCATCTTTGAAAAATTTTTTTGTGGTAGATATTATTTATTTGTTCATTATAATTGTGAAATTATTGAAAATTCTTAAGATGTGGTCAACTTTTGTGGTCAAAATCTAATACTTATTAATGTGCATTCATCTATGAGTCTTTCTGAGGTTCACAGCAAAATTCTTCACAAATTACGGGAAGGAAACAATAACCTACACTTAAAATGTTGAAAGCAAGGCCTCTAACCTAAGTTTGAATCAAATCATTACCTAGAAAAAAAAAAGGACATTCATCTCATTGGACTTACACTACTAGAAAAAAAAATGGACAAAAGTTCTATTGGAAATAAAATAGAAGATGTCAAAATTTTAGCACACAATTGTTATAATTGAACAAGCCCTAATGCGCACATAGCAAAGCAAGAACATTGATAGAAATAAGGATAGGAAGTTAATGGAATAAGACAGAGGTTGATGGGCGGCCTTTGCGTGCGTGAGCCAGAAAAAGCTGAAGCAAGACAGAACAGAATAAAAGACGCATCAACAACATAAAATAAAACTTGAGAAGAAAAGAAAGAAAATGACAGTGTTTCATGTATTACATAAGTTAAAGTTCCAAGATCTATTGATGGATCATCTAAGAGTGTCGGTGAACCAAACATAATATGTGAGAGTAGCACATGTATTGTTGTAATAATACGTGACAGTGCAAGGCGTATTGTGAGAGCACTATTTGAACATAATACATGAGATAGTGTAACGTATTACGTTCCGTGGGCCATGTATTATATGGGTGAGATAGAAATATTTCAGGAAAAAAAAAGTATAGAGAAAGAGAAGAAAAAAAGGAATTTTTAGTAGCAGTGAAAGTTCAATATGGCTGAAAACAATAATTCTATTACAAAAATTAATGTGGACACATCTCAGTAAATCTGGAGACACAGGTAACTAAATAAATTAACGTTAGTTCTCAACATTATTATTGTTAAATGATTTGATTTTTTGTATTATATAGCAATTAGTTAGAAAATTTAGGCTTAGACTTATATATGTATAATTTTAATTTGGCTTGGTTTCTTTAGAGATAGAATTTTTATTTCTTGATAAAAGTATTTATTTAAGTTTAATTTAATTAATGCACACTAGTTTATGAAATCATAATTTAATGTAATAAAAACACATTTAGAATTTCCTTTAGTTGGTATTAATAAATTGTTAGTTCTACGAAAAAAGAAAATAGTTTGCCCATAATAATACGTATACTTTATAAATACTAGTATAATTTGTAATAAAAATTAAATATCAATACTTAGGGTAATGAAAAAAACCCTAAAATTAAATAACTAATGTTATAAAGATTTTAATAATTAAGATATTTTTAGTGTCTACAATGTTTTTAAGTTTATGATTTTATTCCATTTAAGTTAGAGACTCCAGCTTTCTACATTGAAGCTTAGGTTAGAAATTTAAGAAAAAAATTAATATTTTTGTGCTAAGTTAACATTAATTTATTTTAAAATAAACATAAATATTAAAATTGAATATGTAGCCTTGTAATTAATTTATTTCTATATACTGATTTTATTCAAGTTTAGGTTAGGGGCCTCGCTTTCGACATTTTAAGTGTAGGTTATTGTTTCCTTCTTGTAATTTGTGAAGAATTTTATTGTGAACCTCAGAAAGACTCATAGATGAATGCACATTAATAAATATTAAATTTTAACCACAAAACTTGACTCCATCTTATGAATTTTGAATAATTTCACAATTATAATGAACCAGTAAATAATATATACTAGACATTTTTTTTTCAAAGGTGAGAAAAGATAATTCACTTGGACTATGTATTCTAAGTTGAGAAAACTTTGGGATGGTTAGTTTTATAGGCCCGCAAGCATAATACGTGATACTGTTCAACGTATTAACTGGAACAGAATATGTTTGACTGTCAGTCGTATTATACTCAAGTTAATACGTTGAACAGTGTCACATATTATGTTTAAGAGAGGCACTATCACATATTCTATGTACATGGCTATGATTAAATACGTGACAATGTATCACATATTGTTTTTATAACAAAATGAATATATAATCGTCAATAATGTGAACAATAGCGTATATTTGTAAATAATTACTTTTTTATTTTCTTTTGGTAAATCAGCCTTGCGAAGCACTTCCTTGATGAAGGATCTTGTATCAAAGCGAGCTTCCACGGTGGTAGTGATTCACAGCCACTTTCACCAACACCTTCCTGTTCAACTCCATCTCTCGCTCTCTTTTCTCTGTTTTGCTAGCTAGCTAATTAGCAATTTTTTCTTAGCTGTGATGAGAATGCATGCAATTACACGTGTCTATTTATAGGCAAATCTGAAGAAGAAGTGAAAGTAATACAGTTGCGGAAAAATGATGCTTACTTGAAAATAGAGGTAATACCATAGAAAATCATTGCTAGTTCTGTTTCGTTTTGGATTTAATTCTCTATTTTCAACTCATGTGTTTTATTATTAGAATTTTGTAAATAAAATAGTAGAAACATGAAATAAAAACTAAAAATGAGATTTTATTATTTTCAGTATTTTTTTATAAAATTATAAAATACAAAATACAAAAAATAAAAATAGAAAATAAAAACAATAATCAAACAAGTCCTTTAATTTTTATCTGTCAACCAATATAAATTGTAGAATGCATCAAATCATATTGGATAATTATCATAATAAAAAATGAGTTTAAGCTTTATGCATTATAAATATAAAACTCTAATAATTAAAAAAATTATATTATTATTTAATTATATATAGCTAAATTAAAAAGGAAATAATTCTATTTTATATCATGTTATTTGTAAAATTATATAAATTAGAGCATTTGATTGGAGGAGGAGAAATCAACCTCATCACATACAGAATTTTCTAATATGATTTGATAGGAGTAGTTTTCAGGGAAGTGTCCAAACAATCAAGAGTGCACCCGTGGCCATGTCCCTCGCGTCGCACGTTGCTGTAAAACGAAAAAATCTGTAGGAAGAAATTGTATTAAATGGTAGCTTAATTAATACAAGAAAAATATGATTTATGTTCATTATTTATAG
Organism: Dalbergia cultrata; assembly: GCA_031216105.1. Classification (NCBI taxonomy): domain Eukaryota; kingdom Viridiplantae; phylum Streptophyta; class Magnoliopsida; order Fabales; family Fabaceae; genus Dalbergia; species Dalbergia cultrata. The sequence goes on along the minus strand of CM062353.1, from coordinate 20,626,492 downwards.
GATACTATATTGATCCAGTCATATCTACCACTAGATAGGATATATATTCAGAGGAGGAGTTAGACCCAAATTTTAGCAGGCCAAGCATTAAAAAATAGTGTACATCTAAAAAGTAATAATATCTGTCTTCTAGTTTTCAACCTAAAACTTTAAAAGAAGGTCAATAATATATATAAAAGAATAAACCTCAAGTTAGTCTCTATAAAAAATGATGCTAAATAAATTGATTTCTCAAGAGAAAAAATATATTTTGTGGTCCGTACAAGTAAAAATATAAGACGAGTAGCTTATTCTCAGCATTTTGGTGAACTATTTGTTCTATTTATATTTTTATTAACAATCAATTTAAACTATTTATAAATTATTAAAGATTAATTTGTTCTATAAATTATTTAAAAATACTAAGAAAAAATCAACTTGTGCTATAACTTTCATTGTAACAGATCATGAAATGATTTTATTTTTCCTTGAAGACCCAATTTATCATATACTAGTTTTTTTAAAAAGAAAAGACATATTCAAGAAACCTATTGTTTATTACAATATTTAAATATTTAATTAAGCAAGACGTTTATAAAAATTGATCTTAGATATTTAAATTGCATTTCTTGATTTATATAGAAATTAATAATAATAAAAGAAAAATGGATGATAAAATTAAAATATTAAGGTATCAAACTTATTTAATTTCTTCTAAAAATAATGATATATCATTCTATTAACATGTATAAATTTTAGGGGGTAAAAAAGTGAAAATTTCAGGGGTGACCTTAGCCGTCCATGAAATACAATAGGAACCGTCCTCGTATAAATTTCACTTAATTTGATATTCACATTTTATGTAATAATAAAAAAATATATATCAGTATAATATCTTATAAAATATAAAAACAAATAATATATCTAATGATAGTCTGGTCATGAATTGAGTATTATTTGCATGTGATATATATAACAAGTCGACAAATTTATACGTCATATATAGTAATGGACATTACAGTACGAAAAATTTATGAGAGTGGCCATCGCCACTTTTCATTATTTATTGTCACTTTCACACCGAGCCATTGTTTTGTTGTGGAAAAATGCCCTTTATTTTCTTTAATATATTTTATGTTCTATAGTACAGTATTACACTTTCCATTCCATTTTAACTGGACAAAACAATATATATATATATAATAATAATAATAATAATAATAATAATAAATAAGTATAAAAACTACTCTTATTTAATATGATTGTACTCTGAAAAGGATAAAAAAAATAACTATAATTAATTATAATAAGAGGATAATTGATAAATAAAAATTAATATTTTCATAGTTTAATAAATAAACAAATGAAACTAAACAAACATTTTAGAAAAAGTGAATAGTTGAGATGTAACAGAGGGAGTATAATACTAAAGTTGTTCCACTATAATTGTCACATGATATTTTTATCTAATTTTTTACTTTTTGAAATTTGTTTCTTATTATTTCATTTATTTTTTGACTTATACTTCACATTTTGTATAGTTCTTGACCTTTTATTTTTATGGTGAATTCTTGAATCTTAATTTTCTATAATATATTTTTAAATATTTTTAAAATTATCTCTAATAAGAATTAGTAATAAAAATAAATGTTAGAAATAAATTTAAATATTTCAATTCTATTTTTAAATTTATATTTCTTGAGACTTAAGTCTATTTTGTACGATAAAAATTTATAGAATTAAAATCATACCAATTTTACTTTTATCAAGGAGCTTAAGAAGGACTTTGCTGATGATCTTGAAGAGTTGAATGAGAATCTTGAGAAACTGACCATCAAGAATTCTTCAAAAAGCAGGCAGATGAAAGGCCAACTTTCAGAAAGTAGCCTCCAAAATGTAGACACTTTAGAAAACTTGCTCAAGACTCTAAAGCCATCAGAAAGTCACATTTTTGAACATGAAGAGAGTAGTTTGAAGAAGAAAGAGAAACTGAAGAACATCACGGCTATAGAAACTACAAAGGAGTTTCTGATCTAAAAGTCCTTTCTCAGAACAAAGTCCTCAGAGATATTTCTAGGGGATGAGAACCAAGTCTTCCCATAGAAATATGTCAAGCTGCGCTTTTATCTACACCTAAGAGCCTGAATGCATTAAAGAAGCTTTGGGTGATCAAAGTTGGATAGATGCTATGCAAGAAGAATTAGACCAATATGAGAAAAGTAAAGTCTGGATGCTTATTGAAAGGCCCAAAGGAAAGATTAGTTGCACAAGATTATAATTGTAACGCCCGGGGACGAGGACGAGGAGTGATCGCCGGTGCAAAGAGGGCACGGACAAGGTGCGGCTCCTCGCAAGGTCCTCTAAGCGGAGGGGTACATGAATGAACCGATTACACACCCGAATGAGAGGGATCCTAAGACTGTATAGGTATGGGACTATACAGTTGAGGAGGGCTTATATGAATTGATTCGTACTACCTATATCAACAAGATGCATCTTCTTTTCGGTAGCCCAAACTGAAAGAACTCCATAGTTAAGCGTGCTTGACTTGGGGTAATTATGGGATGGGTGACCTCCTGGGAAGTTTTCCTAGGAAGCATGCGAGTGAGGACAAAGCATGCTGAAAAGACCCGTGTTGGTTTGTGGGGACAGTCGTCAATCCATAAAGCAGTAGGGGATGTTACAATAATCAACAAGAGGAAATTTATTATGATGAAACCTTTGCACCAGTAGCTAGGCTAGAAGCCATAAGAATGCCACTCACTTTTGTTGCCTTCAAGGGATTTACTCTCTACCAAATGGATGTCAAGTCTACATCCTAAATGGTCTTCTCTGAGAAAGTGTATGTGAAGCAGCCTTTTGTTTTTTAGAGTGAAGACCTTCCCAACCATGTCTTCAAATTGATAAAGGCACTTTATGGTCAGAAATAAGCTCCTTGAGCTTGGTATGAAAGGCTAAGCACTTTTCTGCTAGAGAATGGCTTCAAGAGAGGTAAAGTTGATACTACTCTTTTTACTATTGAATAAGATAATCACTTTCTGATGGTACAAATCTATGTTGATGACATTATATTTGGTGCCTATGATCATTCTCTTTGTGAAAAGTTTTCAAAATTAATGCAGAGTGAATTTGAGATAGCATGATGGGTGAACTCAAGTTTTTCCTCTATCTTCAAATAAAACAACAAAGAGAAAGAATCTTGATCCATCAAGAAAAATATACAAAAGAAGCAAAATGAGGCAAAAAAAAATAAACAAAAATTAGTTGAAGCCCCAAAGCCTTCTAAGCTATTAGAAACTAAGGAGGAGACCTCAAAAAGCGAGCTTCCCAAGGGCAGACCTAACAAACTCCCTATTCATCGAAAAAATATTGAGCAGAAATATAGAAATTTGCCTAAGAGAGTGCCTAGAGCAGCATTGATTCTAAAAGGCATGTGTGATGCCAAACAACAAAGGGCTACTGCTAGAGGCACTGACTCTTCTGAGGATGAAAATGAGGCAAAACAAATTCTCAGGGAGTAGAGAATTCTTCAGGAGAAAAGGAGACTAGAGTAAGCTAGAAAACTAGAAAAGGCTAAAGGGATTCAAGGGTCCACCAGAAGAAAAAGATGACCTATAATACTTGAACCCTTTATTGTAATTGAAGAACAACCCACTAGGCCTGTGACTCAGTAGTACGAGTTTATCTCCTTTCTAGTCTCTGTTGCATCCCCTCAAAGGCCAATGGCATCTGAAACACGCTCCACCACTAAATCAGCCACTATCCTATATAAGACAACTATAATTCAGGTTGAGGTGGCTTCCCTAGGCGACAGTAATGACTTCATGACTATCAATCAGATGCTAGAATCCATGTCAAAGTCCATGCAGTCAAAGCCACAGCCTGAGGAAGAAGCTAGGGTTGGATGAACTCAATTTCTTTGTAATTGAGCTCTTTTAAACTTTGCAGCCAATTATCGAAGAGCCATCTATGGAGCCTATCATATAAGAGCCAGCTAAGGATACTGATGAACCAAAAACCATAGTTATTATGATAGTGCCTCAACCTCCTTTTTCCATCCGTATCACCCCAATGGAAGAAGAAGAGGATATGACTTCAAAGACTAGTGCTCCTCATGTATGTTGAAGAAGCTACTACTTGTGCCTCGGCTCTTGCTCCTATTCTTGGTCTTGGTTTTGCTCCTGAACCAACTTCTGCTCCTGCTATCATAACTGTTGTTCCATCATCTCCACCACTTACTATATATGCCACCTTGTGATACTAAGGCTGAATCACCAAAGTTTAGGGAAACCATATCCCTAGACATACCTGAGACTTCTCCTAGAGTTGCTATATCCACATATCCACTAATCCATTTGCCACACCAATCTTCAACCGAGACTTCAACAAGTTCTCAATAGATCCAGATTCTTATGTGCAATTAGAGGGAAATTTTCTCCAGATTAGATCAGGTTGAAACCACCAACATAGAGTAAGGTGCCTGACTTTGAAGCCATGAAAAATTACTACTTCAAGTTCTTCAGAACTATCAAAAAATTCTTCAAAACTCTTAGGAAATTCTTCAAGAGGTGCAGCACCGTGGTTGATGATGGTGTTCCTGGTTTCCAGCATGCATCCTTTTTGCTAATAACAAAAGGAGGAGAAGAAAAGAAAAGAAAATCTTGTGCTGTGAAATTTAGGGGAGCACATTGACGGGGAGCTAACTCAGAGATATTTTCTTCTTCAGCATCTTTTTTTTTTTTTTTTTACATTTGTTTTGTTTTTTGAACAATCAATTTTTACCTTCTTTTTATTGCTTTGATACTTGTTCTCATTCTTTGCTTTGACACTTTGCTTCTAAAGTATATACATTTGATATGATTCAAATATCTACGATTAATATTATGTTTTTGGTCTGGAACATTTTTTTAATATACATGGCACTTATATAATCGGTTGGCCCTGATATATATATATGCGATATGTACTGGAGCTAATCATACAAATAGAATGCTAATGTAGCTAAGTATCAGTGCATGCTATTTATATGAGCATACAAGAGCGATCGCTAAGACTTATATTGTATACATCACATTGGTATCTGATTAGCTAAGCAAGATATGTGTGTGTGTGTGCGCGTGTGCGTGCCAAGATTATGCTAGTAGCACAATGTTATATAAGCCATGTTACACGTTTTCAAAGTTTTTTTTTACTAAACATACATGCTCTGTCACATGAAAAACAAAGTTTATTCATTCTATATCATAAGCTCTGTATATCTTGCTCCAATACAATTGGATCAGTATCTTTTGAGCTTTAGAAACCTCTTTCACAAGCTATGATACAATTAAAATCAGTCTCTTTTGAGCTTTAAAAACCTCTTATGTGTGCAAAGCTTGTATGGAACATGTTTTCATGCACAAAAACCACATAAGTTTTCAAAAATTTGTTTGGATAAAGTCATGCTGAGTATGGGTTCAAAATAAAGATTATATATCACAAGTATTACTATTTATTCAAACTAGTGTATTTTCATAAAGGTCTTTTTGACAAAAATCAAGCTATGTTTAATTAAAAAGCTTAAAAGCTCACATCTTTTCCCATATTTGCTCTGATACCACTTAGAATGCTTTGATACCTCTCAAAAAGTACTCTGTGTAACTTTAGAAGTCTTATGAAAAATTAAAACAACTTTGATTTTGGTCACTTAAGGCAATAAAATGTTTTTGTTATAATTCCTTTGTGCCTTAAGGAAAAGATTATCTGAAAAGCACATTATATGGTATTTTAAAAGAATATTTGTTTTATCAGTTCTCTATACCATGTTATATTTCTTTCAAAATCTTTTTAAAAGATTTTCTTCTAATTGGTTTGTCATCGTCAAAAAGGGGGAGATTGTTAGCTCTAAAACCCTTCAGAAAGCATTAATACAAAATGGTTTGAGTGATAACAACAACCAATTTAAAGAAATATTTTGAAGAACTACTAACATCTACCTTGAGTTTCTTGAGGTTTTAAAGAAGTCTTTTTGCGAGCATAATATGTTTCCTAAAGCGTAAATAATTTCACTTTTTATGTACAAACATGATTTATCTCAGTTAAAGAGATGGGAATTTAATGCAAGTGAAAATTGTATCATGAAAAAAACATATACATGCTTGATGGATTAAAGGAAATCATCATGTATGAGAAACCAAGCTATGAATATTCAAAAAGTAGAATATGACTTCATAAAGCATGCATTAAGTAAAGATCTCAACCTATCTCTGAAGCTAATGTGTTCTACAACCTTCACTCATCATGATTGCAAACATTTCATCATCTACAAGCTCTGATTGAAGACTGGCATATGAAGAAATATCAAGAAACTGATAGCACACTTTAGAAAGTTCAGTTTATAGTGAAACGATGCACTTTACATGAAAATGAAGGAAATTTGAAATTCAATTTAAAGTCAATCTCGGTTATAGAATAGTGTGTCATCTCTTCTGGTAACTTGGTCAACTATTCCAGTTTCTATAAGGAACAATTTAGAAACCTCATTCCGAAAGTAAAAATTAGTTTCTAAAGGTAACCTCTATATTTCACAACAACTTCTGCAACAACTTTGACAAACAATGAGCAAATCCTCTAGACTGCTTTTCCAAGACACAGATAGATATTCAACATGTGTCACTTGGACAACTAATCAAGGGCAACAGTCATAAATGAAGACCATCTATAAATAGAGATATTTTGCTTATAATGAATAAGATATTAATGTTGCATAAGTGTTGAAATGCTAAGAAAGTTTCTCCTCATTATTTTGTAAAGTTCATTACTTCTTGTAATCAGTTTCTTGTTTGGAAAAATCTTCTTTCTACATTTTTAGTAGATCATATGTTCTTTCTAGGAAGAATTATATAAAGAAGTGATTCAAGTTTTTCTCAGGTCAATTATTGTATATCTTATGGAAACTTGAGTATAGGTTAGTTTGAGTGGCAAACCCAAACACAAACCTTTGTATCCTCAATTCAGTAGTGATCGGTGTGAGTTAGCTAGGAGAGGCTAAGCATAAACTACTTGCAATGCGATGATAGAAGTAAACCACTAGTAACGGTCTAGCTTGAAAAGGCTGGTTAAAAACTACTCAAGTAGTGACAACAAAATGTACTTGCTAGTCACTGGTTTAGCTTGGAGAGGCTAATGAAAGACTATTCAGTTTGTGACAATAGAGTTAGTTGCTAGTCATAGTTAAGAGCTTGGGAAGGCAATTGTAAAGACTATCTTTTTTTTTTCTCGAGTTGAGAAAGATTTTAGTGGAACTCAACATTTGTTGAGAACTAGATGTGGGCAAGATTGGTTTGAACTAGTATAAAAACTCTTGTGCAATATATTCTTCTCCTTCTTCTCTTATTTATTTACTTTATAGTGTTTATTATTTTATGTTTTCTGGAAGGCTTTTATATTATATTATATATATATATATATATTTGAGTTCAGAAAGTTTACTTTCTGACATATTTAACATTGTTTTTGTTACACTTCAAGTGTAATACTCGATAGTAATTTGTTTGAAGTTTCTCAGAAAGTAAGAGGGAAAGAAAGGTGAAGCATAATTCAACCTTTTTCTTGTGCCTACCTACAGTCCCATCAAGAAATAAAGCTCACAGACTTGGTTTTTATCTCTGGACATGAGACCTTTTTCATACACATTGCTATAAGTTACTTTAGAAGCATTTTTATAGTATTTCACGTTAAATTGTGTATTGAATGAGATTTTATGGTTATGACTCAATATGACAATTACTTTAAAATAATTTTATGTTTACAACAATCATTTAAGAAAAATGTTTCAAACTATTTAGATATAATCTAATATAAATGTGAATTTGGTTTTTTGACATCATACATCATGAAGGAAATATAAATTTTAGGAATAATGTTATAAGTAACTAATCTAATATTTGGAAAAAAAATTATTTAAATAATTTTTTGTTATTAATTTAGAAATGTATAGAAAATGAATTACACATTACAATTAAGGGTCTTTATCAATAAAGACAAAAGTATTGTGTAAGAAAAACAATTTAACACACACATCATCATAATCTTAAATTAATATACTTGAAGTGGATACCATGAAAATTTAGGAAAAATTATATATCAGCAAAAAAAAAATAGAAATCTCTCTCATATAAAACTGATAAAAAAAAAGTTACTATTAACCATGATTTACTATGCACATTTTATATTTTAATAAAAAAAATATAAGAGTATAAAATGCTTAAATAATTAGGATTTTATTTTGATACAATGACAATTTAATAGAATTTTATACTTTCATCTAGTCATATATTGTCACATGAGCAATTATAGCTGATTTTGACACGTACACTTAAAAAGTCATATATATGGTAAGATTTGAATTAATGACATTGTAGAACCTTTTACAGTGTTAGCATGTTAAAATTAAACTCATAATTTGATGATAATGTATTATATTGTGATTTAAAATAAATTTATTTTCATATACTATAAAATTATTTAAAAATATATAATTTCTACACAATATTAAATATTTTCATTATTAATTATTAAAGTTTGTTCGTTATTAATAATGTAACATATAAGAAGGTAATACAGATTGAGTTACATAATTTAAAAGTGATGACAAGAATTATTTAACATTTTTTAAGAATATGAAGTAGCTATTACAATTTTATTTGATCATGAGAAGAAATTTAAAATAAAATCAAATAATTTATATTCAAATATTTGTTTTGAGTGATGAAAATGTTTTATACTTTTTGAAATGAAAGAAAACTTTATTCATAGATAAATTTAATGAGACTTACAAACCCAAAGAGATATTCTAAATATAATATAAATTGAATAAGAAACAGATAATTCTATATTCTGAACTAACAATTGATCTGATGCTCCTGCTCCCAACTTGAAGACTATCCATGTCAAATTATCTTTCACAATGGAGACCAACACAAAATGTGCTGCAGTTTAAAGTCTGTATTATGTCTCCTTTCAAAATAAATCTAAACATCTCTAAATTTGTAAAGTGATAAAAAAAGAAAACTAAAACACAAAAGGGATAGAAAAACACTCATAAAGGTGACAAAAGAAGACATCCACAAAGGGGATGGAACAAAATAAATAAATAAAATTTAATAAATGAAAAGAGAAAAAGAAAAATGATAAGGCTGCCAGTACAAAAGAAAGATAACAGCCGCCTTAATAACACTTCATAAGATAAAAGGAAACAAAAAAGGAGAAAGAAAAGATGGATTAGGATCCGCCTTTTATATAGTTTTATGAGAAAAGAAAGGTTTTATATTAAAATAACATATACAATATAAAGGCATGTTTATCTGAAAAAATTCAATCAAGTTTTTAATATGCAATATTATTATTCGTAGAGCGGGTGAAATGCTAGTTAAACTAATAATTGTTTTTTTTAATGGTTATTGCTAATATGATTCAAATGTAACAATTTCATCTTGTGTCGAAGTCATGCTATATGAAAACTATTTTGTTTTTTTATCTTTTTAAACATCAATGTTTCTAGTTAGAAGTTATCGATCTATAAATAAAAATCTAAATCAATTCAATTAGGTTTCTTTTCTTTTCTTTTTTTTTTTAAACGTGGAAGAGCCGGTAGATACTATTAGACCATCAAAGAATTACAACCCAAGTATTCTCAACCCTGTTTCATCCATGTTTACCCAAATTTTGTGCCTCTTTGTTTCCTTCACGTCTGGTATGCATGAAGGTGCAGGAAACAAAGGTGTCACTAATTCTGAGACGATAATTAACAATATATAGAGCCAAAGTAGGAATTAAGGATGGTCTTCTTTATTTTGGGTACGTCAAATAACTTCTAAACAATTGCTCTCTACTTCTATCATCCATAGGCATGGATCTTTAGCGAATTGAAGGCCCAACCTCAATCCCATTCTGCAATACCTTCACCTAAATCACATTGAATGTTCCGTGTTGTAGCGGCCATCATGGTGCTCCTCTCATGTCAATTTGGATGATTAAACAAAAATAGTGTTTTTGCATGTAAAGTATAATGCATTTACATAAAATAAGAATTGATTTTTTAGAGCTGATCAAATTGGTAGTATTTGTTAATAAAATTGATAGTATTAGCAAATAGGACAAAATTGGACACACATTTGTGGTTCATGCATGATGCGGATTAAACAAAATTAAATTAATAATTATAGTTACACAAAAAAAAATGAATAACCATTAGCAAGCGATTTTCCCTAGGTAATTGGAACAAAGATTTTATTTATAGCAATTTTTCACATTACCGAGGAAAAAACCCTTGATAATATAATAAATTAATTTATTATTTTTTATATTACTGAGGAAATTTCAATTATCCACTGTAAAATGAATAAATCCATTGATAAAAAAAATTTCCTACGAAAATGATAAAAATTATTAATAATTTACTAAATTGTCTTTGTTTCTTTTCAATACTTAAACTTTCTTTTCTTTCACTAATGAATCAATAATACTTAATGCATGTATTATTGAAAGGAAATAATTAATACTACTTAAATTTTTTAAATAAATAATTATTTTTAGATAAAATAAATTTTTAAAATGGATAATTATTTAATATGGAAGGAAGTGTATCATAGCCTACCCTAGTTGCCTTAGTTTTCCCAATATTAAAATCAGATAACTATTAAGTCATTTCAAAGATGAAATTAAGTTAAAACCAAACAACAATGAAGCAATTGTAGATGGAGCAAACACTTTGACCAACACTCTGCGGAAAACAAAATGATGGCCAAGTAGTAGCTTTTTATTTCGTGCCATTAATTTATTTAGTTAGCATTTCTTGCATACATGAAAAGCAAAGCCTAAGTGACTTTGTCTCACATACATCAAGTTCAGTCATTCGGAGTTGCTCACAATACCTAGTGAGCACCAGCTCCAGGGGAGAGCTTGGTTTCATTTACGGAAATAAATATTCACATTTACAATTGACAGTGCCTTCTTCCTCGTTGATCTTGCAGATGCATCTGCCGCCGCAAGCTGCATAGCAATATTTCCCCGGATAATTGCAAGTGTAAGTAGGCCATGATGTTGTGCAAAAGCCTGTGCCAGTAGTTGTGGATTTGACAGAGTAATAATTGGCATCAGCGTTGGGAAGCACTTCCTTGATGAAGGATCTTGCATCGAAGCGAGCTTCCACGGTGGCAGTGATTCCTAAGAGGAAGAGCATCACAGCCACCTTCACTAACACCTTCATGTTCAACTCCATCTCTCACTTTCTTTTCTCTGTTTTGCTAGCTGGTTATTATTATTTTCTTAGATGTGATGAGAATGCATGGGATTACACATGTCTATTTATAGGAAAATCTGAAGAAGAATCGGAACTAATACAGTTACGGAAAAATTATGCTTGCCTGAAAAAATAGAGGTAATACCAAAGAAAAAAAATCGTTGCTAGTTCTGTTTGGTTTTAGATTTAATTTTCTGTTTTCAACTCATATGTTTTATTATTAGATTTTTGTAAATAAAATAGGAAAAACATAAAATGAAAGTTAAAAATGATATTTTATTATTTTCAATATTTCTTTTATAAAATTCTAAAATAAAAAACATAGAAAATTAAAATTAAAATTAAAAAAGGAACCAAACAAGCCCTTAATTTCTATATTTGTCAACCAATATAAGTTGAAGAAAATATCAAATCATATTGGATAATTATCATAATAAAAAATGAGTTTAATTTTTTTGTATTAAAGGTCCAAAACTCTAATAATATTAAAAAAAATTATATCACCATTCAATTATATATAACTAAATTAAAAAAATAATTGAATTTTATATCTATATTTAAAAAATTATATAAATTAGAGTATTTGATTGGAAAAGTGGAAATCAACCTAAAAAGAAAATAGCTAATATGATTTGATAGGAATAGTCTTTATTAGGGAATTGTCCAAAGTCCAAACAATTGACAGCGCACGCTTCACCATGTCCCTCGCGTCCCACGCTTCCCTCGCGTCGCTCGTTGCAGGATAACCGAAAAATCGGTTGGAAGAAAATGTATCAAATGGTAGCCTAATTAATATAAGAGAAATATTGTTTCTGTTCATTATTTATGGGATATTATTCTAACATATTTATATTTATTATTAGATAATATATAAATTTTATTTAAAATTTATATATTATTCAATAATAAATAATAATATATTTGTAATATCTCATAAAATAGGAATATAAATAGTATCACTCTTTAACTCAATGGTTGTATGGGTATGAAAAGTGTATTGAGTATTATTTCACCTGATATGTACATAAGTGGACAAATTTGTACGTGTCATATATAATAATGCACATTACAGTACGACAAATTTATGAGAGTGGCCATCGCCGCTTTTTATTATTTATTGTCACTGAGCTATTGTTTACTTGTAGAAAAAGACACTTCATTCTCTTTAATGTAATTATATATTATATATCATATCATATATTGACGTTCAATCAAGTCATTTGGTTTTGCACCTATAAAAGGACATTAATTACATCAATTTTTATAGAAATCAAATTAAGATTTTTTTATTAAAAATCATATATTAAATATTTAATTTAACAAGAACATGCTTTTCAAATGAATTTGATTTTTATTAAGAATAAGATTCAAATATCATTTTATGAGAATACATTAACTGCATCAGTTTTTATAACAATAAGATTTAGATTTTTAATAAAAAAAATCACATATTAAATATTTAATTTAATAGGAATTTGATATTCACATGAATCAATTTTTTTTTATAAAAATATGATTCAAATATTATTTTATGAGAAGATATTAATTACATCAGTTTTTATAGCAATGGGATTCAATTTTTCTAATAAAAAATCACATACAAAATATTTAACTTAATAGAAATATAATTTTCAAATGAATCAGATTTTTTTATAGGAATATGATTCAAATATTATTTTTTGAGAAGATGCTAATTGCATCAATTTTTATAGCAATGAGATTCAGATTTTTTTTAATAAAACATCAAATACTGTAACGACTCATCTTTTTAACATTATTGTAATAAAATAATTAATTGTTAACAATCTATAGGGATTTTGAAAAATCCGACTAACACATATGTGATTAGATTAATACAAGGATTCTGTAAAAAAAAAAGAGAATTAATTTTTTATTATTAAAAATTTAATATTATAATATTTTAATCGGGGATATAGAATGAGACCTTATAATTAGTATAAGGACATCGAAAAATAATGATAAGATTGAATGAATATTTTTAACACAATAAAATTATTTAGGTAGCAATTGGGTACCAAAATGGTAATAATTGGTACACCGAAGTGGTAATAACCGGTACACCAAAACATCAAAATTGGTCCAAATAATGAATATTATTGGATCTCACATAATTATTACTTATGATAATTAAATAAATATAAACATTTCTAATGCTAATGCAATGCAAATTGATCCGAAAACTTTTAAGAGCTTAATTTGTATCCAAGTAAGCTTTATTATATAAAGGAAAAATGAGAACTAAAGGCATTTCTTTCTCGGATTGGCACCAGCTTTCACGTTCCTTCTTCCTCCCAATACCATTTTCATTTTCTTTACTTTGAAACTCCATGACACCACCATGTTTTTGAAGTATTCTCTTAGATAAACATCAAAACTAATTTAAGAACACTTCCTCTATATCAAGCTCAACTCAAAACCTTGTTTTTTCCCTCTAAAATAATCCAAACAGCAACTCAAATAAGTGCTGGAAAATGGGTTCAAGACTTGATTTGGAGGAGAAAAAGCTAGAGAAAAGTGTAGCAAAAGCTTGGAAAAAAAGGTAGGAAAATTCTAGTCTATTGCTTAGTGATTGTTTGGCTAGTTTGTTAATATAAGTCCTTAAGATATGTTTGAAATTATTTTATGAAATCTGAAATTTATCTTCAAGATTTATATATATATGAGTTGGATGAATATAAAGGATGCAATAGATATAAGTTTGTGAATTGGTTAATCTAGGATTTATGATTACTTGAGTTGTGATGAAATCATGCATATTGGAACCTAAGTTTTTATTTTAGAATTTTTATTTTTCAGAAACTATTCTTGGAACCAGAATTTTTATTCCAGAATTATATAATTTTGAGTACTTAGATTATTATGAAATCTTGGGTATTGGAATTTAGGTGCTGGAAAATTTATAAGAATTATTACTAACTAAGAGATGTAATAGAAAATTCTGATGATGAAAAGTCTAGTAAAAATTTAGTAGACTTTGTAGAAAAATATCATAACAATGTACCAGATTTTACAGGGAACATCTTATAAAAATCTAATAGATTTACAGAAAATCTAGTAAAGTATTTAGTTGTTTGTTTTCAGAAAGTCTCATAAAATTAAAGATAGATTTGGAACATAATATGAATATCTCATAAGATTTAAGAGACTTTCAACAGAATATCTCATACATGTTTAATAGATTTTATAGAATATCTCATTCGTACTTAGTAGATTTTAACAGAATATTTCATAAAACATCAAGAGATTTTTTTAAAACAGAATATCTTATAAGAATTTAAGAGACTTTAAGGAAGTATCTCATAAGAATTTAATGAAATTTCAAGGAAATCTCAAAGACAAAGATAAGAAACCAAGCTTCAAGAAGAGAGGGAAACGTAAGAAAATAAATCTCACAGAAAGAGAGGGAAATCAAGAAAAGAAGCTTTATGTAATAATCAATTGTTTGATGGTAAGCTCATGGATTCACGGGTAGTAGTAGATGTGCTACGCCCTTAGAACTATATCAAGTTGTAATCGCGACGGTGTTACATCGTTTATGAGAAAATGGATGTACTAAGGATAGCAAGGCTATCTAGAATAAGATGTAGTAGACATACTCTATCTAGTGAATTATATCAGAGTGTAGTCATGACGGTGTTACACAAGTTGCCAGTACGACCAGAGATAAGTATATCAGAAGAATCCTATGAGTCTCCTATCAAGCCTAAACTTTAAAAGCAAGATCATGTCAAAGAGGAAATGAAATTGATGAAATGAAATGAAGTATATCTTGTTAAAGGGATGAATTATATCAAATTATAACACAAGGCGTTACAAAGAAAAAATGAGATTGATGCATTGAGAAGAGAATGTTTTGAGATCTATATCAGGATATAGTGTGAGATACTATATCAAGTGAAGTATATCAAATTGTAACACGAGTTGTTGCAGCACAGACAATACATCAAAAAAGAAGTATATCATAAAATCATAAGTAATTCTTTTCTAAAGCCTAAAGTTGTTCATGAGTTTATGATAAAGAAATAATGAAGCAAACGAGATAAGTATTATATGGACAACCAGAATAAGAGAAATTCTAAGACTGTATAGGTATGGGACTATACAGTTGAGGATGACTCGTACTCAGAATATTATGTTAGATAAAAGAAAGAACAAGTGAAACCAATTATTTCATAAGGAATCTAAGATAATTTAATCATTTTAAGACTATGTCAGATGTCACTATGTATTAGACTGGTATTTTTCCTATTGGGAATCTTTGATTCTCATTCCTGCTATTATCACTTTTTTTCATAGATTGAGATGACGATGCTTTGTTCAATGGAGAATCCTTAGCTAATCCTGGCAGTTTGGTCCAGATCTTTTGACGAACTGATGATAGAGCATTTAGTTAGTATTTTATTCCTTTTTAGTGGAGTTTGAGTAGTACCCTACCTAGACTAGAAGGTTCCAGCGTGAACCAGGGTAAGGGTTTGACATAGTTATGGATAGTGTTGACTTGTCATTAGTTAATACAATTATATAATTTTGATATATTATTTTGTTCAAATTTAGCAACGACAAGATAAAGTGCTTTATGTTCATTAAAAAAAGCGGGCTCATATGTAAATATTATATATACACCTTTAAGATCAAGCAGAGTTAACAAGTAACAACTACTTACTATAAGATTATGGCTTAAGCATAACTTTATGGTAAGAAGGGTGTTACACATACTAAATATTTAGTTTAATAGGAATATTATTTTCAAATGAATTAGATTTTTTCATAGAAATAGAATTCAAATATTACTTTATGAGAAGACATTAATTGCGTCAATTTTTATAGCAATGGGATTCAGATTTTTTAATTAAAAAATCACATGCTAAACATTTATTTTAATGTCATGATTGTACGTTGCAATGGATTGACTTTTACATGTAAAATAAAAATCATATATGAAAAAAAATTCTTAAAAGGAATATATCTTTCACATAAATCATATTTTTTCTACAAAATACAACATAAAAAAAAGATCAATTCATATTTTTTTTATAAAAATAAGCGATAGTTGATTTGATTGGTTATTAATTATCATTTCTATTTATACTAGCTATTTTCATTTATAGAATATATAAGTGATTTACCTGAGTATACTCTCTAGAGCCCTTTGTCATTCTACATTGATCACCTTACATAATGTCATTGAAGTTTGATTCAGTAAAAGATGTAACTGCAAGTCTAGAACATAAAGTATGGAAGCTTAAGGCCAGGATCATTAGATTATGGGTTGTTCCAAATTTTGTGAACAAAAGTCAAACAACTTATCTAGAAATGGTAGTGATGGACCAGGAAGTAACTTTTTTTTAATTATTAATCTTGTTATGTTCTATATTGTGTTATTATTAATAGTTAACTTTATCTCATTATATGGTATGTTTTCTAAAATCTTATATCTTTAATTTTGTTTGGGGTGATCGAATCCAATGTACGATTTAGTCTAAACATATAAAGATGTTTGAAAAGGACGATATCGAAGAAAAAGTTTATATTATATCTAATTTTTCTGTTGATGTCAATGAAGAGAAGTATAAGGCTACCAGGCATAAGTTTAGAATATTCTTTGATAAGGATACACAAATTGGAATTATTGAAGAAGACTCTATAACATTGTTAAATGTTTTTCAATTTATCCCTAATATAGTGTTATCTTATCGGAGAAAGGAGAAGAAGCCCACTTGGTTAGTAAAAATAATAGTTTACTTATAATTGTTCATGATTTCTTTGTTGTCAATCAATATTTTGAAATAATTGGATTAATGACTGGAAAGGGAACATGAAGAATCACGAAGTTGATGGAAAGAAATGCAACAAAATCGCCTTAGAATTAGATGATTTGTGGTAAACTACACTTCATTGATGTTAATTCTATCAATTAACACATTAAAAATATTGTAATGCAAATGAATAGTACGTACCCGTCAACAGACAGCGTGATTATTCTACAATTTGGAAAAAAGAAATTTTATCAAGGTAATACATACATGTATATATGAATATATATTTGCCAATACCATATTGATGATGTATGTAGTATATTCCTTTAACAGATTTTTCCTTTGAATTTATCCACATTTCTTTTCTATTAGGGATCGTTCATACCCAGTAATTCGAGATTGTTCATAAGTGCTCCTCAAGGTGCTTGCATAAGGTAATGATATTTTTTAAAAATTTATATTAAAAATCTTTAAAATGTTATTATTTTTAAAATAGATTATTTCACTTAGTCCAACTGAAATTCTTTGATGTGTATGTGTATGTGTATGACCTATAGGATTTGTGCTCTTTGACTGATCTTAAAGATGTTGCTCCATCTAAGCCATTGTCCACTGAAGATTGGATTGCTGAGCTATTTACAGTCTCATCAAGCATGTTCACCACTAATCTTTTATTGTTACGTAGGAGAAAGACTAGCTATATGAAGTCATAATTTTGTTTGAAGCTTATCAAAATTAGCAATAGTTTCTAGACTGAATCTTTTATTGTTTGTATTTCTTTTATATTTACTTATTTTGTCATGGAAAAATTTGTCACTATATTTTATTACCAAACATCTTATTGTTCAATGCTTCTTTTTATGATTGATTAAATAATATGCTGAATAACTTTGGATTAAATATGCAACGAGTGAGAAGATCCAATTCAAATTAAATAATATAATTAACAAATGAAATAATATTTTATACCTTTTAAAATCATTATAATTTTGAAAATAATTAGATTGATAAAAAGGAAGTTGATCATATAACATCCAGGGTAGTGAGAAAAAATCTGATTAATAATAACGATTGATAAGATATAAAAAAATACTTCTTAATTTGTTATTAAAAATCTGAATCAGATTATATAGTTTGATTATATTACAATTTGAAATATCTGATTGTCAAATTATATAACAATTGATCATATAATCAAATTGAAAATCGTGATTTTACATTGAATATTAGATTTAAAAATTATCTATAATTTGAAATTATTTTTGAATTTTTATTTATGAAAAATGATTAGTCATCATAATTTTCAAATAATTAGATTATGCAACAATTATCAGATTATTCAAATGCTGAAAATTATATTTTTTTTAAATCAATATATGATGAATGAGATCAAATCTCGATTAGTTTTAATTTATATTTTTTAAAATTATTTTCAAATTAGATTTTTCTCCAATCATTATATAAGTTTTTCAATGAGTGAGAAGATATGGATCAATTATTCGCAATTTGAAATTATATCTAAACTGTTATGTATGAATAATGATGAATAATCATAATTTTCAAATATTCATAATCTGAAAATTATATAATGCAACAAATATGATATATGATAACGATTATCAGGTTATTCAAATGCTGAAAATCAAATTTTTTCGATCGATATATGATGATTGAGATCAAATCTCAATTAGTTTTAATTCGGACTTTTTTCAAAATTATTTTCAAATCTAATTTTTCTCAAATCATTATATAATTTTTTTTTTCAATAAGTGAGAAGATATGAATTAAATTATTTTTAATTATATTAAATGTTTAAAATTTGATATTAACTTTTCAAACATTTTCAAATCCTATTTTAATGCTATTTTAAAACTTTTATTCCTATTAAAAAATGAGTGAGAAGACACTAATTATATAGGTTCTTTTTCTTTTATATCATATATTTTACATTAATAATGTTCAACAAGTTATTTATTTGATATCCAGTTATAATGAATTTAGTATTCTCTGCATGTGCTGACAATAGAAAAGGATTATTTGGGATCAATTTAATACTTGCCATGTGCATGTGTTGACACAAGAAAAGGATTATTTGGGACCAATTTAATTCTTGCCATGGATAAGGAAGGAGTCTTTTTTTTATTATTATTCTTTGCTCATTATTGGCTGTTAAAAAAATCATGCGATGCTGAATATATGGTTCTTGCTTATCTAACTTTTACATATATATATATATATATATATATATATATATATATATATATATATATATAAGTTAGATAAGTAATTACAAAAATTTTGAGATATAGATGTGAAAAGGGAAATAAAATTGGGCTAAATTAAAGAACTTGGAATTTAAATTCAATACGCTAATATGTGTTACTGTAATTTTTAACAATAGCAATCTATTTCCATTAATAATTTGATAAATTATTTAAAATTTAAAATTTTTATGCAATACTTTATAGCAGTCAAATTTATCTTACAATTTAATAATTATATACTTAAATAAAAAAACTGTTCTCATATCATATCCAAATTAAATAAATCCTATCAAAATTATTATCAAACAAACACACACACGTGTGTTTGTTTTTTTTTTTGGGGGGGGGGGTAAGTAGTTTAGTCCCCATAATAAAGAGTTTGAATCATGGGCAATGCACTTCTATATGGAGGGGAGCATAACTGTAAATGCTCCATCCTTTCCAATTGCAAGAGCAGTCTCCTATGATTTATATATAAAAGAAAAAAGAAATATTAAAGAAGATGGATAATTGACATCATGGGTAATATTGTAAATCATACCTAAATTTTATTAAGAATCGGATAAAGTATCCATATAGCATGTTTCATGATCCTCTCAAATGCAAATAAAATGACCCTTAATACTAAATTTAATTATCCCATAAAAATTTTCACCACATTTTAAACCTAATCAAACATATCCAAACCACATAAAAAAAATCCTATTATCCTTAATTTCTCCCAAAATATTGTAATGTATGTAGTTATATATGAAATTTTAATTAGTTGGATATTGTTGCGGTTTAGCCATATACGACTTTCTGCTAGCATATACTTACTCCATCCATTAATAATTATTCAATTTTAAATGGTTAGTGGAATTAAGGAAATATTTGGTAAAATATCAATGTAAGTAAAAGTTATGAATAATGTATTAAATTACTTTTCTTTCTTTTCAATACTTAAATTTTCTGTCTCTTCTTTCGCTAGGGAGTCAATAATATTTAATGGGATATTATTAAAAATAAATAACTAACATCACTTAAATTTTTTAAATAGACAATTAGTTTTAAAATGGACAATTATTTAATGATGAAGGAAGTATATCACAGCCTACCCTAGTCACATTAGTTTTGCCAATATTAAGAAACTAAGTTATTAAGAAACTAAGTTAAATATAGCCTACCCTATTCACATTAGTTTTGCCAATATTAAGAAACTAAGTTAAAACTAAACAACAATGAAGCAACTGTATATGGAGCAAACCCGATGACCAGCACTTTGCGGAAAACAAAGTGATGGCCAAGTAGTAGCCTTTTATTTTGTGCCATTAATTTATTTAGCATTTCTTGCATACATGAAAAGCAAAGTCTAAGTGGCTTTGTCTCACATACATCAAGATCAGTCATTGAAACTTGCTCATCACAATACTTAGTGAGCACCAGCTCCAGGGAAGAACATGGGACCAGCTCCAGGGAAGAACATGGTTTCACCGGCACATCTATTACACGTGTGAGTGTCTGCTTGCCGGTTCACGTCGCAAATGCAATTGCCCGTGCAAGGTGGATCGCATTCTTTCCCCTCACAAATGCAAAAGGCAACAGGCCATGATAATGTGCAAATAGTGCATGAGGCAGGTGGCGATTTGACAAAGTTATTGGCATCAGCGTTGGGAAGCACTTCCTTGATGAAGGATCTTGCATCAAAGCGAGCTTCCACGGTGGCAGTGGTTCCTAAGAGGAAGAGCATCACAGCCACCTTCGCTAAAACCTTCATGTTCAACTCCATCTCTTTCTCTCTCTTCTCTTTTTCGCTAGCTAACTAGTATTTCTTTCTTGTTGTTATGAGAATGCATGCAACTACACACGCGTCTATTTATAGGCAAATCTGAAGAAGTGGAACTACTGCAGTTGCGGTAAAATGATGTTTACATGAAAATAAACTAATACACGCGTCTATGAGAATGCATGCAACTACACACGCGTCTATTTCAACTCATTGTGTTTTTATTATTAGAATTTTGTAAATAAAATATTAAAAATATAAAATAAAAATTGAGAATGAGATTTTATTATTTTTCTGTATTTTTTATAAAATTATGAAATAAAAAATGCAGAAAATAAAAACAATAACTAAAAAAGTCCTTTAATTTCTATATCTGTCAACCAATATAAATTGAAGAAAGTATCAAATCATATTGAATAATTATCATCATAAAAAATGAGTTTAATTTTTATGTATTATAAGTGTAAAACTCTACTAATTAAAAGTTGTATACTAATATTTAATTATATATAGTTAAATTAAAAATGAAATAGTTTCAGTTAATATCTATTATTTTAAAAAAATTATATAAATTAGAGGAATTGATTGGATGAGGAGAAATCAACCTCATAAAAAATTTTCTGATGTGATTTGGTAGCAGTAGTTTTCAGGGAAGTGTCCAAACGATCGAGTGTGCACTCGTCACCATGCCCCCTCGTGTCGCGGAAGAAATTGTATTAAATGGTAGCTTAATTAATACAAGTTATAAGACACTATACCAATGTACTCATATCTATCACTAGATTGGGTATATATTTAGAGGCAAAGGTAGACCTAAATTTAGAAAATAATGTACATCTAAAAAATAATAATATCTATCTTTTAATTTTTAACCTGAAAGCTTTAAAGGAAGATCAATATATATAGAAAGCCCCTAAGAAAAAACCTCATGCTGGTCTCTATAAAAAATGGTGTTGAATAATAAATTGGTTTCTTAAGAGAAAAAAATTATATTTTGTGGTCCTTATAAATAAATTAAAAATACAATACAAGTTAGCTTATTCTCAACATTTTGGTGAACTATTTGTTCTATTTATATTTTTATTAGCAGTCATTTGAATTGTTTATAAATTATTAAATATTAATTTGTTCCGTCAATCATTGAAAAATACTAAGAAAAAATCAACTTGTCCTATAACTTTCATTGTAAGGAATCATGAAATGATTCTATCTTTTCTTGAGGAACCGGTTTATGTGATGCTAGTTGTTATTTTGAAAGAAAAGACATATTCAAGAATTTACAAGATTTTTATGAGAAAAAGACTTCACAAAATAAAGCTTTCGCAATTAGAAAGCTAGTGAATCTCAAGTACAGAGATGGAAGGTCTATTGCTGCGCACTTGAGTGACTTTCAAGATATGGTGAATTAGTTAAGCACCATGAAGATATTGCTGGATGATGAGTCACAAGCACTATTACTTTTGAGTTCTTTTCCGAATAGTTGGGAGACCTTGGTGGTGTCACTGAGCAACTCTCCTTTAGATGAAAAACTTTCTTTAGTCCAAGTTAAAGACAGTATGTTGAATAAAGAAACCAAAAGAAAAGACTTGATGTGAGTAGATATTTCCCAAGCCCTTGTCATAGAGATAAGGAGGAAAAGCAAGAGGAGAGATTGGTTCAGAAAATCAAAAGATCGATCGCAATCCCGATCAAGAAGAAAGTTTAAATGTTACCATTGCGGTGAAGAAGGGCATATCATAAAGAATTGCAAAGCTTGGAAAAATAAAGGCAATAAAAATTGGAGAAGTCAGGACTAAGCTAATGATGAAAATACTACAGCCCTTGTGACAAATGGGGAAGTGGTGTTGCTCTCTTTTGTAGATGAAGAGTGTCATGTTGCAAATTCATGTGTTGAATGGGTCGTTGACTCAACAGTTTTTTATCATGCCACTCCCAACAAGGAATTCTTTACTATGTACAAAGCAGAACTTTGGCAAAGTGAAGATAGGTAATAAAAGTAATTCTGACATTGTGGGAATTGGTGGTGTGTGCATTTAAACAAATATAGAATGTACACTGACATTGAAGAACATGCGACATGTATCGGATTTATGCTTGAATCTAATCTTCATGCATGCTCTAGATCTAGCCGGATACCACAATAACTTTGGGAATGGCAAGTGGAAGCTTTCTAAAGGTTTGATAGTGGTTACTAGAGGAATATTGTACAATATTTTGTACAAGACTCAAGTTAAGCAGATCGAAGGGTTGAATGCAATTAAGAATGATGCTTCACCAAATTTGTGGCATAAAAGACTAGCTCATTTGAGTGAAAAAGGATTGCAGATCTTGGCTAGGAAATCCCTCATTCCTTATGCCAAAGGTACAAACTTTAATCCTTGTGATTACTGTTTGTTCAGCAAGCATTATATAGTATCATTCAGCAAAATATTGAAGCTGAAAAAGAATATATTGGATATGATTTACTCTGATGTATGCAGTCCCATGGAGGTGGAGACTCTGGGTGATAGCAGATATTTTGTGACGTTCATTGATGATACTTCATGAAAAGTGTGGGTTTATTTTCTAAAGGGGAAGGATTGAGTGTTTCAATACTTCAAGAGGTTTCATGCCATGGTGGAGAGAAAAACTGGAAAACCTTTGAAGTGTCTTCGTAGTGACAATGGGGGAGAGTACACTTCCCATGAATTCAAAAGCTATTGCTCTGAACATGACATTAGACATGGGAAGACAATTCTTGGCACCCCACAGCATGATGGTATGGCTGAAACAATCAACAGAATTATTATTGAGAAAGTCAGATGTATGTTGAGAATGGCTAAGCTGCCTAAACCATTTTGGGGTGAAGCTGTTTAAACGGCGTGCTACCTGATTAACAGATCTCCATCTGTTCCTTTGGGTTGTGATATTCCAGAGAGAGTATAGTTCGAACATGATGTTAGTTACTCTCATTTGAAGGTATTTAGATGCAATACCTTTGCTCATGTAAGTAAGGAGCAGAGACAAAAACTTGATGATAGAGTCATTCTTTGCATATTTATAGGTTACGAAGATAAGGAATTTGGCTATAGGCTATGGGATCCAGAAAAGAAGAGAATTATTAGAAGCAGAGGCGTAGTGTTTCATGAGTAAGAAACTATGTCAGATTCTTCTATTCCAAAGAAAACTGATGAATCTAGTGGTAAGGTTGATTTTACACCAGTCGTTCTTGCTAAAAAAAATGCCATAAAAGGGGAAGAGGTTCAAGACCATGAGGTTGATGATGAGCTGGCAACTGATGATGCTAGAGATGGAGGAGGTGTTGAGCAACGGGAGCAAGCTCCTACACCACAACTCAGAAGACCTAATAGAGTGTGATATCCATCCAGCAAGTACCCCAGTTCAGAGTATGTCCTTCTCACTAATGAGGGGAAGCTAAAGAGTTTTGAAGAAGTTCAGGCTCAAAAGGATAAAGTTCAGTGGATCAACGCCATGCAAGAAGAGATGGATTCCTTGCAGAAGAAAGATACATATGAGCTGGTAAAACTCATTGAAGGTAAGAAAGCCTTGAAGAACAACTGGGTGTTTAAGCTGAAGAAAAATGGCAACAAGCCAGTGAAGTACAAGGCTCGCTTAGTTGTAAAAGGCTTTGGTCAAAAGCCAAGGATATATTTTGACGAGATTTTCTCTCTAATTGTCAAAATGAGTTCTATTCGAGTTATATTCGGATTAACAGTTAGCTTGGATCTGGAGCTTGAGCAGTTAGATGTAAAGACTGCATTTCTCTATGGTGATTTGGAGAAGTCGTAAAGGAGTTGATGGTTTGGATCAGCTAGTTTAGATCAAATATGGATGACATGATGTTTGTTGAATCTATATGATGGGTCCCTTGTGTCAAAAGTCTTCCTGGTAAAATGAAATCAGGCAGCACGTCTCGAATATCAGCAGTATAAGCGAAAAGAGCATGTTTAGCCAGTGATAAGGCTCGTAGATGATTCTCTTGTGTCGGCACCATTAAATGCTTGAATAATGCAAGGTTTGCATGAAGAAAGTTGTAGCACGAGAAAAGCTTCAACTTTGTGTTGAATTGATCGACATGGATCCCAATTGATTGCTTCTACATTATTTCCCTATTGACTAGAGGGGGAGAATTGTGGGTCCAGCTATGGAAAATTGAGAAAGAAAAAGTGAGAGAGAGAAGCCAAGAAAGTTGAAAACAAAAAGAAAAGCCCTGTAACATGGCTACAATAGGAAGTAGTTGGAAAATAAATGTTGTGTGCATGTTTTTTATCTTAGTACCGCAACGCACAGATCATGTTTACATTGTGTGCTACCTCCATGAATAGATGCAAGGATTCAATTAAAGAGTACAAGCAAGCATCAAAGAACACAAGCTGCAGAGTGAAAAGAGTGCACAAGAAAGTGTGTTTCCTTCAGGGGTGGTTGCGATGGTGATAGTAGTGGAGGCAATAGGGGGAGAGTGGTGAGTCTAGTATTGTTCTTGCTTTTCTGTTACCATCCCCTTTTCATTGCGTGTGCTCTTGGTTGTTATATAGAGACCTGATTATAGAGATTTTGGGAATCAATTAGAGTTGAGTCAGTTAAGATTTTAATTAATTTTTTGTTGAGTCACTAGATTTTGATCTAATTTTATTATTTTTGTTGAGCCACTTTAAATTTTGATCTGATTTTATTTTTTGGTTGAGCCAGAAGTTAAATTCAAATTTCAAATGCATACATAAAAGGAAAGAAAGATAAATTGAAGTAAAAAAATATGGTGTTCACGAGTGTGTACGGAGCAAACACTTCAACCAGCACTTTGCGGAAAACAAAATGATAGCCAAGCAGTAGCTTTTTATTTTGTGCCATTAATTTATTTAGCATTTCTTGCATACATGAAAAGCAAAGCCTAAGTGACTTTGTCTCACATACATCAAGATCAGTCATTGGAACTTGCTCACTATACTTTGTGAGCACCAGCTCCAGGGGAGAGCTTCGTTTCATCGGCCACACAGTTACAATTGCGAGTGCCTGCGAACTCGTTTATCACGCAAGAGCAAGTGCCGCTGCAACCTGCAAAGCATGCTTCCCCCGGACATCTGCAAATGGTAATAGGCACTGGATATGGGATTGTTAGTGTTCTGCAACGGCATTGGAAACCAGTGGTTGTGGACTTGACAAAGTCCTTGGCATCAGTGTTGGGAACCACTTCCTTGATGAAGGAACTTGCATCAGAGCGAGCTTCGACGGTGGCAGTGATTCCTAAGAGGAAGAGCATCACAGCCACCCTCACTAACACCTTCATGTTCAACTCCATCTCTTTCTCTCTCTTCTCTGTTTTGCTAGCTGAATAGTATTCCTTTCTTAGTTGCGATGAGAAAGCGTCCAACTACAGGTCTATTTATAGGCAAATCTGAAGAAGAAATGGAACCAATACGGTTGTGGAAAAATGATGCTTACTTGAAAATAGAAGCAATACCGTAGAAAATTATTGCAAGATGTATTTGGGGAGTGACTTGCCACACCCTATTAAATGTTCTTTTATTTAATTGTCTTAAAATGCCCTTTTAAAAAGACTTAAAACTAATATTTTTTTTTCACTTCAATATTATTCAAACTCATTGATATTAATATTGTTAAGTAAATTTTCTTTTGATATATGATGATTTGTGTTTTTTATTTTTTATTTTGCGAACAAATTTCATAGTCATTTTACGTATTTTTATTAAATTATAATTAATTTAATTTCAAAATATTTAATATTGATTTTATTTTTATTTTTCTATGACCATATATTCTAAGTTTTTTTAATTAATTTATTTAATATAAAAATAAATATTAAATTAATTTATAAAGTTTTTCTTACGTAATAATGATCAATGTAATAGTAATTGTATTAGATATTAGATAATGAATAATTCAAAATAGTGAAAAATAAATTGTAATATACAACATACATACTCAAAAAATTTTCATCTGATGTTTATATAATTCAATTTATTATTAAAAAATATCATATTAACATTTATAGTGTCAATATCTCAATTTTTATTGCAGTTTTTATTATCATTTTTATTCTTAAAAATTAGGTTAATAAATTACAATAAATTAGTTATTAATCTGATCATTATATACACTATTTAGAATAAACATTTTATTCTAATATTTGATAATATATTTTCACATCATTTAAGGTAATGAAAAATGAGATATCAAACTCATTAACAAAATTACATGCAAAATATTATTTGATAATAGCACAATGTTTTTACATTGACAGTGAATGTTAAATTTTAAAATTACTATTAAGAATTATTTTATTTAATTCAAAAGTTATTACTACAATTATAATTCAAAAAATTTTATACTTTTTGTTACAATTCAAAATTTTTACTATTGCATTGATAGTGATATTTTATTTCTTATCATATTTATAAAATATTAAAATAAAAAAGTACTAAAATACAATTATACCTAAAGAAAGTTATTTGAA
This sequence comes from Dalbergia cultrata, assembly GCA_031216105.1. Classification (NCBI taxonomy): domain Eukaryota; kingdom Viridiplantae; phylum Streptophyta; class Magnoliopsida; order Fabales; family Fabaceae; genus Dalbergia; species Dalbergia cultrata. The sequence continues at coordinate 20,598,954 of CM062353.1, read as the reverse complement.
GTAAAAAAAAAACTTAATTCAATTTGAACACTATTTAAGATTAAAAAAGGAAAAATCTAGTAAACCCTCCAACTTTAGTTCGTGTGCACTTTGGTCCTGTTATTTTAAAAAATTCAAAATGGTCCTTAAACTTTTTGATATATGGATGTTACTACAATATGTTTATAAGTGTTTATTTTTTACCAGAAAAGTCTAAAATTTCCTTTACTTTTTTATCTATATGCACTTTTATCCTATTATTTTTTAACATGCAAGGTTTCCCAATGAAAATGAGATTGAAGAGTTCACATGTAATTTTTCATGAAAAATATAAATATTCATTGTCAAATGGTAGTAATGTACACATAAAAAAATTTAAAGACTATTTTATATGTTTTTAAAGTAACAGGACTAAAGTACATATAAATCAAAGTTAAATGAGGTTTTATTATACTTTTCCATTAAAAAAATAATTTCTTACAAAAAAAAATTCTTAGCCTTCAAGTGAAAATATAAATTTGTTATATTTCATGAGAAATATGAGTAAAAAATTAAAATATTTTTTTATAAAATAAAAGATTATGTAAATAAAAAAAGGAATAAAAATATTAATAATATTAAGTATAAATTTAACATAAAATAATAGCATTTTATTAAGGTCAATTATACTCATTTTTCTTGATATTTGTTGAAATTCAATCTACTTCCCCTCTAATTATCCAACCTATATTAACCACCTTTTATTTACCTATTTTTAGAATAAATTACCAAAAATATCCCACCCTCACCTTTACCCCTTTCTCATTCACACTCTACCCTTCTCTCCTCTCCCCCTCCCCCTTCCCCAACCTACCAGAGGTTATTCACAGACCTAATTTATCCACAGTTTCTTTCTAGATTTTTTTTTTTGGCTCATATGATCTCTTTCAAACCTATCAGAATCATTTACTATTTTTCAGTCTCAAAATCATTTCAATTTTCCATTGCACCTAAATAACTTACAACGACATTGACGCCTTGTCCATAGTTTCCTATGGTAAACTACGTCTACTGTCAAAACTAACCTTTAAGATCTAAATCTTTCGTAAAACTTTGGAGAACCTTTTATTGTAACATCCCCTGCTGCTTTATGGATTGACGACTGTCCCCACAAACCAACACGGGTCTTTTCAGCATGCTTTGTCCTCACTCACACGCTTCCTAGGAAAAATTCCCAGGAGGTCACCCATCCCAAAATTACCCCAGGTCAAGCACGCTTAACTATGGAGTTCTTTCAGTTTAGGCTACCGAAAAGAAGATGCATCTTGTTGGTATAGGTAGTGCAAATCAATTCATATAAGCCCTCCTCAACTGTATAGTCCCATACCTATACAGTCTTAGGATCCCTCTCATTCGGGTGTGTAATCGGTTCATTCATGTACCCCTTCGCTTAGAGGACCTTGCGAGGAGCCGCTCCTTGTCCGTGCCCTCTTTGCACCGGCGATCACTCCTCGTCCTCGTCCCCGGGCGTTACATGCCCACCAGCTTCCGCCTGGTTCGTCCCCGAACCACACCGTACTGGGAGAGGTGCAGGCTCTGATACCATTTGTAACATCCTCTGCTTTATGGATTGACGACTGTCCCCACAAACCAACACGGGTCTTTTCAGCATGCTTTGTCCTCACTCACACGCTTCCTAGGAAAAATTCCCAGGAGGTCACCCATCCCAAAATTACCCCAGGTCAAGCACGCTTAACTATGGAGTTCTTTCAGTTTAGGCTACCGAAAAGAAGATGCATCTTGTTGGTATAGGTAGTGCAAATCAATTCATATAAGCCCTCCTCAACTGTATAGTCCCATACCTATACAGTCTTAGGATCCCTCTCATTCGGGTGTGTAATCGGTTCATTCATGTACCCCTTCGCTTAGAGGACCTTGCGAGGAGCCGCTCCTTGTCCGTGCCCTCTTTGCACCGGCGATCACTCCTCGTCCTCGTCCCCGGGCGTTACATTTATAACATGGATCGATATGAAACTTTAACAAATAAATTAAAGGGGAAAAACATACACACACAGGCATACCATTTTGTTAGAAATTTGCTTTCGTTTTAACTACTTGAGTGTTTCTTTTATTTTTTTTTCTTCAGGAAATACGTGTAAGGAAGGGAAGGGAAAGAGGAGAGTGAGGGTGCATTAAATTATAGAGAATGAACTACTACAGTAGGTAGCATTAAATTAATGAGAAAGGATGCATAAAGCTCATGCAGACCACACAATACAGTAGTACGCACACGACAAAGACGTCACCTACAGTACATACCATTAAATTAAGGGTAAATAACCCATGTAATTTCTTAAAAAAATTTAACAAAACTAGTTAGTCCCTAAAAATTGAAATTAAATCTGTAGTCCCTCAAAATTTTAATAATAGGACATATTAGTTTTGTTGTATGTATTTGATTCTTTAAACACTATTAGAATTGCACATTGACCTGCTAACATGATATTAAGTAATGTATATATTATTTGAAGTGGAATAGAATTTAAAATGACTCATTTTGGTTATTGAAATTCACAAAATGAGTCAATTAAATCTCTATTATAAGTCATAAAGTGATTTATTTTTTTAATCACGAGGTGTGGCGTGGTGGCAGCTTACTTTGTTGATTAATCTAGTGATCAAGCTTAGGATTTGATCCTCACTTATGGGATGAAGCAACTTTCATGGCTAGTCGTTTGCCTCTTTAGGAGAGCTTCCGCGGTGGAGGGTTTAGTCACTGCTATTGGCAGTGGATATCCTAATTTTGATTAAAAAAAAAATTATTTTGTACAACTTTAGACACTAAAATGAGTGTAATATGTTCCAAAATAGCTTCATTTAACTTGCCTCTAACATTTTGATGACAAATTATCATTATTTTGTATTACATGTACAAGTTCACTAACAAAAAACCAACAGAGAGACTAATATATCCATCATTTTCAATTTTGAGGAACCACGAGATTAATTTCTTTTCTTAAAGGATGAAATAGTTTAATATAAAAATCTTACAGGACCAAATAGGTACTCATTCTTAAATTAATGAGAAAGGCCTACTACACTTAGCAAATTTAAATTTATGACAGTGGATATCGGCACTTTTCATTATTTATTGTCACCGAGCTATTGTTTAGTTGTATAAAATTTCCCTTTATTATGTAATCTATATTTTATATTCTATATTACTTCCTCTATTGTATTTCAATTGTCCAAGATATATATATATATATATATATATATATATATATATATATATATATATATATATATATATAAAACCCATGTTGAAAAGGTGATGACTAAATATTAATGATAGTATATTAATTTATTAATTGATAAGGCTGCCCTATTAAATATAATTATGTTCTCAAAAAAATAAAAGTAGATAACATACAATTAATTACAATAAGAAAATAATTGATAAATAAAAATTATTACTTTCTTAATTTCATAAATAGACAGATGAAACAAAACAATTTTTTTTTAAAAAAAAGTGGACTGTTAAGATGCAACAAATGAATTATAATACTAAAGTTGTTCCGCTATAATTGTCACATGATATTCTTTTTTTTTCACCTTTTGAATTTTTCTGCTTATGATTTCATTTATTTTTTGACTTTTCATTATTTCACCTTTCGTATATATAGTTTTTGACTTTTTGTTTTTATAGTGAATTCTTGACTCTCAATCTTCTATAATATATTTTTTAAATATTTTTAAATTGTCTTGAATAAGAATATTAATCATAAAAATAACTATAAAAGATGAATGTGAATATTTCAATAGTATTTTAAATTTATAATTTTTGAGATCAGACCTAAGTCTATTTTGTACAATAAAATTTATAGAATAAAAATCATACTATTTTTCCTTTTACATAATGTTATTTTTCTTTTCATCGTGTTGTTTAGGTAACATTAAAACAATATCAAAATATATATTTTTGAAAATAAGCAACTCAATAATGTCACATAATTATTAAATTGTATATATGAGTCTTATTTGGTAGAATTATAAATATATTGATATCAACTTATTTTATGCTGAAAATAAGTTACTTGAATTATAAATACATACATAATATTTAACTACAAATATATATATATATATATATATATAAAAGTTCCATATGATACATTTTTCCCTTAACTTATATTTTTGAATAATTTAAATTATAATTTTTTTATTTCTATTTGTTTCATTCATATTCATTTGATTCTTGATAGTATATATATATATATATATATATATATATATATATATATATATATATATATATATATATATATCTATATAAAAGTTCTCATGGCTAGAGATTTACCCCCTCAGAGAAACTTTCGTTTTGAAGGTACTATTCACTATTGCTGGTTGTGGATACCCCAACAAACCAAAAAAAAAAAAAGTTGATTTCACACATCTTTTTAGGGACTAAAATATATGTTTGCTAATCTTATATATATCTACAAACAAGTACCATACACATCTTTTAATAGATACTCACTCCATTTTAGAATAATTGTCAAAACCAAACAACACATATTAGAAAAATGAAAAACATCTTGGTAAATGTAGAAAGTTATGAGTTGATAAAACTATCCCTATAAAAAAACAAATTCCCATTAACACTACATTTATCCAATGGTCATGCACATTGTCCAATGACAGATAGTGGTTCATAATTATAATTAGTATATTTACGATGATTAAGTGCATAAATGGAAAGAAAAAATAATCCTATTTAGATATTGTAAATGGACAAATATCTAAAACATTAAAAAGTAAAAAAATGACACTTATTCTGAAACAACGAGTGTAATTATTTTTTAGGTGAAACCATGGTATCTAAAGCCGGAACTAGTGTCCAATTCCCTCGAGGGTGGAGTTCACAGATGAGGGTTTTATCCTTGATCACAAGACCTTTTTGCATACACATGGCCGAAAATTACTTTAGAAGCATTTTTATGGTATGCCATATTAAATTGTTATTGATTGAGAATTTATGGTTATGACTGATGCGAGCTGTCGCTACCCGCAATAAATTAAAAAGTATTAAAGTAACTAAATTACACCAAAAATGTAGTTAGGGTGCAATGCAGGTCATCTCACAAGAAAAGGTTCTAATTAATTCAAAGGATTTGGGGGTTTTTGAATTTTCAAGAGTAAAATTAAATTGAGAAAATATGATGGTAAGAATTACCTGCACAAGGATTTCTTCAGATTAATAATTGTTCAATCACTAACTCAAGAGATAAATTCATGGTGGTGATTACTTTCATTAGTCATTCTATCACACAATAATGATGCAATTATATTTAATGGTCATACAATCGCACTCCCACTAAGCATTTGACTAACACATGCACTAGTAATCCATAATCATGGTTCTATGAACCTATGCCAGTTTAATTATCAATTGCAGTAACCTAACCCCAAATGGAGTTAATTCCAATCCCTTACCAATTGGATGTAATTTAATTAATTAACCAAATACCCCAATAGAACCCAAATTAGGCATACAAATGAACACAAAATTCAGCAATCCTCAAAAATACAATTATCATAATCCTCACAACCATTATTAAAGAGAAAAGATAAGAGGGAAAGAAAAACCAACCATGAATTGCAATTAAAATTTGGAATCTCAAGAACAATCTTAATCCTCAGTTATCTTTGCATACGGTAAAAGAATTACTCCTCCATAAGAGGAGGATCACAATCGTTGTTAAGGAGGGTTGCAATTGCATTCTCAAATGGGAGGCAAAACAAAGATTGGAGACTCTCAAAACCTAGAGAGAGAGAGTAGAAAGAAGAGAGAGTATTTTCGATGATGATAAAAAATAAAATCCCAAAAGTGTCTCCTATAATATTCAACCTAAACTATTTACAATGTAGCATAAAAAAACATTGAAGATGAGTCAACTAGCTAAATGACAGAGAAGTTCATTGATGCGATGGAGCACAGGTCACTTATGACCGTTATAGCGGTCCTGCCTTCAAATGCCTGGAATGTTGAAATCCACACTCTGTCTCACGTTATAGTGGTCTATGACTGCTGCAGTGATCCCGACTTTCACGTCCAACTTGTTGCCTTTTGCCAACCCCTATAGTAGTTTATGATCACTATAGCAGTCCTGCTCATGCTAGTTCACGTTGCTTTTATCTATCAAAGGTTCTTGAGTCCCTTTCCAAATATAATTATTTACTGAAAAATGGTGCCAATATGTCTTATGCTAGCTAATCAGAAAGGGATTATATCCTATACCTACTACATTAATTACAAAAATTTTGAGATATAAAAGTAAAAGGGGAAGTAAAGTTATTGGAGTTAAAATTCAATACGTTCATATACGTTAATATGTTAATATTCCTTAGCACATATAGCTAGGAATTTCATCTTGATATAACCAAAAGACTCATATTCAAAGTCCAAGAAACTTCATAATAAGATAGAATAGAATACTAGGCAATTTCTTTGATGCACCCATGAACTAAATATGGTGCATGACGGCGTGATTATATTTAAGGGTGAAGATCACAAGCTACAGAAATGTGATAAAATTTTACAAATGATCATAGTTTGCAAAGTCCTAGAATTAAATGAAATTTTTAGGGTATCAGATAAATATAATTTAATTACTTTTAAAATTTAAATCGTGATTAAATGTATTTTAAAAGTGGCTATAAATAAATTATTGGATGAGTGGTAAGTAGTTTAGTCTCCTATAATAAAAAGAGTTTAAATCTTGGGCAATGCACTTATATATAGAAGAGAGCGTAATTGTAAATGCTTCATTTCCGCAATTGCAAGAGCAGTCTCCTACAATTTATATATAAAGAAATAACTAAAGAATATAGATAATTGATATCGTGGTAATATTGTAAAATACATTTAAATTTTAGTAAGAATGAGATAAAATATCCATATTACATGTTTCATGGTCTCTCTCAAATGCAAATATTCAATTTAACTATCCCATGAAAAATTTCACCAAATTTTAACCCAAAATCAAACTTACCCCCAACCACAAAAAAAATAAAAAAAACCCATTATCTTTAATTTCTCCCGAAATATTGTAATGTAATTATATGAAGTTTTAATTAGTTGGATATTGTTACGATGTAGCCATGTAAGTCTTTCCGCTCGCATATACTCACTCCGTCCATGAATAATCATTCAGTTTTAAATGTACATTGGAATTAAGGAAATAGTTGATAAAATATCAATATTAGTAAAAGTTAAGAATAATTTATTAAATTGTCATTGTTTCTTTTTAATACTTAAACTTTCTCTCTCCTTGTTCACTAATGAATCAATAATGGAGGTATTATTGAAAAGAAATAATTAACACTATTTACATTTCTAAAATGGACAATTATTTAATGACAAAGAAAGAATATCATAGTCTACCCTAGCCACATTAGTTTTGCCAATATTAAAATCAGATAACTATGAAGTTATTTCAAAGATGAAATTAAGTTAAAACTAAACAACAATGGAGCAACAGTATATGGAGCAAACACTTTGACCAGCACTTTGCAGAAAACAAAATGATGGCCAAGTAGTGGCTTTTTATTTTGTGCCATTAATTTATTTAGCATTTCCTGCATACATGAAAAGCAAAGCCTAAGTGACTTTGCATCACATACATCAAGGTCAGTCATTGGAACTTGCTCACTATACTTAGTGAGCCCCAGCTCCAGGGGAGAGCTTGGTTTCATCGGTCACACATTTACAATTACGAGTGCCTGCTAACAAGTCTATCACGCAAAAGCACAAGCCGTTGCAACCTGCAAAGCATTCTTCCCCTGGACATCTGCAAGTGTAAACAGGCCATGGTAATGTGCAAATGCATTGGAAACCAGTGGCTGTGGATTTGACAAAGTATTCGGCATCAGCGTTGGGAACCACATCCTTGATGAAGGATCTTGCATCAGAGCGGGCTTCGACGGTGGCAGTGATTCCTAAGAGGAAGAGCATCACAGCCACCTTCACTAACACCTTCATGTTCAACTTCATCTCTTTCTCTCTCTTCTCACTCTTCTCTGTCTTGCTTGCTAAATAGTACTTCTTTCTTGGTTGTGATGAGAAAGCATGCAGTTACACATGTCTATTTATAGGCAAATCTGAAGAAGAAATGGAACCAATACAGTTGTGGAAAAATGATGTTTACTTGAAAATAGAAGTAACATCATAGAAAATCATTGCAAGTTCTATTTGGGGAGTGACTTGCCACACCCTATTATCTATTGTCACACCTTATTAAATGTTCTTTTATTCAATTGTTCTAAAATATGCTTTTTAAAAGACTTAAACTAATAATTTTTTTCCACTTTAATATTATTCAAACTCATTGATATTAATATTGTTAAGTAAATCTTCTTTTGATATATGATGATTTTTTTTTATTTTTTATTTTTGCCAAAAAAAATTTAATAGTCACTTTACGTGATTTTTATGAAATTATAACTAATTTAATTTCAAAATGTTTAATATTGATTTTATTTTTATTTTTCTATGACCATATATTCTAAAGTTTTTTAATTAATTTATTTAATATAAAAATACAAAATAAATATTACATTAATTTATAAGTTTTTTATGTAATAATTATCAATGTAATAGTAATTGTATTAGATATTAGATAATGAATAATTCAAAAAAGAGAAAAATAAATTGTAATATACAACATACATACTCAAAAAATTTTCATCTAATGTTTATATAATTTAATTTAGTATTAAAAACATATTATATTAACATTATGGTGTCAATATCTCAATTTTTATTGTAGTTTTTATTATCATTTTTATTCTTAAAAATTAGGTTAATAAACTACAATAAATTAGTTATTAATCTGATCATTATATACGCTGTTTAGAATAAACACTTTATACTAATATTTGATAATATATTTTTACATCATTTAAGGTAACAATAAATGAGATATCAAACTCGTTAACGAAATTACATGCAAAATATTATTTGATAATAGTACAATGCTTTTACATTGATAGTGAATATTAAAATTTCAAATTAATATTAAGAATTATTTTATTTAATTCAAAATTTATTACTACAATTATAATTCAAATTTTTTTATACTTTTTGTTACAATTCAAAATTTTTACTACTGCATTGATAGTGATATTTTATTTCTTATCATATTTATAAAACCAAATAAAGTTATTTGAAGTAAAAAACTTAATTCAATTTGAATAGTATCTAAGATTAAAAAAAGGGAAAAGTCTAGCAAACCCCTACAACTTTAGTTCATATGCACTTTGGTTTTGTTACTTCAAAAACATTCAAAATGATCCTTAAATTTTTTTATACGTGGACACTACTATAATTTGTTAATAAGTGTTTATTTTTTACCTGAAAAGTCTAAAAAATCCTTTACCTTTTTTTTTTTATCTATAGATACTTTTATCCTGTTATTTTGTAATATGTGAGGTTTCCTAATGAGAATGAGATTAAAGAGTTTACATGTAATTTTTCATAAAAAATATGAACATTCATTATCACAAGGTAATAATGTACATAAATTAAAAAGTTTAAAGACCGTTTTATATGTTTTTAAAGTAACAGGACTCAAGTGCACTTGAGTCAAAGTTAAATGAGGTTTGTTTGGACTTTTTCCTTAAAAAAAAATAATTTCTTACAAAAAAATTCTTGGTCTTCATGTGAAAATATAAATTTTTTATATTTCATGAGAAAAATGAGTAAAAAATGAAAATATTTTTATAAAATAAAAGATTACGTAAAAAATGAATAAAAATATTAATAATATTAAGTATAAATTTAACATAAAATAACAACATTTTATTAAGGTCAATTATACTCATTTTCATGCAATTTGTTGAAATTCAATCCAATTCCTCTCTAATTGTCCAACTTACACTAACCTCATTTTATTTACCTATTTTTAGAATAAATTATCAAAAATATCTCAGCCTCACCTTTATCCCTCTCTCACTCACACTGTCCTCTTCTCTCTCCTCCTTCCTCAACCTATAGCGCTTATTCACAGACCTAATTTACCCATTTTTCTTTTTTAGAATTTTTTTTCTTGCTCATATGATATCTTTCAAACCTGTCAGAATCATTTACAATTTTTCAGTCTCAAAATCATTTCAATTTTCCAGTGCACCTAAATAACTAACCGCGACATTGGCGCCTCTACTATCAAAACAAATCTTTAAGATCTAAATCTTTCTTAAAACTTTGGAGAACCTTTTATAACATGGATCGATATGAAACTTTAACAAATAAATTAAAAGGGAAAAAAATACTCACAGAGACATACCATTTTGTTAGAAGTTTGCTTTCGTTTAATTTTAACTATTTGAGTGTTTCTTTTCTTTTTCTTTTTTCTTTCAAAGAAATACGTGTAAGGAAAGGAAGGGAAGGAGGAGAAGAGAAGAGCGTTTAATTGAAAGAGGGGTAAAGGGTGAGGGTGAAGCGGGAGCATTTTTTGTAACCCATCAACAAATTGGGTAGATTAAGAAATAAGGTCAGTGTAAGTTGAATAACTACAAGAGAGGTGTGTTAAATTATAAATTTTAAAGAAGATGAGTATAATTTATTAATTAAAACGTGATAATAGATATAAGGGTGTGATAATACTCGGTCTCTTTCTTTGGTTTAAGATTTAATTAATGAGAATGAACTACTACAGTACATAGCATTAAATTAATGAGAAAGGATGCGTAGATATCATACAGACCACGCAAGACAGTGGTACACACACGAGAAAAACGTTACCTACAGTACCTAACATTAAATTAAGAATAATGTTACACATACAATAAAATTACACAATAAATATACACCACATATCTTATTATTATTAGATGTGTTGAGTGAGAGGAAAGAGTGAGAACCACTCATTACATTTTTTGTAACCCATCAACAAATTGGGTGGATTAAGAAATAAGTTTAGTGTAAGTTGAATAACTACAAGAGAAGTGTGTTAAATTTTGATAAGTTTTAAAGAAGATAAGTACAATTTATTCTTTAATTAATTTAATTGTTAAAGGGATAAGGGTATTTTGGATAATTTATTAATTAAAATCTGATAATAGATATAAGGGTGTGATAATACTCGCTCTCTTTCTTTGGCTTAAGGTTTAAATTAATGAGAATGAACTACTACAGTGCGTAGCATTAAATTAAAGAGAAAGGATGCGTAGAAATCATACAGACCACGCAAGGCAGTGGTACATACACGAGAAAAACGTTACTATATAACATTAAATTAAGAATAATGTTATACGTACAATAAAATTATATAATAAATGTACAGTACATATTTTATTTTCATTAGATGTGTTGATTGAGATGAATAAGTGGGGACCACTCATCACATCTAATAGTGATAAAATATATAATGTATATTTATTATGTAATTTTATTGAACAAGAAACATTACTCTTAAATTAATGAGAAAGGCCTACTATTCCCGGTAAATTTAAACTTATAAGAGTGGATATGGGCACTTTTCATTATTTATTGTCACTGAGCTATTGTTTAGTTGGATAAAATTACCCTTTATTATGTAATCTATATTTTATATTCTGTATTACTCCCTCTATTGTATTTCAATTGTCCAAGATAAAAGAATAAAAAAACACATTGAGAAAGTGATAAATAAATATTAATAATAGCATAAAAGTTTATTAATTGATAATACTACCTCTATTAATCTAATTCAATTATGCTCTCGAAAAAATAAAATCAAATAACATACAATTAATTACAAGAAAGAAATAATTGATAAATAAAAATGAGTGCCTTCTTACTTTCATAAATAGCCAAATGAAGCAAAACAATTTTTTTTTAAAGAAAAGTGGACTGTTAGGATGCAACAGATGAAGTATAATACTAAAATTGTTCCACGATAATTGTCACATGATATTCCTTTTTCTTTCATTTTTTGAATTTTCATTATTTCACCTTTCGTATAGTTTTTTTCTTTTTATTTTTATAGTGAATTCTTGACTTTTAATCTTCTATAATATATTTTTTAAATATTCTTTAATTATCTTGAATAAAAATATTAATCATGAAAATAAGTATTAAAAATAAATGTAAATATTTCAATAGTATTTTAAATTTATAATTCTGGAGATCAGACTTAAGTCTATTTTGTACAATAAAATTTATAGAATAAAAATCATACAATTTTTGTTTTTACATAATGATATTTTTTCTTTTCATCGTGTTGTTTAGGTAAAGTTGAAACAATATCAAAATATATATTTTTCAAAATAAGCAACTCAATAATGTTGCATAATTATTAAATTGTGTATATGAATCTTATTTTGTAGAATTATAAATATATTTATATCAATTTATTTTGTACTGAAAATAAATTACTTGAATTATAAATATATACATAATATTTAACTGCAGAATATATATACAGAATCTTAAATATAAATTTACAAGTCACATACGATACATTTTTTCCCTAACTTATATATTTTTAAATAATTTAATTTATAATTAATCTTTGATTTCTATTTGTTTCATTCACATTCTGTTGATTCCTAATGGTGTATATAGAAAGAGTCTCATGGTTAGAGGTTTACCTCATTAAGGGAGCTTTTGTCTTGATTGGATTAGTCACTAACGTTGGTTGTGGATACCCTGGGAAACAAGAAAAAAATTGATTTCACACATCATTTTAGGGACTAAAATATATGTTTGTTTATCTTATATTTATTTACAAACAAGCATCATACACATCTTTTAAACGATACTCACTCCATTTAAGAATAATTGTCAAAACCAAACAACATATATTAAAAAAAATTAAAAAAATCTTGGTAATAAAAAAAATATAGAAAATTATGATATGACCAAACTATCCCTATATAAAAAAAACAAATTTCCACTAATACTACATTTATCCATTGGTCATGCACATTGTCCAATGGTAGATAAGTTCATAATTACAATGAGTATATTTATGATGATTAAATGTAGAAATAGAAAGGAAAAAATAATCCTAACTATATATTGTAAATGGAGAGATATCTAAAACATTAAAAAGTAAAAAAATGACACTTATTGTAAAACAGATGGAGTAATTATTTTTTAGGTGAAACCATAGTATCTAATGTCGGAACTAGTGGCTAATTCCCTCGAGGGGTGGAGCTCACAAACAAGAGTTTCATCCCTGATCATGTGAAACCTTCATGCACACCACCAAAATTAAAATTACTTAAGAATTATTTTTATGATATGTCATATGAAATTGTGTATTGAATGAGAATTTATGGTTACGACTCAATATGTCAATTTCTTTAAAAGCAACTTTATGTTTACAACAATCATTTAAGGAAAAAGTTTTGAACTATTAAATATAATCAAATATAAATGTGAAGTTGGTTTTTTGTCATCATACATCACCAAAGAAATGTAAATTTTATGAATAATGTTATTATTGATTAATCTAATATTTGGAAACAAAATTGTGAAAATGTTTATAAAATGAGATTACACACTAAATTAAGGGTCTTTGTCAATAAATACAAAAGTATTGTGTAAGAAAAAAAATTAACACACACATCATTATAATTTTAAATTCATATACTGGAAGTGCATAGCGTGAAAATTTATGCAAAAATTGTATATTAGCAAAAAAAAAGTAAAAAAAGAAACATCTTGCCTATAAAACTTATAAAAAAGTTAGATTGACTATACATATTTTATGTTGTAATATAAAAATATGAGTATAAAATGCTTATATATTTAGGGATTTAATTTGGTACAATCATAGTTTAAAGAATTTTATATTATCATCTAATCATAAATTGTCACATGAGCAATTATAGTCGATTCTCACACCTATAACTTAAAAGTCGTATATATAGTAAATTTTGAATTAATGACATTGTAAATGTAACACCCTAATTATTAACCTCTTATGTATATGTCATAATTAGTCAATCATTATATTTCTTACATTTTGATCTTGTATGTTTAGTTGACTTGAAAATACTTTGGTGGAAAATAGCGAATAAATTTTCTTTTGAAAACTTTAAGAAAGCAGCCTCATTCGTCAACGCGTAACTAGAACCAACATAGCCTATGAGCGAAATAACAATTCCATAATAATGAACACATAACATAACAAATCATGGATATCACAAACATTTAACATAGATGTCATTACATCAATACATAAATAAGACAGTAATATATCATAAAGGAGCACAAGTACATAAAGGATAACCACACATAATACAAGTCAAAAGAATCACAACATCAAGATAATACACATTTAGGCCACCATGTCCAATCTCAAACCAGTTTTTTCCTTCTTTCAATGTAAATAAAGTAGTTCAAGGGCTCCAAATTCTCAATCCAAATGCACTCTCATTATACACTAACACTTGTACACAAAACCAAAGTCAAGAATGCAAGAAATCAAGTCCAAATTGCCATTTTATGAGAGAAAAGTAAATAACATGCTGGAAAATTTTCAGCAAACTCCATTTTACTGAACACTTGATAACCAAAAAAACTCATTTAAACTCCTAATAGTTAGAGCACTAAAAAATGATCAAGTATTTATAAGTAAAGGTTCATAAATGTATAAAATAAAATATAACACAAATTAAAAAGAACAAACGACAATATGAAAATCAAGAAATTATGATGCGATCATTGCTAGAAAACTTTAGAACTCTTGAGCTAGAAGTAACTATATATCATCGCTGGGGAGTATTAAATTGGGACCAACCAATCCTTGCTTACTTAAAACGACTTATTATATATATAAAGTAAGAATAATTCTAAATCCTCCTACTCAATATATTTACAAATCTTCTTATATATTAAATAGAGTAAATATTACCCAATGTTTAAATTTCTTAGACATCGATTAAATTAAAGTTTTTACTTATTTTAGTATTAGAAGGATTTGTAAGAAAATTTGTAGGAAGATATAGCAAAACTCAGGAGTAATGCCACAATATCTTACAAATCCTCCTATAAATTAATTGCATTTGGTTTTTTTTACTTATTTTAATATTATAAGATCTGGAAGAAGATTTGTACGAGAAAATAGCAAAACTCATAGCGTAATGCTACAATATTCTCCATAAATCAAACTACACACTAAATAAAGTAAAAAAAAAATTAAGTGCAATTCATATTTTAAAATTATAAAAAGTGATTAAAATTTACTTCATATAGTGTTCAAGAGGATTGAATAGGATCATTTTCCTTATATATGTCAGGTGCAAATAATGCTCAATTCACTTTCATGAACAAGCTATCATTAGATTTAAGGGTTATGTTATTTGTAATCAAGATGTATGAGACATCATACCAGCTTATATCTTATCCATTATTGAATATGATGTAGACCATACTTGAATAGATCCACACTATATCTGATGATAAATAATATATGAATCAATATGGTATTCTACACATCATGAGTATAAATAATATTTTTTTAAGATTTAATTTAGTTACAGTTTATTTCTTCCAGCGGATTTTTTGGTTATACAGCAACGGGGGATGTGAGGGAAGCGTGGGACGCGAGGGACATGGAGAAGCACTCTCGATTGTCTTGACACAGCTCCCTGAAAACTACTCCAACCAAACGATATTAGGCAATTTTGTTTTTTTGCGAGGTTAATTTTCCGTCATCCTTCGAATCGTCTCGTTTATACTATTTCTATTTTAAAATAAATATTTTTTTATTTTTTAAATTTATTTATAAAGTGACATATTTAAACATAAATTATGTACAAATATATTACTTTATACATAAACCTAAAAAGAAAAAATATTTATTTTAAAACATAAAAATATTTTTTAAAATAATAAATATGAAACTCGATTATTTATTTTTTAATTTAGTTATATATAATTAAATATTAATACAAAAAAAATTATATTATTATAATTTTACACTTTTAATATATAAAAATTAAACTCATATTTTATTATGAGTTGAGCAGAGCAAACCCAACTAAGAAAATACTATAGAACATAGAATACATTAAAAAGAATGAGGGTGTTTTTGTGGGATGGAAATTCTTTGTTTTCAAATAGTATTTTATTTTCTGTCTCTCTAATTATTTATTAATACATGAATATATATATATATATATATATATATATATATATATTATATTTAATAATTTATAAATTTTTCAGTTTATTTTAATTCTTATCTAATAAATAATTGAAGAATAGGGAAGTAAACATTGTTCCACTAAAATTGTCACATGATATTATTTTTATTTTTCACTTTTAGGAATTTTTCTGCTGATGATTTCGTTTATTTTTTGACTTTTCATTATTTCACCTTTCATACAGTTTTTGACTTTTCATTATTTCACCTTTCATACAGTTTTTGACTTTTCATTATTTCACCTTTCATACAGTTTTTGACTTTTTATTTTTATAGTGAATTCTTGACTCTCAATCTTCTATAATATATTTGTTATATATTTTTAAATTATCTTGAATAAGAATATTAATCATAAAAATAACAATTAAAAATAAATGTAAATATTTCAATAGTATTTTAAATTTATAATTCTTGAGATCTGACTTAAGTCTGTCTTGTACAAGAAAATTTATGGAATAAAAATCATACAATTTTTCTTTTTACATAATGATATTTTTCTTTTCATTGTGTTGTTTAGGTAAAGCTAAAACAATATCAAAATATATATTTTTGAAAATAAGCAACTCAATAATGTCATATAATTATTAAATTCACTTTTAAAATTAAAATTGTGATTAAATGTATTTTAAAAGTGGCTACCAACAAGTTATTACACGATTGATAAGTAGTTTAGTCTCCTATAATAACAAGAGTTCAAAGCATGGGCAATGTACATTTCTTGAAAGTTTTGTGTTGGAATTTATTGCTATACACAAGTGTAGAAATTTTTTTTTTTATCTCTTTAGCCTTACATTTCTTGAATAATTTCCAGCAATTTCTAGCTGTTTGGGGGGACTATAGTGGTGCTGAAATGCTTGGTTTTGGGGAGTAGTTTTATGCCAAAAAATAAATAATGTATGAGGGTGGGAATTGTATATTCAAGCGTAGGAATTTAATTGTAAGTTGTGGTTCCTTGAATATGTGCTCAAAAGTTTGTGTTCTTTTCATGAAATTTGAAGAATTAAGTGCTAGAAAATTCTCTAGCAACTATTGTTCAATGATAGCTGATATTTTTGTGATTCTAAATGAGGAGTCTTGATTAATTTTGAGTACTCTAGTTATTTGATGTTTGAATGTGTTCTTGGTTATAAAATGTTTGATAAAATGGTGTTAGATTGGTGAAAATTTTCCAACATGATGTTCCTCTCATAAAATGGCAATTGGACTTGGTTTCTTGCATCATTGATTTTTGTTTTGTGTTCAAGTATAAGGGTGTAATGAGAATGTATTTGGATTAAGAATTTGGAATCTTTGAACTACTTTATTTGAATTGAAAGATAAAAAATTTGGTTTGAGATTGGACATTTTAATCTAAATGTGATATTATCTTGATGTTGTTAGTTAGGAAAATTTATACGTGGATGGTATTAGAAATGTTATTTTTTTATTCTATTAATAGAATATGTGATTAATTAGATAATGCTAGCTTGGTCCGATCCCTTTTTCGGCAATTGGTTTGGCATGTTTATGTTATGCATTGAGTGATTTATATTTGAAATGTTAAATGAAGGAATGTAAGCTTTGTCTTTGAAATACATAATGGGTATGTTTATCTCTCCTAATAACCTATGAGACTTTTACATGATGTTGGAATATGAGATTCATGTAAGTCAAACTTATTAAGTGAAGTTTTTCCCTTCTATCTCCATTTAAAGCTAGTGATGGCTAGTTAGGGTGAGTTCATCCTAGGTAATAGGTGATTCAGAGTTTATGTGATAGTTCATTTGCCAGGGAAGATGATACAGTTGGTCAAGGTGACATGAGAAAAGGTGATATATTAAAGGAATTAAAGTTACTAAACAAAGGTATTAGAGAAAGTGTTATGTCTTGTTCTTTTACTCCTTCAAGTTCCATTCTATGTGATTTAATGTACTAATAATGCTATGCTCCCTAGATCATTATTAATTAATCAAAATTTTTACAAGACTTAAAATATGTGTCACTTCGAGATTTTTATTTGTGAACTAATTAAAATAAACTAAAACATGCTCACTTATTTTGTAATTAAATCAAAGTGACTGACGACAATAATGATGACACTTGAACTATTTTTATTTAATTACTGAGATTATTTTGGATTCTCATCCTTTTGCTTTTTCTACGTTGTCTTCAGATGAACCAATGGATCAAGATGGTAGAGTCCCTTGAGTCCTTGACCCTAGAGTTAGCCTATGCTTAGAGACTTAATTATTATCTACATATTTTGTATTTGTCTCTTGAGTAAGTAGACTATTGATCCTTATTTATGTTTTCCTTATTTTGAGATTTCTACACCTTATGACTGTATTTGAAACCGAGCCTTATTACTGGCTTTTAGCTAGGATTTATTTATGGTTTGTTCTTTATCTAGACATTAAGTTACGTTCATGTGGGTTGTATTAGGTGTAATTCTCCTTCATGGATCAATGCTCTCCTATGATATATGAGTACCCTATTTATGTTATGATGTGATGCCATGTGTTGTTAACTGTTTATGATATTCATGATTTGTTATATTATTTGATTATTATTATGGAAGTGTTGTTTCGCTCACAGGTAGTGTTAGGTTTTAATTATGCATTAACGAATGAGGCTTTTGACATTTTAAGTTTTCAAAATGATTATCCTCTATTTTTTGCTAGAAGTTTGTTTGCGTAAACTAAACATATGAACTCAAAATATAACAAATGTTAAATTGGCCAATTATGACATATGCATAAGAGGTTGACAATTAGGGTGTTACATTAAATCTCAACAACCGTGACATATGGGTAGTTTTGCCCATGATGAAGATGGCTGCAATGCTCTTCCTCTTTGGAATCACTACCACTCATTACAACATAATTAACTTTTACTAACATTTAAAAAATGTTATTAAAACATATAATTATATATGTTAGTAAACCTCTTTAGTAACAACCAACAAAGGTTGGTACAGTTGATAAGGTGGCTGGGTCTTTTAAGCATGTGTCAGGGATTCGACTTCTACCATGTGTATAGAAAGGGGCTTTGTTGGGAGAGGCAAAATCCACTTCGGTGATCTCCACGCCTCGGAGGGATTAGTCTTCGGCTGTCGATTGGGGGATACCCTTGAGCATTCAAAAACTCTTTAGTAACATAGGCTATATGCTACACCCATAAAAAGGTTTCTAAAGATTTTTTTATAGTTTTAGTAACACTTTTAAATTCTTAGTAAAGCACTTTAATAACACTTCTAATTAATAAATATTGCTAAAAATTACACATGGTGTAGTGACTGTGAAAG
Source organism: Dalbergia cultrata (assembly GCA_031216105.1). Classification (NCBI taxonomy): domain Eukaryota; kingdom Viridiplantae; phylum Streptophyta; class Magnoliopsida; order Fabales; family Fabaceae; genus Dalbergia; species Dalbergia cultrata. Next base: position 20,579,514 of record CM062353.1, on the reverse strand, counting down.
CTTTTCACTTTGATGTAGGCACATTCATCAAGAGATTAATGCTTCCCAATGCTTACTTTGTCAAATCCACAACCACTACCTAGTTAACCAATGCACTTTCACAAAATCACTTAGGGTATGTTTGGATTAGTGGAGCATGGTGGAGCAGAATAAAATGGAATAAAATGGAGTGGAGCAGAGTAGAGTGGAGTGAAATAATTACTCTGCTCCATTGTTTGGATAACTTATGTTCCATACCATTCTTCCCAATTTGAGGAGGGAGAAATTTGTGAAAAGTTGATGGAATCTGATGGAATGAAGTCCATCCATCTCCACTCCATTTTGTAAATTCAAACAATGGAGCAACTTAAATCCTACACTGCTCCACCCTACTCCACCAATCGAAACATACCCTTTTGGCTTTGCTTGTGATTAAAATGATTATTATAAATTAGGGTTAAACTTCATTTCCATCATTGAAAGATCAACGACTTTCGTTTTGTTCCTTGAAAAAAAATTTATTGGGTTTTAGTCCTAACATTTTCAAAATTATTTGATTTTAGTCTTTGAAATTAGTTAAATTTTGAGTTAGGTGACAAAAAGAGCATTATCCAATCCTATATAGTTACAAGTAGTCGTATGCACATATCATGATCTTGTATGACAAAATCCTCACTCAAAAACTCGTTAGACCCAACTTATCGATGCGTCTTGTTGGACCTAATAACTCATATTACAATTGGGATTTGGCATATATGGTTATGATAATATCCATGTGCAACTAGTGGCTACCATAGAGGACAACTAAATAACATAGTTTTTTCTCACTCAGCTCAATATTTAACAAAGACAGACTAATTGCATGGATGAAAACCAAACTATATAATTTGGAAATATTTGAACCAAAACTAAAACTTGTGAATTTTTCAAGGACCAAAAAGATATTTAAGCCTATTGTAACGCCCGGGGACGAGGATGAGGAGTGATCGCCGGTGCAAAAAGGGCACGGACAAGGAGCGGCTCCTCGCAAGGTCCTCTAAGCGGAGGGGTACATGAATGAACCAATTACACACTCGAATGAGAGGGATCCTAAGACTGTATAGATATGGGACTATACAGTTGAGGAGGGCTTATATGAATTGATTTGCACTACCTATACCAACAAGATGCATCTTCTTTTCGGTAGCCTAAACTGCAAGAACTCCACAGTTAAGCGTGCTTGACTTGGGGTAATTTTGGGATGGGTGACCTCCTGGGAAGTTTTCCTAGGAAGCATGTGAGTGAGGACAAAGCATGCTGAAAAGACCCGTGTTGGTTTGTGGGGACAGTCGTTAATCCATAAAGCAGCAGGGGATGTTACAAATGGTATCAGAGCTTGCACCTCTCCCAGTACGGTGTGGTTCGAGGACGAACCAGGCGGAAGCTGGTGGGCACATAAATCGACCCTTAATCTTCATGTCTTAATTATGATTTCCTTATCTTTAGTTCTTCCTCTTTTTCCTATTTCCTCAAAGTTATTCTTTTTCTCACAAGAATGCAAGCATAATTTTCAATAATGAATTCTAAAATCCTTTTCTTTAAGATGAGATAAACCACAACAACAACTCAACGAGTAATCATAAATATTAATAAGCAATCATTCATTATGTCAAGACTAAAATGCTACTATATGATAAACCAAAACTCATATAAATTCCACTCTTTCACTTTCAACAAATATGTAAAAACTCAATCCTAAACAACCTTTACTCTCATTTAGAAATTTTATCAAACACATGGCATATATATTTACTCAATTTTCATGCATATTTCAAACATTGTAACACAAATTTATTTGCATGTTAAATAATAAATTCAAAGGATATAAAAATTATATAAGACACTTCAGTGTGTACACAAGATCCTGTAAAAATTTTAAAGCAAGAATCATTCTCTAAATATGTTAACAAAATTAGACAAAATCTCTAAGCAGCAGGGGATGTTTCAAATGGTATCAGAGCATGTACCTCTCCCAGTACGGTGTGGTTCGGGGACGAACCAGGAGGAAGCTGGTGGGCATGTAATGCCCGGGGACGAGGACGAGGAGTGATCGCCGGTACAAAAAGGGCACGGACAAGGAGCGGCTCCTCGCAAGGTCCTCTAAGCAGAGGGGTACATGAATGAAACGATTACACACCTGAATGAGAGGGATCCTAAGACTGTATAGGTATGGGACTATACAGTTGAGGAGGGCTTATATGAATTGATTTTCACTACCTATACCAACAAGATGCATCTTCTTTTCGGTAGCCTAAACTGAAAGAACTCCACAGTTAAGCGTGCTTGACTTGGGGTAATTTTGGGATGGGTGACCTCTTAGGAAGCATGTGAGTGAGGACAAAGCATGCTGAAAAGACCCGTGTTGGTTTGTGGGGACAGTCGTCGAAGCATGTGAGTGAGGACAAAGCATGCTGAAAAGACCCGTGTTGGTTTGTGGGGACAGTCGTCAATCCATAAAGCAGCAGGGGATGTTACACCTATAATTTATTATAACTACTAATAATGGATTTAAATTGAATGCTTTTATAGTGTAATTTTTTTTATATTTTTATCCAATCAAATCCTCTATGTATGGCTTTTGAAATAGTAGGGAAAGAGTAAACTTCTTTTGTGAATATGATAACATATAATTGGATAACTTGTCAAACAAATTATACTATTAGTACATTAAAATTAAACTCATTAATTAAATATATTATTGATAGTAATAATGATTTATGATGATCTTTTTTTAAAAAATATATATATTTTCTAAACTATTAATGTTTTAATATTAATATGTATTTTCATAGTAAAACCACAAAATTCTTCATGCTATGTTATTTTGATATATTTTTATAAACAAAATTAACAAATAATTTATATTTTTATTCACATTAATATTCTAATATTAAAATCTGAGAAAATGCCTAATTTTTATTTTTAAAAATTAATTATTTCAACTTATTATTATTAATAATAATTTATTCTCTCGATATGATAAAATTTTAAAAATTAAATTCAATAAAAAAATATATCAATATTGTATTTTATTACAAGCTACGTATGTTTTATTTTGTAAAAATGATATATATGGTATTTTATTCTAAAATAATAGGCATTAGACAATAAATATTATTTATATTTTATTCTTTTTTTAATAACAGAATATTAGTTAATAGGGCCATTAGTAGCATCCATCACATATTTGGAATGCAGTGTTATATTGGACCAAGAATTGGGTGGAGTGTTTCTTGTTATTTACCCTTTGTTTCACTTGGTTCTTTTGATTTATTTATTTATTAATGAACAAACAAATAAACTTACTAACCAAGTTTTGCTTCTTGATCTTATTTAGGAAACAAAAGCGGTTCCTCTAATATGAGTTCTCAAGTATTTAATTTACAAGTAAAGGTTCATAAATGTATAAAATAAAATATAATAGAAATTAAAAAGAACAAATGACAATATGAAAATCAAGAAATTATGATGCGATCATTGCTTGAGAAATTTAGGACTCTTGAGCAAGAAGTAACTATCATCCCTGGGGAGTATTAAATTGGTACCAAACAATCCTTGCTTACTTAAAACAACTTATTATATATACAGTAAGAATAAGTCTAAATCCTCTTACTCAATATTTCTAAAAATCTTCCTACATATTAAATAGTGTAAATATTACTCAATGTTTAAATTTCTTAGACATTGATTAAATTAAAGTTTTTACTTATTTTATTATTGGAAGGATTTGGAAGAAAATTTGTAGGAAGATATAGCAAAACTCATAGAGTAATGCTACAATATCTTACAAATCCTCCTATAAATTAATTGCATTAGGTTTTTTTTTTAACTTATTTTAATATTATAAGATCTGGAAGAAGATTTGTATGAGAATATAGCAAAACTCATAGCGTAATGCTACAATCTTCTCCAGAAATCAAACTACATACTAAATAAAGTGAAAAAAATCAAGTACAATTCATATTTTAAAATGATAAAAAGTGATTAAAATTTACTTCATATGGTATTCAAGAGGATTGAATAGGATCATTTTCCTTATATATATCACGTGCAAATAATGCTCAATTCATTTTTCATGAGCAGGCTATCATTAGATTTAAGAGTTATGTTATTTGTACTCATGATGTATGAGATATCATATCAACTTATATCTTATCCACTATTAAATACGATATAAACCATACTTTAATGGATCCACACTGTATCTTGTGATAAATAAGATGTGAATCGATATAGTGTTCCACACAACACAAGTATAAATAACATTTTTTAAGATTTAATTTAGTTACAATTTATTTCTTCCAGCCGATTGTTTGGTTATACAGCAACGGGGGACGCGAGGGACATGCAGAAGCACTCTCGATTGTCTTGACACAGCTCCCTGAAAACTACTCCTACCAAACAATATTAGGCAATTTTGTTTTTTTTGTGAGGTTAATTTTCCGTCATCCATCAAATCCTGTCGTTTATCCTATTTCCATTTTAAAATAATTTTTTTTGAAATTTATTTATAAAGTGACATATTTAAAAATAAATTATGTCCAAATATATTACTTTATAAATAAACCTAAAAAATAAAAAATATTTATTTTAAAAAATAAAAAGTATTTTTTAAATAATAAATATGAAATTCAATTATTTTTTTTAATTTAGTTATATATAATTAAAAAATAATACAAAATTTTTTATATTATTTTAATTTTACACTTTTAATATATAAAAATTAAACTCATTTTTTATTATGAGTTGAGCAGAGGAAACCCAACTAAGGAAATAATATAGAACATATAATACATTAAAAAGAATAAGAGTGTTTTTGTGAGATGGAAATTCTTTGTTTTCAAATAGTATTTTATTTTTTGTCTCTTTAATTATTTATTAATATATGAAAAATATATATTATATATTTAATAATTTATAAAATTTTAAGTTTATTTTAATTCTTATCTAATAAATAATTGAATAATAGGGAAGTAAACATTGTTACACTATAATTGTCACGTGATATTATTTTTATTTTTCACTTTTGGAATTTTGCTGCTGATGATTTCGTTTATTTTTTTACTTTTCATTATTTCACCTTTCATACAGTTTTGACTTTTTATTTTTATAGTGAATTCTTGACTCTTAATCTTCTACAATATACTTGTTACATATTTTTAAATGATCTTGAATAAGAATATTAATCATAAAAATAACTATTAAAAATAAATGTAAAAACTTCAATAGTATTTTAAATTTATAATTCTTGAGACCTGACTTAAGTCTATTTTGTACAAGAAAATTTATGGAATAAAAATCATACAATTTTTCTTTTTACATACTGATATTTTTCTTTTCATCGTGTTGTTTAGGTAAAGTCAAAACAATATCAAAATATATATTTTTGAAAATAAGCAACTCAATAATGTCACATAATTATTAAATTCACTTTTAAAATTAAAATTGTGATTAAATGTATTTTAAAAGTGGCTATCAACAAGTTATTGGACAATTGATAAGTAGTCTAGTCCCCTATAATAACAAGAGTTCAAATCATGGGCAATGTACATATATTTGTATATGGAGGGAAGTGTAACTGTAAATCCATCTCGGCAGTTGCAAGAGCAGTCGCCTACAATTTATATATAAAAGAAATAACTAAAGAAGATAAATAATTGATATCATGGGTAATATTGTAAAATATATCTAAATTTTCTTAAGAGTTGGATAAATTATCCATATCACATGTTTCATGGTCTCTTCAAATGCAAATAAAATGATCCTTAATATTCAATTTAATTATCCCATAAAAATTTTCATCACATTTTAACCCCAAATCAAACGTACCTCCAGCCACACAAAAAAAAAACCATCATCTTTAATTTCTCCCAAAACATTGAAATGTAATTACATGAAGTTTTAATTAGTTGGATATTATTGTGATGTAGCCATGTAAGACTTTTTGTAATACCCCAATTACTTTGGTTAATTAATGGATAGTTAATCATTCATAATTAATTTAGCATCTCAGTAAAATTTGTTTTCCTTCTTGTGTTTCCTTTTGACATTTAAACTTCAAAACGGATTAATTAAATAATCTTTACTTGGAACTAGAGGTGTGTGAAAATAATATATATTTTTTTTTATGGGTGTTTTATATTTATTCTAGTGATTTTGTTTGTGAAATTCCTAGGTTATCCTTATTTATATCTATATCTAACTGTCAAACTACTGTTCTCACATACACCCACACTTTAAAAAAAAAAAAAAAGAAAACAAAATCCCAAATCCCATTTCTTCCCCTCCCCTTCACGGTACACACACACACACACTTCTTTCTTTTCCTTCTTCCATTTCTTCATCTTCTTCCTTTCTTTCTCTCCATCTTCATCCACCATCTCAACCTCATAAATCCTTCAATTCTTCACCAAATCCAACAAATAAATACACTTTTCCATAGCTCTTCCACCTAACAAACACAAATCCAGCATCAGTTTTTCAAGAAAAAGCTTCCTTCTACCTGTTCTAGAGCAGACAAAATTCGGGTAGAAAGGAAAGAAGGAGCTTTTGTTTCCTTACTTGGGAGATCAAACTTCAAGGAGCTTGTGGTTGTCTAGATCTTCAATAAAGATCATCTTTTGGGTAGGGGTTTATGTTTAAACTTGTTTATTTATGATTTTGTTAAGAAATCTTGAGTTTTGAAGAATGATTATGCATGAAAAATCAAAAGAAATTGTGTGTTGTTGTTGAAATTTTTCGGATTTATGCAGACAGCTCAGTTTTGTATGATTTAATTCACATAGATAGAGATAATATTTTGAGCTAAAATTTTTATATGATGAAGCTAACATATGGAGGTATCTTCAGTATTTTTATTGAGGTATTTAGATGACGTTTTCTATTTTTAAAAATTCAGAAACCGTGAAGATTTCAGTTTCGGTATGAACAGTAATTTCTGAAGCACTGAATTTGTATAATTTGTTTACTATATCAAATGATCTAATTTCGTCTTGAAATTTTTATAGGATGTTGTGAACATCTTGAAGTTAAACCAGTAATTTTTGTATGAGTTAATATGATCATTTGACAGGGCAATAAAATTGGGAACTATGGTTGTTGGCTGTAAATAGGAGATTTCTGACCTCTGAATTTGTCTAATTATTTTAGCATAGTTAGAGAATAATTCTTGCTTTGAAATTTTTACAGGACCTTGTGGACACATTGAAGTGTCTTAGATAATTTTTATAGCCTCTGAATTCATTACTTGATATGCTAATAAATTTGTGTTACAAGGTGTGAAAAATGCATGAAAATTGAGTAAATGTATATGCCATGTGTTTGATAAAATTTCTAAATGAGAGTAAAGGTTGTTTGGGACTGAGTTTCTACATGTTTGTTGGAAACAAAAAAAGTGGAGTTTAGATGAGTTTTGGTTTATCATATAGTGACATTTTAGTCTTAGCATAATGAATGATTGGTTATTAATGCTTACTCTTACCCGTTGAGTTGTTATGGTTATTTTCTTTTATCATCTTAAAGGAAAGGACTTTAGAATTCATTATTGAAACTTATGCTTGCATGGCTTATGAGAAAAAGAATAACTTTGAGGAAAAAGGAAAAAGAGGAAGAACTAAGCAAAAGGAAATTAGCATTATGACATAAAGATTAAAGGTCGATTTATGTCGACAAAGAGGGTTCCGACACTGAATCGTTCTAAGGACCAGTGACGACTGGGTATTTACTTTCTTTATAGTGCACATAAGGGTTTCAGTGTCGGTTCGTATTAAGGAACTGGTGTCTACCAGTTAAGTATAAGCTTATAGCTTTTAAAGTATCTAACCAGAATTAATTGAGAGGAAAGAACGATTGAGATGAATAGGAGCAGGATAGAAATACGAAAGTTATGAGGTAGATAAGACTAAATAAAAATTTCTTAATTATGATGTATTTGATGTCTTATATCAGGATAGCCATTTATATATATTGTGACATTTAATGAATGAACCTAGTATAATTCCATGTAAGCATGTCTCTTTAATTATATTAATAAAGTTCCTTCATACATGCATATACTTATCATGCCAAGACCATGCTAAAAGACACCTCTACCTTGATAAAGATTGTTTGCGAAATTCTAAAATCGAACCTCATAATTGTATGTAAATGATTTCAAAAGAAACCAAGGTAGACTAGAGATGATAATGATGTCATGTTAATTGCATATGATCCTCTTGAGATTTCAATTGATTTCTCACCCCTCTTTTTTTTTTTATTCCATATCATCTCTAGATGAGCAGGTAGATCCTGATGCAAAGAGTTAGTTGCTGAAGTATTGTTGTTTTTCTTTGAAGTATAGTTGCTTTGGTGTTACTTGGAGACTGTGCTATATTACTGAATCTTAACTTTGTATTTGGATCATGAGATCTTTCTCCTTATATGTTTTGTATCTTGTGACTTGAGGTTATGACTTAGTATATTCTTAGCTGGTTTGACCCATGTGGCCGTTTATCTTTGATATTACATTACTATGTTATGTTATGGATTAAATGGCACTGTGTGCCTTATAATGATGATATATGATATGTTGAAGTATTGTATTTTGAAAAGTATGTTGAGCTATGAATGACTGGTTACCACATTTATGATTTTCTGTCTTGTAGGAGCATGGTATTTACGCCGTTATCATGCCGAATTTTCATTAGAATGCTTAGCAATATTTTATGTCAAATGTTGAAAAGCTCACGAAATAGGACGTGATTCCTTGGTATTCATTTTTATGCAAACTCGAGCACATAGAAATGAGTACTAGGGAGTTACATTTTGGTATCAGAGCATGGTTTGACTCGATTGGAGCCGAAGGGTTGGACTACTATGCTTTGGTTGCACAAAAAAAAAAAAAATAGATATGTCATTTTTTTTTAGTTTATCTGCATGGTAGACTATGAGGTTTGGAGATACATGATTTGCTTTATTTGTATGTCACTGTAACAAGCTCACTAGACATGATTTATTGAGACTGATCACCTCAATTTTTACGTTTGGTGTGTGTAGGGGTGATGGCATCAAGTAGGCAACCTAGGCGCCAGAGTAGGACGGAGGACCTTGAGCTGTTGGAGACCTTCCGAGGTGTCACTCGTGCTTTACAGGCTGTGACGGAGAGTTTAAACCGACATGATGAGGGTTCAGGCAGTCAGGCCCCTCGTGCTCTCGAGGTTGAAGGTGCACGCTTTCGACTTCAAGAAGGCTCACCCTAGACCTTTGCGAGTTCCACTGATCCAAAGTAGGCCGATGCTTGGATTAAGTCCTTGGAGAAGATATTTGATATGCTTTGCGGTGTTACGAGGAAGCGAAGGCTAATTGGGCCATTTTTATGCTGGAAGGGGAAGCTCACTATTGGTGGGCTGAGGCTAGGAGGATGATAGAAGTGGAAGGCATTCCTATCACATGGACTATATTTAAGGATGAGTTTTATGCCAAGTACTTTCCACTCGCCGAGAGGGATGAGAAGGAGGCAGAGTTCCTTGCACTCAAGCAAAGGAGTATGACAGTGTCGCAATATATGGCTAAGTTTGAGGAGCTGCTCAAATTCCATGGCATATACCAGGAGAACCCGAAACCTCGCTACAAATGTTCCAGGTATTTAGGGGGCCTAAACCCCCCAATCAGAGAGGCAGTGGAGCACTTGGGGATTGATGACTTTGCTGAGTTGTCCTCTACATGTCGCATAGTGGAAGGCAACCAAAAGAGGACCGCTGATTATCGCTATGAGGTCAATAGGCACAGACCACTCATACATGGACAACAGCAGAGACAGCAAGGCAAGAAAAGGCCATATCCATTTGGAGGTTTTGGTGGGTCACAGGGCTCTAGGGGTGGCCAACCCCAGAGGCCTAAACCTATTCTAGCAACTGCTCCGTCCACTACCACTCCATGCCAGAGATGTGGGAAGCAGCACGGTTCTCGCCCATGCTTAGCAGGCCAAGGATTGTGCTACTATTGTCAGCAGCCAGGGCATATGGCTCGTGAGTGCCCCAAGAGACTTCAGAAAGCTTCACAGGCTACCCCCACCCGCCCCCAACGCCATGGCCGAGTCTTCACCGTTACTGCAGAGAATGTTGCTCAGCCAATCACCTTATTCAGAGTAGGTGTGAGGTGAACGGTTGTGATTTAATTGTACTTTATGACACTGGTTCTACAGATTCATTCATCTCTCTTGATCATGTGAAATCATTGCATATACCCGTCTCTGAGTTACCATATGACTTGCATGTGTCTACCCCTACAGCTAAACCTATAAAAACTTGTCTGGTATGTCTCAATTGTAAATTTAGCATTAATGGTAGATCCTTTGTGTCAGACCTCATTTGTTTACCTATGAACGGTTTAGGAGTTATTCTAGGTATAGATTGGCTAGATACACATAATGTTTTGTTACATTGTCGCACCAAGTCGGTCATTTTCCTTCCTGAACCTGTTGTGCCTGTCAAGTCAGTGCATCTTTTCCTTAATGCTATAGCCCTTGTCTGTTGTGGTAGTATAGAGAAAGGATATGTTCTCCTAGCTGCGAATGAAGTTGAAAATGAACAACCCTTGGATAGTATACCCGTGGTTAGTGAGTTTTCCGATGTTTTCCCAGAAGAGATCCCAGAGTTTCCCCCTAAGAGAGAGGTTGAATTTTCCATCGACTTAGTCCCTGGGACGGGACCGATCTCTATGGCACCTTATAGAATGTCCCTAGCCGAGTTGGCAGAGTTGAAAGTCCAGTTGGAGGATTTATTGGAGAAGAAGTTTGTGAGACCGAGTGTTTCTCCCTGGGGAGCCCCAGTCTTGTTTGTAAAGAAGAAAGATGGCAGTATGCGGTTGTGTGTGGATTACCGCCAATTGAACAAGGTGACCGTGAAGAACAAATATCCCCTTCCAAGAATTGATGATTTGATGGATCAATTGAGAGGAGCTGTGGTGTTTTCCAAGATTGATCGAGGTCGGGTACCATCGGATCGAGTGAGCGAAGAAGATGTTCCCAAGACTGCATTTAGGGGCGGTATGGGCATTATGAGTTCAACTGTAATGTCTTTGGGTGCCTAATGCCCCTGCAGTGTTCATGGACTATATGAACCGAATCTTCAAACCTTATCTGGATCAGTTTGTGGTAGTCTTTATAGATGATATTCTCATCTACTCCAAGACACTAGAGGATCATGAGAGTCACTTGAGGACTGTTTTAGATATCTTGAGAGAGAAAAAGTTATATCTGAAGCTTTCTAAGTGTGAGTTTTGGATGGAGGAAGTGAAATTTTTAGGTCACGTAGTGTCAAAGGGTGGCATTGCAGTTGATCCTAGTAAGGTAGAGGCGTGGCGGGTGGGAGAGACCTACTACGGTGACAGAGATCCGTAGCTTCTTAGGCTTGGCCGGTTACTATCGTAGGTTTATCAAGAGTTTTTCTCGGATAGCATTGCCTTTGACGGTTAACAAGGAAGAATGCCCCTTTTGAGTGGACGGATGAGTGTGAGGAAAGCTTTATGGAACTAAAGAGAAAGTTGACTTCTACCCCTGTACTGGTACTTCCTGACCCTAGTAAACATTTTGAGGTTTATTGTGATGCCTCCGCAAGGGTTTAGGGTGTGTATTGATGCAAAATCAAAAGGTGGTGGCTTATGCCTCAAGGCAGTTAAAGCCTCATGAAGTTAACTACCCTACCCATGACTTAGAATTGGCAGCTGTTGTTTTTGCACTTAAGACTTGGAGACATTATTTGTATGGTGTAAGATTTGAGGTGTTCTCACGATCATAAGAGTTTAAAATATCTCTTTGACCGTAAGGAGTTGAATATGAGACAGAGGAGATGGATGGAGCTCCTTAATGATTATGATTTTGAATTGAATTATCACCCGGGTAAAGCTAATGTGGTGGCTGATGCCCTTAGCAGGAGAAACTTGCAAGTATCCCATATGATTTTAAAGGACAATGAGCTCATAGAGAAGTTTAGGGACCTCAACCTTGGAGTTACCTTTACCCCCACCAGTATAAGACTTTGCCAAATTAGAGTAACGAGCGATTTCAAGGTGCAAATCGCTAGGGCCCAGTGTGAGGATGAGGAGTTTAAGAATTTGGTGAAGAGTGTGGAAACAGGAAAGCAAAAGGGTTTTGCTTCAGGAACAGATGGATTACGGAAGTTTGAAGGGAGGATTTGTGTGCCAGCATTCGGTGACCTTCGAAAGAATATTCTGAAGGAGGCTCATAAAAGTCATTTCACCGTGCATCCTGGCACGACAAAGATGTATCATGACTTGAAAGAGATATTTTGGTGGCCTGGTTTGAAGAAAGACGTGGCGGATTGGGTTAGTAGGTGTTTGGTATGTCAGAAGGTGAAGATAGAACATCAGCGACCTTCGGGTTTGCTGCAACCCTTGCCTATTCCAGAGTGGAAATGGGAGAGCATCTCCATGGATTTCGTGAGTGGTTTGCCAAGGATCCAAGCAGGTCACGATGCTATTTGGGTTATAGTGGACCGACTAACTAAGTCAGCTCATTTTTTACCCATTAGGATTAGCTATTCCTTGGAGCGATTAGCTAAGATGTATGTGGAGGAGATTGTGAGATTGCATGGGGTGCCAAAGACGATAATATCGGATAGAGACCCGCGATTTACATCGCGTTTACGGGTGCTTTACAAGAGGGTTTTGGTTCCACGCTATGCCTTAGCACAACTTATCACCCCCAAGCAGATGGGCGATCAGAGAGAACCATACAAACATTAGAAGATATGTTGAGGGCATGTGTCTTGGATGAGAGAGGGAGTTGGGACAAGTGTTTGCCTTTAGTGGAGTTTGCCTACAATAATAGCTATCATGCTAGCATTGGCATGGCTCCATTTGAGGCATTATATGGAAGAAAATGTCTATCCCCTTTGTGTTGGTTTGACACCAGTGAGAAGAGTGTATTAGGACCAGACATTATAAACCAAACCTCTGAGAGAATCCGGCGGATTAAGGAAAAGATTACATTTGCAGGCGAGACAAAGAGCTATCTGAGATAAGAGGAGGAAACCACTTGAGTTTGCAGAGGGAGATCATGTATTTTTGAGGGTTACCCCACAACAGGAATAGGGCGTGCAATGAAGGTTAAGAAGTTAAGTCCTAGGTTCATTGGTCCCTTCCAGATTCTACAAAGAGTCGGACCAGTTGCTTATCGAGTGGCCCTTCCACCCCACTTGTCTAAACTACACAATGTATTTCATATTTCACAGCTTCGCAAATATAATCCTGATCCGAGTCATGTGTTAGTACCTGAGTCTATACAATTAAAGGATAACCTAACCTTCACCCTACCGGCCGCTCGCATAGCAGATCGGCATCAAGCGATTCTGAACAAGTCTGTGCCTTTGGTTAAAGTGGTTTGGGGAACGGGTAGCACCGAGGAGCTTACTTGGGAGCTAGAGTCAGAAATGAGGCATCGCTATCCAGAGTTATTTTCAGGTACTTTGAATTTCGAGGGCGAAATTCTTTTAAGGAGGGGAGAAATGTAATACCCCAATTACTTTGGTTAATTAATGGATAGTTAATCATTCATAATTAATTTAGCATCTCAGTAAAATTTGTTTTCCTTCTTGTGTTTCCTTTTGACATTTAAACTTCAAAACGGATTAATTAAATAATCTTTACTTGGAACTAGAGGTGTGTGAAAATAATATATATTTTTTTTTATGGGTGTTTTATATTTATTCTAGTGATTTTGTTTGTGAAATTCCTAGGTTATCCTTATTTATATCTATATCTAACTGTCAAACTACTGTTCTCACATACACCCACACTTTAAAAAAAAAAAAAAGAAAACAAAATCCCAAATCCCATTTCTTCCCCTCCCCTTCACGGTACACACACACACACACTTCTTTCTTTTCCTTCTTCCATTTCTTCATCTTCTTCCTTTCTTTCTCTCCATCTTCATCCACCATCTCAACCTCATAAATCCTTCAATTCTTCACCAAATCCAACAAATAAATACACTTTTCCATAGCTCTTCCACCTAACAAACACAAATCCAGCATCAGTTTTTCAAGAAAAAGCTTCCTTCTACCTGTTCTAGAGCAGACAAAATTCGGGTAGAAAGGAAAGAAGGAGCTTTTGTTTCCTTACTTGGGAGATCAAACTTCAAGGAGCTTGTGGTTGTCTAGATCTTCAATAAAGATCATCTTTTGGGTAGGGGTTTATGTTTAAACTTGTTTATTTATGATTTTGTTAAGAAATCTTGAGTTTTGAAGAATGATTATGCATGAAAAATCAAAAGAAATTGTGTGTTGTTGTTGAAATTTTTCGGATTTATGCAGACAGCTCAGTTTTGTATGATTTAATTCACATAGATAGAGATAATATTTTGAGCTAAAATTTTTATATGATGAAGCTAACATATGGAGGTATCTTCAGTATTTTTATTGAGGTATTTAGATGACGTTTTCTATTTTTAAAAATTCAGAAACCGTGAAGATTTCAGTTTCGGTATGAACAGTAATTTCTGAAGCACTGAATTTGTATAATTTGTTTACTATATCAAATGATCTAATTTCGTCTTGAAATTTTTATAGGATGTTGTGAACATCTTGAAGTTAAACCAGTAATTTTTGTATGAGTTAATATGATCATTTGACAGGGCAATAAAATTGGGAACTATGGTTGTTGGCTGTAAATAGGAGATTTCTGACCTCTGAATTTGTCTAATTATTTTAGCATAGTTAGAGAATAATTCTTGCTTTGAAATTTTTACAGGACCTTGTGGACACATTGAAGTGTCTTAGATAATTTTTATAGCCTCTGAATTCATTACTTGATATGCTAATAAATTTGTGTTACAAGGTGTGAAAAATGCATGAAAATTGAGTAAATGTATATGCCATGTGTTTGATAAAATTTCTAAATGAGAGTAAAGGTTGTTTGGGACTGAGTTTCTACATGTTTGTTGGAAACAAAAAAAGTGGAGTTTAGATGAGTTTTGGTTTATCATATAGTGACATTTTAGTCTTAGCATAATGAATGATTGGTTATTAATGCTTACTCTTACCCGTTGAGTTGTTATGGTTATTTTCTTTTATCATCTTAAAGGAAAGGACTTTAGAATTCATTATTGAAACTTATGCTTGCATGGCTTATGAGAAAAAGAATAACTTTGAGGAAAAAGGAAAAGAGGAAGAACTAAGCAAAAGGAAATTAGCATTATGACATAAAGATTAAAGGTCGATTTATGTCGACAAAGAGGGTTCCGACACTGAATCGTTCTAAGGACCAAAGTGGCGACCGGTATTTACTTTCTTTATAGTGCACATAAGGGTTTCAGTGTCGGTTCGTATTAAGGAACTGGTGTCTACCAGTTAAGTATAAGCTTATAGCTTTTAAAGTATCTAACCAGAATTAATTGAGAGGAAAGAACAGTGAGATGAATAGGAACAGATAGAAATACGAAAGTTATGAGGTAGATAAGACTAAATAAAAATTTCTTAATTATGATGTATTTGATGTCTTATATCAGGATAGCCATTTATATATATTGTGACATTTAATGAATGAACCTAGTATAATTCCATGTAAGCATGTCTCTTTAATTATATTAATAAAGTTCCTTCATACATGCATATACTTATCATGCCAAGACCATGCTAAAAGACACCTCTACCTTGATAAAGATTGTTTGCGAAATTCTAAAATCGAACCTCATAATTGTATGTAAATGATTTCAAAAGAAACCAAGGTAGACTAGAGATGATAATGATGTCATGTTAATTGCATATGATCCTACTGAGATTTCAATTGATTTCTCACCCCTCTTTTTTTTTTATTCCATATCATCTCTAGATGAGCAGGTAGATCCTGATGCAAAGAGTTAGTTGCTGAAGTATTGTTGTTTTTGCTGAAGTATAGTTGCTTTGGTGTTACTTGGAGACTGTGCTATATTACTGAATCTTAACTTTGTATTTGGATCATGAGATCTTTCTCCTTATATGTTTTGTATCTTGTGACTTGAGGTTATGACTTAGTATATTCTTAGCTGGTTTGACCCATGTGGCTGTTTATCTTTGATATTACATTACTATGTTATGTTATGGATTAAATGGCACTGTGTGCCTTATAATGATGATATATGATATGTTGAAGTATTGTATTTTGGAAAGTATGTTGAGCTATGAATGACTGGTTACCCTGTTTATGATTTTCTGTCTTGTAGGAGCATGGTATTTACGCCGTTATCATGCCGAATTTTCATTAGAATGCTTAGCAATATTTTATGTCAAATGTTGAAAAGCTCACGAAATAGGACGTGATTCCTTGGTATTCATTTTTATGCAAACTCGAGCACATAGAAATGAGTACTAGGGAGTTACACTTTTCACTAGCGTACACTCATTCCATCCATGAACAATTATCCAATTTTAAATGTTCATTAGAATTAAGGAAATCATTGATAAAATATCAATATTGGTTAAAGTTATAAATAATTTACTAAATTACCCTTGTTTCTTTTGAATACTTAAATTTTCTCTCTTTCGCCAGTAAATCAATAATATTTAATTAAGGTATTATTAAAAATAAATAATTAATACTACTTAAACTTTTGAAATGAACGATTATTAAATGATGAAGGGAGTATATCATAGCCTACCCTAGTCACATTAGTTTTGCCAATATTAAAATCAAATAACTATTAAGTTATTTCAAAGGTGAAATTCAGTTAAAACCAAACAACAATGAAGCAACTGTATATAGAGCAAACACTTTGACCAGCACTATGCGGAAAACAAAATGATGGCCAAGTAGTAGCTTTTTATTTTGTGCCATTAATTTATTTATTTAGGATTTCTTGCATACATGAAAAGCAAAGCCCAAGTGACTTTGTCTCACATACATCAAGTTCAGTCATTGGAACTTGCTCACTTTAGTTTGTGAGCACCAGCTCCAGGGGAGAGCTAGTTGGTTTCCTTAGCAACACATTTACAATTGCGAGTGCCTTCCAACTCGTTGATCTTGCACTGGCAGCTGCCGGTGCAAGCTGCATAGCATTCTTCCCCCGGACAAATGCAAGTGTAAATATAAAACGGCAATGTGCAAATGCATAGGCCAGTAGATGTGGATTTGACAGAGTAATAATTGGCATCAGCGTTGGGAACCACTTCCTTGATGAAGGATCTTGCATCAAATCGAGCTTCCACGGTGGCAGTGATTCCTAAGAGGAAGAGCATCACAACCACCTTCACTACCACCTTCATGTTCAACTCCATCTCTTTTTCTCTCTTCTCTCTTTTGCTAGCTAAATAGTATTCCTTTCTTAGTTGTGATGAGAAAGCATGGAATTACACATATCTATTTATAGGCAAATCTGAAGAAGAAATGGAACCAATACAGTTGTGGAAAAATGATGCTTACTTGAAAATAGAGGTAATACCATAGAAAATCATTGCAAGTTCTATTTGGGGAGTGACTTGCCACGTACTATTATCTATTGTCACACGTTATTAAATGTTCTTTTATTTAATTGTTCTAAAATGTCCTTCTTAAAAGACTTAAAGTAATAATTTTTTCCACTTTAATATTATTCAAACTCATTGATGTTAATATTGTTAAGTAAATCTTCTTTTGATATATGATGACTTGTATTTTTTATTTTTTATTTTGCAAAAAAATTTAATAGTCATTTTACGTGATTTTTATGAAATTATAACTAATTTAATTTCAAAATGTTTAATATTGATTTTATTTTTATTTTTCTATGACAATATATTCTAATTTTTTTAATTAATTTATTTAATATAACAATATAAAAATAAATATTAAATTAATTTATAAGTTTTTTAATGTAATAATTATCAATGTAATAGTAATTGTATTAGATATTAGATAACGAATAATTAAAAAAAGTGAAAAATAAATTGTAGTATACAACGTACATACTCAAAAAAATTTATCTAATGTTTATATAATTTAATTTAATATTAAAAATATATTATATTAACATTTATAGTGTCAATATCTCAATTTTTATTGTAGTTTTTATTATCATTTTTATTCCTAAAAATTAGGTTAATAAACTACAGTAAATTAGTTATTAATCTGATTATTATATACACTGTTTAGAATAAACACTTTATACTAATATTTGATAATATATTTTTACATCATCTAAGGTGACGATAAATGAGATATCAAACTCATTAAAGAAATTTCATGCAAAATATTATTTGATACTAGTACAATGTTTTTACATTGGCAGTGAATATTAAATTTTAAAATTACTACTAAGAATTATTTTATTTAATTTAAAATTTATTACTACAATTATAATTCAAAAATTTTTATACTTTTTGTTACAATTCAAAATTTTTACTACTGCGTTGATAGTGATATTTTATTTCTTATCATATTTATAAAATATTAAAATAAAAAAGTACTAAAACACTATTATAACCAAAGAAATTTATTTGAAGTAAAAACTTAATTCAATTTGAATAGTATTTAAGATTAAAAGAAGGGAAAAATCTAGTAAACTCCTCCAACTTTAGCTCGTGTGCACTTTGGTCTTATTATTTTAAAAACATTCGAAATGGTCCTTAAATTTTTTTATGTGTGCTCACTACTATAATATGTTAATAAGTGTTTCTTTTTTAATTGAAAAGTCTAAAAAAATCCTTTGCTTTTTTTTTTTTTATCTATATGCACTTTTATCTTATTAATTTTTTAATATGCGAGGTTTCTTAATGAGAATGAGATTAAAGAGTTTACATGGAATTTTTCATAAAAAAAAATGAACATTCATTATCAAATAGTAATAATGTACACAAATGAAAAAGTTTAAAGATCATGTTATATATTTTTAAAGTAACAGGACTAAGGACTAAGTACATATGAGTCAAAGTTAAATGAGGTTTTTTGGACTTCTCTCTTAAAAAAATAATTTCTTAGAAAAAAAAACTCTTAGTATTCATGTGAAAATATAAATTTGTTATATTTCATGAGAAAATGAGTAAAAAAAATGAAAATATTTTTATAAAATAAAAGATTACGTAAAAAAAGAATAAAAATATCAATAATATTAAGTATAAATTTAACATGAAATAGTAATATTTTATTAAGGTTAATTATACTCATTTTCCATAAAATTTGCTGAAATTCAATCTGCTTCCTCTCCAATCGTCTATCCTATAGTAACATCATTTGAATAGTATTTAAGATTAAAAGAAGGGAAAAATCTAGTAAACTCCTCCAACTTTAGCTCGTGTGCACTTTGGTCTTGTTATTTTAAAAACATTCGAAATGGTCCTTAAATTTTTTTATGTGTGCTCACTACTATAATATGTTAATAAGTGTTTCTTTTTTAATTGAAAAGTCTAAAAAAATTCTTTGCTTTTTTTTTTTTAATCTATATGCACTTTTATCTTATTAATTTTTTAATATGCGAGGTTTCTTAATGAGAATGATATTAAAGAGTTTACATGCAATTTTTCATAAAAAAAAAATGAACATTCATTATCAAATAGTAATAATGTACACAAATGAAAAAGTTTAAAGATCATGTTATATGTTTTTAAAGTAACAGGACTAAGGACTAAAGTACATATGAGTCAAAGTTAAATGAGGTTTTTTGGACTTCTCTCTTAAAAAAATAATTTCTTAGAAAAAAAACTCTTAGTATTCATGTGAAAATATAAATTTGTTATATTTCATGAGAAAATGAGTAAAAAAATGAAAATATTTTTATAAAATAAAAGATTACGTAAAAAAAGAATAAAAATATCAATAATATTAAGTATAAATTTAACATGAAATAGTAACATTTTATTAAGGTTAATTATACTCATTTTCCATAAAATTTGCTGAAATTCAATCTGCTTCCTCTCCAATCGTCTATCCTATAGTAACATCATTTTATTTACCTGGTTTTAGAATAAATTACTAAAAATATCCCACCCTCACCTTTATATCTCTCTCACTCACACTCTCCTCTTCTCTTCTCTCTCTCCCTCCCCCTTCCTAGCCTATGGGGATTATTCACAGACCTAATTTACCCACCTTTTCTTTTTAGATTTTTTTGTTTCCTGGCTCATGTGATATCTTTCAAACCTGTCAGAATTATTTACAATTTTTCAGTCTCAAAATCATTTCAATTTTCCAGTGCACCTAAATAACTAACAACGACACTGACGCCTCTACTGTCAAAACAAATCTTTAAGATCTAAATCTTTCTTAAAACTTTGGAGAACCTTTTATAACATGGATCGATATGAAACTTTAGCAAATAAATTAAAAGGGAAAAAAATACACACAGACATGCCATTTTGTTAGAAATTTGCTTTCGTTTTACGTACTTGAGTGTTTCTTTTCTTTTTCTTTTTTCTTTCAAGGAAATACGTGTAAGGAAAGGAAGGGAAAGAGGAGAAGAGAAGAGAGTTTAATTGAAAGAGGGGTAAAGGGTGAGGGTGGAGCGGGAGCATATTTTGTAACCCATCAACAAATTGGGTGGATTAAGAAATAAGGTTAGTGTAAGTTGAATAACTACAAGAGAGGTATGTTAAATTTTAAAGAAGATAAGTATAATTTATTCTTTAATTAATTTAATTGTTAAAGAGATAAGGGTATTTTGAATAATTTATTAATTAAAATGTGATAATAGATATAAGGGTGTGATAATACTCGCTCTCTTTCTTTGGTTTAAGATTTAAATTAATGAGAATGAACTACTACAGTACGTAGCATTAAATTAATGAGAAAGGATGCATAGAGATCATACAGACCACGCAAGCCAGTGGTACATACACGAGAAAAACGTTACCTACAGTACATAACATTAAATTAAGAATAGTGTTATAGTGTAATAAAATTACACAATAAATATACACCACATATCTTATTACTATTAGATGTGTTAAATGAGAGGAATGAGTAAAGACCACTCATCATATCTAATAGTGATAAAATGTGTGATATATATTTATTGTGTAATTTTATTGAACACAAAATATTACTCTTAAATTAATGCGAATGGCCTACTACACCTGACAAATTTAAACTTGTGAGCGTGGATATGGGCACTTTTCATTATTTATTGTCACTGAGCTATTGTTTAGTTGGATAAAATTACCCTTTATTATGTAATCTATATTTTATATTCTATATTACTCCCTCTATTGTATATCAATTGTCCAAGATAAAAATAAAAAAACACATGTTGAGAAAGTGATAAATAAATATTAATAATAGCATAAAAGTTTATTAATTGATAATACTACCTCTATTAATCTAATTCAATTATGCTCTCGAAAAATAAAAGCAAATAACACACAATTAATTACAAGAAAGAAATAATTGATAAATAAAAATGAGTGCTTTCTTACTTTCGTAAATAGCCAAATGAAGCAAAACAATTTTTTTTTAAAAGAAAAGTGGACTGTTACGATGCGACAGACGGAGTATAATACTAAAATTGTTCCAATATAATTATCACATGATATTCCTTTTATTTTTCATTTTTTGAATTTTTCTGCTTATGATTTCATTTATTTTTTGAATTTTCATTATTTCACCTTTCGTGTAGTTTTTACTTTTTATTTTTATAGTGAATTCTTGACTCTTAATCTTCTATAATATATTTTTTAAATATTTTTAATTATCTTGAATAAGAATATTAATCATGAAAATAACTATTAAAAATAAATGTAAATATTTCAATAGTATTTTAAATTTATAATTCTGGAGATAAGACTTAAGTCTATTTTGTACAATAAAATTTATAGAATAAAAATCATACAATTTTTGCTTTTACATAATGATATTTTTCTTTTCATCGTGTTGTTTAGGTAAAGTTAAAACAAATCAAAATATATATTTTTGAAAATATGCAACTGAATAATGTTACATAATTATTAAATTGTATATATGAATCTTATTTTGTAGAATTATAAATATATTTATATCAACTTATTTTATACTGAAAATAAATTACTTGAATTATAAACATATAGACAATATTTAACTATAGAATATATATATATATATATATATATATATAATCTTAAATATAAATTTATAAGTCACATACGACACATTTTTTCCTAACTTCATATTTTAAAATAATTTAAATCATACTTGATCTTTGATTTCTATTTGTTTCATTCACATTCTTTTGATTCCTAATGGTTTATATGGAAAGAGTCTCATTGCTAGAGATTTACTTCCTTATGGGAGCTTTTGTCTCAAAGGAATTAGTCACTATTGCTGGCTGTGGATACCCTGAGAAACAAAAAACAAAATGATTTCACACATCATTTTAGGGACTAAAATATATGTTTGCTTATCTTATATTTGTTTACAAACAAGTATCATACACATCTTTTAATCGATACTCACTCCATTATTTAAGAATAATTGTCAAAACCAAACAACATATATTAAGAAAAATGAAAAACATCTTGGTAAATATAGAAAATTATGATATGATAAAACTATCCCTATATAAAAAACAAATTTCCATTAATACTACATTTATCCAATGGTCATGAACATTGTCCAATGGTAGATAAGTTCATAATGACAATGAGTATATTTATGATGATTAAGTGTAGAAATGGAAAGGAAAAAATAATCCTACCTATATATTGTGAATGAACAAATATCTAAAATATTAAAAAGTAAAAAAATGACACTTACTCTAACACGGATGGAGTAATTATTTTTTAGGTAAAATCATGGTATCTAATGTCAGAACTACTGGCTAATTCCCTCAAAGGGTGGAGCACACAAACGAGGGTTTCATCCTTTATCACACGAAACCTTCTTCTTACACACCACCAAAAATTACTTTAGAAGTATTTTTATGATATGTCATATTAAATTGTGTATTGAATGAGAATTTATGGTTATGACTCAATATGTCAATTACTTTAAAACAACTTTATTTTTACAACAATCATTTAAGGAAAAAGTTTTGAACTATTAAATATAACCAAAAATAAATGTGAAGTTGGTTTTTGGTCATCATACATCACCAAAGAAATGTAAATTTTAGGAATAACGTTATTATCGATTGATCTAATATTTGGAAACAAAAATGTGAAAATGTTTATAAAGTGAGATTACACAATAAATTAAGGGTCTTTATCAATAAATACAAAAGTATTGTGTAAGAAACAATAAATTAACACACACATCATTATACTTTTAAATTCATATACTCGAAGTGCATACCATGAAAATTTATGGAAAAATTGTATATTAGCAAAAAAAAAGTAAAAAAAGAAACATCTTGCATATAAAACTTATAAAAAAAGTTGGATTTACTATGCATATTTTATGTTTTAATATAAAAATATGAGTATAAAATGCTTATATATTTAGGGATTTAATTTTGGTACAATTGTTGTTTAAATAATTTTATATTATCATCTAATCATGTATTGTCGCATGAGCAATTATAGTTTATTCTCACACCTATAACTTAAAAAGCCATATATATAGTAAATCTTGAATTTACGACATTGTAAATGCAACACTCTAATTATTAATCTCTTGCGCTATGTCATAATTAGTCAATCATTATATTTCTTACATTTTGATCTCGTATGTTTAGTTTACTTGAAAATACTTTGGTGGAAAATAGCGAATAAATTTTCTTTTGAAAACTTAAAGAAAGCAGCCTCATTTGTCAATGTGTAACTAGAACCAACATAACCTATGAGCGAAATAACAATTCCATAATAATAAATGCATAACAGAACAAATCTTGAATATCACAAGCATTTGACAACAGATGTTGTTACATCAATGCATAAAACAACACACTAATATATCATAAAGGAGCATGAGTACATAAAGGACAACCACACCTAATACAAGTCACAAGAATTACAACATCAAGATAATACACATTTAGGCTAACATGTCTAATCTCAAACCAGATTTTTTTTTTTTATCTTTCAATTTAAATAAAAATAGTCCAAAGGCTCCAAATTCTCAATCCAAATGCACTCTCATTACACACTAACACTTGTACACAAACCAAAGTCAAGGAAGAAATCAAGTCCAAATTGCCGTTTTATGAGAGAAAATAACATGCAGGAAAATTTTCAGCAAACAACTCCATTTCATTGAACATTTGATAACCAAAAGAACTCATTTAAATTCCTAATAGTTAGAGCACTCAAAACTAATCAAGACTCCTCGTCTAGAACCCCAAATTATCACCAGCACTTGAACTATAGTTGTTGTAAAGATTTACACCATTTAGCTCTTCAAATTACATGAAAAGAGACAACTCTCAAGACATGGCAATTGAACCACAACTCACAATTAAATTCTTACACTTGAATACCTAATTCCCACCCTCACACATCATTTTTACTGCATAAAACAGCCCCTAAACCCTCCATTTCAGCACATACAACAACCTCATAAAGACTAGAAAGTGGTGCAAATTGTTCAAAAAATACAAGCTAAAGAGATCAAATTTTTTCTGCGCTTGTGTCTATCAAATCCAACATAAATCCTTCATAATTTCACCCCTTTTATCCTTCCCCAAACCAGAATTTAGAAGCAATAGAAAATGCAAAATAGAGACATAAATGGCTCTTGGCATGAATTCTAGCAACCAAGCATTAACGCTCATGAGCCATAAATCCTATTTAGACATTATCACCTACATTAGCAACACTACCAAAAAAACGTGAGATATCGATGGAAACTACTGACGGGTTCGAACCCAATGATAGTTACTGACTCTTTCTTTGACGAGTTGTCGCATTATGAGAAATAATTATAGTTGTCATTGGTGTACATGACATACCCATCGGTAATGCAGTTGGTATATGCTGGTGCCAGTATGCGCCTCATGGCACACAATGTCCGACGGGTTTACTGGCAGGTATATTCAATAATGTTTTATTTTTTCATATTAGTATACAAGCCGACAGGTTAACCGACGGTCAATAACTAATCATAATATTATCGACAAGTAAACTATTGGGTATATTTAACATTTTGATTTTCCTAATATTTTTTAAATATACCGATGGGTAATTATTATAATTATAATTATATTTATTAATTAGTTTATCGTTGGTATGCCCGACTGGTTTATTTTTAAAAAATTTTAATTATTATTTATTGCCAATGGGTGTACCGACGAGTATTTGAAAGTTCACAAGTTGCCGCACAAATTTTGCATTTACCGTCGGTAATACCCATCGGTAATTAATGGATATTAAAACACATTGTTTCATTAATTGCATACTCATTGGTATACTCGTCAATAATCCGTGGATTAATCACCATCTCGACCTTCTTATTCCTCACTCTTTGATCTCCCTCTTTCTCTCTAAAACTTATCTCTCTCTAACATTCCTGTCGCGGCCGCCACGTTTCACCTCCATACGCGGCCTTTGGAGCTCCGTTCGATAAACGGAGGCCACCATTATGTTCTAGGGACTTCAGTGAATATTTTAATTAGTTTAGTTTTTTGATTTGGTTTACTTTATCCGTTCGTTTAGGAGTGCCCATAGTGTTGTGTTTTGTTACACTAAGGATTAATATTGTTGTATTTTTAGGATTGTAGTTAGTTGAATGCATTCATGTTTCCTACATTTTACATTTTCTCACTGCTATAGAGGTTAGTAACTAAATCCTTATTATTTATATTAGTTTAATATATATGTAGGATATATAGAGACTTATGTTTTCTAGGATAGAATTGGTAGGAAATGGGGATTGCATGACCAGGGGGAAGGGCATAGAGCTCCTTCCTTGACTTGTTTGACTTGTTTGTTATGGATTCTTTGTGTTTGCGAATATTACAGGATGTATGTTGTGGAGTTATAAGGGGATGCGTAATAGAATGGTTTTTAGGATTATGTGAATTGTATGTAATTATTAACATGTAATTGTTTCACTATGTTTATTCTATTGTTGATTTTTATAATAATATCTATAAGTGTTGAATTGACTGAAATATATGACGATCGAAGCTTTTAATTTAAGAGGAGATACTGCCAAAATTTTGTAAAATTTTTTTGTAGGAATAACAAATTAAAAAAAGTAACTATATTTAAAAAAAACTTAAAAGTAAACAACAAATTTTAAAAAACTTATATTTAAAAGTAAACAACTTATAAAAACTTATAAGTAAACAACAAATTATTCCCTTCAAAATTTTCTAAAAGTTATTATCTATCTATCTATTTATCCATCTTTTATCATATATAAATAAAAGTTTATCTCTAAGTACAACGTAAAAACTCTAAATTACAATTAAAGAAAAGACATTAACTCTTAAATTTTGTAGAACAAATTGGGTTTGAACAACAAATAAATTAATGGTTCATATTATCATTTGACAAATTATGATTTAAAATTCAAAACTAATGATTTATTTTATAAATTTATATAATTATTATTAGTTGAAATTTGAATTGTTGAAATTGGTATCTAATGGGGATAATAAGAGCACTATCATATGGTCCAAGACATAGGTTGGAATATGTCATCCGTCACCCACATTCAATACATGATGTGATGATATTAAACTCTCTATGATAGACATTAAATGGTGCCATGTTCTAGCTTGAAATTTGTTAGAATGCATACAAAATAAAGAATTAGATAATGAAGGAGGTTAAGGTTTGTGAAGTATGAGCTTTGTTGATAACAAAAAATATAAAAATGAGATCATTTTGATGAGAAAGTTACATAATAGTATGTTAGAATGAAACTTAATCTCAGCCATGTGAACAGTTCAATTTGATGGTTAATGTGTGTTTTTCTATGAAGTGTTAGAATAATAGTTTTTTAAATCTTAAGAGCATGCAAGAATGTGGCCCACCGTTATCTTAAAAATTTAAAAATAAAAAATACCCAAGCTTTAGCAATACATATAGCTACCCTTGACAACATTGTTGACTTTTTGATCTATGAGGGATTCAAGTCAATTCATATGGAGTTGGTAATAGATGATATTAAGAAATACTTCAGCTAATTTCACATTTTTGTACAAATGTTAGGTTAAAGTATTTGATTTCAAAATTTTATTCACTTTAGGGATTTGATTATGTCAAACTTAGCGGCTTGAGTAGGGTGCATACCCTATGTTACATAGAATTCAAGTTTCTTTTTAATTGTTTCAGTATGGCTGGTAGAGATAGAGGTAGAGGCCGACCTTGGAAGGTCAGTTTACCTACCACCACCTCAGCCACTGCCCCTACCACCACCTTCACCACTGTCCCTTCCGCCACCTCCCCTACCTCCCCGTTCACTTCCTCCAACTTAGTCCGTACCATCAGCACCCCAAGCTTCAGGATGATGCCCACTCCTAGGTATGCCGGGCCCTCACCTCTTCGTATTCACACCCACAGCCTGCTCGCATCACCGATCCCACACCTAACCCTACCATTGCCTCTAGCCCTATCACTGCCCCTAGCCCTACCACTGCCCTGATTCCCAGCCATGTATCGTATCAGATTCCTCCTTCCTCACTCAAAAACTTCTTAGACCTAACTTATCAATGCGTCTTGTTGGACCTAATAACTCATATTACAATAGGGATTTGGCATATATGGTTATGATAATACCCATGTGCCACTTATGGCTACCATAGAGGGCAACTAAATAACATGGTTTTTTCTCACCCAGCTGAATATTTAACAAAGACAGACTAATTGCATGGATGAAAACCAAACTGTATGTTTTGGAAATATTTGAACCAAAACTAAACAAAATTTTTCAATGACCAAAAAGATATTTAAGCCTATAAATTATTATAATTACTAATAATGGATTTAAATTGAATGCTTTTACAGTATAATTTTTTTTTCTATATTTTTATCTAATCAAATCCTTTATGTATGGCTTTTGAAATAGTAGGGAAAGTGTAAACTTCTTTTGTGAATGTGATAACATATAATTGGATAACTTGTCAAACAAATTATACTATTAGTGCATTAAAATTAAACTCATTAATTAAATATATTATTGATACTAATAATGATTGATAATGATATTTTTTAAAATAAAAATATTTATTTTCTAAACTATTAATTTTTTAATATTAATACGTATTTTCATAGTAAAACCACAAAATTCTTCATGCTATGTTATTTTGATATATTTTTATAAACAAAATTAACATATAATTTATATTTTTATTCACATTAATATTTTAATATTGAAATCTAAGAAAATGCATAATTTTTATTTTTAAAAATTAATTATTTCAACTTATTATTATTAATAATAATTTATTCTCTCGATATGAGAAAATTTTAAAAATTAAATTCAATAAAAAATATTTCAATATTTTATTTTATTACAAGCTACGTATGTTTTATTTTGTAAAAATAATATATATGGTATTTTATTTTAAAATAATAGGTAATAGGTAATAAATATTATTTATATTTTATTCTTTTTTAATAATAGAAATTTAGTTAATAGGGCCATCAATGGCATCCATCACATATTTGGGATGTAGTGTTATATTGGACCAAAAATTGGGTGGAGTGTTTTTTCTTCAAATGAAGGGTGTTTCTTGTTATTTACCCTTTGTTTCACTTAGTTCTTCTTTTTAATTTATTAATGAACAAACAAATAAACTTACTTACCAAGTTTTGCTTCTTAATCTTATTTAGGAAACAAAAGTGGTTCCTCTAATATGAGTTCTCAAGTATTTACAAGTAAAGGTTCATAAATGTATAAAATAAAATATAACACAAATTAAAAAGAACAAATGACAATATGAAAATCAAGAAATTATGTCTTGAGAACTTTAGGACTCTTCAGCAAGAAGTAACTATCATCCCTGGAGAGTATTTAATTGGTACCAAACAATCCTTGCTTACTTAAAATGACTTATTATAAATAAAATAAGAATAATTCTAAACCCTCCTACTCAATATTTCTACAAATCTTCCTACATATTAAATAGAGTAAATATTACTCAATGCTTAAATTTCTTAGACATTGATTGAATTAAAGTTTTTACTTATTTTAGTATTGGAAGGATTTGTATGAAAATTTGTAGGAAGATATAGCAAAACTCAGAGAGTAATGCTACAATATCTTACAAATTCTCCTATAAATTAATTGCATTACGTTTTTTTTTACTTATTTTAATATTATAAGATCATTAAGAAGATTTGTACGAGAATATAGCAAAACTCATAGCATAATGCTACAATCTTCTCCGGAAAATCAAACTACATACTAAATAAAGTGAAAAAAAATTAAGTGCAATTCATATTTTAAATTTATGAAAAGTGATTAAAATTTACTTCATATAGTATTCAAGAGGATTGAATAGGATCATTTTCCTTATATATATCACATGTAAATAATGCTCAATTCATTTTTCACGAACAAGCTATCATTATATTTAAAAGTTATGTTATTTATACTCATGATTTATGAGATATCATATCAGCTTATATCTTATCCACTATTGAATACGATGTATACCATACTTGAATGGATCCACACTGTATTTGAGGATAAATAAGATGGCAATCGATATGATATTCCACACATCATGAGTATAAATAACATTTTTTAAGTTTTAATTTATTTACAATTTATTTCTTCCAGCCGATTTTTTGGTTATACAGCAACGGTGGACGCGAGCGAAGCGTGGGACGCGAGGGACATCCAGAAGCGCTCTCGATTGTCTTGACACAGCTCCCTGAAAACTACACCAACCAAACAATATTAGGCAATTTTGTTTTTTTACGAGGTTAATTTTCCGTCATCCATCAAATCCTCTCGTTTATCCTATCTTCATTTTAAAATAAATATTTTTTTTATTTTTTAAATTTATTTATAAATTGACATATTTAAACATAAATTATGTCCAAATATATTACTTTATAAATAAACCTACAAAATAAAAAAATATTTATTTTAAAACATAAAAGTATTTTTTAAATAATAAATATGAAATTCAATTATTTCTTTTTTATTTAGTTATATATAATTAAACAATAATACAAAAGTTTTTATATTATTATAATTTTACACTTTTAATATATAAAAATTAAACTCATTTCTTATTATGAGTTAAGCAGAGGAAACCCAACTAAGGAAATAATATAGAATATAGGATGCATTAAAAAGAATAAGGGTATTTTTGTGGGATGGAAATTCTTTGTTTTCAAATAGTATTTTATTTTTCTGCCTCTCTAATTATTTATTAATACATGAAAAATATATATTATATACTTAATAATTTATAAATTTTTAAGTTTATTTTAATTCTTATCTAATAAATAATTGAAGAATAGGGAAATAAACATTGTTCCACTATAATTGTCACATGATATTATTTTTATTTTTCACTTTTAGAATTTTGCTGCTGATGATTTCGTTTATTTTTTTACTTTTCATTATTTCACCTTTCATACAGTTTTTGAATTTTTATTTTTATAGTGAATTCTTGACTCTTAATCTTCTATAATATATTTGTTATATATTTTTAAATTATCTTGAATAAGAATATTAATCATAAAAATAACTATTAAAAATAAATGTAAATATTTCAATAGTGTTTTAAATTTATAATTCTTGAGATCGGACTTAAGTCTATTTTGTACAAGAAAATTTATGGAATAAAAATCATACAATTTTTCTTTTTACATAATGATATTTTTCTTTTCATCGTGTTGTTTAGGTAAAGTTAAAACAATATCAAAATATATATTTTTGAAAATAAGTAACTCAATAATGTTACATAATTATTAAATTCACTTTTAAAATTAAAATTGTGTTTAAATGTATTTTAAAAATGGTTACCAATAAGTTATTAGACAATTGATACGTAGTTTAGTCTCTTGTAATAACAAGAGTTCAAATAATGGGCAATGCACTTATATACGGAGGGATGTGTAACTGTAAATCCATCCTCGTAGTCCCCTACAATTATATATAAAAGAAATAACTAAAGAAGATAAATAATTGATATCATGGGTAATATTGTAAAATGTATCTAAATTTTATTAAGAGTGGGATAAAATATCCACATCACATGTTTCATGGTCTCTTCAAATGCAAATAAAATGATCCTTAATATTCAATTTAATTATCCCATGAAAATGTTTACCACATTTTAACCCCAAATCAAACGTACCTCCAACCACAAAAAAAAAAACCCATTATCTTTAATTTCTCCCAAAACATTGTAATGTAATTATATGAAGTTTTAATTAGTTGGATATTGTTGTGATGTAGCCATGTATGACTTTCCACTAGCGTACACTCATTCCATCCATGAATAATTATCCAATTTTAAATATTCACCGGAATTAAGGAAATCATTGATAAAATATCAATGTTAGTAAAAGTTAGGAATAATTTATTAAATTGCCCTTGTTTCTTTTAAATACTTAAATTTTCTCTCTCCTTTTTCACTAATGAGTCAATAATATTTAATGGAGATATTATGAAAAATAAATTAATAATGCTACTTAAATTTTTTAAATGGATAATTATTTAATGATGAAGGGAGTATATCATGGCCTACCCTAGCCACATTAGTTTTGCCAATATTAAAATCATATAACTATGAAGTTATTTCAAAGATGAAATTAAGTTAAAACCAAACAACAATGGAGCAACAGTATATGGAGCAAACACTTTGACCAGCACTTTGCGGAAAACAAAATGATGGCCAAGTAGTAGCTTTTTATTTTGTGCCATTAATTTATTTAGCATTTCTTGCATACATGAAAAGCAAAGCCTAAGTGACTTTGTCTCACATACATCAAGATCAGTCATTGGAACTTGCTCACTATACTTAGTGAGCCCCAGCTCCAGGGGGGAGCTTGGTTTCATCAGCAACACAGTTACAATTGCGAGTGCCTTCGAACTCGTTTATCTTGCAAATGCATCTGCCGCTGCAAGCTGCATAGCAATATTCCCCCGGACAATTGCAAGTGTAAACATATAACGACAACGTGCAAAAGCATAGGCCAGTGGATGTGGATTTGACAGAGTAATAATTGGCATCAGCGTTGGGAACCACTTCCTTGATGAAGGATCTTGCATCGAAGCGAGCTTCCACGGTGGCAGTGATTCCCAAGAGGAAGAGCATCACAGCCATCTTCACTAACACCTTCATGTTCAACTCCATCTCTTTCTCTCTCTTCTCTGTTTTGCTAGCTAAATACTATTTCTTTTTTAGTTGTGATGAGAAAGCATGCAACAGCACATGCCTATTTATAGGCAAATCTGAAGAAGAAATGGAACTAATACAGTTGTGGAAAAATGATGCTTACTTGAAAATAGAGGTAACAGCATAGAAAATCATTGCAAGTTCTGTTTGGGGAACGGCTTGCCACACCCTATTATCTATTGTCACACCATATTAAATGTTCTTTTATTCAATTATCCTAAAATGTCCTTCTTAAAAGACTTAAACTACTGATTTTTTTCCACTTTAATATTATTCAAACTCATTGACATTAATATTGTTAAGTAAATCTTCTTTTGAAATATGATTTTTTTATTTTGCAAAAAAATTTCAGTCATTTTAGGTGATTTGTATTAAATTATAATTAATTTAATTTCAAAATGTTTAAAATTGATTCTATTTTTATTTTTATATGACCATACATTCTATTTTTTAATTAATTTATTTAATTTAACAATATAAAATAAATATTAAATTAATTTATAAATTTTTTCGTATTCAATAGTTATCAATGTAATAGTAATTGTATTAGATATTAGATAATGAATAATTCAAAAAAGTGAAAAATAAACTGTAATATATAGCATACATACTAAAAAAATTTCATCTAATGTTCATATAATTTAATTTAGTATTAAAAACATATTATATTAGCATTTATAGTGTCAATATTTCAATTTTTATTGTAGATTTTATTATCATTTTTATTCTTAAAAATTACGTTAATAAACTACAATAAATTAGTTATTAATTTGATAATTATATACACTGTCTAGAATAAACATTTTATGGTAATATTTGATAATATATTTTTACATCATTTAAGGTAAACGATCAATAAGATATCAAACTCATTAACTAAATTACATGCAAAATATTATTTTATAATAGTAGCATAATGTTTTTAAATTGACAGTAAAAATTAAATTTCAAAATTACTATTAAGAATTATTTCATTTAATTCAAATTTTATTACTATAATTATAATTAAAAATTTTGTATACTTTTTGTTGCAATTCAGATTTTTTAGTACTGCATTGATAGTGATATTTTATTTCTTATCATATTTATAAAATATTAAAATAAAACTGTTTAAGATTAAAAAGGGAAAAGTCTAGTAAACCCATTTCAACTTTAGCTCGTGTGCACTTTAGTCCTATTACTTTAAAAATATTCAAAATGGTCCTTAAAATTTTTTATATTGGCACATTACTATAATATGTTAATAAGTGTTTATTTCTTACTGAAAAGTCTAAAAAAACCTTTACTAATAAGTGTTTATTTCTAAAAAATCCTTTACTTTTATCGTATTATATTTTAATATGTGAGGTTTCCTAATAAGAACTAGATTGAGAGTTCGCATGTAATTTTTTGTCAAAAATATGAACATTCATTATCCAATGGTAATAAGGTGCACATATCAAAAAGTTTAAAAACTATTTTGTATATTTTTAAAGTAACAAAATTAAAGTGCACATGAGCCAAAGTTTAATGAGATTTTTTATACTTTTCCCTTAAAAACATAATTTCTTACAAAAAAAATTCTTGGTCTTCATGTGAAAATAAATTTGTTATATTTCATGAGAAAAATGAGTAAAAAATGAGAAGATTTTTATAAAATAAAAGATTATGTAAACAAAAAAAAAAGAATAAAAATATTAATAATATTGAGTATGAATTTGACATAAAATAATAACATTATATTAAGGGTCAATTATACTTATATCTCCTGAGATTTGTTGAAATTCAATCTATCTCTTCTCTAATTGTTCAACGTAGGTACACTAGCCTCCTTTTATTTACCTGCTTTTTGAATAAATTACCAAAAATTTCCCACCCTCGCCTTTACCCCTCTCTCACTCACACTCTTCTCTTCTCTCCTCTTCGGCAGACCCATTCCTCAACCAATCAGAGGTTATTCACAGACCTAATTTACCCTCTTTTTCTGTTTAGATTATTTTGTTCCTGGCTCATATGATCTTTTTCAAACCTATCAGGATCATTTACAATTTTTCACTCTCAAAATCATTTCAATTTTCCAGTGCGCCTAAATAACTAACAACGACACTGACGCCTTGTCCATAGTTTCCTATGATAACTATGTCTACTGTCAAAACTAACCTTTAAGATCTAAATCTTTCTTGAAACTTTGGAGAACCTTTTATAACATGGATCGATATGAAACTTTTACAAATAAATTAAAAGGGAAAAAAATACACACAGACGAACCGTATTGTTAGAAATTTGCTTTCGTTTTAACTATTTGAGTGTTTCTTTTTTTTTGTTCCAAAGGAAATGCGGTAAAGGAAGGGAAGGAAAAGAAGAGAGAAGAGGTGTATTAAAATTTGACAAATTTTAAGAAAGGTGAGTATACTTTATTCTTTAATTAATTTAATTGTAAAAAAGATAAGGATATTTTAGATGATTTATTAATTAAAATATGATAATAGATATAAGGGTGTGGTCATTCCCCACTTTGGTTTTAGATTTAAATTAATGAGAATGAACTACTACAGTACGTAGCATTAAACTAAGGAGAAAGGATGCATAGAGATCATAGAGACTACACAATATAGTTGTACATACACGACAAAAACGTCACGTACAGTACGTAACAATAAATTAATGAGAAGCCTACTACAGTTGGCAAATTTAAATGTAGGAGAGTGGATATCGGTTTTCTCATTATTTATTGTCACTGAGCTATTGTTTAGTTGTATAAAATTACCCTTTATTATGTAATCTATATTTTATATTCTATATCACTCCCTCTATTGTATTTCAATTGTCCGATGTCAAAGAAAAAAACACATTGAGAAAGTGATAAATAAATATTAATAATAATATAAAAGTTTATGAAATGATAAGACTAACTCTCTTAATCTAATACAATTATACTCTCAAAAAAAATAAAAGAAAATAACATAAAATTAATTACAATAAGGAAATAATTGATAAATAAAAATGAGTGCTTTTCTAATTTCATAAATAGCCAGATGAAGCAAAACAATTTTTAAAGAAAAGTGGACTGTTAAGATGCAACACATGGAGTATAATACTAAAATTGTTATTCCACTATAATTGTCACATGGTATTCTTTTTATTTTTCACTTTTTTGAATTTTGCTGGTTATGATTTCGTTTATTTTTTGACTTCTCATTATTACACCTTTCGTATAGTTTTTGACTTTTTATTTTTATAGTGAATTCTTGACTGTTAATCTTCTATAATATACCTTTTGAATATTTTTGAATTATCTTTAATAAGAATATTAATAATAAAAATAACTATTAAAAATAAATGAAAATATTTCAATAGTATTTTAAATTTATAATTCTTGAGATCAGAATTAAGTCTATTTTGTACAATAAAATTTATAGAATAAAAACCATACATTTTTTCTTTTTACGTAATGATATTTTTCTTATCATCGTATTGTTTAGGTAAAGTTAAAAAAAATATCAAAATATATATTTTTGAAAATAAGAAACTCAATAATGTCACATAATTATTAAATTGTATATAAAATATTATTATTGAAAACTAGTCTTATTGCGTAGAATTATAAATATATTTATATCAGCTTACTTTATACTGCAAATAACTTACTTGAATTATAAAGATATACATCATATTTGAGTACAATATATATATATATATATATATATATATATATAGAGAGAGAGAGAGAGAGAGAGAGAGTCTTAAATATAAATTTTTAAGTTACATACGATACATTTTTCCCTAACTTTATATTTTTAAATAATTTAAATTATAATTAATCTTTGATTTCTATTTGTTTCATTTATATTCTTTTGATTCCTGATGATGTATATGAAAAGGGTCTCATGGCTAAAGATTTATCCTCTTAGGAGAGGTTTTGTCTCAAAAGAATTAATCACTATAGCTAACTATGGATACCCTGGGAAACAAAAAAAAAAATTCACACATCTTTTTAGGGACTAAAATATATGTTTTCTGATCTTATATTTATTTACAAACAAATATCATACACATCTTTTAACATATACTCACTCCATATATTAAGAAAAATGAAAAACATCTTAGTAAACATAGAAAATTATGAGTTGATAAAATTATCCCTATATAAGAAACAAATTTCCATTAATACTACATTTATCCAATGGTAGATAGGTTCATAATTACAATGAGTACATTTATGATGATTAAGTGTAGAAATGTAAAGGAAAAAATAATCCTACCTAGATATGGTAAATGGACAAATATCTAAAACATTAAAAAGTGAAAAAATGACACTTATTCTAAAATGGATGGAGTAATTATTTTTTAGGTGAAACTATGGTATCTAATGTTGGAACTATTGACTAATTCTCTCAAGGGGTGGAGCTCACAAACAAGGGTTTTATCCCTAATCACATGAGACTTTTTTCATACACATCACCGAAAATTACTTTAGAAGCATTTTTATGGTATGTCATATTAAATTGTGCATTAAATGAGGATTTATGGTTATGACTCAATATGTCAATTACTTTAAAAAAGTTTATATTTACAACAATCATTTAAGGAAAAAATTTTTGAACTATTAAATATAATCAAATATAAATGTGAAGTTGGTTTTTTTCATCATACATCATCAAAGAAATGTAAATTTTAGGAATAATGTTATTATTGACTAATCAAATATTTGGAAACAAAATTGTGAAAATGTATATAAAATGAGATTACACATTAAATGAAGGGTCTTTATCAGTAAATACAAAAGTATTGTGTAAGAAAAAAAAATTAACACACATATCATTGTAATCTTAAATTAATATACTCGAAGTGCATACCATGAAAATTTATGCAAAAGTTGTATATTAGCAAAAAAAGAAACATTGTCATATGAGCAATTATAGTAAATTCTCACACCTACAACTTAAAAAGTCATATATATATATATATATATATATATATATATATATATATATATATATGTATGTATGTATGTATGTATAAATAGTAAGTTTTGAATTAATAACATTGTAAAACTCTTTTACGGTATCAATGTATTAAAATTAAACTTATAATTTGATGATAATGTATTATATTTTGATTTGAAATAATTTTTTTACATATACTATAAAATTATTTAAAATATATAATTTTACACAATATAAAATACTTTTAATTATTAATTATTAAAGTATGTTTAGTATTAACAAACTAAATAGCCAAACTAGTCCCTGAGAAATGTATTTGGAGACAAATTAACTCCTCAAAATTTTAAAGTCCCAATGTTTCAAGAAAGGTGCAAATTAGTCTCTTTGTACAGTTTCATACAATGAAGAAAGGGATAAAAAGGTCCCTTTGTACACTGTACAAAATTGTACGGAGAACAAATTTGTCCCCTTTTTAAAAAATGATGGACCAATTTGGGATTTTCATGATTTGATGGACTAATTTGTTCCTCAATACAATTTTTAGGGACCAAAGTGGATATTTTGTCTTATTGAAAATGAAACATATAAGAAGATAATACAGATTGATTTACATAATTTAAAAGCAAAAAGAATTATTTAACATTTTCTTAGAATATGAAGTAATTATTACAATTACATTTAATTATTAGAAGAAGTTTAAAATAAAATCAAGTAATTTATGTTCAAATATTTGTTTTCAATGATGAAAATGTCTTATATTTCTTGAATAGATAAATCTACCGGCATTTACAATTCTAAAGAGATATTCTAAATCTAAATTGAACAAGAAACAAATACATTTTTGCATTCTGAACTAACAAATAATTTGTTGCTCTACTCCTCACCTGAAGACTGTCAATGTCAAAGCATCTTTCACAATGAAGACTAACAAAAGTGCTGCTACTTGGAGACTGTATCATGCCTTCTTCAAAGGTAAATCTAAACATCTTTGTATTTGTAAGACCATTTAAAAAGAAAACTAAAACACCTACTGTCGCAACCGGGATCGCGACGGGGACGGCGAAAAATGATTTTTTGATTTGAAATGGAGTCGCCACCAAATTTTTATTTAATTGGGAAAAATTATGGAAAAACCCATTTAATTTAAAGAAAATGATCTTTGAAACCAGATCTGAGCTCGGAAGTCGGTTATGCTTAGAGAAGGGTAGAAACTTAATCCTACAACACCCCTAATACATCCGTCTTTAGACGGTACCTTAATTAATTGTGCAAATTATTAATAACCTTTCAAAATATTTATTTACATTTTTATTTCAAGAAAATTATAAAAGAAAATATTTTTTTTAGAATAAAAAAATTCCGGAGTACCAAACTGTCACAGCTCAGGTACCCGTAATATTGAGTTAACAAGCCGTCACGGCTAAATTAACCTCTTTATTTGAAATAAAATATATACATTTCAATGATTAATTTAAATTAAGATAATAAAGAAAAAGGTTAATAATAATAATAATGATAATAATAATAATAAAATATAATAAAATATTTACAATAATAATAATAATAACGGGCAAAAATATTTACATGCTAAAATAAAGAAAATAGAACATCAAGCTTTCACAACTCATATGTTCTAAGATGTTAGTTAACAAGCCGTCTCGGCTAAATTAACTTCTTTATTTGAAATAAAATATTTAACAAATAAATGACTAACTTTAATTTTAAAGAATAAAAAGGTATTAAAGAAAATATCTACAAGTAATACGAATTATAAAAATCTAATTTTTGCTTGAAAATTTAAAACATCAAGTCATTCACTAAGATGTTTAACTGAGTTAATAAGCCGTCACGGCTAAATTAACATCCACATTTAAAACAATTTGATTATTAATTGAAATTAAAAATAATACTAATAATAATATAGGACAATAAACATTTACAAATAAATTAAAATAATAATAAATGTTTACAAATTAAAAATGAAATAACATAAAATGACCTAATAAAATCTAACTTTGACTTGACAGGAATCACCTGCTCCTACGTATCCTCTGGTGCGATGAGGAATTCAAAGTCACGTAGTTCTTTAAAAAATAATTATGAATTGATTGGTTTTATTTTAAAAAATTTAGAATATCAAGCTGTCGCAGCTAAAATAATCTAGAATATAAAATTAATAAGCCGTCACAGCTCAATTAATCTTATTTTCAAGTAATATTTATTTTAAACCCAAATTAAATAATATTTTTAGATCATTTTAAATTTAAACTAAAACGTAAACAATTTTAGAATATCAAGCTGTCACAGCTAAAATATTCTTTGAGTATAGAATTAACAAACCGTCACGGTTAAATTAATTTTATTGTCAAAAGGAAAATTATTGATTCATTTCACTTAAAAACTAAATATGAAAAATTTATTTTCTAAAGACACCTCCATTTCTTTCTCAAATAAAACACATAAAATGAAACCCAATGTAACAAGCCTAATCTATTTTCCCGACCAGAAACAAAAAAAAAAAAAAAACAACTTTAAAAGATAAATAAATAAAAAATAAAAAATTAGCTCATCAACATTTTTTAATCCTACACATTATGAACACAACCCCTAAACTTACCCAAAGCCCATAACCCAATCTGAATAAACAAAATGAAATCTCACAATTTTGAGCAATATAACCCACGCTTGGAGACAACTTTAGCATATGAAATAATAAAATACAAATACAAACAGTATAGGAAATAAAGAAGGGCCTAGAATGTTTGGGAGTTTGGGGTTCTTGTTTTTTTACACACGGACCAAAACACACACACACAGTCACATGAAAAGAGAGAGAGAGCACAAGGAAAGGAGAGAGAGAGAGAGACAAAGAGAGTAAGAATGAGAAAGAAAGATTGAGAGAGAGATCGAGAAAGAGAGAACGAGAGAGTATGAGAGAGTTCGAGAGAGAGCAGGAGAAGAGCATGAGATCGAGACAAAGGGGGACTGCGCCAGAAGAAAAAGGGAAAACCATGTCGCGGAGGCAGGGAGCGGAGTTGGGGAGGCTGGCTCGCAATCGTGCAGCCATGCATGGAGAGCTGTTTCAACCGCGATCTGGGGTTGTGGCAGAAGGGACCGCGGCGGAGGAAGGGAAAGGAGCTGCTGGCCGTGTGAGGAAGGAGATGCTGTTCGCACAATGTCTGGAGCAGCAGCAGCAATGGGCTTCTCACAGTTGTGGCCAGGATGGAGGGCTGTATTGGTAGTTTTGATTTGTGGGGTATGATAGTGGAGTGGTTAAGGGTGAAGAGGATGGAGTTAGGTGGTGGTGAAGGGAATGAAGTGGCTGTGGTATTTTTAAAAAAATCTGTTTTAGGCTGCAAGGATGTGGAATGAAGGATGATGGTGATAGCAATCTTTCGAAGAGGGTGGTCTTGATGATGATCTCAGTCCCGGCTCCCCCTGTTATTGTGTAAGTAAATGCATGATACTTTTTTTTTTTTTTGGATGATGGCTGTTGTTCCCCTCTTATTGTATAAGTATTTGC
Source organism: Dalbergia cultrata (assembly GCA_031216105.1). Lineage (NCBI taxonomy): Eukaryota > Viridiplantae > Streptophyta > Magnoliopsida > Fabales > Fabaceae > Dalbergia > Dalbergia cultrata. Next base: position 20,538,890 of record CM062353.1, on the reverse strand, counting down.
ATGATACTTTTTTTTTTTTTTGGATGATGGTTGTTGTTCCCCTCTTATTGTATAAGTATTTGCATGATACTTGAAGGAAGGATAGTGGCGTGAAAGTCACATAAAATAATGAAGGTTTGGGGATGTCTTTACAGGTTGTCAGGGATCATCATATCTCATCATTTTTTCTTTTGTTTCATTGCATCACGGGTTTGAGATATCATTGGCTCACCTGACGGGGTGTTCCCCATTTCCTTTTTATTGTTTTGTTTGCATTTCACTTGTGAGCATGTGAACCCATTTGGCAGGGAATGGGATAAAGCAAATGGAGAGGGGCTCCACAATTGAGTGTTCACACCTACAAACGGGGATAGAGAAACTGTAATAGCCCATGCTACTTTATGGATGGACGACTTTCCCTATAAACCAACATGGGTCTTTTTAGCATGCTTTGTCCTCGCTCACACGATTCCTGGAAATACTTCCCAGGAGGTCACCTATCCCAAAATTGCTCCAAGTCAAGCACGCTTAATCATGGAGTTCTTTAGTGATGGGCTACCAAAAAGATGCATCTTGTTGGTATAGGTGGTAAGAATCAATTCATATAAGTCATCCTCAACTGTATAGTCCCATACCTATATAGTTTTAGGATCTCTCTCATTCGAGTGTGTAGTCGGTTCATTCAAAATAATGTGAGAATTGAGAAAAAGGAATCAAAATAATGTTTGTATGAAAGAAAATGTGAGAAGATTTTCTTTATTTATTTTTTAAGGGATTTGAAAGAGAAAGATGGAAGTGTGTAAAAAAGAAAGATGTTTGGGGCAGAGAAAAAGTATGAGGAAGTGGACAAGAAAAATAGAAAGAAATGGAAAAGAAAAAAATTTTCTTCACAAAGAGCTAATTGCAATGGAAGAAAAAGAATTTAAGGTAGGTGTCATAGCTCTGATATCATATTGAAATTCATAGAAATAGAAAAAAACTAAAATGTAAATTTTACTAATGAGGTGAAAAGGTATTGTAATACATTCTTGTAATGTGACCCTTCCATTGACTCATGAAGTAAACCAACCAGTAACTATTTCCCAACTAAATATCAACAACTCCAACTGATTTCTAGTATCAATCATGTACTCTAGCACTAGCGTAACTAATTAACTCACAACTTCGAAATAAGTTAAGGCAATGTGGGCCAAATAATGTTGGCTTATGGGAGACTTTAATTTGGAACGTACATTTTGGCTTTGTTTGGATTTATGGGTTGTAGTAAAGTACATATCTGAGTGAAATAACATGTAGTGAAGTGATATAATTCTTCCATTCATTGTTTAGATATTTTTAATAATGGAATAGAGAAATATTTTATCTTATTATTTAGATATATCAATGGAAATGAAACAATATTGCTGTAATTATGAATTTCTTAATCATATAATACCCTTGAGCTGTAATAGAGTAATATTAGTAATAAGAATAAAGAAATTTTATTTAAAAAAAATTAGGTCAACAATTATAGCACATTCCATTCCCTACAATTTGGGGAAAAAAAACATAGAGATATAGTAGTATTGAAAATGGGCTCCATTCATTTTACTTTGTCTAATTTCATTGTATCAAAATAATGAAACTTGTTATAATTTTAATTTATAACCTTTCATCCTATTCTACCCTATTCCACCATTAATCCAAACATCGCTTTCAGGATTTGGCGATCTCGCATTGCCTGTGCAGTTCATTGAACAGTTTCCAAGAAATGGCAAAACTAAAAATAAAAATAAATGTCAAAATAGTAAGCTATTTATATGATATAATGAATTTAGTATTCTCTGCATGTGCTGAGAATAGAAAAGAATTATTTGGGACCAATTTAATACTTGCCATGGATAAGGAAGAAGTTTATATATATATAATAAATGATATATATATATATATATATATATTGTTTTGAAATGTATCTACATTCTAATTAACATGAAGGGTCTATACCAAAAAATTAATATGAAAGTAACATTAACCGGAAAAGGTGTGGGAGATAATTTGCCAATATTTCGTATCCTAGCTAATCGGAAAGGGATTATATCCTAAACCTACTACAGTGATTACAAAAATTTTGAGATATAAGTGAAAAGGGAAGTAAAGTTTCGGTCTAAAGAACTTGACTGGAGTTTAAATTCAATGCGTTAATATTTGTTACTGTAATTTTTAACAATAGCAATCTATGTTCCTTAATAATTTGGTATATTATTTAAAAGTTGAAATTTTTATGTAATACCTTTACAGCAATCAAATTTATTATCTTACAATTTAATAATGATATACTTAAATAAAAATACTGTACATATATCATATCAAAATGAAATAAATCCTATCAAAATTATTATCAAACACATGTGTGTGTATCTCCAAGATTTTTGTACTTTTGTCTCTGGGTTCATTTTGAAAGGTTCTCTCCCCAAATTATATAATTTAAAAGAGTGGTCCTAATTAGCACATATAGTTCGGAATTTCATCTTGATATAACCAAAAGACTCATATTCAAAGTCCAAGAAACTTCATAATAACATAGAATAGAATATTAGGCAATTTCTTTGATGCACCATAAACTATATATGGTGCATGATGCCGTGATTATATTTAAGCATGAAGATCACAAGTTACAGAAATGTGATTAAATTTTAGAAGTGATCATAGTTTGCTTAGTCCTAGAATTAAATGAAATTTTTGGGGTATCAGATAAATAAAATTTAATCAATTTTAAAATTAAAATTGTGATTAAATATATTTTAAAAGTGGCTGCCAACAAGTTATTGGACGAGTGGTAAGTAATTTAGTCTTCTATAATAAAAAGAGTTCAAATCATGGACAATGCACCTATATATGGAGGGGAGCATAGCTATTAATGCTCCATCCCCATAATTGCAAGAGCAGTCTCCTACAATTTATATATAAAAGAAATAACTAAAGAATATAGATAATTGATATCATGGTAATATTGTAAAATATATCTAAATTTTATTAAGAATCGGATAAAATATCCGTATCACATGTTTCATGGTCTCTCTCAAATGCAAATAAAATGACCCTTAATATTCAAATTAATTTTCTCATGAAAATTTTCACCACATGTCAACTCCAAATAAAACGTTCCCCCAACCACAAAAAAGTTAAAAAGCCCATTATCTTTAATTTCTCTCAAAATATTGTAATGTAATTATATGAAGTTTTAATTAGTTGGATATTGTTGCAATATAGCCATGTAAGGCCTTCCGCTTGCATATAGCCTACCCTAGTCACATTAGTTTTGCCAATATTAAGAAACCAAGTTAAAACTAAACAACAATGCAGCAACTGTATATGGAGCAAACCCGATGACCAGCACTTTGCGGAAAACAAAGTGATGGCCAAGTAGTAGCTTTTTATTTTGTGCCATTAATTTATTTAGCATTTCTTGCATACATGAAAAGGAAAGTCTAAGTGGCTTTGTCTCACATACATCAAGACCAGTCATTGGAACTTGCTCATCACTATACTTAGTGAGCACCAGCTCCAGGGAAGAACATGGGACCAGCTCCAGGGAATAACATGGTTTCATCTGCACATATATTACACGTGTGAGTGTTTGTTTCCCAGTCCACGTCGCAAATGCAATTGCCCGTGCAAGGTGGATCGCATTCTTTCCCCTCACAAATGCATTTGGCTATAGGCCATGATGCTGTGCAAATAATGCATGAGGCAGGTGGGGATTTGACAAAGTTATTGGCTTCAGCGTTGGGAAGCACTTCCTTGATGAAGGATCTTGCATCAAAGCGAGCTTCCACGGTGGCAGTGATTCCTAAGAGGAAGAGCATCACAGCCACCTTCACTAACACCTTCATGTTCAACTCCATCTCTTTTTCTCTCTTCTCTGTTTCGCTAGCTAATTAGTATTTCTTTCTTAGTTGTTATGAGAATGCATGCAACTACACGCGCGTCTATTTATAGGCAAATCTGAAGAAGTGGAACTAATACAGTTGCGGGAAAATGATGTTTACATGAAAATAAACTAAAACACGCGTCTATGAGAATGCATGCAACTACACACGCGTCTATTTCAACTCATGTGTTTTTATTATTAGAATTTTGTAAATAAAATAGTGAAAATATAAAATAAAAATTGAGAATGAGATTTTATTATTTTTCTGTATTTTTTATAAAATTCTGAAATAAAAAATGTAGAAAATAAAATTAGAAAATAAAAACAATAAGTAAAAAAGTCCTTTAATTTCTATATCCATCAACCAATATAAATTGAAGAAAGCATCAAATCATATTGAATAATTATCATCATAAAAGATGAGTTTAATTTTTGTGTATTATAAGTGTAAAACTCCACTAATTAAAAGTTGTATACTATTATTTAATTATATATAATTAAATTAAAAATGAAATAATTTCATTTAATATCTATTATTTTAAAGAATTATATAAATTAGAAGAATTGATTGGATGAGGAGAAATCAACCTCATATAAAAAAATTTCTGATGTGATTTGGTAAGAGTAGTTTTCAGGGAAGTGTCCAAACGATCGAGTGTGCCTCCCGTCACCATGTCCCCTCGCGTTGCACGCTTCCCTCGCGTCGCGGAAGAAATTGTATTAAATGGTACCTTAATTAATACAAGTTATAAGACACGATACAAATATACTCATATCTACCTAGATAGGGTATTTATTTAGAGGTGGAGTTAGTCCTAAATTTTAGGGGGGATGACTGTTAGAAAATAATGTACATCTAGAAAATAATAATATCTGTCTTTTAATTTTTTAACCTGAAAAATAATAATGTACATTTAAAGGAAGATCAATCTATATATACACCCCCTAAGAATAAACCTCATGCTGGTCTCTATAAAAAATGGTGCTGAATAAATTGATTTTTTAAGAAAAAAAAATTATATTTCGTGGTCCTTATAAATAAAAATGCAAGACAAGTCAGCTTATTTTCAGCATTTTGGTGAACTATTTGTTCTATTTATATTTTTATTAGCAGTCAATCTAAACTATTTATAAATTATTAAAGATTAATTTTTTTGTTCTTCCAGTCATTAAAAAATACTAAGAAAAAATCAACTTGTCCTAAAACTTTCATTATAAGAAATTATGAAATGATTCTATCTTTTTTTGAAGAACCAATTTATCTGATGCTAGCTGATATTTAAAAGAAAAGACATTCAAGAAACCTATATATGCAAAACCTATTGTTTAATACAATTTTTAAGTATCTAGGAAAGAAAAACAGGTTTATAAAAATTGAACTTAGGTATTTGAATTGCATTTCTTGATTTGTATAGAAATAAATAATAAAAAATAAAAATAGATAAAGAATTGAAATATTAAAATATCAAACTTATTTAATTTCTTCTAAAAATAACGATATATCATTCTATTAACATATAAAAATTTTAGGGTTAAAAATTTAAAATTCCAGGAGTGGCACTAGCCACCTATGGAATACAAGAGGAGCCACCACCCTTGTATAAACTTTGCTTAGTTTGATATTCACATTTTATCCAATAATAAATAATGGTATGTTAATATGAGTGGTCATGAAAATTTAAATTTATACTTCTTGAGACTTAATTCTATTTTGTCCCAATAAAAATTTAAAGAATAAAAATCATACCAATTTTCTTTATTTATAATGATTTTTTCTTTTCATCGTGTTGTTTATATAAATTTAAAAAAAATCAAAAGATCTATTTTTAAAAATAAATAACTCAATAATGTCTCATAATTATTAAATTTTATATGTGAGCCTTACTTTGTAGAATTATAAATATATTTATACCAACTTATTTTACAATGAAAATAAATTACTTGAATTATAAATAAATACATTATCTTTAACTTCTATCTACATAATTTTAAATATAAATTTAAAAGCTCCATATGATACATTTTTTCATAGCTTTATATTTTTAAATAATTTAAATTATAATTAATTTTTTATTTCTATTTCTTCCATTTGTATATTTTTTATTCATGACAATGTGTATGGAAAGGGTTAAGTGGCCAAAGGTTTACTACCCTTAAAGTAGCTCCCACATTGAAGATATTAGTTATCATTGCTGAATGTGAATACCCTAGAAAATAAAATAAAAAAGTTGATTTCACACATCTTTTAATAGATACTCACTCCGTTTTAGAATAGCTGTAAAAAACCAAACAATAGACATATTAAGGAAAACAAAAAAAATCCCAATAAATGTAAAAAATTATAAGCTGACAAAACTAGCGATATATTTAAAAGAAACTTCCATTGGGTAAAGGATAGTAAAGCTAATCTAGCTTGAATTAGTCACCTGTGTAACTGAGGCTTAATTGAATTAGTTATATTGCTATCATTGTTGTCTGCTAAACTTGTATATAAAGTCTATAAATCTGGTTGTTAATCATCAAGTAAAGTCATCATTCATATAATAACTCTCTTTGAGCTCTTCTTCATCCTCTTAAACTCTCTTTACTTCCAGCCTTGGCTCTAGTACCTACTTTGTATCATAGCTATTATGTTGTAATGACTACCCCAAGTTCTTCTCAAACCTTACACAATAGTACCTCTACAAATCAAGCTCCAATAAAGAATTTCTCGGTTCTAGTTGCACTAAAGCTGATGGTGAAACCTTTCTACCACGGAAGCAACAAGTTGAAGCTACAATTGATGAAGGCTATGATCTCCTCAACCATATCTTAGAAGAAGAAATTCTGAAGAAATTTTCCACAAATGAAGATCATGCAAGCAATACAATCAGCAGTAGTGAGTACCAACAATGGAAGAAACAAGATTCGCTACTAAAATCTTGGCTATTAGTATCAGTATTGAAACCATTCACTACAAGACTTGTAGGATGTGATTTTGCAGATCAAATTTGGGATCGCTTGGAAACCAATTTTTCATCACACACAAAAGCAAAGACCAGACAATAAGAACAAGCTTGGAAACACAAAGATGGAAGGTTCTGTAAGTGACTACCTACTAGAAATCAAGAAATTTGTTGATTCTTTAATGTTTGTAGGTGCTGCTATGAATGATTTTGATCCTATAGAAGCTATATTAAGGGGTTTACCTGGAATATGCTCCTTTTATTGCAACAATTAATGCTAGATCTGACCCATTTTCTATTGGAGCGGTTGAGGCATTGCTCATGACTCAAGAAAAATTGCTTGAAAAATACAAAGAAGAGTTATGGCATAGTCCATGCAAATCTTGCACAACATAATTCTTTTGGCAGAGGTCATACTCCAAAGTTTCTCATGGCATAGGAGGTCATTTTGGACCAAATGTTAGACCTCAACAGTTCAAAGGTCTAGGAAATGGTAGATTTGCTAGGGGCAATAGCAGCTTTTCTTTAACAAATAGGGTAACTTGTCAAGTATGTGGCAAGATTGGTCATATTACTACGAGTTGTTGGTATAGATATAATCCCAATTACAATAATAGTCAAGGCTCTGATGGAGGGTTTCAATCTTAGATTGTTAAACCTTGGGCTAACCTAGAACAAAGCAATGTCTTAGCCACTCAAGGAATTGTTCATGATTGAATTCGATATCGAGACTCTGAGCCAATCATCATACGACACCAGATTTATCAAATCTCATAGAGAGAATAGAGAATAATGGCTCAAAAAAGGTGATTGCTGGCAACGATACGGGTTTATTAATTCAGCATGTGCGAAATTCTATTTTTAAGCATTCTTCTAATCCTCATACATTCAAATTTTAATAATCTTCTTCATGCCCCTAATATTACTAAGAATATTTTGAGTGTTCTTCAATTATGTAGAGATAACCATGTATATTTCGAATTTCATGCTGATTCATGTTTTGTCAAATGTCAAAAAACCAAGGAGACTCTTTTCCAAGGTACCCATAATACTTTAGGTCCTCATGTCGCTAGACAAGTTTGGTAGGCCATAGGGCCCCCTGAAACGCATTTGTGTTGTCAAAAAGGCCTCGGAACCACCAAATTCATGTAAAATGCAAAATAGACCTGTTGCTGTCAAACATGCTCGCTAGGAAAGCCTTTCCCTCACTAGGCGAACCCTTTGCTCAAGTATTGCTCTCTAGAGTTTGGTGAGCTTGACAGGTGAGACTAACATGCTAGCTGAACCCTTTTCTTCTGGTAAGGTTCTAGAACTTAGTGAGCTTGTCAGGTGAGGCTGAGAACTTGCTAGGTAAAGTTGTTTTCTCTTGGATTGGTTCTGGAACTGGTTGAGCTCACTAGGCGAGGCTTATGAGATTGCTAGGAGAGGGTCCTCAATACTAGAAAGTACCAAAATGAAACAGTTTTGGTTTTTGATACCTCAACTCTTTTTGAAACCCTTAACCCCCCCCCCAAAACCCTCCTCAGCCTTTTCTTTCTTAACCCCAGTCAATCTTACCTCCTTCAAACTTCAAGGGAAGAAATTTGTGATAGATTATGCCTTTTTTTTTCTCTCATTTCTTTCAAGTTCTTGTATAGGTTGCTGTGTTTCTCATTGTTGTCAAGTGGAGGGTACTCCCCTAGCTCTTTTAGAGTTGGTTTAGAGGTTATCATATAATTTATGGGTTTTGTTGTGGTTATGGTAGACATCGGACCACCCTTGCTCTGTGGAGCTCCTTGGTTGTTACGAACACTAGTTCTCCCTCTCTAGGTAAATGAGTTCAATTCTGTGGCCTTTAGTTTGGCCATTATAAATATTTTCCTAGTTCTATGGCTTAAATACATGATTTTAAAGGTTATTTCAACATGATTATAAACTATTAACGATTTTGTTAAGTTTATGAAACAATGGTTTCAAGTGAGCATGAAATATTTGTATTAAGAAAACTCATGGAACCATTATGTCGTTAAAATGATTTTATGAATAGCTGGGTTATGAATATGAATATATGGAGATGGCTTGAGTATTTAAATGATTTCAAGAATAGTATATTTATGAAATGTTTCGTACAAAACTCAGAGTTAAATCCCAGGTATGAGGTTTAGAGAAAATAATTAGTTTTTCATGATTTTAAGACTAGAAGGTAGCTATAGAGAAACCGACAGTGAGTTAACGGCTCTAAGAGATTGTTAACCTTGGTACCAAGTTATCTCTTAAAGGATAATTTCAACCTAGAGTATTCAGAAATGGAAATTACTTAGGTGTCCAAATTTGGTACCTTGTGAGGTACCCATAAAGTTAAGAGTAAATCCATAGATTTATATTGTTATGCCATATATGTCATGCATAACCAGAGATTTCTATTTCTTTATTAGAGTTATTATTTATGATTTATAAAGATTACTGATTAAGTTAATATGTATGTTAATATGAAAATGGTTTTAGAGCTATTGCATTGTTTATTATGATTATATGTATCCTTGTTGTTGTCCCATAAGGAGGTTAGGGTGAGAATTTACTCATTGAGTTTTAGATAAAACTCACCCCTTTCCTTTTCCCCTTACAGACACAACAGCTGTTGTAGGTCCATCTCAGTCTCCTTCTCCTCCCTAACAACACTGGAGTATTTTAATCGGTGAGCTTTACCTTGAAGTGAAGTATTTTGCTTTTTACTATAGAGTGCTTCAGTGATAGTGCAAGCAGGGTCTTGGACCATAGATGATTTTATATTTTGTACACTGTGATTCATATTTCTTTATGTATTTAAAATGATATAGCTTTAATGATTCTTTTGTATAGAGGAACTCGATATATTTTGTATTACAATTATAGATTCACACTTGATTTATAAAAAGGGTCATTTATGTTCATTATGATTTCGATATGCAAGTTGATTTATATTTGGAGATGGATTTTATAATTGAAATATGTATATAGTACAACTCAGCGACCATGAGGTAGGGATGGGATTCCTCACATACAGGTCATGTTTCCAAATCAGGTCGTGACAGTACCTCTATGATTGGTCTTTACAAATTCACCAGTCTCATGCCTGCTGCTTAGGATAGGGCTACTAAAGCTGTTGTATTTCTATCCTCAGCCAAGTTGGATGATACTTTTGCCTTATAGCACTCATGGCTTGGTCACCTTTCATCTTCTACTATTTCTAGAATTCTTAAAGATTGTAATATTCCTTTTTTTTTTTAATAAAAAACTATATGAGTCTTGTTGTATGGGAATGTTCTATAACTTCCCTTTGTTTCTTCCACTGCACAATATAATAAACCACTTGAGTTAGTGTATGGTGACTTTGGGGTCTTGCCACTTTTCCTTTTATCAATGGAGTTAGATATTTTGTTCACTTATTGATGCCTCTTCAAAATATACTTGGTAATATTTTTACAATCTAAATCTCGATTATATAATGCTTTATTACATTTCCAACATCACGTTAAATTAGAACTTAGTACTAAAAGAATGGAATTTCAAAGTGATAATGCTAAAGAATATCTCAGATTATCTAAGCATCTAAGCATTTGTAGGCTCAAGGCATCACACAAATTTTCTTTCATACATACAGACCAGCATAATGATGTTGCTAAGAGAAAGAATAGGCACATAGTGGAAATGGGGTTGACAATTTTAGCTATAGCATCCTCACCACTTTCTTTTGGAGAGAAGCCTTCCTAACAATAGTCTAGCTCATCAATTCTTTGCCTACACTTGTGATTGATAATGATTCTCCTATTGAAAGGTTATTTCATAAGAAACCTGCCTATGACTCTCTTAGAGTTTTTGGCTGTTTATGCTTTCTATTCACTAGGCCTTTAATAAGCATAAATTAGATTTCATATTTACTCCTTGTGTCTTGGTTATGGAACACAACAAAAGGCTATAGATGGCTTACACCAGCTAGAAAAGCCATTATTAGTAGGCATGTCATTTTTTATAAGTTTAATTTTCCATTTAAAATGAATCCTCCTTTGTACTCCTTTGCTCCAGCAGCTTCAGAAGCTGCTATGTCATCATTAGTGCCTTGTATTCCCTTAATTCATAAAAATTCTAATCTAGTTGATAAGCCAAGCCAAACTATAGAACCTTTATTGCCTACTTCACCCACAATTCCTATCTCTGTAATTCAGATTGAGTTCCCTTCTAGCTTGCTACACCAAAGAATCTATTTCTAGATCAGTTCCTATGAATGACCACAACATGTAGACCAATGCTAAGGCTAGAATTTTCAAACCAAAAGTGTTTCAAGATGCTTTAGAACCTACTTCAACAAAACAAGCCTGAACTATGCCTCATTCGAAGCAAGCAATGAATGAAGAATATGCTACCTTGATAAAGTATAATACTTGGGAACTAGTTGAATTACCTCTAAATAAATCTGCTATAGGTTCAAGATGGGCATGGCTCTCTTAAAAAATATAATGCTCGGTTAGTAGCTTGAGGCTTCAACCAAAGACCATACTTAGATTTTATACAGACATTTAGTCCTATAGTCAAATCAACCTCCATTTGCATTTTTCAGTCCTTGGCTGTAACAACTCAGACCTCTGGCGATGTAGATGTTGTCCACTTTGGGGACTCATGCCTCTTACGGGTTTGCTTTTCCTCCCTCATGGAGGAAAATATGTCTACATGGGAACACATCTACATGAAAAAGTATCCACATGCTTGTAAGGCATGTTTTATTCTCCTCTCCAATCAACGTAGGACTCTTTCCACCCCCTTGTGGGAGCCCAGTGTCTTTGCTGGCACATCAATCTCGGGACCGACTCTGATACCATCTTGTCACATTTGAGCGTTACATATTATTGTCCGTTGTGTGAGTGTAACAACCCAGATACCAGACATGCAGATATTGTTCGTTTTGGGGCTTCGTTCCCCTCACGGGTTTACTTTTCCCCTTTGTAGGGGAAAACACATATGCATGCTTTGTTCACCTCCCTAGCTGATATGGCACTTGTCCCAACCTTTCGTGGAGGCCTAGTGTCCTCGCTAGCATAGCAATCTCGAGACCAACTTTGATACCATCTATAACAGCCCAAACCTTCAATGATGCAAATATTGTCAACTTTGGGGCCTTGTGCCTCTCAAGGGTTTACTTTTCCCCCTCATGGGGTAAACGCTATCTACATGGGGAAAATATCCATATCTTTATAAGGCATGCTTCATTCTCCTCTCCAACTGATGTGGGACTCCAACGATACAAATATTGTCCGCTTCAAGGCCCAGTGCCCCTCACGGGTTTGTGTTTCCCTTCTCATGGGGAAAATAAGTCTACATAGGGGAGGCATTTACACCCTTATAAGGCATACTTCGTTCTCCTCCCCAACCGATGTATCCCTACAAAAGTGTTCAAACCTGTCCCTAATTGATTTTAGTGATTTTGAATGGAGCTCTAATCAACATGAGCCAAAATCTACCACTGGATACTATTTATTTCTTCGGCCCAACCTGGTGTCTTAGTCCTCGAAGAAACAACATGTTGTAACACCCTAATTATTAACCTCCTATGCATACGCCATAATTGGCCAATTATTAGATTTCTTATACTTTGATTTCATATGTTTATGTTTTTTCTTTGAAAATACTTTTAGTGAAAAATAAAGAATAATTTTTGTTCTTTGAAACTTAAAATGACAAGAATCTCGTTCATAAGCGCGTAATATAAATTAAGACAGCTTGTGAATAAAACCACATTCCATAACAATAAACGTATAGAAGAACAAATCCTAGACGTAGTAAGCAATTTAACATCATAAATCATCTATCATGACCCAACTTGGGAACGTGACCGACACGTGAGGAATCTCATCCCCACGTAAGCCTTCTAGGTGACGTGGCTCTCTAAATGTATAATATATCATAAAATCAGAGTTAAAATGTGATGTCTTTGAAATATGTAGCATTTTTCTCTAATTAAAACATAATATTTAATTTTATAAACTGAAAGTATTTAATATTCAAACTTTGAAGATCACTTAACACTAGAAAACTGAATCGCGAATCCATCTCTGGCTTACTATTTTAACTCTAAAAAAACTCTACAAAATTTAAATCCATCCTTTTAAACTATAACATATGCATAATTGTTTATGATACTGAAACTAAATACATAATTTGAAAATAAAGCATGGCTTGGATTCTGCCTACACATCTACTGGAGCACTTTAATACTAACATGAACCTATACTAAGCCTTATTCCAAAATAAGGCTCACCAATGGGAAGAGCTACGTCTACCAATCTGGATTGAAACTGAAACTGTACCTGCAACTATGAGATGAAGGGAGAGGGATGAGTCAATGGAATTAATGAGTGAGCTATCACCCATCACCCACATAAGACAACCAAGGATATACATGATACAATATACATGCAACAAACATAAACCATTTGATATTTGTAGCCATAACTATATAGAAAATATCTCTGTATTTATAAATTCATAGAAAAGCATCTTTAAATTCTTACTTTAACAAGAAATCATTTTTCTACACATTTATACAATAGCTCTTAAATAAAAAATTCGTAGAAAATATATTTATCTATAAACATAAAGGCAATAAGGCTGGTAATCTCTAATAAAGCATATAGAACAGTAATCTTCTAGAGAAACAGGGATCTCTAGTTATGCCTTGCATAACAAAAATATAAATTCTCTAGTTATGCATGTCAACCATGACATAACAATTTCTCTAATCTTTAGGATCCTTCTAGGTTCCAAATTGGATACCTAACTATGTTCCATTCTCTACTCTGTGAGATTGTTCCCTCAAGATAACTTGGTACCAAGATTAACGATCGGGGTTCAGCCGTTAACTCCCTGTATGTTTCTCCATATCTAATGTCTAGTCTCTAATTCATAAAATATGACATTTTTTTTTTCTAAAACTCTACTCTGGGCTTTTCTCTAGGCATAAAACTCCATAATACATAATTACTATACTCTTAGAATCACTGGGGAAATTCATAAAATCTCTAAATCAAATCAGAATCATACTCTAGCTTTTTTAATAAAATCATTTTAAATCTAAAAGGTGGGTGCTCAGTCTTTGGCGAATAAGAGCCCCTAAATTCTTAGTACTCTGAAAGTTTTGGACTCATATGACTTTAACATAATTGTGGCTGTGAAAATTGAGCCCAAAGGGTTCATCACTTGTAGGCATTTCGATTTTAAGCCCATAGAATATGTATCTAGCAGTTGCTATGAATCATACTGAATCCTGTACCTCTTGGTAACATAAAATTGAAGTTCAAAATTCAAATTTTAAGCTAACATATTTTTCACACACTTGATAACTCTAGTATCATAGTTTGAAATAAAAAGGTTCATGATCATAAAACTTTGTCATTATAATAACATCTCTATTCATGAAACTAAGTCATACTCTATTTGATATTCTTGCCAACATATCTTAACTGATACTCTAAAATTATATTTTGAAAGCTAAAGCATACTCTACTCTATATATTTTTATAATAATTCAACTCAACATTTCAGAGCTTTCTGAAATCCAAAATCTGGAGTATATATAATAATATCATGGCTCCTTTAAAACATATTTGATAAAACAGCATCTTGCTAAATCATACATTATTCCAAAAATTGTTTCATTAGCATATATATAAAACATTTTCCATAACACACATCATATCAATCATGGTCCCATGGTTTTCTAAATTTCATTTTCATGCTATATATTCAAAGTCATAGCTTTGCAAAATCATATATATTCATATTTTCATCTCTAATACCATATTTAACAATCATGCATAAAACATAGTTATAATGATGAAACTAAGGTCATGAGTTTGAACCCACTCACCTGAATGGGAGGAAGTGATGGTGTCAACACCAATGGGGACTCCAAGGAGGAGGGTTGACACCAATGTCTACCATTACAACCATAAAACTTATCAAAGATCTATGGGTAGCTCTAGATTACTCTAAACTAACCCTAACAACATTAGGGCAGCACCCTCACTTGACAATAATGAGATAAAATAAATTCCCATACTAAGAACATACAAGAATAGGAAGAACGGAGACAAAATCTATCAACATTAACATACCTTGATGAATTGGGGGAGCTAGATTTCAGTAAAATTAGAAGAAAATAGAGGAAATAAGGGTTTGGGGGTGAGGGTGCATTTTTGCTTCTGTTTGGGGAGGAAGGGAATGGGGTTATAAAGAAATGAGGGCTGAGAGTGAAACAACATCGTTCGGGTAATGTTTTGTTTTAGGATAGACCTCTATAACGGTCAAGCTACATCATTCCGCCCCCATCCTGTGCACTTATAACCACTATGGTGGTCCTGGACCGCTATAGCAGTCTAGCTGCTTCCCAAACGAGGCACTTACGACCACTATAATGGTGACAAAAATCCTTGACTTCACCATTTTTCTGTCATATGGCTTCTTGTTATCTCAATACTCACTTATTTACATTTCTTAAAATGTCCTCATTTAGTTTACTCTCCATTAACTTTAAAACATAAATGTAAATAAGGAAATATCCCCCATTTGAATTTAAATAAAATATTAAAAAAAATCAAAATCCCAACTAATCAAAATCAAATTTTCGGGTTCTAGTTCAACTTCAAGAATTCTTACGCTTTTCTAAACTTGTGGGCCAAAAATGAAACGTCTACAGGTTTCCTATAAAATCTGTTAAAAATTACTCTTTAATTTATTTTCTTTTGGAGAGCAATTACCGAGACTTTTGGTCCCAAGAATGTGGCTCTATCATATAGCCCTCTAAGGAAGTGTAAGCTCCAGACTTAGCGAAATCCCGAACCCAGCAACATGGGTAAGTCCCGAGGGACCTTGAGGCTGTACAAAACTTGTCTACTGACACGTGTACACCGGGCATCACATCATCACATCACCGTATAGGATACTAGTATATCATAAGAGGGCATGAGTCCATGGAGGACAACCATACCTCATACCAGTCACATAAGACATAACATAAGACCCTAATAAAGAGCATGACATAAGTGAATCTAAGCTAAGAACTAGTAATAAAGCCCAATCTCAAATACAATTACCCATAATGTTAGGGAAATCTCAATACATAAAGGAAATATATAATAAAATCAGTAATCTACATACTCTAGAATAATAGATAAAAGATATGCAATGATATGAAATCTAATCTCTGAGCATGCACAATCTCCAAAGATTATAGGGCTCAAGAGACTCCAGCATCCTGATCCGTGGGCTCGTGTAAAGATGACATAGAAAATAAAAAAGGGATGAAAATCCAAAGGAAATTCAGTATTTCAATAAAAACAGTTCAAGTATCATCGTAGTCGCCTCCAGCCACTTCGATTTAATTATAAAATATGTGAACATGTTCTAGTTTATTTCAATTAGTGACACATATTTTAAGTCTTGCTGTGAAAATTCTTGATTTGACAAGTAATAATCTAGAGATCATAACATTATTAGCACATTAGAATGCATATATAAAGAAACTTGCATGAAGAAGTAAACGAATCAAGACATAACGCTTTCTCTGTCACATTTGGTTAGTAATTTTAATTTCTTTAATATATCACCCTCTTTCATATCATCTTAACTAAATGCATCACCGTCCTCAGTGATTTAACTATCAAGTAAACTCCAAATCAGCTATCGCCTAGGATGAGCTTAACCTAACTAGCTGTTGCTTTATTTAAATGGGGTTAAAGGGAAAAACCATCACTTAACATTAACTTTAGCTTCTTCGATCTCATGTTCTAACATTATGAAAAAAGTCTTCTAGATTATTTGGAGACACAAATATACCCTTTATGTATATTAAGACAAAGCTTACATTTCCTTTATTTCATATTTCCATCACTTAACATTTCAAATAGAAAGTCACTCAAAGCATAACAAAAGCATGCCTAAACCAATTACCGGAAAAAAGACCAGACTTAGCTAGCATTCATCCAGTCCCATATTCCAATAATAGAATAAACAATAACATTTCTAATACCATTCACATATAAATATCCAAACTCACAACATCAAGATAATGTCGAATTTGGATTAACATATTCAACCCCAAACCAGAATTTTTACATTTGAAATCAAATAAAGTAGTTCAAGACTCCAAATTCTCGTTCCAAATGCATGCTCATTACACACCAAAAATTGTACAAAAAACACAAGTCAATGATGCAAGAAATGAAGTTCACATTGCCACTTTATGGGAGGAACACACATGCTAGAAAATTTTCAGCAAACAACTCCATTTCCTTAAACATTTCATAACCAAGAAAACTCATTTAAACTCCCAATAGTTAGAGTACTCAAGACTAATCAAGACTCATCATCTAGAACCCCAAATCATCACAAAGCACTTGAACTATAGTTGCCATAAAAATTTACAGCACTTAGTTCTTCAAATCACATGAAAAGATACAACCCTTAAGCATATGCGTATTGAACCACAACTCATAATTAAGTTCCTACAATTGAATACCCAATTGCCACCCTCAAAGACCATTTTTTTCTGCATTAAAAACAGAAAAACACCATCTAACTTTAAACTATGGACAACACTTGTTATTCCAGTGTCATGAAAAGAAAACACAACTCTTAAGCACATACTCAAAGAACCACAACATACAATTAAATTCCTATATTTGAGCATCTAATTCCCACCCCTAAACCCATGCATTCAGTGCTACAGCAACCCCTCCTAAATGGCTAGAAAGTGATATGTTCAAGAAAATTACAAGGTTAAAGAGATAGGAGTTTTCTGCATATGTGACTATAAAACCCAACATAAATCTTTCACTTTTCTAGCCCTTTAACTCCTCCAAACCAAAATTTTAGCAACATTAGAGAAAGAATAAAATAGAGGCATGAAAGTGGCTTATGGGATGAAATTTATCAATCAAACATTAATGTTCATGAGTCACAAACCTTAGTTAAACATTAGTTCTTTCACCATCATATCTTAGCTTTGTTTAGAAATTTTATCAAATATTTGGTATGTATCTTAAATCATTTTCGTGTTTCATGCTCTACACCTCTAAACACAGCACCAAAAGCTATATTTCCAAGTTTTTATACATTAAAAACACAGGTTACACACACACACACACACACATATAGATTAACCCCTTGAATTTCATCAAAATCACACCAAGAATATCATGAAAACATCATATAATTGGTCTACCCATCACATAGCCGAAAATCACATGCCCAAACACATATCTTAAAGTTTTCATTTTCTTGAATCAAATGCATCAATTTTCTCATTTCAATAACAATGATTTTGAAACATAATCAATAGATTCAATGAAAATCTTATTTAAGAACAAAGCTTAATAAGAACACAACAAACAGAGAGTGGAAATACAAAACCCCTACCAATGGAGAATGCTTAAAGGAGGGATGGTCTTGAGTGTTCCAAGAGGTTGAAGAAGAGAAAATCCCCTTCCTTGTCCATGAAAGGCAACCTCAATTTTCCTCATAGAAAGGGGTGAGGAGTGAGTTTTGCCTCCTGAAAAGGAGGTCGGGTGGGTTAGTGTTGAGGTGGAGGTGGTGTTGTTGGGGTTTGGATGTTGGGGAAATGATGGAGGTGTAATGGTTGTGGAGGATGGAAGATAGAGGAAGAAGAATATGAGGGAAGGTAGGGGAAAGAAAGAAGAAGAAAGAAAACGAGGGCTTGTGATTTCTTTCCCTTTTTTCTTTGAAAAAAAAAAATGTGTTTGTGTGCAAGTATGTGTGCTGTAACGTGAGTGAGTGAGGGAATAGGGGATTTTGGGTTTCTTTCACTTAGTTATAAGAGTGTGGGTAAGTGAAGGGGTGTTAGTGTAATAGGTCAGCTAGTTTAGGAATTTCACATATAAAACCATTTAATATATATATATATATAACATCCAATAAATGTACATATTTAATTAAATCATCATGCAATAATTCAAATACAGCCATCACCAAATTAATTAATGATGATTAAGGCCAGTCATCACCTTGCACTCAAGTTATCACCTTAAGGGTACTAAGACAATTAGCATAATTAGAAATCTGGGTGTTACACATGTTGTTTCTCGTTCAAGCATAGAAGCTGTGTACAAGAGCCTAGCTTCTGTGATATATGGCTAAACTTTTCTGGATTTGAACTCTACTTGGTGAACTACAAGCTCCAATCATCGCCACACCAAGGGTGTATTATGGCAATTTATGTGTTGTTTTACTTACAGCCAATCCTATTCTTTACTCCGAGTCAAAACACTTTGAGCTTGACTTACACTTCATTCGTGATCATGTGGCAAAAGGCAAAGTTCACATTAGTCATATTCCTAGACACGCTTAGCTTGTAAACATCTTCACCACAGTAATTTCTTCCTCAACTTTTATTAGTTTCAGATCCAAAATTATGAGGATTGGGGATGCTCAATCCACGAGTTTGAGGGGAGATATAAGGGATAGTAAAGTTAATCTAGCAGGATTTACTCATGTGTGTGATTGAGGCTTAATTGAATTAATTATAGTTTGTTATCATTGTTGTAATTGAGCTGTATGATAACACCATGTATATAAAGTCTGTAAACTCAATTGTTAATCATCAAGTAAATTCATTGTTCAAGGAATAACTGTTCTTTTTCATCCTTTTAAACTCTCTTTACTTCCAGCCTTGGCTTTGGTACCTAGACTTTAATACTACTTTTATCCAATGGTCATCCATATTGTCCAATGGTAGATAGGTTCATAATTGCAATGAGCATATTTTATGATGATTAAGGGTAGAAATGGAAAGGAAAAATGTAATCATAGTTGTATATTATAAATGGACATATATCTGAAGCATTAAAAAGTAAAAAAAATGTAGTTATTTTGAAACAAAATGAGAAATTACTTTTCAGATGAAAGTAGCATATCCGGTGCCTGAATTAGTGACTAATTCCATCGAGCCATAGGAGCTCACAGACTTGGTTTTTATCTTTGAACATGAGACTTTCTTCATATACACCGCTAGAAGTTACTTTAGAAGCATTTTTATGGTATTTAACATTAAATTGTGTATTGAATGAGATTTTATGGTTATGACTCAATATGTCAATTACTTTAAAATAAGTTTATTTTTACAACAATCATTTAAGAAAAATGTTTCAAACTATTTAAATATAATCAAATATAAATGTGAATTTGGTTTTTTGACATCATACATCATGAAGGAAATATAAATTTTAGGAATAATGTTATAACTAACTAATCTAATATTTGGAAAAAAAAAGTTATGATTACTTTATTTAAATAATTTTTTGTTATTAATTTAAAAATGTATAGAAAATGAGATTACACATTACAATTAAAGGTCTTTATCAACAAATACAAAAGCGTTGTCTAAGAAAAAATTTTAACATACGTCTTCATAATCTCAAATAAATATACTTGAAGTGCATACCATGAAAAAAATTTAATATAAACCATGATTTGCTATGCACATTTTATATTTTAATAAAAAAAATAAGAGTATAAAATGCTTATATAATTAAGGACTTAATTTTGATACAATGACGATTTAATAGAATTTTATACTGTCATCCAGTCATATATTGTCACATGAACAATTATAGTCAATTCTCACACCAACGCCATATAGGGTAAGACTTGAATTAATGACATTGTAAAACTTTTTTACAGTATTAGTACGTTAAAATTAAACTCATAATTTAATGATAATGTACTATATTTTGATTTAAAATAAATTTATTTTCATATACTGTAAAATTATTAAAAAATATATAATTTCTACATGATATAAAATATTTTTCATTATTAATTATTAAAGTGTGTTCATTATTAATAATGAAACATATGAGAAGATCGTACAGATTGAGTTACATAAATTTAAAACGATGAAAAGAATTATGTAACATTTTTTAAGAATATGAAGTAGGTATTACAATTTTATTTGATTATGAGAAGAAATTTAAAATAAAATCAAATAATGTATGTTCAAATATTTGTTTTGAGTGATGAAAATGTTTTTTTTTTATGTGAAAGAAAATTTTATTAATAGATAAACCTAATGAGACTTAGAGACTTACAAATCAAAAGAGTGAATAAGAAATAAATAATTTCGCATTCTAAACTAACAATCAATCTGTTGGTTTCCTTCCCACTTGGAGACTATCCGTGTCAAATCATCTTTCATAATGGAGACCAACACAAAATGTGTTGTAGTTTAAAGATTGTATTACTCCTCATTCGAGGATAAATCTAAACATTTTTGTATTTGTAAAGATGATCAAAAAAGAAAATTAAACACCCACAAAGGAGATAGAAAAACACTCATAAAGGAGACAAAAGAAGACATCTACAAAGGGGATGGAACAAAAGAAACAAAAACAATCTAATAAATGAAAAAAAAAAGGAGAAAAATGATAAGGCTGCCACTATAAAAGAAAGATGAAGCCCCCTCAGTAATACTCCACAAGATAAACCAAAGAAAAAAGAGAAAGAAAAGAAGGATTAGGATCTGCCTGCACATAGTTTTATGAAAAAGGTTTTATATTAAAATAACATATGCAATAAAAAGGTGTGTTTATTTGAAAAAATTCAATCAAGTTTTTAGTATACAATATTATTATGCATAGCACTAGTGAAATGCTGGTTAAACTAATAATTGTTATTTTTAATGGTTATTGCTAATATGACTCAAACGTAACACTTTTTATCTCATGTGGATCTCATGTTATATGAAAACTATTTTGTTTTTTATCTTGTTAAACATCAATGTTTCTAGTTAGAAGTTATATATAAATAAAATCTAAATCAATTCAATTAGGATTTTCTTTTAAGTGGAAGGAGCCGGTAGATATTATTAGACCATCAAAGAATTACAACCCAAGTATTCTCAACCCCGTTTCATGCATGTTTAGCCAAATGGTGTGCCTCTGTGTTTCCTTCACGTCTGGTATGCATGCAGGAAACAAATAAAAGGTGTCACTAATTCTGAGACAATCATTAACAATATATAGAGCAAAAGTAGGAATCAAGGATGGTCTTCTTTATTTTGGGTGGCTCAAATAACTTATAAACAATTGCTCTCTACTTCTACTTCTATCATTCATAGCCATAGATCCTTAGCGAACTGGAGGCCTAACCTCAATCCCAGGCATTTTGCAATACCTTCACCTAAATCACATTGAATGTCCCGCGTTGTAGCAGCCATCATGGTGCTCCTCTCATTTCAATTTGGATGATTAAACAAAAATAGAGTTTTTGCATGTAAAGTGTAATGCATCTATATAAAATTAGAATTGATTTTTTAAAGCCAATCAAATTGGTAGTATTTGTTAATAAACTTGATGGTGTTAGCAAATAGGACGAAATTGGACACACATTTGTGGTTCATGCATGATGCGGATTAAACAAAATTAAATTAATAATTATAGTTACACAAATAAAAAAATAACCATTACCAAGCAATTTTCCCTAGGTAATTGGAACAACAATTATATTTTTGGCAATTTGTCACATTATCAAGGGAAAAACCCTTGATAATATAATAAATTAATTTATTATTTGTTATATTACTGAGGGAATTTCAATTATCCACTGCAAAATGAATAAATCCATTTATAATGATTTAAAATTTCAATTACTGAGGGAATTTCAATTACCACCTTACCAAGTTTAGTCTTGCCAATATTAAAATTTAAAATCACATAAATAAGTTGAAATGGAAGTGACGCTCATGATGAATGTAAGGACGACTGTGATAAATTTAAAATCCTATGTCACTGCGACGTGGTTTTTCCCGTGATGAAGATGGCTGTGATGCTCTTCCTCTTAGGAATAACTGCCACTGTGGAAGCTCGCTCCTTGCTTTGATCCAAGCACCTTCTTCAGTGCATCTCAACGCTGATGCCAATTGCTTTTTGTCAAATCCGCAACCACAACCTTCACGGTGTAGCCCGGATGATCCCGTTGAAACCACCTTCTCCGCTGATCTTGCTTTTCATTTGAAGAAATGCTAAATAAATTAATGACACAAATTAAATAAAAAGCTACTTGGCCATGCACTTTGTTTTGTGCATAGTGGTCAAATATCGGATACATATGCTAATAATAACCATATTAACTAATTTTCTATTATTACAAAAAAAGGTAAAGTGTAACTAATATTTATTTTTCAAAATAAAGTATCCTTTATTAATACTTATAAATATTATTTTAATCAATATTATTTTATTACTGCCACTGTGGCTTTATAAAATAAAGTATTTATATTAATACTTATAAAATAAATACTTTAATCTGTTTGGTTTAATTTTTAAAATTTTACTAAATTAAGAGAACAAACTATTAATAGTAATAATAAATTGTAATATTTATTTTATAAAAACAAAAATTATATTTTTTTCTATTTTTAATTTTAGAATATTAATGTGTATAAAAATAAAAAATTGGGTTAGTATTGTATATAATAATAAATTACAAATAACATAAGAAGAGTTTGTTAGTTTTACTGTAGAAAATATATATTAATATTCTGAAATTAATACTTGAAAAATAAATATTTGTATTTTTACAGAAAATGAAAATTATAAATTATTATAACTACTAAAAATTTATTAAAATTGAATGCATTTACAGTGCAATTTTTTTTTTATATATTTTCATCCAATCGAATCCTTTATGATGTAAAGCTTTTGAAGTAGACAGGAAAGAGTAAACTTTTTTTTTTAATAGATATGACAATATATAATTGAATAACTTATGAAAAACTATTAATGTTTCAAAATTAAACACATTAATTAAATATATTATTAATAGGAATACTAATTTATGATAATCAGTTTATAAAAATAAATATATATAGCTTCTAAGCTATAAATTTTAGTGTGTATATATATATAGTAAAACCACAAAATTCTTCATACTATGTTATTTGTGATTTATCTTTATATACTTTATTAACAAATAATTTATATTTTTATAGACATTAATATTATAATAGTAAAAGCTGAGAAAATACATAATTTTTATTTTTAAAAAAGATATGATAAATTATTAAAAATTAAAATGATTAAAAAAATATTATAAGCCACATATGTTTTATTTTGTAAAAATAATACACACACACACACACACACACACACACACACACATATATATATATATATATATAAGTCTTAATAAAGGATGTTTTATTTTAAAATAATAAAAATTAGATAATAAATTAGTTAGTAGGGTTGTTAGTGGCACCCATTACATATTTGGGGGAGGAGTGTCATATGAGAATAATGGGATGGAGTGTTTTTTTTTTTTCAAACCTCAACGGTGTATCTTGTTCTTTATCCTTTTATTATTTAATTATAGATGAAATGTTCCATTTATAATGCATCTATTCTTTTTTAAATTTAATTGTTTTAATATATCACGCACAGACAGATAATCCATTTGTGATTTGAATATTAGAACAAAATGTCAACAATATTTCGTTTTTCCATTACAAATATCCATCTGTAACTGGCTAAAACGAAACATTGAGTTACATTAGCCTTATTGCAGACAGAAAATCTGTATGTAGTGGGCTTTACTAAAGTGCAGTGCTTCATTAAACTTATTAGTAATCACTGACAAAAAATCCGTGCGCAATACTGAAAATATGCTTTAAACTACATGGAGCCCCGTCTTCCTCCCTGCATCTTTCTTTCTTTTCTTTCTCTTATTTTTCTTTCCTTTATGCTCCCTTCCACCGTTGGTTACTTTTCATAGCCTCCATGCCTCACTAGAGCCACCATTGTGTTCCTGGTATTGTTCTCTTACTTTTTATTTGGTCCTTTTTTTTTTTTTTGTTTCCATATCAATGCCGAAAATTGTTAGTTTAAAATGGAATGCTTAGCATTGTACAGGAGTACTGTTAACCACACCAAACTGAAAGGTAAGTAGCACTCCAATTGCAGCAGCTAACAAAAACCGCCTCAAAATAACTATGTGGCGATGGTTACTTTGGCATTTTTTATTGGATCCGCAGATAGTGGGGGTTTTGCCGTAGCTTCTGTAAAAGACTTATATTCACAAAAAACGTAAAATGAAAAAAGGGCCAAAACCGACGTCATTTCAATTTTTTTACCAAAAAAGAAAAAGTTTTGAATGATAATTGAAAATTTGAAACTGAAAAAGGTTTAATTTTCCCTTGCAATGTTATTTTCTTACATACGTTAGGGATTGATATGAAAATATTTCATCCTTTTCATTTGTTTCAGTTAACGTCTATGTTCCTGAGGATAGGGTGACTAATCAACATCAATTGGTTATGAATTTGTTGAATTCCGGAGTGAGGAAGATGCTAACTATGAAAGTATTACTTAGTTGAGTGCCGTGGTCATATTATTCACAAAACATACTAATCTCTCTAGAAGTGTATTTGCTGCTCACTAATGTTTGACTATTTGAATATGAGGGGGTTTTTCGTTTGGATGAAGAAAGTAGGAATTCGAAGAAAGGTCTTGCACGTTCTCATTTTGAGTTAATGGATCAACAATGGTAGACATGAGAACTTGTGAATGAAGAAAAATGAGAATAAGCAAGAAGAGGAGTGGGAGGATTAAAATGCAACAAGCAGGGAAAATTGATACCATATAATAGAGAATTGAAATGATGAAATAAACTCTCTCATTGAAATGAATCGATGGAAGGTCTTATGTACTACAAAAGTTGCAAGAGTCTCTAACAAACTCATATCAAAATAGAAACGAACTCTAACTAACAAAATTAATTGACTAATCTAACTGTTGAAATTCATGGTAATGGAGAAAGAGATAAATAGATTTGAGAGAAAAATTGAAATATCAATTTTAATAAGATGAACAAGTGATGTAATACATGTCATGTGAGCCTTATATAGACTCATGAGGTAAACTAACTAATAACCAATTCCTAACCAAATGTCAATGCAACAACTCTAACCAATTTTCACTATCAATCATATACTCTAGCACCCTCCTTAGGAGGCTGGAGGAGTACACTTACTTTCGTATCTTTAGTTTAGGATGAAAGTGCATTACAATTGAAAATGAGAAAATATAATGAGATAAGTTGTAATCACATTGCCAAACAAAGAAAGTCCCAATCACACGAAAATATGAAACTAAAATGAGTTGACTCATTGGTGTGCACATTGGTCAAAAGTTTCACTCCTCAGATTGCTCCATGGCCTCCAAATGTGAAGAAACCCAAACTTGGAAACAATAACTTAACCACTCAAGAAGAAGCTAAATAATATAAACCTTAACTACTTAGCAAACGCAAACAACCTGAAAATCTCTTAACCACCACAAACAGAAGGTAATCAACCATGCTTAATCATTCATAGCAAAAGCAAACCAACGCTTAACCACCTAAAAGGTAGAAGCTAAAACAAATATCTTAATCATCAAGAGCAGAAGCTACAATTTTATGCTTAACTATCCAATATAGAAGTAACATTAAAAAAAATAAAGGCATTAATAACCAAATATCCAAATCTGTCCACAAATCACTAAACATAAAACTAAATCCAGATCAAAGAACCACCAAGGTGCGAATAACTCCATAATCCCTTTGTCAAACAATCCATCAACCATGTGATACGCATTAGATACAAGTGGAACCAAAACTGATGAGAAGAATCAAATACGATGCACTGCAAACACAAATGTAAAAAAAAAAAAAAAAAAAAAAACTGCAAACAGACAAGTTAGGGATGGCAAAAGGGTGAGTAGGGGCGGGTTTTAGCTCAACCCGATCCAACCCCGCACCTGCCCCTGCTTGCTATTATTCTCAAACACCTACAAAATTGTTGTAAAAAACCTAACCCAACCAGGTTGGATTAAAACCCTAACCCTACCATGTTGGGTCAGGGTGGGTACATGTGAATCAGGTAGAAATTGTCATCTTTAAAACAAGCTTGATCGCAGTATGAAAATTAGAGAACCAAATTTGAAATGCAAAGAACTAGTTTCGGACCATCTAAGAATCAAACACAAATTTTATAAGTGGCATTGAATTTAAAATCTTGAATAATAGAACCTTCAACAGCAAACATAGATCGAATGGCATCACTCTGAGGAAGATGATCTCAACAATCTTAAAAACACTAAGCCTAAACTTTATTTAATCATTAATCCATCGTAGAATATCAACAAAACCAGAGTTGCACAGCAAGCAAAGATCAAGAAGAACCAAAGTTGAGTCAGGTTTGAATCTTAAACAAAAAATTTAACAAATGCAAAAAATTCGAATCTGACCTAAACGGAAAGAACAAATAAATAGAACCAGGATCCTCAAATTAAACTCTATGCGATCTGAAACCAAAGTCGATAGAGATTCGACAAAGCACTAGCATAGAGCTAATCCAGGACCAAAATGGAGAACAATGCTTGCAAACACGACTAGCATAGCAAAAGTCCACTAGGGATGGGCCATGCCATAGGAACAATAAAGAACCTGGTTGAATGACCACTCTCACTAGGGACCAAAGCAATGAAAAATACGAGAGCCACTACAGGAATCAAGCTTTTTGCCATCAAAATCCATTGGTGAACCAGAGATTGAATCACCGTGCTCGAGATGAGCTTGAAGAAGGTAGACCTAGCAGATGAAATCACTGCAAAGGTCCAACAAAGCGCCATCGTTCTAATGTCGACAGCATCAGAAGTGGCTTCATATTGTAGAAACTCATTGAAAATGCAAGCAATGTCAATTAAAGGAACCATATCTGAAACCATGAAGGAAGAACCACATCTAATATGAATCGAATTTTAGAGTGAGAAAGGAATGAAGGATTTTGCGAGAGTTGAGAAAAAGGAAACAAAATAATGTTTAAATGAAAGAAAATGTGAGAAGATTTTCTTTATTTCTTTTTTAAGGGATTTGAAAGAGAAAGATGGAAGTGTGTAAAAAGAAAGATGTTTGGGTAGAGAGAAAGTATGAGGAAGTGGGCGAGAAAAATAGAAAGAAATGGGAAAGAAAAATTTTCTCTTCACAGAGAGCTAATTGCAATGGAAGAAAAAGAATTCAAGGTGGGTGTCATAGCTCTGATATTATGTTGAAATTCATAGAAATAGAAAAAGAGATAGATAGATTTGAGAAAGTGGGGAGAAAAAACTAAAATGTGAATTTTACTAATGAGGTGAAAAGGTATTATAATACATGCTTGTGAAGTGACCCTTCCGTAGACTCATGAAGTAAACCAACCAGTAACTAATTCCCAACTAAATATCAACAACTCCAACTGATTTCTAGTATCAATCATGTACTCTAGCACTAACGTAACTAATTAACTCACAACTTCTAAACAAGTTAAAGCAATGTGGACCAAATAATGTTGGCTTATGGGAGACACTTTAATTTGGAACGTACATTTTGGCTTTGTTTGGATTTATGGGTAGTAGTAAATTAGATATTTGAGTGAAATAACATGGAGTGGAGTGAAATAATTCTTCCATTCATTGTTTAGATATTTTTAATAATGGAATGGGGAAATATTTTATTTTATTATTTAGATATATCAATGGAAATGAAACAATATTGTTGTAATTATGAATTCCTTAATCATATAATACCCCTGAGTTGTAATAGAGTAATATTAGTAATAAGAATAAAGTAATTTTATTTTAAAAAAATTAGGTCAACAATTATATAGCACATTCCATTCCCTACAATTTGGGGAAAAAAAACAGAGAGATAGTAGTATTGAAAATGGGCTCCATTCATTTTATTTTGTCTAACTTCATTGTATCAAAATAATTAAGCTTGTTATAATTTTAATTTATAACCTTTCATCCTGTTCTACCCTACTCCACCATTAATCCAAACATCGCTTTCAGGATGTGTGCGATCTCGCATTGCCTGTGCAATAATTTATTGACCAGTTCCAAGAAATGGCAAAAGTAAAAATAAAAATAAATGACAAAATAGTAAGCTATTTATATGATATCCAGTTATAATGAATTTAGTATCCTCTGCATGTGCTGAAAATAGAAAAGGATTATTTGGGACCAATTTAATACTTGCCATGGATAAGGAAGAAGTTTTTTTTCCTATATATTCTTTATTCATTTTTGGCTGTTAGAAAAATCAGATGATGCTGAATAGATGCTTTTATATATATATATATACATTCTAATTAACATGAAGGGTCTATACCAAAAGTTTTTTATATGAAAGTAACATTAACAGGAAAAGGTGTGGGAGATAATATGCCAATATTTCGTATCCTAGCTAATCAGAAAGGGATGATATCCTAAACCTTCTACAGTAATTGCAAAAATTTTGGGATATAAGTAAAAAGGGAAGTAAAGTTTCGGTCTAAAGAACTGGACTAGAGTTTAAATTCAATACGTTAATATTTGTTACTGTAATTTTTAACAATAGCAATCTATGTTCCTTAATAATTTGGTATATTATTTAAAAGTTGAAATTTTTATGTAATAATTTTATAACAATCAAATTTATTATCTTACTATTTAATAATTATATACTTAAATAAAAATACTGCACATATATCATATCAAAATGAAATAAATCCTATCAAAATTATTATCAAACACATGTGTGTGTGTCTCCAAGATTTTTGTACTTTTGTCTCTGGGTTCATTTTGAAAGTTTCTCTCCACAAATTATATAATTTAAAAGAGTGGTCCTTAGCACTTATAGTTCGGAATTTCATCTTGATATAACCAAAAGACTCATATTCAAAGTCCAAGAAACTTCATAATAACATAGAATAGAATATTAGGCAATTTCTTTGATGCACCATAAACTATATATGGTGCATGATGCCGTGATTATATTTAAGCGTGAAGGTCACAAGTTACAGAAATGTGATTAAATTTTAGAAGTGATCATAGTTTGCATAATCCTAGAATTAAATGAAATTTTTAGGGTATCAGATAAATAAAATTTAATCACTTTTAAAATTAAAATTGTGGTTAAATATACTTTAAAAGTGGCTACCAACAAGTTATTGGACCAGTAGTAAGTAGTTTAGTCCTATATAATAAAAAGAGTTCAAATCATGGGCAATGCACTCATATGGAGGAGAGCATAGCTATAAATGCTCCATCCCCATAATTGCAAGAGTAGTCTCCTACAATTTATATATAAAAGAAATAATTAAAGAGTATAGATAATTGATATCATGGTAATATTATAAAATATATCTAAATTTTATTAAGAATCGGATAAAATATCCATATCACATGTTTCATGGTCTCTCTCAAATGCAAATAAAATGACCCTCAACATTTAATTTAATTATCTCATAAAAATTTTCACCACATTTTAACTCCAAATCAAATGTTCCCCCAATCACAAAATAGTAAAAAAGCCCATTATCTTTAATTTCTCTCAAAATATTGTAATGTAATTATATGAAGTTTTAATTAGTTGGATATTGTTGCAATATAGCCATGTAATACTTTTCGCTCGCGTATAGCCTACCCTCGTCACATTAGTTTTGCCAATATTAAGAACTAAGTTAAAACTAAACAGCAATGAAGCAACTGTATATGCAGCAAACCCGATGACCAGCACTTTGCGGAAAACAAAGTGATGGCCAAGTAGTAGCTTTTTATTTTGTGCCATTAATTTATTTAGCATTTCTTGCATATATGAAAAGCAAAGTCTAAGTGGCTTTGTCCCACATACATCAAGATCAGTCATTGGAACTTGCTCATCACTATACTTAGTGAGCACCAGCTCCAGGGAAGAACATGGGACCAGCTCCAGGGAAGAACATGGTTTCATCGGCACATCTATTACACGTGTGAGTGTATGTTTCCCTGTTCACTTCGCAAATGCACTTGCCCTCGCAAGGTGGATCGCATTCTTTCCCCCCACAAATGCAAAAGGAAGTAGGAAATGATAATGAGCAAAGAATGCATGAGTCAAGTGGGGATTTGACAAAGTTATTGGCTTCAGCGTTGGGAAGCACTTCCTTGATGAAGGATCTTGCATCAAAGCGAGCTTCCATGGTGGCAGTGATTCCTAAGAGGAAGAGCATCACAGCCACCTTCACTAACACCTTCATGTTCAACTCCATCTCTTTCTCTCTCTTCTCTGTTTCGCTAGCTAATTATTATTTCTTTCTTAGTTGTTATGAAAATGCATGCAGCTACACACGCGCGTCTATTCATAGGCAAATCTGAAGAAGTGGAATTAATACAGTTGCGGGAAAATGATGTTTACATGAAAATAAACTAATACACGCGTCTATGAGAACGCATGCAACTACACACGCGTCTATTTCAACTCATGTGTTTTTATTATTAGAATTTTGTAAATAAAATAGTGAAAATATAAAATAAAAATTGAGAATGAGATTTTATTATTTTTCTGTATTTTTATAAAATTCTGAAATAAAAAATGCAGAAAATAATATTAGAAAATAAAAATAATAACTAAAAAACTCCTTTAATTTATATATTCGTCAACCAATATAAATTGAAGAAAGCATCAAATTATATTGGATAATTATCATCATAAAAGATAAGTTTAATTTTTGTCTATTATAAGTGTAAAACTCTACTAATTAAAAGTTGTATATTATTATTTAATTATATATAGTTAAATTAAAAATGAAATAGTTTCATTTAATATCTATTATTTTAAAAAATTATATAAATTAGAGGAATTGATTGGATGAGGAGAAACAAACCTCATATAAAAATTTTTGTGATGTGATTTGGTAGGAGTGGTTTTCAGGGACGTGTCCAAACGATCGAGTGTGCCCCAGTCACCATGTCCCCTCGCGTTGCACGCTTCCCTCGCGTCGCGCGCTGCTGTAAAACCAAAAAATCGATAGGAAGAAATTGTATTAAATGGTAGCTTAATTAATACAAGTTATAAGAGATTGTACTAATATACTCATATTTACCACTAGATAGGTATATATTTAGAGGTGGAGTTAGACCTAAATTTTAGGGGGGATCACTGTTAGAAAATAATGTACATCTAAAAAATAATAATATCTGTCTTTTAATTTTTAACGTGAAAACTTTAAAGGTATATATATATATATATACCCCCTAAGAATAAACCTCATGCTGATTTCTATAAAAAATGGTGCTGAATAAATTTATTTCTTAAGAGAAAAAATTATATTTTGTGGTCCTTACAAATAAAAATACAAGACAAGTTAGTTTATTCTCAGCATTTTGGTGAACTATTTGTTCTATTTATATTTTTTATTAACAGTTAATTGGAACTGTTTGTAAATTATTAAAAATTAATTCGTTCTTTCAATCATTAAAAATACTAAGAAAAAATCAACTTGTCCTATAACTTTCGTTGTAAGGAATCATGAAATGATCCTATTTTTCCTTGAAGAACCAATTTATCTTATGCTGGTTGTTATTTTAAAAGAAAAGACATATTCAAGAAACCTATATATGCAAAACCTACTGTTTATTACAATATTTAAATATCTAAGTAAGAAAAACAGGTTTATAAAAATTGATCACAGATATTTGAATTGCATATCTTGATTTGTATAGAAATAAATAATTAAAAAGAAAAATAGATAAAAAATTGAAATATTAAAATGTCAAACTTATTTAATTTTTTCTAAAAATAATGATATATCATTCTATTAACATATAAAAATTTTAGGGGTAAAAATTAAAAATTCCAAGGGTGGCACTGGCCACCTATGGAATACAAGAGAAGCCACCCTTGTATAAATTTTACTTAGCTTGAAATTTACATTTTATCCGATAATAAATAATGGTATGTCAATATGAGTGGTCATGAAAATTTAAATTTACACTTCTTGAGATTTAATTCTATTTTGTCCCAATAAAAATTTAAAGAATAAAAATCATACCAATTTTCTTTATTTATAATGATATTTTTCTTTTCATCATGTTGTTTATGTAAACTTTAAAAAAAATCAAAAGATCTATTTTTCAAAATAAATAACTCAATAATGTCTCATAATTATTAAATTTTATATATGAGCCTTACTTTGTAGAATTATAAATATATTTATACCAACTTATTTTACAATGAAAATAAATTACTTGAATTATAAATATATACATAATCTTTAACTACTATCTACATAATTTTAAATATAACTTTATAAGCTCCATATGATACATTTTTTTATAGCTTTATATTTTTAAATAATTTAAATTATAATTAATTTTTTATTTCTATTTCTTCCATTTGTATATTTTTTATTCATGAAAATGTGTATAGAAATGGTCAAGTGGCTAGAGGTTTACTTGCCAAATGTGAATATCCTAGAAAATAAAAAAAAAAAGTTGATTTCACACATATTTTAATAGATACTCACTCCGTTTTAGAATAGCTGTAAAAAACCAAACAACAGACATATTAAGAAAAACAAAACATATCCTGATAAATGTAGAAAATTATGAGATGACAAAACTAGCCATATATTTAAAACAAACTTCCATTGTGTAAAGGATAGTAAGCTAATCTAGCTTGAACTAGTCACTTGTGTAACCAAGACTTAACTAAATTAATTTTATTGTTATCATTGTATATGCTAACAGCATGTATATAAAGTCTATAAACCCGGTTGTTAATTATTAAGTAAATCCATCATCATTCATAGAATAACTCTCGTCAACCTCTTCTTCATCCTCTTAAACTCTCTTTACTTCCAACCTTGGCTTTAGTACCTACATGGTATCGGAGCTATTATGTTGTAATGGCTACCCCAAATTCTTCTCAAACCTCACAAAACACTACCTCTACAAATCAAGCTCTAATATAATAAAGAATTTCTCAGTTCTAGTTGCACTAAAGTTGGATAATGAAACCTTTCTACCATGAAAACAGGAAGTTGAAGCTATAATTGAAGGCTATGATCTCCACAACCATATCTTCAAAGAAGGAATTTTGAAGAAATTTTCCACAAATGAAGATCATGCCACCAATACAATCAGCAGTGAGTACCAACAATGGAAGAAACAAGATTCACTACTAAAATCTTGGCTATTAGTATCAGCACCGCAACCATTCACTACAAGACTTGTAGGATGTGATTTTGCATATCAAATTTAGGATCGCTTAGGAACCAATTTTCCATCATACACAAAAGCAAAGATCAGACAATAACAACAAGCTTGGAAACACAAGGATGGAAGGTTCTATAAGTGACTACCTACTGGAAATCAAGAAATTTGTTGATTATTTAATGTTTGTAGGTGCTGCTATGAATGATTTTGATCCTATAGATGCTATATTGAGGGGTTTAACTGAGGAATATCCTCCTTTTATTACAATAATTAATGCTATATTTGACCCATTTTCTACTGGAGAGCTTGAGGCATTGCTCATGACTCAAGAAGAATTGCTTGAAAAATAAAAAGAACAGTCATGGCATAGTCCATGCTAATCTTGCACAACATAATTCTTTTGGCAGAGGTCATACTCCAAAGGTTCTCATGGCGTAGAGGTCATTTTGGACCAAATGTTAGACCTCAATAGTTCAAAGGTCCAGGAAATGGTCGATTTGGCAGGGCCAATGGCAGGTTTTCTTTAACAAATGGGCTAACTTGTCAAGTATGTGGCAAGATTGGTCATATTACTACGAGCTGTTGGTATAGATATAATCCCAATTACAACAATAGTCAAGGCTTTGATGGAGGGTTTCAGTCTTAGGTTGTTAACCCTTGGGCCAACCTAGCACAAAGCAATGTCTTGGCCATTCAAGCAATTATTCATGATTGAATTTGGTATCAAGACTCTGGAGCCAATCATCATATGACACTAGATTTGTCAAATCTCATAGAGATCAAGGATAGAGTATAATGGCTCAAAAAGGGTGATTGCTGGTAACGATACAGTTTATTAATTCAGCATGTTGGAAATTCTATTTTTAGGCATCCTTCTAATCCTCATACATTCAAATTTAATAATCTTCTTCATGCCCCTAATATTACTAAGAATCTTTTGAGTGTTCTTCAATTATGTAGAGATAACCATGTATATTTTGAATTTCATGCTAATTCATGTTTTGTCAAATGTCAGAAAATCAAGGAGACTCTTTTCCAAGGTACTTATAATACCTTAAGTCCATGTGTCCCTAGACAAGTATGGTAGGCCATAGGGCCTCCTGAGATGCACTCGTGTTGCCAAAAAGGCCTCAAAACCACCAAATTCATGTAAAATGCAGAATAGACCTATTGCTGTCAAACATGCTTGCTAGGCAAGCCTTTCTCCTCGTTAAGCAAGCCTTTTGCTCAAGGATTGCTCTCTGGAGTTTGGTGAGCTTGACAAGCGAGGCTAACATGCTTGCTAGCTAAACCCTTTTTCTTCTAATAGGGTTCTAGAACTTTTGTGAGCTTGTTAGGTGAGGCTGAGAGCTTGCTAGGTAAAGCTGTTTTCTCTTGGATTGGTTTTGGTACTAGTTGAGCTCACTAGGCGAGGCTTATAAGATCACTAGGCGTCCTCGATACTAGAATAGTACAAAATGAAACAGTTTTGGTTTTTAATACCCTAACTCTTTTTGAAACCCTTACCCCTTTAAACCCTCATTAGCCTTTTCTCTCTTAACCCCACTCAATCTTACCTCATCCAAACTTCAAGGGAAGAAATTTGTGATAGATTATGCCTTCTTTCTCTCAGTTCTTTCGTGTTCTTGTGTAGGTTGTTGTGTTTCTCATTATTGTCAAGCAGGGGTACTCCCCCAACCCTTTTAGAGTTAGTTTAGAGTTGTTTAGAGGTTATCATAGAATTTATGGTTTTTGTTGTGGTTATGGTAGACATTGGTGCCACCCTCGCTCCATGGAGCTCCTTGGTTGTTGCCACCACTAGTTCTTCCCTCTAGGTAAATGAGTTCAATTCTGTGGCCTTTGGTTTGGTCATTATAAATATTTTCCTAGATCTATGGCTTAAATACATGATTTTAAAGGTTATTTCAAAATTATTATAAACTATTAATAATTTTGTTAAGTTTATGAAATCATGGTTTCAAGTGAGCATGAAATATTTGTATTAAGAAAACTCATTGGACCATTATGCCGCCAAAATGATTTTACGAATAGCTGGGTTATGAATATGAATATATGGAGATGGCTTGAATATTTAAATGATTCCAAGAATAGTATATTTATAAAATGTTTCTTACAAAATACAAAGTTAAAGCCCAGGTATAAGGTTTAGAGAAAATAATTAGTTTTTCATGATTTTAAGACTAAAAGGTAGCTATAAAGAAACAAATAGTAAGTTAACGGCTGTGAGAGATTGTTAACCTTGGTACCAAGTTATCCCCTAAAGGATAGCTTCAACCTAGAGTATTCAGAGATGGAAATTAGTTAGGTGTCTAAATTTAGGACCTTGTGAGATACCCATGAAGTTAAGAGTAAATCCATATATTTATATTGTTATGCCATATATGTTATGTATAGCTAGAGATTTCTGTTTCTCTATTAGACCACTGTTATTTATGATTTATAAAGATTACTAATTTTGAGTTAATATGTATGTTAGTATGAAAATTGTTTAATTTTACAGCTATTGCATTGTTTATTATGATTATATGTA
The DNA here is from genome assembly GCA_031216105.1 of Dalbergia cultrata. Taxonomy (NCBI): domain Eukaryota; kingdom Viridiplantae; phylum Streptophyta; class Magnoliopsida; order Fabales; family Fabaceae; genus Dalbergia; species Dalbergia cultrata. The sequence goes on along the minus strand of CM062353.1, from coordinate 20,502,479 downwards.
TCCTTGTTGTTGTCCCATAAGGGGGTTAAGGTGAGAATTTACTCATTGAGTTTTAGATAAAACTCACCTCTCTTCTTTTTCCCCTTACAGACACAGTAGCTGTTGTAGGTCCTTCCTCCTTCTCCTCCCTAATAGCACTAGAGTATTTTAGTTGGTGAACTTTACTTTGAAGTGAAGTATTTTGCTTTTATAGAGTGCTCCAGTGATAGTGCAAGCAGGGTCTTGGACCATAGATGATTTTGCATTTTGTACACCATGATTCATATTTCTTTATGTATTTAAAATGATATAGTTTTCATGATTCTTTTGTATAGAGGAACTTGATATATTTTGTATTACAATTATAGATTCACACTTCATTTATAAAAAGGATCATTTATGTTCATTATGATTTTGAAATGCAAGTTGTTTTATATTTGGAGATGGATTTTATAATTAAAATATGCATATAGTACAACTCAACGACCATGAGGTTTACGTGGGGATAGGATTCCTCATGAACAGGTCATGTTTCCAAATTGGATAGTGACAGTACCCCTATGATAGGTCTTTATAAATTCACCAGTCTCATACTTGCTGCTTATGACAGGGCTACCAAAGTTGTTGTATTTCTATCCTTAGCCAAGTTGGATGATACTTTTGCCTTGTAGCACTCATGGCTTGGTCACCTTTCATCTTCTATTGTTTCTAGAATTCGTAAAGATTGTAATATTCCTTTTTTCTTAATAAAAAACTATATATATGAGTCTTGTTGTATAGGAATGTTCCATCAACTTCCCTTTGTTTCTTCCACTGCACAATATAATAAACCACTTGAGTTAGTATATGTTGACTTTGGGGTCTTTTCCTTGTATCAATGGAGTCAGATATTTTGTTCACTTTATTGATTCCTCTTCAAAATATACTTGGTTATATCTTTTACAATCTAGATCTCAGTTACATAATGCTTTGTTACATTTCCAACATCACATAAAATTAGAACTTAGTACTAAAAGAATGGCATTTCAAAGTGATAATGCTAAAGAATATCTCAAATTATCTAAGCATTTGCAGGCTTAAGGCATCATACAGATTTTCTTTCTTATATACAGACCAGCATAATCATGTTGCTATGAGAAAGAATAGGCATATAGTGGAAATGGGGTTGACAATTTTAGCTAGAGCATCCTTAACACTTTCTTTTTAGAGAGAGGCTTACCTAACAGTAGTCCAGCTCATCAATTCTTTACCCACACTTGGGATTGATAATTATTCTCCAATTGAAAGGTTATTTCATAAGAAACCTTCCTATGACTTTCTTAGAGTTTTTGGTTGTTTATGCTTTCTATTCACTAGGCCCTTTAACAAGCACAAATTAGATTTGATATTTACTCCATGTGTCTTCCTTGGTTATGGAACACAATACAAAGGCTATAGATGCCATACACCGGCTGGAAAAGTCATTATTAATAAGAATGCCATTTTTTATAAGTCTAATTTTCCATTTAAAACTAATCCTCCTCTGTACTCCTCTGCTCCAGTAGCTTCAGAAGCTGCTACATCATCATTAGTGCCTTGTATTCCCTTAATTCCTAAAAATTCTAATCTAGTTCATAAGCCAAGCCAAACTATAGAACCCCTATTGCCTACTTCACCCACAATTCCTATATCTAGAATTCATATTGAGTTGCCTTCTATGCTTGCTACACCAAAGAATATATTTCTAGATCAATTCCTATGAATGATCACAACATGTAGACCAATGCTAAGGCTGGAATTTTCAAACCAAAAGCCTTTCAAGCTGGTTTAGAACCTACTTTAGCAAAACAAGCCTGAACCATCCCTTATTCAAAGCAAGCAATGAATGAAGAATACGTTGCCTTGATAAAGAATAATACCTGGGAACTGGTTGAATTACCTCTAAATAGATCTGCTATAAGTTCAAGATGGGCATGACTCTCTTTAAAAATATAATGCTCGATTAATAGCTCAAGGCTTCAGCCAAATACTAGACTTAGATTTTATAGAGACATTTAGTCCTATAGTTAAACCAACCTCCATTCGTATTTTTTGGTCCTCGGCTGTAATAACCTAGACTCCAGTGATGCAGATGTTGTCCACTTTGGGGACTCGTGCCCTTATGGGTGTGCTTTTCCCCCTTCATGGAGGAAAATATGTCTGTATGGGAGCACATCTACATGAAAAGGTATCCACATAGTTATAAAACATGCTTTATTCCCCTCTGCAATCGATGTAGGACTCGCTTCACCCCTTATGGGAGCCCAGCATCCTCACTGGCACATCAATCTCAAGACCAGCTCTGATACCATCTTGTCATGTTTAGGCGGTACGTATCACTGTCCCTTGTGTAGGTGTAACAGCCTAGATACCAGACATGTAGCTATTGTCCGCTTTGGGGCCTTGTTCCCCTCACGGGTTTACTCATCCCCTTTGTAGGGAATAATGTGTATGCATGCTTCATTCACCTCCCCAGCCGATGTGGCACTTACCCCACCCCCTTGTGCCCTTGTGTAGGCCTAATGTCTTCACTAGCATAGCGATCCTGGGATCAACTTTGATACCACCTGTAACAGCCCAGACCTTGGACAATGCAGATTTTGTCAGCTTTGGGGCCTTGTGCCCTTCAAGGGTTTGCTTTTCCCCCCTCATAGGGGAAACACTATCTACATGGGGAAAGTATCTATATCCTTATAAAGCATGTTTCGTTCTCCTCCCCAATTGATGTGGGACTCTGATGATACAAATATTGTCCGCTTCGATGCCTCGTGCCCCTCATGGGTTTGCGCTTCCCTCCTCATAGGGGAAAATAAGTCTAGATGGGGGAGGTATTTGCACCCTTATTAGGCATGCTTCGTCCTCCTCCTCAACTGATGTGCCCCTACAAAAGTCTTCAAACCTATCCCTAATTGGTTTTAGTGATTTTGATTAGGGCTCTGATCAAGATGACCCAAAATCTACTAGTGGTTACTATTTATTTCTTGGCCCCAACTTGGTGTCTTAGTCTTTGAAGACATATGTTGTAACACCCTAATTATTAACCTCTTATGCATACGTCATAATTGACCAATTATTAGATTTCTTATATTTTGATTTCATATGTTTAGGCTTTTTTCTTTGAAAATACTTTTAGCAAAAAATAAAGAATAATTTTTTTTGAAACTTAAAATCATAGTTTCAAAACTTGAACCAGTGATCGACTCGGTCGAGGTACCGGGTCATTGGGTCACTGGTTCAATCGGTGGGTCAATGGTCGAAAGAAATATATAAAACTATATAAAAATTTAAATAAAATATAATAACATAACAACTAATTAATAATTTGACACTTTTTAAGGGCTCCAAATATAAAAACATAATTAAATAACATAAATTCATAAATATTGTTTTCTTTTCACAATCACAAATCACAATTAACAAGTTCAAAATATAATTGCACAAGTAAACTCACAAAGTTTTAAATCACAAACTCACAAGTCATGACAATATAAACAAATTTATTGGATTTTTCTAAAAGTCAAATTAGAATATTATTTTTTAGGATTTAGATAAAAACATCATTTAGCCCAAAAAAAAGCCAAAAAAAAACTGAGTCGACCTGGTCCGATTCAATCAGCCGAGTCACCGGTTTTGATCCAAAACCGGCCGAGTCAAACTGGGTCACATCGGTTTTGATGCGAGCCCTATCCAAACAGTGGCTAGGATCGGTTTCATGACCGGTTCACCGGTTTTCCGAACCGGCCGATTTTTAAAACTATGCTTAAAATGACAAGAACCTCATTCGTAAGCACATAATATAAATTAATGCAACTTGTGAATAAAACCACATTCTATAACAATAAACATATAGGAGAACAAATCCTAGACGTAGAAAGCAATTTGACATCACAAATCATCACATCACCATATAATAGGATACTAGTATATTATAAAAAGGCATGAGTCCATGAAGGACAACCATACCTGATACCAGTCACATAAGACATAACATAAGACCCTAATAAAGAGCATGATATAAGTGAATTTAAGCTAAGAACTGGTACTAAAGCCCAGTCTCAAATACAGTTATTTATAATGTTGAGGAAATCTCAATACATAAAGGAAATATATAATAAAATCAGTAGTCTACATACTCTAGAATACTAGATAAAAGATATACAATGATATGACATCTAATCTTTGAGCATGCCCAATCTCCAAAGATTATAGGACTCAAGGGATTCCAGCATCCTGATCTGTGGGCTCATGTAAAGATGACACAGAAAATAAAAATGGGTGAGAATCCAAAGGAAATTCAGTTCATTGTAGTCACCTCTAGTCACTTCAGTTTAATTATAAAATAAGTGAACATGCTTTAGTTTATTTCAATTAGTTTGCAAATAAAGGTCTTGAAGTGACACATATTTTAAGTCTTGTGAAAATCCTTGATTTGACAAGTAATAATCTAGAGATCATAACATTATTAACACATTAGAATGCACATATAAAGAAACTTGCATGAAGAAGTAAAAGAATCAAGACATAACACTTTCTCTGTCACATTTGGTTAGTAGCTTTAATTTCTTTAATATATCACCCCCTCTCATGTCATCTTAACCAACCACATTACCGTCCTCGGTGATTTAACTGTCAACTAACCTCTAAATCACCTATCGCCTAGGATGAGCTCAACCTAACTAGCCATCGCTAGATTTAAATGAGGTTAAAGGAGAAAACCTTCACTTAACATTAACTTTAGCTTCTTGAATCTCATGTTCTAACATTATGAAAAAGTCTCCTAGATTATTAGGAGAAACAAACATACCCTTTATGTATATCAAGACAAAGCTTACATTTCCTTCATTTCATATTTCCATCACTTAACATTTCAAATAGAAAGTCACTCAAAGCATAACAAAAATGTGCTTAAACCAATTGCTGGAAAAAAGACCGGACTTAGCTAGCTTTCATCTAGTCACATATTCCAACAATAGAATCAACAATAACATTTCTAATACCATTCACATATAAATGTCCAAACTCACAACATCAAGATAATGTCGAATTTGGATAAACATATTCAACCCCAAACCAGAATTTTTACATTTCAAATCAAATGAAGTAGTTCAAGACTCCAAATGCGTGCTCATTACACCCCAACAATTGTACACAAAACACAAGTCAATGATGCAAGAAATCAAGTTCACATTGCCACTTTATGGAAAGAAAACACATGCTGGAAAATTTTCAGCAAACAACCTCATGTCATTAAACATTTAATAGCCAAGAAAACTCAGTTAAACTCCCAATAGTTAGAGTACTCAAGACTAATCAAGACTGATCATCTAGAACCCCAAATCATCACCAAGCACTTGAACTATAATTGCTGTAAAAATTTACAGCACTTAGTTCTTCAAATCACTTGAAAAGATACAACCCACAAGCATATGCCTATTGAATCACAACTCACAATTAAGTTCCTACACTTGAATACCCAATTCCCACCCTCAAAGACCATTTTTTCTGCATTAAAAACAGCAAAACACCATCTAACTTTAAACTATGGACAATGCTTGTTATTGCAATGTCATGAAAAGAAAAACACAACTCTTAAGCACATACTTAAAGAACCACAACACACAATTAAATTCCTATACTTGAGCATCTAATTCCCACCCTCATACATAATTTTTTCTGCATAATAACAGCCCCCTAAACCCATGCATTCAATGCTACAACAACCCCTCCTAAATGGCTAGAACGTACTAAAAATATGTTCAAGAAAATAACAAGGTTAAAGAGATAGGAGTTTTCTGCATATGTAACTATAAAACCCAACATAAATCTTTCATTTTTCTACCCCATTTAACCTCTCCAAACCAGAATTTTAGCAACAGTAGAGAAAGAATAAAATAGAGGCATGAAAGTGGCTTATGGGATGAAATTTAGCAACCAAACATTAATGTTCATAAGTCACAAACCTTAGTTAAACATTAGTTCTTTCACCATCATATCTTAGCTTTGTTTAGAAATTTTATCAAACATTTGGCATGTATCTTAAATCACTTTCGTGTTTCATGCTCTACAGCCCTAAACACACCACCAAAAGCTATATTTCCAAGATTTTATACATTAAAAACAAGGGGTTACAGACACAGATATATATATATATATAAATCAACCTCTTGAATTTCATCAAAATCACACCAAGAATATCATAAAAACATCATATAATTGGTTTGCCCATCACATGACCAAACACATATCTTAAAGTTTTCATTTTCTTGAATCAAACGCTACAATTTTCTCATTTCACTAACAATGATTCTCAAACATAATCAATAAATTTAATTAAAATCTAATTTAAGAACAAAGCTTAATAAGAACACAACAAACAAAGAGTGGAAATACAAAACCCCTATCAATGGAGAATGTTTTAAGGAGGGGTGGTCTTAAGTGTTCCAAGATATTGAAGAATAGAAAATCCCCTTCCTTTTCCATGAAGGTGGCTACAATTTTCCTCATAGAAAGGGGTAAGGAGTGAGTTTTGCCTCTTGCAAAGGAGTTGGGCTGGGTTAGTGTTGAGGTGGAGGTGGTGTTGTTGGGGTTTGGATGTTGGGGAAATAATGGAGGTGTAATGGTTATGGAGGATGGAAGATGGAGGAAGAAGAATATGAGGGAAAGTGGAGGGAAAAAAGAAGAAAGAAAATAAGGGCTTGTGATTTCTTTCCCTTTTTTTATTAAAAAAAATGAGTTTATGTGCAAGTATGTGTGTTGTAATGTGAGTAAATGAGGGAATACGAGGTTTTGGGTTTCTTTCACTTAGTTATAAAAGTGTGGGTCAGTGAAGGCGTGTTAGTGTAATAGGTCGGGCTAATTTAGGAATTTCACATATAAAACCATTTGATATATATATGTATATATCTAACATCTAATAAAGATACACATTTAATTAAATCATCATGCAATCATTCATATACAACTATCACCAAATTAATTAATGATGATTAAGGCCAGTCATCACCTTGCACTCAACTAATCACCTTAAGGGTACTAAGACAATTAACATAATTAGAAATATGGGTGTTACACATGTTGTTTCTCATTCAAGGATAGAAGCTGTGTACAAGAGCCTAGCTTCTATGATAGCTAAACTTCTCTGGATTTGAACTCTACTTTGTGAACTACAAGTTCCAATCATCACCATACCAAGGGTGTATTGTGGAAACTTATTTGTTGTTTTACTTATAGCCAATCCTATTCTTCACTCAAGTCAAAACGCTTTGAGCTTGACTTACACTTCGTTCGTGATCATGTGGCAAAAGGAAGAGTTCACATTAGTCATATTCCTAGACAAGCTCAGCTTGTAAACATCCTCAGCACGACAATTTCTTCCTCAACTTTTATTAGTTTCAAATCCAAATTTATTATGATTGGGGATGCTCAATCCATGAGTTTGAGGGGGGATATAAGGGATAGTTAAGTTAATCTAGCAGGATTTACTCATGTGTGTAATTGAGGCTTAATTGAATTAATTATCGTTTCTTATCTTTGTTGTAACTGAGCTGTATGATAACATCATGTATATAAAGTCTGTAAACTCAATTGTTAATCATCAAGTAAATTCATTGTTCAAAGAATAACTATTCTTCTTCATCCTCTTAAACTCTCTTTACTTCCAACCTTGGCTTTGGTACCTAGACATTAATACTACTTTTATCCAATGGTCATCCATATTGTCCAATGGTAGATAGGTTCATAATTGCAATGGGCATATTTATGATGATTAAGGGTGGAAATGGAAAGGAAAAAATAATTGTAGTTGTATATTATAAATGGACATATATCTGAAGCATTAAAAAGTAAAAAAAAAAAAAGCAGTTATTTTGATACAAAATGAGAAATCATTTTTTAGATGAAAGTAGCATATACAATCCCTAAACTAGTGACTAATTCCATCGAGGCATAGGAGCTCACAGACTTGGTTTTTATCTTTGGACATGAGACTTTGTTCATCCACACCGCTAGAAGTTACTTTTGAAGCATTTTTATGGTATTTAACATTAAATTGTGTATTGAATGACATTTTATGGCTATGATAATATGTCAATTACTTTAAAATAATTTTATGTTTACAACAATCATTTAAGAAAAATGTTTCAAACTATTTAAATATAATCAAATATAAATGTGAATTTAGTTTTTTGACATCATACGTCGTGAGGGAAATATAAATTTTAGGAATAATGTTATAACTGACTAATCTAATATTTGGAAAAACATTACAATTACTTTATTTAAAAAATTATTTAAATAATTTTTTGTTATTGATTTAAAAATGTATAGAAAATGAGATTACACATTACAATTAAAGGTCTTTATCAACAAATACAAAAGTATTGTCTAAGAAAAAAAATTGGCACACACATTGTAACATCCTAAATTTTAATCCATTCACGCTCGAGTCATGTGAAGGTTAACATTTAGTTATTACATATTAGTCTTATAAATTTTTCTGATAAGATAAGATATAAGGAAAATAATGCTAATATTTTTTTTAATAAAAATCAAAATTGAAGCCTTGTGCATAGATAAATCATATACAATATTTAATTCGTGAAAGCTAACTAATACAATCATAAATGTATACAAATCATCTGATGTTTAAATAATTTACACATCATAAATACATAGATAAATACAAACAATACGTCACAAATAGTAAATAAATAGCAACAACAATAAATATTATCTAGCTAACATTGGTCTGATAATTAATGAAGTAATTAAACTTCCAATGGAGTTATATATATAACTTATCTAAATAAGTCACCTAATCTAAAATACAATCCTAGCTATTCTAATAATCTGAAGTAAAATCCTATCTACTTTCCTTGAATGTGCTCCTCTAAATGGTTTGTAGCTATTTGTTCCTCATCTGGAGATGACACGGAAATAAAGTGGGGTGAGAACTCAAAAGTTCCCAGTAAAATGCACATAATAAGGTGTCATCGAAATCATCTCTAGCCACGTCAGGTTTATTTAAGAAAAAAGGTAAATAGATATATCACTTCTTTTAGTTTTCAAAAGACATTTGTTAGCCAAAGTAGGTGTAATTTTATATGTCTCTCCATACATAAAAGAAAATTATTAGTGCAATAAAGAAGTAATGCTAAGCATGAATAGATGCATGATGCAGGTATTATAGCAAGCTTCACTTCACTTCTATGAATTAACTTGTAAATGGTATGACTTGTCCTTTGACCTTAACCTTAAATCTTCAGTTAATCATTAACTTAAAACCCACAGTGGGCCTCCTTTCTGAAATCGTTGGCATCAACCTTAGAGTTTCAGTGTATGGTATTGAGCTCAAATCGACAGTCATCATCGTCCTGGGGTGAAGGGTAAAACTTTCTCCTTTCGAATTGCAGAAGGGTATAAAACTTTCTCCTTCCAAATCACAGAAAGGCACATTTAACCTTTCAACTTTTCTTATTTAATGCAGCACATGACATACAAAATCTTATGAATAACATGGGACATGCATTACATAAAACATAAGTAGAACAACTATATAATCAACATGATTTAGTAGCCTCAACACCACCACATTTCAAACGACATTATTAAGCATCAATAGGTATGACAGCACACGAGCATACATCTAGCACCCAGAGGCATTTTAATATAGCATCTCATGAAACATATAGAAGGTATATATCACACAACAAATAACATATTCAATATGTGTCCTCATAGTTAGCAAGTCTCATTATCAAGAACAAGTCTTCATAACTAATTTTCAATAATGTGTAGAGTGTCTTAAAGACCCTTATTATTTGGTTTCAAGACCCTTTATATTTATTTATTTATTTTTGGTCGTAACATTACTAAAGTTGTTACTAGTTTGGGGTTATAACTTATCCCTTGTTTTATTCATTATAGCCTTGCAAATTATTTAAACACTTTTTATTTTCCCTATCGTGCAACTTCTAACTTTCAGATTCTGACAGATTTGGCAACTAATATAGAAAATTCTACTGTGACTCCTACCCTTGGATTTATGGTCTAATATTTTAGGGGGATGATTGTAATTCATCAAGCTTTCTAACGAATCTAGTTCATGCCTAAAGTGATAACAAGATAATTTTATAAAAATTCTAAATTGAGCCTCTTTGGCTGCATGCCAACAGAGGTTGCAACAACTTATGAAAATAATTGGAAAAAAAATAAGAAGGATTTCTTAGTGGAGCTAGCCCTATGTGTTAGCTTTCATTTAAAACTAGTTTCACTTGAATCTAAGCTGTATAGCTCTCATTTCAAATTTTTCTTTATGCACTGCCCAAAATCCCAACAGCAGCGCCTAGAGTGACTTTAATGATTTTCCTAAATTTTGTAGAAGGCCTATAGTGGAACGAAGATGACCTTGCAGGTCTATGTCTTAGCTTTCTCAAGAATTTTGAATGGGCTCAAACGAAGGTCTAAAGACTGAGAAACATAATTTTATTGAAAACTGGTCAGATTCCCTTACTAGTTCGGGATTAGTGACTTATGTGAGTTTTGAAGGTTTTTGTTTCAATAGAGTGTTTTATGTATTTGTTTGTTTATTTATTTTGTTTTCACATTTTTAAACATGTACACATATGAAATACCAACCTATCTGTGTAGTACAAGCATCATACCACGATATCTGAAAGAGTAATCGTGCCAGTATTCATGAATATGGAAGGAACTAAAATACACTTGCCACGGTTTCGACTTTGACATACTGCTCATTGCCATGAAGAGACTAGAACAAGTTCATGCTCAACCCCAATAAAAATAAAGCACATAAAACTCCTACCTAATTGGAGATCAAAATAGGCTAGGGACTTCTATGGCTCAAAGAAGTGGATCTAAGCAAAAATCTTCTCACTTTATCCATGTGTAACCCACAACCTTCTTCCGTGCACCTTGGGATGATTTTTATTTCTTCAAGACAGTGAGGTTTGTGTATAGAGAATGTATAGATCAATGATTTGTAATCCTCACACTAAATGAGAAGGTATTTATAAAAGAATTAATGGAGTGATGTGAAAAAAAAGAAGAAAAATATGATGGAGAGAAGAAGAGTGTAGAAGAAGGCTAAAATTGTAGCTATCAAGATGAGGAAGTATACTAACTTTTCCTTATATAGTGGGTGTGGTTAGGGTTAGAGTGTGTGTCTCTTTTCTTCTTTTTTTTTTTTTTTTTGTAAGAAGAAACTATTTTGACTAAAAAAAAATAACTTCCTAAATTTAATTTGAACCTAATATTCATTTTAATATAGCATCTCATGAACATAAGATATATGAGTATCTCAATCCATAGGTAAATAAAACCTTTCTAACATAAAAATAAACTACCATAAAATGAATTTCCATAACGTCAATATTAAGGATGGGGAAGAAAATACTCCCAAAGCCATCCTTCCGCACACTCAAGGTCAACTGACAAAAATATAACATACTTTGTAAGGATATAAAGTCAACATAGAACAATGTCATATGAACCAGGATATAAACTTGGAATTAAAAAAACTGTTATCATTAACAACTAAAGGAGAACCAGACATTCCATTTTTATATTCAATATGGCACCCACCGAGCTCGACCTCGGCCTCTTCCTCGAAATGGAGTATGTCGAAAACTGGGGTTCAAGGGAACTCGGATGACACAGTGGATGGCAAGCATCTCCTCATACCACTTGTACATAATCCATGGGGTGTTGGCTGGCCTAGTAGGGTGGCTGGAGGCAGTGGGCTTCGTGGATGAATCAGAGCAATAATCAGGGTCCTCATTCGAGTCCTCCTCTGACTACTGATCGACTTGCAAGGGCTTGCGAGTGACGGTGTCGACCGGGACCAACGCTCACTACAAGAAAATTGCCATATATCCATAGTAAAAAACCGTAGGTAAAGGTATATAAAAACCATGAGCATAGCCTAAAAAAACTTATACCCATGGACATTTACTCTCATCATTTTTAATGTCTTTACCCATGGCTTTTTTGCCGTCGGTATAACATATAGTGACGGTACCTGTTACTGTCAGAAAATGTATTGACTTATACCTATAGATTTCATTCTATCACTATAGATTGCAGTGACAAAACTAAAAACCATCACAAATAATCACCAGGTAATTACTAGGAAACAATTCCGTCACTATATACTTCAGAGCAAAGGTCTTTTTTCTGTGGGTATAGCATATAGTGACACTTTTATTGATTTTAAATTTTCTGTGGGTATAGATTACAGCCACACTTTTGTTGAATTTAACTTTTCCATGGTGTAGGGTTTAACTACACTTTTATTGAATTTATATTTTCCGTGGGTATAGCTTATAATGAAATTTTTTGTGGGCACAAAAAATTAAAATTTGGAATTGAATTTATGTATTTAAATTTATATATACAAGAATAACAATCATATTAAAAAAAGACTCCAATTATATTAAAAGTAAAATAAGCCTTAAAGTAACAGGTATCAATATTATAAATAAACAAAATCAAATCAATCTAAATAAGTACATAGTTATGCTCCCATAAAGTAAATATGGTGCATACAAAACATGATTGGCATGAATTACCAACAATTAACAAAGATGAGAACCTTTGCTTCTAGTTATCACCTGCAAATTACAAAGATGAAGCATTAATATTAGTATATGTATTTAACAATGTTAAAATCAATCTTAATGAAAATTAATCAAATTAAGTACATACTATATTCATGATCTTCCTCATTGAAATTTTGAGATATTGAATGAATTTCTTTGATCACTTGGCTTACTTGAAGCATTTGGAACCTATAAAAAAAAATTGTACAAATTTTAAATATGTGGTAGCAATAAAACAATATTCAGCAACAGGGAACCAATATCAAATAGAGAACCAATAAATATTTCCCAAGTATATATAAATTTTGAAGAGCACAAGTCCAAGATCCAAATTTTCAGAGCATCAACAAGAAGAAACCTGCCACAATAATTTTAAGTGGCACACACAATCAAACTGGAAAAATAAACTTAATAGAATTAAGAAACAGTCCATGGAATTTGAAGATTTCCCACACACAACTGTAATCATATAGTCATATATCATGTACTAGTTCATTTCGCAGGATAATAATAATGCAGCAATGCTAATTCATTTCTTCTATTCATTAGCATGGGGATTTCAATAAATAATGGATTGTAGACAAAGCACAAGGCTCAAGGGGGTTAACTTGAAATCTCCCTATATCACAACAGTTAGAATCAATTCCTAGAAGTAAGCAAAATAAAGTGTTTGCACATTTTAAACACACAAAGTTACTGGTCTTAGCATACCTGATCAGCTACAAGTTGTAAGATATTTTTCACATCTTTTGGAAAATGGCTTTGCATTAATAAAGATTGATGAGCAAAAATTTGATGAGCTAACTAACTACATATAAATAATAAAGATCATTTGCTCAATAATTTCAAGGAATGAGACATAGCTACAGCTCAATGTCATCAAACACTTCTTTGCATTCAAATGGAACCTGTAAATGGACAAACTTAAATAAGCATAACTTGAAAAATCTCTTTGATACATTTCAGACATTACTTCAACTAAGATGTAGATATATTTTTAGTGTCAAACAAGATAAAAAAAAATTATATGCCTTAAACAATATGTTGAGGATGTGAAAGAATTGACTTTGCCATTATAGGCATGTATGAGCTTCCACTCAGCAAATTTAGACTAAGGTTGACATATTTTTAGTCGTTCCCTGGATAATAAAGTCTTCTATATTTTCAATGTTTATAATATATAGTCTAACCAACCAAATATTTTATAATATATAGTTAGATCTTTAGACAAGGTCTTAAATGGATACGTGATTTGTTTCTATCATATTAGCTTTTTGAAGGCTATAATCAAATTCCATCACCTTAGCTCACGAGGGAGTTGATTATATCAAATTAATTTTCACTAGTGTCACACATTCAAATTTCTGAGCAAGGAACTTATAAATTACAACCAATATGGAAATCCTTCACTACCTTTAACTAAAATGCACTTAGTTTGGTAAGACAAAATTTAGATACATAACAGTGAAAAGAAGTACTATCTTGCACTCACCTTGATTCCCTTCCCTTCCCATCCTTTCCTCCAACTCCAATCCTTTCTGTTAATGCAAAAACATCCAAACACAATGTTAGCTAGTTTCAATAAATGTTAAAGCAGAAAACTAAACGAGACACCAATAACAGTAAGAGCATAGCACACTACAAGATATTTGACCTGAAACAACACTTATATTTTAGAACATTTGAAAAGTGTTGTTTTTTGTACACATAGGCAATACTTTTTTTAAATGTGTTGCCTTTGATATCTAAAAAATATTGTCTTCTCTACTCAAAAGTGTTGCCTTAAACATTTGACCACACTTGATATAAAAACACTATGAAAAGTTATGCATTAGGTTAAAAATGTAGCCTTTTGTTAAAAAATGTTGCTTTTGACAATTGGCCACATGTGATATAGCAACTCTTCAAAAAGTGATGCCTTAACTTTAAAAAGTGTAGCCTTTGCTATATCAAAAGCAACATATTTAAAAAAAGTGTTGCCTATGTGTGCATAAGCAACACTTTTTTAAGTATACCTAAAACTAAGTGTTCTTTTAACCATAAATTTCTTGTAGTGGCAATCATTTAATTCCCCTATAAAAATTTTCAAGAATGTCCATAATATATTTGCTTTTACATGTATCATAGAAAAATAGTAATTGATGTTCAATATGACAATAAGCAATAAAAATAAGCTTCCAGCAAAGCAAATAGAAGTTGTAGAATTTAAAGCCAAAATAGATACAAAGACCTATATGTATGAAAATTTCAACCACAGAAAGATGGGACTTGTGAATTTGATGACGGAAATTTTCACCAATGTCATGTGTAGCACTAACACTAGAAAAAGTATCCACCTGCAACATAAAACTATCAAGTAAGTCATGGAGACAGAGAAATAATGCAGTCCAATCATGAATTTTTGACACATAATGCATGTGACATAACAAATACACAATTCAGGAGAACCAACCTCAATATTTACATCAAGATACAGATATGAACCTACTCTTATTCCTCTTAAGCAATGGCACCCCTGTTGACAAATTTGAAGAAAATTTATAAACATTACATTGAATAGAATGACGTATTAATTCATATATTCATATGCAAAACACCATTAAAGAACACCTGGAAACTAGAAGTTCATAAATTTAGTCAAGTCAAAGGATTGCATTCATTGAGAAACTATACACAAAGTCCAAGGATACCAAAGCAATATATTATGGAAAAAAATTGAAAAGAGATACCTTGACACCATCAACTTTGCACTGATTCAGGTAATTAATTTAGCCTTGATATGCAATATTATTATTATTTGGTTGTTAAGCCCTTGTTATGGTTTTGGTATACCCAAATTTCCATAATGCATTACATTAGTTAAACGAAATCAAACAAAAAGAGGCAAAACAGCAGTAGCAAAATAAAATCACAAATACTCAATGCAAGTAAAACGAAGCATAAAAAGAGAGAATTGATGAGAGGGGTTGGTTCACAGCGGCGGCGAATTGGTCCACGGTGGTGGTGAAGCAGAGGCACTGGAGATGCTGGACACACTGCGAGACGCTAGACACGCTAAGCAGGGAGCAGATCTCCACCGCCATCAGATTCAAACTCCAAGATGTTGGAAATGCTGGGCAGGAAGCTGAGCAAGGAAGATCTCGCCTCCTCCATTGGATTCGAGGCCCGAGACGATGGAGATGCTAATGAAGGCCGAAGGACGGATGTGATTGCGTGCTAGTGAGGGTTGTTTGATTTAGGTTGAAGAAGGAGTTGTTCTTTTTTTTTTTCTTTTGATGGGGAAGAAGAAGGAGTTTTTCTTTAGGCACCAGACTTGCTCCTGTTGACCCTGTCGAACATCTTGGGCGCGGATGCCATGCGCTTCAGCTCCTACGACACCTGCCTCAGACTTGCCGACAGTGATAACAGCCACTTCTCCAGCTGGCTCACCAGGAATGCCGCCTCCGCACTGGATGTTCTGCATCGACACCAAGTCATCGCGCATGTCCAACGTTATCTCCACTATCTTGTTGCTGTCATGCTCGAATCCTGTACTCTTGTTCTTGCTGCTGTCGTTGTTCCTCTTATGGTGGGTATGGACTATTGGGCAAGCACAGGGACTAATTTGATGATTTGGGAATCAGGGAAAACGAGGAGCTAGAGTTTTAGTGGGAAGGAGTAAAAGGAATAGAAGGAAATTAAATTTTAGTGGGGGAAATTTTTTTAGATTGGCACCTAACATAAAAGGTTTATCGATGATAAAATGTATTTTTCGGAATAGGTTACTTATACCTATGGTTTTTACATGTGTCACTAAAGATAAATGTGGGTATTTGGTAATTTATTGTCGTGGCTGCTAGTGTTGCTTTCTCATCCTCAGTCTTATGGAGATGGGGGCCCATCCCCTTTCTGCCCAGTGATATCATCTAGAGATGGTACAGAAGGAAGGGGGTGAGAAATAACAATTTCTCAGTAGGTCATGCATAGTGTCATCATACCCATCTCCAGCCACCTCGAGTTTATTTAAGAAATAGGTGAATAGGTATATCGTTTCTTTTAGTTTTCAAAAGACATTTGTTAGCCGAGGCGAATCCAATTTTATATGCTTCTCCATACATAAAAGAAAAGAAGTAACACTAAGCATGAATAAATGCATGAAACAGGTATTATAGCATACAAACTTTGCTTCTATGAATTAACTTATAAACTGTATGACTTATTCTTCAACATAAACCTTGATTCTTACTTAATCATTAACTTAAAACCCACAGCGGACCTCCTTCCTGAAATTGTTGGCATCAACCTCAGAGTTTCAGTGTATGGTATTGAGCCCAAACCGACGGTTGTCGCCGCCTTGGGGTGAGGGGTAAAACTATCTCCTTCCGAATCGCGGAAGGGTAACTTAACTATTCATCTCTTCTTATTTAATGCAACATGTGTCATGTGAATTCTTATGCATGGCATGGGACATGTATTATACAAAACATAAAAAGAACAAATGTATAGTTAATATGATTCAATGGTTTTAGCACTACCACATTTCAAACGATATTACTAAGCATCAATAGATATAGCAGCACACATCTAGCACCCAGATGCATTTTAATATAGCATCTCATGAAACATACACAAGGGGTATATCACACAACAAATAACATATTCAATATTTGTACTAATAATTAGCAAGTCTCATTATCAAGAACAAGTCTTCCTGAACCCTAAACCCTAAACACTACTAAAGTTACTACTGATTGGGGTTATAACTTAACCCTTGTTTTATTCTTTATATATTGACAAATTATTTAAACACTTTTTATTTTCCCTATGGTGAAATTTCTAACTTTTAGATTATGATAGATTTGGCAACTAATATGGAAATTTTTACTGTGACTCCTACCCTTGGATTTATAGTCTAATATTTTATGGGGATGATCTTAATTCATCAATCTTTCTAATGAATCCAATTTGAGCCTAAACTGACAACTAGATAAATTTTATAAAAATTATGAATTAAAACTCTTTGGCTACATGCCCCCAGCAGAGGATCAGCATCTTACAAAAATAACTGAGGAACCTTAAGAAATATTTGTCTATGGAAATTTTTATGATGATAGCTCTATGTTTCACCTTTCATTTTAAACTAGTTTCATTTGATTCCGAGTTGATAACCCTAGTTTCAAATTTTTCTTTACGCACTACCCAGAATCCCTATAGCAGCGCTTGATGCGAATTTAACAATTTTTCCTAAATTTTGTAGAAGGCCAATAGCAGTGGAAACAAAATGACCTTGTAGGTGTATGTCTTAGCTTTCTCAAGAATTTTGAATGGGATCAAATGGATGTCTAGAGACTGAGAAACAGAATTTTAATGAAAACTGGTCAAATTCCTTACCAGTCCAGGATTAGTGACTTATGTGAGTTTTCAGGTTTTTGTTTGAATGAAGTGTTTTATGTATCTTGTTTTCACACTTTTAAAAATATACAAGCATGAAATACTAACCCTCTACCTTTGAAAGGTTGTTTGAAAGGAATGAGAATGGCAAGAAATGCGTTCTTCGAACTGTAGAAATGCTTGTTCAAGAATTCCCTAGTTGTAAGACTTCTTTGGGTGTCAGTGCTCTTCCGTTTCCTTGCCCTTTTTTTAAAAAAAGAGTGCAGTGTAGAGTGTATAAGGTCATGGCTGACTAGTATATTTTAGGGTGGGAATCAGGTGTTTAATGACTCAATAATGAGCCACATAAAAAAATGATCCTATCCCATATAAATCACCTAATATTATTTGCCAGGCAACTAAATGCTAATTTACTTCAAAAATAAAAGGAATGCATCATGCTGATTGGCTTTGGGATTAAAGCAATACATATGTATTTTTCATTACCAGAAGAATACATATCAAGCATTTACTTTTCCTTGCACCAGCCATATACATTTGATGGATTGATTACTTTACATTCATATGTATGTATGCCTCATGATTGCATTGCTTCATATCTTTCCTTTCTTTTTCTTTCTTTATTTTGTTTTTCTATTATTATTAGTAGTAAATCAATCCTTGTTTATGTTACTAATTAATTAGCCTAATTACTCATAATAATGAACTAGTTAGGCCAATAAAAATTGGAATGTTACACTTTTCCCAGGATAAGACATACAATATACGTGTCTAGCATTTTGGGCTATAATAAATGGATCATAACTTCTGTATCTTTTAGTGTGATTAGATTTAAATGATTTTGTAATTGTTGTGTTGTCGTGTCCTAGTAAGTCGGGTAGGATCATACCATTCACAACTGAATATGACACATTTATTTGCGAGTTCACCCATGTACTCAAACTCAAGGATTTCCTTAACGACCTCATACCAATCACATTCTCTGTCCCCCCGTATCTCCTTTAACACAAACACCTGTATTGTCAAATTTTTTTCCCTGCATCCTAATCTGCTGTGTGAAACTTGTACCCATTAACATAGTACATGGGTCAGCTTACTATATTTTTTGGTCACCAAGCCAAATTAAACAAATAGGGACATGTTATACCATTGTTTTTGTTATGAAGCTACGTACATAAAGTTTAAAATGTCAAGCAAACTTGTATCAAATAAAATAAACAAATAAGAGTATATTGGGCTACATAATCTTAAACAAGTAGACTTACATGTAATCTAAACCAATTCAGAAATTGTTGAAGAGAATCTTGACCATGCTATTGCTCAAAGTATCTGTTATTGAAAATCTATTTTATGTTTTTTCAAAGATGCGTAATATCACACTTTCACATAAATTAAAAAAAAGAAGGATTGTTGACTTACAATCTGAATGGTTGCACCTCATCACAATTTATCAAAATATGTAAGTGTGCAGAATTCCACTCCTGGGAAGTAAGCCATCAAGCCACACTCTTTCTAGCTCCTCGACCAAGTTAGATAAAGTTGGTGGAGTATAAAACTCCCCTCCATCGTCGCTACGACCAACCCGAGTTCTCCTAGATTGAACATGTGGATAAAAGTAAAATGAGCAGAAATTTGAAGTCTCTTTTGCTAAATAAGCTTGACATATTGATCCTTCCACTAGAGACCTATTCTTCATGGTTCTTTTAAACCCTTCTATTTCCCTTTCAAATGGATACATCCACCTGTATTGAACAGGTCCACAAACCCGTGGTTCATATGCCAAATGTATGGGCAAGTGTTCAATTGGGTCAAAGAACCTAGGAGGAAAAATTCTCTCTAATTTGCATAGAATTATGGAAATATTTATTTCCATGACAAGCAAATTATCAACCCTAAGAGTAGAAGAGCATATATCCCTAAAATACTGACTCAGCTCGGTTAGGGGCTTCCAGACAACACTCTTTGAATGCAATTGGAAGCAAACACTCCATGAAGACATGATAATCGTGACTTTCCATGCCAACAAGCTTATCCTGTGCAACATTCACGTGCCTACTTAAATTAGAAGCATCACCATCGAATATTCTCAACACCTTAAGCCACTAACAAATAGTTTGTTTCTAATTGGAACTCAGAGCATATTTGGCCTTTGGTTTATAGCAACGACCATCTCTTAATTCTTGTAAATGCAAATCAGCCTGCATGCAATACTCAGCCAGATCATGCCTTGCCTTGCCATTGTCTTTAGTTCGATCTATATCCAATACAACATTCATAATGTTGTTAAACACATTTTTCTCAATATGCATGACATCTAGACAATGACGTATCAAATTATCCTTCCAATACGGCAACTCCTAGAAAATACTTTGTTTGGTCCAATTATGGCATACCCCATACCCTGGCATTCGCATTACCTTCCTGACTTCTGTTATTTTTGGGAAATCCTTAACTCAATCCTACATTTCGGGCCACTTAGTCTAAGTGGAGCCTCATCATGCTCAACACAATTACTTTTAAAGACATATCTACTTCACCTATATGGATGATTAGAATCTAAGAACCTTTTATGACAATCAAACCAAGAGTTTTTTCCTTCATGTTTCAAGGTGAATGCGTTAGCATCCTCCATACAAATTAGGCATGCTAATTTGCCTTAGGTCATCCATCCAGACAGCATTCCATAAGCTAGAAAATCATTGATGGTCCACATTAATGCAGCTCTCCTCATGAAATTCTGCTTTGTTGAAATGTCATAAGTAAGAACACCCTGGCGCCTCAACTCATTTAGTTCATCAGCTAGGGATTGAAGATACACATCAATCTTAGCTTTTGGATTATCAAGGCTAAGAATTATACATGTTAAGAACAAGTAAGGATCTTTCATGCACATTTCAGGAAGGAGATTATAGGGAGTAACAATTATAGGCCAACCGGAATAAGGTTTTCTAAATTGGTTATTTGGAGTAAATCCATCTTAATAGAGTCCCAATCTAACATTTCGAGAGTCACAAGCAAAATCAGGATATTGTTGATCAAACTTTTTCCATGCTTCACCATGCGATAAATGCGTCATCACACCATCATCCCTCTAATTTTCATTGTGCCACCTTATATGAGAAAACGAGCACATTGACACATAGAGTCTCATGAGTCTAGAGATTAAGGGTAGATAGTGCATTCTTTTCTGAGGGACATCCTTATACCTCTCACTTCCACGTCCCTTGGGTTTAAATCTAGGCTCTTGGCAGAACTTACACTCAGTCAATGAAATAGCATCTTTATAATAAAGTATGCAACCTTTCAAGCAGCAATCAATCTTTATTTCCTTCAACCCAAGTTTAGAAACTAATTTTTTAGCTTGATAAAAATCTTTTGGAATTACATCGGGGTTCAGACTCAGCTCACTTATCAATGCAACCCACTGATCAAAAAACCTTTGACTTTGATTCCATTCAGACTTAATACTCAACATTCAAACTGCTAATGACAATTCAGAGTGCACACAATCCTCCCATAAGGGTTGATTGGTAGCTTCTAGAAGACTATACAACCAAGCGTCATCTTGATTTGGCTCCTCGACTGAAGGTTGCAAATACTGAGCAGTAAGTTCAAGACCAGCAGCGTCAAACACCATATCTTGATGCCTAACCAGGTTATCCTCCCATAGTACATTACCCACGTTGTGCTAAGGTACATGGATCCCAGCAGAACTACTTCCAGTTTGAAACATACCCACTTGATTCAATGTATTAACTACCTCCCCATGCTCGGTCCAAACCCAATAGTCAAGCATGAACCCTTATTATATCATCATTCAAATACTTCCTACATTTGCACCTATCGCATGGACACCTAACTTTTGCTTCATTAATGAACTATTGTGTTTTACATGCCACACTCATAAATTCTTCAACGCCACTATAAAATTCTTGTTTAATCCCCCCTCTATTAGGATGCAATCTATCGTACATCCATAATCAATTTGAAGGTAATGTTGCATTTGGGTTTAACCCTAGACCTTGCTATAATTTTGTAAAGATGGTAAGTTATTACTTTCAAATACAAATTCAATTGCTATTTCAAATACAAAAAGATTACAAAATTTCGACAGTATCTCCCCTTAAATTAGGAGCTTCCATCGTTAGATATACTAGTTAATTCAACAATTATAGATATTATTATAAAGTTAACAACAAAATAGATATAGTGAAATAATTACATGTCAATAATTACATACAATTCACATAATCCTAAAGACCATTCTATTTTGCATCCCCTTATAACTCCGTAACATGCATCTTGCAATCTCCGTAAACACAAAGAATCCCACAGTAAACAAATCAAACAAGTCGGGGAAGGACCTCTATGCCCTTCCCTCCAGTCATGCAATCCCCATTTCCTACAACTCTATTCTGGAAAACATAAGTCTCTGTATATCCTACCTATATATTAAACGATATAAATAACAAAGATTGAGTTACTAACCTCTATAGCAGTAAATAAAATACAAAATGTAGTAAAACTCTCGACGTCCAACCAAATCCAATCTTGACAAAGAGTATATGATAAATTTAAATCAATACAATTATATACATGAAAAAACATAAACAAAAAGAATGACAAACCGATCCAACAGTCGATAATTGCTGTCACCCTCAAGAATAACTCCTACATTAACAAATTAACAACAATAATTACTCCCCAATGTAACAATACACCATATTATGAGCACCCAAAAACAAACAGAAAAAGTACACGAAATCAAAAAACTAAACCGATTAAAACGCTCACCAAACCCCCATGATCGTAATGATGGCATTTGTTTCTTGAACGGAGCTCCGATGGTGGTGAACAGCGGCAAAAATGCCGCGGCACAGCCACTTAGAGAGAGGGGAAGGTTTTAGAGATTTAGAGATATATTATATTTTTTAGTTAGTGTAGAGATTTGGAGAGAGATTATTAATTATTTAAAATTTGAAACTAAAATACTAATCTTTTAAAATTTTGCACATTCTTTCATAATTTAAATATTATTTGATTGAGGATACTATTTATCTTCTATAATCTTATTTTTAATTATAGTTCTTAAAATTAATAAAGTTAGTAAATATTTAAAATTATCATTTTGTCCTTCATCTAAATGGCTTGACTTTTCTATTGACTTTTTCTTATTGATTTGTTCATTTATTAATTAATATTTAATTAATTTATTAATTTATTTATTCTAATAACTCATAAAGATATGGTAATTAATATAAGAGAAAATTAGGGATATTATACACATCTTCATAATCTCAAATTAATATACTTGAAGTGCATACCATGAAAATTTAGGCAAAATTGTATATCAGAAAAAAAAAAGGGGGAGAAATCTCTTGCATATAAAACTTATAAAAAATTTAATACAAACCATGATTTTCCATGCACATTTTATATTTTAATAAAAAAAATATAAGAGTATAAAATGCTTATATAATTAAGGATTTAATTTTGATACAATGTACAATGACAATTTAATAGAATTTTATACTGTGATCCAGTCGTATATTGTCACATAAGCAATTATAATCGATTCTTACACCAAATCTCAAAAAGCCATATATATATATATATGGGTTAAGATTTGAATTAATGACATTGTAAAAACTTTTGCAATGTTAGCACGTTAAAATTAAACTCATAATTTGATGATAATGTACTATATTTTGATTTAAAATGAATTCATTTTCATATTTTGTAGAATTATTTAAAAATTTATAATTTCTACATGATATAAAATATTTTTCATTAGTAATTATTAAAGTGTGTTCATTATTAATAATGAAACATATAAGAAGATAGTACAGATTGAGTAACATAAATTTAAAAGCGATGAAAAGTATTATTTAACATTTTTTAAGAATACGAAGTAGGTATTACAATTTTATTTGATTATGAGAAGAAATTTAAAATAAAATCAAATAATTTATGTTCAAGTATTTGTTTTGAGTGGTGAAAATGTTTTATATTTTTTTATGTGAAAGAAAATTTTATTCATAGATAAATCTAATGAGACTTACATATCGAAAGAGATATTACAAATCTAAATTGAATAAGAAATAAATAATTTCGCATTCTAAACTAACAATTGATCTGTTGCTTTGCTCCCCACTTGGAGACTATCAATGTCAAATCATCTTTCATGACGGAGACCAACACGAAATGTGTTGTAGTTTAAAGATTGTATTATGCCTCATTCCAGGATAAATCTAAACTTTTTTGTATTTGTAAAGATGATCAAAAAGGAAAATTAAACACCCATAAAGGAGATAGAAAAACACGCATAAAGGAGACAAAAGAAGACATCTACAAAGGGGATGGAACCAAAGAAACAAAAAAAAAATCTAATAAATGAAAAGAAAAAGAGAAAAAAATGGTAAGGCTGCCACTACAAAAGAAAGATAAAACCCCCTCAACAACACTTCAGAAGATAAACCAAATAAAAAAAGAGATAGAAAAGAAGGATTAGGATCTGCCTGCATATAGTTTTATGAAAAAGGTTTTATATTAAAATAACATATACAATAAAAAGGTATGTTTATTTGAAAAAATTCAATCAAGTTTTTAGCATACAATATTATTATGCATAGCACGAGTGAAATGCTAGTTAAACTAATAAATATTATTCTTAATGGTTATTGCTAATATGACTCAAACGTAACAATTTTATCTCATGTGGATCTCATGTTATATGAAAACTATTTTGTTTTTTTATCTTTTTAAACATCAATGTTGCTAGTTAGAAGTTATATATAATAAATAAAATCTAAATCAATTCAATTAGGATTTTCTTTTAAGTGGAAGGAGCAGGTAGATATTATTAGACCATCAAAGAAGTACAACCCAAGTATTCTTAACCCCGTTTCATGCATGTTTAGCAAAATGGTGTGCCTCTGTGTTTCCTTCACGTCTGGTATGCATGAAGGTGCTGGAAACAAAAAAAGGTGTCACTAATTCTGAGATAATTATTAACAATATATAGAGCAAAAGTAGGAATTAAGGATGGTCTTCTTTATTTTGGGTGGCTCAAATAACTTCTAAACAATTGCTCTCTATTTCTATAATTAAAGATTTAATTTTGATGCAATGACGATTTAATAGAATTTTATACTGTCATCCAGTCATATATTGTCACATGAGTAATTATAGTCAATTCTCACACCAACACTATATGGGTAAGACTTGAATTAATGATATTGTAAAACCTTTTTACAGTATTAGCACGTTAAAATTAAACTCATAATTTGATGATAATGTACCATATTTTGATTTAAAATAAATTTATTTTCATATACTGTAAAATTATTAAAAAAGATATAATTTCTACAAGATATAAAATATTTTTCATTGTTAATTATTAAAGTGTGTTCATTATTAATAATGAAACATATAAGAAGATAGTACAAATTGAGTTACATAAATTTGAAAGCGATGAAAAGTATTATTTAACATTTTTGAAGAATATGAGGCAGATATTACAATTTTATTTGATTATGAGAAGGAATTTAAAATAAAATCAAATAATGTATGTTCAAATATTTGTTTTGAGTGATGAAAATGTTTTATTTTTTTTTTGTGTGAAAGAAAATTTTATTCATAGATAAACCTAATGAGACTTACAATCGAAAGGTATATTCTAAATCTAAATTGAATAAGAAATAAATAATTTTGCATTCTAAACTAACAATTGATCATTTGGTTTGCTCCCCACTTGGAGACTATCAATGTCAAATCATCTTTCATAATGGAGACCAACACGAAATGTGTTGTAGTTTAAAGATTGTATTACTCCTCATTCTAGGATAAATCTAAACTTTTTTGTATTTGTAAAGATGATCAAAAAAGAAAATTAAACACCCACAAAGGAGATAAAAAAAAAAAAACACTCATAAAGGAGACAAAAAAAGACATCTACAAAGGGGATGGAACGAAAGAAACAAAAAAAAATCTAACAAATGAAGAGAAAAAGAGAAAAATGATAAGGCTGCCACTATAAAAGAAAGATGAAGCCCCCTCAGTAATACTCCACAAGATAAACCAAAGAAAAAAGAGAAAAGAAAAGAAGGATTAGGATCTGCCTTCATATAGTTTTATGAAAAAGGTTTTATATTAAAATAACATATACAATAAAAAGGTATGTTTATTTGAAAAAATTCAAACAAGTTTTTAGTATACAATATTATTATGCATAGCACGAGTGAAATGCTAGTTAAACTAATAATTGTTATTTTTAATGGTTATTGCTAATATGACTCAAACGTAACAATTTTATCTCACATGGATCGCATGTTATATGAAAACTATTTTGTTTTTTATCTTTTTAAACATCAATGTTTCTCGTTAGAAGTTATATATAAATAAAATCTAAATCAATTCAATTAGGATTTTCTTTTAAGTGGAAGGAGCCGGTCGATATTATTAGACCATAAAAGAATTACAACCCAAGTATTCTCAACCCCGTTTCATGCATGTTTAGCCAAATGGTGTGCCTCTGTGTTTCCTTCACGTCTGGTATGCATGCAGGAAACAAATAAAGGTGTCACTAATTCTGAGACAATCATTAACAATATATAGAGCAAAAGTAGGAATCAAGGATGGTCTGCTTTATTTTGGGTGGCTCAAATAACTTCTAAACAATTGCTCTCTACTTCTACTTCTATCATTCATAGGCATAGATCCTTAGCGAACTGGAGGCCTAACCTCAATCCCAGGCATTTTGCAATACCTTCACCTAAATCACATTGAATGTCCCGCGTTGTAGCAGCCATCATGGTGCTCCTCTCATTTCAATTTGGATGATTAAACAAAAATAGAGTTTTTGCATGTAAAGTGTAATGCATCTATATAAAATTAGAATTGATTTTTTAAAGCCAATCAAATTGGTAGTATTTGTTAATAAACTTGATGGTTTTAGCAACTAGGACGAAATTGGACACACATTTGTGGTTCATGCATGATGCGGATTAAACAAAATTGAATTAATAATTATAGTTACACAAATAAAAAAATAACCATTACCAAGCAATTTTCCCTAGGTAATTGGAACAACAATTATATTTTTGGCAATTTGTCACATTATCAAGGGAAAAACCCTTGATAATATAATAAATTAACTTATTATTTGTTATATTACTGAGGGAATTTCAATTATCCACTGCAAAATGAATAAATCCATTTATAATGATTTAAACTTTCAATTACCGAGGGAATTTCAATTACCACCTTACCAAGTTTAGTCTTGCCAATATTAAAATTTAAAATCACATAACTAAGTTGAAATGGAAGTGACGCTCATGATGAATGGAAGTGACGCTCATGATGAATGTAAGGACGACTGTGATAAATTTAAAATCCTATGTCACTGCGACGTGTTTTTTCCCGTGATGAAGATGGCTGTGATGCTCTTCCTCTTAGGAATAACTGCCACTGTGGAAGCTCGCTCCTTGCTTTGATCCAAGCACCTTCTTCAGTGCATCTCAACGCTGATGCCAATTGCTTTTTGTCAAATCCACAACCACAACCTTCACGGTGTAGCCGTGATGATCCTGCTGAAACCACCTTCTCCCCTGCTCTTGCTTTTCATTGGAAGAAATGCTAAATAAATTAACGACACAAATTAAATAAAAAGCTACTTGGCCATGCACTTTGTTTTCTGCATAGTAGTCAAATATCCGATACATATGCTACTAATAACCATATTAACTAATTTTCTATTATTACAAAAAAAGTTAAAGTGTAACTAATATTTATTTTTTTAAAATAAAGTATCCTTTATTAATACTTATAAATATTATTTTATTACTGCAAAACTGTGGCTTTATAAAATAAAGTATTTATATTATTACTTATAAATACTTATAGAATAAATACTTTAATACGTTCAATTTAATTTTTAAAATTTTACTAAATTAAGAGAACAAACTATTAATAGTAATAATAAATTGTAATATTTATTTGATAAAAATAAAAATTATTTGTTAGTATTGTATACAATGATAAATCACAAATAACATAAGAAGAGTTTTTTAGTTATATATTAATATTCTCAAATTAATACTTGAAGAATAAATATTGTACTTTTACAAAAAAATAAATATTATAAATTATTATAACTACTATAAATTTATTTAAATTGAATGCATCTACAATGTAATTTTTTTATATTTTCATCTAATCAAATCCTTTATGTAAGGCTGTTGAAGTAGAGGGGAAAGAGTAGACTTTTATTTTTTTTTTAGATGTGACAATATATAATTGAATAACTTGTAAAAAAATCATTGGTGCATAAAAATTAAACACATTCATTAAATATATTATTAGTAGGGATACTAATTTATATTAATCATTTTTTAAAAATAAAAATATATAGTTTCTAACCTATAAATTTTAGTGTATATATATATATATAGTAAAACCACAAAACTCTCCGTATTATATTATTTTTTATTTATCTCTATATACTTTATAAACAAATAATTTATATTTTTATACACATTAATTTTATAATACTAAAAGCTGAGAAAATATATAACTTTTATTTTTAAAAAAGATATGATAAAATATTAAAAATTAAAACGATTAAAAAATATTATAAGCCATATGTTTTATTTTGTAAAAATAATACATATAATACATACATACATATATATATATATATATATATATATATATATATATATATATATATATATATATATATATATAAGTCTTAATAAAGGATATTTTATTTTAAAATAATAAAAATTAGATAACAAATTAGCTAATAGGGTTATTAGTGGCACCCATTACATATTTAGTGAGGAGAGTCATATGAGAATAAGAATGGGATGGAGTGTTTTATTTCAAACCTTAAGGGTGCATGTAGTTTGCAGAATAATTTTACATTCCTGGGAATACTATTCCCATGAGTACTATTCCTGTGTTTAGTTTGCGAATTAAATTCTTATAAATCTTACATAATATACCTAAGAATAAATTATTCCTGTGTTTGGTTGATATAAATATTTTTGGGAATATTGTGTATTTTTTCCAAAATACCCCTATAAATTTAAACTAAAAATTCAATTTTTAATCATATTAAACTCATAATTAAGTATAATATCCAAAATACCCCTATCAATTTAAACTAATCAATTAATTTAAATCACATTAAACTCATAATTAAGTATAATTTCCAAAACACCCCTATCAATTTAAACTAAACAATTAATTTCTAATCATATTAAACTTAAAATTAAGTATAATTTCCTAAATAACCCCATCAATTTAAACAAAATAATTAATTTTAATCACATTAAACTCAATAAGTCTATAAATACGATATGTATTATAAACCAACATAACTGATGCAAATGTCAAAACATAAGTTTAAACTTAACAATAATCCATAAGTACAATGCATCAAATCTAAGTACCAATTCAAATCCACCATAAGAGCTAATAGTTCATACAAAAGCCACTTGATTGTCCTAAAATATGAAAATTAAAATCCATGAATAATTGTTAAGGATTGTCTTAACGAATGCCAATATATCTTCTGGTATAAGCTGAGAAGAATATATCAGTCAAGTTGCTATCCCTTGAAATAATTAATGGCAGCGTTCATTCTTTCATCAATAGACAAGCTGTCAACATCTCTTAACAGTGCCATTAGCTTCATTCTTTTTACGATTCATGCTGTGAAAAGCTTCATTCTTTTTACGATTCATGCTGTGAAAACAACAAAGAAAATCTCATGACCAGGTTTCATAATCAGATTTATTTAGCAAGTTGTGAGTACTCAATACTATATCAACATGCCATAATACAAATTGCAAACACAAAACCAACAAGTTAATGCAGAATTTGTTCAAGTGAAAAGGTATGCCTTGATGAAGCTATTCTCATCAAAATGTAGAAGAGAGTGCAGCAAGCTAAAGCAACAATCAAGCTAGTGTGCAATAGAATTCACTTCCTTAATCACATACTAGCTACTATATATGGAGCATTGTATTATACTAATTTTAGACCAATTAAGAAGAGACAATTAATGCCAAAATGACTGATACAGCTTGCTCTGCCAAGTGCCCAATGCAAACTTGCTCATGGCCACATGTGAAGACTGTTTATTGATTCTCAAGTAAAGTCACCTACAACAACCTACTTATCCTTGTGTATCGACTGTGAGACTGAAAGTAAAACTGAAAGTAAGTCCATAAATATCTTTATTTCCTGCAATGTGACTAAGTTCTTTTGGATATTGGTCAACAACCAAATAAATTATTGACATTGTTAAGTGAACTACTGGGCCAAAATTAACTACGTAACCTCGCTCTCGTAAGTAAACCAAATTAATCAAATTTCACACTGGATATTTAAAGGAAGAACAGTACAATTTTACCTTTACCCTCATCTCAGCACACACATCCTTGAGCTTTTATGAATCTTTAATTTATTTATGTCGTTTGAATGAACATATTTATTCTTTCACTTGTTCAAGACTTGTAATTACCCAACACGTTTGAGTCCTTCATATATCATACTATACTATCGAATCCACCAAAAATGAATCCAGTTAGCAAATCAAAATAAACAAGTAATCTGACTTCTTCATAGACATAATAAGCATAACATGGACTTGGCTAAAAGAAAAGACATAAATAGGAGCAAGGTCTTGCTGAACCCATACATTTACTATAGACACATAACTCAGCTTGCTACTCGTTCCAAAGAAACTGAACATCCTTCAAGAAATACAACAGAACAAAACTTTGTTCTCTAGACCCTACCAAAATCAAGAACATCATTAGCATTGCAAACACAACGAATAGATGAATGCCAATATACGCGTTCTTCCAAATCCAATCATTGGACAACAAGAAAAAAAAAGAAACCAAAAAATAAATCCAGGCCAAGCGAAACTCTAGGGAGCCAGTTTGGTATCCTTGCAAGACTGGGGGATGAAATATGAAAACTTGAAATATGAGTTGTTCACAGATATACTTCTTCATTCCATAACTTCTCACCCATATATTTCATGTATATATATGTCTGTGTGATACAACACAATACAAAAAAATTAAAGTGAAATGATACTACACAAATGCATATATCCTTATTACGTCAAGAATGCTTATAATGGCGCTTTTGGATATTTACATAAGCATACTAGTGCTCTTTTTCCTTTTGATCTACCATACTAGCATGCTCCTTTTCATATATGATGGACCAGATGAGTCAAACACAGATTGGGAATTCTATATCAACAAGGATTAATCAAACCATTCCTAATTTAGTAATTCCTAATTTTTTTTTCACAAGGTATAACAAATACTCAAAAGATATAAGTACAATTTATTAATAATTCTCAAATTTTCACCAAGTCTTAACAAATTGGGAATCATAAAATGTCAAAAAAATAGTAAAATACCTAGCAATTCATGATTCATGACATATCACAACCAAATGAGAAGATTCCTTCAATCAAGCAATGACAACGACATTCAAACACATTCATTTCAAATACACCAATGATACAGTTTCAAGGGAACAGAGAGAGTTTCAAACTCGAAACTCTAAAGCTAGCACATATACCCAAATTGGTCTAAAGTGAAAGCCAAGCATACATAATACTAAATTTTACCTTCTTCAAATCCTTGACAATACTCTTGCTCACCAAATCAACCCTACAACACCTTCAACCCGAGCGCAACCTACAAGTGCTAGTAGAAATTGATGTTCATACTTCAAAAAGGTTGAAGCAAAAAAAAAATAGAGAGATATTATCTACCCCTTTTTTCTTTCAGAATTTTTTTTTCTTATAAACACAAGAATACCCCTTCTCCCAAAACAAAACAAAAAAAAATCAAAAGGGTTTTGGTTCTTGATAAAATAGAATATTGCCAAGCTTTTAAGAAATCGATGCTCAAGAACTAGACTTGGCAATGATTCGAACAAGGCGAAGCTTGTCCACCTCAAAGCCATGAAGGCTTTCTCGAAGCTTCTGTCGAAGTCAAACCTGAGTGCCTCCATAGTGGCAAAGCTGTTGAAGCTTCTAGAAATGGTGTCGTTTATGAAGGAAGGGAGGGCAGAGATATACGACGACCCACAATGTGTGAATCGAATATGAAAAACAGAAAGAAATGGAAGGAGCCGAAGATCGATGGAGGACGAGAAAAGGTGAAGGAGTGAACCTGATAACAGTGAGCGAGACCGACGGAGGTGGGGGTGGCAGTGCGTGGTGGCCGCCACCAGAGCTATCACCGATGGAGACAAGTGAGATAGTGATGCGAAGATGGAGACTCTGCTAGGGTTGATAGGGGGTCGAACGGAGGTGAGAGGTCAAATGACAGATTGAAGATTGGCTAGGTTTAGAGAGGGGTATTTTTATCTTTTCAAATTTTCAGACTGATTCCCTTCTCATGGGAATCCAACATTTCCATTGTATAGGGTGAGAATAAAAAGAGGATTATTTCCATTCCCAGGAATGAAACATTCCAGGGAATATTTTTCCGTTTACGAACCAAACACAGGAATCCTTCATTCCAGACCTCAGATTTCCAGGAATGTTCAAACATTTGGTGAACCACACGGCCCCCAAGGGTGTTTCTTGTTATTTAGTCTTTTTATTATTTAATTATAGATGAAGTGTTCCATTTATAATGCATCTATTATTTTTTAAATTTAATTGTTTTAATATATCATGCATAGACGGATAATCCATTTGTGATTTGAATTTTAGAACAAACTGCCAACAATATTTCGTTTTTCCTTTACAAATATCAGTCTGTAACTGGCTAAGACGAAACATTGCGTTTCATTAACCTTATTATCGATAGAAAATCTGTATGTAGTGGGCTTTAATGAAGCGTAGTGCTTCATTAAACTCATTAGTTATCACTGACGAAAAATTCGTGCGTAATACTGAAAATATGCTTTAAACTGCATGGAGCCCCTTCTTCCTCCCTGCATCTCTCTTTCTTTCCTTTCTCTTACTTTTCTTTCCTTTATGCTCCCTTCCACAGCTGGTTGCTTTTCATAGCCTCCATGCCTCACTGGAGCCACCATTTTGCGAATAAAAACCATCATTGTGTTCCTGGTATTGTTCTCTTACTTTTTATTCGGTCCTATTTTTTGTTTTCATATCATTTCTGAACATTGTTAGTTTAAAATGGAATGCTTAGCATTGTACAGGAGTACTGTTAACCACACCAAACTGGAAGGTAAGTGGCACTCTAATTGCAGCGGCTAACTAAAATCGCCTCAAAATAACTATGTGGCGGTGGTTACTTTGGCATTTTTTATTGGATCAACAGATAGTCGGGGTTTTTGTCGTAGCTGCTGCAAAATACTTATATTAAAAAAAAAAGGAAACAGAAAAAAGGGCCAAAACTGACGTCATTTCAATTATTTTACCAAAAAGTAAAAAGTTTTGAATGATAATTGAAAATTTGAAACTGAAAAAGGTTTAATTTTCCCTTGCAATGTTATTTTCTTAGATACGTTAGTTGAGTGCCGTGGCCATATTATTCACAAAACATACTAATCTCTCTAAAAGTATTTACTGCTTACTAATGTTTGACTATTTGAATATGAGAGGGGTTTTTGGTTTGGATGAAGAAAGTAGGAATTCGAAGAAGGGTCTTGCATGTTCTCATTTTGAGTTGATGGATCAACAATGGTAAAGACAGGAGAGCTCGTGAATGAAGAAAAATGAGAATAAGCAAGAAGAGGAGTGAGAGGATTAAGAGAAAACACATCGAGCAGGGAAAATTGATACAATATAATAGAGAATTGAAATGATGAAATAAACTCTCCCATTGAAATGAATCGATGGAAGATCATAGATACTAGAAAAGTTACAAGATTCTCCTGCTTCATATCAAAATAGTAACTAACTCCAACTAACAAAATTAATTGACTAATCTAACTGTTGAAATTCATGGTAATGAGAAAGAGATAAATAGATTTCAGAGAAAAATTGAACTATCAATGTTAATAAGATGAAAAGGTACGGTGATGTAATACATACATGTCATGTGAGCCTTGTATGGACTTATGAGGTAAACTAACTAGTAACCAATTCCTAACCAAATGTCAAGAACTCTAACCAATTTCCGGTAACAATCATATACTCTAGCACCCTCCCTGGCAAGCTAGAGGACACTTCTGTAGCTCCAATGTAGGATGAAAGTGCATTATAATGAAAATGAAAAAATATAATGAGATAAGTTTCAATCACATCGTCAAACAAACAAAGTCCCAATCACATGAAAATATGAAACTAAAATGAGTTAACTCATTGGTATGCACATTGGTCAAAAGCTTCTCTCCTCGAATTGCTCCATGGTCCCCAAATGTGAAGAAACCCAAACTTGGAAAATGTAACTTAACCACTCAAGAAGAAGCCAAACAATATAAATCTCAACTTCTTGACAAAAGCAAACAACCTGAAAATCTCTTAACTACCATAGACAGAATCTAATCAACCATGGTTAATCATTCATCGCAGAGGCAAACCAATGCTTAACCACTTAAAAGGTAGAAGCTAAAACAGATATCTTAGTCATAAAGAGCAGAAGCTACAATTTTATGCACTACCCAATATAGAAGCAACATTCGAAAGAACAAAGGCATTAATAACCAAATATCCAAATCTATCCTCAAATCTGTAAACTTAAAACGGAATCCAGATCAAAGAACCACCAAAATGTGAATAACTCCGTAATTCCCTTTGTTGAACAATCCATCAGCCATGTGATATGCATCAGACACCAGTGGAACCAAAACTGATGAGAAGAATCAATAATATGCACTTGAAACACAAATATAAAAAAATGCAAACAAACAAGTTAGGGATATCAAAGGGGTGGATAGGGGTGGGTTTTGACTCAACCTGACCCCACCCCACACCCGCCCTTACTTGCTATTGTTCTCAAACAACTGTAAAATTATTGTAAAATACCTAACCCTACCATGTTGGGTTAGGGTGGGTGCCCGTGAATTGGGTAGAAATTGCCATCCTTAAAACAAGCTTGATCCGAATATGAAAATTAGAGAACTAAGTCTAATTAGCAAGAACTAGTTTTGGACCATCCAAAAATCAACACGAAAATTTATAAATGGCATTGAATCTATAATCTTGAATAACAGAACCTTCAACAACAAACATAGATTGAATGGCACTGCTCTGAGAAATTTGATCTCAACAATCTTGAAAACACAGAGCCTGAACTTTGTTTAATCATCATTCCATCGTAGAATATCACCAATACCAAACTTGCACAACAAGCAAAGATCAAGAAGAACCAAAGTTAAGTCAGGAAATGTTTGAATCTTAAACCAGAAATTTAATAAATGTCAAAAACTCGAATCTAAACTAAAGGTAAAGAACAAATAAATAGAACCTGGAGCTTGAAATTAAAGTCTAATAGGATCTGAAACCAAATTAGATCAAGACTCAATAAAGCACTATCATACAGCTAATCTAGGACCACAATGGAGAACAACGCTTGCAAACACGACTAGCACAGCAAAGGTCCACTTGTGACCACCCATGCCATAGGAAAAACGAAGAACCCGATCAGATGGTCCACTTTCACTAGAGACCAAAGCAGTGAAGAATACAGAAGCCACTAGAGGAACCAAGCTTTTTGCCACCAAAATCCGTTGGTGAACCAAAGATTGAAAAAGATAGACCTGGTAGATGAAACCATTGCAAAGGTCTAACAAAGCACCATCGTTCTAATGTAGACAGCATCAGAAATGGCTTCACATTGTCGAACCTCACTGAAAATGCGAGCAATGCCGATTAGATGAACCATATCTGAAACCTTGAAGGAAGAACCACATATAATGTGAATCAAATTTTAGAGTGAGAAAGGAATGAAAGATTTTGTGAGAATCAAGAAAAAGGAATCAAAATAGTGTTTATAAGAAAGAAAATGTGAGAAGATTTTCTTTATTTCTTTTATTAGTGATTTGAAAGAGAAGGAAGGAAGTGTGCAAAAGAGAAAGGTGTTTGGTTGAGAGAAAGTATAAGCAAGTCGATGAGAAAAATAGAAAGAGATGGGAAAGAAAAAATTGCTCTTCACATAGAGCTAATTGCAATGGAAGAAAAAGACTTCAAGACTGATGTCATGGCTTTGATACCACGTAGAAATCCATAATAATAGAATAGATTTGAGAAAGATGAGAGAAAAAACTAAAATGTAAATTTTACTAATAACGTGAAAAGGTATTGTAATACATGCATGTGATGTGACCCTTATATAGACTCATGAGGTAAACCAACTAGTAGCTAATTCCCAACCAAATATCAACAACTCCAACTAATTTCTACTATCAATCATATACTCTAGCACTCACATAACTAATTAACTCACAACTTCTAAATAAGTTAAAGCAATGTGGGCCAAATAATATGGTCTTATGGGAGACTTTAATTTGGAACGTACATTAGGGCTTTGTTTGGAGTCATGGTAAGTAGTAAAATAGATATTTAAGTGAAATAAAATAGAGTGGAGTGATATAATTATTTCATTTATTGTTTAGATATTTTTAATAATGGAATAGAGAAATAATTTATCTTATTTTTTAGGTGTATCAATGGAATGAAACAATATTGTTGTAATTATGAATTTCTTATTCATATAATATCCTTGAGCTGGAATAGAATAATATTAATAATAAGAAAACAGTGATTTTATTAAAAAAAATTAAGTCAACAATTTATAGCACATTCCATTCCCCACAATTTGGGGAAAAAACATAGAGATATAGTAGTATTGGAAATGGTTGTTTCATTGTATCGAAATAATGAAACTTGTTTTAATTTTAATTGATGACCTTTCATCCTATTCTACCCTACTCGCATTGCCTATGCAACTTATTGACCGGTTCCAAGAAATGGCAAAACTAAAAATAAAAATAAATGACAAAATAGTAAGCTATTGATAGGATATCCAGTATAATGAATTTAGTATTCTCTACATTTG
Source organism: Dalbergia cultrata (assembly GCA_031216105.1). Taxonomy (NCBI): domain Eukaryota; kingdom Viridiplantae; phylum Streptophyta; class Magnoliopsida; order Fabales; family Fabaceae; genus Dalbergia; species Dalbergia cultrata. The sequence continues at coordinate 20,465,479 of CM062353.1, read as the reverse complement.
CAGAAGATAGAAAAGGATTATTTGGGACCAATTTAATACTTGCCATGGATAAGGAAGAAGTTTTTTTTTTTTTTTTTGGTTCTTTATTCATTATTGGCTGTTAAAAAAATCAGATGATGCTGAATAGATGATTCTATATATATGTGTATCTGCATTCTAATTAACATGAAGGGTCCATACCAAAAAAATTGATATGAAAGTAACATTGACCGGAAAAGGTGTGGGAGATAATATGCTAATATGTCGTATCCTAGCTAATCAGAAAGGGGTTATATCCTATACCTACTACAGTAATTACAAAAATTTTGAGATATAAGTAAAAGGGAAGTAAAGTTTGGGTTTAAAGTACTTGACTGGAGTTTAAATTCAATGTGTCAATATTTGTTACTGTAATTTTTAACAATAGCAATCTATGTTCCTTAATAATTTGGTATATTATTTAAAAGTTAAATAATATACTTTTGTCTCTGGGTTCATTTTGAAAGGTTCTCTCCACAAATTACGAAATTTAAAAGAGTGTTCCTTTGCACATACAGCTAGGAATTTCATATTGATAAAACCAAAAGACTCATATTCAATGTCCAAGAAACTTCATAATAACATAGAATAGAATATTAGGCAATTTCTTTGATGCACCCATAAACTATATATGGTGCATGATGCCGTGATTATATTTAAGGGTGAAGATCACAAGTTACAGAAATGTGATTAAATTTTAGAAGTGATCATAGTTTGCATAGTCCTAGAATTAAATGAAATTTTTAGGGTATCAAATAAATAAAATTTAATCACTTTTAAAATTAAAATTGAGATTAAATATATTTTAAAGTGGCTACCAACAAGTTGCTGGACGAGTGGTAAGCAGTTTAGTTCTCTATAATAAAAAGAGTTCAAATCATGGGCAATGCACTTATATATGAAGGGGAGCGTAACTGTAAATGCTACATTCCTGCAGTTGCAAGAGCAGTCTTCTACAATTTATATATAAAAGAAATAACTAAAGAATATAGATAATTGATATCATGGTAATATTATAAAAAACATGTAAATTTTATTAAGAATGGGATAAAATATCCATATCACGTGTTTCATGGTCTCTCTCAAATGCAAATAATTAATATTCAATTTAATTATCCCATGAAAATTTGCACCACATTTTAATCCCAAATCAAAGGTACCCCCAACAAAAAAAATTATCTTTAATTTCTCCTGAAATATTGTAATGTAATTATATGAAGTTTTAATTAGTTGGATATTGGTGCAATCTAGCCAGGTAAGACTTTCCGCTTGCATATACTCACTCTATCCATGAATAATTATCCAGTTTTAGATGCTCAGTGAAATTAAAGAAATAGTTGATAAAATATTAATGCTAGTAAAAGTTAGGAATAATTTACTAAATTACATTTGTTTCTTTTCGATACTTAAACTTTCTCTTCTTTCACTAATGAGTATTTAACGGAGGAATTGTTGAAAAAAAAATTAATACTACTAAAAAAATTTCAATGAATAATTGATTTTTAAAAAAATTAATTTTTAAAATGGATAATTGTTTAACGACGAAGGGAGTATATCATAGCCTACCCTAGTCACGTTTGTTTCGCCAATATTAAAATAAGAAAACTATTAAGTTATTTCAAAGATGAAATTAAGTTAAAACCACACAACAATGAAGCAACTGTATATGGAGCAAACACTTTGACCATCACTTTGCCGAAAACAAAATGGTGGCCAAGTAGTAGCTTTTTATTTTGTGCCATTAATTTATTTAGCATTTCTTGCATACATGAAAAGCAAAGCCTAAGTGACTTTGTCTCACATACATCAAGATCAGTCATTGGAACTTGCTCACTATACTTAGTGAGCACCAGCTCCAGAGGAGAGCTTGGTTTCACCATCAACACATTTACAATTGCGAGTGCCTGCTACCTCGTTTATCTCGCAATTGCAACTGCCCGTGCAAGCTGCATAGCATGCTTCCCCCGGACAAATGCAATAGTAAATAGGCCATGATAATGTGCAAATGCATTCATAGCCATCAGCTTTGGGAACCACTTCCTTGATGAAGGATCTTGCATCAGAGCGAGCTTCGACAGTGATTCCTAAGAGGAAGAGCATCACGGCCACCTTCACAAACACCTTCATGTTCAACTCCATCTCTTTCTCTCTCTTCTCTGTTTTGCTAGCTAAATAGTATTCCTTTCTTAGTTGTGATGAGAAAGCATGCAGTTACACATGTCTATTTATAGGCAAATCTGAAGAAGAAATGGAACTAATACAGTTGTGGGAAAATGATGCTTACTTGAAAATAGATGTAATACCATAGAAAATAATTGCAAGTTCTATTTGGGGAATGACTTGCCACGTCCTATTATCTATTGTCTGTTCTTTTATTCAATTGTCCTTAAATGCCCTTCTTAAAAGACTTAAACTAATAAAATTTTTCATTGATATTAATATAGTTAAGTAAATCTTCTTTTGATATATGATGATTTGTGTTTCTTTTTTATTTTTTATTTTGCAAAAAATTTCATGGTCATTTTATGGGATTTTTATTAAATTATAATTAATTTAATTTCAAAACTTTTAGTATTGATTTTATTTTTATTTTTATATGACCGTATAGTCTAAGTTTTTTAAATAATTCATTTACTATAACAATATAAAAATCAATATTAAATTAATTTATAAATTTTTTCTCATGTAATAATTATCAACGAAATATTAATTTTATTAGATATTAGATAACGAATAATTCAAAAAAATGAAAAATATATTGTAATATATAACATACATACTCAAAAAAATTTCATCTAATGTTTATATGATTTAATTTAGTATTAAAAACATAATATCTCAATTTTTATTGTAGTTTTTATTATCGTTTTTATTTTTAAAAATTACTTTAATAAGCTACGATAAATTATTTATTAATTTGATCATTATATGCACTGTTTAGAATAAAACTTTATACTAATATTTGATAGTATATTTTTACATCATTTAAGGTAACGATGAATGAGATATCAAACTCATTAACAAAATTACATGCAAAATATTATTTGATGATAGTACAATAATGTTTTTGCATTGACAGTGAAAATTAAATTTCAAAATTAAAATTAAAAATTATTTTATATAATTCAAATTTTATTACTCCAATTATAATTCAAAAATTTGTATACCTTTTGTTACAATTCAAAAATTTTACTACTGTATTGATAGTGATATTTTATTTCTTATCATATTTATAAAATATTAAAATAAAAAAGTACTAGAATACTATTATACCTAAAGAAAGTTATTTGAAGTAAAAAAAACTTAATTCAATTTGAATACTATTTAAGATTAAAAAAGGAAAAATTCAAGTAAATATCCTCCAACTTTAACTCGTATACATTTTAGTCTTGTTACTTTAAAAATATTTAAAATTGTCCTTAAAATTTTTGATATGTATTTATTACTACAATATGTTAATAAATATTATTTTTACCTGAAAAATCTAAAAAAATCCTTTACTTTTTTTTTATCTACATACACTTTTATCATATTGTTTTTTAATATGTGATATTTTCCAATGAGAATAAGATTGAGAGTTCACATGTAACTTTCATAAAAATATGAACATTCATTATCAAATAGTAATAATGTGCAAATATCAAAATATTTAAAGACTGTTTTATATGTTTTTAAAGTAATTGCATTAAAGTACACATGAGTCAAAGTTTAACGAGGTTTTTTAGACTTTTCCCTTAAAAAAATAATTTCTTACATAAAAAAATTCTTAGGCTCATGTGAAAATAAATTTGTCATATTTCATTGAAAAATGAGTAAAAAAAAAATTTAAAATAAAAGATTATGTAAACAAAAAATGAATAAAAATATTAATAATATTAAATATGAATTTGATATAAAATAATAACATTTTATTAAGGGCCAATTATATTCATCTCCCGAGATATGTTGAAATTTAATATATCTCATCTCTCATCTTTCAACATACACTAACCTCCTTTTATTTATCCATTTTCTGAATAAATTATCAAAAATATCCCACTCTCACCTTTACCTCTCTCTCACTCACACTCTCCTCTTCTCTCTTCTCGCTCCTCATTCCTCAACCTATTAGTGGTTACTAACAGACCTAAATTACCCAGTTTTTCTTTTTAGATTTTTTTTTTCCTGGCTCATATGTTCTTTTTCAAACCTATCAGAATCATTTACAGCTTTGCAGTCTCAAAATCATTTCAATTTTCCGGTGCACCTAAATAGCTAACAACCAACAGACCACACAATATAGTGGTACATACACGACAAAAAAATTACCATTTCAGTGTTACTGTCAGTTTATCTTACTAGAGTAAACTCATGTGTGAGGAAGAATCATATCGTACATGTCTACTGATCTACTAGTTGAGAATGCGATATTTGATCGAGAGAGGAGTCAAGCTCCACCATGCGATGCACGCATGAATATGATAATATATCATTAATTATATATTTCCTCGTGGCTAGCGTGCTTGCGATGTCAGCACAAGTTTAATTCCTGCATTGAGGTGAATTAGGCCTGCGGGGATGGATTGGCAGGGAGTTTGATTGTGATGGTGATGGTGATTAGTGATTATATTGCTGAATGGAAAAAGAGACGAGAGTACGCTATATGCGTGGGATATTTCGAGAGGTGGAGGGTGATCCAGATAACAATAATATGGGGTTGTTTTTACAGTGGATTTTGTACTCACGGGGTTTTTACTTCAGTGAACCGTTAAATTTTCCATGACCTACAGTAACACATTGGGGTGATCCAGATAACAAACTGACAGTAACACATGACCTACAGTACGTAACAATAAATTAATGAGAAAGGCCCACTACAGTTGGCAAATTTATAAGAGTGGATATCCGCACTTTTCATTATTTATTGTCACTGAGCGATTGTTTAGTAGTATAAAATTACCCTCTATTATGTAATCTATATTTTATATTCTACTTTACTTCCTCTGTAACGACTTATTTTTTTAACATTATTATAATAAAATAATTAATTATGAATAATGTGTAGGGATTTTGAAAAATCCAACATATACAGATATGATCACATTAACATAAGGATTCTGTAAAAAAAAAATGAAAATTAATTTTTTTATTATTAAAAATTTAATATAATAATATTTTAATCGGGGATATAGAATAAGACCTTATAATTAGTATAAGGATATAGAAAAAATAATGATAAGATTGAATGAATATTTCTAACTCGGTAAAATTATTTAGGTAATAATCGTGTATCAAAAGGGTAATAATTGATACACCGAAGTGATAATAACCGATACATCGAAATATCAAAACTGGTCTAAATAATAGCTATTCTTAGATCTCAAATAATTCTTAGTTAGGAAAATTAAATAAAAATAAACATTTCTAATACAGATACAATACAAATTGATCCGACAAAAGTAATACCCATTACTTTCTCCCCAAGTTTACGTTTTCTATATAAAGGAAAAATGAGAAAAGATGACATTTCTCTCGGTTTTGGCAGCAACTTTACGTTCTTCCTTTCTTCCTCCACCATTTTCATTTTCCTTTACTTCAAACTCCATGAAACCTTCAAAGTCTTGAAGGATATTCCTAGATTAACCCATAAACTACTTCAAGAACACTTTATTTTCATCAAACTCAAGTCAAAATCTTGTTTTTTCATAATCAAACATGTCCAACAAGCAGCATAAATAAAGTTGGAAAGTGGGTTCAAGCTTGATTTAGAGAAGAAAAAGCTAGAGAAAGTTTAGCAAAAGCTTGGAAGAAAGGTAGGAAAAATTCTAGTCTATTTCTTTGTGATTGTTTGGCTATAATTGCTAGGTAAAATTCTTGAGATATGTTGAAATTAAATTGCTGAAATCTGAGATATATTTTCAAGAAATATATGATTGTGAACCTGATAAAGATGTTTGAAATTATATTAAAGAAAATAAGTTGCTAAAATCTGAAATTATTTCCAAGAAGCATATGATTGTGAACTTGATAAAGATGTTTGAAATTATATTGAAAGAATCAGAAATTATTTTCCAGATGTAACTGTTTATGTATGGATCTTTTTACTATATTTAAAACTCTTGGTAATATATTTAATATTATGTATAGATTGAAGTAATTAAAGAGATATTCGGACAGTTATCCAAGATATGATTTCTAGAAATTTTTCCATAATATTATTGGAAGATTTTAAGATGTTGAACCGAATAAGAAGTAAAGAAATTTAATTGATATAAGAGATTGCAATTCATATAAATAAAGGCTTGAAATCCACCGAAGGAAACTTGGTGTAATTGCTGGAAATTTACAAGAATTACTATCCAAGGAGTATCACAAAATTTCTGATGATAAAAATCTATTAAAAACCTAGTAGACTTTACAAAAAAATATTATGCCAATATGCCAGATGTTACGAGAAATATCTCATAAAAATTTAAGAGATTTTGAATAAAATATCTCATAAGAATTAAGAAGATTTCAAGGAGATCATAAAGAAGAGTATAAGAAAATCGAGCTTCAAGAAGTAAGGAAACGTAAGAAAATAAGTCTCACACAAAGAGAGGGAAATCAAGAAAATAAGCTTTATGTAATAATCAATCGCTTAGTGGTAAGTTCATGGACTCATGAGTACTAGTAGACGTGCTACACCCTTAAAACTATATCAGGGTGTAAACACGACGGCGTTACATCATTTATGAGAAAAGGGATGTACTGAGGATAGCGAGGCTATCTAGATGAGATGTAGTAGACGTACTCCATCTAGTGAACTATATGTAATCACGGTGGCGTTACATAGTTGACAGTACGATCCAGAGAGAAGTATATCAAAAGAGTCCTATGAGTTTTACTATTAAGCCTAAACTTTCTAATAAATCTTGTAATAGATTTCAAAGAAAAATTCAGTAGAGAAACGTCATGAGAAGTTTAGATATTTCTGAAGAGAATATTTCATGAGAAATTCAGGAGACTCATGAAAGAATATTTCTTAAGATTTGAAGAAATTCCAAGAAGATATCTCAAAGCAAAAGTATGAGAAATAGAACTATTAAAAAGATATTCTAATTATCAATTTTGAGATTACACAACTGATGAGACCCTTATATAAACATCTAAAGGCACATCGCTTATTTTGCATTAAGTTGAATATCATTGAGTAATAGACTAGTGTTTTTCCTACTGGGAATCTTTGATTCTCATTCCTGCTATTATCATTTTTTTTTCATAGATTGAGATGATGGTGATTTGTTCAATGGAGAATCCTTAGCTAATCCTGACAGCTTGGTCCAGATCTTTTGACGAACTGATGATAGAGCATTTAGTTAGTATTTTATTTCTTCTTAGCGGATTTTGAGTAGTACCCTACCTAGACTAGAAGGTTCCTGCATGAACCAGGGTAAGGGTTTGATATAGTTATGGATAGTGTTGACTTGTCATTAGTTAATACAATTATGTATATTTTTTTATATATAATTAATGTTCAAATTTAGAGATATTTTGGAAAGCGATTTTATGGTTGTTAGAATAGCAGGCTCATATGTAAATATTATAAATACACTTCCAAGATTAAGCAAAGTTAACAAATAACAACTACTTACTATAAGGTTATGGCTTAAGCATAGCTTTATGGTAGGAAAGGTGTTACATCCTCTATTGTATGTCAATTATTGTCCAAGATAAAAGGAAAAGAGCAGTGTTATTTATAATTATAAGATATGAAATACTGTATCGATTCACACCTTATCTACTATTGAATGGAACGTGGACCCTATTCATGAAGAGTGTACACCCCATTCAATGGTAGATGGTGTGTAAGTTGGCACAGTGTCCCACACTTCATGAGTATAATTATCATTTCTCAAAGAAAAAATACATATTTAGAAAGTGATAAATAAATATTAATAATAATATAAGAGTTTATTAATTGATAACACTACCTCTATTAATGTAATACAATTATGCTCTTGAAAAAATAAAAGCAAATAACATACAATTAATTACAATAAGAAAATAATTGATAAATAAAATTGAGTGCTTTCTTAATTTCATAAATAGCCAGATGAAGCAAAACAAAATTTTTTAAGAAAAGTGGACTGTTGAGATGCAACAGATGGAGTATAATACTGAAATTGTTCCACTCTAATTGTCACATGATATTCTTTTTGTTTTTCACTTTTTGAATTTTTCAGCTTATGATTTCGTTTATGTTTTTACTTTTCATTATTTCATCTTTCGTATAGTTTTTGACTTTTTATTTTTATAGTGAATTCTTGACTCTTAATCTTCTATATTATAATCTTTAAATATTTTTGAATGATCTTGAATAAGAATATTAATCATAAAATAACTATTAAAAATGAATGTAAATATTTCAATAGTATTTTAACTTTATAATTATTGAGATCAGACTTAAGTCTCAATAAAATTTATAGAATAAAAATCATACAATTTTTCTTTTTACATCATGATATTTTTCTTTTCATCGATTTGTTGAGGTAAAGTTAAAACCATATCAAAATATATATTTTTGAAAATACGCAACTCAATAATGTCACATAATTATTAAATTGTATATGAGTCTTATTTTGTAGAATTGTAAATATATTTATATAAACTTTTTTATGCTGAAAATAAATTATTTGAATTATAAATATGTACATAATATTTAACTACAATACATATATATATATATATATATATATAATCTTAAATACAAATTTATAAGTTCCATACGTTACATTTTTTTTCCTAACTTTATATTTTAAATAATTTAAATTATAATTAATCTTTGATTTCTATTTGTTTCATTCACATTCTTTTACTTCCTGATGGTGTATATAGAAAGGGTCTCATGGCTAGAGATTTACCCTCTTAAGAGTGTTTTTGTCTAACCATGAGGTCTAGCATGGTTGGTAGCTAGTTGGGCTCCATAAGTATCTAGTCAGGGGTATTATTCATGGCGACGTGTATGAAGAAGGTTTTATGGCTAGAGGCAAAACCGACATATGTGAGCGCTCTACGTCTAGAGAGGATTAGTCATTGCTTCTGAGGTGGATACCTTTGGTTTATCCAAAAAAAAAAGAGCTTTTGTCTTGAAGGAATTACTCACTATTGCTGGCTGTGGATACCCTGTGAAACAAAAAAAAATGATTTCACACATCTTTTTAGGGACTAAAATATATGTTTTATGATCTTATATTTATGTACAAACAAGTATCATGCACATCTTTTAATAGATACTCACTTCATTTAAGAATAATTGTCAAAATCAAACAACATATATTAAGAAAAGTGAAAAGCATCTTTGTAAATGTAGAAAATTATGAGTTGATAAAACTATCCCTATATAAAAAACAAATTACGATTCATACTAAATTTAACCAATCGTCATGCAAATTATCCAATGGTAGATGGTTCATAATTACAATCAGTATATTTATGATGATTAAGGGTAGAAATGGAAAGGAAAAATAAATCCTACCTAGATATTGTTCTTGTTAGCCACGGCAACATCACCCAAGAGGGGGGTGAATTGGGTGATTTGAAAACTATTTCAAATTTAAGAAATAATTTGATTTTATGCACTCAAATTATGCACGTAGCGGAATGACTATAGAAAATATATAAATATTGTAAATTACTCAAATAGAACTTGTTTGATGGAGGAATTATGAAAATTGCTGATATTAATAAGAATGATGAAGATGATAAATTAAATTTGGAATAAAGTAAATTGAGTTCTCAAACTTTTTCTTTATTATCACACTCTTATTCCTTTTCAAAAATATTTGAGAGAACGTATAGAAGACAAGATAGAAAAAGATAAAAATGCAAGTGATTAAAAGTTCTAACTGCATAGATCAACAAGATAATAAAAAATAAACTTGCAATAAACGTAAAGAGATAAGGAAGGGAGATTCAAATTCGATTTATATTGGTTTGGTCACCTCTTGTGGCCTATATCCAGTCCCCCAAGCAACCCACTTGAGAGTTCCACTAACTTTTAATCCTTTACACTCTTAGAGCACTCTTACATCTTGGGATCCCTCATCCTTTGTGTTTGAGTCTCTCAAGAACCAAGAGATACCCCACTCTTGTTCTAACAAGGGATGCCTCACCCTTTACACAAAAACTCTTTTACATATACAAAGGATCACTCTCTATGTAGAGGAGATGTTACAAATTGAAGCACTAGAAGGTTTCTCAAAGGATAAGAGTTTTGGTCATAAGTTTGATGAAAAGACTGATGATTGAGAACAAGTGTTAATTGATCTTTTCAATTCATTTTTTGTGTTCTAAAATGTGTTAAATGATGAGTATTTATAGACAAAAGTCATGTTCCGTTGGTGATTAATCCCAAAAGATGTGTCTCTTCAAAACACACCCATTTACACATTTCTGAACTTGGTAATCGATTACATGAACTGGTAATTGATTACATAGTTCAAATTTTGAAAACTGACAACGATCAACTTGCTGGTAATCAATTACATGCTGTGTGTAATTGATTACATGCTGCATGTAATCAATTACATTCTGTGTGTAATCGATTACATTCTGTGTGTAATCGATTACATGCTGAAATTTTGAATGATGGGCACATGAACAGCATGGTAATCGATTACTTGATGTGGTAATCAATTACAATGATTCCAGAAATTGAAAAATCGAAGTTTTAACACACTTTAAATCATTCTTTCATTCTAAAATCATTTTAAACATTTCATTTTCAAATCAAACTCATATTTTCACAAATCACATCAAATCATTACATCAAAAACAATTAAACCACTTTTTCTTTCAAAATCAAAATTTTTCTTTTATAATCAAATCCATTACTATATTTGAAAGAAAAACTTGATTAAAAAAGATTTTGAAACTAAATTGAAACATTAATTTTTAAAGTGGCCAAATAATCTTATCAAAAGAAAAACATTTTAACAACATGATCTAACCATTAAGCTCTTGACTAGTTCTTCTTTGACCCAATTCTTGTTGCCTTCAATTATTGTAATCTTTCTTGTTCAAAGGTCGTTCTTGATACTTGAACTATTCTACATAAAATAACTCACTTTAAAATCATCGTTAGTCCAATAAAAAATATCTCAATATGCATGACTCATTGATATATAACACAATTAAACTGATCATACATAATATATATCTTAATATGCATGGTTCCTAAGAGTAGAACACTAAAATGTGCTTCATACATATATTTGTTCATATAAGAACATATTCAAGATTAGACCATCAAAGCACTTATAAATAGTTATTCATAAAGCATATTACTCAAATATCATTGTATGGTTTGTGAGTTAGATATCACAAGAATGAGTATACAACCACACATGATCTAATATATATTATATTGAATATCTTTTTCATTCATTTGTTATCATCAAAGCATATCATATCAAACTACTAGGGTAAACCTAGTTCTACAATTGTAAATGGACAAATATCCAAAACATTAAAATCGTAAAAAAAAATGACACCTATACTAAATTGGATGGAGTAATTATTTTTTAGGTGAAACCATGGTCTCTAATGCCAAAACTAGAGATTAATTCCCTTGAAGGGTGAAGCTCACAAATGAGGTGTTATCCCTAATTATGCAAGACCTTCTTTATACAAACTGCCAAAAATTAATTTAGAAGCATTTTTATGGTATGTCATATTAAATTATGTATTGAATGAGAATTTATGGTTATGACTAAATATGTCAATCACTTTAAAAACAACTTTATGTTTACAACAATCATTTAAGGAAAAAGTTTTGAACTATTAAATGTAAAGTTGCTTTGTCATCAAACGTGACCAAAGAAATGTAAATTTTAGGAATAATGTTATTATTGACTAACTTAATATTTAATTTTGAAACAAAATTCTGAAAATGTATATAAAATGAGATTACACATTACAATTAAGGGTCTTTATCAATAAATACAAAAGTATTGTGTAAGGAAAAAAATTTAACACACATCATCATAATATTAAATATACTTGAAGTGCATACCATGAAAATTTATGCAAAAATTGTATATTAGCAAAGAAAAAAAGAAACATCTCGCATATAAAACTTATAAAAAAAATAGATTTATTATGCATATTTTATGTTTTAATATAAAATTATGAGTATAAAATACTTATATATTTAGGGATTTAATTTTAGTACAATCATAGTTTAAAGAATTTTATATTATCATCCTATCATATATTGTCACATGAGCAATTATAGTCGATTCTCACACCTACTACTTAAAACATCATATATATAGTAAGTTTTGAATTAACGACATTGTAACACTCTTTTATAGTGTCAATGTATTAAAATTAAACTTACAATTTGATGATAATATACTATATTTTGATTTAAAATAAATTTATATCCACTTATAAAATTATTTAAAAATATATAGTTTTCCACAATACAAAATATTTTTCATTATTAATTATTAAAGTGTGTTTAGTATTAATAGACTACATATTCAAACCAGTCCTGATAAATGTATTTGGAGACGAATTAGCTCCTCAGAATTTTAAAGTCCCCATGTTTCAAGAAAATGGGCAAATTGGTCCCTTTGCATAGTTTCGTACAATGAAAAAGGAACAAATTGGTCCCTTTGTACATTGTACAAAACTATACAGAGGACCAATTTGTCCCATTTTTAAAATATGAGGGACCAATTTGAGACTTTCATAATTTCAGGGATTAATTTGTCCCCAAATACATTTTTTAGGGACCAAAATGGACATTTTATCTTATTAATAATGAAACATATAAGAAGATAATACAGATTGATTTACATAATTTAATAGTGATGAAAATAATTATTTAACATTTTTTAAGAATATGAATTAATTGTTACAATTACATTTAATTATGGAAAGAAATTTAAAATAAAATAAAATAATTTATATTCAAATATTCATTTTTAGTGAAGAAAATCTCCTATATTTGTTTCATAGATTAACCTAATGACATTTACAAATTGAAAGAGATATTCTAAATCTAAATTGAACAAGAAACAAATACATTTTGCATTCTGAACTAACAAATAATCCATTGCTTTACTCCCCACCTGGAAACCATTAATGTCAAAGCATCTTTTACAATGGAGACCAACAAAAGTGCTATTGCTTGAAGACTATATCATGCCTCCTTCCAAGGTAAATATAAACATCTTTGTATGTGAAAGACCATTAAAAAATAAAAATAAATCACCTACAAAGGGGACAAAGAAACTCTCATAAAGGAGACAAAGAAGACATCCACAAAGGGGATAAAATAAAAGAAACAAAAAACCTAAGAAACGAAAAGAAAACGATAAAAATGGCAGGACTGCTTGTAAGAATTTGTATGTGGACTTGTATATATAATTGTATATTGTGTGCTATTATAAAGTTTGGCCCAAATTAAAGTGATCTGATAAGGACAAGTTAATGGGTTTAAATCATCTCGTTAAGTGTGGGCTATTATGTGTGGATACCGTGATTACCCAGTTACTAATTTTATAATGGGCTAAATTAGAAACTAGGGTTTATAGAGTTACAAAAAAGGTTATGGTCCCCAAGTTATACGCATGCCTCTTTTCATGACATCCCATCATCAGAAAAGGGAGAGTCACCGTCTTTGAAGAATGCGTATCAATTTGGAAGGCCAAGAACCACAGACCCAAAATATCAGTTTATTCCTATCGATTCAGGTACGCTTCCGCAATTAGTCTATTCATTTTCTTGATGATTTAATATGGATGATCTTGGGATTATAAAGAACATGGTTTCTAACACTGCCGCCAAGAAAAAAAGATGATAATCGCCCTCAATAACACTCCACAGGATAACACTAAAGAAAAAAGAGAAAGCAAAGAAGGATTAGGATTTGCCCGCATCTGGTTTCTTTGAAAAAGATTTCTATTAAAATAACAAATACAATGAAGAAGGTTAGTTTATCTGAAAAAATTAAATCCAATTTTCGGTGTACAATTTTAATGTTCATAGCATGGATAAAATGCTAGTTAAACTAATAATTGTTATTTTTAATGGTTATTGTTAATATGACTCAAATGTAACATTTTTAACAGTTTCCTTTATTGTTAGTGGAACTATTGTTGTGGTGTAGGATTTTCAAGCCAGCTATCAAGCACATATATCATAGCCTACCCTAATCACATTTCAAGGGTTTATACGCATGTACCCCCTTACAAAGTTTAGTTTTGCCAATATTAAAATTTAAAATAAGATAACTAAGTTGAGATAGAAGTGGGGCTCATGATGAATGTAAGGATGACTTTGCTAAATTTAAAATTCTATGTCACTGTTGTTTGGTAGCAAAAGCAAAAAAAATACAAAAATAAGCACATAAAATTTAACGTGATTCGACCTTTTTTGCTTGCATCCTCAACTTCACAAACTTTTAAATCTAAAATTTTTTAACAACTAAAGTTGCAAATCATTCTTACAAATCTTTCATTATATGGACATCTCCTAAAAACTACCCATATAATGGGTCACTTCCACTCTTGGAGGATATCTAAAACAAACAACCAAATGCTCTATTTTAGCCCAAACCTTTTGCAAAACTTTGAAATCTTCTTGATATGGGACTTTGGGATAAATCCCAACAAATCTTTTCCTTAATCCAAAGCCTTGCCAAATTTTCACTTCCACTATCATTGCACATGAAACACATTGCTTGACCTCCACTTTGCTAAGAAGACTTTTGACACAAGCTATACTCACTTGAACTGTCACTGCTTACATAACACGCCACTTGACCTCCACATTATTAAGATGACTTTCGACATAAGAGACCTCACACGTGGATCCACAAATGACCATTCTTATCCAACTGACCCAAACCATTGGTTTTGATATGACATGCTAGGTAGCCGAAGCAAAAGAAATACAAAAACAAGCACACAAAATTTAACATAGTTCGACCTTCACTGCCTATGTCCATTGCATTACAAATTTTCAACTATCTGCAACTCTTGAATGGTTAAAGTTGTAAACCATCCTTAAAAATATTTTATTACATGGTCAACTCCTAAACTCTACCCATACAATTAATCACTCCTTCCCATAGATAATATCTAAACCAAAAAACCAAATGCTCTATTTATAGCCCAAACCTCTTGCAAAACTTCAAATTCTTCTCGATAAAGGGCCTTTGTGTTAAATGTAATGCCTCGATTTTTCTTGTAATTATAACTATGTATTAATTAGAATTACTTGAGAAATTTAATTAGGGATTAAGTTCCTTAATTAGTTAGATAATGATTGATTAGAAATTCCTCTCTTAGCAGTTTGAGTGCATGTTTATGTTAGTTGTTATGTTGAATTATTTAAAAGTTAGATATTAGAGCGTATTGAAAATTTAGAGCTCCCTCAAATCTAAAATTTCATATTTCCCTACCAAAAGTTTAAAGTTCAAGAGACCCTATATTATGCAAATTATTTGAATTTATGGTGCAAAGAAATGCTATTTATTTGTTATCTTGCATTTATTTTTATCATTTCATGGGATTGCAAGCAAATTACACTAGTACCCTCTAACCCCCACCTAATACCCACACTACCCTTTATGGAACTAAAAAAAAAGATGCAACCCTAGCCCCTTTTGAAGCACTAGCCGCGATCTTCCTCCATTCTTCCCCTCTTCCTTTTTTTCTTTTTTTCTTAATCTTCTTCCTCACCCTCACTTCCATCCACACCCACTATCACCATGAACCTCTAACACCTTCTTCACCAACACCTTCCTAATATCCTAACATTAAACCTCAATCCCCATTGAAGAAAAGAGCTCATTCCTTCCTCCATTACCAGCTACTGGCTATGGATTACAAGGGCAAAGGGGGAAGATTTTCAACCTCCTTCCACCTCCTTAAGCTCTGAAACATTCCTTTACTTTGACACCTTCAAGTTGGTAGAGGGTTGTTTGTGAACGCCTTCTATCTTTGTGTGTTATTGAGCTTTAAATTTTGTTTTCTTGGTGTGATGTTGATTCTATAAAATCAATTCCAAAATTGATATGTTAATGGAGGAGATTTGTGTTCTTTGACTTGGATTGATGATAAATGAAGATTTGAGCTTGTGTTTCCATTTTTATTCTCAAATTTATGGTGCTAATGGTTATTTGACAGTTGTTTTGCTTGCTAGTGTAGGTGACAATGCATTAATAAAGTTTGTGACTCATAAACATTGATGTTTCATTGCTAGAATTTATGCCAAGAGTCATTTCATGCCTATGTTTTTATTTTTCATTGCTGCTAGAAATCTGGTTTGGAGAGGTCCAAAAGAGTGAAAATATGAAAGTTTTATGTTTAAATTGGTAGATACAAGTGCCAAAATTTTTTTTTTATCTTTTCAGCCTTGTATTTCTTGAGTAATTTCCAACACTTTCTAGCTATTTAGGGGGACTACAATGGGGCCTAAATGCTTGATTTTGGGTGTTGTTTTATGAAAAAACAATAATGTATGAGAGTAGGAATTGGGTATTCAAGTGTAGAAATTTAATTGAGTTGTGGTTCCTTGAATATGCGCTCAAAAGTTGTGTTCTTTTCATGACATTTCAAGAATTAAGTGCTTGAAAATTCTCTAGCAACTATAGTTCAATAATAGGTGATATTTTTGTGGTTCTAGATAAGGAGTCTTGGTTAGTTTTGAGTGCTCTAGTTAATGGGTGTTTGAATGTGTTCTTTTAGTTACGAAATGTTTGATAACATGGTGTTAGATCGCCGAAATTTTTCCAACACGATGTTCTCTCATAAAATGGCAATTTGAACTCGGCTTTTTTTATCGTTGACTTTTGTTTTGTGTACAAGTATTAGGGTGTAATGGAATGCATTTGGAATGAGAATTTGGAGTCTTTGAACTACTTTATTTGAATTAAAAGATAAAAATTTTGGTTTAAGATTGGACATGTAAATCTAAATGTGACATGATCTTGATGTTGTAAGTTAGCAATATTTATATGTGGATGGTATTAGAAATGTCATTGTTGATTCTATTACTAGAATATATGATTGGATAAACGCTAGCTAGGTCCGGTCCTTCTTCCAACAATTGGTTTAGGCACGCTTATGTTATGCATTGAGTGACTTTCTATTTGAAAAGTTAAATGAAAGAAATATAAGCTTTGTCTTTGAAATACATAAGGGGTATGTTTATGTCTCCTAATAACCTATGAGACTTTTACATGATGTTGGAATATGAGATTCAAGTAAGTTAAACTTAATGTTAAGTAAAGTTTGTCCTTTCTTTCCCCATTTAAATCTAACGATGGTTAGTTAGGTTGAGCTCATCCTAGGAAACAAGTGATTCAGAGTTTACGTGACAGTTAAAGCATTGGGGACACTGATGTGGCTAGTTAAGGTGACATGAGAAAGGGTGATATATTAAAGGAATTAAAGTTACTAAACAAAGGTACTAGAGAAAGTGTTATGTTTTGTTCTTTTACTCCTTCAAGTTCCATTCTATGAGATTTAATGTGCTAATAATGGTATGCTTCTTTGATCATTATCAATTAATCAAGAATTTTTGCAATACTCAAAATGTGCGTCACTTCTAGATTTTTATTTGCGAACTAATTAAAATGAACTAAAGCATGCTAACTTATTTTGTAATTAAACTAAAGTGACTGGAGATGACAATTATGACACTTTAACTATTTTTATTTAATTATTGAGATTCCTTTGGATTCTCACCCCTTTTCTTATTTTGTGTAGTCTTTAGACGAGCCAGCGGACTAAGATGCTAGAGTCCCTTGAGTCCTTGACCTTGAAGTTAGCCTATGCTTAGAGACTAAATTATTATCTTTTGCATATTTTACATTTGTCTCTTGAGCATGTAGACTATTGATTCTTATTTATGTTTTCATTTTTTTGAGATTTATATACCTTACGAATGACTGTATTTGAGACCGAGCTTTATTACCAGCTCTTAGCTAGGATTTATTTATGGCTTATTCTTAATCATGACATTAAGTTATGTTCATATGAGCTGTATTAGGTGTGATTGTTCTTCATGGATCCACGCTCTCCTATGATATATTAGTACCCTATTTACGTTATGATGTGATGGCATGTGATGTTAAATATTTTTTATATTCATGATTTGTTCTATTGTGTGCTTATTATTATGGAAGTGTTGTTTCACTCACAGGTTGCGTTAGTTTTCAATTATGCATTAACAAATGAGGCTTTCTCATTTTATGTTTTAAAAAATATTATCGTCTATTTTCCACTAAAAGTATTTTCCCATAAACTAAACATATGAACTCAAAATGTAAGAAATCTAATAATTGGTCAATTATGACATACGCACAAGAGGTTAATAATTAAGGTGCTACATTAAATCTCAACAACTATGACATATGAGTAGTTTTGCCCATGATGATGATGGCTGCGAAGCTCTTCCTCTTTGGAATCAATACCACTCATTACAACATAATTAACTTTTACTAACATATAAAAATTGTTATTAAAACATATAATTATGTTAATAAAACTCTTTATAACATAGGCTATATGCTACACCCCTAAAAATGTTATTGAAGAGTATTTAAATTGTTATTAAAACACTTTAATAACACTTCTAATTAATAAATATTGCTAAAAATTAAATATGGTGTAGTGATTGTGGAAGCTCTTCACTTTGATGCAAGCACCTTCACCAAGAGATTAGTGATTCCCAATGCTTACTTTGTCAAATCCACAACCACTACCTAGTGTAACCAATGCACTTGTACAAAATCACTTAGGGTATGTTTGGATTGGTACGTAGAGTGTGATGGAGCTAAGCAAAGCGTAATAAAATGGAGTAGAGTGGAATAATTCTTCACTTCATTGTTTGGATAACTTGTGTTCCATAACATTCTTCCCAATTTGAGGAGGAAGAAATTTGTGAAGAGTTTATGGAATTTGATGGAATGGTGTCTATCCATCTCTGCTCCATTCCATCCAAATTTTGTAAATTCAAATAATGGAGCAACTTAAATCCTACTCCGCTCCACCCTAGTCCATATCCATCGAAACATACCCTTTTGGCTTTGCTTGTGATTTAAATGATTATTATAAATTGGGGTTAAATTTCATTTTGATCATTGAAAGATTAGCGAGCTTGGTTTTCTTCCCTTGAAAGAAATTGTTTAGTTTTAGTCCTAACATTTTCAAAATTGTTTGGTTTTAGTCCTCAAAACTAGTTAAATACTGAGTTAGGTGATAGAAAAAGCACTATCCAATCCTATATGGTTGCAAGTAGTCGTATGTCCCACATCATGATCCTATATGTCAAAATCCTCACTCAAACTTATTAGACCCAACTTATCAATGCATCTTGTTGGACCTAGCAACTCATATTACAATAGGGTTTTGACACATACAGTTATGATATGTCATGTGCAACTAGTGGCTACCACAAAGGACAACTAAATAACATGGTTTTTTCTTACCTAACTCAATATTTAATAAAGACAAACTAATTTCATGGATTAAAACCAAACTGTTTTGGAAATATTTGAACCAAAACCAAAACCTGTCGATTTTCCAAGGACCAAAAGGATATTTAAGACTAACTTATTATAACTACTAATAATAATGGATTTAAATTTAATGCTTTTACAGTGTAAAATTTTTTTATATTTTTATCTAATCAAATCCTCTATGTATGGCTTTCAAAATAGTAGGAAAAGAGTAAACTTCTTTTGTGGATGTGATAATATATAATTGGAAAATTTGTAAAACAAGTTATACTATTAATACATTAAAACTAAACTCATTCATTAAATATATTATTGATAGTAATAATGATTTATAATGATCTTTTTCTAAAAATAAAATATATATTTTCTAAACTATTAATTTTAGAATATTCATATATATATTTTCATAGTAAAACCACAAAATTCTTCATGCTATGTTATTTTCATATATTTTTATATACAATATTAACAAATAATTTATAGTTTTATTCACATTAATATTCTAATATTAAATGCTAAGAAAGTACCTAATTTATTTTTAACAGATAATTATTTCAATTTATTATTACTAATAATAATTTATTCTTTGAATATGATAAAATTTTGAAAATTAAATTGAATAAAAAATATATCAATATTTTATTTTATTATAAGCTACGTATGTTTTATTTTGCAAAAATAATATATATGGTATTTTATTTTAAAATAATAGACATTATATAATAAATATTATTTATATTTTATTGTATTTTAATAATAGAAAATTTGTTAATAGGGTCATTAATGACATCCATCACATATTTGGTATGTAGTGTTATATTGGACCAATAATTGGAGTGTTTTTTCTTCAAACCAAGGGTGTTTCTTGTTATTATCCTTTGTTTCACTTTTTTTAATTAATGAACAAACAGATAAACACACTGACCAAATTTTGCTTCTTGATCTTATTTAGGGAATGAAAGCGGTTCTTCTAATAAGAGTATTCGAGTAT
The DNA here is from genome assembly GCA_031216105.1 of Dalbergia cultrata. NCBI lineage: Eukaryota > Viridiplantae > Streptophyta > Magnoliopsida > Fabales > Fabaceae > Dalbergia > Dalbergia cultrata. Next base: position 20,444,969 of record CM062353.1, on the reverse strand, counting down.
TTACGAATAAAGGTCCATAAATGTATAAAATAAAATGTAACACAAATTAAAAACAACAAACGGCAATATTAAAAGCAATAAATTATGATGCGATCATTGCTTGAGAACTTTAGGACTCTTGAGCAAGAAGTAATTATTATCCCTGGGGAGTATTAAATTGGTACCAAACAATCATTCCTTTCTTAAAACGACTTATTATATATAAAGTGAGAAGAATTCTAAATCCTCTTGCTCAATATTTCTACAAATTTTCCTACATATTAAATAGAGTAAATATTACTCACTTTTTAAATTTATTAAATATTGATTAAATTAAGGTTTTTACATATTTTAGTACTGGAAGGATTTGTAAGAAAATATATAGGAGGATATAGCAAACCTCGGATAGTAATACTACAATTTCCTACAAATCTTCCTATAAATTAATTACATTAAGATTTTTTTTACTTATTTTAATATTAGACTAAATACTCAAACTCATCCCTCAAGTTTGTATCGAGGGATAAGTTAATCCCTCAGGTTTTAAAAATCCCAAATTAGTCCCTCAATTTTTAAAAAAAAGGGACAAATTAGTCCTCTATACAGTTTCCATACAGTGTACGGAGGGACCAATTTGTCCCCCTTTTAACTATACGGAGGGACCAATTTATCCTCTTTTGAAACCTGAAGGACTAACTTATCCCCTGATACAAACCTGAGGGATGAGTTTGGGTATTTAGTCTTAATATTATAAGATTTGTACGTGGATATAGCAAAATTCATAGAGTAATGCTACAATCTTCTACAAATCTTTCTATAAATCAAACTGCATACTAAATAAAGTAAAAAAATTAAGTACAATTCATATTTTAAAATTATAAAAAGTGATTAAAACTTATTCAATATAGTATTCAAGAGGATTGAATAGGAGATAATATCAATTTTGTTATATATATCATGTGCAAATAATGCTCAATTCATTTTTCATGAACAGGCTATCATTAGATTTAATAATTATGTTACTTGTACGTGTGTGGGACACCGTGTCGACTCATATCTTATCCACCATTTGATGGGATATAGACTCTATTTGAATATAGTTTACATCATATTTAACAGTAGATAACATGTGAGTTGATACAATGTTTCACATATTATCAGTACAAATAACATTTTTTCTAGATTTAATTTAGTTCCAATTTATTTCTTCCAGCCGATTTTTTTGGTTATTCAGCAACGTGGGACGCGAGGGACATGGAGAAGCGTCTACTGTCGATTGTTTTGGCACAGCTCCCTGAAAACTACTACTACCAAACAATATTAGGCAATTCTTTTTTGTGAGGTTAATTTTCCGTCATGCATCACCTCCTTTATACAATTTTCATTTCAAAATAAATAATTTTTTCTATTTTGTAGGTTTATTTGTAAAGTGGTACATCTAACTATAAATTGTGTTCACGTATATCACTTTACAAATGAATTTAAAAATAAAAGAATATTTATTTTAAAACGAAATGAGTATTTTTAAATAAAAAATATGAAATTCAAATATTTCTTTTTAATTTAGTTATATATAATTAAATAATAATATAAATTTTTTTATATTATTATAATTTTATGCTTTTAATATATAAAAATTAAACTATTCTTTATTATGAGATAAACAGTGGAAACGTAACTAAGGAAATATTATAGAACAAAGAGTACATTAAAAAGAATAATGGTGTTTTTGTAGGATGGAAATTCTTTGTTTTCAAATAGTATTTTATTTTCTTTTTCTCTAATTCTTTATTAATACATGAAAATATATACTATATATTTAATAATTTAATAATTTATAAATTTCTTTTAATTTATTCAATAAATAATTGAAGAACAGGAAAGTAAACATTGTTCCACTATAATTGTCACATGATATTCTTTTTACTTTTCACTTTTTGAATTTTTCTGCTGATGGCTTTGTTTATTTTGTAACTTTTCATTATTTCACCTTTCCTATAATTTTTTAATTTTTATTTTTATAGTGAATTCTTGACTTTTAATCTTCTATAGTATATTTTTTAAATATTTTTTAATTATCTTGAATAAGAATATTAATCATAAAAATAACTATTAAAAATAAATGTAAATATGTCAATAGTATTTTAAATTTAAAACTCTTGAGATAAGACTTAAGTCTATTTTGTACAACAAAATTTGTGGAATAAAAATCACACAATTTTTCTTTTCACATAATTATATTTTTCTTGTCATCGTGTTATTTAGGTAAAGTTAAAACAATATCAAAATATATATTTTTGAAAACAAGCAACTCAAAAATTTCACAAAAATATTAAATTGTATGCATGAGTCATATTTTGTAGAATTATAAATATACTTATATCAACTTATTTTATACTGAAAATAAATTACTTGAATTATAAATATATACATAATATTTAACTACAATATATATATATATATATATATATATATATAAAGTCTTAAATATAAATTTATAAGTTCCATATGATACATTTTTCTTCCTAACTTTATATTTTTAAATAATTTAAATTATAATTAATCTTTGTTTTCGATTTGTTTCATTCACATTTTTTTTATTCCTAGCGACGTATATGGAAAAGGTCTCATAGCTAAAGGTGTACCCACTTATAGGAGCTTTTGTCTTAAAAAGATTAGTCACTATTACTGGCTGTGAATACCATGAGAAACAAAAAAAGAATTGATTTCACACATCTATTTAGGAAATAAGATGTATGTTTGCTTATCTTATATTTATTTACAAACAAGTATCATACACATCGTTTAATAGAAACTCACTCCATTTAAGAATAATTGTCAAAATCAAACCAACATATAATAAGAAAAATGAAAAACATCTTGGTAAATGTAGAAAATTATGAGTTGATAAAACTATTCCTATAAAAAAAATTTCCACTAATACCATATTTATCCAATGGTCATGCACATTGTCCAATGGTAGATAGGTTCATAATTACAATGAGTATATTTATGATGATTAAGTGTAGAAATGGAAAGGAAAAAATAATCCTACCTAAATATTATAAATGGACCGATATCTAAACATTAAAAGTAAAAAATTGACACTTACTCTAAAATGGATGGAGTAATTATTTTTTAGGTGAAACCATGGTATTCAATGTCGAAACGAGTGACTAATTCCCTCCAGGGGTGATGCTCATAGAGGAAGGTTTTATCCCTGATCACATGATACCTTTTTCATACACACCACCTATATTTACTTTGGAAGCATTTTTAGGGTATGTCATATTAAATTGTGTATTCAATGAGAATTTATGGTTGACTCAGTATGTCAATTACTTTAAAACAACTTTATGTTTACAACAATCATTTAAGGAAAAGGTTTTGAATTATTTAAATATAATCAAATATAAATGTAAAGTTGGTTTTTTGCTGTCATCATACATCACCAAAGAAATGTAAATTTTAGGAATAATGTTATTATTGACTAATCTAATATTTGGAAACAAAATTGTGAAAATGTATATAAAACTAGTCGTTTGACCCCGTGCGATGAATGGAGTGATAATAAAAATAGTTTGTTTATCATTATCGAAAATAAATAATTTATTTAGTATATCTTATAGAAAATTGAGTATATAAATTTATTTTAAAAATAAGTTAATAGTTAAATAATTTAAAAAAAGGTTTAATTAATCCATCAGTCCCTATAGTTTCACTTAATTTTCAATTAGGTCCTTACATTTTAAAAGTTTTCAATTAGGTCCCTATATTAAATATAAATGTTCTGACCCTATCATCCGTTACAAAAACGTGATGGTTGATAGAATATTCCTAGAATATTCTTTTATTATAATTTTATATTAGAAAAAAAAATCCACCCCACCTTTTCTTTTCCCTCTCCTGCCCTTTCCCCTTCCCCCTCTGTCGAAGTCCCACTACCCAGCACCCTATGAACCACAAGTGGATCTTACACCTACCAAAAGTGGTTCCTTTTTCAAGACCAAACGAAATGAACTTGCAATGTTTCGATACACATTATGGCAATTTCCTTTTGGGGTAAACTAAAAGGTATTTTACAATTTAAAATAAAATAGATGGTTGAACTATACAACGATTATAGTTTGGAGAAGTTAAAAATGAAGAAACACATGCTTTTACAATGCACATCCTTTGGGTCAAAAGGTAGAACATGACTTTTGTTGAACAGTCAAAAGCAAGAGTCACAATGCTTTACCATTGACATTGTTTCATGGTTCAATAACTGGAGTGTGGCAGGTTACAATTCTTCGTGTAATATGTACACGAGCTTTTGTATCGAATGTATGGGTTCATTTGTATCTTCTCAAACATTATATAATATATATCCCAATCTTAGACATTACACTCACTTTTACCATGTGTATAATGTGAGTTCAATAGTTCTTTAAAAGATTAAGAGCGAGGGAATTTCTTGTTACAAGAAATTCATATAGGGGTTTCATTGCATCATCGGGGAGTATCGTCATTAACCTATAGCAACTACATGTGGGGGCGAATGCCTCTCTAAAGATAGTGATTGATTTCGTGCCTTGAAACCACAATATTCAAGTTCTTGTTCATTGTCTACACAATTTTCTTAACATCAACAACATTCGGGAATGAATAAGAAGTTCATTGGTTCCTTTTATTTAGGTCTTTCACGGTCCTGTTAAAATGGCAACCACCAACCTTCATTTTTCGGGTAACAAGTCCAAACAAGTTGAATGGGCTTCCAAATTAAAGAACGCAGAAAATATTTCCATTATGAAGAAATAAGCATGAATGGTGGATTGGTTTCCTGTGCGCCTAGTCGAAGTCGAAGCATGTGCTGTGTGAGGAAGAAGAACAAGATGAGAGCAACCCCAGCTTCAACCACGAAGCTACGCTCAGAAAATCAGTGATGCCGTGAAGCCTGTTGACTCCACCTCCGTGCCTCCATGCTTCCCCATTAGCACCACCGAAGACCATGCATTTGTTGTTTCTTTCAAACGGTGAAAAATTAAAAAAATAATGAGAAAGGCAGTGGTGAAAGATGGATGATGAATAAGTGATGGATAATGATGATGAAGATTGAAGAACAACAATAGGGTGGTGATGGGGGAGGGGCTAATGGTGATGGCAGTAAAGATGTGTTAAGGGGCGAGGTAGAGGGAGAAGGAGGGGAATAGTAGGAATATCCTGGGAACATTCCTAAAATATGTGGGATTTTTCTTTCTTTTAATATCAAATTATAGTAAAAGAATATTCTTTTAATCTTCATATTTTTGTAACGGATAATGGAGTCAGGGACCCAATTAAACATTTATTTTCAGTATAGGGACCCAATTGAAAACTTCTAAAATTTAGGGACCCAATTAAAAAATTCAACGAAACTATAGAGACTGGTGGATTAATTAACCATTAATTGATGAAATGTAAATGTGTCATTCTGTTTTATATCTTATTTTGAATATCATGTTTATAAAGTTGAAAAAAAAATCTTAATAGATGACCTATAACAAGAAAAAGACTATTTTATAAACACATTTTGAAAGTTGAAATTGTTGAATAATGAAAGAGAACAAATAGATAATTTTATTATATTATGAGCCGTTTATAGGGCTGACAATGGGTATTCATCATAAAGAGAACATGTACATGCCCCGTCCCTATTTAGAATTTTGCCTCTTATCCCCCATACTCATCACCATCACAAGTCCCCATTCCTCATTCCCCGCAGGGATTTAATTCATGTGCATATTCATAGATTTATTAAGAGAATTCCAAAAATAAAAAGTTAAAAATATTTTGAAATTTGAAACATGAATATCGATAATAACAAATATTAGTAATGTAACATAATCCAAACTAAAAAATAAAAAATGCATGCATAATGCAAATCCAACATAGATAATTATAAAAATAAAGATGCACTATCCCCATTCCTGTTCCGTTTAACAAACAGGGACTCTACCGATCCACCCTCATGAAGACAAAATATGTCCCTATTCCTATCTCTATTCTAGGTAATCTCACCCCATGTGTACCCACTTCAGTGACTTTTTTTTTGTCAATCCTAGCTATTTACATGTTTTTAATAAGTTAAAACATTTGATGTATAAAACATAAAAACATATTTTCTAATTAATAAAAAATTATTAAATAATTTAATTTATGTGGTTTCCATTACGCCCTCTTTATTTGTACATACTTTTAGTAAATTAAAATATTAATTTTAAAATATATGTTATGATTAATAATTAATGTATTATAATTAGTAAAACAATCACTTATAATCCAAATTTATGTCATCCAAATTATTGGAGTAGTATATCAATTACATAATTATTTTCAATAAAAAAAAGATGATGTAATTATTTAATTTTTTAAAATTATTAACAAATAATTAGTATCGTTATCAAAGAAGTGTAAATTGTGGGATTTTTTAATATTTTAATGTTGAAAAACTGAAGTCTTAATTTTACAAAAAATTAATATGAAATAATTGTGGAATTGATAAGTTGGAATGTTTAGATTGTAAAAAATTAACTATGGTATAGTAACACGTGTAAATATATTTTTTTTTTATGATTTTCAAAAGCTCTACATTAGAAGTTAAATGACAGTGTCAATGTCGATGTTTTTTTCTTCTGAAAGTAGGAGAAAAGATAAAACTATAAAAACAAAAAGATGAAACTATTTTTTAATCAATTACTCAAAATTCAAGTTTGAAACTCATGTAATTAACCCATTTTTGTTTGGTTAAACCCAAAAAAAGAAAACAAAATGGAACGTCAAAAGAATTGATTGTTGAGTCGTATGAGGCATGGAACTTTCAAGTATGGGTCTAAGGGAAGGAATTTACTCACCTATTCCGACCGCGGAGAACAGGCCATTCGATAGGGAGATTCTGAAATTGCGAAGGCTTGGTTTGATCAAGCCGCAGAATATTGGAAACAAGCCATAGCCCTTACCCCTGGTAATTATATTGCAGCACATAATTGGTTGAAGATCACAGGGCGTTTTGAATAAGAACACTCTATTTATTTTCTAATTATTTTTTGCTTTTTTTTCAATATCCTATAATATTCTATATATATAATAAATATCAATTTTCATTTCTTTTTTATTTTCTATTATATATCTTACATTTAATTTGTTGTAATTAATTACATTAATTTTGAAATTTTTGTAATTGTTTATTGTCTCCATCGATAAAATAAAATAGATCATTTCTAATTTCTATAGGAACAGCCAATCAAAAACAAAAAATTTAATTATATCCCTTCTAAAATAAGAATCATTCTATTTTATTTCATCTGGTATTCTATTTTATTTCGTCTGGTATTTCATAGAGATAAATGATATGTGGATATAGTAGAGTAGAGAATTCCCCCCTTTTTTCTGTTATTCAAACTCAAATTGAAATTAAAAAAAAAAAAGAGACCCTAAAAAAATAAATAGAAATACCAGTATATCCTTTAGCAATGCTAATGACTGCTCACGTCACGTGATTGCAAATAGAGTGCATAAGAATATCTTCTATTTAAGACAAAAAAATAAGACTAGTTCTATCCAGGAATTTCTAATTCAAATCTAAATCCACTAGGTTGCACAAAAATATTATTGAATCTCAATTCAAAGTCCAGAAAAGGTTTTAGAATATTCAAATGAGCCCCTTTATCCTATGTCATAATAGATCCGAACACTTGCCCCGGATTGACTTCCGAATCATAATTGTTCTAGTGAATAACTAAAAAATATAGATTAAAGAAAATATGGAATAGGTGGGAAATAGAAGAGAAAGAAATGCAATATATAAACATCTCTCATAAGTTCACTATTTTTATTTTATTTTCATATTGGCGGGTCTCTTTGTATCTATTGTCCAGAAGGAGGAGGACTCAATGATTATTCATTCGCCGGAACCAGAAGTAAAAATTTTGGTAGATAGGGATCCCGTAAAAACATCTTTTGAGGAATGGGCAAAACTCGGTTATTTCTCAAGAGCAATAGCTAAAGGACCTGATACTACTACTTGGATCTGGAACCTACATGCTAATGCTCATGATTTTGATAGCCATACTAGTGATTGGAGGTAATTTCTCGAAAAGTATTTAGTGCCCATTTCGGCCAACTCTCCATCATCTTTCTTTGGCTGAGTGGCATGTATTTCCATGGTGCTCGTTTTTCCAATTATGAAGCATGGTGAAGTGATCTAACTCACATTGGACCTAGTGCCCAGGTGGTTTGGCCAATAGGGGGCCAAGAGATATTGAATGGTGATGTAGGCGGGGGTTTCTGAGGAATACAAATAACCTCTGGTTTTTTTTTTCAGATTTGGTGAGCATATGGAATAACTAGTGAATTACAACTTTTCTGTACCATAATTGGTGCATTAGTCTTTGCAACTTTAATGCTTTTTGCTGGTTGGTTTCATTATCACAAAGCTACTCCTAAATTAGCTTGGTTCCAAGATGTATAATCTATGTTAAATCACCATTTGGCAGGGTTACTAGGACTTGGATCTATTTCTTGGGTGGGGCACCAAGTACATGTATCTTTACCGATTAATCAATTTCTAAATGTTGGAGTAGATCCAAAACATATCCCACTTCCTCATGAATTTATCTTGAATCAGGATCTTTTGGCTCAACTTTATCCCAGTTTTGTCAAGGGAGCAACTCCTTTTTTCACCTTGAATTGGTCAAAATACGCAGAATTTCTTACATTTCGTGGAGGATTAGATCCAGTAACTGGCGATTTATGGCTGACTGATATTGTGCACCATCATTGAGCTATTGCAATTCTTTTCCTGATAGCTGATCACATGTATAGGACCAACTGGGGGATTGATCATGGTATCAAAGAGATTTTAGAGGCCCATAAAGGTCCATTTATAGGCTAGGGTCATAAAGGTCTATATGAGATCCTAACAACTTCCTAGCACACTCAATTATCTATTAACTTAGCTATGTTAGGCTCTTTGACCATTGTTGTAGCTCACCATATGTATTCTATGCCTCTTTATCTATACGTAGCTACCAACTATGGGACACAACTGTCATTGTTCACACATCACATGTGGATTGGTGGACTTCTCATAGTTGGTGTTGCTGCCCATGCAACCATTTTTATGGTAAGAGACTATGATCCAACTACTTGATACAACTATCTAGTAGATCGTGTCCTTAGGCATCGCGATGCAATCATATCATATCTCAACTGGGTATGTATATTTTTAGGTTTTCACAATTTTGGTTTGTATATTCATAATGATACCATGAGTGCTTTAGGGCGCATCCAAGATGTTTTCAGATACCGCTATGCAATTACAACCCGTCTTTGCTCAATGGATACAAAATACACACGCTTTAGCACCGAACACAATGGCCCCTGATGCAACAAAAAGCACCAGTTTGACTTGGGGGCAGTGGTGATTTAGTGGCAGTGGGCGATAAGGTTGCTTTGTTACCTATTCCATTAGGAATTGCGGATTTTTTGGTCCATCACATTCATGCATTTACAATTCATGTGACGGTATTGATACTCCATAAGGGTGTTCTATTTGCTCCTAGCTCACGATTGATACCAGATAAAGCAAATCTTGGTTTTCGTTTCCCTTGTGATGGACCAAGAATGGGGGACATGCCAAGTATCTGCTTGTGATCATGTCTTCTTAGGGATATTCTGGATGTACAATGCAATTTTCGTAGTCATATTCCATTTCAGTTGGGAAATGCAGTCCGATGTTTGGGGTACTATAAGCGATCAAGGGGTAGTGACTCATGTCATAGAAGGAAACTTTGTGCAGAGTTCCATTACCATTAATAGGTGGCTCCGAGATTTCTTATGGGCGCAAGCCTCCCAAGTAATTCAATCTTATGGTTCTTCATTATCTGCATATGGTCTTTTTTGCTTGGGTGCCCATTTTGTATAGGCTTTTAGTTTAATGGTGTTTATGGTTTAGGGACAAATTAAATACAATAAAGATAATTAAAAAATAAAGGTGTGATAAGATTTTCTTATTATCATTAACACTATAATTATAATCATTAATTACAATTTTTTTTGGTGACTTAATTATAATAACTTGGTTATCTTTAATACTATAATCATATATATATAATTTTAATGGTATAATACATTCAATTATCATTTTGTTTATATTATTTGCTATTTGTTAAATAATTTTGATTGAAATATTTTGTTAAATAATTTTAATAAATTATGAAGGTATGATTAGAAAAAATAATTAATAATTAGAAAGTAAATTAAATTCAAAAACTTACTTTAAATATTAAGATTACGAAAATGGCAATGCATAATTTTTCTACGAATGACATATGGAAAACTTTCATGTAATAAATCTTAATTTTAGTGTTACAAATTGATTATAGATTGTAGATTATACTAAATCCTTCAAAAATGCATTAACTATGATATTAAATTTTATTAAAATATCATAACTAATATAGTATTGCGTGTATTATTATATTTTATTATCAATATCATTATAGTATAATATGTCAAATTTTATATATTAAAATAATTTTTAATAAATTATATATTTTAGTAATTAAATCTGACATGCAAAAATAAAATGATACATAATTAAAGTTATTATTTAAAATTTTAATTTAAATTTGAGAGTAATTAATTAATTAGAATGTGATTGATTGACCAGATTTATGTGTTAATTTATGGTATAAAATTTTTAGTTATAATTTATTGACCATGATAATATTTGCTATGATTTTAATTAATAAAATAATTTAAAATTAATACAACTACTATGTCAAAAACATCACAAATTTAAGGTTGATTCAATAATATCGATTTGACACTTCTTCTCTAAATTCATGGACTTGACCAAAGCTAACATAGATTATAATTAAAAGCTATATATCTCATTAATTTTGACAATATGTTGTTCCGAGGATTTAATTTTAATGCATTATTAATGTAAAAAGTTATTTTACATAGATATTCAATCATATAAAATTAAAGTATTCAATCGCTAACAACCATATTTAAATGTAATTTGAATATAACAAAATAAAAAGAATATAATATTTAAACCATATTGAAAACCCTTAAAAACCTCATGAATCCCATTTAAAATAAGTGAATAAATTCCATAATTGAAAATTTCATATTAAAATTAAATGATAATAGAGTATATGTGAGTTTATAAAAAATACTCAATGATTAGATAAAGAAAATTCTCTTAATTTAAGTCAAAATAAATACATCATAGTAAATATTTTATATTTTTAAAAGTAAAGATATATTTCAAAAGGTAAACTAAATTATTTAAATTAGTATTGAGTTAATTCCAGAATATTTTAATTTATTTACATTGATAGGTATGTTTTCAAATAAAATATATAATTGTAAAATATTCATCTATTATTTATGATTCATATCATGGTGATAGATTACTTTAATTACAAATTGATAATTACATATTGATTGAAAACTATCATAAAATTTAATTTCAAATTATACATTATTAATAATATATAAATCATGCGTTCCGTATGGAACTATAATACATTTGAAAGAAACCATGACTATATATTAACCCAAATAATTTTTACATAAATAAGCCAAATAATATAATCATAAAAAAGAATTTGAAATATATTAGAACTAAAAAAATACTATTTCATAAATTTAAAATATAGAATTAAAATTTGCAAAGTCAACCAACCAAAGAAAAAAAACTTGCAAAGTGATATTGCGGTATCTGATAATAGGTTTTGAAATTGAGTTATGAAGTGGGAGTGAGATTATGATTTATAGTTGATATTTCATAATTAACAATTAATTATGATTGATGTGATTAATATTTATCAATTAAGTGTAATGAATATAGATTGAGGATTCAAATGAAAATGAAAATTGCGGGCCCTAAATCGCTCTAGAAGCAACACTTGTAGAAGTCTCCCTCAGTAGAGTTTGAAATATTAATATTATTATAGATTATAGATGAGATTACACATTACAATTAAGGGTCTTTATCAATAAATACAAAAGTATTGTGTAAGAAAAAAATTTAACACACACATCGTTATAATCTTAAATTAATATACTCGAAGTGTATACCATGAAAATTTATGCAATAATTGTATATTAGAAAAAAAAAAAAAGAAACATCTCACATATAAAATTTATAAAAGAACAAAAAGTTAGATTTACTATGTATATTTTATGTTTTAATATAAAAATATGAGAATAAAATGTTTATATATTTAGGGATTTAATTTTAGTACAATCATAGTTTAAAGAATTTTACATTATCATCCTATCCTATATTATTGCATGAGCAATTATAGTTGATTCTCACACCTACAACTTAGAAAGTCATATATATAGTAAGTTTTGAATTAATGATATTATAAAACTCTTTTACAGTGTCAATGCAGTAAAATTAAACTTATAATTTGATGATAATGTAATATATTTTGATCTAAAATAAATTTATTTTCATATGTTATAAAATCATTTAAAAACATATAATTTTACAATATAAAATATTTTTTATTATTAATTATTAAAGTGTATTTAGCATTAATAGATTAAATACCCAAATTAGTCTCTAAGAAACGTACTTGGAGACAAATTAGCTCCTTAGAATTTTAAAGTCTCAATGTTTCAAGAAGGGGGCAAATTAGTCCCTTTATACGGTTTCGTACAGCGAAAAAAGGAACAAATTGGTCCTTTCATACATTATATGAAACTGTATGGAGGATCAATTTGTCCTTTTTTAAAAAAATATGAGTGAGCAATTTGGGATTTTTATAATTTGAGGAACTAATTTATCTCCCAATACATTTTTGAGGGACCAAATTGAATATTTTGTCTTATTAATAATGAAACATATAAGTAGACAATACAATTGAGTTACATAATTTAAAAGCGATGAAAAGAATTATTTAACATTTTTTAAGAATATGAAGCAACTATTACAATTTTATTTGATTATGAGAAGAAATTTAAAATAAAATCAAATAACTTAGGTTCAAATATTTGTTTTGAGTGATGAAAATGTTTTATAGTTTTTTATGTGAAAGAAATTTTATTCATAGACATAAACCTAATGAGACTTACAAATCGACAGAGATATTCTAAATCTAAATTGAATAAGAAATAAATAATTCTATATTCTGAACTAACAATTGATCTTGTTACGAAAATAGTATCATGATGATTGGTACTAAGTCAGTTAAGTGAAGTTAACAAATCAGTTAGAGTTGTTAGCTACCTAGCTCATAGTTGAGTAACAGATTTAGTTATTAAGATGAATTAGCACTTGTATCTCATCAAAGTATATAAACAATCATACAGTGAATCAATACAATCAATCAAAGTATTTCTCATTCAGTTTCTAAAAGATGTTCGGTTGAGAGAAATAATGAGGAAGTCAACGAGAAAATTAGAAAGAAATGGAAAGGAAAAAATTGCTCTTCATGGAGAGCTAATTGCAATGGAAGGAAAAGACTTCAAGGTTGGTGTCATGGCTCTCTAATATCATGTTGAAATCTATAATAATAGAAAATAGATAGATAAATTTGAGAAAGTTGAGAGAAAAAATTAAAGTATAAATTTTACAAATAAGGTGAAAAGATATTGTAATACATGCATGTGACGTGACCTTTATATAGACTCACGAGGTAAACCAACTACTAACTAATTCCCAACCAAATATCAACAACTCCAACTAATTTCTACTGTCAATCATATACTCTAGCACTCACATAACTAATTAACTCACAACTTCTAAATAAGTTAAAGCAATGTGGGCCAAAGAATGTGGGCTTATGGGAGACTTTAATTTGGAACATCCATTTTCACTTTGTTTGGATTCATGGTAAGTAGTAAAATAGATATCTGAGTAAAATAAAATGGAGTGGAGTGATATAATTATTTCATTCATTGTTTAGATATTTTTAATAATGAAATGGAGAAATAATTTATCTTATTTTTTAGATATATCAATGGAATGAAATAATATTATTGTAATTATGAATTTCTTATTTATATAATATCCTGGAGCTGGAATACAATAATATTAGTAATAAGAAAACGGTGATTTTATTAAAAAAAATTAGGTCAACAATTTATATCACATTCCATCCCCCACAATTTGGGGAAAAAAAACATAGAGATATAGTAGTATTGGAAATGGGCTCCTTTCATTGTATCGAAATAAATGAAACTTGTTATAATTTTAATTTATAACCTTTCATCCTATTCTAACCTACTCGCATTGCCTATGCAACTTATTGACCAGTTCCAAGAACTGGCAAAACTAAAACTAAAAATGAAAATAAATGACAAAATAGTAAGCTATTTATACGATATCCAGTATAATGAATTTAGTATTCTCTCCATTTGCAGAAGATAGAAAAAGATTACTTGGGACCAATTTAATACTAGCCATGTGCATGTGCTGACATAAGAAAAGGTGTGGGAGATATTCTGCCAGTATGTCGTATCCTAGCTAATCAGAAAGCGGTTATATCCTATTCATGGTCTCTCTCAAATGCAAATAAAATGGCACTTAATATTCAATTTAATTATACCATGAAAAATTTCACCACATTTTAACCCCAAATCAAATGTAACCCCAACCACAAAAAAAAAAATTATCTTTAATTTATCCTGAAGTATTGTAATGTACTTATATGAAGTTTTAATTAGTCGAATATTGTTGCAATGTAGTCATGTAAGACTTTCCGCTCACATATATTCACTCTGTCCATGAATAATTATCAAGTTTTAGATGCTAAGTGGAATTAAAGAAATAGTTGATAAAATATTAATGTTAATAAAAGTTAGAAATAATTAACTAAATTGTCCTTGTTTCTTTTCAATACTTAAACTTTCTCTTCTTTCAATAATGAGTTAATAACATTTAATAGAGGTATTATTGAAAAGAAATAGTCAATACTGTTTAAATTTTTTAAATGAATAATTATTTTAAGATAAAATAAATTTTTTTAAATGGATAATTATTTAATTACAAAGGGACTATATCATAGCCTGCCCTAGTCACGTTAGTTTTGCCAATATTAAAATCAGATAACTATTAAGTTATTTCAAAGATGAAATTAAGTTAAAACCAAACAACAATGAAGCAACTGTATATGGAGCAAACACTTTGACCATCACTTTGCGGAAAACAAAATGATGGCCAAGTAGTAGCTTTTTATTTTGTTCCATTAATTTATTTAGAATTTCTTGCATACATGAAAAGCAAAGCCTAAGTGACTTTGTCTCACATACATCAAGATCAGTCACTGGAACTTGCTCACTATACTTAGTGAGCCCCAGCTCCAAGGGGGAGCTTGGTTTCATCAGCAACGCAGTTACAATTGCGAGTGCCTGCTGCCTCGTTTATCTTGCAAATGCATCTGCCGTTGCAAGCTGCATAGCAATTTTCCCCCGGACAATTGCAGTTGTAAATAGGCCACGATAATGTGCAAAAGCATAGGTCAGTAGATGTGGATTTGACAGAGTAATAATTGGCATCAGCGTTGGGAACCACTTCCTTGATGAAGGATCTTGCATCAGAGCGAGCTTCCACGGTGGCAGTGATTCCTAAGAGGAAGAGCATCACAGCCACCTTCACTAACACCTTCATGTTCAACTCCATCTCTTTCTCTCTCTTCTCTGTCTTGCTAGCTAAATAGTATTTTTTTGCTTAGTTGTGATGAGAAAGCATGCAATTGCACATGTCTATTTATAGGCAAATCTGAAGAAGAAATGGAACTAATACAGTTGTGGAAAAATGATGCTTACTTGAAACTAGAGGTAATACCATAGAAAATCATTAAAAGTTTGATGTGAGTTGTCG
Organism: Dalbergia cultrata; assembly: GCA_031216105.1. Classification (NCBI taxonomy): domain Eukaryota; kingdom Viridiplantae; phylum Streptophyta; class Magnoliopsida; order Fabales; family Fabaceae; genus Dalbergia; species Dalbergia cultrata. Next base: position 20,429,122 of record CM062353.1, on the reverse strand, counting down.
CTACTCAAAATGTCATTTAAAAATATTTTTTAGATTTATGTATATTAAATCAAATATTTACAAATAAAAATTGATCTTTTTAAATGATATAAAAAATTTGTTTAAACGTGATATCATAAACTATATAAATTAAATTTTTCGGTTATAAATATAGAATCTATATCAAGAGTGAATATAAAAAAAATAAGTTAAAGAAAAATACAACAAAATATTAATGAAATTAATGTTGCATGAGTCAAACATTTTAATTGTGAAAAAAATAACATAATAAACCATAAAATAATACTTAGGCAACCGCCAAGTATATCTAAAATCTAAAATTAGCCTAATGGATAAAATTGTTGGCATCCACACAAATGTAAAGTGAAACAAATGTCGTTTATCAATAAACACCAATAAAAAATGAAAATATTAGGCAAAGCACTGAAAAGAAAAAAAATGAAGAAGATATTTTCCTAAGCTTAGATCATCAATTACTCTTCTTTGAAGATTCTCTTGATCTTGTTTGTTGAACTAATAATTCATCTCTTAGAGTATCCTCAAGATTGACAATATATTCTCCTTGTAATATGCTTCTTTTCAAAGATGGAGTTTCAACATTTAAGAAATTTTTGCCTTGTTCACTAGTTCGAGTCACTATTCTAGAATTATTGTTCATCAATGGTAACTGCATCATAGTAAAAAAAAAATCATTTCATTATTAGACATTATAGTATACTTTGACAATTGAAGAAAGCCTCAAATCAGAAGTAGTTACGTTCAATAACTTTGAATCTTCACAATTGAATAGCAAAAAGAAGTTTCATCTACCAGTCTCATATGGATGTTATACCCCTAAAGATGAATTGATCATATCACTTCACTTACTTAGAAAAAAGAGAGCATACTTGATTAGTAAAATTCAAAACAATATAGGTCGTACTTTAATTAATTACCTTGGTGTAAATATAGAACAATCAATTTCATACTTTTTTACAGTATAGTTTACGATCCTCCTCTTGTAACTCACTAAAATAGCTCTTACATGAATGGTACTACTAATTGTATCCTGTCTCAATCTCTTTCACCGTTGCAATAGTCATGAAAACTCCATTGTAATTGCATTTAGAAAAACAAATCGTGACATAGGTAAGGCAAAGAAGAGTGAGTTGAACAAAAAAATATTGATACAAAATGGTTTATGATCTACAAATCAATATATATAATTTCGTAAATATTATCATGGTTCAATTAATTTCTAATTGATGAAATATTCCTTATATTTTTTAATCATATATTTATTATTTAATTGATTCATGCATTAATTGATATAATATGCTATGTTTTTTAATTAATTTCTGGTTGATTTAATAATATTTGTTTATGATAGATCTAATAATAGTATTTGTTACATGTTTTAATTATTTATGAGAAGAATTTTTTTATTGAAACAATTGAAATGTAATAATTAACCTTATGATAATGGAAATTGAAATCAAGTATGTTTATATGTTTAGATCATGCATTAAATGTTTAAATAAATGTAATATTTGAAATAAATGTAATAAATGATTGATCTACTAAATGTTCAAATAACGTAATAGTTGAAGCGTATATTGAAATCATACATTAAATATATTTGTTATTATTTTAATCATTTAATTAAATAATTAACATCCTTTTAATCAAATTAAATCAAGAAGAAATTGTCACGTTAAATTTTCTTATTTGAATAAACTGTGTTTTATATATATATATATATATATATATTGAGTGATATTGATATTTTGAATAAATTATCAAAAATATCCCACCCTACCCTTTACCCTTCCCTCCTCTCTGCTCTCTCCCTCCCCACTCCTCAACCTATCAGAGGTTATTCACAGACCTAATTTACGCTTTTTTTTTTATTTAGATTTTTTTTCCTGGTTCATATGATCTTTTTCAAACCTATCAGGATCATTTACAATTTTCCCAGTCTCAAAATCATTTCAATTTTCCAGTGCACCTAAATAACTAACAACGACATTGACGCCTCGTCCATATTTTCCTATGATAAACTACGTCTGCTGTCAAAACTAACCTTTAAGATCTAACATCTTTCTTAAAACCTTGGAGAACCTATTTTAACATGGATCGATATGAAACTTTAACAAATAAATTAAAAGGAAAAAAAAATACACATACAGACATACAATTTTATTCGAAACTTGCTTTCGTTTAAACTACTTGAGTATTTTTTTTTTTTTTAAAGGAAATACGGGTAAGGAAGGGAAGGAAAAGAAGAGAGAAGAATGAGAGAGGATGCATGGAGATCATACAGACCACACAATATAGTGGTACTAACACGACAAAAACGTCACCTACAGTGCGTAACATTGAATTAATGAGAAAGGCCTACTACAGTTGGTAAATTTAAATTTATGAGAGTAGATATCGGCACTTTTCATTATCTATTGTCACTGATCAATTGTTTAGTTGTATAAGATTATCCTTTATTATGTAATCTATATTTTATATTCTATATTACTCTCTCTATTGTATTTAAGTTATCCAAGATTAAAAAAAAAACACATATTGAAAAAGCAATGAATGAATATCAATAATAGTATAAATTATTGCAAGTACTAATAATGGATTTAAATTGAATGCTTTTACAATGTAAATTGTTTTATATTTTCATCCAATCAAATCCTCCATATATGGATTTTGAAATAGTAGGAAAAGAATAAACTTATTTTAGTGGATGAGATAATATATAATTGGATAACTTATAAAATAAATTATATTATTAGTGCATAAAAATTAAAATTATTAAATAAATATATTATTAATAGCAATAATAATTTATAATGATTTTTTTAAAAATAAAAATATATATTTTCTAAACTATTAATTCGAGAATATTAATATATATTTTCATAGTAAAACCATAAAATTCTTCATGCTATGTTATTTTGATATTTTTTTATATACAATATTAACAAATAATTTGTATTTTTATTCACATTAATATTCTAATATTAAAAGCTGAGAAAATGCCAAATTTATTTTTAAAAATTAATTATTTCAATTTAGTATTATTAATAATAATTTATTCTCTGGATATGATGAAACATTAAAAATTAAATTGAATAAAAAAAATATCAATATTTTATTTTATTATAAGCCATATATGTTTTATTTTGTAAAAATAATATAAATGGTATTTTATTTTAAAATAACAGACATTAGATAATAAATCTTATTTATATTTTTTTAGTAATAGAAAATTAGTTAATAGGGCCATTAATGACGTCCATCCATCGCATATTTGGGATGTAGTGTTATATTGGACCAAGAATGAGGTAAAGTGTTTTTTCTTCAAACCAAGGGTGTTTCTTGTTATTTATCTTTTTTTTCACTTTTCTTTTTAATTAATGAAAAAAAAGTAAACTCACTATCAAAGTTTTGCTTCTCAATTTTATTCAGGGAACGAAAGCAATTTCTCCAATATGAGTTCTCGAGTATTTACGAGTAAAGGTTCAGAAATGTATAAAATAAAATATAACACAAATTAAAAAGAACAAATGGCAATATGAGAAGCGAGAAATTATGATGTGATCATTGCTTGAAGACTTAAGGACTCTTGAGCAAGAAGCAACTATTATCCTTGGGGAGTATTAATTGGTACCAAACAATCCTTGCTTGCTTAAAACGACCCATTATATATAAAGTAAGAATAATTCTAAATCATCTTGTTCAATATTCCTGTAAATTTCCTACATATTAAAGAGAGTAAATATTATTCACTTTTTAAATTTTTTAAACATTAATTGAATAAATGCTTTTACTTATTTTAGTATTATGAGGATTTGTAAGAAAATTTGTATGAGGATATAAAAGAACTCATAGAGTAATACGACAATATCCTAAAAAACCTCCTATAAATTAATGACATTAAGTATTTTACTTATTTTAATATTACAAAGATCTTTAGGAAGATTTGTATGGGGATATAGCAAAACTTATAGAGTAATGCTACAATTTCCTATTGATCTTTCTACAAATCAAACTATATGTTAAATAAAGTAGAAAAATTAAGTACAATTTATGTTTTAATATTATAAAAGGTGATCAAAATTTTCTGAATATAGTATTCAAGAGGACTGAATAGGAGGTAATATCATTTTCGTTATATATATCCCGTGCAAATAATGCCCAATTCATTTTTCATGAACAGGCTATCATTAGATTTAATTTAGTTACCATTTAATACCTTTTCCTCTAGCCGATTTTTCGATTACATAGCAACGTGGGACGCGAGGGAAGCGTGGGACGCGAGGGGCGTGGAGAAGCGTGCACTCTCATAAATTTAAATTTGCCATCTGGAGTAGGCCCTTCTCATTAATTTAATGCTACGTACGGTAGGTGACGTTTTTGTCGTGCATGTACCACCACTGTATTGTATGGTCTGTGATCTCTATCCATCATTTCTCATTAATTTAATGCTACGTACTGTACTACAGTAGACATTTCTCATTAATTTAAATATAAAACCAAACAGAAACAAGCAATTATCTTGTATGTATTACCTCTATTTTTAAGTCAGCATAATTTTTCCGCTTGCTGTATTAGTTCCGCTTTCTTCAGAGTTGCCTATAAATGGACATGTGTAATTGCAAGCATTCTCATCACATCTAAGAAAGAAATACAAATTAGCTAGCTAGCAAAACAGAGGAGAGAGAAAGAGATCGAGTTGAACATGAAGGTTTCGGCGAAGGTGGCCGTGATGCTCTTCCTCTTAGGACTCACTGCCACCGTCGAAGCTCGCTTTGATGCAAGTTCCTTCATCAGGGAAGTGCTTCCCATCACATATAAAATATTTATTTAGCAGCTCTTAACATATTTCTTCGATATGTGAAAGTATTATCAGACTATTGGTATTTTTTCTAATTGTTGCTCATTTAACGTAACACTAACCAACTAAAATAAGTATCATTGACTACTACACTTTACACATCCCAAGTCTTGAATAAGTCCTTCAATAGTACATCATCTTCTCCATTCATAGCAAAACACATCTTTATTGTTGTGGCCTAAATAAAGATGGTATATCTCTAATTGGACATTTCCCAACCTTGTGACGTGGCTTCCTGTATTGACAACAAATAAGTTGTCTAGCTAAATTTGGTTTATCACCATAATTTTTTTTTTCGATATTATAGGTCTTCCTTGTTATCAACTAGTATTGCGGCAACTACTACTCTTTTCTAGTCCCGTAGGGAAAATTCCATTTATGGTGGTAAAATAGGCTTGAACCTTATATATGCCATGTAGTGTTAGTTTTCCTCAAGCCATTAATAACTTTCCAATTGTACTCGTCCACTAGAGCACTCTTATTCACCAATGTGGTGAAGTCCTAAATTTTCCATTAGTCTCACAATTGTCAAAAAGTCATTTCTAAGGCTTCCTCATACTTAACACATTTCTAACTCTTCATTAGACTTACACTAATAAGTTGTGAAAAACTCATCAAATTTTGCAGTGTACTCTAGTACCACCATGTGCCCTTGTTGAAGTTTTAGGAATTTTCAATTCCCTAGCATTTTCTATGGAATGAGGAAAATACTTATTATATAAATCCTCCTTGATTACATCCTAAGTTATTTCACTATTCTTCTCCTCAACTAGCATTCTAGTATTTATCCACTAGTAATCACTGTCCACATCCAACACCTAGGCATCATAGCCTACTTTCTATGAATTCGATCACTTTAATACATCAAAGAATCTTCTCCATTACTTAATCCATTTTTAACCTTATTTGGGTTTAGTTTCCTCGAATTTTTGGGGGTTTCTACTCCTTGGAATACCATAAATAATTAGTCTTTTCTGATATCTTTCATGAGTTTACCTCCCAATAATTGTCATGATCTACTTTGCAGCCATGGCTTACTCCCTGATTACCTAGGTCATATTTTGAAAGTCTCGCAAAATGTTTGTAGCCTCCTCCTTAGGCACTCTATTATTATTGTTATTGTTAGTCCTACTATGCCTACTTGAAGTCATTAGTTTTCTGCCATACAAAGCAAAAGACATTGAGTTGATCATGCTCAATACAATGCTCAACATAATAGCTACTAATTACTTCAAAAGTAAGTAGTCATACATATAAAGTTCTATTTCTTATCTCAGCAGATAAAATCCTACTGCATGACACTAAAATTTCAGAATATGCTTTATAAGCAAGTCAGACCATCCCCGGGCTCTAATAGGATAAACTGCTCTGATACCATTAATGTAACACCCTTCCTATCATAAAGCTATGTTTAAGCCATAACCCTATAATAAGTAGTTGTTACTTGTTATCTTTGCTTATTCTTATAGGTTTGTATATAATATTTAAATATGAACCTGCTGTTATGACAAATATAAAACTTCTTTTTCCATGAGTCGCTAAATTTGAAAATAAATAATATAGCAAAAATACATAATTAAAATTTTCTAACGACAAGTCAATATTATCTATCACTATGTCAAACCCTTACCCTGGGTCACGCAGGGACCCTCTAGTCTAGGTAGGGTATTATTCAAATTCACTAAAACAAAATAAAAGATATTGACTAAATTCTCTATCATCGGCTCATCAAACATTTTCAACCGTGATGCCATTTTAAGCTAATGATCTCCCTCATTGCAATCTATGTAAAAAAAAATGATAACAGCAGTATTGAGGGAAAAAGACCAGTCTATTACTCAATGATATTCAACTTAATGAAAAAATAAGAAATATATTTTCAGATGTTTATATAAGGATTTCATCAGATGCGTAATCTCATAATTGATAATTTGAATCTCTTCTTAATAGTCTTGTTTCTTATACTTTTGCTTTGAAATTTCCTTGAAGTTTCCTCAAATCCTATGAGGTATTCTTTTCTGAGTCTCCTGAATTTTTGTGAGACTCTTTTCTTGAAAATCTCATGGAGCTCTTTTAAGATTTTTTTCTATTAAGTCTTCTGAATTTCTCATGGCATATTCTCTTCAGAAATATCTTAACTTCTCATGACATTTCTCTGTTGAATTTCTCTTTGAAATCTTTTACGAGATTTATTAGAAAGTTTGGGGTTAATGGTAAAACTCATAGAATTCTTCTGATATACTTCTCTCTCGATTATATTGGCAACTATGTAACATCATCGTGATTACATTCTGATATAGTTAACTAGATGGAGTACATCTACTACATCTCATCTAGATTGGCTTGTTATCCTCAGTACATTCATTTTCTCATAAACAATGTAACGTTATCGCGTTCATACCCTGATATAATTCTAAGGGCATAGCATGTCTACTACTACCCGTGAATCCATGAGCTTACCACTAAGCAATTGATTATTACATAAACTTCTAATTGGCATAGCATGTTCTTGAATTCCCTCTCTTTGTATGAGGCTTATTTTCTTACGTTCCCTCTCTTCTTAAAGTTCGGTTTTCTTATACTCTTCTTTGAGATTTCCTTGAAATCTTCTTAAACTCTTATGATATTCTATTCAACATCTCTTAAAAGTCTTCTGAAGTCTTGCGAAGTTTTATGAGATATTCTCTTTAAAATCTCTTAGCTTCTTATGAAACATTTCGTTCAAAATCTCTTGAATTCTTATAAAACTTCTCCACTAAAATTCTCTTTAATTATTTTATAATAATTGTTATAAGGGACCTTGGATTTCTTGGTCTCGGACCTTGAATTTCTAGTCCAGGACCTCCGATTTCTTGGTCCAGGACCTCGGATTTCGCATCCTAAACTATTCCATAAATTGGGTTGTTAGTCTTGGACCTCGGAGCTCGCATCCTAAACTACTAGCCTCAGAACTTGCTCCCTAAACCACTCCATAATCGTGGTTCTGGTCTCGAATCTCGGAGCTCACATCGTGAACTACGAACCTCAGAACTCGTTCCCTAAACCACTCTATAACCTTAGTTCTGATCTCGAATCTCGAAGCTCACATTCCTAAACTACTGACCTCGGAACTCACTCCCTAAACCACTTTCCATCACCTAGATTTGTATCTCAGATCTCGGATCTCGGATCTTGGATCTCAGATCTCGGATCTTGGATCTCTTTCCTAACTAATCCATCACCTAGATTTGTATCTCGAACCTCGGATCTCTTTCCTAACTAAATCATCACCTAGATTTGTATCTCGGACCTCGAAACTCACCCTAAACTTGTCTGGCACAAACAAAGCACGTTGGCAGAATTTAAGCCTAAGTAATACAAGTTATTCTGGTTCCAATAGTAAGATCATTTTTCAACCAATAATAGTAAACTGTGTATACATTTCAGCAATATAAACTCAACAAAGTTCAAACACTTATCTTAGCAAAATAACCAAACATCATAAACTAAAGATTAGAAGAATTTCTTACCTCTCTCCAAGCTTTTTGCTAAATCTTTCTCTAGCTTTTCTTCTCCAATTTAAAGCTTCAAACCCATTTTCCAGCTACTATATTTGCTGCTGTCTGGACCGATTTGGGGATGAAAAACAAGGTTGTGACTTGAGTTTGATGTAAAGGAAGTATTCTTAAACTAGTCTATGTGTTTATCTAAGTATACCTTCAAAGATTTGATGGTTTTATGGAGTTTCAAGAAGAAATTGAAGAAGATGAAGGAAGAAGAAAATGAAGATGGTGAAGGAAAGGGAAAGAAACGTGAATTCTGTAACAAAGAGAAGGGTTATTTGTTTTTCATTTTGATTTATTATATATGTGGCTTACTTGGGGACAAAGTAAGGAGTTAAATATTTTCAGATCAATTTGTCTTGTATCTATATTGAAAATGTTTATTTATTTAATTGTCCTAAGTGAAAATTGTTTGAGATTTGATAACGGCCATCATTTAAACTAGTTTCGGTATTTTGATGTACCAATTATTACTATTTCAGTATACCAATTATTACTATTTTGATACCCGATTGATATCCCAATAATTTTATTGGGTTAAAACTATTTATTCAACTTATCTTTATTTTTTTTCTATGCCTTTATACTAATTATAGTGTTTCATTTTATCTTCTCGATTAAAATATTATTATATTAAATTTCTAATAATATAAAAATTAATTTTTTTAACAAAATCCTCATATTATTTCAACCACAATTGTGTTTGTCAAAATTTTCAAAATTCCTATAAATTGTTCACAATTAATTATTTTATCACAATAATTTAAAATTATTGGTCGTTACACAAACAATCCTTGCTTACTTAAAATGACCTATTATATATAAATTAAGAATAATTATAAATCATCCTGCCCAATATTTCTATAAATTTTTCTACATATTAAATAGAGTAAATATTACTCACTTTTTAAATTTCTTAAACATTGATTAAATAAATATTTTTACTTATTTTAGTATTATGAGAATTTATAAGAAAATTTGAATGAGGATATAGCAAAACTCATAGAGTAATGTGACAATATTCTAAAACAGCTCCTATAAATTAATAACATTAAGCATTTTACTTATTTTAATATTGAAAAGATCTCCAGGAAGATTTGTATAGGGATATAGCAAAACTCATAAGAGTAATGCTACAATCTCCTATGAAACTTTCTACAAATCAAACTATATGCTAAACAAAGTAAAAAAATTAAGTGCAATTTATGTTTTAAAATTATAAAAGGTGATCAGAATTTACTGAATATAGTACTCAAGAGGATTGAATAGAAGGTAATATCATTTTCGTTATATATATCACTTGAAAATAATGCTCAATTCATTTTCCATGAACAGGCTATCATTAGATTTAACTTAATTTAGTTACCATTTAATATCTTTTCTTCTAGCCGATTTTTTTTGGTTATACAGCAACGTGGGACGCGAGGAAAGCGTGGGACGCGAGGGAAGCGTGCACTCGGACAAATTTAAATTTGCCAACTGGAGGAGCCTCTTTTTATCGTACGAGATTTAGATGGTGTATTTATATTAATATAATATGTTAAAAAAAATTATATAATATAATATTTTTAATATAGAATTTATCAGAGGTATATTTAATATTAAATTCATCAAAAGCAGATTTAATAAAAAATATTTTTACATTAAATTTATAGTAAATTTAGCATAAAAATATTATTTTATTGAATTTACTATTGACAGATTCAATAAAATAATATTAACATAAAATCTATCATCAAAGTCAAATTCAAAATCCATCCAAAACAAATTCAGTGTAAAATAAAAATAATATAAAATTTATTATTAACAAATTTTAAAACACTGTATATAAATAAATTTATTTATTTTATTATATTAATATAAATCGGCTATAAAAACATATCGCACAAATTATCTTCCCACTGGAGTAGGCCTTTCTCATTAATTTAATGTTACGTACTGCAGGTGACTTTTTTGTCGTGTATGTACCCCTATATTGTGTGGTCTGTAATATCTATGCATCCTTTCTCATTAATTTAATGCTAGGTACTGTACTGCATAAGGCCCTTCTCAATAATTTAAATATAAGACCAAACAGAAACTAGCAATTATTTTATATGTATTACCGTACAAAGCACGTACATATTGTTTGAGTGTCAAATTTATGTGTTGAATTGGACACATTAATAATATATTTATGTATATTTAATTTAAATTTTATATTTTTCTTAATCAAATATACAAAAATATAATATAAATAAAATTATAAAATAAAAATAATATATAATATTTTGAGTTTATAAATTAAAATTTATATAAATAATATATTATTTTTTTAAAACTTTTAATTATATATATCATTTTCATGTCTTATAATTTTTTCATCGTATTCATATTGTATTGTATTGCGTCCCGTGTTGTGCCAGTATATGGTTCATGTGTACTATCTCTATTTTTAAGTAAGCATCATTTTTCCGCTTACTGTATTAGTTCCGCTTCTTCAGAGTTGCCTATAAATAGACGTGTGTAATTGCAAGCATTCTCATCACATCTAAGAAAGAAATACAAAATAGCTAGCTAGCAAAACTGAGAAGAGAGAGAAAGAGATGGAGTTGAACATGAAGGTGTTAGCGAAGGTGGCTGTGATGCTCTTCCTCTTAGGAATCACTGCCACCGTCGAAGCTCGCTTTGATGCAAGCTCCTTCATCAAGGAAGTGCTTCCCATCACTGATGCCAATTACTTTGTCAAATCCACAACCAACAGCGGCTGCTGTGAGAACTGCGTTTGCACAAGATCGATCCCTGCATATTGCAGGTGTCCGGGCGATGTCTGTGACCCAGCTTGCAGCGGCACTTGCTTTTGCATATGGAACCCGCTAGACGGCACTAAGAAGTGCAGATGTGCTGATGAAATGTTCTTCCCTGGAGCTGTTGCTCACTAAGTATAGTGATGAGCAAGTTCCAATGACTGATCTTGACATATGTAGGCAAAGTCACTTAGACTTTGCTTTTCATGTATGCAAGAAATGCTAAATAAACAAATGGCATAAATAAAATGCTACCACCTGGCCATCCATTTTGCTTTCTGCAAAGTGCTGGTCAAAGTGTTTGCTTTATTGTTGTTTGGTTTTAACTTAATTCTTTCCTTGAAATAACTTACTCGTTATCTGATTTTAATGTTGGCAAAACTAATATTAGGGGAGGCTATGCATTAAATAACTGTCAATTTTTAAAATTTATTTTATCTAAAAATAATTATAATATGAGTTATTTATTGTCAATAAGATACTTATTAAATACTATAAAATTATTAGTGAAAGATGAGAGAAAAATTATATATATATATATATATATATATATATCAGTTAAATATTATGTATATATTTATAATTCAAGTAATTTATTTTTTTAGTAAAATAAGTTGATATAAATATATTTATAATTCTACAAGGTAAGACTCACATATAAAGTTTAATAATTATGTGACATTGTTGAGTTAATTATTTTTAAAAATAGATATTTTGATATTTTTTAACTTTACATAACACGATTAAAAGAAAATTGGTATGATTTTTATTCGATAAATTTTTATTGTACAAATAGACTTAACTCTCAAGAATTATAAATTTAAAATACTATTAAAATATATTTCTAATAGTTATTTTTATTATCAATATTCTTATTAAGATCATTTTAAAAATATTTAAAAAATATATTATAGATGATTAAGAGTAAAGAATTCACTTTAAAAATAAATAGTCAAAAACTATACGAAAGGTGAAGTAAAGGTCAAAAAATAAATGAAATCATAAGAAACAAAATTGAAAAAATTAAAAACAATATCATGTGACAATTATAGTGGAACAACTTTAGTATTTAGCTCTCTCTGTTGTTATATATCAACTGTCCACTATTTTTTAAATTTTTTATTTCACTTTATCCATCTATTTATCAAACTAAAAAAATATTAATTTTTATTTATTAATTATACTTTTATTTTAATTAATTATATATTATCTACTTTTATATTTTTAAGAATATAATCATATTAAATAAGAATAATTTTATTAATACTTTGACACTATTATTTATACTCATCCATTACTTTTTTAATATAGACTTTTTTTTTTGTTTTGGACAGTTAAAATATTGAAAGGTTTAATACAGTAATATAGAATATAAATTACATTAATGAGAATAAAGGGCATTTTTCTTGGCATTTTTCTGCAACTAAACAATTGCATAGTGACAATAAATAATGAAACGTAGAGATGACCACTCTCATAAATTTGTCTTGCTATGATAGGCCTTTTTCATTCAGTTTTGTTTAGATAAATAACTTATTTAAATGCTTATATAGAAGTAATTTTTAAAAAATAATTTATAAATAAGTTTTTTTATATTTAAATATATAATAATAAAAATAATTATTTTTAATGTTTTAGAAAGTGATTCTTGAGAATTTAGATATTTTAATTTTTTAAAAAAATACTTAAAATAACTTTTAAAAATATAATAAGTTATTTAATCAAACAAGATAAAAAGTGAAAATATAACTTTTAACAATTATAGCATCCAAATAGATCTTACTTGGTTACTCAATACGACTTATTATACATATCACGTGCAAATAATACTCAATTCATTTTTCATGAATAGGCAAGCAACAGGTTAAGAATAATACTGTTTGTATTTGTATTTATATTTTATGAGATATTATGTTAACATATTATTATTTATTATTAAATAAAATATAAATTTCAAACTAAGCAAAATTCATACCCTATCAAATAATAGATGTATATGTTGACCTACTATCCGTAAATAATAAGTAGGAATAATATTTGTCTAAGAATAATTAAGTTTCCATTTGATACATTTTCATCCAACCCTTTCTTCAGTTTTACAGCAACGTGCGACGCGTGCAACGCGAGGTACATGGGGTAGAGTGCGCTGTCCATTGTTTTGACAATTCCCTAAAAGCAACTCGTATAACATCACATTTGATAATTTTTCATATGAGGTTTGTTTTTCATCTTTCAATTAAATAATTTTATTTATATAATATTTTAAATAATAAATATAAAACTCAAATTTTAATTTAATTATTTATAATTAAATAATATTATAAAATATTTTATATTATTAAAGTTTTAAAATTTTTAATATATTAAAATTAACTCATTTTTTATTATAATAATTATCTAATATGATTTGATGCTTTCTCCAATTCAGATTAATTGAAAGATATAGAAATTAAGGACTTGTTTGATTTCTATTTTTATTTTTTGTATTTTTAATATTAAAATTTTATTAAAAATACTAAAAATAATAAAATATCATTTTTTAATTTTCATTTTATGTTTCTATTATTTTATTTATAAAACTATAATAATAAAAAACACATGAGTTGAAAATAGATAATTAAATCTAAAACCAAACAGAACTAGCAATGATGGATTTTCTATGGTATTACCTCTATTTTCAAGTAAGCATCATTTTTCCACAACTGCATTTTATCATTTTTCAAGTAATCTATAACTACTACTTTATAATTTAAATATTAAAATTGTCATTAGGTGCATTTTATATTTTTGTGTTTAATTTTTTAGATTTTAATATAATATTATAGGGTTTTTAAAAAATAACGAGGTAAGGCGGATAATCGCAGGGCGGGTGCGAGTTTAAACTTGTAAAACCTACAGGTAAGATCAGAGCGGGTTATAACTAATGTTATCTAGTATGGGGCTAGGTCGGGTTGAGCAAAAAACTCGCCCTAACCTGCCTCATTGCTATTCCTAGGTCAGTGACAATAAATAATGAAAAGTGGGGATGACCACTCTCATAAATTTGTAGTACTGTGGTAGGCCTTTTTTTCATTAAGTTTTGTTTGAATAAATAGTTTATTTAAACTCTTATATAGAAATAATTTTTAAAAATTAATTTATAAATAAGTTATTTTATATTCAAATATATAATAATAAAAATACTTATTTTTAATATTTTAGAAAGTGGTTCTTAGAAATCTAGATATTTTAATTTCTCAAAAAATACTTAGAATAACGTTTAAAAATGTATAAACTATTTAGCCAAACAAACAAACAATAAAAATATAACTTTTAACTTCTACAGAAAGTTAAAAAAAAATTAAAAATTATAATATCTAAGTGGACCTTACTTGTTTACTCAAAATGACTTATTATACATATCACGTGCAAATAATACTCAATTCATTTTTCATGAATAGGCAAGCAATAGATTAAGAATAATGTTATTTGTATTTATATTTTATGCGATATTCTGTTGGCATGCTATTATTTATTATCAAATAAGATATAAATCTCAAACTAAGTAAAATTCATACTCTATCAAGTGATAAATATATGTGTTGATATCGTAGTATTAAAAACCGGATTGGACAGACCGGTTCGAACTAGAATCCTGTTCGGTTCTTCAATCAGATCGATTAAGTATGTGAACTAGTCAACTGGTCAAACTCGGAGTGAATCGACCAAGTTGCGATCGAACCGGACCCATGAACCGCTAACAAATCAGTTGCTGTAAAAATATCTGAAATTGAAACATTGAAACATTAAAAATTTGACACTTGTTCTAAAACCAATGGAGTAATCATTTTTTAGGTGAAACCATGGTATCAAATGCCAAAATTAGTGACTAATTCTCTCTAGGAGTGGAGCTCACAGACAAAGGTTCTATCCTTGATTACGCAAGAGCTTTTACATACACACCACCTATTATTACTTTAGAAGCATTTTTATGTTATGTCATATTAAATTGTGTATTGAATGAGAATTTGTGGTTATGACTCAATATGTCATTTACTTTAAAACAACTTTTTTTACAACAATCATTTAAGGAAAAAGTGGTGAACTATTTAAATATAACCAAATATAAATGTAAAGTTAGTTTTTTGTCACCATACATCACCAAAGCAATGTAAATTTTATGTCAAATATAACATTATTATTGACTAATCTAATATTTGGAAACAAATTGTGAAAATATATATAAAATGAGTTATCAATAAATATAAAAGTATTGTGCAAGAAAAATTTAACACACACATCATTATAATCTTAAATTAATATACTCGAAGTACATACCATGAAAATTTATGCAAAAATTGTGTATTAGCAAAAAAAAAAAAAAGAAAGAAACATCCCGCATATAAAACTTATAATAAAAAAGTTCGATTTACTATGCATATTTTATGTTTTAATATAAAAATATGAGCATAAAATGCTTATATATTTGGGGATCTAATTTTGGTACAATCATAGTTTAAAGAATATTACGTTATCATCCAATCATATGAGCAATTATATAATCAATTCTTACACCTATAACTTAAAAAGTCATACATATAGTAAGTTTTGAATTAATGACATTGTAAAATGAATTAAACTTATAATTTGATGATAATGTAATATATTTTGATTTAAAATAGATTTATTTTCATATACTATAAAATTATTTAAAAATATATAATTTTACACGGTTTAAAATATTTTTCATTATTAATTATTAAAGTATGTTTAGTATTAATTAACTAAATAACCAAACTAGTCCCTGAGAAATATATTTGGAGATAAATTAGCTTATCAAAATTTTATAGTCTCAACGTTTCTAGAAAGGGGGCAAATTAATTCCACTGTACAATTTTGTACAATGAAAAAAAAAGGGACAAATTGGTCCCTCCATACATTGTATGAAAATGTATGGAAGATCAATTTGTCCCCCTTTTTAAAATATGAGAGACAATTTGGGATATTCATAATTTGATAGACTAATTTATCCCCCTAATACATTTTGGAGGGACCAAATTTGATATTTTGTTTTATTAATTATGACACATATAAGAAGATAAAAAGTTAAATAATTTAAAAGTGATGAAAAGACTTATTTAACATTTTTAAAGAATATGAACTAACCACTACAATTTTATTTGATTATGAGAAGAAATTTAAAATAAAATCAAATAATTTAGGTTCAAATATTTTTTTTGAGTAATGAAAATATTTTATATTTTTTTACATGAAAGAAAATTTTATTCATAAATAAAACTAATGAGACTTATAAATCGAAAGAGATATTCTAAATATAAATTGAATAAGAAACAAATAATTCTATATTCTGAACTAATAATTGATCTTGTTAAGGAAAGAGTATCATGATGATTGGTACCAAGTCAGTGAAGTGAAGTTAACAAATCAGTTAGAGTTGTTAGCTAGCTTAAGTTAAGTAACAGATTTAGTTAAGATGAATTAGCATGTGTTGTATCTCATCAATGTATATAAACAATCAGACAATGAATCAATATAATCAATCAAAGTATTTCTTATTCAGTTTCTGAAACTCTAAGAGTCTGTTTAGTTTGCTATTTCCAGTTTTCAGCTTTTAGTTTTTAATTTTCAATTTTTGTGAAAGAAAAACAAAAAAAACTGAAAATTGAAAACTGGAAACTAAAAGCTGAAAACTAGAAACAACAAACCAAACAGACCCTAATTCTCTCAAACTTCTTCTTCTTCTTATTCTTCTCTCTCTCTCTCTCTCTCTCTCTCTCTCCATGTATTAAATTGAGCAATAAGAGAATACTTCTGCCCTTTCAGATCTACAAATGCAGAAGTTCATAGTTCAAACTTTCTCAAGCCCAATTCCAGAAAATTTGAATGAAGATAACGTCCTCATCTCTTGGAAGAAATTTGCACAGTACCTTTGCACTTAAGGATCTTGGCAACTAGCATTTTTTCTTTGGCATCAAAGCATCTACTGTGCTTGGAGGTGGTATACATTTATGTCGGACTAATTACATTCATGAGCTTCTCTCAAAAGCAAGCATGGACAGTGTGAAACCTATGCCTACCTCTCTAGTAAGCTTTCACAAACTCTCAACTCATAGGGGCTCTACTTTTTCAAAACCATCTCTATATCGGTCTATCATTGGTGGTTTGCAATACGTCACTATGAGTTGACCTGAACTTGTCTATACTGTTAATACATTAGGTCAATTCATGCATTGTCCTCCAGATGATCATTGGAAAACAGCAAAATGTAGGCCTTGTTTGGCAACAATTTTTTAAAATTGTTTTGTGTTTTTAAAAACAAAAGAGTAAAAAAACTCGTTTGGCAACAATTTTTTTGGATGTTTGTTTTAAAAACAAAAAAACACATTTTGGGTTTTAAAAACTAAAAACCAAAAACTGATTTTAGATGTTTTCCAAAACAGTTTTGTTGTTCTTGGACTTCTTCAGCCACACAACCATGCTCCTCCCACCTCCGTTGGAACTCTTCCATCTTTCTTCAAGCTTCCCCAGTCGAGCCCGCGACCAAGCATTGGCAAGATCCGCGACCAGCGCTCGTGAACTTTCTGACCAGGCGTTGGCGAGGAGCTCCGACCTAGCCATGGGAACTTTGTGAGCTTTGCAACTGCCCAGCCATCGCGCGCGACCCTGTCACCCCACGACCCAGCCATGCGACCAACCACTGTGCTCCTTCGCGACCCTGTGACCAAGCACCGCAGCCCCTCCCATCGCCCTTTCAACCATTGTGAGCAGCTCCTGTTCTTGCTCTTTGTTGTGCATGTTCTTTGTTTTGTGATCTCATTGTTATTCTTTGTTATCCAAACAAATTTTCTTGCTTTATTGTTTTTGAAAATTGTTTTTAAAATTGTTTTGGAAAACAATTTTAAAAAACAAAAACAAAGGAATTGTTCCAAACAGGCCCGTATGCTTCACTATCATGCTGGCATAACAGATCATGGTCTCTCTTTTCATACAAGCAACACAACTAAAAACTTACCTATTACTTGAGGATTTTGCTATGGATTTTTGTTAAATATTCTCAGGTAAGCAAGGTTCATGCAGATTTTGTTGAAAAAAAAATCTGCAAGTAATATGGTCGTGGATAATTGGTTGCTGCAAATTTTGAATTCCGCAAGTAATTAGCTGCGAATTATTTCACAAGAAATATGGAAAATACGCAACTAATTTTCATGGCCAGGTGTGTGGTTGGAAGGAATTTTGCAGCATATTTTGCTATGAATTTTGTTCACGATAAATATTTGCAGGAAAATTGTAACGCTCGAGGACGAGGACGAGGAGTGATCGCCGGTGCAAAGAGGGCACGGACAAGGAGCGGCTCCTCGCAAGGTCCTCTAAGCGGAGAGGTACATGAATGAACCGATTACACACCCGAATGAGAGGGATCCTGAGACTGTATAGGTATGGGACTATACAGTTGAGGAGGACTTATATGAATTGATTTGTACTACCTATACCAACAAGATGCATCTTCTTTTCGGTAGCCCAAACTGAAAGAACTCCACAGTTAAGCGTGCTTGACCTGGGGAAATTTTGGGATGGGTGACCTCCTGGGAAGTTTTCCTAGGAAGCGTGTGAGTGAGGACAAAGCATGCTGAAAAGACCCGTGTTGGTTTGTGGGGACAGTCGTCAATCCATAAAGCAGCAAGGGATGTTACAAATGGTATCAGAGCCTGCACCTCTCCCAGTACGGTGTGGTTCGGGGACGAACCAAGCGGAAGCTGGTGGGCATGTAACGCCCGGGGACGAGGACGAGGAGTGATCGCCGGTGCAAAGAGGGCACGGACAAGGAGCGGCTCCTCGCAAGGTCCTCTAAGCGGAGGGGTACATGAATGAACCAATTACACACCCGAATGAGAGGGATCCTGAGACTGTATAGGTATGGGACTATACAGTTGAGGAGGGCTTATATGAATTGATTTGTACTACCTATACCAACAAGATGCATCTTCTTTTCGATAGCCTAAACTGAAAGAACTCCATAGTTAAGCGTGCTTGACTTGGGGTAATTTTGGGATGGGTGACCTCCTGGGAAGTTTTCCCAGGAAGCGTGCGAGTGAGGACAAAGCATGCTGAAAAGACCCGTGTTGGTTTGTGGGGACAGTCGTCAATCCATAAAACAGCATGAGATGTTACAAAAATTCGCATATAGTTTGCACAAGAAAATCCTCAAGTTAAATTGTGGCAACAAAACTCACAAGTAATTTTTGCAACAAAATTTGTAGCTAACTAAATCCACAGCAAAAATTGTAGGTAATCTCAATTTAGTTTCGCAAGTAATTGTGTAGGTAATATTCCTATCAAAATCCGCATCTAATTGGCCCAACAAAATCCACATGTAATTTAATTTGCAACAAAATCTAGAAGTTGTCATGGTTTTCAAAAATCTGAATTCGCAGGTAATTGCAAAGGTAATTTTCACAACAAAGTTGATTGTGCAAGCAATTTTACATGTATGTTTGACAGTAAATTTTGCAAGTAATGCACCTTTCAAAACTCGATTTTGCAAGTAATTTTGCATGTTGGTTTCATAACAAAATTGGTAAATAATAAATTCTACAACAAATTTTGCGAGAAATATGAACTAAAATTTAATTATTGTTCACTAAATTTATTTCTCATCCATACCTACCAATATATATATAATAACTCACTTTCAAATAAACAAAATGTCTAATTTAACAATGAAACATAAATTTTCTTCATCACTTGAATTCTCTTCATCACTTGAATTGTTTTGATTATGGGATATAGCAGTTCATATATGATCCAAGTTGATTCTTTCAGGTCCTTTCATGTAAAATAATATAACAAATCATCATCAAATAGCATTCTCTTACTTCTTGTTGCAATTGCACAAAGCAAATGAATGAAAATTGCAATGGCTTTCCTTTGGGAATTAAAAAAAAAAAACTGCAAAAAGTTCTATATAGACTACACAACTGAACCACCGGTGAAGAGAAATTCTTACATACACACAAGTCACAATAAAAAAAAAAAGCCACATAAATTTTTGTGGTGAGGAGCTTCTCTTTTATTAATATGTATCATAATGACATGTAGAAATTAAAAATAAATTATTAGAAACCTACAAACATTTTATAGTTTTGAAATTTTAAATGTCATTTACTATTTTTAATGTAACAAATAATTTAATAAAATAAACAAATAATATTTTGTATAGTCTTTAGCTTGTTAGCAGATAGCATTTTTCCAACTTTTGCATGATTAATTAATTCCCACAGTTTCAGGTGATTTGTTGTTAAACTATGTAAATACTTGTAGCAGATTATTTGTTTTCAGAATAACTGCTTCAAGCAAAGCTATTATTTGGTGATGCATGAAATGATTTTCATTGGCAAAAGATCAATCGTAGAAGCAGCACAATGGAGAACCGATCACATGTTAATCTGGTAAAGATCTTATAAAGCACCACTAGCAGCATCAAGTTGTTCCACTAGAAAGACATAGAATCTGTGGTTCACTGTAGTTCCTTGTTTAATAAAGGGAAAGAACAGATCATTCTTACACTCAAAGCTAGTATAATCTCATCTTGAACCTTCTTCAAATTGTCTCTCTAAACTTTAGTAATGCATTGCCATTTTCAAACATTTGAATGCAATTATAATTCAACCAATTTGACTTTTCATTGCATAGAAAACAAAAGGAAGCTGCAAGACCTGAGTCTTAGCATATTTAATTGCACTTCTTGTTGAGGATCTCTTATACATCTAATAACGACAAAAGTAATGTGAATTTTCCAAATTTCATGGACTTATACTCCAACTATCCAAAGACATTTTTGGAAACAAAAAATTCTGTAAAATTTTCTCTTTCTAAGCTGAACATAAAGAATATCCTTGAGTTGTCATAACAAATTATACACTAAAATGCTCTCCCATAGACTAAAAGTCCAAACTGAAGTGCATCAATCAGATCACAGAATATAGATGTCTTTAACTTTTTCAGCCTATAAGTTTACAACTTTACATATCAGTTGGTTTGAGATTTGAAAATTCAATACCCCAAGAAAATATGCATATAACTCAAAAGTTAAGGCTGTTATCAATGATCTAATGGTTCAACAGTTGTCTTGAAGAGAAGGATATAAACCTTGTCAATGGAAAAATACAAGAAACCACCAGTAGAATAAGTTACCTAGGAGCCAAAGATAGTTCCAACAATGCAGTGCCAAGCTGGACCGTATGAAGAATCAAATTCCTGTAAGACCAGTATGTTTCCATCATGAGCCATTCAGGTAGTTCACGGCAGATACCAAATTCACAAATAGAGAGGTAAATTATCAAGTCACTTTTATTTTAAAAATGAGCAGTGAGAAATAAACTCAACAATAAACATCTCTGCTTGAGAGGACCAAATTTATTACCATTATTCATCCAAAAACTAAACATGGAATTTCTTACACCAGGTCTTGAATTCCGGGTACAGGATAACTCAACCAAAAAGCAAGCTTCTAATTTGTTGTGGATTAACTAAGATTTCAGAACAAGCCAACACTTCTTGTTTTTACATACAAGGAGGAGTACACTATGTCATTTTCAGATTTTGAACCCTATAGGTAAAAACTCTCAAACTTCATGCGTGGTACATGACCACAGCCCAAAAACCAATTGCATATTCCAGTTCAATGACTTCATCCATTTTATCATAGAATACATCCACAAACATCAGTGCTCATTATTGCACTAAAAGTATTAGGCATTCCTTCTAAACAAACCATTGTGACCACCTTATAGTTGATTAATCGAAAGTGAAAATTGGTCACCATCTAGAATTAAATGTAGGCACACATAATAGTATGCCTGCATTTAGAACAGCATACCAAATCGAAGCTGAACATATGCACATTGGTGAAAAATGCGGACTGTGTGTGTTTAGATCTCAGCCTATATATGGGGAAATACTAAAAATTCTATATCGGAGATAACGCTCGCCTCTTGTGCCTATTCACTGCGTGCCTTTCTCGTGTCGTCTCAGCCTCTTGTGCCTATTCACGGCGATTCTGAGATAAAGAAAAACATAAAGTGACATTGTTTTGTTAGTTTTCAACCTTACCTGACCCAACGATCCTGAAATTAAAACCCACGTACGCAGAACTCACATGATTTTGGGAGAGGAATGGAATCCTTGCCCTTGTTTTAGCCGAGCGAGTGAGCGAACTGATAGGCTGCCCTGGTAATTTCTTTTCATACTAATAATAATAAAATAAACCTAGAAAGTTGGGAAGGCTTCATATATTATGAAAAAGGGAAAATGCATTGAGAGGAAGAGAAGTAGAAACTTACACGATGTGTGGAATTGGAGAACGGCAGAGAAGAGAGCAGAGTGTGCAGGATGTGTGGTGTTGTGATGTCGGTAGAGTAGCTAGCCACGGTTGAGTGGCTGAGACGCGGCGGCGGCTTTATGCTAAGGGGCGAGACTACAGCGGTGCTCACAGTGGGTGTGGGACCTGATGTTGACGAGGTGAGGCAGCAACTTCGTGGTGTCGATAGGGGAACGATGGTTTGCGACTGCTGATCGCGATGGCCGGAGGCGGCAGTGGCGCGAGGCTTAAAGAACGAACGCGAACAGCGTGGCAGAGGATGACGACGATGCAGCGGCGGCGGTTCACGATTGCGGCACACTGTAATGATGGTTCAAAGCTTCAATCATCATGTCTCAATTCTTTTTTTCTCCTCTTTCAGAAAAATAAGGATTTGGGAGCAGACAATGGTTTGTTTGGTAATTTGGTGTTGGATTATACTTTGCTTTACTTGTTGCTAAGATTGAGAGGGTATTGCGTAGTTGTAAAAGCAGACACACAAACTGAACGGCACAAACTTCACTAGCTAGTAGATTTAGATGGAAACAAAAACCTTTGCCCTTTTCGCGCCATTGTCATCCTTCTCCAAGTTTTTTTTATTTTTATTTTTTTAAAAAAGGATAAAATTAAAGAATTATAATTTAAATTTAATTGTTGTGTTAAAAATTGAAAAAGAAATCCAGCTTGTAAAAAAAAACTACATTTTTTAAATGATAACTTTTAAAATTTTATAAATTTTTAAGTAATCAAATTAATGGATAGAAAATTTAATTGTTTAATCATCTAAGTAGTTTAGTAGTTTATAAAATATTAATCCTTAATAGTATAAGTAGATTTATTTTTATATGTATGATAATTTAATTAATATTTTAAAATACAGAAAGATGGCATTAACTATTTTATTTATTTTAAATATAAAAGTGATATTAGTTTAAAATATATTGAATATATTTCTCATAATATTATGTAGATCGAGAATAGATTGATCAAAAGAGGGAAGGGATATATCGTGGTGTCACGAAGGGGACTGTTCATGGCTGGTCGCGAGGTCGCAGAGAGGGCTGTGCCATCGCGGAGATATTCACTACAAATTCTTCTTCATTGGTTAAAAAATGAAGAGTATACAGCAAGCGAGTAGGATGACACTAAGACTTCACCCAAAATTAGTTAAAGAATATTTTTCCCATATTTAAAAAAGGGGTAAATATAAAAAAAATTAAATTTAAATTCAACTCCTATATGAAAAATAAATATCCCAATTTTTCAACAAAACTAGGTTAAGTTTCCTGTTACATATAGAATTATTTATAAAATATTTTTTTTGTATAAATCACTTATTTTTTTCATGATGTATATAGCGAAATTCATTATTTTAGCTAAGTAATTTAGTATCTTAAGTGAATATTAATCATTACTACATTAGACGAAATATCGAGATTGGGCATTTTAAAATTTAAATTTAGGGACATAGTATAAAATTATATCTTCACCTTATTGCCTTTTGTGATGTAGACTGAGGGTCTGATGTGGATGATTGCAAGTCCACAACTAGATTTTGTGTCTATCTAGGTGCAAATTTACTTTCACGGTGCTCGAAGAAATAGAATGTTATTTCTCACTCAAGCAGAATTTTGGAGTGTAGCGGCTGTTATGGCTAAACTATCATGGATCAAGTCCTTGCTTCAAGAACTCTCTATCTCATGTCCTAATTAGAGGTGTCAAATGGGCCAGCCCACCCCCACAGGGCCAAAAAGCCCACAACTACAAAAAGCCCACAGGGCCAAGAGCCCATGTGGGCCTTCTCGGCTAGGGCCAGTCCATGGGCCACCCCACTTATAAAAATTTTAAAATTCATCAAAGCTTAAAATGAGCTAGCCCATGGGCTGGCCCATGGATTGGCCCACCTACGGGCTAATCGTAACCCACCTATATTATACTATTGGTGCTACTTTACATTTCAATTATACTATGAATGAGAAATACCAAGTAACCAGATTTGATCCAAAAGCCAATATCATTCTCTTAAGAATTTGTTTTGGAAATTTCCAGTGATATACTATCCATGCTTACATACATATATACCTTACGATTATAATGATTGAAATGTGGGAAAAAGAAAACACAACAAAAGCACACAACACATAAAAGGATATATATGAAAATACAAATCATCTTTGTCAACCAAATAATGAATTATGCCATCTGATTCATGCATTGAAACACCTGTATTTGGATCAACCTGAAACTAAGAAACATAAGAAAAGTGAAATGCTGATTGAAATCTAGATAATTCCTTGTAGGTTGAAAAGTGAAAATATGTATATAATATCAATAAGAAAATAATACCGAGCTAGCTAACTTTAGAAAGAGTAATATCAACGATATAGAAATATATATAAAAAAGAGTTAATTAACTTGACATACCCTTAAACCAGTACAAATATGACTTGCTGTATTGTCATCAAGTTTAGGTATTTCTCTGTTATCTGGTTCTAGAATCGGAGTAGAATTCACAAAATGAGACTGAAGCTCCTACCTAACTTCTTCTAGAACTCTACATATCCTAGATAATTCTATAATCACATTAACTTACTAGGCCAAACACCCCAAAAGCAGCAACTTCACCAACTACAACGATAATGAGAACTTCACCCACTACTGCAACAACAGTACCAGACCTTTCATCTTTTTCACGAACTACTCCGATGGCCTCCACTCCGGTCAGTGAATTCCATGGCTACAACTAGCCATCCACCGGCGGCATCGAGGAGTTCATCATCCACCGCAACGAAGGCAACAATGGGAAGGGAAGGACGCGGAATTGAGCAAGTTCAATAGGTATGGTGGTGGTGTCATCGTTTTCAAATGATGGATCAAAGTGCGTCATTCATCAAAGGGAGATGATTTGGGGATTAGGGTTCATCAAAAAATAAATCTCTCAGACTCTCACTAACACTTGCGAAGGGTTTATTTTTTTTTGGGTCTGGGGTGTTGTTTTAATTTTTTTGTTTTTGGTTTGAGGGTGTTGTTTTAATTTGAGTGGGTTCATTAGAGACTTAAAAAGTGTATTTTAATCTTTAAGGTGGGCTGACCCATGGCCCATAGGGGTTGACCCACTATTTTAGTGGGTTTAGTGGGTCAGGGCTTGATTAAGCCCCTAAACTGTGGGCTAAAATTTTAATGGGGCTGAAATAGTGGGCTTGGGGGCCAGCCCAGGGGCGTAGGGCCACTTTGACAGCACTAGTCCTAATCCTCCTATAGTGTTCTGTGACAACCAAAGTGTTGTGCTTCTCGCTGCTAATCCTATTCTCCATAGCATAACAAAGCACTTCGAGCTTGACCTCTATTTCGTTCAAGATCGGGTAATTCAAAAACAAGTTATTGTTCAACATATCCCTTCCCCTAAGCAAGTGGTGGATATCTTCACCAAGGCTCTTTCATTTACATCTTTTACTGTTATCAAGTCCAAACTTAGAGTTTGTCCTAAACCCACTCTGAGCTTAAGGGGGATGTCAGGGAGAAAGTATCATGATGATCGTTACTAAGTCAGTTAAGTGAAGTTAACAAATCAATTAGAGTTGTTAGCCAGCTCATAGTTAAGTAATAGATTTAGTTAAGATGAATTAGCATGTGTTGTATCTCATTAATTCATATAAACAATCATGCAGTAAATTAATACAATCAATCAAAGCATTTCTCATTTAGTTTCTGAAACTCTCATTTGCTCAAACTCCCTTCTTCTCTTTTCTTTCTCTCTCTTTCTCTTCTCCTCCTCAAGGGCCTATTACCTTTGTTGCTCTCTTCCTCACTTGGGGACTATCAATGCCAATCATCTGTCACAATGGAAACCAACACGAAATGTGCTGCAGTTTGAAAACTGTATTATGTTTCCTTCCAAGATGAATCTAACATCTATGTATTTGTTAGACGATCAAAAAAGAAAACTAAAACACCCACAAAGGGGACATAAGAACACTCAAAGGAAACAAAAGAAGACATCCATAAAGGGGATGGAATAAAAGAAAAAAAAGTAATAAATGAAAAGAAAAAGAGAAAAATGATAAGGCTGCTATCACGAAAGAAATATCATAACCCCATCAATAATGCTTCACAAGATAGAACCAAAGAAAAAAGGAGAAAGAAAAGAAAGATTAGGATCTGCCTCCATATAGTTTTATGAAAAGGGTTTTATATTAAAATAACATACAATAAAAGGTATGTTTATCTGAAAAAAAAAAATCAATCAAGTCTCCATTACAATATTATTGTGCCTAGCACGAGCAAAATGCTAGTTAAACTAATAATTGTTATTTTTAATGGTTATTGCTAATATGACTCAAATGTAACAATTTTATCTCATATGGATGTCATGTTATATAAAACAATTTTGTTTTTGATCTTTTCAAACATCAATGTTTATAGTTAGAAGTTATCTATAAATAAAATCTAAATCGATTCAATTAGGATTTTTTTTTTATGTGGAAGGAGCCGGTAGATATTATTAGACCATCAAAGAATTACAACCCAGGTAATCTCAACCCCGTTTCATGCATGTTTACCCAAATGGTGTGCTTCTTTGTTTCCTTCATAACTGGTATGCATGAAGGTGTAGGAAACAAAGGGGTCACTAATTCTAAGACGATCATTAATAATATATAGAGCAAAAGTAGGAATTAGGGATGGTCTTCTTTATTTTGGGTGGCTCAAATAGCCTTTAAACAATTGCTCTCTACTTCTATTATCCATAGGAATAGATCCTTAGCGAACTGGAGGCCCAACCTCAATCCCAAGCATTCTACACTACCTACACCCAAATCACATTGAATGTTCCATGTTGTAGCGGCCATCACAGTGCTACTCTCATTTCAATTTGGATGATTAGAGAAAAATAGAGTTTTTGCATGTAAAGTATCATGCGTTTATATAAAATAAGAATTGATATTTTAAGGCTGATAGAATTGTTAGTATTTGTTAATAAAATTGATGGTGTCAGCAAGTAGGACAAAACTGGACACACATTTTGTTGGGGTTAAGTGTGAGAGGTGAAGTCCCACATTGCTTAAGAATGGACTAAGTGAGTAGTATATAATGTGGAAAGAGCCATGACTCATTGCCTTAAAGTTTTAGGTTAAGATGTGGCATTCGGCCCAATGTTGTGGTGCTCTCACTTAGTCCATTGGTTTGGTGTCCGCAGGTCCGACTATGATGTCTGCAGGTTGCATAGGAAGAGGAAGTAAGTTTTTGCTGTTGGTCTCCCCTGCCTTAACAGTGGTATCAGAGCCAAGGTTGGGCTCGGTTTGGGAAGAACGATTGGTTGATGGGGGAGCAATGTGGTGGGTCTCATACTTGAGGGCTTTGATGGTTGCGGGTCTGACTGTGGTGGCTGCGAGCTGAGCACTATGCCTTGGTGTCTGCGGGTTAGGTAAAGAGAGGAAGTCTTTAATATTGGGCTCGCCCGCCCTAACACATTTGTGGTTCGTGCATGATGCGGATTAAATTAAATAAAATAAATAATTATAGTTACAAAAAAAAAATGAATAACCATTACCAAGCGATTTTCCCTAGGTAATTGGAACAATAATTTTTTTTGGCAATTTTTCACATTATTGAGAGAAAAACCATTATAATATAACAAATTAATTTATTATTTGTTATATTACCGAGGGACTTTTAATTATCCATGGTAAAATGAGTAAATCCAATGATAAATGTTTTTCCTATGAAAAATGATGACAATTTTTTGGAGTCATTACCAAGGGATTTGTGGTTAAATATCCCTTGATAATTGCCTTGTTGATATTACCGAGGGAATTGTACCCCTTGGTAATAGTTTTTGAGGCCAATATTATTGAGGGACTGTTTCCATCAATAAATCCCTCAGTAATTAGGATTGTCGATGGATATTACTTTGAAATCTATCAATACTTCTCTCAGTAAAATTGTGCGTTTATGAGTGAAGTTTAATTTCTCCCTGAATAATTAATGTAATCATATAATTATATGCAGTTTTTTTAGTGGGACTTTATTGTTATGATGTAGGATTTTCACGCTGACCATGAAGCATATATAGTCACATTTCAAGTGTTTAATATACTTATATGGAGTGAATCCTCTCATGGGCAATGTATACATGAAAAAGTCATGTTTTCATCTCTATTCTTAAATCTTTTTAATTTTAAAAAGATAAAATGTACTCATAGTAGATTTAATGATAGGAATGAAAACATGGCCATTTCATATGTAAAACATATAAGAGAATTAATTCCCGTAAGTACGTACTTACATACCACCTAACTAAGTTTAGTTCTGCCAATATTAAAATTTAAAATCATATAACTCAGTTGACATGGAAGCGCTCATGATGAATGTAAGGATGACTGTGACAAATTTAAAATCCTATGTCACTGTGGCATGGTTTTTCTCATGATGAATGAAGATGGCCGTGATGCTCTTCCTCTTAGGGATAACTACCATTGTGGAAGCTCGTTACTTTGATCCAACCACCTTCTTCATCAAAGGGAGTCAATCTCAACGCTGATGCCAATTGCTTTGTCAAATCCACAACCACTGCCTGCCATGACCACACCTTACCCCCCTGGAGCTGGTGCTCACTAAGTACCGTGGCTGAGTTCCAATGACTGATCTTGATGGTTGTGAGACAAAGCCACTTAGGCTTTTCTTTTCAATGGAAGAAATGCTAAATAAATTAATGACACAAATTAAATAAAAAGCTACTTGGCCATGCACTTTGTTTTCTGCATGGTGGTCAAATATCGGATACATATGCTACTAATAACTATATTAACTAATTTGCTATTATTACAAAAAAGGTAAAATGTAACTAATATTTATTTTTTAAAATAAAATATCCTTTATTAATACTTCTAAATATTATTTTATTACTACCACTGTGGCTTTATAAAATAAATACTTTAATAGAGAATTGATACCATATAATAAAGAATTGAAATGATGAAATAAACTCTCTCATTAAAATGAATCAATGGAAGGTCATATGTAACGCCCCGATTTTCTGTTAGAGTGAAAATGACCAAAATGCCCCTGAGGTCATTTTCACTGAGTCGAGGAAAGCGGTCTTGGCAAGACTCAAGGGCAAACTCAATGTTGGAAGGGGATTAGAAAACTTATGTACCTTCCGGGATCGAAAATCTCGTTTTTCGAGTTTTCAGGTCAAAATGACCAAAACGCCCCTGTGGTGTTTTACCCGCTTGCAAGTGCCGGATGAACCCGAAACTTCTCCAGATGGTTTTAAAAGGCGTTTTTATGTATTCTATGACCTCAGTTTTAATTTTTGAAGTCCCGGGCAAAATTAGTGCAAAATTACGGTTTTGCCCCTAGTTTCGTACTTTTACGCTTAATCACACGATTAAGCAAACCTAAGCAATATTAGGCTCTAATCGAAGGTTAATTAATTTCCTTAATTAATCTAGAGTCAAAATAATTTATTAAAGTTGATTAGAACCAAAAAGTACTCAATTACAACCTAAAATCATATTTTAATTTTATGACACCTAGTCATAGAATCTTGAATAGTGTTTTCTCTTTCCAATTCCTTAAATCATGGAATTGTGTTACACATTGTTTATTCATAAATGAGTTTTAAATTCTTTAATGATGTATGAGCACTCCTAAACTTGTCATAAACTCCCTAAATCACATTCTTAGTTACCTAAACTTAAGCTTAATCATTCCTAACCTTGTACCTAAGCTAATACACATCTAAACCTACCATTAACACACAATTAAATGGTCAAATCATCCTCCCACTCTGCTGTCCAGCCTTGGCTGAAGCTGCCCTCCCTCCATATACATCACATGTTCAATTTTTCAACACTCCAAGGCCATACCTCAAGTCACATACACTATACCTTGTCATAACTTTCAATCAAGCTTGAATTTCCACATGAATAAATAATTAAAACAACCCATTTCTCCCATTTAATTGTGGCTGGAAAAGTTCCAGCCATGCATTATTTCTAGAAGCCTAAATTCATAAAAATGTGATAGGAAATTAACTCACATCAAGCCATACTTTGTAGCATAGCTTCCATACTTCAAACCATGCTTGAATGACCTTGTGTAAGAGATATTTTCTCTTCCTTTTCCCTCCAAACCACACGGCCACTCCCTCCATTTGCAAGCTCCATGGTTTTGTTTTTCTATAAATAGGATGCTTGTGTTAGCCTTGTTGCACTTTGAAGCATTTGCAAAGTTTAGAGTTTTAGAGTTGTCTTGCTAGTCTTTCCTTTTTCTCTCAAAGTTCCAAGAGTGTTCTTCCTTTCTTTTCATCTTTATCTTCTTAATCTCTTCATCTCATCATCACCTCTCAACCATCAAACACCACCCCAAAACCTTGAACCATCATCAAACCTCTCAAACACCACACCTCAAACACAACTCCACTTGAAACACATTTTCTTTCTTTTTCTCTCATCAAGGCCGAATCATCATCACCATCCTAGGAGGTGTTGCTCATCTCATTTCCATCTTCAAGATCAAGCTTTTATCTTCATCACTAGGTAGGGATTTGTTTTCAAACTTTATTTTGCTCAAGAAAGTGTCTTTCTCTAGTTTTCTCTTGGATTCTTTTTGAACTTTCCTTTGTCTTTCCTTTCCTTTCATTTTCGGCCATGAGGCCTTGATTTGAGCATGATAGCTTGATGATGAGAGTTTCTAGATGATGACATTATGTTCATCTCAAAGAAACCTCTAAAGCTTGAGTTTTCCTTTTCTTACAACTTCATCTATATGTTATCTAGCTCACATGGTTTTCCAACTTAAGAAAAATTAATCTAAGGATTTCTAAAAGCCCAAGCCTACCCTTGTCAACCTTAAAGTTGGCCGGCACGTTTTAGAGATTTGTCTCTAGATAGGGGTTTTGGGTACTTAATAAAGAACTTGATGTAGCTTCACTTTCTTTCTCTTTTATATATGATTTTCGATTCTTGTGTTGTGATCTTTGAGATATTGTATGGGGTTATTATCTTGTTAAAGTCTTAAATGAGCTCTAGTTAAACATAAAAATGAAACTTGCATCATGTTTACTTTAAGCTTTGCATATCATGTTTATTTCCTTGCTATCACTAAATCCCAAGATAATGAATGAACTTGCATTATCATGTTTATGTTTCAAGCTTTGCATTATCATATTTATATTTCAAGTCCTCACCTAAATATCAAAGATAATAATATATTGCACCACATATTTATTTTATGCTCTCACTTTACTTTCTAGCAATAACTAAAATAAGTGCATGAGCATGTTTATTTTTATGTCATCACTTTAATGATTCTAGAGCTCAAAGACTTGCCCAATGATATCTCAAACAAAGGTCTAAAACATTTATTTCCTATGGTCCATATTTCGGCCCTATGAGGCCTTAATGTTTTCAAGTATTGAAAACTATGTTTTATACTTTTTCTAAACTTATATGAGTATAAGGAATGTGTAGAACTAAGTGTTATGAATTTAGGACCTCTTGAGATGAAAATAATATAGCCACTGCCCTATTAAGTATTTTCATGAGTTTAGATGATAAAAGTGTTCATAAAAGAGTTTTGAAGGTTTTAATAAGGTTCCAAGAGAAACTAGTATTTTATGTGCTTTAGAAACTATGATTCAATGCCTTTAAATGGAGTTTCTGTTTCGGTTCTGCCTTGCTATGTTTGGCCACTGCATGAGCTGTGTTAATGATGTTAATATGCTTATGTTTGGGTAATAATTATGTTAAGACTCATATGTGAAAGATAGGATAAGTTAGGAACTAGAAAAGAATTAATTTGAGAGTTCTAGATCCCTTAAAGATTTATTTTTCTGGATTCTGTCCAGCAAGGTTTAGATTCAATAACCATGGTTTTAAATTAGTTTATATGTGTAGGAATGACTCATAATTGGTTTAGGACTTAATCTTGAAACCTTAGGAGAAAACCGAACTTAGAAAGGGTCATTATTGTGACTTCTAGGTACCCGTAAAGTTAGTACTTTGATTTCTGCACTCTTGAGGTTTAGAGATGTTCTTGACCATAGGGTGAGGCAAGAAATACTTAGTTATAACCTTATAGGTTCCCAAGAGACTAGGTGTTGATGATCAATAACTTAGAATGTGAGATAAAGATCTAAACCGTAATTTCTAGAACTCCGTAATCACTTAAACATAAAGCTGTCCAAATTCTGCTTAGTGCTATTTGGATTAGTTCTTGAGCATAAAATTTGTATAACTCATTAATTGTCAAACTATAGGTGTATAAAGAAGTTAAGGATAATTAATTTGCAAGTTTAAGACCCATAAGAATCGAAGTTTAAAACACTATGAGTTATAACATAACATGTCTATGAGCTTATGGGGATGATTGTTAGATATGACTATGTGATGATGTTTGTGCGAAAGTTTTATGTGACGAATGTTATGAGAAAGTTTCATGTGATGATATATATATGTTATGAAAAAGCTATATGAGAATGCATGATAAAAATGAATATGATAAATGATGAGGTAATTGTGATTTAATACTTATGAGAATATAAATGTGACACAACACTGAGACGCGCTTCTCCTGGGTGACACCGGTTCGGCCGAGCACCCCCAGGAAGAGACAAATCCGTGAGGGTATGTGTAGATGCAGCCTGCCAAAGCGGACAAATTGCGAGGCCCACGTGGCTAGCAAAGTGTTTCAAAGAGGAAATGATCCTAGAAAGGAGATCCTTAATTTGCCCCCTAGCCCGTACTTTAAGTCGGGATTATGTTACGCTTATCATAGGATAAGTAAGAGCTAGTGACGACTAGTTAAGGTATGAGCTCATAACCTAGAGAAGTTTTAGGGCGGCCCCATGAGATGAAAGTTAAAGTTAACAATGTCACATAAACTATACTTATGCCAATGTTATAATGTTTCCTAGTTATTCTATTGTTTGGTTTACCTTATGATGCATTCATATCATTAGTATATTTCTGCTTAAGTTATAAAGACGCATTATAAAATATGATGGACCTTGGATAAAATACCTCTTTGGAAAACTAACTTAAAAGGAATTTATATGCACGCACACCTTTTAGAAATAAACCCAAGGTTCCTGAGGATGTGACGATGACACCTAGGTAGGGATAACCCTCTTTGAGAATTCTTTTAGAAAGATTCTCATTCCCTCTCTCTTTTCTTCCGTCATATCTTCAGATGGCGACGTTTGTACTCTTCATCGACACCCCGGTATGGGAGCTGCACCATGACCCGGCACTCGGGTCATACCATTTTGAGGGTCACCTGTCAGAGTATTCATGTTCATGGGACGACCCTTCGCGTACCCCGTCCCGAGCTACCGCTTCACCCCGACTGCTCCTTACCGTCATAACGGGATTTTTGAGTGAGCGAGACCACGCGATGAGCAGATCCTCCGCATGGAGCCCGAGACATCAGCAGTACGCGAGTACCCCGAGTATGTGCCGCGTCCCGGTACTGGAGACGGACTGACCCATCCGAGGACCCGCCATCCCACATGTACAGCTGAGCTCGGTCCCACTCCTCCACCGATGAGGGCTGGGAGTGAGGAGACGGTGGTCCAGCCGAGGTTGGCTCGACGGCCATCCATGCGCCCTCACCGCGGTGGACATGCCCCGATGATACGCTCGACCACTCCCGCCGAGATTCGCCAGTGGATCGACTCGACCCCACAGTACTCGGACCCGCAGGAGTAGTCATAGGAGGGGTAGTAGCTAGTGCACACACACGCCACATAGTAGAGGTCTAACCTTCTTTTGTATATGAGGTTGTCTCCTTTAGGTGCACATGGGTATGGGGGTAGTTTCCTTTGTATTTGCTTTTTATGATTTCCTTGTATTGCATTTCAGTTGTATTTTGCTTCATGATATATCAAAGAGTCCTGCCTCTTTTGGGTAGGCACGTTATATATATATATCTATGATTCAGTTGATGTTCCCATGACATGATGTGTTTCTTATGCTTTGCTTATATGTTTCGCTATGATTCCCCTTAAAGTTTCGTGCGTGGCTCTCACTTTGATTTTAAATTCCAAAAAGAAAAATTTTACCTATATTTCCGCTAAGTATTTTCTAAAAGAAGAGACCAAGAGGTAATATTCTAAAGATTAACCTAAGGACATACTAGTAGTCTTGGGTTAAGATTTAGGGTGTTACATCATACATACTAGAAAGTTACAAGATTCTCTAGCCTCATATCAAAATAGTAACTAACTCCAACTAGCAAAATCAATTGACTAGTCTAAGTGTTGAAATTCATGGTAATGGAGAAAGAGATAGATAGACACTACAAGAAAATAGCGAGTTACTGACGGATTTTACTGACGGATTTATCGACGAAAATCATGGAATTTGGAAAAGTTGGGTTGCATTCATTACCGACGGATTTTTCCATCGGTAATTCTGTCAGTAATATTCGCACCAACTAGTCTGGATGAGGCGCGCACATTACCGATGGATTTTTCCGTCGGTAATAATTTTGAAATATTTTTTTATTTTAGAAATTAATTTTACCGACAGATTTTTCGGTCGATAATAAACACAATTTTTTTTTTTAAAAAAATCAATCTTACTGACAGATTTTTCCTTCGGTAACAATAATGAAAAATTTTCAGGAAGGGAAGGCGCCGTTGCATTTAATTACCGACGGATTTTTTTCCGTTGGAAATTTGAAAATCCGTCGGTAATTGCACAGATATCATTTTTATTTTAGAATCTCTCTCTCTTACTCTCATACCCTCATACCCTCTTGCTGTCTCTCTCAAACCCTCTTGCTGCTCTCTCTCTCTTTCTCTCTCTATGCCCACCCACCTGCCGCCCGCCACCGCCGTTCAGCTGCTCTCGCGTTAGATTCGCCCAGCCATCTCTGTCTTCGCACTATTCTCCACCCAGCCATCTCTATCTCCGTGCTGTTCATAGCCTCGCATGTTCACGACCCCATCCGTTGTTCTCGACTCTCAGCTCCTTCCCTCCTCACGTTAGATCCGCGACCTGGACCTGGGCACCGTGTTTGCGCAAGGTAAGCATTCCATTCCCATTTTTGTCTATGTTTTCTTTCTATTTAGTTATATGCTTCTGTCTCTGTTTGGTAAGCACAACCACAAGCATCAGCTTAACTTAACAAAAAAAATGAAAAAGGAACAATGAACTGTGTAATTTACAACTATATGTTGCTGACTTGAACTATGTAAGTATATTGGTATAAGTATATTGGTTCCTTTTGAACTATGTAATTTTTTCCATTGAATGGATTGCCATTGTAGGCTGGCTTTTCTTAGAAATTAGTTGCTGACTTGATTTAAAATATACAATGTTACTTGCAGAACTTTTGATTTTCCA
This sequence comes from Dalbergia cultrata, assembly GCA_031216105.1. Taxonomy (NCBI): domain Eukaryota; kingdom Viridiplantae; phylum Streptophyta; class Magnoliopsida; order Fabales; family Fabaceae; genus Dalbergia; species Dalbergia cultrata. Next base: position 20,393,207 of record CM062353.1, on the reverse strand, counting down.
ATTTCCAACTTTCAAGTTATCATGTACGAAAATGTACCAGATTTGAGAATGGAATGACATGGAAGTAAAGGAATTTGATGCATGTCTTCTCCTCCACTGTGAAATTCTAAATTTGGGTTTTATTTTACTATGCTAATCAAATTTTTTTTTTTCATTTTCTTATTTGTGCAAAGGGCATCTGTTGTTAGGCAAGAGCTTGCCAAGTTGAAGAAGGCCGTGTTATTTCATACCTGTAATGTTCTTTAATTTTGTGATAGATTGTTTCATTTAGTAGTACACCTTGATCGCTATGTGATATAATATATGTTGAGTCTCACCTGTCCAAGTTTATTGAGTGAATAGGTCATAAACATGTCCTTATTCATATCAATGATTACATAAGAAATGTTTTAAAGCAGTCAAAACACCTTTAAATAGCTTTTTTTGAGCCCAGAAGCACCACCAACAGGCTATACCGGTTGCACCGTCAATGCTCTCGTCTGGGGCTTTCCGCTGATATGCATTAATAGCCATTCTGATACCTGAGTCAAAAGTTATGTCTGTTTCAAGTTTTCCCCCACAACAAAACTTGTTTATGGCCAATACACATGAAGTTTGCTTATTTATTTGAAGTTTGTGCTTATTTATCAATGCATTTGTATCTGAAGGTGCTTTTTTTCTCGTCTTGGTGCTTATTCTAACCTGGTTTATATCAATGCATTTAGTGTTTAATAAGACACTTGCTCTTTATCTATATATCATGATGGGTGTATTTCTTGCAGAACAATTGTCATTGTTGCATACCAAAACGGATAAATAGCGTCAAATAAATCCAGTTGGAGCGTCATTTCAGCACCAAGTTTAAGGTTAAGGTTAGTAAAAGGCAGGGTTCCTGTTGTTTGGTCATTCAGAACCTTGTTTATAATTTGAGAAAACTTCTTTTATTTGTTTATCTTCTACTTTTCACTGCTAAAAGTACAGTTCGGGGGTGAGCTTTAAATTAGACCAAGGCTACTTAAATCAGTTTGATCTGGTGTGGGAAAAACTTAACAAGACATTGTTTTTCTATGATCTTTTTCATCCTAAAATCATAGAAAAGTTATTGCTATCGTCCTAAAATCATTTCTATTAGATACTTTTGCAAATTCTATATCTCTCATGTTTGTGAAAATGATCACGGCATGTGGCATGAACCATGAGATGCACTAGAGGGCCAAAATAGTGAAATCTGATGTGGTATTACTGCCATTCTTTCAATTTTATTGCTATTGATACTGATGGTCATATTCCTCACTGTATTCGTACGCCCCCATCATCCTGCAGCTAGAGCGGTTCAATTTTTTCATCAAAACTGTGGAACTAAATGTATCAATACTAAGCATTGTGGTCACCGTTCAAATTTGAAAAACCACAACACTATAACAGCACCGTTTATCTTAATTATTGTGGGAACCTTCTGGCTGAAGCTTCAATAATATGAGGATACAGTTCCAGCTCATGAAGCACCGAAGCACCGAACACATAAGCACATCTTTGAAATATTTTTGCATATGACCATACAAAAATTCATTGTTTACCAGGAAGCTTTGCTAAGGCCGTTATAAATTTTACTTCAACAACCACCTTGTAGGGAAAGCACTGAGGAAACTATCATCTCTTTGTATGCATACAGGACAGAGCGTTAATTTTACCTGCAACAAAAATTGAAAGCGTGACAAATTTTTTCTCTAAATTCATCATGTAATCTAAAAACTTAAGCTAGTTTTAACTTTAGAATTTGCTCTCCTTATAACATAAGAAGAATTGGTTTTGCTTAAGTAATTAGTGACTGCATTTTATTTATTTTGAAGTTATTAATCTAACTAATTGCTTTTGTTACAGAACGTCAAATTCGGTAGGAGTATTTCTTTGGCTGAGGATATTATTATTGTGTCTTTTTAAGGTAAGTACTTGTTTCTTCTTTTTATTTAAATGCATTTTTGTTAGGATAGAGACTTATTATTTCTAAAATAGAGTTGTAGGAAAATGGGATTGCATGACTGGGGGAAGGGCGTAGAGGTCCTTCCCCGATTTGTTTGCATTGTTTGCTGTGGAGATTGATTGTGTATGCGGAGATTGCAGGATATGCATGTTGTGATGTTATAAGGGGGTGTGCTCTAGAACGGTTTTAGGATCTATAAATGTTTGTTTGATTGTATTGTAAAATTTTTTTGATCTGTATTGTATTGTGATTCTATACATGTATATATTGAAATTTATTTTTTGGGATGTCTTACTTTCAAAGGAGGTTATGTCGAATTTTTTTTTAATCTAAAGAGTGGAATGTTAATTTAAAAGGGGGTGCCGTCGAAATTTTGTTAAATTACATAGGACAAACTATTTACTTAAATAACTTCTTTTAAATAAAATTTTAATTTGAGAAACTTTAAATGAATTTGTTAGGTTAAATTACACATTCAAGAACCATGAGCTCTACAAATAGACTATGGATGTATGACAGGGTGCACTCTAGTCGAAGGGGAATCAAACCTGAATTTTATGCGGGAGTTGAACAGTTTGTAAATGTGGCTTGTCAAACAGTGCAATTAATGAATGAGCAAAAAGTTAGGTGTCCCTGTACTATGTGTAAATGTAGGAAATATTTTGAGATGGACACCATTAGATATCACTTATATAATGATGGTTTTATGGCAGATTATTGGGTTTGGACTATGCATAGGGAAGTTGCCACACAAAATTTCAAACATGAAAGTGTTGAAAATACATATGTTGGAGGTTGTGCAAGTAGAGTTAATATTGGTGAGCATGTCACAGGAAACATTAATTGAGAGGATAACTCTAGACGATATGAGGAAATGATTTATGATGCAGTTGGTCCTCAAATTCATGTAGATTATGAACCTTCTATTGAGGCTCCTAATGCCGAGACTGAAAATTTTTACTCTATATTAGAGGCTGTAAAGGCTCCTTTATGGGAAGGGTGTATACACTCAGAGTTATCTTTAGCGGTTAGGATGTTAGCTATAAAGTCAGAAGCTAACCAAAGTCAAAATTCATTTGACCAATGGGCAACATTGATGAGTGAGATTAGTCCACAACCTAGTTCTATTCCAAAGGATTTCTATCAAGCCAAGAAACTAGTGGCAAAACTCAGGCTCAAATCAGAAAAAATAGATTGTTGTTTGAAGGGATGTATGTTGTACTACAAAGATGATGCAAACCTAACCCAATGCAAATTTTGTGAGAGTCCTAGATTCAAACCAAAAAGATCTGGAAATGGAAGATATAAGGATGTTCCCTATAAAAGAATGCACTATTTGCCTCTAATTCCAAGGTTAAAAAGGTTGTATGCTTCAATGAGTTCAGCATCTCATATGAGATGACACTTTGAGAATAAGAGAAATGACGGTGTCATGACTCACCCTTCCCATGGTGAAGCTTGGAAACACTTTGACCAAACTTATCCTGATTTTGCTACGGATCCTAGGAATGTTAGGTTGGGGCTTTGTACAGATCGATTTACTCCGAATAATCAATTTAGTAAACCTTACTCCTGCTGGCCTGTGGTTGTTACACCTTACAATCTTCCTCCTGAAATGTGCATGAAAGATCCTTACATGTTTCTTACTTGTATAATCCCTGACCCTGATAATCCCAAAGCCAAGATTGATGTTTACTTGCAACCATTGATTGATGAGCTTAAAGAGTTGTGGTATTCGAGTGTACAAACTTATAATATTTTCATGAAGCAAAATTTCTTGTTGAGGGCATCATTGATGTGGACTATCAATGATTTTTCGGCCTATGGAATGTTGTCAGGTTGGATGACACAGGGAAAATTGGCATGCCCAATTTGTATGGAGGATACAAAGGCTTTCACATTGAAACATGGTCGAAAAAACTTGTGGTTTGATAAGAGCAGAGGATTGCAGCTGGTGAGGAGTGCCCACCGATTGATGAGGATTGCTTGTGGCAAGAGGTAGTTGGCGGTCCTTACAAGAACCGCATCTATGGCATGGGGTCATTCTATGCTAGTAGTTTGTCCTCTCCCTCTGTCACTGGGGCATCTACAGGCACTGGTTCCACTGCAGAGGATAATGAGGTTTGTGAGCAAGTTCACCTCCTCAATACAGAACTTCATCATATGCAAGAGCAAGATGCAGAGAGACAGCGCTAGTTGCAAGAGATGCAAAAGAAGATGGAGGATAAAGAAAAAACCTTGCAGACAGAAATAAGAAAGCAGATGAGGGAGAATGAGATAAGACTAAGAAAGCAGATGAAGAAAGAGATAGTGTCTTTATGGAAGAAGATGCAAGCAGGCTCCTCTGCACTACTAGACACAGATGATGATGATAATGGTGATGGTGGTGGTGGTGGTGGTGGTGGTAGTGGTGATGATGCTGCTGCTGATGATGATGATGCTGCTGACTTCTCTGGACTTGAGTTATTGTTTTTTATTTATTTGGCTGTAGTTAAACTATTTCTCTTTTAGTTGGACTATTTATATACATACTTCATAGGCTTTCTGACATTTTAATCTATTTTATATTTTGGATCTAAATTTATTGCATTTAGTTTTTATTAAGTAATTTTTTAGAATTTTTCATTATTAAATATCCAGGGAATTAATGAATTACAGAATGAACTATGGCAACAAGTTCAAATTACCGACGGATTTTTCCGTCGGTAAAATATACAAAAAAATTAAAATCTGTGTTACCGATGGATTTTTTAGTCGGTAATCTATAAATTAAAAATTTAAAAAAATCGTGACAATTACCGATGGATTTTTCCGTCGGTAAAGTGAAAAATAAATTAAATTATAAATTAAATTCTGAAAATTACCGACGGATTTTTTCGTAGATAATATATAAATTAAAAATTTAAAAAAACCGTGAAAATTACTGACGGATTTCGTCGGTAAAGTGAAAAATAAATAAAATTATAAACTAAATTCTGAAAATTACCGATGGATTTTTCCGTCGGTAATTTACTAAAAATCTGTCGATAATCCTTTCGCCTTGACGAATTTGGTGACGAATTTCGTCATCTATTTACCGACGGATTTTTGAGATAAAATTCCGTTGGTAATTTCGTCGATAAATTTTATCGACAGATTTTTCCGCCGGTAATAATTACCAACTCCGTTATTACCGGTTAATGAAATCCGTCGATAAATCCATCGGTAAAGTGAAAAATCCGTCGGTAATACTAAAAAATCCGTCGATAACAGCATTTTTTCTTGTAGTGAGATTTGAGAGAAAAATTGAAATATCAATTTTACTAAGATGAAAAGGTGATGTAATACATGTCACGTGAGCCTTATATAGACTCATGGAGTAAACTAACTAGTAACCAATTCCTAACCAAATTTCACAACAACTCTAACCAATTTCCAGTATTAATCATATACTCTAGCACCCTCCCTGGCAAGCTAGAGACACTTACTTTTGCATCTCCAATATAGAGTGAAAGTGCATTACAATGAAAATGAGAAAATATAATGAGATAAGTTGTAATCACATCGCCAAACAAAGAAAGTCCCAATCACATGAATATATGAAACTAAAATGAGTTAACTCATTGGTATGCGCATTGGTCAAAAGTTTCGCTCCTCAAATTGCTCCATGGCCTCCAAATGTGAAGAAACCCAAACTTGAAAATAATAATTTAACCACTCAATAAGAAGCTAAAGAATATAAACCATAACTACATGGCAAAAGCAAATAACCCGAAAATCCTCTAACCACCACAGACAGAAGCTAATTAACCATGCTTAATCATTCACAGCAAAAGCAAACCGATGCTTAACCACCTAAAAAGTAGAAGCTATAATAGATATCTTAACTATTAAGAGCAAAAGCCACAATTTTATGCTTAACTACCCAGTATAGAAGCCACATTCAAAAGAACAAAGGCATTAATAACCAAATATCCAAATCTATCCACAAATTACTGGACTTAAAATGGAATCCAGCTCAAAAAACCACCAAATTGTGAATAACTCCATAATTCGCTTTGTCAAAAAATCCACCAGCCATGTGATTTGCATCAGACACAAGTAGAACCAAAACTGATGAGAAGAATAAAATATGATGCACTACAAACACAAATATAAAAATATGCAAGTGATAACTCCATTACAAGTTATGTTTTTCTTTAATTTTCATAAAACTTTTAGTTTGTTTATAGTCAGTTTTAATTTTCATAGTTGCCCTTTTTACATCATTGGGTTTAAATTCTCGCATGATTACACTCATGTTTAACCTTGCATTCTAGTTGTATTTTCCATTGATTTTGTAGCCTTTTAAAAGAAGAATTAGGGAAGCATTTGTACTAAGAGTGCAAAGGAGCAAGAATTAGAGTTGAAGGGATGTAAAAAATCTATGCTGGAGCATGGGTCCTGAAACTGAAGCCATGCTATAGCGGGGGTTATTGTCAGAATTCTTATATTCACTTAAGCTATGCACCAGCATAGCCATAGCCACACTACAACATGTGTGCATGAATTTGACACATGGACTGGGCCTTTGTGCTAACTCAGCAGACCACGATTAGCACAAAACCTAGGAAACCGTGTTGGAAAGGGGGATTAGGATTATAATACCAAATTAGGAAAGAACAGGCTAGAGCTTAGGAGCACAAAGGGATTGGAGCTTCAAGAACTTGAGGAGGAGACTTTTCTTGGTTTTGTCTTCAACTTCTTGTGTATTTTTCTTTGTTCATGGCTTCTTCTCATCTTTTTTTCATTTATGTTGTTTTTATTTCATTTTTCATGACTTATAACTAGACTTTTTGCCAAGAATGATTTATGGAGGCTATGAGTTTGACATTATGCTAATGTGAATGAATTTATATCTTGTTCTCATTTGATAGTGAGTATTGTATTTGAGTTTATTTATCTTGAATTGTTTGATCAGAAATTTAAGATGCTAGGGGATTTCACAAATTTGAGAAAAGAAGTAAGAGTCATGCCTATGAATGCAATGCCATGAGTTGAATGACACCTAGAGATAGGTAAACATGATTCATATGGTATTTAAGGGTTTGAGAACTTCTTGTAAACTTAAGTATGCTAAGAGATTAGGTGCTTAACTCTACTTGAGTGGCATTAGATGATCTTGAGAAAGACTTTAATGATATGATGGCCCCACCATCACTTAATTGAATTTGGACAAGGCATATTGATATTTATGTTGCATTTTGTTAACACGTAGTTGAAGTCAATCACCCTAGCATCTAACTCCATCAATTCTCATATCGCTTTTACATTGTTTTATCACTTTAGCATTTAAATTCATTTTGATGTCATCTCTTTTCAATTGTTCAACTTGTCATCTAGTTAACTAAAATTGGTACTTGAATTATCCCTATAGGTACGATAACCCTATTTTTTACTCTATTGCTTGACAACCTAGTATACTTGCCAATGTCACTCTCCTTTGGGAGTGATCAAGTTTTTGGCACTATTGCCGTGAATATTTCAATATCACCTTTGGTTAATTAGAAACTAGATTGAGCCTTTCTTTTATTGTTGGTTAACTTATTTTGTTGTTTCTTGTTTTTGTTGATTTACTTATAGGATTAGAGTACTTTTAATTCTCTTTTTTTTTAGCATTCTCTTGCATTTCTATTTTTATTTGTTTTTGACACTCACACACTCTCATCTTTTTTCTTTTTATAGTTCTCTTCTTTTTGATTTTGTTGTTTATGCCTAGGAGTAGATCCACATGTGAGTTGTTATTCGACCCTGAGATTGAAAGAACTTGTAGACAGAACAATGATGCACGAAGGATAGAACAATGCTGCACAAAGGGCACAACTAGCAACCCACAATATTGTGGTGGTTGTAGAGAATCAAGGTGCAAAGATGGGTGATGAGAACAACAATCATAGAGTGTTAAGGGACTATAACACTTCCAACTTGGATGGATATACACTTGGAATACTAAGACCTCCCGTTTAAGCTAATACCTTTTAGTTAAGACCTCCTTGATACAATTTGTTCAAGGCAACTGCCAATCTCCAGGTTGCCAAGTGAGGACCCCAATGCTCACATTAGCAACTTCTTGGAGATTTGCAACACTATCAAGATCAATGAGGCATTAGATGATGTCATCCGATTGAGGTTGTTCCTATTCTCTTTGAGGGACAAGGCCCAGGCATGGATGAAGAATCTATCACAAGGGACCTTGGCTATATGCGAGCAAGTTGCTATAAAGTTCCTAGAGAAAGACTTTCCTCCTAGCAAGTCTGGGAAATTGAGGAATGATATTACCTCATTTTCTCAAAATGAAGGGGAAACTTTCTATGAGGCTTGGGAAAGATACAAGGATTTATTGGCAAGATGTCCACATCATGGCATTCTGGATTGGATGCAAATCCAAACTTTCTACAATGGTTTGGTTTTCAATACAAAAGTTATGTTGGATGCAGCTGCAGGTGGCTCTCTTTATAACAAGACATTGTAGAATCTCAAGAACTATTTGAGCTTATTACTAGCAATCACTATCAGAAGTCTAGTGATAAAGTGCAAAAGACTAAGAGTGTTTTTAAGGTTGATACTATAGCTGCTCCCATGACACAGGTGGAGACTCTTTCAATTCATAGTGCAGCTATTCATAAATAGTTGGAAATGAAAAATGCTTCATCTTCTGCTATTGTGTTAAGGTATGACTTTTGTCAAGGTAACTATCTCAATGGAGAGTGCTCAACTGACCCACCTCCAGAAGAACAAGTCAACTATATGGGGCAAGCTCCTAGAAACAATCTTTATTCCAACACCTACAATCTAGGGTGAAGGAATCAACCTAATTTCTCTTGGAGAAACCAAGGCCGTTAGAAGCAACAATATACCCCTCCTCCTCAACAAGAGAAGAAGTCTAGGTTGGAAGATATGTTCCAACAATTTTTGAAGACTCACACTGCTCATGTGGAGAGGATCAAAGCTTAATTCAAGCATTACGATGCTCTATTCAAGAATCAAGAAGCTTCCATTTGCAACATAGAAAACCAAGAAAGGAAAATTTCTCAACTACTAGCTCAAAGACCACAAGGTTCGTTACCAACCAAAATAATCGAGAATCCTAGAGAAGATGTGATGGCTACTACTCTTAGGAATGGAAGAGAATTAAGTGAGCTCAAGAGCATAGATGAAGAGGTGAGAAAGAAGCCAATGATAAAAGAAAGAAGAACTATGAAATTCTCATGAGAAGAGGTGTAGGTGATGATGAAGATGTGAAGACTTCCACTTATATTGCACTGCCTCCTTATGACCCTCCCATTCCCTATCCTCAAAGAGTAAAGCAACAGAAGAAAAAGTAACAAGATGAACAATTCACCAAGTTCCTTCAAATTTTCAAAAAGTTGGAGATCAATATTCTATTTTTGAAGGCTTTCACCCAAATGCCTAGTTATGTGAAGTTTATATAGGAAATCCGCTCACAAAAGAGGAAAATCAAGGATGATGAGACTAGCATGCTCACAGAGGAGTGCAATGCAATTTTACAGAACAAATTGCCTCATAAGCTAAGAGATCCAAGGAGTTTCACACTACTAGGAAAAAGGAATTTAGTGGCGATTATTTTTACCCTTAGTGGCGGTTTGAACCACCGCTAAATGCCACTAACGGTGGTTTGAGAACTGCCATTATGTCAACTGTCGCCAAGCCACATTGTGGCGGTTTGGACTAACCGCTGGAATAACCACCGCAAAAGGACCTTGTGCAGTTAGCCGCTGCAAAAAATACAAATTAAATATGGTGAAAACATTTGTGGCGGTTACAACCGCCACGAATAAATAATCCTTAAATCACTTGAATAATTTAATAGCGATTTCAAACCGCCGCAAATTATGGTGATGAACATTTACTTCCATAATTGTGGTGGTTTGAACTGCCGCTAATGATAAAATATAATTTTTTTTTGCCTCTATATTTTATATTCTTTCTCACAAATCTAATCACAATAACTTTCTATTACAAATACTTTCAAACAACTACAAAAGTTAAACATAAAGCACATATTGAAATTACAATTACTCATAATAGATAACATATCACAATATCTTATATGTCTCAAATATTTGAACTTGTTATAAAATTATAAAACAAAAAAAGCAAGTATGACTTAAATTGTGCATACAGAACTAAGTTGATCCTGCAAACCTGAGGAGACCAATCTTTTCTAAAATACAACATATGAATATTGGAGTTATCAACCTATGAACGTTGTAGTCAAATAGTAAAGTAGATACCCAACTGGCTGCAGGTAATGGCAAATGTCATCCAAAAACTTCACTTCAAATCTATCAACTTGCCCTCATAGGATACTCATCGTTATCAAACTTTGTAAACTCAGAATCCTCATAATCCCAATCAGAATCCTCATAATCCCAATCAATGTCTTCCTCATCATCAAAGTCACCATCATTTTCTTCATTGTCGGAGCCTTCAAGCTCACTCTACAAATAACAACCAGCAAATAATTAAGTGTTATTGCAATTAAAAATCATTTTTGTATTGTATTTTCTTCCATAATTCTTTGTCCTCCATACAAGCCTTCAGATGAAAAGAAATTTGATTTTATAATTAGTCTCATTCTCATACTCCGTAAGTCCATATTAAGCATTTCCATGTAAGATCCCAAAACTGGTACCTAAATCTTCTATAAGAAACTTAACTACAATTACAAGGAAACAATGTGTGCAAGTCCTACTACTTAATATTTGAATGAAACTGGCCAGGAACTACTTCATAGCCTTTCCAAAACAGAGTAGATAATAAAACAAGGAGAGATAAAGGGTATCTTAGGTCAATTCTAATATATGATCTCTTTGGTTTTGGTCCTCTCCTCTCCACTATCTCCAGGCTCCAAATCCTAAGACAAAACCTATGGATGATTTGAAAGGCATCAATTTTAGACCATTTAAAATATAGAGAACTTAGAGAAACATGATGCTGACCTGTTTGTATATCAAGAGTTTCTTTATAAAAAAAAATCAATTAAGTGAAAGTCAAGAGTAGTTATGACGATCACATGCACATAAGCACGTTGAAATTCCATAAAGTTTCAAACCACCATGTAATTCATCAATACAACTATACACATTATGATAAGTCAATACTTACGAGTTCTTTTTTCATTTCTTCTACTTTTTTCCCCAATTCGGTTATATGCTGACTCAGTGCCTGCACAATTCAAACAAGATCAAATGTGACATCAAAGATACAAAAGGAAATACTTTGACAAGCAATATAAATACTAAAATACACAAGCAATATAAATATCTCATTCCATCCAACTATGTATTCTGTATAAGCATATAAAGTTGAAATAAGATGTTTTAACAACTCTCAATAGTTCCACATTAGCTAACGCTGCAAGAATCGGATGGAAATTTACAAACTAATTTGAACATAACAAACCTTTTCCCTTTGAGAGTAAACAATTTTGATTTATTCCAAGTTCCAACAGCTAAGATACTCTCAACACCACACAATACAATTACTTTCTCAAGCATATAATCTTTAGGGGGAAAAGAAAGATACTTACAAGAGTTGGCTTACATTCAATTTTTTTGACAAGCCTAGCATTCTTGGCTTTGGCAGCTTCTTTCATCATCTTTTCCTGTTCATTAGTAGATATATCCCTTCCTTAGCGTGCCTGAGCCTCATAGAACTTGGCCAACAATCCTACCTGTGATGTTGCTTTATCTTCCCTTGATGGAGTTACATCAACAGCTTTGCTCCGCATCTTCTCCTCATCCTCTTGTACTTGTTTTGTCAATTCTTGTCTTTCAACTAAAACAGCAGCCACGCTAGTTGGAACAAAGTCATTTCCCCGATATATTACAATGAAATATTTATTCCTTAACAACAAGGTACCCCCTATTAATTTCTGCACCATGAAAGAAAAACAAAAGATTTACCTAATATCCAAATCAACAGACTACTGCAGTGATCTCTATTCTTAGAATATCAGTTTCACCACTGCTCTGTCCAGCTTAAATATTCAACTAACCATGCAGGTGGAAACACTTGAAGTTCAGTTGAGTTTGGTCAAAATTTTAGAATCGTTTACCATTTGTTGAATAAGACAGACAATCACACCCTTACCAGGGATGTATTCTTAGATGCTAAACTTATTGTTAACAAAATCCCTAGACACACCCAAACCTTGAGAAGACACACACACACACACACACACACACACACACACACACACATATATATATATATATTAATGAACAGTGAAAACTAAGCAAAGAAGCCAATGAATAAAGAGACATTCTAGGGAAATTGGTGGTGCCACTAAATGACTAATTGCAGTTGTTACAAATTCTAAAGCCACTCACCAACGACAATTTAGATCAAGAAGACACATAATTTATATCCTTGAATCTCTAATATATAACAGGATAAAATTATGCAGGACTGATTAACTTCATGGCAAGCTATGCACTATAGAAAACAACTTAGCCATGATAACAAGTTTAGTTAGAAGTAGATAAAAGAAAATCACATTCTGCAGATAATCACAGTTTGAAAATGTAATTAGGTTGCCAACAACAAAGCCTAGTCAAATCAATATGAATATGCACTGAAAATGAATAAACTTAAAAACAATATATTATGGAGGAAATAAAAAGTTGCATTTTAATGTTCATAATATATACAAGTATGTACCCCAAAGACTACTGAAATTGGAAGACATAGTTTGAAAGTTCACGAATCATAACATGTGAAAATGTTGAGAAAAAGTAAGTTTCAAGAAACTAAGAACCTAACATGTATGAAACTCTTACCAAACCCCCTTGGGGATATTAAAAAATACCTACCCGTTTGATTGTACCATACGACTCAAACTCCCTTTTGAGTATGCTCTCAGAAGTATTATAACTCTGTTAGGAAATAGCACCAATATGATATGACGAACTATATTATGCTACACAGCCACATGACTACTAAAGTGTACTCACACTTCATTTGTGAAGCTGGGAGTGGGCTTTCAAGTTTTAAGGTTTGTCAAATGATGTTTTACAGCATTAGCATGCCCACGAAGACAGGAATTTAAATGATATAAAAGACCACACAAGAAAGAATATAAAACATTTTGTTAGGTAATAAATCACCCCATAGAATCTCTAACATATCAATGCAAGGTGTATCAACAATTATTACAAATTATTCATTATAATAGTTTATCATCTCAACCCAATCTGGTGAATGATATCAATTCCAATGCTTTCCAAACACCTTGATGATTGAATCATTGAAACCATTGAGATGGACACAAGGATCAAACTTAACGCTATGTCCCTCACTTAATTTTGGAATATGAGCAAACTTTCACAAATAGTAGAAGTAGCTTCAACAATAATCAATAACAAAAATAAGCAAAATCAGCAAAAAAAAAAAAAAAAGAAACTCGTATTATGAAACAACCACACAAAATTATTCAGTTGCACAAAACATTAAAACAATAACCCCCCAAATAATTAATGGCTAAAGAACATAACATTTCAGGAGTTTCAACTTTATTGATAGGCTGAGCATATTCCTGATCACCAGGCTCAGGAAACTTGCTCACAAATGAGATGCAATTTGAGAAGAAAAATAGAGGAAAGACAGACCTTGGGCGACCTGATTTTGCTATTTTACCACTGAGTTGACTCGCCCGGGTCCCCCGATGATCCCAGCTCCTTCGTTTCCAACGTTTCGCATGAGATTCCGAAAATAAACGTGATTTTCTCGCGATAATAGGAGGCTTTGTGCCTGTGTTGGTGGTTTCCTCCGCAATATCAACAACGGAGAGTAGTGCGGCGACGTCGACCTTCCCAAGAAAGTTGTCATGGCGTAGGGTTTCAAAACCGGGGATGCTCAGGAACCAGAGATTGGGGTTTGACTTACTGAGGGTTTTGGGATCAAGACAGGGGAGCAAGCCAGAGAGAGCAACGATCAAGAGATTGGGGTTTTGACAGGTAGGTTTGATAGATTAGCAACTGGGGTTTGAGGTGTTGAGGCTCGCACCAAGATTTGGGATTGGGACTCTCACCAAAATCATGCCAAGGGTTCTGAGCAGCGCAAAAATCACTGATTGGTAAAGGAAGAGACTGACGTGGGAGAGGCTAAGAGCTCAAGCACCAAAATTCACTAAGATTGAGGGAGGCAAGCGGTGGCGGTTCCTCTAACCGTAAGGAAATATCCCAGCTTATGGTCACCGATGACCCTTGCTTAAAACTGCCATGAGAGGAGCGCCGTTGAACTCCTTATTTGTAGGAGTGACACTACACCTTGTGTTATTGGTGATTTATATTTTAATAAAGCTCTCTATGATTTGGGTACTAGTGTTAATCTCATGCCTCTTTTTGATTTCAAGAAGCTTGGGATTGGAGAAGTGAGGCCTATGTTGATGTCTTTACAACTAGTAGATAAATCTATCAAGCATCCTTTTGGTATACTGGAGAATGTTTTGGTGAAAGTGGACAAGTTAATCTTTTTGGTGGACTTTGTTATTTTAGACATGGAAAAGGACAAACAAGTTCCTCTTATCTTAGAAAGGCCTTTTCTTGCAACTATTAGAGCCTTGATTTATGTAGAAAAGGGTCAATTGGAGCTTCGGGCTCAAGAAGAAAGGATCACATTTAATATGTTTGAGGCAATTGCACCTCTTTGCGATACGCAAGTTTGCTTTAGAGTAGAGGTTTTGAAACCTAAAATGTCTTTCTCAATTCCAATCACAAAGGTTAGTGAAAAGGAGAAAAAGAGGAAAAAAAAAGAAAAGAAAGTGAACAACAAAAGGAGGGGAAGCCTCACCTTGAGCCCTCAGAGCATAATCATTGGAACTACAAACTACATTCTCCTACTTTAGTTTTTGGGAACAAAATGGAAGGAGTTACTGAATTTTGAGTTTCAAGAAGCCACCTTGAGTGGTACATTAATGTCTAACTTAGGGACACTAAATCAAAGTACTATTGGGAGACAACCCAAGTTCTTTTTACCCTTTTGCTCATTTTTCTTTTCTTTATAATTTGTGTTTGAATTCATGTCATTTTGTTTTGCATTTAGTTATTTTGTCTTAACTTGATCCAACCAATTCTCCTTGAGTGTTTTTTTTTTTGTTTGTGATATAGAATCTAGAGTCCTTGAGTTGCTAGAATAGGATATAAAGGATGGCAACATTGCAATAAGCAATTTTCTGTAGAATTTTTCACCAGATGCCACGCTTCAGCATGGAAACCTATGCGATAGCGTGGGTGGTGTGCCATAGAATAGCATACTAGAGCGTGGCACTTCACACTCTAGCATGACAAGGTTCAATAGGCAATCTTCATTTATGACAATATGCTACAGCGTAGGAATCCATGCTCTAGCATGAATTCTGTATTAAAAAAAAAAAATTGGCACGCTATAATGTGGGTAGCTATGCTATAGTGTGGCTACTCGAGCATGCCATGCTATAAAACCCTTAGTAACGTGAGCTTTCACTCCTAAATCATCCTATTTTGCATATATATGCATGGGGACAAGCACATTTTAAGTTGGGGGTGGGGATTGAAAATTTGGTTAGAGTAGGTTTTATTTTAAACAGTTTTAGTTTTCTTTAATTGCTGCTTTAATTTTTCTTCTTAGGGTGTTAAAAAAAGGAATGAAAATTGTTGAAAATTGTTGTTATTGTCGTCCATTCCAATGATATGATTGGTTATTTCTTTTGTTAATTCTTTAGTAGCTAGGATTGACCATTTGAGTGTTGAAAATCTTCTTGTGCATTATTCCTTTTAGGAAACATTGACCATATTGCATGCACTATCATGAGTGACCTAGGGTTAGTGATCATCATGTTTCATTGTTATAGTTAAATTGTGACATGCATTTTTTGCATTCGATGCTCTCTAAGTAAGCATGAGTAGGAACTAGCCTTATAAGTGATCTAGGCCATTTTTGGAAGCCGCAAAGAAACCGTTAGCCCACCTTTTGACGCTAACCCTCGTCATCCATTTTGAGCCTTTTGACTTTTGTTTCTTGATTGAGCCACATTACAAGCCTACGAATCCCTTTTATTTCATTTTTCCAATTTTGAACCTAGTTTACCTTCAAGCCTAAAGCTTCTAAGTTCATGAGAATAGGATAACTCCTAGCTTGATCCCCATGAGTCAATGATTACAGGGAAGTTGAAAAAAAAAAGAAAAAAGAAAGCACCAAAAAGGGAAATGTGTATTCCTATGTGAATAAAGAAAATACAAAAAAAAATAGAATAAAGGAAAGTGGCTTGTGATTGGTTGGATTCGACTGGTGTTCAATTGAGAAATGGAAATAGGTTATGAAAAAAAAAATGAAATAAGGGTAGCAATAATACAAGCTGGGTGTTGGTTGAAGGTAGTGGACTAGAAGCGAAGGGTTTCTTAAGTTGAGGGTAATTAATGAGCCTAAATGACTTGTCATCATACCTTAACCTTGGCCTAACATTACAAGCTTAATTAAAGTCCTTTTGATCTTTGGCTAGTTGTTAATTTTGTGGATATATAAAGAGTGATTTTACTTTGTCTTGGTTTTGTCTCTTTTTAACTATTAGCATTGGCATGATAAGAATTAGTTCTTTATCACTTTTTGCATACACACACAATGGTTTGATTTTCTCACAAAAAGTTTTGCACAATTAGATGGTCAATTGCTTGGATTGTGTATCTTGGTGACTTTTGAATTAACTCTTGGAACAATAATGAGGTGTTTGTGGACCAACAACTTGAAAATGTTTTGAAATGTAAATATCATCTTTCTTGTTTAGTTTTGTCTTGAGACTTGCTTGGGGACAAGCAAGTTCTTAAGTTGGGGGTTATGATAACTCCCTTAGGAGTTATGTTTTTCTTTAGTTTTCCTGAAACTTTTAGTTTGCTTATAATTAGTTTTAATTTTCATTGTTGCTCTTTTTACATCATTGAGTTTAACATGATCACACTCATGCTCAACCTTGCATTCTAGTTGTGATTTCCATTGGTTTTGTAGCCTTTTGGAAGAAGAATTAGGGAGTATTTGAGCTAGAAGTGCAAAAGAGCAAGAATTGGAGCTGAAGGAATGTCGAAAATCTATACTGGAGCATAGGTTTTGAAACGAAAGACATGCTACATAGTGGGACCCATGCTACAATCTAGGTTGTTATCAGAATTCTCATATTTTCACTTAAGCTACGCACTAGCATAGCCATTGCCACACTACAGCATAGGTGCACGAATTTGACATGTGGGCTGGGCCTCTATACTAACTCTAGCAGCCTATGATTGGCACAAATACCTAGGAAACCGTGCTATAAAGGGGGGATTAGGATCAAAATACCAAATTGGGAAAGAAGAGGCTAGAGCTTTAGAGTATAAAGGGATTAGAGCTTCAAGAACTTGAGGAGGAGACTCTTCTTGGTTTTGTCTTCAACTTCTTGTGCATTTTTCTTTGCTCATAGCTTCTCCTCATCTTTCTTTCATTTATGTTCTTTTTATTTTATTTTTCATAACATGTAACTAAACCCTTTGCCAAGGGTGATTTATGGAGGCTATGCGTTTGACATTATGCTAATGTGAATGAATTTATGTCATGTTCTCATTTGATAATGAGCATTGTATTTGAGTTTATTTATCTTGAATTGTTTGATTACCAATGTAGAATGCTAGAGATTTTTACAAATTTGAGAAAAAGGTGTAAGAGTCATGCCTATGAATGCACACTACAACATATTTAGTCAAAGACAGCAACTATTAAAAAGTGTTGCCTAAAGTACACATAGACAACGCTTTTTATAATGTAACATTTGAATATGATTTTGCAACACTTTTTATGCTACACTTGAAAAGCGTTCTCTTAAGTAAAATAGAGTACACTTATAAAATGTACTTATATCATGAACAAATAAGCAACTTCTGTATATATAATAGCTTATATTGCATCAGCGTTGCTTTCAAAAAGTTCTCAACTACACCTAAAAAGTGTAGCCTAAACTTTGAATGATAGTGCTACACTAATAAATTTTTCCTACTAATTTTTTGAAGCTTTCTCATTACCAAAAATATAGTAAGTTAACATGCTTTGTGTTTATTTTGGATTTTTTTAAAATGTTATAAAATTTAAATTTTATATATAAACTGAAAAATTTTAAAATTAATTTCTTCAAAGCTAATCTTGTTGATTTTTCTAGACAAAAACTAAATACTAACTTTTTTAAAATTTAATTAATTTTATTTTTTTTGAAGAATTATTTTTTAAAAATTATATATATATATATATAAACAATTTGCTTATGAAAATAATTATTTTTTCACTAAGACGCCCATTTTATCTGGTAAATGAGCCATTAACTTTTCATTTTTCAATGTGGATCACTTCCACCTCCTCCGATCCTCTCTTCACACCTTCGACACCAATCTTCGTCGTCGCCGCCCTGTCACCGACTTTCGTCCCCACCGCCAGCGTCAACGACTTTCGTCCCCGCCACCAGCGTCACCGACTTTCATCCCCGCCATTATGACAGATCTATGTCAATGCCACCATCAACGAAGAGTCACATTCTCTAGATCTCACATAAACTCACTCATCATCATCAACCACTTCCTCCTCATTGCCTCTGCCGCCTTCGTCATCGGTTTTCGGCGCCGCCGCCATCGGAATATGTTTTCTCGCAAATAGTTTTAACAACAAAGATATATTGCTTTTCATCCTCTTCTTCGCCGAGGTTAATATGTAAGTTTCAATATTTTCTCCTTCCTAATCTTGCAGTTCACTGTCAATGTTGATTAGTTTTTATTTGTCTCTGAAAATTTGACGACAAAAATTGATCAGCCATAGAGAATCTTCATGCTTTTCTTCATTGAGCTTGCATGTGTGAGTTTTGGATCTCCTTAGGATCGGATCTTTGTTAATATGCGATTTTCCCCCAATCCTTTGAACTTGTGGTTTCATGTTTCTTAAATTGTAGTTTTATTTGTGTTAGTTTGTGATTTTCTATTTTTCTCCATTTTTTAGGCTAATAGGGATTTGTGAGGCCATTGTTGAGGAGCTGATTTGCACTGAGGATTTGGACAGAATTTCTTCCGGTACTTCATACTCTATGTTTGCACTTGATTTTTTTTTCACTTCAATTTTCGCTTTCATTTTCAATTTCATAGCCTTCCTGTTCTTCCTCAAGTTCTGGAAAGAAATTTGAAAGCCAGATTCTCGAGGAGATGTTGATGGTTGGTGTTATTTTGTATATTGTGGTTAATTTTCCTTGTAAGAGTGCCAAAATTTTGGAAACATGTACTTCTACTCTGCATTCATTTATTTGTCTAAATTGTGCTATCTGTTCATTACTTAGCAACATTCTTTCTGATATTTGTTATGACAGATGACCTAGTGGAGAATCTATTGGATTTTGAGTATGAACTTAAAAAGCCATACCTATTATACCGAAATGTGGCCCAAGAAGTTAATGTTATATGATTTTACAATCTAGATGAATGTGAGAAAGTTGCAAATCTCTTTAATAGGTATGATAATTTTCAGTATCCAGATGAATATGTGTGTTTATATTTTGGTTAGTTTGTAATGTACTCCATGCCATGGAGCAGGAAGCTTAACTGCTAGAAATTTTAACTTGCTCTTTTGATCATTCCACTTGAATTTTAACTTGTAATAACTAATGAAAGTTGCAGTTCTTTGATATGCCAAAATGTGATGCAATAAAGGCTCAACAAAGGAGTTGGCCAATAGGTTTACAACAATGCTTTCCAATTTGAATTGAGCTATGTGCTTAGTGACGCTTCCAAAGGAGTTGTAGCTTTTCATTTGATGATTGTTGATTATTGTGCAGGTTGAACAACTTGCTGACATCTATGAATACTGTAAGGGCTTTGACCTTGCTAGGACTTTCCAATTTACAACTTTGAGATGGATTCTTTCTTCTTCTCAGTAACAATATTTGCTCTGATATCATAAACAGTTTCTCACTAAGTTCTTTCATTCAACAAATAGCCACCTCCCTCTTTTATTGCCACAATGGGAGAATAAATTAAAGAAGCACCCTTGTTGGGCTCTGCTCAGAAAAGACTGGTAAGATAGACAACACTGATTGCTAAGCATGCCATAGTGCTTGTTGTTCTTTAACTTTCATACATGCACACAATGTATTTTTATACAATAGTTCATTAATAATGTCATGAAACTTCAGGAAAAAATGATCAATCACTTCAGAAAGAAGAACCAGGAACTAAAAAACTTGAAGCGCCCAAGAAAATGAGAAACAAGATGGAGTCATTGAAGAAGAACCTCAAATACAGCCTAAGGAAGATGTAATTGCATCAAGAGTATAGATAAAATATGTGGTTTGAGGTTTCTATGGGTTGGAATGATAGAATATAGATTAGGCAAGAAAGAAAAGAAGAGTTTGGCTATTGTTGGTGATGTTACGTTGGAAGCCACATAGATAAAAGAATTAAGTCCTGCTCATTTATCAAGTGTTAAAGGCAAAATTTTGAGCATAATTCTCATTGTTTCTTTACATTTCTTTACCTGATTGTGAGCTTGCTTAATCATTATGTACCTTTTATTGTGTCAGGTTAGATATTCTTAGCCTTCCATGCTCTCTGGTTAATTTCTCTACATACTAAATTTTTTTTTTTAAAGTATGTGTGTTATTAATCCTGGTACTTAATGTGATAATCTTAAGCAAGACAAAATATTTGTTGCTTGATTGGATGATGAGCTGTGTTTCTATGTTCCAAAGAGGAGGTAAGGCATGAATTTTATGAGTTCCTTGAAAGAGCATACCAGGAGGTGTTAAAAAATTATGTTAATAATAAATTTTTCCATGTTCATTGAGTTATGTTAGAATACAATCTAGAGTCTTAGTATTCATACAAGTGTTACATTTCATAAGCAAAATGCCACACTTTGAAGGAGTTGAAAGTGTTGCCCATATGCAGACAATGGGCAACACTTATAAATGAGTTGTCCTTTTTTAAACAATAGGCAACAGTTACAATGCGTTGCCTATTAAACAGAGCCAACACTTATAGTTACATACAACACTTATAAAGTGTTGCCAAAAATGACAATAAAGTGTTGACTATTCTAACAATAGGCAACACTTGTGCAACACTTATAAGCTGTTGCTATTAACAATGGTAGCAAAAGTTGCCTTAAGTCTAAAATGTGTTGTCTTAGAGAAAAGGTAACACTTATTTAAGCCACCCCCCTTAAAATGTTGTCTTAAGCTTAAAAGTGTTGCCTTTAAATAAAGGCTACACTTTTTGAAGTTTAGGCTATACTTTTTTTGTGTTGTCTTATAACAAAAATGTTGTAGTGCGCAATGCTATAAGTTGAATGACACCTAGAGATAGGCAAACATGATTCATGTGGTATTTAAGGGTTTGAGAACTTCTTGTAGACTTAAGTATGCTAAGAGATTAGGTGCTTAACTCTACTTGAGTGACATTATATGATCTTGAGAAAGACTTTAATGACATGATGGCCCCACCATCACTTAATTGAATTTAGACAAGGCATATTGATATTTATGTTGCATTTTGCTAACACATAGTTGAAGTTAATCACCCTAACATTTAACTCAATCAATTCTTGTACCGCTTTACATTGTTTTGGCACTTTAAATTCCTTTTGATATCATATCTTTTCAATTGTTCAACTTGTCATGTAGTTAACTAAAATCGGTACTTGAATTATCTCTCTGAATACGACAACCCTAGCTTTTACTGTATTACTTGACGACCTAATATATTTGCTAGTGCCACTCTCCTTTGGGAGCGATCAACAAACAAACAAGTTAGGGATAGCAAAGGGGCGGGTTTTCACTCAACCTAACCCCACCTCGCACCTGCCCTACTTGGTATTATTCTTAAACACCTATAAAATTGTTGTAAAAAACCTAACCCTACTAGGTTGGGTTAGGGTTGGTACCTGTGAATTGGGTAGAAATAGCCATCCTTAAAACAAGCTTGATCCAAATATGAAAATTAGAGAACCAAGTCTAATTTGCAAGAGCTTGTTTTGGACCATCCAAGAATCAACAACAAAATTTATAAATGGCATTGAATCTATAATCTCGAATAGCAAAACCTTCAACAATAAACATAGATCGAATGGCATTGCTCTAAGAAATTTGATCTGAAGAATGTTGAAAACATAATGCTTGAACTTTGTTTAATCGTATTCCATCATAGAATATCAACAACACCAAAGTTGCACAACAAGCAAAGATCAAGAAGAACCAAAGTTGAGTCAGGAAATGTTTAAACCTTAAACTATTAATTTAACAAATGTTAAAAGCTGGAATATGAATTAAGGGGAAAGAACAAATAAATAGAACCTAGAGCTTCAAATTAAACTCTAATAGGATCTGAAACCAAATTAGATGAAGACTCGACAAAGCACTATCATAGAGCTAATCCAGGACCACAATGCAGAACAATGCTTGCAAACACGACTAGCACAACAGAGGTCCAATAGGGACCATGCCATAGGAATAATGAAGAACCCGGTCAGATGATCCACTCAGTAGGGACCAAAGCAGTGAAGAATACAGAAGCCACTAGTAGAACCAAGGTTTTTGCCTCCAAAATCCATTGGTGAACTAGAGATTTAATCACCGCGGGCCAGATGAGCTTGAAGAAGATAGACCTGGTAGATGAAACCACTACAAAGGTCTAACAAAGCACCATCGTTCTAATTAATGTTGACAGCATCTGAAATGGCCTCACATTGTAGAACCTCACTAAAAATGTGAGCAATGCCGATTAGAGGAACCATATCGGAAACCTTGAAGGAAGAATCAGATCTAATGTGAATCAGATTTTAGAGTGAGAAAGGAATTAAAAGTTTTGTGAGAATCGAGAAAAAGGAATCAAAATAGTGTTTATAAGAAAGAAAATGTGAGAAGATTTTCTTTATTTCTTTTTTTAGAGATTTGAAAGAGAAGGAAGGAAGTGTGCAAAAAAGAAAGATGTTTGGTAGAGAGAAAGTATGAGAAAGTGGACAAGAAAAAACAGAAGGAAATAGGAAAGAAAAAAATTGCTCTTCATATAGAGGTAATTGTAATGGAAGAAAAAGACTTCAAGGTGGGTGTCATGACTCTGATACCACGTTGAAATTCAGAGTAACAGAAAAAGAGATGGATAGATTTGAGAAAGTTGAGAGAAAAAACTAAAATGTACAGTTTACTAATAAGGTGAAAATGTATTTCAATACATGCATATGATGTGACCCTTATATACACTCTTAGGTAAACTCCCAACCAAAAATATCAACAATCAATCATATACTCTAGCACTAACATAACTAATTAACTCACAACTTCTAAATAAGTTAAAGCAATGTGGGCTTATGGGAGACTTTAATTTGGAACGTATATTTCGACTTTGTTTGGATTTATGGTAAGTAGTAAAGTAAATATCTGAGTGAAAAAAAAATGTGAGTGAAGTGATATAATTATTTCATTCATTGTTTAGATATTTTTAATAATGGAATGGAGAAATATTCTATCTTATTATTTATTTAGATATATCAATGGAATAAAACAATATTGTTGTAATTATGAATTCTTATTCATATAATATCTATGAGCTGGAATAGAATAATATTAGTAATAAGAATACAGTAATTTTATTAAAAAAAAATTAGGTCAACAATTTATAGCACATTCCATCCACAATTTGGGGGGAAAAAAAACAAAGAGATATAGTAGTATTGGAAATGGGCTCCATTCATTTTATTTTGTCTAACTTCATTGTATCGAAATAATGAAACTGGTTATAATTTTAATTTATATCCCTTTCATCTTATTCTACCCTACCCACGACCATTAATCCAAACATCGCTTTCAGGATATGGCGACCTCGCGTTGCCTATGCAACTTATTGACCAGTTCCAAGAAATGGCAAAACTAAAAATTAAAAAAAATGACAAAATAGTAAGCAATTTATATGATAACCAGTTATAATGGATTTAGTATTCTCTGCATGTGCTGAAAATATAAAAGGATTATTTGGGACCAATTTAATACATGCCATGGATAAGGAAGAATTTTTTTTTTTCAATCTTTATTCATTATTGGCTGTTAAAAAAAGCAGATGATGCTGACTATATATATATATATATATATACATTCTAATTAACATGACGGGTCTATACCAAAAAAATTACTATGGAAGTAACATTAGCCGGAAAAGGTGTGGGAGATAATATGGCAATATGTCGTATCCTAGCTAATCAGAAAGTGGTTATATCCTATACCTACTACAGTGATTACAAAAATTTTGAGATATAAAAGTAAAAAGGGAAATAAAGTTTGGGTCTAAAGAACTTGATTGGAGTGGAGTTTAAATTCAATCCGTTAATATTTGTTACTGTAATTTTAACAACAGCAATCTATTTTCATTAATAATTTGGTATATTATTTAAAAGTTAAAATTTTTATGTAATGCTTTTGTAGCAATCAAATTTATCTTACAATTTAATAATTATATACTTAAATAAAAATACTGTTCTCATACCATATCAAAATAAAATGAATCCTATCAAAATTATTATCACACACACGTGTGTGTGTGTGTGTGTCTCCAGGATTTTTATACTTTTGTCTCTGGGTTCATTTTGAAAGGTTCTCTCCACGAAGTATGTATTTTAAAAGAATGTTCCTTAGCACATATAGCTAGGAATTTCATCTTGATATATATTCAAAGTCCAAGAAACTTTCATAAGTACATAGAATAGAATATTAGGCAATTTCTTTGACACACCCATAAACTATTTATGGTGCATGATGCCGTGATTATATTTAAGGGTGAAGATCACAAGTTACAGAAATGTGATTAAATTTTAGAAGTGACCATAGTTTGCATTGTCCTATAATTAAATGAAATTTTTAGGGTATGAAATAAATAAAATTCAATCACTTTTAAAATTAAAATAGTGATTAAATGTATTTAAAAATGGCTATCAATAAATTATTGGACAATTGGTAAGTAGTTTAGTCCCTTATAATAAAAAGAGTTCGAATCATGGGCAATGCACTTATACATGGAAGGGGAGCATAACTATAAATGCTCCATCCCCGCAATTGCAATAGCATTTTCCTAAGAAGATAGATAATTGATATCATGGGTAATATTATAAAATATATATAGATTTTATTAAGAGTGGAATAAAATATCCATATCAGATGTTTCATGGTCTCTTCAAGTGCAAATAAAATCACCCTTAATATTCAATTTAATTATCCCATGAAAATTTTCACCACATTTTAATCCAAATCAAACATACCCCCAAACACAAAAAATTTTTTTTAAAAAAACCATTATCTTTAATTTCTCCCGAAACATTGTAATGTAATTATATGAAGTTTTAATTAGTCGAATATTGTTGCAATGCAGCCATGTAAGACCTTCCACTAGCGTATATTCACTTTATCCATGAATAATTATCCAGTTTTAAATGCCTATTTAAATTAAAGAAATATTTGATAAAATATCAATGTTGGTAAAAGTTAGGAATTATTTACTAAATTACTCTTGTTTCTTTTCAATACTTAAATTTTCTCTCTCCTCTTTCATTAATGAGTCAATAATATTTAATGGAAGTATTATTGAAAAGAAATAATTAATACTACTTAAATTTTTGAAATGGATAATTATTTTTAGATAAAGTAAATTTTTAAAACAGACAATTACTTAATGAGGGAGAATATCATAGCCTACCCTAGTCACATTAGTTTTGCCAATATTAAAATCAGATAACTATTAAGTTATTTCAAAGATGAAATGAAGTTAAAACCAAACAACAATGGAGCAACTGTATATGGAGCAAACACTTTGACCAGCACTTTGCGGAAAACAAAATGATGGCCAAGTAGTAGCTTTTTATTTTGTACCATTCATTTATTTAGGATTTCTTGCATACATGAAAAGCAAAGCCTAAGTGACTTTGTCTCACAGATATCAAGTTCAGTCATTGGAACTTGCTCACCATACTTAGTGAGCCCCAGTTCCAGGGGAGAGCTTGGTTTCATCAGCAACACATTTACAATTGCGAGTGCCTTCTACCTCGTTTATATCGCAATTGCAGCTGCCCGTGCAAGCTGCATAGCATGCTTCCCCCGGACAAATGCAATAGTAAATAGGCCATGATAATGTGCAAGCGCATTGGAAACCAGGGTGAACCACTTCCTTGATGAAGGATCTTGCATCAGAGCGAGCTTCCACGGTGGCAGTGAATCCTAAGAGGAAGAGCATCACAGCCACCTTCACTAACACCTTCATGTTCAACTCCATCTTTTTCTCTCTCTTCTCTGTCTTGCTAGCTAAATAGGATTTCTTTCTTAGTTGTGACGAGGAAGAATGCAATTGCACATGTCTATTTATAGGCAAAAAAAATGGAACTAATACAGTTGTGGAAAAATGATGCTTACTTGAAAATAGAGGTAATACCATGGAAAATCATTGCAAGTTCTATTTGGGGAATGACTTGCCACACCCTATTAAATGTTCTTTTATTCAGTTGTCCTTAAATGTCCTTCTTCAAAGACTTAAATTAATTTTTTTTCACTTTTAATATTATTCAAACTCATTGATATTAATATATTGTTAAGTAAATCTTCTTTTGATATATGATGCTGTGTTTCTTTTTTTATTTTGCTAAAAAAACTGTATAGTCATTTTATGGGATTTTTATTAAATTATAATTAGTTTAATTTCAAAATTTTAATATTTTTTTTTTATATGACCATATATTCTAAGTCTTTTAATTAATTTATTTAATATACCAATATAAAAATAAATATTAACTTAATTTAGAAAATTTTCTTATGTAATAATTATCAACGTGATAGTAATTGTATTAGATATTAGATAGCGAATAGTTCAAAAAAGTGAAAAATAAATTATAATATACAACATACATACTCAAAAAAATTTCATCTAATGTTTATATAATTTAATTTAGTATTAAAAACATATTATATTAACATTTATAGTGTCAATATCTCAATTTTTATTATCATTTTTATTCTTAAAAATTACGTTAATAAACTATAATAAATTATTTATTGATTTGATAACTATATACACTGTTTAGAATAAACATTTTGTACTAATATTTGATAATATATTTTTACATCATTTAAGGTAACGATAAATGAGATATCAAACTTATTAACAAAAAATTACATGCAAAATACTATTTGATAATAGTACAATAATGTTTTTACATTGACAGTGAAAATTAAATTTCAAAATTACTATTAAGAATTATTTTATTTAATTCAAATTTTTTTACTACAATTATAAATAAATTTTTGTTATACTTTTTGTTATAATTCAAAATTTGTACTACTGCATTGATAGTGATATTTTATTTCTTATCATATTTATAATATATTAAAATCAAACGGTACTAAAATACTATTATACCTAAAGAAAGTTATTTCAAGTAAAAAGCCTTAATTCAATTTGAACACTATTTAAGATTAAAAAAGGAAAAAGTATAGTAAATCTCTCCAACTTTAACTCGTGTACACTTTAGTCCTATTACTTTAAAAATATTCAAAATTGTCCTTAAACATTTTTATATTAGCATATTTCTACAATATATATGTTAATAGATGTTTATTTTTTACTTGAAAAGTCTAAAAAATCCTTTACTTTTTGTTTTCTACATGCACTTTTATCGTTTTAGTTTTTAATATATGAGGTTTCCCAATGAGAATGAGATTCAGAGTTCACATGTAATTTTTCATAAAAAAAAATATGAACATTTATTATCAAATGGTAATAATGTGCATATATAAAAAAGGTTAAAGACCATTTTATATAATTTTTAAAGTAATAGCATTAAAGTACATATAAGCCAAAGTTTAATGAAGTTTTTTAGATTTTTCCCTTAAAAAATAATTTCTTGCAAAAAAAAAAATTCTTGATCTCCATGTGAAAATATAAATTTGTTATATTTCTTGAGAAAAATGAATAAAAAATGAAAAGATTTTTATAAAATAAAAGATTATGTAAACAAAAAAATGAATAAAAATATTAATAATATTTGGCATGAATTTGACATAAAATAATAACATTTTATTAAAAGTTAATTATACTCATCTCCCCTAAAATTTAATAAAATTCAATCTACCTCAACTTTAATCGTTCAACATACACTAACCTCCTTTTATTTACCTATTTTTTGAATAAATTATCAAAAATATCCCACCCTTACGTTTACCCCTCTCTCACTCACATTTTCCTCTTCTCTCTTTCTCTCCTCTCCCCATTCCTCAACCTATCAGAGGTTTTTCACAGACCTAATTTACTCACTTTTTCTTTTTAGATTTTTTTTTCCTGGCTCATATGATTTTGGTTCAAACCTATGAGGATCATTTACAATTTTTCAGTCTCAAAATCATTTCAATTTTCCAGTGCACCTAAATAATTAACAACGACATTGATGCCTTGTCCATAGTTTCCTATGATAAACTACGTCTGCCGTCAAAACTAACCTTAAAGATCTAAATCTTTCTTAAAACTTTGGAGAACCTTTTATAACATGGATCGATACGAAACTTTAACAAATAAATTAAAAGGAAAAAAAAATACACATACAGACATACCATTTTATTCGAAATTTGCTTTCGTTTTAACTACTTGAGTGTTTCTTTTTTTTTTTTTTTTGAAGGAAATATGGATAAGGAAGGGAAGGAAAAGATGAGAGAAGAATGAGAGAGGATGCATTGAGATCATACAGACCACACAATATAGTGGTACATGCACGACAAAAACGTCACAAACAGTACGTAACATTGAATTAATGAGAAAGACCTACTACAGTTGGCAAATTTAAATTTATGAGAGTGGCTATCGGCACTTTTCACTATCTATTGTCACCGAGCTATTGTTCAGTTGTATAAAATTATCCCTTATTATGTAATCTATATTTTATATTCTATATTACTCCCTCTATTGTATTTCAACTATCCAAGATTAAAAAAAAAAAACACATATTGAAAAAGCGATGAATGAATATTAATAATGGTATAAATTATTACAACTACTAATAATGGATTTAAATTGAATGCTTGTACAATGTAAATTGTTTTATATTTTCATCCAATTAAATCCTCCATATATGACTTTTGAAATAATAGGAAAGGAATAAACTTCTTTTATAGATGAGATAATGTATAATTGGATAACTTGTAAAATAAATTATGCTATTAGTGCATAAAAATTAAACTCATTAATTAAATATATTATTAATAGCAATAATGATTTATAATGATTTTTTAAATAAAAAAATATGTTTTCTAAACTATTAATTTTAGAATATTAATATATATTTTCATAGTAAAGCCATAAAATTCTTCATGCTATGTTATTTTGATATATCTTTATAGACAATATTAGCAAATAATTTGTATTTTTATTCACATTAATATTCTAATATTAAAAGCTGAGAGAATACCTAATTTTTATTTTTAAAAATTAACTATTTCAATTTATTATTATTATTATTATTATTAATTTATTCTCTGGATATGATAAAACTTTAAAAATTAAATTGAATAAAAAAATATATCAATATTTTATTTTATTATAAGGCAAGTATGTTTTATTTTGTAAAAATAATATAAATGGTATTTTATTTTAAAATAATAGACATTAGATAATAAATCTTATTTATATAATTTTTTAGTAATAGAAAATTAGTTAATAGAGCCATTAATGACATCCATCACATATTTGGGATGTAGTGTTATATTGGACCAAAAATGAGGTGGACTGTTTTTTCTTCAAACCAAGGGTGTTTCTTGTTATTTATCCTTTGTTTCACTTTTCTTTTTAATTAATGAACAAACAAATAAATTCACTATCCAAGTTTTGCTTCTTGATTTTATTCAGGGAACGAAAGCGATTTCTTTAGTATGAGTTCTCAAGTATTTACGAGTAAAGGTTCAGAAATGTATAAAATAAAATATAACACAAATTAAAAAGAACAAATGGCAATGTGAAAAGCGAGAAATTATGATGTGATCATTGCTTGAAGACTTTAGGACACTTTAGCAAGAAGCAACTATCATCCCTAGGGTGTATTAAATTGGTACCAAGCAATCCTTGCTTACTTAAAATGACCTATTATATATAAAGTAAGAATAATTCTAAATCATCCTGCCCAATATTTCTATAAATTTTTCTACATATTAAATAGAGCAAATATTACTCACTTTTAAAATTTCTTTAAGATTGATTAAATAAATGTTTTTACTTATTTTAGTATTATGAGGATTTGTAAGAAAATTTGAACGAGAATATAGCAAAACTCATATAGTAATGTGACAATATCCTAAAAAACCTCCTATAAATTAATGACATTAAGTATTTTACTTATTTTAATATTAGAAAGATCTCTAAGAAGATTCGTACGGGGATATAGCAAAACTCAGAGTAATGCTACAATCTCCTATGAAACTCTCTACAAATCAAACTATATGCTAAATAAAGTAAAAAAATTAAGTGCAATTTATGTTTTAAAATTATAAAAGGTGATCAGAATTTACTGAATATAGTACTCAAAAGGATTGAATAGGAGGTAATATCATTTTCTTTATATATATCACTTGCGAATAATGCTTAATTCATTTTTCTTGAACATGCTATCATTAGATTTAATTTAGTTACCATTTAATACCTTTTCTTCTGGCCGATTTTTTTTTGGTTGTACAGCAGCGTGGGACGCGAGGAAAGCGTGGGACGCGAGGGAAGCACGGAGAAGCTTGCACTCGCATAAATTTAATTTGACTGCTGGAGTAGGCCTTTCTCGTTAATTTAATGTTACGAACTGTAGGTGACTTTTTTGTCTTGTATGTACCCCCATTTTGTTTGGTCTGTATGATCTCAATGCATCCGTTCTCATTAATTTAATGCTACGTACTGTACTGCAGAAGGCCTTTCTCATTAATTTAAATATATGACCAAACAGAAACTAGCAATTATTTTATATGTATTACCGTACGAAGCACGTGCATACTGTTTGAGTGTCAAATTTATGCATTGAATATTGCACGACACATTAATAATATATTTTCATATATATTCAATTTAAATTTTATATTTTTCTTAATCTAACGTATAAAAATATATAAATAAGATTAAAAAAATAATATATAATATTTTAAATTTATAAAACAATAAAATATTATTAATACTTATATAAATAATATTTTAAATAATATATAATTTTTTTTAATTTTTAATGATATATATATCATTTTTATGTCCTGTAATATTTTAACTTTGATAAGTCCTCATATTCATATTGTATTGTGCCTGGTGTTCATGCCCGTGTATGGTTCATAGGTATTACCTCTATTTTTAAGTAAGCATCATTTTTCCGCTTACTGTATTAGTTCCGCTTCTTCAGAGTTGCCTATAAATAGACGTGTGTAATTGCAAGCATTCTCATCACATCTAAGAAAGAAATACAAAATAGCTAGCTAGCAAAACTGAGAACAAAGAGAAAGAGATGGAGTTGAAGATGAAGGTGTTAGCGAAGGTGGCTGTGATGCTCTTCCTCTTAGGAATCACTGCCACCGTCGAAGCTCGCTTTGATGCAAGTTCCTTCATCAAGGAAGTGCTTCCCATCACTGATGCCAATTACTTTGTCAAATCCACAACCAACAGCGGCTGCTGTGAGAACTGCGTTTGCACAAAATCGATCCCTGCATATTGCTGGTGTCCGGGCGATGTCTGTGACCCAGCTTGCAGCGGCACTTGCTTTTGCATATGGAACCCGCTAGACGGCACTAAGAAGTGCAGATGTGCTGATGAAATGTTCTTCCCTGGAGCTGTTGCTCACTAAGTACAGTGATGAGCAAGTTCCAATGACTGATCTTGACATATGTAAGCAAAGTCACTTAGACTTTGCTTTTCATGTATGCAAGAAATGCTAAATAAACAAATGGCGTAAATAAAATGCTACCACCTGGCCATCCATTTTGCTTTCTGCAAAGTGCTGGTCAAAGTGTTTGCTTCATTGTTGTTTGGTTTTAACTTAATTTTTTCCTTGAAATAACTTACTCGTTATCTGATTTTAATGTTGGCAAAGCTAAAGTTAGGGGTGGCTATGCATTAAATAATTGTCAGTTTTAAACATTTATTTTATTTAAAAATAATTACAATATGAGTTATTTATTGTCAATAAGATTGTTATTAAATACCATAAAGTTTTTTGTGAAAGATGAGAGAAAAAATTGAAGTATTGAAAAAAATAATTTAGAAAATTATTTCTAATTTTTATTCATATTGATTTTTTACCAATATTTTCTTAAATCTCAATAAGCATTCAAAATCGAATAATTATTTATAGATGGAAAAAGTATATGCGAGCAAAAAGTCCGATTTCAGAGAAACTAAAGATTATGGATTTTTTTTCTTTTGTGGTTGGGGATATGTTTGATTTGCAGTTAAAATATGATGAAAATATTTATGGAATAAATTAAATATTAAGGGTCATTTTATTTGCATTTGAGAGAGATAATGAAACATGTGATATGGATTTTTTATCCTACTCTTGATAAAATTTAGATGTCCTTTATAATATTATCCATTATATCAATTATCTACCTTCTTTAATTATTTCATACACTTTGTTGTAGTTCTAAGTCTCTGGGTTCATTCTAATATGTTCCTTAGCACATATAGCTACGAATTTTAGGCTTGTTGTAGGATATTCACATATGACAGGAGAGATAAATCTCTGGTTATGTAACTATTTTCATGTACACGGCTAGTAATCGAAAGAATATGAATGAAAGAGTGACATTATTGAGTTAATTATTTTTAAAAATAGATATTTTGATATTTTTTAACTTTACATAACACCATTAAAAGAAAAATATCATTATGTAAAAAGAAAATTGGTATGATTTTTATTCGATAAATTTTTATTGTACAAAATAGACTTAAGTCTCAAGAATTATAAATTTAAAATACTATTAAAATATATTTCTAATAGTTATTTTTATTATCAATATTCTTATTCAAGATAATTTTTAAAAATATTTAAAAAAGACATTATAGATGATTAAGAGTCAAGAATTCACTATAAAAATAAATAGTCAAAAACTATACGAAAGGTGAAGTAAAAGTAAAAAAAATAAATGAAATCATAAGAAAAAAAATTGAAAAAATTAAAAATTAAAAACAGTATCATGTGACAATTATAGTGGAACAACTTTAGTATTTCACTTTCTCTGTTATATATCAATTGTGTCCACTATTTTTTAGAATTTTTATTTCACTTTATCTATCTATTTATCAAACAAGAAAATATTAACTTTTATTTATCAATTATTTTTTTATTTTAATTAATTATATATTATCTACTTTTATATTTTTAAGAATATAATCATATTAAATAAGAATAATTTTATTAATACTTTGACACTATTACTTATACTCATGTGTTACTTTTTTATATAGACTTTTTTTTTTTTTGTTTTGGACAGTTAAAATACTGAAAGGTTAAATACACTAATATAGAATATAAATTACATTAATGAGAATAAAGGACATTTTTTTACAAATAAACAATTGCTCAGTGACAATAAATAATGAAAAGTGGGGATGACCACTTTCATAAATTTGTCATATTGTGGTAGGCCTTTTTCATTAAGTTTTATTTGGATACATGACTTATTTAAACTCTTATATAGAAATAATTTTTAAAAAAAATTTATAAATAAGTTCTTTTATATTCAAATATACAATAATAAAAATACTTATTTTAGTACTTTAAAAAGTAGTTCTTAAGAATCTAAATATTTTAATTTCTCAAAAAATACATAAATAACTTTTAAAAATGTAATAAGTTATTTAGCCAAATAGGACAAAAAGTGAAAATAAAACTTTTAACTTCTATAGAAAGTAAAAAAAAAATTAAAAATTATAGTATCCAAATGGATCTTACTTGTTTACTCAAAACAACTTTTTGGATGTGATGGATGTCCCTACTTATCTTTAACATCTATCACATCCAATGGTTATAAAGTGGGTGTCTGAATAGACACCCACTTTTTGGGTGTTCAAATATCATTACCCTTATACATATCATGTGCAAATAATACTCAATTCATTTTTCATGAATAGGGGTAAGTAGTAGATTAAGAATAATACTATTTGTATTTTTATTTTATGAGATATTATGTTGACATACTATTATTTATTATTAAATAAGATATGAATCTCAAACGATAAGAATCTCAAACTAAGCAAAATTCATACCCTATCAAATTATATATATATATATATATATATATATATATATATATATAAAATTAAGTTACCATTTGATACATTTTCATGAGTGCTGTTATTTGCACACCAAAATAGTGCGACACCAATGCTTACACTACTTACACGGTATAAAATGAGAGGAAAAAGACAAAACAGTGATATAGTATAAAAGAGTCCTGTTATTTTGACCCACGTTTGCGACGCACATACACGACACATATGGCATTGTTCAAGGAGCGTCTATTCCCCAGGGTGTGGGATCCGAGGCCCGATACCAAAAAACCAAGGTCCGGGACCAAAAATCCAGGTTATGGGGTGGTTTAGGATGCGAGATCCGAGGTCCGATACCAAAAACCCAGCTCATTTGGTGGTTTAGGGTGCGAGCTCCGAGATCCAGGACCAAAAATCTAGGTTATACCAAAAACTCAGGTTAGAGGGTGGTTTAGAGTACGAGATCCGAGGTCCGGGATAAAAAATCCAAGATTATGGAGTGATTTAGGGTGCAAGCTCTGATGTCCTAGATAAAAAAAACCCAGGTTATGGAGTGATTTAGGATGAAAGCTCTGATGTCCTAGACAAAAAAAACCCAGGTTATGAAGTGGTTTAGGGTGCGAGCTCCAAGGTTCGAGACCAAAAATACGAGGTCCCGGACCATATTCGTGCTCTAGCCTACCATATTCCCTTCAGTATGTGTATGCACACTAGTAATCATCTGTTCTGTACCGTATGCATCGCAACCGTGCGTCGCAACTGTGCGTCAACAAAATATTTCTCTTTTATACTATATCATTATTTTGTCTTTTTCCTCTCATTTTATACGATGTAAGCATTGGTGTCACACTGTTTCAATGTTCAACAAACATTATTCCATTTTCATCCAACCCTTCTTTCAGTTTTACAGCAACGTGCAATGCAAGGGAAGCGTGCAACGCGAGGCACATGGGGTAGCGGGCGATGTCGTCCATTGTTTTGACACCTCCCTAAAAGCGGCTCATATAACATCACATTTGATAATTTTTCATACGAGGCTTGTTTTTCATTTTCAATTAAATAATTTTATTTATATAATATTTTAAAGAATAAATATAAAACTCAAAATTTTAATTTAATTATTTATAATTAAATAAGATTATAAAATATTTTATATTATTAAAGTTTTAAATTTTTAATATATAAAAATTAAACTCATTTTTTATTATAATAATTATCTAATATAATTTAATACTTTCTTCAATTCAGATTAATTGATAGATATAGGAATTAAGGACTTGTTTGATTGTTATTTTTATTTTCTGTATTTTGTTAATATTAAAATTTTATAAAAAAATATAATAAATAATAAAATCTTATTTTTTTTAATTTTCATTTTATGTTTTTACTATTTTATTTATAAAATTATAATAATAAAAAACACATGAGTTGAAAACAGAGAATTAAATCTAAAACCAAACAGAACTAGCAATGATTTTCTATGGTATTATCTCTATCTTCAAGTAAGCCTCATTTTTCCACAACTGCATTAGTTCCACTTCTTCAGATTTGCCTATAAATAGACACGTGTGATTGCGTGCATTCTCATAACTAAGAAAGAAATACTAATTAGCAAGCAAAACAGAGAAGAGAGAGAAAGAGATGGAGTTGAACATGAAGGCGTTAGTGAAGGTGGCTGTGATGCTCTTCCTCTTAGGAATCACTGCCACCGTCGAAGCTCGCTTTGATGCAAGATCCTTCATCAAGGAAGTGCTTCCCAAAGCTGATGCCAATTACTTTGTCAAATCCACAACCACTGATTTCGAGTGCTTTTGCACAGCATCATGGCCTATTTCCCATTGCACTTGTCCAGGGAAAGAACGCAAGCCACCTTGCAGAGGCATTTGCCGTTGTGAGTTGAACCTGATAGAAGGCACTCGCAAGTGTGAATGTCCCTTTATATAGTGAACAAGTTCCAACGACTGAACTTGATGTATGTGAGACAAAGTCACTTAGGCTTTGCTTTTCATGTATGCAAGAAATCCTAAATAAATTAACGGCACAAAATAAAAAGCTACTACTTGGCTATCATTTTGTTTTCCGCAAAGTGCTGGTCAAAGTGTGTGCTCCATAGACAATTGCTCCAATATGATGTTTGGTTTTAACTTAATTTAACCTATTTTTTTTCTGACGTGAGTTAATTTCATCTTTGGGCGCGTTTGCTTTTAAAATTTTTTTTTGTCTTCACTTCTTATTTTCATTTTTACATTTCTAAACTTTTGAAAATGTGTTTAGTTTATAAAGTAAATCATACTTTTTCATATGTTAATAACAATGAAATTATATCATGTGATTCAGTATAAAATCCCAAATATGTTCTTAGTAGAATGGCATGTAGTGTATATTTTATAAATTAATTAGGTGGAGTGTTATTTTTTGATATCTTAAGAGGATTAAGTTATTTTACTAAGAAATAAAAGCATATTATATCAACATTTATAGTGCCAATATCTCAATTTTAATTGTAGTTTTTATCATCATTTTATTCTTTAAAATTAGGTTAATAAACTACAATAAATTAGTTATTAATTTGATCATTATGTACACTGTTTAGCATAAACATTTTATACTAATATTTGATAATATATTTTTACATCATTTAAGGTAATGATAAATGAGATATCAAACTCATTAACAAAATTACATGCAAAATATTATTTGATAATAGTACAATGTTTTTACATTGACAGTGAAAATTAAATTTCAAAATTACTATTAATAATTATTTTATTTAATTAAAAATTTATTACTACAATTATAATTCAAAATTTTTTATACTTTTTGTTACAATTCAAAATTTTTACTACTGCATTGATAGTGATTATTTCTTGTCATATTTATAAAGTATTAAAATAAAAAGTACTAAAATACTATTATACCTAAAGAAATTTAGTTGAAGTGAAAAAATTTAGTTCAATTTGAACACTATTTAAGATTTAAAAAGGAAAAAGTCTAGTAAACCTCTTCAATTTTAATTCGTGTATATTTTAGTTCTATTACTTTAAAAATTTCAAAATGGTCCTTAAACTTTTTTATATATGCACATTACTGTAATATGTTAATAAGTGTTTATTTTTTACCTGAAAATTCTAAACAATCCTTTATTTATTTTTTTATCTATATGCACTTTTATCCGATTACTTTTTAATATGCAAAGTTTCCTAATGAGAATATGATATTGAAGGGTTCACATGTAATTTTTTCATCAAAAATATGAATATTCATTATCACATGGTAATAATGTGCACATATCAAAAAATTTAAAGATCATTTTGTATGTTTTTAAAGTAACAAGATTAAAGTGTATGAGCTAAAGTTAAATGAGGTTTTTTAGATTTTTTCCTTAAAAAAATAATTTCTTACAAAAAAATTCTTGGTCTTCTTGTAAAAATATAAATGTGTTATATTGGTCATGAGAAAAATGAGTAAAAAATGAAAAAAATTATAAAATAAAACATTATGAGAAAATTGGTATGATTTTTATTCTATAGATTTTTATTGTACAAAATAGACTTAAGTCTCAATAATTATAAATTTAAAATACTATCAAAATATATTTCTAATAGTTATTTTTATTATTACTATTCTTATTCAAGATAATTTTAAAAAAATTTAAAAAATACATTATAGATGATTAAAAGTCAAGAATTCACTATAAAAATAAATAGTAAAAAACTATACGAAATGTGAAGTAAAAGTCAAAAAATAAATGAAATCATAAGAAACAAAATTCAAAAAATAAAAAATAAAAAATATCATCATGTGACAATTATAGTGGAACAACTTTAGCACTTCACTCTTTCTAATATATATCAACTGTCCACTATTTTTTAGAATTTTTATTTCACTTTATCTATTTATTCATCAAACTAAGCAAATATTAACTTTTATTTATCAATTATACTTTTATTTTAATTAATTATATATTATCTCCTTTATATTTTTAAGAATATAATCATATTAAATAAGGATAATTTTATTAATACTTTGACACTATTGTTTAGACTCATTCATTACTTATTTAATATAACTTTTTTTTTTTTTTTGGACAGTCACTACAAAAAAATCAGTAAATTGTGGCGGTTATTTTGGAAAATTGTGGCGGTTAAAACTGTCATTATTTATGAAAAATGGCGGTTCTCAGAACCGCCGTAATTACCAACGCCATTAAGTAAATTATGACAGTTCAAAAAAACCGCCGCAATAAACGTCCAAAACCGCCATAATTTATGGACATTGTGGCGGATCAGAACCAGCAATTTGCGGCGGTTAAAAACCGCCACTTTTCCCTATGTTAATTACGGCGGTTGAACCGCCATTTTTTCTGTATCGTAAATTGCGGTGGTTGGCAGCTGCCGCTTTTTCCAGCGTGAAATATGAATGATTAATAGGTAAATTGTGGCGGTTAGCAGCCGCCGCTTTTTCTATGCGAATTCTGGCAGCTTGAAAACCACCGTTTTTCACTTAACAGTGAAGTGCATCTTGCTAGTGTTTTTCTGTAGATTGAGGCGGTTATCAACCGCCATATTTTCCATTACAGTGTGACAATTCCATTTTATATAGAATTTTCAATCTATTATAAAACCCTGTTAATTATTATTTTTCTACTTGTAAATTTCACATAAAAACAAATATACATATGATATAAACATGATAATATAATATCCAATAGAAAGATACATTACTTAAATACAAAATGAATACTACACCTTGAAACATAAGTACTTATAAGTCTTAAAACAAAATAATCATTCCAAGTCATTTTGTACACCTAGAAGCATAAGTACTTATAAGTCTTAAAACAAAATAATCATTCCAAATAATATACCAGTCATATCAGTAATTAATAAAAAGATCATGTCTGTGGACTCAAGTCATTAGTTGCTAGATTATTATTGCTTCCATCAGATGATCTTCTTATATCATTAAGTGATTCAGGCCCACTTCCTATATCACGTCCCTGCAATAAAGATATATAAACTAATATAAGGCTAAATTAATAAATGATAAATTGAAAAGAAATAAATTATGCAAGCAGAAATAAATTGACAAATATTATGATTAAAAATTAGCAATCAGTAGTACTAATTAGTAATTATAAATCAACTATCATATGTAAGTCTGGAATGCCTTTACCATGAACTTTCATGCATTTACAAGTGTTGTGATTGTCCCCACTTAAAATCATTGAGGTTATGCGCACTAGTAGAATAAATTTTAAACAACCTCAGATACATTCTTTATATTAACTCAAGAATAAGAGGGTGCCACATAGAGTAAAATACTACCTTAAAAAGTGGATTAGGATTCTATGATAACTCTTTCTAGTGGTTTCACAACTAGAGAAAATGAGAATGATGCAAGCCTGCTTATAGTTTCAATTCCATTGAGACCACATACAATCACAATTCTAATTGAGGGTTTAGGGGACAAATAGGAATTGGCCTGCACTAAGCTATGATCATAAACACATGCCTCTAGGAAAACAAGCAAGTAATAGAAACTCCACTTAGGCATATCATTACCATTTTATTTAATTACTTATTTTAACACTAATTATTAGCTTAGAAAAACCCTTCAGGTTTGTTTTTAAGTCTCAATTTTCAACTTCTTACCTTTTCCCAATCAACCAAATCTTCTCATATATGTTCCTTCCAACAAATAAGACAATGAAAAAGTTCTCTGCCAACTCTCACTTCAAATAAAAAAGAATATCAAACTATCTTTGCAGATGCAAAGTGCTGCTATATGTATGAATATTTATCCACACAAACTTAACACAATTACTCTTTGGAGGCTCTCTTTATATATAAAAAATAAATAGTGGCATTTTTTGTTTCTGGCTCATTAATATTATGGCATAAATATATCAAGTGGTATATATGTTGTGTCGTCCTCTATTATCCTTTTCATGTTTGGTTAGTGGCATGGATAACATCAAAAAGAAATGGCTGAAGATTCCTCCACAAACAATATTGGCTTATAAGGCTACATATCCATCGTTCATATGAAACACAAAAGACACAATACTATTTGATTAACATATATACATGCACCATACTTATTTCTAAGGTTTTTCAATCTATGGATATAGTCTCAGTTTGCTATAAACCACCAATTGTAAGCAACATGAAATGAGAAATAAACAAACAATCATGAGAAATAAACCAACACCATAAATACATTAAAGATGAGATTAATCCGCCATGAAAGTTCTTCATATGAAAGTCCCTCATACCTTCAGGTTTCTGACTTGGTGAGGCCAGCCCGTTGGAATAAAAATAGCTTCTCCCAACTTTTGTATAAAAGTCCAAGGCTCAATTCCTACAAGAAAATAACTATCAACATACGCTTGCAATTTAACCAATCAAAAGGAAGCTCAAGCCAACAAGAGAAAGAGACCAAGGTTCAAACAAGGGCAGCCTTCAACTTTGTGGAAGGAATTCTCTAATATGTGAGAACCTTAAAAATAGTTAAATGGACAAGTTATGCAAAGTAGAGAGATAATAATAGTGCAATTTCTCATCCAAACAACCTCCCAAAACCAAATGCAAGAACCATCATCAAAGCCAAAAGAAACCAATGGTGCACCAATGTCAATTGCAAATTAATGGGTGCTGAACTTAATACAAGAAGCATTGATGCACCATTTGTGTGAACCAATACAAAAGATGGCGCTAACTTTTCACAAAGAAAATAATTTAACTAGAACTTGTTAGTTAAAAGCAGAGATACAAAGCAATGGAACTGGCTTTTACTTCTTGGGCATAGCTTAGGTAGTTGGTGAGTCAAGAATTAGGATTTAGTAGAGTTCAACTAAGCTAGCCTATTGGATTTTCAGCCAGAAAAACATTCCAACCCTTCACAAATATCCTAACTAAATTTTAGCCTATCACCCTAAGCACCAATTTGCCAATCTCTAACAGGATGGGCAACACTCACCTTATGATCAGCACCATCACTTCCAAGATGTTGGGGAAAACAATCCCCTCTACCCCAAACCAATCTCAACTTTTAAAATACAGCAATCTATGTACATTTGAAGAGTATAAATTGCATTTCTCATTAGTGGAAGCTGCACCAAACTAGTGGGAATCAAAGTGGAAAAATGATATGAACATTTAAATTGACAATTAAAAAAAAAAAAGGCAAATCATTCAAGCTTCCATCTAAACAAAAGAACATCCATAAACCACTAAGATCAAGGTATTAATTTCATCCAAAAAGCAAACCAATTCCTCAGGTTCAACCAAAAAATAATCATGAAAAGAAATCAGGCATTTTAATCAAAGAAAAAATTGAAACTTACAGTAGCACGAAAACAATAAAATAAAAACAAAATCAGAAACAAAGACGCACCGCTTTGTGAGAGAAAGTTCAGAGTTGCCCAGTGAACAAGGGTTTGACGGAGGAATAGGGTCGAAGAGGACCTCGATCTCGTGGTGGGTTAGGATGAAGAGAGTTGTAGGAGCATATTGGGTCTACCCATTTCGGTTATGGGAAATCGAAGCAGATTGGGTTTACCTTCAGCGACACAAGCTGTTGTAACTCCCAGCGAGCTACCCTAACTCCACCAGCACCGGCCAGGAAGAGCGCGCCACCAGCAAGCCAAAGACGCCTTCCAAAGCAGATTGGGTCTAGCCTCAGCTTGGTTCACGGAGCGTTCGCGAGCGGCTAGAGTAGAATGGTTCACGGAGTGATCGTGAGCTGCCAGACCAGAATAGATTGTTCACAAGTGCCCCGAAGGATGAACCGAACGATGAAAGAGGGAGCGGGGAGCGTGAATCGAAAGATGAAAGATGGAGGGGGGAGTGGCGTGAGGAATGGATTGGCGCGAATACTGAAAGGGGAAGTGGAGAGTGGCGCGGAAGTCAAAGAAAGAGGGGTTTTGCTTTTACCCTGTTACCAGTGACCTGTTATTCAACTGTATTTTTGTGAGAACAATTAAGATGTAAATTGCTTTCTGATTTTTTATGCAGCTAACATTCAACTCAACTCATCTATTTGATTTTTTTTTCCAATTATATCAAATTTTTGCAAAACTTGAAGAAATAAACTTGTACGGAACATATGCAATGCAATGGACATTTGGAATTGGGCTTGAAAAATTACTTTTAGTGAACTTGAGGAACTATTTTTTTCAACAAAAAAAAGAAGACCTATTTTTGAAACAAAATAATCTAAATTCTTTTTTGAGTGATATCAAATATAATATAGTTTTTTTAATCCAATTGTTGAATCATAATTTCATCTTATCATGTTAAACAAATGTGTCAAACTTTAGAATAATTGGATACGGGTAAGAGTGTTATCAAATAGTTTTTATTTGCATACATAAAAAACTAATTGTTTGACCAATGTAATGCACGGGATGATAATAAAAGATAGTTTGTTGGTTATTATTGAAAATAAATATTAATTTATTTAAATATATTTTATAGAAATTTAAATTCAATATATAAATTTACTTTTAAAATAAGTTAATAGTTAAATAATTAAATAACTGAAAAAAATATGAATGTGTCATTCTATTTTATTTATT
Source organism: Dalbergia cultrata (assembly GCA_031216105.1). Lineage (NCBI taxonomy): Eukaryota > Viridiplantae > Streptophyta > Magnoliopsida > Fabales > Fabaceae > Dalbergia > Dalbergia cultrata. The sequence goes on along the minus strand of CM062353.1, from coordinate 20,350,351 downwards.
ATTTTGAATATTATGTTTATAAGGTTAAATAAGCTATATACTTTGAAAGCTCAATAAAAAAACCCATTAAGTGTGCTAAATAATGGGTAAATAATTTTTTTTGTTTTACTCCAATTCTATTAACTAATGCACTATTGGGTTTTTATTTTTTCATTGCTTCTTATCCCAAACATAGACTTGGGCTTTTCGAATCTCATTTTTATCTCAAGTCTGACAACTTTTTTTTTAATGTTTTATTCTTTTTCTTCTTTATATTTTATTTACATCCTTTGACTGGCAAAATTCTTTAAAATTAGTCTTTTTTTATTTTGAAAGTTCTTGTATAGCTAAGCATAATAAAGTTTGACTTAGAATCTATAAGTTCCACAATGAACAATGATATATGAAATGTGTGTGTGTGTGTGCTCGACAAAAATGTGCTCGGGTTTTATCAACTATTTCACTTTTGTTTCCATTTTCAAAGGAATACACTACAATATATTATAGTAACAAAGCAAGTTCCAAATTCAAATAAAATTAAAAAAATAAAATAAAATATGTTCTATTTACCATAGTTTATTATTTTAATTATAATATTAAAAAATCAAGAGACAACACATCATATTAAAAGAGTTAACGTTTAATTTAAGTTTTCTATCTTCAATTTTTAGCCAGTAAATAGAAAATTTTAGTTAATATTTTTTAATTTTTTTTACAAATATTAAATAATATTAAAAATAAAAAATTTAAAATATTAAAAGAAATTGTGATATGTATCATTAGATATTTTATCACATTACCTTTTTAGCGAAATCAAAAATTAAATAAAATGATTAATTTTGAAAAATAGTCTAGTTTAAACATCTAATTAAAATATTTAGAAATTAAGATATCTATTTGTAACAGGTCAAATTTTAAATAGTGAGAATGCTTTTTTTCCTCTATTTTATTAAAAAATAGTAAAAAAAAAAATAGCAATGGTAAATAACAGCGGTTCATAACCGCCATAATTCACTAAAATTGTGACAGTTCAAATAACCGCCCTAATTATACTGCCGTTTCTTTCACTAAAATTGTGACAGTCTAGGAAACCGCCCGTAATTTCCCACATATTGTGGCGGTTTTGCAAAACCGCCCTAATTTTCCTGCCATAATTCACACTTTTTTTTGTAGTGTTAAAATATTGAAAGGTTTAATACTGTTATGTAGAATATAAATTACATTAATGAGAATAAAGGATATTTTTCTAAAACTAAACAATTGCTTAGTGTAAGGATAGCAATTTCAACCCAATCTGCAGGTTACCCGCCCTACCTACGTTGCTTGGGTCGGGTTTTAACCCCCCTGGCTCGCCTACGGGTCGGAACGGGTGCGGGTTTAGGGTGAACCCGCTCCGACCTACCCCATACCCCTTATATATTTTAAAAAATATTATTATTAATATATATATATATATATTACCTAACCCTAAATCCCTTACGCATTAATGAGTAACACCCACTCATTCTGTTAAAGATATTCTATTATTTTCTTGTACTAATAACTACTACTTTATAATTTAAATACTAACATTATCATTGGTTGCAATTTATATTGTTTTGTTTAATTTTTTAGATTTTGATATAATTTTACAGGTTTTTTAAAAAATAGCGAGGCAAGGCTGGTATTCGCACTGGGGGGTGCGGGTTTAAACTTGTAAAACCCACGTGTAGGATTGGAGCGGGTTGAGATTGATATTACCCAGTATGGGATGGGGACAAGTTGAGCAAAAACTCGTCCCAACTCGCCCCATTGCCATCCTTAGCTCAGTGACAATAAAATAATGAAAAGTGGGGATGGCCACTCTCATAAATTTGTAGTACTGTGGTAGGCCCTTTTTCATTAAGTTTTATTTGGATAAATAACTTATTTAAACTCTTATATAAAAGCAATTTTTAAAAAATAATCTATGAATAAGTTATTTTATATTCAAATATATAATAATAAAAATACTTATTTTTAGTGTTTTACCCAGTTTTATTTGGGGAAACGCTAGATTTGTCTCTTTCTCCAGGTAGAGTGCTTCATTTTTAATCATTCACTCAATTCTGTTGATTGTGGTTTTTTCATATTTTTTTTTATTTCACATGTGTCTTCTGAGCGCTTCTACATACATGCTAAATGAAAGAACTGGCCACGGTTCTCAACTATTCTATTACGTGAGTCTCACCCTTCTCTCCCTCTACTTCTCTTGCAAGTGCTAGATGAAGCACCCCTTGAAATCACAACTATGACCACTACTTCATCTTTGCCTTCACTCTCTGCCGACGACCTTTCTTCACCGATGTCCACTCCCCAGCGGCACCACCAGTCTTAGTGGGTCGCCAGTCGCCATCCTATCATCATCATCATTACCATCCTATCCTAGCCCCAAACTCCATCATCATAAACACAAATAAACCCTCAAATCAAAACCCAAAAGCAAAGACTCCCAAACCCATCACTAGGAGCCCATAAAACCACCATTGTTCATCCAGCAATAGCCATGGAAAAATAGATCCAGTAGCAAAAATAAAAAGGGAAAAGACCGCGACGTCACTGTGGCCACCCCCGGCTGCCATGCCCCCTTCCCCACCTCGCCGATCAACCCTTGGACAATTGCTGACAGAAATCCGCCATCGAAGTTGCTGCCATGCAACATCACCACCGCTCCTACTTGCACGGCACACATGCCATTGTGGAACAGCCACAGGATCATCCAGGAATTTGGATACTGCTCACAAAAGGGGCTCCACAATCCTCAACTTGAAGTGTGTGGATGTCCAAGTTACTTGCTTTTCACTTCATCACTAATTTATATTTTTATGTTGTTATATGCCCTTTTGTGTATAGTTCATGAAAAATAAAAGAAGTGAAACTTTATGTTTATCTTATTTTCGAAAATGTAACTTAGTTTACAGTTGGTTTTTTTGTGCTATTTGAGATTTGACTGATGAGTAAAGGAGCTTCAATTCATATGGTATTTTGTTTTAAAATAATAGACATTAGATAATAAATATTATTTTTATATATATTTTTAATAATAGAAAATTAGTTGACAGGGTCATTAATGGCATCCTGCAGATATTTGGGATGTAGTGTTATATTGGACCATTCACTTGGTTTTTTTGTTTTTTAATTGATGAACAAACACATAAACTCACTAACCAAGTTTTGCTTCTCGATCTTATTCAAGGAAGGAAAGTGGTTCCTCTAATATGAGTTCTCAAGTATTTACGAGTAAAGGTTCAGAAATGTATAAAATAAAATATAACACAAATTAAAAAGAACAAATGCAATATGAAAAGCAAGAAATTATGATGTGATCATTGCTTGAGGACTTTAGGACTCTTGAGCAAGAAGTAAGTATTATCCCTGGGGAGTATTAAATTAGTACCAAACAATTCTTGAATACTTAAAACGACTTATTAAATATAAAGTAAGAATAATTTTAAATCCTCCTGTTCAATATTTCTATATATTAAATAGAAAGAATATTACTCACTTTTTAAATTTCTTAGACATTGATTAAATTAAGGTTTTTACTTATTTTAGTATTATGAGGATTTATAAGAAAATTTTATAGAGGATATAGTGAAACTCATAGAATAATGCTACAATTTCCTACAAATCCTCCTATAAATTAATTACATTAAGTTTTTACTTATTTTAATATTATAAGATCTGTAAGAAGATCTGTGTGAGGATATAACAAAACTTATAGAGTAATGCTACAATCTTCTACAAATCTTTTACAAATCAAACTACATACTAAATAAAGTAAAAAAAAATTAAGTGCAATTCATATTTTAAAATTATAAAAAGTGATTAAAATTTACTTAATATGGTATTCAAAAGGATTCAATAGGAGGCAGTATCATTTTCAATATATATATCGCGTCCAAATGATGCTTAATTCATTTTTCATGAACAGGCTATCGTTAGATTTAATTTAGTTACAATTTACTTCTTCCAGCCGATTTTTTGGTTATACAGCAGCGTGGGGCGCGAGGGACATGTGGAGAAGCGTGCACGCTCGATTGTTTTTGCACAGCTCCCTGAAAACTGGTCCTACCTAACCATCTTCGGCAATTTTTTTGGTCAGGTTAATTTTCCGTCATTCATCAAATTATTATTTCCATTTCAAAATAAATGTATTTGTTTATTTTTTAATTTATTTATAAAGTAATATATTTGACCATAAATTATTTTAAGCTATACTATTTAATAAACAAACCTAAGAAATAAAAAATGTTTATTTTAAAATGAAAGGAGCATGTTTTTCAAATAGTAAATATGAAATTTAATTATTTTTTATTTAGTTATATATAATTTATATTATTATAATTTTACATTTTTAATATATAAAAATCAAACTATTTTTTATTATGAATTGAACAGTGGAAACGCAACTAAGGAAATAATATAGAACACAGGATACATTAAAAAGAATAAAGGGTGTTTTTGTAGGATGAAATTATTTTTAATTTTTACTAATATTCACATTTTAGCAATATTTTCCTTAATCTCAATAAGCATTCAATATTGGATAATTATTCAAAGACGAAGTAAGTATATGCTAGCAAAAAGTTCTATTTTGGGAGAAATTAAAGATTATGGTTTTTTTTTTTTGTGATTGGGGATATATTTGATTTGCAGTCAAAATATGGTGAAGATATTTATGGAATAAATTAAATATTAAGGGTCATTTTAATTTGGATTTGGGAGAGAGATAATGAAACACGTGAAATGGATATTTTATTCTACTCTTAATAAAATTTAGATGCACTTTATGATGTTATCTATCATATCAATTATCTATTCTTTTTAATATATATATATATCCAAGATTTTTATACTTGGTTGTAGTTCTAAGTCTCTGGTTCATTTTGAAAGGTTCTCTCCACAAATTATGTATTTTAAGAGAGTGTTCCTTAGCACATGTACCTAGGAATTTTGAGCTTGTTGTAGAATATTCACATGTGACACCAATAACTAATATCATGTACACTTCCAGTAATCAAAAGAATATGAATAGAAAAAATAGAAATCAAAGGTTAATTATAATTTAAATTATTTAAAAACATAAAGTTATGAAACAATATATCATATGGAACTTATAAATTTATATTTAAAATTATATATATATATATATATATATATATATATATATATATATATATATATATATTCAGCAGTTAAATATTATGTAAATATTTATAATTGAAGTAATTTATTTTCAATGTAAAATAAGTTGATATAAATGTATTTATAATTCTACAGAGCAAGACTCACATTTAAAATTTAATAATTATGTGACATTATTGAGTTAATTATTTTTAAAATAGATACTTTACATAAACAATACGATGAAAAGAAAAATATTATTATGTAAAAATAAAATTGGTATGATTTTTATTCTATAAATTTTTATTGTATAAAATAGACTTAAGTCTCAAGAATTATAAATTTAAAATACTATTAAAATATATTTCTAATAGTTATTTTTATTATTAATATTCATATTCAAGATAATTTTAAAAATATTTAAAAATATAATATAGGTGATTAAGAGTCAATAATTCACTATAAAAATAAATAGTCAAAAACTATACGAAAGGTGAAGTAAAAGTAAAAAAAAAAAAATGAAATCATAAGAAACAAAATCCAAAAAATTTAAAACAATATCATGTGACAATTATAGTGGAACAACTTTAATACTTCACTCCCACTGTTACATATCAACTATCCACTATGTTTTGGAATTTTTATTCCACTTCATCTACCTATTTATCAAACTAAGAAGACATTAACTTTTATTTAGTGATTATACTCTTATTTTAATTAATTGTATGTTATCTACTTTTATATTTTTAAGAATATAATCAGATTAAAGAAGAGTAATTTTGTTAATATTTTGACACTATTATTTATACTCATACTCATTCATTTTTTTTAATATAGATTTTTTTATATTTTGGACAGTTAAAATATAGTGAAAGGTGTAATACTGTAATATAGAATATAAATTGCATTAAATAGAATAAAGGGACATTTTTCTACGACTAAACAATTGCTCAGTAAAGTGGGGATGACCACCCTCATAAATTTGTGGTACTGTGGTAAACCATTTTTATTAGGTCCTGTTCGAGTAAATAGTTTATTTAAATTTTTGTATAGAAGTAATTTTTGAAAAGTAACTTATAAATAAGTTATTTTATATTCAAATATATAATAATAAAAATGCTTAGTTTTAGTATTTTAGAAAGGGGTTTTTAAGAAGTTAGATATTTTAACTTCTTAAAAAAAAAATACTTAGAATGGCTTTTAAAAAAATAATAAGTTATTTAACCAAACAGGATAAAAAATAAAAATATGACTTTTAATTTCCAAAAAATTAAAAAAAAAAATCAAAAATTGTAGTATCCAAATAGACCATTGTTTACTCAAAACGACTTATTATACATGTCATGCGCAAAGAATACTCAATTCATTTTTCATGTACAGGCAAGCAGTAGATTAAGAATAATGCTATTTGTAATACTTTTTCGGATAGTATGTTAATATGCTATTATTTATTATTAAATAAGATATAGATCTTAAACTAAATGAAATTTATATCCTGTGAAGTGATAGATATAGGTGTTAATATGGTATCCTATAAATAGTAAGTAGAAATAATATTTCTCTAAGATTAATTAAGTTACCATTTAATACATTTCCATCCAACCCATTTTTCAATTTAAAACAACAACGTGCGACTCGAGGGACACGTTGAAGCGGGTTTTTTACTAAAAAAAGAAATTGATTATTTACGGGTTTCCATGGTGTCCAACTTTATTCATCAATATGCATAATTTTTGTAATGAAAAGTAATACGTTTGACAGTTAAACATTTCGATTCATATAATACAATTAACTATCAAATGCATGGCATGAATTTAAATATTTATACTGGCAAGTGTTAGTTGGTATTTCGACTCAGTATGTGTCGTATAACAAATGCAATACGGCTAGCACCCAATCGTATGGTATTCTCTTGCTTTTTGGGTTGAGTTACAGGGGTAGGAAACACTACCATTTGGAAATGACCGCTTGTCCATATTGGTTAGTAGTAATTCAAAAGCCTCAAATGTAGTTTGCCTCTCTTTCTCTCTCTCCATTATCGGATTTACTTTATTCAACTTTAAATACATATTTAAATTAAGAAAATAATTTATAAAATATCAATATTAGCAAATGTTAAAAATAATTTATTGCATTGTCTTTACTTATTTTTAATAGTTCAAATTTTTCTTTCCTTTTTCAGTAATGAATCAATAGTATTTAATATAAATATTATTAACAACATAATCAATACTATTTAAATTTTTGAAATAAACAATTATTTTTAGATAAATAAATTTTTAAAGTGAATAATTATTTAAGGATGAAAAAGTAATTAAAATGAATTGACACTTTCAGTTAATAAAACTATGTCATTACTTGTCATGATCCGACTTAGGAATGTGACCGACACGTGTCGAATCTCATCCTCACGTAAGCCTTCCGGGTGATGTGGCTCTCTAAATGCATAAAATAATACTTAAAACATGATCCCTTTGAAAATTCTAGTATTTTTCTCCAATTAAAACATAATATGTAATTTCCTAAACTGAAAGTATTTAATACTTTTAATCTCTGAAAAATTGGATTACAATTTCATCTCTAGTTCATCACATAAAACTCTATCTAAAATTTTTCATTTCAATTTCCATGCTCAGATTATGAGAACATATACATAAATATTTAAATATCTAAATTTAAATACATAGTCTGAAAATAATTCATGGTTGGATCCTGCCTACAAAACTACTAGAGCCCTCTGAACTAACAGAACCCTAACTAAGCCTTGTATCAAATAAGGCTCACCACTGGGAGTAACTGTGCCTACAGAGCTAGAGGCGGATGGACACCTGTACTTGCAGCTATGACAAGAAAGGAAAGGAGTGAGTCAACAGACTCAGTGAGTGAACTCTCACCCATCATTCACATGGGACAACCAAGGAACATAATATAATATACATGCAACAATCATAAATCATTTGTTATTTACATACTTAGCTATATAACAAAACATTTTCCATTTCATGAGTTCATAATAAGCATTTCTAGACTCAAAATCAAGCATGAAATCATTTTAGCTGAAGGCGCGGTAAAGTATCAGGAAATAGTACGTTGAATATAATAAAGACATATATAATACTAAAAGTTATAGAATCATAAACTATAAATTGAGTGCTCAGTCCTTCGCTAACTAAAGCCCTTAACAGTGATCTTAATGGTTCCTTGTGAATCGTGTCCCTCGTGGACTAATCTAGTATCTGGATAAAATGTCCCTCACAGGCCTTGGTATATCAAGGTTAAAGGAATAACTGCTATTAACTCACAATCTGTTTCTTTATCTCTACCGACTAAACTAGTTTATCAAAAACCATAACTAAAGAATGGGCACTCTGTCCCTCACGAACGCGAGCCCTTAAATCTTAGTTCTCTGAGAGTTCTGAACTCATATAACTCTAACAATATGACTTTAGCATAATTGTGGCTAGGAAAATCAAGCCCAAGGGTCCACCACTTGTAGGCATCCCTATTTCAAACCCACATAATATGTATCTAGTAGTTGTTAGGAATTATACTGAATTTCATACCTCTTGGTACCATAAAAATGAGTTTCTGAATTCATATCTTTACCTACATATTTTTAACATACTTAATATATAACTAACATCATAGTTCAAAACATTGGGGCTCTAAATCATGTAGCTCTAATGTTATACCTCTAAACCAAATAGGTTCATAATCATAAAATAAAAAAACTCTAACACCAAAATATACATTTCTATTCATCAAATTAAATCATACTCTATCAAACATTCTTCCAATATATTTTAATTGGGTAATATAAAATATATATAGTCTAAAATATAAAATCTTAAAATCATAGTGATATTATAAACTTTTAAAAACATAATTGATAAAATAGCAGCTTGCTAAGTCATATATTCTTCCAACAAATCTCTTCTTGAGCATATAAAACATTTTCGTCACATACGTCATAGCAATCATGGTCTCATGGTTTTCTAAATTTCATTTCTTTCATGCTATTATCATAAATCATAAATTTTCCAACTTGACATAACCATGTAAAATCATAATCTATACTTTTTCTTATATCAAATTCCATATTTCACAATTAAAATGCAAGAAACATATTCATAATGATAAAATTAAGGCAATGCGGTCAAACCCACTCACCTGGAGGGGGAGGAATAGATGACGTAACACCAACTGAGCTTCGGGAAGCTGGAAGGGAACCAATGTTGACTATACAGATCAATAAAACTTTAGATTAAACTCTATTAACCTCTAAATAACTCTAATCTAGCTCTAATAATATTGGGGAAGCACCCCTAGTTGACAAAAAGAAGAGAAATGACAGTGCCCATATTAAGAGCATAAAAGAATGGAAGAAAGGAGACCAAAAACCCATGAAAAACGGTTATATTAAACTTGGAGGAAGAAGGAATGATGATGGATAGAGAGAGGAAGAGAGAAATCTGTTGTGGGGGAAGGGTTAGGGTTCTGGTTCGAAATAAAAAGGGAAAGGAAATGAAGGGGAAGGGTTTCTTCCTCTTTTTCAAGCTTCTCACGTGTCTTAAGGGCATCTAGCCCCGGTTACTATGCACTTAAGCCTCAAACGTGGAAATGCATCCCAATTGTGGGGAGGGAATAAGGGAAAAGGTCCTTCATGAGTGCTTCGCATTTCAGGGCATTATTATGCACTTAAAACACCTAGATGTGGCGCCTCAAGCTAGCCATGGAAGAAAATGAAGAAAAGGGGGAAAGGATTCAGTGCGTTCGAGCGCTCGCCTGCATCGTGCACTTACTAGTCATGCCGAGAAACCCGCCCCCAGCCGTGGAGCGCATATCCTCAGTCGTGGAAGGAAGAAAAGGGAAAAGCTTTACACGTGTTCACTCTTATGCAGCCGTGGCATGTAATCCCAGTCGTGGGATTACATCCCAACTGTAAAAACTTATTCCCTAGCTGTGAAACTCATCCCCAACCATGGGCAACAAGCTCAACGGCAATATGTTGTTGTCATCTACATTTACTATCAACATAAAAATTCCCAATCGTGGGGAACTCATCCCCAACCTCCAGCCGTAGGGAACTCATTCCCCAGCTGTGGAAACTCATTCTCCAGCCGTGGAAATTCATTCCCAACTATGGGAACCTTTATGACGGCAACTTTTGTTGTCATTAAATACTTTGCACTACTTCTCTGAAAGTCTTAGCTGTGGACAGCAAAACCAACAGCACACTTTGCTGTCGTGGTATTAGTTTAACTCCATATTCACTCACTTATCTGCATTTCTTTGCTCAAACCCAGCTGTGGACAATCAACCTAGCTGTGAACAGTAACTCAGCCGTGGACAGCAGCTAGTTCACAGCTGTGGACAACAAATGTGAGTCCCGGGGAGTCCAAGGGCCACATGGAACTCGTCTATTGACACGTGTACACCAGGTATTACATTACTCCCTTCTTTTTACAGTAATTGTTAAAAATAAACAATATACATATCAAGAAAAATTAAAAAATATTTGGGTAAATATAGAAGTTATATGAATTGACAAAACTATCATTGTCTAGTTATTATTACTCATCTTAATAAATGTATTGAATATTTAACTAATATAAATATATTAAGTCACTACAAGAAAAATTGGTATTTTCAACGGTTCTTGACAATTAAAGTGTCGATAAAAATATTATCAAGAAAAATAATTTCAACATAAAGTGATCGTTGAAAATACTTATAAATTTTTATCGACAATTAGTACACGTCGAAAATACCCAATAAATGTATTTTCGACATGTACTAATTGTCGATAAAAGTTTATTAGTGTTTTCAACAATCACTTTATATCATAATTTTTTTTATTCACAATACTTTTATTGAGAATGACCATTGAAAATATTTTGAAAATGCTCATTTTTATTATAGTGAGTATATAAATAAAAAAAATTAAATGGTGCGTACAAAAATAATATGTAGTAATAAAAATTATTTTTAAAGACATCGAAAGCTAATATGCACATCATCCATATAATTTTACATTAAGCCATACATTTTTTATTAAATTTAAATTACTGTATAATGATTTATACTTGTCCTAATCATTAGTACATGGATGCAGCGCAACTTTAGTCTTTGCTTGAAATGATTCATATATTGCCTTCCCAATCAAATCAAGTCTAATACTTGTGAATGCGTGATTTTTTTTTTTTTCCTTTGACAGACTAAAGGGCTTAAAAGCCCAGCTTGTGGATGTGTGATCTACACGTCTCAGTGATACACTGCCTACGCCTACGACAGCTTATTGGACCACCATAGCCTGTATCATTTCCATTAATTAGCACCTAGCCGTATTCTATTTGTCATTCATCAGGGTTGAAATTTAAATACATGTAATAAACATATTATGAGTCAAAATGTTTAACGGCCAAACATATTACTTTTATTAAAAAAATGTGTTTATTGATAAATAAAATTGGATATAATAAAAACCCATAAATAATCAATTTTTTTTTTGGGGTTAAAAAGCCTGTTGAAGCTTGCACTGTCCATTGTTTTGTCATTTCCCTAAAAAGGATTCCTATAGAAACGACACCTATCAAATCATATGAGATAATTTGTTTTACATGTGGTTGAGATTTTCTGCTGTTGAATTAAATCATTTTATTTATATAAATTTTTAAATAATAAAAATAAAATAAATTTTTTTAATTTAATAATATATAATTAAATAATAATATAAATTTTTTTATATTATTAAAATTTTATATTTTTAATATATAAAATTAAACTCATTTTATTATAATAATTATCCAATACGATTTGATGCTTTCTTCAATTCATATTAGTTGATGGATATCAAAATTATGGGCTTATTTAATTACCATTTTTTATTTTTATTTTATGTATTTTTAATCTTAATATAAAAGAAATATTAAAACTAAAAAAATCTTATGTTTTAGTTTTTATTTTATATTTTTACTATTTTATTTATAAAATTATAATAATAAAAGCATATGAGTTGAAAGCAGAGAATTAAATCTAAAACCAAACAGAACTAGCAATGATTTTCTATGGTATTACCTCTATTTTCAAGTAAGCGTCATTTTCCCGCAACTATATTAGTTCTATTTCTTCTTCAGATTTGCCTATAAATAGACATGTGCAATTGCATGCTTTCTCATCACAACTAAGAAAGAAGTAGTATTTAGCAAGCAAGAGAGAGAAGAGAGAGAAAGAGATGGAGTTGAACATGAAGGTGTTAGTGAAGGTGGCTGTGATGTTCTTCCTCTTAGGAATCACTGCCACCGTGGAAGCTCGCTTCGATGCGAGATCCTTCATCAAGGAAGTGGTTCCCAACGCTGATGCCAACTATTACTCTGTCAAATCCACAGCTACTGACACAGGCTTTTGCACATTATCATGGCCTATTTACACTTGCAGTAATCCGGGGGAACATTGCTATGCAGCTTGCAACGGCAGATGCATTTGCGTGATAAACGAGGTAGAAGGCACTAGTAATTGTAAATGTGATGCTGATGAAACCAAGCCCTCCCCTGGAGCTGGTGCTCACTAAGTATAGTGAGTAAGTTCCAATGACTGATCTTGATGTATGTGAGACAAGTCACTTAGGCTTTGCTTTTCATGTATGCAAGAAATCCTAAATAAATTAATGGCACGCAAAATAAAATGCTACCACTTGACCATCATTTTGTTTTCCGCAGAGTACTGGTCAAAGTGTTTGCTCTTTATTGTCGTTTGGTTGTAACTTAATCTCACCCTTTTTTTTCTGACGTGACTTAATTTCATCTTTAGGTGCGTTTTGGTTAAAAAAATTTTTTTTTTACCTTCACTTCTTATTTCCGTTTTGGTTGTAACTTGATTTTCATGTCTTTGAAAATCATAAATTTCATGTTTTTTCAGATTTCTAAACTTTTGAAAATGTATTTGCATTATAAAAGTAAATCATGCTTTTTCATATGTTAAAAACAGTGAAATTTTATCATGTGATCTAGTCTAAAATCACAAACATGTTCTTCGTAGAATGATGTAGTGTATATTTTATGAATTAATTTGGTAGAGTGTTATTTTTTTTTATATCTTAACAGGATTAAGTTATCTTATTAAAAAATAAAAAGAGAACTCACCAATTTATATGATAGTTAAGAAATACATGAAAGATAGTACAATCGTGACTTATCCATAAATATTTTACAATAACCAACATGAGGGAATAAAATGTGTGAAAAAAAAAGAATGAAAAAAGATCCAAAACAATTCTCCTTACTGGGTGCTATTCATGGACGAGGATATGTGAAATAGAAAGAATTGTGTCTGATAGAGTATAACATATTTTTGCTTCTTTTATACATTTTAGTAATTTCTATTTGTACTTGCAAAACCAAAAAGAAAACATATAAAAAATAATAATTTTTAACAACCATTTACATACGATTTTATAAATATGATGATTTAAAATATTTATATAGTTATATTGTTTGTTTTTATTTTATATTTTTTATTCATTTTCTTTATATTATGTTATATAATTTATTTATACATCTTTATGTAATATTACAATTTATATAATTATTTTTAATATACTCTTTGTTATTGATATATTATTATATTTTTAATAATATTATTATATATTATGAAAAAATGAGAAAGGGAAGCGCCAGTTGACGCATGGTGGCAGCCAATTTTTTAAAGGACACAAAGTTAGAAAATAAGAAAGGGAGAAAGCAATACTGTAGATGAACAGTAAAAGGAGCACTAAATAGGACATTAATTTAGGGTTTATGTCAAAAACTAACATGCACACTTATAATTTAGCTAAACACACCTAAAATTCTGTTTTTTTAAACATACATGAGAATGATTGTATAATTGCCAAAGCATGTTAGCGAAATCCCAAACTCCAATAACAAGTTCAAACCGCCACTTCTATGCACAAAATTAAGTGCTGCAAAAATTTACAGGAACTTACTCTTTTCAAACGCACTTCATAAACTCATTTTAACCCATTCAAAAACACACCCTTGATCAAGTATATGAAACCAAACCCTTAAACACCTCAAAGTCCCCTAAACCACCATCCCTTCATGATTAAGGTGAGCTCCAAATATTTTTCCAACTCTCACAAACCTTCCACAACTTAATTTCACAAACTCATTTTAAAACCCTTTTAAAGACACATTCGAGCATAAGTACTCATAACTAAACCCAAACACCACCAACAAGAAGACACATCCTACTCGTCATTTTAACTAGCCTTCAAATATTGCAAGCATCGAAATACAAGATTTAACAACCTACTAATCTCATGCTATGCTTAAGACATATTATGACAATTATTAATTGTTACTTATACTTGCATAAACTTTAAACTTTTTTCAAATTACTTTATGCAGAGACATAGAGTAATATTTTTTTTTTTTTACACTTAACTGAACATAACCTGTATTTTGAAATCAACGAAGCCAATTGCGTAGACATAAAATAACCATAGACTAATAAGGGTATTCATATGGTAGTAATCAAAATAATTACCAATAAATATCGAAGGCTTATGATACAGTGAAATTTCCATAATTTATAATCATATCATAAATATCACAAATATATTGTAGTTATCAATACATAATCAATAATAATAAAAAAAAACATAACTTAATATAGTGTATTTTAACTATATATAAACATATCCTATATCCCAGTCAACATCTCTATGGAAAATGGGAAGAAGGAAGATCCCTTCTAATTAATGTCTTCAGCTCCTAACGCCTATGGCAAACAATAGCGGCAAAAATGTCTCCTAGAGGTTTCTGTCGGGGGTGCCATCCTTGTCTAAAGACGACACAAAAAGGAGATATGATGAATAAATATTTCTTAGTAGACTTCTATTTTTATACACTTGTGCCATCATTGTCGTCCCAGCCAATTCGAATTTATTTTAAAAGGGGTGAATCATATAATATGGTTCAATTATGGGATTTTAAAAAACTTGATTAACCAAAGTGGATTGCTTTTAAGACATACAATTTTATATTAGCATCATTCATGACATGTAAGGGAAATTGTAAATAACCCATGCTCATGGAATATGGCATAAACTTTCATGACATTGTACTCATGTAAATGACTCATGCTCATGTGATGTGACATAAACATTCATGGCATTGTATCACTACAAGATTTTCATGGAATACAGACAGATTTACAAACAGATTTTATAAGGTTTACAAATGGATTTTTCAATTATAGACATATTTACAGATGGAAACATGCCATCTATTATGTTCGCGACTATAAATATTACAGAAAGATTTATAAACAAATTTTTCCATTTCTAATTGGTAAAAAAGTTGTAAAATTAGTCCATTACAGATGATTTTTTTGTTTATATCATTATAGACGAAAAAATCTATTCGTAATAAAAGAAAAAAATAAAAAGAAAATTTTACCTCCACCGTATCATCGTCGCTGCCACCACGCACCGTCCATTGTTTCCAACAACCTACTTCCCCACACCATCCCAAACAAACCCAAATCTTTCCAACCCGATAGCCACATCCACCATGTGCCATCATAACAATGTGCTTTGTCGTGCCATCATGCCCTCCGCCGTGCAACCCCTAAAGGAAACAAAGCACCAATGTTCCTCCACATTAAAAATTGATAACTCAATGAAACTCACAACAAAAAAAGGTAGAAAATGAAAAAAATAAATCAATTAAAAGATAGAGAAGATTACCACAAACACAATGACACAAATCATTTGCAAAATAGAGGCTATGGTGACCAGCGGCGGCTCAAAGAAGGCCGACGATTTCTAACGCATAGAGAGAGAGAAGAGAAAGAACTGAAAAAAGAGAAATGGGAAAGAAGGAGGCACCGCATTTGTAGCCTCAATTATGACATTATAGACAGATTTTTCTATCTGTAAAGCCTTCAATGAAATGCATCGTTTCATTAAAGGCATTACAAATGGATTTTTTTTTGTCTGTAATCTTGAATTACAAATTACAAACGGATTTTCAAATAGGAAAATCTTTCTGTAATGTACACGTTAAATATACGCCTTAAATTTCAAATTATCGATGGATTTTTTTTCCCGTCTGTAATATATTGGACTTATTTTAAATCAATAATTTAAATAAAAATCTATCTATAAATCCATCTATAAATTTTTAAAGGTTTAATTACTTTGTAGGTCCCTTTTCCAATCAAGTTTCTATAGTTTAGAAGTTTTTAATTAGATCTCAATATTATATAAAATTTTCAATTGAGTCCCTGTGAGTAATAAATCAAATTGTCAATGAGTGGAACAATATTTAATGGTGATATTAGCTCTTACTGATAAATAAATAGTGTGCAATATATATGTACCTAGAGCATGTAGTTATAATATTCTCGACATGTAATATTTCTCCCATTGTGATTTGTAGTATTAAGGTCCCACCCATAGGATCCTCCAGGAAATAGAAGAGGATATTGTAATGGATCATAATATCCCTCAATTTCTCAAATTGTCCAGCACGGGTTTGCATCTTAATATCTCTTCAACATACCACTGATTCCATATATTCACCAACAATAATTGCTGTAACTTGTGAAGCAGTTGGGAGATAATACTGTGGTTGATTAGGAGGACGCTCTTTAATAAGAAGAGTACAATCAAGAATATCTGGTCGTAGTGCAAGTTGACATAATAAATGCATAAAGGAATTATAGAAATGGAGAATCTGTTGTAATTTGAAAACCAAAGTTTCGTGTAGCTCGGGATTTTCCATCATCCTATTTTGCAACTTCTGTTTAGTATCATATATGTATAATTACAAGAAACATGGTCTGGAACCCTCGTATGGAAAGAATCCACCTATATTATGATATATTGCTCCTTGTGCCTAGAAAGTATACATACCATGACCTATTAAGGATATTCTTTCATTAATGTGTACACCACATGAATTGAATGAAAATATGTAGTTGTAGCATCTAATATGTTTTCTAAAATGGTTCCCTTCTTTTGAAGGGTTTAGAAAAATATCGAGCAACTCTTGAGGAGCTGAGGATTTGCTTGTGGGGTGAAGATTTTTCCTCTAGAACAGCAAATATCAAATGATTTATGGTAAAACAATCTTGCATTGCAGTGAATACAGGTCCTTGGATTAGCCAATTGAGGAATGATCATTGTTACAACCCCAAGAAAATTTCTAGCACTTTCATGAGTTGCTCGAAAACTACGTCTCATACATGAATCATGGAGAATAGGTGCACCACTTATATGTGTTCAATAATTATTTTTATCTATTCAGTGTATGCATTATTTTAAAATACACTAGTGTAAAAGTAAAAAAAAAGAAACACAAATTAATAAATATAAGAATAAATGTATTGAACAATAATAATCAATGTATGGTGTTAAAAGAAATTTTTAATCAGTCAAAGAATAATAATTACTAAGGTAATTTACTAATCATTGTCATCATTGGCATAAACTCGGTTGTTGTTGGTCATGTTTATTCTCATATGTTCATTGAAATATTGTTGAGGCAAAATGGAAAGCGCCATTTACTTTTTAAAATATTAATTATTTTTTTTAATACATATAAAAGTTTGTGGCAATCCATTTATCATCTATATAATAAAAAAAATAGTAAATTCATTTATGGTTAGTACAAATTAAACTCATTAAAATAAATGTATGGTGTTAAAATAAAAAAATTTCTTTAACGTAGTCACAGTATTATGATTTTTAAAGTATTGTACTATCAGTTTATTCAAATACATTTAATCACAATTTTAATTTCAAAAGTAATTAAATTTTATTTGTCTGATAGCCTATATTTTCATTTGATTCAAGGACTATATGCAAACTGTGATAACTTCTAAAATATAATCTCATTTCCATATTCTGATTAAACAAAAACAATATTATAATACATCACATGTGATTTGATATACATCCATATAAGTTGTCATCTTCACCTTTAAATCACAGCACGCATCATGCGCCATAGTTTATCGGTGCATAAAAGAAATTGCCTAATATTCTAGTATTCTGTGTTATGACGTTTCTTGGAATTTGAATCTGAATCTTTTGGTTATCTCAAGGTGAAATTCTTAGTTTTATGTGCCGAGGAATTACACACTTTTTAAATACACAATTTAATTTGTGAAGAGAGAACTTTTCAAAATGATCCTGAGTCTTAGAACCACAACGAAAGTATAAAAATCTTGGAGATATATATGTACGTATGATAATAAATTTGATAGAATTAATTAATTTTGTTACGGTATATATGAGTACAGTATTTTTATTTAGTTATATAATTATTGTAAAATAAATTTGATTGCTATAAGTGCAGCATAAAAAATTTTAACTTTTAAAATATACTAAATTATTGAAAATAGATTGCTATTGTAAAAAAATACAGTAAAATTATTAACGTATTAGGTTTAAATTCCAGTCAAGTTATTTAGACACCAATTTTATTTTTCTGTTTACTTTTGTATTTCAATTTTTTTTTAATTGCTGTAGTAGGTGGGATATAAAGCCCTTAACAAAACCAATCCCGCCACGTTGAATTTCTTCTTGCAAAGCATAGATCATGAAAAAGCCACCTGGATACCTTTGTTGCAACATGTCTCACCAACATCCACCAACATCCAGCACCTATACTCTCAATAAATGAAACATAAAGCACCTCCGCATCAAAACAAAACGAAGCAGAGCAATCACAAATAAGTTCAGTGAAGCACCTAAAAAGGGGACACGTGTATTGCACCTCATGAAAAAGTAAAGCCACCTGTTATTGTCCTTCCTTATCCGTGGCAAGTATTAAGTTGGTTCCAAAGAACCTTTTCTATTCTATCGTTAGCATGGTTAGAGAATTCACTGCCAAAAATCCATGCGATACTATCGACAGATACTATCAACGGGCACAAAACCACCGATAATTATTAACAATATCTTCAACGGACTCTCGGCATTTTATGTTGTCGACCTTTTATTATTAATTTACACTATAGTCCATCGGTACACCTGTTGATAAATGATGACACCACTTAGCGCATATAATTTTCAATGAATTTACTAACAGATTATTTATATTTATATTTTATTCATTATTTCCATTAAATTATTGAAGGGTTATTTATGTTTTTATTTTATTTATTATTATCAATAAGTAATTAATATTTTGATTTTGATTTATCTTTTTATTTAATTACCGACATTTTTACCAATGGGTATTTTTAATTTTTTTTAAAATTTTGCTAGTTAGCACTTAATTCTTGGTATCCCCTAAGACTTATTGGTAATTATTGAATTGTGAAACACACTGTTTCACTTAAATTTACATATAGATATACCTATTGGTAACTCGCAGATATGTTTCCCCGCCTTCTTTTTTCTCATTTCTCTCTTCACTCTTTCTCTCTTCCTCCTCTGTTCCTCCGTCACCGCCTCCACTTCTTGCCACCATTCGCCGCCATCAAAGCTCCGTTTGCGAAAAGAAGACCATGATTATGATCTTAATATGCTAGTGAGCATTTTAATTGGTTTATTTTTTTTTTTATTTGGCTTAGTTTTCCATTCATTTGTGGGTGCCTATAGTGTTGTTTCTTAATACATTAGGGGTAATTATTATTATTATTTTATTAATGTAGGTCTTGTATTGACCTCTAGCACTGAGCTATTGACGTTGATGGTGGACATTGAGAGTAGTTTTTCATTTTTTTTCCCTTATTTTATTTTATAATTTGCATATATAAATTTTGACAATTATGTGAAATTAAACATTTGTTCATGTTTGATATTCAGGATTGGATTTTGTTCCATGCACAGAGCTAGCTTTTGGATTTTTTGTTTTTTTTCTCCACTATAGTTGAGATTAGTAACAAAGTCCTTGTTATTTATATTATTTAATATGTATGTAGGATACACACTTATATTTTCTAGAATAAAGTTGTAGGAAATGGGGATTGCATGTCTGGGGGGAAGGGCGTAGAGGTCTTTTCCCGACTTGTTTACATTGATTGCTGTGGGATTCTTTAATTTGTGTTTGTGGGGATTGCAGGATGCATGTTGTGGAGTTATAAGGGGAGCGCAATAGAACTATTTTTAGGATTATGTGAATTGTATGTAATTATTAAGATATGATGTAATTGTTTAATTATATCTATTCTGTTGTTGATATTTAATAATATCTATTATTGTTAAATTGACTGAAATTTCTGATGACAGAAGCTCATAATTTAAGAGGAGAAATGCTCTAAGGGGATTATGCTATCGAAATTTTGTGAAACTTTTGTTGAGGAAATAATATTATAATATTAAAATAATTGTATGAAAAATCTTTACGAAGCTATTAATGAGTTTAAAAGTAATAATTTGACGTCTTTAAAACATTAGTAGTTCTATGAATCCAACAATGCATTGGAATTTCTGATAACGGAAGCTCCTAATTTAAGGTGAGATGTTGTTGAAATTTTGTGAGACTTTTGTTAGGGAAAGAATATTATAATATTAAAAGTAATTGTATTAAAAAGCTTTAAAAAACACTTGATGAGTTTAAAAGTAATAATTTGATGTCTTTAAAACATTAGGAGTTCTATAAATTCAAAATGCATTGAAATTTCTGAGGACGAAAACTCCTAATTTAAGGAGACATGTTGTTGAAATTTTGTGAAATTTTTCTTAAAGAAATAATATTATAATATTAAAAGTAATTGCATTAAAAAGCTTTGAAAAACAATTGATGGACTTAAAAGTAATAATTTGATGTCTTTAAAAATTAAGAGTTCTATGCATTCAACAATAAACTGAAATTTCTGATGACGGAGTCTCTTAATTTAATGGGAGATGTTGTCGAATTAGTTATAAAAATATTTAGAAGAAATAACTATTCTTTGGAAAATAATATCACAAGAATGTTTTAGTTATAAAAAGTTGTTTTAAATTCAATATAAACTTATCCAAACATACATTTGGAAGTCTGTTCTCAAATTTATGAAAATCCATAAATTTTGAGAAGACTAAACATAAATTAGAGATAAATAGGATGAACAAATTAAATAATCAACTTCTAATTAAGCAGAGTATCATAAGAGGATTTCATTCCAAACATCAGGAACACCTGCTAGACACCAATCACTGTAATCGACAAAAGAAGTGCCATGGCCTATGTAGAAAGAAGGGTGACCATCTATCCTCAGCTGTATGAGCAAAGTGATGTCAAGCAATTCAGCAGGCTTTGCCGTGTTACTTATAATACTCTTCACAATGTCTTCACCAGGGGTTTGTGGCATTGTTGATCCTTGAATCAGTTGAGTTTAATTTGTCTCACACAGGCCTTCCCACTTGAATATGAAATTCAATGAGATAAAAAGGCAAAACTACATTGCCACTCTATTATAAATGACATTTGTTTTGAAAGGGTACTCCCCAATTTCAAAATATAAGTTATTTTTGGACTATGTGCATAAATTAAGGTAATGATTTGATTACGTTGATATTCTAAACAAATAAACAAAAGTAAAAGACAGTGGATATATTCCCTCCATTTTAAATTAATTATTTTTTTGGAGTTTCATTTTTTACTTCAAAATAATTGTCATTTTAGAATTTCAATAAAATATTAATTAATTTAAATCAATTTTATTTATGTACCAAAAAAATCAATCTGCGTTAAATTATGTAACATTTTTCTCTCTTTTCATCTCTCTTCTAATCAATCATAATTTTTTCTTTAAAAGACTAATTTAGTCTTTTAGTTTAAATTTTTCAAAAAGTCAAGACTTGTTAATGATTTTACTAATAAATCTGCAATAACCTTAAACAACAATTAATTTGAAATAGACTCCGCACATAACTCACGCGTATATGAGCTCTGATGTGATTTTCAATAAGAGTGGAATCAATTAATGAACAATTAAACGTATCATGGGAAGCAGCAATGCCAAGAAACGAAACTTTAGTCTTTGAACGATCAATGTTAGAATTGATCCATTTAGCCGAAGTGGTTAACCCAATCTTGAAAGCTTCCAAGTGATCCATGTCCATGATTAACTTATTGTCAATTTCAAAATAATCCCATATGTGAAACATTAAAATGTGGACTTTTTCATTGTTTTAGTATGGCTAGTAGAGAGGCAGACACCAACCTCGGAAGATTGGTTTACCCATACCTCCACCACATTCCCTTCCCGCACCTCCACCTCCATTCCTGCCACCACCACCCCTCCATTTAGGATGATGCGTGCCCACTTCTGGGTATGCTAGCCCCTACCTCCCCCTTGTCCCTGGTCACAGTCCATCCACAGTAGTGACCCCTCCCCCAGCCCTACCACTGCCCTAACTCCTAGCCCCACATCTCACTAGACTCCTACATCTTCGAGAGGGTCACTTGGGCCAGATGGTAGGTCACTTAGGGCTGATGATAGACTACTTCGCCAGATTAGACTTGATGTTGTAAAGATAGGTAAGTTTAAACATATTTTTTTTATTACATTCTAATTTTGCATTACGTATGATATTTAAAATATTTTTATTGTTTTTAATTTAGTTCATCTATGTAAAAGTTTTGCTCTATTTGTTGAGGGTCACCATAGGATCACGGAGGTTATACAGAGTAAGTATAACCATCGATGGGCCACTTCAACTGACATCCCACAAGATGTCAGGGAGATATGGTGGCAGGAATGTAAGGTAATTCTATGACTTATTCACCTTTGTTAAAATATATATGTTTATATTATTTAATTATATGATTATGATTACTTATGTGTTGTGAGTTCCATGTATGCAAAGGACATTTTACATTCTATCTGAGCATGAGCCTGCTATTAAGAGGGCTTGGAGGATTTGGTCCTCCAAGTGCTTGCGAGATATGTTCCACGATGTTTGCAAGGGGCAAATGAATAGCTTGTGACTGAAAGATGCCACCCTCAGCGAGCTATAGCACCATTGAGCCTCTAACCTGACTTTCAAGGATAGGTTGGACAAGGGGAGGACAAACCAGGCCTCACAAACAGTTGATGCATACTGGTGGGTCAAGCTCCAAGAAGGCACCTGTAAGCGTATGGTAAATCTTTGACCTTTCTATATATCATTAAATGCTAGTTTACTATATTTGAATTGTGGCAAATACTATATTTTTATGACTTTATTGTGTATATATGTGCAATCGAGGGACTTAAACTATACTCTGACCCAGGGAGAGCTCTTCCGGGAGACCTACACCCGAAAAGATAACACTACCAGAAAAAATGCTGTTACTGACAGATTTTTTGCCATTACCGATGAAAAATTATATTTTCGACGGATTTTGTCCACTGATAATAACACAGTCGGAAATCATTATCGACGGAATTACCAACGGATTTTTGTAAAAAAAATCCGTCTTACAAAAATCTGTCGATAATGTGCTCATGCAATTCATCAGGAAATTCGTCAGTTTTAAAAATTACCGACGGATTTTTTTCTATTACCGACGGAAAAATTCGTCGATAAATTATTAATTTAAATTGCAATTTTTTAATATAGGTATTTTACTGACGGAAAAATCCGTCGGTAATTTTTGAATTTTATAATTTCTTTATTTTTGTTTGTTAGTTTATTAACGGATTTTTTCGTAGGTAATCGTAAAATTTTTTATTCACTTTATCGAAGGAAAAATCCTTCGATAATTATAATTTTTTTAAAATAATTATTCTATAATTTGTGTATTACCTGATAATTTAAGAGTTTATTTTTAATTTAAAACTAATTATAAATAGATAAATATATTTAATAATAAAAAATAATAAAAAATTCCTAATAAATAATAAAAGCAAGGAATTTAAGTTCAAAATATAAAATAAATAAAAATGTCAGAAAGTATACAGACACAAATATAAAAAGTTTAACACATAACAAAGACATCATCTCTTTCATCTTCATCTCCATGGTCTTTTTCTTGTCCTCAATCTTCTTTTACATCATTAAAAGAAAAACCACAACCTAAGGTTGCAAGTGTCCAAACTACCATTCCAACTCCAATAAGTCTAAATGGATTCACACTGCAAAAATATAATAATTATGGAAAGGTTAAAATTTACAAAGTTAATGATAGCAAAGCAATAATAAATCACATAATGGTACAAGATGTATATGGAGCAGTAAAAATTAAAAAAAATAAACAATTGAAGCTTTCATGCTAAAACTTACATACAACGTATAATTTAGTGTGTTAAGTGTTTGGCCATAACCCTTATATCAAATGGAGAAAGCTATTTCATAAACAACTGTCATCACCTCTTTGCTAGAGGTGCAAATATTGGAGAAGCCACAAGAAGTCCAACCATAAAAGCAGATGATAGAACTCCATCCTGGAAATTGTTCAAGTTAAAATCCCCCCTACATGCAAGCAAAAACAAAACAACATTGTCAAAAAGGCAAAAACTAAATCACCAAAAAAAAAAAGGACAAAAACTCCAAGTTCTGAAATTTTAGTGCTGCTAGGTAAAAACTACAAGTTCTAAAAATTTAGTGCTGCATATTACAACATTGAAGGTCATGGCATGGAACACAAGGAAAAGCTCATACATGCAACAATTCTACATCTTGGTCGATGATACTTCTTTTGACAAGCATCCACAATACTAGAGAGGAAAAAGGTAGATTTCTCACCAAGATCTCAATTTCTGTCTCCCTTTATCATAGCAACTTAAATAAATCTAACAATAGAGCTTTTTCAATTCAAAAATGGTTTATTTCTCAAGGTCAGCTATACAGATGAATCCAACTCAATATAAATCCATGATGGCACCCTCTATTCTTATTTTGATCAAAGGCATTAGATTGATAAATGGGAATGGATTTGAGAACCACAGGCAACATGTTGCTATGGAGCATAACAAAAATATAAACCATGAATGAAGACAAAATTTGAAAAAATAACAACCAAGTGTGATGAAAATCAAACGCCATAAACATAAAAGAAGCATATCATATTGTAATCCGATTCCAGACGTGCATGTACCACCTTTGGTGCAAGTTCCTTGGCTTCCATGAATTACACCATTGCTCGCTATTGCTCCTTGGTCCAAATAGTTTAGTAAACTGATCACACATAACATAGCAAGTAACCTGCAAAAACAATGACAAAAGAGAATCAGAATTTCCAAATTCACATACGCATAATTTTTTTTTTTTCAAAATTCAACTTAAGCTACATCTAAATTGATCAAATACGAATATTATGATTCCCAACAATCCCAAACAACACAACACATTCTACTAAGGACAATTTAATAAAAAAAAATAGAAAAAACATAAATTTATTCCCCCTTATGTAAAAAACAAAAATCGAATGAAAAACTCAAACTTGCTCCCCCTTTCCCCCTTTCACGCAAAGGGCTTTGTGCAGGTGGGCTTCGTCGGTGGCCGGGGCTTCGCGCAGATGGACTTCACGAGTGGGGGCGTGCGGGTGCTGGCCGCTGGTTTGCAGAGGGTGATGCGCGGCATGCGAGAGTAGTGGCCGGCAGATCTCAACGTCGGAGAGAAAGACCAGATCACGGCAGCTCTTGTGGGTTTCCTCCGGCGGTGGTAGCACAAACGAAAAAGGAGCGCTTACCTCGAAGCAAGCACCGGGGGCAAGCGGACAGAACATCGCTTCGACAGGAGCTTCACGACGTGGTGCCTGTGGCCGCCGGAAGAGTGCCAGAGAGAAGGAAACGGCGGTCAGAGTGATACGGCGGCGATCAGAGCGATGTAACGACTACTAGAGCAACACGGTGAGAGAGAGAGAGAGAGAGATATATATATATATATATATCACTAAATTATCGACGGAAATTCAAATTACCGACGGAAAAAAAAACCGCTGGTAATAAACCCAGAACGCTATTCAATGTTTACCATTACCGGCAGATCCTGTTACCATTTCCGACGGAAATTTCTGTCGCTAAACCTGAAGAAAAAATTTTAAACTTAATTTTACCGACGGAAAAATCCGTCGGTAATTCAAATTTTTTAAAAAAATTGATTTACCGAAATTAATATTATCGACGGATTTTTTCCGTTGATAATATTAATTTCTAAAATAAATTTTTATAAAAAATTATCGATGGATTTTTTAGTCGGTAATATTGATTTTTGAATTAAATATAATTCATAATTGTTACCAACGGAAAAAATCTGTCGATAATTCGCGCTCCAAATGATATAAAATTTGTGCAAGATTTACCGACGAATTTATCGACGGAAAAATCCGTCGGTAATGACTAAAAACCAAATTTTTTGAATTTCTTGTTTTCCGTCAGTAAATCCATCAAAAATACCGATGGAAAAAATCCATCGGTAAAATCCATCGGTAACGTGGGTGTTTCTTGTAGTGTAAGGTGCGAGGGGACTCAGGAAAGGCCTGAGTAGATCCTTGCTCCGAGACCACTTATATAAGTTTCAATTTTGACATATTTTTACTTAATTTTTATTACTTTCTTCATTTACGTCATAATTATTGCTTACAATGTATTTTATCTTTTTTTCTTTGTAGCGTGAGTTCACAGATCTCTGTGAGCAACATAGACCTAGTACCAGACGCAACCAGGTGGCTGAGAATGGGCTCGATGCTAATATCCCTCCTCCTCCAAACGAGCTAGATGTCTGGGCCTAGGTGGTTGGAGGCTCATACAAAGGGCACATATATGGGATGGGGTGCTACCTTGATAGTAGATCCCATCCTCTCCTACTGGGTCCACTACTGGGGATGATGCCTTGAGGGAGCATGTGCATGCCCTCAACTAGGAGCTGTAGTAGCAGGCCCAACTCATACAGTAGTAGCAGCAAGCACAACTTTTTCAGCAACTCTAGGAGTAGGCAATAGTGGAGCAGTAGTAGTAGCATGAGAAGGCCAAGAAAGAAAAGATTAAGTTCAAGAAGATGTAGAAGAAGATGACTACTGATGTTATGAGCTTCTTTAGGGACATTTAAGCCTCAGGATCCTCTGGCTCTGGCAAGAAGCTCCCCCATATGCCACTCCTCTCCATTTTTAAGGGCTCCTCACCCTTCGATGGCGTAGATGACTCCGTTGGGTCTGATGATGATTCTGGCACCGACGACGTTGATGACAAGGACTTTAGCTAGTATTTCATTTTTGATATTTCATTCATTTATTGCACTTTGTATTTATGTTATTATGATACTTTATTTACTTATTGCATCATTTTGTTTATTTTATTATTTTTTGACTTAATATCTATATAATTGGTAATTGAATCATTATATTAAAAAAATAATTAAATACAATCCATAGTTTATATAGGCTCTCAAAGACATCAACCATTTAAAAAACATTTATTAAAATTTTATCGACGGGCAAAACCATCAGTAATTAATTATATTTTCAAATTAAATAATTTAAAAAAATACCAAACCTGTTGGAAATATTAACAATAATCGTCGGTGATATTAATTATCTGACGTCTTCTATGTTGCCTTTAATATAATTATACTGATTGATTTTAATTTTTTATAACCGTCGATACACTCGTAAAAAATTACCGACATCTGTAATAATAATATTCCATTGAAGGCCAAAAACTGATGGCCTGCACCCGTCGGTAAACTCATCCGTAAGATACTTACCCATTAAAAAACCCGTTGGAGTCACTCACATTTCTTGTAGTGAATACTAACTTCGTTGTAACAGTATATCATATATATAGCTTAATATTTTTTTCATTTATTGGAACTGATCGATAAGTTGCATACGCAACGAGAGACGCAAGCCACATGTGAGCTATATATGTTTGGAATGAAATTGGGTGAAATGAGATGAGAGAGAAGAAAAGTACAGCAAGTTCCAATGTTTGGATATAATAAAATTGGATATAATAAGATAAATGAAAATAATTCCACCCAATACCAATAGTTCACCATATTTCTAATTTTTTTCTTCGCCTAATTGTAAGAAATGTGATGGACTATAAACTTTTGACAATTTTTTTTTATAAAATTATTGCTTTATTCTCATGACTAGTATTATTCTATTCCAGCTTAAGGATATTATATGGATAAAAAAAACTTTTAATTATCTCATTCTGTTAGCATATCTAAACAATAGGATGACATATTTCTTCATTTCATTATTAAAATATTCAAACTATATAATAAAATAATTATATCATTACATTTCACTCTTCTTCATTGTATTCTACTCAAATCTACTTCAATACTTACCATCAATCTAAAAGAAGCGTGCCTTCCAAATTGAAGTCTCGCATAATCGATCCCATCTTATTTGGCCCACATTGCTTTAACTTATTGATCAAAAGTTGAGTTAACTAGTTACGTTAGATTAGTCAATTAATCAGTGTATATAGTTGGAGTTTGTTACTACTGTTTTGATACAAGTTAGTTACTCTCGTAACTTCTCTAGCATATAAGACCTTACGTCGATTCATTTCAACGAGAGAGTTGATTTCATCATTTCAATTCTCTGTCATATGGTAGTATCAATTTTTCCCTTCTTGTTGCGTTTTTCCTTAATCTTCTCACTCCTCTTGTTCATCCTTATTTTTTCTTCGTTCTCGAGCTCTCATATATGGCTGCCATTATTGTCGATCCACCATGAGAATGTGCAAGACCCTTCTACTTACTACTTCTCTTCATCCAAACGAAAGACCCTCTCTCATACTCGTTTCATCACCATTGAACAATTCCAACCACCACGATTGGTATTCGACAATAAAAAAGAGTCTCTTGTCCAAGAACAATTTGAAGTTTCTTGATCGCTTGATCTTGATGCCTAACACTGATGATCCTCTCTTTCCATTTTGGGAGTGTTGTAACACTCTCGTTTAGTCATGGATCACTCAACCTTGGTGCAGATATCGTTAGATGGACAAGGCTCCTATGAGTGTAAACGGGTTGATTTGGTTCAAAATTGAGTGAAAAATGGAACCAAATCAATCAAATTTAATTTAGTTGTTTGGTTTAGTTTTTTATTTTTAATTGTTCAACAAAAGCGAACTAAACTGAGCCAATCAATATCATGTTGAAATAAAAATATCAAAAAATGTTTTTACTTTTTAAAGTTCTTATTCTAATAATATTTAGGTTAAATTTTCTCTAGGTCTCTCAATTTTTTGGGACAATTTAAATAGATCCCTACACTTTTAAAATATATAATTAAAATATTTGTAATTAAAATATGCAATTAACTCTCTAGCCACAAACTTCCATTAAAGAATTGTTAAAAAAAAATGGAAGATTGCTATCTACATGTCGTTTGAATTGTAATGTGATCTCATCATATTAATTAATCTTAATCATCTTTCACACCACTTTTCTTTCCATTTTATTGTCTCACGCATTTGACTTTTCAGTTTCTCAAAACAATACAACACTTTCACCCAAGCAACCATTTTTACCCAATAGTCTAAAATCCACAACTCACTTGATTTTACCCAGCCACCATTTTTATATCTCAGACGCGATCTCATTTCTCCCTGCTGAACAATTTTTTTCGTGTTGTGCAAGCTGGAGGCGCGTGAGAAGAATCTTTGTGGTCCTATTGAGATTGAGGCAGTATCTCTGCCAATATTGCCAGACTTGATATTTTTGGGACTCTTGTAATATATCTGTTACGATATTATCACGATATATATAGCTTACTTTAGGAAACAATTAGCATTATTATTTGTATAGGTGATTTGTAAAGATTTTGTTCCAGTAATACTTACCGTGTGATTAGCGTAGGATTGAGGGAACTTTGTGCGTATATATATTCCACTAATTGTATTCCCAGACAACGAATTGCCCCGAATTTCTTCTTTTATGTCCCATAGCACAACACACCTGATGTAAGAATGTTATTTCCATGACACCCTTTATATTTGCCATGAAATTGCCACGTATGGCATTGGGGTTTATTTGTTAGTGTGTTTATTGTTTGGCTATTTGGTCCTTATCATGTTGGTTTGGCTCATTGTCCTATTATTATTACTTTGCAAACATTCTAGTTGCATATTTTTGTGACTATAAATAGTTGTGGATGGTTTGGCTCATTGGTGATTGATAGTGGCAGAAACATTGTTGGGCAAGTTATTTTGTGCACTTGTTAAATTGCACGAGAGATTATGACATTATTAAATAAAATCCTTCTGTTGAACTTGTCCTTATTTTAGAGGCTTGAAAAACTGAAGCTTGTTGTGTATAAATCAAATTTGGCTGAAACATGTTTCTTATAGAGGCGATCATGATTTCAACTCGTACTCGATAAGTGGTTTGATTTGCTTTAAAACTATAGCAAGTGCATATTCGAATACAATGAACCAGTTCTTTTTTCTTTTTTCTTTTTTTTTTTAAGGGAGAAACCACACAAATAGCATCTTGAAATATTCCATTTTTTTAACGGTCCTGTAACAGAAGTTTGGGGTAAGGAGTTAATTATAAATATTTTGAAAGTTTACGGACCTAATTATAACATTTAAAAAGTATAATAACTCATCGGTAATGTTTGGCGCTGCATAATGTGTGCTTATTACTAATTGGCTTACTGACAGGCAAGGAAATTTTAATGAGCCATAGTCGGTACACTCGTCGATAATTTATGATGCTAATTGGCACCACATGGTGCTCACTCAATACCAAATGTAGCTATTTTTATTTTTGTTTTATTTTACCGCGTGCATTATTTAAATAACAAAATTATTACTGACGAGATTATCAACTGTATTTTGAATTTTTCAATACATTGGCACGTGTATCTTGAAATTCCAAATGACTGTCAGCAAACCCGTTGGTAATTAGTGAATTAATGAAACACATTGTTTTATTAATTATTCCTCATGGCCACAATCCGTTGGTAACATGCACATATGGCACAAGATAAAACCCTCTGAAGTCACTTTACAAATCCATTTCTCTTTCTTCTCCCTCTTTGCCCACCACACATCCACAACCTACCACCACCGTTGGCTGCCGCTAGATCCTCATCCAGAAAATCGAGACCACTATTGTGATCTAGACATTTTTTTGGGGCATTTTAATCGATTTAGATTTTTAATTTAACTTAGCTTTTCTATTCATTATTATTGCTCAAGGTTTCAAGTTTTAAAACATTATATTGGAGATAGATTTTGATTGGCATTTTGTTAATTTAGGAGTTTTATTGGAGGCATCACTGACATTGTTGGAGGATTTGGATTGAATTGGTTTGGTTTTCTTTTTCTGTTTTTTTTTCATTTATTTTACTAATGAAAATAAATTGTGTTGGTTAACTTGTTGATTTAGGAGGTTTATTGGGATTGCTTTGTAGGTTACGGGCTTAATTGTTATTACTCCTTAATTTTGTTATGATTATTCTTTATAACTGATTGTTATCTTATTTGCAGCGTGAGTATATAGAGCAGCTAGAGCAAGCATAGATACAACGGGAGGAGGCTGGGCCCGATGCTAACATTCCTCTTATTATTAAAGAATAATTTTTAAAGAAATTTGAAAATAGAAAATAAATACATTGTAGACTTAGAAGAAAGAAGATATAAAGGTGGTGGATGATAAAGGAAAAAAGAGCAAGAGATTCACTATTTTTCTATCTTTTCACTTTTCTATTATTCACACCAATGTCATTTTTTCAAGAGCAAATAAGCTCATTCCTATATAAAGTAACACCCTCACCCTAAAATCACTTAGCGCAGAAGTGAATGATAAGAAAATAAACCAATCTTAATTCATGATGTAATCAAATCATCTCTTTCAAAAACTTAAATCGATAGGCAAATGTACATAAATAATTTTATATCTAATACATCTTGTTATTCAAATGTCTCTTTTAGACTTAAATGTAAACTTTTTTTTTAAATATATAATAAAGGATATCAATATTCAAATCGGTTATCACTTGGCTACCATATCATTAAACTATATATCTTTCCCAAAAGCATGTAGGACATGAAAAATGAAAACACAAATAATTTTACATCTAACGGTGTTGCATTCCTTCAAATCTACTTATAAAAAGAGCATTGTGGTTGCTTGCTCTTCCTCACAACTTGCTAAACAAATCGAGAGATATTATAGTGAGAGAAATAGAGAGATAGAATTGAACAAGAAGCTACTGGCCAAGGTTGAAGTGTTGCTTTTCCCTTTGGGACTCACATCAACTATGGTGGTAGCTATGATCTAAGCCTCATCATTGAAGTGCTAACTTGTAAATGTAAATAGAAAACATGTGCACTAGAATGGTTAGTTAGTTAGCTTGCTAACTCAGCAATAACTTGTTACTATTAGTTTTCAATCAAGTGTGTTGAGCAAGCTACTCATCACACATATATAAAGTATGTTAGCTCAATCTTTTTGTAAATGAAAATTAGTTTCTGAAATCCATTTTAGTTGCAATGTAACAAGTACTCTCTACAATTGTCTCTTCATTTCCCTTTCACATGGTATCATCGAGTTCCTCATAGATCCTGGAACTTTCTTCGAGCTTCCTTGCATTCACCCATGGCGGCTCCAATATCTTCAACTTTAGAACCACTTCAATCGATGCCAAATATTGTGCCTCCATCTTCAACTTAAGCCTGTGTTAATTTCAATCCTAACACTAGCATCAAGCTGAATGATAAGAATTATCTGCTATAGGAGCAGCAAATCAGTTTTGCGATAAGAGGCAATCAATTACAACACTTCATTGATGGACAGCTATAGATGCTACTACCGATGCTGAGAATTTAGCCTTCACACAGTAGGAATAGCAAGACAAACTACTTGCAACCTGGCTCCTATCCACACTTGGAGATCTCATGATAGCTAGAGTCATTGGCTGCATAACCTCTTCTCAAATATGGGAGCAGATTTGAATCTACTATGCTACCAACACTCGAGCCAAGGTGCGCCAATTTAAGCATGAACTTAGGCATGTTAAGAAAGAAAATCTACCTATGAATGAAGATATCCTTCATATTGAATGTCTAGTTGATGCTCTAGCTTCAATAGGTTATCCTATTATGCTACAAGATTATCTTGATGCAATTTTAGATGGCCTCACCGATGAATATGCAACACTAGTAATGTTTGTAACTACTAGATTTGATCCAGTAACCATACCCGAACTGGAATCTTTGCTACTAACTCATGAAGCTAGGCTAGATATTGTGGCAAAAGAAAACTTATCTAATAATATGTCTAGCAATGTTGCACACCTACCTGTTAAGGAGTCAAAAGAGACTCAAAATAAGGAAAATTGACCCCCACCTTTCCGTGGTAGAAGATTTGGTAATAGAGGTGGCAGATTCGATTATAGAGGTGGAGGTTGTGTTTGAGGTGGTAGAAGACCCTATGTAACTTGTCAAGTGTGTCTCAAGAATGGCCACTCAGCCTATAATTGCTACTACTAGTTTGACTACAACTACCTTCCTCGTCAAGGTTCGGAACCAACTATTCCCCCTGGCTTTGGACTTCACAGTGCTCACATGGCTGCTATACCAACCACTCCTCAAATACTCAGTGACAAGTCTTGGTTTCCTAACTCTAGAGCTACCAACCACATGATAGCAGATCGTGAAAATCTAGTGTAGAGATAAAAGTACAATAGTTCAGAAAGGCTCTTTGTGGGAAATGGAATAGGTCTGCATATTGCACACACAGGCACATCTAACTTCACCTCACCAAGCACACTTCACAAGACATTCACATTACACAATTTACTGCATGTACCTTTAATCACAAAGAATCTGTTAAGTGTTAGCTAATTTGCTCATGACAATGGCATTTTCTTTGAATTTCACCCCTACAACTGTTATGTGAAATCATAGAGTACCCAAGAAGTTCTATTGGAGGGCTTGACCAATTCTGAAGGGCTCTATTCCTTTGGCAACATGAAATTCAAAGCTCCAAATAATGCTGTAATTTCACCAATTACAAACTTAGCAGCTGCTCACTCAGCCACCTTAAATAAATATAATAATGCAAAGCTATGGCGTTTGCGCTTTAGGACACCTACAATTTCCTTCAGTTTGTAGAATTTTAAAAGCAAATGTCATTGTTGTAAATGATGATGGAAAAACCACTGTATGTCATGATTGTGCCTGTGCTAAGTCCTATAGACTTTCTTCTTGTGCATCAGATGAAATTTACAACTCTCCACTTGATTTAGTGGTAGTGAATTTACCGGGACCAGCCCCCATTGTGTCCTCAAATGCATATCATATTATCTCTCCCTAGTTGATTTGTACTCTCGATATACATGGATATTTTTTCTTAAGCACAAATCAGATGCCTTGCAAGCCTTCCTCCAATTTATGGCTAAAGTAGAACTCCAATTTGCTCAGAAAACTAAATCCCTACAAATAGATTGGGGTGGAGAATTTCAAGTTTTTAAGCCATTCCTTCAACAATTTAGTACACATCACAGAATTATCTGTCCATATATATACCACCAAAATGGAGTCATTGAAAGAAACATAGACATATAATGGAGACTAAGCTAGCAATGCTTTCAACAGCTTCCATGCCTGTCATTTTCTGGGATGAAACATGCCGCATTGTAATGTACCCTATCAATCATATGCCAGTTGCACATATCAAGTTTGAGGTCCCTTACTCAGTCCTATTCTATACCAAACCTGACTACACTTGGCTTCATGTGTTTGGCTGTGCTTGCTTGCCCTATCTAAGACCTTATAATTCTAACAAACTTCAGCCTAAAAGTGTGAAATACTCGTTTCTAGGATATAACCCAAGTCATCATAGCTATAAATGCCTAGCCCCCACAGGCAGAGTATACATCTCCAAGGATGTCATCTTTGATGAATTCAACTTTCCTTTTGCCACTATTTCACCTAACTTTGGTGACCCCACTCTCACCTCCTATCCACACAAAGCCCGCACCACTAGTGCAATCCTAACCCCTGCATAGCCCCTAACCTATGTACTCTAACCTACACCCGCTCCCTTTAACACTACTCCACCTAATGCCACATAGTCCACATTTAATGCCACATAGTCCGCGACTGAACCAATCCCACCACCTTTTGATTTCACTACAAACCCAACTACATATCTCACTACTTCAATTACTCTTTCCGCTATCCCTCAACCTTTCCTAACTAACAGCCATCCCATGATTACTCACTCTAAAATGGTATTCTTAAGCCAAAAGCATTTCTCATTGAAACTGAACCCAAGTCAGTCAAATCTGTTCTTCGTTCTTCAAATTGGAAAGTAGCTATGCAAGCTAAATATGATGCCTTGCTAGCTAATGGAACTTGGCGCCTAACACATCTACCCCCAACAAGAACCTAATTGGCTGCAAGTGGGTGTTCCAAGTCAAGCAAAACCCATATGGAAGTGTCTACAAATACAAAGATAGACTTGTTGCCAAGAGGTTCCATCAACAGCTGGGACATGATTTCACTGAAACCTTCTCCCCAGTCATCAAACCAGTCACCATTCGCATTATTCTCACAATTGCTCTAACAAAAGGTTGGTTCATTCAACAACCTGATGTTAATAATGCGTTCTTAAATAGCAATCTTAAAGAGGACATATACATAGTATAGCCCCCTAGCTTTGAGGCTTCTAACAAGCCCCTTGTGTGCAAACTGCAAAGGGTAATTTATGGACTCAAACAAGCCCCTCAAGCTTGGTATGAGAAACTAAGCATGACCTAGATAAAATTAGAGTTTCAAGAAAGCAAGCGTGACCCTTCTTTATATATCAAACACTCCTCTAAGTCGATCACATATGTCTGCATATACGTTGACGACATACTCATCATAAGGAGCTCCACTCCATACATCAAGCCTTTATTATCAAAACTTCATGCTGAATTGACCTTAAAGATATGGGTAATCTCGACTTTTTTCTTGGGATAAAGGTTGAATAGTATATTACAGATATGCGAGCAAAAGTAAACATGGAACAAGCCAATGGGCTTCCAACTCCCATGGCCTCCTCTACCAAATTGAGCAAAGTGGGCTTTGATGTATTTGAAGATGCCACTTTTATCGCTCAGTTGTTAGCGCTCCAGTACGCCACCATTACACCCCCTGATCTTACATTTGTGGTAAACAAAGTTTGTCAATTTATGTCAGCTCCTTTAACCTAACCTTGGCAAGCTGTTAAGCATATCCTCCGATATCTTTCCCACACACAACATTATAGTCTTCATCTTGCCTCTCCACCTAACTTCTCAATCACTGCCTATTGTGATGCTGACTGGGGTAGTGAACCCGATGATCGCCGCTCCACCTCGGGCGCATGCATTTTTTCTTGGGCCCAATCTGGTCTTATGATGGTCTCGCAAGCAACATGTTGTTGCTTACTCTAGCACTGAAGCATAATATCGAAGGCTAGCAAGTACAGTTGCAGAGCTTTTATGGATCCAATCTCTCCTCACTGAATTGAAACTGACTACAACAATCCTTCTGATACTATGTGACAACCTTAGTACCATTCAACTTTCTAAGAACCCCGTACTCCATACCTGCATCAAGGATATAGAGCTAGATATTCACTTTGTTAGAGGCAAGGTCATCTATGGTGTTGTCAACATTCAACATGTCCCTAACTCTTTACAACTTGCAAATGGACTCACCAAACCATTACCTCAAACCTCATTTGGTTAATTTCGTTCCAAGCTTCATGTGCTTCCAGTGTTTGCCCCTTCAGCTTGCGAGGGGATGTAAATGTAAATAGAAAACATGTGCATTAGAATAGGTAGTTAGTTAGCTTGCTGTCTCAACAATAGTTTGTTACTGTTAGTTTTCAATCAAGTGTGTTAAGCTAGCTACTCATCACACATATATAAAGTTTGTTAGCTCAATCTCTCTGTAAGTGAAAATTAGTTTTTGAAACTCATTTCAATTGCAATGCATCAAGTACTCTCTACAATTGTCTCTTCTTTTCCCTTTCACATAACCAAAGGTGATGGTGGGAATTACTTTGTGAAATACTGGAATCCACAATCATGGGCCATAGCATGCTGTGACAAATGCTATTGCACAAATTCAGTCCCACCCATATGCCATTGTGCTTATGTTGGGGAAACATGCCACTTAGCTTGCAAATAGTGCATGTGCACAAGGTCAATGCCTCTGAAGTGTCGTTGCGTTGATGACACCACCTTTTACTATGAAACTTGTAGCTCTTCTAAAGCTAAAGCTCACTAAGAACGATCAAGTTCCAGTAACTATGCATATCATATGATGTGTGAGACAAGGTCACTTGTATTAGGCTTTGTTTTCATGTATGGAAATGCTTAAATAATATTGATGGAATGAAAAGCAATTTGGCCTCGTGCATTTTGTTTTGTGCAAAATGCTAGTCAAGAAGTGTTTGTTTTATCATATGCTGTTATGTTTCAACTTAATTTATGCTTTGATATAATTCAGTTCTGCAAAATTGATCTTGTTCAAATTTTCCAGTTGCTTAATATTTGTTTACTTGTTTTTCAAAAGTATGAGATCTATAATTGATTTTGACAGAATCAAAATATTTTCTTACTTTTACTGTTCACAATACTATTAATTTCAGTGAAATCATTTTTCATATCAAACTACCAAATATAAATTGTTTTTAATTTGAATCAATTGTAATAAAATCCATGGAAGAGAAAATCGGACCGGACCGGTCGGTCCGACCGGTTCGACCGGGAACCGGTCACCTGGCCGGTCCAGTTAACCCCTCAAAATCGGAGGAAGTCAAAACCGGTCTAAACCGGGAAAAACCAGGAAAATCGGTGAACCGGACCGGTCGAACCGATCCGGAGACTTTGAAATTATTTATTTTTTTTTTTGGTTTTGAAGCTTAAATATTGATATTTTGTGACAGTCATAGAGCAAAAATGAAGAAAATGGAACCAAAAAATGGTACTAACAAAGATTATTGGATTATATATATATATATTGGTTTCGAAACATAAATACTGATATTTTGTGATAGTCACAGAGCAAAAATGAAGAAAATGGAACCAAAGAATGACACTAACAAAGATTGTTGGATTATAAACCTATGAATATTTTTTTTTTGTGTTGATTATGTTAATATTAATGATTTAATATATTTTTTATATTCTAATTAATCATATGTCTATATTTAAATATATATTTTATTGTATTCCGGTTCAACTCCGGTTGAACCGGTCGGACCTCTAAACCTTTAAACCAGTACCTTGACCGGTTCGATGCCCGGTCCGGTTTTCTCTTCCTTGATAAAATCAATTTCATGTGTGTGTGTGTATATATATATACACTCACACACACACACATACAAACACAAAAAAGAACACACACTACATCCATAAAATTGTCTAGTTTAGAACCTTTAACTAATGGTTTATCTCTTCCAGCATGTTTTTGTTTGCAAAGGTGACTAATTTTGCCAATCAGTGTACTATACCATAGTTGAGTAAAAGCAAATTAACTTACCAGTCGTTGTGCCAAATGAAGCTAAAGAGCAATTAGAAAACCAAAATAACAATTTTTAAAAAGGTATACTGTGCATATCACTTTTGTGGACTCAAATGGTTAGTATTTTGAAGAGATGTAAACACGTGGGTTAGGTGTTTTGACATTTTGACTTTGAATTGAGCTATATTTACTTTGAACTATCGTTGTTCTTCATTCTCTTGTATTTTGCTTCTCTCCATATTTTTGGAGAGTATGAGAATGTTTCAATTATAGAAAAACAAAAGAGAAAAGATGTAGTGTAGGCCAACTTTATAAGAATGGTATGAGAAAAGGAAGTTTACTGGCATCAAATAGCTTGCGATAATAGCTTACTAGCATCCAATCTTCAACGCCTAGGCATCCATGATGAGTAGAAATTTGTTTTCTCCATTTAAAAGTGAAACAAAAGGGCCTTTCAAGTTATCAAAGTGTTGAGCCAGTAGAGGCATATAAAGGGAGCTCAAAAGTCTAACCTAAGCAGGATGAGGAGGACTGAAGGGTAAAATCTATTAGGTACTAGAGTTATGGAAACATAACAAAGTAACTAAAATAGAGTTGAAAGAATTGGAATTGACATAGAATATTTATGTGGAAAACCCCCTAATGATGAGGGAAAAACTACCGACAAGACCAAGAAAGATTTTCACTATATGAAAGATAAAATTTACACCTTTCTCTAAATATAAGGAAAGAACAATAATACCCTCTCTTATACTAGGAGAATACACCTTTCTATAAAAAAAGGAGAAACTCTCATCAGACATTATGTATATTTTTCTCTTTACTATGGAAGCTTTTTGTTGTTGTAATGCTTATATTGATGGAGGAGGCCTTTATTTATAGGAGAGAACCTCCTATTCTTGTGTCCAAATTTTCCTTTGTTAGGTGCACTGAGAATTTGGTGTAGTAATAGTTGACCACAGTGCCTCCGTTAGGTGCTGCCCTTTTTAACAATTCAAAAGCCAACAAAAGTGGCTTTACCTACTATGACACGTTCACAATCTCATACTTAAAGTCACTTTTGATGAGCTTTTAAACCCTTTTCTCATCTTGTCGATTCCATACTGCCTACGTTTCTTATAGGCCATTAGAAGATCTACACCATTTAAACTTGTCAGTGTTGATTGGCGTTGTCATGACTCTGCTAGATTGTCTTTAATGTGAATATTCTTCATATCCACATTCCCTTTTCTATCACTTCTCGAATAAAATGATATTGAACACCTATGTACTTTGTCCTGGAATGAAAGACTGGATTCCTTGCAATGTACAAGGCACTCTAACTGTCACAACACATTGTAATCTTTAACTATTTGTGCCCAAGTTCCTCTATTAACCTTTGAATCTAAATAGTTTCCTTAGACACTTGTATAGCTGCCATATATTCAGCCTCTGTAGTAGATAGAGCTACAACAGTTTGTAACTTTGATAACCAGCTCACAACTCTGCCTGTAAGCGTGAACACATAGCCTGTAGTAGATTTCCTTTTATCAAGATCACCTCTGAATCAATATATTTTCTGATAATAAACTCTGATTCTCCAAAACATAGTGTAGCACCTGAGATTGCTCTAATATATCTTATGATCCTCTTTACAGCATTCCAATGCTCATTTCCTAGATCTACCATAAATCGAGTGACCACTCCAATTGCTTGAGCAATATCTGGCCTGGTACAAATCATGGCATACATAAGGCTTCCCATTGCTGATGCATATGGTACTCGAGACATTTCCATCCTCTCTGCTTCATTGCTAGGACATATACCTGAGGATAATTTGTAATTCACAAGAAGTGGGGTTGAGACTGGCTTATAATCTTACATGTTGAAGCGCCATAAGATTTTCATCAAATAATTCTTCTGTGAAAGCTAGATCTTCTGATCCTTTTTGTCTTAGTGAATTTGCATATCTAAAATCTTGTTTCTGGGTCCCAAGTCCTTCATATCAAATTCCCTAGCTAACTATGCCTTCAATTCCTGGATTCAATCTTTTTTGGGGTCTACCACCAACATGTTAACCACGTACAATAACAGAATGATGAAAACATTGCTACCAAACATCTTGTAGTATGAATAATGGCTTGGACTCATTCTATTGTATCTAAGGTGAATTATGAAGGAGTCAAATCTCCTGTACCATCACCTTGGTGCCTACTTTAAACCGTATAAAGATTTGGTCAATCTAGAAACCAAGTTTTCTTTTCTTTTTTCCTCAAAGCCTTCTGGTTGGAGTACATATATCTCCTCTTCAAGTTCTCCGTGAAGAAAAGCAGTTTTCACATCTAACTACTCAAGATGTAAATCACATGTAGCACACATAGCCAACACTACTCTGATAGTGGTAAGTCTGACAAATAGAGAAGACATCTCGTTTAAATCAATACCTTCCTGCTAAGTAAATCCTTTTACCACTAGTCTTGCACGATATCTTTTCACTCGATCATTGCCATCTCATTTGATCTTATAGACCCATTTATTACCAATGGCTTTTCAACCTTTTGGAAGTGCAACAAGTTCCTATGTCTTGTTCCTATGCAAGGCCTCCATTTCTTCTTGCATTACTACCATCCATAGAGAAGCATCTGGACTACTCAAAGCCTCCTGAAAGGTTTATGGCTCTTCTTCTTCTGTTAGAAGACAAAATGTATTGTGCCTTGTCATAACATAGTTTGAATGCCATGATGATGGCTTTATCTGGCTTGTTGATTGCCTAACTTCCGTATCCTTGGCCTCAATGGTACTTGTTCATCATGCTCTGGTTCTGTTTCAGAATCATATTCTCTAGATTTCTTATCTATCTAAACCGTAGTTGTCTCTTTAACAATGCTATTATTTCTTTCTTCACTTTCATTTTCTGTAAATATAACATCCCTACTAGCAATAACTTTGCGGGCAGTGGTATCCCATATGCGATACCCCTTTACACCATTAGCATAGCCAAGAATATACATTTCTTGGACTTCGGGTCCAACTTTGTTCTTTCTTGGGAGTTTTACATCACATATCCCAAACATTCGAACACTTGTAGAGAAAAATAATTTGTCGGCTTGCCATTCCACATATCCTTGGTGTCTTTAAACCAATTACAGTTGATAGCGATTGATTAATCACGTAACAAGTAGTTTTGACTGCTTCTGCCCAAAAAGACTTGGCTAAACTTGTTATTCTCAGCATAACTCTTGTTCTCTCTAGGAGAGTCCTATTCATCTGCTCTGCTACATCATTTTGCTAAGGTGTATGTGCAACTATAAATTGCCTTTGAATACGTTTATGCTTGTAAAATGCTAGAAAATCCCCATATGTATATTTTCCTTCATGTCTGTCCTCAAACACTTGATCATTTTCCCAGATTCAAGTTCCACTATTTCTTTGAAGTCTTTGAATATTGAAAACACATCTGACTTCTTCTTGATTGGGTACACCCATAGTCTCCTAGAGTAATCATCAATGAATGATATAAAATATTTTGTACCTCATGGGGACATTTCTAGTGACTGCCACACATAAAAATGAATCAAATCTAGAATGTGCTTACTTCAAGCAGTTGACCTACCAAACTCCAATCTATGCTGCTTGCTTGTAACACAGTGCTCACAAAATAGTAAGTTCACCAATTTAAGCCTAGGAATGAGATTACGTTCCACAAGAACATTCAAACCAAGTTTCGACATGTGACCCAGTTTGCAATGCCACATCATTATCATTTCTTTTTGACTTGCTAATGCAACTTATGCATATGCCTCATGCAATGTATCTCCTTGAAGCCTATATAGATTTTTCGTGATTTTTCTGCATTCATCACCATAAGAGCACCTTTAACA
Source organism: Dalbergia cultrata (assembly GCA_031216105.1). NCBI lineage: Eukaryota > Viridiplantae > Streptophyta > Magnoliopsida > Fabales > Fabaceae > Dalbergia > Dalbergia cultrata. The sequence goes on along the minus strand of CM062353.1, from coordinate 20,307,968 downwards.
ACTTTTAAGATCCCACCTTCAGTATAGGTCTTGCACCTGAGGCCATCCAATTGCCCAATAGACAACATATTCTTCTTCAAGCCCTTCACGTGTCACACTCCTTGAATTGTTCGAATGGTACCATCAAATATTTTTATTTTGATGGTACCAACACCAGTAATTTCTAAGGCATGATCATCTCCCATGAACACGGATCCTTTTAATACAGAATCGTAACTATTAAACTGGTCATGATGTGGAGTCATGTGCCATGTTGCTCCTAAATCCATTATCCAAATATCAGTAAGCCGTTTACCGCCTCTAGAACCAATTGCTGCTTTACTGAATAGGATTTCTCCATCCTCAGAGGTATTTGCAACACATCCTTAAGATGTTGATGCTTATAGAGCTTTATCTGTATTCTTCTTATTATTTTGACAATTTTCTTTAAGTGCCCTCTCATGCCACAACTGTAGCATTTGAAATTTTTTCTTCTTCTTGACTTTGATCTACTTCGACCATGACTCACACTGGAGTCATGCTCTATTAATCTCCCTCTCATCACTGACAATGTATCTACTTACTTTGACCTTTCTAATTTATCTTCCTTATTCTTGCCCTTAGACTCTTCTTCAAAAATGGCATCGACGACATCATCAAAGAATAGATAATCGCCGATATTATTATTTGTAATGTTGATGATGAGTTGATCATATGAGTCAGGTGGACTTTGAAGTAGAAGCTCCGCACGTTCATTATCTACTATTTTATAGTCTGATGCTGTAAGCTGGGAGAATAACGTAGTCAGATTGTTGATGTGGCCTATCACCGACGTGGACTCACTCATTCGAAGAGTATACAACCTCCTCTTTAAAAATATTCTATTGTGAAATGATTTGGCCTCGTATAATTTGGCAAGAGCATCCCAGATCTCCCTTGTTGTCTTCTTTTCTGCAACATTGGACAATACTAAATTTGTCATTACAAGATGCAAATTGGCAACAGCATTATCATCTATTTCCTTCCACTTTTCATCAGTAACTTCGATAATTCTGCCTTCAATTGCTGGTAAGCAATTGTCCTTCCTTCATATTGCCTTTATCTTCAATTTTCATAGGAGAAAATTATTCATATTGAACTTATCAAACTCAAATTTTGCTGTCATGGTGTTTAGCGGGATCTATTTCTCTTCTGGACCGTTCACTTTTTTTTTTTTTTAAATTTCAACCATGAATAGTATTGTATGCGTGAATAGTATCATATAGGTGAATAGTACCATAGACGTATATGCAACAAATCCAGTACACGTATACAAGTATACAACTACACATATGAACAGTGACCATAATAATAACCTACAACATGGACTATAACTTGTGGCTCTGATACCTCTATTGGGTGCTAGAGTTATAGAAACAAACAATGCAACTAAAATAATGTTGAGAGAATTGGAACTGACACAAAATATTTACGTGGAAAATCCTCTAATGATGAGAGAAAAACCACAGGCAAGACTAAGAAAGATATTGATGGAGGAGGCCTTTATTTATAGGAGAGAACCTCCCCCTCTTATGTCCAAATTTTCCTCTATTGGGTGCACCGAGAATTTGGTGTAGTAATAGTTGACCATAGTGCCTCCGTTAGGTGTTGCCCTTTTTGACAATTCAAAAGCCAACAAAAGTGGCATTACGTGCTATGACACGTTCACAAAATCACTCCAAATCTTGGGTTTATCATGAGTTTTCTCTATGTATTTTGTTTTGTTTGTTTTCTTTTTCTATTGTGTGTGGCTAAACTTTTTGGTTAGAGTGATGATGTAACTTGATTTGAATGATATAATATTTGCTTGTTAGCTTGGTTCAAGTTTCTTTTTCTTCATCTCAAGTGTTTATAATTTTTTTAATGATTTGTATAAAGTGAAAACTCATTCCTTGATTTAGGATTCATATATTGGATTGAAAAATTCATATATATGCTAACTCATATGATGAATACCATGATTGGTTTCTATCTAGAAATAGATCCAATTGATTGTGTGGTTGTTGGAAATTTTAATATATATTGTGAAACCCTTTTGCCCATTAGAATTGTTTTAAAAAATTTGGGAATTTCAAGAAGTTAGAGGGGGATTAATAAGCTAAGAAATTAATTATTGACCAATTTGGAAATTCAACTATCAAGTGGAAATTAAAACTTGGTTGATTAAGAAACTAAAAGTTCATTGAAAAGAGTCAAGTGACCCTTGCTATCTTAATTTCTTATTTCTTTTTATGTTTAGCATTCTTTGTTTAATAACAAAATTCACAAAAAAAATTTAATAGCTAGTCATTTTTCATAGTTCTGTTCAACCCAAAAATTTAGAAAAATCTAATCAGGAACTGAATTGATAAACTATTTTTTGATACAACCAATCCTTGTGGGATTCTACTCATATTTACTTTATATTAGTTGAATGATTCGATGTACTTGCTAAGAGATCGTCATAGTGCACTACAATAAACTATTAAAAACTTTTGAAGGTCGATGGTGTTTGAGTATTTATATTAAATTTATTTTTACTTAGATAATTAAATTTAAAATAAATTCTATGATTTCAATATCAATAAATCAAATTGCATATTGTTATTATTATTATATTAATAATAATAAAATTATATATTTCTTAAATTTATGAAGAGTATTTAAAAGTTAAATTAAAATAATATATTTATTCTTTATTTCAATGAGGATGTATGTGTCATTTTAATGTAATTTTCACTTTGTTTTTTTCTTTCATTTTCTCCTCACCCAATATATAGAGTGAAAACATATTCTTTCCTTAATTTTTTTTCATTTTCTTTTCTTTAATTTTTTTCTCTCATTTTCTCTTCACATCCAAACAAACTATTACTTGAACCTCCCCCCTTTATTCAAATTGTGTGTGGTGTGTGTTAGAATATGACTCAAACTTTTGGAGATGAAATAAAATAATATTTAGACTAGAATTGGATGAAGCCTGCTCTTATTTACTCTTAATTGTGAAAGATATATTGACACTTTATTTTTTTATATTTGAATCCTTTATAATAATGGTGGGATCATAAAGTAAAAATGTGAGAGTTAGATTTGAATTATTTGATATGTAGGACTTACATATAATGCAAATGATTAATTTAAAAGTGATTAATTTATCATTTTATCACTTTATAACCACAATTCACTTTAGAGGTCTAAATCTTAATTTTTAATCAAACAAAGATTTTTAAATTATTGAAAACATGGTTATTCATTTTTTATATTTTGGGTATTGATGTGAAATTATCATACATATTAAATTTTATTATTGTTATTATTATTTGCATCAACGCACAAAAATATATAAAAAGAATAAACTATAAATACGTTTATGTATATTATTATATTAAGAGTTTAATTTTAATACACTATAAATTTTACACTTTATCCAATCACATTTTGCTCCATTAGCAAATATGTTTTTCTCTCTTTCACTACTTTGAAAATCATACAAATAAGAGGAATTATTTGGATAATAGTGCATAGAAATTAAATCACTGTAGAGTTTAATTTTAATGCATTATCAATATAAAATATTTTTATATAAAAATTGGCTGTATTTATTAGCAAATTATTATCTATATATTTTTTTCAACTACAATTTTTTTAATTTAATTTGTATATATTGATAGTATAAAATTTTTTTATATAGTTATTCAATTAAATTATTTTATTTATATATAACTTTTAAAGTAGTGAAGAAAAGACTTAACTATGCTTATAGATGTGAGAAAATATAATTGGATGAAAGTGAAAAAAAAAAATACTTTACAAGGACAAAACACTATATAGTTAAATAATATCAACAACAAATTTGGGTTTTTACTTTCATACCTATGGGTATCAATATTTTTGTGTAATCAAGAGTTATGACTTAATATTTGATTCTATAGATTTCAAAAGATTTGAAGTATTGGGATATGATTTTTAACCACAAATTTGAAAAAAAAAAAAAACTGTTATCATTAAATTTTATGTAAGTATCGGAAAAAGCATGCATGATTTTTTTTTTGGTCAAAGATTTTCATGAATCCGAACTGGCCAACCAGACACAAAAGTGACACGAAGGGGTTTGGGGAAGCTCGCGCCGCACGTTGTGTTATGGTGTGTGCGTGTGTTTCAAATCAAAACGCAAACGCCTCAGGAAAACGCTGGTTAGGTTTTGGCGAAGTGAAAAACAACAATGGAGAAGAAGGAATTGGAGAATACTGACACCAATGCCGCTCTTCACCCCCTCAAGGTTCCTCCTTCTCTATGGCTATGATTTATTTATTTATTTATGTATTCTGTGTTGCCAATCGCGTTCGTAATTTCTGTGAGCAGCACAAATTCGTACTTTGGTACACTCGTCGAACACCAGGAGTTCGAAACTACACATCGGATTCGTACGAGGACAACATCAAGAAAATTGTCCAATTTAGTACCGTAAGAATATGCTTGAAATATTAATTTTGTTTTGTTTTGACCTTTCTGTAAGAGTTTGCTTTTGAGTAAAGGTTCATTTGTTCCTTGAAATTGTGTGGCGTTTCACTTTGGTCTTTGAAATCAAGAAATTAACACTTTGGTCCTTAAAATTTCAAAACCTGATTCAAATTAGTCCTTTTCGTGGTTCTAGTTAGTCCAGCGAATATCACCCTGAAGACTAAGTAGTGTGTTTGGATGCACGCTTTTACTTCTCAAAATCAATTTTAAAGCTTGAATGGATTCTTGGATAGTTTTCATGAAAATTGGGAGAAGTGAAAATTTATGACTTTATATGGCAGAATCAATTCTCACTATATCAATTCTGACATAACTAATTCTACCTAAAACCAATTCTAGAAACGCAGAATCAAACATGCATTAACTTGAATCACTTGTTGTAACTTTAAGGATTAAATCGATTATTTCTTAATTTCGATGAATAAAGTCAAGCATGAATGCAATTTCAAAGACCAAAGTGAAACGTTATTTGTTTACTTTTAAATTTTTTGCACACTATTGTAAGAGTTGGAAGAGTTTTATGATTGGACACTATAGCTAACATTAGACTCGTGTAACTAGCCTCACTAGTGAGTGGGACAGAGTAAATTGTTGTTGTTGGTATTAAGAGTTGCAAGAGTGGAACATTTTCAATGATGAAATCCTTTTATAATTATTATTATGTTATAACAGTTGTTGTTACATATGAATAGGTTGAGGGATTTTGGGTGTGCTATTGCCATCTTGCTCGCCCTTCCTCTTTGCCTGTTCCCACTGATTTGCACCTTTTTAAGGAAGGAATTCGCCCTTTGTGGGAGGTACCTTTTCTTCTTCACTTGGTTCACATTCTCTATGGATATTTTTTGTGCATGTGGTGTGTGATGGCCGTGGTTGTTCGTTGGAATTTTTTTTTTTTCCAAACTGGAATGAGTAACACAGTGCATTATGATTTGTTTTTGTCCAGGACTCTGCCAACTGCAGCGGCGGTAAGTGGATTATTCGATTCAAAAAGGTTGTCTCAGGCCGTTTTTGGGAGGACTTGGTATGTAAAAGTCTTCTCTTCTGAGGAAATGCCTTTCCAATATTTTTACTTTTATTTGTAGATTTGTTTCCCTTGTTGGTTTGTGCCTGAACAGTTCTTAACTAAGTTATGTGTTTTGTTGTTTGGATAACAGTTTAACACCAACAGATTCGGAGAGTTTAATTTGTTGAGTGAGTGATTAGCTAAATGGATAACTGAATTGTCATTAGGACATCTTTTTTTTTTTCCCTTGGCATTGTGGAGAATGAATGAAAAGCCTAGTATTTAAATGGCAGTTTATGATTTTGATGTTCTTTGTTGAAGTTGCTTCGTCTGAAAAGCATAATTCCTATGTTTGACATAGTTATTTAAAACTATGATTGCTATAGCTTGAGGTTGAGAAGGTTATGTGAGGGAAAAAAAAATGCATTAGAAAGTCCCTGTTTGTGTGTCTATGTGCCAATAAAAAAATTGGATGATTATTTTTTCATCTGAGTTCAAACCCAGTTATTTTGGGTACAAGAATTGTTGGCTCTTGATTATTATTATTATTGTTTTGGCTCCGATGTCCAACTAGGGCTCAATATTTTACCACTAAGGCACTGTCTTGTCCTCGAATCGTGAGTGTTAATTTAACCAATTCCCTATTTCCCCATTTCACTATAAAAAACCATGTATTCAAAGGATGATCTCAATGAATTTGGTTTTTAATTTTTTATCATCTTTTGCTGCTTTCTATATACATTAGAGTAAACTAATCTAAAACTGTCAAGCCCCTCTTGGTGAGCTAGAGGAAATCTGTAAAGGGAAGGGAGCCACAGTGAAAAGAAAAACTATATGTGGTTCAACTTACAAGTTTTTTTTTTTTTTTTTTTCATTTATATGTTTACTCGGATCTCATATGAAAGCAGCGAATTTTTGGACTCACTGAAGAACTAGTGCACCTCCTAAACCTTTTAGAAACAATGGGGATTGGTGGGGCATGGTTTGATTGCCCTTATGGCTTTTCATTTCTTGTCCTTACTATGGAGGTAGTAGAAACACAATGGCATTGTCTGGTTACCAACAACACCTAGGGCATGTTTGTTTGAATGGTGAAAATGGGGTGGAATTTTTATGAATGAACTCCAAGTGTAACCATTTTCACCTCTAACCAAACATAGCCCTCGTGTGATAGGTGGAAGTTTGTTGTGAATTAAAAAAGAAAGGAGGTTGGACCTTGGACCTTGGTAATTGATGTCTAATAGTAAAGCAGTGATATCTAAGCGGCTTTGGCATTTTCCTCTATAATCTACATCTTTATGGCATCAAGTCATTTCAAATATTTCCAGTTTGCATCCAAATGGGTAGGACTTATGCTAGGTGAGTAGAGTTAATCTGGAAATGTATTTCTCAGGGTTTACCTTCTTTTTTCTCTTATCCTTACATTTGGGTGAGATCTGGGTGGCAGCTCTCATTAAATCCTGGAAGAATATTTAAGTTGTTAATTGAGGCTCTTCCTCAGGTTTTTGGCCAGTTATGTTTGCATGATGTCTGTGTCAATTTCCTAGGATAACCTCTATTGGTACTTCCAGTTTATTAGAAATTTGCATAATGAAGAGGTTATGGAGTTAAGAGTCCCTTCTTCCTTTACTTGATTCTATTTATCTCCACGGTTTCCTTATTTCAAGAACCTGGAGTCTTGATTCTGCAGGATTTTTCTCCTGTAAATCTTATTTTCAGTTCTTGCCTTCCTCTCCAAATAGAGAAAGATTTTCACTGGATGAATCCATTTGAAAGTTCTAAGCTCCCTCAAAGGTCAAAGCTTTTGTTTGGACTACTGTTCTTAACCTGATTAACACAAATGACATGCTTCAAAAGCACAGGCCTCTGACCATGTTGTCCCCAAATATGTGTATTGTATATGGTTTGAATTCCAAATTGGGGGCTCACCTATTTCTACATTGGCACATTGGCTTACACTGAGGTCACTTTGGAACAAGCTTGGTATCTTTTCAAAGTTGTGGCTTTGCCCTATGAACTTACATCATTTTCTAATTTCGATCTTCAAAGGTTTTGGCAGTGTTGTTCTTACTAAGATGTCTATTGTTAGACTTCATCTAAGCCAAATGATGTTAATGCCTAGGTGAATAATGGTATTTTTTGGAACTGCAGCGAAAAAATGTAATGATATGCTCTCTGTTTGGTTGAGTTCAATAAACTCAAAAGTCTTACATGAACAGTTATTCCCTGTCATATAAACTCCTTTCAACATTTTATATGATGGATAGTTACAGGCTATCCAAAGCTATCCAAATTACATTTGAATCACTTTTGCTTAGTGAATTTGATTCCAGGGTCTGTAGCAAAAGGTCTCCATCTTATTGGAGTTGCTGACATTAAAGTTTCTAATAATACTAAATGGCCAAGTGCAGGTTCTTGCCTTATTGGGTGACCAACTGGATTACGGAGATGACATATGTGGTGCAGTGCTTAGCATTCGTTTCAACGAAGATATATTGAGCGTCTGGAATCGCAATGCTTCTGATCATCAGGTTGGCATTGTCATCTACTTTACGTGTGAATTTGTAGACACAAATTTTAGGGACATATTTCCTGTATTCCAGGCATATGTACTTGTCTGGCATTCTTTTTCTGACAATTTATGCTTCTTTCTAATATTCCTGGCTTTCTGATCCCAGGCTGTAATGGCTCTGAGAGATTCAATCAAGCGTCACCTAAAGCTTCCCCACAGCTATGTTATGGAGTACAAGCCCCATGATGCCTCTCTGCGAGACAATTCCTCTTACAGAAACACTTGGTTGAGAGGCTAGAGATGCAGTGGTTCTTGTTATGGTCACTGATACAGGAGCTGTTATTTACTCGTGCAGCTATCACTCGTTCAGTGAATCAGTGGCTGCAGTCTATTGATACTGCTGTGTGAATCAGGCAGGGCTGGCTTCTCCACAACATGGACATTGTGACTGCTTTTGGTGGTGGCTTTCATCTCTAGTGTTTTGTAGTGTAGCAGTCCTTTGTTGTAAATAAAGTTGCTCCTGTCATGCTTCATGCTATGTTTGAAGTGCTATTTCAAGGAAGCATGGCCTTTTCGGTTGATGATAGATTAATCTTGCAGCGCATTTTCATGAAGTATTAATACTTGAAAGTGGACAGGTATTGTTAAAACTATTGATATGAATGACACTTTAGATAATTGCTGTGATTGAAACATCTCCGTTTTAGGATTCAGAGTTCAGAAAATGTTGGTTTCGAAATGTTAGTCAGTAGGAGCCCGTAGTATAGCAATATTATCAATTGAGGTATGAAAATGTCTGGGAGAGAAAAGTATATCATGACTCAGAGTTATTCAACGAGATTATGAGGTTTATGAAAATGCTGGATTAGCGGTGGAGTATCTTAACTAAAGGGATATGTCAAACTGTGCAAATTATAAAGGGATTAATGAAGCAGTGGGAGGGTAATAGGGCAGATATTAAGATACGAGACTCACATTACATTTAATTAGTTTGGTTTAATGTCTTGGAGGTCCATTAAGGAAGTGATTTACTTGTTGAATAGATCCATGGAGAGATATAAGAGCGGTCGAAGAGACATGGGTTCCATTGATTTAGAAATAGGGTGCCAATGAAGGTTGTATGGAATATTCTATAGAAGAAAGGAGTTCGGATTGCTTGTGTTCGAGCAATCAAATATATACACATGAGGGGCCACGTTTAGAGTTAGAACACAAGATGATGTAGCATGAGAATTTCCTATAACAATAGAATTGCACGAGGTATCAACATAAGCCCCCATCTTATCGTGGTCTTGGTTGTGATAGGGGAAATAAATGGGAAGCTAGAGAAGTAGAGATAAGGGTTGAAGGCATATGGATCTCACAGAGTATATAGAATGTATGTTTAGAAAAAGGCGCAAATTCTACCTTTAATGTGAAAATTGGGATGATATCATACCATGGGTCACATGGTTACCGTCATCCAAAATGATAAGGAAATACAGAGATGTTAATTGTATAAGGAGTGCTTCAGGCATCACTTGTTTAAAAATGACATCACTCAAACTTGAAAATTTTACTATGTAGTTATAAGACTAGAATGTATGAGACTGAATTTTGGGTGGTGTAAAACCAATAAGAGAATAAGTTTAATGTTACAGAATGAGAGTATTGCATTGGATAAGTGAACACAGTAGACAAGATATGATTAGAAGGGAATATATTTGAGATAAAGTTGATGTTGCACCTATTGAGAAAGGATGGCAAAATCTCGCAAGTGATTTGGACGCTTATGGATAAGGCCAAGTACCATTAGAAGAGTACATCAGATGTGTAGTCTTGTGATTAGACATAAAAGGGCGACCTAAAAAATCATTAGTGAAAGATATTTAGATTTTAATGGCCTGAATATAGACAGGATTTGTGACAAGGCATTATAGTATCATTTGATCTATGTATTTGATCTCATTCAGTGGAACAAATCTTAGTTGCTATTATTATATATATGTATGTATGTATTTATATATAATTGGGGATTCACTTATCCTAATAAATCTTGATGTAATTATTGAACTCAAAGCTTCTACTAAATAGATAAAGTCTATAAAATTAATGTAATTTAAAAATAATTTTATACTTCGTCATCTTATTTTGTTTGAACACATAATTTTTTTAAAATGTAAATATACGTAGACTATTAGGTTGCATACAGCTAATGTTCATTTATTTAATTTGGTATTTTGATCATTAAAATAATAAAATCATCTAATAGTTGATTCGATAAACTTCAATATAAAGTTCAATGAAATAAGTACAGAAGACTAACTCCTAAAATAAATTATATATATATATATATAAATTTAATTAATATATTGTTAGTATAAAAAAAATTTATACATACATTAAATTATGTATTATTATATCAATAAAAATATTTAAAAATCTTATAAATAGAAGTATATAAAATTAGATGCCATTATACTAACAATACATCAAAATTAGTCTCCATTCACACGCTCATCAACAAATCATTATTTGAATCTACGATTCTATAATACGCACATCAAGGTTACCCACCTCCCGATGGTTTAGGCCATTGGCTATATTCGAAGGTAATATCATATAGTGACCCAAAATGTTATATCATTGCAAATGTAAGACCATGGAAACAACGTTAATTGTCGGACCCAAAAAAAAAAAAAAACCGTAAACTTGTCAAAATCACCTTTTATGTAAAACTTTATGATAATTTTTAAATTTAATTTGTGAAACTATATTCATCCAAATTTAAAAAATAGGAAATATCTTTTTAACATTCAATGGATTGGATTCTATGAAGACATCCAATTCACCACTATTACATTCCATGTAGGCCTTTCATGAAGCAACAAGTCGTGTCTTCCGCTATTAAATTTGAGCAAGTGTCTATAGATATCTGTCGTTGGATGGTTGAAATAATCTATCATCTATCATCTACTACATATATTCCCAAAGAATGCTATGCACACTCTTCTTTTTCTCATTATTTTTAGTTTTTCTTTTCTTTTCAAATTAAACTCGGCTAAAGAAGGCAATTTGGTTAAACTGTTTTATTGAAAAATAAGAGTCAGCTATGGACTATAGAGTTTTCATAGCCCAAAAAAGACACTATGTAGCCCATTGCCTAGCACTAGGTTACTAGGCCCAGTAGGAGCACCCTTGCACATTCCATATCTTAGCCTGCTGAGGAGATTTTTGACCAAAAATTGAAAGCCCGCTTAGGAGCCTTGGGTGTTGTAGTGTTCTCTATCCCAGGGTGCTCACTGTGGACTATAGAGATAGAGAGGAGTAAGCTTTCCCATCACCGCAGGATCTATTCTTCCTTCTTCCTCCCAGTTCTATAGCTATGAAGATGAAGCACTATGCCCACCTTCATTTACAAGGGTTACGTGGCACACAAAAAGGCGAGAGGCTAGGGCTTGGGTGGAGATATATCATAATGTTCCAAAGTTTACTTTGTCTGGTAAGTGTTTCAGTACATACTTGGTTAAGTTCAGTAAGGGACTTAAAAATATATCATAATGTTATTGAAAATAGAGTGCATGATTTTATATAAGAATATGAACTTTCGTTTACAAGAAATATACTTTATCTGAGACAGGAAAAACTTTAAAATCAATGCCATATTCCTGTAGTGTTTTTAAGCTTTTAATGGAAATTGATGAAGGAATACCTGAACTCTGACTTTAATTCATTGCCTTCCTTTCTTGACATTTACTATTCCCTGTTTTGGTGCATAATTCTTTTATATGTTGACTCATTAATAATAGTTCCTGGATCTGCATTATGTTGAAATACAATGGTTTTAGCATTTTCAGTTGATTTTTGGTTGACGTCTATTCTCATTTTTAGGTACAAATCATGATGGTTGTAGTGTAGCAACTTTGATTTTGAAAGGATGGCCTTTGGCACTAAGACTTACTTGGCATGATTCGCTATAAAATGATTGCTATGCTGGTTATCTATTGGATGTTGTATGTTTTACCTAGTCTGTCTTTCTTGCTTCTTTGATTTGTGAAATTTAAATTATAAAACTGAATAAATTAGGAAAAATAGTACTTATTGGTGAAGAATTGAAACCTTTATGGATAACATAATTTATGTAGTTGTTACCCGACTCATCACAAGCAAAGGATAATGACACAAGGAAGGAGAGAGATCAGACTGATAAACAGAATAAGTAATAGTTTGTTAGCATAACCGTTAGCACTCACAATTAGTTAGCTTACATGCAGTAGCTCGCTTACTCTCATGTATATAAGCCTGACTTGAACCACCAAATGTGTAATCATAAGTTCATCAATGATATTCACTCTATCACTCTCACTTTTCTCATCTTGAGTTTCTGTTAGCTGCTCCTAGTAGGATACCATTTTACATGGTATCGGAGCTCTCACACAAAGGCTCTACTGTGCACACTCTATCAATGACGACCAATGATCAACAAGCACCGATGGAGGAACAACACCCTCCAATGGTGGATTCATCATCTATTCCACTTCAACATCAAATTCCCTTCATGACAAATCAACAGGTTCCAGTTTTTTCTCAAGTTCCCTTCATGCATCATATCCCAACACATCAAGTAAACATCAACTACAACCCTATGGTTGATCCATTAAGTCCTTATTTCCTTCATCCAAGCAAAAAATCCAGGTTCTTCTTTAATTTCTTTGCAACTCATAGCTCAGAATTATACAATGTGGTCTATGGCAATGTAAAGAGCCCTAAAATCAAAGAATAAATTGCCCTTTGTTGATGGTACTTTAGCTAGGCCAAGTGAGAATGATCCCTTATTTTTCTTGTGGGATAGATGCAACACTTTTGTCATTTATTGGATTTAGTTGTCTTTAAGTACTGATACATTGTGAAGCGTTGTATGGATTGAGATAGCTTTTGATCTATGGAGAGATCTTCAAGGAAGATATTAGCAAGTTGATGTGTATCGAGTAGTAGACTTGCAAGAGCAAATCTTTGCCATCAACCAAGGTGATATGAGCATCACAGCTTATTTCACTAAACTTAAGGCCATATGGGAAGAATTGGATAATTTTAGACCAATTCCAGGATGCCCGTGTGTGAGTCAGTGCATATGTGGTCTTGGTGTTATCAGGAGTTATAAGCAGTGTGACTGTGTGGTTCAATTCCTCCATGGCTTGAATGAACAATATTCTCAGGTCAGATCACAGATTATGCTAATGAAACCCATGCCAATTGTTAATGAGATGTTCTCCCTCATGACACAACAAGAAAGGCAACTCAGTATTGTCAATACTGAATCCAATATTTTAGCAAGTGCCAGCACTCCCCAATTCAACAACAACTCTTCCTATCGAGGAAGAGGAAGAGGGAGAGTTATCCTACACACATAGGTGGCAGAGGTAGCTATGGAGGGGCAGAGGAAGAGGGCAACATTCAAAGGTTTGCCCTTACTATGGCAAGAATGGTCACCTGGTGGATCATTGCTACAAGAAACATGGAATTCCTCCAGACCTCCAAGCAAGACATGGCACATTCAACAACATATCTGTTGATGCAACCAATGATGAAATCAGTACTAACGATCTTGACCAACAGGGAGTTGGAATGAGTTCTGAGGTTGAGTTTACTCAAGAATAGAAGCAAGCTTTAGTAGCATTGATCCAGCAACAAGGATCACAAAATTCTCGTATGGTCAACCAAGTCACCACAACCCAACAAATTGCATCTCCCACATCAGGTACATCCCATATCTTCACATACTCATCCCATATACTCTCATTTTCATCCCCTACATTAGAAACCTAGATCATAGATTCAGGAGCAAGTGATCATGCTAGCCCCTACCTATCTTTTTTTCAAAACTTTCACAAAATTCAACCAATACAAGTCAAACTACCTGATAGAACACAAACAACAACTAACATCTCAGGAACCATTTTTTTCTCCTAAAACCTTTATCTTAATAATGTTCTCTACATTCCATCATTTGACTTTAATCTCATATTTGTCCTAAAACTGACAAAGTCTCTGCATTGTGATTTCATATTTGCTGCAAGATTCAAGAATACCCTTCATTGAGGATGATTGGTGCAACTAGTGTCAAGGAAGGCTTGTATGTGATCACAATGCTTACAAGGCCAACCTTAGTCCTTCCACCAGCTACATTCCTTAACACACACAAAGTTACATATTCTTCACTTTGGCATTTTAGATTAGGTCACATCTCAGATAGTAGGCTCAATGTAATGAGAAAATCTTTTCCTTTTTTACATGGTTCCATAGAGAATAAACCTTGTGACAGTTGCCATTTTGCTAAGCAAAAGCGACTCCTATTTACTGTAAGCAATTCTAAGTCAAATAAAATCTTTGATTTAGTTCATATAGATATTTGGGGGCCACTTTTTGTTCCTTCTACAGCTAGACATAAATTATTTTTTTTGACAATTGTAGATGATAAATCTAGATTTACTTGGCTTTATTTCATGAAAACCAAATCTGAAACTTCTAATCACATACAATCTTTTGTTCAACTTGTCATCACTCAATTCAACACTGTCATAAAACAAATAAGAACTGATAATGGTGCTGAATTCAATTTAACCTCTTTCTACAACTCAAAAGGCATCATTCATCAAACTAGTTGTGTGGAGACCCCTCAACCAAATGGAATTATTGAGAGGAAACACCAACACATTTTAAATGTAACTCTAGCATTACTTTTTCAATATTCCATCTCTCATTGTTTTTGGCATTTTGCAGCATCTCATGCTCTCCACATCATCAATATGATAACTAGCCCTTTTTGAAAAACACCACTCCATATAAACAGGTGTATGGTTGTTTACCAGAATTACAGCACTTAAAAAGTTTTTGGCTGTCTAGCTTATGCTTCTACTTTGGTAAATCTTAGAAAGAAACTTGATCCTAGATCAGGAAAATGCATTTTCTTAAGGTTCAAATTAAGGACAAAGGGGTATATTTTATTTGACATGCTTATAAAAGAAATTTTCATCTCAAGGAATGTAATTTTCTATGAAAAATCCTTTCCATTTCATGATACATTGAGCACAACCACTACTGAACAGCACCCCACTGAAACTAACACAACATACTTATTCTATGACCATACATTCATCATTATAGTCCCCACCATTTTCACTACATCTAGTTCTACTACAACAGCACCAAACACTTCCCATACACAAACTGCTAACACCACCTCACCACATACCACTTCCATCACAGAAAAACCAACTGCCACACACACTGACAGTTCTAGTCCCACACCAATTCAACATTTAAGAAGATCAAATAGACCCAAACAACCCCTTGCCTTCTTGCAAGATTATCATTGCATGCTTGCTTCCAAAAACTATGCATCTATCTCCTCCAATACTAGGTATCCTCTATCTAATCACCTATCATACTCATCACTGTCACCCAATCACATGCATTTCTCTCTAGCATTATCCACTAACCCTGAACCCAAATCATATGAGGAAGCTGTTGTCCATCCTTACTGGAAAAATGCTATTTCAGCTGAGCTATCTGCTCTAGAACAAAACAAGACTTGGAATCTCACTCCACTCCCTCTAGGCAAGAGAGCAATAGGCTGCAAATGGGTCTACAAAATCAAATTTAAAGCTAATGGGACTGTGGAAAGGCACAAGGCTAGATTAGTAGCCAAGGGATTTACCCAAACAGTTGGCATTGATTACTTGGAGACCTTTAGTCTAGTGGTCAGGATGACAACATTGAGGATGTCACTTGCAATTGCAGCGGCTAAAAACTGGTTCTTACAACAGTTAGATGTTAACACTACCTTTCTACATGAAGAACTTGAAGAGGAAGTCTACATGAGACCTCCACAAGGTTTAAATGTCTCTAACAAAGGACTAGTATGCAAGCTTCAAAAGTCCCTATATGGCCTTAAACAAGCTAGTAGACAATGGAATGTAAAACTGACCTCAGTTCTCTTAGCCTCGGGTTACACTCAATCTAAGGCAGATTACTTACTCTTTACAAAGTCTACACCCTCGGATTTTACAGCCATCTTAGTCTATGTTGATTGATGACCTTATGTTAGCAGTTGATGACCTTATGTTAGCAGGTAATGACAATTCTGAAATTCAGCAAACAAAGACCTTGCTAGATGCCAAATTCAAAATTAAAGATCTAGGCAATCTCAAATACTTCCTAGGAATGGAAGTAGCAAGAAGCAAACATGGAATTGCCCTGTACCAGCGCAAATATTGCCCTGATATTCTTCAGGATATAGGTATGCTTGCTTCTAAGCCTAGCACTACTCCAATGGATTACACCATCAAGCTTTCAAAAGGTTTAGACCCTGCCTTCACTGACGTATTTGCCTATCGCAGACTCATTGGGAGATTGTTATATCTTACATACACCAGACCTGACAACAGCTATGCTATAGGGAGACTCAGTCAATTCTTAGACTGTCCCTCAATCACTTATCATCAAGCTGCTCTTAGGGTACTTCACTATCTTAAGAATTCTCCTACCACTAGATTCATGTTCCTTTCAAATTCTCAACTTCAGCTTAAAGGGTTTGTAGACTCTAATTGGGGTGCTTGTACCAACACCCATCGATCCATTTCAAGTTATTGCTTCTTCCTAGGTGATGCGCTAATTTCATGAAGAGTAAGAAACAAGTCACGGTTGCTAGGTCATCTACTGAAGCAGAATATAGGTCTCTGGCTCATGCTACATGTGAGGCTTAGTGGTTATCCTATCTCCTAGATGATTTCCAGCTCACACCTTCTAAGCCTTGCCTAATATATTGTGACAATCAATCTGTGCTTAACTTGGCAGCCAACCTTGTGCTCCATGAGGGAACAAAGCACAATGAGATTGACTATCATATTGTCAGAGAGAAGGTTCATGCAAGTGTTTTTCATTTGTTGCCTATCGCTTCTACTAACCAACTAGCAGACATCCTAACCAAACCTCTAGCTCTCAGACCAATCTCCTATCTGCATTCCAAGCTGGGCATGATAGATTTTCACGCACCAGCTTGCGAGGATTGTTGCCTGACTCATCACAAGCAAAGGATAATGACACAAGAAAAGAGAGACATCAAACTAATAAACAGAATAACTAATAGTTTGTTAGCATAACCGTTAGCACTGGCAATTAGTTAGCTCACGTGTAGTAATATCATCAGTTGGCTCACTCTCTTGTATATAAGCCTGACTTGCACCACCAAATGTGTTATCATCAGTTCATCAATGATATTCACTCTATCACTCTCACTTTTCTCATCTTGAGTTTCTGTTAGCTTCTCATAGCAGGATACCATTTTACAGTAGTGAACTAGATTGATAACATTGTCTATTAAATGTTTGAATGTTTACCATGTTTGTCAATCATGCATTTTAAGGTTGGATTTTGGTCTCTTAGAAAATGGTATCTACCAAGTGTCTTACAACAATGAAGGGACATTACCCATCTGATAGGGTTATGTCTGGCTGGTCTAATGTTAACGAAAGCGTCTCTACTTCCCTAAACCACACTTGGCCTCTGTTAAGTCTTACCTTAGAATATGAGAGTCATGTGAAATGTGAAATGCCAAAGCTGTTTTTTCAAGTGTGAAGTCCCTTCTATACGAGGTTGCGAAAATGTCTTTAACAATGTTGAAAGAGTTCCAAATAGAGAAAGAAAGTGCACTCTTGAATTGTTGGTTATTGTTTTTGTGATTATTATCGACTATTGTTCTTATGATTATTTTCACTAGTCATAACAACCATTAGTTATGGCTCTCTTAACAAGGATAACTCCAATTGTGCCAAGAAATATAGGGAATTGAATGCTACATTGGTACTCGATGATCATCTGAAGTTTCGGAATTTGGACTAAAGATAAGGCTAATGGAGCTCATGTTGAGATAATATGCACAGAAAAAAAAATAGATCTTTGCCAAATTTGATATAGCTTTAACATAATATGATTTGTAAAATACAATTGTACATTCAATTTGCCCGATCCTTTGGGTTTTTATCATTTCATTGGGTTGTGTATGTTGGTCCCATGTGTAAGCATGTCCAATTGGTGAGGTTGTGACATTTATTTTTATGTTAAACACAATTATGATATCCTACCCATTGTTAAGAAAACCAGGCCGGACTGCCGGTTCGATCGAGAACCAGACACCTAGTCGGTTCGGTTAACTTTCAAAAATCGGTCAAAACCAGGGGAAGCCGGTGAACTGGATCGGTTGGATCGGTTCGAAACTTTTGTTTTTTTATTTTATTTTTTTAGATTAAATATTGATATTTTGTTGTAGTCATAGAGCAAAAATGAATAAAATAGAACAAAAAAAAGGGGAACTAACAAAGATTGTTAGATTATCCTTCTTCTTTCTCCATCATTCGCAGGCTGCTAACCATAAATCTCACTGGTCACCAATAAATATTGTTTTCAAAAACTTTTGTAAACATGTTATGAGGCTGAGACTAGATAAATTTTATATGGATTATGTTTGTTTTTATAAACCTATGAATATATATTTTTTTGTGTTGATTATATTAATGTTAATGATTTAATATATTTTTTATATTCTAATTAATTATACCTATATATATATATATTCCGGTTGAACCCCGATTAAACCGGTTTGACCTCTAAACCTTTGAATCAATACCTTAATCGGTTCAATACTGGTCCGATTTTTTCTTCCTTGATCCTACCTTCGGTTTGCTCGAGTTATGAGTTGCAGTGTATGTATTACAGTAGTGCGGCTATAGATGGGGAATAGATGGTTACTTGAATTTGCTGGAGTGGTACGTATCAATAATGGAGTGGCGATAATGAAAATGGGCCCATAGCTTTGAAATAATTAAGACTATTATTTTGTCCTTTTACTTGATTGGTTGGCTTCTAACCTGTTTTAAGTGAAGAATTTATGTGATGTTTTCAAAGTATTAATATTTTGGTTAAATTGGAATGAAACTCAAGATACTCTATTTACCTAAAAAATAGTGAATAATTAGACCTATAGATTTAGAACAAACTATACTCATCATACTATATTTACCTTTAAATTTGAATCTCGACGTATATTTTTCAATATGGCATTGATATAAATATAAATATATATTGAACAATAAAGTATTTAAACTTAGTTATCATGATTAATTTTTATTTTTTATGTGTCGATATAGCCATGTATAAGTTCACCGGCAATAGCGTAATTTCTAGAATTTCTGAAGCTTTATATTATTGTAATAGCCGCTTTCATTTTTTTTCTCTTAATGTGAACGTTTATCAACCTCTGGGTGATATCAAGTATCACGTTTGACAAAGTCTCGTCGTTTGTAGTTGGAAGAATCTTATCATAGGGAACTCGATTTGGATCATGCAACATCGAGAGTACAATAGTCGGAGTGACAGTAAATTATGATAGAATGTTTTGCTTTTTTAATCCAAGTGATGATGATGAATATTTTGTTTTTAATACTTTTATAGTCTTTAATATCTGCATTTTCTATAATTGTCTATGCCTAAAGGGTGTTAATATTTGTGAAGTCTACAAAGAGTTTAGAAGAGTAAAGCACATTTCAACGATTCTAGTTGTCATATCCAATGTAGATTATCAATAGTTAGACCTGTCCAATAAATTGACATATCCGCGAGTAGCAAGGGTGTTTCTAATTAGTAACATAACACTAAAAATGTGCAAAAATCTTCAACCATTTGCTACGAGGGGTTGGTCCATATAAAAGTACAGAATTGAGTGGACGAGAACTTTCCACTTTCACAGAGAGACAGTACTAGATTTTGTTATGATGTTATTATCTACTTGTGTAGGAGAACTGTACTAATGTCCCATCGTGTCGGTACGAAAAATCGACAGAGAGGATAAATTACTAAACCATTAGTGAGCAGACAGTTAAAAACCGGTGACTACAAACATTTTTATTAAAACTAAATATAGTTGATTTTGATTTTAATTTATCCGAAAAAGAATTTGGCTTTTGATTGTTTTTCAATATTGTATTTTTTTTGTCCGTTTACTTTAAATTTAGATTGCTGAAATTAATTTAAGATATGTATTTAATCCTTATCAATATTAAAAACTGTTTTTTTATAAACATCTTCAATTTTTTTATTCTTATAAATGTCACCACCTAATAGCACAAATTAATAGTAGGGATCTAAAACATATTATTAGAAAAATGAGACTGCAGATAAAAAAAAATTATAGAAATACTAAAACAAAAAAAAATTATATTTATAGGGAATAAATGCACGTTTAAACTGAAAAGTATTTAAGAATTTTATTTCTATGGAATATTTTACCCAGTTAACTAGCAAAATTTTTAGAAGAATATTAACATATTAGATAACTATTTATTATAATTTAACATGTTTTTTAATCTTTATTAGTTGAAAATATAAAATTATTTTATCACATTACTATATAGAAATTAAATTTATTAATTAAAAATAATTAAGAGTTGTTTTCTAATTAAATTTCTTATATCCTTGCCAATTTATTAGTCCTAATCTGACAATGGTAAACAATTGATCAATTACTCTTTCTACGGCGAAATGAATAAAAAAAAAAAGGCCTTTTACATTATACACAAAATATCTAACCGAACAGTCTTAATTATTAGATAGATAAAGGAAAAGAATAAAAATATTACTCCAATATCTAAAAATAAATGTCTAAATAAGATATTTATTTTATTATTATTAAATATGATGAATGAATATAAATAATAAAAATTTTATTATATCTAATAATAATAATAATAATAATAATAATAATAATAATACGAGCGTTATACTTATACACCTATTTTTAAGAGTTGGGACACAAAGAAAGCGACCTCAAGGGCTGTATTGCTGTGACAAGTTCAAAGGGAGAAAATGGAGTCACATGATTGCAAAGATAACAATTTATATAGATATTTCAGGATTTAAGAGAGCAGCTATATCCTGCTGTGTTTGTATTGTTCAGTGATATGAAAGGCTACCAAACTAGATAAGGATGTGTCCCCCCACAAATTAAGTTGCAACTTCATTGCCACCAATCATGTCGCCAAATCATTGGTCCACCTTCATCTAACAAAATGCTCTTGATTAATATAAGGGATTTGCATCAATGGTTAATGCTTGTGACGTGTGCCTTTTTAGCCTTCACTTAGTGTGTTTCTTTGTGACTTAAAAGACAGAAAAGTGAAATATCAAGGGAGTCTTCTTTGCTTTCTCTTTTTTGCACTTTTCCTCCTCCTTGTGATTGCTATTTGCCACAATTAGTGTGTTTCAGAGTTGTATATCAACTCTGAGAGAAAGCATAGGATTTTAGAAAGAAAGAAAGACACTGATAGAGAAGATGAGAGAGGTAATAAGTATTCACATTGGACAAGCTGGAATTCAGGTGGGGAACTCATGTTGGGAGCTGTATTGCCTTGAGCATGAAATTCAACCTGATGGCTTGATGCCCAGGTATTTCTACCTTCGTGCGTTTTTCATGATTAATGACTTGCTCATATGAAATTATGAATACTGTCTTGCTATGATCAACTTTTATATGAACTTGTATCATTATAGAACTGGGTTTTTTTTTTTTTTTGAAGCTCTTCTGCCATTATTTTTGTGATCAATTAGTTTGATCTATTTTCAACTTGATTGCATTAATTGCTCAGTTATATGCAGTTCTTAAACTTGTTTGTGTTGACTTATTTGAGTTGAAAACAATTCATAATAAAATATAGCTTTTGGAATAAAAAAATTGCTTTGTGAGTGCTTTTTTTTTTTTTCCCTCAACCATTCCAAAAGTATTGCCATCACTAATGAAAAGATAAAAACATAAGTGGATTTGGAATGCTTGTGTTATGATGTTTATAGCCATGTAGTTGATATATCGGAATCATGGTCAAGTTTATCGTTCCAATTCAAGTAAGGGATTTCATTAGCTGCACTTCTTGAGTAAAATAATAAAAGCTACAGAGGACAGGGGCAAAATAGGAAGAATATTTACTTGATATTTTGATCATGTTAGCAGAATCATAGTTTGCCATATGTGTTGTACCCCACGACCAGAAAGTCAGAAACTTTATGATGACATGAAATTTTGCTTCTGGATAGCTTGAAAAGTTAAAACGAGAACTGAAACGTATGTTTAAACTTATTTTGGTGCCTTATGACGGTGTCTTGAACTATAACGCAGCTTGTTTGTTCTAGTTTAGTATGACTTTCCTGTTAGATTATTGCTACTTCATTTCTTGCCCTCATATCATTTGATAGTTCAAAGCTACCCTTCTTCAATCACATGGTTAATTGGTTGTGGAGCCCTGGGGGGGGGGGGGGGGTCTTAGAGGATAAAACAATTTGGAGCCTAAATTCTGATAATTGAAATGGATTTGATAACTTTTTAAGTTTCTAATTTCTCATTACCCCTGAAACTAGACCTTGATTTTGAACATATCCTAGCTAAATTTTCTCCTTTTTCTTTTGGCACAAATAATGATGATCTGTATCTGCTTGCAGTGATACCTCAGTTGGCATTGCGCATGATGCTTTTAACACCTTCTTCAGTGAGACGGGGTCTGGCAAGCACGTGCCAAGGGCTGTATTTGTTGATCTGGAACCTAGTGTTATTGATGAAGTGAGGACTGGTCCTTACAGACAACTCTTTCACCCTGAGCAATTAATTGCTGGAAAGGAAGATGCTGCTAATAATTTTGCAAGGGGACATTACACTGGTAAGTCAATTTCCAATGCTGGCCAAAATGGGCTTTTTTTGTTTCACCTTCTAGCTGTACCACGTTGACTTATTTTGTATCTGTGCTGCAGTTGGAAGAGAGATCATTGAGCTATGCCTTGATCGCATCAGAAAATTGGCGGACAATTGCACTGGTTTGCAAGGATTCTTGGTTTTCAATGCTGTTGGTGGTGGCACTGGTTCTGGTTTGGGATCATTACTTTTGGAACGACTTTCTGTAGATTATGGGAAGAGGTCTAAACTTGGATTTACCATCTACCCTTCTCCTCAGGTTTTTTCTTGAAACAATTGGACAATGAGAATGAAAGTAAAATGAGCTGTTTGTGGAGCATCAGTTGACATTATACCAGCTTTTAATTTTATGGCCTTTCATTCAATGAAAAATTCCTTTAAGAAACAAATTTCTTGCCTGCTTGTTGATATTCAAATGGAATAAAATCCAGGACATGTAATAGGATGACCCCAATTTGTTTTTCTTTTGAATATTCTAAAATTTGATTTAACATTGCCACAAATAAAACTACTTGGTAAGATATTACTACTAGAGATATTTTCTCATTTGCTGCTCTACACTCTCCCAGCTATTTATGCTTTGTGTGTTAATTGCTAATATGTCTCTGTAATATTCTTGACCATCTATGTGGAATGCCCTTATGGTAGTTTTGTTCAACATGCAGGTATCTACTGCAGTTGTTGAACCTTACAACAGTGTTCTTTCCACTCATTCTCTTCTTGAGCATACTGACGTGGTTGTGCTTTTGGACAATGAAGCAATATATGATATCTGCAGAAGATCATTAGATATAGAAAGGCCAACTTACAAAAATTTGAATCGTTTGATTTCTCAAATTATCTCTTCCTTGACCACTTCCTTGAGATTTGATGGCGCGATTAATGTGGACGTTACTGAGTTCCAGACTAACCTTGTGCCTTATCCTCGTATCCATTTCATGCTCTCATCTTATGCACCCGTGATATCTGCTGCAAAGGCCTATCATGAGCAGCTATCAATTCCTGAGATCACCAGTGCTGTTTTTGAGCCATCAAATATGATGGCTAAGTGCGATCCAAGACATGGAAAGTACATGGCATGCTGCCTAATGTATCGAGGAGATGTTGTGCCCAAAGATGTAAATGCAGCTGTTTCAAATATCAAGACAAAGCGAACAGTTCAGTTTGTTGACTGGTAAGTAGACTTCCCTGCAATGCCATATTATGAGAGAGACTTTAGATTATGTTCATTGCCTAATGATTATGTTCTTTTGACTGATTGTGCAAATATATCTGTTTTCAAATGGATACTTAAATTCCTTGAAAGTTTTGAACAATCAAAATTCTGAAATTATGGTTATTTGCAAGGTTCTATTATGAGGTAACTAAAGATAGTTGTTTAAAAATGATTTAGACCTGCTTTAATGATGTGTCAAAATCTTACAACTGCTTTATTTTACCCCAGCAATTCGGGTGATAGGCTCAGACATCTTAACTGAATTTAAGAAGAATTGTCCTGAGCTCGATCTCTTTTTATCGCAAGCATCAGGCTCACCTGTGATCTTTGTGTTTGGTGCATGTTGGCTTGGGGGTCATTAGGTCTTTGGTCCAAATATTTTCCTGCCAAAAAGAAAAAAAAAAAAAGAAAGAAAAGGTTTAACTTCAGAAAGAGTGAATGAAATATAAACCATTGCAGCAGAACGGTTTACTTCTTAAGAACTTGTCCAACAATAGGAGGTAATAATGAGATCAAAAGAGCTGAACTTTGCTTTAATTCTTAGTTTTTGCTTAGTTTAATTGCCATTTGATTTCAGTTGCTTGGATAAGAACTTAGTAAAAATTGGTTGATAGATAGTAGCTGACTAGCTGTTCTTCTTCAATCCATTGAGAAACAGTGCTCATACTTATCACCTGTAATGTATTATTTGATCAACTGGGGCACTTGTAGTGACAATGCTTGAGAATCCTATATTCCGGGGGGACAAATTCTTTGTAAATTTTCCATTTCTCTTCATAAAACCTGATTGAGTGATTTTGATGACTAATTTCAGGTGTCCAACTGGTTTCAAGTGTGGTATAAACTACCAGCCTCCAACGGTTGTACCAGGAGGTGACCTTGCCAAGGTGCAGCGGGCAGTTTGTATGATAAGCAACAACACAGCTGTTGCCGAGGTTTTCTCTCGCATCGACTACAAATTTGATCTCATGTATTCTAAGCGCGCATTTGTCCACTGGTATGTTGGCGAAGGAATGGAAGAAGGTGAATTCGCAGAAGCCAGGGAGGATCTCGCTGCACTTGAAAAGGACTATGAAGAAGTTGCAGCAGAAGAACAGGAAGAAGAAACTGAAGGTGGTTACTGAATATGAAAATAGTCAAGCCTTCATCTTCCGTCTTTTCTGTGTCTTGTTATCTATGGTTATATGAAATGCCTGTCCTTGTACGTTGTATCTGAGCATCTTTCTGTTGTGAGGTTGCTCTGTTCATGATTGTTTCCTTGTTGAAGAATTGAGACAACTGTTTTCATCATGAATAATGGTAGTTTAATTGTGGAGAGGGAAATAAGAATGGCTGGGTAGAAATGCGCAAAATTGCCATTACTTAAATTAGATCTTTTTTCATCTTCTACAATAGTAACATGTTTACAAGATATATTAAAATTAAAAAAAAAAGAAAAAAGAAAGAAACTAAGGAACTCCAGGGATAAATTTGCTATTGGGTTTTCTGCCACCATAGGGTAGTTAGGATTAGTGCTTGCCATTTTATGACTGTGAAGGTACTGTCAACGTAATTATTTGTTGCTGTGCTTGTGAAAAGATCGATGGAAAATGATAATGCACATGTGAGCAATTCGTTTAATGTATTATCTTTCAAATAATAATTGATGTATAATAAAATTACACAGTAAATATACATCATATATCTTATCATCATTAGATATGATATGTGATTTTCATTCATCCCACTCACTCATCACATTTAATAGTAATAAAGTGTATGGCATATATTTATTGTACAATTTTACTGTACACCAAATATTACTCGATACCATTCTCCAGCTTCCTATTCACTCCAAAGGGTAAGCTTTTTGGAAGGGTGAGGTTGCTTCCTGTGACCTAACGTCTCGAGCTCGAATCATGAAAATGGCCTGTGTTTTTGGGGATAAAATTGTATACACCCAGACAAGAGCTTCCTACACTACGTATTACAGTAAGAAGACAATGATGACAAAACTAATTTTCATTATACAGAAAGGGATTTATATACGCCTCACAATATGAGTAACTAGCATAACAAAATAACCTACTAATCCAGCTCAGCGGTAACTAATTAGCTAACTAATCTGATGCAAATTGAACTGATGATGAGTCTTCACATGCGCGAGCTTGGTGACTCCAACATTTACCTTCTCGCCGTGACAATATATTTGAACGTGCTTTGATCCTTCATGAAACTTGCAGTTTGAAGACAAATGGATCACCGCCTAGTGTCACTAGACATCATGGTTGGGCCAACGTCGGTCCCAATGTCTCTGAACAATGCTGTTATCGAAGTTAACTCACTAGAGAGACATGACAGGGCTCTATGTTCAGCATCTGCAGTGGAACAGTTGACTGTTGGTTATTTCTTTGTTTTCCACGAGGTTAGGGTACCCTAGGACATACAATAAACGGCAGTCGACCTCTTGGGTCCAAACAACTCGCTCAATTGGCATCCATGAAAGCCTTGAGGTTATGCTGGGAAGAAGCACAGGAGACCTTGATAGCAAGTTATCACATCCCGGAGTTTAGATAAACTCATTTTTGTGTAGTAAAATTATAATATTGTAAGAGTTTAAGAGTTAACTTAGAGTTTATTTAACTTGAGAGTTTAATAACCTTTTAGTTTTACAAGGTTATCAAACTCAATAATTTAGATAAATTCATTTTTATATGATAAGATTGTAAACTTATAAGAATAACTCAAGAGTTCTCTTAAATTTGAGAGTTTAATAACCAATGCTTGATCTGAACATAAATAAAATATATTTAAAAAAATATAAAACATAAGTAACAAATGGACAATAGACAATATTAGTTTAGTTATAGAAGAGAATAAAAAGGCATTTTTAGCAAATTAAACAAGTTAGGTGAATAGGAAAAATAATAGACAGCAGGGAATAACAATTTTTTTCAATAATTCAATAGGGGGTGCCAAAAGCCATTCCCTTACTTTATATGTAGAGATCAAAGATTCCGTAGATGGTATACATAAAAATACCAAATTGAGGCAATTTTATCAGGAAGATTACAAAAGATGACCTCTTCTAATTAAAAGGAATGATGTTGTGATTTGGAGTTTTATAAATGACAGAAAAAAGCGGCTAATAATAAAATGAAAAAGAAAGAAGATGAGTAGGGATGAGAATAGGCTAGGTAGCCTGCCAAAGACTTTTGACTTGGTCTGTTGGCGGCCTGGCCTATTGAAAAAAAAAAAAATACTAGGTTTAGGCTTATTTAAAAGCCTATTTATTTAAATAGTCTAGATCCAGCTCATTGTCAAGCCTAATAAGCCTGTCAAGTTGGCCTAGACTCGTTGGTTTATAGATATATATATTTATTGTATAATGCCAAGTAAGCCACCTACACTTTACCATTGGACTATCGTTACCTTTGATGGTATTGGTCTATATTTTTAAATTTATTCTCTGTTTTTAATTTCATTTAAATTATCAAAAAATGCTTTCTCTGACCCTGATATCTCTCAATCCCTCACTTGTAGAAAACTCTATTCTTACTAGTGAAGCAAATTCTGCCGCTCCCATTCATCACACAAAAGGAAAAAAAACTTTATTTTCCACTCTCAAAGAAATTCTCAGATTTTTGCACTAACTGCCCTTCACCATCGCCTTTCAACAATCTCCATTGCTTTCATGGCAATCACTGTCGCACAGAACCTACCACCCATGGTCGCGTACACCTCTGCTTCAAATTGTCAGCCATGAACCATGGCATCGCTGGCCAATTCCTCATTGCCATTAGATGCCAATAGCAAGTGCCTTGCCATTGTTGGATGCCATCAACAAGTGCCTCAATACTCAACGCTGTTGGACGGCGCCACAAATGCCTCGCCGCTTGTCTTCACTTTTTGGGGCTTTTCCGAAAAGCTTTGTTTCGGGTTTATTTTCCTTAACTTCAGTCTTTCTTTGCCCTTTATTGTGCTTATGGATGATCTTATTTTTTGTGTTGCTAAGATAATGTGGGGGAAAAAAAAACACCATCAACACCATTGCATTGTCTGACCATCCATCTATAGACTTTTTCTAATGAGGTTCTATAACATTACATATCTACATAGGGAATTTTGCTGGACACAACTGCGTTTAAAGAGATTAAGGACTTGTTCTGGTGTTTTAATTTGCATTTTACAGCAACTGAATGAGGTTCTGGAAAATTTTTAGCATAAGAGATTTTGCCCATGCATTTGGCTTGGTTAGGCTAAATCTAGTTGTGAATTTTTTAAAAAAAATTATAGGCTTTCTAAATAGGCTTTAGGCTAGGCCAAGCTGTTGAACATACCAGGCTTAGGCTTAAAAAAAGGCCTATAACAAGCTACAGGCCAGGCTCAAGCCAAATGATCATAATACAGGCTTGGCCTGTTAAGGATAAAGCCTGACCTGACCTAGCCCATTTCCACCCCTGGTATGGAGTAGAATGGAAAAGACTATTGCATACTCATACTTGGATGTCGCACACATTTTCCCCTGGACTCCCCAATTTGGAGAGTCAAGAAAGAAGAGCTTTGAGCGGCAAAGGAGAGACACATTGTCTCCTATTAGCTATTCCATTCCATCCTATAAAATTACATCTAAACAAGGGTTACTTAAATTTAGACTTGCCTCTCCCTCCATTTTAATCCTCCCAAACATACCCCCGAGTCATTTTTCTATTTGGCAAAAAGGATATACTTTTGTAGAGGTTTTAGTCTAGATGGGAGAGGTTTTAAACCTCCTTAAAGTAAAACACTAAGCAACCTCTCCGCTACATCTGTACATCCTTGATTACTCCCTCTTCCAATCCATAATCACATGCACACCCCTCTTCTTCTTTCAACCCCTCTTCTGCTACACAGTTGCAGTGTGATGTGTGCTTTGCTCGGACATAAGTGTGTTCTTCCTATTCTCTCCAAATCACTCTTGTGAGTCCTTAGCAGCACTAGATTCTTTTTTACTTTATCCATCATGTTCTATCAATTCTACTTCTCTACCATTGTGTTCTTTTGCTAGCATTGTGTTCTATGCGACTCATTAGCATTGTGCTTACAAGAATGGTGTGAAGGTTATGCGAAAACCACTCCAAATCAATTGATGCACACATAAATATGGAAGTTGTGGAAACTGATACAATGTTTTTGTGAAGGCTGAAAACAACTATAATCGTAAAAAAGAAAATTGCCTTCTAGTAGCACTTTTTTTAGTATTAGCATTGCTATTCTAACACTCAAAAGACACACACTCCATATCTTTGGATGTGATAAATAAGTGGAAAAAGTTAGGACTACCATCACATCCAATAGCGATAGAGTGGGTGTCCTAATTGGACATCTACTCTTAAGGGTTGGAATAACATATTTGTTTTAGAATATAGGTTCATTTGGGATTCAAGAACTGACACAACCAATCAGTATGATATAATATTATAATTCAATAGTTAGATTGACAACAATTATAAGTCTTACACATGTGTCAAGGGATCCATGATTATAATTTCAACATGTATAAATTTTATTTATATAAGTAAATTTTTATATGGATTCTTTATATAAGCATCAAATGTAATATTAACTAAATATACATCAATTTACATTGTTAGCAAAGACAATATATCAAATTGATATTTACATACCTAAAATTTACAATTATTTAAATTGCGATTATCACCTATTATTATAAATTTACCTATTTTGATAAGGGATTCATTAGTTAGTTAGGTGCTAGTTATTTTCTGTTATACATTGCTGTCTATACATAACCATATATATACATCAGTATATCATATTACAAACACAAAATACAATAGAATTCAATACAAGTTTCAATCATTCTTTTCTCCTGCCTATTATTTCATGCTCTCTGCACACCTTACATGGTGTCAGAGCTCTTTTTTTCTTGATCCATGGCAAACTCCACCATCTCATCCAATTCTTCTTCTTCCTCTTCAAATTCCAACCCTCTTCCCACACATTCAATACTTCTGTTTCAGTAAAATTAGATCTTGACAACTACTTACTCTGGCAACAAGAACCACTTGCAACTATCACTGGCTATAATCTTGAAGACCATCTTGACTCCAAGAAAGTACCTCCCACATTTGCCACTGATGCTGATGTCTTCACCAACACTATTTCTTCAATCCTTTTGCAATGGAAACGCCAAGACAGCTTGCTACTATCTTGGTTACTGGCTTCCCTCACGCCTACTCTCGTGTGCATATGGTTGGTTCCTCCTTTTCTCATCAAGTTTAGGCCAAGATCACCACTCTTCATGCTTCTCACACATGAGCTCAAATTGCCAAACTCAAGACTCAACTATGCACTACCAAGAAAACAAATTCCATGCACGAGTATCTTACTAACATCAAACTACTTACTGATAGTCTTGCTGCTACTGGTGAACTTTTAACTGATGCTCAACATATTGAAGTAATCTTTGAAGGTTTATCAGATGAGTATAATCCTATCATTGTTTCCCTCTTTTCACATCTTGATCACTATAAAATTGAAAATATAGAATCGCTCTTAATTGCTATGGAAGAAAGAATTGAAAAATCTCACTAGCCTGATCTCACCACTTCATTACCTGCTCAATCCAATATTGCTCAAGCTCAACACCGATTCTCCAATAATTCCCAACTTTCTTCATGCGATCGTGGCTTTAGGTGTGGTCGTGGATGTTTTGGTAAGAGCTCTAGCTGTGCTATAAACTTCAATGGAGTTCAATGCCAATTATGCAATCGCTTTGGACACGCTGTGTGGGATTGCTTTCATCATTTCAACCCCAATTTCACCTTTCCTGAACAACAATTTGCTCCACCACAACCTTCTCAGCTCACCACTGCTAATGCCTCTAATCAAGCATTCTTTACTACTAATTCTACTACTATTCCAACTAATTCCTCTAAAGGAATTCTTGCTACTCCTACTTCAATAGCTGACTCTGTGCTTGGTACCTCGATTCTGATGCTACTAACCATTTTACTCCTAATATCAATAATCTTGTTGCAATTTCACCATATACAAGTTCTGCCAAAGTCCTCATTGGCATTGAAGTTGGTCTTTCCATTGCCAATGTTGGTCATTCTTTTTTAACTTCTCCATATTCTAATCAACAATATCTCCTTAAAGATGTTTTACATGTTCCTTTTATCACTAAAAATTTACTTAGTGTTTCCAAATTCTTCAACGATAATAATGCATTTTTTGAATTTCATCCTAACAATTTCAATGTTAAATCTCAGGATTCAATGAAGACAATTCTTTAGGGATCTCATAAAAACAGGCTTTATATTCTTGAAGACTCTATCTTGTCTAACACACTACCTCAACCTGCTCTTAAGAATTTTCTTTCTTTCTATGCACCTATTGCTTGTAACACTAGCTCAGTACATACATTTGATACTTGGCATCCTAGACTAGTTCATGCTTCACACAATATTGTTCATAAAGTACTTTCATCATGTAATCTTTCTGTACCAGTCTATAAAATTAATGTTTGTAGTTCTTGTTGCCTAGGTAAGGCCAAACAATTACCATTTTCTTCCTCTACTATTGTTTATCATGCTCCGCTTGACCTTATCTTCAATGATATTTGGGTCCTGCTCCCCCTTAATTCTACCTCTAGTTGTAGATATTATATTATCTTTGTAGATGCTTATTCTCATTTTACATGGATTTCCTTTTTACATTACAAGTCTCAAGCTTTTACTACATTTTTTGAATTCAAAATAATGGCTGAATTGCACCAGGAAACCAAACTTAAAACTATTCAAACAGATAATGCAAAAGAATATGTCTCATTTTCATCATATCTCAAGCAACATGGCATTTTACATCATTTTAGTTGTCCTCATACTCATGAACAAAATGGGTGTGCAGACTGTAAACATCACCATGTCACTGAGATGGGATTAACCTTACTTGCTCATGCATCTTTACCTCTTAAGTATTGGCAGGAGGCTTTTCAGTCTACTGTTTACTTAATTAACCTTCTACCCACTCTTGTGTTGAATTTCCAATCCCCTTATGAATCTTTATTTTCCAAACCACCTAATTATTCATCATTAAAAGTGTTTAGATGTGCCTGTTACCCATTACTGTGACCTCACAACAGACACAAATTAGATTTTAGATCAGACTTAAGCACTTTCTTGGGTTATTCCCCCTTTCACAAAGGTTATATTTGTCTTCAATAATCTGGAAAAATGATCATCTCTCGCCATGCTTTATTCAATAAACAATTATTTCCCTTTAAATCTTCTATTGCTTTACTGCTTATTCCTATCACTACTCCTAATTCTATTGCCTCTATACGTCTTGTCTCTTTATCTCCATCTACTATGACTACTACTTCTACTTCTATTTCTGGCAGGTCTTTTATTCTTCCATCTTCTTCAAGTCTCCCAAACATATTCTCTACTCAACCACCTCTCTTGGAGTCTGCTCCATATTCTTCTGCTACTGCCTCTGATTGCACTACATCTTTTGTCCCTTCCAACTCTCTCATTCCACCTTCAACACCAATGTATCCTTCCAATTTCATTGACCATCCTATGATCACCCATGGCAAAGATGGCATTTTAAAACTATAAACTTTCACGGCTGTTTCTAAACCTACCAATCTTCAAGATATCTTGTCTCATTCCTCTTGGTCCAAAGCCATGTAACTTGAGTATGATGCACTTCTTAAGAATTCTACTTGGTCCATTGTTCCTTTACCTCCCACCAAGTCTGCCATTGGCTGTAAATGGATATTTCGTGTAAAATATCATCCTAATGGTACTATCTCAAGACATAAAGCTTGCCTTGTAGCTAAAGGATTCAACCAACAAGAGGGTTAGTCCAGTTGTAAAACCTACCACTATTCGTATTATCATCTCTATTGCTCTCTTTTTCAAATGGCCCATTCACCAACTTGACTTTACCAATGCTTTTCTAAATGGCTCTCTCTATGAAGAAGTTTATTTGGTTCAACCACCCGGATTTCACATTGGAAATTCATCTATGGTTTGCAAACTTCACAAGGCTCTTTATGGCTTCAAACAAGCTCCTAGAGCTTGGTTTGAGAAACTTAGCTCCACATTACATCAATTTGGATTCATTACTGCCAAATGTGATTCCTCTCTCTTCATTCAAGTCACATCTCAACATATTATCTACATTTTGGTATATGTAGATGATGTGCTCATCACTGGAAATTCTCATTCTGCTGTCCAGAAACTCATTCATTCCCTGCATAAACTTTTTGATCTTAAGGACCTCAGCTCTCTGCATTGTTTTCTTAGACTTGAGGCTAAAACTCTTCCTTTGGGTGCCTTACATATTTCCCAGACAAAGTATATTCATGATATCCTACTTCATGCTAATATGCAAAATTGTAAACCTCTTCCTACACATATCCCTTCTTCTTCTAAACTTTAGAAATCTGGTTCTATTCCTTTTTATAATCCCACACTATATCGTCAACTTGTTGGAGCTTCATAATACTTAACTCTTACTAGACCTGAGCTATCATTTTCCATTAATAAAGTATGCCAATTCATGCACTTTTAAGATATCTCAAAGGCACTTCCACTTATGGTCTTGTTTTTCAACCTTCCCTTAACTTTACTGTAACTTCCTGTTGTGATTCGGATTAGGCTTCCGATCTAGATGACAGTCGATCAACATCAGGTTTTTGTATTTACCTTGGTCCTAACATCATCTCTTGGATCTCTACGAAGTAATCAATTGTCTTGCGATCCAGCACCAAGGCTAAATACCGATCTATAGCTACTACTATCTATGAAATTTCATGGATTAAAACTCTTCTTTCTTAATTGTATCTCATTTCTTCATCTATACCTCGTGTCTACTGTGACAACTTGAGTGCAGTATTACTCTCAGCTAATCCAATTTTACATCAACGCACTAAACACTTTGAAATTGATTTACATTTTGTTTGCGACCACATTCTGCAATAGCATGTCAAGTTTTTCATATATCTGCTGAAGAACAAAGTGCTAATATCCTCACAAAACCTATATCTAGTACACGGTTCCCTTACCTACGTTCCAAACTCATAGTTCAATCTTCGTCACCTACTGAGTTTAAGTTGGGCTGATAAGGGATCCATTAGTTAGTTAGGTGCTAGTTATTTTCTGTCATACATTGCTGTCTATACATCAGTGTATCATATTACAAACACACAATACAATACACGACCAATCATTCTCTTCTCTTGCCTGTTATTTCATGCTCTCTGCACACCTTACATGTTTAAATCTCCGTATGTATACAAAATAATGGAATTGATTATACATAACCATTGGCCTGGACCATAATAATCTTAGAAGAGAAGGGAGTTTTTTTGGTAATCAATTATTAATAATAAGTAAGCATAGTGCTTGACTCTTTCTTGCATGAAAGAAATTTCAAGGGCGTTTAATTCTATATTTCTAGTGTTTATCCATGTAAAGCAACCTGAATAGTTACTTTTATCTTGGCTCGATATACTCCAAGATTCCTACTCCCTTGATTTGCCTTCAAAGTCTAGATTGATAACAGAAGAAAATTTTTCAATCCCACAGGTTAGTTCACTGTGATGGCACCTCCACCTTGGTGTGGTACAAGAAGGATGGAAATCTTCTATACTCTTTCCTGTTTAGTTAATCTCATTTTATTAATTACTTTATCGACCATTATCAAATAAGCTAAATGTCCATATATTGGCATTTCAATGTACAAACTTGTCCAAATAAACACTTACTCCTTTTATTTCATAATAACTATCAGCTTTTGAGTTTTTAATATTTCAGAATATCTATCCATTTATAATATTTGGGT
This sequence comes from Dalbergia cultrata, assembly GCA_031216105.1. Classification (NCBI taxonomy): domain Eukaryota; kingdom Viridiplantae; phylum Streptophyta; class Magnoliopsida; order Fabales; family Fabaceae; genus Dalbergia; species Dalbergia cultrata. The sequence continues at coordinate 20,273,116 of CM062353.1, read as the reverse complement.
GGCATTAATTTTGTTTTCTTTCATTTATACCTTTGATATAAATTTGTTAGTTACATATTAAATACATTTACCAAGATGAGTAACAATAACTAAATAAGGATAGTTTTGTTAATTCATATAATTTTCTATATTTGTCAAAATATTTTTTTATTTTTCTAGATATGCATATTGTTTTAGTTTTGACAATTATTGTAAAACAGATGGAGTATTTGATAATATATCAAGTATATTAATTTGTTAATGTATTAATTTGTCTAAATGGATATTTATTTAACAATGATGTAGTAAAAGATAATAAACATATACCCAGTAGATTTATTTTAGGTTTCTTAATGAATATTTATTTGTTAAATGGCAAATCATGAATGAAAAAGTAGAAAAGAAGATAAAATCTTTTTTTTTTTGGTAATTTAAAGAAAATAAAATCTGAGGATGAATACTTTTCGTTAGTCTTAATTTATTATTTTTTATAGTTACATACTTGATAATTATCTTATTTTCAAAAAAAATTATTGATATTATATTCTGGACTTGAGCAACACTTTGACCTTTAATTTATATTTTCCGTTTGAGTTTCTAAGTTTTAAAAGCAAAAGAGGATGCCCGGCATTGAGGAATAATGACAGATGCAATAACATTAATGATTTTTGAGTAGTTAACAAGTAGGTAGGCCATTATCCTCCTACTGCTGACTCACATTAAATGATTGTTGGGTAGTTGACACTAGTGTTTGCCATTGTCCTTCTCCTCTTCCATATTTGAAAATGAAATTTCTCATATTAAATTTTTATATGATTTTGTTATAAGTAATATATCTTTTTTAAAATTTTATACCATATATTTTATTTGGGTTTTACTTTTTAAATCAATAGCAAGAAATGACAAACGATAAAATCGTCTAAAAATTTAACATAACATATTCCCCTATCTTATACATTGATTAAATGAGAGAAAATTTCATTCCAGAAGTAGTTTGACAAATATAGTAACGCGTTACGAAAAAAATAATAAATCTTTTTACTATGGATACCAATACTATTTGTCTCATGGCAAGTGTGTGCGTTTAGTTTTAGAAAACTATTGTCGGCCTTTAATTTTTGTTTTCAGTTAGTTTTTCAATTTTTAAGATTTTGTGAAAAAAATAATATAACTTTTAGTTTTTATTTTTAGTCTTTAGTATCTAAAATAAAAACTAAAATTTATTTTATTAAACCAAATACACGATTCAAATGGAAAATTGATCAAACAAGGATATGAAAGGATGCGGCTTGCAGGAATTATGCATCAAGGAATCCGTTATAGTCTTAACACTATTTTTGTGTATCTTGTAGCCTAAGATTTTTTTTTTCTTGCCTTCTGTTCTCTACTATCTATGGGTGCTTAGGGTTTGATCATTACTTTGGGTTTTTTTTTTTAATTTTAGTTATTATAAAAAATGTTATATTATTTTTAGTCGGTTTCTAATTTTCATATTTTATAAAGAAAATGACAAAAACAAGGTTTTTTTCAATATATATAAACAAGATTTTATTATTTTCATTATTTCTTTTACAAACTTTTAAAAAAAAAAGTAATGTATGTGATATTCTTTAATTAAAATAAAAAATAAAACCAAAAACGAAAATAGAAGTCAAACATACTGCATATCTCTTATAGGTCCTTAAATTCTTATAGCCTAATGACAAAATCAGTTTTGGCGAAGTCCTCCATAACAAACAAAAAGTCCTTGTAACTTATTGGCGAGGATGTCTCCGTGTACATAAAGTATACATACCGGCCAATAAATACTTATAAATATCAGTTGACGCAAATAAAAGTCCAAGTTAACTAGAGGTGTCAAAATGGGCTCAGTCCGTCGAATTGATCATCCGCCAAATCCAATTTTAATGCGAATGGGTTGAAGTTTTGAGCCCGCAAAAAAATTTCAACCCGCTTAACCCGCGGGTTTTGGCGGGTTGGGGCAGCCGGGCTAAGTATCTTTTTTTTTAAAATAAAATATAATTTATTGGTAAAAAAATATGAAATGTATAATTCAGAAAAGATAAAAAGTAAGAAATATATATATTTATCAATATAGTAACATTATACAGTTAAAAATATTCACTCAAAGTTAAAACTTAAAAATAAAACAGTGTCATAACCCAAAAATAATACTTTTAACAATAATATTTTTTAATCAAAGTTGCGGTATAATTATTATGAACTTTGAAAAATTGGGTATAAATAAATAAAAAAAAAAATTTTAAAAAAAAATTTAAAAAAAATTTAAGATAACATTAAAAAATATTTTCTTACAATTTTTTTTATTTTTTTGGTACTTCCAACCCGCCTAAATGGAAATTTGAATATTTCAACCCATATTTTTTTGGTGGGCCGGCCCTCCCCGCCCTGCTTTTGGTGGGCTTTTAGCGGGGCGAGCCTAAACGGGACGGGCCGACCCATTTTGACACCTCTAAAGTTAACTTGTAAACATTCAATGGCTACTCCAGTCCAAATACTCCTACTTACTTAACATGCACGTATGATATTGTTAAGAGTGATGTTATTTTGACTCGCATTTTATGGGACACTGTATCGATACATTGATATTTATTATTGAATTGGATGTGAACCCCACTTAAATTAAGTCTCACACTTCATTCAATGATAGATGTAAATATATCGTGTTCCTCATAGTGTAAGTGAAAATAATATTTTTTCTATACTTAAGCTGTTGTGGGCAGCAGTTAACGCAAAAATGGCTGTTATACCCATATTGCCTTTTATTGCCAACCTACTCTTGTGCTTCTACCAAATTTCCTCAGCAACAACTGATACCATTACCCAATTCAAACCACTCCATCAAGGTAGCACATTGGCTTCCAAGAATGGAACCTTTGAGCTGGGTTTCTTCAACCCAAGTAGTTCCACGAGCCGCTACGTGGGAATTTGGTACAAAAATATCTCCGTCAGAAAAGTTGTTTGGGTTGCCAACCGTGACCATCCAATCGTAGATAACTCCAGTGTGCTTTGCATAAACAAAGAGGGAAATCTTGTGCTTCGTAGCAAGAACCAGACACTTCTTTGGTCAACAAACTTGACAGTAAATGCTTTGAATCCCATTGTGCAACTCCTGGACACTGGAAATTTAGTACTTAAAGAAGAGAGCAACAACAACTTCCTGTGGCAAAGTTTCGACTATCCCAGCGACACACTCTTACCAGGAATGAAGGTGGGATGGGACCTAAAGACTGGTTTGAATAGGCGTTTAACCGCTTGGAAGAATCGGGATGACCCGGCTCGGGGGAACTTATCTTGGGGGATTGATCTTACTAGCAATCCTGAATTGGTACTATGGAAAGGGTCTGTTAAGTTCCACAGGAGTGGACCTTGGAATGGTGTCGGGTTCAGTGGGGCACCCTTATGGAGGGGTGCTTTACTTGCTATCCAAAATTTTGTCAACAATACAGATGAGGTGTATTACTCCTACACCCTACATAATACATCTATGATTACGATCACTGTTTTAAACCAAAGCCTTAACCTTCGACAGCGAACCGCATGGATTCCAGAAAACAACACATGGAGGATTTACCAAGTTGTGCCAAGAGACAATTGCGATGCTTATAATCCTTGCGGACCGTACGGATATTGCATTGCTAATGAGTCGCCAATTTGTCAGTGTTTAGAAGGATTCAAGCCAAAATCATCACACAATTGGGATACAATGGACTGGACGCAAGGTTGTGTGCGTAATGAGCCATGGAACTGCACGGTCAAAGACAAAGATGGTTTTCGTAAGTTTCCTGGCTTGAAATTGCCTGATACTACACATTCTTGGGTTAATGCAAGTATGGCACTCGAGGATTGCAAAGCTAAATGCATGGATAACTGTTCCTGCATGGCTTATGCAAACTTAGATGTAAGGGGAGATGGTAGTGGTTGTGCCATCTGGTTTGGCGATCTTCTTGATTTGAGAGCTTCAGAGGGGGGACAGGATCTATATGTTCGAATGGCTACTTCGTTGATGGGTAAAGATTGTGGTTTTCTTCCAACTTTTATTTATAACTAATTTGCTTAGATTGAATTATGCTTTATTTACTTGTCATGTTGGGAATGCAGATGTTAAACACAGGAAGAAGAAGAAGACGATAGTCTTGGCAATTTCTATCACAGTTCCAATAGCACTTGTGTTGCTACTTTTGATCTCCTACAGTTACAAGACCCAAAGAAAGTGTCAAGGTACGAAGTTTCAAAAATTTGTTCCTGAATGTGCACGAGATACAATCAATACCTTGTTAAACTTTTTGAACAATTTTATTATAGCTCATATAATTTTAATTTTCTCTATCTATTACAATGATATTGATCTCATTGTTATATCAAAGAGAGTACAAAGAAACCCATATCAGTGGAAAATGAAGAGGAAAATGAACAAGAAGATTTAGAGCTTCCCATCTTTGATCTTGCTACAATAGTTAAGGCCACTAATGATTTCTCAATTGACAATAAGCTTGGGGAAGGTGGATTCGGGCCGGTATACAAGGTAAATATGTGAAATTACCTATTAATAAGAAAAGCAAAACATAGACTATTTTATTAAAAGTTATCTAATTGCCAACTTTGCCTCAACTGTGAAATTTAGGGTACACTTACAACGGGCCAAGAAGTTGCAGTTAAAAGACTTTCAAGGAATTCCAAACAAGGATTGAATGAATTTAAGAATGAAGTAATATTTTGTGCCAAACTTCAACATCGGAATCTCGTTAAGGTTCTTGGATGTTGCATTCAAGATGAGGAGAAAATGCTAGTCTATGAATACATGCCCAACAAAAGTCTAGATTCATTTCTTTTTGGTGAGTATCCTTACAATATAATGCTCCATAACTTGTATATAAAAAGTAAAGTTTCTTTTGCAGTTCTTTTTTGAAGAAAATACTAATCGATATAATGGACAATCAAAACAGATTCAACTCAAAGTAAACTTTTGGATTGGTCTAAGCGCTTTAATATCATATGTGCAATTGCTCGAGGAGTTCTTTATCTTCATCAGGATTCCAGACTGAGGATCATACACAGAGATCTAAAAGCAAGCAACATTTTATTAGACAACAACATGAATGCCAAAATTTCAGATTTTGGTTTAGCACGAATGTGTGGAGGTGACCAAGACGAAGGAAATACAAAAAGAGTAGTTGGAACATAGTACGCTCTTTGATTATTGTGCATAAGCTTATTGTACATTGTTTGAAAATCAAGTGAACTAATTTATTGTTCTTTTCAGTGGTTATATGGCTCCTGAATATGCTATTGATGGCTTGTTCTCAACAAAATCTGATATATTTAGCTTCGGTATATTATTGTTAGAGATTATATCTGGAAAGAAAAATAAAGGGCTTACCTATCCGAACAATAGTCATAATCTCATTACACATGTAAGTAACTGATTACATTTAGTTTTCCTTTTATGAATTGTTCATAGATAACAATTATTTTCAATTGATGTAGGCATGGAAGTTGCGGAAAGAAGGCAACTTAAAGGAATTGATTGATGATTGTTTAAGGGATCCATGTATTCTGCCAGAAATTTTACGTTGCATTCAAATAAGCCTGTTGTGTTTACAACGTCATCCTGATGATAGACCACATATTGCATCCGTGGTTGTGATGTTAAGTGGTGAAAAGCCATTGCCACAACCAAAGGAACCTGGTTTCCTAATACAACAAGGCTCAACCGAAGGTGAAGGAAAGCAAACATCTTCTTCAACTAATGAAGTAACTATCTCATTGTTGAAAGCCAGATGAAATATTACTTTTCTTCTAAGGTATCATATGGAATTATTTGACTACTACAATTTTTTCGTTGTAAAAGTGTCTTAGTCACTTTGTTTAGTTGTTCTATATTGTGATGTATAAATTTTTTTTCCCTTGAAAATAAGTTGTTATTTTCTTAATTAGTCCCTTTTGGCTGCTTGTTGCATGGGATTCATGTATATACCTAATGATGTCTAAATATTTTTTTATTGTTCTATATTGAAATTATATGAATATTTTTCTCAGTCCCTTTTGGCTGCTTCAGTTATAGCTTAATGATGATTTTGAGCCTATCTTCAAGAATTCGACGAATTAATTATTGAAAAACTCCTTTTTAAGATTGCAGTGAAAGAACATTGAGACAAACAAATATGAAGCATACCATATTTCATAGAACATACATTAAGCATGCGTTTTGTACCTTTTTTTTGTTATCTTCCATGAATTTTTCAATTTGTTTACCTTTACAAATTTTATATTCATCAAAATGTTTTCGTTGGTTAAATATTTAATACAATGACATACAAAATTGAATCTCTTGATAAATTAATTTCTTTAATTTAAAATTTTCTTTTCACACGGTGCATGGCAGTAGGCTGGTATTCTTTTTATTTTCTTCTGTATCCACCAGTCGTGGATAGCGACAGAATTTTGTGCTGCTAATTTACAAAAATCCGTGACTAAGCTATTTAGCGATGAAATTTGTCACGGATAATATAAATGTTACAAAAATCTTCGAGTCTGATAAGTCAACGACAGCTATTGCTGTATGCGACTAACCACTATCAAGTGACAGAATTTTCCGTCACTAACAAAAACAAATTCCGCTACCAGTAACATGCTAACGTCAGTGGCTGAATCAGGATCAACAACGGAAACTGTGACGGACTCATCGTCATAATCTTCTACAAAATAATTATGTCGTTAAGTATCTTTTATATATATATATATATATATATATATATAATTTTAAATAATCCAACTATACAATTTAACCTTGCATACAATCGATCCAATCCGATAATAAAACACGCATGAATTCGTGAATCAGAATCCAAATCAAAACTCTGAAGGTCCAAACAGGGACAGATCCGTGTGTGTGAAGGAGGAGGGTTTATGCCCCACAACAATTTAAAAACTTCTTTAATAATTAATTACATATTTATATTATGACCCCACTATTTTATTACTAAATTCCATATTGACTATAAATGAGAGAAACTAATAAAATAATGCAATCCACTTGTTGTCATGTTAATATATTATTCTTGCCCCCATTATTAACATTTTTTGGATCTGGGTCCAGAGTAATTAATTAGAAATTTAGAATGTATTCTGAATTTTACAACTAAATTTATCTCGAAACGGTTGAAGTATTTGAGCAGTTTAATACAAACTTACCCTCAATAGGTCCTAGCCAAATCAAGGATAAAGATGCCTTATCAAACAATTGGCTATGGCCCATAAGGATGATTCCCACAAATACTTTGAGAGCGCACTACTAGATTTCTATTGAAATATTCAAACACCTAAAAAGTGGGCGTCTATTGAAATATTCATTTAACAAGCATTGGATGTGATAGAATGGTTGTTAAGTGGGTGTTCCAATAGACGCCCCATTTTTTTAGGTGTTTGAATAGCACCACTCGTTATCCAAACGCTGCAAAAAGTGTAAATCATGGCATGTTGATGCAGAGTCTTGCAACAATCACCTCATGACTTCTGTTCTTGGAAAGCACCACATGCACATCTTAAGGTGCCTGGCCACTATGTCGAGAAGAGATGGTTTCATGGCAATTAGAAATCATTTGAGGAAAGAAATGTAAGATTATTTCATATTATTATGGTGTGGTCCATGTAACTAATAAACTAACTCTAATAAAAGGGGATTAATAAGATGATCATTAATGCCTTAAAAGTAAATAGAGTTAGTGTGGGGGTTTTAAAATAATATTTAAAAGTCCTTCTCCTTTCCCTTTTAAAATGACTTGGTGGTTATTTTTAATAACCAGAATAGATACAGAGAATAAGAAAAAGTTTGTAACTTCTTCTTCACCATCAAAGAAAATTGAAAGAGAAAAGAAGAGAGGAGAAAACAAAGAACACCAAAAGGAATCAAAGACAAGATCAAAGATTTTAACTATGGATCCGGGTATATCATTATACTCTATTTTCTGTGATAATCGTAGAATCCAAGATCATTGATGGGTTTTATAATTTTCTGCACTGTGTATCAAAATGAAAATCAAAGTTAACAATTGGTATCAGAGCCAGGTTATGGATTTTATGATTTACCATTAATGGTTGTTTATTTCCAATTTTATATGGATGCAAACAATTTTCAGATTTGTTAATCACCAAAGTGATCAAATCTAAGGGTTGTTTAATAATTCCAATTTTAGATGTTTTATTTCAATTACTAATATGATGGATGCTATGTGATGATTATTTTATGTATGAGTATATTGAAGTTCATTATATAAGACATTTAGGGATCACACAAAAGGTTGATTAATTGTTCTTATAATTATTGGACATGATGGTTGGTAGTGTAGGTGCACTATTGGTTTTATTTATATATCCAAAGATAATAAATATTTCTAGTTAGTGCATGCATCATTACCAAATAATATTAAATTTATTAGCATCATTATGTAGTTGTATATTAATGTATCACCCAAAGGAGAGCATTGATATGCAATGAATGTTTAAATGATTGTTGTTTGAATCTATTAAGTTTATTCAAAGCATTAATGTATGAGTTTGTATAATATTTGCAACTTCCATAAATATGTTTTCCTTGGGCAGTGGAATTATCAAGTTCAATGGGCTTAACTATGCTAATTGGTCTAAGCAAATCCACTTTTGATTGGATATTATAGACTTGGACCTAGCATTAGTTATGGATGAAAAGCCTGCTGAAATTACTGAGACTAGTACAGAAGAGAACAAGTCCCTTTATGAGGCTTGGGAACAGTCTAACAGGCTTAGTTTGAACTTGATGAGGATGACAATGGCTGAAAATGTTGAGCTATCTATGCCTAAGACAGACAATGCAAAGGAATTTATGGTGAAGATTAAGGAATATTCTCAATCGGACATTATTGACAAGTCCATTGTGAGCAACTTGATGACTGAATTGACAACTAAAAAGTTTGAATGGTCACAACCCATTCATGTTCATGTGATTGGAATGGCAAATCTAGCAGCAAAGCTGAAATCAATGGCTATGGATGTGAGTGAATCTTTTCTGGTACAGTTCATTATGAACTTTCTACCTCCTGAGTTTGGCCAGTTCCAGGTGAACTACAACACCCTTAAAGAAAAATGGAACTTTCAGGAAATTAACACTACTAGAAAGTTGCCAAATAGTGACCGATTTTGTGACCAAAATAAATCGGTCACTAAAATGATGAATTAGCCACCGAATTAGTGACCGAATTGAGCCATTAGGGAAAATGAAAAGGATGGAAAAAATCGGTCACTAAATCAAAATTAACGACTGATTTAGTGACCGATTTTTATTTATAAGAGAAAACTTATTTTCATAAAAATCGGTCACTAATTTTGATTTAGTGACCGATTTAATGACCGATTTTTACTTATAAGAGAAAGCGTTGTTTCATAAAAATCGGTCACTAATATTTCAATTAGTGACCAATTTAGTGATCGATTTTTATTTTTAAGTTTATTCCTTGTTTTTATAAAAATCGGTCACTAAACCGATCACTAAATCAAAATTAGTGACCGACTTTTACTTATAAAAGAAAACTTTATTTCATAAAAATCGGTCACTAAATTGGTCACTAATTGAAATATTAGTGACCGATTTAGTGACTGATTTTTACTTATAAGAGAAAACCTTATTTCATAAGAATCGGTCACTAATATTTCAATTAGTGACCGATTTTTATTTTTAAGCGAAAACATTGTTTCATAAAAATCAGTCACTAACTGAAATATTACTGACCGATTTTTATTTTTAAGTCAAAACCTTGTTTCATAAAAATCAGTCACTAAATCGATCACTAATATTTTAATTAGTAACTGATTTTTCTGTCACTAATTCTATTTTATATATATAAAGATAAAGGAGAACCCTAAATTTCCTAAATTTCCATTTTAGTTGCCTCGCCTTTCCCCTTGCCTGGTCTCTGCCTCCCACTCGTGCATCATCCGTCATTGCGCATCGTCCCTCTCCTCCATCCCTCACCGCACCAGCGACGCTGTGCCGAGCTTGTGGTCACCTACTACGCAAGTTGCCTTCCGCCACCAACCTGCCGTCGCAACCACTGCTCTAAGTCCCTCCCCCAGCCGCGCGCACAAGTGATCCCTCTCCATGTCGTGGCCTGGTCGTGCCGCCTGCCCCTCTGGTGAGAGCCTCTCCGCGACACGCAACCACCTCCCACTCATGCTCACACACCTTGTTGCATCTCCTCTGCCTCACCGAACTACTGCACTCCTCTTCAAGGTTTCTCATCTCATCCTCGTCTCTCATCCCTTACCTTGTAATGTTAGTTGTTTCTCAATTGTTGTTGGTTCTGCATTGTTGGTTGTTTCTTATTTGAAGGAATTAAATAGCGTGAGATTTTGCCCCCTCTGTTTTTTTTTTCCCGTTAAATGTAGAAGTGTAAACAACTAATAGCCTGTATCAATTAATCATTTTGATTTATTGATTGGTTCAATGTTCTGATGTGGTTCTGTGCTTGAGATTTCCTGATTTGGGGGTGTAACAGAATGTTGGGGTTGCAAGGCACAAATATGTTGAAAGGTCAAAATATAATGGCTCCTTTAAACTGAAACTTGACGATACCCAGGTTAACCAATTTCTATTGGCACTTAGTTTTTGTTTCTGGTACCTTTCTTTTTACTGATAATAGGATTAATTATAGAGCATTATTAGAAGCTAAGTGACCATTTTGAAGCTTGATGTAGTTTGGTGAAATTTGGTATCTATGTATAAAAGTCCTTTTGGTGTCTTTGATGCTTGGAAATCTGGTTCCAACATGAATGATGTTCCTCTATCATTGTTCTAGTGAATCCTCTCATCTCTTATAAGCAGTATATTATCAATCTTGATAAAAAGATGTGAATTTGTATCTTCATAGTGTGGCTATATTTACCACTAACCAGAGATCTCTCCTATATTTCTCCAAAACTAATATAGGGCTTCAATATTTGTTAGGCTAAGAATGTGAAGAACTTATCTCAAATCAATATTGATCTTTCCATGTATGTATATGTGATATATATAGAACCCAAAAAAATATGTTGAGTTTTATGACTGAACCTTCTATTGAATAAAGTGTTGCTGGGTTCTTCTTTGAGAGAAACTTAAGACTAATTTTAAGGTTCTTATATCTTGATTCTTTAGCTCTACTTGCAAGTTTCTTGTGTTTTTCATTATTTCTGCAGTCAGTGTTTGATAGATTCTGAAATATTAGAATCTGAACATTGGTTGACTCAACTCAAACAAGATATTGAAAATCAAGGCATTAGGAAAGGTATTTTATGCAAAAATATGAAACTCCCTTGCTGATAGAACTTACTCGTAAGTTTTTGAAATTCGCATGTTCTTTTGTTTGGTTCTTTTTGCTATGCATCACTTTCATGAAGGTTTAAAACTTTTCCTTTCTTTCACTGTTTAATTGTCTTTTAGCTTATTGGATTTCACAAAGATATACAAGAAGTTCGCAGCTCAATGCGATAAAGGCTATGATATACTAAAATTTAATGTGAAATTTTGTGTTTGATTCACATTTGATTGATTCACTATGTTGTGTTGGATGTTATTGGCTGAATTGATTCTCCATGAGGAGAGTTTGGAAAGGGTCTAAAATGTTAGGTGTAATTACCAACAATTTTCATAGAATTACCAACAATTTTAAAGCTTAATACTTGAAAGAATTTTCATAGAAATTGTTGATTCATCATGTGAGAAGTCCGTTGATATGAAGATTTGTGCTTTACGTATCATAGAATTTGAATTCACATGTCTTGATTATATATCATAGATTTGTGCAAGAAGCATGGCTGCATGCTTGTGAGCTTCTTAGACAATTCAACCAAGTGCAACGTCTCGAGCTTGACATATCGGTAAAAGTATTATTATTTATTTATTTATTCCTTGTGTCTCTATAATTCTCAAAATCATATTGTAAATTTGTATTAGTTTCTATAGATTTTACTTGTCTGACAATTTTTTGCTCCCAAGTCCCAATATAAGAATTGTAAGTGTACAAATATTGATATGTTGGTTTAATTTTGTCAACCCATATGTGAAAGTGTCATTAGTTGTACGTGCAAACTATAAGGTAATTGACCTCCATTTGATATATTGATGTATTTAATCTATTTGTGTTGTCACATTATATAGACTCCATTGAAATTGTTGAAGACTCATTAGAGAGGGTTCAAGACTCAATTGAGGTAGTGGAAAACTCATTAGAGAAGATTGAAGGCTCAATTGAGGATGAGGAAGACTCTGTAGAAATTGTTCAAGGCTCCATACAAACCATTAAAGATTCAAAGGAGATAGTTCAAGACTCATTGGAAGTTGTTGAAGACTTATGGAAGCCGGAACTTGTTATGTCTATGTTGAAAATTTATTGTGCAAAGTGTTTTTAATACATATCTCTGTTTTTATTTTAGATTATAGGGCTTCGTATTATTGTAAAATTTGAAATATTCGAATCAAACTTATTTTGTGATGTGATGTTAACTACTTGTTAAAGTATATTTGCAATTTTTAAGTTTGTTTATTTGTGTATAGATATATAATTTATTGATTGATGATATATATTTAAATTTCAAAAGTGATATTTCAAAAATTTAATTTTTTTATTTTTTAGGGATCACACATTAGTGACCGATATATCAGTCACAAAATTAGTAACCAATTTATCGATCACTAAAAGCAAACCAAACTGCCATCTAAAATTGGTTGTATAGAAAGCAAAATCGGTCACAAGATTTAGTGACCGATTTATTGGTCACTAATAGCACAATCAAATTGGTTGTACAGAAAGGAAAATCGGTCACTAAATCGGTCACAAGATTTAGTGACTGATTTATTGGTCACTAATAGCACACCAAAATTGGTCGTATATATACGAAAATCGGTCACAAGATTTAGTGACCGATAAATCGGTCACTAATATTCTAGCTACCATGGTTTTAGCAACTTCTGATTTCGGTCGCTAAATTGGTCACTACCGGGTTTAGTGACCGATTTCATGAAATTTTCGGTCACTAATCACTGATTTTTTTGTAGTGTTTGAATCTTTAATGGTTTGTATGGAGCCTTGAACAATTTCTACAGAGTCTTCCTCTTCCTCAATTGAGCCTTCAATCTTCTCTAATGAGTTTTCCACTACCTCAATTGAGTCTTCAACCCTCTCTAATGAGTCTTCAATAATTTCAATTGAGTCTATATAATGTGACAACACAAATAGATTAAATACATCAATATATCAAATGGAGGTCAATTACCTTATAGTTTGCACGTACAACTAATGACACTTTCACATATGGGTTGACAAAATTAAACCAACATATCAATATCTGTACACATATAATTCTTATATTGGGACTTGGGAGCCAAAAATTGCCAGACAAGTAAAATCTATAGAAACTAATACAAATTTACAATATGATCTTGATTTTGAGAATTATAGAGACACAAGGAATAAATAAATAAATAATAATACTTTTACCGATATGTCAAGCTCAAGACGTTGCACTTGGTTGAATTGTCTAAGAAGCTCACAAGCATGCAGCCATGCTTCTTGCACAAATCTATGATATATAATCAAGACATGTGAATTCAAATTCTATGATACGTAAAGCACAAATCTTCATATCAACGGACTTCTCACATGATGAATCAACAATTTCTATGAAAATTCTTTCAAGTATTAAGCTTTAAAATTGTTGGTAATTCTATGAAAATTGTTGGTAATTACACCTAACATTTCAGACCCTTTCCAAACTCTCCTCATGGAGAATCAATTCAGCCAATAACATCCAAACAACATAGTGAATCAATCAAATGTGAATCAAACACAAAATTTCACATTAAATTTTAGTATATCATAGCCTTTATTGCATTGAGCTGCGAACTTCTTGTATATCTTTGTGAAATCCAATAAGCTAAAAGACAATTAAACAGTGAAAGAAAGGAAAAGTTTTAAACCTTCATGAAAGTGATGCATAGCAAAAAGAACCAAACAAAAGAACATGCGAATTTCAAAAACTTACGAGTAAGTTCCATCAGCAAGGGAGTTTCAAATTTTTGCATAAAATACCTTTCCTAATGCCTTGATTTTCAATATCTTGTTTGAGTTGAGTCAACCAATGTTCAGATTCTAATATTTCAGAATATGTCAAACACTGACTGCAGAAATAATGAAAAACACAAGAAACTTGCAAGTAGAGCTAAAGAATCAAGATATAAGAACCTTAAAATTAGTCTTAAGTTTCTCCCGAAGAAGAACCCAGTAGCACTTTATTCAATAGAAGGTTCAGTCATAAAACTCAACATATGTTTTTGGGTTCTATATATATCACATATACATACATGGAAAGATCAATATTGATTTGAGATAAGTTCTTCACATTCTTAGCCTAACAAATATTGAAGCCCTATATTAGTTTTGGAGAAATATAGGAGAGATCTCTGGTCAATGGTAAATATAGCCAAGCTATGAAGATACAAATCCACATCTTTTTATCAAGATTGATAATATACTACTTATAAGAGATGAGAGGATTCACTAGAACAATGATAGAGGAAAATCATTCATGTTGGAACTAGATTTCCAAGCATCAAAGACACCAAAAGGACTTTTATACATAGATACCAAATTTCACAAAACAACATCAAGCTTCAAAATGGTCACTTAGCTTCTAATAATGCTCTGCAATTATCCTATTATCAATAAAAAGAAAGGTACTAGAAAACAAAAACTAAGTGCCAATAGAAATTGGTTAACCTGGGTATCGTCAAGTTTCAGTTTAAAGGAGCCATTATATTTTGACCTTTCAACACATTTGTGCCCTGCAACCCCATTATTCTGTTACACCCCCAAATCAAGAAATCTCAAGCACAGAACCACATCAGAACATTGAACCAATCAACAAATCAAAATGATTAATTGATATAGGCTATTAGTTGTTTACACTTCTACATTTAACCGGAAAAAAAAAACAGAGGGGGAAAAAATCTCTTTCTGTTTCAATTCCTTCAAATCAGAAACAACCAACACTGCAGAACCAGCAACAATTGAGAAACAACTAACATTACAAGGTAAGGGATGAGAGAGGAGGATGAGATGAGAAACCTTGAAGAGGAGTGCAGCAGTTCGGTGAGGTAGAGGAAATGCAACAAGGTGTGTGAGCATAAGTGGGAGGTGGCTGCGTGTCGCGGAGAGGCTCTCACCAGAGGGGTAGGCGGCGCGACCAAGCCATGGCGTGGAGAAGGAGCACTTGTGCACGCAGCTGGGGGAGGGACTTAGAGCAGCGGTTGCGACAGCAGGTTGGTGGCGGAAGGCAACTTGCGTAGTGGGTGACCACGAGCTCGGCACAGCATCATCGGCGCGGTGAGGGATGGAGGAGAGGGACGATGCATGGTGAGGGACGATGCATGAATGGGAGGCAGAGACTAGGCAGGGGGAAAGGGAGGCAACTAAAATGGGGATTTAGGAAATTTAGGGTTCTCCTTTATCTTTTATATATATATATATATATATAATAGAATTAATGACCGATTTAGTGACTAATTTTTATGAAACAAGGTTTTGACTTAAAAATAAAAATCGGTCACTAATATTTGAATTAGTGACCAATTTAGTGACTGATTTTTATGAAACAATGTTTTCGCTTAAAAATAAAAATCGGTCACTAATTGAAATATTAGTGACCGATTCTTATGAAATAAGGTTTTCTCTTATAAGTAAAAATCGGTCACTAATATTTCAATTAGTGACCAATTTAGTGACAGATTTTTATGAAATAAGGTTGTCTTTTATAAGTAAAAATCGATCACTAAATCGGTCACTAATTTGATTTAGTGACCGATTTTTATAAAACAAGGAATAAACTTAAAAATAAAAATCGATCACTAAATCGGTCACTAGTTTTGATTTAGTGACCGATTTTTACGAAACAACGTTTTCTCTTATAAGTAAAAATCGGTCACTAAATCAAAATTAGTGATCGATTTAGTGACCAATTTTTATGAAAATAAGCTTTTCTCTTATAAATAAAAATCGGTCGCTAATTTTGATTTAATGACCGATTTTTTCTATCCTTTTCATTTTCTCTAATGGCTCAATTCAGTCATTAATTCGGTCGCTAATTCATCATTTTAGTGGCCGATTTATTTTGGTCACAAAATCAGTCACTATTTGGCAACTTTCTAGTAGTGTTAGTTTCTGTTGCAAAGTTGGACAATGTAGGATTTAACTTTAGGATTGGAAATGATGTGTTTTCTTTGTTTAAACATATGTACTATTATGGTTGTGGTACTTTGGTTGACAATTTATATCATTTCAGTCTTGATGTTCAATTTGCTAAATCTCTGTTTCATGTTGAGCATGGTTTTGGTAGCAATTATAATGCATGTAATGAAAATTCTGCTTTTTTATGGCATCAAAGGTTAGGTCACATATCCAAAGAAAGGATGATGAGGTTAGTGAAAAATGAAATCTTACCTCAATTGGATTTTGATGACTTGGATGTTTGTGTGGATTGCATTAAAGGCAAGCAAACCAAACACATATCAAAGAATCCAGCCACGAGAAGCAGTCAACCTCTGGAGTTGATACACATTGATATATGTGGTCCTTTTGATATTCCATCTTGGAGTGGTGAAAAGTATTTTATCACTTTTATTGATGACTTCTCATGGTATTGTTATTTGTATCTACTTCATGAAAAGTCTCAATCAGTAGACACCCTTGAGGTGTTTATTAAAGAAGTTGAAAGGCAATTAGATAAAAAGGTAAAAATTGTGACGTCAGATAGAGGTAGTGAATATTATGGCAAATTTAATGAAAAAGGACAATGTTCAGGTCCATTTGCAAAATTTCTTGAAAGTAGGGGCATACGTGCACAGTATACAATGCCCAGTACACCACAACAAAATGGTGTAGCTGAAAGGCGGAATCGTACTCTTATGGAAATGGTTAGGAGTATGATAAATTATAATAATGTACCTCTATCATTGTGGATGTATGCATTAAAATCCGCTGCGTATCTGCTTAACAGGGTTCCTAGTAAAGCAGTTCCTAAGACTCCTTATGAATTGTGGACAGGAAGGAAACCCAGTTTGAGGCATCTTCATGTTTGCGGTTGCCAGGCAGAAATAAAGGTATATAATCCACATGAAAAGAAGCTTGATGCAAGAACCGTTAGTGGTTATTTCATTGGCTATCCTAAAAGGTCAAGGGGGTACATATTTTATTGTCCTAACCATAATATAAGAATAGTTGAGTCTGGTAATGCAAGATTCCTTAAGAATGGCTAGTTCAGTGGGAGTAAGGAATCACGATTCAAGAAAATCGTATAGAAATTTCCTACACCTAATGTTTCTACTCAAGTTATTGTCCCTTTTGTTGTATCACAGTCACACAACATTCCAAGACAACAAATTGATATCCCAAACCCACAAGATGAACACATGGAAAATGAATCGACTAACAATGTGCAAGTCCCAGATGAGCCAATAGTAAATGAACCACAAGAAATGACTTTAAGAAGATCTGAAAGGCAAAGAAGACCAGCAATTTCAAATGACTATGTGGTTTATTCACTTGAGCAAGAGTTTGACTTGAGCATTGATGAGGATCCAATCTCATTTAAGCAAGCTATGGAATGTAACAATTCTAAAAGGTGGTTCAATGCTATGAAAGAAGAGATAAATCAATGGAAGACAATAAGGTTTAGGATCTAGTTGAGTTGCCTAAAGGTTCAAAACGAGTCGGTTGTAAATGGGTCTTTAAGACCAAACGAGACTCAAAAGGCAATATTGAAAGGTATAAGGCTAGACTTGTTGCCAAAGGTTACAATCAAAAGGATGGCATTGACTATAAAGAGACATTCTCTCTAGTTTCAAAGAAGGACTCTTTAAGAATTGTTATGACTTTGGTGGCTCATTATGACCTAGAGCTTCACCAAATGGATGTAAAGACCGCCTTTCTTAATGGTGACTTGGAAGAAGAGGTTTATATGGACCAAATCGAAGGGTTCACTACCACAGGAAAAGAAAATTTTGTGTGTAAATTAAAAAAGTCAATATATGGACTAAAACAAGTTTCCCGACAATGGTATCTCAAGTTCAATGATACTATTTTGTCATATGGTTTTGTAGAGAATGTTGTTGATCGGTGT
Source organism: Dalbergia cultrata (assembly GCA_031216105.1). Taxonomy (NCBI): domain Eukaryota; kingdom Viridiplantae; phylum Streptophyta; class Magnoliopsida; order Fabales; family Fabaceae; genus Dalbergia; species Dalbergia cultrata. The sequence goes on along the minus strand of CM062353.1, from coordinate 20,254,933 downwards.
ATCTATATGAAGGTTAGTGGGAGCAAGTTTGTCATATTGGTCCTATATGTTGATGACATTCTTCTTGCTACTAATGATCTTGGCTTGTTACATGATGTAAAGAAGTTTCTCTCTAATAAATTTGAAATGAAAGATATAGGTGAGGCATCCTATGTGATAGGAATAGAAATATTCTGTGACAGATCACAAGGAGTGTTAGGATTATCTCAGAAAGGCTATATCAATAAAGTGTTAAAGAGATTCAGGATGGAAAGTTGTTTTTCAGGAATAGTTCCAATTCAGAAGGGAGACAAGTTTAGTCAAATGCAATGTCCCAAGAATGATTTGGAAAGAAAGGCAATGGAATCTATTCCCTATGCTTCAATGGTTGGCAGCTTGATGTATGCCCAGACATGCACTCGACCATATATAAGTTTTGCTATTGGAATGTTGGGCCGGTACCAAAGTAATCCCAGAATAGACCACTGGAAAGCTACAAAGAAAGTCCTTAGGTATTTGCAAGGCACCAAGGATCACATGCGCACTTATAGGAGATCAGATAACCTTGAGGTGGTTGGCTACTCAGATTTAGACTATGTTGGATGTGTAAACTCGAGAAAATCCACATTTGGTTATATTTTTCTGCTGTCTAGAGGTGCAGTTTCATGGAAAAGTGGGAAAGAGTCTATCATTGCTACTTCTACTATGGAGGCTGAATTTGTGGTATGCTTTGAGGCCACAGTTCATTCATTGTGGTTGCGGAACTTTATCTTAGGGCTGAATGTTGTTGACAATATAGCTAGGCTGCTAAGAATTTATTGTGATAATTCTGCAGCTGTTTTCTTCTTTAAGAATGACAAGTACTCAAAGGGTGCAAAACACATGGAACTGAAGTTCTTGTCAGTCAAGGAAGAAGTACAGAAACAGAAAGTGTCAATTGAGCATATTGGTACAGATTTGATGATAGAGGATTCGCTAACTAAGGGATTGCTACCCAAAACATTTTCTGGTCATGTGAGACAAGTGGGTGTCATTGACAAGTCCTTGTTAGCATAATTGTATGATATGTGTCCATATGTATGGCTATCTTGCTTGTATTGTTATGACACTTATGAATTCAATTAAAGTTATGTTTTTGCTTATTTTACTTGTTGTCCACATTATGTTTTGTACATGTAATATTTGGAATGATAACATGCTAGTTCTTTGAGAGACATTATAGTCAAATATTACAATACACTTTGATTAAAGTTCTTTGAGTTGAGTTGATTTTGTGATACATGGAAGGAACTATGTCGCTAAATGACATTGACCGCCATGATTCGATCAATTTAGTTCAATTGAGGATGATGACTTGATAACTTCAATGTAAAGTGCGCACTTATGGTTTTGAGCCTTCAAGTTGTCACATGGATCAACTGGGAGATTGTAAGATTGTTTCACATTATTATGGTGTGGTCCATGTAACTAATATACTAACTCTAATAAAAGAAGATTAATATGATGGTCATTAATGCCTTAAAAGTAAATAGAGTTAGTGTGGAGGTTTTAAAATAATATTTAAAAGTCCCTCCCCTCTTCCTTTTGAAATGACTTGGTGGTTATTTTTAATAACCAGAATAGATACAGAGAATAAGTAAAAGTTTGTAACTTCTTCTTCTTTACCATGAAAGAAAATTGAAAGAGAAAGGAAGAGAGGGGAAAACAAAGAACACCAAAAGGAATCAAAGAAGAGGTCAAAGATTTTAACTATGAATCCAGGTATGTCATTATACTCTATTTTCTGTGATAATCGTAGAATCCAAGATCATTGATGGGTTTTATAATTTTCTGCACTGTGTATCAAAATGAAAATCAAAGTTAACAAGAAAACCAAACCACTTTGATAAATCCTCTTAACCTTTGAAGAGTGAAATTTCAAGTTCTCATATATTGTTTTACTCAACATAGTAAGAAAAATTGTCAATATTTACTATTTTTATACTAAAAATCCATAGAAGGCACTGTCAGGATCAACATAAATCTTTGTTACTCACTTCTTCTATGCTTTATATGAGTGAAGAAAGGCTCGTGGAAAATGATAATGCACTTGTGCGCAATATGTCTAATACATTCTCAATTTCCACCTTCCTATTCACTCCATCCAGAAACAGAAACTATTTGTGTCAGGAAAATTTCATTATGCAAAACCATATATTGCCTTATCTGCACATGCTTGTATGAGAAAACAAGTTGCAGACTCTTTGGTTCTACTTCTACACTTTCATTTTCTGCAACATGGAACAATGTCTATGTAATTATATTGTATAGGTAACGCAGATACATATGAAATCAGGTACACCAAGTTCGGCTTAGAAGGTCAAAATATTGGTAAACTAATGATAATACTTCCAGCTGTACATAGCCATGTTCAAAAACTGGTTGACATCCTTGCAAACTTGGATCAAAGAACAATAAAGTTTGTTCTCCTTAGGTGCTAGATTTTCTTTCCATTTTTCTTCTATACACCAATACATAAATAAAAGGTAAATAAGGTACAGTAATTTCCACTTTGCAGGTCTAACCAAATTTGGGGTGCAGGCTTTGATCCTACTTCCTAAACAACTTAAAACTTGCAAACTTTGTATAGGATTAAAAGCCTTTTATGCTATCATGTAAAAGGTAAGAAGGGTAAGGGAAGAAGGAGAAAAGAAGGGGGATAAAATAATAAACGTGGAAATATAAAATTTCTACCATGTCATGAGTATTATAATATTGGTGTATATTGCATGAAGCAAGCCTCTTTTGGTTATTGAATAACTTCATGCTTGGTCTTGGTCAAAATTTCTTCACTCCGCTGTCTTTGTAGACTAAGCTCCAAGCAACATATTCTCATTTTATTTCATCTTTAGTTAGTATAAGACCAAAACATAGAACAAGGCTAAGACGTGACTTCTCTGCGCTAGTGTTCTTTGTTGTTACTTGTTATTTATCCATTAAATTTGACCAGTTAAACTATACTTTCCCCGCCGGCTAGGAGTTACTAGTTTATGCCCTTTTTAGTTTTTCACCTATATATTATACTTACTATCAGATTTCTCGCTTCTTGTAACTCATATAAAAGAAAAGGCATTCTTCTCAGATACAAATGGCCACTACCTAGTCTTAGTCCTTGCTTCAGATTTAGTCATTGTTGATATGTATATATTGGTCGTTTTAGGGAAGCTTTCTTTTGATAGCTATGTCTCAATGTATCCTCATGAGCCAAATGGAAGAGAAGATAAGGATTAAGAAAATATATGTGTGTGCGTGCGTGTGTGTGTGTGTGTGTGTGTGTGTGTGTGTGTATAAGGGGAGCTTTTAGGGCCACAAGACACGCTAAAAGAAAATGATGTCATTGAATTGTGAGCAAAATGTCGTTATAATAAGTGATATTATCTCAGTTCTATCACTTAACTTGCAAAAGAAATTAAAGAGTCTAGAGTTAAATCATTTATGTGATGGTTCACCAGCTAAGTTTGGGGACATGAGAAGAAGATATCTTTTCGCAACATTAATTGATTGAGATGATCATGGCCAATGCAGATGACCAAAAGACATGAATTATGATTAATTAAGCGTTGGACCAAAATCTGAGAAGATACGGAACCTTTTGTTCATAATATTATTAATAAAACGAGCATAGTTCTTGGCTCTTTCTTGTATGGAGGAAACTACAAGGGTGTGTAACTCTACTGTTTATCCATGTAAAACAAAGTGAATAGCCAATTTTATTTAGGCTCTAAAGTCCAAGATTCCAATTTGCATCATTTGCCTCCAAAGTCCAGATTGTCACATTGACATTTCCAAGAAAGATAGGGATGGAAAAGAGATTTCAAGTTTTACACTAGATATTTGGGGTGCAGGAAAAGAACATAAATGCTTAGATTTTTTACATCATCATCATTTTAAAAAAGGCTCCCTCAAGCAACAAATGCAACTCTTGGATCTTCCTACTGACATTTTGAAAGCTGTTAGAAAACCATAATTATATCTCACAAAACTAATGTTCTCGTAATATTTCAATCAATCCTAGATATCCTGCATCCCTTCCTCATATAATAAAAGAGTATGATAGTAAAGAAATTTTGGAGAGACATATCTGCAGGATCAATAAGAACTCCAAGTTTAACAAAACAATGAGCACAAGGGTGGAAGATCCCAGAGAGCTTCATTAGAGTCCTGAACAGCCATGTACTCCTGAACTCCATTAATTGCATAGAGTGAAGCTGATATTTGTCTTTCAACTTTCATCCTTTCAAATTCTAGTAGCTCCATGTCAACTGTATCAGCAAGGCCATCATCAGTCTTTGGCATATGATCCAATACATGAGCAAAAGGGAAACGATCAAAGACATGTCCAAAAGAACCCCATGAAAAATTATTGGTCTGTGAAACAGACTCAAATTCCTCCCTCGAGTTGCAGTTGCTCAAGTCTGGCTTATAAGCATCATCAAGAACCTGCTGTATGCTTTGAGTCGTCACAGTTGAAAGAGAGTTCTCATTGTTGTCATTATTGGTTGAATTGCTACTAGAACTACTAGTACTAGAACTACTAGTGCTAGTACCAGTACTGATTCTTGGTGCAGATGCATCAACATTTTCCTGTTTTTTGGTACCCTTTTTGTTTTTAAGCAGATTTCTGATCCTAGAAGCAAGTGGTGAATCCAAGGATACATGAGTGATGAAGTTTGTTCTAGTGTTGGATCCACGAAGGAGGCATGCGGCTTCATCATAAGCTCTTGCTGCCTCTTCTGCTGTCTCAAATGTGCCAAGCCACATTCTTATCTTCTGTGTTGTGTCTTTGATCTCAGCCACCCATCTCCCTGAAGGCCTTTGCCTCACCCCAACAAATTTGTTTGTGCTGCTGCTGTTCCTGCCTCTCCCTTTGAACTTCTTGTTGCCTTTGGTTGCTGCTTTCTGATGCTGCAGGTTTGGTTGCTGGAACTGAATTTCCATTGGAGGTTAATTTGGTTCAAGAAATGGTGTTTGAGTATTAGGATATGCTCTCAAGTGATGGTGAAAGGCTATTATTCCTTAGTGTTCATGTTGCTGTTTGCAAGCTGGGAGAAGAAATTATATATATGTATGAAAATGTTGTCAAGCTTTTGAGCAAGTGGGAATATTGTATTACTATACACATCGTCTTGAAATTTGTTAATTGTTAATTTGTAAAAGAATATTATAAGTTATGCATGATGCAGACAAGTTACACTTCAAATTCAATTGCTCCCCTCAATTTCAACCACTCCTATTTTTGTCTTTTGTGGGCATTGCATTACTGAAAGAGTCAATTTTTGATGTATGCATCAAAAAGAGAATCTCAATTTAATGTACTTATCACTTGTAGCCATACTTCTAAGTTTTAACTCCGCGTCTCCCTAACCCCTAAAATGGGTCCGATTTTACTTTCTTATGATTTCTCACAACATATAATATAATCCGTGTATGAGTTAATTAATTAGTGAACAAAATGAGCTATTTTTACTTTATTTTCAGTTTATTCTCTTGTCAATTTTTTTTTTATTAGCATTTCCTTTGTCTATTTAGTCTCCTATAATTTAAACTTTTTAGGTTTAACCTACCTATATTTTTGTGACTCGTCTGTGACTTTCATTAAAAGAAATAATGGCATGTAACTAAGATATTATATCAATTTATGACTCTGCATTAGTATTTTTCATGTCACCACTATTAGTGATACATAATAACTATTGATAGAATTTAAAACTTTGTCGGCTAATCGGCAGAGTCTAAAACATAATGAACTAAATTTCAAAAATAAATAAATGGTCCAAACATAAAAATAAAGATAAGAAATGAACTTATTTATGTTATTTAATTATTATTTCATAATTATTTATTATTAAACCCCCACCACAGGCATGCACAAATCATAAGACTTAGTACAATTGGTATTGCTAGCGGCACTCCTTAAGCACTAATCCATACTTAATACAATTGGTATTGCTAGCGGGACTCCTTAAGCACTAATCCATATTTATGGCAATGAAAACCCTGGATTCACCCAAAAATGTGCACATCTTTCTTATGCCTAAAAATTATTATTTTCAATTGTTAATGATGCCTTGAGATATTTAATTAGCAAATAATATTTGATGAATAACATCTCTAACATAGTGTTGCTATTGAATTTAACGAGAAAGAACCTAGATTTCTTTTCCGACCAAGAGAAAACAATTAGAACTAACAACCCAATGTCAAGAGTTAACTTGTTTAATTCGTCTTTCACTCATATATTGTCATGACTTAAATTTGATTCTCAAGTTCCCCTAACAATAGGCGATCCATAAATACTTAATAAACATCCAATGAGTTAAAAGACATGCCCTGACTTTAGACTTGACCGAGCTTTACCCTTAACCTAAACATTATTAATAAAAAAAATAAGAGAAAATTAGCAACCCAATATCTTAAAAAAGCGAAACGGTCATAAAATGATGCCTTTTGGTCAATGTCCAATTTGGCATATGATCCTAAAGCCACGCCAAGGAACATGGAATCAGCACCATCACCTAGGTAAAACCAACACCGGAAAGAAAAGAAAACAAGAAACTAGGATTCGATAGAGTTGAGGGTACCAAGTCCTTGTCTTGAGCACTCTCCTCCTTCTTTTGGCTAAGTCAAACAGTTGAAAGGTGGTCATGAAGGCATGAATTGCTGCCACTTGGAGGCTCCAAAAAGATACTTCAGAAGCTCCCATAGACTAAGAGACTAATACCATGCTTGGCACTAACGTGGATCAAGTCAATAATCACCTCACCTATTCATGGTTACACATAATATATTAAAGAATCACGTATTGAGACATATATTCTATTTATCGTGCGTGATGCGTTTGTTGTAAGTTGTAGCCCCATCCTCACGTCACCAACGAAACCCTTTAATTTGTTTTCTGTTTATGTTTATTTGCAGATTCTTCCTCAACATCTCCAACTAATCCCAAAAGTTTTATCCCTCATATGCGACATTGACGTTGTCTTCTTTGTTGATTGGTTGAGAAAGACAATATAATTAGCTAATCTAAAGAAAACATAATCATGAAAGTGTTTTTCTTTAATTGTTTAGTTATGAAATAACATTTGAATATAATTGAATAATGGAAGCATGTATTAAGGTTCACAGTGGATCTCACGTTAGACAATAATGAAGATATGGGGAAAAAGACACAAGTTTATTATATAAAATTAGCAATCCAGCGTGGAAACGTTATCTTGGAAAAAGTCTTTTCATGATTTATAAGTTAACAAAAATCATAATGACCATCATATTTCATTAATCATGCTAGCAATAATTGCGAGATTAATGGCAGCTAGAAACTATAACTGTACCATAAAACAAGAATTTTGCTAAGGAGTGCTCCAATTACACTCTTTCTTGAGGTGAAAGGTTTCGATAGAAAAATAAATTTGTATGTTTTTTATGCTCTGAGTTTATCAAAAATTTTAAAATCTTTTTTATTAAATTTTGACTTCTTAAATAATGCCGTTATAGTACTCGTTAACAAAACCCTGACCAAAAGGTAATAAATAAGTAATGACATTATGATTTTGGGAGTGGCTACTGTCGTTCTTATTTTACTATTATCACTCCCAATTAATTAGTGTTTATTTTGTTTTCCTAAAATACCCTTCATTCTTCCCTTATAATTAAACTATAAATTCATCAATTTTTTAGTTGCATTCAAACACATTATTGTCAACATTTTTCATAAAGTTTTCTTTTATTTTTTCATTGTTTTTGCTTACATATTTTTTAATGTTGTTTAAAAGTTTGTTTTTTTTTTCTCATTTTTCTAATAAAACACAAATTTTAAATTTAACTTTTGACATAAATATGTAATATATATACTAATTGTCTCTCAAGTTGGTTCTCTTAATTATCTTACAAGTAGTTTATCTTAAAATTAAGCAGTTGACACATAATAATACCTATTCATTGTTGTTTTAATATTACATAAATATCATATGAAATAAGAAATATATATAAGAAATATATATTTACATATATATAATTGGGTATACAAGTCTCCACAACTAGCCAAGGTTGAAAGAAAATACAATAGAATCACCTCAAGTGCATCATGCTCCTAGCTATAAACAAGACAGAAAACTGTTTTCTCTAAATATATACACCATCAAACCTAGGAGTTTAACCAAATTCAGAATTCTAGCTATACCAACACCTAAAAAATATTGTATTTTATATTGTGCTTTCATCATACATGTATATACAGTTGTCCTTCTATACATGTATTCAATATTTAACCATTTGGTATTATTTAATTTAATATAATATTAAATAAACATAGTAAACTAGCATTTGTGGTATCAATCTCTTAAATTTTATTATAATTTTTAAATTATTTAATTAAAATTGTATTGTCACGTTATTCATTAAATAACATGATAATTTATGACGACAGTGAATATTGATTAAAATTTGAATTTATTAATAGAAATTATTTTGTTTAATTCATACATTATTCTACTAAAAAAATATTAAACCTATTTTCATTTCTAAAGGCATCTTATTAAAATAGAAAAGTATAAAAATACTAAAAGAAGGTTGTGTGTATTAATCAATTTGAGATCATTTTTTTTCATCTATACGTATAAAGCTAGACTTAACATGTATATTATCAAAATAATGAGAAAATTTTCAATTGTTTTCCCAAAATAAAAATTCACTAAATCGAAAAGTAATGAAATGTTTTATTTAGGTTAATAATATTTAATCTAAAAAAAACTAGAAGTACCAATAAATCATTAATTAAGTTAATCATGAGGGAGAATAAAATGATATTTTAGAAAAGTTAAATAATATATGAGTGAGTGAGTGGCAATAGACAATATAGAATAGTAATAACTTCTCCCTATGATTTTTCCAAATTTAAATTGTATAGTATGAATGGTGATAACTCTTTTTTTTTTTTTGTGTTTTCTACCATAATCCTTCTATCGGAGACAAAAATGTTCAGGCATTTGAGATCTCATGGGGGTTATATAGCTCTCTTGACACCAATTTTTTTATATCTAAGGTTTGAACTCGAGATCACTGATTAAGAGAAGGATTATCTAGTCACTCTAACCAGCCATATTTGTTTAGTGATAATAGCTCTAAATAATTAAAATAGTGTGACCCAAAAAGAGATAATTTTAATGAATGAAGCTCAAATAGCAGGAAAATTAAATTGCCACACTACTCCAATGATTTTTCAGGAAGGAAGAGTCCAAAAGCCCATTGTTCCTCTATTGTTATCTGGGAGATGCCTGAATCCTGATTTTGATGCTTCAACTACTACTGAGTAATGAACTAAAGGAAGCCTTTATGACTTCCAATGAGAAGTTTTCTCCCCTTAAAAAATAAAAGCTCTGTCTCCTTTCTAATTTTATATGTATCATTATCTTTTCGGTTCATCGGTTGCTTATAAAACGTATATAGCCTTTAGGCTTTAGCTGCCTTTTAAAGTTAATGAGTCGCATTTTTTTTGGGTCGTCAAAGCTAATACGTGTATTTAACTAGAAATAATCGAATTATTTTTTATCGTAAAATTAATCAAATTCTAATGCAATTTGATTTTCCTTTTTTAAGGACCAACATGTATTAAACTGCAAACCCATATTTATATATCAATGATGTATTTTAGGCCTGTTTTATAAACACTACAAGAAAAATTGATATTTTCAACGGTTCTCAACAATTAAAGTATCGATAAAAATATTATCAAGAAAAATTATTTCAATATAAAGTGACCGTTGAAAATACTTCTAAATTTTTATTGACAATTAGCACATGTCGAAAGTATATCTTTTGGATATTTTTTACATGTACTAATTATCGATAAAAGTTTATAAGTATTTTCAACGATTACTTTATATTGAAATTTCTTTTCTTAACAACATTTTTATTGATAAGAACCGTTGAAAATATTATTGAAAATGCTCATCTTTGTGAAATTAGCTACCATTCTAGCTGCTCTTTGTTCATAAAGATTGAAATGAGTGTGTGTGTGTGTGTGTGTGTGTGTGTATATATATATATATATATATATATATATATATATATATATATATGCTTAAAAATAGCTAGCGTAGGCATTTGAAATACAAATAAATGAATGAAAATCGATTCCCCGAACATGATTGGAGTAAATTTTTTATCATCATCACTTTTGTTACACAATATCCTAATATAAATCATGAGATTTAAGAATTTGATTTGATCCATTGACAATGATATAATGCCGCATTTTAATAAATTTATATGGAGCCACACATTTAAAAAATTCAAAATAGTTGTTAATTAAAAACTTTTAAGTGTCATAATTACACAAAACTTTCTTGTTAATTGAGAAGAAATTGTGATGATGCCTTATGTTCTTGAGAAATTTCGTGATATCAATTTGATTTCTCAGAGATCAATTGAAATTTCAAGTTGTTCAAACATTTGCCTCAATGGTGATGAAATTGTTAACTGATTATTATTTGTCACATTATGCGATGATGTATCACATTATCCACTAAGATGAGATAAGTTTTCTTTTATATTCTAATTAATACCATGGAAGCAAAAAGTCATGTCTAACTCTCCTCTATTTGTGAAACTCTTTGGATCTCATATCCATCATTGTTGACCATCATGTGTTGGCTTCGGATTCGTTTCTCTCAAACACTGGATTGTGCTTGGAGCTCTATCATGATGGTTGAACACCATGTTAAGATTTTGATCATCATTGATAGAATCATTGGTGTCTATTTTTTATTATTATTATTAGTATTTGGCCACAACATTCCCAACAACCGCTATAATCAAAGTCACCCACTTGTCTAGAGAAAGAAACACTTTCACCCTTTTTCGGCTATAAGGTTTCTCAATGAATTTATGTCAACAATATTAAACTAGTAAAACAAAGAGAAAGATGACAAATAGCTGGCCCATGATTATAAATTGAGCTCCAAATTAAAGATTGAGCTTAAGAACGGATGCTTATCATAATTATAGGAATAAGTGATTATTTAAGGGTTTGAAGGGTGATTTTAGAGTTTATGGCATTTTTATGTGGTGTGATTCTTGAGTTTGGTGGTTTGGCGGCGTTTAGAGTTTCAGTAAATTGGGACTTGGGGTTCGATACTGGTTTACTGCCAGCAGATAGCTTAGGATTGAAATATATAGACTCATTATCTGATCTATGCATACATGCCAATATTAGCTTAAATAGTATAACGTGTAAAAAAAAAAAAAACACCATATAAGATATTACTGCATAATGTGACACATCACACCAGTTAACAATTTATTCATTTATGCAAATGTTTAAACTAAGACCATATTAATGTTATAGATATTTTGGGGACCAAACCGATGTAATATAATTCTCTCGAGAACCAATCACATAACATGATTATCACAGAAATATATGATTAAATGATTATATAAAACTCTTACAATATCAATATAACAAAGTTAATTTCTAATTATAAAATAAACAAGCAAAGAGAATTATTTATTTAATAAAGTTTTAGACTATTAATGCAAATTCATTAAATAACACTAACAATGTATAGAAAAAATTAGCCATCATTGACTAATCTAATCAACCTTTCACTCATAAGTCACCATGACTTAAATTTGATTCTTGAATTCTTTTGATAAATGTTTTGTACATATCTTGTAAGTGCTCAAAAAACCCAAAATGATGCCGTGTCTTTCCATTAGGGTTATATATATATATATATGTCATAGCATAAATGCTTTTCTTATTTTTTATTATTATGAGGTGCATTATAGCATGTTTCGTGCTTTTGCCAAGGATTAGTGAAGTGATTAGGAGGTGAATAGAGAGAACGCACGTGGATTTAGGATGCAGATTTAGTTTCGCTTACCCACATTTATTGAGTGTTGTTAACTGTAAACAAAAACGTGAGAAAAGCCATCTTCTCTTCCAAATGCAGACACTCTTCTTCCCCAAATATCTCTACCTCCCACGTCGTCGACCACCTCCACAGCACCAGTGGCACAGCCTTGCCTTCACCACCACCCACGAGCCATTGTGTCCTGCTCCACAGCTGAAACCATCGTGACCACCTCCTTGCTCAACCTACAACTGCCGGAACCACCGCATGCAACCCACGCACAGCCCCTAATCGCTGCTCAAGCCATTCCACAGCAGCAGCCTTTGCGCTGGAGAGTTCTCCCTCATCCCAGCAAAGCCCGCGACCGTCACGACGTTGCCCCACCACAACCAGCACCACAACACATTGGCAAGTTGATTGTTTTGATGCTGTAAAACTTGATTCTTTTTCTAATATTTTCACATTCTGCAATTTTCAACTCCAGTACTCCCCCCCCCCCCCTGTTTTGGTTCTTCTTGTTTTTGTTTGATGTTTGAAAACTCTAGTTTGGTTCTTGTTATTGTTTTTTGTGTAGTGTTCGAATAGATACCCTTTTTTCCATTTATGAAGTCTAAGATTCGTTGAGGTCTTACTTTTTTTTCTCCTGCAAAATTGTTATTCTGCTTGCTAGTTTCATCCTAGCGCAACACAGGGCAATGGAATTGATTTATTTTTTCGCCACCAAATAATTTTCCTGTGTCCTTTGCCTAAAATTCGAATTTCATTTTTCTTGTGGGAACTTAGCGGATCAATTACTGGCTAAAGGGCAAGCTGCAGCAGAGAAGAACAATGTGCATTTTTTTCACTTTTGTATTTTTTCAAAAAAATTTAAAAGTTATATCTCTGTATCTAATCTTCAAAGGAATTATCAACTGTAGTGAAGGACACGATGGCTCGTAGGTGATGGTTAAGGCAAGGTTGTGTCACGGATGATGAGGAGGTGGTGCAAGGGGGTAGGAGGAAGAGATAAATATTTGGGAAGAGTGTGTGCATTTAGAAGAGAGGGGAGAGGATGCTTTTTCCCTCATTTTAATTTACATTTAACACATTCAATAAATGTGAATAAACAAAGCTAATTTAACTGCCACCAAACTAACCTACTGCATCCGCGTGTTGTTCTCTTTATTCACCACCGAAGCACTTTACTATTCCTTGGCAAAAGCACAAGGCATGCTAGAAGCCACCTTATTATGAAACCTCCCATTAGGAATCTGGGGCTCGAGTGAGCTGGTTTACGAGTGCGTGAAAATTTAAGGGGAAGAGAAAGGAAATAAGCCAGCAGATATACAAATTAACCAAAACTTATGACAATGTTTCCGACATCCAAGGACATTATGACTCATCAAAACTGTTACCACTCAAAAAACAAAAAAACATAATGAGATTTTCCTGAGTCAAGCATGCCTCAGGGACACGCCTCGCCCCATCATTCCACAGACAGGAACGAGAGTCACGCTGTTCCAGTCCTTTAACACAGAATCCTTCTCTCACTACAGTACTTTGATGTACACAATGGATACCAAAACTGCTCCATCAACTAACCAAAACTCAACACACTGCTCTGCAAACAGAGCAACGTGTCAGAAGTGCTGGGTTGTATTACCAGATATGGATTCAGCAATCAAGACACGAGAACCAGACGCGGCTTCTGGCCGAAAGAAGACACTCCTAATGCTAAAAAGGAACAGACTGGACCTGACACAGCAGCTTACCCCAAAGGGGAACTATGACATCCCATGACTATAATCTCCTTAAGGTAACAAAACACAAAAAATCCCAAAATAACTAGGATGATAGAATGGACCGAAGTGCAAGCTGGTGCTGAGGCGGCAAGGATGACCAGGTTGAAGCGAGGGTAGAAGGCGGCAAAGTCTGTTGAAGCTGCATCAACAGATTGATCATCCGACTGACAGTTTGCTCAGTTGCCAGATCATTGCCCGCACATAAAATCTACACCATAGTTCATGCAAAATACACACATTTTAAAAGTGAAAAGGATCTAGAACCAAAATTTAGCAGTAGTAACTAAGAACTGGCACTGAAAGCACAACGGGTGTACCTCAGCAAAAACAGCAACAATTTTGGGAAGATATTGATTGTTGGGCCCCATAAGTTCTCGATCAGACCTGAAAATTGAATGCAATAGTTGATGAAACACATGAACATTTTAAACTTGATACATATGATGTGAACATAATAAAAATGATACATACGAACATAATTAAAATCCATACGCAACAGGCAAGCAAAAAGCATCGAGTCAAAACATGTTCTGGATTAGAATTTCTACCTTTCAACCATTGAGCAAAGTTGGTCATGCACAACCTTGGCCTCAATTAAATCACCTTTTATAGGCAAGCAACTTAACCAGGCAGGAACAACCTGCTACCAAGCAACAATATACATGAATGTTATAATTAGAAATGAAAAGCACAGGCAGTGGATTTTCGCTCTAAACTTCATCTCCCACGAATTTACAAATGAATGTAAACTCAGAACCCCCCATTTTATACCAAAACAACTTTGTGCAGTCCAGAAATTTCAGAGAGCAAAGCAGGTGACTGATAACAATGAATAATGAATTGAAAATTCATATCAATTACCTGGGCTGCATTTATGCTATCACGGTGGAATTGGCATATTTTTCCAAGAGCTGAAACAGCATTGTCATACGCCATTACATTATCACAATGTAGTGCATTTGGATGCCTTATCACAGCATCTAGCCTTGAAAATGCCTCTGCAATAGAGCAGCAAAAAATGAACAAAACAATATAGTAGGCATAACAACAAAATAAGCAAATGTGATTGAGCAATTAACCTCCAACAAGGGGCCTAAAAACAGCTCCACCAAACTCCGCACAGACACCAACCCCATAAACAGCTGCCTGAAAAGACATGGATTTTCTTGAATCAGAGTCTCAATTACGTCACAGAACTAAATAAGCAACATGAATATAAATTCTGGTTGACAAAAATAACCTGCCGAACATCAGGATATTCATCATTGCAAGCCTCAAGTAAGAATGGAAGGTAAGAATCATAATATCTGTAGCAACAACATAAAGAAGCATTTAAAATAGCGAACACAAACCATTCAAAATAAAAGGAATAAAATAATATTGTGCGTGAAATTTCAGATAATTCACAAAAAATAAATAAAATAAAAAGGCGGGCATTCTTACTTGAGAGCTGCTTCACGACAGTGCTCAGCAACATCATCAAATATACAAATGGCAATTCTCCTTTCCTCTGAGGTTTTATCTTTGCCCTGATTATTTATTAGCAATAAACAACTGAATTAAAAAACTGAATGACAAATGTTTCTAAAAGAAGCGAAGTATCCAAGTGAACTTAAAAATGTTTATTCAGAGAGATATATTAGCTAGTAGTTGTATGCACTGAGTTACCCTCACATCTGGTGACAATTCCACAGAATATTCAGTAGCAATTACCAACATTACTTGTTCCCCCAAACACCCCCCCCCCCTCCTCCCCAAAAACAAAAAAAAAAAAAAAACAAACAGAGAAACAGATAAACTGCAAACCAGCATAAAAATATAAGAAATTGGCAATGTACAAGAAAGAACTTTTGGGCATTTGAAACAACAGTTCTTCAGGCTGCTCCTGAATGCCACGCTGTTTAAGTGGTAGCTAATAATTTAAGGGAAGGACAGCATAGCCATAAACTTACTATAGATCAATTATCTAACATCCAAAAGCAGTCACCAATCACAAACTCTGTCGTAGCTCAAATTAAAGGGCTAAGGATATACAAAAACAAAAAGTAGCAACTAGCAGGGTTCAATCTTTCCAGATGCTCTTGGTCCCAAATTCCCTTCCTCTATTCCCCCATCCCCCATTAGGAAAGCTTCTTACGAGCCTCACTGCAAGACCCCTAATCCAACAACATTTCAAGGAGAAAGTAGTGTTTTAATATAGAGCACACCATATTTTCCTCTCTTCTGGTTTATAAAAACCCCCCCCCCCCAAAAAAAAAAAAAAAAAAAAAACACAAACACAACAAAAAACAAAAAGATAAATAAATAAAAACATCTCACACAACAAGTAAGAGTACAAACGCCTTAATAGAAGGGGGCCAGAAGGATGACTCCCAAGACAAGATAATTTTTCTTTCAAAACATATGCTATAAGGTAAAGTTTTTGAACAAGAGAACACAGAAGAAAAGAAGGGAAGACAAAATAAAACAACTTTCAAGCAACAGATAATTTTAAGGAGACTTATTTCAGCAGCAAGCGAAGATACAAAGTAAGGGAAGTGGAAAGGAACTTACAAACATAGGTGTAAGGTATGAGAAAAGCTCATCAAAGAATGGCAAGAAAGATGCCCTAAATGTTTTTATCAAAGTGCCCAAGCAATCACCAACCTAAAACAATAAAATATTCAAATTAAGAGCTAGGTCAGCATGCATAAAAAATATGATGAATCTAATGAACCAGAAAGCAAACAAAATATATTATTGAATATACTTGATCAAAAAGTTCTTCTTCTTGCTCATTTTCTTCCGTGAGTAGTTCCCTCTCTTCGGCATCGAAGTCCTCTTCCTTGGCCCTCTCTGCTCTTTCATGTTTTCTTGATGAACTGGCTGTAATGACTTGTTTAATCTCATCGACAATGCTTCGAACTTGTTTTTCATCTAAATGTGGTCCAGACACCTGAGAGACAAAAATCCCAGCTAACTTCAGCTTTAAACAGCAGCTTACTGAGAATTGATGAGTTAAGAAATTCAATAGAAATAACCATTGAGATTTAAAAACAGCACAGTATAGCATACTATGTCCAACCATGCAAATAGAGACAGATAGCAATAGAGTAGGAGACAGATCATAAATATATTTATAAAGCAGCAACAAGAACTAAGCATTTTCTCACTAGGTGGAGTTAGTTACATGAACAAATAACACCATTGCATCCTATCATAAACCATGTCCATAGACGAGCCATTAAATCTTTTAAAGGTTTTGTCTATAATTTTGTTTGTCTACCTCTACCTCTACCTATTAGGACATTTCATCTGATTTACTCTTTTAATGGAGCTTCTACAGGTCTTCTTACCACATAACCAAATCACCTATTGCAGGATTCTAGCAGCATTTCCACAATAATCTTATCCAACATTCTCTCTACAGCATTCATTCAGTCATTCCTAATTTCATTTTGTCTAGTATATCCATTCATCCATCGCGACATCCTCAATATTTTATACAAATGCAACTTCAATGCAGTTTGATTGCTGTTGCCTATAACCCATCCCTTACATTTCCAGACCACTAACAATATAAACAAGGACAAACAGGTTGTGAAAAATCAAACAAGCTATTGATAAACATATATAATACATATACTTGGTTATCGGATTCTGGCCTAACTACCTGTCTCTTTTTCTCAAACCAGGAGTACACTTGGATTGATGGGGAATTTTATGGGAATATCAAGATAAGAACATGCTATAAAGATGATTATATGCATAGATTGAAAAACATAATAGGAATTAACTCCTTAAAAATGAACATAGGAATTTATAAGAACCAGGGACATTTGAGAATTTTCGGGTGGTTGTGGTTTTTCCAACGAACTAGTTGGATTTTCCTAAATGTTACAAACAGCAGCCAGGTATCAGTTC
This sequence comes from Dalbergia cultrata, assembly GCA_031216105.1. Lineage (NCBI taxonomy): Eukaryota > Viridiplantae > Streptophyta > Magnoliopsida > Fabales > Fabaceae > Dalbergia > Dalbergia cultrata. The sequence continues at coordinate 20,237,376 of CM062353.1, read as the reverse complement.
TTGTTATGAAACTTTGTTTTATCCCTCTTCACTGTACTTCTGCCCCACCGCATCCCATCCCTTTTCTTCTCTATTTCTCCCCATTTCCCTCCTTTTCCATCAGTTTCTTCTACCTTTCTCGTTCTCCCTTATTCTACATGAACGTGGATGATTTGAAGTTTGGAAAAGAACACATTGTATTTTATGATGTTTATAGCCACTGAACAGGATGAATAAGAACAAATGATCATGCTAAGAATGTTATCCTCTTCCTATTGCCAGGAAAAAAAAAAAAAGAATTCCCATATCTTTCCGTCCACATATATTCCATAACACATAATTAATAAAAAATGATATCCCATACAACAAAGTCTTCTAAGATACAATACTATGGGAAAAGAAACAGAATATATATCATAAATAGAATTGTCTCCATAACTCTTTCGGATACCAACTACTCCTACACTCAGCAAAGTTATTTGATAGAAGGAACCAAAGATGGAATATTGCAGTCTTTGAAATCGCTCCTCTGTTTCCAATAAAAGAACAGCTATTAAAATATTGCATCTATGAACGTCACAAACCTGTATGCATTCATTCAATGCGTCCAACATGCTTGCACAAATCTCTACCTCTGGCTCCTGGAAGACAGCTAAATACATTTATACAAGCACAAAAGACTACATATTGGACATCAAAAGACTAGAACAATTGGCAAGACTTTAACCTTGTGTAAAGCCTCCACCAAATTTGGTATTATATAATCAGACAACTGTTTTATGTAGGTCTCATCACGACCTAGGGCTTGCCCCTTCTCAACAGCGGATTTTGCTGAGGACAACAGTTCCGGCATAGCTATGAAAAACACAGATAGGTGACATTAGAAACCTAAATTGAATAAGGACTGCCAGAAATAGACAAACTAGCAGCAGCATTTGGAACTTGGAGAATCAAGGAAATACCTGAAACTGCTGCCTTCCTAACTTCTTCATGGAAGTAAAATTTAAGAAGAGGAACCAATGTAAAAGCAACCTAGAGACGATTCAGCATAATTAGCCAAAGAAATATACCAATCTGGAAAATTCCGATAGAACACAGGACAAAGCCAACCTGGTCAATCCATGGAAAGAATCCTTCCTTCAACTCATCAGCATAGCAGCATAGCATGTTACAAGCTGTAGCCTTCTCCTCCAGGACACTGGTCTTGATGCCTATCCTTTTATCCCCAAGGGTGATTGTTTCAATGCTACAAATTCAAAAGCAAATCAATGAATCTTTCAGTATAATCAATCTCTTTCTTCTTTACTCATAGATCTAAAAATTAGAACCCATTTTTTTCAATACTCATTCATTTTGTCCTGAGAGGCCATACATTGCAGGGAATTTTTCTTCACTCAAAATTTAAATTTAAGCCACAGTATGCCCTCATGCTCTACAAACTAAAGCTGAAAACAAATCCTTGGACCTTGGAAAGTTCATTCACAAAAATCCATACCTATATGCAAGATCTAATGTCTGGAGCTCTTGACAATAGTATGATCATGCAAATATAAACAAATAAAAGAAGTAATTTGTCACTTAAATTTTCTCAAATGGTCTAAAACATTTTTAAAATGCAGGCAGATGTAGAAACCCAAATGTGGGTCGGGAGTTGGGACTCCAATAGAAAGCAAAATGAAGAAGCATACAATATCATAAGAACCCATGGATATAATCCCTTATGACACCAGATCCTAAAACTAGAACAGAATGGAAACCTGTCATCGTCTTCATCAAATTCAGTATCAGAATCTGCTGATGTAATTGTCACATCAGGCTTAAGTTGTGCAGACTGGAGTAGAGGAGGCATGACAAAACCCATATATGGGAGAAAATCCTGCCCAAGGCACTTGCAAAGTCGTGCCCATGCCTGAAAGCATAGAATCCAAGTGAACACTTTTGGGTTCTAACAAGAATAATACATGTAATCTCAAGTGGATACCAAAACGGTAAAAAAACTGGTAAAAGGACCATACTTGTAACATGTAACTTGAAGTTGGATCATCAGCCTCCAGCTGAGATTGTTGCAGTGACATCAAGACATCCATGACCTAGTAATAGAAAAATAAAACCATACATTAACATGCTAAAAGTGAACAAAAATCCAAGGAAGGGAAGTATTAAACTTACTACTTCCAAAATACATGTAAATGACAAGGAAACAAAGAAAGAATGTGCAGTAAAAAGAATAAGAATCACCTGTTTGGCATCATCCCTGAACTTGTCCTTTCCAACAGCCATTCCTACTAAACTAATGCATTCCATTGCTTTTGCACGAAGCATACGATTAGATTTATCATTTGCATTTATCAAGATAGCCTTTAAGTAAGGCATCACAGCATCATAATATTTCTGAAATTGCGCCTGTTAGCACAAGAATTTATTTTAATTCATTTATGAAGTATAGAACTTAAAAACATAGTGACTACTATGGAAAAGAGTGACATAAAAAATTACCTGTGAAGAATCAGCAACTGATGCTAAAGCTGTCAAAGCCGCTTCTTGAACCATTTGCTTCCCATTCTAGTACAAATGCAGGAGAAGAAAAGAACACCATATAACTCTGAATACATCATCTTAAATGCAAAAAATATGAAACATGCGCAATAAAACATTTATGTATTATGAAGCAATTTAACAACAATGGATCAAACATACTGACAATATATACATGGAATGCATATGATTATGGAAAAACAACAATGAATGAGCTTCCAAACCTAAGACTCGCACTAACCAAAGGTCCAAGCATGAATGAAAATAACCACCTAGTGGTCTAGAGACAAACTATCCAAATTCAAATATTTCTTATATATATATATAAACGATTTTGCTTACAATTTTTCTTAGTCTCCCTCTACCGTTAATTATGTGACCTACCCTCCATCTGCTCTACTTTCCTTACCAGGGCTTTTAAATGTCTTCTCAACACATGCGCAAACCATTTGATGTAGGATTGTACCATCTTTTTCACATCAGGTGCTACCCCAACTTTGTTTCTAATGCATACATTCCTAATCCTCGTCTAGTGTGTCCACTCAAGTGGCGGCATTTTCTTATCTCTATAACATTAAATTTATTCTCTTGTTGGCTTTTTATCATCCAACATTCACTCCCATACTATTATGATATATAACCAAAATCCAATGAAGATCAAATAAAATTGGATTAAGCAAAGTCAAGTCCTCTCGTTAACTGAAAAAAGAAATCAAGGACAATCCATAAAACAAAATTTCTTCGTAACCGCACAAAGATGCCTAATAAAGTAAATAGCAAGTAATCTCCACATATATATTTTTCAAAATATATTCAACATTTTCCTGCAAGTTAGACATCTACTACAGCCAAATACCTGTAAGAGTACAAGAAGCTTGCTCACAATCCCATCTAAGTAAGGTGTTAGGATAGCTGGGGTACAATTCTCAGTGAAATTTAGCACTGCAGAAGCAGCATGAGCCTGAAATATACATGTAACAATAAACAAATGGGGAACAGGATTCATGACTTTCTCCATGCCAATGAATTATCAAAAATCAAGATACTCAAACTCATTTACACACAAGTCAATAAATAATGGCACATGACTACAGACCCAGTGATCAAAGAGAGAAGCTTTTGGATGAAGAAGAACAACTGTAACATATAAGCCTAATTCAATTGACCAAAAGCATAATAAGAAAATATCCAAAATGTTAAAAATGCATAATCCAGAAAATTGGCTGAGTATAACAGTGATCAGACAGGAACCTACAAGCAATCCATGAGTACACAAGAAAACAAAGGACAAGATGAGATATGCACGAGATTACTTTGATCATGCACAACTGAACTCGACCAATGCGCTGTACTATAATGGCTTGCCTTTGGTTGGATAATGGATAGGTTATCAAGCTCAAAAGAAAGAATCAGAAATGGAATACAAATACAATAAAGCTTGACAGTTCAGCCGATGGACGTGGGAACAAGCAAGGTCATATGATAGAGATCAAGTACCCAAGGGAAATAGAGCATATAAAAGAAAAAAGAATACAAGGGTATTATGGGTAATATGGGTCAGGGTCTGGGGTGAAGGTGAATCATGTGGAGCCCTCTTGGTCCTAACTAACTTGTATATCGGCACCTGCTCTGAGTGTGTGCTGACAGGGAATATACAGTGAGTGTGTGTGTGTGAGGAATTTTGTTAGAGAGAAGGGTATAATTGTTGGGTAGGAGTAGAATGAGGCAGGCAAGAATTGAACTAGGTCATTTGGGAGAGTCTGAGCTGCTATAGTGCTCAGGAACTTCTCTTTTTCTGCAAGATCCATACTATTTTCTCTTCCCTTTGTGGTTAATAATATATTATATTTCTTCTGCTTCATTGCTCTTTCTTGTGGTTTCTATCATCATATATGACAATTTCACACATTATAGAAAACAATAAATGGAGGAGCCTGACTTGAATTATTACATAAGACAATGTATCTGGTCTAGGAGAAAGTGCAAACCTGTACACGGGCATTTTGGAAATCATCCATGGCACCAGCTAATGCTGGCAGCACTAAATGATGACATTTGGTCTGCAAGTCCGGCCCCAAATCAGTGGACAATTGACCAATTGCATTTATAGCTGCCCATCGCACACGGTGGTGGGAATGGCTAAACGAATTTAAAACCATTGACAACACCTGCTCCAGATTCTTTATCATCACCTGCACGTGCAGCATCAAAGATTACAACGTAAGACACACGGACACGGAGACTTCCCTGCCCACCTGGGGGCAGAAGTGATCTTTTTTATTTATTTTATTTTTTTGCTTAAATGACATTCACACACAATGATGACAAAATAAAGCTTGAAAACACATTGACAGAAAAACAATAAAACACAAATACAATTTCAACAACCAAGCCTTGTCCTACTAAGTGCAATTAGCTACATGGATCAGATAACACTATTTTGTCCTATTGTAAACCATGTCTATAGTCAAACCATTAAAATCCACATCTCCCTCTATCTATAGCTGTTGGATGACCCTCCATCTAATGTACTCTCCTTAATGGGGGTTTTACAAGGCTTCTTTCACATATAACCAAATTACCCAATGTGAGATTCTGCAATCTTTTTCACAATAGGCGCTAACTCAACTTTCTCTCTAATGAAGTCATTCTAAATCCCATCTTGTCTTGACTCTAGCATGTCCACTCATCTAAAACAACATCCCCATCTCTACAACATTGAACCTTTTTTAATTTTTTTGACTTTTACCTCCCAACACTCAATCTTATATAACATCATCACTAGACTAGAATTAGTGAGCTTCTTACTAAACACAAAATTCATATATACTTCCGATTATACGAAAACCAACTATATCACCAAAATTTCCAAATGTCCGAATCAACAATTTCAATTATAAGAAAAATATAAAAGCATCTAGGAATTTTTTTACAAAACAACCACAAAATAGCAGCAAATACAACAAATAAACCACTTTTGAATATCGACCGATCATTATACCTTTGAACAACCTTCTGCAATTTGCGCGAGTGCAATGAGGGCAGCATGGTGCTTCTGCCATTCAGGAGCAGCCAAGTAACTAGGCAGCAGCTCCGAAGCAACCGGCACAATCGTGTTCCCGCCTAAACAAATCGCCAGCCTATCCAAACACTCCTGCCCAAAACCATAATTGCTGGTCTCGCCAGCATCCTCATCCTCAGGCTCGGCGCTATGCCACGCCGGATCATCCTCAACATCAAGCAACAAATTCATCAGCACCACAAACAACCTCCTAATAAACTGCGGCAACTTCCTCATCATCCCCGGCGCCCTCTCCCTCGCCTCCGCCAGCGTCACAACGAACTCAATTGCCAAATGCCTTGTCCCTTCCTCCAACGACTCCGCCTCCGCGACCTGCAGCATGGACCCCACAACCTCCACAATCTGCCGCCGGAGGAACCTCGGCTCCGTCCCGGCGAGCTCGATCAAGAGCTCCAGCGCCTCCTGCGCCGTCGCCTCCTGGCCGGAATTCAGCGCCTCCGTCAGCGTCTGCATCATTAGCGGCAGCAAATCCTGGAACCTATCCCTATCGGCGGAATTCGTTAACCCTTGGACGAAACTGATGCTGGCGGCGAGGGCGGCGATTCGGACATCGTAGGTGACGTTGGCGCCGAGGCAGCGGAGGAAGACGGCGTGGAGAGTGGCCAATTGAGGGATTAGGGTTTCGCCGACGTAGTCAGCGAGCTCGGCGAAGATCAATAGAGAGATCTCCTGGAGCTTGGGGTGGTCGGAGGTGACCCACTGGAAGAGGAGGGGGAGGAGGTCGGGCCAGGAGTTGTCGGGGAGAAGAGCGGAGGCGAGCTCGGCGACGGTGTGGGAGAGCTTCTTGGCGATGGAAGTGATGGGCTCGCGGTGGAGGGAGGTGAGGAGGAGGGACTTGAGGGTGGAGTGGGTGGAGGGGGAGAGGCGGGGCCAGAGGAAGGAGGTGGAGGACGAGCCGCGAGGGGTGAGGTGGCGGCGGAGGAGGACGGCGGAGACGGTGCGGGTCTCCGGGTTGGGGGAGGAGTGGAGGAGGTGGGCCAGGCCCAGGCAGAGGGAGTCAGGGTGAGCCTGCTTACAGGCGTCGAAGAGGGACTCGGCCTGGGCCCGCTGCTCGTTCGTGGTGGCCGACGTCAGGGTTGTGATTAGCAATTCCAGGTGGGCCCGTTCGGGGCCCAGGATCAGGGCAATTTGCTGCTGAGTCGGGTCGGTATCCATCGGTGGAATCGGAAAATTCAGAGTTTATCAGATACAGATAGATAGAAACAAACAAACAGAGAAAGAAAGAGGGTTATTTTCTTTTCTTTTTTTTCCAATTGTTGGGTGCGGTTGCAGTGGAGGGAAAGTGCTTTGTGTTATGGACTTTTGGGGTGTTGGCGGCAGGGAGAGGAGGGAAGACTGGAAAAAAGAGAGAGAAAGAGAGAGAGAGGGTCTGTTTTGGATTTGTATTGAGGGATTTTAAATGGCGGGGAGGTTGTGTTGTGCTGCCCTCTCACTGGGTTGCTTATCCTGCTGTTTTCATAACGTTGGCCCAATTGGGTTTTGCCGCGTTCGGTTTTACACACTTAGGGCATGCTTGGTTTGCTGGAACCAATTTTTAGTTTTGTAAAGAAAAAATTGAAAATTACAAATTTCAGTTTTCAATTTTTTCTTCATAAAAATTAAAAATTGAAAACTGAAAACTGTTTCCAGCAAAGTAAACAGGTCTTATCCTCACGTAAATGCTTCCTCGAATCATTTGCTCTTCTGGTAGGACTCTTATTTTTTAGCACCTTGGTAGCTAGAAAGTATGTAGATCAAATACGATATAGGTATGATCTGAAACTAATAATAGAGATATGTTCAAATTTTAAAATTTAAGATACAGTATATCTATACAATAATATAAAGGGAATTCCTTCTTTTTGCGTCCAATTTCTTTTTTTCAATTTTTACCGCTATATATAATTTGATGAAGAAGTTTTTATGGGGTTAAAAATGTAAGTTCCACGTTATCTACCACGTAAGTTTTCACTATCAAAATTGGTTTCTTAACTTCCTCTTACATCAGTTTTTTCTCTTTAATCTTATAACTACTAATTTTTTTTCTCATCACTCTCATTTTTCTTCTCCTTCTCTCACACCGTTTTTGCTCTATTCTCTTCTTATTTTGTCTCTTCATCACCATTTTCTATCCCCATCCCCTAAATAATGCCAACAAAGAAGAAGATTTGTGTTGTCTTTAGGGATATCAAAATTTTGTTTCAAATTGAGAACCCCATAATGGCATTGTTCTCTGATAGTTTGTGAAGGAGACCTTCAAAGGTGCCATAAAAAATGTCATCTTAATTTCTTTTATGGTTAAAAGTTTTTGCACAACCTTTAATTATATTTACGCATATTGTTATCATTTTTAATTCCTTTTGTTACGTAGCTTTAAAATTAAAGATTATCTTAATGTAGAAGTTTCACTACCATTCAAAGGGCTTTATGCTAAAACCAAAATTATATCAATATGGAAAAGTTTATTATTATATTATTGAATGCTCATACAACAATGTTAAAAGTCTATGAAGACATTCAGTGCACCTTAAATTGTTGCGAGGCGATCATAACGGAGAATGCATCTAATTAGACAGCACAGCTATGAGTTCCTTTTTGGAGAATGTCTCAACTACTGAAGAATGCCGCTCATTCATTGCCTATCTACATATGTTTCTTCCAAGTATATATAGGTTCATCTGCTGTTTTAATTCTTTTGTGCAATCCTTCATGTCAATTCCAATATAATATTACTTTTTTTTTTTGTGCACCAATACATTCTTACTTTAATTCTCTTATCTATGATTAAATTTGGACGATTTATTGCAGTAACCATTTTCTCTGTCACTAAAGGCAATTTCAAAAGGGTATACACAAAACCCAATTTCAAAATATAGGATCATAAAAATCAAGTGTGAAATTTTAATTTTATTTTTTATGTATGATTTTAATTTTGAAATGTTACATGTCTTCTATATTCTTTTAATTCATTTGATTCTCGTGAAATTTTTTCAGAAAAGGAATGAATATTATTTTGAATTTTATTATATTAATAATTGTTAAATTACAAGGAATGAATCAATTTTAACTCATAAAATGTTATTCTATATAAAATTTAAATGATTAATTTATAAACTTAAACTAAATAGAACACTAAATTAATCTATACACTATATTTATACATCTATACACTTTACAAAGGGAACTGAGGTGTTTAGCTGCCCATTTTTTTTTTCCAATTTCGTCATTCTTATTAATTTGTTAACCAAAACTCTTAGTGGGGTTACTATTGTAAATTAATTATATTTACTATCCACTAACAAATTCAGTTTTTTCATTGAAAGACAATAACTTGTAAACACTCAAGTAGTTTTCTCATCCTTTTGCCTTATTAACCAATTAAAAGGAAACTAAATCTCATTTGGTTCTTACTAGCTACAATATGATTATTTTGCACAAGTTGGTGCTCAATGGAAAGGAGAATTGCAATTTCAATCTTTGTGCCAAAAAGTGATATCTCTGGCTCGCATAAAGTTCTTCTTTTTATGTATTTTTTTAACAAAAATTTATTTGTTCTCATTATTATTTATTATTTGATTCATTGATAAATGACATCTTCCGCCTTTTCTATCTTAAAGATTTAAAAAAGCTTTAGAAGATAATAAAATAAATGAAATATGGCCACTATTGTTGTTTCACAATTTGACAAAAAATTAAATGAGACTAGAAAGAAACCATGCATTGCTTCCGGCGAGTGCATTTTATTCAAGGAATTAATTTATTGACATTGGTAATTACTTCGATGTGCTTATTTAATTTAGTATCATTCACAATTTCAATAGTCTCTCCTCCACATAGCCATATTTAATTTCAATATCAATAATTATATTATTTACATTTGGAATGTGAATGGTTTGTATACATACACTTACTTTGATAAGGTTATCATGGTTACTTTCGTCATTTTTTAATAGTATTGTTGCTCTAAATAAACTATGGATCAATAAGTATAATTTTTTGGAGGAAAATATATATCATAGAAATAGAGAGAGTAAAATTTAATAATATCACTTTTTAAAAGGAATGAAGAACATGTTAAAACCAGAAAAGTAAAAATGATGTTTGACGAGCACGAAAGTGCCTGGCAAGTTGTTAGTATATATTGAAATTATGATAGTATTATCAACATGCTATTAAATTTATTGGATTCTTATCATAACTATCTTAAAAAAAATAAAAACTATTTTTCAATAACATCTTATGAATAAATTTGTAAAACCACCTAAAAAATTAATTCTGACACATCTTGAAGCATTGAAGTATTGATATCGATATCAAACACGATACGTCTTAGATACCATGCACAATGAGATGATAAAATATCAACACAACATAGCTTGTTAGTATCAAGTATCTATATTTATTTAATATTTTATTTTGTTTTACCTTGCTTGTACTTAATGGTTATTGGCTTTAATTTTGATGTAGAGATAGTATATAAAAAAGTTTACATTGATAAAATATTGAAGGAGTAATAAATAACTTAATCTCTCCTAAGGATAAGGACATTGTTAGAAGGTAAAACAATTGTAAATGTTTCTTTTTCCCAAATTGTTAGAGCAATATCTCACAATTTTATATGTAAAAAATTACTATCAATGTATTAAAATTAATTCTAATTTATTGATTGACTAATTAATATTTTTACTGAATATTAAATTTTTTAACTCATTTAAATTCAACCAATAACCAACCCTTTTAGAACGCTATAATAGGTAATTAAGTATAGTAATACTAAAAATTAGTTTTACGATAAAATTTGTTTTCTAAAAACATAATAATAGCTTTCTCCAATTTAATTTCTTTTTCATATTCTCTCTTTTTATCTTGATTTTTCATTTCTTTCCTTCATTCATATTTTAAATAATTATTTCATAATATAAAAAAATTGTAAGCAATAAATACTCTTTAATCCAATTCATGCTAAGCTTTATGAATTCAAATAAATTCAAACATGTGTTAAAGAAAAACTAGTTTAAACTAAATTTAAGTTGAAACTTGTGACAACACCCAATTTAAAAGTTAACAAGTCGTCACTAAAATCTATTTTAATACATGTTTTATCAATATTTAAACTACATGTAAATTCTCAATTTGTAGTCTACATTATTATAGTTTATACAATTTCATAACTAAGGTGAAGTAATTAAATTGGAGAGAAGAATCTCTAATTCAAATATTAGGTAAACAAGTACTTTGTCTCCTAAATTAACAAGAATCTCTATTCCCATATATCGACCATTCACTTAAGTTTTTCTTCTATTGTTGACAAAAATACATATTCATAAGAGTTTGTGGCACCATGTTGCATTGTCATGACCTTATTTGGACCGGGATTGGTAAGGATGGAAACAAGTCAAGTGACTTGTCTAGGGCCTATGGCCTAGCCTATTAAAAGATAAGGTTAGGCTCGGACCTATTTAAAAGCCTATTTACCTTAATAGTCATATACAAGAATAGAACCATGGCATATAAATTGGAAAACATGCCATTTACCACTAAGCCACTACTTATTTTTGTGTTTTAATTAAAAGTTTTTATAAATAGTTTATATTTACTTTCAATTAAATTTAATATTTTAAAATCTCATATTCTAATCTTTGGGCCCCACACCAAACATTCAGTATCAAAACCCTAGTCTCTAAATTAGAAGTTTGCAAATTGAAACCCTTTTTTTGTACAACTGTGTTGTCAACACGCTGCGTCATCCATCAATGCAGCTCGCCACTGCAATAATAAACAAGTTTATTTTTCAAAGTTCCATCCTCTCTTCTGTCTCGGTGCTATTTCTATTTTTCTTTGCTAATATCCATGTATTAACTCTTGCATGGATTTTGTAATTTTGCTATTCAATGTAGAGGTAAAGCTTCCAAAAGTTGGATTTTTGACCATGAGATAGTTCTTTAGATTCCTACATTATATTTATCTTCAAAATATACAACCGACAATGGAGTTTCAGGAAAAAAAAAAAGAATCGATTAACAACAAGTCACTCATTTGAATGCTCTGCCCCTCCCTTAAATTTTTTAGAAGTACAGACTTTCTAAAGAGGCTTCAAGCTAGGCTAAGCTTAGGCTTAAAAAATAGACTATAGCTGACTATAGGCCACGCTTAGACCCAATGTTTGTGATACAAGCTTAGCCTACTAAGAGTAAAGCCTGGCCAGTTCCTACCCCTAGTGATTGGCACATAAGGAATCAAATTTCCTTGGGTGATGTAACTTGCTAAGATGCATAGTAAACGTAACTTTCATTATCAAAACATATTTTTGAACATATGCCATTAACTTTTTGTAAGCCAAATTCCATAGTAAATAAATTCATAAACAGATTTACTCCAAAACATATAATCATGAAATCAACATAAACTGATTTGGTTCATTCCATAGCAAACATAAATGCAAAACTGGCTAAATATATAGCAAAATAACAATGCATGATCTGAATCTTGCCTATATGACTACTAGAGCACTCTAATACTAACATAGTCAAAATAAGTTTCAAAGCGAAAGCTCACCACTGGACAACTGCAGAGTTACTAAGAAAGAGGGATCTGAGGTAACTAGATTTACAGGCATATTTGTAAAGGGTAAAAGAGATGGGTGATCATTAAACTCAGTGAGTGGATTATTATCCACAACTTGCATAGCACAACAACAAGATATATGTAATAATAAATGCAACAAACACAAATCATTTTAATATTCATATACATAATATACTGCAAGTATTTGTAAATCCAAGTCTATTGCAATTAGTAGAGAAATAGAAATATTTGAATATGAGACACGATAAGCTGATAATTGTATTGATATATGAATTTGAGAGAGGCACCTAACAAGGTATACCGTAAGGTGGACATCTAATAAGATTCTGTATCTAAGTCTGACAAATGAGATTGTTCTCTAGTGAATAACTTGGCACCAAGGTTAATAATCCTGCCATCATCTATCAACTCATTGTCTATTCTATAATTACCATATAAAGTAGCATACATGATAATTTGAAGAAATTTGCTGTCAATTTATTACTATGGTTTCCAAAGACATGTTAAGAATTCATAATCTCATAAACATGGTAACTTAGTAGCCAAGAACATTCATAATAATAGGGATAGATCATGTAGTCATACAATTTCTAGTAATTATTTCTTAAAAGCCTACCAAGCATCAAATATGATCTCATGAGTTTTCCAAACACATTTTTCATGATCCATTTAAAAATCATCATTTTCTAAACATAAGATTATGTGCAAAATCATGTACATAACATATTTCACTTCCAAAATCATGTATAACATCTATAATTCTAAGAAAATATTAGCAATGACCAAAATATAAGGTTATGAGCTTAAACCCACTCATCGTGAGATGTCAGGATTTCAATATCAACTCCAACAAAGAGATGGCACCAATGTCTGCTATAGAAACAGCAAAACACATGAACAACTAATAAAGTTGACTAAGATCAAATTATATGATGATTTGGGAGAGGGGAAATATGAAAATTTCATATATGGAACAACCCTAACACATAAACTTGTAAGATCATGGAGAAACTTGACAAATGTCATTAAAAAACACTTACCAAAGGGATTAGGAGGGGGAATGAAGGTGAAAAAATTAAGAGAAGGGTGGAGGAGAGCTTGGAGGTCAGCTCGAGTTCAAAAACTGAGGATGGGAGTGAATTTATATAGGGTGGGATGCCATTAAATGAAATTGTATTGTTTTTAGGCATATAGGTCTGCGAAATCATGCCGACATATGAAAAATCGCGCTTTCACGCATTAAAAATGTGCGCCGCAAGTACCCAATAATCATGATGCTCACTAGAAAAAAGATACTGCTCTTTAGCACACAAAAACCAAGTGTTTGTGTGCTTCAGCGCGCTAAGGTAAGCAAGCGTCAATGCACAAGCCAATAACCGAAAAGCCACTGAAACATTGGGTGAAAACCTATCGCACTCCAGTACGAAGGAATCATGGTTCTGCGTGCCTCGATGTCGCGCTTTAAGTTGTGTGTCCATGCACTTTGACAAATCCATCGTATGTTAGAGTGACAATATCACAAATAAGTGCAGTATAACAGAATTTCCAAAATCTGCATAAAGCTATTTTAGAGATTAAGGGAGGCCTTTCCTAGCTTAGAATGGCCTTCTTATTTTAAACAAATATGAATATTACATGTACATTGTTTTTATTTTAGGAATTGAAGTTAACAATAAGGGAGAATTTAATAGAAAGACTTAAGTCCACCTTCAATAAAGTTTAAGGATATATATAGAGGGAGTGTATCACATAAGAAAACTTGTTTATTGTGAGAAATGAGAGGAGCTCATTACATCCTTTAGATTAATTTAGATAGCTAGGATTAAAGCATTCTAATTAGCGAGTCACATGACCATTATTGCTGGGTTTTTTTTCCTATCTCGCTCCTTTTTTTTTTCTCTTAACTGATTTTGCTGTTTCATTTTATACCATTGCATTCGCCCATAATTCGTTGGTGTATGGTTTTCTCTTCCCATGGAAACAATGGAGATGTGAATTGCTCGTAAATTGATGATGTTGTGATATGGTGGGTCCAAAGACACAAACAAAGTAGCGCAAAATAAATATGCGGAAGTGTAATGCTAAATGATACCAGAAATTTACGTGGTTCGACTTAAAGCCTACGTCTATGGGCAAAGACGACAATCAAATATTTCAGTGTAGAAATATGATGGAAATACAAAATGTTTCACACTCCACTCAATACCCGAATCCCAAATACACCCAAAATACCTGTTAGTATTTTTCTCACCGGTGTATACTCTCAACTCACAAAATAGAAAGAAAACAAAGTAAATAGATGACTCTCTAAATGCATAGAAAGGAAAAGGAGAGAAATGGATTGTTCTTATTGTGTCTTAAGCTTGAAGAACCAAGCTCTATTTATAGAGCTTGGTAGCCACCTTGTTTGAGAGTTGTTGGCCTACCATGGTTGAAGGTTGTTGGCCACCATAGTTGAAAGTTGTTGGCCTACCATTGTTGAAGGTTGTTGGCCACCATAGTTGAAGGTTGTTGGCCACCATATTTGAGAATTTTTGCCAACATGTGGAAGGTGGTTGTAGTCACAATTGTTGAATGGAAATCAAGTCATTTTTTTTTTTCAACAATCTCCACCTTGGCTTGATTTTCATCAAGTTTCTGAAGTCGCCTTCTCCAATGTGCCCATAAGGGCACTCACATATTTTGAATACCAACTAAGTCCAAGCAATGCTTGAACTTAGCAATCGTGATCGACTTTGTCAACATATCTGCTGGATTGTCTGAGGTACCAATCTTCTTAATTACAATGGTACCTTGAGAAATAATCTCCCGAATGAAGTAATATCTGACATCTATATGTTTGGTTCTCTTATGATACATTTAATTTTTGGTCAAATGTATGGCACTTTGGCTATCACAATAAATAGTTGTGACATCTTGTTCCAAGCCCAAATTGCCTACCAAACTCCTGAGCCAAATGGCTTCCTTCACTGCTTCTGCTGCTGCCATGTATTAAACCACGTGGTGGATAGTGCAATAGTAGACTGTAAAGTCGCTTTCCAACTAATTGCACTACCTGAGAGCATGAAGACATATCCTGTCAGAGATCTTCTTTTGTCAATATCTCCAGCATAATCAGAGTCAACGAAACCAATAACACTACCATCAGTGTTAGAACTTTTGTCATATACCAAGCCAACATCTGCAATACCTCGAAGATATCGAAGTATCCATTTCACTGCCTGCCAATGCATCTTGCCAGGATGCCCCATATATCTACTAACAACACTAACGGCATGTGAAATATCTGGTCGAGTGCATACCATAGCATACATGATGCTTCCAACTGCACTAGCATAAGGAACATGTGACATCTGTTCCTCCTCTTCAATGGACTGTGGTGAATGTGCGGCTGATAATATGAAATGGTCTGCCAATGGAGTACTTACAGGCTTTGCATCTTGCATTCCAAAGCGCTGAAGTACTTTTTTAACATACTTCTTCTGTGACAAATATAATTTGTCAGCACGTCGATCCCTATGAATTTCCATTCCCAAAATCTTCTTAGCTACTCCTAGATCTTTCATTTCAAATTCACCACTCAGTTGCTTCTTCAACTTCTTGATCTCAGACATACTCTTAGTAGCAATGAGCATGTCATCAACGTAGAGCAACAAATAGACAAATGAACCATCTGAGAGCTTTATGTGGTAAACACAACAGTCATAGTCACTCCTTGAGTAACCATGACTTAACATAAAAGTGTCAAATTTCTTATACCACTGGCGAGGAGATTGCTTTAAGCCATATAATGACTTCTTTAGGAGACATACATGATCCTCCTTGCCTTGAACAGTGAAACCTTCCGGTTGCTGCATGTAGGTTTGTTCTTCAAGCTCACCATGAAGAAAAGTTGTTTTGACATCGAGCTGTTCAAACTCTAAGTCAAACAGTGCAACCATAGTGAGCAATACCCGAATGGAGCTATGTCTCACAACAGGAAAAAATACTTCATTGAAGTCTATTCCTTCCCTTTGACTAAAACCTTTTGCAACTAAACGTGCTTTGTAACGAGCCGGTTCAACTCCAGGGGATCCTTCCTTTTTCTTGAAGATCCATTTGCAGCCTATGACTTTATGTCTTTTAGGTGGTTTCACCAATTCCCAAGTCTGATTCTTATGAAGAGATTCCATCTCTTCATTCATTGCAGCAATCCATTGTGCAGACTCTTCACTCGAGATAGCCTCATGGTATGTGGTGGGATCTTCTGATTCCACATCCTCTGCCACTGATAATACAAAAGAGGCTATGTCTGCATGACCATACCTCTGTGGTTGTTTTATTTGCCTTTTTTTCTCTGTCTTTTGTAAGGCTATAGTGCTACAACTGTTGTCGTGCATCTGTGACATCATCACTATCTTGTTCTTCGTCTTGAATGGGTTGATCAGAGGCATCTTCTTCTATCTGCTTTGGTGGTTCAACTTCAAACTCCACCTGCTTGCTAGTATCTTGGTCTTTTACTGCATCGCCAACCTCCTTTTTCGGATGAAGCATGGATGATTCATTGAACTTTATATCTTTGCTGATTATGAATTTGGATGTCTTAGGTTCAGTGCACCATAATCTATAACCTTTGACCCCAGTTTGATATCCGAGAAATATGCATTTTAATGCCCTTCGCTCAAGCTTTCCATCATCAATATGAGCATATGCAGGACAACCGAAAATTCTCAAATTTGAATAATCAGCAGGAGCACCAGACCATGCCTCAATAGGAGTCTTCAAATCGATCGCAGTTGATGGAGACCGATTCACCAAATAGCAAGCCATATTGACAGCTTCAGCCCAAAATTCTTTTGATAAACCAGCATTAGAGAGCATACAACGAGCTCTCTCCGAAAGAGTTCTGTTCATACGTTCAGCTACTCCATTTTGTTGCGGAGTCTTTCGCACAGTACGATGTCGTACTATGCCTTCATCTTCACAGAACTCGTTTAACTGACTCTCACAGAACTCCAAACCGTTATCTGTTCGGAGACGCTTGATTTTCTTGCCGGTCTGGTTCTCAATAAGTGCTTTCCATTTCTTGAAAGTATGGAACGCATCATTTTTATGTTTCAGAAAATAAACTCATACCTTCCTCAAGAAATCATCAATAAATGTCAATAGGTATCTAGCACCACCTTTTGACGGAACAGGCACAGGGCCCCACAAGTCAGAGTGAATGTAATCTATTGTGCCCCTAGTCCTGTGTATAGCAGTGCTAAACTTGACTCTGGTCTGCTTTCCGTAGACACAGTGTTCGCAAAAGTCAAGCTTCCCAACTTTGTGATCACCTAGTAAGCCACGTTTGCTCAAGATTGACATTCCAGTTTCACTCATATGTCCTAGACGCATATGCCACAAACGAGTAGTATCTGAATCAGAATCAGATGAGGATGATATCGAGGCAGCACCAACAACTATACTTCCTTGAAGTAGATAAAGGCCATTGACCAGCTTGCCTTTAATCACAATAAGAGCACCTTTGAAGATTTTTAAAACTCCACCTTCACCAGAATACTTATAACCTTGAGAATCGAAGACACCCAAGGATATAAGATTTTTCTTCAAGTCTGGAATGTATCGAACATCAGTCAGCGTTCTCACAACTCCATCATGCATCTTGATTTGGATTGTTCCAATGCCAATGACCTTACAGGGCATATCATTCCCCATAAGGACAACACCACCATCTATTGACTGGAAAGTTGTAAACCAATCCCGGTTCCGACACATGTGACAAGAGCATCCAGAATCAAGCATCCAAGTATCACCAATAGAACTGGTTGATACTGCGAGAACATTATCAGTACCTTCAGCAACACTTGCTGCATCACTTGAATCTTTGTCCTTCTTGTCTTTTAGCTTCGGACATTCTGCTCTCGAGTGCCCTTCTTTCTTGCAGTATCGGCACCTGCCTTTACGATGTCTAGACTTAGATCTAGACTTTCCTCTGCTACTACTCGATCCAATTTCCTTTGACCTTCCTCTAGCAAATAAGCCAGATGCAATATCATCACGACTGCTAGAATCATACTCCATTTTGTCACGACTTAAAAGTGCAGATTTCACCTCATCAATTTTGAGGCTTTCACGACTATATATGAGCGTTTCACGAAAATGCCTGTAGGAAGGAGGTAAGGAACAAAGCAACATCATTGCTTGTTGCTCACTTAAAAATGTCTCGTCCATATTTTTCAGATCTGTGACGAGTGATGTGAACTCAGCTATGTGTGAACGGATTGATGTCCCTTCTGCCATACGGAGCATGTACAGACGTTGTAAAACACCGAAACGGTTAGCCACCGTCTTAGTCATATACAATGACTCTAATTTGGTCCACAGTGATTTTGCTGTTTTCTCTGATAGGACCTCCTGCAGCACATCGTCTGTAATGCATAACTGAATAATAGAAAGAGCCTTCTGATCGGCATCTTTCCATTCAGATTCCTTCATTGTCTCGGGCTTATTTTCCTTGTCAAAAAGTGCTACTTTTACACCTTGCTGTACAAGAACAGCCATCATACGAACGTTCCACATGCCAAAATTAATGCGCCCATCAAACTGCTGGATATCAAATTTTGTAGTAGACATTTTGAACAAATTAGCCTAGAACTCTATAAGAGCTCTGATACCAGTTTGTTGTGATATGGTGGGTCCAAAGACACAAACGGAGTAGCGCAAAATAAATATGTGGAAGTGTAATGCTAAATGACACTAGGAATTTACGTGGTTCGGCTTAAAGCTTACGTCCACGGGCAAAGACGACAATTAAATATTTCAGTATAGAAATATGATGGAGATACAAAATGTTTCACACTCCACTCAATACCCGAATCCCAAATACACCCAAAATACTTGTTAGTATTTTTCTCACCGGTGTATACTCTCAACTCACAAAATAGAGAGAAAACAAAGTAAATAGATGACTCTCTAAATGCTTAGAAAGGAAGAGGAGAGAAATGGATTGTTCTTATTGTGTCTTAAGCTTGAAGAACCAAGCTCTATAAAATAGAGCTTGGTAGCCACCTTGTTTGAGAGTTGTTGGCCTACCATGGTTGAAGGTTGTTGGCCACCATAGTTGAAGGTTGTTAGCCACTATATTTGAGAATTTTTGCCAACATGTGGAAGGTGGTTGTAGTCACAATTGTTGAATGGAAATCAAGTCATTTTTTTTTTCAACAGATGAGATAGCTTGATTTGTTAAAAACTGAATTTTGATGAGCACTTGTGCCATTTTAGCCTTTGGCCTTCTCAGACCCATCCCTATATCCATGGGATTCAAAGTCCACATCCCGGCAAAATCAGTTTTTTCCTATACCCTTTTGTTTCGCTAATTGATCAATGTTATAAATTTCCTATTTTTTGGCATTTGCTTTTTGGCTTTGAGTATGGGTTTTTCAATTTTAAGCTCCCAGCTAAAATAATTTTTTCTTTCATTTTCCCTTTTGATAATGGATTTTTAGCTAAACAAAATCATGATTTATAGAGACGTGTCAAATTAAACAAACCCATAAGTATGATAAATATGGCCCACATAAGTTCACATCTTCATTATTGATTTTTCATTTTGTTTTTTCATTTCTCACATTTTAAACATGGCCATATCAATGATAAATATGTGCATTTGATCAAGTTATGTATAATTCCATATGGGCAGATCTTCTCTTGCTAAATTGCCACCAATTAAGTGCATATAGAATGAATGTTTTGTATGTGTGCTTCTATTTGGTTTATGAAATTAAGAAATTAACTTTTTAGGGTGCATTTGTTTTTTTTTTTTTTTTCAAATGATTGTGAAACTTAAGTTTTATATATAACTGAAAAGTTGACGACTGATTTTTCCAGAAGCTATTCTTCTTAGCTTCTAAAAAAAACTGAAAACAATTTTTTTTTAAGATTCTGATTATTTGTTAAAATGTGTACAAATATACGTGAAAAAGTGACTTTTACCCCCAAAATCTCATCCAAACACCCTCTTAATTTGTAAAGTTGCAAATCATGGGTCACGCTTCATTAATGTGATATCACGTTTTGTTGATGTGTAGTATTAAGAAACAATATCACACCCCATGTAACTTTTAAGGTGACATCAGTATATGAAAAATAGGTTCAACTCAGTCCTTAAAGTTTCTAAAAAAGTGTCCAAAAAAGTCCAAAACCGTAAGGGTGTGTTTGGTTTCACAAAATATTTTTCAGTTTTTCTATTTACAGATTATGTGAAGAACATACTGAAAATTGAAACATGGATTTTGTCATTTTCATATTTTTCAGTGTTTTCTTTACAAAATTTAAAAAATAGAAAATGAAACATCCCATTTATAAACCATAAATCCCCAATCTTTTCTAAACTCGACAATTCCTTCCTCATTTTCACACTCTAGTCAGGCTAGATCCTACCAACTAATTAATTAAAGATTGTATGAACAAAGTAATGTTCCGTGGACAAGGTAGCATGAGCTTAATCACATTAATGGTTCACTCATGGGGTAATGGAGATATTCTTTGTGCTGAGTTAACGGGCGCAACCTCCTCCTTTTCATGTCTATGAAGCCTTGGTGTAACTTATTTCAGGGTGTAATATATTTGATTTTATATATTGATGTCATAATTTGTTGGTTTTGCATCTTTTAGTAGAATAATATAATATATACACACACATTATTTGTATTGTGTTAATATGATATAATTAAATACATAAAGTCAGTTTCTCAATTTGAAATAGATGAGTTTTAAATATAAAACACATGCATAAATAAGATTTTTACAATTTCTACTACTAAAAAAATAAAAGAAATAACAAATAAAATTTTACACATGTAGCAACAGAATAGATTTTACACTAAATGCATTCATTTTAAAGGAAAATACTAATAGAAAAGTTTCAAAAAAAGAAAAAAAAAAGAAATTAATCCATTCATTTATTTTTTTCAACGTGCCACATAAAAAATAATAAATTAAACAAAAATTTTAAAGCTTATTTCTCAATTTAAATTTTTGGGGAGTTTCTTCAATACGCTACTTTTAAAAATTATTCATTTTTTAATTAATTCAATTTATGATTCAAAATTATTCTAAAAAAGCGATATTTAAAAAATAATTATTTAGATTTTAACAAAAAAAACTTAATTTTAACAGCTTCCACGAGATATTCTTCAATGCATATTTTTTTCCCCAATCTACCATAACAATTATGGAAAGTTATTACAAGATTTTGTATTTCATTTTTGTTTCTTCCTAGAGACCATCTAAACTAAAATTAAAGCTTTTAAAAATATTAAGAAAACCGTAATTACCTATTATAATATAGAATTGTTTCTTGAAGATTTTTTACCAAATGTTGCTCAATCAAAAGAAGTGTAAAATATATATATATATATAAGACTAATTTCAATTTTTTAATTTTGAATAAATATTTTCTTTAATAATTTTGATATATGATTGATGATAGATGATATTTTATTATTTGGTTAATTAATGCTTAAACTTTGAATTAATCATTTAGAATCAATTACTTCATTCTTATACTTTTCTATGTGTATTAAGATCACAATTTTGATCTAACCAATGAAAATATTCTCTCTCTTTGCTAATAAAACTTTTATATCTTTCTTCTCTCTATATCTACTGTATTTCATTTTCACCAGTGCCATTTTTTCTTCCTCTTCAACTTTTCTTTCTATTGAGATAAATCATTATGATGAATTTTTTCTTTAATTTTTAAATAAATTTTCTCTTTTTTTTTTTTTAAAAAATTTGACCAAGCTAGTTCTATGCTTGTAAGTGTATTTTTCTTTTTTTGAATTCTTTTTATTTATATGATGTACGGATCATGAGTGGGAAGGTTAAATAATTTGTGTCGAGGATGAATAGAGAGAAGGAATAAAGAACACGAAGATTATATAGTTTGTATGGAAAAGGAACTAGGAACAAAAATGCTAAATTTAATCAATTATTATTATTATTATTGATTTTATATTAAATTAATTAATTTGGCAAATAACATTTATATTTTGTTAAATTCAATAATTATTATCAATTAAAATAAAATTTTAAACATATAGATAATAAAGCCTAAGATAAAATTGTTATTACTTATTTTTTAATCACAAGTCACATAAGAGATACATAACATTGTATTAGTTTTAGAAAGTAATCATATTTACTTACAATAAAATTAAAATACTAATTGAATAACTCTATCAATTAATTGATCCATGTAGGGCACTGGTACTATGCCAGTATGTGTATATGTATGTGTGTGTGTATATTAATTTACTAATTTTGTTTATGTTTCTTTCGATCGGTAGAATTATATGATTCAATAAAAAAGATTAATATATAATTTATTAAATATTTAGAATATATAGATATAAATTAAATTTATGCTATCATAGATTTTTTTTTACAGGGATAATTCAATTTTTATTCAACAATTAGAAACCTATTATAGGAAAAATTTAGGCACATGACAAAAAATCCTTCAATGAGAATTTAATACATAATTATTTAAAAAAAAGAATGAAGATCATATAAATTATATCATAATATTTTATCAAATCATTTTAGTCGTATTATATATTATTTTAAATATATATTTTTACATTAATTAACTATATATATGATCGTATTTTAATAATTTTATAGACAAATCAAATATGATTTTCTTATTATTTTATCCAATCATCTTATAAATATATATTATCAATTAGACTTAAATTTGACCTAATTTTCTCAATCATTGCAATTATTATATTTAATTTGTATACAATGTTGACTTTAAATTAAATTACCATTGAAGTTTCATCTCTATATAAAATTATGGTTTGAACTTTAAATTACGAAATATGTCAATGGCAGTCGTGATTGTTTAGTTTCCATACATTAAATTTTTATCTTATTTCACTCAAAAAAATTATATATATATATATATATATATATATATATATATATATATATATATATAATTTAGTTCAAATATCATATTTCTCAATTTTAAATATGTTATTTATGCTTAATATAACATAATTTAATTTACACTACATGAACTATCAATCTTTAAAATAAATATATGATTCAAAAGAAAAACTTAAAATAAATCAAATAGTGATTATCATATCTCTAATTTCAAATTTTAACATTTAAATTAAATATTTTTTAAAAAAATGTTTGAATTAACTAATTGAATGCAATGAACTCTAATTTAAATAGAGAAATCATTGTTACATTTGTTAGTCCCAATACTAAATTATTATTTTATAATTACTAAATGTTTAACTACATCTCATTTGGCACACTTAATTTTAGTAAATATTCTTTCTAATAACAGATTTTCTAATAACATGACAACAATTGAAAATTATAACTTATTCCACTTTACATAAAATTGACATCCTATTTAATTTAATAAAACAATTGAATAAATATGCTTAAATTAATTTATAATCATGCTTTAAAATTTTGACTACATAAATTTTATTTAATTGGATGCACTTAACCCTAACAAGTATTTTTTTTCTTCTTATTGATGTTAATATGATAATAATTCAAAAGTGTAATTGAGTCTACATCAATTTTTTTATTCCAAATTAAATTCTAATTGTTTCTACTTACAATAAATAATTTATTGGTTGTGTTACCTCATATTTTAAATTTTACGAAATTATTATCATTTTCTTTAAATTAATATCTTTAAATTAAATTAGTATCTTATTTAATGTAATAAAACAATTAAATAGACATATTCAGTTTAATTTAATATCATATTTGCAAGTTCTAAGTGTGTTATTTATGCTTGATTTGATACATTTAATTTTAGCAAATATTCTTTCAAATTGATTCATATATGGAAATTATTCAAAATTTTAATTGATTCTATATCAAATATTAATATTTAAAATAATTATCTAATTGAAAAAAATTTAGGACTAATATTTAAGTTAAATGTTAGCGTTTTGAACCAGTTTATATTATTAACTTTCCCACAATCAGGGCGCATTTGTTTCGGCTTTTGAAAAAGTAATTATCCAATTTGAATTTTATATGTAACTGAAAAAAAAATGCAAATAGATTCTTTTCCAAAAGGAACTTTTTTAAGCTTCAAAAAATTGAAAACGGGTTTTTCTGGGATTGTATTTTTTTTAAAAATTATTCAAATATATGAAATAGGAGATTTTGTCAAAAAATAAGGATTTTGAATTATTTTTTATTCATATATGGAAATTATTTAAAATTCTAATTAATATTACTTCAAATATTATTGTTTAAAAAATATTTGATTTAAAAAAAATGAAAAAACTTCAATTGATTTTTTAATCTCATTCAAAAGTATATTCTTTAAATTAAAAATATCTCTATAGTTTAAAAACCTTTCGTGCAGGTAGGGGTTCCATACTAGTTATCTAAAATTACAATTTAATTCAAAAAAGAGGAAAAGTAATATTATTTTGTTGATAAAAATTTACAATCGTAAATTAATATACCTTTCATTTTAAACATTTTTTTTTCAATCTTGTAGTGTAAAACAAAATTCATGCAGATTTATTTAAGTACAAGCAACCGAGAGTTAAATATATTTTTAATCTTTACAAATATAGATCATTATGCTGTGAAAAATAAGCATAGAGAGAATGAATAATGAAAAAGAAGAGAGAATAATATTATTAATCATCTTATTGTGAATAAGGCATATGTAATTGATATATGTGTTGTAAAGCCCTTTTCTTGACAGTGCTACTCCAAGAGCACATTTGAGACATCAAAAGTGAATAATATTTTTCAACATATATTTATCAATAATGTAATTGTAAGCGCCATCATAATGGGCCTTTAAAAATATAATCATTTTTTACGGTCACACTTCTTCTTTGTCCTTTATTAAAAAGGTTTAGTATGATCTTTTTAAAATATGTAGATATAATCCTTTATAAAGATAGCAAATAAGGAAACTAAATGAACTCATTATCTTATTTTTTTTACGAGAATATAAATATTTAAAATTATCCTTAGCATTTACATTCTGCTTGAGGAATGTAAAATATGAAAATATTCATTTTAAAAATATATAAACTTATTTTATATAACTACACACACTTTAAGTGGTGTAAATAATAAGATTTATTCATTTTAGAGAATGATCTTTTAAATAAATTTTTTCTCGGAATATGTAATAGAAATAAATATATCATATTTTTCTTGAATAATTTTGAATAATAAAGATCCATTCATTGTTATCCTCTTTTTTATTTTGGGGAATGATTGCCGCCATTCACTTCTGCTGTGAATGATATTGAGTAAAAATGAAATAGAATAATATAGACGATAAGCCAAATAATAATAATAATAAAAGATATATACAATCAATCAATAATTATTACTTTACATGATCCTTCTAGGATGTAATATTTTCGTGTTTAATGGTGTCTCTAAGATCCATTGAGTCAAGATAATTTTAACTTCTAGAATGTAATAGAAGAAAAATAAAATTATCTTACCTTCAACCTTTACTGATTAAAGCACCATCCTCATGCTAGCATCATTCAACTCAAAATTGGAATCCCTTGAATCGTGTTATGGAGGCTATACACATACCTGAATTTGCACTATCTTTGTGAACATCATTGTTTGATTTTACTACCACATCCTTTTCACAATTTTTATCTAATGCTTCTCCCAAAGTCACCATCATAAGCCAAGTATCACAAAAAAGGAGTTGTGGCTTTAGTTCCGCACTGTACCAAAGGACAAATTCATGTTGATAATGTGTTGTGAAAAATAAGAATAGAAAGAATGAATAATAGAGAATGATATTATTAATAATCTCAAAGGTCCTATACACAGAGTATTTAAATAACTATTTATAGTTAAAGGATGAGAGATACAATATCATATCAAATCATAACATATTCTATATAATCTAATCAAATTTGAACTAAACCAGTTAAATATATGGACGCCTATAAATTCATAAATAAATAATATTTCATACCACATTTTAGTTTTAGTCTCTTTAAAATTTTTGTTTTGATTTTAATCCCTTTTTTTGATGTTTTCTTGTTTTTGATCCCTATATATTTTTCTAAATTTTTGTCTCAATAAATATTTTCAAATATGTATTTAGTTGTTATAAATATTGAAAATTTTATTTTTGTCCCTTAATTATTTCAAAAGTCTTCTTTTAATTCTTACAAATATTATCATTTAACATCAAATTTATATGAAAGGGGCTAAAAACATGACGACAGAAAAAAGAGAGGCCAAAACCAAAACAAAAATTTCAAAACTGGTCAAAATCAAAATGACTCGGACTAAAAATCTATTCAATACCAATACCTAATTATACTTTGTATAAAAAATAAACCAGCGTTGAATTTTCTTTTATAGTACAAGACCGCGTGTCTAGTATAAAAATGGCCCAAAATGGAAGGTAGATCCACCAAGAGAGCCGAAAACTGTATCTTGGAATGTTTGGTTGGCTCACTCTCGCCGAATGGAAATCACGTGCATTACCCTAAACCTTTCAGTTTTGAATATGGAAACTAGCTACCGCCTCCAACTTGCTTGGTCTCCAATCACAGTCCATTGTATATTCATCCAAAGGACAAAATTAGAATAATCATCACACACATGCAAACAATTCAATTGTCTCAAGCTACTCTGATATTGTTTCATTTCGTGCTATCCCTCTGCATCTTCTAGGGGTCACCACTCACCACTGCAAGTTTTTCTTGCTGTGCTGCAAGTATTGAGCCAGTGTCTTGTTTTGCGGGTATGTAGTTGACTACATATAAAATTAGTCTTCGCATGTTTCATCAAATGACGAAAATCTTTTGCGTCCGAATCCTATCCCCTTCCTTATTTCATTAGTTATATTTTACCATATCAGACAAGTTTTAATTTTTCAAAAAATATATTTCAAACAGTGAACAGCTGAATCTTGGATAGTAGTGAGAGGTGTGAGTAGTTTATCATGAGATTATAGGCTCAAATTTCATTATCTTTTAATTATCCCAAAAAAAAAAAGTTTGAACTCAATATGTGCCATTGTGATGGTCAAGCATTTGTGTTTTGCATGCAAGAAGAGTTGCATGAATTAGGTAGACATATAAATGTGTTATAGTGGGAGCAACATTTTGGTGAATGATGATGGAGCTCAAATGTGAATTACGTGATTACGTCTTTGTCCATGAAAAATCGAAAACCGACCAGAGTTTCTTGATCGCATGCTCTACCCCAATAGTACAGTTTTTTTTGTTACTATCTCAGTTTCGGTCCACTTTACCTTTCTGAAAGTTGGGGTACGTTTCGAAGTACTTTTGTTCTTTTATTTTTTGGTGTTTTATAGAAAAATTTTTAAAACAATTTTTATTTTTAGAATACATATATATATATATATTGCTCCAAGTAAAAGTAAAGCGCTTGTATATATGAGGTTGTATGTTTTCGCATCTCTACATTGGATTGGCTTGTTCACATGCAAAAATATGCATGAAACTCACTGTGAACCTTATGTTGCCATCAAATTCTGTATAACAGTGCCTTTTGCCTTAAGTTCGGTGTGGTGAAAACTTTTGCATGGTTTTGACTTCTTCACTTTACCCATGTAGTTTATTTTATTTAAAAATATTATTTCTAACACTTTTTAAAAGTGTATGTCTCATTGAAACACTCATTTTTTATTATTGAATATGATAATGGTCTCCAATTTTCTTATTAACCCATTATATTTAATAGTAAAAGAATATGATCTAAATAAGACATTCATTTTTAGTATTGAAATAAGACTACCCTGTACACGTCAATTATGAATTGATTTTTTAATTCCATTAGACCTGGTACATGTCTAATTTGTGATGTTCCATCAATTTGATAAGATTTGAAAAGTTTTAAGTCATCAAAATCCATTTCAATTGAATCATGATGAGTGTCTTTTTTTTTGTTTAATTTTTAACCGTTTATATTTTAGATATTTCTAGTTTGTTTTAAGATATATTTTGGTTTAAGATTAAATTTTGATTGCAATCATAGGTCATGACCAAATTATGAAATGCTGGAAAAGAGAAGAATATGATTGTACTCCATTGCTCAAGCGCCAATTTTCACCGCTTAAGCCCCTACAGACCTCATAACGTAACTTGGTCTTTTTGGCACATTGGCACTCAAGCACTCATATAGGCCACTGCTTAAGCATTGGCGGCGAAAGTGTTGTGCATTTTTGTGCTATCTTAAGGAAAAAACATATTAATTTTGTGAATCTACACATGTTAGGAAATAAGGGAGAAGATTCTCCACCGCCCTGGAGGAGGCAAAGAACGACTAGATGAGGAGAGATTGGAGAATTATCATTCCAAATCTTGAATTATTTTATTTTATTTTATTTTTTTGCATTTTTCTTCTCTTTTCTCCTTTTGTTTTTCTTTTCTTTATGAGCTTCTAAGTTTTTTTT
Source organism: Dalbergia cultrata (assembly GCA_031216105.1). Lineage (NCBI taxonomy): Eukaryota > Viridiplantae > Streptophyta > Magnoliopsida > Fabales > Fabaceae > Dalbergia > Dalbergia cultrata. The sequence goes on along the minus strand of CM062353.1, from coordinate 20,208,751 downwards.
ATTAGGAATAGGATGAAATCTGAATCGGAAATGACTTGTGATTGAGTTATTTTGTTTACTTAATGTTGGAAGTCATATATTAAAAGTTTATCTTTTTGCTGTTATTGCAATTTGTGTTCTGGTCTATCATAACTTGTTTAGTGTTTATGCACAAATTGGGAAATGTGTGTATGTTTTAGCTCTAGCAATAAACTATGTGATTCTCAAGATTTAGAAATTTATCTTGTGGTTATGCCGATTTTAGGATTAGCATTGTGAGCTTAAACCTTATGTTCATTTAACACATAATTAGGGAATTAATATATTAGAATGAAATGGGAGAATCATTGTTACCAAGCAATTAGAATCAATTATTCATAATACATTCTTTAATATGTTAATATCCTACTCAAATGAAAAGAATTTAGTTGGTCTTATGAAATAGTTCAGATCAACCTAAACCTCTAACGTTTTTTTAGTGATATTATTAATTATTAATATTTTTCTTTTACTTAAATCATATTTGCCTGAATTTTGCTAATTCTTTACTTAATTTTAACTATATGTATAATTTAAATAGAAATTGATTTAGTGAATTGTCGTTGGATGAACTCAGTCCTCATGAAGCAACATACTCACTTACAGTTTTACTAGAATGATTCGGTACACTTGCTGGCTATTGATCAATTTCCGCCGTACTAAAACCTATGTATGTATATTAATTTGCAAATTAAACTCTTTTTCTGTTTTTCAGGGTTTCTTCGTGTTCTTTGGTGTAAAATTAATTCTCTCAAACACAAAGCGCCACTATTAGATCTTTCTCACAATTAGCATGTGCAGGCTTCAACTTTTATCTTCCTCATAAAACTAAATGTAGTTTGCTAACGGTCAATCCCTTATCAGTTAAGGTATCTATTTCAAACAAATTAAAAGAGAAATAGTTTTAGGAGAATAGAATTGAATCTTTAATAGATATATTATATAAAAGTTTTGCAATTGGAAGTTGACAGATGAAATAGCAAGCGAGTAATCAATTTAGCAGTAGACTTTTACATGTCCTAATAAATTACAGAAGGTGGTGAGTTTGATTCCTATCCTTATTTCTATTCCCTAATATCTTAACTTAAAAAGAATGATACATGGATGAAACATCAAGGAGGGAACATGTTACTGGAACTAACGATATGGGAAAAAAAAATGACAAAGTCGTGTAAGGGAGCAAACTGATATATTGGCCTAAACCACGAGAAAACAAACTGAGTTTTTTTCCTTGGTCTAAAGTGATGTCTTAAGTTATAGTTTCCTTTTGGTCTAGCCTAAAATAACGTTGGTGTTAGGAATACCAAAATTACTGAAATTATTAATGGCCTAACCTAATAACAAAATAATTAGTGAAGATAAGGTTAAAAAGAATGACACCAATCAATTGACAGAAGGAAAACATATTATAGAAAAGTTAAAACAACAATTGAACATGTGTAATATCCATATAATATCGCAAACAATTAAAGTTGAAGCAAGCCGACGGATTTTCCTTAAAATTGTGACGTGAAAGTAAGGAATTGTTGATTAAGTACATATGTGAAAGCACATAAATGAACTACTTCACTATTAATGTACCATATAAATGCATCCAAACATAAGGAAAACCAAGAAAACACATATATATAATTCTACAACCCACGCTTACGTGAATCCATGACATGTATATATAACAGGTATATGGATCGAGAAAGGTCTAAATATTTTGAAAGTAAGATAAAATATTTATTCTATCTTATTCATTAATTGACATATGTTATTATATTAAAAATACAGGAAAAATGAGAGATAATGATAACCTATAAAATTTATGTGTCAATTAATAAATGAGATAGAACAAATGTTTTATATTATTCTTATATCACCTCAAATTTTTTCTCGCAATTCATGAGCCCACGCCACTGATTACATAGCAGGTGAACCATATTGTCCGTTTAGTACATTGCTGAATACAACCTCCCAATCAGCAAGACCGAAAGGTTGTGCAAAAGAGGCTGAAGGACATAGTGGCGGAGGAAACATAGTATCAGCAGCCTGAAGTGTTTGTGCTTGTGCTTGTGCAGTACTCATGACTTTATCATCATCATCCACCAAAGAGTTCAGAAACAACAAGAATGTAGCTTCCTCATCATTAACCCCATTACTTCCATGGTCATTTCCATCAAAAACATGCCCCGCTTTATTTTGATACTCCATCAGCTTCCCAGCAGTAACTGGAACCTCAAAGTTTGTTTGAGTGCTGCTGCTGCTACCAATTTCTAGTGCAGGACGACTAATAAGACCCGTGACAGGTTGTGGTGCTTGAATAATAGGTTCAGATGAGGCTACGTTTGACTCATGATGATCATGATGTTCAACTTTCTGAGAATCACTGAGAAAACCATTTGGAGTAGTAATAGTAGCAGCGGTGGTTTTGGTATTGATATGATCGGTATAATTGTTTAATAGTGGCTTGTGGGTCCTTGGATCTATTCCTTGCCTTATGAGCTTCTTGCTTATATGGGTATTCCAGTAATTCTTAATCTCATTATCAGTCCTCCCAGGTATTCTCCCAGCGATCAAAGCCCACCTGCAATCAATTAACAATTCACTAAAAGACACAAATAGATTGATGAACAATAAAATCCTATATATATATATATAACACCACATATATCTTCGAACCAAGAGACCATATATTATAAATCAATAATAACAAATTAACAATCATAAAACTATATATACAAAAATATCAAGAGTCAAGGCCTACATATATAAATCAAGGATGGAGGGTGAAATAATTAGGGTTGTGAACTTAAGAACTTAGGCCTTTCAATTCAATATCATATATATATGTTCACTACCGGTTGCCCAATAGACGGTGAAGGCGAAGGATGAGATCTTCCTCATCGGGAGCGATGCGGCCTCTCTTGACGGAGGGGCGGAGGTAGTTCATCCAGCGAAGGCGGCAGCTCTTGCCGCAGCGCTGCAGTCCCGCCCTCTTGGGCAGCGTCCGCCACCGCCCCTCACCTTCCTTCCTGACAAAATTGGCAAGGATCTCGTCCTCCTCAGGCGTCCACGGCCCTTTCTTGATCCCCTCCTTGCTGCAGCACGGTGTCGTTGTCTTGCTCATTTTACTAAGATATATTGGTTAGTTGTTGACTCTCTAAAGGAGGTTGCTTTTGTTGATACATGTAGATGGCAAATGGCAACGGATTTATATATATATAACACAACTAGCTAGGGTTATGTATGTGTATACCGGTAAGTGTTTTAAAGAAAGACGTAACCATGAAGGAAGCTAAGATGATAATATTTCAAAGTTCTAGCTAGTCCTTCCAATAAATTTTTTTATTTTCAAAAGAAAAAATAAACTATTTTAATTCCCGGAATAAATATCGAGTAATTAAACTCCTCAAAGGACCATAATTAATCACCCATTATTCTTTAAGGTGGGGGTGAGTATAGTTAATTTCTTTAATCTGAAATATTCACCAGTCGAACTAGAGAATGAAGGGAAAGTGGGAATAATTGTGCCTTTTTGGCTTTCCGAGCTGGGAAGGAATGATTGTGTTTGTGGACAAATGAAAGGATAACGTTTTATTGATATATTATGATAAAATTTTAAAAAAGAGGAAAAAAGTTTGAAAATATGAGATAATAAATTTTGCAAAGTGGCCTCAGTGATTTTATACAGATTTTGAATGCCACCGCCACGTTTGCGGTTGTCTTTATGACCTCTCACTCTCAGATAGAACAACGACAATGACCCATCTCAAGGCACCAGACTACCGACCTAAAAAAAGTAAACTGACGCAGTTAACTAAAATCTAATTGAAGCCCAAAGTGGATGACTTTGCTATTGTGCACTTGTATTGTGATAGTCGGACACCATGCTATGCACGGATCATGTTTAAAACTTTAACTTGTATCATCTTTACTTTTGTTTGTCCCTCTGCATGTTTATTTAATGGATTATAAAATAATATTAATTTTTTACACATTTTTATTTCTCGCACAAAGATAAATACTAACTAATTTTTGACTTTTTTTTAACGATAAAACCACATTTGGCACATGTTTTAAGTTCATAAAAGTGACCTTGTAATTTAACTAAAACAACAAAAGATCATAATAAAGAGTCTGTGCTAAAATCAGGTTTGCACATTCAGGATAAATAGAAAACAGGTCACATGTTCAAAGATCTTCCTCCATGAAATGAAGTCATGTTATCCAGTCAAAGAAACAAACAACACACAAAAGTTAGCTTCCGTAAACTAACAAGTTTGAAAATCAGGCATAGAGAAAGTCATCAGAAGACTTCATAGCTTCATATGTCACTTCATAGCTTCATAGTTTAATTTTATCGAATTGATGCATTAAATATTGTCATAATCTTATATTTTTAGAATTAATAATTATGTATATGTCTCATATTATCTTATTTTATCATTTAAATTAACGAACCAATATTTATAGGAAAGGTTAATATAATTTTAGTAAATTTTAGAAGAGATTAATGATAAATTTACAAAATAGAAATGAGCTTAGTATAATTATATTAAATCTCAAAGGAGGTTAGTGTAATTTTCTATTCATAATTCAAAACATATAATTTTGATAAAATTTATATTTGTAATAAATTATATTCATTTGCAGTAAAATATTTTATGAGTGTAGTTATAATTTGCTCAATCGAAGTAAATATAACTGTAAATTTTACGTAAACAACATAAGTGTGTGTGTGTGTCTATATATATATATATATGTTATATTTTGTTAGGAATTCAATTTGGATAATTATTAATATGTACTATACCACTTTTAAACACACCAAAAAATGTATCTTCCAAATGAAATGAATATGGACATATAGTATCAATCAAATAGCTTTGAGAAAGCCAAAGAATTCCATGTATTTTACATATTCTAAATCAAGTTAGGAAATTTAAAACAAAATTAATTAGTAGAAAAAATAGATAGTGATATGATAAATACCATAATTTAATAGTTGCAAAGTGAAAGACGAAAAGCTTTTAAATCATCTCACAATATAACTTTACGCTTATTTTGAAAAACTTCAGGCTCTGCATCATTCGAATTCAATTGTCCAGCATGTGCATAAGAAACTACAAGCAAACCAAGATACTACCTTTGCAATCCATATATTTTCTTCACCTTATTGCTAAAAGTTCCTTAATTTAAGATAAAAATGAACAATATAAATTACTTGATACGTAAGTTATGTTGCTTTATATTGTCAATGAAAAAATTATTTGTAAAATTTGATATTTTACTTCCAATGCCACAAAGAATTATATATATTACAATGTTATTCATATATGTTTATAAGAAACCAATTTTTCTTTTCTCAAAGATAATCATTTTGACATATTTCATTCTTCATCTGTGTTTATTTTATGTACAATACCATTAACTTGAAGTAATATGAGTAATAATGCAAGAAAAAGGGGGGGGGGGGGGGGGAAAGGACTTTTAACCAATTTAACAAATAATCAAAATAAAACAGAATATAAAAAATCAGCTTCCTCCATTGCCCCGTGTCTGCTTCATAATGCTCTTTAGGCATACACGGTGCCACCCATGCTTAAATTGGAATCTCTCTACTGGAAGGGACAATTGCTTGGGAATCACATTTGAAATTGTGTTGCTTTTCAATGTAGTTCATGCAATGAGGAAATGAAAGGAAAGACCAACTAATTCAACAAAATTAGCCACTTAAAAATGTACAACTCAATAGCCTCACTACAAACCATAAAAGGACAATCCAATGAAATTAGTCACCTTATTCATGGTATCATTTCTAAAGTAGACTATATATTAAATTGACAAATGAAAATAATGAGAAACACAATAAATAATTAACCATATAAAAATAATGAAAGATATAAATAAAAGATGTGCCCCAACTTAAAAAGTCTAGAAAAGTATACTATAAATTAGTAAATGGAGGATTTACCCTAAACATAGAAAACACAAAAGATGTCAATACGCCCACCCCAACATTTACTCCGAACAACGAGAATGGGATTATATTGACGCTTAATGAGCCAGTGAGTCTTTATGGAAGTAAAACAACAGCCTAAAAGAGAATGTAGGAACAGTAGTCCAAAAAGAGCAAGATAAAAAAGAACCAATTAAAATATAATATAAGACATAAAGAAGTCTCAAAACATAAACTAAAATTCCAAGCAATGGCTAACAAATCATTATAAATGACACATTGCAAAGTGAGTAATGAAAAAGATAAGAATAAACACCAGATATACAAATTTGACTTAGAGGGATTATCTAAACTAATTATAGAGTTATATAACTGCAGGCAATAGAGTTCTACAATGTCAATATATGTCACGACCCAATTTGGACCATGACCGGCACGTGACGATTCCCGTCCCCGCGTAAGCCTCATGATCGCTGCAAGGTACTATATGCATATTTTATTCATAAAATCTATTTTAAATTGTATATTAAATCTCATCTTGAACTCATAATAAACCTGAATAATCATTTTCCTCATACATAAAATCTAAAATTGTAATTGTGATATATTTTAAACTAAGTTGCTCATTTACAAAATATTTATAGAAAACCATAATCATATAAATACAAAATAATCCTGATAAATCTATGCAAATATCTATATGGTTTGGGACCCTGTCCGCAATGTACACTACTGGAGCACTCTATCTTTAACCAAAAGAAATCAAAAGACACTTCACTCCGAAGTAAAGCTCACCATGTGGAAACCTTTATTGCTGGGGAGGAGGTGGTTGAGAAGAACCCACAGTAGCTAAAATATCTGTAATGGAAAAATGGAGAGCGGTGAGTTTCATCTAAAACTCAGTAAGTGAATTCTCACCCGTTACCCCGTTCATGGGACAACAAACATGATGTGTAAATATCATAATATTACTAATAATCAATAACGATAATAATAATAAAACAAATTCTAAAATTGTTTCTAGTAATCCCGTATATAAATGTATAAAACAAAACTCTAGACTTTTCTGAGTCACAATAAAAAATACTCTAAACTTGATAAACATACATAAGAATAATATTAATAATTGCTTGTAATTATCTTTATTCTCTATGGGTACCTCACTAGGTCCAGTTTAGCTATGTTCTCTAGAAGCTCTGCTCCTATGGCCATTAGTAAAGGGTTTGCCTCCATGGCTATTTATTCAATATTGCCTCCATGACTGTCTATTTAATATTGCGCTACCTCCATGGCCATTTAATACTATTGCCTCCATGGCTGTCTATTTAATTCTCATCATACATAACTCAATATAATTAAATAAAATCAACATTTCTAAAAGTGGGTGCTCCGTTCCTGGCGAAGCAGAGTTACTAAATTCTTAGTTCTCTGAGAGTTCTGGATTTATATAACTCTAACAACTTGACTTTAGCATAACTGTGGTTGTGAAAATTGAGCCTAAGGGATCACCACTTGTAAGCATCCCAATTTCAAGTCCATAGAATATGTATCTAGCAGTTGCTATGAATTATACTGAATTCCATACCTCTTGGTAATATAAAACTGTAATTCTCAATTTAAATCTCAAGCTACATAGATCTTTATATATATAATAAATCTAAAATCATAGCTCTAAAGAGAAGTAACATATCTATTCAAAGCTAATCGTACTTGCTCTTTATATTTATTTTCTCTAATTACTCTGTGCTAAGCTCTTCTTTATTTTACACTCTCTAACATATAATTATCCTACTTTTAAAATCATAACAAAAGTCACAAAATCTCTAGCATATATAATCATAAACTTGCTTTGGCTGCTTATAAAGAAAATCATTTTTAGTAATAATGGTCCCATGAGTTTCTTAAAATATAGTTCATACTCTTTGAAAATCACAATCTCATCAATGAAAACATATCATTACCAATGTCTAATCCTTTCTAAAATAGTCTCAAATCCTTCATTCATGATATCCCAAATTCATAATTTCATAAACTAGACATAATTATCATCTATATAAAATCTCTTTGAAATATGCTCTAACAATATATATTATGCCACAATATGCAGAAAATAATTCTAATGACCAAAAATAAAAGTCACAGTATTGAATCCACTCACCTAGAGAAGGAGGAAGAGATGGAGTCAACATCAACTGAGCTCCGAGGTGCCGGGAGGACACCAACATCAACTATTATAACCATAAAACTCATTAACGATCTATGGGTAGCTTTAGATTACCATAAACTAACTCTAACAACATTGGGGAAACACCCCCACTTGACAACAATGGGAGAAATAAAAGAGCTCAACTTAAGATCATGAAAAAATAAAGAGAATGGAGACAAAATCTAACAACATATACTCACCTTGATGATTAGGGATGATGGATTTGAGTGAGATTGAGAGAAAGAGGAGAAATGGTGGAAGGGTAGGGTTCTGGTTCGTGAAATGGGGTGGAGGAAGTAGGGAAAGGTGTAAATAAAAAGAGGAAGGTCTTAGCAAGTGAAACGACGCATTTTGCACTGTTTTCACAAAACTGACACCGCTATGATTGTTGATGGGTCGCATTCATGCACCCATTTTATATCCTAACTCTAAATATTTTGCATTGAAATTGTGTTTAAGTGGTGTTTAATTGTTAAGTTTAAATTTAGTTCTCAAGTTGCATTATTAGGTGATTCCATAATTTTTAGTTATATTTTTAATAAATAATTACACTTGGATGTTTCTTGTGCTTTTACTATTTTGTTTGAGCATTTGTGAGTAACAGGAATTCCCATTGGGCACCAATCAAGGAAAATGGCTCAGGAGCTTTGATAGCATGAATTTGACACAGACCAACATTGCCAAGACCGCTATAGCGGTCAAACATCGCTATAGCGGTGTCTAGAGGAAAAGCAAGTCAGCAGCATGGGCTAGTAAAAGCCAAGACCGTTATAGCGGTCAAACACCGCTATAGCGGTCATCAGGGAGCAATTTAGCTGCAGCGTCACGCGAACAAAGTTAAAGACCGCTATAGCGGTCATAAGTGGATTTGAAAATTCCCGTGTTCGCTGACGTTCGGGCTCTGGATGTTTTAAACTCTATTCTCTTCGTAATTTGGGGGAGTCGGCAGCTAGGTTTTTTTTAGAGAAGAGAGAACTCTCTCTCTACATCATCTCTCTCTCTCTTCTCTCTCTAGGTTTAGAGGCTTCCTTTCACAATTTATTTTCAGTCTTCCACCATTGTAATTTATAGTTTTTCATCAATCTTCGACTGTGAAACTTCGCACATGGAGGAGTAATTCCATTACCATGCACAGAGACAACTGAAGATCAAAATTGTTCTTGAGGTTTCCGATTCTCAATTTCAGTTCATGGTTGGTTTTTCGCTCTCATTGTTTTCTCTTCCAAATTTTAATTGAGCTGATTAATTTAATTATGATTTTAGGAGTAGTAGATTGTGTAATCGTTTGTTTACATAATCTGAATATCGTTTGGGAAATTAGGTCGATTGATTTGATTAATTCCAATTGATAAGGGTCAATTAAATCATAGGATTTAGGCTACTGCAATTGTTGACTAAATTAACATAGGTTTATAGGGTCATGATTGTGATCACTAGCTCTTGTGTTAGTTGAATCCTTGATGGTAATACGATTGTATGACTGTTAAGTAGTATTGCAACGTCATCTATGCAAAGTATAGTTGACGTAGGTAGTCACTGCCATGAATTTTATCCGTTTGAACCAATGATAGAGCGTATTTTGATCTGAAGGAGTCTTTGTGCAGGTAATTTCTTGCTATTATATCTTCATAATTTCATTTTGTTAATCACGTCAATAATACCCCCATTTTGCAATTTGAATCAATTTAAATACTTCCTCGTGAGACGACTCGGATTGCACTATAACTACATTTAGTGTAATTTGGTTATTACAAATTATTTTTAATTTGTCGCGGGTTGCGACTACTCGCGTCAATTGTTATAGCAGTCTAGCCACTTCTCGACTCCGCGCCTGATCACTTATGACTGCTATAGTGATCTGCAGAACCTAGAAAATGTTGCAGCCACTCTTTGTGACCGCTATAGTGGTGACATAAAATCTCATATTTTGAAATTTTACTATCATCAAGCATATGGGTTATCTCACTACTCACTTATTTCAAGTTAAATAATTTATTTCATTTCCTATTAACTTTAAAACATAAATATAAATAAGAAAATACCCTCCATTTGGATTCAAATAAAATATCTAAAAAATCAAAACTCCAACTAATCAAAATGTCATTTTTTAGTTCTAGTTCAAATTCTGAAATTCCGGCAATTTTCTAAACTTGGGGGCTAGAAATGAAAGGTATGGAGGTTTTCTAAAATTCGTTAAAAACCACTCTTCAATTCATTTTCCTTTAGAGAGCAATTACCATGACTTTTGGTCCTAAGATTATGGCTTTAACATATAGCCCTCCAAGGAGGTGTAAGACTCCAGACTTAGCGAACTCCCGGACTCGACAACATAGGTGGATCCCGAGGAACCCTAAGGCCGTACTAAACTTGTCTATTGATATGTGTACACCAAGTATTACAAGATAGATTGAGTAACAGATGGAAGGGGTACAAACTTAAAATCATTCAGCACAAAAAGACTAAGAAATCAATATGAATAGACCATAGAGAGACTGATCACTTAAATAGATTAGCATGAAAACCAAATATAGTGAGTAAATAAAACCCCAAAATTCATCATATAATAGAGTTCAACAAAGTCATACATCTAAAAATATCCAAGTGAACCTATAAAAAGGATATAAAAACAATCATTCAACACAAAATAACTAAGATATCAATATAATTCATCAGAGAAAGACTAACAAATATAGTGAATAAATCAAACCCCAAGATGTATAATAATGAATTAACTAAGAAAAACAATCAATGAGACTCACTGATGAATCTTACTCCACAACTATATTACGGATATTGAGGTTTACAAATTCTCAAACATAAACTAAACATTCACCAGTAGTGAAATCAAACAATAACTTCTGAAACAAAAGAATTAAGAAATTATTAGGATTAATAAACAATGGAATACTGAATGCAAAAATATAGTATTAAAATTTTATTTCCTTAGCAACAATGGAATTCACGATTTGAAATTTCACAACTTGGAATTTCACACTCAATGAACTATCACCAAATGACAAACAAACAATTATGTCAAGCTAGTAAAATTCATAGAATGAATTGTGTCAATAACAAATGACATTTTAGAAAAAATAAGCGTAAGTGAAAAATTAGCAGCATCTTAGGAATAACTTTGAACAGATGACAATGACAATGCTTATAGTAATATAGCCCAGAATGAGCACTAAGTGGGCTGCTGCATCTACATGTAGCAAACCACCAAACATTAGCATTGTTAATACCTTTCACAATGGCTAACACTACATAGATGCCATGGATCTACGCCTGCCAACACATGGAACCAGTTAGTGCAGGAATTGAAGGCAATAAATTTGCTAACATTTTTCAGACAAAATTAATTACTAACTTCACATAATTAACTATGCCGATTTGATGTCAACACAAGCCTACCAAATCCATCAACGAGAAACGTATATTGGTATGTGACATCCATGCACAAATAGGTATGTCTCTTATCACTAGCAAGTGGATAAGTGGATTTGGCATCCTCAAAATTTGTTTCGCATGCTCGCTTAGCTGCGTGCTTGTAGTCCACGGGATGAGCTTTTGAATTGGGTTTATTTTGGATCAACCATGCCAATCTGTAAAAATAAACTACTTAATTAGCATGACCTAACAGATAATTAACATAATAATAATTAATAAACTCGGAGTAAAGTATCACTTTCGTCCCTAAAATTTGGAAATTAACTCTGTAGTCCCTGAAATCGGATTCTGTAGGTCACGTTAGTCTCTGGTCAAACAACCATCAGTCAACTATTACATTTTGATTATGTAGCACATTAAGCGACATGTGGCATGCCATGTGGCATGATGACTTGGTATGCTGATGTGGCATGCCACATGACATCATATCGAAACAGGTTTAAATTAGTCCCTAGAATTTTAGATGTGTCAAAATAGCCCATGAAATTTTCTAAAATGTGTCAAAAAAGTCCTAAATCCCAAATTTCTCTTCTTTTGGTTCATAAAATCTAAATCCTCAATAATTTTTAAACCCACTTATTTATTTATCATTTTCACACCTTATTTAAATAATCCAAATTTTCAAATATCCTAAATATAATTAAGAGCTCGATTAGTCCAAATTTGAGACCTTCTATGTTTAGCTAACATAATCAATTTATTATGAGACCTTCAATGTTGATGAATAAGAGACACAATTCTCTACTTGAGCTCGTTTAAAACTCTCATATTTGATATAGTTTGTGAGTGCTTTTGATATGAGGATAAAATTTCTTTTTATTGTTATACTAGATTCTTTTGATACCAAATTCCTTCTCAAATTATAACTAAGATATTCCAATGAGCCCCTTGATAAATTCCATCCACATTTGATACCAAATTTCTTAACCTGTCACTTAATGTGCTACGTCATCAAATCTACTTATTGTGTCTAAATCCTTCATAATTCTTAAATCTATTTATTTTTTTCTCATTTTCACACCTTGTTTAAATAATCCAAATTTTTGAATATCCTAAACATAATTAAGAGTTTAATTAGTCCAACTTTGAGACCCTCCATGTTTGGCTAATATAATTAATTTATTAGCTATTACATTGCGTTTCTTGGAATAAAATGGGTTTTAAAATATTAAAAATAGGATTCAAGAGAAACACTATAGTATCAAGCATGGATGGATTTTATCAAGGGGCTCATTGGAATATCTTAGTTGTAATTTGGGATAAAATTTAGTATCAAAAGAATCTAGTATGACAATGAAAAGAAACTATACTCTCATGTTAAATGTACTTGCAAACTATCTCAAATATGCGAGTTTTAATTGAGCTCAAGTAGAGAATTGTGTCTCTTATTCATCAACATTGAAGGCCTTATAATAAATTGATTATGTTAGCTAAACATGGAAGGTCTCAAACTTGGACTAATCAAGCTATTAAGTATATTTAGGATATTTGAAAATTTGGATTATTTAAATAAGGTTTGAAAATGAGAGAAAAATAAGTGGGTTTAAGAATTATCGAGGATTTAGATTTTATGAACCAAAAGAGGAGAAATTTGGGATTTAGGACTTTTTTGACACATTTTAGAAAATTTCAAGGACTATTTTGACACATTTAAAATTTCAGGGACTAATCTGAACCTATTTTGATATGATGTCACGTCAGCATACTAAGTCATCATGCCACGTGGCATACCACGTGTGACCATCATGACATGTCATCGACATGTGGCATGCCACGTGCCACATCTTGAAAATGTAACGGTTGACTGACAGTTGTTTGACCAGGGACTAACGTGATCTATGGAATGCAATTTCAGGGACTAAAGAATTAACTTCGAAATTTTAAGGACAAAAGTGACTCATCTGTGCAATTTCAGAGACGAAAGTAATACTTTACTCAATAAACTTGTCCCATAAATAAAGAGAAGTTTTGATATACTTTAAGAGGTTAAAAAATGTTGTCATTGTAATTTTTCACATGGCATAGTAGCTTAGGGCTTATGCCTCGCTGCCACCTTAAAAAAAAAAAAAAGACATGCTTGTTGTTGCCACTTTCTCATTTTCTATATTTCAAAAAATAGGACAGATTAATCAATTACTGTGTTGAATTGTCAGTTGTACAAAACACATTCTTTTTTGTCTTTTTTTGGTCAGTAAACATCTAACAATCTAAGTTAAATAAAATAATGGATACGCATACCTCTCTTGCTAAGTAATTAAGCAAAAAAGGAAGCAACAAAATGATTTTTCTGTCTGCTTCCCCCTACACCATTCCATATCTCGCCAAAAGTGCAATTAGGATGTGAACATGGCTCGTCAACCTTGAAAGCCTTAAGCACTATTTATGTGCATTCATTGAAGCTAGAGCCAGATGTGGGTGCAAAGGCCTTATACTCCTTCCCTTAATATGTGTATGTAACAGCATTGAATTGAAAACAATTGAAAAAGTGTTACATTCAATGAATAGCTTTGTATTTATATATAGAGAGTGAAGTAACTAATTGAGTTTATGAAATTTGATTCTAACTAACTAATTGATTAACTAACTAACTACTTATAGAGGTTGTTACCCCTTCGGCAAGCTGGAAAGTGTATATTTACGGTCCTAGCTTGTTTAAGATAGATGTCAAGGGAGCATGTTGAAGGGGTTTTGTGAGGATATCAATCAATTGAAGGTGTGTAGACATGGGAATTCGCTGGATGAGGCCAATGTTTATTTTTTCTCGGATAAGATGATAGTCTAATTCGATGTGTTTGGTTCTTTCAGGAAAGGAAGGATTGTGAGCAAGGTGTATGTCGAATTGATTGTCACAATATAAGGGTATGGGTAAAGGTGAAGCGCTATTTAGGTCTTGTAGGAGATAGGAAATCCATTGGATGTCACAGGAAGTGTTTGCAATGGCACGGTATTCAACTTCAGTTGATGATCTGGATATAGTTTGTTGTTTTTTAGACTTCCATGATATCAATGATTCACCAAGGTAGACACAAAAACCTGATATGCTTTTCCTTGTGTCAGGACAAGTTGCCCAATCACTGTCACTAAAAGCCTTTAATTTCATATCAGATGATGCAGAAAAGAAAAGGCCAGTACCAGGAGAATTCTTGATGTATCAAAGAACTCTAGTTGCAGCAGTTTGGTGAGCATCTGTTGGTGCTTATAAGAATTGGCTGAGGTGGTTGACAGCAAAAGCTATGTCCAATCTAGTTGTGGTTAAGTAAATTGGTCTTCCAATGAGTCTTTTGTAAGAGGAGATGTCTTGAAGGGGTGATCCAAATGTAGCAGAGAGTTTGAGTCTATGATCCATTAGAGTTGAGGCTGGTTTTGATGCTAGAAGACCCGAGTCAGATAGGAGTTGTAGTGCATATTTTCTTTGGGATAAGACAATTCCTTTCTTGTACCTTGAGACTTCTAGTCCAAGAAAATATTTCAGATCTCCAATATCTTTAATTCTAAATTTAGAATGAAGATGTTGCTTGATGCAATTGATCTCATTGAGGTCATTTCCAGTTAGTACAACATCGTCAACATATATTCATAAAGCAGTAAAGGATGATGAGGTTGTCTTAGTGAAGAGGATGTAATCTGAATTACATTGTGTATATCCTTGAGACTTTAGAGTAGTGGAAAGAGTTAGGAACCATTCACGGTTTGCTTGCTTCAATCCATACAGAGATTTCTGAAGATGACAAACTTGATTCGGTTTAGTAGAATGAAAACCTTGAGGTAAGGTCATATATACTTCTTCATGGAGGGTGCCATGGAGAAAGGCTTTATCAACATCCAATTGTTGCAAATGCCATTATTTTTTAGCAGCAAGAGCAAGAACAGTTCTAAGTGTTGTCATTTTGGCAACTGGAGAAAAGGTTTGATTGTAGTCCACACCCTCTATTTGAGTAAATGCTTTGGAAACAAGCCTAGCTTTATATTTGTCTATGCCGCCATCTTGCTTGTATTTAATTCTACAAACCCATTTACAGCCAATGGGGGTTTTGCCTTGTGGTAGATCTACAAGTTTCCAGGTGTTGTTTCTTTCTAGAGC
Organism: Dalbergia cultrata; assembly: GCA_031216105.1. Lineage (NCBI taxonomy): Eukaryota > Viridiplantae > Streptophyta > Magnoliopsida > Fabales > Fabaceae > Dalbergia > Dalbergia cultrata. The sequence goes on along the minus strand of CM062353.1, from coordinate 20,193,052 downwards.
TTCAATTTCTGCTGTCATAGCTGCCTGCTAATTACTGGATTTTGCTGCTTGTTTGTATGTCTTTGGCTCAATACTTGAAGAAATATTGAGAATAAAATTCCTGTGTTTATCTAATAGAGAATTATAGGAAATGACAGAAGATATAGGATATTTTTGTTTTGAGTTTAAGTTGTTAGTTGAACTTTGTATGTGGTTATTGATGGAAAGGTTGTAATGATAATTTTGTAGATATGTGGGAAGTTTTCTGTTTCTTGTAGAATGTCTCAATGCAATTCTAGGAGCAGTTTGTATGTTAGGTTCATTGGTTAGGATAAGATCATTTGCTACAGGTTCTGCTATATTATTATGTGTGTATTCATGATAACTATAGTCAATTTTGGGAGATGATTGCAGGGTAGGTTGTGGTATGGCAGTGATAGAGGTGTTTGGATCAAGAGTATGTGGAGTGTTTTGAAAAGGAAAAGTCCCTTTATAGAAGATGACATGTCTAGAGACAAAGATTTTTCTAGTTTGTAAGTTGAAAAGAATAAAACCTTTAGTGTTGGGTTGATGACCAATGTAAACACATTTTCTAGCTCTTGGATCAAGTTTTGATATATTATTCTTTAAGGTTGATGCAAAGCATAAAGAGCCAAAAACTTTTATTTGGGATAAGTCAGGTAAAGCTGAGTATAAGCATTCATAAGTTCTTTTAAAATTTAAAGTTTTGGAGGGAGTTCCATTGATAAGGAGGACTGCTTGGCTAATAGCATATGACCAAAAAACATTTTGGAAGATTTGCTTGGAATAACAAAGCTCTTGTTGTGTTGAGAATATGTTGATGTTTTCTCTCCACCACCACAACATTTTGTTGTGGTGTTTCAACACAAGAAGTTTGATGTATTACTCCCTTGGTATTATAAAATGTTTTTAAAGTAAATTCAAGACCATTATCACCTCTCAGGATTTTAATCTTTTGCTGAAATTAATTTTCAATAAATGAAATTTTTTTTTGTACAAGTGATGATGCTTCAGATTTTGACTTCATAAGATATATCCATGTAAGTCTAGAAAAATCATCAACAATGGTTAGAAAATACCTATGGCCGTGCAAAGAAATTGTAGATGCAGGACCCCATATATCCACATGAATCAATTCAAAACAATGTATAGTGTATGATGTGCTAACAGGGAATGATAGTTGTTTTTGTTTAGCATAGTAGCACACATCACATATGGAAGTGGAATTAACTGGTATGTATGGAAACAATATGTGAAGTTTATTCATTTTATCTATAGGTAAGTGTCCTAGTCTCATGTGCCATAGTACATTGTTTTAAATGACTGAATTGCAAGAAATTGTGTTTACATCAGAATTGGTTTCTATAGTAGGTAATTGTTCTACTAATGCTTGTACGAAATTCAATCTTTCATGCATTTTAGCATTGCCAATCATCTTTGAGGCATTCAAATCATGTATGACACAATTATTTGGTGAGAAGATAGCATGATAATTAAGATGTGTAGTTATTTTACTGATAGAAATAATGTTGCATTGGAATGTTGGTAAATATAACACATTAGATAATACTAAGGTAGGAGATAAGTGTATTGTTCCCCAATATTTTGAAGTTAAGGTTGTTCCATCAAGTAAATGCACTTAACAGGTTTTTTCACTCTGAAAAATGTGAATAAAGACATGGAAGTGCATATGTGATTAGTGGCACCATTGTCAACAATCCAAATAGAGTTAAGAAAATTACCATTTTGTATGGTTAGATTAGTGTTGAGATTGGATGAAGCCATGTTAATTTGTGCATTTGTGGAGTTGAAAGAATAGTACCAGAAGGCAATAATGCAAGTAGATTTTGATATTGCTCAATAGTAAGTCCGATTATAGCTTCTTGGTCTTGATAAGGGATAAGAGAATTTTCAGAAGTGGTGTAATCAGCAGAGATATTGTTTACCCTATAATTTCTTGGATTTGTATTCTTGGGTTTGTATCCTGGAGGGTATCCTTTCTTTTTGTAACATATGTCAACCGCGTGACCAAAATAGCCACAATAAGTATAGTGTTTTTTCAGTCCTTGCTTGAAATTACTAGTAGGAGCAGCACCTTTGTTTTGAAAGGAATTTTCAAAATTTCCTTTTTCTGAATGATGTTTTCTTGAATCAGTGGAGTGAGTGGCAGCAATAGAATCATGATGCTCATATACAAATTGGCATTCTTGTTTAGTCACAAGTCCAAATGCTTTATTAAGGGTGGGAAAAGGGTTCATTAGCATGATGTTTGATCTTACCCCCGAGTCTTGTTCATTTAAGCCTTTCAAGAATCGAATTACATGTACACTATACCAAAAAGGGTATTTTGCAGTGGTTTGCTATTAACCATTTGTGGCGGTTAGGAAACTGCTGCTATCCCAAGCATCGCCAGCCATTTTGCAGCAGTTTTGGATAGCCATCGGAACAACCACCGCACGTTATTTTGCAACGGTTGGGGTAGTGGTTGAATAGCCGCGAATTACCTTTTTTAAAAAGACTAGTGAAAAATAAACCATTGCCAATTGATGGCATGTTGTTTTATACTTTATTTTGTGACGGTTTTAACCGCTGTATTTTTTATTCATAAAAACTTACTAACCTTTTGTGGCGTTTAGTGGAACCACCATTATGGGTTGATAAAGCAATATTGTGGCAATTTGGAACCGCCGCGATATATTTATGTTTTTTTTTAATTGCTGCTACTATATGTCAATGCATTTTTATTTTTTTTTTTAATTTTGATCTCAGTAACATTTTCAAACAACCTATACTTAAGTAATTTTCTTTGAATCCCTTTATTTATAACCAAAAATCAATTTCAGTAATGTATCTAAAAATATTCAAACAAATTATTCCAAGTATGTAATAGAAAATAAATTCAGTACAAACCAATGCATAAAATGCAAGTCTATCTTGTTAAAGGTGCTAAGTAAATATAAATCCTAAATATTAAAAAAACTCTTAGACATCTATAGATTTATAATCCAAAGAAAAAAAAAACTAAGGATTAGAAGATGATGATGGTCCTTCATTTTGGGGTTCATGACTAGCTTCTGAAGAGCACTTTGCTTCCAATGGTGACCCTAAGTCTGTTGCCTGAAATTCAAAAAAAGATTAATATTAGACCTATGATTCACGAGCTTTAACTTTACATATGCCCCAAAGAATAACTTAATACCCACAAATGACACAAGCAAATATCATAGTAATTAGAAAACAAACATAAATAAGCATGTCAAATGGTGTTCCCAATTAAGTGAAAATGCAAATAAAATTTGATACAGCAATGTTGGTTATGCTGCTTGTCATTCAGCACAAAACCATAGACTACATCCTTTATCACCATTTGATCAAGAAAGACCACTGAATCCAACAAATTAAAAGTGAATAGCAAAGACTAGCAAATTGAAAATAGTATTTGGTTAGAAGCTGCTGGAGATGTTTCTCTTTCATTATTGTTGATAGTTGAGGGTTTGATGCAGCAAAATATTTTATTTAATCATGCTTTCCTTTGAATGTTATCTGTATGTTGATCTGTGATTATATATTTCTTGATTTTTCTAGAAACAACCCCAAAAAGTGGCAAAGGGTTCAGAATTGCAGAACCAGTTGAATCTTGCTCTTGAAGATCTAAAGAAAGCAAAGGAGCAAGAACTTCAAAACTGGAAACAGAGGCTAGTGAGAATAATATTATGCTGAAGCTTAAAACAAAGATAGAAGATCTTAAGCAAGATTGACTTTTTATTAGTTATTTTCATCAATGCTTATCAGCACACGTGTTTGGTCCTTGGTGTTACTGGACAAAGCCATCAGCACTTTCTACATGAGTTCAAGTTCTAAACAAGACAGCGCTCACTTTGTTTTGGGTCAAGTCATCATTGTAACGCTGAAGTTGTTCCACCTTCTTAGGATAGTTTATTTGAATTTGAATAATTGTTATTATCTTTTAGTTCCTATACTTTTGCTTCTAATCCTTATCTTTGTAACTGCATTATTTTATAAATAAGAGAGGACCTACGGCTACTAAATTAATCTAAATTAATCTAGTGTAGCCTTTTCCACTAAAATCTTCTTTATGGTATCAGTCTAGCCATAGGAAAATCCCACCTCATATCACCATGGCCACCTCTTCTGCTGTCCCAAACAACAACAATGCTCGCCCTTCCCCTTATCCATACCCTGCCACCTTAAATATCAGTAACTTTGTTTCACTTGACCTCACTCTTTCCAACTATACTCTATGGCGTGCTCAAATGCGCAACCTTATTGAGAGTCAAGATCTTGGTGGTTTTATTTCCGGAGAAACCCCAGCACCGCTGCCATTGATTTCCTCCCCAGGATCTCCACGACCTGGCATGAGGTTCGATCAACCAAATCCAGACTATCATAATTGGCGAAAATCTGATCACCTTGTTCGTGCTTGGATCACGAGTCATTTATCTGAAGAGGCACTTGGCTTAGTTCTTGATCTTGAAACATCTCGTGAGGTTTGGACAGCACTATAGGAGGCATATGCTCAAACTTCTGTGGAACGTGAGTTTTTAATCAAACAGAAGCTTTTTCTTCTTTCAAAGGAACCCACACAATCCATTCATGATTACATCAGGTACTTCAAGTCACTTTGTGATGATTTGTCTCTCATTGGCAAACCTTTACCTGACCACGATAAAGTCTTTCACCTTCTCCATGGCCTTGGTTCTGACTACAATCCTTTTACTACCACCATGCTTCGTCCCTTATTCCCCAACTCATCAATTACGACACCCGAACCACAGAATTATCAAAATCTATCACTCCGGCCTTTTATGCCCATTATGACACCAAACAATCCCATAAACGATCTTCCTCTCAGCCCAAACCTCACTCATCACGTCCACCTTTCTCCTCAAAAGGACGTGGCTTTACTCCTCATTCCTCCTCTCGTAACACTTCAACTAGTTCATCATCCACCGCTGTTAAGTGCCAAATTTGCAAAGCCAATGCTCATGATGCTCTTCACTGCCCTTAGTGCTTTAATCATACTTTTCAGCCTGACAATCTTTCACCTGCTCTCGCTGTACTCACCTTGCAGGACTCAGACGATGTTAAGGCTTGGATACCCGATTCAGGTGTAGGAGCCCATATGACTAATGATGCAGGTAGTCTTTTTAATCTTCGATCTTATAAAGGCAACACATGTGTAGCAGTTGGTAATGGTGATATTCTCAATGTGTCACATGTTGGTGATACTTCTCTCAATCTCTTATCTGGCTCTTCCTTACCTGTTAAAGATGTATTAGTTGTTCCTGGAATTCAACGTAATCTTTTTTCTATCAGTAAAATAACATCTGAGTATCCATGCACTTGTGAGTTCTCTAATGACAGTTTTGTGATTAAGGACAAGATAATGGGACAGATTTTGACCAAGGGGACCAGGATGGGGGATATTTACAGCATTCCAAGGAAGATTAGTGCTCATTTCTCTATCAGATTTCAATTGGCAGATGCTCGAACTTGTCATGCCCGACTCGGTCATCCTCATATTCGTTTAGTGCATCATCTCCACAATAATGGAGCTATCAAGCTGAAGAATAAGGAGTCTTTACCTTTTATTTGTGATTCATGTACAATGGCAAAGGCCACTGAACTTCCCTTTGTCCAACTTAATAAAAGCAGCACATTCGCATTTGAATTAATTCGTTTTGATTTATGGGGACCATCTCCTGTTACTTCTACTTCTGGTTATCGATTCTATGCCTGTGTGGTTGATGATTTTACTCGGTTTACTTGGTTGTTCATGTTAAAAGCTAAATCAAAATTTTATCAGCACTATCTTCTATTTGAGAAGTTTGTCAATCGCCAATTCAATGCCACAAAAAAAAATATTCAATGTGATGGTGGAGGAGAATTTATAAATCAACCTTTCTTATCTCATCTTGCATCAGAAGGCATTCGGTTGCAAATCTCGTCCAGGAACCCTACAATAAAATGGTGTGGCTGAACGTAAGCATTGCCACCTTAGGGAACTTGGTATGTCTTTGTTATTTGCTAGCAAAGTTCCTCTGCAATATTGGCCAGAAGCTTTCCAAACTGCATGTTTCTTGCTCAATCGCCTGCCTTCATCAATTCGAAGCTTCAACACTTCTTTTTCTTTGCTTCACAATGTGGATCGTAATTATCATTGCCTTCGAGTCTTTGGATCACGTTGTTTTCCTCTTTTGAAGGACTCCACTTTAAATAAGTTGGCTCCTAAATCACTTCCATGTGTGTTCTTGGGGTACTCAGATAGACACAAAGGCTATCAATGTCTTTATCCATCTACTGGTCGTATTTATATCTCACGGAGTGTGATTTTTTGATGAACTCCATTTTCCATTTCATGATCTTTCTACTCTACACACACCTTCCGCTGACCCCACACCCACAATTACTCATTTCTCAAACTCAATTCCCAAACCTGCTACACCATTTTGTCATCCACCATGCCTTGAGCATACACATGATGACTCACCTCCTTCCATCACATCCTCACCCACTCAACAACTACACACGTCTCCTTCTCCCCAACCTATTTTCACTAATCATCCTTCCCTCTCTACAGTCTCTACTTTACCCACCCCTTCTCCATCAAGTCCTCCACCCCATAATTCCTACCCCATGACCACTCGCTTAAAAGATGGAATCACATGTCCTAATCCCAAATATTTACTTAATTGTGAGGCAATACCCAAGGAACCAAAGACTATAAAAACAGCTCTTTGACATCCAGGATGGAAGAAAGCTATGGAAGATGAACTGCAGGCTTTAATTGATCAAAACACTTTTCAGTTGGTTCCCAAGTTCCCCTCCATGCGTGTTTTAGGTACTAAGTGGGTGTGGCGCACTAAATTGAAGGCTGATGGTTCTCTTGATAAACTCAAGGCTCGCTATGTCGCCAAAGGTTTTAATCAAATTGCGGGAGTTGACTTTCTAGAGACCTTTTCTCCAGTGACAAAACATGCCACTGTGCGACTTGTTCTTTCAATTACTTCCGTGAATGGCTGGCACTTACGTCAACTAGATGTTAAGAATGCTTTCCTCCATGGTCCCTTAGATGAGCCAGTTTATGTTGCTCAACCTCCTGGATTTGAAAATCCTCATTTTCCTCATCATGTTTGGAAGCTCAACAAAGCTTTGTACGGACTTAAGCAAGCACCACGTACGTGGTTCAATCGTTTTAGTTCATTTCTAGTCTCATATGGGTTTGTTTACAGTAATGATCCTTCCATGTTTGTTTATCGAAGCAATGATACTGTGATGATATTGTTATTATATGTCGATGATATCATTCTTACAGCCAACCAGGAATCAACTTTATCATCCTTTATCAAGGCTGTGGGACATACGTTCAACATCAAGGACATGGGAAAATTACATTTCTTTCTTGGCGTGGAAGTGCAACACATGTCTCATGGTTTATTTCTCACTCAATCCAAATATGCCCATGATATTCTTCAACGAGCCCACATGTCTGAATGCAATCCTATTGCTACACCTTTGTCCACTCAGCAAATTGCCTTGGATGCCTCGCTCTTCTCAAATCCTCAGCTTTATCGTAGTATTGTTGGAGCTCTTCAATATTTAACATTGACCAGACCTGACCTTACCTATGCAGTTAATCATCTTTGTCAGCACATGAAAGCTCCCACAAACACTTATTTTCGTGAAATGAAGCGGGTCCTCCGTTACGTTAAAGGTACAGTGGATTTTGGAATGACAATCATCTCAAACTCTTCTTCCAATTTATATTCCTTTGCAGATGCAAATTGGGCCAGGTGTCCTGCAACTCGGAGATCCACCACTGGGTACTGCACATTCTTTGGTAGCAACTGCATTTCGTGGAGTGCTAAGAAACAACCCGCGGTTGCTCGCTCCACCACTGAAGCTGAATATCGTGCGATGGCATCCGCTACTGCCGAGTTAACTTGGCTCAGCTTCCTCTTGAAGGACATTGGAATTTTGTTACCTGATCCTCCTCGGCTGTATTATGACAACCTTAGTGCTCTCCACTTGTTTGTCAATCCTGTTTTTCACTCTCGCACTAAGCACATCCAACTGGATTATCATTTTGTTCGCGAAAAGGTTGCTCAAGGATCACTTCTCACATGCTATGTTCCATCACGTGATCAGCTTGCGGACATATTCACTAAGCCACTTTCTCGGGACAACTTCATTGTCTTACGGTTCAAACTTGGTCTTCACAACCCCATCCCAAGTTTGAGGGGGGCTGTTAACGCTGAAGCTGTTCCACCTTCTTAGGATAGTTTATTTGAATTTGAATAATTGTTATTATCTTTTAGTTCCTATACTTTTGCTTCTGATTCTTATCTTTGTAACTGCATTATTTTATAAATAAGAGAGGACCTACGGCTACTAAATTAATCTAGTGTAGCCTTTTCCACTAAAATCTTCTTTAATCATGGTATACTATATAGTATTTATTTGAATAACAAAAAAAAAAAATGGCTAAAGTGATGCCTAGGGTCATGCATCTTAATTGACAAAGTGATACCAAATCTCAAGTTTAGTGCCAAAGTTATTAGGATCAATGTAATTTTCAATAAAAAAAAAATGTAATTTTCAAAATACCAAAAAAAAAAAAAAAAAGATTGTGAGTCCAATAAAACTTCTCATTTGAAAGCCGTGCCCATCAGATAAATGTTCATTCAATTGGGGTAACACTCACTCCAGTATGAAGTTTCAAGTATTAAAATTACCCCACTGAAAGCTTATAAAAGTATCTAAAGATAATTCGCCGATAAAAAAAATCTTAAAATTAAACTCGAGCAATGCATGGAAACATTAGTAAAACATGGGCAGAAAATAGACTACTTAATTAAATAAATCAACCCACGTGACTAATTGGAATCAACCTATGAGACACCAAGAAACTACCCGGTTCGTACAAATCTAATGTGTATTAATTTTCTACACTATATTTATATATTTGTGCCACCAACCAATTTATGAATGCCATGTCTTTGACTAGAGTATGTTATTGTACTTCCTCCATTTGGAAATACAACAGTTGTCCATTTTAAAAAAAAAATCTCGACCTTAAAAAGATTTAGATATATTTTATTAAATTATTCTTATTATTTATCTCTCTATTATTTAATTATTTTTTTTCCACTTAATCTATCTCCTTACAATTTAATAGGGATATAAAAAATTATTAATGTTATCTAAATTTCTTAAATGCACAACTATTTATGTAAAAATAAATTTTAAAGATTGAACAAGTATTTACAAACAAATGGAGTAGTATTATTTGTGTTTATTGAAAAATGATTTTATTGAAATGTGAACCTGAGTTGTACCACAAAGTAAGTAAACTAATTAAATAAATAACCCATGTGACAAATTGGAATCAACCTGAAACAGCAAGAAACTACCCGGTCCTTTCAAATGTGATGCGTATAAGTAGTGCAATATACTATCTCCATTTAATAATAATTATTGATTTTTTATTTTTTTTATATTTTAGAATATCTATTCATTGAAGTTATTTAGGTAGTATTATTTTTTTTTTCCATTTATATCTTTAGTGTAAATATATTAGTTAGGTAATCAATACATTTATCAAGATAAATAATAATGACTATATAAAGATAATTTTATCAATTCATATAATTTTTTATATTTACCAATATATTTTTTATTTTCTTTAATATGTGTATTATTTTATTTTTTATATTTATTATAAAACAGAGAGAGTATTTATATATTTATGCAGCCAACCATTTTATGAATGCCATGTGCTAGAGTGTATCATTATATTCCCCTCATTTGGAAATATTTATTCAATTTTAAATGTACATATAAATTAAGAAAATAATTAATAAATTCTTTATAAATACATTTATATGTGTTTTATTAAATTATTATTACTATTTATTTCTTTCTGCTTTAATTATCTCTCATAATTTTTTTCTTTTAGTCTCTTTCCTCTACTATTTAATAGGGGTACAGTCAGAAAAAGATAATTAATATCGTGTAGATTTCTTAAACGGACAATTATAAATGCAAAAATAAATTTTTAGGATTATGATTTATTGCCAGAAGCTAAAAGTATACGTAATTGAGAAAAAGGTGTTAGTTTGGGATGCGCTTGTTGGTGTTTGAGGTACTTCCCTTTTAAGCTATGCGGCTATAGTTCTTACTTCTTAGTTTCTATGAATTTTTATAAACCTTTGAATTTAACTACAAGGAACTCAAGTCATCATCACATTCGCAGATATAACTTTTGGATAAAAAATAAATAAAGGTATTAACAATATACATGTCTGCTACCCCCTTAAGTCTTAACTAATATTCAAATAGATAAAACTACAAAATGCAACGCCAAAATCTATGAATACTTGCCACTTGGTTTTATTTAGTTCTCAAACTAATATTCTGTGTTCTGAATAAAATTAATGGAACTCAATACATGCATATTGCTGGGAACTAGAAATGTGTATTTGTTGATGGAATTGGATCCGCGATTATTGATCCTATGGTTGGAATATGTAATTGTGATATACGCTAGCTAGATCCGGTCATTTTCTCTGGCAATTGTTTTAGACCCATTTATGTTTATGCATTGAGTGATTCTCAATTGAAATGTTAAATTGATGGAAATTTTAAGTTTTGTCATTAAATGCATAAATGGTATGTGTTTATCTCTCCTAATAATAATCTAAAAGACTTTTGCATTATATTATAAAATAAGATGAGAGGAAGTTAAATTTAAAGTTCAAGGGAAGTTTTTCCTCTCATTCCCATTTAAATCTAGTGACGGCTAATTAGGTTAAGCTCATCCTAGACGATAGATGATTTGAAGTATGGATGATAGTTAAATCACTAGGGCGGTAATACAATTGGTCAAGGTGATATAAGATAAGATGATATATTAAAATAATTAACATTTAAAACTTTAAATAAATAAAAGTGCTAGAGATGTGCTATGTGTGTGTTTGAATAGAGCAATTATAGGATGGAATATAATTTTTGGAAGAATTTAAAATTCATAATGATAAAATATCCTATTTGGATATTCACTTAAAAGAAATAGAAGAATTCAAGGAATTTTAAGGAGGGATTTTATCTACCTAAAATAAAGGATTTTGATTTTCACCTGGCCTATAGAGAGAGAATTTCAGAAATCCCCACACGCACAAGTATACGCTTTTCTCATTTTGATAAGTCTTACTTTTATTATATTCCATTAAAATTTATTTATATATATGAAATTTTTGTTTAATGATATTTTTAATTCATTTTATTTCATTTTAAATTTTTAATATTTAGTTTATATTACACAATGTTATATTTATGTATCTTTTTATTTTATTTACATAACAATTAAATTTTATAATTCAAATTTAAAATATTTTGTGAATAAAATTTAAGATAATTTATGAAATTTGAACTCATTATAATTGATTTTAGATTGGTTAAATTTTAATTATTAATAAAAAATTATTTTAAAAATTATATTTTTTAAATAAAATATGTTAAAATTAAGATAATGTAATTACCTCACCCAAACAAAGTATTTTACAAATGAAGGAAATGTAATTATCTATCCAAACAAAAAATTTAAAAATTAAAGGAAATTTAATTGAAGTATTTTAATTTCCTAACATTTTAAATTCCCTTGTATTTTGAACATACTCTATCCAAACACATTGTTACTTTTACATTTTCATGCCATATGTTTTAATATGTTAGTAATGATATTATTTTCAAGCTCATTAATTGTTAATAAAGAGATTTTCATAAGACATAAAATATGTGTCACTATGGAGTTTTAATTTGTAAACTAATTAAATGAATTAAAGTATGTTCACTTACTTCATAGTTAAATTGAAGTGACCAGAAGTGATAACAATGACACTTGAGCTTTTTTTTAAAAAATTTGATTATTGACTTTCCTTTGGATTCTCACCCATTTTCTATTCTCGTGTAGTCTTTAGACAAGCTAGGGAACCAAGATGCTGGAGTCCACTTAAGTTCATGATCTTGAAGCTAACCCATGCTTAAAGACTTGATTAACATCTTAGGCATATCTTGTATTGGTCATTGAGCATGTAAACTATTGATCCTCATATATGTTTTTCTTGTTTTGAGATTCTTTTACTCTGTGAATGATTGTATTTGAGATGATTAGGCCTTATTACTGACTCTTAGTTAGAATTTATTTATAATATGTTCTTTATTAGAATATTATGTTATGTTTCATATGGTTTGTATTAGGTGTGGTTGTCATCCATGTCCCCATGCTCTTATGATATATTAGTACCGTATTATACTATGATGTGGTGACTTGCATTGTTATATGTTTATGATATTCAAGATTTATTCTGTTATGTATTTATTATTATGAAAATATAATTTCGCTCATAGGTTGCGTTAGTTTTAATTATGTGTTAGTGAATGAGGTTTTGCCATTTTAGGTTTTTTTTTAATAAAAAAAATTATACTATATTTTTTGCTAGAATTATTTTCAAGTAAATTAAATGAATGAAATCACAATGTAAGAAATTTAATAATTGACCAATTATAACATACATATAAGGGGCTTATAATTAGGGTGTGACAATAAGTGTCATTTTTTTGTTTTGGTTTTTCTTTTTTAGGTAATAAACTTGAATATAACAAGGCCAAGTCAGCAAGTCCCCTGTAGTATGAAGATAAAGCAAAACCATGGCTATGTAATTAGACCAGAAGAACTTGATCAAAACAAAAAAGACCAAAAGAAAAAAAAAATTGTGGTCATAAGTTCCCATTTGCCTACCTCAAAATACATTGAGTAATGAAATTACTTAGTTACATATTCAACAATTGTAATTTTCGTTGTTGCATTTGAAAAGAAAAGAATTAATATACTATTTCAATATTTGTAGCGATGTTCTTCACTTAACTTGATCAAAGCCATACTTTTTTTTTTCGACAAAAGTAACAGTTCATCAGATGTTATTCAAGGTCAGATGTCTAGAAGTACATATTACATAGCTCCGAGTTCCTCTTCTATATTTTTGTTTGAACTATTTGGTGATGGTAAATTATAAGGTGGACCTCTTTTTTTATTTATTTATTATAAACATTTTATTATTAGTCATTAGATGATTACTATTTATATTAAATGATTTGATCTAACAATTAATTATATGAGATTTATGATGAATCCAAATATAAGAGGCTTACCAAAAAAGCCACCATTTTGGCCATATCCCTTATGGAAGAATTAGAATAAGCATTGGATTGGTCCACATGCTCGATGTTGGTGGACAGTACTCTCGAAGAACATGAAACAACTTCAAGCGCCGTTGAAGCCCCCCATGATAAATGACAATGTCGGCCATTAGTTTAATTTGTATCATAAATAATAAGATAAATTACACTGAACTCTCCTCAACTGCAAAATAAACAATATATCTAGGAAGATTAATGTCACTTGGATAAATAGAGAGAAATTGAGATGAATTTCATCAAATTTTAGGGGAGGTCACTTTGACAGATGAGAGAAATTGAGATGGATTTTACTAAATTTCAGGGGAGATCCGTGTAATTTACCCTAAATAAAATACTTGATTGCTACAAGAATCTTGCTCTTTTCACCACTACATTTATCTTAAATGAGGAACGTTAGGTATAACTATTTTAATTAGGTAGATAAGTGGCATGGTATTGCAGTTAACTCACTCAGCAAATTCGGTATGACTTTGAATATCAAACTTCCGTCTTCAATATCCTAGTTTTGCTAGGTAGACAAAGGAGTATGCGTTAGGTCGCAAATCGTATTTTAGAAGCTTGTGGGGTTGAAAGAAAAACTAATGAAGGTTGAATTATCAATATAATTAGTCAAACTGGTTCTACCAGGTTAAAAATAGAGGGTGCATTGTGGGCCTCTGAACAGGAGTCCCATGGCAAACCTCCCCATAAGAATTACTCGAATGTATAAGTTTTAGGCGAGTTTTGCCCTGTGACTAGAGGATAGTACTTAAAAGTACACAATTGATAACACTTCACCATGAAAATATCCACTGTGAAAGCAAGATGAAGTTGCTTCCACCTAAACCAAGGTTTGAAAACAAAAGACTGATTTTGAAGTAATGCATCCAAACATTTTTTTTTTCTTATGGGGATAAAATCATGGTTATTGGTGGCCAATAGTGATTTTAGGTGCAAAAACGCAGACCAAAACACACGTTAAAACTAATGAGGTGGAGCGTATTTCTAAATAGCTCTAAGGGGCTAAATACATTTTACTCTTTTATTTCAAAGATTTTCAATTAAGTCAAATAGTTTTATATTGCGATAATATATTATTGGATGTTTGTATAAATTTTATTTTTAAGGCTGGCTTGCTATTTATCATAGAACATGTCAAGGTCACAAAGATGGTCCGGACCGGCATGAACGCGGAAGAGGAAGAAAACAAGGATGGTCCCTAAACGAAAACTAACACGGCAAAGAAGAATAAGTTCTCCCTTTGTCTTAAAATTCAACGCTTCTGTTTCTTTTTTTTGGTTCTTTCTTGATGATCAAGACTTTCTTCTTTCTTACTTCTCCTCTGTTTTCTCTGTCTCATTCTCTTTCCTTCTTCATTCTCTCTCTCTGTTAACTTTCAAGTTTTCAATGCCATGGCTCGGCCTTCCTTGGTGTACTACAACTCCGATCGCCGTGTTGCAGCAGGAGGAGGAGGGTCATCGAGTGGCTCCTTCTTCTTCATTCCCACAGCCTTAGCTCTCTTAACCTCTCTCTTCATTCTCCTCTACATTTACTCAACCTCCAACCTCTTCTTCACTCCTCGCCAACACCAACAACAACACTATTCCACCCCTTCTGTCCAAACTCCTCCTACTATCTCACACAACAACAATGCTTCTCATCACTTCTCCAACTCTCCCTCTCTCCAATGGGCTCATGATCAACCATCACAAAGTCAACGGGCTCTTCCACCTCAATTCACCCCAAAGGGTACGCAAAAGTTTCAATTTTTTTTTTTTTTTTTTTTTGTTAATATGCTTCTAGATGTGTTCTTAGGAGATTGATTTTGATGCTATGATGATACCATCAAGTTTTACATTGACATTTAATCATGTGCTATTATGTGAGACTTTTGAGGTGGTGACTGCGTGATTCAACTATTTTTGCGAACGTGACAATACAAGATTTATATTAATAATGCATAAAAATTGAATCCATGTTTTTTGGTTATTCATTCGTTCATTTTAGGATGACCTTTGTCCAGGGAAAGAAACTTGGTTTATAAGACAAACTTATGAGGGTTTTATATGTTGTCTATAAGGTGCAGATGAACGTGTGTCTATGACATTATATATATACATATATTACTTTTACATCAGGTTCAACTGATAATCTGATGTGAAGGATGCCATAAAATTTGGAATATGCTGCAAAACTAGATTCATAAAATTAACCCGTACAAATAGTGTAGTGAAATCTTGATTGGGAATAATTAATGACACTTTACGTTATCAAGAACTGATTGATGTGAAAAAAAACAATTATTTGGAGGACTGCAGAGATGATATTTTGCATAATGAGGAAGAAATTGTTGACAAGTCTTTCAACTACCAAAGTGATAACACATATATTTGGAAGACAAAAATAAAGGTTACTCTTTATATAAACCAAATTAAACATCAAACTGGATATTGATCACATTAACGCAATCCCATGAGTTGATTATGATTGTAAAATATAGCTCTTCTAGACTGAAATAGAACTTGTCAGATTTGTTAGCTACTGCTTGCTCATTCTGTGGGGATTTTACATACAAGACTATTTCTGATTTTCTGTTTTCTGTTTTGGACTATACATCTTTCTAACTTTTGTCGTCATGTACTCTTTCTGTCCTTGAATAATTGTCTATTTCAAAAATTTGTTTTATCTATAAATAATTGTCCATTTAAAAGTATAGGTATTATTAACTATTTTTTACTAATAATATCCCTATTTAATATTATTAATTCATTAGTGAAGGAGGAGCGAAAAAGTTGAAGTACTGAGAAGCAACAAGGGCAATTTAGTATACTATTTCAATTTTTACTAGATATTTTACTGATTATTTTTTTAATACTAGTGAGTATTTATAATTGAACAAATATTTAAGGATGGATGAAGTAGTTGTTCTGTTTTACAATTTGGCCCGTAATGGTAGTTGGAGATGTCACTTCTCACTAAAATTTTATGAATCTTCATCTTGGAGACTTGGACATTTGGGTGATGTCACTCACTTATGAAAAATAATGAGTTGTAGCTTACCCTGACTGCTTAATCATATTTGCTAATAATGATGCTATTACACTTATCCATGTTAAGAGATTTAAGCATGACGATCTGAAGGGTTAAATTAGTATCCTCTTTTATGAGTTTAAGCAGACTGCCACATTGATCAACTTTAATTTCGCCATCATAAACATACTTAGTGGATTTAGCTGGTGGGCCGATGAAGCTATAATCAATGTGTGTAAAATTTAAATTTCTTGATTCCAGTGTCTGGGAAATGTTTTCTATGTTCAGGCGAACTTGAGAACAACAACGACGTGTTCCATGATAGAGATATCTTTCTGGAAGACTATAAAGAAATGAATAGGAGCTTAAAGATCTATGTTTATCCTCACAGGAAAGATGATCCTTTTGCAAATGTTCTTTTGCCTGTGGAATCTGAACCTGGTGGGAATTATGCCAGTGAAGGTTTCTTCAAAACAGCACTTATGAAGAGCCATTTCATCACAAAAGACCCATCAGAGGCAGATCTTTTCTTTCTGCCTTTTTCCATTGCAGGATTGCGGAACGATCGCAGAGTTGGCGTGGGAGGTATCCCCGACTTCATTAGAGATTACATTCAGAATATCACTCGCAAGTATCCGTACTGGAACCGCACAGGTGGTGCAGATCACTTTTATGTTGCTTGTCATTCAATTGGAAAGTCTGCCATGGATAAGGCACCTGCTGTCAGATACAATGCCATCCAAATTGTGTGCTCATCGAATTATTTCGTTACTGGGTATATTGCTCATAAGGATGCATGTTTACCACAGATTTGGCCAAGAAAAGGAAATCCCCCTAACCTTGTTTCATCAAAGAGGTAGCTCCTCTTCCTTTTGCCGGTTCCCACTATTCTCAATCATTCATGTTCTTGAATGCCAGTTATACAGGCCAGTCACACTTTGTCAACTAGTAGATATGTTGGAGACTAATTGTGTGGTAGCAAATTAAGCAGTGCAGTCTTTCTAACTGCTGTCTTAACTAGAGTTATCAAGCTGACTAAATTGGTTCTAACTTCTAACAATTTATAAGTTTTGCAAAAGATTGTACTGAAAGTAGAGTCTAGAATACATTCTCGTTTTTCTTCAGCTGATGAATAATCTAATATCATTTGATGTGTCTGAGGCCAATGAGAGAATAGTTTCTCCAACATCTAATTATTCCCTTCTGAATTGAAAGAAAATGTTTTTGATTGGTGCTATAGCGTTGAGAGATGGAAAAAAATAAAAGAAAAAGGCTTTTTGTTTTAACCTCTGTTGAGGGCACTATATAATCTATAGATGATCCAGCATTGCTACAATGATTTTATTCAGTGATATCAAATAGAAGCTTTTTTCTCTTTATTTTTTTTTTTAATGTACTAAATCACAGGAAAAAGCTAGCCTTCTTTGCTGGAGCAGCTAATTCCCCTGTACGTTTGGAGCTTGTTAAGGCATGGAGGAATGATTCAGAAATCTTTGCTCACCCTGGCCGACTCAAGACGCCTTACGCGGATCAGTTGCTACGAAGCAAGTTCTGCCTTCATGTCAAAGGCTATGAAGTGAACACAGCTCGAATTGGAGATTCTGTATACTATGGTTGTGTTCCAGTGATCCTTGCCAACCACTATGACCTCCCATTTGCGGATGTGTTGAACTGGAAGAGGTTCTCTGTTGTTGTCAATACCTTAGATATACCTTTACTGAAAAAGATCCTGAAAGGTATCAGTTCAAGTGAGTATTTGATGTTACAAAGCAATGTATTGAAGGTGAGGAAACACTTCCAGTGGCATTCATCCCCACTTGACTTTGACGCATTTTACATGGTCATGTATGAATTATGGCTTAGACGAAGTTCTATTAAAAATTTTGTTGGGTGATTTTAAATTTTAAAACCCCTTCAGATTTATATGTAAGTTCTTCTAGTGCTGTAATAAGAGCCACCTGATTTTAGTGTTCTACACTATTTGTAATTTTACTACCAATGTCATTCACAAAGGCAATAAAGTATCAATTTGTTTATCAACGAGGAGTTGGTTCGAGCGAAAGGGGCTCGACTTCCTTAAGCACAAGGCTCGAGATTCAATCCAAGGATTTATTTATATAAAAAAATACTATTGGGAGGGATCCCCATTTAAGCAGCTAATTTCATTGGATGTGCTTCATGTGTCAAACAATATGAGTTCACATATCATGACTCATTTTGGATTGTACATTTAAGCATTGTTCAGCTCGAGTTCAATATGAATGATTTTCTTTCATGTACACCAGAAGTTCCACCGGTACTTCCTACGAATCAAGGATTACACATTCCAAACTGTCACAATTTTTTTCATAACAACTATTTATGAAGAGAATCTTATGGATCCCAACAGATTATTCCCTTATACCCATCTCTGTTAAAAATGCTACATGAAGCCATCAAAGTATGGATACTATTTCTTCAGCTCTATAATATAAATTCTAATTTTAGTGTTGGAGTGCCTTGCATCTACACCACTCCTGCATGTGCCTGTGCCTTTTCTCGATTCATGGAAAAGCGAAGAAACCTTGTAATAATTGTACTTTGATGGGATTTCAAGATTTCCATATGTTTCAACTGCCATTAGTCCTTTGAGTTTTTGTTTGGTTTTCCACAAGTATCCTCCTATCAGAAACAGTTATGTCATTTGAGATCTTATAGAAGGCATGACTTTCCACGCCAGTTTTGCCATTAGTCCTTTGAGTCTGCAACAGGGGAAGCCGTGGTTGCTTATCTCATTCTCATATCTTTTCCTTGTTCTGCTGATGAATAACACACCCTTCTCCCTTTTGGTTTGCAAGTAATCCTCAAATTCACCTCATTATAATATCTTTTTGGGCGTGCACGAAAATATCATTTGGAGAAAGCAATTGCACAGCGCGACGCAGCAGCTTGAACAAGTTATATGTACAGTCAACAAATTGAAAAACGGTTGTGCACGATACTTTACAGCTGTCAATAATAAACAAATAAATTTAGAACCTCATATCCATAAATTAATTTAAAAAATTAAAAACAGAGTTTAATTTGACGTCCCCACATTTAATTAAAACTATATATAGCTGTAACAATTAAACAAAACATTGCTATATGATCCTTACAAACTTAAACAATTTGTTGTGCACGACATTTTTTCATCTCAATACCCTTGTACAGATTAATTTTGTTAGGTACTGTATCGATTATTAATCAGACTATCAGTGTCACAACATCCCTGAAAGAGGCACCCGATGAGAAAAGATTCTAATTATAATGGGTCAATTGAGTTGCCACTAATTTTTATCTTTGGTAAAAATTGAAAAATCCTTTCAATTTAGCAAAACTGGTGTTTCAAAAAGCAATTGGGTTCGAAAGTTTAATTATGATTAGAGAATAGTGAAAACTTAATCGCACTGTATCCCTAATAGTTACATAGTTCTTCTAAAAATTAATTGTTGGTTGGGTTAGTTTTAATTATTTACAAAAATAATACCTTTTTTTTCTAAAAAAAGAACAAATCCACTCTTACACTGCTTTTAGAACTAAGTAAGTTATATAATAAACTATTACAATTCTCACAAAGCTTGAGGACGACGACTGAACCATAAATAAATATCATAAGTTTGTTGCGTGTATTGAAATCATGGAGGTTTTATATATATTTTTCAATAAGAAGGATAAAAGCACCCCTCCTATTCCCTTTTATTACACATTTTGACCACGATTAAAACCTATTACACCTAGAGAGAGATAAAACTCATTTCACCATGCACCAAAAGACGCAAAAGCCAAAACAAGAGCCAAAGAAATAAAACACCAAACAAAATACACGCCAAGGACCAACCTAAAATGAAAAGAAAGGAAAAGAATTTGACAAAATAATAACAACAAAAAGGAAAAGAACAGACAGGTGTTGAGATAAAAAGCGAAACAAAAAATAAAAATGGAGGGTTAAGACTTAAAACCCAGAGCCTTACGTTGTGGTTTGAGAAAGGGTGTTGCGCGGGGCGTTGGTTAACAGACAGGTGGAGTTCGCAGTGATGCCACACTGCAACGGGGACGATGGCTTTGTTAGCGATCTTAGGGGTTGGCTTGGACGCGGTCACGGTTGAGGAAGACCAGCTATGCATCATCGAGGTCGACGTCTATTATTGTGAAGGTGAATTGTGTTTGAGAATTGTGGTTTAGGGGCTGACGATGGTGAAGGTTGTCTGTGGGTGGCTACAGTAGCTATTGTCTTAAAATGAAGTCCAGGAGTGATACACATCCACCTCCAAACATACACCTCACACTTACACCTAGTAAAATGTTGTAAACCTGTGTATAAAAAATTGTAAACCATGTAAAATATTGTAAACCAATTTACAAAAAGTTGTAAACTAATATGCAAAACCTTTTGGAAATTAGTTTACAACATTTTGCACCTTGGTTTACAACTTTTTTCATGTTGATTTATAATTTTTATACTAGGTGTAAGTGTGTGGTGTATGTTTGGGGGTGAACATTTATCATTTCCCCAGTGACTTTTGCCCGGTGCCTCCCGGCTCCAGTGCAGTGCTTGTCTATCCCCACCTTTTACCACACAACAAAAAAAAACCTACAACTATTTATATACATTTCTAGTGCTTGTCTATCCCCACCTTTTACCACACAACAAAAAAAACCTACAACTATTTATATACATTTCTAATGCTAAATGTAATTAATGAAAGAAAATTAATTTGATGTTGATTGAGAGGGCCTGATTTGATTGGAATCAATTACAAAAGTCCCATTGGTACTAGTTGAAGAACAAAATCAAACTAATCAAGCTAATTAAAAAATATCTTATCATAATTTTAGTTTTTGATTTTTTTTAATTCTTATTCAAACAAAAAAAAAGTTGTATGTGATCTAATCAAAATTGGGTGCTGGCAATCAGTGAGCTATTTTTCAACATTAGTGTTATGCATGAGTCTTCAAAATTGTTTTTCGTTTTGGTTGAAGGTCTTTGAAATTGTTATGTCATTAACTAAATGAGTCAACCTTATTTTGATATTGTTAGGAATATCAGAGTTGGCTAAATCTCAAGCGTATTAAACACTTTATGAATATAAACGAAAGCATGACCAAATTTATATGGAGACAAATGGATAAAATTGCAATGAGATTGATTTCTTAGGTGTTCATGCGACTAAGAGGTCCTCCTAATAATTATCTTCTTAACCTTGACCCTCTTTGTATCTTACTTACCATTGCATTTAATCCTTGTTAGCTAATTCGTTACTCCATTAAGTCCTCAATATAAATCATTTTTTTATAGAAAAATATAGGTTGTTTTCACATTTCAATGAGTCATTACTTATTTCATACATGTTTTATCCCTCTATTTAAGTGGAGAGAGAATGAGTGAAATTGAATTTTTTGGAGTATTTAGTTTGAGAGAGAATGAGTGAATATTGAGGGGTAGAAATGTATTTATGTCTTTTACTTTCATTTTTTAAAAGATTAATAAGATTTAATTATTACCTTAATTCCTATACATGACCCAAAAACTTCTTATATGGAGGACCGAAAGGAGTATTAGTTTATGCAATTTAATATGTGACAAGTTGATGGTGAAGGCCGGTGGTGGTGAGACATAGTTGTGGCTGCAGTGGTTTTCTGGTTAATGCAGCTATTCCGGTGACTACGATGATGGACTAGGTTGCACAAGTTGGCTTCAACGATTTCCTTATTCATAGAGAAAAATCAATAAAAATTAGTAAGCTAATAATGAAATAATTATCTCATAGAGATGTTTTATTTTCACCAATTTTTTTTTGTTTTTTTGTTAAAAAAGTTTGAGAACATTTAACACAATTAAATTAGGGAAATATTATTTTCAAGGAGGATTTTTCTTTTCATCAAACAAGGTTATTTTCCAAATTCTTACTAGGTTGCATATAGCAAACCATTATATTATACAAATGGTGGATATTATGGTGTACTTTACACATCAAGGTGCATCACATCACACATTTTCTTCCAACTAGTTAGATTCATTTCACGGTATTGCTAGATACACTTAACAATTACTCATATTTTCAATAAGGTGTTTTTAGTGTGCCTTGCGGTTGTGATAAGAAATAGTGAAGTGATTAAGTGGCAAATGGAGGAAAGGACTTGTAGAGACATCAAATAAGTGTTATCGACTATGAGAATTTTAAAGTGCTATTTATGAGTTGAAGACAATCATTTTTCTTCCTCCACATCCAGTTGCAAACCACGATGGCCGATGGCCAACTATTGGGTCACTGTCTATGGATTGAGCCTAGGTCTTCGACGTCAAAATGTCATTAGGAAAATCACCAGTGTCAGAGTGCTCATATTCAATTCAATTCAGAAATAGACCAAAGGACGAACTAGGAATAACTCTCCACTATGTTTTCTAGTAACTCTGTCTCAAACACAATCAACTGAATCTCTCTATTTCTATGCTTTATGTATTAACTCTGTGGTTCGGATTTAGGAAACTCTACATCTGCGAGACCAAGGCTTTGAAGATATGCGATCTGTTTCTCCATCAAATCCAAGGAACCAAAACTTGATGCAACTCGTTGCTCTAATTCTTCTTAATCTAATAATAAGAGGTACTTTCTTATACATTTCTTTTTTCAGTTTCAATTTTGGAAATGTGGAATTCAAATATGCAAAAGCGAAAAGGTCATGTGGATTTGGATGAACTTGATATGAGATTATTTTGAACTAAGATTGACTTTTAATCTAACTAGTGAGGGATATTAAGAGTTCGTGGATCTTTGCCGTATATGTAAGAGTAGTTGCTATTTTTGTAGTTTGGAGGCAAAGAGTGTAAGGTTCATGGCTAGAGAGATTCTTATTTTGAGGAAGCAGGAGTGACATGGTTACCAACTCGGTGTGGGGGAAGAAGTATGGTGACCTTCAACTTCATAAGGAGCACTTTGAAATACTTTTGGTCAATAACACTTACATAATGTCTCCTCTTGTCCTCTCCTACATTTGCCATTTACTCACTTTACTATTCCTTATGGCAACTGCAAGGCACACTACAAGGTGTTTGCTTTAGTGCAGTTGCACCTTTGCGCAGTCTATGCAATCCTTGTGTGGAGGCCTGGTTGGGTGACACATGCTTGAAAGTCACATCAACTGTACTGTAGCAGTTGGGTTGGAGAGCGCATGCCTTTTCTAAAGTCAATGTAGGCGGTGGGGACCAGGGAGTTGTAGTGTCACTCTCACCTCCTTTAAGTTTATTTTTTGCCAATTCTTTTGAAATGAAAAAGCTAGTAAGTTTTATTACTTAATATTTGATATAATATATAAAATTTTATTATATAAAACCTTTATTTTAACTATCTTTATTCACATGTTATACACTCAATATTTTAGGTATTTTAAAATAAAAGTTTCATTTCCATAATTCTTTACATAGGTATTTGGACCGGTCGGCTATGACCCAACCTACATGTCGGAACTACAACTAGTCTCTTTGGCTTGGCAAAAGTCTTGAGATTGGAGGACTTATGGACCGATCGGCCATGACTTGACTCTTGTCTCCAAGAGTTGGAACACGCATGGGCCTTTGGCTGAATATGCCTATTTTCTCCCACAACCTATTTAGCAAAGGGGCGGGTCAAGTCCTTCTAACCCATCGCATATTCTAGACGATAACCAACCCAGCTCAATAGATCCCAAGGATCATGCTACTGTTACGGGTTATTCATAAATGCTTAATGGCTTGACTTTAGCAACAGATAATGATTTTATTAAAGCCAGGGTCACTATATACTTGGGCACATGAAAGGAAAAGGCAGATCATTCGGAGCCCATACACGAGCTTACCCTTTACCTTGAGTGAGATAGCAACATTTTGGCGTCGTCTATGGGGATCGGGCAAAACCTTTCCCACTTCCTTGGGAATGCCCAGACTACATGCTCATCACCCCCTAAGATGGTCAACACACGTAACAAGGGGAACACACATGATGATACCATTCCTCCAAACCCCAACTACAATAACACTAGTTTTAACATCCTAAGAATTATTTGAAAATTAATTTGAGCTTTACTAGTCATAATTTTAAAAATTCAACAAACGTAACAATGATAAGGATAATCCCAAGGGATTTGTAAAAAAAATGTGGATAGTAACTTGAAGGCCTTTGAGGCCCGCCGGAACAGTCGAAACCTTATAATTGGGACCTGAAAATGCTTGAAACTGACAAATTATAGGATTAAAATTAGAAATGGGTAGGAATAAAGGTTTTATACCTAAAATTAATTTTTGAGAAATGTTTTATTACTTGGGTATGGTGTTTTACCTGTTTGGTAAAATTTCGGTGTACGATTTCTAACACCGAAAGATAGTTTAATTTTTGTAAAAAGGATAATGTTTATTCTTTAGAGTCAAGTGTAAGGCTAGGATTTAATCTTGAATTACAAGATCAAATCCTAGCCATTCATATTGTTTTCTTTTGGGAAAAAGTTTAGATTTTATATTGAACAAAGCTTTACACCTAATATAAGATAATTACAAGCCACCTAACTTCATTATTTCACCTCCTAAATGCCAGCAAAGGATAAGTGCAAAACCTCTATGTTTTCTTCACAAAAACTATGAAAACTTGAAGTTAAACCCCAAAATCCTTAGCCTAGAATTGTTAGAACTTCCAACTTCCTTCACTAAATTTGTTCTACACATCAATACCTACAAATCCAACCGATTGAAATCTCAACTCCTTACCAATCCTTACCTTGCTCCCTCATACCTCACTGATTTAGGAAGAGTTTGGGTTTGATTTAGGAGCTTTGAAATGAATAGAATCAATGTTGGATCATCGTTTGGAGACAAGATCCTTAAAGCAACCAAAGTAGGGTTTTTATGTCTTTCTTTGTGATTTTCTGTCCTTGTAGATTTTGGCTCATTTTTAAGTGATAAATTTTGGTTCTAATGTGAGGTTACACTTAGATATTGACGTATTTGCATGGGTAGGATAGTTTCATATTATGGAAAAATCATTTTTGCCAAAGAGATGTTGAACTATACTTGCTGGACTTTCTATTTTCTTACAAGCAAGGGATGATCACGAATTTTCTGGGTATGTTGTAAGTATTTTTATGAGCTAGAAAAAATATATGTTGAAGCTAACATCTTCGGCTAGGCCCAAGAATTTCTTGAGCTCTGATTTTGATTTATACTGCTTTAAAAAAATAAGAACTGAAAGTGTGCCTATACTGCTTGAATTGTTGGAATTGAAGCTGCCAATTTATCTAATTTTGTTACCATAGTAAATAATTGGTTTTTCCTTTGAAATTTTTACAGGGTGTTGTAAACACTTTCAAGTTCAACCCTGATTTTTATTTTTAATTGATTTAATTATTTACTAAGGTTAAAAATTATTATATTTCGGTTCTAAGCTTAGGCTAAGTGGTCTCTGACCACCAAATTTGTAGAATTTTGCTGACATAGCTATAGATCTTGTTTTTCTTGAAAATTTTACAGGATATTGGGGACACATTAACGTGTCATAAAAAAATTTTTTGGACATGTAATCATTTGTTTGATATGAGAAGTAATGTTTACTACTTGAGTGAAAATTATGTTAATGTGGTGGAAATGAACTAAATCCTTGATTTGGAAATAAAATGATTTTGATACAAGAATGATGAGTATCAATATATGTTATATTATTTAGAGATTTATTTATGAGAAATGGATGAGAATTTCGTTGTGAATAAACATTTATATGTGATTGGGGCATGCATTGGTTACAATGAAAGATGATGATGGATTATATATGACAAAAGAAAATATATAAATTTCAATTGTGCATGTTCTAACATATAGGCAAAATAGAAATAAAACTTAGGTTGGGTTAAGGGGAAGGTAAAAAGAGGAACTTCCTTAGAGATATCATGAGTCGGTAGACGTATCGGCTAAAAATAAAACTAAGTATGATTCAAAAAAGAAAAAATGAAGTCCAATGATCACGTATAGGAATAAGCCCAGTCTTGATAAGCAACCTATTTCCCATTCGTGGAGTTATCCATGGTAGATACCATTTGGTATGAATTACCCATTGTGGAGTTATCCATGGCAAATACCATTCGATATGAACTAAGTCTTTCCTATGTTGATGAAAAGAGAAAAATGCACTCAATTGAGATCTACGACCATAAGTTAGAGCAGGGTCCCTTGAAGATAATTTCATTGTAATTGACACATGCATAGTTATATCATATTGAGTTATATTATTTAGCATAATTTCATTGTAATTGGCACATGCATAGTTATATCATATTGAGTTATATTATTTAGCATTGTTTAGTATGATTGAACCTTATGTTATTTGTGAATTAAGTGAGTGAATATTAAAAGTAACCCACTTCAGAATTATGATTTGAAACATTAAAAATGAATTGTTGTTACATAATGCATTATCACTTTTTCTTAATAAACCGAAGTGGTTGGAATGATGACGATGATAATTATTATCTTGTATTTGGGGGAAAGCCCTATTGAGAATTGTATAATGCTCAATCCTATGTATTTGTGTTTCTGTGTCATCTCCAATTTGATCCAGAGAATAATAGGGCTCCTACACAAAGAAACTCAGGATTGCAATAGTTTAGTAGTTGATGTTTTTTATTTTACTGTACTTAGTTAAAGTTATATGTATGTAAAAACAATAGAGAACGTATATGTATTAAAGCTCATAAAAGAGCTTCCTTTTATACTTAACAATGTATTCAATAAATGTTGAGTTTCTTTGTTATATATTTTAATAGAATTACGCTTAATTATCACATGGTTAATCAAGCTTCCTATATATATTTAAGAAAGATCGGTTAATTTATAAGTAACAGCTCTTTGAGTATGATGTCATGACTTAAGGATGATATTGTACTTGGGAGGATATTACACCAGTGCTGACAACACCCATGCCAATGCCAACGAGATACCC
This sequence comes from Dalbergia cultrata, assembly GCA_031216105.1. Classification (NCBI taxonomy): domain Eukaryota; kingdom Viridiplantae; phylum Streptophyta; class Magnoliopsida; order Fabales; family Fabaceae; genus Dalbergia; species Dalbergia cultrata. Next base: position 20,165,789 of record CM062353.1, on the reverse strand, counting down.
CTACCATTCATCGAACAAATCATGAAATCTTTCCATGACATGCAGCAAAAAATTAATAACATGAACCAACATCCCAACAATTGCCTAGAATAATTGCAGTCCTGGCCCCACTATTCTCAACCTCAGCCAACACACTCAAATTACCAGTCTCATGGACTAATCCAATCATCCAATCATCATACCTTAAACATTGAAATCACGAACCTCATCCACCCCAGACACCCATTTATTGAATTTATCATGATCAAACCGGCTTCACCTTCATACTGACCCTCTACTCTTCACTTATACGATGGATCATTCAACCTTTAGAGACACGTGGATGCTTTACAAAATGCCATGTTGGTTAACGGGGATTCAGATGCTCTTCGTTGCAAGCCTTTCCTTTCAACCACTCAGATTAAGGATCTTAACCAAAGAATCGCCATGTATGCTTTTGTCGGTGGACTCAAACCTGGTGGGTTGTTTACTGAATCCCTAGACATTAACCTAGTTCATAGCCTTAGAACAGAGCTGCAAGTTACATTCGAGTCGAGGAAAAGGTAGAAATCGAAAAAGAAAGAGAGATAGCACGAAGGGTAGCCCCATTGAATGCTTAATGGTTCAAAAAACTCCCTGACACAAGCCTCGTGAAAGGCATCCGAGAAATCCAATACCTCGGTGCCCGAACAGGGAAAGATACTTTGAAAATTGAGCCCTGTTGCTTGCCTTCCACCTCTACACACACTTCAATGCCACCAAAGATGTCATACTTCAAGATGTCTATATTGTCAACCTTACTTCCATTCCCCAAGCATTAAGGTTTTAGCCACACTATATCAATCGGTGCAAGAGATGTGAATACCATTAGGCTTTTGGTCACACTATGGAAGAATATGAAACTCTTTGTGATCTCCTGGAAGCTTTAGGCATAAGTGGTAAGTTGACAAGGTACCTTTTGCGCTACCCAAGGGGTGAAGGGCGACGTTCTACACTAAATTCTGACTTGCCAGGTACTTCGGGTGAAAAGATACCGAGTCAAAATTAGGAGCCAATCATTAAGGGTGTAATTAACTCTATTTTCGGAGGGTTTGTCGGTGGTGGAGCCACAGAGTCTGCTCAGTATAAACATCTCTATTCCCTCCAGATTAGTGTGATGAGTATTGGACAAACCATTATGAGGCATGAAATCTTTGATATTCCAATTACTTTCTAACCCCAAGATTTTCACTGTGCATAGCCTAATCATGATGACCCAATGGTAATTCAGGTGGTCGTCGAAAATTTTGGAAGTTCTGCTGATATAATTTTCATGGATGCTTTTGCAAAGCTAGGCCTGCCACAAGGAAGTATTTTATCCTCTCATGGTGGACTCGTTAGATTCACAGGGGAGCAAGTTACTCTTGAAGGAAGTGTAGAGTTACTAATGAGCTTTGGTGGAGTTAAAACCATATACCTATCAAATACCTTACTGTGGATAAGTGAAGCCTTTACAATATCATCATTTGATGTCTTTCCATCAACAGATTGGAAGCCAGTATTTCTACTCCACATTTAACAATGAAATTTCCCCTTCCTATGGGAGTATGAGCAATACACATTGATCAGCAAGAGGCTCGGCAATTCTATATAAATTGCTTGTGGCTCCATAAAATGCACGACCTTTTAGTCAAACATGGCCAAAAAGGAAAGCAATCACTCGGGTGCTTAGACATCAACTTGACCAAACTTGACCTGAGAGAAGACTTTCTTAAAAAGAAACCATAGTTGGAGGGAGAGTTAGAGAAAATCAGGGTTAGTAATAGAGAAGATGGGTTTGTAATGATTGGTGCAGGATTGCCATAAGAACTTAAGATGAGGTTAATTCAGTTTCTCCTGCAACATTTTAATATCTTTGCATGGGTACCATCATATGCCAATAATCGATGAAAATTTTGCATCCCACATGTTAGACATTTATCAAAGCCGCAAATCTATTGCTTAATGTAAAAGGAAGCTAATGGAAGAAAAGAAGTAGATAGTGAAAATAGAAACCGACAAACTTTTAAAGGCCTATTTCATCAAGGAAGTCAAGTACACAACTTGGCTTTCCAATGTAATGTTAGTAGAGAAAAATAGCAAAGGAGCTTGGCACAAGTGTGTTGATTTTACTTACCTAAACAAGGCCTGCCTCAAAGATTCATATCCACTCCCAAACATAGACAGTTTAGTGGATACAACAGCATATTACCAATTCTTGAGTTTTACGGATGTGTATTTCGGGTATAACAAAATCCAAATGCACCCTGACAATAAGGAAAAAAAATGCATTTATGATTGATGGTCTAACTTATTACTACTGGGTGATGCCTTTTCAGCTCAAAATTGCTAGGGTAACCTATCAACAACTTATGGATAAGGTTTTTGAGAAGCAGCTCGGAAAGAATGTGGTGCTGTATGTAGACAACATGGTGGCAAAACTCTCTATGATGATGACCATTGTGTTGATCTGCAAGTGATCTTTCAGCAACTTAGGAAACACAACATGCATTTGAATCTGGCCAAATGTACTTTTAGAGTGAAGGCCGAAAATTTTCTTTGATACATGTTAACCAACCGAGGAATAGAGGCCAATCCTAACAAATGTAGGGTAGTAATAGAGATGAAAACTCTTGCAATAAAGGCCAAGGAGCAAAATGCTGTTAGAGCACTTTGGTTATGGTGGTTTTGCAGTTGGGGAATTTGGGTACCAACTTGGGACAGGCCTAAGCTCATGTGGTTTATGCCATGTAGATGTGTTCCTAAAGGGCGTATTCCATTAGGGGGTATTGCACTCTTCTATTTATGCGGAACCCCGTGGATATTAAGACCCAGAAATCCCAACACACAATTGATAAAGATGATAGGATTGAAAATCAAATAAAATACTACAAGGGAATCACTTTACCTTATAATCCTCTATTCAGATTTTTGATGCAACAAGCCAAGGGAATCACTCTACTTCACTTGTATGCACAAAGTTTCTTAAAAGAAACCAAGAAATTTCATTCAAAACTAAAAACTAAAATGACTGCCAAGTTTGGAGGTATTTATACCTCTTATTTTAGGTTAAACTTATTTCCTAACCCTACCAGATTAGGCCCAAATCACTACACTACTAACTGGGCTTAACAAACATAAAAATAAAATAAAACAAGTCTTGAAACATTTTAAAATAAAGAAACTAATAAAATAAAACAAATAAATCAGATCTGACCTAACATGACTGGAACATATGCTTGATGCAAATTAAGCCAATAATTCAAGTCTTGAAATGTCCATTTTGCTCTCTTAAGCTCGTATCATTCTCTCTTTCATAAAAAAAGATTCGTCCTCGAATCTTGTAGGTGTTTTGATTTGACCTTGTTAGCACCGAACATGGTCCAGAGTCAAACACAACATCTTCAAATCCTTGCAATAAAGAGACAAAATAACATAGAAAATTTGGGGGAAATGCAATTGTAGAGAGTGAAACTTCGTTGAACCACATCGGAACAAAAGCTCTAATGCCGAACAAAATACCCTGCAAATCTTCTTTTTTTGAACAAAAATATTGTATCCTTTCAGCTTTGTTACTCTGCTCAGTTTTCACACTCTGTTCATTGACACTCACCAATGAGCCTTTTTCTATATTCTTTTCGCTTTTGACCTCTATTTGCTCTTCTTTTTCTAGTACCTCATGCTCTGAATTCCCAAGAGAATAGTGTTCAATTTTGGGTTGATCATGATACACCTCATTGGGAGATAGTGGCACAACAATATGTTCATTGTGCTCTAGGTTGTCCACATGAACTTGCAAATCAAATACAGGCCTAGTAGCAAGAGGGTCACCATGCTCAACAATGTCAACATGTTCGTTGTTATCAGAGCAATCTTCCACAGTTAGCATAGCATCATTATTAAGAGACTTAAAACCACCATCAGAATTAGACACAAATTCACCTCTCTTAACATCCGAGGTTTTTTTGATTGGGCAATCATATACACAAGGACCCAATCCCAAACATCGAGAGCACAAAATATCAGTATGGTACGAAGTGGCAGTACGAGAAGAGGAATTAGAGATACCTTTATCAGGGTGTGAATTCGGATACTTCTTCTTCATGTTATCTCCAACTCTTCTATGCCAAACAAAATTAGCTGCATCAAGCTCCTCCTCAAATTGTTCATGATAAGAATCATTGTGACGATATTGGTTTCTTGGAATAACCTTGACACTATGCTTGGAGCTAGATTGGCACACCTTCTGTAGTCGCACTTCCATTTTATCTAATCTACTATTTATTTGCTGACATTGGCGTAGAAGAAGTTTTATGGCATTCCTTCTATCAGCATCTTTAGCACTCCCAGATATGTTAATAGCCATTTGAACAACCTGCAAAGTAATAAAAAAGAGACAACTGCACGAAGCACTCACTTACATGTTTCACTCAAAAGTGGACACTTGTGTTTGCACTCAACATGGCTTTTACCCTCTTTTGTACTCACCACTCTTGACTTTTTACCACTCTTGACCCCTTATAAATGTTGCACGTCAGAAACCAAACAAAATCAAACAAGATAAAGTCCCAAGTAATATTGAAATGGCACAAGAAATAACCAAAGAACTAATAAAAAGAATAAGACCAAACCAAGAGATAGGAAATAAATTGACCCAAAAAGAGATAACATAAACGAAAATAAAAATTGAAGGACTCAAAATAGGAGAAAAAGAAAAAAAAATAGAAAGACAAGAAAGAAAGAAAAAATCTAAGCTTTTTACTTTTTTTTGGTTTTTTTTTATTGCCTGACTTCTTTTTTTTTTTTGCTTTTTTTTTTGGTGGTTCTTGCACTATGCTTCTAAGCTTGTGCTGTTACTCTCTTTTTTCTTTTTTTACGCTGAGTACCTATGCTTGACGCAACAAAGGAAAAGGAAAAACAATGGATGAATTGAAATTGAAGGTAGAAGACTCCACGACAAGATGCGAACAGGTAAAATGTTTTTTTTTTAAACCAAAACAAAAATGAAAAATCACAAGTAATCAGAAAAAAAAATGGAAAGGACGAAGATAATCACAAAACTAAGAAAGAAAATAAGAACAGATAAATAAGAATTTATCTGACACCTGAAACTGATACCAAATGATGCGGAATCCAGTGGATATTAAGACCCAGAAACTCCAACACACAATTGATAAAGATGATAGGATTGAAAATCAAATAAAATGTCACAAGGGAATCACTTTACCTTATAATCCTCTATTCAGCTTCCTGATGCAACAAGCCAAGGGAATCACTCTACTTCACTTGTATGCATAAAGTTTCTTAAAAGAAACTAAGAAATTTCATTCAAAACTAAAAACAAAAATGACTGCCAAGTTTGGAGGTATTTATACCTCTTATTTTAGGTTAAACTTATTTCCTAACCCTACCAGATTAGGCCCAAATCACTACACTACTAATTGGGCTTAACAAACATAAAAATAAAATAAAACAAGTCTTGAAACATTTTAAAATAAAGAAACTAATAAAATAAAACAAATAAATCAGATCTGACCCAACATGACTAGAACATATGTTTGATGCAAATTAAGCCAATAATTCAAGTCTTGAAATGTCCATTTTGCTCTCTTAAGCTCGTATCATCTATGCTAGTGCATCACAAAAAAAAAAAAGCTATCATATAGGTGATAAAATTGTCAGGCCTAGACAAAGAAGATTTTAGAACAAATGATTCAGTATGTATGCATGTTATTGGCATTCACAACATTTTCCATAATCACTATCAAGGTAATTGAAATTGACACTATGATAATAATTGAAAACTGAAATCATTAATGGATCAAACCAGAATCTCATTTATCTACGACTCTGATTCTCTTTATTGCCACAAACTATTTTACCTTTTTTCTATCTCTACTATTAACAAAAAGAAATAGTAGCAACCCATAGTACATGGTTTTGTTACTTGTTCCAATAAATGACAGGTTTGAGAAGAAAGAGCTTGACAGGAGGAGGGAGCTTGAGATCAACAATGGGTTTGAGAAGGAGAGGAAGCTTGAGGTGAAGTGGGTTGGAAAGGGGTTGTTGCAGGGAATGATTTTCTGAAAAAAAAAAAAAAAAAAGGAGAAGCTTGGTGAGTAAAGTTGGGTATGTGGACCGGTTTGGTCCATTTAGCCCGGCCCGCAATGAACCAAGATTAAACGGGTTAGACCGGACTGGTTCGTTTCATAAATGGACTTACCTTTTACCTAGTCCACTTTTACCCTACCTAAGCCCGCAAGTCCACAGACCAGTTTGCATGTTGTTCGCATTTTTGGCCCAGCAAAAAGCCCGCATACCAAATCGCGAGCCAACCTGCGAACCATGGAAAAAACACAAAGACACGAAATTTCAGTAGTAAATCCATTCGTATCATTCTTTCATTCTGCACAAATTTGTTTCTTTTTTCTTTTTTCCATTGCACAGCTATTCCATCACTTACATCATTTCATCATAAGGGGAAAAAGAAGTGAGAAAGAGGTCCATTGAACCCTGCCATTGCCACCATTGAATCCAACCACCCCAAAGCCAATGGCAGCGAAGCTCCAGCACGCCGTTGGCACAGCATCGCCGCCACCTCACCCCGGCGTCAGCACAACCTTGCATAGGAACAACTGCAGAGCACACCAGAACCTCCACATAGCACCTCCCTTGTTTGTGCAACCACCACAAGCATGGAATTGAGGCATCACTGAAGCACTTGTGGCATCAGCCCTCCTCCTTGTTATTGCGCGCCGCTGCAGCCTCCATTAGCCACTATCCCCTATTCTTTTTGCATCTCACTGTGGTTTGAGAAATTGGGGATTAGGGATTTGGTTTATTTGTAGCAACCCTCAGTACTTAGTTGGGCTGGGCCACTAAAGACTAGAGTTTAAACGTCCCCTTGGGCTACTTGGGCTTAGACATTTCAGACCTAGTAGTGAAATCAGAAATGATTTGTGGACTAAACAACCAAGCACTCCAAGACTAGGACTGCATTAGAGCAATTTCTATGCAGGCTAGCATGTTGATTCGCAAATCCATAGGCCAGTCTCGTTTAGCTCGCGGTTTAGGCAGGGCGGATCAAAAAAACCCACGGGTTGGTGGGCTCAAAATTTTCTAGTCAATTTTCGTGCGGGTGACGAGTTAAGTGGGTCAGTCCGTGGATCGCGGCCCATATACTCAGTTCTATTGGTGTGGGGAAGAGTTCAAAGGGAGAAGGAGCTTAGAGAAAAGAGTGTATATTATGAGCTAGTATTTTAGCTCTACTAGTACTCCAATTTTTTTTTTTTCTCATTAATTTCGCTAGCCCCACCATTTTTTAGTCTTCTTGTGATTTTGTACGGTATGGTGTCAATTTTTTTGTAAGAAAATGTTGTAAACGTAACATTTCTCGAAAGAAAATCATGCTTTCAACCTATTTTATTTCCACCCAAATTCTTTCGATTTATTTTACATAGAACCATACACGAGCCACATTTGTGAACGAATGAATTTTTTTTTTCCCCTATACTTTAAAAGTGTTAATAAACGAAGGTATCAGCGCACCTTGAGTAATCTGTGAACACATAAGACAGTCCTATATGTAAATTACGCGAACTCGCTGGCAACGACCAAGGGAATCCCACGCACACAACACGGGAAAAGAAAAAGCGAACCGTCGGAGTGGTTGGATGATCCTACGCTTCAGACAGCGACAACGCAACCTAACTTTTGTGCACATGAATTAGTCTTCTTTAAGGTTTCTTCTAGCTGACGCGTTAATGTGGCGTGGGTGTGGCCGACACATCACAAAATGTCGCACTTCAAGGTCAACCAAAATCCTATATGAACACCTCAAAGGCTCAAACACAAGTACAAAGCCACCAACACCATCCTTGTTCCACAAACCACCGTTCTGTTATCCCTGCTCCTCAGTTTCTCTCCATACCAAAGCATTCACGACAGGTACTGTTCGCTGTCTCTGCTCCTGTTAATCTGTTCATCCATTCCTCAAACTTTGGGAGCTGATTTATTTTCAATTGGAAAATCGAATTAAATGTAGCTGAATTCAAAATTATGCATGATTGATTGATTAATTGGAATCGAATTTTGATCAATCTCCTTACTGTTTCTTGATGGCATCAATCTTCTTGATTTATGTTAGTACATGACTTTAAACTCGACAACATATTTTAGTACTACTTTATTTTAATTTATTATGAATAGCAAATCATTTGACATGTATAACAGGGTAAGATCTGATGTAAACTCAATTGTATATTAACACTACTCTTTGAAATTGCAGTATGAAACTAGGAGATTCTTCTAGTAATTACTTCGAGTTTGTTGTTTATTGGAATCCATCAATCTTAACTGATTCATTTTCATCTTGAGATCCCCTGTCACCTCCTTAAAAGACAAAACGCCCAGATTCTTTTGGAAATTTCTTTTTTGTTTTAAAAATAAAAAAATTATTAGTCAAGAGAAAACTTCTTGTTTGAAGGGCTTTCATTTCGCGAGATATAAGTGTTTGCGAGGATGAGTGTTTGCGAGGATGAGGCAATTCTGCTACCTAAATACAGATTTGGATGCTTGTGTATACAATGAAGCATTTGCTATAACAAAGGTTTGAAGAATACAGCTAAAGTATCCAATATAAATATGATGCACATGATCTGTTTTTTTTTTTCCCAATTTTTTAAAAAATGTCTAATATTGATGTGTTCCCTGCTTTGGTTGGCACCTTCTGCTTTCTTTTCGTGCGTGGATGGGCCATGCAATGAAGCAGATGTCACGGCTAAATTAAATACCTGGAATCAGTTGTTACCTTTTGTTTGCTCTTAATTGGTTGATCATGATGTATATTGTTGTATATAATCTCGGATCTTGCACATAATGTTAGTAATTCAGATATAATTTGTTTGATGAAGTTTCTCTTGGGTATATACTTAAATGCTATTATTGAGTGCTTTTGTTTAAAATTATCCGAACTAAAGAAAAACAAAAATATTGAGTCAGACTGATTCAGGACTGCCTAGTTCAAAACTGTAGTTTTAATTAATTTAGTTCAACTTGATAAATGTTTTTTTGCAGAGTTTTGGGAATTTTCTAATTCTATGTCTAGTAATAGTGAACTGCTAAGTGTTCTGTTTATGTTGTTATACATTAATATGCCAACCTTATCATACACTTTGTTCTGTTGGACTGGTTGAATACGGTGCATACATTCTCTTGATTAACTTAGTGTGTTGGTGTTTAGCTAATGTATCGCTAGTAATCATATCAAGCAAGATATTTACATTAATGGTTTGACTTTTCTGTTACATTTATTTGTTTTAGGGACCTGTCAGATTTAGTTAAGGATTTCACATATAATAAAGATATGGAAGACTCCTTCCAAATCAAGACCGCGGATAAAAAACTAGGCGATGTAAAGGAAGAGAAGAATGTGATAGAATTGGACCTGAAGAATAAATCAGTAGAGGAAGTGAATCCAAAATGTAGGGAAGAAAAGAAAAATGAGGATAATGATGTGGAGAAAGATGCAGAGGGAGAAAAGAAAGAAAATGATTTAGAAGATAAATATGGGGAAGTTGATGAGAAGAAGACAAAGAAGGATAAGGACAAGAAGGAGAAGGAGAAGAAGAAAAAAGACAAGAAGGAAAAGGAAGATAAAATTGATGCAGAAGATGACGGAGAAGATGGTGAAGAGAAGAAGGATAAATATGGGGAAGTTGATGAGAAGAAGACAAAGAAGGACAAGGACAAGAAGGAGAAGAAGAAAAAGGACAAGAAGGAAAAGGATGATAAAATTGATGCAGAAGATGATGGAGAAGATGGTGAAGAGAAGAAGGAGAAGAAGAAAAAAGAAAAGAAGGTCAAGAAGGAGAAAGAGAAGGATCAGAAAAAGGAAAAGAAAGACAAGGATGAAAAAGAGGAGTTGGAGAAGGACAAAAGAAAAACTGATGCAGGTAAAGATGGAGAAAAGAAGGGAAATCAGGAGGAAGGGAAAAAAGAAGGTGAGAATGCAGATGGTAAGGGTGAAGTTGCTTCAAGGGAGATTGATATTGAAGAAACTGAGAAGGAATGTGAGGAGCAAGAGGAAGCAAAAGATGATGGGAAAGATGTTAAGGAGAAGAAGAAGAAAAAAGACGACAATGACAACAAGGGGGAGAAGAAAAATCTTGCTGGGAAGGACAAGACGAAGGATCTTAGCAAGCTGAAGCAAAAACTTGAAAAAGTTAGTGGCAAAATAGAAGCACTCCTCGTGAAGAAGGCAGATATAGAACAACAGATAAAAGAAGCTGAAGATCAGGGCGTCTAGGCAATCAGAAGGACAAGGATGTGGCACAGTAGCTGTTAAGGTTATACTTACAATACTTTGTATGCGATGCAAGTTATGTTTGCACTTGATGAGTGGTTTTTTTCTTGTGTAATGTAAGTTGTCTTCTGATTTTGAGTCAAAAGTGTCATACAAGGCATACACCATTGTGATTTATACGTGACTTCCTCCCCCAATTGACCTTTTTCTAAGTCAGTCATGATTTATATGTGAGACGTGAAATCACATGTCCTAAAATGATCTCTCACCTACCAATCGTCTATCGTGAAATATTGAATCATTGCTTTGATATTTTTCCCACAAATCATTTGAATCAATTTTGTAAACTGTAAAGTGAAAAGCAGAAAATGAATATTGAAGTAAAGGGAAAAGGGATGAATTACATCTTTTCAAGTGAGAATCATATACGGAGCTCATGTATGTAAAAAGATCCAGTGGCTACTTCTGTAAAATGTAAAGTGAAAAGCAGAAAATGAATATTGAAGTAAAGGGAAAAAGGGAAGAATTACATCTTTTCGAGTGAGAATCATAAATGGAGCTCATGAATGTGAAAAAACCCAGTGGCCACAGGAATCAACAGGAAAGTGTCAATATTGAATTCGGACTTCCCATTTGTTTGGAAGCAGCTAGCACATTAGGGCAAGGGAAATGACGTAGCATAGAATATACTTAATAGAAAAAGATAAATAACTAAGATGTATAACAGCAAATACTAGAGAAAAAAAAAATACTAAAGGAAGTCATGAAGATAAAAATCACAATAATGAAGTAAAACTACAAGGTTCAAAATCTCCAGGAACCTTTCCCAAAGGTTACAGCACAGTGAATGCAGTGTGCCTAATTACAGGATAAAACACCAAGCTTAAACTAGAAAAGTATTCGATTAATGACAAAACATTTTAAGCTCATGTTTCCATGGCATAGTGTAATCAAGCTTCTTAGATAATATGTAATGAAGGACAAGTTCCCATCCAACTGAAAGCATAATGTGAATATCTACTGACCTGCATCTCAAAGATGGCGGCCCAATCATCTTTCTTGTTGGGAAATTGGTCATGTCATATTTGTTCATATCGCGATTTTTCATGGATTGCAAGCACAACATGCCACAAGTGTGACAGAAGAAAATAAAATAATAATAATATATAAAAAAAAGATTAGGCTACAATACATATCATGTTCAATTACGGGATATTTACTATTGTTCTGTACTGAAAAATCAGTTCTACCTAACGATCTAATTGAGGTCCTTCACCATCAGAAAATCCAAGTTGGTTTGACTTACTGTCTTCAAGCTTCCCATGCACTACAAAAAAAAGAAGCCACAGTCGGAAAAGACAACTAACGACGTTTTTGAAGAGTGGCAAAATGATCTCCCAATGCTTGCGTGTACGATGGCTATTACATGGGTGGGAATTGGGAAAGGTAGCAATTAGTCACACTCCCTATTTGTTAACCCCTTTATTTAGCCACAGAACTGATTCTCATTTATTCACACCAAAGTGTGGCTAATGGCACTCTTATTTAAAAAAAAAAAAAAATAGCTCCTAAATAATTAATTAACTTCCAATGACAGGTTTAGAATCAAGAGAGAATTTTCTGCCATCGTGATGGTATTCCATCACAATACTCAGACATTAGCACAGAGAATTTCTACTGCAGAAAGACACTACTACTAGTTACTAGTTAGAAGATAAACCAACAAACAATCTTAAATGTTACATGTGGAACAACAACCCTTGTACATCAGAAGGCATCAATATTTACAATGCAACATACCTTGTGTAAAGTATATTCACATGCATAATTGGCTTTCTTAGATCTGATGTGTCTTATTGTCCTGCAAGTGGAGGTCATTCAAAACAAAACATTATATTAACATCATCATAGCTAGTATAGAGGCCGGAGAACATTCAAGCAACAAATAGTTTGTTGTCAGAATATATGAAATCAAAGCATAGTTCAGCAAATTTACTGGTGGAAATGAACTTGGAAAGGGCTATGATGGTTCAATGCAACCAAATCCCCCTAAAACAGAAGTATATGAACTTTAAAATGAGATAGAAAAAGTTTCTCATCATTTAAAACACTGATCAAGGGACAATACCCATATTCACTTGTTACCTCAAGAGAGCTTCAAGTTTGCTTTTCACCAATGAATACTCTCGTTTTATCTCTTGGAAGCTTTTAAGGCACCTAAATACCAAGTCATTTTTCTTTTATCAAAATATCGAAACATATACTATGACAAGATTAATAGCCATTGTATATAATAGCTTACCTTTAAAAGTTCTGCTCCCTCACAAGAGTTTCGGAAAGCAATGCAAACTTTCTGAACTCTCTGTGCGCCAGTAATGCATTTGCCAAAAACCAAATCACCTTATCAAAATTATGCTAGTTACAGAAACAAAATATAGTAGAAAAAATAAAAAAGGAGGGAAATGTGTCCTTCAGTAGGCTCTATTGTTTTAAGAACAACAAACAGGGAGGGAAATTACCCGCCATCTGAAAATGTAGAAGCCTTTCAGGAAGGTATTTCTCACGCTCTGAGGGGCCTGGTGGAACATAAGGAATTCCCAATGTGATAACTCCCAAGAGCCTTTCGGGGTGTAGAATGGAAAACAGATACGCAGGACTAGCTCCAAAAACACATACGATATCAGATTGTTAAAATGATTTCAGGCATACATAATTAGCTGGAACATTATCTCCAATGATAGTTGGTAAGACCTTTCGACTAAAATTAAACTTAGCAACATGAAGAAGAGAATTGTCTTGTATACCAGATCCAATACTAATGCTATGAACATCACATTCAAACAAAGAATAGACTGGAAATATAAAATAGGACATCGGATTTCATTGGTGTTGCAAATGATGCTTCCTAAGACACAGTATGGTACCTATCAAAATTATATTTTGCTACAATCAAACTTCACTGATATAATTTCTTCACTAGGATCACCAAAGGATACATTATAGTTACCAAATAAAGTGCGCAAGAAGTCAAACGGCTTTTCCTCTCCCATGCTAATTGATGCAAATTGCAAAAGAATTTCTCAGCTTTTCCTTTCCCACGATAATTGATGCAAAAGAATTTCTCAGCTGCAAGTTCTGTTTTCTCTAAATGCAAGCATCTCCAAAACCATGTTACCGGTTTAAAGACGAAGCAGAGAGCACAATACAGCAGCAGACAGAGTTATTAAACAACACATGTATTTGCTATTCTCACGATGGACCCAAGCATGACATGTCTGTTAATTCACTAAAATATACCATCCACGGACCAATTTTCTTATCAAAGTGACATTTCCCATTTTCCAACAATATAGAATATGGTAAAATTTGTAACTTGCTCTCATGTTCCTCATCCTTGAACGTAATCTTATAAATACTGAATCAAGAAGACCTCTGGTTTCAAATAGTGCTAATTGCATAGGTACATCATAATCTTCATAACAAATACGGGCAGCAAAAACAAACTCTATTGAAATTGCTATGGTGCAACTTCACTCTTTCCCCACATACACTTGTCTATAATTACTGAATTACTAAAATACAATAATCCGGATTCAGTTACGAGCAGAGCTGGGAAAAATAAAATAGTTTAGTTACGACATGTTCAATGCAACAGTTAAGCTTTGTTTGTTTGAGAGCTTAGAGGGAAAAGGAAGGGAAGACATTGGAGGGAATAGAAAGATAAGGGAAGAAAGAAATTTAACGGAATAATCCTCCATTTATTTAGGAGTGATATATAAAAGGAAGAGAATTGAGGAATTTCTCGTCTAGTTTTATAATTTTACTCTTTCTTATAATATTTAATTATTTTATTTTTATAGAATTAATTATTTTAGTTAAAAATACATATTTCTATTTGACCATTTCTTATAATATATAATTGTTTTGTTTTTATAAAATTAATTATTTTAGTTAAAAATACATATTTCTACTGATAAAAAACAAAAATAGAAAATTTATGATTTTATTTTTATCCCTTCATAATATATTTAATTATTTTATTTTTTAAATAATTAATTATTTTAAAAAAAATTAAAACCTACTTCTCCCTCAAATTTTCTACTCTACAATAGTTCATTTAAAAAAAATATCTCTTTATTTTTTAATATCTAAAAATGACTTTTCTCATCAATATTTTTAAAAAGCCTATCAAAATTTTTTTTAAAATTCATATTTATAAAAAAACGAATACCATACAAAAAATTTGTATTTACAATAAAATCACAAAAAGGGTAAAAAAAAACTTTCAATTACATACACATTCGCAACTTGCAGAAAAAGAAAAAAAAAAAAAATACTAGTGCTCTGACAGTTTGGCAATTTCTTCATAACAATACACAAGGATATTTTTTTCTTTCCAAAATATCTATTTGGTCCGTGTTTATGAACCCACCATAGCATGTTAATTATATTACCATACCTTCTATTGCACGAGGCCAGCACAAATGGAAACAGCTCCTGCCTCTAGTGAAGTGCACCAGGGTCTGCCATCATCAAGTAATTGTGCAAAATACAACAAGCAACAATGATTCTTTGGCCAAGCAGGGCTAGCAAAAGGTCATGCAAAAGGTCTCAGATAGTTTGCCTTAGTTCAAGTGTTTGTTGAACCATTTTCAAGCTAGAAACTCTAATAATCGGACCAACCCGAACCTGTTATGTATTCTTGACATAGAAACGAAAGACAAAATTAATTATGGGAGTTGTTCAACTTTGGCATGATAATATAATCTATTACAAACAAAAGGAGACAAAACATATATATGCCAATAAATGGAAACAACTCGATTCAGAACATTGGATTTCATCGTACCAAACACACAAACATATGATAGTATATAAAGCTGCATAAAGTTCAAAGTAAATGAAATGTACATTGGTCCATTAAGAACTATTTGTATATATCAAAACTTGACTTTCATATCACATAACATAATTACTACTAAGACCAAGAATCACATTAAAATACAGCAAACGTAACAATTACAAATCCTTATATTCATACCCATAAAAAATGCAGCAACTCACACATTAATGAAAATTGCAAGACTCTTACATTTAAGAAGTGCAATACATTCCATTGTTACATATCCACTCAACCTATCAATTGACCAATATCAACTAATAAATTGAATAAGTGTGATTCTCACATCATGATTAAGTAGTAAGTGTGACCAAACCAACCCCTTCTTCTTTATCCTCCTCCACATCCCACTTCCCCCAAACCCAAAATCCAAAATGCCTCTTCCATCATCACCATCCCATTCCCTCTGCAAATTTTTCTTCTTCGCCATCTCAATTTCCATCTCCCTATTCCTCTCTCCCACCCTCACTCTCCAAACACCACTCGTACCCCCAATCACAAAAGACCGCTCCACCAAACTCTACACCCTCTTACTCTACCTCCAAGCCCTACTTCCCCCCACCACACTCCACCTCGACATCGGCTCCTCCCTCACCTGGCTCTTCTGCGACACCACCACCTCCTCAAACCGCCATAACATCCCTTACAACTCCCTACTCTACTCCACCTTCCACTCCGGTGCCTGCTCCAACGACACCTGCATCGTCGTCCTCGAAAACCCCATCACCAGAAAAACCTTCCTCTTTACCGCCCTCCTCAACTCCCTCGCACTCTGGGCAGATGGGCATGTACACGCTTAACCAAAAACTGCCAACAATTAAATGGTTGGCAGTGGTGACTTCAATTAGAGTTGCATCGGGAATCAAGAAGAAAACAACAAGATAACACGAAAACGAATACTACTAAAATCGAAATCCAGAACGAAAATATATAATAGGCGTGAACACTCGATTTTGTTCGGCCATCTAAACCAAAAAAATTCAAAATTGCATTTTATGCTCCAAAACATTTATTTTATTAGCTTTTTTTTTCCACTCATTACATCTGAACAATAAAAATAAATAAATAATAATAACATAAAAATAAAATAACAAAAAATCAAGTGCGGACACCACGTTATGGGTCCACTCCCTCTGCTCCTCAGTTTCCACTCTCCACTTTCTTCGGTTTCACTTGTTGCAAGTGATGGGCATGCTGCGCAAAGGACAAGCACTATGCAGGAATGATGGGCTCACTGCCTAATTAGTGGAATGTGCAGCATATGGATGGGTTCACTGCCTAATTGATAAAGCATTCAGCAGCTGCAGAGGCGTAGGAGACAAAGCCTGTTAGTTGTTTCTTCATCCTAAGAGCAGCATGGAATTGAAAGTATAATATTAAGAGCAAGCTTAGCATAAAGAGGAGGAGGAGAAAATGAAGGGGGGCTTTTGGAGTTTTTTTTAGGGAGCAACATAAACTGGGACCCACTCCAAACTAGCTCCTCTTGACCATAGCTACCAAAAAACCATTCCTCCCAACCTGCGACGATCACCAATTCTCCAATCCTTGCTGCTATTTTTGGTCCTTTGGAGAGCTAAACACATCTCTGCTCTCCATCTTTTTTGCAATAATCAGAGAGGAACAGGTAAAACCAACTTCTCTAATATCAACAATTACAATCATCATCACCGCTGCCATAGCATGACCTTGAGCCCAGCCGCCACCAAAGATCGAGATCTTTGCCTGACTGCAGCACTTCACGACCTCCTCTCTCTGCAGCTTCCTCCCAAACCAGTCCATGCCCGTGCGTTCATGGCCTTCCCCTTCTCTCTCATTTCATGATTCCCCTCTCTCTATCATCCCTTGCATGCTTGTTCTTCTTATTTTGTGGAAACGCACCTTTGTGAAGCCCATACCCTCTATTATTTTATTCTCCAAAAGAAACGAAACCCATACCCCGTGATAGCATTCCGGTTCCACCACATTACTCATAGGATTCTTGTTAGTTTAATATTACTTGCATTACATTGTGCTTTGGTGTTTTATATTATTTTATTGCATTGCACATTGATATTTTACATTATTGTTATCACTTGTCACGTTGGTTTCTTGTTTGGTAGGACCCAATTTTGGTTTTGATTCTTGTTAGTTTTATATTATTTGCATTACATTGTGCTTTGGTGTTTTATATTATTTTATTGCATTGCACATTGATATTTTACATTATTGTTATCACTTGTCACGTTGGTTTCTTGTTTGGTAGGACCCCATTTTGGTTTTGATTCTTGTTAGTTTTATATTACTTGCATTACGTTGTGTTTTGGTGTTTCATATTATTTTATTGCATTGCACATTGATATTTTACATTATTGTTATCACATTATGATTTGATTCATGTTTTCACGTTGGTTTCTTGTCTGGTAGGACCCCATTTTGGTTTTTGTAGACCGCGTATAATGTTTTATGTGGGGTGGGATTTCTTTTTGTTTATGTGGGGTGAGTCTATGTTATTATTTTATATGGACCGTGTGGGATCTCATTTCTTCTACTTGGATTATACATATTGTTTTAATGCTTTAGAAATCTTCTCTTGGTCTGTGTCATAATATGGAGTGCGCTTGGGCCCATTGGACTATTTTGCCTAAATAAAAAAGAGGAATCCCTAACATTCCTATTCCAAAACCGTGATGTGTCTCCTGTTAAGTTGTTTTGTTTGGTTTATACTGAAGGCATTATTTTTGTATGCTCTTAGAAACTCTTTTGGACTGCTTCAAATTCGGAAAAAAGGAAAGAAAAGGAGCTAAATGGTGAGGATGTATGGGATTATTTCCAAAGATATGGAGTAAAATGATGAAATAATTAGGCTGTTTCAAAATGAAAAGAATCGATGGGGAATATTGGAACTATTGCTATTCTTTTAATTCTATTTGGGCCCTTGGGGATTAACTTAGCCGTTACGGCCTGTTAATTTTAAGTTGAGGAATATTTTAGCTGTGACGGCTTGATATTCTCAAACTCTTTCAAGTAATTAAAATAAGTCAGCACACAAACATTTTTTATAGAACTACGTGACTTTGAATTCCTCATTGCACCAGAGGATACGTAGGAGCAGGCGATCCCTGTCAAGTTCAAAATTAGATTTTATTATATTATTTTATTTTGTTTTATTTTTGACCTGTAAATATTTATTATTACTTTTATTTATGTATAAATAGTTGTCATCTTTTATTGTTATGTATTATTGTTAACTTAAGCAAATAATCAAATTATTTTAAATGAGGATGTTAATTTAGCCATGACGGCTTATTAACTCAGTTAAACATCTGAGCTGTGACAGCTTGATGTTTTAAATTTTCAAACAAAAATTAGACTTTTATAATTTGGATTACTTGTAAATATTTTCTTTAATACCTTTTTATTCTTTAAATTTTAAATTAATCAATTATTTGTTAAATATTTTATTTTGAATAAAATGTTAATTTAGCCGAGACGGCTTGTTAACTGAATATTTTGGACATCTAAGTTGTGACAGTTTGATGTTTCAAAATTTTCAAGCTAAAAATTAAATTTTATGATATTATTTTATTCTATTTTGCATGTAAATTTTTTTTTGTTTATATTATTATTACTGTAAATATTTATTCATTTATTATTATCATTATTATTATTATTATTCTCCTCTTTCTTTATTATCTTAATTTAAGTTAATCATTGAAATGTATATATTTTATTTCAAATAAAGATGTTAATTTAGCCGTGACGGCTTATTAACTCAATATTATGGATACCTGAGCTGTGACATTTTGGTACTCCGAAATTTTCTTATTCTAAAAAATATTTTCTTTTATAATTTTCTTGAAATAAAAATGTACATAAATATTTTGAAAGGTTATTAATAATTTGCACAATTAATTAAGATACCGTTTAAAGATGGATGTATTAGGGGTGCTGTAGGATTAAGTTCCAACCCTTCCCTAAGCATAACTGACTCCCGAGTTTAGATCTGGTTTCAAAGATCATTTTCTTTAAATTAAATGGGTTTTTTCCATAATTTTTCCCAATTAAATAAAATTTGGTGGCGACTCCATTTTTAAACAAAAAATTCATTTCTCGCCGTCTCGTCGCGATCCCGGTTGCGGCAATAGGAAAAAAATGGGGCGAAAAGGATACCAAAAGCAATGGCGAAGGCAAAGGTTTGAAGTTGAAGCAAAGGCGAAGAAACGTAAGGAAACAGGGGTTCGAAGCTTTAAATGGCGAAATCAACAGTGTGCAAACTTGATTCATCCTCGTGGAATCCATCCTCATCGATTCATCCTTGTCAATGGAATAGATGGAATCGAATGGAAGAAGATTGGGATTCGAGTTTGACACACACAGTGATTCTCGTGTGTGATGAATGATCTGGTTAGTTTTGAAATTGACAAAAACTAATAAGAGTAAAATGGTAATTTCAATTCATATACTACTAAAATTCCCAAAATGGGAGAACTAAAGCTGAGGGTGAATGGGGGATTTGAGAAGGCTTTAAAAATCCTTTAAGCACCTCCTTTTTCAATTAAAAAACTCATAAACACAATTTAACCCCTCAAAACCTTCCCCTTCCTTCCCTTCCTATCTTAAACCCATCTCACAAACAAAGCAAATTTAAGCAAGGAAAAAGGAAATCTGAATTATTTGGTCTAAGGCTCCGAAGCTTAGCTACTCCTCCATCATATACTATCACATATCCCACTTGTCCATTTCAATGAAATTAAGCTGAAAACTTACAAGGTGTTTAGAAAGTTTTTAAATGATTGAATTGAATTTAATTCCATTGAGAATTGAATTCCTGCAAGAATTAAATTCAATTTTTATGTTTGAAATGAATTAGTAAATTAAGGAATTGAAATGAATTCCTTAATTTGGAATGTATTTGAAAATGAATTGATTTGTATATTTTTACTATTTTGTCCATCATTAATAAAACACCAACTGACTCTCCTCTTCTTCTCTGCCATCCTCCTCGTCTCTCTTCGCCTCTATTTTCCCTTCTTATCAAACCAACCTTTATTCCCTCACTCCCTCAATTCCATTCCCCAAACCATCTCATTCTACCTTCACTCCCAAAAGTGGCTAAGGAGGAAATCGCCGAGGCCAAAGCCAAGGCTGCAAATTCTGCTGCTCCAACTCGACCGGAAACTCCTAATCTTGCTCCGGCGACTTCAGCAGCGCCTAGCCTCCCCCTTTTCCAGCACCTAGCAAGGCGGTTTCCAGATGGCCGAGGAAGGTCGTGGTGACGCCGTTCACGAAGACGCTCACGAAGCAACATAAGGTAGCCATTGGATCGGTGGTCGGGACTGGTCTTTACTGTCAGATTACTCCCGCCGGTGACTTTTGCTCCACCGAAAGTAGCTGCTTCTCCTGCTTCTTCAGCTAAGAGCAAGGGTAAGTTGGTAAGTTCAATCTTTCAAACTAATTCCATCAATAAATCAGACCTCTTTAGGTCTGATTTAGTTTTTGGAGTTTTGTGGGATTTGAATTCTTGTGGGATTTGAATTCTTGACCCAAATGTTGTTCCAAAGTGAGGAATTGAATTCCAATTCTGGAAGGAATTTAATTCCTAATTATTCCAAACAGCCTGTTAGCATATGAAGTTGGACATGATTGTCCAATCGTGCATTTTACTAAACCATATTTTTATAGCATACAAATGGCAGAATTTAATATGCATTGTGAATCCAAATGAAAATCATACGGGTAAGAAAATGGTGGATTTTCAATCAAAATCATTCGGATAATAAACATGACAAAGTCAAGAATGAAAGCAACAATAAACATAAAAAAAAAAAAAACAATCCTTGAAATTCATACATAATAGTCTAGTTCAATTTCTTACTCTTTCTGAAGAATCTATTAGAACTAACTATAAACAGCAACTAAGCCTTGTCCCGTTAAGTGGGCTCGACTACATGGATCAAGTAACATCATAAAAATCTAACATTTATCATATTATATTAAAACTATTTATATTTAAATCCTTTCTGATTACTTCCCCTATAGTTTTCCCCCATCTTCCTCCACCTCTTTTTATATTACTATTCTCTATTTGGTCCATTCTCTTTAGTGGAAATCTCTATGCATCTCCTCCAAACATGCCCAAAACACAAAGGGAAGATTCTACTATCTTCTCTATAATAGATTGGGAAGAACCTAATCAGGTTAAGTGGTTGACAAGTAGTGCCAAGGGCACAAACAACATATGAAGGGAGACAAATGATTTGGAAATATGTGTCATGTTTCAGACGGTGAAAATATTGCACTCTCCAGCAATCAAGACTTCATATATATGTATATAAAAAATAGAGAAGAAGTTGAATTCAACACGAAAATACCAGATAAAAGGAGTAAAGTATCACTTTCATCCCTGAAATTGCACGCGTGAGTGACTTTCGTCCCTGAAATTTGGAAATTAACTTTTTAGTCCCTGAAATTGCATTCCGTAGGTCATGTTAGTTTCTGGTCAAGTCAACCGTTACATTTTGCTAATGTGGCACGTTAAGTAACACGTGGCATGCCACGTGATACGATGACATGAGATGATGATATGGCAGGACACGTGGCATGCTTATGATGACATGGCGTGCCACGTGGCATTCTGATGAGGACGTGGCATCCACATGTTATCATATCAAAATAGACTCAGATTAGTCCCTGAAATTTTCTAAAAAGTGTCAAAAAAGTCCTTAATCCGAAATTTCTCCTTTTTTGGTTCATAAAATCTAAATCCTCGATAATTCTTAAACCCACTTATTTCTTTTTCATTTTCACACCTTATTTGAATAATCCAAATTTTCAAATATCTTAAATATAATTTAGAGTTTGATTAGTGCAACTTTGACACCTTTCATGTTTAGCTAACATAATCAATTTATTAGCTATTACATTACATTTCTTGGAATAAAATGGGTATTAAAATATTAAAAAATAGGATTTAAGGGAAACATTATATTATTAAGCGTTGATGGAGTTTATTAAGGGCCTCATTGGAATATTTTAGTTGCAATTTGGGAAAGTTCATGTTTATCAAGGGTTTCTTTGAAATATTCTAAATTGATGTCATTGTGTTTACTCTATTCGCATCAACTTTCCCAAAAGATGATTATTCCCTATGATCCACTATCGTTGAGATGAAACAAGAGACACAATTCTCTACTTAAGCTTGATTAAAGTTATCATATTTGATATGATTTGCAATTACATTTGATATAAGGGTAGAATCTCTTTTCACTGTCAAGCCAAACTCTTTTGATATCATATTCCTTCCCAAATTGTAATTAAAATATTCCAAAGAAGCCATTGATAAACTTCATCCACGCTTGATAATATAATGTTTTCCTTGAATCCTATTTTTAATATTTTGATATCCAATTTATTCCCAGAAATTTAATGTAATAGCTAATAAATTGATTATGTTAATTAAACATGGAAGGCCTCAAACTTGGACTAATCAAGCTCTTAATTATATTTAGGATATTTGAAAATTTGGATTATTCAAATAAGGTGTGAAAATGAAAAAAAAAAAGTGGGTTTAAAAATTATTAAGGATTTAGATTTTATGAACCAAAAAGGGATAAATTTTGGATTAAGGACTTTTTTGACACATTTTAGAAAATTTCAGGGACTAATCTGAACCTATTTTGATATGATGCCACGTGGCACGCCATGTAATCATTAGAATGACACATGGCACCCACGTCATCATCAAAATGCCACGTGGCATGCCATGTCATCATTAACATGCCACGTGGCATGCCACACCATCATCTCATGTCATCGTGCCACGTGGGATCAGCATGTCACGTCATCGACACCTGGCATGTCACATGTCACTTAACGTGCCACATCAGCAAAATGTAACGGTTGACTTGACTAGGGACTAATGTGACATACGGAATGCAATTTCATAGACTAAAGAGTTAATTTTCAAATTTCATGGATGAAAGTGATATTTTATTCCCAGATAACATATAATTACATGAAAGAAACACCTAACACAAAAACCAAAACAACATGAGTCCATCCGATGAGATAACTGAATCTCTAAAGCTTTCAAATGCTCCTATTTAAGCAATTAGCAAATGTAACTACCTATCACATACCTGCCACTTACGGATTTTAATGTTAGATTATTTTAACGTAAACATTAGCACCCCTAAGCCTAAAAACTGAGCCTAAAAGGATGCCACTGAACAAGTTTTGATATCTAAGTCTTAAAGCAACAAACAAATTGGAAATGGGGCAATGAAAATGAAGTCAAAAAAATATAAAAATCCAAAAAGGAGACACTATTACACACACTTAAATAAACAACCCAACTCGCTACATTCATCGGAATTGTACCGACACTAGTAAATATACAAAGGGCCTACCTGGAAGTGTTTTTGTATTGTAGTTTTTTAAAATTGTTTTACAAAACAAACTTAAATTCTTTTTTAAGAAATGAAAAACAAAAAAACCTATTTGGTAATTCTATTCTTAAAATAGTTTTTAAGTGTAAAAAGTGACAAGTTTTGATTGGACAGTTGTTTTTAAAAATAAATTTTAAAAACAATAAAACAAACTTGTTTGACATGCATATTTTAAAAAATAAGAAACACACAGATGGTAAGCAACTAGTCTTTACTCTTTTGTCCTTTTTCAATTTCATTGTCTCTTATCACATACCACCATTGCCCACCACCATCCAACATTGCCTTTGTTGGCCACATCATGAGCTCTTCTCCAACCCTAACGCATCACCCCTTTCTTGCCAATCGCACTTGCATACCCCATGCCCTTGTGAGTTCAAAATAAAAAACAGTGCAGGCTCAATTCATAGCATTGGTATTCAAGCACATTAAAAAACATAGCCAATGCCCCTGAATCACGTCCAACTTGAAAGTGTTTCTGCATATTTCAAATTTCAAGTAACACAAAGGATGAGTTTGGTTATATATGCGAGAGACTTCGAACAAGGTTGGGAGGTTGAGGTTTTCAAAAAACAAGGCTAGGCTTTTAGGATTTCAATAAAAAAAAAATTGATTGAAATTTTTGCTTTCATGGCTACCTATGACTATTGCTATCTCATGGATGAGTAAGTTTGTTTCGTTGGTTTTTCTTTTAGAGTGTTTCATACCACTAGGTTGCCCTATTGCACTTGCAGAGCAAGGATAAATGTGGTCAACCATCGATCTGGGTTGCCAGTAACATACACTTTTTCAGAGGGATAATGTGAAGGAGAAAGGGCCACAGGTTTGTTGGGGTGGACATTGAAGGAAAAAGAGCCTTCCCACTTGTTTGAACAACGAGAGACTAGAAAAGTGTATCAAAATAATAAAACCTTGTATTTACAAAACTACCACCGTGCTTTACTTGTTTCTTGAAACCAAAAATAGAAAAACATCTTAAACTTGTTTTCCATTTTTTGCTTTTAAAACTCAAATTATATTTTGTGTTTTTAAAATGAATATCAGAAAAACTCTTTGCTAAATAGGGCAAATTCTTATGCGGGGTGGCTGAGTTTGTGACCTTATAGTCACTAAATCTCAACCACACAAAAACTCATCCAATGGATAAGATTGAAAGCAAATTGTGGTTTATAAAATAATGTATATTTCCCTTTTTTTTTTTTGCATTTAGAATATGAAAATTTAACTTAAACCCACATCTTCCATTTTTTTGTTTAGGTGCCCAGAGAATATTTGTACCAAATTTGTTAAGTCTCTAAACCAACTTAATCATAATAATTAACAAATTTAATTACGATAATAATTTAACACTCTTCATTTTGTTCATCATTTTGTTTTGTTAAAAAATCTCATCAGGATCTTCCTTGAAAATTTAATTTTTCCAGGTCTAATATTGATGTGGTTCTAAGATTTGTGGTCTCCAGTGAGAAGGTCAAGTTTCTTGAGCTGCCGCCACCATGTTCTTCATTTTTTCGTTCGTTATCAACGTGAACGACATTTATTCAAATTTGGTTCTTTGTCAGTGGCGGTGGTTGTAGATCTCTTGCTCCTGCTCTGTTCTTAATCTGATTTCTTGTTCGCTGATTTTGATATCTCTGCTAGGCAACTAACTCCTTCACCGTCTTCAAGCTCATCTTGAAATCCTTCCCAAAACCTTCTTCGCCGATTCCTTTGATGGAAAATCCCTCACAATCTTCACCATGAAGGCCTTTACGAATGTAGTGTCCTTGTAATTGTTCATTGCAGAGGAAATTAGACCTTCTAGCATCGATTCGCAGGAGTCTTCTCCAACAGGTGAAACCCTAGTGAGAAGCTCCTTCAATTCTTTTTTGCTGAGGAAAGGGATGAAGTTGAGGACATGTTTTTCTTCTTACTCGGTCCATGGAGCTGTTTCTAGAAACCTTACACAGGATCCAACACAATCCTCGAAGAAGAGCTTGAGAGCCACAGAGAGGAGATCGAGGGCAGTGGAGGCGCTGTCGATGGCGGTGGCTAAGTCATTGGTGTAAAGAAGCTCGAGGATTGTGAGGTTCAATTAGATTGAGCTAGGTGTTAGTGAAACTCTGATGAGGTTGAGGCGAAGAACCTCATGGTCTTCATCAGAAGTGGTTGTGGCAGTAATAGAGGAGGGTTCTGGCTGAGGATAAAGGCTGACGTGGTAGATCTATTAATCAGATAACATGGTGTAGAAGTATTTGCAGCGGCGAAGGATGGCGGAGAGGAGATGTAATACCCTAGTTTTAAATAAAAAGAACTAGAGAATTTTTCAAACTAAAACGGGTGTCAGTTACTATTACTTGTCATTCCGGGTCTTGGATTTTACTAAGTCTGGACCCTACATGCCCTTGGAGGGCTATATAATAGAACCATGTTTTTGGGAGTAAAAGTCTCGGTAATTGTTCCCTAGAGAAAAATGAGTTAAAGAGAGATTTTTAATGGATTTTATGAAATCTTTAAACATGTCATTTTTAAATTACAAGTTTACGGAATTATAAAAATTTCCGGATTTGAACTAAAACCCAAAATCTAGATTTTTAATTGTTTGAATTTTGATTTTTCTAATATTTTATTTAAATCCAAATGGGAGGTATTCCCTTATTTACATTTATGTTTAAAAGTCAATAGGAAGTAAAATAAGAAATGTGAATAAGTGGGTGTTGAGATGACACAGTCCAATACATATCAGTATTGAAATTGTAGCTCAAGTTGATAGAAAAACCTTTCTGGTGAGCTACAGCAGTCAGGTAAACAATAAGGCAGTGGGGGAGACGAATTTTATACTCTCTGGTGAGCATTACAGGAGTCAACATAGTTATAAAAACCCCGGTTTCAGGTCTAAAACCTTCATTTACACAAAAACACCTCTCCCCCTCCCTCTCAAACATGAAAATACCGCCTCCTAAACCTGTTTCACTCCAAAAACTCCATTCCCTTCCAATTTTATCAAGTTTAACTTGGATTTTCCATCTCCTAAGCTTAAAGGTATGTCATTCTAGTAGTTTTGCTTCTTTTATTCCTTCACTCTCTCATGTTCTTAGGGTCTTGGTAATATGTTCTCATGGTTTTCATGCCATGCTGCTTTTCTACCATAGGTTAGAGTTAAAATTTAGTTAGTTAGAGGTTTTAGATATTAATCTAGCATATTATGATTGTTATAGCAAATATTAGTGTCATTCCTACTTCTTAGAGTTTTGTTGGTGTTATTCCTTCACTGTTCACCCATCCAAGTGAGTAGGTATCCATTTGCGATCTCTATGTTCTGTATTAAAGTTATTTTCATAAAAATATAATTTACTGCTTGATTTTTGATAAATACTATATATGGATTTGAAGTTTACTGTTGGAACATATGTTTAGAATTGTGGATTTTAGAGCATGAAACTGGCTTCTGAGAAAACTCATGGGACCATATTTGTTGTACCAATTTTATATAGAATTGATGATTTATGTAACTGTTAGAGATTTTTATAACCATTTCAATGGATTCTGGAACGGCCTTATGTATATGATGTAGTTTTATACCTAGATATGAGACTTAGAGAAAATAGAGGAATTGTGGTTTTAAACTTTGATAGTTTGAATTGTGTTTTTGATAACCAGTTAAAAATGGATTTTAGAGCATAAATCTTTATGATGTTCATGATAGCTGACGGCTACATACTTTGCAGAGGCTTGAAATCACAATGTCCACAAAGAGTGACTATTTGGGTATGATTTCATAGCCATCAATATGCTAAGGTCAGGATGTTAGAATCAGATGGATTCAGAGCTCACAGAGAACTAAAATGTTTTAAAGGTTTTACAAGTTATAAGCCCACGAGGGGCATGTCATGTATGTAACAGAGAAGCCCACAAAGGGCAACCTCATAAATCAGAGCAGAGACTGGAACCTATTTAGGTGTCCAAATCTAGTTATTTAAGAACCTCAAATCAGAGCAGAGACATGGTTCATGAGAAACCATTCAATCATTAATTAGGGGCTCTTGTTCACGAGGAACTAAGTACCTACAGATCAGAGCAGAGATATTATTTTAACATGGCTAACAAACATAGTCACATATCAGAGCAGAGACATGATTATACTATGATTGATAAACATTACTATTCTTCTAGTAGTTAAGGAACTTTAAGTTTATATGTTCTTTATGATTTTTATGAAGTTATGATTAAATACACATATGTAGATATGTATGATTATGTATCATCTTTGAGTTTTATTGTAACTATTATGAACTTATACACTATTTTCTTAGTGTCCCATGAAAAAGGGTTTCAGGTGAGAGCTCACTCACTGAGTTTTTCCATAAAAACTTACCCCTCTCTTCCTTCCTCTATTTACAGATACAGAAGCGGCTACGGGTCCTTCCCAACCACCCCCGTCTCAGCAACACTAGAGTCCCAGTGGTGAGCTTCACTTAGGTGAAGGGTTTATAGTTTTGTCTAGAATGCTCCAATACATTATAGACAGGAATGATAAAGCATGTTTATTTTTATTTTTATTTTTTTGCATATTATTATATTATTTTAGTTTGTATTAAAGAGTTTAGCACTTGTGAATATTTCAAATTATTGTAATATTGTATGATATCCTTTTATTATGGTATTATAATTAATAAATCAAATCAAATCATTCAAACATATTAACATTATTTTTCTATGATTGATTTGGCATATACTCCTTTGTCACTATATATATTTATATATTTATTTGTGTAATTCATCCTTTGTCATTATGGTACAATGATTTTTCTTTTTGCCGCGTTTCCTTGTTAATCGTGTTCTTGTGTTCTATGACAATTGTTCTATATTTGGAAATTTTGTTATTTAGTATAACATTTACATCTAAACCATCTATGGGATTAAAGCATTGTCTATTGCTCTATATGTTACTAGACTTTGAGAGAACGTTTCATCCCTTCTATTTCTTTTTCTTTTAATTTTTTATGATATTATATCTTATCATTTTCACAATGTTATCAGAGTAAGCCATAATAAAAATAACAACAAAAATTTTATTCTTAAAAGAAATAATTTTTAAAAATAGAGTCGCCACCAATTTTTATTCTAGCTAAAATTGAAAAACCTTTGGATTTAACAAAAATCGATCTTTTGAAAAAATTTGAGTTTAGGAATCTAATTATGATTAGAGAATGGTAGAAACTTAATCCCATTACACCCCAAATATGTCCATATAAATAAGGTTACCCTAAAGTTCATTATGCAAATTATAACTTAACAATATTTTTTTCCCCTTTGAAGTCACAAGTATATTAAAAAATTAAATTAAATTACAAAAAAGAAAATTAAATTAAAAAAGAGAAAAAAATTTAAAGAAAAATTAATTTTTGCTTTATAGTTATTGGCTACACCGACATATCTTCTAGTGTAATGAAGAACTCAAAATCTCATTTTTCTTATAGAAAATAAGTGTGTGTTGGGTGGATTTTATTAAAAACAAAATAAAAAAAGTTCACTTTTGCATAAGGCTCAGGATAACATATACTATACAATAAGCCCTTACATTCTTGTGAAACTTGAGTATGACAAGTTATACATCAATATCACAAATTGTTACATGGAATAAAAAATGTGTATGGATTGATTTTATTTGTGAAAATAATTTTTATAAAAAAAAATTAAAATCCACTCTTGCACATTATTTAGGATAATATAAACTATACAATAAACCCTTACTTTTTTATGAAACCTAAGGATAACAAATCATATATTAGTATCACAAGTTGTTGAGTGGATAAAAAAACATTTTTATAAAAAATTCTAAAATGATCAAACTCTTTTGTTGAAAAAAGAACCAAGACAACCTACATGAAAAATACTCTAGTTTACATGCCATTTCTGTGTCGTCTCTAGGTTGATCCAGAGAACAGTGAAGTCACTACAAGAAAGACTAAATTGGAATTGCTGTAGTTTAGTAGTGGAGACATGTATTTGTTATACTTAGGTGTATGTATATGTCTATAAACTTAACAAAGAATATATGTACATTAAAGCTCATAAAAGAGCTTCCTTTTATACTTGACTGTGTATTCAATAAATATTTTATTTCTTTGCTACATATTTTAATAGAATCATGACTTAGTTATTCCATAATACGATCGATCTTGTTATAGCTAATTAAGAAAGGTCCACTAATTTATAAGTAACAATTCCTAAGTATAAAGTATAATGTCATGACTTAAGGATAACGTTGTACTTGAGAGGTGTTACAATAATTCACTCACTACGTCCGTTAACTAACCTTTCTCCCTCCTTTTTCACAGTTGTAGGTACAGACATAGTTTAGTCACGTTCCAATAGCCCGCAACTGTCTCAGTGGTGAGCTTTACTTTGTAATAAGGCTTAGATTAGGATTTTGTTAAAATATAGTGCTCCAGTACATGTATAGACAGGATCCTAACTATGCTTTTATTTTCAAATTATATATTTAATTTCAGAGTTAGAAGCATCTATGTATATGTTTATAAATTTCAAGGATGGAATTGAAATTATAGATTTTGATTAGAATTATATCACAAGATAGAGATGAATTTGTGATTCAGTTCAAGTGTTAAATTGATTTTCAAGGTATAGTTAAAATGTTTTTAGAGTTTGTAATTCCAGATATCAAGTTTTGAATAAAAACTTAGATTGAGTTATGTTTTCAAAATGAAAAGTATGTTAGTTTATGTACTTAGAGAAAGATACGTCACTCAGAAGGCTTACGTAGGGATCAAATTTTTTACACGTCGGTCTTGTTCTCAAATCAAGTCGTGAGAGAAAAAATCATAATTATTTTTACAAATGCTATGAATTTCATTTACATTATCTTAAAGTTTATTCATTGCTCATTTATCATTATTTCAAAATGAATCCTAGTAATCACTTTAGCAAAATTTGAAAAAAAAAACACGGATAAATATAATAATTCTTTGAGTAACTTCGAGCAAATCATATGATAGATATTAATATAATTTAGAATATATGGATATTAATAAAATTAATCATATATAACTCAAAAAATTAATATATGATATTTTTTACTATAATTCTTAAATGTTTTTCTATGTTGATCTCCAATAACTACTATATTAATCATTAAATAATATTTTAACAGTTTTTTCCTATGTTGTCATCCAAATTTTATTCATTTTGGTAGTGCATATTTATTCATATGATTAGTTTATATATATATATATATATATAATCTCTGTTTCTTTAGTAGAATAATTTATATATGTATGCTCAGTTACATCCTAGTTTATATTTAAAATCTAAATTTTGATTTTAATGAATATAATTTGATATTTTAAATATTTCTCTTGTCTACTTTATATGATCATCTACTTTTTTAATAGATCATCCAGAATTGTACATATTTATTCATATAACAATATATATTATTCTACTAAGAGAAATAAAATCAGTAAATTAATACATATATAATTTGATTCAAAAAATTTATATAAAATTTAGTAGCTATTTAGATTATATAGATATAAATTAAATTTGAAATATGCAATTTGAAAAACAAATATAAGACTTTTTTGCTTTAATTATTAAATATTTATCTCTATTGATTCCCAATAATAATTGCCATATTTACTATAAATGACATTTTAAAGGTTTACCTTTTATAATTTCTATGCTGTCATTGGAATTTTTTTTTACCCCAATAATACATATTTTATTCAACAATTACAAACCAATTCTTGGAAAAGTTTAGGCACATGATAAATTATCCTCCAATGAGAATTTAATACATGATTATTTAAAATATATATATAGATCCCATTAAGATATCACTACTAAAAAAACGTGGGATATATATAACCATGAAGAAGTGGTTTAGTGGGCAGAGATAATATATATTGTCATCCAAATATATATTATCGGTTCCCACTTGCCTAATTCATCTATTAACCTCTTCTAACTATGAAGAAGCGGCTTTTGAAACACAACTAGTGTTCCTGTTTTCAAAATTCGATGACTTGCTCTCATCCATGTAGTGCTGATACACGTATGATATAAATCCCCAAACAGCTAGCACCATAGAGATGGCATTAATCCCATGCATTCTGTCTTTGAAGAATATCACAGCCAAAATTGGAGCCAAAGGCACGCCCAAAACACTAATGGAATTAGAAAACAGTGATGACACCTCAAAAATCAGCCCCACACAACCAATAGCATAGAGTTGCCAATTTATGGCTGTGAAGCCCAGGTTGAGCACATAGGACACCTTACCCATTTCATACCCTTCCATTTCTTCATTCAAGCCACTCCACTCTCCACGAGCAAAGAATCCCACTAGAGTTGCAATTGTAGCAACAAGTGACTGATATATTATCAAATCCATGACCACTTTGAATGTTTCACCCTTTAGAACCTTCTTGAAAGCCAGTTACTGAAGGGAGAGGATTAGTCCATACCCAGCAGAAGCAGCAACTGCACATATGAATCCAATCACATACTTTCTCTTGGAGGCTTGTGTTTGATCTGATGAGTCAGGTTCGAACACAAGGAGTACTGAGGAAATTGTTAGAAGGACTACGGAGTTTATTATGTACGGTGTGAACTTGAGTGAGTTGAGGAAGTAGGAAAAGAGAGCATTGAAAGCCAATTCTGATGAGGAAATGAGTGAAAAGGTTGAGACAGGGAGGTAGCAGAGTCCAAGTGAGTATAACTAAGAATCTAAGGCCACAAGTAGGCCAAGGGAGACATAGACAAATGCTAGCGTTGAAGTAGATGGCTGATTTGGATCAACGTTGTTGTTGTTGTTGTTTCTGGTAGTGGGATCTTTGGGTGATAAGATGAAGTAAGCATTTTGGACTAGTGTTCCCATCCATTTGCTCTTGCCTCCTTTCTCATAGTACAATCTTCCTAGGAGTGTTGCAATTGACTGGGCCAGTAACACGAATGCAATATAGAGGGTTATTCTGAACCAACGATAGTATCTCTTTTTCTGATTGATTGAAGCTGATTGATTCACTTGGCCCGGAAGACTGTTATTCTCCAACGAGTTTGTTTCTCTGGCTTCATTGGCTACAGAAAAAACAAACTAAATGATCAATTTCACGAATCAGGTTAACCTATACTCCCATCGTTACTTAATATAGGCAGTTTGCACATCATGTGCAGAAATTAAGGTAATGGTTGGATCTTATTAATCTTTTGGAAAAAAACCTGATTATTATATGGAACAATTATGATTGTTTAACATTTTTGTTTTTTGCACAAAAATATCAGTGTGCTTAAAAGCTTCACCCGTTCACATGCAACAACAGTTGTTCATTAATTTCCTCATACTTACAGTAAACTAGAATTAAAAAAAAAAAATGGTGCATCACTAAGATGGAAATCTTACAAATCATCTCAATTTATTTGTTAACATGATGGTATCATATTGAATCCTCCTCGTTTGTTCAAGTCACCATTTCGGATGATATGACCTAAATAACACTCCAGAAATATTCTATCTCCATCTTTCTCATTAATAAAGCCCCACATTACCTAGAGATTTGACCTAAATAAACTTTACAAGTCTTGGAGTTGAGGTAGACAAGGGTTGTCCAAGATTTATAAAGCCTATCTAGGCCTTAGGCAATGCAGGACTTTAATATCCACCACTCTCCATCCTTCTTCCCGAACAACCGCATCGGCCCCTGCCTCCCATCCTTGCAATAAACGCATTTATTAATCTGTAAAAGCCAAAAAAAAGGAAAAAAAACACTCCAAACTCACATATAGTCACATTTTATAAGTAGTTAAGTACAATTAACAACCCACCAAAACACTTCCAGAATGAACATGAAACAATTATTTTGTTTAATAAAAAGAATAATGCCATGCCAATGCCAAATCGACAAAAGCAAAAGAACCTTTCAATTCGGTGATTGCGATTGCAGAGTATTTGGTCGAAGCCTCAGCAAACTAGTGGTGGAAGCAATGGCGTTGCCACTGTTATGGCTGGCTCGAAGCTTAAAGATTGGGAATTTCACATAATACAGGGCTGAGAGAGAGAGAGAGAGAGAGAGAGAGAGAGAGAGAGAGATGAAGCTGCAGTGAAAGTAGGAAGAGGGTGGAATACCTTCATCCTCCCTACTGATTACGTGTACATCATGAATGCCCACAAAGTAGAACCTTCTCCAAAGGTGAACTCAAGCGCTTAGGGGACAATGAAAGCATGTATTTCAATATTCATTGAAATACATGCTTTCATTATTAGCCATATATATCATCCTTTATCATGTCAATAATTATTTTGAGAAAAAAAATGTGGATATTTCTGTGCTTGACAAATAAAGGGTTTATTTAAGGGTTTGAAGGCCTACCTTAAAGAAGATGGGAATATTCTCCTCTTCTATCGAGAAGAAAATGCTCTGAGGATGAAGATGGGTGCAGAGAGGATGTGTATGCCATCGCCTACTATGGACCAGTTTGCGGAAGCTGTGATGAAGGATACTGTTTTAGCTAACAAACTTGTGGGTTCTATACAATACTGTCATTGCCATAAAACATTTTATTCCAAGAATAGTAGTTTGAATTGCTGTGGGTGGTGGGTGGTGTCAGGAGTGGGTGGAGGATGGAAAGTGATCATACACATGGATGGAGGAGAAGTGATATCTGAACACCTAAAAATGAGTGTCTGAAATAGACACCTACTTTTTAATCGTTGGATATGATAGATGTTAAGAATAAGTGGGGACATCCATCACATCTAATGGTTATAAAGTGGGTGTCTATTTCAAACACCCACTTTTGGGTGTTAAAATAGTTTTTTTTGGATGGAGATAACATATTCTTAGGATATTCTTTGTTTTTCTAACCAGTGTTATTTGAATTGATTTCATTGAAAAATTTTATATAATATAATATAATATAAGAATTTAATTATAAATTTTTAAATTTAGAAATTTAGTGAAAATTGGGTGAAATTATAAAAACCTATATAATAATTATATATGTTTTTAACATATATAACATATGGAAGCTGTTATTTTAATATTCATGTGAATGTAGATATCCATGATAGTGTAAGAGGAGTGGGAATAAGTTGAGAGAAAAAATAAATGGTGAAACCTTACGTGTCTTGTGAGTATGGCGTTTGAGAAAGTTGATATTATAATAACATTGTTATATAACATAACAGGTTACATAGTCTAATGATAGAGAATTGAGCGTATCCACATATTCTGTAAATAAGGTTATTCACATTTCAAATTTGATTTGCATCAAAACTCGTTTCTCATACACGAATTTGATCAAGTTAATTACAGAACCAATCTAAAGAGAAGACCAGACTAGCCAACTATGGTGACCGTAATGTGGAGTTTATATATGAGAAACATTAAAGATAAAATTATACTTATATTTTGTTGATTACCTAAATAAGAATTTATCTATGATGTATTATTATAAATGCAAATTTTTTAATGCTATAAATTAACTATATATTATTACTACATTCGATTAATGAAAATATGCAATTTATTCCAACGTAGAAAGGTACATCATGTGTAAAGGGAAATCATTTGGAAAGTTAGTATCTTACCAAATGTTTTATTCAGATGATTCAGTGCCAGAATTATGAATTAAACAATATAAATTTCATGTTTAAATATGAAATGCTTTACCAGAAAAGAAAGAAGTACCAAGAGACATGATACAAAATATATAACCAGAAAGAGATGAGCAGATTCTCGCTGTCAACTCCGATGGTAGCCAACTTCATCAGACAAATGAAAGCAAATATGCCTTCGATTTAAGAAGAACAATACCCAATCTTTGGATTAGCATCTTAACACAGCAACCACCTGGCCCAAGTGAGGCCCAAAATTCATTAACTCCAGCCCACATTGCAAAAGAGGCAGCCCATCATTCACATCACACAACACAGCAGCAAGATACGACTTACTCTCCCGTTATTTGTAAATATCAAGAGGAAGGTTGAGCTCCATAGTTTGATTAGGATTCTGTCTTATTTTATTTTCAAGTTAATACTCACTTTAGTCCCTCACATTTCACGCATGAGTCAATTTAGTCCCTAACTTTTAAAATGAGTCAATTTGGTCCCTCACATTTGCAATTGTGAGTCACTTTAGTCCCTCTGTCATGTGGGATCACTTTTAAAAGATGTTGACGGAAGGACGAAAATGACCCACAATTGCAAATGTGAGGGACCAAATTTACTCATTTTAAAAGTTAAGGACTAAATTGATTCACATATGAAATGTGAGGGACTAAAGTGATCATTAACTCTTTATTTTCTTGGCAAATCTGCTGTTATATGATATTCCTTTTCTTGCCACAACCTTGAACTATAAATTGACATTGTATCTACTTTTTGCATCCAAGCAAGTAACGTATTTTTCACAATTCTTCTGTACTTGTTTCTCCCAAAAATTAAAATCTTCCTGTTGTGGCATTTCGACTTCCAAATTGATATTTTCTCTTGATTTTTGTAAAATTCAAGAACGGATGTCGTTGAGGATGATTGGTTTGGCTAAAATGAAGAACGGACTCCATTACTTAGAAGTCAACAAGAAGCAAGCAACCCATTCTCCCCTTGCTAATATTGACTATGCTGTTTCCAGCAACACCAACCCATCAAATTTATAGTATTTTATGCCTGTTCATCTCTCCGAAAGTCATCTTAAAATTTTGTGTCAATCTTATCGTTTTATTCCCAAAAATGTTTATGGCACATGTGATGTTTGTCATTTAGCAAAGCAAAGAAAACTATCTTACTCACCTAGTTTGAGCAAAGCATCCAAAATATTTGAGCATGTTCACTTGGATATTTGGGGGCTATTTTCAACACAATCTGATCTATACATGGTCATAAACATTTCTTAACAATTGTTGATGATTTTAGCCACTACATTTGGGTCATTCGATTAAAAACAAAGGCGGAAGTCCAACCAAATATTATCAACTTTATCACCCACGTTGAAAACCAATTCGATATTAAGAATGCATTCGCATTGACAATAGACGTGAATTTTTCTTAAAAGATGTTCTCAAACTCAAAGGCATTTTACATCAAACAAGTTGTGTTGCGAAACCTCAACAAAATGGGAGAGTTGAATGTAAATATTAACATATTTTAAATGTTGCCCGTGCATTAATGTTTCAATCTTATCTACCAAAATATTTTTGGTCCTATGCCATTAAGCATGTTGTTTACCTTATTAATCGATTACCAACATCGGTCCTTGCAAACAAAACCCCTTTTTAACTTCTTTTTACTAAATTTCCCGATTTCACCAATCTCAAAGTTTTGATTGCTTATGTTATGCATCTACACATGCTTCTCATAGACAAAAATTTGATCCTCGTGCATGAAAAGGTGGTATTTTTCTAGAAATATCAATATGGGGTCAAAGGATTTATCATTTTTAATATTGGCACTAAAGAGATCTTTCTTTCACAAGATGTTTGTTTCAAAGAGATGATGATGCCATTCCTTCCCCAAAATCATTCCCCTGTATTTATTAACTCCAGGCCTTCCATTCGCATTGGTCCCATATTACCAAGTGTTGACTTAGCCCAACCTAATATCGACCCCTTCCAACCCAACGAGACTTAGGCCACCCAACCATCAACCCCATTTCAGCCCAACGTGAATTGTTCCACCCTCACACCCATTGTCTCCTTCCTCTGACCCACCAAACCCAAACACACTTGCCATTGAACCTTCTTCACCCATCATGCCTTCACCTTCTGATTCCCAGTCCCCCACCTTTACTTCTTTTCCCCCTTTGTATCGATCAACACATCCCTCCAAAACCCTTTCCTATATGAACAACCACTTACGTAATACTTCCCTTCTTTTGCCCATTGACTCACCCTCAAGGTGTACCTATGCACTCATTTCTATTCTTGCTTTCTTAGTCATCATCAGTTCTCTTCTTCCCACAACTCTTACATCATGTCTCTGTTTGCTGCATAGTTACAAAGAAGACAGTGCTCATGATTGTTGGCGACAGGCCATGAAAACTGAGATAAAAGCGCTTGAATTGAACCATAACTGGAAAATTGCAGACATTTCTCCCAATGTGAAACCCATTGGTTACAAATGGGTATACAAGATCAAGCAGCGTCCTGACAGATCTGTGGCGCTACAAGGCATGCCTTGTTGCAAAGGGGTTTGATCAAATCGAAGGTATCGATTATTTTGAAACTTTTTTCTCTAGTCGTCAAATTGGCCACTATTCATGCCGTTCTTGCTTTGGCCTCCATTTATCATTAGCATGTTTAGCAATTTGATATCAATAATGCTTTCCTTCATGGCGATCTCTCTGAAGATTTTTATATGTGAATTCCTCCATGTCTCTTTGCTCTTGTTTCGGCAAAGTGTTGTAAGCTACTCAAATCCTTATATGGTCTAAAACAAGCTAACCTACAACGATATGAAAAGCTATCTTCTTTCCTCTTATCATGTGGGTATCAGTAGGATCAAGCAGATCACATTGTGTTAACTGGTGATTTTCTTGTGGAAATCAACCACATTAAAGCAGCTTTAAATTCTAAGTTTCGCATCAAGGATCTTGGCATTTTAAAATATTTTCTTGGTATTGAAGTTGCTTACTCTGAGACTGGAATTTATCTCTGTCAATGCAAATATTGCCTAGATCTTCTCAATGACTCTAGCTTATTAGCCTGCGCTATAAGCCATCTTCTATTCCCATGGATCCTGCACTTTGTCTTAGTACTAATTCTAGACATTTGCTCTCTAATGTGCTTTCTTATTGACGCTTGATTATACTCGGCTCGATATTGCCTATGCAACTCAACAATTGATTCAACTCATGTCTCAATCTACTGCTTCTCATTTTCATGCTACTGTCCGCATTCTGAAATATCTCAAGAGCTACCCTGCTCAAGGTTTGCTTTTCTGCAGAGATTCATCACCCACTTGGATATTGGGTTTTAGTGATGTTGATTGGGTACGTTGTGTTGATTCAAGAAGATCTATCATGGGCTACTGTTTTTTCATTGGTGGTTCTCTCATATCTTGGAAGACAAAGAAATAAAGCAGAGTCTCTAGATCCTCATCTGAAGTTGAATATTGGCTATTACCACTTCTATAAGTAGGTTACAATGTTGTCTCATCTTTTGAATGATCTTCGTATTTCTTATTCTCGACCTCCTGTTTTATACTGTGATAATCAAATTGCTTTGTATATTACCGCCAATCCTGTTTTGCACGAACATACCAAGCACTTAGAGATTGACTATCATTTTGTGCATGAGAAAGCACAAGCTAGTTTAATGCAATTACTTCCTATTTAATCGACAAATTAGCTGGCTGATATTTTAATGAAAGCCCTTCCACCACATCGATTTCATAACTTTATATCCAAGCCTGGGATGGTGAATCTTTTTCACCCTCCACCTTGTGTTAAAATAGCAACCAACTGACCCAACCTGAGGCCCAAAATTCATTAACTTCAGCCGACACTACAAAAGAGGCAGCCCATCATTCACATCACACAACATAGCAGCAAAGATATGACTTGCTCTCCCATTATTTGTAAATATCAAGAGAAAGGTTGTGATGACCGTTTAAAAAAAAAAAATTAAGTGAGGACCACCGTGCACCTTAAGTGGTATAGACCACCATAGACTTCTCTCTTCCTCCTATCCTGATTCATTTTCCCGAAGCCCCTCCCCCCCTTCGTTTCTTCTTCTTCTTCTCTTCTCTATTCTCTTCTCCCTCCACTCTTTTCTTAATTCTTCTTCTTATCTTCACAAATAAATATCACCACCACCTCCATCATCATCATC
Source organism: Dalbergia cultrata (assembly GCA_031216105.1). Lineage (NCBI taxonomy): Eukaryota > Viridiplantae > Streptophyta > Magnoliopsida > Fabales > Fabaceae > Dalbergia > Dalbergia cultrata. Next base: position 20,126,335 of record CM062353.1, on the reverse strand, counting down.
TCCTCCTCCTCTTCATCATCTTTTCTCTCTTTTCCTCTCCTTTACTCCATTTTTCTCTCTAACTCCATTAGAGAGAATTGAAGATTTTAGAAGCTTTGGGAGTGATTTTCTTCACCAATTATACTCTCCAAGTGGTAAGTAAGCTTCTACCATACTCCATTTAAATTATTGAAATTTCTAATTATTTTAGGATATTGTTAGGTTTCTTAAACCCATGAATTTGGGGATTTTAGTGAATTAGAGTTAATTGATATTAATTGATAGTGTAATTAGCTCACAAATATTAATATTGTCTTATTCCTAGAGCGATAGAGCAATCGGACGACAATACTTGAGTTGGTGGCATCAAAGGCATTGTTCTTCGGTTCTTTTAACCAGTAATTGTGAGTAGATAGTGTATATGTAGGTTACTTTATGCATGATAAACAATATAAAATTATATAAAGAGCTGAAAGTATGTTGTTATAGAAGAAAATAATTTATTTATTGAAAATGAGGCTTTATGTTTGAAGTAAAAAAAAATATTTAATTAGAGGCCATTATGTGATTGTTAGTCTTATTAAAATATTTTTGGTTGAAATGTGATAAATATTGCATTTTAGAACATTTTATATCAATTATTGAATTTGAGTATATTTTATGTCCAATGTATTTCATATAACATGAGAATGGAATTTGTGTTGGAAAGTATTCTGGAAGTGGAATGTGCATGATTTTGAGTTAAATTGGGGGAAAATTCCTAGTTAGAACCTGTAGTTAACAGCATGGACGTTAGCCTCGGTGCACCGTGAGAAAACTCTAGTTAGCAGGAGGGATACTAACCCACACATAGCTGCAGCTATGTCTGGATTTGTATATGGCTATGGGCCAACTCTAGTTAGCAGGAGAGATGCTAACCCGTACATGACTTTTGTCATGTCTGAATTTGTATGGCTACGGGCCAATCATGTATGGACTTATTATTGTTCTACTTTGGATAATTCCCCATTATATTTGAAATCATGTGATTATGTAAAGTTATGTTTTTAAGAAATCTCATGTTATAGCTATATGTACATTATTAAGTTTATATTGTTCTATGATTGTATTTAGTAAACTATGGATATCCTATCTCTCGCTGAGTTGCAAAACTCACTCCGTGTTATCCATTTTTTTTTCAGATACAGGTGTTGGTGCTGGTTCTAGTTCTATTCCTCCGGCTTAGCCATAAGTGCATTTCAAGTTGGTGAGCTTTCTTAAGAAGGCCTTTATGTTAGAATCTTATTTTGTCTAGTTTGTCAGTTGCTCCATGTGTCAGAGGCAGGGTCCTCGGACTTATGTTATGTTTATGTTTAAGAAGTAATGACTTAGTTGTATAAACTATGTTATGGAAATGAATTGTGAACTTAATTTTGTATTATGTTTGAAACATATATTGAGACATCATTATGTGCTGGAAGGGCGCATTCTGAGAATGCTTGATGCCCATTTGCTGGAATTTAAATTGTAAATATTGCAGGTTATATTTCAATTTGGGGAATGTTCGAAAAACAGAGGAAACTCTGTCCGTTTTTCTGAAAAATTTGGTGTTTCAAGGCTTGCTAGGGAAGGTGTTCCCTATGCGCCGGTCAAGGCCTAAGTGGGTCGTGACAAAGTTGGTATCAGAGCTTTAGGTTTCCCTGTGTAATATGGAGCAAGTGTCCTTTAGTAGAGTCACGATTGTGTAAATGGTTGCCGGCCCATTTTCACAAAGCGCGACTCTATCAAAGGCCTATTAGGAATGTCTTATGAGTCTATTTTTGAATTGTCTAGTCTTATGTCATCTTTATTCTAAAATTCCTTCCTGTGTTCAAATTATTAGGTACGATGCCTCCTAGAAAGCGTCAACGTAATGTAAGGCTAGAAGATTATGATGCCTCCGATGTAGAGCCCGATCAATCTCATCTTCTACCTGGACAAAGAAGGCGAGGCCAAGTTGGAGGCCGTAGAGGTCAAGGTCCGGCGGGAGGCCGTAGAGGTCAAGGCCGGGGTGGTGGACGTATAGGTACTGGCTGGGGTAGAAGTCGTAGAAGGACGACAAGAGCCGAACCTGAACCTGAATCTGAGTCCGAATCTGAACCTGAACCTGAACCTGATCAGGGTAATACAGCAGGCCCTCAAGGCCAACCGGTTGATTTTGATGCCCCGATGTTGGGTATGCAACAAGCCATTGACAACTTGGTGGTAGCTTTAACCCAACATGCAAGAGATAGAGCCCAACCACATGATGAACCTGCCCCTGGTGCTCAAAGAAATGCCCAGCCTTTTGGACGTGAAGAAGTGTGTATTGAAGCATACCTTCGACTAAATCCACCTACTTTCACAGGAGACTCTGTAGATGAAGATCCACAAGAGTTTTTGGATAGATCAAAGAGAGCTCTTAGGGTTCTCCGATGTGAAGATAGCAGAGCGGTGGATTTTGTATCTTATAATCTTCAAGGCACCGCAACACACTGGTATGAATCTCTGTTAGAAGAATATGTAGCTAATGGGAGACCGCCACCAACATGGGAAGAATTTTCGCAAGCCTTCAGGGACAGATTCTTTCCAAACAATAAAAAAGAGAGACTTGCCAATGAATTTGAGAAATTGAAACAAACTCCTGGAATGTCAATAAATGAATATGCTACTGAGTTTACTAGGCTATCTAGATTTGTACCACATTTAATTGTGAGTGAAGTAATGAAAGTGCGAAGATTCATCAAAGGGTTGAGAGAACCATTATGCACTAACCTGCTTCCTGAAGTAGGAAGAATGCCTTTTGCTCAAGTGGTAGATGTTGCTTGTGCTATGGAGACGACAAGAGAAGAAAATAGAGCTACAAGGGAATTAGCTAAGAAACCTAAGATGAAAGGAACTTTTTCAGGAGGTTCTAGCTCAAGAGGAGGTTACACCACTCCAAGACAACATCAGGAGTACTCAGGTAGAGCCACATCTTATGTACCCACTCCTATCAGCACATCTGGCTCTAGATCTTATTCTGTTAATCAGTCTCAAGGGAGCATCCAAGGCTCCGGGCAATCAGGTCCAATAAGGCCATTGTGCAAAACATGTGGAAAGCACCACTTTGGAATTTGTCATGAGAATAGATGGGCATGTTACGGTTGTGGACAAACAGGTCACTTCTTGAGAGATTACCCACGCTCAAGAGAGGTTCAAAGTCCACATTTAACCCATCAAGCAATACAAGGATCATCTCAATCAGCCCATTCCTCAAGGGGTTCTTTTGGTTCTAGTGGTAGAGGCCCAGGTGGCAGAGGGTTAGGCCAAAGAGGCAGAGGTCAAGCACGACTATTTGCTATGACACGACAGGATGCTCAGGCATCCAATGCAGTGGTTATAGGTATACTCAAAGTTTGCTCTTTTGATGCACATGTTTTATTTGATTCAGGTTCTACACATTCATATGTATCTTCGTATTTTGCATCTCGCTTTGGCGAGCAACCTGGGTTGTTGGAAAATCCATTTTGGGTTAGTACTCCAACGGGCGAATTTTTGTGGATCCAATTGGTATTTCGATCTTGTGTTGTTAGTGTGAATGGTGTAGATACCTTAGCTGATCTGAAATTACTGGAGATGGTTGACTTTGATGTTATTTTAGGCATGGATTGGTTATCTCCTTATCATGCCAATGTCGATTGTTATTCCAAGGTAGTGAGGTTTAATATTCCAGATGGTCCATCTTTTGTGTTTAAAGGGAATAATTATCTTACTCCAGCTGCATTGATCTCATCCATGAGTGCTTTACACTTGATAAATAAAAGCAATCAGGCCTTCCTTGCAGTGGTTAAGGATGTTGAGGCTGAAGTGCCTAACATTGATCAAGTCTCTGTGGTCAGAGAGTTCCCAGATGTATTTCCAGATGAATTACCAGGATTGCCTCCTGAAAGAGAGATAGAGTTTAGTATAGACTTGGTTCCAGAAGTTCAACCTGTATCCATTCCTTCTTACCGTTTGGCTCTTGCAGAATTAAGGGAGTTAAAGGATCAATTACAAGATATGTTAGAGAAAGGTTTCATCCGTCCGAGCACATCCCCGTGGGGAGCTCTGGTATTTTTCGTGAAGAAGAAAGATGGTTCAATGCGACTATGTGTAGACTATCGGCAACTCAATAAACTCACTGTGCGTAATAAGTACCCATTACCACGAATTGATGATTTATTTGATCAGCTTCAAGGAGCTTCTTGTTTCTCAAAAATTGATCTTCGCTCTGGGTATCATCAATTGAGAGTCAAAGATGAGAATATTCCTAAGACAGCCTTTCGTACCCGTTATGGGCACTATGAATTTTTGGTGATGTCCTTCGAGTTGACAAATGCTCCAGCTGCTTTTATGGATTTGATGAATCGTGTGTTCAAACCCTTCCTAGATCACTTTGTAATTGTCTTTATCGATGATATCTTGGTATATTCCAAGAGTATGGAAGAGCATGAGTGCCATGTAAGAGCTGTATTGCAAACTTTGAGAGATCACAAGCTTTATGCCAAGTTCTCTAAATGCGAATTTTGGCTTGATCAAGTGGCTTTTCTTGGTCACATTGTATCCAAGGATGGGATTAAGGTAGATCTGAATAAGATTGAAGCTATCCAGAAATGGCCGCGACCCACTTCAGTTACTGAGATTCGTAGCTTTCTAGGATTAGCAGGCTACTACCGTCGGTTTGTTAAGGATTTCTCAAGAATTTCTGCACCATTGACTAAGTTAACTCAAAAGAATGTGAAGTTCCAATGGTCAGATGCATGTGAGGAAAGTTTTCAAACACTGAAGGCTTGCCTAACCTCAGCACCTGTACTTGTCCTACCTTTTGGTTCTAGAGGTTTCTCAGTTTACTGTGATGCTTCTCGAGTAGGACTTGGTTGTGTTTTGATGCAACACGGTCGAGTTATTGCTTATGCTTCTTGGCAGCTTAAGAAGCATGAACAAAACTATCCTACTCATGATTTAGAGATGGCGGCAGTAATCTTTGCTTTAAAGATTTGGAGACATTATCTTTATGGTGAGACTTGTGAGATTTACACCGACCATAAAAGTCTAAAGTACATATTCCAACAAAAGGACTTAAACCTGAGGCAACGAAGATGGATGGAGTTGCTTAAGGATTATGATTGCACCATCTTATACCATCCTGGTAAAGCGAATATTGTAGCAGATGCCTTGAGTAGAAAGTCTATGGGTAGTTTGGCTCATATTGCTCCTGTAAGGAGACCGTTAGTGGATGAAGTTCACAAGCTTGAGGCTAGTGGTGTTCAATTCGACTTAGGGGAGTCTGGGAAGTTTATGGCTCATGTAAGAGCCTAGTCATCCTTCTTGGAGCAAATTAAGAAGCTTCAAAACGAAGATCCTAGACTGCTTAAGCTGTGAGATAATGTCAAAAGTGGGGCAACCTCTGAGTTTACAATAGATCAAGAAGAAGTGCTTCGATTTGGTAATCGACTATGTGTACCCAATGCTGGAAATCTTAGAAAGACCATTTTAGAGGAAGCTCACAATTCTCGGTACTCTATACATCCAGGCTCAGCTAAGATGTATCAGGATTTGCAGCAATTATATTGGTGGGAAGGCATGAAAAGAGATATTGGTGATTTTGTGTCCCGTTGTTTGGTGTGTCAGCAAGTTAAAGCTGAACATCAGAGACCTGCAGGATTGCTTCAACAGATAGAAATACCTGAATGGAAATGGGAACGGATCACTATGGACTTTGTGACAGGGTTACCTCGCACCATAAAAGGGTTTGACTCTATATGGGTCATAGTGGACCGTATGACCAAATCAGCTCACTTTCTTCCAGTGAAGACCACCTATCGGGCTCCTCAGTATGCTCAGTTGTATATTGATGAGATTGTCAGACTTAATGGAATTCCGATTTCCATTATATCTGATCGTGGAGCCCAATTTACGGCTCGATTCTGGAGAGCTTTCCAAGAAGCTTTAGGAACTCGACTTGATCTTAGTACAGCTTTTCATCCTCAAACGGATGGACAATCTGAAAGAACCATCCAGATTCTGGAGGATATGCTCCAGTCATGTGTATTGGACTTTGGTGGGAATTGGAGTAGTTATATACCTCTTATAGAGTTTTCGTATAATAATAGCTACCAAGCCAGCATTCAGATGACACCTTTTGAGGCCCTGTATGGGAGGCGTTGTAGATCTCCCATAGGTTGGTTTGAAGTTGGTGAAGCAAAGATGCTAGGTCCTGACCTTGTACAAGAGTCTCTTGATAAGGTTCGTTTGATCAGAGAACGACTCTTAACTGCTCAGAGTAGGCAAAAATCCTATGCGGATCATAGAAGGCATGCCTTAGAGTTCTCTGTGGGAGAACATGTCTTTCTTCGAGTTTCCCCTATGAAAGGAGTTATAAGATTTGGCAAGCGAGGAAAGCTCAACCCTCGTTTCATCGGCCCTTTTGAAGTTTTGGATAGGGTTGGTGCAGTGGCATACCATCTAGCATTACCCCCTGAATTATCCCTGGTTCATCCAGTGTTCCATGTCTCTATGCTTCGAAAGTATATTCCCGATCCGTCTCATGTAATCTCTCCTCAAGTGATCCAACTTGATGAAAAATTGTCCTATGAGGAGGAGCCAGTGGCTATTGTTGACCGCCAGGTGAAAAAGCTTAGATCTAAGGAGGTGGTGTCAGTGAAAGTGGTTTGGAATAACCATTCTAAAGAGGAAGCGACTTGGGAAGCGGAAAAGGCTATGCGAGTCAAATATCCGCATTTATTTAATTCTTGAGATGTGTCTTATCTCTTGAGATGTGTCTTATCTCCAAATTGTTGGAAATTCGGGGACCGAATTTCTTAAGGGGGGAAGACTGTGATGACCGTTAAAAAAAAAAAAAAATTAAGTGAGGACCACCGTGCACCTTAAGTGGTATAGACCACCATAGACTTCTCTCTTTTTCTTTATCTTCTCTCTTCCTCCTCTCCTGATTCATTTTCCCGAAGCCCCTCCCCCCCTTCATTTCTTCTTCTTCTTCTCTTCTCTATTCTCTTCTCCCTCCACTCTTTTCTTAATTCTTCTTCTTATCTTCACAAATAAATATCACCACCACCTCCATCATCATCATCTCCTCCTCCTCTTCATCATCTTTTCTCTCTTTTCCTCTCCTTTACTCCATTTTTCTCTCTAACTCCATTAGAGAGAATTGAAGATTTTAGAAGCTTTGGGAGTGATTTTCTTCACCAATTATACTCTCCAAATGGTAAGTAAGCTTCTACCATACTCCATTTAAATTATTGAAATTTCTAATTATTTTAGGATATTGTTAGGGTTCTTAAACCCATGAATTTGGGGATTTTAGTGAATTGGAGTTAATTGATATTAATTGATAGTGTAATTAGCTCACAAATATTAATATTGTCTTCTTCCTAGAGCGATAGAGCAATCGAACGACAATACTTGAGTTGGTGGCATCAAAGGCATTGTTCTTCGGTTCTTTGAACCAGTAATTGTGAGTAGATAGTGTATATGTAGGTTACTTTATGCATGATAAACAATATAAAATTATATAAAGAGCTGAAAGTATGTTGTTATAGAAGAAAATAATTTATTTATTGAAAATGAGGCTTTATGTTTGAAGTAAAAAAAAATATTTAATTAGAGGCCATTATGTGATTGTTAGTCTTATTAAAATATTTTTGGTTGAAATGTGATAAATATTGCATTTTAGAACATTTTATATCAATTATTGAATTTGAGTATATTTTTTGTCCAATGTATTTCATATAACATGAGAATGGAATTTGTGTTGGAAAGTATTCTGGAAGTGGAATGTGCATGATTTTGAGTTAAATTGGGGGAAAATTCCTAGTTAGAACCTGTAGTTAACGGCAGAGACGTTAGCCTCGGTGCACCGTGAGAAAACTCTAGTTAGCAGGAGGGATACTAACCCACACATAGCTGTAGCTATGTCTGGATTTGTATATGGCTATGGGCCAACTCTAGTTAGCAGGAGGGATGCTAACCCGTACATGACTTTTGTCATGTCTGAATTTGTATGGCTACGGGCCAATCATGTATGGACTTATTATTGTTCTACTTTGGATAATTCCCCATTATATTTGAAATCATGTGATTATGTAAAGTTATGTTTTTAAGAAATCTCATGTTATAGCTATATGTACATTATTAAGTTTATATTGTTCTATGATTGTATTTAGTAAACTATAGATATCCTATCTCTCGCTGAGTTGCAAAACTCACCCCGTGTTATCCATTTTTTTTTCAGATATAGGTGTTGGTGCTGGTTCTAGTTCTATTCCTCCGACTCAGCCATAAGTGCATTTCAAGTTGGTGAGCCTTCTTGAGAAGGCCTTTATGTTAGAATTTTATTTTGTCTAGTTTGTCAGTTGCTCCATGTGTCACAGGCAGGGTCCTCGGACTTATGTTATGTTTATGTTTAAGAAGTAATAACTTAGTTATATAAACTATGTTATGGAAATAAATTGTGAACTTAATTTTGTATTATGTTTGAAACATATATTGAGACATCATTATGTGCTGGAAAGGCGCATTTTGAGAATGTTTGATACCCATTTGCTAGAATTTAAATTGTAAATATTGCAGTTTATATTTTAATTTGGGGAATGTTTGAAAAACAGAGGAAACTCTGTCCGTTTTTCTGAAAATTTTGGTGTTTCAAGGCTTGCTAGGGAAGGTGTTCCCTATGCGCCGGTCATGCCCTAAGTGGATCGTGACAAAGGTTGAGTTGTGAATTTGATTAAGATTCTTTCTTATTTTATCTTCTTGACAAATCTACTGTGGTATGATATTCCTTTTCTTGCCACGATCTTGTATTATAAATTGACATTGTATCTACTCTTTGCATCCAAGCAAGTAACGAATTCTTCACAATTCTTCTGTACTTGTTTCTCCCTAAAATCCTAATCTTCCTGATATATCTCTTTATACCTCCAAAACCAAAATTTCTCTGCAATGTATGTGATCTTCACTTTTTGTAAACCATTCCAGCCATTATATTTTTATAATTTTTTTTACCAATTTCCTGTATTGAAGACAACATTATTTGGCATACCCTACAGCAATTCTATGCCTTCTAGAAAAACAAATAATATATAAAAGTCAGAATAGATTTGGGATTAAAAACAAGGTTTATCTAGTTAACATCCTGAGAACACTTGTAAAGAAATATAAAATTAGTGAATTTTAATAGGAAAAATTAAACTTTACAATCTTTCAATATTTTGAATATATGGAAATAACCAAAATTTTTCATTTTTGTCTCCGCGAGTATCCGAAAACCGTTTGTTAGCAAAATCTTTTAACACAAGTCCAAAATTAAAATCCAGGAACAACTGGCCGCTTTTACTACAAGCATGCATGTCCTTATCTTCGGGATTTGTTCAACTTAAATCCTCAGTCAGCACCAAATCTATTCACATACTACATTCAAATAAATGCATCCGTTTGCTAGTTCTGTTAAGATGTATCATAAACAATGAATACCTTCATTTTCCAAAGCTACACTTATACATGTGCATAAATTGTACGTACTTGGCAGAGCAAAGGATGTATGCTACTCTGATAACTCTACAAGGGAAATTGGCATTTTCAACTGTTCTCAATAATTAAAATATTAATAAAAGCATTGTAAAAAAATAATTTCTACATAAAATTGTTATTGAAAATATTGATAAACTTTTATTGACAATTAGTAAATGTAAAAAACATCCAAAAGATATATTTCAACATATATTAATTATAAATAAAAGTTTATTATTATTTTCAATAGTCATTCTATATCGAAATTATTTTTTTTTACAATACTTTTATTAACACTTTAATTATCGAGAACCATTGAAAATGACTATTTTTTTTTGTAGTGTAATGCTATTCCAACAGCAAACTTTCTTAAACATCATTTTCACAAAACATATAGATTTTACCATTTATTTTTTCTTTCAATTTATTCTCTCTCTATCACTCGTCTTTCATGTGAGTGTTGAAAAACATTTTCCATCCTACTCAGAAAGAGAGCGATGGACAGCTATTTCCCGCGAAGAGATAGGATTTGGGGGACCAGAAGATACTGTGTGTTCTCCTACACGGATCGAACAGGCTTGATTTGACTTGTAAGATGAAAGTTCACGTATACTTGATTGTTTTATTTTGTATTTGAAAACGCGTAAATACAAATGTACATCGCTATTTGTTCTAACGTTGAAAATTATACATATGTTTGCTTATATACATTGTTACTATTCTTCTTATAACAAGTTTTGTAAAGTTGTAATTGGCTGTGATTACTGATTATCTCGAGATGTTTGCCGTGAAGAAAATGACGTTTAATGAGAAACATATTATGATATCTATTAATGTAATACACTAGTGTTCAGTGACGAATACCAAAAAAGAAAAGGCAATGAAATAATTTTTATCTTACTATAAGATCAAACTTAATAACATATAATGGGACTAATACATATATATACATATATATATATATATATATATATATATATTCAAAAACTTCGGTGATGTATTTGTCCCCAAACCATTTTATAAGTAAATAATTTCCTATTTATATTAGAGTCATGCTAATAAGATTATAATTAGTTACGTAATTATTAATTAGTTAATTATATTACTCTATAAGTAGTTATTCTCTTCTATGACTCTTTAACTCATGGTTTTTTGTTGGGTTGAGTATTATAAGGTTATACTAGTAATGACCTTATTTAACTTGAGACTTGCTTTCTCTAAATGTCTATAATCTAATTGTCTGAATAAACGGAAAGAATTTTTTTTTCCAGAATTTATTTAAGCTAAATCAATATTATTGTTTAATTCAAGTAGGAGTGTATTTAAAGTTATAGGACGGTAATTGGTTTGCTAATAGAATTAGTCAAATGGTAACAAAATATTTCATGAGATCTATTATGGGCCTCTGAAAGATCTCTTGTAGATTTGGATGAGACTCTCGCAGATTTGGCTCTCAAGTGCAGGAGAAAGAAAGGTCATAAAGAAAAGGAACTCTAAAAATAACGTCAAGAATTCGGGAAAGAAAGATATAATAAGATTTTGTACATGACTACGAAATTGTCGCCTCTGAAGAAGCGTGTTATTCGAGAATGCTTGGCAAGAATCTACGGTTGTATTATGAAAATGATGATACTATGATTAATGCCCTAGTTGATAACCGTGAGGTTAATTAATGAGGTGGACAATAAGCAGAGAAAATTTCATGAAAGAAAAGGATACAAAAAAAAAAAAAAGACCTAGTTCTCTTGTTCTGCTTGTGTTTTGCGTTTTATTTTTTGAGCTTGAGTAGCCTCAGTTTCGTTTTTCACCTTTTTAGCCTTATCATTCTTTGAAGAATCTATCCCCACTATTTATTTTTAGGTTAAAATCTCACATCAGTTTCTCAGATGTATAACTGTGGGTAAATTAGCCTATTACATTTAGAAAATCTTATATTAGTCCATTAAATTTTATAACATGGGATAGTTTAGTTCCTCTATATAATTGTCGGATAAGTAGCATCCTATTAATTTACTTATGCCTAACGTTAGCTTATTTACATGTACTATTGGCTTTTATGATAGATCATACTTTGTTTCATTCTTTTAAATGAAGTTTAATTTTTTCATCTATTATCTCACCATAGCTTTCCGCTGAGAAAACAGATTTTGCTTTTTGCTCTATATAGAACAGATACATAAGAGAATTTCTTATTTACTATGAAAAATAACAATACACGTAAGCAAATTAACAAAATATATGGATATTTCTTTTAACAATTCAGACAACAATCTGACAAAGAGATTAACTTGTCCCTTTTTATAAAATTTGAGGGACTAATATAAGATTTTCTAAATTTAATTGACTAATTTATTCTCCATTGTAAACCTGAGTGACTATTTTGGGGTTTTAGTCATATTCTTAATATAAAATGAGTTACTTTTTTAGTGTATAGAGAAAGCAAAAAGCCAAAGAAAACCAAAGAACTAGAGACGCAAATGAACAACACCATAAGTAGGGGTGTTCATGACCCGTCTCGTCCCACCAATGCGGCCCACCCCGAAGTTCATTGGAACGAGTTTGGGTCATGAAATTTGACCTAGTATACATTTCAGGTCTGGTTCGGATCATACGTTGGGTTGGCCTGACCCAGTCTGAAATCAAATAATTCTTTAAGAGATATATACTTTTATAATAATTTATGAAAAATATAAGATTTTAAAGTTGAATTAATATATTTTACATAATTTGATATTATTTCTACATTGATATGGTTTATTTTGAAACCTGTATCATAAAATATCTCTAAAATTTTATTTCTTACTTATAAAATTTTATAACTTTACTATGTATAATATCTAAATTCTCGTATATTGTTTGAATGTCGGGTTAACCCCGTATGACTTGGGACATAGTCGGGTCATTATCGGGTCGAGTTCGAGTTTAAAAAATTAACCCGATCTAAAAATCGGCCTAAATTCGGGTCTTATCTAACCCGTTCCTCGTACACCTCTAACCACAAGCGTCAGCAGCGAGCAAATCCATCAAAGCAGGAAGAGGGCGAGATCCAGTGCTGGAGAGGTTACTGGTTAGCACCCTGTTTTGCCAGAAAACGTGTACAATGATTAACTTCCCTGAGAGTATGAGTAACAACAACATCCCACAAATAACTTAATTAAATATATAGTCAATAAAAAATGGTAAATAAAAATTATTTTTGTAAAAATGTCCTAGACTCGCAAATAAAGAGTATATTATTTATATATAGTATTTTATATTTATTTAATTTTAAATACTAAGAGGAGATGAAAGTAACTTTTTTCATTTTATAAAAATGTTAAGGATATTTTTTATATACCGTATATATTTTTTTCTCTCTTCTATTGCTTCTTATTTTTAGAGAAGCAACTTCCTATCTGTTGGTGGAAAAAATTGAAAAAAAAAATATATTTTTGTTTATTCCTAAATTTGTTAAGAAGCACAAATAAACACACCTTACATGTGATGGTCAGATAGATTATTAGAAATCACATATTGAGAATTGGACCAAAATATGATAACGTGATTAAACATATGTTAGTCTGATTACTTAGTCTATGATGGTAGAATAAGCTAAGGACAAGCTACTTTCTCCGTAAATATGTGTGTCTCTTAATGAGACATAACACCTTTAGTGTCAATATTTTCTCTTAATTATTATCCCTACCAAATTAACCTTCCTTAAGGGATATTAGGAAGAAAATCCTGTTACTGATGTATATATGCATGTGTGCTTATACTTTTTGCAACTTTTGAAATGCATTCTTCGTTATATTAAAAGTTTCAATGAAGCATCCGTGATCTAAAATGTTGTTAGGATACGCGATGCATTTGTATTTATTTAGGACAGTTAATTAAGGAGTAAGAAAAATGTCACTATAAATACCATATTTACTTTTCTATATAATACTGTGAAGTGAATAAATCTAGTGTTCTTATATAAATTTTGTTCTTAAGTTTCCTCCGAGCTCTTTCTGAAAAACATAGCCATAATTGGTTAACCAAACGACATCTTGGTGCAAAATGTAATTTTATTTAACATAGACATTTATTGTATAAATGAGCGTCAAATGTAGTAATGTGAGAGGTAATTATAATTTTGGGAAAATAATAGTTTATTCTCTTAAATTATAGACCAAATTGACTTCATTCCTTGAATTTTGAAAACGTGCAAATCGGTTCCTAACTTTTAGTAACTAAACAATTTGATTATACTGTCAATTGTTTTCACTATTGTTAACAGTAATAACATATTTTTAATAAAATTTATGATATTAACTTACATATTTTTATTTGTGACATCGGGCTGCACATGATTTAAAATTTATGCTAGAGTGTATTCATTTTTTTTTTTTTTGACAATGAAAGAAAATTTAATAGAAGAGAGTATTAACATAATTATAAAATATTAGGGATCAATTTATACGTTTTTAAGATTATAAGGTAAAGTGCATTTATGCTGGGCTTAGCCGTGTTTATTTTTTTTAAAAAAAGTGCACTTACCCTATAATTAATTGGGTGCTGCTCAGGTGCCACAAGCAGTCAATGTCTATGGTACCCAAATAGAAGTGGTTAAAAGGATATGCGTCATCTATCCAGGATGTGGGGTTTATTTCATTGCTCAAAAAGATTATATTACAAGGTGATAGTTAATAACGAAAGTTTACACTATTATTAAAAATAATAAAAATGGTAAAATATCACAGAAAAAGAAATTTGAGCAAAGAGCCAAAATGATCGTTAGTTTCATGTTATAAGCCGGAGTTGACCGCCGTCGGCCAGCGTTGATCGGCCGTTGAACGACGTTTTTCCTTTTTTATGTTTTTACCTAAATTTGGGTTTACCGAATTTAGTTTCTTTTTTTTTCTAATTCTTTTTTTCTTTTTTTAACTTTGAATTGAGTTCCTTTTTTTTTTTCTAATTCCTTCTTTTTTTTTCTTCTTTGTTTTTTTGTTCCTTTCTTTCCCTTTCTTTAAGTTTTTTTTTTTCTTTTTTTCACTTGAATTTGGCTTAACCGTTCCTTTTTTTTCTATTTTCTTTTTTGTACTCCAAATTCAGTTCTCTTTTTTTTCTAATTCCTTCTTTCTTTTTTTCCCTTCTTTCTTTTTTCTTTCCTTTTATTCCAATTTTTTTTTTACCCGAATTCAGTTAGTTTGAATTCAATTCTCTTTTTATATTTTTTTTTACCTGCATTAGGTTAGTCCAAATTCAATTCTTTTGTTTTTCTAATTCCTTTTTTCTACTTGAATTAGCGAAGATTACGTCGAAATCAGAACCTCAAATGTGAAGGTTATAGCAAGAGGGTTTCAATTTCCTAAAAAACAAAAGAAAGAACTGAATTCAAAACAACTGAATTTAGGTTAAAAAAAAGAAAAAAATTGGAGAAAAAAGATAAGAAAAGAACAAAGAAAGAAAGAAGGGAAAAAAAGAAGGAATTGGAACAAAAAAAGAGAACTGAATTTGGAGTAAAAAAAAAGAGGAATTAGAAGAAAAAAAAGGAACAGTTAGGTCGAATTGAGGCGGGAAAAAAGGAAGAAAAGAAAAAAACTTGAAAAGAAAGGAAAGAAAGGAACAAAAAAAAAAGAAAAAAATTAGGGGGAAAAATAGAAGGAATTAGGAAAAAAGAACTAAATTCAGAGTTAAAAAAAATTAAAAAAAAAAAATCTAAATTCGGTAAGTCGGAATTCAGATAAAAACAAAAAAGAAAAGGAAAAAATGTTGGTCACAACAGCTAGTCAACGCCGGCCGGCGACGATGAACTCCGGTCAATATTGGCCAACGACAATCAATACCGGTCAACATGGAACTAACGATCATTTTCTTTCTTTACTCATATTCTTTTTCAGTGATAATTTGCCATTTTTATATTTTTAGTAACAGTATAAACTTCATCATTAACTATCACCCTGTAATATAATCTTTTTGAGCAATAACATAACCTCCACATCCTTGACAGATGTCGCATAATTTTTTAACCACGTCTATTTGGACACAAAAGATATTGACTGCATGTGGCACCTGAGCAGCATCCTAATTATTTAAGGTATAGAAGTACGGAAAAGTCTTAAACACTAGCACCCACTTGCCTAATTCATCTATTAACCTCTTCTAACAATGGAGAAGCAGCTTTTGACACACAACTAGTGTTCCTGTTTTCAGTATTTGATGACATACTCTCATCCACGTAGTGCTGATACACGTATGATATAAATCCCCAAACAGCTAGCACCATAGAGATGGCCTTAATCCCATGCATTCTGTCTTTGAAGAATATCACAGCCAAAATTGGAACCAAAGGCACACCTAAAACGCTAATGGAATTAGAAAACAGTGAAGACACCTCAAAAATCAGCCCCACACTACCAATAGCAAAGAGTTGCCAACTTATGGCTGTGAAGCTCAAGTTGAGTACATAGGACACCTTACCCATCTCATACCCTTTAACCTCTTCATTCAAACCACTCCACTCCCCACTAGCAAAGAGTCCCACTAGAGTTGCAATTGTAGCAACAAGTTCCTGATATATTATCAAATCCATGACCACTTTGAAAGTCTCACCCTTTAGAACCTTCTTGAAAGCCAGCTGTTGAAGAGAAAGGACTAGTCCATACCCAGCAGAGGCAGCAACTGTGCATATGAATCCAATCACATACTTTCTCCTGGAGACTTGCGTTTGGTCTGATGAGTCAGGTTGGAACACAAGGAGTGCTGAGGAAATTGTTAGAAGGACTAGGGAGTTTATTATGTAAGGTGTGAACTTGAGTGAGTTGAGGAAGTAGGAGAAGAAAGCATTGAAGGCCAATTGTGATGAGCAAATGAGTGAAAAAGTTGAGACAGGGAGGTACCAAAGTCCAAGTGAGTATAAGTAACAATCTAATGCCACAATTAGGCCAAGGGAGACATAGATAAATGCTAGCATTGAAGCAGATGGCTGATTTGGATCGATGTTGTTGTTTCTGGTGGTGGAATCTTTGGGTGATAAGATGAAGTAATAAGGGAGAAGGATTGGGAAGCCAGCAATTTGGACTAGTGTTCCCATCCATTTGCTCTTGCCTCCTTTCTCATAGTACAATCTTCCAAGGAGTGTTGCAATTGACTGGGCCAGTAACACGAATGCAGCATAGAGGGCTACTCTGAACCAACGATAGTATCTTTTTTTCTTACTGATTGCAGCCGATTGATTCACTTGGCTGGGAAGATCACTGTTGTTCTCCAACGGGCTTGTTTCTTTGGCTCCATTGGCTCCTACAAAGCAAACCAAATGCTCAATTCCACGAATCACGTTATTAAACATTGCTACTGTTACATAATGTTGGTCGACACAAATTAAAATAATGGTGGAATCTTATTAATCTTTTATAAAATAAAAGTAACATATACACATAACTTTTTATCACTCAGTTTGTACTCTCAATGTGTTTTTAATTAAATACTCCAATAAACTCATTCCACTTTCTTCTCCAATTAAATAGAAGAGTACAACAGGTATAAAATAATTAATAAATTCTTGAAATTAAATTTAAAAATGATTTATAATTTGAAATGAGACAAAAACTCTAAAAATAACATATATTAAACAATAGAGATAGTATAAAATTAGATAGAAAATTATTTATCTGTATATAAAAAAATATTATTTATATTTATAATCTATGTAACATTATATCAACTTGCCATGATGGTAACTCGAGTACAATCATAATTCATTCAATAATTCAAAGGAAACTATTCGTGTTAACATGGTATCACAGTTGTGTAAAGACAAATTAGTATACTGCGTTAATATGAGTTGTAAATGTGAAGTATGTGGTCCATAACTTCGTTTTGATAGAAGTTGCAATATCACGTCGTTAATTAATGGGTTTCATTTAATTTCAAAACTTTTGAAGCAGAGTTCAATTATCCATTCGACGTGAAAACTTTTGTCTTTATTTCCCCTTATGTGTTTTTTTTTTACCCTTTTAAGCAATAATAATACATAATCAGAAAAAAAATTATCAAAACTTTCTGAAAAAAGGGATTATTAAATGGAACAAATATGATATTTACCTATCTAAAAATCATTATATGCATTTTTTTCTAATAAATAAATTTAACAAAATTATAATTGTTTAACATTATTTTTTTGCAGAAAAATATCAACGTGCTTAAAAGCTTTACCCGTTCACATGCAACAACAGTTGTGCGTTAATTTCCCCATAATTATAGTAAACTGGAAATAAAATAATGGTGCATCCCTAAAATTGAACTCTTACAAATCCTCTCAATTTTTTTGTTGACGTGATAGTGTCATATTGAATCCTAATCATTTGAGCAAGTCAATTTTTTAGATGATCAAATTTTCTTCTGACTTGTCAAAGATAGAGATTGTAATACGACTTATCATGCTAAAAAATAAATTGAGAGGATTCAACCCACGCGCAAGCTAAATTAAAATATCTCACGATAGATCTTTTCATTCCTTAATTTTGTTTTTTTGGGCATTATTAGAATACAGCTCAGAAATAAGACCTCCACCAAACTGTCTCCAACAAGCCACCGCTGAAGCTCAGCCTAGGTGGCCTAACTTTTGCTAACATCCTATACCACTCACTACTCAGTTAATGAACTATGAGGGGATTTGTGTCTTCTGATATGTATTTTGAAGACGATCATGGTATGGTAATTAAGAGATAGATAGACACTTTAAATGGGCCGAGTCCTATATATTTAAATTTGTAGGGTCCAATTTAAAGTACTTGTGTTTAATTTGTTTCTCTTTAAATTTGTAGGACCCAATTCATACATGACATGATGATATTCAAAATCAAAACAAATAAATATGGTTGGATCTTAATCCAACTATACGGTGACATAAATAAAAAATATATTTTTATTCCGGGATATTGTTTTCCTTTTCTAGCTACTCATGTCATGTATGGACTCTGCCGGCATCTTGTTTATATCTAACTCAGCAGTTGCTTCCTAGTAACCATCGAAATTAGAACCAGGGTTTCCATCATAAACATATAAAAACACTTGGATATACATGTTTTGCATGCATGGAAGAATTTCTTAGCCTATAATCGCATCAAACCATGAAGTGTTGTACTTAATTAAGATGAATATGATAACAAGAAACCAGGCATACATATATAGACATTAAATTTTGGACCTTATATAATTTGTGACTTCAAATATTATAACAGAAGTGGCCTTTGTGTTTTTGAAAAAAAGAAGAGATGAAACTTCGACTTACCCATTATAGAAAGCTGCAGTTCTTGAGGTTCTTGCATACTGAAAACTGAAAGAAGTTTAAGAGGAGGCAAGGGAAGAAGAGGGAACAGGAAGCACAGAGAGAGAGAGAGAGAGAGAGAGAGAGAGAGAGAGAGAGAGAGAGAGAGGTGAGTAGATGCAGATATATACAAACATAAATGTCTTAATTACATGGAGATAGTACGTAGCAAACCCTGTATGTCACCGTATCGTTGAGTATTGGTTTCTTTTTAATAATAATTAATGTAAATACTTATTTAAAAGTTAAAAGTGAAATAGAAAAAAAAAAAAAAATACAAGTAGATGCATAATGAGAGGAGTAATTTTATATGAAAGTAAAAAAAGTCAATCTAGATCGTATAATTATACATGATTGATTATAATTAAAAGTTAGTAAAAGATGATATGATCACTTAAAAAAATCACATGATTTTGTGTTTTAATTTTGATCATTAATATAAGATCTGACGTTCAAATTTACTCCTCTTGCTCGCGTATAAAATCACTACTCTTACTTAATCCTCTCTTCATATCACCATATGTGCATATATATAATAGAATAAATAATTTGAATTCTCTAAAGTGAAAATCCTCTAAAGTGATAGATTTTTATTTTTAGATAAATAAAATGCATGGTATGTGGGTGCTATGAATGTCAGTGTAATGTCATGTATTTCTTTTTAACATTAAAGATAATATCGAAGATAAAATTTTATGTAAATTCATAAAATTTTATGTTTTTCCCTTTTTTTTTTCACGGAGATGCTGCTGCTGCTGTGCTTTCCTTGATTCTGTGTTTTGAGACCAGTGTTTTATCCTGGGAATTGGCTCCTCTCCGTGGAGAGTGATTGTGCCTCACAACTAAAAATAAATTAATAAATAGATCTAGAAGGAATTTAATGGTATAAATATACGATGCCGTACAGTTGTTAAATTCAAACCCGTGATTAACTTGTAAAAGCACTAAGTCACTAGTGAGTAGTTATAAGTTGAATCTCATTTAACTAAGTAAATATATATAATAATATTATTATTACTGTTATTACTTGTGTTTAAATCTTAAACTGGTCGAAGCTCAAAAACAAGAAAATTACAAAGTAGAGACTCTAAACAGAGTCTTATGGTAGGAGCATGTCCACGTATCTCGTGGAGGTTTAATTCTCAATTCAAACCCAATTTGCGTTTGCATCAAAACACGCCGGCCATATCAAAATAAATTGTGTTATTTATATTGATGAGATATCGAATATTATACTGACTCACACTTTATTTATTATTGGATGTGATATAGACCTCATTCAAATATGATTTATATTTTATCCAATAATAAATGAGGTGTAAATTAATACAATATTTCATATTGCATAACTATAAATAACATTTTTCTACCCAAATTTAATTGGGTCAACTGCAAAACCAATAAACACATCGTGCAAGCGACAGGTTAGTTGCACATTTTCATTAATCCAATGTAGAAAGGTACATCATGTGTAAACAGAAATCCATTTAAAAAGTTAGTATCTTACCAAACATTTATAGAGATGATTTAGTGCCAGAATTATTAAACAATATAAATTTCGTGATTAAATATGAAATACTGTACCAAAAAAGAAAGAAGAAATTAGTACCAAGAGACATGATACAAAACATATTATATGACAAGAAAGAGATGTGCAGATTCACGCTGTCAACTCCGATGATGGCCAACTTCATCATACAAGGAAAGCACATCATGCCTTCGATTTAAGACAAACAATTACTCAATCTCTCTCCAATGCATGTATGTGATATTTTCCTTTTCTAAATATTATGCATTACTACCATTGTATTTTTATTTTTACCAATATACTTTATTGAAGACAATATTATTTGGGATACTCTGCAGAAAGGCAGCAATTCTATATATATATATAATTGAATCATTTAATGAAGGGGACCCAAGGCCAAGACTCAGAAGTCAGAGCAAAATAGACGGCTGATGGCAGCCAACATTTAATTAGACCACCAGGAAGATAGGTGTGTCCATGTGTTTTTTTTTTTTAACTGAGTTGGGTTGGGTTGGGTTGGATTGAATAAATGTTTCTTTCAATTTGACTCAATCCAATTTGGCCTCAACTTGTAGATCAGTCAATATATATAATTGAATATTTCCTTCTATAATGATAGTACAAGTTGTGTTATTTATATTTATGAATTGTGGGACAATATGCCAACTCATGTTTCATTCATCATTGGATGAGGTTTAGCCCCTACTTGAAGAGACCTATATCTCATCAATAGTGAATAAGATGTGAATTGATATGATATTTTACACTATATAAGTATAAATAACATTATTATGTGAATATTGGATAAACAAAAATATGATGTTTTGATTGAGAAATAAAAAGTTGGACGCTGGTCATTTATTTTTTTATTGTTATTGGCCCTTGCATCTTATCTTTAAAAAACATTATAGAAGACACGCTGCAACAAACAATGAAAAACATATGCATTTTTTATTTTTTCTATAAGATTGGGTGGATTAGGTTGTGTAGGTTAATAATTTGCAAACCCACAATCCGGCCCATACCCTTGTGGGTTGAGGTTTTTCAACCTAATCCAATCTGTGAACCCAACCCAACCAACATGTAATTTTTTGGTAGGGTAGACCAAAAATTGGGTTGGCTTGATCGACAAACATCCCTATATACTAGTATTTAGCCTCCTTTTCCACTATCTGTGTCGATTTTTTTTAATATTAGTTCATTTATTATTTAAAGGAAGCCCCTAAATTTATTTTTCGAATAAGTACCATTGTTAGTGTCTTTTAGTATAATTAATTATGTCACTACTTACTTTTATTTTTTAATAAGAAAAATCTGGTCCGCTTACACAACTTGATTCCATTTTTAATAATCATATTGTTTTGTTCATCCATGGTGCGTGCTTTTTTATTTTTGGAATGAAGGGAGTAATTTTTTCTTGTTGTGCTAAGAGAGTGCGTAATTAATAAGGTACGTGCAAGTTATAATTTTAAGTAAAAATTATTTATATAGCCAGCAATTAAAATTATAAAATTATTATTTGAAAAAGTTTTTGTCAAATCAATTATTATTCTAGTACATAATTACATAGGTAATCGTTACGGTACCTACACAATTAAGAAGACCTGCATCCGCATCCACATCCATTTTTAAACTTGAAATTTTACCATATCTTCTTAGTTCTTACTGCGCAAAAGTGTTTAGCAGTTCGTTATTTCAAATAATTCAGCACGTATAATCATTAATTAAGGTTTAAGTTTTTTTTTGGGTAGAGATTAAGGTTTAAGATTTCAGTTTTGTGAATTCCATTAGCGTTAAAAAATTTACTCTTATAATAGATATAAAAGATTAACTTAATTCAAATTAGATTAATTAAGGTATAATAATTTTATAATTAAATTAATCTAAAACGAGTTTATTTTTAAAGTGAAAAAGTGACCAGGCATTATATTTAACCTTTTTTTTCTGGATAGACATTTACACTTGAATTAATAAAATGCATTAATTATGATCATAATGTATTAGATAATTTAAGGATAGATCCCATAATTATCTCACTTCCAATAAGTACACTTTACAATAACTTTTTCCTAAATTTTTTTGGTCGAAATTAGAGGTACTCTACCTTGCTATTAGAAGTAATTATGCTAGAGCAGGATACGACCATTAGAGCAACATAGTTTTTTCTCAAGTTTTAATGCGACTGGATGTCCAAAAGCTCAAATTTAAGACCTCTGGCCCTAAAGTCTAAGGCAAATATATTTGTTGGTTCCCTAATTTATTTTAATTTATCATTTTGGTCCCCTAACAAATTTTCAAATCTTTTTGGTCACTTAACTCTTCAACCTCTAATGACAAAATACACTCTTTAGTCCCTTAACTTTATTTTATTTTCATTATGGTCCTCTAACTATTTATTTATCTATTTTATTTTCTATTCTTATAGTATGACATAGTAAATTAAATTAAAATAAACTGAAAAATATAAATGGAAATATAAATTAAATAAAATTAAAATCAATAAATTAAATAAACAAAAGAAAATAATTAATAATAACCCAAACAACGTAAAACTAAACAAAAGCTAACCAAAAAGACAAAACTAAGAAATCTGTGATGATAAATATAAAAATAAATAATGTAGACTGAATTTTTTATTTTTGAAAAATTAAATAGAAAATTAAATATAATAGAAAAATATATATAGAATTAAATTAAAATATAATCTAAAAAACGTAAAACAAATAGGAATAATAAGATAAAACTAAAACTTAGCAAGATTTTTTTAGTTATAAAATAGGAACTCAAACTGAAATTTAAACATTAACTAAACAATAACATAAAATAAGCTACAAGACTAAAATAAAAATAAAAATAAGTCAGGAGAAAAAAATAGGAAATTAATTAAAGAATCAAAATGAAAAAAAAAAGTTAAAAAATATAATTCATTAGAGAATAAAAATGAAAAACAAAAATAAATTAGGGAAGAAAAAATGTATTTTGCCAAATTCTAGATACTGAATCCGAGAAAAAGAAAAATTCCTCACACCAAGCTTCTCATTAAGAGCAAATCATTGAGATATATTAATCCATCAATCATTGTGATTGAAGTTGCCGATGTTGTTTTTCTCTGGTCATTATAACGGGGGTTACCTGGTTCTGTCATCATTTGTCATCGGAAAGCGATAGTTCTCAAACAACTTTCAAGCTATATCCAGTAGCCAGTGCCTTACACTGGCATATAAATTTTCAAAGTAATACCAGTAGTAGTAAGCAGGTAACATATTATTAATATTATACTAGTGACAGATATCACCAACAACAAAAAAAAAGTAAAACTAGTGACAGATGAAATGATTTACTGTAATTTAATGTAACTGAGCACTGACCGAGCTAATGTTGTAAAATAATATTTCTCTGAGTAGCACATTAAATTGTAATACACTAGATGATTTTGTTCGTTGTTAATTACTAGCTATAAATTAACTTTTTATATTATTTTTTTTATCAGCCTATCATTTTGAATTTTTACTCTAGAGAAATATAACATATTGACCATAACTAAATTAAATGTTTTCGAAGGGGATAAACACAATCCAATGTGATGTAGAACAGAAGGGTACTAAAAAATAAAACACTCTAAACTACTAGAGCACACTAGGCACACTCACTTCTGCTTTCACGAAGCCTTAATAATTGCTACAGAACACACTGTCACAATGCAACATACTTGACGTTGCGCTTCACACCGCACACAACAAGCACCTTTTATTATTTACAGCTCACTAGATTTTGAGCACAGGAATTTCTCACTCTGAGATCTCAACTCCAAACATCAATCACGAGGCACTCTCGCCGCACAAACTAAAGAGGCACACAAGCCACACATTAGGCTTGTATGTAGCTTTATATAACCGACTTTCCAGTGGCCAGAAGCATCTATAATATTTATTTATTCTTTTTTATACATATCTAGCATATTTATTTCAATTCTAGTTGCTTCCCTTTGTTTTGTTTATTGGCTCCATTCTAAATTTTTCTTTGAGTTTTGCTAACCGATATATTAAGAATGATAATGATTAAGCAAATCTAAAAAGATAAGTTTTGAAGTTTAGTGATGAGTCCATTGCATTAAAAACATAAAAAAAAAATCATATTTTTAAAATAGAAGTTATCTTTTTTATTTTCTTAGCTGTTATCTTTAGGACACTAACTAGTCAGATAAATCTTTTTACTGTTACCTTTTTGTTTACTATTTCTTGTTCTAGAAATTCAGCAGCTTCACATTCTTGAAGCTTGTAGTGCTGCCTTTCAGATGATTATGTAAGAACTTGTCTATTGTTTTCAAACTTCATTCTCTCTTGAATTAGTTCTCATAAAAGTTTAATTAGTTCTCATAAAAAAAAATGATTTGTTAAGTAAGCCTAACCATTTTATTTTTGTGCGTTCAATTCAATTATATTGCTTCAACTTTACCACTACTATTTGATTGTTTTGTAAAAAAATTTATTGTATTCCATTCAATGAACCACTTCAATTCATTTTTCACGGTCTTTACAACTTGCAGAGTCAAAATTATAATATTACAAAGTAATAGTAGTCTACAAAGTCTTTTCATTAAGGAACATTTTCCCAGGTTTCTTACAAAGAATTGCATTATGTGTTACTGAAGTCGTTAAAGTATATAATAAAAATAATAATAAATAGATATCGCATTATAAAAATGGGAAGACCATATGAATGCACCATTCATTTTCACCATTGCTTGATACATTAGTTTACAAATAAAATTAGATAAAACAAGATTTTATCAATGGTTGAAATTCCCTTTCTATTTCTACATCTTTTAGATGCATTAGGGAATTAATTCTTCCTTGAGTGTAAGCCTGTGTGTGAACCAGAGCTTAATTTATTACAATTGATATTTTGCAATAGTGATTGGCATTATTTTTTTATTTAACCTATAATATCTAAAATTAGTGATTAATCCTCTGAAGTTATAGAGCTTACACATATTTGGATGTTGCAGCTGATCACAAAATCATCTACACATATACTATGAAGAATCAAACTCCAAACTAGATGCCTAAAAAGCCCATATAACTACGAACTATACTGCACCTTATGATTAATGATGGGCATTTGACATACTGCAAAGAAGAAAAACTGAAATAATCATGACGAATAATCAACAACTTGCTCAAATAAGCTAAACTTCTTACTACACTATCATATTGTTGCTTTCTTTTACATTGCATGCTTTGTAGCTGTTGCTGTTTCCAATTTTGACACGGATCTTCTTTAATGACAAAATGCTTGGGATAAAGGCTATTTCTATGATTGATAGAAAACAATTATGATAGATAGATATCTAACGAAAGCTACATATGTCAATAGGGGTTAGTTCATCTAGTTGATCACTCATATATCATTATAAGTTGGATTCGATTCTCATATTTTCCTATAGGTATATGATAGATGTAGCACTTAATGAGCTCAAAAGCATGTCTTAACCTTAAATTGAGGCAGATTTTCTACTTAACTTAAAATTTTCATCACAGAAAAAAAGCTACATATACTTTCAGAATATGCTTTGAATGCTATAGGAGTGAATTGGCAGGGAAAAGAACCACTTTTCGATTAATTGGGATCCTTGTACATGTTATGGTCACGGAAATATTATTCATATCACTTTTTAAAATATTTTTAGAAATAATATTGAAATGAATATTAATTAAGTTTCAAATTTTCTTTTAACTAATTTGTAATTAAGAAACACCTCAAAATATTTTTAAAAAATATAAAAAAAGTGGTAGAGCCCCCACCTGGGTTTTTTTTTTTATTTTTAATATGATATTTGAATTTAATAATTTTTTTGTACATGACGTTATGAAGAAATTTATACGAATATGATATTTTACTAATTCTATTATTGTTGAGATTTGATTTGAAAAAGAATAAAAACTCTAAAAATAACTGATATTAAAGAATGAAGATGATAGACATAAAATTATTTATTTGTGTATGAAAAAAATTATTTATATTTATATTTTATGAGATATTATACCGACTTGTGAACACTTCTAACGCTGAAGAAGTGTCTTTTGAAACACAACTAGTGTTCCTGTTTTCAGTATTTGATGATGACTTGCTCTCATCCACGTAGTGCTGATACACGTATGACATAAATCCCCAAACAGCTAGCACCATAGAGATGGCCTTGATCCCATGCATTCTGTCTTTGAAGAATATCACAGCCAAAATTGGAACCAAAGGCACACCCAAAACACTAATGGAATTAGAAAACAGTGAGGACACCTCAAAAATCAGCCCCACACAACCGATAGCAAAGAGTTGCCAACTTATGGCTGTGAAGCTCAAGTTGAGTACATAGGACACCTTACCCATTTCATACCCTTCCATTTCTTCATTCAAGCCACTCCACTCTCCACTAGCAAAGAATCCCACTAGAGTTGCAATTGTAGCAACAAGTTCCTGATATATTATCAAATCCATGACCACTTTGAAAGTCTCACCCTTTAGAACCTTCTTGAAAGCCAGCTGTTGAAGAGAAAGGGCTAGTCCAAACCCAGCAGAAGCAGCAACTGTGCATATGAATCCAATCACATACTTTCTCTTGGAGACTTGCGTTTGGTCTGATGAATCAGGTTGGCACACAAGGAGTGCTGAGGAAATTGTTAGAAGGACTAGGGAGTTTATTATGTAAGGTGTGAACTTGAGTGAGTTAAGGAAGTAGGAGAAGAAAGCAGTGAAAGCCAATTGCGATGAGCAAATGAGTGAAAAGGTTGAGACAGGGAGGTACCAGAGTCCAAGTGAGTATAAGTAACAACCTAAGGCCACAATTAGGCCAATGGAGACATATACAAATGCTAGCATTGAAGCAGATGGCTGATTTGGATCGATGTTGTTGTTTCTGGTGGTGGGATCTTTGGGTGATAAGATGAAGTAATAAGGGAGAAGGATTGGGAAGCCAGCAATTTGGACTAGTGTTCCCATCCATTTGCTCTTGCCTCCTTTCTCATAGTACAATCTTCCAAGGAGTGTTGCAATTGACTGGGCCAGTAACACGAATGCAGCATAGAGGGCTACTCTGAGCCAACGATAGTTTCTCTTTTTCTTATTGATTGCCGCTGATTGATTCACTTGGCTGGGAAGATCGCTGTTATTCTCCAAAGGTTTTGTTTCTTTGGCTCCATTGGCTACTACAAAACAAACCAAATGCTCATCAATTACATGAATCACGTTATTAAATACTGCTAAGGTTACTTTATATCGGTCGATACAAATTAAAGTAACAACTAAATCTTATTAATTTTCTAAAAAATAAAAGTAAAAGACATACGTCTATTTCTATCATTCAATTTCTAGTCATTATCTTTTCAATTAAATATTTTAATAAACTCATCCCACTCATTCTTCTCCAATTAAATAAAGAAGTAAAACACTTATAAAATAATTAATAAATTATTAAAATTTAAAAATAACTTATAATTTGAAACAGGATAAAAACCTTAAAAACGACCCATATGAAGGAATGAAAATGATAAATATAAAATTATTCACTTATATATAAGAAAATATTATTTATATTCATATTCTACGAGACATTGTTCTAACTCGTGAAGAACGCAACTTAATACAAACATAACTCATTCAATACTTCAAGAGAAGCTATTCATGTTAACATCGTATCACAGCTGTGAAAAGACAAATCAGTATTCTAAGTTAATATGAGTTGTAAATGTGAAGAATGTGGTCCACAACTTCGTTTTGATAGAAGTTATAATATCACGTCATCAATTGATAGGTTTCGTTTAATTTCAACATTTTTGAAGCAGGGTTCAGTTATCCATTCGACGTGAAAACTTTTGTCCTTTTTATTTCCCTCTTAAGTTTTTTTCCCTTCTAAGCAATAATAATACATAATCAGAAAAAAAGTTATCAAAATTTCTGAAAAAAAGGGGATTATTAAATGGAAAAATACGATATTCACCTTTCTGAAAAATCAGTATTTGTATTTTTTTCTAATAAATAAATTTGACAAAATTATAATTTTTTAACTATTTTTTTTTTTTTTTTGCAGAAAAATATCAGCGTGCTTAAAAGCTTCACCCGTTCACATGCAACAGCGGTTGTCCATTAATTTCCTCATAATCATAGTAAACTAGAAATAAAATAACGGTGCATCACTAAAATGGAAATCTGACAAATCCTCTCAATTTATTTGTTGACGTGATAGTGTACTGAATCTAATCATTTGAGCAAGCCAATTTTTTTAGATGACCAAGTTTTCTTTTAACTTATCAAAGATGAAGATTCTAATACGACGCATCATGTTAAAAAATAAATTGAGAGGATTCAATCCATGCCCAAGTTAAGTTAAAATATCTCACGAAAACTATAGATCTTGTCATTCCTTAATTTTGTTTATTTAGGGCAGTATTAGAATACAGCTCAGAAATAAAGACCTCCACCAAACTGTCTCCTACAAACTACCGCTGAAGCTCAGCCTAGGTGGCCTAACTTTAGCTAACATCTTATACCACTCAGGTAATGAACTATAAAGGTGATTTGTGTCTTCTGATATGTATTTTGAAGATGATCATGGTATGGTAATTAAGAGATAGATAGACACTTTAAATGGGTCGAGTCCTATTATATTTAAATTTATGGGTTCCAATTCAAAGTACTTGTGTTTAGTTTGTTTCTCTTTAAATTTGTAGGACCCAATTCAAACATGACACGATCATATTCAAAATCCAAACAAATAAATATGGTTGGATCTTAATCCAACTATACGGTGGTGACATAATAAAAAAATAGAGTTTTATTCCACGATATTGTTTTCTTGCTACTCATGTCTTGGATGGACTCTGCCGGCATCTTGTTTATATCTAACTCAGCAATTGCTTCCTAGTAACCATCGAAATTAAAACCTAAGTTTCCATCATAAACATATAAAAACACTTGGATATACATGTTTTGCATGCATGGAAGAATTTCTTAGCCTACAATCACATCAAACCATGAATTGTTGTACTTAATCAAGATGAATATGATAACAAGAAACCAGGCATACATATATAAACATCAAATTTTGGCACTTAATTTGTGACTTCAAATATCATAACAGAAGTGGCCTTTGTGTTTTTTAAAAAAGAAGAGATGAAACTTTGACTTACCCACTATAGAAAGCTGCAGTTCTTGAGGTTCTTGCATACTGAAAAGTGAAAGAAGTTTAAGGGGAGACAAGGGAAGAAGAGGGAACAGGAAACAGAGAGAGGGACAGAGAGAGAGGGGGGTGAGTAGATGCAGAATTGCAGATATATACAAACATAAATGTCTTAATTACATGGAGATACTACGTAGCAAACCATGTATGTCACCGTGACGTTGAGTATTTTTTTTAAATTCTAATTAATGTAAACACTTATTTAAAAGTAAAAAGGATGCATATAAAAGTAATCAGATAAATGAGAGGAATGGTTTTATATGAGAGTAAAAGGAATAAATCTAGATCATATAAAACCATTCATGAATAGTTAGAGGATTCATTTCCTAGAATCAATGTCTTAATTACATGGAAGTAAACCATGTATGTCAGCATCACATCGTGTATTGTTCTTTTTTTAACATTAAAGAAAATATAGAAGATAAAATTTTACCTGAACTATATGTATGTGTGTGTAAACGTATTGAAAATTTTCCATTGATAAGATATAGCTTTGTGTTAGGGCGGAGAGGTCCAACAGGGAAGGTACAACTAATAGGTTAAGTGAGAGCACCACAATATTGGGCCGGATGCCACATCTTGACCAAAAACCTCAAAGCAATAAGTCATAGCTCCTCCCATATTATATACTACTCATTTTGTTCATTCTTAACCAATATGGGACTTCACCTCTCACACTTAACCTTAACAATCTTCCCTTCAAGTGTGAGACTCACCACATTGCTTCCCCATCAGCCAACCACTCTTTCCAGCACCTGCCACCCGCAGTCCATGTCTTTCTGGGAATCGAGTCCAACCTTGGCTCTGATAATAAAGATAGGGCAGGGGAGCTCAATAGGAGGAGATACAACCAACGAGTTAAGTGAGTATACCATAACATCAGGTTGAACGCCATATCTTAACCCAAAATCTTAAAATAATGAATCATGGCTCCTCTTAGTGCTGGTTTTATGCATTGTTATGTTTTTTTTTTGTCCAACCGAGTTGCTGCTGCTGTGCTTTCCCTGATTCTGTGTTTTGATACTAGTGTTGTATCCTTGGACTGTGGTTGTTCTCTTTGTTGGCTCCTCTCCGCGGAGAGTGATTGTGCCTCACAACTAAAAATAAATGAATAAATAGATGTAGAAGGAAATTAATGGTATAAAAATATTATGCCGTACGGACGTTAAAATTCAAGCCCGTGATTAACTCGTAAAGGCAACAGGTCGCTACTTAGTGGTTATAACTTGAATTGAATTAAATAAAATATAATTTAAATATATTATGAGATTAATTATAATTAACTGGTAGTATAAAAAAACTTTATATTGTCATCTTATCAAATTTCTTTCCAAGTAGTGGGAGTGGAAAATAAGTATATTTATTAGTATTATATTATATAAATGAATGTGTAAAATTTATTGACACTATCAATATATTCTAATTAAATTCATATTATTATTATTATTTGTTGCATAAACATCAAACGGGCCGAAGCTCAAAAACAAGAAAGTTACAAAGAAGTAGAGACTCGAAACATAATCTTATGGTAGAAGAGCATGTCCACAAATCTTGTGGAGGTTTGATTCTCAATTCGGACACAATTTTGGTTTGCATCAAATTCAAAACATGCTGATGTCACACCCAGATTTGAATGGGTTAACTGCAAAACCAATCTTAGGGCAGACCATGCAAGTGATAGGTAGTTGCCCGTTTTCATTAATCCAATGTGTAAAGGTACATCATGTGTAAACAGAAATCCATTTAAAAAGCTAGGTCTTACCAAATATTTTATTCAGATGATTTAGTGCCCGAATTATTAAACAATGCAAGGTTGTTTGGAATTGTTCTTATTTTTATATTTTTTAAAACTGTTTTGAAAACTATTTTAAATAGCAATTAATGAAATCAATTATTTACAAACATATTACTGTAATATTTCTTTTTAGAAAAACAGAATTTTAAAAACATTTTCAACTGTTTTCTAATCTTTTCTTTTAAAACACAAAATCTTTTTTTTTTTTAAATCAATCTAAAAAAAAAAAATCAATCAGACAAGTTTTTTTCATTTTTTGTTTTTAAAGACTGAAAATTATTTTATCAAACACTTTTCAAAGAATCCCATAAATTTTGTGTTTAAATATGAAATACTGTACCAAAAAAGAAAGAAGAAATTGGTACCAAGAGACATGATACAGAACATACTATATGACACGAAAGAGATGTGTAGATTCACGTGTCAACTCCGATGATGGCCAACTTCATCATACAATGAAAGCACATCATGCCTTCGATTCAAGACGAATAATTACTCAATCTCGGCAACGCATGTATATGATCTTTTATTTTTAACCAATACACTTTATTGAAGACAATATTATTTGGGACACTCTGCAGCAAGGCAGCAATTCTATTCTATACCCTATATATATATAATTGAATTATTTAATGAAGGGGACCCAAGGCCAAGACTCAGAAGTCAGAGCAAAATAGACAGCTGATGCGAGCCCAACAGTCAATTAGACCGCCGGGAACATACTGGTAGGGTTGTCCATTTTTTTTTCCAAAGGGTATCTTTGGGTTGGATTTGGTGGGCCCCACCCACTTATTCAATATGTACGTTGGGTTGGATTGGATTAAGTAATTTTTTTTGGGATAAATGCAATTTGCCCCCTGTTCTTTAGGTTATGTGTAGATTAGATTTCAATTTTTTAAAGTGTACAATTCAACACTTTAGACTTTCTTAACTGTGAAAAAAAGCCCCTTTCGTTAAAGTGACTTCTACTCCCACTATTAAGTGGTCACGTGACATGTACATGACACACTTTTTTAACAAAAATGTCCTCCCCTTATAAGAAATTTCTCACCACAATTCTACCCTAGCCTAAACCCCAATTCTACCATTCTTTGAAATGGAAAACATGCATCCTATCCCTTTCCCTTCTCCATCCTTCCATAAAAACACGCTCTAATCTCAAGCCATCATAGTTGAAGTTCCATGTCGTCCGATCGGCCATTTAGAACTACCTCTGCCTTGGTGATGCTGCGATCCTCCTACATGCATCTCCCACGAGCATCCACTATGGCACCGACTGCTGCTCTTTCAACCTCAGCATCACTGACGAGTAATTTGGTGACGGCGATGGCAGAGCAACAACGAAGAAGTAGTAGCGGAAGAGGTTCGAAGACGAGTATGACAACTTCATGGTGAGTGACTTTGTGTAGCTGCTTGCGGAAGCACAAATCTCGTTCAGAATCCACATTGTGAAGGACCATGACATGAAGGAACAGCTGTGTTTGGAGGTGGAAAGGGTAGGGCTCAGCAACAACTGGGGCTTCGTTGACCTCAGTGTCACCGACGAGGAATTTGGCCCCTCCGATGGCAGAGCAACGATGGAGGATTTGCAGCGGATGTTGCCGCCTTTGCCTCCAAGAAGGCCGCTGATTGGGGAGTGTTAGTGATTATTATGTTCATCACTATGTTTGCCCCATCATGGTGGTGCAATACCTAAAGGAGAAGGACGATAGAGATAGTGAGGTTCAGGGGAAGGTTGGGCTTGGGGATGAGGTGGAGGTTCACCCTGTTTTGGATGAGGAGCATGAGGAGTATCATGATGCATTAGATGAAGAAAGGTTTGAACTTTTGTGTCACGACCCGACTTGGGAACGTGATCGGCATGTGAGGAATCCCATCACCATGTAAGCCTACTGGGTGTCATGTCTCTCTAAATACTTAATTTATCAATAAACATAATAATTAAAATGAGATCTCTTTGAAATCTCTAGTATTTTTTTTCTCTAATGAAAACATAACGATTTATTTCATAAAATGAAAGTGTTCAATAATTTTAATCTCTAAAAACTGAATTACAATTACATCTCTAGTTCATCACATAAATCTTTATCCATAATTTACATTTCAATTTCACACTTGCACTATGGGAACACATATACATAAACATTTCAATATCTGAAATTACATACCTCATCTGAAAATAAATGCATGGTTGGATCTTGCCTGCACATCTACTAGAGCACTCTATTTTAACAAAACTCTAAACTAAGCATTACTCCAAAGTAAGACTTACCACAGAGAAACTAATGCATCTATGGAACTAGACTTTGAACCGCCTCTGAACCTGCAACTATGAGAGGTAGTATGAAGGGTGAATTAACGGACTCAGTAAGCGAGCTCTCGCCCATCATCCACATGGGACAACCA
Organism: Dalbergia cultrata; assembly: GCA_031216105.1. Lineage (NCBI taxonomy): Eukaryota > Viridiplantae > Streptophyta > Magnoliopsida > Fabales > Fabaceae > Dalbergia > Dalbergia cultrata. The sequence goes on along the minus strand of CM062353.1, from coordinate 20,092,560 downwards.
AAGAATGTACATAATGCAATATACTTGCAACAAAGAAAACCATTTGATATTTATAGGCATAACTATATAACAAATATATCTCTGCTTTTATAAATTCATAGAAATGCATATCTAAATTCTTATTTTAACATCATTTTCTACACATTTACACAATTGGTCTTCAATCAAATATTCTCAAAAAACATATTTATCTATAAACATAAATGCTATAAAGCTGGTAATCTATAGTAAAGTATAAAGAACAGTAATCTCCTAGAGAAACAGGAATCTCTAGGTATGCCTCGCATAACAAAAATATAAATACTCTGGTTATGCATGTCAACCATGATATAACAATTTCTCTAATCTCTGGAGGGATCCAAATTGGACACCTAACTAGGTTCCATTCTCTGCTCTGTGAGATTATTCTCTCAGGACAACTTGGTACCAATGTTAACGATTGGGGTTCAGTCGTTAACTCACTGTCTGTTTCTCTATAACTACCATTTAGTTGCTAATTCATAAAAATGTCATTTTCTCTAAAACTATGCTCTAGGCATAAAACTCCATAATACACAATTACTTTACTCTTAGAATTACTGGGCGAAATTCATAAAATCTCTAAATCAAGTTATAATCATACTCTAGCTCTTTTAATAAAATCATTTTAAATCTAAAGAGTGGGTACTCTGTCCCTTGTGAATACAAGCCCCTAAATCTTAATACTCTGAGAGTTTTTGACTCATATAAATTTAACAATCTAGCTTTAGTATAACTGTGACTGTGAAAATTGAGCCCAAGGGTTCACCACTTGTAGGCATTCAGATATCAAGCCCACAGAATATGTATCTGGCAGTTGCTAGGAATCATACTGAATTTTGTACCTCTTGGTACCACAAAATTAAAGTTCTAAATTCATTTCTTATATTAAATATTCTCACATACTTGGTAACTCTAATATCTTAGTTCACACACTGGGGTTTATAACCAAAATAACTCGAAAATCATATAACATATTTATTCATAAAGTTGGGTCATACTCTTGTTTCACATTTCTCTAGCACATATAAATATATTAATCGATGCTCTAAAATCATATTTTGAAATCTCTAGTCTTGGAGCATGAAGATATCATAAACTCTTAAAACATATTTGATAAAATAATAACTTATTAAATCGTATATTCTTGCAATAAATCTCTTAGAGTTGAACATAAAACATTTTCATAACATGCAATCTGTAATACTCCTAATTTTGAATAACAGAGTTTTTTCAAAAGGGCGTCAGTTACTCTTACCTATCGTTCCGGGTCCTGAATTTTTCTAAGTCTATACCCTACATTCCCTTGGAAGGCCATATGATAGAGTCATATTCTTGGGACCAAAAGTCCCGGTAATTATTTCTTAGAGAAAACTGAATTAAAGAGTGATTTTTAATAAATTTTTCGAAACTTTTAAACGCCCCGTTTCTAGCATACAAGTTTATAAAACCGTGAAAATATTCGGATTTGAACTAAAACCCAAAATTTTGATTTTGATTTGTTGGGATTTTGATTTTTCTAATATTTTATTTGAATCCAAATGGGGGGTATTCCCTTATTTATATTTATGTTTAAAATTTAATAGGAAGTAAGACTGTTGGAGACCGCCCCAGTGGTCATATGACCGCCCAGGCTGTAAACAGAGAGTAAGTCGGTGCGGCAACTGAACTGAGGACCGCCCAAGCGGTCATCAGAGTATTAAAAATCCCCATTTCGGGGTCCAGAACCTTCACACACCATTTCCACCCCTTCCACCCCCTCCAACCCCGAGCTCTCACTCTCAAAACGTGTTCTCACCCCCAAAACTCCATTTCCTTCCATTCTTCTCAATTCTAACTCCAATATTTGATTCCTAATGCTTTAAGGTACAATGTTCTATTAGTTTTGCTCCCTTTTCTTCCTTTTCACCTTATTATTAGGGTGACTCTCTAAGCTTCTCAAGGGAGAGAGATCCTCTACCTTGTTGGATAAGGGTTTTGATTATTTAGAAGTTTTAGAGGTTGATTTAGAATTCTATGGCTTTTATATCATATCTTGCTATCAGTTCTGCTTCCTAGGGTTCTGTTGATGTTAGTTCTGCATTATTCAACCCTCCAGGTGAATGGGTTCACATTTGTTATCTCTATATTCTTTATTATAGTTATTTTCATGAAAATATGAGATTTTAGGGAAATATTATAGAAGGATTTCAAGTTTATTGTGGAATATATGTTTTGGAACTGTTAATTTGAAAGCATGAAACCTGTTTTTGAGAAAACTCATGGGACTATATTTGTTGAATTGATTTTGCTTGATGGTGATTGTGATTATGGAAAGCTTTTATGAATGTTAAATTGATTCTAGATGCGGTTTATGAATATAACATAGTTATATATCTTGAAGTGTTATTTAGAAATATTAGGGAATTGTGAATTGGGAACTTGGTTGTTTGCATAGAACTGATGATTTGGGTAACTGTTAGAGATTTATGATTATTTTAATGGATTCTGGAATTGGTGTGTGTGTGTGTATATATATATATATATATATATATATGAAATAGCTCTATGCCACAAATGCAATTTAGAAAAGAGAATGGAACTGCGATAAAAACTTTGCTATTGAGAATTACAATGTTGAGATATGTTTTGGACAATTAAATAGAAATGATTTTAGAGCTTGAATCTTTATGAGATTTAGAACAGTTGACGGATACATATTCTGGGAATATATGAAATTATGAATGTCTATAAAAGAGTAATCCCTTAGGCATGATTTCATGGCCATGATTATGCTAAAGTCAGATTGTTAGAGTTGTATACTAATGACAACTGCCAGCTATATATTCTATGGCCTTTAAAATCATAATGTCTTCAAGTTGGTGATCATTTGGGCATGATTTTATAGCCACAGTTATGTAAGGTTAGACTGTTAGAATCATATAGATTCAGAGCTCACAAGAGAACTAATAGGGCCTATGAGGGGCAATGCATTAAGAGAATAATTTAGTCTACAAGGGACAACTTATTCAGAAAAATCACGAAACTACACGAAGCTATTTAACTTAGTCCACGAGGAGCAGTTTTTCAGAGAAACCACGAAACCATGTGAAACCATTAAACTTAGTCCACAAGGGACAATTCATTCAGAGAACCATTAAACTTAGTCCACGATGGACAATTTATTCAGAGAAACCACAAAACTACGCGAAACTTTTAAACTTAGTCCACAAGGGACGTCATTCACGAGAAACTGAGCACTCACAAAACAGAACAAAGATAGAGCACAAAACAGAACAGAGGTAGAGAACAAAACGGAACAAAGATAGAGATTATTGTTCTTTTTGTAGTTATTACATGATAAGCCAATATGGTATTAGATATGAAAGAGAATTGAGAAAATTACTGTAAGTTTGAAAAATAACGACTAGTATGTATATATATACCTATGTTTTATTTGATTATGTAATCTTTTTGAATAATTATTATTGTTATTCTGATTTCATGCATTGTTTCCTTTGATGTCCCATGAAACGGGGTTTCAGGTGAGGACTCACTCACTGAGTTTTGGTTACAAAACTCACCCCTCTATTCTCCTATTTTTACAAATACCATAGTTGCTGAGGGTATTCCCCAGCCAACTTCTTTCCAGCAGTATTATATTCCAGAGGTGAGCATGATGGTCATGAGTTTAGAGGGCTCCAGTGTAGATGCAGGCAGGATCCCGGACCTAGGGTATATGTTAAGTTGCATGTGGTATATTATAATTACATTTGATTGATGTACAATAACTTGGACGTTTGGATAAATGTATGCAAATTTATATAAGTAGATGGCTTTTGTTTGAACTGGAAAGATTTGTTATAAGATTTCTGATATAATTATCCTAACTTTAGAGGACATGCGGTTGATTTGTAGAAAATATAATAATTTAAACAGGCTTTATGAACATAGCATGCATTTAGAGACAATCAACAGGTCCCAAGCTTACGTGAGATGAGAATTTCTCACGTGCTGGTCACGTATCTAGGTCGGGTCATGACACAATCTATCAATCATGGTACCATGGTTTTCTAAAATACATTTTTAATGCTAGAATCAAAATCGTAATCTTTGGCTAGCTTGCCGTAACTTGCAAAAATAATATATATAAACATACTTTCATCTCTAATCTCATATTTAATAATCATCATGCATAAAACATACTTAAAATACTCAAAGGTAAGGTCATGAGTTTGCACCCACTCACCATTTGGAGCTAGAAATATGTGGGCACCACCAACTTGATCTCGACAGCTTGGAATGCCACCAACAACTGCCATAGAGCAACCAAAAACTCTATATCAATTTCTAATACTCTCTAGTTAGCTCTAGATCTATTCCAACAACATTGGGGGAGCACCATCACTTGACAATAATGAGAGAAACCACCCATACTCTAGAACATGTAGTGGAGAGGAAGAAGATGACAAAAACTAGCAAAACCCTTACCTTTGATCTTGAAGGATGAAGATTTGATGATAGATGGGAGAAGAAGAGAGAAATGTAAGAAGAAGGAAGGGTTTTATAAAGGGTGGGTGTCTCATTAATCAAAACTGTATCGTTTTGCACTGTGCTGACATCGGGTCCGCTAATTGCAGCGAGTATATCTCTCTACAATGAACCTGGAGAAACAACACCTCACTGCAGCTACACATATCTCACTATAGCGAGCCTCGTGGCTTGTCTGCTCACTGTAGCAAACATAACTCGCTGCAGCGAGGCTGTTTTGCAAAATTATGCAGCAGTAACACCCAACATTATTATTTACATTTCTTAATTTTAAGTTAATGCCCCCATTTATTTTACTCTCTATTAACTTTAAAACATAAATGTAAATAAGAAAATGCCTCCCATTTGGATTCAAATAAAATATAAAAAAAATCAAAACCTCAATCAATCATAATCCAATCTTTGAGTTTTAGTTCAAATCCAGGAATTCCTATGATTTTCTAAACTTGGGGGCTAAAAACAAAACATTTGGAGGTTTCCTAAAATTCATTAAAAGTCACTCTTCAATTTATTTTTCTTTGGAGAGCAATTACCAAGACTTTTGATCCTAAGAAGGTGGCTCTATCATATGGCCCCCCAAGGAGGTGTAGGCTCTAGACTTAGTGAAATCCTAGACCCGACAACATGGGTGGTCTTGAGGGACCTTGAGGCCGTATAGAACTTGTTTTCTGACATGTGTACACCGGGTGTTACATTTTGCTTCTTTGCTTTTGTTGAATTGAAATTGCATAGTCAAGGTTGGTCCATTTTTTCGTCGAAAAAAAAGTTGGTGAATTGTTTGTTATTTGGTTTTGATGGTTTTTGATAACTGTTTTCATTTATTGGATTTTCAATTTGAGCTGAGGTTTGCTTTTTGTAGTTTGATGGAAGGTGGTGAAGTTCAAGATTTGTCATCTATACTGTTGGGTTTAGAGATTCATGATATATGTGTTGCTTCAGTGTTACCAGCATTCTTTAGGGAAGGGTTTTAGTGTTCAAATGTGTTTTTAATGAGTTGGAGTTTGGTATTGGGAAGGGTTAAATAGAATTAGGGTACTAAATTTCTTATAATAGTAGGGCATTTTTGTCAAAGAAGTGTGTCACATGACCACTTAATAGTGGGAGTGGAAGTCAGTTTGACAGAAGGGCTTTTTTGCATAGCGAAGAAAGCCTAGGGTGTCAAATTACACACTTTAAAAAGTTGAGGTATAATCTACATAGAACCTAAAGTACAGGGGTAAATTGCATTTATCCCCTTTTCTTTTTCAAATTGACCTAATCCAATTTGGCTTAAACTTGTGGACCAGTCAATATATATAATCAAATACTTCTAACAAATACGATAATGATAATATGAGTTGTGTTATTTATACTCATAGAATGTGGGACATCATGCTGACTCATATTTCATCTACCATTAGATAGGGTGTAGACCCTAATTGAACAGAGTCGATATCTCATCAATGATGAATGAGATGTAAGTCGACACAATATTCTATAATATAAGAGTACAAATAACATTATTATGTGAATATTGGATGAACAAAACATAATGTTTTGATAGGAAAAAAAAAGTGGATGCTGGTCATTTATTTTTCATTGTCATTGGCCCTTGCATCTTATCTTAAAAAAATATTATAAAAGACATGCTACAAGAAACAACGAAAAACATGTGCACTTTTTATTTTTTATTTAAGATTGAGTGGGTTAAAAATTTGCAAACCCACAATCCAATCCATACCCTTATGGATTGAGATTTTTTCAACCTAATCCAATTCATTAACCCAACCTAGACCTATACTTTTTGGATAGGATTAGACAAAAAATCCAGAGATTTGTGGATTGACTTGACCCGACAAACATCCCTGTGTACTAGAATCTAGCCTCTTTTAATTTTTTACTCTCCGTGTCAATTTTTTAAAAAAATATTGGTTCACTTGTCATTTAAAGGATGTCTTAAATTCATTTTTCTAATAAGTATCACTGTTAGTGTCTTTAATATAATTAATTGTGTCATTACTTGTTTATATTTTTTAATAAGAAAAGTCTGGTCCGCTTACGCAACTTGTTACCATTTTCAATAATAATTTATTGTTTGTTAATCCATGGTGGTCTTTTGTTTTTGGAATGGAGGGAGTATTTTTATTTTTTTTATGCTAAGAGAGTGAGTAATTGATAAGGTACGTGCAAGTTATAATTTTAAGTAAAAATTATTTGTAAAGCCAGCAATTAAGTTATAAAATTATCATTTAAATTTTTTTTGTCAAATCAATTATTATTCTAGTACGTAGTTACATAAGTAATCCTTACGGTAGCTACACAATTAAGAAGACCTTCATCCGCATCCACATCCATTTTTAAACTTGAAATTTTATCATACCTTCTTAGTTCTTACTGCGCAATAGTGTTTAAGAGTTTGTTATTTCAAAAAATTCAGCACGTATAGTATTTAATTAAGGTTTTTTTTGGGTAGATATTTAGGTTTAAGATTTGAGCTTGTTAATAAAATTAGTGTTAAGAAATTTACTCTTATAATAGATATAAAATATTAACTTAATTCAAATTAGATTAATTAAGGTCTAATAATTTTATGATGAAATTAATCTAAAACGAGTTTATTTTTAAAGTGAAAAAGTGACGAGGCATTATATTTAACCTTTTCTTCTGGACAGACATCTACACTTGAATTAATAAAATGCATTAATTATGATAATAATGTATTAGATAATTTAAGGATAGATCCCTTAATTATCTCACTTTGAATAAGTATGCTTTACAATAACTTTTTCCTAAATATCTATAGTCGAAATTACAGGTACTCCATCTTTCTATTAGAAGTAATTATGTTAGAGCCAGATAACACCATTAGAGCAGAATAGCTCTTTCTCAAGTTTTAACACAGCTGGGTTGTCCAAAGCTTAAATTTAAGACCTCTAGCCCTAAATTCTAAGGCAAAATATATTTTTTGATCCCCTGATTTATTTTTATTTTTCATTTTGGTCATCTAGCTAATTTTCTATCATTTTGATCCCCTAACTTATTTTTGTGTTTCATTTTGCTTCCCTGACAAATTTTCAGATCTTTTTGGTCTCTTAACTTAATTTCATCTTTCATTATGGTCCTCAAACTAATGTAATTTTTATTTTTTTGGATTTATTTTATTTTCTATTCTAGTAGTATGACATAGTAAATTAAATTAAAAGAAACTGAAAAATAAAAATAGAAACGAAATAAAATAAAAATTAAAAATTAAATAGAAAAAAGAAAATAATAATAGCCTAAACTATGTAAACTAAACAAAAGCAAACCAACAAGACATAACCAAGAAATCTAAGACAAAGTGATGAATAATATAAAAATAAATAATGTAGACTGAATTTTTATTTTTGAAAAATAAAATAGATAATTAAATATAATAGAAAATACATGTATAGAATTAAATAAAAACATAATCTAAAAAACATAAAACTAAAGCTTAGCAAGATTTTTTTAGTTATAAAATAGAAACTCAAACTGAAATTAAAACATTAAGTAAACAATAAAATAAAATACGTTAAAAGACTAAAATAAAAAAAAAATAAGCCAGGATAAAAAAATAGAAAATTAATTAAGGATCAAAATGCAAAATAAAAATAAGTTAAAAAATAAAAAATAAAAATAATTACAGAATCAAAAATGAAAAATAAAAATAAATTAGGGAATAAAAAATTTAATTTGCCAAATTCTAAATACTGAATCCGAGAAAAAGAAAAATTCCTCACACCAAGCTTCTCATTAAGCCAAATCATTGAGATCTATTCATCCATCAATCATTGTGATGCAAGTTGCCGATGTTGTTTTCCTCCTGTCATTATTATGGGAGTTACGTGTTTCTGTCGTCATTTATGATCGGAGAGCGATAGTTCCTAAACAACTTTCAAGCTATAAGTAGTGGTTATCCAGTGGCCAGTGCGCGACACTGGTATATAAATTTTCAAAGTAATACTAGCAGTAGTAAGCAGCTAATATATTAATATTATACTAGTGACAGATAGCACCAAAAAAAAAAAGGAAAACTAGAGACAGATGAAATAATTTAATGTAATTTGATGTAACTGATCACTGACTAAGATAATGTTGTAAAATATTTATTCTTTTTGATACAGATCTAGCATATTTATTTAAATTCTAGTTGCTTCCCTTAGCTTTAATTTGTTTATTAACTGCATTCTAAATTTTTCTTTGAGTTTTGTTAATCAGTATCCAAGAGCAACAATTAAGTAAATCTAAAATGATAAGTTTTAAAGTTTAGTGGTGAGTCTACTACATTAAAAACATAAAAACTCATATTTTCAATATAAAAATTTTCTCTTTTATTTTCTTAATTGTTATCTTTAGGATTCAGGTAAATCTTTTTTCTTTTACCTTTTTGTTGACTATTTCTTGTTCTAGAAATTCAGCAGCTTCACATTCTTGAAGCTTGTAGCGCTGACTTTCAGATGATTATGTAAGAACACAAACTTCATTCTCTCTTGAATTTAGATCTGTCTTTAGTATAAAAGTTTAATTAGTTCTCATAAAAAAATGACTTGTTAAGTAAGCCTAACCATTTATTTTTTTCCGTTTAATTCAATTATATTGCTTTAACTTTACCACTATTTAATTGTTTTGTAAAAACTTTTATTGTATTCCATTCAATGAATTATTTCAAATCATTTTTCACGGTCTTTACAACTTGTAGAATCAAAATTATAATATTATAAAGTAATAGTATTCTCATCAATGAACATTTTCCCAGGTTTCTTACAAAGAATTGCATCACATATTACTGAAGTCATTAAAATATATAATAAAAATATTAATAAATAGATATCGCATTATAAAAATGGGAAGAGCATATGAATGCGCCATTCATTTTCACCATTGCTTGATACATTAGTTTACAAATAAAATAAGATAAAACAAGATTTTATCAATGGCTAAAATTCCCTCCTTATCTGTAAATTTTTTAGATGCATTGTGGAATTAATCTTCCTTGAGTGCAAGCCTGTGTGTAAACCAGAGCTTAATTTATTACAATTGATAGTTTGCAATAGTGATTGGCATTTGATTTTTTTTTTTTCAACTTGTGGTATCTGAAATCAGCTACTAATCCTCTGAAGTTGTAGAGCTTACACATATTTAGATATTATAGCTAACCACAAAATCATCTACATAGATAAGAATCAAACTCCAAAATATATACCCAAAGGTCCACATAATTATCAACTATACTACGTTATGATTAATGATGGGCATTAATTTGACACGTTGCAAAGAAGAAAAACTGATATGATCATGATGAATAATCAACAACTTGCTCAAAATAAGCCGAATTTCACATTACACTTACGATATTGTTGCTTTCTTTTACATTGCATGCTTTGAAGCTATCGCTATTTCCAATTTTGACACGGATCTTCTTTAATGACAAAATGATTGGGATAAAGGCTATTTCTATGATTGACAGAAAACAATTATGATAGATAGGTATCTAACGAAAGCTACAAATATCAACAGGGTTAGTTCATCTAGTTAATGACTCATGCATCATTATAATTTGGATTCAATATAGCACTTAATGGTCCAAAAGCATATCTTGACTTTAGATTAAGATGAATTTTCTACTCAACTTAAAATGTTCATCAACGAAAAAAAAGCCATATATAATTTTAGAATACGCTTTGAATGCTACAGGAGTGAATTGTAGGGAAAAGAACCACTTTTCTATTAACTGGGATCATTGCACATATTATGGCCACGGAAATATTATTCGTATCACTTTATAAAATGTTTTAAAAAAATATATTGAAGCGTCTTTAAAATATTAATTTAGTTTCAAATTTTCTTTTAACTAATTTGTAATTAAGAAATACCTCAAAATATTTTTAAAAAAATATCAAAAAATTGGTAGCCCCACTTGGATTTTTTTTATTTTAATATGGTATTTTAATTTAACAATTCCTCGTATGTAGCTTTATGGAGAAATTTAATTATAAGAATATGATATTTTACTAATTCTCTCATTGTCAAGATTTGATTTAAAAAAACCGCTTTATTATGTAAATTTGCTATTGGTGAGATTTGGTTTAAAAAATAAAATTTTATTATCCAAATCTTGCAATTGACAAGATTTAATTTAAAAATAATATTTTATTATGAAAATATTTTTATTTGACAAGATTTGATTTAAAAAAAATATTTTTTTTAAAATCATATTCTTTTAAATCAAGTCTTGTCATTGGTGAAATTTAGTTATTAAAACACCATATTCTTATAAATAACCATAAAAACTCATTATGACAAATTCTAAGTGCAAATCCCATATTGAAAAAAAAAAATGAGCCCATAGAGAACAAACCTTTTTTTCACTTCATTGCGTAATTGATGAAACAAATCGGCAGCTAGAAGTGCCATTAAGTTAGAGTAAAGTTATGAGAATAATAAAATTAGACAATAAATATACACCACACACCTCATATACTAGTGATTATGGAAGAGATAGAAATGTGAGACACTTTTGAAGCCACTTCCCAATTATCAACTAGGTCATAGGAGTCCTTAGATGGATCTTCCTATTCACCAACTGTTACAATGTCCCGGAGGGCGCCATAACAAAATGGCAACAAAAATTTATTTCTAAAAATAAATCAATTTAAAAATGGAGTCGCCATCAATTTTAATTCAGGCCAAATTTGGAAAACCTTTTATTTGATCAAAACTGGTCTTTTAAAAAGATTTGAGTCAAGGAGTCTAATTATGATTAGGGAAGGGTGAAAACTTAATCCCATTGCACCCCTAATACATCCGTATAAATATGATTACCTTAGATTTTATTATGCAAATTAATTTATAACTTAATAACTTTTATTTTTCCTCTTTAAAAGTTGCTATTATATACAAATAAATAAATGAGTCAAAGAGAAAGGGGAAAAAAAGAAAAAAGTAAAAGAAGAGAACAAAATTTGAAAAAGATTAATTTTGGCTTGATAGTTGTTGGCTATGCCGACGTATCCTCTGGTGCAATGAGGAACTCAAAGCCATGTCGTTCTTGTAGAAAATTAGTGTGTTAACGGATTTTAATTAAGAAACAAAAATAAAAACGTGTGGATTGATTTTATTTATGAAACGAATTCTAATTGACAAATTATTTAAAAAAAATAAAGGAAATAAAATAAAACTAAAATAAAAAGAAAAGTAAAACAAAAAGAAGATCACACTTACTTGATCACTGTAATGTGAGAATAAAGAAGAAACAAAACCATGAGGAAAAAAGTGGCATAGTGGTGGCGCTAAGGATGATTACTGTGATAGCAGTGGCATTGTGGAGATGCTGATTGCAGTGGTTCTAAAGGCGATGCAAAGCTGATAATTATTGTGGCTATAAGAAAAAATAAGATCTAAGACGAGGATGATGATAGAAAATGAGATCCAAGATGAGGATGATAATAGCAATGAGGTTTATTGATGATAATTGCTTATGATTAATGATGAAAGGATTGTGGTTTGGTGAGAGGGTTGTGATGATAATAATGGTAATGGGCTATGATTTGGTTCTTTCATGAAGAAGGCTATGAGAGTGATGATGGATTCAATGGAAGAGAATGATGAATTAGTGGCTATTATGTGAGAAATAGAATCAAAGATGGAAATTTGATGATGGTGATAGAGGCCAAGCAAGAGAATGGTGAATGAATCTCCTGGCTTAGAGATGAAGGGGCTGTGATTTGGTTTTTGATGAGGAGAAGCTAGTAGTAATGATAATGGAAGTGAATGGTGAATGAATCCTCCCTTTTTTTGTGGTTAATTATTATATAGAGAGCAGAGTAGAGAGATTTTGGGGTTAGTTAGGGTTAAGCCAGTTAAGATTTTGATTTTTTTTTTGTCAGCTAAAATTAAATTTAAATTCAAATGCACACAAAACAAAAAAATAACAATAAATTGAAAACAAAAATATGATGTTCACAGTTGCCCCTCTTTACTTATTTTTTACTCAGATAATATAAAAACGATAGTTTTTTATATTTTCATTGTAAGAAACTAGTAAAGACATGAACAGATATTTTTTCAACCTAAAGTTATATGCATGTGGAAAGTGAAGATGTGTGAAAAGTGAATGTATAAAGGTAAGTGAAAATCAAATGCATGACAATGCTAAAAGTATGTGAAAGTAAATTGATAATATTGAAAGTATATGAAAGTAAATGATTGATAGTGCCGAAAGTATGTGAAAGTAAAGACTTGCCAGTGCTGAAAGTATGTGAAAGTAAATGTCTAATGGTGCTGAAAATATGTGAAGATAAATTGACAATGCTGAAAGTATGTGAAAGTAAATTGATAGTGCTGAAAGTATGTAAAAGTAAATGTCTGACAATGCTGAAAGTATGTAAAAGTAAATGTTTAACAGTGCTGAAAGTATGTGAAACTAAATGTCTGACAATGCTGAAAGTACGTAAAAGTAAATATTTGACATGCTGAAAGTAAGTGAAACTAAATGTCCGATAGTGTTGGAAGTATGTGAAAGTAAATGATTGACAGTGTTGAAAGTATGTGAAAGTAAAGACTTGTCAGTGCTGAAAGTATGTGAAAGTAAATGATTGACAGTATTGAAAGTATGTGAAAGTAAAAGATAGTGCTAAAAGTATGTGAAAGTAAATTGACAGTGCTGAAAGTATGTGAAATTAAATTGACAGTATTGAAAGTAAGTGAAAGTAAATGACAATGCTAAAAGCATGTGAAATAAATTGACAGTGCTAAAAACATGTGAAATTAAATTGACAGTAATGAAAGTATGTGAAAGTAAATGACAATGCTGAAAAGTAAATGATTGGAATCGAAACTGAAAAATAAATTATCGGGATTGAAACTAAAAAGTAAATGATTGGGATTGAGACTGAAAAATAAATAATCGGGATCGAGACTTAAAAATAAATGATTGGGATCGAGACAGAAAAATAAACGATTGGGATTGAGATTGGAAAGTAAATGAATATGATTGTGACAGAAAATTAAATGATCGAGATCGGGGCTAAAAAGTAAATGATTGAGATCGAGACTAAAAAGTAAATGATTGAGATCGAGACAGGAAAGCAAATTATTAAGATTAAAAAATATGCAAAATTAAATAGTTGTTGTGATTAAAGTATGTGAAAATAAATGTTGTGCGGTGTTGAGAGCTGAAAATGACTTGTAGAAATTGTAGAAAATGTCATGATTGATGAAAATGAATGATCTATGCATGATGAGATATGTGATGTCTCTTTATGGTATGTGATACTTACAAAAAATGCAATGGTTCATGAAGTAGAAAATTAAATGCCTAGGGATGGTTGAATAATGCGATAATGATATGATGAATGATGGAATAACTATGATAACTATGCCGATGTGATTTAATAGTGTAAATGATGAATGTCCTAAAATGATGAAACAACTCCACACAAAGATTTTTTTTTTTTTTTGGGCCCAAGTTTGGCATATGAAAATGATGAATCTCCTAGGTGATCTAGTGATTGAAAATGTGAATGCTCTAATGTGATAGATAAAACCACAAAGAAAGAAACAAAAATTGCCCCAGTTTGAAGCATGAAAATGTTAATGGTATGAGCATGATGAATATCCTAGGTGATTTGATAATTGAAAACTTTCCATATGATGAATGATGACACCTAGATGATCTAACATGATGAATGATATGATGATAATGAAACTTAGATGGTTTGATGATGCAAAAATTTCACAAAGAGAGAATGACAAAGAGAGTGAAAGAGAGAGAAAACAAATTGCCCCATTTATTTTTAATGAATGATGATGACATGCTTTGATGATTTGATGATGGGAAGATAAATGGCCTAATATGGTAGAAAGACTATACAAAGGGAAATGGAAGGAGAAAAGAAAAAAAATTTGCCCCAGCTTGCCATATCCAAACATTGCATTTCTCGTAAAACCCTTAGTCTGATTTCAAATGAGTCATTTTGTTCAAAGAGCCATTACGATTGACTTTATCTTTCATTTTCAGACTACTCATGGATTTTATTTTCAACTCTTGCCCTTGTCTTATGTTGGAGTCCAACTTGATTTTGCTCTAACTTTTGCCTAGATCAGTGTTTCTGGTCTTCAATCTAGCAAGCTTTTTCTTTTTGTTTACCCTAACTTTTGCCTAGACCGCCTTTTCAGGTTTTCGATCTAGCAGGCTTTTTGTTTTTGTTTGCCCTAACTTTTGCCTAAACTGCCTTTTCAGGTTTTCGATCTAGCGGGCTTCTTTTTTTCTCTCTTTTTTTTTTAACTTTTCAATATCTCTTGACTTTGTATGATTATATGTGATTCTAAAAAAGGATGTGGAAAGCAAAATGCATTCTGTTAAAGAATGCATCTTTTTTATGAAAAGGGAGGAGATGGGTAAGAGTGAGGTGTGAAAGATTGGAAAAAGTGTAAATCTAATCAATAAACCCATTTCATTAATAACCTGTTTAAGTTGAGCTTAAAGTCATGACCAAGATTGCAACCCTTTGCTATCTTTTTTAAAAGTCCTTGATTGTAGACTTTCCTAGCTGATGCATTTTTTAGGTCGCCCTTTTGGGTTTTCAACCTAGTAGATACTCCTTGCTTTAACTTTTGCTTAGATCATCATTTCATTTTTTTTTTTGAGACTTCAATCTAACGAGCTCTTTCTCCTTTTCTGCCTTTTTTTTTCTCTAACTTTTTCCTGGACTATTTTATTTTTTTCTCAATTTCCAATCCAGTGAGCATTTTCTTAATTTTCTCACAATGTGCACCTTGACTGAGTGTTTTGTGCAAATATTTGTCTGGGTTGTCTACTTGGTATGACACTTCAAGACTAAGTCATTCACCTAAAACATTCAAGGTTGTACTGAATGATTCCCTTAGTTGATGGTGACATTTTGATTTGTCATTTTTTTTTTAAAAAAAGATTCAAATCTGACCAAATCACTTGCATAGTTTAGGATCTTCATCATGATCATGATCATTCAAGTTCATTGTAACACAAGAATCAATTAATGAGTCTTCTCAATTTTAAAGAAATGAAAGAAAAAGAGAATGAAGCGAAGGAACAACAGTGATAAGAAAGGAAACAAATGATACAATGACTGAAAAAGAACTACACATAATCATAAACAAATTTCAAGACACAAGCAAACTAAAAAACAAGACTAGTAAAGCTGCAACCATGTTCAACAACATATTCAGGCACCACCACTTCCAATGTGATCCTCTTTTTTCCTTGCCCTTGGCATTTCAATAACCTTTGCATCAAGTAGACGCCATACAACATCTTTGAAACCATTACAATAGTTGATCGAGTGCCCACGGGTATTGGAATGATATTCACACATATGATTTGAATTGTACCAGCTAGGATATGGTGGTACTGCAACCTTCGCAGGGGAGGGAGTAAGGAGGTTTGCTTCGCACAAGCTTTTAAACAATTCAAAGTTGCTCATATTGAAGTCAGGCAAAGGTTGTTTGCTTGTTGATGGCCTAGGGTTGGCAGTGTTGAAAGGGATTGCTTGGTGATTTGGAGGTATGGTCTGGTGAGGCATGGCTTTGAAGGGTGTATATGGCTGAGGTAGGTAATGTGTGGGAGATGGAAATGGTGAGGAAGATGGGTAATGTAGGTGTTGGTAGGATGGATAGTGATTTGGGTGGAAAATAGGCTTGTACGATTGGGATGGCCGTTGTGGTTGTATGAAGTTCACTGTGTCTTCTTTCTTCTTACACAACAACCCTTGCTGGGATTGTGGCTTACTTGACTCATCTCCTGTTAACTCCACCTTCCCCTCTTGGATATTTGCTTCAATTCTTTCTCCAACTTCCACCAAGTTCACGAATTCCTTGACATGGGTCCCCAACATATTCTTGAAGAATGGACCATCTAGTGTGTGAATGAAATAAGAGCACATCTCTTGCTCTAACATTGGTGGAACAACTTTAGCAGCCATAGTTCTCCACCTTTGGGCATAGTCTTTGAACATCTCATTCTCTTTCTTTCTCAACCCTTTTGGTTGATCCCTGGTAAGTCCAACATTCAAATTGAACTTGTACTAATTGGCGAAAGCTTGAGCCAAGTCTTCCCAACATCTAATTTGTGTTCAATCCATCTGCAAGTACCATTCCCATGCAGTCCCATCCAAACTTTCAGGGAAGAAGCTGATTAGGAAATTCTCATCTTTAGACCATATTCCCATTTTGGTGCAGTACATTCGGAGGTGGATGATAGGATTCGTGCTACCATCGAATTTTATTAATTCAGTCATCTTGAAATCCTTGGGAATGGTGACATTTGGAGTCAGGCATAGGTCATTGATGCTCATGGGGCCATAGGGTTAGGCCCTCGCAACATTTGAAACTGCTTCTGCATGCTTTCTTCCTTTTCTTCCCTAAGCTTCAATCGCTCCATCTCTGTTGTGATCTTGCATCCACTCCCCTCTTCATTATGTGGGATTGCATTGCTATTGTTTGCATTATCATTGTTATTTCCAGCACATTCTTTGGATTTCTTTATAATTTCAAGGGCTTCTTTAAACATGACCCCCTGTTCAAGTATCATGGTCTTCAGATCGTCAATCTCTTGGCTCAGATTTCTTTTTTCAGCAGCCATGACTCTCTTTTTCTTTTGTTCTTCCTTTTGCTAAGATTAGACAAAGTTTTCTGAGAAAGAGCAATGTTTGGAGACAGCAAACCTTTGAATTGTATTTTGGAAAGAAAATAAATTAACCATGAGAAATTATGAAAACAAGAAATAAAAAAGTAAAAAAAGAGAAAATGCCATGTTATGAGTTTATGCCAAATATTAAAAAAAAAAGATACATGTCAATTGGATTTTTTTTTTTGTGATGAATGCATAGGATGAATGATTTTTTTTCTTTTTATTTTTATTTTTATATGAACTATGGATAAGAAAGATGATGTGTGTATGAATGCATGATATTTTTTATGGACTTGAACTATTCCTCTAAGGAAATATGCACGAATGTATGCCAAATTCTTTCTATGGATGCGAACTATGTGTGCATGAATTTTTTTTTATGAATGTGGGTTATGTGTGAGAGAAAGTGTATGAATGAATGCATGCTATATTTTCTGACTGAATGAAAATGCATGTATTTTTTTTGTCATACGAATGTGATAAATGAATGAATTAGTAAAAAGGTTAAACTATGCATGATATGTTGACAAAAAAGATTTATTTTTTTAATGAATAAATGCCTCTTTTTTTTTATAAATGCATGAAAATGAATGTCAAATGACTTTTTTTTTTATATGGATGATGCCAATGTAATGTATGCATGAATGTGTAATGTATGAATGCATGCTATATTTTCTGAATGCATGTGATTTTTTTTTTTTTTGTATATGGATGCAATTAATGCATAAATTAGTAATAAGAATGAACTATGCATGATATGTTTACAAAAAAAAAAAATTCGAAATGTGTATTATACATGAATGCATCTATGCATGAATGCACGCCATTTTTATGAATGCATGAAAAGGAATGTCAAATGACTTTTTTTTATGGTGTATGCATGACTGTGTGAAGTATGAATGCATGTTAATTGTTTTTTTTTTTTTACATGCAATGAATGAATAATATAAGATAAAGTAAAGAAAAATTATGCTCCTTTGTGTCCTAAAATGGTTAATCCTAGAAGACGAACGTTCAGCCACTAGGTTCATTCTATTAGTGCTTTGGGATGGGTCTAGACTTCTAAAGGCCATGATTCCCAGATTGTCACTACCCATATGATAGAGACCTAGCTCATAAAAAGATTACAATGGGGGATGAACTGTAACGTCCCGATTTTCTACTAGAGTAAAAATGACCAAAATGCCCCTGAGGTCATTTTCAGCCCAGAATTCGAGGAAAGCCGATCCAGCAGTACTCGAAGGATAAACTCAATGTTGGAAGGGGATTAGATGACTTGTATACCTTCTCGGGATCGAAAATCTTGTTTTTCGAGTTTTCGGGTCAAAATGACCAAAACGCCCCTACGGTGTTTTACCGGTTTGCAAGTGCCGGATGAACCCGAAACTTCTCCAGATGGTTTTAAAAGGTGTTTTTACATATTCTATGACTTTAGTTTTGGTCTCAAAGGTCTCGGGCGAAATTAGTGCAAAATTACGATTTTGCCCCTAGTTTCGTGTTTTTATGCTTAATCGCGTGATTAAGCAAACCTAAGCAATATTAGGCTCTAATCGAAATTTAATTAATTTTCATAATTAATCTTGAGTCAAAATAATTTATTAAAGTTGATTAGAACCTAAAAGTGCTTAATTACAACTTGAAATCCTATTTTAAATTCAAGATTCCTAGTCATGGAATCTTGAATAGTATTTTCTCTTTCCAATTCCTTAAATCATGGAATTATGTTTCCAATTGTTTACTCATAAAAATGCATTTAAATCTCCTAATGATGTATGAGCACTCCTAATCTTGTCATAAAATCCTTAAACCTCATTCTTAGTCACCTAAACTTAAGCTTAATTATTCATAACCTTGTACCTAAACTAATACACACTTAAACCTATCATTAGCACACAATTAGATGATCCAAATCTTTCTCCCTCCATGCTGTCTGGTTTGGCCGAAGCTTCTCCCCCTCCATATGCATCACATGTTCAAATTTCAACACTCCGAGGCTATACCTCAAGTCATACTCACCATACCTTGTCATATTTCCAATCAAGCTTGATTTTCCAAATGAATAACTAAATGAAATAAACCATTTTTCCTCATTTATTTGTGGCTGAAAAACAACCAGCCATGCATTGCTTCTAGAAGGATTATTTCATCCAAAAGTGATAGGAAATTCACTCAAATGAAGCCATGCCTTGTATCATAACTTCCATACTTCAAACCATGCTTGAATGACCTTGTGTAAGAGATA
Source organism: Dalbergia cultrata (assembly GCA_031216105.1). Taxonomy (NCBI): domain Eukaryota; kingdom Viridiplantae; phylum Streptophyta; class Magnoliopsida; order Fabales; family Fabaceae; genus Dalbergia; species Dalbergia cultrata. Next base: position 20,073,103 of record CM062353.1, on the reverse strand, counting down.
TTTTCTCTTCCTTCCCTACCAAAAGCTACGGCCAACCCCTCCTCCCTTTGAACTCTCATTTGTTTTCATTTTCTATAAATACCTTGCCTAGAAACACATGCAAACACTTTAGCTCATTTGCACACTTTTAGTTTTCTAAGCTTTCTTTGTGTTCTCCCTTTTTCTCTCTAAGTTCCAAGAGAGTTCTCTCTTGTTCTTCATCTTCATCTTCATCATCTCTTCATCTTATTATCATCTCATAACCTTCAAACACCACCCCATAGCCTTGAAGCATCATCAAACCTCTCAAATACCTCACCACAAACACAACCTCACTTGAAACACATCTCCAACCTTTTTATCCCCCCTTGGCCAAAGCTATCTTGCCACCTTGGAGGAGTTCTTCATCTTGTTTCCTTTTCAAATATGAAAGCTTTTAACTTCACTCTAGGTAGGAGTGTTTTTCTAAACCTTGTTTTCTTGAAAATGAGTTTTATCTAGCTTTCTCTTGGACTTTCTTTTTGAAACTTTGTTCTTCTCTCCTTGATGTTTCGGCCTTTAGGCCTTGAGGAGCACATGATAGCTCAACGATGAGAGCTCCTAGATGATGACTATGTGTTCATCTCAAAGGAACCTCTAGAGCTTGAGTTTTTATTTTCTCTAAGTTTCATCTTGATTTACTAACTCAAAATGATTTCTAGCTCAAGAACACCATTACTTTTTCTTGTTTTTCATTTCGGTTTCCTTACTTCATTTCCTCTAAATATTTCGGTTTTGGTTTCTTTTCTTTTAGGTTTTGTGTTCTTTGAAAGTTTATTTATTTTGAGCTTGATGATGATATTCAAGAACCCCATAGTTCCTTTGAGAACTTGGTTCAAGAACTCTAAAGCTCTCTTTGTAATGAGATGAGTGTTGGGTTGTTAATCTCTAAAGTCTTGTAAGAGCTCTAGATAATCTTAAAATGAACCTTGCATCCGTGTTTACTTTTATGCTTTGCACATCATATTTACTTTCCTTGCAATCACTAAGTATCAAGATAATGAATGAACTTGCATTATCATATTTATATTTCAAGCTATGCATTATCATGTTTATGTTTCAAGTTCTCACTTAATATGAAGATAATAATGAGTTGCATCTCATGTTTATTTTATGCTCTCACTTTACTTTCTAATGGAACCTAAAATAAGTGCATGAGGATGTTTAATTTCTATGTTATCACTTAAATGAACCTAGAGCTCAAAAACTTACCCATTGTTGTCTCAAACAAAGGCTTGAAAACCTATGTTATTTGTCTCCTTGTTTTTGGCCTCTAAGGGTTTTAGTGGTTACAAGTGCTGAAAACTATGTTTCATAATTTTTCTAAGCTTTTATGAGTTTAAGGAATGCATAGAGCTAAGTTTTATGAATTTAGAACCTCTTGTGACAAGTTTGATTTAGCTATTGCCTTCATAAACATTTGGATGATTTTAGATGTTAAAAAAATGCTTATAAATGAGTTTTGAAAGTTTGAGAAAGGATCCAAGAAAAACTAGTATTTTATGTGCTTTAGAAATTGTGTTTGATGCCTTTAAATGGAGATGTTTGTTTCAGTTCTGCCTTGCTATGTTTGGCCACTGTATGTGTTGTGTTAATGATGATAATATGATTAAGTTTGAGTATAATTAATGTTAAAACTCATATGTGAAAGATAAGAGAAGTTAGTAACTAGAAAAGAATTAATTTGAGAATTCTAGATCCCTTAACGATAGAATTTTCTGGATTCTGTCCAGCAAGGTTTAGTAATGGTAATCATGGATTTAAATTAGTTTAAATGTGTAGGAATGACTCATAAATGGTTTAGGACTTGATCTTGATGCCTTCGGAGCAAACCGACTTAGAAAGGGTCATTGTTGTGACTCCTAGGTACCCTAAAGTTAGGATTATGAATTCTACATCCTTGAGGTTTAGAGATTTTCTTGACCATAGTGTGAGGTGAGAAATACTTAGTTATAACCTCATAGGTACCCGAGAAACTAGGCTTTGATGATTCATAACTTAGAATGTGAGTTAAGGACCTTAACGGTCAATGCATAAGACAGTAAGAAATGTGTTAATGCTATGATGCTTAATTTATGCAATGATATGTTGAGATATTTATGATGCATGAGGAATAGACTAGTTTAGATATGAGTTCATCATAGCATGAGATTTCATGAGAACCTGTTGTGTGAATTAGCTTGTGGCAGTTTGAAAGAAATTTGGTTTAACAGCTGTTATGCTGCTGAATTTCCATCAAACCTAAAAGGGTTGAAAAGATGTTTGAAAGTACCACATGAGTTGAAAACCCTGGGTGACACCGGTTTGGCCAAGCACCTCCAGGAGATTTTTATGTGACAAAGCACTGAGACGCGTTTTCCTAGGTGACACCGGTTCAGCCGAGCACCCCCAGGGGAGACAAATCCGTGAGGGTATGAGTAGATGCAGCCTACCAAAGCAGACAAATTGCTGTGGGTTAATGCCCTTAAAGCGTTTCAAAGAGGGTATATCCTAAGAGAGGTGATCCCTGCCCCCTACCCGTACTTGCGAGTCAGGATTATTTTATTATGTTTCGCTTATTCAGATAATAAGCAAGAGCTAGGGACGACTAGCTGAGGTATGAGCTCATAACCTAGTTATTTTAGGGTGGCCTTATTATGCTAAAGTACCTTGATTGATGTCACGAAGTTGAGGAATGATTCACTTGAAAATTATATGCCTTTATGCCACATGGTTTATGTTTATATGCTTTGATGTGTTGTTCTATATGCTCAAGTATTGACATGCACCCATGATATAACATGTTGCATTCCTAACATTAAGATGCATGCTAAAAGGAATGGACCTTGGATAATTACTTTTGGAAAACCCTAAATTGAATCTTATATGCATGATCACTGTTTTAGAATTAAACCCAAGGTTCCTGAGGATGTGAACGATGTAACCCTAGGATAGGAGACTCCTACTGAGATTCTTTAGCAAGAATTCTCACTCCTCTCTCTCTTCTTTCTTCCGTCACATCTTCAGAGAGGGATGGCGACGTTCGTGGTATTCATTGACATACCTGTTTGGGAGGTGCACTACGACCCGAACCACCGTTCGTATCATTTTGAGGGTCGTTGTGTGATGCAAGCTGTCGCTACCCTCAACAAATTAAAAATAATTAAAATGCTAAATTGCACCAAAAATGTAGTAAAGGGCACAACTCAGGTCGTCTTACAAGGAAGTGTTACTAATTAATTAGAAATTAGGGGTTTGGAGAATTAAGATTAAAGGAATTTAAATTAAAAGATAATAGCAACAATGAAGGAAGCACTAGTGCAAGATATTCTTAGGATTGGAAATTAATTATCATTGACCAAACATTAAACCCATTGGTGGCTATTAGTAATAAATTACTGGCAATTCTACTAGTGATCGATCGACCTCTAAGATTTAATCAATGCAAATAACTTATAAACAACAATCGCCAATTCATTTAGAAATCACATTAATTTAATAAACCAATTGCTATAGCCTAACTGCCAATCGGAAAGTTAATTCTAATGTTCTCCCTCAAACATAAACCAATAGATCTATCAATTTATGCCCAAAGGGTTTCCCTAAACGACGATCGCCAATTTAGTTATCCCAATAAAAATGATAGCAATCACCACAATAATTATAGGAATAGAAACTGCAGAACATTAAGAAAACCAATGCATTTAATATAAAAAGAGGTCTCAAACATCATCCTAATCTATCCGGAAACCCTTACACTAGTAAAGAAATCTACACCTCTATCTCTGGAGGATTACAACAATAAAGATAAAAGAACCTGGAAATAATAGCAATGATCATCGCCACGATCTCCAAGAAAAATCACCTTCACTAATGGAACCCTTAGAGAGAGAAAAGAGAAGAAGAGAGATATAGAGAGAGAGTTTTAATCCCCAAAACTAAACTTGGGTACCAATTGTTGCTGCTAATTTCCTAACAAAGTTAAAATACAAAAAGTCCAAAACGCGGAACAAAGTCACGAAGTCTCGCTGAAACTCATCCACTTATGACTGCTATAGTGGTCTGGGACCGCTATAGCAGTCCTGCCTCTTTGACGCTAGCGCTGTAGCCAATTTGTCTTTCTGGTGACCGCTATGACTGCTATAGCGGTCATGTGCTCGCTCAACACCACTTTGTATACTTCCAAATCCCTTTTGAGCCATAAATTGTTCGAATTAACTCTTGTCTCTAGAAATAGAAGTTGTAGCTCTTTGAAAAAGCTTTCCAACGCCACAAGAATCATGTCAATCAGACATCTGTAGCTTCAAATATTGGCAAAATACCAACTGAGGGTAAAATTGGGCAGCATCATAACATCAGAAACCTTTAATCTTGTAACCTGGAAAGTCTCTGCCAGCAATGAACACTCACAAAAGAGAGTTAAAAGTATAGGAAGCTCTAAAATTTATTTACTTATTAAAATGATGCAAAGAACCATGATTTTATTCAATGATATACTATTAGGACCAAATGCAAATCTACTAAATGTTTACTAATTAAGCACATAAATAATGCAATATGCCTAGAGTTGAATGGGAAATGGGGTGCATGAATGCAACCCATCATTGTGCCATCCGTGTTTTTGTGTACATGGGACAACCCTTCGCTTATCCGGTTTCGAGCTACCAGTTCACTCCTACTGCACCTTTTGGTAGTGACAACATGATCTTCGAGCATACCTGCCTACTCTACGAGCAGAGACGTCGTGCTCGTCCGTCTGCTTCTACCATCCATGACTTTCCGGAGTATGTCCACGTTCGAGGAGGTATGAGACGGACCCGTCTGAGGATTCACCTACGAACGTCCCTTCAGAGGGTTCTGCACCCTTTCCCTCACACCGGCGTGCACGGAGTGAGGAGACCGTGATGCAGCAGCATCTAACGAGGAGGGCCGAGATGCGTCTGTGCCGAGAAGCTCATGCCCAGCCGGCGCGTGTTCCCTTCCCACTTCACTAGCCGACTCAGGAGGAGATCGAGCAGTTTGTGGGCTACATACCCCAATTGTCCGAGCATCCCCATCATCACTAAACTTCGATGGAGAGCTTTACGAGTACCCGAGCTATAGTGGAGATCTTCCCCTCGGTAGTACCTTTTGGGAGGGTGGTAGATTGTACTCGTAGATCAGTAGGAGGGTAGCGTTTTGGGTTTTTCTTCTTGTCGTACCATGTACATTGTATATTCTTGTTTCTGTTATATTTTATTTCCGCTGTATTACAAGCTCTGCCCGTCTCTATGAGGGTATGACTACTTATGTACTCTAAAATTATGTTGTTAATGAAATGTTTCCTTTGTGATCATGATTGTCGTTCTTTGGTTTTATGCTTTGCTTTATGATCTATAATGATTGTTACGCGTGCTTTATATTTCTGTCATTTGACCAGTTAAGTTCGCGGCTCTCGCTTTGTTTTATGTTTTCAAAAAAAAAATTTACCCGTAATTTTCGCTAAGTATTTTATTAAATGATGAGACTAAGAAGTAATAACCTAATATTTAACCTAATATGTTCTAGAGAGTTGGGTTAAAAATTAGGGTGTTACATGAACCCTCTTAATATGATCAATTCATGATACTGGTAACAATTTGGGTGGTATCCCGCCAAATGCCAAGTGGGCATGAAGCCCCTTAATAACAATGTTGCGACCCCACTTAATCCTAAGGTTGCACAAGCTCGGGTATATAGCCAAAAATATGTGTGGCATAGTGATAGTGCACTGTGTGTGAAGAGCAAAACTATTACTATAAAATAAAAGCCCAAACAATATGTACCAAAAACCAAAAGGTCTTCTACCCTAGAGTTTGAATGAGAAGTAATTACAAATTAGTTATTCGCAACACAAAAAATATTTATTTACAAGAAGATAAGAAATAAAAAATAGTATGGAAGGGGAAAAATAAATATTATAAAAGTTATAATTATTTGCATAATTTACTCTGATAGGCTTAACTCTCTAAATATCCCTAGTGGAGTCGCTAGACTGTTACAACATGCCGGAGGGTACCATAACAAAATGACAACAAAAATTTATTCCTAAAAAGAAATAAATTTAAAAATGGAGTCGCCACCAATTTTAATTCTGGCCAAAATTGGAAAACCTTTGATTTGGTCAAAACTGGTTTTTTTAAAAAGATTTGAGTCTGGGAGTCTAATTATAATTAGGGAAGAGTGAAAACTTAATCCCACTGCACCCCTAATATATCCGTATAAATACGATTACCTTAGATTTTATTATGCAAATTAATTTATAACTTAATCTTTAAAAGTTGCTATTATATACAAATAAATAAATGAGTCAATGAGAAAAGGAAAAAAAAAAAGAAAAAAGTAAAAGAAGAGAACAAATTTTGAAAAAAATTAATTTTGGTTTGATAGTTGTTGGCTGTACCGACGTATCCTCTGGTACAATAAGGAATTCAAAGTCACGTCGTTCTTGTAGAAAATTAGTGTATGTTAATGGATTTTAATTAAGAAACAAAAATAAAAACGTGTGGATTGATTTTATTTATGAAAAGAATTTTAATTGACAAAGTATTTAAAAAAAATAAAGGAAATAAAATAAAACTAAAATAAAAAGAAAAGTAAAACAAAAAGAAGATCACACCTACTTGATCATTGTAATGTGGGAATAAAGAAGAAACAAAACCATGAGGAAAAAAGTGGCACAGTAGTGGCGCTAAGGATGATTACTGTGATAGCGGTGGCTTTGTGGAAATGCTTATTGCAGTGGTTCTAAAGGCGATGCAAAACTGATAATTATTGTTGCTATAATAAAAAATATGATCTAAGACGAGGATGATGATAGAAAATAAGATCCAAGATGAGGATAATAATAGCAATGAGGTTTATTGATGATAATGGCTTATGATTGATGATGAAAAGATTGTGGTTTGGTGAGAGGGTTGTGATGATAATAATAGTGATGGGCTATGGTTTGGTTCTTTCACGGAGGAGGCTATGAGAGTGATGATGGATTCAATGGAAGAGAATGATAAATTAGTGGCTATTATGTGAGAAATAGAATCAAAGATGAAAATTTGATGATGGTGATAGAGGCCAAGCAAGAGAATGGTGAATGAATGAATCTCCTGGCTTGGAGATGAAGGAGCTGTGATTTGGTTTCTGATGAGGAGAAGCTAGTAGTAATGATAATGGAGGTGAATACTAAATGAATCCTTCCTTTTTTGTGGTTAATTATTATATAGAGAGCAGAGTAGAGAGATTTTGGGATTAGTTAGGGTTGAGCCAGTTAAGATTTTGATTTTTTTTTTTTTGTTAGCTGAAATTCAATTTAAATTCAAATGCATACAAAACAAAAAATAACAATAAATTGAAAACAAAAATATGGTGTTCACACTAACATTGTCAGGATAAATCACATTTAGTGGCTCAACTTCTAACGACTTCTTTTCCCCTTTAGACTTTGATGTATACCCCACCAACAAAATATCATCGAAAGAGTCTGCTGAGTTGAAATCATAGCTTAACACAGAAGTACCAAAAGGCCTACCAAAGAAAAAGTAAAATCTAACATTAACTCTTTTAGTGTCACGACCCAATTTAGGCACGTGACCGGCACGTGACCGGCACGTGAGAAATCCTTTTCCCACGTAAGCCTCGTGACCTGGATTTCTCTATATGCATAGTTAATTTTAAAAAAATTTCAAAATATATTTTCATTTTCTACATACAAATCACTTGTTTATCAAACCATACTAGTCTATATTGAAATTTCATAATTCAAACTCTATTGTCTGCAATTCATAATACAAACATCTTTGTGTACAACTACTCTGATTCAAACATTCATAAATGCTGAACTGTTCAATACAACTTCAATTAAGGTCATAATATGTAAAAATATAAACATGTTCTATTATCCGAATCCTGCCTGCATTTGCACTGGAACACTCTAAACAGAACTATAAGCATTTCACCCAAGTGAAGCTCACCATATAAACTCTAATGCTGGTGGAGGATAATATCTGGGAAAATCTATCACAGCTATACAATCTGTGAAATGGGAGAAAAGAGAGGGGTGAGTTTTATATAAAACTCAGTGAATGAATCCTCACCTGAAACCCCCTTTCATGGGACATCAAGGAAATAATGCACAAAAATCATAATAACATTAATAATATAAGAAAATATCTCACATAACCAAGTATAATTACATTTCTAAAAATCCTATATCATCATCATGTTATAACTTAAAACAATTTCTTTGAATATATTTTCATACATGAAATCATACAAACAATACAATATAGTAGCTCCCAGAGAAACAGTAATCTCTACTCTATGGTTCTTCAAGAACCGAAATACTCTGCTCTATGATCTATCAGGGATCTAATGTGGACACCTTAATAGGTTCCATTCTCTGCTCTATGAGATTGTCCTTTAGGACAACTTGGTACCAAGGTAAATGATCATTCAGTCGTTAACTCGCTGTCTGTTTCTCTATAGCTACTGTCTAAACTAGATAAACAAATAAATGTAAGAACCTTTAAACATTTAACTCTCTGTGAGCTCTGAATCTATCTGATTCTAACAGTCTGACCTTAGCATAACTGTGGCTATGAAATCATGCCCAAGGGATCACCCTCTGTAGGCATTTGTGATTTCAACAGCTCAGAGAATATGTAGTCATCAACTGTTCTGAATCTTATAAAGATTCTAGCTCTAAAATCCCTTTTTATCTGAGTTTCCAAATCAATTCTCAATAACATCCTTTCATAAGTTTATAAATTCTAAAATCACAATAACATTCTTCAGAAGCTCATAGTTCTCTATCAATCATTTACCTAATCCATGTTTGATATCAAACAAACGTCTTAATGATCATAAATCTTTGATAATCACAGTTTAAACCAACTCTAAATAGAATCATATTATCAAAAATGGTCCCATGAGTTTTCTAAAATATAGTTCATGCTATTCAGAAAACCATAATTTCATAAATCAATATAAATCTCAAATATTTATACAGTAATCTCTAAAATCAAATAGTAAATCATATTTTCATGAAAATAACCTCTAATGCAGAACATAGAGATCACAGATAAAAACCCACTCACCTGGAGTGGTAGAATGAGCAGGAGAGACACCAATAGGGCTCCTGGAAGCAGAAATGACAATAATATTTGATACAAAAGTCATAGGATTCTAAATCAACCTCTGAATGTTCAAAACTCATGTCTAACATACTAGAAGACTCCTCTCTTCAAGAAGCATAAAGAATCACCCCAATAACCAGGAAAATTTTAGAGAAAAGAGAGGAAAATCAGGAGAATAACATACCTCAGATCCCTAGAAGGAAGAAAAATGGAGTTTAAATGATGAAAAGGTGAAGAAAATGGAGTGTGGAGGGGAGGAGTCGCATTTTCTGCTAAGAAAAAGGGTGGGGATTGTGTTTTTGGTCGTGTGGGAATGTTCTGGACCCGAAACCAGGGTTTTTATAAACTCGGTGGACCGCTGCAGCACTGCAGCACTTACCAGGGAGCATTTCCTGCACCGCCTTACTGTTCTGTTGAGCGCTTACCAGAGAGCATTTCCTGCACCGCCTTACTGTTCTGTTGAGCGCTACAGCGCTCTTAGCGCTGTGGCGCTCACTAGAGAACATATAATTCACTTATTGCACTGACTCAATGCTATGTTGACCGCTGCAGCGCTCATCAGAATGGTTTCTCCCTCTACAGGATAGTCTCTCACTCTCTAGAACTCACTTATTACATTTATGTAAATAAGGGAATACCCCATATTTGGATTCAAAATAAAATATCTAAAAAATCAAAATCCAACCCAATCAAAATCTAAATTTTGGGTTTTAGTTCAAATCTAGAAATTTTCACGGTTTTATAAACTTGTGGATCAAAAACGAAGTATTTAAAGGTTCCATAAAATTCATTAAAAATCACTCTTTGACTTTTTATTCTCTAGGGAACCATTACCGGGACTTTTGGTCCCAAGAATATGACTCTATTATATGGTTCTCCAATGACGAGTAGGGTCCAGACTTACAAAAATTTTAGGACCCGAAGTGACAGATAACAGTAACTGGCACCCTTTTGGCCCGAAAAATATTCTAACTCTTTTATTTAAAATTTGCGGTATTACATGTAGTAACCAACATGCAATTTGTGTTAGGATCATGGTGGCTGTCAAAACACATCGTATCCACATACAGTATCACTAAGGCCATAACTATCTGGAAATGTATTAGAATAGCAGGAGTGAGAAAAATTAGTTTTCTCAGTAAGTGTCATGACCCGATTTCGAAACATGATTGACACATGGGGTACCAACCCCATGGAAGCCCTTATATGACATGACATGCATAAAACTTCGTAATTTCCAATTAAACATAATTTAAATAAAAAGTAGATAAATATTATAAGTCATAAAACAATCTATGAACATTACCCAAATGCCAAAATAATTGTTCCAAAAGGGTCATACAATCATTTACTTGTAATTACATAAATCTTCAAAAATAACATAATTAAATATAAATATGCATGATCTATGAGTCCTGCCAGCAATGTATTGGAGCATTACTAACATAACTAAAAAGTATCATTTCACTCTAAAGTGAAGCTCACCCAAAAATAAAACTAATAGCTACTGAAGAAAAGGTATCTAGGAAGATTTTGGACTAGTAGCTATAGTCGTAAAGGGGAAAAAGGGGTAAGTTTCATCGAAAACTCAGTGAGTGAATTCTCATTCGTGACCATACATAGGACAAAAAGGAAGGTACATAGATAGCAATGCACCAATCAAAATCATTTTTATTCACAATATATAATAATAGTAATAATATTAGTTTCATGTAAAGCATAAGAAAACATACTTTTTCTAAGGAATTAAACTGAGATAGATTGCTAGAGATTTTATAAAAGCGATGCTCACTTTCTTGTGAACAAGAGCACCTATCTAAGATTTTAATAGTTCCTCGTGAATGCGTTCTTCGTGGACTAATCTAAGTGAAGAGTAATTGCCCCTCATGGGCATCATGATATACCAAGATTAACGAATACTGTCATTAACTTACAACTTTGTCTCTTTCTAATTCCTATCCAAACATCACTCACAATCAACATGCTAAAATTCAAAGGCTAACATCTCCATATAGTGCTTTCCAACTCCTCTACAGTTCATATCCTAATTTTCCAAAGTAAATATTTCCTTATAATAATTTATTGGAATTAGTTAATCAAGCATAATAGTGGAATAGCATACAATAGTCAACAATGGTCCAATGTATTTTTCTAAATTCATGCATTTTCATAGAAGGCTGTAAAATCATAGTTTTTCTAATTTGGCATAATTTATAGAATATGTTCCTCGCTTAACTAATTTTCTGAATTCATGGAAAGCATGTAGGATCATAAAAACTATCCTTAATCGTAAAAAATAAAGCCATGAGCTTAATTAAACCTATTCACCTAGAGGTGTCATAAGCTAAGGGTGGTGCCGGCACCAACAAAGCTTCGGGAGTGGGAATGGCACTAACTCTGCATTAACCATACTAGAATAACTCTATGAACTTTGGAAGAGTACTCAAACTTGACAACTACTATGAACATAAACACCATAACTCACAAACATGGAAAAATGAAGAAGAAACCAATATAAACCATGAAGAAAATCCTTACCTTGAAACTTGGATAAGGTATGATTGGAGGAGGAAGGGAGTGAAAAGTGGAAGATGACGTTTGTGAGCAAGGGTTTCACTTTTTTGGGATTCCAAATGCATGAGGAGGGGTTTTATATTGTAGGGAGGTCACTTAACGAAACTACTTCATTTTTGGGGTTTTTGGTAGCGGAGATCTAACCATGGCTAATGGGAGGCTTGTCATGGAAAGGATGTCTACGTGTGTCCCTTTCAAGGGCTGATAAGCATGCTAGCCATGGTGAGAGGGTACCTAGCTATGCCGAGTTTTTCTGTAAAGATGGTTATTGTTTCTACATTCTAGGGGTTGTTTTGCCATCTAGGAGGGTTTCAAGGTATCTTAAGGCTGTATTAGACTTACCTAAGTACACATGGGCCTGAAGTATCACAATAGAAAACTAAGGTGTCACTGATAACGGTTCCACCACTTCCAATTTATTATGAAAAGGTGTGAATGCAATATTGTTGATTTTTTATGTTTGAAAGCATCCTTTACTCAAAGTGGGTTATTTTTAGACATAACACTTATGATAACATGCATACATCATATCTCACAACAACATTAATTTTATCATAATATAACATAATCAACTATGCATGTATCATCTTTAACATTCACATCTTAATATTTATTATATTTTATCTTTTAACTTCGCACATAACTAGGAAAGTATACATCCAACTACGTTACAACATCTTTCATAAACCTGGGCTTAAATTGTCATGAAATGATTTGGATCGTGACCGGCGCGTGAGGATTCCCGTCCCCACCTAAGCCTCATGATCGCTGCGCTGCACTATATGCATATTTTATTCATATAATCTACTTTAAATTGTAAATTAAATCTCATCTTGAACCCATAATAAACCTGAATAATCCTTTTCTCATAAATAAAATCTAACACTTTAGCTCTGATATATTTTAAATTGAGTTGCTCATTTACAAAATATACCTTGAATGCTAAATCATTTTAATACAAAAGAATCATGGTGAGCTAAATAAAACACATGCATGGTCCAGGACCTTACCCGCATCCTCACTGGAGCACGGAGACTTCACATCAATGTGAAGCTCACCCCAAAGCTGAAAACACTAGTGCTGCTGAGTAGGAGGAGGAAGAAGAGGATCCTAAGCTACACCTAAATCAATGAGAAAAGGAAAAAAAGAGGGGTGAGTTTTATAATTAAACTTAGTGAGTGGATCCTCATTCATAACCATACATAGGACATGAAAAAAGATACATAATAATAATGCAATAAGTATAGATCTTTTCTTTTATAGTTACATACTAGCTACAAAATCCTGGTTGCTAGAATGTAAAAACATAATGGTACTCAGAATTACAGAAAAAAAAGGGAACATACTATCCATCAACTATAAGGTGGGTGTTCAGTTCCTGGTGAAAAAGAGCCCTTAACTAGATTAGATCTTAATGCTCCCGGCAAATTGCGTCCCTGGTAGACTGATCAAAATTAAGGATAATTTACCCCTGGTGGGCCTTGGTATACCAAGGTTAACATAATGACTACCGTTAACTCACAATTCTGTTCCTCCCAGTAATTCCCTATCTAAAATCATACTAAAGGCTAAAAATGGGATTTTAAACATCTAAGTTCAACCGTTCCAATTTCTTATAAAAGAAACACAGAATTTCACATTATCATTTCCTCATAAAACAAACCAAGTTTGAAAATCATAACTAATGTATGTGATAGCAATTATATTCCAAGTGCAGTCCCATGCATTTTAATAAATGTAGATTTTCATGCTAAGCTTCAAAACATATTCTCTTTATCCTTGTTAAAATACATTTAAATATTTTATTCATGGAAAAACTCAAGCAAAAAAATCTCTAATCATTTTATGATGCTAGAAATAATTTATAGGATGACCAAAATAAGGTCATGAGATCAAACCCACTCATCTGCAAAGGGATGATAGATGATGTCAACATCAATTGGGCTCTGGGGAGATAGGACGGCACCAACATTGACTATAACAATCATAAAATTCAAGATCAAACTTTATCAACCTCTAAATAACTCTAATCTAGCTCTAAAAACATTGGGAGAGCACCCTCACTTGACAAAAATAAGAGAAATAACAATGCTTATACCAAGAATATGAAAGAATGACAAAAATGGAAACAAAATCTTACTACATATGCTCACCTTGATGATTTAGGGGAGCTAGATTGGAATTGGACTGAGAGAAAATGTGAGAGAATGGGGTTAAGGGTTTTTGGTTCAAGTAAAATGGAGAAGGAAGAGTTTTATAGCTGTTTCACAGTATTTAGGTTTCAAGAGGACTGCTATAGTGGTCAGGAGCTTTCACGTGGCCAAGACGGGGCAACACTGTGCACTTATGATCATTATAGCGGTCCTAGATCGCTATAGTGGTCTCCAGAATCTCCTAGATGTGAAATTACACTGCTGTGACTGCTATAGCGGTCCTGGTCCTGAACCATTATAGCAATGACAGCAAAGTCCAACAGCAACATTTTGTTGTCATCAAACACTTGCATTATCTCTATGCTCACTTATTTATATTTTAAGTTAATAATTTATTTTACTCTCCATTAACTTTAAAACATAAATGTAAATAAGGAAATACCCTTTATCTGGATTCAAATATTAAAAAAAAAAATCAAAGCCTCAACAAATCAAAATCTAATTTTTGAGTTTTAGTTCAAATTCTAGGATTCCGATGATTTTCTACACTTAGGGGCAAGAAATAAAACATCTAGAGGTTTCCTAAAATTTGTTAAAATTCACTCTTCAATTCATTTCCCTTTAGAGAGCAATTATTGGAACTTTTGATCCCAAAAAAGTGGCTCTAACATATAGCCCTCCAAGAAGGTGTAGGGCTCCAGACTTAGCGAAAACTCAGACTCGACAACATGGGTAGATCCCAGGGGACCCTAGGACTATACGGAACTTATCTACTAACATGTGTACACCATGTATTACATAAACATCCACCAATGTCATGACATCATACATAATTAGGGACTTATATATCCTCTTGGGTTATGACATATATCCTATTACCACCATAACTAAAAATGATATATGCTTATTCTAGAACCTAACAAGGGTCATCATGCTTGCATTTAGGATCATTCCCAATAGTGTCTTTTCATATTAATTATTTTTTCACATTATTATTTACATTAATATATAATAAGAAGTATACTATGAGAAATAGATGAAAGCATACAACATGTTGTTGAATAAAAGTCTTATTTTGTTAACTTTCTATTCGTAATTACACAATGAAGAAGTATATACCACTACTTTCACACATTGAGTAGGTTCTCCGAAAAGAGATGTGCATCACTTGGATCTGCATAAGAACCTTGTCTTTTCTTAGCCAAAACATTTCTCAAAAACATTTCCATATATAATTGTAATAATAATTTTACAAAAATTTTTTAATTTTAAAATAATAATTTTTAGATTAGTATAGCAGTAATGAAAATAATATAAGAGCTACATTTTTAGAGTATTTAAAAGGTCATGACTAAATTTTTCACACACACACACACACACATATATATATTTATAGACACACACACAATAATTAATTTTTTTTTATCCAAAAGCACCTTTTGAACATTAATTGCATATGAAAATGGATCAAAGCTTATAGGTTCACAGTAATAATTGACATTCAATTATATCCATAGATTTCATACGGACATTTGTACTACTCTAAGAACAATAAGAACTCATAACACTAAAAACATATGGTTATGACAACATGAATCAAAGTAAGAAATTATAACATAAAAACAACGAAAATATATAAGAACATTACTACCAAAGATAAAATTTCATTTATTCTTGATAAAATTTTCATTTCTCCTTCCAAGTTTACCTCAAGAGTTCATGACTCAAATGTTTCTCCATTGGATGAAGCACAACGTACTTTTACTCTACTCTTAATCTTACTCCTATTTCTCTCTCAAACGAAGAACAAAACTTTGAACTTTGAGAAAGCCTAGCTTTGCTTTCGCAGCCTAGCTTGGAGATTGAGAAGAAAGAACTCAAACAAATGGTGGTGCAAGAAAATGAGAAAATTACCTTGGTATTTATAGGCTCAATGGGGTGGTTGCCAAAGCTTTTGATTGGAAGTCAATTATGTGATAATTGATGGCTAATAATGATGGTATTTGGGAGTTACAACCTTTAGCTTTTCTTTTAGTTTTCTCTAGATTATTCTAGGCTATATATTTGAGAGCAAAACTAGGTCAGAAAGAGAGAGAGATTTCGATCTTAAGGAGAGCAAAGAGGTTTAGTATGTGTTTATGTGCATTTAGATAGGAGTTACAAGTCATAAACCATGCATAATGGCCAAGTTTTATGACTCGTGTAAAAACTTAACAACTTGGAATCCTATGCTATTTGCTACTCGATTTTTGCATGTAAAAAGTCATTCATTTTATTGCTTGTGTTTTGTATGCAATTAAACTAATTTAAGGCATATCATTACACATAAAGTCATGCATCATTCCAATTTCTATTTGTTCAATTCTTCTTTTAATATATGCATGAAATTAAATAAATTATGCATGCAAGTGGACACTTGGGTTCTCTAGTGTATCTTAGGTTTGGGCATGGGCTAATTTTTGTTGAACTTAGAAACAAGATTATGCTTGAAGTACGAAAACGGACCTTTTATGATTTTTCTAACGAAAATTGATTTTTGGTCACTTTCATTCTTAGCATGACCTAATAAGACAAAACACATTTATTGGGCTCTTTCATATGCGAGGAGCCTTTAAGCTTACATTGGCCTTAAAGCATTCAGTATCAAAAATCATTTAGGCCAAAGCTCAATAGTACACCCATAATTGGGCTTTTAGGGTTCTTAGGCCCAATAGCTTTGAATCTTTTTTTTTAAAAAAAATTCCCTTTTATCATAAGGGTCATTTACTAATCCATAGGTCATATCCAAAATCTTAACATGTACCCTTAAATTGTAGGGCACTACTCTAAAACTCAAAAATCATGTAGCTTAAGTAGCATAATGAGACGATATTTATTCTAACTTTATAATTTAGAAATTCATTTTGAAAACATAGAAAAACAAGGATGTTACAAGACTCATACTTGCTAATAAAATTAAGTGCATTAAATTAAGTTGATGTCAATTAAGGGTAATACAATTAAGTGCATCGGATTAAATGTTGAACATTGGAATACAAAATTAAAACTAATCTTAAAATAAATTGATATGAATTAAGAATAATATTAGAAAATCAATGTTAAATTGGAATATAAATTACTTATATACAATGGAACTGCCTTAATATATTTTTTATTATGAAGAAATGAAATTAGAGAAATTGGACAGATAATTTTTTTCCTTTGCTTATTAGATTATTATTAAAATTTTTGTATTTGTTATTATAAATAATATATATGACTTGTATACTAAAGGGATTGATTGATATTTGTGTATATGATGATTTTTGTTTTTTTGCTCCGTGCCCATTTACCATTTGTTATTGTTGAAACACGAGTTCACATTGCAAGCCGTTAAATATTATTGACATGTGTATGAATTATATTTTTTTAATATTGAAAATAGAATAAAATATAGTAAATTGATAATAATATATCATAAAATCATATCATCATATGTTATATATATAATTCTAAAATTGGATTTTGCAAAAAAAGGAATGAACAGCGTGTCATTCAGCTATGCATTTGGTTTCGTGCCCATGAAAAGTCAATGATTGAGACAATTATGCCAAGCTAATTATTCAATAATAATTGCCAATCACAATTTTTAAATTAATCTAATTTGATTTTATACTTTATTATATTAGATTTATTATCAAACAATCTGATTTAGATTTTATAAAATATTCTTATGTAGATTTTTTATTGTCATTAAAATCAGTTAACGTGAATAATAAACAGCAAGCTTAATACTTGGTTTTGATAATTAATACATTTAATTTAATTTTAATAAGAATATGATTTTCAAATAAATCAGAAATTTTTTTATAGGAATTGGATTCATATTTTTCAATAAAACATCACATAAAAAATATTTAATTTAATAGGAATTTGTTTTTCAAATAAATCAGATCTTTTTTTTAATATAAAGAAAGAGGATTTAGACTTTTTAATATCATGTCATCTTTGTTTAATTCATCTCTTTATATAATTGGATGATAGTAAACGAATCTGGACTGAAATTAGAAAAAGGGGGAATGGAAAAATTGTAAAATTACTCGAGTGAGTTGCAAGTGTTGTATATATCATTGGTATAACTGCTAGTAGATGAATTTGTAATCTTTAATTGACTCATGTATTGCAAATTAAGGGTTTTTTGTGATGTTATTTTCCTCTATATCCATATGATGTTATTATTATTATTATTGACTTTCGATTTGTTGTTGCATCCATAGGTTTCCATTGATTCAAGTATTATTTTTTTTTCACTTTTCTCTATTCATGATTAGTCATTCAAAAATAGCATTCTTGCTCTTTATAATGATTGTTAAATACATTTGTAATTAGCAACAACGTATTCATCAAGATCAACCACTATGTTAAAGCATTGTCAAATTTTTCACATGTTGTTCATCTGTGTGTGTGTGTTTATGAATGACATTCTCTGTGTTTTTCATTTTTTACTAGTTTTGGATTTTAGAATATTTTATGTTTTATTTATTCATTTATTGTTTGCTACTGTGCATGGATTCAATTTGTTTTCAAGTTTGAGTGTTGGAATCATTGATGAGTTTGATTGATTGATTGATTTGTTTATTTTTCCTTCTTTTGGTTAAATGCTTGGCATATGGCAATTGAGGTTTTTTGCTTCTTTCTTTTTTATCTTTTTTGAGTGAACTTTACTTTTCTTTATCATTTTTGAGTAAACTTCATTGATATAACCACTCCTTTTAATCTTTCCCACTTATTTCTTTGCAAGCCATTGCTTTCTTATTAGATCAAAATGGCTTCTAGAGTTTAGTTTAGAGTTATGAACATGCTTGGAAAGCTTGGCATTTTGCCCTTGTCAGAGATACTAAGTTACAAACTCAGCAGAATGATCAGGACAAACGAATGATCAACAAATACTAATTTTCCTCCACCCAAAATTCAGTGTGCAATGTTTGTGCAGTAGTCATTACTATAGCTTATTAGGATTTCCAATTTTGATTGCATAAGTGAAAGATTTAAGATAAGAAGTGCATGTACCTTCAAATTTCATTGTTCTAAACTCTGAAATTGTTTCCATTGTCATGTGGAAAGTGATAACATTGAGTTGTGATACATTTAATAATTTAAATTAGATAAATTATAATTATTTGCAATGCTTTCAATTAGTCATTTGTCATATTAGCTACCTTAAGCTAGCTAACAGCTTTTGTGTTTGTGTTAGGTGGCAAGGTTGTGATGGTAGAGGAAGTAGAACATAAGTTTGACATGAAGCCCCATGGTGAAAACAGGGAGGAGTATCGCTTTGTATTATACCTTTGCTTTATGATTATATTAGTATCTTTTGACTAGATTTTACTTAGGAATTCTGTGTTTACTTAACTACAATTAAGGATTTAGTCCTGGCGAGCAACTTTTGTAAAAGTATTTTGCAATCATAATCATGGTTAAATTGACAAAGTTTGTATCTTAGATATCTCATTACCATTGACATAAACACAAAAGTTCTTAGAAGTCATTTTTTTTAATGCAAACATGAAGCTAGTGTCTTTTACCTCCAATGTTTGAAGTTGACCTCAATTTGAGCCTAAGTAAAGAATATGAATAGAATAATTACTTCGTTTTTATATTAAGACTTATGTATCTTTATGTATTCTATTTATCTTTATCTTACTAGATTGATAGAAGCTGAAGTTGGTTTTATTAAATTACGTGGCATTATTATTAAAATGAAGGAATTATTTTTTTTAATTACTTCGAATGCAAATTATGGCGGTTTAAAACTGCCATCATTAACTTTTTTAAAAAAAAAAATTCACTACAAGTTATGGCAGTTCAAACTGCCGTAATTAATAATTTTTTAAAAATTTTGTTGAAACTTACGGCGATTCTTAACCACCATAATTAACATATAATTTGACCAAAAATTATGATGGTTTCAAACTGCCATAATTAGCCATATGTGAATTGTGACGGTTAAAAAGAAACCGCTGTAATTAACCAAATGACATTGGTAATTACGACGGTTTGGGGAACCATCCTTACTATGAAAAATGGCAGTCCAAAACCGCCATAATTTACCCTTTTTTGTAATGATGTATCATTTCCCATATAAACAATACCATTATTAACTAACCAGCAAATAGTAAACCAATTCCGATTCTGACACATAGTAGGAGCAGCCTGAATCAAGCATCCAAGTATCACCAAGTAAACTAGGTGATATTACCAGAACATTTCCATCAACACTTGCTGCATCATTTAAGTCTTTGTCTTTCTTGTCTTTGAGCCTTGGAAAATCTACTTTCCAATGCCCTTTTTTTATGATAGTATCTATAGCTACCTTTGCTTCTTCTGCTACCTGAACCAACATTCTTCCAATTACCTCCAGCTACTAAGCCAGATGTGGCACCGTTAAGATCATCGCTATCATGCTCCATCCTTTCTCGACACAAAAGTGAGGACTTGACCTCATCAATATTCAGACGCCCACATTCATAGATGAGTGTTTCATGAAAATGCTCATAGGAATGAGGTAAAGAACAAAGCAACATCATTGCTTCTTGCTCATTAGATAATGTGTCATCCATATTTTTCAACTTCATCACAAGTGATGTGAAATTAGCTATGAGAGTTCTCATCAATGTCTCTTCTGCCATACGAAGCATATAAAGACATTGCAACACACCAACACGATTGGCCATCATCTTAGTCATATATAACGACTCTAACTTGGTCCACAGCGATTTTGCTATTTTCTCTTAAGGACCTCCTGTAGCTCATCATCTGCAATGCATAACTGAAGAGTAGTAAGAGCTTTTTGATCAATATCTTCCCACTCCGAATCCTCCATTGTGCTGGGTTTCTGATCTTTTCCAGAAAGTGCTACCTTCAAGCCTTGCTGTATAAGAACAGTCATCATCCGCACGCTCCACATCCCAAAGTTGATGTGACCATCGAATTATTAAATAACAAATATCATGGATGACTTCTTCAAACAAATTTGCCTAGAACTCTACAAGAGCTCTGATACCAGTTTATTGTAAAATGGTGGGCCTATAAGGCAAAAACAAAGTAGCGTAAAATAAATATACAGAAGTGTAAAGTAAAGATGATACAAAAAGATTAATGTGGTTTGACTTAAAGCCTATGTCCACAAGAAAAGGCTAAAAGCCTACGCCTACGTGGATGTAGGCTTTCAGCCGAACCACATTAATCATTATATGTCATCTTTGCTTTATGCTTTGGCATATTTATTTTGTGCTGCTTTGTTTTTGCCTTTTAGGCCCTCCATTTCACAACAAATTGGTATCAGAGCGCATGTAGATTTTTGGGGAATTTGGAATGTGAAAGGTGCTGGACACATTTGGTCAGATGACAAAGTGTTGTGTTAAAAGTGGAGTTTTGAGAGGCAATGGTGCCTTTGTTGTGCAAGCATGGCTTGCATAGTAAATGTTGTGATGCCTAACCTTTGCTTTAAGTTTGCGGGAGGCAAACTAGTGTCAAGTTTAGTATTACTATTCATAGGACTAAGGGTGTTAATTCTGATTTGTGGAACCCGATGCCTGTGTCGTCGAGAGGTAGTTTGGGTATTTGAGTATGCCTATTGACATATTGGAGAAGGTGATTTTGATAATTTGAAGTTGGATGAAAATCAAGCCAAAATGGAGATTTGTGATATGATGTATGGGTTCACTTGTATTGCCACCTAGCACCTAATATCTATCTAGCCACCACCTACTACAATTGTATTTATTGCAAGAATCTTTTATTGCATTTATTGCATGTTGACTTGGTGGATGACTTGTTGTTTAACAAACTTACAGGATCATAAATGCAAAGGTATGCACCTTGGCTATAATTCCATGCACTGTAATTCATTTAGGGGAAGCATTCCAAGTTCAAAGAGACTCCCATATGCATTCGGGTTTATGGCATTTGGGTAGACAGAGAAGATTTTGACTTCCTTTGTTTATCTTCTCTATGTATACCACCACCATCATGGGTGGTCATTTCAAGCTAAGGTCACTCATATTGTAGTAGAGAAGTTTGATTTGATTATGTAGTTACTTCTCTATGTGTTGAGTGCATACCCCGATGAGGAAAAATTTTGTCAGGTATTTTGAGTGTATTTGGAGCTTGGTTTTGAGTGGAATCTAATCACTTTTGTATCCATATTATTTGGGGTTTGGGTTGAGTGGAGTGAGTAAACAATTTTCTATCTCGATCATATTTCTATAATAAAATATTTGTTTGTCGCATTTGCCATAGATGTAGGCTTCAAGCCAAACTATGTTAATTATTTTGTGTCATTTTAGCTTTACACTTCCACATATTTATTTTGTGCTGCTCTATTTCTTCCTTTTGAGCCAGCCATTTCACAACAAACTATGGGAGTCTCCCTTCAAACTCGAAAATAAGCACAATATATAGAGCTCAAAATGCATGTGGCCCACCTCATTTAATCCTTTTGGACTTTGCATTTAGTGCTTGAAAACAAGCCACATCAACAGGTTCCAACCAGGTTGTCCCTTCCAATAACAACAATACCATTCATACTTATCCTCCATATAGTAAAGCGAACCCAAAAATACTTATGGCTTTAGTATATTCCTGTTATCCATACAAGCTCAAAACACATAACTCAAGTCTAAACAATTCCTTCAAAACTGATTCTGGATCTACACCAGTAGGCAGCGATGATTACCACCAAGACTGGAGTTGAGAACATAATTTATTGGAAAATCCCTTCACTTACAAATTTGAAGTGTGCTGGCCCACAGCAAAGCCTCTCGAAAAAAGCAACCACACAACACTACAGCATACCTATTAACTTATGGCCAACAACACACCCTTTAAAAGGCCACAAGCAAAACATCAACAACATCATGCCTATTAAAGACTACTACAATATCCTAACATGTTGTAAGACCTGTTGAAACTGGCCATATGGTAGTGAGTATAGTTGTGATCAAGATTGAACATGTACGAATTTAGAGAATCAGTAAATAGAATCAATAGGAACTCCTCCATCGACAAGAGTTGGAGAAAAGATATGGGTGAGGGGGTCTTTGCAATTAAGAAAAACTGATACCTGGGTACTAACAAATTTATTTGTGGATAAGAAGCCAATAAGAGTTAAATACTAGTGTTTTACCCGTGCGATGTACGGGATTTTACGTTTATAAATTTTAAAAAAGTTTGATAAAAGATATATTATAAAATTGAATTGACTTATAATATATTAATTTTGTATAATTTATTATAAAAATAATTTATCATGGCCTTTTTTCTAAGATAAATATGTTTTATTTTTAAGATAAATAATTAACCAAAATTTTACATTTATATATCAATATGTGGCTGTATCTATTTTTTTTGTAACTTAGGACTGATTTTAATTTAGCATAAATCGATATTAGTCAGGTTGTAACTAAATTATTACCCATGTAATGTATATTTTTGTTAGCACTCATGTAATATATGAATTTAGTATATATATGGTACACTAATTGTATGCAATTCATATGTTTTCATTACTCATGAAAGATATATTCATCACTACTTGTATTGTAGATTGTTTGAGTTAGGAAAAAAATGTCATTATATTTTTGTTATTAAAAAATGATAAAATCAGTGAAATTGTATGTATATTTAATTTCAATTGATGATAAGATTATTATTATAATTTTCGTATTTATTATAAATAATATATATGTTTTGTATACTAGGCAAATGAATTATTTTTGTGTTTATGATAAAATGTTTTACTCTGTAACCATTTACCATTTGTAATTAAATCTCTCAGACATGATGTTAGAATCAATATTAGATTAAAATGATATCAATTAAGAATAATATCAAAAAATCGGTATCAAATAACATGATATTAACAAATTGACATGGATGCAAATATCAATAATTTTTTATTTAAAAATTAAATAACATATTAAATTTGAAGATTGAAATTGATATCGAGATTGAGATTTAAGATATGAGACACATATAAAATATCTTTAGTTTACATAGTAATTATTAGAAATCATTTATTGAAAATCAAGAGAAAGAGAAATATTTGAGAATTAAATTAATATGAAAAAATATAATTAATGGAGATATGATTTTCTAATATTGTAAAAGATGGATATGATTTAATAATTAAGAATTATTTGAGTAAAATGAAAAATTTTAATATTTAATGTGAATATTTATAAATTTATAATTTACTGATCAATATGACAATTAAAAGAATAAGTGAAGATTTAATTAAAATAGTTGAAATCATAATTAAAAATAGATAATTGTTAATTGATTTCATCCTTTTAAAATCAAATAAAACAAAAATTATTTAGAATTAAAGTAATATTAACAACTAATTTCATTATTAAATCAACCTGGCATATAAGATTATAAAGAAATGTTTTGAATTTTTTATTTGAAATGTGGTGTGATATTCTAATTTGTAAAAAAAGAGTATAATATTGAAGATTAAGAATCATTTAAAATAATTAGTGTGGTAATATTAAAAGATGAAATAATATTAAGGAAATGTTTAAAAATGGAAATATGATATAATTTTAAATAATATTAAATTTCAATAATGTAATTTTTAAAAATTATTTAAAACAACATATTATCACTGATTAATTTCAAACTCAAATCAATATAGTATTAAATACTAAGAAAGAATACATCAAATGTAAAAATGAATAAATTCAAAAAAAATACTGAAAGAAACAATTAATCCAAAAATCCAAATCATTTGAATCTATGGGAGCTATATAAATTAAAATATTAAAAAATAAAACAAAATAAAAACTTGATAAATAAAGAATAGTAAGATTCAAATCAAATAAAAGAAAAATATTTTGAAGAAAATTACTAACAATACAATTGGAGAGCCTAATAGTACTGTAAAAGAAAAGAGGCAAAGTTGAACTAAAGAAAAGTTTACTGATAGACTATTCTAAATTTGATAATATTGAATTGAATATATATATATATAACAACTATATAAAAAGTAAAAATCAAAATCAAAATAGATGATCAATGAATATACCACAATGGTTTCATCAAATGGCTCCAAACAACTTGGTACACATCACCTAAACATGAAATAAATAAAAACAAATCAAAACATTAAATCAATAGGAAAAATTAGAAAGAAGAGAAAAAAAAAGAGAAAATAATACAAATATACATGTGTAGATAGGATGTGTAGAAGAAATGTTAATTATGCTACAATTTATATGCAATGATCAAATACGTATATATGCTAAAATTAAGCACATCAAATCTATAAAAAAAATTAAGTGCATCAAATCAATTAGAATTAAAGGAAAATTGAAAAAGGTAATAATATTAATTAGTATGATAATTATTAAAAATTAATAATACAGATAGATAAGCATTTAAGAATTAAAATGAAAAAGAATAGAAAGATGTTTTTAAGCAATGATAGATTAAGATCATATATTAATTGAAATTTGAATCATATATTAATTTTGCTTAAAATAAATAATACAAAAATGTGCCGAGATTGATTTTATGTTAGTTTTATGCTTTAGCTTTTATATGTGTTAAGTTTAAATATTGAAATCAAAATTAAAATTTGAAATGTGATATTCATATATCATAAAAGTGGAAATCGTAAAAATTAATGGAAATATTAAGTACAATTAAAATTAAGAATAAAAGCAATTAAAATATATTTATTTATTCTTATGTTGTAAATTGAATCAATTTATATTGCAAGGATCTTACTTTCAATCATATATAAATTAAGAATTAAATCATATATTAATTGAAATTTGAATCATATATTACTTTTCTTTAAAATAAATAATCAATAATATAAAAAATAAAATAAAATGGTAAATGAAAGTGATTAGAATTTTGGTTAGAAAAATAAGCTAAGAAGGAATTGTCACATAGCATTTTCCTTATAAATATATATAATTGAGATTTGAATCATATTTCAACTATTAAAATAATAGAAATTGGAATATAACAATAATAACAATCTTAATTTTTATGATATAAATTGAAATCTGATATCATATTAATATGACATATCAAGCGACCATAATATTAAAAGTTAGTATTAAATAAGATTGAAAAATTAATTGTGAATAAGAATGATAAGACAATTTATATTAGTTATCCAGAACAATTGATATTAGTTGTCCAATTTTGATTCATAAAAATTAAAAATTATATCAGATTCATAAAATTAATATCACTATTGGAAATTATATCAAATTCATAAGAATGATATGATTAAAGCATAATATCAAAGAATCGATATTAGTAGGAAAAAATATAAAATATATCGGTGGATCATATATTAATATATGTGAATCCTATATTAATTTTAGATAATATTTATTTTACAAATGAGATCAATTGAAATAATCTGTGTGACTTTCTTTTAATCAAATATACATTAATTAAATAATTCATTTCATTTTAATAATCAAATTAAATTAAGGATGAATGAAGGAGGGATTGTCACATTAGATTTCCTTATTTGAATAAACTGTGTTTTATATCAATATATTGATTGATATTGATTTCATCAAATAATCATTCACAGTTTCAGCCAAAACTTGTTGTAACTATGTTATTCTGATCACCTACCATTCTTTTAAAAAAAAGGAAAAACTATCCCCGGGGTAACATCTCTTCCCATGCAATGCAAAAGCTACATGAACCCGGTGGAGAAGATAAACTTATGGGTTGGCCAAGGCGCCAGCTCTGCCTCTGCCTCACTGCCCGTCCTCGTATTCCTCCTCGTCATCCTCCTTCCCAAATAACCACCACCATCACCCTGCCTCTGCAGCACCAAAATCGAACTCTCCGCCGCAGAGTTCAGATCCGCAAGCGCATCACCAAGAGGCCCCAACGCTGGCTCCTCCAGCACTGCCTCCGTCGTTTGCGCCAGCGACATCTTCCTCCCGTGCCCTCTCCCAACAAGGAACAAATCGAACCCTTTGCCACCCATCTTGTTCAGAAGCGACACCGTTTCGTGCTCGTCCCTAACCTCCTTCTCCAAGTACCTCACCCACGGCATCCCCTGCGTTTGGCGCACGAAGAGGCGTATGTACTCCTCGTCGTTGTCGTCGAACTCGCTATTTGTGTCGTTCCATACGAGCCTCACCACTGTTAAGTGGGCCTCTGCGTTTCGGCTCATACGCCACGCGTACGACAGTGCCTCGCGGTCGTCCGCGCCGGAGACGTAGATCATGGCGAATTTTTGGGACTTGGAGCGTTTTTGGTTGAAGCCTCTGTCGACGAATATGGCGAGACAACAGGGTGTTTCCTTGAGGAGATTGTCCAAGACGATTCTCCTCTCGTCCTTGCTCGCGAGGTCCTTGTTCACCATGTTGGCAGCTCTTGCCGTGGCCGCACCTGTGACCAATTTGGGTTGTTGAATTAATTTGTCAGTTAACTAATCAAAATTAAGGAGAATTTAATATATATATATATATATATATATAAAATTGCTATGCCTAAATTTTTTTATATAATCATTTAATAATATATTACTATATATAAATTATGATAGTTAACTTTTACGTTTATTATTTAAAAAGTCATAAAATGAAATGTTTAAGTTGGACGATCGTATAAAATAATTTTACGGATAGTGTATCAAAATTAAGCTATATACACAAACACACATTTAATACTTTATATTTAGAAATAGAAATCTTGATGGTATTTAAATTGCGCTCAGCAAAATTGTCCCAAACAGTATTTAAACTTGTTTACTCACTTATCTTGATGGTATAATTTTAACTGATTTCAATATACTATAGTAAATTTGGTTGAGTTCAAAATCAACAAAGTGAACAAATTCGTAAATGTTCTCAGCGCAAGACATATTGTGTTTTATGCGATTTATATCTTAACACAGTAAATTTTGAAGTTATCGTTGTCTTTAATAATATTTGCTACATTTTTAAAGTAGTACGTGGCTTTAACCGTATATAGCATGGAATAATTTCTCCTAAAGTATCTTGGACAAAGTTGATAGAGTCTAAGTTTATTGTGGGGATATCTAAACAAGAGATGTTATATGTCTATTCAGACAAGAATTCTCAAAAGTTAACTACTTAGTCATTGCATAAATAAGAGAATACTAGTATTGTTATAATGCATTATTTTACATTGTCATTCAATCAAATATCTTTTTTTTTAATGATTTTTTAAGTTGTGGAGTGAAAAAATAACCATATTTACTAATGTGTTATTATATAACTGAATAAATGTGTAAAAAAAATTTATACTGTTTGTGTATTCCAATTAAATCCTAATTTAAATAGATCAGCCGCAAGTAACTTTTTATTTTTTTTTTCATACAAAATGGAAGAGGAAGATTCTATGTTACCTGCGCCTAAACCATCGTAGGTTGGTTGCTTGTAGAGCGTGGTTAGGATCAGGGTAACGCCTCTCTGTTTGGCCACGTTGAAGATGTCCTTGTGCATGGTGTTGTAGACAGAAACAACCCTCATCTTCTCAGCAAATATGGCTTGGCTGAGGTTGTCGAAGCCGCTGAGGATGTTCTTGTTGGTGTCCTCGTTGTTCGTCATCTTGAAGCTCCCTGATTTCCTGGCAGCTCTGGAGCTCTGGGCCGCCACCGCCGCCGGCTTTATGATGAGGCACGATGCCTCGCGTGACCGTTGCGCCGTCATCTTCACGAGCTCCATAGCCACCACTTGAATCGGGGACTTCACCGACGGGCATGATGCTTTCAAGAGGTTGATGATGACGTTGGCGTCTATCTTTGTGTGGACACAAGCTAGGACCCTGAGTGGTGAGTCTGGCCTTGTCCCTTGCATGGTCTTGCGGTGGCTCAAGCCTGTTACGAGGAGTGTCTTTTTCCATGAAGCTAATACTGGCCCAACGGGAAGCGTCATTGCCCAGCACGCCACCAGCATCACACCGTAGGTTTGACTATCCAGTTGCTACAAACACATTCAAGCACTTATATGTGTCAACATTAACTGCAAGTTATAATA
The DNA here is from genome assembly GCA_031216105.1 of Dalbergia cultrata. Lineage (NCBI taxonomy): Eukaryota > Viridiplantae > Streptophyta > Magnoliopsida > Fabales > Fabaceae > Dalbergia > Dalbergia cultrata. The sequence goes on along the minus strand of CM062353.1, from coordinate 20,044,198 downwards.
ATCAAAACTTGATCGGGAAGATTGATTATATTAAACAATCCATAATATGGCAGGGAATGAATCTTTGCATGTTAGTTGAGTAAGGCTACACTAGTAGAAAGAATTGCAAGAATTTTTCAATATATATATATCATCAGATGAAATAAAGTGAAGGCCCCAGTTTGGACTTTTCAATATTTTTCCTATAATGATGGTATCACAACATGGAACTGAAAAGTGATATTTCTTACAAGTCCTATATAATACTAACGAAGTAAGTTTCAATTATTTTTTTCAAGATTTCAAAACATGGATTGTATTTCTTTTTTCACTATATTTAGTATATAGAAATTTTTTTGGAAGAAATGACAGATTTTTTCCTAAAATATAGAAACCCAAACATAATTCCTTAAAATTTTAAAAATGTATTAAATTAATTTTTTTTATAGGGACCAATATAATTGATAAATTAAAAGACAATTTCAATAACTAAATTGTATAAACATAAACTAATTTGAGCTACATTTCAAATTTTGAAAGATTATATCAGCGTTTCCATTTTCAACATCGATTTTCTTCGGTGTCCCTTTTGTCAGTGAGAAATGTTATTTATTTTTACTATTTATAAGATACTGTCTTAACACACTCCTATTTATTATTGAATAAGATATGAATCCTATTTATTTTAAAATTCACATGTCACCCAATAATATATTAGAATGTGTCATATAAGGTATAGGCACAAGTAATATTACTCTTTGTAAATCAAACACCAATCTAAGGAGTAAAATTTTTAGCATCAAAAGTATATATTAAAATCAAAATTGTTGATATAAGGCTGTCCAACTTACTATTCTGTCCCTGGCAATGCTGAGAATGATCAATGACAATGGTCCTTTCGTATTCATGAGCGCCCCAAGTGTAAACCCATCCTTGAGCGGCATCTGGTAAATCCAAGTGACCAGTAAGGTGGACAACACCTTCGCCAAGCTGGCCAACAAGATGACAATAACCACAGTTACCCAGCTCACACCCGAAAGCAGCTCTTGGATCCTGATCCTCTCCCCCATAGCAGTATAGAACACGGGCATCAAAACCGTTCCCACAAAGTCCAGCACCTTGTCCTGAACCGCATTGTTGAGCACACCCTTCGGCATAACAACCCCCAACAGAAAAGCCCCCGTAACAGAAGACGCACCCAACCCATCACTCAGGAGCCCGAACAACAAAACCACGTGCAGCATGAACACAACCTGCGAGTCGAGCAGATCACGATCACCTGTGCCAATCTTGTTGTGTAGCCACTTGGCAAGCGGCTGCACCACGGCGAAACAGAGCAGAACGAACGCCACGGTGCATACAAACGACAGCGAGGAAGCCCGGTGGAATTCGGTTACGGACAGCAAGAAGAAGATGGAGGAGAGCATGTCGCTGAAGAGGGAAGCCGTTAGGGCCAGCTGTCCATTCTCCGTGAGGAGGAGCTTGAGTTGGGAGAGGATGTTGGCTATCTCAGGGAACTCGCTGCAAGAGAGGGTGAATGCCCAGATTAATGCACCCCTAATGTGTGTGATTTGGTGAGGCAATGGTTTGGTCCCCATGTTCGTGACGAGGAGGTAGTACAGGCCTATTCCAATTGGTAAGCTGAAGAATACCCCGGTGACGGCGACGACGATGGCCTTCTTGTTGTGGCACGTCTTTATTGGCCTCAAATCCATGTCTAGCCCAACCAAGAACACGTAGTAAACTAAGGTCAAGGCTCCGATGGTCTCTATTGCGATTACATCTTTTAGAGGGTATACGTATTTGCAAAAGGTGCTCCATGATCCAAGAACTGATGGACCTATCAAAAAACCAGCCTGCATGACCACAAATGTTGATACGATTGGTTAGAGATGAATTGTTGAAATCAAAAGCAAAGCAAACAATCCAGCAATGAACATCTCTCTCTTTATATACATATTTAGGTAATTGTAAAAAAAAAAAAAAAAGAATTTCAAGTCCTATATGTTAGGATTCCTTTTCGTATAATTTATCATTGGACAATGTTATACGGGAAAAAGAATTTCATCAAAATCTTTAGACAGAAATCATGCAAGTCGTCAAATAAAGTTAAAAGTAGATAACCCATATCTACTCGGGAGTTAATAATCATGGCATGTTAATTATTCTGTCAACGAAATTGAGATGAAATTTCTGCCTATGGAACATTTTTTCTTTTATCATTATTAATTATCTTCTTATATATCTTGTATTGTTGAACACCTTAACCATAATAATTCTCTCAAAATTGGGAATTCATGAACAAGTCAGGATCATTGGGATGCTTGAGAAGTACTTACGAAAAGGTTGGCAACGGTACGAGGTATGTGGAACGATTCTGATATAACGAGAAAGATGCGATTGACTGATAGAAGGATTCCAAGTTGCAGAGCGAATGGAGGCACGCTTGAAGACAATGAATTGTCTGACCAGAGGCCCTCTCTGTTAGCATACAGAGGCTTAACGAAACAAGCCTTAATTGTGCCGTCGGAATTTCTCGAAATGTTAAACACAAATGGGTTATTGCCTTGTGGGGAATTCATCTTGTTCACTCAGATAGAGTGGTTTCTATTGCAATCTAAGAAATTCTCTCTTTCTCTCTTCCCCTTTAGCGTGTGATCATGGCGGCAATGAGATACATGAAAGGGAGAAAGAAAGGGTTTAGACAGAAGTGTCAAAAGAATAAGCAGGGGCACGTTCCAGCTAGAGATTGTAGTGCTGTGACTTATGCTCTGTTGCCTGGTTAGTTATAGACAACTCGTTAGAGTGACAATTTTTCTGGTCTTTTGATCTATTTATAGTTATTTGGTGGAGAAACATGCTGTATACAGTTTCCTCGTTGGTGGTAGGATAATATGTTTAGTTAGCAGATTTAATTATTTTTATCTCTTTCCTATTGTTTTTCATCTCACACTATACATAAAAATTTACATTTAAATATGATTTTTTTTTTGGTATACCTTTAAATATAATTTTAGTCCCTTTAAAATTTTTCTTTGATTTCAGTCAGTTTTTTTTTTTAACTTGTTATTCTAAGTTTTGATCCGTACAAATATTTTAGAATATGTATTCAATCATTATAAGCATTACAAATTTCATTTTTATCTTTATAAATATAATCACTTAAGAGTGAATGAATCTAAACAATAGGAACTAAAAACCTAACAACAATGAAAAATGACAAAAATCAAAACTAAAATAACTCATATTTATATGACTTAAAAAGATATTTATTAACCCAAAATGTTATATTAAAAAAATTGTACAACTAACATTCGCTAGGAAAAAATGGTGAATTGAGGTGGTTAGTTTAGTAAATAATGGGGGTTATAGGTGCCCTTTTTCGCAATAAGGACAGTTTCTAAAACTACCATAATTACCATCATCATTTGGTAAATTACAACGGTTTCCTTTGAACGGGCACAATTTTAGGTGAAATTGAAAAAAAAAAAATTGCATGCCTATTAATAACAAATAGCTTTAATAATTATGCCACACTATTTAAAAAACTAGATTCAGTTTCAGATTAAGCCAATGAGATTACAATAAAGCGATGAAGCAGAAATCAATTCACATTTTAACTTGACCATAATATGATGATAATCAAAGAAACATAAAAGATTGAAAAGGAAATCTTAAACTCAATAATTCACATACAAACAAAATAAGTTCCACAATAACTGTATAATTACAACAATGAACAATCTTTATCCATTACATACTACCATACAAACAGTAAAACATACTTTCGAGAAAAGGCTAATACCTTATGTAAACTCGTGCCTATGTTACATTAATTGATCTATATGGAATTTTAGAATCCCTGCTTCCTGAGATATAAAAAAGTTCTATTTTAAAACATAAAAATATAATGAATTTTAGCTGCAAAAGTCTTGATCATCACCATCTCAATCTGAAGGTCTTTTCCTTTCAGCGATTCCTCAGAATCAGATTTAAGGTGGGATGACCCTGAATTTCTCATCTCAGTACTTTCCAGTCTAGCTAACTCTCTATGCAGTTGCTTGACCAACACTTTATCGGACATCACTACATTAACTTGTGCAATAGTTGCAACTTCTCTAGCAGCGCTGGCAAATATGATGGTGTTTCTTCTTTGTTTAGCATGGCTTCGTGTAGGGCCCATGGTGCAGGTGATTGGAATTCTACCATTCCCGCCCATTTCTCCCCTTGCTGCCATCAAATTCACTTCCATAAGATAAAAGTGAAAGAAATATTTCCCAAGAGCTAATACAAGAGACATAACATAGAGATAAAAGTGAGAAACAGAGCAAATGATATTTATAACCAAGAGACTGAACAGAAAAAAAATACTTGGGAATGAAAATACAGAGACATAATGTAGAGATAAAAGGGAGAAACAAAGTAAATGATATTGATTCAGTACTCTTCAGAGCATTTCAGTTGAATAATCAATTACCTTGTGTTGCTTCCTGTACACGGCAGTCCATGTGACTTTTGATGGCTACAGACAATTGTAGAAACACCTTTTGCATTTTGACTTGGCAAACAGCAGGAAGATCTGTTCAATCAACAAGGAGCAGCGAGGAGCGAACGCCGATCGCCAAGCGTCGAATGCAGTGACGACCGACGATGAGCGGTGAGGAATGAGAGCCGAGACCCAACGCAGTGACGAGGCTGAACGTCAAGAGGCTGAAGAACGCAGAGCTGAACGACGTCAATTTGGTTGAACGCGCGGGTGGAGCTCGCTCTCAAATTTGGGCAAGTTTGGTCTCTCAGAATGGAGGCAAAGCTTGTCGAGAAGAGGATTAGGTCCATGGGGAATTTTGTTTTCGTTAAATTGATGTTAATCGCAAATTGTAATTTTAGTTTCCTTCTAAAATATTGAGGCGTTTATAAACGGCCATTATTGGGCTATATGTTTATCTTTTTTTATTATTAATATTGTGGCGGTTAATAAAACCACTATGATTTACTAGGTATTACGGTAGTTTAGAAGAATCACCATAAATAAATCGCCACAATTTACATAAATTTTTGTGGTGATTATACTTCAGTGTGCATGTAGTGTCCTATCACTCTTTACTTTGTTTTAAAATCGAAAACCTTAAGAGAAAAACAAAAAGGATACCCGTAATTAACTCAATTCATTGGATGAGTCCTTCTTCCATGAGATTTCCTTCCTCCACTAAGCATAAGCATGCATTTATTTTAGATTTTAGAAAAAAGTGATTATAAAACTTACGTGTGTTCTCCTGTGTCAATGCCAGATGGTGCCTATGTTGCCTAAGTAAAATGGCCCCATGAAGAGATAACATATGGAGGTCAAAAGGTCAGCAACTTTTCAACCGTTTTGTTGAAATTACCAAATTGTCCATCTCTTTCTCTTCTTTCTTTTTCATCGCCATTTCGTATCTCGATCCCTTCTAATTTGATTTGCAGCAGCCATGGATGAAGATGGGGGAACATTAAGAAGAGATAACAAGATATGTATTGATTAGCCACTTGATTTCCAATGGCAACCAAAAATTAATTTTAGATTTGTTGCTCTCAAAACTAGCTTTTTTTTTTCCCCTCCCATTAAAATTTAAAAAAACCAGATTCGGTCATTTGGGGGAGAAGGGAACTGGATGAACTTTAGTTGGGAAATAATGCCATCTATGGATTGTTTTCATCTCCAATATCTTCCTCCACAAAAGATGTGGGCAATGGATTCTGTCCAAACAAAACTATAGATGCAGCCCCATTTCACTTTTAAATTACTCTAGCTCCTTTATTTTTTAAAGTCAACAAAGATTCATAACACCGCCCTAATTTCTTAGTTCTTGCTGGAAAAAACTTAGGCTTTTAGGATTTGATGGGGTTGGATTTTATGATGGGTTTGGAATAAAGAGATCTTATTGATGTCTTTGGTTTGGTTTGGAAGATGAAGATTGAGATGTTTTAGGATATTGTGTTGGTGGGGTGGATTTCAGCCCCATGCTCGCCTACAACAAACAGCCGCGTTGAAGCCATCGTCACCGCCTGCAACTTGGTCCGTACATACTGCACCCTTCACCTAAGCCCTACCCTTGGGTTCCTGAGAGAGCTCATGAAACTTTCCTAAGAAGAATCGGATATCCGAGTTAATTTCGATTCAACTTCGTTCCTAGTTGAAGCCAGACCTCGGCAGCAACGAGCTTGTCAAAAAACATTCGCGGCAATATTCCAGCACTGAAGATAGCCTTGAATCTGAGCTTCAACTTGGAAGGCGGTTGAAATCACCGAAGAAGAAGACTAGAAGTATCTAATTAGATAGGATATTTTTGTAATTCCGCCTCATAGTTATTATATTCCAAATTTGTCCCAAACTTTTAGCTGACCTTCTGACTTCCATGTGTTATCTCTTCATGGGGCCACCTTGCTTAATCATCATAGGGCACCGGTACACATAGGCACTAGAGAAACACACCTAAAACTTAGATTTTAAAATATAATTGAAAAAGGTGGAGATTGATTTTTTTTTTCAAAAATTATTTTTTTTTTTTATAAAAAGCTAAAAACTGATTTTTTATATTATTCTAATTATTTTTAAAAAATATCCAAATTTATTAAATGTTATTTTTTCAAAAAAAATGATTATTTCTTTGTAGAATTAGATCCAAATGCACCGTAAGTGTTTACACCATAGATTTTTCAAAATTTGAATATGTGAGTGAGTCCTTACAAGCATCTAAAGGTGATAATTCACAAAAATTAATGATTATGAAAAAATTTAAATTTTATGTCATGGCTTTACATAATTCATGATAGCATTCTCAAATAAAAAAAAAATCATGGAACTTGCTATTGTATGTAAAATATATTTTCTAAAATTTACAACATCAATTCATCCAAAAAAGTAAATTAAATAAATTCTAATTTCAACTCCATAAGCTCCAAATAGTCATATGTTAACAAGAATAAGAACCTTTATGTCTCGAATCTTAATAAAACAAGTTCCATAATAAAAATATCATAAACAAGCACAATCTGGGTTGCATATATCAATCCCATGTGATTTCTTAGAAATCAAATTTTCATGTTAATAAATCAAATTATCATCTATCCTATGATTTTTCATACTCATACTATCATACAAACAATATATCAGAGTGCCTAAACGTGACCCTAGGATCTTGGAATGATGTTTCCAATTGCCATATAGGGTCATAAGATGAGAGTTAGAACTTAGACATGACTTGGATGTAAGTGAAGATATAGCACGAGAATGAGAGTTGAATCATACTTTTAATCAAGTCATTTTACTTTCTGAAAACTTAAATAGAGTGTATCAAGTGTTTAAACTAGTAGACAGTAGAAAAACACAAGTTAATAAGCTTATGAAAGTTACTTTCTGAAGTATCCAGAAACTGAGTACAACTTCATAAAGATGTTTAAGCAAATATAAAGGCTCACTAACTAAAATAAATAACACATGACAATTAAAGAGATAAAGAGAAGTGAATATCACATAAATGGTTTTATATTGGTTTGGTCAACTTTACCAACATTTAGTTCTCAACAAAATTGTTGAGTTCCACTATCAATTTTTCTCTCTACACAAGAAACTCAGATATTCTTTTTACTAGTTTTCTCAAGCTATTCCAATGAGCATGTTGTACAATTAACCCTTACTTACAAGTAGTTTTGATCATAGCCTCTCCAAGCTAATCTCACACTAATTACTAATGGATCAAGCTAGGTACAAGAGATATAAGGTTTTGGTGTTTAACACTCCAAGAATACACTCAAGTTTCCTAAGATAATGAAATGTATAAGGAAACCACTTAAAAGATTTCTTTCTGATCTTCTAAAGAAGAATGTTTGCTTAGAAATACAAGAAAGAAAATTTTCATTTTGAGAAACTGAAATTAATATGAAAAAGAACTTTAGAAAGTATGATTGTTGGTTAAAAGTCTTGGAAGCAAAAAGTTCTTCACTTGTTTGAATGCATTCTCCTTTTACACTTGAGTTTGAATTAGACTGTTGTCCCCTTGATCTTTTCTCCTTTTGACACGTGTTAATCAAACTTTGTATGTCTCAGGATTAGGTTTCTAGATATTTGACCTTAGCTATGTCAATGATATCTATTGTAGTATAGAAAACAATTGTCATTTGTTTCTAAAAAATGCTTCAGAAACTACTTTTTCAAACATAGAATGGTTTCTAGATTCTTCTCTTTGTGAAGGCTTCATTGGGGACAATGATTCTTTAAGGATAAAGTTAATGCGTCACTATCATAACTTTTTGAGTCTTTATCTTCATAGAAATTCAAATTTATTTTCAGTTTATAATGACCTAGTGTAGTTTTTGATGTATGCTATAGTTTCTGAAGCATTTCTATAGTTTCTGAGCCTTGTATTCCATTTGAACTTTTCTTTGATACAAATGATGATCTCCAAATAATGTTATTCTTCTTAAAAGATAAGCATGAACAAAAATGATGATGATATGCTTGATTTGATCATAAGAGGGTAATTTCTTCACTTGTTATGCTACTGTCTAAAGTCATGAACTACTTTCCAAAGGGCCAATTTCTCTTTCTGACACTCTAGCTTGTTTTCTCAAGTTTTTTTACATATTGTAATTCATTTTCTCAGTTATTTTTCATATTCTTAAGAACTTATATTTCTTTGAATAAGATTTTAATCATGTTAAATCATGACAACATGAAAAATATATCAAGAATTAAATTATATGCATATGAAAAATGCCATGTTAAGCACCACAGAAACTCAAGCAAACCATTAGTTCTTTCCTTAAAAAATTTTAACAATATTTGCTTTGTTGTCATTCAAAATTTAGGCTATAATAGCATTCTAAAGGATTCTAGAGCTAACATTAGAATGAAATAGGGAAGAGAAAAACACATCATGTGGTAGCCTAAAGATTGGCTAAACTCATAGCCCATACAAAAATAAGGTTGAGATTTAGCACTTACTAGAAAAGATTAATCAAAGAGAACACAAGAGAATTCTCATTTTCTCGTAGATGAAGGTGGTTTGGAAGGGTAGGGTATTAAGAAAGAATGCCTGGGAGAATGTTATAAAGTGTCAAATATATACTAGGGGTCAAATAAAATAAAAGAAAAGATGTGTTCCACATCTTCCTTTACAAGTTGTACACAGTGCAAGCATTGTAGCGCTCTGTTGGGTGCTGAAGCACTTCCTAATCAACACTGAAGTGCTCAAACTTTTTTTTTCTGCTTACATATTTGAACGCATGTATTGCACCCCTAAGCTTCTTGATTGATACCTCTTCTAAGCCTTATTCATATTTTTTTAAAATTAAAATCGTCCTCTCCTAAGCCTTATTCAGATTTTCTTGAATTCAAAATGTCCTCTCCTAAGCCTTATTCAGATTTTTCTTGAATTAAAATTGTCTTTCCTAAGGGCAGTTTGACACAAAGTATTATGTCATCTTATACTTCACATAGTATCAAAGCAACTAATCATGGCCAATTCAAAAATCACACTGAATTTTGCTCCCATTGCTCAAATGAGCATGCGAAACTTTACACTCAAATCTTCTTTGGCCTTCGAAATGCCAAGCATTGGCTTTCACCAAAGCTAAAAAATTAAAGGATCATCTCAGCAAGAATAATGTTCCAATGGGATACACCTAAGAAGAAGACATGACCAACATTTCGTGAGATGGCTGATGGCATTGATGGATCTTAGTTTCTCAAATCACATGTGAGTTTGCACATGAAATCTAGAGAAAGTTGGAAGAGTACTTCGCAACTTGATGTGAGCTATCACAACTCACAAATAAATTAAAATTCATAAAGTGCCAAATTGTAAAAAAAATGTAGTAAAGGACATAATTCATGTCATCTCATTTGAAAGTGGTATAGTCAATTCAAGAAATTGAGGGGTTTTTGAAGTTGTTAAGAATTGTTCAATCATTGGTTCAAAAGATTAATTTGTGGCAGCGGTTACGTACTTTCACTAATTATGTTATCACACAACAATGATATAATTCTACTTAGCGGTTGCACACTCACACTCCCACTAAGGGTTTAATTAACACATGCACTAGTAATCTATAATCATGGTTCTATGAGCCTGTGCCAGTTTAATTACCAATTACATCAACTTAATCTTCTAATGGAGTTAATTCTAATCCCTTATCAAATGGATGTAATGTAATCAATTGACCAAATACCCTAATGGAATCCTAATTAATTATGTATACAACTCACAATATGAATGAACACACAATTAGGCAACTCTCAAAAACATAATTGCAAGAATTCATACAACCAATACTAAAGAGAGAGTGAGTAGAGAGAGTGTTTGACGGAAAAAGTAAAAATAATGAGCCAAAGGTGACTACAATATTTGACCTATCCCTATTTATAATGTAAGAAAATTAACTTAAAAATTGGGTCCAATAGGGTTAAATCACGTGTCACTGACAGTGGGTTGCAGGCACATGACCACTGAGGCAATCAATTAAAAATCTTGGAACTGGCACTGTCCCTGTCCACCTGTAGGGTGGTGAATGACCACTGGGGCAACAAATGACTGTTGTGGCGATCTCACCTTTAGTATTTTGGCGCCCACAATCTCAATCTCTTCTGCTTATAGAAGCCCTTTCTCTCACGGACTTCATTTTTGTTCTCTTCAATCTATCTCTCTCTGTTTTTCACACTTTGGCTCTGAAAGCCCAAATCAACTTCGAACCCCTACATCCTAATGTTGTTAGTTATCCAGCCTGACAATCTGCCACTCGCGATGCCCAGTTTGACGATCTGCCACTCGCTCCGCCTAGCCTTTCAAGCCTCCATGGCCTATCATTTCTGCAGGTTGTCCTCCCTTCTATTTTGTGCAGGTCTGCTTCTCTTTTTTCTCTTCTCTTCACATCTTTCCATTTGTGATGTGTAAATGTTATGTTGACGAGTTTTTGGTAGTTTCCATTAGTTTTTTTCTCTCTTCAAAGTTAAGACCCTAGCGAAGCCACCACACTGCCTCTAATTTTTTCCATGCCTTGTCCATCCTAGTTTGTTTCAACAGTCTCTCTTAATTTGTGTTTTACTTCATTTTGCATTCTTATTAGTGAATCCTATGCTTAGTTATTCTGTATTTATGGATTTTGATTGCTAAGTTTTGTCAATTGATTATGTTGATCACAATATTGTGTTTTGCTTGATTTCGTGCTGACCAGGAACATTTGATTGTGATACAGTTTTGGGCTGCTACAAATCCTCGAGGAGCTAGAAAGCTACCCCCTGTTGTTATCAAACCCTGGTCGAATCTCTATCTTCATCGGTTTTGGGGCCAGCCCCATGAGGTGTGTATACTTTCTGCACCTTAATGGAAAATATAAAATTAAAAAAAATGCTTTTCACCCGAAAAGAAACTAAGTCTTTATGTTCAAGCATTTACTTACTATAATATTATAGTTTCAAACCATTTATTGAGAGTGTTACTCATATTTGACTCAATGGCGGAGAGGTGACTAAAGAGTTTTTTTATAAAACTATAACAAATATTCTTGTCTTGCACAAGAATTAGAAATGAAACTTGATGTGCTTGCTCAAGTAACTGAATGTTCACATGTTAGCTTATTCTAATCGAGAACAGACAATTTTTAACACAACATATATGTCACATTATTGGACTCATACAAAGATAAGATGCGTATGCTAGCTTGTGTTTGTTGCTCATGCCTTGAGGTTATTAATTGTATCTGGGACATTCTTTTTTTACTTAGAATATATGGGGCTAATTCATTAGGAAAGGAAGGTATTAATTAAAACAATTTATGACACATAAAGGATTGAATAGGATAATATGTTACAATTAAAGCTAGTAAAGGTCAAGAATTGATATATAGTCCTTATTTATTAGGGTTTTTTTTGGGAGTGTGAATTTTGGCTTTCCAATTTTGGTTGATGAAATGGTTTTTAAACTTTGTTTACTGCTGAATTCTTTTATGTGGGACTATGGATCCTTGCACAAGTTTTTTTTTACTTGCAGTTTGGTATGGGATGGAATTGCTTTTGCTGCATACTTTTTCATTTTGTTGCTTCTAGTCTTTCATTAGTGTTGTTTGTTTTGGGTCAAAGTGAAAAAAAGTCCTTTATGGATATCGATTCCCATATCATAGTATTGTTAGTGCAGTTTAGTTTTCTTAAAACCTGGCCCTTTCTCAAGCATCTGTCATGAGACCCATCATATATCTCAAGGGACAAGTGGGAACTAGCATGACAAAATGAAAAGTCATGGTTAGGTTGTGTTGAGGTTGTGATGAAATTTATTTGCATCTGTCAAAATTGCAATGCTACATTGGAACTTATTGTTGATGATGATACTATGGACTTATAGTTATGTTAAATTCTACTTTTGTTCATTTAAAACTACTGTGTTCTGTTCTTTGCATGAGAAATCCTTAGGTATATGGGTAGGATATCAATGTTGCAGCTCTCTTTTTTGTTGGGTGGGAGGCACAGGGGAAGATAGTTTATTTATTACTTTTTATAAAGGAAGCTTAGGACTAAAAAATGAAGAGAGTTAATTGACAAAAACATAGCAATCCACATAGTAAATGTATACTCTCTTTTTTATTCGCTACCATTACATATATATTAGGATTTGGTTGTTATGTTCTTATGCTGCACTTTACAAGGATTGAACATTTAATGAAATTTTTTTAATTGTATGTTGTAAGGTCGTGCTTTTTATGTCTACTTTCTGTTGTGATTGATAAGCTTAGCAAGGGGAAATTATTCAAATGAATATTTTATATCCTATAGTACTCTTTAGTCAAATATATTTTCCCCTCTTTAGTCAAATATGTGGTTAGCCATGTGTTTTGCAGTTCATAAGTTAATTATCAGTTAGCATATTGATAAATTGTATTTGGGATTTTTGCAATCTACTGAATGATTTTGTGAATGTTACAATTTCATATTAAGGAATGGCTAAACAAGTTGCTACTGCTCCATTGGCTCCTTCATTATATTTGAGTATGAATTCTATGATGTTGATTTTAATAGCCTTAGAATTGTTAGCGCCTCATCAACCAACATGGATCCATGATTGAACCTGGAAGTTTGAAGCTTAGACACATAATTGGGGGGCCTTTTGTGATGTTTGGCTCACAGCTTATCAAAAGACAAGTGAGGATTATGATGGGTATCATGAAGTTGCTGCGCACCAATGTTCAATTTGTGTTCTTACTTATTTTGCTTTTGGTCATTTTACATGTTCTTTCTATGTTGTTGCAAGAATATAAAGACTTGCTTTATTTATTCATTTTGTCTCATGACTTTGTACGAAATTCAAATGTTTAAGACATATAAGATATTATGTTCTATTATCTATTTTGACCTTTTTTTTGTTATTATAAGTAATGAGTACTTGTTATTTTGATATTCTTTTCATGTTTGAACTTTTTGGAAATTTGAAAGTAATTGTTACAGGAAGAAAGTAAATGTAATTAGAATAATGAAAAAAAATACAAAAAGAGAGAAGAATATTTTTTTTACTTCTATTTTGTACTTAGCGACGGTTCAAACCCGCCGCAAAATTTTTAAGTGATTTATTACTATTTTAGGGGAATATTAATCTATTATATTGTTGCGGTTCACAATTGTCACTATGAGAATCAGAGTTTTGCGCGGTTATTCCAGCTATTGGTTGAAATAGCCGCTACTTGGCCTGGCAATGCTTGACATGGCGGCAGTTTTGGAACCACCGCGAGTGGCAAATTGCGGCGGTTTGAACCGCTGCTAAAGGTAAAAATAACCGCCTCGAAGTCCATTTTTTCTAGTAGTGTCTGTTGACTGTTAGGGCAGTCAACAGTATTGTCAAAGTGCATTTGAAAATTACCCTGAGTTCGTTTTGGTCCAATGTACTAACCTGGGAAGTTCATGCCACCAAATAATACTCACACAAAAAGATTGAAAACACAGGTAACTCCAAAATATAATTATTCATTAGAAACGGTGCAAAAAGACATGAATTTATCCAATGATACATGATGAGGATGAAATGCAAATCTACAATTTATCAATCAATTAAGCACAAATATGATGCAAAATGTATAGAGGAGAAGAGATACATAAATGCAATCCATCATAATGCATGTAAAATCTAAAGTAAAATAGTTGAAATCTTGACTCAAAACAATCAAGAATCAAAGTTCTTCTTCCTCTTAAAATCTAGCGAAGATAAAGGAGGTAACTGATTCACTTAGATAACTGCACCTGGTGCCCCTATTTTTAGACAAGATTATATTGGACCTGCCTTGGATGGGTTAAACAAGGACTATGGTGCACTAATCACCATGTCTATTTCCCAATCTAATTATTTAATTGTGAGTGAATTAGAATCTTCACTCTTATATCAAGAAGATCTCATTAAGAGATTTCGCAAAACTAGAGCTGTTGTATAGGTGAATTTAGTTCATGGGGTGCACAAAATCAGACTAGTGGCCTAAGTGTATGTTGGGAGTGGCAGAGGCCAAAGTAATGATATATAGAAGAGGTAAAGGAAGAGGACTCAAAGGAGGTTGCTTTTGGAACAATAGATCTTGGAATTGCGGAGGCACCCCAAGTGTCAACTATATAGCAATGTTATCACCAAGTTGACCAAGATTTTCTATATCCTCAAGGAAACATCCTCTGTCGCCTTCCATAACCCTGTTTCCTCTTCAATTGAAGCACCAAAAGCCTATCTGGCCACTCCAGCAACACTGACGGACAATATGTGGTATCGTGACTCCGGTACATCCTACCACCTCACATTTAATTAATAGAACTTGGTCACTGGTTCATAATATGAAGGTTCTGAGCAAGTCTATACACAAGTAATTTAATCAATTGACCAAATACCCCAATGGAATCCTAATTATGCATACAACTCACAATGTGACACACAATTAGGCAACTCTCAAAACACAATTGCAAGAATTCATACAACCAATATTAAAGAGAGATAACAAAAGGGAGAGAAAAACCAATCATAAATTACAATTAAAATTGGAACCTCAAGAACAAACTCAATCTTCAATTATCCTTTCACTAGGTAAAAGGATTACTCCTCCATATAGGTGGAGGATTACAACAAATGTTAAGAAAAAATGCATTTGCAATCCCAAATGGGAGCTCCCAAAATCTAGATAAAGAATAGTGAGATGAAGAGAGAGTGTTTGATGGCAAAAATAAAAATAATGAGTCAAAGGTGTCTACAATATTTGACCTATCCCTATTTATAATGTAAGAAACATAACATAAAAAGTGGGTCCAATAGGGCTAAATCATGTGTCACTAACGGTGGGTTGCAGGCACATGACCACTGAGGCAATTAATTAAAAATCTTAGAGCCGGCACTGTCTCTGTCCACCTCTAAGGTGATGAATGACTGCTGGGGTGATAAATAACTACTGTGGCAGTCCTACCTTCAGTCTCTCCCATAGCCCTCTTTGTTGATTGCTTGGGAGGTCAACAGTGTTGTCAAAGTCCGCTTGAAAATTACTGAGTCCTCTTTGATCCAATGCACTAACTTGGGAAGTTCCTATTACCAAATAATACTTACACAGAGAGATTAAAAGCATAGGTAACTCCAAAATATAATTATTAATTAGAATCGGTGCAAAAAGCCATGAATTTATCCAATGATGCATGATGAGGATGAAATACAAATAAGCACAAATATGACGCAAAATGCATAGAGGAGAAGGGATGCATAAATGCAACCCATCACAACTCATGTAAAGTCCAAAGTAAAATAGTTGAAATCTCAAGTCAATACAATCAAGAAGTAAAGTTCTTCTTCCTCTTAAAATCTAACGAAGATAAAGGAGGTAACTGATTCACTTAGCTAACTGCACTTGGTGCCCCTATTTTCAGACAAGATTATTTAATTGTGAGTGAATTAGAATCTTTACTCCTATCTCAAGAAGATCTCATTGAGAGATTTCACAAAACTAGAGTTGGTTCTATAAGTGAAATTAGTTCAAGGGTTGCACAAAATTAGACCAGTGGGATGTATGTTAGGAGTGGCAGAGGCCAAAGTAATGATATATAGAAGAGGCAAAGGAAGAGGACTCAGAGGAGGTTGCTCTTGGAATAATAGATCTTCGAATAGCAAAGGCACCCCAAGTGTCAACTATATGGAAGACTTGGTCACACCATATAGCAATGTTATCACCAAGTTGATCAAGATTTTCTAAACCCTCAAAGAGCACCAAGGAAACATCCTCTGTCGCCTTCCACCTCTTTCCATAACCCTGTTTCCTCTTCAATTGAAGCTCCAAAAGCCTATCTGGCCACTCCGGCAACACCGATGGACAATGTGTGGTATCATGACTCCGGTACATCCTACCACCTCGCATTTGATCAATAGAACTTGGTCACTGGTTCATAATATGAAGGTTCTAAGTAGGTCTATACACAAGTAATGGCAAAGGTGTGAGTACTGCACATATTGGCAGATCCCTCTTACATTCAAACTCTTCTAATACCACCTTTAAACTTCATAACTTCTTGCATGTACCTTTATAACCAGAAAAACCTAGTTAGTAAGTGTTTTCAAGTTTGCAAGAAATAATAATGTATTTTTTGAATTTCATCCTAATATATGCTTTTTTAAATCTTTTGGTATCCAAGGAGATACTCGTTCAGGGAAGCCATAGGGAAGGTCTCTATCAATTTGATAATGTTCATGTATTGCATAAGTGCCTTAGTCCTTGTACTTTTTACAATTCTTGTAAACACGCACACACCAATTCCTTGTTTGATTTGTGGCATGAGGGTGGGTCATCTATTTTAGAAAATTCTAAGTCATGCACTCTTCGTGTGTAATATCACTAGTTCATCCAGTAAAAGTTTAGCTTTTACTTCATCTTCTTTATGTGATGCTTGTTGCACAGGGAAACATCACCAGCTACCTTTCTCATATTCTACTGCACACTATGCGTGCCCCTTTTGATCTTGTTTATTATGATCTTTGGGGACCAACACCAGTGAGTTGCAGATCAAGTTGATATTACAAATGTTTTATATACACTCATTCCAAATATACGTGCAAATATACCTTCTAGCAAACAAATCCTAAGCCTTTCATGCGATTTTACAATACAAATTTAGAAAAGAAGAATGACCCTTAAAATCAAATCCAAATAATATATATACAGATACAGGGATTAAATTGATATAAGAAATTTGTCAAAAACTAAATTTATATCACATGTATCTTTTAGAAACTAATTTAATATAAAAGATCTTTCAGGAACTGAAACAACGTCATATGGATCTTTGATGGATCAAATTGCTATTTTAGTCTAATTTTTTTCAACAATGCCCCAAATATATTTACCTGTTTTAATAAAAGTAGTATATTTAAAGAGTATTATATTAATTGTATTTTGTTGTAAAATGATGGGCTTAAAAAGTATAAATAAAGTAGCAGAAAATAAATATGTAGAAGTATAAGAATAAATGATACAAAAAATTAATGTGGTTTGATAAATAGCCTATGTCCAAGAGTAAAGAAGACAATAAAATATTTAGCTATGAAAATATTATAGATATAAAAGTTGTCATACCACTCAACCCAAATCCCAAATAATAAAAATATAAAAGTAATGATATTCCATTTAAAATTGAATCTCTAATACATCTAAAATATCTTTTCACCGATTTATGCGCTCAATACTCAAATAATATTACGAAAGGAAGATTTCACGTGCCAATTGATATTTCATTCTTCTCAATGATCTGAGTTTGCACTTTATGTTGGTTCATTACTATAAATGAGTGGAACCAGTGGGTTTATATATAGAACCCTTGAACATGATACATGTTCATTAAATGTGCTTTCAATTTGTGAAAGATAGCATGACAACAAACTGATATTTACATGCCAATTTGTCAAATTACTTCAGCATGCCTTTTACTTGCCTACACAAATATACCTCGGTTACATCTTGGATTTATGTCCAATTGCTATCAATCAAAGGCTTGAAAAATCATGCCACATACATCAACCGTGAATAAGGATAATTTTATCTCTTTTTAATTTTGTACTACTATAAAGACTAATTTATTATATTCTTCTTCGTCTATATGTGCTTTTTTTTCTTTTTATGATTATTTTGATTAGTTTAATTTTAATCTATATTGACGGTGTAAAATATTTTTATAGTATCGTCTAATTAAAATTATTTATTAGCATAAATTTTAACTAATAAGTGAGAGAGTTCACTATCATAAATGATATGATAATACATAATTAAATAATTATATAAAAAAATTTACATTACTGGTGTGTAAATATCAAATCCTATTTTGAAATGGGAGAGAAAATAGAACAATTTAAATGACGTGATTAGGCAGCAGTTGATCATTGAATGCCGTAATCACTGACTAGTCCAAATTATTGTATTAAAAAAAACTTCTTGTTCGTTTTCCTTTTTATTTTTCGTAAAATGTAAGCTTAGGAGAAGTCAAATCCAAATTGTAGACAGTGTCGTGGGCCGACCAAAACATGTCCATGCTTGAAATTGAACATGCATGTGCCTCACCGCCTACGCCAGCAGATCAACGTAATAAAATTGGTACCGACAAGCTATATAAAGGTGGTGAGATTTATAATATTCAAATATCATTTTTATTTAAAAATAAAAAATATTTTTTTCACATACACGATATATTTGATATAGTGTAAAACAGAAGATATTTCATTTAATTTTCATGCACCGCGTGTGTGTATATATATATACCCCTATGTTCTTAATTACAATGTCAAAGTTTTCGTATCACGTAAGTTACATTTTTAACATGTATAACGTAACTTTAGACTCTTAAAAAGTAAATTGTTAGCATAATTTACATAAAAAAATGTATTTCAATATATTATTAAAATATTTTTTATTAAATATATTATTAAGGTATATACATACGGTAATAAGATTTATATATTATAATGTGTAATTTGTTAACTCAAAAAACGTTAAATGCAGTGCTAACCAGTTTAACCTTTTACTCTTGATATTTGTAAATTAATATGTAATATTCGTAAAGAAATGACTCAAATGAAAAGAGTAATATATCAAATATTAAATGTTAGATTTTATATAAATGATAAAAATTAAAATTAAATATAAATTTTTTTTATTTTTTAAATGAGTACGTTAATATTAATTTTTATTAAATAATGTAATATTATATCAATAAATATAATTAAGTTCTTCTCTCATTGCTTAAAAATTCATACAAAAAGTGAGATTTGATTAAATAATATTATAAAACTATTTTACAGTGTCAATATATTAAAATTAAACTCTATATACTTACCAATAAAAGATATAATCTTAAAACCTCATTTAACACAAATTATTATGAAACCACTTACGCTATAGCTAGCTAAGTGTGAAACATGCAACTCCAATCGAAATCAGCGTGTTTGGACTGGCATTGCGAATGCCAATTTCACGGCCACTGTCCCTCAAAATCTAAGAAGGATGGACACACCGATTTGATGGTGTGTCCGTGTGTTGGATACGTGTCGGTGTTTGACACTCACATAATATTTATTGGACACACATCCGTATGTGTCCAATTAAAATAAATAAACTTTTTGAGCTTGGACAAGTACGGAATATGACTGGACATTACTCTAATTCACTATGGACGTGTCTTGGACAACTCATGGACACGCCTGAGTTGGTTTTTTTAAAAAGAAATTTAAATTTTTAATATCAACATGAATCCAAAATCAACCTAGTTATTTGGTTGGACTTGTGCTATTGGGTTATTTTATTTTGAAATTTTTCAGTTGATCACAGCAAAACAAAAAGAAGAATTAATTAGATAAAAAAAATTATACAAACACGAAGAAAAGAAATTCAGACAAAAAAGTCCTACAAAAAATTTATATATATTCTGTGTCCATGTCCTGTAATTTTTTGAGTTTAGCATATCTCTGTGTCCATATCTGTGTCTGTATCATGTCCCATATTTATGTCGGTGCTTCATGGCTCAAAATCAATTTTGATGGAAAAATATAAGTTTGGATGCTCGTTATCAAAATCGATTTTGCTTTCGAATTCCGGTTTATAAACAATCAAAATTAAATTTTTTATATAACCTAATATATATCTTGGGAGATCTTCACCCAAAGCAAGCGACACAGGACTCAGTCCCCAAACAACACCGCAGACACAAACCGAAAATTCTCAGGCAAAGAAAAAACAATGGTAAGCATCCAATCTTCCTACACTGTCACCCCTTTCGAGCCAACCCCAACCGAAAAACTCTTCTCCCTCTGCGAGCAAATCAAGCTTCGCACTCATGCTCCCCTTCTCTATGTTTACAAGTCCCAACACCATAATAATGATCCGAACACATCATCACCATCGCCATCACCATCACCATCATCAACAACAACCTTCAACCTTGCCCTTCAGACCCTGAAGGACTCTCTCAGCAAAGCCTTGTCCATATACTACCCTCTTGCGGGAAGGTTGAGTTGGATCGAAGGTTCCAGATGGGAACTCCACTGCAACGCAAAAGGTGCGATGCTATTGGAAGCGAGTTGCAAAGAGGCGTGTTTGGATGATCTTGGTGATTTCGTCCCAACCCATTTGGTATCACAGCTCATACCAAACATCGATTATTATGGTTCCCCCATTGAGGAGGTGCCCTTGTTGGCGGTGCAAGTAACTGGGTTCCGATGTGGGGGTTTTACCATTGGTGTTGCCTTGTGTCGTGCTTCGATTGATGGAACAGCAACCATGCGGTTCATGAACACGTGGGCTAAGTTGGCTAGAGGAGACCCTTTGGATTCAAAAGAAGATTTTCCAAACCATGATCGAACTTTGTTAGATTCACGCAGGCTAAATGATCATTCCGGGTCGTTGCATCATCGTCATTCTGAGTTTTGCAACCCTCCTCCTTGGTTAGGGAAATTGGAAGGAGACACAAGAGTTGTTGTTTCAGTTGTGAAACTCACGAGGGAACAAGTCAAGAGGCTCAGGATGAAAGCCATGATGATTAATAATGATTCTCTCGGTAAGTTAAGCGGTCATCTTCTAAAGTTAAGCTAATTACCTTTATTTGTGAAAATATACACTAACCTTTTTTAAAAATTTAGTTGATATTATGCCTGATATTTTTAAACTTTATGAAATGTGACACTAATCGTATCTTTAGATTTGAAGAGGAAATTAGAGGTAAGGGGAAAAAAAAAAACAGAGAGAGAGAGAACCAAGAGAAAATCATATTTTTTTAAATATATTTTGATGAATAGAAAAAGAGAGAGGAAGATTCACAACAGATCTCATTGAGTTTTTTTTTTTCCTCTCTCTCTCTCTATATTTGGCAAAATCAAACGAAGATAAAACAAGTTTTCTTTCTTCGGTGGGTCCTTCCACCCAATTTTTTCTAGAAACAGACAAAGAGGAAGTACCTATATCGAGGATGTCGTTACAGACACGACAAGTCACAGGATATTGCACGTGTGTACTCTTACCTAGAATTGAAAGAGGCCAATGTAATTTACCTTGAGATAAATGATAATATGATATATATTGCTGATGATGCAGATCCAGTTAGGCCTTACTCAACTTTTGAGGTCATTACTGGGCACTTGTGGAGGTGTGTGAGCAAAGCACGCTACGAGGGAAATGTTGACCAACCAACAAGGTTGTCCACTTTGGTTAATTGCAGGAACCGATTGAGGCCACCCCTTCCTGCTGGTTATGCAGGTAATGCGGCATTCCCCACAGTCACACCAACCTGCTCCTTTGGTGACCTTATGCACAAGCCTCTGAGTTTTGCAGCTGGGAAAGTGAAGGGAGCAATTGAGAGGGTGGATGATGGATATGTGAGGTCTTCTCTTGATCACATTGCTAGTGTGAAGGACATGGATTTGGTGAGGTATAACTTTCACTACCCTGCAAAGAGTGTTCATGAGGGTCCTTACAAGGGGAACCCGAACTTGTTTGTTGTTAGTTGGATGAATTTCTCGTACAAGGATGCGGATTTTGGGTGGGGGGAACCTGTTTATTTTGGACCAGGGTACATGGATTCTGAAGGGAAAGCATTCATCATGAACAAAGCTAATGGTGATGGACTCACTGTTGCCATTTGTTTGGAGTCATGGCACATGGATGCTTTCAAGAAATCTTTTTATGAGGATATTGAGGAGGTATTTCCTACTTCAAAATTGTGATGATGGCAGACACCAAACTTTAAGAGATTTCTTTTTTTGAGCATGCACTGGATGATGCTTACATTGATTTGATTAATTTTTCAAATTAAATAAGGATATTGAATTTTTTTTTTGTCAAATAAGAATATTGATTTGATTGTGTTAGATACTCAAAAGAGTAGTGCTATTCAAACACTCTAAAAGTGGGTGTCTATTGGGACACCCACTTAATAACCATTGGATGTGATGTAATGAATGAAATATGTGGGATCCATCATCACATCCAATGATTGTTAAGTGGGTGTCCCAATAGACACCCACTTTTGGGGTGTTAAAATAGCATTTTTGTACTCAAAATTGTTGGGCCAACTAGCATAAACCCAAGTAAGAAAGCTAAAGGTTGTCGCAACTGTGATCAAAATATATATGGGCCACCGGATAAGAAATGCAGATCCAAGAATGAAATAGATGGGAAAATGGGCTTGCGTAATTCGAAGGAATGTTTGTCCAATAGAATAAGGAATGTTGTAGCTACAGGACTGTGTATAAAAGCATGAGTAGTGGCTGCTAAAAAATAGGAACGACTATGATAATGTATGTAGCTTAGCTAATACACTATAAATAAGAGATCTTGTGTTTAAAAAAGGAGATGACGATCTCTATACATTTAACCATTTTTTTCTAATAACTTTTAGTTGTTATTTTCTTTGTATTTATCATTTTCAATTAATGAAGTTACTTTTATTTATTTCGTCATTTCTATTAGCTTAATAATTTCCAAAGCCTTTCTATAGTGATTTGAAGAACTCATAGACTAAAGTTTTAATATCTAACTTAGCATAAATCACCCCGATTCACGAGATTTTTTATATGTTTGAGCTAATTGGATCAAGCCAATAACAATACAGCCAAGTAGCACTATTATCCCCATATAGGGTGGCTAAGTTATCACTCCCATTAGATCTCACATGACCCTCATTCCTCGCTATCTTCCCCCATAAAGGAGGAAAGCAATGGCCCAACCATAGTGACAACAACATCCTTCATCAAGAGGCAAATCAATACAAGAATACACGATTTAATGGATCAATTATTGGTCCAATTAGGGGACATTCTGAGGCCAATGGTCCGTAAAATCCTACAAATTTCTCCTGCATTGAGCCAAGGCAGTTGGACTTGTAATCCTCAGTCGAAACAATACCATGTTGAGATTCCCACTGTAGGAGGAGTACCATACACTCGTAGATATGAAAGGCAACCTTTCTTGAACTATGGCAATGTCTATGTCCTTAGGAGTTAGCTGATGCCCAATCCCTTTACTTGATCACCCTAACCCATCTCTAAAGATTAAAACTATAGGGTTTTTTTAAACTACCCCATTGGGTTACAACCAGAGGGCAAACCCTAGTCCAATGAGGTAGCCGATGGTGGAGGCTCCATGGCAAGCTCCTCCACCTCCACCTACCTATGGGCACCCATTGCTAGCACATCATCCTTATGGAACCGTCTGGACAAATCCTCAACCTCCAATATATTACCCTTATCGAAATTTAGAACCAAATCCTCAGGCAATATAGTCACAAAATAGAGGTTATCCTATACAAGTACTAGGAGACAACCTCTAGGGAATATTGATGCGAGTTGTCGCTACCCGCAACAAATTAAAAATAATTAAAATGCTAAATTGCACAAAAAATGTAGTAAATGGCACAACTCAGGTCGTCTCACAAGGAAGTGTTCTAATTGATTCAACAAATTAGGGAATTTTTGGAATTATTCAAAGCAAAATTAAATTAAGGGAATATGATGAGAAGAATTACCTGCACAAGGATTCCGTCAGATTAAGAGTTGTTCAATCATTGACTCAAGAAATAAATTCATGGTGGTGGTTACTTTCATTATTCATGCTATCACACAATAATGATGTAATTCTACTTAGCAATCACTACAAGAAAATAGTGAGTTACCGACGGATTTTACCGACTGATTTGTTCCGTTGGTAATACCGACGGATTTATCGACAGAAATCATGGAATTTGGAAAATTTGGGTTTCATTCATTATCGACCGAAAAATCCGTCTGTAATTCCATCAGTAATATTCGCGCCAACTAGTCTGGATGAGGTGCTCACATTACCGAAGGATTTTTTCGGTGGTAATAATTTTGAAATATTTTTATTTTAGAAATTAATTTTACCGACGGATTTTTCCGTCGATAATAATTACAATTTATTTTGAAAAAAAAATCAATTTTACCGACGGATTTTTCCATCGGTATTGTTACTGATGGATTTTTCTGACGGAAAATCCGTCGGTAACAATAATGAAAAATTTTCAGAAAGGGAACCGTTGCATTTAATTACCGACGGATTTTTTTCCATCGGAAATTTGAAAATCCGTCGGTAATTGCACATATATCATTTTTATTATCTCTCTCTCTTACTCTCATACCCTCATACCCTCATACCCTCTTGCTTGCTCTCTCTCTCTCTCTGTGCCCGCCCCAATCGCCCACCCACCCGCCGCCTGCTGCTGCCGCTCAGCTGCTCTCGCGTTAGATCCGCCCAGCCATCTCTGTCTCTGTGCTGTTCTCCGCCCAGCCTCGCATGTCCGCGATCCTATCTGCTGTTCTCGACTCTCAGCTCCTTCCTTCCTCGCGTTAGATCCGCGACTTGGACTTGGGCACCATGTTCGCGCAAGGTAAGCATTCCACTCCCATTTTTGTCTATGTTTTCTTTCTATTTAGTTATATGCTTCTGTCTCTGACTGTCTCTGTTTGGTAAGCACAACCTCAAGCATCAGCTTAGCTTAACAGAAAAAATGAAAAAGGAACAATGAACTGTGTAATTTCCAACTATATGTTGCTGACTTGAACTGACTTGAACTATGTAAGTATATTGGTATAAGTATATTGGTTCCTTTTGAACTATGTAATTTTTTCCATTGAATGGATTGCCATTGTAGGCTGGCTTTTCTTAGAAATTAGTTGCTGACTTGATTTAAAATATACAATGTTACTTGCAGAACTTTTGATTTTCCAATTTCCAACTTTCAAGTTATCATGTACGAAAATGTACCAGATTTGAGAATGGAATGACATGGAAGTAAAGGAATTTGATGCATGTCTTCTCCTCTGCTATGAAATTCTGAATTTAGGTTTTATTTTACTATGCTAATCAAATTTGTTTTTTCGTTTTCTAATTTGTGCAGAAGGCATCTGTTGTTAGGCAAGAGCTTGCCAAGTTGAAGAAGGCCGTGTTATTTCATACTTGTAATTTTATGAAGAGGGCATCTGTTTTTTGATTTTTGTGATAGATTGTTTCATTTAGTAGTACACCTTGATCGTTATGTGATGTAATATATGTTGAGTCTCACCTGTCCAAGTTTATTGAATGAGTAGGTCATAAACATGTCCTTATTCATATCAATGATTACATGAGAAATTTTTTAAAGCAATCAAAACACCTTTAAATAGCTTTTTTTGAGCCCAGAAGCACCGCCAACCGGCTCTGCCAATTGCATAATCGATGCTCTCGTCTGGGGCTTTTCGTTGATATGCACTAATAGTCATTCTGATACCTGAGTCAAAAGTTATGTCTATTTCAAGTTTACCCCCACAACAGAACTTGTTTATGGCCAATACACATGAAGTTTGCTTATTTATTTGAAGTTTGTGCTTATTTATCAATGCATTTGTATCTGAAGGTGCTTTTTTTCTCGTCTTGGTGCTTATTCTGACCTGGTTTATATCAATGCATTTAGTGTTTAATAAGACACTTGCTCTTTATCTATATATCATGATGGGTGTATTTCTTGCAGAACAATTGTCATTGTTGCATACCAAAACGGATAAATAGCATCAAATAAATCCAGTTGGAGCGTCATTTCAGCACCAAGTTTAAGGTTAAGGTTAGTAAAAGGCAGGGTTCCTGTTGTTTGGTCATTCAGAACCATGTTTATAATTTGAGAAAACTTCTTTTGTTTGTTTATCTTCTACTTTTCACTGCTAAAAGTATAGTTCGGGAGTGAGCTTTAAATCAGACCAAGGCTACTTAAATCAAAATTTGTTCTCCTTATAACATAAGAAGAATTGGTTTTGCTGAAGGCATTTTATTTATTTTGAAGTTATTAATCTAACTAATTGCTTTTGTTACAGAACGTCAAATTCGGTAGGAGTATTTCTTTGGCAGAGGATATTATTATTTTGTGTCTTTTAAAGGTAAGTACTTGTTTCTTCTTTTTGTTTAAATGCATTTTTGTTAAGATAGAGACTTATGATTTCTAAGATAGAGTTGTAGGAAAATGAGATTGCATGACTGGGGGGAAGGGCGTAGAGGTCCTTCCCCGATTTGTTTGCATTGTTTGTTGTCGAGATTGATTGTGTATGCGGAGATTGCAGGATATGCATGTTGTGATGTTATAAGGGGGTGTGCTCTAGAACAGTTTTAGGATCTGTAAATGTTTGTTTGATTGTATTGTGAATTTTTTTTATCTGTATTGTATTGTGATTCTATACATGTATATATTGAAATTTATTTTTTGGGATGTCTTACTTTCAGAGGAGGTTATGTCGAATTTTTTTTTAATTTAAAGAGTGGAATGTTAATTTAAAAAGGGGTGTTGTCGAAATTTTGTTAAATTACATAGGACAAACTATTTACTTAAATAACTTCTTTTAAATAAAATTTTGATTTGAGCAACTTTAAATGAATTTGTTAGGTTAAATTACACAATCAAGAACCATGAGCTCTACAAATAGACTATGGATGTATGACAGGGTGCACTCTAGTCAAGGGGGAATCAAACCTGAATTTTATGCGGGAGTTCAACAGTTTGTAAATGTGGCTTGTCAAACAGTGCAATTTATGAATGAGCATAAAGTTAGGTGTCCCTGTGCTAGGTGTAAATGTAGGAAATATTTTGAGATGGACACCATTAGATATCACTTGTATAAGGATGGTTTTATGGCGGATTATTGGGTTTGGACTATGCATGGGGAAGTTGCCACACAAAATTTCGAACATGAAAGTGTTGAAAACGTAAGTGATATCAATATACCACTTTCAATTGTTGATACAATGTCATAAATCAAATCTTATTATATCTGCAATGTTTAATTTACAGGTATTTTGAACAAGTTGATGAGCGACATACCCTTGACCAATTTCCAGCATGGTTTAGAACTTTTGTATGTGACTTCTAGTTTGATCCAAAATCACACACATATTCTAGTTGTCTTCCTCTATGTTAATGTTTGAATTTTAATCATTCATGTAGGTGTTTGATAAATATTAAATATCCAGGGAATTAATGAATTACAAAATGAACTATTGGCAACAAGTTCAAATTACCGACGGATTTTTCCGTCGGTAAAATATACAAAAAAATTAAAATCTGTGTTATCGACGGATTTTTCCGTCGGTAATCTATAAATTAAAAATTTTAAAAAATCATGAAAATTACCGATAAATTTTTCCGTCAGTAAAGTGAAAAATAAATTAAATTATAAATTAAATTCTGAAAATTACCGACGGATTTATCCGTCGGTAAAATGAAAAATAAATAAAATTATAAACGAAATTCTAAAAATTACCGACTGATTTTTCCGTAGGTAATTTTCTAATTTTTACCGACGAAAAAATTTACTAAAAATCTATTGGTAATCCTTTCGCCCTGATGAATTTGGTGACGAATTTCGTCATCTATTTACCGACAGATTTTTCAGATAAAATTCCGTCGGTAATTCCGTCGATAAATTTTATCGACGGATTTTTCCGCTGGTAATAATTATCGACTCCGTTATTACCGATTAACAAAATCCGTCGATCAATCCATCGGTAACTGAAATTTCCATCGATAACACTAAAAAATCCGTCGGTAACAGCGTTTTTTCTTGTAGTGAATCATACAATCGCATTCTCACTAAGGGTTTGGCTAACATATAGACTAGTAATTCACGATCGTGATTCTATGAACCTATGACAGTCTGATTATCAATTACAGCAACCTAATTCCTAACGGAGTTAATTTCAATCCCTTACTAATTTGGATGTAATTAAATTAATCGATCCAATACCCCAATGGTATCTAAATTATGCACGCAAACGAATGCACAATCAAACCACCCTCAAAAATACAATTGCAATAATCATCACAACCAATATTAAAGAGAGAAGATAAGAAGGAAAGAAAAACCAACCATGAATTGCAAATAAAAATTGGAGTCTCAAGAACAATCTTAATCTTCAATCATCCATGTGCACGGTAAGGAAATCACTCCTCCATAGGGGGAGTTCACAGCCAACGTCAAAGAAAATTGATAAATTTTAACCCAAAAAATACTGAAATTCAACAATGATTGGAAACCCTAGCCTAGAGAGAGAGAAAAAAAAAGCTAAAACCTAAAAATAAAATGTACTGAATCCTTTTCCCGTCTCCAAAACAGAGTTAAAATAACAAAAGATTCAAAAGCGGAATGAAGTCGCGAAACTCATTGACATGAAGTCACTTATGACTGCTATAGCAGTTTGGGACTGCAACTGCTATAGCGGTCCTGCCTTATGCTCGCAAGCGCTGCAGTCAAATTTGTCTCTCTGGTGACCGCTATAGCGGTCATGTGCTCGCTCAACACCGCTTTGTATACTTCCAAATCCATTTTGAGGCCTAAACTCTTCGAATTAGCTCTTGTCTCTAGAAATAGAAGTTGTAGCTCTTCGAACAAGCTTTCCAACGCCGCAAGAATCATGGCAATCAGATATCTGTAACTCCAAATATTGGCAAAATACCAACTGGGGGGTAAAATTAGACAGCATCACAACATCAGAAACATTTAATCTTGCAACCTGGAAAGTCTCTGCCAGCAAATGACACTCACAAAAAATGGTTAAAAGTACAAGAAGCTCCAAAATATATTTATTTATCAAAATGGTGCAGAAAACCATGATTTCATTTAATGATACACCATTAGGACCAAATGCAAATCTACTAAATGTTAACCAATTAAGCACATAAATAATGCAATATGCCTAAAGTTGAATAGGAAATGGGATGCATGAATGCAACCCATCAAATATGTGACCCTTTGCTCCTAGCACTAGATCCTCATGTATTGGCTAAGACCACGAGACGATATTAATTTGGCGTCCAATTAAGATGCTTAGAATGGCCAGTGTATAGAAAGCCATATCCTGATTATGTGGACCGAGTGTCATTCCCTAGGGG
Source organism: Dalbergia cultrata (assembly GCA_031216105.1). Classification (NCBI taxonomy): domain Eukaryota; kingdom Viridiplantae; phylum Streptophyta; class Magnoliopsida; order Fabales; family Fabaceae; genus Dalbergia; species Dalbergia cultrata. The sequence goes on along the minus strand of CM062353.1, from coordinate 20,014,797 downwards.
ATTTAGGATGCCCAATTTCATAACATTCTCCGGAGAAAATAGCAAGTCTACCATGGAACATGCGAGTAATTTCATAACTCAATGTGCAGAGGCTAGTCAAAATGATAGTTAGAGATTGCAATTGTCCCCTCTTTCTCTTATAGGTATGACCTTATCATGGTATTTCTCCTTGCCACCCAACTCAATGCAAAACTAGGCTGGGATCGATGGAAAGGATTTTTCATGATAGATTTTACAGCCCTAAGCCTAAGACATCTGTCTTGGACTTCATGCGAATAAGGAAAAAGGCAAATGAACCAATAATAGAATTTTTAGAAGGCTTTGGCCAAACGAGGGTAACTTCCACATACTTGAGGACAAGTGCACCCTATAGCTGTAAACAACATGAATCCTCTACTTAAGGAAAAGTTAATCGTAACAGAATACTCTGACCTAGCTTAGCTTTATTATGAGAATAAAATGAGTAAATATGGGCTATATAATTATCCAATAATGATCAAAATTAAAAGTAAATTAATTATAGTTAACGCTCGTGTACTTATTTAAAAAAGTCACGTGACTTTTATGTTTTGATATTGACTATTCATATAAGATCAAATAATTAAAATTAACTCCTTTCACTCTCACAATAAATCACTCCTCTCATATGATATGCTTTCTTGTTTTATAATTAAGACTTTTATGTTTTGATATTGACCATTCATATAAGATTTAATGATCAAAATAAACTCTTCTTACTCTCACAATAAGGAACCCCTCTCATATAATACGCTCCTTTATGTTATAATCAAATTATTATTAATTAGTTTTTTATTTTTATTTGTTATTTATTTCACTTCAAAAACCACCCTTTAATTGCTATTACAATTTTTCCTGAGTAGTAAAGTGCTCGGTAGAATTGCTACTTGAATTTTAATTCTCGCGAGAAGACAAACCCTTTGCTCACTCTTGCTACTTGACACTTTGTGCATTTACTGAACCGATTTTCACAAATTGGGCATCATTGGTACTAAATTTGCTACCCAACAAATGTAATAATATTTGCTACTAACTTTTTGGTACAAAATACACCAGGTGTGGATTCTTTGTTCGAAAATATTAATTTGAATAATGTTCTATTAACATTTTTCGGTACATAATCCGCTAGGTGTGGATTCATTGGTAAAATTTTAATCTTAGTTTTAATTTTAATTTTAATAATATTTTGCTGCTACATAGTTCGCTTATTGTAAACTGATAGTTAGTTTTAGTCAGTATCATAATCATTAGTTAACCACCCTAGTTAGTTACCCTTCACCCGTGTAAGTTTGTTGGTTGTAATAGCCATCATTAGTCAGTTTTTCCCCTTTGTATATATTTCCCTTCCCACTCTTCTAATGCACACTTTTTGTACTTCATTCAACATGTTCAATAACATCTTGCAGAGTTTTTCTTTTCTGCCTTCTCTCTGAGTTTACCGAAAGCCTGTTGAAGTTTATTCATGGCTGCCAAATCTGAGATGGTATCAGAGCTCCCGCTCTGCTGCACTTCTTCTTCTTCTTGTTATTATTATTATTATCCCTACACTTCTTAATGAGACAAACTATTATCAATGGAGTCGAGCAATGATAATGGCACTCGTGTTAAAGAACAAGATGGAGTTCCTTGATGGAACAATCCCTGTCCCAGAAGGAAGTGATCCAGCATATATATGCAGCATGGAAGAGATGCAACACCATGCTGATTTCTTGGCTTTTGAGAGCAGTTCCATCCGATATTGCAGAGAGCATTTCCTCCGTCGAAGTTGTTATTGAGATTTGGAATGACTTGAAGGAAAGGATTGCTCAAGCAAGGTACTCTTTGATATTATACTTTAATATTTCCAACTACAATCTCCCATGTTAAGTCCAAATATATTCATAGTATTACCAAAACTCAATTATGTGGACGGACATGCCTATGGATCATGGAGAACTATGGATACAATTACAAGCAAAAACAAAAGGAGACAAAGGTTTCCCGAGACAATTACCTAAGCGAGTGTTGCGCTTACCAGATGAATTGATTTAAAATCTACTAAACTGATTGTATCTTAAAAATAAAGGGAAACCATGATCAATAAGAGATAATTTATTTATGGCGTGTGTTAGATACCCAAATAAATTTATCCGTGCTCACTGTCCATTTTATATTATTTTACTTTTCATTGTGATGATTTTTTCAAAACAAAAAATATAAAATATAAAATTCAAATTGAAGCCCATTTTCTTTTCTTCTTTTTTTGGGTGGGGGGGGGGGGTTGGGTGGGTTTCGAGCATCCTCTTAGTTCTGTTGGGGCTCGAACTGATGCACTTACCAAGGAGGCACATCATGTTTTGCCATCCGAGCTGGTCTCCAAGTGCAAGCCCATTTTCTTTTAGAACAATTATACTGTAATTCCTCTTAAATACAGGTCCAGCCAAAACTTTTTGGTTTCATTTCTCCATCAAGCCCAACACAAAAAAAGGACCAAAAAAACGCAAAAATGAAAAAAAAAAAAAGGACAAATGCCCTGCTGGCACTGCATCCATCGAGCTTCCCTTTGCCAAAACATTGCAGAAGCAAATGGTGGAGACAAGGCAGCCTTGTGCCCCCTGCAACTCAAGTTACAACCCAGGCAAAAGTGAAAAAACACAAGCAGCAGGCAGGGAGCACAAGAGCACAACAAGCATAGCAGAGGCAGCTGGAAAGAAAGGGAAAAAGGAGGGCATAGGAGAGAGTGGGATTTTCACAAGAGAGCGGGGAAAATAAAACATAACGAGCAAAAGCAGAAGCAGCAAATAAAAAGAGATTAGGCTCCAATTTATGACTCATTGAACAGCCAGAGTGTAGTCCTCCACTCATCCTCATCAGTAAACCAAATAACCCATACCCTCAACAACCCCATTTCAACCCCAAACATATTCAATCTCATAACCAAAACACACAAACTAGCAATTCACCCCTCCACAGCAACACAAAAACAAACCACCTCGGCCCCACCATCACAAACCCAAACCTTTCAACAACAAATCATAAATTGATGCCGGGAGAACAATGTCCCCTAAGGAGCTCCAACATTATCATACACTTGTAAAACCCAAAAATGAAAAAACCTTCCCATCAGAATTTATGTGCCCCGAAACAGGTTTTGGCTTACCAAAATCAGCATTACCTTGAAATGAACATTCATCCAAGTAACAAGAGTTAGTTTTTGGATTCCCCTAAAATTACTCCTTATCAATGTGCTGCAGTGGAGTGGATTGTTCATCAGAAAGACTCACATCCTTGTGCTCTGATATATATAATCAAGAGCTCCCCTTACACACTCATCTCTCAGCCTCCCCAAAGCTTCTCTAATGGGCCCATCTGCATAACTCAAGCTTGTACATGAGGTCATCAAAGTTACAGGTTTTAATCTTAAATTACACTAATCAAAGTGAGTATCCCTATACAAAAGAAAGGGGAAAAAAATCATTAATTTTGCATTAAGTATGACCTTGTCATTGAAGTAGAGACTAGCGTCTTTGCCTGTTGGCATGTATGAGTTTCAATAGATACCAAATATTTTGAGAGATTGCTCAATCCCGGAATAGAATCCTAGAAGAGAGTTTATGCTATAGTTTGTGACTTTGTTCTTCCCCTCCCCACATGAAGTTTTAACCCAAAAAAATAAAGAATAAACTAAATTGATCTACTACTTTTTCTTCTACACCAAGAAATGCACGGCATAAACTATAAAAGAATTACCGGTGTAGATCTAATTGGGAAGATCTTGTATTTTGATCATAAATAGAGGTAGGAAAGAAATGATGTTGATCTTTGCCTTAAAATTCGTTCCTAGTAACATGAAATTCTGTTCAGTCTTATCCAAAATTTATATTTATCAGTTAATTGACATTTAGATGGAGAGAATAATACTCTATTATAAGGTCAATGAATTGATCTACTACTAACAAACATCCAATCCATGAACATTAAGTAGAATAAAGTTGCTAATTGCTACACTATCAAGGTTTTGATCCAGAGCTTGCTCTGCAATTTATTCCAAACGACAGAGAATGAAACAATTAAACTGCCACAACAAGTTTCATTCCTCACCTACATGTGTGAACATTAAATGTAAGTCAAGAACAACACCAATCATATCTCAGATCCCACCATATTGAAGCTTAATTCAGAATAAAATGCAGCAAAATCCGTTGTTGACTGTCATCACAATCTAGAACTAGGCATTACCTCTTCTATATCCTCATAGAACAACTTCTTCAGTGCATCTATCTCGGATGGCTGCAAACAAATGGCCACAATGAAGCCATCACCACTTCCATTGTTCATAATGAAAGCCTTTCCATCAGAATTTATGCTTCCTGGAACCATATAATCAGGTTTTCCCCACCCAAAATCTGTGGCATAAAATGGGAAATTAGTCCAACTCACAAGATACAAATTTGGGTTCACCTTGAATTGTCTTCCTCCAGGGTTGTACAACTTGTCCCTTAACAAATTCATGTCCTTCTGATTAGCAATATAGTCAATAGCAGACCTTACATACTCATCACTCATCCTCTCAATTGCTTCCCTCACATTCCCAACTGCATAATTCAAAGGCTTATGCACAATATCATCAAAGGAACAAGTTGGTGTCACTGTGGGAAATGTTGCATTCCCAAAGTAAGCATGAGGGAGAGGTGGTCTCAATCGGTTCCTGCAATTCACCAAGGCAGCTAACCTTGTTGGCTGGCCCCCATTACCCTCAAACCTCACCTTGCAAAAACACCTCCACAAGTGACCACCTATGACCTCAAAACTAGTATAAGGTCTCCTTGGAGCAAGTGCAAAGTTTGATACCTTTGATCCATTGGCTTTCTTCTGAAGTTTCTCAACTTGGCCTTTGCTGAATCTCATTGTGGCAGTAGCAAGATCCCTCATCTGGGTTTGTTGTCCTTGCTCCAATCTACCTCCCCAAAGGGGTGGTGGCAAAAACTCAGCATGTTCAAATCTTGGTGCCACATGCATGCCTAGTGAATCCAACACTGTTCTATCAAGCAGAGGCACCAAGCTAGAATCTAAGCTCTCCCCTCTTGCCAATTTGGACCATGAGCTCATGAAGTTCCCAAGAGAGGCTCCATCAACCACAGCACGGCAAATGATCGCTCCTAGAGTGATACCACCACAAGAGAACCTTGTCACTTGTGCCACCATCAAGGGCATGTCCTCAATATGGACAGAACCATAGTCAATCTTTGGCACAAGTTGTTCCACAACATGGGGTGGAAGAACAAAGTCACCAAACTCATCCAAACTAGACTCATGACACGTGGCTTCCAAGAGTGTCACACCCTTGGAGTTGCAAAGTAGTTCCAATCTACCACCTTGGATCCAGCACAATCTACCAGCCAAAGGGTAGTAATAGTTCAGTGCCTTGCTGAGGGCGGTTCTGAGAGTGTCCACTGAAGACTTGAATGATGATGATGGTGATGAATTGGTGTCACTTTTGCGGGTGTTGGTGTACACATAAAGCTGAGATCCATGGTTTGGGAGCTTTAACTGATCACAGTGGGACAAAGAGATGTTTGAATTTGGTGTGTACTCTGAAGGGGTCACAGTGTAAGAAGAATGGATTGTTACCATTTTTTTCCACTTTTTTTTTTTTTGGGGTCCTGCTTCTTGTCTGTGTTGGTTCCGTGGCTTAAATTGTAGATCCACAGGTATCATAGGGCTTGCTAGATGAAAATAAGGTTGCAAAACTAGGTATGGGATAAGGACTTGACTCAGCATTTTTTTTTTTGTTCTTAATTAAATATTTCACGTTAGAGTAAGATGTGTGTATTAAATGTTAAATATTTTTATATATTTCATAATTTTTTAAAATTTTATTTCTTTTGCACGTCAAAAAAAATATTTCTTTTGCTATTAGTAATTCCTATAAGAATATCGATTCAATATTTTTTTTAAAATAACAAATCCTTTTATTTAACCTACTGGTGTCTGAAAGAATTAATTGATAATTATACAAGATTTAATGTATTTTCATTGTTAAATAATTTTTAGGATTAAGTTTTTCTTCCTCAAAAATAAACAAATTCTGGTTTTAGGCTTTGAAAAATATTTTATTTGATTTTGATTTGAATATTTTTAAAACCATTTGGTTTTAGTTCGTAATTAAATTGTTCGTGTGAAATGCTAAATTGGCTAACAAATAGTTAGCTCATTCAATTATATATGACAAAAATTAAAAATCAAACAGATTTTTTTTTTTCACATATCAAAACCAAAATTTGCTTTTTTTTCAGAGATAAAAACATATTTAAATATCATTTTTATTAATTCAATCTTTAATAAAAATAAAGTACTACCGATCAACCGTCAGAAAATGAAATTTGCTTCGAACGAAAAATTGATAAACTGATTAATAAGTTTAGACCGTGCTTGCAAGCAAAGCGTGATGTTATCGATTCCAATAGTAAATCCCCGACCTCTCCTTGAACGCAGGTATAGTAATGTTGGGGAATTTTCAGTTGAAACTGCTCCAACTGAATTTTTATGTCAAACCCCAATTCATCTTGAAGCAAAATATTGTTGCTTTTGCATGTTATTTTGTCCATTAAAGAATTATCCTAGAAATAATTTTGAATTATCCATTTTACCCTTGTACCAACCTTTTACAGTGAGAGCAACTCCCTTGTGTATGTTCTCTGTGGTCTATTGTGGATATCCTTGAGCGTTTTCTGAAAAGAAACTGACGGTTGAAAGCATCTCCCTTATGCAATCTGCCATTAGTCATATTTGCTCATATAATTTGAGAGACACTTTATCGATACATTTTATTTTATCATTGGATAAGATGTAAGACCAAACTAAGTGAAGTCCACCATCATCTAAATGGGAAATAAGAATATGTTAGCATGATATCTTATAAATTGTATCAACAAATAAGATTCCTCTAGCAGAATACCCAGCAAACCTATGAGTTTCACTCTCTGTTCAAACCCAAAGACCCAAATGTAAGCTGTGAGGCAAACAATATTGTTCAACCAGTACGTGTGGCATTCCACACCAAAACGTACATCATCATTCATCACATACAATCCAACTAAGAACAACATCATATTAATCAAAATCCCTTGATCCTAATTGAAGCTTTTGTTGGAAACATCAGACACTAATTTGCCAGCTTCAGTTTGTACTAATACCTCCAAGCATTATGAGTTCTGCCACAATAGTCAGAGTTTAGAAGAAGGAAGTACCTCCCCTGCATCCTCATAAAAAGCCTTCTTGAAAGCATCCATATGGGATGCAAGCAAGCAAATGACTACAATGAAGCCATCACCACTGCCATTATTCACAATGAAGGCCTTCCCATCAGAATTTATGTACCCTGGACCCAAATAAACAGGTTTCCCCCACCCAAAATCAGCATCCTGAAATGAAAAATTCATCCAACTAACAATAGTTAGATTCGGGTTCCCCATAAACTTTCCCTGAGGACTTGCAGCATTGTAGTGGACAGTGTTCCTGAGAAGACTCATATCTTTCTGTTCTTCTATATAATCAATAGCTGACCTTACATACTCATCTCTCAGCCTCGCCAAAGCCTCTCTAATATTCTCGACTGCATAACTAAGAGGCTTGTTCATGAGGTCACCAAAGGTGCAGGTTTTTGTCACAGTAGGAAGTCCTGCATTCCCAAAATAAGCATTTGGCAACGGTGGCTTCAACCGGTTTCGACAATTAACAAGAGTGGACAGTCTTGTTGGTTGGTCACCATTGTCAATGCCAGCAGAAAGTGCCCTGCAGACACACCTCCACAATAGCCCCCCAATAACCTCAAAACTTGTATAAGGTCTCTCTGGCGGAGCAACCCCCAAGTTTCCATTTCCAAGCACCATCTTCTTCAGCTTCTGAACTTGGTCTCTGGTGAGCTTGAAAACCTCACAACTAGTCTCATACTTTGTATCCACAAAGCTGCCTTCCCAAAGGGGTGGTGTTTCAAACTCAGCATGATGAAAAATTGGCCTTATGTAGACACTACTTGAACTCAACACACTAGTTCTGTCATGAAATGGTATCTCAGTGGGATCTAGGCTCTCCCCTCTGGCAAACTTGGCCCATGAGTTGAGAAAATCCACTATGGCGATCCCATCAGCCACAGCACGGCATATGGCCACCCCAAGGGTGAGACCTCCACAAGGGAAACTTGTGATCTGCACCGCAAGCAAAGGCATGTCCTCTATAGGGGTTGTAGTACCACAAACAATCTTTGGCATGAGCTGTTCCACCATCTGGGTTGGAACAAAGTCACCAAAATCACGAAGATTTTTCCCTTGGCAACTTGCTTCCAAGAGGAGTACTCCCTTGGAGTTGCAGTTGAGGTCCCACCGGCCACCTTGGATGGGACAAAAGCGGCCAGCAAGGGGATAGTAGTGGACCAATGCTTTGCTAAGAGACTTGGTAAGAGTCTCAATAACAAAGGAATCATGATACTGGTGATGGTGATGGTGATGGTGGGGTTGGGATCTGTAGACATAGAGGAGAGCTGCATGGCTTGAGAGCCTGAAATGATCGAAGCTTGATAAGGAAAGCTTTCCTGTGGGTGTGGGTTCAGAAGGGAGCACTGTGTGTGAACAGTGAATAGATACCATTTCAGAAAGGAAAGGGAGAGAGTGATTGACTTGAGGAGATTGACTCTTGAGACTATTGAAACTTCGGTAGCATCATATAGCTTATCTATGACGGCAAGGCTCCTTCTAAAATGGTCCAAGCTGAGTTTTGGACCTAGATGGTCCTGGAAGAAATGTAATAATATAAAATGTTCAAAAATTGATGAAATTATGCTTTCGTCCTTGTTCCTTTTATATATATTTTTTTAAAAAGACTTAACTCTGTCTCTGGCCCTCTTTCACCATTGTTTCTCCACGGCTCCACCTCTTCCATCTTCTTTGGCTTATTCATTCTCTCTTTCCTTCACCTCAAATTAGGAAGAAGATGAAGCAGGTACAAGTCAAAATACCCACCCCAAGTTTTCCTACCTGATGATGAGAAAGCAACACCCAATGCTTGGAAGGATGACTCGTTTGGGCTTGTTTACAGATTGGGAGTCTCAGTGAAGAACACAAACACAACATGAAAAACCAGAAGTTTTAAACGATAAATTGTACAAAAGACTAAAACTTTGAGCACCCAATTAGCTTTAAATGGCTCAGCTACTAACATTTTAAATCCAAACTAAAGATGCAAACAAAAGTTTCTTTTTTTTTTTTGTTTTACAGCAACTATGCTCGAAATCGAGTAGAAGCAGTGGTTTTGTCTGTGAACTTGGAGAGCGAAATTACGAGTCTTAATTGGAACGAGGATTGAGGTTCAGAGTGCTGCAATTTGATGTTGAGAACCGAAGATGTCTTGATATCAAGACTGCCGCTAGCTGTGGAAAAGCTTGGCGGGTTGGTGTGCAGCTGGGGGGACGGTGGCGGCAGTAGGGGTGGGTGGGGGATAGGGCGGAGCACAGTTGCAGCAGCAATGAGGGCTACGCCAGAGAGAGAAGAGAAACAGAATGGGCGAGAGAAAGAAAAACAGTAAAATTGTAACATCAGTTTTAACAATAAATACTAAAATATAAATATACATTATTATAAGTTTTTCATCAAATAATAAAGTACTTTAATCATAACCACTAATTTCAATTCTAACATTGAGATTTAAGGACTTGGTGATCTAAAACTCAACTACTCCCATCATAAAAAGGTTTGTTATGATAAATTATAAGTCTCATATGTTTAGGTTTATTATACATCTTTTATTATTAGTCATTAGATAAATACTATTTTATTAGATGATTTAATCCAATAATTAATAAATAGAGGATCTATAATAAACCTAAATATACGATATCTATCATAAAATCCATTTATTTATGACCAATGTTATTTGAACATTTAAAAATACACACTCATCGTACTTAGATGGAATAGTGACTGAGATTCATCTCAGTTCATTATCCCTTCCAAGGATGATGAGAGGGTCTCTTATATGCTTAATGTTAAATGTTTAAGTAATTTTATTGCATATTTATTTCTACCATGTGCGTGGAAGCCACTTGATTCATTTGCACCATGTGCCACAACCTAGATCATAAGCTGTCATAATCATAAAAAATTGTACCATGCATGTGATTTCATGTATTTTGGTAATTTACTTACCATGTGACAGAAGATTGAAATGGCATGGTAAAATTTCACCTTAATTAATTTGATTATGTGCAAAAGACTTGCTGAAGTCCACCAAAAATAGCATATCAAATAGAGGATAGGCTATCAATTGGAAGTTGAAAAAAGACCAACTGAAAAACAATTAAAACTTAATAATATATTTTGACAACACCATGTCTTTACAAGGTTCAAATATGGTTGGAGTCAAATGGAACCTTAATTCCTGGTAATGAATAAAAAAAAAAAAAAGAATTGTAATCGCACTAATAGTTATAACTTTTGATTTAGTAATAAGCACTTCATCTAATAGTCTATAAACATGATTTACCATGAAACACTCTGTCGTTGAGTTATTCATATAATTTATCTAACCTAATTAAACAAAAGTTGATTGTTATATTCAAAGACAAAAAAAAAATACTGTATAATTCAAATGAAATATATCATTTCAAACCATTTTTTATTAATTTATTCTATGTACAAGTAATTATGTAAGTTATTTTACAAACAATCTTTTGTAATTCATTCTACATCTTTGTACTTACCCTACATCTTTATACTTCTTCCTACAAACTTTTTTCTTTGGATAGAAGGGAAAGAACATGAAAGAACGAGGTATAAACATGTACACTATAAATGAGGGTCAAAATAAGCTAAATGGCTAAATGACACCTAGCCTGCATAATACTAAACGTGGCATATATGCAGACCATGATGAAAGCTACTCTGAGTAAATGGCCTTAGTAGGATTGGTAGAAAGGCCAAAGCCAAATGGGAATAGGGGATCATAGTGAGGATCTCCAACATTCATTGGCAGTTGATCAACAGTTTTGAACCATGTCCTTGGAAGCTTTCCTGTGAAGTCATAGTCACCATATAACACATCTGCAACACCCTGGCCCTCACTTCCTGGCAGCCAACCAGCAACAAGTGCATCTATTGAAGCGAGATAGGGTTCAATAACTACAGGGCGACCAGAAATAATGATAACCACACATTTTATGGCTCCACAAACATTTGTTATGGTCTCGGGGCCCGGGTCGGGGATCGTCAAGTTCATGCTGTCACCATGCATTTCGGCATAAGGATGCTCTCCTACCACAACTATGGCATAAGAAAATTCACTGGACTTGACATATTCTTTGTCAGGGTTCTCCTTGTAGGTCACTATGGTCTCAGGATCAACAGTGTTTTTTATAGCAGTGAGAATTGTAGTCCCTGGTCACACAAATGTTCACAAGAATAAGAAGGGTCGCAATATATAATTGAGAATGAGAAACATAAAATTAAAAATATTTTTTACCTTTGAGGAGATCGTTGCCACTGACTCCTTGCCATTCAATGGTCCAGCCACCACACTGATATCCTAGATTATCTGCATGGCTTCCGGCAACAAGTACTTTCGACGCCTTTTTAGGAAGAGGCAATAAAGGCTTCTCAGCAGATTCACCGTTTTTCAGAAGGACCAGTGATTTCCTTACAGCTTCCCTAGCCAATTGTCTATGCTCCTGTTCAGAATTTTGGTAAACAAAGAAGAGATTCAGGGCAATCCTTATTGTATTTAATTGTGAAACCTAGAGAATTTAAATGAAATACATAAGAAAAACAAAATAGCTAACCGGAATTCCCAGATATCTGACCAAACTGTAATCAGCAAAAGGGCTCTCAAAAAGACCCATCATGAATTTAACCCACAAAATTCTTTTCACAGCATCATCAATTCGGCTCATAGGAATAAACTTCTTTTTCACCAACTGGGTTAGATCATCTATGAATTCTCTGTAGAATTTTGGAATCATGAACTGCAGACCAAGCAAAGTATGTAACAAACATTAAACTGTCCTCATTGCATGAGCATCTATTCAGAAAATATCAATATAAATTTGGCCTAAACTACCATGTCAATGCCAGCGGAGACTCCTGCTTCGACTGAGTATGTGAAATTCGCATGAGGTGGAGAGGTGATCCGATCAATACCCTCAAAATCTGAAATAACCAAGCCCTGGCGTAATCCATGAAAAGGTGAGGCATTGTCTGAAATTGTGCTTATATGATGGTAAGCAGGATTTCAAAGTTATATTCTATGAACAAATTATTTTACCTTGAAATGGACAGTATTCTTGAGGAAGCCGGTAATAAGGTCACGGTTAGCATGCATTTTCACTCCATTCCAACTGGAGTAGGAAACCATAATGGTTGCCACACCCTTGCTAATTGAATTAAAGTATGCTGGCATGTGAATTCTCATCAATCCATCTCTATCAATAACAGTGTTGTACTCATCAATCCCATTGATTGTTCCACCATCACCCACATAGTGCTTAGCTGAAGCTATGACCTTTTCTCTGTCCAGCAGTAGGTGAGTATTTCAGAAACTGAATGCTAACTGAACCGAAATCAATAGCATAATTCAACATAAGAAATTTTAAGTATGGTGCAGCAATACATAAGCACCATATTGCAATAGGAAACAAATTCCTCTATCCTTGTTTTGGGGAACAAATTCTGATATGAGCACTGGGTGGAGACGTGAAACCCGTACAAAATTTGGCATTGAATGGCATCCTCAACCCTTACTCAACCTTTGAATTTGGTCATAATATTCCCCTGTGACCCTCAATCAACCCTTGACAGAGAAACTTGGGATAACAATGAGGAATTCTTTGAACTGTTGTTTATGGAAAAACAAGAAACAAAATATCAAAGATAACACACAAAGTGAGAGAGAAAGTAATAAAACCTCACCAATAGTTGAGTAAGGGTTAAGGATGCCAATTTCTTGTAGGTTTCGCATCTCCCCATGGCACTCGTAGCAAATTCTCTCATACCTTCAAACCATTTAACCTGTTTCATCTTAGTGGCTCATGAACAAATAATGAACCAAACAAAAAATGAAGAATTGAAGGGCAAGATAGAAATCAAGTGCATGTTTTTCTGTTCTGTGGCTTGGTAAATTTGCTTCTGTAGTTGAACTTACCACAATTTAGAACAGGACTGCATTAGGATATAGAGCATATTTGTAACACCTATTTATATAAATTAAGCCAAGGCCATTAGTTGCAAATCACTTGAAGCAAAACCTATGACTAAATGAATCAGTTCTTTTCTGTTTAGACTCTTTGATACACACAGGAGTCAACTGACTTAAGATCTAGAATATCAACTACCAAGGCTCAAGTAAATAATACTGGAACAATTATCGTAACATTAAATTCTCTTGTTTTTAAAATTCTTACTTTCCAGCAATAAAAGGGACTCCCTTTGGTAAATTATCAGGGATGTCCCCTTGCAATCCTGATATGATTTCCGTCATTGCTTGAACTACTTTAGGATCTTCACTGTAGCTTTCATAACACCGACCCCATCTTGGATCTCTACATACCTATGAAGAGCAAAAGCCAGTGATATAAATTCTCCATTTGTTGACAGCACAAAAAGTTGGTTGTAGTTACTTACTGCTATACAAGGTGCAAAGGCATATTGAATTCCTGTTGCTCTAACTTCAAGGGCAGTTGCAACTCCGATTCTCTTAACAAGTTCAGGGTCCCTAATTATCAAAATAAGATTATCCGTTGTTATCCTTCATAACAAGAGACTATTGACTGGAATGAGCAATAGAAAAATTTTGTGCCAAGGACAAAATCCCAAATGAATTACACATCCACCCAATTTATTCATTAGACATTTTAGGATAATAACATACCAGATAAAACACCTTTTTTTTCTGGCTATAAACCAGAAAAAAGAATTCTATTCAGTTTCTAGACCAGGCTGTGCAAGTCTCACACACATCTTTGTATCTGTGTCTTGTTTTGGAATGTTGGATAACAACCATTGTCCATATTTTTGTCTAAATTGTTTCAACATTATGTTTTCAAACAATAGAGCCAGCAATAGGCCCATGATTATGATCCATTCTACAGAACATAAGGAAAACAAAAAAAAAGTGTATGAAGTATTAGCAATATCCATTTTACCTGGTAGCTCCAAGTCCAATATTGTGAGGAAAAATAGTTGCTTTGTAAACAGTGTTGTGGCCATGAACAGCATCAATCCCATAAAACATTGGAATTCCAAGCCGGGTGGATAAAGCACCCTTCTGAAATTCATTCACCATGTTAATCCAGGTTTCAGCAGAAGCCTGTGGAACTGGAATACTCCCTCCCTCACTCATAACACTCCCTACACAAAATCATTATTGGTTAATTGAATACATGCAGCATACCATAGAGAAAAGGAAAAAAAATGTCAAAATGCCTAATATTTACCAATAAAATACTCCTTGACCTCATCAGCAGATGCATACTTGCGCTCAATCTGCAACATCTGGCCAATTTTCTCCTCAAAGGTCATCCGGCTAACAAGATCTTCCACCCTGTTATCGATTGACTGTTTAGGGTCTTTGTACTTCATGTATTCTGCCTCTGCTAAAGTCAAACATTCCCAATTGTATAAAAGCCAAAGCCCCAAAAAGGTGGTGATGGAGATTTTAGTCATTTTCCTGCAGCTACCTAAATACTGCAAAACAAGCTCAACATGATCTGAATTAACTCCAAACTCGTAAAAAAAATAAAAAAAAAATAGGTCCATTATGCTATTTAATTATTTAAAACTCAGATGCAACCAACACATTGACTCTCCAACTATGAAGAAACCCACCTCAATGTTTTAAAAGGATATTCAGATATATAACAAATGGCACAATACAAAAGAAAACTACAATGGTACACAATGATGATTGTCTCCAGCAATTCACACTCACTTTGAAACTCACATGCAATCCAGGCACAATAATTTTCAGTAAAATCAAATTTTGAAACTACCCCATTACTATTCAAGACAGATTATTACAGAACAAGTGCTTTCTAACAGAGAATCAATGTTTAATAATAAGTTGGCGCACCTTGGATTCTGTGTGGAAAGGAAAGGTTGAGTCAAAATTCACTGTGCATGGAATGGAGGAGATAGAGATGATGAGAATAAGGAAATTAGTCAATGATAAGAAGAAGGAGGAGGAGGAGGAGAAATTAGTCAATGATAAGATAACAATGTCACGTCGGAATGTAGGTAGTGCAAGCAATCTGGTGACGCATTCATGCTGGCACCTTGCCTGTTTGCTCGAACCGGAAGCTACCTCCCCATGCACAACATGATTTTGCGATGTTATAAATAATAATAATAATAATAATAATAACAACAATAAAAGATTAAATTAGTATGATCACGTAGTGGCAGGTTACCTCAATTCTTTAATCATGTGATTAAGGGTTCAATTCTCATTTGTGAAAATGGAAGCATTTGTGAAAATGGAATACATTCCATGACTAGTTGTAAATTTCAATCAATAAAATAATAATAATAATAATAATAGGTTGATTTTTAGGCATCCTAATGAAATTAAATTTGACGATTTATATGATTTTTCAAGTAAATATATTTGATTATCTATATTGAAATTTTTTTTTTTGGTAGATTGATGTTAATAAGATTTAGATCTATAATCCCATGTAAATTATTCATGCTCTTTATAACTAATGCACTCCTGATGACTTTCTTTATTAATTTGATAATAATACATAATTAAATAATAATTTAAAAAATTGATATTACCACTATATGAAAATTAAATTGCATCCTAATTACACATATTAAGAAATTAAAACTTTTAAATTTTAAACCTTTTAATAAATTCACTATATTGAGAACTTAAAAAACTCATTTCTCAATTTAAATTTACTAAATTTAATTCTTTGACGAATATTTAGGACACTTGTTATTTTAATTATTTTTTTACATAATATTTAACATAAGAATTTAATTTATATACAGTGTAAAAAAATTGAATATATATATCTAATGATATAGGACAATGCTAAACATTTAGGGCCTGTTTGGTTTGTATTTTCTAGCTTTCAGTTTTTTCAGTTTTTCCTTCACAAAAACTGAAAACTGAAAAATGCAAACCAAACAGACCCTTAGAATTTATTCTAGAAAATAAGTGCTAGAATAATATGGCATAAAAAAAATCTTTAGATAAATAAGTGGATTTTACCACCATGTATTCTGTATAAGATTCTGGTTATTTTATTCTTGTCATATAGCACTACTAAATTATATATTATTACATTAGTAAATGTAGTCGACGCAGCTATTCATTATTTTAGAAATCTTATAAATCGAAGCATATGATTGGACAATAAGAGACATGTGAATTGGATCAAGTTAATTTCTTCAAATAATAAATATGAAAGTCAATTATATCTATTAATATAACAATAACAATATATAATTAAATAATAATATAAATTTCTTTATATAGTTCATGTATGAAATTAATTTTAATACATTGACAGTGAAAAACAGTATTATCCTATCAAAATTTTTCGTTTATATAAAATTTCAAGTAGTGAATAGAAGAGTTAACTATTATGACCGATATGACACTACAATACATAATTAAATCATTATATAAAAAGCTTTAATAATGCCACTGTATAGAAATTAAATCTTCAGCGTATCAAAATAAAGTCCTAATAATAACAACGGTAATAATAATTTGTAAGTGTGTTCACAGTCTAGTGGTAGACTCCTATATATTTCAATTAGCTATTGCAAGTTTGACTCTCATCTCATCTCATATCTCCTAATATCTTAAATAATAATAATTTGTTTTCTTAATTGTTTTTGAAATTTAAACGCACCCACCCAAAAAAGAAATTTAAACGCTTATTTCACCTATAAAGTCGTAAACAAATTGTACTTTCGAATAAACGTAGAAAAATTAAAAATTGTTAGCATGCAATCCTGTTGGAACGGAACACCTTGGTCATATATAGACCCTGAAAAATGGCACGTGCTTCGCTATAATATTACGGAGTTGTGGCGGATTATTTTTCCGAGGTTTTGTGGATTAGTTTCGTCTCAACAAAAAATTCCACCATTATAATTTATAGCGCGGTGTTTGGGAAGGCACGGGATGGGTTTGCAAGCTTTCAATGGCACAGGGACTTCTTTCAATGGGGAGCTCAATTATATTCATGGCTGGAGGGGTTACTAAAAGAGGCTGCTTGATTTTGTCAACGATCTAAAAATTGCATCGAACATTGAACCGGATAAGAAACTAGTTTAGAGTTCTGATTGGATTCAATTGAGTCTAATCAAAGTCTAATGGGACTGTAATAAATAAATATACATATATGTTTATAATTAATTATATAACATCAAATAAATAAAGATTATTAAACAATATGTACAAAAAAATGAATAAAATTTTAATAAGATGTCAATAGTTTTAGAAAATAAAAATATTATATGAAATAAACTCTATTAATGATGATATTTGAGTGATTGGAGAAGAGTTCAAACGTAATCTATAATCTATATATAATACTAATATTTTATACTTCTGCTAGGAAAAGTTTTCAAGGTGACTCATAATTTTTAAAATGTTAAACATTAATTATTTTTTGAAAAGATAAAACTGAAATTATTATATATTATTATAATATCATTGACAATCATCAGTATTTAGTAGTAAGATTGCACTACAAAAATAAATATATTTAAAATTTATCGATATTTAATTAAATCTATAATACTAATATTTAACACTCCCTTGGATTTTCTAGGTGTAACTTTTAGAGTAATTTAAAGTCCAAAAATTTCATAACTTTAATAATTAAATTTTTAAAAAAAAATTATAATCATAATTATTATAAATCTTTAGTTTATTATTGTTAATTTATATAATTTAAATATTCATAATAATTATTTTTAATATCTAGATAATTTATGTTAAAATCTACATGGCAAAAAATGTTGTATATTATTTTGATAACCTTATATATTAGAGTTATTTAAAATAATTGGTGATAAATAAAATAAATAAATAATCAAAATTAATTTTCAATTATATAGTTTACTTTTTAAAATATAAGTGTTTAAAAAAAGTCTAAATCAGATAAATTATGTTACTTACTTATATACTCTTAATTATCAATTAATTAATTAATATATAATATCAATTAATTACTATATAATTTTTGTACCTATTGATAAAATGATCACACACACACACACATATATATATATTCACAATAATATGATCTATTATATTTAAATCAATATGTTCACTAATTTATAATAATTGTTATAAACTAAAAATTTAGCTTTGATATTTTAAAATAAGGTAAATATCTCATTATATAATAAAAGTATTCACTATTATTGTTTATTAATTTTATTTTATAACTCTTTTACAATCTTTATTGGTTATTTTTTTTAGCTTTTTTATTTTATACTTTTTTTTAGTATTATATTTATGGTCTCACAATTAGTTATTACTTTTACATAATGATATTTATAAAAATCAAAAGACAATTTTAAAAATATTTATAAAGATAAAAACTATATTTTAATATTCATAAAAGCCAAATACATATTTTAATATATTTACATAGGGCTTGAATTCAAAATGATAAATACCAAGCAGTTTTGAAAATATAATTTTCTTATTTAATATAAAATTGAGCCTTATTTATTAAGCTAATGTGATTTTAATTTTTTTTTTAATTATCCTTAAAAAAATGATAAATTCATGTACTGAGGTTATTGAAAACTTTTTTTTTCATTTTGGAAGCTTAATATATTAATAGAATTTATCAAAAATTTCTCATACATTTCCTAAACAATGAATTTATTGAATGTATTAAGGAAATTGTTGAGTTAGCACCTGAAAATTAATTAAAGAAACTCTGTTACATTATTAGTAGCAAACACAATGAGTATGCCACAATTTGTATAAGAGCATGTTTGAGAACTTTAAAAAGATGAAATCTTATATGACCAGAGAAGTATATTAAAGAATTAATGTAGGTTTTAAATTATAATTTAATTTTTTATCAATGATTTTAATATTATATTTCTAAATTTTAAAGACAAATATTGCATTTCTTAGAATAAGTTGAGGGTGTTATATTGCCTTAAAAAAAACTTTTGTTTTTTGTAATCTTTCTATAATTGAAAAGTTATTTAACTCAAATAGAAGGTCTTTGAAAGAGTTTAACTTTATGTCATACCCAAATGATTCTCCACTCAATTAATTTCAAAGTCATCTCTTCGCTGAAGAGTTAAAATATGATAGAAAGTAATTGTTCCTTAACCATGTGATCGGGGATTCAATCATCACTCTTGAGAATGAAGTACATTTCATGACCAGTTGTATGGTAGATACCTTGATTTTGGTCAACAAAATAATAATAACAGGTCAATTTTGAGGCATTCTAATAATGAGATTAAATTTGATGATTTATATGATTTTTCAAGTAAATAAAGTGCGATTCAATTATCTATATTGATTTTTTTTTTATAGATTGATCTTAATGAGATTTGGACCTATAATCTCATATAAACTACTCATGTCCCTCATCACCAACCCACTCTTAATGACTTTTTTTTTATTAATTTGATAATACATAATCAAATAATAATATAAAAAATTGATATTATCAATATCTGAAAATTAAAATGCATCCTAATTACACACATTAAGAAATTAAAACATTTAAATTTTAAGCCTTTTAATATATTTATTGTATTAAAATCTTAAAAAGCTCATTTTTCAATTTAAAATTCACTAAACTTAATTCCTTAACGAATATTTAGGACACTTGTTGGAAAGTATTTTAATTAATTTTTTATATAATATTTAACATAAGAATTTAATTTATATACAGTATAAAACTTTTGAATATATATTTAATTATATAGGAAAATGCTTAACGTTCAGAATTTATTTTTAGAAAATAAGTGTTAGAATAATGTGGCATAAAAAAAATCTTTGGATAAATAAGTGGATCCTACCACTATATTTAATCCAATCACCATGTATTCTATATAAAATTCTGGTTATTTTATTCTTGGTGTATAGCACTATTGAATTATATATTATTACATTAACAAATGTAGTCGACACAACCATTTATTATTTTGGAAGTAGTATAAATAGAAACATATGATTGGATAATAAGAGACATATATTGTAGTGGATCAAGTTAATTTCTTAAAATAATAAGTGTAAAAGTCAATTATATCTATTAATATAACAATACATAATTAAATAATAATATAAATTTCTCTATATAATTCATGTATGAAATTAATTTTAATACACTGACAATGTAAAACAATATTATCCAATCAAAATTTTTCTTTTGCATGAAATTTCAAATAGTGGATAAAAGAGTCAACTATCATAATTGACATGACATTGCAATACATAATTAAACAACTATAAAAAAATACTCAACAATGTCATTGCATAGAAATTAAATCTTCAATGTATCAAAATAAAGTCCTAGTAATAGCAACGGTAATAAAAATTTGCAAGTGTGTCCACAGTGTAGTGGTAGACTCCTATATATTTCAATAAACTATTGTGACTTCAACTCTCATCCCACTCCATATGTCCTAATATCTTAATTAATAATAATAATAATAATTTATTTTCTTAATTGTTTTTTAAATTTAAACGCACCCACCCAAACAAGAAATTTAAACGCTTATTTCACCTATAAAGCTGTAAACAAATTGCACTTTTGAAGAAACGTAGAAAAATTAAAAATTGTTAGCATGCAATCCTGTTGGAACGGAACACCTTGGTCATATATGGACCCAAAAAAATGGCACGTACTTCGCTTTTATCTCTTTCCTTCGAAATAATATGCTACAAACCGCAATGTTTCTAAAAGGAGAAATAATATACAATTCGAAAAATATATTGTTCAGAACTTTTTTACAAAATTTATAATAATGTTGGAATGAAATGAATGTATTAGTTACTCACTTATTTTCTTTCAGTGTCAATAAGTATTTCATGAATAAAATCACACTTTTAGAATAAATTCACCCCAAATAAGTTTCAATAAAATTATAAATTTAAATTTTGTTGGTACTAACGTATATGTATATAAAAAACAAAAAAATCATACCCACCCTTGGAATAAAAAACTTGTCTTGAATAAAAAAATCTCAATTATTGAATCAAAAGTTAGGACATTATTACATCATGGATTGAGTCCCACTTGCACTTTTCAAATTATTGAATCAATTATTGAATCAATTTTCTGTTTCAATCTACAGTTTTTTGAAAAATAGCGCCAAATTAAATTTGTAACTTACCGTTAATTTTGTAGTCAATTATTTACTTCCTACCTTATAAACAATCCATCACATATATGTGAGAAAATAAGTAAATTTTGGGTGAGAGGACTATTGTGGAAGCATGTAATTTGTTTTTTTTTTTTTCCCTCTTCTTTTTCGATAATGATAAAAAAAAAAGTAATTTTTGTTTCTCTCTAAGCATGTAATTTACTAACTTGTTCTTGTCAGAATCTGGAACTGAATAGATCGGTGCTTGAGTAGAATAATAAAAAGATTGGAGGTTTATGGGTGATTGTTTGTAGCATTGGGAGCTCTAACAATAACATTTATTACGGAATTGCGGATTTTTACCCATATAAACAAAAAAAAATATTAATTACGGTTAAAAACGAAAAAAAGAGTTTGTACTGAAATGAACCATTTTGCATGCATACGAATACGTAAGAGGTCCCTATGTATTGAAAAAAAGCATGAATATACAAGGGATCCATTTTCTCACAAAAAAATTCACACACCAATGGACTGTTAGCTATGGTTTATATACAAACAACAACCGAATATGTAAGGATTCAATGCGAATATGAAAAACAAAAAATACACAAGATATCATTGCGAAACCAGTACATGAATGAATACGTAAGGGGTCACTGTATATTTGGTTTAACTATGAATACGTAAGGGGCTCTTGCGTATTCAGTTAAAACATGAATACGCAGGGTTTGCACACATATTTTTGGTCCATTTCAGTGACAAATCTTTTTTCCATTTATTTGCGTAAATAATTTTTTTTTATTTTATTTCTGTCAAATAGCTCGGAATTGCTTCTACTAGTATCAAGAAAGAGGAGAGCGACATTTGATTTATTACGGAGTTGTGGTGGACACTTTTCCGAGGCTTTGTGGATCAATTTCGTCTCAAAAAAAACTTCACCGTTATAGCGTAGTGTTTGGGAAGGCACGGGATGGGTTTGGAAGCTAGTTTGGACATTGAACCAGATAAGGAACTAGTTCAAAGGTCCAACTGGATTCAATTGGGTTCTAATCAGAACCTAACCAAATTGTAATAAATAAACAAAGATTATTAAACAATATATAAAAAAATAAATAAAATTTTACTAAGATAACAATAGTTTTATAAAATAAAAGCATTTTATCAAATAAACTCTGTTGTAAAGTGGCAGGTCCAAAAGATAGAAATAGAGTAGCGCAAAATAAATATACTGAAGCGTAAAACAAAGATGACACAAAAGGATTAAGTGGTTCGGCTTAAAACCTATGTTCACGGACAAAGACAACAAGCAAATATTTCACTATAGAAATATGATGGATATACAAAAGTATTTACGCACTCCACTCAAACCTAAATCCCAATACACCCAAATACCAGACAGTATTTTCTTACTAGTGTATATTCTTAACACACAAAAAGAAGTAACTACATTGAGTAAACTTGAGTGACCATCCATAGTGGTGGTGGTATGCAAAAAGAAGATAAACAAAGAAAATCAAAATCTTCTCCACCCAAATGTCATAAGCCTGAATGCATATGGGAGTTTTCCTTCAAACTCCAAAATAAGCTTAATATATAGAGCTCAAATGCATGATAGTCAAATAAGCATTTAATGCTTATTGTGAAGCATTTAATGCGTGTGGTCCACCTCATTTAATGCTTTTGGATTTTGCATTCAATGCTTAAAAACAAGTCATATCAACAAATTCTATTAATGATGATATTTGAGTGATAGGTGAAGAGTTCAAATGAAATAAATAATATTTTAGAGGAATAGATAAATATGGGAAAGCTTATATTTTTTATAAAGTGAAAGTATTATTTGACTCTTTGATTACAAATCTATCATAAATTTCACAGTTGCTATTTATAAATTTTTAATAATACGCTTTATGTTGCCAATTAGTTGCTAAAATTTTAACATGAATGTCGGGGTTGGCATATACTTTATGTGGCTTTCTAAGATGCAAGCCCGATTTATGTGACTTTGTAGGTTTCTTCTTATGTGATTGCAAGCATCTTTAGAACAATATGATAACTGTAAATATATTCTTAAACTGGACTACTTGTACAAATATGAAAAGATATAAAAATGGGTAAATCATAAATTTAAAAGTTATGCAAAACACATACTCAATATATTAATTAAATTACTTAAATAAAATAGTTATTAACAATGAAAAAACAAAACTCCAGAAGAACATTTTTTTTCCAGATCTAGTTAGAATGTTATGGGGTTCACTTAGAGTTCTTCTTACATCTAGTCAAGAGTTTTTCCTCGGATCTTCCTCTAACAAAAGAAAAACACTAAGGTAATCAACGAGATTAACAACAATCATAAATTATTAATTAATCATCACTAATATGATTGTTAAATAAGGCTAAATAACTTCAATAAATAAATTCAGCAAAACAAATAATAATAACTTCAATACAAATGGTTTAAATAACTTGATGGTAGCTAACCCAAATAATGGAAAGTGTGGACTCTAATAATATTCACAAATTTTAAATGAATGAGAATGTCGGGAAATTTTGCAATTTTAAAGACAATGAAATGCTTTTGATCTCAATCATAGGATGTGTTTTTTTATGTGGTCGAGATTCATGCATCATGTGATTCCAAACATAACTGGAGCCACATAAGAACACCACATAGGAATGCGTCGACTTTATTAGTGGCGGCTGGTATAGTAGTCTTGGTTAAAGTAACACATGGAGTTATCACCCAAAAAGAAAAAAGAGTCATGGAGTGCATATATAATAAAATGGAAGGTAAGTGTTTTTTTTTTTTTGGGGTTTGTGGTCGTGAAAATGGAAGGTAAGTGTTGTCATTATATAAGGGAAGGAAGACTAGCTTGTAAGACTACTAGACCCAAGACCCAAAAAGAATATGACTTGGAAAGTTTAGTAGTTGGACCAACAAAGACAGTTAAGAATACTTTAATTTTGTTGACCCCCAAAAACAAAATATTTTAATTTTGTTTCAGTTAATTTTTCTTAAAAAATATTGGGTAAATGTTTTTGAACCGCTCGATCATTGCAACCGGTCCGATTCATCAATTTTTTCGATTCAATTGATTTTTCAACAATTTTTAAACTTCTAGATTTTTTTAGTAGGGTTGTACCAAACACTTGATCGATTCTATTCCCAGTTCAATTGGTTGGACTGACCCGGTCCAGTTTTCAAAACCACGGATTTTGTGAAAAATTCAGATAAGGTGAAATGGAACTTTGATAAATCGGCAAATTAAATATTTCAGCTTTTTACAAGAGAAACTCATATAATTGACTTTGATTGCCATTAAAAAATTTGGAATTCGAGACTTGATTTGCGCAGAAGGGTCAACCATAATAATCAATTTGCTCTCTAGAACACGTAACACGAGGAGTTTTTTCTATGGTTGTTTCTTCGATAGAACACGTATCAGGTAGACTTGTAGCCGTGCTTTGTAATCACCGTCATGAACATTTGTAACACTCGTTTTTCACCTGCGAGTTCAGATTGAGGGCATGAACATTTTATAGTAATTGTTTTGGAATCCTGTTGGCTTCACTTGAGAAGAAAGTATGGATGGTGTTATTTTTTTTTTTAATGAAAAATTGTTTTGTCCATATGGGAGTCAAGGAATCGAGCAAATTTTCGTAATAGAAAGGTGAGTTAGAATTATTTCATGGCCCAGCTGATGTAACGTATGTTCTACCTGGATTTTAGATTTGGAATAGATGAAACAAGAAAAATATTATTTGTACTTAATTATTCTATGCGGGATATTATATTAACTCACACATCGTCTACTATTAGATATGGTGTAGATGTAATGAGTAAGAATTTGAATAGAGAGAGATAGGGAGAAATAGAGAGAATATTAGAATGAGAGAGTATCAGAAATAGGGGAATCACATTTGATTTCACATATTAGTTGATTAATTCCTATTACAAATCCTAACATACCTATTTATATTATTCTTTTACTAACTAAATGCAATTCTACTGATTGGGCTACTAGGCCCATTCTATACATATTACA
This sequence comes from Dalbergia cultrata, assembly GCA_031216105.1. Taxonomy (NCBI): domain Eukaryota; kingdom Viridiplantae; phylum Streptophyta; class Magnoliopsida; order Fabales; family Fabaceae; genus Dalbergia; species Dalbergia cultrata. The sequence goes on along the minus strand of CM062353.1, from coordinate 19,989,392 downwards.
TTACATTTCCTTAAAGACAACCTTGCCCTCAAGATTGGTGGAAAAGAAAATACACTTTAAATTCTAATTACAATAACTTCTAACTACAATTATTCAATCACAATTAATCCTAAGAGTAATTAGTCCTATACTATTGCACAAAAATTAAGTGTCCACCAAGATCTCATTGTTTGAAATAAAGCCCAATGATAAGGTCCCCAAATGTTTGTTTTTTTCCTTTGGCTAAATTGGATTGGGTGGAGACCACAGTTTTCAACATATTCCAATGTCGGTTTCTTTTTAATTGGCCCATTGCTAGAGCTCTTGGAGAACACTAGGCTTTGCCCATTAAGGCATCAAACGTCCTAGCCCCAATTGCTCTAATTTCTAGCAATTTCCACTTCACGCTTCCTTCCTCTTCTCCAAGAGCAACGCCGCTACCAAGGACCAGGAAGAGTTTGAGACTCTGCGGCTTCAGCCTTGCTTCCATTGCAACCCATCCTAAGAAGTCGACGGGCACTATCTCCTCTGTGCCGGCCATTGCTGCTCCGCCATCTTCCTTCTCCTGCTGAAATTCACTCACACGAACCCGAAACAGCACCGTAGACCTCGTTTTCTCCTCTTCACCGATAAAGAGAATAAGGGCCACACCGACCTCCGTCAGGTTATCATCGTCTTCCGTCGTCCAATATGCCTCCTTCATATAAAGCTTCGTCACCATTGGAATCGTCTTCTCTGCCGCCTCGTCTTCGCTGCTCGACAACACCTCCACTGTGGCAAGTTCAATGTGGTTGCTACCACCGTGCGTGGGCTTAGATCGTTGAAGCCTCTATTCGGAATATTGCTGTCAGAGCTCTGATCGCTGTCTATGACTATAGTGTTTCCGTCACAACTTCCTTCTCCTTCTATTGGATTTGCATTTGTGTGTGTTTTTGTTATGAACTTTGTGGTTGATCTCAAATTTTGATCTAGATTTATGAAATGTTGATGTTGGATCTGAAATTGGATTCGTGATGGTTGTTGTTGTTGCTCTGCATCTGGATCTGAGAAATCATGATCTACAATTATTGATTTATGATCCAAAATTGTTGATTTTGAAATTGTCAATGATGAATTTTGATTTTCTATTGTTGTTTGATGGTTAATCTTGATCTGTTCTGCAAATATTTTTTCATACAGTATGGCTAAGTAGAGAGCGTGGGATAGTGATTTAGGATTTTCAAAGAAAACTTCTCGATGAATCTGAATTTTCAATCCATTGATAAAGCAAGCTAACAATATCTCAGGATCATTCATATGAACACAATCAGCATGAGCCATGAATTCCATATAGTACTCTATCCTGTATCAGTTTACTTTCTGATTGAGCTCGGCAAACCACCATGGAAATTTGGACAATGAAAGCACCATTGTAATGATCAAGAATTTGGACAGAGAGAGATAGGGAAAAATAAAGAGAATATCAGAAGGAGAGAGTATCAGAAAGAGGGAAATCACATTTGATTTCACATATTGGTTGATTAATTCCTATTACAATTCCCAACATACCTATGTGTATTATTCTTTTACTACCTAAATGCAATTCTACTAATTGGGCTACTAGGGTTATCCTATACTTGTTATAGTGGATTCTACTTAAATGGGTGTCACATCTCATCCAATGGTGGATAGAGTATAAGTCAACATAATATCTTACACACAATGAGTACAAATAATATATCTCATAAAACAAACAAACAGGGGAAGTTCTTAGCTGGTGGTGGCTTTACAGATTAGTAGAGTAGGTATTTGTGTTGTAGCTTACCAAGGCTACGCTTACGAGTGTTGTGTTTGGGTATTTTTGCTAATATTGTTCCTATGTTTGTTTGTTTTCTTGGTTTGTTGTGTCCTTGAACGGGATCAAGCCTTTGTTTCAATTTTTTTTTTAAATGTTATATATGAATTAGTATTTTCTTTTAAAAAATTATTTTGTCAAAAAGCACACGAATACTAAATAAAAGGTGGTCATTATATTTTAAATCTGAATTAAAAAATAAAAATAAAAATAATGGTGTAGATCATTAGTTAAAAGTATTTGCACAATTATTTATTGTAATACTAAACAACATTTTTGTATACATGAAAGAGAATGTAATATTTTGGTACATCATAAGGGGATTGTAATTTACTTGAAAATTTTAATTATTAATGAAAAAAGAATAGGAAATTTAATTTATTGCACACATTCACTTTAGAGGAAAAATGAAGTTATAAATAAAAATTAGAAAAGTAAATATCAAAAGTTTATATATATATATAATATTGATCATTGAGGTCATAGGATTTACCAAGTGGTGAGAGATTTAGATAGTATATATGAAGTTATATATTTAAATTTTATTATTTTTAAAAATTTTGATGTGAAAGAGTATTAATTGTTAATTTTTATAATTTTTTATTTCTTTTAAATAAACTACTTTGAAAGAGTCAAATCTTACAAGCTAAATTAAATGAAATAAAGAATATATCACTATATAACATCATGAAGATAATATCTTACCAAAATCAAGATGATGAAGATATGAAAAGATTGTCATAATGTCAACATTAGGTAACTTCCACGACTTCTCAAACATTTCCGTCTTATCTGAACGAAATCGAAACTATATTAAATTTCTTGACACATGGTCGGATATATGACTTTCTTTTCTTTATATATTCTTAATGTGGAAATACTGATCATTTAGGCTGCATTTAATTGATGTCTCAGGATAGAAGTATAAGAACACTTTGTCCATGTATTATGTTTTGTGGTTGAGATGGAGTGCGGAGGTTCCAAAGATAAAATTCTTTTGTATTTCTGTCTCTAAAAAAAGTAGGGACAAGACACGAAGATAGAAACCTCCACTGCCAGTCAACAAAGAACAAAGATAGTTATCATATCTTTTAATTTACAACTAAACAACAGAGACAAGATTTTTTATATCCCTGTCTCTATTATCTCTGTATTTCCTGTCTCAAGACAGAAAACAAACTCTACCTTAAGTCGGTCAAATGATACGTGTGAAGCAGAGTCTAAAATTAATGTTTTAGTGCCTTAAATTATAAAATATAGATTAAGTTAGTCTCTAAATTTGATTATATTGGTATTATAATCATCATATTTTCACCGACATATCATGTTAAAATATATACTTACAATAAACTGACATTTTACTTAATAGGGTTAAATTGCAAGCATAACCCAAATATATTAACGATATTATTTATATGTAAAATTCATCTCTTAATCTTTGATTATTCTTATTTTCATGTATTTAATTAGTATAGATCAAGTAGAACATCAGCATGTCACTGACATATGAATTAGCGTACAAAGCTAACAAAAATATGAGGATATTGTAATAAGAAAAGGGGTCAAGAATTAATGTGACTCAAAATCTACAATTTTAAGAATTAAAATGTTAATTTTTAAACTTTATTAGTCAAAATAACTCATGTATATAATTTTAGAAATTATGTTAAACATTTACTCGATTTCTGTTCATTCATAAGAGGAGTATGCAAAATAATGGTGCTCGTCATATTGACGATTTGATAAACTCAAATTTGAATCGGATTCGAAATGAAATTGATTTGAATCAGTCCTGGTGTCATATATTCAAACAAAAAGAAATCTAATGTACCAGTAATCGTTAAGTACTTTGGTTTTTCAACCTAAAATTCAACTTAAACACTCAACTCAGTTATTCAATCAATTATTATTTTTATTTATTTTTAAGTTTTTAAGGTTTTGTACTTAAATTTTTTTTCTTTTAATTATGGCACTCTTTATGTTCTTTCGTTGTATTTGTTTAAGCTACTTATTTATTCACACCATTATTAAATATCTTATAACCAAAAGTTACGCTATATTAATTTAGTTATCGACAAAAAACCTTTTAAATATATATATTATTCTTTTACTTTATCTTGATGATCCGAATTAAGCCAACTCAATATTTGGTCAAATTAACTTGGTTAAGATTTGCCAAAACAAAGTTTTTAAAAATCAAATTAAATAAACCTAATAAAATTTAATTGGCTTATTTGAATTTCTCTCTTCTTCCCAAATCAAACCAAATCAATTATTTGCACCCCCAATGGAAGAAACAAAACATTTTCAAGAAAAGTTTGTGGTGACATAAATCAAACCAAGCCTTCAGTAGAATGTTTGGCTCACCATGCAAATTTCATCCTTTCTAAGGTTACTCTGATCTCTAATAGAGATGGTGGCTGGGCTAAGTAACCAAGAGTTAATAATTAAGGATTCACAACCCATAAAAAGATTCCACGTGATCCTTAGCAATCAAACTTAATCCACTTTTGTTTTGGTCTAAGAAGCTCGCTGCATCAATATTTATTATTTTGCTTATATATATATACACCAGGGATTGGTGGCTGCCATTTATGTGCAACTGCCTAGTTTGATGAGGAGCTGGGTGGTGTTCTTGGTTGTTCCTAGCTTACAGCTTTACTCCTGCTTCTGAGAAAGGGCTTGCACTAGGTAGAACTGTTGGCAACAGTAAAAGATACCAACAAAAAAAATTGTACCTAAATTTTAATGTGGTTCGGTATTGATTGCTTATATCCATGACTTCACAAATCTTTTAAACTATCTATAACTTTTGAAAGATGAAAGTTACAAATCATTTTTACAAAATTTTCATTACATTGACAGCTCCTTAAAACTACCTATACAACTGATCATTTTCACTCTTTGAGGATATCTAAACCCAATATCTAGAAACCATATTCATATGTCAACAATCTCGCAAAACTTCAACTTCTTCTAAATGTGAGACTTTAGGTTAAATTCCAACAAAAACCTGTTAAAGAATGTCTTCATTTCCCCTTATCAACCAATTTATGTGTAAATTGACACTTTATACATCAGTCAACACTATTGATTCCCAAATATTTACGAAATTAATATGATAAAAGAGGAATCCAAAAATAATTAATTTGTTATTTTATTTTTGAAAAGAAAATCCTTAGTCTTAATGTGGTATCGATGCAAAAAAAAAAATGTTATATTCTTATCTAATTATTTTTCCATTAATAAAAGAATAGACAGGAAAACCTAAGTCCAATGACTTAAGTGATAAATGTAACAATGCAACTCATCTCTAAGTGAACTCTCTAAGTTTTAAACCCCTGATCTTGCCAGTAAAATTCTCCAAAAAAAAAAAAAAATCAACTTCTTTCAACCTAGCCTCCGTTGGGTTATGTAATCATCTAATTATTGTGACAATGATACTTTTGAGATAATAAATTTGACTCAAATATTTTTATTAATATGATAATACATAATTAGATATTTGCATAGAATACTTTTGTACTAATAATTATTTAAAATTAAATAAAAGGAAAAATCTAAAAAATCTCCTTCAACTTTAATTCATGTGTTTTTGTCCTGTTAGTTTGAAAGTATGCAAAATGATTCTTAAACTTTTTTATATGTGCACATTAGCTATGATATGATAATGAATGTTCATTTTTTTTTTTATGGAAAATTACATGTGTAGATTCTATAATCTTATTAGGAAACCTCAAATATTAAAAAAAAAAAGATAGAAGCGCATATGGATTGAAAATTAAAGAATTTTTTAGGCTTTTCACATAAACAAAAATAGACACCTATTAAAATATTGCACTAATGTGCACATATCAAAAGCTTAAGGACCATTTTATATATTTTTAAAGTAACATAATTAAAGTACATATGAGCTGAAGGTGAAAGGAGATTTCTAAACTTCTCCTAATATTAAATAAGACCGTTTTGTTAGTGCCATTATTTTTAATATTTCGAATATATTAATATTTGAGTAGATCAATATATGAATTTTACCTTTTAATTTATCTCTTAGTATTATCCTTCCATGCTTCTGTTTCATGTAACTTAAATGTTAAGACCTGGAATCTATTATGAACCTTCAAAAGTGTAATATGATCAATGAATATATATTAATAGATGGATGAATTTTAAATTAATAAGATAATTAATACCCAATCTAACTTAAATGTTAGGACCTGGAATGAGGCAACTTCCCTACCTTCAACATTAGTTTATTATTAACAAAAAAAACTTAATCCATAAAATTAATAACTAGTTGTTTTTGAAAATTTTAGAAGAACCATCACTCTTGCACCTCATTTTACAAATTAAAACATATTTTTAGATTGGGGAAATCAATTATATATTTACCAGAGAAAATGAAAAATATTTTATCATTGGACTACTTATCGTTATGTGTATCCCCCTTATAACTTGACTTTCTTCTGTTTATAAGCAAAAAGAGAGGATCCATGTCTAGAGAAAAAAAGAAAAGAAAAGAAAAGGACATCAAGTTTATTATTGCAATAACAATTATGATTAGGGTCATAACTAAATTTATGGATCAAACCTTTAAACTAATACTTTTTATATTTATGACAACAACGTTAATATTATTAATTATAGTACAACAGGGTGATGGACACTGATAGGTTAGTTCTTATGTCATATCTTTCTGGCATTCAAAATCCACAAAGCTTATTATGTGAGGATAAAAGATCAAATATTTATCCATATGCACACAAAGAAAAGAAGAGAAAAGACAAAAGGAAGGATACATTTTGCAGCTCTAACAGGCTATTCAATAAGGCAACGCATCAAATTGAACTTTATGCCACTAGCTAGCTACCATTCATAATATGGTCTCTAATTATCTTTAAAGTGATTCTGGTTTTAACTTCCTTCACGCTATAACTTTTGAGACACAGTTCGATCTTTATCACGTGGCACACTGTTATAGCTTTTGTCACGTACTTAAAGAACAAGTTTTGACTCAGTTTCCTATTCATATAGGCATCAAGAATGAAACGCATAGAATTCAGTAAACTATTAATTTATCCATATCAAGCATGTATCTAGCCTTGCATACATGTGACATATAATAAATACACTATATTTTACACAATATATTCCGAGGAATTGGAAAAAATATATATATATATATCGTAAGCGTGAAGACAGGGAGATTCCGTGTAACTTATATATATATATATATATATATATATATACCCAAATCGAAAACTATGTGATACAATAAAATGAGTCGTGTCACTTCAGTATATACTGTGCCTCTAACAAAGTTCCTTGCGGCACTTTCACCTCAATGAAATGGGATAGTAATGTATGATGCAATAGCTAGATGCACATATACATGTGTGTATGTGTGTCAGATGTTAATTTGAGTATCAAATTAACATGTCATTTAACATAGGAAAATATATATTTACATTCATATCAAGTAACCCTTTTCTAGGTAAGGTACTCAACTCACTTTTCTTGTTTCAGCGGCAGCAGTGTGTGTGTGTGTGTGTATATCATGAAATTCCCCAATCAATGTCAACTTTTATGATGATACCATGATTCATCTAACGAGATGAGCTTCATTAGTAAAAAAAGAGGGTATCATGTATATACTCCAAGATTGCAATGCTAGCTAGGGTTTCTTAAAATAGGTAGCTACAGCAAGCATCTATATGATAAGATGTCAAATTAGATGCTCTTTGGACATGTTTGGACGTGAATAGCTACAGCAAGCAAGTACAGATTGAGATAGTACCGTTCGATGATGTTGGAGCTTCAGTAGAACAATGATGGACATTGTTTGAAGATCTTTTGAGAGCTTCACAAACTCTGAATACAAAGGAGTGATGAAATCTTTTTTCTTTCATCAAAAGTAAGTACTTATATAATAATCACTATTTTCTCCCGAACAAGAAAAACAAAGGATAATTTATGGCAAAAAAATAAAAACAGAATCCATGAATATAGGTATAAATTAAAATCCTTTGACCACTGATCTACTTAATTAGATCTGATAGATATAGACGATTTGGAGAAGAAGTAATTACCTTTGGCTTGTTGCTGATTGCTTCTACAGGGAAAGCTAGGTGTGAGGAATGAAGCCTGGTCCGAGATCAGCCCCATGATCCCATGCATGATGGTATACAATATACAGAAATAGAAATATGAAAAATATATCAAGAAAGAGAAGAAAAGAGAGGATACTATGTGAAATATTGATTTTGGATCAAATTAAATGATCTTGGATCAAACCTCATTCCAAACACCCCCTTTCCATCCTTCCCTGATGATGACCAATCCCTCTCCATCTATTTCAATCTAAGCTAGCATATATATATTTATTTATCTTTGTCAACAAGCAAGAGTTAAAAAACATGGATCAGAGACAATGATTTCGGATCAAACTTCATTCCAGACACCCTCGCTTTCCTTCTTCAATACTATGGATCTGTTGTGTCTGATCACAAGACATGATTCAAATTCAATAAAAATTGCAAATAGGCCTCACAAGAAATTAAATCCCCGATCCAAACACCTTTGTGCTTGAAAATTTTATGTCCTCTCACACAACCAAAAAAAAATACCAAAGAAGAAGGGAATTGGAGATTAGACAAGGTTTAGAAAAGGGACATGAATATACATGAAGATAGACACAAATAGAACTATACTTCCAATCATCTTATATATAGCTTTATTATGATGAGTAAACCCTCTTTCTCTTCTCTTTGTTTGCTCCTTCTTTAGTTTGGGTGTGCCTATCTTTCTCAAGGTTCAAGAACCAACAAAGGCCTGCAAGGCACTCAAGTTCCCAATCAGTACTCCACTAAATAAAAAAAATTCAAATAGAGGACAGACAAGGGGAGAGAGAGAGAGAGAGTTGAAATAAAGAAAGAGGGGTAAACAAGGAAAAGAAGATGAAAGACAGGTCATAATAAGAATACAATAATGAAAAGGGATGGGGGTGGGAGGGATTTTGGATGGATGGATGTTGTCTTGTTCTGAGGCTCTGAGAGCTTTATGAGATGAAAGATGAATGAATGACTAGAGATTGCTTAGAGGGGAGACTTTTACAGGCTCTCTCTGAGGAAAAGGTGCTAAGCACTGAAAATAACGAGGAGGGACCACACACAAAAGGAAGCATGGCAAAGGGACATGGGCCTCCACACAACAATTGCATATTTTTCTAAAAAATATTATTTTAGCATTTAAGATGGGATGTTTAATTATGATACTCACATCATTAATTTTGAATATGATGATAATTATTATTATTTTTATTTATTCATTACATTCAATAATAAAAGAATAGATATTTTAATCTAATATTTACTTTTAAATATTAAAATAATATTTATTTATCATTATATTTAATGATAATAAAGTAGATATTTTAATACAATATTTACTTTTAGATATTAAAATAATATTTATTTATTTATTTATTGCTGTAATCATTATTATGAAATTAAAGTTGGGGGGAGTCGTTGGAGTCACATAGGGGCTAAAAGAAAAGTTACATGTGCAACAACTACTTGCAACAATGGAGATATCTACGTCTTGAAGGAAATGTGTGTCACCGCCACCGATCCTGCTTTTTGAGGACATGTGTTACTGTTGTTTTTTCCTTCTGAATGGACTACATGGTACTGCTTTACTTCACGTATGCACACACGGCTAGCTAGCATATTCAATCCCCAACTATTTAAGCGCTAGATCTCATTTATAATCTATTAAATGATAAATCGAGTGCATATATACTCAGAAAGAAAAAAAAAAAAGGGAAAAATTATACTAATCTCCTTAAAAATTTAATGTAATTACATTTAGTACATCTTTATTTTGTAAAATTATCATTGACCTCTTTTAAGATTTACTAAAATTACATTGACATCCTCTATATATACTAGTTCATTAATTTAAGTGACAAAAAAAATAATATGTGATATATATATATATATATATATATATATATATATATATATATATATATATATATATATCAATAATAAAATTATAATATTTTTACAATATTAGACATATATATTAACTAGAATATCCTTTTTTATTATAAATTATACTTATGAGTTTTTTTATGTGATAAAAAAAGTACCTTTTTTTTATTATAAGTTATAATTATAAGTTTTTTCATGTGATTAAAAAGTATTTAATTCAACTGATATGTTAAATATTATAATTTTTTATTAATAATTATATATACATATTCTATGTTATCTATCTTTGTCACTTAAAGTAGTGAACTAATATTTGCATGGAGGTCAGTGTAATTTTAGTGAATATCAAGGAATATCAGTGATAGTTTGATAAAATAGAGACGTACTGAGTATAATTACATTAAATCTTAGAGGAGGTGAGCATAAATTACTCAAAAAAAAAAATGATAAGTCGAGTTATGTCACTTAGAAAGTAGAGTATATCCAGTGACACATACAGGGGGAATGTATTAACAATGAAAATTTTATATTGATTAATAGAAAATAAGAAGGACAACAGTGATTAGCGATAATGATATCATTTGCTAGAGATTGATGTGTGGGATAATCACATACATGCATGATTGATGGATCTGGATGACTATCATCACAATTACCCAATTTCTTACTAATCAATGTGAAATTTCCACTGTAAATACATATGTTCCGCTCCATTGCGATTGACATCCAAAACAATTATGTACATATATCATTTTTCATGATACCATTTCAAATTGTTGACATTTTTTGGAGAGTGATAGAAAATCATAAACTTTTTGTTAGAAAATAAATGGGGAATGGATATGGCATAGTTGGCAGCCTTTGGATGAGAAAGTACGTTCTACATCACCACGTTTAATCAAACCACTATATCATGAATTCCATAAAAAGTTCTGGTCACATTACTTGGGCTATGTAATATTCCTCAAATATTTTTACATGAAATAAGGGTTGATTGTTGAAATGTAGTAATAATATGACGCGTTTATTCATTCAAAATATCTCATTTCAAAAAACAAATTGACTTACCAACATTTCTTATGTATATTTCGGCTCATTTGACTAATTTTATCAATAGGATATTTAACACTTTAAATTATTCATATTTTATCTTTTTATTCAAATAATGAGACTGAATATTCAAAACTAGTTGGTCACAGTATAAGGTAGTGTTTGGTAAGGGGGATGGGAACACAAATATAAGGATAGTTTATCCTGTATGCTATTTGGTAAGGGGGACGGGGCAAGGGACGAAAAAAATTTTCGTTCCAGAGATAAAAATTTACTGTAGTTCTGTCTCTCCAAAGAGTTGGGATAGGACACGGGACATAAATTTGTAATGGTGGTCAACTCAGTAGGTCTTTGGTCAGCAGCCGGCGATGTGGTCAACAGTTTCCAAGCGGTAGTCAACTCCGATCAATGAAAAGTCAACATCTATCCCCGTCTCTACAACCAAACATGATACAGAGACAATATTTTTTATGTCTCTGTTTCCATTATCCCTGTATTTCTGTTCCCGTACCCCTTATCAAACGCAACCTAAGCCAACTGAGATTTCAGATAATCTTTGTCTTCAATAATAAGGTTTGAATTCTAATATTACCACTTTATATAGAGGACTTTATTCAACCACCACCTAACACGAAAATAAATGGACAATTCTAGAATAAAGAAAAAAGAAAATGAATTGTGTGTATATTAGACTACTTGATAAGAAAGCTAAAATTATTGAAGAATAATGAAACACTGGAGTATGTTGTAAGAATTAAAAGAAAATTTAATCAATACTTTATTAGACAAAAGTTTATAACTGTTTATATTATATTTATGTTTATGCGTTGTATATATATATATACTTATTTTCCATTCAATTTGTCTTTCAATTATACTTCGAATTGAGTAGTCTTTATACCTTTTAAGAATGTTTGAATAAGCTTCTATATTTCAAAATTGGGTTTTTTAATCAGTGCTTGACAGTGGTTAAATTTTTTTAAAAAGATAATAAGTTTATAAACGTTTTTGTGGGTCCAATATGTTGAAAACTCAAAATTTCTCCTTTTTATGCAAAACTTGCCTTTCCCCATATTTAAAAGGTTAGAAAAACCCTGTAAAATTTATAATTATATTCTTCAAAAAAAAAAATATTTATTGAAAAACTGAATAAAAATAAAATATTAACTTTGATTAGTCATAATAAATTTAAAATAAATTATTATTAAATACTTATTACTTTAAATTATATTTATTATCAATATTCTCAATTTTATTGTTAGAAATTTTAATTTTTATTAAATGTTATTTATTATATCTTCAATATTTTTATAATTTTTTATTATTCAAATAAATTATAAAATATTAAAAATAATCTCTTTATTTTACATTTTTTTCTTATACTTTTAATCATAACTATTTAAATTTAAAAACAAAATAAATAAAAATACTTATTTATTATATATATTTACTTTAAAATTTGTTATTTCTATTAAATATAATTAAATTTATATCAAATATCATTTTATATTTATTCATGTATTTATAATAAATGTTATTTATTATTAAATAGTATCAGTAATTTTCTAATAAAATAAATATATTATTTATTTATGATTTTAAATTTATTTTTATTATCATTTATTATTATTTAATAAATGCTAATCAAGGTTTATGCTACTATTTAGTATGATAAACACACCAAACAACTAATATGATAATTTCGTATTATATATTAGCTTAACCTATTATTGTAAAATGAAGAGAGTAATTTGTAACATGAATCTATACACATTATTACATCATATGTTAGCTTTGGGATTGCATTTTGCCTCAATGGAAATCCGACACCTGCTAAACTCCCATGAAATGATATATAGTTAAACAAGTAATCTCAACTTTAGTCAAATACCAAATATAAATGATAGTTAAACAAGTAGTCTCAACTTTACTCAAATACCAAAATATTTGACTGTATGAATGGATCAATATAATTTGTTCCATATTTTAAAATATAAGGGACCAATTTAATTAAGACTTCTAAATTCTAAAGAATTAATGTGTCCTCCGATATATTTCTAAAGGATTAATTTAATTATTTAGTCTCATCATCATGATTATTATTATTATTATTATTGATGTGTCTGTTTCTTCTATAAAAATGGTTTTTCATTTTTACAAAGTAATTTTTAAATTTATTTTGTATGCTTGGATGAAGTTTTTAAAAAAGGGTGAAACAAAAAATAATAAATTTATATTTAGAGGAAATAACTAACAACCTTGTTTTTCATTTTTATAAATTGCAATAGAAGAGAAAGAAATGCATCTAGAAGCACGAAGCAACTTGTTTACACAAATTAAATGCTAACATGGATTAACTCACATGGTCAGCCTTCCACCACTCATGTATTATCATGACTAGAATTTGATTCTTATATTTCTCTTATTAGTGGATAATCTATAAATATCTTTTTAGTACTTGATCAGCCTAGAAGTGTGCCCTAACACTGGATTGAGGCGAGCTTTCTCAACAACCTAGCTAAACTTTATACCGCAAATAAAAAAATTAGTTTCCACAAAAATATTCTTAAAGTATTTTCAAACAAAATAATAGATATTACTCATTTTCTTCTTTCTCCTCTTCACAAGTGTCTTTGTCATTCTACATGTTCCACTAATAATCTAATAAAAAAATAATTCTATATATATTTATTATATTTTAAATAGTTTAACAGCTTTTTAGTTTTGTTAAAATAAAAAATTGGGTTAAATATATTTTTTGTCCCTAAAAATTAGTGAGTAATTGGTTTTAGTCCTTGGGAGAAAAGTGAGTTTTGGTTAAAACACACTTATAAAACCATTTGTTTTTAAGTTCAGGCAACTAGTTTGTCATTGTTGAATATTGAGCTGACTAACGAAAAACAACATTATCCAATCTTATATGATAGTAAGTAGATGTATGCGCATATTATCAAAATTCTTCCTCTATAACCCATTAAACCAACTCATTAATATATCTTATCAGGCATATAGGAACTCATTTTATAATGGTTTTGACATATATTGCTACCATATAACAGTTTTCAAAATTTTTTACCAAAATATTTTTTTTCAAAGAGAAAAACTAAAACTCACTTATTTATTGGTGACAAGAACATATTTAAGTGAAAATATTTTTATGGTTATATCTAAACCGAAGCAGGTTGTACCTGCTTCTTCTGCTTTTTAGCATGTTTGAAAACAAGTATGAGGAAACCAATATAAAATACTTTTGTTTATAAAACAAGTTTATCCGAATAACCAACCTATTATAATTTGAAACACGTCCTTTGACAGCTTCATTTCAACGGTAGTAATTTTAAAATGACTTCTCAATAGAAGTGTATGATTGCTTCTACTTTGATTGTTTAACAACTCGACACATTGTTTGGTTAGACTTTTTTCTTCCTTCTACCTAGTGTCAAGCCTAGGTTTTGCCAACCAAAATAATTAATCAGGCTTATAATTTGATATTTTATTTGGTATATAATGAAGGGTTCAATTATTGATAATGTATATAGAAATGGTTTTATAATCAGAGATAAGACTATTAGTTCTAACTCTTAAGGGATTAGTCATTGCATTCAGTGGTGGATATCCTATATTTACAAAATAAAAAAATAATTTGATATTTACTTCGATATTTTAATGCTTTTCTTTATTAATGCCATTAATGTTTATCCACTTACACTTTTTTCTCATTTTAAAATTAAATAGGAAATGGTTAGGATTTTTCCACAATAGTACTACTTAGTTAATTATCATGTATAGTGTATAACTCCCTTTTATCTATTACCATTCCAACTTAATTAGCTTTTCATGTAATTGTCCTAAAATATCCTTCTTCCATTTTCATAATTAAACAATAATATAATATTGGTTAAAATTATTTAAAATCATTATTATTAATATTTCAAAAATATTCCTGAATATTTCTTATTTATGTTTTAATTAAAAATAATTTTTTATACTAACTTTAAAGCTAAATTAATATAAATTTTTAAGTTTAATTTTGATACATTAAGTCATGTAATTAAATCTTTTCATTTTACATGAGCCTCAGAGTATCAAATGCAAATAACCATATTTACTGATAATGCAATAATATATTATAAAAAGATTATAATGTAAAAATTTTCTATATTGTCAATGCATTAATATGTTTTTTTTACCTAATATATCATTAGATAATTATTGTATTATTTTACAATTATTGTCTAATAAATAACACATATAATAGTCATGATCAAATAACAGCATAATACTCTATGCTTAATTAATGTAGTAGAAATATGCAGATTTTTGTCCAAGTATCAAACCTAGTACAAAATTATGAGAATTTTAATCTGATAGGAAATACCGTAATACTACTGTAGGCTTATGTAATGGAATCTATCTGAAGATGCAAGTCGGAGTATACTTGCGAGTTCCCATGCATGGTCCATTGCCGCTGGAATAAACAAGATAAAGGAAGATGGGCATCTTAGTACAATTACATAAATGGCTAATTAATTAGGAGTGATAATAGATAAAAAAGAGTGACATGATGACATGATATAATAATATTTTTTTGATTAAATTTTAGTTTATTCAAATAATCATACTAGTCATTTGACCCGTGTGATACACAGGGAGATAATAAAAAATAAATTTTTGTTTATTATAAAAAATAAATGATAATTTATATAAATATATCTTATAGAAAATTGAGTATATAAATTGATTTCAAAAGTAAGTTAATAATTAAATAAGTGGACAAAATATAAATATGTTATTCTATTTTATATCTTATTTTGAATATCCTGTTTATAAGGTTGAAAAAATCTTGATAGATGACTTATAATTAACAATAAAGAGCCTATCTTATGAAAATTTCATATATTTCAAAAGTTAAAATTGTTGAATAAAGAAAAGAATAAATGAATGATTTTATTATATCATGAGTCATTTATAGGGATGACAATGAGCATCCATGAGAAAAGGAATATGTTCAATTCATCCCGTCGCCATTTATAATTTTACCTCTTATCCTCATTCTCCTTATGGGTCGTCATTTCCCATTTCCCATGGGGATTTTGAATTCCTATGGTAGTCAGGGATTTATTAACAAATTTCAGAAAGAGAAAAAATTTAAAAATATTTTACAATTTGAAATATAAATATCCATAATAACAAATACTATTAATGTAACATAATCCAAATTAAACTTAAAAATGCATATATAATATAAATATAATAAAATAATTAAAAAATAAAGATATGTTTTTCCTATCCCTATCACATTTAACAAATGGGTACTTAATCCCATTGATCATCCCTATGAAGACAAAATATATGGCAATTTCCTTTCCTATTATGAGCAATTCCTGTGTGTATCTATTTTCAATTTTTTTTTATCATCCTTTTTAATTTATAAAAAATATATAAATATATTTTATAATTAATAAAAATAATGAATAAATTTAATTTATATGATTTCAATTACACGTCCTTTCCTTGTATATCCTTATAAAAAAAAATTAAAACATCAATTTTAAAATATATGTATAATTAATAAAAAAATCATATATAAATTTGATTTATATAATATTATTTTTAATAAAAAAATTAATATAAGTATTTAATTTGTTAAAAATTAATAAATATTTAGCATCATTATCAAAGAAGTGTATATTATGGAATTGGTTTTTTTTTTTTAATATTTTAGTGTTTACAAATTGAAGGTATTTTTTTTTCAAAAAAATTAGTATGAAAAAATTATGGAATTGATAGATTGGAATGTTCAAGTTGTGAAAAATTAAACACGATATAGTGATACATGTAGATAGATAATTTTTTTATTATAATTTTCAATAATTCTAGATTTGAAATCAGAAAATTTTTTGCCAATCCTGTCCTCATTTAAAATTTTGCCTCTATTCTCATTCATATCCCTATCACGGATCCTTATTTCTCATTCCATGTGGGGATTTAAATCCCTATTATTGATATTTACGAGTTTATTAAAAATAATTTAAAAAGAAAATTTACTTGAAAGTTAAGGTTGAAGTCTCAGTATTAATGTTATAAGGTAGAGCATACCAAAAAAAAAAATAGTTATAAGGTTGAAGTCTCAGTATACTATTTGTGAACATGGTCTTTTAATTTCCTGGCACATGATATGCACAAAAATGTAAGCAAATGGAAAGTGTTAACAACATGATAATATCAAATTTAATCTCACTTAGTAATAATGACTAACGTAATTAATTTGGTAAATTTACAAATTAGGGAATATATCTACTTCATCAATCATCAGGATGGTGTTGTAAGCTAATATATCATGACATCAGCCATAACCCATAATTGTCAATATAATCTTGATGGTTTAACCTTCTTTTGTTCTCATCCCAATGTTTATTTAATTTGTTTCAACTTTCAAGTTTTTAATAAATCCGTAATGTAACGACTCTCCTATTTGTATATTTTTTTATAAAATAATTAATTGAGAGAAATCGGAAAGGATTTTAAAAATTCTGACAGACACAGTTAGGATCAAAACAATATGAGGATTCTGTAAAAAAAAAAAAAAAAAAAAAATTGATTAAATATTAATAAAAATTAGAATAATAATATTTTAATCAATAATAGAGGATGAGATCTTATAAATGATATTAAGACATAGAAAAAATTAGAATAATGTTAAAAAGATAATTCTACCTGATAAAGTTTTTTTATGTCAATCGGGTATTGAAAAAATGAAAAACGGTGCACCGAAATGGTAATAACCGGTACACCGAAACATCGAGACTAATCAAATTAATGAACATTATCATATCTCAAATAAATTGTTAGTCAGAATAATCAAATAAATATAGATATTTATAATACTGATAGGAGGCAAATTGATCAGGAAATTTTAATTTCCTTACTTTCTCTCCAAGTTAAGGAATTAATAAAAAGGAAAAAAGCAAGGAAATTTCAACTCCTTCTCGGTTCTTCTTCCAGATACACATTCTCCTCTTCATACTCCTTCGTTGCCTTCCTTTTCTTCATTTCTCCATTCTCTAAATTTCCTCTTTGAAGAAAACTTCATCAAATCACCATAGTTGCAAATAATACTCTTAGGTAAGCATCTAAACTACTTCAAGAACATCTTCTCCACATCAAAATCAATTGAAAACCTTATTTTTTCTTTGCACTTGGTTCTCATGGCAGCTTAATCTAGGGCTGAAACAAAGGGGTTTGAGGTTTGTTTTGAAAGGAAAAACTAGAGAAAAGCTTGGAGGAAGGTAGGAAAATTATCCTAGTCTTTTCTTTATGATGTTTTGCTTTTTGCTAAGATAAATGCTTAAGTTTGTTGAATTTATTGTTGCTGAAATCTAAACCAAATTTGAGGATTTAGGAGTGCTTGATTTATGATGGATCATTCCTATAGGAACCAGAATTTTTCTTTAGGAATTACATGTATTGAAGTTGATAGATGTAGAAGAATATACCAATTACAATTTTGTGGATTTGCTGAAAATCCTATTCATGGGCATCACTAACCTTAGAACCAGAAATTTTATTCTTTTAGAAACTAATCTTAGCACCAGAATTTTTATTAGAAACCAACCTTAGAACCAGAATTTTTATTCTTTTAGAAACTAATCTTAGCACCAGAATTTTTATTAGAAACTAACCTTAGAACCAGAATTTTTATTCTTTTAGAAACTATTCTTGGAACCAGAATTTTATTTCAGAATTTTATAATTTTTGAGTGCTTGGACTATTATGAAGTCTTGTGTATCGAAATATAGGTGCTGGAAATTTTTACAGCATCAATTCTTAGTTTTGATGATATAGTAGGTGCTTTAAATGTGTATGTGCTGAAATTATAGGTGCTGGAAATTTTTACAGCATCAATTCTTAGTTTTGATGATATAGTAGGCGCTTTAAATGTGTATGTGCTGAAATTATAGGTGCTGGAAATTTTACAGTACTAATTCTTATGTTGTATGATCTTGCTATACATAATAATCAAAACTTGAAAAAGTGGTAGTAAGACTTGGGTTGTGTATTTTCAAAATTTAGGAGCAATTAATGTCTAAGAAATGTTGATTCATTGTAGAAATAGTTTGAAATCCATAGCAGGAAACTTGGTTCAATTGTTGGAAAATTTATGAGAATTATTGCTAACCAAAAGATGTAATAGAAATTCTGATGGCATAAAATCTATTAAAAGCCTGGTAGGCTTTGTAGAAAAACATCACAACAGTATACCAAATGTTACGGGTAATATCTCCTAAAAGTTAAAGAGAGACATTATATTTATTCAAGAGATTTTAATAGGGTATTTCATAAGAGTTTAAGTAAGTTTCAAGGAAAAATCTCAAAGGAAAGCATGAAAAATAGAATTCTTGAAGAATAAATCTTACTCAACAACTACGAGAAATTTTATACATCCGATAAAAATGCGCGCAAAGAAAGAAAACTTAAGAGAATAAATCTTATGCAATGAAAATTGCTTAGTGGTAAGCTCATGGATTCACGGGTAGTAGTAGACGTGCTACGCCCTTAGAACTATATCAGGGTGTGAACGCGACGGCGTTACATCGTTTATGAGAAAAGGGATGTACTGAGGATAGCAAGGCTATCTAGAATAAGATGTAGTAGACGTACTCCATCTAGTGAACTATATCAGAGTGTAGTCGCGACGGCGTTACACAAGTTGCTAGTACGATCCAAAGAGAAGTATATCAGAAGAATCCTATGAGTTCTACCATTAAGTTTTCAAATTATCTAATAAAATTAAGTCATAAGAAAGGATAACACTAACCAATGTAATCATTGTTTGAATAATTGAAGTTACTTTGCTTATCTTGCATTAAGTTAAATATCATTGAGTATTAGACTGGTTCTTTTCCTATTGGGAATCATTGATTCTCATCCCTGCTGTATGATGTATGTTATATAGATGGCCTTGATCGTGTTCTTCCTCGAGATGCCTGACTTTCTCCACTTGTTTGACTGACTACGGGTATTCAGCTTGTTGACAGATGTAGTACGACTTAGAATCGCTCATATTATCTGACTATCATAGGCTCTTATGTCTGACCTTTTGATGAGCCACTGACCGAGGGAATTAGGTTTATCTATCTGTAGTTAGTTGTATTTTGTTAGGCCCTAACCCGGTTTAGGTGGTCACTGCGAGGGCCAGGGTAGGGTTGTTTATGATACTTATGTAATTAGGTGTGAATGTATAAAGTATATTTGTATAACTTAACGTACTATGGATATGATATAAAATGTAAATTATCGTGTGACCAACTTCCTAGAATTGTGAGCAGCGAAAAATTAGTATAGCTTTTAGTACAAGGCTCATATTTATTACAACCCACATGTATATAATTCATATGGTTAATACGAGTAAAATCTGTAAGGTAAGTTATAGGTAACGACTACTTACTGTAATGTTATGACTCGAGCATAGCACTATAGTAGGAGAGGTGTTACACGTAATACTACTAATGCAACATAATTATAATAGCTTTGTTATCATTGATACTATAATAATAATATATCTATAATTTTTATGGTATAATATATTGAATTATAATTTTTTTTATTTTGTTTATTTTATTTTTTATATTACTTTTGTTAATGTAGAGAGATATGAAGGTATGATTGGAAAAAATAATTGATAATTAAAAGGTAAATTAAATTCAAAAACTTATTTTAAGTATTAATATTATGAAAATGATGGGGGTATAATTTTTCTATGAATAACATATGGAAGACTTTTTATGTAATAAGTCTTAAATATTAGTATTATATCAATTATTATTATATTTGATTAAGAATAAATTATTATATCAGTATTATAATGACTCTTAAATATTTAATTAAGAATGAATTGGGTAGAAATTGAATTTTTAATTATTATCATATCAAAATCATTCAATTAGTAATTCATTAACAATTTGACCTACGTATTTTCTTTAGAAAAAAATATGCTGATTTGAAAGTTTATTTATTTTGGAAATATTGCCTTTATAATTTTTTATATCACCTTCATAATTTGAGGTTATTAATAGTTTTTAATTTAATTGTAGTTTGTAATTATATTGACATGGGTTCTCTCTTAGTATAAATTGTAATCTTTAATGATTATAATATCTAATTTTATTTCATATGAAAAATAATTAATAAGTAAATTATAAATTAAGTTTAAAAAATATTTAGACATAAAAATTGATAAATATGAGGTCTAAATCACTATATAAATGACACATGATGCTTAAATTATTATATTAATGACACATGTAATAGTTTCTATGAAATTAGTGAAATATTAGTATAGTAGGTTTCAAATCTGCCATCTATATTCAGGCGTGTGAGTAGATATCCGTCATTACGAACAGTAATAATGATACACTAAAAAGTTGTATGTAAATAGGGTAATTTCACACTGATGAAAGGAAAATCAAGGGATTAGAGCAGTACGTAGGTGATATGATGTGTGATTCAATACTTCATTAATAGTGTGTTAAGTCATGGGATAAAAGTTAGGGTAAAAATTATATGAATTAGTTCTATATGTCAAATAACACATAAAACTTATTCATATAATTTTTACCTTCAATTTACCCTCCAACCAAACATATCCTTATGAGTAAATTTACAATAATTTAAATGTGAATCCTTAAGTAAGTGACATTATTATCATTGCAATCTCTTTGATTTTCCATTCAAAATCATGAAATTCCTACTATTTAACCGCTATTCTCTTGTATCCATATATAGACACATTACATAAATATGTTGAATAACAAAACTCTTATGAATAATTAGCAACGTGAAAAAATACTTATAATTTGTTTTTTTTTTTTGTTTTAGCTAGCCATGCTCGAAGAAAAAGTGATGCTTCTGATGCTGGCCATCAATTATCTCATCCATTATTAAACATGAATTAATTAAATAACTACATGGGTTTTGCAAGCAATAAAGACTTTCTGTCATTTTAGCACAAGTTTTGGAGTGTATATGAGTACATGAGCTGAGTGGAGATTTTACATTTATGATTAATTAATTAAATGATTATATATAGTGATAAGCAATATATAGGAGTAATATTGTTATATCCATTGAGAAATTTACTTGTGTGATTAAAAAGTTATGTGATAATATTATTATTTGTTAATCCAATTAGTCAATTTCCTCATTCAATATAAGATTTTTACTTATTTTTACACTTTTTTGGTTTCTCATATATCTATCATCGATAGGAGTGACTAATCTCTTCAAAACGAGAGCTCCATATGACCACAAAACCCTTTTTATACAAAACCAAAAGGAAAAAAAAAAAGGATACCTGGAATAATTATCATTATTCAACAGTAAGTCTTCCTTAACAATTTGTAGACATTCTTTTTAAGTGGCTCTTATAAAGGGTGCGTTTGTCTTATATTTTGAAAAAAAAAAATTATGAAAGCTAAATTTTATATATGACTGAAAAAGTTGGAAACTAATTTTTTTAGAAGTTATTAATTTTAATTTCTATAAAAAAAATTAAAAACTGAATTTTTTAAATTTTCAGTATTTTTTAAAAATTATTCAAATATACAAAAAATATTTTTTTTAACAAAAAAAGTGATTATTTATCAAAATAATCACAAGCAAACACACCCAAAGTGTAGTGGTTTGGGAAATTTTTTGCATCCAGCCGGAGAAAGAGACATTCTTCTTCCACATGGATATCATACCATTCAATTTCTGGGAATTGGATAATAATGAAATTTAGCATGATTTGATAGTGAAGATGTCATCAGGGGAAGAACTTTTTTCCCCTCACTTAGGGAGGACGGGAGGCGGAAAAAATTATTGTGTGCTTAGTTTTGTGATTGTAAAATTGATTTTTAATGAATTTGATCATGTCGGAATTGATTTTAGTTCATTGCCATTTTGAGTTTAAAGTGAATGTTTGATACGTAGCTTGATCTGAAATAGATTTTGACAAAATTATAATTTTCAGTTTTAAGTCAAAAACAAAAACAAGAAAATATTACTTCCAGTCAAAAATTAATTCTGGACCGTAAAATCATTTTTAAATGAAAATTAGACTGAAAACTAAATAAATATAAAAATCTTCAAAATCAATTTTAGTTATCCAAATTCACTTTTAAACCTTTTAAATGCAAATCCAAACATGCACTGGTTTGACGTAGTTGCATTCAGAAAGGACAACAATAGTGAACAAACAGTTTTTTTTTTCTTGGTGAAAGTGAGCAAATTGTTTATTTCCCATGATTGTGTACATTTCCTCCCTCATGCAACAATCTTCCTTTTCCTCTTCGTTGTTTCGTTTACATTTATGAATGAACAACTGATTTCCACTTATTGTCACGTATGGAAAAGTCACATCATCGGCTTCAAATATAATTGGCATTCTGTTGCCAAACATATATGAATTTTTTTGCGACTTTGATTTTAATACATTAAAATTATAAAATATTTTTACACTATTATTTAATTAAAATTTATTATTTATATAATTTTTAAATAATAAATAGAACAATTAATTATTATAATTGATAAAATAATATATAATTAAATAATTGTATAAAAAATTTTATATTATTGATATATAGAAATTAAATTTTTTAATAAATATAAATTTTATATTTAAATATATTTATAATAAATTTATAAATTTTAATTTTAATTAATATATTGTAAAATATTTTTTATATGTCACATTAGTACAAAAAAATTTGATTCTTACCACTCTTCTGCAAAAGCCATGGTGTAGAATAATATGAATTGATGAGAGTATGAATAAAATACCGATAAATTTAAATTAAATTCATAAAACTAATTAGACTTTAAAATAATTAAGTAAATATACCTTAAATAAAATTTACAAAATCTAATTTTTGTTAATCAATACCTGAATATAAAATATTTTATATCTGTAGTATCATAAATGATATACGTTCACCTTGTTTATGGGCTCGTCACATCATATCTATTTATAGTGGAATTTTCACTTTTTGCTTTCTCTCGGCCTTCTCCCTCATGCAGCCACTTGCCCTGAGACAACATTTCCAATCAACCTTTTTCAATTCTTTGCATTTCATTTATTTTCTTCCCTTTTCTTTTCATGTTCTGTGTTCTCCAAACCCTCTCTGACACAAATAGCTTCTTTCGATGCAAAAGGAAAATATAGCAAAGGGAGCAAACAAGATCGTTGTTCACATGCTATTGATGGTTCATGTCTCCCCTCTTGTTTGGCTATAAAGGTGCAAAGCGAGGATAGTATCTAACTGTAACTGCATACAAGATAAATGATAATTATTATCACGGAGTGTGAAATATTATGTCGATTCACACATCATCTACGACTAAATGGTGTGTGGACTACACTTGAGCGAGGTTTACGTCCAATCCAATGATAAATGACATGTAAATTGACATAATATTCTATATAAATGACTGCTCTATCTTAACATGGACACATTATTTATTTGTTTAACACAAATTTTCACATTCTCATCGTGCTAATCAATTATTAAACTGAGTTAATAATTTACATGGGAGCGATTGTGTTAAAAGTTTCACATTAACTAGTCTCTTTTGCATAGTGTAATCATTACTGAAACTTAATTATTATTATTATTTATCTACTAATTATTTTTATTTTAACAAAATATAGAAAACTAAATAGTGAATAATCAGATCTAATTTTAATCTCTAAACTTAATTATGTTATACATCAACTTAATATTATGTTATTAATCAATAAATTTACACAATATATTGATTACGCTGAATAACCGATAAAGTCTTATGAACGTCTATTACTATAAACTTAATTGATCATTTAATTACTTATAATGGATTACTTTTTTAATTGATAGGGGTAAATAATTGATGCCTGCTAAACATATTTAAGTAACTATTATATTTATAACCAATAAATTTGAAAGAAATTAATCATAAATGTGTTGAAAGTGAAATCTTTAGTATCCAAATCATGTCCCTTCCCATGTCCCTTCCCATGTTCTACCAATCATATATTGCCATATAAGAGATAAAAATTAAAAGAGATTTAAAAATTTGAAATGGTTGTCAAATGTATAATATTATCTTCTACATGACAATACAAGATTTGTAGGACAGAAATGAAACATGATTTGAGCACGAAAGATTTCTATCCAAATTGGTTATGTGAGTTTGTTTTAATTTTAAGTAATTATGTAACTAATTTAATAATTACTTGATCGCGTATATAAAGTCTGTTAAGAACATTAATGTGAAAGGAACATTTACCTCTTGGAAAAGTATTGCATCCGCTAAAATGAAAAGAAAAGCATTGTCAGGACTCAGGACAATATGACCTTATCACGATGAATCAATCATCATCTATTGTTCTCACGATGATCTTTTCACCTCAAACTTTTACATAAGCTGATCATATGTAATTTTTCTTATTAATTTCCTTCTATTGTGTATTTCCGAGACCTACTATTTGAGTCAATAATAAAAATTAACACAATCAAATAATGTGAAAATGTCACATGCAAGAATATTTTCTATCACTCCTTGGTGAAAATCATGGTATGCTCAAAACAGGTGTCATTTTCTTCGTTTAAAGAATTTGTTAAACAAGCATTACCCTAATTACATTCTCTCAATGTTTTACAAGGGGGGTTTCACTGCAATTTTTGTGGTGTGTGACCAATATTTTTCCAAAAAAAAAAAAAATGCAAAGCAAAGTAATTTCCGTTTGAGAATCCTGGTAAATAAATACTAATATATGATGGGAAAATTACTCCTAACTAGGTCCTACCCACAATATGTGTCCTATCACAAGCACAAGCATATGCTTTTTCTGTAATTTTAACAACTTTTACTGCATTGAATGAAGTGAAGAATCCAACGCAGAGAGGTATTAATTCCATTATCTTTTTTTTTTTTTATAGAAAATCCGTGCTCATGAGAATATTCAAGCCTGCTGATCTGGTTTTGTCTGAACATAAGCACTATAAAATGCTGGTCCTTTTAAATAAAATTTTGAACATACACCCCTGATATAAAGTGAAATGCTAACTATACAATATGCATGCACCTTATGAAAAAGTTAAGTGCTCTTTTATCATGGAAGAGATGGTGTGAACTATAAAGCACTGTTCATTAATGTTTATTGTCTATCTGGTGGTAGAGGATAGGCTAGCGTAAAAACTGAAAATGAAGTTGTCCTTGTTTCCTTGTCCCTGGGGCATATGTGTGATTGAGGCATTAACGAGGAGATCATAATTGGGGCGTGGATCATGGGCATGATGAAACATGGATTATGGGGTATGTTGGGGCCGTGGATAGAGAGGGGGATATTCAGCATGTGGATTTGAGTCACTAGGTCTGAGTTTGGGGTGGTCGTGGTAGATTGGGAGACCAAGCCAAAGGGAGGGGGGGGGGGGGGGGGGTGTCAGGGGTGCGGGTGGATTGGTCGGCCTCTGAGCTCAATGAGGATCAAAAGGTAGGCCGTGGTAGGTGAGAACTTAGGTTAATTGTTCCGTCCGGTCCACAGGCTCTATAGCCCTAAACTCAATTATAAATGAAGAGGCTAGGGAGCCTAAGGTCGGGATCTATCGTCCCGACCGGTCCACAAGCCCTCTAATCTTGAGCTTGAGAATTGAACGAAGAGGCTAAGGGACTTAAAATCAGGATCGATCATCTTGACTGGTCCAATTAACATTTTTAAAAGAAACACCAAAAGCAACTATGTTGAATTTTATCAATACATTAGTACTACTATTGAAATTCATGTGTTACAGTAATATAATTTAGTTTTATTAATTAATATGTTCTAGTGATATATATATATATATATATACACTAATATGTTATTCATACAAGGAACTTATATTGTAGTAAGATAATTGAAGGGTGGAACTTCAACTAAACATGGCCAGGTACAATTGTTGGCTTGTTAAAGTAGCAACAGTTCAATGTTAATAAAAGGGTAGCAATGAGTGCCCATGGGGTGGGGGCCCATCCCTATCTCCCTTAAAAATTTTGCCCTTCATCCCCACCCTCATACTTATCACGGATCCCCATTCTACACTCCATGTGGGGTTTCACATCCCTGCAGATATTTGCGAGTTTAGTCCAAAGAATTCAAATATATAAAAAAAAAGGAAAAAAATTAAAAATGCTATTGAATATGAATTAAACACTCATAGCTATCCATAATCTATTGATCATTATAACATTACCCAGCATAATCAAAATTAAAAATAAAATACATCATATAAATTTATTTAAAACAGTTAGGAGATGAGTTGGGATATTTTGAGTATAAATATATACATATGAAAAGACATTTACATAAACTTATACTTATGTGATGATATGGCAAGTCTCTAGGGTGAGGACCTTAATCCATGTCCCCACCTCGTATAATAAATGAGGACTTGATTGTCATCCCAGTGGGGATTAAATTAATCCCTGTACTTGTCCCCATCACAGATAATCCCGATATAGATCTGTCTTTGCAGGTATTTTTACCATCCCTAGACCAAATGGTTCAAACAATTAGGATTTGAAAAGAAAATAATGTATGTCACACAGAGATAAACCAAGTCACTTGATCCATCCAAACTAAAATTGTGTAACAAAAATAAACAAAATCGAAGCTAACACCTCCAAAATATAAAAAAAAAACTGATTAAAAAAAATGGATTGATAACCTTTTGATAACTTGATGTGACCTATAAACAAAGGATTTATTAATCTAAAGGTGATTAACCACAATTTCTCACTTATCAATTTCATCACTTTAAAAGAGTAACCAAATCATCCTAGTTTCAATAATTTCAATATTTAGACTAAATATTAAACATCTTTACTTTTCTCAACCACCCTCCTTCCCCAAAGTAAATGCTATTTAACCTAGCCGGGTTAAAAAGACATCAACCTTTGTTGTGAAAAAGAATAAATAAATAAACTTGATCTGAAACACTGAAAGGTGAATGGATGTCTTTCTAAATAAGATGATGACACACATAAAGCTTGTATTAAAGCATCACAGCAAATATTCCTCAACTAAATGAAACATCTTATAGAGCAGTAGCACAAATGGGTAACGGCTCTACATTGATATATTATATGGGGAAAACTTTAGGGGATGAAAAGATATATTCAATACCCCTATACATGAGTGCATACAGAGAGCCCTTATTTGGAAATTAGTGTCCCCTTATTCTGAAATTCCTGAGCTTTGTGGTAACTGAGTCAGGAAAATTTGTAGCCACTTCTGCTCTGAGGGAATACATAATAACTCTCTTGGCATCAAGTTCAGGACCATTATTGAGCAGTCTCCAACTTCAGAGACAGTTAAAAATGAGTACATGTGAAATCCTAGTCATATACAGTGCTAGTTAGCAATGCTAAGAAGCTGGAAACTAAACTTTGGTTTTGATAAGATTAAAAAAAAGAATGTACAGTTCAACTATCTGTACAGACTAGTTACAGTCATTGGACTGAAAAAGAGAAGTGAGAAAGGGCAAGCTAAAAATGACAAGGTCCTGAGTAAAGGAGATGAAAAGTGCCCCTCTCTTTGCCACCTTTAAGTAAATAAATTAGATGGCCTTTCTAAGACTGCTTTCTGACAATCTTCACACTGCTGTAGAAGCGCTTGAGATCCTTCATAGCCTTTTGCTCAATCTGAATAGAACGGATTGACGATGGTGCCTCCACTTCCGGCTTGAACCAGCGGCTCACCGCGGTTGCTTCAGACGGCGAGCCTTGACCGGTGGCAACGGTAAATCCGGCTGTTCTAGTCTGTGGACTGTGGGAAAGGCTTTGTTGTTTCTTTCCCTGTGTTCAAGACAACATCCTCAATCATAACAGTAGGACACCATGAGAAGCAACAAGATACCAAAATGCAATTACAATAGGCATGCTTAGGCCACAACAGGGAATTTTTACACCATGATGTAAGACAAGCACTACACAATCACAACACACAACCATGGATATAGACACATGAAAGAAAGCCTTAAATCTCAAACCTGTTGCATTTGGATGTCCCTAAAAGACGGCCGAGAGAGTTGAGGAGGGGTTCCTGAAGCAGCCCAGGGAGGAGTACTTATTTCTCCATCAGATGCTTGGGAGCCACGAGTTGAGGTGACGACGGGTATTGGACTCGAAGGAAGAAATGAACTCAACTTTATTTTCCCACCACTGCCTAAATCAGAAAGATCTTCCACCTTGTCTTTGCTCCTAACTGGCTGGTTTCCCTTTGTTTTGCTTTGTTCATCCTGGATTTCACGTAGAGAAGCAGAACCCTTCATGAACTTGGCCCCACCCCATGCAGGACCCTCATTTCTTGGTGTCGGTGGAGGGGGAGGGGGGGCCACCTCTTTCGGAAAATCATCAAGAGCACCACTCAGAAACATTGATAGCCCACCCTTCTTGCTCTTCTTCTTTGAAACCTTCAGTGACAGACCCTTATCCTTCGGCAACTCAATACCATCTTTCTTCTGCAGTGCAAAAGCGAAATCTTTTGCACTTGCACCTTGGTCAGCTGTAGTTTGTGCAGCATCCTCTTCCACCTATCAAATAAAACACAATTTTGAGAAATCCATGTGAAAGAAACTATGCAAGTTAATACAGAAAATAAAATGAAAGACAAAAGTAGAAACCAACCTTTGAGTTAGGAACCACCACGACTTCAGTGTCCAACAAGTCCTTCACAGATTCGGGACTCACTTCACTTGCAGAATGCAGAGATTCAACTTCAGTCTGCACAACACTTGGTTTGCTGCTCTTTCTCCTCTGCTTTTTCGATAGTTTACCCTTCTTACTACCTTTCCCTTCTGGTGATACAGAAGACGATTCTTTATTTGAAGTCTCAATGGGAACACCAAGCTCTGCAAGTGAGCTCTCAAGTGCTGATTTAGATTGAATCTTTGCAATCTGCTGGTCATCGAGAAGATGTCCATTAGATTGCTTTGCTTCAAGCATGTTGATCTGCTGCAACTTCTTCCTTATAGCTCGGACTACTTTGGAGGTTTCTTGATTGGGATCGTCCTTGGGTTGCAGAAAGGAATCTCCTCTTTCATCTCTCTCCAATAATGCACACATTTTCATCGGTTTGTCACGAGTCCTTTGGAACTCTATTTCACTATCATCCTCTTCACTGTTAATGATGGCAGGGAAAGTAGCAGTTGGAGTAGGGAGCCGACGGTGACTCCATGGCTCAGATGATCTCTGGTCTAACAACCTCTCAAGATTAGCCAGAATATCTGATGACGCGCTTGCCATAGCATGGGATGAAACTGTAAATATATAATCAAGGTTGCGCATCACAATCTCCTGAAACCAGTAAATAACAACAGCTTAAAACCACCTTACCACATAGGATATCAAACTAAATATAAAAGCAAAAGACAAATCAAAGCACAGGGCACATGCATGATGGTAACATAACATGGTCTGTACGGCATAATGAATCTAATATCATATTCTCTCACGAAGAATTATTGGATGCATTTATTTTGATCCTTATTATACGTCCCATGAACATAATCTTCAGAAATAATCAAATATTACGTGAGGAATGTATACAAGAAGCAAGAAAACATGTCCTACTTGACAATTTATAATGCAAATACTTTGTAAAGAAATAAAGACGGGTACCTCACAATACTTCCTCAGTTCATCTGCTCCAAGAGAATCAGCAATCTCAAGCAGTTGTATGGCGTTCCGTGGCTCCACTAGACATTCTGCTGCTACTTTTTCGCAAAGGCTTTTTAAGCAAGGTACGGATTTCTGCCCAAAATTATCTTGTACACTAGATATCATATTATTGGATTCCATATCCTCAAATAAAATATCCTCATTTAACTCTTTCATATCATCCCTATCATTTGACTTGAGCTTCTGCGAATTGTCAACCATGTTGAGAGGATACGCAGGATGGTAGAGGGAAGCCACAATTAGCAAATGTGTTTCACCAACAGAAACTGAAGTAGCCTTCTTTACACCATGCAACCTAGTTGCAACAGGTGGCTTATCCTTACCTTTCTTCCCATCCCACAGGTAAACATCACCAGTAGCTGTAACTGCAGCAGTCCAGTACTTTCCAGCAGATATGCTCACCATATTTCTTCCGCACATAGAATATAGCTATAAAAATTGAACAACAAGAAATTAGAAAATTGTCTCTAATCAACATGTGCTTGTCTCAGGACAAGAATGTCAGTGATGAGAAATATTCAGTGAATAGGAAGTTAGAAACCTGTTGGCATCTGAGATCAGGATCAGATGAAACCCAAAAAAATAATGCACCATCATCCGTAAGTGCCATGCTGTGTACCATTCCAGCAGCTATAGATTCTACATGGAGTCGTTCCATGCGATGAAACTTTAACGGAGTGGTTCCACTTTTCTTTAAGTTCCTAGTAATCACTACACGTCTTGGAGTAACAAGTCGATGACCCCAAGTGTAAACCTGCAAAACTAGGACAATTAGAAAAGATGAAAAGCAAAACTCTAATTATTTCCCAAAAAAGCCTGACAACTATATATAATCTAAAACTATCCTTTAAGTAAAACTACATAGTTGAATATGAGTATTTTGAGAGAGAACAATATTAATGCCCCAAAACTGGTCTTATTCCACCATGTAACGTATATATTCCATAACTAAGAATATAGAATATTTTAAGTAATTTAATATAATTGTCGCAAAGAGTATGCACGCCCATGCTCCGCTTGGTTTTGGTTTGTGTTTCATAATGCCCAAATTTGTGGGTTGCAATTACAATTCCTTGCCAACAGAACAACAACAGAGCCTTTTCCTTAATA
Organism: Dalbergia cultrata; assembly: GCA_031216105.1. NCBI lineage: Eukaryota > Viridiplantae > Streptophyta > Magnoliopsida > Fabales > Fabaceae > Dalbergia > Dalbergia cultrata. The sequence continues at coordinate 19,957,682 of CM062353.1, read as the reverse complement.
GGAGGATAAAGTGAATTATGAACAAAAAGGAACAATGATCTTCAAGTAATTACCTCTCCATCAGATCCTAACACAACCGTGTGATATTTTGCAGCAGAAACTTTGGTTAAAGTCTTTCCCTTCAAGGACTCAACCACATGTGGGGTGTAATTAGATGCTGAGTTTGACGTTCCATAACCAAGTTGACCCTCTCTATTGGAACCCCAGGTAAAAACTTCACCTAAATCAGAAACTACAGCTGTGTGCTTGTTTGCTGCAGCAACAGCAATTATTTTTGACCTTAGAGAACTCACTCTACGAGGTGTTGGTTGTGTATCAACAGAAGTGTACCCTAGCTGTCCCTCTGCACAACAATGAAAAGAGAAAATATTGATGTCAATTATGTGTCTTTCTCATATATTTTCATATGGCAGAATAACAAGGACAGCCAAATTCTTCCCCAACTAATTCATGACCAGTAGTACAGGATCAACAAATTATCAGTATATTAAGTAAAAAGGCAGGGCAGGAATGCAGCGGAAAAGATTAGTTAATAATATAAAGTGAAGTAGTTTACACTCAAGAAGACCTACAAATGATATGGACGTAAGTATCGTCAAGTTTTTACCTCTATTGGATCCCCAAGTGAACACTTCCCCACCCTCAGTAGCAATAACGGTATGATGCTTAGCTGCAGCAATTGCCATCACTCTACGGGAACCCAGACCAGAAGTCACCTGGCGGGGAGTGATGACAGCAGCTTGACCACTGCAATCAGGATAACAATATGAAATCTGATTGAAAATAGTCCTAAATTACAAACAGGTAACACCGTAACAGTGATAACCTGCCCTCACCCAAAAAATTTCCCGAAGAAAAGAACTATTGTATGTTTGTGACTATTGCTAAAATATTAGCTAGCAAGCAAATCAAAGTAAGTCCCCATTTGCTCTTGCTGGGAAATTTCTAATGTTCCAAGTTAATAAGCATCAATATTTTGTTTTGAAAAAAATGTTAGCTTTTCTAAATTGATCATTTAATAAAAGCTACAAGATAATCTGCTTCTCTTAAACATTCACAATATATCCTGCTGCCATATAAATCAACCGAGCTACAGCGGAAACCACCAAAAAGCAGTTCAAATCCTAACCTAAAATTTCAAGACTAATTGCTCAAAATTGGAAGCCATATGAAATTTATAAATGCAAAAACTGTCCTACATAGCAACCTTGCATTGTGAAATTTTACTGAAACAAAGAATGCTGATGGCCAAATTTTTGGATGATGAACTTTCTTAAAAAATAAAAGGTATTTAATAAGGCAGTCAAGTTGATTTTCATCCAGTGTATCCTAGAAGAGGAAAACAAAGAAATTCAAGGAACACAACATCATTAAAGAATTTACTCAAACCAAATTATCCATATATTCAATATTGATAATCACCAAATCAAAATTATTTATACATAGTAATACCAATACTAACAGAAAGCATGTGCATCAGGGTTAATAAAGAAGCAGAACATATACCTGTGTATGTCAAAATCAGGGTGCCCTAGACGGCCTCCCCTTCCAAATCCCCAAGTAGACACTTCCCCACGAGCAGTGAGTGCCACACTATGGAACTTTGCTGCAGAAATCAACTTTATGAATGAACCATTAAGTGAATCAACTTTGCATGGTAACTTTTGGATATGCGCATTGCCAGTTCCCAGCTGATAATTTGCACCGCTACCCCAACTAAAGACCTCAGTAGCCACTAAAGATGCACCAAAATCAGGTTGCCACTTGTCAGCCTCAATGATGATTATAGGCAACAATTCAAATCATGACAAAGCAGTCAAAACATGGCAATTTTCACCTGATTTGCGTTCATTTCCCACAATCTGTAGTACAGGGCCGGATAGCAGATCTACAGGTATTCGAGATTTTGAGTCCTCCAATGTAATAGAGGCACCATGCTGAAGAAGGGTGCTTGCCACAGCAAGATGCCCAAAATGCAGAGCCCTGTGAAGGCTACTCCATCCTGATTCCCCATCCTAAAAACGAAACAAGTTTTAGCATTAATAGATTCAAATAACTAAAAGCAGTAGAAGCAATCCAATCAAAAAGTGGCCCTTAAGCAGATGCTATGAAATGGAAGTTAGTTTCTTGAAAATTACGGCTTATCTTTGGAATGAAAACACTGTGAAATGATGAAAGTTTCATAGGCTAAACTCCAGACAAAAGCCAATTAAGGATACATTGCACAATGTTGGAATTGAACAACAAAACAAATTAATATAATCCATAATATAGAGGTACCCCAATGAAGATCACTTTAAGATTTTAAGAGGCTAACCCTCAGAAACAGAGATTTGATGTCTGTTTAATCATTGTTTTAACAAATTTTGCCATATCAAGGCTCTTGAACCCATGTGGCAACATTGCAAGCTTGATGCAAATTAGGTGACAAAACTTGCAATCACTATATCTTGCAGTGGAATGAATTGTCTCATGTCAAAATTTAATATGACGAGTTCATGTGTGATCACGCACCCTTAATTCTTCTATGTTACATGTCTTGTTTGGATCCCATGTTGAGAATCAGTGGGAAGAAATCACACACAACAAAGTCAAGTGAAATTTTGACATGAGAGGATCCATTCCCATATTGTAGCTCCCAAGCATTACGGGAAAATCCATCAATGCAATAAAAATTTAATGTTGCCAAACTCTAAACATTAACCAGTGAACTGCCTTCCAAAGAAGTTTTGACTTCATCCAAATTTTAGGCACAGATATCCCAGATATCCCAATCATTTACCGCATACAACTAAGGACAGATCAAAGCGAGGTAGTTAAACAATCCTGTATCAACAATTCAACATATAATGCACAAAGGGATTGGTATAAAGTGTATAATGATCATCACAAGTTAAAACAGATAAACAATTATCTCTCTTAGTCTTGAGAAATAAATGAGACATTGCACTTAAAGCAACACTTCTAATAGAAAAAGGCATAAAGGGAAATTGTAATACTCGAGCATCAGGATCTGCACCAGCTGCAAGAAGCCTCCTTACAATGGGAATGTGGTTTCTCCAAGTTGCAATGTGAAGAGGGGTCAGCCCAAAGGTGTTCCTCAAATTGATATTACCCCCACTCTTCTTCAGTAACGCCAAGGCAGCCTCTAAATCATTCAGAGATCCTTCTCGCACAACAAGCCACAGATCTTTCTGGGACAGAGTGGATGAATTTTTACGACCTGAAGCTTGTAAATTATGCTTTTGTGTTTGTGGAGAAACAGCTACTTCCATCATTAGAAAATGCACAATCCGAGAAAATTGGATATTTGTCACAATATTTTATCTAAGGTTTGAAAGATGACTCAATGACTCAGCCGTTGAATTCCTCAAATCAACTATCTTATAAAGTCAAGAGCCAGATTCTCAAAAATGTGTTACAGTCTACCCAACCACACTTGTATTCCTAACAATAACTCTGGCCCTTGAGTCCATCATTCAATTTTAACTACTCCATGGTAATGTGATATAGTAATCGAAAACATCAATGAGAGATATCCAGTTTGATTGGAACCAACTCTTCGCTAATCTACCACCAACATTATCATCGTCACCATCTTTACCATGCACACTAACAAGTTGCAGCAGCCAATGACAAATATCAGTGCGATTCAACAACCATAGAGAAATCTGCCATAGAAAGCAACAATGATGATGCAATTCATTTGATAGTAAGAAAAACCTTGCAGGGTAAATAATAATATTTAGGGTGTGTTTGGTTGAAGGGTAAATTTTTTATGAATGAGTTCCATGTGTAACACACGATCTCATCCATGAAAATTTTCCCCCAATTTTTACCCCCTAACCAGACACATCCTAAGGGAAGAAAGGCACACAAGCATGTACAGGAAACTAAGGTATCTTAGCAAATATAGTCTCAGTTTTTCAGGGTGTATAAGCTGCTAAGAACCAGCAGTTTAAAAATCAAACAAGTCTTAAAACTGAAGCCACTAAATTGATCCTTTGAGGGAAACAAAAAAGGGTTCAAAGCAAAATGTACCATAAATATAATATCAAAATAAGATCACAATGGCATGTACCATAAATATAACACCACAACAAGACTACAAAATGGCTCATTTGTTGATTATGAACTCCTCTAGGCAGAATTGGGAATTGAAACAGTGAGAACACTGAACTCGGCTAATGTGAACAGTCATGGTACAACATATTAGAATCAAATAAAAATCAGACACTGATGAAGGCCTTTGGAGAGAGAGGGAGAGAGAACCAAATTTTGAAATGACAAAAACGACGAATGGAAAAGTTAAATGACATGAATCCTTATTATATCTGAGGAGTTTTCTCATTTGATTTACGAAATTGAATGAAAAATCATTCATTACTTACACTCCAACAAATACTGGTTTGAACCTCAACAATTGCTCATAACAATTGAATCATGAAATCACAACACAGCTTCAAGAGAAAAAAAGTGTTGGAAACAATAACCACTACCCCAACCCATGTGGAAAAAAAAAATGCAAACTTGAACAAAAACGAATCAAAGGGCTCAGAAACAGAACAGCAATCATAGGGCTCAGAAACAGAACAACAACATCATCAGTGCATCACCGACCCACAAAAAAGAAATAGAAGCTGGATCACCCACCCAGATGACTATTTTCCACGCAAAATGAGAAAAAAATGGAAAATTGAAGATACCCAGATGAACAGAAACCGAATCAAAGGAGAACGAAATCACAAGCAAAGAAAAATTCAAAAAAGGAAAAAGAAGGAAAAATAATAAAAAAAAGAAAATGGGAAATGAATGCATCAACTAACCTCAACACCCTGATGAGAAACAACACTGCAAAAGAATGTGAAGTGCCCCTTAAGAGTTAAGCAGAGAAGAAGAAGAAAAAAGAACAATAGTTATAGATAGAAAAGATGGCCATTTTTTTGTTTTTTGTTTTCTCTCCTGTCACCAATGAGTATCGAAACCGAGAATATACCCTCGAGTTATGTAGCATACAAGCATAAAAATGGCATAATAAAAATGAAATTTAGAAAAGATTAATTAATAAAATCTTTTTAAAAAATTTTTAATCAGTTAAAAAATTTCGTTACGACTTGCGGGATTTGAAAAATTTGGAAGGTGATAGAAAAAGGGGAACGGGAAAGGGGAAAAAACTAAAACGAAACAGTCGCAGTCACGAAACTCCCAAAGAGGGAGGGGTAGTTTCGGGATTTCGAAGGGGATATTGTTTGGACCGAAACGCCAATGAATCGGCGACCACGTACGAGGTCTGAGTTGTCGCTTCGACCAGACCCTGTTTTCCTCCACAAAACAAGTGTGCTACTGTGCAACACGTGGCAATGCAGAAGGGTGTGGCACGTGCTTAGATGATCAGACGGGCAGAAGAATAAACGGAAGTTTTATTTCATTTATCAGGAACATTTACTCGGAGGTAAAAATGTGCTGCAAATTTTATGAATGTATTTTATGAGTAAAATTATGATTTAATTATTTTATATATTTTATAATTTTAATTAATTTAAAAATTTATAATTAAATTTTTATAGTGTATAATATTTTTTAATTAAATATCACTTGTTATAAAAAATGAAATATTAATGAGGATGAAGATATTTCATTTTTTTATTATAATAGGGATTTGATTGAAAAATCTTATATATTATAGGAATTTAATTATAAATTTTAAACTACGTAGATTTAATTAAAAGTTCAATGAAATTATAGAAACTTACGAAATAATTATCTGTAATTTAAATAAAAATTTCCCATGAAAATTTTCATTTATTTTTACTCCCTAACTAAATATACCCTTAAAAAAATAATTTTAATGCAGTGATATCTGGTTAAATTTCCTACTACAAGATTATTTAAATAGTGAATATAATAATTAACTATATTGATTAATGTGATAATATATGATGACTAAGTAAAATTTTTATAATGTCACTCTCAATATTTGAAATAAAATCTTTTATTGTAAGAAATTTTTTTATTTATTTATCTAGATGGCATCAACAATATTCTAGCTCTGTTATTAGGGATCTGATTAATTCAACAATTATTATATTTATTATTCCTTAAAAAATAAGAAAAATGGAAGGATGTTAATTATCTAATTATTTCTTCTCATATTAATTATGATAAATGATTTTCATATATACTATTTAAAATACCATAAAATGAAACTATTTAATTGGCTAATATGTGTGTTGCCAGCAAATCGAGTGTATGATAATTAAGAAAAAGTTTAATTAATCCACAAAGTTTCATCAAAATTTCAGTTTAGTAATTTTTATGATTTAAAAATTTGTAATCTGATTTTTATAGTGAATAAAATTTTGTAATCAACTTATTAGATCCAACTGACATTACAATAATATAAGATTAAATAGAATATTCTTTATTCTTTCTAATGTGTATGCACACATAAAAATGGAATTGAACTAGATAGCAATAGTTTCATATTGATATTTTTTTAAAACTCAATTAAACTCATTTTTTTTTCAAATAACAAAAGGATAAAACTCTATAGTGATGAGTTTTAAAGATAATTTGGTAATATTATTGGGTGTTTAGTCTTTGAGAAGTTCAAGCAACCCATATGGATTTAACAATAGATAAAATTATGAAATATTATAGCTAATCCCATGTTTTTATAACGGTGGTTATGATCAGGGACTTAAATATCAAATTTTATTTATCATAGAAACTTGATTACAAATTTTTAAATCATAATGAACTTATTGTAAATTTGGTAAAAGTGGGACTAACAGATTATTTAAATCTTCAAAAAAAATTATATTTTTGTTTATTAATTCATTTTATTTATATCAATTTTAAATATTAAATATGAGAATTAACCATATTTATTTATATTATAATAATAAAACTTTTTATGATTTCAATACATCCCAATTAAATTTTTATATTAAATTAAATTATAAAAGTACTATCGAAAAGTGATTAGTGTAAAAATAAATTATAAATTTAAATGTGTTTTTAATTGTAATATTAAGAGTTCAAATTTCAAAGAAATTTACTTTAAAAAAGAACTAACTCAATTATATGATCAATTAGTTTAACAATTATATGTGAAGCTTTACATAATCTATTAACTATGTAAAAAATTTATTATTGATAATGTGCCAAATTTAATTTGTGTTAATATTATTTCATTGTAATATATTATTAGTGTAACTTTTCTTATACTATTAATTGTTTTTTGGTTGGCTTTTCCATTATTTATTGTTTATATTTTCATCCAATTATGTATTGCTATATTAGTAAAGTAGTTAACTTTTACTTGAATGATTATAAACAAATAAAATAATTTGATTAGATAATAAGAAATAAATTTTTTATATTATCAATATATTAAAATTAAACATTATTAGTTATATTATATGCATATAATTTTTCAGAGAGTTATATTAAAAATGAAATATTTTAATATTGTAATAATATGTAAAATTAATCGATGATTTAAAAATATATTAAATTGATACAACACTATTTTCTTTCATTATTGAGGAGATATCTATCTCACCAGTAACAATGACTAATTATTTTGTCAGGAAATAAAGATTACTGAAATGAATATTACCTTTCTCACCAAAGCCTTTTCTATAGGAATGGTCCTCGAACCCATGATATAGTAATAAAAGAACCCCGCTATCTCTCTATTGTGATAGACTTCATTGGTGATACAACACCAAATTAAATTCTTAATAATAGATAATATGTTTTTGCATGAAAATAGTCCTTACGAAATTATATGTAGTTATAAAAATCCGGAAACAAATTTTATCAAGCCTTCACATATTAATCATCATTGCTTTAGAATATGTGAATCTTGACGACACAATTTTCAAAAGGATATTCATCTAACAATTGTCAATGGATTGTGGGAGCTCCCAATTTCATTGGTACCGACGAAACCGTTCAAACCTCGAAAAAGGTTGAATTTTTTGCAGCCAATGAAAGGACTGATTTATTAATGGGGTTACAATTATTTAGAAAGTTTCAAAGGTAAAACAATTAAACAAACAGTTTGTCGTGTCTTTTTATTCCCTACGAAACTGCCTTGTACTAATGGAGACCGGAGGTTGATTTATGCCTGTTCATTTGGTGGAATGGAATGAAGAGGTTGTTACGTGTTGATATTGATATTTTCAATCGGAAAATAATATAAAAATGATATAGAAAGATAGCATGTTCAACGTTACGTTGGTCGTTACAACCAATTTAGGTGTTGGGTATGAAAAGTGAAAATGACCATCCAGCTTGCGGCTTCCTGTAAGAATAAATAGTCATATGATCTCTCTCTCTCTCTCTTTCTCTCTATTTTTATCATTAACATTATGTTAATTCGGTTGACTTTTTTTTTGTAACTAAGATTTTAAATTTATTTATGTGAAAAAAATAATGCTAACATATCTTCATCTCAATCGAGTTAACGAGTTGCTATGTGTAATTGGATTTATCCCGAGAAGAAGTTAATGAGTTGCTAGCAGCATGCTGCTAGATCGATTTACATTAGGCGCTAGTTTTTTCTGTTTGTTGTCTAGTGTAACCAAAAAAAAAAAAAAGAACAATTGAAAATTCTCCTTACTTTTGGATCCTTCCGTTTGCTAGAATTTGAAGAAAAAGGAAAGAAATTAACCAACGAGAAAACCAATTCCATTCAATGTTTGATCATCTCCTAGAACGATCAGAGGAAATGGTTTTGAGATGATAATATTTCTATAAAAATAAATTTTATAAGGCATAATACTTTTTATATTGTTTTTTTAATCTTATATATAGACTACTTTTACATATGGAGTCGGTCAGTAGGTAACACCGCCTATTTGCAAGGATGAGACATTGGATCAGTCGTAGGTAAGTTTGACAAATATGTAATATGGCTGTGTTAGATATAGATACTAGTATCTTTTTTTTTTTTTTGAGGGGGATATAGATACTAGTGTTACTAGTATTACTATTATTAAATGCAATGAAAATTGAAAACGAAATGCTAGCAAGATTTTAAAAACTATGCGTCATGTTAGATTATATTAGATGTGCACAACAAAATGTTGTTGAGGAGTCCAAGATCAAAGCGCGGACGTGCATTTGATTCTATTTGCTTTTGGTTCTATTACAGAATTTTATATTTTGTTTACCAACAAGTATGGTTGTTTTTTTTTATTAAAAAAATTATATTGGTCATTTAAATCTATTTTTTACAGCCATATTATAAATTAGCTTCTTAGCTAAAATTGTGGTTGACCAACTATAGCATAAGGAGGTACCTGCATGAATCTGGGATTTATTAGGATTTGACGGTAATGCTAAATGAATTACGTCTTTCAATAATAATAATAATAAAAAAAAGCCATGTTAATTTTTCGGCGAAACATGGTCCGGGACGACCATGGTCCTACCTCCTTATGCGTGTATTTGCTGAGTGGCAAAATTTGTTGAAATCACAAAACGCCCCAGCACATGGAAAAACAGGATATTGTAATTGCAACCCATAGCTAGCGTGTTCAATTAGTGTTAATAAGACATTAAGTGGGATTAGAGTGTACAGTACACATGAGCAGCCGTCGCTTATTGGGAGGGAAAACTGTTGCCGAAAAAAATTATTTATAATAATTCTTGAATAAATAGTAATGAGTAATTTGTTTATAGTAATTTAGGACCCATTTAACACAGTTGATGAGATAAACATTGATAATATGAGAAGTGATAGGATACACGCTGATAAACTTCTAATATTAGACAATGTGTAGTGTAACAATGCGTAAGATATTTGATGAAAACATATAGTAATAGTATACAATTTATTTACAAAGAATTTGAATAAATTGATTAAGCATTAATAAAAAAAAGAAAATAGAAATTGTTATTAAAAAAAATTCAATATTGTATTACGTAAATATTTACAAATTTGAATTTAATGTCTATTAAATTTTAGTATTTATTTTAGTATTTTATAAGTATAGATTATTTAAATAATAAAATATATACATAAATTCGATTCTACAAGTTCTAATATTGTAAAAATGAAATAATAATTATTTAAAGTTAAGTTATTCAACACTAGTTGTATATGTTACTCATGAGTGTTATTTATTTATATAGTTTATGAGTAAAAAGTAATAAAGTTATATTATATAATAGTTGGTGGTGAGTTAAAAATTTTATTTGTTTAGAAATATGTATTATTTAAAGTGGGTAATTTTTTTACCAATTAGGTTTATTTATTCTTTGATTATATATAATTAAACTGATAGTATCGAATATATGTACTTATTTTGGTAAAAACTGTTGTGTTTCAAAATAAATGTAAATGTTATTAATTTTTTTTGGTCATAGTTATCTAAGAAGTAATGAATTTGGAGAAAAAAAATTCTTTCTTATTTGCAAGTTGTGATGAACATGCAAAATTTAGGTTTATGATTGTACCCAAAAAAAAAAAAATCTGTACATATAAAAGTTTGGATGAATAAACAATATGGGTTCGACAAATGTCAGACTTTGAGTTATTTTTTATCATGAAGATGATGAATTAATGAACATAAATTATTGGATTTAGAAAGAAATGCACGCGAACATTGTTTAGAATCAGTTATTTGGTTGGTGATATAAAAAGTTTCATAAAAAAGGTCCAACTATGTACGTGTATGATGTAGTAACAATTAAGAGGTATTTGAAATAAATTATTAATACGTGATATTCGTCTAAGTAATTGAGGACATACAACTTGTATAGGTCTGCTTAGTAATGATTTTTTGAGAAAATGATCTTCATATTTCTAAGTTACTAGCACGACATGAGTATTCCATGTTAAATAGTAAATTTCCAACTATTATAAGTTGTACTGTTAATCATACATCTTATCAATATGGCAGACAAAAATATTTAACATTATAGTATGAACAAATGATAGGAATGGAACATAAATCATTATGTTGTATAACATAAAAAGATTACACATTTAAATGATATAGACTAATGGAGTTTTTAGCTATAACGGATCTTGACAGTTAAAGCCTCTATTTTGTAAGCTATTTTAAAAAATAGCTGTTAGTTCTGAAATGACAATGGGTTAGCATAATTTATGATGAAATAAATGTAAAGTGAAAATTGTTCGTTACAGCCTCGATCACTTTGGAATTGAGTTTCTCTGTTTGTGTTGTTTAGAAAAAAAGAATAAATTGTTGTGTAGAAAATGAACATGGTTTTTTAATTAATATGTGATTTATTATACCTTTTAGGGAAAAATAGAGAAATAAATTATCTACAAAAAAATAATTTAAACAATCAATCAATTATGATAGACAATTATGTTATATGATTAATTAATGAAAACAGAAAATGGAAGGGCATAGAAATATAAGTTGATGCGTATTGTTTCCATGTTAAAATTAAACCACCTTCAAGAATGAATGATGTGATATAGTCTGCCTTTTAATATGTATACAAGCGATTCATTTTCAATAAATGATCTAATATGATTTACTTAAAAAATTGTGTTTTACATATACGTTATCAAATTAAAATAAATTCCTAGATAGATAAATATTCAACTAGTTTAATGTGTGGTATCAGCACATTTGGTGCATTATTACCTAGGATATTAATAGTTATATATTTTTGCACCTCCATTTTGAATTTCAAACCCTCATATTCTCTTTCACTATATTTGTTCTTTCTCTCATCTTCATTTTTGCCCTTATTCTTCTCTCTTGCATTATTGTTTTGTTATGTACATTCTTCTTCTGCCGGAAATATATATGGCATATATTTTTTCGTTGCGTTCATTTGCAGTCAATATCACTGGTCAGAAGAGACATGCATGATGACTAGGTTTAACAATAATTACCAAAACTAGGAAAAAGGTGGTACTAACAAAGCATGCAAATTAGCATTATCCATCAGTCCAATTCAAGGGAATTGTAATAATTTTAACATGAGTGTTATTTGTTTTTGCTTATATTCATCGTACACTACGAGAAAAGTGTCATATACCTACGGTAATTTTGAGGTACGCATATACAAATTATATGTATAGCTAGCATATAGGCACTGGTAATGTCATTATAAATTTTAGGGACATATTAATAACGTGGGTATAAATAGTATATACCTGCACTTTTAATTTACTGTCATTAGAACAAATTCTTTTAATGTGGGTATAAAACCTATATATCTCCACACTCATTTTTTTGTGACTATACAATAATTTGACACTAGATATTAAAGATTTATACCTGCTCTTATTTTGTTATGACAATACATATTTGTTGCAGCCATAAAATTGTTTTTCCTTTTACCATTAGTAATGCCAATCTGAAAAACAAAATTGCATCTAAACCTTGACAAGTGGTCCCTCCTTTTTTTTTTGGTTTTTATTTGTTCCTATTGACTCCCGCGAAAACGTTACCAATGTTCCCTCCTTTTTTCTCTGTTGCTGTTGACTCCACAGAGAATGGAGGAATTGATGCATTGCGTCGCATCGGATCTCTAGCAATGTGCTGAAGTAGTGGTTTGTTCCTGTTCATGACGAAAGCCATGCTGCGCCTACTCGCTTCTCGTGCTCAGTAGCGCTCCTATCCCGAGAGAAGAAACGGTGAAAAACTGCCGCCAGGCGGCGCGTCGTTGGTTTGCACAGGCAAGTTCATTTGTTCGTTCGTAGGTGATCCTCAACCGCTAAGCTTCTTCTCCTTCGATGGTGAATCTAAGGCCTTCGCATTGTTTTGTTCGTTTGGGCGGAGATTCATCGAATTTAAGCCATTAATTCAAGTGGTGGCGGGTGAAAATAATCCAATAATGGTTTTGGTGCAATTGTTGCATCCAAGTTGGTCGCTTTATCCCTTGTTATGTAGTTTACCTTTTTTGGAACATATTCAATTTTTCTCAATTACTAATTTCTTTTTTTTCTCCAATTGCATGTATTGCTGGGTTGTTTTATTATAGGGTTTGGGGATCATGCCAGAAGAGGGTTCCATAAGCTGTGATTAGAGACACCTATTTTATTTGTAACAAAAACATAAAAATTAAGTCAAGTTCTTGTGGTCCATTATACAATTTTTGTGGTAGGATTTCTTGTTTATTAGTTTAGTGCTGGATTTTATTTTTATTTGAAGTTATTTCATGCGACATTTGGTTTTTTGAGCGACGATTATGTGAAATTTTTGTGTGTAGTTAGTGATTACTATTAAATGAAAGTGCTGCGTGTCATGCACTTTAGAACTCATTGTGAACTTTTGTTCTGTAATGTGGGTGCTGGGGATTGTTATTAGTAGGAAATGGGGAAAACAGATGTGCTTATTGTCTAATGGTGAGCTTTTTCAAGAGCGGTTACTTCATCTTCTGTATGTTGTAGCCCTTTATAGCTGGGATGCCGAATGTGGTCAACTTTGGAGGTCAAATTTGCCTGCATGTTGCAGAAATTCTGTGCCACATCATGGTATACGGTGCTATTGGTTACATACAATTGAATTGAGTATTTATTCCCCTCTGTTTTCAACGCGTTACTCGGATTATTTTGTTTGTTACAGAAGAATATTTTAGGCAAACAAATAGAGTATTCAAATCACTAATCTTGTTTTAATTGTTTCATGTGATCAGCAGAAGTATGCACCCGAACGGACAAAATTTGGCAATCGTAATATTCAGCCCTCCAACCTTGATCCTTTTCACTCTCAGGTGAATTTTGTTTTTGCTTATGTATATCCAAACTACTTAAAACAAAAACTTGTGCAATTTGGGGACAATGTTATCTCGTATGTGAATAATTGAATATCCATTGGGAAGCAACAATATATATTGATGTTTACAATAGATTGCTTTGTCTTATGTTTTTGGTTTCCAATATCCTTATGTTGTTGCCCTATTGTGGGAGTTCCTGCTGCATATTTCTTATGTCCATGTTAGTTGAATTTGTCTTATCTCATACACTATTATGTCTATCATAGATCCTTCAAATACGAAACAAGTGTTCTAGTTCTTAGTCCTATTCTATTCATTTTCTTCTTTACATATCTTCAATTGTACCACTCTGGTGGATTGTAGACATTGGATGAGTGCTCCAACAAACAGCTATTGCAAATAATACATTCGAGGGGTTAATGAGTTTCTTCAATTTGCATGTTCTAATTTACACATTGCTGGAAATGGCTTTTGTCCTTGCAATAAGTGTGCCAACACTCACCTTAAGAGTAGATCAAATTATTAGTGTCAACCTCTACATATACGGGATGAGCAGATTCTTCCAGAGCTGACGCCTTTGTTAATTTCTTGATGGAGAATTTTCCATTTGGAACTGCCATTGTTGCACTATGAGTTAACTCGCTACTTTCATTGATGGTCTTCGCATTTGCTTTTTTAGCACAATGGTTTGGAGAATGACGTTGAAAATTAAGCATTTGCTAGGAATTACAACTTTTATCAAAATGAACCGTGGATACCCACAGCTATTTCACTGTCAAGCCTTGGTTTTAGGATTTTGCCGTACATGCATATAGTTTAGTATATTTTCTTGTGTAATCACTTTGGCTAAATGGTTAGATGGGTTTTAACAGTGCAATCAGGGCTACAATTGAATTCTCAACGGCATCCTCCCAAATTAATGGGTTTTTGGTGGCACCATTGTTTATGGCATAATCTTTTATGTTCATTTCTGGCATTCAGAATTTGTTAACCATATTTTCTTGCGTCGATTGACATATTTTTTAAACCACTGGTTGGTAGCAAATCAGATAAGCTTTTACTCAGAGAGTAATTTTTCAAGGTTTTAGTACAGTTATTCTGTGATAATAATCCAATAATGCTGTCATCCCAAACTTATGCCATCATGATTTGAAGTGCGTAGCTGTAACTATATGCTCGCGAGTCAAGACTAGGTATGGAACCAAATTAACCATATCAATGTACGACCTTGTCGTAGGTCTGATTTCTATATATATGGACATGGCCATGATGCTCATGCAACTCCTTGCTACACATGCCTTTCACGATCACCATGACTATCTGCTGAAATCCATATAGGAACTGGATATGTGTAATTGTAGGCAAGTTAGATGAAAATTCAGGTTGGTTTCTGAATGCTTCATATCTTAACTCATTGCTCCACCTTGTGCCATGTATGTCATTTCTGTGCATATCTTGCCTATTAAATGGCAGCACTTTTGGGAACAATCCTAACATTATTATTATAAAATTTATGATGACTTGCAGTTGATATTAACAACTTCTATATATTGTTTTATTACTGCCACACATACTTATAATTTTGACGTTTGTTTTTTTTTTTTTTTCCGTAGGTTCCAGATGCTCCAAGTAAGCCAACTGATCAAAGCAATTAAAGGTCTCAAAGATCAGCAATTAAGACCTTCACCATAGTAAGTACTTAAGTTGTGCATAATTGCAAATACCTATAAAACAAGTATCGAGTTACAAATTTATATTATTAATACTCAAATTCTTTCATTCTAATATACCGGCCTTGGTGCCATTGAGAATATACCAAGGCTCAATATACTCGCTATGCTCTGTCCATTAGAAGATTTATTTTAATATTGTTCGGCCTTGTATAATTTTTTGTATCTGTGCCATTACCCCAAATGCAGCTATAGACTTCAGTGAGACTTATATTGCTTGCAAAAATGTATCTTCATGACAAGTACAAGGTTCTTACCATTTTGGAATAATTATTAGCAGCTTAAAATAACAATTACCAGCATAATTTGGTAAATTACCATCTCCGAATTGTGCATTTGAAGGTGAATTCTAATCATTTTACCACTTATGCCTTTGCTATTTGTTGGTTTTGGTCCTTAAAAAAGGCTACAGGTTAATGTATTCGTTTAATTAAGCTGCGTACATCTTATGGTATGTGGTTTTGTATTTTTATAAGAGATGTGCAGGATTACTAGCATTTTAAACAAATTGTTAGCGCATCTAACGAGATTTACTAGCAAATCATGCACTCACATACAACGTCGTTCAGTGTAATTGAACAGGGCTTGTACTTATTTTTTTTACTAGTGTTGTCTGTACTTTTTTATGTTGGTCCCAAAAAAATAAGTGCACGCTAACGAAGCCTTTTATCAAGTTGAGTAAAACCTCTGCGATTGGGGATAAAATGTTATAATATATCTGCCCCATTACCGCCATTAAGCACTATTTACCAGTGCTTCCTACAACATTTACAAGCAACTCATGCACATTTACTACCACATCAATGTGTACTTGATGAGGATTTGGATTTATCTTAGCACTACTGTTTGTTGTTTTTGTTGGTCTTGGGCCTACAAAAGGGCTACTACCAAAGTAAGCATCTATTTAAGTTGAGCGAGAATGGTATAAGTCCACACATGGGGTTAAAAATTAGAGTGTATTATAGTTGAGCTTGGAAAAAATCTTACGTCCCCAAAATAGTTCTTCTCTCTTCTCTCATTGAAGAAACTCTCCCACCTCCACTCTGCTTCTTCCTTTCTAGCCCAGACCAATGACGACAGTATCGGTCTCCACAAATCTTGAATCATTTACACATTATTTTTCTAAAAAATATTAAATACACAAGATTGTTGTGTGTTTGGTACTTTTTTTTATTCATCAAAAACTATACTTTGCTTCACGTTTGCTTTATTTGCAATCTGCATCTTGCTAAGCGATGTGTAACTACCAGAACCCATTTTTGCAATTTCTGTTCTTGATGTGGGTCTCATCAAGTTCTTCTTCCTCAATGGAGGTAACATTATAGCTCCCAATTCTCTTTGTTTTCCTTCTTATTTTTTCAAACCTTTCTCCATATGACGTGCTTTGTTAGTTGTATGGTTTGTTAATGTAATTGCTTGTGTGTTCTCATGGAAAATATCTAAGATTTAGCTTCCTCACTAATCTTGTTTTTGTAGTTTCTTTATTTTTTTTTTTTTGCTTGTGCTTGTCTTTTTCTTGGTTATGGGGTTAGAAGTTTGATTACTCTAATAGTGAATGAACTAGTATTCTTTTTTTTTTTTTGGTTCATGTCAAAAACAAAGAAAGATTTAATGTTGTAGCTTGTACTTTCTTAACAAAATGTTCAATGTATTTTGTTATAAAGAATTTTTATGGTCACACCCCACAACATAAATGGAATCAAAATTTTATAGAAGCTTAAGTGGTTAACAAGTTTTTACATTTCCAAGTTGAAACTACCTTGTAGGTCCTTCAGTAACATCATGTTAAAGTAGGTTGTCACATTCTTGATGTAGCAAAAAACTCATTAGTGTTGTGCTTGACAGGGTTGCTTTTCAAAGCTAGAGGTCTGCATCAACAAGCATTGAAATCATTTAGGAAATCATTAGACATTGAGCCAAACCATGTGCCAAGTTTGATATCCACATCATGTGTAATCATCCATCGTGGTGGGCAATCATCTTCAATTGTTAGAACTTATAAGGCTTGTCACTAATGGTATGAGTACTTTACATATTTGTTTCAATATGAACGCTATTGTGTTAACGTACAAACTAGTCCTATGAGAAACTTTCTTCCTTGAGTCTATTTTAAATTTTCCAAACCGAGTTCTTTAAAAAGCATCTATGTAAAAGTCCACAACTAATGAATAGTGTAGATTAGTTGTTATCTGCATATGTTGTTGATAATGAGAATTCATATATAGAGAATGATTTATGTTTTTTTATACCACGGGAATGGATAAGATACTTATAATGCAGCTTGAAATCTTCAAACTTGTTAAGTATTTCCAATGTAACAATCAGGGGTGTCTATGCAGGATGATCTATACATGTACTTACATGGACTTTTTGATTCACCATAAAAAATGTATTAAATGAGTCATGATATGTTATTGGAAGATTATCCAGTTATTTCCCAAGTGAAGTAGATGGCCCAAGAGCTGAAGCATACGTTTAAAGGATTGTTGAAGAGCAATATAGATGTGTATTTTTCTAATTTACTTGCTTTATGATTACCTTATTGAAGATGATTTATTTGATGGCACAATATTGATTGATGTCATCTAAGATATGTTGTAGTGAATGGTACACCCAGAAAATGTTGTGTTACCCGTTGTAAAATGATTACAATGCAATCAAGTATACCGTTGTTTTTTTTTATGTATATATAATGTATGAAATATTCATAAAAAAGTAACCTTCCTTTTGGTTCACAAATCCTTGGAGGAATTAAAGTTGAAGCTTCCAATCCCATATGTGTTACTCAGCCTATTAAAAGTCGCCCATAGTCTCTTGAATTTTCTTTTTTGTGGCAATTCGCACAACTAAGAATATGATAGCAGGGCTAAAGTGATTTGCATGTACATTGAAATTGACTGGTCCAAGAGCTGGTATCCTGCCATTATACCTTGGAGCTTTTTTTTGGGACCAATAGCAAGTAACTCTGCATGATATAAGTGGTAAAATGAATACAATTCCCCCTCAATTAGAATGACCATTGTTGGTAACTTGGCATACGATGCTGGTATGTTATGTAAAAAAGGGAGTAATCCTATAAGTCTTTAACTATTTTTTTCGCCAATCCCATAATGCTTACTCAACTTAATTAAAGTCTTGCACATCCTATACAACTTTTGTGGTTCAATATGAACAAATAAAAATGACACCAGTGCTAAAACTATATGAATTCCCCTAAATTGGGCTGCCTATTTCTAGTAATTTAAAACTTTACGCTGGTAACATAAATTCCAATGCGCTGGTAATCATGTTGAACAGTTAGTAATCTTATAGGTCTCTTTAAATTTATTTTTTTTTTTCAATCCCATACATCTTACTCAGCTTGCTTATGTTTGGTGTAGGCTTTTTTGGGACCAATACCAACAATGCGAAAGACACTAATGCTAAAATGATTATAATTCCCCTTGAATTTGATTGACAGATGCTCGTAATTTCAATATCGTTGCCGCTAACTTTTTTTGAAAGAGCCGATAATTTTGGGAAAAAGCTGATTAACATACAGGTCTCATCACATTCCTGTTCTTACTCCCATAACATTTACTTAACATAATTAAAGGCTTCCTTTGCCAGTAACGAATTTGTGGGACAAATACCAACAAATTACAAATAACGCTAGTGCTAAATTTGGAAGAATTCCCCTTCAATTGCGCCAACATATACTGTTAAATTTCCAGTAACTAATTTTTAAAGTACTACAAATTTTTGCAAAACATTTGGTAATCCCTCAAGTTTTTTCAATCCCATTAATTGCACTGTTTATCACTGATAGTATTGACTATTTTACTAGTAATACTTTTTCCAAAAAGGCTGGTAATTATGGGAAAAAGCTTGTATTTATGTAGATATCTTCAAAATATTTGGTTCCCAATCCCATGAGTATTGATCAACTTAATTAAAGTTTTCCATAGCATGTATCTCTTCTTTGGGACCACTTCCAACAAAGACACATTAGTGTTAAAATGCATTACTAGCAGAATATGTCCAATTACTTGCACTGCCAGTCCAAGTAAGGGAAGTTCTAATTATTGTAACACTAGTATCATTTTTCTTTGTCCGTATTGGTCCCAAAAAAGAGATTCATGTTATATATCATTTTAATTAAGTTCAGCAACACTCATGGGATTGGGGAAAATGTTTTTTCGAAGACACGTGCATGAATACTAGCATTTTCACAGAATTACTAGTATTTTGAAATGATATTACTAGCAGAATATGGTAAATTACTAGCACTGGGTACTCCAATTAAGGGAAATTGTAACCATTGAACCAATAGTTGAAATTTTTCTTTATTGCTCTTGGTCCCAAAAAAGAGATACAATCTATGGAAAACTTTAATCAAGTTGAGCAATACTCATGGGATTGCGAAGAAAATTTTTTTAAGACGTTTACAAGGATACTAGCTTTTTCACATAATTACTAGCTTTTTTCAGTAGTAGTTACCAGTAAAATCGGACAAGTTATCAGCGTTGAACACTCCAATTAAGAGGAATTCTAGTCGTTTTAACACTAGTGTCATTTTTCTTTGTTGATATTGGTCCTAATAGAGGGATACAGGCTATGGAACACTGTAATTAACTTGAGGAATACTTATGCGACTGGAAAATAAAATTTCGAAGACACCTTTAGCATTTTACTAACTTTTTCATTTTCTTATCAGTGTTTTAAAAGGAAATTACTAGCACAATTTGCCAAACTACTACCGACTTTGCAAAGAATTATGAGCATATGATGTAAAATTACTAGTGATTTTGAGTATTTAGCATAGAGTATGCTAGTATGCGGAAACGAGTAACTTTTTGACTCTAAAACCAAAGCATATGCCTGGACCTTAAATTGTGAGAAGCTAAAATCCCATTAATGTTTGATTACAAGTTTTTCTTTGGATGTGGAAAGAAAGCAGTTGGTGGAAAAAAAAATCTATTGACATCAACAATAGTTAGGTTGGTCCCAAATAAGGGTTATAAGGTAAGGAAGCCATTAAATAAGATGAGGAAGACTAATGTGATGCAAAAAATATTGATTTTGAAGAGACTTGCTTCGTCATAGCATATTTTAACAATTACTAGCACTTTCACCTAAAACGCCAGGTATAGTGGCATGATATCAGCTGTAACAAGTTATCTTCAATATGCACACTAATCACTTCAGTTCAGCTATCATATGTTTATGTGCGAATTGACCCCGAAAAAAGTTCAAGACATTATGGGAGCCTTTTAGTTGCCTGAGTATGATTTATGGGACTGCAAGCTTCACCTTCAACTTGTCTAAAGACTTATGAAGTAAGAATAACTGTAAATATCCATATTTCTTTATACGTTATATGTACATAAACCAAAGCAATGATATAGTTGATTGCATAATTCTCACGTTTACAATAGCTAACTCAAGATTTTATTGCTGTAACATTCACTACATCCCATCTTAGATAACAGCAATCAATAATATGCCATCAAATAAACCATTTTCAATAGGGCAATCATAGGGCTAACAAATTCCAAACATACACAGCGTAATAGCATTTTGTTCACTCCAACATTCCAAATATATACAACTTGAATTTTCTTTGTCAACTATATGATCCACCTATCCTATATGAAAACAATCAAGTTGCTACCTATTCTGTACACCAATATAGGTTGCTGCTCCTTTCCATTGAACACCAGCTGCTTAAAATTACATGTTGTCCTTCATCTCAGCTCTCCTTTGCATTGCATGTCCAGCTTCATTACATATTAGGGTATCCATTACCTTATCCATGTCCTAGAAAGTCACGAACATGAAGTTGCTAATGTCTTAGCTTTCCTGCTTGCATACTAACGGATTGCAATGTAAAAACATTTCTACATCCACTTTTTTTTTTTAACTCATACTTAGCAACTATTTAAAAGTGCTCAACACAAAGGTCATAACAACCGTTAACCATGCAACAAAAGCCACAATACAGTAGGAAACATAGACAAACATGCATATGAACTCTCAACTCATAATTTAAAGCTAGAACTTTCCTACTACTCTGTCTGTAGACCTTTTTAAAGTGTCACAAAGTGAACATGATTCTTTATATACGTGCTGATTGCCTTTTAAGTATTCTTGACGCTTGCTCTAAATGAATGGATACTTACATTTAGTCATTACTAAAATCTTTAAGGCACATGTGCAGCATCCCATTACTTTGTTAGTATTGACATGAGTTAACACCTACATATAAGGTCACACTACGAAAAACCAAACACAATTAATAAAGATGGAATCGAGACTCTTCGCGCAAGTCCCCTACTTTATAATGGAATTGAAAATGTTAGCAACGTACACCGACGTTTGCTTTCTCCATGGCACCCAAACTTACCATCAACAATATCCAAAAAGGACTGAAAATAGCTATGGAACTAATCCATTCTTGTAACTATCGAGCAATAACCGGCCAGCAACAATAATTTCTTTGAACCATTATAACAAACCTGTGCAATTATGTGCACTGTTGCATTGACAGCATTCCGAGCTGAAAGTACTCAGCAAAGTGGAAGCAGATTAAAAAAAGAGGGGCAACTGATAGTCATTAGTAATAGCGACGGCGCTAACAACATAATAAAAGTTCTAGTTTTTACCTCATAATCACAGGGGTAGTGGATTGTCTATATTTTCCTCCTTGGCCTTAAATGGCTTGTAGTGTAAGGGGTTAGTTTATGCGGCCCCGGCTTTCATTTCCTTTGATATGTCTTCTGCTTAACCCGTGTTACAATGTTGGATGTAGGTTTGCTTGTCTCTCCAGTTGCTTGATCTCCATTCTTGATTGCATTTTCACTAACATCTGTTAACAGCAACCGGCACTGCTATGTGGTTAATGGCTAATTCCTACGTAGCCACTATACCTACATTTTCTGTATACATATACACAAACCTATGTCATTACATTGACTGTTCTCCCTCTCTTCATTGGCTTCATGAAATAAACAAGGGGTGTGAGTTTCAAACGGAGGAGATGAGGCTGTTCCATAGCATGGCATACCAACAGCAGATGGAGAAGGGGCTGGTATTAGCACATCAAGGTGCCTTGCTTTGCACACATTTTCTCTTTGTTGATTGTTGGCATCCAACACCCAATTTATTAACAAGTGCCGCCGAATGGCAGCAACCTCTTCCTGTATACATTATGCATTTAAATTTAGAGCAAAGACTTTGGTAATAATGGTTAATGCAGCACAGCAAGAAGGCAATAGGGGGTCTCACCTCAGTCCATGTAGGCATGGTATAATCTCCTTCGTAGGTAACATCAGCATCCCATAGCTCCATATATTTTATGGTGTGCACACCGCAATGATCAGATGCAAAACATAGAAGCATCAATACGCTTTTAAAGTTACATGAAATCATAGACTTATGGGAGAAACAAGAAAACTAAAGTGTGGACTATGGAACACCTAGACATACTCACCCATTATGTTGTTTTGGCACCTGTGCATACTCAATCTCTAGCTGTCCATCAGTAGTGGCCAAGTTCTTATCAAGCAATGGCCATATCTCCTCAAAGCGTTTGGCCTACATGATTGAAATACCATTAAACTTTAGAATTCACCTAAATATGTCACAGCAAAGCTGATTACTAGGCAATACATATACTTATCCGCACTGTCAACTTATCCAAAAGGGCCATATTGCCCGTGTGCCCCATGCCCAAAGAATCTAGCACATATAGCTTCAACTTCCTCCGGTGCATCACATAGCACCACCAATGCCCCCCATACACGACTGTTGCAAATATCTACAGGTAAACTTCATTTGCATTAGTCCTTTGCCACTTTGCTTAGAAAACATTTAGCGACCAAGTGTGTTGTGCACTACCATATCGCAATTTGCAATTCTTGGGTCATTAACAGGAAAAAAGTGGGGTAACTCAACCCATGGCACATGCTTATTCTTCATGAAATCCTTGAGACCCGCCTTTACAGCATCCTGCAGTTATAGGAAATCTTTAGGCCAGTATGACATCCTTAGGCATATATTGGTACCAATATAATAGGGGAAAGTGCAATCACCATGAAGTATGAAGATAGACAGTAACGAGACTTTGCAGTTGTGCCAATGTTTGTATTATTGAAGACGGTACTAGCCAAGCTAACAACCTAAGAAGGTGAGCAAGATGTGTCACCAAAAAGATTCCTTCAAGTTAATGCAAGTTTTTCAGCATGTCAATGCCTATTGTGTCAAGTGCACCATACATTGTTACCAAGTTGTCACCTGCGTCCCATAGACATCGTGTCAACACGATTCAAGAAGTACCCGCACATTGAAACGAGCACTCTAAAGCAGAAACAAAGCTTTGTTAATGAAGGATATGACAGTTTGCTTCTTTGCCCTTACATACGGCCAGTATATGCCATATCTTTATTGAAAACATAAATGTATACTTACTCTTGTTGTGCTTTTGGTTCACTTCACTTCCTGGTACAATACTCATATAAGGCATTGAGTGCCTTTGTTTGATCAGGTACTTCATCCGTGGGGCCACCAGGAGTGGGCCTAAGTCCTCCATGATCTTCTTCTATATTCTCATCTTCATCCGCTGTGCGGTCACCTGGTTTCAAACTTGAGTTTGCCATTTGTGAGCTTGAAACTTCCTTGGCAGAATGTGGCATTCCCTTTTCCTCCAAATCACCCATCCTCGAATTTGAACACATCACAACACGATTAGCTGCTATAGCAGCTTCTTCTTGTGCCTTATACATTCTAATGCTCTCCACAACCAAGTTTCTAAACAACTACATGTAAACAGATACTAAAACATTACTTTCCGTCCAATTAAACAACACTGCCACACAATAAGCTGTTAACTGGAGTTACAGCAATGGAGAATCCCATTAACCCAATCATACATGTACTATACCTCAGTTTGAAAATTCTCTCTCAACCACACTAGGTCAATAAGATTGTGTTCATCCTTTGCTTGGTGCAATATGCCCTGTTGAACAATTACTTCATGAGTAATTCCAAATAGATTATCTTGTCATACCAAGCATGCTATACATAAAAGTATTGTTATCATTATGTCTGTTGAATTAAAGATATTTTAATGGACTATACTCACTTGTGGTGAAAATTGTCAGTGTTTACATCAGATTTTGCAAATAATCAGCAATGCAAAAATTAATGTATTTGTAACTATGTTACAGATCGCCGAAAATACTTGCTTCTCTACATAATTTGAAAATGGAGACTGTGATAGAAGAGAAAGTATTATTGTCAAAACACAGAAGTACTTTTCAAGACAAATAAAACCAAGGGTTGGCTTTTTAATATGACAAGTATTTAGCCCTATGCACTATAACCAC
This sequence comes from Dalbergia cultrata, assembly GCA_031216105.1. NCBI lineage: Eukaryota > Viridiplantae > Streptophyta > Magnoliopsida > Fabales > Fabaceae > Dalbergia > Dalbergia cultrata. The sequence goes on along the minus strand of CM062353.1, from coordinate 19,932,865 downwards.
TGTACTCCCTTTTCTTCTTCAATCTGAAAAAAGGAAGTAGCGCTCCTCCTCTGCAACTTTCTTTCAATCTTGGTGTGAAAATTCTATGCTAGTGATTGGCAAAGTCATTGGTTCTTCAAAGGTAACATCAAATTTATTGTATGTCTCTTTACTTTATTCTACAAGTATATGGTTTCTTTTATTTGGGAAAAAGCCCTATTTGCTCTTGTTAAGTTACCAGGGTGAATGCATAAGTAGCTTCTTTTTCATGTCCTTATTTAACTCCTAAGGCTTGGATCCCCTATAAGGGTGAACAATGGGTCAGTGTTAAAACCTAAACTCGATTAATAGTTTTGTTTTTTGTATGATGTCATCATTGACATGCTATGGTCTTTTAACCTCTCGAACACCTTGTACAATTCTTCCTTATATTTTATATTTGGGTGTGCTTTAGGTGTTGAAGTTATAATAAGTGCTATTCACAATAAAAGGAAACTGTGCATGACATAACACTACATAACCATTAAATTGTAACATATACAATAGGGGCCTTTTGTCCGTACACATGTTTATTGCATATGTCTGCTACCAATATTTATTGACAAACAATAATCTCTGTTTGTATTGTCACAGGCCAAAATCCTATAATTTCTTAATTCACCTTTTAAGATGACTACTAGCTTTTTTGTTAGATACAGCCAAACACGCATGGCAGCCGATTTTCACAAAAAATCAGTTTAAACACGGAAAAATTTTCCATATTGTATCAGATTAACTTGTTTGAAAATCTTAACCAAACTCACTCAAAATCTATGACATTCTTGGTGACATATACTTACAGGTAACTTGGACCTACAGACACAAGTCCCCATGTTCGCATATATGGACATAGTTCATACTTACCAGCACATTGATCTTCTCTTCACGAATCCGCTTTTCTAGGTTGGCATCATCCCAGTATTGAACCAAAGGACATTCTATGTTCGCATCAGTCATGCCAAGTGGACGCATATGAAAATACACTATCTGAAGCAATGCAAGATAAAACTGTTAGTAGCGCAACTACTTTTAATTTACTTAGGCAATGGGCCATAATTATATACCAAACAAGTGCAAATGTGTACCCCCTTCGTACACTATACCCACTATTTGCCCTCACCTTAAGCAAGAAGACGCACCCTCCTATCCCTGCCATTTTATTCTTTTATTGGCGAGCCTTATAAGATTTCAACTGCCTTACCAGCCACTTGAACACGAATAGGCTCCAGTTGTACTTTTCTATGTTCTGAATATCAACAACAGATCCCAAGAGGCTTGCACAAGGCGCCATCTTAAGGGTTGGGCACAAGAAACATGACAACGCATGCAAGATGAATGCGCGTCTAAATTGGTCATCGACTCTGCCTTCGCCGATAATCTGGCATAGCTGGACATCTTTAATTCCGTCGAATTCTCGCAACAAAGCTCGTTCATCCGTGGTTACACATTCAGGAATTTCCAAACCTAATGCATTGGGAATATCAAAATTATCACTTCCAAAGCAGATTTTGTGTAACACCTAAACCAGAATAACATATTCAATTTGCACGGAAAAGGTCAATCATGCCATTTGTCAGAAATATTCCCTAAACGTGACAGCTCCTAAAGTGGGTACTATGCTACTGACATTGTGGTAGGGACACTTGCTTTGTATGACCAATATGGAAAAAACATTACCTTTTTCTGGTAGGCCGAACACATTTCCTACATCATGATAGCTGAGTTGAATCTCGTCACCCTTAGCAAGTATGCAGAGGTGCCGTAAATCTAAGCACTTGACCAGCTTTAAGCACACCCTCCTGTCAAGTCTTGTGCATTTGACCTGCAGAAGGCCTCCAAAACCCATCTGTACAACCGCGTTGCGTTGCTCTTGTGTCAATATCTTACAAATCGTTTGTAAACGATTCGGTGAGCAGCGACAAAGGAATACAGCCTATATGCATGGACAAGCTGTAACCCATCAATAAACATGCAGTTACTATGAATGACAGAGGAAAAAAATAAAAATTAGTACATACTCGACCAGATTTTTTCCTTTTTTGGTGACTACACATGTTGCCACCTTTCATTTGGCAATTTTCCGTGGAAACCTTCCCAGATTGTTTCTTGATTTTACCGTGTCGAAGCTTCCCTGGTTTCTTTTTGCTGTCCTTCCGTGAGTTTCCAGGCATGTCAACACTGTTGGACATCCCTACATCACCACTACTGCCATCACTACACCCACCCTGAGCTATATAAAATAGATTGTGATTAAATATTTGAGTCGACTATTGTTTTGCATATCAGAAAGGTGTATTTATATAGGCAAGCCATTCTCACCATGAGTGCTTGGCTCAGGGTCATAGTCCTCATCTGATCCTAAGCTTATGGACTCGTCATCCACAAGTGGAACTGAGCATTTAAAACCCAGGCACTGTCTCAATACATGTCATACCCAATCCGCAGGTATAAAATAATGAAATTTAGGCTTCTAAAGTATGGTTGCACTTAGAAGACATTAAATCTTGGGTATCATAGAAAGACATACCACATACAGACGGTGAGATATGCCGTTTTCCTCGCACCATTTCGTATGCAGACAAGAATGGCAGTAAACACACGTTTCCTAAAACCAGAATAGCTATGACAAAAAAAAATACGAAAACCGTCAAATAAAACAAGCCTATTTTATGGTCTTTTCTCCATAGCAGCCTAATTCTAAACCAAGTAGACACAAAAAACAATGGGATAGCTGGGCATTGCGCTATGAGTTTTATATCATCACCTTAATTTTGTAAGTCTAACCACTGACAATGTAAGCATGCATGTATCACTATCAAACTCCAAATGTGACCTCGTAAGCATTTAAAGATTCTACTGACAGACAAACAAACACGGTTATGCGCTGCCCAATGTGCACAAGTCGACGCCATCAGCTTAGCAACCTCCCACAAACATGACATGTATGCAAGGGTTTAATGGCATTTTCAGGTATTCGCTAAGATATCTGATACCCATCCACCCCCAATAAAATATAATACCTAATCGTACAATGCATAAATACCCACACATACACATAGAAAAACCAGAAACATGGAACAACCGTACTCTCTGGCCGAGCCTGCGAAAGGGAAACCCATACCTTGAGCTTGCCGGACACGGGAACCGGGAGCTTGCGCAGCAGACAGAGGTCGACTAAAGGCACCGGCGTTCAACAGGCGAGAGGTTTAAGGCCGCAGACAGTAAGATTCACTGACGGGCAACGAAGGTCGACCTTCACCGATGGTGGACGACGCAAATGTTCAGCGAGGGATACCGTCAGATAGCAATTGAAAATGCAGGGTTGAAGGATGAAAGGTGGTTTCCAGCGACCTTCAGGAACTTGGGGTTTGACGGGCTTTACTTTTTTTGTGAGAAGCAGAACGTGCTAGGTTTGAGAGTGGGAGGGAAATACAAGCGGGGGATGGAATTAAGTAAATTGAAACAGAAAAATTAGGGATCCACTATGGTGTTCCCTTTTTACCTTCACCATGACTGCACCTGCGTCCTAGTTGATGCAGTTGTTGTGCATGCAACCACCACTAATACTTGAGTCCATCACTCATCCCAAACCCAGTAGATTTACGCCAACCAAAACAGAGAATTAGACACCTCAAAAACATGCATCACGAAGTTCTTAATGGATTTGCTTTTGGCAGCGACCGTTTCACTACTAAGCATGGAAGGTAAGAAAACTAATACATGCTTTTTAAACTGTTGCAATTAAAAATATTAAATCGTCAGCATTGCAGCCTTTTGACAGCTAAACCATAAAGATACTAGTTGTAGCACAATGATAGTAGTTTCAGCACCATAAAGATTGATCTCCAATTAGAATATATTGGAATTTAACAATGAGCAACTTGGATATGTACAATAGCCAAAATAAATAAGCAAGTATAATGAAAATTACTAGTTGGTCCTCCAATGTTGACCACGAGCAAGGGTCTTGGAACATTTTCAAACACATCATGCCATGTAATGGCAGCACTATGAAGTGAACCAAAATCTGTTTGATGAAGGGCTCCCATGATGAGAAATTGAATTTTAATTAGCACATATTCAATCCTCATCAACAGACAGTGGTAACTTATAGTTTCAAAGCTCAAACCATTTCACCAAAAGCAATCACCACCTTAACAGCAACATTCGTATCACCTATACGTACTAAACCTATCACTTCAAATTGAGGGTACACAATGTAACCATGTCCACTACACTCTTTAATCTTACCTGCGTGATATGGACTTTAGCTTTTGTTCTTAGCAAATCTCCCTGATCCCATTTTCCACGTTGGTCTATATCAGCTTCAATAACAAAAGAACCAAGAGACTTCTTTTACTACCTTCACCAAAAGAACAAGAATTAAAATTCAAAAACCGTGAATATTAGAAGACTGGAGACCTAGCATAACTAAAAAGACATGGATTGACCAATGCTGGTAAAATCAATAACACACTGCTAATACAACTAGATTTAGCTCTGTCGACTATGCAAAGCTGTACGACAAAGAGCTTAGCAACCTAACAAGAACATCAATGACTCCGTGGTGGAAAGGTTTATATCTGATTTGGCAATCGACAGTATTTAACATGAAAGATAACATTTGTCAATTGCAGAAATTCATAATATTCTTTAGACGTTTATTCATTCTCCGAAACTGAGATCTGCAATGCGAGAATAAAAGGTTACCATACTTAAAGCATCAAATTGCAAATCAACTCCTACAGCATGCCAATTTTATTTCATTATTTACACAGTCAATCGAAAGGGTCATATAAAGAAGAAACCCTGTTAGAGGTTTCATAAGGTGCCAAGGGGAGGGACATTCATAAATTTAACATCATGTCCTTCTATCATTATTATTATTAGAAAAAAAAATACGCCAGAGTTCTCTGTGAGGTAAATCAAGCTATTTTAGCTGTACTTATTTCATTTCAACTACTTCTGAGTGCTTTTGAAGGATCATACTTCAGAAAAACACATTTATTATGGACAAATGAAGAAAATTACATATAATCAACAACAGATTGGAGCAAACGAATAAACTGCTATGAAGTCACCGAGTAATGCTGAGGAAAACAAAGTCCCATACGATACATGAAGATGGAAAAAAATGTTTTCTCCACAATGTGCAAAAAAATGAAGGACTCATCTTTAGAGCATAGCACCAGGTACTTACAAAACAACTGAAACTTATATTATTCCTCAGTTGATATACAGCAATGAAATTCAGCATAGAAACCCAGAAAATTGTAGTAGGCATTGCCTAATGGAGTGCTACATGAGAGAATAGCATCTTTCATTGAATTAAACAATTTACCCCATGGAAATGTTTGGTTTTTGGATGCAAATATGGTGGACAATTTGATGGGTGCATCTCGGGTACTTTTATTCATGAAAATATTGATGAAAAGTTAGGTGTTCGCATTTCTTGGAATACAACACATATCACAACGTCACAACAACCAGTATTCTACATATCAATTGTACTAATTTCAGTACATTAGTAATATGCGAACTTACATGTTCATAACCTGTAAAAGGCCTTGGAAGTCCCCTATCTGTGCAATGATTTCTGGAATTCTACAAAGTTCCATATGCAATGCGCAACTCCCATAACAGAAAAGGCTTCTTGCTCTGTTACTAAATCAGACTAGCATAAATTAAAATGTGTGTATAAAGAGATATCACATACGAGAATCAAGAGGCAGCAAAATTAAATTTTCAATAAAAGCATACACAGGTAAGGTAACTAAAATTAATCGAATCAAATAACTACTTTTGCCTAGCTTACCCAGTGCTATAAGCTTCACTTATCATGGTACTGGAATCTCATGTCACATTGGTTGCTTCAGCCCACCGTAGATGGCCGATATATGGGTTTGGATGGAAAAATTGTGAGTTACTGTCAGCGATTAAGCAGTTACTATCTGTTACAACATTTATTAAAAGATGTAAATATTTTCCTACGCAATAGTTGCCTTTGAAAAAATACTAAATTTGTGCAGGTCGTTCATAGTTCCTGTTCATTGCATGCCTTTCTCAAGTGTTGCTAGTTCCATACCTACTGTACCAATAATTGTGCATACCAGCTTATTCAAATATTATCACCCCGTGTTTGTAGCAAAGGACATTACCTAACAACATAGTATAAAAGCCAAAGACGGCCAACTGATATGGCTTTCTCTAACAGCATAGCCCGTCAACCCATTACACAGAATTAAATTTACATACGTATAGAAGTTCACCAACAGATATGCATAGCAGTTCTTCTAATCCAGACTTGAGCAAGCATTTCATATGATGTCAATGGGAGTCATATTACAACAAAGTATGGCGCATACACACACTGCTTAATGGTCTATACTTCCAAGAAAAACCGGCACAAAGCTTTATCCAATTGCAGACTATACACAGATCCATAGTTAGTTAGAATTCCCACATATGTCATGTGAGGGGAAAAAAAAGCATCATTACATAGCTGCAAAAAAAACCCACATGTGCAGCAGGTTAGTCATGCCTGAACATGCTGATCTGCAATCATGGTTGAACAGAAAAAAACACAAAGCCCATAAAACCCACCGCTCCAAAACAAACCTTCGTGAAGCCCACTCCTACCCGCCAAAAGCAACTTCAATCCCATTGCCTCCAACCTTCACTTAGAGAGTTAAATTCCTGCAACCAGCAGTGTGGTGTAAGTAAAAAATAGTTAAACAAAGGTTGCAGATATCGTCCAACTGGATTTCCTATGCATATGTTAAAATATTATTGTCATTTACCGGATAAGCTTCACTACACTCTTCGTCGGTCCTGACATCAGGATCACTTTCATCATCCTCGCTTTCTACATTCAATCCAATTGCATATTCGTGACCATGTAATTCTTGGGACCATAGTGGGCAGCTCCTGCTATTGTGGCCCTCGTTACGGCGTGTTGCACATCGCTGAATGCGCTTGAATCGACCTGCACGACATTGGCAAGTTTTTCCACATCCTTTGTACCTAACACGAGTTGGATCTCTAACATTTACACCAGGAATTCGACCACGTCCTTCATCCTCTTCATCTATCGTTCGGAGCTTTGCTCGCAAAGATGCTCTTTCATTTCCAAGTCTCTCCTTCACTTCGTAATAAGCTTCAAAGGACTGGCAGGCTAGCTGGCACAGATCGCGACAATCGTCAAGCATGGACGCATACATACTCATGAATCCATATTCCGTTATTTTTCTCCCAACATCTACTTGCTTTCTGACTGATTCCTTTGCCTTCTTTGTCCACCTATCTAGAATAACGCATTTTGGTAACTCTGTGATATCCAAGTATACCATCACACAAACAATGTGAGCACATGGAATACCTAATGATTCCATTCGTAGGCAAGAACACCTAAACTCCATATCCTTTGGATAGAAAAGCACACGAAACATTTTCGTTGGTTGGCAGTAACGAGTAACACCACAAATGCGACCACTGGATGTTTGCTTATGTCCAACAACCTTAATAGTACTTGACATCATTAACACCTCTCAAAACACATGAAAAACCTCCCTCGTGTACACAGTATGTCCATACCGCTCCAGAGCTTCTAATTTTGTCTGCATTATGGGTTCTCCATAGCATGATCGGTAATCAGCCTCAACCTCTTTACTACGCATAAACTCCAAATAACGCTGGAAATGTTCAATAAATTCAATCAAATTGTAACCGCAATTTATGTACTTTCCAATCTGCATATGCAATGCTTCACACCTCGATGTTGTCCGCAAACCGGCAAAAAACTTGCCCCTTATGTGTGCGTTAGCCCACATTCCCTTCTTCTGATACAACTCTACTTTTAGCAGTTTTCTTCCAATCTGAATTCTGAAACAACTGAGTCCCACTTCTCCTCAAACTCCTCAACTTCATAATCTCCCATCATACACTTTCTAAACTCCCTACAAAACTTGGGCTTTTTCACATTTGTGGTAGCATTGCGCAACAAATGCCAACTACATAGCCTATGATGGGCATCTGGAAATACTGTTCTTATGGAATTCCTCATAGCCAAGTCCCCGTCAGTTATCACAGACTTTGGACACTTTCCCTTCATTGCATCTACAAACTGACGCAAAAGCCAGACATAACTCTCTTCAGTTTCATCTGATAAAATTGCACACCCAAACACAACTGTGTGCATGTGATGATTGACTCCAGAGAAAACTACAACCGGACACTTATACTTGTTCCTACCGTAAGTTGCATCAAAACCCAGCACATCTCTAAATATCGAATAATCATGCTGACTACTACCATCACACCAAAACAAATGTTGCAATTTATCTAACGCGTCAACTATGTGCCTCCAAAACATCAAAGGATCTATCCTCCTTAGTTTTTCTAGATATCTAAATGCACCCTTTGCATCCCCATCTTGAAGTCTTTTTTGTTTTTCAAGTTCATTATACATGTCCTTTATCCCAAACCCTATCATATGGTATCCTCCAGACTAACTAGCAATAGACCCATATATTTTGGGTATACTTATTCCAGCTCGTCTCATACTATTCATCTGATCAATGTCCCCATCTTTCATAATCCTATGAGATTGCAACATTCCTATAAACCTTTGATTCAACAATTCATGGTTATGCTCTTCAGTGAAACTAGATACGTACCATTGACTTGTCTCAGAGTCATAATGTACCCTCATCTTGGCGTTGCACCCACACCTTGTATTTGTTCTCGCTTCTCTCTTATGCTCTGTCCTTTCCAGGTATTTCCTTTCACGCATTCCCTCCCGTGAGCATAAAAAGGTCTGCCATATTATCTCACCCTGGCAATTGCGACCAACCTTTGACCTTCTTATAGAGAACCCTCTAATTCTGCCATACTCATTGTAAAAATCATATGCCGCTTTCAAGTCACCAAAATAAAATTGCCTGACTTCATCAGCTGTCAGCGAATCAAACTCTATGTCCCCTAGGCATCCACTGCCATCAACAAACACATTACTTCTTGGTGCCATACTGCTATCTTCGCCAGGCATATTCTCAACCTCATTGTCTCTTAACGGTATGCCTTCCGTTGCCTACACATAATAAATTAAACCTTTATTACCACCAAATTCCATTTTAGAAAAATACTTCACTCAATAGTTTATACCCATTTATTTACTTGTGAAAAATTGTTTTCCAAATTGTTCGCAGATGCAGTCTCAGTCATCCCTTCCATTTCCCGCTTTTAGCTTTGAGACCTCCCCCTACAAAATAAACATTAATCTTAATTACTTAGCCACACATTCCAACTGCCTATTAACTACTTACTACTAACCATATGCCATTGGTTTTACCTACTTCCTACTTGCCTCTAACATGACATGATCACTAAGTTTTCTTGTACCAACACTTACCCCAATATTCACGTAACATAACACTCCACCCCAGTTTCAATCCACACTAGCACTTGTGTATGCCTTCTCACAGATAATTTCATTACAGTTTTCTAACATAGTCTTATGTTACACCTTTATGATGAAGTAAATATCCTTGGGTCAAGTCAGTTCCTCCAATACCTTCCCCCCTCCCCACATCCACCATCACTTAAGGACATGCTTCTTTGAAATGGTTACAACTCTCAGATTGAATTCTAAATAAATTAGGAATTAGTTACGCTACATAATAATCAGACCTTGGAATTTCATAAATAGGAAGCATACAACACTGTCAAAACTAGTGATAATTTCCAATACGGTTATCCCCAGTGGGTGTGGTAAATATATTAACTCAAACTTCTTCCATCACCCAAAACAGTATAATTATGCTCTTTAAATAAAACAACCAAAATAGAGGGATTACTGCCAATCAGTGTTTACAAACCTTAGATATCAAACTTTTACACGACCTGTGAAATGCGTAACCCTACCGCTGCCAAATGTACACAGCGCTGTCAACGGGACTCTGCTGCGGCTTATTGGTCGTTTTAACGCTCGCGCTTCAATGAGATCGACACGCTCTCTTCGCTCTGGGATCAGCAACGCCTTCCTAGACGCCCTCGACCTACAGGTCACCAGCTATACCACGAGGGGCTGTGTCGCAAGTCACTCCATCGCCACTGAAGGCCCTGCTCCAAGAACGCAAAATCGGCAGGCCGGGCTCGGAACTCGGTCGCGATGCCTTTACCCTCGCCTACGCCAACGGATCCCCGGTGGATGGGGACTTCAGAGACACAAACGAGTTGCCTTGGGTTATGACAGCTTTTTCACAGCTCTTGGAGCTCATGTCTGAGAAGCGTTGGATATACAGTAGTTTGTGAACAGACACTCAACCCACTGCCTTTCTATTTTTACATTCCCATTTTTGTGAGTGTTTACCTTCTTCTTCTTTTTTTCAAACTAAGCTATGGTAATATATTAATCCTGGATTAGTGAACTGATTTTCCAACTTAGGTAGCTATCTTTTCGAAATTCAAATGACACCCTAACTTTTCCATATTTTCACCTCCTTACCCTCCCCATCATACTCCACAACTTCACTCTCCCCACCGTAGAAGGCTCCATGTTTAAAACATAAAAACTTGCTTTCAAAACAAAACTGTCAAACGTGTAAACAAGGAGAACAAAGCAAATTATTAGGAGCATCAAATAGTATCAGGTATCCAGCGAGATGCAGGTTAATTATTATATAGAGATGATAATGAAGATCCATAGGTGGAGATATATATATCTGTGCGAATATCCATAAATGAGGATCAAAATATGAAGATCTTTTTCCTATAGAGATGAGAATTATGCCTCACCCTGTGGGACTATCTACCCCAAAGATATATTAGTATTTTCAAAAGAAATGACTCTATCTCATAATATTTAAGAATACTAATGGAAATGATGTTGTCATGTGAGTTTATTCTTATACCGGATTTCTTATAGTTGTAATTGTTATTACTTGTAATTAGTTTATGTATTCTTTTTATATGCAAGTGAAAATGAAACTCAAGCTCAATTGTGAAAATTATGAAGATATTTAATGGTTTATTAATGATGTTTAGTGTTGGATTTTTTCAATTTCATTATTTCTGGATATATGTGGATCCCTATTGGGGATAGGGATCTGTGGGGAATGAAATGTTGGGGGTCATTTTTTTCAATATGGTGGGGGAAGATAAAATTTGTCATGATATGGGTTAGTTTAGCTAATTACATGATTATGGTGTTTGAAATCTCGCCAATGGCAGGATTTCATGAAATCTCGCCAATGACAAGATTTCGCTAGTAAAATATTACTTTTTAATTCAAAACTTGCCGACGGCAAGATTTGAAAAACGAAAAATATTATTTTTTAAACCAAATCTCGCCAATGACAAGATTTGGAAAATGAAAAATATTATTTTTTAAATCAAATCTCGCCAGTGACAAGATTTGCACACATATTTATGTAAATTTTTACACAATCTCATACATGAGGAATTATTAAATTGACACACTATATCAAAAATAAAAAACCAAATGTTGGAAATCCCCCTTACAATTCTAGGATTAGGGATAGGGAGCTAGGCATAGGGTAAGGTGTGGGGGACAACTCCCTGTCCCCGCCCTGTCCAATTGCCAACCTTATTATTATATGAAAATAGTTTTATGGGGCATTTGGTTGATGGAATATTTTTACATTATTGTGAATGTGGTCATAGGAATATAAGATTATCATATTTGGTACATGGTTTAAAAATATATTTCGGGGTAAGTTGTATTCCAAGGAATGAAAATTGATCAATTTTCATTTCCATGTCTCACCATGGGTAGAGAATGTTTCTATAAGAGTAAAAAGACCAAATTTCCTATAACCGTAAACCACCATAATTGTTGCTGGAGCTACCTCATCATCACACCACCATCGCTAGTCATCAGATACCTTCACTGATCACTTGACCATTGTCACTGATCATTGGACGACTGCTGGTTCTAGACCGCCATCGTCATTTATTGCTTGATCGTTGTTGTTAGTCGACAGTATTGTCAGTTGTCGGACCACCACTAGTCCCAAACTGCCACAGTTGCTAGTCAATGGGCCCCCCTGCCACCAAATGACAAGCCAATCCTTGGACCTCGGCTAATGTCGTTGCCATTATTTTGCAGTTCTTTTTCAAAAGTTCTCAATATCTCCATAAATACCATTATCAACCAAATGCTTACACGACTCATTCTTGGGGTATAATTTACAAGATTCTTAATGTCCTACTTGAGAATGCTATTCTCAGAAATATAAATCTAGGTGCAAACACGCTTAAATATCCTACTTAGGAATGCTATTCCTGAGAATGAGAAATAATCAAACCTTGAAACAAACGTCCTCTTAGGAGAGGATCAATTGGAAGACAATGATATGGAAGTCCTTGCTAATAACTCAAACAATGCAATGAAGAACATGCGAGAAGCTCTAGTTCCCTTTATTAATCACAAGCTTATGTACAAAGATGTAATGTTTTATAGGGTGCCTGATAACTTGAAGCCAGAAATGGCAAAAGAAGTGATGGAGTATACTGTAATATATAATATATCTCATTAACATGTACAACCATTATAGCATGTACTATATAATTGATTTGGTTTGATTTGATTCGGTTTTAGAAACTAAAAATCGAAAACTGAATTGAATAGATCAATTTTCATAAAATAAGAATCAATTCAAAAAGATTTATTTTGATTTTGATTGTTTTTCAGTTTTTTATTCTCAATATTTTGTTTTAATTCTATTTGGGCCTATTTTGAACATTTCTACCCTGTTATGCACCTAGCAAGATTAAAGATGGATGGGAAATGGGTGTGTCCATACACCCCATTATATATGGTACTTTTTTTTCGATAGGTAGTATTGGCTCAACTCCCAAATGGAAGCAAAGAAGAAAGAGTACAAAGTTCAACAAATACAAAACAATGTACATCACTGATAGTAATTAACATGAAGCAAACACAAGACAAAAATGTCACAAGCTATAAAGCTGATGAAAAACAAACTCACGCCAAAGAAACCTTTTATATGATGAGTTACGTATTATTGTTGTCGTAGCTCCGGTAGTGGGTAGGCTGGTGTTTAAGCTTAAAATGAAGTTAGTCCCTCATCTTGCTTCGGCGGGTGTATATATGACTGCAGCATAAACGGGGAAGATCTCAGTTAGGCTGGGATCGCAAAGGTGATGGGACAAATATGAAAGGTGAAGATTTAAAGCGAGGATCACAGTTTTGATTAAGGGCAATCCTTTTATTGTCCTAACTAGAAGGAGCGGCTACATATTCCGCACGTGGGTGTTGAGCCTTCGTCCGAGGCTTAGAGCATATGATGTAGGTCGGGGAATCGGGCTTTAGGAGGCTAAGGTTGGTTGCTTGGGATACTTTGGTCTGGGGAGGCCAGAGGGGTTTCTCAAGTGCAGAGGCCATAGCCAACCAGCCAAGGTCGGGGTGGTTTTCTTGATTGATCCATAAGCCCCGTAGCCTCGAGCTTAGGCGTAAGTGAAGAGGCTAATAAGGGTCAGGGCTGACCGGTTCACGTATAGCCCTACATCATCCATAGAAGCAGAAAAGTTGCCCAAGATTTTGACCATCTTAATCACTTTGGTATAGTCCCACTGGACGCATAGCTGACAGTACTACAAACCTCAAGGGGCATCAAGTAGCCAAAATACAACTTTAAAAATCCAACTTACATATTTTTTCCAAAAGCATAGCAATCTACCCATCATAGACACGAACACAGACATGCCAAGACAAATACGGTATGCATATAACTAAAAATTTAAATAAAATTATATATTATTTAAAATATTATTTATATTTATGTCCTTATAAACTCACTTTATTTTCTTATAAATTCAAAATATTATATATTATTTCTTTTTTATAACCTTATTTATATTATGCTTTCTATGTTAGATGAAGAAAAGAATAAATTTCAAATTAAATATATATAAAAATATGTTATCAATAAATTACACAAGATTCGACACAGACACGTATCCAACATATAGAGACAGCACCCAAATAGTTCGTGCTGTGTAGATAGCAATAGATCGAACAACTTGAAAAACATTACACTGACATGTATCCAATGTACTCATACATCCTATACCAATCCCATTTGGCATTGTCATTAAGGACAAAGGCACCGGAATAAAGAAAATCATTTTGGCATGTCCAGTAGGGATTGAATGCATTATACAAACTAAGGGGAAAAAAGCCATTAATATAAGGATCATAGAAATAAAAGTAATTTACACTCATCTTTCCTGAGATTTAATGTAATTATATTTGACATCCCTCTATTTCATAAAGTTATCACTGACCTCCCTTGAGGTCCACTAAAATTATACTAACCTCTCTTGTAAATACTAATTTGTTGATTTAAATAACAAAGAAAGATAACATAAAATATATACATAATTATTAATAAAAAATTATAATATTTTGATGATATTTGGCACATATATTAATTAGAATACCTTTTCTTATCATAAGTTATAATTGTAAGTTTTTTCATGTGATAAAAAAATATTTTATTTAACTAATATGTTAAATATTGCTAAATATTATATTTTCATCATTAATACTTATATATATATTACATATTATTTTTTATCACTTAAATTAATAAACTAATATATATATATATATATATGGGAGGTTAGTGTAATTTTAGTAAACTTTAAAAGGATGTCAATGATAATTTTATAAAATAGATGAGTACTAAATATAATTATATTAAATCTGAGATTTGTGTAATTTTCTGAAAAAAAAAAAAAAAGATAGAAGCCAGATAGCCTTGACATACTAGACATATCTTATGCCCCATACTGTCATGAGATCAGGGTAGTTGAAAACAACAAATAAATGGCACAGGTAACAAAAAAATAAAGTAATAAGAATATCATAAAAAATAAAAAATTAAATGACCATAATTAATGTGTCGTACCATAAAACCATTGTTTTTGTCTTTTTTGACAGGACCATAATGCCATTGTTGAATTGAAAGGAAGATATCATACCGAACCCTCTTCCTTCTGAATAAACAGGACCACTGGCAGTAAACTAACAAACGATCAATCCCAGATTGGTGCATCTGAATTATATTGGAGCGAAAAATAAAGACATATTGTTACAAGTTTCTTATGATTTAATTTTTAGAATTATACCAAAACTTCAAACCACTCTAAAAAACTGAACTTATAAAAATAGGTGACAAATGTTGGTCGTACATACAAAATTATTTACTGTTGTTTGATCAACAAAAATTTTATATCAAATATCTGAAAAATAAAAATTTATGTATAGGATATGTTTAATTGGGGTGCAAAATTGGGATGAACATTTTTATAGCTTAGTTTTATATATAATTTTACATATAAAACTTATTTATACAAATTTTCATCTATTTTTTTACCTTCAAACCAAATACACTTATAAAAGTAATGGGTCTTTTTTTTTTGTATATGGGATTCGAGTGTTGTATTTACATCAATATAGTGTTTTGGGAAAAAAAATCACACAATATAGTATTTTTAATATAAAATTCATCAAATATAGATTTAATATTAAATTCATCAAAGACAGATTTAATGTAAAACGAAAATAACATAAAATCCACATAGAAAACGAATTCTATAAATACCATATACAAGTAAATTTTTCTATTATCTTACATTAATATAACTCACTTATCAAAACACCCCGTATACAAATTATTTTTCCAAACGTGGGTGGTAACATTCTTTAAAGTTTAAACACATCATCATCACCTAGCCAATGCTGACATTTTAGAAGGACATAAATACAATAAATAGATTCCCTATTATATAGTACACTTACACGTTACAAGCAAAGAATACTTGGGTGTTTTATTTTGTGAGATGGATTGGTTTCACATGCACTCCACGTGGTACTCTCTCTCTCTCTCTCCCCCCCCCCCCCTCTCTCTCTCTCTTAATTTGTATTTCACTCCGGCGAATGTGGATTAAAAGCAAAGAATTATATACTTTGGCTTCTTCCTTAAACTTAGTAACTATTGAGTGCAATATAATTGATAGGCACCTTCTGGTGGTGAACTTCACCTCTTTTTTTTTCATAAAAAATGAAAGAAAACAAGCTATATTGACCCAATTCGCGATAAGCTATTAATTTTCATATAATTTTCCGTCTTTTTCTGATGATTGACACTCAAATGCACATGTATTCTTCCTTGTTCTATCGGAGAATATGCGATGACAACCTGTTTATTGTAATTGTATACATAGAAAATGCAATGACTATCAACTGATCGAAGGGTTTAGACGTTACATTAAGCTCAAGAGACGGACAATACACAGGAAGTTAATTTGGCCAAGAAACTTTACTTTTTTAATGGTGTAAAACATTTCCATTCAATATTTTGTTGTCGTTTGTATTTGTCAAAAATAAATTGAAGTACAATTTCTAGAATGACTGAACTTATTTTTGAGTCATTAGAGTGCTTGAATATTGTTTTCAACGATAATATTTTTATTCATTACCAAGCAAGGCATTCCATCATAGATATCTCATAACATAACCACATTTACACCAATGAACCACATGCATGACTTTTAAAACAAACACATCAGAACATAGACGGTCTTGCTTCACACTACAAACTAACAACCATAACGGACCGAAAAAGGTTAGATCTGTAAACTCTAATATTTGGTTATGATGGATCTTTTGAAAAACAGTTGTGTAGGAAACAAGAGAAACTCATAGCTTAATGATCTGTTTGATTTGCTATTTTTAATTTTCAGTTTTTAATTTTTAGTCAGTTTTTCAGTTTTTTTTAGTTTTTCCTTATTGGAAACCAAACATTGCTTTAAACTCTAACTAAGGCATCTCAACTAGGATTCTACCAACCTAATACGTTGAGAGCAATAAGTCCAGATTATAGATATCAACATGCTGGCATAATATATCATGGTTAGATTGTCAAGGCCCAAAGCTATATACCTTCACAAAAGGTATCATCGTGCGCAGAAAAAAAAATCTCATTTTGTTCATCATCAATAGAGATAGTCAAATATCGTCATGACCGAGATACAAGTAAAAAAGTAAGCGAGGGCTCATTGGGCTTGAGCCCGTTTCTAACTGAGCAAAAGTCAAAATTTGAACTAAGCCGTGGTGGCTATAATTAGGGATGGGAATGTATTTAGGCAGAGTAGGCTTTGTCTAGTGAGGCTTAGACCATTTTGTAAAATGCTAATCCATGTCTAATAATTATATGATGAAGCCCTTTCATAAGTCAAGAAATTTAAAATTTTTTTTTATAAATAATTATAACTTTTAACAAAATCGTCATAATTTGCTATATGCATGTTATATATAAGCTACATTAATATAATTTATTAATAATTTATACAATCATTTATATAAGTAATAAATAAAGAAGCCAACTTAGTAAGTTGAATAAACTTTTCTACAAATCCAAACCTTAACTATACAAACTTTTAGCCATATAACCGGTGTTAGTAGCTATGCTCCCTATAGAATATCAAATACTTAAACAGTTGTGTCTGCTAGGAGAATAAGGGGGGAAAAATAAACGTAAAGGTATACTCGAAAAGTAATTTTCTTGCTCAAATAAATTCACATACCTCAAGAGATATATTATTATTATATAAAAAATTAAGGATGTATTTAATTTAAGAAAATAATTCTCAGTTTTCATTTTCTATTTTTAATCTTAGTCTGTTTCATGTTTTTTAGAATTTTATAAAGAAAATAATAAAAATTGCAAAATTGAATTTTTAGTTTTCATTTTTCTTTACTAAATCCTAAAAATAAAGAATGAAAATTGTTTTCTGAAACCAAATATACCCTAAATGTTTCAAGGATGTCTTACATTGTGTATGGGTGTTTTTTCCATTAATGGAACATATCATAATTACTAGTAAGGAATTGGAAAGGGAATGAAAGAACAGGAGCAAACCTTTTTGCTTGTTTGGGAGATTTATTAAGAAAACAAGAAAAGAATTCATATAGTGTTCAAAAGTTGGACAATAAAGGAAGTGAATAGAACAACTATAGTCATTAACTTCTCAAATTTTCAGTTACCTCATTTCATTTCAATTTTGAGGGGAAAGATAATTAACTTTTTCAGGAGAAAGATGGAGAACTATTTCTTATGAGTTCTTTTTATTAGACTTCCAAACAAGAGAATAAATTCTCTTCTCCATCATTTCTCTTGTTTTTCTCCCCATGATGTGTCATCCAAACACACTCCAACTTAGAATGAGAAAGACACAATTTTAATAGAATAAAGATTTATTTTGATTCTTAAAATTATGCATATGCTTTATATTAGTTCCAAAATCAATAAATTAACGATTTAGTCTTTGAAGTTGTAAACAGAAATTATTTTAGTCCCTAAAGTAATGTTTCTAAGGACAAACTTGAATTACTAAAAGACTAATTTAAATAATTTTTTGCAATATCAGAAATAAAATTATTAATTTCTCAATTTCCTAGATTGAAATGGAGCATACATACAATTTTAAGGTCTAAAATAAACTTCTTACTCCAATTTCAATTTTTCTTTGTTAATATTTTCCTCCAACTCGAACTTTTTGATTTTCTCCTTCCAAGATATAGACAAAGTGTCTAATTTTTAATGTATAAATAACATATTTCTTTCAAAAAAAATTGAAAAAAGATGGCACCACACTAATTCGGTCAAGTTTATTGACCGCCTTTCTTTCTTTCTTCCTTTCCTTCAAATCCCCTTATGGAATATATGGTCTTATGTTAATTTTTTACGTAATTCTATTATATGTGAACTACCATATCAAAATGAATCATCTCATACGAAAACTATATATAATTTTATCGTATATGATTTGTTGTTATGAACTTTCTTGTATCATATGTCATGTCTAAATCTCACATTTTAAATTAATGAAAAGAGATTATCTATGATAAGGTCAAGTAAAATTTTTATATAGAAAGATTCATTCCCTCTCTTACATGATTTTATTATATGTAATTCCTCAGTATTAGTTGTTTTGTATCATCTATTATATGTAGATGTTATTTTTAAATTAATAATAAAAATTATACGTAATAAATTTATATAAAAAATGAATAACACAGGATGACCGGTGGGACGTACGTGATGTTATATGCCACATTGGCAACAAAAAGTAAGAGAATAACTTGGGGCTCGGGGCTACGGAAACGATAATACACAATACATGCATCTTTTTTAATGGATCTTAAAATCATAAGTACATGTCAGTTTAAATTTTCAGTTTTTAATTTTTAAAAATTTATGAAGGAAAAATTGAAAATTTTAAAAGTTATAAATTTTAATTTTTAAAATTTTTAGTTTTTCTTTCATAAATTCTAAAAAATTGAAAATGAAAATTGGAAACTCAAAACAAACAACCCTTATACTTTCTTTTCAAAAAAAAAAATAAAAACCCTATATTCAAGTAATATAAACTCAGACAAAAAAAAAAAAGTAACAGAAACTCATTTACTACTGAATTCTACCAACTTAGTAAGTATATTATATTATTATTATTATCATCTAATCTGATTCGCAACCTGTTAGGATGGCTTGAAATTGCAGGTGCACACACACACACACACACACAGATATATATATATTGTAATGAAGTAGTATGGTAGGAGTTTACCTGGTGAATGCGTGCGTTGGTTAATGTAGAAACCCCGGCTCCAGTCAAGACTTCGCGATGGTTGGTGGGTACCTGCAAGGACTCTACCTAGGGTATCAGTAAGGATGGCCAATGATAGAACTGTCGATGAAAGAAAAAAAATCATACCTAAGAAGTCGGTTGATACCCTTTAAATAGGAAAGTGGGATTATCCGTTATCATATTCCCTCTTATTTCGGGACGTGGTTAACTGATTCGAACGTGTCCCAGAAATAGTAAGTAGTGGAGAGAGTGGGCTTGGAATAGTGGTCACGTGGCTTGAGTCAGATATTTCACAGATATGTCTAGGTCGGAACACCCCGGAATATGTTGAAGCCGGAAAGATCATATACAGAGCTCCGATCTTGCATACTTGGACTCGGGTGCCCATGTTTCTGGTTATTGGGCTATTGGCCCAAACCATTTTGGGCCTTTTATGGCCTGGGTCGTAACAGTGCCCCCAACTCGATTTCCGACTATAAGTAGTTGGAAGGCGGGTTAGTAATTTTTCATTTACCAGGAGAATGGAGACATCGCGTGGCCATGATTGTTCCTTTAAGCATCTTCTGGCTTTAATAACTAACCTTTTATGATGAGGATCCTTCGCCTTAAGGCGGGATTTTGAAGGAATGATTATCTCTTCTGACCTTTAGTCATTTCAAATCAACTCGAGCGTCACGTCGTTTCCTCTGTCCGACGCCACGTGCAGAGCTTCTCATGCATCGAGGACAGTAATAAATGCGCTCGTGACTATTTTACAAAAATGCCCCTAAGATAAACTGCGAAAAGTCGTGACTGCCCCCAGGTGTATTATATTATATGCGCCCTTTCCCTTTCTTCGTCATATTCGTTTTCATTCGTCTCCACTCTCGAGAACTTCAAGTTGCAGCATTTCAGAGGGCCATATTCCTGCATGTTGCGAGCATTCCGCAACCATTGGGAAGTTCATCATCGTCAACATTCCAAGTAAGTTCCCCTTTTTTCTTTCTTTCCCTGCTTCTTAATGTATTGTAAAGTTCTCCATCGTTTGGTACTTGTTTTTCTCTATTATCAACTTTTTATTTCTTACCGTGACGGCTCCGCTCCCTCCACTGTTAACTTCATTGTGCCGAGTGCAGGTGCGGTAGTGTTTGCGACTGCCAGATATTGGTGCAATCTTATCTTTTTCGTTCACCTCGCGACTTTTCTTTTTGCCGCTTAGTGATTTCCTATCTTTGGGGAATGAGAAGGGAGGAACCGCCTTAGGTATTCTGATTTTAATCTTCTTAAATTCATTGTTTTTTGACCTCGGATCTTAGAGTGTGGTGGCTTCCCCCTTGTAGGTTATGGGAAAACAAGAGATAAAAAACTCGAGGGTTCTCCGTCCTCCGAAAGTCCTCGCTAGGGATTACCTTTATCATTTTCAGGATGAAGTTCTGGGCATACCCTCTGTGGCGGGCGAGGATTATCTTTCCACTTTTCGTGCTAATACTCGGATATGTTCAGATCCCGACGACGAGGCTAAGTATTCCCATGAGGTAGCAAGCGAGGATGAGTGTGTATGTACCCGCCCTGGCAAAGACAACTTTCAGTACATGTGGATGTACGACATCCTCTTCGACAAGCTGGGCGTCCGTCTATTGTTTTCCGATTTCCAAATTTCTATCCTCCGACAGATTAATGCGGCCCCTTCTCAATTACATCCCAACAGTTGGGCCATGATAAGGGGTTTCGAGATAGTGTGTGATTATCTCGGAATCCCTCCGTACCCGAAGGTGTTCTTATACTTATTTGTATTCACTAAACCTGCGAGTAGTTCCTGGATCTCTTTCTGAGGTCGGGTGAATAAAAAGGTCTTTGAGGCCTATGAGGAATCGATTCATCACTTCAAACAGTTTTATTTTAAAGTCCAAGGAGTTCCCCACCACCAGCCCTTTTTTGTTGGCCAGCCTGAGGGTTCCAGGTTCCCCTATTTCTGGATCCTCTGGAAGCTTACCGAGAGCTCCCTGCATCCTCTGGAACAATTGATAGTGGAATTTTTTGTTCAATCTTGGAAGTCAAATCCCTTAAGCCTAAAAAAGATTTTCAACTCTATCCCCGAGACGCTCAAGGCTTATTTGGGTTCGGTCTTTAACTCTTGCATTTTGTTATTGATATTTATGATTGTGCTATACATTGCTAATCCCGACTTTATATTTCTGGTGCAATGGCTTCGCATTCCAGTCTCCGGGCTCTTCGGTCTCAGACTCTGAAAAGGAATGCGGAGCTGATTACCTAGAGTGAATCGCTAGAGGGGTGGGGATCCACGGCCTCTCCGGACTCCGATCCTCACGATCCCAAGAAGCAAAAATTGTCAACCACTCCTTCCGACAAGGGCAAAAGCCCTTTGGGCAAAGGTTCTTCCTTTCCAGATGCTGAGGCTACGGGGTCCGATCCCGTTGTGTTGAAGAAAGCTCCGAGACCCCAGCAGAGAAAAGATGCCCTATTCTTTGAGAATTTTCCCTTCTCCGAGTTTATTGATAAGCATCTTTACACAGAGGATACCCGCCTCCAACTTCAAGATGCCGTTTCCTCCAGTCAGCTTCAGTGGGGCTAGCGCTCCCTCCTCCGAGCTGTCACCCTGCTTCGTCGTGCTGAGGGTTTAGCTCTCGAGCTTGAGAAGTCAGAGAAAGAGAAGAAAGAGCCCTATTCCGAGGTTGCGGGGGAGAAAGAGCATGTTGAAAATCTGAAGGAAACACTGAACAAGTATATCAACGACAATAAAGACCTATCGTCCCGAGCCGAGAATGCTGAGAAGGAGCTGGATGAGTTAAAGCTAAAGTATGCTGCCCTCCAGAATAAGAAGGATTCTCTGGCCTCCTCTGTGTCTGTTCTCAATAAGAAGGTCTCCGAGCTTGAGGCTAACGCAGCAAAAACTTTGTCTGATTGGGAGAAAAGTGCCAACGAAGTATTCGATAATACTTTAGCCCAGGTCAAGGTTATTTGCCCGGATGATGATTTCTCGGAAGTTGGCCTTTTCCGCATGGTGGGGGACGAGAAAATTGTAGACATGCTGGATGATGAAGCCAGTTTTGCATGAACTCTTTGTTAACATTTTATCTTTGGTCCTGCGAGGCCATATCCTTTTTTGTAAATACTGTTTGAATAGTTATGTAACTTGCATCTTTTGTATTTTTGCAAATATTTTCAGTCCATTGCTGTCTCTTTTTACGCTTTACGATCTATCATTGTTTACGTCATAGGACGTGCAATTCTATCCAAAGTCACGAGCTTAGATAACGTATGGTTGTTCTTGCCTGCTTTAATATTGTTGGTAGTTTATACGCATTTTTCATTAAGCCTAACTGGTGACGTGGTTATGACCTCCGTCTTGAGCAATTAGAAGCGTCTTAATTAGAGATGTGGTTACGACCTCCGCCTTAAATGATTTAAACGTCTTTACGGGGTTACGACCTCCGCCTTTTAAACATTCGAAATTGTTTAATTCATGACGTGGTTATGACCTCCGTCTTTTAAACATTAACGTGGTTATAACCTTCGTCTTAGACAATTGCCTGATAAATAACTTGCAAAATAATGTAAATAACTCAGTGTTTAGTTTTTCATTGATAAGGAATTGAACCAGGTATCTTCTAATATTCCAAACGCACTTCACTCCGGCCTCATTAAAACCTCCTCGGAAAAACCCAGTGGGAAAAACCCAAGGTAGGAAAAAGAGTACCGGATTTCCATGCGATTTATACATTATGAATCATGTGAAAAATCTCCTGAGATTGGTGGCATTCCATAATCTCGGGATAATCTTGCCTTCCATTGTGACGAGCTTGTAAGCACCCTTTCCTAGCACCTCGTCAACCCTGTAAGAGCCTTCCCAATTTGCGGCTAATTTCCCGTGTCCATGCTGGGGAGGTCTGATGTTCGCCCGTCAAAGGACGAGATCGCCTTGGTTGAAGTGTCTTGGGATTACACCTTCATTGTACTTCCGTGCAATTTTTCTTTTCAGCTCTATCTCTTGTAGATGGGCTTCCTCTCGGATGCCCTCGATTAGATCGAGTTCTTTATTTCTTTGGGCCAGGTTTTCGATTTTCGTGAATGCTAGTATTCTTGGGCTTGACTCTCCGATTTCAACTGGAATAACCCCATCTGTGCCATATACTAGCTTGAACGGTGTTTCTTGAGTTATGGAATAGGGGGTTGTCCTAAGTACCCAAAGAACACTTTCGAGCTCATCAGCCCAGGCTCCTTTGGCTTTGTCCAACCTTTTCCTTAGCCCTTGTAGGATAACCTTGTTGGCTGCTTTGGCCTGTCCATTGGCTTGGGGGTGCTCCACCGAGCTGAAATGCTGTGTGATTTTTAAATCTTCCAACAGCTTCATGAACCTCTGGTCTGTAAACTGCGTTTCGTTATCCGTAACAATAGCCTTCGGAATTCCGAAACTAGTGATGATGTTCTTCCAAACGAATTTTCTGCATTGGGCCCCCGTTATTGTGGATAGGGGCTCTGCCTCAATCCACTTCGTGAAATAATCCACTGCTACTATCAGGTATTTGACCTGTCCCGGGGTAAGGGGGAATGGTCCGAGGAGGTCGATACCCCACCTATCGAACGGCCAAGAGGCTGTGATTGCCGTCATCTCTTCTGCCGGAGCAATATGAAAACGCGAATGTTCCTGGCATTTTTGGCAGTGTTTAACGAACTTGGAACAATCCCGAGTTATGGTGGGCTAATAGTATCCAGCTCGGAAGATCCTAAGGGCTAAAGCTCGCCCTCTGGGATGATTTCCCGCGATCCCTTCGTGCACTTCTTGCATCACATACCCAGCTTGTTCCTTGTTGAGACATTTTAGGAGTGGCTGTGAGAGTCCTTTCCGGTAGAGCTGTCCATTGATGAGTGTGTAAAACGGAGCTTGTCGGACCACCTTCTTGGCCTCATTTTGATCTGTTGGAACTGTTTCGATCTGAAGATATTTAATGATTCCTGCAGCCCAAGTTGGGGTAACATCTATAATTCCGATCTCCATCTTTTCATATATGCTAAGAAGGCGGAGCGTCTCCTGTATCAAGCTTTTGTTGTTACCTCCCGGCTTTTTGCTTGCTAGCTTTGATAGAATGTCAGCCCGGAAATTCTCCTCCCGGGGTATGTTTGATTTCCACTTTCGTGAAGTCAGAGAACATGCTTTTTACTTTCTCTAGGTATAACTTCAGCATAGGATCACGTGCAACGTACTTTCCTCCGATTTGAGAGGTTACGATTTATGAATCGTTGCACACTGTTAACTGATGTATTCCCATGTCCCTTGCTAAATTTAGGCCAACAATTATTGCTTCATACTCTGCTTGGTTATTTGATGTTGCAAAGTCAAATATGATGGACATCTCAACTCGGACCTCGTCGTTTCTTTCCAACATTATCCCAGCTTCACTGCCGCGAAGGTTTGATGACTCGTCTACATACAGCATCCAAGCCTCTAGGTTGGGTTGCTCGTCACCTGCGAATTCTCGAACAAAGTCAGCCAGTGCTTGGGCCTTGATGGTCGTCCGTGGCTCAAATAGGATGTCAAACTTGGATAGCTCAATCGACCAAGTTGTCATCCTTCCAGCGAGGTCCAGCTTCTGGAGTATCTGTCGCAGTGGTTGATCGGTTCTGACAAGGATTGTGTGGGCCTGGAAATATTGTCTCAGCCTCCGAGATGCGAGCACAAGGGAGAAAACTATCTTTTCAAGTTTCTGATATTTGATCTCCGATCCTTGTAGCGCTTCGTTGGTAAAATACACCGACTTCTGTTCCCCGTTATGCTCTCTGACCAGTGCTGCTCCTACTGCAGCATCATCGACTGACAGGTACAACACTAGGACCTCTCCATTTTCTGACTTAGATAGAGTTAGGGGTAGAAGCCAGATATTGCTTGAATCCCTGAAAAGCTTCTTCGCATTGCTGTGTCCATTCAAAATTCTTTCCTTTCTTGAGAAGATCAAGAGGGGAAGCACTTTCCAGGCTGATAACGACAAGAACCTTGATAGGGATGACAATTTCCCTGTTAGCTTCTGTACTTCCTTTACGCAGGTCGGACTTCTCATCTCAGTTATTGCCTTGCATTTGTCAGGGTTTGCTTCAATCCCCCTGTGAGTGAGCATGAAACCAAGAAATTTTTCGGCATCTACTGCGAATGCGCATTTTACAGGGTTGAGTCTTAGCTATGAGCTCGGATACTCTGGAAGATTACCACTAGGTCAAGGATAAGGCTACCTGCTTCCTTGGTTTTTACCAGCATGTCGTCAATATACAGCTCCATCCGTTCTCCGAGGTGTTGGTCAAAGATCCTGTTCATTAGTCTTTGATACGTGGACCCCGCATTTTTCAGGCCAAAGGGCATCACCTTGTAGTAGTAGTTGGCCCGAGACGTAATGAAAGCTGTCTTTTCTTCGTCCTCCATGCTCATGGGTATCTTATTGTACCCTGAGTAAGCGTCCATGAAACTCAAAAAACGGAAACCGGAAGCTGAATCTACGAGACTATCAATGCTTGGCAGTCGGTATGGATCTTTCGGACACTCTTTGTTTAGATCCGTGTAGTCTACGTACATACGGAGTTTTCCGCTGGCTTTTGGGACTAACATAATGTTGGACAGCCACGTAGGGAAAAACACTTCCCTTATGAACCTGGCCTTCAAGAGCTCGGATGTCTGTTCGATCCCCGCTTTCGTTTTCTCTTCCGACATCTTCCTTAGCTTCTGAGCCACCGACTTCAAGCCAGGGTAGACAGAAAGACTATGGCTTATCACCTCCGGGCTTATTCCTGGCATGTCTGCTGCTGACCAGGCAAAGAGGTCCGCGTTTGCCTTCAAGAATTTAATCAACGACTCTTTCTCAGAGGCTTGTAAACCCTTGCTAATCCTTGTTGTCATTGCAAGCTTTTCTCCAATCTGAATCTCTTCTAGCTCTCTGTTTGGCTAGGGCCTGGACTGCGTTCTTTGGCTACGCATGTCCAAATCGATCATCATTACATCTCGGGAATCGGAACATTTCTCCTTTTCTTTTTTCTTCGCGCCCACTTGCAGGCTGGCATTGTAACACTATCTGGCTAGCATTTGACTTCCGACCACCGTAATTACTTTTCCATCCTCGGAGGGGAATTTCATGACCAAGTGAGGGGTGAACACTACCGCTCCTAGCTTGTTGATCGTCGGTCGTCCAATGATTGCATTGTAGGCTGATGGGCAATTCATGACCAGAAAGTCTACGGGTACCGTCTTTGTGTCGTCCTTTGATCCTATAGTGATTCGTAGAGTTACGAATCCTTTCGGCCGGGCCGTAGCTCCCGAAAAGCCCACAAGTTCGGCCGGGTAATGACGGAGATCGGAATCCTTGAGCCCTAGCTTTTCGAATGTTGGTCTAAAAAGAAGATCAGCTGAGCTCCCCTGATCGACAAGGATCCTTTTCACTTCAGCATTTATCATGATTGCGGAAATAACCATGGGGTCATCGTGGTCCACCATAATACCCGGATTATCTTTTTCCGTGAAAACCAAGTCGGGAGATGGCTTTTTATGGGGTTGGCTGCCACCTGGACTGCTGTATATCCTCATAACTTCCTTCAACGCTCTTTTTCGCCCTGCCTTTGTAGATTCGCCTCCCGCAAAGCCTCCGGCTATGGTATGTATCGTCTTGGTCACCACGCCTGCCTTCTCCTCCTTTTTTGCCTCGTCTCTGTTTTCTCTCCGGACTTTTTTCTTGTTGTCGTCCCTATTACTGGGAGATTGCCTTCTTCTTCTTGGACTCCTCTGTCTGGCCACGTATTTTGCCAGCTTTCCTGCTTTAATGAGCTCTTCCACTGCATTTCGGAGATCTTTACAGTCTTCTGTCTTGTGTCCGTAGCTCCCATGGAATTCGCAGAATTCAGACTTATCCGTGTTTGGCCTTTCCCTCCTGGGCTTGGGTCTTTTGAGATTCTCCGTGCTCTGTATTTCCTTGTACACCTCGCTTAAGCACACATTTAGCGGGGTGTAGTCGGTGAAGCCACCTTTCAATCGAGCTTCCTTTCTTGGGGGGTGCTCATCTCTTCCCGGACTGCTTTTTCTTTTCTGGCTTCGCTCGCCTTCCGCTTTTGCCCTCATCACTTCTTCCATGTTGATATATTTTTTAGCTCTTCTCTGTAGCTCCTCAATGCTCCTGGGCTCCGTCTTTGATAGGGATTGTGCGAATGCCTCTGATCTTAGTCCCTGGTTGAAGGCCACTAGAGCTGTCTGGGGTTCAAGCGTTCCTATCTCCAACGTGGCTTGGTTGAACCTGTCTACATATGCTCGTAGGCTTTCCTCTGCACCCTGCTTGAAACCCATAAGGCTGGTCACCGATTTGGGCCGACTCCGACTTGCCAAAAAATGAGCCAGAACTTTTCTGCAAGGTTGGGGAAGTTATGGACTGAGCATGGTGGAAGCCGGTTGAACCACTTAAAAGTGGATTTCTCCAGTGTGATTGAAAAGGTCCAACATTTTATAGGGTCCGGGTTGCCATCCAGGTACATACGGGAACGAGAAATATCCAAATAATTCTGCGGGTCTGTGGTTCCGTCATAGAGTCGGATGTCGCTAGGGGGTTTAAATCCTCGTGGGAGGACGTAACTCATCATTTCCTTGGAGAACAGAGTGATGTTGTCTTCTTCCGTTTCTTTCCACTCGGTCCTCGTACTACCAGTTGGTCCCCCAACTTGGCTGCTTTCCCTTATACGAGAACCGCTTCTCTCATTTCGAGAAGGCCTGTAATGACATTGATCCTCGTTGAAATGCTTCCGGCCTGTCTCCCCTCGTCCCGCATGGTCCCCTCTCGGTCTTTTGTGACCCATGGGGCTGTCATTGTCCTCCAAGGCCTTTAAACGCTCCTCAAGCCTTCTTGTTTTCTCAGTTTCGCGCCTTAACTACGCTTCAAAGTGACGGAGCTAGCTGTTCATCCGCTTGACTCCTCCTTCCGAGTTCATATTCCAGCGCTTGCATACGAGTTGCTTGATCGCGTATCAAATGATAGATATCTGCGATTAAAGGCTCAGGCGGCTGACTTGCCAGCCTCGATGCTCTTGAGGCTCTGCTAACTTCCTGGTTCCGCGTCTACACTTCCTGCTGGAGGTCGAGACCGGGGGGGGCGGATGTGTTGGGTGTTCCATGATTTGTGTTTCTGGTCTCCGAACAATATATTGTACCTGTTGTTGCGACTCAGGAGCGAGTGCGTCTGCTTGAGTCACCGATTCAGAGGAGGCAATTCTGCCATCTTGGAGGGCATTGTGGGTGATGCCGTCTACTGGGGTGGGTCTACCAATGGTCTTGGTTCTCGCCATGACTTCCTGGGTGTGTCACGGAGAAAAGAATGAACAGTAATACGTGTCCCCGGCAACGGCGCCAATGTAACAAAATAGTATGGTAAGAGTTTACCTGGTGAATGCGTGCATTGGTTAATGTAGAAACCCCGGCTCCAGTCAAGACTTTGCGATGGTTGGTGGGTACCTGCAAGGACTCGACCTAAGGTATCAGTAAGGATGGCCGATGATAGTACTGTTGATGGAAGAAAAAAAATCATACCTGAGAAGTCGGTTGATGCCTTTTAAATAGGAAAGTGGGATTATCCGTTACCATGTTCCCTCTTATTTCGGGACGTGGTTAACTGATTCGAGCGTATCCCAGAAACGGTAAGTAATGGAGAGAGTGGGCTTGGAATAGTGGTCACGTGGCTTGAGTCAGATATTCCACAGATGTGTGGAGGTCAGAACACCCCAGAATTTGTTGAAGCCGGAACGATCATATACAGAGTTCCGATCTTGCATACTTGGACTCGAGTGCCCTTGTTTCTGGTTATTGGGCTATTGGCCCAAACCATTTTGGGCCTTTTATGGCCTGGGTCGTAACATTATATATATATTGGAGTATTGCAAACATATACTAGTCAATCTCAGCCCCGAACACATGCGCTTATGTTTTGTTTCCAAGAAATATTTTATTGTAGATAGTGAAAGTGGCAGATAGAAATTTGAAACAAAATAGGAAGAAAACACAACAAACACGTGAAAGCATATAAAAATGTACAGTAAATTG
The DNA here is from genome assembly GCA_031216105.1 of Dalbergia cultrata. NCBI lineage: Eukaryota > Viridiplantae > Streptophyta > Magnoliopsida > Fabales > Fabaceae > Dalbergia > Dalbergia cultrata. Next base: position 19,903,098 of record CM062353.1, on the reverse strand, counting down.
TCGATGTAATGGCATACGGATTTCAAAAATAAGTCTAATAATTTAAAACTATTTCTTTTCTCAAAGTTCTGCCTACGTTTGAAATTACACCTTGATTACCTGACAACAATCATTTATTGGTCACAAGTGGGGTGTACTAATTTAATTTCCATCATTTCGCCTGCAAGGATCCAAATGATTGAGCGTTCAGATAACATTCAAAAAGTGCATGGCTGACTTGACTCAAACACAGAATATTCATTGGTTTATGCTATTTGAAAGGTGAATTTTCATTTCCATTTTGTTTTGTTATTTTTTATTTTTTTGAAATTTGAAATAGAATTTGCCAGTGAACTCTACTGCCTAGCTAATGTATCTTATATTTGTCGAGTAATGTTACTTATATAAATAATTTATGAGACATCATATCGATATATTCTCACCCATTATTAAATAAGATGTGAAACTCAAATTTAGTAAGACCCACCTTTCGTTCAATTTAATGATAGATAAAAAATATATTCGCGCAATATTCCATGAATATCATGAACAAATAACATTTCTCGCATTGATGTACGTCATTTACTTGACATTTTCCCTCAATTGTGCAAGCAAAGAAATAAAGTTCTGTAGTCCGCAAGATTATTTCTCGCATAAATCTGTGAGTAGAAGATGACAGAACAAGATGGAGATCTTCTTACACGCACAGCTATATTTCCTTAACTTTGAATAAAGAAATAGCAGTTGCATCATAAATTTTTCCTTTTCACAAAAGAGAGAAACAAACCCAAAATCACCAATGCTAAATTACACAAGAAGCAACAGCTAAAATACCAGAGTGAGTGACACAAAAGAATACAAAAAATAGGATTGAATTGAATCACCATACTTGCCACATGCATCTGACTGCTGAAGGACAGGACGAAAGAAGCACATGAAAACATCTTGCTTAACACACAACAAACCATGAAAGAGATCTCCATTAAAAATCAGATGAATTGGCCATGATAAACCAAAATTTGGGCCTAAGCAGCAGCTACAGATGGTTCCTGCGGCAGAACAAAATCATGTTAACACGAAGTTCAATTAGACTTGACAATTCAGTTGAAGATTTAAAGTAGCAGCTCAAACTAGTTCTTTAACCTCTTCTTATACTCAATATTCTCCTCTAGACCTAAACCATGCAGGTATCACCCACAGCACCTATGTTGCACAGATACTGGTAGGAGTATCCGATACAAAATGAGTACGATGCACAGATATGGTATAAATAAAATTTAAAAAGTGTAAATTATAATTATAAGTATTGGTAAAGAATCAAATACAATACGTATCCAATACGGGTACGTAGATTATTTTGAAGTATCCATGCATCATACCCACACACAAAGTCCCAGATAAAAAAAAAGAACTAATGCAGAATACAAATACAGGTTTAGATTTCTTGATATCGAAAGAGCATAACCAACCTTTGCTGTCAAGTTTGAAACAGCCAAATGAAACTTTTCTCTGGTTTTAGTACTGGCAACATGCCCAGCCTTTGCCACCTTGCTAAAAGCACCATTTAACCATGCTGTTCCAGCAGTCACATATCTGCATAGGGCCAAAGGCAGGTTATTAACAAGCATTCACTTAATCATCGACTTCCAAATATTATAGTATATACACACTGCGGGCTCATACAAGCCATAAGGCGCATGCTATTTCATTTCAATCCAGCCAACAGTTCATCCAGGTAGGAACTACAGAAACGTCTAAATTCATTTTCTTTAAGCTCTGTTTCCCTATTGGATCCAACTACAAAATCAAGACAATTTCGTGCAGAAAATGAAGTACATAGACTACAATGGAGATCATGGTTCATAACTTCATATTCAACCAACCTGCTTGTTTTGACAGCTGATCCAGTGTCATTCAACTTTCTCTCTGCCGCAAATATTGCTGCCATTGTTTTATCAGAAACATGAAGCCTCTGATCCACAGACTTCACTTTCTCATTCACCGCAGAAATGCCAACTGTCAATTTCTCTGTCAGGCCAACTCTCTTGTCAAAAGAAAGGACCTTTGCAGATGCATTAGCAGTCAACTGATGTTTTTCATCAAATGCTTTAGCTTTGTTAACCGCATCTTGCCTGATTGCCGAACCTTTTGCCATTATATTCGTAACTACATCCTGTGCTCTACTAAGGTATATTCTTCCATTGGTGGTGCCGGCTTTCTCATCCTGAAAGAGATGTAGTACAGAAGACCATAGGCTCAGTCAAATAAAGACAACGTGAAAAGCTGTGGTAACAATTGCCAGGCTAAAAAATCAACGGAATGCACTGATGAAGATTATAAGCCAGTGATGCAAGATGGAATAACTTGCTTAAAAAACATGATGATTGGTACTATTTTCTCAATTAGTCATTCAAATTTCAATGTAAAAGTAATCTGGTTTATTTAAAACACACTGAAATGTACAGGAAAATCCCAGGGCAAAATTGTCATAATTTCCAAACCGTTTTAGCCAACTCTAAATGCCCATGGAGAACAGCTCATCAGGAAAAAAAAAAAAAGGATCATGTAAAATCTTAAGTCTGGATTTTGGGCTTTTTACCTCAATATTCAGCTCAGCATTTCCAGAAGGAGCTACATTTATAGCATTGTCCACCACCCTTACTTCCTGCATAAACTTCACTTGATAAGTTCTAAACTCCACATCAATACATTCATATATGGTATAAAAGTTCATTGTATATTTACCTGCATCTCACGATTTGGTACATAGTTCTCAGCTGGTGTTATACTCACAATCTGGTCTACTATTGTTGCTCCCTGATAAAAAGACAACGAAGTTTTCACTTTCACAAGCCACAACGTGAAAGATAGATAATCTCCCAACCCAAATATCAACACCAAAATGTGATCACGACAAAAGACAGTAGGCCAGAGAGACAAGAAATTAGAGTCAATACAAATAAATACATCCAAATAGATTCTGCTAAGGAAGTGCAGCCCTTCTAGTGTGAAAAATTTAGGCTTTGTAATGTGAAGTTCTCATTTCAAGAAATATGTCCTTTCAAATACTAATGTTTGCATAAATCATAAAATATTGTGTAAAAAAAAAAAAGGGGGCCGGCAGAGCGCATGAGGCTCCCACCTAGGTGGATCTTGAGAGGGTAGTTGTACGCAGCCTTACCTCTACAAGTAGAGAGGTTGTTTCCAAGAACAAGTGAATTGGAGGTCACTAAGCAATAATATTACCGTTGTGCTGAGGCTAGTCCTCTGAATCTTCACATACTATAAATAAAAGAAAACTTTTCTATACTTGCAACCTACTTAACAAAAGCTACAAAGTGGCTTCTTGATTATTCAGGACTTCAATTTTATAGTTTCCTCCCTTTTAGAGTTTAAGTTTATCTGACTTGCACGTGAATCAAGTAAACATCATCCACTAGGAGTCACATTCCTTCATTTTCTTCAAGGTGCGTTGTATTAACTATTAAGTGAAATAGATCTCTATAAGAAACCTAGTTACCTCATAGTACTGCGATCTAAGTGATGTTTTCTTAACCCTCTATACCAAGGTGTGGGATTCTACATCATATCCCAGCACTTAACACTGCAACTAGATGAAACTTATCCAGTAATAAAAGTCAATGTCCACAACTTGAACCATTCAGAAACCATATCATTTGTGGCACTTTCTGCTTCTTCTTAGCATGTCCAATCCCAAATACGTAACCATCAAAATTGAACATAAAACAGATACTTCAAGTTAAAAACAAACACCAATTCTGATTTTCAATATGAACCAAGTTAAATGCAATCTCAAAAGTTAAAAGCATTCACTTCAGTGTCCAACTCTAATCATCCTTCTCAAAATCGCAAAGGACCACCGTCAACACCGACACACATGGATTACTCACCAAACTAAATCTTATTTCCATTTTCAATATGTAGTCAATAAAAATGACCACAAACTTGGTCATTCACAACAGCCTCACTATTCTCCAACAAAATTATAAATAAGCCAAGAGACATTACCGATAATAATAATGCAATTTCAAGCGCTTTGGGGTCTTTAAATGTCACAAATGCAGTCTTTGATTTCCCTTGTTCACTGCAACAAAAAGCCAACATAAACAACCATAATATGGATTTGACTTCTTACAGCAAGCATATTTTATTTTTCTATTTTTTTTTTAAATAGGTGAAAAAGGTGAAGTTCAAGGGCTGAATTCAACCTACATGTTGTTTCAACATACTACAAAAGTTCCAATCCTAAAACAGAAACACTGAGCGTACTTTCAATTACATGCTTAAATAATATTAAAATTTTAATTGAAGAAAAAGGAATTAGAAAAAATGCACAGCTAAAGACTTAAAGTTATACACCCTGCCTTGTTATGCTTTGTCTTATTTCTATTAAATTAACGCAATTTAATATCATCAAAATAATACTAAAAAAAATGAAGTGCACCCGTGATTTCTTGTTTGTCTTTTGTACTCTCTTTTTGTTCCTTTCTAAGCATCCTCCACTCCAATCAGTGGTATGAAAAATTGGAGCTAGCAAAAATTGAATTCAAGGAATTTTTTTTTCCTTAAAAAAATACATATAAATTAAGAATTGTGTGTGGCAGAGAAAATACACACACCTGAGGATCTGAATGTGCTCAATTTCTCCAGAGAAAGAGAAGAACTCATGAATCTCTCTCTCACCGGCTAGATCTGAGAGTTGCTTCACTTGAACCGTCCTAGTCTGAAAAAGTTAAAAAAAATAATAAATAAAGGATTTTTTATTATAAAATAATAAAAAAAAAGGAGAGAGAGAGGCCCAGAAAGAGAAAACCGCATAAGGGTCGAATTACAAGGAAAAATAAAAAAGAAAAAAGATTGGATTTGGAATTGAATGCGGTGAAAAAGTTACCTGCATTGCGATAAGAGGTGGTAGTAGAAACAAGTGGGAACGGTTTTGCTTGAGGAAGTTGTGTTGGTGTTTTGTTGAATGCAGAGAGTGTATGAAGAGAGAAGCAGAGTGATTGATGATGTGTCACAGAGCAGAACAGAGCTGCATTGAACCAGACACAGAGATACAGAGAGAGAAGAGAGAAGAGAGAGAGAAGAAAGAAGAATGTATGATGATGAGTTGGAGTGCAGGAATGTAATTATGATGTAACCTCGTCGTCGTGGACGAGAAACAATGCAGTCTCTCGTAATTCCACAATTGTCCCTTTACTTTCCAATTTATTTCACTAGATCAATTTGTTTCTGGTTTAATTAAATTCTTAATGAGCATAATTTTAATATACTCATAGTGTAATTAATTTATACTATCATTTAATTAAAATATTTTATTTAAATTATTTTTTAAATAATACATATGAAAATCAATTATAATAAATAATGTGATAATATATAATTAAATGACTATATATAAAAAAGTTATATTATCAGTATATGAAAATTAAATTCTAATTTAATTTCTATACTCTTAGCATAAAATAATTATATATTATTAAGCAATTTCATACTATTAATTAATAGAATTTTAATAAAATAAAAATTAAAAAAATCTAGTATTATAACCCTCCACCATAATTTATTATTTTGAAAAAATTTTATTAATTAACTATGTGAAAACTCGGTACAAATAAATTAGATTTTCTAATGATGAGTTAAGGGTGGGGAATTTAATATTGAAAAGTGGGCATTTGGTGCGTTTGTTCTAAAAAACTGTTTTCATTTCCTAGTTTTTAGATTTTTGAATTTTATGAAAAAATATTAAAAATTGTGAAAAATATAAAATTTATTTTTTAAATTTTATTTTTACTTTTTATTATTTTTTTACTAAATAATAAAAATAAAAAAAATATTTTTTGAAACCAAATGAGCCGTTAAGTTTTCAAAGCATTTCTGTGTACATACATTAAAACGTTAAAAGAATTTCAACTTTTAATTTGTTAACGAGTGTCTTCTAGATTCTTGTAATTTTTTTTAATTCACTCCATTGAGAAGGAAAAAAATTATGAATTCAAGGACCTTATTATAACTTTTCATAAATTTATTTTTAAAAATATATATGTAATTAATTATATCATTGAATTTACATCTTTGTAGGAGAGAATATGGGCTAAGTTAAATTTTGACTTAAATAAGTGGGATTTGTGTTCCCAAAAAGTAATTTATGCATAGACTTATTACTTAATATAGACTTTTTTCATAGTCTTACCCTGAAACTTTAAAGTTTACCTTCTTTCAAAAGAGTATTCATAAGCCTACTTGATTATAATTTTTTCTTCAAATAATCAAGTGATCTATTCTTAAATGAGTCAGTGAACTTCCAAATACATAAAAAAACATATATTTTAATATTAATTAAAAGGTTTTTTAAATGAGTTTAAAAGTATTTTTTTAGAATTTAACCTTGTTACACTGTAAAATTTTATACACTATTATTTAATAATGTATTATCATATTAATAAAAGTTAAGTCTTACACACACAACTTAAAATATTAAATAAATAAAATAATTTGATTGGATAATAGCGTAAAACTTTTTTACATAATCAAATGATAGAAATTAAATTTTATTTTTAAATAGATTAAAATATTTCTATTATCAATGAATTTTTAAGATGATGAAGATGATAATGATGATAATAATAATAATAGTAATATAAATAGGTAAGTATGTTAGATATAATAAATTATTTTTTAACCTAAAATTTAATCTATTTAGCTGAAAATACTTTTTTAAAAGGTGTAAATATAATTTATTTACTAAATATATCTCGAAGGCTGGTTACAAGCTGGGCGGACTACGTCCACCACACATCTCCGTTTTAAGATTTCAAAGATACTTATGTGAGATTCGGAAAGTTGTCATTGATTTGAAAGCAGACTTATCTTAACAAGAAAAAGAGATTATCAAGATTGAAACCAAACAAAAAGAAGGAGAGGGAGGTGATCAAGATTAAAATGTTATTTAATAACTAACACATAATAATCTAAAGATAAGCTACGGGGAAGTACAATTGCAACTTCTTTGATTATTAAATTAAATGTTGAAATTCTTAACACAATCAAGCAAAATCATCGGGAAAAAAAAAAGTAAAGGTTTCTTAATATAGAGCATTAGATACTAGTATTAATCATCAAATGAAAAAGATTTTTTTTTTAACTTTATCGAGAATATCCCACAATTATGTATTATTGTGAAGCTAATTCTTCAAATAATATTGCGATTTCGAAGTCTACCAATGATTATATTTTTAAAAACTTGAATACAACTAATAAATTGTAGTTAATTATATGTAAATTGTAGTTATATGTAAATTATATTTATATTTAATTGTCTTTTAAAATAAAAAAGAATAAAAAATTTAAAATAAATTATAGTAATGGTATAATAAACAATTGAATGTAATCTAAATCTATGATATCTATTGCAATAGTTGCATGGCATCTTTGATAATTTGGACAAATGTTTCTTAAGGTTGTGGATATAATTAGCAAATTAAAAGGGTACAATGATTAAATAAAAAATGTAAAGACTAAAATAAACACAAAATAAAATATAAGGACCAAAAACATCTTTGAGTTAAATTAAAAACTAAATAAAAAAGAATGTACTTATAAAAAGTATAAAAAAATATATATATTTTTAGTTTTTATGTATGATACTTACTTTCAATTTAATTCCTGCACCTGACTGTATTATAATTCTAATTCTAATAAACAATATTGCAACGACAGTAAAGGATAACAATAATATCATTAATAATATTAATACGTATCAGGAAACAACAGTAGCAACAAATAAATTATAATATGTTTAGGTAAAAACTAAAATTCATAAATTGTATAAAAACTAAACTAAAAATAAATATTAAATATAGAAGTTAAAATTACATTTTAATAAAAAGAAAACAAAAGCTATACAAACATTTAAAATCTAGTTAATTATGTGGCTGCTTTCACACCAAATAAGCCAGCATCTTTAAAACGAGACAATAATGCTATTAAGACACGAAGATAACATTCAATGCATTTCTCTGTGAAAAAAAATAGAAAAATGAAAAAACTACTTCGCTGTGACTAGTATTCTATACAAAAAAATGTCATCATCTATGTCCTTTTCAAAAAAGAAAAATCATGGCTGCTATTTCTAGTCCAACGTCCAATCCAACATAAATATATAACCCAATGTTGAATCGTGTAGCTCTGGCTCAATTCAGATATAATCCGATATTATTGGTAAATGTAAGCAGAATGAAAACGGAACTATTTTAATTTGTGTAAGATGCAACATAAGTCACATTCTTCTCCAGAAATCCTTGTTTAGTGAATGTTCAAAATTTAATATTTAACTCAGTAGGTTCAATAATACAAATTATTTCCGTGGGATCCCATCAAATTAATCAGCCAGAACTGAAATATAATAAATTTGAGACGTTACAAATGTAAAAGCACATAGATCGGTGGCCATAGTTTAAGTCGCAAGTCATGATATTCTTTTCCACCTCGGGTCAAAATACATGGGACATCGAGCACTCGTCGCCTCACTTTTCTCCAATTACTATGACAAATAAATAAATTGAAATCCTTCATTTTATATTAATAATTATTTTTTAAAAAAATTATGTAAATTTGATACATTAAAAAGTAAATATATCTTATTATAATTTATAATGATATACATTCATATTTTAATATATTAACATTACGCGATTTTTGAAGATTGCTACTGCTATAAAATGGAGGGATAATATAATATATCCAAACTGTGATTACAAATCATATGTAAGCTGTTTGAAACTTTAATACAAATAAACTAAGATTTTTGTTCCAGCTAAATCTGTGTGTTCCTTGTTTGATGACACATGGGTTAGGCCAATTTGGTAAAGAGTATCTTCATTTTTTAATTTTGCATACTTAGTCCCTGACCCTTTTGCTTTCGAACTGGGGACTCCGTGATAGAACTTGGATTCAAATTCAACTTGTTATCAAGGAGAATTTAATTTCATGAATTGCCATTATCCCCTTTAATTTAATTTTTTCCCTTTTATTAATAATCAATCTATGAATCTTCCTTCTCTATTTGGAGACCAACAATGTAGATTGACCTCCTATACCAATGTCCAGTTTATGCAGTCCTTCAATCCTCCAACTATGATCATCAGATAATGGCTGGTTCAAGGCGCTATGTTGGATTTACAGAGACATTGGAAACCATACTGCATATGAGTTTTATGTCCTATTTTTTATTCTTTGTTCTTAATCCTTTCTGTCTGGAGGATTTCTGATATTCTTTCTCTTATATGAAACTTCTTCTCTTATCCAAAGTACCTTTGGCACAGGCATCACAGTCATGATGAGACCTCAAGCCAGCTTTTTTTATTAAGCCTTCATATTTGTTCATAATCTAATACCACCTTCTCTGCGAATAAAAAGGAAGAGGTGTTATTTAGCAAATGCTTTCAAAACGAGGGGGGTGCTGTTTGCAATTTCAAGCATAAAGAGTATCGTTGGTCCCTTGCTGGGGGAGACCAACGGATCGCACCCCTTCAAAGGTAATGATGCCTGTGTGTTGTGCACGCCTCGTTTAATCAGATTCCAAAGTTTCCGCCTTGCGGAACTATCAAAATAACTACACAAGCGGGATTCAGCTCCTTTACATTGAAGATCGTGATAAAGTGGGAAATTAAAGTATTAATCATCTTTCCTTCGACAATTTTTATTGTATGTGGAACCTACCAGATCTACCATTCTAAAAAATACCATTTCTTAGTTGGGACGTTCATTGGTCGGTCAAAGTAGTCAATGGCAAAAATAAGAGAAATAATAATTATATTTATGGTACGTGGAATATCGTGTCGACTCACACACGATTTGTCATTGAATGAGGTTCGCGTCCATCCAATAATGAATGAGGTGTAAATCGACCATGGTGTTCCATACCCTATAAATACAAATAACACTACCCAAAAACAATGAGGGAAGGGACCATGCATATGGGGTGAGGTACTAATTTTGGGGTGGGTGAATTTTCACTAATACCGGTGAGTAGTAATGGTACATCGCATTGTCATTCCAGTCACTACCATGTAAGTAGGTCCGTTAAACTTTGCACCAGGGCAAAATATATGGTCGATGTTTGTGATTTTCAAGGATTATTAGCACATGTGAATGTGATTAACTATTATTTGTGGAGTTGTGGTCAATTATTAGTTAGGCCACGTTTGGGAAGCCGTATACAGCAAAATAAACAAATATAATACCTAATAATTTTATACGTTATTTAGTGCGAATAATGTATTGTATAAGCTTATTCCTTAAGCATTTTTTATACATTAAAATGATAGATAACTTAATCATGTCTAGGAAGGGAGGATACCACCTTATTAGCTTTTGATGTATAAAGTTTATTTTACTTATTTAATTAAATAGTATTCAATAATTATTTAAAATAATATTAATAATAATAAAATAAAATACTTAATATAAAATAAAAAATTATATTAAATAATTAATTTACATGATAAATAATAAAATAATTATTAAAATTAAATATTAAATAATATAATAAATATTTTGAATAAAATAACAAATTTTTTTAGCATAAAATTAAATGATAAATTATATACTGTTAAAATATATAAATAAATAATACGTGGTATATTACAATAAGAATTAATAATAAAAAATTAATTTAATATTTATTAGTAAATTAAATTTTGAATAATTATGATAAAAATACTAAAAATTATTAATTTAATAATTATTTAATATCTATTTATCGTTAAATTTATTTTTAAATATATAGTAATATTGTATATTTTTTAATAAATTTGACTAATTGAAAAAAAAGTAATTATTTTATTTTATTTAGCATTTATATGTAATTAGAGTTTTCTGTAAATAAATGGTAATATTATATAATATAAAATGTAATATCTTATACAATGTCAAACCAAATGTTGTATAATACCAAAATTTTATCAAGTCTTATCCTATTAAGTCTTGTATCATTAGACCTTATCCTATTAGGCGTACCAAATTGACCTTTAGTTAGTGAAGCACACCATTAGTCACTCGTGTTTGTTAATTGTCCTTGCTCTCTTGTTTGTAGTTGTATTTAGCTCTTTACTCTTGCTTCGTAACAACATTTAATAATACATTGTTTCCCAGATTCCTCTATCACCTTGTCTAATGAATGATCTATTAAGGATTGATTCCACTTTGTCTGATGAAGGATTTGTTAAGGATAGATTTGAAGGTTTACTCTAATATTTTAGATGCTTTGCTTCATTCCTTTACAATGTGATGTCTATTTTTGTTTTGCGCATTTATTAATAGGGGTGTACAAGGGACGGGTGGAACAAAACCCAAACACCGCTCGATTTTTAAGCCAGGTTAATTTTTGAAACTCAAAACCGACCCAATAATGACTTAAGTAAGTACGAGGTCATACTGAATAAACTTGATATTCAAACAATATATGAGAATTTAGACATTATACATAATAAAATTATAAAAAAATTTACTAGTAATAAATAAAATTTAAGAGATATTTTACAATATAAGTTTCAAATAAGCAGAAATATAATTTTGTTTCCTATTTGTTAACCTCTAACTAATTCAAGCACATGGGCTAAAACTTTTTGTTATTAGTTAGTATCTGTTACTTGTTGGTGTAACCACCCTTTCCATCATTGTAACCATTGATATGAAGATGAACTCAAAAGAATGTAAGATTCACTTATTCATTCAGTATTGTATCATTGCTTTTGCATATTGAATGAAACTCTCCTCTACAACTTCTTCTCTTCTCTCTTTCTTTTTCCCTATTACAATTTCACATGGTATCAGGAGACAATCTCCGCTTCCGCACCATCAATCTTTAACAACCTTTCTTCTTTTTCTTCAACCTTTCTTCAATCTTGTTTCATCTTTATGCAAAATTCAATCATGGCAAGTGCAAGTCTCAACCCATCAAGTCCATACTTCATCCATCCAAATGAAAATCCGGGTGTTTCAATCATCTCTTCCACCCTCACTGGTCAATCTGATTATCATACCTGGCCCCATGAGGTGATGATGGCTCTTGAACTCAAGAACAAAGCTTAGTTTGTTAATGGTATGATTCAAAAACCCAGTCCAGCTTATCCACTTCATGAAGCTTGGTTACGTTGCAACGCACTCGTCCTCTCATGGATAAATCGCTCTCTCAGCAAAGAAATTGCTATGTAATACCTGGGGTACACGTGTCAGTAGACGAGTTTCGCATGACCTCAAGGTCCCTCGGGACCCACTGCTGTTGCCGGGTCCGGGTCTTCGCTAAGTCTAGAACCCTACACCTCCTTGGAGGACTATATGTTAGAGTTATATTCTTGGGATCAAAAGTCCCAGTAATTGCTCTCCAAAGGAAAATGAAGTGAAGAGTGATTTTTAACGAATTTTTTGAACCCTCTAGATATTTCGTTTTTAGCCCCCAAGTTTAGAAAATTGCCGGAATTTCAAAATTTGAACTAGAACTCAAAAATGAGATTTTGATTGGTTGGAGTTTTGATTTTTTTGATATTTTATTTGAATCCAAATGGGGGGAATTTTCTTATTTACATTTATGTTTTAAAGTTAATAGGAAGTAAAATAAATGAGTGGGAATATGGAATTGATGCTTAAACCATGACAGCAAAATTCTACAGTAGTTGGGTGTTTCTGTCACCGCTATAGCGGTCCTAGCAGTCACAGGAAGTGTGCAGCACGGTATTTGGCCTCTGGAGACCGCTATAGCGGTCCAGGATCGTTATAGAGGTCATAAGTGCACAGTGACGAGGCGGAGAATGGCATAGACTGCTATAGCGGTGTCAGTTTTCCAGAAACAGTGAGAAACGTCACCGTTTCATCAAATGAACCTCTCCACCCCAATTTATACCCCAAACTCGGGATTTCTCCCCTATTTTCGAACCTTACCCCAAAATTTCATCTCCTCTTCTCTTTCCTCCCCTCCACTCTCATCCTCCATTAAATCTATCTTCCTCAAGCTTCAAGGTATGTGTTGTTAATGGGTTTTGGTCTCTTTTTCCTTTTCCTTCGTGGTCTTAGTATGGGTTGTTATTTTTCTATCGTTGTTGTCAAGTGGGGGGTGCTCCCCCAATGTTGCTAGAATTATGTTAGAGTAATCTAAAGATACCCATAGAGTATTAATGAGTTTTATGGTTATAATAGTTGACGTTGGTGCCCTCCCAGCTCCCCGGAGCTCAGTTGGAGTTGATGCCACCTATTTCTCCCCCTTCAGGTGAGTGGGTTTGACCTCATTGTCTTAGTTTTCCCCATTATGATTATTTTCCTTGCATTATGAGTATTAAATATAAAATTAGAGATAGAATTACGTGTATATTATGATTTTGCATGATTATGTCAAGCTAGAAAATTATGATTTATGATGATAGCATGAAAGAAATGTATTTTAGAAAACCATGGGACCATGATTGCTATGTTGTGTGTTATAGAAAATGTTTATATCTTTGAGAAGGGATTTATCAAGGAATTGTATGATTTAAAAAGATTTATGATAATGTAAAATATATGTTATTGATCTATGACATTATATGTTATTAAGATTTAGATTTCAAGCGATGTTTTTTAAATATTTAGTTAATCTATTTATATGTTGGAGATATGTAACATAAGAGTATGATTCAATTTATGAATAGCAAAGTATATCTTGATTTCAGAGCTTTTATGATTATGAATTCTTTCATTTTGAAGTATGATATCAGAGTGTTCAGTTATGACAATATGTTAGTTAAGAAATGGATTTAGAACTTCAGTTTTATGGTACCAAGAGGTATGGATTTCTGTATGATTTTTAGCAACTGCCAGATACATATTCTGTGGGCTTGAAATCGGAATACCTACAAGTGGTGAACCCTTGGGCTCGACTTTTATAGTCACAGTTATGCTAAAGTCAGATTGTTAGAGTTATGTGAATCCAGAACTCTCAGTGTGCTAAGAATTTAGGGGCTCTGCTTCGCCAGGGACAGAGTACCCACTCTTCAGTTATGGTTTTTGACAAACTAGTTTAGTCGGTAGAGATAAAGAGACAGACTGTGAGTTAACGACAGTTATTCCGTTAACCTTGGTATACCAAGGCCTACGAGGGGCATTTTATCCATATACTAGACTAGTTCACGAAGGACACGGTTCACGAGGAACCATTAGGGGCTCTAGTTCGCAAGGGACTGAGCTCTGACTGCATAGTTTATGATTCTTTAACTTTTATTATTATATATGTATTTGTTATATTCAGCATACTGTTTCCTGATACTCTACCGCACCCTCAGTTAAAAAGGATTTCATGTTTGATTATGAGTTAGAAGTGATTGTTGAAAATGTATAGAATGAAAAGTGTTTTCCTAGTTAGCTATGTATTTAACTATTAAATGGTTTATGACTATTGCATGTATATCATTTATTGTATATTCTTAGTTGTCCCATGTGGGTGATGGGTGAGAGCTCACTCACTGAGTCCGTTGACTCACCCCCTCTCCCTTCCTCTCATAGTTGCAGGTACAGACGTCCTTTAGCCACAGGTCCAGTAGCTGCAGTTATCCTTTGGTGAGCTTTGCATTGTTGTAAGGCTTAGTTTAGGATTTCTGCTAGTTTAGAGTGCTCTAGTAGTTTTGCAGGCAGGATCCGAGCCACGCATGTTTTTTTGAGATGTTATAGATAATTTAAGAGATTATGTATTTTCCCTACATGTTTTAGAGCTCTAGAATGTATTTTGAAATATGGGCTATGATTAGAGATTATGTGAAAGCTAATGATAATGAGTTTATGATTCAGTCTTCAAATTTTAGGTTTTAAAGTATGACAAAAATGTGTTAGATTTATATATGTGAATACTTCAGTTTTTTTGGATTTGACTCTTATTTTTAATTAGAGAAAATGATATAGATTTGCAAGAAAAATTTCATTTTAAGTATGATATTTCACGATTTTATGCATTTAGAGAGATAAGTCACCCAGAAGGCTTACGTGGGGATGAGATTCCTCACGTGCCGGTCACGTTCCCAAATCGGGTCGTGACATGCTATGAGCATGCTATGGCGTAAAAATGCTCTTGATATTTGGAATACACTTTGCTCAAGATATCATCAAGGAGATGATTATCGCGTCTTAACTTTTCTTGAAGATTTTTATTCTCTCAAACAAGGTGAGCGTTCCATTTCTACATACTTCACACATTTACAAGGAGTTTGGGAAGATCTAGAAATGTTTAGTCCAACACCACCATTTGCATGCAACATTCCCTGCTCATGCACCTTCATTCCCACAATCCAAGGATACCTTGACAAAGAATTTGTTATCAAGTTTCTCAAAGGGCTCAATGATCAATTTTCCACAGCTCGTTCTCAAATCATGTTGATTAAACCATTCCCCAACATTGATCAAGTTTTGTCCCTGGTTCTTTAATAAGAACATGAGGTGATAGGTGAACCCCAACCCTCACTTCTGGCTGCCTTTAACTTAAATGCATAAGGTCGAGGCAGAGGCCAAGAACCCTTTGGCCGTGGTGGATGAATATTTAGCAATGGTCGATCCTCATCTGGCTATGGCCGTCTCTTTTGCACACACTGCAATAGGTTTGGTCATACGATTGATCAATGCTTCATTAAATACGGGATTCCCCTTGATCTCCAACGTGGTTCTAGCTCAATCAACTACATAGCCTCTGATGTATTGGATGATGGAGGCTTGGCATCTAATTCTTGTAATCCTCAATCAAATCCAGCAAATCCAAGTTTTAATCTCACCCTAGAGCAACAACACAAACTCCTTGCTCTACTTCAACAATCAAAACCACAGCCAAACAGTCCTATAATCAACCATATCTCAACTAATCTCAAGATCCTTTCTTAGGTACTCCTTGGCTTCTAACCTGTAGTGCTTTCCCTTCTTGCTGGATAGTGGATTCTAATGCCACTGATCATGCATGCTCATCATTGTCTCTGTTTCATAATTACAAGCAAATCAAACCAATGGTCATTAACTTACCTGATGGTACCTCCATATCTACTAACATTTCTAGCACAATCTTTTTCTCAAAAGACTTATTTCTCACCAATGTTTATTATATTCCCAAATTCACTTTGCACCTTATATATGCTTCCAAGTTAATTGCTGCTATTCATTGTCAAGTAACATTCTTTGATCATGGTGGGGTAATTCAAGAACACCTATCTTCGAAGAAGATTGGAACTGCTAGCTTGAGAGGCTCACTTTATGTGCTAGATCGTCAGCCTATTGTCAAGCATGATGTTTCTGTTAATGTTATCACTTGTAATTTTGATAGTATAGTTACTGTTAATTCTGTTGAATCTGTCTCTGTTAATAAGGCTGATCTATGGCATGCCAGATTAGGCCATCCATCCGTTGAAAAATTGCACACACTTGCACAATATTTTAATGAAATTTCTTGTACCAATCTCAATACACATTGTTCTAGTTGTCATTTGGCAAAACAAAAACATTTACATTTTGTTCACAGCACCTCTCAATCTCTTACCAGTTTTGATCTTGTTCACATGGACATTTGGGGACCATTTCATACTCCATCCATATTAGGTCACAAATACTTTCTCACTATTGTAGATGATAAATTAAGATTTACATGGATATTCTTGATGAAATCAAAATCTAAAACAAGAAATCTCATCAAAAACTTCATTCAACTTGTGTCCACCCAATTCAATTCAATTCAATTGTTAAAACCATTAGGACTGACAATGGCCAATAATTCATCATGCCTCAGTTTTATGATTCATTAGGGATCATCCATAAAAAATCTTGTGTAGAAACCCCACAACAAAACGATGTTGTTGAAAGAAAACACCAACATCTCTTAGCAATTGCTAGAGCATTAATGTTTCACTCTAATCTCCCTACCAATTTCTGGAACTTTGAATTATCACAGGTAGCATTCACAATCAATAGGTTACCCTCCAAAATCCTTGACAGCAAAACACCATTCCAAATTCTATTTGACACAAAACCTGATTTTTCCACCATAAAAGTCTTTGGTTCCCTTTGCTATACTTTAACACATGCCTCAGATAGAAAAATGTTTGATCCTAGAGCGAAACAATGTGTTCATTTAGCCTTCCAACATGGCACAAAAGGTTATATTTTATTTGACCTACACTCGAGAGAAATATCAATTTCTAGACATGTAATATTCTATGAACACATATTCCCTCTTCCACAACACCTATACACCAACACAGCCACATACCTTACCCCCGAATCCTAGCATTGTCACTACACCATACAACTCTATTCCAGATCTCATTCCTTTAATCCCAACTCCACCTACTGCACCTAATTCCTCAAACTCACAAAATCCTACACCACTTTTAAGAAAATCCGACTGAAACCAAAAGCCACCCTCATACCTCCAAGATTATCATTGCTCTATAAATTCCAATTTCATAATCCCTGACTTACCAACTGTGACATATCCTATTTCACAATATTTGACTTATTATGACAGGTTTAATCCTCATTATAAGTTTTTTTCTCTAGCCATTTCATCTCAAACTGAACCTCAAACATACAAACAGGCTGTGCTACATGAGAGTTGGTGCAAAGCAATAGAGGATAAGTCACAGGCATTTGAGCAGAATAAAACTTGGGTTCTTACTGGTTTGCCTAAAGGAAAAAGAGCAATTGAATGCAAATGGGTGTACAAAATCAAGTACAAAGCTAATGGTTCCATAGAACGTTACAAAGCTAGACTAGTTGCAAAAGGATTCAATCAAATAGAAGGTTTAGATTACTTTGAAACCTTTAGTCCTGTTGCAAAGATGACCACAATTAGACTAGTTCTAGCACTTGCAGCTGCCAAAGGATGGCAGTTAAAGCAGCTAGATGTGAATACATCCTTCCTCCATGGAGATTTGTGTGAGGAAGTTTATATGCTACCTCCCCCTGGTCTCAAAAATGTCACACCCGTTCAGGTATGCAAGCTTCAAAGATCTTTATATGGCCTGAAATAGGCTAGTAGACAATGGAACCATAAGCTCATTGAGGTCCTTTCTAAAAGTGGCTATCACTTGTCCATGTTTGATTACTCATTGTTGGTCAAAAAGTCCAATGACAAATTCACAGCAATACTCGTATATGTAGATGACTTGCTTCTTACAGGAAATGACCTTGATGAGATCAATACAGTCAAGAAAACCTTGGACAACAGGTTTAAAATCAAAGATCTAGGGGATGTCAAATTCTTCCTTGGCATGGAAGTTGCCAGATCACACAAAGGAATAGCTATTTTCCAGAGAAAGTATGCACTTGACCTTATTCAAGACATTGATTTATTGGCCAGTAAACCAGCATTTACTCCCTTTGATCATTACTTGAATCTTCAAAAAGAAGGAACACAACCTGTCTAAGACCCCTCAGTATGTAGAAGGTTGAGTGGCAGGTTGGTCTATCTCACAAATACAAGACCAGATATCTCATTTGCTATCAGCCAATTAAGCCAATTCCTGGCAGCCCCTATGATTAAACATGAGCAGGCAGCATTTAGAGTGCTGAGATACTTGAAGTCATCACCTGCACAAGGTTTATTTTTCCCTGCTAATTTTGATCTGAAACTCAAAGGTTTTAGTGATTCTGACTGGGAAGCATGTCCAGACACCAGGAGATCGATTTTTGGTTTCTATTTTTTTTTTTTCGGCAATGACTTGATTTCATGGAAATGCAAGAAACAACAAGTTGTAGCTCGCAGCTCCTCTGAAGCAGAATATAGAGCTTTAGCCTTTGCCAGCTGTGAGGCTCATTGGTTAAAGTTTCTGCTTGATGATCTTGCTATCCCTTCCACTTCACCCATGTCCTTATACTGAGATAACAAGTCTGCTCTCCATATAGCCACAAATTCGATCTTCCATGAAAGGACCAAACACATTAAAATGGACTTTCACACAGTACGAGAAAAATTTCAATCAGGATTAATTCATCTACTATCCATATCAATAAAGGCCTAAGTTGCTGACATATTCACCAAAGTGTTAGCTGTTGGACCCTTTGCTTGCATGGTTTCCAAGCTTGGCCTTTTTTTATCTATATAGGCCAGCTTGTAGGGGGTGTTAACCTCTAACTAATTCAAGCACATGGGCTAAAACTTTCTGTTATTGGTTAGCATCAGTTAGTTACTGGTGTAACCACCTTTTCCATCATTGTATCCATTGATATAAAGATGAACTCAAAAGAATGTAAGATTCACCGATTCATTTAGTATTGTATAATTACATTTGCATATTGAATGAAACTCTCCTCCACAACTTCTGCTCTTCTCTCTTTCTTTTTCCCTGTTACAATTTCACACCATTCTTCCCTTTTCAATCCATTTCTACTAATTGTAATTCGTTCCGGTGATTTAAAAAAAATAAAAAATTCAAGAATGATGTCAATAATTGGTTATAAAATCCTTTGTAACACTTAGGCTTTGATGTTATGAAGTGTTATGAAGGCTCCTTCAAAGTTGATAGCACTATTGATGAAATTAATATCAATTCAAGGTGTTTTTGTTTCTTATTTACAAAACAATGATTTTTTTTAATGAAACAATTACTTTTCATAAAAGTTACTCAAGTTGACATAAATAACTTACATGAAAAGTGATTTTTCAGTTTAAAAATAACATTTCTTTTTATTTTGGGTAAAAGAAACTAAAACAAGTATACCCTAGTGCCTGTACGTTCCCAAGAAGGGCTATTTAGTAGTGACAAATTATCCTCCTTCATGAATAGATCAAGAAATTAAAGACGAGTCTCATTACTATGTATAGTTACCGGTCCCTATTTTCTATGAATATCTTGAATTACAATCAATTTTTCTCTCCAATTCACTGATTTCATACAAAATTGCAAATATGAAAAAATTGCTTGTATATCAAGTGATTTGCTTGGCATGCTACCAAACCTGAATGGTAGCAGACATACACATGGTGGGATGCATCTTATCCCAAAAACATCTTGTGGATTTTAGGATTGGCAGCAAATACTCATATTTCAATAAAAAATGTTATTCTAACACCCAAAAGTGAGCGTCAAATTGGGATACCTACTCTATCATTATTGGATATGAGGATGATCTCAACTTTCTCCACTCATCCATCATATTCAAAGATGATGGAATAAGTGTCCCAATTAAACACTAATTTTTTGGATATTAGAACAACAATGCTCTATTTCAATAGTGGGAAATGATTACAATGCATCAAGATTGAAGTTCTTCAACTCAGTCAAGTACAAGACTCATGACACATCCCTTTTTCCACTATAAGAAATTGACAATTGAGACATAGGAAAAAGTGAATAGTTAAATCAACTTCTTAAACTTCTTGGATTTTTGTTCCAAGACAAGTATGATGGATCCCCAAGAGGTCTGCATACGCAGCAATATTTAATGTCAGCTTGCAAGTTCAAAACAGAAACAAATAATCCATGTCAAAATAGCTTTTTCACATCAAATTTCATTATCTTCATGAGGACAAGAAGATATTCACTTCACAGTTTTAACATTAGAAAAGAAAATTCAAATCTTAGCAGAAAGAAAGGGGCTGCAAGCAAATCCACACACAAAATATGCTTGGCATAGTTTCCAAGCTTGCTTATACAGTCTAAAGTCCAAAATTCTTAAGTTTCTATGTGAACTTATTTTGAACCATGTAAGCATATAACAAAAAATTTCAAATGCAATAATTTTTCTTCGTCCATCATGAAGAAAAAAAAGGATATGAATTTTCCTAACATTTTTTAATCACAAAACTAATGTAAGAACCATATAGTATAAGAGAGGAGAATATGTATATTTCCTCACCTTGGCCTCATCACATACAGAACTAAGAAACCCACAGCCAGTAACAAGGAAAAGCCACCAATGAAAATATATGCCATCCCCAAGAAGTGATTTCTTCCACCAATCCAAGTTGTGGTTGAAAGAACCAGGCTCTTTTTGCCACCAAACTCATATGTATTGTAATTGTTCTCTATCACTATCATCAATTCATCATTAACTTCAAGATCAGACTCAATCTTTCCATATAATTTTCTGAAAGTTGGCAGTGCTGCTGTTCGCATCCAAACGATGAGATCCTCTTGTTCACTCAACTGGTGCATGCCACAACATCACAAACATTAACTTCTCACATTGCTTACATAAAGTGAAAACAAATACAACAGTAGATCCCCAAGTTCATCCTTGAGAAAAACAACACTGAACACATTATAACCCCAACATGGTTCTTAAGAATTACCAATGTCAGCTTTATTAATAACTAAACTGACAAATATTTTTTACTCTTAGGGACTATGTTCAGAGTTTTTCTTCTGAAGGAAGTGTCTATTGCTACATTGGTAAACTCTTTAGGGACGAAATTAGAGGTTTACTTGGATATATTTACAATAGTTTGGGGGTTCCTCCCTTCTCGAACTTAATTTTTGTCCCGATTATTTTATTATATTTGACCCTACACTACGATAAAATTTGTGTAAAACTTCGTATTATAAATACACATTATCTTTGCCCCACTATCTAAATTTTCTAGATATGTCAATGCTCTAAATAGTAGCTGCACAACAATGAAGTTATGCTTACAGGTATGCTTTCATTGAGTTTAGCACCCCCAATCAAACCTCCAGCTTGAAAATTTTTTGGATAAACATCAGAGCCAAATTTTTTCGTTCGGTCACTCTTCCATGCTATGTTCTTTTTGTTGATCACCAAATTATTCTTCTGGGTTGAAATTCTGTATGTGTCATTGAACAGACTCCATGCAATAAGGCCACAGGGAACAATTGGTCGAGTAACATTGTCCATTTTTGAAATAATATTATCTTCGGGACGACATGAGCTTACTTCATTCTCAGCTGCCTTACTCCTCAGTTGATTATCACTTCTACTTTTAACATATCTGCAAATACCAACCAAAATCCAGGTAGGGAAAAGCATTTCAACATTCACCAAAAATGAGGGCCAGAAATGATTTCCATAAGAAGAAACTTCGATAAAATGAATTATTATGTTCTATGTACTCATCATCTCATAATGAGTGAGTTTTTTACAGCATGCAAAAAAGCAATCCATATATATTATTTTGGAAACTGCAGTTGTGATCCACACAATGATATAATGGAACTATGGAAATATCACCATAAGATACAGAGAAAAAGATATTATCTGAGCCTTTATTTCAAAAAGCATGAATGAAAAAGGCAATCAGACAAAACTCAATCCGCATTCTCAGTCACAGTTGTAGAAGTTAACGCAATTTGAATGACAGCCCTTTATCTGTTCTTTTTCAGATTGATGCTAAATTTCCAAAAATAAGATCATACTATTCAATGAAACCAGAACTTAAAAATGAAAATTTCTATTTGTAATGGATAAATTAAACTTCACATTTTGCTTCATATAATTCAAACTTCCTTTCCTGTCAAGAATAAGACCAGAACATCCAATTTTTCGGTAGTCTAATGAAATGGCTTTTCTGCTTTAGAGTGGAATGAAACATCAAATCAAATGCACTGATGCAAACAAAATAAAGAGGGAAATGATTTTCTTAGTTAATGGTACATACCGGCGGTGGTTCTGGTAAAAGTCATCAAGCTGATAATAGACGAAAACTGGGGCTTTCATTTTATTCTTAACCTGCAAAATTTGCTCCAAATTACTTCCATACAAGTTTCAGCCAAAATTATCACATCATATCAAACGAGACGAAACAATCACTGCTGAGGTAATGGAGAATTTTATTTTCAATCATCTCAGCGACAAGGAATTGTACTAACACTCCATTTCTGTATGCAAGTCTTGTTTGTCCTATCATCTTTAATATAATCCACTGCATGGTATTTGAAAATTGCTGGAAGGCATTGATCATCATATCGCAGTGGAACTTCCACCACCTGCAACAAGAGTTTTTTGTTCAGTATGCAATCACTTTGATAATCCAAAATTCCAGCTGATACTATGTATGGAGACAATTTGTTACCTCCTGTGATGCAAACAGTGAAGCTAGACCAAGAGGGATAAATACTAGTCCTATAAATGTGAATATTGAAATGACCTGGAAAACAAACATCAAATCACTCACTTTAGAGCACGAAACAACCAGGAGCCTAAACAAATTAGATTGTAGCAAATGATGATTTTGTTATGAAACTAAGCAAATTATGTTGAAGGCTATACCCATCCAGGTGTTAGAATCGGTTGCCATGCAGGCAGTTCTTGCTGTGTAAATCTAGAATCTACAGCAAATGAAAATTTCATGAGTTAAATTCCCCGGATAAATGGTATAGAAGACACAAACATAGACCTAAAGCTAGAAACATAAGAAAAGAAATACAGTAAGAGAACAACCAACATAGAGTTTAATACACGAAAATGCCCCAAAAAGGGAAGATAAATATCCTGAAAATGGTTTTTAAGTTGCAGTCCACAACCGCATTGCAGCACCAATTGCAGCTGTATCGATATTCCACAATTTTCTGCACATGTAGTAATCGCAATGCAATCGCAACCACAATTTAAAACCATTAAGCATTTCTAGAAGGAGAAATCAACAGAATTCAAAATAAGTTTAAGGCGTCAGGTAAAGTCAAATTAATGATTTTTATTACATCTCTAATAATAATTAATAGACAATCTGGTAATTAATAAAGCCTAGATGAAAGTAGCATTTTTTAAAGTCCCAAAACTGCAAGGAAATGTCCCATTGTTTGACTGGGAAGTTTCAGGTTGCCCCAGAAATAATCACTAGAGAAGAAACTGAAAAAAAAATGCAAAAATAAATAGATAAATAAATAAAAGATTGGAAGGGAGAAGATGTTACATTTGGGTTTCCTGGAATTCTTCTTGGGTTGTCCTTCTGCAGCAACCGCCGAGCTTGATGAAGGCATAGCCAAGAAACCCAATGAGACTAAAATTACAGAGCAATCGGGACAATGTGATTAAAATGAAACATAACTAATGACTTGCACAAGGGGTGGTTTTGCTAAGATGAAAACGAACCTTAATTTTGTTCCTCTCATTTTTTTTTTCCCCTTCTCTCTCTCGCTCTCTATATTTATATATTAACGTTATTATTTAGGTGCGCTCTATCTAATTTATCTATGTTTTCGCTGAGGTTTTGATGAGGAGGATGTACATGTAGGTGACAAGTTGAGAGAGAGTTGAATCTACCTAATTGATGAGCACCACACTTCGTACCTTTCTATCTTTGGTTTTGACTTTTGAGAATTGAACTGCAAGGTGACTTTTATTTCACGAGTGCAACTACCAGTCATCGACTCTCTCTCTCTCCTTCCTCCTAACTCGCAAGTCCTAAAGCTGGAAGAGGACCATGCAGTTACATGTGTACACGTAACACATCTGGTGTAATTTCATGTCAAATTTGTTCACAATACTTGATCATAATTTGCGTGTACAACACCATTAGTGTAATATAGTGATTAAATCTAATAGATTCTTTCAATTATATAATATCACATTAGTAAATATAAATATCTCGTACCCCTACTACATAAAAAGGCTTGATTTGATTCGATGAAAGTCAATCCACCAAAATTAAACCCCATAATATATATACATGCATACCATATATATTTTACATAGCATCTAAATTATGAATTTAATTTTTACTAAACATTCATATAATCATATATTGTTACACCACTATGATGATTCTTTTACCAATTACTTAGAAAATCATGTAAATGAAAGATCTTAATTGAATAACAGTGTAAATAATTAAGCTCATTATTCTTTATGGTATGTTTGATTGCGGATAAAAATATGGGATAAGATTTTATGGATGAACTCCATATGTAAAATTACGCATGAATCTCACATCCATAAAAGCTTACTTCCTACTTTGACCCCATAACCAAACACACTTTTAATACATTAAAATTATAGTAATTTATATAAGGGAAATAAATGATTCATTATAAATAAATTGTGATTCCGAAAGAGTTTTACATGCAAAGTGAAGAGTTCGAGTCCTCTGATCGTCATTTTCAAAGTAAGACTTTACTTGGCTTCTATTATGAGCTTGAAAAAACCAAAAATATATTAGTAATCATTAAAAAAAATGTATAAATAGTAAAAAGGATTCCAATCCCTTAAAATATTTCTATAGTCTTTAAATATTTTTATATCTATACATATAATATTTGAGAACCACTTTTTAAAAAATTTTGACAAGTGACTGACGACTTCTCCATCAATGATTTTTCCAATACATTTTGGAATTCTTGCTATTTTTGGATGAAACCAAACATACAACTTTTTCTTTTATTATTAAATAAACCAACCATATTAATGAACTTGTTAGATTTTATTATAAAGTTATTATAAAATATTTTCTTCAGCTATTTGTATTTTTTTACAATTCAACTATTTAATCTTGATTTAAAAATAAAAATAATATCTTATAAAATGATTTCTATACTTTTAATATATAGTGAACTATTATACGAAATATGAATTATATTTTCATTTAATTATTATTATTATTTTATAGATAAAATAATTATTTTTATATAAAACGCAGTGTTTAACTCCTCACCAAAAAAAGAAACATTTTTTTTAACTATTAGTGCCTTCTCCAATGCATTTTAGAATTCTTACTATTTTTTGGAAGAAACCAATGACTTTACCTTTTTTTTTTAATTAAATAAACCAACCATATTACCGAGATCTTTAAATTTTATTTTAAAGTTATCATAAAACATTTTCTTCACGTATTTTTATTTATTTTGACAATTCATCTATTTAATTAATCATTATTTGAAAATTAAAAATAATATCTTATAAAATGATATTTATTTTGGAAGGACAGTGTTGTGACGAGGCTACAGTAGTTGGGTGGCGGAGCAAGGCATATGTATGGCGTTTGGCAAGGATAGCGAGCACATAGTGCATGGTCGAACGTCGTTGTGCTACGCTTTGATGGTTGTTGCTTAAATGAGAAGTTGGCTGGTTTTAGACTTTTTGTTGGTAAAGAAGAGAGAATGAATTTTGGCTTTGTAACGGGTTGAGAAGTTGTGGTGTTGGGTTTTGGGTTATATAATTCTATTGTGACTTCGTTTTATATTTTGTTCAATATTTATTTGCATTGATGTTGAGATTTTCAGGAAAGGGGTGAAACATTATTGACTTTGGATTTGTGATTTGGGACGATTTTGAGTTTGTGTTTTTGTGGATGTTTTTACGGTGGTAATGGGTAAGAAAGAGGAACATAGTGATTATTGTTAGAGCAAGAGAGTGAAATAAAAGTGAGTTTATTTTGAAAATTGATAGTATTTTATTGTGGAGTGTTAATAGGTGACGTGCTCAAGGGTCGAGTATAGGTTGGATAACTTAAAGGTAAGCGGGTTACATTTTCAGAAAACTCAGATCGATAAATATAATTTACTCTTAAATTTTAAATTAAATTATGATGAAATTAAAGAGTTTATTTTTAATTAAAACATCTAACAATTTGAAGACCCCTATTCATTTCCCAGACAGAAATTATTCTTGTAAAACAATTTCTTTAACATTTATAATTACTTGTCTAGGGGAAGGGGGAGGGAGAGAGGGGGAGAGAGAAAGTTTATATTAAAAATTGTGTTTCCATTTCTTTAGTACAAAAAATAATGGTATGAAAATAGTCAATTGGTAAAGCTACGTATAGTTTCAGTTTATATTTCTCTACAGTTTTATTACAAAAATGTTACACGATATATTTTCAATCTATTTCCTATTTTCACAATTTTGTAAAAAATAGTGAAAATAGAAAATCAAATTTTATTATTTTTTATATTTTCTTAATAAAATAAAAAAGGAAACAAATTAAAATATTAAATGAAAGCAAAAACTAAATTAGTCATCATGCTTTAAATTTATTTTATATTTTTTGGAATTTTGTAAAAGAAATATAGAAAACCAAAAAAATCTTATATATTATTTACACAATTTTTTTTAAAAATTATAAATTTAAAAATATTTTTTAAAAAAACCAAATAGACTCTAACTGCGTGTAAATAATATTGTTGGTGTTTCTGAAAATATTTTAACATTAGATGTGGTCTTTCTTTTAGAAGAACCATTTAATTTATGTGTAATTGAATAATACCCGGTTGTTAAAATTATAAAGGTAATTTTTATTTTTGGATTTAATTTCAACATATTGATAGCATAAAAAAATTTACATAGTTATACAATCATATAATATCACATTAGCAATGTGATTAATTTCCACCCTCAGTACTTGAAAACTCATTCGGATAAAGAAATTTGATTGTATGTTAATGTAAAACTCTTTTATATTGTTAATATATTAAAATTAAACTTTTTATTTTATTATATTTGTCTTTTTCTTTAATTTCTTGAAAATTTATAAATGCAATCAATAAATTATACTAATTAATTTTTCAAATAATTTTAAACATATTTAAATTATTTCTTTACTTTTACTCTTTTAATCCTTCATTTTAAAGATATAGAATTATATTAGAGCAGAGAGAACATTGTAAATTGTAATAGAAAAAATAGGGTAAACCAATAAAGGAACTTCTTTTTATTTTCAAAGCAAATATTAGTTTCATCAATACTTGGACGATCTTGTGCTTTTATAACATGACTTCGACCATTAGGTTTTTTAATTATTAGGTGATTTGTAAGTATATATATAAGTACTTGTATGTACTTGATGAGTGACAGACATGTCTTGATGCCAAGTACAAAACATCCCTTTACACTATGTTTTTCATTTCTATTTTAGTATATGAAATTAATAACTCTCAGGGCTTGCTTCTGCACATATCCATTGCATGCCTAGTTATCACGAATGGAACAAAATGAATGATACCATTCCTAAATTCTCATAGAAATATATCTGCTCACGAAGAAAGAGTATATTATTGAAACAAATAAAACAGATCACTAACCTTCGACCCGACACAACTTGAAAAGGTTAACAAGGAATAATTCTAGTTCCCGACGAACCAAGAAGGCAACCTTCAAATTAAAAGCTTCTCTCCCTTCAAGTCTCTTGTATATGTTCCATATGTAAAAGAACTTACAGAGACGCCCCACCAATATTGACTTCCATAAACTTGAAAGCAATTCACACACCATATCTTTGTAATTAATGGAAACCAAGCCAGCAGCAACTTATAATCGGTATTATGAAGATTTTGACCCTGTGTCCAAGTGGCGTGTAGAAGAGGCACGTGACACCGTTGAACTTTATCTTCCAGGCATGTTGCATATCTCTAAATTAATTATGGGGTTTGTTCATCTAGAATAAGGATGTGTTTGTTTTGAAACTTTTGAATAAAAATTATTTTTGTCGAGTTAAAAATTTTTTTTTAGAAGTTATTTATATCTGTTTCTACTAAAATGCTAAGGACATAATTATTTTAAGTAGTTTTCAGTTTTTGAGCAGAGGCTGATATAAACAATTTCTATGAAAAATGATTTTTTAAAACTAAAAAAATACTTTTTAGTTAAAAAAAATATTCAGAAACAAACGCACCACAAACATACATTTAAAGTGCTGTCTTCAAAAAATCATTTAATTATTAAATCTATATAACCAAATTTATCTCAGTTTTATTTATTTTATACATGTTAAAATTAATGTTCCATGCATCGAAACTAGACAACAAAACTTTGGATGAATTATGAACATATATATTGCTGAAAAAAAAAATGGAGAAAGTAATAAGTTTGGGTTAGTATTGATCCACTATTGTAATTTATGTTCTAAAGCTCGAGGATCAGTGAAATTCTTAGGTTATTTTGAAGCTAGAAAACTCGTGCTCTATTTCATTTAATGTTTAAGTATTGAATAGTTCATAGAACAAACATTTTCTTAAGTTTAGAGCACTTACAAATGTCAAGAAAAATAGTAGACTATGAAATGCTCTGTCAGAATTTTATTTTCAGAACAACGTGACATGATTGCTAGCTCTTACATAAATAAATAGATCACATTAATTCAATTATGATATCGGTTAAAGATTCTATTAATATTTTTTATGGATGCACGGCAGACACGTTATTATCGCATGTTTTCTCATCGTTTGGCCCCCGATTTTTTAACTCATACGTACAAGGGGTATCTATTTTTCAGGTTTTAAGAGGGAGCAAATTCGAATTCAGATCAACCATCTTGGTTTTATGGTAATAAGCGGAGAGCGTCCAGTGGATGGAACCAAATGGAGACGTTTCAAGAAAGAAATTGAACTCCCAATGCACTGCAACGCAGATGCTATTCATGGAAACTTCACGCAAAACATTCTCACCGTTGTGTTGCCAAAGAAAATTCGTCCTCCAGCTGTTCATCAAGAAGAAGAACAACAACAACAAAAACAAGAACAAGAGATCAGACAAATCCCAGAGTTCGAACCCGAGACCAAAAAGAAAGAGAAAGGAAAAAAGAAAGTGACATATGATGATGAGAATACGGAATTTGGTGGAGAACGGGGCACTGAAGAAATGACTGAAATCAGAGCCAAAGGGGCACTAACAGAGGATACTAATGACACAACAAGGCACCAGCTTGTGGAAAATGATGAGGTGTTAACACCAGAAACGACTAGAGAGGTTGCCCTTAAATTCATGCTTGTGATCATTGTGATATTGGTCATAGCAAGTTACCTTGTGGATATGAGCAAAAGCCTCGTGGCTCATGCTCACTCATATTTTCACAATTGAAACAAGGGGGTTATTTTAAGGCTTGAAACTCTGAACCGTGTAAATTTTAAGGATGTGAACAAGGAGAAAGTTGTTATTAATATATATTGTATTTGTTTGACAGAAAAGTTTCGCGAGGATAGTGACTTGTTTAATTTGCTTTTGAAGAGTATATCTAAAATGGTTAAAACCTGAGAAGGGATTGATTTGCTTGATTAATAACCAACGACTAACAAAGAACAAGAAAAACAAAACCACCAAACAGCAGAATCAGACAAGACAGAGAGAAGGACCAAAAATGCCAAAGTTACTTGAGAGGCTTCCACTTCTTCACTTATAGATCACAAGGAAAAGATTCCAGCGCAATTGGAAAGTCACTACACCATCCTCAAGTCCGATAACCTTCGGTCCATCCCACAAGCAAAATTTTGGTCTCGAATTCCCAAACCAAATTGGGATCATGAAAAACCATATGATTCCTAATCCACCATATAGACCAAATAACTATGTAAGATATCCATAATTTCCTATGGAATGCTTTAAAGGTGCTCCAAGCCAAGTATCAAGAAATTTGGATATTAGGGAAAGTAAGCGCAGAAACTGATTGTGATGAAAAAATGCTTGTATATAAACAAAGAGAAGGTACGCAATACATAGTACAGGAGACTCAGCTAAAAAATATCATATCGTAACACACCTAGCAAAAGAAAAGAATCTTGACAGCCTATACAGCACAACACTATTCCAGAAAGGTGAACAACCACCTATACAGCTCACCCTGCTTCTAGATATTTACATCTTAGGAAAGTGTCATTGACAGCCTACGCATGTGATCTCTGATTCGAATATTGGGCTACAACTTTGTGGGTTGCATTTGTGTTATGGGCTGCTTCTTTGGTGTTGTGGGCTGCTATTGTTTGATCTTGGACTTCAGATTCTTGCTGTGATACCAAGCATCAAAGAAAACGATGGAATTCATTGGAAAACACCCGTTGAGATTCTACCAAGAGAGAACAGAGTTCCAAAACATAACCGAGTAGGCCATGTAAAGAATAAATGCTCCAAAGATTCCACCCTACCACTATTGCATAAACGGGAAAAGATTTTGTCAGCTCCAATGCAATTGAATCCAAGTAATCTTTCTTCTTGTGTTTGACTGTCTTTAAAGAATGAATGACATGATGGAGAAGCTCAACACATGGGGGAGCTAGTCCCCTCCATGCCCTACTCCTAGCATGACATTTCGAGGAAATCCCACCATGTCTTTGAATGCTTGCAAATGAAAAGAAGAAACAAAAAACGGAGCCAGATGGGTTATAACACCAAAACCACTCATCATCAACTCCCTCAAATAACATCCTCCGCCAAAGAAAACTCCAACACCACACACCATCCTCCCAATGCCCCATATTTGCAATTGTCATCTCCTACTGATTTGTTATAGAAAATAGACGTGGAAATCTATTTTTTAGGCAAGTATCCCCAATCCATGAGTCCAACCAAAATATATGAAGATTATGTTACACTTACTTGTTGATGACATGATTTTTGAGGAACAAGAATTGTTGTATGAGTAGATTCAAAACTACGAGCGTAAATAACTAGGGTTTTATCTGTAGTTCAAACTCTCGTACACAACGTAAGTCTCAATAAGGCAAGTTGTAGACAGTTGAGTATCCGAGATTACAGAACAAACCTAGCCAAATAAATAAATAACCCTATTAACATATGCAATTATGGACCCATAAGCTAAAGACCTACAATATCCAATACACTAATCATTGCTATATATCGATGTCCTAGCTCAAATAAATAGATCACTTAGATTAATAGTTGGATAATGGATCAAATTGACAAATGGAGTAAAGATAAATATCAAACAAAAAATCGATTCAACCAAAATATTTTTTATATCGTCATCTAGTTCTTCCACCACCGCATTTATTTATAACTTCTGAAGTAATTATTAAAAGATTCAAACATAACAATACATATTTTATCCAAACAATTGTTGTACAATAAAATTGAAATAAATCATCCCAAATTCAGTCAACAACCATGCAAAATTAAGAAAAGCAAACTCCACACCGAATTCAGGGAACATCTCCTGCCAAGTGATACGCATGGAGGCTTTTATTATTTTCATCACAACATATATATAATAAAGTTTCTAGCTAGAATAATTGCCACTGTGTTACATCTTGTCACACAAAGAGGACTGCAATGGCAACCATGGCAATGGCGGCAGCAGAGAGAGAAGAAGAGACCATGAGAGAGGGAGCAGCATTAGGAGCAGCAGCAGGTTCATCGGCGGCAACGTCGAGGACAAGCTTCATGTGGCGAGCAGAGCAATGGTCGGCAAAGCCACAAATGTACCACTTCCTCCCTGGGGTTGCTAGTTCAACCCGGTCCTTCCCGGAGGTTAATACTCCGTTTGCTCCGGACGTGATGCAGTCCTTGAAGGCCGAACCATTCACTTTCAACACATTGTGCTTGGAGTTGTCATAGTTGAACCCTGCAACACACATAAATTAAAAATAAAAATCACAATAATAAAAATTAGTATGATTGTTAGGTAAAATAAAGTGATATCATGAATACTTATCAAAGTATGAAAATAAAATTATAATGAAATAAAATTTTATAGGGTAGAAGTACATTCACATTAAAAAAGAAGAAGAAAAAAAAATCACAAATGACAATTTAAAATCAAATTACCTAATTAAGAAAGAAAATGAAAGAAGAAAAATGAAAACCCACAAAATTTAAAGGTAGGCTTTTTTTTTTATTTTTTTGTGATTCTTGATGAGTAAATTTGTGTGTATGAATCTTTGTTGTCTCAGATCTAGAAATGAAACAAATTATAAATCTTCGCTGGAAGACTTAAAGCTCTCTTCTGGAATTTCTATGAATCAAGTCGGATTAATTAGTTGGATTTCTGATAATAGGACCAGTGAACCGATCGATAGATAGGGTTAAGAAATATTGGTTTTCTCTACTTACAAAGGCCGTCACCGACATGGAACACTTTATCCTGGGCCCACTCCGTGTAGTTGAAATCAACAGTCCAGCCCTTGTCATCACCCACATTGTAATCAGTTGCCATTGCAACCGAGGAAAGCAAAACCATGGAAATGGCAAGGAAGGCTATGCGAGCAGCAGCCATTTGATGATGATTTGATAAAAAGTGTTAATTCTACTGACTTTGAATCTCAAAACAAATCCTGGACTAGCTAGCAAATGCTATGTTTTATGTTATTGCCAACTATGACACCTGTTTGCATTTCAACTTTGGCTATATATAGCATTCATATATTGGTTTTATCGACATATATGTGTATATATATGAACATGGAAGCGTCGAAAGAGAAAGGGATTCCCGGCCTTAGTCGGCTCTTACTATGACGAGGTTGCATTTAGAACTTTAATAATTTACGCGCAAAGAAACAATTTGTTGAGATAATCATGATGTGGAGAATTGTAAGTTCTTGGTCAAATTTGAAGTGTGAATAGAATTATACTTTGAACTAATTTAAGTATAAAAAATATGTAATTATTCCTTCGTTTTGTAAGGGTGATGAGTTCTTCAATGTGTGCCATGTGGGTCGTGTGAAAAGGAAATATTAGGAAATGAGTATTCTTTTTGCAGCGGCCAGCCTTCTGCCGTTGTGCCCTCCCGCTGATTCCTAGGCTTGCAAACGTACGTGTGCAAAACAGCAAAAGGTTACTTTCTTTTTTTTTTGGATAGGTAAAAAGTTACAATTTTCTTTTTTTTTTAAGCTGAAAAAAAAGGTTAAAACTTTAGTATTTAGATGCTCTAGGAAGAGTATTGGAGAAATTCAGTATTTCAGTATTTTTTTTTTCTATTGAAAGATTCAAACATCAATTTATTCTCACATAATCGATTATATTTAAAAAGAAATATTATAAAAAATAAAATTATTGAAATAATTTTATTCTTATAATTCTAGCCATATCTAACACACCCTCAATTTCAAAACTTGAACCCAGAGAACTTCATACCAAGATAATTATCTGGG
Organism: Dalbergia cultrata; assembly: GCA_031216105.1. Taxonomy (NCBI): domain Eukaryota; kingdom Viridiplantae; phylum Streptophyta; class Magnoliopsida; order Fabales; family Fabaceae; genus Dalbergia; species Dalbergia cultrata. Next base: position 19,869,337 of record CM062353.1, on the reverse strand, counting down.
TCAGGCCAAACTTTTTACGTCCATATTTTTTACATCGATAATTTTCAGATAATTGTTTGAAATGAATCCGGATGGAAAAAAATAATAGTATACCAACAGTGTAAAAGAGTATCATGAGAAAAAAGTCTCAGGGAAAGAGATAAGCAGGTCAGTCCGATCAAATATTGGACAGTTAGAATGTACTGTCTCAACATGTATTAATTATTTTACTGAGACTTTGTTTCTTAATGAGAATATGCTGAAAAAAAAAATAATGATCCAAAAATTTCATAGGACAAGCCGGCGTGGTCATTTTGATTACAAAAGAATTATGATATAACTTGCAGTTTACTTAGCATGAGAGATATTATATATATATATATATATATATATATAAAAATTAATAGAAATATTATTTCAATACTTGAATAGTAAGTGTCTCTTGAGACACTTATTTAATTATTTTATCACCATTGGATGTAATGGCAGTCCTCACTTATTCCATTAACCTTTCACATCCAATAGTGAAAATATGGGTGTCTCAAGGAATACCCACTATTTAGATGTTGAAATAACACTTCTTTAAATTAAAATTAAGGGCATATCCCTTGTAATTTGTAAGCCTTAATGATGTGCCACTCTTCCTATTAGCTAGCCAGTCTCTTGTTAAAAAGAGGGCTCTGCAAGGCCATAGCTAATTGAGCTGAGCACCAAAGAACCCTGAAGGCCTGAACTGAAGATGGAAACATACACATATAGCATTCGGAGCTAAGGTCATCTCGATCAACTCCGCAAGAGTGATCTCTTTGTTAACAATAGATGATCGATCTTTTGTGAAAATTTCACATAAGCTTGATATATGCTTACTTTTATCATTGCTGCTGAGAATGATATCCTCTTGTGTTTCTGCTCCGATCCCAACTTTCTTATCAATACATAGTAAGAATCTGTATAAATATTACAAACCACGTCAAATTTTGATACGAATTGATTTGAAAATAGGACCTGCTGCCATTCCAGTTAGCATAAGCTACGTTTACGGCAATGTAGCCTTCACCTTGAAGCATGCTAAATGCTTTGGTTTGGTATGGTAATGCCTTTATAAGGCTTGTTTGTACTGCACACTATGTACTTGTTGAGTTCCGAAACCGTAATTCAAACTTGGTTGACAATCCCTTTCTTTTTATTTTTAATTATTTTGAGAAAAGTACTATGCAACAGAATCATTTTATTTTCGCATAAAAGTCATGAAGCCAATATTTAGCATGTTTGAATTCAATAATATAGTCCCTTGTAATAGAACAAGACCTAACTGTTGTTTTTTAAATTAATTAAACGTAATGTCAGTTTAGGTGAAAATAATTCCAATAAGAGTTGTGTCATTTATATTCATGGGATGTAGGATACCGTACTGACTTATACTTTATTCATTATTAAATGAGGAGTGAATCCCATTTAAATAGAATTAGCACCTCATTTAATAATAAATTAAATATGAGTCGTTACAGTTTCTTAGAATGTATCACTACAAATAACATTTCTCTTTCGATAAATAACACACGCAATCAAAATTTCTATCTGCACGAGAGTCCGTTTATTAAGCATCCTATTTGTCGTGTCCCGTTTGGAGGTGGTGGTGAGTCGGCGGTTCCCTCGAAGGTCAAAACACCCTAGCCCCAGTTTAAAGTTATGTGTTTGGGTTGGTTTTATGAGAAATCATGGATGGCCCGAAAATCATTATTATGAATTTCGAGGAATGAACAATGATTTTAATTTTTTATTTTATTTATCTTTTTATTATTTAAGAGCACAGAATCAAAGACCGGCATGTATGCCTAGGCCATTCAAACGGTTAGTATTCGATCCACGTAGCAACAATGTTAATTTAATTTATTTTATTTTATTTTTGTGTACTCTTTCTTTTAAGAATTATTTTGGGCTCTAGGCTGAACTTTTTTTTTCTTTCCAAAATTGGTCTGTTAGTTTATGAAGTGTGTGTTACCTTTATGCTGTTTTTTTATCTTAAATTTGAATCCATTAAAAAAATTGAAAAATCAGAAAATATTTTAAAAAAATGTTTAAGCTGATTAGTGTGATTTCTAATATCCTAGTTTATTTATTTTTCTTTTAAATCATTTCATAATCTTCACTTTGTATAAATTCAACTTTACTCGAGCGCCAATCGAGTAAAGTTCTTCTTAACTCTTGAAGTCTCGTGCTGGATTTTGTCAACAATGCTGATAGGATCTTATTTCAGCAGCTCTAAAACAAAAACTTATTTTTTATAATTTTTATTCTGAAGTACATAAATAATAGCAATGGACCATTTCATATCATTTTAATATCACAATTGAAAAATTTTCAAATATATAATTAAATTTACAAAATAATTTCTTTTGGTTTATCCTTTAGTTTATAATTTTATATCAATTAAATGATTTGAAATTGGCCAATGAGGAAATATTAGGAGAAGCTTAGAGCCCTGATCAACTAAAATCTGCCTAAAAATTCTTGAAATCTCATTAGATTTAGCGAGAGTATTGTGAGTTTTCTAGTTTCGATGGTGGGGACTCTAATTTTTATTCATATAGTTGATACATTTGGATGTATATAAAAAAATTTAAATAAATGTATTGCTAATTAATATTCACATATTATTGTTGAATAAAAAAATATATTAAGTAATAGTATGAAATTATGATTCACTTAATTTAATTGATATATTTTCTTTTCAAATGAAAAGAAGCTCAATGAGGGATTATTATTGTTGCTATAATGCTTTAAGTCAATAATTGTAAATTTTTAATGAAAAAAGTACGACATGATATATTTCATGCATTAAAACATTTATCTTTAAATAACAAAATATTTTTAGTTACAAATGAGCCTATAATCTAGTAGTAAACTTCTGCATATTTCAATGAGCTAAAAGAAATTATGAATTCAATTCACATTCCACCCCATATACCCTACTATATGAGTTTAAAAAAATTAATAAATACTTTTAGTTATAGAATCTGTCGAGGATTTATCAATGAAAAATTAAAAAACAATTGACAAGTTCCGTTGTTGAGTTCAACCAAAATTTCTTTGTTGGCAAGCACATAAAATCCATAGCAATTTCCATCGCAGACGACAATAGAAACAATTCTTAATTTGACAAATTTCCATCACTGTCCCCACGTTTTTTAGTAGGTTAGGCCCTAAACAAAAATACAATATGCAGCTTAATATCTTAAGTTTTCTTGAACACGTGTTATTTTTACTAACAAAATAGATAAAAAAAAATTAACAAAACAATCAACATGCATAATCAGAAATATTAGGGATCAATTTATACATTTTTTAAATTTATGGAATAAATTGCACATGACTTATAGTTTAGAAGAATACAGTATTTTTCTTCCGTTGTCTTTAATTTTTTTAAATTAATATATAAATTTTAACTAACACCACTAAAATTTTTTTATAAGGATTAATAATTTCTTCATCTAATGGTATAATAATAAGATTCATAAAAAAAATTTGATTATTTTTTAAACTTTAAGGACTTTAATTTTATTTATAAAATTGACTATTATAAATTAATTAATAATTCAAATTTACTGAAAAATTAAAATAGAGATAAAATGTTTTCATATGTAATGTAATGTTTTGAAAAGCTCTAAAATATTTGACATAAAAAAATATCTATTAAGCTATTAATTAAAGTTTAGATACTACTAATTAAAAATTTTCTAAAGTTCATACAATGTTAACACGCAAGCCAAAAATAGAAAAGATAAAACTTGATGTGAACTCCATGCGCTTTCATTCTAGAATAAATAAATATACCTTAATACATTCAAGAGCATACGAAATTACAGTAATGATAACAAAGGAGTTACTTATTAATAACTAGAAAAACATAACCCCTGCCAACATATAACCGTGTCAAAGAACCATATCTTCCGGAGCAATCTCAAATACTCGAACAAGATTGCTTCCTGATTGAAAGATACACATGGAATTAAAATCAAAGAAAACAATAACTCCCTCCCTCTTCTTGAAACGCTGAAATAGCTAGCTCACATCTATATACAAGACCAATACCTGAAACAGCTAGCTACTGAATTTCACTGAAATACTTTGAACAGTTTCCTCGGCACCGATCGAGCGAAGTGGGAGAAACTAGCGGTCCACGTTGCAGAAGGAGGCTCGGGTGAGGGTGCGGGTGCATCAGACCATGGTGCAGGCGCAGTAGGTCCAGGCACAAAGGGAGCCACAGGTGCAGCTGGAGGTGAATGACTCCATGGTGCAGGTGCAGTAGGTACGGGTACAAATGGAACGGGTACAGGTATGAAGGGAGGGACAGGTGGAGATTCAGGTGCATCGCTCCATGGTGCAGGTGCTGCAGGTGGTAAGGAAGATGGTACTGGAGGCTGGCGTACATCTTCATGTGGCAGCACGAATAAGGCAAGCCTTTGGCCCAATTTGCAGTGATCTCCAACACCAGAAATGTAGAATCTCGGCCCTGTGGCTCCGAATATGATCGCATCGTGTCCGCTATTCAGTGCTGGTGCGTCTGGAGCAACCGTGCATTTTATGAACTCGGTTGAGTTTACTATCACCACGTTGTCCATCCGAGGAGGATAATTGAATACTGCAACGAATTTTATTATCAGACATTTTGGGATTTGTCACAAACTAACGAAAGTATATACTGCCCAATACATATTAACTAAAAAAGAATTATTGTGTGTGATCATGTAAAATTATGTTGTTCAAAAAGGTTGGACCATATAATATATAATTCTAATTTACCTCAAAGTTAAATTTAAAGTAATTAATACATAATTAATTAATAAAAAATTTAATTTTAATGTACTGATAGTATAAAAATCTTTTTTTACACTATCATTCACTTAAGATGTTTCATTTAGTTTTCAAATAATAGACAAAAGAGTCAACTATTATGATGTGATTGATTATATAAAAAAAATTTGCACTATTTATGTATAAAAATTAAATACATTAATAAGTGAAGTAAAATTTTTTCATAGACTCTCTATCACATTCATCAACTTAATTATATAAGAAAAATGCCTTTTGTGTATTGATTATGGTCTTATATTCGTTCAAATTGAAATGTGACAATTGTAATTTAAATAAGCATAAAACTATGTGAAATATTGAATATTATTGCAACGTTAACTGAGGATAGATCTATAATTTGTAGAAAATATATCAATTCAATATATACATATATGAAATTCATATTTATTTAAACTACAATTGGAAAAATAATTTATATATTGTATTTTGATAAGTGATTTACACTAATATGAGATAGCAAGAAAATTTACTCGTATATAGTGTTTATAGAATCCGCTATAAGCAAATTCTGTTATATGAGTTCTGTATTATTTTCATTTTATATTAAATAGCCAGATTCAATGTTAAATCTGTCTTTGATAGATTCTATACTGAAAACACCATATTATGTGATTTTTTCTCAAAACACTATATTGATATAAATATATCACATAAATCCCATATGCAAAAAAAGACCCCACTACAATTACCCTATATATCGATTTTAGTGTCTGAAACCTGAATGGGTATATAATAATAAAATAATATTATGTGTACAATAAAATTGTACAATAAATATACATTACATATCTTAATTATATTATCATTATTAAATGTGATGAGTGATCAACACTCATTCTACTCACTTATTACATCTAATGGTGATAAGAGTGTAGTATACATTTATTATGCAATCTTATTGTACACGTAACATTACTCGTAATAATATAGTTGCAAACAAATATATGAATGTGAAAAAGGGAGATGACTATGAATTGAGTATGCTGAATTACCAAGTATGTCCCCAACACGAAAGATCTTGTTTGCAGCCCAAGCTTGGTAATCAACGTTAGTTGTCCAACCTTTGTCATCTCCAACTATGAACTGTGCTGCCGCTGCCACCGTTGAGAAGATGGTAGCAGTGAGTACAAGAAGTATGAGGGCACGAGAAAGAGCCAACATGGTTAGATCACTATGGGAAACTATAGCACTTTCTCTGTGTGGGATGATACATATATATGATATTGAGATTGATTATGAACATTTATAGGACTTCTGTCGTAGTCTACAAGGGTTCCCAGGGCCATGTTTGTGTCGTTGACAGCTAACCAGGACGGCTTGGCATAGCTAATACCGATCCAAAAGTATTAACATATAGTTACTGGGACTATAGGAAATAACGTGATGTAAACTAGGGTTCAAAGAAACACACATGTAGTTTATTTCATTTCTTAACAGGGGTATAACTTTAATCGGGTTATTATTCTTTTATCATAGAATTAGTTTTTAGATGCACGAAATTGTTTAATAGTGTAATTGTATCATCAAATTGTGATTATTATTATCATAATAGAGTTATTGCAAATCAAAATAAATAATTGATTATATATTTTTTAAAAATTATATTCAAGCAGGGTGAATTAAGTTTTTCTCTTCTAATAATATACATATGAATATTTAATATTTTTTTATATGTCCTTATAATTATGGGTGTTGCAGCAGCACTGCCAATAATGAGTATATAATATCTTTTATTATATATTTATTATTTTTTTCTATATTTTTAAATAAGATATGAAAATAATTATTATGTGTCATGTAGTTCACAATTAAATATAATATAAAGATTATATTTTTCATATGTCGGCCTCCACTTTCTCTGTCTCTCCTTTATCTCTCCACTCCACTGTCCTGTGCCTCACAGATCACATTCGAGGAAGTGACATACACAACTTAAAACAACAGCCGAGGGAGGAGGAGGGAGGTGACATCCTCAGTCAAACAAATGCCGTTTCGCCACAACAAACACCCATGTCATTATCATCCCAAACGCTCTTTCCATCCCAAACGCTTCTTCTTTACTTCCAAACACAAACCCCACTTTCTTCCCCAATGCTGCACTCTCACTCTCACTCTCCGCCCTCAAACCATACCAATCATCTTCTCCCTTAAACACACCCGACGACGCCGTTTCATCCTTCAAGCGCATGCTCCTCATGCGCCCCACGCCACGCATCATGGAATTCGGTAAGATCTTAAGTTCCCTTGCGAGGATGAAGCATTAGCCAGTTGCCATTTCCTTTTCCAAACTATTGGAGCTCAAGGGAATCGCCTCAGACAATGTTAATTTGAGCATTTTGATCAGTTGTTACTGCCATTTGGGTCACATGGATTTTGCTTTCTCTGTTTTTGCAAAGATTCTCAAAATGGGTATCACCCAAATGGCATAACATTGACTACACTTACGAAAGGACTCTGTCTTAGGGTGAGGCTGAATAGCAATTCATTTTCATGACGACTTTTGCTATTTCAACACTTTAAGAGTGATTGCCGTTGAGACATCTACTTTATCACTATTGGATGTGATAGGTAAATGAGATAAATGGGGACCATCATTACATCTAATGATAATAAAGTGGGTGTTCCAATAGACACCCACTTTTGAGATGTTGAAATAGTAAAACTCTTTCATGACAGAGTTGTGGCACAAGGGCTTAAATTAGATCAGGTGAGTTATGGGGTATTGATTAATGGGTCGTGTAAAGTAGGGCAGACTAGACTTGCCATTAAGGTGCTGATGAAGATTCGAAAACTTTATGTGATCATGTACAGCACAGTCATTGATAGTTTGTGTAAAGATAGGCTTGTAAGTGAGGCGCAGGATTTGTGTTCCAAGATGGTTGGTAGGGGGATTTCTCCTGATGTTGTCACTTACAATAGTCTAATTTATGGATTGTGCATTGTGGGTTGACTTGAGGAAGTGATGGATTTGTTAGAAGAAATTGTAGTAAAAGGCACTGACCCTGATGTTTGTACCCTTAACATTTTGGTGGATGCATTATGTAAGGATGGAATGGTTAGAGAAGCGAAGAATTTGTTAGTTGTGATGATTAAAGATGGTGCGAGACCCCATGCAGTCACTTTTAATTGTTTAATGGATTGGTATTGCTTAATTGGTGCAGTGAGCGCGGCAAAGTATGTATTTGATACCATGGCTGAAAGGGGAGTTTCTCCTAATGTTCAGAGTTTCAATATCATGGTTAATGGATTAAGTAAGAAATTGGTGTATGAAGCCGTGAATCTCTTCGATGAAATGAAACGCAAAACCTTGTTTCCTACTACTGTGACTTACAGTACTCTCATTGATGGTTTATGCAAATCGGGTAGAATCTCTTATGTCTAGGAGCATGTTGATGAGATGCATAATAGAGTTCAACCGGCTGATGTAATTGCATACACTTCATTATTAGATGCCTTATGCAAAATTGGCCATCTTGACAAGGCAATTGAGTTATTTAGGAAAATGAAAGAGCCGGGAATTCTTCCAAATATGTACACATATACTGTACTTATTGATGGTTTATGCAGAGATGGAAGACTTAAGAATGCACTAGATGTTTTTCAGGATCTGTTGAGTAAAGGGCATCGTCTAGATGTCCAGACATACATTGCTACGATTAGTGGGCTTTGTAAGGAGGGTTATTTTGATGAAGCATTGGCATTGCAGTAAAAAATGGAAGAAGATGGCTGCGTCCCTGATGCTGTAACTTTTGAAGTTATTATTTGTGCCCTCTTTGGGAATGATGAGAATGAGAAGGCAGAGAAACTTCTTCATGATATGATAGCTGAAGGCCCGTTTAAAAGGTAAAAGTAGGCGAGATGCTTTCTAGTTACACATCACAGAAGGTTGAGTTTGTGTGACTGATCAGCAAATTTTGAAAAATCTATATTTGCTGTATTCATTTTGATCTCGTATCCATGCCATTGTTTTATTTTTTGGTTCTTAACATCACTATCATTCTTCATTCTGCTTCAGCCACTCTTGCAATATTTTCTTAGTCAATGTTCAAGTGTTCAATTGTTCATTGTATAGCGATTCACATGTCTGGGTACTTGTCCTAATTGTGGGTTGTGGACATCTCTTGTGATATCCTTTTAATCATTGAACAATCCAAGCAGAACCCCAAACAGTAGAGCTTAGCAACAAACTCTTCTTTGTATTTTTCCTGTATATTTTTTGTATTCTTTATACAAGGGAAGATAAAAAAAATGAATAATTAGTTGCACCATTTGAGCTGTCTTAGGAGTAAGGCGTAATTGTTTGTGATATTTTCTTGAGGTCAGAAGCTGCACAATGGACCTGCAGTTTTCTGAAAATGCGATTGTTGATTTTGGTGGATGATTTCAGGAACCTATGTTCAAGTGATCATCTTCTGAGTTTTACCATTGGAAAATAGTGAAACAAATAGATTTGCTCAGGTAATAGGGTGTTTTGATGGGGTTTTGATACTGACTTACATATGGACTGGGCTGTCATTGTTCACTGTGATTCTTGAGGGAGGACAGCTGATCCTCCTGTCTTTGTATTTCTCTTCTGTCTTAATGAACTTCTCTTCCCGTCCAAAAAATAAAAAAAAGATTGTGGATTATTTGAATACAGCAAGATGATATTTTTCTAGTAAACTTCTGACAAGTTATCATACTGATTTTTCACTAGTAATTTTTTGTAGTAATGAATCTCGTTGTAGGTACATTTGGTTTGATGTTGTTTTGATCATCCTGTATTACTTTTAGTTTTCTCTCCTTTACTAGCTTTGGTGTCAGATGAAAGGTACACTTCTACACGGCTCTTAACATTTTTGTCCACTCTTTTTCTTCTCTTTACTATTTTTGATTGTAAAGTTTCCACTCCCAATGAGGTGAAAGAGATTCTGGGGAAACGATGCTTATTTTGAAGATCAACAATGAGCGAAAGACCAGATTATCCTTACTTTTCTGTCTTTCAATCTCTGATATTATGAGGTTTGGTTAGTCAATGCCAAATGTTGAGCACATCAGCACTTGACTATCATTGTTTGTCACCTGCTTCAGATATACTAGTTGCTAGCAAAAGGGTTAGTGAGATTTAAACTCTACACGAGTGAGTGAGCTACAAATTGCCTTCTTTAGAATGTGGATAAAAAGGAATTTAGTGAAGCTGAGTAACTGAATAGCATGCACGATCTTGCCACCCAGGATAAATGTTACCTGATTTTAGTTATTAAACTGATGATACTAAGGAGATGAAAATGCTAAGAATGGAAGGTATTTTGACCAATATGTTGTTTTCATTTTTTTATTTTGGCATCAAATAACTAATGGTCCCCAGTTGTCATCCTTTTATTTGTTAGTGTATTCTTGTTATTCATCTCTCAACAGTTACTTTTTATTTGACCAATATCCTTGTTACTTAAGTTCAACAATTAATACTAGAAAAGAGATTGAGATTCATGTGGCTGAATTATTATGGATATTACTTATTTCTTTTCCTGTGAATTATACCGGGTTATATCGATTAAATATTGTTAATTTTAATTTTTAATAAATATATATTCAATATATTTAAATTTATTTAATTTTATTAGAATTATATTTTTAATTATTTTCATAAAAAAATTTGATGAATTTTTATATATGGCAGGAAACAAATTTATGCAAAAAAAAATTACAATATTTTAAAGTAAAATAAAGGGCTTGTGTCTAAAGGTCAAAAAACATTTAGTTAAATTTATACTTTATATGCAATTTTCAGTTTTATATAAATAAATTGAATAAAAAATAATTATCTTTATTCAATATTTTGAGTGAATTATTTTTAAATAAATAAAATATTTATAATTGTCACTTTTTTATAAAATAGTACTTAACTCAATATTAATTATACTTTAATAATGTTTCCCTAAATTGATTGTTTTGAATTTCAAAGGATTATTTTATTTTATATCTACTTATAAAATATTTGTATATCTTTTACAAAAAAAATATTTATATATCTATGTTATATTAAAAATTATAAATTTTGATTATTATTTTAAAAAAATTTAGAATATTGCATGAAACGACGAGCTAGAAATATATGAATGAAAAATATGGAAGATCAAAATATAATAAACAATATTAATAATAATTGAGGTAAACTTTAGAAAAATATCGCATAATAATAAAGGTTAAATACATTTTAGTCCTCTGTAATTTGGGTCATGTGCAATTTATCCTAACTTTTAAAATTTTGTCGCAACACTAGACTTTAAAAACAGTGTAAAAGACCCCTTCTATTAACTTGACATCTTTAGGGTGGGGAGAGGTTTAGGTTTTGGGAAATTTTTCTTCAAATGAAGGATATTTTTGTTGGTGGAAATGGGTGTCTAAGTTAATAGAAGGAGTCTTTTGCATAGCTTGTAAAATTTGGGATGTCACAAGGTGTAATTTAAAAAATTAGGGTCTAAATTACCCATAATTATACATGGGGCTAAAATATATTTAACCTTAATAATAATTTTTAAGTCAAGAAAGACTTTTTGGTTGCTTATATGTACTTAATTTTTCAATTTGGTTCTTCACCTATCTATTTTTCTCAATTTAGTCTTATATTTCAATTCGTTTTCAATTTGACCTGAAATCATTGTTTTCTGATGTGGCACAAATAGCGCTAACATGACACACATGGGAATTTGGCGTGGGTTTTTCTACATCAATATTTCAGTTTTGTGATAACAATCAGTTGGTTTCAAATGAAAAACAATTTTGAAACATAAGAAATGAAAAAAAAAATAGAAGGTATGAAACCAAATTAAAAATCAAGTAAAGGTAAGGAACAAAAAAAATACCTATTTTGCTTAGTTCTAATGACAGAACATAAATGAAATTATAAATAAGACATTAAAAAATACTGATTTAAAAGAATAATGGCCAAAGAATTTTAATATTATACATTGATGGATTAAAGGAGAGGAGTAAGGAATTGAAATTCGAAAAAGAAAAATTGCCTAAACAACCTTCCGATATTGTAACGTCGATATAACATAAGGTAGTATTTAGTAAATGTTTCAGATCGAAAAATACGTAGACATGATAGAAACATGTTTTGAGAAAAAGACAAACAAAATCCTCAAAATTATCTTCATTTCAGAATAACTTTTAAGCCAATTTCCATACCTCCAAAAAGTTGAAATGCAGAGATGTATCTTAGACACAAATTTAGAATACATTTTTTTTTCAAGAATATATTTTTAAACATTACATATTTCATCCTTACTTTTTCTCACTTTTTAATTTTTCATTATATTATAACTTTATCTTCTTTATATTTTTATCAATCATGTGTATCTTACTACAAAGACAAGCCCTTTCTCATCTCGAGTATCATCTCCGTTTCTGCTGTCACACCGTCTGCCTTGGGTACAGGTCACAACTGCAGCAACGTATTATTGGCCATAAAAATTAAGGCGTTGGATTCTTCTGTGTGACCTCTGTGGCTCCGCAGAGTTGTTGAGAAGGGTACGCTGTGAATACAAGCCTAACACCCGTCAATTGCTGCAACATCACTCTAACATTGCAGCCACTACCCCCCGGCCCCACAACAAAACAAAAAACAAAAAACATAAAGGAAAGCCCTTAGTTACAGGGTTTTTACCTAATGACTACTCTTTAACATATGCAGAAAGTCCAAGCACCAATTTTGTAGCGTTCGTTTTTGGAGGTACAGCTGTACCCAACTTCCTTTCGCTACCTAACTTCTCTTAAACATAGGTAGGTGCGGTTGCTTCTGCATGGTTATCAAGGTTAATTGACGTTTATTGAGAATAAAAAGGCACAACAGGGCTTATGGTAAATTGCTGCCGCGTTTCTTCAACACGTTAGGTAACAACATCAGCAGGCTACTTCTTTTTTAGGATTTTTTCTTATCGAGACAGTTGAAATACAAGCATTAGGATAGTTATAGGCTACTAGGATATTCGTGTGTTTATTTGCACAAAACTGGCAAAGATTGCATATCAATAAACGTTGGGGGGCGGAGCCCGAAAGATACAGAACACTCCATTTGGGAAACCAGGAAAAAGGGGGCAGATCAATGGCTCAAATAGCAAACACTAAACACCTAATTACTCCACACACAGTTATTAAAACAACCGAATAGACATTTTTTTGTATGATTCAATTGAGAACCGAAGTATGAATACCGAGATTTCACTTTCTTTAAACCATTCACTTGGCAAGCTCGTTGCGGATGAGTTTTGCAGCAGCAACCATGTTTGTGAGGGCTGGCTTCACCTCTGTGTACTTGCGGGTCTTGAGCCCACAGTCAGGGTTGACCCACAAGATGTTCTTCTCAAGCACCGCAAGCATCTTGTTGATCCTATCAGCAATTTCCTCAGTTGGAGGGATTCTTGGGGAGTGGATGTCATACACACCAGGGCCAATACCAGCACCATACTTCACTCCTTCACGGAACACTGAGAGGAGCTTCTCATCAGAACGAGAGTTCTCAATGGTGATAACATCAGCATCCATATCGATGATTGAGTGGATGATGTCGTTGAAGTTGGAGTAGCACATGTGAGTGTGGATCTGTCCAATATGAATGTTTATTATTATACATACGTTCAATTATTCAAATAAATTGCAACCCAATGACTTGGGGAGTCCAGAGATTATTACCTGGGTGGTATCCTGAACACCAACGTTGGTGATCCTGAAGGAGTGGACAGCCCAGTCCAAGTAGTGAGCTTGCTCTGACTTCCTCAATGGAAGCCCCTCACGCAAAGCAGCCTCATCAATTTGGATCACACCAATGCCACCCTTCTCAAGGTCTTCTACTTCATCCTTGATGGCCAAAGCAATCTGATAGCAAGTCTCAGATCTACAAAAGATTCATTCGCCATGTTAGAAATGAGAACATGATGAAAAATATTGATCTTGTTTTCTTTTGTGGCTCCACAATGTTAATTCTCTTCCCACCAATTTAAAAGGGGTCATGAGTTTATTATACCTAGGCTGATCATTTCTAACAAAGGACCAGTTGAGAATGGTGACCGGGCCAGTAAGCATTCCCTTCATTGTGCGCTTGGTCATGCTCTGAGCAGTAGATGACCAGAAGACAGTCATTGCCTTTGGGCGACTTACATCACCGTAGATGATTGGTGGCTTGACGCAGCGAGATCCATAGGATTGCACCCACCCGTTAACAGTGAAGGCAAAGCCAGACAACTGCTCGCCGAAGTACTCAACCATATCATTCCTCTGCAATGAAAGGCATCCACAATCAGCTCAAAGTGCAATTTTAGTATAAGCAATCACACGTTAGATGGCAGAAAAGCTGGCAATAGTTTCTTCTTCAAAAAAATAGAGAAGTAGGACCTATCAAAAAGAATGCAAGGGTAACAATACCTCAGGCTCTCCATGCACCAACACATCAATATCAAGCTCTTCCTGGAGCTCAACAACTTTGCGGATTTCCTCCTTAATAGCTGTAACATACTCTTCCTCAGAGATCCTGAAGAAAAGAACAATTGGGTCAGTTAAAGGCGGTAAGTAGTCAATAAAACAAGGCAGATATCATCGATCTTCCTTACTTGCCGGCCTTGTATTCACGACGCACCCTCCTCAGCTCTGGAGTCTGAGGGAAGGATCCAATAGTGGTTGTTGGGAGGATTGGAAGGTTAAGCTTCCTTTGTTGGGCATCCAGTCTGGCACTGACATTAGTTGCACGGCGGTGTTCAGAACCCTTCAATGCAGCAGCCTGAGTGGGAAAGAATAGAAATAGTGAGTAACAGTCAGAATAATTTTTGTAACTTATCCGTTTTAACACACTGAGCAATTGAACAAATTTGAGAAAAGAAAAGCTCTCACAGCCTTCTGAACAGCTTCATTAGTCACTCTTGGAGAGCACCTTCTTGAAGCCTGAGCTGCAGCATTAGCAGAGAAGAAGGCCTGAAAATGAAACCATAAAAACATTGATTCAGTGAATTACGCAAAAAAACTAACCACAATGTAAGAAAACAACCATGTAAATACCACATTGTTTTCATCTAACAACATATTTAGTCAAATGTGAGACAAACTGGATGTACATTACCTCATCCTTGTGACCAGCCAATGCATGAGCCAATGCATTTACTTCAACAATTTTTTGGGCAGCAAAAGCAAGCCATGACTTGATCTCATCATCCAACTTGGTCTCATTGACAAGATCAACAGCAGTGTGAAGAAGTGAGCAGGAGGTGGACACAACAAGCTTATCTGCATACAGTTTAGACATATCAATTGGCTATATTAATATCAAAACCCTCCAGAAATTTTGTATGTTATGTGTTAATGAATACCTTTGCCCACAATGCCTTCAAGAGTCTTCAAGGTGCTGAGAGAAGCAGCAAGATCATTAGCCCAAATGTTCCTTCCATCAACCACTCCAGCAAAGAGGTATTTTCCACTTGGGAATCCACCCTTGATCAAATCAATAGTCTGAGTTCCACGGACCAAATCAAATCCGATGGCGGTGACGCCACTCAGAGATGTGAGAGTCTTGTAAGCCTCAGCAGGGATGTCAGCGAAGTAGGTCTCAACAAGAACATTCAAACCAGATAGGGTAGATGCAAGTTCTGCGTATGCTTCAGTAAATGCTTGCAACTTGTGATAGTCAAGGTCCAAGACAAGGGTAGGCTCATCAAATTGAATCCATGAAGCACCAGCTGCCTTAAGATCAGCCACAACTTCCCTGAGTTTATAATTATGAGCAAGTCAGAGAAATAAATAACATGAATAAAATCATACAGAGCAAATAATACTAGCCATAGACAAGGTAAAATTCTTACTTGTAGACAGCAAGGACCTTGGGGAGAAGAGAAAGGAGAGAAAATGTCTTGTCAACACCCTTGGCGGGTTTGGAGAGCAACAAGTATGATACTGGGCCAATAAGGACAGGAACGGTATCTACTCCAAGCTGCAAGAGAAAATAACTATTCAATAACAATGCTGGTAATTTGTTGCAGATAGACACGTGAAAAGAGGCTGAGAATTAAGCTTTTATAATAATGACCCACACAGGACCACAGGCACAACAACCAAGAAAGAGCAAATTGACATCCAATGGTTGTGAGATCTTTCCAACTTGGACACTGATCTAAATAGAGTTATGTTATTTATACTCATGTAACATAGGACACCGTGTTGATTCACAC
This sequence comes from Dalbergia cultrata, assembly GCA_031216105.1. Classification (NCBI taxonomy): domain Eukaryota; kingdom Viridiplantae; phylum Streptophyta; class Magnoliopsida; order Fabales; family Fabaceae; genus Dalbergia; species Dalbergia cultrata. The sequence goes on along the minus strand of CM062353.1, from coordinate 19,853,288 downwards.
CTCATCCACCATTAGATGGATGAATAAGGTCCAAACCCATCTAATGGTGGATGAGGTATAAGTCACGACGTCCCATGCTTTATGAGTACAAATAACATTTTTCATCTAAATATAATGGCATAGCAACCCTTCTCAATGATATGCATTAAAATGAAAATGGCTTTGATATTAACACATATAAATACGTACCGCCTTGGCCTCTTTGTATTCCTCAACAGCCTTGTGGGAGGCATAGGTGAACTTCACATCAGGTCCCAATTCAGGGACAATGAAGTGGCTACATCAAAACAGACAACAGTTTCAGATCCACACAACAGTTTCAGATCACTACAACTCAATCATCGTCAAAACCAAAACCAAAACATTATGCATGAGGCATCACTTACTAGTTGGTGTCGAACCACTTAGTCATCTCCATAGCAGGGACGGTGGCGTTACCTCTGGCCATGGAGAAGTAGGTGTCATAGCCGATCTCACCCCCGGTCCAGCCGTAGCGGGGAGGGACAGCGCCAAGGGTGGCAGTGGCGTCAAGGACCTGGTCATAGTATGAGAAAGTGTTGCTGGGGATGTACTTGATCCCGGCACCTGCCATCTGCTTCCAGATGGAAGCCCTGAGATCAGCAGCCACCTTCTTCAAATCCTCGGCGCTGCTCTTACCGTCCCAGAATGACTCAAGAGCGAACTTGAGCTCTCTCTTGGGGCCCATGCGTGGGTATCCAACAATGTGGGATGCCATTGTTCTGTGTTTCAACACCACCAACAACACAAATCAACTCTCACACCTCTAGAATTCCCAATAATAATATTAAAAAAAAAAAACTAGTGCATGTTTGAATTAATTAAGGATGATTAGGAGCTGATATGACAAGCGGTGCTTTCAGTTGAAAAGAAAAATCATTTTTCTGTCAGAATAATATGCAACAAACAAAGCCTATGCTCCTTCTAGTTAGAAATATCTGTCCATTTCCATTTGTACAAACTGGTACATTAAAAGATCAATGTAACCAAATACAAATTGTGGTCAGATACATTGATTTGGTTTTCTAATATATTCATGTTACTTGTACTCACAACATGGGACACCGTGTCGACTCACATCTCATCCACTGTTGGATTGGGCGTGAATCTCATCCAAGTAGGGTCCACATCCCATCTAACAATGGATTAGATGTAAATTGACACAATGTCTCATGTCCTGTGAGTATAAATAACGTTTTTCTTTTTCATATACCAAATTTTCCATATGGACAGTTATTTCCAATCGGAGGGAGTATTTTCTCATCTTTTTTTTTTTCATCTCCCAACCACAGATATGATCCTACTGGTAATCGTCCTCAAGCCAGTAAAGACCACGAGAGGAGTAAAGGTGTCCTAAAAGCAGCTCATGCACAGGGCTCAATCTCCAAATTGATTGTGGTTACTTATAAATCGGGAAAAGAAAAACGTGAGATAATTCAAAAATTGAAAACGACAATTTTCTCTTAAAAGCAATCGAATCCACACAAAACAAACTGATTAATTAGAGCTCCTAATCACATAGGCAATAATCTCCTAACAAATATGAGAAGTTTCACGAGAAGTCAGAGATATGATTTAGAAGCTAAGCTGTTCATGCAGAAACACACTGAAGTCAAATTAATCAGAGCAAAGCACGGCAAGCAAGTTCGTAAGCACTGCGCTAGGTGTATAAAAACACATGATCTGGGAAGCAAGACAAGCAAATCAAATATTCGCGAAAATCAGAGCTCGACGCGTTGGAAGTGTTTCGAAATCAGAGGGCAAAGGTTGAGATCCGGCAGATCTAACTACCAAGGCAAGTAAACGGAGCAGATCTGCAACAAGCGAAGCAGTCACCGGAAGCGAGCGCTAAGTCTAGCGGCAGATCTCTGGTGAGAATAAAGTGAAAGCATCGATAAAGAGAAAGAAACAGTGGTTACAGAATATGAGAGTAGTGGCAGCACTAGCATGGGATCAGGATATTGATGAATAAAGAGAGAAAGAAAATGAGTGAAACAGAGAGACGGTGGTGTAAACAGAGGGAGAGAGTGGGTCTCATACCTTTCGAGTAGTAGATCAAGTTCTCTGCTTGCTAGTTCGCTTCTTGCAAGAGTAGAGAGTCTTGAGGCAGAGAACAGATTGCGAGTTTTGTTGCTCTGGCTTCGCCTTATTTATAGCCGATCGTTCTCCTAGATCTGAGATGCAGTTTGCTTACCGCGGATTTTTTTTTTTTTTGCACCCCTCCGGTCGTTTTTCTCTTTTCTTCAAAAGAAAAATAAATAAATAAATGGATTATTAGTGCTTGTTTGAAGCGGGTAAAATAGCTTCTTCTTTTTTCTTCTTTAAGAAAAGCTGTTTAGGAAAAAATAATTGTGTTTGTGCAGCTTGCTTCAATAATTTAAGATATTTCTTGGTAAAAATAAACAGCAGTTTTTTTTTGGAATAAAAGCTATTACTCAAATTTTTGTGTTATTTCGTTTTAAAAAAGCTATTTATTTTAAAACATAAGCTATTTTTTGAGTATTTAAAAAAAGGGTTATTTTTTACCAATTTAAACAATATATATTAACATAAAAGCTCCTTTCAGCAAAAATATCGAAACATAAATAGATTATTATATAATTGATTATATAAAAAAAACAATTATATAAATAGGTGGTTATTGAAATAAGTATAATCTCATAACTCTCTCAAATGTATTTTCAGTATAATTTTTTTCTCTTTTTAGGTTTTATTCTTATTTTTTAATGGAATTAATGTATGGTGAAAGAATTTGGAAATGAATTTTGTGGAAAAGAACTTGAAAGATATTTAGGGTGTAGATTCATGGTAGCCTACCTACCAATTCTTTTCATTTTCATCGTAGCATGGCAATGGTGCTCATTTTTTTTTTCTCAATTTGAGGGTAATGATCCAGTTGTTTGGATGAAATATGGTGCTCTTGGTGCAAATGGTGTTCTTTTTTTTTTTTTTTGTTACTTTGTGGTGGACTTAGCAGAGTCATAATCAGGATATTTTTTAAGCTGACCCTTGGTTTGCCCCTGTGATAGCCCACTGGGCGCGCCTTCTGGCTGAGAAGATTAATTGTTCTCCAATCAATTCTGTTGATATATCAATGTGGCGACCTCCTCCTGTAGGTGTTGTTGAGTTGAATGTTGATGGAAATGTGTTATAGGATAGAGGGATAGTGGGTTTTGGCTGCATTATTCGAGACTCTCAGGGAGGGTGGTTGGCTACTTGCTCAAGATTTGTGGATGAGATGTGAGTTCTTCAAGTGGAGCTTGAAGCTGTTTGGCATGGTTTTTCCCTGGTTTGGATGCTTGGCAACCATACTATGCATGTTGATATGGATTGTTTGGAGGCTTTTTTGGCTGTATCAACTTATCAGATTTCTCCACATCACTTGGATCTTAATTTGCTCTTTGCTTATCCGTGCTCTAATTTTACACAACCAGTGTATCCACTTTGGTTTGGTCCCTAGAACTGCTAATTAGGCTGCGAATCATGTGGCAAAGACCGGAGCTGTCTCGGGCGTGGCTTATGTTAGGTGGCATAATCCTATAATAGAGCTTCATAGCACTATGCAGGTTGACTTAGCCATCTAGCTCTGTTTGTGTGTTTGAATTCTCACTTACCAAAAAAAGTTAGGAAGTATACAATACGCTCCTATGGCTCGTGACTGAAGGCAGTTTGATTTTTCTTTAGCTTGTCTAGACAGGAGATATATCATAAGCCAAATTTTATTTGAATTTCTCCAATAATTTATTATCACATATAAATATAAGAATTAATATAAATTTAAAAATTATACTTTTTCAGAAGATTTATTTGTTTTTGGATAATTTCACATTTCAATATAATATTTATTTATTTATTTTAATAGCATTATTAAGTAATTTCATTCACTAATTATTAGCTTTTCAAAAACATTTATTTATCATATTTTACTCCATTCTAAATATATTTATTGTCTTTTTTTATATTTATATTTATCTAAAAGTGACAAATATTTTAAAAGGAATAGAATAATAAATCATCAAATATATAATATTTTTTTTATGTGTTAATAAATGATTATTGAGGAGGGAAACGAATACCATTCATAATGTTTTTATCCCGAAAATACAATCTGTGCTCGGATTTACTAAAGGTGATTGAGGATCGAGGGTTGTCCACGTGGATTCAACTAATAGTCTTTTTTCTTTTTCTTTTTTTTTTTGGTTACAAGAGAAAGGAAACAAACAAACGAAAGGGACTAAACTCGCATGAATCTACGCTTGATAGAGTTCTCAAGCAGTCCATGCAACAACTCATGAGCAGGGTCAATCTAGAGAACTGAGTCCACCAACTCAGCACGGTCTTTCTTAGCCATTAAAATTGTACAATGATTTACTTCACATAGAACGTAGGTGACAGTCATAGCCCATTCACGAGTTATCAATGAAATAATATCCGCAAGGAGGATAGCACATGTATGGTTGCTATCTCATCTTCCATATGTGATAAGAGTAACCACATGAAGAGAATCACTCTCGCACTAAACGTTACGGAAGCCCATGTCCCAAGCTAGAATCAATTCACATTTAATTGCCCAAAGTTTAGCAAACAAAACAGAGACATATATAAGAAAACCACAAAATTCACCATGCCAATCCCATGATCATCCCTAAAATCACCACCGAAGCCAAGCCCAAGCATCAACATTAGTGTCAATCTGGCTTCCATCCGTATTCATGTTTGTCACTCCATTATTGGGTTTTTGCCACCAAACTTCCCAGGGTAGATTCTTTGGCATTGCGGCTGCACTGCTAGATAAATTAGTAATACTCCTGATCAAAGAAACAACATTGGACAAAACATAATTGCTCGACCAGTATACCCCGGCAGCACCAACTGATTGCGCCTTCTCCATACCTACCACAAAGTAACAACAAAGTTAAGATTAAAATAATTTCGTGTGTGACACTCCAGCCATGTATCTAAATCCTCAAGGAAAAAGTTTCTATCTAAACCAAATCCCATAGAGTATCAAATCTCATGGGAATATCAGCAATCCCAAACACAATGAATGATGTCCTCATCTCCGCCATGACAATGAGAGCACACAGGTGAGAGGCAACATGGCGTTGAAAGTGGAATTTATTAGTAAGGCACCATGTTTGATTTGCCAAATAAGTAGACGAAACTTTTCAGGAACATTTAACTTCCAAATCCAGTGCCACAATGAATCATTTTCCATCACAACATGACACCCCTAGCCAAGAATAACCACCCCGCAATGTATAAACATCAAATTCCTGTGCATTCCAAACCCAAGTAGGATTGCAAGACCCACAAAAAGAAAGTGATTGTTGTTGAAAGAACACCTGACTGTCTAAAGAAACTTGTGTTAGAGTATGCTAAACTGCCAGGAATCTCTAGCCTACAGATCTCATATTTGTAAGTCCAAATTAGAAACATGCACAAAATTTACGATGTCATGGGTAAAATGAAAAAAATTTAATAGGATAAAATAATTTTATATTATTAGTTAATAAATTTTAAAATATCAAAATATAATAGATGTTTATTAATTAATCAATATAATAATTATTTATTATAATTTGAAATTTTATTAAATTCTTATTAATTGGTAGTACAAAATTATTATATTATGTTAATTTATCAAAATTAGAATAAAAGAAGCTGCCAAAAAAAAAGCGACGAGTTAAAATTTACTATTCATTTTTCAAAAAATGATATATTGTATATTCTATTAATGAATTAGTTAATTCAAAATTTATCTATTATTATGTTGATTAGATTGACAATGCCCTGGTTTGCATTTTTCAGTATAATATACAGCACAAAAGAACCATGTGATCGTAATTAAGCCTAGGAGGATATGATGGGTTCAATTTTTAATAGTGTATATGATGAGTATTTTATAGTTAGAGATAAAACTCACATATGTGAATTCTACATTTAAAATGTTTTTATCACTATGATGAATTTCTCGAATTCATCCAAAAAGTAATTTAGCCTTTTCAAGGAATGGACTAGTCATTGTCAAACACGTACTACTAGCCAATGAGAATAAGCGCGGTTGATTAAGGTTTGGTTTCACAAAGATGTAGATTCGAAATGGCTCACCAATGTAAGGACCTCGAGACCATTTAGTCTAACTTTTAGTATAATTACTTTTAAAAGAATTAGAATTTAAGGATTACTTTTAGTAAAAATAAAGTTGAAAATATTGATTCTGTTTGGATATGATATTTTTGAAATAAGTTGAAAAGAAATATTTTTATTTGGATATGATAAAGTAAAATTTCTCTTTGAGACAAAATTACCAAGAAGGATATAGCATAATTTTAGAATAAAAAGGCAAATGATTGTTAATATAGGGACAATGGTGAAATTTCATTTCAAAAGTACTTCTTTCGAAATGAAATGTAACTAAGGTATTGTTGGGTAAGGAGGATAGGGGACGGGGACAATGAAAACGGGGATATAAAAAATATTGTCTTTGTATCATGTTTGGTTATAGAGACTGAGACATATGTTGACTTTTCGTTGACCGGCGTTGACCACTCGTTGATTGACGGCTGCCGGCGGTGGTTGACCGGTGGCCGGATCACTACTGGAAATTTTGTGTCCCCATGTCCTATCCCCATTGTCCCCACTTTTTGGAGGGACAGAAATACAGGAAATTTTTGTCTCTGAGACGGAAAATTTTTACATCCCCGTATCTCATCCCCCTTACCAAACAAGATACAAGACAGACTGTCCCTGTATTTGTGTCCCCATCCCCGAAACCAAACACTACCTAAGGGTACTTCTCCTAAAAGTAATTTTAGCTCCCCCAGTAGTTATTTCATTGGCTTGAAAAAAAATGCAAAACACTTTTTTTTTTAACTATACATTCTCATTTTAAGATGACTGAAAGTGCTTTTGAAATTGTAAAATGGCAAAACAAACTGGCATCTTGGTAGTGAAGAAATTGGGAATATTTCCTACTCCTGATGAGATCCCAACTCTCAACCCCCATATAGACTTTCTTAAATGATAATAATAATAATAATAATAAATTCTCAATCGTAATTATTGCTACAAACAAAATCTCGGATGCACTTATGTTTGTCTTGTAGTTAAAGTAAATCGATATAATTGTTTGGTATCAAATCATTTTTATTTTGTAATATTAAAAAATTATTTTATAATATTATAGACTTATTTAAATTACTTATAAAGTTAATTCTGATTCAATGATAAAAATATAAAAATTATAGTACTTTTTAAAGAATTGTTTTTTCATGTTTAAATTTGCATATTTATCAAGAAATTAATTATAATACATTGACAAGTACAAAATTTTCAAACTAATCGTCCAATTATATGTTATATTATATGTAAATTGTTTAAATGTTTTTGGCTGATATGTATGTAAATGTTAGTTACTAATATTAAAGCATAATTATTAGAAGCTCACATTGTATAGATCAAGTCTGTAAAATTTTAAATTAATCTAAAATTATTAGACATAATTTTTATATAAATTAAAATCAATGTAATATATATACTTAAAATGAACAAAAATAAGAACTATATGATTGTATTGCTATTGATATTTAATTTTTATAAAACTTGACACAAATGATCTTTATGATAGATAACTGTAATTCAACGGTTAAATCGATAAAAAAAATAATTTCATTGAAAGTTATAAGTGGTATAACTTTATTTAAAGTTACACTAATATAATTTGATCATAATCCACACACACACATATATAAGTGAAGTTTGGTGTATAACATACCAAATATTAGGCCACATTTATAAAGTGTGGATAAATACACTGAAGTGGGTAGTTAATATATTTAGCCACATTTTATAAATGTTGCTAAACAACTTGTTTGTAGCATATCCTACTTCAACTTGTGTGTCATAGACAAAAACCTAACTAGAGAACGAACATTGGTATTTTTCATTTGTGAGTGTTACACTTCCATCATTTGCCATACTTGGCTAAATGAGAAACCACCATATCATAATGCCTTCGCACACTTCCGCCAACAGCACGACAAGTGTTAGCCAAACTCAAGGACCCTTCGTGTCTTTTTACTCTGTTGGTATGCATGGGTGGTCCACATCGTTCACCAAATGCCAACGACTAGGGGCACGTAAGGGACGAATTGGATTAGGTTAAATAAAATCTGAATCCTACCTAATTTTTAAATTCGGTCAATTTTTAAAATAAAAATATGATCAGATAATAACTCGGTTATGTATCAAATTAACCCTACATTCGAACAATATACAAGAATTTGGATATTGTATATAGTTAAAGTATAAAATTTTATAAGTAAGAGATAAAATTTTAGAGATATTTTATGATATAAGTTTTAAAATAAACAATATCAATTCAGAAATAATATCAAGTTATATAAAATATATGAATTGAACTTTAAAATCTTACAATTTTTCATAAATTATTATTATTATTATTATTATTATATTAAGGAATTATTTTATATCAGGTTGGGTCGGGCCAACTCGATATATGCCTTGAACCCGACCCGAAAAGTGTATCGGGTCAAATTTTCAAACACAAATCTGTCATAATGAATTTGGGGCCAGGCCGGGTTGGGTTGGTGGGATGGAATGGGTTATAAACTCCCCTACCAATGACTCATCAAAAGATTTGTCTCACGAACCCCCTTAAGGCCTTAAACGATACTCTTGACAATCAATGACACATGGGAAAATCTTAACAGTATCTTTGATTTGGGAATAAAAATTTGAAAATTTTTTTATGAATGTGTCTATATATATTATTTATGAAATTTTATATTTTTATTTTTACTCTTTAATTAAACACAGTATAAAGGACAAAATATTATCTAGGTTTATCACGATTTCAATTCAGTCCCAATGTTATAAAAAAATAAATTTCAATCTTGTCCATTCAGTGGACAGCATGCAAATTATAAATGAAAAAATTGGTTTGAAGGTCAACTTATGAGGCTAGGAGTCCATAACACTAACATAATATGAAAATGACATGTTACAATGTTATGTATTAGAACAAAACATAAAATGTTTGAGTTTGTGTTTATAATTTAAAAATTATTTATACTTTGACAATATTATGAACATTAATGAAAATAGGAATAAATTGAAATCTTAATAAAATCAGAGACGTAAATAACAAATAAATAAAGCTTCAAGAATTTTTGACAAAACAAAAAATAAAAAACTTTTATTTTTCTTAGATGAATGTGTGTTTGGAGAATGGAGACGGTAGGAAGGGGGTTGGTAATGAGGAAGTTGGTGGCGAATTGGGTGGTGGGGCCCCCACTCGACCCCTTCGCACTACAGATTGCATTTTTCAATGTTGACTATATTGATTATTATTAAAATGCACGCCATAATTAAATGACCAGACTGGCCTTCACCAAGAGCCAAAAAGGCGGCTTGGTAGGTGCCTTCTGTCGTAAACTTACAGGGGTAGGTGGAATTACACGGCCAAGTAATCCACTATATTGGACGTAATGTAATAATTTACTAAAGTTATTCATCAAAATAATTGACTAAAGTTATGCTATACTACGGGTACTTCATTTGATTTTAATTTTTTTAATATAAAATTCCTTTTAATATTATTTTTTTGAACTGTCTGTTTAATATCATTGGATGAATTTAATTTCAGTACATTGGTATCCGAAATTTTTATCCAAATAAAAAACATATTTTTCCTACTATTAATTTGTTGAGAAATAATTTCTGCTCAACATAAATCAATCAAATCAACAAAGTAAAGGAACACATTAAAATTAACGTGGTTCAGTATCAACTGTCTATATCCACGATTTCACAAATCAATCCACTATCTAATGAGGAATACAATCACTAATCTCACCAAATCCAAAAACAAATCCTATTCACGGAACATGCCACCTAACATCACGTTGTCAGGAAGACTTTCGACATAAGTTATCCACACTTACACCGTCGTTACTTACAATACATAACATCATTAATGCAACTTTTCTAGCAAAAGTTGTAAACCCTCTATCAAAGTAATTTTTCTGGCAAAAGCTGCAAACCCTTCACTAATGCAACTTTTCTGGAAAAAGTTACAAACCTTTCACCAATACAACTTTTCTAGCAAAAGCTACAAACCCTGTATCAAAGCAACTTTTCTGGAAAAAGCTGCAAACCCTTCACCAATGCAACTTCTATGGCAAAAGTTGCAAACCTTCCATCTCATTAGTCTCATCAATTCCTCTTCACTATCTCTGTCATCCTCATCATCACCCTCTTTCTCTCTGCTCTCTATTTTAATATCTCAATTATATTTTTCTTACATCTAAATAATTCTCAAAACTATTATTTATAATAGTTTACAAACTCACTAAATTTGACCTTAATCTTAATAATTAATAATTTCTAATTCTAAATAAAATCCTAATAAATTTCAAAACTTTTTCAAGTATTTTTAAAATCAGAAACTATCAATGACAGTCTTCAAATAGAAATTTGAATCAATTCCAACAATCTCCACCTTGATCCAAATTTCATCCAATCTTCAAATCCTAAAACACAAATCTTCATGAGTGCTCCGCCTTCATCAAAGATCCACACAAAAAAAAAAAACTCTACCACAAATTTGCAATTCCAAGCTTTTCATCTTTGATATCAGGACGGATCAAAACCCGCTCTAATACCACTTGTTGGGAAATAATTCTCGCTCAACATAAATTAATCAAATCAACAAAGCAAAGAAACACATTAAAATTAACATGGTTCGGCATCAACTGCCTACATCTACGATTTCACAAATCAATCCATTATCTAATGAGGAATACAATAACTAATTTCAACAAATCCAAAAACAAATCCTATTCACGAAACACACTGCCTAACACCACATTGTTAGGAAGATTTTCGATATAAGCTATCCACACTTGCACCGCCATTACTCACAATACATAATATCATCAATGCAACTTTTCTGGCAAAAGTTGCAAACCTTCACCAATGCAATTTTTATGGAAAAAGTTACAAATCCTCCATCACATTAGTCTCATCAATTCCTCTTCATCATATATGTCATCCTCATCATCACCCTCTTTCTCTCAACTCTCCATTTTAATACCTCAATTATATTTTCCTCACATTTAAATAATTCTTAAAACTATTATTTATAATAGTTTACACACTCACTAAATTTGAACCCAATCCTAATAATTAATAATTTCTAATTCTAAATAAAATCCTAATAAATTTTCAAATCCTTTTCAAATATTTTTAAAATCAGAAACTATCAATGACAGTCTTCAAATAGGAATTTGAATCAATTCCAACATAATTATATATTATTATATGAATAGTATTTTTTAAATGATTAATATAAAATCAAATATTTTTATAATGTGTTAATATATAATTAACTAATAGTGTACAGAATTTTTATATTGAAAGTTTACTAAACTTAAATTTATTTAATTACATTTGACTAGATTATTTATATAAATAACAACCATAACTACAATTTGATGAATAACTTGTCAATAATATATTAATATGTCATCATCTGTATCCAGTCAAAACTCATTATATTTCTGTAACCAAAAAGAAAAACACATTAAAACACATTACTACTATTGTGGGAGTTTCATTATTCACACACTATCTTTATTTATTACACATACACCATCAAAACATAACTTTTTTTTGTTGAACACTTAAACTGTCTGCAGATTACATAAAATTAAAATTTCCATGAGCTTGTGTTCTGATTAATGTTATCGTAATTTGATTAATTTTTTTTAATAAATTGTGTTTTTATCATCTTGAATCATATTTTATTAAATTATATATAGTTTTAAATAATAAATCTATTTAATTATTTAAATTACCAATGTTTTAATTATATGAAAAATGATCGATATAAACCTATTGTTGAATTATCTATTAGGGACGCTGTCCATATATATTAGGGAGGTTGCGTAGACAAATTGCCACTAATTATAGTACAGATGTTATGTCATGTATTTGAATTCCAACAAAAAGTTTGCATGCAAATTTTCACTCGCAGAATCTGATTTATGTATGTGTTCTGAGAAAAGTTTATTTATCCTTGAATGAGGTTGACAATACAACAATTTAATAAAAATATGATGTTTAATCGGTATGGTCAAAGTGTCAACGAATTATGGAAAAAAAATCATTTTTTTTACTGGAATTTGAAGATAAAAGTTTTCTTTTTTCAATCATTTACATCATCTCTAATGAAGAAGAGTTTAAGTGACGTGCTAACTAAAAGTTATGATATCAAAATTCAAAATAAAAGTTTATTCAAAGAATTTAATTCAGATATACTATCGATTCTACACAAAATTTTAATTATATATTGTTATATAAATTAAAATATTTGACCAAATCATTCAATAGCTTAATTAAAACCAATGATGAACAGGTGTACTTAATCTGTGCAGGTGATAAATAAGATACCTGGAACATAGATCGACAGAACTTGATCGAAGGTGGCGATGAGATAAGGGTCTCGAGGCTGGTGGCATAACTAGTAAAGTCGCCATTTCTGAGTTGAGGGGCAAGAATTTGAAGGGTGTTGAAATAACTATAGTCTCCAGCCAATACCGCATTTCAATACCTCAAAATCCAATAATTCTAGCCACCTCTTTCATAAAAAATATGAGACCCATAATTCTTTTTATTATTTGCTTATTCTTTTTTATAATCTTTTTATTTATTTCTCTGTTAGATTTTGGACGTTAAAATTATTTCATCCATATTTCAATATCTCCAATCCCCACTTTAGAGATCTTTTTCTATTTGTCAAGCTCTCAAAGAAAGGAATTAATTGAGTATATCAACAACTTTTTGCCTACCGTTGCTAAAGCTAAGACAACAACCACTATCCTCGTCAGAAAATAAAAATTTTAAAACTCCATGCTTTATTCCTTATTCATCACAGTAATCGATTGCAGGCATATTTAATTTGTTTTATATTTTTCTAATAAAAAAATTATATTTGCCAATATGATAGGTGATTATCTCACTTTCAGTTGGCTGCAAACTCTAACCACTAAGCTGTGACTTAGTGTGCCATTGGGTTAGTCATCTCTCTCTCTCTCTCTCTCTATATATATATATATATATATATAGTGCAAACATCATTTTGATCGACAAATACAATTCATCAAAGCATCAATTCTTTCTTAAATATCTTCTTTCTCATAGTTCATTTTTCTCATTTATGTTCTTGACTCCAATACCTAACATGGTATTAGACCCCCAGTCCATGGAACTTGAGCTCATGTTGCCTGGTGCACCCCATCTTCAATGACTTCGTACAATAGTTTTGTTTGTGTCAAAGATCTTCGTGAATCCATTATCGATTTCCTAAGATGATGAGGACAACTTTCTCCCTTGAAGGTATCACATTCTATTTACAATCAAAGCAAACAAGTTGCAAAAGCACTTATGTAAAGGAAAAGATCCCTTGAAGGTTTGCTTTTGAAGAAAACGAAGCCACAAAGGCTGAAACACATGATCGAGTATACGGAGTGGGATAATCAAGATCATCGTTTGGTTGCTTAATTAGCTTCTATGCCTTGGTAGATAGTGTTTTTACAAATCGCATGGTTTGGATGCGATTGTGTATATCAAATTTGGAACATGCTTGAGCCTGCTATGCCTCAACTAGCGGGCAGCTTGAAAGTAATGACATTGTGTTAATTCCTAGCTGATTGATAATAGATCTTAATATAGGCAATTTCTTTGGTGTTGTCGCCGGTCAAAGAATTTGTGGAGCGCTGTGAGAATGCCACATGCCTATAGTTTTGAAGTTGTGCATAGGTTTGTTTTAGAAATGTGGTTAAATGCAAATAAAATCATTCCAAAACAACATCGTTCCTCCTCCTCTTCACTTGTCCTTCCTCCACCCTGACCCTAACTCTGCCCCCTCCTCACCATACTCTTCCTCTTACAACTGTTCACCGATACCACCTTGGGGCTTTTCCTCTATAGAGGCAACACCTCATCCACCTATCATCATTATCATCATCAACATCACCCTTCCTCTGCTCATCCTTCTTCACCTTCCTCCTCTTCTTGTCCCCACACCATCACTTCTTCTTCTTCAACACCACAACACTCCGCCTACCCCTCATCTTCTCTCTCCTTTACTCCTCTGTCAGCCACTCTATTCTTGACCCCCTCACACCCATCACCTTTTCCACCTATATCACCATCCAACACGGTATCCTCTTCCCCAACCACCTCCATCCTCATAACCAATCATCCCACATCATCAAACCCAGGAACTCGAGTGCATCCATACACCAATGGTAATGGTTCCGTCAGTGTCAAGGTCCAACTAGTTTTCTCCACTGATTGTTACAACCACCCTTGATTCATCACCAGGTGTTCGCTTCCTCGTACCAATAGAACCGCTAGTTAAACTGTTGACCTCGGTGGCACCATAACGGCCATGTTGGAACTAGAGTTTGGATTTTTTTGTTGAATAGAACAACATTTTCCTAGGATAGGGTGGCTTACGAGCAAAGCTTGATGGTGAAATCGTTGTTGTGTTCATGAAAGGGCTGAATTTGAGGCTGCATAGGGTTTTGGATCCAAAGCATATGAGGCACACTCTGAAGAAGATGATCATTCCTCTCTCTTTCTTGTGTTTCTTCATCTCAAAGAACAATGCGAGCTCTTCATCCTTCTCCTTCGCAGTAGAAGCCCTCAAACCCTTGAACGACTGCTAGCTCTGCTTCAACGCAACAAACTTGCATTTGAGATTCCTGAGCCCTTAAACTATAATTTATCCCCAGAAATCCCACACAGTATGAACCCTAGCCCCTAGAATAGTGACTGTGGAATCAAATAATGAAAAATGCTATAAAAAATCCCCAAGGTGGGGCCGATGAGCAATTGGAGGAGGAGAGGTGCGGTGAGGAGGGAGACTGTTAGGGTCAAGGTGAAGGAAAAAGAGCAAAAGAGTAGAAGGAAGGATGTTGTTTTGCAACGTTTCGTAATACCCCAAATTTTAAATAAAAGAGTTAGACAAATTTTTCGAGCTAAAAAGGGTGTCAGTCACCCTTACCTGTTGTTTTGGGTCCTGAATTTTTCTAAGTCTGGACCCTACATGCCCTTGGAAGGCTATATGTTAGAGTCATATTCTTAGGACCAAAAGTCCCGGTAATTGTTCCTTAGAGAAAAATAAGTTAAAGAGTGATTTTTAATGAATTTTTCAAAACCAATAAACACTCCGTCTCTAGTGTCCAAGTTTGTAAAACAGGAAAATCTTCAGATTTGAACTAAAATCCAAAATTTAGATTTTGATTTGTTAAGATTTTGATTTTCCTAATATTTTATTTGAATTCAAATGGGGGGTATTCCCTTATTTACATTTATGGTTTAAAGTTAATAAGTGACTATTGAGACAACCCAGTCCAATACATACAAGTACCAGAGTCTTGGAGACACCAGAACATCTTCTTAGAGACCGCCCTAGTGGTCACATGACTGCCTAGGCGGTTAACAGAGCCCCGGAGACACTAAAACACCTCCTTGGAGACCGCCCAGACGGTCATATAACCACCTGGGCGGTCATCAGAGAATTAAAAACCTCCATTTCGGGGTCCAGAACCTTCAGACAGTCATTTCTCACCCCTAACCTCGAGTTCTCTCCTCCAAAATGCGAATTTCATCTCAAGATCCCATTTCTTTCACTTTTTCTCAACTTTAGCTCCAATCTTTCATTCCTAAGGCTCCAAGGTATGTTGTTCTCTTAGTTTTGATTTCTTTTCTCCTTTTCTTTAGGTTATTAGGGTGATTTTCTAAACTTCTCAAGGGGGAGAGGTTTTCTACCTTGTTAGAGATGAGTTCTTGAATATTCAAAGGTTTTAGACGATGATTTAGAGTTCTATGGCTTCTATACTAGATTCTGTTATCAGTTCTGCTTCTTAGAGTGCTGCTGTTGCTAGTTCCTCACTATTCACCCTTCCAAGTGAGTGGGTTCACATATGCTATCCTTATGTTCTGCATTAGAGTTATTTTCATGAAAAATAGGATTTACTGCTTGATTTTAGAGATTTCTGTACAGAATTTGAAGTCTATTGTTGATTTATATGTTTTGAACTGTGAATTTTAAAGCATGAAACCTGTTTTTGAGAAAACTCATGGGACCATTATTGTTGAACTGGTTTTAGATAGCAGTGATGATATATATGTATTGTTAAAGACTTTTATGATTGTTTGAATGGACACTGGAATTGGTTTATGTACATGATATGGTTTTATACTAGACATGAGGTTTAGAGAAGAGAATGAATTTATGATTGCAAGGGTTGTTATTTGAAAATATGATGTTGAGCTTTCTAGACTATGGAAAGATTGATACTTTGAATTATGTTTTAGAGAATAAATCAAAAGGTTTTAGAGCCTGAATCTTCATGAGATTTAGAACAGCTAGCGGATACATACTCTGTGAGGTTATGAAATCACAAATGTCTACAAAGGGTGATCCCTTAAGCATGATTTCATAGCCACAGTTATGCTAAGGTCGGACTGTTAGAATTAAATAGATTCAAAGTTCACAGAGTTAAAAGATTTTAAAGATTCTTATATTTATTTGTTTATTTAGTTAGATTGTAGCTATAGAGAAACAGGTTGTGTGTTAACGGTAGTAAATCCGTTAACCTTGGTACCAAGTAGCCTAGGCCAGAGATATTCAGAGATTTTATATTCAGAGTTTTGTTATGTCACAGACACTGTGCGTAACCAGAGCAGAGCAGAGAATGGAACCTATTTAGGTGTCCAATTTCAGTTCTATAAGAACCACAGAGCAGAGATTACTGTTTCTCTACGAGCTACTATGTTATGTGCTTGTATGATTACATGTATGAAAGTGAATTGAGAAGATTGTTTTTAAGTTATAAGGTGATGGTTACAAAGGACTTTTAGAAATATATATGTATACTTATTTATGTGAGATTTCTTAGTATTAGTAATGTTATTATGCTTTTTGTGCATGGTTTCCTTAGCGTCCAATCAAAGGGGGTTTCAGGTGAGGACTCACTCACTGAGTTTTGGTAACAAAACTCAACCATCTCTACTTTCTCCTATTTTTATAGATAGAGCAGCTGTTGTGAATCTTTCAGCAACCATAAGTTCCAGTTGGTGAGTTTGTAGGTGAAGCATGTGATGTTTTGGTTAGAGTGCTTCAGTACAGTGCAGGTAGCATCCCGGACCTAGAGCATGTTTTATTTTTTCATTTGGCATAATATGATTACATTTTAGTTTGTATATAATGATCTGGACATTTGACAAAGTGAATTTGATTATATGTATACATAATCCACGATTTTGAGAACTGAAAGGCTATTACAAGATTTTAGATATAATGATTTTGATTCTAGAGAACAGAGGATTTATATGCATAAAAAGAGAAAATTTATGTCTTTCATAGATTTTAGAGCAGAGCATGCATGCAAAAATTAGTAAACATGTCATAAGGCTTGCGTGAGAATGGGATTTCTCACGTGTTGGTCACGTGCCTGGTTTGGGTCGTGACACGTTTTTATTTGCATTTAACCACATTTCAAAAATATGGTCAAATGCTTCACCAACTTCAAAACTACAGACACATGACATTCTCACAGAGCTACACATAGGCAACACCATCGAATTCTTTGACCGGCGACAACACTAGAGCAATCCCCCTTAAAACAAGCCCCTTCATTTGTGAAGCACTCTATCTAGAGATAAAGACTTTGGCAACCTAGAGTCAATGCCTACAATTGGACATCTACATTGGTAGTCATTTTCAAGGGTAACCAAACAACACTTGTTTTTCACTAAAATGGAAAATATCCCTTTTCCATACCAAGGGAGGTGGACTGAAGCCGAGCTCTGACCCTCGAGGGGAGGGGAAAGTACATCTTGCTTACATTAGACTCAAACAAAGATCAAGCAGTTGAAGAGATGCAACTAGAATCGATCATTAAGCAAGGAGAAAGCACAACTATATATCTCTTAAAAATAAATTTAAAAAAGGAAAGTGGTGAATGCATTGGCCTTGGTGGGATCACCAATCTCACTAGAGGGTCATATAAAGGTAGTCGATCTATGATGGCTTAAATGAAGATTATAGCTTGTTAATCGCTACTATTCATTTTTCTATCGATCTGACTCATTCTCAGTTAGTGAGCTTGATTGCTTGAAGCTCTCCTAATTGCTTAAGAAGATCTTGTTGAAAGGTTCAAAAATTGGACATAAATACAGTGCAATCAAATGTCACAAAATTGACTTTACAAGATTCTAAGAATGGAGGTCTGCATTATAATGACTTAACTTAGTCACAACTAGCTCATAAAAGGTATTGCACCATATATGAACCAACTAAAGGAAACTAATTCCAATTAGGGATGAAGGATTGTGATTGGGTGAAGGAAAATCATCTCGGGAGCATTGGGGTTCGGCTGTATGGTTCAGGAGCGGCGGGTTTAAGTGAGAAAGACTGGGATTGGGAAATTGGGTAAGTTTTAGAGTGTATTTAGATGGAAAATTTTTAGAGGGTAATATATTTTAGTATTTCAAATTGATCTAGCATGAAATTTCTTGTTTGGATATTAATACAAAAGAATTTCAAAACTTCAAGTATTTTTATAATGTATTTTCAAAACTTAAAAATAGTGGATTTCAAATTTTCTCTAAATAGAGAGAATTCTGAAATTTTTTCCTATAATTGTACTCTCACTCTTATAAGTCTGCTACCATTCACCGTCCATTACTTGCTCACCATCAACTGGCCCCTAGCATCAGCCACCTGCCACTGGCATCTCATTGCCCATTCCTGGTTGTCGCCTATCGTCCACAATAGCTCTCCCATTGTTGCATACCATCATGTGCTTATGATATACTCTTGGTCATAAAGAAGTTGATATAATTTCATTACGCAAACAAAATATATTTTGTAAATGAAGCCATATAATTACCTTATTCAAATAAAATAATGTAAAAAAGAAGGAAATTCAATTGAAGCAATTATAATTCATTGCATTTTAAGTTCTCTACAATTCAAGAATGCTTCTTCCAAATGCAACCTTAGCATGTCATGTGACAAATTTTAGTTAGATTTAATTTGGGCCATATAGTTTAACCCAAGGGTGGTAATACTTATTCTCACTTCTTATATGAAAACTCCATCTCACTTGATACATCTATATAGGTCTAACTTAATTGATTCGGTTTATTTTTCAAATTTATTGGCTAGACCAAAATTGATTTACGTTCTTAGGGCTTGTTTGGTTATTATTTCCATGTTGTATTTTATTTTTTTGTATTTTCTATTTTCATTATTTTGTAAATAAAATAGTAAAAATAGTGAAAACGATAAAATCTTGTTTTCTATTTTCATTATTTATTTTTACTATTTCTTTCATAAAACCATGAAAATAGAAAATATTGAAAATGAAATCAGCAAATAGAAATATAAACCACACAGACCTACCAAGGTGTGGGTCTATAAGATTAAACTATAACATCACATGGTTTTGGGTTTTTACCAAACACTTCCTCAAATTAGTAAACAATGACATCAATGATTTAATATTATATCGTAATGTTACTGAACACAGCATTAAATTAAACTTGTCTCTATCAAACATTTGTATAACCCGAGAGCAGCCAAAGTTTATTAGTTACTAGATATCGCACGGGTTAGTTAATATTTTTAAAATCTACATACTTTTAATAAGAATACTATTAAAAGAAGTACATATTAGTTTTTAAAAATTGTAACTTATTTCCACTTATTGTTATATATTATTATCCAATTAAATGCATTATAATATTTACTTGATAAATAATTTAAAAATAAAAAATAGCTTTTGTCTAATTCAAAAAGAATTTAAGTTTACATTTTGGAAATTTGTAACCAAATTAATTGTTAAAAATTAAGTCACAAAAATTATGTTATTCTGAACCAATATATTAATGTAATTATTAAAAGTCGACTTTATAAAACTTATAGATGAATTATTATAATATTGTTATGTGAAATTGAATGAACTGTCACATGAAACTATTTTTTAATTTCTTGAGAATGTTAAGGTTATCTTTCTCTTCAAACATGATTAATAAATGTTTTTTAAGTAAAAAATACTTGTTTTCTTTAAATTAAATTTTATATTTTTTAATAAATTAAGTAGAATTATTTAAAAATAACATAACAAAACTTATGTTATCATGAACTAACAAATTAAATTGATTATTTAAATTTGAATCTAATTATTTATAAATATAACAGATTAAAATTATTACTACTTGAATGATGTGCAATCGTTACAGATCAGAGTATTTTTATTGAGTAAAATACTATCTCTTCTATTAAGATATGATACTCTTTCACTTTCATCTATTTCTGAACTTTCATCTATTTCTGAAATATAACATTCTCTCTTCTAAAAAAATTAAGATAAACTACAGTTTAACCCTTCCGTTTAATTTTTTCATTATTCTCAATTTTTCATGCTTATTATTTTATTTTCAACTAAAATACCATTTATTCTTTGTTACACACATTCATGTTTTTGCAAAAAAAAAAAATCATATGTGACTTTTAATAATAACATAAAATATAGATATATTACATATACATGTATTTAATTTTTTTTAACAATACATGTATATAATTTAATTTAATCTTTAAATTATTACTACATTTATAGAATAAGTTATTAATAGTAATAATATTTATTTTTCATAAAAAAAATTACATATTCTATAATCACATTTACAATTTTTTTATATATTAGTATTCCAAAATTAATAGCTGCATGAATACACAATTTTTTATTTAAAATAGTTACTAAAAATTATTATTGGTATCAATGACTTGTTTTCTTAATACAATAAAACATTAAATATTCAATTAAGCAATTAAAGTAATATCAAACTATATCAATATTTTATGTTATTATAAGCCACATATGTTTTTTTTTAATATATATGTTACTATAGGATATTTTAGTTAAGAACAAAATAATAAACATGAGAAAATTTATAGAAAAGTTAAAATAGATCAATGTGTAGCTTATTTTATTTTCTTAGGGTAGGGGATTGCATATTTTAAAAAATAGTGGAGATGAGAGTATAATATGGTCGTTGCCCAAGAAAGGAGATTATGTTTTTCCTTTTTCTTTTTTGTGAGAATTGGAGTAAATTTAAATTGTATCTGTAAACTACTTTACTACTTGAATCAGGTTATAAGTACTAATTAAAATGAGAACTTAGATTAATAAAATCACAAATTTAACATATAATGAGTTAACAAATTAAAGCAATTATTTAGATTTAAACATAATTATCTGTAAAGATAAAGGATTAATATTGTTATTATTTGAATTATGTGAGAATCGTAAGGTAGAGTGTTTTTTTAATTGAAAATTACAGTGAAATTTTACTTAATATTGTATGTTAGAGTGAAATTTTGATTATAATTAGAATACAAAGAGTTATGAAATAAGTTGAATTACTTTACCACTTAAATCATGTTATAATTAAAAATTAAAATGAGAAGTTAGATTAATAAATCACAAATTTATGTTATAGTGAATAACAAATTAAAGCAATTATTTAAATTTAAACATAATTATCTGTAAAGATAAAATATTAATATTGGTACTACTTAAATGATGTGACAATTGTAAGTTATGTAGAGTGGTTTTTTTTTGGCAAAAATCACAGTAAAATTTTACTTAATATTATAAACTAGGGTGAAATTTTGATTATAATATAATTAGAAGTTTTTGCTTTGGTACCCTTTTAAATTTAAGAGTTGTGATTTAATCATGAGTATTTAAAATATTCATAAATTTAATTAGTAAAATATGTGATAAATTTTCAGTCATAAGTTATCTAAACAATACCGATTCCCATGAATTTTATAAGGTATAAGAGAAATTCCCTAATTAGAATATACAAAGAGGTATGAAATAAGTTGAATTAGAGTCAACATTAATTCTAAGTGTGGTTAATTTTACTTTATATAATAATAATAATAATAACAATAATGAGGTGTGGTGTAGTAGTAGCTCACCTTATTCCTTAACCATGTGGTTGGGGGCTCGATCTCCACTCATGGGAACATAGCGTATTTCGTGACTAGCTGTTTATCTCTTTGGGAGAGCTCCCATAGTGAAAGAATTAGTCACTGCTGTTGATAGTGGATACCCTGATTTCAATAAATAATAATAATAATATAGATATAGATTAGCCTGCCGCTTCATAATTGATTAATTATATAATTTATCTTTTCTAAAGTTCCTAAATAAATTTGGTGCCTGCCTTGACTCATCAAAGAAAAATATTATCTATTTCTTTAACGTGTGCCATTTATTAACACAGTTAACGCGATGAAAAGGCAAATAAACGTTAATGTGGCATCGATGCCTTTTGTTGACTAATCGACTCTCTGAGGTAAGCAACAAATATGTGTATTTACCTCTGTTGTCTGTAACGTTCTGATCCATCGTTATTTAATTGGATTAATAATTCTTATGTATTTTTGTCAGTAACGATGGCTGCTAAAATAAAAAGCATTACTCCACCACTTGTTCAGAGAGTCGTGAAGACACGCAATGAATTGTGTCCTCTGCAAAGTAAAATTTAATATTAATATAGTCTGTATGCATGTTTGTAAAAAATATTTTATATAATTATCTAATTATATATAATTCTATTATTGTAATTGTTTGATTTTTATTATGATTAAGATAAAAGACAAAAAAAAAAAGAAGATATAATTAGTGGATGATATAAATATTTTATATTCTCTCCATTTCAGAATAATTATAAAAAATTAGACAACGCAAATATTATAAAATCTAATCTATTAAAGTAATTCTTAAAGACACAATTGTAGTTACTCAAATGGAGATTAATATTTTCGTTCATATTTACAACAGCTTTTTTTGTCATTTAATATTTTTATTTAGGCTTAAATATACGTTTAATTCTCATAAATATATATATATATATATATATATATATATATATATATATATATATATATCATTTTGGTTTTGGTCCTCTAAAATTTTTGTTTTTATTTTGTTCCCTCCTTTTTTTCATGATATTTTTGGTCCCTTTTGCGAAAATTGAATGGTATATGGTGATATTTATAAGGATAAAAATAAGATTCTTAAAATATTTGAGGGTAAAAAATAAGATTTTCAATATTTATAATGACTAAATACATATTAAAAAATATTTATTTTGATTAAAATTTTGAATGACAGGGATCAAAAACAAAGAAAAAGAAAAAAGAGAGACCAAAATCAAAATAATAATTTTAGAGGGACTAAAATCAAAATTTTATATATATATATAGACTAAAAATATATTTAAGCCTTTCATTTATTTTTTGAAGGAGATAATATTACGAATGTCTTGGATATCTGTGGGAAAGCATCAAGGCAACGGGTGAGCAGTGATAAATCAACAATTTTCTTTAGTTCAAATGTCCGATATCAGAGTAGGAAGGCAAAAAATTATACAGGAGCACAATATTACCACAGCAGCTCTCAAAAGAAATACCCGGGGCTTCGTGCAATGGTTGGGAAATCTAAAAATCATGACTTCCAATAACTGAAGGAGTGGATTGAGAAACATATAAGAGGTTGGAAGGGAGAGAATTCTTAAATAGGAACTATTTGGTTGGAAGCCAAAATAATTGTAAGAAAGAGAATTAATGACAATTTATTGACCTTATATAAATATATGCTGCAATATATAAAATAATATGCTTCCAATTAAAAGCAAAATTACTAGAATCATCAAGATAAACTATTTTGATGAGATTATCAAGAAAATGTGCACTTAATAAATTAATTTACACAAATAACAGTGCAAGCTCCAGGTTGCAAGATCATAATGAGCATATATGTGACCATTTCATAAATGCATATATTAAAATCATAAAATATTTAAAAGGTCCATGTGTAGGATGAATTGATCTACATATATCACCTTAAATTGCATATAGAATTTAAGAGATTTAAATTCAATATTTACTGGTGAAGATTATATAGTTAATTTACTTTGAGAATGCATAATATTAGAAAACTCATCAAAATGAAGAATTCTATGATTCTTCAACAATACCCATATGAGTTTTCAAAAATTCTTTACATCATTAGTGCATTAAAATCTGATGTCTCAATCAGTCATGCCAAAAAATAAAATCATTTGTGTTAGTAAACTTTTGGTTTACAATGGCATTTCACTCAGTTGCAGTAATTTTAGTGTAATATAGACTAAAATAAAGTGAAAGTAATTTTTGGAGTACAACTTTCTTATTTGAGTCTCTAGTTGTAATATAGCGATACTCATTATATAGTGTTTGGTAAATGTGACACGCCACACTATAAGAAATTTATACCTTAGGCAACACTTATCATGGGAACACATGAAAAGTGTTGCCTATAGTACACGAAGATAATACTTTTTTTTTTGAAAGTATTGTCTTTGATATAACAAAGACTACACTTTTTTAAGTTAAAGAATTACTTTTCATAGAATTGTTATATTGGATGTAGCCAATTATCTAAGATAATATTTTTTAACAAATGCTACATTCTTTAAGCTAATGCATCATTTTTCGTTGAGTTGCAATAGCAAAAATGGCCAATTGTCTAAGGCAATACTTTTAAATAGAGAAAACAATACTTTTTAGATATCAAAGGTAATATTTTTTTTAAAGACATGTTGCCCATATGTACAAAAAGTAACACCTTTTATGTGTTTCCAAAAATAATTGTTGCTTTAGACCAAATTTCTTGTAGTGACAGAAAATACAAGGATATTGAGAACATAAATTTTTTTTGGAGAAGGGGATGCAGACAAAAATCCCAAAAATTGTCTTCGTCTTAGAATAATTTTGAGATAATTTCCGTATCTCCAAAAAGGATGGATGCTGGAGACATGTCTCTTAGATACAAATTTAAAATATTTTTTTTGCAAGAATATCACTTTAAATATTTCATATTTCATCTTTGTTCTTCTCATTTTCAACTTTTCATCAGATTATAACTTAATCTCCTTTATCTTTTTATTAGCCACCTGAATCTTCTTCATCTTTTTATCAGCCACCATGTCTTGTATATCGCTACCAAACATAATCCATAGTTTTCAGAATCGAAGTGAACTAGCTAGCTAGTTTGGACTAGAAATTGGTGAACCAATATCCGGTCTGATTCGATTCTCTAATCGAACCAAATATGCATATGAACCGGTCAATGCCAGCCAAACCTAAAGCAAACCAGCTGAGTTGTTGTCAAATCGGGCACAAACCGGTCTATCGAGCCGCCCACGAACCGGTTTAGAACCCATGTGCTGAAATTCTATAAAATTCTCCCAAAAATGCCTTTACCAATATTCGAACCCATGCACATGTGTAAAGATGTCAAAATGGTATCAATCCACCGGCTTAGCGAATTGATCCACTAAAACCATCATTTTTAGTAGGCTGAGTTGAACTTTTGAGCCTACCAAAAAATTTCAGCCCACCTAACCCACCCTGCTTAGCCCGCTGGTTTAGGCGGGTCTGAGGAGCCTAACCCTCTGGCCAAGTTTTTCTTTTTAAGAATAAAATATTCACAATTTGTTGATATTTATTTTATAATAGTCCCAAGGCCAAAACTAAAGAGGCATGAGACCAAGCCCAAACCAAATATAACATGTATTTTTACCAAAAAAAAGGATGGAATGCATAAACTGTATGTAATAAATTATAATCTACTATGTGTAAATGACTGCATTTAATAAGTTGATGCATAGTTATTATGGATCTTAAAAATATGAGTATGCATCAATTAATAATTTTTTTTAAAACAAAATTATCAAACTATTAAAAATAAAATTTGCATTTTTTTATTTTTTTGGCCAATTGGCAGTCTCAAATGAGTTGAGTTGACTATTTTAACCTATTTAATTTTGACGGGTTGACCCGTCCCCGCCCTATTTTTTGCAGGCTTTTGGTGGGCTGGGCCTATACGAGGCGAGCTAGCCCATTTTAATATCTCTATGCTTGCACCTATGAAGGAAGGAAGTAATGCTTGGACCAATATGCTAACTGCTTCTTTTGTAAGAGAAGGAAGGAACCATGCACCACAAGGCTAGCTGATTCTTTTATTAATAAACTTCATTATTTATATATACAATAGATATTTAATTGCATTAATTTATCTTTATGTATTAATTTAATAATATCCGATTCAACCAGTAACTCACCAGTTGAACTAATGACCTAGTGATCGGGTACCTCATTCGAGTCGATTATTGAGTTGAGTTTGAAAACTATGCATAGTTCTATCTACGTCTCCTTATCATCTTCGTCTCTATTGTTTCACTGTCTCCATCCTTTCTATCTCAGGACAAGTATTAAACACAACCTTATTTCCCTTATTCACCA
This sequence comes from Dalbergia cultrata, assembly GCA_031216105.1. Taxonomy (NCBI): domain Eukaryota; kingdom Viridiplantae; phylum Streptophyta; class Magnoliopsida; order Fabales; family Fabaceae; genus Dalbergia; species Dalbergia cultrata. The sequence continues at coordinate 19,826,800 of CM062353.1, read as the reverse complement.
CCTCAATAATATGATATTCATTTTAACGTATATCTTTGAAACTCAGTAAGTTTATCATTTTTTTTCAAGAAACAAATTAGTCACTCTTCGAGAGTCTTAATTTATCTTGCTACCAAGATAATAATAACATTTATAATTTTGTTTCTTCGATATATATAATAATAGCTCGTCTAGATTCTTCAATCATTTTCATCCAACTATTAATTGTATTAAGATTTAATTCTCTCATTACAAGATGAGAAAAATATATAATATAACATATTATGAAACTTGTCATATATAATCAAGTTACAAAAATATATCCCTAACAATCATGACATTCTTAACACATTGTGATATAAATACATGTATGACAAGAGTATCACAAAAGTATCATTATCATGTATTATAATTTCGAGATAAATTAATCACAAAAATATATAACATTATTTCTTGACATGTTGTTTTCATAGGTTCAGCCTACAACTTAGTGATTATCTTATGCACCTTTAAGTTAGAAGTCTCATGTTCGATTCTCCCGTCCCTTATGCCCTATGAAGAATTTATAACTTTAATGATATATTTAATACTAACAACGACACATGAAAATAAAATTAACAATTATGGAATATGTCATAAATAATATTGTTACTTTCATTTAATGGCAGGAGCAATTTGATACCAAAAGTTTACAAATAAAATATTCTTCAAAAATAGTATCAAATAATACATCTAATGAAAAATTTCATTATTAAATCAAATAATCAATATTTATATCAAAGATAAAAATATACATCCAAATGACTCATATTAATCATGACATTATTGCATAATGTATCTTTGAAACAAAATTTAGGATATTTCTCATTCTCTTTTAATGATACTTGATAAAGATCAAGCAAATGTCTCACCGTACGATGGGTATATAACTAGTTTACTTTGATACCACAACAATAGCATTAGCCACATCTACTTAAGAAACTTTGCCACTTTGGGGTTATGATTTGTCACATTTGATTCAGGGAATACAGCAAAGCAAACTGGGCAAGTTTTGTGATCTTTCATGAACAACTCATTATTATATTCAACCATAACAAAAAATGCAATCAATTCATGTAAGGCCTTTTCTTGGTAGTGTTATGAGCATATTTGAGACAATAAAACTCAAGATATATTTTATAACATATATTTATCATTAACGCAATCACAAATACTATCATAACATGCTTTTGAAAATATTAATATTTTTATTTTTGGTAATACCTCTTTTTCCTATTCGACCAAAAGATTGAGAAAATGTTTTAAAAATATTGATTTAATCCTTCATAAAGGTAATGAAGGAGAAAATAAATAAATTTATCATATCATTCTCTTCATGAGAATATGAGGTTGTTATTTATAAATACTCAATTAAAATTAAATATATTGTAAATACTCAAAATTATCCTCAGTCATTGGGAATTAGAGGGAGAATATGAAAATAAGAAGGAAATCCATAAAGAAAGAGAAAATATTCAAAGAATCAAATTGACTTAACAGTTCATATATATCTCCTTATAACTCTTAATCACTCCAATTTATACTATTGTCTACTTAACTCTTCTAGTTGGGCTATTTAGGCCCATTTATACATATTAGAATTTTCTCACTTGATCAAAGATGGTGATTGAAACTTGACACTATCATGTCACAATTTAGAATGAGAAAATCCATTCTCAGTTAAATTAAAGAGTTTAATTTTGATATACTTAATTTTATACTATTATCTACTTAGATTTTTTCATTTATATCACATTTTAAATAATAAATGGAAGAGTAAATTATCATAATTAAATCAAAATCACTTTTGAATGTATGATTACTGAAATGGATATGCTCTACCAACAAAATGCATATTTTCGACGGATTTTACTAATAGATCTTTTTTCTGCTAGTATTACTGGTGAAAAAGAACAAAATAACAAGACAAAATTGGGAACCGTTACCGACTGAATTTTTTGCCGATAATTTATTAATAATATCTTTTTAGGAAAAGCCAATTGTCGACTGATTTTTTTGTTGATAATATTATAGGTGGATTTTTTAGCATATTATTGGTGAATTTTCACTAGTATTCGAATTTTCAAAGACCCCACTGACTCTTGGAGTTACCGGCAATTTTTTTAGCATATTACAGGTGAATTTTTTTGCCGGTCTTTAAATTTTCAAATATCGCGCCTAACTATTGAAGTTAGCGGTAGAAAAATTTGCAAGTAATAAGCTATTTTTTTTTTTAAAAAAATTGTAATATTACTGACAGATTTTTTCACTGATAATAATATGAGTGAAACTTCGCATTTTTGGGTGAAGTTACTGTTGAAAAATCCACCAGTAAATATTTTAAATTTCCAAACAGCTAACCTCCTCCCTCATTTCTTCTCCCATTAATCTCTCTCTCTTCTCCTTCTCTCCTCTCCCATTAACGATTTTCCAGCCATTGCTCTACCATACCGCCACCATTTTTTATAAGAAGACTACCATTGTCTTTCTCTTGAAGTCTTATACATTTAATCAGTTTTGTTTTCTAATTTGGTTCTTCTTTTTTTTTTTTACCATTTTCTTCTTGCCCTTTTCCTTTTGCTTTTTTGCTCTTGAGCAATTCAGTCGCCGCTACCATTGCCGTTGCTTGTCACCACCACTACTCACCTTCCCTAGCGTCGGAGATGCTATTATAAGTGAGTCTTGTTTTTAAGCACTAATTTTTTTTTCTACTAATTGGCGTTCTTAAATTATTTATTTAGTGCATTATTTTTTAAATACTAATTAGTTTTATTTTCAGTTTTGCCTCCACCACTTGCTGCTACTACTACCACTATCAGATTAATTTTTTATTTTAAAAAGGTGTTTTCTAGCAAATTTTTTTGTGGTAATATATATTAAAAAAAATCTAAATTATTATTATCGGTAGAAAAATCTACCGATAAGTCTAATTTTTTATTTTATTTTTTAAGAGGAAAAAACCGAGAGTAACGCCCAACAAATCCACTAATAAATCTAGCTATACAGGCCACGATCTGCGGACCAACCCGTTTAACTTGTAACCTGCACGAAAATGGACTTGAAAATTTTTAGTCTGCCAAATTGTGAACTTTTTTTGTCAACACTGCTTAACTCACGAGCTAAACTGGCCTAGTCCACGGGTTTTCAGACCAACCTACTGGCCTGCATAAGTGAAGGAATGCTTCCATTTTGCGGTATTTATTTATGTTCTTGACGAATAGACTTTGGTGAGTTAGTTTATTCTATCATTTGTTGTATTTATATTTGATATTTGATTTGCTTATATTTAGTATTTGATAATTGGTAGTTGTTAATTTATATTCTTTTGTAGTTTCACTATTTTTTATGATTAAAGGAGTTATACATATTTGATTGATAATATTTTGGATACTGTAATGAAATATGTGTATATATATTTTACTAGATAAAATATACTGTATAAATATAAATATATAAATATTCTATACTATAGGGTATAAAAAAAACTAAAAAAATGAAAAAAAAAGGACACAGACTGATGCGGGTAAAAACATTAACAGAAAAAAATGGATTCATGGGAACTAGTTCGCGATTCGCGAGTTTATGCAGGGTAGACGCGAACCAGGCTAAAATCAAGTTCATTTATGAAACGGACTGGCCGAGTCCGGCCTGTTTAATTGTGTCCGTCACGGACGAAGCTAAACGAACTGGGTGGTTTGTATATCCATGTTTATCACCATAAGGATTTCCCATTAATGATTTTTTTTTTCTACTCATTTCTGACGATTTTTTTAATAAAATCCACCACCAGTAATTTCTTTGGAAATAGCTACTACCGAAAAAAAATCCATCGAGTTTTCAACGACATTATTAGTGTGCCTCAAAATTTGGTGGTAATGAAATTTTCCACCAGTAAAATTTGCTTATAACAACTATTTTTCTAGTAGTGATGAGTTTTATGTTATAATTTTAATATGATCTTTTTATTTTTTTCACTTTATAATATTTTAGTAAACTATATTAATATTGATTATAAAATATTATACATTAAATTGTATTAATAATATTATAAACAAAGTGCTTTTATGATATTTAAATAAGCTGTGTACTAATATTAAATCATAAATGAAGTTTACAGTAAAATTTGTAAAACACATGCAAGAAAATAATTAAAAAAGCATTTTTGATAAAAATGTCAGGTCACTTTTGCTCTTATTATCTTCTATTGTCTGTCTTCTCATATCTTCCTGTTTTTGTTTTCATTGTCTTTACTCTTTTCCTTGAAGGTTGAACTCTTGCCCCATAAAATGCTAAGGGTGGTTGGTACTTGTGCTTCTATCTTTACAAGCGAACGGAAAATTTTGAACGCGAAAGCAACAAATTCATGCTTTAGGGCTAACTGAAGTTCTAGATGTAAAACATGTTGGTTGTGCTTCAATGTAAAATCACCCAAACATTTCTTTACAGCAAAGGCTATATAGTACACCAGATAAATTATAGTATACAACATACTAAAAATTTAGTCATATTTATAAAATACGATTAAATGTATTTAAGAGTATGATGAATAAATTTAACAACAATTTGATAAATGTGGTAAAGAACTGACAATTCATAAAGGATATCATAGCAAAATCCCAAGGTTGGGAGGTGGAATTGATTCTACGAAGCGAGCCAAACACAACAGTTTTGTTCAAAATCGTGTTGAAGGTGTGTTGAACGGGAATCTGGCAATGTGAATGATACTCCAATTTTCTATCTTTTTTTGTCTTTCTATATTCCTTTAATAAAATTTTAACATATATACAATGATGATATTATTTATAATATTTTATTTAATCAAAAATTTTAATTATTTATGATTCAAATACATAACAAAGATTGATTCAAGGAACAAGGAGTGGAATAATGAGAGGGGAGAGGAGATTTGATTTCTTCCAAAAGTCCTATTGGTGTCGGCATCACCATAAGTGTCGGTGATACCGCGGCATTCTGATCGGATCGCGGCTTTGGAAAGTGCTCCAAAGCACGTGACGTGGGCCCCACCTTCACAGGGACAACCTGACAGTGATCGTGAATAAATAAGGCTTTTGCAATTAATTGAGGACCCTTTTTCATGTCAATGAAATACATTCCAAGAATTAATTCACGTTTAGTTTATTTTTTAGTAGAGTCATGTTCAGTTTAGATTAACGTTCAGAAATACAATATAAAATAAATAATTTAAATATATATTAAGTTAATAGATCGACATAATAATTACATATAACAAAAATGTATATGTATATTTTAGTTTAAAATTGATTTTGAAATAATATTTATAAATTTTAAATTAAATCTCAAATATCGGGAGTTTTATCCTCGCAAAAGGAAAAAAAAAAAAGATAGGTATTTTCCTTCTTAGAGACTCTCAGTCTTAAACTTCAACCTACCAGGTATTGACGTACAATCGCTTGATTTGGATTAGGGTTCTAACAAATTAAATTGGATATTAAGATATGCTTATTGTAACATCCCCTACTGCTTTATGGATTGACGACTGTCCCCACAAACCAACACGGGTCTTTTCAGCATGCTTTGTCCTCACTCACATGCTTCCTAGGAAAACTTCCTAGGAGGTCACCCATCCCAAAATTACCCCAAGTCAAGCACGCTTAACTGTGGAGTTCTTTAAGTTTAGGCTACTGAAAAGAAGATGCATCTTGTTGATATAGGTAGTACGAATCAATTCATATAAGCCCTCCTTAACTGTATAGTCCCATACCTATACAGTCTTAGGATCCCTCTCATTCGGGTGTGTAATCGGTTCATTCATGTACCCCTCCGCTTAGAGGACCTTGCGAGGAGTCGCTCCTTGTCCGTGTCCTCTTTGCACCGGCGATCACTTCTCGTCCTCGTCCCCGGGCGTTACATGCCCACCAGCTTCCGCTTGGTTCGTCCCCGAACCACACCGTTCTAGGAGAGGTGCAGGCTCTGATACCAAAAATGTAACTTCCTAGTACTCATTTCTACATGCTTGAGTCATATAAGAATTAATACTAAGGAATCACGTCCTATTTCGTGAGCTTTTCAACATTTGGCATAAAATATTGCTAAACATTCTAATGAAAGTTCGGCATGATAACGACGTAAATACCATGCTCCTATAAGACAGAAAATCATAAACAGGATAACCAATCATTCATAGCTCAACATACTTTTCAAAATACAATACTTCAACATATCATATATCATCCTTATAAGGCACACAGTGCCATTCAATCTATAACATAACATAGTAATGTAATATCAAATATAAATAGCCACATGGGTCAAACCAGCTGAGAATATACTAAGTCATAATCTCAAGTCACAAGATACAAAACATAAAAGGAGAAAGATCTCATGATTCAAATACAAAGTTAAGATCCAGTAATATAGCACAGTCTCCAAGTAACGAAAAAACAACTATACTTCAGCAAAAACAACAATACTTCAGCAACTAAGTCTTTGCATCAGGATCTACCTGCTCATTTAGAGATGATATGGAAAAAAAAAGGGTGAGAAATCAATTGAAATCTCAGTAGGAACATATGCAATTAACATGACATCATTATCATCTCTAGTCTACCTTGGTTTCTTCTGAAATCATTTACATACAATTATGAGGTTCGATTTTAGGATTTATAAACAATCTTAATCAAGGTAGAGGTGTCTTTTAGCATGGTCTTGGCATGATAAGTATATGCATGTATGAAGGAACTTTATTAATATAATTAAAGAGACATGCTTACATGGAAATATACTAGGTTCATTCATTAAATGTCACAACATACATAAATGGCTATCCTGATGTAAGACATCAAATACATCATAGTTAAGATCTTTTTATTTAGTCTTATCTACCTCATAACTTTCGCATTTCTATCTGTTCTTATTCATCTCACTGTTCTTTCCTCTCAATTAATTCTGATTAGATATTTTAAAAGCTATAAGCTTATACTTAACTGGTAGACACGGTTCCTTATCTGAGCAAACACTGAAACCCTCATGTGCACTATAAAGAAAGTCAATGCCCAGTCATCACTGGTCCTTAGAATGATTCAGTGTCGGAACCCTCTTTGTCGACATAAATCGACCCTTAATTTTCATGTCTTAATTCTGATTTCCTTATATTTAGTTCTTCCTCTTTTTCCTATTTCCTCAAAGTCATTCTTTTTCTCACAAGAATGCAAGCATAATTTTCAATAATGAATTCTAAAATCCTTTTCTTTAAGATGAGATAAACCACGACAACAACTCAACGAGTAATCATAAACATTAATAAGCAATCATTCATTATGTCAAGACTAAAATGCTACTATATGATAGACCAAAACTCATATAAATTCCACTCTTTCACTTTCAACAAATATGTAAAAACTCAATCCCAAACAACCTTTACTCTCATTTAGAAATTTTATCAAACACATGGCATATATATTTACTCAATTTTCATGCATATTTCAAACATTGTAACACAAATTTATTTGCATGTTAAATAATAAATTCAGATGATATAAAAATTATCTTAGACACTTCAATGTGTCCACAAGATCCTGTAAAAATTTTAAAGTAAGAATCATTCTCTAAATATGTTAACAAAATTAGACAAATTCGGTGGTCAGAAACCCCCTATTACAGCCAATAACCATAGTTCCCAATTTTATTACCCTGTTAAATGATCATGTTAAATCTTACAAAAATTCATGATTTAACTTCAAGATATCCACAATATCTTGTAAAAATGTCAAGTCAAAATTTGATCATTTGATATGGTAAATAAATTATACAAATTCAGTGCTTCAGAAATTACTGTTCATTCCGAAACTGAAATCTTCTCAGTTTCTGAATTTTAAAAAATAGAAAAAGTCATATAAACACTTCAAGAAAAATAGTGAAGATACTTCCATATGTTAGCTTCATCATATAAAAATTTTAGCTGAAAATATTGTCTCTATCTATGTGAATAAATTCATACAAATTGAGCTGTCTGCATAAATCCGAGAATTTCAGCAACAACATACAATTTCTTTTGATTTTTCATGCATAATCATTCATCAAAACTCAAGATTTCTTAACAAAATCATAAATAAACAAGTTTAAACATAAACCCCTACCAAAAGATGATTTTTACTGAAGATCCAAATAACCACAAGCTCCTTGAAGTTTGATCTCCTAAGTAAGGAAGCAAAAACTCACTCTTTCCTTTCTACCCGAATTTTGTTTGCTCCAGAACAGGTAGGAGGAAGAATTTTCTTGAAAAATTAATGGTGGATTTGTGTTTATTGGGTGGAAGAGCTAGGGAAAAGTGTATTTATTTGTTGGATTTGGTGAAGAATTGAAGGATTTATGAGGTTGAGATGGTGGAGGAGAATGGAGAGAAAGAAGGAAGAAGATGAGAAAATGGAAGAAGAAATGGAAAGAAGTGTGTGTATGTGTGTGTATTGTGAAGGGGAGGGGAAAAATGGGGTTTGGGTTTTCATTTTTTTTTTTTAAAGTGTGGGTGTATATGAGAACTATAGTTTGACCGTTAGGTGTATATATAAATGAGGATAGCCTAGGGATTTCATATATAAAATTACTAAAAAAAAAAATATTTATATTATGAATGACTAATTATCCATCAGCTAACCAAAGTAATTAGTACATAAAAATTGGGGCATTACATTTCTTCCCTCCTTAAAAGAATTTCGCCCTCGAAATTCAAAGTACCTGAAAATAACTCTGGATAGCGATGCCTCATCTCTGACTCTAGCTCCCAAGTGAACTCCTCGGTGCTACCAGTTCCCCAAGCCACCTTAACCAAAGGCACAGACTTATTTCGCAACTGTTTGATGTCGCGGTCCGCTATGCGAGTGGGCGGTAGGGTGAAGGTTAGCTTATCCTTTAATTGTATAGACTCATGTACTAACACATGACTCGGATCAGGATTGTATTTGCGAAGCTGTGAAATATGAAATACATTGTGTAGTTTAGACAAGTGGGGTGGAAGGGCCACTCGATAAGCAACTGGTCCAACTCTTTGGAGAATCTGGAAGGGACCAATGAACCTAGGACTTAACTTCTTAACCTTCATTGCACACCCTATTCCTGTTGTGGGGGTAACCCTAAAAAATACATGATCTCCCTCTGCAAACTCAAGTGGTTTCCTCCTCTTATCTGCATAGCTCTTTTGTGTGCTCTGTGCAGTCAGAATCTTTTCCTTAATCCGCCAGATTCTCTCAGAGGTTTGGTTTATAATGTCTGGTCCTAATACACTCTTCTCACTGGTGTCAAACCAACACAAAGGGGATAGATATTTTCTTCCATATAATGCCTCAAATGGAGCCATGCCAATGCTAGCATGATAGTTATTATTGTAGGCAAACTCCACTAAAGGCAAACACTTGTCCCAACTCCCTCTCTCATCCAAGACACATGCCCTCAACATATCTTCTAATGTTTGTATGGTTCTCTTTGACTGTCCATCTGTTTGGGGGTGATAAGCTGTGCTAAGGCATAACTGTGAACCAAAACTCTCTTGTAAAGCACCCCAGAAACGCGATGTAAATCGCGGGTCTCTATCCGATATTATCATCTTTGGCACCCCATGCAATCTCACAATCTCCTCCACATACATCTTAGCTAATCGCTCCAAGGAATAGCTAATCCTAATGGGTAAAAAATGAGCTGACTTAGTTAGTCGGTCAACTATAACCCAAATAGCATCGTGACCTGCTTGGGTCCTTGGCAAACCACTCACGAAATCCATGGAGATGCTCTCCCATTTCCACTCTGGAATAGGCAAGGGTTGCAGCAAACCCGAAGGTCGCTGATGTTCTATTTTCACCTTCTGACATACCAAACACCTACTAACCCAATCTGCCATGTCTTTCTTCAAACCAGGCCACCATAACATCTCCTTCAAGTCATGATACATCTTTGTAGTGCCAGGATGCACGGTGAAATGACTTTTATGAGCCTCCTTCAAAATATTCTTTCGAAGGTCACCGAATGCTGGCACACAAATCCTCCCTTCAAACTTCCACAATCCATCTGTTCCTGAAGCAAAACCCTTTTGCTTTCTTGTTTCCACACTCTTCACCAAATTCTTAAACTCCTCATCCTCACCTTGGGCCCTAGCGATTTGCACCTTGAAATCGTTCGTTACTCTAATTTGGCAAAGTCTTATACTGGTGGGGGTAAAGGAAACTCCAAGGTTGAGGTCCCTAAGCTTCTCTATGAGCTCATTGTCCTTTAAAATCATATGGGATACTTGCAAGTTTCTCCTGCTAAGGGCATCAACCACCACATTAGCTTTACCCGGGTGATAATTCAATTCAAAATCATAATCATTAAGGAGCTCCATCCATCTCCTCTATCTCATATTCAACTCCTTCTGGTCAAAGAGATATTTTAAACTCTTATGATCAGAGAACACCTCAAATCTTACACCATACAAATAATGTCTCCAAGTCTTAAGTGCAAAAACAACTGCTGCCAACTCCAAGTCATGGGTAGAGTAGTTAACTTCATGAGGCTTTAACTGCCTTGAGGCATAAGCCACCACCTTTTGATTTTGCATCAATACACATCCTAAACCCTTGCCAGAGGCATCACAATAAACCTCAAAATGTTTACTAGGGTCAGGAAGTACCAGTACAGGGGTAGAAGTCAACTTTCTCTTTAGTTCCATAAAGCTTTCCTCACACTCATCCGTCCACTCAAAAGGGGCATTCTTCCTTGTTAACTTCGTCAAGGCAATGCTATCCGAGAAAAACTCTTGATAAACCTATGATAGTAACCGGCCAAGCCTAAGAAGCTACGGATCTCTGTCACCGTAGTAGGTCTCTCCCAATTCATCACTGCTTCTACCTTACTAGGATCAACTGCAATGCCACCCTTTAACACTACGTGACCTAAAAATTTCACTTCCTCCATCCAAAACTCACACTTAGAAAGCTTCGCATATAACTTTTTCTCTCTCAAGATATCTAAAACAGTCCTCAAGTGACTCTCATGATCCTCTAGTGTCTTGGAGTAGATGAGAATATCATCTATAAAGACTACAACAAACTGATCCAGATAAGGTTTGAAGATTCGGTTCATATAGTCCATGAACACTGCAGGGGCATTAGTCAGCCCAAAAGACATTACAGTGAACTCATAATGCCCATACCGCGTCCTAAATGCAGTCTTGGGAACATCTTCTTCATTCACCCTAATCTGATGGTACCCCGACCTCAGATCAATCTTGGAAAACACCACAGCTCCTCTTAACTGATCCATTAAATCATCAATTCTTGGAAGGGGGTATTTGTTCTTCACGGTCACCTTGTTCAATTGGCGGTAATCCACACACAACCGCATACTGCCATCTTTCTTCTTTACAAACAAGACTGGGGCTCCCCAGGGAGAAACACTCGGTCTCACAAACTTCTTCTCCAATAAATCCTCCAGCTGGACTTTCAACTTTGCCAACTAAGCTAGGGACATTCTATAAGGTGCCATAGAGATCGGTCCCGTCCCAGGGACTAAGTTGATGGAAAATTCAACCTCTCTCTTAGGGGGAAACTCTGGGATTTCTTCTGGGAAAACATCGAGAAACTCACTAACCACGGGTATACTATCCAATGGTTGTTCATTTTCAACTTCATTCGCAGCTAGGAGAACATATCCTTTCTTTATACTACCACAACAGTTAAGGGCTATAGCATTAAGGAAAAGATGCACTGACTTGACAGGCACAACGGGTTCGGGAAGGAAAATGACCGACTTGGTGCGACAATGTAACAAAACATTAAGTGTATCTAGCCAATCTATACCTAGAATAACTCCTAAACCGTTCATAGGTAAACAAATGAGGTCTGACATAAAGGATCTACCATTAATGCTAAATTTACAGTTGAGACATACCAGACAAGTTTTTATAGGTTTAGCTGTAGGGGTAGACACATGCAAGTCATATGGTAACTCAGAGATGGGTATATGCAATGATTTCACATGATCAAGAGAAATGAATGAATCTGTAGAACCAGTGTCATAAAGTACAATTAAATCACAACCGTTCACCTCACACCTACCCTGAATAAGGTGATTGGACTGAGCAACATTCTCTGCAGTAACGGTGAAGACTCGGCCATGGCATTGGGGGCGGTTAGGGGTAGCCTGTGAAGCTTTCTGCAGTCTCTTGCGGCACTCACGAGCCATGTGCCCTGGCTGCTGACAATAGTAGCACAATCCTTGGCCTGCTAAGCATGGGCGAACCGTCTTTGCTTCCCACATCTTTGGCATGGAGTGGTAGTAGACGGGCGGTTGCTAGAATGGGCTCAGGCCTCTGGGGTTGGCCACCCCTAGAGCCCTGTGACCCACCAAAACCTCCAAATGGATATGGCATTTTCTTGCCTTCTTTGTCTCTCTTGTTGTCTATGTATGAGTGGTGCATTGCCTATTGACCTCATATCGATAATCAGCGGTCCTCTTTTGGTTGCCTTCCACTATGCGACATGTAGAGGACAACTCAGCAAAGTCATCAATCCCCAAGTGCTCCACTGCCTCTCTGATTGGGGGGTTTAGGCCCCCTAAATACCTGGAACATTTGTAGTGGGGTTTCGGGTTCTCCTGGTATATGCCATGGAATTTAAGCAGCTCCTCAAACTTAGCCGTATATTGCGACACTGTCATACTCCTTTGCTTGAGTACAAGGAACTCTGCCTCTTTCTCATCCCTCTCGGCGAGTGGAAAGTACTTGGCATAAAACTCATCCTTAAAAATAGTCCATGTGATAGGAGTGCCTTCCACTTCTACCATCCTCCTAGTCTCAGCCCACCAATAGTGAGCTTCCCCTTCCAGCATAAAAATGGCCCAATTAGCCTTCTGCTCCTCAGAACACTGCATCATATCAAATATCTTCTCCAAGGACTTAATCCAAGCATCAGCCTCGCCTGGATCAGTGGAACCTGCAAAAGGTCTAGGGTGAGCCTTCTTGAAGTCAGCAAAGCGTGCACCTTTAACCTCAGTAGCACCAGGGGCCTGATTGCCTGAACCCTCATCATGTCGATTTAACCTCTCCGTCACAGCCTGTAAAGCACGAATGACGCCTCGGAAGGTCTCCAACAGCTCAAGGTCCTCCGTCTTACTCTGGCGCCTAGGTTGCCTACTTGATGCCATCAGTCCCTACACACACCAAACAGAAAATTGAGGTGATCAGTCTCAATAAATCATGTCTAGTGAGCTTGTTACAGTGACATACAAGTAAAGCAAATCATGCATCTCCAAACCTCATAGTCTACCATGCAGATAAACTAAAAAAAAATGACATATCTATATCTATTTTTCTATGCAACCAAAGCATAGTAGTCCAACCCTTCGGCTCCAATCGGGTCAAACCATGCTCTGATACTTATCCGAACAAGAACATCCAAGCCATTTAGTTACCTCCATTGCTCTATTTGTCTTATTGTTCAATCATTTGTTAGGAAGAGAGTTTAAGATTGTACATTATATATACCTTAGTGTTCATAAGTTGAGAATATAAAACGCAAATTACATATATACCCTCAATAACAAAACAAAAAAAAAACATCAAAACGAAATATTGTAAAGCACCCACACTGTCCCCTCCATCCCGACATACATTGATAATGAATAATTTTCTAAACTAGTCTTGAAAACCTATGCGAATATTTAATTAATCATTTTGAATTTTTTTACATTAAATTAATTTTTATAGTATAAGATATTTATTACTCTAAGAATTAAATTATTGTTAAAATATGTATTAAATTTATATCTATTTAAACACTAAAAGAATAAATCAATGTATGAATATTTTTAGAGGATTAATTTAAGTATTTACTGAAACTCACTTTTCAAACCTTCAATTAAAGAAAAGAAAAAGTTATTGCCATAAAAAGGAAACTATACTAATGTTCATATTACTTTCGTAACGTAGGGTGAAAGTTAATTATATTTTATTGATATGATAAAATATAATTGAATAACTATGTAAAATAATTTTATACTATTCATATATTAATATTAAATTCTTAAAAATTAATTATATTTTATATTATTGATTATTGATTACTATATCGCATTAAACTTCAATAAAGTAGTAATTAATTTATTCTTACATGTATTAATTTTGTTTTGAATTGTGCTTTATTTATTGAAGAGAGATAATTATAACTTTGGTCTAATAACATATTATAAGACAATGTAGTCTTTTATTCTTGTTTCTTCTAACTTAGCTTCTTTTTTAATTCTAATAAAAAAATCTTGAAAGGCTATTAAAGTAAAAATTGAGGGATTAATATTGCAGAAAAATAATTTGTATAAAATATTTTGATTGGTGATTTGCACTAATGTAAAATTATGGACAAATTTATTTGCATATGATGTTTATGAAATCAGCCTATTGCGGATTCAATATGAAATCATATAATTGTGTTTATGGGCGAAATCCACCTTTATTGAATTTTGTATTTTTTTTAATGTAAAATCTGTCTTTTATTGATTTAGTATTATTTTTTCACTTGAAATTTGTTTTTTACAGATTTAATGTTATTTTCTTTTTGGTACTTAGAATTTGTCTTTGTCAAATTTTATATTTATTTATTTTCTCTTTAAATCCATTTTTAGTGGATTCTATATTACAAATATCGTATTGTGTAATTTTTCTCAAAATATTATATTGATGTAAATAATTTATGCAAATTTCGTGTGTGTGTGTATGTGTGTATATATGTGGTGATAAACGCGGGAAGATTAGTTAGAATTCTATTGAAAAGTTACTTAGTTAGCGTGACAAGGGCAAAAGACTTGCAGCGTCTAGCTATATAAGGCATTTGTTACTTACAAATGAGGAAGCCAATGTGTTCATTTCATTCTTTGAGTATTATTCAGAAGCATTTCTCTCATCTTCTCTTTCTTTTTCGTATTCTGTTCTTCTGTCAAGAGCAGGGGCGGAGGGTCATTGGGCTGGGGTGGTCATAGCCATCCCTGAAAGTTTTATTTTTTTTTATGTAAATTTATATTTTTTATCTATGTTTGGTCCTTTTAAAAAAATTTATATATTATTCAGAGGAATTTATAGGATGAAATGTTATTATTTTCAAGAAAAAATTAGATAAATTTAATATTCAATTTTATTATCCACTCTCATTTTATTTTTTATCATTTATTTCTATCTAAATCAGCATATGCAATTCAAATATTTGATATCAATTTTTATAAATATGTTACGTAGTCAGATAATTAAATATTGTAACAAATAACATAATTTGCATATATGTGTATTTCTATTATTTTGATTGGAATGTACATTTTTTTAGAATAAGCCTCTTGTTAGTCTTTGACAAAAATAATATTAAACAAATTGGTCCTTCAAGCACATAAAAAATAACATTTCATGATCCCTCTCTGAATTAAAAGTATAGGATAAGTTAGTCTATTTTTAGTATTTTTGAATGATTTATAAGACATTAATCTTTAATGATTTATAATAGTTCAAATTGATTGC
Organism: Dalbergia cultrata; assembly: GCA_031216105.1. Taxonomy (NCBI): domain Eukaryota; kingdom Viridiplantae; phylum Streptophyta; class Magnoliopsida; order Fabales; family Fabaceae; genus Dalbergia; species Dalbergia cultrata. Next base: position 19,811,280 of record CM062353.1, on the reverse strand, counting down.
TAATAAAAACATAAATAAAACCTATAAATACACACACACACACACAAGAAGAACAAATAAATTCATTAAAATATTAAGAATGGGATAACTTGTTCTATATATTTATTTAATTGTTAGGACTTCAAAATCTTTTTTTCCTTAAAAAATCAATTTATTCAATGTTATTTTTGTCAGAGTTTAATGTAAAATTTATTCTATATATATTGTGACTTTCTTTTAAAATTTTTAGATTAAGTAAAAATTACAAAAATATTGTTATTTTTCCATGCACATTATCTTTTAGTGCCGGCTCTCCTCGACAAAAAGCCTAGCTCCGCCCCTGGTCAGGAGCTCATGAGCTTTCTTGGCTTCAGCGCCATCCTTTCATTTTTCTTGTTAAGAAATGCATAACTACTTCACTAGCTCGATAGTATAAATAGAGTATTATTATTTGCATTCACTCTTTATAGCACATAATGTGGATCTCATTTTTTATTAGATATGATGTGAGTCTTAATTAAGTGAGATTTATATCATATTTAATAATAAATAAGAGTGTGTCATTAAGATATCCAATAAATAATAAGTATACATAACACTTCTTATATAATTAAAAATCTTATGCTTAAAGTAAGTTAAAATTAAATTATTTTTAAAAATGTTACATGTTTCGATTTATTTTATTTTTTATTGACTGCGGGGCTTAACAGCCCAATGTTTCGATTAATAAACAATGCTTTAAAGACTCTTATTCCCATATGTCTGGGTACAAAGTATCAACAGATGTCTCTATATGAATCGTTATTCATTTTCTGCTTGTTTCTTCACTTAATTAATTAGTTTGAAAAATTGAATTTTGATTCTTAAAGACCTAGAGACAAATGCTAATAAATTGAACTAGTCCCCTTTACTCTCTAGTCTCGTCATAGCTAGTGAGGTCATGCAAATTGCAAACTTTGGTGACAATTTTTGGTTAGGAAACACAGATAGTTGTGTGGCAAAAAAAAAAATGCAACATACAATTGTCATTGGATTTTACTATCTAATACCTTTAGAATATTGGTTAAAGAGAAATATTTAGGTGCTGTTAAAGTAAGACAAAATATTTACTTTATTCTATTTATTGATTGACAAATAAGTTATTATATTAAAAATATAAGAGAAGTAGGAGACAATAATGACCCATAAAACTTATGTGTCAATTAATAAATAAATCAGAATAAATACTTTTTTATTTTATTTTAAGTGAAACTAAGTATTTCTTTGGTTAAAAATATTAAAAGAGGCAAATTTTAAAATTTTGTTGTAGTCTATAACTTTGAAAATAAAATTTCTCACCTTTTCAATTATAACATTTTTATTTTTAACTCTTTAACCAATCTCTTTAGAGTACTAATCAGATAAATCCAATTTTCCTAATTAAGTGCATTATTATTTATTACCGACCCCTGTGGCCCTGCCCCACTCTATTTTTTTAAAAAAATTTTATCTCCCTTTCCTTGTGCAACTAAATTAGTCTGAGTGAGTGCCTGACATAAACCTTCTTTCCAAATTAAATACATTCATTAATTCATACTGACTATGCACTGCATTTTTGCACTGGTGTCAGAAGTTTTACATTTCTTTAGTAATAATGCGCCCTTTTAATTTGTGCCTAGCTGCTATGGTAAAAGATTACTTTGTTTTATTATATCATTCTGGTTATCTTTTTTGAATAATTAAATAGTAGTATAATGTAAACGTTAAACTGATTAAAGAGTGGCTTAATGTACAAGATAACAAACCTTATTATTTTGTGTATAACTCTCTCCGGTCCGATGTAAACAATAGTGCTGAAAAAAATGTGAATATCTCTCTTAAAATAAAATAATGTTGATGGCTTAATCGATTATTGAAGGTTTTTATTAAAATTCTGGTACCAACCAATTTGAGTAAATATGCTGTTTTATCTCTGAAGATGCATGTGTGCGCGCTTCATTTGATGTTAGAAATTAAGAAATTAACATTTTAATCTATAATCTTGCAAATCGTGAATCAAACTACTTTTTAATCCCATTTCTGTTAGTGCATCATCACGTTTTCCTTGATATATGTCATGTAAGTGACTTGGTGGCATCTTATGCGGTTTCTGGGGTCGTATGGAAGAGGAATAGATTTATCTTAATCTCTAAAGTTTCTAAAATTATATAAATCCAAACTCCCAAATTTCTCATTTTCCCTTTCATAAACTCTGAATCTCCAATTTTCCCATCATTTTGATGTTAGAAATTAAGAAATTAACATTTTAATCTATAATCTTGCAAATCGTGAATCAAACTATTTTTTAATCCCATTTCTGTTAGTGCATCAGCATCACCACGTTTTTCTTGTTTGTTTTGTCTTCTTTTCTAGTACAATGCTATGATATTCAATATCAATGTCTGTTTTTGCATTAGTAAGTTGTCTATGTATTAGTGCAAGCCTTAGGTCTCTGCCTGTATATGTATGTGTATTTTATACAATCTTTCAGTATTTATATCAAACTAGTGTATTTTTTTTTCACTACGGGACTTTAAAAAAACTAAATTAGTATATATAAATATTTTTAAAATCATGGAAAATGCAATTTTTTAATAAATGTTTAAGTTTTTAGTATTTACATAATAAGAGTCATATTATAATAATTAAAAATATAAATTTTTTATATTATTATATCATTTTATACTAAGCATAGTTAACTTGAATATAAATGGATAAAAAAAATTATACATTAAAGAAATGAAGATATAAAAAATAATTCTACTTAGCTCAAAGAATACACACAAATGTTATGTTGGAAAAAAAAAAAAAAAAAAGACAACAATATCAAGAAAACATACAACCATGTCATATCACAAAATAATCTATTGGGTCTCTTTTTTATGCTAATTGATCTACTATATTCTAGAAAATGAAAGCTAACATATTGATTTCTTGTGATGCTTTTGTTAAAGATATAAGAATCAAATTAAATTAAATCCAAATTAATAGTGGAATGCTTGAACTTGCCTGATCATGGTATGTATGATTTAATGAATTCATTCAAAGTGACTTTACTAATGTATTATATTTTTTAGGTATTAATATATTGTTTGATATTTGATATATTTATTTTATTTTAAATTTAAAATGCTATATTTTTTTAATTTAAACATAAAGAGACTTCAATATAGTATGTCTTTTAGTATATATATTGATATTGATAAGTATAAACAATACCATGAATTTCTTACATTTATTATTTGTGATTTCCAAATCATCATTTTCAATTAAAATTGGATAAGAATCCCTATACATGTAAAGTAATAAATTATTCTCTACGAATTTTTTTAAAATCATAAATAGAGTGAAAATATATATCTGATCAAAATAAAATTCCTTCACGATAAGTGATTTTGGTTTCCATGAAAGTGGTGAAAATCAAATAAATGCTAAATTCCAAATTGATTATAATTATTTTTTCAGTTCAAGTCAAAGTTTGTAAAGGTAATTGTTTTTAGAGTTTAAAAAGTTTAAATTAGTTAATGTGAGAGTTTGACATATTGCTTGATAGTTTAATATATATTTTTTCATTTTAAATTTAAAATGATATATTTGATTAATCTAAATGGAAAGTGACTCTATATATATATATATATATATCTTCTAATATATTCTAATCAGTATAATCAATTAAAAGAACTCTTTGAAACAAGTAACCCACTTGACCCTTCTGCACAGTTTGATGACCTCCAGCCAAAAGTTACCAGAACAATGAACAGGTGGCTAACCCGTCCAGATATGTATATACATATATTCTAATATATTCTAATCAGTATAATCAATTTAAAGAACTCTTTGAAACAAGTAACCCACTTGACCTTTCTGCACAATTTGATGAACTCCAGCCAAAAGTTACCAGAACAACGAACAGGTGGCTAACCCGTCCAGTATCAAACCAGGAAATTAAGAGAGCAACCTTCTCTATTGATTCGGAGAGTGCCCCAGGTGATGACGAATTCAATGCTAAATTCTTTCAATGCTATTAGGAGATAATAAGTGCTGATGTCATTGCTGCAGTCCAAAGTTTCTTTGTAGGAGGAAAGATGCTTTAGAGTTTCAACCACACTCAAATATGCCTCATTCCAAAGGTTAGCAACGTAAGAGACATGAACCAAGTTAGGCCCATCAGTCTTTGCTCGGTATGCTACAAAATATTATCTAAAATTCTGGTTCATCGCTTGCAAAAGTATATAAACAGAATTATTAGTGCTAATCAAAGTGCTTTTGTTAAAGGTAGATTAATTTTTGATAACATTCTAGTTGCTCATGAATGTATGCACTACCTAAAAAACAAAAGGGATGGGAAAACTTTTGAAATGGCCCTCAAACTTGATATGAGTAAGGCATATGACAGGATTGAATGGAGTTTCCTTTGGTATGTAATGAGTAAGCTGGGCTTTGACAAAAGATGGATTCAATGGATCAAAGAATGTGTAACCATTGTTTCGTTCTCAGTTGTTGTGGATGGTCAACCATATGGCTACTTCAAGCCAAATAGAGGTATCCGCCAAGGAGACCCTCTATCACCATATCTTTTTCTAGTTTGTGCAGAAGGATTCTCCTTTCTATTACACAAAGCTGAGGAGAGCAGAAGGTTACAAGGTATTAAAGTTGGAAGACACAGCCCTCCTATCAGCCACCTTTTATTTGCAAACGATTCATTGCTACTTAGCAAAGCATCATAGGAGCATTGCGGAAAAATCATGGAGGTTCGTCAAGACTATGAAAGGTGTAGTGGACAAAAGATTAATCTCCATAAATCAGTCTTGTTTTTAGTGGCAATACACCTCACCGACTTCGGACCCAATTAGCAAATAGCATGAGTATTCAACACGTTGGCACACAAGATAAATATCTAGGGCTTCCTTCTGTGATACAGAGATCAAAGAAAGCAACCTTTGCTTTCATTAACGAAAAAGTAGGGAGCAAGCTGGCAAGTTGGAAAAGAAGTCTACTTTCATCGGGGGGAAGACAAATTCTGCTGAAAGCAATTGGAGAAGCCATTCCAATTTATTCCTTAGCATGCTTTAAATTGCCTGAAACACTATTTACTGATCTTCATAGAATAATGGCAAGCTTCTGGTGGGGACAAAGAGGAACTGAGAGGAAACAAGCTTGGATCAGCTGGGACAAGATAAGTAGAAGCAAAAATGAAGGGGGCCTTGGTTTGAAAGACTTGCAAGCAATGAATCTAGCATTATTAGCTAAAGAAGGATGGAGACTCTGCTCTAATTCTTCATCGTTGTTTTACAAAGTATTTAAAGGAAAATATTTCAGGTATGGGAATTTTATGAATGCTGAGATTGGATCGAACCCCTCATGGGCCTGGCGCAGCTTGCTCGAAGGAAGAAAAGTATTAGAGAAAGGACTTTGCTGGAAGGTTGGAGACGGGACCAGAATTAAAGTTTTCCAAGACCCTTGGCTCCCTCACAGTTACCCTTTTACAATGTCAAGGGAAGTATGCTATCATGACAGGCTCTTCTTGGTGCAAAGCCTACTTTTGCCGAGCAAAACATGGAACGAGCACTTAGTCAGAGAGAAATTTCCAGCAGATGTAGCAAATGCAATTCTTAGCATCACCCCAACTGGTAGGGGGGACAGTCGATACTGGACAATAAATAACAGGGGTAATTTTTCTGTTGCTTCAGGGTACCATATTGCATACAACTTCTTTCACCCACACATAGAAGTTTACCCAACACACATGAGAAACAAAGGACTATGGAGAAGCATATGGAAACTGAAAGTGCCTCACAAAATCAAAATTTTCATATGGAACGGAGCTCATGAAGGAGTTCCAATTAGACAAGTTATTAAGAACAGAATCCACTTAGTTGAAGACACATGCCCGAGATGCAATTCAACATCAGAATCAGTGATACATTGCCTCCTCACTTGCAAAGTAGCAGTGAAAGTCCGACATCTCTCCACCTTGAGCATGTCAGTGGAAACCATGATCATCATTATTTCGGAGACTGGTGGTTACAAGCGCTGACAACAGTCCAAACTCAGAGCAATAGCAAAACAATCGCAAGTTTAATAGCCATATCCTGTTGGAACATTTGGAAAGCGAGGAATAAGAAAGTTTTTGAGAATCTGGAGCTCTCAGCAAACGACACGATGTAGTAATCTCTACAGCTGTTAGATGAACTCCAGGCGTCATCTTTACTTCCATCCCTTTAGAATTTATGTTCAATCTTCTAGCCCACATGTTCAAGTGGTGAACTTGGGTTTTAAGCCGTTTCTGTTTCTATGCTTATGTCCAATTGGGCCTGATGTTTTAATTCATCAATAAAATAACTATCTTTGACAGAAAAAAAGAGTATAATCAATATTACAAAATTATTATATTTTGATTTTCACATTTTCAATATGTTGAAAGCATAGAGTAATTATATTACTGTCGAAAACAAACCAGCAGTAGAACAAAATTCAAAATAGAAAACTAAGGAGGCATTTGTTTTAAGGTATATTTACTTATTTTCAGGATAACTACTTTAGAATGACATATTTCAATATTTGTTATAAGTTTTGTAAAATTATTTCCATGTATCAATTATTTCTTGATAAAAGATTTTGCCATGATTTAGCTAGAGATTTCATTCCCACATGAAAGGTGCGAATAAAGAATTCTCATGATTTGAAAATAATAATTATTAAGTACAAATACAAAAATATCTCTCAATTACTTGATTCCCCCTCCCAAATTTAATTTACCTGCGCTGGTTTGCACTGCATATATTCATTATACTCTCAATTTAAGAATTTGTTTTGATAGTTATATCGACCTTAAAAAATTAATTGTTAATTTAATTTTTTAACTGTAATTATTATTTTGAATTATAATAATAATAACTGTGTTAGGGGTATTTTGGACATTATGACATATATTCGTAGAAATATATTATAATAAATATGTTTTAAATTTATTGTTGGGAATCTTAATAAATAATTTTGAGAATGTGTAACATTAAATAAATAATTTATTTAAAATATCCAGAAATAATATTTCTAGGAATATGTGATTCCTGGGAATGTAATTTCAAACATTGAAATAAACTTTCACTAAAGAGAGAGACAAAACTTTTCATTTTTTTTCCTGTCTAGAGGGCTCGAATTCATAAGACTGCTAGGATCACCATTAGGAAGGCCAGACATCATATTCTTAAATAAAATATGTGGAAATATTATCACCGTTAACTATTATAAGAACAAAAAAAATGATATATCAAAATATAAACCATAAACACACCATAAAAAAATGACATATAAAGATAATATTCCTTTTATAAGATTTCATTTTTTTATAATACCACAAAAATTAACCGTATATAAAAATGACAAAAAAAAATTGCCAATATATCAAATATATCGAAAAATTGTCCCATTGACAATATATTATGAATTCAAAATACATAGTAAAATATAAAATAGATATAATTAAAAAATAATAATCAACATTTTGAAATGGATACCATTATGTTACCTTTACACGATAATGAGAAAAGTTAAAATACACAAAAATATTTAAATGATTTTAAATTTGATCCAAACTCATTGATTACAAATTAAGAAATTGATTTCATGTATTGATATCACCATATCGATATCAACATGTAATACCTGGGGTATACGTGTTAGTAGATGAGTTTTGCATGACCTCAAGGTCCCCCGGGACCCACTGCTGTTGTTAGGTCCGGGTCTTCACTAAATCTCGAGCCCTACACCTCCTTGGAGGGCTATATGTGTAACAGCCCAGACACCCGGCATTGTGGATATTGTCCGCTTTGGGGCCTCGCGCCCCTCACGGGTTTGTTCTTGCCGGGACTTGCTCCCACGCAAAACGCGTCCACAAGGAGGAGGTATCCCCACAAACCAACACGGGTCTTTTCAGCATGCTTTGTCCTCACTCACACGCTTCCTAGGAAAACTTCCCAGGAGGTCACCCATCCCAAAATTACCCCAGGTCTAGCACGCTTAACTGTGGAGTTCTTTCAGTTTGGGCTATCGAAAAGAAGATGCATCTTGTTGGTATAGGTACTGCAAATCAATTCATATAAGTCATCCTCAACTGTATAGTCCCATACCTATACAGTCTTAGGATCCCTCTTATTCGGGTGTGTAATCGGTTCATTCATGTACCCCTCCGCTTAGAGGACCTTGCGAGGAGCCGCTCCTTGTCCGTGCCCTCTTTGCACCTGCGATCACTCCTCGTTCTCGTCCCCGGGCGTTACATGCCCACCAGCTTCCGCCTGGTTCGTCCCCGAACCACACCGTACTGGGAGAGGTGCGGCTCTGATACTATCTGTAACAGCCCAGACACCCGGCATTGTGGATATTGTCCGCTTTGGGGCCTCGCGCCCCTCACGGGTTTGTTCTTGCCGGGACTTGCTCCCACGCAGGAGCAAGTCCCACATCGGTTGGTGAGGTGAACGAAGCATGCCTTATAAGGGTGTGAATACCTCCTCCTTGTGGACGCGTTTTGCGTGGGAGCAAGTCCCGGCAAGAACAAACCCGTGAGGGGCGCGAGGCCCCAAAGCGGACAATATCCACAATGCCGGGTGTCTGGGCTGTTACAGATGGTATTAGAGCCGGGCCCTGGATCGGTGTGCCAGCGAGGACGCTGGATCCCCACGAGGGGGATGGAGCAAGTCCCACATCGGTTGGGGAGGTGAACGAAGCATGCCTTATAAGGGTGTGGATACCTCCTCCTTGTGGATGCGTTTTACGTGGGAGCAAGTCCCGGCAAGAACAAACCCGTGAGGGGCGCGAGGCCCCAAAGCGGACAATATCCACAATGCCGGGTGTCTGGGCTGTTACAGATGGTATCAGAGCCGGGCCCGGGATCGGTGTGCCAGCGAGGACGCTGGATCCCCACGAGGGGGATGGAGCAAGTCCCATATCGGTTGGGGAGGTGAACGAAGCATACCTTATAAGGGTGTGGATACCTCCTCCTTGTGGACGCGTTTTGCGTGGGAGCAAGTCCCGGCAAGAACAAACCCATGAGGGGCGCGAGGCCCCAAAGCGGACAATATCCACAATGCCGGGTGTCTGGGCTGTTACAGATGGTATCAGAGCCGGGCCTGGGATCGGTGTGCCAGCGAGGACGCTGGATCCCCACGAGGGGGATGGAGCAAGTCCCACATCAGTTGGGGAGGTGAACGAAGCATGCCTTATAAGGGTGTGGATACCTCCTCCTTGTGGACGCGTTTTGCGTGGGAGCAAGTCCCGGCAAGAACAAACCCGTGAGGGGCGCAAGGCCCCAAAGCGGACAATATCCACAATGCCGGGTGTCTGGGCTGTTACAATATGTTAGAGTTATATTTTTGGGATCAAAAGTCCCGGTAATTACTCTCCAAAGAAAAATGAATTGAAGAGTGGTTTTTAACGAATTTTTGGAACCCTCTAGATATTTCGTTTTTAGCCCCCAAGTTTAGAAAATCGTCGGAATTTCAAAATTTGAACTAGAACTCAAAAATGGGATTTTGATTGGTTGGGGTTTTGATTTTTTTGATATTTTATTTAAATCCAAATGGGGGGTATTTCGTTATTTACATTTATGTTTTAAAGTTAATTGGAAGTAAAATAACTTCCAATTAGTGAGAGTATGGAGATGATACTTAAACCATGACAGCACAATTCTGCAGCAGTTGGCTGTTTCTATCACCACTATAGCGGTCACAGGATAGTGTGCAGCATGTTTATGGGCTCTGGAGACCGGTGTCCGCCCGCAGACACGCCTTGACTGCTATAGCAATAGCAGTCCCCCATGGCCTCAAACAGTACAAAAACGACGCCGTTTCATTTCTTGGCCTTTAAAAGGCCATCAGTCTCCTTCCTCTCCCATTTTCTCACGAACCAGAAACCCTCCCCATCCCATTTCTCTCTTTTTCTCAAATCCCACTCAAGTCTTGCTCTCCCAAATCATCAAGATATGTGTTTGTTAATTCTCTTTGTCTCATTCCTTTCATATTCTATGATTTAGGTTATTGTTTTCTCTCATTGTTGTCAAGTGGGGATACTCCCCCAATGTTGTTAGAGCTAGATTAGAGTTATTTAGAGGTTAATAGAGTTTGATCTTGAGTTTTATAATTGTTATAGCCAACGTTGGTGCCCTCCCAGCTCACCGGAGCTCAGTTGGTGTTGACGTCACCTATTCCTCCCCCTCCAGGTGAGTGGGTTCAAACTCATAGCCTTATCTTTAGACATTATGATTATGTTTGACATATGATGATTGTTAAATATGGTATTAGAGATGAAAATATGAATATATAATTTTTGCAAAACCATGATTTTGAATATATAGCATGAAAATGAAATTTAGAAAACCATGGGACCATGATTGATATGCTGTGTGTTATGAAAATGTTTTATTTGCCAATGAAATGATTTTTGGAATAATGCATGATTTAGAAAGTTGCAAATTATGCAAGAGTATATGATTTAATGGTTCTTATTTTATTAGATATGTTTTAAGAGTTTATGATATGCTATTGATTCAAGCCTTGAGATTTATACATATGATTTTAGAGTATGATTTAATTTTATGAATAGAAATGTATATTTTGGTTTTAGAGTTTTTGTGATTATGAACTCTTTTATTTTGAAGTATAATAACAAAGTTATTAAATTATGAAAATATGTTAGTTAAGAAATAGATTTAAAACTTCAGTCTTATGGTACCAAGTGATACATGATTCAATATGATTGTTAGCAACTGCCAGATACATATTCTGTGGGCTTGAAATCAGAATTCCTACAAGTGGTGAACCCTTGGGCTCGATTTTCACAGCCACAGTTATGCTAAAGTCAGATTGTTAGAGTTATATGAGTTCAGAACTCTTTGAATACTAAGAATTTAGGGGCTCTGCTTCGCCAGGGACAGGGTACCCACTTTTCAGCTATAGTTTTCTTTTTGTCAAACTAGTTTAGCTGGTAGAGATAAGAAAACAGACAGTTAGTTAATGGCTGTGAAGAGATCGTTAACCTTGGTACCAAGTTGTCTGTTAGAGGATAGTTTCGCCCCCAACAGTTATAGAAAATGAGACCTAGTTATGTGCCCACAGCTTGTCCGAGAGGGACTATAACAGATTCAACAGGAGCTCTGATTCTCCAAGGATAGAGTCTCACTTTACAGTTTAAAATTTATAGCTTTTATTATTATGATATAATTATTGTATTCAGCATACTGTTTCTCGACGCTCTGCCGCTCCCCCAGTTAAATTGATTTCATGCTTGATTTTGAGTTAGAAATGTTTATTTATAAGTACATGGAATGAAAAGTGTTTCCTAGAGCTAGCTATGTATTTAAATATGAAATGATTTATGATTGCTGCATGTATATTATATTGTGTATATTCTTGGTTGTCCCATTTGGGTGATGGGTGAGAGCTCACTCACTGAGTCCGTTAACTCACCCTTCTCCCTTCCTCTCATAGTTGCAGGTACAGGCGTCCTTCCTCCTCCAACCCTATAGACGCAGTTGCTCCCAGTGGTGAGCCTTATTTGACATAAGGCTTAGACTAGGTTTTTGTTAGTTTAGAGGGCTCCAATCGTTTTGCAGGCAGGATTCGAGCCACGCATGTATTTTGAAATACTGTAGTTATTTTCAGAATTTATGTATTTCACCATATATGTTTCCAGAGCTTAAGTTTGGATTTCATCTACTTATTTTGGTTAGATTATGATTTCATCAGCTATGAAGTTATGATTTAGTTTTCAAGGGTTAAACAGGCTTTCAGATATAAGGTTAATATCAGTTGATGAACTAATTCATGATTTCATATTAGTGGTATTGATTAAAAAGGGTTTTGAGAGCTTGAATATTAAAAATGTTTTCAGTTTTATTATATTATATCCATCCAGAGAACCACGTCACTCAGTAGGCTTATATGGGGATAGGATTCCTCACGTGCCGTTCACGTTTCCAAGTCGGGTCGTGACACAACACTGCCAGAAAAATATGGGATGCTGACAGAAAATACTGACAAGCTTGTATCCATCGGTAGTTACCGACTCCACCTCCAACGGATTGTCGTGTTTTGGGAAATAACTATGGTTGTTATTGGTGTGCACGACAAACCTGTTGATAACATCGTCGGTAAAAACTGGCGCCATTACGCACCACATGGTGCGAATAATATTCAACGTGTGTACAGATGGGTATGTTTAAATAATGCTTTATTATTTATATTTTATTAAATAAGCCGACATGTTAATCGATGGGTATTTATTTTTAAAATTATTAATTATTATTTATTACTGACGGGTTTCCTAACGAGTTTTTGAAAGTTCACAAGTTTCAGCGTAAATTTTGGATGTTCTGACGGTATACCCGTCGGTAATTACTAGTTATTGAAACAAACCATCTTAGGAAATATATACCCGTCAATAACATGTGGATTTATCACCATTGCGACCTTTTTCCTACTCACTCTCTGAGCACACACTCTCTAAAACCTCTCTCTCTCTAAGCTAGTTGCAGCCATTTTTCCCTCTATTCACCGCCATCGGAGCTCCATTTGATAAACGGAGACCACCATTACGATCTGGGAACTTTAGTGAGCATTTTAATCGGTTTATTTTTTGATTTGGTTTACTTTTTTCATTCATTTATGGGTGCCCATAGTGTTATATTTTGTTGCGTTATGGAGTAATTATTATTGTTAATTTGTTAATGTAGGAGTTTTATTTGAGGGTGATAGCGATTACCGAGTTGATATCTATTTGTCATTCTTATTCTTTATGTTATTTTATGTTTTCTATGTATATAAGTGTGTTGATTTAAATTTATCATATTGGATATTTAGGATTGGAGTTAGTTCTACATTTTGCATTTTTTACTGCTATAGAGGTTAGTAATTAAACCCTTGTTATTTATATCGTTTAATAGTTTAATATATATGTAAGGATATATAGAGACTTATATTTTCTAAGATAGAGTTGTAGGAAAGGGGGATTGCATAACTAAGGGGAAGGGTGTAGAGGTTCTTCCCTGACTTAATTGATTTGTTTGCTATGGGATTCTTTGTGTTTGCGGAGATTGCAGGATGCATATTGTGGAGTTATAAAGGGATGTGCAATAGAACGATTTTTCAGGATTATGTGAATTGTATATAATGATTAACATGTAACTATTTCATTATATCTATTCTGTTGTTGATTGTATAATAATATTTATAATTGTTGAATTGATTGAAATACCTGACAATGGAAGCTCCTAATTTAAGGAAAGATGCTGTCGAAATTTTGTTAAATTTTTTTTGTAGGAATAATAGACTAAAAAAAGTAACTATATTTAAAAAAAAAATTAAAAGTTAGTTGAATTGTTTAAAAATAATAATTTAAATAAAGCTTAAAGCTTAATTGAATGTGTTTTAAATACCAAGCAAAATAAAAATGATGGAAGCTCCTAATTTAAATGGAGATGTTGTCAAAATTTTGTTATATTTTTGTCGCAACCGGGATCGCGACGGGGACGGCGAAAAATAATTTTTGAAAATTGGGAGTCGCCACCAAGTTTATTTAATTTGGAAAATCTTGGAAAAACCAATTCTATTTTTTTTCAATCAAAATAGTGTTTGAAAACCAGATATGAGTTCGGGAGTCGGTTATGCATAGAGAAGGGTAAGAACTTAATCCCACGCACCCCTAATACACCCGTCCTTAGACGATACCTTAGTAAATTATGCAGATTAAATAATAACCCCTTTAAAATTCAAATAAGGAAGATAAAAGTTATAATTTTAGCACATAAATTAAGAAAAATTAATTTACCAAGAATATTTACAATTTAAACACATTAATTAAGAAGATTTAATTATGACAAATATATTTACAATTTCAACACATAAATTAAAAATGATGTACATAAAATATTTACAATTCAACAAATAAATTAAGAAAATTAATTTTTTCCAAGTATATTTAAAATCTAAATAAATACATCAAGAAAAATTGGTTTTAGAAAATACATTTACAATCTTAACAACTAATAAATAATTTACACAAAATATTTACAATTTAAACATATAAATTCAAGAGATTAAATTTACCCAAATCTATTTATGATTTGAACATATAAATTCAAGAAGTTTTATTTTACAAAAAATGTATTTAATTTAAACACATAAATTAATTTACACAAATATATTTACAGCTTAAACATATAAATTCCAGAAATTTAATTTACATAAATATATTCATGATTCAAACACATAAACTAAGAATTAATTTTGACAAATATATTTTACAATTGAAATGTATAAATCAAGGAATTTAACTTATATAATTACATTTACAGTTTAAACCAATTTAAGAAGATTTAATTTTGGCTTGACAGGGATAGCCTGCTCCTACGTATCCTCCGGTACAATGAGGAACTCAAAGTCACGTAGTTCTGTAAAAAATATTTGTGCGTTGGTCAATTTTAATTAATAAAGAAACTTTTCTTAAAAAACAAAATCCGTTCTTGAAGAGGATTCAAGTTAGCACTCGGCTACTCAATAAATCCTAATGATTCAACAATAATGAAGATAACATTTGTTACTCAATCATCATCATTGATCATTACACGGATTGAAGGGTTTTCAAAAAGATTCTTTTATTATCTTTTATTGAAAAAAAAAAAAAAAAACTGACCCAACCAAACAATATCATTCCAAACAACAAAAAAAATGAAATCTAAACAAAAATAAAGCCCAAACACATATACCCAGAAACGCACTGCCAAGACAAAACACAAAAAAAAAAAAAAAGGGTAAGAACTTGAACCAATAAAATGCAAACACAGATAAGGCCCAGACATTACTAAACAAATAAAGCCTTACTCTGACCCAACAGGAAATAAAAACGGCTGACTCTCAAAGGTATCCAAACAAATTGCTCCAATACCCATTCCTAGACCTAAACCCAAAAACGGAACAGCACATGTACAACAACACCCAAGCTCACCCAAAACAAACCCTGTTGCAATAAAAAGGACATAATACAAGAAAATGAAGCAAGTAAAAGAAAGGCCTAGTTCTAAAACCCACATAAAATAACATTATCCCAAACCCAATATTTCATAAAGCAATAGACGCAAAAATAGGACTCAGGCCCAGAGAAAAGGAAAACGTGAGCCTAAGATTAAAACAAAGTAAAATAAAGAGAATTTAAAACTAAAACAAACTGGATTCCAATCCTTATTTCATTTCAACTTAAAGGAAAGGAAAGGAAATGACACAGTAGCAGGGAACAAGGCGGCGCAAATGGAGGGGCAAGGAGGGACAGGGGCTCGACCAGAAAAAGGGTGGCAATGGTGGCTGTTTCGTTCACGTCTCTCGCAACGAGCAGGGGCTGGCGGTTCCGGTGCGGTTAGGACTGGCGACGGCGGGGGTGGCTGGGATGCGGGATCACGACTGGCTTCGCGAGATGGGCTGAGTCCGACGAGGAAGAATCTTGGTGTTTGAGGAGGAGGCTGGCGGCACAAAGGCAGGCGTGCGCTTCGACGGCGGTGCAGGGGAGGCTGTTTCTGGGCTTTTCACGTTGTTGCTGTGGTTGGGTTTCGTTCTATGGGTCTGCAATATGATGAAGGCGACTCACAATGATGATGATGACCATGATTCGAAAAAGGTTTCTGTATGGTTAATGGGATTCATTTGAGGAGGATCGGATATATTTTTTTCTTTTTTGGCTGAGTTGAGGATGATGGATGTTGGTTATGGCTATGGTGAGATTGTATGATGAGGGTGATGGAATTGGTTGTGGCTATGGTGAGATGGTTTTGAGGAAGGGGCTGTGACAATGGAAAATGGAAAAGTGTGAAAGCTTGTTGAAAATGGAGAATGAGGTGGTGGTGTGTTTTGGCGATGGATGCTCTCTCTGAAGGTCGGATGTTCCCCTCCTTTTCTCCAAAGTCTCTAAAATTATATCACCCTTGCTTTTTAGATGTGAGATGGCAAACAAAAGGCAAAAAAAAGAAACTGGACCTCCCTGATCCCCCCTCATCTCCTCTTTTTTGATAGCTAAGCTCCTTCTTTTAACTGTGTCCGTCCCTCCTCTTTGTCTTTGAGGTTGCTTGTGTAAACAAAATTTCATCCCATACTGCTTTGGGTGAAGGAAAATCAACAAGCTTTTGTTTCCCCATGCTTCTGTAGTTTCTGAATATTCTATTTTTTGGTCGAGAACCCATTATGTTGGCCGAGAGTGCAGGGAATGGAGGGAAGCATCATGTCTGCCGCTTTCCTTTTCATTATATGTTTTTTTTTTCATGGAAATGGACTGATCTGATTATAATTTAAAGAATGAGTTCACTATTCTTTCCCAAACTCGAGACAAGTACCGTGTCAAGCAGGCCTGGACTAGTTTTTTTTCAATTTTGTTTGTTTATTTGTAAAGAAATAAGAAAAATGAAAGATGCAGTTTTGTTTTATGTGTCGAACAAAAATCGAATGTTCACAATTCTTTTGTGGGAATAATAGGTTAAAAAAAGTAACTATATTTGAAAAAAAAAACTTAAAAGCTAGTTGAATTTGTTTAAAAATAATAATTTAAATAAAACTTAAAGCTTAATTGAATGTGTTTTAAAGACCAAGCAAAATAAATATCTAACGGTGGAAGCTCCTAATTTAAATGGAGATGCGATCGAAATTTTGTTAGATTTTTTTGTGGGAATAATAGATTAAAAAAGTAACTATATTTTAAAAAAACTTAAAAGCAAGTTGAATTTGTTTAAAAATAATAATTTAAATAAAACTTAAAGCCCAATTAAATGTGTTTTAAAGACCAAGAAAAATAAATATCTAATGATGAAAGCTCCTAATTTAAGAGAAGATACTATCGAAATTTTGTTAAATTTTTTTGTATGAATGATTGATTACAAAAAAAGTAACTATATTTACAAAAACTTAAAAGTCAATTGAATTTGTTTGGTGTGATGATGATCGCTTTTCTGCCAAGTTTGACTGAAACTTCTAAATTTTCTTGGTGTGATGCTAGTCACGGATGCATCGCTATGAGAACTATTAGGATTGTATAACTTTAAGCTTAAATTTATGCTTACTTGAGACATCATAAATAAACATGCATTTAAAGAAAAAATAAAAAGAGTGGCAGAATAGACATCTTTATTGCTTGGTGTATTGGATGACAAAAGGTGGGAACAATCATAAAAGTGAAAGACAAGATTGTGAAACATGAAATTTTGCCCCAGTTCCGGTTCTTTGTGGCTCATTCAATCGATTTCTTACAGCAGTTGAATACCATAGCCCTGATCTATGAAGATGTCTTCAACCCTTTTTCTGAAAAATTGCCCCAGTTTCACTCTTGGGCTATTTGATTCACTGGACAAATTCAACACTAAAAATTGCCCCATTATAGGTTGCTTGAGATGATGCTTATCTTTTTGCTCTAACTTTTGCCTAGGTTGCTCTTTCGAGTTTTCAACCTAACGAGCTTTTTCTTTCTTTTGTTTTTCTTTTTCTTTTTCTTTCGTTTTACCCTAACTTTTGCTTAGGTTGCTCTTTCGAGTTTTCAACCTAACGGGCTTTTTCAGCATCTTTTCAAGCATAGAACCTTTTGACTGCATCGGTATTGATCGGTTTAGGCAATTCTTGTCCATCCATGTTTTGCAAAATCAACGCCCCACCTGAGAATGCCTGCTTGACAATGTAAGGACCTTCATAACTTGGAGCCCACTTGCCCCGTGCGTCCTCTTGATTAGGGAGAATTTTCTTCAAAACTAAATCCCCTGGATGAAAATCTCTAGGGCGAACTTTCTTGTTGAAAGCCTTAGCCATTCTGTTTTGGTACAACTGGCCATGACAAATAGCCGCCAGTCTTTTCTCTTCTATCATGTTGAGCTGTTCATATCGAGCCCTCACCCATTCAGATTCCTCCAAGTCAGATTCCATCAAAATCCTTAAGGACGGGATTTCCACTTCTCTACGGGAGATACAGCTTCCGTTCCATATACTAATGAGAAGGGAGTTGCCCCTGTGCTTGACCGTATGTTGGTTCGATATGCGTGTAAAGCATATGGTAGCACTTCATGCCAGTCCTTGTAATTCATCACCATCTTGGCAACGATTTTCTTGATGTTCTTATTTGCGGCCTCAACTGCGCCATTCATTTGAGGTCTATAAGGAGCTGAATTGTGATGCTTGATCTTGAAAGTTTCAAAGAACTTTCGAACTTCGGCACCATTAAGGTTAGGAGCATTATCTGTGATAATTCTTTCTGGAATCCCATATCTGCAAATAATGTCCTTTTTAATAAACCTGAGAAACACCTTTTGTGTGATGTTGGCATATGAAGCAGCCTCCACCCACTTTGTGAAATAGTCAATTGCGACCAAAATAAAACGATGGCCGTTGGATGCTTTGGGATTAATCGGGCCGATGACATCCATGCCCCACATTGAGAAAGGCCAAGGAGATACCATGTTGTGTAATGGGCGGAGGAGCATTGATTCGATCTGCATATGTTTGACATTTGTGACACTTTCGAACATAACCGATGCAGTCATTTTCCATGGTAGACCAATAATATCCACTTCTTAGGATCTTGCGCGCCATCATGTGCCCATTAGCGTGAGTTCCACAGATTCCTTCGTGGATCTCGATCATGATCATTCGAGCTTCATGAGCATCCACACATCTAAGGAGAGTGGTGTCATGATTCCGCTTGTAAAGGACTTCACCATTTAGGAAAAAGGTCATGGCCAATCTTCGAATTGTTTTTCTTTGCACTTCATTTGCTCCAGTCGGGTATTCTCCTCTTTGAACATACCGTTTGATGTCATGATACCATGGTTGGCCGTCTGGTTCAATCTCTATGTTGTCACAGTATATCGGTTCATCTTGCACCTCTACACGAATAGGTTGTACATTTGCGTGGATCTCCAACTTAGTCATCACAGCCAAAGTGGCTAAAGCATCCACAAATTGATTTTTGTCTCGAGTTAAGTGAGAAAATGATATATCATCAAAGTGCTCAATTAGTCGAGATAAATACTTCTGATAAGGTATCAATTTTGGATCTTTTGTACGCCATTCTCCAATAACTTGGTAGATTATGAGCGCAGAGTCTCCAAACACCTTTAATTCTTTGATCCCTAAGTCAATTGCAACTTGCAAACCATTCGCACAAGCCTCATATTCTGCGATGTTGTTTGTACATTCAAAATTCAACTTGATGGAAACTGGTATCGCTTCCATTTGGTGATACCACTACGGCTCTATTCCACATCCATTCATATTGATGACCCCATCAAAGTACATTTTCCATACATTCTCCTTTTCTATTTCGTCTTTTTCCACTGTTAACACTTCACCATCGGGGAATTCAGGCACGATAGGTTGTATATCCTCAAGAGGATTTTCAGCTAGATGATCTGCAATTGCACTTCCCTTGATAGACTTCTGAGTCACATATTTGATATCGAATTCGGATAGCACCACTTGCCACTTTGACATTCTCAACGACACATGTGGACTATCAAATATGTATCTTAATGGATCCATTCGAGAGATTAACCAGGTAGTGTAGTATAACATGTACTGCCTCAACCTCTTGGCTGCCCACACTAATGCACAACAAGTCTTTTCAATCGCCAGATAACGGGATTCACAGTCATTAAATTTCTTGCTCAGATAATAAATTGCATGTTCCTTCTTACGGACTCATCATATTGACCCAACATTGCCCCAAGTGACGTGGGCAACACCGTGAGGTATAATATTAAAGGACGGTCTGGTACAGGTGGAGCTAGAATTGGAGGCTTCATTAGATAAGCCTTTATCTTATCAAAGGCTTCTTGGCATTCATCATTCCACTCCCCAGGTTGATGTTTTCGCAGCAGCTTGAATATAGGCTCACATGTACTAGTCAAATTGGCAATGAATCTAGCAATGTAGTTGAGCCTTCCAAGAAAACTTCTCACTTCTCGTTCAGTTCGGGGAGCTGACATTTCTTGTATCGCCTTTACTTTGTCAGGATCCACTTTTATCCCTTCTCTACTGACAATGAACCCGAGTAACCTCCCCGTAGAAGCCCCAAAAATGCATTTATTAGGGTTCAATCGTAACTTATACTTTCTGAGCCTCTTGAACAGTTTTCGCAGAACTGCCACGTGGCTTTCTCCCTCTTTAGACTTAGCGACCATATCATCTACATACACTTCAATCTCTTTGTGCATCATGTCATGGAACAATGTGACCATAGCACGTTGGTAGGTGGCACCAGCATTCTTCAATCCAAATGGCATGACTGTATAGCAAAATGTTCCCCACGGCGTTATGAAAGTAGTTTTTCCTCTGTCATGAACATCCATAGGGATCTGATTATACCCAGAATATCCATCCATAAAGGAAAATCGGTGACTTCTAGCTGTATTATCAACAAGGACATCAATGTGAGGGAGAGGAAAATCGTCTTTTGGACTAGCTTTATTCAAATCCCGATAATCTACACACATCCTGACTTTTCCGTCCTTTTTAGGCACGGGCACAACATTAGCCACCCAATCAGTATGTCTTGAAACCTCCAGAACCCACCTCAAAATTTGTTTAGTCACTTCTTCCTTTATCTTCAATGACATATCAGGTCGTATCCTCCTCAACTTTTGCTTCTTCGGTTCAACTTCAGGATACAAAGGGATCTTGTGTGAAGCAATCTCTGGGTCTAATCCTGGCATATCATGATAGGACCATGCAAATACATCCAGGAATTCCTTAAACAACGCAATCATCTCTATACGTTCAGGATTTGCCACTATTTTCAACTCCTTTTTCTCTTCTTCAGTGCCCATGTTAATCACCTCGATCACCTCATTGTCCAGATCAAATCCTCTTTCTGTGTGTTCTAATAAGCTTGAAAACTGCTCAATATCTCCCTCATCCTCTTCAGATTCATGGTTATCGCAATCAAATGCAGCAAGAGAATCAATCGATAAGTTTCCAAATTCCTTTTCTTGTGGCAAAATTTCTATGTCATTCATGTTCCTGGAAAGTAATTATGGTAGGTTGGAATGCTAAAATGGATCACAAACAACATAGGACAAACACGAATTAACGAGCTGGGAATGAAAAAGTAAAGAAATAAGGGAAAGGAGAAAACAAAAGAAAGGAAAAAGGAATGAAGCAAAACGGAAAACATAAAGGAAGGCTATTGAAAAATCATGTAAGCTTATTTAAACGATGTCTCACAGTAGCATAAGCAAAAGCATAAATCTTAGTTAATACAGCCCAACAAATTACTTTGCAGCAATAACATCAATCACTGGTTCAGCAGTCCAGTTCATCAGCATCTCATCATTGTCGATAAAGATGAGCATTGTTGAGTTCTTCTCGCCGCCTCAAAGATCCACCATGTTGATGGTAGTATAATGGCAAGGGGAGTGAACTATTCCAACTGTAATTACTTCAACCGGGCCATGAAACGTCTCTCTTAAGTGAGGGATTTGCTTCACTTTTCCACTTTGTTCTTTCCGATCCAGACTCAAAGTTCTCATCTCATCGTTCAACGAGTCCTTGTACCCCAGACCAAACCGGTTGAACTTTTCAGGGACCGATATAGGGGTTTGGGTGCCTTGCAAACACGATCCCAGTCCTTTGCCTTCCAAATATCCGTTCTTAGCCATGATGTGGGCCACTACCTGACTTTGTATTGGGGGTTTAGCTTGCTCTTGTTTCAATCCTACTACTTCTAAATTATGCCATAAACTACTCTCTACCAGCTCTACATTCTCCACATATGGCAATGCCACTGGTTTGGACACTAAGATTTCTTTTTCTCCATGAATTGTAACGATCATTCCATTCTCCACATATTTCACCTTTTGATGCAAGGTTGAGGGGACAGCTCCGGCGTTGTTAATCCATGGTCTTCCTAGTAGCATATTATAATCCGACTCAATCTCCATCACTTGGAATAATACTTCAAATCTGCTTGGGCCCACCTCAAGTAACAGTGTTATTTCTCCAAGGATGCTCTTCTTAGCTCCGTCAAATGCTTTCACTACCATTAACTGTGGCAGTATATCATCCTTACTCATTGACAAATAGTGCAGGGTTGATACTGGCAAGACATTTAGCCCTGACCCTCCATCAATAAGGACTCTGGGCACAATGTAACCCTTGCATTTAAGAGTTATGTATAGTGCTCTGGGATTTTTCTGAGATATAATCTCTTTATCTGAAAATGTGATCATGTTAACACGCTTCCCCGGGTCCACCATGTTTACTACATTCTCCAACGATGCATCTGGCTTGACATAGGCCTCCTTTAACACCTTCAACACTGCTTTTTGGTGGAGTTCAGATGACAAGATTAGTGACAAGAGTGATATTCTAGCGGGAGTCTTCTTTAGTTGATCTAGAATATCATACTCGCTTTGCTTCATAATCTTCAAAAACTCCTCCTCCTCCTCTTCTCTTTCTTTTCTCTCTGAGCCTAAGCTTTTGTCAATGTTACCTTCATCAACAAACTTCCCCTTCGAGGTTTCTCCTATGTCTCCACTTGTCTTGACCTGAGTCTCATAATTCCAAGGAACAGCACGTGTGTCCTCATAACTGAAAGGTGTTGGCTTCTTCCACGGGATCACTATCTTTTCAAATTTTGGAGTTTGATTAAGTGGAGGCACTTTGAGTACAAAACGCTCAATTACATTCACCTCTTCAACAGAATTCTGCTTCTTTTTTGCCTGTATCACACCTAAAGTGAGTAGTTCTTGTACACGCACTTTGAAATCCCAACAAGTCTCAATATCATGTCCCAGACTTCCACAATGGTATGCACATCTTGATTCCATATCATATTTCTTCTCTTCTTTCATCATAGAGGCAGGTGCTGTGATGTTATAATTAGCTTCCTTCAAAGCAATAAACACTTTCTCCATGGGTGTTTGGAGACTCAAAACCTTTTTGATCAATTGTTTCTCCACTTCCAAGGCATTCACACGACTTCCTCTTTCATGATTTGGGATTGGGTTATTAACAATATCGGGCTTTGGATCTTCTTGGAGATCCAGTCTTCCACAAGCAATTAATTTTCTCACTGCCGTCTTAAAGCCTTCACAATCTTCAATCGAATGTCCCGCGACATCCATATGGTATTTGCAAGTCAGGTTTGGATTGTACCAAGTCGGAAACGGAGGTTGTAATGGGTGCCACAGGTATGGTGAAATCAAATGAGTATCAAACAACCGTTGATAAAGGTCGACATTGGAAATGGCTAACTTTGGAAAAGGTGGTAGGTTTGGGAAACGATTGCGATTTTGGTTTTGAGAATTGGGTCTAGGTGCTGTGTTTAGGAAGTTCTGAGCATGTATGGTTGGATATGTTGGACGGGCGGGTTGGTATGGCCATATGTGGATGTTGTTGACTTGAGGCTGGTGGTATGGGGTGGGATTTGTGGTTTGGTAGTGTGGGTAAGGAGGGATGGATGACATTTGGGGTCCTGAATATGTGGATACATGTCTTGGGGTGAACGGTCGCTGACCTTGCACATAATTTACTTCCGTTTCTTTCTTTCTGGGTGGGAATCCCCTCTTGGTGTCTTCATTGCTCATCGGGAGCTTTCCAGCTTTAGTCAAGCTCTCAATTCTTTCTCCAGCAGTTATTAACTCAGAAAAATCTCGGTATGCTGCTCCCGCCATTGCCCGATGTAAGGAGACCCTAGAGTTGCTAGGAAGTATGAACACGTCTCAGATGGGATGAGTGGTGGTTGCACTTGAGCGGCCAAAGCTCTCCATCTCTGAGCATATTGTTTAAAGGATTCATCTTTCTTCTTTTGCATTGTACTCAGCTGTTCACGGCTGGGCGCTATTTCCAAGTTAAACTTATCTTTGGTTCATGAATTGGTCAGCCAGCTCTCCCCAACAGGAAATCTTTGCATGATCTAACTGGATGTACCATTCTAGAGCCGGTCCGGTCAAACTCTCGTGGAAAAAGCTAATGAGAAATTTTTCATCTTTGGACCAGATTGACATCTTGGTACAGTAACTCTTTAAATGGAAGAGTGGGTTGCCAGTTCCATCATATTTTGAAAAATCAGGAATTTTAAAATCTTTAGGGACAACCGTGCTAATGGGAGGGCAAAGTTGTTCAATCTCCATGTAGCCATAATTGTTTGGCCTTTGGATTGCCTTAATTTGTTCCTGAATTTTTTCCATCCATTCTTCTCTCGACTTGTCCTTCTCTGTTTCTGCACGATTATTCCCCGAGGAAGAGAGTTGCCTTGGGATGACATTCGAGGTCGCTCCCAAATGTGGGTAGCGTGCCCATGCCCTTCAGCATGTGTATTCTCTACCGCGTGATATCCTTCTCCAATGGGAATAGTAATAGGCATTGTCGGTGGTGGTTGTTCGCGGGGATTATCATTCACCCCTTGCGTGACATTTAGAGCTGCATCCGATACCACAGGTATGGTTATCGTCGTAGCACTTGGTTGTACCCCTCCTGAGTTTTGGTGGGCTTTCAATAAGTCGAGTGACTCCATCATAGCCCGCATCATCTCCTCCATTCTTCCCTAGTTATTTGACAACTCGTTCAGTCTTCCTCTCACTGCATCAACTTCCATGCTTAAGTTTCTTCCGGGTTCAGAAGTAATTATAGCCGAGGTGGTTACAGCTGGAATAGTTCTTCCCGCTTCAGAAGTAATTGCAGACGGGATGGTCCTTCCTGGTTCTGTGTTTCCGCCGGCCATCTTGGTTCGAGCTCTAGTGTTATGAACACGAGTTAGATCGGTATCCTCTTTCCTTGGGCGCCCAATGGTTACGAATCTTGCGCTTTCACAAACTGTGTAAGTCAAGAAGTTAAAATCTTATTTTATGTTTTTTTTTTTATCATTTTTTTATACATATATAAGAAACAAACGAAAGAGGTCAAAAAGTTCCCTTTTTTATTTTATTTTTTAAAAGCAAGGATGCCCTGCACCCATTCTTATGGATATATCACCCTATAAGTCAAGGTGCGGTTGATAGCAAATCTAAGGGAGGATTCACTCCTCTATAGGTACTATCTAATGAACACTAGCAATGTGGTTCCTTTTCATATGTCTGAGCATTCTCACCCTTTTACACAAGGACGAACTATCTCAAGGTAAAAATGTGATTGATTACTTTCTAAGGGAACATCTATTCCTCTATAGAGAGCATCTGGCGAGCTTGAGAAGTCACAATTGGCAGTCGAAGTGAAAGTACAAACATTAAAGTTTCATTCATTCTTGGGTGAAGTTCTGAGTACAAATCGTTTCAAGATATATTTCATGAGTTTCAATCCTCTTTTCTTAACAAGGAAATTCAACAATCCTTGACTCATGATAGATGATTACGTCAAAGCTTTCATTTTTTTCCTCTTGAGGCCTTTAGTGATCCTTTCGCATGAATCCATGAATTCTGTCACCTCTTGAGGCAATCTAAATGGTGGCAAGTCATTAATTTGCTTCTTGGCTTGCTCAAAACGGTAAATAAAATTTGGAATGTAATGACTCAATTCACCGGTGAGCTTTCCACATTTTTCTTCCCATTCTAAACGCCTTTTCTCTCCATGACTTCCGAATTACATTTGCATCAACAAACAAATCATGATATTGGTTTGTCGATACCCATCCTTGAGTAGCCTTACCTTTCGATGCGTGTCAACATGGTTGATAGGTGCTTCACTTGTCCCTCCAGTTTTTCTCTCATACCTTTCTCTTTCTTGACCTCCATTCTCAAGCTCCAAATGTCTTTATCTCGTTGGCTAACTTCCAATTCTACTCTTTCCACCATGCGATTTTTCTTACTAACCTCTCTCTCCAGCTGATTCTTTTCCTTCACAAGCTTGTGGAGTCCTCCTTCTAGCTCTTGGATTTTGGCCAGATGCATGCTTGAGATTTTCTCCTTGCCCTTCCTGGACTTGGTGATTTCTGCTGCCTCAATACATTCGTCTTTTAGGGCCTCAATTTCTCTGGCCATTTTCTTGCATTGTTCTTGAAGGATGTCAACCTTCAGGTCTGCCGCTTCCTTTTTCTCCTCCAGAAACCGCATTTGGGCCTTCATCATCTCCATCTGTTGGGCCGACTCTGGAGTTTGCGTGGGAGCTAGGTTGTTGGGAATATCCTTTGGGATATTATCTTTCCCGACTCTTGCTTTCCTCCAGTCTTTGTATTCTTGAGAAGCGGTTAAACGTTGTTGGCCGAGTTCTGTTTTCCCTAAGATTTTTGACATCATTCCATGCCATTTTGATCTTCCTTTCTTGCTCCAGGGTACTCTTGTCTTTCTGGTATAGGAAACTGAATACTTTAAGTTGTTCTTCTTGTGGCTTTGTCTGAGTCCAGTGGAGTTGTCTAAGCACTAAAGCAGGTGTATAGGAAATACATCCCCTTGGACCCATCAGCGGAACATTATGGAAGTCACCACAGCTGTAGATAACACTGTCTCCACGATACCAAGGACATACCCATTTGAAAGTGTTTGATTGGATCTGTGAGAATTCTTTTTTCCATGCCTGAGCTTCTTGACACTTTATCTGTATGCGATGGAAGTCCCTTAACGGATTAGGAAGAAGGCCCATGCGGCTATTAGCATAAACATGAGTTATGAACCACACGTATAGCATTGGCAAACAACGGTATGACCTTCCCTCTCTTTTGAGTACAAACCCCCAAAGAAAGGAATGTATCTGCTAGCATGGCCGGGATAGGATTCATGCCACACGTTTCGAACTTGAAAAACACATCCATGGCAGCTTGGTCGACGACATCGGGCGTGAATGGAAACAAGACCAACCCATAGATCGTCAGTGCCAGTGTTCGTTTGAAGAAATCCCAATCTCCTTGTTGAGCCAAAGTTTGCATGTGAGTCTCCAGCAAACTTCTCCTGATTCCTTGAGTAGACCCCCTTACTTCCATTATCATCCGGTTTGAATCAACTCCGATTATCTTAGCAATGTTTTCCTTATTAACATAATGCCCTTGGTATAGATATACACCTGCTTTTTCTTGGATCGGTAGTCTCATTATGACAACATATTCCTCTATGGTTGGCACAGCATCAAGATCGGGCAACTCAAAGCAACAAAGAGAAGGGTTCCAGAATTGTGAGAGAGCACTCAATGCCGGCGCTTCCACCGAAATGGACAACAAATCCAATATGCACCCGTAGGTATTCTTGAAAGAGGATCGGACTTCACGAGGCATCAGCTGAACTATTTCTTTTACTTTCTCTAGCTCATTGCTCGTCACAGTAACTTTGATATTTCTTTTCCAGTCATGTACATTGCTAGTGTTCATCGGTATTGCATCCATTTGCTTTGAACTGATGATGAATCAAAAACCACATACACTGTGTACAAGAATGAAATAATTGAGTAGAATTAAAAGGATGGAAGAGATAAGAATGCATGTTTCTATGAAATTTTTTTTAATTTTTTATGTTTCCTTGAGAATTTAATGATGCACAAACCTATGTAAGTGAACACAACTGAAGAAAAGAAACATTTCATGTAAAAAAAAAAAAGGTTATGTTATGAAAAATGAATGGAATGAATGCATGTGATAATAAACAAAATGCCTAAACATCTTAAGGATGAATGTCAACATTAAGCTATGAGATGAGCAACTAGCTAACCTAAATGCAATGTAACAATGTTTGATGTAAAAATAACTAAAATAAAGCATAAAGGAGTGCGGTGTAAAAGGATGAAAGAAGCATGCTCCCATTGTCCTAACCGGGTAAACCTAATGGGTGGGATGTTCTAAGGCCAGAAACCCTAACGTGTTAGCTGCTAGGTTTGACTATACGTGTATACATTCATGGTGGGTCTAGACTTCTAATGACCATGGTCCCCAGATTGCCCTTATCCACAGGACAAGGATCCGACCTCTGAACCAACCATAAGTAGGGATAAGCCCTCTCAATATGATTGACTCATAAGGCCAGTAGCAATCTGAGTGGTGTCCCAACAACTACCAAGTGAGCATGAAGCCCCTCATGGCAATGTCAAGAAACCCCCTAATCCTAGACTCGCACGGGCTCGGGTATAGAGTCCAAGAATACAGTGTGTGAATTAAGTGATCGTGAAGTGTGTGCTAGGAGCATACAAACCTTCCGATCCTATCACTACAGACACTCCTGCAAAACAAGATACAAACAACACATATATACAAAATAGTCATCTATCCTAAGATTTTAATAAATAAAGAAAATTTTACACAATTCAAACCACAGGTATATACAGAATAACAATAGTCGTCTATCCTAGAGTTTTAACAAATAAACAAATATTATATATAAACATAAAAAAAAATCAAACTATACAAAAGAGAATTCAAGAAACACTGCACAAAATAAAGTGAGGAAAGAAAAACAAGAATAAATGGGGTATATATTTAATTTGCACAACTAACTATAATAGGCCTGACTCTCTTACTGAAGTTCCCCAGTGGAGTCGCCATCTGTCGCAACCGGGATCGCGACAGGGACGGCGAAAAATAATTTTTGAAAATTGGGAGTCGCCACCAAGTTTATTTAATTTGGAAAATCTTGGAAAAACCAATTCTATTTTTTTTCAATCAAAATAGTGTTTGAAAACCAGATATGAGTTCGGGAGTCGGTTATGCATAGAGAAGGGTAAGAACTTAATCCCACGCACCCCTAATACACCCGTCCTTAGACGATACCTTAGTAAATTATGCAGATTAAATAATAACCCCTTTAAAATTCAAATAAGGAAGATAAAAGTTATAATTTTAGCACATAAATTAAGAAAAATTAATTTACCAAGAATATTTACAATTTAAACACATTAATTAAGAAGATTTAATTATGACAAATATATTTACAATTTCAACACATAAATTAAAAATGATGTACATAAAATATTTACAATTCAACAAATAAATTAAGAAAATTAATTTTTTCCAAGTATATTTAAAATCTAAATAAATACATCAAGAAAAATTGGTTTTAGAAAATACATTTACAATCTTAACAACTAATAAATAATTTACACAAAATATTTACAATTTAAACATATAAATTCAAGAGATTAAATTTACCCAAATCTATTTATGATTTGAACATATAAATTCAAGAAGTTTTATTTTACAAAAAATGTATTTAATTTAAACACATAAATTAATTTACACAAATATATTTACAACTTAAACATATAAATTCCAGAAATTTAATTTACATAAATATATTCATGATTCAAACACATAAACTAAGAATTAATTTTGACAAATATATTTTACAATTGAAATGTATAAATCAAGGAATTTAACTTATATAATTACATTTACAGTTTAAACCAATTTAAGAAGATTTAATTTTGGCTTGACAGGGATAGCCTGCTCCTACGTATCCTCCGGTACAATGAGGAACTCAAAGTCACGTAGTTCTGTAAAAAATATTTGTGCGTTGGTCAATTTTAATTAATAAAGAAACTTTTCTTAAAAAAC
Organism: Dalbergia cultrata; assembly: GCA_031216105.1. Taxonomy (NCBI): domain Eukaryota; kingdom Viridiplantae; phylum Streptophyta; class Magnoliopsida; order Fabales; family Fabaceae; genus Dalbergia; species Dalbergia cultrata. The sequence goes on along the minus strand of CM062353.1, from coordinate 19,781,814 downwards.
AAAATCCGTTCTTGAAGAGGATTCAAGTTAGCACTCGGCTACTCAATAAATCCTAATGATTCAACAATAATGAAGATAACATTTGTTACTCAATCATCATCATTGATCATTACACGGATTGAAGGGTTTTCAAAAAGATTCTTTTATTATCTTTATTGAAAAAAAAAAAGATAACTCTGACCCAACCAAACAATATCATTCCAAACAACAAAAAAAATGAAATCTAAACAAAAATAAAGCCCAAACACATATACCCAGAAACGCACTGCCAAGACAAAACACAAAAAAAAAAAAAAAGGGTAAGAACTTGAACCAATAAAATGCAAACACAGATAAGGCCCAGACATTACTAAACAAATAAAGCCTTACTCTGACCCAACAGGAAATAAAAACGGCTGACTCTCAAAGGTATCCAAACAAATTGCTCCAATACCCATTCCTAGACCTAAACCCAAAAACGGAACAGCACATGTACAACAACACCCAAGCTCACCCAAAACAAACCCTGTTGCAATAAAAAGGACATAATACAAGAAAATGAAGCAAGTAAAAGAAAGGCCTAGTTCTAAAACCCACATAAAATAACATTATCCCAAACCCAATATTTCATAAAGCAATAGACGCAAAAATAGGACTCAGGCCCAGAGAAAAGGAAAACGTGAGCCTAAGATTAAAACAAAGTAAAATAAAGAGAATTTAAAACTAAAACAAACTGGATTCCAATCCTTATTTCATTTCAACTTAAAGGAAAGGAAAGGAAATGACACGATGCTTGAGGAACAAAGCGGCGCAAATGGGGGGGCAAGGAGGGACGGGGGCTCGACCAGAAAAAGGGTGGCAATGGTGGCTGTTTCGTTCACGTCTCTCGCAACGAGCGGGGGCTGGCGGTTCCGGTGCGGTTAGGACTGGCGACGGCGGGGGTGGCTGGGATGCGGGATCACGACTGGCTTCGCGAGATGGGCTGAGTCCGACGAGGAAGAATCTTGGGTTGAGGAGGTCAGCGGCACAGAGCGAGAGGCGCAAAGTAGCGCTTGACACGGCGGTGCGAGGAGGTCAAGTTTACGGGCTTTTCACGTTGTTGCTGTGGTTGGGTTTCGTTCTATGGGTCTGCAATATGATGAAGGCGACTCACAATGATGATGATGACCATGATTCGAAAAAGGTTTCTGTATGGTTAATGGGATTCATTTGAGGAGGATCGGATATATTTTTTTCTTTTTTGGCTGAGTTGAGGATGATGGATGTTGGTTATGGCTATGGTGAGATTGTATGATGAGGGTGATGGAATTGGTTGTGGCTATGGTGAGATGGTTTCGAGGAAGGGGCTGTGACAATGGAAAATGGAAAAGTGTGAAAGCTTGTTGAAAATGGAGAATGAGGTGGTGGTGTGTTTTTGCGATGGATGCTCTCTCTGAAGGTCGGATGTTCCCCTCCTTTTCTCCAAAGTCTCTAAAATTATATCACCCTTGCTTTTTAGATGTGAGATGGCAAACAAAAGGCAAAAAAAAGAAACTGGACCTCCCTGATCCCCCCTCATCTCCTCTTTTTTGATAGCTAAGCTCCTTCTTTTAATTGTGTCTGTCCCTCCTCTTTGTCTTTGAGGTTGCTTGTGTAAACAAAATTTCATCCTATACTGCTTTGGGTGAAGGAAAATCAACAAGCTTTTGTTTCCCCATGCTTCTGTAGTTTCTGAATATTCTATTTTTTGGTCGAGAACCCATTATGTTGGCCGAGAGTGCAGGGAATGGAGGGAAGCATCATGTCTGCCGCTTTCCTTTTCATTATATGTTTTTTTTTCATGGAAATGGACTGATACAGTATAATTTAAAGAATGAGTTCACTATTCTTTCCCAAACTCGAGACAAGTACCGTGTCAAGCAGGCCTGGACTAGTTTTTTTTCAATTTTGTTTGTTTATTTGTAAAGAAATAAGAAAAATGAAAGATGCAGTTTTGTTTTATGTGTCGAACAAAAATCGAATGTTCACAATTCTTTTGTGGGAATAATAGGTTAAAAAAAGTAACTATATTTGAAAAAAAAAACTTAAAAGCTAGTTGAATTTGTTTAAAAATAATAATTTAAATAAAACTTAAAGCTTAATTGAATGTGTTTTAAAGACCAAGCAAAATAAATATCTAACGGTGGAAGCTCCTAATTTAAATGGAGATGCGATCGAAATTTTGTTAGATTTTTTTGTGGGAATAATAGATTAAAAAAGTAACTATATTTTAAAAAAACTTAAAAGCAAGTTGAATTTGTTTAAAAATAATAATTTAAATAAAACTTAAAGCCCAATTAAATGTGTTTTAAAGACCAAGAAAAATAAATATCTAATGATGAAAGCTCCTAATTTAAGAGAAGATACTATCGAAATTTTGTTAAATTTTTTTGTATGAATGATTGATTACAAAAAAAGTAACTATATTTACAAAAACTTAAAAGTCAATTGAATTTGTTTAAAAAATAATTTATTTTAAAATTAGAAAAGAAATATTGAAATAATATTTTTATTTTCAAATTATTTTTTAATATAAAATAGAATGAAAAACAATATAATATTTTTGTAATTAAAATTGAAAGGAAAAAAATGGCTCATTTGCAAGCAATGCAAAAGTGGGAAGAACCGGCTTTATTTGAAAAAGGACCCCATAGGTTCTTGCTTCATTCTATTATTATATTCTCAATCTTTCTTGTTAACAAATTTAGAGGTTATATAAGAAGATAATTAAAAGATAAAATGAAAATAAAAATATTTCTCAAACCAAATAAAGATTAAATTTCAACCCTAGTTAAATCCTATAGTTGAACCAAATAAATTTCTACTTCTGCTATATATATACTCAGTGTCTATGGATTGGGTTTGGTGGGTTTGAAAAAGTTTTTGGATTTAATCCATTTATTAAATTAGTGGCTAGGTTGGATTTCATTAAAAAAAAAATTTCTTTCAATCTGACCTAACCCAATTCATTTATAAGTGGATTTAGTTGGACTAAACATATAGGTCCAATGTACTGTAAAAACAATTATTGTTAATATATAATCAAATACTTATATATCTTCTAACGAATACAATAAGTAAAATCAGTCTCAACTAAACTTAAAAGAGCATAAATTATATAGATCCAATGAAATATTGGATAAAAAAAACATGGTGTTGTTTTGACCCAACAAAAAAAATGGATGCTGTTACATATTTCTCATTTGCTCATTTGAATCTTTTATATACACACACACACACACACACACATATAAAAGACATGCTGAAAAAAATTATAAAAAGCATGTCCATTTTTTCTCTTTAATGTTGGGTTAGTTGGATAAAATTTAAATAAAAAAATCAATTGATTGTGTTTTAAAGGCCAATAAAAAGAAATATCTGGCAATGAAAGCTTCTAAATTGAGGGGAGATACTGTCAAAATTTTGTGAAAAATTTTGTTATGAATAATTGATTAAATAAAAGTAACTATATTAAAAAAAAACTTAAAAGCTAATCGAATTTGTTTAAAAAATAATAATTTAAATAAAACACCATATTATTGTAACTGTGAAAAAAAATATCGCTTCTAAGCCAACTCCTCCAAGGAATTCACACATTATATAAGAAACTAATATATAAAATTGATTTATGATCAAACTAACAAAACATATATGTATGGAGTTCAAGATATCTAGAGCATAGATGTAAAACCATCACAATCACCAAATCATTACAAAGAAACTAGTAAACTAAAAAAACCAGAGACCATAAATCAAACCAAGATATATCAATATAGAATATAGCATATCAGATCAGCAGAATCATAGAAACAGATACAATGCATCCAAAACAGAAAATATCCAAAATGGACTTGTGGTTGGTGTGCTCAACTTCTAAACATTTATGTTGAATTCAGGTTTCTTTTTAATTGTTGTAGTATGGCTGGTAGAGGTAGAGGCCGATCTCGGAACGTCGGTTTATCCACCATTACCTCAGCGAACGCCCCTCCCACCATCTCTGCCACCTCCCCATCCACTACCTTCACCTCAGTCCTTACCATCAGCACCCCAGGCTTCAGGATGATGCTCACTCCTGGGTATGCTGGGCAACCACCTCCCTCGTATTCACATCCACAGCCCACTCGCATCAGAGACTCTATCCCTAGCCTTATCATTACCCCTAGCCCAATCACTGCCCCTAGCCTTACCATTGCCCAGACTCCTAGTCTTATATTTGATCAGACTTCTCTTTCTTCCACTGGATCACAGGCACGAGATGCAAATGGGAGGCCCCTTAGCCTAGATGGCAGGCCACTTGGGATTGATGGTAGATTGCTCCAGCAGATTATTCCAGACAGTAGAGATAAGTAAGTTGAAACATGTTTCTTTATTACGTTCTAATTTTACACTACTTATGATATTTAAAATATTTTGATTGTTTTTTGATTTATTTTATCTATGTAATAGTTTTCACCTGTTTGCAGTGGCTCACCATAGGATCATAGAGGTTATATAGAGTCGGTATAACCATCTGTGACTTACATGGACCGACATCCCAGCAGATGTCAAGGAGTCAAGGTGGACTGAGTGAAAGGTAATTAATTATATGATTTATTCACTTTTGTTAAAATAAATGTTTATAATTTTAATTATATGCCTATATATAATAACTTATGTGCTGTGAATTTGAACATGTAGAGATCCTTCTACATTCAGCTCGAGCATGAGCCCGCAGTGAAGAGGGCTTGGAGGATTAGGTCGTCTAAGCACCTACGAGATATGTTTCATGATGTCCGTAAAGGACACATGAACAGCTCGTGGCTAACTGATGCCACCCTGAGCAAGCGATTCGACCTTTAAGGATCGGTTGGATAAGGGAAAGACAAACCAAGCCTCACAGAAAGGTGGGTCACTGCACACGGGTGGGTCAAGCACCCAGAAGCATTTGATAATTCTTTAACCTTTCTCCATTTTATAATAACATTTACTATATTTGAATTGTGGCAAATACTATATTTTTATGGCCTTGTTGTGCTTATTTGTATAGGCGAGGGAGTTGAGTCACCCTCCGACACAGGGCGAGCTATTTCAAGAGACCCACACCCAAAACGGTGAGCAGAAGGGGAGTGTGGAGAGGTCTGGGTAGACCTTCACTCTGAGGTGACCTATATAAGTTTGAATTTAGACATATCTTTACTTTATTTTTATTATTATTTTCTTTTATATCATAATTATTGCTTACAATGTGTTTTATCTTTTTCCCTTTACAACGCGAGTTACAGACCTTTGGAAGTAGGCACAGACTCAGTACCAGACTCAGGCAGCTGACTCCTCCTCTAAACGAGGAGGATATCTAGGCCCAGGTGGTTGGCAACCCTTACAAGGGCCATATATATGGGATGGGGTATTCCCCCGATAGTATATCCCCATCCACCGCCACTAGATCAATTACTGGGGATGATGCCCTGAAGGACCATGTGCATGTCCTCAACCAGGAGCTGCAATAGAAGGCACAACTCCTTCAGCAACTCCAGGAGCAGTAGGCAAGCTAAGTAGCTGTGGAGCAGGAGCTGAGAAAGATTCGAGAGCTTAAGCTCTCCTTGGAGAGGCATCAACAAAAGAAAGCAAAGAAAGAGAAGGCTTAGTTCCGAAAGATGTAGTAGAAGATCATTGCAGACGTGATGACATTCTTCATGGACATGCAGACCTCTGGATCCTCCAGCTGTGGCAAGACACTCCCCCAGACCCTATTCCTCCACATCCCACTCCCCTTCGTCTTTGAGGGTCACTCAAAGTCGGACGGCATGGATGATGATGATTGTCTAGATGATGATAATAATGACGCCGTCGAAGATGTCGACGACCAGGAGTTCAGCTAATTTTTATCTAGCTTCATTTTTTCTCCATTCTGGATATTTTTATATTTATTGTAGTTTGTATATATTTTATTGTAATAATTTGATATTTTATTTAATCATTTAAATTTATTCATTTTATTGTTTTCTTATTCAGTATCAATTTAATTGATAATTAGGTTCTTATATAAATAAAAAATTAATAATAAATTTAAAAAAAAATTTATTTTTACCGACGAGTATAACCATCGGTAACAATTAATATTTTTAAATAAAAAATTATTTTCTTTACTTAAACTTCCGTCGGTATAAATATGTCTCTGATGGTTTTGATGACGCTTTTTATTTAATTGTACGGACACCTATATTCCTTAATACTTGTCGGTGTACTCGTCGAAAATAACTGATGGATTTTTTTTATTATTGTCGATAATATTTATTGACGGCCTCGGAACCGATGCCCCTGTAACCATCGATACACCCATCGATATAAATCATACACGTCAAAAAACTCGATGATAAAAGAGTTGGTATCCCGTGCATTTCTTGTAGTGCAAATAAATATGATTGATTTAAAAAATATTTTGATTGAATGATTGTCAAATTATTGGAGGAAGCATAGAGTAGGGTGAGTGTTTTAAAGATAAATATATTTGTAATTGAAATAATTAATTTTTTATTTTTAATAAACTGTTTTAAATTTAAAAATTTAGAAAAATATTAGAATGAATCAAAGTTTGACACTTGTCAACTGCTCATTGTTTAGTCCTATGAATTAGTATTAATATGCATTTCTTATTATCAAAGACATTATGAGTTTTGAAATGTGTTGTATTAGATTGAGGCTTTTTTATGAAAATAAAATTAAAAAAAATATTATTTACCAAAATAAACAGAAAAAAGATTTGGTACCAAAATGGGTTGAAAGATAAGTGTGTGAATACGTAAGGGGCCCTTACGTATTCTATTAAAGCATGAATACGCATGGGGCCTATGCATATTCATGATTAAACAAAATACGCATGGGCCCCTAGCGTTTTCATGCCCTAATAGAATACACAAGGGGTCCTGGCGTATTCATGCTGTGCTCCCTTACGCAGGGACCCCTTGTGTATTCATTCATTTATTGCTTACGTCCAAACTCCTTACGTATTCTTTGTTTTTGGTATTCGTCTTAGACCCTTACGTATTCGATTGCCATTTGTCCATATAACCCATCGCTCTGTCTTTCCATTAGATATGTGAAGTGTAATTTTGTGAGAAAATGGCATAATGCTTTATTCTTGTACATTGTGATGGAAAAATTGAAGACAGAACAAATGAAGGAGTGAGATTTTATAATAAGAGGCCAATTGGTGTCATTGTTAATCCGTGTGTAATTTTTTTGGAGTTACAAAGCAAAATACTGGAGCAAATAGGTTCTCACAAACGGATCAGTCAAATGTTTTACAGAGTTCCTATAGCATTTGGCGGTGGTGTGGTCAAGTATAACTATTTTCCCATCTATAGCAACAATGAAACTAGCCTGATGTTTAAATTTCAAGCTCGATTTTCGGAGGTTCGAGTAATGGAAATGTTGGTCTTGCTTGAAGATTGTGATAGGAGCTCTACTGGGTTTGGTCCTCATACATCAGTGAATGAAATCCCGTAGCAGCATGTGTCTACACACACTGAGGTGGCTCTTGATCGAGCAGTTCATAGTCCTAGCTTTGTAGATATGGCGTTGTAAGATGCAGGGACATCAAATAGACATTTGACTGTTGCTGGTTTCGAATTTCAAGTAGATCACATGGATGAAAAAGAAGATGCAGAAGAAGAAGAAAAGAGCTGGGGTTGTATCAACAGGAAGGAAATGGTGATAGTGATGAGGAAACACGTGATACGCATTCTCAATTTATGAGGTCACAGACCCAATCTTAGTCCATATCACAAGAAAATCTGAGTCATTATTCTTCAATAAACTTGGATGTGTTGCCTGACAATAGCTTTGCAGGACCTAGTGCGAAAATGGTTGGAGGTAAAGGTGAGTTTGAGGTTGGACAACAATTTCAAGATAAGGAAGCTGTGTTGTATGCAATCAAGAATTACAGTATCAGAAGAAAAGTGCAATTCAAGGTTTACGAGTCTAGTAAAAAAAAATATCAGTGCAAGTGTGTGAAGTTTGGCAATGGATGTAATTGGAGCATACGTGTTACGTTTCGGTAGAAGAGGCAAATATGGGAAGTCCGAAAGTATAGTGGAAGTCACACGTGTGAGTATGATTCCGTTCTTGAACAACATCGGTAGTTGGATAGTAATATTGTTTGTACCAGTATCTTTCCCATGGTTGAGGTGAATCCAACAGTCTCCATCAAAAAGTTGCAGGGGCATGTGGAGTTGGTTTTCAAGTTCAATATTTCATACAGGAAGGTTTGAATTGCAAAATAGAAAGCGATTGCTAAAATTTATGGGAACTGGGAGGAATCATACATTAATCTGCCTAGGTGGTTGTTAGGTGTGTAACACTATATGCTAGGTAATTCATATAAACTAGCCTTTTTTTGTAAATTATACTAAGTTTCGATGAATATTAATTAGTAAGTGCATTGTCAATGAAATTAATATATCTTTAAATTAGATTATTTGATTGATTGTTACTATAACTTTTAGCTAATCAATTACTTAAATTGTTAGGATGCTATTACTATAATTGTTAGGTTATTGTTAAACTGATTACCCATTAATAACTTTTAGGATAATCAATTACTTTAATTGTTAGGATGGTATTATTGTAACAGTTAGGTTATTGTTAAACTGATTATCCATTTATTACTTAGGTTGTTATATATTGTTAAATATTCTTGGAAATTCTAGGTACACCGATCCATTTATTTGCAAAGCCATATCATATTGGAGATATTGTTAATCAGAGTTGTTCAATGTTCCATCGTGTATTCTGGTCATTTCCACCGTGCATTGAGGCATTCAAATGGTGTAAACCATTTATTTCAATTGATGGCACTCATTTGTATGACAAATATGGAGGTACATTGCTGATAGTTATTGCGCAGGATGGTAACTCTAATATTTTGCCTATAGCATTTGCTGTGGTTGAGGAAGAGACAAAAGAAGCATGGTCATTTTTCCTTACCAATCTTCAACAACATGTGACGCCCCAAGAAGGTATTCTTGTTGTTTCTGACAGGCATGTGTCTATTATATCTGCTATAGAGGCCAAGGGTAGTGGGTGGCATCCTCCAATGGCCTATCACGTATATTGCATTCGTCACATTGCCTCTAACTTTGCCAGACAGTTTAAGAATAATGATGCCAAAAGAATTCTTATAAATGCAGCATATTCAAGGACCCATTCGGACTTTGTGTATTATTATGGCCTACTGAGGGATGAGAAACATTAAATGATTGAGTGGGCTGATCAAATTTCGCGAGAAAAATGGGCCTAGTATGCTGATGAGGGTCGTCGGTTTGGTCATATGACAACCAATCTGTCCGAGTGTATTAATGTTGTCATGAAGGGTACTTGCAATCTTCCCATCACTGCCATAGTGAAGTCCACGCCCCCATGCTGCCACTAACAGCATCGCCGTCCAGCCTCAATCCTAGTTGGATCGCAATGTCTTGCAACATAATAGTGCACTCTCTGTATGGAAGGTGGAAAGTATGCATCTCTGGACGCCACCTCTCTACCAATGCACTGATCAGAGCTTAATCGTAGTGGAAGTTGGCAAAGTTGGCAACCTCCCAAAATCCTGCCTGTTGTAAATAGTACTCCATGAGCGCATAGGGTGTTGGTGCTCCACAGCACCTTGGCTGTAGTACTCGATGTGGCTGCACAAATGAAATTCAAATCTTTATAAATCTCAAACCATAATTAAAAAAAAAACTTTAAATTAATGAAATAACTTTAATAAAATAAACTAAACTAAAATAACTTTAAATTAATAAAATAAACTAAACTAAAATCACTTTAAATCAATGAAATCAACTAAACTAAAATAACTTAAAATAAATGAAATTAATCTAGCTTTAAATAACTAAATTAATCAAATAAACTACACTAATTAAATAAACTTAACTAAATTAATTAAATAAAGTTAACTAATTAAATTATACTAACTTAAACAAAACATAACTAAACTAACTAAATTAATCAAATAAACTCGACTAAAATAACTTTAAATAAATTAAATTAAACTAGCTTTAAATAACTAAATTAATCAAATAAACTACACTAATTAAATAAACTTAACTAAATTAATCAAATAAACTTAACTAATTAATCTATACTAACTTAAACAAAAAAAACTAAATTAATGAAATAAACTAAACTAAAATAACTTTAAATAATTTATTAAACTAACTTTAAAAAACTAAATTAATCAAATAAACTACACTAATTAAATAAACTTAACTAATTTAACTACACTAGCTTAAACAAAACATAACTAAACTAACTACATTAATCAAATAAACTAAACTAAATTAACTTTAAATAAATTAAATTATACATACTTTAAATAAATAAACTAACAAATAGAATAACTAATAATCAATTAACTAAATTAAACTACACATATTTTTTCTTTATATCGAATATTTTAGCTAAACTAACTTATCATTAACTAGACTAAACTATATTAATTAACTAAAGTAAACTAAAATAACTTTAAATATTTTAATTTCAACTAAGTTTAAGTAAATATTTAAAAATAAACATACTTTAATTTAACTAACTAAACCAATTTAAGTAACCAAATTAAATTAAACATACTCAATTAAACTAACCTACTTTAAAATTAATCATACTAATTGCAATAATACCTACTTGCGGTAATACCTAACAATTATTTAATCCGTAAACTAAACTAAACTAGTTTCGCATTCAAAAACTGAAACAATACATACCTGGTTATCAAGTTTTGCAGATATATGAATATCATCCAAGCGGTAAAGATTGTTTGCCATGATAAGAGAGGAATTCTTTGAAATTTGAAAATTAGAGGAGTGAATAGTGAATGCACTTTAGGCCAAAGCATATTCAGGGTATATATAGTCTGCATGAATACGCAAAGGCTGGATACGTATTCAAAAGCAACATGAATACGCATGGGACCGTTGCGTATTCATGTTGCTTTTGAATATGCATCCAGCCCTTGCGTATTCATGCCCACCACAAATGGCTCATTTTGATAATTAATATTTTTTCCGTTTATTCGCGTAATTGTTGTTTTTTCCTATTTTAATTGCATAAAAAAACCTTTGATTGATCGTCGTTTTCTTGTGATTGGTTGGGTTGGTCATGGTATTTTTACTGTAGCATCAATTATAGTGATTTTCTTATGATATTCCGAGGTGAATGGCTCATAAACCTTTTTTTTTTCATAAAAGGAGTTTTTATTTTTATTTTTACCTAGAGTATCTACTGTCAAAGACAATTAATGAATAATAATTCTTTCGAGGCGTAAAACTCATATACATGTGGGTCTTATCTCTAGTCGCAAGACACTCTCCATACACACATCTAGAAAAGGAACCCTAACTAAATGCTTAAGGAGTTTGGCTAACAAACAACTATGTTAGGTCTCGTGTTTTTTTGCTAAAAGAAGTTTATTTGGTAACCATATGCATACACAGTATAAGTTAAAAAATCTTTATGTCAACACTATTATCAGCAACACTCTGTGGAAACAGATAAATGACATAGATGAAACTCATCAAACTAACATTGGAGTTATAAGATCCAGGATGTTATCATGTTGTCGATGGTTTATTTGATGTGGTAAGTTGTTTTTAAAGGTCTACAGATTTTTTGTTTTGTTTAGTATTTTTTTAAAAGCCTGTTATTTGTTGATTACTCTGAGTTGGTTTGCTGTGTTTGTTTGTCTAATGTTTAGCATGGTTGTGTGTGTTAACAGCACTAAAGAAATACTTGAGGTTTGACGTGTGACCTGTGATCTAAGTGTACCCATCATATCAAATGCTAAATCAAACTAGTTGGGGATGATATGGTATGGGCATGATGCAAAAATGCGATAGGAATTAGTAGATTTAGGGAAGATTGGGGATTTCGGGTTTATAAAGAGAATGAGGAGAAATTTAGGAATATCAGCTTTTTGACACTATTAGAAATTTCAGGGACTAATTTAAATATATTTTTCATCAATGCTATCTCAAAAATTAAACCACATAGTAACCATGTCATCATTTAATTTGACATATAGATGAATATGTGATGCATATATATTAACGGAAAGGAGGTCATCAAGGCCTAATGTTACTCACAATGCAATTTGCAACTTCAGAACTAAAAACTTAACTTCTTAATTCAAGCTGTGGTGATTGTAGTTCAAATAAGAACGCAATGTTAACGAAAATTCTATATTAAGGCAATATTTTAAAGTGAAACTTATATACCTAAAATTTACACTTATTTAAAATGTGGTCTCCACATTGATTTGAGTGTTTAAATCACTATAATAGTGTAATAAAAAATAAAAATACGTACTTAGACCTTTTCTTTTTGCAAAGAAAAAGTAATTCAATGTAGTTTTAAACTGATTAAAAAAGTAATTCAGTACAAAATTTTCATTTATTGAATTATAAAAATATGCTTAATTTAAGAGGAAGGAAATTAGTTGTTGACATGAACTATTCCTCTGTTCATGAAATTCAGGAGAGGAAAACTGAAGGGATTTTCCAGGTGTTTATGAAAGCTTTTAGTCGAAAGCAAGAAAAATACACGAGTTCTTAAAAAAAAGAAATATATATAGGTTCATAGATCATAATTGGTTACAGAGAAAAAAAAATACCTAAGTTTGTTATATGGGTATCTATGTTCCACATAATCTTTCCTAGTAGTTGGAATACTCCGACAAATATAGAGCCAGTTTGATTTCAGTTTTTAATTTTTATTTTCAACTTTTAATATTTCTTTCATAAAATTTTAAAACTGAAAACTAAAATCAAACATACAGGTATAAATCCACACTTGACTTTACTTGAGCATTTTGCAGAGCTGGAAATTAAAATCTTACTGGATAATAAATGCAGCATATCATATATCCTTTATGTGGGTAACGAAAGCATAGACCTTTACTTTAGCTGAAATATCTTAAGATCCTTTTTCTTATTTATTTACGCATATGATTGTAGTTTAGCTCGTCCTCCTAGATGGAAACCGTTATAGTAAAAAAGAATGAATATTTCTTAATAAAGCTTCAAAGGTGTGGATGAAGTAGAACTAACACACCTAAATGTGGGAATTCTAAATGGGATAAATGTTTATATATCATGAACCACGAGTGTGCAACTAATTAAGATATATATACATTAGTCAAAGCTCATAGTGAGTAAAACCATCTACAACTTACTCGTTTGTGGAACAGAATGTGCATACTTTTTGATCTTGGATTTTGTGTGTTGAACATCCATCCAAATACTAACCTTGAAGCAATAAATTGGAAACAAATTAAAATATTTGAAAATCCTAGAAAGACTTGACCGATTAACCTTCTTCTGAATTGGCTTGTTCAGTTTCAGTCTTAATCTGGTTGAGAAGGTTAGGTGGAATACCCAGTGGAACCGATCCCAAGCTGATGTAAGTTTAAGTTCAAGAAAGATAAGTACATGCAATTTATTCTAGCATTAAAAAATGAATTATAAGGAAAAGTCATATTATTCCCGTTACTATTTTTTAATGGAATTTTATTATTACTTTTCCATTCATAAAATGTAAAATATCATTAAGGAGAAATCGTTATCTTTAGTAGACTTTGAAGTGCTTGAGTGGAATTCACACAAACTGACAAACAAAAAGTCAAAATGACAGCATCAACATATATGATTTTCATAGTCAAAATGAAAGTTGCCAAATTATGGGCAGGAGGCTAATGTCACGCGACCAACCATATAGTTGAGTTTATTTGAAAATTTGAAATCCAACTTGGTGAGTAGGTAGCAACCCATGTGAGGCATGGAAGTTGCAAGGGCAGAGTTCAAGGTGTTGGTTTATAAATAAGGATTTAATTTTGATTTAATGAGTTAAAAAAATTTTATACAGTTATCAAATTATAAAATAATATATTAATAAATATAATTAATTTCTATCTAGTTACTTAAAAGTCATGTAAATAAATATATTTAATTAGATGATAGCATGAAATAGTTTTACATTATTTACAACTCATTGTACCAAAATTAAATTCAACAAATAATGTCACCAACCCTACCTACGAATACAAAATTGAGCTGCTCGTTGCGGGGTTGGTGGTCGTTCTACTGCATATGTCATGGTGGCTGGCTCTCGAAAAGTGACACTTTGACGCCAAGCATATTGATTGTTACGTTTTGCTACTACCAACAACTCGAGCAAGTCCTCTTCATGTTCACCTCTTGTTTTTAGTACAATCCAAGGCTCTTTTTCAGCCATCTAAATGCTTGCCTTTGGTCTCTTTCCACATTAATTGTAAAATGAGATTTTAACTGTGCTTAATTGACTTGATACTTCATAAATGGTCATAGCGGCCACACGGAATAAACGAGAATGGAGAAAAAACAAAGGAAGATGGTTGATACTGAGAAGTACTTGGTGTTTTTGGGAGTAAGAGAAACTATTTACTTTATTTCATTTAATATATGTCACATTAGTTTTGTAAATCATTATTGTCTATTGTTTTCTCTATATATTTAATGCAATAACTGATGTGTTATTTATTAAATGAAACAAAACAAATGCATTCTCTTATAGTATCTAAGAATTTCTCATAGTCGATGACTATAAATTTTGTCATAATTTTATATTAAGAATGTCATGTTTTAATTGTTAATCTTTAAATTAGTTAGCGAATCATACTATTTTATTTTATTGAATAATTGCTATAATTTATGTTAAAGATTCTATATATATTTTTTCTAGATGTGTAACATTACTCAAAAAACAAATGAGGGGTTTTGTTCACAAAAAGCTCAAACTTAATAATCAAGATTGTAAGGTATTAGGCTAGAGCTGAAAAGAGAGCAAAGAGAAACCTAAAGCTAGAGAATGAGCACGTGTGTAAGTTTGAGAATGTGATCTTTCACTGTGATTTCATTACTGAGCAATGAGGTATTTATATTACAAGAGATAACACTGACTTTCTTTCTTAACACAGCATCCCAACGGCTTAACAAACTAACAGCTAAGCTAATAGCTTCAACTGACTTAACTAACTTAAGGCTTATCCCTTATCACCCCCCCTCAAATTAAGGGGCTGATAAGCACAGACCCGAAGTTTGTCACGAAACCGAAGGAAGGCTGATGCGGAAAGGGGCTTGGTGAGAGCATCTGCTACTTGCTCAGTAAATGGGATATGTTGAACAAACAATTTCTTCTGAATGACCCTATCACGCACAAAATGAAGGTCAATCTCAAAGTGTTTTGTGCGTTGATGAAGGATAGGGATGGAAGCAAGGGCCACAGCACTAGAGTTATCACAAAACACAATTGGTAATGCACTGCAAGTGATGTGTAACTCACTTAGTATGGTTTGTAACCAGGCAATCTCAGCCATTACAGATGCTAGACTTCGAAACTCTGCTTTGGTGCTGGACCTGGACACAGCATGTTGCTTCTTGCTGGACCGGGTTATAAGATTGGGTCTGAGATACACACAGTATCCACTTGTTGACTTGCGATCATCCACATCCGAGCCCCAATCTGAGTCACAGAACCCAATCAACCTAAACTCTTTGCACTTGTGAAATTATAGCCCTTGATCAATGGTTCCTGACAGATACCTTAAAATCCTTTTTACTGCCTTCCAATGAGTTTCTAGTGGCTGCTGCATAAATTGACTGACTTTGTTTACTGAGAATAAGATATCAGGTCTTATGATGGTGGCATATTGGAGGCCCACAACCACAAATCTGTATAGGCTAGGATTAGAAAAGCATGTATCTTTAGAGGCAGACAACTTTAGTGAAGAAACCATGGGTGTTGGCATAGGTTTGGCTGAGACCATGCCTGCTTTCTTGAGTAATTCTCTAATGTATTTGGCTTGATTAAGGTGTATTGTTCCTCTGTTGGTCTTGTGAGCTTCAAGCCCGAGGAAGTAGTGCATTTCCCCTAAGTCTTTCAAACCAAATATTGAATTCAGTTAAGTGATGAGGGAGGAAATTTCTATGGGGCTGTTACCAGTGATCAATATGTCATCTACATAAGCAAGTATATAGGTTGTATTACCAGCTGCAAACCGAGTGAACAAGGAAGGATCTGACTTTGTATTGCAGAAACCAAATTGGTTAAGTGTTGTACTCAGCTTGGAGAACCATGCTCGAGGAGCCTGTTTTAGGCCATATAAGGCCTTATTCAACTTGCAAACTGAGTTGAGTTGTCCTTGAATAAACCCTTCAGGTTGCACCATATATACATCTTCACTAAGATCCCCATTCAAGAAGGCATTGTTGAAGTCAAACTACCTTATTTGCCAGCCTTGAGAGAGTGCAATGGTGAGCATAATTCTCACTGTGGAGGGTTTTACAACTGGGCTAAAAATTTCCCCAAAATCTATTCCTTCTTTTTGATGGAATCCTTTGGCAACTAGTCTTGCCTTATACTTTTGAATTGTTTCATTTGGGTTTCTTTTGATCTTGAAAACCCACTTGCAGCCAATGGGGTTGACATTTGCTGGGGGAGACACTACGGACCATGTAGAGTTCCTCATAAGAGCCTGGTATTCTTCTTGCATTACTTGTTTCCAGTGTGGAGACAGCAAAGCTTGTGCTACAGAGGTAGGTTCTGTTTGCACCAGGTTTCTGTCTATCCCAGTTACTGCAGCAGCATAAGTCTTGGGCTTGATTATACCATTCTTGCTCCTTATTTGCATACTATAGGTGTTAGCCGTTTCTTTTTGGTACTGATATCTGCAAGTGGACTATTGATTTGTGGCTGTTCTGCTATATCAATAGCAATGACAGTAGGCTGGCCAATTGGCTGCATTTCTGGGGAAGGATCAGTGTTACCTGCAGATAAACTAGAACGAACAACAGTAGCAGATGTAGGATATAAAGCAGGATTAGCAATGACAGATGGATGAATGGTAGGAATATAGGGCATGAGTGTGGGTGTAAGAGGGTGAACTTGTGATTTGTGATGCAAAAATAGATGCTGATAAGGAAATTTAGTTTCATTGAATACAACATCTCTAGATATATACAATTTTCCTGTTGGAGACAAACACTTGTAGCCTTGACGATTTGGTGCATAACCAAGGAATAGGCATTTGTGGGATCTAAATGCTAGCTTGTGTGCATTGTAGGGCCTTAGGTTAGGGAAACAACTACAACCAAAGATTTTTAGGGTGGTATAATCTGGTTTATGGTTGAGGAGTAACTCATGAGGTGACTTGTGATTTGTGGTTGGTGATGGGAGCTTATTAATGAGCTGGGTGGCTGTAACAAATGCATCATCCCAGAATGAAATTGGTAATGATGCAGTGGCTAGAAGTGCTAAACCTGTTTCTGTGATGTGTCTGTGTTTTCTCTCTATTCTCCCATTTTGCTGATGGGAGTATGGACATGTGAGCCTATGTATGATACCATTAATGCTAAGAAAATTGGTGAAACTATGTGATAAGTACTCTTTTGCATTATCAATTTGTAGATTCTTAATGTATAGGCCTGTCAGTTTTTCAATCATGAGTTTATATTGTTGAAAGGCTTTGAAAACTTGTGACTTTGACTCCAACAGGTAAATGCATGTGTATCTAGTTGCTGCATCAACAACGGCTACATAATATCTATTGCCAGATTTGGAGAGACTTGGTGCAAGTCCCCATAAATCTGAAACAATTAACTCAAGTGGTTGATAGATGTGTGTGGATGGGTAATGTGGTTGAGAGTGTGCTTTTGCTGAACAACAAGATTCACAAAAAGAACCATCAGCATCATTTTTATTCCTTTGAACTGAGACATTACATTGACAAAGTATCTGATTTACAATTTTGGAGTTGGCATGTCCTAATCTTTTATGCCAAATATCTAAAGAATTACAACTAGTGTGGAAAGCAGCAATTATAGAATTTTCAGCAGATGACACTTTTCTAGGAATTATAGCATTGTCAAATTGATATAGTCCATTCTTATGAGATCCTCAGAGAACAATCTCCTTGCTTACCTAAGATTTAACAAGGTAAAAGTTAGGGTGAAACTCAAAAAAGACATCATTATCTCTTGCAAATTTAGAGACACTAATTAAGTTCTTAGCAATAGATGGCACATGCATGAGATTTTGGAGTTTAAAGAATCTTTTTGAATTTGGGGTGTGAAGAATTGAACTGCCAATATGCTTTATGTCCATACCTGAGCCATTTCCTATCAATACTTGTTCACTGCCATTGTAATCTGAGCTGGATAACAGGTTCTCATGATCATTGGTGAGATGGGGAATGGCTCCCGAATCTGGGTACCATGCACTGTCAGTGAGTGTAGCTGGTCTAGCTATGTAAGCTCTTGGGTTATGGAATGAAGTTGGAGGGGGAGGAGCATGTGGTGCAGCAGTCCTGTTAGGATTAGGAAATCCTTGATCAAAGCGATGGTAACATTGCCACACTGTATGACCCACTTTTCCACACAATTGACATTGTGGTCTCCTTGAATTATTCCATGTCCTTCCTCCTCTGAAGTTTCTACCTCCTCTGCCTTTTATACCACCATATCCCCTTCTTGAGACAAACTGGTTTGGCCCTTGAGCAACATGTGCTTGAACAAGATCAACTTTCTTGAACTTTTCCAGCAATTCCTCTTGAGCCATGAGGAATGCTTCAAGTTCATCCACTGTGAATGGTTCATATCAAGACAATACAGAGGAAATTAGTGGAGTGTACTCTTCAATGAGTCCTTCGAGTATGACTTCAATGTGCTCTTGAGTGGTGATTGGTGAGCCTACAGCAGCCAAAGAATCAACTACTTTCTTGATTTTAAGCAGATAATCTGATGCAGGACCTTCTTTCTTGATCCCTTTCAGTTGAGTTTTCAACTGTCTCACCTTACTTCTGGTGTGAGAGGCAAAGAAATTCTTTACTCTTTCCCAGGTTTGATGAGCAAACTTGCAACCAACCATTCTATTCTTGAAAGTGGAATTCATCAAAGATAGGAGCCAAGAATTGTAGAAAAAGTGGCGGTGGCTGTGCATTTTGCAGCCACCGAATGTTGAAAAATCAAAAAGAGATTACTGTGCACATGCACAGTAATGTGAAATACAGTTGTACCACCGAAATATGCACAGTAACATGCACAGTAACTTTCAAAAATCATCTATAAATAGAGCGTTCAAGCAGACGGTTTTAGCATCCCGAACTGAGAAGCATTTCCTCAGTTGTAAAGGAAGAAGCAGTGTAGGCTTCTTGCAGTGAGAGAAAAATAGAGAGTGTGTGTAAGAAAATTCCAAGAGTGTAGTGTGAGTATACACTGGGGGGTTTTGGATATATTCTCTAGATCTCTGTAATACTACTAATTATAGTAGAAGAGAGTCTCATTGGGGATACACTATATTGTAATTACTCTTTAAATATAGTGGAGTATTTTTCGGAGTTTGGCCCGTGGTTTTTCCCTCAAAATTACAGGAGGGTTTTCCACGTTAAAATATTGGTGTGCAGTTATCTTGATCTATTTTGTTGGTGTGAATAGTAACGAGTACTATTCATAAATAGTGAAGCGGGTCCCACTACATAGTACTATTCACGTGAATAGTGACGTGGGCCCCACTGTAAATTACTATTCACCGTACTCCATTTTTCCGTCTCTTCGATTTGGGCGCGCTTCCGCTCACATCCGAAAAGTGTTTATTACACTTGGGGTGTCCCCGACTCTGATGATACCATAACAAGTGGTATCAGAGCTTTGGATCGATGGGATTTATTCTTAGTATGCTCTGTGGTTGCAGCTTAGTCTGATCTTCCACATCAGAAAAGAGTTTCTCCCTAATACTTGAGGATAACCTTTTGGTTGCTGTTGCTGGAAGACAGTGTTATACTGTGAGAGTGCAGTTTGAAGAGGTTCTGGCTAAGGAAAGACTTGGTATTTAAGCGTGTCCATTGTGACCCACCTCTCTTTCCTGGGAACCCTCTTGGTGCACGGTTTACAGTTGAGTTGCACTATTCCAGTATACGGTTAACAGTATAAGGTTCTGACTAAGATCCAAGATGTCGGTGCCAAAATTTGAAGTGGAGAAATTTGATGGATCCAACGACTTCAGGCTATGGAAACTAAAGTGCAGGCATTGCTAGGTCAGCAAGGTATTGCAGAGACGTTGGAGGACCCAGGGTCATTACCTTATGACAAGAAGAAGGAGATGATGGTCAAAGCACTGAGTACAATACAGTTGAGTCTTGCGGACAATGTTCTGCGAGAAGTCATGGATGAAAAAACCGATTCACTATGGAAGGCTTTGGAAGAAAAATATTACCTCAGAAAGACCTTGTCCAACAAGCTTTATCAGAGAAAGTGACTGTACACATTCAAATATTCAGGAGGAAAATCAATGCAAGAACATATAGATGACTTCAACCGGATGATCTCTGATGTTGGAGCAAATTTGGAATTAAAGTTGAAGATGTTGATCAAGCTATGATCTTGTTGACTTCACTACCTCCGTCTTATGATAATTTCTGTGATACCATACTTTATGGTAGATCCGATATCTCAGTGAAAAATGTCAAAGAATCATTGATGATAAAGGAACATCAGAAGTTAGTAGCCGGATCCAATGTCGAAGGTCCTGCAGATGGATTGTTCGTGAGGAGAGGGCGTAGTCAAGAAAGAGGATCGGGAAGCAAAAGCAAGAGAAGATCAAAGTCCAGAAAGCATAAATCTGTGAAGTGCTTTCATTGTCACCAGACGGGACATATCAGAAGAAATTGCCCAGAGAGAAAGGAGAAATCAGGAGATTCTGCCAACGTAACAATTGAAAGTTCTGAAGATAGTGATGCCGATGCTGGTTCGGCCTTGACAGTATTCACAGGTGACACCGGAAATGGGTGGATCCTGGATTCTGGCGCATCCTTTCACATGACACCTAATCGAAACTTCTTCTCATCCTATAAACAACGGGAGGGAAAAGTTAGATTGGGAGATAATAGAATTATTCCGATTGCTGGTGAAGGAGATGTGCAAGTGAATTTGGATGATGGTACTAAAAGGACGTTTCATGCATGGCATGTACCAGAATTGGGTAGAAATCTGATCTCATTAAGTGCCCTTGACAATCGGGGGTACAAGTTCACTGGAGAGGGTGGCTTCTTGAAGGTATTCAAAGGCTCAATGGTGGTATTGAAAGGAAAGCTGCAGGGCGGGATCTATCTATTGCTAGGAAGCACAGTCGATGGAACCGCTGCTGTTCTATCCTTTGAAAGAAAGGATGATGCTACACGATTGTGGCACATGCGGCTTGGTCATATGAGCGAGAAAGGAATGACCATACTTGCTGGCAAAGGCTTGTTGAAAGGCTCAAGAATCAGAACTTAGTTTCGTGGAAAACGTGTATTTGGAAAGCAGAAACGGCTGAAGTTCAATTCTGGCAAACACAATAGCAAGGGAATATTGGAGTATGTCCACTCGGATGTTTGGGGTCCAGCCCCTGTTAACTCCTTAGGTGAAGCTCGCTATTTTCTTACTCTGATATATGATTATTCCAGAAAAGTCTGGATTTATTTCCTGAAGAAAAAAGAAGAAGTGTTCGACAAATTCAAGCAATGGAAGGCCATGGTCGAGAAGCAAACCGGGCGGTCAGTCAAGAGACTAAGAACTGACAATGGCGGAGAATTTTGCAGCAAAGAATTTGAGGAGTTTTGCAGAAATCTTTGGTATAGTGAGGCACCATCTTGTGCAGGAACACCACAGCAAAATGGAGTTGCAGAACGAATGAACAGAACACTTCTAGAGCGTGCAAGATGCATGCGAATCAACGCAACACTTCCCAAATCATTTTGGGCTGAGGCAGTCAATACAGCTGTATATCTGGTAAACAGATCTCCATCAACTGCTATTAATCTGAAGATTCCACAAGAGGTATGGTCCGGTCGACCCGTAAACTATTCTGATTTAAAGATATTTGGTTGTCCTGCATATGCCCATGTGAATGATGGTAAACTTGAGGCAAGGGCAAGAAGGTGTATATTTCTAGGATATGCACGAGGGGTGAAAGGCTACAAACTGTGGTGTATAGAGAAGGCAAGTTCACCTAAAATCATTGTCGTGAGAGATGTCACTTTTGACGAGGCGACAATGCTAAATCAGAAGAAGGAGTCTAACTTAGATGAGGCAGAGACAGATCATGGTGCTAAGAAGCAGGTGGAGCTAGAGATTGACTGTGGGAAGGTGAAGCAAGAAAATGATATAATGAATCGACCAAGTACTTGAGGATTGCTCAACCAAGTAGAACAACAAGATGAACTCGACTATGAGGAAAGCGGCGAACCAACCAGAGAAGCGAGCCATACAAGATGTTACTCTTGGCAGAGAAAGACGAGAAATCCGTAAACCAAAAAGATATCCTGGATTCTCCGCTTGTGCACTTGACTCATTAGATGCAGATCCTATAGCCTTTGCTTTGGCTATGGCGAATGGTGCAGTTGGAGATGAACCATGTACCTATCGTGATGCAATAGAAAGTAAGGAGTCGAAGGAGTGGCTGATAGCAATGAATGAGGAGATTGAGTCTCTTCAGAAAAATCAGACGTGGGAGCTGGTACAACTTCCAAAGGGGAAAAGAGTAGTTGGCTGTAAATGGGTTTACAAAAGGAAAGAAGGAATCCCTGGCATTGAGCCCCCAAGGTTCAAGGCGAGACTGGTAGCAAAGGGTTATACTCAAAAGGAGGGTGTTGACTTCCATGAAGTATTCTCTCCTGTGGTGAAGCATAGCTCTATTCGGATCCTATTAGCTATTGTAAGTACGTTTGACTTGGAGCTAGAACAACTTGATGTGAAGACTGCGTTCTTACATGGTGAGCTAGAGGAGCAGATCTACATGAGTCAACCAGAGGGGTTTGTAATTTCTGATAAGGAGAACCATGTCTGCCTGTTGAAAAAGTCGTTATATGGCTTGAAACAGTCCCAGAAGCGATGGTACAAAAGGTTTGATGCATTTATGATTGGTCTTTGGATATAGTAGAAACCAATATGATAATTGCATCTATTCTAGGAGCTTCGGATGGTTCAAAGATTTATTTGTTGTTGTATGTAGATGACATGCTAATTGCAGCTCGCAATAAGGCTGAAATTAGTATGTTGAAAACTCAGTTGGGAAAAGAGTTTGAGATGAAGGACTTAGGTGCGGCAAGGAAGATTCTTGGAATGGAAATTCATAGGGAGCGACATAGTGGCAGGTTGTGTTTAACACAACAAAATTATATTATAAAAGTGCTACAACGCTTCAATATGGATCAATCCAAACCAGTTGGCACTCCGTTGGCTGCACATTTTAAGTTATCTTTGAAAGAATGTCCGAGAACTGAGGAAGAGGTGGAGCACATGTCTCATAAACCTTACTCTAGTGCAGTTGGCAGTCTCATGTATGCCATGGTGTGCACTAGACCAGACATTTCACATGCAATGAGTGTGGTAGCGATTTATGAGCAAACCTGGAAAGACACCTTTGGGAAGCTGTGAAATGGATCATGCGGTACCTAAAAAGTTCCACTGATGTCTGTTTGGTATTTGAAGGTCAGAAGAACCGTGGAGTTGTAGGTTATGTAGATTCTGATTATGCAGGTGACTTGGATAAAAGAAGGTCATTGACAGGCTATATCTTCTGATCTTTGGATGTACTATTAGCTGGAAGGCGACATTGCAATCAACAGTGGCATTGTCAACTACTGAAGCTGAGTATATGGCATTGACTGAGGCTGTTAAAGAGAGTATTTGGGTGCACGGTCTTTTGGATAGTTTTGGATTGAATCAACATGTACCAATTGTACATTGTGATAGTCAAAGCGCCATTCATCTGGCTAAAAATCCAGTCTATCATGAAAGGACAAAGCACATTGACGTCAGACTTCATTTTGTCAGAGAATGTATCAATAATGAATCTTTGTTGCAATTCAGAAGATAGCCACAGCTGAGAACCCAGCCGATATGATGACAAAATCATTGCCGATTGACAAGTTTAAGCATTGCTTGGACTTAGTTAATATTTGCAGAGGTTGAAAGCTGTTGCAAAATGCAGCCAAGGTGGAGAATTGTAGAAAAAGTGGCGGTGGCTGTGCATTTTGCAGCCACCGAATGTTGAAAAATCAAAAAGAGATTACTGTGCACATGCACAGTAATGTGAAATACAGTTGTACCACCGAAATATGCACAGTAATATGCACAGTAACTTTCAAAAATCATCTATAAATAGAGCCTTCAAGCAGACGGTTTTAGCATCCCGAACTGAGAAGCATTTCCTCAGTTGTAAAGGAAGAAGCAGTGTAGGCTTCTTGCAGTGAGAGAAAAATAGAGAGTGTGTGTAAGAAAATTCCAAGAGTGTAGTGTGAGTATACACTGGGGGGTTTTGGATATATTCTCTAGATCTCTGTAATACTACTAATTATAGTAGAAGAGAGTCTCATTGGGGATACACTATATTGTAATTACTCTTTAAATATAGTGGAGTATTTTTCGGAGTTTGGCCCGTGGTTTTTCCCTCAAAATTACAGGAGGGTTTTCCACGTTAAAATATTGGTGTGCAGTTATCTTGATCTATTTTGTTGGTGTGAATAGTAACGAGTACTATTCATAAATAGTGAAGCGGGTCCCACTACATAGTACTATTCACGTGAATAGTGATGTGGGCCCCACTGCAAATTACTATTCACCGTACTCCATTTTTCCGTCTCTTCGATTTGGGCGCGCTTCCGCTCACATCCGAAAAGTGTTTATTACACTTGGGGTGTCCCCGACTCTGATGATACCATAACAAGAAATTAGTACCTTATCTTGCTGAATCCAATTCGCATAATCTTCTGATTGAATACCTGCTTCTCTTTCTGCATCAGACTTGAATCTTGGAGGTACTTTGCCAGCTACAAGGTGATCTTCTAGCTTGTGACCTTCAATGGTGGCCAAAGCTAGCTGCTGCCATGTGAGGTAGCTTTCTTCATCTAACCAATCTGCTATTGGGTTAGCAAATGTTCTCAGAGTGAAAACTGGTGCGGAGCCAGTGGTAAACGTATCGGAAATCTCTATGGATCAAAATAGCTCTGATACCATGTAAGGTATCAGGCTAGAGCTTATAAGAGAGCAAAGAGAAACCTAAAGCTAGAGAATGAGCACGTGTGTAAGTTTGAGAATGTGATCTTTCACTGTGATTTCATTACTGAGCAATGAGGTATTTATATTACAAGAGATAACACTGACTTTCTTTCTTAACACAGCATCCCAACGGCTTAACAAACTAACAGCTAAGCTAACACCTTCAACTGACTTAACTAACTTAAGGCTTATCCTTTATCAAAGATAAAGTGCTTTTTTGTTATCCTTGGTTCTAACTGATTTGTGTTAAAAACAAAAAGATCGTATAGTCTGTTTGACTTTAGCTGTCACAAATAATCGAATAGCCTTTTTCTTATAGAAAACTACATAAAATATTGGTAAAAAAAAATTATAAAAAAACTAATAAACTTGCAAATTTTTTTGGGGGCTCAGAATAAGCTTGTAAATTACGGCTGTGAATAGAAAGCCCGACAAAATGCATCTGGTGATGGCCTGTATCAGTGGAAACTCAGGAATGCAAAGCAGTCGCCCATTTTCTTTGGGAGTAAAACTTTTGGTCATTTTCTTTTTATTTTTTGTCAGGTTGCAAATTACTCTTTCAATTTTAGATCTTTTATAACTTTTTTTTTAGTTTTATTTTAATAAATTCCTCGCTGGAAATTTTAAGTAGTTAGTAATTGATTTTTATTTTTGCTAATAGTGTGTGTATATATATATATATATAATGCTTGTCTTTTTTTCACCTATTCCTAATCAAATATACAATTCGTAGCATCGAAAATTAAGTTATAACTAGGCAAAAAATTACAGATCGCTAAAAGATGAATGTTTAAGTAAAATGTTTTATAAAAAAAAATTAAATGTCAAAATCGGAACTTTATTGGGTACTTTGCCAAAGTCTTGGCAGAAGTGGATAATATGCAAATTTTTGGTCTCGAGAGAACCACCGAGACCCAACCCGATTACCAAGAACTCGACTAATTCAACATGTCCCAATTGAAGGTTCTCTTTTAAGGAGAATAGAGGCCTCCTATTGTGGATTTTTTTTTTTTCCCTTTCCATGTCTTGAATCTAAGACCCCTGATTAAGAGACCAACACCAAGATCGTCTCAACCAACCTATGTTGGTGGATAACATGCAATTTATTTTTAAAACTAATTTAATTTAAATATTTAATCTCTTTTTAAGGGTTATAAAGGAGTTCTATGATCAGTTGTGAAAGGAGAAAGGTACAAAGGCAAAATAGAGTTAAGCAAAATGACCTTGGGGAAAATGGACTTAGGATCAATACTCTCTATGGTGCATATCTTACCTATGCTGTATGCAAGAAAAATTCGTCATGTTCTACTAAACAAATTTTGAAATAATCCAAATCAGTGAAATGTCGACCTCAGGTTTTTGCCCCTCTGTATAGTATATGGATTGTTACAGCTAAAGAGGGAACATGGAATTTTATTTATAAATTATTTGAGCAGGTAACACCTTTTTTGTTAAGTTTAATGTGAACTAGGTATATAACAATGAGTACTGCAATTGCTGACAAATGATTGGTTTCCGTAGACATTTGCCTTCTGCCTGGCAAGGAAATTTATCTTGAACTGATGTCAAAAATTAATGTGATTATGTTTAGTCAGAATTTAAACGAGATTAGATGTATGTTTCTATTGATAAGATCAAATTGTAAGTGAGACCAGCACTATTTCGGTTTTGACCAAAAGTTGTGCATGTCTTTGTGTGTTCTCAAACATTTCATTTACAATAATTGTGTATCTTTCCCATTCCCAAGTTAACTCCTAGTAAGCATCATTCTGCTATCCACCTCTTCGGAAATACTTTTCTCCAAATTACATGTATGTTTTCTGAGTACAGAATCCCCACTTTATCATCAAAACATTGGATTTTTTCTTTTTCGGAAAAAAAAAAAGTTTCATTAACAAGAATTATGTCTTCAATCTACAACTTAATATTGTTCTTAAGCTTAACAATACCATGTATAGTAACAAGCGATTATTTAAATAGTGGAAAGAATATGTTTGACAAATCTACAATTGTTCTTCCACAAATCACCCCCCAAAAAAGAAATAACCATCTCAACTTGAATACAGATCTCATGAACCAAATCAAGAGCATAAACATCACAGCTCAGAGCACAGCCAAAGCCTTTGAACCTCGATCAAGGCTACCCCTGCCCTCTCTTCTTCTACCAATCTTCTTCTTATTCTTTAGCTTCATAGCTTCCATTTTACTTCCAAATGGATCCACCCCACCAGATTCTGCCTCCACCAAATGATCTACACTATCCCTACAAGCCCCACTACTTACAAGTATCCTTGTGATCCCAACATAATGTAATGACTCAGCAACCTGCAAAGCAGTGACACCCTTATTAGTCCTAGCCTCAACATCAGCACCTTTCTTCACCAAAACCTCAGTTACATCAGCATGACCAGACTCAACAGCACAATGCAAAGCAGTGTAGCCATCTTCATCTCTGGCATCCACATCAATCCCTTTCTCCAACAACGCGCGAACCGCATCGATCCTCCCCTTGAAACATGCCCTATGCAGAGCCGTCCACCCATTTTGGTCCCTCCCATTGATCACAGCACCATTCTCAAGCAACCTTTGAATCGCCCTCACCTCTCCTTTCCTTGCCGCGGCACACAAACTGTCGCCAAACCTCAACGCATCGAAGATGCACATGTGTCCATTCTCTGCTGCAATATCATATGCAGTTTTGCCTGAATTGTTTCTAACATCTTTGTTTGCACCCTTCTGGAGCAAGAGCTTGACCATATTCTCATCACCTGTATATGCTGCTAAGTGTAGAGGGGTGTCGCCGTCCCTTGTGTTTCTTACATCTGTTCTGGCATTGTTTGCTAGTAAGAGTTTGGCACAATCTCTTCTGTGTTCTTCAACAGCAAGGTGCAGTGCTGTGTTTCCATCTTTTGTAGGTGAGTCAACTTTGGCGCCTTTGAGTAACAACAGCCTCAGAACCTCCAAGTGTCCTTGTTTTGCAGCAAGGTGGATTGGTCCCCATGTGGATGATTCTGATCTCTCTGTGGTGGCCTTGTGTGCTAATAGAAGCTCAGCTATTAAGGCCTCTCCTGAGGATGATGCTGATTCAAGTGGTGTTGAGCCAGAACCATTTTCTGCCTCAATGTCTGGCTCAAATTCTAGAAGCAACTGAACAAGGTCCGGTCTTCCTTGTGAAATAGCCAAATGGAGCAGTGTGTGGCCATTTGGTTCTACTGAATCAACAGCTTTCCATGAAGGGTCACTTCTTTCCAGCACTTCCCTTATCTCATCCATGGAACCATTTGCAACAAGCTGAGCAAGAATTGGTGACCCTACAAACATGATCTTGATGCCGCTGTCGATGAAGACCTGCTTCTTCTTTGTGGTGAACCAGTCACTGGGGACAGCATCAAACATTGAGGAAGGTTCCTTTGTTGCTGCACCTGGAACAACAACACTGTGGAGGAGGAAAGTGTCCTCTGAGTGAGGGAAAGAGTGTGGGAGAGAAGACCCTTGTGGGAGATGGTAAACTATCTCCACTGTGATTGTGGCCAAATGAGATATGATCCCTGATTGAGGCTTCACTGTGTAACGTGTCTTGATCAGTGGCTGAAGCCTGAAGGCCACTGGCATGGTATACATAACATTGCGCAAGGTCACCTGGCCATAACATTTTTGACCTTGTTCAACCCTTATTTGGACTATGTTTGATGGGTCTAGTCTTATGAGCCTATCCATGATTCCAGTGCTCTCGGGTTTGAGCCCTTCGTGGCAAGAGAGTTATGTCCTTATGGAATCTCAAATGCTCGAAAAGAATTGCCACCTGAATGAAGATACGTGTGCGAAAACAAAAAAGAACAACTCACTCTTTACGATATCTATGTTTTAATGAAACATACATTCCAGGTGGGTTTTGAAGGGAAAGGAAGTGAAGAAGATTTGGTGGCTGTGCTTGAAATTTTAAGGAAGAGGGAAATTGAAGAAAGAGAGAGAGGGTTCTTTTACATTGGCCGGCTCTAGTACAAGACAGTGCCAAGTGTGGGGTGTAGAAAACAATGGTGACTTGTTCTATTCGGCGTCTGAAACTGCATAACAAGTAAAACACAGTTGGATAATGTCAAAGGGGCCGAAACCAATCTGTGTTATTCTGCTGCGCATCACTATCAGTGTAAAGGGTGCCAATTGTTGTCAAATGATGCCCTTTTTTTTAAAACAAGAAGACGAGAACTGTGACGCTTGGTGATGATATTGTATTATATATATAGCTCTTTGTTGCCTCCAGGGTGTATAAAATTGTAATGCTGTTGTGATGCCCTTTTCTTTCTCCCACCTTGTTTTCTATGAATTCTGATTGGAAAAATTACATTGTTTATGAGATTTGGTGTAATCAAAATCATGGTGGTATAATATTTGGTTTGGCCATTTGGGAAAACATTTCAGTGTCACAAAACAAAACAAGAAACATCAGAGTGTTTTTTATACCAAGTCTGAGTGCGCAAGGAAGAGGTTTGGGATACATTCGTTTAATTGGCCAAATACAGTGACACCTTTGAATAATTAATTAATTAATTACTGTAATGTTTCTTTCTTCTCAGTAGTTGATTTTGTTTATTCTCTATGATGGACCAAGCAGCCAAAATTTAAACTATGGTCCCTTGTAAGTACTTGGAATTTTGCACTGTCATACCGTCATTCATTATTAGATTTGGGAGCACCAAACCAGAGAGTCATTATCTTCTGTACTCAGATTCATATTTTTGGACTGAAATCATGTTGATCAGTTCCTAATTTTTGGGGTAAAAACATGATCAGTTCTACCTCTAATACTCTATATTAGGGGTGTTATTTAAACACTAAAAAATTATGTCAATTGACACTTACTTTAAAATTATTAGATATGATGGTGGTCTTCACACACTCAATCCATCAAATAATATTTTTTATTATATATTAAGGTAGAAGTGGTAGAAGATTAGCCAGAAGGATAAACACAACTATTCTATTCAAAAAAATTATTTGTTAAAAATAATGGAATCAAGCGTCACCTCGTTTAAAACAGTTGGCACCTCACCCCGTCCTTTCCCAGTTTCCTCCATGCCCCTGTTGGTCTGTTACATTGCTTTTGTTTGATGCGAGGTCCAATCGGCTTCAATTATAAACGGTCTTGTTCCCTTCTGAAAACGAACGCAACTATTATTGGGATCGACATATAGTTAGTCATAGTACGAAGAAGCCACGTAACAACGAAGTGTCACTTTGTAATAAATATGTCTGAAGAATAACGGCTAAGAATATTAGCAATTATTGTCTTTTGTAATAGGAGAAAAGAGTTACGTAGCATAATGAGTTGTGACTCTAGGATATGAGTTGTAAACTCTACTCTGTCTCCGTGTAACTCGTAGAGTAGAGTTCGTGTCATGAAAAACCAGTGTTATCAGAAGACTTCCTTTGTTGATAAAATGGAAGTTTCATGGTATTATAAATCATTCGAAGTTTGCAATTAAAATTTCCCTTTTGTGTTATGACCCCAATAAAGTTGTCTTCGAGAAAGAAATGAGAGACAATTCACCCTCTAGTCCTGTGCAGGAAAGTCTTTAATAGCCTGCATTAGTGCATGCCTTTTATGATGATCCTTAAACAATCAAACTAACCTCAAAGAAAAACAATTTTAATCCTATTTTCACCCACGAATTCTTCTATCAAATATTTGTAACTACTAAGAATACAACTATTTGCTTAACTGGGCTGACAAGTGTTTACCATCAACTTGGGCTTGACCAATTAGTTTGTTACGCTTGCAAACTCGGTGGACTACTAACCCATCGTTTTGGTCATTTTTTTTTTTTTTGGTATTTTGAAAAATAGGGGTTTTATGAAAATAAAATAAAAGACATATGATATTACAAGAATGAGCTCGGTTAGAATTGTTTACATATATGTCCTGATTTTATATAATGGAAGTCGACCATAAACGAATTTTACAAGAAGCAGAAGTCGACTATACACGATTTCCTCTTCCCAATGCCAGTCAAGCCTGGTACTCTTTGCGCCTCTCTGCTGGTGACAGTGCTATGAGAGAAGTCAACTATACCCGAAAATATCATCACATTGAAGTCGACCATAGTCGACTTTTTCTCTGAACCAAAGTCGACTATACACGTCTTTACAAATGTGTCAGAAGGCTCAAGAGTCAATTGCAGTTGACTTCCAAAGTCTATTGTGGTCAACTTTGATTGTCCATTTGCCAATAAATGGAGATGTTTGTGGACGACTTCATGCACACGAAGCTCGCGCAAAGGAGAAGAAAAATGGGGGAGGAGCTGAAGGCCTGAAGCAAAGTTGGAGGCAGAAGAAGGTTGAGCGGTAGCTATGGCTCTGCAGCGTCTTAATTTGGTTGATCACATTGCAGGCAAATTAGCAGTACAGGTATGTATTTAGTTGATAAATTTTTTTATTATATTTTATGTTGCCATTTATAATTTTATTATTATTTAGAATATATTTCCTTTTAAATTTTTTGTAAGGTGTATGCATAATTAGTTTTATTGTAGTTTTTATATAAGTTAGCTAGTTTATGAAAAGTAATGAATATGGTCGAGTTTTTAAATTTATGTCAATTTTATGGTTATTTTGTGGAATTGATAATGTATCTGTTTAGTTTGTCAGTAAGTAAGAAGAAATTTGTTGGAGTGCTATATTATATAGTAGCTGTTTTGAGTATATTAATTTTTTTTGTAATAAATAAATTGAATTTGAATAAGTTTAAATGTAGTTTTGTGCAGTAATTTTTGTTAATTGTAAAGCTCCCTTTTATTAAATTAAGTTTATTTATTTTAGTTTAATATTTGGTATATGGTTGGCTTTGATAATGTGTAGGATGTATATAGTGGCAGTGAAATTTATTTTTTATTTGGTTAAGAAATTAAGAAATGAATAATTAACTACACTGGAAAATGATAAGTAAGTGTAATTGTCATTATTCTTGAAGTGATTGAATGGTAAATTTAAACATTTTAATTAGTATGATTTTAGTGTAATTTATTGATGTAAATAGTAGCTTTTTTGAGTATATTAATATTTGTTGTAATAAATAAATAATTCAAGTGTTAAGTAAGAGAACCTTTACTTTGGCCTTGGCAAACTTCAATAAGTTTAAATTTATTTTGTGTTGAATTTATTGTGGAGGATTTTTTATTTACTTTCAATTCGAATGTAGTAATTTTTGTTATTGTAAAGCTCCTTTTCATTATCTTAATGTTATTTATTTTAGTTTCATATTTGTAGGATTTATAGTGCCAGTGAAATTTATTTTTAATTTTGTTAAGAAATTAATAAATGAATGATAAATTAAAACTAAATTGGAAAAAATGATAAGTTAGTGTAATTGTCATAATTCTTGAAGTGATTGAATGGTATTTTTACACATTTTAATTAGTATGGTTTTACTGTACTTTATTGATGTAAATAGTGGCTATATTGAGTATAGCAATATTGGTTGTAATAAATAAATAATTCTAGTGTTAGATAAGAGAACCTTTAGTTTACGTTGACGAATTTCAATAAATTTAAATTTAGTTTTGTGTTGAATTTATTGGGGGAATTTTTATTTACTTGCGATTCAAATGTAGTAATTTTTCCTATTGTAAAGCTCCCTTTCATTATCTTAATCTTATTTATTTTAGTTTCATGTTTGGTGTATGATTGGCTTTGATAATTTGTTTTGTAGCATTTATAGTGCAAGTAAAATTAGTTGACAAAATAAGAAATGAAAAAGAAATTAAAACGAAAGTGCGAAAAGATGATAAGTTAGTGTAGTTGTCATTATTCTCGAAGTGCTTGAATGGGTTTATTGTGATTTTAAATTCAATTGTATATATCAAGAAAATGTTAAGTAATATATTTTAATGTGGTTTATATTTATTTTATGTTCAGTTTGTAGGATTTAACAATGTCTTATATATATTTATATTTTATGATATAGGATACTCGGATTTTAAGAGCTAGACGTTGTAATATGATGGTTGAACCAGATCCAAGGTTGGAACCTTTTCTCAGACAGGCTGGGTTTTGGTATGTTGCTCAGATGGTCCCAGTATATGAAGTATATGATTGTGACAGGGCGCTCATCAGTGCACTCGTGGAGCATTGGAGGCCAGAGATACACACTTTCCATTTTCCGTACGGAGAATGTACGGTCACTTTGGAGGATGTTGTGTTTCAACTGGGTTTACGTGTTGATGGGCTTCCTATGAGTAGCTGCATAGGAGCATGGGAGAAATTTTATGATCGGGACATATGGGCGTTGTGTACAGATTTGCTGGGAGTGGTTCCAGAGGAGAAAGACATAAAAGGATTCTTCATAAATCTACAGTGGTTCATAGATACCTTTGAAACATTGCCAGATGATGCTGATGAGTAGACAATTATCCGATACACCAAAGCGTACATAATGATTCTATTTGGTGGGGTAAAATTATAAATTTAAGAGTGATATTATTATAATAAAATAAATTATTAATTTTTATTTTCTGCCTTTGCATCTCCTTCATCCTCTCTCTCCCCTTCTAGTCCTCCACCTTTGTGCCCCCAACTCCTCCTACAGAACCACATTGCTACCGTCTTTTTCAAGCACAAACCTCACCATTTTCTTCAAGCTCACACCTAAGTTCAGTCAACAAAATTAGTGTTAGGGTTGTGACCAATTTGTAAGAGAGGAAAAAAAATGTTCTTTCAACAAAATCGTGCAAGTTGGTCCGTGGGTTCCTTTTTCACACATTCATCACTACTTGTTGTCAAGGCTTTATTCCTTTTGTCAAATTTGCACAAGTCTAATTACCTCAATTACACCAAGGGTCTTGACATTAGGGCTCCATTTCGGATCTCTATTATTGCTGTTCAAAGCTTTGGAAGAAGGTCAGTCATCATTACAATGTTCATCTTCTCCAAAACCCCCATCGTCGGATTGTGATAGCTTCGAACATGGGACGATGGTCGTTGAAGGCAAGGTTAAGGTGGGTGAATCTTGCATGAGGAACGCCACATGTGATTGAGGTCGGGGGGTTTCGAGGGACGTGTAGCGGTGGCAACTGTGGGAGGTTGAGGTTAAGGTGGATAATTTCACCGCAACTATAATCATAGAGAATGACGTCATGTTCTTGAGTTTCATGAGTGATGAGTAACCCCAAGTCACTGTATTATGTTGATTTTTGGTTGTTAACACAAAAATTAACTTTATTTTATTTGTAGGTGAAACTGGAATTATGAAAATTTAATTTTAAACTTTGTGGGTCAAATTTATAATTTTAAGTCTATTCAAAAGTAACACATATAAATCGTTGGATATCTTTTTCAATTAACTATATTTTTAGACCACTTAAACCCAAACTCACTTTTCTTACCATAAAATCTGCCATAGTTTGCATGAGATGACAGGCAAGTTCTACGGTAGGAAAGGATGAGTTTGGGACCATGTGGTCTCTGAATTTCAATCATTAAAATATTATCCACCAATTGAGATTAAAGATTCTTTTAAAAAGAAAAGATTATATAATATAATATATTCATATTTTATTATTTATTAAGATTAACATTGCCTGTTTTACCTCTTTATACTTCCACCTCCTTCTCCTTCAACACCTCTGCCAAGCCTCTCACACTCCCGCCACCGCCACCTCACCCGCCACTCTTACTTCGTCCAGGATGTCATCCTCTCCTTCGACGGCCAGTTTGTCCTCTCCGGCTCCTAGGATGGCAAGCTCCACCTCTAGGACCTCTCCGCCTGCCCCTCCGCCCGCCGCTGGCACCTCCGCCCACCGTTTTGTCGGCCACACCAAGGAACAAAGGACACCCAAACAAGCTGAACGACCAGATCTTCGGTGCCGTCCTCGACGCCTGCTTGGATTAGGACCCCGACAGCAAGGTCACCTGTGAGGCCATAAAGACCAACATGGTCATGGTCTTCGACGAGATCACCACAAAAGCCAACATTGACTATGAGAAGATTGTCCACAATACCTGCAAGAACATCGGGTTCGTCTCCGATGATGTCCGCCTTGACGCCGACAACTGCAAATTCCTCGTGAACATAGAACAGCAGAGCCCTGACATCGCTCAGGGCGTGCACGGCCACCTCACAAAGTGGCTTGAAGAGGCTGGTGCCGGTGACCAAGGTCACATATTTGGGTATGCAACCGATGAGACCCTTAAGCTAATGCCATTGAGCCATGTCCTTGCAACCAAGCTTGGTGCCTGTCTCACTAAGGTGAGGAAAAATGACACTTGCCCTTGGTTGAGGCCTGATGGCAAGACCCAAGTCACTATCGAGTATTACAATGACAAGTATGCCATGGTCCCAATCCGTCAAGGTCTGGAACCTTACCAACTGCAAGCTCAAGAACACCTTTGCCAGCCATTCTGGCTATGTCAACACCGTTGCTGTCTCCCCTGATGGCTCCCTCCATGCCAGCGGTGGCAAGGATAGGGTCATCCTGCTCAGGGAAGAGAGTAGGAGGGGAGGGGGCTTGCAGCACGCCCCGGGGGGAAAAGAGAGGGTGGGGAGAGGAAAGTTGGGAAAAAAAGGATAAATTTATAATTTTAGTACTTATTTTTATTATAATAATATTAGAGAGCATATGATTCCAATCTCATCTTTATTCACTGTAGAACTTGTCGAGATGATAACCACGAGAGGAAACAAAGTTAAAACCTCATTATTTACCTCATTATTTTTGTTTTAAAGTGAGTCAATAACTCAAAGAAAACCTCCCACCCCCTAAACTATCAATTTATCTTCTAAAACTTATTTAAATTTTTATTTGAAAAATAAATATTTAATTTATATCAATCATTTTTAAAATTTTGAACTGGTTAAATGTAAACTATTTAAATTTGTATAAATAAATAAATAAATAAGAGTGAATAATTCAGTCCGGATAATCCGTAATGCTTGAAAACTAACTGAGACTCACTTCTATATCATTATTTTGAAATAAAAGGAATATTTTATTAAAAATAAATAGAAAAAACTTAAATTTTTTTAATTATAACTTTTATCATCTAAAAGATTCTTTTTATAAAATAAAAAATATTTTAATATTGCTTTCAACACAAGAATAACTTTTACATTATAAAAAGAATCTAATTTTAAAAATCAATTCAAAAAATTTATTCTTAAAACTCATACAAACCCGAACTCAATCACTAATTAATTTTGCTGGGCAGTGGGCCAACCGACATTGCAACAAACAGCAGTATGAAACAAGGAAGACGATAGAGGAAAACAAGGTCTCCAAATTGGAGCATTGCAGGAGCATGAAACAAGGAAGCGAAAGATTTTCTAATAATTGATGTAAAGCCTCAATAATTTACAACATCTTTACATTACCGTGCAACTTAAATTTTTTCAAACATGGATAATGATGATAACTAGAACCAACAGTTACAACGGATCAAGATCCAATAATTCGAAGGCCAAATTAAAAAAAATCCACACACACCCTTGACTCTAATGGGTTCTCCACCTCTTCAGTTCTCTGGCTGTAGTTCTGTTTCTGCATGATGCTTCCCTCACCTTTCAATGGGTTCCTCCTCAAAGCTGCAGCACATGATGAAGCAGCTATGGTGGAAGACGAAGGAGGATATGCTGCTAGTAGAGCCGCAGCATCCCACTCATGATGATTCCTAACAAGTTCTGAAAATAGGAGTATAAGTGAAGCCATTATTAGCTGGGGATGATACTCAAGATCCAAGAGGAACAAAAGCAAGTTTCTTGTTTTATGTAGTGATGGGTCAAGAAAATATGTCAAAACTTTATATAGAGAGAAGAAACTATTGATAGGTTTGAGTTTGAAAGAGGTCATGGCATGGATTCAATTTGTTTCCAGTAGCTGTGGCCTGTTGTTTATTGTGAGTCTGAGTCAGGGTCAGGGTCAGAGTGGGGTCAGAGCAAAACAAGGGGTTTTTTTGTGGGTTGTAGCCGCTGATTTCATTTACCCTGTCCGTCTCCGTTGCTTGGTTTTTTATTGTTCGTTGTTTTGCGGAAAGGCAAGAGTCAACGCTGAAAATAAAATGAAACAATAATGAAAAGCCAATCGTTTTATAAAAGAGTCATTTTGTGGCTTTAATTAAGGGGACTGATTATTACTTCCACTGGCGATTCCGAGTGCCCGAGCTCAACGAGAGTTTTGTTTGTTTAGGGTTGAAAGTTAATAAGTTGGGTCGACTTGGGCAAAATTTATGCTCATCTCATTTTCTTTTTTGCTTAATGATCAAGGGTATTTACAGTTGATTATAGTGATTAATTTCTGTGCTGACTTGTAAACACCTCGATGGTATGCCCATCTCGTTAATATTAAGCTAGGCTCACAACTCAGTTAATTAATAATTGAGCCTAAAATTTAAGTTTAAGCTTGATTTGCTAAAATTTTATTGAGTTCAAGGTGGCTCATTTACATATGGATTTAATCTTTTAGCTTAATAGGTTACACATTTTACTATAAATACATAGCTTATTTTCAACATAATTTAATGACCATAAATATGATCTGAAAAATTACCAAGTTACTTCAATTGTTCATAATTAACACACCATAATACATACAATATAATGATAAATACATACTTATAACACAATATATATTTAAAATATGTAATACATAACATTATATTTATATATATTAAAATAACAAAATGTGATATTTATACATACGTGAATATCAAGTCAATTTATGAATTCACGAGTCAAACGTAATGAAATTCACACTCAACATGTTTAATAAATGAACTCAAATCATTAGCTTGAACTTGGTTCATGAGCTCACGAGCTCAATTTATAGAGCTGTTAATGATTCAAGTTGAAAATAGTTCACAAGTTGGCTCGACTCGCTTCTAGTCTTATTTTGTTGATGTGTAAACGCTTTCAAACAATTAATTGAAACTATTAGCATATCTAGTATTTTTGTTAAAATATTTTATTTATTAAAATAACAGATGTTTTTTAAAGTTTCAATGCACTCAATAACTTTATTTAATATTTTTATTTTTAGTTAGAATTTAATTTTAATATATCGATAATATAAAATATTTTTACACTATTATCCAATTAAATTTTTTTATTCGCATGACTTTGCAAATAGTGGGTTAAAAAGACAACTATCATAACCCATGTGACAATACATAATTGGATGATTTTGATAAAAACTTTTAGATCATATGTGTATTTTGCTTTAGTCCATGAAATTAAAAAAAAAAAGTGTCCATTTAATCCTTGAAATTATAAAAATTGATTCAAATTAGTTCATATACTAATATTTGCATGAACTAATTGGAACCACTAAAAAATTAATTTGAATCATTTTTTATCATTTTAGGGGCTAAATTGATTTTTTTTTATTTTAGTGAATAAAATAAAGCATGCATATAATTTTAGGAATCAAAGTGAAGTTTTACTCTATTTATTAATGAATTATTTGGAGTAATATTTAATTTTCTGTGTTAAGACTATTTTAACTGCTTAAAAACATTAAACAATTTTAAATTGAGTTAAAAAAAATTAAAAAGTTGGTGTTGTTTTATTTTATTTTATTGGCTGAAGGCTCATGTTTTTTTAATATTATTATTTGGTCAGAAGCTCACGTAAATACAACTGAAGGAAAAAAAAAATAAAAAAACCACCCATTAATATAACTGAAAGAAAGATCCCTAATCCCTCCAGAGGTGGCAAATTGGAGAAAAACCTTTAGAGGCCCATGTTTTCACTTGCCCAAGCAATGTAATGAAGCAATCCGTGTTGGATTTTTTATGCCGCGGATCCCAAAGACTAACCCAAACAGTAACAAAGAAAGAAAGAAAGAAATCTCATGGGCGGTGCTGTGTTTCGTGAAACTGACAAACTGTGCAACAAACCATCGATTCCTTGCGGCGGCTCTTGCGGGCAAAAGCCGACGAAGTCAAGGCTAGGATATCATCTATTATTTGTTAATTTGGAGAGCGTTTCGATACTTTTTTTTTTTTTGGGAAAAAAGGATTAATTAAAACGAGTGTAAAAGTTAATTATTTTTTAGATATTTTTATTTAAAAGATGATTGATTTCCGGAAAAAAAGATATATTTATATGATTAAATTTTGATACACTGATAATGTAAAAAAATCCAATCAAATCTCTTATTTTGTATGACTTCATGATTAGATAAATGTGTGAAATTTTTTTAGCATATTCCAATTAAATCATATTTATAATTATATTGACTACTTATAAGCATATATGTTATTAAGATAAATTTTGGAAGCATTTTGTTGCAAAAAAATAAAAGATAGATAACTTTTAAAAAAAAAATTTAATAATGATGACGATTACAGTCTAAAACAATTAAAGCGAACGGAGAAATTTCTTAAAGTATATGTACTATTTGACAAAGATGCCGGAATAAAATATCATCTATGTTGACGGGAATTTTGCTCATTTGTTCAACATTCTGCTTTATACATCTCCATAGATTGGGTTCGTTTTTCAGGTTCTTCTCATTGGTTGATGGTGTATCTCTGTGAGCATTTGATGAACTCTAATCCAAGTCTGATCTTAGACTGAGATGAACATTCCTTTCAATCTAAATTTTTAGTAATACAAAAATTATCTCATTTATTTGTAAAACTAAAAATTATACTTAGCTTGGGAATAAAAGTCTTTTAATGGTCTTAAATTTTTTATATTTTTACTTTTTAAGTTTCGTCAAAGAATTCGATATGTGGCAAACAAATCATTTGTCCTCATCCTTTTT
This sequence comes from Dalbergia cultrata, assembly GCA_031216105.1. Lineage (NCBI taxonomy): Eukaryota > Viridiplantae > Streptophyta > Magnoliopsida > Fabales > Fabaceae > Dalbergia > Dalbergia cultrata. The sequence continues at coordinate 19,741,967 of CM062353.1, read as the reverse complement.
TAGAAAATTCTGTGGATCTATGTTTTGGACTGAACGACGAGCATGAGTTAAGGGTATAAGCCTGGAAGCATAAATTGCAATTGAGAGTCAACCCGCAGATAGAGCCAGTTTAATTTGCTGCAACCCACGCTGACTTGGGATCTTAAAAATATGTTCAGACTCTGACCACCAAAAACTGAGGTTTCGACTGCAACCCACAAAAGAAAAACAGTAGCTTTGGATCCATCACTTCATAATTTTACTACCACACATTAAGGATCACGATTAAATATGTGTTTGGATTAGAGTTTACAAATGGGGTTCGCACCAACTTGATTTTGTTAAAATTGATTTTGATAAAAAATGGGTTGGTGTCAACGTGAGTTATGTTTGAAAACTTTGTCTTACAAGTGATTATGATAAAATAAATATTGATTGGATAATAATGATTAAAATCACTTTTGAAAGTTGTTGGTTTATGTGTCCTTGAATGATGATGACAAAACACCTTGAAGTAATTATGTTAATAAAGTTAGAATAAATTATACCCGTTGAGCTTTCTAATTGCTTATTGAAGTGTTTCATATTTGATTTTTGAAATTAGTTCAAATGTGTTGATGTATTCAGTTTTGAGAAAACCAAAAATGAAAGCTGGCACTATTATTGTATTTGTGCAAGAAGCAGGAAAAGGAAAAAGAGTGCAGAGAGTGTTTGCCGAGAATGAAAACCTTGTGTCTAATGACACTTTGCTTGCTGAAGTGTATAAATAATTGTGTGCTGGTATCTTGTTAACAATTCAGAAGCTACAAGTCAAAGAAACTCTCTCTCTCTCTCTCATGTCCAACGTTCATTTCCCTTCTGGTTACAAGTTGGAAGTGCACAACTACTAAGGCAAAAAGGAAGAACAGCCTTCATCACCAAAATAGAAGGACTATATCAAAAATGAAATATTACAGGAGAAAGAGACAAGCTTTTGCTCTCCAAGCTTCCAACGGTCAAAACTACTCTCACCCCCCTTATAAAGGTGAGCTTGGAACTTGGAAGACATGAAACATCAAGAGGAAAATTTCAGAAATCAAGTGCTATACTGCTGCAACCTTCAAATTTGAAATTAGAGACATAGGCATTTTTCTCTTCCTCTCTCAGTTTGCTATATTAGTTTTTATTTTATTCTAAGAGAAGTCCCTTTAGAAAGCTGTTATATTGAGAGATATATTTCTAGTGAGAGAAACAACAAATTGTAATCAAACACTATTACCGTAAAGGTTTACCTTGTGAAGGTAAATTGATTGATTGAGCTTAGAGAGACTGATTGAAAATACTATTTGGGTTGAGTTTAGAGAGGTTTATTGAAAAGACTACTTGGATAAAGCTTGGAGAAAATTGAATAAAAGAATACTCAATATTTGTACTTGTTGTACAATTGATAGTGGATGCACTCACCTGGAGGATGAGGACTAGATGTAGGATCTAAGTTGAAAATTCGAACCAGTATAAATACCTGTGTTAATCTCTCTATCTCCTTTTCCTCGTATTGCATATTAGTCTTTCTATTATCTTTGATATGTTTTATTAAGCTGACTTCAAAAATGATTTAATCAAGTGTTCTCATAAATTGTTTATTGAAATAACTTGTATTACTGAATCAGATTTGCTTTTCATTGTTTTACCAATATAAGGTTCATTGAGATATTTCACAAATTGAGTTCGTGGACAACATCGATTTTTTTTTAAGGGAGCATTGACTATTTTGAACACTGAAACTCAGCATTATTAACTAGTTCATATTATAAGTCATTACTGTTTAAATTCATGACAAAATCTCCTGCAATGACAGGAGATATTTGACTAAAAAGTGTGTTAAGCATGCAGAAAATTTTTTAGGAATACTTAATTCAACCCCTTCTTAAATACTCTGATACCATCAGAATTATAATTAAAAAAGGGCATGAATTTTATCTTATACTTTTAATATTATTAATTTGTTTCTTTTTTATTTTAAGTTGTTTGAATAGACTAATTGACATTGTTGTAAAGAAAACAATATTAAATATCATTTAATAAACAATTAAATATTGTAAATATTTAATTTAATCATTATGTATAAAATTATTTAAGAAATCGAAAGAGACACACATTAAATTAAATAAAAATTACGAGTTTATTTTTTTGGTACATAAAAGTTTAGGCGGGAATAACTTTCAGTAAAAATTATTTTAATTGTTAAATTTATCATGCATTATAGAAAATATTTTTAGATATATTATTAAATAAAATATGAAATATGTACATAATATTATTTAATAGCCTCGAGTTATCAACATTGAATAGACTCAATGTACTTTCATTATTGATGAATAGAGAAAGTGAAAAATTGAACATGGAAGCAACTATTGGTGGCTTTTACTTGAACCAAGGTTTGGGAGTAGAATTGATTTTACCAACTGGTAACCAAACATACTTTTTTTTCCTTCAAAATCATGTTGGAGGTATGTTGAACATGGATTTGGCCTTCCAAACGCCAATCCAAACACATGCTAAATACTTAAATCCTTCTAACAGGGTGAGTGAAACCACGGTTCCTAGCGTGGGGAAAAAAAGATTATTCTTAATTCACTCTTGAAGGAGGATCCAATCCCATTGAGACCGCTAATCCTTTTCATGACATTTTTTCGATAATCCTTTCATTTTTCAGATCATTTGTCCTTATTTCTTCCAGATTTTTTCACCTTTCCATTAATGAATGGTACATTTGATACCATGACCACAAAAAAAAAAAAAAAAAAAAAAAAATTGCAATCCTCCTTCTGCCTCTAATCATGGTTGACAAGTGTTTTTTCGTAGCAGGTGTCTAGATCGTGAGCACATATGCATTTGGGTTCTTGCGGTTGCAAATAACAATTAACCTCCTGAATCAAAAGATTGGTCCCGGGTTTGATGAGAGATCGATAACCTCTATAAGTAGATTATGGTTGGGTTTAGCCTCTTTTTTTTTTTTTTCCTTTTTTTATGCAGAAAGTCTCTCTCTATAATGTTCGTTTGTGTTATACATAAAGACTGGTGTATTGATGGTACCACAGAGTAAGCTTAGAAATCATATCCTCTTGTTTAGTAAGCAAGAAGTCACCGTTTTCAGATTGCCATGTTTTTGTTAACTTCATGTCTACTGATGCAATGTGATTGTTGATTGTAGGTTAGCATCCCGCCTTACCATGGCCTATATGATCGAGGTTGGAGTCAAATTGAACCATGACACTTGGTAATGTGTTTATGTAAAAAGAGTTGCATCCTAACAGCTATGACTTTTTAATTAGTGGTAAGTGCTTAATCCAACAAGTGATATTAGAGTCAAGGTCATGGTTCGATTTTTGAAAAGGCAAGGATTGCTAGCAAGTATTGGGAGGGAGGTGTTGGTTGGAGACCAACATTCTACCTTGGCAAGGCTAGGTGATCAAAGTCAGATCAGGTTGGAGGCCCAATTCCTGAAAAGGCACGACTTGCATATGATAGATGTTTAGAAAGGAATTGTTGGTAGTGGGTCAAAATTCTGCCTTGACAAGACCTGTGTGGATCATAGTTAAATCGGACCATGGCATTTGATAATTGACCTAAATAAAAAGAATTGTACCTCAACTAAAAGTTATATCTTTTGTCTTAATGGTAAGTGTTCAATCCAATAGTGATTAAATGTAGTTTTAATAATCCCTTTAAAACTAATGTCCTCTCGCCCTTGTTGTCTTGTATACCTAAGGTGTGATGTGATATTGTCTACATATTGTGATATTTAATCAATGGATCTTCGTTGACTCAAAAAAAAAAAAAAAAAAAAGCAGAAGAAGAAGAAAAGGAAATTATGACAAAAAAAAAAGAAAGGAAAAAATTATATAGATGCAAAATATTATTTATTTTTAATTTTAATAATTATTTATTAATTTAATGAAATGTAAACATTAAAGATTATATAAAGTATTTGAATATTTTTAACTGGTATTTTTATTATATGCTTTATAAAAATAGAAAATCATATTACAATATTAATATTTATTAGTTATTTAAAAGTAATGGAATGAAGTGAAATTTTTTAGTAAGAATGAGATGGAGTGCAGTTTAACTAGACCTCAACTGTAGTTTGAACTATTTACTCAATTTTTTTAATATTTTTTTATCTCGCGACATAGTATACGCTGAGTAACATTTTTTATTCAAATTGTGAGCTTAAATTACCTAGTGTCCTGTAAAACAGAACGTTTATATTCAGGGGTGGAGTGTGATTGCCACGCCAAAATTTTTATTTTGTTATATAGATTTATATCTTTATATATATTTGGTCTCCCTGAAAGTTTTTATATGTTGGCTAGAGGAATTTACAGGATAATATGTTATTATTTTTAGGAAAAATTAGATAAATGTTATATCTTAATAATTCAATTTTATTATCCATTCTCATTTTTTAAATTGTTTATTTCTATCCAAATCTGTAAATACAATTTAAATATTTGAGATAAATTGTTTTAAATATTTTACTTAGTCATATATTTAAATATTATAATAAATAAAACGTTGTGTTTATATTTGTTTCTGCATTTTTTTATTGGAATACATTTTTTCTTCTAGAATAAATCTATTTTTAATTGTTGACAAATATAACATCAAATAAATTCTCTTTCAAGCAAATAAAGAACATCATTTCATGATTTGTCGCTTGTACTAGTACAGCACAAGCTAATCTGTTCCTAGTATTTTCGGATGATTTATAAGATAAATTGAATTTTATTGATTGATAATAGTTCAAATTAATAGCTAACAGATAGAGAGCCTATACCCAAAAAATATACAACTAGAATAAATTTTTTTATCAAAATATTAAAACTAACTTATTCTATATATTTATTTAATTGTTAGGACTTTAAAACGTATTTTTTTCTAAAAATTATAAAACTAATATTATATTTTACATATATATTATCTTTTAAGAAATGGCCTTGCTCCTTCCCCATTATTAGCAATATAATATAATAAATATTCAATTAGTTTTAAAATGGTGAATCGAAATCAAATCAATTTAAATGAAAATACGAAACAAAAACTACCAATTTAAACCTCTTTGTTTCTTAAACTTTTTTTTTTAAAAAAAAAACCAATTAATTTAGTTCATTTTCATAAAAAATTAAATACTAAAATTATTGTACGGCCAAATCCAATATACATGGAAAACATATGAACGAGATTCGCCCGTGCATATTAACGTCAACTAGGCAGATGAAAAATCTGATTAAAGCCGTGGACCAAATGTTGAAACTTGAAATAAGCAGTACACTGATAAAAACAAACAAGTAATAGCAGAAATCTTTATTTCATTATATAAAATATACAACCAAACAAAACCACAGCAGTGGGGCTTTACAATCCGGGAGCCTACCCGCAAACTATAACACTCGAATTAGCAACGAGAAACACACATAATTTCTGTTCTTTTTTTTTTTTTCCTCCGTCGATTTTTTTTTTCACTCATACATATGCAGTTCATTGCAAGAAGAAAAGGGTGAAACACACACAGCCCTCACAACTATGATCCCATACACCTGCAATTGTGGGGGAAAAATCAAGTAAGCAAATGCTAAACACTATTTTATAATAGATGATGCAGATAGACGTTGTCGTATTGGAGCATAATGTAACAAAACGCAACTACTTTTTGACCCAAAAAGCATCCTATCATCATATATAAATTCTTATTTAATCATCTATTAGAAATCGTAAATTATATACTAGCCAACGAAAATTAAACTTAAAAAGCAATTATAACAAATCATTATTTCAATTAAAAGAGAGGGAAGTTAAAAAAAAAAAGAAAATAGTCAGCAGGCTAAAAAACAGAGAACTCAACGACATAAATTGTATACTAATCAACCAAAATTAAACTTAACAAAGTAATTATAAGAAATCATTATTTCAATTAAATGAGAGGGGATTAAAAACAAAAAAAAAACAGCCAGCAGGTTAAAAAAAGAGATCTCAACAGCTAAGCCAGAGTGCCATCGTTTAGATGTCTATTTCCTACATACTATTAGCTCAAAACTCAAAAGAAAATAACACCAGCAATTTTGTTTTTGAGATTTGATAATATTACACACAATACTTTTCGATCTGTAAGACCATACACTATGACTTTTTTTTTTTTTCAGATTATGAATTTATACACCCAACATAGTTTAGTTTCAACAATATGTTACGCGGAGCACCCCTATAAATATAACATTTGAGTACCCCAAATATAAAATAACAAATTGAGAATTATAATTTAGCTTAAATTAAAGTCACAGAAGGTAGATGTAGTTCACTCATCTTACTCATGTTGTAGTCCATCACCCTAATAGTAATTTATGAGAAAAATAATGGTGTAAAATTGAAAGTCATGTTATAATTTGAGATCACATAACAAAACAAATCAAAGCAAAACAAATTGATTACCTTCTTCACTTAGCAGGTACAGCAGCAGTAACAGATCTAATCACTGTCACTGCTGCTGCTGCTGTCATGGCCATGCTCATGGCCATGTTCACCCTTCTTCTTTTCCTTCTTCTTCTTCTTCTTCTCGCCATCATGGCCCTCGCCACCACCATGGATCTTGTCCTTGATCTTGTCTACAATGCCCTCCTTGTGCTGCTGCTGCTCACCATGGTGCTCCTGACCTTGATGCTCTGATGATCCATATGATCCTCCATACCCACCAGCTTGATGCTGCTGCTGATGCTCCCCTTTGTACTGATCACCATATTGGTGCTGCTGCTGCTGCTGATGATGATCACCCTTGTGCTCAGTTCCATGGCTCTCCCCCTTGTGCTCCCCATCTTTCTTGTTCCCTCCCATGTGGAGGGTCTCCTCAATCTTGTGCATGATTCCTGACATTTTCTCTCGACTGTTGTTTTTCTCTTCTCTGACCGAGTAGCTTCTCTTCTGTTTTTCAGCTGATGTTTTGGCACAGGATTCTGGTGAAGGAAATGGATGGTATTTATAGGCAGAGAAATGAAGATATTATTGATTTATCGAAAAGTATTGTGGACCACTCTGTGAGGAAACTTCGGACTGTATTATATGTGCATTACTAATAGCCATTAATTTTTATACTTTTATATCAACAAATATTATTTTGACTCATATTTTATAAAATATTATATCAATACACTTATATTTACTATTAAATTGGGTATGAAAGGACAATAGCCATGACTCTTTTATATCATGCTTTATGGGACACCGTATCAATACACTAATAACCATTACTCTTCTATATCAAACGGACAATAGCCGTTGTGGACAAAAAAAAACTTATACGGACAATTATTCAATTACATGTTACTCTCTCTAGTTGAAAACAACTTCCAAGTTTAATGTGCATATAAATTAAAGAAATAATTAAAAATATCTTAATGGCAAATTCTTTTATATATATTTCTACAATACTGTCCTTAATACTAATTATTTTTCTTTTTTAATTATTTCTTATTATTAACTCTCTCTTCTTTAATAAAGTATATAACTAGAAAATAAAATAATAAATATTGTATAAAATTCTTAAATGAATAGTTATTATTAAAAAAATAAATCTTAAAATTGTACAGTTAATTTTAATCGATAGTACGTAGAAGTGTTGGTGCAAAAATATTTAATTTAAAATTATAATAAAATATCACACAAATAATTAATAGTATACAATTAAACCGCTGTGTTAAACCTTTCATACTGATTATATAAAAATACCTTTGCTTAACTTAAAATACAGTTGTAATTATTATTTAAATATTGTTATAGAAAAATTAACTGAAAATATTGCATTTTACCCTCTTAAAATGCAGGTTATGTGCACCTTAGCATACAAATTTTAAAAAAGCGCAAATCAACCTCTAATTTTCATGAATATGTATTTTAATCAAAGTATACCATACGTTCCTAAATTCATGATCATGTGTAAATTGATCGCTAAATTTTTTAAAATGTACAATCAAATACTCTAAAATTTCTTAAATTTATTTTTTTATCAATAATTGGTGGAAAAATTAGTGGTAGGGTCAATTAGACATTCAATAAGGATCATGGATCGAACTATATATTTTTAAGTTTAAGATTTAAAATACACATAACTTATGATTTAAAAAGTAAAATAAAGTAAAATTTTTGCAAAAATTAATTATACCGATGCTCGGTTTATTCAAGTAATTGGATATTTGTTTCCTATGGACAAGCTCTATAAGCCTAAGCTTCAAGTCCCCTAGACATAAAAAAAAGTACTGCTTATAATATTTGGAATTCGATAAAAATCAGATATTTATGGTTGAAAAAAAAAACAGATTATTTACTTAATATCTTTATAAAACAACTGTACATTATAATAAAACAATTTTGTTTGTTGTTTTTCAATTTGAGATTATATCTATTCTTCCTTTCTGTACAAATGGAGGCAGGCTAACGGATGCCAAAATTTGAATCAATCAACTAATTAGACAGTGAAAGGTTGTCGGGATCTAAACCAAACAGGCGTCGTTCACCAAAAAAACCAAACAAGTGTCAAGTGATTAACATTCAGATTTCAGACAGTTGATGAGTTGTTAGAAGTAGGGCACTTGGAACCTAAACTGTACGTAATATTTTAGAGTAATAAGGCACCTGTTGGGTGCTGAATATGACGCTTTTGCAAAGGCAAGAGAGAGAATCTCTATGCTGGGGCTGGCCTATGGCAGTATCTGTCCAAAATGTTAGGTCCATATATAATCGGATAAGGCAAAGTTTCTATAAGTGCGGTTATTTGCACACCATAAAATTATATCGTATGTGTCGGATTAGAAAAGAATAAAATAGTATTTTTTCTCTTTTTCACTTTCCCGCCCAATTTTTAATTTTTTTTCTCGTTTGTTTTGGTTTTCAAGTTTTCGTGAATGATTTGCAAGTTTTTATGAATGGGTTTGTAAGTTTTCATGAATGGTTTGCAAGTTTTTTATACTATGTTTTCAAGTTTTAAGAATAGATTTGCAAGTTTTTTGCACTATGTTTATAAGTTTTAAGGGCGGATTTATAAGTTTTTTACACTATATTTACAAGTTTTTTGTACTAAACATAGCACAAAAAACTTGTAAACTCACTCTTAAAACTTGTAAACCTGTCTTAAAAACTTGTAAACATAGTGTAAAAAACTTGCGAACCTGTTCTTAAAACTTGGAAATATAGTATAAAAAACTTACAAACTTATTCACGAAAACTTGCAAACCATCCACGAAAACTTGCAAATCAAAACACATGAGAAAAAAAATTAAAAGCTGAGCGAAAAAGTGAAAGAGAGAGAAAATACTATTTTTATCTTTTTTTTTTTACGGTGTATGGTATCGGCACGGTAAAAGTGCGGAAGAAGCATTATTAAAGTTTTGATATCTCGTATTCTAGATTCTACTTTGGAATATAGAGATCCTTTCCGTTTCTTTTTTTTTTTATTTTTCTTTCCTCGTTAATTACCAAAAAAAAATAAAACATGCAAAAGATTGACAAAATGTAAGGACGGAACAAGTAGAAACTAGATACTATAATTATCAACTTTCAAAATGTAGTTAAAATAATATGATGTAGAACCGGTTACATAAAATGATCATGTCGTGGAAGTAAATTAATTAAAAATCAAATTTTTGAGGAAAAAAATTGAATTTTTTTTTAATAAACAATGATCATCTGTTTATTTTAATTTTTTTTGGGGTAAATAATCATTTATTCTTTGAACAAGACGGAAAGAGGAATTAAAATCAAACTTTGAGTTGCACTTTTAACGAAAAAATTTATTTTGATTTCGACTAAAATAAGAACTAGTTCTTAAAATTCAAGTGACAATTAAAAATATAATGCATTGAAAAATCAATTTTATTGTATTTGGATATTCGGTTTTTGAAAGTTTCCAGGCATCCGTTAAATTCTTGCCAGCTAGACAGTAAGAGGGAAGATTAGTCGGGAAATAGTAAAAATAAAATAAAATAAAATACTCAAATTGATTTTATGAAAATAACTCAGGACAAATTAATTTTTTAGAGTTTAAAAGTCTCAATTTAGTTCCTCATATTTAAATAAAGAGACATTTTAATCCCTTTATATGATTTTTTTTTTAATTCTATGAACATATAAAAGGGGACAAATTTATTTCCCTTTCTAAATGTGAGACACCAATATAGAATTTTCAATTATGAGAGACTAAAAATTTATTTCCTAATATATTTTTAAAGGAGCAATTTGAATATTAGTCTAATAAAAATATGATCCACCACTGTACAAATACATCATATTATTTTTCTCCCTTTCTCTTCTTTGATTGAAAAAATTTCAAAAGAATATGAAGAGACATAAACTTCAAAATGCAACCTTGGTTTTCCATAGATCCAAAAGGGGAAGAAAGAGTTATGCTATTTTTCTTAAGTTTAATTTTAATATACTATTGATGTCAAAGAATTCCACATTATATCAGGAAACTTGATAAGTGTGATTTATTGTACGAATGAAATAAATAAATCTTAACTAATAGATTTTATATTAATAATCAAAATTAAAACATAAAAGGTATATAAGTTTTTAAGTAATTGTATAAAAATTAATTATTATTAATTAATTTTTAATTTTAACTATTTATATATAGTTATATACTCATATTTATTTCTACCACTTTTATGTTAAATCACTCCTTTCTTTTTGTGCTGCTATGAAAAGTAGTAATAATTATTCCTTTGTCTTGATATGTTCCCATAAAAAATAATCATATATTTTTAAATAAATTTAATTTTAACGTATTCAAATTCAAGGGAGCTCTGTCTAATTAATTCTGTCGGTAACAGTAGATACTGGAAAAGAAAAAAAAAAATCTGTTTGAAAAATTTTCAGAGGCAAGACAAAGCAAAAAACGTGGCGGGAAATGTGGGTGTGATCCACCGGCCAATATTGTGACCCACAAAAATGATAAAATCTCGGAGAGGATAAGTAGGGGCATTATTATCGAATCTGAACAGGGCCCACATTCCGCATATCATGAAAAATTTGGAATTACGGAAAAAGAAAAAAAGAAGAAGCTTCTTCAGGAAAAAAGCAATCTTTTATCTTCTGAGTCGTTGACACGTGGACGGATAAAAACTTGCCGACACTGTGACGGGCAACTACTATTGTGATAAAGTAGAAAGCAGCATTGATTGACAAGCGGAAAAGAAACACCCGTCTCACTATGCACCTCACATGGCCTTTTGACATCAAATAAAATAACCAACTATGCAGTAGTGTTTTCTTTTTCTTTCACTTTGTGTTGGATTCCTATTTTGATGCAAAGGATTAAAAATATTCAGTCGTAATTACGTGTTATCAAAGATATTCGGTTATACTTTTTTCAAATTAAAGTATGAGGTGAAAGGAGAGTAAAAATGAGAGTTGAATTTATTATCTCTTTTAACTCATTAAGATACATAAGAGTCTAGGTTCCTTTACTGTTCTGTTTTAATTGATTTCAATGTAAAGTTAAAGTAAATGAATTATAATATAAAACGAATCCTATCGCTAACAGCCGTCTTAGCTCAGCGGTAGAGCGCGTGGCTTTTAACCACGTGGTCGTGGGTTCGATCCCCACAGACGGCGTCCTTTAGTACTTTTTTGGATGAATACGCGTGTTTCAAACTTTCAATCCGACTCACTGATGGATCATGGGCCTAATAACATCACATAATTTCTCGTTTTTATTTACATTTAAGCCCCTTTTGTTTATTTATGACGCGTGGATGAATATGAGTGTTTCAAACTTTCAATCCCACTTACTGATGGATCATTACATTTAAGCCCCTACTGTATATTTCTGACGCGTGTATCAGCTCCATTTACTGATGGATCGAATAACAGTATGACACGTAAGTTCTCATGGTTATTAAGTCCCTTTTATTGCTTGATTCTGACGCTCCAATGCACTCACGCATATATATATATATATATATATATATATATATATATATATTCTTTTTTTTTTAACTTTCCTTTGATGATATAAAATTTTGCATGAGTTTTTCACATTATTAGTTAACATGGATTTCAACCGACCATGTTTTTTTTAACCATCTATGTTTTCTTTGTTGAAAAGTTATCTCAAATTATTACATACCCATTAAATACCTTTTCTCTTTTTCTCATTTGAACTCCAAAAATGTTTGTACAGATTAATACAACGCGACATTAAAATACACCAACAATAAATTGAATAAAATCCAAAAACACGTAGATATGTATATCCAAACATATCAAGAGATAAAATTGTATTTATACTGGAATCTCTTTAAACCTATAAGTTAATATAAATTCATTATAAAAAGTAGGACCAATAATGTAAATACCATATAGATTTGATGAAAGAGGGGAATAACTTTTCTTATAAATAACAAATACTTTAATATTTGTTTGTTTTACACCATAAGTGAAAGTCTACGCATTAGACAGAAAATATATGTGAAAATCTATACACTAGAGAGAAGGTATACTGGGACCATTAGATTGTGTAGTGAAAAAATTTACGACTTTGACCATGCAAAAATTGTCATTAGAAAATTTTATAAGTGAAGTTGTGGTGAGCATAAATTGCTAGGCCCAACCATGTTAAATTCTTGCATTCCTTGTGTTTGGTTTATTTCCTTCTTGCGTGTTTTTGTTGGTTCTTTCTTCTGTAATAACACTATAAACTCAATGGCCATTTCTGGTTTAAAAATACAAAAAAAAAAAAATACACTTAATCTCGAATGTATATTAGCTTTGAAAAATATTTGTTGTCCAATAAAATTGCACAATAAGTAGATGTGATGAGTGATTCCCACACATCCTACTCACTCATCACATCTAATAGTGATAAATTATATGATATATATTTATTATATAATTTTATTATTCACCTAATATTAATTTTACTTATCAGTTATTAAAACGTACGTGAGTCTTATGCTTCCTGCCAGCATGAGCAAATGGATCCTACCACATGGACTACCTATCCTCTTTTACATATTGAAACAATATAATGCAAGAAATGCAATGAAATCGAAGTGTTCAACTTAACGGATGGCAATTGTACACGTATATTCAGTGTCTTCTGCTGTCATGTATACTCCATTCCATTTTACTATTACACCCAAGCAAGACATCTACTATACCTTTGGCCAGATCTTATTGTAGTGCAAATGCTATATGTATTGCAAATTACACTACTAGACAATCTTATTTATACTCCCTCTCCAGGAATAAAATGTCAATCTTTTATGCAAATACATTGAGTTTTTAAGGTATCAGTTTGTCCAAACTCACAGCTATTCCTAGACAAAAAGAGTAAGCCAGAGGAGGTAAACTATTTAGCAGTTTCATTGTCAGGAAGCTTGTCTACCACACGAACAGGAACTATTGGGATTGAGTCCCACCATTCCCTCAACCGTCTGTTCCCGTTCCCTTTATCAGAAGACTTGCCTGTCTTGGATGTCATGACAAAGCTTTGGAGGATAGCACCCATTAGGAAGAACTTGAATGGAATCACTGCCAATAAGAATGCCAATCCACCCATTGCTACCATCACTGCATTTGCATGCTGCCATACGAACAAGCAAGCACTATGTTTATTTAAACCAAAGACAAGGACTACTTTTGTTACACCTAGCATTTATGGGATAAAATGAGCAAATTGCATACGAGCTATCACTTCATGGTTAGCACTTTCAAGTTTTAATTGAAAGAAAGCACCCCACCTCAAATAAGAGAGAAAAAAGAGAGAGAGAGAGAGAGAGAGAGAGAGGAAGAAGTGAAGTCTTATGGGTGCTTAAAAGACAGGACAATCTTACACCAAAAACAGAAGAACAATAGACTCTGACTGGTAAATGCAAATGCAGCCTTTCCTCGTAAACTATTTGCCACAGATTGAATTAATTCCATTCATTTGCATATTTGTATCTAAAAGGTAGTTCTGTAGTGGAATCAGAAACAAATTCCCTACAAAGGACGAGTCATAGTATCACTATTGAGCTGTGTGACAGGGTAATAAAGAATCATCATCATCATGATCCAAGTTATTTCATCTCTCCATATTATTTTTGGATATTCTTCAAGGGTATGTCATCCTAAACTCATCAAGTACCACAAGATACAATGTATAAACCCTTTTTTCAACATTGGCTCCTTTATAAAAGTCATTAGTAAGACCAATGAAATATGACTTCTTCATGAGACATAATTCTAGAAAAGGCATCTTTGTATGTTACAATAAACCTTAACCAAGATCCTGATAACTTGTAAAAACAAAATATTACAAGAATGTACCTTATCAGCCTTGGAGATAAGTATTGACCATATCTTTAGCATTGCTATGTTAGCTATCTGCATCATCTCATGAACACTATACACTCCATGCTGGGCTGAGACAATGCTTTCCATCATGGACTGATCAGAAGCCCCACTGGATCTACTGATTACTATCTCATTGCATTTCTCATTAATCCTTTTTCTTCTTGTCTCGAGCATCTTTACTATTACCCATATCAAGAAAACTGCAATTGCCTTGCCAACCCATTCCCTGCATGCATGGTCTAGGTGATGTTATATATGATCTCATGTATAGCAAAACAAAACATAGTCATGGAAGCTATCTAAGCACCTAACACAGTCAGACAATTAAACAAGCGAAAAAAAAAAAAGGAGTAAAGAAAAAGGAAAAATAACTTACATATAGGTGATTATTAGAGATGCAGCAAGAACAGCAAGAGTATTTATTGGCCTTTCCCATGTGAAAATTCCTTGAAGCCACGGGACTACATTTTTTAGTGGCTTTAGTAATTCCTGTACAGTAAAATCAGAGCAAGCAATGGTTAAGTCTCAACTCCAAAACATGCCATGGTTTCTTCAACTTTAGATAATCCTGTAATCTGATTCTCAAAAGCAGAATGAATTGAAAGCATCTTGCAAAACTTGTTCAGGAAAAACCATAACCTACAACATTTCTCGTTCCATAATATAATCCATCATCTTGACCTTAAAGGCTTAAACTTCCGACTGTCCAAAGTGAAAAATAAAATGATAGAAATGAATAATAATATACTTCTTGTTTCTAGAAAATAACTAAGTTGTGTTATTTGAACTCATTTCATCTGGAATGCTGTGTCAACTCATCCATCATCCACTATTGAAAATGGCCAAAAAAATATTTAAATAAAATAACATACCATTCCCATAGTGGATGATGGATGATTCGATATGGTGTACCAGCTGAAATCAGTACACCTAACATTTCTTTTGGTACGATCATGTGTTATGTATCACTTGTCACAAGAAATCAGCAATTAAGGTTAGTTATGAGCTTTAAGGTATTAACTCCTTACTGTTAGAACCATAACACTGTCAGTGACTCCTTCCTCCTTTAATTCTTCAGTGGTAGCTTTAGCAATGAGAACTTCCTTTTCTTCCTCCCTAGATTGTTTGATAGCAGTCTCCAAGGAAGGACTATCATCTAAAGCACTAGCTTTTTCAACCGCTTCACTTGGCTCTTCTACTATTACATCAGAAGCTATGGACCTGGAAATGTTCATACTTCTCAGAATTGAACTTGCACTGCATGAATGTCCACTATTGACACTCTTGAGGCTATCAGCAAGCTCTTGTAGTACAAAATCTCCCTTGGGTATCTCGTTATATAAGGAAAATATCAAAAATTTTGTTGGGACAGGAGGCGATATTCTTAGCATTTCTCTAGCTGCATGCAGCCTTATGATTCCCAATATGGTCCTTGCATGCATCTCCCATGATTGTATTGGGCATTTTATCTTGTACTTGGATAAAAACTGGTGGAGAAACATTATTTCCCTTATCAGTGCTAGCCAATGGTCACGTCTGGTGGAACTCGTAAGTTCTGGAAACTCCAGTACAATTCCCTCTGATCTAGAAAATTCAGCAGAAAATTTTATTCATACCAGTATCAAAAGTCAATATTAGTTATACTTCTTATATTCTATACGGTTAAGGTGGCATGAACAATGAAATCAGAATTGAAACATGATTTTGTTGTATCCATGATAAATAACAAATAACACTAGAGAGTTCAGAATCTTTGGGTATGAGGATATTACAGACTGTTATTATACACATCAGACAAGAATTTTCATCCACTCAGAAGATTGTGATGGAAGAAACTTTGAGGGGCACCATGCTAAATTATCAAAAGCCAAGTGTTTTCTGTAGGGAAAATAGTAATTGTACGCACTGCGCATTTGACCCCTTGCTTTGATAGCCATGTGATTTGATAGAAACAATTTAAAAAAAATTCAAAAACAAGTACATATGTTTTTAATGGTGAAAGATGGTATGTCCAGCAAAAAGATGTCACCTATGCGGTCATATAACATGGCTCTTTCTGTAAACAAACAATATATATTATATGAACATGCACACTATTTTTGCAGCATCTTTTACCAGAACCTGATGTTTTAATGTGCATTGTTAACATAACAGCTTCAAAATAGGAATGGTGTTGATAAAAAAACTATTGTAATGTCCTTACAAATCAGTTGATTCATAGACTACGGCCTTGTCAAAAAGTTGAGCTCCCCAAGGACCTGTGGCAACTGGTTTAACACTCTGCTCAACGTCCTTAGACAGGTCTAGTTTGAGAGCATCCTCATAATTTATTACTCCAGAGGCCTCAAAATAAAGAGCATAGTTGGTCAGTGTAAGCCTACCTGGCAATTAAGATCAAAACAGCATTCACATTTTTGTATGAACAAATTAATTTACTAGATTTCCATACACTACGAAAATTAGCAACAAAATAGACCAAACTACAGACCAGGCCAACTGCTTGTCCCAATGTGGCGAACTACTCGCTGCGAGGTGGCTGTTCCATCGACATGTAATATATATTCGTCATCAGCCAGTTCCACACCAGTTGGTATTGCCTGTTTCTGCAAATGTCCTATGCACCTATCGAACAATGAATTTAAAAATAAAGGATAATAAGCACACGGACTTCTTCTATTGCATATGAAGTTGCATTTATATCAGGAGTCAAGACACATTCTGATTGTAACATTAAAGTCAACCCCATGCAAGAGGCTGCAGGGAGATCTTACTTTTTCAAAATGTAAAATATCTTGAAGGAATTCTACCCATCAATAGACTACAAACTATCAAATCTCTGTTTTGTCCACCATGTAATAGTTAGGAAGTTTTATGTCAGTTTAGAATTTTATGAATGCCAATATATTGTCATCAACAACTCAACATTAGCACGACCATAATAGTGACATGTGCCATGAAGTTAATTCATTATAATTTATAGCAGGGGAAAGTTTTTCACAAAAAAGGGCAAATTCTCAGCCTGAAGATCTGTCTCTACCCAAGGTTTTAAGTTAACGCATTCACTAATTATAGAAAGAATGAAATCTTCCCTTTTTGTCCAATCAAGACAATAACCACTCACAATTATCATAAGGAAATAGAGGGAACCACAATGCCAATAATTATATTTGACACCAATACACCTATCAAGAACCCATTCTCTTGTAAGCTTAAGCCGATGAGTGATAGATCAATGGTTTTACATCTCTGACATGCCCCTTGAAGGGTGGATAAACATGCTTACCGTTTCTCACACTGAAACTCAACTTCTATCGAAAGAAGGGAGTTGGCAAAGATTCAACTCCAAACTACTTGGTCAAGAGGCTCAAACACAAAGTCAAGAATCAACTCTCTTAAACAATTACAATAGGTGAACGCATAAGATAAGTTCTATATCTCTCAACAATACCAAATATTTCCCTAGTCATTTTATGTTTTTATCTCCATTGCATCATTTATTATCTCAGTAAGTCCAAAACCACTGCTTTGTTGGCTTAGATTTTGGATAATTCAGATCCTACATATCTTATGTGTTCATGTACCATATATGCCAAGGTAGTCATCACCTACTAAATCATGCATATGTTGTCATCAACATTGAAAAGGAAGCATAAAAGAACTGAGAGTTTATGAACTCCAGATGCATGCAAGTGCAGCAAAAAAAAAAAAATTTAAGTCAGATTAATGTATTACTTGTCGATTTCTTTTAAGAACAAGTCGTAAGCTGGATAATGAAGTCGGAGGCCTGTTGGTGCTGTCAAAGTTTCAAAAGTAAACCTTCCATTTGCTACATCTGCAACTAATGGAATTAATGATCCCAACCACACAAATGCATCTTCTCCAACACTGGCCTCATTAGTAACCTGGCAAAGATAGTGCATGAAACATGATCAGAAATCAAATTGTACAGAGGAATAGTAACCGCTAGCCAGTGACAGTTAAAAATATATGGACCCAAAATCATAAATGTCATATGTATTTATATTAATCAAAGTATCAAACTGGTTTGGTTTAAAGGCAGGAAAAAAATCAAGCTTCCTTTCTATAGAGAATAGAAGAGCTTCTCATGGTTGGCATTCAAACTTTCGCATGAAACAACAAAGAAAGGAAGCAACAATAGGGATGGGAGCTTATGAACCCGTCATATTTTTTCTGTGATAACATGAAAAATGAGGGGAAAAACGCTCTTACAAGTAGGGGCATGATATCTGAATAGAAAAGAGGGATATCTTCTTGTTCTTGAGTGGCTTTCACAGCTATCCTCCTTTCTTCTTGCTCCTTTGCTACAGGCTCCTGGAAAGCTCAAAAGCCTAACATTATCACCTTATCTGATTAATTTAAAGGCAGGACAAATAGGCAAAAGCTTTAGTTCAAATCTTATGAGAAGTGACATTGCTGAAATTGAGATAAAGCAGGACCAGATCCTCGTTTGCACCTTTTTTATCACCAAATCAGAGACTAATGTCCAATGACACGATTTCAAACTATGCAGTGTACCACAGCCTACTTCAGTTTCTAGGTGTGACTCATTTATCTTGGGGCAACAGAATTTGTCGGATCGGTAGCAACAGATGCCTCATGTGAGAGAAAAATTAAATTACATTACAAAAATTCTGTGGAATAAGACCATAGTTAATGCCAAATTCTCATATACCTCAATCCTAACATTTTCGAGAAAGATTCTATGACAAAGATTCAAGATGAAGCACTAATTTCTCATCACAAAACATACAGCATCCAACTTTATCTGTGTTGCTTTTGTCACCACAAATGTGAAAAGGGGGGAAAGAAGAAAAAAAGGACCCAATCAATTGATTCACCCCAGATAAAGTGCTTCCTTTGAGATGCAATGTAACGGCACTAATAGAAAATGTTTCTCATGTCTTCATGAATATGCTGAGAGAAAGATCAATACCAAGGGACTTCCATCAATAGGCTATTTGACAACCGCTAATTTGAGAATGAACTAGAGATAATGAGATACACAAGCTCCCAACAATCATGACAGAACAAAGTTCACTTTTCTAAATTATATCACGTACTGTCATTACTAGATAAGCCTCAAGAAACAAGCTATCATCACTAGATAATGACTTATTTACCATGACCATGATTTGATCAAATATCTTAAACATTTCAATATTTTTCCAATTTTTTAAGAAACTTATGCCAAAATCCCACGCATTGCCAATTGAATTTTTATGTTTAACCAATTAACAGCATGTGGTAGTAACTTAGTACAGTATATAACTATAGGTAATGGAGAATATGCATACCGGTTGGTCTTCTTCATCGTAGTAGCTAGGTCTCTCCCAGGCAAGCATCATATCATAGGTCAACCTGCTAAATGAGCCATCACTGATCTTTTGCTCTATGTTGTCCTGGCACATTTCACTCAGAGCCTTTCCACTGCCAAATTCCACTAATTTTTTGCAGTAGTTTCCCGTGTCAGGGTTCCATCCTGCTTCAAACGCCTCCACCAATTCCTCTACTGAAATGTCCAGTTTCCTATAAAACAAGTACTTATTAGATTCATCAACCAAATTAAAGTTTATTTTATGCATAATATATGTCCATATTAACAACATTATATGACAGTAAGTTCCTACAAAATAAGACAAAAATTTGCTACAGAAATAGAACTTGGTTAATTAAACTAACTAAACCACGGCAAAGCAAATAAAAACCAGCTTCTCCATCTCCAAAGAAATTAACTAACACTCTCTTTATATGTTTAGGGTCTGGCAACATTGTATAAAGGTGATCATTATTCAGCAAGGCTACGTAGTTATTTAAGAAGTTGCCGAATCTTTTTTGGAAAAAAAAAAAAAGAAAACTGTATGAAAAATAAAGTGACATAGCCTTTTCAATCAATTTTTTTCAAATATCCATCACAAGATGCAGTGACTAATTCTTTTATATAGTTTAGGTTTATTTAAGGGATAAAAAGCAGGCCACAGGTTTTAAGACCGTTTTACCCCAAGGTGAGGATTTAACCCTTGTCACTGATTCTGATTAAGGAATTGAAGGGCACTTACCACTCACTTGTTAATAGTGAAAATTTTACATTGATTAATAATATTTGCAAATGAATAGAAGATTCACATACATGACCGAGAAATCAAAATAATGGCATTTTCACTTAACATCACAATATAATGACCCCATTCTTCATTAATCAATAAAAAATCCTCACTGCTAACTTTCCTATATCTTGATGGATAGAAAAAGAGTATGTCACGTACAAATATTGTTACTCTATTTTTTCAGGAAGGAATTCCGACAAAATATTCCTTAATTACTATGTAACATTTTTCATCGTTGCTATATATATATATATATATATATAATGCAGGAGAGTGATGATAGCGAGAATGAGAGATAATTACTGGGCACATCTCTTGACAACGTCGTCGGCAATGGAGGACAGATACTTGAGCTTTGTTTCCATAACCGTTTCTACCAATGCGGTTCTCTCTTCCTCTCTATCTCATCACTGAGTAGCGTGCGTGTATATATATATATATATATGGAGGCACTGAAAATTAGAAAAGGAAACTATGTTTGGTTTGGGTTGTTTCAATAGGAGAGAGGTTGGTACGTGGAGGACTCGCTGGTTGCCACGTCATAAGGGTCATGCAATGCAAGCATGCAACACTTGGCTCTTGTCCTCCTTACTTAGTTCATGATCTGATATCTATATTCATTGATTGCGGTACGCGCCGAAGAATATATCTAAATTCGTTTCCTTGTTTCTTCAAGAATTGCCCATCAGTGCCAAAGAGGATTTCTCATCTGCCTTTTTTCACAGGAGTCCTTTGTACATTAGAACCAATAGTGGCTTGAATATACTATAACTAGGGTATTTTTGGTTTGAGAGTGAAAAATAGGATAAATTTTTTATGATTGAATTTCATGTGTAAATTTATAGGCAAACAAACAAACATAGCCTTAGTTTAGTGCGACCTTCTTTCGGTGAGAATCAACAATGGCTTGAATATATCATCCTTTTTTTTTTTTTTTTTTTGCAGCACATATTGTTGGAGACTTGGAGTTAATTTTAATATTGATAAGGCTAGTTAAATGTTAAAATACAATCTCTTTTTGTTTCTTAAGTATATGAATGTTCCAATTTAACTCAAAAACGTACTTGTGAGTGAGGAACATTAAAAATAAGCTCTTTAATAATAAAACAGTGATGTTATTTTGACACCCAAAATCCAACATCCTACACATCTTTTTTAGAAAAATATATGGGATCCATATTTTTCTTTATTCTCCATTGATTCTCTCTCATCTTCTCCTCCTTTATTTTTCTAGGTTTGTGAGTGTCTATAACTTTTTAAGTGTTGAAATATTTTTATCCTTAATGAAACCTTCTCGCTCTAGAGGACCACACAGCAATTTTATATTACTTTACAATATAACAGACACTAGATAAAAAAAGGTTTAATGTTTTTATTGTATTTAATTTGCTCGTTGCCTATGATCGAAAATTCTCATTTGACTGTTTCTTACGCAAGAGTATTTCTAGTTCACAAGTATCATATGATTGTGGGATTGTTCGTCCATTTCAGGTGAAATGGACAGTAACACTGGACAAGGTATAGTTTTAGGTGTTTACTTCGGTAGTTCATTAAATGGGTGATATTGAAACATACTATATAGAGTGACAAATTTTTATTAAGTTTATGTATTTGTTTAATAACTCTTGGGGGCATAAACTAGAAATAAAAAAATTATAATTCGTAATATTTAAAAATATTGATTAAATATTAATTAGGTGCTAGACCAATAAAAATTTGCCACATGACATGTTTCGGACTTTGGGTACCATTTATTTAATAAAAGTAACTAAGTAAACACCATAGTTATAATATTCATTAGATCCAAGTACCTTCAAATTGCCAAATCTTGTGTATGTTGATGCTTTGAGCTCCTCTATTTCTTATTAATAATTGCTCTTAAGAAATCACACCATTTTGATATATTAAAAAGTTCATTTGTAGTCAAATATATAAATATTTTAATGTATCAAAATGACACGTTTTTCTTAAAACGTTATTATTTTAGTTAAATACATGAACTTTTTAATGTATCAAAATGACATGATTTTTCAAAAATGAATATTAATAAGAAATTAAGGAAGTAATTGTTATTTGAAACTTCTCTTTGCTAGTAATTTGTTTGGTTACCGAGAAAACGTCTTTGCAATATCACCCTATGACCTGAATCACTAGTTCTTCTACTTTGAACTATATGACACCTTATTTTCTTTCTTGTCCTTGGCAAGAAAGAAACTGAACTGAATTGTTTCCCTTCTTCTATCTCGTGTTCATTTGTTAAAATGTGTTGATTGGTGAATCATTGTCCTATAGGGTTGTGAAATTCTTCTTCTTTTTCTTTTTATTGGGGTCAAATGGTAGTGAAATTCTATGTATTGTAACATGTATGAATTGGGTCTAAATAGCCCAATTAGGAGAATTGGGTAGATAGTAATATAAATACGAGTGATCAAGATTATAATTCATTGTGTTAAATGTGAATTTTCAGTCCATGGACAGAGTAAAGTAACAATGTCTTGGGATCATTCATATGAATTCGGTGAGCATTAGCTATGAGCTAAAGATAATACTCCTTTACATTCTTGGTTCGTTCAATTTATATTCATTACAATGGTGCTTTCATTAGCAAGCTCAACCTCAATCATGGAGCAAACTAGGACCGTAAAGGAGTATAATCTTGAATTCATAGCTAATGCTCACCGAAATTATTTGGATGATCCTGAGACTTTGTTACTTTACTCTGCACATGGATTGAAAATTCACATTTCACATAATGAATTACAATCCTAATTCCTCAAATAATGAATTGCAATCCTAATTCCTCCTATTTATAGTATTGTCTACCCAACTCACCTAATTGGGCTATTTGGGCCCAACCCATACATAACTGTTATGTATATCTGCTCAAGTTTCCAAGTTGTTATTTCCACTACTTTTTATTGCCGCTTTAGTTTAATAAAAAAAAGTTCTCATAATATTTGTCATTTTCATACAATTTATAGTTAAGTTTTCAATTTTTAGCTTTCATAATATTTTAAACACATTGATAATCAATAAACGCAGAGGAACATTAATAACCAAAAAAAAAAAAAAGGACACCCATCTCCGTTGAGATTTGCGAATATACAACCTAACTCCTCCCTAATTGTTCGACCTTCACTTACCTCCCCTCCCCTTCCTTACCCTGACAGCATCAACCCACACTCGCCACAAACAAGCAGCTTCCGCCCCTACTTCCACCACCAACACAAGCCCCACATCAACATTAGAACCATCAGCCACGTATGTGGGTTCCCCAAAACTGGCAAGACCCAAAAGAAACAAAGTAAAAGGGTATCCAAAAATACCATAAGCTATAAGAAAGATGCACAAAAAATGCCCTTTTTCCCGCATCTTACGCGACACCATTGAGGGCTTCAATGGCAAGGGCACTGAAAGCACCTTCCATTACCCACCTGCCATGGATGAGGTCTCACTCGCGGAACCTGTGGAGCCCAAAGGCCTTCGTGAAGGGCTAAAACGACGTTTAGTTGACCTCAATGGTCTTGATCCTTGTCGCCAGCAATGTTCTTCGCGAGGTTCTGGTTGCACGAATTAAGGTTGAACTAAAAGTACTACATATGCTTCGGAACCCGAACGAGTCGAACCTACAATCACCGATCGTCAAACCATTAAGCCATTCCAGTGGCTTAGTGCTAGGGAACCACACTAGATGGCCGCTGGCGGCATGTTAGACCTTCGCTAGCTCCTTCTGTGGCAATGGTGCCTTCTATAGTGGTGGCGAATTTGTTTGATGAAAAAGATAGGGTGAGAACATTATTGGAAAATCAATCATTAGTTTAAGGAGAGCGTTAATAGGTGATGTCATAGGAGAGGTGAGTGTATAATGAACTAAAGGGTAATCAGGCTGTATTTTCACAAATTTTAGGAGGAAAATGTATTTTACGTTATAATCAAGCATTTATTTCAAATTTCTTAAGCAACATGGATAGAGTTAAAGTGATAGATAAAAAGAAAAGGAGGGAGCATGTGAAAATGGGTGCTTTCAGGATGGGAAACACGTTAGCCACATTCTCAATTGGTCAAAGGATGACGTGTAGTGAATTTGCATGTATAAGTATGTACAGGCATTTGGCGAAAGGCTGCAGCAAGCAAATATTGTTTCAAGGGTAAATCAGTAAATGAGCATTCTAGATGGTCAAATAACAAAATAGAACCGAACTTACTTTCGTATGGATCAATATTAAAGGTAAAGGGACGTATGTATAGTTTTAGTCTTTCAGAAAATGAAAAATATCAATTGTAACCGCTCATGTCATGTTTGATGAGATGTTAGTCTGATTCGCACTCTTTTTTTTTCCTGTAAGGAAAAATGTTAGATTAAGTGCTGCGGGTTGAAACCAGCAAGGGCATCAAAGAAGCCTTAGTTAAAACACCAGGAATGGTGCCAAACAGTCACATAAGATCAAAGGCTGTCTAAGTTTCCAAAGCATTACTTAGATTCTATATACAGGAAAGTCACAACCATATCAGAATGCCCTCCCCCCAGTTTACCTATCTAAATAGATTCCATCTCCAAGATGCTTCCTTAAATCTTTGTTAGAACTGTGTAAGAGTTCCTACCCCCTAGCCTTTTCCAAGTCAGGGAGATCTGCAAATAGTTATCATTTATGTCAGTTATATCGAATGGGAATAAAAAGCATAATAAACAAATGGATTGACCAATGGGCAACCAAGTTTATGTTATCTTATACACCATGCTGTGTTACAAGCTCAAACAGTAGCTTCATAATAAAATCATTTGGGTATGTTTGGTTAGGGGATAAAAATGATATGTAAATTTTATAGATGAGTTTCATGTATAAAATTACACATAAATCTCATCTATGAAAAATTTACCCCCAGTTTTGCTTCCCAACCAAACATACCTTAGTTAAAAGCAATCATGCGAGCAGAGGCTATTTTCATAATTTGAACTCGTAATCTCTATCTTACAAGAAAACAACCTCACCGTTGCGCTAAAACTCACTCTCAAGAAAAAAATAGAGCACAAATACTGGATAAAATTGCAAACTGTGGCAAAGACTTCAATTTTTTGGTATCTTAAACACAGTGGAATGTAGAGGCTCCAGTGAGGAGTGGATCAGATGGAGAGTAGTACTATAACTAGAGGTAGAGGTAGAGGAAGATCTAAGCAAGCTAAAGGGGAAACAATTAAAAGGGATTTAAATGTTAATGGTAGGATGGAGCACTATGGCATCATTTGATCCATGTAACTTACCCAACTTAGTGACTCCACTTAGGCGGACAAGGCTTAGCCGTTGTTGAACAAACAGTGACATAACATGAATAAAGCAGAAGAGACGCTTGTCACAGCATTAAACATACACAATAAAGCCTAAAGATAAAGAAACTCGGTGCAGATTTTTAGACACACATCAACATTACCAACAGACATCAGCAATCGAAAGCATCGTTCTTACTGAAGTAGAAATATAAATGGATCACTTACACAACATTCCTTCCTCATCACTGCTTCCATCGTCTTGACCAACAAACTGCAAAAGAACAAGATGCAATGGACAAGATTAGGTACCAGAAAGTTTCCTGACCTCCACAACTTCATATTTAACACATAAGTAGAAAAAATTAATTTACCCGAGTATCATCATCAGATGCCAAATCAGCTGCAAAAGTTCAACAGAAGTTTAATCAGCCAAGTGAGATACACACTATAAAAATCAACTTAATTGAAATCATAAAGCACCAACGGCAAACTACAAAACATGGTGGTGCAAGCTGTCTGACATAAAAGTCAAATTATAGGGATCAGGATGCTAATAACTTCACATTGGAGTGCTTTTGGATGACAGGAGGTGCCCCCTTGGGCAGAAATCCTCAAGCTATCTCTCTTTGGGATCCTGTCATCCAGTAAGCACCCATATAGGTGAAAAGGTGCTTGCTCTACCAACCAAAGCGCTTTTGTTACAGAAAGATAGCTGATCTCATAGTGAGTTAGGCGATAAATGATGTTCGAAGCAGAAAGAAAAACAGTGCTAGATTTTTTTTAAGGATTTTTTTTTTTTTGAGGGGAGTGGGTAAATTCATGGGTAGTTACTACTTGCCATAGCACTCCATTCACTATTAAACATGTGTTAGGTTTTTAGGCGTTAATGAACCAATCTCAAAAGAATATCTTCATAAGAAGGGAAGGCCAAAGAGATGGTATGGTAAGCAATGACTATCTAGCAAGTTTCTGTCATGATGTCTTTTTGATTCCTATGATGTTTCTAGGTCTTCTACAATGCATAGGTTTTCCTAATGGGTTTAGTAGCATTAGAGATAGAGATAAAGCTGGATGCAGGTTTGACATGTATCCTACTTGTTTACATTTCAGATTGGGATCCAGCACCTCTTAGGTTATTATACTGTGATAGTAGATTTAATTGTATTTTAGCTTTGTATCAGACGTGGATTGTGAAATGTTTTAAACATTAAAAGTTGAAACCATAGCCCAAACACCAATTTGAACATGAAAAGTTTAAAGCCCATTTTATAGCTACAGACCACACTTGCACAAACATACAATAATCCCCTTAATCCACAATTTTCTAACCTAAATTGGTTAATTCCTCGAAGGAAGCCTTAAGCCATATCCCAATCCCTTTGCTGTCCTGCTATATCATCAGAAGTCTAAACACCTACGAAGAAATAGCATGTACATTGTGCCCAGAAAAGAGAGAAAATAAACAGCTGAAGCCATTTAGATTGTAATCAGTAAACCTTCTCTGAGAACATCTGTTCATAAGCAGGGAAGAGATCTGGACAAGTTTCAGACACCTAAACTGAACTGTTGCAAACTCAAAAAAGAATAACAACAACAACAGCAAGCAAATATTCTCATCAAATGCTCTGTCAAGGTGAAAACAAGTCTATCACTATTTTTTCAATCTGCTTAGTTTCTGGATTCATTTTCTGTTTTCAATCTGTTTTCTGTTTTTCGGGATTTAGTAAAGGAATAGTAAAAACAAGAAAATCTTGTTTCAAGTTTCCATTTTCTATTTTCAATATTTCCTCTACAAAATCCTGAAAAATTGAAAATAGATTGGAAAGTGGAAACAAAAAACGAAAACAGAAAATGAAAACAAAAACTAAGCTGACCTTTAGGATATTAAGCATTACCAGCGTTAAAGAAGTTTCTCTTTCAATCAAAACCTTGAACAAAGGTTCAAGAATATTAACAGAAACAATTAGAAAGCAAAAAGAATGCACACAGATACAAAATAGTCATGTGTTTCATTGCTGAGCAAAAACTTATGGGAACGCCAATCTGATAAATCCAGCAACCAGGATAAGTTATGCGAGCTTACAAGTTGCCTCTTCATCATCCTCATCACACCATCTGTGCCAATCAACCTTCAGGTATGGAGCAGGTTTTTCTTCTGACTTCAGTAGCCTCTTCCACCAACCTTTTTGTGTTTTCTGGACTGAGCATAGTATGTTTCTTAAACCAGTTTTAGTTTTACAACCCTAAGTATCATACCACAATGACAAACTTTTAGTTAGGACCATCCAAACTTTTCAAGCATTTAATATTAAAAAAGATTAAAATGTAATGTTTGGATGAAAGCAGCACATAATGTTTTACAACCTTAAGCACCAAAATATGACAGAAACTAGAACCATCCAAGCCTACTACACTCCCTAGTTAGTTTACTTCAAAGGAAACCGTATTAAGGACAATCATCATGTATTGTTTGGAAGAGCATAACATAGAACTTCAAATTGTCCAGATTGAAGGAACAAGAACACTTTCAAACAATTCAAAAAGCTAAAGGGTGTGTTTGATTTCAGAAAACAGTTTAAAATTTTTCATTTTCATTTTCAATTTGTTCCTGTTTTCAGGATTTTGGGAAGGAAATAATGAAAATTAGAAATAAAAAATGAAAACTAGATTTTGTAGTTTCCACTGTTTCATTCACAAAATCCTGCAAAACAAGAAACTAACTAAAAATAGAAAATAAGCACTGAAAAACTGTTTTCAAAAGGAGTATATAAACACCAAATAGCATTGGGAAAAAAGAGAAGGCATATCTATTTGAAAGTCCGAAACAATTGTAAGTAGAAATGCGTATAGAAAGTGGCCATGAGGCATCCTTAAATATCTGCTACATAACTAACCACAAAGCATGCAAAGATTGCATTTTGATTTGCCAATGTCAAGATGGTGTAAGATGAAGTAAATAGGTCACTCACCTCAGGTGCAATGGGGCCATAAAGTTCCAAGGTGAAGCTGTAGGATTCACCTTGCACCCCAGAAGCAGAGAAACTGAACAGGCCCTGAGGCTCACACTTGACAGAAACATCCTTTGCATCAGGCAGAGCAACAGTAACATAAACCTTGTCAGAACGCTGTGCCCACAGAACTTCTGGATGCCGACTGAATTAATACACAACAAAACAAACACTTCTTTAATTGCTCAATCAAATAAAAATCACATACATACATATACATATACATAAACGAACTATATGGTTCAGCTTATCAAAATTTTTACAAACAAATTCCAAATAATAATAATAATAATACTATCTTACATTAAAAATTTGATTTTTATAACAAGGAGACAGCAAATTCTCCCATACATTCTCACAAATAAAAAAAATGGGAGCAACAATATTATTAAGAAAAAAAAAAACTCACAGTAAAGATATGATTTTTACGATAAAGGGACATCAAAGCTCCCCACTTGGAGAATGAAAAAAAAAAAAGATATGAAAAAAAAATACAACAACAACAACAATGGGGCACAGTTAAACCCTCATGTGCCCAGTTGAGCAACAATGGGATTGAACACAGTTTTTTTTCTTTTTCGTCCTTTTTTTTCTCAGCAGAACTTAGAAAGAAGTCTTGTAAAGGAAAAAGAAAAGACATAATAAGAAGAATAAAACTAAAGGCTTTTGGGACCGATGCAAGTGTGCAATTGAGACCGATGCAGAGAGTACAACGACAGAGGAAGCACCTCATTTTTGGTTTTGAGAGAGAGAGAGAGCAGTGAGAATGGCAGCAGGAAGTGTATCAAAAGTAACAAAAAGTGGAATGTTGTGAGCTGTGTGACTTCAAAAGCAGTGTTGCTATCCTTCCTTGGTTGCTTCTTCTTGTCGCACTTTGCCCAATATTCTTTTCACGTCATGGCAAGATAGCTTGATTTTTCCGCCCAAGCCTACATTACTTTCTTTTTTTTTCGGTAAACTGCCTCCATTACATTTTAATCAAGAAAAATAGTATTTTCTTGGTACTGATTTCTTGATAAAATTCTTTTGGTACTGATATCGATTAGTGAAGTCCCCAAGCATAAAAGAAAATAATGTCGTTTTTATACTTCTGTTATCATGTGGTGTTTGGTTCACATGTTAATATAGATTTAATTTCTATATATTGATAATATAAAAGATTTTACAAAATCGTCTAATCATATATTATAATATTAGATATGATAATTGATTCTCTTACCTACTACTTAAAATGTCATATAAAATAAAATATTTTGATTGAATGATAATATAAAAGTTTTCATATTATTAGTGCATCAAAATTAATCTCTATTAACATACAAAGAAAAGATTATTTTTGAATCCTTGAACTTTCCAAATAATTATTATATCTTCTAATAAAAATATTAAACTATAGCAATTCTTCAAATTTGTCTTATTATTCAATTTATAAATTAGTTCTATCGTAAAACGGAGGAAGGGGAGCATACTCAATTCATAGACCGTTATAGTGGTGGTCCCGATGCCATAGCACACTCAAAACAATGTAATTTCATTAAAGCGACTTTCCTATCCTATATAGACCCCTCCCCAAGCGTTTTAACCCCCCAAAAACACAAACCCTATTCTCTTCTACTCATCTTCCACCTGATCACTCTTTTCTTCCTTCAATCCTACTTCCTTCAAGTTTCAGGGTGAGGATTTGTTAATGAATTATACTAAGTTTATCTCTATTATTCTTTTCGTGTGATTGGGTGTTGTTGTTCTTGATTGTTGTCAAGTTTGGGTACTCTCTAAATATTTATAGAGTTGTTCTAGTGAGCTTATAGTTTATTTATAGGTTTCTTTTACTTCCATGACAGACGTTGGGACTATTCTAGCTCCCTAGCTATTAGTGCTAATACCTCGTGTTTCACTCCTCAAAATGATTAGGTTTGATCATGTAGTCTTTATTTTGGTCATTAGAGTTAATCTCTTAGGATCACAATATTAAAGATTAATTTTAGAAATTATTTTATGGTAAGTATGAAATTATTTGAATTTATAGCAAGGTTAGGAATATGTTTTGGAATGTTTCATGAAAAATGTGTTAGAAAAACTATGTGACCATAATTGTTGTTCAACATGCTTTACAAGTAGTCTATGGATTAAGTGTACTATTTATTACCACTGTTACATTTATTTTATTATCGTTGTCACGTTTATTTAAAAATTCATTGGAATCATATACTTATGAAATAGTGCTTTCCAAGAATTAGTTAGAGGTTAGTTATGAATTTAAGCGAGTTATTTAGTTTTCATGATTTATACCATGTATGGTAACTATAGAGAAACACATAGTAAGTTAACGATTGGAAGATCGTTAGTTTTGATAGTAAGTGATTCGTTAGAGGATAATCTTGTCCTTATCAAAGAATGGAACCTAATTAGTGTTCAATACAAGATATTGTTAGATGCTTTTCATAGTTCAGAGTGGATATATATATATATATATATACACACACACACATGCCCACACAATATTATCATGCTGTTTATTATTAGAGTTTACTATTTCTATAATAATAGTATATTGTTTGCCTGCTCTTTCATGATTTATTGGTATTTTAATTATTATGTAAATAAATAAATATATATATATATATATATATATATATATATATATATATATATATATATATATATATATATACAATCATTGCATCTCTTATTATTATTATTATTATTATGTAGCATTGTTGGTTGTCTCATGTGAGGGTTAAGAGTGAGAATTTGCTCACTGAATTTTAAATGAAACCCATCCCTCTTTTCCTCCCTCTTATAGATACAGCTATTACTGCATACCCTTCTGAGCCTCCTTCTTAGTAGCTGTAGTGTTTTGAGTGCTTCATTGATTTTGTAGGCAAGGTCTTGGACCATGCATGCACATTATTTTCATGCCATGATTTAGACTTGATATATATTTATGATTTTGGCTTTTCATGGTTTTGTATAGAGCAACTTCATTATATTTATTTCATGAGTGTGAATACTAGACATGGATTGCGAAATGGAATTATATCTATTTGTCATATTTTGAATTTTTAAGTTTGAATATGTTTGGATATGAAAATTATATTTTAATTATGCATATGGTATGACTTAGCAATCATGCGACTTACATGAGGATGAGATTTCTCATTGTCGATCATGTTTCCAAATCGGATCTGATAGATGGATTGATCTTACCATATTTAGATCAACCAATCATGGTTCGGTGGCCAAGGTATTTTTTTCGAAGTTGCATTGGTGGCCATCAAACACATCTCTTTAATCGTTGTCTTGATGTCATCTTCTATATTTACACAAAAGAGGATGAAGGACTTGTCAAAGTTCACTACTTGACTGAAAGCACCTTCATATAACTCAAGAATGCCTATGATTGAACAACAATTATCAAGTGAGGCTTTAGAGAATATCAAACTATCATCCCCAAAGAATAAATGAGGGACAAATAAGGGGCCTCTACAAACTTTGAAACCCGAGAATAAATCAATTTGCTTGGCTTGGTAAATCATATATTTTTGAGGGATTATTCTGGGTATTTAGCCCCCGATAAGCTTATCACACGCATCTCAAGTCAAAGTATCATTGTATAGTACTGTCATGAAATTTAATGGACTCAGATCGTTAATTTAACGAGCTAATGAGGTTTTTTAGTTAAGAATAATGGGACTATATGTTTTTGTTTTTCTTTTGCCCCCTTATTCCTTCATATCCGGTTCCTTCCAAATCGAATAAAGGAATTTCTTCTCTTTTTCTTTCTTCTCCTTTTGTTACGTTCTTTCAATTTTCCACTTGACCAAGTAAAATATTAAAGATTGAGTGATTGATTTGTACCTTGATATTGTTCGGGGATCAATTTAGAGCTCTTAATCTTGTAAAATAAAGTCGGTAGAGTTGTTGAAGATAAGGGTGTACAAAATCAATATAAATTGAATTAAAGATCAGTTTGGATCATACAACTTGGAACTTTTTTTAATTTTTGGAAAGATAAAAATTACATTTTTACTATTTGTCCTATTAGGCTAAAATTATTACTTCTCCATAAGTTATTCTTAGTACTTTTAAATAAGTTAAAATATCTAATTTTTTAAAAAATACTTTTTACAATACTAAAAAGAATATTTTTTATTATTATGTATTTGAATATAAAATAAATTATTCATAAATTACTTTTATAAAAGTGTTTAAATAATCCATTTACCCTAATAGGACCTAAAATAAAAAATCAATAAAAAATATATTGAAAATAAAAAATAATGGTTTGAATTGATTTTTAATTTCTGAGAATCAAATTGAACTAATTAGTTTTCAGTTTTTATTTTAAAAATTGAACCAAACCAAAACGAACCCATAACATATTACACTAATAAATATATATATTTTTGGTTTCCTAGGAACCTTTACTATTAGTCTAATCTAATGTTGTTAATAATTTTTTTTATATTTTATGACATTTTTAGTAAAATCGAAAATCAGACCAATCTAAATTAATTAAGATCAATTTGATTTGATTGTTCAAAAATAATCACATCGAATCAAATTAAAGTTTACTAACTGGATTAGATTAGTATTTTACTATTTTTCACCTCAAAGTCGAACCAAAACAAATTCGGAGCACCCATTTTCGAAGATGGGTTTTTAGTTTGGCGGAAAAGCGGGTAATAAATCTGAAGTCTCTGGCGGTGGGTGAGGTTTAGGCGAAGGTCGGGTCCTATTTGCCGTTGCACTGCACTCACCACACCCCTCAACCCGCCGCACCCTTTCCCTCTGGCCTCTCATCTCAGGTGCATCACACCAACACCAACACCAACACCATCACCTTCTTCTCAGCCTCAGGTATACATCTTTTCTTTTTCTCTTCTTTCTTCCTAATACACTTACCCTTACCACCAGTTACTTTCTTCCATTTGTTGTGGCCATTGGCATTTCATAACTTTAGGGTTTCACTTCTACGCGTATATACGTATGCACACACGCAAATATGATGCTTAATTGCTAGGAATTACGATAGCTACTACCCATAACGCTGGGTTTCTTCTACTGAGTTGGTCAAAACCCTAAACCCCTTTTCCCTCTAAAATCATATCTCGCTATATTTTCCCGGCACAGGAAAAAGGCTCATTTTGTTCGTTCATTTTTTTTCTTAACTTCACTTTGATTCTTAAGTTATTACTGCATTTGTGGAATCAGTGTTTTGTTGCAGAAAAAAAAAATAAAAATTGGGGGACCCAATTATTAGGTGCTTCTCTTATTCTATTGTAAGAGATATATGCTTTGATTTTTGTTTGTTTCATCATCCCTGTTTGGCCTCTCCTATTTCTGTTTTCATCATCCCATTTGTTATAGACTGTTGAACTTTTTCAGATTTCCTAGTAATTCATTTTGCATTCATAGTTGTATGCATTGATATTTTAGTTTATTCTTTTTTTTTTCCCTTTATTTTTAACTCGAGACTTATTAGTTATTTCTAGCGTCCAAGTTTCTGCGATTTGAAGTCTTCATTTTCCCATAATCAAATAGACTTATTTCTAACTTTATGTGATCTGTAGGGAGCCCAAGAATTTATAGCATCTGAATGTTTACTTTTTCAATTAAATGTAGTTAGGTTGCATGCTTGAAGTCGGATCATATCCCAATCTCTTTCTCAACATTGATAGATTTTTCAGTGACACTGTACTGTATATTCTTTGTGCTCTTGATTTTGTAAATATTATGTATGTACTCTCAGAATTTGCTTGCAACTTTTATTTTGCTCGAGACACCATTTGACAGTTAATACTTAATACTCAATAACTCATATAACTAATACTTTTAGTATTGTTGTTTACAATTATCTGCTTTAAAAGTCCTTAATTTTTCTATTTGATGCATTGTTTCTGTGGAAGAGCAGTCCTTTCCTGTTGCAATAGTGAGATGAATGAAATAGACAATTACCTGTCAAGTGTTGTTTTATAGCTGCAACTTTTTTGCAGAAAGACTCTAGTGCATGGAATTACGTAAGATCATGTAAAGGGTAGGTTTCCATTTCTATGTGGTATAGTAACTGGACATTAGAATTTGATGTACCATGTTACAAATCCAGCAGCAACAATTTAACCTTTTCCTATTAGGTGCGGTTGGTTACATGACTCAAACACCATAAACTACGTCTATAGACAAATAATTTAAATCTAAATATTTGTTAATGGTTTCTCCTATAGGTTTTCTTTGTCTCCCTCTGGCTCTAACTATTGACTCTCTTCCATTTGATCTACTCTCAATCTTGAGGCTTCCACAATCCTTCACACATGACCAAATTACCAAAGGCGAGATTTTATCATCTTTTCCAAGTAGCTACTATCCAAATTTTCTATCTAATAAATAATCCTATCTTGAAAATTTTTCCTTAAGCTTAAGTAGTTTTTTTTATCTTTTTTAAATCATAAATAACACCCCAAGCATTCTATTTCATCCACTCAGCTAGAATTCTATAGTTTACACTTACCTCTACTTCTCTGTCATTTTGTAAGATCGACCCTAGATAATTACATTGTTTGACTACTATAGTCCACTGTTCTCTTTTTGTTGATTAAATTGAGGGGCAAGTGCTTGAGTGAATTAGCCTTATTCATATGTTGTTTCCTTTTTCTGTACTATTTACAGGTTGGTGTGTGTTCAATATGGCCTTTGGTTGAACATTCATATAGTAGTTGGTAGATAGTCTTTCACTTTTATGTTATTTTATTTTGCTTTATCTGGACGTTGATATGTAATTATTCTTTTTCATTTATTTTGGAGCCCTGGAGGGTATTTATGGTGTGCTAGGGTGTGGACAGGTTATGGTCTGTTAGGTCTCTTAATATTTGATGTTAAAGCTATATTCTCTGTAGGGATACATATGTGGCTGTTGATGTATATGGGCAATGGGTAAGGGATGTAACTTACTCTGCTAGTGTATATGGGAAATGGATTTTGTAACTAACTCTGCCACCTAGGTAGAGAGAGGATATTCTAATTGGTTAGGGGAGAGCCTATATAGACAAAGGAAGGGATACTGAGGGGGTATCTCAGAATTGGAATTGAGACTTGGGAGAGTAGCTGGGTCTCTCTAATACCTAGCAACCTTTATTCCTTTCATTTTGTGAGTAATACAAATACAAACACAGCTGTAGATTACACACTATGTCTCCATTTTTCTTATCTGATACTATGTTCATATCATGTTATCAATGGCAATGGTAGATAAAAACCTAAGGAATTAACTGAGTTTAAATATTCTAGACTGGATGATGGCTGTATATCTTTGTATGGGGTCTGTAGTGTTAATGAGATCTTAAGTGCTAATTCTTGTTATTCTATTTCAGTGTTGGATACTTGAGTGTCTTGAAATTGAAATTTATTCAATTTCAATTCTAAGCAAAGTCAAGATGCAAGTTTTTCCATCTGAAGGTGAGAATGCTTTGTCAGTTGTTGGTCCAAGGCCAATGGAATGGTCTACTGTTCCATATAGTGGTCCTCAAGCTCCTGGGCCACATGGAAAGCAGCGGACATCAAGTTTGGAATCACCAATCATGTTGCTGACAGGTCACCAGAGTGCTATCTATACCATGAAGTTCAATCCAGCTGGATCAGTCATTGCTTCTGGATCTCATGACAGAGAAATTTTCCTCTGGAATGTTCGTGGGGAGTGCAAGAACTTTATGGTTCTAAAAGGTCACAAGAATGCAGTTTTAGACCTTCACTGGACTACAGATGGGACTCAGATAATCTCTGCCAGCCCTGATAAAACTCTGAGGGCATGGGATGTGGAAACAGGAAAACAAATTAAAAAGATGGTCGAGCATCTCTCATATGTTAATTCATGTTGTCCTTCTCGGAGGGGGCCACCTCTTGTTGTCAGTGGATCTGACGATGGAACTGCTAAACTATGGGATATGCGTCAAAGGGGTTCCATCCAAACATTCCCAGATAAATACCAGATTACAGCTGTCAGCTTCTCTGATGCATCGGATAAGATCTACACTGGTGGTATTGATAATGATGTCAAGGTATGGGATTTGCGTAAAGGTGAGGTTATCATGACACTTCAAGGTCATCAAGATATGATCACTGCTATGCAATTGAGTCCTGATGGTTCCTACCTTCTTACTAATGGCATGGATTGCAAGCTTTGTATTTGGGATATGCGACCATATGCCCCACAAAATCGATGTGTGAAGGTGTTGGAGGGGCACCAACACAACTTTGAAAAGAACTTGTTGAAATGTGGCTGGTCACCCGATGGAAGCAAGGTCACAGCTGGTAGTTCAGATCGAATGGTTTACATATGGGATACCACTTCTAGACGCATCTTGTATAAGCTTCCCGGGCACAATGGATCTGTTAATGAGTGTGTGTTCCATCCCAGTGAACCTATTATTGGATCCTGCAGTAGTGACAAGCAGATTTATCTTGGGGAGATATGATGCATAACCTTTAGAAAGCTGCTAGAACTAAATGAGCATGTTGGTGCTTTTGACAACTATTATTTGGGAGTGG
Organism: Dalbergia cultrata; assembly: GCA_031216105.1. Lineage (NCBI taxonomy): Eukaryota > Viridiplantae > Streptophyta > Magnoliopsida > Fabales > Fabaceae > Dalbergia > Dalbergia cultrata. The sequence goes on along the minus strand of CM062353.1, from coordinate 19,704,681 downwards.
TGGATTTTGGAAATGCTGAGTTCATCCTGTTGTTTCTTGGTCGATCAATTTAGTGACTGTATAATATTCTGGCAGAACATTTTGTCTGTGTAATGTGGTATTTTTTACATTGATGTTGGTGAAGAAATTGGTTCCGACGTTCCAAACTACACTGAAGGGCATTAGTTTGATGCGTATTTGACAATGCATTTTTGTTCGATAGGTCTTGAGAGAAAAATGAAACTTATTCCTCCTTTTTATTTATTTTTTTTGTGTGGAAATAAACCTCTAGAGCGCTTTCGTTTTACTCGTCTATAAAAAATGTTATCTTTTTAATTGAAAAATTGGGATTTTCCCCGGTAGCTATGTAAAATTCAAGAGAATTAGTATTTTTTTAGTTTGTGTTTAAAAATGAGTTGCATGTCTCAGTGCTTTTAAACAAATCAAATCAAAACTCAAATGGTATCTCATGAGTGTCAAAGTAAAATATTTAAAAATATTATTTTTTATTGAACTATCCATATTAATTTCTATTTAAAAGTTTAAAATTATATTTTGTTTGTCATTTGATAAGAGCTTCTTAAATTCTATTAAAAGTAGTTTTTTAATTAAAAATTACAATTTTGTAAAACAAAAAAAAATCAGTAATTCAAAAGTATCCTTATTGATCTACCAACATCCGACTGAATGAAGGGAACAATGATGCTAGGCAAAATTTATACCCTTGTACTCTCTTATGTGGGAGAAAAATTTACATGAACCTGGTATTTCATATCCAATGAGAGGGTAATATTTTTAAATGGAGGTTAAAGATAGGTTTTAGTTGATAATGAGATTTTTCATTAGCAAATTCTGCAATTACCAGACAGGTTAACTGCATGCACGGACTGGAACCAAACATTTTTAGAAATGTTGAATGCATCTACAATGTGTGAGGAAACTAATCATTCTATCTGGAGATGGAAACTAACGTAGACCTAAAAAAGATAAACTCACAAATTCTAAGTTTTTCTTACACATTTATAAGCACTTATCATCTATGTAGGAATTTGCCTCATCATTAGAAACCTTACAAAAAGTTTAAAGATGAATTGTCATTTTGACCCTCAAAAAGTTCACTGTGCTAATAAATTACTCCTTAAAATATGCTCTATTAGATTGTGATATTAAAATATCAAAGTTGTAATAAGTCAATTATTGAAAAATCAATGCATTGACAAATTAACTTCTAAGGTGTGTTTGGTTTAAGGTGAAAATGAGAAAAAAATTTCCATCAATAAATTTTATATGTAAAATTACATATAAAACTTATCTATAAAAAATTTATTCATATTTTTTCTCTTCAACCAAATATAACCCTAAAAGATTCATGTGTTAAAAATTAGCCTCTAAAATATATTTCATTTACTTTAACAAATACCTTTAGCACCAATGAAATTGATCGTTGGGTACTACAAGCAAATAAAATGTTGTAGGGACTAATTTTTGAGAAAATTCATATTTCAAAAGATCATTTTCTCTCATATCAAAACAATATAAACTAAAAGCCATACAAAAAAAAATGATCTCTAGGTTTAATTTCCACCTTAAAGAAAGGCAATGAATTTCTATTTTCTAGATAGTGCGTCACGGTCATTGCGTGCCTCATCACATTAGTTTCAACAACAGAAGTTTTTTCATTACATGCACAACAGCAACAACAGAATAACTCAAACTCAAAGTGTGACTTTGAATGTAACCAAAAAAATTTACTTTGAAAGATTTGTGACTTTGAAAGAAGATGGGAACTTCTTTATTAAATGCCATTGACAGCAGTCAAGGTCAAAAATCAAAACCCCATAAACTTTGTTGTCACGTGCATATCTCACCCCCCGTCACGTGACATTAACGTTTATGTCCGAGTTATCAAATTCAAGACCAACAAAAGTCCCTCTATCATTCAGTTCCCTCAAGTTTTCCTCAGTTCCTGTTCTCCGCATTTTCAGTCAAAAATCCCAAAAAAAAAAAACAGAAAACGCAGAGTTCGGTTCCCGAAAATCCCCAAAACAATGGCGAATTAGCCGAAACCCTAACCCTAAAATCGACTCATTTTTTTCTTTCTTTCTTCCTCATCCGCCATGAACGTCGATCGTCATCTGAAGAATCTCTCCGCCTCCTCGAAACGCATCCCATCGGACAGGGACTTCCATTTCTTCCGCAACTTCGAGGAGTTCAGGCGCCCGATCGAGGAAATCGCTCGCCGCTCTCAGTCGATGTTGGAGAGCATCGGGGCCTCGACGCATGCATGGAGCAGCGGCGTCGATTTCCCCTCCGACATCGACGACGCGTACGAGTGGGTTGTGGACATGAACGACGAGCTGCTGGAGTGGTTCGACGAGTCGGAGAGCGAGGTGAGGAAGGCGAGGGAGGAGGAGGAGTTCGAGGAGGTGGAGATGGAGAACGGGTTAGGGTTGGTTAGGGTCATGAGGAAGAAGGACGAAGATAAGAAGTTGAAAACAGCGGCGACGGCGAAGGAGGCGGTGGCGGGGGCTACGACGAAGGCGAAGGTTTCGTTTCATTTGGCGACGGTTACGAAGCCTCAGGAAGTTTACGACATTGTGGTTAACAATGCGAACCAGCCGTTTGAGCATGTTTGGTTGGAGAAGAGTGAGGATGGTCTGAGGTTTATTCATCCTCTGGTGGGTTCACACTTCACTCTGCACACTGGTTTTGTTGATATGTTGTGGTTTTTGGTTTTTCTTTTCTCTATTTTGGGGGAGAAGTTGCTGTTCTCTGTGTTGCAAATTTTGCATGTAACCAATTCATTTTGTGTCTTAACCGTGAAAAAAAAAAAGTGAGGCATTCGAAGGTAATCTATAACCACAAGGACCTATTTACTGCTTTCATTTTCTAGGTTTTCTGTTTTTAGGATCTTGCGAAGGAAACACAGGAAAAAGAAAAGCGAAAACAAAGAAATCCTGTTCTCGGTTCTCATTTTCTGTTTTCACTGTTTTCTTCGCATCATCGTGGAGATAGAAAAAACAGAAAATGAGAACTGGAACCGAACAACCCTAATTTACTTTGCACACCAGAGGATCTTTTTCCCTCTTTTGGGGGTTTTAACAATCTTAGGATTTTATTTTTTTCACCTCGGAAATTACATTGTTCGGAATGAGATTTGAATCTATGATCACATGCTTTTTATCCAAACCCTTCACACGAGACCAATTCTAGTGCCTTACAGTCTTAGGATTTGTTTGGTGTCTATTTTTTTTTTCCCAACACGTTTCATATTTTCGAGGGTTATGCAAAGGAAACAGCAAAAATAAGAAAATCTTATTCCAGTTTTCACTTTTTTTTTGTTTTCCCTATTTTCTTCTTCTGACAAAATCCTAGAAATGCGAACAACTTCCTCAAAACAATAAATAAAAACAGAAATCAAATAGACCACATTTTGTGTGTTTTTATGAATTTAATTGCATACTCTTGTTTGGGGGAATGAAAAGATGGGTCTGATTATATGGGTGCTAATTTGTTATTGTGATATTGCGCTCATATTTATATGCTTGCTCTGTAGCGAGTGAGTTTTCTGGGGTGGATAGGTTTTTGGTATTTATCTTTGAGGTAATTTTGGGTATAGACAAATAAATGATTAAGTATTTACTACGTCTGTCAAGCAAGTAATTTGCTTGCAGTTGCATCATTGTCGGGAGCGAAGAACTTTCTGAAACCTTGTTTATGTTTAAAGGATGGAAAGAAAGGAACAATGTGGTTTAATGTGTACATTGTTCTTCATTGAATATCCTTGTCCAAATTGCATGGGTATTGTGCCTTGGTCATGTCATTTTGTGTATTTAATTTGGTTCTTTGCTTGGTATGTGATCAAATTGTCCCGTCAGATATCCAGCTAGAATGTTGGTCTTTACATTTGAGAATTGCACTGATTAAACACTAATGCTCCCCATTGATCCTAATCTTTGGAATGGCCTTTTCAATCTAGAGTAGATAACAATGCAAGTTGAAGGGGTATTCCTTAGTATTCCCCAGAGTTTTCATACATCATGCAGACTGTTTTATATGCTGGCCTGATATTATTGGAGGCAATACCTTAAGTGGCACGATATTTTCCTTATCATTTTGCACTCTTTATTCTTTTAATATTGCATGTTTCTAGGGTGTGGTTCTTGTGGACTTAAGGAGCTGTATTGAAATTGTCTTTATAATACATACGTGAAGTGCTAAGTGCTTTAATGGAATTTTTTTTGGCATTAGATCTTGGTAATGGTAGAAATAACATTTTTTTCCCCTGAACTTGTTTTGCATCAGTAATCTACAAACAGTTCTACATCTTTTCTTTTTTTTTTTTCCTGTCTTTCTGCATCTTAAATCTTTCATAATTTTGCTTATCTTAGATTGTTTGTGTTTAGCTAACTTGCTTTAATTGTCTTGTTACTATATTCTATTGCATTATAATTAATTTATATTTCAGGAGAAACACACTGCTTTTGATTTTGTTGATAAAGATCTTGAGGATCTAGTGCCAATACAGCCTTCCGCACTAGAATGCACCCCTTTCAAGCTTGTGGAGGATGTCAAAGGATTGAAGGAATTGGCTGCTAAGCTGCGTTCTGTTAATGAATTTGCGGTATAACATAAGTGCTATTGTTATGTATTGCACTATTGCTAAAATGTTTCCTTCTTGACTCGTCATACTACAAGATACTTGTTTATTGTGGCCTGATTGTACATTCGATTTTGCACCTGTTTGCCCCTTGAGCATCAGCAGGACCATGTTATACTGCTAGGATTTTTCTCTGATGTTAAAGAAATGAAACCCAATGGAAATAATTCATTGAACAGTTGTTTACTAGTGATGACAAACTAAATTTCCTTTAGGAACTTTAAGTTTTGGAAATCCATGAAAATAATTATTTACTGTATGCATCTTCTCTCCATTGTTACAGGGATCTTCTTTATAAATGTTGGAATCTGATTAAGGATAATATTTCAAAGTAAAGTTTGTTTTCTTTAACTGCTGTTGAATTCCTTGTTATCTTGTTGAGTTGTAGACATTGTTCAATCTAGGCTCAATAAATTGCAAGTATTAATTGTATCCATCAGCTCACTTCACCTGTACAGGTCTATACTGGAAGTCTTAAGCTCTACCCAATCAAGCTTAGTGTTATACAGAAAAGTAACCAGTCATTTTTTTTTGGGGGGACAGGGGCTATATCCCAGTGCATATATCATCCCTCACCGGATTCCATCTGGTTGGAGCCTTGTGCATTGGGCCGCCCTTTTAGTGGGGTCATGGTGGATGATTTATTGAAATTAAGTTAGTGATATGCTCAATGTGTAATATCACAAATATGATTGCTTCATTTTTTTGGTTGGATTTATGTTTCTCTTCTTGTGATCATAATCTATACTGGTAATTGTGAGGAATTTTTGTAATATATTATGTTTTGGTGATTTGATTTTGTTTCTGTACAATGGGGTTCTTTGATCCTCTCTGTTTTTTTTTTTAGTTCTGTGAATGCTGTTTTGTTTCAATGTGCTTACTTATTGGACTAATATTTTCCCTTTCTTGTAGTTACTTCTTCTTTCCTTTTCTTTCATTGTATTCTTTTGACATTTTTGTCTTTGCTTGGAATATATAGGTGGATTTGGAACATAATCAATATCGGTCTTTCCAAGGTTTGACTTGCTTGATGCAAATCTCAACCAGGACTGAAGATTTTATTGTAGATACTTTAAAGCTTCGCATTCATGTTGGGCCTTACCTGCGGGAAGTCTTCAAGGACCCTACAAAGAAGAAGGTCAGATACACATGGTTGATGTTTCTTTTAATTCAACATTTACTTCTCTGTTGACCGTATTTATGGTTAATTAGGTCCTGCATGGAGCAGATCGAGATATTGTGTGGTTGCAACGAGATTTTGGCATATATGTTTGTAATATGTTTGACACAGGCCAGGTTTGTTTGAAAAGCTCTGGATGTTCAATATTGAAATTACTCCCCTTATTAATTATCAAGGAAAAAATTGTATAATGAGTTATGTAATTGTTATCATATTTTATTAGGTAAAGAATATTTTATTAGGTATAGTAATATCTTCAATCAGTTGATAACTGCTCTGCATGTAGAGGTCATGCGCTGAAATACTTGTAGAACGAATTTCTGCTTTACCTGATAAATTTGGCCTGTAAATTTGTTATCTAGAGTTGTTGCATTTATTTTTTTTAAAAAAGAAAATTTTTCTTACAAGCAGAATAGGCTTATCAAAATAACACTTTAGTGTTGCTTTTAATGTAGGGTAATAAGATGTGATTGTTTTGTTGCTGCCTTGGAGAAAATGCTTGAAATCAGCCCCATCATAAGATCTATGTCAGCGTTGCTTTTTGCTTTATCCTCATGTTAGTTGTATACTTACAAGATCTCAATAGAATTTTATTTTCATTTTGCCATAAAGTGAATACTATTTCACTGTTTACATTTTCATGCGATCGTTATGTCTTGATCTCTTCTGTTACGTTACGAAATGGTGAATCAAGCTGTAGAGTTCTTTTGCTTTTGGTTATCCTTGTACAATCTTTGTTCTGTGATTGTGTGTTAGGAATTTACTCTGTAATCTTGTTGTACTTTTATCAAACAGGACTTATATATATATAGGTTACTTTTTTCAGGCTTCTAGGGTGTTACAATTGGAGAGATATAGTTTGCAATATCTTTTGCAGCACTTCTGTGGGGTTACTGCTAACAAAGAGTAAGCTGTGCTGACTTTATTTTTTGAATTGCATTTCCTTCCATTGTCTTAACACAGAAGCTTTATTATTTACTTCGGCATGAGTATTCCTGTTATTCTTGCCAATATTTATCATCTCCTTGCAGATACCAGAATGCAGATTGGAGACAACGCCCTCTTCCTGCTGTGATGCTAAGGTTAAATGTTGTTTTGACTTACCTGACTTGGTCCTTTTGATTCTTGTTATAGTCGTTTTCTTTTTCTGTCCGTCTTCTATTATTTGCATAGTGCTGGCTTGTGAATGTATTTTGGTCTTGAATAGTAAACTATAGGTTACACAATCCGGGTTTCTGGGAAAGTTTGATTGGTGAGTTCAGATGCCATTATCTTTATAGTTTGTACCCAGCGTCTTATCTGCACTTTATACTAAAAAAATTGGTGTATGTTTTAGGTGGAACCCCTGTGGATTATACAGGCATAAATCTCATAATAGGCTCTGGTCATGTAGTTAGTACCCCCCAAAACTCAAGGATTTGTCGAGCGAGTGTCTTGGACTTTGTATCCATGAACTGACTGGAGATTTCATACAATTTTTAAAGAAGTTATAATGTTATATGACTATGGATATCAATGTGATATGGGAATATCTAGAAAGTTAATCTTTTACAACTCTTGGCTTCTCGGTTGTAATGATGGCATAATGACAGATGTGGAATGGGAATATCGGGATATGGAAAAAGAAGATAAGGATTATGGAAATGTATTTGTATGTATGGCAATTAGTTTCAAGTATTCATTGGTAGCATGGTGATTGTTGAGGATTTTATGGTAAATATTTCTGTAGAGATATAGGTGGAGATATGATATGCATAATTTCCTCCTTTCCCATTTAATGTGCATTTACTGCTGCACTATTATACCACTACATTATTTAGTATTGTAAATAGCATCCTAGAGAACTGTGTAAGTCACCATCTCACTCCACATAATCCCAACTTTGGAGAGTTGGTGTTCTCTCAACAATTTCTATTAAATGAGGGTTTCAATTTCAAATTGATATTACTTGGGTGTTTTCAACAACCAATACCCTCAAAAGTAGTGTTAGTTGATTTTATATCAAACATGCCCTCTCCAGCAAGAGCCCTTTTTAAGTGTGGATAATATACAGACCCTTAGGTAGCATTTGGTTAATGATACAAGGACAGAAACATGGAGACAAAAACTTGTTTGATGGTGGAGACAGGAACAGGGGACAGCAATTCTGAGACAGAAAAACACAATTTCTGTACTTCCAGAATCTGGGGAGAGGACATAGAGACATAAATTTATTATATTTTTCTCTCAATAATAGCCCTATATATATTTAATATTTATGTCTCCGTCTCCACTGTTTCCATTGTCTCTGTATTTCTGTCCCTATTAACGCTACCTTACTATGTGTTGAATTTTTTTCTTTTTTTTCAAACAAGAATGGAGCAGGAAAGTTCAAACTCTGAATAGTAGGTTATAGAGGTTTTGATACCATGTGAAGATCTAACTTTTGAGTGAAGGCTCATTAATAGTTTTATATGTAAAAACTATGCAGTTGGATAATTATCAATGCTAGTAGGGTTTCACGGTTTTAAGTTTGTATGTACTTAGATTTTTCTCTCCATTGTATTCACCTTTTGCTCTATTGTTTCTATCTGACCCACGGAACATCTTAAAATGAATTAGTAGGGTTTCATGGTTTTAAGTTTCAGTGCTGAACTGCTGATTCTATTGTTATGATGAATTTAATTGCTCATAATTCCTCTTTCTTCCAAAAAATCCCATATACAGGGGAAGAAAAGGGAAGAATATATCAAGTCTATCCTTTGGGCTTCATTTTCATTTATTACTCATTTCTGATTTTAAATCTAAGGTCTAATGTGATAATGAGCTGTACACTTCCCCGCTGATCAATTACGACAATCTAATGGACTGCTATTCTGATGACAGATATGGCAGAGAAGATACACACTATCTGCTGTATATATATGATCTAATGAGGATCAAGCTATTTGCACTGTCTAAGGAACCTGGAAGTTCTGAAAATCCTCTTTTGGAGGTAAGTTGAGATCAACCTAGCTAGATGTGGTAGTGATCTATCAATCCTTTCCTTAATCCATAGTACAATGGGTCTGCTTTGTTCCCTTTGACTGCTTTGTCTGAACTATTTGAACTTTTAGGCATGTTGAAAGCATGCTATGTTGATTAGGCCTGTTTGGCTTACCTGCAAGCCAATATTTCTACACTAAATCCTTTCAATCAAATCTAATAACAAAACATTGTAACTGAGTTTGCGCTTTAATGATTCTTATTATTATCTTTTTTTGCCTTTTAACTTGGATTTGCTGCCACTGACAGGTTTACAAGCGCAGTTGTGATGTCTGCATGCAACTTTATGAGAAAGAGCTTCTAACAGAGGACTCTTACCTTCATATATATGGGTTGTCTTTTCTCAGCTTCCAATTTTTCATTATTTTTGCATTCTATTTAAGTAGCAAGTTTTGCAAACTTTATGTATTTCTTGCTTACTTTTCTGCTTCTTCTATGTACAGTGTGTGTGTTGAAGTTTCTGCCTTGCATTGGATGCCTGCCACAAAAGTTGTACACAAAATAACAGATTACTCTTTTATATGCAGGTTGCAGGGGGCTGGTTTTAATGCTCAGCAGCTTGCCATTGTTTCAGTAAGCTGCTCTTCAATTTCTTATTTGTATCGCCTATGTTTGATTACTTGCACAAAGAATGAAAGTGTGCTCGACTTTTCCGTTGAATTTGCTATGCATATGTGCTGTCCTTGGAGATAATTTCGAGACAAGATATTGAATTATTTCTGTCACTCCTGAAATCTACATGTGATTCAAGAATCAAAATAAAATATCTTGGAAGCTAGGATTGCCTTGGAATTCTATTTCACTCAAATGTAGAAAACTCATTCCCGCCCTGTATTCATGGTGTTTTGTAGATTTATTTCCCTTGGTAATTCTATTTGTTTTATGATATAGCAGGCTTGCTCCTGTCTAGTATCCTATCCAATAATTACATCACGAATATGGAGATACAGCTTGCTAAGCTATTTTGCTCCATTTTGATGTACAAGTATTGGTATCAATAGGATACTGATACGTTTATCATTTTGAATTATCCATGCTTATCTCTATATTAAGCCACCTGCTCCTGCTGTCCAGAATATACATTGGAGTCACCCTTTTGTCATCACTCACCAACTTATTACTGTTGTTGCTACTGTTGCTGTAGTATTGCGGCTGCATTCTCTTTTCTCTGCTATCATCTCAATAACCCAACCATCAGTAGCACTTATAGTTGACTTGCTGAAATGTGTTAATTTTTATCATGAATGACAGTATTGGTTGGACACCCAGAAATGCTTTTGCCTTCAAAGCATAGTGCAATGCATGACTTCTGTTAGAAACAGAATCCAGTATAGCATCTAACACTGCATGAACCAGGTGCAGTGTCAGGAACTTGTAATAAAGAAATGTCCTAATAAAATAATGACATACATTTATACCAAAAAATAAAAAAAATAATGGCATACGTTGCTTCCAGCATACATTGCTTCTGCTTTGGATGTCTGTAGGGTAAATGCCTATGAAGTTTTCATATACTCTACTTAAATGGCTGGCAGGGGCTTAATCAATGGCGGGACATTTTTGCTCGTGCAGATGATGAGAGTACTGGCTATATATTGCCGAATAAAGTTGTTCTTGAAATTGGTAAATAAAATGTATGGAAACTTCTGTATTATCTTGTCTAAATTGGCACTCATGAACTAAATTTGTGTTTATTATCTAAAAGCTAAGCAGATGCCTGTCACTATAAGCAGTCTTCGGCGGGTGATAACGTCAAAGCTCCCATATGTTGAGCGCAATCTTGATGTCATTGTCAACATTGTTAGACATTCTATTCAAAATGCTGCTGCCTTTGAAGAAACTGCATTACGTTTGAAAGAAGCACATGCGGCACGGGTGAAAGAAGCAAATGCCGCGAGTGTGGTTGAAGCAAATGCAGCAACTGTAAGTTATATGTTTAACAGGTTGAGTTTGCTAGAATGATTGTGCAGGACTTTTTGATGCCATGTGTGCTTGGTACTTAAAAGGGACTTCCATGGTGTTGAATTAATCTTAACTATTCTATGTATTTTATTTATCCATTTTTCATAATTAAATATTGGTCAAGGTTAACTGGTGTGATGTGACAAAACACAAGGTGGTGTGGACTGAAATGTGTTGTCATACTGATTCCAGTGGGTCACTGGTAATGAGATAAAAGAAACACAAATCTCTGACCATTATCAGTAATGCACATTATCTTTACAAATTTCATCAAAGCAATGAATGCATTGCAGGGTTTTGTTGTTTTAAAATGCATGTTGTTAAGGGTGTTTTCACTCTTGTTCATAGCATAATTTTTAATCCTGAATAATGATGCAAAGTGATCAACCCAAAAACTACTATGGCAGAATAGCAGATAGTGGGATACCTGCGACATAGATAGCTAGTGGACATAGATAATTTATAATAGACATAATTGGTGTTCAAAACTCAAAAAACTACTCAAAAGTGAGATATATATTTCATACGAGGCACAATCATCATTAATAACATAAAAGTCACATAACTAATACCAATAAGTCAAATAATAGTGACAATGACATGGTTACTGTAGAAGTGTATGAAAAAGTGTGCTGTCTTTCTCTTCATGTATTGAATATATATACAGTGTACATAGTAATACATAATTAATAGGCACTATAAACTAGGAGTAACTAATAATATGTAAAGAGACATAATTTAACATGTGCTTATTTCTAGCACTTCCCCTGAAGTTGGAGCATATGTCATATGTGCCAAGCTTGTTGCAAATAGATTCAACCTAGGATCGTCTAAGGGATTTAGTGAATTTATCTGCTAGCTGTTCATTAGAATTAACAAAAATAGGTGTGATTTCTCTTGAGAGTATCTTTTTTCGAATAAAATGGCAATCAATCTGTGTTTGGTTCTAAGCAATATGTAACACGACTTAGTTGTCACAAAACAATTGCGTCTCCTTGACATCTCCCAGTTTAAGTTGCTGTAGTAATTGCCATAACCATGTAAGTTAACAGCCATAGCATGGTACTCAGCCTCAATACTAGATCTAGCAACATGTTTCATGCTCCTCCATGAGATTAGGTTACCCCCAATAAAGGCACAACCTTGAAGTTGATCTTTTATCAGATGGTGACTTTACCCATTCATCATCACAATAGCTAATGACTTGAGTATTGTCTTTATTTTCGTCGAGTAATCCTTTCCCTGGTGCATTTTTTATGTACCTAGAATGCAAACTACAACATCCCGATGATTGTCACAGCGCGTTTAGAAATTGACTTACCACAGTTACAGCAAAGGTAATGTCCGACCTAGCTACTATAAGATAGTTAAGTTTACCAACAAGACGTTGATATCTATGAGGGTCTTTTAGTGGCTTCCCTAACCTGGTAGTAGCCTAACATTTGGATCCACTGGGGTATCACTTGGTTGACAATCCCACATGCCAGTTTCTGCAAGAATGTTGAAAGCATATTGCCTCTGGGTAAGAGCAACAACGGTTTTAGACTTAGCAACTTCAATCCCGAGAAAGTATTTTAGAGCACCCAAATCCTTGGTTTGAAAATGATGGGACAAATGTTGTTTGAGGTTCCGAATACCAACCTCATCATCATTAGTGACGACAATATCGGCAACATAAACAACCTATTAGATAGAAGCACCCATTGAAGAGTGGGAGAGGAAGACACAACGATCAGCATAGCAACGAACCATACCAAATTGCTACCTGACTAAATCTCCCAAACCAGGCACAGGGAGATTGTCTTAAATCTACCAAATTGCCATCAGGGTTTAGACCCATTGACATCAGGCTGAAGGTTGACAGTATAGACCCATTGACATCAGAAAGTGGATTGTTAAGGGGATAAGCTCCCAAGTGCCACTAGAGTGCAGAGTAACCATTTCATCTATCATAGCCTATCGCCATCCGAGATCAAAGTGCGAGTGAGTTTGCATCAAATTGAAAGGACATGTAGTTGCAAAAAGAACAGAATCTAAAGAAAGGTTGGGGAGGGGTTTTGTTTGTCCAATGCCTTGGACTTTGGTATGTTCAGCATTTCCAAGGTAATACTATGCAAGTTATCAGTATAAGTGAGGTGAGAAAAAAGATATTTGTTATCAGACATATGATCAGAAGCTCCTGAATCAAGAATCCAAGGTCCTAGAGAAGAAGATCGAGAAACAAAGGCAACAAGATTACCCGTCTTAAACAGAGGCGATAGGAGTGGTGGATTGCATGGTTACTTTGAGTTGAAGGTATCTTGATACTCAAAAGCAGATAGGGAAATCTCAGCTGAGGATTTAGAAGGAGCAACCTGAGCAACATTCACAGATTGAGATTGTTGATTGGCTTTGGTTTGGTAGTGTCTTCAATATGGCAAAGCGTTTGCTTATGTGCACCGAGACGGGAGCAGTTACCATCACAACCTCCCCCATGTCCACCCTGCTGGCTGGTTTGAGAAACCAATGTAGTAGTGTTGATAGGTGCTGGGGTTGGAACAAAAGGTTGAGGGATAGAGAGATGCAAAAGTTGTTTGCACACAGTATCGTGTGAGGGAATAGGCAGGCATGAGAGAATTTGGTTGCGGATCAAGTCCCACTCAAGTGGAAGACCAGCAAGAGCAAGAACCATGAAGAATTTGCCACGTTGCTCAGCATGTTTGTCTTTATCATCAGTAAATGCCATGAATGCGCCAAATTCAGCCATTAAAGTGTCAAGTTTACTTAAATGACTTTTGGATGTCCATGTCTTCTTTCTTCACAAAAATGAGAGTGGAGACAATATTGTACAATGACTACAATTGACATTGTTAGAGAACAATTTCTTGGCCTTAGCCCAAATCTCATAACATGTGCTTATTTCTAACACTCCGTCTCAAGCTGGAGTGAAACCTTCTGATACCATGTAGAAGTGTATGAAAAAGTGTGTTGTGTCTTGCTCTTCATGTATTGAATGTACATATACAAGTATAGAGTAATACATAATAAATAGGCACTATAAACTAGGAGTCACTAGTAATATGTAAAGACAGGTAATTTAACATGTGCTTATTTCTAACAGTTACTAGAGGTTGGGGAGCTGGGCTTGGCTGGAAAAGCTTGAAACAGGTTGAAACTGACCAAGACAGTATAAAATCCAACAACCTTTGTGAGGATAGAATGCTGAGCATTTGTGCAAAGGGTTTATTATGTAAGAAAGACCATAGATTGCTCTTATTCGGGAGCATGAAGGAGCTGCCTTGAACCCAAAAAATTGGTTGGTAGGTTGAAGGTAAGTTTAAGTCAGGGTAAGTAGAAACTTCATCAGTTTGAGTGAGGGTAAAATAAAAACTTCAATAGTTTAACTGAGGGAAAAATAAAACTTAAATAATTCAAGTGAGGGCAAATAGGAAATTTTGCCTAAAAAGGAAAAATAACTGCGCCTCCCCACCCCACCCCACCCCCAAAAAAAAAAACACACACACAAAAAAATTGCAGCCATGATGGCGATAGTGTTCACGACTTGTGGCTACCATAGCTGCAACATGAAGCCAGCGATGTTGGGTCATGGGTGCGCTGGCCACTCCAAAGCGCATTATTCTGAATACCATTAACCATAGATTTGAAAACTCGATCGGACTGGCCAGTTCAAACCGGCCATTGGTTTGATTCGGTTCTTTGATTAGAACGGATCTGCATCTGAACTAGTCAGATTTGGTCAAACTTAGGTGAATTGACCAGGTTGTGGTCGAATCGGCTGCGCATTTGAACCAAACTGGGCAAGGGGCGTGCGCGTTATAAATGGAATTTTTCAAAAAAATTACATCTGCATGATTCGAACCTTGTACAAGATAGGGCAAGGTACACCGGAAAAGCTTGGCTACCACTAGGCCAATTGCTTGGTTGTGTTATAAAGTCTCTGCATTAAATTGTATTTTTTATATATGCTTTAATTAAATCTTGGTTCAATTGGTTGAATCAGTGATTCGGTGACCCACTTTTTTGGCTGAGTCGATTACCAGGTTAAGTCTGAAAACTGTGTCATTAACAGCTATGGTGCTGAGTTCAACACTTCCAACAATAACTCGGTCAATTTGTATGGCTCCTAGGTATTTATTTCAGGGTTTTAAGTGTTCTCTTGTTTTAGGATCAGGGATATTCAAGTTTTGATATATCTGAATTGTACAATATGTAACGGTTCAGGATTCCAAAATTGAATAAATGGTTCACAATTTGACAACTACACCAATAACTCACATAACAATAGTCACCACTCATTTCCTTCCTCTGATTCTCTTGTTTCTCTTATTCAAAATTAAGGGTGTCAAAATAGGTTGGCCCATCCAAGAAAGTGTGTGGGTTGGACCAACAAAATTGAAGCAAAAGATAATTTGACCTGACTTACCTTATTTGTCTCCACTCGGCCCAACGTGGGTGGCTCGTGGATCAGGCCTGCCTTTATAATATTGAATTTAATTACTATAGTATATCTTTAAGTCCACTCAAATGTCATTTTAAAACACAGATTGATCTATTTTAACTCAGAAGTATCTATTAACTTTAAATCTTTTATTACAATTCATTTATGTCTTCTAATACATGTAAATCATATTAATTATTAATACCAGTATTTTTAGACTCTAGTCTAATGTATAAATAAATAAAGAAAATACATGCTGTTGCCAACAAGTTTGCCTTAATAACTGACTGCATGCTAGGATTGGGCTAGGCCAACAACTTGCCAGCTTTCACTATGCTTAGCTCACAATGGGCTGGGCCTGCCTGAATTGACACCCCTAATCAAAATGTGGGAGGTTAAAAAATGTTAATTCAGGTAGCTTGGGAGCTGCCAAGTCCTATTTGTTGCTTCTAGAATACTACAAAATTTTGTGCTTCTTATTTACTGTGCATTACTGCTTCTTAATTGTTCGGATCCCAACTAGCTTACTAAGTTGATAGTTTATGATTTTTATTTGGTTTTGATATTTTGTTTGTTCAACAATCGTCTGTGATCACCATACAGGTGGAAGACGGGACTGAAGCCAAAGAAAGTATTGGAATTGATGAGGCCAATGCCACCTGCTTTGATATCTCAGAGAAGTATCCATTTTCTTCTGACCTGAAGGAGGAATGTTTTCAGCATGAAGATACAGATGGACAAGTGAAAATTAGATCCAACTGTCTCACTTCCGAACTCCCACAGGTATGTCACTATTTCAGAGGAAGAGGATGTATACCGTAGTGCACTGTATACAACTAAGGTTGTAAAAATAATAATAATAATACAACACAAATGCTTACCTCAATGCTATTTTAACGTAGCCACCAATAATGCTATTTCAAAGTTTTGGCCTCCAATCAGAGCGACAGTCTAATTATTGCTAATTGGTTGATAGGATAATGGAGCAAATGTTCAGGTACTAGAAACTGGTGCCTTAGATCGGGCACTGCTGGTCAATTCAGCTTCAAAACAGAAGCTTGATCCTGATGAAAAGGTTAGCTTTTGTCATGACCATTTCAAAGGATGTCTGTTGCATACAGGATGTAAACGGGTTGCTTTTACTTTTTGGCTGTCACTCATTTTAATTTTGCCTTTTGGTGAGACCTTAGCTGACATAATTTTGCTGGTTCTGAATTATCTTCTGTGGCATGCATGATTACACTACCTTCTGAATTTGTATCCTCTAATGACTAGTTCTATGCTTGCTTATTACAAAACTGCCTCTGAGATTGCTTCACAGGACAATAAACAGATCAAACCAGAGCAGATTAGAAAGTCAGTCAGCCTTCCTTACCATTTGATCTTGGGCAACAGTAAGAACTCAAAATTAGTTGTAGAAACTCCAGGTGTAGCATCTGGAACACAGTAACCTGTTTCAGGTCCAGTTTCCACCTCCATCCCGGTAGATATAGACTCTGATATAGATTTGGATATGATGCAGAATAACCTAGATGGCTCGAGTGAGCAGCTTAGAGATAACTTCGAAATGTCCATTCTTGGAAAAGAGGATCAAGACGAGTTAACATCTCTGTCAGAATTCTCATCTAGCTTGTAAAATGCTCCGTCAAAATATCAAAATAACAAAACCAGAGAGACTGATACAGCCAAAGAATCCGGTGGCTTAATGCAACTGGGGTCATTTAATTACAAAATGGTGAGAAACAAGTCAATCTTTGGAGAAGATAGAGAGAGTGCATCTTCCCAGGGTGATGATTGTCTTGTGGAGCCATGTGACTCAGGTAGCAAGAAGAAAAGTTCAACCATTAAAGGCAGGTGACAAACAAGTGATTTGACAAAAGGTAGAAGATATCAGCCATTTCCAGCTTTTGGGATGTGCAAGTCTTCGATGATAGAATGGAAAAGATAGGTTATGCCATGTACAAAATTAATGAGAAATCCTGATGTATTCATCATTGTCTTTGAATCAAGTTGAGCAAAATTAAGATCATCTATCCCTGTTCCTTCAGCTGTTAATATCTTTCAATTAAAATTTTGTTTTAGCAGTAACCATTTACTCTTTCGCCTGATCAACCGAGGGTATAAGTCACGGTTGGGATAGGTATGTACGTAACTATTAAAATGAAAAAAAGAGAAAAAAAAAAAGGGGGTAACTTGTGCATGAGTTATTGAATTGCGTGTATAAATTGCAATACATTGATTTCTAACACTGCTAAATCTGTTGTTTTTAAGTGTAGAATGTTGGCACAGGTGTCGGATTTTAACTGCGACGTAGATTTTCTGAGTTGCTTTCCTATGGATCATGTGAATGGGGTTAGTTTAGTTGGTCGTTTTTTTATTCATGATCTGAAGTGGCTTAATTTTAGGGTTCTCTTTATGGATGAGTCAATTGTAAATAGTTGTGATTGATTGTTAAATTTGGAAGTATGTTTAAAAGTCAATATTTTTTAAGCGTTTGATAAATTTGGAAATGTCTTAATCTTGAAATGAGGTGATTCATTTCAATTTAAATTTATCACACAAAATAATGTTAATATTCATCCTGCGAAACTTGCTGCTTAGCTCTTGGTACACTTCTCCGGCCTAGCCTATATCATGACGGGGAACCGTTTTGTTCCCCCTATCAATGTTCCGACCATTCCCATATTCAGGCGTCCCACTCAAACGTCGATCCCCCTGAGGAGAATCCAAGGGTTTGTTAAAGTTGGGACCCAAGGAATCCCATGCCCATTGGATTGATCCAAGGCTCGCCCAGGAAGGCCCAAGGAGCTTGGAGAGTGGGCCGGTTTTAGTGGCCTAAATGACTTTGGAGTGGAGGCCCACGTAGGAGACCTAATGAACCTAGGGTGAAGATTGACTACAGGGTCGGTGGGATCCCCACCGGTCCAAAGACTAAGGTGAAGAATTGAATGTTCAAGCCATGCGCTTTCTGTTTATGCATATAAGCATATTTTTACTAAGTCCTTACAGTAATTGAAAACACAATATTATTTGCACATCCTTTTAAATCAAAGCTTTATGTCTTTTCTGGAAGCTGCGTGTTGGTAATTATTATAATTATTTGGATATTGTGCGTGTTGGTAAGTTTATTTTGGCTTCAAAATAGTTTTTAATGAAAAGTTCCAAATAGCAAATGAAAAGTTTCACTTTTTTTTTTTAAATTAGGGACTACGTAGGCAGTTTTCAAATCAAGGTTGGTGGTTAGATAAATTTATCCCTAGAGTAACAACTCTAAAATTTGAATCCTTAATATTGTATGTAAAAATTCCCTGAGATTCCAATTCATTTATACTCTATCAACAACTTTTAGGTGAAACGTCATTTTGCTTTGATGTATAAAATCTGAGATGAAATTGCTCTTGCCTCTCTTTAAGGTTTACAGCGCGTTTGGATCCGCGTTTAGCACTCTTAAAATCGCGGTGGGTTGTGCTAACGTGAGTTTGACTTGATCACCATCATGTTTGGTCCCACGTTCAGTCCCTCTTCAGAATCGATTTCAGGCTCAAAATCGATTCTCCATGGAAGCAATCCAGTGTCACTTCCCCGGTGAAACATTTGCAAAATCAATTCTTATATCAAACTACCAAATATAAATTACTTTATTTCAAAATCAATTATTGTTGTGATATGGTGGGTTCAAAGACACAAATAGAGTAGCGCAAAATAAATATACGGAAGTGTAATACTAAATGACACCAGGAATTTACGTGGTTCGACTTAAAGCCTACGTCCACAGGCAAAGACGACAATCAAATATTTCAGTATAGAAATATGATGGAGATACAAAATGTTTCACACTCCACTCAATACCCGAATCCCAAATACACCCAAAATACCTGTTAGTATTTTTCTCACCGGTGTATAATCTTAACTTACAAAATAGAGAGAAAACAAAGTAAATAGATGACTCTCTAAATGCTTAGAAAGGAAGAGGAGAGAAATGGATTGTTCTTATTGTGTTTTAAGCTTGAAGAACCAAGCTCTATTTATAGAGCTTGGTAGCCACCTTGTTTGAGAGTTGTTGGCCTACCATGGTTGAAGGTTGTTGGCCACCATAATTGAAGGTTGTTGGCCTACCATTGTTGAAGGTTGTTGGCCACCATAGTTGAAGGTTGTTAGCCACCATATTTGAGAATTTTTGCCAACATGTGGAAGGTGGTTGTAGTCACAATTGTTGAATGGAAATCAAGTCATTTTTTTTTTCAACAATCTCCACCTTGGTTTGATTTTCATCAAGTTTCTGAAGTCGCCTTCTCCAATGTGCCCATAAGGGCACTTACATATTTTGAATACCAACTAAGTCCAAGCAATGCTTGAACTTAGCAATCGTGATCGACTTTGTCAACATATCTGCTGGATTGTCTGAGATACCAATCTTCTTCATTGCAATGGTACCTTGAGAAATAATCTCCCGAATGAAGTGATATCTGACATCTACATGTTTGGTTCTCTCATGATACATTTGATTTTTGGTCAAATGTATGGCACTTTGGCTATCACAATAAATAGTTGTGACATCTTGTTCC
Organism: Dalbergia cultrata; assembly: GCA_031216105.1. Classification (NCBI taxonomy): domain Eukaryota; kingdom Viridiplantae; phylum Streptophyta; class Magnoliopsida; order Fabales; family Fabaceae; genus Dalbergia; species Dalbergia cultrata. The sequence continues at coordinate 19,684,873 of CM062353.1, read as the reverse complement.
AAGCCCAAATTGCCTACCAAACTCCTAAGCCAAATGGCTTCCTTCACTACTTCTGCTGTTGCCATGTATTCGACTTCTATGATGGATAGTGCAATAGTAGACTGTAAAGTCGTTTTCCAACTAATTGCACTACCAGATAGCATGAAGACATATCCTGTCAGAGATCTTTTGTCAACATCTCCAACATAATCAGAGTCAACGTAACCAATAACACTACCACTAGTGTTACACCTTTTGTCATATACCAAGCCAACATCTGCAGTACCTCGAAGATATCGAAGTATCCATTTCACTGCCTGCCAATGTATCTTGCCAGGATGCCCCATATATCTACTAACAACACTAACGGCATGTGAAATATCTGGTTGAGTGCATACCATAGCATACATGATGCTTCCAACTGCACTAGCATAAGGAACATGTGACATGTGTTCCTCCTTTTCAATGAACTATGGTGAATGTGCGGCTGATAATCTAAAATGGGCTGCCAACGGAGTACTCACAGGCTTTGCATCTTTCATTCCAAAGCGTTGAAGTACTTTTTCAACATACTTCTTCTGTGACAAATATAATTTGCCAGCACGTCGATCCCTATGAATTTCCATGCCCAAAATCTTCTTAGCTGCTCCTAGATCTTTCATTTCAAATTCACCACTCAGTTGCTTTTTCAGCTTCTTGATCTCAGACATACTCTTAACAGCAATGAGCATGCCATCAACGTAGAGCAACAAATAGACAAATGAACCATCTTAGAGCTTTATGTGGTAAACACAACAGTCATAGTCACTCCTTGAGTGACCATGACTTAATATAAAAGTGTCAAATTTCTTATACCACTGGCGAGGAGATTGCTTTAAGCCATATAATGACTTCTTTAGGAGACATACATGATCCTCCTTGCCTTGAACAGTGAAACCTTCCTGTTGCTGCATGTAGATTTGTTCTTCAAGCTCACCATGAAGAAAAGCTGTTTTGACATCGAGCTGTTCAAGCTCTAAGTCAAACAGTGCAACCATAGCGAGTAATACCTGAATGGAGCTATGTCTCACAACAGGAGAAAATACTTTATTGAAGTCTATTCCTTCCCTTTGACTAAAACCTTTTGCAACTAAACGTGCTTTGTAACGAGCCGGTTCAACTCCAGGGGATCCTTCCTTTTTCTTGAAGATCCATTTGCAGCCTACGACTTTATGTCCTTTAGGTGGTTTCACCAATTCCCAAGTCTGATTCTTATAAAGAGATTCGATCTCTTCACTCATTGCAGCAATCCATTGTGCAGACTCTTCACTCGAGATAGCCTCATGTATGTGGTGGGATCTTCTGATTCCATATCCTCTGCCACTGATAATACAAAAGAGGCTATGTCTGCATGACCATACCTCTGTGGTTGTTTTATTTGCCTTTTTTCTCTGTCTCTTGTAAGGCTATAGTGTTGCAACTGTTGTCGTGCATCTGCGACATCATCACTATCTTGTTCTTCTTCTTGAATGGGCTGATCAGAGGCATCTTCTTTTATCTGCTTTTGTGGTTCAACTTCAAACTCCACCTGCTTGCTAGCATCTTGGTCTTTTACTACATCGCCAACCTCCTTTTTCGGATGAAGCATGGATGATTCATTGAACTTTACATCTCTGCTGATTATGAATTTGGATGTCTTAGGTTCAGTGCACCATAATCTATAACCTTTGACCCCAGTTTTATATCCGAGAAATATGCATTTTAATGCCCTTCGCTCAAGCTTTCCATCATCAATATGAGCATATGCAGGACAATCGAAAATTCTCAAATTTGAATAATCAGCAAGAGCACCAGACCATACCTCAATAGGAGTCTTCAAATCGATCGCAGTTGATGGAGACCGATTCACCAAATAGCAAGCCATATTGACAGCTTCAGCTCAAAATTATTTTGATAAACCAGCATTAGAGAGCATACAGCGAGCTCTCTCCAAAAGAGTTCTGTTTATACGTTCAACTACTCCATTTTGTTGCGGAGTCTTTCGCACAGTACGATGTCGTACTATGCCTTCATCTTCACAGAACTCGTTCAACTAACTCTCACAGAACTCCAAACCATTATCTGTTCAGAGACGCTTGATTTTCTTGCCGGTCTGGTTCTCAATAAGCGCTTTCCATTTCTTGAAAGTATGGAACACATCATTTTTATGTTTCAGAAAATAAACCCATACCTTCCTCGAGAAATCATCAATAAATGTCAATAGGTATCTACCACCATCTTTTGACGGAACAGGTGCAGGGCCCCACAAGTCAGAGTGAATGTAATCTACTATAGCCTTAGTCCTGTGTATAGCAGTGCTAAACTTGACTCTGGTCTGCTTTCCGTAGACACAGTGTTCGTAAAAGTCAAGCTTCCCAACTTTGTGATCACCTAGTAAGCCACTTTTTCTCAAGATTGACATTCCAGTTTCACTCATATGCCCTAGACGCATATGCCATAAATGAGTAGTATCTGAATCAGAATCAGATGAGGATGATATCGAGGCAGCACCAACAACTGTACTTCCTTGAAGTAGATAAAGGCCATTGATCAGCTTGCCTTTAATCACAATAAGAGCACCTTTGGAGATTTTTAAAACTCCACCTTCACCAAAATACTTATAACCTTGAGAATCGAAGACACCCAAGGATACAAGATTTTTCTTCAAGTCTGGAATGTATCGAACATCAGTCAGCGTTCTCACAACTCCATCATGCATCTTGATTTGGATTGTAACAATGCCAATGACCTTACAGGGCATATCATTCCCCATAAGGACAAAACCACCATCTATTGACTAGAAGGTTGTAAACCAATCCCGGTTCCGACACATGTGATAAGAGCATCCAGAATCAAATATCCAAGTATCACCAATTGAATTGGTTGATACCGCGAGAACATTATCAGTACCTTCAGCAACACTTGCTGCATCACTTGAATCTTTGTCCTTCTTGTCTTTGAGCTTCGGACATTCTGCTCTCCAGTGCCCTTCTTTTTTGCAGTATCGGCACCTGCCTTTACGATGTCTAGACTTAGATCTAGACTTTCCTCTGCTACTACTCGATCTAATTTCCTTTGACCTTCCTCTAGCAAATAAGCTAGATGCAATATCATCACGACTGCTAGAATCATGCTCCATTTTGTTACGACTTAAAAGTACAGATTTCACCTCATCAATTTTGAGGCTTTCACGACCATATATGAGCGTTTCACGAAAGTGCCTGTAGGAAGGAGGTAAGGAACAAAGCAACATCATTGCTTGTTGCTCATTTGAAAATGTCTCGTCCATATTTTTTAGATCTGTGACGAGTGATGTGAACTCAGCTATGTGAGAACGGATTGATGTCCCTTCTGCCATACGGAGCATGTACAGACATTGTAAAACACCGAGATGGTTAGCCATCGTCTTAGTCATATACAATGACTCTAATTTGGTCCACAGCGATTTTGCTATTTTCTCCGATATAACCTCCTGTAGCACATCGTCTGTAATGCATAACTGAATAATATAAAGAGCCTTCTGATCGGCATCTTTCCATTCAGTTTCCTTTATTGTCTCGGGCTTATTTTCCTTGTCAGAAAGTGCTACTTTTACACCTTGCTGTACAAGAACAGCCATCATACGGACCTTCCATATGCCAAAATTAAAACGCCCATCAAACTGCTGAATATCAAATTTTGCAGCAGACATTTTGAACAAATTAGCCCGGAACTCTATAAGAGCTCTGATACCAGTTTGTTGTGATATGGTAGGTTTAAAGACACAAACAGAGTAGCGCAAAATAAATATGCGGAAGTGTAATGCTAAATGACACCATGAATTTACGTGGTTTAGCTTAAAGCCTACGTCCACGGGCAAAGACGACAATCAAATATTTCAGTATAGAAATATGATGGAGATACAAAATGTTTCACACTCCACTCAATACCCGAATCCCAAATACACCCAAAATACCTATTAGTATTTTTCTCACCAGTATATACTCTCAACTCATAAAATAGAGAGAAAACAAAGTAAATAGATGACTCTCTAAATGCTTAGAAAGGAAGAGGAGATAAATGGATTATTCTTATTGTGTTTTAAGCTTGAAGAACCAAGCTCTATTTATAGGGCTTGATAGCCACCTTGTTTGAGAGTTGTTGGCCTACCATGGTTGAAGGTTGTTGGCCACCATAGTTGAAGGTTGTTGGTCTACCATTGTTGAAAGTTGTTGGCCACCATAGTTGAAGGTTGTTAGCCATCATATTTGAGAATTTTTGCCAACATGTGGAAGGTGGTTGTAGTCACAATTGTTGAATGGAAATCAAGTCATATTTTTTTTTCAACAATTATATTAGGAATCAATTCTGTAAACATAGAATCAAACATACACTCAGTGTAATCACATTCAACATCTATTTATGTTGCAAAATTGTCATTGAAGGCTTCAAAGGTTCACTAAAAACCATTGATCTCCCTTGTAGATATTGATTCATTGATTTAGGTGATAAAAAAATTTTAATATATATATATATATATATATATATATATATATATATATATATATATATATATATATGATTATGAATGATAAAATTATAACATTTGGCGACATTTAACATATTGATTGAATAAAATATTTTTTTTATTACATGAAAATGAAACTCGTAAGTATAACTTATGATAATTAAAGGGGTATTTTATTCAACATTTATTTTAAATGTTGTCAAAATATCATAATTTTGTCACTAATAATTATGTATGTCAAATGTTATGGATTTTGTTACTTAAATTAATGAATTGACATTTACAAGGGAGGTCCATGTCATTTTGCAAAATAAATGAATAACAACTGTAATTATACTAAGTTTTATGCTACCGGTGAATTGCTGTGTAAAATAGTGTCGGCTTGGTTACCTTATGTTTGGCAATTTAAATGCCCATATGTTGAGCATTTTGCTTACTCAGATTATGTGATTGGGACACTTAGTTAACGGTCATAATTAATCTTGCTAAAGTCACCGTTTCCTTTTTCTATATTGCTTGTTTGAATTGGGTATAACAGCAGCTTCAGAACCAAAATGAGAGATTTGGCAAGCTCATATTTACAATCACGTTTATATGTAGTGTGATGCAAAATCGTTCTTGTGCTTATGTTTAGTATCTAATGTTGTATATAATGTTCATTGATTATAATCTTAACTAGGCATAATTTATATTATTGTTATACAGTATTCATTGGTGTTGTATTTTATGAGTCCAAGTGTATTTCAAAGTCCCACACTACCAGGGTATCTCCCAAAGAGCCTTTATATATCATTGTAGCTAACAAGTAGATATTTATAGTATGGAGGTAGTTGGAGTTACATAAAAGGCGCGCGCGCACACACACATACCCACACGCATGCCACAACTTATCCTGTTCGCAAGAAATTATTGAGTACTTATGTACTAGTTGATTTTTATTACCGTTTGAGACCAATAAAACGACCCATCAGCCCAGACCAAAAAGCACTAAGGGAAAAATTTTATTTCCTTGCTTCATTTTCACGTATATTCTCCTTCTTTTCTGTTCACGCACAAAGCTTCACCCCATAGTATGCATGTTTTTCATCATCAAAAGATTGTGCTGCTCACTATATTGAGAATGTAGTGTGGACTGGTTCTCAAAAGATCCACATCTAATCCAGGGATTTTCTTCATTGATGCCATCTCCACCGAGTCAAGCTCCGGGAAAGGCGAAAATAAACCCTTAAGGATAGTGCTCTGTACGATTTGTGTTATACTCTTTCTTTTCTCTTTATTCTTTGCTTGTTGTCTCTATTTTTTACTGTGCAAGGGTTCTACAAAATCTCAGTTGTTTACCTAAAATACGGCACTCTATCCAAGTTTTTCCAACAATTGATTATAATCTTAGCTACTCCTAGTTTATATTAATGTTGCATATATAGTATTCATTAGTTATAATCTTGACTAGGTGTTGTGTTTAAGTTTGATCAATAAAATTAGGATTTTTCTTTGGTATCGACTAGTACCTTGTTATATTTGATGGTTATGATTTAATTATTAATTGTCAAAATTAAAGAATATTGGTTTCTTTAAATTTTGTAGGGATATTGATGAAATTTCTATAAAATTATGTTGACAAAAAAATTAATTTAGTCAGATTAAAAAAAATTGCAGTTTCTTAATATTATTTTGCAATTATGTTGGATCACTAATCTACTAATAAAGCTATTTCAATGTGTTAATAAGCCGTAACTCAAATGAAGTATCTTACATGATCCTTATCTCTAGGTAGTTGAAGTGGCTTTGATTTGAGAGTTCCATCTGATAACTGTTTAGGACAATACTTGATTTCATTTTTTTAATTCTTCAGATTTTATAAAAAAAAAATACTAAAAAATATGAAAACAATAAAATCCAGTTTTCAGTATTTTCTTTATAATATCTTCTTACCTTTTATAGTCCTGCTACAAGCTCTCAAGAGACAAAAAAAAGAAGAAGACTGTTTCTTAGTATATCCAATCAGATCTCAAAGACCTTAATTGTTGGTTTCTAATCAATAAGGTTTAATACACCTTACACTGCAAATTCAGCAGTCGAAATGGGAAAGGGAACCTAAGTCTAAGAATTACATCATTCCTCGTTGATTAAATGCGAAATCCACCCACAGAAAAGACATTTGTAAGCTAATTAAGAGCCTCAGGTGTGTCATCGTAAAATTATTGGGTGAGCACACGCTTACTATATCATTATTGCATATATTTGCAATAAGGTTGTTGAGTTTTCATTTGGGAGGAAAAAAAAAAAGTTCTTGAGTTTCATAATTAAGTAAGTACTGTCCGAAATAATTTGTAGTTAAATATATTGATTTTTTAATATATCAATTTGGACAAATGTTAAAGAATATTAAAATAAAATTTTTACTAATGATGAAAAATATGAGGTAAATCAAGGGCAATATATCCTTTTATAGAGCAAAGAGCTACTACCTAATATCTATCAAATTAAGTCAAGTCCAACAAATTTATAATTATATCTTCTATCACCAAACTCCAAATGTCGGTTATTACTAGAGGGAGGTAGTATATGTTTATTGCTCATTGTGAGTGGGTATCAATGTGAAATGGTATATCTGTGTCTAGGGGTGTTCATGACCCGTCCTTTCCCATCAACTAGGCCCGACCTGAAGCTTATTTGGATGAGTTCGAGTCTTAAAATTTGACTTGGTACATTTTTTAGGTCGAGTTCGAATCATACGTTGAGTTGACCCGACCCAACCCGAAGTCAAATTATCTCTTAAGAGATACATATTTTTACAATAATTTATGAAAAATTATAAGATTTTAAAGTTCAATTAATATATTTTACATAATTTGATATTATTTCTACATTGATATGGTTTATTTTGAAACTTATATCGTAAAATATTTCTAAAATTTTATTTCTTACTTGTAAAATTTTATAACTTTATTATCTACAATATCTAAATTCTTGTATATTGTTTGAATGCCGGGTTGACCTAGTACGACCCGGGACATAGTCAGGTCATTATCGAGTCGGGTTTGGGTTTTAAAAATTGACCCAATATAAAAATCGGACAGAATTCGAATCTTGTTCAACTCGACCCAACCCATCCCTTGTACACCTTTACCTATGTCTAGGCAAGAATTTCTGCCACTACTCAGATCTACTCGATCCATGTGATTGCTTCTCCAAGCATATCTGTCTCACAAACTTACAATGATAACTGGGCAAAGTGAAATATTGGAAAACGAATCCTAGACAGCCTTGAAAACAATCGAATAATGGCCTTGCTCTTCTTCCGAGTGATAAAATAAATTAAATATTTTGCTGAGTTGCAATCAGAGTAGCTTTTTCCAAAAGATTAATACTGCTCATTTTTATTGTATAATTTCAGTTTGGCTTATTTCATTTTTACATTTTTGCAATTTATTATAACGATTTAGTTACATTATAATGTGAAGCAAAAATGAGTATCATATAAGTATGCACTGAACATTATATTTTCAGAGTCGGATAAAAACACCGCCTTAGGAGTTAGCAAGCATTGACATCTCAAAATTATCGGCGCTCAGTTTCCACACGCTTGCATCATGCAAATCTCAAATACTTTTAACCTATTTACATTAAGAACCAGTGGTTTATATAAATAAGAGTTTAATTTCTATATATTAATAGTATAAATTTTTTTTATATTATTATCTAATTAAATTATCCTATTTATATGACTTTTTATATAGTAAATGTCAGACTTAATTTTTTTTATTTATGTGACAAATACATAAATAGATTTTTACATCATCAATATATGAAAATTAAACTCTTACTATAAATAGTATCTAACTGATAATAATATTTAAAATAACTAATATTGATTTATGCAAATTAAAATATTTTTAATTTTTAATAGTATTCTAATTTTTTATGAAAGTTCTCAATAGTATATTAATTTAAATATAATATTATTTCATATTTTATAATTTTAGTTTTATGTCTTATTTGTTTCCCTCATTTACATCCTTGCTTACCTTGGAAAATATTATGCGTTGTGTGAGTAGACTTGCGGGTTAAATTACGAAAAACGGTGTATTATGATGATATAGTAAGAGGTTTTGCTGAAAAAATAGTCACAGTCGCGGTCATCACGATATATAATTTTTTTTTCATCAATTACTTGTGATTATTTATGGCAAGTCTAAATATGAAATTGTATTATCGAAAAACAACAAATTTAGAAGTGCTGCAATCTGAATGCATTGAAATCAGTTTAAATAGTAACTTGAGAATTGAAGACGTACGTAATTAATGTATGTTTGAAAAGAATAAAATCGTGTGAGAATGGTATAACCCAAAGATAGATAATCTTATTGGAAACTTAACAGTGGCTAAGGACAATGGCAGAATATGTTGATAACAAAAAAAAAAATATCAAGCAGCCTCACAAATATTTGCGTCAATCTCGATATTCTGGAGAAGAGAGGCCACTTGGCATGAACGAACAAAGTCTTTGACACTTGCGAGCTGTGACTTGTTTTCCACTATTTCAATTTTTTTATACCCCTAAGGCACTCTTGCTTGTTCATGTGGCCATGAACGTTACACGACGCATTGATTCATTCACTATGTGGATCTTCGGTAGCTTGTTTTATTTTTAACCAGCAGCTGAAGAGATACAGAAATGTGTAAATTAAATTTAACATAATTTAATTGTGTGTAAATTTTTATTTTAAAATAGATTTGTATATCGCTCTTTTAATATTGTTCTCTTCATCTATTTTAAGTGTCTGTTATTTTAAAATTTAAAGGAAATATATATTTTACTTTTTGTGCTCGTACTTCTTAGTTAATGATTACTTCGAACTCTAAATATAAAATATTCAATATTAAAAGAAGTATACTCCTATAAGATTTTAAATGCTTGAGTGAGGAGTAATCCTACATATTGCTTTTCGTGAGAAGACGTATTAAGTGAGGAGTAACGCTATATATTCAAAAAAATAAATATAAAATTTTTAATAAAAATTATAATAATTATTGAATGAAACAAAATGATATAATTTACTAATTTATATAGAGACTAGTAACTATAACATATTCTTCTACATGTAAAATCTAAATAAAATTTTAATTTTCTAGTATTTTCCTACATAAGAAACAAAAAGAATAAAAATATATATGAAGAGAGTGCTTTCTAAATATCAGAATTTATAATGACTATTTTACACTCCTTCCATTCTTGAATAATTATTCATCTAATTTTTTTTTGTCTAAAATAAATTGTCTATTTAAAAAATTTAACTAGTATTGATTATTTCTTTTTAACAATACATCTATAAAATATTATTGAATGAATAGAAAGAAAGTTAAAATATTAAAAAGAAATATAATATTAATAAATTATTTTTTAAATTTATAATTTAATATTTTTTTAATTATTTTTAATTTTAATATATATTTAAAATTAAACAATTTTTTTTATAATCATTAAACAATTATTTAACAAAGGTAGAATATTTAACTTTCACACGAGATTAGTTAGTTCCCTCTCCACTAGCGGTCTAGCACCACCCTACAACGCTAATGGACTTTTCCGTAAATTCAGCTTTGGCTCACCGTCTCACAACAACGCACAAAACAGGGGTCGCTTTAACCGCCAGTTTCCAAACAATCTATGGGGGTGCAAGTGCAACAAAATACTAGTCTTGCCTTTTTTAAATTCTAATTTTTACCATTTATTTATTTTTTTTCTTTTCTTATTTAATTTGGTCCAAAATTCAGCACTACTGTTTCCAGCCAAAGCACAATACCATGTTGTATGGCCCCTAGTTTTCAAGCCTTTTAATTTTCCTCCCTTTTTTTTTTTTTTTGAGTGTCTTCCTTTATAAATGTAAACATGTCATCTCCAACTTTGTGACTAGCTAGCATATATCTTCATCCTTAACATCCACAGAAAATTCTCATCCTGTAATAATGCACTTTTCGCTTTATTCTGCACTGTTACTCCAAATATCTCCTTCCTATTTAAGTCAACCGTGACCATTTCATTTGATAGAATCGAAGGTTTTCTTTTCCCATTCAACAGTTTTCTGAATTCTGGGTGTATAGTGTTTTTTTTTTTATATTATTTTTTCCTTCCTTTCTCATGTATGTATTGTTCTAAACTCAAAAAGTTGAAGCAAAACTTATACCTGGTTTGTAGTCCAAGAAAGGGAAGGTTGGTCCAGTGGGCTATTTATTTAACCCTCTAAACTTTTTTCTTGGGTGTATAAAAAAATGTTCATGTGAAATTATCAAGGAATAGTTAAGATCATTTGTTAAGGGAGATTAGAATTAGAGATATTGGCAGTGATGGAGGCAGGTTGGGTGGAGCATGGTAGAGAGAGAGGAGTTGGGCATGTGAACAAGGTTGGTTATGTGAATGGGGTGATCAACAAGAGGAGGAAGCCTTACAGAAGGGTTAAGAGGCCAGTGATGAGGGTCCCAATGGCACTTCAGGAGCTATTTCTTTCATGCAGAGAAACTTTCAAAGGCCCTGGCACCGTTCCTTCATCACAACATGTTCAGAAACTCTGCCACATCCTTGGTATGATCAATAGCTTGATTAGGACTTTTTCTTTTTGTTTATTTATAGAGACTAATTTAATTTGTAGAATTTATAGTGGTACTTATTTATGTATTCCGACTAATTTAGATCGAGCATATGGAATGATGCATATAGATAAAACTCTTTCTGCTTTGAATTCGCTTGAAGAAAATTATTGTTAGATTAAGATAAAAGACATTTTTTTTTTTCCTTTCAAGTCTACATAGAAGGGGATGGAAAAGAAGCTTTGTGATGTGTCTTGATCTTTATGAACAGTCACATGTTACCGAGTTAAATTTTGGCTATGCTTGGATTTTGAGGTGATTTCCGTTGCATGTTGTGGCCGTGCATCTTGACCTCTAATTTCCCGATAACAAAATTTCAAAATTGACACCGCTAACAATTTTTATTTTTTACAAAGCCCCCCAACAAATTAATTTTCTTCTAGGGATATCGTTTGCACCACATTATTATACTTAACTTTTTTTTGGGGCTTTATCACTGCCCATAGAGACCTCTTTTTTATTTATTTAATTAATTTTTATTTCTTTCCACTTATTTATTTTAATAATATAATTAACATCAGTTCTCTTTAGTTCATATATTTTGCTCGAATGGAGGTACGTAGAAATTAAGTCATTCTAGGACCATCTTTTAGCAAGCGGTTTAGAATTTCATCCTCTTTTTCCCCTTTTGATAACCGAATTAAATTCCACTCTTACACATAGGTTACAGAAAACAAACACTTCAGAGTGCTATTATGTTCTGGAGAATATAATGTATAAAAAGAATTATGTTCCAGAGAAAATGTGCATTTGAAAAAGTTACACAATGGATGAGAATCCTCTGATATTTGCTTTGAATATGATCATATCCTCTTAAAGAAAGAGATACACACAAATATTTTAGATAAGCGGACTCCTCTTAAATGATAGATCACTAGTTTCCTACCTTTTTCAAGTGCACATCGCTAATATGTAGCGTGGGTAACATATGAAATTGGCAATGTAATTTCTCTAATTAAGAACTTATATACACTTATTTTTATTCCATGTTGTGTCTTTCTTGAAGTGTTGTTCTGAATCTTTGATAATCAGATGACTTGAAGCCAGAAGATGTTGGGCTAAGTAGAGATCTGCAGTTCTTCAAGCCAGGAAATATCATCAAGGAGAATCAGAGAGTCACATACACAACCATGTACAAGTGTGGTGATTTCTCAGTAAGTGCCATTTCAAGCTCCAATTTTGTCATCATTGCTCAATGATAATTGAGTATTGCTTGTAGTTACGTTGCGAAGCAAAACAATTGAGATAAAGAAGAAATCGCAAAAATAATATTACGACCCCAATTGTAGTTGTGAACCGCAATTTAAAATCAACTACGAGTATTACAGCATTAATTGCCCGTGTTGCTAGCTTAATAATTAATTTGTCTGGATTTTACATGCAGCTTTGTATCTTTTTCCTGCCTGAAGCCGGAGTCATTCCCCTCCATAACCATCCGGGGATGACAGTTTTCAGCAAGCTCTTATTAGGACAAATGCACATTAAGTCCTATGATTGGGTTGAACCTGATGATGAGGCCTCTGACAACTTGTTGCATCAACCGTCTAAATGTTAGCTCTCTCTCTCTCTCTCTCTCTTGACTAATCTGTTCATGAATGTGGAACATTTTAATTCTTAAACATGTAAAATTAGTGGGATCAAGGTGTCCTATTTACATGTTTCAGGATTGAAGTATCCCACATTTCGTTCTCCATATTTTGATTAGACCAAATTGGGGTTTACTTTCTACAAGTTTTTGAAGTACGATCATTTATACCCCTTACTGTTAATTATTTCTGCAGTGAGATTGGCAAAGTTGAAAACTGATCGTGTATTCACAGCACCATGTGATACTTCTGTGTTGTACCCAACAACAGGAGGCAATATGCATGAATTCACAGCCATAACTCCATGTGCTGTGCTTGATGTGATTGGTCCTCCTTATTCCAAAGAAGATGGCAGGGACTGTTCTTATTACAAAGATCACCCTTATGCTGCCTTTTCAAGTAAGCAACACTGCAACACTTTTCTCAATATCGTACATAACTATATGTGGAATGTGGCTTCCATGAAAGGATATTTTTTATTAAAAAAATATGAACATGAGTTTCAAATGTTTCTGTTGCTCATAACACTTCCTTGCCTCTTTGGTCAAGTCTCGGCAAGGCAGAATCTTGCATCAACTTGACCAATTAAAATAATGTTTCTTTGGTCATGTGAGAGTTGAATTTTTCATTCAATAAAGCATATACACTCAGATTCATTGATTCTCTCAAAACACGAAAAAATTTTGTTCTATATTATTTATTAGTTGATATGTTGAATAATAATAATAATAATAAATGTAATAAGATAATATTTTTTTTTGCTATGAAGGTATCTAAAAAGTGAAAACTTGTCCAGGACAGATTCACAAACAAAAATAGAACTATATAATGTGTGATTTGGTTTGATATATATATTTTCCACTTGTACGTTTTCATCTGATAATATTATGTGCTATCATGTGTATAATAGTTTCAAAATAGTAATTATAAAAGTCAAATATTTTTATAAATTTAACAATATATTATCAGATAATTATGCCTCATATTTTGTATACATCAAAGTTTAATTTCTAAAAATAATGCAACTTATACATATTTCTTACAATATTTTCATTACCAAATAAATATTTATACACAATATTTTATATTTCTATATTTAATAATGTATTTTTTTTTTGGTCATATGATTACAGCTAAACCCTATCTTCTTTTATACTACAAACACTTGCACCGTGATTCTGTCACTTAAATCAGATACAAAAAGATGTATGAAGAATAAATGCATTTTTCTTTATGATGTATGGAGAATAACTGTATACCTAGCATTTTTTTCCTTATAGGATCTAAATCCTATGTTGGCATTTGGGCATAACTGTTTCCCTATTTGCACAAGTTGGGTGCCCCGCCTGTACACTTTGTTGATTTGTCTCTGATCGACCATATATATTTGCTGATTTACACTGCAGATGAAGAGATGGCTAAGGGGAAAGGGGTGAATGATAGTTACTGGTGGTTGGAAGAAATTGATGTGCCAGAAAACTCCCAGATGGATGGCATTGAGTACCTGGGGCCTCCCATTGCTGAGACATCCTTCTAGATACATATATATTCAGCATGTACTAATTCCATAGCACACCCTACTCTCTTGGCATCATCTTCACTAAGAGAAATTAGTGTTACAGGACTAAGAAAAATATTTGTTCTGTTCTATTTACTAATCAATGTATTAACTCTGTGGATCATTGACCCACTTTTATGCATATTTAATGCAATGGTTAATTTATTGATTAATAAATAGAGCTGATTAAATATTTTATATCTTTGGAACACTTATGAATTTCTCATTAATTAATTAATGTGTATACTGCTATAGACACATATAGAATATCCCTCCACCCTTTCCCGTTTTGTGTCCATATTCAATGCGAATCAATGCATGTGTTTTGGCTTTTGTTCTTTAGTGCTTTGATTTAGCCTTCAAATGACAGCTATAATAATCATTAGTCTTAATTTCACTTTTGCTAGTTGCTACTTGTTACGTATGCAGGACTAGCACTAGCACATTTTTGCTAGTTGGTACTTTTAGTGTGTCGCTTCATGAAGAAAAGAAAAATCCGTGGGCTTGGGTTGTTTCATATGTGTCAATCAAGTTTTTCGATTCGTTGGTTCTGGCTAGCTGGTAAAGGGTTTAGCTGGAATAGCCTAATCCAAGTAGTAGGAGGCAAGGAGTGAACAAAGTGTTGACTTCGTTTTGTGTGAAAAGTCATCCATGCGGGTAACTCTTTACTAACGAATTAAAGGTCAAACTCGTGACTTTTCAATATGTTTAAAATAAGATTGGGATAGATTAGTAGTTTTGAATCAAATGAAAAGAGAAATGGTTACTGTGAATATTTATGTTAACAAATAAAATACATGAAAGATGTTTGAAAATTGTTAAAAAAAGAATATGATTGTTTCTTTATCTTAAAATATCATAGTATTTCATAAGCAGGTAGCATAAATAATTTATAAGTTTATTAATTGTTTCACTAATTGTAGATATTCTATAACTGTTTTTTATTTTCTGATATAGCTAACTAATGAAGTGCAAGTTTTTTTTTTTCTGTTGAATTTTTTCAATAAATGCAGAAATGGAAGACTCCTATAGCATGATTATTATATTTAATTATTTTAAGAAAGGATTTTTTTTATGAATTTTCATTATAAAAAATATGTTGATAAAAATAAAGTAATTTTTAGATATAATTTATTTAAAGAAACATTAAGTTGTTTAGATTATTTACATGTCTCTCCAAAAAAATGGATAAAGGTGTCCTATTTTCAAGTGATTTGATGCATAAAAGGTGGTTCTTTTTATGACGTGTAAAAAGTGATTAGTTTAATGGATAAATAATTAGTTATATTATTTCATTTGTGTGTGTATATATATATAAAATAATTATTGAATTTGTGGGTAACATATAACAATTTGTTGTTTAAGTCAGGCTAACAAAAACGCAAAACACGTATGTTTCCTTAGTGTTATCGGCTACTACGGATATTTATTTTCAGGTATATTAATCTATTTTAAAAAATAATTGCTTAAAAAAGATTTATTTTTATGTTTGTTATAAATTTTATAAAATTATTTTTGGATATTAATTATTCCCAATAAAGGGATGTATTTTCATATTTTAATGAGATTTCATTCTCATATGGAAAGGTGATAATAAAAGATTCTCATGATAACTTGGGAATGGGGAATGATAAATAAAGAGTACAAAAGTATCCCTTATTATTATTATTATTAAATTAAATGTGTTAGGGGTATAGAATATGTATTATAAAATAAATAAGTTTTAAAATTATTCCTAAAAATCTCAATAAATAAATACCAAATAAATTTTTTTTTCAAAATTCTTAGAATAACTTGAGTATTACATTTCTAGGAATAAGATTCCTGAAAACATTCAAAACTTTGACTTGTTTATAAGTTATCATGAGGATTATGGAAGTATTAATTTTTAATTTTATTTTTTCTTTTTAATTTTTTCAATAAATTAAAATAAGAAAATTATTAATAAAGTCATAGTGTTTTTAAAATATTTTTATTATAAATTTCTATTAATTAAACGAATTATGTTTTTTCAATGATAACAATTATTCAACAATTTCCTTTATCTTATGCAAATAGGTAAATTGAAATTAGAAACAACAAAAATCATTTGATGGGATCCAAACACAGAAAATTATTGATCTAAAAATGATTGACACATCACTTTTTACTTTACAATTCTCATCACTTTAAAGAAGCTTAATCCATTTGTATGATGCATTAAATGCAATTGCTTAAGTTACCCAATTTTGTGCAAATATTGGAAGCTAAGTGATTCAAGCCAATTCAGGAGCTATTTTTAACTTGATTTGTTAATAACTTAATAATAGTTGAACTAATGAGTTGTGTTTGAGCTAAGGATTTAGGCTTATTTACTAAATGAGTTAAGTCTAAACTTTATTATGTTCGACTCAGCAAACTTGTGAGTTCACTATGTGTGTGTGTATATATATATATAGAGAGAGAGAGAGAGTTATATGAGAGGTATTGTTAATTGTGAGAATGAAAAAAATAAACCTTAACCATTGGATCTTATAAAAATGGTTAAGATTAAAATATAAAATTATGTAACTTTTTTAAATAAACATATAAGCATTAATTACTATTAATTAACTTTTACTTTTGATAATTCATTTATGATTATACGATTCAGATTGTTTATCCTATTCTCATAACAAACTATTATTTTCATGTGACACGTCCCTATATATATATTATGTTGAGTATTCTGTATCATTTTTCTAGTATATAAGTTATCTTAAAAATAAGCTATGTTCTTAAAAGTAAAAACCAAAGGAAAAAAATACTTAATCTATATTTAAATGAGCAAGCTCGTGGACTTTTAGTTAGTAGAACCTTAAAATTAAGCTTATCTATTAGCGAATGAAGCCAGTACTATTGAACGGAACTTAAGCTATGCTAAGCTCCGGCTCAGTTCACTTTCAGTGCACTAGCATTTTAAAATAATTTTATATTATCATTAAGAAAAATAAAAATAGCTATATATATATTCACATGTTTGTGGAAAAATCATTGGATATTTAAGGAATATGACTAAAACTTAAAACAAAAATGATATTTTAGATAAAGATGCAAGCTAATGATGAAGTCTCCCACCAAAAACTAAAATATCTTTTTATAATTGGACAAAGCTCAATTTTAACTAGTGTTAGCGGATAGAAAAAATCTTAGCTGATATTTTGTGAACACTTAATATAATTTTTTTTTCATACATGTGAAACTTCCTGATATCATGTAACAATCGTTATTAAAAAATATTCATACATAAAAATTGACGTCTTGATACACACACGTTCCATTTGTCTGCTGGGGAAGAGTGTACTATTACGTTACAAGATATATACCATCAGCTTGGGTTTAGAGTTGAAGGTGACCCTGTAAAATACCCTAAACTTCAAGGAATGGAATTCATGAAGTATTGTTTCTTGTTTGATTTATAGCGTTTTCTTTTTCAAAAAAGTAAACAACTTTTTGAGCTCTGAAACTGTGTCTTCCAGCAGCACACAACATTATTTCGAGGGGCCAAGTCAAGTCGACTATATTCAAATCACGTCATATGCTGGCTCATAGCTATAAAGATTAAATCCAAGATTTAAAATTCCACAGAATGTTTATCTTCTACCAATCCAACGTCAATTACCATCGGCGGTCCATTCAAGACTCATTCCTTTTCATTTAGTGTATCTTTGTTTTTTTATGTTTATAATTCTCGTTTCGTTGAGTTAAGGGATGGAACAAAACCCACGGTAAGAGGAATATGATGATTACTACGAATTTTGATTAAAATGATGATAGCTTTGTTTGTTATTATTCTACATCATGCACCGAAAAGGTCTCCTATTTATTTATTTTTATTTGATTCACTTAAAATAATGATATTTTGCAAGGAAAAATAAATTAATGTTATATATTTTCAACGAAGAGTTTCTCTAATACAAAATTCGTTTGTGTCAGTTGATAATATCCAATTATACTTTCCATATAAATAAATAATCTATCAAGTTAACAAGAATCATATTGAGAGAGAGAAACATGAAACTACTGTTATTTCTTTAATTTCAGCCATTACATTATACTAAACCATTTGAGTGAAATAATACTAATATTCAAAACTCATTTTTGAGAAATTTTTTTTCACATGTTGCTTTCAAACTAATTTAAAGCCTATAATTTTATAACATTAATTATTAATATTTTTTAAAAATATTTTCATTATTTAATTTTGATATATCGTTAAAGTATTATAAATATAATTGGATTCGATTCTGATTACATGTTGATTATAATTTGCTCTTATTTAATTATATGTTTGCTCTTATCTTATTATATGTTGATTTATATCATTAAATTATTCCACATGTCACTTTCTAGAATTTCTAATTTTTAAAAAATTATTTATGTGCATTAAATAGTTACATTTCATATAATCAATTATATTTAAAACATGATTCCAATTATATTTACATGATGCAATATTACCTTTACGTTATTTTACCAGAAAAAATTACGTTCATTTTTTTTATAAAAAAATTACCTTTACATTATATCATTAGACAATTAAAACAATATAATCAATCCAAGATCATATCATTTTAAACCAATCTACATTATTTTTTAATTCAAAATCATCTTCATACAGGTATAATTTCTCAAGAAACTAAAATATAAATCAACAATTTTATATGATATGATTTTTCATATTTATTCAAGAATTTACTTTTCAAAAAATAATTTAATCTAATTTACACTAAAAAAGAATATGCACTTCCTTTTCCAAATCTACGTTTATAGCCCAGCAAATTCGGTGCTCAATTGTCAATTTCTAAGATACCAAAATTCCCCTCCCCCCACCCCCCACACACTAACGATATAAGCAGTGTGTGTGTGTCTATATATATATATATATATATATCTGTGTGTGTGTGTGTGTATCATTATTGTTTATGTTTAGTTTGTGTTATTGATGTTTTATAATTTTAAATAATATGTGATATATTAATTTCACGTATTAAAAATAATACTTTTCATTTCTTTACTTATTATACATTATTATTTTGAAATAATAAAATCATATATTATATACTGATTTTCATTAATCATTGTTATATTGATATTGATATTTTTAATTTATCTTTACTTTAAAATTGACTAATAATCTACAAACCTATTTATGAATCAAAATTTGGTATTGATCTTTCGAAGTTGGCCGTGATCACTTCAAAATTGGCAATGATTCCATACAAATTAAAAATATTAAATAGAAAGTATTAAATATTAAATTCGGTTAGTTGTGCCAAAACTCGCTCTAATATGATATAATTTTTTTTAATTTGCTATCCTATCTCATATTTTAAAGATTAATCTTTAAATAAAATATATGATTTAACTAAAAAATAATGTGCATTGAAAGGCTATCACAATTTAAATATCAATTGCATTTTTAAAATTAATGTGTAATCTTATTTGAAAAATTGTTGATTAATTAGTATTTTAGTCAAATTAAAAATTATTAAAATTTGCAATGATTGACATTTATATCTTTGACTTTTTAATTTCTATTTAATTGTTGTTGAACTGTAAGACATGTTTTTTTTTTTATTTGCTTCTTTCCATTTTCTATATATCTTGTTTATTTGATTCCTTTATGCTTCACTACTTTCTCAGTATATCACTGACTAATATGTATTTACTTTAGCCTATTATTTTTCCATGTATGTAATAATAGCTATTTATCAAGTTACTCATTTGAGCATAAATAAAATATTGCTATATGTATAATGACAATGATTTGCCTACCTCATAATTTATTAATATTTTTTTGTTTACATAATATATAATTTATTAACATACATTAAGTTAATGAAAATTATGTATATATGGGAATAATTCAAATGAGATGGGTGGTTTATCATGTGAGTGAGAGGATTGAGTATATCATGATCAAAAATTAATTTAAAACTTTGATCAGAAATTATAAATATTATTATTTATGGATAGTGGATGGATTCATGAATTATACGATTTTAATTTTATTATAATTACAAGCATGCCACATTATTTTTTAACAATTAAATTATACCCAATTTTTTTGCTTTTCAAATTTCTTTATTTTTCATATTCCTGGAGACCAAGATTGGTGATGGGGACAAAAAAAATTGGGTCACAAGGACATGGAGTGGGAAGTTAAATTATGCAATTTAATTTGCATAAAGCTTAGATAAGAAACATAAATATTATATAATTTGTATAGAGCGAGGAGAGCAGGAAACACGTTATCCATTTGTATAAAGTGGGGTCATGAATATAAAGGTTAAATATGTTGTATTAAGTATGAATAGAAAGTGGGAAGATTACATAGTTCGTATAGAGAGAAAACGAGGAGTAGAATAATATTATGAAAAATTAATCAACTATTATTTATTTCATGTTAAATTTATTAATTTATTAATTTTAAAAATAACTTTAGATATATTGTTAAATTTAATAATTATTATCAATTAAAATAATTTTTAAAATATAGATAATAAAATCTAAACAATTTAAATTGGATTCAGATTAATTTTTTCCTCATTATATTTCATATTATATTTTAGGTTCACAATTATTTCTTTATTATTTTTGCAAAATGTATCACTTTTGTATTTAAATAATAGTTTGTATTTTGTATTAAAACCAACTTATTTCCTCTATATTATCATTTAATCAAATTAAATTTCATGATAATTTTTATAATCTATCTATAATAGTAATATTCAAGATTAATATCATGGAAATTTTTCCAGGAATAGCTTCTAAAGTAATTTAGGGCTTGTAATTTTCATAATTTTAATCTTTAGTCATTTTAGAAAATAATAAACATAATTATTATATTATATGTCATTAGAATATATTGATTGCTATCCAACTTTAATTATCATCTTATACTTGGAGTAGATTGAAATTCTATGAGTCTTCAACCGTCATCATAATTTAGGTTCAATTTTGGAATTTTTTTGTAATTGTAAATTTATAATTGTATATAGTAAATATAGTAAAAAAAATTATTTTGTTAATAAAGATATTATCCTCTTGATAAAATCTCCTCAAACACAATGTCCTCTGTAACTCCCTAGTACTCATTTCTATGTGCTCGAGTTTGCATAAAAATGAATACCAAGGAATCACGTCCTATTTTGTGAGCTTTTCAACATTTGACATAAAATATTGCTAAGCATTCTAATGAAAATTCGGCATGATAACGGCGTAAATACCATGCTCCTACAAGACAGAAAATCATAAACAGGGTAACCAGTCATTCATAGCTCAACATACTTTTCAAAATACAATACTTCAACATATCATATATCATCATTATAAGGCACACAGTGCCATTTAATCCATAACATAACATAGTAATGTAATATCAAAGATAAACAGCCACATGGGTCAAACCAGCTAAGAATGTACTAAGTCATAACCTCAAGTCACAAGATACAAAACATATAAGGAGAAAGATCTCATGATCCAAATACAAAGTTAAGATTCAGTAATATAGCACAGTCTCCAAGTAACGAAAAAGCAACTATACTTCAGCAAAAACAACAATACTTCAGCAACTAACTCTTTGCATCAGGATCTACCTGCTCATCTAGAGATGATATGGAAAAAAAAAAAAAAAAAGAAGAGGGGTGAGAAATCAATTGAAATCTCAGTAGGAACATATGCAATTAACATGACATCATTATCATCTCTAGTCTACCTTGGTTTCTTTTGAAATCATTTACATACAATTATGAGGTTCGATTTTAGAATTTCGCAAACAATCTTTATCAAGGTAGAGGTGTCTTTTAGCATGGTCTTGGCATGATAAGTATATGCATGTATGAAGGAACTTTATTAATATAATTAAAGAGACATGCTTACATGGAAATATACTAGGTTCATTCATTAAATGTCACAACATACATAAATGGCTATCCTGATATAAGACATCAAATACATCATAATTAAGATCTTTTTATTTAGTCTTATCTACCTCATAACTTTCGTATTTCTATCTGTTCCTATTCATCTCACTGTTATTTCCTCTCAATTAATTCTGGTTAAATACTTTAAAAGCTATAAGCCTATACTTAACTGGTAGACACCAATTCCTTAATCTGAACCGACACTGAAACCCTTATGTGCACTATAAAGAAAGTAAATACCCGATCGTCTTTGGTCCTTAAAAGCGATTGATGTCCGAACCCTCTTTGTCGACATAAATCGACCTTTAATCTTTATGTCATAATGCTAATTTCCTTTTGCTTAGTTCTTCCTTCTTTTCCTTTTTCCTCAAAGTTATTCTTTTTCTCATAAGCCATGCAAGCATAAGTTTCAATAATGAATTCTAAAGTCCTTTCCTTTAAGATGATAAAAGAAAATAACCATAACAACTCAACGGGTAAGAGTAAGCATTAATAACCAATCATTCATTATGCTAAGACTAAAATGTCACTATATGATAAACCAAAACTCATCTAAACTCCACTTTTTGTTTCCAACAAACATGTAGAAACTCAGTCCCAAACAACCTTTACTCTCATTTAGAAATTTTATCAAACACATGGCATATACATTTACTCAATTTTCATGCATTTTTCACACCTTGTAACACAAATTTATTAGCATATCAAGTAATGAATTCAGAGGCTATAAAAATTATCTAAGACACTTCAATGTGTCCACAAGGTCCTGTAAAAATTTCAAAGCAAGAATTATTCTCTAACTATGCTAAAATAATTAGACAAATTCAGAGGTCAGAAATCCCCTATTTACAGCCAACAACCATAGTTCCCAATTTTATTGCTCTGTCAAATGATCATATTAACTCATACAAAAATTACTGGTTTAACTTCAAGATGTCCACAACATCCTGTAAAAATTTCAAGACGAAACTAGATCATTTGGTATAGTAAACAAATTATACAAATTCAGTGCTTCAGAAATTACTGTTCATACCGAAACTGAAATCTTCACGGTTTCTGAATTTTTAAAAATAGAAAACGTCACCTAAATACCTCAATAAAAATACTGAAGATACCTCCATATGTTAGCTTCATCATATAAAAATTTTAGCTCAAAATATTATCTCTATCTATGTGAATTAAATCATACAAAACTGAGCTGTCTGCATAAATACGAAAAATTTCAACAACAACATACAATTTCTTTTGATTTTTCATGCATAATCATTCATCAAAACTCAAGATTTCTTAACAAAATCATAAATAAACAAGTTTAAACATAAACCCCTACCCAAAAGATGATCTTTATTGAAGATCTAGACAACCACAAGCTCCTTGAAGTTTGATCTCCCAAGTAAGGAAACAAAAGCTCCTTCTTTCCTTTCTACCCGAATTTTGTCTGCTCTAGAACAGGTAGAAGGAAGCTTTTTCTTGAAAAACTGATGCTGGATTTGTGTTTGTTAGGTGGAAGAGCTATGGAAAAGTGTATTTATTTGTTGGATTTGGTGAAGAATTGAAGGATTTATGAGGTTGAGATGGTGGATGAAGATGGAGAGAAAGAAAGGAAGAAGATGAAGAAATGGAAGAAGGAAAAGAAAGAAGTGTGTGTGTGTGTATACCGTGAAGGGGAGGGGAAAAAGTGGGATTTGGGATTTTATTTTCCTTTTTTTTTTTTTTAAGTGTGGGTGTATGTGAGAGCAGTAGTTTGTGATTAGATATATATATAAATAAGGATAACCTAGGAATTTCACAAACAAAATCACTAGAATAAATATAAAACACCCATAAAAAAAAATATATTATTTTCACACACCTCTAATTCCAAGTAAAGATTATTTAATTAATCCGTTTTGAAGTTTAAATGTCAAAAGGAAACACAAGAAAGAAAACAAATTTTACTGAGATGCTAAATTAATTATGAATGATTAACTATCCATTAATTAACCAAAATAATTAGGGTATTACATCCTCTTTGTTTTACCATGACCTAAATTTATTCTATCAACAGTATTTCTCTTGTGAAATAAAGTGTTCTGACATTCCAAATCATAAATTAGTTTTGAGAAAGAGACACAATTATGGTGTTGAAAAACATTGGTCAATCTTCTAGATTATGTAATGTAATAATGTTAGCAGTTGAAGAATTGAGAACCAATGTCGTTGGGGGCAATTGTTGTGATCAGAAATAAAAATGGAGAAAAGGTTTACATACTTTGAATGAATCTAATATATTTTTTTTAGGCATGCTTATGAAGTTTCAAAGAAAACAATTCCGGATTCCTTTCTACTTTGCTATGACCATAAATAAAAAGTCAATGTTAGCCTTCATCATTTGCTGTGTTGTTTTCAATTTACACAAACATATGTTTACTCATAGGTAACTTTATGTAGGTATCTCAAGAGTAAAATCAAGAAGTGGTTTTAAAATATTAATATTGGATAACAACTAGCAACCTTGCAAAATAATCATAAAATATTTTTGGTCATGTGATGTTTCAAAAAATTTAAATTTTAGGTTTAGATCTATGTTTTTTATTTAATTTATTAAATAAAACATTCATTACATTTATTATCAAGTCATAACATATTTAATTACCAATATATATTTTTATTAAATAATGCAAGGTGGCATATGAAGATAAAAATTTGAAACAAAGTTCCTATATAATTAATCATTGATAATATTTACTTTTAATCATAACATTATTGTTAATTATCTACCATTGTTTATTAGTTCATAAAAAATGCCATAAAATAATTTTATTATTTACTAAGTTTTAAACTATTTTTTTCTCATCATCCCATGTATCGCACAAGTTAAATCATTAGTTAGTCTAAAATAATAAAGAAGAACTCATATGACCTCTACCAGTAAGAATATTTAATGGAAAAAAAAAAGAAATTACACTTAAGATAAATGAAGAAGCAAACAAGGAAAAATGATAAAAGAAAATAATAGGGTTATTTCACCTAGTTGGCCTTCCATTTATACACCATCATGACTAAGATTCGATTATTAGTGAGTGATCTGTAAGTATTTCTGTAAATAATTGATGAACCTATCCTGAATTGAGTTTGGTCTCTCTTTCAACCTAAGTTTTAAACATGACCCAAAAAAAATGTTAAGAAAAAACAACATAGTTTACTATTTGGTAAGCCCAAGTCCATTTTCAATTTCGTTTTGCATTTCGTGATGTTGATGACCCAACTTCCACGATGAAAACCCAATTCAAACTCTAAAAACCTACCACAGAAACAAGCAGCTCTTGACCCAAAAAAAAAAAAAAAAAAGAGGAAACAAGCAGCTAATTTCTGAGCTCACACTTCACACTTCACACTTCACACTATCACTCTTTTCTTTTTTCCAACTCACAGGCAGCACTGGAGAGTACTCAGCCCTAAGACCAAAACTCTCTCAGTTCAGTTTTGTTTTGTTTTGTGTTTTTGTGAGTGGGTGGGTGGGTGAGTGAGTGAGTGAGGGAGGGATGAAGGTGGTGGCGCTTGTTAGCGGCGGCAAAGACAGCTGTTACGCCATGATGAAGTGCATTCACTATGGCCATCAGGTAGAAAGTTACACACTTTAGTTTCCCTCTTTTTTTTTTAATTAGCTTGGGTCGCTTGGGATTTGCGTTTTGTTCGTAACGGTTGTGCGTTTTGGCGTTGGAATAATAGATCGTTGCGTTGGCCAACTTGATGCCGGTTGATGATGCCGTCGACGAGCTCGACAGCTACATGTACCAAACTGTATGCGCCATGCTTCATTCCCCACCATCTTTCTTTCTCTCTTTCTTTTTTTTTTTTTCAAATAATTTTATCAAATTTGAAAGAAATATTGGAGTTTCTTTATTTTTGAATGCTGGTGGTAAATGGAGAAAATAGGGGAAAATTATATGGGATATTCTCCGTAAAGATACTAATGTCTAATTTATACATTAAACAATGTTTATAAGAACTAATGCAGTTAATGTGTGGATATTTGGATACTTACTGCGTGTTTTTGTTATCAGATATTTTTATAGCTTTTTTTTTTTCGTGTAAAGATTTGTTTTGGTACTTAGAATGGTACATTTGCTTCATTTTAGTCCCTGGAATTAAGAAATTATCAATTTAGTCACTAAAATTGTAAAAAAATTATTCAAATTAGTCTTTTTGATGATTGAAGTTAGTCTTGAGAACATTGTCCTAGGAACTAACTTCAATCACTTTCTACTTTAGGGACTGAATTGACAATGTCTAAATTTCAGAGCCTAAAGTGATGCACTTGTACAATTTCAAGGACTAAAGTGAATCTTCTTTTTCCATAGCCCTTTTGACTGCCATAGGGTGTGCTAGAAACTTGATGATATGGTATTATGGAGTTTGTAGACTTGTTCCGGTGTGTTTATAGATATTGGGGAAGTAAAACATTGGGGAACATGTTGGATTAAATTGTAACTTCGGAAGTGAAATTGTTGTTTTGAAATGTTGTAGACTCTACTCTATGACTGAGTTACTAATTTGATTGTGTTGCACTTTATTCACATTTTCTTCATGATAAATTTTTGTTATTTTGTTTTTATTTTTAGTAATTTTAAGAACAAAGGAAAGAATTGAACTGTTAAATCATTGTGGTCTAAGACTTTTCTTATATTTACTGTACATCTTTGTGTTTGCAATAATGTTTGAGAATGTGAGTGGGCTGCTCAATGCTTTTTATCAGGTTGGGCATCAAATTATTGTTGGTTATGCTGAATGCATGGGATTGCCATTGTTCAGGAGGCGAATACAAGGATCAACAAGGCAAGCTTTCTAGACAGAAATCTTTTCGTAAAGCCTATCATTTTATTTCAGAAAAGTTAGTATGTCAGTTTAGATAATTTCATGGCAATTATGGTGTAATTAAAGTTCTTTTAACATGCTATATGGATTATGTAAGTTCAAAAGTTGATTTTCTTGCCATTCATGTCTTAATGCTTATAAAAAGGCTTGATATGTTTATAATGAGATAGAGATGCAGGGTCTAGTCTTCACGGGAGCACCTCCCTGTTGTTGTTTTTCTCCCTTTTCTTGTTGATTTCTTATTCAGTCTCCATCTCTGAATATTTCTGTGTAAGGGATACATCCTTTTACTAGTAATCAAACTTGGTGTTGTTCCTAACTCTATCAAATGTTCTTCACATTGTCTTCTCCAAGCCTGCTGACTATGAATTTATATAATTACTGTTCGGTTTTAACCTGTAACTGATATTGTCTTGATAGACATCAGGAGCTTGATTACAGAACAACCCAAGGTGATGAAGTTGAAGATATGTTTATTTTGCTACGTGAAGTGAAAAGGAAGATACCCTCAGTTACTGCAGTGTCTTCTGGAGCCATTGCATCTGACTATCAGAGATTGCGGGTGGAAAGTGTTTGTTCAAGGTTAGGCCTTGTTTCTCTGGCATACTTATGGAAACAAGATCAGTCATTGCTCCTCGAGGAAATGGTAAATTGCGTTTTGACAGCATAATTGATTGTCATGCATGATGAATTGGGATTTTAATTTCACACTCATCGATCAGATTATTCTAACTCCATTTTGGTCCTGACCAGATTGCAAATGAAATTTTGGCAATCACTGTGAAGGTATAACTTCTTTAACTTGTTCTCCAATGTTTCTTGCTATTTATAATTTTTCTTTCTCATTTGTAGATGGGAGGGAATTCCTATGTTCTAATCATATGGTTGTTCTAACTTGTCATCAACTGAGAACATTCATAGGTTCCATGATGTTATTGCTACCGTGTAGTTTCATGAAACTGAGGTTTGCTTTGGCATTGGCCATAAAAAAGAAAGAGTTGTACAACTGAAACCATTATTTCTATAATCTATATATCAATTATTATGTTCAACTTGCTTTTATATGAACTTGGGTAATGCTTAGTTTCGATTTTAATGCTTTATTTCTGTTACAAGGTAGCTGCCATGGGTTTGGATCCTGCGAAGCACTTGGGTAAAGAAATAGCCGTCTTGAATGCTTATTTGCAAAAATTGAAAGAGTATGCCAAAGTTTTCCATCCTTCCTTTGTTGTTGTGTCATGTGTGGTATATGTGCAAATTCCTTGAAGTTTAAAGAAGAGCATCAGACTATTGTGTTTTTGTATTTTTGTTTCACTCATCGTTTCATCTATGCCTTTTTGCAGGTTATATGGAATTAATGTTTGTGGTGAAGGAGGAGAATATGAAACATTAACTCTTGACTGCCCACTCTTTGTTGTAAGTTCATACTTTCTGAGTTGTGTTCAGATATTCTTTGGATTACTTTGGGTCTACTTATGCTTCATCTGGTTTCACGCCATGGCTGATTCACTATCCATTATGAATTTTCTGTTGTCCATAGAACTTAGTTGCTGTAGATAAACTTGGTCTCAAATAGCATTCATTCATTTTGATGTCAGTTTTGTGACCCTACGGGTCTTGATAATTCAATCTTGTAAATGGTTACTTGTTATGCTTCAAGTTTATAATCAATTATTTTTTTTTCCCTATTTTCTTCTGTTGTCCAAATGTTCCACCAAATTTCCAGAATGCTCGAATTGTGCTTGATGAATATCAAGTTGTAATGCACTCTTCAGATTCCATAGCTCCTGTTGGAATCCTTCATCCCTTGGCATTTCATTTGGAAAATAAGGCAGATGCTCATTCTTTAAAATTACAAGACAAAATGGATGAGACTTGTATGCAGAAACTGGGATCTGTTATTGAAGTGCAAGACAGTTTAGAAAGATGCGAAGCCACATGCCAGCCTGTGGATTATATTGCTGATACAATTGATGGCTTAGAACATAATATTAACATTTCAAGAACAAATTACAAGAGAACATTCTCCATATGTTGCTGGTTGCAAGATTCATGCAATGGTCTTCTTCTTTACTTTCTTGTTTTATTTAAACTGATTTCAGTTGCCTCTCTTTGTTCTTTGACACTGATTTGACTTATTCTTTTAGAGCAGGTTTGCAGGAAGATTTGAAGGCTATCTTGGGGAAAATTGAATCACAATTAGTTGGCTTTGGTTTTGGATGGGAGAATGTCCTCTATATCCACCTTTACATTGACGACATGAATAAGTTCTCTGAGGCAAATGAGACATATGTGAAGTTTATAACACAGGAGAAGTGCCCATTTGGTGTACCATCTCGTAGCACAGTTGAGATGCCTCTAGTTGAAATGGGTGTAAGCAGAGCATACATTGAAGTTCTGGTGGCAAATAGTAAACATAAAAAGGTTTTGCATGTACAGAGTATTTCCTCTTGGGCACCTAGTTGCATTGGGCCATACAGCCAGGTGAAACTAACCTCATGCCTTAGTTCTATTCTGTGTCAAATTCAAATAAGAACAGTTTATGCTTTCCAATGTTAGTGGTCTGTGTAGAGTGGGTTGTTTACTTCTGGTCAAATCAATGTCAAAACATTCTGGCATTGACCCAAAGTATCATGCTAGATACCAAGTTACTAGACCACGAAGCACCATGTTTCTTACTGAAGAATTGTAGAATGTGACTCCTTGTAGGAGATGATTCAAAAAATAGTCTGCAGTTTAGTAAACTAACTTTGGTGGATCCCTAAATATGTGGACTGTTGCAGGGAAAAATTTTCCTTGGTTTTGATGATTGTAGTCTCTGCTTAATTACAATCAGATTATCGTCTGACTTGAAGGTTTTATACTTTAGTTCCTCGAACTTCATTTCTGTATTTATTAGGGTGTCATGACTCAAGTGTTGGGTGTTACTCTAGATATTCTTTTTTAAAAAGGGAGAAAGTGCAGTGTGTTGAGAGTTGATGGTTTGTTTACCTCATGTACTGTGTTTCATATATTTAATGTGTGGGTTTATCTAGGCACTAGTTAAGGAATAAAAAATGGAAAGTTTTGTCTTGGGAACATGTGTTTTTATGTTTTCAACATGAGGACCCACAAAAAACTTTTAAATATTACTTTTTTTAGTATCCTTGACTTGTGCCCTAAGGGCAGTGGTTAGCGAAATGCCAAAACCCTGTATGCATATATTTTTCACATTTCAAATGTTATGTAGTGAAATGTCTTTTCTTTATGACGCATCTACTTTCAGGCAACGTTGCATGACCATATACTTTACATGGCTGGTCAATTGGGACTCGACCCTCCTACAATGAATCTTTGCGATGGAGGTCCTAGTGTTGAACTGGAACAGGCACTGAAAAACAGTGAAGCAGTGGCAGAATGCTTTAATTGTTCAATATCCACATCTGCAATCAGTTTTGTTATATACTGCTCTAAGCGTGTCTCATCACTGGAAAAACATGATATTCAGGAGAAACAAGAAACAATCCTTAGGCAGATGAGGGCCTCCCATTTACAGGAAGGACACACGTACATAGCATTGGATCCCATGTTCCTTTATGTCCTTGTTCCTCATCTACCTAAAAGGTACTGTGGGTATCCCACAAATATCTAATTTCTCTGATCAACTAACTCTCTTAACTTTTTTGGAGCTGCAATATTTTTTTTAGAAGTTATAATTTGTTGTCTATTTTGTTTTTCAAAAGTTGATTTCTTTTGCTATCTGCTTGTAGTATTTCTCCTCATTTTAAGTTGTGGTAATCAGTAATCTTGAACATAAGTACAAATAAATCTGCTCTAATGGGGAAAGAGAAAGTACAACTGGACATCTATTTGATTCATTTGATTTGAGACATTATCTTGTTTTTTCTTTGGATATGGGGCAGGTGGGTTAGAAGGGGATTGGGGGGTTTTATAGAATCCTTGCAATCTTTTTTTGATAAAACCTATATTATTTGTGATATGAATGCTAAGATTTGGTTGGCATCTTCACCCTTTGGCTTTACAGAGCATGCGTAGAAGTAAAGCCTATTCTTTATGTTGACGACGGCACAGATGTAGCAACTGAGACCATACCAGAAAGGTCTTGTTCAAAAACAGTGTCCTATTGCGGTTTCAAGCAGGAAAATTGGCATGATTCTTGCGTTCAGAAATGTGTAGTTCCAGGAAAAATATGTGCTGTTATATTGTCTATTACGAGTGAGATTGCTGCAAAGATATGTTTTGATACTCTGCCTGCTGATTACGTCAATGATGGTCAACATTCTCTACCTGAGGCTCATATGGAGAAGATATCAAAGTTCTGTATCTATCTTCTTGACAAAGTTATGACAGAGAATGCCTTTGGCTGGGAAGATATAATGGTTAGTATGTATAATGTATTAAAATATAAGACACTAGATGTTTGGATCTTTGTTGTGAATTCAGTAAGAAACCACTTCTTTTTTTATGCATTCATTAATGTCTTAAATTCTGAATTTTACTGGCTTCCTGAAATCTTTTGAGGAGGTAGATATAAGGAAAAGCTTAAATGCCCAATGCCTTCTTAACTATTTATTTAGATCCAAATAGTTAATGTGGCTCAACACTTTCATTTGCAAAAAATGCAACGTGCACAAAACATATCCTTGCATTTCTGGGTTACTGTCTCCCCTCCAAAGGGGAAATGGATAGGGGTGATTTAGCAAAAATGCCCAAGTAAATTATTTTTATCTTTGACAAAAGGGCCACTGATCAGCTTTATTCCACCCTCCACTTGTGTTCTTTGTGGGCCTTATCATTCTCTTTCAGTTTGTCTTATCATATTTTCTTCTCTTTTGCAGAATTTGAGGTTCTACATCCCTGCAAGCCTTAAAATGTCGATAGAGGTGTTGCTGCCCATGTTCAGCAACGCCCTATTGGAACTTGCTGAAACGAGTCAAAAGAAAGTTTCAAATGGTCAGGAGCCAATCTTCAACATTGTTCCTGTCATAAGTACTGGGAGGTCTGCTTCACCCATGGATGATGTAGTAACCTGTGAATTGCTAGCTCAAAAATCCTGAGTTATGTATATTCTTTGTGGAAAAACTATGAATTGATTCAGGTGGTAAAGAGGTGAATTGATTCAGGGGTTAAAGAGGTGGTTCTGCTGCAGTGCAGTTTGTCAGCTAATCTACGGGTTATTTCTTGTCTTTTGATATGCTAAATGGGTTCATCATTGTACCATTTGGCAAGGCAGATTTACTGGAATGCTTGGTAATTTGGATGGAATGGGAATAGAGACTCATTTTGGTTCTGCTTAATGACTTGATGGTGAGTGGAGTTGGTGAAAGTTGATATTCCCCAATATTTGATATAGTTTGAGAGCTTTCCTTTATTAAGTTTTGAAAAGTACACTTAACTGTGTATTTTTCTGCTGTGTGGAACCTTGTACTTTGGAGGGATTTCATGTCAGTGTAGTTTACTCGAGGTGTAATTTTCAGCTGGTCTTATTAATAATATATCAATGAAGTCATTGAGTAATACATTATCTTCAATTTTGAATAGTTCTGGAGTCGATTGAGTTGAGATTTTGTTTATTTTCTTCATTGTATTTGATCATGATTATAATATCCCCGTTTATAGTCTTTCTCCGTTTTCTTTCTTCAAAAAAAAAAGGAAGAAAAGATCAAAACTATAATCTGGTTATGTTTTAATCATGAGTATGTTCTATGTAAAGTAGCACATCGTCTAATCCATGCCGTTGTTATGACTACTGTTGCTTTTTATTTATCCCTTTTTTCAGTTTAATCTATACCATTGTTATTACTACTGCTGCTCTATATTTATCCCTTTTTGTGGTTACGAATGATATTAATCTTTGGCTAAAGAGTTAATATTCACTTTAGTCTCTTTTATGTGTGGGTTATTTTAGTCTCTCATTTTTCAAATGAATCAATTTGGACCCTCATATTTATAACTATGAATCAATTTAGTCCCTCACATTTTAAAAGTGAATCAATTTAGTCCTTTATATTTATAATTATAAATCAATTTAATCCCTCATAGTTATAAATGTGAGGGACCAAATTGATTCATTTTAAAAGTAAGGGATTAAAATGACTCACGCATAAAATGTCAGGGACTAAAATAATTTATGCATGAAATATAAGAGACTAAAATGAACATTACCTCTCAGTTAAAACTACCACTTTACACTACAGTTTGTTATGTTGGTTTCAGTATTCACTTATCAAACAGAACCATCTTGAATATTCCTAATTCCCAATCACCATACAAAATTGAGAGGTAAAACACCCGAATAAAGATAACCAATGTAAAAAAGTAATAATAAACAAATAAAAATTTAAATGAAGTGTCAAATCAAATCAGGAGGAACAGCAGAGTAATAATCAAAAGGACTGCAAAAGCTATACTGAGTTACCTAGTCGAATTTACACCACCCATTCTTTTGTCCCAAGAATATATACAATATTATACATTGGAAATATCGTTATCTTTCTTTTGTTATCTCCCGGGAATGAACTTGCTCTTCTTTACACCATTGATAGAGAGAGGCTTCTTTGCTCTGTTTACTTCCGGTGGAGGCTGAGGCAAGACCTGTCCATACTTGGCACTGCTTCAGTTAGCTATTACACGCTGCTACCCTTTAGTCCCACACGGGCTAGGAGATGCACAATACCATTCTTTATAAAAATTGGCCACATGTGAGGGTCGTCCCTTCGGGGACATCCGATAAAATTGGAACGATACAGAGAAGATTAGCATGGCCCCTGCGCAAGGATGACACGCACAAATCGAGAAATGGTCCAAATTTTTTTTTTTTCGTCTTATCCCTTTCCTCCAGAATTCATCCTCACTCCATTGGATTTCCACGAACTGCGTGTTTACCAAAGACCACAAACAAACAAGGTTCCATGGTGGGGCCATTCTTGGTTTCTCTTTTTCACTGGGTTTTATGTTTTTTCGAGTAGTAAGAGAAAAAATTTGCAAAAGTTTTGTAGTCTGTCAGGCAACCGTGTAACCATCCCAAGCTAGCTGAAACCAGCTGAGAACGATCCTCTACCGCCCAGATGACACAGCATACCACAAGCGATAGGCTTCATCACTGGACTGTTAATCACGCTCTGATTACACGGCCATGATTCATCCACCAGACTTTGGTTCCTGTCTCCTTTGAACTCAAGGATACAGAGGTACGAGCCTATAGAACAGATCCTGTTCAAGTAAGGTCGTGGCCTCTGTATATATCTTTTAGCAATATAAAGGGTTTTGCTTTTTTGTATTATTTTCGATGTGGCGCTATTTTGGAAATCTGACGCCAGCTTTTGTTGCTTCTTTACAGCATGTCGAATCCGTTAAGGTTCAGAACTACTACAACTCAGATTGAAGCTCGTAGAACATATGTAGGGGAAATTTTGAGAGGTAAATAAATCCCCTACAACGTTGCCATGAAGTGTTAGTATTAGTCGCAGCCTAAATACTCTTGATGTATCGATGGTACTTGTAGATGGAGAGTGCAGTTGTTGAATTGGTTCTCTTGTATTCTTTAACCTCTTTTGTTCTAAGTTAAAAAGGTTATTTTTGTTGCTTAAACAATTCTAATATTCTCCTAAACCACTGGTTGTGGTAGCTTATTAGTTTGGCTTATCCGCTGCTGCTACTCCTCCAGCTTTGGATTTATTCAATAATATAGTGTGACTACTGCAAGAAAGTTGGAGTTAATTGCTAATCCAAAACAATGTTTTTCATTTTTTGTTTTCGAAAATTCCCAGTAATGAATAAGATGCAACACGCAGTTTCGATAAAAGAAGATTATAATATGTTCTATACAATGAATGAGCAATTTTTATGTATCATCTAGTAAACAGCATGAAAATGGCCATTGCACAATGCTCAAGACTAATTGTAAACTTGATGAGTATTCTCATACCATTGGCATAGTTTCTCTATTATCATTCGCTGCCACATTGTCACAGCCAACAGCAGTTCCTAATCTGGGTTTTCTCCAGTTACACGCCTCTTTTCCACTACAAACTGAAGAATTTTGTGTTCCATGATTATATTTTCTGGACATAAGCTCAGCAAGTTCAATTGAAACTACGCAAATTACTTGTATTTTGAAAAATTTATAGTGTCTATTTCTTTCCTTTGGCAAGTTCCACGCTAAAGAAGCATACAACACTATGTGCTTCTTGGAAAAGCAGCTAAAAACATAAGAAAGACAATTATAAATAAATGTGGCTTCCACGACTTTATGTTCTTCCTCTTCTCCCATAGGGCTGAAGGTGATGGATGCATGGCTCTTCTTCCATGAATACTGCTGCTGTGCTGGAAACAAGCTTCAAAGCAATGCAGTTGCCTTTGTTTCAACTAGAGCTATACGATAATGTGACTTGGTATTCATGCTATTAAAATGTTGGTAGATCAATATGCATTCACGGCAGAACAAAAGAAATTTATTTTCTCATCACAACTTTTCAATCAATCTTACCAGCCTCGCTTCTTTTCTGATACACAAATGCATTGCACAACGCTTATATTCAATAAGATTACAATGGCAGTATCTCCCACCACTGTGGAAAAAGCACAAAAATCTAGCACAAATCTTTGATTAATAAAAAAAATGAAATCTAGTGCTAACTAATTTTTGTTACGTTACATAAGGGTTGGATAGAGGGGATGGAAGAGGCATAAAGAGAAAAAAGAAAGGACAAAAAATGTCAATTCGTTAACTTTTTTATTTTTTTAATTGTAATGCTGTTAGGGTTTACAGTTAGGGAAATACTCATTTGAAATATTTTAAAATTAGGATAAGAATTATTAAAGATAATAAAGAATATTTAATAGAAATATTTTAAAAGTTAAGGTAAGATATCATAATTCGAGAATGTTTTAAAATATCTTTTAGTATTATAAATATAATTTTTTGTGATTAATTAAATATAAGAAGGAAAAAAAATGAACTCTAATTTTTATCTTTTAACTTGTAGCTTTTAGCCTTAATTTTAGATTAAGTAGTTTCTATTAAATTTTTCGTAATTGAGGACTACTTACAAAACCATGACAAGGGAACAAGTAACTGAAGCAGGAAGTTTCCTCCTTAGAAAGGAAATAAATATAAAAAGTAACAATAAACAATTAAAAATTCAAACTAGATGTCTAGTCAAGTCAGGAACAAATAGCAGAGTAATCAAAAGGGCTACAAAGCTACGCTGAGGTACCTAGTTGAATTTACACCACCCATTCTTTTGTCCCAAAAACCATAAAATATACATTAAAATGTCATTATCAACTTTTGTTCTGCTTCAAAAAAATCGTCTTCTCCACCACTGGAGATACTTCTTGTTTACCTGCGTTGGAGGCTTAGCAAGACTTGTCTTTACTTGCACCGAGTTTCATGTGGTGTGGCCGCTACCTTAGTCCCACACTGCCCAGAACAAGAAAAATTCTACTCTTTATAAACTTGTGGCCACAGAAAGGGGGCGTCCCTTCGGGGACATCCGATAAAATTGGAACGATACAGAGAAGATTAGCATGGCCCCTGCGCAAGGATGACACGCACAAATCGAGAAATGGTCCAAATTTTTTTGGTTTTCCTTTTCCAGTTTTCCCCCTTCTTCCAGAAATCTTCTTTGGATTTCCTTTGCTCCCTGGATTTTGGCTCCCCTTCTTTTTCTTCGTGTGATTCTGGTCAGTAGGAGGTAATATTGCAATGACTATGGTTTCTCCACTTGTGCTCTGAAAATTTCTACAAACTCTCCATTCTTGGTTTCTCTTCCTCTATGGGTTCAGAGTAAAGCTTGTATAACATATAAAGGGCAAATTTGAGAGAAAAATAAATCCCCTACAGCATTGCCCATAAAGTGTTAGTATTAGTAGCAGCCTAATACTTCGATGTACTGATGGTACTTGTTGATGGAGAGTGCAGTTGTTGAATTTTGTTCTCTTGTATTTAATCATCTTTAACCTCTTTTATTTTCTGTTTAAAAAGTTATTTTTTTGTTGCTTAATCAATTTTACTATTCTCCTAAACCACTGGTTGTGTTAGGCTATTAGTTTGGCTTATCTGCAGCTGCTACTCTGCTAGCTTTGGATTTATTCAATAATATAGCGTGACTACTGCAAGAAAGTTGGTGAGTTAATTACTAATCCAAACAATGTTTTGCGCTTTTTTTTTTTTTCTTCTTTTTGTAAATCTCTACTTTTCTTTCTTGTTCCTTATTCCATAATGGCTCTCAGATCTCTCATTGTGTCAATGACTTGCATAATGAGTAAGAAGATGCAACACACAGTTTCGGTAATAGGAGATTACAATATATTCTATTAATTGGATGATTGAGCATTTTTAGTGCATCATGAAGTAAACAGCATGAAAATGACCATTGCAAATACTTAAAACTAACTGCAAACTTGGTGAGTATTCTCATACCATTGACATTGTTTCTCCGGTTACCTGTCATATTATCCTCCATGCTGACATTGTAACGGCCAACAACAGTCCAAAACCTGTATTGTCTCCAGTACATGCCTCTTTTCTGCCTTCTGTAGAGTAATTGAATTTTTTGAATTCTTCAAGAGCAACCAGAAGAGTTTTGAGTTCCATTGTTATGTATGTATATAATCTGAGGAGATAAGTTCAAGTTCAATTGAGTTTTGTGCTGAACTCCTACTAAGTAATTCACTCACAATAACCTGAATGTATGTTCAGTTAGCTAGCCTTGGTGAACTACACAAACTGCTCATTTTGAAACATTAATATTGTCTATTTCTTTTCTTTGCAGAAGTTGAAGCATTTATGTGCTTCTTCTTTGAATTTCTTTTTTCTGGCATTTATCTTTTCCTGTATTTTGGTTTCCCTGCTTCTTCCTATGACTCTACTCACTACAAGGCAGGACTGGATCTATATATGGAACAAGGAGGGCTTATGCCCCCAGTAAAATTTGAGTATCTTGTTATTATTATATTGATATGTATGTATTTTACCCTCATTATTTTATAAAATTTGACCACACACTAAGAAAAAAAAATCATGCACAATTTTTTGTCATTCTGATATATTATATTTGCTTTCATTACTTAGATTTTCAGGATCCGTGACTGCAACGAGTTAATATTTTAACAATTATGGCTTCACTTGGCATTGTTATCATTGACAAGCTTACTATAGTGAGCTCGCCACTCTCCTTTATGTTGAATTCCAAAGTGGGGGAAGTCTCTTTGGAATTGCAAGAATTGAAGTGTGTCAGATTAATTACCTGAAAAACTGGTTGGATGGTCTTGCATAGATTCACTGATTATTTGTGTAAGAATTCATTGTTTGATGGCATTATCCAATTAATAATATTGCCATGTTTAATTTTTTCCCATTTGTCATAATGGTCGTAGTATTTTTTTCTTTTTTGGTCAAAATATTGGTCGTAGTTTTAAGTTCTGTGGTTTGTTTTTAGCTAGCTGTTTGCGCTTTTCAGGTTCACAAGACCAGTAGACCACTGTCCATTTTAACAGAACTTGTGGCCGCGCGAGCCTTTGGATATTCTACTACCATCATCATTCTAGTTTTAAGAGTGAATGTTCTTACTGAGTGTTGTCTATTATATGGGTTGGGCCTGACCGGAATAAGATTAATATAATTTGAACATGAATTTTGTTAGCTCAATTCCTACATTGTATTTAGGTTAGTCCTTATGACCCAACCACCCAACCCGTTTTAATAACTTTACACGAACATGTACCAATTGAGTCATATGCTTGTTCAGACCCAAAAAAATATAAAGGTTACATGCTTGATGACAACCCATTTGAGATTAAGTATGCATACCAAGATTTAGGAAAGTTTTAAACTAACTCTCTTCTGATTCGGAGTTTTTTTTTTTTTGTCCTCCTCTTTTCACTTTGTTTGCATGTAATTTAGGATTGATTCATTAAATCAACCCTTATGTTGCTCCCTTCTAATGAGGAAGAGTTTAGACCCATAAAAAAAAGTCACTTTACATTTTATTGGATGAAAACGAAGATGGATCAACCTTCGATTTAGCATGTGTTTGTTTTGCAATGCAATAGAAAAGTGATTTCCTGACCTTCAACAAGAGGGTAAAATGTGTTCTCTTCCTTTCTGATATTAGTTGGTGTTTCAAAGTATATTTATATCGAGGGAGTGGTTATTGCTACGCCCTAGTATCGATTACCACACTTTTTTGGTGTCTTTTTTTAATACTCCTAAAATGCTCTTGACCAACATTATTGCATGTAGTCGTGTGTTGGACACTTTGCTGTCTGCTGTTATGCCTTTGGGTTACCCTGCAAAGCTTGCTGACAGTTGGAGTGGTAAGGATCCGTGTAACATTATATGGCTTGGGATTGTTTGTG
Source organism: Dalbergia cultrata (assembly GCA_031216105.1). Taxonomy (NCBI): domain Eukaryota; kingdom Viridiplantae; phylum Streptophyta; class Magnoliopsida; order Fabales; family Fabaceae; genus Dalbergia; species Dalbergia cultrata. Next base: position 19,645,411 of record CM062353.1, on the reverse strand, counting down.
ATCCGTGTGGTAACGTTGTGGTTATCAGTTTCCAAAACAAGGGTTTTTTTTTTCTGGGGGTACTCCTTTCCTGAACTTGGATTTTATTATTCATTTTCTTCATTTTTCAATGTAGTGGCATGCATCTAGTTTTGTTGAAACAAGTTGTTCTAATAATTATTTTAAAAATATCAATAGAAACAATTTCGTGTTTTTTTTTTTTATTTTAAGTTTAAAAGATAGTTAATTATACATAAAAGTATGGGAGTAGATAAAATGTTTAACTACTAGCTAGTCAAGTGTATTTTAGGAGTATTAAAAAAAAAAGTCACTAAAGCGTTATGTCAATAGACATGGCAGTCTGGCAATACTCATCTCTTAAATCAAATGTAGTATTGAATGTTGCTTGTCTATCTTAAAAACTAATATATAAATAATGAATAACAAATCGCAAATTTAGGACCCACCTCTCAAAAAGGAGTGCAATCGGTTTCGGAACATGTTTTTCAGTGTAATTCAAGGATCACCTGCCATTAGCAACAACGTCACAATTATGAAGATTTGAATTGAAATTTGAACCTTCGAAAATTCCTGGGAAAAATAATCCTCTCCTCTTTCGAAAGCAAAAGGCAAAAGGAAGAGGAAAAAGATGGGCCACAAGAAAACGATGTGGGGTGCAAGTGGGTTTACCAATATTCTCACATTTTACATAACCTTACCTCTTATATGTCATATGATATAGCTCTCATTGCTTCTTTGTTACTTGATTCTATGGCTTTTAGTATTGGCCAGGGGTGTACAAGGATAAAGTTGAATCGTACCCAAACCCAATCCAATTTTAGATCCAAGTCATAATAACCAAACTATTTACTGGGATAACTCAACTTTCAAATAGCATATGGGTATACATATTAAAATTATGAAATTTTATAAGTAAAAATAAAATTTAAAAGATATTATTGTCATATACATTTCAAAACAAATCATATCAGTATCAAAATAACATTAATTAACCTCTAAAATTTGTCATTAACTATTATAAAAGATATATCTCTAAAAAAATTATTTAATTTCTATCCGGATGGGACCAATCCAAAATATAATCCGAATTCAATCATTGGGTCAAGCCGAGTTAACAGGTTATGAGTACCTTTAGTATTGGACATGAAATGAACACATGAAAAAAAAAAATAACACTACTCTATGATTGCTTAAGTTTTCTTTTTCACATAAAATGCTTTTTTCTTTTTCTTTTCCTTTTCCTTTAGATAAAATGCTTTTCCTGCTGAAGCTCTATTTTCGTTGTTGGCATGTGTTTGTGAGCTGTCTGACACTTCTTCTTTCCCCCAACCAACACCGACAAAACAATTAAAACATTATTAATTAAAGGTATTTTTCAGAACTTTTATAAAATTCAAAAATAGTAATATTTTTTTAGTTATTTATAGTTAAAATTATGACACGTCTTTTATTAACCTAAATTATTAAAATATAAAAAGTCAAAGAGTCAATCTAATAAAAAGATACCGGTACATATAGAGTATCAAAGAAAAAAACCTTAATTAAAATCACACTTCCATCTATTTTTTGTTATCTGTCTTTATAGTTTGTTTTATTTTACTAGCTAACACGGGGTTGTTGGTCAGTGTTAGTTCCATTATAATTATTATTAGACTATATATCGGGGCTTGAAAAAAAGAACAGTATATATAGAAACCATATTATTTTTTAAGAAAAAAATTAGAAAAAGGTGAGACTTTTCTGATTTAAGGTCAGTATAAGGTACTAATTTTAATGAGAATTTATAATAAAATCACGTGTCACGTATTAAAAAAAAAACAAAAACTTTGGTCTCAAATCTAAATTATGCAATTGATGCAAGCTAAAGTTAGTCAAGTTTCAGGATCGTCATATTATTATATTTAAGTAACCTTGTTGGCTCAGGATTATATCACATGTTAAAAGACATTTTGGAAATAAAAGAATAGGGAAAACAGAAGAAGCTTTCACGAATTATTGATGAAGGATTTTTCCTAGTGGGTGTTAGCAAATAGCAAGGGCATGCTGTGCCTATTCATCTTTTCCTGACAAAAACCCAACTCAAAATCCACTACATGGTTGTTGCTGCAAAAAGATAATAATATTGGAGTCGATGCATGTGTCAATAAAAAATTTCGTACTTTTCTTTGTTCCTTTTTTTAATGTTTACACTATGACACAACTGGCATAAACAAATATCCTACTGAACTGTTTTGTTTCCAGATAGGATGAATATAAATAATAATCCAACATATTTATGTATGACACAAGCAACGCTGTAACCACTAATGTCTCTAAAATATAATTCAACAAAATTTAATGTTTATATAATAATAATAATAATAATAATAATAATAATAATAATCTTCATATAATTCACAAGTACAACGCAAGTGCTAACTCCAGTTGGTATTGCCAAAAGCATCTTTTCTTTCCGAATCTTCATGGGTTATGCAGAATTGCAGACATGTGATATGATCAAACCAAACTAGACAAGTACCAACCAAAAATATTTGTTATATGAGCATTATTTGGTTAAATGATGTCAGAATTTGTTCGTTCCTCCCACACGAACTTTCTTAGTTGTACAAGTGACATATGGATCCCAAGCCACTGTAGAACCTCATTGGCTCCGAGTCAGAGTAGACCATCACCTAATGGCCATGCATCATAGTACGCACATCAATGCCAGCTTCTCTAAGTATTAACGCTAGCCACCACCAAGGTCACAATCAAGTTTCAAGTCTTTTTCAATGATAGGATTGGCAGAGTTCATAGATCCCCTTAGCAAACTCTGCAGCACAACTGCACAAGGTTCAACTATGTGTGGGATGCAATGCCATACGTACCCTTTCAAGGCACAACCTTTGATTTTTATCCACAAATCCTTGATCTCTTAAAAAGCCAGCCATGTAATTTGAAATTACCATTCCACCTATATATGTGTCAGTTGAGCATTGCTATTTTAACACCTAAAAATAGATAAATATTTAATTAAAACACCCACTTCATCATCTTCAAATATGATGGATGAGGGAGTAAGTTGGGGTCACCATTAAATCTAACTGTGATGGATTAGAATATTCACTTTTAGGTGTTAAAATAACATTTTTATATGTCAACTATATAATTATATAAGTGACAATTACTTTTAAGTGTTAGAATAATATTTTTGTATGTGAGCAATGATTATGTATATAACCTTTCATCCTATTGAGAATCCCACACGGAGCAAATAAACAAGCCCAATGTGATATTTAAGCCATGAAACACTCTTGGTTAATTGGTCTTTTGGATTGGGTTCTCTTCGTAGATATGAGTCATAACATATGCACAATAAAACTTTACATTTTGTGGACTTGGAGCGATAAATAATATAACCCTCCATATAATCTAGAGTGATAAATGGTATGACCCCTCTCCAATGAGTTTTCTGGAATTCAAACCCCTTGATCTTGCAAGGTAACGCTGGCTGAGGACTTAATCCACTTTTGTTGATCTTTTGATGCAAAAACATGTTGGCCCACTCTTGGGTACGTCATAATTCGTATTTGAATTCTCTAAATCAATAATGGTTAGTTATAAAATGAGAAAGTGAGAGTTTTATCACTTTTGAATCAATAATTTGCACACGAGTCAGTCCTATTAAATTACCTCTAAGGCTTTAACTACCAACTCAACGGCCAAGATATATACAGTTTATCTTGTAACTCGTAATTACTTGCATGAATTCTTTGTCGGATACACAACACATTCATTGAAGAAATAGTATAGTATTGGGTAACAAATTTAATTTGTACCTTATTCCAATATTAGGTTCAAGACAGTTCAGTTGAGGAGGGAATCACATTGGGGACGGGGACATGAATTCATCACTTTGATTGCAATTCAAGTTATGCATGACCATCAGTTTTGCTTTGATTCTATCCCCGAAAAAAATGCTATAGAATTCTTAAAGAAAATAAAAATTTAAAACTATTAAATAGGAAGTAGATGTAGCATTAATTATTAAGTGATGACTTAGGATAGCAATTAGCAAATCTGTCTTATCAATGAACTGACGGGGTACATACATGAATGCCACTATTACATACCACATGGTGCACAAAACATGACAATGAGTTATCGAAAACGTTTAATTAGGTTTGTGAAGTTCTCTCTTCAACAAAACCTCTTATTTCTGGTATTGATGACTAACAACTTATTGGCACACATTTGATTCACTTTAAGGAATCCAGCAACCAAGAAAAGATCAGCAAAATCCATTGACATTTAGGCAGAAACTTGTAGGCCCTGAGGGACCCTTTAACTATTGAAATTTCCTATTTCCAAAACAAATGACAAAACTGTTAACGAAAAGAAAAATAGGAAGAATAAATTCTTACTATACAGTGTTGAAGAATGATACATAATGTTTAAAATTATTTGCTATGGATTGTTTTATCAATAATAGATATTATGCATCTTACCTTTTTCAATTGTACCTTAATAAAGTATACCTCAGATACCTTAGAGAATGAGAAAAAGTAAATTAGATACTCCTATATCATGATATTTAATTAAACCGTGACATATTTTAATTAGCATTTGCTAGGGACATTCAAGATAAAATCAGTCGTGTCGGCTTCCTTTTATCACTTTACTTTAAGAGAGCTAGCTTTGTTTTCTGATGTGGATGTCCCAACTTTTTCAGGTGAGAGTGAGAACAAACGAGGCAATAATGGTGTATGATCTCTTTCTTCAAAGGTTCATTATTTGTTCCCGACTATTTCCACACACATGAATGAATGAAAAAGTTCAACTACAAACTACAGTTCTAGTTGGTAAGTGAGAGAGAGAGAGAGAGTGAGAGGCGCCAAAACCAACCGATCCAACAGATTGCAGAAACACACAGAGGGACCATATGCCATAAAGCTGGGGTGAGAGAAATTCCTTGAAAGTGAAAGCTTACGTTACTGAACTCTCAGCCAATTAAACCACCTTTACTTTAGCCAATTTTCCACTGAAAATTATTATAGTAGTAAATGTACAACGCCTTGATCGCTCAGCCAAATCTGCTGGACACCACATGCTCATGATATTAGAAAATTGCGTAATAACCATGTTTGTACCTTATTTTTTTAAGAATTTGATATATATATATATATATATATATATATATATATTCAACTATATATTATATCAAAATTAACAATATTATTTGACTTGGCTACGTACTTGGTTTAAAGTCTTGGAGATAGAAATTTATAAATGAATAATAGTTTAAAACTCTATTAATGCATTAAAATTAATCTATTTTTTAATATAAAATAAAATATTTTTGGCGTTAATACATACAAAACAATTGGTTTACCATGATGCATTATTTTTATATTTATACCCACTTATATTTATATAATTTCTTTTGTTAAATAGCATTATGTATATAATTTAAGAGTAATATTATTTATATATATAATTTGTGAAACATTGTATCAATATATTTATTTATTATTAAATAAAATGTAAAATCTAGACTAAATGAATTTCACATCTTATCCAATAATAAATATAAATGTATTCACTCGATATACTATAATTATATGAAGAAATAATAATAAAAATACATAAATAGTTTTGTATGCAAGATATCCGAGAGTTATGCTAGTTGTGCATAAAATGTGGCATACCGTGCTGATTCAAGGTGTGTAGCCAGTGTAGGATACCGTCAGCACAATATCTCGCGCACTTTTTACACCGATAAAATTTTTTCTATAATGTATCTATAGACATGTACTTCAAATGATATTTCTCTACAGAATAATATGGGGAAGAATAAAGGGTTGCCTACTCTGCAAGAATCTTTCCTTTATCTTTTCCTTGTGAAGCTATGGCTTCCCTTTAGGCCTTCTTGACACTGAAAGAGAGAGAATAGAGGAAGGAAAAAGCATTTGCCAGGGGAAAAAAACAAAAATGGAGGAAAGTTGTGTCAATTCATGTGTGACTGAGAATGATGAAGTGTCATCTTTTGAGAGAGCACAGTGTGAGTTTTGGACTATTGGTTTTTTCATTTCCCTCTTCTTCTACCCTTGGACAGAGAAAAGCTGACACCTTCGGTAATGTTTCGTTTGTTACTTCACTAGGATTTGGGAACTCAATATTGACCCATTTGTGAATGTATGGTCGCAAATATTTTGGATTTTGCTCTACTGCGTGGCCTCTGAAAGTTCTGAAGGTATTGAAGATTTTGTTTTGTTCCCATTTTTTTATATTTAAACTTTGTTTTCTTCCCTTTGTATTTTAGTTTATGGTTTAATGTAAAGTAGTTAAAAAAAAAAAAAAGTCAGTTTTAAGAATCTGGTTTGCGTTCATGTGTTCAGTGGAGGACTCAAATGAGAGCTTTTAGTGATTTTTGGAGCAAATAATGAATATCTGCGACTTAAAATGATCAGATTTTCTTGGTTTTGGTTGAAGCACAAAGAGAGACACTGTATTCTTTCATTTATTTATTCAATATGTTGGAGAAGCCTTTTTTTTTTTTAATGATGTTGAGTTAACAGCTAATTTTTTCTTCAGGTGATAATGCTTTTTGTTGATTTTCCTTGAAATAATGAATTTCTTAGATACATCATCAACCTTGTAGAATTTGGCTATGCATTAACTCCAGATTCTGAGTTCATTGATTCCATGAATTGTCATGCTTGATTAGTTCAATTCCACCTTCTTTTTTTCTTTCTAAGTCAGTTTAAAATTGAATTGCCTTCTTGTAATTGCAGGGTTTCTGCTCCTGACAAGATTTTAATCTCTAGACATTACTCAAGAACTTGTTGAGAATATAACATAAGCACTCTCATTTATTGCATGGTTAACCTCTCTTTCTGGTTCTGCAATAAGGGCATAATGGCAAATAGAACTCATCCTTCAGTGTTTCTGGTGTTGATCGCTATTTTGCTCTGTGTCTGTCATTCAGAGCAGAGGCAATCCTCTCGCACTCTGACCCTTCTAAGAATACAACAGCTATTGGACTTTCCTGTTGCTTTAAGAAGCTGGAATAGCCACACAGACTTTTGCAAAACAGATTCAAACTCTTCTCTCACTGTGATATGCTATGAAGGCAACATAACACAACTGCAGATAATAGGTGACAGAAGAGCTCCACTTCCTAAGAATTTCTCAATGGATTCCTTGGTCAAAACACTGGCAAGGCTTCCTAGTTTGAAAGTTCTCACATTGGCTTCTCTTGGTTTGTGGGGTCCATTGCCTGCTAAGATTGCTGGTTTGCCATCACTGGAAATTGTTAATGTAAGTTCCAATTTTCTGTACGGTTCCATTCCTCAGGAGCTTTCATCTCTGTCGAATCTCCAAACACTCATTCTTGACAACAACATGTTTTCCGGCTGGCTTCCTGATTGGCTTGACTCACTTCCAGCCTTAACTGTGTTAAGTTTGAAGAACAATTTGTTCAATGGAACTCTACCGAATTCGCTTGGTAGCTTGGAGAATTTGAGAATTCTTTCACTTTCCCATAATCACTTTTTTGGGTTAGTACCTGATTTGAGCCTTTTGACAAATCTTCAAGTGCTGGAATTGGATGATAATGCTTTCGGACCCCAGTTTCCTCAGCTTGCTAACAAGTTGGTTACTCTAGTGCTAAGAAAGAATAAGTTCAGGTCAGGTATCCCTGCTGAATTGATCTCATATTATCAGCTCGAGCGATTGGATATCTCGTCAAATACATTTGTGGGGCCATTCCTGCCAGCATTGCTATCACTTCCCTCTATTACTTATCTGAACATTTCTGGAAACAGATTAACAGGGAAGCTTTTAGAGAATCTGTCTTGCAATTCTGAACTTGAAGCAGTGGATTTATCCTCAAATCTTTTGACTGGGAGCTTACCGAAATGTCTGATGTTGAATTCCAGTGGTAGGACTATCTTGTATGCTAGAAATTGTCTAGAGACAACAAATCAAATTCAGAAGCCAGCACCCTTTTGCCACACGGAAGCCTTAGCTGTGGGAATATTGCCTGAAAGAAAGAAGCACAAACAAGTGTCTAAGGTAGTTCTTTCCCTTGGCATAGTAGGTGGAACTCTTGGAGTAGCTGCACTTGTTTTGTTGATTTTCTTTGTTATTAGAAGAGGAAATGCCAAAAGCAAAATGAAGAATCCTCCAACCAGATTTATATCAGAGAATGCAGCTTCTGGATACACCTCTAAGTTGCTTTCTGAAGCAAGTAACATTCTGTGTCTTTCTCTCTCTGCACACAGTTGTGTGCATGATCTAACTACTTTGTACATTTTTATGAATTTCTCCATCCTCTGCATCGTTCCATATTAAAGATAGATGACAAAAAAAAATTTCCCTGTACTTGAAGGGTATATATCTCAAACAAAGAAGTTGGGAGCAGTTGGCCTGCCAAGTTATCGAAGTTTCTCATTGGAAGAGATTGAGGCAGCTACAAACTACTTTGACACAGCTTCTTTAATGGGTGAAGATTCTCATGGGAAGGTATGCCACATTATCTCCTATTAACTTTTACAATAAAGTAATATTTTCCTTTGGGGCATGACCTTCAGTGAAATATGTTCCTGCACTTCTTTATCAGGAAACTTACTTGATCATTCAGCCATGATTCAACTACTTCACCATTGAGAATGAAGTTGTTACAAGAAATTGAAGCTTTTATCTCTTTAAAATTTGTGTCATCTTTGTTTCATTTAAAAATGATTATTTCATTTTAAAATGGTTTGTTCTTATTATATGTCTCAGATGTACAGAGGTCAGCTGAAGAATGGTTCGCTTGTTGCTATAAGATGTGTGAAAATGAAAAAAGGCTACAGCACTCAGAACTTTACTCACCACATAGAGTTGATATCGAAGCTTAGGCATCGTCATTTGGTCAGTGCTCTTGGACACTGCTTTGAATGTTCTTTAGATGATTCAAGTGTCAGCAGAATATTTCTGGTCTTCGAATACGTACCAAATGGCACACTCAAGGGCTGGATCTCTGGTAATTCATAAAAACAACAACTATTTTCTCAGGTTGGAGGGTCTAAAAATGGTATTATTCTAAAAACAAATAACGAGAGGTTGGGAAAATTTCCCTAGAGGGATTTACATGAGTATCGTTGCTTAAGGATATGACCTAGATAGTCAATATAATAGCTTGAGTGACCCTCTCCCTACGAGTTAACTTTTAGGGTTAAGTTAGGTTCAATCAATTTTAAAATAACATCAAAGTCTATCCTATTGTTGTTATTGGACCACCCGCAAATGTCAAGTCCTGCAAACTCCAGGCTCCAAATGTCCAGTCACGCGAGAGGGGGTGGGAGGTGTTACAGTCCCACTCAATTCTAAGAAGTGCCAATAACATTTTCTGTCAAACTAGTTATTCAATTTGCTATGAAGTTGTAATGGAAGATTGACACAGTAATACCACTTCTGATATCCTCCACCCTGACGATTCATTTTCTGTCCTTCATAATTAAGGTGCTGATGCCTCATGTATCCTTTGCCAGATGGCGATTCAACAAAATCCCTGAGTTGGACCCAACGCATAGGAGCTGCTATCGGAATAGCAAAGGGAATCCAATTTTTGCATACAGGGATTGTCCCTGGTGTATATTCAAACAATCTCAAGACAGAAGATGTTTTACTGGATCAGAATCTTGTTGCAAAAATCTGCAGCTATAACCTTCCTTTGTTATCTAACATGGGAAAGGTATGAAGAAGTTAATTGTGAATTATGTTTTACCAGTAAAGATTTTTTTCTTATATTTTTCTTTGAAGAAAAGGCTTTAGTTGGTACTTATTCACCTTAGCTTATTTTTGCAGGTCCGGCATGGAAGTTCTTCCAGTGGATCAAAGAATTCTAGTATTAACAAAAGGTGAGTGATAGAAAATTTAATGAGTATGAAGGAAAGGTCTCATGTAGAAAAACTGGGACAGTAAGTACTAATAAGTATATTTATGTGTGTGTGCATGCGTGCATGCTCACTACCTTTTTTAAATGAATTCTGCTGTTTTGTAGTGTAAATCATGAAGATAAGTCTGATATATACGACTTTGGAGTGATGCTACTGGAACTAATTCTAGGAAGGACAATAAGGTCAAGCAAGGATGCAGATGCTTTTAAGGATCTGGTAATAACATCGAATCTGATTCATTTTCCATGCACCATTTTCTTTTCCACTGCTCTCTTTAAATCTTCTAAAAGCATCAATCATTGAAAGAAAATTTCCATATATATTATGCTTAAATGAGGGTGTAACTCCCCCATCACTGATTGACTAGAAAATAAGAATCCATATGAACAGTTAATCTGTTATATATTAATGGTCTTGTTGTATATTTAAATGAAAATGGCCTGTATGGAGACTTGTTTTATTACAAAACACTATAGTATTGGTTAATCCATGTAGCCACCCCCATCTAGTAGGAAAATACCTGTTGGACACATTTTCTCACCTAATATATTTCAGTTCACATTTCCAAATTTCACTAATTCTTTCATAAAATCTTGAAAAAACAGAAAACAAATTGAAAACAGGAAATGAAAACTGAAAACTGTTTTCTGAAACCAAACGTATCCTTAATTAAATGTGAAAAAAGTTTTCCACGCACAAGCAGGAAAATTTGAGATATAAATTTGAATGGATATGGCTTTTTATAAGCAGTGTTCAGACTCATATTAACATGCTCATGTGGTATCAAAGTAAATGATCAGATTGCAAGATATTTGTAGCTTTTGTTATCCCTAGCATTTCAATATAAGCCTTTGCAATTTCTGTGATCCTGCTTCTGTTAATTCACTTAATTGTATCATGATTCAGTTGCAAGCAACCGTAGTAGCTGACAATGAAGCTCGTAGGAGCATTACCGATCCAATGATTCGCAAGGAATGCTTGGATCAATCATTGAAGACAATGATGGAAATTTGTGTGAGGTGCCTGGCTAAAGAGCCGGCAGATAGGCCCTCCATAGAAGATGTCTTGTGGAATTTGCAGTTTGCTGCTCAAGTACAGGATGCATGGAGAGGAGATTCTCAAAGTAGTGAGGGGTCACCTGGCTCACCTTTTGAACCTAGAAGACTGCCTTTCCATTAGTGTCAAACCAGAGGTTTTCCACTTTTTTCTACAAGCCTAAAAGATTAGTGGTTACAGAATGTGATCTTCATAGTTCATAGCACCGTAACAGTATAAGTTGTTCATGTTGTAAGTTTTTCAACAAAAACTTATGAGCTTTTAATAAAAAATTATATATATTTTCAGTTCCTAACTCTATTTTCTTTTCGGATTAAGGAATCAAAAACAGAAGTTATGTATTGGGAATATGAGTTTTGATGTTTTCAATGTATGAGGGCCACTAAATAAACTTTGAAACTTACCTTTTATGGCTTCCTTAACCAATGCCCTGGTTAGAAAAATCATTTTTGTTACCTAGTTTTTAAGGAACAACACAAATGCACTTCAAGAAGCTTTTGAGCTGACAACGAAAGAAATTATTAGGTGCTAGAGGTAGGATTATGCTCTGAACACTTATAAAGTGGCATTTCAGTGGGACGATCCACCACTAACTACAACCTTTCCACCTGAAATTGAAATGTCACTTTCGAACCACAATTCTACTTCGTGCTTCATAAGCACTTGATAATTTCTCCGTTGAGCTAAGGAATTACTTTGGCACGTGCAATTGTGCATGTTTTTTTTGGTCAGAAATGTGCATGTTAGTCATAAGCATTTATGGTTTTGACTTAAGATGCCGGAAGATGGTGCAGGCCTCATCCATGATTCTAGTTGTGTGCCTGTAGATTTCGTCATTGAGAATGAACACGAATAAGATAGGGCCGAAGCATCTCACGACCATGATACTCAAGTCATTCCTTTTTAAATTTCTCTTTTGAGTTTTGTCCATGAATTAAAATAATAATTGAATTTCATTGATTTTTAAACAAATAATAACAAAAGACTAAAATATTCGTTTATTTTTTCTCATTCTATTAAATTATATCCATTCATTCTCTCTCCAATGTTACTTTCTCTACAATATTTACATTTTGCAAAGACGTTGAAAATAGAAACTTAAATGAATAGAGGTGTATATTGGGAATAAAGTCATTAGACACTCATTGAAAATTCAAAAATAACATTTAATCTAGAACACCAGGAAAAAAAAAAAACTTAAGAAACAGAGGGAGTATACTGAAGATATGATCCACATGGATGCATAGGGCCCATGATTAAGAAATAAAAGAATGTGCTCATATAAATGAACATACATATAAAATTACATTCAATCACATAAAGTATGTAGTTTAGTCTTTTCGTTTTCTTTCTCTTTCTTTAATTTATACACCTAGATTAGCCAATCCGTGGAATAATGAGCTCATACCAAAAGTCGATCGCGATCGACAAATACAGCGGGGATCATCTTTTTTTATTGAGGATTATTTCCAAATCAGTGGAGTTTGCTACCAACATCTTTAACATTTCTTATCACATTAATGTTTTATTTGTGGGGATCATGTCCAATGCATTTTCATATGATATTAATGCTTTGGAAACTATATCAAATGTCTTTTCATATATATAACGTAATACTTTTTTTTAATATAGGTACACATAATGGCATCATACATAACACACATAACAACATTTAACTTACAATATATGCACATTTTTATTACTTTCACATAATGACATTAGACAAGCATAGAAATTAAACACATAAAACATCATGAGAGTAAGTTTCTTCAAACAGTATGTATTTCACAACCCGGCCCATACATATGAGTGTATGAGAAAACCAAATATAGTTGTTTGAAAGCCCAATACTGCATAATCTTCATTCTTGCACTTGCATCAACCCATGATAATTAATCATGTTGCGGAAAAAACAAGGAATAAAGATAGATTTTTAATCATCAACAAGTGAAATTGAAAAAAAACGTATATATCTGAATCTAACTATTTAATGATGTTTTCTCACACTGCCGTGCACTATAATTCCTTTGTGTAGGTGTGTACGGCTCATGGGGGACATGGGGAGCTTGTTTTGTTTTCACATTCTTCATATTCTAGTTTGTCGTGTGCCTCCCTTCTTTTGGGGATGTACGGTATAAATTATCGAAAAAAGAAAAAGAAAATTATACTAATATCATGTGAAGTTTAGAATAATTATATTTGGCATCTCTATATTTTACAAAATTATTACTGACCGCCTCTAAGTTAGGTTCATTAAAGTTATACTCACCTCCCATACAAATACTAATTTATTAATTTAAGTGATAAAAAAAGATAATATGTGACATATATATATATATATATAATTATTAATAATAAAATTATATTATTTTGATAATATTTAATATATTGATTGAATAGTATATCTTTTTATGACATGAAGGTAAAACTTATAATTATAATTTATGATAAAAAGAGAAGGATTTTAGTCAATATATATAAAATATTATCAAAATATTATAATTTTGCAACTAATAATCATGTACATGCCACATGTTATCTCTTTTATCACTTAAATTAAGAAATTAATATATGTAGAGGAGGTCAATGTAATTTTGTAAAATAGAGAGACGATGAGTTCAATTGCATTAAAATCTCAAAAAAAAAAAAATTCAGTATAATTTTCTAAAAAAAAAGCTATGGAATAAATTGTTATACAATGACAATATAAAAATATTTTACACAATAAACTAATAAGGTATTAACAACCCATCCCCATTGTGTTTAAAATTTGAATTGGATTCAATTTGAAAATGGATCACATGTCAATTTGTCATTGTCTAACAATATAAAAATGGTTACAGTATCCGTGCATGGTAATTAGACTAAAAAATTATTTAATGATGTATTAGCAATTTAATATACTAATCTCCTTTTAAGAAGTTCAAACATTCGTAAATGAATCTTTAATCTATTCAATGTCTCTTAATTATTATACACAACAATTGCAGTTGATATGAAAAGTAGATAATAATCAAGCAAAAGAAGTTAAAATCAAATCCATATATCATATGTCTGAAAAGAATTAATTTAATAGTGTGTTTAGATATGGGATAAAAATAGAGGGTAAATTTTCATAGATGAGTAATGAGTTTCATATGTAATTTTATACATAAAGTTTATTCATAATTTTTTTTTCTAATTTTACTCCTCAACCAAATACACTTTGTGTGAATTGAAACAAAGCCTACCAAATGATCCAATCGCATCTGCCATAGTGACTGAATTCATTATATAGTAAGAGAATAATGTCCAAAAATATTCATTATTTTGAATGTAAAAACAATAGAGCAGATATATTCCTTGCCAATAAAATTATTACACAACGTATCATATATGTAGCGAAACCCAAATCATTAAGATAGACAAGTGAGAATACATTGAAATTAACGTAATTTGTTCATGTTTACTTATGTACACAAGATGAAGTTGGTTTTACTAGATGTAGAGAACTTTATCTACTACTTTCTAAGTTAAATTTAATTAACTAGTAGTAGGCTAAAAAGTCATAGCAAATGAGCACTGAGCAATATAATGACTTTTCAATTTCATAAGCGTTTTTTTTTTTCCATAAGTAAAAGGTCATCCCTAAATGGGGAGAACACACGGAAAGTCACAAATATTGGGCTCAGAGACTGATTCATAGTGTAATTAAATTATGCTAATGTGTGGCAATGAGTACCAAAACTAAATCTGATAGAATTAAATCTACCAATTGGTGCAGCGCAGCGAAAATATGAATCAGGATGAATAGTAAATTTTTCTACAGTGGGAGCCACTGGTCACTATTCACGTGGGGCCCGCTCTTTACTATTTATAGAGGCTCGCTGTGTATGAACGCGATCTGCGTTTCACGGCACTTAACACAGTGCACAGTAATTTTCACTGTTCACTTATTGAAAAAACTCTCCTCAGTATCGAGTTCTTCACGTATGAATAGTGATTTACTGTTCATGCGTGGAAAAATTTCCTCTCTTCACATTTTGATTTCAAAATTTTCAATAATGGGACCCAACGGCTGGACCCCATAATTCTCCCCCTCCAACCGATGGGGAAATAATATGGGAACAATTATCTACGATCCATGCCGATCAACTCAGCACAAAGTTGAAGCTTATCTTGTGCTACAACTTTCTTCATGCAATAACCTTGCATTTCTCAAGCATTTAATGGTGCTAATTCGAGAGCATCATTCAGAAGCCTCATCACTTGGCTAAATATACCCTCTTCACTTGTACCGCTGATATTCGGGACACGCCACCTGGTCTCCACTTTGCCGGGAGGACTTTCGACACAAGGGACCCATCACATAGATCCAACAAACACCATGCCATCTATGCTTGATCTAAACCAGTTGATCCAAACCATCAGCTCCTTTCTAGCTTCCTCCAAATCACCATGGAGAAACGCGATCTTCGCGTCTAACTGCTCAAGCTCCAAATCCAAGCTAGCCGTCAATCTGAGAATCATTCGAATAGAACCCATTTTGACAATTGGAGAGAAAATCTCGTCAAAATCTATCCCTCGCTTTTGACCAAAGCCTTTTACAACCAAGCGAGCCTTGTACTTCACTAGCTTGTTGTCATCTTTCTTTAGCTTGAACACCCATTTGTTCTTCAAGGCTTTCTTGCCTTCAGGGAGTTTTACTAGCTCATAAGTATTGTTCTTCTGCAAGGAATTCATCTCTTCTTGCATGGCTTTGATCCACTGAACTTTATCCTTATGAGTCTGAACTTCTTCAAAACTCTCCGGCTCCCCCTCATTAGTGAGAAGGATATACTCCGATCTGGGGTACTTCTTGGATGGTTGTGGCACTCTATTAGATCTTCTAAGCTGTGGTGTTTGAGCTTGCTCCCCCTACTCAACACCTCCTCCATCTCCATCATCATCAATTGCTGGCTCATCATCAACCCCATGATCTTGGACCTCTCCCCCTGCTGTGGCATTTTCTTTAGGAAGAGAGACTGGTGTAAAATCAACCTTACCACCAGCTTCATCAGTTTTCTCTGGAACAGCAGAATCCGACATAGTTTCTTGCTCATGAAACACTACGTCTCTGCTTCTAATAATCTTCTTTTCCGGATCCCATAGCCTATAGCCAAATTCCTCATCTCCATATCCCATAAATATGCAAGGAATGACTCTATCATCAAGCTTCGCATCCAAACACCTTCAAATGAGAGTAACTTACATCATGTCCGGACCATACTCTCTCCGGAATGTCAAAGCCCTAAGGAACAGACGAAGATCTGTTAATCAGGTAGCACGCCGTTTGAACAGCTTCACCCCAGAATGGCTTAGGCAGCTTAGCCATTCTCAACATACATATGACTTTCTCCATAATGGTTCTGTTGATTCTTTCGGCTACACCATTATGCTGTGGGGTGCCAGGAACTGTCTTCTCATGCCTGATGCCATGTTCAGAGCAATAGTTCTTGAATTCATGAGAAGTGTACTCTCCCCCATTGTTACTGCGAAGACACTTCAAAGGTTTCCCAGTTTCTTTCTCCACCATGGCATGAAACCTCTTGAAGTATTGAAACACCTGGTCCTTCCTCTTTAGGAAATACACCCACACTTTCCGTGAAGCATCATCAATAAACGTCACAAAATATCTGCTACCACCCAGAGTCTCCACCTCCATGGGACCGCATACATCAGAGTAAACCATATCCAAAATATTTTTCCTCAGCTTTAACTTTTTGCTAAAAGATACTCTATGATGCTTGCCAAATAAACAATGATCACAAGGATTTAACTTTGTACCTTTGGCATAAGGAATGAGAGATTTCCGAGCCAAAATCTGCAATCCTTTTTCACTCATATGAGCCAATCTTTTATGCCACAAATTTGGCGAAGCATCATCTTCAACTGCATTCAACCCTCGGATCTGCTTAACTTGAGTCTTATACAAAGTGTTGTATGCTTCTCCTCTGGCAATCACTATCGAACCTTTGGAGAGCTTCCACTTGCCATCACCAAAGTTATTGTGATATCCGGCTAGATCCAGAGCATGCACGGAGATTAGATTCAGGTGTAAATCCGGCACATGTCGCACGTTCTTCAATGTTAATGTACATCCTATATTTGTTTGAATGCACACATCACCAATTCCCACAATGTCAGAATTACTTTTATTACCCATATTCACTTTGCCAAAGTCTCCTTCTTTGTACAAAGTAAAAAATTCCTTGTTGGGAGTGGCATGATACGAAGCCGCTGAGTCAACGACCCATTCAACACATGAATCTGCAACATGACATTCTTCATCTACAAAAGAAAGCACCACTACTTCCCCATTTACCACAGGGGTTGTAGTATTTTCATCATCAGCCGCATCCTGACTTCTCCGATTTTTATTGCCTCTGTTCTTCCAAACCTTACAATTTCTTTTGATGTGTCCTTCTTCACCACAATGGTAACATTTAAACCTTCTTCTTGACTGGGACTGCGATCGATCCTTTGGTTTTCTAGACTGTCCTCTGCTCTTACTTCTCCCCCTGTTCTCTGCGACAAGGGCCTGAGAATTATCAATTCCCACTAAGTCCTTTCTTCTGGTTTCTTCATTGAACATGCTGTCTTTGACTTGGACTAAAGACAGTTTTCCACTTGAAGCAGAGTTGCTCAATGACACCACCAAGGTCTCCTAGCTATCCCGCAAAGAACTCAAAAGTAATAGTGCCTGTAACTCATCATCCAGCACTATCTGCATGATGCTTAACTGATTCACCATATTTTGGAAGTCACTCAAGTGCTCGAATGACTTTCCATCTCTCAGACTTGAGATTCACCAATTTACGATTATGAAAGCTTTATTCTGTACAGTCTTTCTCTCATAGAGATATTCTAACTTCTTCCACAGAGTATGTGCATTCGTCTCTGTGGCCACATGGTGGAATACACTGATATCCACCCACTGCCTAATTAACCCAATGGCCTTCCGGTGCATCTTTTTCCAATTTTCTTCAAACACTTCTGCTGGCCTTGCATTTCCCTTCTCTACAGGATCATATAAATCCTTATAGAAAAGTATATCCTCCATTTTTGGCTTCTAGATGGAGTAATTTGCTGCTGTTAGCTTGATCATGGTACCCATATTCTCTTCCATTTAATTTACACAGCACAATCCTGAGCTTTATCCCACTTCTGACACCAAGTGGCTCTTCAAGTACCAGGAAGAAATTCTTTTCTGATGTGGAAGATCAGATTAAACTGCAACCACAGAGCATACTAAGAATAAATCCCACCGTACCAAAGCTCTGATACCACTTGTTGGGTTCAGAGACTTATTCACAGTGTAATTAAATGATGCCAATGTGTGGCAATGAGTACCAAAACTAAATCTGATAGAATTAAATCTACCAATTGGCACAGCGCAGCGAAAATATGAATTAGGATGAATAGTAAATTTTTCTACAGTGGGCCATTGGTACTATTCACATGGGCCCGCTCTTTACTATTCACGTGGGCCCGCTGGTCACTATTCTCGAATAGTACTATTTCCGAATAATACTATTCACGAATAATACTATTCACACCAGTATCAAGAAATTTGCACACCGAATATTTAACGTGGAAACCCCCAAATACCGGAGGAAAAACCACAGGACAAACTCCGAAAAATATTCCACTATATTCAGGATAATTACAAAATATCTTTTCCACACTCTCCAACCCAAGAGGTAAATGTAGTGTATCCCAGTGAGAACCCTCCTATTCACATACTACAATTTTGCAGTACCAAGGAGTAATAGAGATGATACCCAAAAATATTCCCGGTGTATATACCCACACCCTACACTCTAAGGGATTTACTCACACTCTTTTATTTTTTTTCTCTCACTCTCAGAGAATAACTCTCTCTCTCACTTGCAGCTCTTGTTTTTGCTGCTTCATTGTTGTGATTATGCTGCTTCAAATGCCTCTATTTGTAGAGGCTCGCTGTGTATGAACGCGATCTGCATTTCACGGCACCTAACACAGTGTACAGTAAATTTCACTGTTCACTTGTTGAAAAAACTCTCCTCAGTACCGAATTATTCACGTATGAATAGTGATTTACTGTTCATGCGTGGAAAAATTTCCTATCTTCACGTTTTGATTTCAAAATTTTCAATACTGGGACCCAACGGCTGGACCCCACAACAAAATCCACAAGCAAACAAAAAGCAAAGACCATATTACAATTTCATATATATATGTGTGTGTGTGAATGCTATTGCTATCATGTGCAAGAATCAGATATGATACATAAATAATTGAAATAGTAGTGTGCTACAATTTGGCTAGAAATGAAACTTAAAAGAAAGAAAAATATTTATTCAAAATTAAAGTTTGTTGACGTTCTAAAAGATTGATTTCTATCGCCTTGTTTTGAGAGGTGTACTTGAGCTAAAGCAATAAATAAATGGGGTTAGGGTGAAGAATTAAATTAGTAACTTTAATTTTAAAAGTTAGATTAGCATTATATGAGCTTTTGTTTCTCTATTCCATATATGAGAAGCAATTCTTAGTTGGTGTAACTAAGATGCAAGGAAAGAAATCAAGAAAAAGAAAGATAAAGCTATTATGTACGTACATGCTATTTTTTGAGTAACCTGCTGCACTTCGCTATATTCATCGCCACCTTTTCATGTATATTGTCTGTCATTTTGTTCAAGAACCCGAGGTAAGCGCTTTTCCAAAGCCTCCAAAGTAGTATTGGCCCTAAAAATCCTCAAAAGCCTGTAAAAAATCCTAGCCTCATGCTCATGTATAATGCTTCATAAAAGAAAATTACTATTAATTCTTGAGACTTTACTACTGTCATGTCTTTAGGACAACTTTTGTTAAGTTGTTCACCGCAAAGATCTAGATTTCCTTCAAAACTAGAGGCCCCAAAGGTCTGCAACTGTCTTCCAAATGGGATTCTTCCAAACAGGGAATTGTATGACGAGTTTAACACACCTAGAAGATCAATTTAAGAAAGAGTTGAATTCTACCAGATAAATGGTTTCTTGACATGTCAAGGAAATTTAGTGAAGTTAAATTTCCAATATTCGAAGGAAGTATTCCACTCAAATTGTTTATCGATAATTTTAAAGAAACTAATCCAACCAAATATCCAAGCTCTTTTGGAATTTTACTGGTTAAATGATTGATTGAGAGATCAATGCTATTAAGATTTAACTCTGGGTCTTGAAACCCAGATTCCACACCTTTCCACATCAGCATAATGTTAAGCTTATAATATGGATAAACATAATAGCCATAAGTACTTTAATAAATTTCAATGGAACTCTTATCATACCAATATATACGATTCAGATTATCACTTGAATTGATGCTCTTTGCAAACATTGCAATGAAATTCTTTAGACATGTTGAAATTTTGTTTGATAGATTATTCTTTGAAAGATCCAACAATTGAATTTTCCTTAAATAACATATATGCATACGAATATTTCCAGAAAAGTGATTCCAGAAAAGTGATTCCCTGATAAACTCAAGATTATCAATTGCTCAATACTTTGCCCCGTCCATGAGGGTATTGAGCCAGGCAACAAAGTTTCACCCACATCCAACATCACTAAATTGGTGCAATTCTTCAAAGTGGAAGGCAGTTCTCCAACTAGTCTATTGTTTCGTAAAACCAAAGCTTCCAATCTAGCAAGGGTGCCCATGGATGGTGGAATCTTCCTTGACAGATTGTTGTTGCTTAGATCTAGAAACAATAATGAGTTTGCAAATCTCCAGTAATCTGGTAGTTGTCCTTTTATTTAATTGTTTGCTAAAACGAAAGTGGTCAACCTTCCAGTAGTGCTGCTGTTACAAAAGTGTAACAAATTTGAAAATTTATTTTCTTGGAGAAGCAAAGATGAAGCACGTAGCAAGAATGGCCGAACTGCACCCTCAAAATGATTAGAATTTAAACGTATAGATGCTCTGTCGTCAAGCTTTATTAGTAAATCTGGAATTCCTCCTGTGAAATTGTTGCAAGACATATCCAAAATACCGTTAATATGTTGGATGTTGTTCCAAAACGACTCTGGAACAAAGTAATTAATTCAAGCATCAGAAATATCAAGATTTTCTAAGTGATTTTGAGTCTGGAGCCAACTTGGGAAGTTAGGACCCAACTTGCAAGATCCCAGCCCCAAGCGTGTTAATTGGAACGGAGGAACCCAGTTGGGGACAAATTTTAGAGACAATGCATTGTATGATAAGTCCAACGATGATAATTTGGAAAAGTTGCTGAGATGCAATTCAGTGATGTTACCTTCCAAAGAATTCCCTTCCAAGGACAGGTCATCCAACTTAGAAAGCAATCCAATGCTTTTAGGTAGCATTCCGTAAATCCGATTGCTTGACAATTCCAATTTATAAAGCACATGTCTGTTGCACCATGAAGAATTTTGAAAGAAGCTTGAAATGTCCCCACTCAAGCTGTTATAGTTTAAGCATAATGTCTGCAACGTGCAAATATTCCAGAAGGAAGTTGGAATTTGCCCTTTCAATCTGTTAACGGAGAGATCCAAATCTTCTAGAGAATTCATTTTGCCAAAATCATCTGGAATCGGACCTTCTAACAAGTTGTTATTAAGATGAAGGGTGTGAAGATTGGTGGCAAATTTAAAAAGCCAGTTGAATATAGCTGATGACATCAACAGTTTATTGGAGAGATCAAGGTCCACAAGAGAAGATGAAGAATTCATAGTGGAAGCGTATGGCACAATGAGAGATTGAGATATCTCAATTTGGAAAATGAGCCAATGAGTTCTGGGGTATGACCCGGGAGAAAGCTATTGTGACTGAGGTCCTAATATTCAAGATTTTGCAAGTCAATTAATGAAGGGATATTGGTTCTACTGCACAAACTACGGTCACCCCACCAACCCACGAAGATCAAGCTTGAGCACATGACCTGTTTCATTGTTGCATTGAATCCCTTCCCATTTGCAACAATCTCCATTGTTTTGATCGTCTCTCCAAGTAGAGAACATGCGCCACTGATCACGAAGGCCTTGTTGGAAGTTGAGGAGTGCTTGTCTCTCCTTTTCTATGCACTTTACTTCTTTGGTCTTACTTGGCCAGTTGTTTCCAAGGATAGATCCTGCATCGATCATACAATACAAGCAACAGTAGTGCCATAAAATAGTTTGGAAAAACACATGCTCATCATAATTTTTCTGGTTTAAAATATCTGCAGTTCAATGAATCTAAATAAGAGCAAGCCAAAAAACAGAGGGATTTATGACGAGTGCTTCTCTTAATTGCTTTGCATGAAAACTCACAAGCAAGACGTATATATAGCTGAATAATGCTTGATTCACACGTACAAGGTGAAAAGTATGCTTCAGGCCAGGTCACCAAGATGTCTCATAATCACAAATTTTAAACAAAATAAATCCGAGATTGTGTTACTAAACTATTGCTCTGGGTTATGTACCTTTTTTTTTTTTCGTTTATTTTATAAAGACGTGTCTGTTTTAAGAAAATACTTTATAATGATTTCTCAAGAATCCATTATTTTCCGATTTAAAAAATATTTATATATATTTTTTAATTTTTCAATTAAAGATAGGATTGAACAGACTTTATATTAATATTTAGTATATGTAACGCACTGTTACACTGGCTTGTGCTGTTAGTGGTAATGTTGGTTGTTTGCTCCTTCTTTATGGCGGACTGAGCGCGGGCTGGATATCTAAAAAAAAAACTCTAACGCCCACGTCAATAAAGATTGTGAAAAGGGAAAATAGATAATTGGAATGAAGTGCTTATCAAGAACAGACTTTTCATTATCTATTTATGTCATTTGAATACATCTAAAATAAATGATTTAGAGTTGAGCTGTATTGTATGAATAACACGAAATATCATTAGGGGATCCTTGTAGAACATGTGTCAAGACCTGCACTGCGCTCGCTTCAAGCTCGCCCCGGACTCGTTCTTTGCGAGTCCATTAATGGACCCATACTTATGTCGGGGCGCAATATCCGAGGCCCCTACCTAGGGCGCTCGTTCCTCGGAGATTCACGCTGTACAAGGAAATGATGGATATTCCTCGATGTTCGGTATCAAAGATGTTGGGATCTAACCTTTCCACAACCTGATCGAATACTGGATTCCAATGTCCGGATGCCGGGTAGTAACAACATACATTATTCACCACATCAATTGATCTCGGGCTCATATGGAAAGTATTCTTGCCCAAACTTTTTTTGGTTAACTAATATCGTAGTGCTTATTTTTTTTTTATTTTAATTTTTGGGAGGGGGACTAGCACAGCAGCTACATGTGAAATTGTATTTTGTAATATTCAATAGAAATTTAAAACACTACAAGAAAAATGATTATTTTCAATAGTTTAAACATTGAAAATTTCAATAAAAGTATTGTCAAAAAAATAATTTTGACATAAAGTGGTTATTACAAATAATTATAAACAATATTTTTATTATTGTTTTTAATCTTTGAATCGTTGAAAATAATATTTTTCTTGCAGTGAAAGTAGAGGACCGGTAATAGCCTACTAATTTAACTTAACTGCTCAATAAAAAAATATTTCTAGAATATAAGATTAAAAAAAAAATAGCCATAGGATCCGGCAGTTTAGGGGCCAGGTTATAC
Organism: Dalbergia cultrata; assembly: GCA_031216105.1. Taxonomy (NCBI): domain Eukaryota; kingdom Viridiplantae; phylum Streptophyta; class Magnoliopsida; order Fabales; family Fabaceae; genus Dalbergia; species Dalbergia cultrata. The sequence goes on along the minus strand of CM062353.1, from coordinate 19,621,781 downwards.
TCCAAAACAAAAAGGTCTACTGGAACGCTTTCACGATGGAATTAGCGCCTGGATTAAACGTGGTCCTCAAAAATGGTTATCCAATGGCAATTAACCAGCTCTTTTGTGCAATGTTGTGGCGAATTTGTTCTTTTAATATTGAGTAAATAACCATTTTTCTTGTAATATTTTCAAGTTGATATTAATTTGATCCTAATAAAATTTTTAATATCAATTTGATCATAATAAATTTTTTGACATTAATTTAGTGTCAACATTTTTAATTTTGATACTAATTTAGTCATGATATTTTTTATTTCAACATCAATTTAATCATTTTATCAAAATAAAAATTTAATAAAATAACTAAATTGTCTTCTTTTAAAAATTTTATTAGAACTAAATTGATATTAAATTAAAAAAGACTAGGACCAAAATGATTAAAGGATTTGGTTATTATTAAAAAGGAATGGTTCATATATAATAATTAAGATAAAGCGCACAGCTCATAAAGATGAAAATGACAAACCTAATTCGTTAATCTTCGGAGAATTTTCAAAATGAACCTTTGCAAAGACTTGGAGTTGTTGGTCTTCGTAGAATTTACTTACACAAGTCATAATCATATTGTCTCCAAAAAAAACAAAAGAAGAGTTACAAGTATAATAAAGTGATGTCCACATTTATCATATACTAATCATTAGTTCATTTGATATTGTATTTTTTTTTTCATCTCTTAAATAAATTCATTTCATGTGTGTTTGACAAAATAAAGAACATGAAAGGAAAAAAAATTGAGTAGAAATTTATTTTTTACTAGTATATTTGGATAAAATAAAAATGAGAGAAAAAATAGAAGAAAAATTAATTTCTTTTATTTGTTTGAGTGGCAAAGTGAGAGGAAAGAAAAATATATTGATATCAAATGACAATTTAACCCTTATTATTTTAAGATAATTTAATAAAAGAACGTAGTCATATAGGAAATTAGTGCAACAAATAAATTAATGCAATATTAATAAATATCAAATATAAAAGTTAATTATTTTTAATGGATTTAATTTATATGCACTGGCAATATAAAAATATTTTACACTATCATCTAATCAAATTTTTAACTTGCATGACTTTTGAAATAGTTGTATAATCATATTTTTTTATGTGATAAAATAAAATTGGATGATAATATAAAATTATTTATACTTACAGTATATCAAAATTAAGAATGTCTTAATCGAGAAATTTTGGACCTTCCCTTTCTGTTATCTGTCTAAATGGGGAAGATATTTTAGTAGTTTTCACATATTTTTTTGCTACTATTCCATCTTTCCCTTCATATTTTCCTTCTAATCAAACATAGAAAAATAATCTCCAACCCAACTTCCTTCCTCTCCCTCTCCTTCATTCTCGCCTTTCCTTCTAATCGAATCAAGCCTTCGTGTATCAGTATAAAGAATTAAACTTGAAAAATAAGGTGGATGAGGAAAGGCAATGGAAGAAAACTCGGCAAGGTAAGATGCTTGAAAATAGAAGAGCATACGGTGGTTGGCAGACAATATGATGAATTCATAGTTTCACTATAAGAAATTTATGTCTAAAAAATACCCATAAAAAGTATTACTTATGTATACATAGGCAACACATTTTTAAGTTAAGACATAGCTTGAGTTATTATATCATATGTGGCTAATTTTCAGAGGCAATATTTTTTAACAAAAGGGTATTTGTTAGACTAATACATCACCTTTCATAGTGTTGTTATAGCAAGTGTGGCTAATTGTTTAAGGTAATATTTTTTAGTAGAGAAGATAACATTTTTTATATATTAAATGCAACATATTTCAAAAAGTATTGTCTATGTGTATAAAAAGTAACACTTTTCAAATGTTTCAAAAATAAATGTTGTTTTAGGATAATTTTCTTGTAGTGTTTATTTTAATGCATTTGTGTGTGGTGGTGTTGGTGGATGCATGGTAAGGAATCTAGACGGTGGGCTATATGATTTTATTATAAATAGATTTTGAAACCATCCTGATGGAAGGGGTCATTATAATTCTTTTTTATAGTAGGGGTTATCTGATGTTAATTATTTATTAATTACTTTTTAGAAGAATTATTTATTAATTATTCCTTAATTGTTGTCAACAACTAAAAATGAGAAGACTTAATATATTTAAATAAATTAAAATACTATGGCATAAATAAAAATATTTAACTTTTTGCGGTTAACAAACCTAGAAAAAAGTACCATAAACTTTTTAAATAATGCAAAACACTCCTCAGCATAATTTTGACAACTATTAGAGATATTATTTAAGTGTACTTAATTCTATGATATATTTAATTTGTGTAACTCGACACATTGTTTGTGAAAATAACCATTTTCCTTGTAATATTTTCAAGTTGATATTAATTTAATCCTAATAAAATTTTAATATCAATTGTGATCCTAATAAATATTTTGACAATAATTTAGTGTCAACATTTTTGGTTTGGATATTAATTTAGTCTTGATATCTTTTATTTCAACATTAATTTAGTAATTTTATCAAGAAAAAATTTAATAAAATAACTGAATTGTCTTTTAAATAAAAAATATTATAATTAAATTGATGTTGAAAATTTTATTAGAACTACATTGAAGTCATATTAAAAAAGCTATGACGAAAATGATTAAGGGATTTAGTTATTATTAAAAAGGAATGCTTCACATATAATAATTAAGATAAAGCCCATAGCGCTTCAAGATGAAAATGACAAGCCTGAATCATTAGAGTGTGTTTGGTTTACTTGTTTTCATTTTTATTGAAAATAAAAATGAAAATTATATATGGAAATATGTTTGGTCACAACTTTTGAAAAGCATTTTCACATAAAATATTTTCTAAAACTGCACAAAAGTGGAAATGTCAAATTCCCGTTTTCAATCTTTTCTATTCAAAGTTTGAAAATATTTCCAATGCAAAACGCGGTGGCATTTTTGTCATTACTCCAAATTTAGTTTGAAATATCGAGTTCAATCCTATATTCTTGTCAAAAGTAAACACGCTGTTTCATTTTCCTTTTTTGAATGCTTTACAACCTCACTTGTTAGTAGCCCCACCTCACCTTTTGGTTTCCTTTATCTATTTTTTTATTTCACATTCATTATTTTTAATAAAAATTATATTTTATATTTTAATATTTTTTACACAGCTTTTATGTAAACCCTGCCATTACAGGTGGACTAATTTATTTTATTATGATTATAATATATTTAGAAATAATTTATTTTATTATGATTATAATTTATTTAAAAAACAAATGTATTTTGAATAGTGTTTAAGCAATAAACTAATATTGTTTAAATGTTTATCTATGTAGGTTCAAAGTTAATAATAATAATAATAGTAAAAGAACTCAAAAGTGAGTAATTTATTTTATCTTTAGTCTTAATATTTTTTAGAGTTATTTTAGATTTTTATAAATTCTTTTAGTAAATGAATCAATGCAAAATATGTGTATATATATATATATGTGTGTGTGTAATTTTAATTATTTAATACTTAATATAATTTTATTATCTTAAATTTGTTTTTGAGAAATACATTTTCAAAATGGGTAAACCAAACATATTTTTATTATTTTCACTTTTTGAAAACAGAATCTACCTTCACAAACCCAAACGTATGTATTTCTTAATTTTGAAACCTGAAAATAAAAATCTTTTTTAGAAAATAAAAACAGAAAATAAAAATAAGAAATATTTTCACAAATCAAATGCAACCGGTCTTCAAAAATTTTCAAAATGAACCTTTGCAAAGACTTGGAGTTGTTGGTCTTCGTAGAATTTACTTATAAGTCATAAACATAAACATATTGTCTTCAAAACAAAGAAGTTACAAGTATAATAAAGTGATGTCCACATTTATCATATAGTAATCGTTAGTTCATTTAATATTGTATTTTATTTTTCATCTCTTATGAAATAAATTCATTTCAGGTGTGTTTGACAAAAGAAAAAAAATGAATGGAAAAAATTGAGTAGAATTTTATTTTCACTAGTATATGTGGATAAAAGGAAAATAAGAGGAAAGAGAATGGAAGAAGAATTATTATTTTTTTATTTGAATGAGTGGCAAAGTGAGAGGAAAGAAAAATATATTAATATCAAATGACAATTTAACCTTTATGATTTTAAGATAATTTAACAAAAGTAAGTAGTCCTGTAGAAAATTAGCGGAACAAATAAATTAATGCAATATTAATAAATATCAAATATAAAAGTTAATTATTGTTAGTGTATTTAATTTATATGCACTGATAATATAAAAATATTTTATACTGTCATCCAATCAAATTATCTTATTTCCATGACTTTGAAGTAGATATATTATCACATTTATTTATATGATAAAATAAAATTGGATGACAATATAAAAATTATTTATACTTACATTATATCAAAATTAAAAAAACTTCAATCCAGAATTTTTGGACCTTCCCCTTTGTTTTTTGTTTAGCAGGGGGGAGATATTTTAGTAGCTTCCACATATTTTTTGCTATTATTTCATCTTTCCCTTCATATTTTCTTTCTAATCAAACATATAAAAATAATATTTCTTCCAATTTCCTTAGTCTCCCTTTCCTTTATTCACCTTTCCTTCTTACCTAACGAAGCCTTCGTGTATCAGCATAAAGAATTAAACTTAATAAATAAGGTGGATCTTGAAAAGGCAATGGAAGAAAACTAGCTGAGGTGAGATGTTTGAAAATAAAAGAGTATATGGTGGTTGGCAGACAGGATGATGAATTCATGGTTTATTTTAATGCATTTGTGTGTAGTGGTGGATACATGATAAGGAATCTTGATGGTGGGCTATATGGTTTTATTATAACTAGATTTTCAACCCATCCCGATGGATGGGTTGATTATAATTCTTTCTTATAGTAGTGGTTATCTTATTTAAATTATTTATTAACTACTTCCAAAAATGAGAAGATTTAATATATTTAAATAAATTAAAATGCTATGACATAAGTAAAAATGTTTAACTTTTTACGATTAATAAACCCCACAAAAAGCATTCTAAACATTCTAAATAGCACAAAGGATTTAATTACTATGCACTGACAGTGTAAAATTTTTTTACATAGTTATCCAATCATATATTACCACATAACCATGATAGTTGACTTTTATACTTATTACTTAAAAAGTCATCCAAACTAAATGTTTTGATTGGATGACGATATAATCTGTTTTACACAGTGCATTAAAATTAAACTCATAGTGCAAAACACCCCTCAATATAATTTTGATAACTAGTAGAAATATGATTTATGTGCATTTAACCCCCTGATATTTCTAATTTGTGTAACTCGACACCTTGTTTGTGAAATCTCATGTGCACTTAATCCTCTGATTCTTTTATTGTACACAATCCGATAATATGTTATGATATAAAATTTTGCACTATTTGAAAAGTCAAGGTTTTTTGCACTATTTTGTCACAATACATGTTTTGTGATCTGTTTTCGATTCTTATTTTCAAAATCGAATCAAATCAAACCGAACCAATAACATATTATATTAATAATTTTATTTATCAATTATATGTATTATTTATCAAAATTTCCCATCTAGACCTAAATTTGTCTCATATTTTAACTCAACAATGTAGGATTTTTTATTATACATTAATTCTTTTAATTTAATCAACATGAGTTCTGTTCAAATCTTTATCATTTGTTTAACTTATTAATTAATAGTATGACATTTTAGCATAAAATTTAAAAATAAGCATAGATCTTATAATTATATAATTTTATAAAAACGAATACTCTAATTTAATGTTTTTATAATTAATTTTTTTTACATTTTATACATTTTATAGTAAAAAATTGAAAATTGAACTAAATTGAATTGAATCAAACTGAACTGAACTACATCGAACCAAACCAAACTGAATAGAATCAACCGCATCGATCAAACCGCATCGATCGGATCGAGTCGAGCTTAATCGGATCGCAGACTCACCAAGCCGAATTAAATAGAACTGAATCGAACCGGACTGGACCGGACCGAGCTAGACCAAGTCAAACTAGACCAGACCAAGCCGAACCGGACCAGACCAAATCGGATCGGACTGGACCGGACTAAGCAGAGTTGAATTAAACTGAATAGGACTAAGCCAGATTGGATTGGATTGGATCGGACCGAACTAAACCGACCCGACCCGAACCGGATCGAACCATGCCCAGCCAAATTAAACCGAACCGAATCAGATCAAGCCGAGCGAACTGGATCAGACCAACCCGAACAGACCGGACCGAGTCAGACCATACCAAGCCGAGTTGAACTAAACCGAATCGGACCGGACCAGACTGAGTTGGATCGGACCAAACTAGATCAAGCTGAGCTGAATTAAACCGAACCGAACAGGACTGGCTCGAACAAAGCCGAAATGGACCAGACCGGACCAAACCAGACCAAGCCAAGCCGAATTAAACCGAACCTGACCGAGCCGAACTAGACTAGATGAAACCAGGCCGAATCAAACCAGAATGAATCGGACAGACCCAAGCGATCTGGATCAGACCGAACCGAACCAGACCAGACAGGCCCGGATTAAACAAAGCCGAGTTGAATTAAACCGAACCAAATAGGACCGAGTCGAATTAAACCGAACTGGATCCGAACCGACCCGACCCGAACCAGACCGAGTCGAGTCGAATTAAACTGAACCGAACCGAACTGAGCCGAAACGGACCCGACCAAGCTGAGTGAACCGGACCGGTCCGACCCGACCCAGACTGGACCGAACCAAATCGAGCGAACTGGACTGGACCGACCCGAACCAGACCGGACAGAACCGGATCAGACCAAGTCAAATCGAATAGGACCGAGCCGAATAGGACAGGATCTGACCGAGTCAGACCGAATCGGACCGAGCCGGACTGGACCGGACCACATTGGACCAAGTCGAGCCGGACCAAGTCGGGCTGAATTAAACCGGACCGAACCAGACAGGACCGAATCAAGCCCAACTGGACCAGACCGGACTGAACCAAACCAAGCTGAGCCGAATTAAACCGAATTAGCCCGAGCCGAACTAAACCAGACCAAATCGGGCTGAACCAGACCAGACCGGATCGGGCTGACTCGGATCGGAGCCGATCAGACTGAGCCGAGCAAAACAAGACAAGATCGAACCAAGACGAATCAGACTGGGCTAGATTGGACCGGACCGGACCAAGTCGAGTTGAATCAAACCAAACTAGACTGAACCGGACTAGATCGAATCTAATTGACTAGACCAAGCTAGCCGAACCAAGTTGAACCGGTCTAGACTTAATCGAACTAGACTAAGCCGAACCAAATTAAACTGAACTAAGCTGAGCCAAACTAGACTGGACCAAGACAAATCATACCGGACCGCACCGAGCCGAGTGAACCGGATCGAATTAGATCAAGCCGGGTCGAATTAAACCGAACCAGACTGAATCAAATCGGACCAAGCCGAACCGAACCATGTTGAACTGGACCGAACTAGACCGAACCCAACTGAAATGATGCAAACAGAACTAAAGACAATAGAATCGAATCGAACAAAATTGAAACCAAACAAAACTACCGAACTGGACCAAACCAAACCGAATCGAACCCAAACCAAACTGAACCGAACTAAACCAAATGAACCGAATCAAATTGAACCGAACCAAATCATATTGAATTACCAAACCAAATCAAACCAAACTGAAGTAAAATTTCTTAATTAGATTGGTTGGTTTTTACCTCAAAATCAAACCAAACCAAACTGCGTACACCCTTACATTTGATATATCATTTGCACTAAGATGAGGAAGTTACACTAGACATCACACCATGGTAGAAAACAACATATAGAGTAAGAAAAATGTGAAAAATAATATCAAGTAAAGGAAACAACGATGTTGATGTTGGCTTTCATTGGTAATGGGATAGGAGCAAGGCAAGGCAGGTTGACATGGGATGATCCTTTTCTTTTGCCTTTCTTAAAACAGATCATACGATCTGATGAAAATAAAAACCAACCTCTGACTCTCACAAAAGCATCTTCGATTAGATAAACTAACGTTCTCACTCCTCACCCCCTTTCATTCTCTCTCTGAGATGAGATGAGATAATAAATAACAAATTAGTTGATTCATCAATTAAAACATTGATTAATTCTTTCTAAACACTCATTCCAACAATTTTGCAATGGAACCGTTATCGCCTACTTCTCCTCTGCTCATTGACAACTCTAACACCAATCGCCGTCTGCACTAGGCGGATAAGTGCCTTTGCGATGCTATCCAGGAGCACCAGCTCTGCCAATGCCACGCTACCGCTTTTCACCACCACTCCTTGTCGAAATGCCATCTGTGCAATCGCAGCCCCGATGAGTCATGCATGGCCCACGCCATCGGGAACATGTTCCAGACGTTCCTCCTTTTGTACGGCATGAGAGTCGACATCGGCATCCTCCTCCGCGCCTTCAAGCTCTTTTGTCATCGTTTTAATCCTCCCTCCTCGATCTCAAGGTTAGTTAATGCTGAATTCTCTAATCAAAATGATGCTGAGAACAATGCTAAGATTTTAGGTGAAAAATTTCATAATTCTTTTTTGGTGTTTTAGTCCCGCTTGTGATTCTTTTAATTCGATCAAATGTTGCCGATGTTGAAAATAGGAATTTGATGTGTGACAGAGATTCGTTTTCTTCTAAAATTCATTAATTCAATGAGCGAGTGAACAATCTTATTTTTTTTTCCCTTTGGGGTGGATGCATGATAAGAAATCTTGATGATGGGCTATATGATTTTATTATAACTAGATTTTGAAACCATCTTGATGGATGGGGTGATTATAATTCTTTTTTATAGTAGTGGTTATCTAACTTTAACTATTTATTAATTATTCTTTAATTGGTATCAACTACTAAAAATGAGAAGACTTAATATATTTAAATAAATTAAAATACTATGACATAAATAAAAATATTTAACTTTTTACGATTAACAAACCCCGTAAAAAGTACCCTAAACTTTCTAAACAGTACAAAACACTCCTTAGCATAATTTTGGCAAATAGTGGAGATATGATTTATGTGTAGTTAACCTCCTGATATTTCTAATTTGTGTAACTCGGTACCTTGTTTGTGAAAATAACCCTTTTCCTTGTAATTTTTTCAAGTTGATATTAATTTGATCCCAATAAAATTTTAATATCAATTTTGATCCTAATAAATTTTTTGACATTAATTTAGTGTCAACATTTTTAGTTTGGATATTAATTTAGTTTTGATATTTTTTATTTCAACATCAATTTAGTCATTTTATCAAGATAAAAATTTAATGAAATAACTGAATTGTCTTTTAATTAAAAAATATTATGACTAAATTGATGTTAAAAATTTTATTAGAAATAAATTGATATCAAATTAAAAAAGCTATGAACAAAATGATTAAGGGAATTGATTATTATTAAAAAGGAATGCTTCGTATATAACAATTAAGATAAAGCGCATAGCGCATCAAGATGAAAATGAGAAGCCTGAATCGTTAGTCTCCGAAAAACTTTCAAAATGAACCTTTGCAAAGACTTGGAGTTGTTGGTCTTCGTAGAATTTGCTTGTGCAAGTAATAATCATAAACATATGCTCTCCAAAACAAAAAAGTTACAAGTATAATAAAGTAATGTACACATTTATCATATAGTAATCATTAGTTCATTTAATATTGTATTTTATTTTTCATTTCTTATTAGATAAATTCATTTCAGGCGTGTTTGACAAAAGAAAGAAAATGAAAGGAAAAAACTGAGTAGAAATTTATTTTCACTATATTTGGATAAAAAGAAAATGAGAGGAAAGAAAATGGAAAAAGAGTTATTTTTTTTTATTTGTTTGAGTAGCAAAGTGAGAGGAAAGAAAAATATATTGATATCAAATGACAGTTTAACCTTTATTATTTTAAGCTAATTTAATACAAGTAGGTAGTCATGTAGAAAATTAGCGCAACAAATAAATTAATGCAATATTAATAAATATCAAATATAAAAGTTAATTATTTTTAATGGATTTAATTTGTATGTATTGATAATATAAAAATATTTTACACTGTTATCCTATCAAATTATTTTATTTTCATGACTTTTGAAGTAGTTGTATAACCATATTTATTTATGCAATAGAATAAAATTGGATGACAATATAACAATTATTTATACTTACAGTATATCAAAATTAAGAATTTTTTAATTGAGAATTTTTGGACCTTCCCCTTTCTGTTTTCTGTCTAGCAGGGGGAAGATATTTTAGTAACTTCCACATATTTTTTGTTAATATTCCATCTTTCCCTTCATATTTTCCTTCTAATCAAATATATAAAAATAATATTTCTTCCAATTTTCTTCCTTTCCCTCTCCTTTATTCACCTTTCCTTCTGACCAAACTGAGCCTTCGTGTATCAGTATAAAGAATTAAACTTAATAAATAAGGTGGATCTTGAAAGGCGGTGGAAGAAAACTAGGTGAGGTGAGATGTTTGAAAATAAAAGAGTATATGGTGGTTGGGACACAACATGATGAATTCATGGTTTATTTTGATGCATTTGTATGTGGTGGTGGTGGTGGTGGATGCATGATAAGGAATTTTGATAGGAGACTATATGGTTTTATGATAACGATGGATGGGGCGATTATAATTCTTTTTTATAGTAGTGGTTATCTGATTTTAACTATTTATTAATTATTTTTTAGAAGAATTATTTATTAATTATTCTTTAATTGTTATCAACTACTAAAAATGAGAAGACTTAATATATTTAAATAAATCAAAATGCTATGATATAAATAAAAATATTTAACTATTTATCATTAACAAACCCCATAAAAGCATCATAAACTTTCTAAATAGTACAAAACACCCCCTTAACATAATTTTGGTAAATAGTAGAGATATAATTTATGAGCACTTAATTCCATAATATTTTTAATTTATATAACTTGACACCATGTTTGTGAAATCTCATATGCACTTAACTCTCTGATTTATTTGTTGTGTGCAATCTGATAAGATGCTATGACCTAAAGTTTTGTACTATTTGAAAAATTGAAGATGTCACGATGCATGTTTTAAAAAGTCAAGATATAAATTGTATATGATTTAAAGTTCAGGTGGTAAAATGCAATTATCTCCATATGTTATATTAATAAAAATTAAATACTAAGTAAAATTACATTTATAGTAAAGCTAAGTAATATAAAATAGGTCCAACACATCAAATGACATGATAATTTGTATACAATATGCAATGCCTATACTAAAAGACTTGGCAACAGATAATAGTGATAACCAAATAGTTAATAGCTAAAAAATATCAAATTCTTCGTATATACAAAAAAAAAAAAAACCAAAAAAAAAAAAACTTAACACATGTAAGTGATCACTATCTTTCACTCTCTTAGCCACCACCTCACATGGTCTAATTCAATGAATCAAAGATTCACCAGTGTCCATATCATCCTAGAAATGTTGCAAATCCTTGACATAGCCATCCATTATGGCGACAACTCCTCAAAGAATCCGACAAAGCGAAATGTGAATTTCATTTTTTCTACGCCGAATGTCTCTCGTACTTTCGGATATCATCGTTTCTTTAATTGTTTAGTTAATTCGAGAGCAGGTGATTTTTTTTAGCGTAACATCCCTTTTTCGTAAAATAATATGTGTAATAACAGTTTTAATTCATGTACTAGAGTTAGATATTTTATTTATCTTACTTGATAAATTTACATTAATATCTATTTTAAAGAGAATATTAAAAAGCTAAAATATAGATGTTATTAAACGTTTAAAGTAAGATAATAAATGAATAAAAATAAGCTCAAAATATGTAATACAAAGTCAAGAATAATATTTATTAGGAAAATAAGAGATATTATATTGAGTATTAATAATTAGATGTATAAATTTATACTAACGGATAAAAAGAGTTAAAAACAAGGTAAAAGTGAAAAAAAAAAATGCCAAGGTTGTTGGGTGGTGCATATAAATGCATCTCAATTTTCCACCGAGCGATAAATTGTATCGTGGCTTTTTGAGCCTATATAAAGGGGAGGAGGTTATTTGTGTGTATGTGTAGAAGGGTTTAAAAAAACAAGAAGAAAATAGTGACGGGAAATGGGTTTGCATGCGGCGTAACGGAAGAAAACGAAGAGAGAGAGAAAGAGAAGCAAGAGAAGGAAAAGAGAAAGCAGGTGCTGAGAGAATAAAGGAAGGAAAAAAAAAAAAGAGTGATATTAGTGTACTAGAAAAAAGGTTCAATGTATACATATCATTTTTATTTGTTTATGAAATTAAAAGATAGAAAATAAATCTATTTTATATTAAATAAAATTATGACTACATTTTTTATTATTATTATTGCTACATATCTTACATACTGTTATTTTATATTAGAGTTGCTCACTATTATTTATTATTGGCATTATTTTATATTTATGAATAATTATAAACTTGAATATTGATAAAAATAGTAATAATCACTTATTTAAAACTATATTCTCTTCTTTTCTCATTGGTCTCATCGGTTTACCATGCTATGGTTTCTTCTTTTTATTTTACCACTTAAAAATTATCTTCTCTCATCATCGATCTAGTAAAGACTATTGTTGCTCCAGTTTCTTCTTTTTATTTTACCTTTTCTTTATATTTACATGGTTTGTTATTTAATTAAAGTTAGTTAATTTCCTTTTTATTTATCTTGTTATCCGTTACAAATTATTTTATTCTTCTATTTTAAAATTTATCATATTGTTTATATAATATTATATTAATTTGATTTGTTAATATTTATAGTACTTTCTATAAGAGAATTAAATTAGAAGTAAAATATAATTAAAATCTAATACTAAAAATAAGTGAAGATTACTTTACATGAATTTAGAATATTAAATTAATTATGATTTCATGATGAGAAAAACCAACTCATGACCCTGACGAAAAGTTGAAAGAAAATCTAATGAAATTTATCTTAATTTTATCCCCTTTAGAAATTAACATTTAGATTAACAACTCTATGGTTTGAGAAATTTTGTTAAGATATTAGTTTATTTTATCAAGCTTATATTATTTCAATTATTGTGCGTTTTCTTAAGCCTAAGTTTATGCATTAATTTATATTTTATACATTATTTCAATTTATTGCTTAATTTTATGTTTCACTATTTAATTTGTTGCTTATTTTATGAGCTTTTATTTATGATTATTTACAGATTAATTATGCATTTCTTAATGTGAATTTATGTAAAATAACAATGAATTAATTTGAAAGAAGATATTTGATTAAAATTTGCCGCTAACCACCGTGAAGGCAGAAGGATAAATATAAGTTTTTTCCTATGTTACTTGTCTTGGTTAATGTGGTATAGAAGTCTTCCTTTGTCATCACAATGTTAAAGAACAACACCAAAGAATATGAATTCTTTATGATGTGGTTGTGATTATGTGTGAGACAAATAAACAAATGAAAAAACTAAAGTAAAGAAATCATAATTTTAAAAAAATGACATACTCTACATTTCATATTTTATTTATGAAACATTTGGTAGAAACGAAAATATTAATACAGACTCTCAAGTTTATGATAAATTCTACTTATGGCACGATCTCAATGACTGCTTTTATAATATTTATATATTGTTTACTTTAAATTATACTTTGAATGGTTAATATGTTTCTATGTGTAAGGTTCATTATAGACCCAAGACTATACTATTATTGTGCAATACCTATTAGATCTTTCATAATTAATTATATTTGACAACTAATTACATTTTTTTAAAACTAGTATTTTTCTAATTTTTTTTAAAGTTTTAATTATATCCTTTTTATCAAAAAGTATTATATGACATTGTGAACATGCAAAAATTATTTTCAATTAAATTGGCTACATTTGGGCCCAAAATATATTTTTTTATAGAAGCTTCAAAATAAATAATCTTTGAGTAAATATTCATTTTAGTCCCTGGAATTATAAACATGAGTCACTTTAATCCTTACATTTTAGAAATTAATCTTTAGTCTTTCAAATTACAAAATATGAGTCAAATAAATCCCTGATTTTTGTTTCCGTTATTATGTCATCAATTTTCACTAACATATCATGTTAAATTATATATTAACGATAAACCAAAATCCTATTTGGCCTCAGAGGTTGGCATAATTGAATAATCAGGTGACATTGCCTACATAAGGCGAATATATTAAACATATCACTTATATGTAAAATTCATTTCACAGTCTTCAATTATTCTTATCTTCATACAATTTAATTAATTATTGGCAAATGTAAAGTAGAATGTAAGCATATCACTAGTATGTCCATTAGCATAAAACGACAATATAATAAAAATGTAAGGATATAATAAAAAAAAAGGGTTAAGGATTAATGTGACTCATATTTTGCAATTTTAGGGATATGACAACTAATGCAAAGAAATAATACTGAAGTCATGGATTTATTAATACTTCTTAAAATTCTTTTAGTCTGAATAATCTTTTGAGAAATATGTAATATCAATTAAATTTTGGATATGATAATAATGAATTATATTTTTCTTTGGTATGCATAGCTAGGATATTGATACCCTTTTACATTCAATGATTGTTAATAGTTGTTAATATAGATCTTAATAACTTGGGTGAGTTTACACGTTGGCTCATTTTCATAGCCACAAATAATCGTTACCCTTAAATTTTACAGTGCTACCAATGGAACCTCTCATAATAATATATTTATTTTTGACAAAACTACCAAATTCGTCCCTAAAAAATTTTGCACTGACCAAATTGGTCCCTGTAAAAAAAAAAAAAAAAACACTCCCAAATTGGTCCTTTCCAAATTCAAATGTCTACCAAGTTAATCCCTCTGTTAACATTACTAACGGAGCATGCTTACATGTTCGTTACTGTGCTGTTAGCATCCACCTTCTTCTTCATCTCCTTTTTTCTTTGCCAATGAGAAATCATAAATCCTAACCATGGACCCCCTCCTGATAACTGGAAATGGCCTACATGCCTCAGCTTTATATCTTTCAAACTTTCTTGCCAGCTTTACTGATTGAACTAGCTTGGTAGAGAAAAGATATATGAATGGAAAGACGAAATTTGCATTTGTTTGTCTCCAGCAATGGCGACAGTGGCAGCTTCTTCTCAGTGTCTTCGATCTCCAGCTTGGTGTTCTTGGTGACGGAAAGGGCATCAATGGGTTCATCGCGTACAAGTGCTTCGCATTTTTTTTAACCTTTAAAACTGTGGAGGGGTGTGTGTGTCTCTGTGTTGGAGGATGCTACTGGAATCAATGCATTTGCTAATTGAGATGTGGTTGGTGTGCGTGGATGTCGCTGGCGGGGAGGTTTCTCTCTTTCTCTCTCTCTATTTTCTCTATCTCTCTTTGTCACTTCTCTTTTTGTGCTGTTTGGGGGAAAAGGAATGTAAGAACCATGGAAAGAAAGCACATAAGTGAAGAGGATAAAATGAGAGAGCACATATTGTGTGTATTTTGATTAAGATGGCAAGCAAATGGAGATTGGGCTGGGATGGGGTTTAACTTTCAGAAATGATATTTATGGTTTCTTATTGATGAAGAAGAAGGTGGATGTTAATAGTACAGTAACAGATATGTAAGCGCTACCTTAATGGATGTTAACAGAGGGATCAACTTGATAGGCATTTGAATTTGGCAAGGACCAATTTTGGAGTTTTTTTTTTTCCAAGGACCAATTTGATCAGTGCAAAATTTTTTAGGGATGAATTTTGTAATTTTATCTTTATTTTTTTCATTATTCATAATATTCTTCATATGGTGCATATATTTGCCATCTTTTTTTTAATTATAAGCATTCACAATTTGTGTGACAAATATTCTTATTAGATGAAAGGAGTTGATAAGTTAACTTTAATGGTTATTTGATCATATTTTATCTTTTTTATTATATCTTATAGCCACATTATTGTTAGGCATTATTTCCTAACAAAATGCAATATAAAAAATTAAAAAATATTTTATTTTTCTGATTTCAAAATAAATCTAATTAAGATTTTTTAAAATTTTTCAGCAAATGACTTATGAAAATTTTTCAATCACAAAAACTATATCATTCTGAGTTAAAATATAAAAGCACTTACTGTAATTTTAAAATATAAAAGATCGATATTATTATGCACAATAAAATAAAGTGTTACGTTAAAATTCAAATAAAAGCAACAACATTTATATTCACTGCTTTAAATTTCAATTTAATTTTACATTTTCAAACTGTTAAAGAGATTTTTCAGAAAAAAAATCACAATAATTCATAGGGTTAAGTGCATTTACGTTCTGAGCTTTAGGTCATGTACAATTTACATCTTGATTTTTCAAAACATCACGACACTTTAAATTTTCCAAACAATGCAAAAAATTCTTGACTTTCCAAATAGCGCAAAACTTTATGTCATAGCAAAATGTCGAATTAGGCACAATAAAAAAATTAAAAGGTTAAGTGCATATGAGAATTCATAAATAATGTATCAAATTGCAAGTATTAGAAACATCAAGGGAGTTAAGTGAATATAAATCATACCTTCACAATTTGTCAAAATTATGCTGAATTATGTTTTGCACTGTTTGAAAATAGCAAGGTGTTATGATACATGTTTTGAAAAATTATGGTGCAAACTGTACATGACCTAAAATTTAAGAGAGGTAAAATACATTTTACCATAATTTAGGTTATCATTAGCTAACACATTAAAATAATTATTTTAATTTTAATATATATAAAATTCAAAGTTAAAACATTAGTACCAATGTGTCCAGCAATATTAATTAATTTCATTATTTAATTATTGCAAATAGATTAGTTTTTTTATATATGGCTAGTATATGACTTTTTACATTATCAATTATTCATATAATATTAATCTATTATGTATTACAATTTATAGTCACCGTAATGTTACATCTTATTTTCTAACAAAATACGTTACAGTCTTAACATATTAAATAATTTTAAAAGTGAAACTATTTTCACAGTGTATGAAAAGCTTTAAGCAAATTAATTACCTATTTCGCATCATAAAATCTATATTATCATGAACTAACAGACTAATGTAATTATTTAAATATTAACCTTATGAAATCCAAAAATAAAAATATTAATACTGTTATATAAAACTAAATAAAATATCACATAAGTATAGTTTTTCTTCATTAAGTTAAGGTAATGTATTCCTTCTTTTTTTTTTTTGGGTCCGGCTGAAAAGAATAATATATTCCTTTAAAAAGATACTATTAAATAATTTAAAATAAAAAATTTACTTGTCCACTTTTAACATAAATTTGATTTCAAATTCTTTAAAAATTTTAAACAGATTTATTATCAAAATAAAAATATTATAATGAGCTAATATATTGACATAATTATTTCAATTTAAATTTAATTAAATTCTAAGATAAAAGTAAGATAGTTGTTTATAAAAATATTGAATAATATTGTTATATAATTGTTGTTGAACGATTAATTTTGATACACTATTATTGTAAATTTTGAATTATATTCTTAAAGTGAATTCACCAATTACGTTATAACTGAATAATTATATCTAGAGTAAATTTATATTTGTAAATATAATCATTGCACATTAAAATAAATGTTAATTATAAAGTGAAGTGGGTTGCTAAATTACAAAACAAAATTAAAAGTTATCTAATTTAGGAGAAAATGCCATGTGGAAATTTAGTGGAACAACTTTAATTTTAGAATATAGATGTAAAAAAAAAGCATATAATAAAGTCATAGAAGTGGAAAACATTCTCCTAAACAAAAGTAAGTATATAGAATTAGTGCTCGATTTGGATGTCATTATCTTAACCAAAAATATTTTTGAAATAAATCTTTTCTTGTTTTTCAGTATGGGTAAAAAAATTTTAAGTTAAAACAGAATTACTATAAAATGTAAATATAATATTTTTTTGCGAAGCAATAGTTTCTATCTTCTCGAAATTTTTTTTTGATTTATAAAATTAAAAAGATGTCTAAAAACAAATAAAGATATTTTAATTTTACATATTAACATAAATTAATATTTCCAAATGTAAAATATCTTTTACTTCTATAAAAGATCTTTGTAAAAAATATTATTTTAAAAAGACTAAAATCTTAACTTGGTCCCTCTAATTTATAGTGAGAGACAAATTAGTCCTTTAGATTTGGAAAATCTTAGACTAATCCCTCAAATTTCACAAATAGGGACAAGTTAATCCCATTGTAAAATTGTTATCTGAGTTATGTCTTGTTAACTTACTTACATATATTATTATTTTTCATGGTGAGTCCTAAATTCCCTCACTTCTCAAATATTAGAAGTCATTTACATCTTCTTCTTCATATTCTCTCTCACCATAGCTCTCTACTCAAAAGAAAATTTTTGACTTTAAGATGTCATTTATTCTGCACAAAATATAGAAGTGAAGCAAGTTAAGACCTACTGTGAAAATTAACAGTAGATATAAGCAAATTTATAGAACACACGGATATTTTTGTTAATAATTTGACAGAGGAATTAACTTGTTCTCATTTATGTAAATTTGAGAGACTAATTTGATCCTTGACATTTCTCATAACAATTTGGCATCATCAATATTTCAAGGTAATTTCAACTTTAGCTCCAAATTCAAAGTGCTTAATCTACAAAATTGTAGTCTAATGGAAAGGAGTTTTATTGTGCCATTTGCTTCAACTATGAATTCTTCATCTTCTCTTGTGGACCTTGATCTCTCCAATAACCTGTTGATGTCATCAGCTATATTCAACTGGCTTTTTAAATTTGCCACCAATCTTCACACCCTTCATCTTAATAACAACTTGTTAGAAGGTTCGATTCCAGATGATTTTGGCAAAATGAATTCTCTAGAAGATTTGGACCTCTCCTTTAACAAGTTGAAAGGGCAAATTCCAACTTCCTTTGGGAATATTTGCACGTTGCAGATATTAAAACTACCAATGGAACCTCCCATAATAATATATTTATTTTTGACAAAACTACCAAATTCGTCTCTAAAAAATTTTGTGCCGACCAAATTGGTCCCTGCAAAAAAAAAAAAAAAAAACTCCCAAATTGGTCCTTCTCAAATTCATATGTCTACCAAGTTAATCCCTTTGTTAACATTACTAATGGAACATGCTTATATGTTCGTTACTGTGCTGTTAGCATCCACCTTCTTCTTCATCTCCCTTTTTCTTCGTCAATGAGAAATCATAAATCCTAACCATGGACCCCCTCCTGATAACTGGAAATGGCCTACCTGCCTCAGCTTTATATCTTTCAAACTTTCCTGCCAGCTTTACTGATTGAACTAGCTTGGTAGAGAAAAGATATATGAATGGAAAGACGAAATTTGCATTTGTTTGTCTCCAGCAATGGCGACAGGGGCAGCTTCTTCTCAGTGTCTTCGATCTCCGGCTTGGTGTTCTTGGTGACGGAGAAGGCGTCAATGGGTTCATCGTGTACAAGTGCTTCCCGTTTTTTTTAACCTTTTGAACTGTGGAGGGGTGTGTGTCTTTGTGTTGGAGGATGCTATTGGAATCAATGCATTTGCTAGTTGAAATGTAGTTGGTGTGCGTGGATGCCGCTGGTGGGGAGGTTTCTCTCTCTCTCTCTCTCTTGCCTTTATCTCTCTTTGTCTCTTCTCTTTTTGTGCTATTTGGGGGAAAAGGAATGTGAGAACCATGGAAAGAAAGCACAGAAGCGAAGAGGATAAAATGAGAGAACACATATTGTGTGTATTTTGATTAAGATGGCAAGCAAATGGAGATTGCGCCAGGATGGGGTTTAACTTTCAGAAATGAGATTTATGGTTTCTTATTGATGAAGAAGAAAGTGGATGTTAACAGTACAGTAATGGACATGTAAGTGCTCTGTTAGTGGATGTTAATAGAGGGATCAACTTGATAGGCGTTTGAATTTGGGAGGGACCAATTTTGGAGTTTTTTTTTTTTTTTTTTTTTGCAAGGACCAATTTGATCAGTGCAAAATTTTTTAGGGATGAATTTGTAATTTTATCTTTATTTTTTTCATTATTCGTAATATTCTTAATATGGTGCATATATTTGCCATCTTTTTTTTTTTAATTATAAGCATTCACAATTTGTGTGACAAATATTCTTATTAGATGAAAGGAGTTGATAAGTTAACTTTAATGGTTATTTGATCATATTTTATCTTTTTTATTATATCTTATAGCCACATTATTGTTAGGCATTATTTCCTAACAAAATGCAATATAAAAAATTAAAAAATATTTTATTTTTCTGATTTCAAAATAAATCTAATTAAGATTTTTTAAAATTTTTCAGCAAATGACTTATGAAAATTTTTCAATCACAAAAACTATATCATTCTGAGTTAAAATATAAAAGCACTTACTGTAATTTTAAAATATAAAAGATCGATATTATTACGCACAATAAAATAAAGTGTTACGTTAAAATTCAAATAAAAGCAACAACATTTATATTCACTGCTTTAAAGTTCAATTTAATTTTACATTTTCAAACTGTTAAAGAGATTTTTCAGAAAAAAAATCACAATAATCCATAGGGTTAAGAGCATTTTACGTTATGAACTTTAGGTCATGCACAATTTACATCTTGATTTTTCAAAACATCATGACACTTTAAATTTTCCAAACAATGCAAAAAATTCTTGACTTTCCAAATAACACAAAACTTTATGTCATAGCAAAATGTCGAATTGCGCACAATAAAAAAATTAAAAGGTTAAGGGCATATGAGAATTCATAAATAATGTATCAAATTGCAAGTATTAGAAACATCAAGGGAGTTAAGTGAATATAAATCATACCTTCACAATTTGTCAAAATTATGCTGAATTATGTTTTGCACTGTTTGAAAATAGCAAGGTGTTATGATACATGTTTTGAAAAATTATGGTGCAAACTGTACATGATCTAAAATTTAAGAGAGGTAAAATACATTTTACCATAATTTAGGTTATCATTAGCTAACACATTAAAATAATTATTTTAATTTTAATATATATAAAATTCAAAGTTAAAACATTAGTACCAATGTGTCCAACAATATTAATTAATTTTATTATTTAATTATTGCAAATAGATTAGTTTTTTTATATATGGCTAGTATATGACTTTTTACATTATCAATTATTCGTATAATATTAATCTATTATGTATTACAATTTATAGTCACCGTAATGTTACATCTTATTTTCTAACAAAATACGTTACAGTCTTAACATATTAAATAATTTTAAAAGTGAAACTATTTTCACAGTGTATGAAAAGCTTTAAGCAAATTAATTACCTATTTCGAATCATAAAATCTATATTATCATGAACTAACAGACTAATGTAGTTATTTAAATATTAACCTTATGAAATCCAAAAATAAAAATATTAATACTGTTATATAAAACTAAATAAAATATCACATAAGTATAGTTTTTCTTCATTAAGTTAAGGTAATGTATTCCTTCTTTTTTTTTTTTTGGGTCCGGCTGAAAAGAATAATATATTCCTTTAAAAAGATACTATTAAATAATTTAAAATAAAAAATTTACTTGTCCACTTTTAACATAAATTTGATTTCAAATTCTTTAAAAATTTTAAACAGATTTATTATCAAAATAAAAATATTATAATGAGCGAATATATTGACATAATTATTTCAATTTAAATTTAATTAAATTCTAAGATAAAAGTAAGATAGTTGTTTATAACAATATTGAATAATATTGTTATATAATTGTTGTTGAACAATTAATTTTAATACATTATTATTGTAAATTTTAAATTATATTCTTAAAGTGAATTCACCAATTACGTTATAACTGAATAATTATATCTAGAGTAAATTTATATTTGTAAATATAATCATTACACATTAAAATAAATGTTAATTATAAAGTGAAGTGGGTTGCTAAATTACAAAACAAAATTAAAAGTTATCTAATTTAGGAGAAAATGCCATGTGGAAATTTAGTGGAACAACTTTAATTTTAGAATATACATGTAAAAACAAAAGCATGTAATAAAGTCATAGAAGTGGAAAATATTCTCCTAAACAAAAGTAAGTATATACAGTTAGCGCTCGATTTGGATGTCATTATCTTAACCAAAAATATTTTTTAAATAAATCTTTTCTTGTTTTTCAGTATGGGTAAATTTTTTTAAAGTTAAAACAGAATTACTATAAAATGTAAATATAATATTTTTTGAGAAGCAATAGTTTCTATCTTCTCCAAAAAAATATTGTTTTAATTTATAAAATTAAAACAATGTCTAAAAACAAATAAAGATATTTTAATTTTACATATTAACATAAATTAATATTTCCAAATGTAAAATATCTTTTACTTCTATAAAAGATCTTTGTAAAAAATATTATTTTGAAAAGACTAAAATCTTAACTTGTTCCTCTAATTTATAATAGGAGATAAATTAGTCTTTTAGATTTGGAAAATCGTAGACTAATCCATCAAATTTCACAAATAGGGACAAGTTAATCCCTTTGTAAAATTATTATTTGAGTTATGTCTTGTTAATTTACTTACATGTACTATTATTTTTCATGGTGAGTCCTAAATTACCTCATTCCTCAAATATTAGAAGTTGTTTACATCTTCTCCTTCATATTCTCTCTCACCATAGCTCTCTACTCAAAAGAAAATTTTTGACTTTAAGATGTTATTTATTCTGCACAAAATATAGAAATGAAGCAAGTTAAGACCTACTGTAAAAATTAACAATAGATATAAGCAAATTTATAGAACACGCAGACATTTTTGTTAATAATTTAGATAATAATTTGGCAGAGGGATTAACTTGTTCGCATTTGTATAAATTTGAGGGACTAATTTGTTCCTTACTATAAATCTGAGAGGCTCAATGGGAATTTAATCTTTTAAAAAAGATCTTTTTTCAGAAGAGAATCCAAACTAGCCCTTAATTATTAAAGTAAGTGAAAACAATTAATTACACTAACAATGTGTTTGATTGGGGGTAAAAATTATGTGAAATTTTTCATGAATAATGAGTCCCAAGTGTAAATTTATACATGAAACCCATCCTTTTTACTCTCAAATTAACCATACCCTAAGAATAGTATTGATTAAAAATAATCAATATTTTGAAAAAAAATTTCAAAAATTTGACAAATGAAGTAAAATAGAATGAATATTTAGCTAGAAGGGTAGAAATTGAAAGAACTATAAGTATGTATTTAGCTCAAAGAATAGGAACTTTTATTCCCTGTAAGTGGGGAATGTGAACTAGATTGTTTAGATAATGAGAGGATAATGATCCATCTAACATTGAAGCTATGAATGACAATGTAAATTTTTACGTGAATTTCAATAGGGACAACACAATAAGATTGATTGATGAAGCTGCAACGAAAATGACAAGACATCATGATCAAATTGTAAATTGGATGTGGTTACAAGAAAACCATAGCTTATAAATGGATTGATAAATATAAATTGTACTAAGTTGTATAAAAATTATTTTTAAAATAGAAAGTTGTATTAACACTTTATTTATTGAATATGTATGAAAATAGTATCTATAAAACATATTATTATGTTAAAATTTATCATTTATAGTAATACAATTTGCCAAATTTTAAAAGTTGTTTTTAAAAAAATCACCTGCTCTCAAATTAACTAAATAATTAAAGAAAGTAAGAAACGATTATATGCAAGAGTACGAGACAAGGCAATTCACATTTCACTTTATCGGATTCTTGTGCAATAGTGGAGCACGGGGATTCAGGCGAACGGGCACAACAAACGGCGTTGAGGAGTTGTCGCCATGATTGATGGCTATGTCAAGGGTTTGCAATATTTCTAGGATGATATGGACATCGGTGAATCTTTGATTCATTGAATTAGATAATGTGAGGTGGTGCCAAAGAGAGTGAAAGGTACTGATTACTTACTTGTGTATTAAGTTTTTGTTTTTGGTTTATATATATATGTGTGTGTGTGTGTGTGTGAAGAATTTGCTATTTTTTTAGCTATTAACATTTAGGTTATTAGCTATTATATGTTGCCAAGCCTTTGAGTATAGGCTTTGCATATTGTGTACAAATTATTTGATGTGTTGGACCTATTTTATATTACTTAGCTTAACTATAAATATAATTTTACTTGATATTTTTTAATATAATATATGGAGATAATTACATTTTACCCCTGAACTTTAGATAATGTGCTGTTTATATTCTGATTTTTTCAAAACATGTATTGTAACATCCTAAATTTTTAAAATAATGCAAGAAGCATTGCCTATCCAAATAGTGCAAAACTTTAGGTCATAGCAGAATATCTGGTTACACACAATAAAAAATCAGAGGGTTAAATGCACATGATATTTAAAATTATGCTGAGCGGTGTTTTGCATTATTTGAAAAGATTATGGAGTTTTTCACAGGATTTGTTAGGCATAAAAATTTAAATATTTTTATTTATGTCATAGCACTTCAATTTTTTTAAATATATTAAGTTTTCTTATTTTTAGTAGTTGATAACAATTAAACAATAATTAATAAATAATTCTTCTAAAAAATAATTAATACATAGTTAAAATCAGATAATCACTACTATAAAAAATAATTATAATCACCCCATCCTTGAGGACAGGTTCAAAATCAGTTATAATAAAAGGAAAATGATGGATGGACTTGCAAAATGGATGCACTCTAGTCAACACACTTTTGGATGTGTAAATAAAAGAAAATGAAAATCTTTAAATAAGAATATCATATTTTGAATGGTGGATGGAAAAGGTTTCCTCTGGGAGCAGGTAAGGACCTTTTTGGCAAAAATTGATCGACTAGTGAGCTGTTATTATGCTAACAACTCCCATAATAATAAAATCATATAACTTATCATCAAGATTCCCGTCCACCACCACACATTATGTGAGGTGGTGGGAAAGAGGGTGAAAGATAGTGATCCTACATATGTATTAATTTCTTTTTTTGGTATTTTTATATATGAAGAATTTGATAATTTTTAGCTATTAACTTTTAGGTTATTAGCTACTATCTATTGCCAGGCCTTTTAGTATAGGCTTTTGGATATTGTGTACAAATTATTTGATGTGTTGGACCTATTTTATATTACTCAGCTTAACTATAAATGTAATTTTACTTAGTATTTTTTTCTATAATTTATGGAAATAATCATATTTTATCCCATGAATTTTAGATAATGTGTAGTTTATATTCTGATTTTTTAAAACATGTATTGTGATATCTTGAACTTTTCAAACAGTGCAAAAATTCCTGCCTTTCTAAATAGTGCATAACTTTAGGTCATAGCAGAGTATCGAGTTGCACACAATAAAAAAAATCAGAGGATTAAGTGCACATGAGATTTCACAAACAAGGTGTCGAGTTATACAAATTAAAAATATTAAAGAATTAAGTGCATATAAATTATATCTTCATCAGTTGCTAAATTATAATGAGGGGTGTTTTGCATTATTTGAAAAGTTTATGAAGTTTCTTTTCAAGGTTTGTTAATCGTAAAAATTTAAATATTTTTATTTGTCATAGCACTTCAATTTATTTAAATATATTAAGTCTTCTCATTTTTAGTAGTTGATAAAAATTAAAGAATAATTAATAAATAATTCCTCTAAAAAATAATTAATAAATAGTTAAAATCAGATAATCACTATTATAAAAAATAATTATAATCACCCCATCCGTGGGGTTGGGTTCAGAATCAGTTATAATAAAAGGGAAATGATGGATGGACTTGCAAAATGGACGCACTCTGGTCTATACACTTTTGGATGCTGTGAATTAAAGAAAATGAAAATTGTTTAAATAAGAATATCATATTTTGAATGGCGGATGAAAAAGGTTTCCTCCGGGAGTAGGTAAGTACTTTTCTCAAAAAGTGACCGACTAGTGAATTGTTATAATACTAACAACTAACAGCTCCCATAATAATAAAATCATATACCCCACCATCAACATTCCCGTCGTCCACCGCCATCGCCTCGAATTCACATGTTGTCTGCCAACCACCATATAAATATAATCCTCTCCTAGTTTTCTTCCGGCACCTTTCCACGCCCACCTTATTTGTTAAGTTTAATTCTTTGTCCTCTCATACTGTGACACACGAATCTCCTGCTTTTTTCAAAACAGCTACCTGTTCATCTTCTGGTCTGAGTTATTATAATAAGTTCTACACTCTTTAGGCTATTGATGTAGCCTCTTGTTGCTACCCACTAGATCTCTGAGTTTTTGTTTGGAGTATTGGTATTTTAAATTTTAATATTTAAAGTGGATATTTAATTGGATGTGATAGAATGACAAAAAAAAATATGAACCATCATCATATTTAATAATAATAAAATAAATATTTTAATTAAATGTTTATTTTTTAATATTTAATATTTATCTTTTGATCCTATGGGATGAAGCTTTCCTAGCCTCAAGTATTCATATGAGAGGTAATCTCATAAACTGATGTCAGACCAGCATGCTCTTGGGGCTAACTACCAAGGATTTTTCTTTCGAGGCTCGGTTTTGTCAAAAGGAAGGGTGAACGAGGAGGATGTCAAAAAAATTATGTGGAACGTACTAAAATATTTCCCCCCCTACTAGACAGAAAACAGAAAGGGGAAGGTCCAAAAATTCTCTATTTTACTTTCCACTTTTTTTTTTGGCAGATAATATGATTATGATTATGACTTGTGTAGGTAAATTCTACGAAGACCAACTCCAAGTCTTTGCAAAGGTTCATTTAGAAAATTCTACGAAGAGGAACAATTTAGGGTCTTTTTTACCAAAATAAAAATTAAAAAAATACTTATCTGTGAATTTCCATCTATTCTGATGTTATTTATCATATATATTAATTTTTAAATTATTGTAAAACAACTCATAAGTGAACAAATTATACGACATTCAACAGTGCAACAAATTAGTGCAATGCGTGGGAGAAGATGTCAGTTCTGATTCGACCAGGTCTGAGATGCGAGCGTGCTTTTTATTTAATTTAATTTTATACAAAGATAATATTGAGTCTCCCATTAACTGACTTGATATTAACTTAATCCAAAGCATGTAGGTTTTACTTAAGTCAAAAGGGATTAATATAAGAATCCAACATCTAATTGTGTTAGGTGGGAGAACAGGCTGACTTAGGTCTTGTGATGTCTCTAAAAATATTTCCTAATAAAATACATTGCCTAGAACTTAGAAAAAAGAAATAATTATTTTCAGAATGCCAGGTGTTCGTCCATTGAAGATATAAAAATGCACGAAATATACACTTCCTTCCCATAGGATATCAATCTAGTCTAGATGAAACTTGGAAAAATTGATTATTGATTATAGTAGCCTTTTTTAAAAAGAGAAAGAACATGGTAGAGCAGATTTTTATTTCCCTTAAAAAAAATTCCTTAAATCAGATAAAAGATTGAATATTGAGCCAGGTCTTCCACTTTATAAAAATAATGTTTTTATTTTTTCGCGTTTCAGCCTTTGGATAACTTCTTCCTTCGTCACTTTTCCCGAACCTCTTTGGGAAAAAAAAAAAAACTTTCCAACATGGAGGGGGTTTGTATAAAATTAAATTAAATAAAAAGCACGCTCGCATCTCAGACCTAGTCGTTTTTGGATTTTTATGCTAAGATTAGAGAATTATAAAAAACCAACATGTACTCGGCAAATGCTCTAAAACCAAATAATATTAGCTGAATCACCAGTCGATGAAGTGCTCACATGGTATGTGTTTGCTGAAGCAAATCCAAATTAGTCAAATATACAGAATTGCATTCTAAAACAGTGCAAGACTAACGCTAGTCCAAGGTGACTGGATGTTCAAGTTGTTCAACTTTAATCATATTCCATCATTTTTTTTTTTATATCGTTGTCCAATTTCATGCGAAGTAGAATAATACAAAAAATAAGTAAAAAGAAAAAATGAAACAGTCAAAGCTGAAACGAATTGGATAACTTTTCTGACAATAGTGGGGATAATTTGGGAGCTGCTAGCCGAATTAGCACTACCACTTCCCTCCACTTATTGCACTAATTCGTTGCAGTATTGAATGTGTCGCCATATAAATCGTTTGATAGTCAAATATTTTATATAGCATAATTCATTTATCTGTGAATCATTTTATAATAATTAAAAAATTAGTGTATATTAATAAATAATATCAAAATAGATGAAAATATGTAAATAAGTTTTTTTTGAAGTAAAAATACCCGAGTTAGATATGTCATTTTTATCTTTACGTGCTATGCGCTTTATCTTAATTATTATATATGAAGCAATCCTTTTTAATAATAACTAAATCCCTTAATCATTTTGGTCCTAACATTTTTAGTTTGACATCAATTTGATTTTAATAAAAATTTTATATCAATTTAGTCTAAAATATTTTTAATTTTGATGAAAATTTAGTTATTTTATTATATTTTTACTTTAATAAAATGACTAAATTGATATCAAAATAAAAAATACCAAGACTAAATTAATATTAAAACTAAAAATGTTAACACTAAATTAATGTTAAAAAAATTATTAGAATTAAATTGATATTAAAAATTTTATTAGGATAAAATTAATATAAACTTGAAATTATTACGAAGAAAATGGTTGTTTACTCACTATTGAAAGAGTCAATTTGCGACACTACTGCACAAAAGAGCTGGGTAATTGCCATTGGATAACCAATGACCTTTTTGAGGACCAAGTTTACTACATGCACTAATTCCATCGTGAAAGCGTTCCAATAAACCTTTTTGTTTTGGAGTATAACCTGGCTCCTAAACTCCCGGATCCTATGGCTGTTATTATTTTTTTTAATCTTATATTCTAGAAATATTCTTTATTAAGCAATTAAGTTAAATTAGTAGGCTATTACCGGTCCTCTACTTTCACTGCAACAAAAAAAAAATTATTTTCAACTATTCAAACATTAAAAAAGAAAATAAAAATATTTTCAAGTTTATAATTATTTTTTTGACAATACTTTTGTTGACACTTTCAATGTTTAAATTATTGAAAATAATCATTTTTTATAGTGTTTTTAAATTTCTATTGAATATTACAAAACATAATTTCACATATACCTGCTGTGCTAGCTCCTCCTCCCAAAAATAAAAATAAAAATAAGCACTACAATATTAGCTAACCAAAAAAAATTTGGGAAAGAATACTTGCCATATGAGCCTGAGATCAATTGATGTAATGAATAATTATATTAAATATAATTTTTTATATTTAACATAAAGTGTGTTCAATCCTATTTTTAATTAAAAAACTTATATATATATATATATATATATATATATATATATATATATAAATATTTTTTAAAATCAGAAAATAATGGATTCTTGAGAAATCATTATAAACTACTTTCTTAAAAAAGACATTCTTTATAAAATAAACGAAAAGAAAAAGGTATATAAACCGGAGCAATAGTTTAGTAAAACAATCTCGGATTTATTTTGTTCAAAATTTGTGAGCCTGGATAAATTTATATTATATATTAAAAATACATAACTTTTTCGTGCAAACAATAGCACTCTTAATATAATTAGTATATATTGTAATTCTGAGACCCCTTGGTGACCTGAAGCATACTTTTCACCTTGTGCGTGTGAATAAAGCATTATTCAGCTATATATACGTCTTGCATGTGAGTTTTCATGCAAAGCAACTAAGAGAAGCACTTGTCATAAATCCCTCAGTTTTCTTTCTTTTTTTCCTTGCTTGCTCTTATTTAGATTCATTGAACTGCAGATATTTCAAACCAGAAAAATTATGATGAGCATGTGTTTTTTCAAACTTTTTTGTGCACTACTGTTGCTTGTATTGTATGATGCAGGATCTATCCTTGGAAACAACTGGCCAAGAAAGACCAAAGAAGCAAAGTGCATAGAAAAGGAGAGACAAGCACTCCTCAACTTCCAACAAGGCCTTCGTGATCAGTGGGGCATGTTGTCTACTTGGAGGGACGATCAAAACAATGGAGATTGTTGCAAATGGGAAGGGATTCAATGCAACAATGAAACAGGTCATGTACTCAAGCTTGATCTTCGTGGGTGGGGTGACCATGAATTGCGCAGTAGAACCAATATCCCTTCATTAATTGACTTGCAAAATCTTGAATATTTGGACCTCAGTTACAATGCCTTTTTCCCAGGTCATATCCCGGAACTCATTGGCTCATTTTCCAAATTGAGATATCTCAATCTCTCATGTTCTGAGTTTGTTGGGAATGTTCCTTATCAACTTGGGAATATGTCACGGCTGCGGTATCTTGATATCAGTCTTAATTATCTTGTTGGAGCAATCCCTCATCAGTTAGGGAAGCTTACACAACTAAGATATTTGGATCTGAGCAACAATTATCTTGATGGAGGAATCCCGTATGAATTTGTAAATTTGGGGCATCTACAGTATCTTGATCTTGGAGGAGGTAATCAGTTTTCTGGAGATAATTATCTTTCTGGAGCAATTCCATTTCAGAATGGGAGTCTTCCAAGGTTGCATACTCTCAGGCTCCGTGGTGAGTTTGATCTCAAAAGTAAAGATGCAGAGTGGTTGTCCAGTCTCTCATCTTTAATAAATCTTGACTTGAATTCATTGGATCTTGGCTACTCCCGCTATTGGCTTCACATGATCAATAAATTTGTTCCAAATTTAAGAGAGTTGAGGCTAACCAATTGTAGCCTTTTGGATAATGATGTTCGATCTTTGTTTGATTCATATTCCAACTTTTCCAGTTCTATAACCATCCTTGATTTGTCTTATAATATGCTGACATCATCAACACTTCAGTTGTTGTCCAAACATAGCAATAACCTCCAGGAACTTTATCTTTCAAATAATAATATTCTTCTGTTGTCTCCTCCTTATCCAAACTTCCCTTCTCTTGTGGTCCTTGACATTTCATATAACAATTTGGCATCATCAACATTTCAAGGTAATTTCAACTTCAGCTCCAAATTCAAAGTGCTTAATCTACAAAATTGTAGTCTAATGGATAGGAGTTTTATTGTGCCATATGCTTCAGCTATGAATTCTACATCTTCTCTTGTGGACCTTGATCTCTCCAATAACCTGTTCATGTCATCAGCTATATTCAACTGGCTTTTTAAATTTGCCACCAATCTTCACACCCTTCATCTTAATCACAACTTGTTAGAAGGTCCGATTCCAGATGATTTTGGCAAAATGAATTCTCTAGAAGATTTGGGCCTCTCCTTTAACAAATTGAAAGGGCAAATTCCAACTTTCTTTGGGAATATTTGCACGTTGCAGACATTATACCTATCCAATAACAACATGAGTGGGGACATTTCAAGCTTCTTTCAAAATTCTTCATGGTGCAACAGACACGTACTTTATAAATTGTGCTTGTCACACAATCGGATTACCGGAGTGCTACCTAAAAGCATTGGATTGCTTTCTAAGTTGGAGGACTTGCACTTGCAGGGGAATTCTTTGGAAGGTAACATCACTGAATTGCATCTCAGCAACTTTTCCAAATTGTCATCGTTGGACTTATCACACAATGCATTGTCTCTAAAATTTGTCCCCAACTGGGTTCCTCCGTTCCAATTAACAAGGTTGGGGCTAGGATCTTGCAAGTTGGGTCCTAACTTCCCAAGTTGGCTTCAGACTCAAAATCACTTAGAAAACCTTGATATTTCTGATGCTGGAATTAATGGCCTTGTACCAGAGTGGTTTTGGAACAACATGCAACATATTGACGATGTATTGGATATGTCTCACAACAATCTCACAGGAGGAATTCCAAATTTATCAATAAAGCTTGCAGACAGAGCAGATATATTTTTAAATTCAAATCATTTTGAGGGTGCAGTTCCGCCATTCTTGCTACGTGCTTCATCTTTGTTTCTCCATGAAAATAAATTTTCAAATTTGTTACACTTATGTAACAGCAGCACTACTAAAAGCTTGGCCACTTTGGTTTTAGCAAACAATCAAATGAAAGGACAACTACCAGATTGCTGGGGATTTGCAAACTCATTAGTGTTTCTTGATCTAAGCAACAACAATCTGTCAGGGAAGATTCCACCATCCATGGGCAACCTTGCTAGATTGGAAGCTTTGGTTTTACGAAACAATAGATTGGTTGGAGAACTTCCATCCACTTTGAAGAATTGCACCAATTTAGTGATGTTGGATGTGGGTGAAAATTTGTTGTCCGGCTCAATACCCTCATGGATGGGGCAAAGTATGCAGCAATTGATAATCTTGAGCATATCTGGGAATCACTTTTCTGGAAATATTCCTATGCATCTATGTTATTTAAGAAAAATTCAATTGTTAGATCTTTCAAGGAATAATCTATCAAACAAAATTCCAACATGTTTAAGGAATTTCACTGCAATGTCCGCAAAGAATATCAATTCAAGTGACAATCTAAATCGTATATATTGGCACGGTAACAGTTCCATTGAAATTTATAGTACTTATGGTTATTATGTTTATCTATATTATAAGCTCAACATTACAATGATGTGGAAAGGTGTGGAATCTGGGTTTAAGGACCCAGAGTTACGTCTTAATAGTATTGATCTCTCAAGCAATCATTTAACCGGTGAAATCCCAAAAGAATTTGGATATTTGGTTGGATTAGTTTCTTTGAATTTATCAAGAAATAATTTGAGTGGAATAATTCCTTCAGAAATTGGAAATTTAACTTCACTAGATTTCCTTGACATGTCAAGAAACCATTTATCTGGAAGAATTCCTCCAACTCTTTCTCAAATTGATCGTCTTGGTGTGTTAAACTTGTCATACAATTCCCTCTCTGGAAGAATCCCATTTGGAAGACAGTTGCAGACCTTTGGAGCCTCTAGTTTTGAAGGGAATCTTGATCTTTGTGGTGAACAACTTAACAAAAGTTGTCCTGAAGACATGATACCAAAAAAGCCCCAAGAACCAACAACACTCGATGAAGATAACAAGCCATCCTTTTATGAAGCATTATACATGAGCATGGGGCTAGGATTTTTCATAGGCTTTTGGGGCTTTTTAGGGTCAATACTGCTTTGGAGGCCTTGGAGAAGTGCTTACCTCAGGTTCCTGAACAAAATGATGGACTACATATATGTAATGGTGGCAGTGAATATGGCGAAGTGTAGCAGGTACATACATAATAGCTTTATCTTTCTTTTTCTTATTTTCTTTCCTTGCATTTTGGTTACATCAATTAAGATTTGCTTCTCATATATGGAATAGAGAAACAAAAGCTCATATAGAGCTAATCTATATGTTAAAATTAAAGTTACTAATTTAATTATTCATTCTGACCCCATTTATTTGTTGCTTTACCTCGAGTGCACCTCTTTGAAAAAAAGGCGGTAGAAATCAATTTTTACAATGTTAACAATCTTTAATTTTTAATAAATGTTTTTCCTTCTTTCAAGTTTCGTTTCTAGCCAAATTGCAGCACATTACTTCTCCAATTATTTATGTATCATTACTGATTCTTGCTCATGATATGTGCCAAGCAATCTCCAATTAAGGATGACCTTTTACTTATAATAAAAAAATATGCTTATGAAATTGAATAGTCATTACTATTGCTCAGTGCTCACTTGCCATGATATTTTAGCCTACAATTAGTTAATTAAATTTAACTTAGAAAGTAGTGGATAAAGTTCTCCAGATCTAGTAAAACCAACTTCATCTTGTTTACGTAGGTAAATATGAACCAAATTATGTTAATTTTATTGTGTTCTCACTTGCCTATCTTAATGATTTGGGTTTCGCTACATATGATAAGTTGTGTAATATTTTTATTCGTAAGGAATACATGTGCTCCATTGTCTTCACATTCAAAGTAATGGATTTTTTGGGACATTATTCTCTTACTATATAAGTAATTCAGTCACTATCATATAGCATATGTGATTGGATCATTTGGTAGGCTTTAATTGGTTTCAATTCGCACAGAATGTGTTTGGTTTGAGGGGTAAAATTAAAAAAAAAAATTATGAATAAACTTTATATATAAAATTACATATGAGGCTCATTACTCATATATGAAAATTTATCCTCCATTTTTATCTCATAACTAAACACACCCTTAAATTAATTCTTTTCTGAATATGATATATGGATCTGATTTTAACTTCTTTTGTTTGATTATTACCTATTTTCATAGCAACTGCAATTGTTGTGTATAATAACTAAGAGAAATTGAGTTGATTAAAGATTCATTTACGAATGTTTGAACTTCTTAAAAGGAGATCATTAATATTAAATTGTTAATACATCATTAAATAGTTTTTGAGTCTAATTTCCGTGCATTGATAGTGTAATAATTTTTATACGTTTAGGGCTCGTTTGGGACGCCTAATATGATAAGAGTCGATAGTATAAGATCTGATAGGATAAACCTTGATAAACTTTTAATATTATACAGTGTTTGATGTAACCTTGCATAAGATATTTGAGATTATGTTCAATAATAAATTCCTATTTATTTACAAATAATTCTAATATCTTAATTAAATATTAAATAAAATAAAATAATAGTAAAATAGAAATTTTATTATAATAATTTTCAAATATTATATTTATGTAAATATTTACTAATGAAAATTTAATTTATATTAAATGTTATTATTTATTTAATATTTTATAATTATTTATTATTTCAATAATATATAAATAAAAATACTATTTTATATATTTTAATATTTTATATTTTTAATCATAATTATTTAAATTGAAGTTATTGATTCTTACTTTTATATATTACATATTATTATTTAAAATATTTATTTGTTATTAAATATTTATTATTTTATTTTATTTATTATTTATCAATTATTTTTATTATATATAAATAAACTGATATTATATATTATTTGTATTTATTTCATTATAAAATAATTTTATTAAAAAGTATTTTTATTTTTATAAATTTATTTTATTATTATTTATTTGAGAATTATTTTATTTTAATAAAATATTTAAAAAATTGATCTTATACGTTAAAAGCTAATTGGGCCTAATACGGCATCCCCATATTATATTGAGTTCTACAACATTTTGACGTATAAAGAGATTATGATGTATAAGGTTATATAATATGCTATCTGTACCAAACATCAGATAAAGACATAGCGTATGGTATTATCTTATACTATCATATCTAATACATTGTTCCAAACAACATATAAAAGCATAACGCATGGTATTATGTTATACTATCATGCCTAATACATCATATCAAAACCCCCCCTTTGGAATTTTAAAAAATTACAGAATGGGGATGGGCTGTTAATACCTTATTGATTGATAGTGTAAATATTCTTATATTGTCATTGCAATTTGTTCCATAGTTATTTTTTTTAAAGAAAATTATACTGATTTTCACTTAGAATTTAAAGCAATTAAAGTCATCATCCCTCTATATATTTTACAAAATTACATTGACCTCCCCTACATATATTAATTCCTTAATTTAAATGACAAAAAAAGATAACATGTGACATATACATAATTATTAGTTATAAAATTATAATGTTTTGACAATATTTTATATATATTGACTAAAATACCTCTCTTTTTATCATAGCTTATAATTATAAGTTTGATCTTCATGTGAAAAAAAGATATTTTATTTAATCAATATATTAAATATTGTCAAAATATTATAATTTTGTTATTAATAATGATGTATACGTCATATATTATGTTTTTTTATCACTTAAATAATAAACTAGTATATGTATGGGAGGTGAATGTAATTTTAACGAACCTAACTTAGGGGCAGTCACTTATAGTTTTATAAAATATAAAGATGTTGAATATAATTTTACTAAATTTAAGAGATATTAGTGCAATTTGTTTTCTTTTTTCGATAATTATACCGTACATCCCCAAAAGAAGGGAGCACATGACAAACCAAAATATGAAGAATGTGAAAACAAAACAAGCTCCCTATGCCCATGAGCCGTACACAAAGGAATTAAAGTGCACAGCAGTACGCGAAAACATCATTAAATAGTTAAATTCAGATATATACGTGGTTTTTTCAATTTCACTTGTTGATGATTAAAAATCTATCTTTATTCCTTGTTTTTTCCGAGACATGATTAAAGCGAATTTGCAATTCATTGCAGGTGTGCTCCTCGCTTCTGATGTGGAATGAAATCGTCATGGGTTGATGCAAGCGCAAGAATGAATATATATTTAGTATTGGACTTTGAAATAAATATATTCGGTTATCTCATTCACTCATATGTATGGGCCGGGCTGTGAAATTCATACTGTTTGAAGAAAGTTGCTTTAATCGTGTTTTAACAGTTTAATTTCTATCTGTGGGTAGTATAATCTAGTCATTCAATTATATAATATTATATTAGTAAAGATAGTTAAATATCACACTTATCACTATTTGAAAAATTAAAGTCATAAAAATAATATGATTTGATTGGATAATAGTATAAAAACATTTTACACTGTCAATACATCAAAATTAAACTTATGTTTTATTACATAATAATATTTTTTGTGATGATATTTCTTTTTCTTTTTTCCATTTGTTTGTTCTTTTCTAGTTGGATGATATATCTTTTCCATTTGTGATATATATGCGGGCTTTTTTTTTAAATATAAGATTTGGGTGGTGTATTTACATCTATATGATATTTTAAGAAAAAATAATACAATACGATATTTTTAATATAGAATTCGCTAGCAAATTCAAAGATAAGAAAAAAAATCAACACTGAATCTACCAACCTAAAAAAATTAACACAGAATCCATCAAAGGCATTTTCAATATAAAAGGAAAATAATATAAAATTCATCACAAACAAATTCTATAAACACTATATATAAATAAATTTACATATTATCTCATATTAATATAAATCACTTATCAAAATATCATATACAAATTATTTTTTCTGTATATGCTAGTGAATGGTATATACAATTTGAAATGTCTGCATTAATAAATAAAAGCCGTGACTTTTTTTATTGCACTTATATATTATTTTTACTCCTATTGTTTAACTTTTTTGGATTTTTCACTTGTCATGATTACACTAACTCAATACTTCGTCGTGGTCTTTTACAATTTTTCAATTTTAGACCCAAAAAGTAGGGCACTGAAGTGCACAACATACATGGAAGACTCGGGAGGGGTATTTGTCATTCCATTTTGACTATTATCACTTTCACTTACTCATATTTTATTAAACTTTTTTTAATATACCCTTTCTAATCTCTTTCATGATGAAGTTAATAGTTTATCAATACATATAATATTATTAGTTTTTTAAAAGAATTTTTTTTTAATACTTCATTACATTTTGCTTCTGTATTGTTTTTATTTTTAAAAAAAATTAAAATTGATTATTCCATCAAAGATAATGAAACATACATTTTCTATTTTGATATTCTATAAATATCATTAAAAATGAAAATAAGTTTACTTTTTTATATGACATACAGGCACTAGTTTCCTAGTTTAATATTTTTTTAGTAACATAATAAATTATTAACTAAAAAAATAGTTTGTTTATAAATTTTAATTTTAATTAACATTCACCGTTAATATAAAATATCACATTATTTTAAAAGTATAGTGTTTTATATAGCAATTGGCGTGCAATATATCATCAAATATTAATATAATTTTTTATATTTTAATAGTATATAGTAATTTAATATATGATTAATATTATTATGCTACCTTGATTTGAAAAAATTAAACTAATAGATTAAAAATGATAAGATATTAATACCATGAATGTTAGTATGCTATGTTTATTTAGTATTAGGTTACATATATAAATTATGTAAAAACTAGATGATTAAATATTGGGTATGTACAATTGCATATATAATATAAATAACTATTTTAATTTCTTATGTTGTTTATATAATATAAAAATAAAAGGATAATAAATTACTATTATATGTTAAAATGTTTAAAGAAGCTCATGCGAAGATTAAATAAAATTATTTCAACTTATAAATTGTCTTACAGATAACTAGGAAAAACTTGTGAATAATTATATCTTTTATACTTAATTATATGAAAAATTAAATTTAATATTTGTATTTTATATTAAAAAAGCAACATAAAAATCATGAAAACGAAAACAATGAAATATATATTTAAAAATTATTTTATGAATTTTTTTATAAAATAATGCGTTAAAACTATTGGATTTGTCCAACAATGAAAACAATGATTTGTTAAACCAATAATGCGTTAGAATGAAACAAAATAATGATAGACTACTAGTTCAATTATAAAAGAGAAAAAAAAAAAGGGCATTTTAGAGAAATAAGATAAAAATCAACTTAATGAGAGTGATAATAGACAAATAGTAAATGACAATAACCACCCCCACTATTTGCAAAATCCAATAGTTTTAGCTCATCCACGTGGCATCTCAATTAGCCCACACCTTTGGTCTCCAACTTCCATCAAAGAGGGAAAGGTTTCCTGTGAATCCAGTTCTCCTGCTCATTCGACATGGACGGCAAACACCAGTCGTTTGAAGTCCTTTTACTTTTCTCACATAAAATATTCTTTTTTGGGCAATGACTTACGCGGAGGGTTTGAGGCTGGGACCTTGATGGTCGTTGAATTCCAACCATTGAAAACATAGATCAATGACTGAGATGAATTTTAGTTAAAATTTAATTCAATATAAAATTAACTTAATTACATTTCAATAATAATATACTTAACTAGAAATTAGTTAAATCATGACTTTTAACTTGTGTTTCCCATTTTACCCTTTAGTAACAATGTGAGTTTGCTGCCTCACTTCCTCCATTCGTGTGCAATCATCTCCGGCTTGCCACCCTACCGTCACCATCTCTTGCGTTTTTAACATCTATCGCCACACCTCCTCTTTTAACCTCCACAACAACACTAGAAGTGATAACAATAAAAGTTGAAAAAAAAATTCTTGCAAGCACAGGAGCAAATGTTCTTAATCATGACAATAATTATTGTGTACTAATTTATTTTTGGATAAGTGATACAGTACAAACCAAAAGGGAGCAGGTCAAATATGAAGAGAAAAAATCACAATCAGACTCGGAGACATAAACCAGAAAAATAATATTAATCAAACCACCACGAAAGAACTATTAAGTTCCACCAATGCCAGTGCAATAGACGCCCATCCTGGCTTCATTTTTCAAAGAAGAGCCCTCAGTGGCCATAGTGGAGAATCTAATACAATTGTAATATCTATCCCCAACATTAAAACCAACAAAAGGTTTAAAATTTTACCACCAATTCAAAAACCTAGATGTGGGACACAAAGGTTAATTATTTCATGAGTGGCGAGCACACAATGAGGTTGCAATACCCTAATTATTAACTCCTTATGCGTACGTCATAATTGGCCTATTATTAGTTTTCTTACATTTTGATTTTATACGTTTAGTTATTCAAAATACTTTGGCCTATTATTAGTTTTCTTACATTTTGATTTTATACGTTTAGTTATTCAAAATACTTTCAGCAAAAAATAAAGGATAAATTTTAAATAAAAAAAAACTTAAAATGACAAGAGTCTTGTTTGTTATTGCATAAATAAAATTAACGCAACCCATGAGTGAAATTATATTTCCATAATAATAAACACATAACAAAATAAATCCTAGAGATCATAAACATTTAATAACTTATGTCACCACGTCATATTATAATATAGTACTAATACATGAACATAGGAGAGCATGGCTCCATGAAGGAAAACCACACCTAATACAAACCACATGAACATAACTTAGTCTCTTGATAAAGAACAAACTATAAATAGATCCTAGCTAAGAGGCGGTAATAAGGCTCGGTCTCAAATACAACCATCCATTAAATATAGGAATCTAAAAAAAAAGGAAACATAAATGAGGATCAATAGTTTACATGCTCAAGAGACAAATATAAAATATGCATAAGGTAATAATAATAAAGTCTTTAAATATGGGTTAGCTCCAATGTTAAGAACTCAAGAGACTCCAGCATCTTGTGTTGTATCTTGTTTGCCTTGGATTGGGTTTGTTTTACTAAAGTTCATTAAAACCAAAAAAAAAAAAACTAAACCCTTTTTATGTTATTTCATGGTGCAAGTTTTCATATATATATATATATATATATATATATATATATATGTTTGCTGTGGTCAATGCATGTATGCCGCAACAACAAAAAAATTTTAGCGTGTGCCATTTTTGTGAGAGAGTGTGTTTTCTTCGAGTGAGTTTTTATTAGGTGGAGAAACTATTTTGTGAGATTGGGTGTACTGGGGTTTTGGGTTTCTGAGAGTTTTTAGATTGGTGATTGTATTTTTTCTAGAAAATTAGTGAATTTATTTGTTGTGTTGTGGACGTAGGTATTGTATTCTTGTGTGTCTTTTACTCTATTTATTCGTTAGACTTGTGTTGATTTGAGATTTTTCCTAATGACTGGTATCAGAGCAGGTTCTAATCCTGCTTCTGGTTTTTTTTATGGCAAGGATGCGAGGTTCAATGAGCAAATTTGAGGTGGAGCCTTTTGATGAAAAAAGCAATTTCAGTTTGTGGCACAATAATATTAAAGATATTCTAGTACAGCAGCAGAGGCTAGCCAAAGCTTTAAATGGGAAGAAGGAAAAGCCTAAAAAGATTTCGAATGAAGAATGGGAAGAGATGGAGATGAAAGCTATTAGTACCACTTGTGTCTAGCACCTGAGGTAAAGTATAATATTTTGAATGAAGCTTCTGCTATTGATTTGTGGAAGAAGTTAGAAAATATGTGTTTGTCAAAGTCTCTCACAAATCATTTATTTTTAAACCAAGAATTATATTAGTTGAAGATGGATGTTGGTGCTGACATTAGAGATCATGTGAATCATTTTACAAAATTGATTATACAGTTATTTGGTATTGGTGTGAAAATTGATGATGAAGATAAGGCAATATTGTTATTATCATCTCTTCCAAATAATTATGATAGTTTAATCACTACATTGCTAGTCGGAAAAAATACTTTGAAAGTTGATGATGTGATTGTTGTGTTATTGGAGAATGAAAAATTGAAAAGATGAATTGGTCAATAAGAAGAAAGTGTCTTTGTAGCTAGAATTAGCCATGGTAGAAGCATGTTTCGTGATGAAAATTTTAGCAAGGATAACTCAAGATCTTCTGTGTCAAGACCGAATTATAAAGACAAACAATGTTATTATTGTTATGAGATGGGCCATACTAAGCTTTATTGCAGGAAATTGAAAGCAGGTATAGAAGAATTTGAAAGGAGTAAAGGAAAAAGAAAAGAGAAATTTAAAGATGCTACCGCAGCTATGGAATAATTCAAACTATGAAACTGAAGTGCTGATGGTTGAAGAAGAGAAAAATGTTAATAGTGATTGCTGGCTTTTAGATTCTGGTTTTTCTAATCATATTTGTTGCAAAAAGGAATGGTTTGACACTTATGATGTTTGTAGTGATGGGAATGTTAGATTAGCTAATGATGATTACTTTAACATTGTTAGAAAAAGCACTATTAAAATTAAAATGCCTAATGATTGTGTGCGGACACTTAGTGATCTAAGATACATACCTAC
Source organism: Dalbergia cultrata (assembly GCA_031216105.1). Classification (NCBI taxonomy): domain Eukaryota; kingdom Viridiplantae; phylum Streptophyta; class Magnoliopsida; order Fabales; family Fabaceae; genus Dalbergia; species Dalbergia cultrata. Next base: position 19,580,101 of record CM062353.1, on the reverse strand, counting down.
ACTTGGAAGAAATCTTATCTCTTTGGGCAGACTTGATGCTTTGGGCTATGGATAATTTGCAAATGATGGAGTAGTGCAAGTTAGTTGAGGTTCTTTGAAAATAATGAAGGATAAGAAGACTGGTGGTAATTTATATAAGTTGATAAGGGTGATTGTTATGATTAAAGGCATTGACAAAGTATATAGGATTGTCAGAAAGACAAGCATGTGTATGTGCCAAAGGAAAAAATAACATTTGCTAGTACCTTGATAAAGTCTTCTGACTCTTATTGACATCTGAAGTTTGTTCCAATCACAAGGCAAGATGGAGATTTGTTGGAACTTGTTTGCCTTGGAAGATTAGGTTTGTTTTACTAAAGTCCATTAAAAAAAAAATTGAACCCTTTTTATGTTATTTCACGATGCAAGTTTGTCTTAGATACACACACACACACACACACACACACACATATGTTCGTTGTGGTCAGTGCGTGTACGCCGCAATAAAGGAAAATTTTTTTAGTGTGTGCCATTTTTGTGAGAAAGTGTATTTTGTTTGAATGAGTTTTTATTTGGTGGAGAAACTATTTTTGTGAGATTGGGTGTACTGGGGTTTTGGGTTTATAAGAGATTTTTAAATTGATGATTGTATTTTTCCTAGAAAATTAGTGAATTGATTTGTTGAGTTATGGATGTAGGCATTGTTGGCCTAAACACGTTAAATTCCTATGCCCCTTTTGCTCTATTTATTTGTTTGACTTGTGTGGATTTGGGATTTTTCCCAACAATTTGGTCTGCTAGCTCGTCTAAAAACGACAAAAAAAAAAAGAAGAAAAAGTGTGAGAATACAAAGGAATCTCAGTAATTAAATAAAAACAGTTTAAGTGTCATCATTGTCATCTTCAATTACTTCAGTTTAATTATAAAATAAGTGGGCATACTTTAGTTCATTTAATGAGTTCATAAACTAGAGTTTCAAATTGACACATATTTTAACACTTAGGAATATTTCTTAGTTAAGGAACAGTAAATTATAATGTATGATGTAACCAATATAATCAAAATCATACAAAATGAGGCAGGTATGAAAATAAAATGAAACAAGTCATTTCACTTCTTTAGCACTTATTTAGTTCTTTAAACATATCACACACACACACACACACACACACACACACACACACACACACACACACACACACACACACACACACACACACACACACACACACACACACACACACACACACACACACACACACACACACACACACACACACACACACACACACACACACACACACACACACACACACACACACACACACACACACACACACACTCTCTCTCTCTCTCTCTCTCTCTCTCTCTCTCTCTCTCTCCCTCCCTCTCTTTCTTTCTTTCTCTCTCTCTCTCTCTCTCGTGTTGCCTACACCAACCACGTCTCCACCTCAGCGATTTAACTGTCGCCTACACTCCAGATCGCCTATCATCTAGGGTGAGCTCAATCTAATTAGTGTCGCTAGATTTAAACGGGAATAGAAGGAGAACTTTCTCCTTTATCGCTTGGACCAATCACGTCACTGCCACCACGATTTAACTATCTCCTACACTTTGATTACCTATCGCCTAGGATGAGATCAACCTAACTATTCATCGCTAGATTTAAATGAGGAATAGAGGGGGAACTTCACCTTAAACTATAAATGGGTAAAATACACTTTCCTCCCTTGAGGTATCATGAAGTGACACTTTACCCCATTTGTTTGAAAAACCTACACTCCACCCCATTTCGCTAAATGTGTGTTTGGTATATTCTATTTTATGATTTATTTTTTATAAATTATATACTAAATAATAAAATTAATTATGAAATAAGTAATAAATATAATTTATATAACTAATAGAATAAAATAAAATATTGACAGATAACTTTTTACCGAATTTCACACTTGAATTTTTATCGGTTTATGATTAAAATTATTTTGTACTTTCAATTTATAGAAACTAAATTTATAAATAATATTAAGAATTATATAATAATAATTATTTTAATTAAAAATTAATAATAAGCTTTTCTATTGATTGATTTTCTTTGCTACATTTGATTAATTTGTTTTACAATTATTATTTTAATTAATATAATTTTGATATACTAATAATATAAATGAGTTTTATAATGCATTCAAGCATATATTGTCTCATAGCTAAAGTGATTTACTCCTCTATCCACAGCTTGAAAAGTTATTTAAATGAAATGATTAATTAGATGACAATGTAAAAAAGTTTTACATTATTAATTCATCAAAATTAAATTCATAAAAATAATAATTGTAAAATAAATCAAGCAATTGTAATTTTAAAAAGTATCAAATCATATTAGGTAATCACCTATTATGATAACTACTCATCATGGCTTGACAATTTATTGAAATTTTATCAGTGTATATAGTGTATATAGGTAATCATATTTTACATTGCAAACTAATAAAAATTCAAATTCAAAATAGTGTCAAATCAACCTAGATAACTAACTATTAACTATGATAATTAAATTATTAATTTATAAAATTTATTTTTAATATTTTTTAATCTCATTCATATAACTATATTTTATATTAATATTATTTATTAATAATATTATTTAGCACATATTATTTAATTTTTATATCTTATTTATTTAGAATTCATATTATTAATTTTTCAATAAAATAATTATCATTAACTTTTAATATAATTCTTAATTTCATTTATGAATTTAGTTTCTATAAACCAACAGTATAAAATAATTTTAACCATAAACCGATAAAAATTTAAAAATGTCAAAGTTGGTAAAAAATTATCTATCAATATTTTATTTTATACTATCAGTGTATAGAAATTAAATTCATTACTTATTTTATAATTATTTAGTATATATATAACTAATAAAAAATAAATTATAAAAGGGAAAACACCAAACACTCCCTTAGTGAAATGGGGTGGAGTCTAGAGTTTTCAAACAAATAAGTGGATTGTCATTTTTTGATTTTTCAAGGGAGATAAGTGTATTTTACCAAAAAAAAAAAAAGCACTTAATTACAATGAAACAAGGAAATCTAGCTTTAAAAAAAAGAGTACTCAATGCACCTGAAAGTAGTCAAAACTCAAAGCGCATAGTGAACATAACAATAGAAGAGGGGTTCTGTTTAATTTTTTCTTTGTGGGTGTTTTATTGTCTCCTTTATGAGTGTTTTGATTTTCATTTGGTTATTTCTATTTTGACGATCTTAATTATAAATACAAAGATATTTCGATTTATATTTAAAGGAAATGCGATACATTCTTCAAGCTACAACACTTTTTATGTTTAGGACAAAGACTAGAGCCACATAATTGGTCATTTCAGAGAGCATATAATGCATTTCTTCTTAGTTCATATTGATCAATTATGTATCTTTTTTATTTGTGAGTGCAGTTAGAGTTTTTCATTAATGAATTTTTTTCCCTGAAAAATAGTATAACAGATCCCATCGTAACTGTGTATTTATTGTAGGTCTATATCATATCAATTTTGTTATACAAATATGATTTAAAATATAATAATTTCTTTAATGAAAAATATTTATTTTCACTAAATGAATTTGTCTGATAATTTTTTTGTTAGGAATTATTTTTGGTTTACTTTTTTTTTTTCTGATTCTGTGGAAAAAAGGGTTGCTTAGTACTAAGTATACACCGGAAAGTGAGGTAATTGTAGATGCAGATTATTTTACACTTGCAACTGAGGCTGCTACCTAAAATTTAGAGATGCATTCTTTTCTGATTCCCCCCTTTCTTTACCTAATTAGTATCAAGAAGTAAGAAATAAAAAAATTTCAATATAATCTTTTGAGAATTAATAATATAAGTTACATTAGTCTATATTTAAACAAATTAGTCGTCGAGCGCGCACCCACACACACGTGTGTCTTACAATAGTTGATGAAATTCAAGTCAATATGGTATGTCTTACAATATATTCCATCCATTTTAAAATAAATATCTTTTTTATTTTTCAAATTCATTCATAAATTAATGCATCTAAACATAATTTATATTTAGATATATCCTAAGAAGCACGGACACACCGACTTGGTAGTGTGTCCGTGTGTTAGACACCGACAGGTGTTGGTGTCCGACACCCACACGACACGTGTTGGACACGCGTCCATACGCATCCAATTGAAAAAATAATTTTTTTTGAGCTCGGACACGTATTGAACACCGCTGGACACTGCTCTAATTCATTGTGGTCATGGCTTTCACACCCTGCAGACACGCCTAGCTTGGTTTCTTTATTTTTTAAAAAATTTTAATATCAACATGAGCCTAAATTCAGCCCTAGTTATTTGATCAGACTTGTGCTGTTGGTCATTTTATTTTGAAAACTCTTCAATTGATCACAAAAAAAAAAAAGAATTAATTAGATAAAAAAAATTATACAAACATTATAAAAAGAAATTCTGACAAAAAAAGATCATACAATAAAATAAAAATTATATATGTGTGTGTCTGTGCAGTGTCCGTGTCATGTAATTTTTTGAGTTTGGTGTGTCTCTGTGTCTCGTGTTCGTGTTGTGTCTCATGTCCGTGTCAGTGTCTGTGCTTCATAGAATACATCACTTTATGAATAAATCTAAAAAGTAAAAAAAAAAAAAATTATTTTGTAACTGGAGGAAATATATACTAATAACATTTTTCTTACTAAAAAAAGACATAAAAGCTTACCATATTCACCTTGCCAACCCATTTACGAGACTAACGTGCATATAAGCATGGCATCACCACTTTTCTCTTTTGCTCTCACTCTCTCTCTTATCATCATCGTCATTAACATAGCCAAATATTTCCAACATGGCTGAGCGACAAAGGTAGTGGTGGAGGTGATCTTGGCTCTAATTCAGGAACTAGGCGCAAAGGCACGCCCGGCTGCAAAGCGTGCCATGGCATCGGCACCAGTTACAACGCAGGCTCCATCATGTGGAGCATGCAAGCTCTTACGAAGCAAGTGCATAAGTGAATGCACCTTTGCACCCCACTTTGGTTCGGACCAAGGTGCAGCACGCTTTGCAGCTGTGCACAAGGTGTTTGGTGCTAGCAACGTGTCAAAGCTCCTATTGCACATTCCGGTGAACCGCCGCGCATTCCGGTGAACCGCCGCGCGAGACGGTGGTTACCATATCCTATGAGGCTCAGGCAAGGCTGTCTGACCCGGTTTATGGTTGTGTCTCCACCATTCTTGCTTTGCAACGTCAGGTCTAATACCTGGAACAATACATTATTCCTAATTTTGCAATTGCTTTTTATGTTTTGTTTGCTTCTTTGACCTTAAAGACTTAAATACAATGGAGTTGGTGCACTTTTTTCCTCCAGCTGCTTTCAGTTCTAAATTAAATTTTATGTGGTAAAATCTCCGTTGTCTATTGTAACTTATTTTTTTAATATCATTTCTAAATTTTTTTAGTTAAATATTTTATATTTGTAATGTATTGCTACTTTGATATTTTAAGTTTATATGGAATAATTGTAGAATTAATATTAAGCATATATGAGCTTAACAATAAAAAAAGTAAACATCGAATTATTTATGCATTGAACAAAGATATTAATTCATCTTCAATATGTTTCTTCACCTATGAGGAGAATCATGCAATTGTGTTTACGTAATTTTTTTTTTAAAATTATAATTATATATATTTCAATTTTTGGGATTAATGTTGCTTTTATATTTTACTATTTACTCTTAAAATATAAAAATCATATTAAAGATGGGCTTAATATTTATGTTTAATTCTTACAATAGTGTTTGGTAACACAGATATATATATATATATATATATATATATATATATATATATATATATATATATATATATATATATATATATGTCTGTCTGTGTGTGGTGTGTTACATTTTACGATATACCTTCATCTTCAGTTATTATCTATGTTAAACTCAAATTTAGATGTAAGAAATTCAAAATGGAGATTGAATCTGCAGTTTGAATTTGGTAGTTGATAAAAATGTATCCTTTCAATTTTGAATTCAATGCTGATAAAAGTAATAAATAATATATCCTTTTAGTTTTGTATTGAAGACTGACAAAATTAATAAAAAATGAGTTATAATAGATATTGGAGATTCTATTCGATAAAATTTAATTTAATTTAATTGTGAAAATCAAAATTAGCTAATTATAAAACAAGGTTTTTATTAAGGATATTTGAGGAATGTTATACATAAATACAATAAATAAGAACTGGAATTAGACAAATAGGAGTGGTAATAGCCCCTACCCAATAAAAGATGAATATGTGATCCATGTATGTGGCTGACAATTAGGATGATAACATTTTCATTTATCTACACAAGCAATCACTTTGTTGTTCAACTAATTAACATGACTCCCATGCAATGGCGGAATATCTTATTAGGGGCAAGGGGCTCACCCGCCCCCCCAAAAAAAAACAAAAAAAAAACACACAAATTTTTAAAAATTTATATATATATATATATATATGGTAAATTTGAATGTGTTATTTTGGATAAATGATATTGCTCTATCTAAATAGATTTTTCCAACTTAAAGATTCATCAACTAGCTGTTTTAATTAAAAAACAAAAATATTATATCACAATATAATTTTTTATCTAGTGAAAATATTAGGTAGCGAAAATTAAGATAAACAAATATAAGAGTTGAATAACAAATTCAATAAAACAAATATCACAATAGCAGGTTTGCATATTCAAATGTCCTCCAGATCACACAACAGCAACAACAACATCAACAGCAGCAGCAGCAGCATCATAACATGAATGTAGGTCTAATACAGCCAACATACCCCAATAATTCATCTGCTTCGACATGCAACCTTATGAACATGAGCAGCGACTTCAACCCTGCAGGATTTGACCTTGCAATGGAGAACACAGCACCCTCACCACACAGCTTTGATTCTCTTCAATTCTCTCGGTTGTCCCAGCGGGATGAAGAAGATGATGAGCAAGAGAGCAGGAACATTCCCCAAGTTTTCAGCCATGACATTGTAATTCACCCTCAATGAGAATTATTGCCATTTTTGTTTGAATCCATTAAGTATACCCCCTATATATATGTTCACACTTCATAGCCAAGTTCATAATTGCTGCCTAGAATATGTACATGTCATGAGAATGTGGATCCTTTTTTCTAGTTTTCTTTTTCTCATTACATTACATAAGAGCAATGGATGTTATCTTTGCGAAAAAGGGGATCGACATAGATTTAGGATTTAATTTCGTGAATCGAGAATATTGACAGAGTGTTAAAGAAAATTAAGTATATTAAACTCAATTCAGAACCCCAAAAAAAAAAAAAAATCTTGTCCACACCGTCAAGAGAGAGAAATAAAAACAAGTTTTCGAATCTCATAATTAAATTTTAAGACCGCTCTAGCTATTCAAAGTATGTACATATATATATATATATTAAAATCACAATTAAAATGTAAGAAAGATCAGCACAACTGTATCTAATATGAAAATATCACGAATCAAATGCCATTACATACGTGCACTTGAATTAATAAACATATTTTAAAAATAAAAAATAAAGGTGGAGATGGAAGTAATGTGAATGAATTCATTTTTTCAATATAATTTCCAAAATTTTGGAGTGTTGATTTTTTATTTGTTGTTAATTAGGGGATGCTCAGGGGTTTTTTTTCTTTCCTTGTTATTGTCACGGAACTGCTGTTACTTTTTCTTCTCCCCTGCTGTTTGGTGTGAGTGAATTGGTTGAATTTTTGTGTGTCCATTTCTATGATAATAATGAGGGACAATCTTGCTTGAGAATTCATCTTCCTCAGAGGCTTAGCAAGACTTTGGGGTCTTCTGAAGCACTTTTTGACGAGCATTGAGAATGGAAGAAAGGGATGAGAAAGATGACTAAGAGCAAGAGAACAACTTTGAGTAAGAAGAGGTCCGACGATGGTAATTAAGGAGTTCTTTGTGGAAGGTGTTATTGTTATGTTGTCAAAGTCGGACCCTTTTTATATCTTTTGTTCCTAGGGGTTTTTTTTTTTTTTCATGCTTGTTTTGTGGTTTGCGTTTCCTGAGGAGTTATTCCATATGGCGTCTTTTTTTTTTTTTTTTTTTTTTAATATTGCAGTCTTGTGTGCTTAGATGTTATTGATGGGATTTTTTTTTTTCTTTGGGATTTCTTATGCTAGCTCGGGAGCAGTTTCTCCTCTCCTTTTGTACTTTGCTCCTCACCTTTCATATGAGGAAAGAGCCTTTGAATAATTATCGGAACAAAAGTTTCACACGTGCATGAGAATCACGGAAAGACGGAAGAAAGAGAAATGTTAATTGTATTTATAGAGTGTGGATCCTCTTTAAATGAGATTTATTCCCCATCTAATAGTGAATGAGGTGTGAGTCGCCTTAGTATCTCACATCTGATAAGTAAAAATTACACAACTCGGGAATAAATGAATGAATAATGTTATATTTGTTTGGTAGAAGAAGCACAGAAAAAATAAACTCTAAATAACACACAAAATTTAATATGGTTCGGTCTTCACTACCTATATCCTTGACTTTGTAAATTTTTAACTATATGTAACTTTTAAACAGTTATAATTGCAAATCATCATTACAAATTTTTTATTATATGGATAGCTCGTAAAAACTACCCACACAATGAATCACTTCTACTTTTGAAGGATGCCTAATCCAAACAACCAAAACTCATATATAAAACAAATTAAAACAATTGCAAAACTTTTAATTCCGATATGGACTTTGGGTCAAATCCTAACAAATCCTTCTCTTAAAAAGTATTGCCAAAAGATGGTTGCAATAGCTCTCCAAACATTTTTCTGACAAAACTTGTACCGCCTTTAAATACTAAACATGCCACTTGGCCTCCACATTATTGAGAAGTCTTTCAACACAAGCTCCTCACTCACTTCCCTTATCATTGCTCATGGAACACGCCGCTTGATCTCCAAATTGCTAGGAAGACTTTTGACACAAACCCAAACCAATGGCTCTAATACCATTTGTTAGACAATGAAAGCATATATAAAAACAAACTCTAAAAAATCACAACAAATGCTCCTCTTAATCCAAAGTCCTATCAAAACCCAGTAATTGTAACAACTCTCCAAATATTCTTTTCTCAAAACTTGTACCGTCGTTAAAAAAGAATCACGCCGCTTGGCCTCCACATTACCAAGACGATTTTCAACACAAGCTCCTCACCTACTTCCACTGTCACTGCTCATGGAACATGCCGCCTAACCTCCAAATTGTCAATAAGACTTTTGATACAAACCTAAACTAATGGCTCTAATACCACTTGTTAGGCAGCGGAAGCATATAAAAAACACAAACTCTAAACATCACACAAAAGTTAATATAGTTCGGCCTTTATTGCCTATATCCATGATTTCACAAATCTTTAACTATTTGCAACTTTTGAATGACTAAAGTTGCAAACAATCAATGCAAATCTTTTATTAAATAGGCAGCCCCTAAAAACTACCCATACAATAAATCAGTCACACTTTTGGAGGATGCTTAATCCAAACAATCAAAACCCTTATTTATAAACCAAGACAATTGTAAAACTTCTAATTCTTGCCGATGTGGAACTTTTGGGTTAAATACTGTGAACACCACATTTTGTCTGAACATTTTATTCTCATTTTTATTTCATTTCCTTATTTTGTTTTCTTCATTTTTTTTAGCCCAATTCTTTTCTTTTTTTTAGTTTAGGCTCTAGCTTATTTGTTGCTTTTGGCCCAATTGTAAAAAAAAAAAAAACCAACCCATTCTAGTTTCTTAGCTCATGTTAGTATTAGCCCATTAAAAAACTTAATTGAAAGTCTCTCCGCGTCAGATTTTGATCAAATTAAAGAAAAGGAAAAAAAAGAGCAAAAAGGCACACGGGTCCAGTGCATTTAATGTCTCAAGCATGTCAGAGTTGACAAATTCAACATTCCAATACTGAAGGGACAATAATTCTTTAATTACGGATCAATACATTTAATGTTGATCATCTTATTCAAAGCTCCAATAGTAAAAGGAACCACTTCATTTAATGCCTGAGTCAGATCAAGCTGACAATCTCAGTAGCTAAGATTCAGAACATTAATTCCTCAGTTGTCAAGATCAAGGATTACAAGGTATAAATGAGCAAGCACAGAGAGAACTGAGGGGGGGAAGCTAATTTTCAGAACAAGAGACACAAAGAAAACAGGGCAAATTTTTCTGAGGAGATTGAGAGAAAAGAATACATAGACTAAGCTAATTTTACAAAAAAGAGAAATCACCAATCACATAGACTAACATAGATTGGTATCACTTCTCTTTACCATTTTTTTTTTTTGTTTCAAAAGAAGTCTTGAACTACCATTCCCCATCCTGAATAAGCCAACTCCCAAGCATCCGTTTCCATCATCAACAACAGAACCATTACCATCACCACAACCTAAAATACACATCATCACCTCACATAACAGATCATAGCCATCATCTCGCTATCTCAACCCAACAGCACCAAAATCACAAACCACCACCCCATTGTGATCAATTCTTTTTCCATTACACCACTAACATCACGGCTTATCCATAACCTAACCAAAAATCAAAAGCCAAAACCAAACATTATCACATTCGAAACAAAATCACAACCTTAGCATACCAACCTTTCTCATCCATGAAGCCATCCTCAAAAATTATCTCAAACTCCATCATCATCATCATTACATAAACCATCTCAAACAAGAACAAAATCACAAAAAGAATCAATCCTCAGCCCACCAAAAACACAGCTTCAACCACTATCAAATCAAGAAAAGAGGAAAAGGAGGATTAGCCTAGAAACCCTGCAAGAGAAGCCCACGCATCTCCTTCATCCCCCTAGCCTGTGGCCAGACTTTCCTCGGCTTAGCCAGCATCACGTGCTACACTCATCACCGCTTCAGCCCCTTTTCGCGGCCAGCCTTCTCCTTGACTCAAGCCACATAGCGGCGCCGCCCCATGCGCACCAGTCCTCATCGCACACCTTAGCGTGGAGTCCCTCCACCTTGCTTCAGCCCTGTCACGCCTCCACCGTGAATCATGAACCAGAACCTCTCCCGCGCACAGATCGCAAACCATCAAACAGCAGCCTTCACTTTGCGCCAAATCGCGAGCCTCCGCCTGAGCTGCCTGGACCGTCGCAAAGCCAGATCACTACAGCTGTGGAAGCCCATTGCACCAGGTCATGAGCTGTGCAGATCCCGCCTTGGTTTGTGAACTAGCAGCTGCCAGCTGATCTTCATCTCTGCTACGAACCACGCGCCACTATGAGATCTGACCCCAAGCTGCGCCTTTCAACCTCTAGCACATCAGCCCCTGCGCCTGGAGCAACCTGAAAACACCACCGCGAATCCCACAGCAAGTGCCACTACCCAGATCGCGTCCTTGCACCAGCTGCTAAACCTTCCTCTTGCACCAGCTCCTCCCTTTCTCTGCATCATGCGCTGCCACTCCTCTATGGCCTCTCTCTCTCTCTCTCTTTCTCATTTTATTTTTCTGAATGAATTAGAATGAAGAAGTTGTTTGGTTTTTTGAGTTAAAATGTTTTTATGTAATGTGTATTCTTATTTTGTTTTTGGGTCAGAGGGCTTTCTTTTGGGCTTCATTTTTTATTCTGTTTTAAAATCCTACTTTTTAGGATTAAACTTTTCTGGGTTGGGTTTTATTTCTTTTTTTAATATAGTGGTTTAGGGTTTGTTTGTTATTTTATTAATTTTATTTTTAGTCTAAAATCTCAGTTCGTTCAGTTTAGAATTTTGGGCTTCATTATTTGTTTGGGTTGAGATTGTTTTATTTTGTCCAGGAATTAAGGTTTTCCATTTTGTTATTCATTTGGCATTGAGTTAAGATCCTTTTTTTGTGGTCAAAAGTCTTGGATTTATTTAGTCTTGGGTTTATTTTTTGAATAGGACTCTTAGGTTTGACTTTAGCCTCCTCTAAAAATAAAAAATAAATGTCTTTGATTATTTTGAGTCCCTTGAGAAAAATAATAATAAAAAATAAAAATAGTTTATCTTTGGATGGTCAATAATTATAATTGAGACGTGGATGCCTCCCTCATATATTATTGAATTGTATGTGTTTATTATGTAGCCTAGTGTTAATTTGAACCTTTTGTGAGAGTGAATTTCTTTTTTAATAATTTGGCAATCGAAAAGTCTTTACAAATAAAATCAACCAACGCATTTTTTTTCTTTTTATAATTAAAATCCATCAACACACAATCATTTTCTACAGAACGACGAGGTTTTGAGTTCCTCATTGCACCAGAGGATACGTCAGCGTAGCTTACAACTATCAACCCAAAATTAATTTTTTCATTAAATTAAGTTCTCTTTTAATTTAACTTCTTTTATTTTATCTTATTTTTTATATAATTGTTAACTTATGGGGAAAAATAAATATTTTAAAGTCATAATTAATTTGCATAATAAGCTCTAGGGTAACCATATTTATACGGACGTATTAAGGGTGCAGTGGGATTAAGTTTCCACCCTTCCTTAATCGTAATTAGACTCCCGAACCTCAAAACTCTTACAAGACCAGTTTTACAAATCAAAAGGTTTTCCAATTTTTCTAGAATTAAAATTGATGGCGACTCCCATTATTTTTAAATTTGTTGTCATTCCCATCGCGGCACCCTTCGGGTACGTTGTGACAAATACCAATGATTTTAACACTAAAAAATTATTCCATCACTATTGAGATGAGTCGAGTGAATGGAGGTTATCATTGCATCTAATGATGATAAATGGAACACTTGTATTAAAATAATATTTTTGTAGACACAACTTTAGAAGAGAATGAGATTACGAGGGAATAAGATTCTAAGGGAATAAAGGTTTGTATTCTTTGAGCTAAATACCATACTTATAATTCTTTTAATTTCTACCCTTCGAGCTAAATACTTGTGATATCCCAAATAAAGAAATAATAATAATAATAATAATTATTATTATTATTATAGTTAATAGTAAACTATGAGCATACATATGCATTATAGTTAGTATATTCATTTTAGTTAGTTGTGTTGCATGCATTATAATTTAAATATGCATTATAGGTAGTAGTGTTAATGCATTATAGTTAGAATATGAATTAAAATTACTAAGTGTAGTTAGCATTAATATTAATTATTATTATTAAGTCTAGATATATGACACTAATATTAATTATAATTATTATTACTAAGTGTAGCTACCATTAGTATTATTATTATTAAGTGAACCTAACATAAATATTATTTAATATTATAATTACTAAGTGTAGTTAGCATTAATATTAATTATTATTATTATTAAGTCTAGATATATGCCACTAATATTAATTATAATTAATATTACTAAGTGTATCTAGCATTAGCATTATTATTATTAAGTGTACCTAGCATTTATATTAATTATAATTAATATTGCTAAGTGTAGCTAGCATTAACATTATTATTATTTAGTGCACCTAACACAAATATTATTTAACATTATAATTACTAAGTGTAGTAGGCATTAATATTATTTATTATTATTAGTAAGTATAGACATATAGCACTAATATTATTTATGATTATTATATTTGTGTATAAATATATGTGTGTAGGAGTGTGTGTGTGTGTAAGAAATGTTTAGTTTCATTTTGCTAAGTTTTGCTTCCACCTCCTCTAAACCAAAATTTCTCTAAACCAAACCTCCTCTAAGCCAAATCTCCTCTAAGCCAAACCCCTTTTTGGCCGAATTCATCTCTTGTCAAGCTCATAATCCTCGTGGCCGAACTTCAGTGGACCTAACTAATCATCTCTTAAGACGTTGTGACGCTCCCTCTCTTTAATCGACGAGTTTGGTTACTTGTACCATTCCAATTTTCCAAAATCAAGTTGTTAGTAGAAGCACACTCCCGACTATCAAAGGTGAGTGGGTTTAAGCTCATGACCATACTTTTGGTCATTATTAATATATTTTCAAATTATATGAATTATTTATGAAATTTTAGAATAATTTATGTCAAGAGAACATGTTGTTATGAATTATGTCAATTTTAGAAATATTATCATGAGAACTAATTATTTTGGAAAACTCATGGGACCATGCTTGCTGTATGAATTATTTAGATTTATTTATTAGTTAGAAAATATTTTAAATCTCAGTTTTGTATGAAATTATTACTATTATTTTTTTAGCCAATAAATAGTGAGAAACAGATCAGCGAGTTAACGGCTGCAGGATTGATCGTTAACCTTGGTACCAAGTGGTCCACTAGAGGACTAGCTCACCCACAATAAGGAACCTAGTGAGGTGTCCATTTATGGGACCTAGTTAGGTGCCCATCAGATTAGTCATTGGCTCAGATTTAGCGATTCAGCTTAGATAATTATGTACAGAATAATTCATGTTTCTCTACTAATTGTTGCTATAGATTCAGTTAATTTATATGTAATTATATATGTAATATATTTCACATCAATTGCATGTATATGTTATGTATTTTGTTATTATCCCATGTGGGTTGTGAGTGGAGGCTCACTCACTGAGTTTTGATGAACTCACCCCTCTCTTTTCCTTTCCCTACAGATACGATTCTGGTTCAGCTTGTACCCACGTAATCCTCCGCAGTAGTGCTACAGCTTCCTTGGTGAGCTTCGCTTTGAAGTGGAGCTTATTGTCAATTATGTCAGCCTAGTAGTGCTCCAATAAATTGTGTAGGCAGGATCCCCGGACATGCATGATATTATTTTCAGAATTTATGTTAATTATTTTATTATGTCTGGCTTTGGCCTAGAATATGGATTTTATGCAGATTTATGTTCAGAATTTATGTTTTAGAAATAATTCCATATTATCAAGTTTTAGTTGAACTTGACATATTTTAAATAAATTTGGGTTATTTATGCATATTAGTCAGTCACGTTACCAGAGGCTTCCGTGGGGACCCAAATCCTCACGTGCCGGTCACGTTCTCTAGGTGGGTCGTGACAATACTCATTCTATTTTATTTCATTTCTCAAATTTTTTAGATTGTTTTGAAAATATCAATTATTTTTTTTTTATCAATACTATCCTTAGGGTATGCATGTTTGATTTCAGAGCAAAAAAGAGGTGCAAATATTAATGGATGAGTTTCATATGTAAATTTACACTTAGGACTCATTCATGAAAATTTTCACATAATTTTTACTTGCAATCAAATACATTGTTAGTGTAATTAATTGTTTTCACTTATTTTAATAATTAAGGGCTAGTTTGGATTCTCTTTTGAAAAAGATCTTTTTTTAAAAGACTAAATTCTTAATTCAGTCTCTCAGATTTATAGTAGGAGACAAATTAGTCCCTTTGATTTTTAATGATAGGGATAAGTTAATTCCTCCATCAAATTGCTGTTTAAACAATTAACAAAATTTTTTATGTGTTCTATTAACTTGCTTATATGTATTATTAATTTTCACAGTGGGTTCTAACTTGCTTCACTCCTCTATTCTGTGCAGAATAAATGACAACTTAAAGTCAAAATCTTTCTTCTAAGTAGAGAGCTATGGTGAGAGAGAAGATAAAGAAGGTGGTCTAAATAAATTACTTCGTTTGGAAGAATGAGGCATATTATGACCCACAATGAAAATTAACAGTACACGTAAGCAGGTTAATAGGTCACAACTCAAATGAGAATTTTATAGAAGGACAAACTTATCTCTATTTGTGAAAGTTGAGGGACTAGTATGAAATTTTTTAAATCTAAAAGACTAATTTGTCCTCATTATAAATTTGAGGGACTAAGTTGGAGTTGTAGGGGTTGTTTGCTTTTAGTTTTCATTTTTCACTTTAAGTTTTCCAGTTTTCTAGAATTTGTAAAGGAAAAACTGAAAAAATTGAAAACTGGAATTTGTAGTTTTTAAAATTTTCAGTTTTTCATTCACAAATTCTAGAAAACTGAAAACTAAAAATGAAAACTGAAAACAAACAGCACCTTAGTCTTTTTAAAATGATCCTTTTTATAAAGACCTTTTACAAAAGTAAAAGATATTTTACATTTGAAAATAGCAATTTATATTTAGATATAAAATTAAATTATCTTTATTTATTATCAAACATCATTTTATGTTATAAAAAATATTTTTTCTAGAAGGTAGAAACTATTGCTTCAAAAAAAATCATTTTAAATTAAAAAATTTACCCATACCAAAAAACAAGAAAAGATTTATGTAAAAAATATTTTTTATTAAGATGATGACATTCAACAACCACTAAATGTATACACTTACTTTTGCTTAGGAGTATATTGTCCACTTCTATAACTTCATTTTATGCTTTTTTTAAAATCTATATTATAAAATTAAAGTTATTCCACCAAAATTCCCACACGGCATTTTCTTATAAATTAGAACAATTTTAATTTTGTTTTGTAATTTACCAACTCACTTCACTTTATAATTAATATTTATTTTAATGTGTAATGATTATATTTACAAATATAAATTCACTCTAGATATAATTTTTGAGTTATAATGTAATTGGTGAATTCACTTTAAGAATATAATTTAAAATTTACAATAATAGTGTATCTCAAAATTAATCATTCAACAACAATTATATAACAATACTATTCAATATTGCTATAAACAACAATGTTAAACTTTTTATCTTAGAACTTAATTAAATTAAAATTGAAACCCTTCAACGCATACACACACAAGTAAGGCTCAAAAAGCCATGGTAAAAATTTATGGCTGGGTGAAAAATTGCGGCGCATTGTGCACCACCCGGCTAACTTTTTTTTTTTCACTTTTGCTTAAGTTTTACTTATTTTATCTGTTAGTATAAATTTACACACCTAATCATTAACACTCAATATAATATTTCATATTTTTCTAATAAATATTATTCTTGATTTGGTATTACAGATTTTGATCTCATTCTTATTAATCTACAATCCTCCTTTAAACAGTTAATATCTGTATTTTAGCTTTTTGATATGTTCATGTAAATTTATAAAGTAAGACATAATAAAATATTTAACTCTGGTACATGATTTAAAACTATTGTTACACATTATTTTACGAAAAAGGGACGTTACAAATAAAAAAAGTCGCCTGCTTTCAAATTAACTAAACAATTAAAGAAAGTATGAAACGTACGAGAGACACTTGGTGTAGAAACATTGAAATTCGCATTTCACTTTGTCGGATTCTTGCGCAACATTGGAGCACGGGGATTCAATCGAAAGAGCACAACAAGCGGCGTTGAGGAGTTGTCGCCATAATGGTCAAGGATTTGCAATATTTCCAGGATGATATGGTCATTGGTCAATCTTTGATTCATTGAATTAGATCATGTGTGAGGTGGTGGCAAAGGGAGTGAAAGATAGTGATCCCTTACATACGTATTAAGTTTTTTTTTTCTTTTTGGTATATTTTTATATATGAAGAATTTGATATATTTTAGCTATTAACTTTTAGGTTATCAGCTATTATCTGTTGCCAGGCCTTCTAGTATAGGCTTTGCATATTGTGTACAAATTATTTGATGTGTTGGACCTATTTTATATTACTTAGCTTAACTATAAATGTAATTTTACTTAGTATTTCTTTTAATATAATATATGGAGATGATTACATTTTACCCCTGAATATTAGATCATGTGCAGTTTATACTCTAAGTTTTTAAAATGTGTATTGTAACACTTCGAAGTTTCAAAATAGTGCGAAAAACCCTGACTTTTTAAATAGTGCCAAACTTTAGGATATAATAGAGTATCAGGTTACACACAACAAAAAAAAAAATTAGAGGATTAAGTACATATGGGATTTCACAAATAAGATATTGATGAGTTGCACAAATTTAGAAATATTAGGAGATTTAGTGCACATTAATCACATCTTTATCCATTGCTAAAATTATACTGAGTAATGTTTTATACGATTTGGAAAGTTTAGGATTTTTTTTGCGGGGTTTGTTAACTGTAAAAATATAAATATTTTCATTTATGTCATAACACTTCAATGTATTTAATATATTAAATCCTCTCATATAAATAGTTAAAATCAGCTAATCACTACTATAAAAAAGAACATAATCACCCCATCCGTCGGGACGGTTTCAAATCTAGTTATAATAAAATTATATATCCCACCATCAAGAGATTTCTTATCATGCGTCCACCACCACCACCAAACATAAATGCACCAAAACAAACCATGAATTCATCATGTTGTCCGCCAGCCACCGTATACTCCTCTATTTTCAAACATCTCGCCTCACCTAGTTTTCTTCCACTACCTTTCTACATCCACCGTATACCACAACAAGGCTTATGGAATTGATACGATTTTCTCTACTTGTGAAAGTTCTCTATATTTCTATTTGTTGAAAATTCATCTTCTTCCTTACATCTGCCAACCAGAACTCACTTATGATTTGGCAGTACTTCCAAGTGTGGTCTAACTCAATGGAACAGTGCTGATAACTTCCCTCAATCAACTTTACCTCTCTGACGTCTGGAAGATCATTTTCATTATGTTTTCATACTTTTATTCAATTTCCCATTAATACTCATGTATATAGATATTACAGTAAATTTAGTTTTTTTCATTTGCATTCCATCAATCTATTATTGTCCATTGAGAACTAAGTATCACAATTCTGCTATTAATATTTCATCTGGTGGAATATATATATATATATATATGCATGCCATCTTTTAGCAAAATCATCTGCACACCAATTTGCTTCTCCAAAAGACACAATAATATCTTGAATAATTGTTACATATATAGCTCAGAAGGACAAAGTCATTCCATGTGTTAATTATTTATCTTTTTTTCCTTGAAACTTAAAGAAACGTGGTTTAGAACCATAGCAAAAATGTGCTTTTGACAATTTTTATTCCATAACTTTTATTCTCTTATAAAAAAAATTTCTATATCTATTTAGTTCCTTTAAATAAAATCAAGAGTAGAGACGTCCTGGCTTCCTTTTATTTTAACTCATTCTAAATAATAGGAAATGTAATTAAGACGATACTAATTCTAATTTTGGTAACGAACATAAATTCAGAATAGTCTATCACCTTATACTATGTAGGCATGCGAAAACATGATACAATGTATATGAATGGTCCAAAAATAAAAATAAGTTGAAACTACGTTCTAAACACCAGTCCAAAATGCGCTTTGTGAATTTTGATAATCACCTTTTATTATTGTACTGTATGGAATCTATGGAAGGTTATGTTGAAAATCACTTTGCATAAAATATGCACTTTATGTAGTGCTCTTGCTATAAGCATCATTGGAAAAGCCTTCTAATGAATTCAAATAGCAATTTTTTTCCTCTTTTTGGATGAGTCTTTAGGGAAAATGAGGTAATTCCTGGGAAGTTGGGTTAAGTGATGATTAGATGTTTGGATCCGAAAATAAATATAATATAAATGTTACCTGAACATTAATTGGACCCAAGTACAATTAAGCCACACAGTGTAATTTTGGCAGCCCCATATTCATTGTGTGTAATTTGTTAATTGAACACAAATATAATTAAATCATGTCAGCATTCTTAAAAAACATGAATATAAAGCTTGTGATAAAATTGGTTTGATTTTTTCAAACCAATACCAAACTTCTACCAACCTTCTACCAACATATTCAAATGTTAGGTGAAGTTAGGTAATGTTAGGTAAAGGTAGATGAAAGTTAGGTATTGAAGAATTGAAAATAGTGCATTTGGACTGTATAAATAGAGCTTGGTTCATTAAGCTCTAAACACCAACAAGAATCCATTCTTCTCCTCCTGAGTTCTAAGCATTTAAAGAGTCATTTGTTTATTTTGTTTTCTCTCTATATTATGAGTCGAGAATATACACCAGTGAGACAAATACTGTTAGGTATTCTGGGTGTATTTGGTATTTGGTTACTGAGTGGAGTGTGAAACACTTTTGTATCTCCATAATATTTATATACTGAAATATTTGGTTGTCGTCTTTGCCCGTGGACGTAGGCTTTTAAGCCAAACCACATTAATCCTTCTGTATCATCTTTACTTTATGCTTCCGTATACTCTGATTGTGCTCCTCTATTTCACCATTTTATAACAAATTGGTATCAAAGCTCTTATAGAGTTATGGGATAATTTGTTTAAAAATGTCTACTGCGAAATTTGATATTCAGCAGTTTGATAGGCGCATTAATTTTGGCATGTGGAAGGTCCACATGATGGCTGTTCTTGTACAACAAGGTGTAAAAGTAGCACTTTCTAACAAGGAAAATAAGCTCGAGACAATGAAGGAATCTGAATGGGAAGATGCCGATCAAAAGGCTCTCTCTATTATTCAATTATGCATTACAGACGATGTACTGCAGGAGGTCCTTTCGGAGAAAACAACAAAATTGCTATGGACCAAGTTAGAGTCATTATGTATGACTAAGATTGTGGCTAACCGTCTCGGTGTGTTGCAATGTTTGTATATGCACCGTATGGCAGAAGGGACATCAATTTGTTCTCACATAGCTGAGTTCACGTCACTTATCACAGATCTAAAAAATATGGACGAGACATTTTCAAGTGAGCAACAAGCAATGATGTTACTTTATTCCTTACCTCCTTCCTATAAGCACGTTCGTGAAACACTTATATATGGTCGTGAAAGTCTCAAAATTGACGAGATTAAATCTGCACTTTTAAGTCGTGACAAAATGAAGCATGATACTGGCAGTCATGATGATACTACATTTGGCTTATTTGCTTGAGGAAGGTCAAAGGAGATAGGATCAAATAGTAGCAGAGGAAAGTCTAGATCTAAGTCTAGACATCGTGAAGATAGGTGCCGATATTGAAAGAAGGAAGGGCACTGGAGAGCAAAATGTCCAAAGCTCAAAGACAAGAAGGACAAAGATTCAAGTGATGCAGCAAGTGTTGCTGAAGGAACTGATAATGTTCTCACAGTATCAACTAGTTCAATTGGTGATACTTGGATGCTTGATTCTAGATGCTCTTATCACATGTGTCGGAACCGAGATTGGTTTATAACTTTTCGGTCAATAGATGGTGGTGTTATCCTGATGGGGAATGATATGCCCTGTAAAATCATTGGCATTGGAACAGTCCAAATCAAGATGAATGATGGAGTTGTGAGAACTCTGACTAATGTTCGGTATATACTACACTTGAAGAAAAATCTTATATCCTTGGGCATCTTCGATTCTCAAGGTTAGAAGTATTCTGGTGAAGGTGGAGTTTTAAAAATCTCCAAAGGTGCTCTTATTGTCATTAAAGGCAAGTTAGTCAATGACCTTTATTTACTTCAAGAAAGTACAGTTGTTGGTGCTGTCTCAGTATCATCCTTATTTGATTCAGAATTAGATACTACTCACTTGTGGTATATGCGTTTAGGGCATATGAGTGAAACTAGAATGTCAATTTTGAGCAAGCGTGGCTTACTAAGTGATCACAAAGTTGGAAAGCTTGACTTTTGTGAGCACTGTGTCTACGAAAAGCAGATCAAAGTCAAGTTCAACACCTCTATCCACAGAACTAAGGGCACAATGGATTATATCCACTCTAACTTGTGGAGGTCTGCGCCTATTCCGTCAAAAGGTGGTGCTAGATATCTGTTAACATTCATTGATGATCTTGAGGAATGTATGAGTTTATTTTCTGAAACACAAAAATGATGTGTTCTATACTTTCAAGAAATGGAAAGTGCTTATTGAGAACCAAATTGACAAGAAAATCAAGCGTCTCCTAACAGATAATAGTTTGGAGTTTTGTGAAGGTCAGTTTAACAAGTTCTGTGAAAATGAAGGCATAGCAAGACATCATACTGTGCGAAAGACTCCTCAACAAAATGGAGTAGCAGAACGTATGAACATAACTCTTTTGGAGAAGGCTTGTTGTATGCTCTCTAATGCTGGTTTGTCTAAAGAATTCTGGGCTGAAGCTGTCAATATGGCTTGCTATTTGGTGAATCGGTCTCCATCAACTGCGATCGATTTGAAGACTCCTATTGAGGTATGGTTTGGTGCTCCTACTGATTATTCAAATCTTAGAGTTTTTTATTGTCCTGGGTATGCTTATATTGATAATGAAAAGCTTAAGTGAAAGGCACTAAAATGCATATTTCTCGGATATGCAACTGGGGTGAAAGGTTATAGATTGTGGTGCACTGAGCCTAAGTCATCCAAATTCATAATCAGTAGAGATGTTAAGATCAATGAATCATCTATGCTTCATTCGAAAAAGGAGGTTGGTAATACAGAAAAAGACCAAAATGCTAACAAGTAGGTGGAGTTTGAAGTTGAACCATCTAAGCAGATAGAAGAAGATGACTCTAATTAGTCTATTCAGGAAGAAGAA
This sequence comes from Dalbergia cultrata, assembly GCA_031216105.1. NCBI lineage: Eukaryota > Viridiplantae > Streptophyta > Magnoliopsida > Fabales > Fabaceae > Dalbergia > Dalbergia cultrata. The sequence goes on along the minus strand of CM062353.1, from coordinate 19,557,700 downwards.
CAAGATACTATTGATGCTATAGATGCACGACAACAGTTGCAGCATTATAGCCTTACAAGAGACAGAGAAAAGAGGTACATAAAACCACCACAAAGGTATGGTCATGCAGACATAGTCTCTTTTGCATTATTAGTGGCAGAGGATATGGAATCAAAAGATTCTACCACATACCATGAGGCTATCTCGAGTGAAGAATTTACACAATGGATTGTTGTGATAAGTGAAGAGATGAAGTCTCTTCATAAAAACCAGACTTAGGAGTTAATGAAACCACCTAAAAGATATATAGTTGTTGCCTGCAAATGGATTCAAGAAGAAGGAAGGATCCCTTGGAGTTAAACTGGCTAGGTATAAAGCACGCTTAGTTGCAAAAGATTTTAGCCAAAGGGAAGGAATAAACTTCAATGAAGTATTCTCTCCTGTTGTAAGACATAGCTCCACTCGGGTGTTGCTCGCTATGGTTGCACTATTGGACTTAGAGCTTAAACAGCTCGATGTCAAGACAGCTTTTCTTCATGGTAAGCTTGAAGAACAGATCCACATGCAGCAGCCTAAAGGTTTCATTGTTCAAGGCAAGGAGGACCATGTTTGTCTCCTAAAGAAGTAATTATATGGCTTAAAGCAATTTCCTTGCCTGTGGTATAAGAGATTTGACACTTTTATGTTAAGTCAAGGTTACTCAGGGAGTGACTATGACTGTTGTGTTTATTGCAAAAAACTCTCAGATAATTCGTTTGTCTACTTATTGCTCTATGTTGATGACATGCTTATTGCTGCTAAAAGTATATATGAGATCAAGAAACTGAAAGAGGAACTCAGTGGTGAATTTGAAATGAAAGATCTAGGAGCAGCTAAGAAGATTTTGGGCATAGAAATTCACAGAGATCAGCGTGCTGGAAAATTATATTTGTCTCAAAAGAACTATATTGAAAAAGTACTTCAGCGCTTTGGAATGCAAGGTGCAAAACCTATCAGTACACTGTTGACAACCCATTTCAGATTATCAACCACACATTCACCACAGTCTGCTGAAGATGAGGAACATATGTCACACATTCCTTACGCTAGTGCAGTTGGAAGCATCATGTATGCTATGGTATGCACTCAACCAGATATTTCACATGTCGTTAGTGTTGTTAGCAGATATATAAGGCATCCTTGCAAGATGCATTGGCAGACAGTGAAATGGATACTTCAATATCTTCGAGATACTGTAGATGTTTGCTTAGTATATGACAAAAGTTCTAACATTGGTGGTAGTGTTATTGGATATGTTGATTATGATTATACTGGAGATATTGACAAAAGAATATCTTTGATGGGATATGTCTTCACGCTATTAGGTAGTGCAATTAGTTGGAAAGCTACTTTACAATCTACTATTGCACTATCCACCACAGAAGCCGAAAACATGGCAACAGCAAAAGCGGTGAAGGAAGCCATTTGGCTCAGGAGTTTGATAGGCAATTTGGGCTTGGAACAAGATATTACAACTGTTTATTGTGATAGCCAAAGTGCCATACATTTGACCAAAAATCAAATGTATCATAAGATACTCAAACATATAGATGTCAGATATCACTTCATTCAGGAGATTATTTCTTAAGGTACCATTGCAATGAAGAAGATTGGTACCTCAGATAATCCAGTAGATATGTTAACAAAGGCAATCACGATAGCTAAGTTCAAGCATTGTTTGGACTTAGTTGGCATTCACAATATGTGAGTCTGCCCTTATGGGCACACTAGAAAAGACGACTTCAGAAATTTGAAGATGGATGAAAAATCAAACCAAGGTGGACATTTGTGATAAAATTGGTTTGATTTTTTCAAACCAATACCAAACTTCTACCAACCTTCTACCAACATATTCAAATGTTAGGTGAAGTTAGGTATTGTTAGGTGAAGGTAGATGAAAGTTAAGTAAAGTTAGTTATTGAAGGATTGAAAATGGTGCATTTGGACTCTATAAATAGAGCTTGGTTCATTAAGCTCTAAACACCAACAAGAATCCATTCCTCTCCTCCTAAGTTCTAAGCATTTAGAGAGTCATTTGTTTACTTTTGTTTTCTCTCTATATTGTGAGTTGAGAATATATACCGGTGAGACAAATACTGTTAGGTATTCTAGGTGTATTTGGGATTTAGGTACTGAGTGGAGTGTGAAACACTTTTGTATCTCCATCGTATTTCTATACTGAAATATTTGGTTGTTGTCTTTGCCTACTGTAGATATAGGCTTTTAAGCCGAACCACATTAATCATTTTTGTGTCATCTTTACTTTATGCTTCCATATACTCTGATTGTGCTACTTTGTTTCACCATTTTATAACAAAGCTTAAATCATTTGATTTTGTATCATCCGTCCGTAGCATGGTTCCCAACTAGTTAACTAAACAACTAAAGAAAGTAAGAAACGATGATGTGCGAGTGTACAAGAGATATTTGGTGTAGAAACAATGAAATTCACATTTCACTTTGTCGGATTCTTGCGCAATAGTGGAGCGCGGGGATTCAGGCGAAAGGGCACAACAAGCGGCGTTCAGGAGTTGTCGCCATAATGGATTGGCTATGTCATGGATTTGCAATATTTGTAGGATGATATGGACATTGGTGAGTCTTTGATTCATTGAATTAGATTATGTGAGGTGGTGGCAAAGAGAGTGAAAGATAATGATCACTTACATATGCATTAAGTTATTTTTTTTGGTATTTTTTTTATATATGAAGAATTTGATTTTTTTTTAGCTATCAACTGTTGGTTATTAGCTATTATATGTTGCCAGGCCTTTTAGTATAGGCTTTGCATATTGTGTACAAATTATTTGATGTGTTGGATCTATTTTATAGTACTTAGCTTAACTATAAATGTAATTCTACTTGGTATTTTTTTTTAATATAATGAATAGATTTTACATTTTATCTCCTAGACCGTAAATCATGCGCAATTTATATTCTGATTTTTTAAAATATGTGTTGTCACATCCTAAATTTTTCAAACAGTGTAAAAAATTTTGACTTTTCAAATAGTGTAAAACTTTATATCATAATAGAGTTTTGAATTGCACGCAATAAAAAAATCAGAGAATTAAAGACACATGAGATGTCACAAATAAGATACTAAGTTCTGCAAATTAGAAATATTAAGGGATTAAAGTGCACATAAATCTTATTTTTACTAGCTATTAAAATTATTGTGAGGGGTGTTTTGTACTATTTGAGAGTTTAGGATGTTTTTTGTGGGGTTTGTTAACCACAAAAATTTGAATATTTTTATTTATGTCAAAGCACTTCAATTTATTTAAATATATTAAGTCTTCTAATTTGTAGTAGTTGATAACAATTAAAGAATGATTAATAAATAGTTAAAGTCAGATAATTACTGCTATAAAAAGAATTATAATCACCCCATCTGTTCGGACAGGATCAAAATCTAGTCATAATATAATCATATATCCCACCATCAAGATTCCTTTTATCATGCGTCCTCCACCACCACCACCACACACAAATACATCAAAATAAACTATGAATTCATCATGTTGTCTGCCAACCACCGTATACTCCTCTATTTTGAAACATCTCACCTCACTTTGTTTTCTTCCACTACCTTTATTTCTACAGCCACCTTATTTATTAAGTTTAATTCTTTATACTCTCAGACTGTGATACACGAAGGCTCAGTTAGGAAAGGTGAATGAAGGAGAGGGAGAGGATGGAATTTGGAAGGAAGATTATTTTTCTCAGTTTGATTAGAAGGAAAACATGTAGGGAAAGATGTAATAGTAGCAAAAATATGTGGACCCAACTAAAAATTTTCCCCAACTAGACAGAAAACAGAAAGGGGAAGGTCCAAAAATTCTCAATTAAAAAATTCTTAATTTTGATCTACTATGAGTATAATTTGTTTTTACATTGTCATCCCATTTTATTCTATCACATATAATTATTTTAAAAATCATACAAATAGCATAATTTAATTGAATAATAGTATAAAATATTTTTATATTATCAATTCATACAAATTAAATCCATTAAAAATAGTTAACTTTTATATTTGATATTTATTAATATTGCATTAATTTCTTTGTTTCGCTAAGTTTCTGCATTACTATGTGCTTTGTTAAATTATCTTAAAATAATAAGAATTAAATTATCATTTGATATCAATATTGTCTCTCTCTCATTTTTCAATTTAAATGAATAAAAGAAATTAATTTTTCTATTTTATTTTCTTTTATTTTCCTTTTATCCAAATATCCTAGTGAAAAATAAATTTCTATTCAGCTTTTTTCCTTTTATTTTCTTTCTTTTGTCAAACACACCTGAAATGAATTTATTTAAGAGATGAAATAAAAATACAATATTAAATGAACTAATGATTATTAATATGATAAATGTCGAGATCACTTTATTTTAACTGCAACTTTTCTTTTTTTGAGAGACAAAAAAATGATTATGATTATGACTTGCGTAAGTAAATTCTACGAAGGCCAACAACTCCAAGTCTTTGCAAAGGTTCATTTTGAAAATTCCACGAAGACTACCGATTTAGGGCTTTGTCATTTTCACCCTTATGCACTATGCCCTTTATCTTAATTATTATATACGAAGCATTCTTTTTTAATAATAATCAAATCACTTTATCATTTTGGTTCTAATATTTTTTATTTGACGTCAATTAAATTTTAATAAAATTTTTAACATCAATTTAGTTTTAATATTGTTATTTTTTATGACAATTTAGTTAATTTGTTAGATTTTTACTTTAATAAAATGACTAAATTGATGTAGAAGGAAAAATATCAGCATTAAATTAATATCAAAACTAAAAATATTAACATTAAATTAATATAAAAAAATTATTAAAATTAAATTGATATTAAAAATTTATTAGGATCAAATTAATATCAACTTAAAAGTATTAGAAGGAAAATGGTTGTTTACCCACTGTTAATAGACTCAATTTGTGACCCATTGCCCAAAAGAGCTGGGTAACTGCCATTGGATAACCAATGACCATTTTGACGACCAAATTTACGGCATGCACTAATTCTATCGTGAAAGCGTTCCAGTAGACCTTTTTGTTTTGGAGTATAACCTGGCTCCTGAACTCCTGGATCCTATGGCTATTTTATTTTTAAATATTTATTCTAGAAATATTCTTTATTAAGCAATTAAGTTAAATTAGTAGGCTATTACCGGTCCTCTACTTTCACTGCAAGACAAATATTATTTTCAATGATTCAAACATTGGATAATGCTTTTGTTGATATTTTCAATGTTTAAATTGTTGAAAATAATAATTTTTCTTGTAGTGTTTTTAAATTTCTATTGAATATTACAAAACATAATTTCACATATAGCTGCTGTGCTATCTCAGCCTCCCAAAAAATAAAATAAAATAAAATAAAAATAAAAATAAGCACTACAATATTAGCTAACAAAAAAAAATTGGGCAGGAATACTTTCCATATGAGCCCGAGATCAATTGATATAGTGAATAATGTATATTAAATATAATTTTTTTATATATTTAACATAAAGTGTGTTCAATCCTATTTTGAATTGAAAAAACTTAAATATATATATATATATATATATATATAAATCTTTTTTAAAATCAGAAAATAATGGATTCTTGAGAAATCATTATAAACTATTTTCTCAAAACAGACATGTCTTTATAAAATAAACGAAAAAAAAAAAGTATATAACCAGAGCAATAGTTTAGTACCACAATCTCGGATTTATTTTGTTCAAAATTCGTGAGCCTGGATAAATTTATATTATATATTAAAAGTACATAACTTTTTCATACAAATAAAAGCACTCTTAATATAATTCGTATATACTGTAATTCTGAGACCTCTTGGTAACCTAAAGCATACTTTTCACGTTGTGCGTGTGAATCAAGCATTATTCAGATATATATACGTCTTGCTTGTGAGTTTTCATGCAAAGCAATTGAGAGAAGCACTTGTCATAAATCCCTCTGTTTTCTTTCCATTTTTTCCTTGCTTGCTCTTATTTACATTCATTGAACTGCAGATATTTCGAACCAGAAAAATTATGATGAGCATGTGTTTTTTCAAACTTTTTTATGCACTACTGTTGCTTGTATTGTATGATGCAGGATCTATCCTTGGAAACAACTGGTCAAGTAAGACCAAAGAAGTAAAGTGCATAGAAAATGAGAGACAAGCACTCCTCAACTTCCAACAAGGCCTTCGTGATCAGTGGGGCATGTTGTCTACTTGGAGGGACGATCAAAACAATGGAGATTGTTGCAAATGGGAAGGGATTCAATGCAACAATGAAACAGGTCATGTACTCAAGCTTGATCTTCGTGGGTGGGTTGACCATTATTTGCACAGTAGAACCAATATCCCTTCATTAATTGACTTGCAAAATCTTGAATATTTGGACCTCAGTTACAATGCCTTTTTCCCGGGTCATATCCCGGAACTCATTGGCTCATTTTCCAAATTGAGATATCTCAATCTCTCATATTCTGAGTTTGTTGGGAGCATTCCTTATCAACTTGGCAGTATGTCCCGCCTGCGGTATCTTGATATCAGTGGTAATTATCTTGTTGGAGCAATCCCTCATCAGTTAGGGAAGCTTACACAACTAAGACATTTGGATCTGGGCTACAATTTTCTTGATGGAGGAATCCCGTATGAATTTGTAAATTTGGGGCATCTACAGTATCTTGATCTTGGAGGAGGTAATCAGCGTTCTGGAGATAATTATCTTTCTGGAGCAATTCCTTTTCAGAATGGGAGTCTTCCAAGGTTGCATACTCTCAGGCTCCGTGGTAAGTTTGATCTCAAAAGTAAAGATGCAGAGTGGTTGTCCAGTCTCTCATCTTTAATAAATCTTGACTTGAGTTCCAAATTTAAGGGAGTTGAAGCTATCCAATTGTAGCCTGTTGGATAATGATGTTCGATCTTTGTTTGATTCACTTTCCAACTTTTCCAGTTCTATAACCATCCTTGATTTGTCTTATAATATGCTGACATCATCAACACTTCAGCTGTTGTCCAAACACAGCAATAATCTCCAGGAACTTTATGTTTCATATAATAATATTGTTTTGTTGTCTCCTCCTTATCCAAACTTCCCTTCTCTTGTGATCCTTGACATTTCTCATAACAATTTGGCATCATCAATATTTCAAGGTAATTTCAACTTCAGCTCCAAATTCAAAGTGCTTTATCTACAAAATTGTGGTCTAATGGATAGGAGTTTTATTGTGCCATTTGCTTCCACTATGAATTCTTCATCTTCTCTTGTGGACCTTGATCTCTCCTATAACCTGTTGATGTCATCAGCTATATTCAACTGGCTTTTAAATTTGCCACCAATCTTCACACCCTTAGTCTTTATAATAACTTGTTAGAAGGTCCGATTCCAGATGATTTTGGCAAAATGAATTCTCTAGAAGATTTGGACCTCGCCTTTAATAAATTGAAAGGGCAAATTCCAACTTTCTTCGGGAATATTTGCACGTTGCAGACATTATCCCTATTCGATAACAACTTGAGTGGGGACATTTCAAGCTTCTTTCAAAATTCTTCATGGTGCAACAGACACGTACTTTATTTATTGGACTTGTCAAACAATCGGATTACCGGAATGCTACCTAAAAGCATTGGATTGCTTTCTAAGTTGGAGGACTTGTCCCTGGCAGGGAATTCTTTGGAAGGTAACATCACTGAATTGCATCTCAGCAACTTTTCCGAATTGTCATCATTGTCCTTATCGTACAATGCATTGTCTCTAAAATTTGTCCCCAACTGGGTTCCTCCGTTCCAATTAACACGCTTGAGGCTGGGATCTTGCAAGTTGGGACCTAACTTCCCAAGTTGGCTCCAGACTCAAAATCGCTTAGAAAATCTTGATATTTCTGATGCTGGAATTAATGGCTTTGTACCAGAGTGGTTTTGGATCAACATGCAACCTATTAACACTTTGTTGAATATGTCCTACAACAATTTCACAGGAGGAATTCCAAATTTACCAATAAAGCTTCCAGGCACTGCAACTATATTTTTAAATTCAAATCATTTTGAGGGTGCAGTTCCGCCATTCTTGCTATGTGCTTCATCTTTGTTTCTCCATGAAAATAAATTTTCAAATTTGTTACACTTATGTAACAGCAGCACTACTAAAAGCTTGGGCACTTTGGTTTTAGCAAACAATCAAATGAAAGGACAACTACCAGATTGTTGGGGATTTGCAAACTCATTAGTGTTTCTTGATCTAAGCAACAACAATCTGTCAGGGAAGATTCCACCATCCATGGGCAACCTTGCTAGATTGGAAGCTTTGGTTTTACGAAACAATAGACTGGTTGGAGAACTACCATCCACTTTGAAGAATTGCACCAATTTAGTGATGTTGGATGTGGGTGAAAATTTGTTGTCCGGCTCAATACCCTCATGGATGGGGCAAAGTATGCAGCAATTGATAATCTTGAGCATATCTGGGAATCACTTTTCTGGAAATATTCCTATGCATCTATGTTATTTAAGAAAAATTCAATTGCTGGATCTTTCAAGGAATAATCTATCAAACAAAATTCCAACATGTTTAAAGAATTTCACTGCAATGTTTGCAAAGAACATCAATTCAAGTGACAATCTCAATCACGTATATTGGCATGATAACAGTTCCATTGAAATTTATACTACTTATGGTTATCGTGTTTATCTATATTATAAGCTCAACATTACACTGATGTGGAAAGGTGTGAAATCTGGGTTTGAGGACCCAGAGTTACGTCTTAATAGTATTGATCTCTCAAGCAATTATTTAACTGGTGAAATCCCAAAAGAAATTGGATATTTGATTGGATTAGTTTCTTTGAATTTATCAGGAAACAGTTTGAGTGGAATAATTCCTTCAGAAATTGGAAATTTAACTTCACTAGATTTCCTTGATATATCAAGAAACCATTTATCTGGCAGAATTCCTCCAACTCTTTCTCAAATTGATCGTCTAGGTGTGTTAAACTTGTCATACAATTCCCTCTCTGGAAGAATCCCATTTGGAAGACAGTTGCAGACCTTTGGGGCCTCTAGTTTTGAAGGGAATCTTGATCTTTGTGGTGAACAACTTAACAAAAGTTGTCCTGAAGACATGGCACCAGTAAAGCCTCAAGAACCAACAACACTTGATAAAGATAACCAGCCATCCTTTTATGAAGCATTATACATGAGTATGGGACTAGGATTTTTCACAGGCTTTTGGGGTTTTTTAGGATCAATACTGCTTTGGAGGCCTTGGAGAAGTGCTTACCTCAGGTTCCTAAACAAAATGACGGACTACATATATGTAATGGTGGCAGTGAATATGGCAAAGTGTAGAAGGTACATACATAGTAGCTTTATAGTTCTTTTTCTTAATTTCTTTCCTTGCATTTTAGTTACATCAATTAAGAATTGCTTCTCATATATGGAATAGAGAAACAAAAGCTCATATAGCGCTAATCTATATGTTAAAATTAAAGTTACTAATTTAATTATTCATTCTGACCACATTTACTGCTTTACCTCGAGTGCACCTCTTTAAAAAAAAGGCGGTAGACATCAATTTTTACAATGTTAACAATCTTCAATTTTTAATAATGAATGTTTTTCCTTCTTTCAAGTCTCATTTCTAGCCAAATTGTAGCACATTACTATTCCAATTATTTATGTATCATAACTGATTCTTGCTCATGATATGTGCCAAGCAATAGCATGCATATATGAAATTGTAATATGGTCTTTGCTTTTCGTTTGCTTGTGGATTTTGTGACTCTCCGTGTATTCTCCCCATTTAAGGATGACCTTTTACTTATAATAAAAAAAAATATGCTTATGAAATTGAAAAGTCATTACTATTGCTTAGTGCTCACTTGCCATGATATTTTAGCGTACAATTAGTTAATTAAATTTAACTTAGAAAGTAGTAGATAAAGTTCTCTAGATCTAATAAAACCAACTTCATCTTTTTTACGTAGGTAAATATGAACCAAATTATGTTAATTTTATTGTGTTCTCACACTAGTCTATCTTAATGATTTGGGTTTCGCTACATATGATAAGTTGTGAAATATTTTTATTCGCAAGGAATATATGTGCTCCATTGTTTTCACATTCAAAATACTGAATTTTTTTGGACATTATTCTCTTACTATATAAGTAATTCAGTCACTATCGTATAGCGGATGTGATTGGATCATTTGGTAGGCTTTAATTTGTTTCAATTCGCATGAAATATGTTTGGTTGAGGAGTAAAATTAGAAAAAAAAATTCATGAATAAACTTTATGTATAAAATTACATATGAGACTCATTACACATACATGAAAATTTTCCCTCCATTTTTATCTCATAACTAAACACACCCTTAAATTAATTCTTTTCTGAATATGATATATGGATTTGATTTTAACTTCTTTTGTTTGATTATTATCTAATTTCATAGCAACTGCAATTGTCGTGTATAATAACCAAGAGAAATTGAGTTGATTAAAGATTCATTTACAAACATTTGAACTTCTTAAAAGAAGATCATTGATATTAAATTGTTAATACATCATTAAATAGTTTTTGAGTTTAATTACCATGCATTGATAGTGTAATTATTTTTATACTGTTAGGGCCTGTTGGGAATGTCTGATAGAATAAGGGTCAATAGTATAAGGTCTGATAGGATAAGACTTGATAAACTTTTAATATTATACAGTATTTGATGTAATATTGCATAAGATATTCAAGGTTATGTTTAATAATAAATTCTTATTTATTTACAAATAATTCTAATATCTTAATTAAATATTAAATAAAATCAAATAATAGTAAAATAGAAAATTTTATTATAATAATTTTCAAATATTATATTTATATAAATATTTACTAATTAAAATATAACTTATATTAAATTTTATTATTTATTTAATATTTTATAATTATTTATTATTTCAATATTATATAAATAAAAAAAATATTATTTTATATATTTTAATATTTTATATTTTTAATCATAATTATTTAAATTGAACTTATTGATCCTTACTTTTATATATTAAATATTATTTATTTAAAATATTTATTTGTTATTAAATATTAATTATTTTATTTTATTTATTGTTTATCAATTATCTTTATTTTTTATTTTTATTATATATAACTAAACTGATATTATATATTATTTGTATTTATTTCATTTATAAAATTATTTTATTAAAAGTATTTTTATTTTTATAATTTTATTTTATTATTATTTATTTGATAATTATTTTATTTTAATAAAATATTTAAAAATTTGACCTTGTACATTTAAAGCTAATTGGGCCTAATACGGCCTCCCCATATTATATTGAGTTATATAATATTTTAACGTATAAGGAGGTTGTGATGGATAAGGTTATATAATATATTATCTGTACCAAACAACAAATAAAGACATAACATATGGTGTTATCTTATACTATCATACCTAATACATCGTACCAAACAACAGATAAAAGCATAATGTATGGTATTATCTTATATTATTATGCCTAATACATCCTACCAAACACCCCTTTCAACAATGACAGATTGACACATGGTCCATTTTCAAATTGAATCCAATTCAAATTTTAAAAAATTACAGAATGGGCATAGGTTGTTAATAACTTATTGGTCAATAGTGTAAATATTTTTATATTGTCATTGCAATTTGTTCCATAGTTTTTTTTAAAAGAAAATTATACTGATTTTCATTGAGATTTTAAAGCAATTAAAGTCATCATCCCTCTATATAGTTTACAAAATTACATTGACCTCCCCCATATATATATATATATATATATATTAATTTCTGAATTTAAATGACAAAAAAAGTTAACATGTGACATATACATAATTATTAATCATAAAATTATAATGTTTTGACAATATTTTATATATATTGACTAAAATACCTCCCTTTTTATCATAGGTTATAATTATAAGTTTGATCTTCATGTGATAAAAATATATTTTCCTTAATCAATATATTAAATATTGTCAAAATATTACAATTTTGTTATTAATAATTATGTATATGTAACATATTATCTTTTTTTATCACTTAAATAATAAACTAATACATGCATGGGCGGTGAATGTAACTTTAATGAATCTAACTTAGGGGCAGTCACACTGATAGTTTTGTTAAATATAAAGATGTTGAAATAATTGTACTAAATTTCAGAGATATTAGTATAATTGTTTTCTTTTTTAGATAAGTATTCCGTGCATCCCCAAAAGAAGGGAGCACATGACAAACCAGAATGTGAAAACAAAACAAGCTCCCTATGCCCATGAGCCGTGCACACCTACGTACAAAGGAATTAAAGTGCACAGCAGTATCAGAAAACATCATTAAATAGTTAAATTCAGAAATATACGTTTTTTTCAATTTCACTTGTTGATGACCAAAAATCTGTCTTTATTCCTTGTTTTTCCGCGACATGATTAAAGCAAATTTGCAATTCATTGCAGGTGTGCTTCTCGCTTCTGATGTGGAATGAAATCATCATGGGTTGATGCAAGTGCAAGAACAAATATATATTTAGTATTGGACTTTGAAATAAATATATTCGGTTATCTCTTACAGTTATATGTATGGGCCGGGCTGTGAAATACATACTGTTTGAAGAAAGGTGCTTTCATCGTGTTTTAAGAGTTTAATTTCTATGTGTGCATAGTATAATCTAGTCATTTAATTATATAATATTATATTAGTAAAGATAGTTAAGTCTTACACCTATTACTATTTGAAAAATTAAAGTTATATAAATAAGATAATTTAATTGGATAATAATATAAAAATATTTTACATTGTCAATACGTTAAAACTAAACTTATATTTTAGGGAGAAATGCATTTTACCTCCCTAAATTTTAGGTCATGTGCAATTTACCCCCTGACTTTTCAAAATGTGTATCGCGGCACCTTGAACTTTCAAAACTGTACAAAACACTCATTAGTATAATTTTACTAACAAATAAAGGTAATATTATGTGCATTTAAACCCCTTAAAGTTTCTAATTTGTGCAACCCGACATCTTGTTCATAAATAATACATGCAATTAACTCCCTTGACTTTTTTATTGTGTGCAACTCGACACCTTGCTATGACTTAAATTTTGGGGGGTTTTTTTGCACAATTTGAAAAGTTCAGGGGTCGTAATGCATTGTTTGGAAAGTTCAGGGTGTCGTAATGCACGTTTTGAAAAGTCAAGGTTTAAATTGCACATGACCTAAATTTCAAGGGGTAAAATACATTTAACCCCATATTTTATTACATAATAATATTTTTTGTGATGATATTTCTTTTTCTTTTTTTCATTTGTTTGTTCTTTTGTAGTTGGATGATATATCTTTTTCATTTGTGATATATATAGGTTTTTTCTTTTAAATATGAGATTTGGGTGATATATTTATATCTATATGATGTTTTAAGAAAAAATAACACAATATGGTATTTTTAATATAGAATTTGCTAGCAGATTCAAAGATAAGAAAAAAAAAATAACACTGAATCTACCAATCTAAAAAAATTAACACAGAATCCGCCAAAAGCATATTCAATATAAAAGAAAAATAATACAGAATCCATCACAGACAGATTCTATAAACACTATATATAAATAAATTTGAATATTATCTTATATTAATATAAATCACCTATCAAAATTTCATATACAAACTATTTTTCCTTGTATGTGTTAGTGAATGGTATATACAATTTGAAATTTCTACGATAATAAAATCCGAATGCTAGATGCCACAACAATGTTCTTAGTTTAATTATATGAATAGTGTTATTCAAACATCCAAAAAGTGGATGTCTATTGGAATATCCACTTAATAATTATTAAATATCTTTAATAGATAGAGTGTGTGAGATTTAATATCATATCTAATGATTGTTAAGTAGATATTTTAATAAATACCTAATTTTTGGGTGTTAAAATAAATTTTTTGTTATTTATATTTGAGCTTGTTCATGCACTTCAGCGTACAACTCTGCTCCATCAACAAAATCCCAAGGAATCACCGAAGACGATACTCGTCGAAAATCCAAATCCAAATCTCTTCAAAGTGTTTATTGTCCTCGTCAGCGGCGGATCTATGTAGTAATTTAGTGTCAGAGGCTCATGCCCCCACTGCGATCAAAAAAATTTCTTTTATATATATATATATAAAATTTTATCTCATTATTTTATCAAGTTGAACGATATATTATTTTACCCCATTATTTTACCAAACTGACCCAACATTTAAATAAAAGCCATGACTTTTTTTATTGCGCTTATATATTATTTTTATCCCATTCATCTAATTTTTCTGGATTTGTCACTTGTCATGATTACACTAACTCAATACTTCATTGTGATCTTTTACAGTTTTTCAATTCCAGACCCAAAAACTAGGGCACTGAAGTGCACAACATACATGGAAAATTAGGGAGGGATATTTGTCACTCCATTATGGATATTATTACTTTCATTTACTTATATTTATTAAACTTTTTTAATATACCTTTTCTACTCTCTTTTATGATGAAGTTAATAGTTTATCAATACATCTAATATTATTAAAACTCAATATTATTAGTCTTTTAAAAGTTTTTTTTTAATATTTCATTAATTTTTGCTTCTGTATTGTTTTTATTTTAAAAAAAAATAAAAATTGATTATTCCATCACAGATAATGAAATATACATTTTCTATTTTGATATTCTATAAATATCATTAAAAATGAAAATAAGTTTACTTTTTTATATGACATACAGGCACTAATTTCGTAGTTTAATAATTTTTTGGTAACATAATAAATTATTAACTAAAAAATAGTTTGTTACTAAATTTTAATTTTAATTAACATTCACTGTTAATATAAAATATCACATTATTTTAAAAGTATAGTGTTTTATACAGCAATTGGCGTGCAATATATCCTCAAATATTAATATAATTTTTTATATTTTAATAGTATATAGTAATTTAATATATGATTAATATTATTATGTTAACTTAATTTGAAAAAAAAATAAATTAATAGATTAAAAATTATAAGATATTAATACCACGAATGTTAGTATGCTTTGTTTATTTAGTATTAGGTTACATAAATTATGTAAAAACTAGATGATTAAATATTGGGTATGTACAATTGTATATATAATATAAATAACTATTTTAATTTCTTATGTTATTTATATAATATAAAAATAAAAGATAATAAAATTACTATTATATGTAAAAATGTTTAAAGAAGCTCATGTGAATATTAAATAAAATTATTTCAACTTATAAATTGTCTTAAAGATAATTAAGAAAAACTTGTGAATAATCTTTTATACTTAATTATATGAAAAATTAAGTTTAATATTTGTGTTTTATATTAAAAAAAGCAAAAAAAAACTCACAACATAAAAATCACGAAAATAAAAACAATAAAATATATATTTAAAAAATATTTTACGAAAAAAAATTTAATCTGGGACTTCATGATATTGTTAAACCAATAATGCGTTAGAATGAAATAAAATAATGATAGACTACTAGTTCAATCATAAAAGAGAAAAAAAAAAGAGTATTTAGAAAAATCAGATAAAAATCAACTTGATGAGACTAACAATAGACAAATGGTAAATGACAATATCCACTCCCTCTATTTGCAAAACCCAATGGTTTTAGCTCATCCACGTGGCATCTCAGTTAGCCCACACCTTTGGTCTCCAACTTCCATCAAAGAGGGAAAGGTTTCCTGTGAATCCAGTTCTCCTGTTCATTCGACATGTACAGCAAACACCAGTCGTTTGAAGTCCTTTTACTTTTCTCACATAAAATATTCTTTTTTTGGCAATGACTTACACGGGGGGTTTGGGTCTGGGACCTTGATGGTCGTTGAATTCCAACCATTGAAAACGTAGATCAATGACTGAGATGAATTTCAGTTAAAATTTGATTTAATATAAAATTAACTCAATCACAAATCAATAATAATATACTTAACTACAAATTAGTTAAATCATGACTTTTAACTTGTGTTTCCCATTTTACCCTTTAGTAACAAAGTGAGTTTGCTGCCTCACTTCCTCCATTCGTGCGCAATCATCTCCGGCTTGCCACCCTACCGCCACCATCTCTTGCGTTTTTAACATCTATCGCCACACCTCCTCTTTTAACCTCCACAACAACACTAGAAGTGACAACAATAAAAGTTTAAAAAAAATTAATCTTGCAAGCATAGCAGCAAATGTTCTTAATCATGACAATAATTGTTATGTACTAATTTATTTTTGGATAACTGATACAGTGCTAATCAACAGGGAGCAGTCAAATATGAAGAGAGAAAAATCACAATGAGACTCGGAGACATAAACCAGAAAAATAATATAAATCAAACCAGCACGAAAGAACTATTAAGTTCCACCAATGCCAGTGTAATAGACGCCCATCCTGGCTTCATTTCTCAAAGAAGAGCCCTCAGTGGCCATAGTGGAGAATCTAATACAATTGTCATATCTATCTCCAACATTAAAACCAACAAAAAGTTTACAATTTTACCACCAATTCAAAGACCTAGTTGTGGAAAACAAAGGTTAATTATTTCATGAGCAGCGAGCACACAATGAGGTTATAACACCTTAATTATTAACCCCTTATACGTACGTCATAATTGACCAATTATTAATTTTCTTACATTTTGATTTCATATGTTTAGTTATTCGAAAATACTTTCACAGAAAATAAAGGATAATTTTTTTTGAAAACTTAAAATGATAAGAGTCACGTTTGTTAGTGCATAAATAGAATTAATGCAACCCGTGAATGAAATTACATTTCCATAATAAGAAACGCATAATAGAATAAATCTTGGAGATCATAAACATTTAACAATATATGCCACCATGTCATATTATAATACGGTACTAATACATGAACATAAGAGAGCACGGATCCATGAAGGACAATCACACCTAATACAAACCACATGAACATAACTTAGTATCCTGATAAAGAACAAACTATAAATAAATCCTAACTAAGAGCAGGTAATAAGGCTCAGTCTCAAATACAATCATCCATTAAATATAGGAATCTCAAAATAAAGAAAACATAAATGAGGATCAATAGTCTACATGCTCAAGAGACAAATATAAAATATGCATAAGGTAATAATAATAAAGTTTTTAAACATGGGTTAGCTCCAATGTCAAGAACTCAAGGGACTCCGGCATCTTGTGTTGGGCCTCGTTTACCTTGGATTAGGTTTGTTTTACTAAAGTCCATTAAAAAAAAAAAAACTAAACATGTTGTTTCATGATGCAAGTTTGTCATACATACATACATACATATATATATGGTCAATGCGTGCATGCTGCAACAAAGGAAAATTTTTTGAGTGTGTGCCATTTTTGTGAGAGAATGTGTTTTGTTCAAGTGAGTTTTTAGTAGGTGGAGAAACTATTTTGTGAGATTGGGTATACTGGGTTTTGGATTTATAAGAGATTTTTAGATTGGTGATTGTATTTTTTCTAGAAAATTAGTGAATTAATTTGTTGAGTTGTGAACGTAGACATTGTTGACCAAAACACATTAAATTCTTGTGTGCCTTTTACTCTATTTATTTGTTTGACTTGTGTGGATTTGAGATTTTTCCCCAATGACTGGTATCAGAGCGGGTTCTGATCCTGCTTCTTGATTTTAATTTATGGCAAGGATACAAGGTTCAATGAGCAAATTTGAGGTGGATCCTTTTGATGGAAAAAGCAATTTTAGTTTGTGACAGAGTAATATTAAAGATATTCTAGTACAATAGGGGCTGGCCAAAGCTTTAAATGAGAAGGAGAAAAAGCCTGAAAAGATGTCAGATGAATAATGGGAAGAGATGGAGATGAAAGCTATAAGTACAATTCACTTGTGTCTAACACCTGAGGTAAAGCACAATGTTTTGAATGAAACTTCTGCTATTGATTTGTAGAAGAAGTTAGAAAATATGTATATGTCAAAGTCTCTAACAAATCGTTTATTTTTAAAAAAAGAATTATATCAGTTGAAGATAGATATTAGTGCTCACATTAGAGATCATGTGAATCATTTTACAAAATTGATTACACAATTATCTGGTATTGGTGTGAAAATTGATGATGAAGATAAGACATTATTGTTATTATCATCTTTTCCAAATAATTAGGATAGTTTAATCACTATATTGGTAGTCGGAAAAGATATTATGAAAGTTGATGATGTAATTGTTGTGTTATTAGATAATGAAAAATTGAAAAGATCAAATGGTCAATCAGAAGAAAATGTCCTTGCAGCTAGAACTAGCCGTGGTAGAAGCATTTCTTGTGACAGAAATTTTGGCAAAGATAACTCAAGATCTTCAGTGTTAAGACCGAACTATAAAGACAAACAATGTTATTATTGTCATGAGATGGGTCATACTAAGCTTTATTGTAAGAAATTGAAAGCAGATATAGAAGAATTTGAAAAGAGCAAAGGAAAATAGAAGGTTGAAGATGCTACCGCAGCTGTGGAAGAATACTCAAACTATGAAACTGAAGTGTTGATGGTTGAAGAAGAGAAATATGTTAATAGTGATTGTTAGATTTTAGATTCTGGTTGTTCTAATCATGTTTGTTGCAAAAGGAATGGTCTGACACTTGTGATGCTTGTAGTGATGGAATTGTTAGAATGGTTAATGATGATTGCTTTGACATTGTTAGAAAGGGCACTATTAAAATTAAAATGCATAATGGTTGTGTTCGAACACTTAGTGATGTAAGGTACGTACCTACACTTGGAAGAAATCTGATCTCTTTGGGCAAACTTGATGCACTGGGTTATGGATACTCTGCAAGAGATGGATTAGTGCAAGTTAGTTGACATTTTTTGAAGATAATGAAGGGTAAAAAGACTGATGGTAATTTGTATATAAGTTGATGGGGATGATTGTTGTGAGTAAAGGTAATGACAAAGTACATAGGAATGTCAGAAAGATAGAGCATGTGTGTATGTGCCAAAGGAAAAAGTAACATTTGCTATACCTTGATAAAGCTTTCTGACTCTTATTGACATCTGAAGTTTGTTCCAATGACAAGGTAAGGTGGAGATTTGTTGGATCTTGTTTGCCTTAGATTGGGTTTGTTTTACTAAAGTCCATTAAAAAAAATGAACCCTTTTTATGTTATTTCATGGTGCAAGTTTGTCTTACATACATACATATATACATATATATGTATATATATGGTCAATGTGTGTACGCCACAACAAAAAAAAATTTTTTTAGTGTGTGCCATTTTTGTTAGAAAGTGTATTTTGTCTAAGTGAGTTTTTATTAGATGGAGAAACTATTTTGTGAGATTAGGTATACTGAGGTTTTGGATTTATGAGATTTTTAGATTGATGATTGTATTTTTTCCATAAAATTAGTGAATTAATTTGTTGAGTTGTGGACGTCAACATTGTTGGCCTAAACACGTTAAATTCTTGTGCCCCTTTTACTCTATTTACTTGTTTGACTTGTGTGTATTTAGGATTTTTCCTAACAATTGGTTTGTTGGCTCATTTAAAAACGACATGAAAAAAGAAAAGGTGTGAGAATTCAAAGGAATCTTAGTAATTAAATAAAAATAGTTCAAGTGTCATCGTTGTCATCTCCAGTCACTTCAGTTTAATTATAAAATAAATGTGCATACTTTAGTTTATTTAATTAGTTCGTAAAACTAGAGTTCTGACTTGACACATATTTTAAGACTTAGGAAAATCTCTTAGTTAAGGAATAGTAAATTAGAATGTATGATATAACCAATATAATCAAAATCATACAAAATGAGGCAAATATGAAAATAAAGTCAAACAAGTTATTTCACTTCTTTAGCACTTATTTAGTTCTTTAAACATATCACCTACATAATAAAATTAATTACGAAATAAGTAATAAATTTAATTTCTATATACTAATAGTATAAAATAAAATATTAGCAGATAAATTTTTATTGAATTTGACACTTGAATTTTTATCAGTTTATGATTAAAATTATTTTGTATTGTCAATTTATAGAAACTAAATTTATAAATAATATTAAGAATTATATAATAATAATTATTTTAATTAAAAATTAATAATAAGCCTTTCTATTGATTGATTTTTTGTTACATTTGATTAATTCATTTTACAATTATTATTTTAATTAATTTAATTTTGATATGCTAATAGTATAAATGAGCTTTATAATGTATTTAAGCATATATTGTCTCATAGCTAAATTGATTTGCTCCTATATCCACTGCTTGAAAAGTTATTTAAATAAAATAATTAATTAGATGACAATGTAAAAAAATTTTACACTATCAATTCATCAAAATTAAATTCATAAAAATAATAATTGTAAAATAAATCAAGCAATTGTAATTTTAAAAAGTATAAAATCATATTAGGTAATTGCCTATTATGATAATTACTGATCATGGCTTGACAATTTATTGAATTTTTATCAATGTACATAGTGTAAAATCATATTTTACACTACAAACTAATAAAAATTAAAAATAGTATCAAATCAAGCTAGATAACTAACCATTAATTATGATAATTAAATTATTAATTTATAAAATTAATTTTTAATATTTTTAAATCTCATTGATATAATTATATTTTATTTTAATATTATATATTACTAATATTATTTAGCAACATATCATTTAATTTTTATGTCTTCTTTATTTAGAATTCTTATTATTAATTTTCAATAAAATAATTATTATTAACTTTTAATATAATTCTTAATTTCATTTACGAATTTAGTTTCTATAAACCAACAATATAAAATAATTTTAACCATAAACTGATAAAAATTAAAAAAAATATCAAATTTGGTAAAAAAAAATTATCTGTCAATATTTTATTTTATACTATCAGTATTCAAAATTAAATTGATTACTTATTTTATAATTATCTAATATATAACTTATAAAAAATAAATTATAAAAGAGAAGATACTAAACACACCTTTAGTGAAATGGGGTGGAGTGTAGAGTTTTCAAAAAAATGGGTGAGTTGTTATTTTTTGATATTTCAAGGGAGGTAAGTGTATTTTACCAAAAAAAAAAAAAGCACTTAATTACAATGAAACAAGGAAATCTAGCTTTTTTAAAAAAGAGTACTCAATGCACCTTAAAGTAGTCAAAACTCAAAAGTGCATTGTGAACATAACAATAGAAGAGGGGTTCTGTTTAATTTTTCCTTTGTGGGCATTTTGTTGTCTCCTTTATAAGTGTTTTGATTTTCATTTGTTTATTTATATTTAGACGGTCTTAATAATTACAAATACAAAGATATTCTTATTTATATTTAAAGGAAATGCAATACATTCTTCAAGCTACAATACTTTTATGTTTAGGACAAAGAATGAAGCCACATAATTGGTCATTTCAGAGATCATATAATGCATGTCTTCTTAGTTCATATTGATCAAATATGTATCTTTTTTATTTGTAAGTGCAGTTAGAGTTTTTCATTAATGAATTTTTTTTCCCTGAAAAATAGTATGACAGATCCCATCGTAACTGTGTATTTATCGTAGATTTATATTATATCAATTTTGTTATACAAATATAATTTAAAATATAATAATTTATTTAATGAAAAAGATTTATTTTCACTAAATGAATTTGTCCGATAATTTTTTTGTTAGGAACTATTTTTGGTTTACTTTTTTCTTTCTGATTCTAAGGAAAAGAGGGAGGGACGTTATGGTTGGCGAGGGAATGTGTGAGGAGCACGTGCAAAGCGAGTGATGGTGGCAATGTGGATTCCTAAGCTTTTATTATATGGTTATATTACAAAAAAAACCTTTTTTTTGGGGGGGGGGGGGTTTGTGGCTTTTTTACAGAAAAAAATAAGAAAATTAGTTATTTACGGATATACAACTGGTGTGATGTTATTTACCAATATGCACTAAATATAAATCGGCCAACAGTGAAGTGATTTAGTATACATAAATCGGCCAACAGTAAACGATTTATTGATGACACGTTTTACTGTGCAACCACTAAATCGGCCAACAGTAAAACAATTTACTAATGACGTGCTTTTCTATGCAATGTTGTCATGGGTACACGTGCAAAAAGTGACAATGTTCCAAAGCTAGCCGATTTACACAGAGTACAATGAGCTCGCGACCTGCCTATAAATACACCCTCAGATGAGCACTCTGCAGAAGTGAATGTAAAGGAAATTTTTTTTGTTGGTAGAGTGAGTAGCTAAAAAAAAATGTCTGGGAGACTTTTTATGCTTGTTTATTATAATTGTGAAATAATTCAAAACTCACAAGATGGAGCCTAGTTTTGTCAGAAAATAAGTTATCAGAAAATTTCTAATCTTAAACTACACCAAACTAAACTTACAAACTATTATTGAACTTGTACAATAATCTAAATAAAGATAGTTGAGCCAAATTAAAGTCACATTACTAAATTATTATCAATATTAATTATTCATAAATAAAACATATTATAATCTCAAATTTTAACAATTTCTTATGAACCTTATTTAACCAACAACAAGCCTAAATTGAACTAAACTTAAAGACTGAAATAAATATGAATACATATAAATAAATAAACCAAACATTATTAATCTCTTAGCAATCTCAAACTTTTAAATAAATATCATATATTAAAATCCATAAGCTAAACAAAAAAACACAAAAATACACATATATTATAAACTAAAAGTGCAAATTATATTTGAATAAACATAAATAAATTTGAAAACTTATGGCTATAGATATGTTTTTAAGCTAATGTTGATTTTATAAGTAGGAGTTTTTTTTCCATGCGAAATAAACAAAATAACAAAAGAGTAATTTAAATGCATTTGCGTAAGTCTTAGGATTATAACATATATAAGGTAATGAGAAGACCCTCTGATCTTTTTTTTTTTTGAAAAAAAAATAACTTAATTCCTATAACTACATAAATTAAAATAAGTGAACTATGTTTTCAAATAAAAAAATCGACTATTTCAAGTTATTAGTTTTCACAACTACATGCAACTGCATAAATTACAATAAATCCACTATACTATTTAAATAAAAAATACACTACTAAAATAAATACACTACACACCTAAAAAAATACACTACTTAAATAAATACAGTACACTATATAAAATAATTTAACTAAAAAATTATAATAAAGTACACTATTTTTTTTATTTCGTATGGAAAAAGAACTCTCACTTATAAAATCAACGTTAGCTAAAAAAAATATCTATAGCCATAACTTTTCAAATTTATTTATATTTATTCGAATATAATTTGTACTTTTAGTTTATAATATATATGTATTTTTGTATTTATAGGCAGGTTGCGGGCTTAAATTGGCTCATTTTACTCTGTGTAAATTGGTTAGCTTTAGAACGTGCATAAATCGGCTAGTTGCTAGCCGATTTACACTTTTTGCACGTGTACCTGTGAAAGCATTGCATAGAAAAACGTGTCATCAGTAAATCATTTTACTGTTAGCTGATTTAGTGGTTACACAATAAAACGTGTCATCAGTAAATCATTTTACTGTTGGCCGATTTATGTATACTAAAATCACTTCACTGTTGGCAGATTTACATTTAGTGCATATCGGTAAATAACCTCACACCAGTTGTATATCCGTAAATAACTAATTTTCTTGTTTTTTCCTGTAAAAAAGTCGTGGTTTCTTGGATTGGAATATATATTAATTAATAAGATAATGGTAAAATAGTTATTGTATAAACCTTGAAAGGTTGCCTTTGTGGGAAAGTACAAGAACCGTGCAGTGTGTGCTGCTCTTCGCGTGTGGAATGGTGAAACCTGACGTGCATGGTTGTCATGGCCGAGCACCTATCCAAGATTGTCATTTTCGTGTTACAGCAATCAATACAATGCAATAATAGATAGAATTAATTAGAGGCTGCTCAGTACTAAGTATACCGGAAAGTGAGGTAAGTGTAGATGCAGATTATTTTACACTTGCAACTGAGGCTGCTAGCTAAAATTTTGACATGCATTCTTTTCTGATTCCCCGCTTTCTTTACCTAATTAATATCAAGAAGTAAGAAATTAAAAAATTTCAATACAATAATTTGAGAATTAATAATATAAGTTACATTAGTCTATTTTTTAAACAAATTAGTCATTGAGCAATGTACTTGTGCCAACAAATACATACATATATATATATATATATATATATTGTTGAGCAACGAGGCACTAAAAATAAAACTCTCTTTATTATTTCTCGAATAACTTTACACTTTATACACTAGAGCACTCACTCAATGCTCTACTCAAGCACTCTTGACCTCTCCATTCAAGCATTCACTAATGTACTCACTCATGCACACTACACAAATAATTCTTTTGCCTATTTATAGGCTTCCACCTTCTCAATGGATGGTGGAGATTAATTCTAATGGACGATCTAGATTGCACATCTAGAACATTTTCACTCTCTACACATATCTTCATATTTCTAGAACCATCTATATATATCTACTAAGGACATTCTAGATAACTCCTACATGTCTCTAGAAGCTTCTAGATAGTTTTACATATCTCTACATGCTTCTAGATAGTTCTAATGATTCTACATTGTTCTACATGATTCCACAAGTTTCTAGAATCTTCTCATATTGGTGCCAAACTTCTAGACATATCTAGTGTTGATTTTTCATTTCTCCCCCTCAAAACTAGATATGTTTCGTTCTTTCTTCCATGAAACCCCTTCATACATTGCAAGCTTCTTTCTTTCCATAACTACTGCAACATTTGCATACCTCGGATTGGGCTTTATTTGCCTTGTAGATCTCCTGAGTTGTGGTTATTCTGCTACTTCTTCATCTTCCTGTTGAGACTCTTCTTGTCCCCTTTGATGAACTCTAGTTTTCCAAGAGCTCTGTGTATGTCTCTCCACCTTGCTTGGACTTGGAGATTGTAGCTCTTCACCCTCTTTTTGCTCCCCCATCTTTTGTTCTGTCATGCCTTCAATATTTTTAGAGTCAGGTAGAATTACCTGTTGTGGTGGCCACCAAGAGGAGGTTTTGTCGAACACTACATTTCTTAATGTATAACATTTTCCTGTTGTGGGATCACAACATCTCCATCCTTTTCTTTGACTATCATATCCCGCAAAGATGCAACGAATAGCCTTTTTGTCCATTTTGCTCCTCAAGTGATCTGGCACAAAGACATAACACACGCAACCAAATACTTGGAAGTGACTCACCGTGGGTTTGAGCTTCCATAGCTTCTCGAATGGTGACACGAACCTTAGCTTGACTTGTGGAAGTCGATTGATTACATGTGTTGAAGTCTTCATACACTCAGCCCAGAATCTGCTTGGAATATTTTTAGCATGTAACATGCTCTGACAAATTTCTGCCAAAATGGCGATTCTTTCTTTTTGCTATGCCATTTTGTTGAGGAGTGTTAGGACACGTTATTTATCTTCATATACTACACTCCTTCAAGAACTCATAGAATTCTTTTGATGTGTACTCTCCCCTATTGTCTATGTGAAGGCATCTAATCTTCTTTCCAACTTCGCTTTCAAACTTCTCTTTAAATTCTTTGAATTTTGATAATGTCTTAGATTTTTCTTTCATAAAATAGACCCATACGTACCTTGAGTAATCGTCAATGAAGGTTACCATGTAACGATATCCACTAATCGAAGATAGTTTAACTGGTCCAAGCATATCTGAGTGAACTAGCTCCAGCGGCTCTTTGGCTTGAAACTTTGAGCTTTCGTATGGAAGTTGGTGAGCCTTACCGTACTGACATCCAATGCATATAATGTCTTCTCGTACTTCCAATGGAGGGAGACCCTTGAGCATCATCTTCTTCATCATTACTTTCAACTTGTGATAACTCACATGCCCAAGACGTTCATGCCACAAATCCACTGTCTCGTTCTTTCGAGTCTTATCTACATAAGCAGATTCTGCAGACATTACGTAGATTGACTTTAAATGTTGTCCTTGTAGTACTGATGTCCTAATAACTTTTATCTTGTCATATATCTTAACATCCTCTGGGCCAAATACCACATACTTCCCTGACTTCATTATTTGTGATACTGAAAGTACATTTTTCTTCATTTCAGGTGCGTAATAAACATCTTGTATGCGTACTTGATCGTCACTGCAGTGAGGTGAGATAACTATTCTCCCAACATGAGTGATTGGAAACCTCGAATTGTTTGCTGTCACCATAACTCGATTACCTTTGTACTCTGTTGTGCTTTCCAGCTTCTCCTTATCACCTATCATGTGATTGGAGCATCCTGAATCAATAATCCAATCCTTATTATAATCAACAGCTAACGGGCTTGTTACTATGAATGCCACTTTTGCCTTTGGTGACTCTGCGAGCTTCTCATCAGTCTTGTCAAAACTTATTTCTTCTTCCTCGCAAATGTTTTCTTCGACTGCTAGTGAAGCAAAAACGTCCTATTCTTCTTCACTGTTATTTTCTTTCTCCACTTAACGACTCAAGGTTGCTGCATTGCTCTCTGCTACATTCTTCTTGAACTAACAATCTTTTGCAAGATGTCCCTTTCCACAGTTGAAGCAGGCATCATCTCGTTTCTTTGCCTTTCCAAGTCGGGCATCTCTTACTTGCTCATTCCTTGCTTCTCATTCTTGTTATTTAAATTTGTACCAAAATGTGGCTTCACATTTCCCTTTCTTTGACCAGTGAAGAGTGCTTCTTCTTCACTCTTTACTAATATGCCAGCCATTTGTTTGGCTAACGCCTCTTGGTCAGCCAACAAATTTTCTTATTGTAAAAGGGAAGGTTAGGTAGGCCATCCTTGAATTGTAGCAATAAAACCTCTATACTCGGGTGTCAAACCATGAATAATAATTCTCTTTATACGTTGATCAGATATTTTACTATTAGGATCTAGCTCAGAAATTTCTTGGTAGAGGGTCTTTACCTTTGTGAAATATTGGTTAATTGTCAAGTCTCCTTGAGTTGTTGATAAGAGCTCGTTCTCCAGGAGTTGCAGTCTCGTGTCATTCTTCTTGGAAAACAGTGTTGCAAATGTGTCCCATGTTTCCTTTGGTGTTGACGTCTTCCTTATGTGCTCCAGCATTTTGTCCTCCACCATGGTCTTGAGCGCAAACATCGCCTTTCCAGCTTTAATTTTCTATTTCCGCAGCGCTTCGGCTTCATTTGTAGGAGGTGGTGTGGTCTCGCTACCACCAACAACCTCCCACAAATCTTGGCCTTGGAGATACGACTTCATACATGTTTGCCATGTATTATAATTCTGGGCGTTGAGTTTCCTAATTCCACCAACCACTTGGATATCTGCCATAGTGACTTGATGAATTTTCTCACCACTGCTTTGGTCCTAGACCAATAGCGTCACAGTCCCAGACTGAGATTTTACAAGATCTCCCCCAGAACTAATAATTCCTCCCCCTTGAAGCGGTCCCAAACCGTCAAGCTCTGATTCCAAATTGTTGAGCAAGGAGGCACTAGAAATAAAACTCTCTTTATTATTTCTCGAATAACTTTACATTTTATACACTAGAGCACACTAACTAGAGCACTCATTCAATGCTTTACTCAAGCACTCTTGAGCTCTCCACTCAAGTATTCACTAATGTACTTACTCATGCACACTATACAAATAATCCTCTTGCCTATTTATAGGCTTCCACCTTCTCAATGGACGGTGGAGATTAATTCTAATGGACGGTCTAGATTGCACATCTAGAACCTTCTCACCCTCTACACATATCTTCATATTTCTAGAACCATCTATACATATCTACTAAGGATATTCTAGATAACTGTTACATGTCTCTAGAAGCTTCTAGATAGTTCTACATGATTCCACAAGTTTCTAGAATCTTCTCATGTTGGTGCCAAACCTCTAGACATATTTAGTGTTGATTTTTCATATATATATATATATATATATATATATATATAAAAGCTTACCATACTCACCTTGCCTACCCGTTCACTAGACCAACGTGCACTGATCCCTTACAAAACACTTCATATAAGCATCCCGATCACCACTTTTCTCTTTTGCTCTCACACTCTCTCTTATCATCATTGTCATTAACAAAGCCAAATATTTCCAACATGGCTGAGCGACAAGGTAGTGGTGGAGGTGATCTTGGCTCTAATTCAGGAACTAGGCGGTAGGCACAAAGGCGCGCGCGGCTGCAAAGCGTGCCATGGCATTCGCAGGCTCCTCCATGTGGGGCATACAAGTTCTTACGGAGGAAGTGCATAAGTGGATGCATCTTTGCACCCCACTTTGGTTCGGACCAAGCTGCAGCATGCTTTACAGCTGTGCACAAGGTGTTTAGTGCTAGCAACGTGTCAAAGCTCCAGTTGCACATTCCAGTGAACCGCCGCTGCGAGAAGGTGGTTACCATATCCTATGAGGCTCAGGCAAGGCTGTCTGATCCGGTTTATGGTTGTGTCTCCACCATTCTTGCTTTGCAACATCAGCTCGAAAACCTGGAACAATACATTATTCCTAATTTTGCAATTGCTTTTTATGTTTGTTTAATTCTTTGACCTTAATGACTTAAATACAATGGACTTGGTGCACTTTTTTCCTCCAGCTGCTTTCAGTTCAAGAAAGAAAGAGTAATACATATAGAAAGAAAGAGCAATAAAAGGGGAGTGGCTATTGATACTCTACTTTTGTTTGTTTAATACCACTCCTCATTCATTGTGCTTATATGTAACATTCTTAAAATGTCCTTAATATTTCACAAGTTCATTGACTTTTATGTGATAAAATCTACATTGTCTATTGTAACTTATTTTTTATTTATATAATTTCTAAATGTTTTTAATTAAATATTTTATATTTGTAATGTATTGCTACTTTGATATTTTAAGTTTATATGGAATAATTGTAAAATTAATATTAAGCATATCTGAGCTTAACAATAAAATATTAATTCATCTTCAATATGATTCTTCACCAACGAGGAGAATCATGCAATTGTGTGTACATAATTTTTTTAAAAAAATTTATAATTATATATATATATATATATATATAGTTCAATTTTGGGGATTAATGTTGTTTTTATATTTTATTATTTACTTTTAAAATATAAAAATCATATTAAAGATGACTTAATATTTATGCTTAACTCTTACAATAGTGTTTGGTATATCAAAAAATTATTAGGTGATATTCAATAAAAAAGAAGTTATTAGGTAATATATAAATACATATATATATATATATATATATATATATAGAGAGAGAGAGAGAGAGAGAGAGTTACATATTACGGTATGCCTTCATCTTCAGGTATTATCAGTGTTAAACTCAAATTTAGATTTAAGCAAATTCAAAGCGTCAAGATTATAAAATGAGCACAAATTAAAGCCAGGTATTATGTTTAATTGTTACAGTTTATATTTGGTAGTTGATAAAAATATATGCTGTCAATTTTGAATTCGACGCTGATAAAAGTAATAAATAATATATCCTTTTAGTTTTGTATTCAACACTGACAAAAATTAATAAAAAAGGAGTTATAATAGATAATGGAGATTCTATCCTATAAAATTTAATTTAATTTAATTGTGAAAATAAAAATTAGCCAACTATAAAACAAGGTTTTTATTAAGAATATTTGAGGAATGTTACACATAAATACAATAAATGAGGAGTGTAATTAGATAAATAAGAATGACAATAGCCCTTCCCCAATAAAAGATGTCTCTTTTGAAAGTAAGAATTTTGAAGATAAAAGAAAGATATATCTACACTATTTGCTGCGAACTCAAGTGTAAATGAATATGTGATCCGTGTATATGGCTGATAATTAGGATGATAACATTTTCATTTATCAATACAAGCAATCACTTTGTTGTTCAATTAATTAGCATGGAATCTTTACTATTACATTCTCCCATGCAATATCTTATTAGGGGCAAGGGGCACACTGCTTCCGCCCCGCCTCCCCCCCCCCCCCCCCCCAACCCCACAAAACAAAAAAAAAATTTAATTTATATATACATATATAAAATAAATATGGTAAATTTGAATGTGTTATTTTGTATAAGTGATATTGCTCTATCTAAGTAGATTTTTGCAACTTAAAGATTCATCAACTAGCTTTTTTAATTAAAAAATAAAAATATTATATCACAATTGAGTATAATTTTTTATCTGGTGAAATTATTAGGTAGCAAAAATTAAGATAAACAAATATAAGAGTTGAATAACACATTCAATAAAACAAATATCACAATAGTAGGTTTGCATATTCAAATGTCCTCCAGAGCACACAACAGCAACAACAACATCAACAGCAGCAGCAGCAGCATCATAACATGAATGTAGGTCTAATACAGCCAACATACTCCAATAATTCATCTGCTTCGACATGCAACCTTATGAACATGAGCAGCGGCTTCAACCCTGCAGGATTTGACCTTGCAATGGAGAACACAGCACCCTCACCACACAGCTTTGAGTCTCTTCAATTCTCTCGGTTGTCCCAGCAGGATGAAGAAGATGATGAGCAAGAGAGCAGGTACATTCCCCAAGTTTTCAGCCATGTCATTGTAATTGACCC
Source organism: Dalbergia cultrata (assembly GCA_031216105.1). Classification (NCBI taxonomy): domain Eukaryota; kingdom Viridiplantae; phylum Streptophyta; class Magnoliopsida; order Fabales; family Fabaceae; genus Dalbergia; species Dalbergia cultrata. Next base: position 19,527,039 of record CM062353.1, on the reverse strand, counting down.
TCAGTGAGAGTTATTGCCATTTTTGTTTGAATCCATTAAGTATACCCCCTATATATATATGTTCACACTTCATAGCCAAGTTCATAAATGCTGCCCAGAATATATACATGTCATGAGAATGTGGATCCTTTTTCTGGTTTTCATTTTCCTCATTACATTATATAAGAGCAATGGAATGTTATCCTTGTGAAAAAGGGGATCGACATAGATTTAGGATTTAATTTCGTGAATCGAGAATATTGATAAAGTGTTAAAGAAAATTAAGTATATTAAACTCAATTCAGAACAAAAAAAAAAAATTGTCCACATGATCAAGAAAGCGAAATAAAAACAAGTTTTCGAATCGACTCTCGTAATTAAATTTTAAGACCGCTCTAGCTATTCAAAGTATACATACATACATACATACATACATACATACATATATATATATATAATGAAAATATCACGAATCAAATGCCATTACATACGTGCACTTGAATTAATAAACATATTTTAAAAATTAAAAATAAAGGTGGAGATGGAAGTAATGTGTATGAATTCATTTTCTCAATATAAATCGTTTCTAAAATTTTGGAGTGTTGATTTTTTATTTGTTGTTAATTAGGGGATGCTCAGGGATATTTTTTTTTCCTTGTTATTGTCACGGAACTGCTGTTACTTTTTCTTCTCCCCTGCTGTTTGGTGTGAGTGAATTGGTTGAATTTGTGTGTGTCCATTTCTATGATAATAATGAGAAACAATCTTGCTTGAGAATTCATCTTCCTCATAGAGGCTTAGCAAGATTTTGGGGTCTTGTGAAGCACTTTTCGACGAGCACTGAGAATGGAAGAAAGGGAAGAGAAAGATGACTAAGAGCAAGAGAAAAACTTTGAGTAAGAAGAGGTCCGACGATGGTAATTAAGGAATTCTAAGTGGAAGGTGTCTTTGTTATGTTGTCAAAGTCGGACCCTTTTTTTTATCTCTTGTTCCCAGTTTTTTTTTTTTCCATGCTTGTTTTGTGGTTTGTGTTTCCTGAGGTGTTATTCCATATGGCGTCTTTGTTGTTTTTTTTTTTAATATTGGAGTCTTGTGTGCTTAGATGTTGTTGATGGAATTTTTTTCTTTGGGATTTCTTATCCTAGGGAGCAGTTTCTCCTCTCCTTTTGTACTTTGCTCCTCACCTTTCATGTGAGGAAAGAGCCTTTGAATAATTATCGGAACAAAAGTTTCACACGTGCATGAGAATCACGGAAAGAGGGATGAAAGAGAAATATTAATTGTATTTATAGAGTGTGAACCCTATTTAAATGGGATCCATTCCCCATCTAATGGTGAATGAGATATGAGTTGGCTTGGTATCCCACACCCAATGAGTACAAATGACACAACTCAGGAAGAAATGAATGAATAATGTTATTTTTGTTTGGCAGAAGAAGCATAAAAAATAAACTTTAAATAACAAACAAAATTTAATATGGTCACTTTGCAAATTTTTAATTAACTATCTGTAACTTTTGGATGGTTATAGTTGCAAATCATCATTACAAATTTTCCATTACATAGATAACTTGTAAAAACTACTCATACAATGAATCACTTCTACTCTTGGAGGATGCCTAATCCAACAACCAAAACTCATATATATATAAAACAAAAAAATTGCAAAACTTTTAATTCCGATGTGGATTTTGGTTTAAATTCTAACAAATCCTCTTCTTAATCTAAAGTCTTGCCAAAAGCTGGTTGCAGCAACTCTCCAAACATTTTTTTAACAAAACTTGTCCCGCTTTTAAACATGAAACCCACCACTTGGCCTCCACATTATCGAGAAGTCTTTCAACACAAGCTCCTCACTCACTTCCATTATCAGTGCTCATGGAACATGCCGCTTAACCTCCAATTGCTAGGAAGACTTTTGACATAAACCCAAACCAATGGCTCTGACACCACTTGTTAGACAATGGAAGCATATATAAAAAAAAATCTAAAAAATCCCAACAAATCTTCCTCTCAATCCAAAGTCGTATCAAAAGCTGGTAATTGCAACAACTCTCCAAATATTCTTCTCACAAAACTTGTAACCACTACTAGAAAAAATGCGGGATAAGGATGGAAAATACCAACAAGCTCGCACCTGTCGATAGTTACCAACTTCACCTTCGACGGGTTGTTGTGGTTTGAGAAATAATTATGGTTGTTATTGGTGTGCATGAAAAACCCGTCAGTAAAAGCTGGCACAAGCATGCGCCACATGGCGCATATAATATCCGACGGATGTACCGATGGGGATATTTAACACTGTTTCATTTTTTATATTTTATTAAATAAGCCGATGGGTAAGCTGACGGGTAAACCGAGGGGTATATTTAATATTTTTATTTTTTATTTTTTATTTTTTATTAAATATATTGACGGGTAATTATTATAATTATAATTATATTTATAAATTATGTTACCAACGAAATAACCGAGGGGCATTTATTTTTAAAATTATTAATTATTATTTATTATTGATGGGTTTCCCGATAGGTTTTTGAAAATTCACAACTTGCTGCACAAATTTTGATATACCGTCGATATACTCATCGATAATTACTAGTTATTGAAATGCACTGTTTCACTAAATGTGTACCTGTCGGTATACCCATCGGTAACCCACGGGTTTATCACCACCGTGACCTTCTTCTTTTTCACTCTCTGGACACACACACACTCTCTCTAAGCCACCACCACTGTCACCGTTTTTGCATTCGTTTGCTGCCATTGGAGCTCCGTTCGATAAATGGAGGCCACCATCACGATTTAGGGACTTTGATGAGCATTTTAATTGGTTTAAAATTTTTATTTGTTTTACCTTTTACGTTCGTTTATAGATGCCCATAGTGTTGTGTTTTGTTGGATTGGGGAATAATTATTATTGTTAATTGGTTAATGTAGGACTTTTATTTAAGGGTGACAGCGATTATCGATTTGATTTCGGTTTGTTATTCTTATTCTTTATGGTATTTTATGTTTTCTATGTATATAGGTGTGTTTATTTAAATTTATCATATTTGATTTTTAGGATTGGAGTTAGTTGGATGTTGAGAGCTTCTCTACATTTTGCATTTTTTTACTGCTAAAGAGGTTAGTAAGGGGAGACCCACACCCGAAAGGGTGAGCAGAGAGGGAAGTCTGGAGAGGTATGGGTAGACCCTCGCTCTGAGGCCACCTATGTAAGTGTGAATTTAAACATATCTTTACTTAATTTTTGTTATTATTTTCATTTATGTCATAATTATTACTTACAATGTGTTTTATCTTTTTTTCCTTTGCAGCATGAGTTTACAAACCTCTGTGAGTAGACACAGACCCAGTACCAAACCCAGGTGGCTGAGGCTGGGCCCAATGCTGACTTTCCTCCTCTTCCAAATGAGGAGGATGCCTGGGCCTAGATGGTTCGCTGCCTTAATAAGGGTCGTATATATGGGATAGGGTACTACCATGAGAGTATATCCCTATCCTCCACCACTCGATTAGCTACTAGGGATGATGCCCTGAGGGAGCATGTACATACCCTCAACCAGGAGTTACAGCAGCAGGCATAGTTGATCCAGCAGCAGTAGAAGTAGTAGGCACGGCTCCTTCAGCAGCTCTAGGAGCAGCTGTGGAGCAGGATCTGATAGAGATCCAAGAGCTTAAGCTCTTCTTGGAGCGGCAGCAGTAGTAGAAAGCAAAAAAGGAGAAGGCTCAGTTTCGGAAGATGCAGCAAAAGATCACTGTAGACATGATGGCCTTCTTCCGGGACATGCAGACTTCGGGATCCTCCAACTCCAACAAGACGCTTCCCTAGACCCCATTCCCCTATATCCTATTCCCTTCTATCTCTGAGGGCCACTCACAGTTGGATGACACAAATGACGATGATGGTCAAGACAATGATGATGCCGCCGCCGTCGCCGATGATGTCAACACCCATGAGTTCAACTAATTTTTATCTAGCTTCATTTGTTTTCCATTATGGATTTTTTTTACATTTATTTTAATTTGTATATATTTTATTGTCATAATTTGATAATTTATTTAATCATTTTAATTTATTCATTTTATTATTTTCTTATTCAATATCAATTTAATTGATAATTAGGTTATTATATAAATCAATAAACAAATAAATAAAAATTTGAATTGTAAATTTTAAAAAATTAATATTTTACCGACGAGTATACCCGTCGGTAATACTTAATACTTTTTTTTAAAAAATTTCATAAATAAATATACTCGTAGGTAAAGCCATCGATAAATGATTTAAAAAATTATTTTATTTACCTAAACATCTATTGGTAAAATTAAATAAACTCGTCGGTATAAATATGTCTCTGACGGCCTTGGTGACGCCTTTTATTTAATTGTACCGATGACTATATTCTTTAATACCCGTCAGTATAAGAGTCAAAAATAACCAATGGGTTTTTTTGTTATCGTCAGTATAAATAACACTAGTCGATAAACCCATTAGTAAACGAGTCAGTATCCCACAATTTTCTTATAATGAACGTCGTTAAACACGAAACATTCCACTTGGCCTCCACATTACTAAGACGACTTTCAACAAAAGCTCCTCACTCACTTCCACTTTAACACAAGCCTGACCTCCAAATTGTCAAGAAGACTTTTGACACAAACCTAAACTAATGGCTCTAATACCACTTGTTAGGCAGTGGTTCGGTCTTTACTACCTATATCCACGATTTTACAAATCTTTAACTATCTACAACTTTTAAATGACTAAAGTTGTAAACCATCTATGCAAATCTTTCATTACATAAGTACCTGATAAAAAATTACCCATAAAATAGATCAGTCACACTTTTGGAGTATGCCTAATCCAAACAATCAAAACCCTTATTTATAAACAAAGGCAATTGCAAAACTTCTAATTCTTGCCGATGTGGGACTTTTGGGTTAAATACCAACAATTTTAACACACAAAAATTATTCCAACACTATTGAGATGAGTGGTGTGAGTAGAGGTTATCATCGCATCTAATGATGATAAATGGAACACTTGTATTAAAATAATATTTTTGTAGGCACAACTTTAGAAGAGAATGAGATTAGGATGGAATAAAGGTTAGTATTCTTTGAGCTAAATACCATACTTATAATTCTTTCAATTTCTACCCTTTGAGCTAAATACTCATTCTATTTTATTTCATTTGTAAAATTTTTTATTTTTTTGAAAATATTGTCCTTAGGGTATGTTTAATTTGAGAGTAAAAATGGGGTGCAAATATTGATGGATGAGTTTCATGTGTAAACTTGTACTTAGAACTCATTCATGAAAAATTTAACATAATTTTTACCCGCAACCAAATACACTGTTAGTGTAATTAATTGTTTTCACTTACTTTAATAATTCAAGGCTAGTTTGGATTCTCTTTTGAAAAAGATCTTTTTCAAAAGACTAAATTCTCAATTCAGTCCCTCAGACTTATAGTAGGAGACAAATTAGTCCCTCAGATTTTCATAAATGGGGATAAGTTAGTCCCTCCATCAAATTGTCATCTAAAATATTAACAGAAATGTCGACTTGTTCTATTAACTTGCTTAAATGTACTGTTAATGTTCACAATGGATCTTAACTTGCCTCACTCCTCTATTCTGCACAAAACAAATGACAACTTAAAGTCAAAATCTTTCTTCTAAGTAGAGAGCTATGGTCAGAGAGAAGATAAAGAAGAGGGTCTAAATAAATAACTTCATTTAGAAAAATGAGGCAAGTTATGACTCACAATGAAAATTAACAGTACACATAAGTAGGTTAATAGGACACAACTCAAACGATAATTTTATAGAAAGACTAATTTGCCCCCATTTGTGAAATTTGAGGGACTAGTGTGGAATTTTTTAAATCTAAAAGACTAATTTGTTCTTTACTATAAATCTGAGGGATTAAATTAGAGTTTTCATCTTTTTAAAATGATCCTCCTTACAAAGATCTTTTACAAAAGTAAAAGATATTTTACATTTGGAAATATCAATTTATGTTTAGATGTAAAATTAAAATATCTTTATTTATTATCAAACACCATTTTATGTTATAAAAAATATTTTTTCTAGAAGGTAGAAACTATTGCTTCTAAACAAAATCATTTTTACTTTTTATAGTAATTCTGTTTTAACTTAAAATTAATGTTATCCCACCAAAATTCCCACACGGAATTTTCTTATAAATTAGAAAATTTTTAATTTTGTTTTGTAATTTAGCAACTCACTTCACTTTATAGTTAATAATATTTATTTTGATGTGTAATGATTATATTTACAAATATAAATTCACTCTAGATATAATTATTGAGTTATAATGTAATTGGTGAATTCACTTTAAGAATATAATTTAAAATTTACAATAATAGTGTATCAAAATTAATCATTCAAAAACAATTATATAACATTATTATTCAATATTGCTATAAACAACAATCTTAAACTTTTTATCTTAGAACTTAATTAAATTAAAATTGAAATAATTATGTAAATATATAAGCTCATTATAATTTTTTTTGAGAATTACTCTGTTTAAAATTTTTAAAGTATATGAAATCAAATTTATTTTAAAATTGGACAATTTTTATTTTAAATTTATTAATAGTATCTTTTTAAAGGAATACATTATTCTTTTCAGCCGCACCCAAAAAAACAAAAAAGGAATACATTAGTTAACTTGATGAAGAAAAACTACACTCATGTGATATTTTATTTAGTTTTATATAGCAATATTAATTATTTTATTTTTGGATTTCATAAGGTTAATATTTTTATTTTTATTTTTATTTTTATTTTAAATAAGTACGTTATTCTGTTAGCTCGTGATAATGTAGATTTGCGATTCAAAATTGACAATTAATTTGCTTAAAGCTTTTCATACACTGTGAAAATAGTTTCACTTTTAAAAATTATTTAATTTGTTAAGACTCTAATGGATTTTGCTAGAAAATAATATGTAACATTAAGGTGACTATAGATTGTAATGCATAATAGATTAATGATATATGATTGATTGATAATGTAAAAAGTCATACACTAGCAATATATAAAAAACTAATCTATTTACAATAATTAAATAATAAAATTAATTAATATTGTTGTACGCACTGGTACTAATGTTTTAACTTTGAATTTTATATAGATTAAAATTAAAATAATTATTTTAATTTGTTGGATAATGGTAGCATAAATTAGAGTAAAATGCATTTTATTTTCCTTAAATTTTAGATTATATACAGTTTACATAATGATTTTTCAAAATATATATCATAACACCTTAATAGTTTCAAACAGTGCAAAACGCCCCTCAACATAATTTTGACAAATGATAAAGGTATAATTTATGTTCATTTGACCCCTCTGATGTTTCTAATATATGCAATCCGTACCTTGTTTGTGAATTTTTATGTACACTTAATCCTCCTAATTTTTTTAATTGTGTACAACTCAACACCTCTACTATGGCAAAAAGTTTTGCACTATTGGGAAAGTCATGGATTTTTTGTATTGTTTGAAAAATTTAAAGTTTCGTGATGCATGTTTCAAAAAATTAGTATATAAATTGCACATAATCTAAAGTTCAGAGAGTAAAATGGATTTAACCCCATGAATTATTGTGATTCTTTAATTTTTTCTGGAAAATCTCTTTAAAAGTTTTAAAAATGTAAAATTAAATTTAACTGTAAAACAGTAAATATAAATGTTGTTGCTTTTAAATTTTAAGGTGACACTTTATTTGATTGTGCATAATAATATCAATCTTTGTATCCAAATTTTCTAAGGTTAACGTTGCAATAAGCACTTTTATATTTTAGCTCAGAATAATATAGTTTTTGTGATTTAAAATTTTTTGTAAGTCATTTCCTGAAAAATTTTAAAAAATGTTAATTAGATTTATTTTTAAATAAGAAAACTAAAATATTTTTAAATTTTTTTATGGTGCATTTTGTTAGGAAATAATGTGTAAGAATAATGTGGCTATAAGATATAATAAAAAAGATAAAATATGATCAAATATCCATTAAAGTTAACTTATCAACTCCTTTCATCTAATAAGAATATTTCTCACATAAATTGTGAATGCTCATAATTAAAAAAAATGGCAAATATATACACCATATTAAAAATATTAGAATAATGAAAAAATATATATATTATTACGAGAGGTTCCCCTTGTAATACTGTAAAAATCAAGGGTACGTGTCAGTTATTTATGATTATGAAAATGAGCCAACATGCCCCATTAAACCCACCCAAGTTATTAATATCTATACAAACAACTATTAAATCACAATCATTGAATGTAAATGGATACCAATACCCTAGTTATGCATACCAAAGAAAAATTCATTATTATCATATGCAAAATTTAATTTATATTACATATCGTATTAAAAGAGTTTTAAGAAGTATCAGGAATTAATTTGACTCGCATTTTGTAATTCAAAGGATAAAAGAATTAATTTCTAAAATGTAAGGATTAAAGTGGCTCATGTTTACAATTTCAGGAACCAAAATGAACATTTACTCAGAGATTATTAATTCTAAAGCTTTTATAAAAAAAATACTTTCAGCGTAAAACATAGCCCATTTAATTGAAAATAATTTTTGCAACTTTTGCATGTTCACAATGTCACGGAATACTTTTTGATAAAAAGGATATAATTAAAACTTTTAAAAAATTTAGAAAAAACACTAGCTTTTAAAAATTTAATTAATTATGAAATTAAAGATCTCATGGGTATTGCCATTGGCGTTGAGTAATGATAACATAATTTTGGGTTTACGATAAACCTTACACGTGGTAACATATTAATCATTCAAAGTATAATTTAAAGTTAAAAATATACAAATATTATAAAAACACTCATTGAAATTGTGCCATGAGTAGAATTGAGTCTATATTAACATTTTCGTTGCTACCAAATGTGGAAATGACAAGTTAAATTTATGCAAATGTAGAATCTCAGATGAACAAGTGCGGTGGCATATGCAGTGGCACAAGGGAGGGAGCGAAGGGAAAAGGGAAGAGGCAGGAGCTAAGGGCGGTGTTGTGGTGTGCAAGAAAAAATATTACAAATTTGAGAAATTTAAAGTATCAGTTTGCATATTTAGGAAAGTTTTGGGGGGTTAATTTACACATGTTTTAAAGTCCAGAAGGGTGGTGGTCACTTTGGTTAAAATGCACATTTATGAAAGTTCAGAGGGTTGATTTACACGTTCTTAAAGTTTTGGGGCTACAATGAATATAACCTATAGTTTAGGGGGATAAAGTGCAATTTTTCCTAAAAATAATTGTAAAATTTAGTAGCCATATAAAAAATTAGAAAAATGGTATTAGAAGTATTTTTGAAAAAATGAAATAATTATTAATTACATTAACAATAATTAGTTTAGATAAAATTATAACTGATGATAATAATCAATGTTAAGTTATTACTTTTTAACAAAGAAAAGAAAAATAACACTTTAGAGAAATCAAATAAAAACTATTTTATGGAAGTGACAAAAGCCACTTTCCATTTACAAACTCATCTTTTCTTCTTCCTTTCTTTTATCTTAAAACACAAGGAGCATAATGTAACACCCGTATATACAAAAGAATATGAATATACACATGAAGCACAATGGTAAACACAAAGTAAAAAGATTACAAGTATAGGATTCTGGCATTAACACTTAATATTATTAATTACAAATTGAACATGTCTCAAATTCGCAATTGAAAATCACACATTAATTAAACATAAGCCCAAAAGCTTCTACCAGCTGCCTTCCATTTGACGTTATTTATCTAATCTGAAATGACTAGAAATAAAAATAAAGAAAAATGAGAATTGATTAATTCTCAGCAGAAAATGAATGGTTTGAAACACTACAAGATTTTCACAGAATACAAACGGATTTATAACAAGTTATAGATGGATTTTTCACTTATAGACGGATTAATAGACGGGAATGAGTCATCTATTTTTCATGTAACTTCCTAGTACTCATTTCTACATGCTCGAGTCATATAAGAATTAATACTAAGGAATAACGTTCTATTTCGTGAGCTTTTCACCCTTTGACATAAAATATTGCTAAGCATTCTAATGAAAATTTGGCATGATAACGGCGTAAATACCATGCTCCTATAAGACAGAAAATCATAAACAGGATAACCAGTCATTCATAGCTCAACATACTTTTCAAAATACAATACTTTAACATATCAGATATCATCATTATAAGGCACACAACACCATTCAATCCATAACATAACATAGTAATGTAATATCAAAGATAAACAGCCACATGGGTCAAACCAGCTAAGAATATACTAAGTCATGACCTCAAGTCACAAGATACAAAACATAGAAGGAGAAAGATCTCATGATCCAAAAACAAAGTTAAGATCTAGTAATATAGCACAGTCTCCAAGTAACGAAAAAGCAACTATACTTCAGCAACTAAGTCTTTGCATCAGGATCTACCTGCTCATCTAGAGATGATATGGAAAAAGGGAAAAGGGGTGAGAAATTAATTGAAATCTTAGTAGAAACATATGCAATTAACATGACATCATTATCATCTCTAGTCTACCTTGGTTTCTTTTGAAATCATTTACATACAATTATGAGGTTCGATTTTAGGATTTCGCAAACAATCTTTATCAAGGTAGAGGTGTCTTTTAGCATGGTCTTGGCATGATAAGTATATGCATGTATGAAAGAACTTTATTAATATAATTAAAGAGACATGCTTACATGGAAATATACTAGGTTCATTCATTAATTGTCACAACATACATAAATGGCTATCCTGATGTAAGACATCAAATACATCATAGTTAAGATCTTTTTATTTAGTCTTATCTACTTTATAACTTTCGCACTTCTATCTGTTCCTATTCATCTCACTGTTCTTTTCTCTCAATTAATTCTGGTTAGATACTTTAAAAGCTATAAGCTTATACTTAACTGGTAGACACCAGTTCCTTAATACGAATTGACACTGAAACCCTCATGTGCACTATAAAGAAAGTCAATGCCCAGTCATCACTGGTCCTTAGAACGATTCAGTGTCGGAACCCTCTTCGTCGACATAAATCGACCCTTAATCTTCATGTCTTAATTCTGATTTCCTTATCTTTAGTTCCTCCTCTTTTTCCTATTTCCTCAAAGTCATTCTTTTTCTCACAAGAATGCAAGCATAATTTTCAATAATGAATTCTAAAATCCTTTTCTTTAAGATGAGATAAACCACAATAACAACTCAACGAGTAATCATAAACATTAATAAGCAATCATTCATTATGTCAAAACTAAAATGCTACTATATGATAAACCAAAACTCACATAAATTCCACTCTTTCACTTTCAACAAGTATGTAAAAACTCAATCCCAAACAACCTTTATTCTCATTTAGAAATTTTATCAAACACATGGCATATATATTTACTCAATTTTCATGCATATTTCATACATTGTAACACAAATTTATTTGCATGTTAAATAATAAATTCAGAGGCTATAAAAATTATCTAAGACACTTCAATGTGTCCACAAGATCCTATAAAAATTTTAAAGCTAGAATCATTCTCTAAATATGTTAACAAAATTAGACAAATTCGATGGTCAGAAACCCCCTATTTACAGCCAACAACCATAATTCCCAATTTTATTACCCTGTCAAATGATCATGTTAAATCATACAAAAATTCATGATTTAACTTCAAGATGTCCACAACATCTTGTAAAAATTTCAAGTCAAATTTGATCATTTGATATGGTAAATAAATTATACAAATTCAGTGCTTCAGAAATTACTGTTCATACCGAAACTGAAATCTTCTCGGTTTCTGAATTTTAAAAAATAGAAAAAGTCATCTAAACACTTCAAGAAAAACAGTGAAGATACTTCCATATGTTAGCTTCATCATATAAAAATTTTAGCTCAAAATATTGTCTCTATCTATGTGAATAAATTCATACAAATTGAGCTATCTGCATAAATCTGAGAATTTCAGCAACAACATACAATTTCTTTTGATTTTTCATGCATAATCATTCATCAAAACTTAAGATTTCTTAACAAAATCATAAATAAACAAGTTTAAACATAAACTCCTACCAAAAGATAATTTTTATTGAAGAGTCAGCCAACCATAAGTCCCTTGAAGCTTGATCTCCCAAGTAAGGAAACAAAAGCTCTTTCTTTCCTTTCTACCCGAATTTTGTCTGCTCTAGAACAGGTAGAAGGAAGCTTTTTCTTGAAAAATTGATGTTGGATTTGTGTTTTTTAGGTGGAAGAGCTATGGAAAAGTGTATTTATTTGTTGGATTTGGTGAAGAATTGAATGATTTATGAGGTAGAGATGAGGGAGGAAGATGGAGAGAAAGAAGGAAGAAGAAAAGAAGAAGAAAGAAAGATAGAAAAGTTAATGATGTGTTGTGTGTGTGTGTTACCATGAATGAGTGGGGGAAATAGGTTTTTATTTTCTTTTTTATTTTATTTTAAAAGTATGGGTGTATGTGAGAACGATAGTTTAACAGTTAGGTGTATATATAAATGAGGATAACATAGGGATTTCACACACAAAATCACTAAAATAATATAAAACACCCATAGAGAAAGAAAAATATTATTTTCACACACCTCTAATTCCAAGTAAAGATTATTTTACTCATCCATTTTGAAGTTTAAATTTCAAAAGGAAACACATAAAGGAAAACCAATTTTTGCTGAGATGCTAAATTAATTATGAATGACTAACTATCCATTAGCTAACCAAAGTAATTAGTGCATAAAAAAAAAATTGGGGTGTTACATTTTATGTCTATAAGACAATACAGACGGATATAAATTTTCCTCTGTAATTCATAGTCGGGCTTATAGATGGATTAATCTGTCTACAAATGGATGAAAAAATAGTTCAAAGTTTGCCCATTATAGATAGATTTTCCAGTCTGCAATTTTACAGACGAAAAATTCATTTGTAATAAGCAAAAATTGTTTTAAAAGTTGTCGATTATAGACGAATCTTATTATCTATAAAATTATAAACAGGAACCCATGTGTAATGGATTAAAAATTAAAAAATTAGGAAAAGAGAATAGTGCAACATGTTGTGTGCAAGCTCAGCAGGGACCTAAAGATGACATCAAAGGCAAACCATATTCAGGCATACCTCAATGCAATGAGTTTTGGTTTGTGTTCTGCACATTACAACAAGAAAGTCCATCTTTACTGCAATTAATGAAACGCATCATTTCATTAATCAAGTTACAGACGTATTTTCCTATCTGTAAATTGCACGTATGGTACGCATTTGAAATTTCAAATTACAGATGGATTTTCCCGTCTATAATTACTTTTTAACAAAAATCATTAAAAATCTATCTGTAACATACGCATCATTTGTCTAGAGTTTGTGCTAACATTTACAGACGAGAAAATCCATCTGTAATGTAATTAATGAAATGAATCATTTCACTAATCAAGTTACAAATGGATTTTCCCTTCTGTAAATCTCGCGTCTGGTATGTGCTTGAAATTTTAAATTACAAATGGATTTTCCCATTTGTAATTACTTTTTTTAAAAAAAATTATTACAAATCCATCTGTATCAAACGTGCTACTTGGCTGGAGTTTACCCCAACATTTAGAGACAGGAAAATTCATTTGTAATGCGGTTAATGAAATGAATCATTTCACTAATCAAGTTACAGATGAATTTTCTCATCTGTAAATCATTTCCCATTTGCTTATGGTATGCGCTTGAAATTTCAAATTACATATGGATTTTTCGGTCTATAATAACTTTTTTTAAAACATTCATTAAAAATCCATCTATATCATATACTCTATTTGGCTAGAGTTTGTGCCAATATTTACAAACAGATCTGCTAGCTTTGACAAAAAAAAAAATTGTTCCAATTTTTTATTTTTCCATCTGTAAATCCATCTATAATGCAAATGGAAGCAAAATCTGTCTGTGTTTCGCAAAATTCTAGTAGTGAAAACATTTGAACTATGGTTGGTTTCAGTCATGTTTGCAAAGAAAATACATAGGGCTGCAATAACTTTATATGAACAAAACCAAATATCATATCATGAATAAAATATGTCATCTAGAGGATGTTATGAAAATGTTATTAAAATTATGATTCTTTACTTTAATTTTTACGTCCATTTGTTTACTTGTCTCACACATAGTTAAAGGCCTTATCTTAAGGAATTCTCGTTCTTTAGTGCTTTTTTTTAACAAGCTGATGGCAAAACAAGACTTTTACACCATACTAACTAAGGCAAGTAACATAAAAAGAACTTATATCTATCATTCTTCCTTCTCGACAATTAGTAGTAAATTTTAATAGACCATCTTCTTTTTAAACTAATTAATAAATTAAATAGTGAAACATAAAATTAGGCAATAAATTGAAATAAGTGCATAAAATATAAATTAATGCTAAACTTAAGCTTAAGAAAGTGCACAATAATTGAAATAATATAAGCTTGATAAAATAAACTAATTCTTAATAAAATTTCTCAAACCATACAGTTGTCAACCTAAATATTAATTTCTAAATGGACTAAAATTAAGATAAATTTCATTAGATTTTCTTTTCACTTTTCATCAAGGTCCATTAGTTGGGTTTTGTCATCATAAAGTCATAATTAATTTAATATTCTAAATTCATGTGAAGTAACCTTCACTTATTTTTAGTGTTATATTTTAATTATGTTTCACCTCTAATTTAGGTCCCTTATAGAAATTATGATAAATAGGTTTAATTAATCCACCAGTCCCTATAGTTTCACTGAATTTTCAATTGGGTCCCCACATTTTAAAAGTTTTCAATTGGGTCCTTATATTGAAAAAAAAATAATAGAGTCTCTAACCCCGTCATCCGTTACAAAAAACGTGAGAGTTAACGGATGACGTGACACCTTCCTTTACCCCACCCTTCTCTCATCTTTCCTATTAGCTAACTCATTGTAAATATGTTCAACCCTAAAATGGGTGTGCCACCACCGTGCTCCTCCTTGCCATGCCACTACTAGCGCCACCCTCCTACAAAGCAAACCTCCAAAGCTCAGACTTGACAACCTAAACCTAAAAGAAAGTATTAAAGCCCCTTAAAGCAATTGCTATGCTAAACTGGAAGATGGTCAAAGGTATACCAGAAAAGCAATACAATAATGTGAATAAATATCAATCATTACATGATACAGGAAGGCACAACAATTTCAAAAGGTTTTGCTATTAAACCAATGGCAACAGCAGGACAAGGGGCTTTAATGCCCTCTTCAAGAGTTTTGGCCTTGTTGAAGGGTTTTAAGCTTCCCATTCTTTTTATTCTGCTATTTTTCTCTGTTTGTAGATATATTATTCTTCAAAAGTTTTGGTTATACTATTGTTGAAGGTTGTGCAAGAGATAGTGGTTGGAAAGCCAGAAGAGGTGATGGAAGGGCTTCTTGGGATAGATTTCTTGGTTGTGGATTCGAGACAAGGGGACTTCACAAGGGTGATGAGGGTAGCCAGGTTGAGCAGCAAGGGTGCAGTGCTGCATGCGTAAGAACTCCAGTTCGAGGTTCAGTTCGGGATTTAAGTGGTAGAGCGTGTTGGATGAAGGGTCACGACGTTGCGTTGTGCGTTTAATGTTTCTTCCTGTAGGGAATCGACTCAACATAGCGCACATTTCGGCTGTTGGGGATGATTTGGTGTTGGGTGTGAAAGGTGGTTATGGTGGTGGGAAGAGGTGGATTAAGAATGTTGATTGGAGATTAGGGATGTGCACGTTATTAGATGCTGAATCCACAGCACAGCTTCAAACTTTTTTTTCCTTACTTTTTGTAAATATAGGGAATTAATGCCACAAAGAATTTTTGCTAAGAGGATAAGGGACTCATCTATTTGGGGTTTAGGTTATCAAGTTTAAGCTTTGGAGATTTGGCTTTTGGGAGGGTGGTGCAGGTAGTGGCATGGCAAGGAGGAGCAAGGTGGCGGCACACCCATTTTAGGGTCGGACTTATTTCGAGTGAGATAGCTAATGGAAAAGATCAAAGAAGGGTGGGGTAGAGGAAGGTGCCACGTCATCCGTTAACTTTCACATTTTTTGTAACAAATGATGGATCATGGACTCGATTAATTTTTTTTTTTTTCAATATAGGAACCCAATTGAAAACTTTTAAAATGTAGGGACCCAATTGAAAATTTGGTGAAAATATAGGACTGGCAGATTAATTAAACCTTACAAATATTAACAGTTTAAATTACTATAATATTATATAAACAATATGATAAATTTTAAAATGAAAGAATGATAAAATAATATGTAACAGATAATAACATACATAAAAAGGAACATTAAACTAACTTGAATTAAATATTGAATATGTAAGTATAAAGAAAAAGTAAAATAAAAAGTAAAAATTGGAGCAGCAGTAGTTTGTACTGGACTGATGAGAAGAGAAAAGAATTTTTAAATGGTGAAATAAAAAGAAGAAACCGGAGTATGGTCAAGATCAGTAAAGACAGAAGAGAGTAATTTTAATAAAGTGATTAGTAATATTTGAATCAATATTCACATTCATAATCATCCATAAATATAAAAAAATGATAATAATAAATAACAGCAAGCAACTTTAATATAAAATAACAGTATATAAAACAAGTAATAATAATAATAATAAATATAATCATGGTTATTTTACATAAAATAAATTCATTTTCTACTTTTAAATTTTATAGACAGATGAAAATAATATATACATGTTGAATTTTTTTTTTCCAATGCACTAACCTCACTCTTTTTTTTTTTTTTCCTTCCTTCTATCTCCTCTGTCCTCTTTTCCTTCTGTCTTTCCTTTCTTTCTCTCTTCGTTTTCTTCCTTTACGCCACATCCAATCCCACTTCCTGACACTATCTTCTTTTTTTGTTCCTTTAACCCTTCCACGCATACACACACAAGTAAGGCTCAAAAAGCCATGGTAAAATTCATGGCTGGGTGAAATTGCGGTGCATTGTGCACTGCCCAACCATTTTTTTTTTTTCACTTTTGCTTATTTTTTTTTTCTTATTTTATCTGTTAGAAATTTATACACCTAATCATTGACACTCAATATAGTATCTCTTATTTTCCTAATAAATATTATTCTTGATTTGGTATTCATATTTTGATCTTATTCTTATTAATTTACTATCTTACTTTCAACCTTTAATATCTGGATTTTAGCTTTTTTGATCTGTTCATGTAAAATTATAAAGTAAGATAAATAAAATATCTAACTCTAGTATATGATTTAAAACTATTGTTACACGAAAACGAAAAAGGGACGTTATAAATAAAAAAATCACCTCCTCTCAAATTAATTAAACAATTAAAGAAAGTAAGAAACGATGATATGCAAGAGTATGAGTGACATCTGGCGTAGAAACAATGAAATTCACATTTCACTTTGTCGGATTGTTGCGCAACAGTGGAGCACGGGGATTCAGGCGAAAGGGCACAACAAGCGACGTTGAGGGGTTGTTGCCATAATGGATGGCTATGTCAAGGATTTTCAATATTTCTAGGATGATAAGGACATTGGTGAATCTTTGATTCATTGAATTAGATAATGAGAGGTGGTGGCAAAGAGAGTGAAAGGTACTGATCACTTACATATGCATTAAGTTTTTTGTTTTTGGGCATTTTTTTTTTCATATATGAAGAATTTCATATCTTTTAGCTGTTAACTATTAGGTTATTAGCTATTATCTGTTGCCAGGCCTTTCAGTATAGGCTTTGCATATTGTGTACAAATTATTTGATGTCTTGGACCTATTTTATATTACTTAGCTTAACTATAAATGTACTTTTACTTATTATTTTTTTAATATAATATATGGAGACAATTACATTTTACCCCATGAGTTTTAGATCATGTACAGTTCATATTCTAATTTTTCAAAACGTGCATTTTGACATTCTAAATTTTTCAAATAGTGTAAAAAATCATGATTTTTTAAATAGTACAAAACTTTATGTCATAATAGAGTATTCGGTTGCACACAATAAAAAATTTATATGATCAGTGCACATAAATCATATTTTCACCGGTCACTAAAATTATGCTTAAGGGGAATTTTGCACTATTTGAAAGTTTAGGGTATTTTTTATGGGGTTTGTTAACAGTAAAAATTTAAATATTTTTATTTATGTCATACACTTGAATTTATTTAAATATATTAAGTCTTCTCATTTTTAGTAGTTGATAACAATTAAAGAATAATTAATAAATAGTTAAAACCAGATAATTACTATTATAAAAAAAAATTATGATCACCCCATCCGTCGGGACAGGTTCAAAATCTAGTCATAATAAAATCATATAACCCACCATCAAGATTACTTATCATGAGTCCACCACCAGCGCCACACACAAATGCACCAAAATAAACCATGAATTCATCATGTTGTCTGCCAACCGCCGTATACTCTCTATTTTCAAACATCTCAACTCACCTAGTTTTCTTCCACTACCTTTCCTCATCCACCTTTTTATTAAGTTTAATTCTTTATACTCTCAGACTGTGATACACGAAGGCTCGGTTTGGTCAGAAGGAAAGGTGAATGAAGGAGTGGGAGATGAAGGAAATTGGAAGGAAGATTATTTTTCTCAATTTGATTAGAAGGAAAATATGTAGGGAAAGACGGAATAATAGCAAAAAATATGTGGAACCTACTAAATATTTTCCCCCTACTAGACAGAAAACAGAAAGGGGAAGGTCCAAAAATTCTCAATAAAAAAATTCTTAATTTTTATATACTTTGAGTATAATTTTTTTCTTTTTACATTGTTATCCAATTTTATTCTATCATATAAATAATCATGGTTATATAATTACTTCAAAAGTCATGTAAATAAGATATTTAATTGGATGACAACATAAAATATTTTTATATTGTCAGTATATACAAATTAAATCCATTAAAAATATTTAACGTTTATATTTTATATTTATTAATATTGCATTAATTTCTTTGTTCCACTAAGTTTCTATATGACTACCTACTTTTGTTAAATTATCTTAAAATAATAAGGATTAAATTGTCATTTGATATTAATATATTTTTCTCTCATTTTCAACTTCTTTTTCTATTTTATTTCTCTCATTTTTCTTTTATCCAAACATACTAGTGAAAAATAAATTTCTGCTCAGTTTTCTTTCTTTTGTCCAATACACTTGAAATGAATTTATTTAAGAGATGAAATAAAAATACAATATTAAAAGAACTAACGATTGGTATATGATAAATGTGGACATCACTTTTGTTTACTTGCAACTTTTCTTCTTCTTTTTTTTAATTTTTGGGAGACAATATGATTATGATTATGACTTGTGTAAGTAAATTCTATGAAGACCAACAACTTCACGTCTTTGCAAAGGTTCATTTTGAAAATTCTACGGAGACCGGAGTGTGTTTGGTTTACTTATTTTCATTTCCATTTTCAATAAAAATAAAAATAACACATGACAATATGTTTGGTTGCGATTTTTGAAAGTACACAAAATTGGAAATGTCAAATCCACGTTTTCATCATTTCCTGTTTATAGTTTTGAAAACATTTTTAGTCTCCCATGTCATGTTCGATTCCGGTCAATAGAAAATTACACATTGTTTCTTTTTTCTTTCTGAATGCTTCTAGCCTCACAGCCCTTAACCACGCTCAATCCTTCATCTTTTTGGTTTTTATTTTTTCTTTGTTACGTTGAACCTTTTTTTATTTTTTGACTGTTATTATTTCTTATAAAAAAAATTATATTTCATATTTTATCGCTATGTTATACAACTTCTAAGTAGATCTTGTCATTACATGTGGGGGTTATTACAAATTTATTAGAAAACATTTTTTTCATTATGACTATAATCTACTATTATAATATTTGATAATCATTTCATAGAAAGTATTACAAGTGTCTTTCACATAGAGCTTTAGGATACACGTGTCATTCATATAGTGATTTAAGGCTCACTTTTATAAACATTTATGTCTACTGATTTTTTATACTTAATTTACAATTAAATTATTAATTATTAATAAAATCAAATCTACTATCATTCAAGATTATGTGAATCAATAAAATTAGAATCATTAAGATATATTTATGGGATTACAAATCATTAAAATTATGATTTACAATTAAAATTAAGAATATTTAAGAATGAAAAACAAATATAGAACTAAGAATCATTGAAAAATGGATTAGATATAAATGTATTGGAGTGATTAAAATATTAATGGAGTCATTACAACAAAAAATCTACTATTATAATATTTGAGAGTCATTTCATGAAAAGTATTATAGGTGTCTTTATATAGAGTTTTAGGATACAAGTGTCATTCATATAGTGATTTAGGGTCCACTTTTCTAAACATTTATATCTACAGATTTTTTTACTTAATTTACAATTAAATTATTAATTATTAATAAAATCAAATATACTATCATTAAATATTACGTGAATCAATAAAATTAGAATCATTAAGATATATTCATTGGATTACAAATCATTAAAATTAAGATTTATAATTAAAATTAAGAATCTTTAAGAATGGAAAACAAATATAGAATTAAGAATCATTGAAAAATTGTTAGATATGAAAGTATTGGGGTGATTAAAATATTAATGGGGTCGTTAAACAAAAAATCGTGAGATATGAAAAAAAAATAAAAAAAAAGGGAATGCCTTAATCAAATCAACAAAAAATTCTCCATTACAAAAAAAGATCATGTGATATAAAAAAAAGGGGGAATGCCTTTATCAGATCAACAATCCTATTTACCGTGTAATTATGGCGTGCAAGATCTTTAAGGGGCAAATCTTTCTGTTTTATTTTTTATCCATTATTATTATATTTGATTTCATTATTTCCATTAGATTCCTTGATCTATCATGTAACTGTAATATCAAATAAAGCAAGACATGACTAATATTATTACTCATTGAATCCCTATATATATATTTAATCACCTATTTAGGTGTAAAGAAAAAAAATTTTAATTGCATTTGGATCACACTACTAATCATTAACAAGTCTAACAAATTAACAAACGGATTCATTGGGCTAAAACAAAAGGTAATGAACCAATTCCTAATTATCTATTCTAATTTGCCTGATACTTAATAAAGGATTTCGTTAAGCTAATCATAGAAAAGAGATGAATTTGTCTCAGAATTTTATAGAGGATCATTTTTTTTCTATCAATCTATTTCAGATTGAGATTAAAGTATGCATTTGTCATTTCAAAAATGAAACAAAGTAAATAGCCACCTCTAAAAATACAAGGCATCCTCTGTGACGTGTATATCTGTAAAAATAACAAACCCAATCTTTTACTTTTTCTTTTTTGGAGCGAGACATTCATTTACACAATAATATATATCAATTGAAAAATATACACAATATTATATATTATATGCAAATTATATTATTGTTACAATTATAGATTATAAATCTATTATACTAATATTTCAGACTCATTTTATGGAAACTATTACACGTGTCATTCATATAGTGATTAAAGTCTCATCTTTCTTAATCTTTATTTCTAAAGATTTTTTTAAACTTAGTTTATAATTTACTTATTAATTTTTTTTGTATGAAATAAAATAAAAAATTACAATCATTAAAAATTATAATTTGCACTAATAAAGAACTCATGTCAATATAATTATGACTTACAATTAAATTAAGAACCACTAATAGCCTCACATTATGAAGGTAATATAAAAAATTATAAAGGAAATATTTCCAAAATAAATAAGCTCTAAAATTAGTATTTTTTTCTAAAGAAAACAGGCAGGTAAATTTGTTAACGAATTACTAATTAATTGATTTTGATATGAGAACAATTCAAAATTCAATTTCTACCAAATTTATTCTTAATCAAATATCTAAGACTTATTATAATACAAATATGATAATTTATTTTTATTCAAATATGATAACAATTGATATAATACTAATATTTAAGACTCATTACATAAAAAGTTTTATATACGTTGTTCATAGAAAAATTACACACCATCATTTCATAGTCTTAATACTTAAAGTAAATTTTTCAATTTAATTTACCTTCTAATTATCAATTATTTTTTTCAATAATACCTTTATATCTCTCTATCATTAACAAAAGTAATATAAAAAATAAAAGATAACATAAACAAAATTATAATTCAATATATTATACCATAAAAATTATATATATAAAAATAGTATTAATGATAATAAAGCTATTATATTTATGTTGCATTAGTAGTATTTGTTATTATGGATATTTATAATTGAAAGTTCAAAGTATTTTTAATAAACCTATAAATATCAATAGAAATTCAAATCTTCACGTGGAATTTAACGCCCGGGGACGAGGACGAGGAGTGATCGCCGGTGCAAAGAGGGCATGGACAAGGAGCGGCTCCTCGCAAGGTCCTCTAAGCGGAGGGGTACATGAATGAACCGATTACACACCCGAATGAGAGGGATCCTGAGACTGTATAGGTATGGGACTATACAGTTGATGAGGGCTTATATGAATTGATTTGCACTACCTATACCAACAAGATGCATCTTCTTTTCGGTAGCCTAAACTGAAAGAACTCTACAGTTAAGAGTGCTTGACCTCGGGTAATTTTGGGATGGGTGACCTCCTGGGAAGTTTTCCTAGGAAGCATGCGAGTGAGGACAAAGCATGCTGAAAAGACCCGTGTTGGTTTGTGGGGACAGTCGTCAATCCATAAAGCAGCAGGGGATATTACATGGAATGAGGAATGGAGACTTATGACTGGGATGTGAATGAAAATGGAGGTAAAATTCTAAATGAGGATGAGATTAAGGAAAAATTTTCTAACTTCAAATTTAGCACTTTTGAAAATCATAATAAAAAAATTATCTATCTACCTATATCACTATATTCTATTTAATTGTTTACAACTTGCATATTCCAATCTATTAATTCCATTATTTTTTCATACTAATTTTTTTTGAAAAAACACCTTTAATTTTTCAACACTAAAATATTTTAAAAAAATTAATTCCACAATTTACACTTCTTTGATAATGATACTAAATATTTATTAATTTTAAAATTAAATAATTATATTACTTTTTTATTCAAAATAATATTATAATTGATATACTACTCTAATAATTGAGATTATATAAATTAGAATTATATTTTTTTTTACTAATTATTACACATTAATTATAACATGTATTTTAAAATTGATATTTTAATTTACCAAAAGGATGTACAAGGAAAACATGTTTAATTGAAATAGTATAAATTAAATTTATTCATTATTCTTTATAGGGACAATCGATGGTGCTAAGTCTCCGTTTGTTAATTGATAGCGACGAGAATATCACATGTAACATCCCCTGCTGCTTTACGGATTAACGACTGTCCCCACAAACCAACACGGGTCTTTTCAGCATGCTTTGTCCTCACTCACACGCTTCCTAGGAAAACTTCCCAGGAGGTCACCCATCCCAAAATTACCCCAGGTCAAGCACGCTTAACTGTGGAGTTCTTTCAGTTTAGGCTACCGAAAAGAAGATGCATCTTGTTGGTATAGGTAGTGCAAATCAATTCATATAAGCCCTCCTCAACTGTATAGTCTTATACCTATACAATCTTAGGATCCCTCTCATTCGGGTGTGTAATCGGTTCATTCATGTACCCCTCCGCTTAGAGGACCTTACGAGGAGCCGCTCCTTGTCCGTGCCCTCTTTGCACCGGCGATCACTCCTCGTCCTCGTCCCCGGGCGTTACATGCCCACCAGCTTCCGCCTGGTTCGTCCCTGAACCACACCGTACTGGGAGAGGTGCAGGCTCTGATACCGTTTGTAACATCCCCTGCTGCTTTACGGATTAACAACTGTCCCTACAAACCAACACGG
This sequence comes from Dalbergia cultrata, assembly GCA_031216105.1. Taxonomy (NCBI): domain Eukaryota; kingdom Viridiplantae; phylum Streptophyta; class Magnoliopsida; order Fabales; family Fabaceae; genus Dalbergia; species Dalbergia cultrata. The sequence continues at coordinate 19,503,089 of CM062353.1, read as the reverse complement.
GTTTTTTCAGCATGCTTTGTCCTTACTCACACGCTTCCTAGGAAAACTTCCCAGGAGGTCACCCATCCCAAAATTACCCCAGGTTAAGCACGCTTAACTGTGGAGTTCTTTCAGTTTAGGCTACCGAAAAGAAGATGCATCTTGTTGGTATAGGTAGTGCAAATCAATTCATATAAGCCCTCCTCAACTGTATAGTCCCATACCTATACAATCTTAGGATCCCTCTCATTCGGATGTGTAATCGGTTCATTCATGTACCCCTCCGCTTAGAGGACCTTACGAGGAGTCGCTCCTTGTCCGTGCCCTCTTTGCACCGGTGATCACTCCTCGTCCTCGTCCCCGGACGTTACATCACACGTTCATTTTTTTAATTATTTTTTTGTATTTACATTATGTATCCAGTTTAATTTTAATTTAGATTATGTTTCATTAATAGTATTTGTTATTATGGATATTTATTTTTCAAATTATAAAATATTTTTAAAATTTTTCTCTTTTTGAAATATGTTGATAAACCTCTGAATATCATAGGGATTCAAAATTCCTATTGGAAATGTGAAATAGGAACCCATAAGGGAGATTGAGTTAAGGATGAGAGACAAAATTCTAAACAATGATGGAAGGTGTGGAACATGTTTTCTTTGTCATGGATACTCATTGTCCTCCCTATAAGTGGTTTATGATATAGTAAAATTATTCATTTATTCTTTTTCTTTATTCAATAATTTCAACTTTCAAAACGTGTAAAATTTTTATAAAATTGGTTTTTTATTGTTAATTATAGGTTATCTATCGAGATTTTTTCAACCTTATAAACATGATATTCAAAATAAGATATGAAATATAATGGCATATTTATATTTTGTCCACTTATTTAATTATTTAAATATTAACTTACTTTGAAGATAAAGTTATATACTCAAATTTTGATAAGATATATTTAAATAAATTATCATTTATCTTTTATAATGATTAACAAATTATTTTTTATTATCCCCCGTGCATCACATGGGTCCAACAACTAGTTTATTTAATAAAACAAACGTATTTTAATTTGAATAGATTTTGTCATTAGAATTGATAATTCTGAATGCAGCATTTTATAGGTTTCAAATATATTCCGTAAATATATTTTATGGAGATATTTTTATAAACTTGTTTAGCAGGGATCGATGCAAATCATATATATATATATATCTGTGTGTGTATGTGTGTCTTTTATTATTCAATAATAAATATAATATTATTATCATAAATTTAATTTTGAAAATATATTTTGAAATCAGACAAACAAAACATATTTCCATTATTTTCACTTTTTGAAAATTGGATTTGTTTTATAAACCAAACACATTTCCTGATTTTAATATGAAAATGAAAATATTTTTTAGAAAATGAAAACAAGATATGGAATAGGAAATATTTTCGCAAACCAAATGTGCTCCTAACTATTTAGGTTGTTATTTTCATCTTTATGCAATATGCGCTTTATCTTAATTGTTATATATGAAGTATTCCTTTTTAATAATAGCCAAATCTCTTAATCATTTTGCTCCTAATATTTTGAATTTGACATCAATTTGATTTTAATGAAAGTTTTAACACCAATTTAGTTTTAACATTTTTAATTTCAATGACAATTTAGTTATTTTGTTAGATTTTTACTTTAATATAATAACTAAATTGATATCGAAATAAAGAATACTGGGACTAATTAATATTAAAACTAAAATTGTTAACACTAAATTAACAATATTTTGCTACTAGTTTACAACCTTTCATAATATGCGTTTATAATTTTTTAACACCAATTTTCAACAATAACAGCAAATTTTAGCCTGTAGCAGTGCCATTTCTTAATTCGTTTTGTTGCTGAAAAAATTGAAAAAAAAATCATCTATGTCTTGGGACATAAACTACAAACACATGAAAAATCATATGGAATGTGTTTAGTCTTCATGCGTAAGGATTAGTTTTATGTGCTACCAATAGATCTTGATTCTTCTTCTTCTTCTTCTTCCTCCTGTGAATGATGAAGAACGAAAGAGAGAGAAACATGATAAAGAGAGAGAGAGAGAGAGAGAATGAACGCTTTGGTGAGTGAGTGAGAGAAACAAGAAAAATAGAGTAAATAAGTCCTGAAAGGAAGGAATAACGTTGCTTTTTCTTCTTCTTTCTTATGTGAATGATGAAGAATGAGATAGAGAACCTGATAAAGAGAGAAAAAAAAATGAAAGTTTTGGTAAGTGAGAGAGAAACAGTAAAGAGAGAATGAACATATTGAAAAGACATTACTTTTTCTTTTATTTTCTTTTTCCACTTTACCCCTATGTAGTCATACAGTTCTCATACACTTGTTTTTTCATGTAACATGGTGTAAGTATTTGGTGGAAGTGTGGTGGTAAACATGCATCATTCCTCATTGATGAAACCTAATGTGAAAAAATCATTAAGAAGATGTAATGAGAAAACATTCATGTGCTCATTATTACATTTAATAAATTCTATTGAAATTATCTAACAGGCCAAACGGCTATATGATTACATTTTCAGTCGGCCTCATATGGCCAATGTACATTTCCTGTCGGCCTCAGATTGCCAATTCACTTTACTTTTCATGTTAGTCTCAGATTGCCACTTACATTTTCAGTCGGCCTCAGATTGCCATTTTCTTTCATGTCACCCTTAGATCGCCATTTCACTTTTCCCTCATCCTCAGATTATTCTTTTATATGTACATATTATCTCAAAGTGTCATTTTTCTGATTAGTCTTTTAACATTTCTTTTAAGTTGTGAATTTGGGTCAAATTGGTTAGCTATTATTCTTTGAGTGATTCATGCATAGTTGATTTTTGAACAGCATCATCTCATGTGACTTTACTTGAAAGTTTATGTCATTTTTGCTTCGGATTTAGATTTCATTGCATTGCCGAACAAAATCGATGTTCATGTCTTTACTCATTCCTTATGAAGACAATATTTAAAATTCAAATTTTTATATTTTCTTATAAGAAATGAGTAAAGAGGGGCAACTGTGAACACCCGATTTTATTAGGCTTATAAGATAAAAATTCAAAAATCAGCATATTTTTAGAATTTAACCCATTCATAGAATCATGTTGTTAGTTTAATTTTGTTAAATGAAATTGTAAACCGTTTCAAATTTTGTCTATAGTTCTTTATTGCAAACCATTTCAAATTCAATTAAGACCCTACTTTTAGGTTCTTTTCCAGTTTTTATTTCATGTCCATTTCAACCAAAAAAAATAAAATAATAATAATAATAATAAAAGGCCCATTCTATGGTGGCCCATCTCAATTCTTAAAAAGAAAAAAGTAAAAAATGAAAAAATAAAAAAGGAGAGAACATCACGGCTTCACGGGATTTTGTTTCTTTGTTTCACGTGAACTAGAAAGAAAAAAGTTAAAAAGAAAAGTGGATGGACAATGATGGTGTCTTCTCCATCATTTGCAAAATGAGAATTTTCTTCGAGGATGAGCTGGGATGAGAGGGAAGCCAACCTGTAAAATGGGATAACCAAGAAATCACGAGGGAAGAACTTTTCCAGTTTAAAAAGGGGATTGATTCTTGATTTTATGGAGGCTGGGAAGTGCTAGTCACATTTTTTTGAGCTCTTTGCAACAATCAGAAAGAAGAATCAAGATCAAACAGAGATAGGTACAGATAAAATTTTGAAATTTTTTTGTTCATTTCTTCGAATACCAACATTAGCATCAAAACCAAAAATTCACTCCTTTGTACCAAAATAACCAAAGAAAGCCAAGATCAAGCCTAATCACAGTCCAAAACCATAACTCGAGTTAGATCCGATCATTATCAAAATACATGCTCAAGCATATCAGTTCCATTCCACAACCATAAACTCAATCCATAGTTTATAGATAAAAAAAAAAAACAAAAATTGTCTAGATACATACAAATAATACAAAGAAAAGTTGAGAAAATAGAGAAAGGGGTGGCGGTTTCCACCTCATGGCAGCCATTTTGACAGCTGATTATTTTTCCTTGCTGTCTCGGTGACACAGCCGCATATCACCTCCATAGTCGCAGCAGTCTTCGAGCCCAGCCACCATGCGCGGGCCACGGCCAGGCGGCGCTCCTCTTCCCCAGCCGCTGCGCTCTCCTTCCCTGCACAACAGCTAAAACTGTGACTTCTCCCTTTTTCGCATCTGATGTTGCGATCTACACTGTCTCCTGCTGCTGTGATTTCCATTCGCGGACTGCTTTCTCTCCATGTCACTACATGATTCCTTCCCCAACCGCCGTGTGATCGCAGTTAGTAGCCTCCCATCACTGCCGCGATCGCAATTCCCCCTCTATGCCCCATCACTGTGCGCTCATCATGGTAAAATAGCCCACTGTTATGTAAGGATGCAAGCTGCCTCCTTTCCTCCTCAGCTGGCCTCCACTAGTCGCGGCCTCTCTCTCCTTCGTCCCCTTGGCCGCGGCTCACACAAACTCTCACAGGCACAATATCTCTCATCCTCTCTTTCCCTTGTAGTTTCCAGAACCTCATCCTTCCTTTCCCTCTTTTCTTTAATCTATGATTACTTTCTCTTTAATGCTATCTGAGTGCTACCCACTTGCTTGCCAGATACTTAGAATAAAAAAGGAAGAGTCTAGATTAGGGAGGAAGAGAACCGTAGGCATAAAAACAAATTTTGTAGTTTGTGTTGGTCTCTTTGACAATGCTTGAGCCCCACAATGAATAAGAATTTGAAAGAATGGGCCATAATTTTTAATAAGATCAATTTCATGAGTATTACGTTTCATTTCCTAGTTCGAAATCAGATTGTTTTTTTTAGGCTTCTACGTTTTTGTAAATAAAAAAAAAAAAAGAAGAAGAAAAAGAAATGTGAGGCCAGTATGAAAGAGAAAGGGAGTTGTGGAGTTAATGAAATTAGTTTTAGGTAAAATTAGTAAATTTAAATTTTGTTCTATTTATCTATTTATTTAGTTTTTGGGTCAAGAAAATGTTATTAGATCAGATTATAGGCTTATTCATTTGGGTTAGGTTTGCTTGTTTAGTATATTTTTATTTTTATTTTTGGGTCCTTTTTGTTTGGGTTTAGTTTTTTTTTTCTCTTAGTTTTGGGTTTAGAATAATTTGGGTCAAAGAACAAATAAATGAAAAAGAAGAGATTTCATTTAATTTGAACTTAAAAATGATTTTTCAATGGGAAAAGTAAGTTTTTTTTAGGTTAAAAATGAATTCTTGAGTGTTTTGTTTAATTTATCTTTGACTGAAATTTTTTTAGTAAATTTGATTTTGATAATAGGATTAATTAAGCCGTGACGGTTTGTTAATTCTAAATTCAAAGAATATTTTAGCTGTGACAGCTTAATACTCTAAAAATTATAAAAACAAAATAATAAAAATAAAAATAAAAATCAATCAACACATTCTCTATTCTATTTTTATTTATTTTCTTTTAACTAAAATCCATCCAATACAGAATCATTTTCTAAAGAACTACGTGACTTTGAATTCCTCATCGCACCAGAGGATACATAGGAGCAGGTGATTCCTGTCAAGTCAAAATTATATTTTGTTATTTCATTTTTTATTTGTAAATATTTATTATTATTTCTGTTTATTTATAAATATTTATTGTCTTTTATTATTATGTGTTATTTCAATTTCAGCTAATAACTAAATTATTTTAAATGAGGATGTTAATTTAGCCGTGACGGCTTATTAACTCATTTAAATATCTGAGCTGTGACAGCTTGATATTTTAAATTTTCAAACAAAAATTAGATTTTTATAATTTGTATTACTTGTAAATATTTTCTTTAATATCTTTTTATTCTTTAAATTTTAAATTAATCAATTATTTGTTAAATATTTTATTTTGAATAAAATGTTAATTTAGCCGAGACGGTTTGTTAACTGAACATTTTGGACATCTAAGTTGTGACAGTTTGATGTTTCAAAATTTTTAAGCTAAAATTAAATTTTATGATATTATTTTATTCTGTTTTGCATGTAAATATTTTTGTTCATTATTATTATTATTGTTGCAAATATTTATTTATTTATTTATTTATTATTATTATTATCCTCCTCTTTCTTTATTATTTTAATTTAAGTTGATCATTGAAATGTATATACTTTATTTCAAATAAAGATGTTAATTTAGCTGTGACGGCTTGTTAACTCAATATTACGGATACCTGAGCTGTGACAGTTTGGTACTCCGAAATTTTCTTATTCTAAAAAGATTTTCTTTTATAATTTTCGTAAAATAAAAGCATAAAAAAAATATATTTTGAAAAGGTTATTAATAATTTGCACAATTAATTAAGGTACCGTCTAAAGACGGGTGTATTAGGGGTGCTGTAGGATTAAGTTCCTATCCTTCCCTAAGCATAACCGACTCCCGAGCTTAGATCTGTTTCAAAGATCATTTTAAATTAAACGGGTTTTTCCATAATTTTCCCAATTAAATAAAAATTTGGTGGCGACTCCATTTCAATCAAAAAATCATTTTTTCGTCGTCCCGTCGCGATCCCGGTTGCGACACGAAGTGTAGCAGGTTACTCAAAAACTAGCAGGTACATACATAATAGCTTTATCTTTCCTTTTCTCAAAAACTATCAATTAAGAATTGCTTCTCATATATGGAATAGAGCAACAAAAGCTCATATAACGCTAATCTCTATGTTAAAATTAAAGTTACTAGTTTAATTATTCATTCTGACCCCATTTATTTATTGGTTTAGCTCGAGTACACGTCTTTGAAAAAAAGGTTACAGAAACCAATTTTTACAATGTTAACAATCTTTAATTTTTGAATAAATGTTTTTCCTTCTTTCAAGTTTCGTTCCTAGCCAACTTGCAGCATATTACTATTCCAATGTATCATATCTGATTCTCGTTCATGATATGCCATGCAATGGCATGCATATATGAAATTGTAATATTCTCCCCATTTAGGGATGTTCTTTTACTTTAAAAAAAAATGCTTGTGATTGAAAAGTCATTACTATTGCACAGTGCTCACTTGCTATGATTTTTTAGCCTACTATTAGTTAATTAAATTTAACTCAGAAAATAGTAGATAAAGTTCTCTAGGTATAGTAAAACCAACTTCATCTTGTATACATAGGTAAACATGAACCAAACTAAGCTAATTTTATTGGGTTCTTAGTTGTCTTTCTTAATGATTTGGGTTTCGCTACATGGATGAGTTGTGTAATGATTTTATTCGCAAGGAATATATATACTCCATTGTTTTCACATTCAAAATAATGAATTTTTTTTGGACATTATTCTCTTACTATATAAGGAATTCAGTCACTATCGCAAATGCGACTAGATCAGTTGGTAGGCTTTGTTTCAATTCACACTGAGATCAATGTATTTAGTTAAGAGATAAAATTAGAAAAATAAAAAAAATTTCATAAATGACTTTATGTATAAAATTGTATATAAAACTCATCTAGAGACAAATCTACATTGGCAATGGTGGGGACGTATGCCTCCATAAAAATTGTAATATTTTATTAATATTTATATAAATATAGATATTTTTGCCCCAATTATTTAGTTGAATTTGACCTCATACTAAGTTTAAATGAGACAAAATAGCAAGATAAAACACACTTAATTACTTTTTATATTGATATATTTCTTTTGCCTCTAATACTAAAATTTCTAGATCCTTTACTAAATTCATCCATGAAAATTTATCCTCCATTTTTATCCCATAACTAAACATATCCTTAAATTAATTCTTTTATGATATATGATATATGGATTTGATTTTAGCTTCTTTGGTTTGATTATTATCTACTTTTCATAGCAACTGCAAGTGGTGTGTATAATAATTAAGAGAAATTGAGTAGATTAAAGATTCATTTACAAATGTTTGACCTTCTTAAAAGACGATTATTGATATTAAATTATTAATACAATATTAAATAGGTTTTGAGTTTAATTACTATGTACTGATAGTGTAATTATTTTTATACTGTCAGACAATGATAAACTAACACGTGGTCCATTTTCAAATTAAATCCAATCCAAATTTTAAAAAATTACATAGTGGGGATGGGTTGTTAATACCTTATTGGTTGATGGTGCAAAATATTTTTCCATTGTCACAGTATGGTAATTTATTACATAGTTTTGTTTTTTAGAAAATTACACTAATTTTTCTTGAGAGTTTAATCCAATTAAACTCACCATTCCTCTATTTTACAAAATTTCATTGACATCTCTTACATATATTAATTTCTTAATTTAAGTAAAAAAGATAACATCTGATGTGTACACGATTATTAGTTACAAAAAATTATAATATTTTGACAATATTTTACATATATTGACCAAAATACCTCTCCCTTTATCATAAGTTATAATTATAAGTTTCACCTTCATGTGATAAAAAGATATTTTATTCAATCAATATATCAAATATTATCAAAATATTATAATTTTATTATTAATAATTATGTATATGTCATATATTATTTTTTTATCACTTAAATTAATAAACTAGTATTTGCATGGGAGGTAAGTGTAATTTTAATGAACCTAACTTAGGGGCAGTTATTGATAGTTTTACAAAATATAAAGATGCCAAATATAATTGTACAAAACTTACGAGGGTACTAATATAATTTTCTTTTCTTTTTCGATAATTTATACGGTACATCCCCAAAAGAATGGAGGCACACGGCAAACCAGAATATGAAGAATGTGAATACAAAAACAAGCTCCCTATGCCCATTAGCCGCACACACCTACACAAAGGAATTGTAGTGCACAGCATTATGAGAAAACATCATTAAATAGTTAGGATAATTGAGACATCCACTCTATTAATACTAGATGTGATAGTGAATTCCATTTTTTCCACCAATTCATCATATTAAATAGTAATGCATCTACTTTTGAGTGTTAAAATGACAATGCTCCGTAGTAAGATTCAGATATATACGCTTTTTTCAATTTCACTTGTTGATTATTAAAAATCTGTCTTTATTCCTTGCTTTTTCCGCGACGTGATTACAACAAATTTGCAATTCATTGCAGATGTGCTGCTCGCTTTTGATGTGGAATGAAATCATCATGGGTTGATGCAAGTGCAAGAATGAAGATAAACGTAGTATTGGACTTTGAAATAAATATATTTGGTTATCTCATACATCATATGTATGGGCCGGGCTGTGAAATACAGACTGTTTGAAGAAAGTTAATTTCATGGTGTTTTATGAGTTTAATTTTTATGTATTAATAGTATAATCTAATTATTTAAATATATAATATTATATTAGTAAAGATAATTAATTTTTACACTCACCACTATTTGAAAATTAAATTCATACAAATGAAATAATTTGATTCGATGATAATATAAAAATATTTTATATTGTCAGTGTATTAAAATTAAACTCTATCTTTGATTACATAATAATATTTCTCCTTGATGATATAATTTCTCTTTCCTTTTTCATTTGTTTTCTAGTTGGATGATATATCTTGCATATGTGATGTAAATTCTAGTGAGTGGTATATACAATTTGAATTTTCTACGTTAATAAAATCCGGATACAAAATACCACAACAATGTTCTTAGTTTAATTATATGGGTAGTGTTATTCAAATATTTAAAAACTATATATTCATTGGGACACTCACTTAATAACAATTGAATGTGATACCATGAATGGAGTGTGTGAGATTCACTGTGACACTTAATAATTGTTAAGTGTGTATAACAATTGAACGTGATGTCATGAATGGAGTGTGTGAGATTCACTATCACACTTAATAATTATTAAGTTTGTATCCTAATAGACACATTTTTTTGAATCTTCGAATAATATTTTTGTTGTTTATGTTTGATCTTGTTCATACACTTCAACGTACGACTCTGCTCCACCAAAATCCCACGCAATCACTGAAGACTATAATTGTCGAAAATCCAAATCCAAATTTCTTCTGAGTGTATATTGTCCTCAAGGGGAGGATCCATGTAGCAAGTGTTAGAGGCTCGTGTCCCCACTGCACAACATATATGGAAAGCTATGAAGGGGTTATTTTCACTCGATTTTAGCTATTGTTACTTTTATTTACTTGTATTTTATTCAACTTTTCTAATCTACCCTTTTTATATCTTTCATGGTTAAGTCAATAGTTTATCAATACATCTAATATTATTAAAACTAAATATTATTAATCTTTTAAAAGAATTTTTTTAATACATCATTACATTTCGCTTCTGTGGTTTTTTAATTTTTAAAAAATCAAAATTGATTATTCCACTAAACATAATAACATATACATTTTCTATTTTAATATTTTATAAGTATCATTAAAAATGAAAATAAGTTTACTTTTTTTTTATGACATACAGGCACTAATTGTCCAGCTTAATAAATTTTTTATTAACGTAATAAAGTATTAACTAAAAAACATAGTTTGTTACTAAATTTTAATTTTAATTAACATTCACCGTTAATATAAAATATCACATTATTTTTAAAGTATAGTGTTTTAAAGTAAATTTTTTAAAAGTTAAAAAAGAATTACTATAAAATGTAAATACAATATTTTTTGAGAAGCAATAGTTTCTATCTTATGGAAAAAAATATTTTTTTAATTTATAAAATTAAAACGATGTCTGAAATCAAATAAAGATATTTTAATTTTACATATAAACATAAATTAATATTTTCAAATGTGAAATATCTTTTACTTCGATAAAAGATCTTTGTAAAAAAATTATTTTAAAAAGACTAAAATCTTAACTTGGCCCCTCTAATTTATAGTGGGAGACAAATTAGTCCTTTAGATTTAGAAAATCTTAGACTAATCCCTCAAATTTCACAAATAGGGACAAATTAATCCCTTTGTAAAATTGTTATTTGAGTTATATATATCTTGTTAATTTATTTACATGTATTATTAATTTTCATAGTGAGTCCTAAATTATCTCACTCCTCATATATTAGAAGTCGTTTAGATCTTCTCCTTCATATTCTCTCTCACCACAGTTCTCTACTCAAGAAAAATTTTGACTTTAAGATATGATTTATTCTGCACAAAATAGAGGAGTGAAGCAAATTAAGATCTATTGTGAAAATTAACAGTAGACGTAAGCAAATTTATAAAACACGGGGACATTTTTGGTTAATAATTTAGATGATAATTTGACAGAGAGATTAACTTATTCCCATTTGTGTAAATTTGAGGGACTAATTTATCCCTTGCTATAAATCTGAGGGGCTAAATGGAAATTTAGTCTTTTAGAAAAGATCTTTTTTTAGAAGAGGATCCAAACTAGCCCTTAATTATTAAAGTAAGTGAAAACAATTAATTATACTAACAATGTGTTTGATTGGGGGTAAAAATTATGTTAAAATTTTCATGAATAATGGGTCCCAAGTGTAAATTTATACATGAAACCCACCTTTTTTTACTCTCAAATCAAACATACACTAAGAATAGTATTGATAAAGAATAATCAATATTTTGAAAAAAAATTCAAAAATTTGACAAATGAAGTAAAATAGAATGAATATTTAAATTGAAAATACTATAAGTATGGTATTTAGCTCAAAGAATAGGAACCTTTATTCCCTCATAATCGTAAGTGAGGAATGTGAGATAGATTGTTTAGATAATAAGAGGATAAGGATCCGTCTAACATTGAAACTATGAATGACAATGTAAATTTTCATGTGAACTCCAATAGACACAACACAACAAGATTGATTGATGAAGCTACAAGGGAAATGACAAGATATCGTGACCAAATTACAAATTAGATATGACTACAAGAAAATCATAGCGTATAAATGGATTGATAAATATAAATTGCACTAAGTTGTATAAAAACCATTTTTAAAATAGGAAGTTATGTTAAGATTTTATTTATTATGTATAAAAATACTATCTATAAAACACATTATTATGTTAAAATTTGTCATTTATAGTAATGTAATTTGTCAAATAATTTTTCATTTTATTAATTTTAAAAGTTGTTTTTATAAAAAATTATCCAAACAAATTTTTTATTTTTCACCATTATAAAATTATTTTTAGAGTTAAATTACCAAACAGATTTTTATGTTCTTTTATTTTTAAAAATTAAACTTAAACTTATTTTTTAAAACAATTTTAAAAAATTTAAGAATAAAAGCCTAATGAAATTCACATTTCACTTTGTCAGATTCTCGCGCAGCAGTGGAGCACGGAGATTCAGACGAAAGGGCACGACAACGGCGTTGAGTAGTTGTCGCCACAATGGAAGGCTATATCAAGGATTTGCAACATTTCTAGGATGATATGGACGTTGGTGAATCTATGATTGATTGAGTTAGATCATGTGAGGTGGTGGCTAAGAGTGTGAAAGATAGTGATCACTTAAATATGTATTAAGTTTTTCTGGTAATTTTATATATATATATATATATATATATATATATATATATATGAGGGTTGCTCACATGAGAGCGCTGCTTTATAATAAGAGATGGGAGGAGAATATATTGCTCACATGAGAGCGCTGCTTTATAATAAGAGATGGGAGGAGAATATACTGACCATTGGATTAAAAAGAAAGGTCAGGATTAAAATGCCGCTTTAATGACTCACGTGAGCGCTTCTTTGTCCTTTGACTTCTCTCTCTTGTGTTTCTCAGCCCTAGTCTCAATTGCATAGGCTAATTTACTCTCTCTTTCTCTCTCTCGTGCTGCGGCACCTCTCTCTTTTTTCCTTTTAACCTATTTGATTATTAGCAACAAATACTAAAGTTTGAGCCACAGTCCACCGCCACTAGCACAGGCCTTTTGTGTTCTGTAACACCCACCAATTTTTCACTCTAAATTGGCGTCACCAATACTGTTGAACATTATAAGAGCCACTCATGTGAGCAACCCTTTATATATATATATATATATATATATGAAGAATTTGATATTTTTTAGCCATTAACTACTAGGTTATTAGCTATTATCTGCTGCTAAACCTTTTAGTATAGGCTTTGCATATTGTGTACAAATTATCATGTCATTTTATGTGTTGGACCTGCTTTATACTATTTAGCTTAACTATAAATGTAATTTTACTTAGTATTTTTTTAATATAATATATGGAGATGATTACATTCTATTCCCTTAACATTATATCATGTACAATTTATATCTTGACTTTTCAAAATATATATTATGACATCTTGAACTTTCCAAACTGTATAAAAAATGACGACTTTTCAAATAGTGCAAAACTTTAGATCATAGCAGATTATTAGGTTGCACACAATAAAAAAAAATCAAAGAGTTAAATCCACATGAGATTTTACAAATAAGGTGTCGAGTTGCATAAATTAAAAATACGAAGGGGTTAAGTATACCTAAATCATACCGTCATCAATTGTCAAAATTATGTTGAGAGGTGTTTTACACTATTTGAAAAGTTTATGATGTTTTTTGTGGGGTTTGTTGAACAACAAATTTTAAATATTTTTATTTATATCGTAGCATTTTAATTTATTTAAATATATTAAGTCTTCTCATTTTTAGTAGTTGATAACAATTAATTAAAGAATAATTAATAAATAATTCTTCTAAAAATAATTAATAAATAGTTAAAATCGGATAATCACTACTATAAAAAAGAATTATAATCACTCCATCCGTCAGGATGGGTTCAAAATCTAGCTATAATAAAATCATAGCCCACCATCAATACTCCTTGTCATGTGTCCACCACCACCACACAAAAATGGACCAAATAAACCATGAATTCATCATGTTGTCTGACAACTCCTCTATTTTCAAACATCTCACCTCACCTAGTTTTCTTCCACGACCTTTCCACATCCACCTTATTTATTAAGTTTAACTCTTTATACTCTCAGATTGTAGTACACGAGGGCTCAGTTCGGTCAGAAGGAAAGGTGAAAGAAGGAGAGGGAGAGGAAGGAAATTGAAAGGAAGATTACTTTTCTATGTTTTACAACTAAAACATAGGAGCAAAAAATATGTGGAACCTGCTAAAATATTTTCTTTCTACTAGACAGAAAACTGAAAGGGGAAGGTCCAAAAACTCTCGATTAAAAAATTCTTAATGTTGATACATTGTAAGTATAAATAATTTTTATATTGTCATTCAATTTTATTCTATCATATAAATAAATATAGTTTTACAACTACTTCAAAAGTTATGTAAATTAGATAATTAAATTTGATAATAGTGTAAAATATTTTTTATATTGTCAATACATACAAATTAAATCCATTAAAAATAATTAATTTTTATATTTGATATTTATTAATATTGCATTAATTTCTTTGTTGCACTAATTTTGTACATGACCACGTACTTTTGTTAAATTATCTTAAAATAATAAGGGTTAAATTGTCATTTGATATCAATATATTTTTCTTTCCTCTCACTTTGTCACTCAAACAAACCAAAAAATTAATTCTTCTTTCATTTTCTTTCCTCTCATTTTTCTTTTATCCAAATATACTAGTGAAAATGAATTTATACTCAATTTTTTCCTTTCATTTTCTTTCTTTTGTTAAACACACCTGAAATGAATTTATTTAGAGATGAAATAAAAATACAATATTAAATGAACTAATGGTTACTATATGAAAAACGTGGGCGTCACTTTATTATACTTGTAACTTTTCTTTTTTCTCTTGGAGACAATATAATTATGATTATGACTTGTGTAAGTAAATTCTACGAAGACCAACAACTCCAAGTCTTTGCAAAATTTCATTTTGAAAATTCTCCGAAGTCTCACGATTTAGGTTTGTCATTTTCATCTTTTTGCGCTATGCGCTTTGTCTTAATTATTATATATGAAGCATTCCTTTTTAATAATAACCAACGCTTAATCATTTTGGGCATAGCGTTTTTAATTTGACATAGTTCTAATAAAATTTTTAATATCAATTTAATCATAATATTTTTAATTTAGAAGACAATTTACTTATTTTGTTAAATTTTAACTTTGACAAAATGACTAAATTGATATCAAAATAAAAAAATATTAAGACTAAATTAATGTCAAAACTAAAAATGTTAACACTAAATTAATGTCAAAAAATTTATTAGAATCAAATTAATATTAAAAATTTTATTAGGATCAAATTAATATCAACTTGAAAATATTACAAGGAAAATGGTTATTTACTCACTGTTAAAAGACTCAATTTGGGACACCATTGCACAAAAGTGCTGGAAAATTGCAATGCATTTATACAGCACCCATTTTTTTAAAAACTTTTACCTTTTTTTATCTTTTTATCTGTTAGTGTAAATTTATACATCTAATCATTAATACTCAATATAATATCTCTTATTTTCCTACTAAATATTATTCTTGATGTAGTATTACATATTTTGAGCTTATTTTTATTAATTTACTGTCTTACATTAAACAATTAATATATATATATATATATTAGCTTTTTAATATGTTCTTTAAAATAGATATTAATGTAAACTTATCAAGTAAGACAAATAAAATATCTAACTCTAGTATATGAATTAAAACTGTTCTTAGACAAATTATTTTACGAAAAACGAGACCTGCTCTCAAATTAACTAAACAATTAAAGAAACAATGATATGCTAGAGTATAAGAGGCATTTGGTGTAGAAACACCGAAATTCACATTTCACTTTGTCGCATTCTTGCGTAACAGCGCAACAGTGGAGCAACGGGGATTTAGGCGAAAGGGCACAAGAAGCGGCGTTGAGGAGTTGCCGCCGTAATGGATGGCTAAGGATTTGCAACATTTCTGGGATGACATGGACATCGGTGAATCTTTGATTCATTGAATTAGATCATGTGAGGTGGTGGCGAAGAGAGTGAAAGATAGTGATCACTTACATATGTATTAAGTTTTTTTTTTGGTATTTTTTATATATGGGAGAATTTGATATTTTTTAGCTATTAACTATTAGGTTATTAGCTATTATCTGTTGCCAAGCCTTTTAGTATAGGCTTTGCATATTGTGTACACTTGGTCATGTCATTTGATGTGTTGGACCTATTTTATATTACTTAGCTTAACTACAAATGTTCATTTTACTTAGTATTTAATTTTTAAAATAATATAGGGAGATAATTGCATCTTATCCCTTAAATTTTAGATCATGTACAGTTTATATGTTGATTTTTCAAAACATGCATTGTGCTACCTTTAACTTTTCAAATAGTACAAAAAATGCTGATCTTTTAAATAGTATAAAATTTTAGGTCATATTTTATTATTAGGTTGCACACAATAAAAATATCAGAGGGTTAAATGCATATAAGATTTCACAAATAAAGTGTGGAGTTACACAAATTAAAAATATTAGGGGATTAAGTGAACATAAATCATATCTCTATTAGTTTCTAAAATTATGCTGAAGGGTGTTCTGTACTGTTTAAAAAGTTTAAGGTGTTTTTACAGGCTTTGTTAATTGTAAAATTTTAAATATTTTTATTAATGTCATAGCATTTTAATTTATTTAAATATATTAAGTCCTCTCATTTTTAGTAGCTGATAACAATTAATAAATAATTAATAAATAATTCTTCTAAAAAATAATTAGGGATAAATGTATTTTATCGCTTTGAAATTTAGGTCATGTGCAATTTACCCCCTGACTTTTTACAATGTCCATCGCGACACCTTGAAATTTTCAAATTGTGCAAAACACTCCTCAGTATAATTTTGGCAACTAATAAATGTAAGATTTATGTGCATTTAATCCCTTGAAGTTTATAATTTGTGCAACCTGACCCCTTATCCTTGAATACTATGTGCAAGTAATCCCCTGATTCTTTCATTGTGTGCAACCCGACACCCTGCTATAACTTAAATATTTTGGGGGAGTTTGTTACACAATTTGACAAATTTCAGGTGTCGTAATCCACTATTTGAAAAATAAGGGTTTTTTTCATATTTTAAAAAATTTAGAATATCGTAATACACATTTTAAAAAATCAGAATTTGAATTGTACATAACTTTAAAACCTAAATAATCAATAAATAGTTAAATTCAGACAACCATTGCTATAAAAAAGAATTATAATCACCCCATCCATTAGGATGGGTCCAAAATCTAGTTATAATAAAATCATATAGCTCACCATCGCCACCACTACACAAAAATGGACCAAAATAAACCATGAGTTCATCATGTTGTCTGCCAACCACCATATACTCCTGTATTTTCAAACATCTCACCTCACCTAGTTGTCTTCCACTACCTTTATTTCCACATCCACCTTATTTATTAAGTTTAATTCCTTGTACTCTCAGATTGTGATACACGAAGGCTCAATTTGGTCAGAAGGAAAGGTGAATGAAGGAGAAAGAGGAAGGAAATTGGAAGGAAGATTACTTTTCTGTTTGATTAGAAGGAAAATATGAAGGGAAAGATGGAATAGTAGCAAAAAATTATGTGGAACCTACTAAAATATTTTCTTTCTACTAGACAGAAAACAGAAAGGGGAAAGTCCAAAAACTCTCGATTAAAAAATTCTTAATATTGATATATCGTAAGTATAAATAATTTTTATATTATCATTCAATTTTATTCATTCACATAAATACATATGGTTATACAATTATTTTAAAAGTCATATAAATAAAATAATATAATTGGATGATAGTATAAAATATTTTTACATTATCAATATATACAAATTAAATATATTAAAAATAATTTGATGTTTATTAATATTGCATTAATTTCTTTGTTCCACTAAGTTTCTACATGATTACGTACTTTTGTTAAATTGTTTTAAAATAATAAGGGTTAAATTGTCATCTAATATCAATATATTTTTCTTTCCTTTCACTTTTTATTCAATTTCTTTCATTTTGCTTTTATCCAAACACAGTAGTAAAAAATAAATTTCTACTCAAATTTTTCCTTTCATTTTCTTTCTTTTGTCAAATACACCTGGAATAAATTTATTTAAGAGATGGAATAAAAATACAATATTAAATGAACTAATGCTTACTATATGATAAATGTGTACATATCTTTATTTTACTTGTAACTTTCTATTTTTCTTTTTTGGCGAGACAAAATGATTATGATTATGACTTGTATGTGTAAGTAAATTCTACGACGACCAACAACTCCAAGTCTTTGCAAAGGCTAATTTTGAAAATTCCACGAAGACTAACGATTTAGGTTTGTCATTTTCATCTTTATTGCGCCACGCGCTTTTCCTTAATTATTATATACGAAGCATTCCTTTTTAATAATAACCAAATCCCTCAATCATTGTGGTTGTAGCTTTTTTTTTTATTAATTTGACATTAACTTAATTTTAATAAAATTTTTAATATCAATTTAGTCATAATATTTTTAATTTTAAAGACTATTTAGTATTTTATTAAATTTTTATTTTGATAAAATAACTAAATTAATGTTAAAAAATATCAAGATTAAATTAATATCAAAACTAAAAATATTAACACTAAATTAATGTCAAAAAAATTTATTAGGATCAAATTGATATTAAAAATTTTATTAAAATCAAATTAATATGTGAATTTTACGTATTTACTCACTATTAAAAGACTCAATTTGCGACACCATTGCACAAAAGAGCTGGTTAATTACCATTGGATAACCATTTTGAGGGCCAAGTTTACTCCATTCACTAATTACATCGTGAGACCCTTTTGTTTTGGAGTATAACCTGGCTCCGGAAGTCCCGGATCCTATGGCTATTTTTTTTTTAATCATATATTCTAGAAATATTTTTTATTAAGCTAAATTAGTAGGCCGGTCCTCTACTTTCACTGCAAGAAAAATATTATTTTCAACGACTCAAACATTAAAAACGATAATAAAAATATTTAAGAAAGATTTATAATTATTTTTTATGATCACTTTATTTCAAAATTATTTTTTGTAATATTTTTGTTAATGTTTTCAATGTTTAAATTATTGAAAATAATTATTTTTCTTATAATATTTTTAAATTTCTATTGAATATTGCAAAATATAATTTTTACATATAGCTGTTGTCCTAACCCTCCTCCCAAAAAATAAAATAAAAATCAGCACTACAATATTAGTTAACCACAAAAAAGTTTGGAAAAGAATAATTTTTTTTAGATAATTAAAACATGCTCAAACTCCACCCCCAAAAGAAAGCAGAGGAGCAAAATAAGGAACAGTACCATTGACAATTTCAAAGTGGCTACCCAAATACAACCCGATTCAAAGACAAAAAAGACAAAACACCTCCCCCCAAGTTTTGCATCCTCTTCAAAGACCTTCAAGTTTGTGTCCGCCAAGGTAATTTTTTTTTTTTTTTTCTGACAGAGGGTATCCCAGCTGGGCCGGACTAATCCCTCTGGTTCCTTGACATAGCCTGTAAACACCAAGGAACATGGCAGCTAGGGGGGCCCCGGGTTAAACGGTACGTTTTCCCCCCTCCCAGGCTCGAACCCAGGACCCTAAAGTCCTGTGTCCACCTCTCCCTGTTTCTTTCACCGCTAGGCTAAGGGGTCATTGGCGTCCGCCAAGGTAATTTAAATGATGAAAATACGTCTAACTGATTACTAAAATAAATTTAATAGAATTAAATTTAATAACCAGTAAAATATAACAATAAAAAATATATGCAAAGTTAGAAAAAATAGACATCAAATTTTAATGTGAAAACTCTCAAGTATTAAAGGAAAAATCACGGGACAGACTTTAAAAAATATTTTACTATGTTCAGAATAATTACAAAATATCATTTTCACACTCTCTACTCCAAAAGGTCAATATAATGTTTCTCGGTGAGAACTTTTCTATTCAAATATTATAATTTTATAGTACCAAAGAGTAATAGAATTAATACACAAAAAAAAATATTTTTGATGTATTGATTCACATCTTACATTCTCTAAAATTTATTCACACTCTATTTTTTTATTCTCATTCTAAAAAATAATACATTCTCTATGTATTTTCTTATCTGTGCACCTCTTATTTGTCCGCTGCTTGTTTGCTGCTTCATCTGGATCAAGTGCCTTTATGTAAACGCGATTTACATATTGGGAGAAAATTTTCTTTGGGCAT
This sequence comes from Dalbergia cultrata, assembly GCA_031216105.1. NCBI lineage: Eukaryota > Viridiplantae > Streptophyta > Magnoliopsida > Fabales > Fabaceae > Dalbergia > Dalbergia cultrata. Next base: position 19,483,002 of record CM062353.1, on the reverse strand, counting down.
CTCAAAATCTCTACACATATACAGTAATTTTTGCAGTTTACGTGTTGAAAAATTCTATCCTCATTCCTGCCCTTTCTATTCTCTCGTTTCACATTGGTGGGGCCATTGGCTGGACCCCACAAATTGAAAAACACCATTGCAAATATCATGACACCACACCACTCCATGTGACTGCAACATTGGTCAAGAATACTTTCCACACGAGCCCGAGATCAATTGATGTAGTGCGATTAATGAATATTAAATATAATTCTTTTTTATATTTAACGTTCAATCCTATTTTTAATTGAAAAATTTAAAATATATATATATATATATATATATATTTTAAATCAGAAAATAATGGATTCTTGAGAAATCATTACAAACTATTTTCTTAAAACAGACATGTCTTTATAAAATAAACGAAAAAAAGGGTATATAAACCAGAGCAATAGTTTAGTAAAACAATCTCGGATTTATTTTGTTCAAAGGTTGTGAGCCTGGATAAATTTATATTATATATTAAAAATGCATAACTTTGTCATACAAATAATAGCACTCTTAATATAATTCGTATATACTGTAATTCTGAGACCCCTGGGTGACCTGAAGCATACTTCTCATCTTGTGCGTGTGAATCAAGCATTATTCAGCTATATATACGTCTTGCTTGTGAGTTGTCATGCAAAGCAATTAAGAGAAGCACTTGTCATAAATCCCTCTTTTCTTTTCTGTTGTTTTGCTTGCTCTTATTTAGATTCATCGAACTGCAGATATTTCAAACCAGAAAAATTATGATGAGCATGTGTTTGTTCAGACTTTTTTATGCACTGCTGTTGCTTGTATTGTATGATGCAGGATCTATCCTCGGACACAACTGGCCAAGTAAGACCAAAGAAGTAAAGTGCATAGAAAAGGAGAGACAAGCACTCCTCAACTTCCAACAAGGCCTTCGTGATCCGTGGGGCGTGTTGTCTACTTGGAGGGACGATCGAAACAATGGAGATTGTTGCAAATGGGAAGGGATTCAATGCAACAATGAAACAGGTCATGTACTCAAGCTTGATCTTCGTGGGTGGGGTGACCATAATTTGCGCAGTAGAGCCAATATCCCTTCATTAATTGACTTGCAAAATCTTGAATATTTGGACCTCAGTGACAATTTCTTTTTGTCGAGTCATATCCCGGAACTCATTGGCTCATTTCCCAAATTGAGATATCTCTATCTCTCATATTCTGGGTTTGTTGGGAGCATTCCTTATCAACTTGGGAATATGTCACGGCTGTGGTATCTTGATATCAGTGGTAATTTTCTTGTTGGAGCAATCCCTCATCAATTGGGGAAGCTTACACAACTAAGATATTTGGATCTGGGCAACAACAATCTTGACGGAGGAATCCCCTATGAATTTGTAAATCTGGGGAACCTGCAGTATCTTGATCTTGGAGGAAAGGATTATCTTGATTATGGAGGAGGTAATTATCTTTCTGGAGCAATTCCTTTTCAGAATGGGAGTCTTCCAAAGTTGCATACTCTCGGGCTCCGTGGTGAGTTTGATCTCAAAATTAAAGATGCAGAGTGGTTGTCTAGTCTCTCATCTTTAATAAATCTTGACTTGAGTTCATTGGATCTTGGCTACTCCCACTATTGGCTTCACATGATCAATAAATGTCTTCCAACTTTAAGATATTTGAGGCTAGCCAATTGTAGCCTTTTGGATTATGATGTTCGATCTCTGTTTGATTCAGATTCCAACTTTTCCAGTTCTATAACCATCCTTGATTTGTCTTATAATATGCTGACATCATCTACACTTCAGTTTTTGTCCAAACGCAGCAATAATCTCCAGGAACTTCATGTTTCAAATAATAATATTGTCTTGTTGTCTCCTCCTTATCCAAACTTCCCTTCTCTTGTGGTCCTTGACATTTCATATAACAATTTGGCATCATCAATATTTCAAGGTAATTTCAACTTCAGCTCCAAATTCAAAGTGCTTAATCTACAAAATTGTGGTCTAATGGATAGGAGTTTTATTGTGCCATATGCTTCCACTATGAATTCTTCATCTTCTCTTGTGGAACTTTATCTCTCCAATAACCTGTTGATGTCATCAGCCATTTTCAACTGGCTTTTTAAATTTGCCACCAATCTTCACACCCTTCATCTTAATAGCAACTTGTTAGAAGGTCCGATTCCAGATGATTTTGGCAAAATGAATTCTCTAGAAGATTTGGACCTCTCCGCTAACAGATTGAAAGGGCAAATTCCAACTTCCTTTGGGAATATTTGCACGTTGCAGACATTATGCTTAAACCATAACAACTTGAGTGGGGACATTTCAAGCTTCTTTCAAAATTCTTCATGGTGCAACAGACACGTACTTCATAAGTTGGACTTGTCAAGCAATCGGATTACCGGAATGCTACCTAAAAGAATTGGATTGCTTTCTAAGTTGGAGCACTTGTCCCTGGATGGGAATTCTTTGGAAGGTAACATCACTGAATTGCATCTCAGCAACTTTTCCAAATTATCATCGTTGGACTTATCATACAATGCATTGTCTCTAAACTTTGTCCCCAACTGGGTTCCTCCGTTCCAATTAACACGCTTGGGGCTAGGATCTTGCAAGTTAGGTGCTAACTTCCCAAGTTGGCTCCAGACTCAAAATCACTTGGAACATCTTGATATTTCTGATGCTGGAATTAATGGCTTTGTACCAGAGTGGTTTTGGAACAACATGCAACATGTTGACGAAGTGTTGAATATGTCTTACAACAATTTCAAAGGAGGAATTCCAAATTTACCAATAAATTTTGCAGATGGAGCATCTATATTGTTAAATTCAAATCATTTTGAGGGTGCAGTTCCACCATTCTTGCTTCGTGCTTCATCTTTGTTTCTCCAAGAAAATAAATTTTCAGATTTGTTACACTTTTGTAACAGTAGCACTACTAGAAGCTTGGGCACTTTGGTTTTAGCAAACAATCAAATGAAAGGACAACTACCAGATTGCTGGGGATGTGCAAACTCATTACTGTTTCTTGATCTGAGCAACAACAGTCTGTCAGGGAAAATTCCACCATCCATGGGCACCCTTGCTAGATTGCAAGCTTTGGTTTTACGAAACAATAGACTGGTTGGAGAACTACCTTCCACTTTAAAGAATTGCACCAATTTAGTGATGTTGGACGTAGGTGAAAATTTGTTGTCCGGCTCAATACCCTCATGGATGGGGAAAAGTATGCAGCAGTTGATAATCTTGAGCATATCTGGGAATCATTTTTCTGGAAATATTCCTATGCATATATGTTATTTAAGGAAAATTCAATTGTTGGATCTTTCAAGGAATAATCTATCAAACAAAATTCCAACATGTTTAAAGAATTTCACTGCAATGTCTGCAAAAAGTGTCAATTCAAGTGACAATCTAAATCGTGTATATTTGTCCGATATCAATCCCATTGAAATATATATTTTGTATGGTTATTATATTGATCTAGATTATAAGCTTAACATTATGCTGATGTGGAAAGGTGTGGAATCTAGGTTCAAGAACCCAGAGTTACTTCTTAATAGCATTGATCTCTCAAGCAATCATTTAATCGGTGAAATTCCAAAAGAGCTTGGATATTTGGTTGGATTAGTTTCTTTGAATTTATCAAGAAATAATTTGAGTGGAATAATTCCTTCAGAGATTGGAAATTTAACTTCATTAGATTTCCTTGAAATGTCAAGAAACCATTTATCTGGCAGAATTCCTCCAACTCTTTCTCAAATTGATCGTCTAGGTGTATTAAACTTGTCATACAATTCCCTCTCTGGAAGAATCCCATTTGGAAGACAGCTGCAGACCTTTGGAGCCTCTAGTTTTGAAGGAAATCTTGATCTTTGCGGTGAACAACTTAACACAAGTTGTCCCGAAGACATGACACCAGTAAAGCCTCAAGAACCAACAACACTTGATAAAGATAATAACTCATCTTTTTATGAAGCATTATATATGAGCATGGGGCTAGGATTTTTCACAGGCTTTTGGGGCTTTTTAGGGCCAATACTGCTTTGGAGACCTTGGAGAATTGCTTATCTCAGGTTCCTGAACAAAATGACAGACTACATATATGTAATGGTAGCAGTGAATATGGCGAAGTGTAGCAAGTCACTCAAAAACTAGCAGGTACGTACATAATAGATTTATCTTTCTTTTTCTTAATTTCATTCCTTGCATTTTAGTTATACAAATTAAGAATTACTTCTCATATATGGAATAAAGAAACAAAAGCTCATATAATGCCAATCTAACTATTAAAATTAAAGTTACTAATTTAATTATTCATCCTGACCCCATTTATTTATTGCTCTAGCTCGAGCACACCTCATGAAAAAAAGGTGATAGAAATCAATTTTTACAGGGTTAACAATCTTTAATTTTCGAATAAATGTTTTTCCTTCTTTCAAGTTTCGTTTCTAGCCAAGTTGCATAACATTTCTATTCCAATTATTTATGTACCGTGTCTGATTCTTGCTCATGATATGTTCCAAGCAATAGCATGCATATATGAAATTGTAATATGGTCTTTGCCTTTTTTTTTTTTTTTTTGCTTGTGGATTTTGTGGCTCTTCGTGTATTCTCCCCATTTATGTGTTTGCACGCGCGCGCGCTTATGAAATTGAAAAATCATTACTATTGAACAGTGCTCACTTGCTATGATTTTTTAGCCTACTATTAGTTAATTAAATTTAACTTCGAAAATAGTAGACAAAGTTCTCTAGGTCTAGTAAAACCAACTTCATCTTGTATAAACCAAATTGCGCTAATTTTATTACGTTCTCACTTGTCTATCTTAATGTTCTGGGTTTCGCTACATGGATAAGTTGTGTAATAATTTTATTCGCAAGGAATATATCTACTCCATTGTTTTCACATTCAAAATAATGAATTGTTTTGGATATTATTCTCTTACTATACAAGGAATTCAGTCACTATCGCAGATGTGATTAGATCATTTGGTAGGCTTTGTTTCAATTCACATGTCAGCATATTTGGTTAAAAGATAAAATTAAAAAATAAATAAATTTATATAAATTCATGTATAAAATTATATATGAAATTCATTCAAAAACATATCGAACATTGGCAATAGTGGGGGTGTATGTGCCCACAAAAATTGTAATATTTAATTAATAATTATATAGATATAGAAATTTTTGCCCTAATTATTTAGTTGAATTTGGCCTTGTACTAATTTTAAATAAGATAAAATAACAAGATAAAACACATTTAATTATTTTTTATAATGATATATTTTTTCTTGCCCCAAAAATTAAAATTTTCTAAATCCATCACTAAACTCATCTTGAAGATTTACCCTCCATTTTTATCCCATAACTAAACATACACTTAAATCAATTCTTTTCTATATATGATATATGGATTTGATTTTAAGTTCTTTGGTTTGATTATGATCTACTTTTCATGCAACTGCAATTGGTGTGTATAATAATTAAGAGAAATTTAGTAGATTAAAGATTCATTTACGAATGTTTGAGCTTCTTGAAAGGTGATTATTGATATTAAATAAATAATACATCACTAAATAGTTTTTGAGTCTAATTACCATGCGCTGATAGTGTAACTATTTTTATATTGTTAGACAATGACAAACTGACACGTGGTCCATTTTCATATTAAATTCAATTCAAATTTTAAAAATTTACACAATGGGGATGGATTGTTATACCTTATTGGTTGATGGTGTAAAATATTTTTACATTGTCATTGTATGGTAATTTTTTTTTTTTTATTGAAGATTACACTAATTTTTCTTGAGATTTTAATGCAATTAAACTCATTATCCCTCTATTTTGCAAAATTACATTGACATCCCCTATATATATTAATTCATTAATTTAAGTGATAAAAAGATAACATGTGATATGTACATGATTATTAGTTACAAAATTATAATATTTTAACAATATTTTATATATATTGACTAAAATACCTCTCTTTTTATCATAGGTTATAATGATAAGTTTTACCTTCATGTGATAAAAAGATATTTTATTCAATCAATATATTAAATATTATCAAAATATTATAATTTTATCATTAATAATTATATATATGTCACATATTATCTTTTTTAGCACTTAAATTAATAAACTATTATTTGTATGGAAGGTGAGTGTAACTTTAATGAACCTAACTTAGAGACATCCAATGATAGTTTTGTAAAATATAGAGGTACCAAATATAATTGTACTAAACTTCATAGGATATTAGTATAATTTTCTTTTTCCTTTTTCGATAATTTATACCGTACATCCCCAAAAGAAGGGAGGCACATGACAAACCAGAATATGAAGAATGTGAAAACAAAACAAGCTCCCTATGCCAATGAGCCGTACACACCTACACAGAAATTATAGTGCACAGCAGTATGAGAAAACATTATTAAATAGTTAGATTCAGATGTTTACGTTTTTTTCAATTTCACTTTATTGTTAAAAATCTGTCTTTATTCCTTGTTTCTTCCGCAACATGATTAAAGCAAATTTGCAATTCATTGCAGATGTGCTGCTCGCTTTTGATGCGGAATATGAAATCATCATGGGTTGATGCAAGTGCGAGAATGAAGATGTATGTAGTATTGGACTTTGAAATAAATATACTTGGTTATCTCATTCACTCATATGTATGGACCGGGCTGTGAAATACGTACTGTTTGGAGAAACTTACTTTCATGGCAGTTTAATCGGCCATTCAATTATATAATAACATATTAGTAAGAGTAGCTAAGCCTCTCACCTATCACTACTTGAAAATTAAAATTATATAAATGAAATAATTTGATTGAATCATAATATAAAAATATTTTATACTGTCAATACATTAAAATTAAATTTATATTTTATTACATATTAATATTTTTTTCCAATGATATTTGTTTTTCTTTTTTTGGTTTTTTTTCCTAGTTGGACGATATATATTTTTCATATGTGATGTGTATGCTAGTGAATGGTATATACAATTTGAAATTTCTTCGTTAATAAAATCCGAATGCTAGATACCACAACAATGTTCTTAGTTTAATTGTATGAGTAGTGTTACTCATACGTCCAGAAGATAGTAATCTATTAAGAATTTAAGATATCTATTTAATAACCATTAGATGTGATACGATGGATAGTGTATGTGAAATTCACTATCATATCCAATGATTTTCAAATGGGTATCCCAATAAACATTTTTTTTTTAAATCTTGGAATAACATTTTTATTATTTATATTTGATCTTGTTCATACACTTCAATATACAACTCTACTCCACCAAAATCCCAAGGAATCACCGAAGACTATAATTGTCGAAAATCCAAATCCAAATCCAAATTTCTTCCAAGTGTATATTGTCCTCATCAGGGGCGGATCCATGTGGCTCATGCCCCCACTGCGAACAAAAAATTTCCTAAAAGTATATATATATTCTACTCCTATTATTTTACTAACTTGACCTCATATTAAGATAAAAGTTATCTGAAATTTTTTTATTGTGCTTATATGTTATTCTTGCTCCTATTACCTAATTTTTCTGGATCTGTCAGTGGTCATGATTAAATTAACTCAATACATCATTGTGGTGTTTTAGAATTTTTCAATTCCAGGCCCAAAAAGCACGGCACTGAAGTGCACAACATACATGAAAAACTAGGAAGGGGTTATTACCACTTTATTTTGACTATTGTCGCTTCCACTTACTCATATTTTATTCAACTTTCCTAATATACACTTTCTGTCCTCTTTCATGATTAAGTCAATAGTTTATTAATGCATCTAATATTATTAAAAACCCAATATTATAAATCTTTTAAAAGAATTTTTTTAATATTTCATTACTTTGCTTCTGTATTTTTTAATTTTTTTAAAAAAATCAAAATTGATTATTTAATAAACACAATAACATATACATTTTCTATAAATATGAAAATATTCTATAAATATCATTAAAAATGAAAACAAGTTTACTTTTTTTATGACATACAGGCACTAATTGCCCAGTTTAATAAAAAAAATTTATTAAAATAATAAACTATTAACTAAAAAAATATTTTGTTACTAAATTTTAATTTTAAATAACATTCATCGTTAATATAAAATATCACATTATTTTTAAAGTATAGTGTTTTATATAGCAATTGACGTGCAATATATCATCAAATATTGGTATAATTGTTTATATGTTAATAGTATATAGTCGGTTAATATGTGATTAATATTAATATAATTTTTTATATTTTTATAGTATATAGTAATTTAATATATGATTAATATTATTATGTTACCTTAATTTAAAAATTAAATTAATAGATTAAAAATTATAAGATATTAATACCACGAATGTTAGTATGCTATGTTTATTTGGTATTAGGTTACATACATTATTTAAAAACTAGATGATTAAATATTGGGCATGTACAATCGTATATATAATATAAATAAATATTTTAATTTCTTATTTTATTTACATAATATTAAAATAAAAGGATAAATTATTATTATATGTAAAAATGTTTAACAAAGCTCATGTGAAGATTAAATAAAATTATTTCAACTTATAAATTGTCTTAAAGATAATTAACAAAAACTTGTGAATAATTATATCTTTTATAGTTAATTATATGAAAAACTAAATTTAATAATTGTGTTTTATTTTTAAAAAGCAATTCACAATATAAAAATCACGAAAACAAAAACAATGGCATATATATTTAAAAAATATTTTATGATTTTTTTTTAATTTGTGACTTCATGATATTGTTTAACCAACAATGGGCTAGAATGAAATAAAATAATCATAGACTAGTAGTTCAATTATTAAAGAGGAAAAAGGACATTTTAGAGAAATAAGATAAAAAATCAACTTAGTCACAGTGACAATAGAGAAATAAGGAGTGACAATAGTCACTCCCTAAGAGGACTTGTGCCACTCTCAGAAATGTTGTTTCTAAGAATGACATTCCCATGCATGACATTTTGAGAACGTTCAGTAAACAAACTAAGCTTCTAGAAATATTATAAATATACCCAGTAATTAATATTCATGTGTTTGATTGTCATTTATAATTCAAAGAATCTTATATAATTTTTTCCAAAATACCACTCATTGTTTTAGTGCCAAAATTAACAATATCAACTAAAATTTAACCATTTTAACTTGAAATTAACAATTTTAACTCAAAAATTAACTATTCTAATTATAAATTAATAATTTTAACTTAAAAAAACCTATTTTAACTAAAAATTAATAAGTTTAACTATAAAATTAACTATTCAAATCAAAACTTAACAATTTTAACTCAAAAATTTACTATTTGAACTAAAAATTAGTTGTTTTAACACAAATTAACAATTTTAACTCAAAAAATACCTATTTTAACTACAAAATTAACTATTCAAATTAAAACTTAACAATTTTGACTTGAAAATTAACTATTTAAACTAAACCTTAACTATTTTAACTAGAAAATTAATAATTTTAACTCTAGAATTAGCTATTCTAACTAAATATTACCAATGTTAACTAAAAAATTAACTATTCTAACTAAAAATTAACATACAAATATAATTTGCTCAAATTAAATTCAAACACAATTTTTTTTAACAATGCTAAATGTATGAATACCAATTTAAACACATAATCCATACATATGTTAAATCTACTACTAAAGTCAAACCCACTATAAGGGACTACCAATTTACACAAAAAATTTTAATTCAAGTCCCATAATTGTTCTAAAATAAGAAACTATGACTCATCAAAGACATCTAAGACAAGTCTAGCCTATCTTTCAATGCCAGTGTGTAAAAGTAGTCGGTTAGAAGAACACATAGCACCTGGAGTTGTGGATTCACTTTCAGGAGCCTAAAAGTGCAATTAACTCAACTTAATTACCAATAAAAGTATGCATGTTAGAAGAGAAAAAGGGGAATGACAATTAATACACACAACTGCATGCAAAAAAATGCAGTAACCGTGCAAAGTATGGCTGAGATTTGACTTAAATAGCATATAGTCATGGTGCTACTTGTCAACATGAGGACATCTCAAAACTCAAATCTGAATTCAACAAGAACGCAATACTTCATTCACTAATTTGGGTATGAAAGTAGCAATTACAACACAAAGCAGAAATCAATAGCAGCATTAAACTCTAGACCAACACAACATAAAGACGTCTTGCCAAGAATTTCTCAATAAGCTTGAAGGAAATTAAGGGGAAAAAGTACTAGTACTATACAAATATTAAATCAAAACTCCATCAAGAATAGAATCCATATAAATCTAATAATAGTATGCTGATAGAGGTAACAGATTGCTTTTCTTGAAGCAGATTGCCAATTCAGGCAGAATTACAACAACAATATTAATGTTGCTTAAACTTGCTAAAAAAAACTTAGAACGAACTATATTGATTAAAGCTTAATGCAAACTTCTCTTTTTCGTGAACAGAGCAAACAACAAAGCATAAACTTATTGCCTCACAATTAGTTTTTTGAAAGTCACGTGGATCATTTTAATTGGGTTTTAATCACAGCCATCCAATTTAATCTAATGGCTAAATATGCTCCCTCTCATCACTCACATAAGGATGTCCCTGTCACTAGATACATCCCATTATATCTAGAGAAAATTACACTAACCTCCTTCAAGATTTAGTATAATTATACTCAACACTTTTGTATTTTACAAAATTATCATTGATCTCTCCTGAGGTTCACTAAAATTACATTGACCTTCTTTGTATATACTAGTTCGTTAATTTAAGTGACAAATAAAGATAACATATAATATATACATAATAATTAATAATGAAATTATAATATTTTAGTAATATTAGGCATGTATATTAACTAGAATACCTTTTTTTATAGCAAGTTATAATTATAAGTTTTTTTTCATGTGATAAAAAAAGTACTTTTTTATCATAAGTATAATTATAATTTTTTTCATGTAATAAAAAAGTATTTTATTCAACTAATGTATTAAATATTATCAAAATATTATAATTATTTTATTAATAATTATGTATGTATTTTATGTTATCTTTCTTCGTCAATTAAATTAACAAATTAATATCTACAAGGGAGGTCAGTATAATTTTAATAAATCTCAGAAAAGATTAATGATAATTTTATAAAATAATTATTTTATTAATAATTATATATGTATTTTATGTTATCTTTCCTCTTGTTTTTTCTTCTCGTGTCAACGCGGCACTGAAGAATAGACAAAGAACTAAAGTTACGGAGACATTCTAAGCCATATGTAATGTAATATGTCTCTCGCTTTTTAACCAGTGCACAGTCCGGTACCCTCTAAACTGTTTCATAAGAGCAATATATATCTCATATCAGAGAAGGCTCAATCACCAACCTCCTTGCATCACTTTACATAGATAGTCAAAATAAGCATTAGAATAGAACAGAGCTATAGTCAAAACACTACTGTCAAGGATCTAAAAGGGGAGGTTAATGTAGGATTTTCCAGTATGGGTCTAAAAGGGTATCTTAAAAAGGGTACATACAATGAGTGGAACTATAGCAATGAGTGGAAGATAGCAAGCTTATCTACTGCATCAAATGACTTCACACTGTTCAATTCAACAAATGACTTAACAATGGTAGGAAAAAAAAAATTCAGTATGCAGCATGCAGGATGTGTGCCTATATAAATACAGTACCAAGGAGACTTCAGAATGTGCACATGGCAAGAAGAGTCTCACACTTCCACCTCCTCTGTCTTAAACACCCACAATGCTGATATTAAGTTTGCCTGTTGTTTAAACCTTCGAAAACATATAACTAGTACAGTTTTTTCAATACTAGTACTTGAGCAATTAGTAAATCTGTATGCCAACTTACTTAATTTTGTCCTTGCAATGGTTCCAAATCACAAAATCCATATTAGCAAGGGATTATGTTCTCAGATTTTAATCAAGACACAGCAAGCAGCAGCGAAATCACCGAGTTGAAAATTGAAAATGAATAATAATCTAAAGCTACATTCACGATTCATCATCCGTCATTTCAACAACCAAAAACTGGTTGGGTTACACATCGAGGGTGTCTTGTCATAAAATTACGAAAAGAGGCAGAAGAAGAGCTTTGGATCCTTAAAAATTGATGGAAAATCCTAAGAGCAGCTCGAAGTGCTTCAAATCGACCGTTAAACTAAGAGATCTAATTCGCGAAGAGCACTAAACACTATACTAGACAAGATTCAGAAAACAAAAAAAGAAAAAGTGGAATCACAAGGGTTAGGATTTTGTTTTCAGAACGAGATGTTGAGAGTGGCAACGAACTGATGGCAGCAGCGATCCTTGCGATGGCGGCGATCTCGCGGCGGCTACCGAAGTATGAACCGAAAACAGAGACAGGAGCAAAGAGAAGCATACCTTGGGTCCATCCTAGCGATGACGGTGATCTCACGGTGGCGGCGACGGAAATCCTGCGGCAGTGGCGTCAAAGTGGAAGAGATAATGTTATATATTTTAACTATTATGATGAAAAAATGCAATGAAAAATTAAAATATTTAAAAGAAATTGTGTTATATATTTTAAAATTTTTATATTTAATTAACTTAAGAAATAATTATTAAAAATTAAACTAAAAAAAATTATATTTAGGATATATTTGGTTAAGGGGCAAAAATATGGTGTAATTTTTATAGATAAACTTTATGTGTAAAATTACATATGAACTTATTCATGAAAAATTTATCCCTATCTTTACTTGACAATCAAAAATACCATAATGTAAATTATAATTTTAAATAATAAAAATTCATATGGTTTAAAGATATTTTTGGTCCTTGAAAAATTAATATGTGAATTTTGATTTTGGTCTTTGAAATATTTTTGTTTAGGTTAAGTTCAAAACATTTGAAAAATTGTTTAGTTTTAGTCTATATCATCAAACTATCCATGTTAAGTGTTGAACTGACTAATGAATGGTCATATTTTTCAATTTTATATGACAGTTAATCATACATGATAAGGATCGAAACCAAATAATTTTTTTTAAGTAAACAAAACCAAAATTTGTTTGTTTTTTAGGAATCAAAAACATATTTAACTCAATTAATAAATATTCATAGGGTAAAAATATAATACTCTATTTCTTTTAAATATTTTAATTTCCTACCTTTTTCATCATATATCAAATAAAAAATAAAATTATGTTAACATAACAATTTTTATTAGTTATTTAAGTGAATTATTTTAATAAAAAATGGCTTAGAATGCAATTTAGCCAAAACCTCAAGGTGATTTGTGTTATTTACCCAAATTTTTATCTTTCATGTAATCATAAATAATAATACATAAATCAGAAAAAAGGACATGTGTTTTTTTGTTTTTTACATAAATAAAACAAAAAAAAGACATATTATATATATACCATGTTATTAAAAGTATTACACATATATCCTTTTTTTTGTTATATAGAAATCAATTTAAACCGATTTTAGTTCAAGTTAAACCGATTACTGTAGCTCATCAAATTGCGTCAAAATGTGTCAAAAATGGGTTTAAACCAATTTTGCCTACTGATTATAACTTTGTAGTTCGTATCTTATTTTTTGTATATTTAAATATTTTTTAAAAATAATTAGAATCTCAAAAAATTAGTTTTAAGCTTTTTTATAGAAGTTAAAAAGAGCAATTTTTTTTAAAAAAAAAAAGCTAATTTTTCAATTTTTTATTAAATATAAAATTTAAATTTCATAATCATTTTTTTAAATTTAAAATAAATGAACCCTCAATCTTCACCTCTAAATTAGTGGAATAAATTTTGGGATCCAAAATCAATTTTATAACCTAAATGATTTTCTAAATATGCTTATTTCCCATTCACATGTCAATTATCACTTGAGGAGTGTTTTGGTTTCAAGACATATACCCCAAAATTTTCACAAATTTTATTCATTTTGGTTATTTTGGTTTATTGCAGAGCACCATTTTTTGGTGGGCGAACATTTTTTTAGACCAGTGATATTTATATTTATGGGGTATAAGATATTATACGACGCACATCCTATTTATCATTAGATAAAACATGAACCCTATTCAAATAGGACCAACATTTTATTCAATAATAAATAAAATGTAAATGGACATAGTGTCATATATCTCTTGAGTTTAATCATCATTTTTGTTTTTTATTATATTGCAGAATGTGATGGCACTGCAACTTTGTAGGCTTTGTACAGTACCAATTTGGACACTTAAAGTTGAAAATAAAAAGACAAAACTGCCTCTTGCATTGCATTCATTAAGACTAAATATTTATCCTTGTGATTTTGGTATAGATTGCGCGATGAAATTTTGTTTGCCAAGGAGTAATTAGATTTGACCTCAATTTTGATACGCATTATTATATGGTTAATTGCAATTTAATTCGCAATCATTTAGCGACCATTTATTCCACTAATTTAAATGTGAAGATTGAGGGTATATTTATTTTAAATTTTAAAAAATATATTATGAAATTTAAATTTTATATTTAATTAAAAAATTGAAAAATTAACTTTTTTTAAAAAAAAATGGCTTTGAATCGAATTTATATAGGAAAATTCATGGTAGAAATTGGTTTAAGTTGATTATTATAGTTTATCAGATCGCGTCAGAATGTGTCAAAAATCGATTTAAACTGATTTTTATATAACCAAAAAAAAGGACATATGTGTAATACTTTTAATAACCGGATATATGTATAATATGTCTTTTTTTTGTTTTATTTATGTAAAAAACTCTGCGTTTTTTCGGGGGGAAAAAAATTGTGATTTACCAATGGGACCTCGTACAATCAAAGTCGTGTTAGATCCTCGATCGCATTGCATGTCCTAAAACCATCTACTATGTTACACACAAGGTCCAGGCAACCTCTTTCATCTTGTTTCATCTTTCACCACACCCACCACCACTGTCTCTCATATTCCAAAACCAGCATTGTTGTTGTTCCTCCTCCATCTCCTCCCCAACCCAAGCACCCACAGCACTTGCTATCCCTTCTTCTCAAACACCCACAACACCTCAGAACCACCCAACAAGTCCACTCTCACACCATCACTTCTGGCCTCTTCCACTACCCTCTCTTCACCCACCCCACTTACTTGCTCCTCTTCAACAACATCATAAGATGTTACTCCCTATCCCCATTGCCCCATTATGCTCTTAACTTCTTCACATACACCCAAAAGTGCCACACTTTCTTGACATACCCTTCCCTTGACACCTTCACTTTTGCATTCCTATGCCACGCTTGTTGTTGTGCCAATCGAAGCTCCACCCACTTCGGGATTCAGCTCCATTCCCTCATTTTCAAGGTGGGTTTTCAGTTTCATGTCTATGTGCAAACTGGGTTGCTCCAAATGTACTCGAGTTTTGGTCTTTTGGTTGAGGCCGTCAAGCTGTTCGATGAAATGCCGGAGAGAAACACTGTCACTTGGAATGTCTTGATCTCCGGTTTGTTATTGTGGGGTGAGGTTGAACTTGCTTGTTCCCTGTTTGATAGGATGCCGGACCGGAGTGTGGTCTCGTGGACCCTTGTTATCGATGGATACACTAGGGCGAATCAACCTGTTAAGGCTTTGGCTTTGTTTAGGGAAATGGTTGAAGTTGATGGTATAGAACCTAATGAAGTTACTCTCTTGACTGTTTTTCCGGCAATTGCGAATCTTGGGTATGTTATGTTATGTCAATCAGTTCACGGCTATGCAGAGAAGAGAGGGTTCAATGAATTTGATATACGGATCACAAATGCACTGATTGATTTGTATGCAAAGTGTGGATGCATAGAGAGTGCAGTTATATTCTTCAGGGAGATAGCGGAGCATAGGAAGAACTTGGTGTCATGGACTTCAGCCATCTCAAGTTTTGCTATGAATGGGATGGGGAGGGAAGCTGTGGAGTGTTTTGAAGGCATGGAGAAGGCTGGGCTGAGGCCAAACCGCGTGACGTTCTTGAGTGTTTTGAATGCTTGTAGCCATAGAGGGTTGGTTGAGGAGGGGCTCAAGTTTTTCAATAAAATGGTGAGTGATTGTCAGCTTGTGCCAGATATCAAGCACTATGGATGTCTGATAGATATGTTGGGGAGGGCAGGGAGGTTAGAGGAAGCTGAAAAGGTTGCTTTGCAGGTGCCTCCTGATGTTGCCAATGTTGTGATGTGGAGGGCACTCTTGGGTGCTTGTAGTGTTCATAATAATGTTGAAATTGGTCAGAGGGTGACAAGGAAAATACTGGAGATGGAGACAAGACACGGCGGGGACTATGTTCTTATGTCCAATATTCTTGCTGGTGTAGGGAGATTCAAGGATGCTGAGAGTTTAAGGAAAATGATAGATAGGAGAATTGCCTTTAAAGTACCTGGTTACAGTTTAGTATAAAACATATAATATAGGTTATACGTCTAAAAACAAATATAACTTCTCTGCCTTTACTGCTAGAAGGGAGGTGGTACTGAACCCGTGAACGTGGGAGTAGAACACAATCTATACATTGCCACCACTTGGCCAAAGGCCTGTTGGCAGGTTATTGCTCCTCTCATTCTTTTGCTTCAGATATTCTGCATTAGTAAAGTCATCAAAATTTTGTAAAACTTGGTGCCAATCTACTGATTGGGTAAATTTTGTGCGAAGATATATGAAAAGCTTGTAACAATTATTTGATTTTTTAATAAAAAATATTTGAAATTTTAGCAGAAGAACTTTCAAATATGCTTGAAGTCATTAGTCATGGGGGCAAAAAGAGCTATTAAAGTGGGCCAATCTGACTCATGCAGGTTGGGCTACCACGGGTTGTGAGTTGAAATGTCGAATATGAGTTAGTCCATTGTATTGGCAAGCCAGGAAAATGCTAACCTAACTTAGCCAACCCGAGCTGGTGGGTTATGCGGTTGGCTTGCCAAGTAAATAAAAAATAAAAAAAAAAGTGTAAAAATCATTGAATTTGTTCAAAAACTAAAAAAAAAAAAAAGAATGAATGGGGTTGGATAGACCACTTGAGTGAGAAAATGGACCTGAATTTTTTTTTTTTTTTTTAGTAGAAAGTGTGAAAGAACATGAGATGAATATATGAGTTTTGGCCAAATACAAGGGAGAGGAGTTAGGTTTAAATTATGCCAACCAACTTAACTCATAGGTTATATGGGTTGGAATCCATTTAACCTACGAGTTAAGTGGACCGAGCCAAATCAATCCACTTTTAAATGAACCAATATTTTATCAACTCAACCCACTGAAAAATGATGGGTTGAGTCAAGTTAGCTCATAAGTAGCAACTCATTTTGACAACTCTATATAGAGTCAAAGGTGTAGTGGTAAGAGCCCTCTCATGTTTTAACAAAGTATTCGAAATTCGATCCTTGTCTTCAAAATAAAGCAACTTCAAATCCTATAACCACCATTTGCGCCCTAAAATGGGGCTCCAATATGCAAACTACGTTTGACGGGGGATATGTTGGAAAACCAAAAGACCAACTGTATTCATTGACAACCATGTTTGAAATACATTTCGCTGGTTTTTATGTCGCAGTTTCTTAGTGTAGGTTTACTGCATTACACTAATTTTCTTCCATATTGGTTCTTTTCTTTCCATTTCTTGTTTCAAAGAGGTGGTGTGCAGGCATTATTTCTTCGAAGAACAAGTTTTTTCCTAATCCTAGATATAAATTTACAATAACAACGTCAAATATTAACAAGATTCTCTCACCATATAAATTTCAAGGCCAAAATATTAACCAAATGCATGCTGATAGTATATAAAAACTAATTGCCGAGCTGAGTGGATTTCTCTTGATAATTGAGATAACATGACCAAATTTTATAAGCTTTTCAACAGAGTAGGCTTGAGTAAGACAGACTCAGATAAAATCCAATGCAAATTCATAGTGAAAACACAGTCCAGTTACAGTGTGAACAGACTAGCACTTGATCAAATTGGCCTCACACTGGAAAGCTGTACTCAATGTCGCCTCATGGGAAAAACCCACAATGACATTTAAAATTCTAGGAGTGTTTCGATCATTCTCAATCCCAGTCCAGCACCTCCAACAATACATTTCTGAGCAGAGCATTAATCTTTCCTCAGCTCCATGTATTCTCTACGAATACCACTAGCATTTAGGATGACAATTTCAACCTTATCTCCCTGTAAAAACATCAATAGTGAGTTACAAATTCATTCTCATGTCAAATAGCAATTACCCATGTAATACAGACTACTTACAGTGTATATATCTCTCTCAGCTGCAGATGCAAAAACAGTTTTCACCAGATCAATTGCTTCGGCTTCAGACAGTGGAGTAACAGCATCCTGCAAGATATCATAATTTTCATCCAGATATCAAATGAAACTTGGAGAATCAAACGTTTTGAGCAAAGCACCAACTCAAGAACTTCACCTTGGCAGGTAATAGGAGTGGGCTGGGAGACTTCAGTTGGTTATCCAGAAATGGCCTAATGAGTGTGGAACCAGATCCCTGAGAGCTATATCCAACCCTCTCATAGGAACCAACAGCATCATATGTGAAGACACATCCCTTTCCTACTTGAGATTGAAGTAACTATCAGCAACTAAACAATAGTACATGGACAACTACAGAAAGCTAGAAATAGTGTACCTTCATTGTCAAGGCCACCCAAAACATTGAAAGCATAATAAGGAAAGAAGCGTTTGTAATATAGAGTATTGGAGAGCAACTGAGCCATTGCAGGGCAGCTCATTTGCTTGTTGTGTTGATGCTGATATATCTGCATTCCAAATGTAGAAGATGATATAATATCAATGTACCACCAGAGCCTCCCATTTTCCTTGGCATAGTTAACTAAAAACAAGCAAGTCACTTAAGGTAAAGAACAATTAACGGGTCAAATACTACAGCTTCCCCAGATTTATCATTAGCATTTAACAACATAATCAATACAGGAAGTCATTAATGTAAAAACTAATTTGATCCATGCATCTTAAAATGCGTGTGGGACCAATTTACAGGAATGCAATTCTGCAAATCGTTTTTGAGAAATGATAAACAAACAAACACTGGAAAAACAGACACAGGAAAATCTACAACTAAAACTTCCCAGAACTTGGCAGAAAATTTTATTTTCAATCATGCTTATCTCCCTTAACACTTGTCTTCATAATTCTGAACATATATTTACACACACAAAAACGAACAATTTTACAATTACAGTACAATAAAAGAACAAAACTTCTATACAACCAGAAGCTGTCCAGGAACCTCCTACAATCTTCAATTCCAGTTAAGATGCAAAACAAGCAGTTGGCTGTAATATACTGCTTAAACTTTTCCTGTTGAAGAGGAGTTAATTTCTGAATACGGAGATTGTTGGGTTTTTCTTCAATGTCCTATTCTACCTTCATCAGTTAGCTTGTAAATTAGGAGTTAAGTGGTAATTTATCTTAACCCACTTTGTATAGCAGTTTCTTTTCCTGTTGCAGTTTCCAACCATTTGGGAAAACATTGATGATATTGATAGTTTCCTCAAGATCATGCAAGACATGTAAATCATACTCAAAAGTGTTCCACAAAACTAAAAGATATCACAATTCTGAAACTGATTGTATGTCGAGAAGTTGCAGTTAGACAATTAATGTGAAGTGTTGATATACAATTGGATTCATTGATTATATTGTTTCACTAACACAAAAAATTGGACTCAGTTTAGGAATGATTGTAACATTTGGCAAGCATGTATTATATAATATGGCTTTTTGTCAATTGAATTTAAATTTTCAAAGACACTTACACTACTAGCTGTATGATCATGTGGGAAGATTGCATCAGATATAAAGAAAGAGAAGAAAAGATAAGCAAAGATCAAGACAGGTAAAATACTCGCTTGTTGGTGCCTATTTATGTGCAAATATACTGGATTTGAAGGAAACAACTAGCTGGCAAAATTATCTTATGATGCCAATTTTAGTTTGTTCTCTCCATGGTTCTCTTATCTTTATTGATATGTGTCTGAAACAAACATGCACACTCCTCTTAATATCCCCTTTCTCATTCATTCTGGTAAAAGGCAAAGAAGAGTATTTCGAACAATACCTTACCTCCATGCTAGTTAATATCTTACATATTATTCTTTTCACAAAATGCCACTAATTCCAAGTAGTTAATAGTAACTCCATTCATTCTACATATTAAAAGAATTAAAAGAAGAAAAAAAATAATTCTAGTGCTTCTCCCTATCTCCTGACCTTGCAACAGGTCATAGTGCTAACCAACCTTATGCAGAAAAAAAGAATTTACTTATCAATGCAAAAAACCTAGCAGCAATGGCAGAAACCACGGGAAAGCACAATGAGAAGAGCAGAATAGGAAAGCAATATAACAAACTGGTAATTTTAATAATAAGTAATTCAAAACTTGACGTTACATCCTATTTCCCCAGATTTTATTTTATTTTTTGTTTTGGGTTCCATCCAACCTTCTCCATTCCATTCCACCCAGATAATGGAACTTATTTCTGTTCCATCCCCTTCTACTGCATTCCACCTTCCGGCCAATCCAAACATAGCCTTAATGAGTAGTGAAATTCCTCCCAATTTCTGCATTTTCTCTAATCTACACAACAGAGATAGAGGGAAAAATTTGGAACCAAGCAAGGCCCGTCTTCCAACTTAACCAGAACGGATATAGATAACAATCTAAGAAATAAACAACATACAGAAATTTCCTTAAAAAATGCTAACTAGTTTCAAAATTTTAACAGAGATTTTTTAATAGTGTTAGAGACTGTGTTGACTCACCAAATGCCTGGCAGACAAAACCTTCTGCAAAGCTTTGACATCAGCTTGAAAGCCGGAAGAAGCCATAACACATTTCTCAGCTCTGTCACCAAAATTAAATAAATAAATAAATCAACAAAGAAATAGATTGAAACTTTAATAGTAATCATGTGCGATAACAATTGATTATAAAAAGTAAAAAAGCGAGAACGCGATGACTAAGAATGTTGCGGTTACATACAGTTGGGAGATTTTGGAGTACTCGCGAGTGAGGATGTTGTAACCGGTCGACATCCTCGTATCAGCTGCGATGACACAGTAATCTGCTCCAGCAATCGCAACACAAGATCTGCACAAAAATTAGAAAAAAAAATACATAAATAATGAAAAATTGCATTTAAAAAAGAAATTCTGTGACCGAGCTCAAGAGAGAGAAAGAGAGAGAGAGTACCCTCCATTGTTGTCATAGGGAGACCAATTTGCGTGCTGCTTCGTCATGGTTGATGATGAGACTGCACAAACTTGAAGAAGAAGAAGAAGAAGAAGAAGAAGACGAACTAAGCCACAGAGAGAGGAGGAGCAAGGACGCCTTTGTTCTAGTGTTTCACTCGTGTCTTTGAAAGCACGAAACATAAAACGACGTCGTCGGGTCTGTCACATGGAACTTTTCTTTTTATGTTTATTTATTTATTTTTCCGTTTTTGATCTCTGGCATGGATCTTTTTTGGAACACACCCATATTACCCTCACCGAGCTCGTTCTACGATTGGGCCGTAGATCATTGTAAAAGGCGAAAAAAAAATGTAAAAACAGAAGCTCACAACAAAAAAGGAAGTGAGAAAAACCAGAAGAGGGGGGGGGGGGGGGTGGGGGTTTAACAAAAGAAATGTTAATTATATTCATAATTTGTGAAGTATTATACTCATACACTCTTATCCACCATTAAAAATTTGATGGAATGTGAATCTCACATAGTTTTGTTCCCACATCTTATGCAATTACAGATGGAAATGTGTTAGCACATTTTTTCACAAATTGTTAGTATACACAATATTACTTGAACCCCTCTCCCCCATAAAAAAAGAAAAAAATGAAAAAAAAAAGCCAAAAATCAAGATGAGATTGATTGAATGAAAAAAGTGATGCTCTTCCCATAACCCTAAGTTTCTTGAATCCTCTTCACCTTCAACAAATGGAGGTGGAGCCATCTACCATGGAGACTCTTCATGGAGGTCTATAATAACTCATTCCTTTTCTCTTCTCATTTCAGTTTTTTTTTTTAACCCTTCTTTTTGCCTCAATTTTCACTATATGAGGTTTATTTGATTTCCCTTTTGGAGAATTTCTCTTAATAACCACAATGTTTGAATCATAAAAATAGAGTAAAATTAGCTCGAGTAAAATTAGCTCACATCTTGGGATTTCTTGATTGCTCGCACTTTATCAATGTTAGTTAGTTGAGACTTTTGTTTATATTCTCATATCTGTGTGTTTAGCACCCTTGTTTTAGGATAGCCAAGCTTCTATAAATATGGTAAAGTTTGGAGCTAATACTAAATAATAGAAGATTAATCATATCAAACAAACTCAAAGAGTTCTTGCATAGCATGTGTGTTTGTGTGAATTTTTTCTCTTAATATGGATTGTTTGCAAATGGAAGAAGTTTGCAAGTCTCCAAGAGAAGCCAATGAGGTGGCACATTGAAGACTAAATCGTTATCTTTAAGGGTATCTTTGAAAGTTGAAATTTTAGAAAGGAGCGGAGGGAAAGGAAGGATTTGTAGTGTAAAGTTATACTATAAATCCTTTCTTTTCATTCCTCTCCTCCAAAATCTCAACTCATAAACATAACCTAAGTTGATTAGCGTGATAGGAGGCTAACATTTTGGATACGATTAATGTAATAGGCTAATGTTATTCCTAACCATTTAGCAAACTAGGATGTGATTTGTTTTACTGTTGATGTATATGGGCTATACCCTATTCTTGTTTCATGATATGAAATAAACTTCCATGATCGACCATATATATATATATATATATATGACATGAGAAAAATAAGTTATTATGAGAGTGAAAGGAGTAAATCTGGACAGTATAACTATACATAGATGGTCAAAATTTAAAAATAATTAATGGCAATTAATTCTCACATGTTTGTTTAAAAAGGTTATATGATTTTACATTTTAATTTTGACAATTCATATAAGATCCAATGGTCAAAATTGACTTCTCTCACTCTCCTAATAAACTACCTTTCTTATATGATACGTTTCCTCTAGATATATATATATAATATTAGGAGGATGTGCTATTTGACATAAAAAAAAAAAGTTTTCGTAAATGTTATTCATATTATATTCTATTCAAAAACTAAAAACAACTAATTATAAAAAGTGAATAGAAGTTATAAACGGCTTTTGAGTCGAAAGAAGATTCATAAAATTTTAGTAAAACATGTTATCCATTAAAATAAAATGAAATGGTAAACTATTCAATCATTTTTAAATTGTATGAAACTTTATACACTTGGTCTGTTTGATAGGAACTTTAAATTTAATAGTTGAATTGATAAAATTTCATGTAAAACAAGGTTATTAGATAGAGTAAGTATGTCAAAATTTACTCTTGAAATAAATGAATCCACACTCACTCATACACACAGATATATATATATATATATATATATATATATATAATTAAAAAAATTTCAAAATTGTTGAGGGCACATATGTCGCCACCTTCACTAACAAAGATCCGCCCCTTATGTACTTCCACTCTATAATTTTTTTAAGAAAATTATTAAATCATGATAAATAACTATATGATTAATCTCTTAGCTCTTAAAATGAAAAGAAGATAAAAAAAAATTCTAGTCTTTGAATTTTTTTTAATTCTAAAACGTAATAGTAAAATAATTGAATTATTAATTTTTTTGCTTCATTCGAGTTTACCATATTTTATAATTCCTCCGTTGCATCTTATCTATCCAATTTTTTTATTTATTTTTGTTCCATTTCATTTGTCTATTTATTAAATCAAGACAACGTGTGTCCATTAATGGTAACCTATCTTTTTTTTTTTCAAGAGAATAATTATACTTATTGAAAACTTGTCAATTAATAGATTTTTATATTATTGTCAACATTCATTTATTTCTTTCTTAATATGTGTGTTTTTTTTTTAATTTTGGACGGATAACATGCAATGAAGAGAGTAGTACTTTATTTCATGAGTTTAATTTAGAATAATTTTACATTATTATCCAATAGAATTTCACCAGAATGAAAAATTATGATAGGCAGTTGTAACAACGGATAATGAATTTACATTGTCAGTTTACAGAAATCAAATTCTTATTTTATGCCACATTTTAAACTTATAAATTAACAAAATTGTTCCTAATGGTAAATCTTTGAATTTTTTTAAGATAAAAAATATATACTACCTCAAATGACAACATTTTCATAGCATTTAGTTACTAAATACTAAAAAAATATTATTTGGAAAAAAGGCTACATGATCATCTATTTGATATATTTGATAAGATAAAACTCGATAGCATTAATACCTACTAAAATTTAAATACTACATGGTATTTAGTATGATGTATAAAATATGATATTATATAATCAATACTAGCTTCTTGTTGTAACAAATAATTTAAAGAGTTAATATTTATTTTAGTCCTTCACTTTATACTTATGAGTCATTTTAGTCCTTGACTTTTAAAATAAGTCAAATTAATCCCCGACATTACAGAATGTGAGTCGTTAGTCTCTCAATACACTCTTATTTAATATTCTATCAATTAAATAATGATAAGTAACTTTAAGTGATACTTTAACATATCATATGTTATCTGAAGTAAAATAAAGTTTAAAATAACTCATTTTGATATCTAAAATTACACAAAATAAGTCTTTCAAACATTCATTCTAAGTAATAAAATGACTCATTTTGTGTAATTTTCGATACAAAAATAAGTTATTTTAAATTTTATTTTACTTCATATAACACATGATATAATAAGGTATTACTTAACATTACACATTATTATTTAATTAATAAAATATTAAATAAAAATGAAATAAGGAACTAACTCAACTCACATTTTGTAATGTGAGGGACTAATTTAATTTATTTAAAAAATGAGAAATCAAAATAACTCAAAAAAAAAATTAGGGACTAAAATGAGTATTAAGCTTAATTCAAATTACATTTTAGCTAAGAAGCACGAACACACCAATTTGGTTGTGTATCCACGTGTCAAACACGTGTAGGTGTCCAACACCCATATGACACGTGTTGGACTCGCGTTCGTGCGCGTCCAATTAAAAAAAAAATTGAGCTCATACACGCACTGAACACGGTTGGACACTGCTCTAATTCATTGTGGACGTGGTTTGTATAACATCCCCAAATTTATAACTAAGAATCTTAATTATCGATAGCAAAACCAAGAGAATCTGGACAAATGTTATGAAACACAACAAATAGACTACTTAAGTATGTTTAGAGAAAAATGCAAAGAATTACGAAAATGCCATCACTTAGTGGAAATTATGAAAATGCCCTTGCTATGTAAAGGAAATTACCAAACTACCCTTGCCTTATTAACTGACAAAGATACCCTTACTCTATGAATGGAATTACAAGAATTTCCACTAACATCTTTGCACAAAACATGGAAACGTGTTTGCATAAAACATGGAAACGTGTTTGCATAAAACATGGAAACATGTTTGCATAAAACATGGAGCATTTTCATCCAACATGTTTGCATAAAACATGGAAACGTGTTTGCATAAAACATGGAAACATGTTTGCACAAAACATGGAAACGTGTTTGCACAAAACAGGAGCATTTTCATCCCAAAATTCAGCCAACATGTTTCCATAAATCATGCTCCAAGTGCTTTCCATCTTCTATTTTTTCCTCTAATCTTTCCACTATAAATACTCCTCAAACTCTCTTCAATTCAGAAACTCCCTAAGTGTTCTTTCTTTCTTATTCTATCATTCTTCTTATGTTCTTCAAAAACTTCTCTTGATCCTCTAAACTTCATCCAAACACTTCAATCCTAAGTCCAAACTTTCACTAGCCCTCACAAGAGTTACAATCTTTAACTCTAGTGAGAAATATTTTCTTAAGCATTCAAGTTCTAGAGCCAAGATTCAAGGAGGGTCATCCACTCCAAAGACTCTTGTTCGAAGCTTAAGGAAGAAGAGAAGGACCCTTTTTAGACCCTACACAAGAGGTAGGAGCTTCATCTTTAATTGTTCAAGCATTTTGTTGGCTTCTAACCTTGATAGAATGCCTCAAGTTTGAGTTATTGTCAAAAGTTTTAAATGATTATTTGAAAAATATATTTTTAGAAATATGACATGTTCTATTTTGTTATGAGTACCTTTATGATGTTATCAAACTCAAATATAACTTGAAAAGATTGTATGTGAAACCTGATTTAATAAAGGTAACTTAAGACATGAAAATGGTAGGTGCTGGAAATTCTAGTTGTTTCTGGCAGCAGGTACTTCGAAAGCTACTGTTCATAAAATATTAAGTATCTCGAAATTAAAATAATGTTACTATAAACTAGACTCATTATAGAACACTCTCCAAAAAGAATCACCTAAAACGGAGTTTTCTAGCTCAAGATATAAATTTTTAAAGTAGAGCCTAAGACTGAAACTTTAAATCTGACCTTGTAGTAGTAAAATAGATGTAACTCACTCTAGAAAAATGTAAATGGACTGATTTCAACTTTGTTGGAGAGCTAACACATATAGGAATACACCCATGTATGTTATGTATAAAGCTTTGTACCACGTAAATACAGAATGAGAAATAAATTTCGGGATAGTGTACTGTGAAAGTGCAGTTTGGAAAGGTTCTGGCTAAGGAAAGACTTGGTATTTAAGCATGTCCATTGTGACCCACCTCTCTTTCCTGGGAACCCTCCTATGCATGGTTTACAGTTGATTTACACTATTCCAAAGATGTAAATGCTAAAATTTGATGAATTAGGAATTTGGAACTACCTTTACTAACAAGTATACAGAGAATTATAAACTTTCTTCTAAAAGATGTCAAAACTATAAATAAAAGAATCAAGTCTTGTAAAGAGAGAATTTTAAGAATTTAAGTAGAATAATAATCTTCAAGGGTTATATGAAAGTCATAATAAAAATATATAAGGAACCTATAATAATATTTTGAAGTGCATTAATGTATTAATGGAATGCTAAGAGTACAAAGAACACTAAGAGAAAAAGATAATACTAAGACATCCGTTACCTCTTACGAACACTAGGAACTCAACTTGATAACTTTGGTTAGTTAATATGAATTATCTATGAAAGTGTTTACTATGAGATTTACATGATATTGTCCATGTTTTATGAAGTGATTTATAGTAATGTGAATGTATGGTGATGAATTATGAAATGATGAGGATGAATGATTGATTGCCCAAGGTTTATTGTGATTACATGATAATATGCATACATTCATTTTCCAAAAGAAATAATAAAAGTAAAGTTTGAAAAAGTAGCAATGCAAGTCTGGAAAAGTGGACTTGAGCTAAACTCACGGCTTAACCCCCTAAACCGTTGAGATCACGGCAACGGAATGAAAACCAAAAAGGTTATGGCGACGGCCATGGTATGAGCTCATTACCCTTTTAGGGTGGTCTAAGGCATTGATGCATTCATCCCGTGAGTAATTAAGAAATATGTTGATGAAATAAATGAAAGATGATGATCACTAAACAAGTGAATGTTGAGGATGAGTAATCATGAAATGCATGCAGCTCCTAAATGATTACTGCTTATTAGTGGTTTTACATGATATGCTTATATGTATGCTTGATGAAATCTTGAATGAATATTTACGCTAATGTTCAAGATTAGTTTAAAAGTAATCGCACTTGACTAATCACGTTTGTGAAAGTTTGATAATTGAATCCTTACTGCTCACCTTTTTATAATAAACCGAAGTGACTGGGACGATAACGATGACACTTTTAGTACAAGTAGGAACTCCTATTGAGAAATCATGTATTTCTCACTCCTATGTTTATTTTCCGTTGTCGTTACAGAGACAGGCGTGTCCACCTAAAGCAACGAGGCCGTGGTGAGGAAGGAGGTAGCACGTGAAGATTTCAAACCGTGCAAGTAGGAGCATTCCGAGCTTTAGTTACATTATAGTTTGTGAGAAACAATTAGTAATAGTAGAACTTATATTGTTATTTGTAATAACTTATCAGTATGATATATTCCCTGTTGTGACTTATGTATTAAGTGATTATATTCCAGTTTATGTGATAATTGTTCTACACTTAGTCTTTTATTCCGCTTATTTAATTAAGTGCGCAATGTAATTTGATTATTATCTATAAAAGCGCTATGTATTTCACTTCTAATTCTGAGCTTAAGTTTTCAAAAAAATTAATTTATTTAAAGAAAAAAAAAACTTCCATTATTTTTCTAAGTTAATTTCAAAAGAAAATTAATACAAGGCATAAGTGACAACTAATAGAATCCAAATGTGAACTTAAGCACAGTGGGGTTCTATTAGGGTGTTACAGTTTGGACACCTCGCAGACATGTCTAAGTTAGTTTTTTTTCAAATTTTTAATATCAACATGAACCCAAACTAGTTATTTAGTTGAACCTATACTGTTGGGTCAATTTATCTTGAAAATTCTTTAGTTGATAAAAAAAAAAAGAATTAATTAGATAAAAAAAAATTATACAAGCTCAATAAAAAGAAATTCATATAAAAAAAGACACAACAAAATCATACAACAAAATAAAAAAAATTATATATATACACGTGTCCGTGTTCTATAATTTGTTGAGTTTGATATATCTCCATATCCGTGTCATATCTCGTGTCAGTGTCAGTGTCCGTACTTCATAAGATTTTAGCCATTAGGGTATACATCGCCACTCACTCTTATGATTAACTCATGTATTACCGCATCTAACTCTTTTAAATACAAATAATGTCAATTAAAAATAGATATTTGAAAAAATACACTTAAATAATAGCTTATCAAATTTTTTGTTATAAATTCAGCAATAAATATTATTATTTAAAAACTATCACTAACTTTTGAGGTGGAAGAGTAATTAGCATTGAGAGCTTGGTGTGCAAACTATCATGAATGAATGGGCTTTTTTTTTTTTCTCCTTTCTTTTTTTTTAAGCAAAGCAATGTGTAAATTTTGACTTCGGACATTTTTTCTCCCAACAATGTCAGCATGGGTTTTATCACGAGGGATCGTGTGGAATTAAATTAGGCTTTGCTTTAGTAATGACTTTAGCCTAAATACCTATGTGCAATCAACTGCTCAATTTATTTTGGAAAAAATGGCTTGGCTCTACACATCAACCGTCAAAATGAATTTACAAGGCCTATACCCAATTCCTCTGCAAGCTCATCCCAAACAGGAAGAAGAGTCAAGACAACAAGAAAAATAGCAACAGCCACCAGTGTCTTTCTCCATGTTCCAACCTCAGTCACATCATTTAAGCAAGGTTTCTCCGGTGTCCTCTGCAAAAATATTAGCTCTTAAGACATAAATAATTACAAAAAAGACTACTTTAGTTCCAAAACACATCAGTACTGTCTAACGTGGTTGTTTAGAATTTTTTTTTTTTTTCTCGATTTGTAAGTGCGGTTAGCCTCGTCAATGAACACAATTTTCTTTTACATCCAGACACCAAGTCACTCCGATAATTTCTTTCCAAGGTCAACACAAGTATTTGCATACCTGACATAATATAACATAAAGTCCCCAAGGAAGTGAAAGAGGTCCACCAATCTGTTGAGAAGGGAAAGATAAACACAACTTATTTTCATCATAAAAATCGAAAACAGGTGAGAAATTGTTACCATATTACAATCTTAAATCAAGAAAATGGCAATGATAAGGAGGATGACAACACAGAACAGTGCAATGAACATAATACAGTATTACAATTAGATGGTGTACGGGGATTTGGTTTAATCTAAAAGAAAAGATCATGCATACCACTCCTAATCCAAGCAATGTATAAGTGGTCAAGCCGAAACCCATTAGTGCACCTTTTCCAAAAGCGCCCTGCAAAAACATGTAACAAAATTAGCAGGCTTGTTTTGGACAACAATTAGCAACAGAAGTTTTTCACATGTGAGAAATACACAGAAGATACTAACTCAAAGAAACAAATGAGAATATTCATGGGAAAAAAGACTATCAGTGAATTATTTCTACCAACCATACAAGCAAGTAGAGCAACTTCATAGTGCATACTCCTCTCCTCTCCCCACCCTCAATGCCACTCTTTCTACGGTAATTATCTGTTATTTGAACTCAACACTATAGTAGGTCATGGAATAAATTCACATCTTCCTGACTATCTGGATTGTGTCCATATATTAGGGTCTACATTTATACATAAACCAAATAATCACCTTTAACTTGTTATTACTATCATAATAATAACAACCAAGTCTTGTCCCACTATATAAAGCAGTTACGACACCATAATGTTTTCCCATATATCAAGTTATTACTATCATATTTCAAGAAAAATAGAGAAGTAACATGATGAAAGCTGGTTTGGATTTTGATCATAAGCGACGTCTGTGGACACAATAATGGGAGGGTAGACAATGAAGTATGAAATTGTCATCAATCATCATAAATAACCAAGGAGTCATGACATGAACTATTTTATCTACCAAGTTTTTTATGCTCCAGAGACTTGCCTTCATCTCCTATATTAAACTTCCCTTAATAATGTATATATTTTATCAATCATGTGAATAAAGAGTCCTTGGCTCCTTGCACAAAATATTTGTCCAAGATGTCATCCCAGTTCCTCACTTCATATTTTTTTCACTACAGGTGTACCCCAAGTTTACTTATTACAATCTGAAATCGGGAAAGTGGGGGCAGAACAATTCCTTTCCTTATCATCATCATCATATCCTGGTAAGGAATATACACAAATTGTTTGGTCTAGTGTCTTGTTACCCTGTTTCTGACACAAAACCCCATTGATAGCCCTGAAATGGCTGCCTATCAGCAATTTTGCTTGGTGGTTCCAGAACTACTTTAGACACCAAAGTACTAATCCAAAATGGCCAACCCAGATGTCATTTCCACTTGTTAAATGGACAAACACATTTTTATGGCTCTCAATCTGCTGATGAAAAGTCATGAAACCAAGAAGCACCAAGTATAAGTTGAAGCCTCACTTTTGCCCTTTTATTTGCACATTTGGACCAAGATGAAATGCATTTGGACCAAGTATATGCATTGTCCTTTATTGATGCTAACATCCTACATAACTGTTGTATTTGTGATGCTTTATGCTGTTATCCTACATGAAACTGGTAGAAGTCGACAGGAAGGTAAGTGTGCATTTTAAAGTATAACAAACGTCATCCCAATCATCAACAATCAACTTCGAAAATCTGACTATAAAGCCAGATTTTGCCATGCTAGGAGATCTGTAATCTACTGGAAGCAATGTAGTTTTCACCATCAAGGTGAAGAAAGATACCTGAACTGCTCTTCCACCATCAAGGCAACCCACTGGAAGCATGTTAAAAGCTTGTATTGTTAAGCCACACCTTCAAAATCATGAAAATAAAAAAGGTAAGAATCATCTGATGGAATAATTATAGTGTATTTGGCACCACAGTACTTGGGAATGGATTTGATTTATTAATGAATGTGAGTCAAGTGCAATACCAGCCTGCAATCACAAGAGGGTGAATTGAAACAGTTGCAGCATGCATTGCTCTGCAAATTAACAGTAGCAATTTGTCAATGTCAACCATGGTCAGAATGTAATGCATACATAAGCATCAGTTCTAATTTCCGTGCTCAAACAATGGGCTACAATCAATTCATTTCACAAAGAAAGGGCTTGGGTTAGAAAATTCCCCATGCATAACGATGTATCAGTGTATAATGTATATCAACTAAATTAATGAAAGAAAATCACAAGCACTGGACATATATTAAGCTAATTACAACCTTATACGTAAAGAAAAAACCATGGGGAGGGACATACGCATAACCAAGAGTGGCTCTACTGATTAATCCAAGAAGCAAGGAACCTTGAAACAACAAGCTAGGAACTTGCACCAAATCTCCTGCCGCATCTGGATTTGATGAGAGCAGAAGACCAACGGCAAACATTGAAAATGATAACACAGCACCAGCAAATGGGCCCGCAAGTGATATGTCCACTTTTGTACTTCTATCTGGAAGTATGGATTTAAACTACAATAAACAACCAGGATCAGCACTTGGATGTACACCAAATTTAAGAAATGAACTTCAGTCTAACACTCTAACTTATATGTTATTTTCTCATATTTAATAACAATAAATAGACAGTTAAAAGACACTGCTAATGGCTCTATTTGGGTGTTTTGTGGTTGGGGGTTGGGGGGAAGAAAATGGACATGTTGTATTTACATGCATCCAATCCTCCATACATAACATACTTGTAGATCTCTGCAAAATATTGGGCAAACAAATCCCTAATACCAAAGCATGTGATTGCTAAAGCTTCAGAAAGTAGTTGCAAATTGAATGTAAAAGTGACTGGTAGCAGAAAGTAAGCAATCTTACCTGAGTAATAGCACCAAAGCTGCCAAGGGTGATGTTTGGGATAAAGAAAGGAATGCTTAATTTAACTTGTTTAGGGAAAGCTGCAAGGAAGTGTCCAACCTCCTGCACATAGCCATATCCATCAGGTAGAATATATGCAAAGAATCCAGAAGCTGAAAGGGCAATTAATGGAATACTGAAATATTGTATAATGAGAAAATTGAACATGTAATATATGGAGTGATACTTTGAGCCATGTGGTATAAAAAAAAAATGAATTAGTAACTGACCTGCAACACAGGGCAGGTATTCCTAGTCGTACAACAATTGAGATTAACAACGATATGTACAAGAGTGGATTATCTGAATCCACAAATAATTGAAACTTTTCACTAATATCACACATTGCCCATAGTGGGTCAATCAACATATCGACAAGAATACTAGATTGATTGATAGATCCTTATGATGGATTGCACCGTTGTACCAAAGATGAAAAGATCTTTAGTTATTAAATAATAACTAGCTTAATAATACTGTGTATTAGTCTAAGTCATCGGCCTAATATCCTAACAAATATCCACTATTGGTTATTTCCATCCCCAAGAAGATTGAACATAATTTGTTTATGCTTAAGCATCACAGCCACAGGCATCCTCTTAACCACAAAACCCCTGCGCAAATTATTTGCACCAACATTAATGTTAACTTGTAGAAGCCAATCGTGAAGTACATTGAGTTAAATCATTCAGATCAGAGCCCACAATTCTATAAAGAAAGTTACCCTAATAAAAGCAAAAGATCGGGCTATGATCTGGATAAAACACTTCAACACAACACTGGAAAAAAAATTTGTTAACTGCCATTATATTAACAAATGCCAAAACAAAATGCAAGAATGCATGCTTACATGAAACAGAAGAACACCCAAGACACCATACGCTAAAGGTAAAGCTGACTCAACAAATGGAAATAGCAGCTCCATATCTGGGGCTTCAACTGCATCGGGATCTGTGAAGTATTTCACTACTTCTGGTGGAAGTCTATTAATCTGATTAATCAAGAGCATGATATCAACAAAATATCTATAAGTGAAAGAAGAATATAGCATGGCATCAATACAGTTAATGACATTAAGAAAGACTTTTGAAACAGAGGTGTTCACAAACATTTACCAATCAACACCTGATTTTCAAAGAGTATCAATAACCTGCATACCTGAGATGCAATTCCTAGCTCCACTGAGGAACCAATAGTTAGAAGAAACAACAACAATGCAATGACATATTGCCAAAGTGTTGTCCGCCCTGGCTCAGAAACCTCCTTCCGCAGCAAACCAAAGCTAACACGAGGCCCACCACGTGGATCAGGGCTGTCTGAATTGGGTTCCTCCACCATAAAAAGGTTGTACTTATCACCTGTGACCTCAGCTAGCAACTTTTGGAGTTTGGAAAAGACACCCTCTCTCTTTCCCCTTAAATTTCCGATGAAAAGAATGCCTTCTCCCAAGTCTCCAAAAGGCTCCTCTTTGGTCACCCAAAAGGTTGAATAACCAAAGAGCTTATCCTTAATCAGTTTTACATCAGCAGGATCAACCTTCTCAGGTCCAAGGAGTTCCATAAGTTTGAAAGAATCAACTTGAAAATTGTTGTATGCAGGTCCAAGCGAAGACAGAGATGACTGAAGGAGCAAAATGATGGAAACATCAGAAATCACAACACACAATTCGCACACATAAAATGCAACAGACCACATTTGTCAGTGGGTTTTCCACACACACACACACATATATATATATGCGCATCATGAAAAGTTAGCTTATAAGAACAAAAAGCATACTAAGAACTGCAGATAAATATTGGTAGGCAATAGGCATAGAAAAATACTGACTCAGCTTAGGCATGGTAGAAGAAGAGATGTGGTATTATTTCAAAATCATTAATAATATTTGAGAAATGCCATCATATGAAAACCGGCAAATGGGAGGAAGAGCCCATATTAAGTCCATCATGTGGACTCTTCCTCCTCAACATATCTACCCTACGAATTCCACGTATTTCTCATTTGTAATGCAGTAACATAGCGCCACATGGATTTCGTATCCTTCCGTACAAATTTCTTTTTCTTTTTTTGAGCTAAATAGCATAGCTCATAATATTTAGAAACAAGACTCGGGCCCCCAAAAATATGCATCTGTGACTTCATGTGTTACATCATGAACCATCTAGCAGCTGAAGCTTCACAACAAAGGAAACTAATGGATAGAATTGAATTAACATTATCTAGATAACTCTCCACCCCACCTGCATAATTGTCTAGCAATTGGCATATTCAATGGATAAAGAAGCCTAGAATTATTATCAGAGCATAAAAACCATTCATGTGCCTCTACTTATTAGCTTAGGCTTCTGTGACTGATGGTTTCACAATATGGTATCAAAGTTCAACTAAAATGTCAGGGGTTTGATCCTTGTCGACCCCCATTCTGATAAACTTGCTCCTGCTTCAGGCCTAAAAGAGGTGTATTATAATATAAAAACCATTCATGTGCCTCTATCTATCAACTTGAGCTTTTAGGATAGACGGTTCATGACATGGTATTACGAAGCAATTATGTCCTCAAGAGTGTCTAATTGAGAATCTTACACCCCAGAATTAGTGAGTGGCAGTTTTCCAGCTTGCTCCATTATTTGCACTATCATGTTTTTCGTTACACTATAGTTAGGTTATTCAGAGATATTAATTAGAGTTAATTGAGTTAGTTAGATAACAGAACAATTACTTAGTAGTTAGTTAAACCATTAAAAGAACATATTTTAATTAATTAAAAAAAAAAGGAAGTTACCCTGGGAGAAGGTGAGGGAGGAGTTGATTTTTCGGAATTGAAGGCATCGTCGCGTCTCTCTTCAGGGAGCGTCGTGGTTGTGGTGGTGGTTGCGGAGTTAGAAGAATCGCTATTGGTACCTCTTTCACCTTCAGCACCATCAACGCTATCGATGTTGTTGTTGTTGTTTTTATTATTGTTGTCACCAGCAGAACACCGAAACACTGCGAAATTGATACGAGGTGTGTGTGTGAAGAAGCAAGAAGAGGAATAATAGGATGATGATGAGGAGGAGGAGGGGCACGTGTCCCTCAATCGGTTGAGCACGTGATAGTGAATCCTCCCCCTGAAGGCGCGACGAACCGGGTTGGACCGGAACTCCGAGTTGAGAGGGATGAAACTGCAACTCGTAAGAGTTCCCATTCCAAGTCAATGGAATAGAGCACAAAGAACAAGGTTATGATGAACGACAGAGAATCTGAGGTTTGCGTTTGCGTTTCAGTGGTGCAGCATTTGAAAGTGGGAAGGTTTTTTCAGTTAAAGAAGCAATGGCGTGGAACAGTGACTGCTGGTAGTTCTGAGGAGGAGGAGGAGAATGGAGACGCTTGTGTCGTACTTTTTGGATGTGGTTGCCGGCTTTGGATAAAAAAAAAAATTGATAATAAATATTAAATATCTTTTGATATTGGTTTGTCTCTTTGTTGGTGATGAATTGTGAAAATATCTGTTTTCCTTTTCCTGGGAGCTGAATGAATAAAGGTTGATTTCGGTGCTAAATTATAAGCGTGATTTAGAGTAAATAGCGCATGCAGTGGTCCAAGAAAATATTGTAAGAAATTTAGTCCTAAAAAGCTAAAACTAAATCTTTGATACCTCAAACTTTGATGATAAAATATTTGATCCTTGAAATACTAATGAAACTCCATACGAAAGTAGTTAATAGAACATTTATGTGTCATTCGAAATAAAATAAAGTTTAAAATTATTTATTTTAATGGTTAAAGTTACACAAAATAAATAATTTAAATCACCATTAGAAGTTATAAAATGATTCATTTTGTGCAATTTTAAATATAAAATAGGTCATTTAAATCTCCATTACACTTCCAATGGCTCATCCAACATTTTAATGGCACATCATTGTTATATTGTGTTCTTGTGTGTAAATCCACTAATAAAAAACTAATTAATGAATCAATGTGTCCATCATTTTCAATTTGGAAAGATCGTGGGATCAATTTCTTTTTTTAAGGAACTAAATATTTTGATACAAAAATCTTGAGAGATCAAATAGAGTGTCCATTTTGTGATTTAACTTTAATACATGAAATTACTGAGATTATTTTTTAATTTAGTGTTTGAATTTGTAAAAAGTAATTTAAGTTAGTCTTTATGATAAAATTTATAGGGACTAAATTGAATTACCAAAAGTATTAATTTAAATCATATTTTTGTAATTTAATAGACTAAAATATTAATTTCCTAATTTCAAAGAATAAAGTGAAGAATCATACAACTTCACCCTTTACTTGAAATTTAATCACACCCAACCAAATTTCCTCCTTTTTGTAAAGTCAATTGATTTCCTTCAAAATTTGACTAATTTAACTCAACTTTAAGAATTTTTGTAAAGACTTTATGGATCTATCTAGTTTCAATTTTTGCTTTCTATTTTTATTTCTTGTTTTCAATTTTTTAATTTTACAAAGAAATAAAGGAAAACAATAAAATTCTATTTATTGTCTTATTTTCCTATTTTTGCTATTCTCTTCCGAAAATCCTAAAAATAGAAAATAGGTTAAAAACAAGAAATGAAAACAAAAATAAATCGGCTCCTAATTAAATATTTCACCTCTCTACGTTTTGCCTTATTTTTTGGGTCTTGTTTAAGATATCCATCTTTAGATAAATCGACTAATTCCCTCACCAGGGGTGTACAAGGGACGGGTTGAACAAAACCTGAATCCGGCTCAATGTTTAAAGCAAGTTAATTTTTGAAACCTGAACCCCACCCAATAATGACCTGACTACGTCTCAAGTCGTATCAAGTCAACCCGACATTCGAATAATATACGAAAATTTTGATATTGCACATAGTAAAATTATAAAATCTTACAAGTAAGAGACAGAATTTTAGAAATATTTTACAATATAAGTTTCAAAATAAACTATATCAATGTAGAAATAACATCAAGTTATGTAAAATATATTAATTGAACTTTAAAATCTTATAATTTTTCATAAATCATTATAAAAATATATATCTTTTAAGAAATTATTTGATTTCGGATCAAATTAGGTCAACCCGACATATAACCCGAACCCGACCCGAAAGCAGTACCCGGTCAAATTTTAAAACCCGAACCCATCCCAATAAACTTTGGGCCGGGCCGAGTTGGCAGGACAAGACGGATTATGAACACTCCTACCCTCACCAATTGTAGACTTATTTAAGGGGGTTGACTGCTCTTACTAAAACTGCTTCGTTCCCGGCACAAGAATCGAATTCCAATACCCTTTATTCCCCTCACATTTTGCCTTATTTGCCAAGAGAAAGTAAATATTTAGCGTGTGTAAATAAATAAGTAAATGAATGAATATCCACTTTAGATTTTGAAAGATATATATGAAATCAATTTGTACTTAAAAAATTTTTCTACATCAGATAAGTCTCTGAAAATTAAAGTATGATATTATATTAGTTCTTGAATGTTTTTGTCATCAAGCGTACATAGGGTCATGAATGTCAAGATCTGACATTATTTTAATTTTATTTGATGCCAAAAACTTTCAATGATCGGATTGATGCCACATACATGTTTCGAAGATGAAAGTGAAATGTTTACTTTAAAAAAAAGAAGAAAAAAAAAAGTGAAAAGTCACATCTGCAGCAGGTATTTGATATTAAATGCCTCACAATGTTTGTTTAGATAAAACATTTTAAAATTTGAGAGATTTTAAAATATAAAAAAGTAAATATTTCAATTTAGTTCCATTTATTAGATTTAAAATCATTCATATATCTCTACATGTTAAACTTCTAAAAGTAACTATCCATCACATGGTATCAGAGCAATATAAATCTTCGTAACCTATGTGTCCATTAGTTCACTGCAAAGTTCCTTACAGTTTGGAGATTTTCTATTTTCCTTTGATGTTCGTGTTTCTTTAATGTTTCTGATGTGTTTGCCTATACAAGGCTCCTCTTGTAGGTCTTCTCAAGCTCTCTTATTTGTCTTCTGTGACATTCTCCTTCTAATTTGTTTTTGTTGGCCTCATTTGGTCTGCAATAAAAACCTTAGTCTAACCTCATTTTTTTCAACAATTGTCTCACTCCAGTTCCATTTTGTCACCTGTGACAGTCCTAGTTGTTTCGTCTTATCCCTTACTCATTACAAGATTTGCATGGAATATTAATGAGTTTACCGATCGGCTCACCGACATACACGGCATGTCAATTTTTGGTTTGTCAGTACAATATTATTATTGACATGTTATCAACCGTCGGCAAGTACTAGTGGGAATATCGACCGGAAAAAATAAAAAACAGTCAATAAACGTGTATAAAAGGCATCAATATGGACATTAGAAAAATAATATTACCGATGGGTATTTTTATTTTTTTTATTACCGACGGGTGTATTGGCGGGTATTTAATATATATTTATTTTTATTAGAAAATTCATTTATTTTCGACATATATACTCATTAGTTTTTTTTTTTTGGGCATATTACGTTGCCAAAGAAGTTATATAAACTATTTAATTGTTTGACATTTATTTATTTATTATTTATATAAATTTTAATTGTCAATTAAAATGATATGAGATAAGGAAGTAATGAAATGGTAAATAAATAAACATAGTAATGAAGTAAACAATAATGGCAGTAAAGTATCATAATAATATAAAAACAAATAAAATGTGCGATAACTATACAAAAAAATCTAAAATGTAATAGAAATAGAAAAGGACTAGCGGAAGTCCTCCTTGTCATCATCGTCTAACCCATCAGAGTCATCACCATCATCAGACGAAGAGTCCTCAGTAATGGATGGGAGTAGCATATGGGGGGCTTCTTGTGAGAGGATCTTGAGGCCTTTATATTGTTGAAGAATCTTATCACATCGACCCTAAATATGTATCTTCATGAATTTACTTTTTACTTTCTTGACCTTGTGTTGCTGCTGTTGCTCCATGGGCAGTTTCAGTTGTCGGATCTCTATAAGCTCCTACTCGATCGCTGCTCGACCTGTTGCCTACTCGTGGAGTTGCCAGAGAAATTGTGTCTAGTGCTCTTGCTGTTGTTGGATAAGTTATGCTTACTACTGCAACTCTTGATTTAGGGCATGCATATGCTCTCACAAGGCATCATCCCGAGCAACTAACATTGTGATGGAGGATAAAGACCTACTATTAAGGTGGTACCCCATCTCATACATGCCTCATCATCTTTGTAATAAAGCATGCATCCTTTCAAACAGCTGTCAATCTTTATTTCTTTCAACCTAACTTTAGAAACTAAATTTTCAACTTGATGAAAATCTTTAGGAATTACATTAGATTCAAACTTAGTTCA
The DNA here is from genome assembly GCA_031216105.1 of Dalbergia cultrata. NCBI lineage: Eukaryota > Viridiplantae > Streptophyta > Magnoliopsida > Fabales > Fabaceae > Dalbergia > Dalbergia cultrata. The sequence goes on along the minus strand of CM062353.1, from coordinate 19,443,180 downwards.
CTAATTAGGGCAACCTACTGATCAAAAAAGCTTTGACTTTGGTTCCCTTCATACTTAATAGCCAATATTCGAAATACTAATGACAACATGGAGTACACACAATCCTCCCATAAAGGTTGATTTACAGTCTCTAACAGACTATAAAATCTAGTAGCATCTTGGTTGGCCTCCTCGCCTAAAGGCTAAGAATAATGCGTTGCAAATTCAGGACCAGTGGCATAAAAAATCGTCTCATGATTTCTACACAGATTATGCTACCATGACACGTTACCCACATTGTGTTGTGCAACATGGGCCCCACCATAACTATATCCAATATGAAACGTATCAACTTGATTCCCTATATTAAATACCTCTCCATACTCGGTCCAAATCCAATAGTTAGGTATGAATCCTCACTTAGACAAATAAACCTTTATGATATTGTCATCTAAATACTTTATACATTTGTAGTTATTACACAGAAACCTAACTTCTGCTTCATCAATGAACTGTTGTGTTCGACAAGCTACCCTCATAAATTATTTAATACCATTATAGAATTCTAGTTTAATCCCTCATCTATTAGAATACAATCTATCATACATCAATGATCCGTTTGAAGAAAACATTATGCATGTGAGTAACCTTAAATTGAACAATTTTTTAAAGACGTCACATTATTACTTTTAAAGACACTCTATTTGTCTTTAAATTTTTTTAATTAAATTACTTTCAATTACTTTTAATTTTATTTTCCCAACAAAAAGTTTACAAAATTTCTACAATATCTCCACCTAAATTATTAGCTTTTGTCATCAACTAATCAAGGCATTTAACAATAAGAGACATTATTAAACAATAACAACATAACAGACATATTCAAACAATCACAACTTAACATGCAATTAACATAATCTTAAAAAGCATTCTAGAGCACATCCCTTTATAACACCACAACATGTATATCCTGCAATCTCCACAAATACATACAAACTCCACAGCAAACAATACCAATAAGTTGGGAAATGGCCTATATGCCCTTTTCCCAAGTTATGCAATCCCCATTTCTTATAATTTTATCCTAGAAATCATAAATCTCTATCCTACATACATATTAAAGCATATAAATAACAAGGATTTGGTTATTGGCCTATAGAGCAATGAAAAAACTAAAAAATAATCTCTAAGCACGCAACTCAATCTAGTCTTGAAAATGGGAAATGAACAAGCAAGTAATTTTACACTTTATAATAATTGAAAAATGAAATTACACAATAAAAATAGGGAAACAAAAATAAACCAAAGGCTTCTACAACCAACACACCTAGTGTTCCCCCCAATAGAACTCCCAAATTAAAAAAAAATAGCAACAATCATCTCCATTGTGTTAAAAACCAACATTTTGGGTAATGAAAATAAACGGAAAAACTAAGTCAAATAAAAAAAAATAAACCAATTAAAATGCTTAGAAATGAACCAAGATCGCAATGGTTGGCTTGGTTTCACGAAATGAGGCTCCAATGGCGGCCAATCGGTCGTGGCAATGGTGGTGGTGACAGAGAGAGTGAGAGAGAAGAGAGAGAGACATTTTGCAAAGTGAAAGAGAAGCATTCTGCCCCAAGTTATTCATGTAAGTTACCTACGGGTTTATTAACAGGAAAAGGAATCACAATAGATGCATGCCAACATCCAAAAAATTTAAAAACCCGCATGTATACCCATCAATAATTAAAAATAAAAAAATAGAATTTCATTTCATTTAAACTCATTGGTAATTAATAATAAAAAAATGAAATTTAATTTAATATAAATTCGTTGGTATATAGGTTGATAATTAATAATAAAAATAAATTTCATTTCATTTAATTTTAACCCTTCAGTATACACATCCATCGGCCGACCGATTGGTATACCATTCATGCCACATGTCACGCTAGCTTATACCGATGGGTTTCTGATGGGTGTGGAATAAATATCCACTTTGTTGGTCTATATGATGCATAATGGTGCCAAGCATTTTTGACAGGTATACCAATAAGCCATCGTTTATTTTTTAACGAAAAAATTATGTGTAATAAATTACGTCAATCCACTGGTATGCTTGTCAAAATTTACTGACAAACTCTTACCCATTGGTGATATCCATCAGTATCCCTTGGATTTCTAGCAATGACTTTCCTAGTTAGACCTCCTTTTGTTTATTTCTATCCTAGTTTGGCCCATTTAATCTCTGTTTGTCCAGGTTTAATCTCATTTTGTCCTTCCAATTTGGCCTTGTTTTGTCTCCAACTACTCGAAACTGGTACACTATATTTTTCTTATTATTAAGAATTTGAGTGCATTAAGCTTATAGGCTTATTAAATAGAGAAAATATATAATAATATCCTTTTATATATATATATATATATATATATATATATATATATACATATTCTCTATTTAAGATACATATATACATACATATATACACATCACATAGATACATATTCTCTATTTAAGATATACATATATACATATCACATAGATACATATTATCTATTTAAGATATATATATATATATATATATATATATATATAAATTTGAATTTAATTAAAATATGTTAATTCTATGTAATGTATTGTGCAAACAATTTAGAAATACAAATATCTAATACTACTCGTGCGATACTTATAGAACATCATGACATTAAAAAGATATTAAATAACCAAAAAGACAATTACGATATTACGAGGTGAATCATTATATATTCTATTGCTCCATTTACTTAAATACAACTATAATATGAGATTGTAACATATAAGCATAAGTTGTAAAATGCTTATAAATTTTTTATTCCCTTGACTTTTTGCTATCAAATCTATTGTATTTTTATTAATTAAAAGGTAAGTAATTTTTTTTTTTATTTCTCAAAGTATTTCCTCATCCAGCACGTGAAAAACTAATTTCTCAAATATTTGGTCCAATGTCTAAGTATGAACCTTCCCAACATTTTTTGGGTTTTTTTTTTTTTTGCTTTCTTAGTGCACATGAGTCTCGAGATCCAGTCCATGACGAGTATTCTATAATTCTATATATATATATAATTATTATTTAGAAAATTATATTATGATAAAAAGTTAGTTAAATAAACGAATTCTACTATTTCATAATATAATTTTCTAAATAATAATTATATATATATATATATTGAGACGTGTATATTAATAAAAAAAAACTATTAAAATGCTAATTAATTTTATATATTACATGCAATTATCATTATATTAAATAAGACTTCAATATTGTATGATACAAAAAAGGTACTCAGATAAATTGAAAATATTAATATTTTCATACCAAAGTTAAAAACATTTTGCTTTGTGCTTGCGATGAGATTTGAACCTCAGACCCATACATACTACCCAAATCCCTCACAACTCGACTAAAAATATATTTTTAAATATAAATATATTGCAGATACAGATATATACTATAGCTTGGTAATTTTGATTTATGCAATAAGTAAAGTATTACCCATTCAATGTAAACAAGGTACACTAAGTGTTACCAAAGCAGCTGATATATTTGCACCACTCGTGCAAGCTATGTTCAGTATCGATCATTCATCAAGATATTTTTATCATGTGTAATATATGTTTAATTTGGTGTCCTCACCTATTTAATTTGAAGTATTAATATTTATAATTAAGCAAATTGTTATATCATTTTATTTGTCACATGAGCAATATTTAAGATTTTAGTATGAATTTTTTTCAGAGTTAATGTCTATTTTGGTCCCTAATTTTATATTGATGAGTTATTTTAGTTTTTGACTTATAAAGTGAGTCAAATTAATCCCTAGCATTATATAAGTGAGTCATGTTAGTCCCTTCAGCTTTCTTTTATTTAACATTCCAAATTGTTATACCATTTTATTTGTCACACGAGCAATATTTAAGATTTTAATATGAATTTTTTTTTAGAGTTAATGTTTATTTTGGTCCCTAATTTTATATTTGTGAATTATTTTAGTCTCTGATTTATAAAGTGAGTCAAATTAGTCCCTAGTATTATAAAAGTGAGTCATGTTAGTCTCTCAGTTTTCTTTTATTTAACATTCCATAAATTAAATGATGATGTTTAACATTAATTAAGTGATATTATAACATATCGTATATCATCTAAAGTATAATTAAGTTTAAAACGAATTATGTTTATGTCTAAAATTATACAAAATGAGTCATTTAAATCTCATTTTTAAGTCATAAAATGAGTTATTTTATACAATTTTAGATATTAAAATGATTCATTTTAAACTTTATTACACTTTATATAACATATGGTATATTGAAGTATTATTTAACCATACAAATCTTTATTTACTAGATAAAATGTTAAATAAAAATGGGATGAGGGACTAACTTGATCCAAATTTCATAATACTTGGAATTAATTTGACTCATTTAAAAGTTAGGGACTAAAATTATTCATGAGTATAAAGTCAAGGAATAAATTGAATATTAAATCTATTTTTTTACGGAGATTTATCAATCAAAAGTAACATACATACACTCCACTAAATCATAGATTTAATTTAAAGATCAAATTGTAAAACACTCAATTAACAATAATAGCATAGGTAAATCAGTGCTATATCCATGCATCATTTATAAAGTATATGTTATGTATCAGGTCATTTGTCATATGTTAGATTTATAAGTAATTAGATCAAATTAATATATGTGTTATATTATATATCATGTCTCATTCATAATATATTAAACTTATCAGGTAAAAAAAAACTATTAATAATTATTCATTACCTACGACGTATATCGCATATGTTTGATTTATTAAAAAAACAAAAAACAAAAGATACGTTTGTAGGTTTATATTGGGTTTAGGTTAATTGAGCTTAAGAAAAAAAGTAGCAGCCGCCTCTATATATTTGTAATATAATTAAGATTAAGAAGTAACGAAATTATTTCATTTCATTTATTAAGATTATGATTAGATTTTTTGTGTTTATATATGTTACAATATTAATAATTTATATTTAATCATAACAATAAATAAATAACGATTTATGTTGATGAATTGAAAAAATCAGCTAAATTGTCTTAAGATAAAGGATAAGAAAGCAGTGATTCGATATTATTTATTTATTTATATGTACATCACTCTTATTTATAAATAATTTTTTTATTTATGTATAAAAAAATACTTAGATATGATACCATATTGTAATATTCCAGTATTTACGCATTTACATATTCTTAATATGTCATTATTTATAATTATAAAAGACAAGAATAATGAGCTAATTGTTTTAAACAAAAAGATAGATAACAAATAGATTTATGAATTAAAGCAAATAAAACATAGAATATATGAAAAGAAGAAAGCAAAATACAATGCCTGAAAACACAAATAAAAATTTAATTTTTGATACTTTTAAATTTAATAAAAATCAGTACTCGATCAAATATTTTTTTTAATTAAATCACATATTAATTTTGAAGATTGAAATTGAAATTGAAATTGAGATCAAGATATAAGTAGTCACAAAAGAAAGATTTAAGATACAAGAGAGAAACATTTAAAATATCATTATTAATAGTTAATATGTTAATGATTAGAAATCAACCATTGGAAATTAAGAGAAAGAAAAAATAAAAAATAACAGGAAAAAATATGATTAACCATCAATGGATCGAGTTTGCTGAAATCTTAAGTTAAAAAAAAAAAAAAAAGGAGAGAGAGAGAGAAAGAAGGAATTGGCACATGGTATTTTTTACAATGGCATAGACTGCCTTTTATATACATAATAGATAGAAGATGTATAGATACATCTTACAATATTTCACGTCACATCTTAAAATTTTACAAAATATCCTAGATATGATCTTTAAAGATTAATGTTTATATTTCTTTATATTTCAAGATTTGACTAGAAATAGAATTCTAGTATATATTGTTACAAACAGGGATTGATGATTTGTATTCTATAATCCATATCACACTACATTACGTAATTGTTCTTCCTTGTTTGACTTGGATTTCAGTGCAGAGAGTAGCTTCTCTGGACACTACTGAATATGGAGTCACACTATCACATAAGTGTACTAAAGAGACACGATTATGCTGTTAAAGAAAACGGTGATTCCCACATGCCAAATTTCGATGATGATGATGATGATGAACAACATGATTCATGGACACCATACAAGCCACGAACAATCACTTTGTTACTCATTGGTGCATGCTTTCTTATTTGGTCAAGTGGAGCACTTAACCCAGAAAGAGATAATGCATCTTCTGATGATAATATTAAAAGGGGTACGTGTGCAATGATTGCTGTTTATCTTGCTCATTATTGCATGCTTCAAGCTCCTTCAACTGTTCTCATTACTCCACACCCTGCAATCTGGCGCTTGGTTCACGGCATGGCTGTTGTGTACCTCTTTGCCTTAACATTCTTGCTTTTCCAGAGCCGCGACGATGCTCGCAGGTTCATGAAGTTTCTTCATCCTGATCTCGGTGTTGAACTCCCTGAAAGGTCTTATGGTGCTGATTGCCGAATATATGTCCCTGAAAACCATGCAAACAAGTTCAAGAATCTCTATGAAACGCTTTTTGATGAGTTTGTTCTTGCTCATATCATTGGCTGGTGGGGTAAAGCTATATTGATTCGTGATCAGCGCCTTCTTTGGGTGTTATCGATTGGTTTCGAGTTGATGGAGCTAACTTTTCGCCACATGTTACCGAATTTCAACGAGTGCTGGTGGGACAGCATTGTTCTTGACATATTGGTTTGCAATTGGTTTGGTATTTGGGCTGGAATGCACACTGTGAAGTACTTTGATGGGAAAACATACAAGTGGTTTGGTCTAAGCAATGACTGCCAGCCCAATAAGTCTAGAGAAATGTGTCAGCACGGTGTCCCAAAAATATTATGTACAAATGTTATGTCTCACAAAAGCATATTGGGATGGTTCATGTCAGCTAAGTGGGACAAAGATGAGTGGCTTCAATTGCAAGGTCCATGGCGGTTTATTCAAGTGCTTGGTCTTTGTATTGGGCTCTTGACAGTGGAGCTCAACACGTTCTTTTTGAAGTTTTGTCTGTGGATACCTCCACCAAATTCAGTCGTTATATGTAGGCTGATTTTGTGGTGGCTGCTTGCAATTCCGGCAACTCGCGAGTACAATGCATACCTTCAAGGCGAGCCAGCTGCCAAAAAAGTTGGAGCGTATTGTTGGCTCTCTCTTGCCATTTGCATTGTGGAGCTTTTGATTTGCATCAAGTTTGGACACGGTAGGTCTATCATATGCATGTTTAATCTTCTTTTTTTTTCCCTTAATGACCTTTATTTAAAGGGGAAAAGAGTATACCAACCCTTTAAACTACTTATATCTTTTTACAAAACACCACCATGAATTTTGAAATCTTCCTAATTAGTTTTCAAACTTCAACTTATGATTCAATAGATCTTTCTATGAAAGAATTTACTAAAGAATTTACTAAAATTTCTAATATTTACAATGAACGGTAAGATTTTTCCATTCACTATTTATATAAACTATGGATTACCTTATAGTATGATTAAACAGATTGCTTATAATTTTTTATTATGATATATTTTCTATTTATTTTTTATTGTAAAATTTTTTGTCTATTAATTTAGCTATTTCAAAAATTAAGATTTGAACAACAAATAAATTAGTCAATGCATATGGTCTCAACTTAATGTAAAACAAATAGTTACTATGTTTTTATGTGTTATTGTACCATTCTTGTATGAACAAATTTAAAATAAAAAGGTTTATTAAAGTACTAATTAAAGTTTGGGATTAATTGAGAAGCTTTTAAGGTTCGTGGCAGTGATTTGCAGAAGGGTCAATGTTCATGGTGGTTTTTTACTCTTTTCCCTTTTTGAAATAATAATCTATTGATAAAATAAAAGTTATTTTATGTTTGGACATTTAATTTTAAATAATCTTGATTTTTTTAACATCTTTTTTATGTTATAAAAATATCTTTTTTGGAAGATGAAAATTATAGCCTCTAAACTATTTTTTTTCTAGCGACTCGATTTTTATTTACAATATACATAAAAAGTATTTTTCTTTTACAGAAAAGATTTTTTTAAAACAAAAATAGTGACACGATCGAGCCCTATGTCCTAATCAAAATTCATTCATTGATTAACATTTTTGTGTTTCAATAGGCTTGTATCCGGAACCAATGCCGTCGTGGCTAGTAATCTTCTGGTCATATGTTGGAGTGGCCATTGTAACATTTCTGCTTGTTTGGTCTTGGCATCTCCGTCACCTAGGTCTAGAGAAAAAGAGGCGATGAACTTTACCGTTGCGAAGCATTATTCCCGTTGATGGAGAACCAAGTTAGAAATAGGAATCATATGACTAGGGTGCAAGAATTGGTTGAAAAGGTTTTCTCATAGGACCCGATCTACGATATCGGGCTAAATATGGAGCTAGATGGTTAACTTTAACCACAATTGGAGGCTTGTGATTTGTGTTATTAAAATTGGTCTTTTTATTACTAATTGTAATTTTGGATGCAAGTAAGATTAGTAATTAGTGTTTCCTTAAGTATTAGGTCGGAGTAGCCATGATGACTAGTTTCCGTTTTTTCAATTACCCATCTCAATGTTATCTTGTTTTCGTTCAAATAAGCAGATTTGCTTATTACACATCAATATGATTTTGAGTTTTATTTCTTCTTATCTCATATTGTGTCTTGATATTCTTGATTCTTGTTTCATCAACATGTCAAGAATCCTCTTTCTAATACTAAAATTCTTATTCACGAATTGAGTAAGGGTTGCACCTGCCATATAATTTCAAATTTCTTACGTGGGTCAGAGTTCTACAAGGGTTCATATCACTTTGACCACTTGGTTTTTATGGGTAATCTGTTGCCATACACGAGGTAAAAATGTCCGAATTTGATTATTCTCCTAGAGTATTAGTATTGGATCACAGTTCCTTCCAGCAACAAATATTTAGACATAAGATACTCTTAACAAATTCCTAGTACTTACCAAGCCATACCTAGCTATCATATCACTCTCAATGTTAAGGAATTAACTATGACTTTTTCTTTAGGATATGTTTGATTATGGGATATAAATGGGAAGAAAAGTTTCATGAACACATGAAGTTCATAAATGAAATTTCACCTCATTTTTATCACAACCAAACACACCCTTAATACAAGCGTAGAAGCCATTTAAATCTTCCCTAGCCTACCCACCCTAAAACGAATCATACTGCCATTAATATAGCAAGCAATGCATGGCAAAATCATTAACGACATAAATATAATTATTTTATAATCCCACCAAAACGATTGGCTATTGCAATATTCTTTCTTTTCCCTACCTAGAACGCCTAGTATATACTGGCCGTGCCTGTTTAAGCTTGAAGATCCAGCTATGTTTAATTCTTTTGAACATCTTGTGACTTTTTTTTCTCACCGGAATCTTCAGGGGAATTTCTAACTTAATATCATCTCCACCATCCACCACCGCCTTCCAACCCACTCCGTCCCTTCCATCCTTGCCCCCTCACCCAAGATCTATTTTTGATCTGTGCCCAACTCATCCTTACCTTTAGCCATTGTATACAATGCTAGCAGCATCTCTTCCCTTGCATTCTCATTTTTGCCCAGTCTCTCGTAATCGTTCATATACCCATATTTCTACTCTGCTCCCAATGGGATTCACCCCTTTCCATTAGGTTTTAATCAATCATCTAGCCTCTTCTCATATTAAAAAACTTAACTTTTATGGATAAAAAGGCTTAACTTTTTTATTATTTTAATATCATTTGTCACCACCATAGTCACAAACTCAAACTCCCCATATAAAAACTCAGCTACAAAAGATATTTATCTTGAACGCCTAGAAGGCCAATAGAGAACTTTTAGCAACTTCTCCAGTGTTATGTGCAAACTAAAGCTTAATTCCACAAATATGGAAAGCTTTTAAGGGGAAAAAAAAAGACTAAATACCATTTGGGTTCCTCAAATATATATTAGGAGATAAATCAGTTTCTCAAAAATTGAAAACCCCTTATTGGTCCTTTACAACTAAAAATAAAATGATCATATTAACCCCTTTATATAAATTTGTATGTTTATAAATTTTAATGACCTATATGAAGAGAGCAATTTATCTCATTTTATAAATTGTGAAGTACCAATAGAAGACTTTCATATGTTGAACCACTAGTTTATCCTATAATATATTTTCAAGAGACCAAAATGAAAGTTTACTCAATATTATTTGTATGCCAAACTAACAAACCGCAAAAGGCATATGGTAATGGTCAGAATCTTATATCGATTAAAAGTTTGAGAAATTAATATGATAATGTTGTCACCTCATTTAAAATTTATGTAAAAATAACCAAAAGTTTAACCTATATATATTTTGATGAATGAAGTAACAACACTATAACTTACTACTACAGTCCCTTCATTCCCTATTAATCAATGCAAAATCCCCTCCAATAATGCGGGCATTCCAGTGTCAATCAGTGAGTATTGAGTATGTTCAAATAACATAACTATTGAATTTTAAATCTTTACAAATTATTTATATGCAAGCCCATGTGCTAAGAATATGAACGAAAAAAAAAAAGAAACCTGACACTAAGGCAAACATTTTTTTTTTTTTTGGGTCTAGTTAGGGTAAACGTAAACCCTCATTGAGGCAAACATTTGACAAGATGTAAGTAATTTTAAGAATGTTTACCAAAAAAGAAAAAAAGTAATTTTAAGAATTACCTGTCAGATATCTCAGATTCAGCGCGGTGTCTTACACATGCAGCCAAAAATATTTATTAAGGACATGAGGACATCACTGGTAAGTGGTAACCCTCTGCTTGCATTCCAATATAACCCAAAGCAGAAACATCTACATTGCATACAAAAGCTTAACGCATCAACTCCCTATTCTCATCGCCCACATCTTTCATTACTGCCAAAATAAACGGCGCAAACAACAGAGAAATGAACGACGAAGGAGCTGCATAGACACCAAAAAGGAGGCAAAAAAGAACCTAACATTCTAATTCTATAACCGTGTCCTATACTGCTGCCAAAAATCAACTGAAAAAGATTGCCGCAAATGATAGATTAGCTATGAAGGCTTTAATGCAGCAGTAATATCTGCCAAAGGTTAACAAAAACTAGTTACTTTTTCTTTTGTAGTTCAGAAACCCTTTGGCCCATAATTTTAACAACAGGTTCGTCTTTTGACTGAAGAAGTTTTAATGCGGGGTGAACAACGAGATCTCCCATAACCAACTTCTGTCCCACATCCAACTCACTCAAATCCACGTCAATATATGGCGGGATAATGTCTGCAGGGCATAAGTACTTAACCGTCCTTTTGATGGTATTCAAAGAAGCACCTGCCAAATTTTTAAAATGATGAATCATACTCAGCCAGGTAAGACATTAAGAACATAAAACAGTGAGGAAAACAAAATGCTTCTGTCATAAATTTACTTTAATAATTTGAAGACATTAATATACATAAATCCAGGCAGCATAAACATTATCTGTTAGAGAAGTAGGTGCTATACAACAAAGTCAGAAATGTAGAGTAATGACCATTCACTTTGCACCATCAAACCTAAGCATATATCCTACCAAAGAGTAACTCCATACAACAACAACAAAAACTAAGCCTTGTCACACTAATAATAGGGTGTAATTGAATAACAGGTCTCAGCAATTTGGTGTCTAAGAATATTACTAGGCAGCTAAATGGCTATAGTATTTTCCTTTAAAACCCCATTATTTATGGCATCAGGTTATCAGGAGTAAGTATGGCTTTGACAAGACAGGAGGGATGCTAATACCGCTGAACATGCCTCTCATTGTTTATTGTAGATATGCTAGTAAGAAATTCTATTGACAAATCCACTTCAATCATGAGACAGAAATCATAACATGAACATGAAATTTTTACGTAAAATCCATTGTATTTACCACCTAGCGTAAAACCCATGATACTAAATTCAACCCATGCACACCAGTACATTTGCAATGTTAAGTTTTGAGACTAATGGCCTTTGGGTTCATAAATATATAACACTATAAGCTCAATCTTCTCCCTTTCTTGCATCCAAAAGCTATAGACAAATGAGGTAAGAACAAAACAGAACATTTACAAGAATGCTCTTACACTAAAAATTTGATAAAAATGTATATAAGGTGATCACGCAATCAGTTAATTTAATTAATTTGCTCCACACACACAGTTAGAACATGAGTTCAAAAGGCATTCCATGTGTGCTAACCTTTCTTCAGTCCAGGTGATACATCTTCTCCTCTGAATACAAGAGGAACGTCAACTTTTAAAAGAGCATTTGATGGAGCCCTTATAAAGGTGACATTTAATGGTGCGTCTGTGCCTGCTTGCAAATGAATCTGGGATATTTTCAAAAGATGTAAATAGGATAAGATAAGAGAAGCAATAGCTATTACATTCACAAAAACAGTCTTATTTATCATATTTTAAGGATGCAACCAAGTGTTTTAAAATAATAACAATTTAAAAGAAGCCTATAGTTTTACTGAGCCAGAAGCAAAGTATGAAAACATGCAGCTATTTTCACATACCGTCAAAGCAAAATCACAAAGAAACAGAATCTACAATACATAAATAAATGCATTTCATTTCAAATATTGACTTTCCAAAAATTAATGAAAAACATATTCTAAAGGAAATATGATACTTTACAACTCATAATAGTGACAATTAGCTACAGTCAAATATTCACCCAGAAGAATCCACTGATATGATCAACAAATCCATGTTATTTAATATTTAGGAAAAGACAATGCCGGATAACAAATAACAACTAATATCAACATTAACAAATAACAAAGTTAAAACTGCTCATAAACAAATCTTGAACTCAAAACAACAACTAATATCATCAACTATCATTTTCCTCAATAAAATGACAAAATTTAACTTAAAACCATGTAGAATCCTAAAACAATTACCTTGCGGGGCAAAACACGAACCTTCTCAACCATCTCATTGGACTCGAAGTCAGACCTGACCTCTAGGTCAAAGAGACGGGAGAGGAAAAAGGAGCGGCCAAGGTGGTTGACAAGCTTCCTGATCTGGTTGGTGCGTACAGAGATGAGGCGCTTGTTGCCACCATGCTGGCCATCCTCCTGCTCAAACACAATGCTAGGAACACGCCCAACCTTCCGCTCCTTCGCAGAGATGTTCTTCCCCGAAATGCCACGAGGGATTGCGAGGATTGTCTCATCGTATTTGGGGTCAGGCTTTGGAAAGCCTTCTAGGTAGGTTAGGGATGGCAGCTCCACAGGCAGCTCGTGGTGGACGGCAGCAGCTGCTGCCTGGGAGAAGTGGCGGATTTGCAGGGAGGCTCTGGAGAATAATATCATGTGGCGGAACATGGTTCGAGGTTTCACTGAAGTGAAAATAGTTAGTGGGCGAGTGGGGTTGAGATGTTGAAATACATTAATCCACATCCAAAATCATATAAAAGAGGTACACCAAAACTGAAATCTATTCGTACCCACAGCACAATCATATAGCAGAAAACAATTGAACGATCCAATGTGCTAATTATTCTCGAAAGAAAATTGCCATTCAGTACACACAATGAAACCCAAAAACTTCAATTGAACCAAAGAACCAAACAAAAATGAGATCTGAAATAGTATACCAGAAAGATTAGAGGAAGAGACTTACAGTAGAAGTAGAGCTGTTAGGCCACACTTACAAAAAGCCCACAAGGCCAAAAGCCCATGTGGACTAAGTGGGATGGCCCACTTATAAAACTTTAAAATCTTACCCACCTCTTTAGTGGGTGACCTAGCCTTGGACCACATATGTGCAAGCCCTAGCCCCGCTATGGGCTATCCCTAAACCACTAGATTGGCCCACCTACAGAATTTCCAAATTTTGTCCACTTTTTTAATGAGTTGGTCTTAGCCCTGGCCCTAGCACATAGGCCAAAGCCCACACTTGAAGAAAGCCTATGAAGCCCAAAAGCCCTAGCTTGGAAAAGCCCATATCTATGAAATTTCAAGTAAGACATGCAACTATAAGAGGAATAACATCAGTACTATAAGACATGCAACTACACCTGCCACTGTTGGTTATGTCGTGAGAAATTGCTATCTTATGTAACACATTTAATTTTGTTTAGAAATCTAAACCATAATTTTCGAAATCCAAATGGACATTCAACTACACTGCCATTTTAAAGGAACAATTTCCCTTTGTGCAGATTATTTTATTTTAAAAATTAATTTTAAAAAAAGAGGCTTTTGGCTTTTGCCCGTGTGTGGAGAGACTGCATGTTGAATTAGTATGAAGGATGAACTGTGATGAAGAATGAGTCATGAGCAAGTATGTAATAAGATGAAGAAGAGAGGAAAAATAAAGTGGTGGGGATGAGATCTATAGGAAAGAAATATCCTTCTATACTTCTCATCTGTATATTGTAGTCCTATATAGTCAAATTCAACACCCATGTTTAAATGAGGGCTGAAAGTAACACTCAAAAGAACAAACTGACTTGCAACTTAAATTGCATAGCAAAACCCTTTTGCCATCAACAAGTACCACTCAAAATCTGATTTTCCAATTTTTTTTCAATTAAGCTTTTCTTTCCCCCACATTGGCCTTGAACAAAAAACTGTGTTTCATGAGGCTATTACACCATTCAATTTAATGCCATACACCAACCATTAGATTTTTTTGTATTTAAAGGAATCAAATCAGATAAGGAAAGACTGCTATACAGAAAATGGATACTCATTTCAAAAAGAAAAATTAGCGCATCAACCAGCAAAATTTTCCCAATAAATAAGTCCAATTTCCAATTTTTTTTCAGAAATGTCATGATGTATACTACTGAGGAATAGGTTGTTATATCATAGATTTTACCGCAACAACCATGGATATAAAACAAATCGCCTCCAAAACATTTGTTTTATAAACTTTATTGGAAAGATATGTAAAAGAAGCTCTAGTATTCATAAGTGCTAGAAATCCACTTTGCTCAAGACATAAACTTCCAACATTGAAACTCTCCACTCCAACAGTATGGGCAACATTGTAGCAACTCAAACAATCAACATGCAAGATAAACCAAGAAGATTAGGATAATATTTAGAAGCAAAGCAAGTTGATCCAGAGATCTGGCCAAGCTTGAAACCTAATACCGACAAGGCACTTAATCCAACAAAAACAAGTTAAAACATAAACTGTCAAATCCCATGAAATTATAGGTACACAGAATTATAATTAAACCAAATTATTTAATTCATTCATTTCATCTTGCAAGTTTTTTGCATCATCTGATACAGACTTATTTCCATTTGCTTTATGGATCTATGTCAATGCGTTTCTCAATTGAATCTTATATCTCAGTAACAAATCCCAAATAACAACATTATACTTCAAGAAAACATACTGCTAAAGATGGTCTATTTCCCTGCAAATACAAGCAAATTAAGGAAAGACGACAGTAAATGCTTCATATGAGATTGACACTTCACAGCCTAAATATATAGAATTTAATTTCAATGCACTACTAGTATTTAAAAAAAAAATTACATAGACATCCAATTATATATTGCCACATCAGTACAAGTATTTGACTCAACTCAACCATCACCCACCACCTTAAAAGTCTTACAAATAAAAGTACATATTTGGATAAAAGTATACAACACATCAAAATCAATCCCGAATACATAAGCCATGGAAAAGATGATAAATGGAACTCTTCATTCTTAGACACCGTGAATTCAATAATGGGATAGCCATTAAGCATTCCACACAGTTTGCCAACAACTTCAATTCACTCTGCAGCACTTTTTTTTTTTTTTTTCCTGATCTGACCATTGGTGCTGGTTAGTGGGCTATGGTTTCCCATGTTGAGCATTACGTTAGCAAAATCTAACTAACCATGACCTAAATGGGCCACAAAACCTACATTCAATTGCTGTTATAAAGCTCTAGATAATCGAAAACACATAATGAACAAAGGAATAACAACAGCGGATAAGCATCGCATCTCGAAACCTCAAACCGTAAACAGAACAAACGATTTTCAGTTTGGCATTCTGTCAAACAGTACATTCGCATTCATTCACACAGCGTAGAAGGGAAGAAGAGAAGAGAAAAAAGAAAAAAAGACTCACCAAATGGAAGCTCTCAGATGCAATGACGAGAACGGCGTTGATGCGATGGCAGCGGGGCGTCGACGCTTTAGGTTCCGGCGGCGACGGCGGCGGCGAGTGCAGAATGGGAAGGTGGAAAGTAGAGATGGAAGGAAGTGGTTGCAGAGGTTTTAGTGTTTTTAACTTCAACCTCGAGGGTTCGGAAGCTCGACTTCAAAATGACTTGCCTTTGGTATGAAACTATGTCATTTCATATTTTCCTCTTTCGAGCAAAAGATTCATTTTGACGGTCTGTGATTAATTTTAATCCTGAAATTAAATAATTATTACTTTAATTTTTAAAATTGCAAAAAATATTCAAGTTGATCTCATTATGAGAACTAATTTGAATAAAAAAAAAAGTGATTTAAATTGAATTTTATAATTTCAAAAATTAAATTGATAATTTTTTAATTTTTAGTGATAGTTATGACTGAATTTAAAATTTTAAAATTTAGGAATAATAATAAATTTATTTTTTCTTACTGAAAAAACTTGAATCAATTTTATATTATTATTTTAAGTTTTCTTTTTTATTTTTATTCAAAATTATTAGGGTAATTAAATTGTTTATATAGACTTGCTTAATTTTTTAAATTTTAGATTGCATAATTATTAAAAAAAATTATCATAGTCACTTAATTAACTTTCATACATGAGAAAAATAATTAATTCATCATATTAGGCTTAAGTTTAAATTTTTAATTTTTTATTGACAATTATTTGAAATTTCAAGTGACCATAAATATCCCCTACAACCCTCCTTGGTCTTAAACCCAATCAACCATTTTGTATCACTAATAACATGACATACTCCTTTCATTTCTTATTAATAGTCACTTTCGAAAAATCATATTATTTTGATAGGTTGAAAAGTTGACCTATCTAGCTATGACACGATTTCTCGGGAGCAATTAATAATAAAAAATGAAGAGAGCACTAGATAACAAGATGGTAAAAAAAAAATAAACGAAACTAGTAAAAATTTTCATTATACAGCTGTTACCTTGAGCGCTTATTTTGTTACCATTTCTCTGAAGTCCAAAACTCTGTCAGATGAAAACTACAAGAACAACAGTACTTAACAGTAAAAGCAATACATGAGAAGCGACAAAAAAAAAAGGCAAAGAAACTGATGTAATAACTCGTGATTCAGGACATTGCCCAGGCTTACAATTTGGAAAAAATCGGGCAAACTGCCAACTATCTACATGCTGGTTACAATAAACAATCATAATTCCTAACTAATTGGTAATTACACTCGTCACTGCTCACTAAACTCTTGAGAAAATACTGCCTGCTGGTTAATACCCTCTTTCTTCATACTCAAGTCACTGCCAATTGAAAAGTCGAAATCCAGTCCCACTTCCTACTTCCGTGGAATCCGATTCACTTCCCATCGTCTCATCAGAACTTTCACTCGGAAGGAGTTTTATCCGGTCGGCGTGCTCAATGATCCAGTCAGTGAATTCTGGAGATGCTGCCCACTCTGCTACAGCTTGCCTGGTGGATTCTCGTGTGAACTCATCCCACTCTTTCTTTGTGAACTTCTTTCTGTTGCGGGTCTTGTGGAATGTTGAGTAATAGTCCTGCCCGATTTGCGCCCCAGAAGATGGTGGCGTGACCGTAGAAGACGGCGATATGACACCTGAAACAGAGAAATGAATCAGATAACATACCACAGTAGTGTTCATGCAAGCAAAGTAATGCTCCAGGGACTTCACGTGTGTTGAATAATAGAGTAAGTCTCTAAATGAAAACTATTTCAGATGACTTCCCAAAAGTTCATTACAAAAATAATCAGTGTAAAGCATGTGCAGCGCATAGTTTGAAGTAAGGGCCTCTTTGAAAACCCAATTCAGTGCTGAAAATGAAATGACTCAAGCACTGAAATTGTTTCACATGCATGCCAAAAATGAAATAACTGAAAGTGCAATGAAGAAAACATCCTACGTGTTCCAGTGCTTAATTTTTATTTTAATCACAAATTTAGTAATAAAATTTTCTGTTTATTAACATGAAGTCCAAGGGAATCCAGAAAACCTCAGGAGTGATTAGTAAGAAAGCAAAATCCAGAAGATTGGAACACAAACAATACCTCTCACAGGAGAATCAGACCATGCAGATCTCTTAGGGGTACTCCAAACTTTTCCTTTAGGGGTTGACGACTTGCTAAGGAATTCAGCACGACCACGTGTTCCTCTCACCCACTGCTTTGAATAACTATCATTAACTGAAGTTTCATACCTGCATGAAGTCATAATAGTATAATTACAAGTGGAGAACAAGAGGGAAATATTTTTAGCAATCAAAGACCCCCACCCAAAGGTGGAAAAAAAAAAAGGAATTCTTTTTGGAGCAAATATGGTAACGGTGTCTAGAAGAAATGATTTTACATGAACAAATAAGATAAAGCAGCAAAAGAAGTCGTACTTACCATCCATGAAGCCACTTTATCGAGGAAATAAGCTTACAAACAGCTCCACAAGAGACCAAGGCTCCTATTGCTAGAGGAGGATCAATAGTGCTCTGGCAGAAGTAAAAACAGAAAGTTCAGAATAAATAACAGCAATAGCATTCTTAAAATAAGTTTGTAAGAAACCAAAATGGTCAGACAACAGATTTTATTTTAAAGCATTTTGTAATCTTCTACATCTGAAGCAACCTGGTGAATGATTACAGAAATTGCACCTTTCAAGATACAGCAGGTGGTCATACAAACTGCATAAAAAAATAAAAATGATATAGAGTGGAAAGTGTTTCAAAAAGTGGTGCATCTTGGTAATAATTTTCACAAAGCTTGGCAGAAATGCTAGACCAAAAAGTTAGGCTAGAAAGCTCCACAATGACCTGGTGAATTTAAAAAAGGCATCCCAATGTACGAGGCCACCACCTAATGGGGTTTGGGAAGGGTAGATGTACACAGTCTTAATCCCGCAAAAGGAGAGGCTGTTTCCGAGACTAGAACATCACAAGACAACAACCTTATCATTGCACCGAGACTCATCCTCTAAACCATAAACCTAACTGATTGTAAGGCTAAAAAATTAACAAGTTAAATAATTTCCATAAAGAAAATTTGTTCATCTTGAAATTTTCAGGCAACGATAATAATTCATGCAAGGTGATCCCTAGTGACTTAGCAAAACTTGTCATATATGACAGGATGAGTATCAGATAACAGCCACAGTGTACTTCACATTCTTTGATTACATAAATGCAAACCTGAAAAATGAAGGTGATTCCTATGATACGCATTGCCCACTTCACAAATTGAGCAACCCCAGAATCCACAGTGCCATCTTCTTTCGAAATAACAAATCTCCTGACAATCCAGTAGCCTAAAGCAGCTCCGGCCAAGATGATACCCAGCAGTACAAAAACAGCAACCTGTAAAACAATCGAGAAGAATATTTTTGGAAAGAGGACTTAATATGTGACTGGTAGGCAAACAAGCAAAGATGGTTAACATTCAGCAAGAGTAATGCAGCATGAAATATAAGGGAAGAAGGATAGTGGAAAGCGTTAACTGGAGGCTAACAACTATGTTGCACATATACTAACATGGAAACTGGACACAACATAATAAAGACACATACATGCATGGAAATGGACCCTCTCAAGTGGAAATTCCACATGACCATGTCATGTGAATTTTCACCATTGATTAACAAGGTGGGCCCACAAAATAGTATAATCAATGGTAGAAATTCACACATGACATGATCAGGTGAAATTTTCACTTGAGAGGATCCCTTTCCATACATGCATACATTATACATATCCCCACACATACAAGAACTTCAAATTAAAAGAAAATGATTCAGTGTTCTTAATATCATATTTGTTCATAATTAAAAATTGCTTATAAGTTTAAACCAAAGCCATGATTAATCTGTTATTTCTTTTTCCGATTTTTAAATGGTCGGGTCTATGTTGTGTCTTCTCCGGTCAGAGTCCAAAAAACAATTTTTAAATTGAATATGTAGTGTGTCATACAACACAAGCACATGTCCGAGACAGACACAATACCAATCCAATATGTCTTTACTTTGTAAGATAACCACTATCAAGGGACTAAACATTGGGAATGACAGAAAGAACATTGGGGCCACTAGTACATATAGAAAGGCTATATTTTAAAATAATAAATTATTATATGTGAAAAGTGGAAGTTGATTCCACCTCCTTAGCAAATGTTTTATGCTGACCATGGATATTCTTGCTAAATCAAAGGAATAAATAACATTTACCAAAAGTCATTGTAAATGAATATTAGGCTGCTTCATTATGTTTTAAGGATCACAATGAAGTGGAGGAGGAATTCAAAAGGTGACATTTTCTGCAAAAACAAAGTGTTTCAAATCTACCCAAAATGTTTGCTCCTCGTATGTAAGAAAAATTTAACATGTATGGGTCTGAACTCCGAAGAAGCCACCAAAAAGGATTAGGAATTTGGATGTCGTAGATGCTGGCCAATCAAAATGTATCGTATGACACAACATAAAAATACAGATATGCACCAAGTTATCCTAAAGAGAAATAGACAGATGATATACTCACAGGATTGTGCATCTCTTCGCTCATCCCTAAACTCTGAAGAATTGAATTTACGAACATAGAGAATTGGTGCAAAAGGAATGACCCAGCTCCAAGCTGGAACATCACATTGTAAAAATATTAATAATGATAATATAATACTTGCGTGTAACATGAAGAGCTGCAGGAGAACATGGGCCCAAATCAAATCTAACTCACCATAGATCCATATATGGTAAGGTAAAAGATATTTTTTCTTCCAGTTGGCAATAATTTCATCCCCTGTATCATAATTGGAAGAAAATAGTTAGAAAACAAGTAAAAAAACTAAGGAAAACTTAGAATAAATAAAACAAAATAAGATCGATATAAATATGTGAAAGTACTTTATATACCTGGAAAAGAACGATTATAATGACAAGAAAGATCCCTATAGCCATTGAACTGCTATAATAGAACGGAACCCAACTGCTGATAATTGGAGCCAACAACAGCAGTGCAAATCCCAGTGCAAGACAAATGAGGCGCCATTGCTGAAAATCTGCCAAAAAAAAAATTATAAATAACACATACAAATAAGCATATTTTAAAAAGAATACACAGACACCACACAATAATAGAAGAAATTATGGATTTAATTTCTATGTATTGGCAGTACACAATTATTCAATCATGTATTACCACATCCATCATGCAACTTAAAGAGTCATATAAACGAAAGATTTTGATTGAATAACAATGTAACAGTGTTTTTCACTATCAGTGCATCATAATTAAACTCAAAGTATTTCCCCTTTTATGAGATGGAAGAAGCATACCTTCTTCAAGAGCAACTGTAACAGAACCAGATATTTGACCATTGATCCTCACATCAACATATCTAGTTTCATAAGGGGACATAACAGCACTCCAGATCCCCTTCTGCACACTCCTCCATTCATCCTTTTCACACTCGCACCATCCACGTGAGTTATTCCTGCACATACTTTGTAAATGAGAAATAGCAGTCATAGACTTTCGAAGTTGAAATGTGTGTGTGTGCTGAGCATGCATCTGAGAGGAATGGGGGGCAGTGACCTCATACAAGTAAAAAAAAAAACTATATTGAGTTAATTCCCCTGAGATTTAGTGAAATTCACTTTGACTCCCCTCTATTTATCAGCATGACACTAACCTCCCCTAAATGCAAATGCACCTGAGGGAAGAGAGTGCAATGATTTTACAAATTCAGGAAAGGTGAGTGTAATGATTTTATAAACTCAGAGACCTCCTCAGCACATTTTCCACATAGAGGGGAGTTTGGGTGAATCTCACCAAATCTGAAGGCAAGTTAAGCGCAATTTGCCCTTACAAATCACTGACAGTAATCAAAGTTATGCACTCACCTGTGAAAACAAACCTGAATTTTGCTATGCAACCTCTCCGGGATTGCAGCAGAGGGAGCCAAAGAAACATGGAATGAACTAGCATAGCTCCCAAGTTTCAGCCTTGAGATGCCAGAAACTCGAACACGCTCACATAGTAAAGTGTCTTTAGCACCACCATGCGTATCTGAATGGCCCCAAAGTAGGGAAGGGGTGACATCCAGAACTGGCCTTTCAATATCAACACCTGCAGTTTTAAATGTGATTATGAGATTCTATTAAGACGCAACAAGGACGAACAGAAAAAATAAATACAAGAAGAACGAAAATAATTATTAGTACTCCGAAACACATTTGAAAAAATATATATTTGTAGAGTAAGATAAAAACCCTAAACTCAAAAAAAAAAAAAAGGACCGATTAAAATGAAAACAGGAAAGTAAAGTGGGAGCAAGAGGGAGAAGGAGGAGGAGGAGGAGGAGGGGGGAATTTCTGACCTGAGAGCGAGGGCGGGTTGTTGGGGTGATCTACGGCGACGGCGAGAGAGGAAGTGACGAGAAGGAGGAGGAGGAGGAGGGCGGAGGAAGAGGAGAACCACCCCATGGGCAATGGGGGTGGGGATCGCAAATGAACGAGAAAACAAACGACTCGACCCGCGCTCTTTTTTGAGTTTTGGGATTCAATTAACGAGGAGTGTAGACGGAAGGATGCTAGTGACTAGTGAAGGGAGTACGGTGTTTGTCACGCTATTTATTTATTTTGCCTTGTCGGTGTTTTCGCACCGCGTTGCGTTTCTTTAAGGCAAGCATTTTCTTTTTTATTTTTTATCTTATCAGACAAGGAAGACTAGATATACCTATTTTGACCACCCTGTATGTTAGGTTGTGTTTGATACGATATACGCACATAATAATATAAGATAATATTATACATCATATTTTTATTTGTTATTTAATATAGATAATATATTATATAAATTTTATATATTTTAAAATATTATATAAATTAATATAATATGAGATGTCTGATTAGCTTTTAATATATATATCATTTTATCTTAATATGTTATTAAAATAAAATAATTTTTAAATAAATTATAATAGAATAAAACTATAAAAATAAAAAAATTATGATAAAATTAGTTTATAATAAATAAAATAAATAATATATGATATCAATTTAGTTCCATATAATAAAAATAAAAAATAATTGATAAATAATAAATAAAACAAAATAATAACCATTGAATAGTAAATAAGTATTTTAAATAAATAACATATAATATAAAATTATAAATTTTCAACTAATAAAATATATAAATAATATGTAATATATTAAAATAAGGATTAATAATTTAAATTTAAATAATTACAATTAAAAATATAAAATATTAAAATTTAAAAAATAGTAATTTTTATTTACATAATTTATTGAAATATTATAATTGATATCTCATAATTAATTATTATGATTTATGCGACTGATACTTTTTTATTGCAGTGTAATTCTACTATTAAATACCGATAATATTCAATTATATTATAATAATATATAATTATTATTATTATGATTTTTTAGAAAATTATTAGATTAGTAAAGTTATGAAAATTGCTCGCCCTAACTTATTTTGAAAGCGAATGTGGAAAATGTTCCTTCAAAGGAGTCTTAAATATTAGTATTATAGATTATAGATAGATTGATTAGTTTTTGTGATGCCCGAGATATACGTGTCTGTAGATTTTTTCCATACAGTCTCAAGATCCCCCGAGACCCACCCTTGTTGCCTGGTCCTGAATTTCACTAAGTCTAGATCCTACATCTCATTGGAGGGCTATATGATAAAGTCACATTCTTGGGATAAAAATCTCAGTAATATTCTACAAAGGAAAATAAGTTAAAGGATGATTTTTAATTAATTTTATGAAACATTTAAGCGTTTCGTTTTTATCCTACAAGTTTAGAAAATCTTCAAGATTCTCAGATTTGAACTAAAATACAAAATCTGGATTTTCATTGGTCGGGATTTTGATTTTTTTTATATTTTATTTGAATCTAAATGGGGGTATTTCTTTATTTACATTTATGTTTTAAAGTTAATGGAAAGTAAAATAAATGAGGAAGAAATATAAATAAGTGAGTATTGAGACAACCCAAATGTCAGAATTATAGAAAAATGCAAAAGCAGGGTGAATTGTCATCGCTATAACGATCATAGTGTGTGAGACAGGATGGTTTTTGAGTCTGAAGACTACTATAGTGATCATAAGTAATTAGCGGGGGACATGGAGAACAGCTAGAATGTTATAGCGATCTAATAGTGTCAATGGGACAGAAATAGTGCAAAACAACGCATATTCATTTAAGTGATACCCTACCCCCTATATAAACTCCAAACTCGGGCTTGCCACCCCCAAGACCAAAACCTCCCCTTCCAAACCCTTCTCCACTCTCTTCTATTCAATCCAACATCAAATCATCTTTCTTCAAGACCCAAGGTAAGTAATTTATTATTGGCTTGTGTTAGTTTCTTCCATTTCCTTCCCTCATGTTATGGGTTGTTGTTTTTCTCCATTGTTGTTAAGTGGGGGTGTTACCCCAATGTTTTTAGAGTTAGATTAAAACTATCGAGAGATTGTTAGAGTTTAATCTAGAGTTTGTGGCTTCAATGGCAAATATTGGTGTCATTCAAAGCTCCCAAAGTCAACTTAGTTGTGCCCACGTACTCTTGACTCCAAACGATGAGTTGGTTCAAACTCATGAACTTAGTTTCATCATTATAACTATGTTTTATGGATTATATTCATTATATATATGAAGTTGGAGACAATATTTTGTATGAATTATGATTTACGAGTTATGGTAAAGCTAGTAAATATTATAATTTCTTACTATAGCATGAAAATGAAATTTAGAAAACTATGGGACCATGATTGATAGATTATATGTTATGGAAATGTTTTATGTGTAACTTTAAGTGATTTATTACAAGAATATATGATTCAATAACTTATTATTTTATCAAGCATGTTTTAACAATTTATGATATCTTTATGCTTTAAGACTTGATATTTCAAAATATGATTTTAGAGTATTAGTTAAGACATTTTGGCTAGAATGTCAAACAAAGTATAACTTAGTTTCATGAACTGAGATGTTATTATAATTTCAGAGATTTTATGATTATAAATCTTTCCATTTCAAATTATGATATTAGCGTTATTAAGTTATGAAAAGATGTTAGCTTAAGAAAGGAGATTTTAGAAATCTAGTTTTTCATAATACTCAGAAGTATGAAATTCAATATGATTCATAATAACTACTAGATAGATATTCGATGGGCTTCAAATCGAAATGTCTAGTTAGGTGTGTATATAAATATCAAATAATTTATGTTTACTACATGTATCTTATATCATGTATGTTCTTGGTTGTCCCATATGAGTGATGAGTAAGACCTCACTCGCTGAGTCTTGTCACTCATCTCTCTACTTTTCTCTCATAATTGCAAGTACAAGTTTAGTTTCAACCCAATTTGGTAGATGCAGTTTTCCCTAGTGGTGAGCCTTATTTTGGAGTAAAGCTTAGTATATATAGGTTCATGTTAGTATTAGAGTGCTCCAGTAGATGTACAGGCAGGATCTAAGCCATGTATTATTTTTAGATTTTGTATAAAATTTTCAGATTGTATTTTAGGGCCTATTTGCTTAATAAAACAGCTAGCTTTTAGTTTCAGCTTTTAGAAGGAAAAATTGAAAAAACTGAAAACTGAAATTTGTGGTTTTCAGTTTTTTCAGTTTTTCCTTCACAAAAATTGAAAACTGAAAATTGAAAACTGAAAACTGAAAACTGTTTTCAGTAAAGCAAATAGGCCTTTAAATTTCAGTATTTGAAACAGTATGTATGTGTTTTCAGTTTACAAGTGTGAATTTAAAATGATAAAGTTTAATTTGAGTTTATGTAAAAGCCAGAGAGGTATTGTTTGTGATTCAATTTTCAAGTGTTAAGCAGATTTTCATATTTAAAATTTATATGATATGCTGAAATAGTTTATGATTTTGCGATCAATAGATTTGGGTTAAGATAATTTTAGAGTTTGAACATTAAATACTTTCGGTTATATAAATTTGAATATTATGCTTTAATTAGAGAAAATGATAATAATTTAGAAGAAAAATCACTTTTTAAGTATGATATTATATTATGTTATGCATGTAGAGAGACACATCATTCAGTAGGCTTACGTAGGGATGAGATTCCTCACGTGCCAGTTATGTTTTCAAATCGAGTTGTGTCAGTTTTAAATATTTAAATCGAAATTAAGGTTTGAAAGGTGAAATTAATACATTATATAAGTGGAAATGGTAAAAGTTGGAGATCACAAGTAGGAATAAAATCAATCAAAACATATATTTTTGTTCTTATATTGTAAAATTAATCAACTTACTCCTTTTCTTCTTGAATAATTTTTCATTTTAAAAATTTTATTTGTCCAGAAGTAATTGTCTATTTAGAAAATTTAAGTTTTATCAATTATATATTTTTAATAATATCTTTATTAAATACCATTGGAAGATAAGAGAGACGTAGTGGAGGAGGAGAAATAAAGTTAATGTATTGAATAGAAACGATGGTAATTTAGTAAATTAATCTTATTTTTTTTATCTTTGATATTTTTAAATCATTTTTTTAATTTCAATGAGTATTTAAAATTGAAGAATTTTTCAAGGATGAAAGGAATGCATTATAAGGATCTAATTTTCAATCATATATAAATTGAGAATAAAATCATATGTTAATTGAGATTTGAATCATATATCGATTTTTTTAAAATATTAAGAATAAAAAATAGAAAATAAAGAAATGAAAGTGATCAAAATTTTTGGTGGAAAAATGAGCTAAAATGTATCTCCTATGTGATATTTTTCTTATTTGAATAATATATATATATATGTGTGTGTGTGTGTGTGTGTGTGTTGTGAGAGGATGATTTATTGTGAGAGTGAAATAATCAAATTTGGGTTGTTAGATCTGACGTAAATGATTAAAGTTAAAACAGAAAATCATATAATAATTTTAAATGATTACCTTATCATTAAATAATTTCACTTATAACCATTCATATATAGTTATACAGTCCATATTTATTTTTTTTACTCTTACAATAAATTACTCCAATCACTTGAGCTGTCATATAAATTCTTTTACTAATATGATAATATATAATTAAATATCTATATAATTTTTTATATTAATAATATATTAAAATTAAATTTATATTTGACGTGAAAAAGTAGGAAAGTATAACATTTTTGTTTCTTAGGATATCTATCGATAGACGTAATGATTAATTTCTTCATATATTGTAGGTCTATTTAAGAGATAGATATTAATTATAAGTTTTAAAACTGCTCAATTATTAAAGTACAATATTTCTAATCAACATTAAATTTTAAATTGTGTAAAATTAAAATTAAAATGTATAAATATATGAGAAACCCCAAAAAAAAAAAAAATTCCTAGTCTGTGATGTACATGTGGTTTCCTCTCTGACCATTTGACGTGAACGGAAAGACACGTCAGTTCGGTTTCCACGGGAACAAAACCCGGTCATGTCATTCATACCGAAACCACAAATCATGAAAACAAGCTCAAAAAAAAAAATGTATATATAACAATATATATATATATATATATATATATATATTGTTATATATACATTTTTTTTTTTAAAGAAAAATCATCACATTCACCGTTGCACATGCCTTTTATCATTTTTTCTCAAAATTTATTTATGTTTTTCACATTTTACAGGAAAGGGAAAAACAGCAGAGGATTAGATTAGATTCCATCGAGCTAAGATCCACATCACAACTAAAAATTTCCCTCACTTTAATCCTAATAAATTTTCCCAGAAAACCCAAATACCTAACATTAGCAAATGTTCGCAAGAACACCACCACGACGCACACGCCGGTGAGATCTAAATCCAGTCAACAAACAAGCACATACTTTCTCTTTTTCGCTCTTCAATTGATTCAAAGAACCACATCAAGAAGAAGAAGAAGAGGAAGATGAACAACAACAACAACAGCAACAGCAACATTCTGGCGTCGCGAACGAGCTCGCGGTCGGTGACGGAGACGGTGAACGGTTCGCACAAGTTCGTGATCAAAGGATACTCGCTGGCGAAGGGGATCGGAGTCGGGAAGCACATAGCGAGCGAGACTTTCAGCGTGGGGGGATTCCAGTGGGCGATATACTTCTACCCTGACGGCAAGAACCCGGAGGACAACTCCGCCTACGTCTCCGTCTTCATCGCACTCGCCAGCGACGGCACCGACGTCAGGGCGCTCTTCGAGCTCACCCTGCTCGACCAGAGCGGCAACGGCAAGCACAAGGTCCACAGCCACTTCGACCGCTCCCTCGAAAGCGGTCCCTACACTCTCAAGTACCGCGGCAGCATGTGGTTGGTTACCTACTTAGTTAGTTAGTTTTGTTTGTTATCTTGCTCCAGTCGGTCAATTAATCGCTTATGATGTAGACTTTGAATTGAGCAGATTTTGTGTTTCTTGCTAGTTCTTTGAATTGAGCAGATTTTGTGTGTTTCTAACGGGTTATGATCTATGAATTATAGTAGGGTGACTGACTTTTGAAGAAAAAATGAAGATGAACTATTGTTTGTTTGAATTAACTTATTATTATTATTATTTTTAAAGAATTAACTTATTATTTTTGTGTTTATGATGGCTTATAGTGTGTAAATTTTAATAAGGTGACTTTGGAGGAAAAGCTTTGCTTATGTTGTGTTTTGTTTCAAATCTGTTATTGTCTAGCTAGAGGTAGAGGGCAGGCTAGTATATAGGCTAAAGATCAAGCTACCCTTGCCCCCTCATCTTGGGGGTATGTATATAATTGAGGCACTAATGATGGGAGTTATGATGGTGAGTGGTCATGACCTCAATTAAGATCTGATATTCAAGGTAAGAGGTGTGACCGGCTGACTGGGCAATGGGAAGGCGAGAGGGTGTCCAAGCTGAAAGGGCGAGCTAAGTTGACCTACTGATCCAAAATTTTTATGTGGCTGATTTCAAGCCAAGCTAATGTGTTAGATAGTTGATAACTAAGGTGAAATTTTGTTGAATATTTATAGTATAAACTTTGGAAGAAAATGAGGCTTTTTCTTTTTTGGTTGGTCCTGTCCGCAAAATTTAAGCTAACGCAAAGATGCTGCTTGTTTGATTAGAGGTAAGTTTATCAATGAATATGTTATGGTTTTGTGATAAGCTTTGTATATCTTCGTCGGTTATTAGCTGTTACATCCTTTTTGTGATGAATAATGCTAAAATCACGTATTGGTGTCCTCATCACCTCATATCTGCATGGCTTTTATTATCTGATTGCTACTGGTTCCACCTTAGTTTCTGCATCCGGCAGAGATGTATTTGTTCCTGGTGGTAAGCAGTTGATTCAATAATATTATTATGATTTTGACCCCTCACATCAATGTGAGGTGGTGTGACTCTTGGGGATGTGCATCGAGCATTTTCCTTTTATGATGTACTTTACGAATTGACCAATGTGCTACTCTTATATTTGTTTAGGGGCTATAAGCGATTCTTCAAACGAGCTCAACTTGAGGCGTCGACCTTCCTTAAGGATGACTGCTTGAAGATAAACTGCACGGTTGGTGTCGTGGTGTCATCCATAGATGGTTCAAAGTTGAACACAATACAAGTTCCTGACTCTGATATTGGAGCGCATTTTGGCATGCTGCTAGAGAACGAGGAAGGCTCTGATGTTACTTTCTCTGTAAATGGAGAAAGGTTTCATGCACATAAGCTTGTGTTGGCTGCTCGGTCCACCGCATTTGAAACTGAGTTTTTCAATCGGATGGAGGAAGATGATAATGAGATAGTTGTTAATGACATGGAACCTAAGGTTTTCAAGGTAACACTTTCCTCTATCCTTCTCTAATTATTTTTTATTCCATGCAACATGCATGCTAATTAATTTAATAAGTGCAGCATATTCTTTGCTTGGTTATCTAATGTTTCTTGGGTTCCATTGTTGAGCAGGCATTGCTTCATTTTATTTATAGAGACACTCTTATAGAAGATGATGAGCTCTTTATGTCACGGTCAACATTCTTGCCTTCAGTATCTGACACATTTGCAGCGAAACTGTTAGCTGCTGCTGAAAAGTATGGTTTGCCAAGACTTAAGTTGATGTGCGAGTCCGTACTTTGCAAAGATATATCTATAGATTCTGTTGCTTATATTTTGGCCCTTGCTGATCGTTATCATGCTACAGAACTGAAGTCCATCTGTCTGCAATTTTCTGCTGAAAACCTTGTCGGTGAGTTTTCCTGCTTATTTCATACAAAAGTATACACCTGAATTGATATTCAGTTACTTTTGAACTTATAATATTTTAGGATCATTCAGGTGTCTGCAATCTGCAGTATTGAGTATTCATAAGTGATATTTTGTCTGTTATTTGACAAATAGACTGTCCGTGGATTATTACCTTTGTCTTTTGCTTTATAACCACCTACTGAGGTGCTAGCCTTAGACTTGGTTAGAAGGATTACACTTATTCTGAAGCTGGTGGTATGCATAAATCATACATGTCCCCTTGTCAAGTGAACATCTTGATATCAGTCTGGGCCTATATTTTTAATAACAATTCAGGAAGAAAGATCTCTCTGGAGGAAAAAGTTCTTTAAATTTGGGTGGCTATACATTTCCCACTTTGTTTGAGTTGAATGATCATCCCATTTGATGTTGTGAAAAGATTGCAAAGGCTCCAATGTTCAGTTTATACTATCTATCTTTCATTTCCTAATCCTTTTCTATGTTCTACCCTTGAAGGTTTTTGTTGAACAGTCTATGGTTGCTTTCTTCTTTGCACTTTATGTCACGCTTTTTGTTTCATGTTTAATTGACAATGAATATGAGGGCTAATAATTGTTTTGATAATGTTAGGCGGTAAAAAGTCAACAAGAACATAAGCTCAATGTTTTGCGGACTAGAATGTTGCTGTTGGAAATAGAAGACATAAATAATACACATGTACCTCTAGATTCATGTACATAGGGAGTTGTAGTAGACTAATTATAAATTATTGCTGTAATTATTGTACCTCCAGTGTATATGTTGCTGAATGCAAATGGAACTCAAGCAATTTATCAGCAATCACTCTCAAGTTTTAATATCCCGTATTTTTCAGTCTCTATTCTCAACTTGGTATAAAAGCTGGTTCAATCCCGTGTCTGCTCTGCTCTGTCTATCAAGCTCTTTAGTTCTTAATCTGGTCAAGCAGAACTTCACCCATAAAATTTTCTAGTTCTGTCTCTGGTCAAACAGAACCCTAATCTCTCATTTTTGAACCCTCAAAAGTCCAAAACATTAGCCCTAAAACACCTCAGTACAAAACAAAGTCTAAAATACCTACATTGTTTCTCTTGGTCTTGTCACCAAAAGTCAGCTTCACCAACTACATCAGACAGCACCGTCCGACCACCCTGGAGAACTGCTGTCAACCGCTGTCTGACATGCTTTCTTGCGTGGTTTTTGATTGAATGTTGGCATGTGAGCTTCATGCGCCACCTTCCTAGCCTCTGGTTGCGACACCCCCGGTGTCTTTGTACTCATCGATGCTTCATGCACTAGCTTTGGGCGTCAAAAGTTCCTTTCGTTGTTGTTCAAGCAATTGCTTTGTTTCTGTTCGAGAGCTGCTTTATTTGGGGCCCTTTTTCATCTCTTTTCCACTGTTGTAGTATCATAGAAAAGAAAAAGAAGGTGTTTCAGATTTAAATGGAGGCTAAAGTAAGTCAGGTGTCCTCTATTTTCTTTTTTGGAACTCCAACATTCACTCTGGAATTATTTGGGCCAATATTTTCAAAAGCAGAGTATCAAGAATATCCTTATTTGAAGGTTGCTAGACAATCTCTAGACACTTCTATGAGGATTCATCATTCTAAAGCTTGCATGTCTCAACCTGGTAATAGTCAAAGTCTATGGATTATTGATTTGGGTGCCACAGATCACATTGGTGGTAATAGTTCTTTGTTCTCCTCAATATCATCACCGAAATTTCTCCTTTTGGTTACTCTTGTTGGTGGTTCCAAAGTTTTGGCCGAAGGAATCGAATCTGCCTCACCCACTCCTCCTATAACCTTGCAGTCTGTTTTATTTATACCGACTGTCCTTTTAATTTGATTTCTCTTAGTAAACTTGCTCAATCTCTTTATTGTTCAGTAACCTTTAATGCTGATTGCTCTCTCACTCAGGAACAGAGTAAAGGTCGGACTATTGATGTAGGACACGAATCACGTGGTCTTTACTACCTTCAGTCAGCCCCTTCTTTGACTTTTGTTGTAGCTGCATCTCCGAAGCTAATTCATGTGTGCTTACAAGTCTGTCCAAATTACAGAACAAGATTCCAGGATTTTAAAAATAAAGTCTTCAGATTGTGAATCATTTCAACTAAGAAAACATGTTCGATCCTCATTTCCTAGACAAATTGAAAGTCTAGTTAATTCTTCATTTTCAGTCATCCATTCAAACATATGGGGTCCAAGTCGTGTGTCACCATCTTTGGGTTTTAGGTATTTCGTTGCTTTTGCCGATCTGTTCTCTAGACACACTTGGGTATTTTCAATGAAAGAATGTTCTAAAATATTTTCCATCTTCCCTTCCTTTTATTATGAAATTAAAACTCAATTTGGGAAGGAAATTTAAGGCCTTCAATGTGACAATGCCAAAGAATATTTTTCTTCTGCCTTGTCCTCTTTTCTATCTTCACTGGGTATCTTGCATAAATCCACTTGTCCTCATACACCTCAATAGAATAGGATAGTAGAAAGGAAAAACAGACATCTTGTTGAGATTGCTCGGACTTTGTTGCTGTGTGGAAATGTTCGTGTTCGTCATTTGGATGATGCGATGCTTACGACATATTTTCTGATAAATCGAGTGCCTTCTTCCTCCATTGATAATAAAGTTCCTTCCTAAAGAGCCATTATTCCCAATTGCCCTTTGTGTGTTTGGATCTACTTGCTTTGTTCATTATCTTTCTCCAAGTCTCGACAAACATTTGCTCAAGCTATCAAATGGGTTTTTCTTGGGTATTCCAGGTTACAAAAAGGATATTGTTCTTATTCTCCAATTAACAGTCATTATACATGTCCGTTGATGTCACATTTTTTTGAGAAGAATCCATATTTCTCTTCGTCTGTGAAAGAGTCCAACACAATTCTTGATGTTCTACTTGTACCCTTCTTTGGTTCATTAGTGTTCCCTTATAGGGTCAAGTGCCTCCCAATGAAGATCTTGTAAACTCAACCCATAACATTGCCACCTCTCAGAACATATCAACGTCGCCCAAGAGCTTCTGATTTAGTGGAGGAAGCAGCTGCACATCTAGATGAATTATGTCCTACTATATCAGCCACCTCTACCATGGATCTTCCTAAAAATACTGATCATTTGCCATTCCTCTTAGGAAAGGTATTCGATCCACTAGAGATCCTCATCCTACATATAAGTTTGAGTTATCATTGTTTGTCCGCTTCTGATTATTCTCTTGTATCCTCATTATCTTCTGTTTCAATTCCTAAAAATATTCATGAGGCAAAATGCAGGTTTTGAATAGAGTAGCACTTGGAAGCTAGTTCCTTTTCCTCCAAGAAAATCAACTATTGGGTGTCAATGGGTGTATGCCATTGACATTGGCCCCGATGGTAAAATTGATCATCACAAAACTCGTCTAGTTGCCAAAGTATATACACAGGTTTATGGCCTTGAATATGGGGATACCTTTTCTCTTGTGGGAAAATTTACTTCTGTTGGCATTTTTCTTGCCATGGATGCGATCCATCACTAGCCACTGTATCAATTGGACATAAAAAATGCATTCTTTTATGGTGAGCTAGACAAGGAGGTTTACATGGAGTAACCGCCTGGATTTGTTGCTTAGGGGGAGTCTGGTTTGGTTTGTAAACTACGTCATTCTCTCTATCGACTTAAACAATTGTCGAGAGCTTGGTTTGGAAAGTTTGGTTCTATTATTCAAGCTTTTGGAAAGAAACATAGTGAAGCATATCATTTAGTCTTCGATTGTCACACTTCTCATAACAAATGTGTATACCTGGTGGTTTATGTTGATGATACTGTGATCACAGGTAATGATACTGAGAAAATTTCTCAGCTGAAGGAGCATTTATTCAAGCATTTTTCACACTAAGGATCTAGGGAAATTAAAATATTTCCTTGGTATTGAAGTTGCTTAATCAAGAGATGGAATTACAACTATTGCTGTAATTATTGTACCTCCAGTGTATATACAGTTTCCTGAATGCTAATGGAGCTTAAGCAATTTATTAGCAATCACACTCAAGTTTTATATCACATATTTGTCAGTCTCTATTCTCAACAGTTATGATGGATGAGTGGACGTACTAGACAAGTTCATATTAGGAATAAATGAATTAGAATGAAAGTTGAGGTATCACTTATTGTGTAAAAGATGGTTGAGCCTCATCTTAGATGGTTTATTCATGTAAGGAGGAGACTGGTAAAGCCCCAGTATGGAGTATATTAGATAAAGGGTAGATTTAAGTGACTTGTTTAAAGATATTATCTACGATCAGATACAGTTGTGTCGTTTGATCAATATAACTAGTCCAACATAGTGGGTGGGATAAGGCTTGGTTGTTGTAACAGTCTTTTTAGGTAGTGTGTAGAATGATTAAAATTGGGATATGAATTGATTTGATTTGAAATGATTTGATTTTTAAGTTAAATACTGTGTTTAGAATTATTAAATGAAATAGGAAATGAATTGATTTAGAAATCGGTTTTCATGTCTAAAATACAATAGATTGTATTTGAAATAATTAAAATAGGAAATGAATTAATTTGATTTGTTTCAAGTTTTAAAATCAATTTATTTCCATCGAAATCCTATAAAAAATCAACGGATTTGAAAATTAAATGATTGGAATTTGATGTAGTTACAAATCAATTCATTTCTCAATTTTTTTTCAATTCCAAACAAATGATTTAATTTACAAATCAATTCATTTCCATTTTTTTCTCATTCCAAACACCCACTTAATAAAATGTATTGTTCATAAAAGAAGAAAGAAAAAAAGAAAGAAAATCGACTCAGCCGCCAGTTTATGTTATGCTTGCACTTGTAGTTACCATTACTAGTCCTTGCAAGTTTGCATAGACATCAAATCTGTGCTGCCTACATCAGATCCTTTATACATCTGTTTGTCTTCTAGGATTTGCATTTCAGAAATAGCCTGAAAATTGGGGAATGACCATGTGGTGTCCCTCAGATGTATGAGTGGTTGATTCTCATATGATTTCTCTTGTTCTGTCCGTTGCAGCTGTGATGCAATCTGATGGCTTTGAGTACCTTAAGGAAAACTGTCCATTGCTGCAATCAGAACTGCTAAAGACAGTGGCAGGTTGTGAGGAGGAATTTAGTGGTGAAGGAAAATGTCGAAGTGTGTGGGCTCAGTATTCTGATGGTGGTGACACCAATGATAGGAGTGTAAGACAACAAACATGGGAAAATGGAGTTGAAAGAAGTCAAAGCTTATGGGTTCACCTTTCTGATGGTGTTAACAACAACGATAGGAGTCCAGGGCAAGAAGCTTGATGAGGTAAGTTACCATCTTTTTTCAGTTAGGGTAATTGGTATATTACAGGGACTGTATAAACCAATGTATGGATTGGTGAAGGGCTGCCGGGGGAGGGGGGAGGGGGGAGGGGGGAGGATTGCAAAACAATGTAAAGAAAGGAGCATTAAACATGTCTTATAAATGCTATTGTTTTTCTTTGATTAATAACATGATTACGAGGATGAAGTGGTAGGAAGAAGTAATAACATTTATACATTGTGTGGAAGCTTGTTGGGAATGTTGTAATGAAGAACTGATCTTGCTTTGCTTGATGAGGTGATTGTATTTTCTTGGAGAAAGTTCACTTTCTGATACTAGTCTAGTTTCTTCGAAGTCCTAGTTGAGTTCAGAAATGATAAGAACCATAAACCATTGCATGCAGGGATTCCATTGGGACAAGTTATTGTTATTGGTATGACACCAGCCAGCTGTTCTTCCATTCACTTTTTTTCTCTTGCTAGTATTTTTTCTTTCCCTTTTTTTCGGGGGGTGAAGGGGAGGCTAAGTCTATGTTGAACAACTGACAAGCAGTGTCGAAGAAGCACCTGCAGGTAGCTAGGTCAGCTTGTAACATTAGTAGTCATGTATCTTTAATATCAATGAATGCTTCCACTGTTAACAAATTCACGTGAAATGACAGAACAGTGTGAGGATGTAAAATTGAGGTTTTAACATGCAGCTATGTTGTGTCCAATTTATGTTGTGTTGAGTTGAGACCTGGAATTTCCTGTATTGAGGGCGTACTCTTGATAGTGTAGTTCATTGTGTTCTAGCCTCATAGGTCAAACTGATGCTCCAATTTGCAACGTTGTTTGCCTCCCTGCAAAGAAAATCTCCATTATGTAAATGCAGCCACTACCTGTTGAGTTTTCATTTTCATCATAGCTCGACAAAGATTTAAGTGTGTTTAATTGGTAAGGAGTTGGTTAATGCCAAACAACTATGCATTGAGTTTGAGGTAATATTGAATGAAGACAAGCCAAGGAAGCAGTAGTTAGTTTATAAAATTTCCCTTTATAATTACCCTCGGAACAGTTTTTCATCACCACAAGAACTTTAACATATCAGAAAATGCTTCTCACCGCAAGGTAGTTACACACTATTTTTTTCCCAATGTTTGGAAGAGTAATGTTTTAGACAAATTTTAAAATAAACTAATATAACTAGCTTGTGATTTATGTCAACAAGAAGTACCAGTGGGGGAGACAATGTAATGAGTCTAATTTGATTTAGGCTTGGCCCATCAGTGGCAGCCCGGGTCGACGAAAGGTACAAAGTATGAAAAAGGAAGGCTCAAGAATAGTTGTTCCTCCTAGGGACCAAAGTTAATCCACCTACCATTTTACTAAATTGACTCGTTCCGATCTCTTAATTATCCCTTATGTCATTTTCCCTCTCCTCCTTTCTCTTCACTTCTCCCCACCCACAAACTCTTCCCCTTCCATTGGGGGCTACCCAACTTGGGCTTGAAATGGGAATGAAAATGTAAATCGAAATGTTGATGAATTTTGATTATTTGAAAAAAAAAAGAAGTAACTTAAAAATTTGAAGGAATTCAAAAATTAAAAGGAATTTGAAAATTAGAATTTTAAATGTTTGAGAGATTTTGATTTGGAAGAAGTTTGACATTTGAAAAATGAGATTTTGATTTTGATTTTGAGGGTTTGAAGATTCTGGATTTTAAGGGTGATTGGAATTTTAAAAGTAATTGAAAAAATTATTCAAATTAAATTAATTTGGATCTCTTGTTTGTGGAAAAATAAACAAGTAGAATTTGTGTAAAAAAAATTTAGAAAATGTTGAAGAGGGATTAAGAAAAGAAGTGAAAGGGATTAAGAAGCGATGTGAAAGGAGAATTTGAAAGAGATTAGTATTTATAGAGTTGAATGAGAAATAAAATGTTTTTTTTTTTTTATAATTACCGTTTGAAGGTTTGCAATGGTCATGCAGTTTTTCTTGGGTCAGCAAATGGTCATAAAATTTATTTGATTAAGCAACAGCTAAAAAAAAAAAAAAATTATTGCATGTCTTGTACAATTGGGATCGTCCCACATCAGGGTCTCCCTTGACACGCTCTCTCATCGTTTCACAAATTTTGTCCAATAGGAAGAGGGCGACGTCACTGACACTGCACAGTAATTGGGACGGGGATTTTCTAGTGCTGGAGTTGCTCTTAAAAGCAGCTCCAACGACTTCATTGATGCATCCAAGCTGAGCACCCGTTCATGTCAGGGACAACTAATGGGCAACATTGGAGTGGAGAGTTGGGAAGAGAGAGTACGAAGAGCAACTCTAGTGAATCCTAATTGAGTAATGTTTAGTGTACGCATACCATACATATTATCACTATTATATTTGATGAATGAGTGGGATGAATAGGGATGACACATTACATCTACTAATAATAATAATAATAAGACGTATGGTGTATATTTATTATACAATTTAATTATACACTAAATATTATTCATTCCAATTTTAGTCCCAATAGACGTCATTTGTGGAACAAGGCAACATTTTTTTTTTTTGACGGGGAACAAAGCAACATTCCTCTGCCTTTATTTTGATAAAAAGAAATTTTACGATACTTGAATTCATAACCGTTGAGAAACAGTCCTTCATTTTTTTTTACACCAATATTTTATTTATTTTTATACTCTATAAATATAATTTCTTCTTACTTGTATTTTCACAATTAATTTATACTCTTTTCCCATACCTTTCAGTTTCTCCCTACACAAATTCTACCCTTTCATTCTTTTAAAAAGAAAAAAAAGGATCCAAACTAATTTCATTTAAATTCTTTTCTCAATTACTTGTAAAATTCTAACTTCCCTCAAAAATCAAAATATCCAAAATTCATAATCTTTAAACCCTCAAAATTCAAATTTGAATTTACAAATTCCAAACTTTCTTCTCAATCTAAACACTCAAAATTCCAATGCTCAAATTCTTTCTAATTTTCTTGTTCCTTCAAATTTTAGATTCTTTTTTTTTTTTTCCAAACAATCAAAATCCATGAACATTTCAATTTGTATTTCCTCTCATCTTTAATCCACTAGCTAGAAATGTGAGCAAACCATCTTTCCCATTACAAACCCAATTTGGGAGTTTGCAATCAGCATCTACTAGTGTTGGGAGATCATCTGACCTATCCCCCAAATGCCCATAGATTTGACTCTGGTTCACAATATTCATAATTTTCTAGCCATGCTGGGCTAGATGCTATCAACCTCAACAATGAGAAAATTGAACATGTTGATAAAAAATAGTGGTCATTGGCAATGAGAAGAGGATAAATTGTATACAAGTGCATGGTTGAATGTGTCAATCAATCTTGTGGTTGGTATAGACCAAAACGATAATGCATTTTGGGACCGAATTCAGGATTATTGCAAGAAAAGTAATTAGGGCTTGATAAAAAAAAGGGACAATTGTGATGAATAAAAGATAGCATAGGATTAATGTTGAGGCTCAAAGATTTGGTTCTTGTTATGATCAAGTATCTCAAAGAATAGCTAGGGAGCAATTCAAATAATAACTATATAATGGAGTTAGCTCATAAAATCTTTGAACCCATAGGAAAGAAGAAATGCTATTTTGTGAGACACTAGAACGATCTTCGAAGGAAACAAAAATGGAGATCTCAATCAATTGAGAGTGGAGGTGTCAAGAGAATAAAGATAAGAGTTTTTGGAGTGTATTCATCTTCATCAAATCTGGAAACACCATTTCTCGACTGCAAGGAGGCAAACAGAAATTGTTTGCCAAATATGAAGAAGGACAACGAAAGGATATGAAGCGAGCATTCAGAGTGCTAGAAGCTCACTTTGCAATTAAACGTGGTCCAATGCGATTATGGGATATGAAGAAACTTGGGAAGATAATGAGAGCTTGCATTATATTGCATAACATGATTGTTGAGGATGAAAAAGACACATATGTAAGGAACTTTCCTCAGTTATCTTCTTACAATGATGTAGACAACGGCATATCACAACTGGAGCTAGGTGAGTAAACTTTTGCTCCATATGAGAGGTATATATAAAACAATACCCAACTACATGACAACAAAGACATCAACAACTCCGGACAAACTTGGTGGAATAAATTTGATAATTTCGTAATACTTGTTAAGTAATATTTCAATTATTTATGTTTTAGTTATGTAATGTATACTTCAGTTGTGTGATATTTCATTCATGTATGTTTCAATTATGCATGCTTCAATTATGTAATATTTCAATTATGTAGCACTCTCAAAAAATAATTTAATTTTTAAAAGACTAATGATAAAAAATTAATTTTATTTGAAAAATGAAAATTAACATTTTTTTAATCTAATCTTAAATCATATTTAAAATAAAACATTTAATAAATATGTTGAGTATTTTTTAAATTTAAAAAATAAGTTGGAGGACTTTCACTTGAGCAAGAGATTCCAAATTTAGTCACATTTTCACTTTTATAAAGCATCGCATATGTGGTAAGTGGTGGAATCAAAGTTGGGATTCAACTTTGAACCCAACATTAGAGGTGCTTTGAAGGACACCGAGTTAGGGGTTGTCCCCCTATCTCATAAAAAATGAGATAAAATGTGGACTTTTTGACCATTGGCTTCAATAGCTAAATTTTTTAAAAAATATTATTTTATTCCTTACTTTACTCTATACATAGCAATCTCTTTCAACTGTTTTCTTTTCACATCTCTTCTTAATCTTTTCCAACACTTTCTATTTTTTTTCTCACACAATCCTACTTTTTTATTCTCTCACAAACGATTTATCCAAATCAATGTAATTTGAATCTTTTTTTCAATTAATTACAAAATTCTAATATCCTTCCAAATTCAAATATCTAAAATTCATAATCTTGGAACCCTCAAAATTCAAATTTAAATATTAATTTTCAAATGTCAAACTTTTTCCTAAATCAAAATCTCTCAAATCTTTAAAATTCTAATTTTCAAATTTAAACTCATGGCTAACGTTTACCTCTTAAATGGACTTACAGTACGTGAATTGATTAGTCATTGTATCTAACCGTGAATACACTGGGATTTCTTCTTTTTTTTTTGTCAAATAATCAAAATTCACCAACATTTTAATTTCCATTTTCATTCCCATTTCAAGCACAAGTTAGAGGCTCATGATTGGGATCACTTGGGCAGTGTGAGATTCAGATATATGTATATCTACCTGGCCCAAACACCATTAGTAGAAGCCCACACCATCAATAGAAGTCTTGTACATTGGACCACCTCTTATAAAATAGAAAAAATATTATAAAGCTAAAAGTTTTATTCAAATTTAACTATAAAAATATTAAATATAAATTTTCTCTTAAATAAGGAAAGCATATCTCTCCATTTCATCTAGCCACTGACATAATGTAAAAAATTTTAGCAATATTTTTTCCTGATTGTGCAACATTTCTCCTTCAAATAAACCTACCTCCCTTACAATAGGTAATACCAGTTCGGTTGTTCTTTCATTTGGTAATAGTGTCATTACTCATTTTCACTGTGCTTTTGTTTTATTTTCATCATACGTTTAATTCTACATTAAAAAAATATAGAACAAAGAAAAAGTAGCACTAAAAAATTATGACAAATATGTCACAAACCAAAAATAACATTATATTGGCAAGCACTACTGAATTTCAATCTCAAAGCAATTTACATTGTAAAAGGATTCCTCATGCAAATAAGTAACCACCACTACCAACCGCAAGTCAGGCACAACTCAGGTCAAGAAGATCAAGAACCAAACATTCAACTTAACAAGAATAAAATCGATAGAAACATAAACCATATTTAGCATGAGTTTGTTACACTGGATCCCTCACTTAGTGGCTTGTGCAATTATATTACTTATGGAACTGGCTTCCTCCTTTGCGGTCTCCACCAATGAATCCTGAAAGCCAACATCATAGAAATTCGCATTCAAAACACTTTGGAAAAGAATCTGCAGATCAAAATATTTCCAAATCAGCAAGACCGTCACATACCTGTGCAGCTATCAACCGAGCAACAGTTTTCTTGCTTGACTCTTGAAGCTCGCCAGCAATTAGAAGTTCATCCAGTATATAGTACGCCTTCCATGATACAAAAATCAAAGAACATGTTAGAAGGGGCATTACTTTTACCCAAAAAAAAAAACCAATGAATAAATAAATAACAGCATGTTTGGCCTGCACTGGAAATGCTGCTGCAGTGACAAAAATGGAGTTGAAAAAAAAAATGGAAGTGTTTGGTTTGTCATTTGACTTTTGAGAGAAGTGTTCCACTTTCACAAAAAATTATACCCATGAAGTTAAAAATTTTAGCTTTTACTTTTACATCTCACATTAATTCTTCCAAAATTACTTTCTTTAATATCATCCACAAAAGTAAATCAATTCTTTTACAATCAATTTTTTTCCACTTCAAAATCTAAATCAAACGGGCCTAACAAGTTGCTAGACTCAATTATTGATGCTCATTCAGGGTGTATGCAGCTTGGAAGAATCATTTAGACTATTAACAGGTTAAAGGAACAAAAGTAACCATTGTTTCAACTTTTGAACATAAATCATGAGATCTGAACAAACCTTATGAAAGTTGAATATCAAGTCCAGTTCACAGACCTGCAAGTGATGTGACCATTATCAAATTACCAAGACATCAGAAATCCCTATATCCTTCTAACAGGATGAAAGTAGTGGCATTCAAAAGTCAAAGCTTGAATGAGAACTCACACTGCCAAAATAGCGATCAAGAATCTCCACATAGTGATGAATTATTTCAAGGACTTCTAATTCGTTGTCCTCTGCATCGATACACATGCAGAAATAAAGACTAGCATACCTGCAGCAGACTCTCATTAGATGTTCTCAATTAAATATCACACGCCAAGACAGAAGAGTTCCTTTCAAAGGAGTAGAAATATATGACAAAAAGAGATGTGCTATTGTTAAAATACCTTTTATAAACAACTTTGTACCCTCTCCATTCTACAAAATTACAGAGCTTGGGTGCACGGGAGAGGATCACTCCACTGAGCTCACGGATTACCTTTCGAAAAATAGATACACACAAATTCACATATCGAGGATGGTTAATATGGAAAGTGAAATGCTTCTAGCATGCAGTAACCATAATAGATAATACATCACTATGTATGCAATATTGAAATATAAACAGAAACAAGAGGAGCAACACCCTCCCCATCATCAAAATAACAAACACATAAGGAACATTGGAGGTTAGCAAACTATCAAGAACTTAGTAAGTTATAGGGTGTTACCTTATTTCTTTCCTTCTGAGAGTAAGGTGAATACCATTTTGTCAGTCTGACCTTCCCTTGACGACTAATGAGCAGCACAAAGTGTATCTACATTTTTAAGAGAGAAATAAAGCAATGTTCATATTGGAAATGAATAAAGAACGTGCATAGGTAAGGTATAAAATAGCATCCCTTCCTGCATGCCCATTGACATGAAATAAAACCCGGATTAGAAACTAAAAGTTATCTGCCTATGTTCCGAATTCCAATGGGCAAAGAGATCCTATCGGCTATCATCATATATTTGCCTATGATTTCATACAACAAGTAGACATGTAAACCCTAGTAGAATATAAGACGTGAAAATCACGTTGCTAGAGTGGAGTTTGAACATGAAAATATGAAGGATTAATAAGAGAAGCTGGAGATGAATCATGATTGACCAACATATAGTAAAGATATTGGTATAATCAAGTCTAGATTTATGGATTTTCGTAGCATAGTTCAAGGCACTAGTCCAGGCAGGCAGAAGCAACAATTTGCTTTTTGAGGGGGGGAAAAAAAGTTTCTAATTTGAACAATCCTAGTAGATCTAGGGTTTCCTCGGAATAAGTATGGTAACTCTGTTAGGC
Source organism: Dalbergia cultrata (assembly GCA_031216105.1). Lineage (NCBI taxonomy): Eukaryota > Viridiplantae > Streptophyta > Magnoliopsida > Fabales > Fabaceae > Dalbergia > Dalbergia cultrata. The sequence continues at coordinate 19,399,464 of CM062353.1, read as the reverse complement.
CGATGCAACAAAACAGCATGTGTTGGAAAATTCTCAAAATTAAGCTAACTGCCTACTCTTACAAGGCATTCAACAACAAATCCACAATAGATTAAACATTTTAAAATCAGATGCTAAATCTATATCTACATATCTATTTATCTATACACATCTATAAGTATAAGAAAAAATTGGAAGCATATAATATCAAAAATTTCCAACTCAGATCCATGATTCGGATCACAAAACTTTTAAAGAACAGGTTGTTGTGGCAGCATAGCAAGTAATCAATTCAAACCGCAAATCTAGGTAGTAACAGAGTCGCAACCACAATCACGAAGAAACAAATTCAGAGATCTGGTTATGGCGAAGAGAGCAACGAAAGTTGAGAGCCTTACGTGATGAGAGAGAGAGAGGAAAGGAAAGGAAAGGAGGACTAACCATGGATTCTGGTCAAAGAGATCTCAACTCTGAACTCTGAAGACACGCACACCACACCGGATCGTTGGACTGAGAAGCGAGTAGGAACCGAGCGAAGAACGCGCGAGGGAGAGCAAAAGAGAGGAATGTTAAAGCCACAGACCAAATTATTACAACAACAACAACAATAATAATAAAAATGACAGGGATTACCTTATTTGGGGCTTAAGAGTTTTAAGCTGGACTATTTCATCGCTAGAAAAGAAATTAATTTCGTGATATTTCAATATTGAAAATGATAGATATATTAATTTTTTTGTTAATTTTTTATTAGTATACTTATACATATGATACAGTATATTGATGATGCACAATTAAAATATTGGAGGCAAACTAAATGAAGTTATTTTGAAAAGTGTTATACTTAATTTAATGTTTAAAATTGCACAAAATGAATCCCTTTATAACTTATAATAGAGATTTAAATGACTCATTTTATGAATTTTAACCACCAAAATAAGTCATTTGAAACTCTATTATACACATCAGTTAACATCATGTTAGCAAGTCAATATGCAATTCTTTTAATGTTTAAAGAATCAAATGCATACAGAGGGACTAATGTATCCTATTATTAAAATCTTAAGGGACTGTGAGTTGAATTTCAGTTTTTGAGGGACTACATAATGTTGTGAAATTTTCTTGAGGGACTGCATTATATATTTACTTTAATAATAATAATTAATTCATGAAATTCATTGTAAATTTCCTATATTTATCCATATAACATTGATTTTCCCTTAATATAATATTTATTGTACAATAAAAGGGAGGTTAGTATAATAGTTTTATAAATTTAAGGAAAATTGAGTTAATAATTTCACAAAATCAGGAATCTTTTGAGCCAATATGGAAGCAAAGTATCAGCATCAGATTTATATATATATATATATATATGCTAAATCTGTTGCTAATACTTTGCTTCCATATTGGCTCTTATGTCTATGGACATGCTTCCTTTTGTTTCTCGAGTTGTATTTTTCTTTAATTGTGTTTAAGATGATGTGTTTTTGCAATTAATACAGTTTGATATATTCGTCTTTGATCTTAGCATGTGTCTTGACATAGGGAGTTTTGATGAAACAAAAAGAACTGAAGAATTATAATTCTTTCACTGTTCAAACTTAAAAAATAATATGAACATTGAAATTAAAACTTAAAAGCATCAAATAATACTCAAATGTCTCTCGCTTCTATATCCCTTAATATGACCTTCATTTGTAAGAAAAAGATTAACCTTAGGAAGCATACATAGATGGTGAATAGTGACATCAAATAAATGATGGGTTATGTACTTTGGTATGGCAATATTATTTTGAAGGAAGTCGAGATTTGGTCAAATTTATCAAGTTGGTATCTACAGCAGGTCTACATAGGCATATGTGGATTGGACCTTTTGCATGTGCTGAATGGAACTATGGGTAAAAATTGGATCTTTCTATTTATCTTCTAACAAGCATGTTTCATATCTAATCATTAGCTTTTAACTTTGGACCAGAGGTTTTCCTCTATGGTTGCATTTTATTCTAGGAATTAAGTTCCGAATTGACAATGAACCCATTCAAGGTAGCCCTTCATTTCCTTAATTTGCTTATATCTCATATTGTGTTGCACCTGCTTCTTGTTAAATTATGTGAAGTGATTTGTCTTCAAGCACAAATGAAGAAATCCACTTCTAACACCGTGGACATAATGAATTGAAGCAACAGAACCTCTATGTGTCACAAGGAGGACTAACATATTATTTCAGGTTTTCGTCAAAAACTTTATTGAGTACATGTTAGTACTAATCTTAATTATTTGTTTTGTACATAGATAATATAATCTTAATAGCCATTTGGGTATATTTTTTATATGAAAATACTAATTAGTTCTTTAGTGTGAGATTGAAAATGAATGTGGCCACCATTTTGCAAGTTATAAATACTACATGACAAGATTATAAATAAATAATATATAAATTAATTTTTATTTATGGTTCAATAAACTGCTTAAATTTTTAGGGGGTCATGATTTTTTTTTTTTGTGATATATTATATCATCATGCTATATTTCCATGCAGATATAATTAAAGATGCCAGCAAAACTTCATTGAAGTGCTCAACTTGACTTGAATGTATGATGCAAGACTATCCAAAAACATTGCCCCCATTAGCCAGGGTTGGATTCATGGTAAATTATCTATTTGATGAAAATGGTGCATGAATTTTAGCAAATCAAAGCTCAAGCTTGACTTTCCTTCTATTGAGCTTTTAGGTTGTAGACAGTCAGTCCATGCTTATGCCACTTTTTGGGCAATCCCGTAATAGTTTCTTTTATGAGTAGATGTTGTGGTTGTTATGGTTGGTAGCTCACTAGATCTCTGTAATTGTGCAGGTGATGGAAATGTGGCTTGCTTATGCACCTATGAAGAATAATGCTGAGGATGTTGCTAAGGTACTACTTAAATGCTAATGCACTTAGTTTTTTGTTCTTTAAACTATAATTCAAGTAATCTAGAAATAATGTTATTTGGACAAGTGATTTGAAAGATTGTAATTGGCTAAATTATTAGCAAATCATATTCTTCTCATATGAATTAGAAGTAATGTTTTAGGGAGTTGGTCATTTTTATTGTGATTAGTCTAGAGACATATTTTATCCTTCAAATACATGTGCCATCAATGCAGACTAAATCTATGTTTATATATTATTAATGTAGCAATTGATTTTCTTGTGCTAATCATAATTATCTTTAATTACTAAGTGAACTATAATTCAATGGAAAAGGCAAAGTATCAGATTCTACTTATTGACATTTCAAAAGGCTTTTGATATGATGCATTTTTCCGTTTTGCATTATAGGTTAATACAAACAAGTGTAAGGCAATGTTGGTTGTATGCTGTAAGATGCTTTACTTAATCTTAGCAACTACTGCAATTGAACCTTTATTCTTGGTAGTTTGTTAATAAGTGTGAAGAGTTTAGTAATTCAATAAAGATAGTATTGGCATTGTTATCCACGATCGAATCTCCCCTGATTGTTATTATTGATTGTGTCAGGTTGCTAGCTTAGGGAAGATTATAGACCCAAAGAATAGATGCTAAATACTTATATTGGCATCGTAGCGGCTGAGATTCCTTGGGTGTATTATCCACTTTGATTGCTAATTTCCTTGTACGATTCACTAGCAATGGAAGTATGTGTGTATATAGTAGAAGGTACTTATCATTCTTTCATTTCTTTGTCAATCATGGATTGCTACCCTTAGATTGTCATCCTATCTAAAATGATGTGCTCTCCATGAAGGCATGATAGGTGTTTAATAATGTGGTCTCTATGGATGTGTAACTGGTGCATAGGATATCCATATCCAATCCTCTTAAATTATACATGCTTTTTGATATATTCTATTGACTTTTGATTTATCTAATTTTTGACATTTAGTTTTAATTTTTTTTTAAAGTTGAAGGTCTCCAACTATGTGAAAAGAGCTTGATAAGAGCTATATGCCTCCTGCTTTTATGTCATTTATCTATTTTCAACTGCATCAAATTTAGTGAAAATAGGTATGTTAAATTTGTTAGTCCAAGCTCTGAAAAGAGATATGGGTGTGTTAGTTTCTATTTTATGGAATTAAGTATGCCTACTACTATTTATCTTAACCTATTCATGTTCATGGAAAATAAGATCAATGTGATTTCTGACTCAGTTGTATTATGAGTGGGAGATAAATTTATGTGTTGTATCCGGCTAGCTGCGAATTACTGCAATCTTATCTGTTATTTATTTGCTACAAAGTTTTGTTGATGGTTTCCACTGAAATAGGTTTATGACTTTCCTCATATGTTATTATAGATTTCTTGGCTACATTTTTAATTAATTACTTGGCATATGACTTTTGCAACCTTATTTTTGTGCTAATAATTCTTTGCATCTGAATTTTCTGGTTGCCCATATTTTCAACCTATACTGGAACTAGCTGAAGCACATCAAGTAATCACTATGAAAACAAATTAAGTTAATTTCAGAAATTTGATATAATAAATTTCCTTTTCCTTTGAATGGTTATAGTTTTTGACAATTTGTTCTATTTCCAAGCTCTGTAACAGGACAAGGTAAAAGTCAAGAATGCAAATAACTAACAATTTGAGCCATTCTAGAATATCTCTAAAATCAATCCTGATCCTACTATCATATGCCATGTTATGTACCATGATGTAAAGTGTAATCCTGAATCATTTGTTCTATATCTACTACAACATTTTCTTTTAATTTGAAAATTTAGGAATTACGTTCATAAACTATACAATCTTGTGACCTGATTTAGCTAGAGGAATATCACTTACCTTTCATTGAGGTTGAATATAACTACATTTTGATTTCGATAACAAATATCTGAAAATGCATGATTTATTTATCTGTCAAATGTTTTGCTGATACTTTTGTTTAATATAATTTCAGTGCTTGATGAAACAGTTTAGTGAGGTGTCTTCAATGTTCCTAGCCTCAGACATTCATATGAGTTTTGTAAGGCTGATTTAGATCCCTCCAATGAATTTGCTGCTGGTGATTTCTCAACAACCAAGCTCAAGTTTGTCAAGATAAAAAAGCATACTATTTGATGCATTTTAATGTTAAGGTCTAGTGTTGAGCTTAAATTTTGGCAATTACTTTGAGTTTTATTTTGTTTTGGAGGGGTTTGTGGCTGGATTTCAATGTTTTACTATTTGGACCTAATTATTGGGGTGCTGTATTCAGCTTAATTTTGACGACTAACGTTTAATGTTTGGAGCTACTTTAATGTCCGGTGATATGGTGCAATTTTTTCAATTTTGCTTATGATTGAATTTCAATGGCAGAAAGTCATTGGATTCTATTAATTTAACTGTTGAATTGTAACTTCTTATTATATAAATTAAGTGTATAAAATTTTAAAATATTTTAATACTTTATCATCTTTTTTATTTGATCGTACATTATAATTTTAAAAATACATTTAAATATTGAATGTTAGATAATATATTTTCTAGTGTTTAATTTTTTTAAAATTTGATATATTTAATTATAAAAATAATATTACATGATTTAATAATTAAATTAATAAAATATGTTGTTAATAGAAAGTTACTCAATGTTTGGTTTGTGCAAAGGTTTATTGCTTTACAAGCGAAACTATTAAAAAATTGAAGCCCGCATAAGTGATTCATAGTTGAATCAATCTATTGACTTTCCCTTATAATGAACAGGAAACACACCATAGTTGCAACTAAAATATAAATGTCAATATCAAACACAGACCAGGTCTTATTTAAATGGAAGCAAAATGTAAGAAGTAAAAAGGAGTTTGATGAGAATATCCAATTAGTTCTTTAGTTATTATACTTACAGTGGTCAATATGTTCAAATAAAATTAAACAATTGACTTCATATTAAAGTAAGTTCACTCATGTTAAATATAAATTGTTAATTTTTAATACATTTTTAATATCATGATATTGTACAAGAGTTACATAATTATATTAGATATTTATATTTATTTTGTTAAGTTATTTTAACAAAATTAATTTATTCTAATTCAACTCATCTTTTAGCATCCAACAAAAAAGAATTCAACCTTTAACCTGTATTTAATATATTAATTTCATATAATTACTATATTTAAACTCCTGTGCGTCGCACAGGTTTACTATCTAGTTAATTCTAAAACTATAGAAGTGGAATTGATTTTAGTTGTTTATAAATATATTTAATTTGAAAATTCTAAAATTAATTTTAGGCGAAGAGAAAAATTGTACACGTTGGTCCGGCACCATTAACTGTATTCGGGTTGTATAACACTATTGTTTTAAAATAAAGTAGCATATTACTGATCATTGTCTGCATTTAGTCAATTACATTGTGAGTCGTCATTTCGATTCTCATGCTGGCTTTTAATTGGATGAATGAGGACGATGCATCTACTGAGGAGATATTATTATTATTATTATTAATAGATTAGTAGATTTCGTCATAGTTTTAAAAATGGTGACTACTGCCATGCAGTTGTCGGTCAATACATTTCATACAGTTATTGTGTGGGGGTGCTTACTATGGTCCAACACATAACTTGAACCATGTGATAATCTCTTTAACTTGACCATTGGATCAGCATCGCAATTGAGCTAATGGTTTGAGATTTAATGATAACAAATAATATAAATAATTTATATTTATATTTTAATATTTAATGAAAATTTTTCCTTGATATTTGCTCCATCATCACCGCCCGTCGTCAAACCCTTGTCGTCGCTCGCCGCTTCCTTCTCTGACATCTGCTCCATCATCAACCCACTCTAGCTCCTTTTTTGGTGCGCCAGGGAGCTCTAGATTCTTCCTTCTCCTCAATTAATATTACAACTGGGGTCGTTTTGTATTTATTTGAAAATAAAGTAGTCACTGGAGACCAGAACAACTAATCCTCCTCCTCGGTTGTCTCCTTCATCCTTCTGTTCTTCATTGTTATATACGATTTCATGACCACAATAATGAATATCACAAACCCACAAAAACCCACAAGCAAAAACATCTAAAAAGGGAATGGAAATACCTGCAATGACAGAGCACAATTTTGATCACAATGGATTCAATTTCATTCATGAACAAAGGGGATTGTACTAGAAATAGTGATAAAACAGGAGAAGCCAAACAATAAAATCCAACCATGTTATCTATAAGAAACTCTACCAACGAATCCTCCGGCTCACAGCACAATCGAGGGAAGAATTCCTATGGGGAGAACTCCGACAAATGGAAAGAAAAGGAGCATGATGTTAGGGTTAGGGATAAGGATTCTGAGAAGGGACTGGCTTTGAACATGGAGAGCGGCGGTGGTGTTGGCGGCGATGACGACGATAACGAAGGCGGGGGTGATGTTGGGGTTCTGCATCAGAATCTGACGTCAAGGAGCAGTACTCTTCAGGGGCTTCTTTGGAAACTCGGCACCGGACTCGACAATCTGCTTCCGTCGTCGGCATCCCATCAGAGCGGGAGGTTGAAGAAGATCCTGTTTGGGCTCTGCATCAGAATCTGACGTCGGGGAGCAGTGCTCTTCAGGGCCTTCTTTGGAAACTCAGCGTCGGACTCGACGATCTGCTTCCGTCGTCGGCAATGTGTTCTTCGTCGGCATTCCACCACTATCTGAGGTTGGAGGAAGATCCTGTTTGGCTTCGAGCAGACAGTGGTGCATCAGTGGTGCTATTTTGAGATGAGGGACAGACTAAGGAGGAGGAATGAAGATTAGTTTACTGAAAAAAATTAGAAGGACCATGGTGATCCAGCAACTCCATGGAATGTATTGACCAACAACTCCATCTGAGAATCCACCTTTAAAAATTGGATTGGATTGTTCGATTCGGGTCGAAAACCGATGAATCAGTCTTTGATTCGGTTCAGTTCTTTAATTGGACCAGATATGCACTAATTAATCAATGTTCTGTCAAACCTGGAGCAAAACTCCCACTAGCAAGACTCAAACCCCCAATCTACACACTTGTGAAAGGAGAAACCACTAGGCTAACAGCTTCCTTTATTAATATATTCATTATTTTTGTATATAATATATACTTTGCTGTATTAAAATTATATAAAATCCTTCAAAACTTAAGAGGGCAAGACTCAAGCATGTGGTGTAAGACTATAAAGGAAGGAGTTATGTGGTGATGGGTATAAATGATATTTTTTTAAAGAAAGAAAGGAGTGCATGTACCACTAAGCTAGTTATCTTTTCTATTAATAATCTTCATTATTTTTTATATATAATATATTTAATTATATAATTTATATTTTTACATATTAATTTAAGTGACCCACTAATTAAATTAATAATTCAATAATTCAAAATCTCGATCGAGCTAATTACCGAACTGATTTTGAAAACTATGGATTTCTTCCCAAATAATTTCGTTTGTTTTTATTGTGGTACTTAATGCAGAGTGATGTGTCTTTTCCTAACGTTGCAATGCAAGAGGCTGAGGCTTCATTTTTCTTCCATGCCACGTGCCATGAAAGTGACACCTACACTACGTGACTTGGGTTAGACGTCCCTACTTCACAAATGATCATATCTGATTATCTGTAATTATTTGGTTTGGTGTTGATACGGGATGAGACGATAAGGGTAATGATATGAGTTTTTAGTTTTTATTTTAAATTTTTAATTTTTTTTTATAAAATTTTAAAAATTAAAAAATTAAAGTGAAAATTGAAAATTAAAATCAAGCGTACCCTAAGATATTTGGTTCCATTTGGTGAAAACAGAATAATTTTATTGCAATGTTATGCCTGGCTCTGGCAGCGGATAGGTGTTATTTGTTGTACAGGAATTTAAAAAGAAGCCACTAGTAACATGCTGCACAAAGCCATATTGCAATGCTGGCCGGTGCATCAGTCGGCTAGCGAATTAGAGTTAGTGTACGTAAATTTGGTCTGCAAATTATTCTTTTTGACCATTTTGGTATAATCAGAATTTGAGAACTTGATGAAAAATGATATGAAAGCGATTTTCAGATAATCTAAACAAAAAATTATATTTAAATTACTTTTTTCTATTAACATATCCAAGTATAAAATTAACTTTATCATAAATCATTACAAAAGATATCAATCATACATGTACTTGATTATTATTAAAAAATCTTCAATTCAAAATACAGTATTTTTTTAAGAAATATAGTTTATATGTTATTGTTGTTAATTTATAGATTTTTTACACAAATTTATATTTTTTATTATTTCACACATGTACAGACATTAAGATTTGAATTTGCGCCCGATTTTTATAAATTTACCTTTTTTTCAAACAAATTTTACCTGTGGTCTGTTATAAGTAATTATGTTAACTCTTTCTATTTTCTATTATTTTTCTTCCATTTAAGATTTGCTCAAAGGATAAAGACACATTTTGGTAGAAATTCTAATAATGCAAATTTTTTTATTCATATAATAATACAAATATTAATAAACAAAAAGTAATTATAACTTTATAATGAATTAAAATATTATTACTGATATTAAATTAGCTGACGTTTTTGCGTATATACCTTAACGTATATTTTTCTTATATTTAAAATAAAATCAACAGAAGTTTCGGCGATCTTTTTTGTTTTCTATTTTTACAAAATACGAATATAATTTTATACTATTATTTATTTTTTTGGTACATTATTATTCATTTGTATATTATTATACTATTAAAATATCTCATTATTTTAATAAAAATTATATAGAATAATATTATCAATTAATGATGTGAAGAATTTTATATTATTAATACAGTGTTAAAAAAATAAATATATTTTAAAAAGAATATCAATAGTGTTTATTTAAATTTTAATTGAAAAGGGGAAAAGAGACATTTTATATGATAAAGAAAAAAGTGTAAATAGGTGAATTAAAAATTTAAGAATAAATACAATTTCAAATCTAATATTTTTAATTTGATATTAATTTCATTCTAATAATTTTTTATTTTGACATGAATTTAATTCTAACAAAATATTTGGCTTCAATTTAGTCCTAATATTTTAATTTTAATATTAATTCAGTCTTAATATTTTTTTTCTTTGAGATTAATTTCATCGTTCCGTTAAATCGTAGATTCAATTAATGTAACAATATTTTGACAAAAGGATTATTTACTAAAAATTTAGTTACTCGGATATTTGAATTAATTTTATTTTCAGTTTCAGTTTTTTTTAAGTAAACTTTTAAAATTAAAATGACAATTAAAATTAAAATATATATTAAGAAATAAAATAGTGGCCATTATTCTGCCAGTCCACGTCATTACTGCAGGGTTTGCCCTGAACAGGAAGAACTTGATAAAATCAAATAAAGGGAACAGAGAACAAAAAAAAATCCATTGACAGATGATAGGCGTTTAGATTATAATATAGAATATAGTTTCAGCACGAAATCATTCAATGTCCAAATATACTGCAGACCGTTTCACCACACGCAATTGCTGCCGGTGACTCATATAGCTCCAAGCTTCTCTCTTTCTATCTTATATCAAGAGGAACAGCAAAAGGGTGGTGGTGGCTACCATTTTCTGTGCACGCTCTCTTGTGGGATGCATCAAAGTTTGCACGTTTCTGAATAACAAAAGTTGAAAAGAAACTAGCATCAAATCAACCCTTAAATTATTAAAAATCTGGTTTTTGGATAATGATAGTGAAGGATGAAAATGGTGGTGGTGGTGTTGGAGGAAGATGGTCAAGGGGATTTGGAAGCTTGATTAGGAGGAAGCAAGTTGATTCAGTCCATTCAAGGGGACAACATGGCCATCATCAATTGGCTAGGAAGTTATCTGTTGTTGATCTCGTTGCTATTGGTAAATTAACTGTTCAAGACCACCACTTTGTACTTTTTCTTTTTTCCCCCTTGTTTCATTAGGGAAGAAACAGAATTGAACTAGTAATTGTGATTGAATTGAATGAAGTAAGCAGGTTTGGAGTATGTGATATTGTAATTTTGTAATGTGTACTTGTTGTATGTGTTATGTATGGATGGATATTTCAAAATAATCGTATGCGTATTGTGTCAGATATTTTACCGATACTTAATTATATTTTACCTGTTTGTAAAAATTTTTATCCGGGCAACATAGGTATGGCCTGATGGGTGATTTTACAATTCTGATTTCTCCTTTTTCTTTTTTGGTCAATGAAGTTCTTTACTTCCCTCTCCCTTGTTGATTTTGACATGGATTTGATATCAGTTTACTGTTTTTTATTTTTAAATTTTGATTGTTTTCCCCTTACTCTGCATGTGAGAATGTTGCTTTCGTGCCCCTTGTGGATGTTACTAGGATGGAGTATCATGTTGAATCACTAGATGAATCTATTCAGTAAACACAAAGTGACTTTCTTTGTTATTTTCACTTCAACGAATAGTCGGTTGAGGAGTATTCTACCAGAACCAGACAATTTTGGGTGGGTTGCAGAAACAGGATAAATGCTTGAAAGTTTTGTGCCAAAGTAATTTACTAATTTACATGCAAAAATTATAATCTTTTTGTGGCATTATTTATTCTGTTTGGCTGATCCCACTCAGTAGGAAAAAGGCTTTGTTGTTGTTGTTGACATGGAAACAACAAGGTCAGTGTTTCGGTGTCAGCAATTGATGCATCTGAAATATCATCAATATTTATTGAAGTATTGAACATGGTAGAGAGTTTGAGTTGACCGCCCACATCAGATGATATCGTGGAGGCGTTCATTGCCACTACTAGAAATAGAGAAGCATGAAAAAGTTTCTTAGTTGAGCTTAAAATATTTTATGTTCTAAGGATGTTGTGTAATTTTGCTAGGAGAAGCTTTTCAGCCTTTAGAAGGAGGATTAGTAGTTGTTTTTCACTTTTAATTCTTGGTAATGTTTTTTGTGCTCTCAAGAATGAATGTGTCCTAATTAAAAATGTGTACACAATTGCCAACTTTTGATTTAATTTGCATTTCTGCTAGTGTGCACAGGTTTTAGTCTCTTCTTACCAAAAAGAAAAAAAAAAAATTCCATTCTTGAAATCAGGGGTTGGATCTACAATAGGAGCTGGTGTGTATATTCTCATTGGAACAGTTGCTAGAGAGCATGCAGGACCAGCACTTGTGATATCACTTCTCATTGCAGGAATAGCTGCTGCACTATCAGCTTTTTGCTATGCAGAGCTTGCATGTCGATGCCCATCTGCAGGGAGTGCTTATCATTATACATACATATGCATTGGAGAAGGGTAATTTTGCCTGTTTTAGAATTAAACTATAGGTTTAATGTAATTGAACTACTATGTGAGTTGAAGAAACACTTTGTTAAAATATCAACATTGCCTGAATATTTTGGCTAGTGGTGCTATCCTACTACCAACTGCCCCTTCTAACGTGGGTTTATTTATGTAAATAATGGTATTGTTGATTTTGTTTTCAGAAAAGAAAATTGTACTTGACAGAGATATTGTGAATGAATATGTTTTCTTTATTTGCTTTTCATCATAGTCAGTGAATCCTTGATTTCATCATTGCTATTTATTTCAGGGTTGCTTGGCTGGTTGGTTGGGCCCTGATTCTAGAATATACAATTGGTGGTTCAGCTGTTGCTCGTGGCATAACCCCAAATCTGGTGTGTTACTTTTTCTTACTTTTTTCTGAACTCTGCTACTTTTTTGCTTTTACATCCATAGCATCATAGTGATTGAGAATGCCCATAAAGCACAGAGAGAGAAAGAGAGAGAGAGAGAGAGAAGATTTTAGATTGCCATTAATGAAAAGTTTAAGCTATCTATTGAACATTTTGTATGTATGGGTCTATACCATAAATTGAAATGGAAGTTACATGTATGAGATTTCTCATTTTATTTCATTCGTTGTTATGGTTCTTTCATCTTTGGATTTTTGGTTTTGCTTTCATTCATGCCTAACCATGCTTCTTTATCATTTTCCCGCTGTTTTGTTATGATAATGTTAGGTCTAGTAATAATTGTAAGGGTTTTGTAACTAACTCTGCCACCTAGACAGAGTGAGAATATTCTAGTTAGTTAGAGAAGAGCCTATATAGGCAAGGGGAGGGATATTGAGGGGGGCATCTGGGAATTGGTTAGTCATTTAGGAGAGTTTTAGAGTTTCTCTAATACTCTGAGCTATTTTACATTTTCAATTGTTCTCAATACACACATAATATTCACTCATATATGGCTTGGTACCTATCAAATGGTATCAGAGCTCCCGGTCTTGGGAGCCCTGTGCCAGGACCTATGCCAGCTGCTGCTGCTGCCGCCGCCTTGGATCAGAGAAGAAGATGAAGCAGATGCGGAGGATGCAGCAAAATTTGAAGAAAATTAAAAATCTCGTCAGAGGCAGGTACCACTAGCGATGTTGTCTACCTGTATGGGAAGGCAATGAAGATTGGTGGTGGCAGAGAAGAAGGAGATTCTCCATGGCTGATTGGCCTCCCAATGTTCGTGAGTTTTTTAAAATCATGCAAAATGAAGCGGGGGAAGAGGATGCAGATGTTGAAGCCAAGCTCGTTCACTATTTTTCATGCTCTAATTTGGTTGCGATGGAAGAAACAGAGGCAGATGCACCTGCATCTGAGGAAGAAATGGAGTTGGAGGCAGCAAATGAAGAGGAACAGCTATAGGAGATCACACCAATGACAGATTTCACAATGACAACCATTGCAAAGAACGAAGGGAAGATCGAATCAATGGGTGAAGCTCTGGGAGTGACACTAGCTTCGAAGGAAGACGCTCGGGCCGGAGAGGACGTACAATGGAGTTTCGCATGTGAGCAGCAGAAGGTAGACGATTGCAAGGCCACTGAAGAGCCACCAGTGCCGCCGGAACCACCAGATTAGGTGGCGATGGAGTACGGCGAGGAAGCTGCAGACGTTTCAAGGATGGTGGCCAAGCTTCCACTGCTAGAAAGGCGAGATCCCGAAGTCAAGCCAAGCATGATGGCGGAAGCAAGGCCGGAGACAGCAGCCGGACAATCTGTCACTGGCGGCAACATGAGTGAGAAGAAGGGAAAGGAGCACGCAACAGTAGGGAAGTTGCGGGTTTTGAGATTGTTGATCCAACTCCCACTGTCGAAACCGCTTGATCAGGACTCGGGTGTGGTGACCGGCGGCGAGCTGACGGCGAGGGTGGACACGGTGGCCGACGAGCTGTCTTCGACGGCAAACCAAAAGGAAGCGCACGCTCAGTTGCGTAGAGCCATGGTTCGCGTGAAAGGGGAAAGAGGGAAGGAAGGCATTGTTGTGGGTAGACGATTCCAGAAATTGGATGAAAGACTAGACCTAATGGGCCAGGCCTAATCCATCAAAGATATGGAGTTCTCTAAGTGGCTGCTGGCCCAGATGAAGCAGGATCCTGAGGAAATGAAGGTTGAAAAGAAAAACGTGGATGAGATGGCAATTAAAAGGTTGATTCATTTGCTTGATCTAATGGGGCAAGCCCAAATATATGAGGTAAGGCTTGCTACACTTAAAAGGGCCATGGAAAAGACTCAAACGAATAAGGGCCCTATTTTATACGCTGAGAGTATTGGATTTTCATTATTCAAAGAGCCATTTGAATATTTTATCTGCTCCTTTCATTATGAGTATGATTTGGGCCTGTTATTCAAAAAGGTAGCACACAGCCCAAGTATAGGGGGATCTGGAAAAAGAGACAAACCCAGCTTGTGGGAGCATGTGTTGGACCTCTCTATTGCGTGGCCAAAATGATATTCAAGAGGACAGCCTTGGAGGGGAAAATTGTGGGGACAAAGATTTTTATTCTGAGATGACAAAGGCAACCAAACTTCTTCATTGGGAGGAACTCTTAGTTAATGATGAAAGTGGAAATGTTCCCGAATCAGCTACATTAGTGGGATGTAAAGGCATTGTTGGAGGTGATGAATCAAGCCAGGGGCAGGTAATGTTGTCTCTTTTCTAATGAGGTTGAATGATGAAGTTGAACCAACATTTATGAAGAGCTTTCTACAAGTAGCAGTCACTAAAACAAGAACTCGAGGTCCTGGAGTTGTGGTTGTAGACGGATCCATTATTCAAGGGTTAAGTGGCAGTGATGTTGACCAGAAAATTCCTATATATGATTCTTGGGACCCTGGAGGACATTACAACAATGCAACCTCACTCTCTTTCCCCCTCAAGATATGGGACCTTGGAGGAAGTCTTTTATTTTTTAGCACTATTGTTTTCCTTTATGTATATCACCTTGAGGACAAGGTGATTTTTTAGGGGGGGAGTATTGTTAGGTCTAGTAATAATTGTAAGGATTTTGTAACTAACTATGCCACCTAGGCAGAGAGAGAATATTCTAGTTAGTTAGGGAAGAGCCTATATAGGCAAGGGAGGGATATTGAGGGGGGCATCTGGGAATTGGTTAGGTATTTGAGAGAATTTCAAAGTCTCTCTAATACTCTGAGCTATTTTACATTTTCAGTTGTTCTCAATACACACATAATATTCACTCATATATAGCTTGGTACCTATCAAATAGCTTCAGATACCATAGCTGAGCTTTCCATTAGGAAAACCCCATTTTTTTGTTATTGGTGACATATGTGCTTCATTCCAACTAGCATGCAATAACAAGGATAAAAATATGCTCAATAATTTGCTTTTGTATTAATTTTTGTCTTATAGGCCTTATTTTTTGATGGGGAGGACAACCTGCCATCATTTCTGGCTCGTCACCCCTTGCCAGGTCTTGGGGTGGTTGTTGATCCTTGTGCTGCTGTATTAATTCTTCTTGTTACCTTACTCCTGTGCCTTGGAATCAAGGAGGTATGCAATAAACACATACATGTAACCTACCTCTCTCCCTCCTTTATTTACTTACCTATTTTGTCTTACACTGATGTTTCAGAGTTCAATGGCACAATCCATAGTGACAACGGTAAATGTCTGTGTCATGCTTTTTGTCATTATAGTTGGTGGATATCTAGGTTTCCAGTCTGGATGGGTTGGATATGAACTACCCAGCGGGTAATGGATGTGATTGTATGTGCATGCATGTCAATCGTTTGCCCCATCTGTAACGTAACTCTTGTTGGTATAGCTGAAATTGTCTGCTTTATTTCAGGTATTTCCCGTTCGGAGTAAATGGATTGTTTGCTGGGTCTGCAATAGTTTTCTTTTCATACATTGGTTTTGATGCAGTGACCAGCACAGCTGAGGAGGTAAATTTTCACAAGGCGGTTGATCTTTTAAGGAATTTCTTATTTGTAATGGCATGAACTAAATGCCAAGCTTGTCAATCAAGCACACACTCGTTGCGCATTATATTTAATATGTTGAATAAAAACCTGACTCCTACTTATTGCAGGACCTGTCATTACTCTGGTATAGGCTGTAGTATTCCTTGTAGCTCTCATATTCTAATAATAGTGGTGATGACTGGCATTCTCTACTTGTTTTGGTTTCTAATAGTTGATATTCAAGCTTGTGAATGATAACTAGTTGATCTTTCTCAGGAAAACCAAAGAATAGGAATTGGATTGGATAACTCTATATCAATATGTCTCTGTCTGCTAATTTGAGTATCTCAAAGTATCATGACTTTGGGATTCTGGGATTGTGAAAAGACATTCTTTAGTAGATTATTTTATCTGTTTTCTTTTCCCATCCTTATTATGCAGGTTAAAGAGCCTCAACGAGATTTGCCCCTTGGTATATCAACTGCTTTATGCATATGTTGCATCCTCTATATGCTTGTATCTGCAGTTATTGTTGGTTTAGTGCCATATTATAGGTTGGACCCTGATACCCCAATCTCGTCTGTATTTTCTAGCTATGGGATGGAATGGGCAGTGTAAGGTTTGCAAGTTGCACACTATTTCATTGTTTAGACTAACTCCAAATATGTGGATATCTCTTTTGACTTATGGTTCAAGTTCCATTTTCTTCTGTGGCTGCCAGGTATATAATAACAACTGGAGCCGTCACTGCCCTTTTTTCCAGTTTGTTGGGTTCACTTCTTCCTCAGGTACTTAAACAAGTGCCTAAGAGTCAATTTATTTGTATAACACCTTTGTTGATCACTTCAGATTATGGTTGTTCAGTTGTGCTTTTGAATTCTTATGACATCAAAATTACTTTTCGTATTCATCTATGCCCTATTATGTGTTGCAGGTTGCTTTAATTTCTTTATAAACCATATAGTATGAGATGAAATGCTGTAACTGGATGTTAGAAACTGAGATTGCTACTTCATTTCAAATTTCATTCCTGCACACATTTCTTCTACCTTTCCTGACTTTTGAAATCTCTCTGTCAGCTCCTTTTAGGTGTTTCTCATAGTCTCTGGTGCAAAATGCAGGAGTTCCTTAAGCATAGTTTGTGAACCCAAAATTATTAATGGATGTCATAGCATCAATTTATTTCTTGAAATCATTGTATCGCTATTTTTACGAAAAGTATTTTATCCTTTCATTATAATGTTGTCTAACTTTGCAATTTAGTTTGTAGCATGTATTGTCTCTTGCAGGTGCTTTTAATTGACTTTTAAATATCATATGTACTGTCTCTTGCACACTATAAATACATCTTTACCTTGGCATATATGTTTTGCAGCCACGAATCTTCATGGCAATGGCTAGGGATGGATTGTTGCCCTCTTTCTTCTCAGACATCAATAAGCGCACACAAATTCCTTTGAAAAGCACTATTGTCACTGGTGTCTTTGCAGCTACTCTTGCATTCTTCATGGATGTTTCCCAGTTAGCAGGGATGGTGAGTTAAATTGTCTAAGAACTAGAGATGATAGCTAGGAAGATGCATCTTTATTAGATTATCATAAACATCAATAAGTTGTTATATTCTTTGCTTTGGGGATACAGGTTAGTGTGGGAACATTGCTCGCATTTACCACTGTTGCAGTTTCAGTTTTGATAATCAGATATATTCCGCCAGATGAGGTACCTATTCCATCTTCACTTCAAACAACTGTTGATCTGTTCGCAAGCCATTCTGGTAGTGATGTTGAGGAAGATAGGACCGTAAGTCCTGGAGATCCTGCTAGTTATTATGAGAATCACCAACATGACAAGCCAGAGGCTCTGCTTGGACATCCTTTAATCATGAAAGGTGTAACCAAAGGTAATTGTTTTTTGAATTTTCTGACCTTTTTATGAAATGATTTTGGATAAATTTAAGAATCTAAATGGATATGCAACTTTGCATGTATAGAAGGCCTCCTGTACTGGTTGATGATTGCTGTAAGATGGGATTGGATATGTATCTTAGTTAGACTGACAAGATTATCATTAAAAATAATTAACATAATGTTTAGGTGTGACAGTCTTGTTTTCTTAGCAAGCATTGCAAAAGTATGCATTAGGTCAGTTCTTTATTTGAAACCCATTCTGGTAATTTTGCTGTCCCTTTGGTATTGGCTCAAAAGAGTAGTGCAATGATTGCATTTTGTTCAAGAAATCTTTTTTCAAGTATCTCTTTTTAAAACACTAATTTTGAAAGTTCCAATCTACACTTCTCACATGCTCACGAGCCTATTTTCAATTTTCTGTGGGCAAAAAAATTTGGTATACTTCTTTTATTCATTGTGTTAGCCATTGCCTCCATTTTTTATGATGTGCTAGATAATGAAGTTGTGTTACAAATTGTTTCCTCAGAAAAACAAAAAGAGAAAAGTAGGCGGAAACTTGCTGCATGGACCATAGCCTTTCTATGTGTAGGGATTCTCATAGTTGCTGGTGCTGCTTCAGCTGATAGGTGCCCCAGGTCTGTCAACTTTGGCAATCCGTATTTCTCACTAGTTTGGGAGTAATGTGGGATATTATTCTGGTGTTCTTTCCAAGAATGGTTTTCCACATGACTCTGCAATTGCTATTTGGGTTGATTTATGCACAATTAGTATGACATCATGTTGTATACATTTTGGTTTAAAAAAAAAATGGTTCATTCAAGTTAGCAGTTTAAATATCTCTTCAAAAGCAATTGTGATTTATCCTTACTTATGCTCCCTTTTGTTGATTGTGCATACGCAGCATTTTGCGCTTCACATTGTGCGGAATTGGTGGAATTCTTCTTTTGTGCAGTATTATTGTGCTGACCTGCATAAAGCAAGATGACACAAGCCACAGCTTTGGTCACACAGGAGGTATGTGGTAAACACGTCTAAATATCTAAACTAATCAGATTTTTATAGATTAGTTAATCTCATTGAGTTGTCAGAGAATGAATCAAAATTTATGTGGCTAGCTCATTCACTCTTTGAAAATATAGCACTTTCTGATTTCGATCCCTCAAAAGAATTGGTTTTAGTCCCTCGTTTCTTGAAAATGAGTGTAAGGGATTCTGTTGTGTGGACAACAAACAATTTTTTTAACTTTCTCAACGTTTATTTATGCCAACATTTAAAAAATGAGGGATTGAAAGTCAATGGAATTATTTTGAGCAACATAAAAGAATGTCATCTTTTCAAGGATGAAAAATATGTTTGAGGCAATTATTTTTTCAAATTTATCATCTTTCCAAACTTTCTATCAAGTGTAAATCTTTTAACAACTATCCATTTTGCCTTTGACCCTAAGAGACTTTGGTGAAATCTTAATGGTCTTGATACCTTGTATTTCAGGTTTTGTTTGCCCATTTGTTCCATTCTTACCTGCTGCCTGCATTCTTATAAACACCTACTTGCTAATCGATCTTGGGTGAGAAATCTCGACAGCTATGCTTCCAGATTTGCGTGTGCACTCATGCGTGCATGTATGAGAAGCACAAGTACAAATTTCTAATTGTTCTTTTGTGTTTGAACTTCAGAATTGCCACATGGCTACGAGTTTCAGTGTGGTTGTTGATAGGAGTACTAATATACTTATTCTACGGCCGCGCACACAGCTCACTGCTAAACGCAATCTATGTTCCCTCAGCATGTGCCAATGAGATTCATCGTATTCAAGAATACCATCTAGCATAGTATTTACGCAGCACACACCATAGTTATCACTACAGGTCCCTATCCATTTGTTAGTGGGTTACATCATTTTGTAAATCTCCTAAACTGAAACCAAAACTTTGTTAATGATGACAGATGGAGGAAAGGGTTCAAGTATGTTGTTTGTGATGTCCTATGGGGGGAGGAGGACCCTTAATGTTGTATTCCATATCTACAGAGAAGTCATTTGCGTGGGAGCTGTGTGTGAATTTATGCAGTAGGTGAAGCAAGGAGACTATTGCTTAGAAGGAAAGAAAAGAAAGAAAATGATTAGGGTTTGAATTGTATACGATGTCATATGTCATATGTCAATGCTAAAACTACTTGCAATGTTCGAAGATAAAAGGTGTTTTCAGTAAAATGACATTTTGCTCTTATCAGTTATCACAAAAATTGCCTTATCTTTTTCCTTTCTTTAGTGAACCTATCGCATACCTCACTTGGGCATATTGTTTTGTTGCATTGTCCTCTCTTATTTCTTTTATTAGTTAGTTCTCTTATTTCACTCAAACCCTGCTCAATGAAAGGCAAGAGAATAAGAAAATACATGCTGAAGTAATATATTATTTTGTTGCTTTGTATTCTTATTTTTGTCTTTGATGGACCCTTCGTGTTCTCCTGGTTAAAAAGTTAACGTGATTCAACTCTTTTGTTTACTGGCTTACATTAACATTCAGCAAGGATACTGCTGCATAGAAGGTAAGAAAAGAAAGAAAATGATAAGAATTTAAATTGTATACGGTGTCATATGTCAAAGGTAAAACTATTTGCAATGTTTGAAAACAAAAAGTGTTTTCAGTAAAATAACATTGTGCTCTTATCAGTTATCACGAAAATTGTCTTATCCTTTTCCTTTCTTTAGTTAATTAACTGCATAACTCCTTTGGGCGTATTGTTTTGTTGATTTGTCCTCTCTTATTTCTCTTATTAGATAGCTCTCTTATTTCACGCAAATACGACTAAATGAAAAGCAAGAGAATAAGAAAATACATGCTGAAGTAATATATTATTTGGTTGCTTTGTATTGTTACTTTTTGGTCTTTGTTGAATCCTGTGTTTTCTTGGTTAAAAAGTTAACATGATTCAACTCCTTTGTTTGCTGTCTAACATAAACATTTTAGTACATCTCTCAGATTAATTCAGGAATTGGTACTCAAGTTTCAGCTTTAGGTTCAGGTAATCAGGTTTAAGAATATTTGGTAAAGGTACAAGAAATAAATTCAGCGTCCTTCCGTTTGTCTCGCCAGTTTTTACAGCATGTTAGTTGTGAAAAGGCAATATGCGCCTCCTCCATTTTATTCAGGTGAGTAAATTTATGAAAACTTGAGCTATCATTACATCACACGAAAAATATATACAACCTGTCAGTTGATCGCTACGACCAGATGTACAACCAGTAATTAAGTTAATGGCTTCGCTACTAACTCCTATTCCATAGTCTTTTTATGAGAAGGGTGTTTAGAGTGTTTAGGTTTTGGGGTGTTGAAATAATATTTTTGTAAAGGCAATTATGCTTGAGTCGGGTATCCTTAGTTGGTCTATACAAGTATTCCGCAACTATTTAAGGTGGTTTTTTCAGAAATGATCTTCCTTCTAATGATATTCTCTATCTGACCATAATATATTTTATTTAGATTTTAACCAAATTATTAGACCTGTCAGTAAGTCAATGCCGATCACCATGCTTCATTTACTACAAAAAATCGCCAGTTTCATACTTTGTAAGAGCTTTCGAATTATCCTCCATGACTACCACTCCAACCATAGGTATTTTGATCTCCCCAGAAACGTATGTTTTGACTTTTAAGAAGAAAAATCTCTAGCGTTTTAATAAATGGTTCATGGGGTTCGTACGGCAAATTGACTATTGATAGTGATTTACTGTTAGCACGTAAAGAGGATCGGTGATCCAAAAGTAGAATAACAAGCAGAAAGCATGAGCCAGGTTTCTCTAGTGT
Source organism: Dalbergia cultrata (assembly GCA_031216105.1). Taxonomy (NCBI): domain Eukaryota; kingdom Viridiplantae; phylum Streptophyta; class Magnoliopsida; order Fabales; family Fabaceae; genus Dalbergia; species Dalbergia cultrata. The sequence continues at coordinate 19,377,578 of CM062353.1, read as the reverse complement.
TAGTCCCACATTGCTCAAAGTACGACAAAGAACGCTGCAAGCACTATCTAAATAATGAGCAAATAGCTACATTGCAACATACTTACCTGGATGGGGTCAATGGGTGATCAAGAAGGCCCATGGCCTAGGTTGGTGACCTCCATTGCACTTAGGAGGGGTGCCCACCTAAGGTCTCCTCAAGTAGGAGAGCCTACATCATAATTTGTGACAGAGGGGGCTTGCGTTCGCGCAGCCCCTACCCAATTAAAGTTTAAAGTTTTATCTTTTTCTTTTTATTAATGTGGTCATTCTGTTAATTTAAGATGTTAATTCTGATTACCATGAAAGTGGAGTTGTCATTTTGATTACTTGGTCAAGATTGGGCTGTGAATGTGAAGCGCATGCTATCGTCAGTTAGTGGATATGGATCCCATCCAATCTAGGTAAGAATGTATAGGTAAGAATGTATCGATATAGTGTTTTATAAATGGTAAATAACAATAACATTTCTCATTGAGAAAACGGGTGTTATGGGTTAATACAGTGTCCCGTAATAATAACATTTATCATTGAGAAAATGGGTACTATGGGTCATCAAGTGCGACAGATCCTTCGAACTCCTCCTCTGGAGATTCAGCAATTTCTTCAAAATGAGGGTGTTCTAAGGGTGTAGTATTTGCTGTTGCTTTTTGTTTCTTATCTTTCATTACCATAAAAAAGTTGATCCACCCTTGTTAAGCTTTAATCCATATGGATTAGGACAAAAATAGCCCGTCTCAAGTGACAATGGTTGGCACATAGCCTAGCCCACTTACCTTTAAAAATGTTTTTAAAAGAAAAATTCTAAACAACCCCTTCTATTTTTTTCTCATTTTAAAGATATGTTTGGCTATGGAGTAAAAATAATTTTCAAAGATAAATTCTATGTGTAAAATTAAACATAAAATTTATCAATAAAAAATTTATTTTTATTTTTATTCTCTAACCAAATATATTCTAAGAATAGTTAGCTCGGATTAGAGTTGCCACAATGAGTGTCGCAGAAAAAAAAAGGGAAAAACCAACCAAAAATGACCATATTTAGTTATCTTATCTCACTGACTCTCTGTTGAATGAAAGCCTAGAAAATAATAAAACAAACACTAATTAACGATCAGCACCACTATTTGGTGCGAATGGCAATGTGCGAAATACAAGAATCACACGTGGCATGCTATCGTCAAAGGAAAAAGGGAAGACATCGGTTGCCACATGAGCAATCAAAGCAAAAAGACTTCATAAACACCTTGATTTTGAAATTTGTTTGTCGTATCATGAAAAGGTTTTTGATCCAATGATCCAAAAATCTTTTCTGTTAAGCAATATATTGTTTTTGTTGTCATGTTCCTCTCACCTTTATCTTTGATTGATCCTCCGTGCTCTTGTTTAAAAAGTTAACATGATTCGAACCCTTTGTCTACTCAGGAATGGGTGCTCAAGCTTCACCTATAGGCTTAGGTTTAAGGAATATTGGGTGAAGGTGCCAAAAAAATAAAAGAAATTCAGCTTGCTCCTATTTATCTCGCTAGTTTATACAGCGTGTTAATTGTAATTTATAGCATGACAGTTAGTATATTGGGTTCATATTTGTTCACTGAGTTGAAAATTAAACAACATTTCTTCTATTAAAAAATGTGGAGAAATTTTTATAAATGAGTTTCATGTATAATTTTACATATAAAATTGATACATGAAAATATACATTTCATTTTTAATCCTGACTAAATATGGCCTTACAAATATTTATAAAACAATATGCCTCCTTCCCATTCTATATATTCAGTTGAAAAGAATTCTTGCTGTGTCAGGTTGAGTATTAAATTTATTAAAACTTAAGCTAATAAAAAAAAATTAAAGCTATCATTACATCAAACGAAAAACATATACAACAGCAAGTTAATTGCTTCGCGCTACTAGCTCCTATCCCATAGTCTATACAAGTATTCCTGCAACTTTCCTCCCAAGGTGGTTTTTCCCAGAAATAATTTCCCAAATCATTAGCCTTGCAGTAAGCCAACGCAATCACTTTGCTCTATAACTCAAGTGAATCTAACTTCATTTACTACAAACATAACCCCTTATTTGTACCACACAATATCTGTCCAAAGACACTCATGACCCCCGTTACCAATTTCATATATAGTTTATAAGAGCTTACAAATTATCCCCCATGTCTAACACTAACCATAGGACAAAGGTATTTTGATCGCCCCAGAAACGTACGTTTTGACCTTCAAGAAGAAAAATCTCTACCTTTTGACTAATGGTTCATGGGGTTTGTATGGCTAATTGGCTATTGATAGTGATTCAATGTTAGCACGAAAAGTGGATTGGTAATCCAAAGGTAGAATAGAACGAATAGAAACCATGAGCCAAGTTTGTCAAGCGATGGTCCCACATTGCCTTAAGCATGACAAGGAACGCTGCAACCACTATCTAAATAATGAGTAATCAGCAACATTGCGACTTGTTAACCTGGATGGTGTCAATGGGTGATCAAGAAGGCTCATTGGCTAGTTTGGTGACCTCCATTGTACTTAGGACGGGGGCCCACCATATCCTCAAGTGGGAGAGCCTACATCGTAATCTGTTAGCAGACTAATATTTGGTGTCTCAAACCCGTTAGATTGATCAGTTTACTGAACCAGTTTATGCTTATGACTTGACCTTTAATGATTTACATATATAGGTTATAATAATATCAAATATTAATTAATATATTTATATATATAATTTACTCTTAAAATTTTTACTATATTATTAGGATTTTAGAAAAAAATTATAAAATTATATTTTAATTATTACTTATTTGTAAACTTATTTTTTATTATATATATAATCACTTCTTTGAAGATCAATTTATATTTTGGAACTTTAACTAAAAAGTGGTTTTAAGTTAGTCTGTGATTTTTTTATTATTAAAAAAATCATTTTCTTTGTGGTAATGAGTATGAAGTACAAATTATGTTAGATAAATTTTTGTGGCAAATTACCATTGGTGAGGGTAGGTTGGGTATATATCCCTTTTACATATGTGGATTATTATAATTAAAATTCTCAAATTTAAGCTTTCACTTTTCTTTTTTCTAAAATAGCTTTTTTATCTATATTTACACTGCTCAAATTATTGACTTAAAATATCCAAACAAACTTGTCTTTTAAAAACATTTTTTAAACAAACAAAAGCTAGTTTTCTAGTTTCTCAAACAAGCTTGAGAAAATAAATATTAATAGTAATGATAATTTATAATAATTAATTTTTAAAAAAATAAAAGTTACATATTTTCGTAATTACTAATTAGAGAAATATATGCATGTTAAAATTTTAAAAATTATTAATATGGTGTATAAAGATGAATAATGAAGAAAACAACAAGAAGAATTTTTTTATTTCACTATAAAAATATACATTAATATTAAAAAAATTAATCGCTGAGAAAATATGTAATTTTGTTTTAAAAAATAATTATTATAAATTATTTTTGCTATCAATAATTTGTTCCCTTTCTATATAATAATAATAATAATAATAATAAAATTATAAATATATATAAATATTTTATATCATTATAAACCACATACATTTATTTTGTGAAAGATTGAAATATATAGGTTTTAATAAAATTTGTTTCGGTCAAAAATAAAATCATACTGTGACATAATAGATAATTAATAAAAAAATAAAATTGTGTTTATCTTAATTGTTTAGGGGAGAAAATATATAAGTCAAAAATAGAGAGGATAAAAGTGTAATGATATAATCCATACGTATTTATTTACAAAATAAAATGAAGATTCATTTATAAATTTTATTTCTTTAATTACTACTTTACAAAATTAAATATTGATAAAAAAATATTTATATGTATTTATTATAAATCTGCATAGAGATTTTTTATTGATCTATGTAGACTAGGTTTTAAAATTCAAGATTTGAATTGGGTTACATAGGATTATTTAACTTTTTAATATATTAAAATGACACAATTTTTCAACATGACCATTAATAAGGAATTAGGGAATATTTTTCTATAAACACTATATATTTATACTTGGTCAATGTGCTTGGGCCTAGCTGACATGGACATGGGGCTAACGGGCTAAGTTTTGACTGTTCACTCTAAGGGTATGTTTGGTTAAGGGGTAAATTTTCATGGATGAGCTTTATGTGTAAAATTACACATGAAACTCATTCATGAAAAGTTTACCCTCATTTTACTCCCCAACCAAACAAACCCTAATAATATATCACTTCAAAAGAACCTGCATATCAAGGGACATCATGGATTTGGTTGCTCTTAGTTTCTCTTTAAACATCAAATTCCAACTATAAAGTTACTGGGTTGTGTTAGTTATTTATTAATTACTGTTGTGTAGACTAAATTTATATAAAATTTTTAATGTGGAAAGCACAGATCGCACAATATGACCAAATCAATTATATATGAGATGCGTTTGTTCCTGAATTTTTTTTGATAGAAACATTACGTTTTTCTCCTAAAATAAATCAGTATTCAAAATAATTATTTATATCAGGTTCTAATGTTTAAAACGGTTTTAAATAACTTTTGTTAGCTTTTGAATAAAAACCAATGTGAATAGTTTTTTAAAAAAGTGATTTTTTATTTGAAAAATTTATTTTTAATGAAAAAAAATCCAAGTCAACCCATTGTGGCAAGACAAGGGCGTGACGGGCCAAGATATCACATTATCCATCTCTATCTAGTCCACGGGGTTGCAATATATTGTTTTAATTTGCTGATTAATTGTCCGTTGCTGCATATAAAGATCCAAGCTAATAAGCTAACCTTTTTAATGCATTCCAACCTATCTGGCTATTTGATTAGTAGTCTAAATATGTATTTATTAGATTTTCGTTTTGGAAATATAAATTCATGATTTGAGTAGAAAACTACAGGAGAAAACCTTTTGTTTATGTTCAAACTCTATTTAGATAGATACTTTCAAGTAGAAAACCTATATGCAATTTATTTTTATACATAAATTCTTTATTTATTCTAAAATTAAATTAAGATTATTTTGCTAATTGAGAAATTTTCCATTGATAAATCCTGTATATGTATGAATTCACAAGATACTTAACTATCTACATTCTGCAACCGCATTCAATCGGTAAAAATAGAGTAATTCACTTTTTCTTTAATTTTAAGGACTAATGCTTACCATAAGAAAGCCAAAAAACCGCTTGTAATCATGATTTTTGTGTTCTTGCATGTCACCGGTTAGGTGTATAATACTAACAACTATGCCAAGTTTTTTCTTTCTAGCTTAATCCGGAACTAATAACATTTTTTCGTACTTGGTCATAGACCAACTTAAAATTTCTATCTTTTCTTTTCTTTTTTTCCCCTTTAAACTAGAGTACTTGCACCCATGTACCAGAACTTGGTACACCAGAATGCACCACAAACAAAAGATAGTAACCCGGTGGTGCAATCTCCGCGGTGGATGGCCCCACCACGGTTGCGTAATAAGTCTCCCCATTCACATGCATAACTCCAACCAACTTCAACACCACCATCCTTTGATTCATGCCAAAAGAGTGTGTTGTAAACGACGGTGCCACAAGCCTAACCGATACTTCACTTGCCGAAGTGTAACCTTGCACCGTGAACGTGATATAATAGACAACCTTGTACCCTAAGATATCACTTGTGATGTACCTAATACTTGGTCTCACTTGATCAAACACTGGTAACAGATATGGTGGCGAAAAGGCCTCTAAGCTGAGATCTGTAGGGTACTCAACGCCAGTGAAATTGTAGTAGATGTGTGGGTTGCTACCACCAACTAACACTCTCCCATCCTTTAACAACACTGCTGAGGAGTGGTAAAGCCTAGGTCTCAATGCCGGTGACATCATGCTAAACCGCCGCTGGGAGTACGATGGCTCGGATGGCCGGTATATGACCGGTGTTAGCACCGGTTGGTGGCCACGCTCCCACCCGGCTGTGCCAAACCCTACGCCGTTGATGATAATGACCTCACCTATATTACATGGGTATAGACATGACGAGTATGAGTATCAAATAGGGTACAAGATTAGTAAATAGATAATTTTGTAGAAAGTAAATAAAATAAAATATGGATATGACTTCATATATTAAATGAAATAGTACTAGCCCTCAATTGATATATGATAAGCCTTAATTGTATTATCTAATGTTATAAACGCCCATTTTTATCACATGTTTAGTGTCACGATAGTATAATATTATACATTCAAAATATTTTTATCATATGACTTTAGTAGTAAGTTATCAAGTTCCAAGAGGATTGATAACATCAATAATAATATTTTTACTTGTCAATTTCAAATTAATAATGGCTTAGTCTTCTATATCAAAGTCCGCCACCTGCTGCCTTTGTCCACTCCCCACCCACTTGTCCATCTCTGCTCAAGTGACACATCAAACAATAGATAGCATAAAAATTATATAATGGATTTCTTATACTATATTATCAGATCTTGTACTATCATATCTAGTACTATCAGGTTTTATCTTACATAATGTACCAAATAGAGCCTTAGAGTTTAGTTAATTTTGATATGCTAATAATATCATGATTGATCGCCTTTTAAATATATAATCGATGAGAGAATCAACTATATTCGTGTATATGATAATACATGGTTAAAAATAACAATATAAACTTTTTTTCACCGTCTTTAGTCCAACAAAATTAAATTCATATTATTGCTATATAACAAAACCAAATTAAAGGACAAAAAGAAAATAGATTATTGATAATAATAATAATAATAGAAAATGTGAAGAATTCCATTCAATTCAATGCCCTTTGTTATGTCAAAAATAGTTTCACTCTTGCAGCTTTTTATTTGTAGGATGCACTTCATAGAAAAAAATATTTCGTACAATTTAGTAATACTCAAGTTCAAATCACAAATAAATATTAAAAAAAACTCAAATTCAAATCTTGATTTTTTTTGTTCCAAATATAAAAACTTTAAAACTATTCGATATTTTGTGACAAAATTTGTAAAAATATGTCCAAAAAAAGAAATTATGAATGTCGAATAAATGTGTATCATAGCACCTCACCATTGGGAAGAAGTAGCATGTCACCCATCACTCTTGCCAACGGCATGGTCTCCATCACCCAACTAGGATTTTGGTCAGTAACTTTAAGCCTCCCACACGTGCTAAGAGCTTGCATGAAATTGTTTCCTCGCATGGCGCCTTCAGACGAACCGCGCGGCGCCCCACCGCACACCATGATCTCAGCTTCTATACTGCCTTTGTTTTCGTCCAGCGGAAGAAGAACCGATGAGCCCGAGCTTGGATAGTTCCGAGGTTCACCACCAGGGATAGAGGGAAACTCCTTGAGAACACGGTTTTGGATATAGTCAAATAACACGCAACGAGTGTTCGCAAAAATGAACAAATTCCCATCCGGTAAAAGGTGAACAAAAGGGTACAAGTTGTTTTCGGTTCGATCAGTGGTTTCTTGGAGGAAGCTGAACTGTGTAGGTGTGCGATGATGAGGGCTTGGGTAGAATTCGTAGTTGAACTGTCTTCTCCCTCCAATGACGATGATGCGGCCATCTGGGAGTATCTGATTGGTAGCGTACCATCTTCTTTGGGATAAGTAAGCGGGGAATTCGACCCAATCACAATTGTCGTCGAGGCATGGGGTGAACATGCGGAGGCCACGCTCGCCGTCGTTGAAGCCACCGGTTTGGACTAGGGTTCCGTTGGGGAGGACAGAGCCTGAAGAACACCATGTGTCTGTTTGTACCTATGTTGCATTCTACAAGTATAAGATTCCGTATCATGCAATATACATATACAATGATTTATAACTCAAATAATAAAATGAGTTTGATTTCTATGCTTTAATAGTGTATAATTTTTTATGCTATTATTTAAGGTATTGTCAAATAAAAGAACTTGATTGGATTATAGTCATCATATCACAATTAAACTATAATAAAATATTTTAATAATAATTATGTAACTAGACTAAAGATTATTAAAATAATATATTTAATTTTTATGCATTATAAAATAATTTTATATAATTATTCAATCATATATTTTATGGCATCAATAACAGTGCTCTACATAGCATTTGGTGCACATCAACAGAGGAATTTACGTTGATTAATGAAGAATTAGGTGTGATGATCTGATAAGTCAAAATACTATCATTTTGATTTCCTGGGGATTATATATGAATTCCTCACTCATTTGCACATAAATTCAAATGGATGATCGACATCGTTATCACTTAGCAGTGAAGTCAATGTGCTCTTCATCGTTATCACTAATGGACATATTCGATTAGTATATTCAAATAATATAACTCTATTTACCATCTCAAAAGTCTTATCTATATATAGTGATATATTAGAGAAAAGTAATTCATGAGGATCAATCTTCTATTTTTATCTTAGATTTTCTAAATGAAAAAAATACTCCACATAATTTTTTCAAGATATATAAAAAAATTTGGATAATATTATATGAAAATTGAGAGCAAGTATAGGCACGTTTCCTAACTCATACCTTATGTATTATTGGATAGAGTATGAGTTGATAACTTTTTTTTTTTTTTTTTGGTAATGTATGAGTTGGCATCTTGCCACAAATAATGGTTTTGGAAATTGGAAGTATAATATGGGTAAGAACTAGAAGAGTAATGTTATGGGTTAATATATAAATACATGATATACATTTTATAACTATTGGATGTGATGTGCGAGTGAAATGAGTGGGGATCACTCATCACATTTAATGATAATAAGGTGTGTGATGTGCATTTGTTGTGCAACTACTCATCACATCTAACAGTAATAAAATATAATATGCGTATTTGCAGTGTAATTTTATTATTGCCATGATATTTTTCTAAGGGACCTATTTATTTGACCATGGTAATTAAGTTTGTAATTGTACCATTAGGGGTCGGAATGTGTTTGCGGCTACGTCATACAACACAGAGTGAGCAGTGCAGTCGACTTCAAGGACCCTATCATACTGATCCATCCGGCAACGCCCATTGGGGAGAGGCAGGTTAGAGGGCCCAAAATCTGTCCGGTCAAACATGATGACTTTGTCGTCACGCAAAAGCTGCATGTGCATAGCTGACATGCCAATGTTCGCTTGCAAGAGTTGCCATTGTCCTTGATACCCAATTGTTGATGATGACGACGATGGTGATGGTGATGGTGATGGTGGAAGAGCCTGAGATACCACCACTGGGACATGAAAATTTGAAATAATTGAACATGTTAGTATAAAGAGAACAAGGATCATTATGGGTGGTTGGGAGAGAGAAGGAGATGTTTTGGAAAAGTGTAGTTGAGTTTGCTGGTAAGAAAGTTGGTGGGATTAGGGGTCGAGGGATAGAATATATAGTTGGGCATGGTATTTAACTATTTATATTTGCACAGAATATATAAAATGATATATATGATGAATGATAAATATAGAAAGGGGTCGAGAAAGGAGGGCATCTTTGAGAGGAGTGATGTGCTTGGCAGCTAAAGGGGCATAAGTAAAGGAATGCAGTTTAAGGGCAAGAAATGAGTATGAAATGAAACCTAACTCCAGGTGATTGTAAATCATGTTGTCTACGTGTGCAGGAAATACAGGGCACCGAACTCATGCCACTGCGGGACCATCTATACTACCACATAGTGATTGTGCACTTTAATAGCTCCTTTGTTCTTTCGTTCTAGAGTAGTATATGTTCCTTTTAGAATATCTGTCCACTTTTATTCAACTTTATATTTTAAAATAGCTATCAACTTTTAGATAAATTCACATTCCAATGCAATATTTTTGGAGATTTCTCTAGTACTTGATAAAATTTAAGAGTATTGATATCTTTTAGGTATTGTGGCTAAAAATGAGTCATGTATCTCATTAATCCAAATTTTTTGAAATCTTCCAAATTAAATCATAGTCATTGATTATACAAAGGGTACCAATACCCCATGGATACCGAAACAAAAAACAATTCATTTATTTTTTCAATAGTATCTCTAGGTAAACTCAATAACTATTAGTTTCCCAAAAGCTTTTTTTCATAGGGGTATATTGCTTCATTCGCTATATTTTACTTTATTTTTAATATATTTATTATTTTTTTCTTAATACTTGTGTTCATCTAAAGTAATAGATATTTTGAAATAGAGGAAGTATAACCATGTGTGCTAATTTTCTGATGTAAATAGGTTAATGCCATGTCAACACCCAACTACCGTTCCCGCGCCAACTACAAACTTCTCTTGGAAGAGCTATCTGCTTGTATAAATATCTATGTGGTTCATTCACTCAATAGATTCACACACAGTATTCAGATCTAATATTCTCTCTGTATTATGTTCTTCAACATTTGGTGATCAAAGCTTATTGCTGAAAAGTTTCAATCATGTAATTTAGTTACGTGAATATCATATTTTGTCCAAAAGTTATTTTTGCCAAAAATTGTGACAAAAAAACGGACAGTGAACAGAAAAGTGTTGGCCCAATCATTTTGATCCAAGTCTCTAACCCATCTTAACCAAAGATAAATCAATAAATAAATAAAACAAAAAACAAAATAGGACTAACCCATAAAGAAAAATCAGAAGAGGTCGTAGCCACGACTCAAAAGGATATGTGAATCAATCATAGGCAATTTTGAATTGCTTAGAGACCATTTTGCGATATCATGATTGACAGGGAATTTACCAATCCAATTAGAATCGATCAAAATCAATTGGGTACTAGGACAATTGGATAATTAGCTGACTAATTTTTTTTTTTTTTTATAGATTTGAGCACTTTAAAATTTTTGAATTTAAAATTAGATTACATCATTAATAATTTTCACTCATGCTATTAAATTTGATTTGTTATGAACAACTTTTTTCGGATACACTTTTAATTTATAAAAAAAAAAATCAGTTGTAATTATTGTGATAATAAATATAATTAATTATAATTAATTTCAATTGAATTTATTTTGATTAGTAATTTTTGTTTAAGTTATTTATTTACATTATATATAAAATCTTTTTAGTTCAAGATACTTATCAAGGGAATATACTGGTCAAAATAATAAATATAATTTGATTCGAATTTGATTATCAATCATGATTCTTGATTTTCAATTAAATTAGATATACTGGTTTTCTTTTAAGGTGGATATTAGTTTTAAAGACAAATATTTGAAATAGGATTTGAAAAAAATTAAATCAAATATTTTTAAAAAAATGAACAATTTTTTGTTTATATTATTTATTTAGAAAATGTATCAATCAAAGTAATTGTAATATTTTAATTATCAAGTATAATTTATTACCAATCATGATTCATAATTTTTTATTAAATCATATAATAATTGAGCAATATATTTTTTTTTTTATGAGAGGTGCTAACTGACTTAAATAGGGTGAATATGAAAAATGACAAATCTGATTTGACAAAAGATCATTTGTGTACTTGATTAGAAAACACGAAAAAAAGAAAAAGAAACTGAAAGAGAAAGTCGCACAAAACAAAACACTGATTTGAATATTCGTATGAAAATCACGAAAACAATTTTGAAAGACTAACTTTTTTTTTTATATATATATTTGAACATTTTTTTATTATTATTTGAGATTATATCATTAATAACTTCAGCTCATGTTATTTGTTTTTTATGAACATTTTTTATTTGGATAGGTTTTTGGTTTATAGAAAATCCTAGTTATAAAATTATAATAATAAATATAGAGTTAATGCTCATTTTAGTCCCTGACATTTTATGCATGAATCATTTTAGTCCCTCACTTTTAAAATTAATCAATTTGGTCCCTCACATTTATAAACGTGAATCAATTAAGTCCCTCAGTTAACATTCGTTAAATTACCATAAGACCGGAGTGTCTAGTAGGGATAAAGCTCGTCAATCGTACCTCGTACCTTGCACCTTGAACCTCAGAAAATGGGAGAAGGATATTTCCTATTGGACGAGCTCTATTTCATATTGGCTAAGCTCGTACCTCAATATCTCAGACCTCGGATCTCGGAAAATGGGAGAAGGATATAGGACGAGCTCTATTTCCTATTGGGCGAGCTTGTACCTCATACCTCGGACCTTGGAGCTTACAACTTTACCCTCCCGGATAGGCTCTATTTCATATTGGCTGAGCTCGTACCTTAGTACCTAGGACCTCGGATCTCAAAAAATGGGAGAAGGGTATAGGATGATGTAACACTCTAATTTTTAACCTAATACTCTAGAACACATTAGGCTAATCATTAGATTATTACTTCTTAGTCTCATTCTTTTATGAAAATACTTAGCGGAAATACGGGTAAATTTTTTTTTTAAAATATAAATCAAAATGAGAGCCGCATATGACGTAACAAAGACTAACACATAGAAAAGAGATCTCATATCATTCATGGTCACAAAACACAAAGGTTGTTCATTACATCACAACAGGATCATATTATCATAGGTACATAATTTACAACTATCATAGTCCTATTATCGCTTCAACAGAAATACACTTCTATAATTTATAAAACTAAAGCGGCATATGCCCGTGTCCTTTGTATCCCACCAACCCGACTCATAGTGTATGCTTCATGCCCATGCTTTAGTAGAAATCACGAACCGCGCCACGAGATACACCATCATCTTCGTCTGGAGACGACACGGAAGAAAAGAGAGAGAGGGATGAGAAACTTATTTAAGATTCTCAGTAGGGAATTCTGACTCCAACACATGTGTCATCGTCGTCGTCCCCAGCCACTTCAGTTTTAATTATGAAAGAGGTGTTCATGCATAAGGTTTGGTTTTAAACTTTCCAAAACTATTTATCCGAAATGGGTGTCTTTTAGTATGGGTCTTTAATGATATGAATTCCGCAGATATCGGATGAATGCATGACAATACATTATGCAAGTAATTCAATAAATCATAACATCAAGTAACAGATAAGCGGCATAAAAAGTACAGAACTTTCCTCTATTCTTTTCTCATACTTGAACTTTTAAGTTCTTCTCCTCAAGAACCACCTCCTTTTCTCATCACCAAATCCACCCATAAACACCAGTGCCCGGCGATATTTATACGCATCACCAAAACCAACCAAATACACCCTATCGCCTAGGATTGAGCTCAATCAAACGAGCTCAAACCTAACTAGTCATCACTAGATTTCTAATTAAGAGGGTAAAAAAAGGGGTAACTTAGGATTAGTTCTTTCTTTACTCATGACTATGTGACTTGAAAAGAGACATCGCATCTCTTTTCTCACGTCCGAACTCTTGAATTCGTTCTCTCAAAGACCACCTTCTTTTCTCATCACCAAATCCAACCATAAACACCAGTGCCCGGCGATATTTATACTCATCACCAAATCCAACCAAACACACCCTATCGCCTAGGAATGAGCTAAACTATATTTATACTCATCACCAAATTATTCTCATTATCAAGTCCAACCAAATACACCCAAATCCAACCATAAACACCCATATTGCCTAAATGAGCTCAAACCTAACTAGTTTTCACTAGATTTTTAAGAGGGCAAAAGAAGGGGTACATACTCTCTCTCATTCAATTCTCACAAACATGATAGACATAACATCTCAACAATTCATAATCAATTTCTACATCATCATAGTATCATCATAAAAGATCACATCATCATAACTCATATAGATAATGCTCGTGTATCACACATCACACCTCATATATCATCGCATCATGCATATCAACATATCACACTTGCATTACCAAACTAAAAGCGATAAAATCTTTTAATGTCTTATGCATTGACTCTTAAGATCCTTAACTCACAAACTAAGTTATAAATCATCACAACTTAATCTCTCGGGTACCTATAGGCTCATATCTAAGTATTCCTCACTCATCACTATGATCACAAACATCTGTAAACCTCAAGAGTGTAGAATCTAAAATTCTAACTTTACGGATACCTAGGAATCACAACAATGACCCTTTCTAAGTTCAGTTTGCTCCTAAGGCATCAAGATCAAGTCTTAAACCATTTATGAGTCATTCCTACACATTTAAACTAATTTAAAACCATGATTATCATTACTAAACCTTGCTGGACAGAATCCAGAAAATTCAAACATTAAGAGATCTAAAACTCTCAAACTAATTCTTTTCTAGTTCCTAACTTCTCTTATCTTTCACATATGAGTTTTACAATTAATTATACTTAAACATAAGCATGTTCCCATCATTAAAACAGCTCATACAGTGATCATACCAAGCAAGGCAGAACCGAAATCAACATCTCCATTTAAAGGCATCAACACAATTTCTAAAATACATAAAATACTAGTTTCTCTTTGAACCTTTTTAAAACTTTCAAAAACTCATTTATAAACATTTTTATCATCTAAAATCATAAAAATAATTAAGTGGGCAGTAGCTAAATCAACTTTGTCTCAAGAGGTTCTAAATTCATAAAACTTAGTTCTATGCATCTCTTTAACTCATATAAGCTTAGAAAAATTATGAAACGTAGTTTTTAATACTTGGAAACAAATAAACTCAAAGAGACCGAAACATAAACTAAGGAAAATACACATTTTCAAGTCTTTGTTTGAGACCACAATGGGCAAGTCTTTGAGCTCTAGGTTCATTTAAGTGATGACATAAAAATAAACATGCTCATGCACTCATTTTAGGTTCTATTAGAAAGTAAAGTGATAGCATAAAATAAACATGAGATGCAACTCATTATTATCTTGATATTAAGTGAGAACTTGAATAATAAACATGATAATGCAAAGTTTGAAATATAAATATGATAATGCAAGTTCATTCATTATCTTGATACTTAGTGATAGCAAGGAAAATAAATATGATGTGCAAAGCATAAAAGTAAACATGGGTGCAATATTTATTTTAGTCTCATCTAGAGCTCTTACAAGACTTTAGAGACACAATCCAACACTTATCTCATCACAAAGAGAGCTTTAGAGTTCTTGAACTAAGCTCTCAAAGGAACTATGAGGTTCTTGAACATCATCATCAAGCTCAAAGAAAACAAAACTTTCTAAACAAACAAAACCTCAAAGATCAAAGAATCAAAACCGAAATATTAAAGAAAAGGGAGCAAGAAAACCGAAACCCAAAATAGCAAGGAAAGTAAAGGTGTTCTTGAGTAAAAATCATTTTGAGTTAGTAAGTCAAGATGAAACTTAGAGATAATAAAAACTCAAGCTCTAGAGGTTCCTTTGAGATGAACATATAGTCATCATCTAGGAGTCCTCATCATTGAGCCATCATGTGCTCATCAAGGCCTCATGGCCGAAAGCTTCAAGAAAGAAAAGCAAAGAAAGTTTCAAAAAGAAAACCCAAGAAAAAGCTAGAAAGAACTCATTTTCAAGAAAATAAAGTTTAGAAAACACTCCTACCTAGAGTGAAGACACAAAGCTTGAACTTTTGAAAAGAAAAACAAGATGATGAGCTCCTCCTTGGGGCTTGATGGTTTCGGCCTTGTGGAGAGAAAAAGAAAAGAAATGTATTCTTGGTGAGCTTGTGTTTGAGAATGAAAGTTTAGGTGTTGGTATGATGATCTAAGGTGGTGAGATGGTGTTTCAAGGTTATGTGAAGATTATGTGATGAGAGGATGAAGAAGATGAAGATGAAAAGAAAGGAAGAACTCTCTTGAAACTTGAGAGAAAAAGAGAGAATGCAAAGAAAGCTTAGGAAACTAAAAGTGTGCAAATGAACTAAAGTGTTTGCATATGTTTCTAGGCAAGGTATTTATAGAGAATGAAAACAAATGGGAGGTCAAAGGGGAGGAGGGGTAACAGTGTGGTTTTGGAGGCAAGGAAGAGAAAAATATCTCTTTCAAGGTGTCATACAAGCATGGTTTGAAGTATGGAGTGTATGATACAAAGTATGGCTTGATGTGAGTGAATTTCTTATCAATTTTGAATGAAATTAGGCTTCTAGAAACAATGCATGGCTAGAACTTTTCCAGCCACAAATAAATGGAGAAAATGGGGTATTTTAATTAGTTATTCATTTGGAAAATCAAGCTTGATTGAAAGTTATGACAAGGTATAGTGTATGTGACTTGAGGTATGGCCTTGGAGTGTTGAAAAATTGAACATGTGATGCATATGGGGGCATGGAGGTCTCGGCCAGACCTGATACAGCAAGGGGGAGGAGGATTTGTTTCATGTAATTGTGTGTTAATGGTAGGTTTAAGTGTGTATTAGTTTAGGTACAAGGTTAGGAATAATTAAGCTTAAGTTTAGGTGACTAAGAATGTGATTTAAGGATTTTATGACAAGATTAGGAGTGCTCATACATCATTAGAGAATTAAAAACTCATTTGTGAATAAATAATGTGTAGCACAATTCCATGATTTAAGGAATTGGAAAGAGAAAACACTATTCAAGATTCCATGACTAGGAGTCTTGAATTTAAAATATGATTTTAAGTTGTAATTAAGCATTTTTAGGTTTTAATCAACTTTAATAAATTACTTTGACTCAAGATTAATTATGAAAATTAATTAACCTTCGATTAGAGCCTAATATTGCTTAGGTTTGCTTAATCACACGATTAAGTGCAAAAACACGAAACTAAGGGCAAAACCGTAATTTTGCACTAATTTCCCCTAGGACCAAAACTAAAGTTACAGTCTACATAAAAATGCCTTTTAAAACCATCTGGAGAAGTTTCGGGTTCATCCGGCACTTGCAAACGGGTAAAACACCGCAGGGGCGTTTTGGTCATTTTGACCCGAAAACTCGAAAAACGAGATTTTCGATCCCGGAAAGATACACAAGTCATTTAATCCCCTTCCAACATTGATTTTGCCCTCCGAGTACTGCCGGACCGGCTCTCCTCGAATTCCGGGCCGAAAATGACCTCAGGGGCATTTTGGTCATTTTCACTCAAACAGAAAATCGGGGCGTTACAGATGAGCTCTACTTCCTATTGGGCGAAGTCTAATTCTTTTTGGACGAGGTCTACTTCATATTAGCCGAGCCCGTATCTTGGAGCTCGAAGCTCGTACCTTTAACAATGATTTGACAGAATGACTAAATTGATTCACGTTTGTAAATGCGATGGACCAAATTAAATTGATTCATTTTAAAAATGGGGGGACTAAAATGACTTATGCATGGAATGTCAGGGATTAAAGTGATCATTAACTCAATAAATATAATCAATTATAATTGGTTTCAATTGACTTCATTTTGACCAGTAATTTTGCTTAAGTTATTTATTTTGATATAAAATTAAAGTTTTTTTGTTCAAGTTATTTATTTAGGAAAAATACTGCCTATAATATTAAATATAATTAATTATACTTGGTTCTAATTTGATTATCAATCATGATTCCAACTTTTTGATTAATTAATTATAATGCCTATTTGTAGCAGTGCATGCTTATTCAGATTTGCTATTCTCATTTACAAAACATTAAGCGATCAATCGAGTATACTATATTTGCTGTAGTATACTATAGTAGTTGTTCTAATTACTTATTTTGTATTTTATTTTACAGGGTAGGAATAATATATTCATTTTAAAAAGTTAATAATTTATTTTACTGCATAGATATGTGTGAAGTATAATTTTTAAATGTAGATACATGGATTTAATCTTCAACATATATATATATATATATATATACAATTGATCATCCTATTCAATGCACAGGTAATAAACTAGTACATGATTAAATTATAATGTAAAACTTTGTTATAACAACAATATGTTAAAATTATGGATTTAATTTAAATGTACTAATAGTGTAGAATTTTTTGGATTGTTATTTAATCAAATCTTCCCAAATATGTATGACTTTTGAAATAGTTGAATGGGAGTCAAAATTATTATATTTATGTGGCAATACATCATTGAATTACAGAATAAAAAAGACTTATATTGTCAATGCATGGATCAGGATTAAACTCTAAAATTATGATTAGTTTTGATTGTTTTTGTTGGTTAATATTGTTTTGAGGTTTTTTGTATTTGCAAAGCAAGCAAGTCCAGCCCCCAGTTAGGTAGTTGAAATTGTCATGTTTGTCGTGCATGCTTCCGGTTTAAGTAAATAATAAACAGCTTTGCTACGCTTTCCATTTTTTATTCTTTTTTTGTTGCATTGCTACGCTTTCCATTTGACTATGCGGTATTGCACCTCATTGGTTGCTTCGTCATTATATTATTCATTCATCTACATTACGTCTTCCACTCTTACTTGTGTTGCTGATCTCCCTAATGACCTCCTTTATTCAATGGAACGAATATAATAGTTATTGGATCATCATATATATAGTTAGTACTTTGATGGGGACAATCTAATTTATTCAATTGTTGTGTGCCTTTATCGAAAAGAAAAGATTCTAGCCGATAAACTATACATTAAAAGTACATATCATTAAACAAAATTCTGTACAGTCTTTGTTCGTGGTTGTTAAAAATATTTTTACAAGGTATTAAAAATATTGATTACTTTAAAGGCGAAGATCAGTTTAAACTTTTATGAGAACTTCAAATGAATTGAACTTGTAACAGAAAAAAAGGTACGGTATTACTTTCTTCTATGTACAAAAGGTTTTACTGGTGCTGTCTTCTAAATTAAGATCCTATATAATCTAGTATATAAGTCTTTCCATTGCAATTTTTATGTGATATTTTTCTTGTCTAAATCGGAATGAGTGGTTGAAAACTTAAAATTATTTCAAGTCCGTTAATTGAAAAAAAAAACAAATATTTGTATTTACAGAAGCATCAAGCTTAAATTCTAGCAATCACACATTATTTTGTACTATCATGATATTATAATGCCGTTTTACTTTATGTTTGCACATCCGATATTCGATACTACAATTTTAACACCTCATACACTCATACAAATATAAGGTCATGTGATTCTACAAGATGCATAAACAACTTTCAGTTAAATATTTTAGCTATTATCATTTCTCTTTAGGTAAAGGTTTTGAAAATTTTGTCTTATATTTATAAATCGTTTCTTATACTGATATGATATGATGACGTCTCTAAAATGTTGTTCAAACTTAACAATTTTTGCCGCTGGTATGTTGCGTGTACAGTTTCTCGCTCTAAAATATTTGAATTTCATTTTTTTATTAGAAAATATTTGAATTTCTAATTTCAACTCAATTGACTTTGAAATTCTAATGTTGGAACCTTCTAGCCAATGCCGCTGGATAGGTTGGTATCCAACTAAGATAAAGGAAGACTAGTTCGATGTTTGAATAATCTCAAGATTCTAGTTCTCACATGTCGGTATATATATATATATATATATATATATATATAGACATTACATCATTAATTTTAAAATTCACATTATTTTAATTCGTGTACACTAGTAATTAAAACCTAGGAGTTATATATTACGTATACATATATTTTTTGGCATAGGAGTTATTACTTATATATGAATCTTATGAATGAATTAATATTTCCTATAAAAAAAAAAGGCGTTATGCAAAAGATGAAAAAAATGAAAGCAAATTTTTCATAGACATAGTAACTAGGGGTATAATTAGATTGAATTTGTTCGGGTTTGAATGTAAAAAATAAATATGAACTAATCAATTTTGATAGAATCGAGTTGAATGCTTTTTTCTAACTAAACTCAAGTATTGGAAGTTATCTGATTGTTTTTTCTAATCAATCAAAATGTAAATAAAAATAGAAAAAATGAAGAAAAATATAAAAAGTTTTAAAAAATTGCAAAAAAAAATAAATTATATGTTTAAATTTTTTAATAAAAATAACTGTTCAAAAACAATAATATAAATAATTAAAATATGATTTGTCAATAAATAGTCACAAACTATAATATATATATATATATATAGAGGGAGAGAGAGAGAAATTTCATCTCAACAAATTAAACCATGCATGATATATAATTGGATGAATCAATTGCAGGAAAAATTAAAAACTTTGACATAATTCCAATGGAATTCGACCACAAAAGATAGAGAGGATATCAGTAAATAAGTATGATAGTGTAGCAAAAGTTTTAAACATATATAATTCAAGTCGAATTATCGGGTCTAATTTTATAAAATTCGATATTCCACCCAAAAGATGGAAAAATAATTCATTTCCTGCAATAATACATAATACCATCCAAAACTTTCTCCTTTAATTTCATTGACTTATCAATAAGCTGGACATGGTTTATCGTTCACATCGAATATCATCTCATATTATTTCATTCCATCCTATAGTTTAGAATGTGTTTCTTTCTACTTTTAAAAAAGCGATTGTAAAATTTAAGTTTTGGATGTATTTATTTCTGATTTATATGGGTAAAAAAATCACTTTTTTATATATTTAGATAATTTTTTAAAAAAATACAATTTCAAGAAAATATATAAGTGTAATTTCTGAAAACAAATAATTTACAAGTTTTTTTTAATTATTTAACAGACTTGCTGTAAAATTTATTTTTTTTATGTTGTGATGTAAAAACTCTTTTTTAAATTAAAATCTAAAATAAATGCATCTTTTATATATAACTGAAAATTTAAAAACATATTTGTTTTCAGAAGTTATTTTTTAATTTCTATATCAAAGCTGAAAATAATTTTCTTAAAATCATAATTATTTTAAAGAAATCATCCAATAATAATTTTTATTAAAAAAAGTAATTTTACCAATTTTTGTTTTTATCCAAACTCATCCTTAATAATAGCCTCACGATCTATCTACTTTGCAGGCTGATTAACAATCATGGAGGTAATTAAGGAAGTTGCACATGCTGTTCAGCAGTAACATGTAACATCATAAATGAGATCATTTCATATCCAATAATTTTAAAATAAGTGTTTTAATAAATATTTATTTTTTAAATACTTAAATAATATTTGTGTTCATGCAATTCATGCTTACGTAGCAACAGAAGGTCAACATATGTCCCTCCCAAGTTGTAGTCCACAGTCACAAAACAGACAAAATTATCTAAGTTACCATCCGTACCATAAAATTACCCCGCAAATATTGCTGCTGCAGAAGTTGGATATAAATAAGGAATTTGCTTTTTTGTCATTAACTTTACATAGCTAATCAACAAATTTTTATCAAAATAACAAATCATAGAAAATAATTATTTATAGTCATAATCATTCATTATGATTTTTTATCTTAGTGAAATTCTATGTGCTAAAAGTGTAAAATTATTTTACATTTTCAATTTTAAACTCAAAAATAAATATTGATAAAAAAAATCATAAAGAAATCCAAATGAGATGATATTAAAACTCAAATAGTCAAATGTAATCAGTTATTAGATTATCAATTGGTGTATAATAGGGTAATGTAAATATATAATTGTTCATGGTCAAACAGAGAAATAGAAAGTATATAGTTAGTTTATGGTAAAATAGAAAGTAATACTAAATAATTAATCCATTCATGACTTTCATTTTGGTTTTCCTTCACCCTAATCCATCACAATTTTATGCACAGCTCAAGAAGCATAGTTTCCATTTTCACAGCTTAATTGTTGGCTTATGGTTTTCAACTTAATCTATTGCCGCCACCCACAACTAGCATCGTCAGTGCATGACAATGTTTTCCACGTGCACGCATTTTGCAGAAAATATCTTTGGCTAATTGGTGCCAGCCAAATTTTCTATCACGTTTCCCACTGAAGTTGCAAATCCCAAAGGCAAAAGAAAGGGGAAAAAAGAAGAAGGAAAAATTGCAATCACATGGCCTTGAATGATATATAGTCACACTCCTAATTCCCCGCTTGTCCCACCGACACTCATTCTTCTTGGCCTTATGCAAATCTGTAACTGGTCAAAATCCCAAGAGATCAACAATATTCTCTCGACTGCAATCTATACATCCTCCTAAGCATCTTTCTAATTACTAAATAAAATAAAAAAGATAGACACAATCAAGTCTTGGAATCTTAAAAGTTAATTAATTCTTTATTCATTTAGTAATTAAGAGGATGTTTAGGAGGATTTCTTAGGAGAATAAATCTTTTCTCATTCATAATATATTCTAGATGACAAATCTAGAGCAAATTAAAGCTTGCGTCACAGAAACCAAAAGTGGTAAGCGCATGCGATGGATTTTGAATTTAACAATGAATTGATAACAAATAAATTATTAATTTATATAGGATATATTAAAACGTTGATAAGATCACGACTCATGTTAATAATTGGATTTGAATATATTTAATTTCATTATTAATCCGATCCACTTAATTAATAAAATAGATGGATACGCGTAACTAATTAGTACTCATTTGAAAATTATATATATTTTATTAATAAATATGGATTTTGCCCTACTTATTGAACTCTGGTTTTTAAAATACTGAGGCTATGTTTGATGGTGCTTTTCGAAAAGATGTTTTAGCTTATGAAAAGCATACATAAATTTTTTTCTAATTGATAATTCAAAAAGTTATGGTATTTTGCTCATAGTTTTTAAAAGCACTCTATATTGTATTCTTTAGAGCTAACTTATATTTTAACAAATTCAAAAAACTAATCTCATCTTGCTCTAATTAATGGAAATAAAGATAGAAATCATTTTTTTTATTATCTATATTTATTATTTTCATTTTAAATTTTTATAATAAATTTATTAAATACTACTATTGTGGCTTTCGTTTATATATTGAGAGCACTTTCTATTATTTTATCAAATAATATAACCATAACATTTTAAAATCAGTTTTTTAGAGTACAGACAGCTTAACAGCCCTCAAAAAGTCATAATAATACCAAATTAAGTTAAGGAAGGTAGACTCTATTTTATGTGTGGTTCAATTAATGTACATACACCCATTTTGTATTTAAGTACATTTTAGCCTTTACGTTTTTGGTTATTCATTATTGGATATTTAATATTATTTTAAATAGTTAGATTTATCCAATAATAAATTAATCCAATTTACTAAATTTATAGGCATACTCTCAAATTAACTAGATTGAGTTCAAATGTCAACGATAAAGTAATAGAAGTAGTCCGATCTGTTTGATAATATTATTTTTGAATTAATTAATAAATAATATTTACTTATTTAGTGTATTTTAAAATAAAGGAAAGTGGATGTATGATTTTTTTATGTAGATTTTATACTCTATTTTAAGTTAAAAAGATAATCACTAATTATTAAAAGTAGTTTGCTTTCATAGAATGGAAAGATCCTAAAAATACCTTACTTAGGCTTGATTCAGCATTATTGTGATTTTTTTTAGAGCTATTGAGCTTCTTGGATTCTTAAAATATTACTATTAAAATGCCATAGTAGTATATTTTGTAAAATAGTATGGAAGTTGCTCTTAATAAGTTGAAGCTATAATAGTAGTGTCTAGTAAATATGTTTTAAAAATCTAAAATGACAATAATGGATATAGATATTAAAACGAGTAATTTCTACATTTATTATCATCAATTAGAATAACATCGTATTAATCTCTTGAATTTTAGAAAAAAGAAATTAACTTTGAAAAATACTTCATTAGATGCTCTCAAAAGCATCCATAATTTTTAAAAGCCGATAGCAAAAACAATTCAACTTTTTAATTCACCAAAAGAAAAAATTGGCTTATATCTTCATAAGTCAAAACACCCCTCTAAAAAAGCATTGCCAAACTTGACATTAATATACCCATTTTTTATCTTGCTACAATAATAATTCCATAATAAGAATCATATCATATATATAATCTAAAAGGAATACTATGAAAAACTGTTACATGAAGCCTAAAATCATTTAACTTCCTAAATTATTCTACTTTCTCTTTTTTCTCTACCTATAATCAAATTTAAAATTTAAAAATTTATAACTACCTATTTATATACAAAAAGTCTAGATTTTTTTTCTCAAACCACTACTCCACTTTCTTTTTCTTCACTATCTACAGTACTAAATTATCTTGCTCAATTATTAATTTAATAATTTATTAATTGACATACTATTATAAATTAGAATGCAATTACTGATAAACGTTTAAAAATAAATTTTGCTATCAAAGAGATTAGCCTTAATGCCTTGACAATATAAATGTGTGTGTAGATTTTTTTCTTTTTTTAATCTACAAACTCAAATTTAGGTGAATGAAAAAAAATTTCATCTTGCAATTTTATTAAGGGTGGTAAAACGAGTTAAACTTATCGGATTGGTTTGCCAACTGGTCACTTTTTGATGGGGTAGGTTGAATTTTTCAATCTACACAAAATTTTCAATCTACCCCACCTTGTCCCATTTTATAGCCAACCTCTGACCAGTTGGGGCTGGTTGCCAAATAGCTAAAATCTAATCAAAATCGGGTTTGTTCGTCGAGTTGGCTCATCGGGTTGACTTGCAAATCCAGCATTTTTTTGATGGGGTGAGTTGATACTTTAAACCTAAATAACTAAAACAAACCAATCCACCCCACCTCATTTTATAGCCAGGCCATAGCTAGTGCGTGCTTGGTGTTGAGCACGACCTGCTTGGTGTCAAGCATGGCCTACTTGGTGCCTCGCACAGCCGTTGGCCACCCAAATTTTTAGGATGTTTAATAACATGTTTATATGCTTCATATGTATAAGACTTTCAAAATAAAATATTTATGCAAGTAGTTAAATGTAATTATTCTACTTTCTTTTATTTTCTCTACCTATAATCAAATTTAAAATTTTAAAATTTATAACTACCTATTTATATACAAAAAGTCTAGATTTTTTTTTTCTAAAACCACTGCTCCACTTTCTTTTTCTTCTTTACCTATAGCACTAAATTATCTTACTCGACTATTAATGTAATAATTTATTAATTGAACATACTATTATAAATTAGAATGCAATCAAATTTAAATTTTAAATTTTTATAACTACTCATTTGTATATAAAAGTCTGAAATTATATAATTAGATATTGATAAACGTTTAAAAATAGATTTTGCTATCAAAGAGATTAACCTTAATGCCTTGGCGATATAAATGTGTGTCTAGATTTTTCTCTTTTTCTTTTTTTAATTTACAAACTCAAATTTAGGTGAATGAAAGATTTTTTCATCCTGCAATTTTAGTAGGGGTCGTAAAATGAATTAAGCTCTCTGGATTGGTCCCCCAACTGGTCACTTTTTGATGAGATTGGTTGATTTTTCAACCCACACAAAATTTTCAATCTTCACCACCTTGTCCCATTTTATAGCCAACCTCCGACTGGTTGGGATTAGTCGCTAAAAATAGCTAAAATCTAATTAAAATTGGGTTTGTTCGCCGATTTGGCTCATTAGGTTGACTTGCCAACCCACCATTTTTTAATGGGGTGAATTGATACTTTTAATCTAAATAACTAAAATGAACCAACTCACCCTACCTCATTTTATAGCCAGCCCACGGCACAGCCATGGCCAGTACGTGGTTGGTGCCTAGCACAGCCTGGGCTAGTGCATGCTTGGTGTTAAGCACAACCTACCTGGTGTCAAGCACGGCTTGCTTGGTGCCTCGCACTGCCATTTGCCACCCCAATTTTTCGGATGTTTAATAACATGTTTATATGCTTCATATGTATAAAACTTTCAAAATTGAATATTTATGTAAGTTTTAATGTTGACACTGTATATAAATTACATACTAAAAAAAAAAATCTTATAGCATGATTTTGTTGATGCAAATCACAAAAAGAAACATTCAATTAAGTGATTTTTTTAACAAAAAATAGTCGTTTTTCGTAGAAACAATCGGTATAAGCTTTTATTTAAAAGTTAAATGTGTGTATGTGTGTATATATATATATATGATTTATCAAATTTAATTAAATATGTTATAAATAAAAATATTAAGCAATTTAAATAAGTTTAAATTAAGAAAAATTCTTTTTGGTTGAAATTATGGAAAATTTTAAAAACGAAGTTTCCGTTACAATCGGTATAAGCTTTTTATTTAGAAGTTAAATGTGTGTATGTGTGTGTGTATATATATATATGATTTATCAAATTTAATTAAATATGTTATAAATAAAAATATTAAGCAATTTAAATAAGTTTAAATTAAGAAAAATTCTTTTTGGTTGAAATTATGGAAAATTTTAAAAACGAAGTTTCCGTTACTATCTGGGATACTGTAACATGCATAACCTGATAAATAGACCGGACACCGACCTAACAATAAAAAATGTTATATAAAATCTAACAATGATATCCGGAGCGTTATTCTTTTTATTTATTATTTTTTATAATTGAAATAAAGGCTCCGGCCAACCTGCTGAAAGGGAGACCTAGAGTAAAATAAGATCTAACCATTTTTAACATCAATCTATATAATGCATGTCTACTTTTTTTTTGATAAATGCCTGTATACTTCTCCTATCAAAATTTACACCTTGGCTATCTATATCACCTTCACCATAAAATACACTTGGAAGTGGTTGGTCTACTCAATTGCAATCTCAATTAAACTTCACCCGTTTTTCAAACAAGTAAATTTCACGTATGAAATACCAATTTTTTTTTGTTAAAAAAGTAATTTTGATAGGTCATCAATGTGAAAGAATTTTATATAAACATTCAATCAACATTAATTATCACATCAACAAAGATATATGATTTAACCTGTCATTTCCTTAAATATCTTACAAATATAAGTATATAATTAAAAAGCTTAATTTTCATAAATGACAGTATAATTTTTTTTATATTTTTATCTAATCATATATTATTACGTAAGAAAAAAGTGATTAATTCTTATACCCATAACTTAAAAAATTATGCAAATGAAATAATTTAATTAAATAACATTATAAACTCATAAAAATTAAACTCGTGACTAAATTAATGTATCAATTTTTTTTCATAATGACACAATACATCAAAATTAATATCTTAAAAAATAATTATGACTATTCACTTGAAACTGCCTGAGAAATTTCTAATACCAAAAGCGAATATCTCCAACCAGGGGATGCAATTCGGACACGTAAATGATGCATAAATAGGGCTTTTCTATATTCTAATTCTAATAGAGTATTATGCCCCGTGGAATCGATCATGCGTTAGCGTAGCGGAGCATGTAGCTTACTCTATGTCTCTCTCTCCCCCTCTCCCCGTCATCATCTTGCTCGTTACGTAATTGTACAGTGGTCTATACCCCCCTCAATAATTATTCATTACGACATAAAAAAAAGTGAACCAACAAATGACAAACTACCCAAAAGCCGCCCACAACATATAACAATAGTTAAGTTTTGACTTCTGACAGGGAGGACTCTTGGTAATATCAACGGCAGGGAGAATTCCTGGTTCTCTCAGAACCTGCCCGCATTCCATTTCGACTGAATTAAGCAGCATATTGTTTGTCGCATTGGAACAAAGCGGGCAGATTATCTGCCACCTTAATTTGATTCTTCTTCTTCTTCTTTGGTTTATTTTCTTTTTCTTTTTAAAAAAAAAACAGATTTTGTTGTGGGTAGGTTGGGTTTTGCGGTTGAAAAAGGAGTGCTCCTTTTGTGTGTGTGTGGGTGTGTGTTTGTTTGTTGGGCTTTGATGGGTTTTTGGGGTGGTTCAGAATCTCAAAGGGGTCCGTTGAGGTTTTTGACAAGGAGGAAGCAGGTTGATTCTGCAGGCACCAGTTCCCAGGGTCTCCTTGCCAAGGCCTTATCTGTTCCTCATCTCATAGCAGTTGGTAATGATTTGTTTAATTAATTTATTCATTCAAATTTCCATTTTTTTAGTTTTATTTATTTATTCTTCCTTGAAAGGTTTATTTTTGAAATATGTTTTCATCTTGGGGTTCTTGAGATTTTGCTGATTTTCCTGTGCAAATGTTTTTATGGCCACGTTCAGGAATCGTGTTTAACCTTTCATTTTAATACGAAAATCGTGTTTTCTGTCTTTAATTGGACTATGTTGGCGGGCTTTTATCGTTTGTTTTTTGATTTTAATGTTTCTTTATGGTTCTGATCTCTATAATTCGCGGATCCTTTAAAATGGTCGATGTATCGTACTTTTAGATATTTCTAATTATATTTTATATGTTTTAAATTTGGTTTATACCATATCTCCATATACGAGATATTCGTTCCGGTATCTGTGCAAAATAGATTGAGATCCCTCTGAGTACGCGTGTCAATGTATATATGTGTGTAACTGAGTTTGGTATGTTTGGATCAGGTGTTGGTGCAACAATTGGTGCTGGGGTGTATGTTCTGGTTGGAACAGTTGCTAGAGACACTGCTGGACCGGCCTTGACCTTCTCTTTTTTGGTAGCTGGAATAGCAGCTGGTCTTTCTGCCTTCTGCTACGCAGAGCTTGCTAGTCGCTGCCCTTCTGCTGGGAGTGCATATCACTATTCATACATATGTCTTGGGGAAGGGTACTCTTTTTTTTTTTTTTCATGTGTTGTAAATTTTTCCGTCTTTCCATTTTCCATATGTTGTATGCATGTTGACTTTGCATATTCAATACCAAAATGCTTGTGTAAAGCTAATGACCTCGTGCCTTATTTGGTTGTCCCTTTTCTCCTCATAGTCATAATATTTGTGACAATGATATAAATGTTAACCTGTGGGAAGGGATGGGAGAGGGATTTTGAGAGAGAGGATTGGTAATATTTCTATGTGGCGACTTGTGGTCGACGTGAAATTTTTTCAAAATCATTTTATCAGAATATTTACATCATTGTCAATTCGGAATTGGTATATCTTGATCAATGGAAAAGATTGCTTTGCTTGCAGTGTTGCTTGGCTGATTGGCTGGGCCTTGATACTGGAATATACAATTGGTAGCTCTGCTGTTGCACGTGGCATATCTCCCAATTTGGTATGGTGTTAACGGATCTAGAAAATTTAGGCTATGGGGGCGAAAATAATACATAAGCATACTAAAAAAAATTTACATTATTTTTATCATAATGTAAGATCAATTTAATAAAACAATGGAGCCAAAATGTATATGCATCTAAATACTTCTAAGAATTTTTTCATTCTTAGTGGGGGCATGAGCCCCCAACTCCTACCATATAGATCCGCCCCTGGTGTTATTTTAACTCTAAGCTTTTGTTTGTCTTAGGATATGTCAAATTGTTGATTATATCAAGTCCAACTATAGGCTTGTAGTTGCTCCTTTATAATTATAATCATTGAGGTTGATTCATTTTTTTTTTTTGTTTTTCGTTCTTTCTTTAGGCAAGTAAGAAAGGATAATATAGCTTGCCATTTGCCGAAATCAAGTGAAATGAGTGGTTTATTGTTTGAGTGAGAGAAGAAATAAGTATTAAAGGGAATAAAATGAAGTTGTTGGTGTATGAGTTTGAGAAGTCTTTTCTGTTTTAAATTTTCTTTTTTGAAGTTCAGAACTTCTATTGGATATTTTATGTGTCTTTATATAGTTAATCTAGCTTATTTAATTTTTCAATTTTCAAGTAAGATTTAACAACATAATTATTGACAATATATATATTCTCTGATTAGGCTCCACTTTTTGGAGGTGCGGACCATTTGCCAATCTTTTTAGCACGCCAACATATTCCTTGGACTGATATTGTTGTGGATCCATGCGCAGCAATTTTGGTATTAATTATTACCGCCCTCCTGTGTGGGGGGATCAAGGAGGTAGTTTTCTGTTTTGATCTTCTTCTTTTATATGTTACATTTGAAATTTATATTTTTTTTTCATACTTCTTGACTGTATGAGCTTGAATTTCATTGTCTTCTTGGTTTGTTCAACTTATATTCATACTTTGCACACGGGTTGTGAGCCATGCATCCATCCATCTAATCACTATTCTTTATGATATTCGTTAAAATATCCAAATGTATTGTACTGAGAGTTCTTTTAACTTTGAATGCTTAATAAATGCAGAGTACAGTAGTACAAGGCATAGTCACATCAGTGAATGTATGTGCTTTGCTTTTTGTCATAGCTGCTGGTGGTTACCTGGGATTCAAGTCTGGATGGGTTGGATATAAACTTCCTACGGGGTATCTTTCCTTTTGATAAAATTCCTGCTGGGTACTTTAAATTTTTGTCTTGCACTTCTCTTACATGTTTGGTCGATCCTAGTTGCTGAAAACTTTCTGCTTTGATAGGTATTTTCCTTTCGGGGTTGATGGGATGCTTGCCGGTTCTGCAACAGTCTTCTTTGCATTTATAGGTTTTGATGCTGTTGCCAGCACTGCTGAAGAGGTATTGATGATAGTGTCATGTATTCTACTATATGATTGAGGATGCTCAATTATTCAAACATCCTAACGTATGGTTCTGTTGATCGTTAGGTGAAAAATCCTCAGAGAGATTTGCCCCTAGGTATTGGAGGTGCACTGTTTCTTTGTTGCGGATTGTACATGTTGGTCTCCATTGTTGTTGTTGGTTTGGTACCTTACTATGCAATTAATCCGGACACCCCCATTTCCTCTGCGTTTGCTGATCATGGGATGCAATGGGCAGCGTAAGTTCATAATTTGCAAATTTATGGTGCATCTGATTCTTAATAAAGTTTTGGTGGCTGAACAGATGTAATAGTTGCCAAAGTCAAGTTTCCTTATTGTGATTGCAGTTACATTATAAATGTTGGAGCTTGTATGGCTCTTTGCTCAGCATTGATGGGTGGTATACTTCCTCAGGTAAATTAGTGATAACCTTGCCGTGCTTTGTTCATACACAAAACCTTTGAGATTGTTTAGCTTATTTGGCCCCACCCCCACCCTGACCCTGGCAATTGGATTTATTTGGATGTGCAATTTCTTTATATATTAGATGAAAATTGTTCACCTTAATATTTGAGTACAAGTTTAAAGTTATCAACTTCCTGGGGCTTAAATATGCATGTCAATCAATGCTTGTGCCTCTTATTCTACTTGCAATTAAGAAAGATGGTGGCCCAATGCATAGGGTTCTCATCTCGAAACAACTTTACTGTTACGTTGAGGTTCACCCTCTTTCCAATTAAGAAAGATGATTCCAAATTAATAATAAACTATCTACCTGTGAATGATTGACAACCTGTGACTAAAACATATTACAACAGCAACAACAACCAAATCACTAAGTCAGCACAGGATCAAACAAACCTCAATCACCTTTGTGATAGGCGGGAATACTCACCAGTATATTATGCCAAGTATCTACTTCTATGGTATACACAGATATATGATGTGATCAATCCTTTCACTACAAGTGTCTCATCTTTATGCATCTTGAATATGTGCTTTGATTTATGTGAAGTACAGTATTATATAAGCAGGTACAGATCAGTCACAAATATTACTGTTGAAAAAAGTAAAATTAGGACTTGTTAGGCACTTCTTAAATTTTTGTTTTGGTGGGAAAATATGACTCGTCTTAGATTTGGGTTTAAGTGTGGTTTGTGTAGAGCAAATGGCAAACTCCAGAATCTACGTTCTTATATACCTAACAAGTGTTAAATGATGTGTCTTTTTTGTTTTAGTGACCTCTTATTGGTTGTAATAATATGAGCTTTTGAATAAGAGCGAAAAGGATGTCTGTAATGAGTACATTGTGGTAGGTACTAATTTGGGATTTGTAACTTAGTTATTTCTTTTAGCCAGTTAGCCTGATTTTAACAATCATGATCTTAAATTATGAACTAGATGACTTAGGCATAGTCTACTGAATTTCTTGTCGTTCAGCATATTCCAGCTATAAGCTGCATTCTTTTGCTGGTTTATACTATATTGCCTGTTCCATTCATTTGCAAATTTTCTGCATTTTTCTTATTACTTAATTTGCTAGGCAAGATTGAAAATGTGTTTTCTTTAATGTTGCTCAGCCGCGAATCTTGATGGCTATGGCAAGGGATGGGCTGCTGCCACCATTTTTTTCTCACATAAATAAGCGCACTCAGGTTCCCATTAAGAGCACAGTAGCTACTGGCGTTTTTGCTGCAGTCTTGGCATTTTTTATGGACGTCGATGAACTGGCAGGAATGGTATGCCCTCTTTTGAGAGAGTTAGGATCCCTGAACATGTTTGCTAGGATTATTAGCTTGAATGCACATGTGAATTTCCGTACTGATCGACTTCGTTTGGTATTGTCATCATGCATACAACATAACTGTAATAGTACAGTGAGGCACTCTATATGGGTCACGTAACCAGGAATCCTTGATTCTTGAGAGACAAATTTTCAGTGAAAGAGTTTAAGAAGTAAAAACTGTTTATCTTAACCATGTTGAATTTGTCAACGGAGTTCTAATCTTATTTGATGTCAAATAAAATTTCACTAGAACAGTTTAACTTGTATGGAGAAGTCATATGCTGTCAATTGTAATTCTCTGATTGTCATATGTAAAAGGAATATACTGTTCTGTATGCACTGTATTAATACTAATGTATTTAGCCTGTCTCCTGCAGGTTAGTGTGGGAACACTTTTAGCATTCACCATGGTGGCAGTATCTGTGTTAATACTAAGATATATTCCTCCAGATGAAGTCCCATTGTCTCCTTCTCTTCAGGACTCGATTGCTTCTGTGTCAACGCAGTACAGTTTGAGCAGTGCAAAGGCAAGGGCAAAAGTTGGTACTTCTGAGCACACGAAACCTTTAGTTGTCAAGGATGATGTTTCAATTGATCATCCTGTAACTTCTAAACATTTTGCCATAGGCAACTGTGAGTTATGACTTCCTTTTCCCTGTACCAATTTCTATTGTAAATGATGTGAATTTCGTGCTTAGAGTTTGTAACATATGTTGCTTGAGTAACTAATAGACAATGGGGGTTGAATTAGACTATGACCAGACTGTTACTTTATTATAATTTCTGGTCTTGCCTTTTCTTCTGTCATTTGGCATCTTTTGTTTTTCTGCTTACTCCTATTTTTTTCTTTTTTTATGGGTGCAGATATAAACAAGGATAACAGGAGAGAAGTTGCTGGATGGATCATAGCACTCACATGCTTGGGATCATTTGTCCTCTCATATGCAGCTTCAGATTTATCTCTTCCTAGGTTAGTCCTGCAGCAGATCGTCATATATTTTCTCAGGCTGCTCATACAATGATAATTTCTTAGTAATCAAGATCCTTAAATAGTTTCGTAGCTAATAGAAATGCAAAGGAAGTGAACTATTTAGGGACCTGGCCTTCTCTGGGAAGAGGAGTGGATTGATAATACAAAGAAGTGGCGGCCACAATAGACTTTGCACTTCATTAGTGATAGATTTATGCACTTTCTTAGTGTTTGCCTGGCATTTTGAAATTTCACGATGTTCTTAGTTGTTTCAACATTGTTTTATGCCTTTACCAGTTTTGTTCGCCTTCCATTGTGCGGAGTTGGCGGCATTCTTCTTTTATTGTGTCTTTTCTTCCTAACCTGGATGGATCAAGATGATGCAAGGCACCACTTTGGGCACTCTGGAGGTATGGCTTACCATTATGTCCTTAAGCTTACCCTGCACTGATCCGGGTACGAGTACGGTACAGGGATACGACATCTTCTATAAAATTAAGTTATGGATACAGCAGAATAAGGCAATATTATATAAAATATAATAAAAATAGGTAAAATAAATATAAAATTATTGTGAGAATTTATAAAATAAGTCATTTTAAATCATTCAAAACTGTTCACTAGTAGAGGTCTTTGCAATCTCATCATATCTTATTTATTATTAGTAAAAATCTTATCCAATATGTTAAAGATTGCTTCCGAAATTTAGCCAGGAATCAAGTATCTTTCCATTACATTTTGATATGTTTTGTCTGTGTTTATGGTTTAGGGGATTAATTCAGATATTGAGAAAAAAAAAAAATGGTCTTGTGCTTATTAAAAGTCTAGCACGCTTTCCCATACCGAAACGCACAGAGAACAGGGACCGGCTCCATTTGGGGCATTCCCGTGCATCATAGGTTCTAACCATCAAACCAAATTGTAGAATGTGGGTTAGCCATGGATCCGGTTTAGTACAAGAGAAATAACTCATTATTAATCTCTTTTCAGGTTTCATTTGCCCGTTTGTGCCACTGCTACCCATAGCTTGCATTCTCATCAATTCCTACTTACTCGTTAGTCTTGGGTAAGCATGAAAACTTAATTTTTATGTGTTAATTAATACACATTAGCTCGATTTTAAAACATTTTTCTGTGAAGCTCTATGCATGAAATCCTCTCTTTTTTTTTTTTTTTGGGGTGGGGGGTTCTCTGATATGAAGGCTTGAAAGTTGAAACTGAAGTGATTAGATTTCAAAATCTGTAGAGGGATGAGTTTTTCTTTTTACGAGTACTTTTTAAAAAAGAAAATTAGAATACGGTTGGTGCTTCCTGTTATGTCTATCTTGTTGATGACAAATTTAACATCTTCAGCTGAGTAATATATACATATATAAAGGGAAGGAAATCTAAGTGCTTAACAACTGATGGTTTTATGTGATTTTAATTGCCAAAAGTTCCTGTTATACTTTATTGTAATAAATTAGCCTATCTCCTTGGTTCATCATTATAATAGGATAATAAAAGCTTCTTACAAGCCAATGGGTACATTCTCTTACAATTCTAGTTACCATAATCGAAAACTTTTGTAGAAACATAAGTACATGAAATTTTTTCTTGTCATTTTTTTGTTCCTTTTTATCCTTTGTCTGCAAAAAACATGGTCATGTCCAAAAAAAAAAACTGCAATTGAACCTACAAGCATAAAGAAGCTGCACAAGGCTATATAAGTTATCTTACAATGTTGGGTGCGTTTGATTTCACAAAACAGTTTTCAATTTTCAATTTTTTAAGTTAGGTTTTTGTTTTTCGGGATTTTGTGAAGAAAATAGTGAAAATTATCAAATTTAGTTTTGAGTTTTTATTTCTAATTTTCATCATTTCCTTCACAAAATTTGAAAACAAGAAAAGAAAATGAAAACTGAAAACTGTTTTCAATTAGCATTTCCAAGTTTAGATTATTTGTTTCTTGCATGCAGGCTTTCTGTAATTCCTGTTTCTATGTTTGTCTTTCAGATTGGGTACATGGTTGCGCGTTTTGGTGTGGCTGGCAGCAGGGGCACTAGTTTATGTATTTTATGGCAGAACTCATAGCTCTCTAAAAGATGCCATTTATGTGCCAGCAACTCAAGTGGAGGAAATCTATCAGACTTCCAGGAGATATGTTGCTTAAGCTTAACCTCTTCTGGACGTGAAATTATGCCGAAGCTCGATCCGCAGAGCTTGCTTGCAGCCGAAGCCAAGGAAAATTTTGCAGCTCCTCCAGTTGTGTGCCTAATCCCCGTACAGTTTATGCTTCTCTAGCTTAGGGTAATATATTTGTTTTCTTCTAAAGAAGAATGTCATTGTTCAATGTCTTAAATCTCAATTCTTCCCCTCACTATATAGCACTTGTATCATATCATGTGAGTGGAATGTTGACCTTGTCCAAAAATGTACATATGACCTTGTCCACTATTTACCAGCTGTATGATATCAAAATGTTTGTGGGAAATTGTGCATCAAGAAACTTTTTTTTTTTTAACCCTTAGGCAATCCTGCTCAAGCATTTCAGATTTGATAAAGGATATAGTTCTCTTGATGATGGTTATTCCATACCTAAAAATGAGGTTACTTTGGATCATCAGTAAAATACTAAAATCTTTATTAATAAATGATTTTTCAAGTTACTCTTAATGAACAAAAAGTTATGTACGAACATTGTTTTCCCATTTAACACGATGCTGCATAATCATGCATGTCCAAAGGATTTTCAGTTTGGCACTTGTGATGATCTTAATGCAATTTGCATCTATCACACTACATTTTTAAGTGAGTAGATGAGTATTTTACTCTTTGAAGTTTGAAAATGTACACATTAGTCATTTTAATCGTTGAATTCAAGCATCCACATCAAAATTCAAGAAAGGGACCAAAAATTGGATAGATCCTCAATCTATGCATCAAATTTTTCACTGAAAGTATACTTAGCTAAAACATAAGCAACTTGGTTACAATCTCTAGGAGCATGTCAACAATCAAAACGAACAACCAACTTGCGTAAGTGAAGATGTTGAGGAGCACCAAGTCATTCTAAGAAAATTCTGTCTTTCTTAATTTAATTCCTAAAATTTAGAAATAAACTTTTTGATTTATGAAATTACAGTATGTGAGTCAAGTTAACCCCTAACTTTATTTTTATTACTTTATCTTCATGTTTTCACTAATGTGTCTTGTTAAGCAATATACTAGTGATTGTCTGACATCCTACTTGATCTCAAAGATGATATGGTTGAATGATAAGTACAAATTATTAGCATATGCATATATCTATTGACAAATATATGTAAAATTCATGTAGTCTTCAATTATGCTTATCTTTGTACAATTTAATTGACGGAGATTAACTGGAATGTAAGTTTGTCAATAACATATCAATTAATATGACACATCAATAAAAATGTGATGACGCAATAGTGGAAATAGGGATAATTACAATTTCAATGACTAAAAAATTAATTTCTATATTTCAATGACCAAAATAACTCACATAATTTTATTGACTCACTTGAAACATTTACTCATTTTTCATTGGTAATTGCATAAATGGACTGATTTGATTAAACGGCAATTTTTTTTTGTTTAAACTAAGAAATGGGACCATCATATTTTTAGGATGAAATTTTTTTGGCTCATATTTGTAACTCGACATTGGTGGATTCTGAGTTGACCAAAAGACTGTGGTCATGCATGGTTAATGATAGTTTTATATCATCAATACTTTTAGAAAGTAATGGGAGACCTTGACCATCAAGACAAAATTGACCATGGTTGGTTATGTGTTGAGCTAAAGAATATTGTCTGTGTGAGATAGAAACAGATAATAGATTGGTAAAGATAACGTTTTCTAGAACCAACCTTGTCCTAATTTACGACTTAGGTTGAATTTATGTAGTTGGAGTACATAGGATGACATACTGGGACTAAACATGCCATCTCAGAACTTCGACAAAGTTAACTTATCATGAATATAACTTGACTAATTTAAATTGTGTTTTGTAAATTTAGAGATTAAATCATTGGCTGAATTTTATTAAGATAATTTTTTTCTGACATGAAAGAAATTATGTTTAATGGTAAGTTTAACGATACTTACAAATCATAAAAGATATTCAAACTCTGCATTAAATAAGAAACAGATACGTTTTACATTCTAAAATCAACTAATGATCTATAACTTTACTATTCATTCAAAGACTATTAATATCAAAATATCATTCATAATATAAGTCAATATAAGAGCAAAGAAAAATCCAAAAAAGAAAAACATATATAAAGGAGACAAAATCACCACAAGGGATGAAAAAATAAAATCCACAAAATTCACAAAGTGAACAAAATCCAAGAAAGGAAAATAGGTCTGACTCCCAGAAAGATAATAGTACCCTCACTAACTATGC
Source organism: Dalbergia cultrata (assembly GCA_031216105.1). NCBI lineage: Eukaryota > Viridiplantae > Streptophyta > Magnoliopsida > Fabales > Fabaceae > Dalbergia > Dalbergia cultrata. The sequence goes on along the minus strand of CM062353.1, from coordinate 19,340,196 downwards.
ATAAGAGAAGAACAACAACGAAAAAAATGAGAGAGAAGAAGAATTAGAATTTGTTTGGTATAAATTTCTAGTTTTCAATTTTTCAAATTTCATGAAGAAAATATTGAAAATTAATAATAAAAATTAAAAATTAGAAGCTCAAATAAAAAATATCGGTAAAGTTTTCTAATTTCTAAACATATCAATTCATCAAAAACAAAAGTTGTAAACATATTATTAAATCACGTTAGTATTAAATAATTCTATTACGAGTATATGTGTTTTATTAAATAAATTTCAATTTTAAACTTTCAGCTACCCAGAAAAAAATCTTCAATTTTAATTAGCTTGCCTGGTCATGTCTTGAAATCGAATTATGATAATTCCAATATTCCTTTTTTAAATATTAATTCACACGCAACAATTAATTCAAAATTTTCCTTTTCTTATTATTACCCTTAAAAATCTAAAAAAAATGTCGTGAGCATTTCCCTCGTCATCCCCAACCCACTGCCACTAAAACCTCACCTCACGCACTCTTGTCTTGTGAACTCTCACTTCCACTTACACCATGGCGCTCCAACACGCTCTTGTATCTGCTTCTTCCTCTTCTTGTTCTTCCCTCTTCTTCTTCTCTCCTTTCTCCTCCGCCTACAAATCATGCAACACTCTCAGCCTCAGACTCAACCCTCTCTTCTTCTACAAACGACGTCGTCGCCTCCCACTCTCTCACTCCCTCCTCAAACCTCGACTACTCGCTGGTACTACTACACTGCTGCTATTACTCCCTCTCTTAATTCCCTTTCGTTTCTCTGCTATTGAATTAATTTACCTAAAAATCCTTTTTCCTTTTGTAATGTTTCAGTTGCTGCATCAGAGAATGGAGCCTATAGTAATACTTCTCCTGAGATAGCGAAATCTTTTGATTTCGCTGCAGAGGAACGTATATACAATTGGTACACTTCGTCATGTGTCTCTGATTTTTTATGAATGAATGAATGAATTGATTATTGTCGTCAGTGATGAAAAATGATGTCTTAATTGATTGTTATTATTGGATTGGATTGGACTGTAGGTGGGAGTCTCAAGGGTATTTTAGGCCGAACTTTGATCGTGGAAGCGATCCGTTTGTGATATCAATGCCGCCTCCTAATGTTACTGGTTCCCTGCACATGGGGCATGCCATGTTTGTCACCCTTGAGGTCCTTTTTTTTTTCCTGAATTAATTAATTCTTTTTATTCTATTTTGCATATTTGTATAATTACTTATGCATTTATGCTTCTTGATATATTCGTTCACTTCATATATGCAAACTATACTGTAAATCGAAAATGGCTAGAAATGTGGTGCTGATGCCTGCAGAAATGTACTATTTGATGCATCTAGTTTTGTTCTTTTGGGTTTATAATACTCTATCTCTATGCTGCTATGGTTCCATTTTATTTTTCTTCTTGTTTTAGAACTTCGTGCTATTTCAGATTTCGCAAATTTGGTAAAACTATCGATTGCTGACTGCTAATGCAGTTTATTCAACTTCGTTAGGTTCTAGCTTTTTGCATTCTTAAATCTTTGATGGACACTTGCTTGGAATTTTGTGCACAGGATGTTTATGTTTAGTATTTCAATGTGAAAATAAGAAAAGGCGTCGTTCGCACCTCTTTCTATGTTTCTCTCTCTTTGTTCAATCACAAATTGATGCTATTTATGATAGATATGGTCACTGTTTATGTTAGGTGGTACTAAATTGTTCAGGTTTCTGTTTGAATTTTGCATTAGTAAAATAGAAACTTCTAATTTATTATCGTGCTTTTGCTTGCAGGACATTATGGTTAGATACCATCGAATGAAGGGAAGGCCAACACTTTGGCTTCCTGGGACTGATCATGCCGGTATTGCTACTCAGGTTTGTCATCAAACTTTGAGATTGTGCACCTAGCAAGGCTATTATTGATTTGTAGTAGTACCCCGTGGGATATATTACTAAATTCTTCTTGTGGATTAGTGGATGTGATGGTTTAATTAAGCACTCTTTAATGCTTGTGGAATTATTGATGTCGTCATTCCCAATAGCCATGAGTGGCGCACTAGCAAGTGCACTAGATCGTCAAGTAATAGAGTATAAGAATGCGATATCGTACCCACAAGGATAATATAAGTATAAATCAATTGAGAAAACAAGTTGGACAATCTGGAAATAGGGATATGAAAGCAAATTAAAAGCCTAGAAAACCAAATTGAGGCAAAAAGAGGGTGAGATTCAATGAAATGAGATGCTAGGGCAATCTACTTCACCTTCTTGTCAACTTATGCAGCATGAACTCCAACTAATTTTGTTTAAACTCAATTAGGTAATGGTAGGATCTCTCTAGTCATAAGAGCATTTCTCAATGACACAAAATTCTACTCGATTAGAATTAAACACCTAACTTAGTGTTAGTGCATTCAAATCCAATGAAGCGATATTAACGCACAAGTCCTAAATTACCGCACAAACCATGTGTACCTATCGCTAGGCGTCATTATATTCATGGCATTACATTCACAAGGTAAGTTCACTAGCATAAACCTCTAGAATCTTAAATTGGTGATCAAGCAATTTAAAATCAAACAATCAAATAAGAACAAGACATAATCTTCATTCGCATTAGCATAATATCAAACAATTGGGATCCGTAAATTACCCTTTCAAAAGGGCATAATTACACATGAGAAATGAAACAAAATCAACAAAACTAGAAAAAGAAAGAAGATAGTCTCCTCCTCGTCTTGAGCTCCAATGCTCTTGAGCCTCCAAGCCTCCAACCCTTCTTTTCCAATTAGGGTAGGATGAGGTCTCACAATTATATTGATTTTCATGCAGAGGAGACCTTAAGAATACAAAAAATGAGCTGGAATTGACAAGTACAAGGCCCTGCCCAAGTGTTAGAATTGCGTGTTCATGCTCCAGCATAAGATTAGCTGTGTTGGAGTGTAGCTTAAGTGATAAACTCAGGTTCTGGTTTGTATGCCATGCTCAACTGTGATTTTGCCACGCTGTAGTGTACTGGCTTCAATTGCAATTTTTCTGCAGAATTTTGCAGACCTTGTAACTTCCAGCCCCCTTTTTACCCTCGAATCTTCTGAATTAGCTGTCGGTATCTTCATGAAAATTATAGACCTTTTTCTTCTCTTCAAAATAGACACCTTATTTACCTCGTTTGGATTTGGGACGAGGGAGATATGCCCTGATCTGTGCAGCATGACGAATTTGAAATCTCAGCACCTCTGTTTTGGCTTCCAGGCTTAGTTTGATCATAAAGACATCCAATTTTGCTTTCATGCCCTTCATAAAAGTTGTAGATAATCCTCTTAGCTTTCCTACAAATCAAAAAACACAATTTTAAGAGGTCTACAACAAAAGTTATGATCAAAATACAGAAACAACACAAGAAATATAATTATGCAGCAAATTCTCATTAAAGCTCAAATCAATGTCCAAACTCAAATATGATGCAAATGTATACAATTAAGCTTAAAAGAGGGCTAGGACACTAAGGGTATGTTCACAAGTTTGGTTTAGGAGGGAAGGGGAAGGTTTATGAGGGCTTAAACTTGTTCACGAGTTTATTTTCAGGAGGGGAAGATGTTTGAGGATTTTTACTAACCCTCCAAAACCTCTATTTTATTATTCCCCCAATTTGGGGGGTTTTCAACCAATTATAATTTAATTTGCTATATTATCCTTATCAAAATATTAGAATATCATTTTTACCCATTCATTCAAATTTCATGTCAATTCATTATCTTCCTCCTCATTTGATCTTCTTTTTTCCCATTTCAATTCGTTAAACTACTATGCTTTTAAAAAAATGATTTTGGTAAAAAAGAAAAAACAATTGAAATGGTCCAGCCCCATCAACCTTCAATTCACGTCCCTCAGGATTCTTGTCGAGAGGATCCGCCATTGGCGTCAGCGTTGCATCGGGATCAGTGTTGCGGTGTTGTGGCTCCACCGTCCAAACTCTGCAAAGTATAATGACAGATCAATGACACTGCGCCTGTTGTGACTTCCACTATCCCTTGCCCTTTAGCTTGTGGTCATGGTGGTGTACTGCCACTATGCCTTGCTGGAACCCGTTGCTAATGAGGCACCTCCTCTGTCTCTGAGATCACTGCTGTGTTTGCAGGTGCTGGAGTGTTGCTGTGTTTGCAGGCATTGGAATGGTAGAGGGTCCAAGGTTTTTGATGTGTAGTGCAGAGCATTCATTCAAGCATGTTGGTTGTGGTGTGACTGGGAAGTGGAGTGGTGATGCTATACTGATTGGGGAAGAATGGAACTGAGGATCCAAGTTTATTCTGGAGCACGTACTTATTTGGACTTATCAAAATGTTGAAGTAGATGAGTTACAGTAGGATTAGAAAACTCAACTGCATAACTTCCAACATTTGTTTCATGAAATGATTAAAATGATTCAGATTTTGTAGATCTGTATTGTTTAGTCTGGAAAAAATATTTATGAGAAAGAAGGTGATTTCAAATTCCTAAATACATCATAATAAATTAATTTAATAAAGGATAAAATTGTAAATATATATATTATAAACCCTCCATTTTCTTCCTCTGTGTTTATTTTAAACTCGTGAACAACGTAGATTAAAAACTCTCTAGATCCCTTCCTTTCCTTTCCCTTAAATATCTTTCCCTTCCATCCCCTCAAAACACGCGAACATAACCTAAGAAAATGGAACAAAAATATATGTCCAAAATCACACTTATTTATTGCACTGCTTATTTTCCTGGAATGCATACTGTTTGCTTCTTGGAATTACCTGTGAATAGGGGGTTTGCTATATACCTTGGAGGTATTCTTGTTAATTTGCTTTAGGAATTTGAAACGAGGGAAAGAAAGAGGGAATGTGCTTTTAGTAATGACTCATTGAAGCTATTATTTTTCCACTCCGGATTTTTTTCTTCTTCTACCAGTTGGTTGTTGAAAGAATGCTTGCATCTGAAGGAAAAAGCAGAGCTGAAATGAGTAGAGACGAATTCACAAAACGAGTTTGGCAGTGGAAAGAGAAGTATGTTTTATCTTGAATCTCTGCTTATCTTTTTGCCATCTACCTTTTGTTTTTGCACAGCCAATGAAATGTTCATTTAAATTTGTCTAATAATTATGTTTTTGTTTATATATATATATATATATATATATATATATAGATATATATTATGTTTTGAATAATTTACCATACTTTTTTACTTTTGGATGAAAGAAGAAATTTTACTTTTGAGAGGACAGACATGCATACAAAGGCAGCTCAACAAAACAAAGAAAATTGCAATAGAGCGTATCAATATATAAAGGTTCTATGAGTATCTGTTACTGTTAGCTAGATTCTCTCTAAGAAACCGTAGCTTGAGCTCTGATGGGAGGACATAAAGACAATTCTACACTATAACTATCTATCTAAGGATGGGATGACTTAATAAAAAATGTGCATTTTGCTTTAGCCAAATACATCATATTTGATTTTGATTTTACCATTGAGTGGAAATGTTTTCTGGACACTGTTAGAATGGAAATGTGCTGGACAACTCCTTGTTGAGGGGACATGGCCAATATTGAAACATAGTCTATTTTAGCCATTAGAAAGTTTCCTTTCAATAAATTTTCTCAGATAATTATTACAAGAACTTCTAATCCAACTGACATATAGCTTGCTTTTTCCTCCTAGACAACTGTTGTATATTCAATAATCAAGTTTGACAACATTTGTCTTGTTTCACTAATATGGCAACTTAGTTATTTAGACCACCATATATCTTTGAGTGTAGCCTCTCCTCATTCTTGTGATTTCTTTCATCTCTCAATGGATGAGTGTTATAGTAGATCAATGAACCTTATATATTATAGATGGTTTTTCTTTATAATATCAAAAATACATTGCAGATAGTTTAACATTCTAAGCATTTATTTAGGTCCCATGAATGTTTCCAATTTTCAGATGTTTTTTCCTACGATTGAATTGCTGTCAAGAATTATTAAACTTTTTATTGGGCAGTTGGTGTCTATTTGGTGTAAGGCTCATGGCCATTTTAATCTGGTTTGATTTGTTGACAAATTCGAACACTTTTTTACATGATCCATCTCTTTTTTCATGTTTGTTTGTTTTTTATTATTTTTTTTAGAAGTACTCCTTATCCTCCATGCTCCTTTGTAATTCTCTCTGCATCTCACAAAATTTTCTTCTATTAAAATGGACTTTTCTCCTCTTTCCTTTTTATATTGTTCATTTAGTTTGTTACTTTGTTGTATATCAGGTATGGTGGGACCATCACAAATCAGATCAAGAGACTTGGTGCTTCTTGTGATTGGACTAGAGAGCACTTCACCCTTGATGAACAGCTAAGTCGTAAGGCAGTTTTCTACTAATTGGAACTCTATCTAGCCTAGAAATTTGTGGGCATGTATTAGAAAACATGCAGCGATCCAAATTAGATAGCAACAACTATTGATGCTTTATTTATTTATTATAACTTCGTTTTATGATGTTCTATGATGGAAAGCCTCTAGGATTGTGAAGGTGTATGAAGGTAGAAGTCTTGGGCATTTAAAGAAAAGGAAGATCAAGGGAATCAGGAGAAAAATGAGTTGGGCCTTGAGGAGGGGATCACTGCCCCATTACTAACTGCTGAGTTGTCTTTTAGCTAGTGGGGGAAGAGAATCATGAAAGATACGGGAAAGGGGAAATTTGTATGGTAGTGAGGAGTGTGTGAGGTAGGCTAGAATTTATTTGGGGACTTTTTGGAGAGATTGAGCCTCTCTAAAGCTCAGGAATTATGTTTCTTTTCTGCACTCCATACTCTTGTTTCTTATTCTTCTTGACTGACGTCACACTTATATCAACTCATGGGTGTTGATAATACAGAATTTTTTCTTCATTTTCAAGCTTATTTTACCAGTTTCTGTTGTTCTATTATTATTCATTTTTACATGTCAACTCAACTATACGTATCTGAATTTTTCTCAGCAATGTTTATTGAGCACTCCTTTGTTACTAGCATTTTGTAATACATACTGATACCTTGTCTTGCAATTTCTGCAGAAGCTGTAATTGAGGCATTTGTTAGGCTTCATGAAAAAGGCTTGATTTATCAAGGTATAAGATGAAGTTATATTATTGCGGAATTATGGTATTCACTTAATTCAAGAATGAATTACAATGGCCAAATAAATAGGCCAGCATACAGCTATGCATTAAATGCTATTCCTAAAATAAACAATGAAACTATCTCCTCTTAAAATCACAAATAATTCACAGGTGCTGACTCTCTAAAGAAAGGAAAGAATCAATCATCCTAATCTATACAATTACTGAATCAAGACAGAATAAACAAGAAAGATCAACTCCTAGAAATTAGCAAATAGACACTGATTACCAACAATTATGTCATCCACTTAATTGACATCACAATCACCTTAAGTTCTAGTGCTTTCATGCTGCTAGTAGCAAGCTGTGAAATGGTGGAAATAGTTTGAAAGCCAGGCTCATTCAATCTTAAGATTTTTATATTCAGGCAATCTTATTTTTAAAAGAATTCTCGGTAAACATATCTTGTGTTTAGAAAAAAATTAACTGTTTAAATGGGTAATTATAGTTAATAATCAATAAGTATTTGACTTAACAGTTACTTGATTGATTATTGGTTCCTAAACTGGAAACATTTTTACCAAGGATTCCCTTTTCTTTTCTAAGAAGTTTTCCCCTTATATTTAAAGCATATATTTATCCTTAATAATAATAAATCTTTGTTATGAATTGAATTATGCCGGCATTATATTGTTATATCTGATGTTGCTATGGTTTAATCGTTGAGTCCTTCCCTATGTAATAATACTACGATATTAGATTTGGCATTCACCCCTTCTTTATGATGGTTTTCTCTATGCCTTGAGCTTTATATAAGAGTCAAAGCATTGAGCTTTATATGGCTTTTATGTAGGTTTTGATTTTTTTATTTTTTATTACAATTCCTTTTAAAAGAAAACTTAGATTTGCTATTGATTCTTTAAGTTATTGGCTGCTTAATTCTGTTTAATCTGTGGATTGTACATGTTTTGTTTCCCATTACATATTGCTGTGTTGTTGGTCTAGGAGGTCTCATTTAGTATTAATTTTCTTTTCATCGTTAAATTCTTTTTATCCAATATCCAAATAGAGGATAGCATAAGTGTAACATTATCCGAATAGAGGGTCTTATAGGCCCTCTTATAGGCATAACATACAGCATGCTCTGTTGGATAAGACAAGTGACAACAAAGAGGGTGTAGTAAATCTTCAAACTCTGCCAAGACTTCAGTATTTTTTAACACTGCTCCCTCAGTGTCAAAGTTTCTCTTTTTGTTGTCAACTATTATTGATAGCAGTAACTTCTCAGCACGGGTGGCTAGAGTTAATCCTTTTTGAGTTTGTCTTGATGGTGCTAACTTTGATTTTGGAAGTGTCTTCTAATTCTGCAGCTATTAAATGTTAAAATTTTGCTCATATTTATATCTTATTTCACACATGATTCTTGATATATTAACTAGTGGTGTATTGACTAACTGTGTATGATTTACATTAAAAAAAAAAAAAAAACCTAATCGTGTATGATGTTAATACTTATGTGCTCCCCCCATTTCAGGTTCATACATGGTGAATTGGTCTCCTTCTCTACAGACTGCTGTTTCTGACTTGGTAAGTAGCTTTCATCTTGCATGCACTCATATTTGTACTTTTACTAGGTTTGGCCTTTAATGTTTCGATTGAGCCTCTCCTGTTTTGCTTAGGAAGTAGAATATTCAGAAGAGTCTGGATACCTATATCATATCAAATATCGTGTTGCTGGAAGGTACATTGTGTACACTTTATTAAATTGTTCAGTGTTATGCATTTTTTAGAAGCATATTATCTAAAGAACCATAGTTTAGCTCAGGTTTTGCTAATCTTTTTAATTAAACTTGCAATCATTCCATCCTCATGAGCAAGTAAATTTTAAACGTTCGGTTTTGGAAAACTTTCCTTATCATTAAGTACGTATGCTGAATTTAATTTTCTTAACCTGGCAATTGTGATCCATAATGTGACTTTGTGATGCATTCATTTTCTGAATTAGTGGAAGCTGATAATCTCTATACACTGGTGCTAATTGAGCTATTCTATACAGTACACCAACATACACAGATTACTTTCTTTAATCACACCTCTTGATACTGGTTGCTATCACTCAGCCTTTACACTATATTTGGAGTTTGTCTTCTTTGTGGTTTGAAAGATGTTACCATGTTTTGTGGGATTTTTTTGGTTGGTTTACAAGGGGAGTGGGTAGGCCTTTTGAGCTGTGTGCTCCTTTTCATTGTTTTGTTTCTTTGCTCTTGGCTCTTCAATGAGGGTTATTTCTTATGTTTTACATTTCTTTTTATAAAAATCTATCTACATCTATCCAAAAAAAAAAAAAATCTGAGAAGTGAAAAAAAGAGCATTACACATGTTTATGGGGTAAAAGAGTATAAAATTCCAAACATGTTATTCATTTTCCTATGAAACTCTTAAGGAATTTTAAATCTGTATGTATGTGAGCCATGCTTAGCTTATGGTGATCTCCACTTATTGACTTTTAAGCAAATTGATTAATCATGAAATAGAAAGGGAGAATTATGATAAGTACGATTTAGGGACATTAACTTTAATGGTCAATGCATTGGTTTGGCTAACAATATCGAGTTACTTTAAAATAAGACTAAATACTCATTTGGGTTCGTCAAAAATATATCAGGGGACAAATTAATCACTCAAGATTTGAAAGTCCCATATTGATCTCTCACAATTTAAAAGGGGGACAAATTGGCCCCTTCATATAGTGTGTTTTGAATTGTACGGACCTGTACAGAGTGATCAATTTGTCCCAATTTTTGAATTCTGAGGGACCAATATTAGACTTCCAAATTTTGAGGGATTAATTTGCCTTCTAATATATTTATGAGGGATTGAAATGGGTATTTAGTTTTCAAATATAGTTTCTTAATTAAGTTCCTATATCATTAAAGTTTTCCTTGGGAGTACATAAATCTTAATTCTACGTTGCCACTTCCTTTCTTCCCAAAAAACATGGTTCTTAGCACATGCTATTTTGAATTTGAAATCTCTGAACAACCCAATGTGACACAAGCTTTTGGGACCACAAAACATTGTCTACATATGTATTTATTAGATGAGACTCCATTTTCTTGTACAGTTTAACATCTCCATATCTTTGGTGTCTTCATTCTCCTTTACATAGATTTTTCTTAAAAATCAAAATGAATGTTCTTCTTTTTCTTTTGGCATATTCTTTGATGTCTAATGAATTTGCAAGGCAGCTGAGCTATAACCTTGACATATGTTCTCTTTTAGGATGTTTTGTTTGGAATCTTAATTTGGTATTTTTGCTGAGTGTTGGGCATGCTCTTGAACCTTGGATCAGTTCCTGTTGACTAGTTTTGCTAGGTTTGGAAAAGGAAGTCAAATATTTGTGGTAGTGTGTATTCTAAGCCACTGTTTGATGTATTTGGTGGAGCATAATTCTTGTGATTTTAATGACCAATTTTTGGTTAAGCGAGTCTTGTGGAATAAGATTAGGTGTATGACCTCTAATTGGTGTAAAACTCATGGAACTTTGCTCTCAAATATGCTGAGAGATTGGGAAGCTTTTCTTTATTATTAGTTTTTTCCTTTGTTAGTTCTTGGTGGTGGGACTAAGACTTGCAAGAGAACGTTAAAGGTAAAAGTGAGAGCTTTAAATCATGGTCTTTAGATAAAAATCTTGAAACTTGGGAAAAATATAAGAAGCTAGGAGAGAAACAAATAAGGTGGTGAGCGAGGCAAAAACTAAAGTATTTGAGGGGCTATACCAATCTTTGGGCACTAAAGAAGGGAAAAAAGGTATCTATAGATTGACAGAAGTGAGGAAAAGGAGGACAAAGGATCTAGATCAAGTGAGATGACATAAAGGATGAAAATGGTAATGTGTGTTGGTTATGGGACAAAATATTAAGGAGAGGTAGAAGAATTATTTTAAAAAGCTATAATGAAGGACATGAGAATCCGTTGCAAATGGACATGTTGCTGACAAAACTAGAAGATAAAAATTTTACTTTATACCGTAGAATTCAAGAGTTTAAAGTAAAGGAGGCCTTGAAGAGGATAGAAAATAGGAAAGCAGTGGGTCCTGATAACATACCTATTGAGATATGAAAATGCCTAGGAGGAAATGACATTAGATGCTTGCAAAGCTATTTAATGAGATTCTAAGGTCAAAAAGGATGCCTGATGTGTGGAGAAAGAGCATGTTAGTTCCTATTTACAAAAATAATGGAGATAGACAAAACTATGCAAATTACAGACGGATAAAACTTATGAGTCATACTTTGAAGTTGTGGGAAAGGGTAATAGAGTTGAGATTGAGACGAGAGACCGGTGTCACGAAGAACTAGTTTGGTTTTATGTCTGGAAGCTCTACCATGGAAGCGATCTACTTGTTGCGAAGATAGATGCAGAGATATTGGAAAAATCAAAAGGATTTACATATGACCTTCATTGATTTGGAAAAGGCACATGATAGGATGCCAATGGTTGTTCTATGGAAAGTCTTGCAGAAAAAAGGAGTTTAGGTAGCCTAAATCTAAGCAATCCAATATATGTATGATGGGGTCACAACTAGCGTAAGGATTCAAGATGGAGTAACAGAGGATTTTCCTATACGGATCAGACTACACCAATGTTCAACCTTGAATCGATATCTTTTCACATTGGTCTTGGATATACTTATGGAACATATTTAAGACCTAGTGCCTTGGTGTATGTTGTTTGCAGATAATATAGTCCTAATAGCATAATCAAAAGAAGAAATAAACAGAAAGTTAGAGTTGTGGAGGGAAGCTTTGGAGGCATGTGGGTTTCGTAAAAGCAGAATAGAGACGGAGTATATGAAGTACGAGTTTGCCAAGAGACACACACATTCTAACTTTGAAATGAAACTCAGGAATGATATCATATCACAAGTCACAAAATTAGGGTAAAATGCATTTTACCAGTTGAACTTTAGGTCATATGCAGTTTATACCTTGACTTTTCACATCATGCATTGTGACACCCTGGATTTTCTAAACAATGCAAAACACCCATTCTGTTAAGTTGACATCCATTTCCACTTTTAAGTAGTATATGCATATCATATGCACCATTAAACAGACAAAAATACTCTTTCTTTTAATCAAATTGCCCACCCTAAACTCTCCTCTAATCAGAAACGGACAAAAATACTCTTGTTACAATCAAACTCTAGCATTTGAAGGATATTTTTGTCCATTTCTGAGTAGGGAAAGGTTTAGGGTTGAGAAATTTGATTAAAAATAAGGATATTTTTGTTTGTTTAATTGTGCACATGACCACTTAATGGTGGAAACGGATGTCAACTTAATCGAAAGGGCGTGTTTTGCACTATTTGAAAAATCTAAGGTATTGCGATGCATGTTTTGAAAAGTCAGGGTATAACCTGCACATAACTTCAAGTTCAGAGGGTAAAATGCCTTTTATCCATTTAAATATTTGAGTTCTATCATTCAAAGTAATGAAGAGATAGATGGAGATGTTAACCATAGGATAAAGCAGGATGATCAAAATGGAGAGACGCTTTAGGTCTTACATGTGATAAAAAAAAAGTACCACTAAAGTTTATGGATGAATTCTACCATATAGCAATAAGACCAGTTTTGTTTTATAGAACTGAATGTTGGAAGGTGAAAGGTCAACATGAAAATAAGCTATATGTGGCATAGATGAGGATGTTGCAATGAATGAGTGGCCACACGACATGATAAAATAATGAATGAATGTATTAGAGAGAAAATTGGGAAGTCGCCTACCATAAAAAGGATGGTAGAATCTCGCCTTTGGTGGTTTTGGCATGTTTAGAGGAGACCTATAAAGGCCCCAATAAGGAAAATGGACCAAATGGAAAATAGCAGCAAAAAAAGAGGTAGAGGAAGGCTGAGGAAAGCTATAGGTGAAATACTCAAACGAGATTTAAATTTCAATAGTTTTAACATAAATATGATATATTATAGAGCTATGTGGCGTTGCTTGATCCATGTAGCCGATCCCAATTAGTGGGAGAAGGCTTAGTTGTTGTTATTTGTTTTTGTAGCAGTTATGTCGGTTGATCCTCAGGGATGCATCATATGGAAATTATTTAAATTTTCAATGTGAATGTAACATCAATGATGTACCTGGATTTGATGTTCTTTCCCTTTGAATTTAACTTTTGGGTAAATATGCTATTATTTTCATGTTTAGAAATCAGCTTTTGTTCTGTATATCTTTTCACCTTCTTGGATTCCCATTTCTGTTTGCATTGATATTTTGATAATTACTCATTTTGAAGGAGAGACTTTCTGACAGTAGCTACAACGCGGCCAGAGACTTTATTTGGTGATGTAGCTTTGGCAGTTAATCCAAAGGTGGGACAGATATCTTGTCATTTTATGATTATGCTTCTAATAGAGTTTGTACCAACTATAGTTGAGAATTATGTTGTGTTAACATGGTAATTGAAAGTCATTTGCATTAGCACATGCAACACGAGTTGTCTTTTTTTATTCTTTTACCTTTTTCCATGTGCATGTGTTTGTGCGTGTAATATGTTTTGATGGAAATTTAATTCAAGATAGGAAGAGATCACCTTATAGAGATGTCCGTACATATTTAGATATAAAAATTATAATTTCACTTCAGTAGTGTGTGGTCTAACAATTGAATGATGGAGATTTGGAATTCTCTTATTTTTGAATTAGATCCGATATTTTATACCTAAATATATCCAATATGCTTGTGAGTTTGGGATTCCTGTGTTCCAAACACTTAAAAAGCAAAATAGATTACCTGATTGACATTTTTGTGTTGTCACTTAATACAAGCTAAGAAATCTCTCACCTCTCTTAACATGCCATGAGTATAGCTCATTGGTTAAGCCAAAATGTTCTCATATCTGAAAGTAGAGGTAAAAAGCTGACTGTAAAATTTTGGTATTTCACCCTAGCCAAATATCCAGTGCAAACATACTTTGCCTTAGAATGGGGTTTTGGCTTGAAAACAAATTTTTTATGTTTGAGGACAAATCCATTGCTCCCCGAATCTTTAAAGTTAAAAGAACTTGTCCCAAATATTACAAGTAACTGATCAATAACTGCCAATCTCAATGAATGCAATATTTGCAGCTAGAAAAGCACAAGGACATGTTAGGAGATATTGTTTGATTTTCTATACTTGCAAAGATCAGCACAGTATTAAAGTCTACTAAGTGCCAGAAACCGGATCAGAGCCTTAGATTAAACCCTTGGAGTCTATTAACTGGGGAACTTCATTTTCTGAAATTGGAAACTACTGCATGATTAAAGCTTGAGACATGATACAAGTGTGTCTTAAAGTTAAATATATGTTTAATATAAACAGCTTTTGGGTTAGGTCTAAGGATCTTATGACTGCTTTGATACTACAACTACAATTAACTAGAGATTCAGATAGGATTTAGGAAAAGTGGGCTACATTTGATTGTCCAAACAGCATGCATACTAGTTAAATATGACTGAGATGTTATTTAGCTTCAAGATTGTTCAGAATAGATATGAAGAAAGGATGCCTAATATCTTAAACTTGCAGGATGAACGTTATGCCCAGTATATTGGTCAGATGGCAATTGTGCCTCAGACATTTGGCCGCCATGTTCCTATCCTTGCTGACAAGGTACGAATGCCCCAATTTGTTCAACCGTTTTTCTTTTTGAAGCATTATTCTAATCTTGGTTAAATGTAGATTATGTTGTTTTGTTTTTCTTTATTCTTAAAAATGCTTTTTATACTAAGTGTATATAGTGCCATTGTACTTGTATTTTTCATAATGCCATTGTATTTTGTTTGAGTGGTTTCTTGATAAAGACTTTTTTTTCGCATGTTGCTTTTCTCCTCAAATGATTTCAGAGCCATTATTTCATAGATAATTCCAATGTGAATTTCATGTCATTGCATGATATTGATTGGCTTTGCGTGTCACAGCATGTTGATAGAGATTTTGGAACTGGAGTGTTGAAAATTAGCCCAGGACATGATCATAATGATTACATACTTGCTCGAAAGCTTGGACTTCCGATACTTAATGTGATGAACAAGGATGGGACTCTAAATGATGTTGCTGGCTTGTACAGGTATTTGCAGGATTATCTTATTGAGCTTTGTTAAACATTTAGTGCTTAGCGTTGCGCCTAATATGTGTATGCAAAACCTATATTACTAGTGGCCTTGATCGATTTGAGGCTCGAAAGAAACTATGGGCAGAGCTTGAGGAGACAGGATTAGCTGTGAAAAAGGAACCACACACTTTACGAGTTCCCAGATCTCAGCGTGGTGGAGAAGTGAGATAATATTTTTTTAGTTTATTTTGAAAATTATGAGTTGGCATTATTTTCTCTGACTGATTAACTCTTTTATTTGCTATACTGCCTCCCACCGGGAGGTTTTCTCCTTTCAATTAGGTGATAGAGCCACTTGTTAGTAAGCAGTGGTTTGTAAGTATGGAGCCTCTTGCTGAGAAAGCTCTTCAAGCAGTTGAGAAAGGAGAGTTGACCATAATTCCAGAAAGATTTGAGAAGGTGAGTCATATTTATTTATAGAGACACACTGGAATGGACATAGATTATTTTCATCTCTACCTCAGCATTCTCATCTGCTTTCTGCTCTTTTTCCTTTCTGGAATTGTTGGCTTTTCTCTCACAAACAATCACTACCTGACTATTGTTTCAACTGATCATTATATAGATTTTATCCTCCAATTTATTTTTTCCCCCTTGTTTTTGTTGCCCGCAGTTCGTTCATTACTTAATCAATACAAAGTTCTTTATGTTCTTAACAGATTTACAACCATTGGCTTTCCAACATCAAAGATTGGTGTATAAGCAGACAGCTATGGTGGGGACACCGGATACCTGTTTGGTATATTGTTGGGAAAAACAATGAAGAGGAATATATAGTTGCTAGGAATGCTGATGAAGCACTTGAGAAAGCTCACAAGAAATACGGAAAGGATGTAGAAATATACCAGGATCCTGATGTTCTTGACACTTGGTTTTCAAGGTGTGCCTGTTTGGCTGCCCCTTTCCATTTTTTATGCATTCATCATGGGCATCTTGTGCATTGCACAAACAAACAAAACTGGTTGCGTAACTAGTAATTTTAAAATTTGCTATCTGCATAAGAATAGCCTACAAATTTGATGATTTAGTGTCCATTTTACATTATGCTACCAATCTGTATGTGATGTGTGCATGTGTGAGTCAATTGAGTATTAATCATACTACCATAGGCATCAGGCATTTAATTTATGCTACTTGAGCTGCTATGTCTTTCTGTAGACTGGCGCATTGTTTTTGTTTTAACTTTTCTTTTTGTATCATTTATTTTATGCTTCCATTTTTATCATTTGCTTTTCTTTCTTTGCATGAAATTTGTTGAGATTGTGGGCTTTCGATAGGAAAGGCAGGAAAGAGAAAATAAAGAGACTCAATTATATGATACAATGTATTCTAATGTGTGCTGGTGTGATATAAAATGCAATACCCTAAATCCCTTTGGTGATAATACGACACTCCAAATCCTAATCAAATAAGGAAACAATTCTAGGAACAAAAGTAGATATGAAAATCAATTCTAAGAGATCATCCAAGATACTCTTCAATATTCTAAGATATGATGTAAAGTGTAATATTATATTTTAAAATATAATAGAATATCACTAAATTGTTTCTTTGTTTTTAATAAAATTTAGTAGTGTTTTCTAACGAGTGATGACATTGATAACATTATTCAAGTTGAAGTTTGATCTATTGATGGATATGTCTGGAAAAGCCTTTAAAAGAGAGAGGGAAAAAAGAAACACTTCTAAGACAAAAAGCAGAAGCAGCAGCTTCCAACTTGTATGTCAAGAAAAGTTAAGGTTGTTTATTTTCTCTTCTACATTTTTTTGAGAAGGTTATCCAGAGAAGATACACAAACATAAGTATTTTTTATTTTTGATCATAAAAGTACTTTTCTTATAAAAGAAGCATAAATAAGTGCAGTAATTTTTTATACTGGAGATATTTGATATAAAGGTATTTTTAAAGATTCTCTAGATTATTAGAATTTAACATGTTTCTATAACTTCTCCCTCTGGGTAAAACTGCAATGGTATAACTCCTGATCTGTCCAGAACTGAAGTTTGACATTGTTATTGCAATTAGATGCTATGGACGATGAAGTATAACATTGAAGGTTGCAATATTAAGGTTGTAAGGGTTTTAGCTTAATGTTAGTGGGCTTGGGCTTGTACTAGCAGTACTAGTACTCGAGCTAAATATTAGTATAAAATGGAAGTATCTGGTTACTATGGAAGTATCTGGTTACTGTATGGTGACACATCCATCTATCAAACTGTACATAGAATACTATTAGCTATCTTCCTTTTTCACTTTTGTTTTCTTGTTCCTTAATCCCTGCACTATAATTCCAACATTTTATCAAGAAAGCATTATAATTCCAACACATATAATTTTATCCTTTAAATTTTCTTTATATACAGTTTGAAATAACTAAGGATGTTTGGAATCATGGTTCCAGTATAGGCATTTAAACCCTGGAAATGGTTGTTTAGCTGAGAAAATTATGGTGTTCTGAAATTTTGCATTTTGAAAATTGTTATGTCAATGGTTTTAAAACCTGATCTACATGACATGTTGGGTTTCTATCTTTTGTCGATCATCTATATGGACCAGCTATAATTTGTTTCATATTTGATCAGTTCACTATGGCCGTTTAGTACCCTTGGATGGCCAGATTTATCTGCAGAGGATTTCAAGAAATTCTATCCAACTACAATGCTTGAAACAGGGTATGTGCTTAAGTGTTAGCTCCTTCTGATTCCTGATTACAATGCATTTTTTATCCTGTTTTCCCTTTTTTTTCCTTCAAAAAAGCATATGCTATTGGCTTTCTGATCAATATCATCTTCTCCATTAAGAGATGAGGGATCATGGTAGTTTTGCAGTGGATTTTTCTTTGTTTTTTCAATTATTCTGCCTGAATTGAAAGTGTGTTGACTTTGTTGAATTTGGGTGACAATAAGACGTTTAACCATAATAAATTTTAAGTGCTTATTTGGATGTGCTTTTTGTGATTACATTTTTTCCTCATGTTTATAAACTGAATTAAGATGCCTGGTAAAGTTCTGTCATGAAAATATAAATAAATAAAAAAAGAAGAAATTGATTTTTCCTTTTTCTGCTGGAGACGACTGGAATAGTGCCGAAGGCATAAAAGGGGGGAGTCAATAATTTCCTATATATTCATCTATTTTCCTTTATTTATGACTAGTGATGAGCTGATAGGGATATTTTTGTTAATACTACTTGCTCTTGGCAAAGTGTCTAATGCCATTCACTGCATTGTTTTGTAGTGCTCTTATATTATCATTTTATATTTAAAGGGCAACCCAGTGCATGAGGTTTGCACCTAGTGGCGTTGGGGTGGGTAGATGTACTTAGCCCCACCCCTACTTTGCGGAGAGACTGTTTACAGGATTTGAACCCGTGATCTCCAAGTCACAAGACAACAACCTTACCGATGTGTCGAGACTCACCCTCATATTATCATTTTATATTTAAAACAAGAAATTCATTAAGACGAGAAGAAAAATATAAGGAAGTGGGAGGATAAGGGACCCACCATTACATAAAAGGGAAATTAAAACAAAGACAAAAAGAAAACATCAACAGACAAAGACTCCTAGATGCTGTTCGTCTAATCTCATCCCAAGTCACCTATTCTGCTATTTGATCTGCATGGATAATTTAATCTTTTTATATTTTAATCTTTTCTCCTTTGCGAATTGTCTCCTTAGAGAAGAACTATAAGTGACGTTGCATTTAATTATTGACAGGCATGACATACTGTTCTTTTGGGTGGCAAGAATGGTGATGATGGGAATTGAATTCACAGGAACTGTTCCATTTTCTTACGTTTATCTGCATGGACTCATTAGGGATTCGCAGGTGACTTCACTTTCACTTTTTAGATGTATTTTGAAGTTATCATGGTTGTCCGGCTTCCCCTACCATTGCCATTGCTGTTTCCATTTTCTTAGCGGCAATCTTCATGGCTTGTTTTTCGTACTGCATGTTGGAAAGTTAGTATTATGGAAGACGCACTAAGAACACATTATTACAATTCACTGAAGTAGCAAAACAAATTGATGCTGCTGTTAATTTTTAATAGAACATATATGGTCTTGTCAACACAACTCATCATACGCTTCCATTTACTTTTCTTGATAAAGTTGATGTCATATGTCATCAATGATTCCTTGTGAGCCAAGCTTGGGATAAGGCAAGAGATTCTATTATTAAAAGCCAAGTAAAATAAATGCAGACATGTATAAAAATTAAGCGGTATATGCATTTGTGTTAAAACCATTAAAGTCTAGAAGTTTTTCACAATAAGGTTTACCGCCATGGAGGGCTAATGATTATCTTTTTTTTTTTTTTTTTTGGGAAAAAGAAAACAAACTTTCATATATGTCAGTTTTTCTTTCTGAACATAGAGAGAACACCTATCTGTTATTCTGGTTTCAAATACCATCTGTTTTGACATCTCAACATTTGGCATTATGTTCGTCTGTCAACTTTTAAATGACAAGGCCCTGGTTAAGATTGTGTGCTTTTCATTTATTATTGCTTTTATTTTGTTATTCAGTTTTGTTTGAAAATACCTAAGGAGGTTAATCATGGAGCTGATTGGTCTTGTAATTCCAATTATAATTATTGTGATTACTGCTGTACTGGTATAAATATATCAGTGTGGTCTAATTATACACAATTCTTTCGTAATCTATTTTCAGGTATTATTTTGTCAAATATGTTGTTAACATCATTAGAATCAGCAAAAGATGTGCTTAATGTTATATGCATTCACTTTGAATTTTAAGCACATCTTTTGCTGATAAGGATTTGGATTGAATGCATATAATATTTAAGTTATTATATAATAATATTGTGTTTGGTTAAGTCTTAATATTATGTCTTAATTATATGCATGCTGATAATTGATATGATAAACATATATTTTGGTTAAAAGTCTGAAGACATTAAGATTTGGATTAACATTTGTGGCTGTGTAGAAAAACATATGCACTAGTTGTCTGAAAGTTGTTTGAAAGTAAAATAAAGAAACACTAAGTATGCAAATATATCTTAACTTTCTTATCATTAAATTTACATACTTTTTAAGACTTGAAATTGCATTTTAACTCTGGTATTTAAATCCATTTGTTCAAGATGTTCTATTGATTGAGATTTATAAATATTAGGTTGTATGAAACTTATCTTTCATTTAATGTCGAACCTGGAGCATAAATGACTCTTGTAACTTTTGTTTGTAACATATGGGCGTTGCAATCCTTTTCAACAAAATGATTCTCAGATGGTGTTAACTTCTACATTGTCAGCATATAATATTTTAACTCAATTCTGATCATAGACTTTTTTTATTATACCATATGTGCTTTTAAGATCTGGTATATGTTTAGATTAATTTTTGTAACGTTTATAATATTTTCAGGGGAGAAAAATGTCCAAAACTTTAGGAAACGTGATTGATCCCCTTGACACAATCAAAGAGTTTGGTACAGATGCTTTACGATTCACACTGTCTTTAGGAACAGCTGGTCAGGTTTGTTTTGCTGTTTTCTCATAGAGGCCTTCGTGCTGATTAAGATCTGTTCAATGAGGACGTTTCTTAGCTTATCAAAATCTGTGATGGGACACACTTATCTTTCAGGATCTTAATTTGTCCACTGAAAGGTTAACCTCCAATAAAGCATTCACCAACAAATTGTGGAATGCTGGCAAATTTATATTGCAGAACTTGCCTAATCTGAATGATGCACCTGCTTGGGAAAACATATTGTCTTATAAGGTGAGGAAAAATCTTAGCATTGAAGAAATAGGTAATTTTTGTTTTGACCTTTTGTGGATAATACTTGCTATATGAAAATAACTTTTTATGTACTTGCAGTTTAAAAAAACTTTGCAATATCATCTAATAGAAGTCACTCAAATTGCATGTCATTTTTAAAACTAAGCTGATGTAACTATCCAACATGACATGACAATTTTGGTGATTTCTATTGGATGACAGTGTCTTACATCGTCAGTATATGAAAATTATTCTCATGCTATATATTGGAAAGTATAGCACTGGGGTTCATTGATTGGTAAGTCCTCGTATCTTAATTTGTTCAGCCTGAGTCTGAGACTAGCTAACAACTTCTATACTTCTCACCTTTTTTCCCCTTATTAATAAGGAGGAATGTTATTCGGTTGTTTGTTCTTCTGGGCAAAACAGATAGCTAAATTTTTTCGTTAATTTAGTATGCCATTCTATTTTTCACATAGCATTTTAGTTAATTCTTTATACTGATCCTTTGATTCATACTACTTAAACTGATGCTTAGCAATTTTGATTTTGAGAGGGAATTTGTTCTGACTTATTCTTAGCAAAGACTAATTTATTTATATTTTTCAGTTTGATTGTGAAGATTCTGTACTTAATCTCCCTTTATCGGAGTGTTGGGTGGTAAGGCAATTTATCTTAACATTTTCTATGTCGCAAATTTTGCAGAGCTGCATGATAATTTTATTTAATTTCAGGTGTCAAAACTTCACTTGCTTATTGATTCTGTCACTGCAAGCTATGACAAATTTTACTTTGGAGAAGTGGCACGAGAAACATATGATTTCTTTTGGGGTGATTTTGCTGATTGGTATGCTACTGTTTATTGTTTTAATTTACGCATGCTATGTAAATTATGACTTCAAAACCCTAAAGATCCTAATACTTGTATTTAACATGCCGAATGCTGTTGTGCTGGCTGGTCCTCTTTACCTTGATTATGATTAATATCCTCTCATTTGTTTCCCTTCTTACTATCTTCAGGTACATTGAGGCTAGCAAAGCACGCCTTTATCACTCTGGAGGCAATTCAGTTGCCTCAGTAGCACAAGCTGTTCTGTTTTACACTTTTGAGAACATACTCAAAGTGTTGCATCCTTTCATGCCATTTGTAACTGAGGAACTATGGCAGGTAATCGTTATATACCTAGGAAGCATGGATACTTCTTTGCTTGTGATAGTAAATGATTGCAAATGTATTATCTGAATATATTTGCTTTTGCATTTATATGCATTCTGCTGGTGTATTGTATTTTTCCTTTTTTCTGTAAGGATTGTGTCTCATTCTCAGTCATTTAGTTGATATCATCTTTCTTGTCAAATAGTACTCTTCAATATACAATAGTAGTTCTTAGTCTCTTGCTTAGGAAGTTGTGCGTAAATGCTTTAGTTTTTCAAATTTTCACGACCTGATTAACCCTTTGTTATACTCAAATTTTATTGGTGGCATTAAATGTCAAATATTCCTTCAAGTTTAGTGATTATAAGATGTTTGGATTTTGAAGTTTTATTCCTACGATTAACAGGCTCTCCCAAACCGGAAGCATGCCCTTATTGTATCACCTTGGCCACAGACCCAACTCCCAAGGAGCACCAGCTCTGTAAAAAAGTTTGAAACGTTGCAAGCTTTGGTGTGTATATATGTTTTGTGTATTCTCTCATTTTAATTAATGTCTGTTTAGTAGCTTGATTTATCTTCATCGTATTTATGTATAATATTTTATTTTTATGTTTAATTTAAGGTTAGGGCAGTCCGGAATGCTCGGGCAGAATATTCTGTTGAGCCTGCAAAGCGGATATCTGCATCTGTTGTTGCAAGCAATGAAGTTATCCGATATATGGCTGTAAGTGTGGTTTAAGACTTGATCTTTGGGAACATGAAACTTCCTTGCTTCGCAGCTGCATTTCTATTTGGCTCTGTACTAAGTAGGCCATAGATAGATGATGCAATGATTAACATTTATCCCTTTGACACACTTCCAAACAACAACAACAACAATTAAGCCCTGTCCCACTAAGTGGGGCCGGTTCCATGGATCAGGTGACGCTAGAGCTCTATCATGTATTATATTTATATTAAAATCATTAAAATTTAAATCTCTTTTGATTATTCCCCTATAGTTTTCCTCGGTCTTCCTTTACCTCTTTTTATGGTGCGATCCTCTATTTGGTCCACTCTTTTCATTAGGGCTTCTACAGGTCTCCTCCAAGTATGCCAAAACCACCTGAGACGAGATTCTACCATTTTCTCTGTGATAGGCGTCGCCTCAATTTTTTTTTTTCTAATGCATTCATTCCTTATTCTATCATGTCTTATGTGGCTACTCATCCGTCGCATGTCTGCCACGTGTTGACCTTTCACCGTCCAATATTCAGTCCCATACAACAAAGTCAGCCTTATCTCTGTATGGTAGAATTTATCCTTAAGATTTAGTGGTACTTTTTTAATCACAAATAAGACCCAAAGCGCCTCTTCACTTTGACCATCCTGCTTAGATCTTATGGTTAACGTCTCCCTCAATCTCTCCATCACTTTAAATGATAAAATCCAAATATTTAAATTTTTGTGATTTGCAATATATTATCATCCCCAAGTTTAACTTCGAAGTTAGAATGTATGTGTTTTTTGGCAAACTTGCACTCCATATACTCTATCTTACTTCTCTTTCTCCACTCATCAAGCATCCTTTCTGACTTCAGAATCTTGTTAAATAGCTTTGTGAGTCATCTTATATCATTTCGTCCTAGCATTCCTATGCCTTAATAGGTATGTTATCAGGACCACCGTTTTCCTATTTTCCATTCTCTTCAAAGCCTCCTTTACTTTAAACCATTGAATTCTATGGTAGAACGTAAAATTTTTGTCTTCTTGTTTTGTTAGTAGTTTGTTCATTTGCATAGGATTCCTATGTCTTTTATTAAACTAGTTAAAATAACTCCTCCACCTCTCCTTAATATCTTGTTCAGCAACCAGCACATTACCATTTTCATCATTTATGCGTTTCACTTGATCTAGATCCCTTGTCTTTCTTTCCCTCGCTTTTGCCAATCTATAGATACCTTTTTCCCCTTCTTTAGTACCCAGAGATTGGTATAACCCCTCAAATGCTTTAATTTAGCCTTGCTCACTCCCTTTGTTTCTTTCCTAACCGTCTTATATTTTTTCCAAGTTTCAACATTTTCATTCAAAGACCACGCTTTAGAGCTCTCTCTTTTATCTTTAACGTTCTCTTGCAAGTCTTTGTCCCACCACCACCAGCAAGATTCCTTACCATTTGCACCAAAACCTCTAGATTCTCCAATAGTTTCTTTTGCTATCTTCCTACTCCCTCTTACCATCTTGTCCTATATTTCATTTGCATTTCCTTGTATCTCCCGACCTGATTCTTCTTCAATCCTCCTTTGGAAAATTGTGCTTTTCATCTTTTATATGCCATCGCCTAATCCTTAGAGTCTTCTTTTGGTCCATTCTCTTCCCTCATTTTGTAAATCGTACATCCATCAATAAGATCCTATGTTGAGCAGTCAAGCTCTCCCCTGGAATAACCCTCCAGTTTATGCGAAGTTTTCTATTTGATTTCTTATCGAGAAGGAATCCATTTGGGAGCATACTTGCCTACTCTTTTAGATTAAAAGGTGTTCTTCTTGTTTCCAAAAACAAGCGTTAGCTATAGTAAAATACAAAGCTATCGAGAAGTCCAAGATTGTCTTATCATTTTCATTTGTTTCTCCATAACCATACCCTTCATGCTACCCCTCATATCTGCTAACTTCCTTATCTACATGTCTATTTAGATCTCCTCATAAGATAATCTTTTCTCTGAGAGGTATGTCTTGGATTAAACCTTTTAGATCCTCTCAAAATTTTAATGTGGTGATCTTCTAATCCAACTTGTGGTGCGTAGGTACTAACGACATTGAAGGTGTCTCCTCTACCTATCAATTTTAGTGCTATAATCTTGTCTCCCACCCTTTTAACTCCACAAACTCCTTTTCTCAAGATTTATCCACAGTTACACCCACACTGTTTCTAGATTTTTCTTTACCGATGTGCCACAGATTAAAATCCATAGTATCTAGCTCCTTTGTCTTCTCTCCCATCCACGTAGTTTTTTGTAGACCCATAAAATTTATCCTCCTTCATTTCATGGTATCAACTTTTCCATCGATTTACCTGTATGTGTGTCTATGTTCCAAGTCCCAAATCGTCACTTACCATTGTGAACTAACTTTTTTACTCGCACCTGTTCACAAAAATGCAAGAACCCTTGTTTATTTTGCACTGCATCCGGGCACCTATGCAGCGGCCCTTGCTCATTTGACACTGTACTTGAGCAATACAACACATTGCTTCTGGGCAATGACCTAGCATTAGATTTGTTTTGTCTTTGATCCATATCATATGTCGACGGCCTAACACAACCTTCCTCTTTTACTTGAGCTTGGAACTGGCTATATAAATAGATTTTCAAGAATGAATCAATGTTATATTTCTTATAAATATATATTAAGCGTTTATGCCATATATCTAATTGATAATATATATTTAGTAAAATTAGCTTGGAACTGGCTATATTTTGCTTTTGCAGGAAGAAAAGGAGGTTTTGGCGCTTCTCTCTCGGCTTGATTTACAAAATCTTCATTTTACAGCTTCTCCTCCAGGCATGATTCATACTAGATTTTGTACAACTTGAATGAAGGCTGACATTGCAGTTTTCTTCTTTTTTCTTCCCATCATTGTTTGCTGGTTTCAATTAAAAACTGTTTGCTGACCCAATTCATTGGTGAATTTGATGAAATTTGCTTCAGGAGATGCAGATCAATCAGTACACCTTGTGGCTGGTGAAGGACTAGAGGCATATCTCCCTCTAGCTGATATGGTTGATATTTCTGCAGAAGTTGATCGCCTTTCAAAGCGCCTTTCCAAGATGCAGAAGGAGTATGATGGATTCATGGCTAAGCTCAGTTCTGCGCAAGTATGAAATGTTCTTTACAGCCTTCAGTCTTTTAAAAGTGTGCAGATCTTTTTTAGTTACATGGTATCCCATTTTAGTATCAAAGTAAGCATGTAAAGGCTAGATGTAGGTAGACTAGTTGTTATTGCTAGATATAAAAATTATTCATGTGTCTCGACCTAACAGCTTAATCTTTTGATAGAGATGGTTTATAACATAGTATTAATACCTCGATGGTGGCTTAATTGTCTATAGTTCAATCCTTGTTGCCTCTTGTTGTTCTAACTAAATAAGTCAACTTTTAGCACAATATCAGGTGAGTTTGTACAATTTACATTGTCCACACTTAAAACCAGATAGACTCTTGGATGAAGGGAGCGTGCTAGATATAAACTATCCACGTGCCTCTACCCGGCAGTCTAAAATTTTGAGATGGTTCATGACAGTCATATATAAATGCAAGTCTATTTGCATTTTATGCTTGGGTCAATAACTCAATCTGGTAATTTTGAGAGTTGAGATCTGGAATAGCATCAATATCATTGCGGCTGATGAAGAGTATCATTTAACATAAAGCACCAAAAGAATGCAACCAGCCTAGATCCTTGATGGAACATTGAATGATCAAAATGATTCCTCTGTGAACAAAATCCAAAACAGCATGACTAAAAATGCCCAAACCATTCCTGGTGAGGTTACTCTATACAGACTCACTGTAAATCTCATTGTGAGAATTAACTCTTGACATGTAGGTGGCCAAAATTATCTCAGATTAGGCATGTTGCCTTTTGAAAGTTTGATTACTTCTCAAAAAACTCAATATTTTTCTTATAGAGAGATAAAAGCATAAATCCTTTCCCCTCTGATTGGTTTTTATATTGTTAACGTTCCATTTTTTGAGATCTTGTTAGTATTAACTTGCATCAAATTGTAAGTCATTAGTAGTTAGCTGTACTTTTCTGCTGGTATGAGGTTTCTAATGGCATATGGTAGAATACTCTATCTAGAATTCTTCTGGAATGAATCCACTAAAGTATTATGTGCCAATTACTATTTTCTGTGGCTTTCCTCAGTTTGTAGAGAAGGCCCCAGAGGATGTGGTCCGTGGAGTGCGAGAAAAAGCAGCAGAAGCTGAAGAGAAGATCAATTTGACCAAGAGCCGTCTTGCCTTCCTGAAGTCTAATGTTCTAGTTTCGAATCAAGCCTGATCAGTGGTGCTACTGCATTTCACGTTCAACTCAATGTCAATCATCTTCAACCTCATGTGCAGTAATGGTTAATCAACGTCTTGGCATCTATTTAATTATTATGGTAAGTGCTCGACACAGATCAGCTGCATAGATATCAGTTCCTCTAATTTTCATCAATAGAGTGAACACATTTTTCAAAACCTTGGTGGTTGCTGTGGATCATTGATC
Source organism: Dalbergia cultrata (assembly GCA_031216105.1). Lineage (NCBI taxonomy): Eukaryota > Viridiplantae > Streptophyta > Magnoliopsida > Fabales > Fabaceae > Dalbergia > Dalbergia cultrata. The sequence continues at coordinate 19,312,757 of CM062353.1, read as the reverse complement.
ATTCTATTAGATGCCATAGCTGCCTTCTCTCTCTCTCTCTCTCTCTCTGGTGTCAAATACACTAAGGATTAACCTGTCTGGAGGGCTGAACAGGGCATTCTATGCGCGGAGCAGTACACACCATGACACCAGGGGAACTGTTGTTATAAATGTACAGTCAATGTTACTAAGCTATTTTTTGGGTACAATGTTGCAAACATTTATCTCAAGCATTTAATGGACAATTTGAACTTCTGCTACTTTGCTTCATTATGTGGTAGGAACTTCTGTTCTCTCGTCTCGAACAATTTAGTATGAGTTAGAAAATTTTGTACTATCATTTGATCTCAAATGCATCACACCCCCGTACTTTTGTGATATACGAAATTGTGCATTTAAGTCATATACTGTTCAACAAAGTGTTAAAAACTTTCATTAGAAAATCAGTTAAGGTAGCGATTGGGATAGTTAAAATAGGAATTAAATTGATTTTATTTGAGATGATATGAATTAATTTGATTTAAAAGTTAAATCTTATGTGTGGAATGATTATATAAAATGCAAGGTCACACTCTTGTAAGGCTGTATAACATGAAACACTTGATATATTAAAACGATCAAACTCCTGCTCTTATATGAGACTATAAGCTTCTGAAATATCTTTAATGTTTTAAAACAAAATAGATACATTAAGGATATATTTGATTAAGGAGTAAAAATGAGGATAAAATTTTTAGATATAAGTTTTGAATGTAAAATTATACATGGAGTTCATTTAAAAAAAATTTATCTTTAATTATGCTCCCTAACCAATCACACATTAAATATTATGGACTTTTAAACTAAATTTGTGCCATCATGTAACAGAAACTAAAAATGTACTGATTTTATGGATTCAAATGAATGTTCCTTGAATGTTATGCAAGATGAAACACACTTGTCAAGCAATAATACCACCATGAGGAAAAGCCGCTCAAAGCATGACACTGCTATGATATATGAATCCCGGCAATCTTGCTCTTTCTTGAAGGGGTTTTCAGGTGCTGCAGATTTGATGCCAGATAGTCTTAATCAAATAAAAGTGTCTCTTATTGTTGATACATCATAATTTGAAGGCATTGAGATTTAAACATGTAATCCCCCTCACAACTAGCCTAATTCTAATTGCTTAAATAGAAATGTCTCTGATTACTTTAAGAGAAGGATTGCACCGAGTAGCATGCTAAGAAAAAATGAAGCAAGGTTTAGAGTTGTCGAGTCAAGCAACATAATAACAGTTGAGAAGGGCAAGAGTGTTATGCATAGTTTTTAAAACCGGACCAAATCGACTTGTCAAGACACTAGATCGTCAGTTTACTGGTTCGATCGGTGAATTATTAGTCAAATTGATAAAACTGGAATTTATTAAATTCAAATGTGAAAAAACAATTTTGTCACTATGTATGTAATATATAAATAATGAAGCATAATAACACAAAATTGAAGCTAGTCTAGTGGTAATACAAATGTACCCTCACCTTGAAGACTTTAGTTTGAACCCCAGCATGGCATTTTTGGAAGTAATTTATGGAAAAATGCTATTGGCTGGTTCATATTCAGGTCATCCACCAATTTTGTGCCTAGTTCAGTGGGATTAGACTGTCCGATTTTTAAAACTATGGCTTTAAAATTAGTGTCAAAAAGTAGTCATACATGAATGAAAATTATAAAGGTAAATTACATTCACCTCTCCTGATGTTTGTGAAAATACAAGTCACACCTCTAATTGTCCAACTTACACTCACACTCCATCTGCTTGTCAAATGTTAAATATTTATATTACAGTCACACTCCTTATTCATATAACACTATTAATAAGCTTAATAGAATGATATTTTTATAATATTAACTGCTTTTAATTAATACAATTATAAAAATACATATATCCACTCTCTTAATTCTAAGAGTATTATTATAATTTTATGAATTAGGAATAGTTAACACCACAAAAAATATTATTATGTTAAGTTTACTTATGGTGTTCTGTGAATGAAGAGTGTAACTGCAATATAAATACTTAAAATTTATAGATAGAGAGGATGAGAGTGTAAACTGAATAACTAGAGAGAGTGAATTGCATTTCCATGAATCTAAGAGGAGGCAAGTATAATTTACCCAAAATGTAAACTATATTTTGCACCATGTGAACGGCTGTTTGACAACACCAAAGTCTATATACCAAACAGACATTACAGGACAAGTTATAGGATACCTTTACAATCGGTACAACAACTTCTACGAGGAAAATATAAATAATGTTAATTGAATTTATAAATATTTACTAAAAATGTTAATCAATAGCTCGAGTTATACAGGTAATTATTACTGGTCAGTTTCATTTGATAACTGTGAAGCTAAATTTGGTAAACTAAATCATTGATGGTATTAAATCTACCATGCACCAAACGAGTGCATTAGGGTCCAGACACAGCCCATATCATGCTGTACATTAATGACAAAATTTCTTTCAGAATAAGTTGTAGAAATCCAACACTCCATGTGAATCTCACTGAAGTGCATAATACCAAGATATCGCTGTAGTATGAGTACTGAAAAATTCGGTTAAACGGAAGAACTTGCAATCAAGGGTGTTAAAATATCAGAATTTCAAAGGAACACAGGAAAAATACAAAGCAGTTAACGGTATGACTTGTCACCAATCCCTTGTATGTTGTGCTATGATTTACATTTGATACTTCCAAAATTGGAGCTATCACAGAAGGGAAGCATCATAGCAAATAATAAGTGACAAGAAAAACTTTAAATCATGAACAAATATAAGGCAGAAGAGGCATCAATGGGAGAAAAACAAAATCCCATGTCATGTATACAACATCACATACAAAAATCTGAAGCATTCCAGTAATACAGGCAAATATACCAAGGATGCATCGGAGAGTAAGCACTTTCATCCCTACCAGCTTTAAGTAGAGTTATTGGCCTTAAAGTCAGAGTCTCACATAGGTTCGCACATTTGCAGGATGTGCCAAAAGGTCTTCGGTACTAATGAGATCTGCATCATCAGTGGGCATTATATAACATATAAGAAAGGTGCAACCAATATCCAAATCATGCACATAAAACAAAGTTTTGGATCAGATAATTACAATCAAACCAGATAATGATTACAAATGACAAACAGATAGTTCAACTGCCAACCAGGTGTAGAAATTATCATCGTAAATAACCTCAATTTCTGTAGCTATGATATTGCCAGTCATTGAAAAGGGATGACCTGTTTGACTTCTAGCTTTCTTTCATTATTTCCCATTTATAATGGGTCATCAAAATTCAAGTTCCATTAGGCGAGACTCGAGAGTCGGATATTTGCAGATGTATATCAATACAATGGATTAGCAGAGAATGATATAGGTTGCAGTTTGCACATACCATTCATTTGTTGGTTTGTAGGAAGTTGCAACCTCAGCCTGCGTGTGCATGTGAAACCAACTTTTTTTCCAATAAGCATCACAATTCTGTTTTCCTTGCAAATATTTTGGCTATCAATTTTATGCCTCTCCACTAACCAAACTATTTTCGTCTTTGCCAGGAACACTATCAACTTCATTGTTACTACTTTTCATTATCTTGTCTTTGTTAGTTAAGGGCTTATCCTGGGAAGGGTTAACCAATTTCCTGATAAATTTTTTTGATGGAATGACAGAATCGTCCTCTGATCTCCTCTTAGATGAGACTGCGACTTTGGAAGTGCTAGTCTTATCCTTAGGCTGTTCAATCTTCACTTCGGCTGAACCATCTTTCTGCAGGCGGGTAACTTTTTTCGATAAACTCTTATCAGTGGATTTTTCTGAAGTTCCACCATCTTCAGTGAGTTTGCCAGAAGGCTGACTAGCATTTGATTTGTCTAGATCTGTATCAGGAAGCATTGCCCGGTGGCTAAGGCGCAGCTGTCCCTTATCATTTATCTGCAGTGCATGCTAACGTTAGAGTGCAAACAATAAAATTGAAGTGAAACAAATCAACCTTCTATGAAAATGTCATTATTATCTGAACTTAACACTTCACAAAAGAGAGAAGATTATAAAGTTCTCTACAGCATAACCAAAATGTCTTCCATTATATGGTTGTTCTATATGCAAATGGTTCATAGCTCCAACTTTGATTGTGGCAGCTTCTAACATCTCTCTTTTTTTATTTTTTTAACAAAAGAGGATGAGACATCCTCACATAGATGCAAAAGATACAGCCAAGACCTGAAGGGATAAACTATGTAACAACACATGCCAATCCCTTTGAACATCTTATGTAAGTAATCTTGTAACATACACTTGGTATAAGAGATCTTCTGCAAGTTATCTTGCCATTATGGGTTTCACGCAAGGCACGAGAGAGAGAAAATGGAGACCGAGGAGTATGAAACTAACTTTGATTTGATGTAACGTGCTGTGATACAAAAAACAAAGCAATGATCCCAATTTATAATAGTAATTTTAATTAATAAGAAAATAAATCATGAAATGAAAGAATGAAAAAACCAATCTCAAGAGATCATTTAAGATTCTGATATTCTAAGATGTAGTAGGAGATGAGAGCATATCAAGTGCGAGAAGTGATTATGAGAGTAAAAGAAGTAAAATCTTTTGACTTTTTTAAGTGATCATGTGATCTTCACATAATTTTTAATTTTGATCATTCATGTTTTGTGTAACAGTCTAGATTTGCTTCTCTCACATGATTACATCTTATATAAAAGTAAACCTCCCACTTAATATGCCCCCTAATCGCGATATTACTGAATACTTTTTTTTTCTTTTTACCAGATACTTTCTTTATTCATGACGTATAACTAAAGCTATTTACAAGTATCACTCTTGAATACATTTTCACCATTTAGTATAACTCGTTTACTCAAAATGGAAACGAAAATTCCAATTAATAAGTGGGTAATCTCAATGGCTATTGTAAATTTATTTTGTTAGCAACTTATATTGGGTCTAAAACTAGATCAATTACATGTGTAAATTTGGTGAAATAGTCAATGGTATTGATACCTCTGGTTGTATGTTAGTTTGAAAATTTTTAGGGTTTAAAGAAAGCAAAGAGAACATGACAGCACAATACTTTCAAATGATACACTGACTTACTCTACAATAACTATCTAATTATACCACTACTAAAATTGCATAGCGATAGTAATACTCTTTATATTTCCTAACACTAAGCTATCAAAACGAGTGGCAAATTATTTAGTTAACCAGCAATATGGTATTGTCTTGCACATATATGACTCAATAAATGACCCAGCAGAGAGGGCAGAGAAAAAAATACAGGAGGAACAGTTAGACCATGTTAGATCAACATCAAGAAAGGCATAAGCTACTACAAATCTGGGTATCGATTCATTGATAATTTTGAACATTGGAGCTAACAAAATGTAAAATGACACACCTCTATAAGCTTTACATCAATACGGTCTCCCACTTTGAAAGCCTGAAGAAAAATAAGTCAAATATCATCCCACTATTAGTTTAGCATATAATATAGATATATATATTAAGAAAAAGGAATGAAAATGAAACTCTTACATCCTCTGCCTTGGGTAGCCAACCTGAACTGAGTTCACTGATATGGCAAAGTCCCTGCATAAAATGAAAAGAGATGTCCAAATATTAGTTATTAAGATTGGAAACTACACCATTCTATAGTCGCATCACCTTTTTCTTTCATAATTTTGTAAGAGAGTCTTAAGCGAAATCAAGATACTGAAACGCACAAATACATTTTCTAATCACCTTGAGGAAAATATACACAACAAAATAGAGAGCATCAAGTACAAAAAATTTATAAGAAATAAAGTCAAGTAGATCACACAAATATATTGTTTATTAGATAAACCAAACGTTCATGTTCTGAAGCAATCTAACAGTATCTGTCTCTAATAGTTATGCTTTTGGCAACTAGGTGGAAGTGTGTACCTCTCGCCCAGGAGCTATCTCTACAAAAACTCCATATGGAGCTATTGACTTGATTTCACAGTTCCTGAAACAAAGAATTCATTTTTTATAAGGATAAAATGTGTTAAGAAAGATAAGAGGAACAATGAAAAATATTCCATTCATGTAATCAAATTGGAAACCAAAATAATAATGAATATATCAACACCCTCCTCTATATTATCTGTGGACAAGAAATATATTACACTCAAAGCCCATGGAGTATACACCAGAAAAACCATTTCTGTCCAAGCATAACACAAGTAATGTACATAGGGTCCCTTGCAGTAGTTTGAAGCTATATCATTACTTTCCAATTTCTGCCTTTATTCCTTAAGATTTGTTCATTAAAAATATTTTTTTAACTTTTATCATTGAAAATCTTCATTAAGGCAATGCAAGCAGCAGGCCAACAAATGCAGAAAAACAAAGGGATACCTATTTACCTATATATATCACCAATAGTTGGAACCATTGTCAAATTACTAATAATAGCTTTAGACCTCTCCAAACTAGACAAATCTTTTGCAGTTATTTTCACCTGCAAAAGCCACAAAAGTGTTATTCATAGTATACCAATAGACAACTAACACTATAATCACATAAATGTGTTCATATATGCCAGTTGTTCTCGTACAGTGCCATCATCTTCTGTATCGATACCCTCTATTCCAGATTCCTCAATAATGCTCTTCACTTTTTTTCCACCAGAACCAATTATAAGATTTATTCTCTCAGGTTTGACCTATAAAAATACAGGATGTCAGAAAGGAACATTATATGCTGCACATCATAATTTTACGATAAGACCACAGAATGGGACCCCGAGTGATGGCCAATGCAGGGAAAAAGATAAAAAAGACCTTCATTATGTGAATCAAAGGTGCATGCTTGGAAAGCCTTTTAGCTGGAGGCGGTGAGCAATTCATCATTTCACCTAGAATAGGTAACAAACAAAAGGAGGAAGAAAAGACAAACAAACGTAAGACTTCAAAAAATACAAAAAAGAATTTTTACTTTCTACAGAAGTATCTGAGAATAACAACCACCAAGCCTTTTTCAACACCATTAAAATATGAAAGCTCCTACTCATGATATAAGCAATGTTAGAAATAAAGAAAGAATATAATAATATTTTCAATATAATATCATATAATATTCACATCATATCTTAGAATATCAAAGAGTATCTTAGATGACCTCTATTAGGATTGAATTTTATATTTCCTTATATTTCATGACTTGTTTCTTTGTATTTTGTATCACAGTCATGAAACCATCTCCTCCAAATCCTTATACTAATGGGTAGAAATACATAAATGATTTTATATTCTAACACACCATATCACATCAAAATATATTATATCATATTATTTATAGTCTGTATTCTCTTTCTTTCATTCCTATCCAAAACCCACAATCTCAACAAACAAAAAGCAAGACAGGTAATAACTAAGGTATAAACAATTAATTCCAATTCCAATTCATCATTCATTCTCAACACATGTTCAAATTTCTTTTTCCTAAATGCATTTGAATGTTCCAGGCACCCTCTAAGCTGATATCTGAGGTACATAGATTAATACAAATGAGGTGTTGCAGAATAGCAAACAACACAGCTTTTTCTCCAAATGCTCTCTGTCTCTCCTATTTTGAGGGCACCACTCACTCTCCATTTTAGCTGCACTTGCATTATGAATGCAAAGCACTATTTTACACTTAATATTTGGTTGGTATCATAGAACGATGGAAATGCTTAGAGCCGTATTTTATTTTACCTCTAACATACGGAAATAAATTTGAGTTCTACTTCTCTTACAACACGGTTGATCTAGCTTTAAGAGATGTTAATATACTCAACAATCTCAACTTTATCTTCAGTGAAAGACAGCAGTAAAGAAAATGAACAAATGAACAATTTCACTTACTGCACCAAACTTTTTAAACAAACCATTATTACAAACGAAAGTTACATCCCCGTAAAGCAAGTCTTGGTTTTGTTTTATGTTTTAACTTTACCGAGAATATGCTTCCTGCCCTCTCTTGCTTGTACGAGTGCCTCTCTCATGATGGGCAAAGTAATACCTCCAACCTGTAACATTGATGCATTAATAGTTATTAGTGAATGGTATCACATGAAATGTAGATAGAGTTTAATTTCTATACATTGACAATGTAAAGAAACTTTACATTTTCAACTAATATAATTTCACCAAAATAACAAATCATGATGAGTGGTTGTGATAGTATAATTATTTATTTTGATTTGTTATTTTGATGAAATTCTAGTAGACAATGTAAAATTATTTTATAGTATTTGTATATAAAAATTAAATTCAAATAGATATCGAATGATAAAATTCATTTATCTACTTATTTGGAAGGGAAAACAAATATAAAATACAAACAAGTGTGAATTAAATAACAAATGCTTCCAACTCAAATGAAATAAGAAACAAATGAGACAAAAATGATGCAACCATATCAAGTGTTAGAATTAAAATTTTCATACTATTTCACCTTAATGTCCATCTGAAATGCAGTTATGCCATCTTCATTTCCAGCAACCTGCATTATATAGTTGTCAAGACATCATTTTTAGTTTATGATACCAAAATCATATTGATTAAATTTCTATTTACAGGAAAATAAAGTTTATTGAGATGGAGAGCTAGAAATATAAATGTATCAGAAATAAAAAACATAAGAAACCCAAGAGAAATCTTGGAAGCACCTATTCATTCAAAGAAATACGAGAACAAATAGCTAAAACAAATTCAATTCTGTAAATTGAAACCTTGAAATCCATATCTCCAGATGCATCTTCAGCTCCAGTTATGTCAGACAGAATAAGTGGAGTTCCATCACCACCAAATTCCTTAGTGTCCAGTACCATACCCATGGCAATTCCAGCAATAGAGCACTTAATAGGAACCCCAGCATCTTGCAATGCTAAGCAACCTCCACAAACAGAAGCCATGCTATAACAAAAATACAAATTTTGATATGAAAATGGTGTAAAATGAAGAAAATTTTATATTTAGCAAGTCTTAAAGTAGGTAATATAGAAAAGAGAACTACAACAGTCTCATGCAAAACTACAGGGAGAACCGAAGATGGGAGGATATGAAAACCTCCTCCAAAACAGCATACATAGCCCATCAACTGCGAAAAAAGCCATGAGTTTTATACAACAACCAAGCATTCTCCATGCATAGCACTCAACCTGACACTACTGTGCATTTGCTGGTGCCTGTAGGTGACCTAATTCCATGCAATAGTGAGGGAAAAAAATGTAGTTGCATGATAGAGTCAGAGGCTGAATATCAGGATATGGTGAGAGCAACACCTGAACATACACGATTAAAGTAACTACTTCAGCAATTGAAATTGAAATTGGACCAGTCAAACAAATGAAGCTAGTATGTGTTGCAGTAAAAGAGTAAGCCGTTGGTCGTAGCTCAGTTCACATGAATATGCTTAACCGAATCATTTAGTAATTAGATGCTGCCAGAAAAAATAGTTAAAACTGTTGTGAAACTGATTGATTATGCATATAAACATTTTTTCAAAAGGTAGTAATCACTTCATTGTTCCATCTGTTTCACTCAACCTTTGTATTACTTTCCTTCATTTTCTATCATATTGTCACTTGAATTCAGATACTAACATACTATCTACAGCCAAAAATCCCTTCCAACTTGATCCTAATGGCTCCAACCAAGCTTCCCTATCCAATCGTATGGTCTAAATAACTTCAATCATCCAACAGGACACACCCAGCATTCACCAAAACACCAAATAAGGAGTACCGTAGAGAAATGGCAGCGGAACAATGTACAATCGGTGAGGTATAGACTTTTATTATCTTAGCAAGCACCACAGAGTACAGACATCAGGCGAGAGAGCCTTACTTAACCTACAAACTTGCAACATCTCACTAGTGTTAAACTCTGGCAAGAACCAGAGTCTAAATAAAAGACTTAGAGGGAGCGTAAGATTTCCACACTGGTTTATCAAGAAGAAAAATATCCACGTTCAAAGAATAAGTAACTTCTAAGCAAAAGGATTAAGACGAATTCCCTAGAAGGAACCCCCAAACAAAATATTCCCGTTTCCTGATCTTTCAAATTATGGGAAATGAATGTTCCGTGAAAAACTGGTTCTTGGTTAGTATAAAAATGACGACTACCAATTCATTATAAACTAGTATTTGAATACCAGATCGTGCAAGCAGCCTAACACATGATTTCATTCAATCTTCCCTGTTTCCTTAAGAAATTTGAAAGACATACAATTAAAAATAAAAACTAACCTTGATGAGCCATTGCTTTCTGTTATAGTACTCTCAACACGTATAGTGTAAGGGAAATCATCCTCCGAAGGCAAAATTGGTTCAAGGGATCTCTCAGCAAGCATCCCATGGCCAATTTCTCTTCTACTTGGCGCACCAATTCGGCCAACTTCCCCAACGGAAGAAGGAGGAAATGAATACTGCAAATTTAATTTAGTTACACCAAGCTGCAGTGTGAAAAATTTAAGAAGCAAGACACGTGCTTATAGATCCCAAAATTTTTCTTAGCAGACAAACAAACACAAACACAAACACACACATGTATATAAATAGGAGGAAAATGGTAGATACACAAGCAGAATATGTATTAAAACAAATATCACCATGATCACTCAACTAAAACATTAATATAAAAGCACAAATATGGGCAAGGGAAAGCTAGTACTTTTGTTGCCAGTTTAGCTTTAATGGCTAATGAACCATACAAGATGTTAGAAGAAAACAAAAATGTGGATTAGTTTCTAAACTGGATTTTGAGAAAATCTATGATTTCATAGGTTGATTTTGTAAATAAATCATAATGAAAAATGCTAAATGATATTAAAATGAAGATAAAAAAATATTTTCATAACATATATAACAAACATACAATAAACAAAATGATTCTCCTTCATTAAAGAAATCAATCGTGTTAGAGTATATTAAGGTTTTTAGTCATGGGTTTGAACTTCTACTAATAGCAGTAGTCCCAGACCAAATTAATAATATAAAAGGGTTCACTGGGCTATGGGAATAGAGGAACATCTTATTATTAATATCATCATATAGTAGTAATTGCTGGATATTTTTCCCTCTAAATTTTTGTTTTATTTTCTTCCCCTCTTTTCATCTTAGAAACCATTTAAAACAGTAAGTTAGCAGCAACTAAGGACTGGCCGTTATTATTCTAGACATTATTCCTTTACTTTCTGCATCTCCTATCATCTATTGGGTTTTTATCTTGGCTCTTGGCATCTCTAGTTCTAATTCACTGGCTCAGCCAGAGAGCAGTCCAGTCAAGTTCTTCAAAGATTGCTCACAATAGATGACAACAACTACTATAAGAGGAGATAAAAGTAGTCAAGTTCTGGAAAAGACCTGAAGATAGAACCTCTTGAATTCATCAAAATCCATAAGATTGTCTATTCTTTGTGCCATTTGCTTATCTCCGAGTGTAACAACAGCCAGTGACTGTCCAACAGACAAAGCAGAACAAGTCAGAAATAGTGGCAGCCATATATCACTCAAGTTATATATCACCAAAAAACTACTGCCCAACAGACAAAGCAGAACAAATCAGAAATAGTGGCAGTCATATATCACTCACGTGATGTATCACCAAAAAAACACAAAGACAAACTCTAAATAAAATACGGCAATAATAAAACTATTTTTGCAACCATTAGACGTCCATATTAAGCTAATTTGCCAAAAAGGGGCAACATGTAAGGCTTTTGATCAGACTCAGGATTGTAAATATTGACATGGTTCAGAGTAACATCTTTGATAGTATTTTCTCTTGTTTGTTTTTATTCTTGTAAAGAGGATCTCTTGTCCTTTGTTATTGTAAACTTCTTATCTTCATCTCAATAAAATTCTTCTCTTATCCCAATAAATAAATAAATAAATGAAATGGAAAAAAACATATTTCTACTAATAGAAGAGAAATTAAACGGGAAAAAAAAAGACACATATTTCTAGCACTCCTGAAGAACAATTTGGAAAAGTAAAGCTGTTCCTATGGTAGCTATCTTCATTTGGACAAGTAGTGGCTTACAAACAAGTATAAATTCAGGATCAAGTAGTGCTCTAGTAAACATAAACATACTGTAAGACAAACAGTCTACTGTTGCATTGTCAACAAGCCTGTGAAAATTGAATTCCTTCCTTCTAACGTTTGGTATAAAGTGAGTAATGCAATATGCAGCTCTAGTTTCCAATTTCTAGATTATATAAGGTGAGGAGAATAGCGTTAAAGGACCAAAGAAATTTTCTATTATTTGTTATTTATTTTTTATCTTTAATGGTAACAGGGTAAGGAGGATCCCTCATCCTCGTCCTTTTTAGTCATAAACTTATAATCATTCTTTCTCCCTTTCAATAAAACTATTTTTTAAAGAGAAAGAAACTTATTAATGAGAAAGAAAATAATACAAAGAGAGGGCATAAGGAATTCACATAGGAGGAAAGCACAAAAGAAAACATGTAGGTCCAAAAAGATTGAGCCACTTGAGCTATAAACTGGTCCGATAATGTGCTGTCAACATATCACAAATATTGTCTAAAGATGAAGTTCCCTTAGAAACTCCAACATTCCTTTAAAGCCAAAGACACAGCAAAAATTGAACAACGCAAAACTCGTTTCTGGAACACAACGTAGTTTTAACAAAGATAAACTAATGTAGGTCCCAACGGGAAGCTCAATTCTCTTCAAAAGACTTCATAGATTTGCTCCCAAAAAAGTTGCAGTAGAACATTGCAAAAATCGATGATATACAGTTTCCAAGTTAGAACAGCATAAAACACACATAACAGGAGGCAAAGCAGCTAGAGTCCTATGCTACTGTAGCACTTCATTAGTTTCAATCTTACTAAGAATAGTAGCTGAAACAAACAGTTGACTTTAGGGGGAGACATAGTCATGAACAGAAAATAAGACTCACAAGAAAACAACAAAATAAAAGAAGACAAAACTCCCAATTTGATCTCTCTTAAATTTTAAGTCGAGCAAATTGATCTCTCTAGGAAAAATCGGATAAATTGGTCCCTCTATTAAAAAAAAAAAAAAACCAAAGAAGTCTCTGCCAATTTTAAAATAAGATAAATCAGTCCCCTCTGTACAAGAATATAAAGGCATCACTACTTATCATGAGGCACATTTGACTGCACAAGAATATAAAGGCATCACTACTTATCATAAGAGCATAATTTTGTAGATAAAACTACTTGGCTTAAACCTGTGTCTCGCCTCTCGTAAAAAGAGCACTTCCATGTGCTCTGGGTAGTAGGCCACATCTTGAGTGGATTGGACGTATTCCGTTTGGTGTTCGCCCATCACTTCTTCTTCCCCCCTATCACATGCACGGAATCAAATTAGCAAACACGGATTTGGTAACCCACCATGCAACGAAGTTTCGAATGAGTGCAATATTATTGGCACTAGCAAATTTACACGAAATTCTCAACATAAAATTTACAAATGTTGTCAAGGACCAATCCAACCCAAAAAGATTAAGCTTTTAAAAAGGACACCTGAATTGTTTTACAACACTACAGATTAGTGCATCTTTCAGAAACTTGATTATTTCCCAAAAACAGCTTCCTTAAAAAAGTTGTTCTCAGTATAATCTCACAAGTTTGATAAACACAGATAAAATTGAGTGTAATCTTCACCATTGTTATTTATACACGAGACAACATTTTTTCATAAAGCATCATATATGAAACTTCTGATTACAAGCAGAAGTTGATCTAGTATTTTTATTAATTATGAAACTTCTGATTACAAGCAGAAGTTGATCTGGTATTTTTATTAATTAATCCTAATGTTTGTTTGGATGTGAAGAGAAAATGAGAGGACAAAAATGGAAAGAAAAAGAAATGGACAAAAGTATGCTTTCACCCCTATTGTTTGGATGAAGAGAAAATGATAAAAAAGAATGTAAAGAGTATATAAAATAACATATCTATCCTTATCATAAAAAAATATATATGATTTACTTTTTCAATAGTTTTCATAAATTGCATAAATAAATATTTTATGATAAATATTAATTAAAATATTTATTAATATATAAATTGTACAATTTATTTTCAATTATTTACTCAAGGGCAGGCCAGTGCACTAGACTCCCACTAGGTGGGATCTAGGGAGAATAGATATACGAAGCCTTACCCCTGCTTTGCAAGGAGACTATTTCTAGGATTTGAGCCATTGACCTTCAGGTTAAAAGGCAACAACCTTATCGTTGCTTCGAAACTCACCCTCATTTTCAATTTATTTACTTAAATACAAATTTAATTTATGATTTTTTTTATATAAAAACTATATAATTTTAATTTTTTATATAATTTTTTCAAAAAATAAAAGAAGTTTTAGTTTTTCCTCAAATTTTTCATCAAATGTAATTCTTTTTTCTAAACTTTTTAGTGACAAGGTGCAGTAAAACTCTTCTCATTAGTGCAGTGGCATACTTGTCTTTTTTGTGGTTTTCTCTCATTCTCATGTTTTCTTGGATATGATGGAGAGAAAATATTTCATGTGGGCCCGGCATGTTTTTTTTCCTCTCCTCTTGATTTTCTATCCTAAACCAAACAGAAGAGAACACAAGATTCTCCTCATTTTCTCTCCCATAGTTTTCTTTCCGCCCATTTTATTTATGCTATTCCAAACAAGGAGTAAGTATCAAATATTATATAATATAAACAAATCACTTGATGTAGTAATGTACCATATATGAGCAATTTTTTTTCCATACAATGCGAACAAAACACTACATTAAAATTACTTTTACATTAATTAATTTTATATTAATACATCCAAACATAAAATTGATTTTCACATGATCAATTATAAAGAGAATTGATTATGCTAATAATTTATTATTTAAAATAATTTTGAATATAATAATAATTGATTATACTAATCCAAATACACCCTTATAGGGTGTGCCCAAGTTAATTTCTAAAAAGCTTTTGTGCCCAAGTTATATTTCTCACAGAACATTTGGCCTAGGTCCACCAAGACAGAAAATAAATCACACTTATTTAACAATGTTTTAGTTCTCTTTTTCTTTTATGGGTATATAGTTACCATAATTATTTAATTACAATTGTTCATACCTCTACAATGCGCCTCCTTAAAAACTTGGATGAAACTTCTTTAAAAACCAACTTCACATCTACCTCAGCAAACTGCACGAAGAAACAATACATATATGTTAAATAGGAAAAGAAAATTAATTCAGAGAACATCAAAACAAGAGGACAGGGCTACATCTGTACATCAATCAAGAAGTCCCAAGATCTGAGTGAGAAAGTAAAGTTATAAACAATTAAAATACCAGAAAATAAACCAGAGAGATCATAATGGCCACTACAAGCAAAAGATTGACCCACGATAGGATACTTCATGGACAAAAGGGAAGAAGAAACATGAACTACTCACTTAAAGCACATCCCTCATTAGACTTGGTACTTGGATCATGGTAGGGGATACAAGAAGACATTTTATTAGCAAGAGAGAAAATATTACTAGAAAGAAGGTAAGATATCCTCAAAACAAAGCCAAAGAGGCTCAATAAAGTAACTACCAAACCAATATATCTACATCTCGCAACAGTTATTGTCTTAAAACAACCCTGAGTGGAGCACCAAAAGAGGATATGTAAATATTGCTAGCACAATACTAACAATCCAGGAATTGTGTTTGGCATGTTTGAAAGCTCAGCATTATATCATACATCTGGCACACTGTGGAAAATGAATTGGATAGATTCTAAGACATGCCTCAAACTAGGATTGCTGATGCCTGATGCCGGAGAAAGGGCATCCTTGTGGACCCTCTTGGCAGTGGCTAGGCTTTTACAGCAATGCATGACCAGTTGAGTGGTTCTCAAAAAAAAAAAACACAATTATGCAATCATTTCATAGGAAAATCCAACAAATAAAACTACATTTTTCTTGTTCATGAAGTTATCCTACATCCCAAATTTTTGCTTGCACTGATTCACAATCTTCCCTGTGACAGCTGCTGTAACATGTTCCCATCTGCAAAGTTTCCTTGGGAAAAACTACAAATAGAAAGGAAAACAGAGGGGCTAGAGACAAGATGGAGAGAAAGAGAAAGAAAATAGCTCATTTCATTTGAGCTACCAAGTTCATTTGCCGAGTCAGGACTAGAAATGCCCACAAAAAGTAGCCATTGGGGAAAACAACACTGATCCTAAGATCCCAATATATGTATCACTTTATAATCCAAGAAACTAAAATAATAGAAGTGTAGGGTAGTACTTACTAAACGAGTTGGTTTGCATGGAGTTGGCTTTATATGAACATCACCTTCATCAATTTCACCATCAACAATAACTTCCTCATCTTCATCCTCCTCCTCAAGAATATCTGCAATGGTTTCAGCATTACTTCTTGATGTTGCATCATTACTGACAAACCCACTTTCTGTAAGTATCTTCAGAACCCTTTCTTCTAATGTAGAAAGAGCTTTCCTTCTTGGTATTTTGTTTCTAATCTGAAGAACTTTTACCAACTCATCCCCAGCAATTTCCTGCACATTACCATTAACTTATGTTTCTATCCTGATCACCATACTCAATTAAAAGTATTTAATAGTCTTCAATCATTTCATTTAACAAAATATTTGATCAACTTAATGCACATCTTCCTCTCATACAAAAACAAACAAGTTTGGTTCTCTCTTCACATTTCCTTCACACCATAAGAAACACGCATCTAAAAAAATTTACTTGAACAATAAAAGGAATGGAATACAAGAGCAGAACACAAGCTATCTTCCTAAAGGAAACTATAAAACACAACCAAGATAATAAGATATACATATTAATCTAGGAACCATGACTGCATGAACAAAAATTACAGACGTTCTAGCCAGACCACAAGGTTTCAGTATACTACACAAGCTGATAGCTCACAATCCACCTGGCTCAACAGAAGTTAGTACACTTTAAGTTCAATTAGAGAGCAGCTACATTCTGATTTAGTTACTGCTATACTGGCTGGTATGTGTACATGAAATGTACCATACACAGTAGAAATCATAATGGAAAGTTATCATATTCATTGCTTCTCATTTCTCACTGATTTCTCCGAACTTTCACTAAGTTTCAATCACATTCTCACTAGATTCAAAAACTCAATATGGCATCTAGAGCAGAAAATCATTTCCCAATTGCCCCTAATGGCTCCACCTGTGCTTCCCCACCCCATCTTCCACATACATTACCATTATTGAAATTTCAGCAAAAGCTGCCGAATTTTTCCTCAATCTGAGACCTATATCACTGCTTGGTTGCTTCTGTTTGGCCTATTATTCACTACTGGCATAGCCTTTTCCCTAAGTAGATCTGATAGAATATCTCCATAATATCTTCAATGTATCTTAGAATATCTTAGATTTTCACAATATATTGCAGAGAACTCGGGTTTGTGGTTGTACTAGTAGTACTACATTACAGGGTGTTGATCTACTCTATTGCTTCGCAGATTTGTTTTCTGTTTGCCTGCCGCGTGCTCTGGTTTCAACTTTGTGCTAAAACCTGCGCAGTTTACAAATGCTGTCACCTAAAACAATCTAACAGATTTATGTATTTTTCTTGTCCTATACATTTATATTCTATATGCTTGCTTTTGCATCCGTTCCAAAATTTGTGTACATTTTTCACAGTTTTTGTACTTAGCATTAATATAAGTAAAATAATAAAACCGTTTGTTAGTTACTGCATGGGTTAATTAATTAACAAATAATATCAGTTACAGTTGAAATTTTACAATACTCTATTTTTCACTCACAGTAATAGTGGCATCAATGAATAAAAGAAATGTGCAAATACAGACCATCAATAACTTTGTTGTATGTTTCTAGTTTTAATTACTAGCACCTAACTTCAGTGAGGTGTGGCCTTTTGGCACCTCTCACCTAAGAGTTAAATCCCTAGGCGTCTTAAGAATGCCTTGTGCATTAGACTACCTTGCAAGTTCTTGACATAATTACTACTTTAGCTAGGTAGTAGAGCTTTGTATTATGTACATATCAAATTAATATTAATCATATGATTATAGAGAGCCTCCTTTCTATTCCTCCTTCCCTACCAAAACCCTCAAGTTTCAATGGTTCCTTCTAGTTCTAGGAACTTCTCAGTTCTCCACTTAGCTTAGATGTAGCTTTATTCTGAGCGTTCTTGTGTGTTCCCATATGATCAGCTTGCCACACTTTGGTTGCTGTTTCACCTGTGTTTGGCTACTATTCCAGCATGGAATACCATGTTATGGTTGCTGTATGTTGTTGGCTTGGTTTTGGTTGTTTAGCTGGGTTATCTTATCCAAGCCAAGTTCTATCACAAAATCAATAGTATTATCCAATTAGTGCCCTTGTCCAAACAAAAGAAACGAATTTGAAGAAATATGGGAACAGCTGAGGAGAGAATAACATCTCACACACACTGACACAACAACAGATCAGGGCTATTTCAAAAATTTGTCAACCAAAGAAATAACAGAAACTGATGTAGTATTGTAAAGGGCATACTTCAATATATTTATAAAGCTCAGGAGGAGGTAACTTGATTGCATCAAACATCTTTGGTTTCCCACACTTCTTAACCAAAGCTTCTACTTCATTACAGATTGCTTGCACTGCATCCTGATATTAGACAAAAGGCAAAAGATTATGCATTGACAATTACAAAATAGATATGTTCTATTTATTTTTATAAAAGAACAAGTTATTAGATAAAGCAGAAGAAAGATGTACCCAATGATTGGAGGATAAAAAAGCCCCAACAAAGAAAACCAGAAAAAGAAAAACATACAGAAAGTAAGGAAACTCCAATAAAACTAGTCATCAATCACCATTGAAGAGCACTCCAATCCCTTTGCATATCTGAAATCCTTATGCACTTAGATTTAGATAGATCAAGTGATGAGCACCAAAAAGATACCATGACAAGCACTCAATCCCATAACAAATTCACAAGTGACGAAACATCATTTAAGATAAGAACATCCCTTTCCAAGCATACCCCTCAAAGAAAGAAAATGACACATAATGGATGAGGATATCAACAAAGTAAAGCATGCTAATCCCTCTATAACTAAAACTAAATCCCTTAGGGAGACAAGTGACTCACTTTTGTCATGGATGGCCCCTTTTTTGTGAACATTTCAAATACAAAACAGCATAATTGCCAAAGAAAAAGTGAATTGAAGGCTATGATAATTTAAAAAGATGAATGCAGAATGAAGGGGTCTTGAGAGATGCCTCAAAATAATTTAACTAACATTGGTACATTAAAGAAGACAAGGATAAACTCCTGCAAAGACAACTTGCTTTCTGCGATCTGTACTAAGCAGCTATAAATTAACAAATCTTCCATTAAGCAAAGCCAATATATTTAATATCACATCCACATCCATATGTCTACAAGAGAGGAAAGAAAATCTATCAAATGTTCAAATAAACAGGAAGCATGCCTACGTACTAATAGAAACTAACAACCTGACCAACTTCTACAGCTTTGAGTAACTTCTCTTCCGGAAGAAAATTGCTATAGCCCTGCAATAAAAATTTATACTAGCTCAGCCAATATGGAACTAGAACCATAAGAGTCTCAAGATTAAAAGATATTATTCTGGAATGATATATGATTCCATGGACATTATTTATACTAACACTAATGCAAATTCCACATCTCCATCAACTTTTCTTTAACATAGCTGAGATTATTTACTGACATTTCTTTGTTTTCAAAATACTGAAAACTACAAGAGTAGGGAACCATAGGAATCTATGGCCCCTGCTAACAAATGCTACTATAAAGAAATTTAACAGCTGGGATTACATGAACTTGATGTTAAAAAGGATTATAAACACGATAACTAAGTTTCTGATATATGATTTTCATGATATAGAACTTCCTTTTATATTTCTGTGCAGGAATGATTGTACTTCAAAACTAAAGGTCCTAGTCCAAATGAATTGATCCAAAACAAAATAGTACTTAGATAAGGGGAATTCACAACAGAGAATAGGTATCCTAGACTGAAAGGGAATATGAAAATAACTTAATATTATTTTTAACTGATAGTTAATCTGTACAGGGAATTCACATTTAGAATATATAGACATTTGACAATTATTACCAAATAATTGGACAATATTGTTTGATACTAGGGGCTAATACAAGTAACATATCCATTCAAATAAATAATAATATGAAAATAAATCTATACACAATAATATACAATAAAATATAATATATCAACATCCTAGAAAAATTAAATTAAATGCTAATGGAAAACAAAAATGAAAACCCCCCATAGCACTCCCCAAAAACAAACACATATAAATGAGAAAACAAAAAAGGAACCACAACAACTACCCCAAAAAACCCTCATAAGAAACACCTCAACCTTAGCAAAACACCGGCAACAAAAGGGCAAAAAGTAAAATAAAATAATCATAAAACAGCACTCCCTTTATCCTTCACAGTTTAAAAAGAGGACCTACTCTTTTTAATAAAAAATAAATGTTATTAGAAGAGAAGGAAACAGTACAATAGAGGATGAGGCATCCTCACCCAAAAACAATAAACAATTAAAAAAAGCCAAAATAATTAAGCTAAATCCTAAGAGGATATGTCATGCAACAACGATTGCCAATACAAAGCGAATCCCTTTGTATGTCAGACAACACCCCATAAAATAAACCATGAGCAAAGCACCAAAGGAAAACCAAAATGGTAATCCCGTCCCATATAAAGGTTACAGTTTGAAAAGGAATCCTACCCCAAAGAAGAACATAATAGAAATTACTTCCCCATCCAATGCCCCTTCACTCAACTTTTCAATTGATGGACAAGTCTGAATTCCCTTCAACTACATCAAATGAGTCCCCTCCGAATACTATTCTTGTCCTCTATTGCATCTCAGCAACCTATACATGAGCCATAGTTACACTACAAATTGTGGTTGAAAAAGCTTTCACTCCTTGAAGTTTCCATTGAAGTCAACGGCAACTTTTTGTGAACTATTTGTCAATCAAGATTTGCCCGAAGACCATTTTGAAACAAAAACCAAAGGTTTCCTTAACCTTGTTGCTTTCTTGTCCAAAAAGCTCCTCCATTAGTGCAAGTTACCATCAAAGTCAAAACTCCCTGTCTGAACATTCTGCTCATCATGAATAGCCCTCAATTCATCCAAAAGCTGTACTACAAATTTCTGCTAGAAGAATCAATATAATCTTCATCACATTTGGTGCCTCCAAAAGAAGAATAATACTCAACCTCTTTAGTGGAAATTAAATCTTTAATTAGGCGGGTATTATTTTAAATTAATGGAATGCACTTTGTCTAACACAACAGTAGAGACAAAATTCTAGCAACCTCCCCAACAGCAGAAAAAGCTTCGGCATCCATCCCTTTGCTGTCAGAAATGTAAATGCTGTCAGCCTACTTTGGGAAATAAGATGAATTTCAGCATTGTCCGCATCACCAGACATGGTTCAACTTGAAAAAGAAACTTGAAGAAAGACTAGGAATTATAGAAGTGAAGTAATTCTATCTCACAATTTTTATTTTTTTTTGGGTATAGAGAAAGATGCAATTTATAGGTACATTGCAAGAACCACCTAATAAATGTATAAGATACTAACTTACCTAACCATATCTATCATAATAAATGACATATCTATCATAATAAATGATAAAGACAAAAAAAACATAAATGTATGATATATTTCAACATACTTACCTAACATATCTTTCATAATAAATGTCATATCTATCATAATAAATGATAAAAACAAAAAACAAAAATGTATGTTATATTTCAACAGTTGAGCCTTTTTTTTTTCTGAATATTGAAGAGCATTTGCAACTATTTTCTTCAAAACCAAGTCTTCTTTCTTGGAATTGAGTCTACTAGTGTGGATGAGCTAACACACTTTTTTTTGGCCTTTCTTGGAGCCCAGTCTCTCAAAAGCTAGAACCGATTGACCAGTGTTAGACATTAATTTAGGCAACAATCCCTATGTGATGGTATTAGTCAACAAATTGCTCTGAATAGGATGCACAGGCCTTAAACGCCTAACAAGCAATAAAATCCTAAGATCATGCTGATCATCACTTTTCAAATTTAAAACAAGCAAAAGAAATTCCTAATATTCCCCCCTCCCCCCCGGCCTGTGTGCCCCGTGGGGGGTCTTTTCTTGTGGGTTTTGGAGGATTCCTTAAACACACTTTTTGTGATTCTTTCCCCTTGTTTCAATAAAATGTTTTTCTACCAAAGAAAAATGTTAGATATAAAACCATTTATGTACATCTATCAATAATTTAAGCTTTTGAGAGAGTTAGTACATGACTTGGTATTATAGCCTTTATGAACTAGTGGTGGTTTAGAGTTTGAATCCTATTACCCCCCATTCTTCTAAATAGAAGTTGAACTTCAGCACAAAGTAAGGTATGCCCATGCATTTCTACACTTCGTGTCCAATGGGCTCTTGCGTGAAAGAGAGTGCAAGACAACCACTTATATGTCTCCATCAACAGCTTCAGCTTTGGGCCGAGTAAAAACCCCTTATTATTATGCCAATCAGGCATTTAACCCAGGTCAACATGCTTCAAATGTAACAATCATCTAGTTAAATCTCAGCAATTTAAAAACTGTATCTTTGTGGTTTTCACCACTTTTGTAGCACTAAGCCAAGGCATACACTTTCCAATTGTACTTGCTATCATTATAGAGGTGTTAAGCAAAGTAGCTTGCTCCAAAAGATCTCTCAATTGGCTTTTGGCTTCCCTAGAAGGTGATTAACTTTGCATTTTTCATGTTCAGATTGAGGATTTTAGATAGCAGAGGAAGAAAAGAGAAAATAACAACTCTAGATAATATGAAAATATATTGATATTATTGTATTGGGTAATACATAAAGATAATCCTATTTATAAACCAAAGATAAAATATAAACATAATGATAAAATCAACCTAAATGAATCTAAACTATGATATGAAATATTCTAAGATATAATAGAGATATTGCTAGGTATTTCCTTATTTCTAACATTCCCCCTCAAACTAAAGCTTACTAACCTTTAAACTTGTTATAATTAAACCCTTCAAATATAAACCAACCCCTATTGAAGACTAGCTAGGCAACTCAAGGATGCTAGATACGTTTGAAAAAGATAACACAAGGCAGCTAGAATCATTGTTGTCAAGAGCGCACACTTGAGCATAGGAGCAGAGTCCTATGAACCCACAGCGGCTCTCCATGCTCATTCCTGGTGGCTGGCACTGTTTTGAGGGTCAACGGCGGGGGGTCGTGCTAGAGCATAGGAGCGCTAGGAGCGGTCACTTCTTGTGCTCTGTGCGCTCCACTTGGGTCCGACATTTTGTAGCCCGACCCAGCCCAAATTTGTGAAAAACGGCCCTAGACGAAGCATACCTCACAAGCGGCCTAGCTACCTTAATTCAATCCCTCAATCTCTCTAACTTGCTCTTTTCTCTTGCTAACCTCGACCAATTCACCTCACTAGAGCTGCCACCGGTTATTGCAACACCTCTGACCGTCGCATCTCCACTGATTGCCCGCCATTTGTGTATGTCTTCTCCTTTCGGGTTGCGCTGCTGTCTGCACCACCCCTTCCCTAAAGTTCTCTCTGGGCTCTTAGGTCTTCGACTCAAGATCATGGTTCTCATCTCTCTTGCCGTTTCTGCCTTCTCATTTGGGGATTGTTGGTAAGTGAATGAGGTTGGTTTTGTTTGAGTATGGGTTTATTTTGGGTTTTTTTCTTTTTGGGTGCAGTTTTTTTGGTTTTTATTGAGTGTACTGTGCTGAGACTGCTGGCTAAGCGGGTTTTTTATTTTAATGTGTTACATTTTTGTGTTGTGTTATATTTGGTGTGGGTGAGTGTCGATATTTTGTTGTCCACATTTTTTAACCAAAAAAGAAGATAATAGGGCTAATCAGGATAAAAGATTAATAGTAGATCAGGAACAACATATGGAATTTCTTTAGAGTTTGGTTACTTGATCAATTCACTTACCTCTATTATGTTAATATTAATCACTACTGTTGGCATTTTGGTTCTTATTTATAGTGATAATTATATGTCTCATGATCAAGGATATTTGAGATTTTTTGTTTATATGAGTTTTTTTAATACTTCAATGTTGGGATTAGTTACTAGTTCTAATTTGATACAAATTTATATTTTTTGGGAATTGGTTGGAATGTGCTCTTATCTATTAATTGGTTTTTGGTTCACACGTCCTATTGCAGCAAATGCTTGTCAAAAGCCTTCAACAATTGAAAAATTAGAGATCCAAAGAAGCCATCACATCGTATCACCAGCATGACTGAGTGAAAGAAAAATATCACTATAGGTATGATTCACAATAGGAGGTTGGTAGATAGCACAACCTAATATTCATCATTCACAGCCATGGGTCACAAGAAACCAGTTGCACTGTTGCACAAATAAGGGAAAATATCAAAAATAAGAAAAGCTGACATTGACAAAGTACATGGATGCAAAATTTGAGGCCAGATCCAGGAAGAGAACAGCAAGGAGAGTTCAGCGATGGATGTCGCGGCCAGATATTCCACCAGACATGCCGCCACGGGCAGCGAGTGGTTGTCATGCAGGAAAAAGGGGACGCCGGTGGGGGCGTGAGAAAGGGTACCTTCGAGCACCAATTGCAAGGTTGGGCCACACGAGGAGGCAATTCTAATGGTGAGGCTGGCCCGTCGAAACCGTTGCTGGGAAAACCAGGTGGCGGCGGAGGAAGGTGGCAGACTTAGGGTTTGAGTTGCTGGAATTGACGACATAGCAAAGAATAGGGTCGCAACTGGAAGGAGGACATGGTTGGCCAGAAAATAGTGGACAGCAGTGGTAGGCAGCAGCAGAAAGGTGTTGGAGGCTGCAAAAGTGACAACACAGCTGAAAAGGGGCCAAAAAACTGGAAAAAGAAAATTACAGGTTCCTATTATTTTATCTTAATTTTTGTAGGAACTTGGCGGCTGAAAAGAGCGCTACGGGTCACAAAAGATAGTACCGCTCCGATACCATGTTGAAAAAGTAAGGGTTCTAAACAGTGGAGGAAGAAAAGAGAGAATAGCAACTCTAGATAATATGACAATGTATTGATATTATGGTATTATGTAATACACTGAGGTAAACCTATTTACAAGTCAAAGATAAAATCTAAACATAATGATAAAATCAACCTAAATCAATCTAAGATATGATATGAAATATTATAAGATATAATATTTCCATATTTCTAACATTTCATTTGGTCTGAATTGATTATAACCTACTTTTGTTTTGTGTCAAGTTGACAGAGGACAATTACAACTATGAATTGCTTCCAAATTCCAATCTAAGAATAAATAATTATATCACAAATTGACAAGCTTGCTGCAACGGCATGAATGAAGATAATTGGCATTCTTGTATCTGTATTCAGGTGTCAAAGTCTGCCAAGCCAGTTTCTTATATTTATTTGCCACTCGGCTCTTCCTGAGTTAGTGATACAAATTTTCAAAGTAACTCAGAAGATGGAAAAAAAAAAAAAAAACGCACACACACACACACACACACTAATACTATAAAGCAGATGGATATATAGGATTTTATTTCTTGGAGATCTTATAGGCTCAAGCTTCTATATCCCAAAAATTTAGGCACATATACACGAATAATCTTCTTTAGAATGACAAAGTTACAAATGATTATTTTTCCAGCTTCTGCTCTACTGGCATATTCCTAATATGTTATTGTTTACAAGCAAAGATAATGCCTTACCTCAATCATCAATATGGCACTATCTGTACCAGCCAGCACAAGGTCCAACTCAGACTTTTCCATCTCCTTGGTTGTAGGATTTACTATATACCTATCACCCACAAGACCAATTCGAACTCCAGCAACTGCTTTTGACGTTGGCACTTCTGAAAGTGCGCTGTGGAAATTAAATGATTACGATTAATGAAGTGTGCTTAAGGGCATGTGTCAGATAGCATCATGCATGTCACTTAAATAACTCAGACCTAACTTAGATATGTGTCTGCAAGTGTGTTTGGGTCTCAGAGAGCACCATGCATCTGCACTTGATTTTCATGTGCTCTATCAAATACCTTATCATCTTATCCTCCTTTCTTCTTTGGACTTATTTCCTCTTTTTAATGAACTCTCTTTTATATTGTTGGGTTAACAAAAGTTTAAAAAGCATTCTTCTTTAACATTTATAAAGAAAAAGATAGCATCATGCATGGGGTCTAGATGCTTCAGGGCTGGCAGCAAAATAAAATGACCAACTTACACTGCTATGCCAGCTGCAGTGACCGCCAAGGAATCAGGCGAGTGCAATCCATCATAACTTAAAACCTGAAAGCATAAATTTACAGCAGACAATAGCATGTGACTGAAGGAATGTGCAGCCATTTTAATCCACAAAAACCAAAGCACGGTATATTAATCATTTGAATTAGTATAGCAAAGGAACGAAATTGACGTTGTTAACTGACAAAGAACAAAGAGGGTGCTGGCAAGAGTAATCTCACATTGGCTGGTAAGGCTTACAGTCACATGGCATATTCAGCATAAACTAGCCCATAGCACCAACCAATTTACTGGTAGTAAAACATCTATTACAATTATAATATTCAAATATTTCAGTATTCAATAGCATCTATGATGAAGGCCAACAAAAAAAGTGATAAATCATATTAAGCAGTTTCCTGCAATGTAGAGCTGGCTAAAAGGATCAAATGAAGTCATTGTGTCCTATGATTAACCATGTATATAGACAAACCAATTAAGTCCTTCTTAGTGGCTTCTTCTATAGTTAGTCCTAGTCTCCCTACACCTCTAACCATTGAGCTACCATCTATCCAATCTGCTCATGTTATTGGAGCTTCTACGGATCTTACCCTCACATGACCAAACCACCTAAGGAAAAATTTAACCATTTTGTCCACAATAGGCGCTACCCCAACGCTCTTTCTAATGCAATCATTCCTAACTCATCCAATATAACATTCTCATTTATGCAACATTGAACTTTTGGTGTTTTTATCACCTAACATTCCATTCCACACAATATCGCACATCCCACAATTACTATCTTCTATATTTATAAAAAATGGTTGATAGAAGTTTAATTTGACAAATAAGCATTTTTAATAAATTTCAAAAGTATTCTTGTTAAACTAATTGTAAGCTAATTAATAAGGTTTTTCTCATAAAATAATAAAATATGAAGCATATAAATTTCTAATTGTAGGGCAATGCTTATGATACTATTTAAAATTATATTACTTATTTCAAGATATCAAAGACTGACGTCAATTTGAATGATAATAACTAATCGTTGTCAAATAATTTATTTGAATGTTCACTTACTTATCTATCATATTGTTAGTTTTTTTTTTTTTTATATTTTGTCATATAACTATTGGCATATCTTTTATGATCGGTTCAATCCCAGTTCAATAAAACTGAACCATCAACCAATGAACTTTAAATGCTTAGGAGAGGGACCAAAAGAAGCAGACACATTAAAAGGGAAATTACAAGGACCATACCCAAGACAATATCTGAGTTTCATGGTAGAAGCCCTTAGGCATAGTAGGACGCAGAGGCCTATCAATCAATCTACAAATAAGAACCTGCAAGCAATAGATGACATTCTAAAAATAAGTAAAAGAATTTTAAAACAGAAACAAAAATCAAACCTTTTTTACAGACAGGGAGCATTTATTCAAATAACGTTGCTTCTTTTGTCCTAAAACATGAGCTACTGCCATTTCATGAAAATTGCAAATACCAACAAGAAGACAATAACTACAAAAAAATGAATTGATCAAATATGCTTAGACACTTCACAACCAACAAATTCTAGTTTGTAACTTCTGGAATTGACTTTAGAGACCCATAAGTTCAAGCTAAAAAGTAATCAAACCACACATTTGCTCTACAAATGAAAAATGTCACGGGCTCAGTTGGTTTGTGAGTAGCATCTTACATAAATGACCGAGTTTCTTCCATCAACTGCATGGATTCTTACATACCTTTCATTATTTGTCTAACATTTAAACTCTATGAGTATGTTTGGATGGGGAGTAAAAAAAGGGGTAAATTTTCCATGAATGAGATTCATGTGTAATTTTACATATAGAGCTAATTCATGAAAATTTACCCCCTATTTTTACTCCCTAACCAAACATACCCTAAGTCAACATTCACAAACTCTTGAATAGCAAACACTACAAACATTTATTCAAGTTTTTCATCTTGAATAGCAGACTGGTGGAGTGCCTGCTTCATACATCAGAAAAAGATAAACTGCATAAAGATGCCAAAATAATTTTTGATAAAAGAAGAAATTCATTAAGATGAGAAGATGATTTCAAGGAGTTTGGAGGATTAGGTATACGCAATAATGGATAAGAAATGACAGAAATAAAACAACAAAAACAAGAGAACATATTTCATTGTTTGAAGTACAAAGAAAGGTTCAGAAAATGGGAAAACTAGAAGACCAATCTAATATGACCAATCCTACCTTCAATTGCATTACAATTTATAACAAAAAGAAAAAGGTCATTCAACCACATAATAATAAAAAAAAATAGTCAAATCAATTGGTAAGTGGTCAACTGAAGTAGCTAGGGGCTAATTTTGGTGTAAATAACCCAAAACCAAATTTGGTGAACTTAAGTCAAAAGTGGTTAAAAGTAGAGTTCATATTAATACAATAATAAGAGAGGATTGCATTCTAGATGCACCTATGGATTTCTAATTAGTCTAATCATTTTTCAAAATATCGAGTTCCCCTATATTCTTTGCATGATCTAAAACTCAGCAAATCAAAATTTTGGTCTACTATCCATCCAAAAGAGAAAAACATCAAGAAATAAAAGGAACACATTGCAGGAGGAGTGGAGGACCAGGAATCATCATTTATATAACCAGTGGGGTGTGGAGATGGTGAAGGTACCCCCCCCCCCCCAAAAAAAAAAAAAACAAAAAGCAAAGAGGCTATTTTAAGGAATTGCATACACACACACAATATATATAGAGGGAGCATATACTGAAAGAGCTACCCAGAATTAAAGATCAAATAAGGAAACTCCTCCCCCAACAAACAATAAATAAAAGGTGAAAAAAAGAAAAAAGCCCATTCAACAAATATGAAAAGATCTAGGGATAAATATTCTAACATTCCCATTCCAACCAAGTGCACAACACCTTAATTTTCTTTCTACCCTCAAATTTATATAATAGATATAAAATGACCTAAACATTGGCCAAATAGGTCAAACATTGGCAAACAGCTTAAAAATAAGAAAGTAGAAATCCGTCATCATCACAAACAAAACAATTACACATATGGATTGTTTTTGTTTTCCCATTTTGTCTTGTTTTTTCAAAGTATCATCCAAGTGTGTAATAAGTACCTTTCACTGAATCCCCTCCTATCATTTACTCTTACGTGGAAAGGAGGGTAAGGTGTCCTCCTTACCAAAAGCATAACAAGAAAAAACAGGAAAAGAAGAAGTCTCGTCAATGCAAAAAAGCTCTTTTCAGCATTTCAATGTTGCGTTGATTGGGCACTAGAAAGTGAGTGTAACTTGGCAAATACTTTATCAAAAGGAAGAGTGAATCTCAAGATCATAGGGTAAAGCAAAATTGCCAACACAAGTCAAAAATTGTCAAAATCTTAGATGGGCATCCAGGATCAAGATTCACTGTCAGCTCCAAAGTTAATGATTAGTGAAGTAGTACCTCATGATCCTTTGTCTTCCCTTCTCGTTTGAAAAACCCTCCGCTGAAACAATGGTCATTAAACACCAAAAAATGCTTATGTGCCAACAAGCAACAAGGAATCAGGAAAAACCAAAGGAAAAAAGAATAGAATGGAAAGGTCTGACATACCTAGTGCGACCAGCTGCTGAAAAACGCTCTTGATAATTCACAGAAAGAGGAAAAAAATCAGATGGCTCACTAGGAACATCATCCAAACAAACAGTTGTATACACAATCTGCACAAACCAAAAAAAAATTCCTAAAGAATGAATAACCAGTTCTCACACATAATTTACCGTCTGCATGTTTCCATTCTAACGCATTCTAAATATTAATGTTTTCTGCCCATATGTAATATGTTAACAATAGGCACTGAAGGGAGCAAAAGCCACTGCACATGAGGCATCAGGCATTCATATATCAATGTTGAATTTTGGGAGGTACTGATGGTACTATCATAAGAATTCCTTTCCAATTACCATAATCTAAATCTCACTATGAAGAACAAGATCTAAATTTATTCAATGTTCCGATCCTGGCTAAATATTTCACATTGTCTAATGCAAGTAAATTATATATTTTAGTCCAAAAAAAAGTACATTATTTACTTGAACAAGCACATAATCAACTTGCAGAAATTTTTTTTTTTTTTTTTTACAAAGATAGAAAAACTGACAACATTATGGAACATCAAAACAACAAATTTCCAATAAAAGATTCTCTGTTTTACAAAGGAAATACTTGACAAGTGCACCATTGATAGAGAGCAAACAATTTTTTTCTTTAAAAAAAATAAGAGAAAGAAATATGATTATGGAAGAAGAGAAAAAAAAAAAGTATATACTGTTACAACTTCTTCTCAAAAATTCTTTGTGTTCGTTGAAAAGAGGATAAGTCATCTTCACAACTAAACAACAACAGAAGGCTAGAACTAGAACCTCTTAAGATTGGTAATAAGTCAAAGCATGTCAGTCTTTCCGCAATAAAAGTTTTGATCCTTATAACAATGTTCACAGTCATGGATAAATTAATTAAGGGAAGAAATATGGGAACTCACTGTCTCTCCATCTGTAACTGTAACAGAACCACTTGTTTGTCTTCCTATATGACCAGTCTCAACCAAAATCTGCAGAACACAACATGTGAATTAAACTAGAACTGAATGCACCTATTTTACTCAACAAAGATACATTACCAACAACAGCAGGATGCAGGTACAACAGAAGTGTAAAATAAAAATATTATGAAGATTTATCATTTGGAGGATGAAACAAAAGAATCTCATACCATATGGATAAAGTATTGGGAAGAAATAGAAAAAAATTTGCCACAATATGAAGGCCCAAATACTTAACATAAAGGAACCTAATTAGTTCAAACTCCTCATCAAAGCATCACAAGAAGCACAGAGACTAAAAGATTCGAGAATACAAAGCATGGAAACCAAATCAATAGTCTCTCAGTCATCGAAGGATTCAAGATAAGAATCTGGTCAGGAGGAGAATCGTAGGAAGTAGAGAGCCAACAAAAGCCGTTGACGAAGATTTGAGAAAGAAGACTGCCTATATACAAAGCCTCTCAAAACCAAACTAAGGAGCCATTCTCAACACAAAAGGCTTGCACCTTACTTGAGTGGCATTAACCATTATCACGGCATCCCAATCAATCTCACGAGATGACATTTAATTTGATCACTCTATGCCACAGTGAACGCGGCTCCAAGGAAAAACTATGACAAACATTTCACCAGAAAAGAGCATGCATTTACTACTTCAACACCATATGCCAAACCCAAGGCACCTCCTCCTTCTCAAGGTCACAACAACAAGAAGAGGAAAACGAGAGAAAGTATGAGAGTGCTTCAGAGAATCCAAAGGAGGATGGAATATCTCTAAGTCAAAGCGACTTGCATTATTATCATCTTCTACATCTCTGATTCAGGTATGACAGCTGTAACAGCTGCAACTGAATCCTAACCAACTTCTTCTGGCTGTAGTACTGCACCTACAGACTTTGGAGCACCATAGCAGGGCTGAACTACACTCTAACATGTTCCTTCCCAAACTCCCCACTACACTTCTACCCAAAGCAGAAACAATAAAAAAAAAACAATACGAATAAATAAAATCCAATGCTCCAATCCAAAAATTCACGATAACAACAACAACGAAGACGAAACTTACATGTCTATCACCAACGGGAATCTTCACGGAATACGGTTGCGTAGAGACAAAGTGCGCACCAGCGCCGTCAAGAATCTCCGACAGCTCCGTGGAAGCTCTGACGGTTAAGCCGCTACGGTTGTTGGCGGAAAAGAGGAGGGAGAGAGAGCGGGACCTGCATTTTCCGGAAGCGGCGATGCGGAGGAGGGGGCGAGGGGGTTGGGCATGGCGGTGGCGGCGGTGGTGGTGAAGAGTGGCAGCACCGCCATGGAGGGTGCTGCTAGGGCATGCTAACATCCTTCTTCTTATTATTATTATTCTACTTCGTCGCAGTTAATGGCGGAAGGGTTTTCGATTAATGGAGCAAGTGAGAGCTTGTTGTTGTTTCAGACTTCAGAGTAAGGGAGTGGCGAGTGTGGGAAAGAAGAGAGGGACAAGTAGCATCCATTATCCGCTTCTGCTACGGACGCGCGCTTTAGATATTCGGAATTTTTTTTTTTTTTTGGTCCCTTTTCCAATCATTTTTTACTTTTTCTTTTTTTTTTTTTTTTTGGTTGAAAGAGACGATTTTTGGAAGGGCGGTAACGCCCTCGTGGGCTTTTAGCAGCGACGAGGTTTAGACTGTGTTTATTTGTGATTATTTTAATTAATAATTATTTTTTTCACAAGAAAAAATTTGTATATTTGGATAAATTTAAAAAAAAATAATTTTTAGTTTTTTTGTAAAAGTTAAAATTAGTATCTTATAAAAAAAATCATTTCTCAGCTTTTTCAGTTATATATAAAATTTAGGACATGTTTGGTTTGAATTTCTAATTTTCAATTTTCATTTTCAGTATTCTAGAATTTGTAAAGAAAAAACTGAAAAATTCTGAAAACTACAAATTTCAATTTTTAGAATTTTCAATTTTTCCTTCATAAATTCTGGAAAGATGAAAAACAAAAAATAAAAACTGAAAACTCAAACCAAACAAATCCTTAATTTTCATAATCATTTTTTTCGAAATATAAAACAAGCGCACTCTTAATTTGTTTATGTTTGGATGAGCTTTGGTCCATTTCATTTAAATTCCTAATTTCATTTATGCTACTATAATAGAAAAATCACAAAAGTAATGTGACATGAGGTCTCTTGCCCACTTCCCTTGTTGGGTGATAGGAAGATGGTTTCTAAAATAGATAGTCCCTAAGGGAGATGGATGAGGAATACATTAACGTAACAAAGCTTAGAGCTTTGCCAATTGACAGTGGGCACCATGATTAGGGACATAACAAACCTAAGTTAAAACCTGCTCTGATACCAACTTAAAAATAAAGAGTTCAAAATAAATTGGCTGAATTACTTGATGATTTTAGTCAACATATATACACACTCAAGAGGATAATATCATAACTACTACTCCTGTTTACAAGACTATATTAATTTACTTAAGCTATTGCCAAGTACTCTACTCTATTTGCATGATTGTTAGTTCCAGTATTCCACCATAGGTTACTCTCAACATCAAAATGATAGAACTAACAATATGTTGGAGTTTCAAATATGAAAGATAAAATTCTACATTGGTTGAGAATAAATTAAGTGCAGAATATATAATATATAGGAGGACTCACAAGCTTATTGCTTTACGATTTTGGATTAAGATATGGCGTCCAGCCCACTTATGTGGTTTTCTCACTTGCCATGTTGTTTGAATCTTTTCTGTTAAGCTTCCCTTACATAGTACATAAAACCAAGATGAGGGTTGGAAGTTCTGACATCACGAAATTTGATCAAGTATGCAAACTCCCGTACGAGCATAATCTAGAAAACTTATCAATAGACAACAACATCCCATCCTACACCAACCATTAGCCACATTGACCATCAACCACCACTATTCCCGAAACATAAGGCCATGAGTTTAGGCAATCATGAAGCACACACCATACAAGCAACTATACTTTTGTGTCACATATATAAAATCCTCTTTGTTGCATTAGATACTTCATATCCAACAATGTTGAAGCTCCCCCAAGAAGAGATTTCTCCTATTGAAAAACAACACCAAAACCTACCAAATCGACACCCATATCTGCAACAATCCTACTTTTACATGGAAATACCAAAACTTTTTGGCATGTACTTCAAACACTCCTTCCAATCCATGTATTCAAACTAGAGGAATGATACAAGATAGAATAGATGGGGGTAAAATTCAAAAACAATCAAAGCATGACATATGACAAGTCAAATCTACTTTGACATTAATCGATGATACAATCCGAGTAAAATGTGATGAACCCACTTTCTAGTAAGAATTTGATCAGGTATGCTGTGATGAACCCAGTACCTCCTATCACATAGAATTCAAACATATCTTATTATTATTATTATTATTATTATTTTGTCGAGTCTATGAGTTGTCTTTGTGTAATACCTTAGATATACTATTACCTAGAAAAGTGTAGAGCAGCACACGTGTCTGTAGATAAAACCGGGTCCTGAATTTTTCTAAGTCTGAGACCCTTGACACCATTGGAGGGCTATATGATAGAACCATAATTTTGGGATCAAAAGTCTCAGTAATGGTTCCTAAGAGGAAAATAAGTTGAAGGAGGTTTTTTAATGAATTTTATGAAAGCTTTAAATAGTTCATTTTTAGCCCCCAAGTTTTAAAAATCGTAAAAATATCCAGATTTGAACTAAAACTCAAAATTTAGATTTTGATTCCTTAGGATTTTGATTTTCTAGATATTTTATTTGAATCCAAATGGGGGTAATTCTTATTTACATTTATGTTTAAAAGTTAATAGGAAATAAAGAAATGATTTACCTTTAAGGAAATGTAAATAAGTGAGTTCTGAGAAGAGAGAGACCATCCTGGAGAATAGGAGACCATCCTGGAGAGTGACAACCCTTGCTGGTGAGCGCTGCAGTGCTAAAGAGTCTTTGCCGCGGTCAGCAGTCTTGAGACCATCTTTTGTGCTCTCTGGTGAACGCTGCAGCGCTCAACAAAACAGTAAGGTGGTGCGCGATATGCTCTCTGGTGAGCGCCGCAGCACTCGACAGATGACTTAAAAACCCCATCTCGGGGTCCAGAAGCTTCATTTGTGCAAAAACACCATCCACCCCCCTGAGAAACACGAAACTCTCGTCCCCAACCTCTCTCTCTCCCATTTCATCAATCTACCATCAATCTTTCACTTTCAAAGCTTAAAGGTAAGAGACTTTACTAGATTTCCTTCCTATCTCATCTATATTTTCTTTTGTTTTTAGAGTTAATCGTGGGTTCCCTCTTGTTCTATGGTCATAATACTCCTCCATATTGATGGGAGTGAGAATATGGTCCCCCTGAGATTGATTTAGAGTTTTATTGCTTTTCTGGCAGATAGTGGTACCGTTTCCACCTCCCAGGGTCCTGTTGGTGTCTCTCATGTTCATTCTACCACTCCAAGTGAGTGGGTTTTCATCTGTGACTTCTATGTTTTGCATTAGACTTGTTTGCATAAAAGTATGCTTTATATAATGGTTTTAGAGAGTTCTACAAAGAGATTAGAGGTTTTTGTTGATTATTCAAGCTTATAAGAATATGATTTTCAAATGTCATGAACTATAGATTCTTATGAAAACCATGGGACTATTGTTACTGAAATGTGAATATTGATTATGACTCTTGAACATTTGGAAGTTATTATGTTGATTTGATAATTCCTGGTATGCTGGATATCGTTACATGAGAAAGCTTTGAACCCTAGGGTAGAAGCCCTTGTGGATCATAGAGAGAGGATTTGGTTTTCTGTTGATACTGAACAGTAGCTATAGATAAACAAACAGTGAGTTAACGGCTGAATGATCATTAACCTTGGTACCAAGTTGTCCTAAAGGACAATCTCATAGAGCAGAGAGTGGAACCTATGTTGGTGTCCACATTGGATCCCAAATGGATCATAGAGTAGAGTATTTCGGTTCTTAAAGAACCATAGAGCAAAGGTTTCTGTTTCTCTAGTTAGATACTGTTAATGATTTTAAAGGCCAATGATTAATTGATTTTGTGTATATAGTTTTGTTAAATGTTTTAAAGCTCTATGTTATAAATAATTTTCATACATATACTGCATGGTTTTACTGATGTCCCATGAAGGGGGTTGCAGGTGGGGATTCACTCACTGAGTTTTTGTATAAAAACTCACCCCTCTCCTTTCCTCCTATTTACAGATACAGCAGCTGTTGCAGATCCTTCCCAGCAGCAATAGAGGATTAGCTGGTGAGTTTCACTTGAGTGAAGTATTCTTTTTGTTCTATAGAGTGCTCCAGTGTTATTGCAGGCAGGAGTCTTGATTTATATAGAGCTCATTTTGCATTATGTATATTTGATTATACTATGGTTTGTATTTAATGAAACTGGTTGTTTTTGGACAAAAGTAATTGATATGTATATTTGTATTTTGAGTATGGATAATGGATTATTTCAGACTTTTGATGTTGATGATGATATTTTAGTTATCAAGATCTCGATTTCAGAAAACAGGAAATCTATAGATTTAAACTGAGATATTGTTTACATGGATTTTCCTATTTTAATATGCATGTAGAGCTTTACACAGGTCTCGACGCTTACGTGGAGATGGGACTCTCCACGTACTGGTCACGTGCCCAGATCGAGTCATGACACTTTGATCTCTAGATTTTTAGCCTCTCCTAGTAATTTGGTCATATGTTGGTGAATAGATGAACTCAAACAAAATTAGGAGAGTCACGTGAAAGGCATTTCACATAGATTCCAATGAAATATTTTATGTTAAGTGAATGACAGATGATTCAATCAAACCAGAACCTAGAGTTTTTAAATGTTATAATATTTCTAATGTTTTTTTTTTAAAAAAAAATAGAAGAAGAATTTTGCTGAGATGAAGAGAAGAAAAGTAAGAAAGGGATAGAAGGACAAAAGATCTTTCATTAAAAAAAAAAAAAAAAGAACCAACCAAAACAAACATTATCACAACTTTCTAATGCATCAAGCTACAACAGTGACATAGGACACGACATGGATATGGAGATACATAAAAAAAAAATTGTAGGAACAAACACGACATATATAGACATATATGTAATCAAAAATTTAAGAAGAAAAATTACAATATTTTCAAATGTTCATAGATATTGAACTACCAATTTTTATCACTTTCTAATATCTTGGTGTGTTTGTACAAGTTTTAGATTGTGTTGCTGGAAACTTCGATTTTTCGCTAGCAGCAAGAGTTTGATAATTTTTCTTAAGTACTAAAAGATATATTTTTGAGCTGATTTTTTTTATAATGAAGCTAATAAGTTAATTTCATGATTTTTATTGAGTCCATTTCATGTCTTTTGCTATTCTTGAAAAATAAAAAACTGAGGCTATTGTGGTTGTTGTGTAATACCCTAGTTTTAAATAAAAAGGTTAGAAATTTTTTTGTCAAACCAGAAAGTGTGCCAATTACCCTTATATGTCATTTCGGGTCCTGAACTTCACTAAGTTTAGACCCTACATGTCTTAGGAGGACCATATGATGGAACTATATTCTTTGGATCAAAAGTTTTAGTGATTATTCCATACAGAAGAATAAGTTAAAGAGCAATTTTTAATGAATTTTATGGAACCTTTAAACATTTCGTTCTTAACTCACAAATTTGTAACATTGCAAGAATTCCCGAATTTGAACTAAAACCCAAAATTTGGATTTTAATTTGTTGATATTTTGACTTTTTTTATATTTTATTTGAATCCAAATGGTGATATTTCCTTATTTACATTTATATTTTTAAGTTAATAGAGGGTAAAATAAATGAGGACGTTATGTTTTAAAGTTAATGGAGAGTAAATAAATGATGCTGAGACAACTCAGTTCAATACATATCAATACTTGAATTATATCTCAAAGTTGAGAGAAAACAAATCTGGAGAGTGCTACAATGCTCATGATCAGGGAATAGTAAGGTGGTGCAGGGGATGATTTTATGCTCTCTGATGAGCGCTGTAGCATCAAAATTTCATTAAATACCTCATTTCTGGGTCCAGACCACCAAACACACCCCTCCACCTTACTTATTCTAGAAACTGCGATTCTCTCACCCTCTTTCACCCCAAAACTTCACTTTTCTTCAATTTCCTCCAAATCTAACTTGAATTTCTCATTTTTCTAGCTTTAAGGTACGTTGCTCTCTTTGTTTTGCTTTCTTCTCTCTGTTTCCTTCTTATTTTAGGGGGGATTTTTAAGGGTTCCTCAAAAGGTTCAAGAGAATATGGTCTTCTAGCATCTAAGTGTAGATTTGAGTTATTTAGAGGTTAACCTAAAGTTTTATTGCTCCTATACTAGATATTGGTGCTATTTCTATTTCCCAAGATTCAGTTGGTGTTAATCTTGTATACTTCATCCCTTCAAGTGAGTATGTTTGCATCTGTCATATCTATGCTATGCATTAGATGTTATTTTTATGAAAATACAACATATTGTTTGATTTTAGAGATTATTATACAAAGATTTAAAGTTACTATTAGTATAATGTTTTAGAACTCCTAATTTTAGAGCATGAGACTTGTTTTTGAAAAAACTCATTGGACCATATTTGTTATATTGATTTCATATAGAATTGATGACATCTATAACTGTTAAAGACTTTTATGATTGTTTGAATAGATTCTGGAACTAGTTTATGTATATGATATAGTTTTATAACTAGATATGAAGTTAAGATAAAATATTAGAATTATGGTTTTAACCTTGTTATTTCAAAGTATGATATTGAGCTTTCTAGTTTATGAAAAGCTTGATAGTTTGAGACATGTTTTAGACAATTAAACAAAAAGGTTTTAGAGTTTAAATCTTTATGAGATCAGAACAGTTGATAACTACATATTCTGTGGAGGTATAATCATAGATGTCTACAAAAGGTGATCCCTTGGACATGATTTCATAATCATAGTTATGCTAAAGTCAGACTGTTAGAATCGAATATATTCAGAGCTCTCGGAGAATTAAAAAGGTTTAAAGGTTTTCAGAATTTCATGGATTTATTTAGTTAGTTTAGATGATAACTATAAAGAAATCGCTAGTGAGTTAACGACTGGAATTGATCGTTAACCTTGGTACCAAGTTGCTTGAGGGCAATTCATAGGGCAGAGCAGAGAATGGACCTAGTCCACATAATAAATTACTCCACGAGGGACGTGGTTCACGAGGAACCACTAAAATATCAGTTAGGGACCCTTGTTAATAAGGAAGTGGGCACCCACAGAGCAAATATTACTGCTTCTCTAAGAGATACTACCTTGTGAGCTACTACACTATGAGCTTATATGATTCCAAGTATGAAAGTGAATTGAAAAAACAATTTTGAGTTTGAAAAGTGATGCCATTAGTTATTAGGTTCGTTTTTACATTTTCATTCATGTGCATATAAAAAAGAAAGGTCCAAATCACATTTCAGCCCGTTTCAATTCAAAAAAAAATAAAATAAAATAAAAATAAAGAAAAATCAACCTTTCTGTGCTCATGTGCTCTTACTAGCCCATTTCCACTCATCATTCTCGTTCTTCTATCACTATGTGACACACAAAATAAAAAACAAAGAAAAAAGTCAGAAAAGTGGAGAAGGCAATCATATCATCCAGACCATGCTTCCACTAATCTGCGAATTAAGGGGTCAAAAGCAACCATCATATAGGCAAAATGATTGTGATTGGGGAACAAAAATCCCTCAATCATTGACTATCATAGCTGGAAAGATCAGTCACGGATCAAGGCATTTAATGCTCATGGTGTATAAATAAAAATTTTAGAGCAAGGAAGAGGGGGGATTTTTCCGGACTCTCGAGGACCATTTTTTTTCCATCTTCTAAAAATTTATTTTGGTACTGAGAGTTTGAGAGAGTTGGAGCTAAATATAGAAGTTGAGAAAAATTAAAAAAAGGAGGGAGCAGAACAACCTTGAGTGGTATATTTTCTTTCCTGCTTGTTCTTGTCATCTGGTTTCATCCCTTTCATTTATATCACAGATCATACACTCCACTCACAAACAACCACCATCATCACCTAAACCGCCATCCATCCCGCGGCTGTTGCCACTTCTAGCATTGTCACTGTGGTTACCCTCTTGTGCGGCCATGAGCCTCCCCTGCACACGCCTTACTCCCTCCATTGATGGCCACCACTTTGCATATCAAAACTTATGCTCTCTGTTGCGTCACTCCCTACAGGAAATAAAATCCAAACTTCACTTTGTTCCAGACGTTTCTCATAGGGCCTTTGCTAGTCCTTTTGTTTGTTAGTGTAGGTTGCTTTGCTATTTCTTTTATTTATAGTTTTTTTTTTAGTTAGTGGAGGTTGCATTAAACTTGGTCATTATTGCACTTTGTCCATACGTTGAACTTAGGGCCTTTGCTAGTTATTTTATTTGTATTTTTATATTAGTTAGTAATGGTTGCATTGATAGTTCTTTTATTTGTATTTTTTTATTAGTTAGTGGAGGTTGCATTTAGACTTGATCATTATTGCACTTGTTCAGACGTTAGACCTAGTGCCTTTAATAGCTCTTTTATTATTATTATTATTATTATTATTTTTTAGTTAGTGAGGTTGCATTTAGACTTAGTCATTAGTCAGCTTGGACTGCATTGCTTGGGCCATTTCTTTGTTTGAGATTAGTCCATGTTCTGTTTGGTTGGGTAGGATATATTTTCTTTTAAATAAATTTATAGTTTTAAAGGGTTAGCATTTGAGTCGGTCTCACTATTATTATTATTATTATTATTATTTTATGTGTCCAATAAAATTTGGGTCTAAAACTTATTTTCAGGTGTTAGTTCTTTTCCTTCTCTTTTTTTTTAAAAAAAGCTAATTAATTTTTTTATGGATTTAATTGAGCCGTGGCAGTTTATTAATTCTATGTTCTAGAATGTTTTAACTATGACAGCTTGATATTTGAGAAATCTTTTTCAACAATTAAAATCAATCAAAACATTGTTTATGTTCTTTTCTTTTAATTAAAATCCATCAAACACACAATCATTTTTTATAGAACGACGTGGTTTTGAGTTCCTCATTGCACTAGAGGATACGTCGGCGTAGCTTACAACTATCAAACCAAAATTAATTTTTCATTAAATTATGTTCTCTTTCAATTAAATTTCTTTTTATTTTATTTTATCT
The DNA here is from genome assembly GCA_031216105.1 of Dalbergia cultrata. NCBI lineage: Eukaryota > Viridiplantae > Streptophyta > Magnoliopsida > Fabales > Fabaceae > Dalbergia > Dalbergia cultrata. The sequence continues at coordinate 19,271,554 of CM062353.1, read as the reverse complement.
TATTTTTTTTATAATTGTTAACTTCTGGGGAAAAATAAATATTTTAAAGTTATAATTAATTTGCATAATAAACTCTAGGGTAACCGTATTTATACCAATGTATTAGAGGTGCAGTGGGATTAAGTTTCCACCCTTCTCTAATCATAATCAGACTCCCGGACTCAAAACTTTTCAAAGACCAATTTACAAATTAAAAGGTTTTCCAATTTTTTCAGAATTAAAATTGGTGGCGACTCCCAATCATTTTCAAAACAACATTGCCATTTGTGTCATGGCGCCCTCCAGGTACGTTGTGACAATTGTGCATATAGAGAAATCCATGTTATAAGGCTTAATCAGGTCGTGACATGTTGTCTCAATAGCGAGTTTTGAAACTCTAAATTTTCTATTTTTGTTATCCCATCAAACGATGCAATTTTAAGTTCAACTTTCTATTTGTTGTTATGGACATCTTTGAAGTATATCCTTGATTTTGCATTTTACATACTATTATAGTATATTAGGTTTTATGTTTAGTGACTTAATTGTATTAATTTTATGGATACTTTTGAAATAAAGTAGTTTGTATTTATATGTTGTATTATAACTTTAGACCTTAAAGACAGATTATGAAACTTCAGATTTGGTTATTTTGATCACTTTGATTGTTTTAAATTTGAGGAACAGGTAATTTGTATATAGAAAAGGAAGTTTGTTTTAAACAATTTTACCAGTAACTGTGCATATAGAGAAATTCAGGTCACGAGGCTTAATCAAGTCATGACATGTTGTCACAATAACGAGTTTTGAAACTCTAAATTTTCTATTTTTGTTATCCCATCAAATGATGCAATTTTAAGTTAAACTTTCTATTTGTTGTTATGGACATCTTTGAAGTATATCCTTGATTTTTTTTTTGGTAGGATTTTTAGGCTCATTTATGGATTTTTGATTAATTGCTTAGGTAGGTAGATTTTGTCCACTAATTTTGTATACTTTTTTTAACCAAACTAGAAATTCCTTTTTGAGTCAATTTTTTCACAGATTGATTTAGACATATTGAAGTATCTGTGTGAATTGTTTCAACCTGTTATCATGATGTTTGATAAATTAACTAGAATTTTATTGAAGGCTGAAATTCTGGACAGATATTGTATGAGCTAGAATTTCAATTATGGGTGATATCTCAATGATTTTGTGCATTGTACACTATATAATTTAGCTGTTAATGCTAGTTATACACGATTATTATGCTTGTGCATATGACATGGAGCATGAAACCTCAGATGTCAAAGAATTTCAAAATAAATTGCCAGGGAGAGTGGAGTTGACCACTTATAAAGATTAAATCGTTAGAAAGTAAACTTAACCACTTAATAGATTAAATCATCACAAAGAGTGAACCTGGTCACTTATAAAGATTAAATCGTCAGGGAGAGTGAACCTGACCACTTATGAGATCCCCTTTGACACTGAGTCAAGGAAAGTAAATGAAATGAATTAACACAATGAAGAAAGTCATTACATTTATCACATGCATACTTACATTATTATGAATTATTTGTTTATGATGATTTATTTTGAGTTTGAATATTATGATATATGTGAATTAACCCACTCCGAAAGGATTATTTTGAACTTCAAAATAAATTTTTATTATGTTAATGCATGATCACATATTTTTAATAAACCAAAGTGGCTAGGATGATGATGATGACATTGATTGTTGTGTATTTCAGGATACCCTACTGAGAATTTCATAATTATCACTTCCTATATTTGTGTGTTCCCATGTTATCTCTAGATAGCTCATGAGAATAAAGAAGTTGCTCGTGTTGGAAGTGCCTGATTCAGAATAACTCAATGGCTGAAGACCACTTTCAATTTTTTTTTTAGATGAATGTTTAATAAGACATATGAATATTAAGGCTTATAGATGATCTTCTTCATGTATTCGGACATATATTTTCTAACTACTCTGTATTCTTTTTATATATTTAAGTAGAACTACAAAATAGTTATTGCACGACTCGCTCAGATACGATGTAAATACTTATGCAAGGTCTGCTAGCTTACTAGTAACAACTCCCAAGTATGATATTATGACTTAAGGGTGATATTGTACTTGGGAGGTTGTTACAAAGCTTACCTACATCTATATCCTCAAACCAAACATAGCCTTAGTATATGAATACTAAACTTTTAAGGGTCAGTTTGACATGCCTGATAGGATAAGATTTGATAGGATAAGGCCTGATAATATAAGGCTTGATAAATTTTTAATAATATATAATATTTGGTGTAGAACTGTATAAGATATTACATTTTATACTTTATAATATTATCATTTATTTATTAATAATTTTAATTATAAGTAAATAATAAATAAAAATAATGATAAAATAATTTTTATTAAATTTTAAGGTTAAATGTGTTTTACCACTGTACTTTAGGTGTTGTGCAATTTAGACCTTGACTTTTCAATCAGTGCAATTCGACACCCTAATTTTTAAAGACTGTGCAAAAAGGCCCTTCCATTAACTACACATCAAATTCCACTATTAAATAGTCATGTGCTAGTCACATGACTCACTTAGTGGACAAAAATACCCCTCCCTTTTAAACTAATTCCCAAACCCAAACCCAATCCTAAAATCATCCCCGTGCAAACAGAAGCCATCAAACAAAGCCCCAAATTCCAACCCTAATTTGAATCAAATTCCAATTGAATCTGAACCAACTTCCAAGCCCCAATTCAAACCGAATATGAACCCTAAGCCAGAAACCAAACCAATCAGTCACAAACCACCATCATCATAAAAAACAATAGATAAATAAAGGGAAGAGAAGCCCAGGAGCAACCTTGTAAAGATCCTCCATGCCGAAGCCATCAGCGCACCAGTCCACCGCCCCAGGCCGCGAAGCCACCATTCTCCTCGCATCCCTCGTCATGATAGCATCGTGTTGACAGCGTTGGAGTCATCGTGTGTCGTAGAGCGCCACCGCGGAGCCGCTCACAGCCTCCCTTTCTCTCACTGTCAAGCCGCTCCCGCTTTTCTCTGCCCAGCTCTGCTGCTACTCTTCTCCTTTGCTGCCACTTGAGCACCGCCACTGCCCTTGTTCCTGATGAGTTTGGGTTTGTTTGGCACCTTGAGAAGAAGCATGCCCACCAACCAAAATGCAAGGCAAAAAAAAAAACAAAAGGGGGCAAATTGTTTAAAATGATTAGGATGATAATAAGGCCAATGAAATCAAACCAATGAAATACCGTGGAGGTGGGTGTCAGGCAAATGGAGCTGTGGCTGTGGAGCGTCTAATTTTTCTGAGAGTATAAAGAGAGAGGGCAAAGGAATAGAAAAGGGTGTGAATGAGTTAAGAAACGGGAAAAGGGTAATTTTGTCAGATTATTAAGGCGTGTGAGGAGCACATGCCCATTAACGGTGATTTTTAACGTCTGTTACACATAAGGGCTTTTTTGCACGGTCTCTAAAAATCAGAGTGTCGAATTGCACTGATTTAAAAGTCAGGGTCTAAATTACACAACACCTAAAGTACAGGGGTGTAAAACGCATTTAACCCAATATTTTATTATCTATTTTAATATTTTATAAATATTTATTGTTTTATTAAGTATAAAATACAAAATAATCTATTTTATATGTTTTAATATTTTTAAAATTTTAATTATAGTTTTTTATTATAATTTAAAATTAATATGAAATTAAAATATTTTAATTACTAATCTTTTACATATTACATATTATTTACTAGTTAATAATTTATAATTGTATTTTATACTATATACTATTTATTTAAAATATTTAATTGTTATTAAATACTTATTATTTTATTTATGATTATTTATTAAATAATTAGTTTTATTATATTATTTATTACTATTTAAATTTTAATTTTAAAAATAAAAGAGTCCTTAGACATTAAAGGCTAGTCAAGCTTAATGTGGTCTCTCTAGACATAATTAAGTTATGCTTCATTTTAACATATAAGGGAGGTCATGGTGGATAAATTTATATAATATGTTATCTGCACTAAATAATAGATAAGATTATAATATATGGTATTAGTTTACCCTATCATACTTATACATTAGGTTAAATACACCCTTAATATAAACATCTTAGAAGTATTATTGAAAATGGCAAGATTTTAAACTTCTTTTTTTTCCACTTAAAAATTTTAATTTTTTAAGTACATCTAGTGTTATTAGTGTAAGTATCTCACTACTAAATGAAAAATACATATAGTTTAAATATTCGATAACTGTAGAGACATATTTTGAAACCGAATTGGAGTGAAGTTTTTCCCATAATCTAAGGGGCTGTTTACTTTTAGTTTCCAGTTTTCATTTTTAGTTTTCCAGTTTTCAAGAAATTGTGAAGAAAAAATTGAAAACCTGAAAATTAGAATTTGTAGTTTTCAGAATTTTGAATTTTCCTTCACAAATTCTGAAAACTGAAAACTGAAAGCAAGCAAAATTTCTACACTTCTACTGAAATAAAATTGTACTCCTTAGAGGGGAAAGACATTTTTTTCAAGGTTTAATTAATCCGTCAGTCCCTATAGTTTCACCGAATTTTCAATTGGGTCCCTACATTTTAAAAGTTTTCAATTGGGTCCCTATATTGTATAAAATTTTTCAATAGAGTCCCTACCGTTAACCACCGTTACAAAAATATATCTAGCAATGCTATGGTGCACTCAATGAAATCAGATGTACCATAAACCTTATGATCTACACCATTCAATATATATAAAATTCATAAATCATGTAATCTGAAAGATAATATTTCATAGTGGAACCATATACTAGTTTCTACCAAAACATACTAAAAAGTCTCGTTTTCCTTTCTCTCACCCTCTCCTTCTTTCGAGTATGTTGAACTAGAAACCCCCTCCCCTCTTCTCTACCCCCAACCAAGACCCAGTCCTCAATCTCACAACCAAACATAAAGCCCCAAAACAAACAAACAAACATCATCGTCATCATCATCAACTCCCGTCACCGACTTCCGCGAGGCCACCTGCCACTAGTTCAAGGATAACAGTTACAACCATGGCGGTTATTGCAATTTCATACACCTCAAGCTCATCAGCAGGGAGATTCATAGGAAGCTCTTCTACTGGCAAAGCCATACATGCATTCGAGCTCGCGAAGAGCGTAAAAAATTATGGCGATGCCCCTAGGTTGCGAACCTACGATCCCGCGTTGTTCTACTTCTGTGAGCTCTGTGATGCAGATAAGGCCTACGAGGTTGAAGAGCACATGAACGCTTTTGGCGTGAGCCTTGAGGAAGCGAAACTTGGGGCGCTATTGAAGGTAAGCGCAGCTAACGGTAGAGCAGAGAAGGTGTATGAGGAGTATTTGTACAAGTTGAGGAGCTCGGTGAGATGCGTTGGTGAAACGAAGGCGTTTGCGATTGAAGATTGGTTTCGTAGCGGAAAGGGTTCGAAAGTTGGTGAGGTGGGTTTGGGAGATGAAAGGGTGAAGGAAGGGATTTTAAGGAACGGGAGAGGGTGGCATGATCACGGATGGGTTGGGGAAGGGGATTGGGTTGTTAGAAGGACTAGGGTTGAAGGTGAAGGGCATTGTTCTGGTTGTGAGGAGCAATTGGTTTGTGTTGATAATGATGGAAGAGATAGAAGGAGATGGAATATGTTGGAATATTCTGTTTTTTTGTGACTTTTGTTACTCTCAGGGACTTGATTGAAAATGTTTTATATAATATAGAGACTCAATTGAAAACTTTTAAAAATGTAGGGACTCAATTGAAAATTCGATGAAATTATAGAGACTGACGGATTAATTAAACCTATTTTCAATTTACAAACATGTCCAGTGATCAGTAGTCAACAGTCAACACACATAAGGAATTGTAAAAAAAAAAAAAAGATTAAATAAAAAACAAGTCCAAAATATGTCTTCACTTGTCTTGTAACTTAACATTTAATTAGTAAAAATGTTATTTGTATTTATAGGATATGAGACATTATACCAACTCATATTTTATTTATTATTGAATAAGATAATGATCCTATTTAAATAGGATTTATATTCTATTCGATGATAAATGAAATATGAGATATGGTGCTATCCATACTATAAGTACAAATATCACACCATAAGTACAAAACACAACTCCTTAGGTACAGCCCCTCCCCAACAGCGAGCAGCACAGCAGGGTGGGTGTAGCCATGGACTACAGCACCCACGACGCCAAGAAGCACCGCACCCTTGGTATTGGTAACAAACTACAACACCACCCTTCTCCATTTTCTTCTTGTTCTTCTATCTTTTTCTTTTATTATTGTTTCTTGTTTCTATATTTCAGCAATCTTTTTCTATCACACACTCCCATTTCCCTGTCTGGGTCCCAAAAACAAAAAAAGGGCGTGGGACCCCAAAAAAAGGTCAAAAAAAAAGAAAAGAAAGGAAAATGCAAAGGTCAGAACCCAAAATGGGATACTTGTGCTGTAGCATTAGCAGTTTAGCACCTTGTTTGAGGTGTTGCTGTTTTTCTTAGTACTTTATTTTATCGAAACAGCAAATAAATTAAGTAAATAAAAAATAGTTTCATGTGTGGGTACGAGATTCACGGTCGCCGACAGTGTGTGTGCTGCCTGCATTCGTGGTGACATGTATTTGACCCTTTTGGTCAGCCCTTGATTTTTTTTTAATTATTTTCGTGGCTTTGCATTTAGGTGTGAAAAAGAGGAATTTTTATTATTTTTTTTTATGGAGTAATATTTTAAGGGAAGTGTTGCTTTGGATAGTTTTTTTTTTTTTTTCTTTCCGAAAGAGAAAGAAATGGAAAGGTCAAAAATGCCATTATCTATTATGCTGCTATGTATGCCCCAGTGGATCCTTCATGTAACTTGTTTGTTAACTTTATTTTTGGATTTGGGATCACAAGCATGTGGGTCATGGTTAACAGTTTTCATGCACAAATTTTTTTTGTAGTTTCTAATGTGGCATGTTCATCACTATTTTCCAATTTGAGGCAATGGAAAGGTGTTTGATAAAATCGCATTCAAATGTTTGAGAGAGAGAAAAAAGTGTTCTTTTTTTTTTTTTTCTCCCCAAAAGCTTCATAGATTGTAATTGTTTCCTTATATATTATCTCACATAGCTTGGATAGTGACTTCAAAATAATTGGATTACACAACGTTGTGCGTGTTAGGCACTAGGCATTTGATAGCCTCAAGTGATGTTCCGAAGTAGTATCTATTTGGGATAATATGACATGATGTTAATGTTATGGTGCCTTTTTCTTCTCCCTTTTCATTTTCTTGTATGATGTATTATGTGTTTTTTCTTTGTACATGTTAACAGCTGACACTTGATTGATCTTTATGATTAGGATTCTAATTAGTAGTTACATTATTGCTTCACCAAATTTAAATATTTTATGCCAATTGCCTCTCCTGCAGTAAAAGAAAAAAAATAAAAAGGAGAGAAAAATGGAAGTCACACTTAATTTTTTTAAATTTGAAAAATCGAGGGCTTGTTCGGTTACAGTTTTCATTTCTTGCTTTCACTATTTTCTTTACAGAAATTCAGAAAACAGAGAACACTGGAAGTGAAAACAGAAAATGAAAAATTGAAACCAAACATAAATACCTTCCATTTTCTAGTGAGTAATTACTGTTGGTTCTTTTTATTTTCTGAATACTAGTAGCTGAAGTAAAGCCTCAATGCTCTATGTAAAGTTGTATCACATAGATCCCTGGGCTATAATGTAAGCTCCAGGTTGATAACTGGTCTCTTAATTGTAACCATGTTCCAATGCAAAATTTTAAGGCCGTTTGGTTTCAGAAAACAATTTTTCAGTTCTCATTTCTTGTTTTCAGTTTGTTATTTGTTTTTGAGGATTTTGTAAATGGAATAGTGAAAACTAGAAAATTCCAGTTTTGAGTTTTCATTTCTAATATTTAGTATTTCCTTCACAAAATTCATAATACAAGAAATAGACTGAAAACAGAAAATGAGAATTGAAAAGTGTTTTTTGAAATCAAACAGACCCTGAGAATCCCTTATGCGGTCATGGTTATAGAACTGATACAATGTCATTGATTACAGAACCTCATGGAAGAAGGGATCTAATGGACTTTGAACATCAAATTCACTGTCTGGAAACTGAAGCTTACAGTTCTATTCTAAAGGCTTTCATTGCTCAATCTGATCTTCTTACTTGGGTATTTGCTTAGTCTAAACCCATTCTCTGTGATCAAGTTTGTTTCCTTGTTGAGTATGCTTCTGCAAATTATTTCATTTTATACATGGTATCCAGCGAAATTTGTTTGCCTGCAGGGCAAAGAGGGGCTTATGACTGAGCTGCGAAAGGAACTTAATGTTACAGATGTAGAACATGGAGAAATCCTGATGAGAATCAATTCGGATGAGTTGGTTAAATGGATAAGGTCAGTTGTTTTTCTGTTCATATTCTGCTGCACAAATTGCTATTGGTTTGATTGTTATGATAATGCAAAATACAGACTCTTTACTACTTTTAATATTTAATTATGCAGGGAGCAAAGGAAACTGTCATCTCATGCTCAGGATTATGTTAAAATTAATACTCCTGGAGCTCCTTCTGCTTCAAAGGGAAATTCAACAACAATATTGAAAACTCCATCCTCTGCTGCACTTTACCCTCAGAAGAATGTGTCACGCAGCCAAGTTTCCCTAACTTCCATTCCTATTCCTTCTCCGATGCCTAATGTGTCACGCAGCCAAGCTTCCCTGACTTCTATTCCTATTCCTTCTCTGATGCCAAATGTATCATGTGGCCAAGTTTCCTTGACTTCTATTCCCATCCCTTCTCCGATGCCTGTGAGTAAAAAAACAAGCTTAGTAATACTGGGAAAAAATAAAAAAAGATTCAAGCTTAGCAAATATGTGAATTTTGATTATTGTTCTGATTAGGTGCTTGACTCTCTGAATTTGTGGTATCGTGCTATCTTTGACACTGTTTAATGTATTTGATTGGAGTGTGATTCTCATAACTTAATGATATATTTTCGGGCAAGCAAGTTTTGTGGGATAAGATTAGGTGTTCGGCCTCTATTTGGTGTAAAGCACGTGACTTTTTTTCACAGGAATTTCTCTCTCAAATATGTTGAGAGATTGAAAAGAATTGGAGGATATTCTAATGAGATCTTGTTCTAGAAGCTAAGAAATGTAACTTCTAAAGAAAGTACATTGTGCTTTTTCTAGCTATTTTTCTTTTTTTTAAGTGCACTCATCGTGCATACTGTTTTCAAAAAGATCTTCTTTTATTTAAAATAGCCCAACTTAGAGGAACTTGTACAAATTAATTAAGAGTTTTATGTGGAAGCATGGATTTAAGGTTATCATTTAGGTTTATATTTGTTTATGTTTTTATGAACATTTCTCAAAACAAGAAACTGTATGCACACTGTTTAATAAGGCCAACAAATATATTGTATCTCTTATTAGACTAGCATGTTTTGGCAGTTTTTTTTTTTTTTTCCCTTTCTTTTCTTTTGAACAGGCATTTATTAAGCTTGTTTTCCAGTTCCATGCACTGATTGACGGTGTGAGCTATAGGCAAAAGTTTATGGATAGTTAACATAATCAATTATAATAATCTTCGATTTATTAATTTTGACTTTTCTTGTCCCAGCCAAAATTTATTGGGGATCGATTCACTGCGGAGTTATCCCATAGGAATACGGTGCAATCTATGGAAATGTTGAATTATAATATTCAGTTACCGCCTGTTGGCAGAGGGAGACCACCGAAAGGAAAACATAAATTGAAGAAGGACTTGCACAAATCAGAGTGTGCCAAGATAAAGAGCAGATCTGATTTAATTGAAATCCGTGCAACAGATAGGATTATCCATGATGTGAGAAAAATCCTTAAATTATATCTTTTGCTTGGTCTTATGTTGCATTTATTTTCACTGAAATTAAATAATCCCAGAAAATGCACTTTGTGATGGATAAAGCCATGCTTAAATGTAGATGATAAGCTTTTCTTGTGGAGGTTAATTTCTTCTTGGAAGATACCCTATTCTCTGCTCTGAACTTCTCTCCCTTCTTTTATAAAGTTTATTCTCTTTTATAAAAATAGAGAGATGATTAGTAAACAAAGAAAATTTGCTAAACTGGCTGTTGCCATGTTTGAATTCTGGAGGGGATAGTAAAAATGGTATTCCTCTATTGACTTGGTATAGCAATAATAGAAAAAATGCATTGGTAAAGCATCTGGATATTAGGATATTGCACAGATTGGCATGATTGAAATTGAGGCCCATAAATAGTAGTTGATTTCCATGGATTTGATATTTGAATATCTTGTATAATGTGGTTTAGAGAAGCTTATGTTATGAGGTTACTATTATGCTTTATCATAATCATCGGTTAATACTAGAAGTTTTTAACTCTTATATTATATTATGATAACTCTCATTCCTTAGTAGTGTGATTATTGTTAGAAGTTTGTACCTCTTAGATTAGGAGAAACAATAATCATGCTTGCTTCAAGGGCAGTCTCTGCTCATTTTCCCACTTTTGGTTGCTGGTGTCATCTGGTACTAAATTGTTTGTAGGTCTGTATTCGAGATTACTACTGGTCTGTAGAGTAATTATTAGTACTTTTGGATCTCATCCTTCAATCTTCCATGAGCATTTGAATGCTTTTAATCAGTAATGTTCAATGAGTGGCACAATCCAGGGTAGGAGTCCTTGCCTTCCTCTTATTGTTTCTTCTTTTGTATCAACTTTTTCATCTGTGAGGGTATCTATGCCTGTCTTTTATTCATGCAATCTATTCTAGGTTGTCCCGAAAACCTAATTATTTTTTCTTCTGTTAAAGGCCTCATTTCCAAATTCCATCGATATGTGGTACCTCAACTGCATTTCCCTTTTTGTAGTTCTAGGGTCTCAGTTGTTGATTTTTGGCTTTCTCAAAGCCCTTTTAGCAGCCTGAGCATGAATAATACATTGCCTTGGTGTAATAATCGTGCTTTCTTGCACGTGGACAGACAAAGTTGCTCAACTGTATATTGTTATTAGAAGCTATTATACCTAGCAATAGATTTTCCTCATCTCCTACCACATCTTATTGTGCACTGTTTTTCTTGTTTAACTATTTAGAGATTATCACTGAAAATGGATAGGTTTAGAAAAGAAATGTATTGTGTGCCAGGAAAATTTCATTTATTTTATGTGGTGTACGATCTGATGTCAACATGGAAAGATGGAGTCCTAAGATTGTAGCATTTGGTTCACGAAAGGTCATTTTGCAGAATGAATATTACTATATAATTGAGACTTCCATATTGAATAACATTTCATGGTGTAAATTATTTATTATGGGTGGTTTCTTTTGGCCATTCCATATATTTGGTTCATGAACCATTTGGTAATTCCCTATATTTTGCAGGTTGAGAAGATGCTTTTCAGTAGAGAGATACCTGACCCAGTTGAGATTGAGAGAGCTAAATTGACTCTTAGGGTAATTCCTGCCTTACGAGATGCACTGAGTTACCATAAATGCTTCAGACAATTTTGAAAATAGTGTATTATTTGAATATAAAATTTGGATCAGGACCAAGAAAGAGCTATACTTGAAGCACTTGATAAACTGGCTGATGTGTTAGATACGGGTAAGAATATTTTCTTCATATTCTTGGATTTCGTCTTAATTCTTTTCTATGAATATGTATGGGTAAATATTTGTTTGTCCAGATGGTTCATCCAATCAGACGCGACCTCACAAAGTCCCCAAGGATGCTTCGGCAGGACAAGAAATGATGATACATGGTAATTACTGTGGACCATTCGGGAGGATGAATGGACTTGGGGATTCATTCAGATTCATGCCTTCAGGGTGATTATTACACAGCATAGATGTGGAACTTTTCACATTGATTATAGAGGCTATAAAACTCAGACAAAGATGTGATGCTTATACTCATCAAAAAAAAAAAAAAGATGTGATGCTTATTTTGGTTGCTGGATCTGTTCATTTTGCTGTCTACGTGTTTAAGAGGTAGAGCTTTGATTTAAACTAGTAGCTGACTGATATAAGATGAACACCTCACCGTGTCTGCTTTTGTCGCATGTGCAGAGTTATAGTAGTACTAACTGGTTAGTTTAGTGTTAATTGTAAAGGAGAAAGAATCCAATCTCTTTCCATTGTTGAGGAATCAGGACTGGGTTTATATTTCTTTCTAGTTAGTTGTTAATGGTTCACAGTTAGAAAATGCTTCATATTATACATCATATGGTCATTGTTCTTCTGATGTGGTTTGTTAGAAGCATTTGTTTTGTATAGGGATATGGATATGGATGTGTGGGGCGTTTTATTAGTCATCGAGTAAATGTTTAACTTACCATGAAGTTGTATACGAGTATACTTGAGTCATTTTGGTCCTCAAATTTAGAAATTAACTTGTTACTTCCTACATATTAGTCTCTGAACTTATTTCCGTTAATGTGCCTCTTATTTTTGCTCATTTCATGTTGATTGACATGCTGTTGATTTGACATTCTACTTGGCCTTTGCCAATTAAACTGCATGAAGATAAGCATGATTGAGGGTTATAAGATGAATTTTACATATTACATTGTTAATTTATTTGGCATATGTTAGCAAGTTGACAGTATTATTCACTTATGTTATCTTTAAAAGGCAAGTTGAATGTCACTCTGTCATTAGTACGTCACTAGACATGTTAGTGACAATGTGATGACACTATATCAAAAATGTAATCAATGATTAATTTGACTCACATTTTTGTAATTTGAGGGATTAGAAAGTTAATTTCGAAATTTTGTTGGGACTAGAGTGACTCATGCAAACAGTTTCAGTGAGTGGAATGAACATTTACTCACATATAGTTATCATGGCATATGATTTGCCTAATCTTCAATTTAGTTCTTTGCTTGTTTGGGCTAATGTGCACTTCAAGATACTATAGGATGTATTGCTACATTGCATTGTAGGACGATAAAATGGTCCAGGAAGCAAGATTATTCAATGTTGCAGTATATTAGTTGTATTTGTCATACACCTGATGAAATTCATTTTAATTAGAATATCCTCTTCGCTCAAATTCGATTAAACTGTTATACTACCCTTAAGCCCCAAAATTCTCGTGTACATGCATTTGTAGCGTATTTCATTCAATAAAGTGTGGTTTGCTCTGTTCCAAAGGCTTCTGTGCATTGTGCACAAGCCAAGCTGAGTTCACAAGACAACTCCTCTACCTAGTCTTTGTACAAAGAGTATTACTTAGACATTATCTTATAACATCTATACATTTCTGGTGTATAGAGGTATATGAAAACAAAACAAATGTGAAATACATGTATTTCTATATATTAGAGGCGTAAAGTTGTAAAGAAAAATTGAGTTACCTTGTTGTTGTATAGTGTATGTTTGTACTCTGTCCATTCTTAGTAACAACCTGCCATTGAAAGTTAAGGGTCTGTTTGGTTTGCTGTTTTCAATTTCTAGTTTTCAACTTTTGTAAAGAAAAAGCTGAAAACTCAAAAAATTCAGTTTTCAGTTTTTTCTGTTTTTCCTTCACAAAAATCGAAAACTAAAAATTGAAAACAGCAAATCAAACAGACTCTAAATGTCCTATGCACCGAAAACATAAAAATGGTTAAAATATGCTGAGTTTTTTCTTTTTGTCAACTTAGTTCTTGTTTAGTTTGTCAATTGGTAAGCCCAAAAGTACTTTTAGCCACCTTAAAATGTGAATAAAATTTTTTAAATATGTTTAAGTACTCAAAAGATAAGATGAAAATTACTTTTAAAGTTGTGAAAAGTAAATTTGATGGAAGGAGATCTAACTTACTTTTCATTCTTATTCTAATAGAATAAAATTTACTTTTACACATCTTAAACAAGTTTTTACTCTCCTCCAACTACATCTCTTTCAGTTTTTGATAATTATGTTTCTAAAAGAGATTTTGTATTATTCCTTCCAAATAAAAATCATTCTCTTGAGTTTACTTCTAAAATATCAAAATCAAGCATAAATAAATTCTTTTTGACAAAATTCTTCCAAAAGTAACTTTTTAGACTTATTCTTCAAAAGCATTTTCACTAAAAGATAAATCAAATGGACCCTCAGATGTATAAAAATGATTAGGGGTGGGCTAGCAGTGAGTCTTTTTGGGAAGTTTGAACAAGTGTTCAAATTTTTACAACGTTATTGAAAAATTTACGAAATCACAAAAAAGCTACTTTGTTTTTTATATAAGAATGGAATTGAAACTTAGGTAAAAAAAAAAAAAGGTAGAAAAGGATTGCAATTTTAAGTTGAATAAAGTAGTAAGTATGGAATCAATATTTTTTTGGCTAAAAATTATGGATTTAAATTTGATACATTAATTGTATGAAAGTTAATCATCTAATCCTTTATTTTCATATTATTAAAAGTATTTGACTTTTATAATAATTATGCAAAAGTTACATATAAAGTGAGATGTAATTGATTGAGAATATAAAGTACTTTATATGTATAAAACATTAATATAAAAATCTGTTGCACTACGTTAAGATAAAACAAGATAAATCACTCTATCATAAAATTTGATCGGAAATTTTATCAATTTTAAGATTAGGGAAATAAATTGTGTTAATTTACTCGAACAAATGCAAGCAAGTGTCACAGATAGTTTATTTTTTCATTTCTCATCGAAGTTAAAAAATTTCCAGACTGGTTTTTGCCCCTTGCTTGCATTGAGAGAAATTGAAAGGAAAGACCAGGATCTGAAAAAAAATGAAATGATGTTGAATTTATTGGTTGAAAAGAGGAAACAAAATTAAAAAAAATTTATTATGGAATCCCTAAAAAAAATTTCTCCTTCTCACTGAGGGGAAAAAAGAAGAAGGAGGAGCAAGTAGTAATAAAGCATGTAAAATTGCAACTCTAGCTATCTTTAGTTTTTAATGAAACAAGGGTTTACAAGTCCACATTTATGACTTTTTAGATAGTTATTGTAAAAGTTAAATACTTTAATAACCCGAGAATGTATGTATGATTGAATGATTATATAAATATTTTTTACCCTGATTTAATATTTTATATTTGTTCTTTTACATATATACTAAAATCTTTTCAATAGTAATGGGTCAGAATGGATCAAAACCCATATATTTCAATATTTCATCAAGGGCAAAAATTAATCTATAAATTTCATCACCTTATAATTAATAAAACTTTTGTGGCTCAAGGGACGGTTAAAAAGCTGTACAAGGTCCTCCATCTACACCCCCGGATGCAACCTTGGTTAAATTGTTCACCGTTGCATTGGTGATGAGCTAGAAAGGATGAAAAATATGAGGTGATGAGAAAAGGAAGGAGGGTATCAAGTATTAATGCCATTCAATCCATGCCCAATGTTGTGGCTAGGTTTGCGTCAAAGAGAAAATCCAAAGAACAGATTGTAAAAGTAAAGCCAAATTGAGATACAGTTTTTTTAAAAAAAAATGTTAAAGAGTATGTAGCTTGCATAGGTTTTATTTTACTGTGTTTTGTTTTTTATGAGAGAGTTTTGGGGTAATCATAAGAGTTTTCTTATCATTGAGATACCATGATGATGTTCTGTCCGCTGCTTTCTTAATGAACTTAAAGTTCAAATTCAATTATCGGAAAAAAAAAAAAAAACTCTCTAACTGCCCCAACAGTGAAAAAGTTTGTTTTCTTTTGACAAGTAGTTGCAATGTGATTGTTGTGCATTTACAGCAAATTTGGATTTACATTTGGGACTCTTAGAATTGATTTTGAAAGATTTTGATTATGTTTTATTGCAAGAGATGAACATTAGAATTAATTATAAGATAAGTGAAAAATTATTACTTTTATATCAAAATCACTTTTAAAAGAATTATCAAGCATAAATAATTTTATTTTAAAATTAATTATAAACTAAATCAATTCTTACAAAATCAATTACATCTAGAATCAATTCTATAAATGCAAAACTATATACACACTTAATCATTTAGTATTATCGTAATCAGAGTCTCTTCTAATATTTCTTCCCCCCTCTTTTTAACCTTAGTTCTCGTTTAAAATGTAGCCAATGATATATATTTTTGGGTATGATCTCGTCTATTGTTGGAAATAGTGACTAACGCGCTCAAGTCATAGAGTGTGTCCCACTATAGCTCAATCCTATTAGTACAATTAAAAAGAATTTGATAATTCAAAAGATTAGAATAAATTATATCAAATCCAATGCATCAAGTAGCTGTACTTGTTGTACGTTCTTACGAAGTTTCCTTAGATAAACTTACTTAAGGCACTCCAAGAAAGAGGAAACATTGGGTGAGCACTAAGCACAAATAGGAAACATAATCAATACTGTTATTGTTGTTCTTGGGAAGTTTCCTTAACTAACTTATTAGAGTTGCTCCATGGTGGGAAACTACAGGCGAATATACCCCAACGGAAAGTGATTGTGGGGTTCAATTTTTTTTTTTCATATATATCTTTTTCTTATTCTCAGTTACGTAGTTACGTCCAACCAAAAATAATATAACCACGATGGTGAACTCATACCTATTCCAATTATTTGAAAGTAGGATAACATTCTTTCTAAGTAACTTTGCTCTAAAATTTTATAACGATTGGATCTTGTGCTGATTCCTTAACGGGGTGTTTGAAACTTTTAACGAGATGGAATTGAATTGAATTCCATTAAGAATTGAATTCCATCAAAAATTGAATTGAATTCTTATGTTTGGAATGAACCAGTAAATTAAAGAATTGAATTCAATTCCTTCGTTTGGAATGGATCTAAAATTGAATTAATTTAATTAGTTTTACTATTTTATCCTTCAATAATAGGTTAAGAATAAAACATTATATTTAAGTAAGGTTAGTTTGGTATTTTCATTTGTTGGAATTCAATTCCCACACTAAATCGCACCCCTTTGAGTCTGATTTCAATTCCTTAGTTTTGTTGGATTTCAATTCCCATGAGAATTCAATTCCTTCACTTAAGTTACTTCAAAACAATGAAATTCAATTCAATTCCTTGATGGAATTGAATTCCAGGAGTTTCCAAACGCCCTGTAAAGGAAAATGCTTTATAACCAAAAAACTTCTTCCCGAATATTATTGCTCAAATTAGGAGACAAAATACTAGTGAAAAATTTAAAATTTTTAATTGTAAGTTTCATACTGCCGCTAAAAATTTATCACGCCCATCATAGTTTGCATATTTTCTGATATGATGTTTTTTGACGGTCTAGTAGCACTTTTCTATATATAGAAGTGAAATGAAAAAAAAAAAAAAGAGTTAATTGCAAAATAACGAAGCTAATTATTATAATTAATGACATATAATTTTTCTAGTCAAGGGTTCAATTCCTGATGATATGTATAGAGAATATTTCATGACCAGAAACAAGACTCACATATGTGAGTTCTACGCCTCGAGGGGATTATTCATTATTTTCAGCAGTAAATATCCTTGATTAATCCAAAAAAAAGAAATATAGTTTACTGTGAATTGAGTGGTAGGAGATTGTGGACCTCAATTGTATCAGATTTCTTTAGTTAAAATAACGTTGTTGCAAGTTTGCAACGCCATACAAATTTGATCTCCTTGTCTATAGCATGCGTTGCATGGCCCTTTGGAATAAAAGAATATAATATCATGCCTCTTCCTGTGAAGACGACGGAAAAAAGAGCAAGATGCACAGATTAATTTCCTTTTCATGAAAATTGGAAGCTTCGTTATTGGGTCGTGAGTGAGTGTTTCACTTTTAGTAAAATGTTTTTTTCCCACACCTAACGCTTTTCATTGAAGCAAAGGAAAGTCCCTGCGCCTTTTATGTCACACAAACACACACTCATAAACTGACAACAAAGTGATATCGTTGATAGGCTCATTCACTTGCATAAGATATTGTCCTTTTGAAAACGATGATTGAAATTTTCAATAAGAGAAAAGAGACAAATGACACTTAATTGTCTCGCGTCATAATTTCATCATATGTTTTTATTCTCACTGATTGAACATACACTCATAATCATGCGGTTATGAATAAAGTAATTATGAAAATTACTTTTTTTTTTTTAATGAATGATTATGATCAAATGAACTTGGTATGTAACTGACACCAATACAAGGATATGAGTTGATGCCATTGATAAATACTGTATTCGTATCTCATAAGGATACAATTTTGATTTTTGCCGTTAATTTGAGAACTTTATTGATATGTGATGTTATAAGTAAAGTATTCATTTATTTTTCACTGAGACACACACTATTCCACAAGTACCATTCACAAAATTACTTTTTGGTTGGAAGTGATTTATGATTTTAGAATATTTATCTTAGATAAATATAAATAGGTTCCTTCAAATTTAATCATTTAATTAATTATATTTTATTGTATGATTTTAATGTTGATGATTAAACTTCTCCCTTTTAAATCTGAAAATGATTCTATTCAAACCAAGAATCAGGAGTAAAAAGTATTACTATTGAAATTGTATAATTTCAACATATGAATATCGAATTTAATTATCAATTATCCATTGAATAAATAATTTTTGAGGGATGATTTAAAAGTGCCCTCTCAAGTATAGTCCCTTTCTACTGTGTGACTGAAAGGGATTGAGGAAATGAATGATCCGTACTTTGTTTTAGTGGATTAATTATTAAGTTAAATAATGCATAAAAAAGTTATTTAGCAGACTATTAAAGTTATAGCACGTTTGAATTGCAACATTATATTTAGTAATGCCAACACATTTAGAAATATGTATACAATTTTTTTTAAATAAAAATCATGATACTTATTCAATAAAAATTAATAATTATAAGGTATGATTCTGAATACAAAATTCTAATAAAGTTTATGTACATCTAGCATTTTTCACGAAGCCAAAACGACATTATGATTTTATGCTTGCCTCATCAATTCCTCAAATAATCCCGTTATTTGTTAAATGAATTATTTGGCTTAACTTTGAAGCATTTATCCACAACCTATTCCCTTACCACCAAATTCTAAATTTTTTTTCGCTCATCCGTTTCCCTTGGTACGTCTCTTTGATATCCACACAAGTGAACACACCTAACTATAATGTAAATCCCACACTTGGGAATGGTACAAAGCAACAGGCACAATGGAATCACACACTGCAGCTTTGGCTAAGAAACGGTTTCTGAAAAAACTCTTTTGAGAGTTAAATTTGGTTTTTCTGTCTTTTTCTTCAAATCCCCTTCTTTTTTAGTATACCCCCTCCAGAAGTAATGTGCCCCATCATATCATTCATTATTCATATGGAATCACTTCTCCTAAGTTCTCATCACTCCTTTTCTTCACACTACTACCATATCCTTAACAATTTTCTCTAGCTATGTTCAAACCATTATTACCATATCCTTAAACAAAACTTCTCTAAGCTATATGGCACCCTTCATCTCCAGCTCCAAATCTCAACCCACAAAACTCACTCTTCTCCTCAACACATCTTTCACCTTCCTTCTCTGCCTCCTTCTAAAAGCCTATCTCAACCCCTCCACCTCAAATTTTTATGGCCATTCCAATAATGCCCCACTTACAAAAATCTTCAACCATGCAAGGTTGCTCAGTGACATCAGTGTTGATGGCTGCACAGACCTCCACAAGTATTCAGATTACAGCTCAAAGTGCTTCTATGTCAAGACTCATTCTGATTGCAGGTCAAAGGGGTACATAAACTATCTCCAAATCTTCTATTGCAGCCTTGGCCAGTCTCCAATTACTGGTCATGCACTCCTTGCCATTTGGCTGGTGGTGTTGTTCTATCTCTTGGGGGACACAGCTTCCAACTACTTTTGCAACAACTTGGAAGGCTTGTCCAACATCTTGAGGCTCTCTCCAACTATTGCAGGGGTAACCTTGCTCTCTCTTGGAAATGGTGCTCCTGATTTCTTTGCGAGTGTTGTTTCCTTCACAGGATCCAGCACTGGCGCAGTTGGCCTCAACAGCATTCTTGGAGGGGCTTTCTTTGTTTCCAGTGCTGTCATGGGGATCATAAGCATTCTTGTCAGCCCAAATCAGGTTTCAGTTGATAAGGCCAGTTTCATTAGGGATGTCATATTCTTCCTTTTCTCACTTCTTATCCTCCTCATCATCATTTCCATCGGTAAACTCACCTTGTTGGGTTCAATATGCTATGTCTCCATCTACTTCCTTTATGTATGTGCTGTTTCTGCTACACATTTCATCTATGGAGGGGATAACAAAGAAAGGGGAGAATTTCCAGTGTCTTCATCAGATGACTCATCACTAGAATCTGGCATACCATTGCTGGGATATGTTGATGATGAGAAGCCAAATCCAATGGAGAAAGTGGTTGTTGTTGTTGAAGACAAGGAGGGAGAGTCCAGAAGTTTTGACAATGATTCATTTGACTGTAATTACTTAACAAAGTTTCTACAGATACTAGAGTTACCCCTTTGCTTGCCAAGAAGGCTTACAATACCTGTGGTGAGTGAGGACAAGTGGTCCAAGCCATATGCAGTTATATCTGTCACATTAGCTCCAGTTTTGTTGGCAGCACTCTATAACACACAGAGGGAAAATGGGAGTTCAAGGAGCAGCCTAGTTACCTATTTGATAGCTGCTTTGATTGGCATAGTTTTGGGGAATATGGCATGTGTCACAACAAAGAGCTGTAGCCCACCAAGGAAGTGCTTGTTTCCATGGCTAGCAGGTGGTTTTGCTATGAGTGTAACATGGACTTACATCATTGCCGAGGAGCTTGTTTCCCTTTTGGTCTCAATTGGGAACATCATTGGGGTTAGCCCTTCAGTCCTTGGGCTAACTGTCCTAGCTTGGGGTAACTCCCTTGGGGACTTGATAGCAAATGGTGCAATGGCAATGAATGGTGGGGCAGATGGTGCACAAATGGCTATATCTGGCTGCTATGCTGGTCCTATGTTCAATACTTTGATGGGTTTGGGCTTGCCCCTTGTTCTATCAGCTTTGTCTGAATATCCAGAGCCTTATGTCATTCCTAAGGACCCTTCCCTCTTTCTAACACTTATGTTCTTGATGGGAGGGGTGCTTTGGGCCCTTGTCATATTGCCAAAGAAGAATATGAAGCTGGATAAATCCTTGGGAGCAGGACTTTTGGCCATATACCTTTGCTTTCTGTTTATAAGGTTAGCCATGGCTATTGGTGTTGTGAAATTCTAGAGAAGTGTTTTCTAAGGGGAAATGGGGTCCATTGTGGTCTACCTAAATGGGACTCAATCGTGTTAATCAAACATTTCACAATCAACAGGCCCACTTGTAAAATACATCTTATTTTGTCTGATTACTACTATACTATAGAATTATGATAGCAAGGACATATTTCACCAGTTCCATGGAAAAAGAAACTCCTACTCATTTTTTTTATTTAAACCCACTGGTTTATCGAATCCTTTTAGCAGGAACCTGACTAATCTGACTTGATCTGTAGAGGTTTCAGGAGAAATTTTAGGTCTCCCACTGAGGGGTTTTTTTTTCATACGTTGATCCTACTCTAATTTAATCTAATTAAAGTATAATACCATAAGGATTAAATTTATCATTTTATGATAAAATTTATATCTGATAATAGTAAAGAATTTATCCTACCCTAGAGTTTATGGAATACCATGGACTGGTTGGTAGTTGAAAGTGGGATAGAACTTGAGGTCAGTTCAGACCACCCGTGTCCGAGGCATAGGGTACTTGAACCTTGGCCCGTAAACCTCTGATCCATTATGAGTTGTCTTGTCTCATCCATTTCCTTTAACTTACTAAGAATAAATTCACAAAAGTGTGCAAAGTGAAAAATAGAAGAACCAAATCAATCATTTCCCACTGACCTACTTACATTGCCAAGCATATATGAAATTTAAAGAGTGGTAATTATTATTTGAAAAGTCTAACAAATAAACTTGGCAACTGAATTTTATCCATGTGTAACACCATCAGGCCTAGTTACAGAATATTTTCAGTCATGTGTGAGCTAATCAGTCCAACAATGGTTTATAGCCTAACAAACAATAATTTCGCACTGGATGCGAATCTTGAGGGCTCTGATGAGATTGGAAGAATATGCCTTCAAAATCATTACCATCGAAATCAATACCATCTTTTGGCTTAAAAACTAGTTCTCATGAAAGGGCTTTTTCCTTTCATAGGCTAAGCAAGGTAGGCCCATATACTGTCTTATTTGGAACTTCATGGTCACAAGCATTATAAATCAATTATTTGGGAAAATCATACATCGTATTCAGCATAGGTGCCATCGATGTTTTAAAAACGCACGTCATTAAGCCTTGATATGAAAGAGGACATAGACAACAGCATTTCTGCTTTTCTACGAGACGAGAAAACCTAAAGTTTGATACTAAACTTCTAATATAAATAAGAAGTTAATTTTCCTATCAAAAAAATAAAAAAGGGAGGTAATTTCTATTCACTTATCTAATTATATATTGTCATATCAATTATAATATTTAACAATTTTATCCACTACTTGAATTCATGCAAATGCAAGATTTTAATTGGATGATGGTGTTTCGTCAAAAGTAAACTCTATAAGTTATATTAAGAGTTGTGCTATTGTTACATTATTTCATGCAATAATCCACTTGCACAATTAAACAAAACCAATCATATATAATATATGAATTTAACTTAATTCACACTTA
Source organism: Dalbergia cultrata (assembly GCA_031216105.1). NCBI lineage: Eukaryota > Viridiplantae > Streptophyta > Magnoliopsida > Fabales > Fabaceae > Dalbergia > Dalbergia cultrata. Next base: position 19,248,868 of record CM062353.1, on the reverse strand, counting down.
ACCCAGTCGTGCATGTGGTTGAGATTCTTGATCCCCATGAATCGGGGTTGGACGCAAACCAGACCAATTATTGCAACTATAAATTTTAGACCTTTAGTATCATTTGCCAAATATAATTTTTATTCGCGGAATTATTTCCAAAGGGATTCACTAATTAAGAATTATTTATTTAGTGAACAAAACCAATAAAGTTTGGCACAGTTGGTAAGGTAGTTGGATCCTTTAAACATATGTCAGTGGTTCGACTCTACCGTGTGTATAGAAATGGACTTTGTTGGGAGAAGCAAAATCCACTTTGGTGATTTTCACTTCAACAAAAGTGATTTTGAGGCGAAATCAAAATAAGCACCATATAATTTAATTTTAAGCTGGAAAAATCAATTCTCAACTCAAGCTAACAAAATTTAATATCAATTACCGTAACTTTTATTTGTTTACCCACAACTTTTATTAACAATTTTCTATAATTGACCCGCAAGAAAACCAAATTTTTTTGTTCACATTTTTTTTGGACAAATGGAAAAATTATTTTTTATTGCTCGACTCAAACCCCACATTTGAACTGAATTGACAAAAAAAAAAAAGAGAGAAAAAAGCAATTTACCCCCCTGAAGTTTAGCTCGCGTGCAATTTAAACCCTGAATTTTCAAAGTGTGCAACTCAAGCCCCTGGAGTTATCAGACCGAGCAAAATGGCCCTTCTGTTAGTGTGCCATTCAATTCTCATAGTTAAGTGTTATGTGCCCATCACATGATTATTTTTATGGACAAAAATACCCCACTCAAATTTAATTTTCCAACCCAACACCACCCCACCCAAGCAAACACACACCTATGATTTTAGAACCCTTCTCAGCCTTCGAACCCTCCAACTTCACTCTTCAAACTCCACCTTCTCCAGCACAAGCGAACCCACCAAGACACCATACCATCCCTTCGTCCTTACTCCTTTGAACACCATATCACTCTCTTTCTCCATCTCTTACTTTCTCTTTGTCTATTGCAAACCCTAAACCCATCCCCAAATTTATTTGTTCTTCGAAAACGGTTGTAGAATCGCACTCAAGAGACCAATTGAAGAGAGGTAGAGGAAGGTGGCTGCTGCCATGGCTAGAACAGTAGAGACGGTGGCGCAGCACTGATGGCTCCATGGCGCTAAAGGGGAGGAAGATGTGGCAGCAGTACAGGCTCATTCCAGAGGAGCAATATGGCAAGTCGGCGAGGGTTTGGGGCCTCAACTAAGGCGGCACAACAGCGGTAAATGAGGAAAAAGAGAGTAGTGCTTGGGGTTCTTTTTGGAAAATGGGTGGTGGCCTGTGTAGAATCGAAAGAGAGGACTTAGTGATGGTGGGGCGCATCCTCTACATCAAACTTCAGACCATTGGCGTGGACGATCGGCGGCGAACTTCAGACCATCGACTGTTGTTCCTCATTCTTCCCCTTTTTTATGGCTGTAATTTTATTTGTGATTTTGTGTGGATTTTGATTTGACTCTATGTAATAATGGTTGGCTTTGGTTTTGGTGTGACAAGGGAGAGCTTTTGGTTTTGTTGTTTCTGGTTTTTAGGTTGTTGATGAATCAAGAATGGGTTTTAGATTATGGTTTGGTGTTGTAATGTTCTAAGAGAGAGAGAGAGAGAGGGGTTCGTGTAATCAGATAGGAGGGAGGGTGTTTGATAATGGGAGGAGTTGGGTTGGAAAATTAAATTTGAGTGGGGTATCTTTGTCTATAAAAGTGATCATGTGAGAGACACATGACACTTAACTATGAGAATTGGGTAGCACACTAACAGAAGGGCCATTTTGCATGGCCTGGTAACTTCAGGGGGTGAGGTTGCACACTTTGAAAATTCAGGATCCAAATTGCACACGAGCTAAACTTCAAGGGCCTAAAGTGATTTTTTCCCAAAAAAAAAGAAGTAAAGATCCTGAATTCAGTTCCTATTTCCTAATACTGTGATCTCCATTGTTCAAGTGTATATATTATTATAATCTCTTGTACTTGAAAAGTTCTCGCTTGTCTTAGCTGTAGTGTTACTATATATCGTATATAATATATAATCTCAATTATGATATTAAAATTATTCTAAAATAAAGAGCAATAATACTTTACAAAGCCAATATTATTACACAATGAAAAAAATGTAAATCAATTTTTTTTTCTTCTTGTTTTTCAGAGCGCGAACGGGGCCGAGCAACTACCTTCTTAGTTTAAAAATATCTAAGAATTTTTATCTTACGAAGTGTATATACTAGACAACATTTAATATAAAAAACAATTTTTTGGTCAAGATAAAAAGAATAAATCTTGATTACTCATTTACGACTCGTGCTTCTTGAACTTGTCCACGTTCAACTTGTGCCAATGTGCCAATAATTGGAAAAATCCACAGGATGCGTGAACCAAGTCCAGTATCCAACCCAGGAAGGGCCTATTCTCCCATACCAAGTGGCAAGTGGGAGGATGAGTCATATCAACTGGTCCACCGTGTTTCTTCCATGTCCAAATTATTGGTGGTCCATTTTCAGCATGTTGATTTTTCTCGCGGACAATATAGAATCACACTAAAAGTAAGAGTGATGTAACTCAAAGATTCGATGTATTTGAATCTCCCTTCAAATTTAAGGGTGAAGAAATAAGATGGAGAGTGCTAAAATAATGTATACGATAATATTGTTATTTCTTAATATGTTATTACATTAAAATAATTTTTAAATAAATAATAATAATTAAAAATTATATAAATAAAAATAATTCTTATTAAAATTATTTCATAATAAATAAATATTTTTAAAAATAATATATGATATCAATTTAAGTATGTAATAATAAATGTTTTATTACAATATTTGATTTTAAACTTAAATTTAAATCAATAATAAAACATTATTTTATTATAATTTTTTTTTATGTATTTATTAATTTATATATCTTAATAAATTAATAAATATTTATAATGATTGTAATTACAAGTAATAAATATTTAAATATTAATATTTTTAAAAACTTATTAATAAATAATTAATAAATTAATATTTTATTTTACAGTTAAGTATTTGCTTAAGATTAGAATTGTTTATAACAATGACAGAATAACAATCTTCCATATAATACAACATATTATACAATGTTATACAAAATATTATATAGTATTAGAATATTAACATATCTTATATTGTTAAGTTTTATCCTATCAGCTATTCTGGTGGCATTTAATTTTGGTTCTCATATGTTGTAGACCCATTTCACGATCCTTTTAATTTTGCTACTAAATTACTAAATTATCCTTCTCTTAATATTCAATTTTCCTTTTGAACTAGTCGAACCACATCATCCTTCTCATATTGAAGATTACGAACTGAGGTAAGTTATAATTAGTTTCTGAGAAGCTTTAGCAACTTTTATTTTGTTCCCAGCTTGAACTGATGAGATTCTTGGCGAGGCGACATTTTGTTAAGTTTTGCCAATTACGTTTGAACCACTATGAGAGAAAGAGAGAGAGAGGTTGCGTGCGGCTGTCTCACTCTTGGCGATCCACCACCGCATTTCGACACTACTGCCCAAAAAGAGGAGATGGCAGCCAACACGTTCAGTGTCACCAACGTGCAACTTCTAGCTCAACCTCACTGTCGTTTAGCTACCGACAACATGTGGTTGAGCTGCCGCAGCTAGTTCGCTCATATCCTACCAAGGAGTGATAGAGGCGAATAGCAAATTTGCTATGAAGGGTCATTTTTGTTGTGGTTGTGCAATGTGTTTCAAAAGGAGAGTTAAATGCTTGTATCTTGAAATTAATTTAATTCCACCATTTATGTTCTCTAACCCCTTCAATCCATGTGCCTGAAAACAATTTGTCTTTGGTGTTGAACTAGTGTATGAGAGAAGAGGTAAGGTCTATGGGCCAAGAGTGACTAGTAGTGAGGTTTGATGAAAGAAGAGAAGAAAAGGTGAATGGTTGAAAGGGAAATTGAGTAATAAGAGAAAAGGTTAATTTAGTGATTTTGAAATTATTTCTTTTAATTGAAAAATATTAATCTATTTCATAATTTTATTTAATTATTGTATCTTTAGATCCAAGTCATTCAAATAAAACCCAACAGTAAATATGATGAACCATTTGATAATATAGAACACATATGGACGAAATTATCCGTTACATATCATGATACGAGCTTAGGAGAGCAAAATGGGCATTTCAAGATTTGAATTATTGGCTTAATTTGCATTAAGCATATGTTCCGGTCATGTTGGGCCAAGTTTTATTTATTTATTTTATTAGTTTTTATTTTTAAATGTCTTAAGATTTGTTTTATTTTTATATTTGTTAAGCCCAATTGGTAGTCTAGTAATTTGGGCCTAACCTGGTAGGGTTAGGAAATAAGTTTAACCTAAATAAGAGGTATAAATACCTCCAAACTTGACAGCCATTGAGGACGGTTTTGATTTGAATGAAATTTCTCTGGCTTCTTTTAGAAACTTTATGCATACAAGTGAGGTTGAGTGATTCCCTTGGCTTATTGCATCAGGAAGCTAAATAGAGAATTACAAGGTAGAGTGATTCCCTTGTGATATTTTATTTAGTTTTTAATCCCATCTTCCATATCAATTGTGTGTTGGGGTTTCTGGATCTTAATATCCATGGGGTTCCACATCATTTGATATCAGTTTCAAGTCTTAGATAAATTCCTATTTATCTATCTTAGTTATTTCTTTCTTGAGTCTGTCATCGTTTTCTTCATTTTTTTTCCTTTGTGTTAGAATTTTTTGTAATTTGGTTTCCACTTTCTTACGTTTCTTTTCGTTTCATTTCAACAAATTTAAACAAAAAAAAAAAGAATCTTACCTGTTTAGCATTTCTTTCCCTTACTAGCGTAAAGGCACGGCACTCAAAACCAAAAAAACAAAAGCAGCGCAAGGAAAAAAAAAGAAAAAGAGAGACTAGCGCATTATAAAAAAAAAACTGTGATGAGCAAAACAAACAGTATTTCAGATTCCTTTTTTTTCTATTTTGAGTCCTTCAATATTTATTTTCATTTATTTATTTTTTTTGGGTCATTTTTGTCCTTTCTTTTGTTTGGTCTTGTTCTTTTGTTAGTCCTTTGGTTATTCCTTGTGCCATTTTGCATATTACTTGGGACTTTATCTTGTTTAAGTTTGTTTGGTTTCTGACGTGCAACATTTATAAAGGGCCCAGAGTGGTAAAAGGCAAGAATGGTGAATATAGAATAGGGTAAAAACCATGTTGAGTGCAAACACAAGTGTCCACTTTTGAGTGACACATGTGAGTGAGTGCTTTGTGCGATTGTCTCTTTTATTATTTTGCAGGTTATTGTGGCTATTAACATATGTGGGAGTAATAAAGATGCTGATAGAGCGAATGCCATAAAGCTCTTTATGCGCCAATGTCAGCAAATAAATAGCAAATTAGATTATATGGAAGTGCGACTACAGGAGGTGTCCCAATCTAGGTCCAAGGGTAGTGTCAAGGATATTCCAAGAAATTGATATTGTCACAATGATTCGTATCATGAGAAATTTATGGAGGAGCTTGATGTTAATTTTGTTTGACATAGACGAGTTGGAGATAACATGAAGAAGAATAATCCAAAATCACACCGTGACAAAGAGCATGTAGTACTAAAAAAAGAAGAGCGAATGAAGGTCAAAAGTGAAAAGAATATAGACGAAGGCTCATTGGTGAGTGTAAAAGAAGAACAGAATATGAAAAATGAGCAGGGTGACAAAGTTGAAAGGATACAATATTTTTGTCCAAAAAAGGAAGATTTGCAGGTATTTGAAGATATTGTGTTTAACTGTGGACCATATTCGGTGCTAACAAGGACAAATCGAAACACCTACAAGATTTGAGGATGAATCTTTTTTGAGGAAAGAGGGAATGATACGAGCTTAGGACAGCAAAATGGGTATTTCAATATTTGAATTATTGGCTTAATTTGCATTAAGCATATGTTCCGGTCATGTTGGGTCAAGTCTTATTTATTTATTTATTTTATTAGTTTTAATTTTTAAATGTTTCAAGATTTGTTTTATTTTTATGTTTGTCAAGCCCAATTGGTAGTCTAGTAATTTGGGCCTAGTCTGATAGGGTTATGAAATAAATTTAACCTAAATAAGAGGTACAAATATCTCCAAACTTGGCAGCCACTAAGGACGGTTTTGATTTGAATGAAATTTCTCTGGTTTCTTTTAGAAACTTTGTGAGTACAAGTGAGATTGAGTGATTCCCTTGGCTTGTTGCATCAAGAAGCTGAATAGAGGATTACAAAGTAAAGTGATTCCCTTGTGATATTTTATTTAGTTTTCAATCCTATCTTCCATATCAATTGTGTGTTGAGATTTTTAGATCTTAATATCCACGGGATTCCACATCATATCATATTAGGTCTACCAAATGAATCCATAACAAGGTGGTCTTATGGTACATTGATATGTAAAACAAAGGGTAATAAATCCTTTCCTATAGGTGAATCAGTCTTCTTTTCATTTAAGGACAAGGTATTGATCTCATTTGAGCTTTAATGCATCTACATTTAATACTCATTTGATTGCAAAACTATCATTATAGGCCTATGGGATTTGTTAAAATTATACCTACCTTCATTGTAGTAATTAGTCTATTAATTTAAATGATAAAAAAGACAACATGTGACATGCAAATTATTATTAATGGAAAAGTAGCAATTTTGGCAATGTTTGACATATAGACCAACTAAAATATTATTATTTTATTATACATGGATAGAGTTTACAATTATAAATTATAATAAAAAGTGGTATTTTAGTTATTTCATATGTCAAATATTATGATGTTATTAGCTGGAATATTTCTTAAGAAATGTGAGACTTGTAAGTGCTTCGTAATAAAAAGTGAGATACTACTTAGGAATGTGAGTGATACACTGTAGGGTACAATCTTCTTGGTGTGATAATGATGTAACTTCAGCAAGTGTATCGGGTTATATGCTTAAAAAAAGAGTGGGTAAGAATATCATCTTCACATGAATTGGCTCACCAATTACCATTTTCATAACTTAGAAACTATTTAGGCTTCTTAAATGAAGTAACAAACAAAATTAAAAAGATCAAATGAAATAAAAATGCAAAACAAATATGGAAGATCACAAAGGAATGATTGATATCACATAATTGTTCCTATAATGATTGAGCTTAATTAATATAATGAATATCTAACTCATCAATTGAAGGAAAAGGGATTTCTAATATGAATGACATTTGATTCCACTCACTCACTAATCCTCCCTAGATTTTTAGAATTTAGTTGATTTCTCAACTTGAACCCTAAAACTAAAGGCATTATTGATTTGTGAATCACAAAGCCCCCATGAAATTTATAATCTCTATTATAGACAATTAAAAATTAAAGTTTTTAGTTCATTGTCTCAACTATGTTAATAGATTCTTCTTAATCTACATAACTCTAAAAATAATCTACGGAACACGAATCCATAAATAGCATTAAGTAGGGATAATAGAAACTCAATTCAATATAAGAAAGAATTCATAAAGATTGGAAATCTTAAACAATCATATTCACAATATAAGTTACACCATCACCTTAGGATAAGATATTTATCCAACTAACACATTTAACAAATATGAATCCATAGAGAAAATGTACATATACTAAACATAAATCAAAGAGAGAAAACCGAAGAAGAATGAATCTCAATCATGTGTCTCTTCCAATCCTTTTTTATATAGCTGCCAAAATCGTAGCTTTTCTTTGATGTCTCTAAAATTGGCTAAAAGACCACAAAACAAAACCCCTTTTTCATCCTTAAGAGGGTGTTTATTTAAAGATTTGAAATTAGATTCCCAGGAATGTGATTCCTGGGAATGATATTGTCGAGAATATCATTCTCAGGTATCTTTAACAAATTATTTGTTTAACATTAAACATTCCTTGAATTATTTAATAAGATTCTCGAGAATAAATTTAAAACTTGTTTGTTTTATAATTGATATTCCTGAGAATATATGTCATAGTTTCCAAAATACCCTTAACATAATTATAAAGAGAGAAAAAGTCAAATAATTGAGGGATTGTTTAATAATTGTGCAAGTCAAATAATTGAGAGATTATTTAATAATTGTGCTTAATAATTGTGATTCTCAAGTCATGGGAATTTTTTTTTACCCACCTTCCAATTTGAGAATGAGATTTCACTAAATCATAGGAAAATCTTTGGAATAATTAATACCCAGAAATTATTTTGTAAAACTTATAACAAATGTAGGAACACATCATTTTCAACTATCTATTCCCGAAAATAATTAAATATTCCCTGAAACAAACGCCCCGTAAGATATTGTATATATAGCTTTCATTATGTTTAAAGGTTTAATTAAGCCTTATTTGCACATAATAAAGCCAAAATGTGTAATTTTGTACTCCCAGCTAGTTTGGGCCTAAGACTAGACCAATTCGCTTTTTGGCCCTTGACAATATCTAAACAATCAACTTTTAGGCTATGTATCTCAAAGTTTGAATTAACTCCCAAAGGTAGCAATATAAGTCACTATGAGAAACATACGACCGGTAGATTTCTTTCCCACACTATTATTGGTGAAATAAGACTTAAAATATTAAAATAAAAAATTGGTGAGGGTATTACTGTTGAATTATATTTTTTTGCTGATAATGTTTGCCCAATTTGGCATCAATATTGGTGCGCTCATTACCATTGGTATATGATGCAAAAATTGGTGTTTTGGTTATGGGCGCAAAATCCATTGGTAATTTATTACAAAAATTAAAAAAAATTAGGGTATTTAAATTATTGGTGGATTAGTTTCCGGTAATTATGAAGATAACTTTTTTTAAAAAATATATATATAGTCAAAACAATCTACTGGTAAATATTAAATAATTTTTAACAATTTAATATAGTTAATCCGCCGTATTCGAATTTTGGATCATTGTCACCATTTGACCTTTTACCTTAACACTTGTTGGTGGAAATTTTGCCAGTAATTTCAGAAATGCCACGTGTCAAGAACGGCGACACACGTTGAAAAGGGGTCCTGCATTACCAGTGGGTTTTCCGCCGGTAAATGCACAAGTGAAACGACGTGTTTTGGATGCCTACTACTGGCGGAAATTTGTTGCCGGTAATGCCAAGACATAACACGCTGCGTCGCCCCTCCCTCCTCATTCTGCAACCTAACTCTTTCTCTTTCCCCCCTCTCTCCCCCTGGCAATTGGGCCTCGATTTCCGCTAGTTTTCTGCCGCCGTACTGCTATTCTACTTTGGGAGACCACCACTAACTTCCTCTTGAAATCATCTACACTTTGATTAGTTTTGCTTCTTAATATTGTGTATTAGTTTGGTGTATTTTGTCACTAATTATTTTTCTTTGTTTTGCTTCAAATTTGCGGCCGGTTGCTACCGCCGCCGCAACCTGCGAAGCCGCTGTTGCTTCTGAATGTGGGTTTTAACAATGTTGAGGAATATTTTGACCTCCTAGTTTACTCATGTCATATGACTTGGGAGGAATGGTGCTATTTGCTTTGAGGAAAGCATTGCGTGGTTTATGCCTAGTCTTGGTTTGAGGTACAGTTGTTCAGCTGGGCAAAGGAGTAATGGCTAATGGGTTTCCTTGTTCTCTGCTGGTAACAAAGGGGTTTAGGAGAAGACACATTTGACTAAGGAAACTTGATAAGTTCTCGTCTCTTCAATGTGGTCAGAGTAGCTTGAAGCTTGGGGAAGGAAGGCTAGTTTTTTTTTTTTTTTTGCTGTTGCTGTTGTTGTTGTTGCTGTTTTGGGTGATGTACTGTCTTCTGTTTATTGTATGGGTCACGATTTTGGGCTTTCTTTGGGTGTTTTGCTATTCACTGATCTGTTAATGTGCCTCCTACATGTTTTTGGGGTTGTAACATATGACTTAACCCAAAAAATAAAAAATGAATGCTTGTTGATTGCATTTATTACTAGTTTCGTGTTCGTTGGCTTGAATCCTTGGAGATTAAAACCCTGATAATGTTGTCCAATTATATCTCTGAAATATGCCACCGACTCACGGTAGACTTTTATGCTTTTGTAATTCAATAACAGATAAGTCCAATTTAGTCCCAAAAATATCAATATGGAATTGTTGACTGCTCTTTTCTTATATGTACACAATCACTTTTAGAATGAATCAATGAATATTTTGTTTAATCTGATTTTTTTTTATGGATGTTAGGCTCAGAAACTTGATTGAAAATTTTCATTCATTATAAAGATCTAATTATAAATTTTTATTTGCTATAAGAATCTAATTACAAATTTTTAAAGGAAATGGCTATTATCACTCCCATTTGTCTTTTGCCACTCTCCTTCTAGTGGCTTTATTCTAGTATTCCAAAATTACCCTTAATTAAGACTTATGTTATATTTTTGTCTATTATTATTCTCGTATTTAAAATTATATTATATAATTATACAAATTAATATTAAATATAAAATTTAACTATTTTTAATTTACCAGTTGTAAAATGGAATAAACAAAACAAGAGGTGTGTTTGATTTTCAAAAAAAATTTGTTTTGAATTTTGAGATTGCATTTCTTATGTACGTAAGATGAGTTTGATATTCAAACTTAAAATGTTTATACCTCTGGTTGGTGCAAATTATTCAACAAGTAAAACTTCGTTTCAAGTTCTTTTATTTAGTTCATTGATAGTGTATTTATTTTTTCTTTTTGTGAAAGTTGTCTAAAACTAAGTATGGGTAGTTTATTACTTGTTTGATTTTCTAAAATTTATCCAGATGAAAAGTTGAAAAGAAAATGTGCTCGCCACTTATTTAAGTAAAAGAAACATAAAAATTGCTTTGAAAAATCATCTTTTATTTTTCTTTCTTTTTATATTAATACATTGCTCATGTGTTTAAACCTTTTTTAAAAAAAAAGTAATCATATATTTATAAACACTCAACTCCAGATTAATTTTCATATAGCTGTTATGGAAGCAGCCTTGTTAATTTTGAGCTTTGCCAAGATTAAGTTTTTTTTTTCTTTTTTTATTTGTTTAAGAAAATAATGGTTTCCTTATCATGCATTTTTTTTTTCTAGCTGTTTGTAACATATTTGAGGCATTTAGCATAACGAACACAACAAGGAGAAAAAAGCCTTGATGACTTCACAGTAAAAGAGAGAAATGTGTTAACACTCAAAAAGAAATGATTTTCTAAAACTAGGATAGAGAAGTAAATGACTATAGAAAAATTGTGTCAGAAAAATATATTGTATTAAAAAAAAGTATCTAACAAGATTCTATGTATTGTAAAATACTTAATTTTAATTTGGAGAAAAAATAATATATTTTTTATTTTTTTAAATTAGTAAATTAAGAATAGGTAATTTTATACCTAATATTGATTAATATTATTTGAAATATGGGAGATATGATACACAATGATATAACACAACCCTTAATTATTTAAGGGTAATTGTGGAATACAAAATTAAAGCCACAAAAAGGGGAGTGGCAATAGATAAGTAGGAGTGACAATAGTCCCTTCTATTTTTAAACTAAAGTGATTAAAATTTTATAAAATTATACGAAGAAGCAGATTAACTTTAAAAAAAAAAAATACTTGGAGCCACACCCCCCAATTCCATAATTGAGCTAGAATAGTCAGTTGCAATAATAGACCAACGAATAAGAGAACGACAAGGAATGTGAAAATGATTTTTCTCGTTTCAATCATTCACTAACATAGTGATACTGTTCGACATAGAAATAATATTGACAAAGAAATTAAACAAGATGTGGCTCATTTTTTTTTCATAAGAAGTTTGGCTGACACAGTTACAATAATACTGTACATGAAGACAGAATAATTTTGTTATAATTATTCAATGGCGACTGCTACCATACCTTCGATAGTCAATGTAGTCGCTACAGTCGCTGTCCTGTCTCGCTCTCCAATCATCTCCCACTTTCCACGCGCCCCCTCACCTTTCCTAGTCCTTCCTCCTCCCCACCACTGCCTCGTAGACACAATCAACAGCTACAATCATCCAAATGCAAATTCCGCGTTCCCTGTTTGCTCCCTCATGACTATGGTTGATTCTTCTTCTTCACTCAGCTCAATGCTAACTCCAACACCAATCTCAATGTCATGATCATGCTCCCTTTCTTCAACTTCGCGGCCCGATCCTTCAACTTCTGTCTCACTGTTCGACGGGCATAGTGGCGAGCCATGGCATGGTCGGCGGTGGACATGACGATGAGGGCGAGTGCGCGGATGCTCACAACCGAGAGCGATGAAGGAAGTCCCGATGCATGGGGTGCAATGGTTTCCGTGATGACTGGGATTCCGACAACGTCGCGACGGAGGATACGACGGCCACGTGGTGGACTGACAGGCAAAGCTGTGGCTATCACTGCCTCCAGTCATGTGGTAGGCTGACATTGCGGCCATTGTTATGACGAACTCCTCCTTAGGTGGTGGTGTTTAATGGCGGTGGTGGTACCCCTCCAAAGCCCGTGACTTGGTGATTTTGTGGTGGAGCAATGCAGTGCAGTTTTGTGGCAGCAACTACGTACATGGAAGGGAGGGATGTTAAGAGGGAGTAGTTAGATGATTGGGTTGTTGACTGTGATAAGATGGTGGCAGTGGGAGGAGGATGGAGTGGCAGAGGGGGGAGCGGGGGAGCGCGTGGATAGTAGAAGAGGGATGGAGAGTGAGGGCTGCCTCCTCCTCAAGCAAGATGCAGAACCCAGGATACACGTGGCGAGTTGTGGGACAATGACGCTAGTGACTGTAGCAAGACGGGACAGCGACTGTAGCGACTGCATTGACCATCGAAAGTATGGTAGCAGTCGCCTTATTCAATTAGTTAGTTTGTTACTGTCTTTAGTTAGTTACAGAGGCAGAACTCATTGTAAGCAGCACTTAATGTGAACTTAACACACATATATATGTAAACATCTCTTCTTTCGATGCAATTTAGTTTTCATTCAGCTTATTATGGTATCAGTAAGAAAAAACACACGCTTCCCTCCGCCCATAATATATTATTTGTATTATTTTATTATTATTTATATAAAATTATTTTATTTTAATAAAATATTAAAAAAATATCTTGTACGTTAAAAATTAATCAGGCATAATACAACATCTCCATGTTGTATTGAGTTATATAACATTTTGACGTATAAGAGGTTATAACATATAAGGTTATATAATATGTTATTCGTACCAAATGACGGATAAGGACATTAACGTATAGTATTAGTTTATACTATTATTCCTAATATATTGTACCAAACACCCATGTTTTCCTTGTTAATCTTGTGAAGAAATTAGTGAGTATAAATGAAGTGCAGTAAAACAGTTTAGTAGTTTTCTAGTTTCGTTGAGATTTAGTGCCAAAATCAAGTAGTTAAAAAGACTCCACATTACTTATATAGCTTGGGTTAAGATTCTTGAGTTAATTAATCAGTATAAGAAAATGTTTACCATCATATACTTGTATATTTTTATATAAAATTTTTGGAAGAAAATTTGCAAAACATGCTAACATGTTTAATTATGGGTTTTCTGGAAGAATGAATAAGGGTTTTTTCATGGATATTTCTTGATTCTTCTCTAGATTCTCAACAAAATGTATGCTTTTTGTCTCCTTAGATTTGCGATGTAGAGCTCTACAAAACCCCTAAATTGATTAGAAGTGATTCAACAAAACTCCTAAATTGCCTTGCAATTAGGTTTATGAACACACCTAATTGATACAACAAAATTTTGATTGTTTTTTTTTTTTTGTGTGTGTGTAATTGGTGAAGACAACAATATCGAGAAAACCTCTCTAAAATGAGACTAATCCATCCAAAAGAGAACTCGAAAATAAAGGTTAGCATTTACAATAACATGCTATTTTAATTTTCTCAGTTAGAACAGAATACTCAATCTCATAAATAATGATAATAATAAATAATAAAAAACAAAGCCACAAGTTAAATTGGCTATCACTTATTTGAATTTTAAGATTCCAATGAAATAAATAATTGTTTTGTACTTTTTGATATGATCAATTTAACCCCAAATTTGACAAGTATATTTTACTTTACATATAAGAGATTAAGTATCATGATTTCTTGCAACTGTTAAGATGAATATCCTGATGGAATTTTTTTTTATGTGGGTTATAATTAATTGTGAATTTTTATTTTATGAAAATTGGATTGATAATATGATTTTATTTGAAGACAAGCATCATAAGTCCAATTTATTATTGATCCACATTGTGAGCTATGTACACTTGTTATTTAGAGCTAATGTGGTTAGGCATAGTGTAGACCCATTAACCACTAGTTCATTAGGATTTTTCTGAAAATAACTCTTGGTGAAAGATAATATTATACAATAATATTTGGCTGGGTCACCTATTTATTACTTACTATGATAAGCATTTCTGGCTTACTTCACGACTTGCCTAGAGAAGGGTCACGAAAAAGGACCACTCCTCGTCGCAGCGGGTCAATTTCTCATGGCTATTTTAGTTACGCTTTTTGTTTGGATTTTATTTCTATGACGGTGTCATTAGTTTATATAACCTATTTCTTTTTATTCCTATAAGTAGTATTGGAACCATGTAATTTAAATTCAAGATCTACCCTTTTTGAGCGAATTTAAGTGATTGTGTGCTGTAGTTTTTTGATGCGCTGAGTTTCGAAAACTCAGAATTAGTATCAGAGAAGACGAGATACTTTAATTGTACCAAGTTTCTTTATTTAAGTTTTCTTCCTTTGGTCTATTTGGGTCAAAGTATATACACGATTTTGACCATTCTTGATGCAGCACCATACACAATCGTTTTGATCCATGAAATAAAACATGTATGTTTGTACAGGAAAACTGATTGATGCGTTTGTCCGTTCTTTTATCGATTAACGCATGTTTCTTTTGAAAACTATTGAAATCAACCCTTTATATTTCATGGTGCAACTTTGAATATATTTTTAATTTATTTAATTCTTTTCTTGTAACATTGATAGCTATCAGATGGATTGTATGGATAAATTAGTTTGGGCTCGGTTAGCATGGATGGCTTTCTCTTGTGGTTGGTTATCTTTTCCACTTAGCGTAAGTCATGTTTTATTCGAATTGGTAGTGAATGTGAACACTCAATTTTATCAAACCCATAAATATTTTTTTTTGTTTATACAAAAATTGTTCATCCACTTAAAAAAAAATTGCTCCTTTCATTTTTGTTAGGCCCATTTCATAAAAAAATGAGCCAGCCCGTTTTATTTATTTTATTTTGGTTTTTGTTTTATTGTTATTTTCATTTTATTCTTGGTATTAAAGATGAAAAGAGCAAAAACGATGTGCTCGTCGATTTAAGAAAATGAAAGGATCATCTCTCTTCACTGTTTATTTTAGCTACTGCTGAGGTGTCATGGCCAAAGTGTATGAGTTGAGGACTAAGGTAGTGTTTGGTTTGGGAGACAGAGACATAAATACAGGGACACCGTATATCTTTGCTTGGTAAGGGGACGAGATGCGACGGAAAATTTTTTTCCCAAAAACAAAAATTTCCTATATTTCTGTCCCTCCAAAAAGTGGAGACAGTGGGGACGGGATATGGGGACACAAATTTCCAGTGGTGGTTTGGCCACCGGCCACCGCCGGACCACCACCGGCTGCGCCGGTCAACGGTGGTCAACGCCGGTCGACGGTGGTCAATGCCGGTTAACGGCCGATCAATATCTGTCCCCGTCTCTACAATTAAACATGATATAGAGACAGTATTTTTTATGTCTCCATTTTCATTATCTCTGTATTTCTGTCCATGTCTCTCCCGCCTCGCTTACCAAATGCTACCTAAGTGTTGAGCTTGAATGATTTGATTCGTGGTGCGTGGCTTGAGGCGCCTCTTTAGTTCGCTGCAGTGACGGCTATAGGGGAATGTGCAATTGACACATATCACATTTTGAATGGTGGCCCTCACGTCTCATTAAATGGAGATTGTAGTGTTTATATGAGTCATTGGATTAAAGTGACTAGCCTTGCCATTGGATGAAATGAACACTTGATATGCGTTATTTAGTGGAGGGAAGTGTTTAGCCATTGGAAGAGTTTGGTTTGGTTGAAAATGAGGGAATGAGGTGCAGAGTTCATTTATGCATTTTCCTTCTTCGTCAGTTTGTGTTTTCTCTACGTTAGTGCTCATTCAGGCTTCCATTTTATCCTTCTTTCCATCTGTATTTTTAACCTAACGTTACCATCTTTTTAAACATCGTGATCTTGAATTGTTATGCAATAAATAAAAGAACTTAATTTTAATATATTCTCAATATTAAAATATGAGTCATTACTACTTGAGTTTGGATTGTTTGACCCATTTTTTTATTTAAAAATATTTGAATTAAAATAAATACTAACACAAAATAACATATTTTCAATTCGCTTCACTTGTGCATTAAGTTGCTAAGTTTAATTACCGAAAATACCAAATTTTATTCTTTATTTCTCACATAAAGCAAGAAACCACCCCGCACTTAACCATAAAAGTTAAAAAAAAAAAAGTAAAACGACTTGGCTTGAAATCCACTTTATATTCCGAATATGTTTGGGTTGGACTAGAACTTTTTCGGTCTAAAACTAATTTAGGTTGCAGTGGTTTGATTTTTGAAAATAGCAGGCTTCATATGGGTCTTTTTTTTAAGTATGATTTTTGAGTGATATATTTATATCAATATGGTGTTTTGAAAAAAAAATTTATACAATATGGTACTTTTAGAATGGAATCAGCCAAAGGCGAATTCAACACTAAATCTGCCATTGGCTAATTCAATAAAAAAAAATATTTGTGTATTGAATCTGCATCGAATTCAGTATAAAAAATATTATTTTATTGAATTTGTCAATGACAGATTTAATAAAATAATATTAAAATAAAATATCGTCGTCAAAGTCAGACTCAGAATTCACCAAAAGAATATTTTTTTTATTGAATCCGCTATTGGTGAATTCTAAAACACCATATACAAGTAAATTTACCCGTTTTATCATATTAGTATAAATCACATATACAAACACCATATATAAATTGTTTTTCCTCATCTAGGTTGACACATTTTGACATATTTAATTATCATATATCACATTGGAATTCCGACTGCTATCTAGGATTGGACGTAGTTTTTCGTTAACCAACTTAGTATATGACAAAGACATATTAATGACAGTGATTAAAACTAAACAATTTTAAAAATTTTTATATAAAAAAAAATCATCAAAATTCATCGTCAAAGACAAAAGCTTATTTAAACTTTATTTTTTTATATATAAAAGTTGAAGACAAGAGAGATTGCCCTGAGCATATGCCATATTGGTAATTTGCTATGCAAAGAAGGCCAACAATTCAATTACTTCCTGTACGTTAGACGGGCAATGCGTTGTTAAATTTCCTTGGCAATGCGTTGTTATCTATGTTACATAAAATTTTGACAAGAAAATAACTAAATTCTGGTCATTGCACCAGAAATTAGGCTAGATTCTATCCCAAACGTAACTTTAACATAAGGTCGTTCGGTTCTACTAATCTTCCTCCGCTACTGTTTTTTGTTGTTCAACCGCTACTTATCCATAGCCATTTTGCTTCTCTTCTCTTATTTGCTGGCTACTTGGCCTTGGACCTTGTCCGTTAGTACCTAAGCTCATCCCATCACCAATAGAAGAAACAATAATTCTCGAGTGGACACAAACCAACACGTCAAATTTAAGTAACACTCATATAAAAGTTGATAGAACCTATCGATAAGTGAGTGCATATTTAAAAAAATGCTATTGAAAGCCACTTTTATTGTTAGTACATATAAATATGAGTTCTTAAATTTATATTCACATAAGAATATCTCATAAAAACTAATTCTTGGGTTTAGGATTTAAGAAAAACTGTGAAGTATGAGGAAAAAAAGAAAAAAAATTGGGAAGCACTTGATTACCAAAAGGAACAAGAACATGTCCGTTAAAAAAGAGAAACTAATAAGATTGAGAAGGGAATAGAATCTTATCTTGACTAACCGACAAGCTTCTTCAATTTGTCAAGAACAATCTCAAATTTTTTGGACGCATGGTATCTGCACGATTCATAATCTTCCAAAATAGAAGGGTAATGTGGTTATCACTAATTGCATCACCATCGAAACGTTGTAGAATGATACCCACATGATGACACCCAAAAATCAAGATTTCAATATGTGGAGTGGAATAGTTGGTAGTGGTTGGCTAATGCATCCACATGTAAAGCAATTTAAATGCGATTTGCTTAAGTTAAGATAGATATCATACTTAATTACTATAAGGATTAGACTAGTTAATACTATATTGATAAAGATTAGTATAACAGTAACCTTAGCAGATATGCTTAAGCACATAATAAGCTCTTATCCAAGATGTAATCCAGTGGTCTGGATGTATTAAAAAATGGCATTAGCCATGGAAAGCAAGGTACAAGGAGCAGTGGAAGTGCTACACCTAACAAATTTACACCTACCTAGCTATCACTGTTGCATAGTATAATCACTTTACAGGAAGTAAGTCAGTTGCTAATTGCTATGCAAATCTGACGGCAAATTTGAAAATTCTTATCACCTTTTGGCGACCAAGCCTAACATACTTCGAAATTGGTGAGACTCCAATGCCTGAATCAGCCTCAAAAAAAGAGAAATGAAGTAAACAACTAGAAGCCCTCCTCCTAAGTGTGCGTCAAGCCTCATATCTCTTCTTATCAAGGCCACAAGTGCCCATATCAATCCAACCACCAAAAGTGCCAATGTCTCCCACAGATATGGATCTCTTGAAATCACAACAGAGGATGGATACTCTGACCAAGTAGAGCATACAAGAGATAAACCTAATCCAACCACTGTATTGAATATTGGGCCAGCATAACAGCCTGATATTGCAATTTGAGCACCTGCTGTTCCATCTTGTAAAGCCATTGTCAAATTTGTCACCAAGTCCCCAAGTGAATTTCCCCATGCAAGAACTGTTAACCCCAGAATTGAAGGGCTAACTCCACTTATGTAACCAAGTGAAACCAACAACCCCACCAATTCCTGAGCTGAAATATAGCTCCATGTAACACTCATGACAAACCCTCCTGCTAGCCAAGGGAACAAGTACCTCCTTGGTGGGTTTGACACCTCGGTTGTAACGAATGCAGTTACCCCTAACACAATTCCTACCATTAATCCAATTCCATAGACTATAAGGCTTGAGTTGAAGAAACTGTCTTCCTTATTACCCGGGATCCAAAGAGAAGACAATAATAGTGGCGCTAACATAGCCGAAGAAACTGCACATGGTTTGGACCATCTCTCTTCACAAACAACAGGAATTGTCAATCTCCTTGGCAAGTAAAGGGGCAATTCCATGACATAAAGTGACATTCCACATATTGAATATTTCTGACAGCAACAATTCTTCTTCAAGCCACATTCTTGAGCCCCATTTCCGGCACTACCAGTTAGTCCTTTCTCCATACCGTTGAGAAGGGGCACATCTAAATCACAGCCATTTCTTGATTCACCATCACCCTCAGCATCTCCACATACACCCTTCCACCGGGTGGATGAGACATAAACAAAAATCACATACACTACATACATCAAAGAAAAGCTAATTGCGCCGAGAACATTGATCTGGCCGGCGATCAAAATGGCGAACAAGCACAAAAGAACAAAGAGAAGGAAACAGACATCCCTTATCAAGGCAGACTTCTTAACCTGAATTCCCCTATGACGAACTGAGATGCTCACTATTCCGACCACAACACAGGACACAAAGGAAGCACCGCCAAGCACAGTGTTGAAGCCAATACTGCGGGTCCCGCTGCCATTGAAAGAGACAAGGGTGGCAAAAACATCACTGGCACCATTGCCAAGGGAGAGAAGGGTCACTCCAGCAATTGTTGGGGATAGCCTGAGCAATTTTGACAGGTTCTCAAGAGAAGGACAAAAGTATTCAGAAGCTGTATTGGCCAGCACATAGAACAAAACCAATAACCAAAGAAACAAAAGGCTATGACCCAATAGAGGAAATTCCCCAACTTTGCAGTAGAAAAGATAAAGGTAGTCAATATAGCCCTGGGTGACACAAGGGTCATTGGATTTCAGGTACAAGCACTTCTCTTTGTAATCACTCAGGTCATGGAAACCCTTGCAACCTTTCTCACTGCTGCCACCATAACCATAGGCAAGGTGTTTGGTCAGAGCAACATGCTCTGAAGAGTGGAAATGAACAGCAAGGAAAGCACAGAACACCATGAGGAAAGAGGCGTTGAGGAAAAAGGTGAAACCCATTGGTTTGGACCCAGAAACTGCAGTGTTAGCCATGTTTGAGACTTAAGACAGGAAGAAAGACGGAAACTTAATGATTAAGAAAATCCCATATGTGGTAAAAATCTAAGATATTACAATATCATGACAAGAAAGAAGCACGGTTAAATTTAAAAGAGAAAAGGTATAACAAGGAATAAATGGAACCCACCTCGAACTCGAAATTTGGTGCCAAATGGGTATTTCTTTCTTTTTTAACTCTGATTTAGATGAGTTGGTTTCTTGTTGCAAACCAAGGGGAGAGAGAGAGAGGGGAAGGGATAGAGAGAATTCGGCAGAAGCATATTTGGGATTTTGTGTAATGATTTTGAGATTTAAGGTACCATTCAGATGACAAAGACAGAGAACCAAACAGCATGAGCCGTTGCCACACACGACTTTTGCGTGTGTTTGTGGTCTGGTTTTCGGCCATGGCAGTTTCAGTTTGAGAGTGGGGTGAAGTGGAAAACAGAATGGTCATAAACACGTGTCAATGGAGCAGGACTTGCATTCATGGTGGTGAGGAACTAAATTCCGATGGGACCAGGTTTAATTGTTCAATAGTACTTCGTATTTATAAGCATTTTCTTTTAGATTAAGAAATATAGGTTTTGCTACTGTTTAAGAAATTTAAATGGTAAGTTTTAATGAAAAAAAAGAGTAAAATTTGATTCTGAATGTAATTGTTGGATATGATAATATCTAAGAAACTTAACACACAAAAATACATGATATCCACTAACTTTATTTTATTTTTTCCCTTCAACTTTGTTTTCAACTCTCCTCTTTTCTCTCTCGAATCAATAGGCTTTGGCAACGAAATAGAATTCTCCATAGAAATCATATATAAATTTTTGATGTAAAATTGAGAGAGTGATATTAGGTGTAAATGCGTATCACACACTTTGTTATTATTGGATTTAATGAATAAATGAGATAAATAAGAATCACATATCATATTCAATGATGATAAATTATATGATATGTATTTATTATACAATATTATATAATAAATATTATTTAAAATTGAGATGTTTGGCGTGCGCTCGCGTGTTCACGCACCTAATAATTTTCCCTATAGACACGCACAACGAGAACAAGATTGATGGTGAGGTCCCTCCCAGCCCAGCCTTTCATGTCGGGTTTGTGTCATTTGATTGACTCATTCGTGACAACTTCCATGGACAGCTTAGGAAACATCTTCCTTATTTTTTTCATTTTATCTATTTAAATTTTTGTCGCTTTCACCTCTTTCTTTCCAATCTTTTTCGTTTTCTGAAACTCGATGCTTGCATCATCGCTCATGGTCATGCCAGATTCCATTCCACATGCATTATTGATTAAAAGAAATGTGGATTGCAAATTTTGTTAAATGGGATACGAATTATGTCGAAAGTACCTGTATGAAGTTTTTGCTATATTGACGTTTATACCTTTTATACTGCTCAGTAAAATTATAGAAGATCTTTAATATAGGCAAATTTGGAATTTTTATGTTTCTTAACGTACTTTAAAATCTGAATAATAAATAGTTAATTGAGCTCTTTAATCAGCTAATCAAACATTTGTATGTAGAGAGATTGCATATGGCCAAAGATAAGACAACATCTACAAGTTTTATGTCTCAAATAGATTAGTCTTTACTTCTCATAGTGGATACTCTGATTTACCATAAAAAACTTGTATAATAAAATACTAAAATTTCAATATTTTTCGTTTTTTCAATATTTTATAGTCTTAGACATTGTTAAAATGTAGATTATGTCTGACAGTATCCTCTTGTATTCTTATTCCTACCTTAATACTTTTACGAAATTGCACAAATCATTTATCATTATTTATAGGGATTCTTCTACGGAAGCCAAGATAATGTGTTTGGAATAGAATAAACTAAAAATGAATTGAGTAGAATTATAAATTAAATATCATGCTTTAAATTAATTTTATAAAATAGTATTTGAATTGAATTAGAAATCTAAAAAGAATGAAATGAAAACTAATTCTTCTAATCCGAAATACATATTCTTATATAATTTTTTTAAAGTCAGACGCATGACTTAATCCACTACTCTAAAAATATTAATCACTAACTACCGAAGAATATCGATACATTTATTAGAAAAATGGAATTAATGAATAAATCTAAAAAATTAAGTGCTACTAAAATTAAATTGCATATATGCACACAAGTACAAGATCAGGTTAGTAGATAAAGTTGAGATGATACAAACCTGTGTTGATTCGAGAAATGGGCTCAGGTCGCTTGTGCATCAATGAGGTCTTAAATTTGTTCCGTAGTTTATGTGAATGAAAAAAAAAAAATTATTAGAAGAGATGTCCACTCAATTATCTAATTATATTTTAAAAAATTAGTCTCTTACCTTTTAAATAAAGGAATATTATTAGAAGAAAAAAAATAAAAAATTGAGGTGATTAGAGGGATTACGCGTATAACCGGATGGCGGATAATTTGCTTCCACCTAAATTTGAATCATTACATGCTCTTCTATTTACGATCATTTGATCATTTTTGAATGGTTCAGATCTAAAAAATTAATATTTATATAAAATTAAAATTAAAAAACTAATTTTTAAAGTTAAAATTAATAATTTTAAAGAGACAAAATTATTCCTTCAACTCCATTTAACTCTTTACTCATATTCCACAGCATCGGTATCCACTCTACCACCATGCTCACTAGGCATTGTCTTCTCACCAATACCATTCTTGCATACATCCTCCCAAAAAATTATACTCTCAATCCTACAAAACCAGCACCACCACCATTGACGACACTTTTCTTCATCGCTGCACTTTCAAAATCTACCCCTTTAATATCCTTTTAGCGCACAAAATCTACCATTTTCAATTATTCATAGTCTAATTTTTGTTCTCTCATAAACATGCTCCTGAGAGGTACACAACTGAAGTTAACAGACCATATTCCACTTGCTCGAACACTAAAGAAGCAGAGTAAACAAAAATTAATAAAAAATTATTTAAAGTCATGAGTTATAATGGGTGAAATTCCTCTCAACCTCCTTGTTGAAAGCTTGTCAGAAGGGTTTTAGCTTTTAATAGGAAAGCTTCTACTTTTGTAAGTAGATACAAACTATTGGGTTGTTGGACAAAGAGGAAAAGGAAAGAATTTTAAGATTCGCCTTCTCTTTCAAATTGACTTGAAAATCAGAAGCAAGAAAGGAATATAAAAAATAAAAAATCATTCTTGTCAATTAGCCAAGATAAAATGGTGATTGAGGACCCGGATGATCTCGATGAGAGAAAGGGAGGGACAATGGAGATGAAGGTGGTGGTGATTAACTAAATATATGGTAAAGAGTTTTCCCTTCATTTCAAGGCAAATGGGTATAGAGTTTCCCTCTCTTATCAAGTCTCAATCTTTAATTGTTGCGTAACAGGAGGGCTAAGATGAACAACAACAAGCCACCATTGTTGAAATGGAGGAGGTATGGTAAGTGCCTGTTGAGCAGTACTGGAGGTGGTGAGAGGGATAACGTGATTGCGTAGAAAATAAAATAGTTAATATTTATTTTATTCCTTCATTTTTTATTTATGAGTCATTTTAGTCCTTGATTTTTAAAATGAACCAAATTAATTCTCGACATTATAAAATGTGAGTCATGTTAGTCTCTCAATCCACTCTTACTTAATATTCTATCAATTAAATAATTATATTTAACTTTGGTACCTTGACATACCATATGTCATTCGAGATAAAATAAAGTTTAAAATAACTCATTTTTGTGTTTAAAATTATATAAAATGAGTTGTTTAAATATTCATTCTATGTCATATAATGACTTATTTTGTGCAATTTTAAAAATTAAAATAAGTTATTTTAAACTTTATTCTACTTCAGATAACATATGATATGATAAAATATTACTTAACGTTACAAATCATCATTTAATTGATAAAATATTAAATAAAATGGAATAAGGGGCTAACTTGACCCATATTTTATAAAGTTAAGGACTAATTTGACTTGTTTTAAAAGTTAGGGACTAAAATGATTTATGAGTAAAAAGTAAGGAATTAAAATGAGTATTAACTTAAAATAAAAAGTGGAAGGCAAGGGAAATTGAATATTGAGAGGAGGATAATTTAGTAAATTAACAGTAACATTAGAGGGAGCATTAAAATGCGTGTGAAATATACAAGGACCAAATTAACTGCCATTGTATAACCGATGCTCATTGATGGAATGCTCACAGGTCACATAAATTAGGGTGTTAAAATTCTTCCTTTCTCCGAGTCGGCACCCTTTGAATAAACCAACTCAATTAATTAAAATCTCCTCAAGTTGTTACGTTGAATGATAAGTCGTATTAGTCGTGATTTGCTATCCCATTTCAACCATATCCTTTGGCATTTGCTGTTGTGTTTTGACTTTTGAACCTTCTTTTATTCCATTTTATTGGGATGAACTTAACTGACAACTCAAGCACAGTATCATAGTACAAGTACAGTTTATGATAAATATTTAATTGTATATGGTTAAATTATTAAAACATTCATCCATAAAAATTTGATGCATCCCTAAATGAGTTATTTTAAAAAATAATTAAAGTAATGGTTATATATACATTTTATTCATGATTTCATAATGTACAATTTGCATGTAAAAAATATTTGTGTTGTCTATATTTTTTAAACTACCTTTTTAATGTTATGAAAAAAAACATTTTAAATTTTAGACCCTTTAAGAAAATAGGTTTAAATATATTTTTGTCCTTGAATAAACAATCAAATTTTGGATTTTGTCTTACCAATAAAGTTTGGCACAGTTGGTAAGGTGGCTGGATCCTTTAAGTATGTGTCAAGGGTTCGACTCCTACTGTGTGTATAGAAAGGGGTTTTGTTGGGAGAAGCAAAACACACTTTGGTGATCTCCACGTCTCGGAGGGATTAGTCCTCGGCTGTTGGGCGGGAGATACCCTTGAGCAATAAAAAAAAATTTGGATTTTGTCTTTGAAATTTTTGTCGTTTTATTTTGGTCCAAATATTTCTAAAACTGCTTCATATTAATCCTTGTCAAATATGACTATTGGTTATTATTTAAGATTGAATGACTTGATTCTTCATTAATCAGTTTGGCTTTTAACATAGATAATTTAATAACAAAATCTAAAACCAAGTAATTTTATAGATGTTCAGATTAAAATAAAAAAAATCACAAAGCAAAATCAAGTGAAAATATATTGATCTCATAATAATATAATGCAACTAAAAATATCTTGATTAAAAACAAAAATTATTAATAATATGTTTATATCATACTTGAAACGGGATAGTAAGGTAAGAGGTTATATGGGAATGTGATATCAACACGACGTAACTTTTTCTTTTCTGGTCTCACCTTCCTGGTTATTCTTGGGATAAGAGTGGAGTACCTTCAGGCACTTCACCAAGGGTATCAGTATGACCTTGAGGTTTGTGTGTAGGTGTATGAATAAAGTGTACCTTTTTCCACCTTGGACTCTCCTTTAAATAGGAGATTGACTTGCCTATTACCATGATTCATTTATTTTCGGAATATGAGTAAAAGCTTAATGGACGTGGCCATGTTATTGGGATCGTAGGCGCATGCGATTCCTCTCCATGCGAGGCCGGAGACCGGGAGTGTGTTACATGTGCTTAGCCTATAGTTATGGGTTCCAATATTGGGCCAGTTTAAGGGGCCTATGTTGGACATGATATTGGACCTTTATATCTGGGTTGACAGACTTAGGTCGTAATATTGCCCCCAACTTGGTAAATGGTGCGCTTGTGCCAGATACCGAGTTTAACCTTGACAACCCTCGAGATGACGCGACTATTAATTTCCCACGCATCTCAGGCTTTTCTAATAGCATCAATTCTGAGTTACTTCAAACATCACTTCACTCTTCATATACGTGACATGTGTCTTGGGGTGCTTTTTTCGAGGAATCACAATGAATGCTGGTGGCAAATTTTATAGGAATGCCCCTAGATTCTTGACTGAAATGACATTTCCCCCCCTAAAAATCATGCTTTTTCTCACACCTTTTCTTCTTCACATGTTTTCGCTTCTTCACTTTCATCTTCTGTAGTGGCCATCTCCATTCTTCCCTTCTTGCACTTTTCACATTCTTTCATTTTCTTTGCCATTATTGGGAGGTTTGTCTTCATTCCTGTTTCAGGTAACTTTCATTTCTTTTCTTGCATTTTAATTTCCTTTTGACTGCTTGGGTTGATCTGAGGTGGGGGTAGCAATTGTGAGCGCCTCTGTACCCTTTATCCTATAGTGTTTCACTTTCCCTATGCTACTTAAAGGCTTTTCTAGTGGCGTCGCCATGGCCTAGTGTAATATCCTAAATATAAATTTCGGTGGTATATAATTTATTATTACTATTTGTGTTATTATTATTATTATTACTTCAAGGATAATGATATAGATTACTATTTGTGTTATTATTATTATTATTACTTCAAGGATAATGATATAGATTATATTAGTTTATATATATATATATATATATATATATATATATAAGTATTATTATTATTATATAAGTATATATATATATGAAACGCATGGAACCTGCCTTGCCAGCGTTCATATTATAATTATAATTATTATTATTATTAATATTATAAAGGTCACATATGCATGAAAATGCACATACGCTATAATTCTGAGTGTTATTATTATCATTATATTATATATAAGATTAGCAATACATGTTGCTTATTAGCAATGTATATATACATATGTAAGTTGGAGACACGGCTTTGTTCCGTCCCAGAAAAGAAAAATAAACATAAAATAATATATTTATGTATAAAAAGAAAAAGAAAAAAAAAGGGGGTTGAGACAATAGTAAGGAAACCTTACAGACGTTGTTGGTGTATGTGAGACGCGGGTTATGCCGCTTCAGGGTTTATGTTTTGCACTCTTAGTATATATTTAACACATTATACTACTCCCAAATATTTTTCTAAGAACCCTAGCTGCCAAGGAAATTTTTCCTAGAGAGAAAAACTTGTTTCTCTCAATTTTCTCCAATTAATCTCTTCCGGTAAGTGATCTTCATGGAATTTAGTCAATTCTTTCTCTCTTTTATCTAGTCTGTGAGTTTGGGTATTGTCAGGCATGGTTTTCTCTCATCATTTTTCCTCCCTATCATCCCAAACTTAGTTTGGGCAAATAAATTAAATCGTTTATGTCTTTATTGTATTGTTTGGCAGTTACCGGTGTCATTCCTACTCCCCAAGGTCAAGTTGTCAGTGAAAGCACACTCCCGGCTACCAACGGTGAGTGGGTTTAAGCTCATGGCCATACTTTTGGTCATTATTATTATTTTTCTAATATAATACAAATTATTTATGGAATTTTAGAATGATTTATGCCCAGAAATTATGCTTTTATGAATTATATAAATTATTTATGGAATTGCAGAATGATTTATGCCCAGAAATTATGCTTCTATGAATTATAGAAATTTTAGAAGATTATTATTTTGTATTTATTATGAAAGATTATTAATTTAGAAAGCTCATGGGACCATGCTTGCTGTGTGTATGATTTAGATATATTTTTATCCGTCAAAAAATTTCATGAACTCATGTATTGTATGAACAGTGCATTTTGTTGCTATTATTTTTAGCCAATAGTTAGTGAGAAATAGATCAGTGAGTTAACGGCTGCAGGATTGATCGTTAACCTTGGTACCAAGTGGTCCATTAGAGGACTAGCTCGCCCACAGTAAGGAACCTAGTGAGGTGTCCATTTATGGGACCTAGTTAGGTGCCCATCAGATTAGCCATTGGCTCAGATTTAGCTATCAAGCTCAGATTATATTTATGTACAGAATCATTTCTGTTTCTTTACTAGTTGTTGCCATGAACTTAGTTAAATTATTGTTTTCATTATTATTATATGTAATTATATATAAAATACTTGACACAGTTGCATGTATATATATTATGTATTCTTGTTGTTGTCCCATGTGGGTTGTGAGTGAAGGCTCACTCACTGAGTTTTGATGAACTCACCCCTCTCTTTTCCTCCCCTACAGATTCAAATGTGTCTGGGCTTGCACCACAAGATCTTCCCCAGTAGTGCTGCAACTTTCTTTTGGTGAGTTTCGCTTTGGAGTGGGGCTTATTATAAGTTATGTTAGTTTTGTAGTGCTCCAGTAGTTGTGTAGGCAGGATCCCGGACATGCATAATATGAATTTATTTATTTTATAGATATCAGCTATTTTATTAATTATGTTTGATGTCGGCCCAGATTATAGATTTTATGCAGTTTTAAATTCAGGATTTATGTTTGGAGATATTATCAGGTTTATGGAGTTTGATTAAATTGGAAATATTATAAATATATTTTGATTTATTTATGCATAATAGTTAGTTACGTTACTAGAGGCTTCCGTGAGGACTCAATACCTCACGTGCCGGTCACGTTCCCTAGACGGGTCGTGACACCTAGTCTCTTAAGTGGTGCCACTGAAGGAGAACTGCTCACATTTCCTATGTAGATTTTCATTTTGTTTGGTGTTTGTGGCCACTACTGCCTTTGGAAACCTTGTATCAGGGCAGGGGAAACCACCATATGGTATCTTTTGTGTTTTTCTTGCTTTTCTTGAATTGGATTTTCGAGCTTAGAAGTGTGGTGATTTCCCTATTGTGAGTTATGGGGAAGCATGGACAAGTAAAGGTTTTAAAGGCTCTTTGACTTCCAATCAATCTAGCTGGTGATTGCCTGCAGCACTTCTTTGAGGAGGCCCTATGGACTCTATCCCTTGTCGATAGTAACTAGCTTATTGCTTTCCGAAAAGAGAATCGAATATGCGCAAACTCAAAGGAGGAGTCTTGGTCTTCCCTAGAAGTGGCTGTTCTGATGAAAGGGTTTGTAGTTGTACTGGGGAAGACAACTTTCAGTATATGTGGACGTTTGATATCCTGTTTACGAAATTAGGTGTCCATTTTCCATTTTCTCAGTTTCATATGACAATCCTTCAGGAGGTTAATGCTAACCCATCCCAGCTTCATCCTAATAGTTGGGCTATGATCCGTGGATTTAAGATAATCTTTGATTTTCTCGGAGTAGCCTCCTATCCCTGAGCTTTCTTGTACCTCTTTATTTCTACTACACCTTCTAGCAATTCCTGAAATTCTTTTAGGGTGAGAGTAAATAAATGAGTCTTTGATATTTATGAGGAATCCATTCATCATTTTTATGAATTTTATTTCAAAGTTCAAGGTGCTCCTTATCATCAACCATTTTTCATAACTCGAGAAGCAAGGTTGGACTTTTTTTACTTTTAAGCTGTTGCCCGTTGATCCCCGAAGATTTTTGAAAACTCCCTTTCCTTTTCTAAGCAAGCCATAGTACAGTGAAGTTTTATTATTATTATTTTCATCAAGTCTTGGAAGCTTAGCCCCATTAATCTCAAGAAGATTTTCCACTCCACACCAGTCGACATGCGAACTAATTTAGGTCGGGATTTTATGTCATACTATTTTTGAGTTTTGGCATCATTTGCTTAAATAATCTGCTTGTTTTTGTCTTTTAGGTGACATGGCCTCTCACAACAGCATTAAAGCCTTCCGAGCCAAGGTTTTGAAAAAGAATAAGGAGGAGGCATCTGTTGCCACATCCAAGAGCCAAAGTCCTGCAACCTCAGGTTCCTTGACTCTTTCCTCCGATGATTCCAAGCCTGAACTAAAGAAATGGAAAACGGATAGTGTTGCTTTTTCTCATGAGAAAGGGAGAAGCGCTTTAGGCCGGGGGTCCATCTCTTCTCCAAATGTCGAAGTTTCTGTCTCGGATACTGAGTCTAAACAGGAAACCTTGGTTAAGAAAGAGGGGCTACGACTCGTTGTGTTCTTCGATGATTTTCCCTTCCCACAATTTATCAACGAGCATATCTTCACAGAGGGAACTCGCCATCAGTGCAAGCTTGAAGATGCACAATAGGGTTTCAATCCCAATTTTAGTGTGTGAAAGTTTTTAAACTAAGTTATGTTCTTGATTGGGTTATGGGAGGGTTGAAAAAAGCTAAATTAAATAGTGGGGGTGTTTTTGGAAATTCATGTTAAAATTTGAAGGTTAGATAACAGAGTTAAAAATTGACAATTAGAGGGGTGTGAGTGTAGATTAGACAACTAGAAGGGGTGTGACTTGCATTTCCACAAATCTCAGGGAATGTTAGTATAATTTGCGCTATTACTTATAACAATTTCAAACAAATTCATAAGTTTTTTTTAAAATAATTACAAAAATTTCTTAGAAATTCACAAATATACAAACTTAAAAAAGTTTCAAATTTTTAAATTCAACGTAATTTTATTAGTGGATATTTATGATTTTCCTTAAAAGTATAGAATAATAATTCAGAAAATTTTGAATTTTTTCTAAATTATTGGTGGAATACCGATATATCTGTATCACTTTTTTGGACGTTGTATTGAGACTGTTCTCTTATGTTTGTATTAAATAAATAATTAATGAAGATCTATTTAGATTTAATTGTAATACACTAACAGTGTAAAAAGGTTTATACATTTATCCAATCAAATTTTTTTTTTTTATAACTTTTCAAGTAGTAAGGTGAACAAGCAACTATATTTTTTGATGTGTTATTATATGATTGGATAAATATGTAAAACTTTTTTATACTACCAGTGTATTCTAATTAAATTCTTTTTACTTTTGAAATTTACTATTTTATGAATTTAATTTTATATAATTAGTATACTTTTGGATCTAGGCAGTTCAAATAACATCTAACAATCAGAAATAGTAGACCCTGAGAAGATCTACAATTATGTGTGGACTACCTTATCCGCCGCCCATCTTCATATGAGATATGATGTTCTCTTACTTTTAAAATAAAGTTCCAAAAAAAGTAAAATGCATTTATGTGCTTGCGTGGCCAGATAAGTCCACAACTTTTTAGTAATTAGAATAATAACGCGGACTGCACCCAAATTGAACTAATGCTCACTCGTCATGTAAAGTAGAGAGGATAAAGTCTTCTCTTCTCCATGTCGGCACTCTTTGTATGGTCCACTCAAGTAAATACTCACTCGTACTTGACTTCCATTTCGGCTTTGCCATTCCGCGTTTGCCATCGTGTTTTGAACTTTTTCTTTTCTTCTCTTTCCTTTTTCTTGCGTTGAATTTAAGCAATTAAATCAAATACAGCGCCATACTAGAAGCGAAATTGTGATAAGGATTTGCTTTTAATTTTATTTTTTACATTATTATTTAATTGTACATTATTTAATAGAGATCTGATGCCATAGTAAGTGAACTATATTTTTTTTAAAAATAATTAAAGTAAGATTCAAGTTCCAAATAAGATAACGTTTACACGAATATAAATAATTAATATAACAGTTCAAAAGACTTCCTAGTTCCTGCCAGTGATTTAGTATTATATAATTTTCACAGCAGATATTTGGTGAACTTTTTTAAGTTCAAAAATATATTTGTTGTGATATACTTTTTAAATTTTTTTAATCGTATAAAAAACAATAATTTTATAAAAATTTTGGGCAAAATATACTTTTTGATCCCTTGTTATAATATCGAATACGAATGCGTAGCTTGCATTTTTTCATGTTTTCCGTCCATTTCCAACATCCACTGCTAACTTTTTAATATACTTTTGTTTCTGTGAGATGAAATCATGTGCTATATCACGTGATTCCCCTTTTCCCATTTTTAAGGCGATTTGAGCCATATCGTATTTCCCAAAATGCTTTATCTGTGAGATTTGAATATTCTAAAATCAAAAGGTTTATAGAACAAGAATCTATGGGTTTAATCATCTTTAAATTATTTGGTGAGATCTATACACAGTAAAAATTATTGATGTAAAAATTATTAAAACCCCGATCTTCTCATTTCACAAATCTCCTCAAAGCCAATTTGTTACTGGTTACTCTATGTCGCAATGTGCAAGGTTTCACAGAATTCACAGCAGCAGCGTGTTCTGGTTGTAAGAAGAATATATACCATTCCACTGATCAAGTTTACTAGGAGATCGTCTTTCAACTGATGCGTGCGTCATGCTTATGCTTTGAAACAAGAAGATAACTTTCTACTTCATTTCTACTTGATTTCAGTGAATAATGCTTACAAAGAAAATCATAGCAATACCACTAGAAAAACACGGAATTGCGACCGAAAAAATCTAGTTTCTACTTTTAAGATTTGGAACCAATTGAATTTAGTCACAGACCAAAACAAAATTTCAGAATCTGAGGCATGAAATTTTCGGTCAGGTTAGTCAAAGTTGAGATTTCATGATTGCTCATTAACTTGGCTCACAGGTCCACTATTTATCGAATGATGGGCTTCGTTAAGGTCCATAAACCGAATCCCAAGTTATAAAAAAACAAAAAAAAAAACCCCGAGTTCCTAACTTCTGCTTTGGGCTCGTAATTCGGGAGAAGACCGCCGATCCACGACCCATGGATCTTCGTCGTGAACTACGAGGAGAGGACGAAACGAAGCCAATTAACAAAATCCACAAGACAACACACACCGTTGTTGTTGTTGATGAATCGAGCGATTTGTCCGAGGAATTTACTACCTCGCCACCCAGTAGTAGTAGTAGTAGTTGCGTGAGGAATTTGAGATTGAGGACTGAGGTGTGCATGTTCATTGGGCACCGATTATGGGTTCAGCAACAACAACAACGCTGCAAATGGCATCGTCAAGATTGGTCCCTTCCGCGAACGCTTCTTCTTCGGCGGTGTGGGTTTCGTCTCCCAAGAAGATGAATTCGCCGAACAATTTCGGACGAAGCTTTCCGACCACAAAAATCTACGCCGTTTCCCACAATAATGGCTCCGTCTCTAGCTGCGCCTCCGCAAACGGGGTTAGTAATCGTTTTTTTTTTTTTCCCTTTCTGTGTTTATTTTGGATGAAATTTTTTTTTGTTTACAATTTTCAGACAATCGTGTTAATTTTTGTGATTCCTACCCAAAGTCTTTGGTAGTAGTGAAAATGAACTAGAGTTCTCGGCAACATTGCACGGACACTGGTACGAGTATCTGAGAAGAGATATCCGAATACGATATAAACCAAATTTATATATATATAGATATATATAATATTTTTTTTTTTCAAACTTTGGGAAGAAAGTAATCTATGATCCATTGGAAAGGTCAAAAATGAATTTCATGATTCCTGTTATATTTTTATTTTTATTCTTTTGTTTGTTGAGGATTTCTTTAGGATAGAACAAATCTTGTTGCATTACTTGGCATTCTTGACTGTCCCTTGCTGCATTTCTTGGGGTAGCAAATTTTTATTTATTTCATTAGTTGGCTGAAAAAATCTGTTCTTTTATTTTTTTCCTTTCTTCCAAATTTCCTTTTACTTCCCAGCTTTTATTTATTTACCATATTGTAAGTTTCATGTTTGAGATGGGGTGCAAGGGTGGTTTTGGTCTTTGAGAAAGAGTTTTATCCTC
Source organism: Dalbergia cultrata (assembly GCA_031216105.1). Classification (NCBI taxonomy): domain Eukaryota; kingdom Viridiplantae; phylum Streptophyta; class Magnoliopsida; order Fabales; family Fabaceae; genus Dalbergia; species Dalbergia cultrata. Next base: position 19,215,026 of record CM062353.1, on the reverse strand, counting down.
GTTTTGTGTATTGCCAAATGTAAACTCATTTATTACAAGTTGTTATATGACCTTGATATGTTTCTACTTTGAGAAAAATTCTTTTCTATTTATATTGTGTTTGAGATTTGAGAAGTCATTTAGTCAACCACACCCACATATTTCATGAAAATTAGATCTCTGGTATCACCGAGAAAATGAAAGAAAATTGATAGAAAGGGAAGGAAAGTAGAGAGAGTTTGAAGAATGATAATCTGTATTCAGTTTCTGTGCTCAGTTGGAGAGATTATATAGATGATGTATGAGGGCTAACCGGCTAAGTCTGTCACATCATCTGGTTACCAACTAACAGAAACCATGAGAAGTTACAACTAATTAACTGCTGCTGACTCAGCTATTGTTTATTGACACTATCTTTTGCTCATATAAATACAGTGGCATAGAAGTTCAGTATATGAACTTACTATGGTCTAACACTTACAATGAAAAAGTTTTGTAGGATTGACATTTGCTAATAAGTTAGAGTAAAAAAAGGACTTATGATCAGAAAACGTTCATTGAGTTTCCTGTATCTAAAATCCGGATATAGTTTCCCTTCACCATATTTATGCTTTCTTTAAAACCTGAGAAATCCAAGATAGCAAGTAGATATTGGTTTGCAAAGTTCATTCTGCTGAGCCTGTCTAATATGTGCTGCCATTGGATACTAAGGGTTTGTTTGGTTTCTGTTTCCATTTCTTGTTTTCATTTTCTGTATTTTGTTTTCAGAATTTTGTGAAGGAAATGATGAAAACAATTAAAACAATAAAATCCTGTTTCATGTTTTCATTTTTTGTTTTCACTATTTCCTTTACGAAATCTTGGAAACAGAAAATATTGAAACAGAATACAGGAAATGATAATGCAAACCAAACAGGCACTAATTTATCCCTAGAAAAGCACCCCTTAAGTTATTGTGGATATAAAGGAGGGATGTGGGTGGTAGTAACATGACCTGAAGTTAGTTTTTCTTCTTTTAGATCATTATTTTCATGAACCATCCCTCTCGAAAACTTAAGCTATTAAGTGAAAGCACATGAATGGTTTTATATCTAACAATTATTTTGGATTCCCTAAAATGCATTGGAATGTTAGGATGGAACATTTCTAACAAATGAATACACACACACACACACATGACACATGTACATGTATATTGGTAAACTTAAAGAAATATAAGATGCTGTTGAATCAGAGTTCGTTTTCCATAAATGATGAGAAAGCTAAATGGAAGGATCTATCAGTATTGTACATTGACATTGAGGTAATCTCAAATTAGATATTATTTCTGATACCACCATGCTATTGAGTTTTAATGATAAGAAAGTGAAGTCTGATAACTTGGGGTATTTTGGATCGAACCTTTAGTATTCAGTGTGTTACATATTACTCATCAGTTGGTGCTTTGGTTAATTTTGATTTTGATTTCTTTGAATTTTGTAAATAATATTCTAATGATCTGCATTCCCTTGAGGATGTTTGTTGTGTTCTCATTGTTTTGAAAATCTTTCTGATAAGAACACAGACACAAACAGTAGTTATAGTGCAGATAGCAATACTCAAGGTGAGTATCACTGTGAATGAAACTAGATATAACTGAATGCAAATTACAAAGATAGGAATAGAGCACTAAGTAGCTCAAACACTCCAAAACCCAATAACCCAAAAATACTCACACCCCTAATCTTCTACCAATTATTCAATAAATACTCTCATAACAGAAAATACCTAACTACTCCTAAAATCTCTCATCCATTAATCTGCTCCTAAAATATCTCATTCATTTGAATCCTCCGGATTAGTTCTAACTAATTCTCTGTTTCCCTTGAATCTCTTCCTATTATAAACCTTCCCATAAAACTGATTTCCATAAAGCTGATTCCTATCACTTTCAATTTCAATTGAAGTAAATTAAGTTGCCTACCATTTGCTCAAGTTGTTTTAGGGAAGAAGAGGATCTATTTTTTAAAAACCTTTGGTGTTTTATTTTCATCAAGATGATATAGTCCTAATTAAAGAATCAAGTTAAAAAAAAAATATTAAGTCAGTATTTTAGAGAAAAGATTTAGCTGCACATGGATTTCATTTAGAAGGAAATCATAGTACATGATATGTAAATACAGGAAGAGGCGTGCTAATGCTGACTTAGGATGTGTTTGGTTATGGGGTAAAAATGAGGGTAAGTTTTTATGGATGAGCTCTATATGTAATTTTACACATGGAGCTCATCCATGAAAACTTAGTCTTTATTTTTACCCCTCAACCAAACACGCCCTTAGAGTTAAAAATTAGTGATCATACATCTCACGAATCTCGCAGTCTAGGTACCTTTTCTGATGAGGTATTACAAGAGCTATGTTTCTTTTGATGGATTTTGATTGAGATTGGAGAGCTTTATCCAAACTACTTCCTTTTACAGAAGTTTGCTCTGTGCTTAATGGATTTCACAGGCAACTATTTCCTTATGTTTCAGTCTGTGTCAAGCTTAAGGGCAGATGAGAACAGAGGCAAAAGTAATCTTGAATCTCTCTTTTGCTATGATAAGGCTATCCCAGAAGAAATAATTGAGAAGCCTGTTGGCCTATCTTTGGCTGAGAAAGCTATTGGTAACAATCCTCGATGCGCTGATTGCCAAACTAAAGGAGCTGTGCTTTGCTCCACTTGTGCTGGTTCTGGCCTATATGTTGATTCCATATTGGAAAGCCAGGGCATAATTGTTAAAGTCCGTTGCTTAGGTATGTTCTCTTTATTGTGAAAACAAATGTATACATGGCTGCGATTGCTGCTGAGTCCCCTGCACCCTACTTGTGTTTCAACCGTATTTGCAGCATTTTTGTATTTGGTATTGTAGTTGTCATTTATGTCTGACGGCATTTTCCTGATGCAACTTCTTAATTTTGTGGGTGGCCTATTTTGGTTTAGTGTTAAAACTTCAATATTTTATTGGTGGTTAGATGAACAAAGGGGGCTTGGCCATTTGCATGGACTTCTAGTTAAACAATTTTGAAAAGGTTTAGAACTTTTTGATACATAAAGAGTTGGTATAACATAATCAAAATAAGCTTTTATCATAGTAGATAGCACTTGAATGATTATTAATATCTAATTGTATGATGTTGTGCAACTTTATGCTGACCTTTTTTCCCTCCCTAATTTGATAACTATGACCATGTAGGTTGCGGGGGAACTGGTAATATAATGTGTACAGAATGTGGGGGACGAGGTCATCTGGGATCCAAATGATTCAAGGTTGACTCTTTTGTATTTTCATTGTACCAACCTATATGTATCGGCTGGGTATTGCTTGTAAGACATAATTATTCTATGGTAAATCAATTGAGTCAGTTATGACTGGACATACGTATCTACCAAAATTTTCATCATTCCCTCCCACAAGCTAAAGCTCTGGTCGCCATCATATTTTCCTTGGCTATGTTGAGTAAAGTATTCTCATTGGTTTCACAGATGATTATGTCATATTTACATGAGAGTTATATCATATATGTAGTTGATTTGTTTCTTTGAGGGAAATTTTCCTATGAACTTAGTGACCCTTGAATTTGTAGAGTAAGTTAGGATTTACTTTATCAAAGTTATTTACTGTAAACAGTAATAATTATTGCTTCAAGCTGTAGAGCGTGGATTATATAAACATGATATGAGGTTTTCTTCCCTCAATTGTATTCCATCATCTTTGATAATCAAGTCCTAGCTAAATGGTGCTGGTATCAATTGTATGCAGTCATCTATATTCATGTATATGGAATAAAGGAACAGCATTAGCAAGATCTATCAAAATTGTTTACTAGATCAAAACAGATCTTTTATGTACAATGCAAAAATTGTTCTTCTGACAATTTCATCGGCATCATTCTATATTGGAGAATAGATCTTTCTTGGATTACTTTCCTTCAGTATTTAAGCTCAGCTGAAAAATTGTGAGCTCAGAATAATTGCACAGCTTGAGATTTTTGAATTTGCTCTAAGCGTACTGGAATGGTGGAGGGAAACTGAGTGCTCTGTGGATTCTCTGCATAGGCAACATAGTAAGCCGAAACACATGCCTGTGGCCATGCCAAAGCTAGGCGACACTGCAAAAGATGTTACCACAGTTAGTGTATCAGTTTCATTTAGGGGTTAAAATGAGGTGAGAATTTGTATAGATGAATTTTATGTGTAAAGTTACATGGAGTATATCTATAAAAGTTTCCACCATTTTTTAATCTCCTACCAAACATAATCTAGTGTGAAAATTGATGAGACAGAGAGTGTAAGTATTCTAATTGTAAATGCAACCAGGTTTTCAGTTCTTACCATGAAGTAGCCAATCAAGAAAGCATAAATGGACACTTCTGTGGCATAGTTCTTATGAATTACAAGGCACCAAATTCCACTCACTAGACTACTGATTGCACCAGCTGCAACCCCACTAAGGAAACAGAATGCCCCAGTAAGATCCAAGTCTATCAGCTCCTCCATTCCAACTCTAGTGAACATCTCCCAAGTATCAAAAGATGCTTGCACAAACTGCTTGTTATGCACTCCAACATACACAAAACCCCATCGGTTCCCGTAGTTAACAAGAACGGCTGAAATCCCCATATAGCAACTAACACAGGAAAACATGAACTCATCTGTGTCTCCTCTGACAAGACTTGTCGAGCGTGCTAAACTACGGAAGAGCCCGATGAGGGGAACGAGGATGGAGCCTATGGAAACACTTCCAGTCAAGTATTTGATTGTGTTGCCAAATGCATGACTTGTGTCTATGTGAACCCCTCCAGCAAAATGCATATACTGGACCCTTGAAATTGCGACTTGCATTGCATTCTTGAGAAAGAACATGGACCATGCCATGCTCAGCAAGATCACCAATATGAAAACTATAACTATAGCTATGTTGATTCTGTTTTCAAGAGCTCTAGCTCCACCTATCCCGGATACAAGAAGACAGCAATAGAGAACACCGATGAGGATTGATGAGAGTACCAACACTTTGGTTTTAGGAGGAGGAAAAGCTATTGAATCTGACAAGACTGTAGCGGCAAATTCAAATCTTGGACTGACCCAACAACCGTAGAGGGACTGAATTGCTGCAGAAATCAAAGAAGCTACACCAACTACAAGACTTGCCGCAGAAGCAAAACACACAAACAAAATTCCCATTGCTAATGTTAGAAGGGGACTGAGGTAAAATGCTGCCCTGACAGCCATTTTGGGGTGGCTGGCAGTGATCGATTGCCATGTGAAACCAACAATGCCACCACATGCTGTTGAAGCTAGAACTGGAGGATACCACTTTGCAGGGTGGAAATGGTGGGTGTGAGAGTTGGAGACAAGGCCATAGATGGTGAGGAAAACCGCCAAGACCGCAACTAGGAACAAGTGCAAGTAGAATAGGATCCGGAAGATCCTTGTCATTAATTGTCTCGCCACTTTTGTTCTTCTTTGGAAAGCTTGAATCTTGTGCCTGCACCAAAAAAGACCAAGTTGACTTGACTGTTTGTTAAGAAGCAGCTATATACAGATAACAAATGCAGTGGTTGTAGTTTGCGTATGAGGAAGGTTTCTATATATTGAACAAGGAATAGGGAAGAGTAATAAATGAAAGGGATGTGTCGGCAGCACAGCACAGAAACTTGCTGGTGAAGACATGAAGCAAAAGAAGAAAGGATTAAAGGAACAAAGAGATAGAGATACAAAACCTTGATGGGGTATCTTTTAATGGAAGCCTGTGTTGTCGAACTTGTATTGATTGTGGTGTGGATGTTAGGTGGTACATACACAAGTCGTTTAAGTGTTTAACATGGCCGATTGGCTTTGCCAAGGCTAGTATATTGGAATGCACTCACAATTCCAATCCATCAAGAATATCTTTTATGTTCTTTCGCTTTCTTGGTCCCCACGGACGACCAAACCCAGATAGAAAACTTAATTTCCCTGAACTAATTTGCTTCAATCAATAAACATTTCCCACTTGCTACACAAGCAACTGACCCAGTCACCGTTCTTCTCTCAGTTGGATTTGTTTGTCCTACTAGGGATTGTAGGATGACGTGGCATGGTGATGTGGACTCTGTGATGTCAAATATGGTGACTTTATGAAGAGGAAGAGGTTGGTAAGAAATTCTTGCATAAATGTAATTTTAATCGAAATTTAATTATACTTATAGTAGAAGAAGGTTCTATTAATTTTATTCAAGATATAATCACTTAATTATAAGTCTCAATGATAAATCTAGAAAATATAGATAATGCAAAAAAACTATACATAAATATAATAAATAAATTTCACATAATTTTTATCTTAATACAGGTAACTTAATAAAATAATTAGCACAAAATATGTATAAATCTAAACACTTCCAAACAAAACTTTAAATACAAGTTAGGGCATGAGGCCCCCAGCACTTTGTGTGTAGGTTCATCTTTGGTAGGTCCCACGACCTTTACTGTGAGTATGTCTGATCCTGACTTGTTAAACCTGGGTCTATACAAGAACTTTTAAATGCTCCCTCTTCTCCCTCCTCTCGTTGTTAGTCCATTGTCCACGTGGCCATGTTAGGTGATTTCCCGGAAAAGCGGTTGCCGCTTTGGCTTTTGGCATATCTTTGGCCGAGAAAGCTATTGGTAACAACTGTATGCATAGATGACGAATATCCTGCACCCTGCTTGTGTTTCACCTTTGTTTCCAGCATCTTGCATTTGGTATTGTATTTGTCACCGTATGAAAGCAGTTTCTTTGTGCAACTTCTTGAGTTTTCGGATGGAAGTTAAAACTCGATATTTTTTTCATATGTGGTTAAATGAACAGCCTGGGCTTGGGCATTTGCATTGACTCTTAATTAAACAATTTTGAAAAGGTTTCGAACTTGTTAATGTAAATAAAGAGTGACCTGTGTTTTAATTTGAAAACTAATATGATGAGAAATATTGCACGCTCTTGAAATTTATTTAATGCGTTCTTTATCAATATATACAAACATTTATTTTAAAATTTTTATTTAACTTTTAAATATTATAAATTAAAATGAATAATTATATATGTTTATTGATTATGTATTAAATATATTTGAGGAGTATGCAATAATTTCTCAGGGAGAGAATGTGGGGGACGAGGTCATCTTGGGCCCCAATGGTCTAAGGTTGACTTTTTGGTATTTTCGTTGTACCACCATATGTATTTGCCTTGTATTGCTTGTGAGCCATACTTGGGTCAATTTTCATTATTCCCTCCCACAAGCGTAAAACTCAAGTGGCTTCATGTTCATTGTTAGCTACGTCGACTAAAGTATTTTCACTGGATGCACACAAGATTATTTATATGTGGTTGATTTATTTCTTTGAGGGAAATTTTCCTATGAACTAGTGCCCCTTGAATTTGTAGAATAAGTAAGGGTGATGATATTTCAACACCCAAAAAGTGAGTGCCCATAGACACCCAATCAAATCTAAAGGTGAAAAATCAAAGTTTATATTTTTAAATAGGGACCACACAAAATTTAAAAGTGATAGATTGGGTGTTGACACGGTGTCCAAGACGTAGGTGGTTAAAATAACATTTCCCAATAAGTAATTAGGATTTACTTTATCAAAGTTATTTACTAAAAACAGTATCAGTGATTGCTTCAACCACTAGCGCTTGGATTACTTTGCATGATATGTGGTGTTCTTTCCTCAACTGTATTCTATCATCTATGATTTATCAAGTCCTAGGTAAATGGTGCTGGTATCAATTGTCTGTAGTTATCTATATTCATGTATATGGAATAAAGGAACCAGCATTAGCTAGACCTATCAAAATTGATGACTACAACAAAAATTCAAATCTTTTATGTACGGTACAAAAATTGTTCTTACAACAATGTCAACGGCATCATTCAATCTTGGATTATTTTCCTTCAGTGTTTAGGTTCAGCTGAAAAATCATGAGCTCAGAATGATTGCACAGCTTCAGATCTTTGAATTTGTTCTAAGCGTACCGGAATGGTTAAGGCAAACTGAGAGCTCCGTGGATTCTCTGCGTAGGCAACATAGCAGGCCGAAACACATGCTTGTAGCCATGCCATAGCCAAACGACACTGCAGAAGAAGACATTGTTATAAACCATAGTTAGTGTATCAGTCTCAATAGCCTGAAAATTGATGAGAGAGCAAGTAATCTACTTGTCAAATTTTATGAAACCATGTCTCTCCAGCATCTAAGTTGATGGATAGAGGTACATAAATGATTTTAATTAGAAAGATGGCTCGAACCTCAGACCATTCAGTCATAAAAGCTCTATTTCTCCCAAAAGCTTAAGTTGATGGATTGATACACATAAATGATTTTATATTCTAATATCAAATGCAACTAAGTTCTTAGCTCTTACCAAGAAATAGCCAATCAAGAAAGCAAAAATGGACACTTCCATGGCATAGCTACTATGAATTAAAATGCTCCAAATTCCACTAACTAGACTACAGATTGCACCAGCTGCAACCCCACTAAGGAAGCAGAATGCCCCAGTAAGATCCAAGTCTATTAGTTCCACGATCCCAACTCTCGTGAACATCTCCCAAGTATCAATAGATGCCCGCGAAAACTCCTTGTTACGAACTCCAACTTGCACAAAACCCCATCGGTTAGAACGCTTGACAAGGTATGTTACAGGCCAATCATAGCAAGTAAGATAGGCATACATGTTTGATTCTCCTCTGGCGATAGTCGCCAAGCGCAATACGCCACGAAAGAGTCCGATGATGGGGACGAAGATGGAGGCCAAGGAAACACCTCCGGCCGAGTATTTGATTGTATCCCACAATGCCTGACTTGTATCCATGTGAACCCCTCCAGCAAAATGCATATACTGGACCCTTGAAATGGCAACTAGCATCGCATTCTTGAGAAAGTACATGGTCCATGCCATGCTCAGCAGGATCACCAAGATGAAAACTATAACTACAGCTATGTCGATTCTGTTTTCGAGAGCTCTGGCTCCACCGATCCCGGATACAAGAAGACAGCAATAGAGGACACTGATGAGGATTGATGAGAGTGCCAACACTTTGGCTTTAGGAGGAGGAAAAGCTATTGAATCTGACAAGATTGTGGCGGCATATTCGAATCTTGGACTGACCCAAAAACCATAGAGGGATTGAATTGCTGCAGACATCAAACAAGCTACGCCAACTTCAAGTAATGCCGCAGAGTTAATACACACAAGCATGATCCCCATTGCAAATGTTAGAAGGGGACTCATGTAAAATGCTGCCCTGATAGCCATTTTGGGGTGGCTGGCAGTGATCAATTGCCATGTGAAACTAACAATGCCACCACATGCTGTAGAAGCTAGAAGTGGAGGATACCACTTCAGAGGGTGGAAGTGGTGGGTGTGAGAGTTGGGGACAAGGCCATGGATGGTGAGGAAAACCGCAAAGCCTGCGACTAGGACCAACTGCAAGGAGAATAGTACCTGGCACATTGTTGCTCTTCTTTGTAAAGCATGAATCTTGTAACTGCACCAAAAGGAGACCAAGTTGACTTGGATTGTTTTCTTCATCAACAAGAAGCTATACAAATAACAAATGCATTGGATATAGCTTACACGTATGAGAAAGGTTTCTAAAGATTGAACAAGCACTAGGGAAGAGTTATGTGTTGGCAGCAGAGCAAGCAGAGAGGCTTGTTGGTGAAGGAACAATAGTAAAAGAAGAAATGAAGGAAAAGGGGTTGTAGGGAAAAAACAAAAGGCTTGCTGAAAGAAGAATAAGGGATTAAAGGAACAAAGAGAAAGAGATACAAAACCTCGATGGGGGGTCTTTTAGTGGAAGCCTGTGTCGTGTTGTTGAACTTGTATGATCCGTGGATGATACACTAGTTGTTTAACATTGGCCATGTTGCCAAGGCTTTGAAATGCACTCAGAATTCCAATCCCCCCAGAATTTTCTTGGATTTTCTTTCACTTTCTTGGTCTCCACGGGAGAGCAAACCCAAATGGAAACTCTTAAATGTCCTAGGAACCTTACGATTGGATGAATGAAAATGGGGAGAATGGAAAGGAGTGACAAGACTAAACTTAAGTGATCATTGACCCTTCAATTTGGGGTCAAGGAGGAAGTGAATGTAATATCAAAATAAGAGTATAATACGTCATTATACTCCTCACCTTTTTCTTTTATTCTATTATTACCCACTCTTTTCCATCATTTACAAAACTTCCAATTATATAATAATGACTCAACTCTTGTTTTGTAGGACAATGACTTAAGTCTTGTTTAACATTAGTTATACACAACCCAGTCCACCTCGTTCCCCTTTCAACTGAAATTTTTTATTTTTCTTCTGCTGTAGTCTGAGCGTGCAGTATAGGAACCGTGTGATAACGTGGCATGGTGACGTGGACTCCATGTCACATGGAGAAATTATTGTTTGCTTTTTCGAGTATACTTAATGTGGATCCTAAAATCATATATAACCAGTCATTTCCTCTAGTTTCAAATAAATGTCCAATTTTAATTAATCATATAAATTAAGAAAATAATTAAAGATATTTTAATTTTTGATACATTTAATTGATTATATGAAATTATTTATTTATTATCTCTCCTCCACTTATCTTTTTTCTTCCCACTTGTTATCTCATTTATTTAGGGTATAAGCAGAAAAAAAAATTAATACTACTTTTCTAAATGAACACTTATTTTGTATTAAATAAAATTTAAAAAACAACCACTTATTTGAATCAAAGGGAGTATTAAAAAAAAAACCAAAATGATGTTCATTAATACTCATTAAATATACTCCAGTAGCTTATAAAAATTTCTCATGTGCATGTGATGTACAGTGAAGTTATGAAAAGGAATAGCTTCCCTCTTCTCTCTTCTTTTGCTATTAGGATATGTTTGAATAGTACAATTTAAATTTTTTTTAAAATTTTTTAGAAGTTAAAAGTTATATTTTTATTCTGTTGGATTAAACAACATATTATATCTCTAAAAATTATTCTTAATACTTTTTAATAAATTAAAATATCTAAGTTATTAAAAAAATATTTTTAAAACACTAATAAAATAATTTTATTATTATGTATTTAAATATAAAATAACTTATTTATAAGTTACTTTTAATAGTTATATATTTATACAAATACTTAAATAAACACCTTACCCAATCCGGACCTTAATCCAATGTCCACGTGGCCATGTTAGGTGATTTCCTGGGAAAATCGGTTGTTTATTTGAAAATCAAAGAGAAAAGACAAGAAAAGAGAACGGCATTCCTTTTAAAGGTGGTGCTAGTTTTTTCAGCTGAACTGTACTAACTAATTTTCAACCATTCCTAAATAGTAGTATGAAAATAACGATTTTATTCTAACGGCCAAACATTTTAGCACGTGTTTTATATCATTAAAATTAATTTATAAAATTGCTTCTTGTGTTTCTTGCCATGGTCTCACTCTCTTTTTATCTTTCTTGAACACAAAAACCTGATATATTTAACTAATAAAAAATAGCACATAGAGCTGAAAAAATATTTGCAGAACCAGACAGTGAATTAACAATAATTTCGGTTCATGTTAATTGTAAAAAAAAAAAAAAATTCCTACCATGAAGAATTATGTGAGTTGTATTATTGTCTGCTAAATATATGTCATTCTCCATAATATCATGTTTATTTTATATTATCTAGGAACTTAAAAAACTATCTTAGAAATAATTAAAAAAAAAAACCAAGCACGGGTATTAATGGGAAGTAATATTACAATAAATTTTAAGAGATTCGAAATGTCCTCAATATAGGTCTCCAATACTAAACTGATCGCAAATCAATAGAAAAAGAGAATATCATACACCGAAATATTATAATGAGTATAAAGTTAATTGGTTTTCTCACCTTTTTTTTTTTTGGTATGGGTTTTCTCACATTTAATTAAATAGACAATTGGTTAAACTGAAGCACTAGCACCATACAATCTTGTCGGAGGGAAGTCTCTCATTTAATAGAGCACAATAAATCGAAGGAAAAATATAGCATAAATCAATGGCATTGACAATGATGAGATTAGCCATTATTGGCATTTAAGAAAATGAAGACATGTATAGTGACAAGAAAGTAGTTATTAAAAGCCACTAGAATTTGTTTAGTGATGAATAGTTTGGGAAAAATGCATAGGATTCTAAGTTCAAACATCATTATGATTAATATAATTTCTAGAGTAAAAAAAAAAAAAGCAGATATTAACAAAGGGATAACTGGATTTCAGTTGTCTCCAACAACTAGTTCAAACATGAAAAAATAATGCCATCAGAGTTGAGAAACGTTAGCCAACTTAGAAAACTAGCTCTAGCAGTATGCTGGGTCATAAATAATTAGGTAATAAGTATGAGCATAGTTTTAAAACTCGGACCGGTGATCGACTCGGTCGAGGTACCGGATCACTGGGTTACTGGTTCAACCGGTGGGTCACTGGTCGAACTGGTTAAACCGGATTTATATAAAAAAAATATAAAACTATATAAAAATTTAAATAAAATATAATAAAATAACAACTAATTAACAATTTGATACTTTTTAAGAGCTCCAAGTATAAAAACATATAACATAAATTCTTAAATATTGTTTTCATTTCACAATCATAAATCACAATTAACAAGTTCAAAATATAATTGCACAAGTAAACTTATAAAGTTTTACATCACAAACTCACAAATAATGACAATATAAACAAATTTATTGCATTTTTCTAAAATTCAAATTAGAATATTAATTTTAAAGGTTTAGAAAAAAATATCATTTAGCCCAAAAAAGGAAAAAAAAAGCAAAAAAGCAAAAAAAAAAAAAAACCGAGTCGACCGGTCCGGTTCAATTGGCCGAGTCACTGGTTTTGATCCAAAACCGGCCGAGTCAAACCGGGTCGCACCGGTTTTGATGCAAGACCGATCCAAACAGTGGCTCGGACCGGTTTCATAACCGATTCACCGGTTTTCCGATCGAACCGGCCGGTCCTAGCCGGTTTTCAAAACTATGAGTACGAGGTCGTTATTCCATAAAGACTAAGATTAAGTACTAGTTCACATTTAGATATGTCACTAGTTAGGCGGCAGAAAAAAATATAATTGGAATAAATAAATGATTTGAATTAAAGATAAAATAAAAACTAAACAAGTTAAAATAAAATGTGAAACAATAGAGATAATTAAATATAGCTGTTAGGGATTGATCTTATCAAAGTTCTCTGATTTTACATTACCTAATCGCTACTTGTCTTTCCTAATAATATTATTCTCTATCAAATTTCTCATCATTAATAGTTATAGCATTATCTCTCACTACTATAATCCTCTTAAGATAAATCAGACATTCGATTTCTCACCAGTAGTGGCTAATGATCATTAGCAGAAGTCATTCTTTGGCTCATTGCTCTTCGTTGTTGACTAAGACTCTAAGAGTTAGAATATTAGGGTTTAGGATTTTAAAAAAAAAATCATTGGCATAATTACACTACCTTTCCCTCTATTTTTAAAATATGCACTCATCTCCCTTATTTTTATAAACCATTAACCATACACTCCGCTCTCTTCTATTTCTAAAATATATGTACTTTCTCCTAAAAAATTGAGATATGCTACACTTTTTTTTTTCATACTTATTATTTTGTTTTTGACCAAAATACCCTTCATCAATAGTTATATATATATTCTACCTACATATTAATATATATATATGCTTATACTAATACAAAATATTAAAATATTTATATACACACGTATTAAGTTCAATTTTTAAAATTTTACTATATTAGGAAAATAAATTATAGAAAGAAACAATAATTTATAATAATTATTTTTTGAAAAATAGAAATTGCATATTTCGTCAGGTGTGTAGTTTCTAATATTAATATATATAAAATATTTAAAATATTTATTAATTTTATGTATAAAGATAAATCACAAAAAACATGACAGGAAAAATTTTGTGATGTTACAATAAAAATATATATTAATATTGTAACTTAATAGTTGAAAATATATAATGTTATGTTTGAAAATAATTATTATAAATTATTTTTACTTCTACTTTTTTTCTTAATATAAATACTAATTTAAAATTAATATACATAACTTAATATTTTATATTATTATAAATCACATACATTTTATTTTATTATTTTTATAGGTATAAATTAATAAAGATTATTTTAGTCAATAATAAAATAATAAGCATAAGAAAATGAAGAATTAATAAAAAAAAATTTAAAAATGGATTAAAGAGTATCTCATCTTCAATTTGTAAGGGAGGGTAGTGAGTGTTTTAGAAATATATGAAAAGGAAGTGTGATAATACTATTTTTCAAGGAGCAGGTTGTCTTATACTCTTAAATATACAGGGGAGGTGAGTATATATTTTATAAATAGAGTAAAATGGAGTGTAATAAAGTCTTGGAGGGGACTATAAGTCATTCTGATTGGTTTAATGGTAAGAGGTTGAAATAATATATATGAAGTCCTAGATTCAAACCTCAATGTGACCATCATAGTTTTAGAACTACAAAAAAAAAAAAAAAAGGGAAGGGATTGGATTTTTTCTATTGTGACAATTATCACTGATTCAGCTTATAGCAAATCATCACCAATTTAAATTTGCGACTGCAACGAAATCAGCTAGGATATGATATAGTACCGATTATTTTGATATTTTCCTTTATCTCCCTCGTTTCCTATGACCTGTCACCAAGCAAGAAAGATCTGGCTCCCAACAAAGAAAATGCAAATAAAACCACTCCCAAAATAATAAAAAAAAGCAAATAAAACCACCCAATTATCTGTTCCATTTGCACGAGAAAAAGACATCAAAGCCAACAACTCAAACACTATCTGCCCAAAGATACCCAATATGCTTGTTCTTGTCAAATAATCAATTAATGTACACGTTTCAATGATAAAATTGAAGTATATGGGCCATAGAAAGGATTAATGGAAACAAATGTAGGCCTGCAATTCACATGCGCACCACCCAAAAAATGGTTATCAATTCATTAACATTATTTAAAGATAGTGATTTAGATATTAAAATTAATATGTAGTGATTATAACTTAAGTACGTCTAAAATTTACTTATATAAACGTCAAAATAATATGTTGATTTTAGTTAATGTATATTTGTTATTAATTAATATTACATTTAGTACTTTTCTAATAAAAATTTGAGCTTTTATTAAAAAAAATTACAATTCAAGTATAATTGGTATACATTGACAGTGTAAAATACCTCACTTTCAGTCAATAAAAAAATAATAAGTCATCTATCATGGATAATTTTTTAAATTTTGAATTAAGTTAGTTATAAAATAACTTATATGACAATTTTCTATTAGATAATAGTATAAGAATTTTTACACTTTTAACGTATGCCAATTAAACTCTTAAAATTCACACCTATTTATATATCGATCATCACGATCAATATAAATGTCTACGAGTTATGTGAAATAAAAATATTTATCTTATCAATTACACTACTGGCGAGCAACATCTGTCAATATAAAGTAAAAAGGTAATTGTCCATTTTACGAAGGGAGTGAATTAATAATAATAATAAAACTTCTTTAGATCAATTTTACATCGCAAGGGAGTTTCCGTACGCCGGTGAAAGGTGAACAAATTAAAATTAAAATCAATTTAAATATGATACTTTACGTTTTGTTTATGCAACCCGTGTAAGACAGATGTTTCACAATGTGATTGCGCAATATGACCTTATATTGAGCTATCAGCTATAGACAATTGACTTGTCTCCCACTAATTTCATAAATTGTATACCTTATGGAAAGACAATAACATCGATTCACATACATTTTACATACGAGGAATTTTACATCCTCCTGTACTTAAACATTTTCTTGATTTAAAATTTTACTTTATATGTATTAAATGTATTAAATAGTACTTGAATGCGTAAATTACAACACATTATGGTGCCTAAAATTTTAAATTAATTTTTTTTAAGTTGATTAGTAGAAGCATATATCACAACTCTGTTAGGTACTCATATTGTATTCTTGGATTCTTATATAGAGTGACAGTGATATTATCCTACTGGTTTTGATGTGCTTCTCTTTGAAGACTGCATGTAGTTAAGGTTGATGCATATAAATTGAGCTGGTATGTCTCTTGCTATTTTATTCAAATGGTTGTTTATTGTATTCAGTATTGGTAAGGAAGTATATGTCAAGTAGCTCATTCAATTCTGCGCTTTAGTGTAGTTGTTGCTCTAATTTGGTAACGAAGCATATATAGTTGAGGCTTTTCGTTATGTCTTAAGGGCTGAGTTTTTCAATTGACGGATTGATGGATCTTCAAACTTCATTAGATGATTTGATTGTCCTGTTGTATCCTTGTTGTTTTGTCCTTACTTCAATGTATTTTAACTTGTTGGGGCCTTCATAATTTGCAGCATCTATAATTTTTATATAGGAGATGAAGTGATATTTAAGTGATGTACCTTGGTATTGTCCATTTATTTTTTTTGTTTGCGTTCTTTGGATCTTTGTATACGATGGTACACCATTTTGCTTTATGTGTTTGAGGTCAAGCTATTTTATTTTTGAATTATAAAAAACACCTAAAAACTAGGTGAATTCTGTTTTACACCGGGTAAGCATAGTGTGGTACAATATAAACATAAACTAATATGACGCCATCGCTTACATCCTTGCGCTCCCAATAGAAAGTGATCCATCTAACTGCAGATGCGCAATAAAAAATTTCTCATAGAAAAGGATGCGCAATATAATTTTTTTGGTCATGATGCGCAATATAATATTGTCACACTGCAAAACGTTTCACAATAAAAATGTTTGGTCGGTTGTATTATGTTGTCTATTGTCTTGAAAGTGTATTTGGTTTGAAAATGTTTTTACGGAAAAGAAATGTTTGGTTTGTATTATGCTGTCTATTTTCTTGAAAAGTGTATCGATTTGAAAAATCGTTTTCACCTTTGCTCGCAGTTCTCGCGTAGCTTTTACTAAGTAGGATATTATAACCTAAATATAACAGAATTATTATTTTTTTTAAATTTAATGTATCCAACTTAACTAATAAAATACTGACCTCAACCAAAAAAATTAATAAAATACTGACATATCAATAATTCTTATTAAATGAATATTAAATTCGCCGTCAAGTTATCGAACTAAAAAATTTAGATAAACTCATAGAGTTATCATAACAAAACTTAACTCATACACTCGTAAAAGTTTATATATATATATATATATATATATATATATATATATATATATATTTTACTTAAAAATCTATCTTAGTAATCATGTGTAATTAAATATTTTTTATATAATTAATATTGAAGAATTTTAACTTTATAGCGATATAAATGAAAGAAATATTATAAAGTATAGCCCAATACATGTCATAATTTTTATAGTATACTTTACTTTATATGCATATTATTTTGTTGTTATCAACAAATTATCAAATAATAACAGATAGATAAAATAAGGTAAATAAAATCAATAAATATTGTATATGATAAATAAGTAAACTAATTTATCCAATAAAAGTAACAAATAATTTATATTTTAATAGAAAAATATAGTATAAATCTAAACTCGTAAGCTTGTTAATAGAATTGAGAATTTTTCAATTTTGTTAAAATTTACTTAAACCTATATGAATTTAACCAGAAAAAAAAAGTTTATAAATGTGCTAACTTATATTTGTATGATAAAATCATAAATTTGTAAGAGTTTAAGAGTTAGTTCAAGAGTTTAATAACTATGTTCATCATTTGTAGATCTTAAATTTTATATACTATGTAATATAACTTTACATTATCAATAATATAATTTAAAATTTAAAAACAATGCTAAATCATGAGTAAGCGTCATGATGAATACTTATTCACCATAATCTAATATTGTATTCAATTTTTTTTAACTGGTAACAGAAAATTATATTACATTATCCACATAGAAATCAAATCTTGTATTTACCCTAAATTTAAGCAAAAATCTTCCATAAAGCAGTTGGTGGCACATAACCTTATTAGTCATTTTCAATTTTTTAGCCATACACATAGACACACTGGTAATTACATCTCAAAAAGGGCAATGGATCAAAATCAAGGGACATTATTGTAACTAAACCAAAATGGCTCAAATGTACTAAAACAAAGAACATCTATCCACTTTACAGGAAATGCCACAGAATATGATCTTTTACCTCTTTTTGACATGGCAACTAGCAAGGCATTAATACTAGTGCTAAAGTGATAAAAAATGCTCTAACTGGAATCTACCGCTTCAAGTCTCAACCGACAAATGACTGACAATTGTAGGCCTTGAGTTCAAAGTAAAGAACCCAAATATGTAAACCAGACTATTCCTATTCACTTTATAAATAATAATAATAACATAGTACTCCATTTTTTTATTATTGGTCGAGATTGGGAACATAATGTATCAAAATGATACAATTTTTTAACACGACTGATAATAAATGATGGATGGAGTGTATTTTACACTCCAGCCAAGGTCCCAATATTAATCATTGAACTACCTCTTAATTACTCAACTCCTTCCCCCAACTTCCATCTCCACTCTCTCTCCCGCAAAATTTTTTCACGTTTTTGTTTCCTTTTTCCTTTGCAATTTTCTCTCCAAATGGGTATCAAAATTTTCATGGTTTCCTTCATGGTGACCACAATATTGTTCCTTCTCTTCTTCATCCCTATCAGATTAACCATACCAATCTCCAACATAAGGCCTTCTATGAACAACTACTTCAATGTCAATGTCCCCAAAGCCAGCAACAACAGCTACAACAAATCATATCCAGTTACTTTTGCATACTTGATCTCTGCATCAAGAGGAGATGTTGTGAAGCTCAAGAGATTGCTGAAGGTGCTGTATCATCCAGGGAACTACTATTTGATTCATTTGGATCATGGGGCACCACAGGTGGAGCATAGGGAAGTGGCAGAATATGTGGCTAATGACCCTGTGTTTGGTCAAGTTGGGAATGTTTGGGTTGTGGGGAAGCCTAATTTGGTCACTTACAGAGGACCAACCATGCTTGCTACAACACTCCATGCCATGGCAATGCTTCTGAGGATCTGCCAATGGGATTGGTTTATTAATCTTAGTGCATCTGATTATCCCTTGGTAACACAAGATGGTATGGTGAGTGGCCTTAAATGCTGTGTCAATTGGATAACAATGCAATTTTTTCTCTTTGTTTTTGTTTCAGAAATTAAAACATTGTTTACCTGTCTATTGGTGATTGCATATGTTGATGATGGATTCAAATTGGTATGAATGAACCTATCTTTGAATTTTTCAGATCTGATTCAAGCGTTTTCTGAGTTGCCAAGGGATATCAATTTCATTCAGCATAGCAGTCACTTGGGCTGGAAGCTGTAAGTGGCATTGTTGCTTTGTTAGAGTTTCTTTAATGTGCCTTATGTTTTGCCCAAAATTCTAACCTTTATTTTAATTACCCCTTTTTTTAAGGAATAAGAGAGGGAAGCCTATAATTATAGACCCGGGGCTTTATAGCCTTAAGAAATCAGAGATTTGGTGGGTCATTAAGCAAAGGAGTCTGCCAGCATCTTTTAAACTCTACACAGGTTTTCATTTTCATTCCCCTCTATATATAAACTCTTTGCTTATCCTTGACTGTGCTATTGTGTGTGTTTGTGTTTATAAGTGCACCCTCTTATTCCCTTCATTCACGCATTTGTATTTACAATTTTCGATGAGTTTTAACTTTTAAATGGATTATATCCGGACCATGTGAAGCCCTGAAATGTTGGTAATGTACTCACGAGTTGTCCTTTCGTATATGGTGTAAACTGCAAACATCAAGGTCATAATTAATTGTTGTGGGGGTTAAGGCACTTAGTTATTTGATATGTTATCTATATTTTATATTTTTTCTTGTCTTTACTTCTTGGTGCAGATTAGTTTAACATTAATGTCACTCAGATTAGGGAATTTCGGATTAGTACACCAAATAAAAAAATATATTTTCTATATGATTAAGGTGTAACTTTTGCAAAATAATGGATTACAGATACAAACCAAACATCTAACCTACATAGGTTGTGGTATAATTTAGAGGTTCAGGATTAAATTATTATCAATGTTCTGGATGGTACCAAAGTATGTGTCCCTTTCAGTTTGTGGCCATTGGTCATGGTCATGGAAGGTAACTAAATAGTTGGTGCTAGCTGTGCGTTGATGTGCATCATGTGGTTTCAGAACTTTACCCTACGTTTTGTCGGTTGAGTAAATTTAGTGAAACCCCACATCAACCTCCTCTAATCCCCACCACAGAATTCAAGCGAATTGAACTATTATCATTTTCTCAAATAAAAAAACAAAACTATTATCACTGATTCTTGCATAACTCAAAACTTAAGTGAACGTAAAGGGGCACAGAAATTAATAAATAAATGCGCATGTTGATGTATGACATATGACAATTTATAAATTATTAAATCGCATATAAAATCTGAAAACAGAATTGTATAACTGAATCTAACTATTACTCAACAGGAGCTAGCTATTGACATTTCATTCATACATCATCAAGATTTAGGTTTGGTTCTCAAGTTTTTCTGATAGTGGATGATCTGTAAGAGTTCGATGATCAATAAGGAGGCAAATCTGGCCCTGGAGTGAATTTTCCCCTCACCTTTTTTCACTAAAAGAAATCAAACAATTCAAAATGTTGACATATTAATTATATAAACGCAAGTGTTATACTAAGAAATCTTGGAAGGTAGGAAAGAGAAGAAAAGTGCTTTCATGTAAACAGCAGTGTTTACTTAAAATTCCATTATTCGAAGATACAAATGTCACTTCGTTGAAGAGTGAGAAGAGTGAGCAGAGGAGAATCCATTTAATGTTGCGGTGATACTGTGCAGCGTGCAGTGTCCTCTTCTTGTTGATGCACATGCACGATGCCTAACTTTTAGAGCTGTTGTTGATTCTAACAATATTTCACGTGCCTTCCTGCTTGTATGTAGAGGACCACGGTGAAATAACTGTTTAAACGGTGCACAGTATCTTCATTAAATGATAGTAATATCTTTATCCCTTTGTTTTGTTGGGTTTATCTTTTCAAGACTTGATTTCAAGCATTCACAGGGACAGGTGGCTGTTATAGAAATTACCCCCCCCCCCCCCTTTTTTTCTTTTTTTTTTTTTTTCTAAATTGGAAACCACGAAAGGAATACGGGTTCAAAATTGTTAACTTGTCCATGTTAAGTTTCCCAGTATTAGTGAACATCTTAATGGGAATTGTAACCAACAAAATCTATTGGTTTGTTAAAGAAGGATTGACATTACTAGTTTGCTAGGTAGAAATAAATGATAATGTTATTTTTTATTCAGATTTTCATTTCTCGGGGACATTCTATTTTGGTCACAACGAATTTGATGGTTTACCCTGAAGCTTTGTATGTGCATAGGATTCCTGTTTCGGCATGTTTATGTTCATTCCTGGCTGGTTTATGTGCCAAAGAATAAACCAACTAAATCTTGAGTGTAAGGATGTGTTTGTCTGAGGGATAAAAATGGGATGAAAATTTTCATAAATAAACTTCACATATAAAATTACATTTGGAGTTCATCTATGAAAATTTTCAGTGTCTGACCAAACATAACCGAAGCATAAGAGAACTAGTGTGCAAAATATGCAACTTGTGGATTGTCCATCACAATAGTGAATAAATTGACAAACATTTTCCAATTTCTAACACTACTTGATTTTGTGCCACAGCAATTACTGTAACTCTTTAGATCACGGATTGTGTTAGACTTCTAAAATTGCATGACATAACCTCCATTGGTAACATTTTGCATCAGCTAAATTGATGTTCTTCTGAATGCCCGAAATAAATTTCAGGTTCAGCTTGGACAGTACTATCAAGATCATTTTCTGAGTACTGCATTGTGGGTTGGGAAAATTTGCCAAGGACCCTCCTCCTCTACTACACCAATTTTGTGTCATCCCCAGAAGGGTATTTCCAAACAGTTATATGCAACTCTAAGGACCACAAGAACACCACTGCTAACCATGACCTTCACTACATTACTTGGGACAACCCTCCAAAACAACATCCAAGGTCTCTAGGACTAAGAGATTATAGGAAAATGGTTCTAAGCAACCGTCCATTTGCCAGAAAATTCAAGAAAAATGATCCAGTCCTTGATAAAATTGATAGGGAGCTTCTAAAGAGGAATCATGGGCAATTTTCTTTCGGGGGGTGGTGCTCATCACAAGGTGGAAAGCGCAGAACATGCTCAGGTTTGAGACCAGAGAATTATGGTGTACTCAACCCTGGCCCTGGATCAAGAAAGTTAAAGAGTTTGCTAACAAGACTTCTTTCTGATAGATTTTTTCACAAACAACAGTGCAAGTAACCATACATGATTTTCCATTGAATTGATCACTTGTAAAGACCATATTCATAATTTGGTTATGATATAATCGATCATATTATTTATTTGTTTATTTTTTTTTAACTTCAACTTGCAGTTCTGTTTGGTTAGACGAATTTATTTGATCACTATTGGAAGCATGAATACAGAATGGTGATCAAAATCCTACAAATAATGGATTTTACCTATAATTCCGATCCACAAACTATATATGTATAGAATTGAGAATAATAAGATTGAAAAAGTAATACGAGACTGGATGGACAAAAGTTATATTTTATAAAAAATTATTAATTAGAAGTATATATATGTTAAATCTTATCTGAGTTTTTTTTTTTTCAATCATAAAAATAAAGTTTTGTTAGGTAGTGCCTGCTGAAAGAAATATAAATAAAAGCAGCAGCAAAAATGACCAAAGATTTGTCCTACTGAGTGAAATCGGCTACATTATCAAATGATGCAATAATGCTTTATCATATATTATATTTGTATTTATCCCATTGACATTTAAATCGCTTATAACTATTTTTCCTATAGATTCCATAGATCTTCCTTTACCTCTATATATAATACTTGCATTCATTCGGTCGACTGTCTTCACTGTATGTTAGTCGACTCGTTAGTATTGAGCTCAACACAAGCTCAAATTCATCAACAATTGAGCTTAAAATTTAGATTCAAGCTCACCTCACCAAAAGTTTACAAAGCTCGAACTAGTTGGTGAGCTAATTCATTTAAATATTGATTGAGTCTTTTAGTTTAATAGATTATACTTTTTACTATAAATATATAGCCCCATTTTCAATATAATTTATATACTATACACACGATGGAAAAAATTATTGAGTTATACTCATTGTTCATGATTAGTACATATCATTACACATATAATACATAATACATTATACACACACCCATATATATATATATATATATATATATATATATATATATATATATATATATATATATATATGATGTAGGTCTTATATACTTACAACCCTCAATAACTCTTCATAAAAATTGAGTTTAATTAATCTGAATGTTGAATGCTGTGATATCTATATTGATGATTAAGTATGCAAAATTTCAGAAAAATTGGACAATAGACATATATTCTAATTATTGATACTTACTTGAATTTTCAAAAGCATATTATCCGTTAAAATAAACTGATACGATGAAATGTCAAGTAATTTTTAAACTATATGAGATTTGATATATTTGATCTACTAGGTGAGAATTTTAAATCCAATAGTTGGGTTGATAAAATTTATACCTATAAAAAGTTATTGAAGGGTATAAGTATATTAAAATTTACATTTGATATAAATAGATCCCACTGAATATATTTACACACACACTAAAAGGTTTTTGCTTCAGTACCAATACTCCTTGTATAATCAACGATTGTAATTTGATATATGATTTGATAGGTTTTAAAAACTTGGGTTATTGAAATACGTGACTCATTCTCGACTATAAATGATGTATAGAAATAAGTATTCTTGAATTTTATACAGATACCAAAGAAACTAGTGAGTGATTAAGAAATTTTAAGCAATAAGGGCAAAGATAATATACAAATATAATAAAAGATTTCATATAATTTTTATTTTAACACGAAGGCAAACTTAATTACATAACAACAGCAAACTATATATATATACTTACATGTCTTTAAAAAAAATATTCAAATTTACTGGACGCATGAGCCCCTAATACACAATGAATAGATTCGTACCTTAGAGAAACCCCATATTAAAAATATAATAAACACACAAATATATTGAGTTAACTCATGAGCTAGTAATTCAAATACAGTAAAACTCAAGTTTACCTGATGAGTTCATGGAACTAGCTTAAGATTAAAGTCTAAGGAGAATGCCTACTTAAGATGAGAAATTTCCACTCTCATCTTTTCCTTTCCCTCCATAATCCAAACGTCTTCTCCATCCAACCATGCCCTTAAGGTCATATTACAGTTGAGAACATCACTGACATTATTAGTAGGTCAGGTGTTTGAACTGAATTTTCTAGGCTATGTTGATTCATGAGAAAGACAAGTGGATTGTGTTTTCCATGAGCATTTCTTCACTTTATCACTTTACAACTTTTTTTTGTTAATATATGTGACTGATTTTCTCATGTGTTCATTATTTTTGTCTTGTAAAGCCAACTATCGGGCTGTTATGTAAGAACAATTCAAAGCGAATTCTCTGCTTCACGACAAAGGACTTTAGATAGAGCTATTCTTTGTTAAGCCTCACTTATGATTATACATTCAGAATTTAGTTGAAGTAATTATTTTCTTGCAAAGTCAATCTGACATTTGTCAAGTTCTGCTATTTTCTTCGGGTCATCCCTCATTTGTTTCAAAGTTGTGGACCAATAGTAAGTTTTAGTGTTTAACATTTATAATAAGAGAAGTACATTAATTGATTTCAGATTCCAGTTGAAGCAATACTTGTTTTATGTTTTAAGTTTCGATTTAAGGCTTTCAGTTTCAAACTGTGACGGTAAACATAGATGTACACAGGTCATTGGGTCTTCTCTAGAAAAGTGGGTCCAATAGTTTTGTGTAGCTTTATTTTGTTTACATAGCATCATCATCATCATCATCAGTCATCAATGATGTAGTCAATAATTATTAGTTTGCTAAATACTGTAGGAAATGAAACAGAGAAAAGCTCATGAGGCATAAAATTCAGGTCCTGCTTAATCTGCTGCAGAGGCCACTCACCAAATGTTGAGAACAAAGG
The DNA here is from genome assembly GCA_031216105.1 of Dalbergia cultrata. Taxonomy (NCBI): domain Eukaryota; kingdom Viridiplantae; phylum Streptophyta; class Magnoliopsida; order Fabales; family Fabaceae; genus Dalbergia; species Dalbergia cultrata. The sequence goes on along the minus strand of CM062353.1, from coordinate 19,189,799 downwards.
TATTTATTCTGTAAAACACATGCATTTTCTTTACATATTTTATTTATGCAACCTTATTATGATGGCCACTCTTCTGCTCAGGCATAATCTTATAGATGACTACTAATTTATGTACTTACTTGCAGATGTGTTTTCTTAGTAATAATATCAAGAATGACACAGTCATGCATCTTCTTTAGGAAATCATGTTAGTGGTAAGTAGTACTTGAATTAACGTGAAAGCAATGTTTTGATGGTTAAGTATATGGCTTGGAAAGATTCTGGTTTGAAAGTTTAGAATCTTTAGATACTATTAGCACCAAAACGAATGTCATCTTTTTTTTTTTTTTAATACTGAGATGATGTCTTCAGTGTGGCTTTTCTTAACTTTTTTACATACTATAATTTAGATTGATATTAATGAGATTATCAATCTGGATTTCCATAAAAATGGTATCAGGACTTGTCAGTTTACAAGAGACATAGGATGACTGTTCAGCCATTTATATGCTTAGGCTGGATTATGAAATGAAACACGTTATGAGATATATAATTATAGACCATTCTTCTGCTTGAACCCAATAGCTTATCTATTTTGGGAGAGTTGATCCTTGACACGGTATACCAGAGTGTCTTTGGGCTCTGGCCAAGAGGTCAGGGGTTTCCACACTTTCGAGCCCATAGATTTTACATTTGAGGGTGTCTGCGACTGCGAGAGACTAAGGTAAAATCCATTCCTAATTCTGCACTATTGCACTCACCTAGGAGGGAACAGAAGTAATTCTATGCATCAAACACCCCAGGTTCAGCAAGGTAAATGCATATAAGGAGACAAATTTTAGCGGTCGGAGCTGCAACATAGGAGACAAAACACAGGCTAGTTTGTTATTGTTCGGGGTAGTCTGCATATTATGACACTTTCCTTGTCTTCCACTTTTTCTCTGCTAGTCTGTCTTGGCCCTTCATCTACTTCCTGTTGTGTGAATTATTGACTTTAACTCAATGCTTAAGTTTTCTTGCATGCTTTTATGCGAAAGGGAAAATCTTTCTTTGTTTTGAGGAAAGTTTTAATGCATAACTTTGTCTTCAAACCAGTCATGCCCGGGAAACTTCTTTTTTATATAAAATTTCCAAAATCTAGTGGAGACTGGAATGAAAAAGATATAGAATCCTTTAATCAGCTTAAGGCAGAGAAAATACCGGTTCGTTTAACTTCATTTCCTAATCATTGATTATTTCTACCTTTGTAAAGTGCCCATTTTCAAAATTTCATTTTTTTTATAACTCTATTTCCTTGTATCTTTGCAGAGGCTCAGCTCCAAAGTCAATTATGATCACTTAGCAATATTATTCGATGAACTAGCAATTCTCGCTTGATTGCTAGTGTTGTTTCATTTCTGTTTCAATCACACAATAGCTTCTATGTTATTCCTCTTATATGGTTGAGGGCTGAAACTTAAGTCCGGTTGTATATGTTTTAGAACTCAATGTTGGATAATGGGTTTTGTGGCATTTTCTTGGTTACTTTTAGATGATTTTGCCGCTTTATCTGCCACTGATATCTCGTCTTGATTTACTGGATAGTTTGGCATTTTCTTTTGTAAAATTGCTAGTTGTACTTCTATAGTTCCTTTCTCCGCATGTTTTAAAGATAAATTTTTCTTGGTTACAGAAGAAAACTAAAGACCAAAAGTGGAAAAAACAAGCTCTAACCAACACTACTACCATATCCCACTGCATCAGCATGCAAAGCACGCAAAAGTGACTCTGGGGGGTATGTAAAGTGCGAAACTCTTCATTCCTAGCACTACCCATCCTCATGAGGATATCAACACAATGATTCACCTCTCTCACCCTATGCGTCACCCGATCCCAAGCCACACTGAGGCCAATTCGAATTGCCTACGATTTTGGCAGCGAGGACCGAAGAATCACCAATAAAGCGAGCGATAGGAACCTTCAATCCAAGCTCCCTCATCATCTCTGAGAATGTCCTTGTAACTTGCACACCAGATATCCCAAACAACACACCTGCTGCCATCCATGTTGATCTTAATCTCTCCTTCCATTGGTCGTTGCCAACTAACATTTCGAGGAAGAGACTGCAAAGTTCACTGAGAAGCCAAAGAACATTGAACAAGTCTAGTATCCATTACAATCATATGCAGCACTTTGTGGAGTGACCAAGTTTCCTCAGCGAAAATGCAATTGTTCCTCCACCTCCAAATCCACCAAAGAGCCACACCATAAAGGCAATATTGAACTTAAATCGCAGGTTTCCCTTAATCCAGTTCCAAACCTGTTGCTAAAAGAAATCAACCTAGTTGCCAAATTCCAGTGCTAACCAGACTTGGCGAGAAAAGCTACAATCACGAAGGTAATAGGAAGCATCTTCCTCTCCCATACCACACCGAAGACATGTTGTATAATGGACTAAGTTTTGCCGAACTAGGAAACTAGCTTAAGGGATAGCTGAGTTTGAAATTTGCTAAAGAAGGAACTTCTATTAAGCAGCTATTTTCCAAATCCAACCCCAGTTCCCAGACTCTTCGTCCTTCCAGCAATCGGCATGAAGCCAAATGTATCCACTTGCAGCACTATATACACTAGCCTCATTACCATTCCAACGCCACCCCCCTCACAGGTACCCTAACGTATGAGTTGGCGTCCACTCAAGAACTCCATAATAGCCGTAGGGAGCTGCGTATATAGTGTGTTGAAATGCCACTTGCCACCCCTCTAGAGGTCCCGAATTCAATGCTTTTTATCCGAGATATGGACAAAATCAACCAGCTCAGCCAACTTTCCCCCCCCTCAAACCAAGAGTCATACCACGAGGAGCAGTCCCCCGAACCAAGAGAATACGAAAAACTAGGATGCAAAACTTCAGCTGCACGGCTAATGCCTTGCCAAATATAAGAACTCGATTGTGTAACACAATGGTGAAAAATAGGAGCTTCCTTTAGGTACTTAGCCTGAATAGCATTAACCCACACCTTATCCTGAGAATTCTCAACGGCCCATACCAACTTCCCCAAAAGTTCGGAATTCATGTTGCTGGTTGGTCTCAAACCCAAACCCCCTAGCTTCTTAGTCCCAAGAGACTAAATGGATCCATCGCCCCTAATTCTCTTTCCCCGACAAAAACCGGCAAGTAGCCTTTTCAATCTTCCCATAAACACCCTAGGGCACGCACACAGTCTGCATGGTGTACACAAGTAAGGAGTTCAAAACTGACCGAGCTAAGCACAATCTGCCAGCCTTATTCAAAATGCACTTTTCGGCCGCCAATTTAGATTCACTCTTTTCTAGCAAAGGATTAAATACATCCTTATAGAGTATTTGGAATATTTTAATGAGATGAAATTGAATTGAATTCTACTAATAACTGAATTTCTAACAAAATTGCATTCAATTCTTATGTTTGGAGTAAGTTAGTAATTTAAATAATTGAATTCAATTCTTTGACTGGGAATGTGTCTAAAAATGAATTGATTTTATTTTTATTATTATTTTATTATTCATTAATAAGTTAAGACCCAAACATTATATTCAAATAAGATTATTTTGACATTTTTATTTATTGAAATTCAATTTCCATACCAAATCAGACTCATACTCAAATAGGTTCCCTTATCACAAGGGTCCCATTCTTAGGCTGCTCAGTATACCCCTTAACTTGTTTAGGGTTGTAGGAACAATCTCGGATATGACAATCCAATGTGCCCTATGCCACACCCTTGCCTATTTTCCCATGCGAACTTTCCCCTTTACTTTTAGATATTGATTTGCGCTTGGGCCCTACCATTTGCCAACATCATTATTCCCATTATTGCCCAAATTAGATACAATACAATCATTAATTGATTCATGATTTTTGGCATAGTTGATTGGCGCATTTGAATTTCAAAAATCTCCACCAGCCAACGTCTATTATCTTTCTGGCCAAAGCGTCGCCATATCCACCCTCCCTAGTTGGTCCTCCTTACGTGCTTCTCTCTACATGACTGTAACAATGACGTAAGTTACAGATCAAGTGAAGGCTTTCATAACCAACCTCATAATAATGGTCATCCACTACCACCCTCTTAACCACCGGTAATGAGAGATCAATCTCCACACAGGCCCGAGCAAATTTTCTTCACTTCGTAACTTGGGTGACCATATCTACCTTCACTGGTCGTCCTACTACCGCTGCAATTCTACGTATTGCCTTTTCATGGTAACACTAGATGTTCAACCCAGTGAATTATACCCATACCATGGTCGAACCAAAAGACATCTTGCATGGTTGAAAGGATGAAGTCCACTATTTGATAGTAAGATAGTTCCCTGCAAGCATCTATGATCACATTCTCCCTACCCTCTGGCAGATCAAACTTCACCAAATAGTAACCATAGCCGACATCAATGATATTATATCCTCCTTTTAGCCGCCACACACTTTTTAAACGGGAAGACATCATAGCAAATCCTAGCTAGCTAGATTCTTTCCCATGATTTTAATAACAAGCTCCTCAAGATAAGGTTGAGATAGAGAGTTTCTTCCTTTTGCTATAAGCCTCACAATCGGAAGAGCCATATCCCCTTGCTTCCCATCCATTGTGGCTAGCCTATCCCTGTCAAGATCATCATTCAGTAGAAAAGGTTTAGGCACTGATGATACTAGAACTTTATCCCGAAAAAGAAACCTTCCACTGCTCCCCTCCTCCATCCACCACTCCATCATTGGTGGCCTCATCATTTTCCTCTCTGACTCCCTCTCTCACTTTCTCACTGTCTTTACCTATGCTCTCATTCATCACTCTTAAGTTTGCATTAATTAATATATAATAATGTATGTTGAAAAATAAAAAGGGCCATATTAAATTGTGCTTAGGAAAGTTGTCAGCTCAAGATTAATCTATATTTTTCTTTAAATCAAGGTCATTAGAAAATACTAAACTTTCCTTCTATTTAAATGTTCTTCGATCTTTTCATACTCAGGAAGGCCAAGATAATCCAAGAAAGTATGATTTGAGATATCCTTTGATAATCACAAAAATTTACAGTCCAAGATAGAGGACAAAAAGGATCATGAGATGGGACCAGCGAATGAGCTTAAGGATGAAGGTGATATCGAGGCATATATGAAAATACATTGCATACTGAAAATATTGATAAGACATATGACCATGAGAATTATGATGAATATGGCTATGATGACTATGATTGCTGAAATGTTTGTAACAGCGCTTTATGAGTTACTATATTAGGATTTGATTGCATCAAATTCTTATGTAATTTAAGGTTAGTACCACCTCTTACCATAGGCATTCCAATCAACATGATATGTGTAAGGTTGTGTGGGTAATGTAAGAAATTCACTTATCTGTGAAGAAGGTATTGTTATCTTGGAATAAAAAAAAGGGGGATAGACCAGGGCCTTAAGTGGTGTTGACCACTTTAGAACATCCCTTTTTTTTTTCCTTTCTTCTTTCTTTTCTTCTTCCCCACCTTCTCTTCCTCACATACCATCACCATCTGCAGACTACCTAACTGCCATCACCATTTTCTCCTTTTCATCATCATCATCACCACCACCACCATTAAAACTGCCTATTTCTAACTTGCGATTTCTCTCTCTAAATGGATGAATTGGTTAGAGTGATGAGTTTTGAATCATTCTTTATCTCTAATATTCCTCCTAGAGTAGTGAGTACGTGACAATCTTGTTTTATTTATCTTATTGTACTCTTTATGTAGTTATTCATAGTAGATTGGGGTTTTTGGGACTCGAAGTTTATAGATTTGGGGTTTTCTAGTATGTAAAGCTAATTAGTGTAAATAAATAACATTATTAGCTCATTAATATTATTTTTATCTTGTTCGTACAATTGTGGAGCATTTGAGCATCAATTGTCGGATTGGTGGCACTTGAAAGTTGGTCTTCAATTCTTTTAAACCAGTTTGTGAATAGACATTATGTTTATAATTATTTTTATTCATGTTAAATTAGCTCTAAATATATTTTAGAAATTTGGAAACTGAAAAATAATTATTTGGTTATGTTACATAATTTTAACAAAATTATATCCTTTATGTTAGCTTACATTTTATCAAAAATTGGCAAATGAGACGATATGATATTGATTCTAGAAAATTATTTTATCTCTATTATGGACCTAAGGAAAGGACTTGAAAAATTGTGGGTTACTGAGAATTGATTTGATATGATATGTAAAATCTTTATTATATGTTTTGGGGAGAATTTATTACAGGACCTGTAGCTAACGACAATAGGTGTTAACCTTGGTGCACCTTGACTATATTTGATTAAGACCACATAGTTGATCCTTTTGTTCTACGGTTACTTGCATAGGTAGGATCGTTCTATTTTAGGATCACAGGAAGAAATGGCTGCCTAAGTGTGAATCCTTCTGTTTATCCCTAATTTGATAATTCCCTATTATTTTATATAAAGCTTATTGCTTTCAAAAACCTTTTCTATAAATAAAAGAATTTGTTGAATTTATATGAACTATGAAGTTATTACTGCTTTACTTATGGATTATATATTGTCTTATGTGGATTATAGACATCTTGTCTACCACTGAGTTGCAAAACTCACTCTATTATTCCCCCTCTTTTCCAAATACAGGTGCAGCTTCGGGTTGGTTCCAATCTTGTAGCTTCTCAATAATCGAGCTCTGAGTAGTGAGCCTTCTTGAGAGGACCTGTTTTGTATATTGAAGCGTAATTTTCTTTTTGAGAATTACCTTGTTAAAACCGTCCACAATACTCCATATGTCAGAGGTAGGGTCCTCAGATTAGCTTTATATTTATACTAATGTATGTGAAGGATATATATAGATTATATTATGGAAATGATTGTTAAACTAAATTTAGAATTATATTTTGAATTACATTCTTAGTTATGGTTGGACATATACTCTGTTATTATGAAATTACATTTGAAACTTGTTTGAAAACTAACTTGACTTCATGTTTGATTTTGGGATTGGGTTTGATTTAAATTACATAATAGAACTTGAATTGAAATTAATATGCTAAGATGATTTTCTAAATTATGTTGAGTTGGTTATTCTGTTGCTGGGAGCGCATCCTGAGAATACTTGAATCTCAATTATGTATTTTATCTTTATTTTCATACATGTTGTATTTTTGAATTTGGGGATGTTAAAAAAATAAAGGAAACTTTGTCCGTTTTCTGTAAAAGCTTGTATATTAAGACTTGTGAAGGAACGTCTTTCCTATGCTCCAGTTATGACCTAAGTTGGGTCGTGATATGTATTTACTCATGTCAAATATCAAATTGACGCTTATGCTGGGCAATACTAACCCAAAAATTTCTTCTATGAATGCTTCTCATCTGGTGTTGTTTTTCATTCTTTTTTTCTTGGCAGAATTAGAAAGCTGTATGGACAGTGTAAATCTCTTACAATTCATATTAAATTTTCTGTAATATAAATGATATATTAGAGAGAAGTGATGCATCGATGATTTTGATTAATCAGAGTAAAGTAGATTAAACTATTATTTAATATTACGCTAACCAATCTATCAAAAAAAATATTACGATAACCAATATGATATTTCAGCATATGAACTGCATTTAGAGACAATTAACTAAATGGAAATGCAAGTTAATTAATGATCAATATAATTAATCATTAACTATTGACGCTAAAACTAAAAGGAATAAATTTAGTAATCTAGCTATCACAATTTGCAAGCCCTTGCGTTCAATTTCAATCATTTTTTTATGCTGTGTTTACTGAGTTAGAAGTGTCTACGTAGGAAAGTAGCATTTTTCTGTACGGCTAGTGTTTCAGGCACTCCACATAGGCATATTTTTATTCCAACAACTCAAATTTAATCATACTTATAACAAAAATGAGTTTTACCAACCTTTTTTTCAAATGTGAATCATTGTACTCGTGTATTCAAGATATTTTTCCTCCATACATTTTCAACTGGCAGAAAGTACACTTTTGGCACTTGTTTCCACACTTTGTTATTTCAGTGGTAAATGGTGGGAAACCAAGGGGAAGGTCCATGGTGCATGAAGTAACGAGTATCTATACGGCAGCCATAATATTATTCTTTATTTTTCTTATCTCCCATGATATTCTTTATGGTCTAAGCATTAACAGGAACCAAAATTATTGGTTAACTAAAATAACCTCGAGTGAGCAACTTCTAAAAGAAATTAAAGATGGAATGAAGTTAAGAATACTAATTGTTGCCAATAGAATACTACATACCTACTTTCTTTGTCGTCTTAAACTTTATTTGAGATCATTATCCAAATTCATGGGTTGGTGCCAACAGTGATCTGACGCAGTGATCAAGTAAATGTACAAGCAAATAAAATTTTTAATATATTTACTTTGCACGTTAATAAATTAAGAGTCGTGTTTTTCACGTTTCAAAATACTTAGGGAAAACATCTTCATTTTAGAACGCTTAATGAATGAATGTCACTAGCAAATAGCAACTGCGACGATAACCCTGCGCTAGTTGTAATATCATCCACTTCTATGGAAAAAGACAGGAGTAGTTGTGCTTAATTAATATTGTTAATGGAAAAAAGTTCTATACATAACATTGACCATGAGGATTTTTCTTGTTTTTTCTCCGTGTTTGGGTGAAGATCCATTTGTCATTTTGGAAGTGCTTCTTTGGTGGTTAATTGTTGAGAAATTGCAAATTTAGAGTGCATTTGGTCTGAACATATAATTTTCGTTAGTTTTTATTTTCTATTTTTTATTTTCATGATTTTGTATATTAAAAAGAGAAAATTGAAAATAAAAATTAAAAATGAAATTTTATAATTTTTTGTTTACAAAATTCTGAAAAATAGAAAATATATTAAAAGTAGAAAATAAAAACTCATAAATCTGAAATCAAACGCACCCTTATATGGAGGGTTCGCCATCAATTCATGTAGCTGTAAGCAATTTCCCAATTCACAGTTCACTGTCATAAGAACCAATATTACCCCCTACCATCTGGTCGCATTTTTTTAGGTTGATGAGAAAAAAATGAATAATAAGTCCACGATCCTTTGGTCAAGTCAAACACGTAAATGTCTCTGCTTAGGACTTCCAACCAATTCAATCTAAATAATTCGTCATAAATCATGAATCACTTCAAATAAATAGACAGCCATTATAGTTTGTGGGGGTTGGTACAATTCCAAAGAACAGAAGTAAATGAGGGGCAAACAAATTTTACTTGGCATATGGTTCCTTGTCTTAATTATTTCCTTCGAGTTGTTGCTTGCGACTTGCAAACGTCATAAATGTATTCCTCTCCCTAGTACACATTAAGTCAATAAAAAGGCCAGTGAGGTATGTAGCATGACTCAATGAATAGCCAACATTTTTTATATTTAAACAAAATAAAAGTTATGAAAAAAAAATCACAATTAAAATAAGATTTTTCTAGCGAATGACTTATTATGATTTTCAATAAGGTAAGTTTTTCATCTTTTAGATTTTATGTATTGGTCCATTCGAAAGTATATAAAGTTGCTTTTATCAAAAATCTTAACTAAGGGCACTAGCTAGAAAAGTTCTTAAAAAAATCATTTAATTAGCTGTGCTTTTCAAGGTCATCTCTGTCAAAGTTTAAAAGAAGATAGTGATCAGCTATAGTGGCCATTCGGCATTTACAGTTTTTACCCCTCTTTTTCCCGATAGTACCACCAACATATAGATCCTATAATTGATAACCCTAAACCAACATGAACCTGACCCAATTGAGGCCTCTAAAGAGGAAGAGGGTAGAGATCTTCTAATAACAATTTTTTTGTTTTCAATACTTTAATTCAAGATTTCTAATTAAATGTACAAAAAAAAAAAAATTTCTTACTGAGGGATCAAAGTGCCTACTACCTTATTGATAGTTTATCACGAGTTTAGAATTATGGAAGACAAAATCATTCCCGATATCATAATACTGGCAATTAAATGAAAGTACACTGATAAGAGCGCCATAAAATTTATGTTTTCTACATTATCCTTGCTAATAATAATTGAATAGAAAGTAGCTAGCAGAGAAGTTGCCGTAAGTGGGTCTGCTCCTCTTGCTTATTACTACATATTACCATAAATGATCTTTGCTGATAAAGTAGGAACATTAATTGTATAATGTTCTCTCTTATGTTAGTGCTAATAAAAAGCCTCTCGGATACGAACGTGGTTAGGTCAGATACTCTGGATAATGCTCTGTTTTCGACTATACGAGCAAAAAATTTGCTACTTGCGGGTATTGAAGGTGATGTGGGATTCCATTAGGAAAACGATGGGTTCATGAGAGGGATAGGTGACATCTTATTGTGGAATGAATTATGCAAAATTTGACTAGAGATCAAAGATATATATATGGGACGGCTTGCCAACGCTACTAAAATTAATGTGAACAACTAAAAGAGCCCACATGGTGTTGGAAGTTTTCAGTTTTGAAACACTGATGATTGATGAGAAAATATTAGTAATTTAGTATATATCCATCTTGATTACTCTAGTCTTTCTTTGATTATATTGATTACTCGCCCGTGAAGATTGTGACTTGTTTTTGACTTTTTGTCGATGACAATAAGAATAACTCTATTACATTAGGCCATGTATCGTGGGATGGATTAGCACATAAGATAGGTAAGTGCACAACGGAAAAAAGCAGTTTGATTCATGCAGGTGTGTGTCAATTATTAGTAAGGATAAGTGTTGTATATAGGGTCCATGTCACTATTTTGGACAAGGAAACAGGATAAACATGTTGGAAGACTAATCCCACAATTTTGTGGGATACCACCACTAAAAGAAATCTATTTATCCCAATAAGTCTACATTTACTTCGTTAAATAAATTCCTTTATATATTGGACTCTACTGATTCAATTATTGAATTATATGATATTATTTTAATGATTAAATATATTAAATTTTAAAAAATTGGGCATTATCTAATTCTAGTACATCTATTTATATTTTCAAAACTGTATTTTATGTTGAAATAAAGTGGAGCATGGAGTATCAAATTCTTTTAAAAATATAAAAAACTTTATACATTTGATATAGAAGTAGAATTTTATAATTCAATATTTTGATTGATAAAATTCAATGTCTATGAAATATTATTCAATAGATAACTACATCCCCCCACACACACACACACATATATATAGAGAGAGAGGGGGGGGGGGATCTACTAGCATTGATAGTGTATGGTATAATACTTGACATATTTACACATTTAATAATTTTTCACAGATTATAATTTTTCTCAATATAATCATTAAATTATAACTACATATTATATTGATTATTTGTGTGAAATTTTATACAATGTTTTATTTGAAATTCTTGGACATGATATAAGCAATCAATGTGATATATAATTACAATTTAATAAAAAGTTATCTAGAGTGTAAGTGAATTAAGGAATGTATCTCTCCTCTTGGACAAAATGGACTTGGGGTGCTCTAGCCAGGTTCGAGCATGTGAAACGAAGTTTGTATTAGGTGTTAAGAAAGTCAATCTCAAATGAAATTGACCCATTACTTATCCTCAAATTGGACCGCCATTACATCGAATTATTTATATTTTTTATTTGCTATATACAGTGTCAAATTATGGTAACGTCGAATTTCTGTCACAGTCAGGAACCAAATATTCCAAAATTTTTCAACGGTGGGCAGAGATAATATTCGACCATCGTTTCATAAGATAATATTCAAATATAACTAACCTGTATACTGTGGTCTATATATATATATACTGGTTTTGTAAAGCTTATTGTAAATTCTCCAATGATGTAGTCCCATGAATAACAAAACGAAGTTCAAAATACGTGCCATCAACTTCACGGGCTGAAGATTCTGCGAAGACCATAGTTTCATATATGTATAGAAGGTTACAAGTCAATGATTGAATATTTAGTCACTAATTCACGGGTTTCTAATATTAAAGAAATAAAGCAAACCGATACATATTATTGAAAAAAAATATAACAGTTTTAGTCAATCGGAATAGGTTGTTTGATATATATGATTCACCAAGCAAAACATTGACATCAATATTAATTCGGGGTTTTACTCTATACTACTGACATCATGTATGTTGAAATAATTCTGTTTATACTTTATATAAAAGAATCTGTCCTCGTGCAAAGCAGATCATTCCAATCTTACATACATGCTTATATAAATTTAAATATAATTTTATAGGTATCCAATGTAATATATATTAGGAAAATCACAGCTCCAAATCAGTTTATTGCGAGTTATTTTTTATAATGGCGTTGACACTTTAAAGTATTTTTTTTAATTAGTATTTAAATAAGAGATTCATCAGTGTTGTGTTTGGCATGGGCAACAATGATATGGAAATTTTCATGGATGAGATTGAGTATGCTTGACTGACATGCCATACTATATTAGATGGAATAAATGAGTTAATATTATATTTTATGTCCTTATTTGTTCTTTGATATAAATAATGTATTGTATAAAATTGTTCATTATGAACAAAAAGGTTAAAAAATTGTATAATTTAAGGGTCCTTTTATTTTCTATATTTTATTAAAATAATTTTTTTTAAATAAATAAAAATAAATAAAAAACTATATAAATAAAAACTAATTTCCAATAAAATTATTTCATAATAAATAAATATTTTTAAAAGTAATATATTATATGAATTTAATTACATATAATAAAATAAACAATTATAATTGATAAATATATTTATACTGTAATATTTATTCTTAAAGTTAAATTTAAATAACTTGTAAAAATAATGATTTTACTATAACCTTTTTATATAGTATATAATGAAAAAGTACAAGGAAAAAAAATACTAAATAATAAACGAAATAGGATATTATATATTTTTAAAATTTGAAATTTTATTAAGTTAATAATTGTTATTAAAAATTGATTTAAATAATAAATTACATTTAATGTAAGTTATAACTTAAATAATTTAAATTAATAAATATATTTATTTTTAAATTTATAAATAAATATTTAATGAAAACTTTTACTTTACCATCATTTTATTTTTTAATTATTCACTTAATATTGAAATTATTTGTAATAATCAATGGTGATAATATATTATATAACATTTTATATAATATTATATTGAATATTTTATAATATTAAAATCTTATTTTAAGCATCATACATACGACATTTTCCTTTCTGATTCCTTGCCATCTAGAAAGTGTAGCTGCACGTGAGCAAAGTGCTGTGAACTTGTGAAGTTGTATCCGCAATAGATTAAAAGTTTGAAATTAAAAGTAAAAACCACTTTAAAAGGCTGAGTATGCCGTGCACCAACCCAACCCAATAAAGATATATATATATATAATGGGACAAATAATCGTCTAGTGCTGCTTCAACCTTGCCCTGGTTCAAGCTTTGTTTTACTACCATTGAATATCTTTTCAAATATCACAATCAATCTTTTCTTCTGCAACAACCTTATTCTTATTGAATAAATAATAACAACTCAATTGAATCGAACACCATACAAAGCGGCGAACAATCAATCAAGCACACAGAAAATTATAATTAATTAAACAAAGGAAACAGAACCGTGCATATTTTATTTTACATGGCAGGAGAAGACAAGGCACTTGTATATATATCTAGATCCTATTTCACAGCTTCGATGGGTTGCAACTAATTTAATGTACATTATATTGGGATTAACCACTTCCAGGGGATTTTGGGTCATGATCTTTATTTGCTCCTGTCCCTCCATAGTCTTGGGTTTCCAAATCCATCCTCCTCTCTATGAATTCTTCGTCCACATCAAGTAGCTCCTCTTCAACATTTCCCAACTTCTGCACATGCTCCAACTGCAAAAACAAATTATAAACAAAGGGCATATTGAAAACCATTTATTTTATTTAAAAAAAAACTATATTTTAACTTAGTTTTCCATATATCTTTTAATTGGTGAGATTATTATTATTATTATTATTATTGAAGTAGATCCAACTCCCAACAATAATGAAAGGGTTGGTATGACTCAGGGTTTTTTTTTTTTTTCCTCACTTATCTTGGTTACCAATCAAAGAACTCGTAAGTTAAGAACAAGATTCTGAAATGGAAACTAAATGATGTTCAGAAAACTTTTTCGCGCACCGTATTCTTACACCATATAATTATGTAGAATTAAAAAGGAAAGAGTATATATTAATATATCTTTTTCTTGTCTTTATCATTTGAAAAGAAAGTGATGCAACAAAAAGGCATGCCGGAAAACTGATATAACTAAACATCATATCTATTCTGAAACTCAAAACCTTGAAATTAAATTCCGGGACCGAAACTCCAAAAGCATGGAGGCAAAAGGAGCAACTAGAGAGAGAGATAGATTAGGCACTTACCTTAGCCAAAGAAGGTAGAGCTGATGTATCTTCACCCTTCAAATTCTGGGTTCCTGTAACCAGCCAAATCAAACTCAATTCATCGTATCCTATCTTACACATAAAAAACAAAGTGGAAACCAAACTAAAAAAAAATGAACAATTATTCATTTGAGTTTGAGTCCTTTGAAGGGCTTACTGGTTGAAGGGACAGCAGAGGCAGAGAGAACAACATATGATGAGAAAACCAGACAGAGAAGAAGCAGTAGCAGCCTGAGGGAGTTTCTGTGCATCTTGAATTGGATTGATGGAATAGCAAACACCAAGTTGGGGGGTAACAAGGATGATCACTGAGCAGAGATTGGTAATGGAATGGCAGCACTAAGCCTTTTGTGCTTATTATATAGGTGGCACAATATACCAAAAATTAAACAAGGTGGCCAAAAAATGAGCCTTCAATAAATAAATAAATAAATGTAGTGTACAAGCCAAAAAAAGTCAACTTGTTAATTAATTTTTCTATTCTGTGTCCATTGGCCTAACTTGGAGCATTCACGGCCTATAATCCACAGCAAGTACTTTTGTAAAGATAAAAAAGGCGTAGCATGTGTTTCTTTGAACAGTTTTAGCAAAGTTTAGAGCAGATAATTTTTTTTTAAGAATTTAATTTCAGTATTATTCTTATTATTTTAATGTGTAAATTATTATTTTCCTACTATATGCAGCCGCAACAACAACAACAACAACAACAATTAAGTTTTGTTCCACTATATGATTCATGGATCAAGTCACATAATAAGCCTCTATCTTACTACTATATAATTCTTAATTATAAATTTAACTTTGTTGTGTATAATTTAAATGTTTGTTTACATCTCCTTGTATTATGTGGCACAACATTGTATTTTGTTCCCTATAATTAATTTTTATTGGATTTTGCACACGCCATTTTTGTCATAAAAATTTTATTAACTTAAAGTTTGGACATCAAGAATCAATATCCAAATACGCTAATTATTAAAAAAAAATTAATACTTTATAAGTACAAGTTACAGGAATTTTAACCCAAAGGAGTAGCTAGAACATACAAACTAATTGATACAACAATGACGATTAGCACATTTATAAATATAGGTATCAATATTCCAAGAAAACAATTTACATGATTGTACCAACATTAATGTATCGAATCTCATCAGAAATTTTCTGTTAAGAGTATTTGGGTGAGAGTAGTATTGGGATGGATGACCTCATGGAAAATCCTTATATTAAACCTCTTTAATTGCATTAGAATATGATGTTATATAAAAGTTAATAGATATTTTAAAATGTGAAGTTGTTTAAAAATGAACAGATATTCTAATAAAGGGTGAGTATCATTATTGATGGATATTTTAGGATTTACACTCAATAATTACCATTCTTATGTTGTTGGAATATTTTATACGTTTCTTCAACATGGAAATGAAATCTCACTAAAATATTAGAATTATTTCTTTCCTAAAAATAATTAATATCCGGGAATAATTTTATATAACTTATAACAAACATGAAAATAAATCATTCCCAAGAAATTATTCTAGGGAGTAACTTAGTATATTTTGAAATTGAAACCCCAAAGTATAAAAGAAAAAGATTACATGATCATACCAACATTGATGTATCGAATCTTATTAGAATTTCACAATTAAGCATGTTCGGGTGAGAGTAATACTTGGACAGAAGTCATTGTGTTACAAGCCTTTATTTCAAAGTATCTTGAAAAGATTAAATGGTCAAAAATCTAAATCAGGTTTGGTATTGAAAAAATGTAAATTAATTAAATCAATTAAAATTATAACAAACTATATCAAGGAAAGTTATGCTGTAGGAAAAGAAAGGGATTTAAAAATATTGTTTGACTACTTTAGCATAATGAAAGAACAAAATGGAAAATTTTGTATTGATATTAATTTGGATGGGGAGTTTCATGTAAGAAATGTGTGTTGGGCAAAAACCAAAAGCATGATAGCATATTAAACTTTTGGAGATGTTGCAAGCTTTGACACAATATACCTAACAAATGAATATGACATACCTTTTGCTACATTTGTAGGTATGCTAGGTTGTCATCTACTTTCATAAGAATATGTAGAGTCATCCCAAAAAAGCTTAGGGGATGTGATGCATATACGGGGATCAAGTGTACTATTAAAGAAGTTGTTTGTGAATCTCATACAAGGGAAGCATTTGGAGAGAAAAGGAGTTGTTTGAGAAAATAATTTTATATTGAAGAAAATGAAAAGATGAGTAGGATTTTCAATAAACAACATGAATGGGTTTCAATCATCTTAAAAGATGATTTATGGGTAGGCATGTCGATGACACAAGTGAGAGCATGCATTTTTATTTTATTTTTATGAATATGTGAACTTGACAATAAGCTTGTAATAATTTGTTAAACAATATGACAATATTTTTCGGAGTAAGGCAGAAAAAAAGTTTGAAGCTAGTATGACAATATGACAACGTGGGTGTCTACACTCCCTTAGGTGTTAAAAAACATTTCCAATGATGACAACTCCCTTAACAATACACACTAGAGTTGCCTAAGTTCAATTAGCTAGTTTGGGCCTATATAAATATATAAATCATCAACCCTCGGTAAATGGAGCGGTTGCCAAAGTATGAAAACTGAAGTATTCAATGGATATATTCAAACCCCACAAAATGGGAAAGAGTGTTCCGATTTCCATGGGTATTTAGTATTTAATAATTTAATTGTAATTAACGGTGTTGTTGTAGTAATCGATATCAAATCTAAAATAATTAGGTAGCTTGAGCTCAATATGAGTATATCCACGTAAGCTAGCTATTAATATATTTTTTTTCTTTGAATTAACGGTGTGTTTGTTTCCAGGTATATTTAATTATTTCTGAGAATAAGTAGTTAGGAATGATGTGTTCCTACATTTGTTATAAGTTTTACAAAAAAAAAATGAGTATTAATTATTGCATAAAAAAATATTTTCCTGATTTAGTGAAATTTTATTCCCAAGTTGAAGGGTGTGAAGAAAAATTCCTGTCACTTGGGAATCACAGTTATTAAGCACAAGTAATAAATTATCCCTCAATTATTTATTTATTTTTTATTTTTATGATTATGTTAAGGATATTTTGAAAATTATGGCATATATTCTCAGGAATATAGATTATAAAATAAATAAGTTTTAAATTCATTCCTGAGAATCTTAACAAATAATTTCATGAATGTTTAATGCTAAACAAATAATTTTCTAAAGATAATCAGAAATAGTATTCCCAGGAATATGATTCCCAAAAATATAATTCTTGGGAATCTAATTTCAAACCTTGAAACAAATAGCCCCTGAAATATTATTACATGGAGAGATATTGAAAATAGTCAATAACCATAACTAGCCCTCAAAGAAATTAACCTTTAAATATAAGATTTTATGATAATTAATTTCCTCTCATCTAATTTTTAATGTTGTTCGTAACATGCATTTTTTTAGAAACTATTTTTGGACGTTTAGCACTTTTAATATATTAAATTCAAAATATTACAACCATGACATGGGCGTATGTCATATCATATAACTCATAAGAATGTTTTTTTTGGCCTTTTTGGCCAGACAAGAGATTGGGCGGGCGTCTCTAGTTAAATGGGTTTTACTGTGTCATGCTGTTCAACACAACACTCTCCCCCAAGACCCAAAATATAGGACCCAAAAAAAGAATAAAGACCCAAAAACCCAAAACACCACGATTTTTTTTTTTGTCTTGATTTGAGAGACTTGTAAATGTAGCAAGGACACTCGACTTTCGACCAAAAAAAACAAAAAAACTTGTATATGCACCTTTAATTTTCCAATTAAGGCTATTACTGATTGGATGGTAAAAATAAAAGTAAACTTTTCATAATTAAATTTTATATATAATTTTTATATATATAACTTAATCACAAAATTTATCTTCATTTTAATCCTCAAATCAAATATACAAATGCTTTCAAGGCGTGTTGAGGAGTGGTTGCTACCCCTGGTAGAGCCTCTCAATCACCCCTGCCCAAGATGACCAAAATAAAAAAAGATTAAAACCTTTTTTTTCTCTGAGGCCTAAAGTAAGTTGGGTAAAATACAATGCATCTTTAACCAACCCCAAAAAAAAAAAAAAAAATCGACACTCACCCCCTATGAAAAAAAAATTATTGACCAAAAATAAATTTAAGTCTTTTAATTTATTTAGAATGGTAAAAAACCTTTCATGATATTCCATTTGCATGCCAAAATTAAGGAGACTGAACTTAAATATATTTTTTTTCACCTCGTTAACTCAATTACTTTTCAATACAAATCGTTGATCCTGTAGGTTGAATGGACTAGCTCGAAGAGTAACGGGCCGACATATTT
The DNA here is from genome assembly GCA_031216105.1 of Dalbergia cultrata. Classification (NCBI taxonomy): domain Eukaryota; kingdom Viridiplantae; phylum Streptophyta; class Magnoliopsida; order Fabales; family Fabaceae; genus Dalbergia; species Dalbergia cultrata. The sequence continues at coordinate 19,171,021 of CM062353.1, read as the reverse complement.
ACATTTTAATTTCTCTTTTGTTATAAAAGCATCTGGTAGTTTTTTGGACTTAGCTTATTTTTAGATTGTTTATATTTGAATTTTAGCTTGCTTTGAATTTTTGGCTTTACGTAGTTTGGTTTGTAATGTGTTTAATTAAGATATAATAGACTAATTGTGTGTGTGTGTATATATATCCGTGCGTTGGAGCAAATAGAGGGAGGACGCGGTTCCTGTCCCAAAGCAAGAGAGTCCCTCTAAATAGGGATCAAAAGTGAGCCAAAGTAGACGTGTTATGTGTTACTAGTGGCAATAATTTATGCCAAAAACAAAAATTGAAAGACCGTTAAATAAAATTTTGTTTTTATTTTTTTCAAAATAAAAAATAAAATTGCATAATACAAGATATTAAAATAAAATGTTTCATAATAATATTAATATTTCTTTTTTAAATTTAAAAAAGTCATATGAGACTCAAATGCGGACGCGGGCTAAAGTTAGTCTCTAATATTGGAGAGCAAAAGATTACCATAAGTCCCAATTTATGTTTTTATGACATCTTGATAATGTGTCATTAGTGGAGCCTAAAAGAGGAACCGAGTTGAGTCCCTCCATAATACTTTTAAATGAGTTTGACTAGGATAATATCAACTCATTAATACTTATTATAGCCTTGGCCCAAACCATTTAGTTCGCTGCCCATTTAACAGACATAGTCACCAAAGCACCTTGTAATGGCATTCCCCATGATTTAATTAATTAAAAAGCAATATTAGATTGGAGATTGATTACAAATGAAGAGGAACTTTTCTTTTTTCTTCATTATCTTTGTATTTTAATAGTATCCGGTTATGTAGATTTCTTAGCAAGGTAGCTAGGTTAACATGATATGATTATGCCTAAGTACCAACAAACAAGACATCATGTTGGATTGTACGACACAGAACCTATAAAATATCTTTTCCTTTTAACGTAATTAACAGCTCACTTTATTCAAACCCAATATATATTGTGCATGGTGATTAACTAAGAAGAGTTTGATTAGTTATTCGTAGAGAGGACAGCTTAGGTGCTACCGACACTGATTGCTATGGCATGAGGCTGATTTTTCTTCAATTGGACCATTATGTGTTTTCTTTTTAAAATGATTTATTTTATATCTTATTTTAGACGATAATGTTGTTTAAAGAGAAGAAAAAAAAAGAAATACAAATTATAAAATTAAATTTTAAAAAACCATTTATCTAAAGTGTTTATAAGCTTCTCATAAAATAATATGATCCTAATGTTGATAAGGTGTTTATTCGAGTGAGAAGAACTTGAATCCGTTAAATATAAAGCTTTGAGTTTGGCATTATCATAACTACCATATTTAGGAAATTAATTTTTCACTTGTCAAGTGAAGATATATTTTAAGGGGAAAAAAATGATAATATGAAAAAGAAGATTTAGATGCTCTAAAATAAGAATAGTTATAAAGTAAAATGTGAATAATTAACTAACTTCAAATTTTTTGAAGATTCACACATAATAAAAAGTATTAATATAAGAATGATTAATGCTTCACTTTAATTTATAAGATACTCACATTAGAGGACCTCTATCTGAAAAACAAAAACGTGGCATTAATATTGAATTCTGATTTTCCTGGACACGCTCGTGTGCAAGGTACCTTGACTCCCACCCACCAAACCCACTGAGTGTTGGGGAGCATTAAGAAAATGCTTGCTGGTTTCAAGCCTTTATCAAGCAAAAGCTGATGAGTTTGTCGTTAATGTACTTATGTATTGCGTTGCCTTAGCCATTAACAGGTGTAACATACATGGAAAGGGTAAGCTTAATAAGAACCCATTATTATGGCGACTAGACACCTTTACTTGTTTTTGTTTTTGGATAAAACTCCTTTACTTGTTTTAAGTATACCAAAAATATTATTTTAATATTAAAAAGTTGGTGTCTAAAATGACATATATTTTATTACCATTAGATGTGATAATTGCCCCTACTCATTCTTAACATTTATCACATTCAATAATTATAAAGTGGGTATGTATATCAATAGACACTTATTTTTTTATATTAAAATAACATTACCTTAAGGATACTTAATTAGGACCGCACCAATACTACATAATCGTGCGCTGCCCCCACCATATTTAATTTGCACTGGCTAGAATATTGATATTGATAGGTGTATTTATATGTAATGAGAATTTCTTTCTCCTGGACGAATTTATAGATTAGATATCTATTATAGAACTGTTAAATTATATGAACATAAGCAAAGAGATTGACTATAACTATACATATTACCTTTTGATGAAGTATGTTTGAGAAGAGTACAATTTTGGCTTATAAGAGGATTTTTTTTCCCTCAACATTAGCTTTTTCAGTCACAAGTTTTGAATTAGAGATCCTGATTAAAAAGAATAAAAATCAAACCACTTAGACTAACTAAACATTAATCAATTAAATAACTTTAATGATAACTTTACTTTTATCAAATTAAAGATGAAGAGCGAGAGTTTTGTACGAGAAACATGGGGTATCTAATTCCAATAAAAAAAAATATGAATGACATGATATGTTTCCTAAAAGAATATCTAAATAGTTGAGCATTTGGGAGATTAAAAGTGCATTTGTTTCGTATTTTGAAAAAGACGATCATAAAAGCTAAATTATATATATAACTAAAAAAATTGAAAATTGATTTTTTTTAAAAGCTACTAATTTTATCTTTTACAAAAAAAAGTGATTATTTACCAAAATAATTACAAACAAACGCACCCTAAAGATTAATTGGTGACGTGATCGCGGCATGTTTTTCACCTGAGTGTTGCCATTTGTCACAGAGTAGTCAACTAAACATGGGAAATAGGCAGCACATACATTGCTAGCCAAATACAATGACCTACTAATGGTGGGTTTTTGTAATGTTATTGGGGGTGTTGGTGAACAGAGTAGTTTGCAAAACAAATTAAACTTGATTGTTAAGTTTACTGACAATGTGTATATCTATTGCTAAGAGGTATGACTACTATTAATGGATATGTCTATTGTTAAGGAGTATGGCTGCTATCAATGGTTGTATCTTTTTCAAGAGGCGTGTCTAATAGTCATTTTGTTTCAAAACAATATTTATATATATGTAGTTCTTTTACAACAATCCAAACTCACAGGCAATCAAAATTTGTCTTCTTCATAAACGTTCTATAGGAAGTCTTTAGACTTGCTCTCCTAAGACTTCGGGGTGGTTGGATTAATCCTAGGGTGATGGATTGCAATAATCCCTGTGAGCAACTAGTGGAGACAACATGATGATTTCTAATCCCGTTTCAAGCCTACAAGGATTTCATCACTTTCTTTCTCTCCTACCAGTAACAATCTGAAGGTGTTAATTAGAAGATGAAGTCTACGTAGGAATCCATATTCAATGTTATCAACCAAGATTTCATGAAACTGAATAGTTTTGATAGGTCAAATTTCAATCAATGGAAGGACAAGATAATGTTCATCCTAACTTCATTGAAGATTTCGTTCATTCTTGATCCCAAACCGGAAGCTCTTTAATCTATTGATATATTCTCGGGAGAAATCGAGAATAAACGAAACAAGATGGAGGAAAATGAATTATTTTGTATAGGGCACATCTTGAAAACTCTGTCAGATAGTCTCTATGATCTGTTTGTATCTATTTCATTGCTAAGGGAAATTTGGGAGACATTGGAATCCAAATACAACATAGAAAAGGGATGGATAAGTTTTTAATTATGAAGTGTTTTGAATTCCAAATGTTGATCAAATTTCTATTATTGATCAAGTGCATGATTTACAAGTATTTGTAGGCAAGGGTTGCCCCTGTGATGGAATGTTTAAATTAATTATTAATAATAATAAGAATGTTTCTGCTTATATTGTTGAGCCTTCTTTTACTATTTGCCATAGTAGATTAGGACATGTTAATTTTAATACTTTAAATTATATGACAAGCCATAGGTTAATTTCATGTAGTACTAATGTTAGTGATAAATGTGAAATTTTTGTGCAAGTAGAAATTCCTAGAAATTCTTTTCATTATGTAGAAAGAATATGAGATGAAATATTAGATCTTGTGCATACTAGAGGAGGAAATAGATATTTTATTATATTTATTGATGATCACTCTAGATATACTCATGTATATTTGATAAAAACTAAGGATCAAGCTTTTGATATGTTTAAATGTTATAAATCTTTAGTTGGAAATCAAAGAGGAAAGAAAAGGATTGATAGAGGTGGAGAATATTTCTCTATTGAATTTACATTATACTTTGAAAATAATGGTATTAGACATCAATGTAGTACACCTTACACCTTACAACAAAATGATTTGGATAAAAAAAAAAATAGAACATTAGTTGACATGGTTAATGCTATGATCTGAAGTTCTAAATTATCAAAAATTTTATGGGGAGAAACTTTATTAATTGCTTGTCTATTTTAAAAGGGTACCTTCTAGAAAGATAAAAGTTATACCATATGAATTATGAAAGGATAGAAAACCAAACTTTAAGTACATGACAGTTTGGTGTTGTTTTGTACCAGATCATAAAGGACATAAGTTGGGACCAAGAGCCTTAAAGTAATTTTGTAGGTTATGGTAAAAATTCAAAACATACTTATTATTATATTTAGAGTCTAATATGATAGTGAAATCAATATAGGTTGAATTATTTGGACATAAAATTATTAATGATTTCATTAATTCAGAATTAGTAGTTTCACAAAGCATATTAACTTCATCTAATGGTGAAAAAGAAAAATTTGAAATTTCCAAGTGAACATAGGAGCATCCAAAAAACTAGAAAAGAAAAACATTTGAGTTCAGATTTTGTCTCATTTGAATCTGTTACTTTTCTAGTTGAAGGTAATAGAGATTCTATTTTAGAAACAATACCAACGTTGTTAACTACAAAAGAAGATCCAGAAACCTACAAGTAAGCAATGTCATCTAGGGATGCTAGTTTTTGGAAGGAAGTCATTAATGATAACATAGATTCTACAATGTCAAATGATATATAGGTTTTTGTAAATTTACCTCCAGGTTCAAGACCTATAGGTTGAAAATGGGATTTTACAAGAAAATATAATACCAATGGATCCATTCAGACATTTAAGACTAAATTAGTGGTAAAGGGTTTTAGACAAAAGAAAGGTGTTGATTATTTGATACCTATGCTCCAGTTGCAAGGATAACATCTATTGGAGTTCTTCTTGCTTTAGCATCTATTATAATTTATATGTTCACCAAATGGATGTTAAGATTGCATTTTTGAATGGAGAATTAGATGAAGAAGTATATACGAAGCAACCTAAAGGCTCTGCAATATCTAGAAATAAACATAAAGTTTGTGCATTGATAAAGTCTTTATATGGTTTAAAACAAACATCAAAACAATGGAGTGAAAAGTTTGATTATGTAATTCTATCTCATGGTTTTAACACAATATTGTTGATAAATGTATATAGTCTAAACATACAAATTATTATTGTGTTATTATTTGCTTGTATGTGGATGATATGTTAATTATTGGGACAAATATGAATGGTGTGAATGAAATTAAGAAATATCTATCCTCAAATTTTAAGATGAAAGATCTTGGAGAGGTGGATACTATCTTAGGTACAGTATTGCATAACTTGAGTATTCTAGTGCCATTGGTAGCATTACATATGCAATGCATTGTACAAGACCTAATATATCATTTGTAGTTTGTAATCTTTCAAGACATACTAGTAATCTTGAAACTAATCACTACAAAAATGTTGAAACTGTTTTAGGATATCTTAAAGGATAATACAATTGGGATTATTTTATAATAATTTCCCAGCAATATTGAAAGGATATATTAATGCTAGTTGGATAACTAGTGCACATGACAATAAGTCAACGTTTTAGGTTAGATATTCACTCTTGGAGATGATGCCATTTCATGAGCTTCCAAAAAACAGACATGTATTACTCATTCCACTATGGAAGCTGAGTTTTTTTGCCTTAGCAGTAGCAGGAAAAGAAGCAGTATGACTAAGGAATTTATTATTAGAAATAGTATTGTGGCCACAACCAATGCCAGCCATATTTGTGAATTGTGATAGTGAGGCTACTATGTTTACGGCATTAAATAAAGTATATAATGAAAAATCTAGACATATTAGCTTAAGACATGAGTATGTTAAACAATTAGTATCGATATAATCACTATACAATACGTGAAAAGTAGTGAAAATCTAGTTGTTCCTTTCACAAAAGGGCAACCAAAGGAATTGATGAGGAAATCATCAATAGGAATAGGTTTGAAATCCTTATATTAGAGTCACCAGTAATTGAAACCCAACCTTTTTCTAGAGTATAATCTAGTTACAAGGTTCAATGGGCCATTTAAGTTCATAATCTTTATTGAGCCTTTTTTCAAGCATTTAAATTCATATGTGTAGTACTTTCAATTTTAACACTAAAATTATAGTAGCTTGACTCTACCATTATTTTGTTATAATTTTGAAATACTATACTATAGGAAGATTCAAATTGAAATAGATACCTATCTTGTATGCATGAATTAATATTTATAACTAGAGAGGTAACTTAGTTTTGCAAACTAAGTAGGGGATAGTTACAAAATAGAGTATTTTACAAAACAAATTATACTTGGGTGTTAAGTTTACCGGCAATGGATATGTCTACTGTTAAGAGGTATGACTATTATCAATGGGTATGTTTACTACTAATGGGTGTGTCTACTGTCAATGGTTGTGTCTACTAGCAGTAGGAGGCTGCGATGGTTACATTTGCTCAAGTCAGTGAATGAAAAAGGTATAGAGTAGTGAAAGAGTAGTCTATATTAAGGTTGTGATACTTGGGGGCATTGAGGCCCTTTTTATAGAATGAAGTGATCCTGTGATAAATTAGGAGATAATCTTTCCTTAATAGAGTAAATATTCTAAAGATTTAGTAGATATTAAATGTATTTCAAATTTAGTGAGAGATATGATCTAATATAAAAAAATATGTCGAGATAGTAGGAGATGTGAAGGGATAATAAGAGATCTTTAGGTTGTGTCATAGGCGATTTGTGGAGCCCCTATTTGAATTATGAGACTGTGTTGATGTCTTGGGCTCATATTTCTAGTCCACTTCAATATCTGTAGAGAATATCAGTATAATTTTATAAAATAGATAGATGACAGTATAATTATACTGAATCTCATAGAAAATAGTTGTAGTTTATTATAATAACTCATGTAAACTTTACACCAAACAACTTGGGCCCTTACTATATATAGAACAATAAAGAAGATTTGGGCAGGTGGAAAGCCCAGATATAGGCCCATTATCATCACGTAGATAATTTCAATGGGAAGCCACGGCATGATTAGATTCTACAATTGGTGAGGGGCCGCAGGGGCTGGCCATATGGGCTCATATTCAATATAGATACTTACTGCTTAGTGATGCCTCGATGAGCAACAACATATGCTGTCTTCCATGGATGATGACACCCATAAGGGTGCTTAACACCTACCTACCAACGCACTCACTACTTTGGAAAAGGAACACGGTTACACACCTGGATAATAGATTGCACTTTTTATATATAAGCCTCTATTATTTCGAGAAGCTGGCCTTCATAGGGACACTTATCTTTTTGTTGCAATATTTATATATGTCACCCTAACAAGTGTCAATTATTGAATCTTATAGTAATTGAACCCCACGGTGTGGCAAAATGAACATCGTACAAGTAGCTCATTATACAGCTTGTTCATATAATGAAAGAATCTCATGTAGATTTCAGGGACATTCGCGAGGGCTTAGAAAATTTTCGAAATTGGCTTGTTTTATTCTATGCTCTATGGAGACCTTTATTTATTTATTTATTTGGGGTGAGGATGTTGACACTTACTAGTATTAGATCTGTTCTCTCTGTTCATGAAAACCAATAGATTTGGTATCTGGGCCAAATTTGTAGTACACTGTGGGGGAAGTCACTATTGCAAGTTATTCTCCTCATGAGGGGCTCTACCAAATAAAATGGAGCACTACTAATCTTTCATGTGTATCACATGTTAATCTTTTTTTTTTTTTTTTTCTTGGTCAATTCTTTTGGCATTTTGTATACTGCAAATGTTGTTCCAAACAATTCATATGTTTGGTAGGTGGCGTAGTATACCGACAATGGAGGCAGTGGTACTTCGTTGCTTTATTTTGAACAAAACTTGGGTCCAATTTCTTATATTCTTTGTGTCCTAATATCAAATCATGTTTTTGGGTAACAGGTTTAGTTATCTATTGAATTGTGGGGTTTTATTTATCATTATTATTTTGTGATATATAGAAAATCTTGATGTACTCTCTCCTATTCTTAAAGAGCTGAGCCTTTCTTAATTATTAAAAAAAATCAAATCATAATGTGTATTAAAATTTTACTCTCATCGTTCTTAAATAATTGTCTAATTTTAAATATGCACATGCTCTGAAATTAAGAAAATGATTGAGAAAAATATTAAAGTTAAAAATAATCTATTAAATTGCCCTTATTTATTTTTAATAATCCAACATTTTCTCTCATATCCCACTATATTCTCCTCATCAAATAATATTTAATAGGAGTATTATTGAAAAGAAATAATTAATGCTATTTAAACTTCTGTAATGGATAATTATTTTTAGATAAACTTTTTCTAAAAGGACAATTTTCAAGAATGAAGGGAGTATTAAGTATGCAGCTAGGTTGAAAAATATCCACATAATATAACATGATTTCAGAACTGAATAATGATGTAAAGAACTGGAAATAAGTCTTTTACCTTTATTTTTGGGCTATCTCTTGTGAACTGATTGGCTCTATCTACTTGCCAATCAGCGAGATATTTTGTTTATAAAACTGTAAACCATAATACTCGAGAAATAATTAGGCAGTTAAAGCGTCTTCAGCTTATAATAGTTAGTGGTGACTCATTCTATTACATAAAGCTAAAATATCGTTCGAGAAATGGTTAGATCAAGATCTTATTTAGGCGCTTTATAAACACTCAATAATTTTTCAAATTGATTGGTAGTTTTAATTTGTTGCTCAGATGGACACATATATAATTATGGTATACTGTGTCTATCATCAAATAATTAAATATCTATTTTAAATATGCACACGAATTAAGAAATATATAAAATAAACTTCAATGTTAGAGTAATCCAAGTATATTTTAATTTACAAAATTGTCCTATCTGGATGGAACCGTATGTAATCTGAATCCTCTTATTACTAACTTAATTAATCATGTCAGACTTGACTAAGGTCCCTTAAAGTGGGGATCTCCCGGAGAGGAGTGCTATCTATTGATCTAACTTATTCTCTTGATCAAGTAGAATGAAGAGGGGGGGAAAAAGTACAAAAGAAGAAGAATTAATGTTCTTTAGACGGAGGTAATCGCCCGTAAGACTACATAAGCATGTCATTAATTTCACAAACATGCGTGCTGAAAAGCATACATATATATACGTATGCCACGCGCATTCTTGACTCTTTTCCTTGCCCCAACTCAATTCTCTGCCATTGCCATGTATGGCTTTGAATAAGTCTAATAGGACATGAATTGTTGAAAGCAATGGAACATATATTCTGTACTGGCTTTGTCAACGCACATGAGCGCATTAAATCATTGTAAAACCCATTGGCGCTGCGCTCATGGTCAGAATCAAATGCAAATAGATGAGAAAGCTTCACACTCTTACGTGAGTGTTATGCTCACTCATTGTTTCTCGCAGGTCAATGCCATTTGTATATGAGTGCTACACAGCCAAAACATAATAAAAAGAAAAAAAAAAAGATGGTAGAAAATCTAGCAAATACAGTCGATATAGACGTAACAAATTTCTAGTGGTTGAACGAAAACTATGAGTGGTTGAAAAATTTAAAGTTTTTCGATAATATTTTATCACATGATTTGTAATAAAAATATGAAAGACTTTCTGACTATCTAGCATTTTTCTTTAAACATACTTTGAATCAAAACAACTATTGCTTATGTACTGTTCAACTAGTTGCTTGATGATACCAATGTAAATTTTGCATAACAAATGATAATGAAGTCTGGCTAACAGGAAGGCACTGTTTTTTTCAATTTTTTTAAAGAAAATAATCATAAATTAAAGTTAAATTAGCAAGAGCTTCCCATGATTCGAGACGGGTAGTATTTATGAAATACCTATTTAGTTGGTCTGTGACAGATGTGATTACAAATTATAACCGTGTTAGTGACAACACCTAAATGGTTGCCGTACACATTACTTTTTTGTAATGTAATGTAATATAATAGAAAAATATTATTTCAATACTAAAAAATGAGTGTCCAATTGAAACACACACTCTATCATTATTAGATGTGATTATGACTCTCACTTTTTTCACCAATCTATTACATATAATAATAATAATAATAGAGTGAGTGTTTCAATTAGACATCTATTTTTGGTTCTCAGTGTAATATGCAATGTATATAGCCATATATATAGTAGTGTTGTTAATCTTTTGCACATATTTAATTCAATAATTCTAGCCTTGCTCTTCTATATAAGGAGCCTCTTGGCCCTTCCCCTCTATCATTCCTCACTAAGCTTAATTTGCTCTTCTAGCTAGTCTTCTTCTCTCTTCTCTTTTAACCATCTATAGTATCTCTCTCTCTCTCTCTCTCTCTCTACAAACATATCTATTATACTCTGATATCATGGAGAAGAACGCCCTCCTCAGGCTTCTGGTTATCCTTCTGGGTCTTTCCTGGGTTGTATATGCTGGTGCTATTCCTGCAACAAGTAAGTTACAAGGGTTTTAGGGTTTTGAACATTTTTAGTTGTGTATTAATGTATACAGAATATAATTCAGGTTGGTTAATCTGATTATCTCATGAATATATACAGGAAGCTCCATGATGATGGGGAAAATGGATCCACCGGTGCAAGATCAACTAGTTAAGGTCCTCTCTCTATCTCTGCCCCAGATTCCTTTATTCTCTCAAGGACAGATATTATTGCCACATGTCCTAGCTAAAAATTGTAAACAAAAAATTAATAATTAGCAAAATAGCCTTGAAGGGAACATGGTTATGTGTTGTGCCCTAGCTACTTGACAGAATGAGTTTCTTCTCTTCACTGATCAATACTTGAAAATTGAAATTAAAGGACTGAAAAGATCTATCTTCACAGATCTTAAAATAAAAAAAAAAAATTCATAGCAAGATTCCGAGTTGTAATTTAATTTCCCTAAAAAGATCCAGATCTACTTTGTTACAACTTACAACCCAACTTAATTATGTGACTGTTTTTCTGCAGATCTATCTATGGACTACCATTTTAAATTCTAATCGATATAATCATTTCCATCCCTAGCTAAATTTTTTTTTTGATACTTTGTTGCACTCTACACTCCAGTCCAAGTCCAAGTTGTGTGATCTTCTTTTAATCTACAGGAGGATCTGCAGGTGATGGGGCTAAGGAACAGCAAGGAAATATTTGACATGGAAGGAGGTGATGAAGAGGGAAGAATGATGTTGGAGATTGCAGATTACCCTGGAGCAAGAGCAAATCCAGCCCATGATCCAAAATCTCCTGGAAAACCTTAACTTCTAGTTCCACTATGCTCTTGGGAATCAGACCTTACTGGTTATAATATATGTTTAGACTAAACAAGTCTCTATGTAATATATGGTTTGAGTTGTCCTGATTTGCTAAGTTGAAAGTGTGCTCTTCTTTCAGAGAAGTCTCTAAACTATGATCTACCCCAAGAAGGTGTCAGATCGGTTTCATTTCTTTGGTATTCCACATATATGAGTTGTGAGGGTTTGGTGCTGTAAGATATTTAAAAGTTGTATTGTATGTGGTAAACTCATGAGGCTTGTACTGGTTGATTTTAAGATTAATGTTTAGCTATCTGGTGCTATTAATAACCTTGATTCCCCTGGTGAAATGTGACTTAACTTTGAACTTTGATAGACTCCTGATTTATAAATTACATGTAATATTGATCTGTGTTAATTAGATACACATTCATGGATATTAATGTTAATCTCATTCTCAAATGAACACAAACAAGCGGATAATTAGGGCTTCGTGAAAATTTTATCAACCGACTTGAAGCGTGTGGCCTAAAAACAAGCGGATAATAATTTAAGGGTGCTGCAACTGCGTGTTTAGTTTACTTCATATTATAATTTGTTGAAATGTATTCATTCTTACATTATCTTTGTGGGAAATGTTCTTTGTGGGAAATGTGAAAATATATGTATGCAGCTGTATATTATATTTTGCTATAAGGAGAACTTTATTATCTTAGTGGTTCTGCCCAATTCGAATTACCTTTAATAAAAAGATATATGTGATTTTAACAAAAAAAGAAAAACAAAGTATTGCATTCCGTATTATTGTTGTCGCATAAATTTTTCAACGTTTATCAGTTTTAGAAGAATTGTTGTACATAGCCAATTTTTAGAAGTCCGTACTTTTTTTTGGGTAGATGAACACTCGCACAAGACCCCAAGATGAGTGTGAGGATGAAACCACAAGGGCTTCACAATCAGATACAAAGACAAAGGTTCGAAAGCATACACGAGAGAAAATAGAAACATCATAAAACTGTCTGAAAGCAGCCATCTTAAACCATATATTACCATATAGAAATATCAAACCAAAGGTCCTATATGTGAGTTCTGAATTTGGAGAAAGTGGCTATGATGAGCATGCATGTAATTAATAAAAAAACTCCTGTCCTCATTAAGGTGGAGGAGAATTGGTTTGAGTTGTGTTTCGGTGGCTCCTTTAGCATTTGAATGTTTTGCTTGGAGGGGTTTCATAATCTTAGTGTTCGAATTTATGGTATGTTATCTTCCTATGCCTTTTTTAATCTTCTTGTATTTTCGAGTTAATCTTGTGCTGACCCCTTTTATTATTTTTTATCTTGTGGTTTGACTAGGTGCTTTGAAATTTATTATTTTCTTTGTAATTTTATGGTTTTCTTGACATATTTTTATGTATTTTCTTACCTTTCTTTTTAAGAGTTGGATACCTTATAATTATCTGAAAAATAAAAAATGTATATTACTTTTTTATGGTCTGAAGTTTGAAGGAACTCAAAATTCATAAAGAAAAAGGGATAAAAAAAGGAGCAAAACAAGAATCAACAATACAAATGCCCAACCACATAATAAACCAAAAAAAAATATAATTTATACTTATAATATATTAGATACTGTATCGATCCACATTTTATCCACTATTTGATGAGATGTGTATCCTACTTGAATGTGATCTATACCTAATTCAATGGTGAATGAGATGTGAGTCAATATAGTATCTGATATATTATGAGTACAAATAACATAATTCATAAACCAAAAAGGCAACTCACCAAGGCAAGGCAACCATGACAAAATACAAGAGACACCAGCAAACACCGAGACACTCACACAAGAAATTAAAGAAACCATGACTAACCACATCACAACACTGGTAATGAAACCCGGCCTCCTAATTTGAATGTGTTCACTCCTTTTTGCTTGACTTTTTCCTACCCCATGTTCTTAGCATTGTACGCACATCATATATTCTTATCATACATACTTCAAGTTAAATTCTCGCCGGAACATCAATAACCATATCCTCATTCTCAGTATACAAAACAAGACTTTTGCCAAGTTCTCACATACTTCTCGCCTCATATCATATATAACTATATCAAGTCCTACATCAAAATATACTTAAGCGACGATCTTCACACTTAGCCTAGTTAGCTGTGCTGGTTTTGAACTTATTGGTATTATTATTTCTTCTCCACTTCACACATTTTTCCATTTTTTAACCTTTTTTTTTTCGTGATGCATTACTTTGAAATGAAACTAATTTTACTTTTATTTTTTATTTTTAAGTGTCTCATTTGATATTTTTATTTGATGTTAAAATAATGTGACTTTTTTCTTTTGCATGAGATGGTTTTTAAAATTTGTGCTATGTACATATGGATGTAATAGGTGGTTAGTTAATTTTATTGCATGCACACTAAGTCCAATTCCATCTTCCAGAAGGCTCCAGCTTCATCTGGGAACTCACATTTTGTATATATGATCTATATTTCATTTTTGTAACATATACACTACATTGTTTCTTTTTTTGGGTACAGAAAAATTAGGTACAAGGAAGTTAATTATCTATCCATTTCAAAATCAGGGTATGTATGTCAATGCTTGTTTGTACTATGTTAGTGGGAGTAGTGTATTCGTTAATTATAAGTGACAATAGTTAGTTACGCTCCAACGGTCTAATTTGATATGACAGTCTGTCCTAATCAAAGTCTACTACTAAGTTTGTTATATATATATAAATTCAAATGAGAGAGGTAGTTTATTGTGAAAGTAGAGTAAATAAATTTTAAACTATTGAATCTTATAATAATAAATTAAAATATTAAATTATATAATAATTTTAAATAAGCACATAAACATTAATTATTATTAATTGTCTTTCAATTTTAACGACTTTATTCGGCCTTTTATAATTATTTCAAGTGTAATGAAATTATTCTTCACATTCTACGGAAATTCTCTAAGCTCTCTGAGTTTTTCTCCCTCTATCCCTCTCCCTCTTGTCACTTATTGGTATGTAAAAGTTGAAACTTACTGCAACAGATATATTATATATGATCTGATGCTCCTGAATGATGACTCTGCACGTGTTACCCAAAACAATGAAGGGTAATAATATTTTAATTTTTAAAAAGTGGGTGTTTATTTAAACACCCATTTTATAATTATTAGATATGATAAATATCTTTATTTATCCTTAATATTCATCACATTAAATAATTATAAAATGAGTGTCTGAATAGGCATCCACTTTTTAAATATTAAAATATCAGTAGCCAAAATTGAATATGAAAGTTCTAATGGAAGAGGCGGAGATCCTTATCATCTCCTCGGATAGAAGGAAGCATCTTACATGTAGATTTTTTATTTTGTTTGATTAGTAGTTGAGTTTTGTTAGCCCCAAACAAATCAAGTTTTGATATGATAGTGTAGTGTGTGTGCATGTTTTCTTTTCCTACTTTGTTTGTAATAATTGTATCTTGTTTATTTTTGGGTCAACTATTTATATCTTGTTTATGCTATAAATGAAAATTAAATTTGTTTTTGAAATTTGTGGGGGTATTATATCGAAAAGCTTTTACAGATTAGACATTAGGGCATCATTATTGACATTGTTAAGAGACTAAATCCTCAATTACATATACAATACAATAATGTCATGAATTAATTATCTCATCTAAAAGTTAATGTATTAGGGGATAATAATAATTGAATTCTAGATTTTTTAAACATAGAATCTTTGATATCATATTATGAATTTTTTTTAAAATGATTTTGTATATAACGAATACAACTGTATATTTATTCTATTTCAAATATTGTGCCTATTATTCTTTTGATCAGTGGGACATCTAGAGTTAACTCATTTAATTTTTCATAAAGAGGAAAAGCACACTCATAATTGAAAGTTATAGGGAAAAAAAAAAAGAAAAGGGGGGGGGGGGGGGGTGTTACTTCTTACTTTTGGAGACTGCATATATCTGATCTACGTACTAGCATATCACTCAACTCAGTAACTTTACATTTTTATTTGTTTTTATATGCATGAAAATCTCATTCTCTCAAAACTGAGAGGACCAAACTACACCAAGTCACTAAGAACTTAAAATATGCCATATGACAGCACCTAAACACATAGGTAGAAGTGCTGTATAACATCTAGACAAAAAGATAAAGCTATGCAAAAACCGTACCACCACCAAAAGGACAGCAAGCACATAATAAACAAACTGAAGCATAATTTCCAGCCATATGCAGAGAGGTTTTCACGTGAAGTGGGATAAACTAGGTGGAACAAAAACAAATCTTCCAATTGACAAATTTGGAAGAAATTAGACAACATAGCAGTGGGATCTTCCTTCTACTCCACCAACACTATCAACCTTGGCTGTATGCATTTTCTGTTTCAACTTCATGCTGAACCATTTTTTCAAAAAGAGCCCAAGCACCGCAACATGAGTCGTACCCAACTCAATATGACTTGTGTGCGCTCTCACAGACTTGATCTTATGTACTTTGATATTTCAATAACTTCGAAAGACTCAGTGTTACTTTCGGGTTAATTTATTAGTTAGTCCCTATATATTCAACCAGCTGAAATAAGGGTATGTAGTTGCTTGTAAATATATATAAGAGGTGGTTTAGGTGCGTGTATTGCTATCATTTAAATTCCTTAATTAATAAAGCTTTAGGTTTAAGTTAATTGAAATGTAAGTTTTTATTAACCATGAGCTTCAAACCAATGGAAAGTGATGAAGAATGACATATGAAGACAATATTAATTTTCCATGTACGTGGACGTATATCCTCTTCCTAAATTGTTGTTATATATATATATATATATATAGAGAGAGAGAGAGAGAGAGAGAGAGAGAGATTCAATAAAGATTTATGGCTCGAAAGTAAATTCATACCTGCGGTACCACCTTCTGTAAATGCAATTTGAGCTATATACTAGTCCATATATAGATATCATATGTCATCATTTTTTTTTTTTTGTCACAAGATCCTCTCTACATATAGTGTCATAAATCAAATATCTGAACAAATATTTAAGTAATCCAATGCTATTACCGATTGTGTTAGGCGTGGTTGTGGTTTTGTGTCCTTTGCAATTTCTTTATAAGGTAAAGCTAGAGGATGCTATATGGCTCTTGGGCCAAAGTTCGGCAATTTTGGCTTTCATTTGAGATTGCTTTATACATAGCCATATGGCCATAATAGACAACTGGTCCACATTTGCAGGCAATTTCTTGCAACCAATGCACTACAGATACGTTATTAATGTGTGAATGCGAATTAAGAATTAACCCAATCAATTAGTGATCATTTAAACTTTGGTTTTTGTTAATTAGAACAAAGTCTTTGACAATTGCTAATGACAATGATGTTATTTTAACTTATGTTCAATTTTTTATATTTCACTCCCATTTAAATTAACATATCCTCATCATACCTTTATCGCTGTATTAAACACAGCATTATATGAGAATAAATAAACCCTATCAACACTGAAATGGGACCAAAACAAACTACTTGGATATGATTAGAACGTAGTTAATGAGATAAGGTAATGCTTCTTACTCACGCAGTAGGGCCATTTGAGAGTAACCAGATATGATTATGTCTTGGTTTCAAGAAACAAACCTACTTTTAATATCACTAGGGAATGTCAGTTGAGAGTACCTGAGTGACTTGAAAATATGACTGAAAGTGGGAATTTCTTTTGAGTTCATTTAGTTGCGAAGCAGTGGTGCAAGTGGGGTTACTGTATCAAGAGTGAAAATTGGGTGTGTGCATACTCGTGATGATTGCATAATAGCAATTTGCGTAGCCAATGGTACTATATAAACCACGGATTTAATTGGGAAATGGCAATCATCTTTTCTTACTTTTTAACTTTATATTTTCTTCTTGTGGTTTGATCTAGGTTATATAGGCCTACGATTTCCTCTCGACCCAAAGATTGTTTTTTTTGGCTTTATGAATAGACAAACTGACCAGTTAACTAGACTTTAAACCCTTTTGAAGTCAGCATGAATATTAAGTTCATTTGCCTTATTGGCCCAACGTTATAATATTCTATGTCAAATTGAATTAGCCCACTTTAACTTTTAGTAGTTGTTATTTTTATATTGGTCATTGTTTTGGTATTCAGAAATTATGGTGTATTTGATTTCAGCAAATAGTTTTTAATTTTCAATTTTATGTTTCTGTTTCTCAAATTTTGTAAAAGAAATATTAAAAAAGAAATATTTAGGTGTCCAGGATATTTATTACCACCGACAGTGACTAATCTTTTTGAGATAGAAGCCATCCTAAGAAAGTAAACCTCTAACCATAAGGGAATTGAGAGAAATAAGAGACAATAATGACCTGCAAAACAAATGTATCAATTAATAAATGGAATAGAATAAATATTTTATCCGACTCTAAGAGCACTTGTTTGAGTTCAGAAGAAAAACCATAGTTGAGAGAGTTTAAGAGAATCTCTAAATAAACTTTTCTTTGATTTTCATTGAATGAATGATAATATAAGAGGGTGAACTTTTATACTCTATCTGGATACATCACGGTACTAAATCTATAGTCTACATACATTATCACACTAGTAACTGAATACTACCATGGTGGCATACACTTTGACTAACTTGCCACGGTGGCAATCCTATTGACATGCCCTCGTAATCTCAGCTCCCTTTCTTCTTTGTGATTGCCTTGAAGAGGTCACTTAGCTGCTAGTACTAACATATCTCCCGAAAGTGAGGAAGCCTTAGGTAGGGTTGTAGTGACACAAAGCTTATATCACAAAGTTGTACAAACTTGGAGGAGGAGAGAGCCTTTGTACATATTTTGCCCAATTGATCTTCCGAGGTTATGTGCACAACGTTCAACTTGTAAACAAGGACTTTCTGGTAGACAAAGAACAAATCAAGCTCCATGTTCTTGGTTTGAATGTGCAAGCTTAGGTTGTGGGCCAACATAACCATGCTAAGATTATCACAATAAACAGATGAGGTCGGAAGCACAAGCCCAAGTTAGTGAAGGAGAAAGTTTGCACCCATAAAACTTCAGGTACAATATCAGCCAAACTACGATACTTTGCCTTAGTGCTCAATTGAGCAACCACAGGTAATTTGCGCAACCCCCATGAAATGAGATTTGCGCCCAGAAATAACGAGATTCAAATAAAAAACGTCAGTCATTAAGGTCAACAACCTAATCGGCATCACAAAAGCCCCTGAAAAGGAGTTGAGAAGTGGATTGGATAAAAAGATCATGTGTAATGGTACCAGCAAGGTAGCAAAGGACATGTTTCACCAATTTCTAGTGTTCCTCAACTGGTTATTGCATGAATTGGCAACACTCATTGATGTTGAAAGCTATCTTAGGACGAGTTACAAGCACATACTGTAAAGCTTACACTATGGAATGGTAGATATAGGGATTATTAAGAGGGCTTGCATGTTTTAAAGCTTCTGGTTTGACACCATGGGAGTGGCTATGGCTTTGGCTTGCTTGAACTTCCATGTGGCTTTTGTGTAATAGATCATGAATGTATTTTTGCTGGGAGAGATGAAGTAAGCTATTTTCCAAGTGAAGCACTCAACACCTAGAAAATAGTGGAAGGGGCCTAAGTCCTTTAGTGAGAATTTGTGATCCAACATTTGTATGAGTTACTGAAGAGTAATAGAATTATAACCTGTGAGGATGGTATCATCAGCATAGACCAAGATGTAAATGCATTAAGAAGAGGATTTCTGAACAAACAAAGAGGGATCATACTTGGTAGAGTAAAAACCAAATTTGAACAGAATAGAAGCAAGGAGCTCAAACCAAGCTCGAGGGCCTTAGGATTCAAATCCTTCAGGTTGTTGCATATATACTTCATCATGACGAAACCTATTCAAGAATGCATTATTTACATCGAGTTGCTTGATATTCTAGCCATGAGATAAAGCTAAGGTAAGAATGAGATGAATTGTAGTTGGCTTCATTGTAAGTAAGAATGTTTTAGAATATTCAAATCCTAGTTGCTGATGGAATCCGTTGGTAACTAAATGAGCTTTGTATTTGGAAATGGAACCATATGGGTTTTGTTTCACTTGAAACACCCATTTGTATCCAATAGGCATGTAGCTTAAAGGAATGGAACTAAAGACCATATTAAATTTTTTTGAAGAGCACTGAATTCATCTCGCATTGCCTTAGCCAGTTTGGATTAGCTAGAGTAGCAACAGCAATAAAAAGGGTGTGGTGTAGGTGAGGTTGATAGGAAAAGGTATTTTAGGCTTGACAATACCATATTTAGGGCTTGTTTGCATGGTATGAGGGGGTAAAAATGGGTATGGGTCGAGTACGAGTAATAGAAGGTGTTGTGGGTGTGAAGGAGTTGATTTAGATGAGGGAACAAAGGTTGAGGTTGGTGTTGGTGGTTGTGAAGGAGTTATATTAGATGACGGAGCTAAGGTTGAATTGGATTATAGTAGAGGGGATGGTTGGGATGAGGATTTGAGGAAATAGTACTAAATGAAGTGGTATAAGAAGTTGTGACAAGAACAATATTAGATGGAGTAGCAGAAGTAACTACAGTAAGGGGTGTAGGTGCAGGGAAGGAGGCAGATGTAGAGCTATATGAGTATGTTGTTGAAAGGGAAAAACTAGTTCATTGAACACTATATCTTTGAATTTATAAATCTGGTTTGTTGAAAGAAGAAGACACTTGTAACCTTTGTGAGAGGGACTATAGCCTAAGAAGATACATTAAGTAGATCTAAATTGAAAATTTTTTTTGTTGTATAGTCAAAGATAAGGAAAGCAAGCACATCCAAAGACTCTAAGAGAGGAGTAATATGGTGGACACTAGTATAGCATGTGAAACGAACAGTTGTAAGAAAGAATTGGGGTAGGAAGTCTATTTATGATATGTGTAGAGGATGAAAAGGCATGGTCCCAAATTTTAGGGGTAATGAGGCTTGAGCAAGTATGGAGAAATGAGTGAAGTATGAGGAAGCCTATTTCAACAATGTGTTTGTGCTTTCTTTAAATTGTGCCATTTTGGTGATGTGTAGGGATAGATTACCTTATCAATGATGCCATGTTGATGGAGAAATGAGTGGAAGGGTTGACTTCTCCCTAATAAGATTGAACAAATTTGATGGGATGATTAAATTAAAGTGCACCCATAGATTTAAATTGTTTAAGTGCATTTAAAGTTTCTAATTTTCTAGTTAAAAAGTATATTTGTGTAAATCTTGTAAACGCATCGATAAAAGCAATATAACATTGGAATCCTTGAGAAGAGATAATTGGTGCAGGACCCCACAAGTTAGTGAAAACAAGTTGCAGTGGTGGTGTCATTGACAATAGTTGAAGCATAAGATGGAAGTCTTTTAGATTTAGCTAACACACAAGCATTACAAAAGTCAAATGTAGACTTAACAGGTACTGGTATCTTACAAAATTTCATTATATGAGTAACAATTGGCATAGAACCATGATTTAGTCAAAGGCGCCACAGTGTAAGTACAATGTTGGTATGCTTATTGAAAATAGAAATGTTTACATGTGAGGAAGCATCTTGTACACTTGTTGGTATTTTTCCAGAAGCTGAATCTTGAGGATGCTTTAAAGTAAAGTCATTGAATTTGTTGTAATACCCTAGTTTTAAATAAAAAGGTTACAAATTTTTTTTCGAACTAAAAAGGGTGTCAGTTACCCATATCTGTCGTTCCAGATCCTGAATTTCATTAAGTTTGGACTCTACATGTCCTTGGAAGGCTATATAATGGAACCAATTTCTTAGGACCAAAAGTCTTGGTAATTATTCCCAAGAGGAAAATTAGTTAAAAAGTGATTTTTTTCCAAACTAAAAAGGGTGTTAGTTACTCTTACCTGTCGTTCCGGGTCCTGAATTTCACTAAGTTTGGACCCTACACGTCCTTGGAGGGCTATATAATGGAACCAATTTCTTGGGATAAAAAATCCTGGTAATTGTTCCCAAGAGGAAAATTAGTTAAAAAATGATTTTTAGTGAATTTTATGAAACTTTTAAACTATTCGTTTTTAGCCCACGAGTTTGTAAAACTGTGAGAATTTTCGGATTGGAACTAAGACCCAAAATTTTGATTTTGATTTGTTGTGATTTTGATTTTTCTAATATTCTATTTGAGTCCTAATGGGGCGGTATTCCATTATTTACATTTATGTTTTAAAGTTAATGGAGAGTACAAATAAATGAGGACATTAACTTATAAATAAGTGAAACCACCATAGCAGTCAGTGGAAAGTAAGGTGGTGCGGTAGTTGGAGAGGATTGCCTTAGCAGTCAATTACCACCCAAGCGGTAAACAGCACATTAAAAACCCTCATTTCAGGGTCTAGAACATTTATACACTCAAAAACACACCCTTTCCACCTCCTTTCTATAGAGAAACCGCAACTTTCCCTCTTCATACCTCATTTCTTTACTTTTTCACTACTCAAGCTCTATTTTTCTTTCTTCTAAAGGAGCTAAGGTATGTTTAGATTATTATTTACTTCCTTTTTCCTTCAATCTTTCATGATTTGGGGTAAAATCTTGTGTTCTTCATGGTTTCCATGTCATGATATATATTACCCTTGTTAGAGTTAGATTGGTGTTATCTATAAATTTTAGAGGATGATTTAGAGTTCTATTGCTTCTATATTAGATACTGTTGTCCATTCTGCTTCCTATTGTGCTGTTGGTGTTAGTTCTTCACCGTTCACCCTACTAGGTGAGTGGGTTCGCACTTGTGATCTCTATGTTGTGCATTAGAGTTATTTTCATGAAATTATGCTGTAAAGTATGATTTTTAAAGATTGTGGTGCAAGGTTTGAGATTTTTTTAGAAATATGAAACTGTGGTTTTTAAAATAACATGAACTGTGTTTTAGAAAACTCATGGGACCATGTCTATTGCATTATTTTTAGTAGAATTGATTATTTATGTAACTGTTAGAGACTTTTATGATTGTTTCAATGGGTTCTGGAATCAGTTTATGTGTATGATTTAGTTTTATAATTATATGAAGTTTAGAGGAATGATTAGAATTATGGTTTTAACCTTTTTTATTTCAAAGTATGTTGTTGAGCTTTCTAGACTATGAAAAGCTTGGTAATTTCAGATATGTTTTAGAGAATTAAATAAAAATGGTTTTAGAGCTTGAATCTTCATAAGATTCAGAACAGTTGACGGCTACATATTAGTATGGTAGTAGTAATATGAAGAATGTCCAAATTTAAGGCAAATATGGAAAGTAACAGTGGATAATATGCCATTGAATTATCATGGCTTGTAATTTTGCTTGCAATACATCCATGACCTCGTGCACCATGACAAAAGCCTCTATCTTGGCTTAACTAATAGGCATGAGCCTGTGCAACGGTATTCTTAACCGCAGTTGATTCCAAACCAGTATTAATTGCAGAAATCATATTTGGTTGAGTACTTAATCTAAGATTGAAGTATGATTTTGCTTCTTAGAGCAAGACTTCAGATCCACGAGAAATGCCTCAAGTTCAGGAATATCAAAAGGCATTGCTCAAGAAAAAATATTATAGATAAATGCATTGTAGTCAGAGGGTAATCCTCAAGAATTACGTCGAGGTGTTCATGCTCTAAGATCAGATGACCAATTGTAGCTGGGGAGTCCATGATTGCTTTGATACGAAGAAGATAAACAATGGATCTGGTAAATTAGGTTATGTTGCGGAGCTCAGCTTTGAGCTGAAAAGCTTTTGCTATTGTCATAGAAGCCGCATAAGCATGGATCTTTTCCCAGACTTATCATGCAACTTTAAAACCAACAACTCTAGTGTGAAATTAGCTTTAGATAATGAACCAAGTAACCAAGCCACAAGGAGTTGATCTTGTTGGTGCTATAACAGAAATTCTTTAGATACGTTATTGTTAAGCTCATCCTCTCGAGAAGCATATTGAAAACGAATTGGTGTGTGTGGATCTAGAAATTTTTCCAATCAAGGACCATAAATCACAACTAAGACTTGCTACTCCTAAAGTAGAAAATTAGAATCATCTAATTTCAATGATAGAAGGTGATGAAATGTAATTAGATTCGGTGAAAGAGAATTTGGCATTGGTGATGAGAATGTATTGCCATTCAGATTCGAAGGATAAGCATTTTTGTTTATAAAATTTGCAGTTGAAACTGTTGGATTCATAAGTGCAGCTTGCAATGTAGTGGTGAGTTCTCCATGGATCAAGGTGCTAGTGATCGAGGTGGTATTGAAAACTATGAAAAGTACAAAATCCACTTTTCATCTTTCATTTCCATGGTTTTCAATATATTTTTTTCACAAAACCTTAAAAATAGAAAAATTGAAAACTATTTTCTAAAAGCAAAATCATGCAATGCTAAGTATCATGCACCCTTGGCACATGCTCACACCCGCATCATGAATATTGGACTCCTATAACAAGCTAATACCAACCTAAAATCCTGCACAATGTAACTGCAACAAATTCACCTTCCAAAAACCAATATTCAATGGATATACTATGCATATTTCATGCCAAAATCTTGTCCCACTGATTACTAAGATATTGGACATAATAGCCATTCAGCCAAGAATTAACCCAAACTTTCTCATTCACATCTTCATTCGCACAACCAACACAATGCCATAGTTAAAACCTGATGACTTCCCAACAATTAAAATCAATACTAGTTAACATATTTTACCCCATGATAACTCCAACATCTATGCTAGCTTCAATTCATGATTACCAATTTTATATTGCACGCAAAAGTCCCATTACTCTGAGTATGTGTGGTAGGAGTGCTACCAGTAAAGGCGGAACCAAGGTGGGCCTAGGGTTGCCATGGTCCCCTCTCAAAATTTTCAATATATATATATATATACAAGTGATATATTGTTTATGTTGATCTTAAATATATGTGGATAATTTATTAATGGTTTTATATATTATATATATGCTTTTATATGAAAAGTAATTTTAATTTTATTTTACATTATATTTGTTAATTAGTTTGGCTCCATTCTCTAGAATTTCTAGCTCTGCCCTTGGCTACCAATTGTTTACATTTGAAAGATGACTACTGCAAGATCATGCTTTGGATTTTGAAAATTGTTGTTCTTTGAATTTGGGGTGGCAAACCAAAAAAAATATTCCATTTAGACATGTATTTGTTGAGATTATCTACAATGGATGTAGGTACATATGTGGACAACTTTATTCTCTAAGAGGATGGATAGAATCCCCTATTTACTACATAGGCTAGGATTAAGGGATTAGGTCTTGACCCCATGGAGATTCACCATGTCTTCTCTCAGAGATTCATTAAGGCTCTATTTGTGAGATGAGATTTGGAGGGGAAGAGAAGGGAGAGAAAGACATTGGGGGGTTAACCTGTGTTTGGGAGTTTGTAGATTGATAGAAGGAAGAGTTTGAGAGTGTTTTAAAACCCTCCTAAATCCCCTATATTCCTCAATTTTTAATTCCCCCAATTTGGGGGTATTTTTAATGGGATACAGAATCAGATTACTTTTTACCCTTATTCATTTTTTCAATTTCCAAATTACTAATATATCCCACCACACCCCGATTATTTTCTATTGCTATTTCGAATTATCGAGAAAAAGAGTTTTATCTGGCATTGAAGGTCTGTTTGTATGAATCACTTCAACTTTTTTTTTATCACGTTATTCCATTCCATTTCAGATTCAATCGAATCAACTTTCGTTTCCTGTAAAATCGAAATCATGTTGAATGGTTTGATTTGCTCATCTCGTCCTTTGATTGTTCTGTATTCCGATTATTTTTTGTAGTTGTACAATTTCAAAGCTCATCTCAAATTCAATTATTGATCATTTTACCTGAATTATCAATTTCCATTTTTATGCTATTAGCTTTCCATACGAAGACGACCTTTGAAGAAGGATTACCCCATGGAGATTCACCATGTCTTCTCTCAAAGATTCATTAAGGCTCTATTTGTGAGATGAGATTTGGAGCGGAAGGAAAAGGAGAGAAAGACATTGGGGGGTTGACATGTGTTTGGGAGTTTGTAGATTAGTAAAAGGAAGAGTTTGAGGGTGTTTTAAAACCCTCGTAAATCCCCCATATTCCTCATTTTTTAGTTCCCCCAATTTGGGGTATCTTAAATGGGATACAAAACGAGATTACTTTTTTATTCTTACTCATTTTTTCAATTTCCAAATTACTGATTCATCCCACCACACCTCAATTATTTTCTATCACTGTTTTGAATTATTGAGAAAAAGAGTTTTATTGGATATTGAAGCTCTATTTGTATGAGTCATTTCACCTTTTTTTTTTATTACGCTATTCCATTCTGTTTCAGTAAACTTGTAAAAATAGACCATAAATCCTCTAATTCCATTCCTTCCATATATCTTGTACTTCGAAACTAGTGCAGGATCAACTCTCTAAACCACTTTCTTCCCTCACTTTTCCTTTCCCTCCAATGTCTTCCTTTCCTTTTCCCTCAAAACTCCCCAACAAAGCCTAAGTCTCATAAATGTATAAACTAAATTTGCCTACATGTTTTTAAAGATTTGTGATTTGCCTGCATGTTTTTAGATTTGTATTTACGCTCTCTTTTTACAAAATGGCCATTAGCCTCCTCTACTGCACTGTGATTAATTTAAGCGATGGGAGAAACAACACTAGCCATGTACATCATCATCAATGGCAAAATTATAATATTTCATATATGACGTAGGAAATTAGGTTTTAAGGGTTATTTGATTTATTTTTTTTAAATCGTCCACAATGCATTTCACATGTTCACTTTACAGAACACATCACCCATTAACGTGTCACATTAGTCACTAGCAGTGGCAGTGAATGATGGTAGGATCGTTGAATCTTTGTGAGACCAAATTGGTGACCAGTATCTTTGGAGGACTAACTTGGAAAGTGATATATCTTTGGAGGATCAAAATAATGTCTTATTCTAACTAAAAATACAAATATTCTACAGTAAATAGGCTAACGAAAAGTTCGACAACTTTGATGAAGAGTTCAAGAGACAAGTCAAGCATCCAGTAGGTTGAATTGGGTTCGTTCCCCAAAATTGAAAAGGTTGTATAAAATTACAGCTCCGTGTGATATACATAGAAACATGGATAAATTAACAGTTACTACTAAACAATTAATAGGGGAATAATAACAGGTTGCAAGAAGAGGTGGTTTATGGGGTCAGATACTGCAATCTTACGAAGCTGAATGGGGTTGTCAAGGACATGATGGAGAATGGAATAATTAGAAAATAAAAATTGGCAATGGAGGGTCCCAACCTAAAATTGAGATTTCGTAGATTGTAAAATATTTCCACACAGCAGGGAAGCCTTGCAGTTGATATGAATTGTTGGGAAAGGGATACATAGTGCTGGAATCTTGAATGGAGAAGGCGGTTGTTCATTTGGGAGCAAGCCCAATTACAGGAGTAGATGTCTATGGAGGAAAAGGCAAATATTGTACAAGGAAAGAGCGGTGCAAAAGAGACTGAGCTTAATCTACACAAATGCCCAACAAACGAGCAAAACCCAAAAATCTCATGGGCTTCTTGTGTAATTACAAAGGCATTGGATTTGGACGCGACTTGGGTATTTAACTAAGCTCAAATTCTTTTACCAAAAAAAAAAAATCAAAACAGCAAGTATACAAAATGACCTTTTAGTGAGAATTAGACCTTTTAGTAAGAATCAAAGTATAGAGTTAACCTTCTGCCCAAAGGAATATGTATAGAGTTAAGGGTTCAATTTCTTTATGTTGTTCACGGTGTAGAAAATATTCTATTTATAGTTAAATTATGTGTTGCCATATAAGTAAAGTTGGTTAAGTTTTACACCTATTATTTGAAAAATTATTCATGTGATAATTTAATTGGATGATAATATAAAAAAATATTTTATAATATTAGTACATTAAAATTAAACTCTAGAGTTTTTTTTTTTTAATAAGTCTCTTGAGTTAATCCATACTTTCAAACTTAAAAGGATCTGCAAATCTTTAAAATGATTGACTTTTAAAATTACTGTCTTTCAAAAAAATATTTGTTAGCATATTACTCCATCCATTTCAAAATAATTGTAAAAATTAAACAATACACATTAAAAAAATATCTTGATAAATATAGAAAATTATGCATTGACAAAACTATACTTTTATAGTTATGATTGTCCATATTGATAAATGTATTGATTATTTAATAAATATATTTATGTTAAGGGTATAAATGGAAGAAATAAATTAATGCTATCTAGATATTGTAAATCTATTATTATAATATTTGAGAGTCATTTCATGGAAAGTATTATAAGTGTCTTTCATATAGAGCTTTAGGGTATACTTGTCATTCATATAGTGATTTACAGCCCACTTTTCTAAACATTTATTTCTATAGATTTTTTTACTTAATTTACAATTAAATTATTAATTATTAATAAAATTAAATATACTATCATTAAAGATTACGTGAATCAATAAAATTAGGATAATTAAGATATATTCATGGGATTACAAATCATTAAAATTATGATTTATAATTAAAATTAAGAATCATTAAGAATATAAAACAAATATCGAATTAAGAATCATTGAAAAATGGATTAGATATAAATTTATTTGGGTGATTAAAATATTAATGAAAGAGCCACTTTTAAAAATACAAGGCATCGTATGTGACTTACATATCTATAAAAATAACAAACCCAGTCTCTTACTTTTTTTTTTTAGCGGGACATTCATTTATACAATAATATATATCCATTGAAAAATATACACAATATTATATATTATATGCAAATTATATTATTATTATTATACTATTGTTATAATTACATATTATAATTCTACTATACTAATATTTTAGACTCATTTTATGAAAACTATTACACGGGTCATTTATATAGTAATTTAGACTTCATGTGTCATTCATATAGTGATTTAGGCCCCATCTTTCTTAATCTTTATGTGTAAATTTTTTTTTTTAAGCTTAGTTTACAATTTATTTATTAATTATTTTTATATGAAATAAAATTAAATATTACAATCATTAAAGAAGCAAATATTACAATCATTAAAAATTACAATTTGCGCTAAGAAATCTATTATTATAATATTTGAGAGTCATTTCATGGAAAGTATTACAAGTTTCTTTCATATAGAGCTTTAGGGTACACGTGTCATTCATATAATGATTTAGAGCCTAATTTTCTAAATATTTATGTCTACAGATTTTTTTACTTAATTTACAATTAAATTATTAATTATTAATAAAATCAAATCTATTATCATTAAAGATTACGTGAATCAATAAAATTAGAATTATTAAGATATATTCATGGGATTACAAATCATTAAAACTACGATTTGCAATTAAAATTGAGAATCATTAAGAATGGAAAATAAATATCAAATTAAGAATCATTGAAAAATGGATTAGATATAAATTTATTGGGGTGATTAAAATATTAATAAAGAGCCACTTTTAAAAATACAATGCATCCTTTATGACTTGCATATCTATAAAAATAACAAACTCAGTCTTTTACTCTCTTTTTTGCGAGCGGGACATTCATTTATACAATAATATATATCAATTGAAAAATATACACAATATTATATATTATATGCAAATTATATTATTATTATTATTATTATTATTATTATTATTATCGATTATAATTCTAATATACCAATATTTTAGAATCATTTTATGAAAACTATTACACGTGTCATTTGTATGATGATTTAGGCTTCACGTGTCATTCAAATAGTGATTTAGATCTCATTTTTCTTAATGTTTATATCTAAAACACAAAAACCGAAAGTCATATAAAAGAGAAGGAAAGTGAAACTACGTTAAGTTCTTTATTAAATACCCAAAACCCCTATCTAGAGAAAAATCTCTAGAACGTGCCTGCCAACTTTAAGGTTGACAAGGGTAGGCTTGGGCTTTTAGAAATCCTTAGATTAATTTTCTTAAGTTGGAAAATCATGTGAGCTAGATAACATATAGATGAAGTTATAAGAAAAAGAAAACTCAAGCTTTAGAGGTTTCTTTGAGATGAACACAATGTCATCATCTAGAAACTCTCATCATCAAGCTATCATGCTCATAACAAGGCCTAGAGACCGAAATGAAAAGAAAAGGAGAAACAAAGGAAAGTTCAAAAAGAATCCAAGAGGAAACTAGAGAAAAACACTTTCTTGAGCAAAACAAAGTTTGAAAACAAATCCCTACCTTGTGATGAAGGTAAAAGCTTGGACTTGAAGATGGAAATAAGATGAGCAACACCTCCTAGGATCGTGATGATGATTCGGCCTTGATGAAAGAAAAAGGAAGGAAATGTGTTTCAAGTGAAGTTGTGTTTGAGATGTGGTGTTTGAGAGGTTTGATGATGGTTCAAGGCTTTGGGGTGGTGTTTGATGGTTGAGAGATGATGATGAGATGAAGAGATGAAGAAGATAAAGATGAAAAAGAAAGGAAGAACACTCTTGAAACTTTGAGAGAAAAAGGAAGAACTAGCAAGATATCTTTAAAACTCTAAACTTAGCAAATGCTTCAAGGTACAACAAGGCTATCACAAGCATCCTATTTATAGAAAAACAAAGCCATGGAGCTTACAAAGGGAGGGAGTGGCCGTGTGGTTTGGAGGGAAAAGGGAGAGGAAAATATCTCTTACACAAGGTCATTCAAGCATGATTGAAGTATGGAAGCTATGCTACAAAGTATGGCTTGATGTGAGTTAATTTCCTATCAAATTTTTATGAAATTAGGCTTCTAGAAACTTGGCATGGCTGGAACTTTTCCAGCCACAAATAAATGGGGAAAATGGGTTGTTTTAATTATTTATTCATGTGGAAAGTCAAGCTTGATTGAAAGTTATGACAAGGTATAGTGTATGTGACTTGAGGTATGGCCTTGGAGTGTTGAAAAATTGAACATGTGATGCATAATGGGGATGGGCAGCTTCAGCCAGACCTGGCAGCTGAGTGGGGAGGATGATTTGATCATGTAATTGGGTGTTAATGGTAAGTTTAAGTGTATATTAGTTTAGGTACAAGGTTAGGAATGATTAAGCTTAAGTTTAGGTAACTAAGAATGTGATTTAGGGAGTTTATGACAAGTTTAGGAGTGCTCATACATCATTAAAGAATTTAAAACTCATTTGTGAATAAACAACGTGTAACACAATTCCATGATTTAAGGAATTGGAAAGAGAAAACACTATTCAAGATTCTATGACTAGGTGTCTTGAAATTAAAATATGATTTTATGTTGTAATTAAGCACTTTTTGGTTCTAATCAACTTTAATAAATTATTTTGACTCAAGATTAATTAAGAAAATTAATTATCCTTCGATTAGAGCCTAATATTACTTAGGTTTGCTTAATCACGCGATTAAGCGTAAAATACTAAACTAGGGGCAAAACCGTAATTTTACACTAATTTTGCCCGAGACTTCAAAAATTAAAACTGAGGTCATAGAATACATAAAAACACCTTTTAAAACCATCTAGAGAAGTTTCGGGTTCATCCGGCACTTGCAAACGGGTAAAACACCGCAGGGGCGTTTTGGTCATTTTGACCCGAAAACTCGAAAAATAAGATTTTCGATCCCGAGAAGGTACACAAGGTATCTAATCCCCTTCCAACATTGAGTTTGCCCTTGATCTTGCCAACCCGCTTTCCTCGGTCCGAAAATGACCTCAGGGGCATTTTGGTCATTTTCACTCTAACAGAAAAATCGGGGCGTTACAGGTACTCACTTAGGCAGCATTATAGGACGGAAAGACTCCCCAACCGATAAGGTAGACAAGTCAAGAGGAAAAATCAGGTTACCAAAAAGCTATGTGTGGCTTATCTTTCCGGACATGGTGGGTCAAGTCACAGTTGACCGGTCCATAAGCCCCTCATCTTGAGACCCAAGGGGTTGAGGAGACATACATTAATTAGATATGGGTCGAGTCCAGTCGACCGGCCCATAAGCTCCTTAGTTTTGAGACTTGAGGGGTTGAGATAAGGCTTATATTAATTAGATATGGCTTAGGTCACAACTAACTGGTCCACTTGCAATTAGTAAATCATCACCCCCACTTACCCTACTCCTAGCTCAATTAACTCGTTGACCTTCATTATAAATCTTGCTATCATAACTCGATTAAGGAACATGACCAGTATGTGAAGGACTGGGTCTCCATGGAAGCCTTTTGGGTAACGTGACTTACTAAATGCATGACAAAACATGATTTTTATTCTCAAAACATAATTTAATATAAATCATCATCAACTTTTCTAATTAAATTGTAATAATCAAATTCATAAAATTGAATCTTCAACATACATTGTCATAAAATGAATTTAGTCAAACTTAACTTGTGCTTTGACAAAACATAATAATGTAAACTAGTTCATTGCACAAACATACTCATGGTCCATAAATTAGTTCGATACTTGAAAATTGAATGCATACGATGAAAATAATAAATTCTGGAATTGAAATACATAATTTGAAAATAAAATGCATGCCTTGGACCCACTTAGCTTGTATAGCTAATAGGGTATTCTAATATAACATAATCCTAAATTAAGCCTTACTACAAAGCGAAACTCATGACAAGAATAAATGCAGTCTACTGATATGGGGGTCGATCGATATTTGGATCCTTAACTACAATTGTAAGGAGGAAATGGGACAAGGGTGAGTCATCAGACTCAGTGAGTGGATTCTCACCCACTACTCACATGGGACAACCAACTAGTTAATAATATATAGAATGCAACAATCAAAATTTATTTTGATTTATATCTTTATTTACATATGTATGTACTGAAAATGTCATGAACTGCACTAAGAACCATTTTTTTTTATTATAAATCGATTACTAGAGATACAAGAAACTAAAACTGAAATTTGTAAGGTAAGGCGACTTCAACTCCATTGGTAACCCTTTCTTGTTTGCATATTGACATGTCTGGGTGCCTTAACCTCCATTGGTGGCTTTTTCCCAATGAGACAACATAATGGCACTTAATGAGGTCCTATAAGCAAGCACCTAATAAGGTCTCATTATCTATAATTGAGGGATGAGTTAGTCCTCTAACAAATAATTTGGTACAAATATTAACGATTCTAAAGTCATTAACTCATTGTTTATTTCTCTATAATTGCCAATTAAAACTATTTCACAATATAAATCGAATAAATCTAAATACTCTGAAAGTCTCATATAATTCTAACATTTAGACCATCCAACATATCTAGAGTTCTTAAAATCATATCAAAGGGGTCACTGACTTGTAAACGACAACTTTAGAAATCATCCAAAATATGTGTCTGACCGTCATTGAGAATCACACTTAACATTTTCAACAAAACATAATAGGAATTCTAAAATCATGATAAGGAAGTCCATAATCTTGAAAACATAATATCTCATCAAATCCATAAAACATGTTTGGCATTTATAGTAAATCAAGCTCAGTTCAATATTTTCCAATAAACCTCTTCTTAGGAAGGCAAAATATTTTCCATTGGATATAAGCATATTGATAATGGTCCCATGCTTTTCCAAAAACATTTTCATACTATAACTAGAAACCATAATTTTGCCACACTTGGCATAACTTGTAAAATCATGTTCACAACATACATATTTCAATTTCTAAATTCATGTAAACCATTTATGATTCCAAGAAAATAAGAGTAATAACCAGAATAAGGTTATGAGTTCAAACTCACTCACTATGAGAAGCCAGGAATGTGTACGTACAACCCACTTGATCTTAGGAGCTAGAAATGACACCAACACTACCATAGAATCACAAACAACCCATTAGACACTCAAGAACATGAATGAGTAGATTTTGCGAAGGAAAAAGCATGCTAAATTCGTGCATGTATAACTAACCATAACTTAAGAACATGGGAAACATGGAGAAACTAGACAAAACCACATAAAAAAACCAATTATGCAAAGATTGTGGAGGAGGAGGAAGGCTTGGATTTGAGTGGGAGACGAAAGAGAAAGCTAAAAAGGGTTAAGGTTCATGTTTCATGTGTTTGGAACTAGTTGGGATGTTTTTATATAGGGTGAGGATGTTTTAAACCAAAACTACATCATTGTAGGGGTTTTATGTCATCAAGGGCTTGTTGTGGCGAGTCTAATAAAGTCATCACACAAAAGCTGGCACAGATGCACTCGCCATGGTGAAGGCTATTTGAATAAACATGCAGTTTCCTGCATTTAGGGGTCTTTTTGCGATCCGAGTGGGTTTTGAGGCACACTAAGGCTAGGCTAGAGTTAACTAAGGACACGTAGGCTTGAGATATCACGCTTACCCTATATTCATCTCCACCTCGATCCTCATCACCGCCCCACATCTCCTTGTTCATGGCTTTGTGTTAATTCAAAACTTTTATTTTTTAATTTTTAGTCATACATCATCGTTACATTTTAACTGCTTGATTTCCCTGCTTTTTCTTGGTCATTGAATGAAGATGTTTTGTTTATTATTGATAAATTTAGATACAATACCTAAATTG
This sequence comes from Dalbergia cultrata, assembly GCA_031216105.1. Lineage (NCBI taxonomy): Eukaryota > Viridiplantae > Streptophyta > Magnoliopsida > Fabales > Fabaceae > Dalbergia > Dalbergia cultrata. The sequence continues at coordinate 19,136,793 of CM062353.1, read as the reverse complement.
GTCCCTAAAAAAAATTGGGGGATAAATTAATTCTATAGAATTCAAAAATCACAATTTGGTCCATCATATTTCTAAAAGATGAACAAATTGGTCGTTCCATATAGTTCTATATAATGTTTCTTTAATTGCACAGAAGGACCAACTTGTCTTCCTTTTTGAAATGTGAGGAACCAATTTGGGTAGTTAGTCATAAATATATAATTAAAATAAAAACTTAACGTTGTTTTTGGGGGGTAAAAGTGAGGGTAAAGGAGATGATTGAGGTGGAAATAAGGCTAAGGAAGGTAGGGGATCAAGTTTAGCAGTTAATTTTCATATTGTAGATGACTACGAACTACTGTGTCGATATGTCACAACTATGAGTGACTTCATAATTAATTTATTTGTGTGAAAGACCAAACTATTTATAAATGATATTGTCTTACATTTAAAAATTTCTCCAATATCGATAGCAGTAGTGCCGATATGGAAAGAAATTTTTTTGTGTGGAAACAATTTTAATACTTCATTCTTAATACTCTTAAAATATTGATTGAGTCCATAAATAAGTGAATGTGTATTGAATTCAATTAATGAATTTATTTTTTAGGGTTTATTTAACCACTGCTCTAAAGATGATAGTTAAGATTTTTAATAAAAATAAATCTATAAAATTGACAGTGAACTCTATACTTTCAAACTTTAAAAATTACACACTTCTAATAAAAAATTATTATTTTAAAATTTTTAGCCATTACTCCAAAAATATTATTTAACAAAACTTTATTTTTAATTATAAATATACCTAAATATAATAGATTACAGGCTAGAAAAATCACTCAATGGAAAAAGCACTGAAGGCGGCGTGAAAAGCGAACACCTTTTGGCGTTCCTTGCTTGGAAGCTTGGCTCCGGTCAGAGTCAGCACCACTTTTTATTTTTCCTTTCTTTTGCACCTTTTCCCCACTTTCCTGTCTCTAACGTCATCCACATCCATAGCCACTACATCTCTTGGCCATCATTCACCTCCTTTTGCTGACTCATCTGCCATCTGTCACCACCCCAGCATCTCCCCTCTCCTCTTTTGACCATTTTCTCTCTTTTCTTATGATAGACTCTGGAATTAATAATAATAATAACAATTTAATTTTAATCCATTATGTCTAAAAAAATTATATATATTTTTATTTTTCAAAATATTTTTTTGATAAATATAAATATAAATATTTTTTTTAATAATATTTTTTTTCTTATATATAAATCTCGAAATTGAATCTAAAATTATATCAACACAATAATTTTAATTCTCATTCCATTATTTTAAGAATTCTACGCATAAAAATATTTAATTAGATAATGGTATAAAGAAAAATTTATACTACACTTATACTTAAATTAAAACCTAATAATAACACAAATAATTCTTTTTCTCGTGTAGTTGATGAACATTACTAAATGAATCAATCAAGATATTACATTTATTTGAACACATAAGAAGACACGGCAAAGCGATAGGGGAAGAGATTTATAATTTTAATTTAATTATTTAATAGGCAAGGACCGACGTAACCATATGCAAACGAAAAAAAATAATCAATAAACAAGTATGTGCTAGCTACTTATTGGGTTAGAAAAGAGGAATTTGAATACTTTATATGATTTTATTAATTTAAATTTTATAATTTTTTTCATTTGATTTATAATTGAATTTTCAATTTTTAATTATTTTAATTTTAATTTTTTAATACAAAAGAAAACATTAAAAATAAAATTTTAAAATACAAAATTACGACTACATTGCTATTACGAAAGTTTTAGTTTCCACGACTTTGTTTTGTTATAGCAGTAATATATACATATATATATATATATATATATATATAGCAGAAGGTTAAGATTGAAAGTTAATTAATATAATTAATGGTTACATATTCTTTTTAAAATGTCACATAACTTTTATATTTTAATCTTGATTACTCATGTAAAATCTAATAGTAAGGTTTTACTTGTCTTTCTCTATATATTTTATATATGTTTGCGATAATTGTAATGAAATTATAACGGTGACACAATTGTAATTTAAAAAACAAAGTCATGATCCAATAGATTTTTTTTTTTTTGGTAATGTAATAAATAGTTTCTTAAAATACGTTTGTCTAAGACCTTTTAAATTGAAAAGGAAAAAGAAAAAGAAAAGAAAAGGAAAGAAAAAGTATGTGAGAAAAGAAAGGAAAAGGGGAGCTTTTTTTTATTTTTAAATAATAATAATAATAATATATGGTACTGTAGTGTGTCTTTGATGCCTCACGTTCTTTGTGCTTTTTGCAGGGGGCCTTTTCTCCAGAGGGTTTTTAGTGGAATTCTGAAATCTCTCTCCCCATGAAAAGTTGTCTTTATTGGAAACAAAAGAAAAGCTGAAAAAAAAAGGCCTCATCTTTTCCCTTTTTCTTTTCCCTTTATTTTTTCATTTTTTTTCCACCCACATATCGTATCCTCTCTCTGTTGTGTTCTATGTAATAGGTGTTGGAGGTGCTGAGCTTCATATTGTGTGCAACACCAAAAACAACATCATCAACATTAACATTAACATCAACATCAACATCAACATGTCTGAGACTGAGAAGGATCATGGTATTATGCTATTTGGCAGGAAGATTCCGTTGCCTGAATGTCAGATTCCAGCCAATTCTGGAGCCATGGTACATACATATCATATGTCATGTAGAATATACAGCCAATAATATTAATAATTAACTATTTAAGCTCTCTTCTTCATGAATCATGCTTTTCATTTTTTCTTTGATATTATTAAGCTTAGAGTATATGACATAAATAATTCTTGATTTTCGCTTAATGTAAATGTTCATGTGGTTCTTATGACTTTTTATTATGTCCTGGCTGGTTATTATAAGAGTTCATTACGAGTTTCAAAATCCTTCCGAGGTTCAAGGGCATTATTTTTTCAATGGAAGTTTTGTTAAATGTATGAGGATTAAATTAATTAAGAATATTTATGTGTCTGTCATGTTCAAACTTCAGATTCATGTAAACAAAGGCAGTAAGCAAGTTATATAGATGGAATATAACGTCGAATTTCTTTTTTTTTTTTCATTTTGAATTGAAGACAAAAACTTGTCATGACTGAGACTGATTTCATAAGATTGGATCTTTTAATTTCTTCTATATCTCTTGGTCTAATGTGTTCCAAAGAATTTGGTCCTCTTCACAGTGTTTACTTTTCTAGATATTCCTTCTGGTGATTTCTTCAGGCGATTATACACAATATTTTGATGCCTTTTCTTTGCAATTAAAAGTCTTGCTGTCTAGCAATCCAAGTACAAGTTTTCTGTTAAATGTTTGGTCAGTAGTGGATACATTCATTTTTTCTTGCATATAGATACAGTGAGCTTATACTTTGTGACATAGTGGAATTGAGACAGAGCCACAGAGGTAATATGCAAGTCAGGACATTGTTATCCAAAACAAGTAAAGATCAGGACTTTCAAAATAGATGGAAAATGAATGTAACAAAATAGTCGTGGATTAGTGGCATCAAAGGTGATTAAAGTTATAATGATTACCTGCTATGTGGTATTTTATAATTTTGGATGGAAAATGAATATTATAACATAATAGTTGTTGCTATTAGTCTTTATGCTGCTTGATTTTTCACTGATAGTGATTTAAACTTCAGGATGCTTGTGGTAGCTTAAAGAAAACAGAAGCAGAAACATCATGGGCAGAAAACTCTGAGCAACAAGAGAATTCTTCTGATTTAAGGGAGGGTAAACAAGACTCCAAAAACAATGTGCAGGGAAATGAGGCAATAGTAAATTCCAAGCCTGTGGAAGATAACACTGAGATTAGTAGTCCTGAAGATAAAATCTTGAAGAAACCAGACAAGATTCTTCAGTGTCCAAGATGCAACAGTTTGGACACCAAGTTTTGCTATTTCAACAACTACAATGTCAATCAACCTCGTCATTTCTGCAAGAACTGCCAAAGGTATTGGACCGCCGGCGGAACGATGAGGAATGTTCCGGTTGGTGCCGGGAGGCGGAAGCATAAGCACCTAGCCTCGCAATACCGGCACATTATAGTAACCTCTGGTGGAGTTCCAACCTCTAGGCTAGAAACCACAGACTCATCTGGTCACCAACATATCTCATGCCTTGAACCCTCAGCTGCTTTAACCTCTTCAACAGATAATGGGACTGTATTGAAATTTGGTCCAGACACCCCTTTGTGTGAATCAATGGAATCAATGCTTAATCTTAGGGACCAGAAAAGATGTGTTGACGCAAGTTCTATCAATTGTGCAGAATATGGAGATGAATCATCATCCTTATGTGGATCATCTGTGACCAGTGTTAGTACTCAATTAAATGAATCATCAGAACACAACACAACAAATTGGCTGAACTGTTATCCTGTTCCTCCTTGGGTTTTGCCTTGGAATCCAGGTTGGAACAATGTTGGTTCAATGGCATCAGTTCACCAGCCTTCAGCAGGCATGTGTAGTAGTCCGTATGGCACTACTGGTCCAAATCCAATGCAGTGGTGTCCAACACCAATGGTGGCAATTCCAGGCATTTGTTCACCACCAAGCATTCCTGTGCAATTTGTTCCACCACCATACTGGAGTGGAACACCAATGTGGGGTTCTGGAACTGGGGCAGTTTCAATAGGATCCAATCCCTGCCTTTCACCTTCTTCATCCACCAATAATAGCTGCTGCTCAGGCAATGGTTCCCCAACTCTTGGTAAACACACTAGAGATCCACTTTTCACTGATGAAGACAAGTCAGCTAAATGTGTTTTGATTCCAAAGGCCCCTAGAATTGATGCCCCAAATGAGGCCTCAAAAAGTCCTATTTGGGCTACATTAGCCACCATGCATGATAAGAAGCATTGTGTATCAAATGGTGACATTTTGACACAAATAGAATCCAAGGGAGAAGGCAAAGACACTGTGTTGGATGTGTCTCAAATCATGGAAGCCAACCCAGCAGCTATTTCTCGTGCTAATACATTCCAGGAGAGCATATAATGAGTTTCTAGCTTCAAATTTTCCACTGACATTCAATCAAATAAAAGTTATATGTATATTGCTGGATTTTATTTCTCATGCAGAAAATATGTTTACGCAGATAGCATTAGTTTGTGGAATTGATTGTGTAATTTTGTTTTAATTGTGTACGTAAATCTTTATTGAGCCTTGCTCCTTAGAAATGATGATTTTTGCCTTTGATACAATAATCGACAGTGATTACTTTACTGCATTACTCATTATTTAAGGGAGTGTTAGAATTGAAAGAATAGGATTGTGGTTACTGCATGTAGCCCCCGCCTATCTGGATTGAGATGCATGAATTCATGAGTTTTTTTAAGTTATGCCTAGTTTTATAAGGCACCTATGAGTTGGTTTTTTGACTTTGCTTCCTTTTCCAATTCAAGGAAATAGCACCATTGAATAAGTTTTTCAACAACTTTTTTACTATTTCGTAGGAAAGGTATAGGGGGAAAAATTCATGAAATTATGGTCTGTCACATTTGATCGTGTAGGAACTCTCTTTTACTCTGGTGAGGTCTTTATCTTTTTTCTTTTGGGGGAACACTACCCTACCTCCCTTTTATTTTTTTTGATTTGGCCAGACAGTCATAATTGGAAATGCTTTGAAGTGCAGTTCTAACCAGGCAAAGACTAGTAGTCTTTTTATTGCAACAAGTGCTTTTACTTTATCACTTTTTTCTATCTCTTTTGGTGCCATTAATCTTTTTTACTTGACTAAAGTTCGGATCTGTCTTAAAAGCCTTGTTTTGAGGCCCTGCTTTTCACGATGAAAAGATCACTTTTTATTAAACAATTAGATTGCGTGTGGAATATCTGCTTTTATGACTCATGTCATAAAGACCGGTTCAAATAGTCCATTTGATAAAAGAATTTCTTTTTAGTTTTATACACACACACACAAGTTGTAAATCCGCGTCAAATTCTGTTTCCTTCCTGGCTTAATATTTATAGTTTGTCATCACTTGAATTAAAAATAGAGATAAATTTAATACACTAATAATGTAATTGACATTTGATCATATATTATCACCGGTGATGAATCCAAACAATTTTGATAATGAGGGCAATAATCATACATCTATGTAGAAGTAAATTCATTTTACTATATCTTGTCATGTTATCTTATTTGAAGTTAGTTTGCGGTCAAACTCAATAGAACTGAGATCAAAAATCTATATTTAAAAAAATTAAAATTGTTGTGGGGGCCTATGCCTCCACCTCCATCTATGTGCATTCGTCCCTGATTGCAATATTATTAAAAATAGTTCAGTTTCACATTCATTATTTAAAAAGTTATACAAAATAGAATGATTTGATAAGAAGATGGTAATAGAAATTAAACTCTAAAAATATATAAGAAGTTAACAAACTTACAACTATGTATATATTATGTTTTGGGTGGTAAAATGTGAGTGATTGGATAAAGAATGGGTAGAATCTTCTATTGGTATGTATGGAATGAAAGTTTTCTGCTTGATCTTTGACTCACCATTTATGATTGTCATTTGAACAAAAAATATTTTAAAAAAATTTAGAAAACTTTTGGCAAATAATTTATAAAACATATGTAGTAATTTTCTAGGTGCTAAGCTCTTTAATTGTGCCATTTGTTTACTTTACGGGCTCATGTCAGAGAGGAGAAAGCTAGGATGTGGCAAGAATTGAGTGATCTAAAGGACTGAATCAGGGTGCCAATAATGTTTCTAGGCGACTTTAACAACGTCTTGAAACCAGAGGAAAGGAAAAAGGGGTATTACTCAAACGACGAGTTGTCATGATTTTAAACAGTGGGTTGACAAAATGGAATTAATTGATCTACTATTGGTGGGTAAGAAGTTTATGTGGTTTAGGGGGAAATCATGTAGTAGAATAGATAAGGAAATGGTGGAGGTGGAATGGGTAGAAGTATATAGAAATATAAAGATGAAAGGTTTGGATATAGGATTGTCAGATCACTAACCCATCTTAGTAGAAGATCCTAAAGTTGATTGGGGCCAAAACCTTTTAGGAATTTAGATGCTTGGTTTTCACATGAAGGATTTGGTAAATTAGTAAAGGAAGAGTAGAGGGTTCTAGAGGAAGGTCCTTTTCTAGAGAAACTCAGAGGACTAAGCAACCAATCAAATAGTGAAATAAGAAGGAATTAGGATGTATTGATAGAAATAGTATAGCTTTTGAGGAGGAAATAAACAATATAGATAGGATGGTGGAAGAGGAAGGGATAGATGAGACTTGGGAGGCTAGGAGGAAAGCACTTCAAAGTATGTTAGAAAGGTGGATTAATCAGAAGGATAGCTATTGGAAACAACCATCAAGGTTTGAAATGGCACAGTGTATGGATAGGAATACTAGGTATTTTCATGTAGTTGTAGCAACAAAAGGGAGGAGAAAAGCTATGTTGAGATTGAGGATAAACGAAGACATTAGCAACCCTCAAAGAATAAAAAATGAAATCCGAGGATTTTACAGAGGGTTGTATAAATTGGAAGCGGAACCATATTTGTCTTTCCAAGAGGGTTTGGTGAATAACATATTCGAGGATGAGGCTAAGGCCCTAGAAGTAAAAATATCAAGGGAGGAAATAAAAAATCTATATGGAAATGTGAACCATCTAAAGCCCTACGATTGGATGGGTTTAATTTGAATTTCATAAGCAAAATGTGGGATGTCGTTGGAGATGATTTTTGCAAGGCAGTGCAAGGTTTTATTGAAAATGGGGTGATGCCAAAAGGAGCAAACGTCACTTGGGTGACGCTAATTCCAAAGATTGAAGGAACTAAAGGAATTTAAACCCATGTGGAAGTTGAGGGAAATTAAAGAAAGTTAAACACTTTGAGAGATTAGAGTGAAACACAGGTGAGAAAGGAGAGTATTATGGTGTGATGGGTGGTATAATGATAAGTACGGTTGGTAATAATGTGTGGATGCATATACAATTGTTTTTTTACCTGCAATAAATATATGAAGTCTTCAATAAACAATGAGGACTATCAAGCCTCATGAAACCAACGCAATGGAGTTTTGGTTGGTGGAAACAACAATACAATGATGTTTTGTAACCATACTATGGCCAAGTTGAGATAAATACATGTGAGGATATGGAGAGAAACATTTGTGAGATAATGAGGAAACATATGTAAGGATTAGGAGATAAACACTTGAGAGACAATGAGGGAAGCACTTGTGAGGAGGGGAGTAGAGAACAAATGAGAATAGCATCAAATTCAAGAGATGATGGAACATTATAGAGGAACCGAAAATGATGTTTCAAAAAGTGTGTATAGGAGTCATTGGCCGAGGGGTATGGGGTGGGTGAAATAAGTATGTGTTTTTGTTGTGGTGGTGGTGTGTGTCATGCAAAAGTATGGGTGAGAACATGAATCGAAAGTGTTGTGATATGAGTAAAGCTTGTAAGATGATTGGTTACAAAAGTGGATTTATAGGGCATTTTGTGAGCAAGATCTTAAGATGGTAGATCTATGTTCCTTACATGCAGACTCTAGGGGATGTGCTAAAGAATGTTAGTTATCATATGGAGTTGATTGAGATGGTTTTATCTTAGTTGTTATATAAATATTCTATGTTGTATGTTTTTCAGCAAGCCTCCTATGATTGGTCTTGATGGCTATGCCGAAAGGACCAAGAGTGGGAATGATATCAATTATGAAAGTAGTTGCACTTGGCATCTATGATGGAAGTGATAATAGTGAAGTTGAAGCAAAATTGAAGACCTAGGGGTTTGTTTTGCCACAGACGGAGGGGATGGTACAAGTAAAGGAAGGGACTTCACATACACTGATGGAATCCAGTCAAAGGATTTCACAAGGAATTTTTGGGATGTTTGATAGGAAAGGACAAAGATTATTATTAAAGAAAAGGTAGAATGGTAGATTAGTAACCTGATATAGGTAATGGTAGAATGATTTTGAGTTAATACCTTTTAGATGTCTATAGAGTAGACAAATTCTATTGATTTGTGTACTTTGTGTCCAATTTCGATACTTGAGGTTGTGACTATCATTATCTATCTAAAAAGAAAAACCTTTACTTCACTAAACTAAAATGTTATTGGACCAAGTTTAGTTTATGAAAGGCCAATTGTACTTTTTGGGACAGTTTTGGATTATACTTCAAATTGTTCTAGCTTGGTCTAAAGTTAAATTTTAAAAATTGATATATATTTTTTAAAAATTAAGGATAAATTATAATCTCTTCATATTTTAATCAATCCATTATACATAGCATGCATTATTGTTACATTAGTATAATTTATCTTGAAATTTACACTGTAAAAATATAGCATTTTTGAAATTTTTATGATTTCAAAGATTTTACGACTTTATCATGCAAAATATCTAAATTTTTATGTATAACCTAAATATCAAGTTGATTTAGTCTGACTGAATCAGTTAAATTAACATTGGATTAGATTTTCGTGTCACAAAATTGGGCTAGGCACTAGCAGGCCTGACATGCAGTAAAGGCTCGTAGACTCTGGGTATAACATATCGTCTTCGACCAACAAAAATGTCATAACATAATGTAAGTTTTTATTAAAAACCGATAAGCTGACATAACATAGCTTGGGCATCTAGGTTGCAGGCTGAGGCTCACTACTAAGCATCGGATCAATGCTCATTAATAAACCAACACTTCCCATTTGACCCAAAAAAAAATAAAAATAAAACACTAATACTTCCCATTGTGATCTTGCTACCTGTGCCCCGCATGCTTACCACCTTTTCCAAACCAAAATGCTACAAGGCCAAAGTTTTCTTTTTCTTTTCCCAAAATGGTTTATGTGATAACTTTTGAGTAACTAAGTTGGTTTTAGCACAATATTTAATCCCATCACCATCATTTATTCTATCCAAAATTCTGGTTACATGCTGACTATGTAGTGCATGTTTGGATGTTTGGTCTGGAAAGCTGAGTTATTTTTTTTTTTTGTTTCAAAAAATAAATCTTGTTTGAGAGAATTTTATGTAAAATTTAAGCTGTTGTTTTATTTAGGAAAAAAAAAAAGTTGATTTTACTAAATAATCTAAAGCTAATTTTTTGGGCAAATAGTGGTTTGTACGGTACCTACAATGTTATGTTTTTACTAAATAGAACCTAAATATCAAATATTATATAATATAAACAATCATTGTATACTTATTTTAGTAATTTTACCATACAAAAGCAACTTTTTTCCATATTAACCAAATAAAACAGGTAATCATAATACCACTCTTCAATTGAAATATATATATCCAAATATAAATTGATTATCACATAAACAATTATAGGAAAAAAGCGATTATTGAAATAAGTTTAATTTTTCACCATTACAAACACACTCATAATATTGTTATTTTCTAAATCTATATGTAGTCATATCTGTATCTAATTACCACTGCCAAATTAGCATAGACAAAGCACATCAAAACAAAGACATTTCACACAGTACTGCTCACTGCTCAGCCTCCTCTTCAATATTGCTGATTGCAAATTAATTAATGAACAAATGAAGAAGAAGAAAAAAATTCAATGTGCCTTACACACGAATGAAACTAAATAAGTCCATTTTCTTTCTTTTTTTTTGAAAAAAAGAGAGAATGTCAAATTGGAAAAAAAAAAAAAAAAAAGAAGCTCTGATGCCAGCTACAATCTAGCTGCGTGTGTTGAAAACCCTACAATTCTTGCGAATTTCGCCTTCATTTCCAACCAGAGCTTCAATCTTCCCCATCTTTATCATCGCCTCCGCAAAACTCTTTTGAAACTTGTCACCATTAGATGCAAAACCAGACACAAAACCTCTTGTAGAACTGTCCAAGGCAAGTTGCTGATCAATCTGCAATATGCCCCTCTTGAGAAGAATTTGCTTGTAGAACCCATTATCAAAACGTAAAGGTGTCTTCAGGTCCAAAAACACACTTTGCTGGCCTCTTCCTGTTGAGTTGCACAGCTTGACAAGCTTAGCATCTAAGGCAGGGTCCATTGTAGGATCAGGTTTCCCTCTGAAGCTTGAGAGTCTTTCCTCAAAGAAACCGCAATGAGCATGACCAATTGTGTGTGCTCCCAAGAGGGTCACCGTTTCCTCTGTTGTCATGCCCTTCCTTGCAAACATTCTCGACACTGTCGGTAGAGGAATGTCGGGTCCTGGCAAACCAACTTCGCTGCTCTTGGAGACTAATCCGTCGCGCCTCCCTGTTGGGACATCGTATTTGGGTCCTCCGGATAAGGCCACGGCATCTCTGGTGGCTAGTGTTATGATGTCTGCACATGACACTGTTGATGGACATGCAGCTTCAAGGCTTTGCTTCACCTCATCAATAAGATCATTTCCCAAAATATCAGCATTCACACCTGCATCTTTCTCAGAGCTGTTGTTTGGGGTGGAGTCTATAAGTATGGATGCATCACAACCCTGCACAAGGATGAAAAGTGTTCAAGCTCAGTTGAAATATGCATCTAGTCCCTAACAATCTTCTTCTTTTAGTACTTATAAATATCACCATTTAACAGTGCAGTTTAATGGTGGAGATAAAAATATATATATATATATATTAGAAAAATGAGGGACTATAAAAAAGTTTAGAGTGACTAAAATTAAAATGATTTACACTTACTGGAAAAAAAATCTATTCAAACCTTATTTGAAAATAACTTTTATATGTGGGAGTTTGACGAGCTCAATTTTGAAACAGTGTAAAGTTTATTTCACTGCTACTCAATCAAATTTTTTTTTTTGAATAATATTTCAATCAGTGAGTACAAAACTCAATCATAGTGTTTGATGTATCAATGAATATAATTATAGTTCATATTTATTTTTAACATAATAATCCCATCTTCACGAGATAGAGACAAGTACATAAACCGTATGAGATTCTATTAAAATTTGTGATGCTCAATTCAGGTCCTTATATGTTTGTCTTTTCACTTGACATGACATAATCAGTGAAAGAAAACAAACATGATTTATTTCTTCTTCCTATTGTGCCTTACTCTTACAAAACAGTCGTGGAAATGCATGCGGAGCAAGGCTGCAGCTATGGACTTGTCACGGTTGAATCGGTTCTGCACCAATTGCTTCACAATGGACTCTGCTTTTGGGCAGGTCGAGCTGTAGAATCCAACCCGCAGGTCAGCAAATGCCAAGGGAAGTACAAAGAACAAGATGAAAAGAATTGATTGCTTCATTTCGGTTGTTTTGATTGAATCTTTGCTTACTTGGTTAGTAGTACTCTTCGACTTTTGAGTGCCTCTTCGAGATGGATTTGAATGCATATATATATAAAGAAAGAAGGAGTCAACGTTTGTGGAGGATATGCCGCCTAGTGACCATACACTAGCTTGTATAATATACAGCCAAAATTTAATGGACGAGATTCTCTAGGTGATTCAATTGAATTAAGGATACTCAAATTTGGACGTGTTTATTTATCTTTCATGAAAAGCTAATTAATCAGACAGCTCCGTAAGTGTTCACCACAAAATATTACATTATGCATGTCATGTACTTTTGTTGATTACTATCACAACGACATAGAGCATATAACATAGAGTAATTATGCTAGCTATTTATGTATTAAAAATGAAAACTGAACATGGGCACCACTTAAAAATATGAAAAAATATATATATTTGGTGGCAATGAGAGAAATTAATCCGTTATATATATCTCTATGTGATACTTATTTATTATATTTATTTTTTATATACAAATAATATCATTCTATAGCCCACCAAATAAATAAATAAATAATGTTGATCAAGACCTCTTTCTAGTGTGGCTCGTGTTTCGCCGACGTGGGCAGTGGTTGTAATACCCTGACTTCGATTTATCTAGTTTGTGCGTTAATTGTGATTAATTGAACTTAGTTGAATCTAATTAAGAATTAGCTTTCTTAAATAATTTAAACAATGAATAATTAATCTTTCTTAATTAATTTTAGCTTATTAGCAGTTTAAATATGTTTATTATACCATCCTAATAATTAATTCCATATGTTTAAGTCATATGGGAATTTATTATTCAATTGTTATGCTTTGACGTCATGATTTTTCAGTTTCAACATACAAAATAGGCAGAAAAATAAGGATAATAGTTTTTTTTTTTATTTAAAAATCAAACTAGAAGCTTAATATATACATATACAATTATATGTAATACTAATTTATAGCAAAACTAGCTAAGTAATAATAAACACATTCATCCAATCGCAAATCTAAAATAGTATATTGTAATAACAAATAACCAATTCCACGAATACTTAATAGCTACTAATTAAATATCATAAATAATAATTAATCTCCAGCTAACAATAGTCCAATAATCAATAAACTAAAATGCTAAAAAATTAAATAGGTCTAATCAACTTAATTATTATAAATCACACTAAATCCTAGCTATTCTTTAGGTACGTGCTCCTCTAAGAGAGCCTCACTAGCTTGCTCTTCATTTAGAGATGATATGAAAAAAGAAAAAAGGCGAGAGCTTGAAAGCTTCCAGAAAGATTAAATGCACACGTTAATTAGTGTCATCGAAATTATTTCTAACCACCTCGATCTACATAAAAAAAACACATGAGCATACTGATCAGTAGCTTGCCTTGGATAATTCTACAAAAGTTCATGTCTAGTTTTGCATCTAATGTGACAAGCTTCAGAAGAGTTTTGCGGATGCAATGATAAGGATGGGGACGATTGAAGTTCAGGTTGGGAATGAAGGCGAAATTCGCAAGAATTGCAGGGTCTTCAACACACGCAGTTAGAATGCTGGAGTGATTTATAGCTAGCGACTTCTAGAGAGAATTTCAGTGCAACATTTTAATTGTGGAGTCTCGTTCATTTGAAGGCACAACAACAACAACAAAAATTTCCCGTTATCGAGTAAATGTTTTGCTAACAACTATGTTGTACGGTGCCCATATTCATACAAGATATGAGTATAGGATAGGAAAATTTTGAAAAAAATGGACTATGGATATGCTTATATATCTATATATATAAACGGGAAGCCATAAAGTGGAGGTTATGCTAAGTGGCGAAAGATTAGAGATTTCTTCTAAGATACTCCGTATATGAACTTTTTATTATTAGAAAGATAATTTTCTATCTTTATTATAATTATCTTTTTTGAATTATATATTATTTGATTGGCTAGCCACTTAATTGACCAATCACAAATATCTCAACATTATATAATAATACTTTTTATTTAAAACAAAATAAAAATGTATTCAATCAACACTCAACAAATTTGATTTTTTTTTTTTTGTCATCTATGAGAAATACTTACTAAAATATTTACATTACCAAAGCTCTCTAATTAGTATTCTCTCATTATTTCTTACCCAAAATTTGAATTTCAAATTTTAATCGAATACATCATACACTAATCACAATCTATAATTAATTATACTAGTGAATTGATAGATACTTACGTGCTTATCAATTCATATTTTTTTTATTTTTATAACTTTTTTAATTTTTTAATTTATTTCATTTGTTTTTGTAACTTTTTCCAAATCTCTATGCATTAAAGATATTTTAGGAAATAAGAAGTTTATACACTAAGGAAACTATTATCTTTATATATAGTATAGATTAATTATTTATTTCTCACATGCCCATTGTACTACCTAAGAACGGTTCGTGCATCACCCAAGAACGACTCTTTCTTCCTTTCATATTGAGATTGACAAGCTTCCTAGCCCATATTCTTCCAGACGTCTTTTGTACTTCTTATTTTTATTTTCGCTCTTCCTACATCACCCAAGAACGGCTTATTCTCTCTTTCTTTTTTTATTTCTGTTGCTTGCTTAGTCTTCTACAAAAGACCCAATTTTCACTGTTACAATGGCTATTCATGGTGACTTGATGATGAACGGTGGTTTTTAGTGTTTGAGGGGAGGATGGTGATCCTCATATAGTATCATGTGGTTTTTCATTCTAATTGTGATTTCATATATTGAATTGGGTATACTTGAAGGATGGTTAAGGAATTACTTCTTTCATACTTTTCGATTGAGAGGCTTTGGTTTTGCTTAAGAAACTATGTTCTAATTTGCTTTGGCTGTTTGATTGGAAATATTTTTGTGTGCTATCCTTTTTAATCAATATATCATATCCTACTTGCTTTGTGATTTTACAAAGAATGCTATTTTAATTTTATTTAAATATGGTTTAGTTTTCAATGTTGCTGTGTATAACATGTTATTTTATTTGTGCTTTTGTTACTGATGTAGTGATCTTGTAGTGTCTATAGTATTCTTTCATTTTTGAATCTTTTGAGGACTCTGGACTTCTATATCAAGGCACGAACAACTTTGCCTTCTGAATTTTTTTTTAAAACTTTATCTATAATTATTAATCTACAAATTTAAGGACAAGATAGAGAATAAAATTCATATAGACTAAAAACTTGATTTTATCCCTAATCTGACGTGGTGCACAAGGTAATTGGCCTAGATAGTGATTCCTCCTACGGTAGTCAACTTGGTCTGCACATTGAAGATTGAATTCCTCCATTGCAATTTTTGGATATGTTGTCATCTTTCTTAGCAAATGTTATTCTTTCTCTATTAATAGGTTTCATTCCTAAGAGTCATTGCGTTTGATTTGTTTCAATGGTTTCCTATTCTAACATCGTTCCACTATAGTCAAAATTCTGATTTAGATTCAATTATGTAGTTTTAAAATTATGATTTTGGTAGCTCCAGTAAATCTGGAATTTATATAGCTCAACATAATGAGGATTGAAATAGCTTAAAAATGTGTGTGTTAGGCTCTTAGCTAGCATTTGTTTATTGTCTCCGAGATAGAAATACAGAGACACTGAAGACAGTAAAGATAGAGATATAAGTAATAAATATGTATAGGAGTATCATTCAAAGAAAAAATATATTAAATTTTTGTATTTTGATCCTATCTTCACTGTTCTCATATTTTGAAGATATAGAAATTTTGTGTTTATCTGTAATGGGGGACATAAATTTTTTCTATCATTTGTTTCTATCTCTACCACCAAACAAGTTTGTATCTCTAATATTTTTGTATTTTTGTCTCAAAAACAATAAACAAATGCTATCTTATAGTCCACTATTATTAAGGTGAGTCTAAATCAACTAAATTTATAGATAAAGATATTAAAGCATTCTGTCAGTGAATCTATGTGTTTTTTTTTAATTTATTATATATGTGATGAATTGGAATCGGTAAATGTGTCAATACTTGACAACTATATGTGTTGAATTGGAGCCTGTAGATATGTGTTAATACTAGAAAACTCAAGGTCAGCAAACTATATGTAAATACTTGACAACTATTCCACTTGGAGTCCGTACATACTCATAAATTATAATAGAACTATATATTTTTTTGGTGAGGCAATAGAACTAATTAATTGTGCACAAATGTTCCTTTTTTGTGACATAGAGCATTTTTTCCTCCTTACTTAAGGCTGAGTGATTTATCAAGTCAAAGAGATAACTAACAAATATTGCATTCACGGCCTTGTGGAATTGACTCAATTATCTTTGCCCTTCATGATGCAAGTTATGTATTTCTAGATGCTGTCA
Organism: Dalbergia cultrata; assembly: GCA_031216105.1. Lineage (NCBI taxonomy): Eukaryota > Viridiplantae > Streptophyta > Magnoliopsida > Fabales > Fabaceae > Dalbergia > Dalbergia cultrata. Next base: position 19,120,170 of record CM062353.1, on the reverse strand, counting down.
AGAATTTCAGATATTGTGGAATAAAGATTGGATCAAGTGTGTGCTTTGGACTCTTTTGTACTAAATTCATTTGACTTTGAGAGTACTTATGATACCCGAGGTACATGTGTCTCTAGACAAGTTCCATATGGTTCCAAGGTCCCCCGAGACCCACCCATATTGTCGCGAAGGCCTCATATGCTTAAAAAACTCTTAAATGTGCTGAATCTAGTATTACTGTCACTGCTATAACAGTCCAGGACCACTATAGCAATCACAGGGGGATTGGGGGCATTATAGACTACTATAGTAGTGTCCTGCATGAGAATATCGTACCAAAACAATATAGTTTTGCTAAATGACTCCCTTTTCCCCTATAAAACACTCTCCACTAGTGAAACACACCCTAAACCCGAAAACCCTCACCCCCCAAACATATTTTCTCTCTTCCTCTCTCAATCTAAGCCCAAATCCTTCTTCTCCAAGATCAAAGGTAAAGGATTATGGTTAGTTTATGTGGGATTTCTCCATGTTCTTCCTCCTCCATGTTATGGGTTGCTTTGTTTCTCATTGTTGTCAAGTTAAGGGCGCTCCCTAATATTGTTAGAGTAAATCTAGGGTTATTTAGATATACCCATAGATTATTTATGAGTCTATATTGTTCTATGGCAGTTGTTGGTGTCATTCCAAGTTTCCAAGGTCAAGTTGGTGGTGCCCACATATTCCCGATCTCAAATGGTGAATGGATTCAAACTTATGACCTTATTTTAGTCATTTTGATTATGTGTTGATGCATCATGATTGTTAAACATGTTGTTAGAGATGAAAACAAGATATAGATATGATTTTACAAGTTATGCAAAGCTAGCAAAAATTATAATTTCTGAATATAGTATGAAAATTTGTTTTAGAAAACCATGGGACCATTATTGCTAGGTCGTATGCTATGAAAATGTTTTAAGTTCTCATGAAAAGTTTTATTAGAAAATATGTATGGTATTAGCAAGTTTGTCATTTTATTATCAAACATGTATCTACAAGTTTATGACACAGCTTTATGAATAAATATGTTATATGATTTCCAAGTTATTGATTATAAACCCCAGTGTTTGAATTATGATTTTAGAGTTATCAAGTGTATCGAAAAATATGTTAGTTAAGATATGAATTCAGAATTTTAGTTTTATGGTACCAAGAGGTACATAATTCAATATGATTTATAGTAACTGCCAGATACATATTCTGTGGGCTTGAAATTGGAATGTCTACAAGCAGTGATCCCTTGGGCTCAATTTTCACAGCCACAGTTATACTAAAGTCAGATTGTTAGAGCTATGTGAATCTAGAATTCTCATAGTACTAAAAATTTAGGGGCTCTTGTTTGCTAGGGACTGAGTATCCACCCTTTCAGTTTTGGTCATGATTATATATATATAGACTTCATGACTTCAGTAGTAGAGAAAGTACATGATAGAGTTTTAAACTCGGAGAAGAACCCATAACAGAGTTTTAAAGAAATGATTAATTTTTATAATTTAGAGAATAGACGGTGGTTATAGAAAAACAAACAGTGAATTAACGATAGGGAAAAACGGTCGTTAACATTGGTACTAAGTTGTCCTTAGAGGCAATCTTATAGAGTAGAGATGAAATCTAGTTAGGAGTTCGATTTAGGTCTTTAAGGGATCACAATGCAGTAAATCTGTTATGTCATGGTTGCCATGCATAATCGGAATATATATTATCATGAAATTCATAACTAGAGGTCCATGTTTCTCTATTAGAGTATTGTTATTATGTTTTTAGGAATTATTGATGCTTTTCAAGGAATATTTAATTTAAAAGCTATTATATATATGTATGAAAAATGATTTCTTGTTAAAGTAAGAATTTAGAGATATTTTGTATGAGTTTATAAATACAAAGATATCTTTTCTATATAGTTATGCATATGAATATCAAATGGTGTACGATTGCTGCATGTATATTATATATTGTATATTCTTTGATCGTCCTATGTGGGTGATGGGTGAGAGCTCACTCACTAAGTCCGTTGATTCACCCCTTTCCTTTCCTCCTCATAGTTGCAGGAACAGATGTTGCTTAGCCCCTATCGGTAGATGCGGTTGTTCTCAGTGGTAAGTCTTACTTTGGAGTAAGGCTTAGTTTATAATTTTGTTAGAATTCGACTACTCCAATAGATGTGCAAATATGATTCTAACCACACATGTATTTGGATATATTATAGTATCTTCAGAGATTAAGTATGTAATTGAATTTTTAATTGTGGTTAGACATTTATGTGATGAACTTGATATGTATTTGTAATTCAGTTTTCAAATGTCGTGGATTTTCAAGTTTAAGATTAATTCTTTGTGCTAAGCAATTATGATTTCTAGATCAGCGGGTTTGGTTAAGAGTTTTCAGAGATTAAATTATTGAACACTTTCAGTTTATGAAATTAAGCATTATGTTTTAATTAGAGAAAAATGCTAAAGATTCAAAGAGATTATATTTTAATTATTATATCATGATAAATTTAAGCATTTAGAGAGACTCAAACGTGACGAGATTTACGTGGGGATGAGATTCTTCACATGCTAATTACGTTCCCAATTGTGACAATACTATTGTTTATTTTCATTATCTTTTCTTTATTGTAAGGTGTCAACTTTGTTGAGAATCATTTGTGATTCTTCCTAAGCAAATAGGTACATATATATATATATATATATATATATATTCTAAGTCTTTGTGATTTCATCTTTAGCTATTGACAACAGCTATTAGAAAAGAATTATACTTTACTGACATGGGAGAGCGCAGCATGGGGAGGAAATTGAAATAGCTTAAATGGTTCAAGATTTCACCCCACAAGACCATTGCAATCCATCTTACAAGTTTACAAGACGGGAAGTGTAACTAGTTCTTAGTATTCATTAGAACTTAATTATACTTTATTTTGTCAAAATCGTAGAACATTCATACTGATGTGCTCTATTGTGTTATATTTTATTTGATACTGAATTTTTTTTATTGCTTTTATTTGGAGTTAGATATATATTATGACAAGTCCACTAAAAAAATGATGGCAAGCATGAAGAAATTATGAAGGAATTGTATTCTAGAGCGCTCGCCGATGGTGAAATTTACCAAGCTAATTATGATGGGCTTTATTGTGTCAAATATGAGAAATACAATGTGGTAGTTTGGATTTTATATTTGCTCTGTATTTTTAAGGGTCTAATTATGTCATATGGAAGAAGCCCGTCTTTAATTGATGTTGCCTTCCTTTAGGTTTGCCATCTTAATTTCACCTTTTAAGGATGTATTGCTATCCGATGCACGATGAGAAGGAACTGCTTGGTAACAATTGTTGTCCAGTGCACCTAAAGCCATGTGTTTAAGCTATTTCTTTGCACTTACAAAATAACAGAAGTTAATAGAGGAAACTTTGAATAAAAACCTTTCCGTTTAAACGAGGGAAGGTAACGGAGGGTTTCTTTTTCTCTTTTCATCATTTAATATAGGTTCCATCAATCTGTTGCATATTTAGTGTCCTCCCTCGTTATCTATATAAAATTTTTTAAATTCATTTAATTGCATTCACAGGAAGTACTTTAAGAAAATATTCAAAATAGAGACGAATATGATTCTAGGCTTGGCACAGATAGAGTAGAACAGATAAATGTTCCTTCTCAACTACTGGAGTTCGAGGTAATGAGCATTGGTCTTGGCAATGGTCTTGATTTAGTTAATTTGTATAAAAAAAACATTATATAGTATCCCATTTTATATTTTCTATATAACAATTCATTTTATTTTATATTAACTGATTTGGTCCCTTCTTCCAAATTTTTGGCTCCACCACTAACTTCATATCTTAAAGAAATTACATTTACGAAAAGAGATAATATGAAAATGTCAATTCCGTGTTTTCAACATTTTTTTTAGAAATTATTTTTGATGCACGGACAATGTAAAATAAAACTCTAGTATCCAATTAAATCTCCTTTTGCACTTGCATAGCTTTTCAAGTAATGATATATCATATTTATTGATGTGACATTAATAATTAACCGAGCATATAAAATTCTTTTACACCCAGACTAAATGTGTTCAAATTGAATCCTTTTCTTTAGTTTGTAACGTGGTAAAAATGATTTCAAATGAAAACATGGTTATACTGATACGACAGAAAGTATAAGAAATTTCTTTTGTCTTACGTTTATTCTATGTGCCTAGTTTGAAGTTCAAATCAAGGAAGAGAAACCCAAACTGAGAGTCGAAGTGGTCAGGGCTTTGGTTTAAAGGTTTAGTGGTTTAACCATATTCAATCAATTCAACTCGAATATAATAAAATATATATTTACATAAATATATATTCATATAAATATTTATAAAATTCTAACTTTTTATTTGATAAATTAAAGATAAAATATTTTATTAATATTATTACAGTAAAAACTTTTACTATAAAATTAAAAAACTATTGAACATTTTGTTTTTAGGTTAAAAAAAATTAGTTTATCAAGGAAGCAAGAAATAAAGTATCAGGCACATCACGTTAAAAATTCAACGTTCTAATCACAAAAAATTTGACCTACAAGCATCAGGATAAAATGATCCCTTCAACAAGTGTTGGTAATTTTCTAACTACACCCCAAAAATTAAACAAAAAAAAAGCATTAAATCAATGGATAAGGCACATCAATCCATTAACACGCTGCCACGAAACTCTTTTAAACACCATACATACATAAGTCACAAACATATTACGTAAACAAGTGACTAACTGCTTCGTCCTCTCTCTCTCTCGACTTCGTCCTCTTCCTTTTCTCTTCATTTCAGATTTAGATTTTTCCATTTCATCTCATGGATCCTATGAGCGTGGGGGGTAACACACCCCTCTCCACCATGGACCTAGAGATCCGTGACCTCAGAGAAGGAGAAGCACCGCGAGACAGTCGATTGAGTTTTGGCCCATTTTTTCAGTTGTTAACCAGTTTTTTGTTACAGCGATTTTGGGTCCTTGATCAAACTGGACAAGGGTTCAAATTTCGAGAATCATTGCTAATTCCGTAGAAAATCATTGCTAATTCTGTTTACTTTTAGATTTAATTTTCCTTTTTCAACTCGTGTTTTTATTATTAGCATTTTGTAAATAATAGAGTTAAAAACATCAAATGAGAAATGAAATGAGATTTTATTCTTTTCAATATTTTCTTTATAAAATCTTATAATAAAAAGATATAGAAAATGAAAATAGAAATTCCTTAATTTCTATCTGTCTACCGCTATAAATTGAAAAAAGCATCAAAATCATATTCAACAATTATCATAATAAAAAATTAATTTAATTTTTATATATTAAAAATATAAAATTTAATGATATAAGAAATTTACACATCATTTAATTATATATAGTTAATTTAAAAAATAGTTAAATTTTATATTTGTTATTTAATAAATTATATAAATTAGAGCATTTAATTGGATAATAAGGAATCATTGTCATATAAAAAATGGCAGATACTTAAATGAGGCTGTGAAAATAGTTTCATGGATGAAGCTTTTACGTGGAGCTTGTTTATTAGTGGCACCTATTATGCTTACTGTGTCGGGCGTGTTTTGTTATACATCCTATACAATTTGGTGCATCATACACCCAACTATATTATTTTATTTAAAAGTAAAAAATAATCATCATGTCCCTCTAAAACCTACCTCCCTCCCTCCTCCACCCTAACATCCCTTCCTCCGTCCTTTCTCTTCCCCTCATATGTAGCTCTAGGTTTTTTCCAATTTCATCCTTAAATGAGCTATGCGGTTTCAATGGATGTTGCTGGAATGTGGTCTCTTATTATCTTTACCTTTTTCCATTTCAATCGGAGTGAAGGGACTGTTGTTGAAAATAATGTGAGTAGTTTGGAAAGGAATTTGCCGGTGAAGAATTTGTACTGAGTTTTGATTTTAACTTTGAACATTTGATTTCAACTGTTTCGCGTCTGGAATGGAAGGTTTTAAAGACAGCCGTGGAGTACAACATTCCACTTCGAATGGCTTGGTGCTAACAAGGGATCTACTTCGTTTTCCATTGAAGTGAAGGGGAATGTTGTACACTGTAACGTTGCCATGGAGGAGAGGGTGCATGATGCACCAAATTTTATAGGATGTACAATAAACCATGCCTGACACATTAAAGATTAAACACAAGAGATGTACATGTCATTAATTCACAAGCTCCGCGTGAACTATTTTGGCAGAAGTATGCCATTGGAGTAGTTTTCAGGGAACGGTCCAAACAATTGACACAGTGCACGTACACTTCACCATCCCCCTCGCGTCCCGCGCTTCCCTCGCGTCCCGCGCTCCAGCATAACCAAATAATTGGTTCGTAGAAAATGTATGAGAAGTAAGCTTAATTAATATAAGAGAAAAATTATTTCCACTCAGTGGCGTATCATATTAATATATGCATATTTATCACTAGATAGGATACAAATTTAATTTAGTTTGAAATTTACATATTCTCTAATAATAAATAATAGTATATCAGTACAGTATTATATGAAGTGTGAATATATAAATAATATTATTTCTAACGTAACTGGATGGTACTTGTGCACTGTAGAGAAATATAATTTTCAAAATTTGCCTTAATTTTGACCAAAAAAGAAATTCTCCTTAATTTAAAGTTATTTAAGTTTCTTGATATTTTTATTTATAATATATTTAATAAATTACATATATTTATATACACTTATAACTTTTGAGTAAAAGCTTATACAAATAGTTTTTATGAAAAGTTGTTATTTTTAATTGAAAAATCACTTAGTTGTATGTCTTATTGGAGATTTGCACAAACTAAATCATGTTTTAAGATTTTTTTTAGTATGTAATTTATCGTCAATATTAAAAACTTACATAAATATTCAACTATGTATTATCATGCCAATAAATAATTAGATTTAACTACTTATATAAATATTCAATTTTGAAAGTCTTATAAATATGAAGCATATAAGCATTTTTGTTAAACATTCTAAAAATACAAGAAAATTTTTTAATTCACCTAAATTTGAGTTTGTAGATTAAAAATAGAATTTATTTTATATGCACCATGGATTGGAAAAAATGAAAAATTCTACACACATTTAATAACATAAGATTCTATCAACTTTTACAAATAAAAAAATATAATTAAATGACAATATGAAATTCATTTATATCGTCATGGCATTAAGGTTAATCTCTTTGATGGCAAAATCTACTTTTAAACATTCGTCAATGTCTGATTTTTGGTTTTCAGTTTTTTTATATAAAAAGGGTAGTTATAAATATTTCAAATTTAAATTTGATTTTATAGGAATTTATAATAATGTATTCAATTAATAATTAAGAATATTGTAGATAGAGAAGAAAGAGAAAGTGGAGTGATTTTAGAGAAAAAAATATTTACTTTTTGTATATAGATGGGTAGGTATAAATTTTTTAAATTTAAATTTGATTGTTGGCAGAGAAAAAAGAGAAAGTAGAGTAATTTAGGGAGCCGAATGATTTTAGGCTTCATATAATAATTTTTTTGGGATTATGTGAATTTTGTGTAATCAATAAGATGTAATTATTTTACCATATCTATTTTATTGTTGATATTTATAATAATATCTATAATTATTGAATTGATTGAAATATCGAATGACTAAAGATCCTAATTTAACGGGAGATGTTGTTGAAATTTTATTAAACTTTTTTTAGGAACAAAAGATTAAATAAAAGTAATTGTATTAAACAAGTTTAAAGCCAATTGAATTTGTTTGAAATTAATAATTTAAATAACACAAAGACCAATTGAATATGTTTTAAAGATAAATTAAAAGAAATATATGACAATGAAAGCTTCTAATGTAAGGGGAGATATTATCGAAATTTTCCTAAAATTATTTTAGGAAAAAAATTTAAATAAAAGTAACCATATTAAAAAAAAGCTTAAAAGCCAATTGAATTTGTTTGAAAGCAATAATATAAATAAAACTTAAAGACCAATTGAATGCGTTTTAAAGACTATTTAAAAGAAATATATGACGATAAAAGCTCCTAATTTAAGGCAGATGCTGTCAAAATTTTATTAAAATTTTTTTCAAAATAAAAGGTTAAATAAAAGTAACTGTATTAAAAACATTGTAAAAATAATATAAATAAAACTTAAAGATCAATTGAATATGTTCTAAAGACCAATTAAAAGAAATATCTTACAATGGAAGGTCCTAATTTAAGGAGAGATACTATCAAAATTTTGTTAAAATATTTTTAGGAATAAAAGATTAAACAAAAGTAACTGTATCAAAAAAAAAATTAAAAGCCAATTGAATGTGTTTGAAAGTGATAATATAAATATAAAGACTAATTGAATATATTTTAAAGACCAATTAAAAGAAGTATCTGACAGTAGAAAATCCTAATTTAAGGGAAGATGTAATCAAAATATTTGTTAAGGGAATAAGAATAAAAATAGTTGTACTAAAAATTTAAATAGCAATTGAATTTGTATTTGAAAGTAATAATTTGACGTCTTTACAAAATTGTAAGGTGTAGGGTTAATCACTAGCGCAATGTTACATTCAAATTACTCATAGATGTTTGATAGATTGCATCCTAATAGAGAGGGGAATAAGTCGAAATTTTATAGTGATGTTGAAGAATGTATGAGTGTGACATGTCAAACACAACATGCTAGACAAGTCTATTATATGTCTTATCCTTGGAAAAGTAAGTCACAATGGAGGGATGTGAACAAGACAAAATCTAGACATATGATTGAAATAGAGGAAGATATTGGTGAAAATACTTATCAAGTGGACAATCCACCCCTTTCAAGAGCACAAATTGATGCAGACAATCCTGAAAACCCTTTTCCATTGACTATTGGAGAAGTTAACATAATTGCATGCACAAGTAACCACCTAATGAGAAATCATGACGATAAAATAAGTGATAGTAGTGTTGATGATTCGGATAATGATTAACAACAAAGTGATGATGAAAATAGCCTTGAAGTTTCAGATTAACTAAGGTATTCAATATTATATATAATATTATTATGAAATTATTTTGATTTAATTTATGCTTTTTTGTGGACTTTGTAATCGTTTCAGTGTCACGACCCAAAAATCGTGACCGGCACATAAGGGATATTGTCCCTTATGGAAGCCTTCTAGAATTAATTTCATGAAATCATGTATATTAAATTACTAAATTAATGCTCAAAATAAATTATAAATAAATAAATTCCTCAAGATTTCTTGAAAACTTTACTAATAAAATAAATAAAGTATTTAATTAATCTAAATGTTCCAAAAGCTATAACTAAAATAAATAATCTTAAACTGTGTCCCTTACATAAAATATAATTATGATAAAATAACATAATTTTAAAATAATCATACATGCTAAATGATGTCCGAGGACTCTGCCTGCGCACTATTGGAGCACTCTATTCTAACATGATCCTAATTTAAACTTCACTACAAAGTGAATCTCACCAATAGAACAGCTACAAAGCTATTGAGACTGCGTCTGAATGATAACTGGATCTGCAACTGTAACTGTAAGGGGGAGGAAAAAGAGAGGGGTGAACTCGTCAAAACTTAGTGAGTGAGCCTCCATTCACAACCCACATAGGACAACAATAAAATACATAATATATACATGCAGTTGCTATAAAATACTTTATATATTTAGATACATATAACTTAACTGAAAAATAATTTATCTATAATCATCACAATAACTAGTAGAGAAATAGTACTTATTCTGTATACAAATATCTGAGCTGTGAATAGCTAAATCTGAGCCAATGGCTAATCTGATGGGCACCTAACTAGGTCCCATAATGGACACCTCACTAGGTTCCTTACTGAGGGTGAGCTAGTCCTCTGGCGGACCACTTGGTACCAAGGTTAACGATCAATCCTGCAGTCGTTAACTCGCTGATCTGTTTCTCACTAATTATAAAAAAAATAATAACTTGCAATTAAACTGGATAAATCTGAAAGCTCTGAATTCATATCATTCTAACAATCTGACTTTAGCATAACTGAGGTTCTAAAATCATACCCAAGGGATCACCAGTTTGTAGACATAATGATTCCAAAAGCCAACAGAGTATGTATCTGACAATTGTTATATTCTAACAATCTAACTTTAGCATAACTGAGGTTCTAAAATCATGCACAAGGGATCACCAGCTTGTAGACATAGTGATTTCAGAAGCTGACAGAGTATGTATCTGACAATTGTTATGAATCATATTTTAATCAACACTTTCAATAAATCATGTCTAATGTTCTAAAATATTTGTAGGAAATCCATAGTCTGAAAAATATGATAATAATTATTTTTGCCGTAAACATTAAACTAAGGTCTCATAATTTCATAAATTGAGAAAAAAATATTCTATAACATGCAAGGTATCAAATATGGTCCCATGAGCTTTCTAAAATACAGTTTTCATGATAACTCTGATAAATAATAATTTTTCTGAAAATTGACATAATCTGTGAAAGCATATATCTGGCATAAATCATTCTAGAATTTTATAAACAATTTATACGATGCTGAAAAATATTAATAATGACCAAAGTATGGTCATGAGCTTAAACCCACTCACCGTTCGTTGCCGGGAGTGTCTGACCACTGCCTACATGATACTGGGGAATTGGAATGACACTCTTAACTGCCATGAAATTATAGACAAGAATTAGGAATGACTTGGAATTGAATGAGAAGAGAAAACTATACCATAATAATCTAAAGATTTGCTAAACTCATAACCATATAAGGATAGGGGTGAGAGCACTTACCGGAAGAGATTAATCAAAGAGGATTGAGAGAAATTGCGTCTTTCTCTCTAGGGAAAAATCCTTGGGCGGTTAGAGTTCTTAAACTTCTTTTGGGAGGACCATAATGTGCCAAATATATAGCAAGAGGTGAAAGATAATAGTAACAAATTTTATTTTCTTTATTTTATTTCTATTTTTAATTTTTTTTCTTTTTATTTTTCGTTTTAACCTTTTGTAAGTATTTAACTTCCACTATGGTTAGAATTTGACCTCAAGGCTAGAAATAACACTTATAGATAATTCTGTTAGCTTTCTAACGCCACAAAAATCGCGTTAATCGGACATCTACAACTCAAGATATTTGCAAATACTGAACAGATGTCATACTTTGACAGCATAAGGATAAGATTATATTAAAGGTCTTATATAAATATATTCTAATTAACTGTCTGGTATAGGCAACAATGAGATAAGGATAATATCTAGATTAAATCTAATCATACATTTTGTAACTACTTGGATAATTCAAATTTAAACTACTTTAACATATCTCTTAATTATCTTTTGTATCACGGATATATATATATATATATATATATATTGAAATAAAAAGCTAATAAGATTTTCAAAATAAATAACATATATCGTGGTGTATTCACACTATATTCTTGTTTATATTTTAACATAATAATAATAATAATAATAATCATAACAACAATGATGATGACAACAAAAATAATAATAATAATAATAATAATTTACATGACAAACAAACATGACAAACAAATTTTGCAGTCAACTCTAATAATTAAAAAGTTCCTAAAAATATCTAATAATTATCTATAATATGTAACAATTCATATTTATAATACATTTTAAATACAAATAATTTCTAATATCTTCAAATAAATATCATTATTATGAAAGTTATATCTGTGAAATATTCCATACACACACACACACACACACACACACACACTAATAATCAAATCCTTATAGACTAACTACAATATCTGATAAAAGGAATGAACTAATATCACAACTGAAACTTTATATTATATTATATTTTATATATATATATATATATATATATATATATATATATATATATATATATATATATATATATATTCTCAAATCTTAATTGACATTTACACCATAAATATAAATAGTAAATATCTAAATAAATCTTAATGTGACCTTAATAATTATACTAAAATCAATTTTTAAAGAGCATATATGAAAAAGGGAAATATAGTATATTTCATCTCTTGTAATTCCAACAAAATATATAATATATAATACTGATACAAATATAAATATCAACAATAATTATAAGCAATATTAAATCTACTAGATTTGATAAGATAATATTTTCAAGGTTAAAAAAAATAAAATACGATAACGCAAACTGAATATCATATTATATAAAAAGATTAAAAATCAAATTCAAATAAAAACAAGACATTGATATAGAAAAGGTTTGATACACAACATTATTATTATTATTATTATTTGGGATTGATATTTTTCTTTTAAAATTTAGATATTACATGGTTTGCTATTTCACATAAATTTAAAATAGAGATTTATATTTATTCATTATTTGATTTATTTATTTTATATATAACCTTTTTTTTCCTATTTATTTTTTTTAAGTATTTAAATATCTTTAGAGTTTTATTCAACCATTCTTATGTTTAGGCATATCATTTCTAAAGGCATCCAATTTCGGGATATTACATTCAGTATGACTGGTAAAGGTAGAGTCAAACCACGGATGGTTAGTTTATCCACCACCACCTCCTTCGCCACCGCCCCTCCCACTACTGAGCTTCCCACCACCTACATCACCCTCTTCCACTACCCCCACTTCAGTCCCTGCCACCACCTCCTTCCTTTATGATATTGCTCACTCTTGGATATGCTGGCCCCCCACCTCCTCTATGTTCACATTCACAGCCCATCCATATCAGTGACCCTTCCCTAGCCCTATCATTGGCCCAACTCCCAACCTCATATTTGATCAGACTCCTACTTCCTCGGGTGGGCCACAGGCATGAGATGCAGATAGGTGGCCCCTTGACCCAAATGGAGGGCCACATGGACTTGTCGGTAAATCGCTATGCCAGATTAGGTCAGATGGTAAGGATAGGTAAGTTTGAACATGGTTTTTATTACATTCTAATTTTACATTGCTTATGATATTTAAGATTTTTTTTATTTTTTATTTATTTTATATATGTAACAATTTTGATATGTTTGCTGAGGGTCATCACAGGATCATGGATGTTATACAGAGTCGGTATAACCAACCATGGCCCCACTTAGACTTGTTAGCTCCATAACCCTTCAGAATCACTAAAGAAATATGTTTTGAGTGATGAAATAACAAATTTCAAGAAAAATATTTTGAAGAATGACTAATGGTTTCTTAAGTTTCTTGATATAGTAAACAGGTACTTAGTATGCATAATATGTTCTTAAAGCATAAATAATTTCACTTTACATGTGCAAACATGATTTATCTTATAAAAAGAGATAAAGACTTAATGGAAGTGAATATTATAACGTGAAATAAACGTATATGTGCCTAATGGATTGAAGAAATCTATAGTGAAATAGTGCACTTCACAGGAAAAAGAGGGAAATTCAAAATTTAAATTTACAAGTCAAAACCAATCAAATATTGACGCATCATCTCGTCTACCTACTTGGTCAACCACTCCAACTTCTAGAAGGAAATGTTTAAAAACCTCGTTTAGAAAGTAAAAAGTAGTTTCTGAATGTAGCTCAGAAACCTTTATTGCATAACAGCTTCTAGAACAACTCTGACAAAGTAACTTGCTACTCCTCTGGATAGCTTTTCCAAGACACAAATAGATGATCAACATGTGTCACTTGGATAACTAGTTAAGGGCAACAGTCATAAATGAAGACCATCTATAAATAGAGATGTTGGGCTTTCAAAGACGTAGATCTAGTTTTTCATACAAGTGTTGAAACATTGTAAAACTTGCTCCTCATCTGTAAAGTTCATTACTTACGTGTAATCAGTTCAGTGTCTGTAAAATCTTCTTTCTACGTTCTCAATAGATCATATGTTCTTCCAAGGAATAATCTTATAAAGAAGTCATTCAAGTTTTTCCTAGGTCTGTTATTGTATATCTTAAGGAAACTTGAATATAGGTTAGTTTGAGTGGCAACCCAAACACGAACTTTTATATTCTTAATCCAGTAGTGATCGTGTGGTTCAGTTTGGAGCAACTAGTCAAAGACTGCTTGCAAAGTGACAGTAAGGTTGTTTTACTGGCCACGGTTTAGCATAGATAGGTTGGTTAAATACTTCTCAGTTCAGCTTGGAGTTGGTTTGTGACAACAGGGGTTGTCTACTGGTCACGATTTAGCTGGGAGAGATTGATTAAAGACTACTCGATTCAACTTTGAGAGATTGCGAATAACTACTTGGTTTGTAACAATAGCGGTTGCTACTGGTCATATGTGAGAGGTTGGGAAGACTATTATAAAGATTATCTGGTTCTTTCTCTGGTTTAAGAAAGGAATAGTGGAACTTAACAGTTGTTGAAAAAGTTTGATCGAATCAGTATAAAATTTATTGTGCAATATATCTCTTTCTCTCTTAAATTTTTTTTTTTATTATTTTAGATGCTCTGTGTTTCTTTATATATGTACTCCTTTAAATATCCTCTTGTGTGTGATTATCATATTTTTCTGAAGTTCAAAAAGTAACTTTTAGAAACATCTAACACTATTTTCATTGCACTACAAGTTAAACCCTTGATAGTACGTTATTTAAGCTTTCAGAAAGTTGAAGGAAAAAGAAAAGTGAAACACGATTAGACCCCGCTTCTCGTATGCTTTTTGACTTGCAAGATTGACATCCTGTGAGATGTCAAGGTGTTGCGGTAGAAGTTAATTCTATGATTTATTCGCTTTTGTTAAAATATATATTTATTTTATTTAATTATATGCTTGTATATAATACTTATGTGTTGTGAATTTGTGTATGCAAAAGAACTTCTACATTTTGCCCGAGCATGAGCCTGCAGTTAAGAAGGCTTGGAGGATTAGGTCTTCTAAGCGACTACAGGATATATTTCATGATGTCTGTAAGGGACACATGAACAGCTTGTAGTTGAATGATGTCACCCTCAATGAGTTGCGGTGTTACTAGGCTAGCGACCCAACTTTCAAGGATAGGTCAGATAAAGGAAAGACAAATTGAGCCTCACAAAAAGGCAAGTCAGTGCACACGGATGAGTTGAGTACCTAGGAAATGACCTGGAAAGCGTCTGGTAATTCTTGAACATTTTTACATTTAATAATAACATTTATTACATTTGAATTGTGGCAAATACTATATTTTTATGATATTATTGTGCTTATTTGTGCAGTCAAGAGAGTTAAGCCACCCTTTGACCTAGGAAGAGCTATTTCGGGAGACCCACACCCGAAAAGATGTAACATCCTAATAATTAATCCCATATGCTTAAATCATATTAGAATTTATTATTGGATTATTACTCTTTGACGTCATGATTTTCCAATACCAAAATATAATATAGCCAAATAGAATATGGTAATAATATTTCTTTATTTTTAAAAAATAAACTAGAAGCCTAAAGCATACATAATTATATGTAATACTAATTTATAGCGGAAATAGCTAAGGAATAATAAACACATTATTCATCCAATCATAAGTGTAAAATAATATATTGCAATAACAGGTAAATAACTCTAACAAGTATGTAGTCGCTATAATATAAATAACATGAACAATAATAAGTTTCCAGCTAACAATAATCCAGATATCAATAAACTGAAACACTGATTAATTAAATAGGTCTAATCAACTAAGTATCATAAGTAGAACTAAATCCTATCTACTCTGCAGGTATATACTCCTGCTCGAGGGTGTCACTAGCCTGCTCCACATAGAGAGATGACATAGGAAAAAAAAAGAAAGGGGTGAGAACTCGAAAGATCCTAGTAAGGGTAAATGCACACATTAATAAGTGTCATCGAAATTATTTCTAGCAACCTCAATTTATTTTTTAAAAGCATGAACATACAATAAGATTCAATTAATAAGTTCCAAAAATCTTTACCCAAGGTGGTCATGTCTTTTAATATAATCTTTTTATCATGGATGCAATCTAACATTTACATGTTTGCATGATAATGTAGTTAGTATCTAAATACATGAAATTCACACAGATTAACATAAGACAATTAGTGCAATCTTTTTTAGTCTGTTTCTTAATACATCTCTTTCTTTATACATCTAGTTTATCCAATCAATGAGGTAATGAGCTCGCACCAATAGTCGATCATCATCGACAACTAAAGTGGGGATAAACATGGTGTTCAAATATAAGGGATCACCTTTCTATCGAGGACCATTTCCAATTCAGTGGGGATTGAGTCCAACATTTTTAACATTTATATCACATTAATTCTTTATCAGTGGAGATAAAGTAGGTAAACAGTGGGGATTATCTCTACTTGACGGAGGATCCAAATTACTACTATAACTCATTCACAACATAATAAGCAGTTTAAGTTCCATCAAAGTATAATAAAAACAAAATGCTATTAGAACATACCAACACAGTTCAAAGGCAAGCATATCAATGCAAAATTAAAAGAACTAACAACGAACAAGAATAAGTTAACACACAACTATTGCAACGTAAAATGTTTTCCTTTTACATAACTATTGCAATTGCAACAAGCAATAATAATAATAATAATAATAATAATAATAATAACCATCGAAACGGAAAGGTAAAATAACTACGTAAAAATGCTTTTACAAAATGGGAGAAGTTTTAAGAACTAGACCAAAGGATAGGTTTTGAATAAATAGATAATTGGACAGAAGAATTGACCCCACCTAACTGGTTAAAGATTTCGATACAAATCGATAAATACATAGTTTGCAATACGATAGATTTAGAACCAATAAAATCTAATACAATTGACTCCTTAATCTATGAAAGGGATCTGGAACAAGTCAAAAGTTTCAAGAACAATTCTAAATGCAAGTAAGACAAGAATAAGAAAAACGAATAGTTTAGATATATGTATCTTGAAGATAAGATAATTTGGTAATGGACAATAGGATAAGAGAAATTATAAACTTGCTTCTAGTATGAGGACGTAATGAACATAAGAGTAGGAAAAATGATGAACCCCTTTTACGAACAATTCAAAAAGGATCTGGTATAAAAAAAAATTGGAGAATTCTTGGTTTTCAAACACATCAATAAATAATTTCTAGGCTGCAGATTAAAAAAAAAAAAAACTCAGATTACACAAAAATCGTTACTTGATTTTAAGATTAATAGAAGTTAGAGACTCCTAAAATTTGTTGAAGCCAAAAAGGGAAAAAATCCTGCTCCTTTATGTTTGGGTATGCCACAGCTTCAAGAAGGAGGATTGGATATGAATTTTGTTTATATGAGAGTGATGATGATATGTGATTAGAGAGTTTGGAGAGGATCAAAGAGATGAAGTGAAAAGAATTTTTATGGAGGTGAAAGGGTGTGTAACCATACGCTCTGTTAGGGCTTAGTGGTAGGAGTTAAAAACAAATGAAATTGAGAGAATGTGGGTAGTGGACATTACTTTTACTCTTAGGGTATGTTTGTGAGTTTGGATTTTGGAGGGAAAGGAAGGGAAGGGGAGGATTTTTAGTATAAAATTATATTACAAGTCCTCCTCGCCCCTCCCTTCTCCTCTAAAATCCAAACTTACAAACACATCCTTAGGGATAGAGATAGTGGGGTTCTTCCTTCCATACTAATTACAAAAATGATCTTTATATATATATATATTATAGTAGTTAAATTCCATTACTCCTATACTATCCAAATTGGACCAAATATTATTCTAACATATCAATTCATTCCACATACACAAATTAAAGGAACTAAGAATAAAATAAATTGGGGTTTTACAAAGGGTGAGCAGAGAAAGGAGTCTGGAGAAGCTAGGTAGTCCTTCACTTTAAGGCGACCTATGAAAGTTTGAATTTAAGACATATCTTTACTTGATTATCTTCATTTATGTCATAATTATAACTTACTATATGATTTATCTTTTTTCCTTTATAGCGCGAGTTTACAGACCTCTAGGAGCAAGCATAGACCCAGTACCAAACACAGGTGGCTGCGGCTCGACCTGATGTTGACATCCTTCTTCCTCCAAACAAGGACGATATCTGGGCCTAGGTAGTTGGCGGCCCTTACAAAGGTCGCATATATAATATGGGGTGCTACCCCGAGAGTAGATCCCCATTTTCCACCACTGGATCAGCTACTAGGGATGATGCCTTGAGGGAGTGTGTATGCCCTTAACCAAGAGCTGCATATAACATTTGTCACATCTGGGTGCGCTACATATTGCCGTCCCCAGATGTGAGTGTAATACTCGACATGTAAATATTGTTCATTTTGGGGCCTAACTGGTTAGTTATCACATATTTGCTATTCCCTTTCTTAAGAAGAAAACGTGTCTGCATGGGGAAGATATCCACACCCTTTTAGGGCATATTTCGTTTCCCTCCCCAACTAATGTGGGACTTTTTCTACCCCTACTATTGGAAGCCCAGCGTCCTCATTGGTTCGTATACCAATCCTGAGATTAGCTCTAATACCATCTTTAACATCTATCACATCTGGGTGTGCTACATATTACCATCCCAGCATGACTGTAATATCCAGCGTGCAGATATTATCCATTTTAGGGCCTAACTGGGTGCCATTCATAGATTTGTTTTTCCCTCTTATCAAGGGGAAAACGCGTTTACATGGGAGGTGTCTACATCCTTGTAAGGCATGTTTCGTTCCGATCCCATCCCCAATCGATGTAGAACTAATTCCATCATTCCTTGTGGGGGCCCAGCATTTCCTATGGCTAGCACACCGATCCCACATCTGGGACAATATCCGCATGGTGTTACACTCACATATAGGGACTGCAATATATAACATGCCCATATGTGACAGATGTTATACTATAGTAGTAGACACTTTTGAACCAAAAATAGTAGAAGTAGTAGGCAAGGCAGGCAGCTGTGGAGCAGGAGCTGAGGCAGATCCAAGAGCTTAAGTTGTCCTTGGAGTGGTGGCAATAGGAGAAGGTAAAAAAAGAGAAGGCTAATTTTCGAAAAATGCAGAAGATCACTGCTGATGTGATGACCTTCTTCTAGGATATCTAGGCTTTGGGATCCTCCTACTCTAGCAAGAAGCTCACCCAGATCCTACTCCCCTCCATTTCTGAGGGTCACTCAACGTTGGATAGCACGGATGACGATGACGGTTCAAACGATGATGATGTGCTGCCGCCAACGATGCCGATAACTAGGAGTTCAGCTAGTTTTTGTTTAGCTTTTTTTTTTTTTTTAAATTTTGGTTATGTCACAACGTCCTCAGAAGGCGCCATAACGAGAGTGACAATATTGTTTTGAAAATGGATGAGAGTCGCCACCAATTTTAATTTTGGTTAAAATTGGAAAACCTTTTAATTTGTAAACTGGTCTTTTAAGAGTTTTAAAGTTCGGGAGTCTGATTATGATTAGGGAAAGGTGGAAACTTAATCTCACCGTACCTCTAATACATCCGTATAAATATAGTTACCCTAGAGCTTATTATGCAAATTAATTTATAAATTTAAATTTATTTTTCCCTAAAAATTATAACAATTATATATTTACAAAGAAATAAAATAAAAAGTAAAACAAAAATTAAAGAAAAAATTTTATTAAAAAAAGGATTTTGGCTTGATAGTTGTTGGTTATGCCGACGTATCCTCTGGTGCAATGAGGAACTCAAAGTCATGTCATTCTGTAGAAAATGATTGTGTGTTGATGGATTTTAATTAAAAGAAAAGTAAATACACGTGTCAGTTGATTTTATTTTTATGAAAATAATTTTGTGGATGAATTATTGGAGAAAAGGAAATCTGCTTGTGTACAACATTTAAGTTAGCAATAAGTCACTCAACAAACCTTTACAATTTAACAATACATAAAGGAGGCATCCACCTCTCAATCGTGACCATTGACTATTGTGCAGATAAAGAAAAAATATTTTTTCTTTTATTTTTATTTATTTTATTTAAAAGAGAGTCTTGAGATCTAAAAAATAGAATAAAATGAAATAGAATAGAATAATAAAGAAAATGGTAAAAAAAAAAAAGGTAATAAAGGATTGAACACCCCAAGCTGCCCAATAGCTAGCCCGATACCCCTAAAAAGTTTTTGAAAAATAAAATAAAATGGCCCAATCACAACAAAAATTAAAGGAACTTAAAAAAAAAGGAAGCTCTTGGCCGAAAATCTTCAAATCCCCGAAAATAAACCCAACCAAGACAGCCTCAACACTAAAATCATAGTCTAGCCCAACAAAACAACACCTAAACAAAATTAAAAACAGCTAGCCCGAACGAAATAAACAAAAGGCTATGGTCTGAACCCACACCAAAGTTTTTTAAAAAAAACTGAGCCCATAATAGATGTTACCACATTAAAGTAAAATAAGAAAAAGTCCTAAATCTAATATATTTTGACAGCCACACGACCAGGGGGTAAGGATTTCATTTTTCACTTGGCTGCAAGCACACACGCATACAAAGAGAGATATCACTAGAAAAGAGAGAGAAGTTTGCATGTGAGGGAGGAGGGAGCTGGCGGAGGCAGAGGAAGGGAGAGGAAAAGGCCGCGGTGGCTGCAGCACGACGGCGTGTGCAGAGGAGCAGGCGGCGCGCGGTGGTGCTCCATGCCAGTTGCATCGCGCTGGGTGGAGGAGTGCGAGGGGAACAGGACCGCGAGCTGTTGGGTGCGCAGCGGAACTCGCGGTGGCTGCTTCGCAGAGTGGCAGAATGTAGAGACGAGGGAGGTGCGCGCGCGAAGAGGAGATGGCGGTGGTGGCTAGGTCGCCGACGGCGCGGTTGGGGTTGGTTGATGTCCTTGTTGCGTGGATCTTGAGGAAGAGGGAAGAAGGGGATGAGGGGGAAGAGGAAGAAGGAGGTTGGGTTTCTATTCTTTTTTTGTTTTTCAGTTTAGTTGAAGGCTGTCTCATGTCATTTGTATATTGGACTTTTGGACTCTTTGATTATGCTTGACTATGAATGATTGGATCTTTCATGGTTGGATTTTTTTTGGGTTTGGATTGATGTTGATTGTTTTGCATTGGTTTGACGAGAGGCTTGTGAAGATAACAATGGTGATGGGCTGTGATTTGTTTAAATGATAATGATATTAGAGAAAAATCATACCTGTTCCTGCTACAAATACTGCTTCTGCCTTCTTCCTCCTTTTTGTTGTTGTGGATTTCCCGTTTGCTGATTTTTGTTTCTGTATACCTCCGAAATTTGAATGATTTTCTATATATATCGCCCCCCCCTTCTCTTTGAAATTTTAGTTCTATATATACACATTTGTGACTCAATTATTTTCCTTGCAATGATTAGGAATAATTGTGATCTGACTGAGATTTTTGTTCCTCGAATTATTGTGATCTTGTTGATGGTGATACAGCTCCTCGCTCTTTTTGATTTCCTTTTATTATCTTCACTTTCGTTGAGCTGGTCTTCTGTCCCCCATTTCTTTTTTTATTTTTTTTATTTTGTGCTCATCGACCAAGAAGACATGGGTGGAGTGAGAGGCACTCCGTCGTTTTTGTTTGCAAAAATAAAAGCAAAGACAAAAGTATTCGGCCAAATATGGTGTTTACAGGATAATTTTTACATTTATGCCAATTTGTATATATTTTATTGTGATATTTTGGTATTTTATTTAATCAGTTTAATTTGTTTATTTTATTATTATTTTGTTATTTTTTTATTTAATATTACTTTATTTGATAATTAGGTTATTGCATAAATACATAAATAAACAATAAAATACCAATCAATCCATAGTTAAATCAGAAATAAAAAGATTATTAATTTTTTATTGATGGATCTTATCGTCAGTAATTAGTCATATTTTAGAAAATTATGTGAAAATTAACCAAGTTATGTGGTGAATAATGCAATCTCTGTTAACTTCTAGGAGCATTCAGAATAACTTTTAAATAATGTCTTCAAATTTATTATGTGATAGTTTGATTTGTAAATAGTGATGTTAATTAATTTTATCATAAAGCTATTTGTACTTAAATAGTCTAATGTTAAATATCGTATTTTACTGTTTAAATTTCTTGCAATGTCTTTAAAATGATTGAGTATTACATTTGATATTTGAAAAAGTATGGTTTACTTTTATGAATCAAAAACATTTTTAGAAGTTTAGAAATCTAAAAATAAAAAAGAAATGAAGACAAAAAATATTTTCATAAAGGAAACTCGTCCAAAGATGAAATTAAGTCACGTCGGAGTGTAACAAAAAAAAAAAAAAAAGAAAGGTGAAATTAAGTTAAAACCAAACAACATAATGGAGCAACTGAATATGGAGCAAACACTTTGACCAGCACTTTGCAGAAAGCAAAATGGATGGCCAAGTAGTTGCTTTTTATTAATTCCATTAATTTATTTAGCAAAGCCTAAGTGACTTCGTCTCACATACATCAAGATTATTCATTGGAACTTGCTCACAGTACTTAGTGAGCACCAGCTGCACGGGAGAGCTTGGTTTCTTCAGCAATACATTTACATTTGCGAGTGCGTTCTAGCAAGTCTATCACGCACTCGCAAATGCCGGTGCAACCTGGAAAGCATTCTTCACCCGCACAAATGCAAGTGTAAATAGGCCACGGTCTTGTACAAATGCATGAGGCAGTAGCTGTGGATTGGACAGGGTAATTATTGGCATCAGCGTTGGGAACCACTTCCTTGACGAAGGATCTTGCGTCCGAACGAGCGTCGACGGTGGCAGTGATTCCTAAGAGAAAGAGCATCACAGCCACCTTCACTAACACCTTCCCGTTCAACTCCATCTCTCTTTCTCTCTTCTCTGTTTAGTATTGCTTTCTTATTTGTGATGAGAATGCATGCAATTACACATTTATAGGCAAATCTGAAGAAGAGGAACCAATAGCTAGCTTTATGGATAAGCTGTTACGTGGAGCTTTTTTATTAGTGGCACCTATTGTGTTTGACGTGTCAGGCGTGTTTTGCTATACATCCTATACAATTTGGTGCATCATACACTCAACTATTTTGTTTTGATTTAAATTTAAAACAAAAGTGAAAAATAATCACCATCGTCCCTCTGCCACCTACCTCCCTCCTCCACGGCAACCTTCTCAGCTTAAACATAGAGCTAATCGGCTCATCATCGAAGGTTTTAAAGACAGCCGTGGAGGACAACGTTCCACTTTGAATGGCTAGGTGCTAACAAGGGATCTACTTCATTTTCCATCGAAGTGTGGAATGTTGTACACTGTAACATTGCCATGGAGGAGAGGGTGCATGATGCACTAAATTTTATAGGATGTACAATAAAGCTTGCCTGACACATTGAACTCATGTCATTAGTACATAAGCTCGCCATGTGAACTATTTTGGCAGACAGGAGTAGTTTTCAGGGAATGGTCCAAACAATTGACAGTGCAAGCTTCACCATTCCCCTCGCGTCCCACACTTCCCGCGCGTCCCACGCTCCAGCATAACCGGTTGGAAGAAAATGTATGAAATGGTAGCTTAATTAATACAAGAGAAAAATTGTTTATACTTATTATTTATGTATACACTCATATTTATCACTTGATAGGACATAAATTCCATTTAGTTTCAGCTTCAAATCTCATCCAATAATAAATAATAGTTTGTTAGCTCGGTATCGTATAAAGTGTAAGTACAAATAATATTATTTTTAGCCTAACTAGTTAGTACTTGTCCACTGCACGGAAACTTAATTTTCAAAATTTGCCTTAATTTTGAACAAAAAAGAATTTTCCTAAATTTATTTTTTTAAAATTGCTTAATATTTTAATTGATAATATATTTAATTATTTAATATATTCATTTATAATATATTTAATTAAATTTGATAAATTACCCATTTATGCACACTTTTAACATTTGAGTCAAAGCTGATACAATGGTTTATATGAAAAGTGGTTATATTTTGTTGAAAAAATCACTTAATTGTATGTTTTGTTTGCGATTTGCACCAAGAAAATCATGTTATGAGATTTTTTTTTAGTATGTAATTTATATACAACGCCAATATTAAAAACTTACATATTCAACATATATTATCATGCTAGCAAAATAATTAGATTTAACTACTTATATAAATATTCATTTTTGAAAGTTTTATAAATATGAAACATATAAGCATTTTTATTAAACATCCTAAAACTGCAGGAAGAAAATATTGTAATTGACCTAAATTCGAGTTTGTAGATTAAAAATTGAATTTATTTTATATGCACCATTGATAATTAAAAAAAAAGAAAAAATAAAAAATCTACACACATCTAGTCTCATAAGATTATATCAACTTTTACAAATAAAAAAATATAATCAAATGTTAATGTGAAATTCATTTACATTGTCAAGGCATCAACATTAATCTATTTGATGGCAAAATCTACCTTTAAACATTCATCAATATCTAATTGTTTGATTTCAGACTTTTCGTACACAAATGGGTAGTTATAAATATTTAAAATTTAAATTTGATTGTATTTGAATTTACAAGAGTGTATTCAATTAATAATTGAGGATATTGTAGTTAGAGAAGAAAGAGAAAGTGGAGTGATTTTAGTAAGAAAGACTATACTTTTTGTATATAAATGGTTTATAGGTATAAATTCTTAAAATTTAAATTTGATTGCAGGTAGAGAAAAAAGAAAAAGTAGAGTAACTTAGAAAACTGGGTGATTTTAGGCTTGATGTTATAATTTTTCATATGCTTTTACATATAAAAGGAATACTACAAAAAATTATTACATGGAGCCTAAAATCACTCTATTTCCTCCTTTTCCTTTACCTACTATCAAATTTAAATTTTAAAAGCCTGTAACTATTCATTTTTATGCACAAAAATCTGGATTTTTTTTCCTCCTCAAATCACTTCACTTCCTCTTTCTTCTCTATTTGCGATAAAATGTAAACTATGTCCCACTATTAAATTATCTTACTCAATTTATTACTTTAATAATTTATTATTTGAATATACTATTAAAAATCATAATACAATCAAATTTAAATTTTAAAAATTTATAAATACCCATTTGTATACTGTAACGCCCCGATTTTCTATTAAAGTGAAAATGACCAAAATGCCCCTGAGGTCATTTTTAGCCTGGAATTCGAGGAAAGCTGGCCCAGCAGTACTTGAAGGGCAAACTCAGTGTTCGAAGGGGATTAGATGACTTGTGTACCTTCCCGGGATCGAAAATCTTGTTTTTCGAGTTTTCGGGTCAAAATGACCAAAATGCCCATGCGGTGTTTTACCCTTTTGCAAGTGCCGGATGAACCCGAAACTTCTCCAGATAGTTTTAAAAGGCATTTTTGTGTAGACTGTAACTTTAGTGTTGGTCCCGGAGGTCCCGGGCGAAATTAGTACAAAATTACGGTTTTGCCTCTAGTTTCGTATTTTTACGCTTAATCGCGTGATTAAGCAAACCTAAGCAATATTAGGCTATAATCGAAGGTTAATTAATTTCTATAATTAATCTTGAGTCAAAATAATTTATTAAAGTTTATTAGAACCTAAAAGTGCTTAATTACAACTTAAAATCATATTTTAATTTCAAGACTCCTAGTCATGAAATCTTGAATAGTATTTTCTCTTTCCAATTCCTTAAATCATGGAATTGTGTTGCACATTGTTTATTCACAAATAAGTTTTTAATTCTCTAATGATGTATGAACACTCCTAATCTTGTTATAAAATCCTTAAATCACATACTTAGTTACCTAAACTTAAGTTTAATTATTCCTAACCTTGTACCTAATCTAATACACATTTAAACCTACCATTAACACCCAATTAGATGATCAAACCTCACCTCCTCTCTGCTGCCCTGGTCTGGCCGAACACCCCATGCCCCCATATGCATCACATGTTCAATTTTTCAACATTCTAAGGCCATACCTCAAGTCACATATACCATACCTTGTCATAACTTTCAATCAAGCTTGATTTTCCAAATGAATAACTAATTAAAATAGCCCATTTTCTCCATTTATTTGTGGCTGGAAAAGTTCCAGCCATGCATTGTTTCTAGAAGCCTAATTTCATTCAAAATTGATAGGAAATTCACTCACATCAAGCCATACGTTGTATCATAGCTTCTATACTTCAAATCATGCTTGAATGACAATGTGTAAGAGATATTTTCTCTTCCTTTCCCTCCTAAAACCACACGGCCAGCCCTCCTCCCTTTTGAGCCTTCATTTGTTTTCATTATCTATAAATACCTTGCCTAGAAACACATGCAAACACTTTAGTTCATTTGCACACTTTTAGTTTTCCTCAGCTTTCTTAAGTTCTTTCTTTTTTCTCTCAAGTTTCAAGAGAGTTCTTCCTTTCTTTTCATCTTCATCTTCTTCATCTCTTCATCTCATTATCATCTCTTAACCATCAAACACCACCCCAAGGCCTTGAATCATCTCCTAACCTCTCAAACACCTCACCTCAAACACATTTTCCTCTCCATTGTTCCTCACAAGGCCGAAGCCATATCCACCTCAAGGAGGAGCTCATCATCTTGTTTTTCTTTTCAAAAGTTCAAAGATTTCATCTTCACTCTAGGTAGGAGTGTTTTCTAAACTTTGTTTTCTTGAAAATGAGTTCTTTCTAGCTTTCTCTTGGATTTTCTTTTTGGAACTTCCTTTTTTGTTCTTTCTTGAGATTTCGGCCATGAGGCCTTGATGAGCACATGATAGCTCAATGATGAGGACTCCTAGATGATGACTATGTGTTCATCTCAAATGAACCTCTAGAGCTTGAGGTTTTACTTTGCTTAAGTTTCAACTTCATTTTCTAACTCAAACATGATTTTTTTTTTTACTCAAGAACACCTTTTCTTTCCTTGTTATTTTGGAGTTCAGTTTCTTTGTTTCCTTTTCTTTAATATTTCGGTTCTCCATTTCCTTTTTGATCTTTGAGGTTTTGTTTGTTTAGAAAGTTTGTTTTCTTTAAGCTTGATGATGATATTTAAGAACCTCATATTTCCTTTGAGAACTTAGTTCAAGAACTCTAGAGCTCTCTTTGTAATGAGATATATATTGGGTTGTTATCTTGTTAAAGTCTTGGATGAGCTCTAGCTAACCATAAAATGAACCTTGCATCATGTTTATTTTATGCTTTGTACATCATGTTTACTTCCTTTGCTATCACTAAGCACCAAAATAATAAAGGAACTTGCATTATCATATTTATATTTCAAGCTTTGCATTATCATATTTATATTTCAAGTCCTCACTTAAATCTTAAAGATAATAATAATGTGCATCTCATATTTATTTTATGTCATCACTGTACTTTCTAATAGAACCTAAAATGAGTGCATGAGCATGTTTATTTTTATGTCATCACTTAAATGAACCTAGAACTCAAAGACTTGCCCATTGTTGTCTCAAACAAAGGTCTAAAAATGTTTATTTCCTTTGGTTCATATTTCGGCCCTAAGAGGTTTTGATGCTTCTAAGTATTGAAAACTATGTTTTATAAATTTTCTAAGCTTTTATGAGTACAAGGAATATGTAGAACTAAGTTTTATGAATTTATGACCTCTTGAGACAAAGTTAATTTAGTCACTGCCCTCTTAAATATTTTTATGATTTTAGATGATAAAAGTGTTTATAAATGAGTTTTGAAAGTTTTAAAAAGGTTCCAAGAGAAACTAGTATTTTATGTGCTTTAGAAATTGTGTTTGATGCCTTTAAATGGAGATGTTTGTTAAGGTTCTGCCTTGCCTTGTATGTCCACTATATGAGCTGTGTTAATTATGATAATATGCTTATGTTTGAGTATAATTAATGGTAAAGCTCATATGTGAAAGAATAGAGAAGTTAGAAACTAGAAAAGAATTAATTTGAGAGTTTTAGATCCTTTAATGTTTGAATTTTCTAGATTCTTTCCAGCAAGGTTTAGTAATACTAATCATGGATTTAAATTATTTTAAATGTGTAGGAATGACTCATAAATGGTTTAGGACTTGATCTTGCTGCCTTAGGAGCAAACCGGACTTAGAAATGGTCATTGTTGTGACCCCTAGGTACCCATAAAGTTAGGATTATGAATTCTGCATCCTTGAGGTTTAGAAATGTTCTTGACCATAGTGTGAGGTGAGAAATAGTTAGTTAAGACCTTATAAGCTCATGAGAGATTAGGTTTAATGATTTATAACTTAGAATGTGAGTTGAGGACCTTAAGGGTCAATGCATAAGATACTAAAAAGTTGTTAATTCTATGATGTGCTGTATAATGCAATGATATGATGAGATGTGCTTGATGCATGAGAAAATGATTGATGAAATGTTAAAGATTATCATAGCATGAGATTTCATGAGAACATGATGTGTGGATTAGCTTGTGGCAGTTTGAAAGAAATTCAGTTTAACAGCTGTTATGCTGCCGAATTTTCGTCAAACCTTAAAGGGTTGAAAGAAATGTTTATGAGTACCATATGAGTTGAAAACCCTGGGTGACACCGGTTTGGCCGAGCAGCCCCAGGAGATTTTTATGTGACAAAGCACTGAGACGCGCTCGCCTGGGTGACACCGGTTCAGCCGAGCACCCCCAGGGGAGACAAATCCGAGAGGGTATGAGTAGATGCAGCCTACCAAAGTGGACAAATTGCTGTGGTTTAATGCCCGCAAAGCGTTTCAAAGAGGGTAATCCCAGAGAGAGATGATCCCTGCCCCCAACCCATACTTGCGAGTCGGGATTATTATTTATGTTTCGCTTATTTAGATAATAAGCAAGAGCTAGTGACGACTAGCTGAGGTATGAGCTCATAACCTAGTTATTTTAGGGTGGCTTATATGCTAAAGTACCATGATTGATGTCATGAAATTGAGGAATGATTCACTTGAAAGTTATATGCCCTTATGCCACATGATTTATATTTATGTGCTTTGATGTGTTGTTTTATATACCCAAGTATTGACATGCATCCATGATATAATATGTTGCACTCATAACATCAAGATGCATGCTAAAAGGAATGGACCTTGGATAATTATTTTGAGAAACCCTAAATTGAACTTTATATGCATGATCAATATTTTATAATTAAACCCAAGATTCCTGATGATGTGTACGATGTAACCCTAGGATAGGAGACTCCTACTGAGATTCTTTAGTAAGAATTCTCACTCCTCTATCTTCTTTCTTTCGTCACATCTTCAGAGACCGATGGCAACGTTCGTGGTTTTCATTGACACGCCTACTTGGGAGGTCCACTATGACCCGGACCACAGGTCATATCATTTTGAGGGGCATTGTACCGTGCAAGTCTTCATGTTCCTTGGACGCCCCTTTGCACATCCTGTACAGAGCTACCATTTCTCCCCGATGTCACATTACAACAACGCGATGGTTTTTGAGCACGCCCGGACGCGAGACGAGAGGATTTTGCGGACGTATACTGGTGGTTAGATGCCTCAAGGCTTCCAGGACTACGTGCCTCGATCCCCGAGTTCGGAGGACGACCCATCCGAGGACCCGCCGACGCACCTGTATAGTGAGAGTTCTGCTCCTACGCCTCAGTTTGTGCGCGATGTGAGCGAGGAGACCGTTACGCAGTCGGGGCTAGCGAGGCAAGCCGAGAGGCGCCCCTACCGAGGAGCCCACGCTCAGTCTTCACGTGTTCCCACTCCTGCTGCTCTGCGTCCATGGATCGGTTACACTCCACCGTTTCCCGGATTCCAGTAGCTGACTTCGTAAGGGAGGCTTAGTGCACACACCACATGTAGAGTGGATAAACCTTCTTTTGTTCTTGAGGTTATTCACCATAGGTGCACTCGGGTAGTTATGGTTTATTTCTGCTGTCTTGTTTTCTCTTGTATTCTATTTCTGTATTACAAGCTCTGCCCGTCTCCATGAGGGTATGACTACTTATGTACCTTAATTATGTTATTAATGGAATGTTTCCTTTATTATCATGATTGTTCTTTGGTTATATGCTCTACTTTATGAATTCTGATAATTGTTACGCGTGCTTTATTTTTCTGTCGTTCAATTAGTTAAGTTTGTGGCTCTCACTTTGTTTATGTTTTCAAAAAGAAAAATTTACCCGTAATTTTCGCTAAATATTTTATTAAAAAGTTGAGACTAAGAAGTAATAACCTAATGATTAGCCTAATATGTTCTAGAGTATTAGGTTAAAAATTAAGGTGTTACATATACGAAAAGCCTGAAATTATACAATTAGATACTTTTTTTTATATAAAGATACATTTTTATTTTGATATTAATTTTCATATACTAATTTATAGTGTCAGTCAATTATATTATATTTTTTATATGATGCTTAAGATAATTATAATAAGAATCAAACTATTTCAAAGGCATTTCAATAAAAGAAAAGAATTTAATGATATATAAATAAAAAATGAACATATGTTGATGAACGTTTAAAAGTAGATTTTGTTATTTTGAAGAGATTAACATTAATTTCTTGATGAGGTAAACAACTTTTACATTGCATTGTCATTTAATTATTTTTTTTAATTTGTAAAAGTTGATATAATTATGTATGTGTGTGTGAGAGAGAAGGGTGAGAATTCCTTTGTTTTCTTTTGTGTGAGAGAGTAGGTGATGGAAATTCATTTTTGTTTAGACATTTTTTATGGAAATTCAAATACCGACAGAAAATATCCACCGTAAATTTTAAGAAAATGGCACCTGAATACATATCAGTTACCAGCGGAATTGTCTAAAATTACCGACAAAAAATTCTGTCAGTAATGGAAAAATTTTATTTTCAGATTTTCCACCGAAAAATCTGCCGATGAAATTATTTTTAAATAATTTAAATTTTTT
This sequence comes from Dalbergia cultrata, assembly GCA_031216105.1. NCBI lineage: Eukaryota > Viridiplantae > Streptophyta > Magnoliopsida > Fabales > Fabaceae > Dalbergia > Dalbergia cultrata. Next base: position 19,089,372 of record CM062353.1, on the reverse strand, counting down.
GAATAAATTATTGATAGATTTTTTTCCGTTAATAATAATATTTTTTGTGTTTTAAAAAATCAATATTAATTCCCGACGGAAAAGCCCGACAGTATCTCTCGAGCCCTATGTGATCCCAGCTGACACAAAAAAATCCATCGATAATCCATTGGAAAATTCGTTAGTAACTGTCTAAGAAAAAAACATTGTCCCATTTTCCTCAATTTCCACTGGTAAAATCCGTCAGTAACTCGTTTGTTTCGAGTAGGGATTTATTGTGAAAAATGGATTCCTCGTATAAGAAATTTCAATCGCTAATTGAAATATTAGTGACTGATTTAGTGACCGACTTTACTTATGAACATGGATTTTAGCATTAAATATTATTGGTCACTAAGTGATAATTTAGTGACTGATTTATTGTGAAAAATGGATTTCACATACAAGAAATTTCAGTCACTAAATCGGTCACTAGTTGAAATACTGGTGACTAAATTTTATGAAACAAGGTTTTCTAATATAAACAAATATCGTCACTAATTGAATTATTAGTGACCGATTTTTATGCAAGCAAGATTTCACATATAAAATAAATTTCAATTATTAAACTAGTCACTAATTGATAATTTATTGATGGATTTTTATAAAAGTAAGGTTTTGTTGCATAAATAAATATCCGTCATTAAATTGGTCACTAATATTTCAATTAGTGACCAATTTTTATGAAAGAAAGGTTTTCTAGTATAAATAAATATTGGTAATTAAATTAGTCACTAATTGAAATATTAGGGACCGATTTTTATGAAAGCAAGGTTTTCTAGTATAAATAAAAATTGGTCACTAATTTGGTTGCTAATTTGATTTAGTGACCAATTTTTTGCACCCTTTTCATTTTTCCTAATGGCTCATTTCAGGCGTTAATTTGGTCACTAATTCATCATTTTAGTGACTGATTTATTTCGGTCACAAAATCGAGATATATTACCAGTGTGTGTGTGTGTATATATATATATATATATATGTTAATTGCTCGTTGTGGTTCGTGGAGGTATACGCCGCAACAAAGAAAATTTGAGTGTGTGCCAATTTTTGGTGAGAGAATGTGTTTTGTTTGAGTGAGTTTCATTAGATGGAGAAATTATTCTGTGAGATTAGATGTATTGGGATTTTGGGCTTGTGAGAGATTATTAAATTGCTGATTGTATTTTTCACATAAAATTAGTGGATTGATTTATTGATGAGTTGTGGACATAGGCATTGTTGGCCCAAATACGTGTGCTTGTTTTACTCTATTTATTTGTTTGGCTTGTGTGGATTTGGGATTTTTCCCAGCACATGTTTTATCTAGCACAAAATATTTATGTATTGTTATCTGATAATGTTCATATAAAGGTATGTGACCATGCGTATTTTTACAGTAGATGCAGCTGGAACCACCATAGCTCAAAATATTTTAGAAATATTCATTCCCTATTGACAATTTTTAAATTCTCATCCTTAATTTCTGTGATTTCAAATTAGCTAAATTATATCGTGAAGAATGCACTCTCTCTCAACTTGTGGGAGCATTTGGAATAATTTTTAAATATTTTCTTCAAGTTTATTATGTGATAGTTTGATTTGTAAATAGTGATGTCAAGTGCTTTTACCAGAACACTCTATTTGTACTTAAATAGCCTAATGTTAAATATTGTATTTCATTGTCTAAATTTATTACAATGTCTTTAGAATAAATGAGTGTTACATTTAATATTTGAAAAAGTATGATTACTTTTATAAATAAAAAAAAGAAATGAAGACAAATTTTTTTTTCATAAAGCAAACTCGTTCAAATATGAAAGTCACGTCGGAGTTTTAAAAAAAAAAACCAAATAAAGGGTGAAATTAAGTTAAAACCAAACAACATAATGGAGCAACTGAATATGGAGCTAACACTTTGACCAGCACTTTGCAGAAAACAAAATGGATGGCCAAGTAGTTGCTTTTTATTAATTCCATTAATTTATTTAGCAAAGCCTAAGTGACTTTGTCTCACATACATCAAGATCAGTCATTGGAACTTGCTCACTATACTTAGTGAGCACCAGCTCCACGGGAGAGCTTGGTTTCTTCAGCAATACATTTACAATTGCGAGTGCCTTCTAGCAAGTCTATCACGCAAAAGCAAGTACCGCTGCAACCTGCAAAGCATGCTTCCCCCGGACATCTGCAAGTGTAAATAGGCCATGGTCTTGTGCAAGCGCAGACGTAATCAGTGGTTGTTGATTTGACAAAGTCTTTGGCATCAGCGTTGGGAACCACTTCCCTGATGAAGGAACTCGCATCAGAGCGAGCTTCGACGGTGGCAGTGATTCCTAAGAGGAAGAGCATCACAGCCACCTTCACTAACACCTTCCCGTTCAACTCCATCTCTCTACTTCTTCTCTGTTTTGCTAGCTAATTAGTATTTCTTTCCTAGTTGCGATGAAAATGCACGCAATTACACATGTATATTTATAGGCAAATCTGAAGAAGTGGAACCAATAGCTTTGTGGATAAGCTGTTACGTGGAGCTTGTTTATTGGTATCACCTATTGTGTTTGACGTGTCAGGCGTGTTTTGTTATACATCCTATACAATTTGGTGCATCATACACCCAATCATTTTGTTTTTATTAAAATTTAAAACAAAAGTTAAAAAATAATCTCCATGTGCCACCTACCTCCCTCTCCACAGCAACGCCACCAGACCCCTCAGAAACCGCCAAACCAACCTTCTTCACCTCTGACCCTCGCGACCTTCTCAGATTAAACATAGAGCCAATCGGGTCATCATCGGAGGCTTTAAAGACAGCCGCGAACGACAACATTTCACTTTGAATGGCTAGTTGCTAACAAGGAAAATACTTCATTTTCCATTGAAGTGGAATGTTGTGGACTGTAACATTGCCATGGAGGAGAGGGTGCATGACGCACCAAATTTGAGTAAATAACTCATATACTTCTTCAAGAAAATTTTACAAGACTATTCAGTCTATTAAAAATTGAAATTAAACCTAGTCCTTTAATATTTTAATAATAGGATACATTAATCTCTTTATATGTATGTAATTCTTTACATGCTAATAGAATTACATATTGACCTGCTAACCTAATGTTTAGAGATGTATTATGTTATTTAAAATGAAATAAAGTTTAAAATAACTCATTTTGGTAGTTGAAATTCACAAAATGAGTCATTTAAATCTCTATTATAAGTCATAAAATGATTCATTTTATGTAAATTTAAACACTGACATAAGTACAATATGTTCCAAAATAATTTTATTTAACTTGCCTCTTGCCTCTAACATTTTAATAATATGTTATCATTGTACAGTGTTACATGTATAAATTTACTAATAAAAAATTAATAAAGGAACTACTATATTCATCATTTTCAATCTTAAGGACCTATTAATTTTATTTCTTAAAAAATGAAATAATTTGATGTAAAAATTTTGAGAGACCAAATAAATTATTCACTCTCTGTACAATAAAATATGCCTGACGCATTAAACACATGTCATTAGTACACAAGCTCCCCGTTAACTATTTTTGCAGAAATATGCCATAGGAGTAGCTTTCAGTTGACAGTGCAAGCTTCACCATCCCCCTCGCGCCCCACACTTCCCACGCGTCCCACGCTCCAGCATAACCGGTTGGAAGAAAATGTATGAAACGGTAGCTTAATTAATACAAGAGATAAATTATTTATACTTATTATTTGTACAACATCATATTAATATACTCATATTTATTATTAGATAGAATATAAATTCTATTTAATTTGAGATTCACATCTCATCTAATAATAAATAATAATATGTCAACACAAAATCCTACAAACTTAATTTTCAAAATTTGGTTTAATTTTGACCAAAAAAGAATTTTCCTTAATTTAAAATTTTTAAATTACATAATATTTTTATTTATAATATATTTAATTATATTAAATTGTTTAATATTTTGATCTATAACATATTTATTTAAATTCTCTGAAAAGTGGCTATTTTTAGTTGAAAAAATCACTTAGTTGTATGTTTTGTTTGTGATTTGCACCAACAAAATCATGTTATAACATTTTTTTGTATGTAATTTATATACAACATCATAATTAAAAAGTTCACATAAATATTCAACCATATATTATCATTTTAGCAAAATAATTAGATTTAACTACTTATATAAATATTCTATTTTGAAAGTCTTATAAATATGAAGCATATAAGCATTTTTATTAAACATCCTAAAAATACAGGAAGAAAATTCTCTAATTCACCTAAATTTGAGTTTGTAGATTAAAAATAGAATTTATTTTATATGCACCATTGAAAAAAAAAAGAAAAAAGAAAAAATCTACACACATCAAGTCTCATAAGATTATATCAACTTTTACAAATAAAAAATATAATTAAATGACAATGTGAAATTCATTTACATCGTCAAGGTATCAAGGTTGTCTCTTTGATAGCAAAATCTACTTTTAAATGTTCATCAATATCTAATTGTTTGATTTCAAACTTTTAGTATACAAGCAAATGGGTAGTTATAAATATTTAAAATTTAAATTTGATTGTATTTGAATTCATAATAGTGTATTTAATTAATAATTGAGGATATTGTAAATAGAGAAGAAAGAGAAAGAGGAGTGATTTTAAGAAAAAAATACATTTTGTATATAAATGGGAATATTTATAAATTCTTAAAATTTAAATTTAATTATAGATTAAAAGAAAGAAAGTTGTGTAATTTAGAAAACTGAGTGAGTTTAGGCTTGATGTTATAATTTTTCATATGCTTTTACCTATAAAAGGAATACTATAAAAAAAATTATTACATGAAGCCTAAAATCACTTTACTTCCTCCTTTTCCTTTACCTACAATCAAAATTAAATTTTAAAAGTTTGTAACTATCCAAATTTTAAAAGGTTTTTAAGAACTAGTTTTCCATGTAGTACTCATACACTAGACGAATACTTAATTTTCAAAATTTTCCTTAATTTCGACCAAAAATAATTTCCTTTATTTAAAATTATTTAAATTTATTAATATTTTTACTTATAATATATTTCATTAAATTTAATAAATTACATATATTTAATGAAAGTCTTATTTCACTTAGTTGTATGTTTCATTTACGTTTTCCACCAACTAAATCATGTTATAAGACTTTTTTCCATGTGTAATTTATATACATTGTCAATATTAAAAACTTACATAAATATTCAATCATATATTATAATGTCAATAAAATAATTAGATTTAACTACTTATATAAATATTCAATTTTGAAAGTCTTATAAATATGAAGCATATAAGCATTTTTATTAAACATCCTAAAAATGTAGGAAGAAAATATTTAAGTCATCTAAATTTGGGTTTGTAGATTAAAAATAGAATTTAATTTATATGTACCATTGATAAAAAAAAAAATAAAAGAAGAAAAATCTACACACACATCCATAGTTTTCAGAACTAGATTGAATCGACCGGTTCGAACCGAAAACAGATGAATCGACCATCGGGCCAATGTGATTCTCTTGTCGAATCGGATTTGCATTCGACCTGGCTAAAGCCAGTTTGACTCGGGTTGAACCGGCTGAGTTTGGCTCGAACAAGGGCTGCCAAGCCAAACCAATTTTTAAGTGAAAATTACATTTTTATAAAAGTTGTGTTATGGGGTTCTAGCTTGACATCCACAAGAGTGAGAGGCACACTCCTCTACCACTACACCACTTGTGCTTCTGTGTTATAGGGTGTAAATAATAATATATATCATATAATTATTTGAATTGTATCATTATATTATATTTTTACATAGACGTGTAATTAAATTCGGTTCAACCAGTAACCCATCGATTCAACCACTAACCCAATAACCCAGTGCCTAGGTAGGGTCTATCATCGGTCCAATTCTAAAAACTATGCACGCATCTAATCACACAAGATTATATCAACTTTTACAAATAAAAGAATATAATTAAATGACAACGTAAAATTCATTTACATCCTCAAGGCATCAAGGTTAATATCTTTGATGGCAAAATCTACTTTTAAATGTTCATCAATATCTAACTGCTTGATTTCAAACTTTTTGTACATGGGTAGTTATAAATACTTAAAATTTAAATTTGATTGCATTTGAATTTATAAAAGTGTATTCAATTAATAATTGAGGATATTGTAGATAGAGAAGAAAGAGAAAGGGAGTGATTTTAGAAGGAAAAAAATATACACTTTTTGTAGATAAATGGGTGATTATAAATCTTTAAAATTTAAATTTAATTGTAGGTAAAGAAAAAAGAGAAAGTAGAGTAATTTAGGAAACTAAGCAATTTTAGGCTTCATGTGATAATTTTTCATAATATTTCTTTAATTTTAGATTATAGAAATGTAATTCAGCTTTAACAAATGGAGAGTTTGAAGTTTTAAAATTTTAAATTTGATTAATATCAAAAGTGGAGTTATTTTAAGGATTTCAGAAGTGCATGTAAGAATTTTCGGTTTAAGCCGAAAACCAATGAATCGACCACCAAACTGGTTTGGTTCTCCGCTTGGATCGAGGAAGCATTTGACTTCGTCAATACAAGTCAAGCCTGGTTTTGGAACTATGCATGCACATGGGAATCAAAGAATTGATTCAAAACTACTCATTGTGTGGTTCAAACCCATTCCAAGAGGGTCACAGTGTGACAATTGCCTACCAACCACTAGGCTAGCCACTTTGTGATACAATGTCTCAAATGTTATATTTATTACATATCTGATATATTTCTTATGTCCATATTTATTCAATTAAATCTGGTTCAATTGATTAAACTAATGGCCCATTGATTGAATCATTAACCCAGTGGTCTGGCCGAGTCGATTACCGATATAGGTTTTAAAACTATGGGCAAACATGGTCAAACATTCTCTCCTTGCTTCAAAATAAACAACCTTTTCTCTTTTTTTTTTGTTTATTTATAATTCAATATATTTGAACACATATATCGATTTATAAATATATAAAAAAAATATGGCTTGACACAATTAATAACTAGTTGGGACTTCTTATGTATCTGAAAAGGGTTTAATTTCTAATAGTGTGTATAATAAATATTTCATTGTCAAAAGTTTACTCTCTAAGAGAGCTTCCATTTCAAAGGGATTAGTCACTAGTGTTTGAAGCATATACCCTAAAAAATAAAATTAAAATACCAAAAAAGTGAAAGGAAATTTATTTTAAAATGGAAGGAGCAATTGACACTGTAAATTTCTGCAAGTCGAATCTCCTTGACCCTTGCTTTAGTTATGGGGTCGTCCTTGGGTTTCTCTCTTACTTAATTATGAGATCAACATTCCAGTATAAGATTACAGGGGCTATACGATACCTTTGTTAGGATCCTATAGACATTGACTACAGGTTTAGGCTTTACGTAGACAGGATCATCTTTATTTCTTTGAAACAACAGTAATTGGGCGTCTTGGGATAAGTATCAACCTTATTGAATCTGGGCCTGGCTTAAAAGCATTGGGTCAAGATTACAAACATTGAACGGAGCAACAAGACCCGTAAAACTAATCTAGTACACTTCTTGTACCGAATATAAGCTTGCACCACTTTGCCAAGTCATTTTTCGTTGCAAGTAGCATATTAACACGAAAAATGTCTACCTCAAAACAAACCAAAAAAAGAAAAAAGTGAAAAATGTCATTTATACATTCATCTTTAGCCATCTTTTATAACATGAGTGGAAATGTCTCCAAATATGCCTATGAGATTATGTACTCCCTCCATCTTAAGTGTCTTATTGGAGATTAGTAGGAATTTGGTACATTGAAAATTAAAAAATCAATATATCAGGACACATTGCAATCAATGTACCAAATTGTTGCTGATTCCCAATAAGACATTTCAAAGTGGATGAAGGAAGCACAAGTATCAACACTCCATTGACATACTTACTGTCAATTTGATCTCTCTACACTTGTCTCCTTAGTTAAGCTGAAAAAACGAAATTAACTAGCTGACGAAGTATCCTCATGCTCTATCTGTTTCACAATATTAGTAAAAAACTAAAAAGTGCACATATCAAAGGAAAACAAAATAATATCTTGGTAAATATAGAAAATTATATGAGTTAACAAAACTATCTATCCTTTTTAATGCTACTTAGATATTATAAATGAATAGATATTTTGAAATATGAAAAAAAAAACTAATAGTTATTATGAAATAAAAGGAGTAATTATTAAACTTGGACCGGTGATCGATTTGGTCACATCACTGGGTTACTGGTTCAACCAATGAATTATAGATTGATATATATATAGACACACACACACACACACAATTATTGAGACATTATAACACAACAACTTGTTGGCATGCTGTTTGATGAGAGCGCCCTCTTCTTACCTAGGTAGGGTTCAAATCTACCTGGTTGAGTTTATGAATTATTTCATCAATTCCCTTGTTGTGTGTGATATGTCCAATCCAAATGAAGAGGTCAGGTAGATGGTCACCGACTTTTGGTCATAGCTACCAGTACCAGCCCCAAATTTTGCTCGCATCAAGATAGACTCACAATTTCAATGCAAAATAGAAACAAAAAAATATGTCTCATTTTTTCTTTTAAGTTTCTATAATCAAAATGTATCACATACAAAATAATGGCAATTTTAAGAACAAAATTATTTGAGAAAAAAATATGCAATATTATATAAATAAATAAGTTAAATATCAAGTGGAAAGACAATAAAGGAAATGAGGCAAGGAAAATCATACTCGAAGGCTATTATCACTTAAAAATTATTTGTTAAAATTTTATTTTAATAATTATTTATTATTTTCTGGTTTTTTCATCTAGTTTAGTTCATATAGAAGTGATTCCTTTAATGAGTTCCAAGTTAAGAGCATTTTGCAAAATAATAGTGTAATATATGCTACTAAGTTAAGAACAATAAAGCAAATACAGAAAGGATTTCTTGGTATACTTGATTAAGTCCATATAGTAAGCAAGAGAATGATGGTTGTATTAAGTGTGTGTTTCTATAGAGCTCTGCAAGGAGATTGTATAGGACTAGTCGAAAACCCATGCTATATATGGGCCCACAAAATTATTTTGCTTAATACTATTGCATTGTGTATAATGCCCAATACCATTGGGTTCATATACACTTTGTAGCAGAATCATTCTAATTTTCAGCATTTACTTCATTCACTAAATAGTTCGTCTTTCTTTGATATGTGAATAGCGAGCCACAGAATCACTACAAATAAAGCAATTAAATATGAACCAAATAATCAATAGATGGTGTCAATAAATATCATGCATGTCCTCAATCTCTATACTCTATATGTGAAAATTAAGCAAGTAACTTCTCATTATTAAAAGATTGACACAGATATTAACATACAGAACAAAACTCCAAGTGCTCAACCAAAGAATACTATCATGATCGTAAAAGTCTATGAAAAAGTTATTTTATACAAAAGGAATTTTGTGTGAACCTAGATGTAGTCTTAGATTCCAAACACCAAAGTGTTTAAATAGGAAAATTTCTATAACAAGGATACTAATAACTTTTCAAAGGTGGGTGTTCCCTATAAGGAGCTAGAAAGCGCTCTATGACCTTAGAACGAGTTCCCACCACTTCTTGGGACCAGTATTTCACCGATTCTAGATCAATAAACTTCGGGACCATGAGTTCTTTGTCTTAAGCATCCATGGGCTATAGAGAATCACCATCAAGGAAGTTCTAAGACACATATTCAAAGATGAAACCCAGAAACAAAGGGGGCAAAACACCTAAACGCTTAAGAAAAGCAGAAAAACGTAGTCTATAGTGTTCCCATCATCTAGAAAGGGGCAGCCCTCTGTTTTAGGCCAAGGGAACACCAACACAAGCCAATGGTGATGCCACAAGACAAGGGCTAAGAAAGCCTACCAAACATAGAACCAGAAAAAAAAAAGAGGAAGAAGAAGAAGAGCACAAACCTAAGAAGCACGAACACAATGACTTGGTGGTATTTCCGTGTGTCAGACACGTGCGGTGTCAGACACCCACACGACACATATTGGATACGCATCTGTATATGTCCAATTAAAAAAATAATTTTTTTGAGTTCAAACACAGCTAGACATTGTTGTAATTCACTGTGGACACGGCTTCGATACGCCTGAGTTGATTTTTTTTTTTTTCAAATTTTTAATACCAACATGAGCTCAAAATCAACCCTAGTCATTTAGTTGGACCTGTGATATTGGGTCATTTTATTTTGAAAATTCTTCAATTCATCACCAAAAATAAAAAGAAGAATTAATTACCTTGACATGGACATGACAAAAAATAAAAGAAAATTATACAAACACGACCAACAAATTCAGACCAAAAAAGAAAAAAAAATAATCATACAACAATATATATATATATATATATATATATATATATATATATATGTCATGTCCATGTCTTGTAATTTTTTAAGTTTAATGTGTCTTCATATCTATGTCCATGTCATATCTCATGTCTGTGTCTGTGTCTGTGCTTCATAGGCACAAACAAAGATTAAAGAGAAAAGGGAGTAAGCGAAACATACCTTGGATCACAAGGGCACTGGAAAACCTTCAGGAAACCATAGAAGAAGAAATAAAGACCAAACAAAGAAAGTGGAGAAGAAGAAAGACGATGATGAATTGCGCAGGTGTGGAAATGTTCGAAATGAAAAGGGTGAAGCAAGTTTTATAAAGGAACCAAGGTGGGCTTTTATAAAATAATTATTACAATTTATTACTACTATTAATCATTTTTCTCTTAATTTAATTAAATTTTAAAAATTAAATTGAATAGATAAAAATATAATATCTTATAATATTTTAAGCCAAATATTTTATTTTCAAAAATAATATTTATAATTATTAATAAAGGATATTTTATTTTAAAAATTAATAAATATTAGTCTTATTTTACATTTTTTCATAATAATAGAAAATTAGTTAATAGGGCTATTAATATCATTTCAATCACATATTTGGGACATAATGTCATACTAGAATAAGGATGCGGTGATATACTTTTTCTTCAAACCTCAAGGGTGTTTCTTGTTATTTACCATATACAATAACTAATAAATATAATTATAATTATTATGATATAATAAATTATTATTATTATTATTATTGTTATTATTGTTATTATTAAAAGATTATAAGGTAGTAATTTTTTTATATACTAAATAAAGCAATATAAATTATTAACTAAATTATTTGACTGTATTATCTACCAAAAATAAAATATTGGACCATATTAAACACCATATAATAAATTGTTTTCTCAAAAAAATTTATTAACTCCGAGATCCTTTACCACTCAAAATGTAGGATAAAATAAGCTTTTTACTAAGTATCCGTCGTTAAGTGTGGCTCGCATTAGGGCTGTACAGGATCCGGTCCGGCCCGGTGGCCCATACCGAGGTGATTCGAGCCGGGTTAGACTCGGTTGCAGCAAAATTCAGGTTGGGTCAGAGAACGTATAGGCAACCCGGTGTATTTTAATGACCGGGTTTGGGCCAGTTCGTGGGTCACCAGCCTGACTCGGTGTATAGTTATATGTGACTTCAGTGATTTTTAGAGTTGTTTCCTATAAAAAACTTTCTTGTACTCTACAACTTTCTTCAAAGAAATGACATTCACATTTTACAAAGATATGGCATTCACTTTTCAGAGTTCAAAAAGCTATTCTCTTCCTTTTGGCTTCCTCTTTGCTATGCTCTCATGCTTTGTTAGGCAGGACACAAAAGGAATGATGGAAGGCAATACCTTTAGAGAGTGGATACTTCAAATAAACTAAGAAAGTTTTTCCATTCCTTTCCTTTTGCTATGCTCTGCAAGAGCACAGAGGGAAGACACATTTCTTCACTTTCTTTGACATACGTTGGTACCAAGGTGCAAGGAAGACATCATCAACAACGGCGGGACTTCCTCGGTTGCGCCTCCACCAATGGCCTTCTCCATTGTAACAAAATGATGCTGGCATCTCTATCGATGAACCACTTCCCCTGACAAGATCAAAGCGGCGCAAAGCTAAATACCATATTGAAGACCTCAAATCTAATTTCCTTGGTGGGCTCTTGCGCAAGAACTAGGCTGTTTCCTTAGCCTCCAGCCGTGCACTACCATGTTCTCTCCCTTTCGGTGATGCTGCCTCCATTCTTGCTCAAAAATATGTCCTTGAGAGTTAACAAGTCTTCCAATTTTTTCATCATTACCTTGTTATTTTTTCATTTTTAATAGTTGCTACTCTAAAAATTGTTTATATGCTCAGCATGTTAGGAACATCATATTAATAGATGAACTCTTTCTTCTTCTTCTTTTTTCATAAAGTACATCAGATAGCCATGAAATAGGTTACTCAATGTATTACCCACCTTCCAAGCTCCAAAAAATGAGGAGTTATAATTTATGTTTTTGGTGTTTCTAAACCTTTAAAACTATTTGGCTCAAAACCCCTCCAATCTCGTGTTTGGTTTGATTCTCATGAAAAAGAACATGTTATTGGAGAAGCTATTCTATGCTATTTAGTTTCTTTTCAAATTGGAGTAAAGTAACACTTTTGTCCCTGAAATTGCACGCGTGAGTCACTTTCGTCCCTGAAATTTGGAAATTAACTCTTTAGTCCCTGAAATTACATTCCGTAGGTCACGTTAGTCCCTAGTTAAACTATCGTCAGTCAACTATCACATTTTGATGATGTGGCACGTCAAGTGACACGTGTCATGCCACGTGGCTTGCTGACGTGACATCAAATCAAAATAGGTTTAGATTAGTCCCTGAAATTTTAAATGTGTCAAAATAGTCCCTGAAATTTTTTAAAATGTGTCAAAAAAGTCTCGAATCCCAAATTTCTCCTCTTTTGGTTCATAAATTCTAAATTCTCGATAATTCTTAGACCCACTTATTTTTCTCTCATTTTCAAACCCTATTTAAATAATCCAAATTTTCAAATATCCTAAATATAATTAAGTGCTTGATTAGTCCAAATTAAATATATTCTATGTTTGACTAACATAATCAATTTATTAGCCACTCCATCAGACCCAGGTATGCATGTGCTAAACAATTTACCCTTACCCTTATGATATGTTGGTTTCAACATCCTATCCCTTTCAGGTGACGAACGAACCTTGCCCGCTTTGGAAATTGAGGCTCACCTCGCTGAGCTCCGCAGTCTACTTCCTTCTGAATCGCATGATGTCCTGGTCCGCTTTTTAGCCATGCATCATTCTATGCTCCTTTCCACGCATCCTTTTCATCGCAGCGCTGCTTATACTGCTTCTGCCTTCTTCCTCCTTTTTCCTATTGTGGATTTCCCGTTTGCTGATTTTTGTTTCTGTATACCTCCGAAATTTGAATGATTTTCTATATATCGCTCCCCTCCTCTTTGAAATTTTAGTTCTATATATACACATTTGTGACTCAATTATTTTCCTTGAAATGATTCTCCAAAATGTGATAAGGAATAATTGTGATCTGACTGAGATTTTTGTTCCTCGAATTATTGTGATGTTGTTGATGGTGATACAACTCCTTGCTCTTTTTGATTTCTTTGTATTATCTTCACTTTCGTTGGGCTGGTCTTTTGTCCCCCATTTATTTTTTTATTTTTTTTAGTTTGCTCTAATGGACCAAGAAGACATGGGCTAAAAAAATTGGCTTAAAAATTTATTTTTTTGACTAGGCATGGTGAAAGGCACTCCCTCTTTAATTTTTTGTTTGAAAAAAAAAAGCAAAGACAAAAGTATTCGGACAAATATGCTGTTCACAGGATGATTTTTACATTTATGACAATTTGTGTATATTATATTGTGATATTTTTGTATTTTATTTAATCAGTTTAATTTGTTCTTTTTATTATTATTTTCTTATTTAATATTACTTTAATTGATAATTAGGTTATTGTATAAATACATAAATAAAAAACCAATTAATCCACAGTTAAATCAGAAATAAAAAATTATTAATTTTTTATTGTCGGGTTTGATCATCAATAATAGTCATATTTTAAAAAATTATGTGAAAATTAACTAAGTTATGTTGTGAATAATGCAATCTCGGTCAACTTCGAACATTTGGAATAATTTTTAAATAATATCTTCAAACTTATTACGTGATAGTTTGATTTGTAAATAGTGATGTTAATTCCTTTTATCAGACCACTCTATTTATACTTAAATAGTTTAATGTTAAATGTCATATTTTACTGTTTAAATTTATTGTAATATCTTTAGAATGGTTAAGTATTACATTTGATATTTGAAAAAGTATGATTTACTTTTATAATTTAAAAACATTTTTAGAAGTATAGAAATCTAAAAATAAAAAAGAAATGAAGACAAAAAATATTTTCATAAAGGAAATTCGTCCAAAGATGAAATTAAGTCACGTCGGAGTGTAACAAAAAAGAAAAAAGGTGAAATTAAGTTAAAACCAAACAACATAATGGAGCAACTGAAAATGGAGCAAACACTTTGACCAGCACTTTGCAGAAAACAAAATGGATGGTCAAGTAGTTACTATTTATTAATTCCATCAATTTATTTAGCAAAGCCTAAGTGACTTTGTCTCACAGACATCAAGATCAGTCATTGGAACTTGCTCACTATACTTAGTGAGCACCAGCTCCACGGGAGAGCTTGGTTTCTTCAGCAATACATTTACAATTGCGAGTGCCTTCTAGCAAGTTTATCACGCACTCGCAAATGCCGGTGCAACCTGGAAAGCATTCTTCCCCCGCACAAATGCAAGTGTAAATAGGCCATGGTAGCGTGCAAATGCATGGGGCAGCGGCTGTGGTTTTGACAGAGTAATAACTGGCATCACGGTTGGGAACCACATCCTTGATGAAGGATCTTGCATCAGAGCGAGCGTCGACGGTGGCAGTGATTCCTAAGAGGAAGAGCATCACGGCCACCTTCACTAACACGTTCCCGTTCAACTCCATCTCTCTTTCTCTCTTCTCTGTTTTGCTAGCTAATTAATATTGCTTTCTTATTTGTGATGAGAATGGATGCAATTACACATGTCTATTTGTAGGCAAATCTGAAGAAGAAGAGGAACTAATAGCTAGCTTTATGGATCAGCTGTTACGTGGAGCTTTTTTATTAGTGGCACCTATTGTGTTTGGAGTGTCAGGCGTGTTTTGTTATACATCCTATACAATTTGGTGCATCATACACTCAACTATTTTTGTTTTGATTTAAATTTAAAACAAAAGTGAAAAATAATCACCATCTCCCTCTGCCACCTACCTCCCTCCTCCACGGCAACCTTCTTCTCGGACCCTGGCAACCTTCTCAGCTTAAACATAGAGCTAATCGGCTCATCATTTAAAGACAGCGTGGAGGACAACATTCCGCTTTGAATGGCTAGGTGCTAACAAGGGATCTACTTCATTTTCCATTGAAGTGTGGAATGTTGTACACTGTAACATTGCCATGGAGGAGAGGGTGCATGATGCACCAAATTTTATAGGATGTACAATAAAGCTTGCCTGACACATTGAACTCGTGTCATTAGTACATAAGCTCCATGTGAACTATTTTGGCAGAAGTATGCCATAGAAGTAGTTTTGACTTTTCAGGGAATGGTCCAAACAATGGACAGTGCAAGCTTCACCATCCCCCTCGCGTCCCACACTTCCCGCGCGTTCCACGCTCCAGCATAACCGGTTGGATGAAAGTGTATGAAATGGTAGCTTAATTAATACAAGAGAAAAACTGTTTATACTTATTATTTGTGTATACACTTATATTTATCACTTGATAGGATATAAATTTCATTTAGTTTGAGCTTAAAATCTCATCCAATGATATTATTTGTGTAACATCTCCTGCTGTTTTATGGATTGACAACAGTCCCCACATACCAATACGGGTCTTTTCAGCATGCTTTGTCCTCACTTGCACTCTTCCTAGGAAAACTTTCCAAGCACGCTTAACTGTGGAGTTCTTTCAGTTTGGGCTACCAAAAAGAAGATACATCTTGTTGGTATAGGTAGTACAAATTAATTCATATAAACCCTCCTCAATTGTATAGTCTCATACCTATGCAGTCTTAGGATTCCTCTCATTCGGGTGTGTAATCAGTTCATTCATGTACCCCTCCGCTTAGAGGATCTTGCGAGGAGCCGCTCCATATCTGTGCCCTCTTTGCACCGGCGATCACTCCTCGTCCTCGTCCCTGGGCCTTACACCAAGTCAGTATCTTATAAAGTGTTAGTATAAATAATATTATTTTTAACCTAACTATATAGTACTTGTGCATTGCATGGAAACTTAATTTTCAAAATTTGCCTTAATTTTGAACAAAAATGAATTTTCCTAAATTTAAAATTTTTAGATTGCTTAGTATTTTTATTGATAATATATTTAATTATATTAAATTATTTAATATTTTCATTTATAATATATTTAATTAAATTTAATAAATTACACATTTATACACACACTTTTAACATTTGAGTCAAAGCTGGTACAAATAGTGTATATGAAAAGTGGCAATTTTTAGTTGAAAAAATCACTTAGTTGTATGTTTTGTCTGCAATTCGCACCAAGAAAATCATGTTATGAGATTTTTTTTAGTATGTAATTTATATACAGTGTCAATATTAAAAACTTACATATTTAACATATATTATCATATTAGTAAAATAATTAGATTTAACTACTTATATAAATATTCAATTTTGAAAATTTTATAAATATGAAGCATATAAGCATTTTTATTAAACATCCTAAAAATGCAGGAAGAAAAAATATTCTAATTGGCCTAAATTTGAGTTTGTAGATTAAAAATTGAATTTATTTTAATTTATATGCACCATTTATAATAAAAAAAGAGAAAAAATAAAAAATGTTCACACATCTAGTCTTGTAAGATTATATCAACTTTTACAAATAAAAAAATATAATCAAATGTTAATGTGAAATTCATTTACATCATCAAGGCATCAAGATTAATCTATTTGATGGCAAGATCTACCTTTAAACGTTCATCAATATCTAATTGTTTGATTTCAGACTTTTGATACACAAATGTGTAGTTATAAATATTTAAAATTTAAATTTGATTGTATTTGAATTTACAATAGTGTATTCAATTAATAATTGAGGATATTGTATTTAGAGAATAAAGAGAAAGTCGAGCGATTTTAGTAAAAAAGACTATACTTTTTGTATATGAATGGTTATAGTTATAAATTCTTAAAATTTAAATTTGATTGTAGGTAGAAAAAAAAGAGAAAGTAGAGTAACTTACAAAACCGAGGGATTATTTTAGTCTTGATACTATAATTTTGCGTATGCTTCTACATATAAAAGGAATACTATAAAAAATTATTACATAGAGCCTAAAATCACTCTACTTCCTCCTTTTCCTTTACCTACTATCAAATTTAAATTTTAAAAGCTTGTAACTATCCATTTTTATGTACAAAAATCTGGATTTTTTTCCTCCCTCAAATCACTTCACTTCCTCTTTCTTCTCTATTTGCGATAAAATGTAAACTATGTTCCACTATTAAATTATCTTACTCAATTTATTACTTTAATAATTTATTATTTGAATATACTATTAAAAATCATAATACAATCAAATTTAAATTTTAAAAATTTGTAAATACCCATTTGTATAGGAAAAGCATGAAATTATACAATTAGATACTTTTTTTTATATAAAGATACATTTTTATTTTGATATTAATTTTGATATACTAATTTATAGTGTCAGTCAATTATATTATATTTTTTATATGATGCTTAAGATAATTATAATAAGAATCAAACTATTTCAAAGACATTTCAATAAAAGAGAAGAATTTAATGACATATAAATAAAAAATGAACATATGTTGATGAACGTTTAAAAGTAGATTTTGTTATTTTGAAGAGATTAATATTGATTCCTTGATGATGTAAACAAATTTTACATTGCATTGTCATTTAATTATTTTTTAAATTTTTAAAAGTTGATATAATTATGTATGTGAGAGAGAGAGAGAAGTGAGAATTCTTTTTTTTTTCTTTTGTGAAAGAGAGTCAATGATGGAAATTCATTTTTGTTTAGAAATTTCTTATGGAAATTCAAATACCAATGGAAAATATCCGCTGGAAATTTTAAGAAAATGGCACTTGAATACATATCAGTTACCAGCAAAATTGCCTAAAATTATAGATGGAAAATTCCGTCAGTAATGGTAAAATTTTATTTTCAGATTTTTCGCCAAAAACTCCACGAGTGAAATTATTTTAAAATAAAATTAATTTTTTGAATAAATTACTGACGGATTTTTTTTTGCCGATAATAATATTTTTGTTTTTTAAAAAATCAATATTAATTACTGACTAAAAAATCCAATGGTATCTCTCGTGCCCTGTGACCCCAGCTAGCACGAAAAAATCCATCGGCAATCCATCAGTTACTGTATGAGAAAAAAATTTTTATCCCATTTTCCTCAATTTCAGCCGGTAAATTCATCGGTAACTCACTTGTTTCTGGTAGTGATTTATTGTGAAAAAGGGATTCCTCATACAAGAAATTTCAGTCACTAATTGAAATATTAGTTACTGATTTTGCTTATGAACATGGATTTTAGTATTAAATATTATCACTTAATGACCAATTTAGTGACTAATTTATTATGAAAAAGGGATTTCTCATACAAGAAATTTCAGTCATTAAATCAGTCACTAATTGAAATATTAGTGACCGATTTTTATGTCAGCAAGATTTCACATATGAATAAATTTCAGTCACTAAACCAATCACTAATTGATAATTTAGCGAACAATTTTTATGAAAGCAAGGTTTTATTGTATAAATAAATATCAGTTACTAATATTTCAATTTGTGACCGATTTTTATGAATGCAAGGTTTTCTAACATAAATAAATATTGATCACTAAATCGGTCACTAATTGAAATATTAGTGACCGATTTTTATGAAAGCAAGGTTTTCTAGTATAAATAAATATTGGTTATTAAATCGGTCGCTAATTTGATTTAGTGACTAATTTTTTTCCACTCTTTTCATTTTCCCTAATTGCTCAATTCGGTTGCTAATTAGATCACTAATTCATTATTTTAGTAACTGATTTATTTCGGTCACAAAATCGGGTATATATATATATATAACACAACACAACGAGCAGCTAACATACATACATACATATGTATGTATGTATTTATGTTACTGTTCGTTGTGGTTCGTGGAGGTATATGCCGCAACAAAGAAAAATTTGCGTGTGTGCCAATTTTTGGTGAAAGAGTGTGTTTTGTTTGAGTGAGTTTTATTAGGTGGAAAAATTATTTTATGAGATTGGATGTATTGGAGTTTTGGGTATGTGAGAGATTATTAAATTGCTTATTGTATTTTTCACATAAAATTAGTGGATTGATTTATTGAGTTGTGGATATAGACATTATTAGCCTAAATACGTATGCTTCTCTTACTCTATTTATTTGTTTGGTTTGTATGGATTTGAGATTTTTCCCAACACATGTTTTATCTATCACATAATATTTATGTATTGTTATCTGATAACGTTCATATAAAGGTATGTGACAATGTGTATTTTTACAGTAGATATAATTAGAACCACCATAGCTCAAAATATTTTAGAAATATTTATTTTCTATTGACAATTTTTAAATTCTCATCCCTAATTTCTGATCGTTTTAGATTAGCTAAATTATATCATGAAGAATGCATTCCCTGACAACGTATGGGAGCATTTGGAATAATTTTTAAATAATGTCTTGAAGCTTATTATGTGATAGTTTGATTTGTAAATAGTAATGTTAAGCACTTTTACCATAACACTCTATTTGTACTTAAATAGCCTAATGTTAAATGTTATATTTTACTGTCTAAATTTCTTGCAATATCTTTAGAATAAATGAGTGAAACATTTAATATTTGAAAAAGTATGATTTACTTTTATAAATAAAAAAAAAGAAATGAAGACAAAATTTTTTTTCATAAAGCAAACTCGTTCAAAAATGAAATCAAGTCACGTCGGAGTTTAAAAGAATAATAATAATAAAAGGTGAAATTAAGCTAAAACCAAACAACATAATGGAGCAACTGAATATGGAGCTAACACTTTGACCAGCACTTTGCAGAAAACAAAATGTATGGCCAAGTACTTGCTTTTTATTAATTCCATCAATTTATTTAGCAAAGCCTAAGTGACTTTGTCTCACATACATCAAGATCAGTCATTGGAACTTGCTCACTATACTTAGTGAGCACCAGCTCCACGGGAGAGCTTGGCTTCATCTTCAGCAACACATTTACAATTGCGAGAACCTTCTAGCAAGTCTATCACGCAATAGCAAATGCCGCTGCAACCTGCAAAGCATGCTTCCCCCGGACATCTGCAAGTGTAAATAGGCCATGGTCTTGTGCAAGCGCATTGGTAACTAGTGGTTGTGGATTTGACAATGTCTTTGGCATCAGCGTTGGGAACCACTTCCCTGATGAAGGAACTCGCATCAGAGCGAGCTTCGACGGTGGCAGTGATTCCTAAGAGGAAGAGCATCACAGCCACCTTCACTAACACCTTCCTGTTCAACTCCATCTCTCTATTTCTTCTCTGTTTTGCTAGCTAATTAGTATTTCTTTCTTAGTGGTGATGAGAATGCACGCAATTACACATGTATATTTATAGGCAAATAAGAAGTGGAACTAATAGCTAGCACTATGGATAAGCTGTTACGTGGAGCTTGTTTATTGGTGGCACCTATTGTTTTTGACGTGTCAGGCGTGTTTTGTTATATATCCTATACAATTTGGTGCATCATACACCCAACTATTTTGTTTTGATTTAAATTTAAAACAAAAGTTAAAAAATAATCACCATCGTCCCTCTGCCACGTACCTCCCTCCTCTACGGCAACGCCACCAGACCCCTCAGAAACCGCCAAACCAACCTTCTTCACCTCGGACCCTCGCGACCTTCTCAGCTTAAACATAGAGCCAATCGGCTCATCATCGGAGGTTTTAAAGACAGCCGTGAACGACAACATTTCACTTTGAATGGCTAGTTGCTAACAAGGAAAATACTTCATTTTCCATTGAAGCGGAATGTTGTGGACTGTAACGTTGCCATGGAGGAGAAGGTTCATGAGGCACTTAATTTGAGTAAATAATTATTGTAGTCCTCTAACAAAATTTTATAAAACTATTTAATCCCTCTAAAATTAAAATTAAACTCATAATCCTTCAAGTTCAAGATTTCAATAATAGGACACATTAATCGGTCTATACATATATGATTCTTTCAACGCTAATAGAATTACATATTGAACTACTAACATAATGTTAAATGATATATTATGTTATTTGAAATGGAATTGAGTTTAAAATGACTCATTTTGGTAGTTGAAATTCACAAAATGAGTTATTTAAATCTTTATTAAAGTCATAAAGTAATTCATTTTGTGTAAATTTAGACATCGATATGAGTGCAATATGTTCAAAAATAGCTTCATTTACTTTACCTCTAACATTTTAATAACACGTTATCATTGTACTGTGTTACATATACAAGTCTACTAATGAAAAATTAATAAAGTGACTAATATATCTATTATTTTCAATCTTGAGGGATCATTATATTAATTTTTTTTTTGAAAAGATGAAATAGTTCGACGTAGAAATTTTGAGAGACCAAATAAGATATTCATTGTGAAATAAAACATTCCTAACACATTGAACGCATGTCATTAGTACACAAGCTCCCCGTGAACTATTTCGGCAGAAGTATGCCACACGAGTAGCTTTCAGGGAAGTGTCCAACCAATTGACAGTGCACGCGCGCTTCACCATCCCCCTCGCGTCCTGCACTTCCCGCGCGTCCCACGCTTCACCAACCGGTTGGAAGAAAATGTATGAAATGGTAGCTTAAATAATGCAAGAGAAAATTTACTTATACTTATTAATTGTACAACATCATACTAATATACTCATATTTATTATTAGATAAAATATAAATTCTATTTAATTTGAGATTTATATTTCATCTAATAATAAATAATAGTATGTTAGTACAATATCTTACAAACTTAATTTTCAAAATTTGTTTTAATTTTGACCAAAAAAGCATTTTCCTTAATTTAAAATTTTTAAATTGCTTAATATTTTTATAATTTATTTAATTATATTAAATTGTTTAATATTTTGACTTATAACATATTTATTTAAATTCAATAAATTATATATATATATATATATATATATATATATATATATATAAATGTATACACTTTTAACTTTTGAGTAAAAGCTTATACAAATAGTTTTTTTTTTATGAAAAGTGACGATTTTTAGTTGAAAAAATCACTTAGTTGTATGTTTTGTTTGTGATTTTCACCAACAAAATCATGTTATAATATTTTTTAGTATGTAATTTATATACAACATCAAAATTAAAAAACTTACATTAATATTCAACCATATATTATCATATTAGCAAAATAATTAGATTTAACTACTTATATAAATATTCAATTTTAAAAGTCTTATAAATATGAAGCATAGATGCATTTTTATTAAACATCCTAAAAATGCAGGAAGAAAATTCTCTAATTCACCTAAATTTGAGTATGTAGATTAAAAATAGAATTTATTTTATATGCACCATTGATTAACAAAAAATCTACACACATCTAGTCTCATAAGATTATATCAACTTTTACAAATAAAAAATATAATTAAATAAAAATGTGAAATTTATTTACATTGTCAAGGCATCAAGGTTAATCTCTTTAATGGTAAAATCTACTTTAAACATTCATCAATATCTAATTCTTTGATTTCATACTTTTAGTATACAAGCAAATGGGTAGTTATAAATATTTAAAATTTAAATTTGATTGTATTTGAATTTACAATAGTGTATTTAATTAATAATTGAGGATATTGTAGATAGAGAAGAAAGAGAAAGAGGAGTGATTTTAAGGGAAAAACACTATACTTTTTGTATATAAATAGGAATATTTATAAATTCTTAAAATTTAAATTTGATTATAGGTAGACAAAAAAGAGAAAGTAGAGTAATTTAGAAGACTGGGTGAGTTGAGGCTTGATGTTATAATTTTTCTTATGGTTCTACATATAAAAGGAATGCTATAAAAAAATTATTACATGAAGCCTAAAATCACTCTACTTCCTCCTTTTCTTTACCTACAATCAAAATTAAATTTTAAAAATTTGTAATTATCCAAATTTTAAATTTTTTTAAAAAACTAGTTTTCCATTCAGTACTCGGGCACCACACGAAAACTTAATTTTCAAAATTTTCCTTAATTTCAACCAAAAATAATTTCCTTAATTAAACTTATTTAAATTGGTTAATATTTTTATTTATAATATATTTAATTAAATTTAATAAATTACATATATTTATACACACACTTTTAACTTTTGAGTAAAAGCTTATACAAATAGATTCTACCAAAAGTTAGTATATTTAGTTGGAAAAATTACTTAGTTGTATGTTTCATTTGCATTTTCCACCAACTAAATCATGTTATAAGACTTTTTTCAATATGTAATTTATATATAGTGTCAATATTAAAAACTTACATAAATATTCAATTATATATTATCATATCAGCAAAATAATTAGATTTAACTACTTACATAAATATTCAATTTTGAAAGTCTTATAAATATGAAGCATATAAGCATTTTTATTAAACATCCTAAAAATGCAGGAAGAAAATATTTAAGTCTTCTAAATTTGGGTTTGTAGATTAAAAATAGAATTTATTTTATATGCACCATTGACAAAAAAAAAAATGAAAATTTACACACACATCCATAGTTTTCAGAACCTGACTGGATTGGCCTGTCAAAACCAAAAATCGGTGAATCAATGCCATCAGGCCAGTCCGATTCTCTTGTCAGATCATATTTGCATTCGACTTGGCCAAAACCGGTTTGACTCGGGTTGAACCAGTCGAGTTTAGCTTGAATAGGGGCTGCTAAACTAGGCTGGATTTTAAGTGAAAATTATATTTTTATAAAAGTTGTGATCTAGGGTTCTAACTTGACATCCAAAGGAGTGAAAGGCACACTCCTCTACCACTACACCACTTTTGCTTTTGTTTTATAGGGTGTAAATAATAATATATATCATATACTTATTTGAATTATATTATTATATTATATTTTTACATAGATGTTTGATTAAATTCGATTCAACCAGTTCAACTAGTAACCCATCAATTCAACCACTAACCCAATGACCCAGTGCCTAAGCAGGGTATGTCACCGGTCCAATTCTGAAAACTATGGACACACCTAATCACACAAGATTATATCAACTTTTACAAATAAAAAGAATATAATTAAATGACAACGTAAAATTCATTTACATCATCAAGGCATCAAGGTTAATCTCTTTGATGGCAAAATCTACTTTTAAACGTTCATCAATATCTAACTACTTGATTTCAAACTTCTTATATACAAATGGGTAGTTATAAATATTTAAAATTTAAATTTGATTGTATTTGAATTTATAATAGTGTATACAATTAATAATTGAGGATATTGTAGACAGAGAAGAAAGAGAAAGGGAGTGATTTTAGGAAAAAAAAAAATCTACACTTTTTGTATATAAATGGATAATTATAAATATTTAAAATTTAAATTTGACTGTAGGTAGAGAAAAAAGATAAAGTAGAATACTTGAGGAAACTAAATGATTTTACGCTTCATGTAATAATTTTTCATAATATTTCTTTAATTTTAGATTATAGAAATGTAATTCGACTTTAACAAATGGATAGTTAGAAGTTTTAAAATTTTAAATTTGATTAATATATGAAGTGGAGTTATTTTAAGGATTTGAGAAGTGCATGTAAGAATTTTCGGTAGTATTACTTATATATATGATTCTAGGAGGTGTTTAGGGTGAATCAATAAGATGATTATAACTAGGGCCTTGTGGCCTTTATTTGGTGGTGAACAACCAGCCAGTTTAAGCCGAAAACCAATGAACTGACCACCAAATCAGTCCGATTCTCCACTTGGATCAGGGAAGCATTTGACTTGGTCAAAACAAGTCAAACCTGGTTTTGGAACCACGCATGCACGTGGAAATTAAAGAATTGATTCAAAACTCCTCACTTGTGGTTCAAACCCTGTCCAAGAGGGTCATAGTGTGACAACTGCCTACCAACCACTAGGCTAGCCACTTTTTGATACAATGTCTCAAATGTTATATTTATTATACATCTGATATGTTACTTATATATTTATTTAATTAAATTCGATTCAATTTATTCAACCAGTGACCCACTGGTTGAACCATTGACCAAGTGATGCGACCGAGTCGATTACTGATATAGGTTTTAAAACTATGGGCAAACATGGTCAAGCATTCTCTCCCTGCTTCAAAATAAATAACATTTTTGCTTTTTTTTGTATATTTATAATTCAAAATATTTGGACACCTACATTGATTTATAAGTATATATATATAAAAAAAAAGGCTTGACACAATTAATGGCTAGTTGGGGCTCCTTATGTATCTAAAAAAGGGTTTAATTTTCAGTAGTATGTATGATAAAGGTTTCATGGTCAAAAGTTTACTCCTTAAGAGAACTTTCATCTCAAAGAGATTAGTTACCAGTATTTATAGTGGATATCCTGGAAAATAAGATTAAAATACCAAAAAAGTGAAAGAAAGTTTATTTTAAAACGGAAGGGCCAATTGACACTCTGAATATCTTCCAAGTATAATCTCCATGACCCTTTCTTTAGTTATGGGATCTTCCTTGGGTTTCTCTCTCTATTACTTAATTACAAGATCAACATTCCAGTATAAGGTTATAGGGGACATAGAATACCTCTGTTAGGATCCTATAGATATTGAGTACAGGTTTAGGCTTTACGTAGATAGGATCATCTTTATTTCTTCGAAACAACAGTAATTGGGCGTCTTAGGATTAGTGTCAACCTTATTGGATCTGGGCCTAGCTGAAAAGCATTGGGTCAAGATTATAAACATTGAACGGAGATACACGACCCGTAAAACTGATCTAGTACACTTCTTGCACCGAAAATAAGGGTCTGTTTCCTTTGCTGGAAACAATTTTCAGTTTCCAGTTTCCAGTTTTCAGTTTTTGTGAAGGAAAAACTGAAAACTGAAATTTATGGTTTTCAATTTTTTAAGTTTTTCCTTCACAAAAACTGAAAACTGAAAACTGGAAACTGAAAATTGAAAATTATTTCCAACAAAGCAAACAAGCCCTAAGCTTGCACTTCTTTGCCAAGTCATTTTTCGCTGCAAGTAGCATATTAACACGAAAAATGTCTACCTCAAAACAAACCGAAAAAAGGAAAAAAGTAAAAAATGTCATTTATACATTCATCTTTAGCCATCTTTTATAACTTGAGTGGAAATGTCTCCAAATATGCCTATGAGATGATGTACTCCCTCAGTTTTAAGTGTCTTGTAGGAATCAGCAGGAATTTGGTATATTGAAAAATCAAAAATCAATGTATTTGGACACATTGCAATCAATATGCCGAATTCCTACTGATTCCCAATAAGACACTTACAAGTGGATGGAGGAAGTACAAATATCAGCACTCTGTTGACATAGCTAACTTATTGTCAATTTGATTTCTCTACACTTGTCTCCTTAGTTAAGCTGAAAAGACGAAATTAACTAGCTCACGAAGTATCCTCATACTCTATCCGTTTCACAATACTAGTAAAAAACTAAAAAGTACACATATCAAGGAAAACAATAATATCTTGCAAATATAGAAAATTATATAAGTTAACAAAACTTTCCTTTTATGGTCAGTATTACTCATCTTGGTAAACATATTGATTACTTAGCTAATACATTTATATAAGGGTATAAATGGAAGAAAAAGATTAATGCTACCTAGATGTTATAAATGAATAGATATTCTGAAATATGAAAAAGTAAAAAACTGACAATTATTATGAAATAGAGGAAGTAATTATTAAACTTGGACCAGTGATCGATTTGGTCACGTCACTGGATCACTAGTTCAACCAACGGATTATAGATTGAATCAGTTAGACCATACACACAATTATTGAGACATTATAACACAACAACTTGGTTGGCATGGTGTTTGGTGAGAGCGCCCTCTTCTTACCTAGGTAGGGTTCAAATCTACCTAGTTGAGTTTATGAATTATTTCATCAATTCCCTTGTTGTGTGTGATATGACTGATCCAAATGAAGAGGTCAGGTGGGTGGTCACCGACTTTTGGTCATAGCTACCACTACCAGTCCCTAATTTTGCTCGCATCAAGATAAACTCACAATTTCAATGCAAAATAAAAACAAAAAAAATATGTATCATTTTTTCTTTCAAGTTTCTATAATAAAAATTTATCACATACAAAATAATGGCAATTTTAAGAACAAAATTATTTGAGAAAACAAACATAAGTAATATTATATAAATAAATATGTTAAATATTAAGTGGAAAGACAATAAAGGAAATGAGACAAGGAAAATCATACTTGAAGGTTATTATCACTTAAAAATTATTTATTAAAATTTCATTTTAATAATTATTTATTATTTTCTAGTTTTTCCATCTAGTTTAGTTCAGATCAAAGAATAGAAGTGATTCCTTTAACGAGTTCCAAGTTAAGGGCATTTTGCAAAGTAATAGTGTAATGTGTGCTACTAAGTTAAGAACAATAAAGCAAATATAGAAAGGATTTCTTGGTATACTTGATTAAGTCCATATAGTAAGCAATAGAATGATGGTTGTATGAAGTGTGTGTTTCTATAGGGTATCCGCTCTACAAGGAGATTGTATAGGACTAGTCAAAAACCCATGCTATGTTCGGGCTCACAAAAAATTATTTTGCTTAATACTATTGCATTATGTATAATGCCCAATTCTATTGGGTTCATATACACTTTGTAGCAAAAGCATTCTAATTTTCAGCATTTCCTTCATTCACTAAATAGTTATTGTCGTTCTTTGATATGTGAATAGCGAGTCACAGATTCACTACAAATTAGGCAATTAAATATAAACCAAATAATCAATAGATGGTGTTAATAAATATCATAAATGTCCTCAATCTTTATACTCTATATATGAAAATTAAGCAAGTAACTTCTCATCGTGCTCAACCAAAGAATACTATCATGACCGTAAAAATCTATGAAAAAGTTATTTTATAAAAAAAGAATTTTGTGCAAGTCTAGATCTAGTCTTAGATTCCAAATACCAAAGCGTTTAAATAGGAAAATTTCTATGACAAGGATATTAATAACTTTTGCAAAGGTGGGTGTTCCTAATAATAGATTAGGAGCTAGAAAGCACTATGTGACCTCAGAACGAGTTCCCACCACTTCTTGGGACTAGTATTTCACCGATTCTAGATCAATAAACTTCGGGACCATGAGTTCTTTGTCTTGAGCATCCATGGCCTTTAGGGAATCACCATCAAGGAAGTTCTAAGACATATTCAAAGACGAAACCCAGAAACAAAGGGGGCAAAACAGCTAAATGCCTAAGAAAAGCAGAAAAACGCAGCATATAGTGTTCCCATCATCTAGAGAGGGGCAGCCCTATGTTTCAAGCCAAGGGAAACACCAATACAAGCCAATGGTGATGCCACAAGACAAGGGCTAAGAAAGCCACCAAACATAGAACAAAAAAAAAAAAAAAAAGGAAAAGGAAGAAGAAGAAGAGCACAAACAAAGATTAAATAGGAAAGGGAGTAAGCGAAACATACCTTGAATAAGAAATAAAGACCAAATGAAGAAAGTGGAGGAGAAGGAGAAAAACAACGATGAATTGCGGAGGTGTGGAAATGTTCGAAATGAAAAGGGTGAAGCAAGTTTTATAGAGGAACCAAGGTGGGTTTTTAATTTATAAATAATTATTACAATTTGTTAGTACTATTAATAATTTTCATCTTAATTTAGTTAAATTTTAAAAATTAAATTGAATATATAAAAATATAATATCTTATAATATTTTAAGCCAAATATTTTATTTTCAATAATAATATTTATAAGTATTAATAAAGGATATTTTATTTTTAAAAATTAATAAATATTAGTCATATTTTACCTTTTTCATAATAATAGAAAATTAGTCAATAGGGCTATTAGTGTCATTTCAATTACATATTTGGGGTGTAGTGTCATATTAGAATAAGGATCAGATGAAATATTTTTTCTTCAAACCTCAATGGTGTTTCTTGTTATTTACCCTATACAATAACTAATAACTATAATTATGATTATTATGATATAATAAATTATTATTATTATTAAAAGACTATAAGCTAGTAATTTTTTTATATGCTAAATAAAGTAATATAAATTATCAATGAAATTGTTTGACTATGTTATCTACCTAAAATAAAATATTTGACCATATCAAACACTATATCATAAATTGTTTTTTCAAAAAAATTTGTTAATTACGAGATCCTTTACCACTCAAAATGTAGGATAAAATAATCTTTTTACTAAGTATCCGTTGTTAAGTGTAGCTAGCGTGACCGGTTAAATGACTAATGGTGGGCAACTGTACTATTGACTTTTTTAATTGATCTAACTATTGTACGTATGGGACAAAATTTGGTATAATATCGTTAAGAGTATAAAAAATATAAAATAATAAAGAGGATGCCAAAATAACCCGATTACATTATCATTAATGAAGAGAAAACCGTAATTAAGCTAAAAAGGCTTGAACAATCCAAAACAAGACGTTGCAGGCTTTTATTAGATATGTTCGGGCGGATTACTCGAAGAATTTAGGCATTTTTATGCGTAACGTGAAATGTTGATTATATATCAAAAAGTCAATAATGTAAATCTCAACATACGCAAACAACAGGCAACATGGCTAAGTTCCAGAAATTTGGAGTCGTACAGAGTCTCTCAGTTGATGCAGATACCTACAAAATGCTACATACCATTGTGATAGTAATTAATCAAAATGTATGATTCAATTTGTAAGGGAAATATTCTTTTACATAAAAAGTGGATATCAAATGAGATAAGTAAAAAGCATAATTACGCACACAAAAAATGGGTAAAAGCATAATTATTAAACTTTATCTGGTGACTGATTTGGCCACACCATCGGGAGATTGGTTTACTAGCCAAACCAAATTTAACTAAACAAGTATATAAAAATGAGACATGGTCAGGTGATAGTGTAGTGCATCCCTTATCAAATTGTTCTAGGTTTGATGCTCAATTGGAATTTTTAAATTATATCAACAATTCTCAGCTAGGCACGATTTACCAGCTAGTTTGCTAACCGATTTGACTTCCTAGCTAGTTGCCTGGTTCACACATGTTATTACAGGTATTACCAAGCCAGTTGCATATCCAATCCAAAATAAAGAACCAAACTCGACCAGTTATCGGTTTATCGTTTCATCAGTTTTCAGTTCAAACCAATTGGTCCAATTTGATTCTAATTACTATGAGTAGAGGAAATACATGTTTTATGAATAGTTGGGTATCACATTATTGATTTAGGTTCACCTAGTTGAATCTCATAAGTGCTACTTTAGTGTGAGTTTGGATGGAGTAATTATAGGGAAAATGTAATTTTTGAAAGGATTTAAAATTCATTATGATAAAATATTCTGTTTAGATATTAGCTTAAAAGAAATTGCAGAATTCAAGAGATTTTAAAGAGAGTTTTATCTACCTAAAATAGAGGATTTTAATTTCCACATATAGAAAGGGAATTTTAAAAATCCCTACAAGCACAAGTACAAATTTTTCTTATTTGGGTAAGTCTCACTTTCATTATATTTTATTACAATTTCTTTATATTTATGAGATTTTCATTTAATATTATTTTTAATTCATTTTATTGCATTTTAAATTTTTTAATATTCAGTTATTATTATATGATTTTATATTTAGGTATCATTCCATTTTATTTATATAATAATTAAATTTTATAATTTAAATTTAAAATATTTTGTGAATGAAATTTAAGATAATTAATTAAATATTGTATAATTGATTTTAGATTGGTTAAATTTTGATTATTAATAAAAAAAATTATTTTTGAAAAGCACTACCTTATGTTTTCCACATAAAATATATTAAAATCAAGGTAATGTAATTGCCTCACCCTAGCAAACTATTTTACAAATGATGGAAATGTAATTATTTGTCTAAACAAAAAAAATTTTAAAAATTCAAAGGAATTTAATTGTAACATTTTAAATTCCCTTATATTTTAAAAATACTCCATCCAAATGCACACTTAAATTGCGTCCTGATGGAGTATTTTCATAGCATAACATATTTTTTGAGAGAATTTGAAATGATTTGGCATAAAACTAATTGGTTGGATATTAAAACAAGGGAATTTTAAAATTCCAAATATTTTTATGAGGTATTATCAATACTTGAAAAAGCTAGATTTCAAATTCCCTCTCTATTGATATAACTGTGAAATTCTCTCTCATATCTTTTCATAACTCTCATTTTTCCAAATCTACTAACATTCATAAACCATTATTAGCTCACTATCGGCTAGACGTTCGCCTGCCACACTTAGCCACCCACTAGGTCACTGATCGCAGCATCCCCGATACTAGTCATGCTCGCCCGCTGTCAATTAGCAACCACCCAACTTTGTTCCCTACCAATAGCCGGACGTTGCATTCGATCACTTGCTGCCGCTAGTTGATGGTCGCTACCCTTGCACACTGTTGATTATAGATTGCCCACCCACCGCTTTTTCTCAACATCACCAGTCGCCCCCAGTTTGCCACCATCATCGCACCCTACCCATTGTTAGTTGTTTGCCTGCCGGTTGTTGCATATCATTATCTATTGCCCATCATCTACTCTTATCCATAGAGAAGTGATATAATTTCACTAACAAACAAAATAATTTAAAAATGAAGAGAATATAATTGAAACAATTAGAATTCCTTGCATTTTAAATTCCCTGGAATTTAAGAATATTCTCCAAACGCAACATTAGTGTTTGAAAATATGGATTCAAATAATGAGACTCACATTGTAATTTTGTAGGCACCATTTATGAAGCTGCCATTTTGCTTTGAAGAGAAAAAATTAATATATAAGTCCAAATTCTAGTACACTCAATTAATTTAATTGAATCAATTTCGAAGTCTAGTCCATTCTTGTGGCTGTATTAGCTGCATGGTTTACGATATCAGGCGGCAACATCCACAGGGTTGAGTCTTTCTTTTCATTCCTATGTAATATGCATTCAAGTCTATCCTGCAGAGCCATACAATTTCAGAGAGTACTAAACAAGAAAGAAAATATTCAAAGCACCCAAAATGAAGCTACCAATCCTCCTCATACTTTTCTTTGTACTTCCCTTGGCATTTGCTGACTTGCAGGTTGGATTCTATAGCTCCAGCTGCCCAAAAGCAGGGTCCCTTGTGCAGCAATTGGTGCTGAAGCGATCCAACCGTGACAAGTCCATAACCGCAGCCTTGCTTCGCATGCATTTTCATGATTGTTTTGTCAGAGTAAGAGGCAATCAGAAATCAACCCTCTCATTTTTTTATTCACATTCACACATTACCATATCATGTGCCCAAAAATATATTCAAATACTCAAAATGACTATTACAGCAATAAAAAGGTTGTAGCTTAAATGCTCCAATTATAATACTATCATTTAATCAAATTCTTAGGATCACTTTTGAAGTAGTGAGGTGAAAATCAAACTTTGATATGTAAAATGTGCTCAAATGACTGTTCCAAATTGTGGTTGTGGTCGAGGTTGTGGTCACTGTGATTGCAGCCATTGTTGTCATTGCAATGCGGATTGTGGCCGTTGTGGCATAATTTTATATTATTTTATTTTATTTCATAAAATGTAAAATAAAAAAAGTATAACAATTATGGCACCAAAATAACAAGTATCAAATATATTTGATACAAATTTATGTCTCCAACATATTCAAATACAAACTTTTTATGTTTTTAGAACAATAATCATACAATAAAAATAGAATTTCTATAACATTTGTATATTTAATTATAGATTTTTAGATAACATACTGCACATTTATTGTTAAATTTATATTCCATCAATTTTAAGAAGAAAATCTTAATCATAAAATAATTATTTTTCTTTTCAACTATGTAACTCATCCATTAAACCTAAAGAAAAACACATTAAAAAAAATTAACTTACACATTTTACCCCTTTATTCATTAAAAAGTGAAACAATTAACAACAACCAAAAAAAAAATTAACAAAACAACAACCCACTCATGACCCATCCAATAAAACAAAAACCAAAAAAGAGAAAAAGGAAAAAACCCACCCGAAATTCTAAAATAAAGAGCTAAAAACTAAAAGAGAAAACCACAACAACAATATTTTCGTGTGCTATCCTTTTTAATCAATATATCATATATCATATCTGCGAATATTATGTTGTAGGTTTTGATGATGTCAAAAAGCATATGACAAAAAGGTAGAAATATAAGAGCATGGAGATGAACAAGTCAAATGGTTAGGAAAATTAGGACTTAGATCACTTGGTCAAAAGGTTTTTATTTAGTAGGTTTATTTGGCCTTTGTTAGGTTAATCAAAGTTTTTAATCTAAGGAAAATTTAATTTGAAAGAAATTAATTATTTTGTTATTCAAGAATTTGATTTGATTTGTAAAAATATGAGTTTAATTAGAAAGGATATATTTGAAAGATGTTTAAAAATAGTTTTAGAATGAGAGAATGATTTAA
Organism: Dalbergia cultrata; assembly: GCA_031216105.1. Taxonomy (NCBI): domain Eukaryota; kingdom Viridiplantae; phylum Streptophyta; class Magnoliopsida; order Fabales; family Fabaceae; genus Dalbergia; species Dalbergia cultrata. Next base: position 19,055,575 of record CM062353.1, on the reverse strand, counting down.
AATGTGTTAAAACTTTGACTTTTCAATTTCTGCAATCTGTGTAATCGATTACCACATTAAGTAATCGATTAACATGCTATTGATGTGCCCAGAATTCGAAATTTCATCATTGTAATTGATTACACACAGTATGTAATTGATTGCCAGCAAGTTGACCGTTGTCAATTTTCAAAATTTGAACTGTGTAATCAATTATCAGTTCATGTAATCGATTATCAGGCCCAAGAAATGTGCAAATAAGTGTGTTTTGAAGAGACACATCTTTTGAGATTAAACCCCAACGTCTACATGAATTTTTGTTTATAAAAACCCATCATTTAACACTTTTTAACATAGAAAAACATATTGTAAAAATCATTTTAATAATCATTCTCATTTATCAATAATTTTGATCATTACTTGGCCAAATACTCTTATTCTTGAGAAAACCTTTTAGTGCTTCAACTTGTAATAATTTCTCTAGTCCGAGAGTGAAATCTTATATTCTTTTTAATTAAGTTTGTGTACAAAGGTGATGCACCCCTTGTTAGAATAAGAGTGTGGTATCTCTTGATTCTTGAGAGACTCAAGCACAAGGGTGAGAGATCCCAAAGCATAAGAGTGCTCTTCAGTTGTAAAGATTAAAGAGTGAGTGGAACTCTCAAGCAGGTTACTTGGGAGAATTGGATGTAGGCCACAAGAAGTGACCATACCAGTATAAACCGAGTTTGCATTCTCTCTTCCCTTATCTCTTTACATTTATTGCAAGTCTAATTCTCATTATCTTGTTCGTCTATATAATTAGAACTCTAAATCCCTAGCATTCTCATCCATTCAATTAAGATTTCAATTATATTTCTTGGATTTTATTGAAAAAGAAATTAGTGTGTGAAAACCAAGAAAAAATTTGTGAATTCAATTCACCCTCCCTTTTGAGTTTATTGAGGCCACTTGAATAACAATATCCTACTTGCTTTGTGATTTTACAAAGAATGCTATTTTAATTTTATTTAAATACGGTTTAGTTTTGAATGTATGTTGCTGTGTATTACATGTCATTTTATTTGTGCTTTTGTTATTGATGTAGTGATATTGTAGTGTCTGTAGTACGTATTCTTTCAATTTTGAATCTTTTGAGGACACTGGACTTCTATATCAAGGTGTGAACAACTTTGCATTCTGAAATTTTTTTTAAAAGCTCTATCTGTAATAACTGTTGTACAAATTTAAGGACAAGATAGAGAATAAAACTCATATAGACTAGAAAACTTGATTTTATCCCTAATTGGATGTGGTTCATAAGGTACTTGGCCAAATAATTTGATTCCTATGTCTAAATAGTAATTCCTCCTATGGTAGTCAACTTGGTCTGCACATTGAAGATTGAATTCCTCCTTTGCAATTTTGGATATGTTGTAATCTTTCTTAGCAAATGTTATTCTTTCTGTATTAATAATAGGTTTCATTCCTAAGCGTCATTGTGTTTGATATGTCTCAATGGTTTCCTATTCTGACATAGTTCCATTGTAGTCAAAATTCTGATTTAGATTTAATTATGTAATCTTAAAATTATGTTTTTGGTAGCTCCAGTAAAACTAGAATTTATATGGCTCAACATAATGAGGATTGAAATAACTTAGAAATGTGTGTGTTAGGCTCTTATAGTCCACTATTATTAAGATGTGAGTCTAAAACAACTAAATTTATAGATAAATATATTAAAGCATTGTGCCAATAAATCTATGTGTTGTTTTTTTTAATCAAAATATATGTGTTGAATTGGAATCTATAAATGTGTCAATACTTGATAACTATATGTGTTGAATTGGAGTTTGTAATTGTGTGTTAATCTAGATAACTCAATCTGTAAACTATATGTAAATACTTGATAACTATATGTTAAGTTGGAGTCCGTAAGTACTCATAAATTGTAATAGAACTTTTTTTTTGGTGAGGTAATAGAACTAATTAATGGTGCACAAATGTTTCCTTTTTTGTGAAATAGAGCATTTTTTTCCTCTTTACTTAAGGCTGAATGATTTATCAAGTCAGAGAGATAACTTGCAAATGTTGCATTTACAACCTTGTAGAATTGATTCCATTATCCTTGCCCTTCATGATGCAAGTTATGTATTTGTAGATGCTGTCAGTATTTTCAAATATTGTGGAATAAAGATTGAAGCACGTGTGTGCTTTGGACTCTTTGGAATTTCATATCTCATACTATGGTTAATTGTCTTTCATTTTTGAGTTATTAGAACAATGAGATTTGCCTTCTTTTGTAGTGAATTCATTTGACTTTGAGAGCATTATTCTTTATTTTCATTATCTTTTCTTTATTGTAAGGTGTCACCCTTGTTGAGAATGATTTGTGATTCCTCCTAAGCAAATAGGTTATTTTTTTTAATCAGTTTTTGTGAAGTCTATGTCTTTGTGAGTTCATCTTTAGCTATTGACAGCAGCTATTAGAAAAGAAATTATATTTTCACTGACATAAGAGAGCATCAGGAGGAAGTTGAAATAGCTTAAATGGCTCAAGGTTTGACCCCACATGACCATTGCAATCTATCTCATCTTACAAGCTTACAAGATGGAAAGTGTAACTAGTTCTTAGTGTTCATTGAAACTTAATCATGCTTTATTTTGTCAAAATCGTTGAACATTCATACTGATGTGTTCTATTGTTTTATATTTTACTTGATACTGATTTTTTTTATTGCTTTTGATTGCAATTAGATATATATTATGGCAAGTCCACTTAAAAATTAATGGCAAACATGAAGAAATTATGAAGGAATTGTATTCAAGAGTGCTCGCCAATGGTTTACCAAGCTAATTATGATGGGCGTTATCGTGTCAAATATGAGAAATACAAGGTGGCAGTTTGGGTTTTATATTTGCTCTTTATTTTTAAGGGTCTAATTATGTCATCTGCAAGAAGCCAATGTTTAATTGATGTTGCCTTTCTTTAGGTTTGCCATCTCAGTTTCACCTTTTAAGAATGTATTGCTATCCGATGCAGGATGAGAAGGAACTGCTTGGCAACAATTGTTATCCAGTGCCCCTAAAGCCATGTGTTTAAGCTATTTCTTTGCACTTACAAAATAACAGAAGTTAATAGAGGAAACTCTGAATAAAAACCTTTCTGTTGCATATTGAGTGTACTATACGTCATGTTATGAGTATAAAATTTTTAAAACTCATTTAATTGCATTCACAATAAGTACTTTGAGAACAGATTCAAAGTCGAGACAAATATGATTCTAGACTTGGCAAAGATAGAGTGGAACAAATAAAATGTTCCTAAACTATTTTACCCTTCTCAAGTATTGGAGTTCAAGTTAATGAGTAAAGGTATCAAGCCCAAGGTGTGAGAGAGAAGGAAACATTGAGAGAAAAGGGAAGTTTGAGAATGTGAGAATTGAATTGCACTTTGTTGAATGAATTGAGAGAGTACAATATGAACTTATACACAAGGTGTTACAGCTAAAGTTAGTTCTAACAGATCTCATCTTCACAACTAACAAAATAACAGTTCAGCTAGATTGTAACTAACTCAGTTGATGCACACTACTCCTATCATCCCCCCCTCAAACTCATGGTGGTGTAGGAGGCAATACCTTGAGCTTGGTTTTGAACTTGGAGAACAATGGAGCAGAAAGTGACTTGGTGAGTATGTCTGCAATTTGGTCTTAGGCTGGCACGAGAGACAAAAACTTTCATCTAAACTATTTTGTCTCTAACATAGCATAAGTCGATCTCAAAGTGCTTTGTTCTGTTATGCAAGATTGCATTTGTAGCTAACTGGACAGCACTAATGTTGTCACAAAAGATTATTGGAAGGCTGGTACATGCACCTCCTACAGCAAGGTCTGAATCCAAGTTAGCTCTGCAATAGTGGCTGCTAGGCTTCAGAATTTAGCTTTAGTGCTGGATCATGACACCACTGCTTGCTTTTTACTTGACCAGGAGATAAGGTTGTTTCCTAAGTAGACACAAAAGCCAGATGTAGATTTTATGTCATCTAGATCAAACCCCTAGTCTGAATCACAAAATGCCACTAATCTGAACTCTTTGTAGGGTTGAAACATTAGTCCATGATCACAAGTTCTAGCTAGATACCTCACGATCCATTTTACAGATTTCCAATGATCATTTGTGGGGTTGTGCATGAACTGACTTACTTTGTTTACAGCAAAGGAAACATTTGGCCAAGTGATTGTAGCATACTATAGTCCCCCTAACCACAATTATGGAATAGGGAGCCTTCATGAGTTGAGAGCTTCAAACTAGATGTCATTGGAGTTGGCATGGACTTGGCATTAGACATACTAGCTTTAGTGAGAAGTTCTTTGACATATTTAGTTTGAGAGAGGTGTATTGCTCCTAATTTTAATTGCTAGACTTGAATGCCAAGAAAGAAGTTCATTTCAACCAAATCTTTAAGAGCAAATGTGTTGTTTAACTCAGCGACTAGTTGAGATATTTCTGCTGGATTGGATCCAGTGATTAGAATATCATCAACATACACTAAGATGTAAATGACAAAAGTAGCTGTGAATCTAATAAACAATGAGGTGTCAGCTTTGGCATGTTGGAATCCAAACTGCAGGAAAGTGGAACTAAGTTTGCAGAACTAAGCTCTAGGGGCTTGCTTAAGCCTATATAGAGCTTTGGTAAGTTTGAAAACTTGTGTGATTGGCTGCTGCTCAGAGCCTTTAAGCTGAATCATGAATACATCCTCTTAAAGATCTCCATTTAGGAAAGCATTATTGAAGTCAAACTATTTGACCTTCCAGCCTTTGGACAGAGCAATGGAGAGTACTAATTTGACAATTGATGGTTTGATAACACGACTGAAAATTTCAGTAAAATCCAAGCCTTCTCTTTGATGGAAGCCTTTAGCCACTTGCCTGGCTTTGTATTTTTCATTAAACCATCAATGTTTCTTTTGACTCTGAAAACCTATTTGCAGCCAATGGGTTTGACATTGGATGGGGGAGTGAATAGAGTCCAAGTTTGATTAGTTTGGAGTACTTGGAACTCCTTTTTCATTGCTTGCAACATGTGAGGGGAGGTTAAAACTTGAGCAATTGATGTTGGTTTAGTTTGAATAGGATCTAAATTGGTTAGAGCAGCTATCAGATATGACTTGGGCTTAGCAATGCCAACTTTGGCTCTTGTTTGCATCTCACGGTCATTTACTGGATACAGTTTGTGTGTACCAGTCATTGATATAGGCTATTGCTGGGCAGAACCAGTGATAGTAGCATCTGGTCAAATATTTGTACTATCACAAGTAGGAGTACCAGCAGTATTATCACAGGTAAATTTTGGTTATGCATTTGGCAAACTAGAACTAGCACTAGTAGCATCAATAATATTGGCAGTGTGCATATGCATAGGATGCTATGTGGGATTAGTGGGATGCCAAGGATGGATAACATTGGATGTGAAGGTTTAGAGGAATTAGTGTGTGGTTTGGGGAACAAGGAAGAATAAGGAAATTGATGCTCATTAAACACAATATTTCTAACTATATGCACTTTACCTGGTGATGATAAGCACTTGTATCCTTTGTGGTTTGGTGAGTAACCAATAAAGACACAGAGATGAGATTTATAATCAAACTTATGTTGTTGAGGTGGGGAAGGTGAGGGTAGCAGGCATATCCAAAAACCTTTAGGTGGGAATAGGTTGGCTGTTTGTGAAAGAGGAGTCCATAGGGTGATAGGTTTTAAGTGTTGGGTGAAGGTAATTGATTGATGAGATATGTGGTTGATATGAAAGCCTCATCCTAGAATTGCAGTGGAATGGAGGCAATGGCTAAGAGTGAAAGGCCAATTTCTTTTATATGCCTGTGCTTTCTTTCGGCATAACCATTTTGTTAGTGGGTGTAGAGACAACTAAGCCTATGTTTGATGCCATGGTTGGTCAGGTATTGTTTGAACGGAGAGGATAGATATTCCCCTCCATGATCAGTTTGTAGGGTTTTAATGGTGTGGCTAGTTTGATTTTCAATGTATGTCTTGTATTGGACAAAGGCATTAAAAACTTGTGACTTATTTATCAAAAAGTAAGTGCAAGTGTATCTTGTACAAGCATTGATAAAAGACACATAGTATCTAAAACTAGAAAAAGAATTCATTGGAGTAGGTCCCCATACATTACAGAACATTAACTCTAATGGTTTATCATATTTGTGATTAAGAGCAGGAAAAGGTAGTTGACGAGACTTAGCAACACAACAAGCATCACAAGCAAAATTAGAATTAGCAGTTTTATTAGAATCAAGGTGTATATTACAATGTTTCATAACCTAATATAAAGTTTTGTGTGCTGGATGGCCTAATCTCCTATGCCACAACATCTTATTTTGTGTAACAGAAAGGAATTTACAATTAGAAAAATTAGAAGTAAAGGCAGTAAAGTTTCTTTTTGGTACTTGAACATTATGGAACTTGTATAAGTCATTCCTAAGGGTGCCTTAAAGAAGCACTTCCTTGTTCACCTAAGATTTCACAAAGCAATGATAAGGCCAAAATTCAAAATATGCACAGATATCTTAAGCAAACTTAGACATTGAGAGTAAGTTTTTCGAAATTCTAGGAACATGGAGTAGTTGGTTTAACCTAAAGGTTCTATGTGTGTTAGGTGGATACAATGCAGACTTCCCAATATTTTTAATACGAATACCTGTACCATTTCCAATTTGCACTTGCTCAAGTCCCTTAAATTCTGAGCTTGTGAGGAGGTTTGTGTGGTCATGTGTCAGATGATGACTAGCACCTAAATCAGGGTACCAAGATGAATCTTGACCTTGTAGTGATGATGAGGAGACAAAGTATGCTCTCGGATTGTGGAACGAGGCTGGTAGTGGTCTAATGGATGCTATGGTAGGGCGATTTGGGTTCTAAGACCCTTGATCGAATATGTGAAAGCACTCCCACACCACATGACCAATCTTGCCACATAGCTGGAATTGAGGTCTATTGGCATTTTGCTAAAAGAACCTTCCTCCTTTGCTAGATCTGCCTCCACAACCTCCTCTTCTATTGATGAAGTATCCTCTTTTTTGGGTGTTAGGACCTCCATGCCTTAAGTCATGTTGAGCTACATTGGCTTGAACTATAGTTGCATCCTTTTTGAACCTCTCAATTAAGTTTTCTTGTGCCATTAACAGAGCTTCAAGCTCTTTCACAGAGAAGGGATTAGTGCGAGAAAGCACATTAGTTATCATGGAACTATATTCTTCATTTAAACCATCGAGAATGACCTCTATATGGTCTTCTGTTGATAATGGAGAAACAACCAATGCAAAGGAATTTGCTACTTTCTTGATCTTCAGCAGTAATCTATGGTAGAATCATTTCTTGATCGATTTCAATTGAAGTTTCATCTGCTTCACTCGAGCTTTGGTCTTGGATACAAAATAGGTTTCGATCTTGTTTAATACCTGATATACAAAATCACAACCAACCATCCTGTTGGTGAAGGCACTCTCCATTGAAGCCAGTAACCATGCTGCCAAATGATTATCTTATAGTTCCCACTGCTTGTATGCTTGTGTTTCTGTGCCCAATTCTTCACCTTCTTGAGTGCAAACCTTTGAGGGATCTTTTCTTTGTTTAGGTGATCTTTCAGCTTGTGGGCTTTGATTGTGAACATCTCTTGATGCCTCCATGTGACATAGTTGTCTTCGTTCAGCCATATGGCCAAGGGATTCGCAAAGGTTTTGGGAGCTTCTGTGGAAGCCATTGTCAATGCGGAAGGTGAGCTTAGGTTCCAGGACAGAGAGCTCTAATACCATAAAGGTATTAGGCCTAAGGTGTGAGAGAGAAGGAAACACTGAAAGAAAAGGGAAGTTTGAGAATGTGAGACTTGAATTGCACTTTGTTGAATGAATTGAGAGAGCACAATCTGAACTTATATACAAGGTGTTATAGCTGAAATTAGTTCTAACAGATCTCATCTTCATAACTAACTACAACTAACAAAATAATAGTTTCAACTAGATTGTAACTAACTCAATTGATGCACACTACTCCAATCAATGAGTACTGGTCTTGCAATGGTCTTGTTTGAGTTAATTTATATGAAATATATTATATAATAACTGATTTTATATTTTATACATGACAATTTACTTTATTTTATTTTATTATTTATGTTAACTAATTTGGTCTATTCTTCAAAAATTTTGGCTCCATTATTGACCTTATATCTTAAAAAAAATTTCTAAAAAGAGACAAAATATGAAAATGTCAATTCCACATTTTCAACATTTTCTTTGGAAATTGATTTTAATGCATTGACAATACAAAATAAAACTCTGATATCCAATTAAATATCTTTTTGCATTTGCAAGACTTTTCAAGTAATAATGAGATGAAAATTTACCATAATTATTAATGTGATGTTACATGATTAAATGATCATATAAAATTTTTTTACATACTCAGACTGAATGTTTTCAAATTAAATCCTTTTCTTTAGTTTGTTGCAGGTAAAAATGATTTCAAATGAAAACACAGTGATACAACAGTAAGTATAGTGAGATCTTAAATCGAGACTTTGTGTTTGTCACCTCCATGGTGACAAAATCCTGGCCATATTTATATTGATAGTCAATGGTTGAGATTAGATTAACTTTGTAATCTAAAAAATAAGAAATAGGACACCAACAAAGTTGGAAATAAAAAATATAATTTGCATTGTGGCCCATCCTTAAATTTTTGTGATTTAACTGCTTAATTTAATTATTTTTGGTATAAGCATCAGAATAAATTATGATAATTGAAGGTTTGGCTACCACCGCCTATGACATCGACTCCGACCGGCCATAACTTCAACTTCGACTACCATTCGTAGCCTGATGGCAAGCTGTGATATAAGAGATCGACAATCACACATGGACCACTGATCTAGCTAAAACCGAAAGCCGCAAACCCAATACGACCTTGCAATTGTAATCTGTGAGGTGCTAACAGAGGGTCGGTGAGAAGCGGTGTAGCGGCATGGGAAAATGTGTGGAGTGAGGGATGCTTTGTTGAAATACACTTGCGCCCAGTGTTGTTGTAAAAATTTGGTTCTGCACCAATTTTGTTTCGTGTTATCAGGATCATATGGTTTCAAACTCCCCCTTTCCCACACAAGAGGTTGCCCAGTAAGTATGACAAGTTTCTTTTGTCTTACTTCTATTCTATGCGCCTAGTTTGAAGTTCGAACCACACAACCCACATTATATTCTACTAGCGACTCGACAGGCATCGCCTTTTTTATTGGTGTTAGTAAGTCAAAATAAAAAGAGAAATATGGAGATAATTGTAGATTCATCTTTTTATTTTTTGGAAATTATTATAATCAATGCTAAAGATTTCACATGGCACAATAGTAGTAGATAAAACTCAATGAGAGTACTATATGAGAAAGAAACTGTGATATGTTGTTGGGGATAACTGTCGTGTTTGTCAAGTTGCCTTTTTAATTGGTGTTATTTTGTGAAAATGAATAGAGAAATATGAGGGTAATTGTTGAGTGGCCTTTTTTATTTTTTTATGAATTATTATAATTAGCATTAAATATTACATATAACAACTTTACCAAAATAAAAATAAATATTTAAATATAATGTATCATGTCCAAATATCAAACCAAAAAAAGTATAAAAGAAATGCGTATTAATTTCACACACTTAGATAATATATTTTCTTTAAATGTCATTCCAATTGTATTTGATCTTACTCTGATTTAATTGGGAGGCAAAAAAATGATTGAATATCTAATTAAAGGGGTATATCTTTGTAAATTGTGATGTTGGAGAGAACCATGTAAACATTACCCACAACTGGGATTCTCGCACTCTTCTCAATATCTCGCAGTTGAAGTGACTCTATCGATGAAACCACCTTCTTCACCAGCAAGTCCTTCATGAAATCAAGGCCGTTCTGGGTCACCCAAAGGGATATGAAAAATTGGTTTTGGGGTTGAAATTGAGCGTGCCCATGCGTTAAGGTAGATCATAGAAGAAGAATGAAGAAATGTGCCATTTTGAGTTAAGGTTTGCCATTGTCGCTGTGGGTGGGTCATGGGTGGCTCAGTGGTGGTGAGGGAAACAGAGAAAAAGAGAGGGTAACTTTGTGGGTAGGTAGATTTGGGTTAATAAAAGTAAAAAATGTATAAAGGTAATTTCGTTTATGATGAGTGTTAAAGTTGTGTTGGGTTTTTATATAGCTGAGGGGAAGTATATATGTCAAGTGTATATATAGAGGGTGTATTTGTTATATTTCAGCAAACTTTAAGGAATGTGGATGTAATTTACCCTTTGAAAATTGGGCTCCAATTCCTAAAGAGTTCTGAACCTCGAATTTGAAAAAAATATGTTGCATTGTAGATGATTTAGAACCAAGTGTTCTTAGAATAAGCTCTTTTTGTTAAATAATTCTATTCTCTAAATTCCAATTCGCAACGTAAGATTATAAAGGGAACTATAGGACACAGGACCACTGCACTCCTTATGATGTATTTACTTGAAGGACCTAGCTATTATGTAATACATGTATAGAGGCTCATTCGTTATAGCTTTATGTACCAAAACATGTGCCTATATTAGAAAGGTGCTTAGTCAATGATTATCTAATTTGTTCCCGTACCATGCACCTACTAATTCCCACCTCTATAAAGCATGAACATCATGTACGTGCAATCTTAATTACAATCAACAGAATATAATTCAATCAATTATAATTAAATCAAGAAGGCCCAAACTCTCAAGAAAATTGCGTAGAACGTAGAGTTTGCATCAACTGTTCAAGAGTTTGCATCATCCATAGACATAGAATATAATTTTCTCAATTATTAATGAAGAATTGAATAAATATAATTTTTTAATTTATATCGCATGGAGTGTAACGTTTGCGTCAAAACATTTACAATCATACTACCCAACGTGGAATGACGCATACATTTTCTTTTTGAGCATTACATAGGCTAAGTAAAAAGAACATATAATTGACTTGGTACGTTAAATAAATAACCAAGCTTCAATTCAAGAGAACAAACAAATGAAATCCCCTTGTTTCTTCCTTATTAGAAATCAATGGACAATGAACTTGGGTTCAAAGAAGAATCAACAACAAATAAAATGATGAAATTATTTCGGGATCAAGCCAAACAAATAGAGAGAAGAACCTCGAAGCTATGAAATGTCGTTGTCGCAGTGGCACTTGGTTCTTTCTTCTTCTTTGTTTATGCTTCCTTTGGTTCTTTCTCAGAGAGTTGTGCCATGATCGCACAAAATATGGATGGGCGACTGGCTTAGGGGGCTGATTTACACTAATTGAGAATGAAAATATGGAAGGAAAAGAGAAGGGTGTGGATGAAAAAAGGATGAGTGGAGGTGCGGTTTTCAAAGCTACAAACTGTATGTAAACTGTAAACGTAGAGTTGGCAGATAGTGGTGTCTTTTATTAGATGTTATTTCTCATTAAAATATTAAAATGTAAAAGTTAAAATGCAAAACATAGAATAACTATGTATGGATCTCAAAAGAAGTTCCATTTTAGTTTGTAGACACCAAAACACAGTTATTCCTTGAATCCCTTTTATTAAATGGTATAGAATGGTATAGATAATATTCTTTTCGCAATGGATACATTACATAACATTCGCATTATATTAAATATTTTTTTATTTAAAAATTAAAATTTGCAATAACATTTTTTTTGTTTTTTCCATAATAATAATCATAGTTATAATAATATTAATTATTTGGTTAAGTTATGTCTTTTTATGTTACGACTTCAATTTGCTCCAAAATCAAGTATGTTCCAAACAAATTTAGGCATTTAAAATAAGTTTATTAGACTGACCTTATTTCATAGAAATATTTATTATTTTAACAAATACTTTTGACAGATAAATCAAACTTGCAATCGAAATATACATATATATACACACACTCTCTCTTTTATCGTTATGAAATTTCTATTATTTAATAACAAATACATACACTTTTTATTGTTTTAATTTTAATTTTAAAAATCAACATACCAAATATATTTTTATTGTTTTTAATATTTGAAAAGGTATGATTTTTTATAAATCAAAAACATTTTCAAACGTTTAGAAACCTAAAAATAAAGAAAAGAAACGAAGACAAAAAATATTTCCGCAAAGCAAACTCGCCTAATTAAAGATGAAAATAAGTTATGTCGGAGCTTTTTAAAAAAAGAAGAAGATGAAATTAATTAAGTTAAAATCAAACAACAGCATATGGAGCAAACACTTTGGCCAGCACTTTGCATAAAACAAAATGGATGGCCAATTAGTAGCTTTTTATTTCTTCCATTACTTTATTTAGCATTCTTGCATACATGAAAAGCAAAGCCTAAGTGACTTTGTCTCACATACATCAAGATTAGTCATCCGAACTTCCTCACTGTACTTAGTGAGCACCAGCACCAGGCGAGAGCATGGTTTCATCAGCACATTTACAATTGCGAGTGCCGTCTATCGCGTTCACCACGCAATGGCAACTGGTGGTGCAATCTGAATGGCATTCTTCCGGTGGACAAATGCAAGTGTAAATAGGCCATGGTAGCGTGCAAATGCATGGGGCAGTGGCTGTGGATTTGACAGAGTAATAACTGGTTGATGAAGGATCTTGCATCGAAGCGAGCTTCGACGGTGGCAGTGATTCCTAAGAGGAAGAGCATCACAGCCACCTTCACTAACACCTTCATGTTCAACTCCATCTCTCTTTCTCTCTTCTCTGTTTTGCTAGCTAATTAGTATTTCTCTCTTAGTTGTGATGAGAATGCATGCAATTGCACATGTCTATTTATAGGCAAATCTGAAGAAGTGGTGGAACTAATACGGTTACGGAAATATGATGCTTACTTGAAAATAGAGGTAACACCGTAGAAAATCATTGCTAGTTCTGTTTGCTTTTAGATTTAATTTTCCTTTTCCAACTCATGTGTTTTTGTTATTAGAATTTTGAAAATAAAACAGTAAAAACATCAAATGAGAAGCTGTGAAAATAGCTTCATGGATGAAGCTGTTACGTGGAGCTTGTTTATTAGTGGCACCTATTATGTTTACTGTGTCAGGCATGTTTTGTTATACATGCTATACAATTTTGGTGCATCGTACACCCAACTATTTTGTTTTGATTTAAAATTTAAACAAAAGTGAAAAATAATCACATGTCCCTCAGCCACCTACCTACCTCCCTCCTCCACCCTGACATCCCCTCCTCCATCCATTCTCTTCCCCTAATATGTAGCTCTAGGTTTTTCCAATTTCACTCCTCAAATGAGCTGTGCGGTTTCGATGGATGTTGCTGGAATGTGGTCTCTTATTATCTTTACCTCTTTCCACTTCAATCGGAGTGAAGGGACTGGTTGTTGTTGAAAATAATGTGAATTGTTTGGAAAGGAATTTGTCGTTGAAGAAGTGGTACTAAGTTTTGAAGGACCATGATTTTAACTTTGAACATTTTGATTTCAACTGTGTTGGATCTGGAATATGTTAGCTAGGTGCTAACCTTTAAATGGCCTGGTATTTGTCATGATGGAAGGTTTTAAAGATAGGCCCGAAGTACAACATTCCACTTTGAATGGCTATGTGCTGACCAGGGATCTACTTCATTTCCCATTGAAGTGGAATGTTGTACACTGTAATGTTGCCATGGAGGAGAGGGTGCATGATGCACCAAATTTTATATAGGATGTACAATAAAACATTCCTGATACATTAAACACAGTAGATGTCATTAATAGGAGAAAAATCATTTGAACACCCCAAAGTGGGTGTCTGAAATAGACACCCACTTTATAACCATTAGATGTGATGGATGTCCCCATTTATTCTTAACATCCATCACATTCAACGGTTAAAAAATGGACGTCTGTTTCAGACACCCACTTTTAGGTGTTCAAATAGCACTTCTCTCGTTAATAGGCAGGCTGCATGTGAACTATTTTGGCAGAAGCATGCCATAGGAGTAGTTTTCAGGGAAGTGTCCAAACAAGTGGCACAGTGCACGTACGCTTCACCATCGCCCTCGTGTCCCACGCTTCCCTCGCGTCCCACGCTCCAGCATAACCAAATAATTGGTTCGTAGAAAATGTATGAGACGGTAGTTTAATTAATATAAGAGAAAAATTATTTCCACTCAGTGGCACATCTTATTAATATACGCATATTTGTCACTAGATAGGATATAAATTTAATTTAGTTTAAAATTCACATCTCATCAAATAATAAATAATAATATTTTATAAAGTATAAATATAAATAACATTATTCTTAACTTAACTAGATGGTACTTGTACATTGCACGGAGACATAATTTTCAAAATTTGTCTTAGTTTTGACCAAACAAGAATTTTCCTTAATTTAAACTTATTTAAGTTGTTTAATATTTTTTTATAATATATTTAATAAATTACATATATTTATACACGCACTTTTAACTTTTGAGTAAAAGTTTATTCAAATAGTTTTATGAAAATTAAGTGGCTATTTTTAGTTGAAAAATCACTTAGTTATATATTTTGTTTGTGATTTGCACCAACTAAATCATGTTATAAGGTTTTTTTCAGTATGTAACTTATATATGGTGTCAATATTAAAAACTTATATAAATATTTAAGTATGTATTTTCATATCAGAAAATAAATAGATTTAACTACTTACATAAATATTCAATTTTCAAAGTCTTACAAATATGAAACATATAAGCATTTTTTTAAACATCCTAGAAATATAGGAAGAAAATTTTTAAATTCACCTAAATTTGAGTTTGTAGATGAAAAATAGAATTTATTTTATATGCACCATTGATTAAAAGAAATGAAAAAGTCTACACACATCTAATCACATAATAAGATTCTATCAACTTTTACAAATAAAAAAATACAATTGAATGACAATATGAAATTCATTTATATTCTCAAGGCATTAAGCTTAATCTCCTCGATTGCAAAATCTACTTTTAAATGTTCATCAATATCTAATCTTTTGATTTCAGACTTTTCATATAAAAATGGGTAGTTACAAATATCTAAAATTTAAATTTGATTGTATTGGAATTTATAATAGTGTACTCAATTGATAATTGAGGATATTATAGATAGCGAAGAAAGAGAAAGTGGAGTGATTTTACAAAACAAAAAAAATCTTTACTTTTTATATATAAATGGGTAGTTATAAATTTTTAAAATTTAAATTTGATCGTAGGTAGAGAAAAGAGAGAAAGTAGAGTAATTTAGAAAACTAAATGATTTTAGGTTTCATGTAATAATTTTTTTGAGATTATGTGAATTGTGTGTAATTATTAAGATGTAGCTGCTACACCAGCCATGTTTATTTTGTTGTTGATATTTATAATAATATTTATAATTGATGAATTGACTGAAATATCTAATGATAAAAGCTCCTAGTTTAAGGAGAGATGTTGTTAAAATTTGTTAAAAAATTTTTAGGAATAAAAGATTAAATAAAAGTAATTGTATTAAAAAAAATTTAAGCCAATTGAATTTGTTTGAAAGTAATAACACTTAAAGATCAATTGAATATGTTGTAAAGACAAATTAAAAAAAAATATCTGACAACAGAAACTCCTAATGTAATAGGAGATGTTTTCGAAATTTTCCTAAAATTTTTTTAGGAAAAAAAAAAGATTAAAAAAAAGCAACCGTATTGAAAAAAAAACTTACAGCTTGTTTGGTTGTTGTTTTTAAAAGTTGTTTTTAACTTTTAAAAATAAAAAAAAAATCTTGTTTGATTAAGATTTTTCTTACCTTACATTTTAAAAATAGAAAATAGGAAATGATTTTGAGTTGTTTTTTAGTTTGGTAGTTTTAAAATCAATGCAAAACACAGTGGCATAATTGAAAATATGTGCAACTCCTGTTCTTTGACATCCTTCGACTCCTGTAAGAGGCTTCTATGTTATTTTGTTCAAGGATTTCTTTCTCACTTCTCACACTACCCATGCCTTTCACCTTTCAACTAGAGACTTCGACCAACCCATCCCTGGACAAGAGCACAACGAGTTCTTCGGCGACTTGTGAAGCCTAGCCTTGCGATTGGTGAAGCGCCGAGATCTGCTAGCACCGTTTGTTGTGAAGGCCAGCCCCACGACCGGTGAAACCTCGAGTTCGCCCCCATTCGACAGCCTCGAGACCTTGCAAGCCAGATCCACCTTTTGTTGCGTTCTGTAATTATTCCTAAGAAGAATATGTTATTTAATGAAAGCTAGAAAGATGTAATAAACTTTCGGAAAAAGGTATTCAAGAGTTTCAGTGATCTTGCACGAAAGTCTTGAGTCCAAAAATTTTCTTCACGAATCAAGGAGTCTTCTTTTTATAGTTGGAATTCAAATATAGTCATTTCCTCTTGACATATGTTGATATTCTTTTTGTGTCCTAGGAACTGAACTCTAGAAGAGCAGCTTGTAGGTTCAGTACTGTTGCCAAATGTTGTTTTTGGATGAACCTTCAGAAATAAATTTTACTTTCTGAATTGTGGTTTTTGAACTTTTTTTTCTAGAAGGTGAGGATGTTGACCAAGTACAAAAGTAACATGTCATTCTTAATACTTTTCTGAGAGTTGACTTCAATTTGAAATTTAAATTTTTCCTCTTTTTTGTAAAGTCAACATGGTTTTTGAATACGCGTGCTTTCTGATGTACTTTCTCAATTTATAATCTTCTTGTTGATCTTCTTTGCTTCGGTTTGAGCTTGATAGGGGTCTTCCCATCATGATTGATGACTATGATCAAGACTTGCTTCAAAAAGACTGACTTCTTCATTCATGTAGCACTTCTTGAATGCGTGAACCATTTTCTGAAGATCCGAGCTTGGTTTCTAATGCTTGTAATTTCTTTCTGGTGTATCTAACATACTTAAGTTCACTTTCATAACTATTTTTCACATCATTAAAATTCTAAATCTCTTTGAATGATATTATGATCATGTTAAAACATGACATTGTGAGAAAAAAAAAAAACTTGTATGTTATGAGAATGGTTCTGTTAAAATGCTACAGAAACTCAAGTATAACATTAGTCCATTAATTTTTCAAAATATTTTAACAAAATTTACTTTGTGGTCACTCAAAACACAAGCTATAAAGCTTTCTGAAGGGTTTCGATGCTACCATCTTTATATTGCAAATTTTGGAATCAACAAATAACTAACAATTGTGAGTGTAGCCATTTGCTAAAGAGATATTTATTGCTGCTCCATTTTTTTTTCTTTTCAGAAAAGACTAGGTAGGTGATAGTTAATCATCCTTCTTATTCAATATTGTTGATTGTTGTGTTTAATTTAGGCAGTCCCAATTTTAAAATTCATTCTTATAGTTAGTTAGCCATGGAAATTTTAATCCACTTTTCTTTTTTGTTTTCTAATTGAAAGTTGTTCTTTTGTTTTAGGAACATGCTACGGCAGGTAGTAGGAAATAGTTAGGAGTAAGACTATAAGAGTAAGAGTATTTTATTCAACCTTTTTATGATTCAGAGTTGTTCTTTTATAAATATAACATCTAAACTGATATTTATATCCATTTTCAGACATCTGAAAGGGACATTCTTTATTTGAAAAGTTTCAATGTCTACAATATATGGTTAACTCCTCCCATTTTAAAATCAAATTTGGCATGAGCAAAGTGAGAAGTGGAAGAGATCAAAGCTAAAATACTATGGGTATTACTCTTTACATTTGATTTTTTGTTATAAGAAAGCTCTAGCAATAATAAATAAGGGGTTATAATACATTCAACTTTGCATTCTGAAATTTTTTTTAAAGCTTTATCGATAATTATTAACATAAAAATTTAAGGACAAGATAGAGAATAAAAATCATATAGACTAGAAAACTTGATTTTATCCCTAATCTGATGTGATTCATAAGCTACTTAGCCTAATAATTTTATTCCTATATCTAAATAGCGATTCCTCCTATGATAGTCAACTTGGTCTACACATCGAAGATTGAATTCCCCTATTGCAATTTTTGGATATGTTTTCATCTTTCTTAGCAAATGTTATTCTTTCTCTATTAATAGGTTTCATTCCCAAGCATCATTGTGTTTGATTTGTTTCAATGGTTTCCTATTCTAACATAGTTCCACTATAGTAAAAATTCTGATTTAGATTCAATTATGTAGTCTGAAAATTATGTTTTTGGTAGCTCTACTAATACTGGAATTTATATAGCTCAAGATAATGAGGATTGAAACAACTTGGAAATGTATGTGTTAGGTTTGTATATTCCACTATTATTAAGGTGTGAGTCTAAAACAACTAAATTTATAGATTAAGATATTAAAGTACTCTATCAGTGAATCTGCGTTTTTTTTTAATCAAAATACATTTGCTAAATTGGAATCTGTAAATGTGTCAATACTTGATAACTGTATGTGTTGAATTGGAGTCTGTAGATGTGTGTTAATACCAGATAACTCAGTCTGTAAACTATATGTAAATACTTGATAACTATATGCTGAATTGGAGTCCGTAAATACTCATAAATTGTAATATAAATCTTTTTTTTGGTGAGGTAATAGAGCTAATTAATGGTACACATATGTTCCTTTTTTATGTGATATAGAGCATTTTTCCCTCCTTATTTAAGGCTGAGTGATTTATCAAGTCAGAGCGATAACTCACAAATGTTGTGTTTACATTCTTGCAGAATTGACTCCATTAGCCTCGCCCTTCATGATGCAAGTTATGTATTTCTAGATGCTGTCAAGATTTTCAGATAATGTGGAATAAAGATTGGAGCAAGTGTGTGCTTTGGGCTATTTGCAATTTCATATCTCATACTATGGTTAATTGTCTTTCATTTTTGAGTCATTAGAACAATGAGATTTGCCTTCTATTGTAGTGAATTCTTTTGACTTTGAGAGTACTATTCTTTATTTTCATTATCTTTTCTGTATTGTGAGGTGTCACCTTCATTGAGAATGATTTGTGATTCTTCCTAAACAAATAGGTACTTTTTTTTTAATTAGTTTTGTGTGAAGCCTATGTCTTTGTGATTTCATCTTTAGCTATTGACAGCAACTATTAGAAAAGAAATTATATTTTTACTGACATGGGAGATCATGGGGAGGAAATTGAAATAGCTTAAATGGCTCAAGGTTTGAGCCCACATGACCATTGCAATCTCATCTTACAGGCTTACAAGATAGAAAGTGTAACCAGTTCTTAGTGATCATTACTTAATCTTGTCATCTGCAAGAAGCCCATCTTTAATTGGTGTTGCCTTCCTTTAGATTTGCCATCTTGTATTGTTATCCGATGCACGATAAGAAGGAACTGCTTGGTAAGAATTGTTGTCCAGTGCACCTATAGCCATGGGTTTAAACTATTTCTTTCCCCTTACAAAATAACAGAAGTTCATAGAGGAAACTTTGAATAAAAACCTTTCCATTTAAATGAGGTAGGGCAGTGGAGAATTTTTTTTTCTCTTTTCATCATTATATATATAAGTTCCATCAATCTGTTGCATATTTAATGGACTACCTCATGTTATCTGTATAAAAAACTCATTTCATTGCATTCACAGTATGTACTTTGAGAAAATATTCAAAATAGAGACAAATATGATTCTATTCTTACCATAGATAGAGTAGAACACATAAAATGTTCCTAGAGTATTTACTCATGTATTGAAGTTCGAGTTAACGAGAATCGGTCTTGGCAATATAATGGTTTTGATTGAGTTAATTTGCTCGCAAAACACTATAAAGTGACTTATTTATACTTTTTATATGATTATTTATTTTATTTTATATTATTTATATTTATGTTAACTAATTTGGTCACTGTTTCAGAATTTCTAGCTCCACCACTTATCTTATATCTTAAAGAAAATATTTCTAAAAAAGAGACCAAATGTGAAAATTTCAATTCCACATTTTCAATTATTTTTTGGAAATTAATTTTGATGTATTAACAGTATAAATAAAACTCTATTATCCAATTAAATCTCTTTTTGCATTTATAGGATTTTCCAAGTAATGAGATAAAAGCCTACCATATTTATTGATGTGACATTACATGATCAAATGACTATATAAATCTTTCTTACACACTTCAAATTAAGTCTTTTTCTTAAGTTTGTTACGCGGTAAAAATGATTTCAAATGAAAACGAAAACACGGGAATACAAAAATATATAAGAAGTTTCTTTTGTTCTACTTCTATTCTATTGCCTAGTCTGAAGTTCGAACCGCACAGCCCACATTATATTCTGTAATATTTTTTTTCGCAATGAACACTCCCCTCATCTCCCGTCGACGCAATTAATGAATTTACCTATCAAGCCACACTTTTACCCACGTATAGTACAGGAACTTTCTCAATTCTATTCCATTTTTCAATTAACTTAAAACAAATCATCACTAAGCCAAACCCATATTACACTCCTGTATTGTCTCTCTCACTCTTTATTGCAACCATCATTATTTTATTTAGTTCAATATTTTATATTTAAATTATTTTACTGTTTATTATTATTTATGAAAGCTAGATAAGTTTTCTTGTCTAAATTCAGTTCCTTTTTATTACTTCGTGGTTCAAACAAAATGATAAAAATAAATTTAGAAAAATTCAATTTGGAGAAAGGGAGTTATTACATAACATTCACATTATATTAAAATATTTTTGTATTTAAAAATTATAATTTTCTATAACAGGTTTTTTTTTGGCAGAATAATAATCATAGTTTTAATAATATTAATTATTTGGTTCAGTTATGTCTCTTTTTATTACGACTTCAATTTTCTCCAAAATCAAGTATGTTCCAAACAAATTTAGGCATTTAAAATAAATTAATTAGACTGACCTTATTTTATAGAACTATTTATTATTTTGGGATAAATTACAACAACCTCCCTTGAGTTCCTTCAATATTACACTTACCCCCGTTTAGTTTTCAAAATGTACATTCACCTTCTTTGTTTCTAAATAAGTTTTCAAAAGTACCAAATTACCCTTTATTAAAAAAAAACTATCTTCTTCCTCTCATTCTCCTCCACCCTCAACCATCCATCCACCCACCACCAGATTCTCGCCAAAAAAATGCATCTCCGCCAAACACCTCCTTCCTCCACCACTAGGGGTGGGAATAGGCCAGGTGGCCTGCTAGGGGCCTGTGGCCTGGCCTGGCCTGTTTAAAAATTAAAACCAGGCTCAGGCCTTTTTAAAAGCCTGTTTACGTTAATAGGCCAGGCCTGAACTCTGTATGAAGCCTGTTGAGCTCAAGTAGGCGGCCTGGCCTGTTTAATTTATATAGATAAATATGTTTCACTATTTAAAATAGTTTGGAAATGGGGATCGAACAAAGGTTGTCCAACTTATAAGTTTCCATTTCACCATTATGCCACCATGTGTTTTTGTTATCTATATTGAACATGTTTATAATTATAGTATAGTTAGTGCTTACTTTCATTTACATTTTAAATAAACCATATTTAAGTATATGGTTGAGATCCGGGAACACTCTTTCCTTTAATATCACATCTGATTCTTTCCAATTTTAGAAACTTCTCGTTTGAGATCCATCATAGTGCGTCTATGCCTCACACTCAGAGATCTGCCTGATCTAGATTTGCCCAACCCACAAGCCACAGCCCCCAATTATTACAAAGTTTGTTTTTTTGGTCGTGATTACAAAGAAAGCATGGGCCTTGGTGAGAGACAACCTTCCTGAATCAGAGTCCGCCATCCCTTCCACTGCGCAGATCCGTGCTTTGCGTCCCCTCCGTCGCTCACCCACTTGGCCGCGCAGATCCGTGCTCCGCCATCCCCTTGTGCAGATTTGTGTTCTACTGTCACGCACCCACTCGCGTAGGAGAAGTGCTCTGCTGTGAGCTTCTTCTGTCATTTGTTATTTATTGTTTAATCTATGGTTGCTGTAGTTACACGTTCATGTTTATATATTAAGAGGAGAAATGGTTTATGTACTCACACTTCCGTCTCATTCCTTTAGATGCACCCCTCAGATGGCTTGATAAAAGTCAAATAAGAAATTTTAAAGTAAAGTAGATGATTTTAATGGTTCATTTAAAAAGTTGTCCACAAATGCGTTGATGTTTTACGTACCTATATCAGTGCTCTAAGAGGACTAGAGGAGAGAAGACAAACTTAAAAAGCAATAGGTTGCCTAGCATCTATATAAATATATAATATCTTGTTTAGTCAATCTTTTCATCAGGTCACCTTTTCTTTTTCTTGCTATTATCTCAAGAATAGACTAGGATTTGTTACACACTTATACTTCAAATTTAGTCATAGAGAATTAGAGAATAGAGATCCACGTTATGTACAAAAAAAAATAAAGAGTAATGTTAATATATTATACATGCATGATATATATTTTAGAGTTTCTTGTTATGTTACGATATCAATTAATAAAATTTTACCAAAATAATGAATCATAGTGAATAATTATAATAATTGACATATTGAATAGTTATTTATATTTAATATTATTTTGATAAATTCTATTAGTTGATAAATTCTTTTAAATAACATACTTGTTTAATCTACTATATGACAGGTTTATTCAATGGCTTCTCCAATTCATATTGATGAGACAATGTCATCTGGTACGCACCCCCCTGCCCCTATCGGAAGCAGTGGACAAGGAGTCACACCAATGACACTAACAGATTCAAGCCAACCTCAAGAAGATGGTGCAAATTGTGTCATCAAGAAAAAGAGGCAAAAGACATCAATTGTTTGGAATGATTTCAAAGAGATTGAAGTTTCTAAAGGAGTGACAAAAGCTGTCTGCAATCATTGTAAGGGACAATTTGCTTTCTCAGGGAAGGGAGCTAGCACTAGCCATTTGAAGAGGCATACAGAAAATTGCTGAGGCTATACATGGCCTCACAAAAGAAGCAGCCGCCCATTCCATTTCCACCTTCCAGCTTGGATCTTAATCCTTTTCTAACACCTGGAGTTAGGTATACAAATGAAAAAATGAGAGAAATACTTGCTAGTTCAATCATGGTGCATGAATACCCTTTTAGCATTATTGAGGATCAAATGTTGATGTGGGGCTTCCAATATGCTAATCCTGAATTGAAGAAAGTTACTCGCAAAACAATTAGGAATGACTGTTTGGCAATCTATGAGGCAAAGAAAAAAAGCTTGAAGGCCTTATTGAAAGGTGTGAACAAAATAAGCTTAACTACAGATATGTGGAAATCTAGTCACCAAGTAGCTGAATATATGGTTTTAACCGGTCATTTCATTGATGCGGGGTGGAATCTTCAGAAAAGGGTCTTAAGCTTTGTGAAAGTGCCTGCACCTAGACGGGGAATTGATGTAGCCGATGCCATTTTCAAGTGCCTTAAAGCTTAGGGCATTGAGAACAAAGTGTTTTCTGTGTCTGTTGATAATGCTTCATATAATGACTCATGCCTAAAGACTCTCAAGGACAATTTATCACTAAGTAACAAATTAGTGCTTAATGGTAAGTTGTTTCAAGTCAGATGCTGTGCACATATTTTGAATTTGTTGGTGCAAGATGGCCTTGGAAGAATTAAGGATATTATTTATAATATTCGCGAGAGTGTCAAGTATATTAATTATAATGATTCAAGGTTGAAGGCATTTTGTGATGTAGTGGAGCAAAAGCACTTGAAAGAAAGAAAGCTCATTATTGATTGTCCAACAAGGTGGAATTCTACCTACAAGATGCTATCTATTGCCTTTAATTTTAAGATGGTATTTGAAGCTTATAAGGAAAGAGAGCCACATTATTCCCATGAGCCATCACAAGAGGACTGGAGGAAGGTTGAGAAAGTCTGCCAAGTCTTGAGGGTATTCAATCTGGCTACTAATGTCATCTCAGGTAGTGATTATCCAACTGCAAATTTATATCTGCCTGAAGTTTGGAGGGTGAAAGAAGTGATTGACAAAGCAGCAACAGATGAAAACCACTTCATGAGAGATATGGAAGCCTCAATGAAAGCTAAGTTTGACAAATATTGGGGGGAGTGCAATCTGCTAATGTCCATTGCTCTTGTTTTGGACCCCAGGTTCAAATTTCATGTTATTGAATATTGTTTTCCTTTGATATATCAACCTGATTATGTGGCTAGAGAGAATGTGGATATGGTTATGACTTCATTGAATATGTTATACGATGAGTACGTTAAATTGTGGGAGGAAGAGGGAATTGCTAGTGGTAGTGGTGAAGTTGATGATGGTGGCATTGACAATATCGATCTTTCCAATGAGATTAATTCTCAACTAGAAATCACTGGAGCTAATGAATTTATGAGTTTTGTTCGTGACAAGCAGGCAATTCCCCCAATGAAATCTGAGCTAGAGGTTTATCTTGAGGAGAATGTTCATATTCCTGACAAAAGTACTAATTCTTTTAGTGCTTTGGAATGGTGGAAAAGCAATAGCTTGAAATATAAGATTTTGTCACAGATGGCCGCTGACATTCTAGCCATTCCAATCTCAATAGTTGCATCTGAATCAACATTTAGTGCTGGAGGAAGAGTAATTGATGAGTTTCGTTCGAGATTGAATGAAATATCTATTACGGCCCTCATTTGTGGCGGAGATTGGTTATGCAACAAGTATAATCTGAAGAAGAAACAAATGGTATGAACATTATATACTACAATGTTATCTTTTATAGTAGTAGTTAATTTATGGCACAGTCTAACTATATATAATTTTTTATTTTCAAGGTACTTGAGTTTGAAGAAGAGGAGGAGATCATTTTGAAGATTTGATTTTTTATTAGTTTGCTAAGTTTATTTGAAAATTATGTTTTATTTAGTTATGTAATATTTAATTGAGTGTATTTAGGCCTTCATGAAGGTCTATTATGTAAATTACAGCATATTTTTTTATTTGTTTGTATGAATATTAGAAACAGGCTTTGTAAACAGGCTTCAGGTCAGGCCAGGCCAGGCCGAAAATAAAACCTTTAATAGGTAACAGGCCAGGTTCAGGCCTAGTGTTTTTGTTACAAGCCTGGCCTGTTTAGGGTGTGGCCTGGCCTGGCCTGGCCTGTTCCCACCCCTATCCACCACACAACAAGTGCAAAAGCGTGATAGGTATGGAACAAGGCTTGAGATCATATAACTATGGTTGATTTCACAAATAAAATAAAGAATCACTACAACAAAATTGCCATATACCTACGGTTATTTTTAGTGACACATATATATACTGTAGGTATAAGTAGCTTATAACCACAGATATATGATACCGTCAGTATAAGTTTTAGGGACATATATTAATACCATAGGTATTGCATATGTATACCTACACTTATATTTTACTGTCATTATAAATTCTCTTTACTGTGGGTATAAGTAACATATACCTACACTCATATTTTACTGTCACTATAACCTTTTTTCTTACCATGGGTATAAAAAACATATACCTACATTTATATTTTGCCATCACTATAAAAACATTTTACCATGGGTATAGAACAAATATGAGATAACCTTTTTTCTTACCATGGGTATAAAAAACATATACCTACATTTATATTTTGCCATCACTATAAAAACATTTTACCATGGGTATAGAACAAATATACATACAGTCATATTCTATTGTCACAATAACTTTTTCTTTCCGCTATAATTTTCATTTACTTTCTAAGTTTAGCGCCAATATGAAGAAAAAAATTCACTAAAATTTTATGTTCCCTCTGTTTTTTCCCTCTTTCCCTGACTCATCTCTCTTTCCCATAGCATAGCTCACTCTCTTGGCCTGGGATTCGTGCATTCACCCAAGCCTATTCATAGTGCGATTCGTGCGCCGCCGCTGAAGCTACTCCTTTTAATTGTTTCGCAGCCGCCTTAGAAGAAGAAGAATCACCCAAGCCTCTGCTTCGCTGCCTCCGCGGACCAACCTCTAGCTTGTGACTGGGCTAGGCGCTCGTGGAGAGGCACGATGGCGAAGAGAAAGGAAACGCCGCGACAACGCGGGAAAGGGTGACTCACATCACTTTGCACGTGCGTGGTTTTGATGGCGGTGAA
This sequence comes from Dalbergia cultrata, assembly GCA_031216105.1. Taxonomy (NCBI): domain Eukaryota; kingdom Viridiplantae; phylum Streptophyta; class Magnoliopsida; order Fabales; family Fabaceae; genus Dalbergia; species Dalbergia cultrata. Next base: position 19,029,544 of record CM062353.1, on the reverse strand, counting down.
AGGCAGATCTGGCTGGGCTCATTTTCGTGTTGCGGCAATCGCGATTGTTCACAAAGGCTGAGAAAAAGTGTGGTGGTGTACGCGGAGGGAGATTGGGTGATCTGGAGGTGTTGGATTCGCTCGCGCAGCAGTGGGGAAAGCTTTTCACAAGTGTACGCCAGAGATGGAAGGGATTGGGTTGCTAGCGCGCGGCAACTTGCGCGGTGGCTGGGTTCGCGCGATTGTCATGGTGGTCCAGGGGGAAGGAAACCGGCCGCTAAGTGGAGGGTGAGGAAGGAGGAAGGCGAGATCTACGCCTTCATTTCTGTTTCTGCTTCCTTTTTTTAATTTGCTTTTGAAAATTTGAGATCTGTGTTTAGTTCAGGTGGTTATGCGGTGGTGGATCAGCAGAGTAGCGATGGCGACGACATAGCCACTGAACGGTGGTGTTGGTGGTGGCCTGGCAGTCATGTGTTTTATGACCTTTTCTAGCTGAAATACTAGGAATCTTCAGATTTTTGTTCGTGTTTGGTCTAGATTTTTATTTTGTTTTTTACCATGACTGTTTTTTTCCCATGTTTTGATTCATAGACTCATATTACTCTGCCACAACTCTGCTCCGCCAAGCCTCTACTTCACTGCTCCGCGGCAACTCCGATCTCTCAATGGCAGGTGTAACTTGAAATGTTACTTGGGTTTTTATAAATGTTTGGCATGGTATTTCAGGATGGTAAAATGAGTTGGACAGTTGCAAATAAATTTGGTGTTAGATCCTTGTATAATCAATCTTTAGATCTTTTTTATATTATGCAAGTTTGGATTATTGGACTTTTGAAGTTTTGGTTTTCTTAGCTGGAATGTTCCTTGACTCACAATAACTACTTCATTGATTGCAATATGCTATGATTCTAATGGCTTTATATTTCTATTCATAGTCATAGTCATATATTTTTCCATATAGTTCATTCTCTTTTCAATATAAAATCTGCAGTACAAACATAGAATTCCTTGCCTACATGATCACTTATGGTCTAAGTGTTGCTGCAAGGTTGGTTAGTTAGTTAGATGAACTTTTTCTCCTTTGTTAGCTTATTTATACATATGCTTGACTTCAAGTCTCATGAAATTATATGGAGTCAAGAAAAGGAATCATGAAACTGTAAGTACTTTTAATAAGCTTATCCAAACAAGAACAATATGCTTGGTTAGCACTTATATGAACAGATAAGCTCATTCAAACATGGCCTAACTATTGAATTTATGCATCATTATTCATTAGTTATTGATTGTCATGACCCTTTGAATTGAAAAGAAAGGCAATGTTATCTTGACTGAATTTATGATTCATTTATATATAGAAAACACTTAAAACTGAATTAATTCCTTGCAACTTTCACTCAATGCAGGTACTGTTTGTGCTAAGCCAAGGCATCTAATTTGTAATGATAGTGAGATAAGGAACATCTTTAGCCCTGCTAGCAAATATATGCATTTCTTTTGAGGCTGCACACAAATTCCAGGTAAATTTAAGCCCAACTGCCTCCTACACATACAATTGTTCTTCATACCATTTCAGATTATTCTGGAAGACAAGCAACAACTGTGGGATTTGTACTAGTTACAAACCTCAAAACTGGATTCAGAAAATTATGATCATCAACACCTTGTTTGCTTCTTCAGAGCAGTTTTCTCTCTTTCACTCTCGTCCAGTGTGGGAATTCATTTCTCCTAGTGATGTTTGACAGATCTATTTCAACAAAATACCTGATGAAATCATTGAGAAGCTAGTATGTGTTGTTTATTTTAAATGATTATTTCATGGGTGGTCCCTTTATTGTACAGACAAGGTTATCATAAGAACTCTCTTAAATTGTTGAGTTGAGTGGTTAATATGCTTTTTTATCAATTTTCTTGTTGTTTAGGTTGACGAAGGAATTACTCTCAACGTTGCTGGGGGACTGATAATAGAGCATCCTATGATATTGCCCGTTGTCAGAGAAGTGGTAGGTTGACTCCTCTTTTATACATAGAATTCAGAAATGTGAATTAGTCTTAATAATAGCCCTTGAGGAGACATGTCGCCTTGAGCATATAGGACAGGGAAAAAGTCGACTCATGGTCAAGTGTAGTTCCCACATGCAGAAAGCGATTTATAGATGTTACCATCAAATATCTGTTCTAATGAATACTTCTGTTGTTGGGCTGATACTAAGCAATTAGCTGTTCTTTATATGAAGTGTCAATTTTCTATTGGTCACCGCTTAGAACTTCGTTATCATTGTTAGAAAAGGAATCTTTAATTGACTAACGCTGAGCTAGTTCAAGAATGGTGATGGGAGCAAAAGACTAGAAAACTGATTTAGAAATCAAGACCACAACTAGTTTACTGTTGGGTTTCTTTATCACTCAAACTGAGAAGCCATTTCACATTTTTCATAGTATGGTAATTGGTAATAAATCTTCATGTCGATTATCCTGAAATCTTGTGAAACATTTTCAGGCTTATATGGAGCGGTCCCTTCCCTGTGATCTACACCAGACATCATTACTTGCATAAATTGTTTGTGGATCAAGCTTTGCATCCCATTCCCATAGAAATGCATTCAATTTATTTATAGGCTAGCAAGCACTTAACAGAGCTAATGTTGAGAACCAAGAAATTCTATTCATAGTCTGGTTATGGTGAAGGCCTATTTAAGGAATGTTAAAAGGCCTAGACCTATTTAGGCCTTCATGAAAATTTGTACCACATACTGTTCTATTACTACCACATATATTTGAAATTTGTACGATTTTTTTTATAGGTTCCAGGTGCTTCAAGTAAGTCAAGTGATCAAAGCAATTCAAGATCTCAAAGTTTCAATGATGAAGATCATGAATATATTATGTACTTAATTTCGTTAGTTTTCATTAAGATTAATGTTAATTTTGTTAAATACATACACTAATATTAATGCTTTATCTTTGTAATTTGCAGGTGATAGCTAGAAGCAAAAGTTCTTATGTTTTGGGATTAAGTTTTGTATGTACCATATTTACTTTATGGGAGCATAACTATGTACTTATTTAGATTGATCTGATTTTGTTTATTTGTAATATTGATACCTATTACTTTAAGGCTTATTTTATATTTAATATAATTGGAGTCTTTTTTTAATATGATTGTTATTCTTTTATATATAAATTTAAATATATAAATTCAATTCCAAATTTTAACTTTTTTGTACCCACAAAAAAATCCATTATAAGCTATACCTATGGAAAATATAAAATCAATAAAAGTGTCACTATATGCTATACCCACGGAAAAAAGACCTTTGCTCTAATTGTATATAGTGACGGAATTGTTTTTGTTGGTAATTATCCGGTGGTTATTTTTGTGATGGGTTTTTGTTGTCACTAAAATCTATAGTGACGGAATGAAATCTATAAGTATAAGTCAACACATTTTCTGACGGTAATGGTACTGTCACTATATGTTATACCAATGGCAAAAAAACCGTGGGTAAAGGCATATTAAAAATGACGGAAGTAGACATCCGTGGATATAGGTTTTTTAAGGCTATACCCACGGTTTTTATACCTTTACCTACGGTTTTTTACCGTGGGTATATGGCAATTTTCTTGTAGTGAATTGAAAATGGGAAAAAGGAGTAGAGGAAGACTTTTTTTTTTTGTAAATAAAATATTGTTACCATTGACGCTTCTTGAATTTCAAAAGCAAGACTTTTTTTTTAATCTTGTTCAATTTCCTCTCTACACAAAAGACCAAAGAGCAGAAAGGAATAAACTTTGAATCGCTTGCAAATTTGTAACCTCTCGAGAAGTAGAAGCAGAGCAAGCAACTGGCAACTACACAGATCTACTCCTAAATGCAGCCACTTGCTATTGTAAAAGTCTTTGTTTAATGAGGTCAATCTAAGTCAACTATCCCGAATGTCTTCCTCTCAATCATAGTGTGGCAAAGGAGGGAGGCGTTTGGTGGAGATGTGTTTTCCGGCAAGAATTTGGTGGTGGGTGGTTGGAGGTGGGTGGTGGGTGGAGGGTGGAGGAGAATGAGAGGGAGAAGATAGTGTTTTCTTTTTTTCTAATAAAGGGTAATTTGATACTTTTAAAAAATTATTTAAGAATAAGGGAGGGGAATGTATATTTTCAAAACTAGAAAGTGGTAAGTGTAATATTAAAGAAACATGTGGGAGATTGCTGTAATTTGCCCATTATTTTAACAAATACTTTTGACAGATAAATCAAACTTGCAATCCAAATATATATATACTTTTATCGTTAAGAATTTTCTATTATTTAATAACAAATGCATACATTGTTTGAAATTTAATTTTAAAAATTTCATTTTAAAAATCAACATACCAAATATATTTTCATTATTTTTAATGTAACATCCTCATCTTCACAAAATATTTTATAAATTAGTTTATCATATTCTTGTTAGTTGTTTGAGTTGATGGAAATTTAATAAAGAATTTAATCTTAATTAATAAATTTTTAAAATAGGACTGTAAAATATTAATGACACTTTAGGAAAAACAAAATAGTTGCATCAAAGTATATATATCTTTTAGCAATAATATATATATATATATATAAAATTTTGGGTGCTTAAGGGTGCTCAAGTTTTTAAAACTTATTGGCCAAGACTGAAAATTTCTTGTTGCTCAAGTTTTCAAATTTGTTGGCCAAGATTGAATCTCTATATATAAGGAGGGTGAGCATGTGAAGAAGAATGGCAAGTGGAGGAGTGAAACTTTGAGCATTTTTAAAAGAAATTAGTGTGGAAGGAAGAGAGAGAAAGAGAAGAATGATTCATCATGAGGGAAAAAAAAAAAAAGAGAATCGTGTGGTGTTTACATCACAATGTTATCTTTGTAATCATTTTAAGGTAGGGAATGAATCTTTTTTGTGAACTGAAAACTATGGTTACAAATTACTATCATTAGCTATCTTCTATATATATTGCTCCATTATTCATCATTATTGACTAATATCATTTTATTTACATGTATACTACTCAAAATTTTCTTAAATATTATTAATTTGCATTTAATGTTGTTTAGTTATTTATTATTCTTTTAATTTACGCCACTCATTGTTTACTTTCTGTCATACTATGTATTCTGTTGTCTTTAAAGCTGTCTTTTTATCATTTTATTTCATTGTTCCTTTATTTTTATGCTGACCATAATTAACTTCTTGTTAGTTTAAATTATTATTTTTTTATATTAAAGTTATTTTTCACTATCATTTTACTTTACAATAATTCCGTTATATTTCAAATTATCTTTCGCTAAAGTTGTTAATTATTGATAAAGTTAAATATATATATATATATATATATATATATATATATATATATATATATATATATATATTACTTTGAGTTGTCAAACTTATATTACTTAAATATGTGTGCACTTTATTTATTTTCAAGTTTATACATTAATTTATATTTTATGCACTCTATTTAGTTTATTACACTACTTAATTTTAAGTTTTATTTTATTATGATTTAATGAATTTACTTATAATATTCAAGATTCCTATTAGATTCTAAGTTCTATTTATTACTTAAAGGTTATGTATCTCATATTTTAAATTTATGCATTTCTATGTCTAGTATGAAATTATATACAATAACAAGAGAATAATGAAGAAGAAATTTAAAGTTTTGCCCCTAACTGCAAAAGACAGAGGGATATATAAATGTAAGATCCTTTTATATTACCTGCCTTGATTTAGTGTGTGATGTAAATATCTTGCTTTATCATCACAATGTTAAAGAGTAATATCAGAAAATAAGAATTCTCTAAGAGAAAGTCTTTAACTATGAGTGAAACAATCAAACAAAGAAAAGGAAAAGATTAATGCAGTTGATGATAATCTTTATAAACTTTGCATGACATGCTTTATCAAGCACATAATATTTATATCTTGTCATCTGATTATATTCATGTAAAGGGATGTGACCATGCATATTTTCAATGTAGATGTAGCTAGAACCACCTATCTTAAAATATGTTTTAGAAATAATTATTCCTTGACAATTTTTAAATTCTCATCCCTATTTTTAGGTGGTTTCAGATTAGCCAAGTTATATCATGAAGAACGCAATCTATGTCAACTTTCTAGGTGCATTTTGGAATAATTTTTGAATAATGTCTTCAAGCTTATTATGTGATAGTTTGATTTATAAATAGTGATGTTAAGTACTTTTATCATAACACTCTATTTGCAGTTAAATAGCCCATTATTAAATGCCGTATTTCATTGTCTAAATTTCTTGCAATGTCTATAGAATGAATGAGTGTTACATTTAATATTTGAAAATGTGTGATTTACTTTTATAAATCAAAAACATTTTCAAAAGTTTGGAAATCTAAAACTAAAAGAAAAAAAATGAAGAGAAACAAATATTTTCATAAAGCAAGCTCGTCCAAAGATGAAATTAAGTCACGTCGGAGTTTGAAAAAAAAATTAAAAGGTGAAATTAAGTTAAAACCAAACAGCATAATGGAGCAACTGAACATGGAGCAAACACTTTGACCAGCACTTTGCAGAAAACAAAATGGATGGCCAAGTAGTTGCTTTTTATTAATTCCGTTATTTTATTTAGCAAAGCCTAAGTGACTTTGTCTCACATTCATCAAGATCAGCCATTGGAACGAGCTCACTATACTTAGTGAGAACCAGCTCCAGGGAAGAACATGCTATCATCGGCACATTTACAATTGCGAGTGCCTAATATCGCGTTCACCACGCAAACACAGGTACCGTTGCAAGCTGGTTCGCATTCTTCCCCAGGACAATAGCAAGTGTAAATAGGCCACGGTCTTGTGCAAATGCATGGGGTAGTAGCTGTGGATTTGACAAAGTATTTGGCATCAGCGTTCGGAGGCACTTCCTTGATGAAGGATCTTGCATCAAAGCGAGCTTCGACGGTGGCAGTGATTCCTAAGAGGAAGAGCATCACAGCCACCTTCACTAACACCTTCATGTTCAACTCCATCTCTCTCACTCTGCTATCTGTTTTGCAAGCTAATTAGTATTTCTTAGTTGTGATGAGAATACATGCAATTGCACATGTCTATTTATAGGCAAATTTGAAGAAGTGGTGGAACTAATACAGTTGCGGAAATATGATGCTTACTTGAAAATAGAGGTAACACCGTAGAAAATCATTGCTAGTTTTGTTTGCTTTTAGATTTAATTTTCCTTTTTCAACTCGTGTTTTTATTATTAGAATTTTGAAAATAAAACAGTAAAAACATCAAATGAGAAGCTGTGAAAATAGCTTCATGGATGAAGCTATTACGTGGAGCTTGTTTATTAGTGGCACCTATTATGTTTACTGTGTCAGGCATGTTTTGTTATACATCCTATACAATTTTGGTGCATCATACACCCAACTATTTTGTTTTGATTTAAATTTAAAACAAAAGTAAAAAATAATCACCATGTCCCTCAGCCACCTACCTACCTCCCTCCTCCACCCTGACATCCCCTCCTCCATCCATTCTCTTCCCCTAATATGTCGCTCTAGGTTTCGATGGATGTTGCTGGAATGTGGTCTCGTATTATCTTTACCTTTTTCCGCTTCAATCGGAGTGAAGGGACTGGTTGTTGTTGAAAATAATGTAAATTGTTTGGAAAGGAATTTGTCGGTGAAGAATTGGTACTAAGTTTTGAAAGACCATGATTTTAACTTTGAACGTTTTATTTCAACTAGGTGCTAACCTTTAAATGGCCTGGCATGTATCACGATGGAAGGTTTTAAAGACAGCCGGGAAGTACAACATTCCACTTTGAATGGCTAGGTGCTAACAAGGGATCTACTTCATTTTCCATTGAAGTGGAATGTTGTACACTGTAATGTTGCCATGGAGGAGAGGTTGCATGATGCACCAAATTTTATAGGATGTACAATAAAACATGCCTGACACAATAGATGTCAATAATACACAAGCTCCATGTGAACTATTTTGGCAGAAGGATGCCGTAGGAGTAGTTTTCAGGGAAGTGTCCAAACAATTGACACAATGACGTACGCTTCACCATCCCCCTCGCGTCCCACGCTCCAGCATAACCAAATAATTGGTTCGTAGAAAATGTATGAGATGGTAGCTTAATTAATATAAGAGAAAAATTATGTCCCCTCAGTGGGACATCATATTAATTAATATAGGCATATTTATCACTAAATAGGATATAAAATTTATTTAATTTGAAACTTACGTCTCATTAAATAATAAATAATAATATATTAGCATAGTATCTTATAAAATGTAAGTATAAATAATATTATTTTTAACCTAACTAGATGGTACTTGTGCATTGCACAAAAACATAATTTTCAAATTTTGCCTTAATTTTTACCGAAACATAATTTTCCTTAATTTAAACTTATTGAAGTTGCTTAATATTTTTATTTATAATATAATTAATTATATTTAATAAATTATATATATTTATACACACACTTTTAACTCTTGAATAAAAGCTTATACAAATGGTTTTTATAAAACGTGGCTATTTTTAGTTGAAAAAAATCAATTAGTTGTATATTTTGCTTGTGATTTGCACCAATTAAATCATGTTATAAGATTTTTGTTTTAGTATGTAATTTATATACGGTGTCAATATTAAAAACTTATATAAATATTGAACTATGTATTATCATGCCAGTAAATAATTAGATTTAACTACTTATAAAAATATTCAATTTTAAAAGTCTTGCAAATATAACAACATATAAGCATTTTTGTTAAACATCCTAAAAATACAGGTAGAAAATTTTCATATTCTCCTAAATTTGAGTTTGTAGATTAAAAATAGAATTTGTTTTATATGCACCATCCATTAAAAACAATGACAAAATCTACACACATCTAATCACATGAGATTCTATCAACTTTTACAAATAAAAAAGTATAATTAAATGACAATATGAAATTTATTTATATCATCAAGGCATTAAGGTTAATCTCTTCGATGGCCAAATCTACTTTTAAACGTTCATCAATATCTATTCTTTTTTATTTTAGACTTTTCATATACAAAATGGGTAGTTACAAATATTTAAAATTTAAATTTGATTATATTGGAATTTATAATAGTGTATTCAATTAATAATTGAGGATATTGTAGATAGAGAAGAAAGAGAAAGTGGAGTGATTTTAGGGGAAAAAAATATTTACTTTTTATATATAAATCGGTAGTTACAAATTTTAAAATTTATATTTGATTGTAAGCAAAGAAAAAAGAGAAAGTAGAGTAATTTAGAAAACCAAATGATTTTAGACTTCATGTAATAATTTTTTTGGATTATGTGAATTGTGTGTAATTATTCAGATATAACTGTTTCACCATGTCTATTTTGTTGTTGATATTTATAATAATATCTATAACTATTGAATTGACTGAAATATCTAATGACGAAAACACCTAATTTAAAGAGAGATGCTGTTGAAATTTTGTTAAAATTTTTTTAGGAACAAAAGATAAAATAAAAGTAATTGTATTAAAAAAAACTTTAAACCCAATTGAATTTGCTTGAAAGTAATAATTTAAATAACACTTAAAGACCAATTGAATATGTTTTGAAGACTAATTAGCAGAAATATCTAACTACAAAAACTTTTAATATAAAGGGAGACACTGCTGAAATTTTCCTATAATTTTTTTAGGAAAAAAAGATTAAATAAAAGTAACCACATTGAAAAAACTTAAAAGCCAATTGAATTTATCTGAAAGTTATAATATAAATAAAACTTAAAAACTAATTGAATATGTTTTAAAGACTAATTAAAAGAAACATTTGACGATGAATGCTCTTAATTTAAGGGAGATGCTGTTGAAATTTTGTTAAAAATTTTTTAGGAATAAAAGCTTAAATAAAAGTAACTATATTAATAAAAAAAATTAAAAGCCAATTGAATATGTTTGAAAGTAATAATATAAATAAAACTTAAAGATCAATTGAATGTATTTTAAAGACTAATTAAAAGAAATATTTGATGATGGAAACTCTTAATTTAAGGGGAGATGCTATCGAAATGTTATTAAAAAATTTTTAGGAATAAAAGATAAAATAAAAGTAACTGTATTAAAAAAAATTTAAAAGCCAATTGAATGTGTTTGAAAGTAATAATATAAATAAAAACTTGATTAAAGACCAATTAAAAGAAATATCTGACAATAGAAGCTCCTAATTTAAGGGAGGATTCAATCAAAATTTTGTCAGAATATTAGTTAAGGGAATAAGAATAAAAGTAGTTGTACTAAAAATTTAAATAGCAATTGAATTTGTACTTGAAAGTAATAATTTGATGTCTTTACAAAATTGTTGTTGTAGGATTAATCACAAGCGCAATGTTACATTCAAATCAGTCATGGATATATGATAGATTGCATCATAATAGAAGGGGGATTAAACTGAAATTTTATAGTAGTGTTGAAGAATTTGTGAGTGTGGCATGTCAAACACAACATGCTAGACAAGTTTGATATATTATATGGCTTTTCCTAGAAAAAGTAGGTCACAGTGGAGGGATGTGAACTAGACAAAATCAAGAGGTAGGATTGAAATAGAGGAGGATACTGGTAAAGATGCTTATCAAGTGGACGATCTACCTCCGTCAAGGGCAGTAATCAATGCAGACAATCCTGAAAACCATCTTCCATTGACTACTGGGGAAATTGACAAAATTGAATGCACAAGTAACCACCTAATGAGAAATCATGAAGATGAAATAAGTGATAGTAGTGTTGATGATTCAAATAATGATCAACAACAAAGTGATGATGAAAATAACCTTGACTTTCATACTAATTAAGGTGTTCAATATTATATATGATATTATTATGAAATTATTTGATTTAATTTATGCTTTTTTGTAAACTTTTTAATTGTTTCAGTATGGCTAGTAAAGGTAGAGTTTGACCATGGATGGTCAATTTACCCACCACCCCTCCAACCACCTCTGCACCAAGCCTTCCACCACCACCACTAACCCCTTACACTACCTCTGCCTTAGTCCCTACCACCACCTACTTCTTCCAAGACAATGCCCACTCCCTAGTATGTCGTGCCCTCACCTCCCTCATATTCACACTTACAGACCACCGCATCAGTGACCCTTCGCTAGCCCTACCACTAGCCCGACTCCCATCCTCATATCTAATTAGACTTCTACTTCCTCAAGTGGATCATAGGCACGGGACGCGGATAGAAGGCCCCTCAGCCCAAATGGCAGGCCACATGGATTTGATGGTAGAACACTCCACAAGATTTGGTCGGACGGTAATGCACTACAAGAAAAAACACTGTTACCGACAGATTTTAAGAGGTTATTAACGAATTTTTATGTTACCGACGGAAAAAATCCATCGATAAAAATTACCGACGGATTTTTTTAGGGTTTAAATATAAAAATCCGTCGGAAACAATATGCTAAAATTTGTCATCAAATTCATCAGGTTCAGATATATTACCGACAGATTTGTAGAATTACCGATGGATTTTTTCGTCGGTAATTTTCATAAATAAATTTATTTCAAAAATATGGAATTTTTTATCCACGGAAAAATCCGTCAGTAATTTTAATTTTAAACTTATTTTTTTATAAATTTTATCGACGGATTTTTCCGTCGGTAATTTATAATTTTTTAATTGATTTTTATTTATCGACGGAAAAAATCCGTCGGTAATGGTTTTTCATCTTTGATTTTTTAATTTGTGTTTTATTTACCAACGGATTTTTTTTTTTGGACAAATTGTTTAGTAAATACTAAAGTTACAAATAGGTAAATATACTTAACAATGAAAAATTTTAAAAGATGCTTAATAAATACTAAAAGCAATAAATTTACGTCCAAAATGTAAAATAGATAAAAATATCAGAAAGTCTTCAAAAATTTTATGAATAGATAAAAATTCATAATAGGTAGGTCTTATGAATTTACAATTAATCATTAATTCATAATAATTAGTTGTGAGATTAGTTAATTTTTATTATCAATTATCAATTAAAAATTTTATGGTATATTTTGGGATTGATGGTACTTACTGTTGACAAAAAGCCAATAGTATAAACTCATATAGGAATAGGAATAGTATATGCATATAAGGTTATACATTCAAACTAACTTCATTGTCACTGATCTAAAGCAAATAAATAAATAAAAGCAATAGAATGAATGTATGATATACTGTTTGGCAAAAAAAGGTAAACCAAATAACCTTTGGCAATAGTATAAGGGCTTTTCTTTGATTCATCACCTTTATTTTTTTTCAAAAAAAGGTAAACCAAATAACCTTACAACGGAACCCACATTATTCTAACATGGAACACTAGTTGCAAATAATTAGCCTCACTAATCAGAGGCCGACAGGGTTGGTTCACTCAACTCAATATACATAATTCACAAATCTGACTATGTCTTCTTGTGCTAAGATTTAGAAGAGCGAACCGTTAGGTTATTAAGATCCTACACCCCAAGCAGGCTGCACAAACTAAATCCTTTATTTCCCCTTCTTCCAACCTTAGTTATAAATTGTGCAGTCAACTACTGGACAATTCCAAAGTCTCAGTCCAAAGAAACAAGGCCATATAATATATCCCATACACTATACTATAACTCTGGTTTCAACCGTCCTGTTCAACATGACAATGAATTAGAAGACAGCAAAGAAGTTAGAATTGATCATGTAAAGAGCAAAATTACAAAGTTTTTGGTTATTACCATTAGGTCCTCTATTGTCAAGAGCTGTGCTGGAATCATAGCTCCTTCCGTATAAGCTTCGGAACTCATGGTCTATAACAGTCTGCATTATATGATTGCCTTCAAAATTTCATAAAACAAGAAATAAGCTAGCTTGCTCAAAGATGCATTGTTGAGCCTTTACTTGGGGCAAAGGAGGGCGTTGAGTTGAAGTGCTGGGCATGCTCATTATTGTTCCTTGGAAACTTGCTGTGGAGATTGGTTAAGAGCAGTTGATACCAGGAACACATCCACCAATAGGTGCATGTCCAATTAAAGAAACAGATCAAGTTAAATACTAACTTTGTACTAAAAATAACAGTCAAGTGATCCTAAAAACTGTCATGACCTTCACTTACATCTTTGGAGAGGATCTGCTCTAGTTCAATATTCAGTTCTGGGTTCACAGTGGCAAGTTTCATGAACAAAAACTGCAAAATATATCTTACTTAGTTGAGGAAATCAAACAACCATGATGTTGTGCTAATATAATTTTATGCCTTCTGATCCTAAAGCCTAAACTCATGATATCTCTCTGTAATCTGTATTTATCAGTTTCAAGCATGCTATAATAGGACAGAACACGAGGGTTGTATGTTAATTTGCAAAACCTTATGGGTAAGATGTGACTTTTAAACCAAATTGCTTATCAAAAGTGATATCGGACCAAATCACAAATAAAGAATGAAGTTACCTTACACATTATTAGCAAAATGCCTTGGGAACGGAGATCGGGACGACGCGATCTGGGACGCGATTGGGCCTCGGGGACACCCTGCTCCGGGACGATGGGATTGCGGAATGACGGAACTGGGATGGCGACGGTGATGGGCAGTGGGAGAATCTCCGCGACAGGCCACGCTGGAAGCTCGGCAACTGGCGGAGCGGGAAGCTCGGCCGGCGAGTGCGTCCAGATGAGAGAGAGAGAGAGCGCCAATGCTGCTCGAGTGGAGAGAGAGACCGACTAGAAGAGAGAGGAAGTGTGGACTGTGGTCGGCGGTGGCATGTCTGGTCGCTGGCCTGTGACCGGCGTTGTGGTGTAGCGACAATGAGCGAGAGAGTGAGTGTGTGTGTCTGAGAGTGTGAGGGAGTGGAGTGACTGTGAGAGAGAGTTTGTGAGAGAGAGGGTGTTATAAGCTTTTCACTTACCGGCGGATTTTCAAAATTGCGACGGAAAAAATCCGCTGGTAAAAAAAGACGCCATTAGCAAAATATTTTTTGCGAACTTACCGACGGATTTCTTTTTCGTCAGTAATTTTTAAAAAGTTTTAATAAAGTTAATTTTACCGACGGTAATGGTTAATTTTTAAATAAAAAATAAAAATAACTTTATTGACTGAAAATTCCGTCGGTAAAAATAATTACAAATTAAAAAATAAAACAAAAAACTTACCGATGGAAAAATCTGTCGGTAATTTTCATTTATTGAAAAAAAATAAATTCATATTAATTACCGACAGAAAATCCATCAGTAATGACTTAAACACAAAAATCTCGAATTTTTTAAAATCCATCGGTAAATCCGTCGATATTTCCGATGGAAAAATTCCGTCGGTAACTCGCTTATTTCTTGTAGTGATGATAGGTAAATTTAAACATGCTTTTTTTTATTACATTCTAATTTCACATTGCTCATGATATTTAAAATATTTTGATTGTTTTTTTTTTATTTTATATATGTAAGATTTTTTATTCGTTTGCTAAGGGCTACCATAGGATCATGGAGGTTATACAGAGTCAGTATAACCAACTATAGCCCACTTAAACTTGTTAGCTTCAGAACCCTTCAAAAGTGCTAAAGAAATATGTTTTGAGTGATGACATAACAAATTTCAAGAAAATATTTTGAAGAATAATTAATGGTTTCCTTGAGTTTCTTGATATAGCAAACAGGGCACTCTGTATGCATAATATGTTCTTAAAGCATGAATAATTTCACTCTAAATATGAAAACGTGATTGTTTCTCATGAAAGGAGATAAAGACTTAATGGAAGTGAACATTATAACATGAAATAAACGTGTATGTGTCTAACGGATTGAAGAAATCTATCATACACAAGAAACCAAGACATGGATCTTTAGAAAGTAGGACGTGACTTTATAAAGTATAACTAAAATGAAGATTTCAAGACAACTTTGAAGCATATGTGTTCTATAACCTTCAATCATCATGATCGTAATCATCTCAACATTTTCAAGCTTTGATTGAAGACATGGCGATCAAGAATACATCATTGAACTGATACCGCACTTCAAAAAACTCATTCTAAAGTGAAGCGGTGCACTCTACAGGAAAAATAGGGAAATTCAAAATTCAAATTTGAAAGTCAAAACCAGTCAAATACTGACACGTCATCTCTTCTGCCTACTTTGTCAACCACTCAAGATTTTAAAAAGAAAAGTTCAAAATATCATTCAGAAAGTAAAAAGTAGTTTATAAAGGTAGCTCAGAAACCTCTATCTCACAAAGGCTTCTGAAACAGCTATAATAGAGTAACAGGCTACTCCTCTATACAGCTTTTCCAAGACACAAATAAATGATTAACACGCGTCACTTGGACTATTGATCAAGGGTAACGGTCATAAATGAAGACCATCTATAAATAGGGATGTTGGGCTTTCAAAGATGTAGATATGGTTTTTCCTACAAGTACTGAAGTGCTACAAAAATTTCTCCTAATCTGTAAAGTTCATTACTTCTTATAATCAGTTCAGTGTCTGTAAAAATCTTCTTTCTATGTAATCAGTAGATTATACGTTCTTCCAAGGAAGAATTTTAGAAAGAAGTCATTCAAGTCTTTCCTAGGTCTATTGTTGTATATCTTAAGGAAACGTGAGTGCAAGTTAGTTTGAGTGGCAACCCAAACACAAACCTTTGTATCCTCGATCCAATAGAGATCAGTGTTGGAGAGGCTAGTCAAAGACAACTAGTGATGTGACGGTAAAGTTGTTTTACTAGTCACAATTTAGCTTGGAGAGGCTGGTTAAAAACTACTTGGTTCAGTTTAAAGAAGCTGGTGAATAACTACTTGATTTATGACAGTAGGAGTTGTCTACTAGTCACGGTTTAGCTTGGAAAGACTGGTTAGAAACTACCCGACTCATCTTGGAAAGGCTGGTGAATAACAACTTGGTTTGTGACAGTAGGGTTTGTTTACTAGTCATAGTTTAGCTTGGAGAGATTGGTTAAAAACTACTCGGTTTGACTTGAAAAGCTGGTGAATAACTACTTGATTTGTGGTAGTAGAGGTTGCTACTGGTCATAGGTAAGAGCTTAAGGAGACCATTGTAAAGACTATCTATCTGGTTTGAGAAATGTATAGTAGAACTCAACGGTTGTTGAGAATTGGTCTAGCAGTTTGGCCGAACTAGTATAAAAATCATTCTGCGATATATCTCTTTCTCTCTTAACTCTTTTATTTTAGATGCTTTGTATTTCTTTATATAAGTACTCCTTTAAATATCCTCTTGCGTGTGATTCTCATATTTTCTGAGGTTCAAAGAGTAACTTTCAAAAACATCTAATATTGTTTCCGCTACACTACAAGTTTAACACTTGATGGTACCTTGTTTAAGCTTTCAGAAAGTTGAAGGAAAAAGAAAAGTGAAACATGATTCAACCCCCCCTTCTTGTGTGCTTTTCGACCTACAAGACTGAATCCTACGAGATGTTAAAGAGTTATGGTGGAAGGTAATTCTATGATTTATTCGCTTCTGTTAAAATATATGTTTATATTATTTAATTATATGCTTATATATAATCACTTATGTGTTGTGAATTTGTGTGTGTAGAAGAACTTCTATATTCTACCCAAGCATGAGCCTACAATTAAGACGGCTTGGAGGATTAGGTCTTCTAAATGACTACGGGATATGTTTCATGATGTTTGTAAGGAACACTTGAACAACTCGTGGCTAAATGATGCCACCTTCAGTGAGCTGTGGTGGCACTAGGCCAATGACCCGACTTTCAAGGATAGGTCGGATAAGGGAAAGACAAACTAAGCCTCACAAAAAGGCAGGTCGCTACACACGAGTGAGTCGAGCAACTAGGAAAGGACTTGGAAGCGTTTGATAATTCTTTAACCTTTCTACATTTAATAATAACATTTACTATGTTTGAATTGTGGCAAATACTATATTTTTATAACTTTATTGTGCTTATTTGTGCATTTAAGGGAGTTAAGCCACCTTCCGACATAGGGAGAACTATTTCAGGAGACCTACACCCGAAAGGATGAGCAGATGAATGAGTCTAGAGAGGCGTGGTAAACCTTCGCTCCAAGGCGACCTATGTAAGTTTGAATTTAAACATATCTTTACTTAATTTTTATTATTATTTTCATTTATTTCATAATTTTTACTTACAATGTGTTTTATCTTTTTCCCTTTCTAGTGCTAGTTTACAAACATCTGGGAGCAGGTATAGAACTAGTACTAGACCCAGGTGGCTGACGCTGAGCCTAATATTGACATCCCTCCTCCTCCAAACAAGGAAGATGTTTGGGCCCAGGTGATTGGCGGCCCTTACAAGGTCACATATATTGGATGGAGTACTCTCTTGAGAGTAGATCCCCATCCTCCGCCACTAGGTCAGCTACTAGGGATAATGCCCTAAAGGAGCGTATGTATGCCCTCAACCAGGATCTATAGGAGTAGGCACATATGATTTAGCAACAACAGGAGTAGCAGGCATGGCGGGCAACTATGGAGCAGGAACTGAAGGAGATTTGAGGGCTTAAGCTATCCTTGGAACGGCAGCAGTAGAAGAAAGCAAAGAAAGAGAAAGCTGAGTTTTCGAAATATGCAGGAGAAGATCATTACTAATTTGATGACCTTCTTTCGGGACATGTAGGTTTCGGGATCCTTCGGTTCTCACTACAAGAAACATGTGAGTTACCAACGGATTTTTTTCATCGGTATTTCTGATAGATTTACCGATGGAAAATGAGAAATTTGAGAATTTTAGGTTTAAGTTATTACTGACGAAAAAATATATCGGTAAATCCATCAGTATGATTCATGCCAGTGTAGATGAAAATAGCGTGTGCATTACTAACAAATATTTTCGTCGTAACTATTATGAATTTATCTCTTGTCCAGAAATTAACATTACCAATGAAAAAAATCCATCGATAATTATTTGTTTTCAATTTTTTTTCAAAATTAATTTTACTAATAGATTTTTCCACCAGTAAAACTAAGTTTAGGAAAAAAATTTGTTTAAAATAATTACCAACAGAAAAATATATTCGTAATTGTTAGAGGAAATTTTTTGGGAAAAAATTAAAATGGGTGCCTTTTTTTGGGATTACCGGCAGATTGTTTTCCGACAGAAATTCAAAAATTCGCCGGTAGTCCCTTTAGGTTATAATCCTCTTTTGGTCTATCTCTCTCTCACACTCTCTCACACTCTCTCATCTGGTCTCTCTCTCTCTCTGTCATGTGTGGGAATCGCTGACCAATGCCTTGCCGCCGCATCATCAGACACCACCCATCGCCCAACGCATCGCCGTCCACAACCCAACATGTTGTCGGCCACCGCCCAATGCATCAGATCCCACCACCTAACACCTTTTCTTTTTCTTCTGGTCTTTGTCTCTCTCTCCTCAAGACGGGATCTTGTTGCACGCATGTCGGTCTCTGTCCCTGTAGGCGGCGGTCCCACATGCTCCCGAGGCAGCTGTCAGCCTCGCTTCGCCAGCCCCCCGAGTTATGCCAACAACACCTGCCGTCCCCCATATTCTGTCCCCACAAAAATCCTTGTAGATGTTTGCACACTTTCCAATAGTGGCTCTCCTAGTATCATAACTAGATATGGTCCAGATTTAAGTCAAGTGGAATATGTTAGAGAAAGCTTCTGCCAACCTGCATATGTGGAGAATGACGAAGCTATTGCGCGAGCTTACCAGGAAGAGTTATTGCAACTTGATTCCATGGAAGGTTCTGGAATGCAACAATTCGAGATGGAGCATCCGTTCTTGCTCAAGATTGGTTTTCCTCTTCAAATGCAAACCATGACTTCGGTGGTACAATCTTTTTTGTTGCAATTTTCGGTTAGATATCCTTTTTAGTTGATGGGTTTTGTTTTGTGAAACTTGTTATGATAGATGATTATCAACATTGTGTAAGGAATGAATCGTGCTAGAGTTCTAATGATTCGCCATACAATACAAAAGATGTGGAGAATTATGGTCCAAGTGAAGAGAAAAATGATGGGCATGAAGTTGAAGTTTATGGTTCCTCTTCTAGGTCAGGAAAGATTCCTGTTGTTAGCGATGACTTGTGGCAATCATTGGAAATATCAGACGAGTCTTCTCTTGATGGTGAAGTGGGCAAAAGATTAAACCAGATGGTTCCAATCCCTATAAATGTAGCTTTAGTATGGCCAATTGGTGCAGTATTTAATGTCATATCAATTAGTCTTTCTATAATTTCTCGTTATAATAGTTGGCATTTGGAGTGTCTCTTATTTGGATGGTTTCTTATAAATTTCATTCACAAAATTATTGTCTGATGCAAGATCAATATCATTTTTTTTACTTGAAATATAACAACTATATTAATTCTAATTTTTACTCAAGCATAAGAAACAGAGTATAATGCATGAATAATTATGTACCATTTTATTCCCTGTATATAAACCTGGAGCTTCAGTATTCTGAATTTCTGATTGATATATGTAAGACTTAAGAGTTATATGATTAATGCTACAGCTTAGCAATGGAATTCTGATCTGGATAATAATTCAAATTTTTTCCTCGTTTGTACTTGCAACATGTTCCTAAAACCAGTGAAAAAGTTCCATCATATGATGAAGAAATATCAGATCATCAAAGGCTACTAGACAGGTCTTGGTTTATTTTATGTTTTATATTTCTTAGTTTGAGTTGTCTCTGAGGCAATAGATAATTAAATACTATTTCTGATCTATAATTCTATTTACTAAAGGGGAACTCACACACACACACACACACACACACACAAAGGAGGAAAATGAAATATGCTTTTGACATATGAAACGGGTTGAGTAGTTGTGCAATCTGAAATGGGAATCCTAGGAGCCAAAAGAAGTGGATTCCACTTGCAACATATAAAACCATAAGTACATGCAGCATGGAGCAGACACTTGTTAATGGTAAATGTAAGTTGTAATAGAATCTTTGTCATAAAATTCGTTGTGTTTATTATTTATTGGGGATTTTTTCTAATTTTTTATTATTAAATATATTTATATATTTTAATTAGCTTTAAATAAAAATAAATTCTTAATGATCAGGTAACACACAAATTACAGCATATTTATTAAAAAAACTTTAATTACTGACAGATTTTTTCGTTGGTAAATTAAAGAAAAAATACAAAAAAATTTCGTCGATAAAATGAATAAATAAAAAATATAATTTAAAAATTTATAATTACTAATGGAAAAGTCTATTGGTAAAGTAAAAATAAAAAATTATAAAATCCAATAATTATGGATGGAAAAATCTATCGGTAATAAAACAAAATCCACCGATAATGCCTAACCTTGACAAATTTTTCAGCTCATTACCGACAGATTTTTTAAGACAAAATCTGTCGGTAATTTTTTTCGACAGATTTTTTCCGTCGATAATGATTTTTGACTACATTATTACCGGTGGTCAAAATCCGTCAAAAATTAAATTTTCCATCAATAATAAGAAAAATCTATCAGTAGCAGCATTTTTTCTGGTAGTGTCTGGCAAGGAGCTCCCTCTGATCTCACTACCCTCCATTTTTTAGGGCCACTCACCGTCAGATGGTGTGGATGACGATGATGGTTCAAATGATGTTGATGCTACCCCTACTACTGAAGATACTGATGACTTGGAGTTTAGCCAGTTTTTGTCAAACTTCAATTTTTTTCATTTTGGATTTTTTGTTTACATTTATCATAATTTGTATAGATTTTATTGTGATTCTTTGGTATTTTATTTAATTAGTTTAATTAGTTTATTTTATATTATTTTATTATTTTCTCATTTAGTGTCACTTTAATTGATAATTAGGTTATTATATAAATAAATAAATAAGAAAATGCCCATCAATCCATAGTTAAATAAAAAATAAATAAAAAATTATTAATTTTTTACCGACAGGTCTGACCATCGATAATTAGTCATATTTTAAAAATAAAATAATTTTTAAAAATACAAACTACCCGTCGGTGAAACCGTTTATTTTATTTATTTAAACACCCATTGCTACAATTAAAATAGCCATCGGTAATATTATTTACCTGACGACTACGGTGATGCATTTAATTTGATTGTACCGGCGGTTTAGTATTTTTATACCCGTCAGTATAGCCGTCAAAATTACTGACTGGTTTACATAACCATCAGTAATATTCCATTGATGGCCAAAAAACCGATGCCCCGTACTCGTTGATATAAATATTACCCATCAAAAAACCTGTCAGTAATGCCATCAATTACCCGTGCATTTCTTGTGTTGTTATGCATTTATTTGTTTATTATGAAATTGTACACAATAATAACAAGAGAATAATGAAGGATAAATTTAAAGCTTTGCCCCTTAACCACAGAAGGCAGAGGGACATAGATGTAATAAGGTCTTTTTATGTTTCCTGCCCTGGGTAATATGTGGTGAAAACGTCTCACTTTATTATCACGATGTTAATGAGTAATAGCAGAGAATGAGAATTCTCTAAGGCTCTATTAGATAAGGTGATTTTTATTTTCCATAGATGTGTTTGAATGAAAGGAAAATGGGAAGGAAAGAAATAGAAGAAGGATCAATTTGTTGTTTGTTTAGATGGAAAAGTGAAAGGAAATAAAGAATAATTATATTAAATGACATTTTTATCCCTATATTATGAAAAAAAAAAAGTCATTTTTTATACAACAATTTGAAGAATTATTGAAAAATTAAAATTAGATACAATTTTTTCATAAATTTATTCATCAAAATAATATAAATAAATATAATAAAAATTGACCTTATATATATTTATACAAAAGCATTCAAGTCAATATCTTTATTTTATATTTAATAATTTTATTAATTAATATCAAATAGAAAATGCAACTATTTTTTAATATAACAAGTTTAGATTAATATCAATCTAATAAATAAGAAAATATTAATAAAAATAAATTATTAAAATTTATTTAAAATAAAAATATCAAAGTCACAAATATTAGGTATAGAGGCTTAAATTATGAGGTATTTTTGGAATATGTAAATATCACCAATTCCTTCCACGCTTTTTTGCCCATATAGGATAGGAAAAACTTTAGGTGGGTCCCACATGCTTTTTGACACTACTTAATCTTTCCCCTCTCAATTTTCTTTCCACCAAACTACGGAAAATGACTTCCTTTCTCCTATTTTCCTTCCTTTCCCGATACTTTCTCTCTATTTCCTTTCAAACAAACACACTGTAAGAGAATGTCTTTAACTATGTGTGAGATAAGCAAAGAAAAATAAAAGATCAATGCAACTGATAATAATCTGTATAAACTTTGCATGACATGCTTTATCTAGCACATAATATTTATGTATTGTTATCTAATTATGTTCATATAAAGATATGTGACCATGCATATTTTCAGTGTAGATGCGACTGAAACCACCTAGCTAAAACTGTTTTAGAAATATTCATTCCCTATTGACAATTTTTAAATTTTCATCCAAATTTTCTGATGGTTTCAGATTAGCCAAGTTATGTCATGAAGAATGTAGTCTCTATCAACTTCTAAGAGCATTTGGAATAATTTTTAAATAATGTCTTCAAGTTTATTATGTGATTAGTTTGATTTGTAAATAGTGATGTTAAGTACTTTTATCATAACACTTTACTTGTACTTAAATAGCCTAATGTTAAATGTCGTATTTCACTGTCTAAATTTCTTACAATGTCTTTAGAATGAATGAGTGTTACATTGAATATTTGAAAAAGTATGATTTACTTTTATAAATCAAAAACATTTTCAAAAGTTTAGAAATCTGAATGTAAGAAAAAGAAATGGAGACAAAAAAACATTTTCATAGAGCATACTCGTCCAAAGAGGAAATTAAGTCACGTCGGGGTTTGAAAAAAATAAAAGGTGAAATTAAGTTAAAACCAAACAACATAATGGAGCAACTGAATATGGAGCTAACACTTTGACCAGCACTTTGCAGAAAACAAAATGGATGGCCATGTAGTTGCTTTTTATTAATTCCATTAATTTATTTAGTAAAGCCTAATGTCTAATATATTTGCAAACTATCTCAAATATGAGAGCTTTAATCAAGCTCAAATAGAAAATTATGTGTCTTATTCCACCTCAACGATAATAGGTCGTATGGAATGACGGTCTCTTAGGAATGTCAATGCGAACAGGGCAAACACAATAACACTAATGTAGAATATAGCATTTATGATTACTTCCCCCAACATGTTTTTATTTTTATGAGGGATTAAATTGCTTATCACTCATCCAACAACCATAACTTATTGATAATACATTATCTTCTCATTGTTATTCTATGTTAAAGAGATTTTTGTTTAAGTAGGATGTGAAAATAAAAGAGAAATACGTAGATTTAACAAATATTAATTATTTAAATTTTATAAAATAGAATTAGAGAAATTTGAAATTCGGTACTTTTTGACACATTTTAGAAAATTTCAAGGACTAATCTGAACATATTTTGATCTGATACTGCATCAGCATGCCAGATGGGATCAACATGACACATCATTGACATGTGGCATGCCACATGCCACTTAACGTGCCACGTCAGTAAAAATATAACGGTCGACTGATGATTATTTGACCAGGGACCAACGTGAGTTACAAAATGTAATTTCAGGGGCTAAAGAGTTAGTTTTGAAATTTCAGGGACTAAAGCCAAATGCGCTTACAATTTTAGGGACCAAAATGATACTTTACTATTTAAATATCGTATTTCACTGTCTAAATTTCTTGCAATGTCTTTAGAATGAATGAGTGTTACATATAATATTTGAAAAAGTATGATTTACTTTTATAAATCAAAAACATTTTCAAAAGTTTAGAAATCTATAAAAAAAAAAAAGAAAAAGAAATGAAGACAAAAAATATTTTCATAAAGCAATCTCGTCCAAAGATGAAATTAAGTCACGTCGGAGATTGAGAAAAATAAATAAATAAAAGGTGAAATTAAGTTAAAAGTTAAAACCAAACAACATAGTGGAGCAACTGAATATGGAGCTAACACTACTTTGACCAGCACTTTGCAGAAAACAAAATGGATGGCCAAATAGTTGCTTTTTATTAATTCCATCAATTTATTTAGCAAAGCCTAAGTGACTTCGTCTCACATACATCAAGATCATTCATTGGAACTTGCTCACTATACTTAGTGAGCACCAGCTCCACGGGAGAGCTTGGTTTCTTCAGCAATACATTTACAATTGCGAGTGCCTTCTATCTCGTTTATCACGCAAAAGCAAATGCCGCTGCAACCTGGAAAGCATTCTTCCCCCGGACAACTGCAAGTGTAAATAGGCCATTTTAACGTGCAAGCACATTGGATAGCAGTGGTCGTGGATTTGAGAAAGTATTTGGCATCAGCGTTGGGAACCACATCCTTGATGAAGGATCTTGCATCAGAGCGAGCGTCGACGGTGGCAGTGAATCCTGAGAGAAAGAGCATCACAGCCACCTTCACTAACACCTTCCCGTTCAACTTCATCTCTCTTTCTCTCTTCTCTGTTTTGCTAGCTGATTAGTATTTCTTTCTTAGTTGTGATGAGAATGCATGCAATTACACATTTCTATTTATAGGCAAATCTGAAGAAGAAGCGGAACAAATAGCTAGCTTTATGGATAAGCTGTTACGTGGAGCTTTTTTATTAGTGGCACCTATTGTGTTTGACGTGTCAGGCGTGTTTTTTTATACTTCCTATACAATTTGGTGCATCATACACTCAACTATTTTGTTTTGATTTAAATTTAAAACAAAAGTGCAAAATAATCACAATCTCCCTCTACCACCTACCTCCCTCCTCCACGGCAACCTTCTTCTCGGACCCTCCGGACCTTCTCAGCTTAAACATAGAGCCAATCGGCTCATCATCGAAGGTTTTAAAGACAGCGTGGAGGACAACGTTCCATTTTGAATGGCTAGGTGCTAACAAGGGATCTACTTCATTTTCCATTGAAGTGTGGAATGTTGTACACTGTAACATTGCCATGGAGGAGAGGGTGCATGATGCACCAAATTTTATAAGATGTACAATAAAGCTTGCCCGACACATTGAACTCATGTCATTAGTACATAAGCTCCATGTGAACTATTTTGGCAGAAGTATGCCATTGGAGTAGTTTTCAGGGAATGGTCCAAACAATTGACGGTGCAAGCTTCACCATCCCCCTCCCATCCCACACTTCCCGTGCGTCCCACGCTCCAGCATAACCGGTTGGAAGAAAATGTATGAAATGATAGCTTAATTAATACAAGAGAAAAACTGTTTATGCTTATTATTGTGTAATACACTCATATTTATCATTAGATAGGATATAAATTCTATTTAGTTTGAGACTCACATCTCATCCAATAATAAATAATAGTATGTCAGCATGGTATTCTATAAAAACTTAATTTTTAAAATTTGCTTTAATTTTGAAAAAAAAAAGAATTTTCCTTAATTTAAAATTTTTAAGTTTCTTAATATTTGTATTTATAATATATTTGATTATAGTACATTGTTTAATATTTTGATTTATAATATATTGAATTAAATTTAATAAATTACATATATTTATACACGCGCTTTTAACTTTTGAGTAAAAACTTATACAAATAATTTATATGAAAAGTGACTATTTTTAGTTGAAAAAATCACTTAGTTGTATGTTTTATTGCGATTTGCACCAACAAAATCATGTTATAAGATTTTTTTTATTATGTAATTCATGTACAATGTTAATATTAAAAACTTACATAAATATTCAACCATACGTTATCATATTAGAAAAATAATTAGGTTTAACTACTTATATAAATATTCAATTTTGAATGTCTTATAAATATGAAATATATAAGCATTTGTATTAATCGTCCTAAAAATGCCAGAAGAAAGTTTTCTAATTCACCTAAATTTGAGTTTTTAGATTAAAAATAGAATTTAATTTATATGCACCATTGATAAAAAAAAAAAAAAAAGAAAGAAAGAAAAGAAAAGATCTACACGCATATAATCACATAAGATTATATCAACTTTTACAAATAAAAAAAATATGATTAAATGACAATTTGAAATTCATTTACATTGTGATGGCATTAAGGTTAATCTCTTCTATGGCAAAATCTACTTTTAAACGTTCATCAATATCTAATTGTTTGATTTCAAACTTTTCATATACAAATCGGTAGTTATAAATATTTAAAAATTAAATTTGATTGTATTTGAATTTATAACAATGTACTCAATTAGTAATTTAGGATATTGTAGATAGAGAAGAAAGAGAAAGTGGAGTGATTTTAGAAAAAAATCTATACTTTTTTAATATAAATGGATAATTATACATTTTTAAAAGTTAAATTTGATTGTATTTGAATTTATAACTGTGTATTCAATTAATAATTGAGGATATTGTAAATAGAGAAGAAAGAGAAAGTGGAGTGATTTTAGAAAAAAAAATATACTTTTTGTATATAAATGGATAGTTATAAATTTTTAAAATTTAAATTTGATTGTAGGTAGAGAACATAGAGTAATTTAGAAAACCGAATGATTTTAGGCTTCATGTAATAAATTTTTATAGGCTTCTATATATAAAAGAAATATTATAAAAAATTATTACATGAAGTCTAAAATCACTCTACTTCCTCCTTTTCCTTTACTTATAATCAAGTTAAAATTTTAAAAGTTTGTAAGGATCCATTTTTATGTACAAAAATCTAGATTTTTTTTCTCCTCAAATCATTTCACTTCCTCTTTTTCCTCTATTTGTGATAAAATTTAAACTACGTTCCACTATTAAATTACCTTTCTCAATTTGTTACTTTAATAATTTCTTATTTGAATGTCCTATTAAAAATTAGAATACAATTAAATTTAATTTTTAAAAATTTGTAAATACCCATTTGTATACGAAAAGCCTGAAATTATACAATTAGATACTTTTTTCTATATACAAATACATTTTTATTTTGATATTAATTTTCATATACTAATTTATAGTGTCAGTCAATTATACTATATTTTTTAATTATATGATGCTTAAGATAATTATAATAAGAATCAAACAATTTCAAAGACATTTGAATAAAAGAAAAGAATTTGATGATATATAAATATAAAATGACTAGATGTTGATGAACATTTAAAATTATATTTTGTTATTTTGTAGAGATTAACATTTATACCTTGATGATATAGACGAATTTTACATTACATTGTCATTTAATTATTTTTTTTAATTTGTAAAAGTTGATATAATTATGTATGATTTGATGTATGTGTACTTTTTTTTTTATCAATTGTGCATATAAATTAAATTTCTATTTTGAATAAAATGTTTATATATGCTCTATATTTATAAGACTTTGAAGATAGTTAGTGGTTAGTAATTAAATCCAATTTTCTTACTGACATAATAATATATGATTGAATATTTATATAAATTTTTAAAATTGACACTAGCTATATATAAATTAAATAAAAAGGCGGCTCAGTGTACGAGCCTCCCACCTAATGGGATCTCGGGAGGGTGGATGTACAATATGTGACTTACTAGATGCATAAATTAACATGATTTCTATAATTAAAATATGATTTCTTCTAAATCGATATCAATTTCTCTGTGCAAAACATTATATTTGATTTCATAAAATTGAATTATTTCAACATACTTAGTCGTGAACTTATCTTATTTCATGATCTTAGTCAAAATTTGAAAATCAAATTAGTACTTGAAAACCGAATCATAAGTACATAACTGGCTTGTTAAATAAATTGTAATTACAATGTACATCTCAAATCAATACTTGAAATTAGAGAACATCACAAGGGGATGCTCATCACTCCAAAATAAATACACAATCTTAAAATAGAATGTATATTTGGCTCATGCCTGCATATCTACTAAAGCATTCTAATGCTAGCATAAACTTGGACTAATCCTTATTGTATCGTAGAGCTCACCACTGGAACAACTTTGGATTACTGAATTAGTGACTTAGCAACAACTAGACCTACAATTGTAAGGAGGAAGGGAAAGACGTGAGTCAATGGACTCAGTGAGTGAATTCTCACCCATCACCTATCACCCACATAAGACAACAGCAACAACCATACATAATATATACATGTAACTGGCAAAAATATTTTTACTATTATATGCGTAACTATACTGAGGAAAAAAATTACAATTTCCCAATTAGCAATTCCTGTAAATTCTCAAAAGCGATATAAACTACTCTAAGGGAAATTAGGGAAGAAACAAAATTCTAAGCAAGTTATAAAAAAATTGATACTCAGTCCCACACAAACATGAGCATATGATTGATAGCAAATGGTCTGTAACGCTCCGATTTCCTTTCTGTGCAAAATAACCAAAATGCCCTTAAGGTTATTTTTGTACAAAAATCAAAGATGGCCAATCCTGACTATCCTCAAAGGGTTATTTTAATGTTTGAAGTGGCCGCATGTGATTTAGATATCAATCGGTGTGAAAATCGCAATTCTCGATTTTTCCTATGCATGAAATTATCAAAATGCCCCTTGAGGCAATTTAACTTTAGATTAAGTGACGACCGAACCTGGTTATCACTCGGTAGTTGGATATGTTAATTTGAGGGGGTATACAATGTTCGAATGAGTCCCGAGGAGATTTTATGAAAAATTACCATTTTATCCCTATTTAGTGTTAATCTAGTTAATTAAAATAATTAAAGGCATATAGGCAATATTATGCTCGAATTAAGGATTAATTATTTTTATTAATTAATTTGAGCAACAATAATTATTTAAAGTTACAGGAGGTCCAAGAATAATTAGACAAACTTAATCTCATCCTTAATCAAAGATTAGTGAGAAAGACAGAAAAGGTACTTTATGAAACAATAAAGTAAAAGTAGGGGACAAAGTCACTTTTGTTTGTCCTTAATATTAGGGACCATGCTTCTATTTAAAATTTGAATTAATCATGATTAGTCTATTTATGCATGCATGAAAACCCTTAACCCAAGCTTCAAGTGTCCTAAACACCTAATTTTCATTTCCTAATAATTTTCCTAATCAAACTCACACCGAACTGTAATTTCCACATACATAAAAACACAAAAGTATCCCCACCTAACCCCCATATGGCTGCTTCTGCCCTCCCCCATTCATTCTTTTGTTTTGATATTTTTTTTCAAGTATAAACATTTAAACACTTCCTCACACTCTCATTCCTTCCCATCACTTTCTTTTGTCACAACTTGAGCACCAAGTTTGTGCACAAATCCTCTCATTCTTTCCACTTCAAACTCTTTTTTTCTCCTTCACCAAGAATCTCACAACCCAACTTAGGCCGTAACCAGCACATGGGGAACACATTTCCCCACAAGAATTAACATGCAAACTTTCACAAAGAAATAGGCAAAGTTTCCTCTATTTTTCGAATATCCCTAAATTTAGAAATTAGAACATGTCTAAAAACAAGATAAAATACAAAATTGGGCTTTAAAAATTCTCAAAATATGCCCCCAGTAACAGATCAATCGACTTAAGATATATGCTTCAATTCAAATTCTAATATGTAATTCAAATCCAACATTATCCTAAAATCAGAAGGGAGTTAAGTGAATTGTCAAACTACTTTCAAATGAAAATTCATAACCACCAAGTGTATGTCCAACCATATCTAGAAATGTAGTTCAAAATATAATTCTACATATAGTTTACAACTTCTTTCCAAAATATAGTCTATATATATATATATATATATATATATATATATATATATATATATCTAAGTCTTTTAACTACACATGTTTAAGCATAAATACAAACATAAACACAAAACTAAGCTAAGGACCCCATTTGTGACATATGGAGCATTAAAACAGTTCTAACAGGCTAAAACTCAAAAGATAGGTTCCTGTATGCCAAAAAGCCCTCCTCAGGAAGGCTCACCAACTTAGACAATTAGCTACTAAGGAGTCGCGGGATTGGAACCTAGAGCTACACCTGTATCTGGAAAAGAGAGGGAAATAACGGAGTGAGTTTTGCAACTCAGTGGTAGACATGATGTTTATAACTCATACCAGACAATATATATAATCCAAAAGTAAAACAATAATAATTTCCTAGTTCACATAAATTCAACAAATGCTTTTATAACAAAAGGAAGTTTGAAAACAACTAACTTTGTATAAGTTAATAGGGAATTGTCAAATTCAAGATAAGCGGAATGATTCACACTCAGGTAGCCATTCCTTCGTGTGATCCTAAAATAAAATGGTCCTACCAATTCGAGTAGCCATAAAATAGAAGGATCCACTATGTGGTCCTAATCAAATATAGTCAAGGTGCACCAAAGCTAACACATACTGTTGTTAGAT
The DNA here is from genome assembly GCA_031216105.1 of Dalbergia cultrata. Classification (NCBI taxonomy): domain Eukaryota; kingdom Viridiplantae; phylum Streptophyta; class Magnoliopsida; order Fabales; family Fabaceae; genus Dalbergia; species Dalbergia cultrata. Next base: position 18,999,216 of record CM062353.1, on the reverse strand, counting down.
ATAGACCTTATCAGAGATTCTCCCCAAAACATGTAATTATTCTATACATATCATATTCAACCAGTTCTATACATATCGGCAAAAAGGACCACCCTTACTATCCATACATCATTTCTCAAATCCATGTTAGGGGTCGATAGCTTTCAATTATTTCAAATATATGAAATTTAATATTTCTTTATACAATTTCCAAATCATGTCATATTGTCTCATGTGTAAATTTCCAATTAAAACATAAGCTATAAGCATCATATTTACTTTCATCAAATTTATTCGCATAGCCAAATGATTGTTTCTCAGCTTCTAATATACTAAAATACATTTAGAGCTAATTTAGCATAATTAAAAATAATTATAGACATAATTTCTACTCACAAACTGGTTCAAAGAACCGAAGATCTACTCCCAAGTACCACCAATCCAACAGTTGATGCTTAAATGCTCCATAACTCTATAAATAAGACAAATACAATATTAATGAGCTAACAATGCCATCAATTTACACTAATTAGGCCAACAAACTAGAAAGCCCAAAATCTAATACACTTAGGGTCCCATAAACCCCCAATTTACATGAATGATTTCATAGAGAGCTAAATAAGATAAATAAAACAAGATTGTTGCTTCCCCACTACTCTAGGAGAATGATTAGAAGTAGAAAACGATCCAAAAATCTCCGCTCTAACCTGTTCCTCCCTTTAGAGAGAGAAACCACGAGTTAGAGAAAGAAAGGAGAATGAGGCACGATTTGATGGTGATGTTGGTGAGGATGAGGAGGGGGATGGTGATGATGGCGAGGAGGAGGACGGTGGTTGAGGTGGTGGTGGTGGGAGTGAGAAAAATGAGGAGGAGAAGGAGAAAATATGACAAGGAAAGAAGAAAAAAGAGAAGAGAAGAAGGAAAAGAAAAAGATACGGGAATAGTAGAGAAAAGAGGAAGAAAAAGAGAAGTTAGAGGTCTATGGTGGTCATACCACTTAAGGCCCATAGGTGGTCTATCTCTTTTTTTTTTCTAGTTATAATAAAGAAATTCCATTTTTTTTCTCTCAACTCAAGCTCTAAGCCTTAAACAAAAACACTACCACCGTGAATTCCACCCAAAACACCTAAGCTCTTACCTCCACCAACAAAGTCACAATAAAAATTCCCTATTTCCCCCTCTTAGCCAAAGCCATCGTCACTAACAAGAGAAGATTTTTCCTTCTCTTCTTTTTACAGAGAACAAATAGTTTCATCCTTAGAGCAAGAAACACACTTTGATAGGGATTTGTTTTCATGTTTTCCTTTCTTTTCTTCTTTCTTCTTTTGGTTTTTGTTACATTCAAGGATATGGATTGATTATGATGGTTCTTGATGATGGTTGTGAAACTATCATGTTTATGATCTCCAGGGCTCGAAGCTTGATCATTTGTTTCAAGAAAAAAAAAGATAAAGAATGCATATTATCTTCTTTTGGTTATTTTTAAGTTTGATGGTGAATCTAAAAGAAAAAGGTCCTTTGAACCACAAGAAAAGAGAGGCTCTAAACTTCATTCATGCCCCTTGAGGGCTAAAGTTCATCCATTGCTCATTTTTGTGAGAAAAGTCCTTGTTTTGTTAAGCGTAATGTGGTTAAAGTTCCACACTTTTTGATGTCTTTGATTCTTGATTCTCTAATGTTATGTTTAAATGGCTTAAAAATGAACTTGCATTGCATATTTATATTTCATGTCATCACTTTATGTTTCTAATAGGTTAAAATGAACTTGCATTGCATGTTTATGTTTCAAATTCTCACCTTTTTATTTTTGTAATTGTCGCCGTCCAGAGAAAATGAATTGGATCTTTTACGAGTCTTGGTTCGTAATGTCTTTTGAGGAATGATGGTTGGTGGGCAATGTAACAAGAACTCTCCCGTGAAGTGGCTTGATTCTGAACAGTATTACTAACCTTAATGGAATGTATTGGATGGCTCACAAAGCCCTTCCCTTCTTGTCTGGTCTGAAGATGCCATCCTCTATCTTCTAGGCCTTAGGTGTTTATTTCTCTTTTCCAATATTGTCTTTTCCTAGAATTATCTGTTGTTCTTTCTGTTATTCAAGGTGATATACTCAATCTCACTAACACGTGTCTCGAGACACTATAGAAAGAGACAGCGGGATGACACATTGATGTGAGTGACTTGTGCTTTTTGGTGAAATGAGACAAGTGGTTTTTCTCTCTTCTCATGTTACCTAGTTGGGGGTATCTACTATATAAAGATTGTTTAGCAGCATGATGTGTGTGTGTGTGGTTTGCTTAGTTACTTAAAATGGGTCATTTTTTCACTACAACTACTACTCTTCCTAGTCTTCCCAGGACACAGCATCTCCCTTTTGGACTCAGAGAAAGGCTCTTACACCTTCCTAAGAGATTGTCTCTATGCAGGCCCAATCCTTTTGGGCAGGGGTTAAATTACCCAAATTCTCCAGGCCAGATGAAGGTTAGTTCCTTTTGAGCCTTAGTTTAAACCCATGAGTATCATTTCTCCCTGGGCGTCATCCATGTACCCATTCCATCTCATGAGTTTAGAGCAGGCCCAAGCACTACCCAATCCACTAAACAGTCTTAAATTAGCACTTAAACAGGTTTACAGGAATGATTGAGGACAGTAATATCCTAAAAGTGGATGCCTTTAGTAAGGTTATGCCTAAGCTCATGAATATATTAGATATTATTTATATTTAACATGTATTACGTAAAGATTTTGTCAAATATTATTTTTTATATAGAATTATTAGATATTATTATTTAAGAATTTATTAATGATTATAACTAAATATAAAAAGCAATTACTGCCACCCATTGGTCACACCGTTGTTGCCGTTTGCACGCTACTGATCACCGACTGCCACCCATTGCTTTTTCTCACTATCACCAGTCACCCACAGTCTGCCACCATTGCCAGTTGTTTGCCTGCCTGTGGTTGCTATCATTTGGTGCCCATTATCTACTCTTACCCATATAGAAGTGATATAATTTCACTACACAAATAAATTATTTTGTAAATAAAGTCATATAATGATCTTATCCAAACAAAAGAATTTTAAAATGAAGGGAATTTAATTGGAGCAATTAAAATTTATTGCATTTTAAATTCCCTAAAATTTAAGAATACTCTCCAAAGGCAACATTGGTGTTTTAAAATATGGATTCAAATAATGAGAGTCAGATTGTAATTTTATGGGCACCATTTATGGAGCTGCCATTTTGCTTTGAAGACAAAAAAAAAAAAGTATACAAGTCCAAGTTCTAGTACACTTAATTAATTTAATTGAATCACTTTCGAAGTCTAGTCCATTTTTTTGGGCTGTATTAGATGCATGGTTTATGATATCAGGCGGCAAAATCCAGAGTGTTGAGCCTTTCTTTTCATTCCCATATAATATGCATACAAGTCTATCCTGGAGAGCCACACAAAAAGTAAGGAAGAAAATATTCAAAACGCCCAAAATGAAGCTACCAATCCGCCTCATATTTTTCTTTGTACTTCCCTTGGCATTTGCTGACTTGCGGCTTGGATTCTATAGCTCCAGCTGCCTAAAAGCAGAGTCCATTGTGTAGCAATTGGTGCTGAAGCGATTCGACCGTGACAACTCCATAACCGCAGCCTTGTTTCGCATGCATTTCCATGACTGTTTTAGTCTAAATGCACTAATTTGTATACTATCATTTTAATCAAATTCTTAGGATAACTTTTGAAGTAGTGAGGTGGAAGCTATACTTGTTTTGCTGATATGGTGAGATGTGTTCATATGACATTATAAAAGATAATATATCAAAATTAAATTTAACCAAGAAAAACAATAATATGCATTTCCCTTCTTCACTTCATGATCACATCTGAACTAGAACAATTTCATCCTTAATTGTGCAAAGTTGTGATGCATCCATACTCACAGACTCCACCCCAAATAGCAGCTCTGAGAAAGACGCGGGCGCAAATGCTGACAGTAGGGGACTTGATCTTATTGATGAGGTTAAGCAAAGGCTTGAAGCTGCATGTCCATCAACAGTGTCATGTGCAAACATCATAACACTAGGCACCGGAGATGCGGTGGTCTTATCCAGAGGACCCAAATACGATGTCCCCACAAGAAGGCGTGACAGATTAGTCTCCAAGAGCAGCGAAGCTGACTTGCCAGGACCCAACATTCCTCTGTCGATTGTGTTGCGAATGTTTGCAATGAAGGGGATGACAACAGAGGAAATGGTGACCCTTTTGGGAGCACACACAATTCGTCATGCTCATTGCGGTTTCTTTGAGGAAAGACTCTCAAGCTTCGGGGGAAACCTGATCCTATGATGGAGCCTGCCTTGGATGCTAAGCTTTCCAAGCTGTGGAACTCAACAGGGAGTAGTCAGCAAAGTGCGTTTTTGGACCTCATGACACCTTTTCTTGTTGATAATGAGTTCTACAAGCAGATTCTTTTGAAACGGGGCATATTGCAGATTGATCAACAACTTGCCTTGCATAGTTCTACAAGAGGTTTCGTATCTAGTTTTGCATCAAATGGTGACAAAGTTTCAGAAGAGTTTTACGGGTGCGATGATAAAGATGGGGAAGATTGAAGTTCTGGTTGGAAAGGAAGGCTAAATAAGCAAGAATTGCAGGGTGTTCAACACATGTAGTTACAGTGAAACAGTGCTTTGTAGCTAGAGACATCTAGGGAGAATTTCGGTGCAACTTTTTAATTTTGTGGAGTCTCGTTCATTTCAAGGCACAACAACAAAAATGCTTTCCTCATTGTTGATTAATTGTTTTACAAACAACATATATATATATATAACATAAGGTATCATGTGAAAAGAGTAGTTTAGTGTGAGAGTGAGAGGGATGAATTTTAACTGTTGGATCTTCCATGAATGATTAAAATTAAAACATAAAGTTACGTGACTTTTTTAAATAAGCATGTAAATATTAATTATCATTAATCAACTTTTAATCATGACCATTCATGTATAGTTATACGACCCATATTTATTCATCTCACTCTCGTAATAAACCTCTCATCTCATGTAATAGCCTCTTTTATATATATATATTATATTACAAGGATAGTTAGCTGAGCAGCCTTGCTTGTATTATCTTCGCCTTGTACTTCCTTTCCTACTAATTTGGCCCTTCCAATTTTGACATGGAGGAGATACATATACTTTTAGAAAACGTTGCGAGCAACCAATTGAGTAAATTTATTGCAGAAAACATAGCAAATGTACGATCATATATTGCGGAAAATGAAATAATTTTACACATAATTTGTATGTCTCAGATCACTAGAAATACAATTGAAATGATCAATTATATACATCTAATTCTTAACGTGCTAGCAATATCTGACGTCTAAATAGTAGTAATCTTTCTATTCTTACCTGAAGAGAACTGAGTTGGTGTAAGTCGTCATCTTCAGTGTTTCGATTAGGTGCACTCTAGGAAATGTTTAGGGTGGATCAGTAAGAGGATTATACCTAGGGCCTTGTGGCCTTTATTTGGTGGTGAACGGCCACCGGTTTAAATTGGAAACTACTGATCCGACCACCAAATCGGCCCAATTTTCCACTTGGATCGAGGAAGCATTTGACATAGTGAAATCCGGTTCAATCAATTCAAATAGTAACTCACTAGTTGAACCATTGATTCAACGGTGCGGCCAAGTCAATCATTGGTCAAGGTTTTAAAATTATGGGTGAACTTGGTCAAGCATTCTCTCCTTGCTTCAAAATAAACGTCCTTTTCACTTTTTTGTGTATTTATAAATTAATACATTTGGACACATACCTTGATTTATATATATATATATATATATACACACACATGAAGCCTAACATGAAGCCTAACATGATTAGTAGTTAATTGAGTTTGCCTAACATGATCAGTAGTTAATTGAGTTTCTTAAGCATTTATTCAGGAGTTTGATTCTTGATAGTGTGTATGGAAAGAGTCTCATAGCCAGAGTTTATTCCTTAGAAAAGCTTCCATCTCAAAGGGATTAAGTAGTGGTACTGGCTCTGAAATAAATTTAAACATATAAAAAAAGTGAAAGCCACGTTTATTTTAAAATGAAAGGACTAATTGACACGATGAATATCCCTTATTACTCGAGGCAAATAGAATATCCTTGTCCCTTTCTTTAGTTATGGGATCTTCCTTGGGTTCTGTTACGAACGCGGAGTCCGGATTGCGGAGTGACTGATAGCCAGATCGGAGTCGCAATTAACAAGACCGTCAGACCACCTGCACGACGTGCAGCAACTCCGGACCGGCTACGATGGGAAGAGGGCGCCTTCCGGAGTTGAGTCCTCCCATGTCGGAACGAGGACGGATAGACAGAAGACATCGGAAAGGTCAAACTTCTAGAAGGTGCCTCACAACGATTGGTATCCCTCCCGTACCGTACGAGCTCGTAAACCCGTACGGTACACCTCAGCCCTAAAAGCAATACACTGAAAAAGAGAGTAGATATAAATATATGAAGGGAGCTGTATAAGGTATGTTCGTTCCACCACCCTCCACGGTAATCTATATATATCCTAACTTGGGCGTCGGAGTGTTTTTGCAGGCACCCCCCGATGCCGGAGCTAGGAGATCACCATCTTGCGCCGCCCCAGCAACCTAGTTGCCCTCAACCGAAGGTAACACTGGCACCGTTGCCGGGGACGACGGAAATTACTGATACACCCCCACTACACGCCCATTACTACACATACCACTCAACCCACCACTCACCCAGTCCAAACGCCGGTATGGCAAGGACGAAAACCACTGGCAGAGCCATCCGAGAAGACGATTGAGGACCCTCAGCCCCACCATCATCCCAGCCCCAGGATGGCCTCACAGCATCAGCCTCCGGATCGACCGCCGAAGAGCCAGGGTAAAGGCCAGGGAAGGCTCCTCAACAACCGGAGGTTCAAGGCAAAGAAGCCCGCTTAGCATCCACCGTACAAGTCCCGGAGAGCAGAGACCCCCCTTACCAAGAAATACTAACCTTGCTCTAAGATCAGGGGGCAAGGATGGCGAGCCTCGAGCAGGAGTTAGAACGGAGAAAGCGTCATGAAGAGAGGCGACGCCGAGACTATGTGCCGGTAGAGGAAATGGAGAGGAGGCTGACAAAGCGAGACGAAAAGATCCGGGAGCTGGAAGAAAGGCTCCGCGAAGTGTAAGAGGATCAGTCCAGATGGGAGAGATACCCAACACATGATGACCAGGAAAGAGACTCCCATGATCCAGATAATCGGAATCCTACCTTCGAGGAGGGGAATGGGAGAATCCCTACATTTCAACCCGCAGCTTCTAACCCCCCAACTCAGATCACCATGTCAGCCAAAGGTGTAAGGCTGAAAGTGCGGTGGCCCCTGACATCGGCGACGACTTGGAGACTCCTTTTGACGATGCGATCATGAAATACCCGGTTCCGCCAACATTCCGACCACCCACAGACATTAGGCAATACGACGGCACCACCTACCCCCAAGAGCACCTGGACGTATTCCGGATGAGGATGCTCCTCGATGGCACGGCGGACCCCGTTCGCTGTAAAGTTTTCCCCTTAACATTCCAGAAATCAGCCTTGACATGGTTTAACAAACTTCCTCCGAGGACAATCCACAGATTCTCGGATCTTACTTCACGCTTTCTGGCGCGATTCACCACCAGCCGCACGAAGGTTAAATCCGTTACCAGCCTCCTCGGCTTCCGACAGCAGTCGAGGGAGCGTCTACGAGATTACTTGGAGCGATTCAACCAGGAGACGCTTAAAATCAGAGACCTCACCCCTCAAACCGCCCTAATTACATTGGTCGGTGGATTAAGGCCCGGGGACTTCCAACGATCGTTGGACAAGAAAAAACCGGGGACCTTAGAGGAGCTGTAGACTAGGGCGGAGAAGTACATTAATCTGGAAGATGCCTTGACTCAGACGGACAGACACCACCCAAGAAGAGCGAGTCCGAGGTGGGATGATCGGCCGCGCAAGGATTCCCAGACCTCGAAAGGAGGTCGTTTCGCAGAATACACCCCCCTCCGAGTTTCGCTGGCCCAAGTGTTCAGAGAAGTTAATGTAGCCGGGAATCTGCCGCGCCCAGCCCCCCTGAAGAACAACCCAGGCCCGGATAGGTCCACATATTGTGAGTACCACCGCAGTCACGGACATCGGACTAAAGACTGTCGGGACCTACGAGATGCAATTGAAGAATTAATCAGAGCAAGAAAATTAGCGAAGTACGTGGCATACCAGAGAAGCCCCAGAAAACGAAGACTGTCTCCAAGCCTTCGAGAAGCTGATAAGAGACCCACAGGCCAAACACACCAGAATCAAGGTCTGGGCATCCGATGAGAAGCCAAGGGGGAACCTGCGCCGCACACCATCCACACCATTGCGGGAGGTTTCGCCGGAGGTGGCGTTTCTAAGACCTCAAGGAAGAGAGCCCTAAAGGAAGTCATGAGGATAGAAAGACAAGGCCGGAGCACCAGGTTACCACGTTTCCAACCCATCTCCTTCTCGGAAGAAGATAATCCAGGCATACTCACCGGACATGATGACCCCATTGTCATCTTCGTCATGGCAGTCAACGCTGAAATCAAAAGGGTACTAGTAGATCAGGGTAGCTCCGCCGACATCCTCTTCTGAAATGCGTTCGATAAATTGGGACTGAAAGATACAGATCTGAAGGCATATCCAGAAGACCTCATTGGGTTCGCAGGAGAAAGGGTACGACCTGATGGGTACGTAACCCTCCACACGACGGTCAGAAAGCCACCCTCCTCTAAGACTGTTGCAGTTGACTACCTGGTCCTTAGAAGACCGTCGGTATATAATGTGATCATGGGTCGTCCAGCAATAAACAAGCTCGGAGCAATCGTATCAATGGTCCACCTGGTTATGAAGTTCCACAATGAGGCCAGCCAAATCGTTTGCATAACGGGAAGTTAGGAGGTTCCAAGAAGATGCTACAATGCAAGTCTTGACGTCGGGACCATACCGGATGAATCGCGGGATGTCACCGTGATAGATCTGGATGTGTGTGGTCACAACAGCGGAGATAGACCGGAGCCTGAAGGAGACCTTGAGAAGATACAGGTTGGGAAGAAACTGGAGCAAGTAACCAAGATAAATATAGAGTTGCCCCCCGCGGCGAAAACCGAACTGATAGAATTCCTCTTTGCCAACTCCGACATATTTGCATGGACCGCCTCCGAACTGGCCGGTGTCAACTCAAGAACAATGAATCACCAACTATCCATATATCCCGGATCGAAGCCCGTGGCTCAAAAAAAGAGAAGAATGGCTCCTGAAAAGGAACGCGAAGTGATCAGGCAAACAGACGAATTGTTAGCCGCCGGGTTTATCCGAGAAGTACAGTACCAGACATGGCTCTCCAATGTCGTAATGGTCCCGAAGGCAAACAGGGAGTTGCGAATGTGTGTTGACTATACTAATCTCAACAAAGCATGTCCTAAAGATCCCTATCCGCTCCCCAGCATAGACGGGTTGGTTGACTCGGCTTCGGGTTTCCCGTTCTTGTCCTTCATGGACGCTTACTCCGGGTACAACCAAATTCCTATGCATCCAGAAGATGAAGAGAAAACGGCATTCATAACACCAAGAGCGAACTACTGTTACAAGGTAATGCCCTTTGGGCTAAAAAACGCAGGCTCTACATATTAGCGCCTCATGAACAGAATCTTCAGTGACCACCTCAGAAAAACTTTAGAAGTGTACGTTGATGATATGCTTGTTAAGACTCCCCATCCAGGAAGTCTGCTCACTGATCTCGAGGCCACATTCCAATGCCTCAGGAAACACGGAATGCGGCTTAACCCCACAAAGTGCGCCTTCGCCGTGAATGCAGAAAGGTTCCTCGGCTTCATGCTGACACACCAAGGAATAGAAGCCAACCCCGATAAATGTCAAGCAATCATAGAAATGAGAAGCCCTACCAACAATAAGGAAGTCTAGAAACTAACAGGGTGGCTCACCGCGTTATCCAGGTTCTTATCCCAGCTGGCCCACAAGTCTTTACCGTTGTTCGAGCTAATGAAAAAGGATGTAGAATTTGCCTAGATGGCGCAATGTGAGGAAGCCTTCCAGCACTTCAAAAGGTACTTCGCGTCTCTACCCGTCCTCACCAAGCCGGTCAAAGGAGAAGAGTTGGTCGTGTATTTGTCCATTGGAGATCGTGCCGTAGGAGCGGCACTTGTACAGGAACACGATGGGAGACAAACGCCGATTTACTTCATAAGCAAGGCCCTCCCAGATTCGGAGCTCCGTTATCAGAGACTAGAAAAAGTTGCATTCGCACTGATCCTGGCTGCTAGAAGACTACACCGTTTTGCATAAAGTCCAACGCACCACTTCGGTAGATCTTGCAAAAGCCAGACCTAGCGGGAAGAATGATCTCATGGTCAATAGAGTTATCCGAGTTTGACATCCGCTATAAACCCCGGACTGCAGTCAAAGCCCAGGTATTGACTGACTTTGTCCAAGAATGGGCCGCTGACGAAGAAGACCCGGTTGAGGGAAAGTGGAAGCTTTACGTAAACGGGTCCTCCAACAACAAAGGGAGCGGGGCAGGAGTATTGCTAGACAAGGAAGGAAGCGCCATGGCTGAAATGTCCATCACCTTCGAATTTCCGACCTCAAACAATCAGGCGGAATACGAAGCTCTCATCGCAGGGTTGGGCTTGGCAAAAGAATTGAACGTCACGGCATTAGAAGTACTCACTGACTCTCAGATTGTGGCCTCCCAGGTATCCGGAGAGTATGCAGCCAAAGAACCTCGCCTCAAACGGTACTTAGAGCTCATCAGGGGCCACATGGAGGACATCGGGACGGTGCAAATACAACACATACCTTGGGAGAAGAATTCCCGAGCTGACATCCTGTCCAAACTCGCCAGCACCAAACCCGGAGGGAACAATCGCAGCTTCATCGTAACCACTCTTACAGCGCCCACAATCGCAAGCGGAAAGCAAATACAAGCAATTGACGAAGGCACAGATTGGATGTCGGATATTCGGTGCTTCCTCGAACATGGAACGTTACCGGAGGGACTGCAGGAGGTGAAGAAAGTACAGCGAGAAGCCCCGTGTTACACCTTGCTCGAAGGAGTCCTCTATCGAAGGAGCCATTCCCAGCAATGTTGAAATGCCTGGGACCCGCACGAAGTCAATACGTCCTAGAAGAGGTCCATAATGGAGTGGGAAGCCAACACCTAGGAGGACAAGCTCTCGCCCTAAAAATCATACGGGCAGGATATTATTGGCCCACAATGAAGGAAGACGCCAAAGAATACACCAGGAAATGTGACAAGTGCCAGAATAACGCCAAGTTTCACATCGCCCCCGCTGAAAAGATGACAACCATTATAGCCCCGTGGCCTTTCAATCAATGGGGATTGGACCTCCTCTCGGACCTTTCCCCACTGCACCAGGACAGCTCAGGTACCTGATTATGGGGGTTGATTATTTCACAAAATGAATTGAAACAGAACCGCTCGCCACCATCACTTCGGCACAATGCCGGAGGTTCATCTGGAAGAACATCCTCACCCGATTCGGTATCCCGCAGAAAATAATCACCGACAATGGCACTCAGTTCTCCGACACCAAATTCAGACAACTATTGGAAAATTTTGGGATTGCACACCACTTCACCTCGGTAGAGCATCCCCAAGCCAATGGGCAAGCAGAAGCAGCCAACAAAGTCATACTCCAAGGATTGAAGAAAAGGCTAGACGAGGCAAAAGGACGATGGGCCGACGAGCTCGGAAGCGTGCTCTGGGCATCACGAACGACCTTGCATTCCACCACGGGGGAAACTCCTTTCCGACTAGTATACGGCTCCGAAGCCGTAATTCCCATCGAAATCGGAGAGCCAACGCTGTGAACCATCCTCTACTCCGAGCAAGATAACACACGACGAAGAAAGGAAGACCTCAACCTACTCCCTGAAGTAAGGGAAGACACACATCTCCGAGAAGTAGAACTGAAAAGAAGGGTAACACTGAGGTACAACAAGAAGGTACGGCCGAGATGTTTTGATCTTGGAGATCTGGTACTGAGGAGAGCCAACATCGGACCCCCCAAGCCGGGCCAAGGGAAGTTAGCCCAAAACTGGGAAGGACCCTACAAGATCGTCGAAGTTCTCGGAAAAGGAGCATATGAGCTGGCAACTTTAGAGGGGAAACAAGTCCCCCGAGCTTGGAACGCTGTAAACTTGAAGAAATATTCTGTAGAGCTATGTACTCAACCACGGAGGACGGGGCACTCTTTTTCCTTACCCGGGTTTTTCCCAATGGGTTTTTCCGAGAAGGTTTTAACGAGGCCCCGGACGACGTGGGCTAGTTGGTCACATACTAGTTCATACCTAATAAAAAGCCTCTTCATCACACGTTATTTACTACGACTCAAATGAACAACTCATATCTCGGTATCCGTCCGATACCACACTTAGGGCCGCGCCCGAGCCCCGAACATACACGCGAATACGGAGTCGCACCGAACTCCGAACAAACTCACAATAACCATGCAAATCCAGACTTCTAGGGTCGCGCTCGAACCCAAGTCACCAAATACTAATCAGTCAAGACAAATCGCATAACAAACCACGACCTGCTATCCGACTTATCTGGGGGCAATAAGCAATAAGCTAGGCAAGCAAATACCGAAACAAAATAACATTCAAAATATTGAAGGAGATACAAAAACAAGGACAATAGCATTGAAGTAAAACTAACTTTCATTAACGAAGAAAAGTATATACATAAGGGGCCCCGAGGGGACTTACAAAATGAAATACAAAAAGGGGGCCTGCAACGAGCTAAAACCTAATCATCTTCATCCTCAGGGAGGTCCTCAATCCGGCCATCCACTACATGGCGGAAAATACCTACTGAGGATAGATCCACATCAGGACCAACGAGAACACGGACTTGAGCCAGCACGTTCTTAAAAATATCATTTGAGCTCGCCTGCCAAGCCTTGATCACCTTGGTCCGCTCGTCCTCGGACTCAAGCAGCATGCTGTCCACCTTAGCCTTGGCAGAAGCAAGTTTGTCCTTCTCCTCTCCCCAAGCTTTCTCCTTCTCCTCCAAGCCCCCCAACCTCTGTTTGAGATCGGAGATTTCCTTTCCCAATTCCTTCTCTCTCTCCTCCAGCCGCTTCTCCAAGACCGCTTTCTCAGACTCCAAAGTCTCTACGCGACGTCGGAGGCCAGGAACCTCAGCAATGGCCTCCTCATAGCAGTGAAGGAAGCCGGCGACCTTAACCAAATCTTCCTAGAGGTGGGAGAGATAGGCGGAGGGGTCGTGCTGGTGGACATGATGGCGAAAGGCCGTGTTGCAAATCCCTGAGATGAACTCCTTAAAATGGAAGTTCGGAGCCAGCAGGGATAATGAAGGAAAACCTCCCCAAGAGCGAACAATGGACGTGTCGGTGGCAGGGACCTCGGACTCGCTCACTGGTGAGTCCCTAACAAAAACCTCCGGATCCTCGGAAGGCTTACGCTTTTTCCCGACACCCTGGAGGGACGACCCCGAACCCCCCAGGGCGGAACTCCCCTTCTTCTCATATGGCGAAGGCGTAGCACTCTTAGTCAATGATCGGAGGAGGGCAATATTCTTCTTCGAAGACATCTCTACAAAGAACAAAAAGTAGTTAGTCATGGGAAACGTATACATATGAAGAAGGAGTAAAAGCAAGAGTAAAACCTAACCTATGTATGACTTGGCATTCGCCAAAGGCACATCTATCACTCTTTTCAAGTTTATGTAATCCTGCTTCCGGCCCCAAGTGTCAACAAAAAATTTTACAATCGCGGCTTCCTCGGATGTGAGATTCTGAGGTCGATAGGTAGGAGAGTAATACGACGTCTCCCAGTAGAGGGGAAACAAGGGCTTCCCCTCCGAGAGGAAAAAGGGCGAAGAACCAGACTTGGCTTTCACCTTAAAGTACTGGGTTTTGAAGTTGTGATAAGACTCTTCATAAGTCTCAAAACACTTTTTATTCACCGCTGCTCGGAGAGATACCATGGCGGGTTTCTTATCTTTCCCCTGATAAGTCATGAGGAAGAAAAGGGAGAAAAAAACCCGTTGTGACAGCAGAATCCCCAAGACCTCACAAACAGTCTCAAAGCCTCGAAGGACGGCCCACGAGTTCGGATGAAGCTGAGAGGGGGCCACGTTCATCCTTCTGAAAACGGCTACCTCGAAAGCCGAGAAGGGAAGAGTCACCTTCAAACGGGACAATACAGTGTCATACATAAACAAAAAGTCATCTTCCCCCTCCCCTGGCCTCCCACAGATTCTCTCTTCCCTTCCCGGAAGAACTATCTCATAACTACTGGAAAGTTCGGCGTCACGAAATATGGGCGAATCCCCATATCTCTCCAGCATCTTGTCGTTCATGAGACTTCGTACCCCAACCACCTCGAAGGAGAAATGGGTCACGAGGTCGCTATCCAGGGAATCAGGAATCACGGTCTTAACCTCCATTGAAGAGTCCTACAAGGGAACCACCACGGGAAATACCTAAGATTTGGGCGCGAAAAGAAAAGCGGAAAGAGGAATACATATTTCAAAAATAAAAGGAAAAAATGGCCCAAGGGTGGTCCCCCACTACCGATAGAGGCAGTGCCACCGTAGAGAAAGGGGTGGGGCGTCGAAACCGCCCTGGCACCGCCCGCAGAAACCCAGATCAGAAGGAGAAAGCCAAAGGATACCAAGAATGGAAGCTAAAAAACTGTCAACACAAGGCATTTTTTCTAGACCAAAGAAAGGAAAGAAGAATTCACCGGAAAAAGAACTGGAAAACAGAGCAGGCGCGGCGACGTTCGGCGTCTGGAAGTACTGAGGAAAAGCATAGGAGTCGGCGACGAGAGAGAAGAGAGAGGAAATTCAGAAGATGAAGATGGAAAGAAGAACCCAGAAAAGGCATTTAAAAGACCCAAGAGAACCGGGGGGGCCACATCGCCTCGGTAACCGTCAAAACCAACACGTGGCATGGTCTCATCCGTGGAATAAGGGGCGACACGACGTTTGAGTGCCATCGACTTAAAAAGAAAGGATGCGTAACGATCTCGGAAGAAGCACAGCAGCATTCGAAACGAATTCATGTTGGATTCGGACCCCGGACCACCTGATTGGACAAGGACAGCGCGGGCAAGCCACACAGAGGGAAGGTCCCTCGAAACTCGGAGGATGAAATTCGTCCCGTCCACCGAGTTGGGGGCAACTATTACGGACGCGGAGTCCGGATTGCGGAGTGACTGATAGCCAGATCGGAGTCGCGATTAACAAGACCGTCAGACCACCTGCGGCGACGGCAAAGAACTCCGCACTCTACGACGGGAAGATGGCGCCTTCCGGAGTTGAGTCCTCCCATGTCGGAACGAGGACGGATAGACAGAAGACATCAGAAAGGTCAAACTTCTAGAAGGTGCCTCACAACGATTGGTATCCCTCCCAGCACTGCACGGGCTCAGAAACCCGCATTTGCATACACCTCAGCCCTAAAAGTAATACACTGAAAAAGAGAGTAGATATAAATATATGAAGGGAGCTGTATAAGGTATGTTCGTTCCACCACCCTCCACAGTAATCTATATATATCCTAACTTGGGCGTCGGAGTGTTTTTGCAGGCACCCCCCGCCGCTAGAGCTAGGAGATCACCATCTTGCGCCGCCCCAGCAACCTAGTTGCCCTCAACCGAAGGTAACAGGTTCCTTATTACTTAATAATTATCAGATCAACATTCTAGTATAAAATTATCGGGGATATACAAGTTAGGATCCTATAGACGTTGAGTACGGGTTTAGGGATTATATTTTTTTTTTTGTATAGGTTTAGGGATTGTACAGACAGGATCATCTTTATTTCTTCGAAATAACAATAATTAGGCGTCTTGGGATAGGTACCAACCTTATTGGCTCTGGGCCTAGCTTAAAAGTATTGGGTCAAGTTTAAAAACATTGAACGGAGCTATAAGATCGTAAAGCTAATCTAGTTCACTTCTTGTATAAAAAATAAGCCTTCACTTCTTTGCCGAGTCACTTTTCATTGCAAGTAGCATATTAACATGAAAAATGTCTACCACAAAACAAACCAAAAAAAGAAAAAAAAATTAAAAATGTCATTTATATACATTCTTCTTTAAACATCTTTTATATCATATGAGCGTCTCCAAATATGCCTATGAGAGGATGTACAAATATCAGCACTCTGTTAACATAGCTAACTCTCAGTCTTATTGTCAACTCAATTTGATCTCCACGCTTGCGTCTCCTTAGTTAAGCTGAAAAGATGAAATTAATCAGCTCACAGATCAATTTGGTCACACTACTGAGTCGCTCGTTCAACTAACACGTCAGAGATTGGATTGGTTAAACCATATATATATACAGAGAGAGAGATATATATAACACAACAGCTTGGTTGGCAAGGTGTTTGGTGAGTGCGCCCTCCCCTTTCCTTGGCAGGGTTGAAATCAGCTAGTTGAGCTTTTGAATTATTTCATCCCTTGTTGTGCGCGATGTGTGATCAAAATGAAGAATTCAGGTGGCCGGTCACTGATTTTCATCAAAGCTACCAGTCCCTTATTTTGCTCGCATCAAGACATACTCACAATTTGAATGTAAAAAACAAACAAAATAAAATATGTCTCATTTTTTTCTTTTAAGTTTCTATAATCACTAGTGATATTAGATGTACAACTAAATTACACAATAAATACACACCACATACATTATCATTATTAGATTTAATGAATGAATGGAATTGATGGGTACCAAACATCAAATCCAATGATGATAAAGAGTGTGGTGTGCAATTTAATTATACACCAAACATTATTCATTATATAATAAATAAACAAATACGTTAAATATTAAGTGGAAATACGACAAAGGAAATGGTGCGAGAAAAAACGTACTTGAAGGTTATTATCACTTAAAAATTATTTATTAAAATTTTATTTTAATAAATAATTATTATTTTCTGGTTTTTTCATCTAATGTGGTCTCGGAAGTCAATTTGGAGAATAAAAGTGGTTCCTTTAATTTAATGAGTTCCAAGTTAAGAACCTCTTGCAAAGTAATAGTGTAATGTATTCTACTAAGTTAAGAACAATAAAGCAATTACAGAAAGGATTTCTCGGTATACTAGATTAAGTCCACATACATAGTAAGCAATAGAAGTGTGTGTTTCTATAGAGTATACTGGTAATTAAAAACAAGGAGATCGTAAAGAATAGAAAATGACGTAAACGAGTACAAAGTCAAAGCTTCTATATATAGGAAGTTATCCTCTCTGCAAACGTTGAGACCTGAGCTGTGAAGCATTAGTACTTCAAAATGGCTATCGTACTCACACATAATATGTATCCGGTATCAGTATTTATTGCATAATTTGAGTACTTGTTAATTAACAATTTCAATAAATAAATATTACTTAAATATAAATTAATCCTTATAAAATATTAAAAAATTAATTAAACTAATATTTTATCCCTTCAAATCTCTTTTTTAATATATTTTTACTTGAGTATCATAAAAAATTATTTATTTTATTATATAATTATTTTATCAGTTATAATTTTATAGTTTTATATAATATATCTTCCTGTACCCGTACCCCAGTTTTTTAAAAAAATTTGTACCTTATACCCATATTGGTACTAGTTACGGATTTCGTACCCGTACCTATGCAACGTAGCACCTGAGATATGAAAGCATTCCATGCTAGGAAGAAATAGGAACAATTACTGAATAGAGTAAATGAGAGATAGAAGAAGTATACCACACAGTGCCTGAGCCTGACCTTAGACTCATTTTGATTCATTCTTGCCATTTGTTGTCTAGACTGACTCTATAACTATTATTGGATTCTAATTTATTTGATTGTGATAGTTGTTGTTTGACCATATCTAGTTGGCTCCTTAACTTAGTAGGTTCTTGCATTTTGTCTAGTTGTCATGCATCATGCATTGTTAGGATTAGTAATATTTTTCATCTAGCCCCCTTGTTATTGCATCTAAGTCTTTGCATGAGGATTTGCAATTGTTTTAGTATGGGGAGGTTAGATGTGTTGCATTTATGCACCCATTTTTCTTTCTAACTTTGAACATTTTGCACCATAGTTGTTTTTAATTCATTGGTAAATTGCAAATTTGTGTTTAGTGCTTTCATGCATCATTGACCATACTCATGGCTAATAGTACCAATTTTAATGAATAATCTTATTTTGGGCTTACCTATACTTCTAATCTTTTGTGTGAGCATTGTTTGGTAATAATAACTTCCCAAATTAGTGAGTTAGAGCAAAAAGGACTCAGATCAACCTTCATACTTGGATTTTTTTATAGTTAGGACCACCACAGCAATCTAGGATTGCCATAGTAGTCAATAGAATGTAAAGCATGCATCTAGGGTGAAGTAGGACCACTACAGTGGTCAATAGCAATGTTTTGAAAACCGGACTGGACTTGTCGGTCGAATTGATTGAACTGGGAACCAGCCTGCTATTCGGTTCGGATTCGCCCTGAAAACCACCTGAGAAACCGGCCAAGAATCACTTCGAACCGGTAAATCAGGCAAACCGGCCCGGCTGGACCAAACTGGTTTTTTTTTTAAATAAAAAAGATGCAAAATGGTATCATTTTAGGCTAAAATCTCTTTTTTTCCCCTAATTATTTTTTTTCTAGTATGAAAATTAAAAACTTGAGATATTAGATCCATATGGATAATGTTTATTTTGATTAAGAGATGAATTATGTTATATTCTATGGGTTTTGTTGATGCCTAATTTAATTTTTAGTTATTTATAACATATATTTTATTTTGTATTTTTATATATTCATATAAATATAAATTTTATTATATACCGGTTATATTCTGATTGAACTTTCGATTGAACCGGTTGAACCTCTGAGCTCTTGCCCTGATCGGTTTCATGTCCGGTCTGGTTTTCAGAACCTTGATCAATAGAGAACAAGCAACCTGAATCAAGCAAGGCAAGACCGTTATAGTGGTCAACAGAAAATCACAGGTTGAAGCATGCATGGCAGGACCACTATACGATCTCCACTATGAAACCTTAAAGAGCACAACAGATTAAAAAAAAAAAAAAAGGACATGGATCGTGTCATTGGTCAAGGACGAAAAAGAGGAAAAGGGAGAAAGGGAAAGGGTTGGAGGTGGTGGTTGAGGGCTCACTGCTGAAGAACAATGGCAGCTATCCCCATTTTAGCTTTCTAGGGTTGGGGGAATAAGGGATGGGGGAGAGAGCGCATAGGGGATATCTAAAAGTGGTTGGTCATAGACAAAGTAGGTTATGATCCCAAACAAATTTTATCTACAATTGTTCAATTATATTTGATTATTAAACTTTCATTTTGAATGGTCAATTAGTTTTTATCATCTTAATTTTATATATTTATATTTATGTTAATGGTTAAGTCATAAATTTACAGTACTAATATTTAAAATAAGATCATTTTGTCTAAACTACTAGTATATGGACTTCATTGGACTACAACTAACAAGAGCCATAAAAACGAATCAAGTCTGTAGGGCGAACCCACTTAATTACTCATCAAAATTATGACTTGAGTTTATAAAATCTTGACTCATTTAAACTAATTCATTTTCAACCCGTTATGTTTAATCACAAGTTAAACGAACTGGTTTGCCTGACTCAGCAAGTTCATCCTTTTACCTGTTTGTTTATTTATTATTAAAACTTAAGTTTATTTGTTTTACAAGTTACAATATTTGAAGTCGAATATCCACACTTTCTCTATTTATTTTTTATTTTTGTAATTTTTAATTAAAAAAAAACCAGCTCTGTTAGACCCATTTGCTAATCTTAAGTGGGTCAAGCCGCTAATATAATGACCTAGCTCGATCAAAGTTAATCTATTTTTGTTCGATCCACAGATCTAAACGAACTATACAGACTTGGATGACACTCGGACTACTAATTAAACCTCAGTTAAGTCAGTCCCCTATGAGATTAAATCTCTCTCAACATTAATTTTTTTCCTATTAACAAGTATGTAACTTAAGACTTTATTGAAGAGAATGAGTTACAAATTATTACAATCAACTATACGTTGGTTAGCACACTGCAATAACAATATTAAATACTAATATTCTACTGACGACCTTCGCTGACTTTTTGCTTGCCAACTTTTTCGAATCTAATTATTAGAGGATCATAGTAACATATAACCTGGTAGTTCTGACTTCAAACCAAGTGGCTATTCAAAATTGATTGCAATTTTGTCCGCGCAAATTTTACCAAATCAAATTGCATTGCGCTATTGAGACTTGCCAGTGAACAGAACCTCCATCTATAATTCTACATCCTAGTTGCAACCTCGTTCCCCATTACTTAATTAAGAGGAAAGCAAGTGTACAAAAAATGAAAACGTGGTGGCATGTGGCCCTTACCAATATGTTACAATCATCTTTTGCTAAAAAACAAAAAAGTCACGGATTTCACAGTCTTTCAACCATTGGATGCTTTTTTACTTGATATATCGAGGCAGCCATCCATCTGGAACGCAAGCTAGGATTATCCTTAATGGACAAAACGCGTTGTCCCTACACCATATCTTCAATCTCTTTAAGATAAACAATCTACGTGTACCTTCCTTCTTTTGGCATGAAAAATGGAATAAAGTTCAAATGTTCAATATTGATTGCATTGTATATCCAAAAATACATGCATGCATCCGCAGCACACACCATTTTTATATTGCTAGTGGTAAGAAAAGGTACAAAAACGGTTTAATTACTTGCTTATATGCCAGGAAATTGTGTCGGCTTAATCTCAGAGTGAGATTGGCTTGTGACATAATGGTTGAATCTGGACCTTCCATATTTGACCATACCAATCACATGCAATGTAAACCAAGATAGACCCAATTGCTTATGCTTTCGTACGTATTTCATTCATATGATTAATGTATGATTCATATGCAGCTGGACACTAAGTATGTCGAATATGATCTGACATTCAACAGACAGATATGTAATTTTATCTCAAGTTTGTAACGTCCGTGATCGATTCCTGATATTTAATTATTTTTTTACAGACTTTTTTTTTGTATTAAAATATTTGATAAAATATTTTGAATAAGTGTTGCTTTGGTTGATAACATATGTAATATCAAATTGTCTTCCGTAGTCTATATATAAATCCCCTACCTAACAAGTGCAAGACTCTTGGAGTATGATTAGACGTCTAAAGCTATTATAAATTATCTTAAACTATGATTATAAGTCATGATAAAGCTTATAACACCAGGTAATGGTTAGAAATTTTAGTGCAAGCAATAAGGAATTGCATTAGTTAAGAATGAATTTAGTGAATAATATAAAAAATAAAAAAAAATGTACATAGAAATATTATCTTAAAATTTTAGATCAATATATGATGTTTGGTCGGTCATGGTGTTTGTTATTTAGTCTCTTATGCAAATTTTGAGCACCCGGGCCGGTGGTCACCTATCCCAATTAACAGTATGTTATCACCCAAGTAATTTATTTATTTTTTTCAAGAAAAAATCCTTTGGATGGTAAAAGCCTGAAGTCATACCTCAAAAGTTGTATGGCGGCTAGGTTGCATTTCTATGGCAAATTGCAATTGACAAAGCATGATTGAGATCGAGTACAATATGCAAAACCGCGTCAATTAATTAATATTATGATGCCTCTATCCAATAATTCACCACAAAAGCTAGTTGGCAATATAGTGACAGCATTCAAGTTTTGTTGTCATATAGAAAAAACATGCTTTTTGCACGTAACTCTTATAGCCCTTGTGCATACAACCAAAAAACACGCAATCGTAAATCTTACTATTTAGACTTTCGGTAGCATGGCGCACCGAGATTCATCCCCAAATCCATGTCCTTTATACAAAATATTAATTAAGAAAAAAAAAGGTTATTAGCTCAACTTTGACTAAGATGTCTCCCACATGTGCCCACACTCTCTAACCCTCTATATATACACGCATGCATCGATTTCTCATTCCCCATGACACACAAACATACTAATTAAGCAAACATAGCCAACACACCTTACCATACCCAAAATGAAGTTCACAATTGTAATATTCTTCTTTATCCTTCCTTTGGCATTGGCTGATCTAAGGGTTGGCTTCTATAGCTCTAGCTGCCCAAGAGCAGAAGACATTGTACGCCAAGTTGTTCAAAGGCGTTTCAACCGTGATAATTCCATCACCGCAGGCTTGCTTCGCTTGCACTTTCATGATTGCTTTGTCAGAGTAAGACACAAACACTTAACACTACTCATATGATTATGATGAATATATTCTTCGTACTCTCCGTTCAAGAAAAATAAATTGTCACTCTCTTTTATTTTATATTCATCCTTTCAGTTTTGTGAGCTATATCATTCAGCTCTAACTACATTCTAAATGGTTGAAGTATATATTAATAATGAATAGTTGAAAGCACTAACATTTTGCTTACAGAATACAGAAGAATCTTTTCGCACTTAATTATTTTCCTTCCACTCAATAATGCATTGTTAGATATACAAATATTACGTTTTTTATCTAATAACTTGAATTTTCAAAAGATAATTCATGATATAGTATTAGAGATCAGAAATGATTTATGTTGCAAATAATTTTTTGTCTTTTTTTGTAAGATATGACTCGTACTCTCATTGCATTTCATTTTTTCTGCGCAACTCTGCTCGTTTCCACACAGGTTTTGTGTTTGTTGTTGAATAGATTTGCTCCATTTGTTTGAGTCACTAATTAAAAGTGAACTTGAGCCAGTATAGCAATGCTGATTAGAGATTCAATGAATTTGTGCAATGTCCATGTTTCAAGTCTAGTAGGCATTTGTATAAGAGTATTTTAAATTAAATATAAAATCATTTATATCTGTTTACCCAATAGCTTATTCTCCTTTGATGATTTGGTTTCAGGGTTGTGATGCCTCCATATTAATAGACTCAAAAAAGGGCAACGCATCCGAGAAGGACGCAGGAGCAAACGGAACCGTTAGAGGGTTCGAGATCATTGATGAAGCCAAAAGAAGCTTAGAAAAAGCATGCCCTTCGACAGTTTCATGCTCAGACATCATAACACTCGCAACAAGAGACGCAGTGGCAATGGCAAAAGGACCAAGGTATGCCGTCCCCACCGGACGGCGTGACGGCCTAGTCTCCAATCCCTCAGATGTGAACCTCCCCGGACCAAGTTCTACGGTGTCTCAAGCACTTCAAGCTTTCACCTCAAAGGGCATGACACTTAGCGAAATGGTTACCCTTTTGGGGGCACACACCGTTGGTTTTGCTCATTGTAGTTTCTTCCGCAATAGGCTTGGTGGTGCTGACCCCACAATGGACCCTGCTTTGAATGATAAGCTTGTCAAGCTTTGTGGGACACCCTCTAACCCCTCGAAGAGTGACTCCACAACTGTTTTGGATCAGGGCACTCCATTTGTGTTTGACAATGAGTTCTATAACCAAATCCTTTCGAATAAAGGGGTGCTTTTTATTGACCAGCAATTGGCTTTAGATTCGTCATCTAAAGGCTTGGTTTCTAGCTTTGCGGGGAAGAATGGTGCGAGTTTTCAGCAAAGCTTTGTAGATGCAATTGTGAAGATGGGTAGCATTGGTGTCTTGGTTGGTACTGATGGAGAGATTAGAGGAAATTGCAGGGTTTTCAATAGTCGGTAATACATATTGTGACTATTGCCTGAACTAAATTTGTGTTTGAAGGATTGATTAGTTCTGTAATTCACTATAAGAAAAATAAGTATTTTTAACAATATTTTTAACAGTTCTTATCAATAAAAGTGTTGTCAAGAAAAAAATTTTGACATAAAGTGACCGTTTATAAACTTTTATCGACAATTAGTACATGTCAAAAATACCCAAAAAGCATATTTTTAACATTTACAAATTGTCGATAAAGATTTATAAATATTTTTAACGGTCACTTTAGGTCAAAATTATTTTTTTATAATATTTTTATTAATATTTTAATTGTCAAAAATCGTTCAAAATACTAATTTTTTTGTTTGTTATGCATTAATTGGGTGCAATAATGTTTAACATATCCGCAGATTTTGATTTCCGTACCTCACGTGTGCTTATTAGCTTCGGTTTCTCTCTCTAGTATCAAGGTCCGCAGTTAATTTGACGCATACTGTGTGAAAAAAAGAAAAAATTCCTAAAGGAACATAAATTTAATATATTACTCTTGCACACACTCATAATAAAATTGGTAGAGCTATAATCAATGAAGTGTATCTTGAATAAAGTAAAATACGCTCTTCTATAAGTAAATATGCAGTGTTAAATTTGGGTGTATGCAATAACTTGTCTATAAAACAAATAAGGTTTAGCTAAGATAGACACATGAAAATATCTCCAACTTGAGGGATTATGCTTATGGGTTTAATCTTACTTATCCGTTGACCCTTTTTTCTTGTGCACAAAGGACTAGGAGTCAAGGCAAAATATACAGCTTTATTGATTTATGACTAACAACTACTCCCTCTGTTTTATAACAATTGTTTTTTTTTAACATTTTTATGTTTTCAAATATTTATTTATTTATAATACTTAAACAGCATTACTTTTCTTTCATTTACACTGTCAGGGGACACGTAGTTCATGAAATATTTGAACATTCCTGGGACTATGAGGTCAGGAATCGAAGAATATTTCTGTATTTAGTTCATGGATAAAAATCATATTCCTAGAAAAGTTTTGTAACACCTTTCCTACCATAAAGCTATGTTTAAGCCATAACCTTATAGTAAGTAGTTGTTACTTGTTAATTTTGCTTAATCTTGAAAGTGTATGTATAATATTTACATATGAGTCCTCTATTCTAACAACCATAAAATCACTTTCCAAAATGTCTCTAAATTTGAACATTAATTATATATAAAAATACATAATTGTATTAACTAATGACAAGTCAACACTATTCATAACTATGTCAAACCCTTACCCTAGTTCACGCAGGAACCTTCTAGTCTAGGTAGGTACTCCTCAAAATCCACTAAAAAGAAATAAAATACTAACTAAATGCTCTATCTTCAGTTCGTCAAAAGATCTGGACCAAGCTGCCAGGATTAGCTAAGGATTCTCTATTGAACAAATTACCATCATCTCAATCTATGAAAAAAATGATAATAGCATAAATGAGAATCAAAGATTCCCAATAGGAAAAACACTAGTCTATTACTCAATAATATTCAACTTAATGCAAAATAAGCAATATGCCTTCAGATGTTTATATAGGGGTCTCATCAGTTGTGTAATCTCAAAATTGATAATTAGAATTTCTTTTTAATAGTTTTATTTCTCATACTTTTGCTTTGAGATTTCTTCTTGAAATTTCTTCAAATCTTATGAAATATTATTTCCTGAGTCTCCTGAATTTCTGTGAGACTCTTCTCTTGAAAATCTCCTGGAACTCTTTGAGATTTTCTCTGTTAAGATTTCTGAATTTCTGTGAGACTTCTTCTCTTGAAAATCTCCTGAAACTCTTTGAGATTTTTTCTCTGTCTAGTCTCTTGAATTTCTCATGAAATATTCTCTTCAGAAATATCTTAATTTCTCATGATGTTTCTCTGCTAAATTTCTCTTTGAAATCTTTTACGAGATTTATTAGAAAGTTGGGGCTTAATAGTAAAACCCATAGAATTCTTCTGATATATTTCTCTATGGATCGTATTGGCAACTTGTGTAACGTCGTCGTGACTACACTCTGATATAGTTCACTAGATGGAGTACGTCGACTATATCTTATTCTAGATAGCCTTGCTATCCTCAATACATCCCTTTTCAACGATATAACGTCGTCGCGTTCATGCCCTGATATAGTTCTAAGGGTGTAGCACGTCTACTACTACCCATGAATCCATGAGCTTACCATTAAGCAATTGATTATTACGTAAAACTTATTTTCTTGAATTCCCTTTCTTTGTGTGAGACTTATTTTCTTATGTTCCCTCTCTTCTTAAAGTTCGATTTTCTTATACTTTTCTTTGAGATCTCCTTGAAATCTTCTTAACTCTTATGAGATATTATATTCAAAATCTCTTAAAGTTTTATGAGATATTTATATTTTGTTTAAAAATCTCTTAAAGTTTTATGAGATATTCTGTTAAAAATCTCCTGAAGTCTCATGAAATTTTATGAGATATTTCTCGTAACATCTGGCATACTGGTACAATGTTTTTCCGCAAAGTCTACTAGGTTTTTAATAGATTTTTATATCATCCGAAAATTCTATTACAATCCCTAGTTTGTAATAATTCTTGTAAATTTTTCAGCAATGGAACCAAGTTCATGTGATGGATTTTCAACCTATTTCTACTATGAATTAACATTTCTTATATCAATTAGATCTCTTTAATTCTTGTATGATAACTTTTGTAAGGTTCTCTAGACTTTTACTAGCTCTTATACCATCAATATTTTGGCCACATCCCTTAGACAATAATTGCTCCTAAATTTCGAAAATACAAGCCAAGTCTTACTATCACTTTTCAAGCTTTGATTATAATGTATAACAAGATCATACTAACCAAGGATTAATGCTGTAAAAATTCCAGTACATAAAAATTCCAGCATGTACCCACTTAGAGCACCTCTTATACCACTAGCAAGATCATACAAACCAAGGACTAATGCTATAAAAATTCCATCACACCAAATTTCCTGCAACTTGGTCATTTCTTCATAATTCTAAGAATTTAAACCAAGTCTCTTCTAAATTCTGCAATTAGACCCAAGCTCTAATACACAAGATTTCATAATAACTCCAATCCCAGGTATAAATTTCAGCAAGTTCACAAGACTTGTACTTGATGTATTCTTTCATATCTATCAAATCCAATACATGTAATTTCTGACATAAAAATTCTGGTTCTAATATACATGATTTCAACACAACTCAAGCCATCATTAATCCTAAATTTTGGTTTCAGATTTCAGCAACATAACCTCAACAAATATCAAGTACTTTTCTTAGCAAAATAGCTAAACATCATGAAGTAAAAGACTAGAATAATTTTCCTACCTTTCGTCTAAGCTTTAGCTAACTTTTTCTAACTTTTTCTTCTCTAAATCCAAGGCTCAAACCCACTTTCTAGCCCTTATCTGAGTTGCTGTCTAGATGTACTTGAAGGGAAAAAACAAGGTTTTGGATTGAGTTTATTGTAAATGAAGTGTTCTTGAACTAGTTTATGGGTTTGTCTAAGTGTAATCTTCAAGGATTTGAAGCTTTCATAGAGTTTGAAGAAGAAAGAAATGAACATGGTGAAGGACAAGAAGAAGAAACGTGAAGTAGATGAAGAAATGGGAAAAACGTGAAGTCTGTATGTGTGACCGAGAAGAATCATTTCTTTTTCTTTTTCTTTTATATAATGTAACTAACTTGGGGAGAAAGTAAGGAAATTAATATTTCCTGATCAATTTGCTTTGTATTTATATTGAATATGTCTATGTTTATTTAATTGTTCTAACCAAAAGTTATTTGAGATCTACTAATAACCATTATTTAGACCAATTTATATGTTTTGGTGTACCGGTTATTACCACTTCGGGGTACTAATTATTACCCTTTTGGTACCTGATTGCTACCTAAATAATTTTATCGGGTTAAAAATATTCATTCAATCTTATCATTATTTTTTCTATGTCCTTATACTAATTATAATGTTTCATTCTATATCCCTGATTAAAATATTATTATATTGAATTTTTAATAATAAAAAAAATTAATTTTCATTTTTTTTTACAGAATCCTTATGTCAATCTAATCATATCTGTGTCTGTTAGATTTTTTAAAATCCCTATCGATTGTTCACAATTAATTATTTTATCATAATAATGTTAAAAATTTGGGTCGTTACAAGTTTCATTCTCGAGAATGAAATCAATCCCATTTCCATTCCTACCTCCACCATGGGAATGTTAGATTCTCATGGGAAGGGAATGGGTTTGCCAAATCAAAAACACAAATTTGCCCTCATTAATCTAACCTAATTCTCAAATCTATCACCAATTTCCCTAAGTCATTTGTCCCCCAACCTTGGCACAATATCATCCTCCCCCAACTCCTTCTTTTGGTGGCAGCCAAACCTTCTACCGCCACTCACCCAAACTCTCTCACTCACTCATCGACAACACCAATGTCGATCGTCACCTTCATGAAGCCATCCAGGAGCTCCGGCATCGGTAGTTGCAACGAAGGCAAAGCAAAGCAACAGCGGCGACGACCACCCCCTCCTTTGCATGGCGAAGGCCGCCTGGACACGGTCAAGGGTGACGGCGAGCGGTGGGGGCATAATGCGATCTACACAACGATGAAATACTTCACATACACCACCACGATTTCATTACCTTTGCGTGTTTGAAGCCTCATTACGGCAACGTTGTCCTTCCTCAGAACCTTTGGAATGGTCAACCTTCGAGAAGTACCGATGGTGGCATCGGAGTCAGTGACCATCGTGCACGACGGCGGCTGTAGCGGGAAGAAAGCAAATTTTGCTGCAATCGAGGAGGTCACTCCGCCCATGCAACTTCGATTCATGAAACAAAACGATAGCCCTCGAGTCCCGACGATCGGTGGAGGTGGCAAGCGGGATGAGATATAGAGAGAGAAAGTGAAAAGGGGAGAAAGAGATAAGGTGGCACATAAGTAGGGGAGGTGTTGGTGGTGTTGATGGGAAGTGTGTGGGATAATGATACTCGTCTAGTATAATGTGTTATTGTATTAAATTATTAAATATTAAATTATACTAAATTATAAGTTGAATGTGATTAATAATTAATTATTTAGTTTAAATTATTAAGGGATCTTATTGGAAAAATACACAATATTCTTCTAAATATTTGTGTCAACCAAGCATGGAATTATTCCTAGACATATTATATAAGATTCTCAGGAACATTTGTGTCCATCAAACGCATAAATATTTCATTCCTGGGAATACTAGTCCCTAGAATATAAAAAAGGTCCATGAACCACATGTCCCTTTAGTATTAATGTGTTAAATAATAAACATATTTACTAAGATGAATAATATAATAACTATATAGGGAAAATTTTGTCAACTCATGTAATTTTATACATTTACTGAGATTTTGTTATTTACCTTAATAAGTGCGTTATTTGATATTTTATAGTTATTATGAAACAGATGGAGTATAA
Organism: Dalbergia cultrata; assembly: GCA_031216105.1. Classification (NCBI taxonomy): domain Eukaryota; kingdom Viridiplantae; phylum Streptophyta; class Magnoliopsida; order Fabales; family Fabaceae; genus Dalbergia; species Dalbergia cultrata. Next base: position 18,969,981 of record CM062353.1, on the reverse strand, counting down.
ATTTTGAACCGTTGTAAAAATTTCGGATGACTTTCCCTCAATTTTCAAATTAAATATTCACTCTTTTTCACTTAATTTGTCCAATAACAAAAGAGTACATAGATTAAGAAAATAATAAATGTATATTGATAATGTTCAAAAGATATATGAGTGGACCATATTACTCCGATTAAAATATAATTTACATGATTATAATGTTGTTGAAAAATAACACAATTGATTACAGTTAGGATAGTATTGGAAACAAAAAATTTAATATTTCTTGACTTAAGAAATGGACAGATGTTTCATAAAAAAAATAAAAAATAAAAAAAGACAGATAAGGTGAAAATGAAGGAGTATCATTTTAGGATATTATATTGTATAAAAATTAAGACAATGATTAAATGATTTTTTTTTCAATAAGAAAACAAGGCAAAGGCCCAACGATTAAATGATTTTAAACTTTAAAAAAAAGTGAAGTAAAAGATAAAAATATCCCATTATCATCCATATTCTTTTTACATTATCTCTTTATTGACATATCAAATATAAGGCTAAAATGGATATAAACTAAATTCATACTTCAATGAAATGTGAAAGTGTAATTAATTTAAAATATAAAAAAACATTTAATTTAAAATTAAAGGAGTAATTTTCCAGCTTTCTCCTCAAATTTTATGGGGTTTTTTAGCTGTTGTCGTGGAGTGCTCGTTAAAGGTTTTACAAAGGCAAGTATTTAAACTTCAAATAATGTTACGTGAATAATAAAATTGTACAATAAATGCACATCACACACCTTATTACCATTAAATATGATGAGTGAGTTGGATAAGTGTGGATCACTCATCACATTTAATAATTATGAGGCTGTCGTCAAGAAGGCTTAGAGGATTAGGTCCTTCAAGTGCTTGCGGGACATGTTCCACAATGTCCATAAAGGGGTATATGAGCACCTTTTGGCTAAATGGTGCCACCCTCCATGAACTGAGGCGCATTGGGCACCCGACCCGAGCATCAAGGAAAGGTCCCAGAAGGGCAAGACAAATCGAGCCTTACCGAAGGGCGGGTCACTACACACTGATGGGTCAAGCACCTAAAGGAAGACCTAAAACCATATGGTGACTTTAATCTTTATTTATTTAATATATTATTAACTTACTGCATTTGAATTGTATTAAAAGTTATGTTATTATGACTTTAATGTATATTTTTTTGTAGGCCAGGGAGTTAATTAAATCGACAGCCGATCTAGGGAGAGTTGCTCTGAGAAACCCACACTAGAAAGGGCGAGAAGGGGGAGATGGGAAAGATGTAGGTCGATCTTCACTCCAAGACTATATACGTAAGTTTGAAATCGAACCCCTTGATATTTAATTTTTATTACTTCTTAATTTATGTCGTAATTATTACTTACAATGTGTTTTTTTTTTTTTTTGTCTAGCATGAATATACAGAGCTATGGAAGTAAGCACAGGCCTAGTTGACAGAAGCTAGGCCTGGTGCTAACATTCCTCCTTTAAATGAGGAGTATATTTGCGCCTAAGGAGTTGTGGCTTTTACAAAGGTTGCATGTGTGAGATGAGGTATTACACTTATAGTAAGTCCCCATCTTCTACCACTGGATTAGTTGCTGGAGGTGATGCCTTGTTGGACCGTGTGCATGCCCTAAATGAGGAGCTGCAGTAGTAGGCACAGCTTATGTAGCAGCTCCAAAAGTAGGCAATGGGCTGAGCAGTGATTAAGGAGAAGCTTAGGGAGATCTGACACCTAAAGATCTTCATGGAGCAGCAACAACATCAACAAAAGGCTAATAAAGACAAAGATAAATTCAAGAAGATAAAGAAGAAGATTTCAGCCGTTGTGATTAAATTCTTCAACAAGATCGGGCACCTCAGCATTCAAAAGCAAAAGTCCCCCCAAAAGCCACTCTCACTCGTTACTGAGGCCTCCTTGTCTAATGATGACGATTATTTTGATGGATTTGATGACGATGATAAGGAGGACTTCAGCTAATTTTTTTTTATTTCTATTATTTATGAATATATTTTATATTTATCTCACTTTTTATTTGTAGTTATTTTATTCTAATACCTTACTATTATTATTATTATTTTTCATTGGTTAGTTTATTTATCATTTCATTACTTCCTTATTTCATATTATTTTAGTTTACAATTAATTAATTATATAATTAAAGAATGAATAAATGTAAAATAATTATATAATTTATATAAATACTTTACATATGACAATTTAATATGTCCCAAAAAAATTACCAACGAATAAACCTGTTCAAAATAAATGAATTTTTTAGTCGTAAAAAGATACAACAAAATAAACCCATAGGTAATACATAAAAAAAAATATATTTTTAGTTTTCATAACCCATCAATAGAATTAAAAACATCCTGTTGGTAATACTAATTTCCTGATAACTACGCTTACGCCTTTTTTTACACGTTTACTGACTGTATTTCATTTTCTTACATGTCGGTAGTCCCCGTTTACATACCGACGGCTAACACTGTCCGTCAATAGTAATCTTTCGACAAACAAAAAATCGACACCCCATGTCTGTCAGTAGACACGTTGGAAAAATTAGTACCCATTGATAAACCCATCCATATGCTATGCAAATATTGTAGTGATCCCAGAATAGAGCCCAAATCGAAATGGAACCATTGCCTCAAACTACTCCGAAGCAAGAAACAATCCGACAGCTAGATCCATTGACGAAGCACTAGCTCCGCTGAAAACCGAGCTCGCTAGAAACACGAGTCATCACCAAGAAAGCAAGATGCCGAAGATGGATTAGGGCCAGAAAGGGAAACCAAACGGTGACAAAACTGACGGAAATCACCGGAAATGCCCCAGAGAACATGACTTGCCGGAGCCTCACCACAGGCCCAAATCCGGCCGGATAGACGCCCACGACATCAAACCCTCAACAACAAAGCACCCTAACCAAACCGAATGAGCCATCATGGGGGGCCAAACCAAAAGAGCTATATTGTGGTGCCCATTACTGGGTACTTTCATATATACTTATTTCTTTTGTCAAATCTTTTTTAAAAAAAATTGAAAATCATCAATAACAATCTTTGTTTGGGAATTTGGATCAAATTCTATACCTATATACTACCTTTCTACAAAGTGTCTTTATCATAGTGTGTTTATCTTATTTTTGTTTTTGTCCTTTCAAACAGGCATTCAAAATATATAGAACGTAACAAGTATTATTTCTTTAAAAAAAAATTGTAAAAGAATGCATAAAAACAATTTATCCTAATATAATAAAGCTGGTTTTTAATGATGCTTATTAATTTCAAATTTCATTGGCTTCACTTGTTATTTTTTAAAAATAAGATGTGAAGAGCACCTCTTGGAAAACAATGAAAGCTAGTTAAAAATTTTTGTTATCTCATAATATATTGGCATAACACAATTAAATTTTAATCGTGGTTTAACATATGTTTATGATACAATAATATTTTAGGGATTAAAAAAATCATCCGAAGGATATGATCTCAACCTCCTTTAATTTCTCATGTTAGAGTTTGTCAAATGGAAGAATCGAATTAAAAAAAAGGGCCATAACCATAACATCGAGAACAAATGCTAATCAATTCAAAAAGACAAATTCGGTGTGTAGAAAAGGTCATGGAGGAATCAGATGCTATGGCACCATAACCCTGCTGAAGAATAATGCTTCCCTTTGTATCCTTTACATATAACAAGTGTGTCTATAATTTTGGGATACAAGCCTATAATTGTCCTAATACTACATCGTATATTTGATCAAAGCAATTAATACACACTAATGGGAGACACTCCTCCTACGCCCACCAGCCTTCGTCTTACCAATGGAGATCTTTCTTACCAAACACAAATAGGAAGATCTGCTGCCGTTTACTTCAGAGGAAAAGAAACTGTGTAACATGGCTTTGGAGCAATTCACGAGTCATAGCAAGTGTCATACAAGGTAGATGAGTCAACTTATAAAGTCACTTTAGCCAAGCAAAGCCGGAAAAAAAAAAAAAAAAAACACCGAGGGTCCTCATCATGATGAGAGTTTATATATCCAAATCTATGAAGATGCATGTGGAGAATCAACAGGTTGCTCTATTTTCGATGTGCACAATAATGTTGATGCATTTCTTCTTCAGCCCAGTGTTGTGGTGAGTCTAATTCCAGACGTGATAAATTTCACTTCTTGTACAACTAATGCGTGGGGTGGCATTACAAACACGACATTTTTTTTTATGTGCGTGGAATTAGGTTGGCTCTTCTAGTACATGCTCTTGTGCTAATTAATTCTAAGAATAAACAAGATGTTGGTCTTTCTTTTCTTTTCTTTTCTTTTTTGTGGTGAGGAAGATTTCTATGGCACTAAAAAGGATTAAATCATTAGATGATGGCCCATTGGGTTTTGATGTGGATGGCCCTGAACAACACCCTACTCCTGCATTGCTTTACATGTTTGATGAATTCCATAGAACTAGGAGTTGGAAGCCTACTTCTTGCCCTCATTGTGCTAATAACATTATTCAGAGGCAGCGTGCAAGCATCGGGCAATCTGAGAGTGAAAACAGTGACACAAACAATATTCAGGCTGCACTTCTTCATGGCCGCAGGCAAAATGCAAGAGACTTCTTGCCAGTGATGGAATGATTAAGGCCTATTATAATGGTAATCTCAGTATCAGAAAACTTATTCATGTGACAAGCTTGTTGTTCCACCAATCTAACTAAACTAAACCACTCAATAGGTATGATGAAAACACAGATAAAACAAGAAAAAAAACAGATGTCTTAACAAACCACCACTAACATAGGATATTGATTTATCACTTGTGACAATGCAAGCCGCCTAAATTGCAACCAATTGCGAGAAAATCCAAATATGAGCTCTCTTACACTGCTCTCAAGTACTGCAGGTGTCTAGGAAAATTCATGAGAAAGGAATTAAAACAAACCTAATGTAATGATGATTGGAGACAAGAAGAAAACCAAAAATACACAAAAATGGGGATGAGGGGTTACCGGAACCACCACCATGAAAAGGATGGGAATCAGCTTCTCTCCTTGGGCACACAAAAGAACACTGTTCGGCTAAAGGGAGAAGGAAAAGGGGGACGGTGCAAGGGTTCAAAACAAGGGCGGTGAAGGGACCCGGAAAAAGAGGGACAGTGCAAGGGTTCAGAAGAGGGACAGTGGCGTCCTTTCTGAGTTGCTTGGTCCTGAACTTTCTGAACTTGATATGTGAATATAATGTACACATAAATTATGTTAGTTTCTAGCATACTGATAAAAAAAGTAGACACACTTGTAGGCAAGTTGGGACTCGTAAGTTACATAATAGGACTTGGGCCCAATATGAAGGAAAGGAAAAAATGCAGCCCAAACTATATTAAGAAGAAAAAACTATAGTAGTACATGCATTCATTTTCCTCTAGGTGCAAGGAAAAGTTTCCTGATATTGTTCTTACCATTATCATTGCTCTTAATCATTCCAAGATTGGCAAGATCGAAGTCCTCCTATATTTTGTCTGTGTCCACGAACACAGAGCCGCACGAACATTGTCTATGTGGCTGTCTTCACTCTCAGATTACCCGATGTTTGTACGGTGCCTCTGAATAATGTTATTAGCACAATGAGGACAAGAAGTAGGCTTCCAACTCCTATTTCTACGGACATCATCAAACATGTAAAGCAATGCAGGAGCAGGGTGTTGTTCAGGGCCATCCACATCAAAACCCAATCCTTTTGAGGAGCAGGGGTGTATGAGATGCCACCCCATGCATTAGTTGTACTAGAAGCAAAAGAGGCTTCAGCTTGAATCAATCCCCCTGTTGCTTCATCCTTGATCAATAATGGACACCATCGACACGAAAATTATGATCTCTTGAAACTCCATATGCATCACCATCAGTATGTATTTCTAGACTCCATTCATGACTCATGTAGAATTCTCTTGATTTAATCGACTCTACGAGTTGACTTATCTACCTTATATGACACTTGCCATGAGGCATATAAGATATTCCATCCAATGCTACATCTTTAATTTGTGTTTTCCTCTGAAGTAAACGGTAGCAGTTCTTCCTAGTTGTACTTAGTAAGAACGATCTCCATCGCTATGATGAAGACTGGTAGGTGTAGGAGGACTGTTCAACATGAATATGCGACATAGTATTGGGACTACGCACACCTATATATATCACTTGATGGAATAGTTTTTCTTCTCATCTTGTGAATGCATGATTGGGTTTATATTGCAAAATTATAGACACACTTGTTATACGTAGAAGATAGAAAGGAAAGCGTTATTCTTCCGCAAGGTTATGGTGCCATGGCATCTAATTCCTCCAATATATATATATTTTTTTTCACACATCGAATTTGCCTTTTTAAAATGATTAGCATTTGTTCTCGATGTTGCAGTTGTGGCGACTTTTTTTTTATTCGATTCTTCCATTTGACAAACTTTAACACGAGGCTGGTGGCTGCGTTCATCACTTTGGATAAAGTTTTTTTTTTTTTAGATATTATTATAGAAAAATAATGTGTAAAACATTTTTTATAACTTACTTTGAGCATAAGTTAAAAAAAAAAAAAAAAAGGTGATGGCCTATTTCAATTTTTTATTTTCCCGATCCCACCCATTTTGTTTGTGTTTTTGTTTGTGTTGTAAATATGTTGTACAAAAAGATTATACACATACCACATCTCACTATTATATATTATATAAAAATATATTATAGATAACGATTAATTTAATTAATTAAATCTATCATGAGATAATAAAGTTTTTAGCTAGTTTTCACTATTTACAAGAGGAGCTCTGCGCATCTTATTTTAGAAAAAAAAAAAAAACAAGTGAAAGCACTTAAATTTTAAATTAATAAGCTTATATCAGGATCATTAGTTTTTATGCACTATATATTCTACAATTTTTTTTTGAAGAAATAATACTTCTTTGATATATTTTGAATACGTGTTTGAAAGGAAAAAAAAAATTAAAACGTGGGCAATATCAGAACAAATCATTTATGATTAGAAAAATTGTTGTATAGAAATAATTTTCGATCGATACATTTTTTTTTCCATTAATTAAAAGAGTAACTCTCAAAGAGAAAAGCATAAGGTGGCAACAAGTGCTTACAGGAAGCCAAGGAGGCCAGCAAAGCAAATAAAATAGCAGGCACCACCACTGACAAACAAAATATGCAGCAGAAGACAAAACAGAAACAAATAAAACAGAAATAATTTTCGATACATATGTTTAGGAGATATGAGTACTGTGTTTAAAAGATCTTATGACTATTATTTGCCTCACAACTTCTATCCTTAAATGTTGGGTGAGAGAAATTTCAACCGATGTTAAAATGATACTACAAAATATCCCTTTAAAAATATGATAACAAGCGGTAAATATAATAGCGAACTGCAACAAATACAAGTCTATGAGTCTCATACTCTTTTGCCAAACAAATGATTCTTACATTTGTCCCTGTACAAGAATTTTTCATAATAGTGAACTGCAACAAATATCTAGTTCCTTCCCTTCTTTTCTTGCTGTCACTAGAAAACTGTTCGCCAAAAAAGGATGAAATAAGTTGGAAAACCTCCTAACCCTTGGTGGTCTCTCTCCCTCCCTCCTCCCCTCCCATCACACTTTTATTTTTCCTTCTAGTTGTGGTGAAGGTAATACCACCAATAGAACTCCATATTGCTTCTTGAATGCTCTTCACTGTAATTCATTTCAGTCTCTTCTTCATTTTCCTTCTTCTGTGAAGTTTGGTATCTCACTTTTAATTCTTCAATTCGTTCCCTTCAATGTTCAGACTTCACTCATCTAAGATGCCAAAGTTCAATTCTTTTGCCTTTTACCATGTTCATCTTGTGGTGCCCGTTACCGGGTACTTTTGTATATGCTCATTTCTTTTGTCAAATCTTTTTCCAAAAAAAAAAAATGAAAATCATCAATAACAGTCTTTGTTTAGGAATTTGGATCAGATTCTATACTTATCCTACCGTTTTACAAAGCGTGTTTATCTTATTTTTGTTTTTGTCCTTTCAAACACGCATTCAAAATATATCAAATTAAACGTAACAAATACTATTTCTTTAAAAGGAAATTGTAGAATAGTGCATAAAAACAATTGATCCTAATATAATAAAGCTACTTTTTAGTGATGCTTATTAGTTTCAAATTTAAATGCTTTCACTTGTTATTTTTCTTAAATAAGCTGTGAAGAGCACCTCTTGTAAACAATGTAAAACTAGTTAAAAACTTTATTACCTCCTAATATAGTGACTTAACTCAATTAAATTTTAACCGTAGTCTAACATAATTTTTACAATATAATAATATTTTAGGGGAAAAAACAATAATCCGAAGTTATGATTTCAACCTCCATTCCCGTGTTAGGGTTTGTCAAATGGAAGAATCGAATAAAAAAAAGCGGCCATAACCATAACATCGAGAACAAATGCTTATTTAATCAAAATGACAAATTCAGTGTGTAAAAAAATGCCATGGAGGAATTAGGTGCTATGGCACCATAACCTTGCTGAAGAATAATCCTTCCTTTTCCAGCCTTTACTTATAACAAGTGTGTCTATAATTTTGGGATACAAGCCTAACCGTCGTGCATGCATGAGATGATGAGAAGAAAAATTATCCCATTGGGTGATAAATTTCAAGGAAGAGAAAATCGGATAGGGTATTGAACTAGTCAATGCACGGATTCATAGGTTTAGAAGTTTAACCAGCTCAACCAGAATACAATAAAAAAAAATACATATAAATATATACATATGACTAATTAGAATATAAAAAGAATATCAAATCATTAACAATAACATGATCAGCACAAATATATATATATATAGGTCTATAAAAATAAATATAATCCATATAAAATTTCTCTAATCTTAGTCTCACAACACAGTCATGAAGCATTTAAAAATAATATTTGTTAGTGACCAATGATATTTATAGTGAACAGCCTGTAAATAATGGAGAAAGAAAAATAACAACCAAGCAATCTTTGTTAGTGCCCTTCTTTAATTTCATTTTTTTCGTTTTTACTCTATGATTGCCACAAGATGTTAGTCTTTAAGCTTTAAAAAAAAAAGTTTCGGACCAGTCAAACTAGTTTAGTTCACCGATTTTCTCAATTTTGAACACCCACAATTAAAAACCTTGACCAAACCGGCCAAGTGACCAATTCCTGATTAACTCAATCCGACCGATCAGTTCGATCCGGTATTCTCCTCCATGATAAATATAGGTATAGTCCTAATACCATATCATATATTACATAGATAAGAGTAATTCTATTTCAACACGCATGTGAGTGTAGATACCTATATTTCCCATATGAATGTGAGAGAAGTAATGGAGAGAGAATAAATTGAGAGAAAAAGTAAGTCATTGGAAACACTACTCCTCCTACGCCCACCAGCCTTCATCTTAGAAATGGCGATCTTTCTTACCAAATACAAATAGGAAGATCTGCTGCTGTTAAAAGAAATTGTGCAACATGGCTTTGGAGCAACTAACGAGTCATGGCAAGTGTCATACAAGGTAGATGAGTCAACTTATATAACCAAGAAAAACACTGAGATTCTAGATGGAAATCTTCTATACCCAAATCATATCCCCTTTCTTATCTCATCAACCATGTATTGTCACGTTTTGAAAAGTATTTTAAATTTTTAAATACTTATTAATTTTTATCTCTTATATAACAATATAATTGGTGGAACAGGGAAAAAAAACACGGTTTGGGATGGAAGATTTCCATCCCCTCATCATGATGAGAGTTTATATATCCAAATGTATGATGATGCATGTGGAAATCAACAAGTTGCTTTATTTTCAATGTGCACAATGTTGATGTATTTCTTCTTCGGCCCAGTGTACTGGTATGCCTAATTCCAGAAAAGATAACTTCCACTTCCAGTACAAGTAATGCGTGGGATGGCATTGCAAACAAGAGATTTTATTTTTATGGGCGTGGATTAAGGTTGGCTCTTCTAGTACATTATTATGCTAATACCAAGAATAAACAAGATGTTGGCCTTTCAATGACATTGAAAAGGATTAGATTGTTACACGATGGCCGATTGGATTTTTGTGGATGGCCCTGAACAACTCCCTGTTACTGCATTGCTTTACATATGTGATGAAGCCCATAAAACTAGAACTTGGAAGCCTAATTATTGCCTTCATTGTGCTAAAAACATTATTCAGAGGCAACGAGCTGGAAACTGGCAATCTGAGAGTGAAGACAATGAGACAAACAATAATCTTCCAGTTGGACTGCTTCAGATAGCTGCAGGCAAAATGCAAGGGGACTTCTTGCCAACCATGGAATGATTAAGATCATCCCTTCTGATGAGTTGCTTGATGCTGCATTTTCTGGAGTTGATATGCGAATATAATGATGAACAACACATAAAACGTGTTATTTTTCTAGTATACTGATACAAAAGAGTACACATACATGTAAGGCTTCAATGCATACGCAAGTTGAATCTAGTAAGTTACTTAATTAATAGGACTCCCAGTATTCGGAAAAAAAGAAATTGCAGCACTGTGTACCCAAACTATTAAAAAGAAAAAAACTATAGTAGTGCATGCATTTATTTTTTTCTGGGTGCAAGGATAAATTTCCCGATATTGATATTACCATTATAATTACCATTGATCATTCCACCATTAGCAAGAAGTCCTCCTGTATTTTGTGTGTGTCCATGAAGCTGTGCAGCAGGAACATTGTCTTTATCGCTGTCTTCAGTCTCTGATTGCCAGATGTATGCGCAGTGCCTCTGAATCATGTTACTAGCACAGTGAGGGCAATAAGTAGACTTCCAACTCCTAGTTCTACGGACTTCATCAAACATGTAAAGCAATGCATGAACAGGGTGTTGTTCGGGACCTTCCACGGCAAAATCCAAACGGCCATTGTTTAATACTTTAATCCTCTTCATTGTCACAGAAAGACCAATATCTTGTCCATTCGTGGTATGAACATAATAATGTGTCACCGACCACATGTACACCTTTTCATCCTTACTCTTTCTTTTTCTCGTAAACCAGAAGAGCCAACCTTCTTCCATGCCCACAAAAGTAAAAGTTTGTGTCTTTAATACCACCACATGCATCAGTTGTGCTAGAAGTAGAAAAGGTTTCATCACGATCGTGACCATTACCCCTTGGAAGAAACTTATATATATATATTGGGGCGAGGAAACTTGCATAATCATAATAACACACTCTGAAAGCTAAGAAATATGTTGATGCGTCATCATCACTGATTCTCATGACTAACTTCTCATCACGACGAGAACTGTTGGTGTACACTTCCGTTGTTAAATCGGCTATTTTGATATATTTGATTTACTCGAATATACAAGTCGACATGCATACATTGTACAACATTTGCCATGACTCGGCAATTACTCCACTGTTGGAAGTTACCTGTTTTCCTCTGAAGTGAATGGAAGCAGATGTTCCGATTAATACTTCGTAAGAACGATCTCCATCGCTACGACGAGGACTGGTTGTGGCTGGTGTAGTAGGAGCGTTTCCCACGTGTATTACGATATAGTAGTATATATTAGGGCTACACCTATATGTATCACTCGATGGAATAATTTTTCTTCTCATATGCATGCTTGGCTGGGTTTGTATTGCAAGATTATTATAGACACACTTGCTATATATAAAGGAGTAAAAGGACTACAGGGAAAGCGTTATACTTCCGCATGGTTTTGGTGCCATAGCATCTAATTCCTCCATTTTCTTTTGTTTTATACAGCACATTTGTCTTTTCTATTCCTAATGTTGTAGTTTCGATTCTTCCATTTGACTTGAACTCTAACGGGAGGATGGAGGACGATATCATAACTTCAGATGAAGTTTTTTGGTTTTGCCTAAAATATTATTATATTATATAAGAATATTTTAGATCACAATTAATTTAATTGAATTAAGTCAATCTATCGACATGATTAGATGGTTTGCAACATCCTGGAAGGTTTGCAAATTTGTCACAGAAGTTTGAAAGTTTGTCCTCAAAATATAATGGTGACATCTTCTATGAATAACGACTCATGCATGGAATTAGAACATTCTTTGAAGAAATTTCCATAGCTTTCATTTCAAATCTTCAAATTTGGTGATTCAAGATTCCTTAGAAAGAAGAGAGAAAGATTTACAACTTTATTGTTGTACGTATTTCCTAACTCCCAAGTCTTCAAGGAGAAAAAGGGAAGAAAGATAGAAGTTGCATTATGTTCTTGATGTTATCAATCCTAATCTTTTTGCACTAAAGTCCAATCGAGATGATTTCAAAGGCATTGGAAATCAAAGATGCAAGGATATAACTTTCATGGAGACCCTTAGGTCTAAATCCCACTGCAGAAGGCTACACAAACTCAAAAAATGAGCCAATTGTCGAGTTGCAAAGTGAATCCCATGCACGGCCCCTTAGGACTTAGCTTCCTTCAACGCCATGGGACCTGCCATGTCGATTTACTAATCCCTTGGGTTCTAGCCAATTTTCACATCCCTAAATCATATTTTGGCTTGTTTTTCAGCCAAAAAAAAAAAGGCCTTTAGCTGCCCAAAAATAAGTCAAGGGGTTTAAAGGATGGAGGATCACATGTACGACATGTGACATCTTTTACTCCTGAAATCAATTGGGGCAATTGCAGATTCAAGAATGTTGTAATAGGGTTTTGAGATACCGTCAAGAGGAGAAAACTTATGTTACTCCTCTTGTTCTTCTTCTCATTTCTCTTGTGATTTGTTGTTATTTATGTTCATAAATATCTCTTTGATTTTAGATGTTATGACAATGTTTAGTGGCTAAACTCATTCATAACTAATAGGGTGATCATGTAACTTGTATTGAGATTATGAGTTGTTGAATTTCTTTTGATCTAATGCATGTTCATTCTTTCAATTGAGTTTCTATCTCTGTTCTTAATGCTTTTATGGCTTAATCACCCATGAATTGATATGAGTTGTGTAGGCAATTGGGAAATTAGAGCATAACTTAGACCTAGGCATAAAAACCATTATTGTTAACTATCTAGGGATAGAGATTAATTAATAATTGTGTGGGATTTGAGATTAAGATTTCATAAAACACAATAATGCCTTTAAATCTAGGGTTTATTAAGAAATTAAGTGAACTCTAGCTTTCCAAGAGAGTTGGTATGCTAAAGAATTGTGTATTTATCAAATTGGAAAATCCCCCATCAATTGAATTGATTGAACATCATCAGCTTAGGAATTTGACACTTATAAGAACAACTAGGTGAAATCAAATCCCTCATGGCTTAGCTTTCATTGAATTCTCTATTTGTTTATTGATTCCTTGTTTTTCTTACAATGAGATTAGAATAGTTTAATTTTGTTTTACAATTGAATTCTTGAAATTTCAAGTTTGTTAGTCTATTTAGATTTATGAAGTGATACTTGGTTATACATAACAATCCCTCTAAGAAGATACTCTTTCTCACTCTTTATTACTTGTATGACCACCATGATTAATTTAATTATAAGTCAATATATTAGGAGGTGATAAAGTTCTTAGGTAGTTTTCGATATTTACAATACGTTCCCTTCGCATCATATTTTAGAAAAATAACAAGTGAAATCACTAAATTTTAAATTGATGATAAGCATCATTAAAACCCAGCTTTATAATATAAGGATCAATTATGCAGTTCTATTATACAAAATTATTATTTTTTAAATAAATAATACTTGTTTGATATATTTTGAAGACGTGTTTGAAAGGAAAAAGCAAAAGAATATATAGTAGAAAGCGTGTTAATATTATTTTATGATTTGTACAATATTATTGGATTTGACCTAAATTCCTAATTGAAGGTTAATATCGATGATTTCTATTTTTTCAAAGATCTGAAAAAAAAAAAGAATATGCAAAGATAAAAAGAAACATTTGAAAGGAAAATTTAATTTGAAAAAGATTTGAAAAAGAAAAATGCATGAGAGATTTGTTAGGAATTTGTATAAAATACAATTCATCAGTACTCCCTTTATTTTGCTCCATATGTATAATAATAATAATAATATAATAACATGTACATGTACTTAAAAGGCAAGAAATGAAGGAGGTCAATGAAGCTGGTGTTTTTATTGAGTATTACTATTCTAACACTTAAGAGTACAATATTTAAATTAGGACACTCATTTCATTACTATTGAATATGATAGATTAGCGAAAAAGTGAGAGTTATCATCACATATAATGATAATAAAGTGAGTATTTCAATTGGACACTCACTCTTAGATGTTAAAATAACATTAGTGACTTTTCCTTCTTATTTTAAAATGGCATGGATGTTCCAACGGTCATGACCGAATTAATTGAGTTGGTGAATACGGGCTATACATGTTAATTGGCATGCCTTTAATTGGCCAGCGAATTGGGCCCTAAAAATGTTTCAATTCAACTCTGGACTCGACTGTGATTGTATCAATGTTTTCAAGTTGAACCGAATTGGGTTCCGTAATTACCAGATAGCTTTTCAAGGCAGTGATAACACTGGACCAGGGATCAGTATTAAGGGTTTGGGCCTGTTTGTGTAAAACCAAGTTCCGTGGACCCAAAAAGAAGCCCACAACTTTAACTGTAGTGAACAATTTTATTATATGGATTTGATATTGATATATTGAATTATTGAATAATGTATTGTTATATAAAAAAACAAAGAAAGTTCGACAACCAAAAAAGGAAAAGTTGATTTCCATAACCATTACTTACAAAGCCATATAAATAGAAAGATTCAAAACATTTTACACTATCTTTACTTGATGAATTCTATTGGTTGATGGAGAACATTCCGCATAAAAGCAACTAGGTAGTTAACAAACAACGTTATTTGTAAATCAAGATTAAATATCAAAAGTGGTTATCATAGATAAAGAAACACAGAAAGCATTTGGTGATAATATGTGGGGTCAAGATTGATTTGAGTAAAGGGTTAATCTTAAATTTTTGGGAGAAATTTTTCATGCATTGGTATCATAGTCTCTGTAATCAAGTGATAAATGGTTCAATCCTTCTATTTCTTATTTTAATAAATTCATGCTTTATTATTGTTATTATTTTGGTACATGAATTTTTCATGCTTTAACCCCTCTTAAAAGAGGCATTCACGTGAGTGGTATGCTTAATATAATTAAAACTATTTATATATTTCTACCAAACAATTTAAGATTTTGGGAAAGATGATGACATTTATATGCAGATCTTCGTATGACCAACCCTAAATGAAAACATTGATTGTTATTATTCAGACTTATAAAGAGGATCTAATCCAAAATTTTAGCTTATTTAGCAGAACAGTTTCATGGCTTAAGTACCATGCATATTGAACTTATTTGTTCAATGTGCGACTCACAATATATAGTAAATATCATGTCCACAAATAGATTTGGACATAGGATCCAAATAGACCTTGATAGTATTTATGAGGGGAAAATGAATGGTGAGAACTGCATATCTAAGATGATATATTTCCTTTAGGTTAAGATGATCAAGTCATCCATATGCTAATTTTAAAAAATTAATAAAAATATGAAGCGTAATTTAAAAATATGAAAACTCTAGGATTTTAAATACAATATGAGAAGCACGAGAGCCTGTCAAATCGAAGTTCACAAACCAACAAGGGAGATTCCTACGGTTATCGTGTTCTTCGTGCGTGTGTGTGTGTGTGTGTATTGCATCATAGTCATAGAAAACAATGACTAGACATATGAGTCGGTAACAGCATGAAGTTTTCCATTTTTAGCAAAGTACCAAAGCACTAGGGAAACCTTGTAGAACGTACAAGAGTGGTAACCCACCAAACTCGCTTGCTTATGAAGTAGAATAGTATTTTCTTTGTTTTTACCCTTTTTTTTCCCCTTAATCCCAGCTATTATTTGCTTTGTTTTTTGTATTTCTAAAGCAGACACCATCTAGCAACTTTGTTTTTCTTTTGGGGCACATGTATTCAACATATTCCGTTTTTAAATGCCCCATCATCAGCGACTTATTCCTTGGAACAACGTTGTAGCTAGTTCCAGCTAGCGGAAAACAGAGGATGCAAAGAGGGGAAACTTATAGGGACTTAGAAATTAAGGAAGGATTTGAACAGCTTAGACAAGTTTACTAAATGGAATAGAGGAATTTTCTGGTTTACCCATATCCGGACTAATTTAAATTGGTCTACTATATAACGTGTTTGATTTTGTGCTTGTAGAATTGATCCCAGATATAACTGATTTAGATAAAATTAATTTTAAAGTAAATTAAAACCCCAATTCTTGGAAGTATGTATTATAAAACAAACAAGTTTTTAAATATATTACTATGAATCTCAACAAATAATTTTAAAATTATTTAATACTAAACAAAAAATAAAAATTTGAAATTCCTAAGAATAATATTCTCAGCAAAGAAATTCATATAGAAATATAATTTCAAACCTTAAAACAAATACCCTAAAACAACTTGATAATAATAAGAAATATTTTTAGTAGAAATAGTTTCTTGAAATTCATGTTCAAAAGAAAATTTCTATAATAGTTAATAAAGTAGATTACACTCTCCTTTAATTAAGAGATGCTTTCGTTACATAACTCACTTCTCTATTTTCAAAATAAGATTAATTTATACCCATAGTTTAATCGAGACAAAAAAATGATTACTTTTGATTTAGTGTCATTATAAAAAAAATTTATATATATTACTATCCAATCATGAGCTTCAATTTATGAAACTTTTAAGGTATTGGGTGGTTGAATCAAATTCTTTTGATGTAATAATATATAGTTAAATACTCGTAAATTTTTTTTTAGATTGATAGTACATTTAAATCAAATTTTTTCGCACGTTAGTCTAAAATATCTTATTAATTACTACTTTTATTTTCAAATAATTATTCAATTTTAATTACACACATGTATTATATATTAAGAAAATAATTGAAAAAACTCTTAATTTTAGAGAAATTTAATTATATTTTACCAAATTATCCTCATTACTTAATTATTTTCATTTACTCTCTTTCCTCCATTATTCTCCTTTTTTCTTCTCCCACTTTCATGAGGGTATAACTAGAAAAAATAATTAACATTATCTAATTCTTTAAATGGACATTTATGAATAGAAAAATAAAATTTTATATGAAGACAATTATTTGAGAACTGTATGTAGAAAAATATATACGTAAAGCTATAAAATTAATAATAACCGTTATACAAAATAATGTATTAGTTAGCATAATATATATATATGGTTTTTTAAAAATATTACTAAAGACTTTAAACATTTTAAATGTTACAAGGCATTACCAACACCTTCTATTAACAAATGTTACTAATAAAATAAACATGGTATAGTGTATAGAGTATTATTATGAGCGAAAAACTTCTGAAATAAATCACTGAATTGAGTAATTTTTTGTTAGATTGCCTCAACCACATGATGGAAATTAATTTAAGTCTGGTGAAGTCTACATTAAGGGTGCATATGATTGAGGAGTAAAAATTGAGATAAAAATCACTTAGGTAAGTTTTATGTGTACAAATTATATATGAAACTTATCTAAATAATGTTAGCTCATTTTTACTCTCAAAACAAATACCCCCTAAGAAAAGAAAATACAGTTCTAGACAATTGCATGCATGCCTCAAGAGTATTGACATATATGCATGAGTATTGGTATCAATTTCACGTTGAGCAAATAACTAATTAAATTTATTGTGGTACTTAAATCATTAATTCTCTCATCAAACATAAGTCTTTAATATTTTTTAGGTTGGACTCTCTTCATAGTTCATAGGATTGGGTCATAACAAACACACTCCAATTAATTTATGTAATCGACGAACACAAAATTTGAGGTGTATTCAAAATATCACATACATAACATATTTTAAGCGCTTTTTTATATGATATTATTTTGCATTATTAAGAACTAGATAGTTCAGTAATCCTATTTGTTTGTAGAAAATTATCTATTCATGATTAAAATTTCAGTTATATATTTTATTAGTTAAATCGATAAAACAAAAAAAAATTACATTCATTATTAATCATCTTATTATTTATTAATAAGATCATTAAAGTTCTTAATTTATTAACACGTAATTTCTCATAACGGGGTACAATGGCAGTGGCACCGTGGGAGGGCGCATTATGTAAGGTCTAGCCGTGGGTCCCCTTTTTTTTGAAAATTTGAAACCATAATGTGGAGAGAAGGAATTTTTCCACACATAAATAGTAAATCACTATTTACACGTGAAGAGTTCGATACTGAGGAGAGTTTTTTCAACAAGTGAACAGTGAAATTTGCTGTGTACTTGTGTTAGGTGCCGTGCAACGCAGATCACGTTCATACGCAAGAGAGCCTCTATAAATAGAGGCGTTCGAAGCAGCGGAAGATGCATCAGAAGCAGCGAACAAATATAAGCTGCATAGTGAGAGAAAAATATACTGAGAGTATTATTTTTCTAAGAGTGAGAGGGAAAAAATAGAGAGTGTGAGTAAATCCCTTAGAGTGTAGGGTGTGGGTATATACATCGGGAATATTTTTGGGTATCATCTCTATTGCTCCTTGATACTGCAAAGTTGTAGTGTTTGAATAGGAGGGTTCTCACTGGGATACACTATATTTACCTCTTGGGTTGGAGAGTGTGGAAAGGATATTTTGTAATTATCTTGAATATAGTGGAATATTTTCGGAGTTTGTCTATTGGTTTTTCCTCCGGTATTTGGGGGTTTCCACGTTAAAAATTCGGTGTGCAAATTTCTTGATACGGTGTGAATAGTACTATTTGTGAATATTACTATTTGTTAATAGTACTATTCATGAATAGTAAAGAGCGGGCCCCACGTGAATAGTGACCAGTGGGCCCCATTTTAGAAAATTTACTATTCATCCTGATTCATATTTTCGCTGCGCTGCGCCGATTGGTAGATTTAATTCTATCAGATTTAGTTTTGGTACTCATTGCCACACATTGGCAACATTTAATTACACTGTGAATCAGTCTCTGAGCCCAACAAGTGGTATCAGAGCTTTGGTACGGTGGGATTTATTCTTAGTATGTTCTGTGGTTGCAGTTTAATTTGATCTTCCACATCAAAAAAGAATTTCTCCCTGGTACTTAAAGAGCCACTTGGTGTCAGAAGTGGGATAGAGCTTAGGATTGTGTTGTGTAAATTAAATGGAAGAGAATATGGGTACCATGATCAAGCTAACAGCAGCAAATTACTCCATCTGGAAGCCAAAAATGGAGGATATACTTTTCTATAAGGATTTATATGATCCTGTAGAGAAGGGAGATGCAAGGCCAGCAGAAGTGTCTGAAGAAAATTGGAGAAAGATGCACCGAAAGGCCATTGGATTAATTAGGCAGTGGGTGGATATCAGTGTATTCCACCATGTGGCCACAGAGACGAATGCACATACTCTGTGGAAGAAGTTAGAAGATCTTTAAGAGAGAAAGACTGCACAGAATAAAGCTTTCGCAATTAGAAAGTTAGCAAATCTCAAGTACATAGATGGAAGGTCTGTTGCTGAGCACTTGAGTGACTTCCAAGATATGGTGAATCAGTTAAGCACCATGCAGATAGTGCTGGATGATGAGTTACAGGCACTATTACTTTTGAGTTCTTTGCCAGATAGCTGGGAGACCTTGGTGGTGTCACTAAGCAACTCTGCTTCAAGTGAAAAACTGTCTTTAGTCCAAGTCAAAGACAGTATGTTCAATGAAGAAACTAGAAGAAAAGACTTGGTGGGAATTGATAATTCCCAGGCCCTTGTCATAGAGAACAGGGGGAGAAGCAAGAGCAGAGGACGGTCCAGAAAACCAAAAGATCGATCGCAGTCCCAGTCAAGAAGAAGGTTTAAATGTTACCATTGTGGTGAAGAAGGACACATCAAAAGGAATTGTAAGGCTTGGAAGAATAGAAGAAATAAAAATCGGAGATGTCAGGACGCGGCTGATGATGAAAATACTACAACCCCTGTGATAAATGGGGAAGTGGTGGTGCTTTCTTTTGTAGATGAAGAATGTCATGTTGCAGATTCATGTGTTGAATGGGTCGTTGACTTGGCAGCTTCGTATCATGCCACTCCCAACAAGGAATTTTTTACTTTGTACAAAGAAGGAGACTTTGGCAAAGTGAATATGGGTAATAAAAGTAATTATGACATTGTCGGGATTGGTGATGTGTGCATTCAAACAAATATAGGATGTACACTGACATTGAAGAACGTGAGACATGTGCCGGATTTACGCCTGAATCATTTCTCCGTGCATGCTCTGGATCTCGCCGGATATCACAATAACTTTGGTGATGGCAAGTGGAAGCTTTCCAAAGGTTCAATGGTGATTGCCAGAGGAGAAGTGTACAACACTTTGTACAAGACTCAAGTTAAGCATATTGGAGGGTTGAATGCAATTGAAGACGATGCTTCGCCAAATTTGTGGCATAAAAGACTGGCTCATATGAGTGAAAAAGGATTGCAGATTTTGGCTCGGAAATCCCTCATTCCTTATGCCAAAGGTACAAAGTTAAATCCTTGTGATCATTGTTTATTTGGCAAGCATCATAGAGTATCTTTCAGCAAAAAGTTAAAGCTGAAGAAGAATATTTTGGATATGGTTTACTCTTATGTATGCGGTCCCATGGAGGTGGAGACTCTGGGTGGTAGCAGATATTTTGTGACGTTTATTGATGATGCTTCACGGAAAGTGTGGGTGTATTTCCTAAAGAGGAAGGACCAGGTGTTTCAATACTTCAAGAGGTTTCATGCCATGGTGGAGAGAGAAACTGGGAAACCTTTGAAGTGTCTTCGCAGTGACAATGGGGGAGAGTACACTTCCCATGAATTCAAGAACTATTGCTCTGAACATGGCATCAGGCATGAGAAGACAGTTCCTGGCACCCCACAGCATAATGGTGTGGCCGAAAGAATCAACAGAACCATTATGGAGAAAGTCAGATGTATGTTGAGAATGGCTAAGCTGTCTAAGCCATTCTGGGGTGAAGCTGTTCAAACGGCGTGCTACCTGATTAACAGATCTCCGTCTGTTCCTTTGGGTTTTGACATTCCGGAGAGAGTATGGTCCGGACATGATGTTAGTTACGCTCATTTGAAGGTGTTTGAATGCAAAGCTTTTGCTTACGTAAGTAAGGAGCAGAGACAGAAGCTTGATGATAGAGCAATTCCTTTCATATTTATGGGATATGGAGATGAGGAATTTGGCTATAGGCTATGGGATCCGGAAAAGAAGAAGATTATTAGAAGCAGAGATGTAGTGTTTCATGAGCAAGAAACTATGTCGGATTCTGCTGTTCCAGAGAAAACTAATGAAGCTGGTGGTAAGGCTGATTTTACACCAGTCTCTCTTCCTAAAGAAAATGCCACAGCAGGGGGAGAGGTTCAAGATCATGGGGTTGATGATGAGCCAGCAATTGAGGATGCTGAAAATGGATGAGGCGTTGAGCAGGGGGAGCAAGCTCAAACACCACAACTTAGAAGATCTAATAGAGTGCCACAACCATCCAAGAAGTAGCCCAGATCGGAATATATCCTTCTCACTGATGAGGGGGAGCCGGAGAGTTTTGAAGAAGTTCAGACTCATAAGGATAAAGTTCAGTGGATCAAAGCCATGCAAGAAGAGATGAATTCCTTGCAGAAGAACAATACTTATGAGCTAGTAAAACTCCCTGAAGGCAAGAAAGCCTTGAAGAACAAATGGGTGTTCAAGCTGAAGAAAGATGGCAACAAGCTAGTGAAGTATAGGCTCGCTTGGTTGTAAAAGGCTTTGGTCAAAAGCGAGGGATAGATTTTGATGAGATTTTCTCTCCAATTGTCAAAATGAGTTCTATTAGAGTTATACTCGGATTGACGGCTAGCTTGGATTTGGAGCTTGAGCAGTTAGATGTGAAGACTGCATTTCTCCATGGTGATTTGGAGGAAGAAATCTACATGGATCAACCAGAAGGTTTTAAGGAGGCTGGAAAGGAGAACATGGTTTGCAGATTGAAGAAGAGCTTGTATGGATTAAAGCAAGCTCCAAGACAATGGTATAAGAAGTTTGACTCATTCATGGTTGGTCATGGATATACCAGGACGGATGCAGATCACTGCGTATATGTTAAAACATTTCCAGGTGATAAGTTTATAATTCTTCTGTTGTATGTAGATGATATGTTGATAGTCAGACAGGAAGCAAAGATGATTGGTGATTTGAAAAAGGAGCTATCAAAGTCCTTTGATATGAAGGACTTAGGCCCTGCAAAGCAAATTCTGGGCATGCAGATTTTGCGAGACCGGATGACTAGAAAGCTTTGGTTGTCACAAGAAAAATATGTGGAGCAGGTCCTAGGCAGATTCAATATGAAGAATGCTAAAGCAGTCAGCACACCATTGGCCAATCATTTCAAACTCAGCAAAAAGAGTTGTCCCACGACTGATGAAGAAAAGAAGGCTATGGCTGATATTCCTTACTCCTCTGCAGTCGGGAGTTTGATGTATGCTATGGTCTGTACTCGGCCAGATATCGCTCATGCTGTTGGAGTTGTTAGTAGGTTTCTTTCCAATCCAGGTAAAGACCATTGGGAAGCTGTGAAATGGATCTTAAGATACCTGAAGGGTAGTTCAAGAATGTGTTTGAGCTTTGGAGGACCAGAACCAGTTTTGGAAGGCTATGCAGATGCTGATATGGCAGGTGATCTGGATAGTAGGAAATCTACTTCCGGATTTGTGTTTACTTTTGCAAGTGGAGCTGTGTGTTGGCAGTCAAAACTGCAGAAGTGTGTTGCCTTGTCCACTACTGAGGCAGAATATGTTGCTATGACTGAAGCTGGAAAAGAAATGCTTTGGTTGAAAAGATTCCTTGAACAATTGGGAATGAAGCAGAGTATGTCCATTATCCATTGCGACAGTCAAAGTGCTTTGGATTTGAGCAAGAATGCAATATATCACTCGCGGACGAAGCACATTGATGTCAGGTATCATTGGTTGCGTCAAGCAATAGAAGAAAAGCAATTTGAGCTGAAAAAGATTCACACTGATGAAAACCTTGCTGATATGATGACGAAAGTTGTAGCACGAGATAAGCTTCAACTTTGTGCTGAGTTAATCGGCATGGATCCTAAATGATTACTCCCAAATTATTTTCCCATCGGCTGGAGGGGGAGAATTGTAAGGTCCAGCCGTGGGTCCTGTTTTTTTGAAAATTTGAAACCATAACGTGGAGAGAACGAATTTTTCCACGTATGAATAGTAAATCACTATTTACGCATGAAGAGTTCGGTACTGAGGAGAGTTTTTTCAACAAGTGAACAGTGAAATTTACTGTGCACTTGTGTTAGGTGCCGTGCAACGCAGATCACGTTCATATGCAAGAGAGCCTCTATAAATAGAGGCGTTCGAAGCAGCGGAAGATGCATCAGAAGCAGCGAACAAATATAAGCTGCATAGTGAGAGAAAAATATACTGAGAGTATTATTTTTCTAAGAGTGAGAGGGAAAAAATAGAGAGTGTGAGTAAATCCCTTAGAGTGTAGGGTGTGGGTATATACACCGGGAATATTTTTGGGTATCATCTCTATTGCTCCTTGACACTGCAAAGTTGTAGTGTTTGAATAGGAGGGTTCTCACTGGGATACACTATATTTACCTCTTGGGTTGGAGAGTGTAGAAAGGATATTTTGTAATTATCCTTAATATAGTGGAATATTTTCGGAGTTTGTCCCGTGGTTTTTCCTCCGGTATTTGGGGGTTTCCACGTTAAAAATTCGGTGTGCAAAATTCTTGACCAGTGGACCCCACTGTAGAAAAATTACTATTCATCCTGATTCATATTTTCGCTGCGCTGCGCCGATTAGTAGATTTAATTCTATCAGATTTAGTTTTGGTACTCATTGCCACACATTGGCAACATTTAATTACACTGTGAATCAGTCTCTGAGCCCAACACATTATACACCCCACGCTATGGTTCAACTCTATCAACTATGTATTAAGGAGGTACTCGATGGTCAATATGTAGAGTACAGAAAAATTCTTAAGTGCTGTTGTTAGACCTGAGCAAACACTTTCTCTTGCTCTAAATGTGTCCATGTGTATATATATATATATGGACATATAAGATATTACATTAAAAATATTAGCGGAGTTGAAGACAATAATATCCCTCAGAATTGATGTATCAATAAACAAAGGGACAGAATAAATATTTTTTCTTGCTCTTAGAATATTTAAGCATTTCTCGTAGAGTATATTGTGCTCTATGTTCTAATTCTATGATCAACATTTCAGGTCACCTCCCTAAAAATCTAACTTAGCTTGAATATTTCAAAATGATTTTGTAGACTAGCAAATTATAAAATAGAGATGAATATCTTATTATTAGTTATTGGATGATTATTATTTTTATTTGATAATTTAATTTAATAGCTTATAATAAAAGGTTTATAATAAACCTAAAGATAAAAGTTTTACCATAAAACCCACCTTTGTAGACTTATGTCCAACCGAACAAGCTAAGCAGCACCCCGCATGATTGAGGCCACCTGAAATCACACTGCAGTGTCACCCTCGAACAAATGGTAAGAAAGTTACCAGTAAAAGCCAAAACTAGTTCTAGCCATGTTATAAGTAAAGCAATAATTTTAACATCCAGATAAGAACATAATGACAGGAATGACACTAGCTATTTTGTTTCTCAAAAAAAAAAAAAAAGAAGAGAAATATCACTGTCACTTGTACGAAAAATGTTGGACAGTAAAAGGTTTTGTAGAATTTTGTTGTTCCATCAATCTCATTATCTATCATTTTCTAAAGTTTAAGCTAATATTTAAAAATACATGAGTAATTTTATATTTAACATATTTTTTCACATAAATGTCTCTTTTTTGGATTCTAATTGTGAACTGTCCATCAGAATCAAGATAACAAGATCAAATTACAATTACTTAGTCTTACAAACTTTAATACTATGTTATAAATCATATATCTTAACAATTTAAAATAATGGATAGAAACACATAAATGATTTTAAATCAAACAATAATTAAGTAACATGATTTTTATCAAAAAAAAAAAATTCTTTCAATATTTCTTATATGTGCACCAATACGTAATGTTAATAGTCTAAAACACTTAGTTAGGAATTTTGATCACGATTCACGAGTTTGAAACATAACCCTTAGCACAATGACATGCAGTCTTAAAACGTGGACCTAATTATACATCGGAGAAATTAAATTAAATTACTTATGAACCTTTTCCTCTAGTGATATCTACTCTCCATGTCTAGTTCAAACACATCAAATAGTCATGACTTTTTGGCATGGGTATGTACACAAGAAAGATGATGATCGAATATTGACATTAAAATAAAATGACCACCGTCAAAGAATTGCCTCAGCATGCACCCTCAAAATGCAACAAATAGTGCACTCCTGTTTCACTCAACAAAAAATAATCCTAACACACATTAATGCTACAAGCAAAGCCACAAATGTAGATGCGAGCAAGAGACCCCTGTGTAAGAAGCATCAGAACAGAAGAAATAGTGCCTGGTACAGTACAACACACATTAAAAAAATAAAAACAAAAACAATTAATTTTTGCATATTGTACAGAGAGGATGCATGGAGAACACTACAAGGGAAGAGGTGGCAGAAAAGTGTTCGAGGTTTAAGCCAACCTGAGAGAGGCCTTACCCTCCTCTCGTTTAATATAAAAAGAGTTGCAGAGAAAGGGGAAAGGGGGGGGGTGCAGAGGCAGAGAGAGAGAGAGAGAGAGAGAGAGAGCCACACTGTGTGAGCCACTGTTTGCTTAGCGTCACCGCAAATAAATTATTGCACGGTTTCTTGACCAACCCTTTGGATTGTTCCCCCTATTATATTAGTCCCTAACATCATTTTTGCTTCATCCTTTACTGCGACCCAGCTTTCCATGCATATCATCACATGCACTTGCTTGCCAAAACCCTAGCTAGCTTCCACCCTTTTTCATGTCATCCATGTGTACTCTCTCATCTTTTACCCCCTTTTTTGGGGGTGAGATAGCTTTACTATTTTTGACCATTAATTATTTTTCAACCTTTCTAATGTTCCCACTTACCAAACAAGACCAGAGATGAGTGAATTTAATTTATATCTAGGACATGTGGTAGACACTATATAAATAGTTAAATACTTAATTTGACAAGGGAAAGGGTAACGCTATTTATATAATGCATGTCATGATACTATTTCTATTAAAAACTTATATACATATTTCTCATTTTGCTAATAAGAGGTCTAATACAGTTAATAGCTAATTAGATTATTTAAGTATCTAATAATTATAGATTTAATCTTTTACGGTGTATATAAAAAAAATTATGACCAAAGGTTTATCATCTTAGAAAACTCCTATCTTGAAAGGTTAAACACTACAGTCAACATTGGATACATGAAAAAAAAAAAATCCTCATTTTAGGACATAGTTATTTTGAAGTATCTATTAAATATTGATTGAGAGAAAAATTGAAATCCACTCTCAATTAATGTAAGTTCAAGAAACACCTCAAAGATTTATTTAAAAATATCTTAAAAAGATGATACATACAATATTTCTCATAATCGAAATCAAAACATGGGAACTCCCATTTTACCCAAGGACACAAATGGGTGGAAAGGGGAAAAAAGGGGAGAGTTACCAACTCTGACCATTGTTTCTTGGATCCTTGGCCACACTTGCACACGATATATCAGTACGCTTCAACAGACAGCATGTTACATGGTCAAAGGCAATTTTTTTCTTCGGGGCCTTGCGAGCTTCTATTGTTACTTATCCAGCGATGGATAATTATAGTGTTCCTGAAACTAAGCGCTCAATAGGAGGACTTTTAAGTTAACTATTCCAGCAGCTCCCCTAAAGTATGTTCATGATTGAGTAATGTGAATGACAAGTGACATAAATTCAACACTGGTTCAGGAGAATCTATAGGAGAAATCATGATCATACGTACATATATATGACCAAAAATTAATATAATTAATTAGATAAACTCAAATTGTTCGGCAATCCACTTGAGATGCATATTGAATTAGCCAGTTCAGATACAATTTTCTTGTGATCTACACGTTTGATGTTAAACATTATCATCAGTCATAGTAAATTATAATTGAGCTGAATAACTTTTATCCCTTGAAAATTATTTTATTCATTGGGTTAGCATAATGTCGTATATAATATTTGGAATTATATAACGACAGAAAATCAACTGACCGTACTTTGTTTTCGTTTGAAAAAATTAACAAAATGCAAGCTATCTGATACTGAACCGCTTATATATTGTACTACACACCAATATATTTATATTAAATAAAAAAAACCCTATTTATGCTTAGAAAAATTATAGACGTTCAGATCTTTTTTCTTCAGAAAATAAGTTTTAAAATGGCGTGACATAGATAATAATTTTTGGATAAATGAGTAAGTTCTATCATTACATTTAATTCAACCACCACCACTATATATTATTTATAAAATTTGGTGGCTGCTCTGGTGCCTATGGCAGTCAATGCCAATGGCATTATGCAGTTAATATGCGTAATTAGATGATAGCAATATTAACATTTAAACATAGTGTTAAGTTTGAAATATTTAAAAATAAAGACTCTTAAAAAAAATATTATTTATTTAGA
The DNA here is from genome assembly GCA_031216105.1 of Dalbergia cultrata. NCBI lineage: Eukaryota > Viridiplantae > Streptophyta > Magnoliopsida > Fabales > Fabaceae > Dalbergia > Dalbergia cultrata. Next base: position 18,942,233 of record CM062353.1, on the reverse strand, counting down.
TTTTAAAAGAGTGCATTGAGCTTGTCTACTTATATTTCTACCAAAAGCATATAGGGATCTACTTCCAAGAAAAAAGCAGAAAAACTAAGGGCATGTTTGGTTTGTTGTTTTTAGTTTTCATTTTTTTCAGTTTTTCCTTCACAAAAACTGAAAATTGGAAACAACAAACCAAACAGACCCTGATTTGAGTTTTCAGTTTTCCAGTTTTCCAGAATTTGTGAAGGAAAAATTGAGAATTCTGAAAACTATAAATTCTAATTTTTAGTTTTTTCTTCACAAATTCTAGAAAATTGAAAAAGTGAAAACTCAAATCAAGCAAGTCCTAATTATTTTATGCTTTTTTTTAGGAGCATAAACAAACATACAAAAAATTAAAATTATAGAAATACTTGTTTTAAAAAAATGTCTAAAACAAGTACTTTTTTCCACTTAGAACCTTATCCAAACAAGCTCAATATAGCCTTTTAAAATTTGAATAAATGACATTTTTATATTTTAATAGTCTTTATTTTGTAACATTTTAAATTTAACACTATGTTTAAGTGTTAACATTGCTATTATATGTCTATGTGTGTCAACTACATAGTGTCAAACAAGACACTCAATACAGCCTTTTAAAATTTGAATAAATGATTTTTATCTTTAAGAGTCTTTATTTTATAATATTTTAAATTTAACACTATGTTTAAACGTTAACACAGCTATCATCTGCCTATGCGTTTTAATTGCACACTACTATAGGTACCATAAACATTGACTATTATAGGCATCAGAGCAATCACCATAAAATTTTAGTTATTTTATTGCGTTTGTATAGTATTATCCTTATGTATACTTTACTTTGATAGAAGTGTACGTGTCAAAAGTAGCTTTAGATAAGGATAAAGATATTCGTTACGAAAATTCACAATACAATTCACTAAGAAGATGTATCATTAATTAGAGACACATAGAATATTATGCAGTTGTGTGGTGGAAAGCTAAAACAGACTATGAGAGACATCAACAGTAGTACTTGAACTCCCATGAATACAGCTATTACACTGGTAAACATATAGTGATCTCTTGGTATGAATGTCATCACTGATCGACTATGAAACAACTCGATCAAATCCATCCCACATACAATTAACCTTCATCATTATCATACAAAAAAAAAAAAAAGTGAAAAGCGAGAACGTTTCGACCCTCTCAAATAATGAGCCTATGACCTATTACTATGAAGACGGTCTTTATGAAGTTACGGAATCTCGCTTTGAATACGGGTTTTCTGGAGTGCAACGTTATCATCTGTAAAAGTGATATTTTTGTGTTTAACCGAAATTGATGATATTATAAAACTCATGTGAGGGGAAATATTTAGCAGTGGCTGAGCCAATAACAAAACTAAGGAAGCATGGTTTTCGGTCATAATATCATATTTAGGTTCGAATAATGTTATTTCCTCGGATTAGCTTTATAACTCAGTACTTAAAATAATGCTTGTCAACGAGGTTAGACGCATTTGAGTAAGATTTGGTTCATATATAGCCCAAAGAGGTGTGTGTTCGAATCTGTTGACTATGTGATGGCCATATTAGTGGAGCAATATATAATTCTTTCAGAAAATCCTCGAAGAGGTTGAGGTATAGTTTTCAGACTCGACTTGGCAGTACGATTCGGTCAAGATACTGGATCAGTAAATCATTGGTTCAATCAGTGGGTCAATAATTCAACCAATTGAACACACACACACACACAGATATATATATATATATATATATAATGAAGCTTATTGACAAAGTAGCTAGCCAACCGGATCAGTAAATCATTGGTTCAATCAGTGGGTCAATAATTCAACCAATTGAACACACACACACAGATATATATATATATATATATATATATATAATGAAGCTTATTGACAAAGTAGCTAGCCAACCTAGTGGTATTGGCGTCCATTCTACATTTTGCGATCCACAACTGCTTGGGTTCAAATCCTAGCATTTAGCGTTTTGGAGAATTTTACAAAATTTAATACAAGTAAATATATATTTTATATAAAAACAATGACTTATATTAACAAGAGAGACCACTAGTCCAGTGTACATATGTCATGGGTTCAAATCTGACTTGGTAGGATAACCGGGCTTTCCCTCCTAAATTTTTCCATACCCAAAAAAAAGCACATAATGCCTATAATTATGTCAAAAGTGAAAAAAAAAAATGCATTGCCAATACTCGTTTGATTTTCGGATATTTTCTGTTGTTGGATGGTTTGTAAGTAATTCTCCATGTGCTTGATGAGTTTGTAGACGCACTAGAATGGAATTTTTTTTTCAACAAAAAATAATAATTATGTCAAAAATTACAAATGCATGAGAATGTATCCAACTTGATTGAGGTGGAAATAAAACTTTTATTAAATATTAAAATACTTCTTTATAAGAAAGAGTTATTTGTTCATAACAATTTTAATTTGAAATTATGTGGCAATGATTACTCGAAATGTTCCAAAATTTGTATGAACAAACGAACCTTTTAGTCATGTGAATTATATAGCTGATCATCTTACAATAAAATGATATTAAAATCTGGAAGTCTAATATTATTGTCTTTAATTAACGGGCCCCGTTAAGACTTCGGTATAAGCAAAATCCACATAATATTTACAATACAAAATTCCATTGCGATGTTTTGTGGGGTGAATCATTGTAATCTTTACTTTATTTTAATAGGCTTGGTAGGTAAGATTAGAACAAGGGAATGTAATGAAATGGATGGCTGAATTCTTTCAAAGGCACATAAAAATAGTAATAAATTACTTGTAAGTTTTATAAAAGTTTAAACTTGAATAGAGTTCACGCTACATTTAATAATGAACGAAGCGTAAATTGACATGATATTCTACACAGTTTAAGTTCAAGTAACATGACTCAAAATTGAAAGAGAATGAGGGGATGAGAGATGTGGCTCTGGCGCTGTGCCTCTCAACGTTTTTCCGCTCGATTTCATCCCGTCTTGCTAGTTGCTAGCTATCATGAAGGTATTGTTGGTTTAACCAATGGTTCCTGGACTGTGGTTCATTATGCACATTCTGAACAAAGCTACGTGAGACCTATGTGTTTACATATAATTGGGATCATTTTTTTTTTTTCGTCCAAAATGTCCTACTACTTTGGTGTGATTTATTTCGCACGGTAAACTGGACATTGCTTCAAAAAATTCATTCGATATTGTGTAAAATTATATATTAAAAGTTCTGCAAATCATCATTCTCGTTTTAAAATGAAAATCACGTGATGCAATGCAAGATTATGGTTGCGATCCATAGGTCAACCGCATTAGACCGCAATTGCGGTATACTACATTTTTATATAAATTGACCACAACGTAACTGAAATGTAATTGCATTAGGACCGCAACAGATAGCAGTGGATCGCATCAGATAGCAGTGGATCGCATCAAAGCCGCAATGGGCTCTTTTTCAATTTAAAGATATGTAAAAAATTTACACCATATCAACCGTAATGCGCATTGTGACTGTTGCATTTTTCACAACTGTAACTGTAATCACATCTGTAACCACAACCATAATTTAAAACTATGATCATAATACTATACATCTTGACAAATTTTCTTTACTTACCCCTTTTTACATTAAATAAACAAAACCCCAAAAAGGAATAAACTTTAATTTTTTACGGTGCATATATATTATTTCCAGCCTCAATACCGGGAGGGTAGGAGGAGAGATCTTGGTAATTGGTAGGAAGTTACTACTTCAGATAGTAAAGTAAATTAATGTTTGACTACATGTAATGTATGTTCAAGGCTTATATCACTATCAGCACAACTTTTCACGTGTTAAATATTAATCTACACACTTAAAGTAGGACGGTGGGAGGTTATAAGGGGGATGAAGCACCCCACCATAAGTAATTTCACAGCTCATCAACATTCTTATAATTTCCGCTTCATTATACTATATATTTAAAATATTTTCTATCCAAAATGGCAATTAAAAATTACTTACTCGAATTATGTACCATGATTTTCCCGCAACTACTTAAAATTTGTTACATGTGTACCAATTGCCAAAATCTACCTGACAGTTTGTTTGGACAAAACACTCGGGCTAATTAGTTTCTTATATATAATTAAGTATTAACCCTCCTAATGCAGTTTATTGTATTCCATATCCTTTTATATATATATATATATATATATATAGAGAGAGAGAGAGAGAGAGATACACATACATATCCTCCTTATATTATTTTACCTAGGTTTCAGCTTCAACAAAAACATTTTCTTATTTTGTTAGTGTGTGTGTGCATTGGAATGGAAGAGCAGGGGCAGCAGCATGACCAAAACAGAAGTAGCCCTCCAAGCCATCATCATCCCACCGAGAAGAGCGAGCCGGTGAGGTCAAGGTGGACTCCAAAACCAGAGCAAATCCTCATACTCGAGTCCATCTTCAACAGCGGCATGGTCAACCCTCCCAAAGACGAGACCGTCAGGATAAGGAAGCTTCTAGAGAAGTTCGGCGCCGTCGGCGACGCCAACGTCTTCTACTGGTTCCAGAACCGACGGTCCAGATCTCGCCGCCGCCAGCGCCAGATGCAGCAGGCCACACAACAGCAACAGCAACAGCAGCAGCAGCAATTGCTTCAACTTGGTGGTGGTGCAATTCTGTGTGATCAGGCTCATGGTAGCCATCCTGCACCTGCGGCGGTTTCAGCAACCGTTGGTTTTGGTGGTGGTGGTTCTTGTTCCTCTTCTTTTTGTGATTCTTCTTCATCTCTTGCTTATCTACCTGCTGGTTCGTCTTCTTCTTCTTCGTCTTGTGGTGGTGGCCAAGATCAAGGGGTAGTAGTGGATGGCTTCTTCTCTGTCCCTCCTCAAATGGGGTTCCCTGAAATTGATCACACTTCGCCTGGAACATCGGTTTTGTACCCTCATGTTGCTCCGAATTTGAACTTCCAGCCTGGTAATTAATTGCATGCTTGCGTTAACTCTCAATTTTTTTTTTACTTGAACTAGTTTCTTTGAAGTTGAAAACAGCTCATAATTAAAAAATGATAATATAATTTTATTGATAAAAGCAATAATTTTCATGAGAGACTATGTTGCTAAATCTCTATCTGTTCTACCTTTGTTTTTAGGGAGAAGCAAAAGAAAAAAAATTACCATCAATTTTTTATATTTGATGTCAATATGATATATGGCTATTATATTCTTGTCTAACAGATTTTTTTTTTTTTTTTTGCATAAATTTATCATGAGTGATGGTGTCCTGTGTTGTAGAAATTGTAATTGACGAGTTATTAGTTAAAAGCGTTTTTGTGAGTAAAAGTTGTCTCCTTTTCGGCTGATTAGGTTTCAGGTGGGCTACAGAAGAATAAAGTAGCAATCTTTTTATTGATTTGACAGTTCTGCCTTTGAATTGCATGAGAGTTGTACTTCCCGGAAAAACATGAAGCTACTTTCCGGTTGCAGTTTCTGTTCCTTCCTTTTTATTCCACCACTTCTCTTTTTTGGGTTTCTTCAAAACTTCTGTACAAAGATTTCCAAACCCTAGATTAATTCTTTTTCTCCCTATTCTCGTTTTATTTGTTTGTTTCCCCCTTTTGGAAAATTGTTTACCATTTCACTGTGCATACATCTCTAATAGTAACAGATTAATTTCCAGTTGAAAGGAATCTATAATTGCTATCATGTTCATAATTATATATATTGTTAAGTAATTCACCTATTACTAATGACCTGGTCATCAAAGAATTTGCCATGGAGGCCGTGGCATATATTTCACTAAATAAATGCTATTTTCACGTATGGCTTTGTTTTTCTTTCTTTTTTTACATTTTTAGCTACAGTAACCAGTCAAAAAAAGAAAATTCAGGAATTGAAATCCAAAGTATTTGGTAAAATGGGGCTTAGCTTAGCTTGTTTTGATTTTCATTCTGAAATATTACATTATTCCACATTTTGAGCGATTATGGTTCATGTTCTTTTTTTTGTTGGTTGATTTTGGGATAGGATTTGGGGGAAATAATATTTCAGGATTCATCACAGTGTTTATCAATGGGATTGCAACAGAAGTTCCAAGAGGCCCAATAGACATCAAAACATTGTTTGGCGAAGATCTTATTTTAGTTCATTCCTCTGGAGTGCCAGTTCCCACCAATGAGTTTGGCTTCTTGGTGCAGAGCTTGCACCATGGGGAAAGCTACTTTCTGGTTAGCACACATAGCACATATGCAAATCAATTGCTTCTATTCCCAAAATTGTTGTTATAATTAGTTCTTTTTTTTTCCCCTTGAAAAATTACCTTAGGACCGTTATCTGAAAAATTATATATATAATTAATTATATGTTTGTGAATTATGATTCTTGAATGTTGGTGAATTGCAGGTTCCAAAGCCAACACAGGCATGAACCAATAATCGTAGCATCAAATGGAAGCTTCCTTTAGATGTTTCTCCGATTCCCTTTGCTCTTTTCTTCTTCTCTTTTTTAGCTTTTTCAAATTCCGTATTTCCATATGTGGCTCAAATAATAGAAATGTATTGTGGGATTAAAGAGGTCCTCCATATCTATATCTACCTTAGCAATTATATATACTGTACGTCCTTGTCCTGGTCTTAGTACAAACTTGCTTTTTGAAACTCTATATATGATGAAAGCAAGTTGCGTAATGTATATCTTCTATGTATTTTTCAGTCAGTTCTCTGATGTGCACCTAATGACCTGAATATGGTTTATAATGGAATTAATTAATTTTACTTTTACTTAGAATCGATGGCGTGGGACTGCAACCAATAGCTCAACTAATCATGTATCCTCTTGTTATAAGGTTGTAAAAAGAGTATCAAAGAACTTAATTTAAAGCTTGGTGACTTCTTCTTGCACCCCAAGATGGCGGTGTTAAGTAACGAGTAACATCTATCGTTTCCGCAGTGGAATTTCTTGTGTAATCAACATTAATAACGCATCTCCACAAAAACAATAACATTAAACATCACATGGAAAGATGGGATTGTTGGTTTCACACGTTTATACCCAACAAATTAAACTTTTGGAAATAATAGTTCATAATATGCTATCAGAGCTTTTATAACTAAGTGAGCTAAATTGTTCATCTTTCAAACGTAAAACAGGCATTGACATTAACTAACGTATTAGATATAAAATTATTCATATACCACTATCCAACAATTTAAGTTTTTGGTAAAGATTGTACATGACAATTTAGTTTTTGGTCTAGGTATATTTCAAGTATTTTATGACTTTGTTAAGGAAATAATAAAAATAATAGAAAATAAAATTTTCTTTCCTAATTTTCGGTCTCTCATAAAATTCAAAAACTAAAAAATAGATCAAAAAATATAAAACAAAAAGAGAAAATAAAAATAAAAATAAAATATTTTGCCCACTCACGTAACAAGATTAGTAGCAAGGAAAAAAAATTGAAGAGATCGTAGAAAGAGGGGACAAAGAAGTGGGATGGGGAATTAATTAACAAACAAAAGTGACACAGAATAATTGAGAATTGGTACTTTTGGTTGGAAACATATCTAACTCTCTTTGACTTGTGTTGTCTATCTTTTTCCCATCTATTCCTCTCTCAAGGAGCAAAATAGGGGGAAGACTGATCACACATTTGTTAAAGATCATACTGGCAGCTACTTGTCTCTCTTTTGAGAAGACTATAATTCATTGAATATTCAGTTTCCAAAATTTCTTTTCATTTAAAGATCAATCGCCAGTCTGTCTAGTCAAATCAGTCTACTCATATACTGGAAAGTGATTACACCACGGAATAATTAACTCGGCACTTGACAATTATGATGACAATTTGATGGCATGCATGAGGAATTAGATTTTCAAATCAAGTGTTGTAGACAAAGGAACTAACTAGCTAGTATGCTATAGGAATGTTTCCTGTAGAGCATGTGCGCAGCTTACATTTATTTGCACTTATTAGACTATGAATAGGGATGAAATAGGATTAGAAAAGGGATAAAGTTTGTTTGCAATGGGGGTCGAAAATTGCTTGAGGTTGAAGGGAGTGATTGGAGAAGCAGTGAATTCAGGAGTAGCTATGATCACCTCAGCAATGATATCATACCCCAATAGGCTTTGGAAATACAACTGAGAAATTGAGAGAGCGTATAGAAGTTGTAACTGAAATAATTATACTATGAGATTTAGTTTGATAATAGAATTTTAATTACAAATACTTTGAGATTTATTTTGATGATAAAATTTGAATTATAAGAGTAAAGAAGAGTGCTATATAAGCATATAGCAGAACATAAAGAACAAGATATATAAGAGAGACAAACACCAAACAGGGGAAACCAACTCTAATAACTCCAACTAACTGATTCTAACAAATTATAAGATTTTTTTTCTCTTATCCTATTTTATCCTTATCAAATTGCATATCAATATTGATATAGCTAATTACTATTATGTGTGATTCCATTCACCTAGAGTAAAGAAGTCCTATAGAGTATACTTCTTAGACTCGATCCAATAATTGACTCAGCCAAGGTATTGGATCGCTGGCTGACCAATTGAACTAAATATATATAATTAAATCTCATATACAAATATAATTTAATGCAACTAAATTTAATATATGTATGAAGCATAATAACACAAATGTGAGGCCAACCTAGTGGTAATATAGGCTCTTTCTCACTATCATGACTGGAGTTCGAACTCGTCCCCCCTCCCCCTCCTCCAGTGGGGATGATAACTATGTTATAGAATACCTCTTTAAGATTGTGAGTTTGAATTTTGTGGAGAAGAGATTATAAGCCCTTTCTTCTCTGTCCTTTTATTCAAAATTCAAAATCACAATCATAAGTGAATGTTTATTCATTTAAAATGAAACCAAAAGGATATCTTATAACAAAATTTATTTGGACATATTAAATGTATGCATAATTATTCAAATAATGAAGAATTTGCCTATGGCTTTTCTTATTTCAAATGAAAAATAAATTTAAATAAGGACATATGGTGATTAATTCATGTAAAACACGTTTTGTACCCAACCTAAATCTTTTGAATTTATATATGTTCTATTTCTCATGTATCTCTGTTTATAATTCGGAGCACGTCTATCGTCACAATCAAGTAAACGAACTTCTATGATATAATCGACCTATTCAATAATCTTATTCATTCCAAATGGCAATGGAAAGATTATAATATGTCATATATATCAATTAAAAATTACCAAACATCTTTTGTGACACCACCAATTACCAAACATCTTTTTGTAACACCAATCGGGAAATCTATATATTATTGTTATATATAGCAAGGCTACACTGTCCTTAGATTTTGGCAAGAAAAAATGAACTTCAGCAGCCTTCTAAGACAACTAGCTAGCTTGATATATGGGCATGCTCCGTGCAGTTAAATGCATAGAAGAACGGTTTGCTATATATGAAACTCTTAAAACTAGTTTAAGATTTTGATGAAAGTGCATGGCCAATACGTGGATTTTTCACTGGAATAACTATGCAACTTGGTGCCCACACCGACCAATATAACCAATGCAAATCAGACGGATGTTTTGTGATAAATGTCTTGGATTCTTTACAAGATTTAAATAATCTCAGAACATTAGGGGGCACACCAACTTAGAAAAATCATGTGAGATATGTAAGTTCTATTGGTTGGCATGTCCTATTAAATTATGCACTTGCATCCCTATGTCCGATTAAGTGTTCCAGGTAGATGACATGCTTTGAGGTGATTATTTTAAGGGTGTTTAGGATTATAGATTTTGCTGACCAGTAAACAGGTTAGTCATCCAGGTCGCGGGAATTCCAATGTGCACGTATGGGATTTTTTTAATGGAGCTCATGATTAATTTGAAGGGCTTAATATGTTGTGATTGTGAAAGATTTAGTTATTCTCTGAACTTCCAGGTTGGATTACTTTGTTGCTATGTGAAGTTTGTGGATTTGATGGCAGCACCCTCCTTTTTTTATTCCCAAAATTTTCTGAACTAACGTAATTTTAAGATTTATGTAGATTTGGTTGTAGGGTATAATGTTTGATGCAGTGTCTTGCGTTTCTTAATTTTCAATTTCATCCTTATTAAATATAATTCAATCTATGACTTTAACTTTAAAAAGAAATTCTTTTTCGTCCAAAAGAATTGTTTTTTCTCTTTAAAATTAACAGAGGACATCAATAATTTAAAAAATATTGGTTGGAATAATCTAACTTGAATTTATATAAGTGGTGATTTAACCAATTCAACCCGTCATTTTAATGGGGTCGAGCCAGTGTTAGCTTGTAGCTTCTTACTTGCTTTTACAAGTCTATAACTATCAAGTATTCCACACTGCAAGCAAAGATGCACTCTTCTCTCCGTTTTTTTTACTTTTTCAAGCAAATGTTTTTGTTTAGTGAGATAACAAGTTTTTTCTTAGTTTGCTCTAGTTAATCATTTTTAACAATACTCTCATTTAATTAAAGGAGCACAAGGGCAAATTCAGGGGTAGATCTATTCATAATATATTGGGAGCTCATGCATCCATTAAACTAAAGTTTGAAAACTTTTTGAGGTACATAAGCATATGTATAATTTGTCCTTGTCATTTTATTAAATTTGCCTCTATATTAAGATGAAAATTATGTTAAACTTCTTATTATGTATACATATCATCTTTGTCTTTATTGTCTACAATTTCTGGATCCATAGGGCAATAAATAATTTCTGTAAAAGAATTACTTATCCATAATTTAAACTCACATCTTATCCTTAATAAATCAAAGTTTCATTTACGTCAATGATAACGCCTTGTTGTACTCAGCCTTAAGTTCCCTACTAGTATACTTGTGTTTTTGTCTTAACCCTACTGACAATTTTATAAGCTTTTTGCCCTTATTTTTGTTTCTATGTCGTCTCTATGAGGGCGATGGCATTGTTCATAATCTTATTTGAGTTCCTAACATGGGAACCGCACTAAGTCCCCAAGCTCAATGCATATCATTTGGTGGGTCGCTACATAGTGAGAGCTTACTTATTTATTCGGCGTTGCTTTTTTCATTCTTGTTGATAGCGCTTGGTTCACCCCTACCTCTCCATTTGATGATGATGTGTTGATCATGAGTGTCCTCCACCCTTCCTTATAAGGGACAAGACAATGGTTATATGTGGCACACTTCGATACATCTAATCATACCAATTACGTCCCGTTGTTGATCTCATTGGGCTCATGTACCTCATCTGAGGAATCCCTCACATGCATTCATCCCATGGCTCATCTCCCTTTGCGGAGGGCGGCCATAGGGACAACCATGGTCGAGGTGAGCACATTGTTTAGCCTTGCATATGTGGCCATCCACATAAGGGGCACTTACATGATTCCCCCGAGTGTGGACGGGTGGCTCCCTCCTAATTAGGGGTGGGAACAGGCCAGGCCAGACCATGTCACGCCCTAAACAAGCTAGACTTGTAATAAGAACACTGAGCCTGAACCTGTCCTGTTACCTATTATAAGCTTTATTTTTAGCCTGGCCTGGCCTGAAGCCTACTTATAAAGCCTATTTTTAAAAACCCTGAACTCTTGAAGAACAACCCCTTTTCAATTCCCCAAAAGGGAGAATACTCCATTGTTAAACAAACCAAAACAAATCACAGTTAACAAAATACACACATATGAACAATACACAAATGCTAAAGACACATAATACTCATCATCACAATACACAACCAAAAATGTGAAATTGAGCTATGAGGGAAAAAACAAACAAGAACATATATCAATTTCATCAGCGTAAACTTGTTCAAACAACCAATTGCGTATTAGAACTAACGTTCGCATTGTGAGTTTCTACAAAAATGGCATCGATTCAAAACCAAATCGAATGAGACGCAACAGAAGGAAAGCAAAGAGGTTGCAACAACAACACTAATCCAACGATCTATGTGAATCCTACCGCATTATGAATCAGGAATAGGAATTAAGCATCGGATCTGGAACGGAACATAGTGATCCACAACCACCACACAATACCAATAGAAGAAAAGAAATTTCTAGAATTTTGCAATAAAAGAGCAGATCGAAAATGAATGTGTGTGAGAAAGATAGAAAGAGAGAGAGAGAAAAGCATGGAAGAGTAATGAATGTTGCATTCGTCGTCGTGGTCATCGTCCTTCATGACGAGGGGCTGAGCCATGAATCTACACGGTCACAGAACAAGGGGCTTCACAATCATGGTCACGGTAGAGCACAGATATGATCTACACGATGGGTCACGGTAAAGGGTAGATCTAGGGTTATTGTGTGATAAGGTGGCTATGCCGAGGAGTGGGTGGGCGACAATCGACGAATGAGGGACAGCGGAGGGCAAATCTGGGTTGGCGGCCATGGCGCGACAGACGATATGGGTGAGTGTGACTGTGTGAGGCACTGTGAAGGAGAAGCTTCTAAAATTGCAAATGTGTTAATTGTGAATCAAATCTAAGAGTGAGATCGTGTTTTGATCTCTCAATAGTAATTTTAAAATTATTTAATTAGTTTAGTTTTGAAAACTAATATAAACATATTGGATAGGTTATATATTACCAAACAAATAAGTTAGTGTAGTGATTTATACTCTTTATAAAATACTGAGGACTTGGGTTCAAATCTTACACACCACTATATATAATTTTACATATAATCTAGTATATATACAAACAGGCCGGCTTATCAGACCTAATAAGCTTCTTAAACAACCTAGGCCTAGCCTCCTTAACTAAACAGGCTTTTTGGAAAGTTTAAACCTAGCTTAAATAAGTAGGCCGCATGCCCTTGGCAAGCCGTTTGGCCTATTCCCATCCCTACTCCTGACCCCTAGCATTTGACACAATTGATGTTCTTTGCAGAGCGTGGAAAGCTTTCTTGGACGTAGCTTCCATTTTGTGTAGTTGTTTTAGGAGTTATCATATACTCTTTTGCATGCCAGTAGTTTAGGATTTCGGGGTGTAACTAAGTGACTATTAGTTTTACGATGAGTCAGATTACTGTATGTTGGCTAGCCTGCTACCTGACTTTAGTTTATGTTTTATGTGAACTTCTATTTTATATATATATTTCGGACATGTGTAATTTCCCTATTATGCCATATGTGCAAGGCTTGTAAGAAACTGCTCACATTTTCATTATATTATATTTCAAGGAAACAGGTTAAGTTTGAAACAAAAAGAGTAACACCTAATAAAAGCCATAATATAAAGTGACTTAGCATATTGGTTATTTATTTAGGGTGTTACGTTTGGCATTCGTTTTGGTGGCAATTTGATTACTTGGTCCTCTAAGAAGCAGGCTGTACTGTCGCAATCTATCACTAGCACTGAGGCATAGTATAGAAGCTTGGCAGCCACTATATCTGATCTAATGTGGTTGAAATTAAATCCTTGCTATCTGAGCTTCATCTTCCACTTTCTCTTGTTCCTTCTATCTATTGTTACATCCTAAGTGTTGTCATGTTCACTACCAACCCCATCTCCATAGCAAATCCAAATATTTCGAGCTTGACCTTCATTTTGTAAGGGGGCAAGTCATGCAAAAAGCCATCTCTGTTAGCCATATTCCTTCACATGAACATACAGCTAATGTGCTCACCAAAACTGTTTCTTCTTTTCATTTTCCATTTCTTCCTTTCTCTCTTTTTTCTATCTCTAGCGCTCTTTTTTCTTCCTTTCTCTTTTTTCCATATTCATTCATTTCTCAGTGCATATTGTCGATTTGTGGTTGGTGATTGTCTCACTATACTGAATTAGCGTTACTAAGAATTAAGAGAGTTGATCTACTACCTAAGGAGGTATCCTCCTTATTTTAGCTATTCAGGCTTAGGCCCTGAGCAGATATTTATATAAGTTAATTCATATGTGTGTGTGTGTGTATATATTTGGAGGAGAAGTTAATCAAGTTTTTGGAGCAGGTATTTAAACGCATGTTGCAAATGTGAGTCCTGCACTTAGAAGAACAAAACAACTTTCTTTTATTTTTCGGTCCAGAGGAAAAAAACTCCTTTTTTTATTTTTTGGGTACAGAGGAGCAAAACACGCTATCATAGGCAACAAGTCGAAAAGTACAACTGAGACAAGCCCAATAATGGCCTGATGAAAGGAACAACACACACACACACACACACAAAGACAACAAAAACAAAACAAAACACCAAAAAAAAAAAGAATTTGATTTTATTATAATTCTTTTAACAGTTTCAATATATTTTTGTCCCTACAAATATATATTATTTTGGTCTTAGTCATTCTAAACTTTTTTTTTTTTGGGGCCTTTATAGTGCCTCTTTTTTGCAATATTATGTTTTTGGATCTCGAGCTCTAAATTTAGGTTCTTACAAATAATTTAAAATTTAATCCTTATTAATGCTGAAAATTTTATCTTTTGTCCTTATAAATACCTTTAAATTTGTCCTCAGGTCCTTAAAACATCACACTTGATAATGCAGACTAACAGTAGGGACAACAAAACTCATTCAAGTAATTTTTTACCCCCGAACCAAATATACTTGAAAACAGTTTTAGATAGACTGAAACCAAAACAATTATTTTTTTCATCACGTAAACACTACTTTAAAATTGACATCCCAAAGTGGTCCTGATAATGGTCCAAAGTCCAAACCATATTTTTGTCTCTCAATTTCAAATTCATATCCCTGTATCTGTCAACTAATTAAAAGAACAAGGCCGCCCGTGCCTAAAAAAGGAACAGGGCCACCCGTGGCAAAGGTAAAACACCAGCGCTTGCCAATGCATGGGCAATGGAGTACGTCTTCTCTTCATGCATGGTTGAAATTTTGGTTCGATTATTAGTCTTCTAGTTTCCTTTAAGTTTTCTTCTTAAGCATTCGATGAATACAAGGCATGCCTTAACTTTGGATAAAGTTAAGTCTTTCTCTAAAATTAAAATTTTCTTCATAAAAGATTGATAAATTTTAACCCTTAAATTTAGGATTTTCATCCGATGTCCTTTTATATTGTGCAGTTATCATTTAATCATGAATTATATAAATTTTTAATAATTTGAGTCAGTGAGACATGTATTTCATTTTTAGTATAAACAACTAAAAATACCTTCAAATTTTATAGGTATGGCAGAAAAATCCCCTTTTCTTCATGCTATATTAATTAATTAACTATTAAATTGAACATAATGAAAGGTACCTAAAAATATATTTGGGTTACCTCAATACATGCCGACATGAAAATTGACACATAACAATCACAAGTAACTCTAACACCACCTTTTTAAGAATTGAAAACTACGTCAGGTTGGGTTTCCATTCCCCCACCAGACTTTTGGCGCATAGGATGCCTAACCCCTGTTTGGTTAATAATTTCAAACCATGGTTCGGTCTTATTAAAAAGTAAACTTTTCTTAATATATACAAAAAATACACATTGTACAATAAAATTATGTATAATCATTATATGATTCATTTTAGGTATATGCATGACATCTACATGATGCACACGTTTAACCGGTGAGATTAAGAATTATAATCTTCACCCAATTGTCAGCTCAACAACTTATTAGATGGAAATATATAACTATTATAATCCAACACTTGATAGTGTTAGCCAAAATAAATCCAACCATTAACTAGTTACAAGGACGTTGAGAAAGAATTAATTGAACCAAATAGATACAGAACAATTGCCGGTGGACATGTCAAATTATATGGTCAAAGAGCCAACACCAAAAGACAGCCAAAAGGAAAAGCACCAAACCCAATGGCACAATATGCAGCATTGAGAAAAGTCATTCAAAACACAGGCCAGGATGTGGTGGTGGTGATTTCATGGAAAGAGCACTCACAAAGTCAAGAAACATTTGGCTTTCTGATTAAACAAAATGCCAAAATAAGTAACAGAGGATGATAACAATGCGCTTGTGCTGCATTCTGCCGTTGTTGCAGGATCAGTCTAAAACCATTAGTTTGAAAAATAAAAAATAAAATAAAATTATTATAACTTTTGAATCCCACAACTACTCATGAGTCATACTCATAAGATCATAACAAACACACACTCTCTTCTCTCTCCCCTGTCTACTTACTACATTTTTTTTTCTTTTCCTTTTCCATTTCTTGCCTCTATTCATTGCACTTTTTACTTTAGTTACCTTTAGCCTTTTATGGAACTAACTGTACACAAGGGGAATGCAAATAGGACCCTACTACTGCAGACCCCATTTTTTCCCTGCATCACAAACCAAACACCCCTGACTACCCTCACTTTCCTAACCCTCGCCTCTTAGTCCTGTTTCCTCCTCAGCCTTTTGTTTCTTTCAGTGAAAGATTTGTTATCGAAACAATTCAGCAGCTATGCAGCTCCTACCCCAAGAAAATCAATGAATGGCATATTGTTAATCTTATTATTTTCACCCAGGTTTTCACTTTCCCCATAAATTGAGAGGTTGGACCTATTCGTGGCGACTGACTCGGACACTGAAACTTCAGAGTTTGAATCTGAAAGATTGGATTGGTCCACACTCATGAGCTTATTTCCCACGGGTGCAGGCTCACGTGTGCCATTGCAAGCACCAGAAAACTTGTCAAAACCCACATCCACCCTTGCTACCACACTCTTTTCAGATACACCTGAAATCCCACAACACAACTTTTAAGATGTAGTAAATAACAATTGAGCCAACACCTTGAGCACCAGATGAATCTGACTCATGCCCATTAATAAAATGTCATTTTAAGTAAACTCATAACTTTCACTTTCAAATAAAATGTTTATTATTGGACATGTAGCAAATTCAATTGGTGAAAACTGCCTCTGTTCTATAATATTTGCTGTTTTGTACAAACTGGTACATCGAAAGTTCAATATATTACCCATTTGTCCAAAACAACAAATATTATCAACAAGACCAATACTATGGAACAGAGGGAGTAATATAAAATTTAAGGCCCATAATTTAATAGGCCAAATGGGGGAGGAACAAGCATACCTATTAGTGATCCATTGCCTTGGGGATGTTGAACAGGACTCAGATTACGAAAAAGCCTAGGGGTTAGTCTTGCTGAGGGAGTGAG
Organism: Dalbergia cultrata; assembly: GCA_031216105.1. Classification (NCBI taxonomy): domain Eukaryota; kingdom Viridiplantae; phylum Streptophyta; class Magnoliopsida; order Fabales; family Fabaceae; genus Dalbergia; species Dalbergia cultrata. The sequence goes on along the minus strand of CM062353.1, from coordinate 18,925,154 downwards.
GGAGAGATTAGTGCAAGTTGAGGCAGATTCATCTGAGATGGTTAACTGATCACTTGCTGCATTGTTTGATAGAGTCAGTTTTAAGCCCTTTGGAAGGCTTTCAGCGTTAGCAGGAGCAGGAGCAGGCTTTCTCCTTCTATACATGCTTGACTGCTCCCTGTGCTTCCTAGCCATGACCACATGCCAATGGTTCTTCACTGCATTATCTGTCCTCCCAGGAAAGAGCCTAGCAATCATGGCCCATTTGTTACCATACAATTTATGTGCAGCCAAGAGCCTCTCCTCTTCTTCATCAGAGAATGCCCTTCTGTTAATCCTAGGATCTAGCTGATTAAACCACCTCAATCTACAACTTTTGCCTGCAATTACAATGGATAAAAAAAACAACAACAAAATCCATTAAGGGTGGTTAAATTCTTCCCAAACACAGGCATTAGTAAAGTATCTATCTTGACTAGTCTTGTTACAAACTCAAAATAATCAACCCAAAAAAATAAATACTAAAAAAAATTAAACTTTAAAGCAAGTTTACCCCCTCCCCCCAAATATCCAGTTTTTGACATTTTTTAAGACATGGGGGTGTGGATTACCTGATCTTCCTTTGAGATGTTCTGCAATCAAGTTCCAGTTTTGAGGGCCATATTGGGCAACAAGTGCCTTAAGTTCTGCATCTTCAGCTGGTCTCCAGTGACCTCTAGCACACAGCTTAGCATGCCCAATTTTCCCTCCTGCAGTAACGGGGCCCTTAGCTTCTTCTATTTCTTCTACTTCCTCACCAAGTTTCAGAGACAAGCTCTTGTTCTCAGCCCCAAAGCACTCATCCCCTTCATCATTTGTTCTCTTTGTTCCCCTCCACTCTTGATGGGGCTGGAACACTACCGAGGGGCTCAGAATCTGAAACCCCATCATCATCATCTCAGGCTTAATACCACCCTCTACTACACCACCAGCATGATCCACAACCCCTACAGAGTTAGCAAGAGGAAGAGGAACTGAAGGGGGAAACCTCATCATCTCTCCTCCATTAATGAAAACATCACCATCATTGTTGAAGTACTCAGAACTCATGGGGACTTTTAAAGGAAGAAATAAAAGGGCCCAGAAAAATCCAGAGGTAAAAAACAAAACTTTAGAGGAACAAAATGTTCAAACTTCGAAACCAGCAAATGGATTTTAAACACAATGCCAGAAGAGAACAAGGGAAAGCATGCAAATATTGTTATGATGCAGAACAGTTTCTTTATCTGATTAAGTTAGATGAAAGACATAAACAGAAGGGTGTGAAGAATCAGGAGAGTGGTAGTAGTCGAGGAGTTAATAGCATTGTGTTTTGTATATCCCTCCTCTCTCTTTTACCCATTGAGTGAGACTGAATCACAGAAGGGGAGAGAGAGAGAGAGAGAGAATAAAGAAATGAAGGAAGGGGTAGAGTATAGGCGTTGAATGGAGGGAGGGTGGGTTGAGTTACTTACAAGAATGAGAAGAAACACCAACGTTTTAAAGAAGATGAATGAGATTTTTGTGTAAGCATGGAAGAGAGAGAAAAGAGCATTTTTTAGAGCAATAACAAAAAGGTGTAGAAAGAGGCTAGCCCACACGATTCTGTTCACTGATTATTTTTCCCTCCCTCCCCCCCTCTCTCTCTCTCTGTATGATGAACAAAGGAAATGAGATCAGGGGGGTCCTTATTTTGAGACTGATCCCGCAGTGTTTCTCTCTATCTCTCTGTAAAAAGATGGAGAAATAATCTATACTATATAAAGTGACTGGAAAAAAATTACTTGAAATAATAATTAAATTACATCTTTTAAAATGGAAATGTAAATTTAAATATAATAAAAAAATTTTATTAAAAAAATTATATAACCTTTTTATCTTTAAAGGTAAATAGTTATTAGTTTGTAAATGATTTAAATATAGAAAATATATCAAATTAATTATACAATATTTGTTAAACATATGGATACATAGTTAAATCATGATACAGTTATACCAAATAAGATGATGCATGAATAAGTTTGTGATTAATTTCAATATAATGAAATAGTCATCTAATAATTATATATTTCCTATTTATAAGATTTTTTAAGGCAATGAGTTAGTGATGCATGATTGAATGCATGTTTGTTTAACAATTTTTCACATAAATAATATATATAAATTCAATAAATTTTTATAAAGTATAAATTTTATTGATTTAATTGGAAAATTGTTATGATAATTATGAAGTTTAATTTTTATGTACAAATTTTATACTGTTATCCAATTAAATCTCTCTATTTTAATAATATTTTGAGTTGTGAGAATAAACGTTAACCATATTTACTGATATGATATTATATAATTGAATAACTACATAATTTTTTTCACTTTCAATATATTAAAATTAAAATTTTAATTATATTAATTATTTATATTAATTCTAAGTACATATAAATAAAAAGGATTAAATAATACTTATTTGTATACAAAAATATAAATAATTTTATTTTAATATACAAATTTATAAACATGATATCATACGACAACACCTTAATCTGAAGCATACGGAGCACTCCTATTATTTTATATAGTTTTATTAAACACTCTGAGGGTGGACGGGGTATCAGTTTTCCCTTTCCCTGTCTAGAAAAGTCCACAATATGCAGTGCATGCAGTTCGAGAACCCGCTCGTGTGGCTCCTCACTAAACAAATGCTTGGTTTCGGGGAGTTTGTGTCTTTTTTTCGTCCCTGGTAATGCTTATGCACACACACACCCCTCTTCTCTCGGGTTTTGGGCAAAAAACCAGAATCTGTTTGTCTGTTTCTGAACCCTTTTGCTTTTTCAAAGGAAACGGAAAATATATGAATTGAAAGCCAACCAACAGAGTTAAAATCATCAATCTCACCACCTGCCCTTCACGTCTTTCAACAAATCCATTTTACATCCTCATCCACCTTTCTTTCTTTTCTCTTTTAAATTGTTTTATTTATATTTTATAAATATAAAATATATTATTTATATTCATAAAATATAAAATATTATATTAATTTATATTTCATCTATTATTAGATGAGATATAAATTTAATTTGATATTCTATGAATATAAATATTTTTTATTCTTTTTTTTTCCTCTTATTAGTTCTTTGAGATTATTTTTTCAAAAAGATGGGAAAAATGTTTAATAAAAAGAAACAGTAAACATGAAAATATATTTTCTTTGAGATTGTTTAATTACCGTGTTGATTCACTAGTTAAAATATATTTTTAAAATTTTTTAAGTGGTATTTTTAATTTTCATCTTTGCATATAATAGAGAGTTTTCAATAACTTTTAAAAATATAAAAATTTGAATTACCAATAATAAATAATACGAATATTTTATATACAATTTTTTTATATTTAAATATGATTCCATTAATTATAAGCTAAAACATTTAAAGATGAATGTGAGCTAAAACATATTTTAGCTATCAGTGTATATAATCAAGGCACCAGATTTAAATTATTGGCAAAAAGCACCAAAACTTTTTAAATAAAAAAAATTGAGAATTCTCACGGTCTACGCCCTAAACATAAACTATTTTTTGTTTATAAATTTTTTTGGAAGAATTACATATGAACAAAACTCATTTTCACTATAACAATACAAGATATTTCATTCGACCAATTGAACAGATCATGTGCCTAGCTATGTGCATTAAAAAAAAGGGGAAGGATGTATAAAGAAAAAATATCATGCGCCTGTGGAATATAATTTCTGACCAAAGTATTTAATCGTCTTAAGCTTTATAATTTAATTCCGTCAATTGAGACTTAATTTTAAAATGTGCCTCTGTACTATAGAAAACTGTATTCCACTACAATAACATTATATATATAACTCCATTCATGAGTTGGGCCACTAATAGATATATATCAATAAAATTCAAGTCATGCACGTTACATATATTCTTCTTGTAGGAAATCCAAGCTAGCTGCATGCACACGAAGGGCTGGGGGATATGTAAGCATTACAACAAGGGATGCTACATGCTTAATCATACAAATTAAGTTAATAACAAACATAAAAGAAAGAATCTTATGGCATCAACACTTAGACTATAGCTTAATTAACCAAACCTCATGATATCCGTCGATCCATTCTCTTTTCGTAAGAGATAATCAGTTTTATAAGTTGTTAATTAATCTGTTGCCCCTTTTCTCATTCCAAACTACTTTTCTTTTGAGTAAAAAAGAAAAGTTGATTCAATAATTAACGCCTTTAATTTGTTTATTTTAACAAATCCGACCACCTGCTCCTTCCTTCTTGCTTTTTTCTTTTTTCGCTTTTAAGTTTCGCACGTGATTTAGTAAATGTTTTCTAAACCTATAAATTAGACATCGCTGTAGTTAAACACTGAAAATTGAAGTATAAATAAATAATTTTTCAATTTCATTTCTAGTCAAAGTGATAGATGTGGTAAAAATAACTAATAATTATATATATATATATATATATATATATCCTTTTATTGAATTTATCAGTAAAATAACTGAAATTCTTGCTTAGTTTTGTGTGATTTCCCAATTATATATAATTATTGTTTGAAAAACCAGTGCCTAGATAATACTACTATAATACTCAGCATAAACTGTACTAATTTGGGGAACATACTTTGTTTTCCATTTCGGGTTAAATTAAAATAGAACAGGTAACTTTACTGATTCAATAGTGCACACGAGAATAGATCAGTCATCAGTCGTCAGTTACATTTGATGATTTGATGAGATGAACAAACAGAGAGAGAGAGAGAGAGAGAGAGAGAGGACGAAGAAGAAGAAGAAGATCAGGATGGGGCAGCAGCACCTCACCAAATGCATGAGGCTCAAAAAGACAGAGTCACACAGGTCTGGTTCAAAGGATAAAAAAAAATGTTGGCTTTTTTTTTTTCTTTTCGGAGGTAAAAAGAAAATAAGAGTAGTAATAATAATAAAAACAACGTTAACGTACGCAATGATGTGTTTTTACTTGTTTGACTGTGGAAGAGATCATTGCAGCTTCTGTGGGAGACACCAACACCATATGTTTCCTCTTCTTCGCTTCGCTTTGCTTGCTTGTTAGAAAACGTACGTTTCCGCATTGGCATTTTGCATAGCCTCACACGCATTTCTTGTTTTTGCGTTCTGTTTGGCTGACCCATGTCCCAACCCTATCACCTTAAGATTCCTTCCATTTCCTTGCAAATGACCAAATTATCACACGTGACATGTCACTCATTTCCTACGATTAAGCCCCTAGCTAGCTTCATCAACGCCCCAGCCCCACCACCAGACGCTACATAAATATGGATAGATAGAGAGATTTAATTTTCATGAACAAAAAGTATTCGATCACCAATCATCAGCGTGTTTGGAAACACGGTAGAGACCTCAAAATCGATGTTAGCGCTCTAGAATTTATTTTGTGTGTTTTTTTAACTTGTTTGGTTTCATTGTCTGAATCCAATTTCAAAATCAATTCTAGCTCCAAAACTGATTATAGTAAAAGTGAGATAATGTTACTTCTAGATTTTCACTTTAGTAATGTTTATTAAATTATTTTTCAGATCAAATTATTAAACATATATCATTTTATTACAAAATCAATTGTACAAATACATAACTAAACACACGCTAAATTAATAAAAATTGTTGACTATTATCTGACTTAAAATTCTCATATATAATAATAAATGATCATTTTTTGGAACATTGTTTAAACCTTTTTTATACTTTCAAATATATATATATATATATATATATATATGATTTTTAGTTTGAACGATTGTAATTTTATAAATTTCAAACACACGATTCATTGTTAGCATAAATAATTAAGAGAGAAGTACAGTCTTAAATTTTATAAAAATATTAAAAAAAATCTAATATATATACACACACACGACGTTACTAACGTTAAATCATCACGTACGTCCTTTCGGTGTGAACTTAATACGTACAACATACATCTTCCGACTGCCAAGATTCAGTTTTGACTTGTCGTTTGCTTTAATTTGTACCGCTCATTGTGAGACTCTTGCCAGTGATAAATAAGTTCTATATTATCGCTGAGAACTTTAGGTAGTTCTATAATCAAGGCAAAATGTCCTTTTTACATCAAATTTAAGAGTTTAATTTGTATATCACATTAGACAAGCAAATGATTAATAATAGCTAGCATATTCAAAATAATAATCAATTATCATTTGACGATAGCTACTATATGTATGTAAATATTCAAAATAAATACACACACTCATATATATATATATATATTTCGTCACATACCTATTACTTAAAAAATCATGTAAATAAGCTGATTTAATTGAATAATAGTATATCTTTACTAATTTAATTGAACATTAACAAGAAATTAAATAGTAATATAAAATATTTTTAAAATTTAATTTTTATGTAATGATAATAGAAATTTTTTTAATATTATTATTAATCATATATTATTATATTAATAAAAATAATTAAATCTAATACTATAATTTTAAAAATCATACACATGATTTGATTGGATGTAAACTCATGTTTTTATTTTAAACTTATTGGATTAAAGTTAAGTTACAAAATATCGCGAATCAGACCATACGTGAATAGCGAAATTATATAACTACATATTTCGAGAATTGTGCAAAATGAGTAGTAGAGTTACAGCTTACAGGTAATCATGAAAGAATTGATCTTCTACGACCAAAAGCCAAAAAGAGTAATTGGGATACAAAGCTAAATTAAAGAGGCTCAGTTAATAAGATACTAATTGATGGAAGTGACTTGTTAAGTGCATTTTGATGATGATTACATTCAGTGGAAAGAAGCAGAGTGAAAAAGAAAGTTGGGAAGGTGATATAACAGAGAAAAAGATCATATCAGAAAAAGATAGCCTGAAAGAAAGATCTCGTTTTCATTGGCCCGAATCTCAGAAGCAGAAGAGAGAGAACGAAAGGGTGAGGGGAATCCAGTTCCAGTTCAGAGTCCACCATCCACAAAGACCAAAAACAAAGTTTTTACCGTTACCCTTTTGAACTAATATCATCCCAAGGAAAAAAGAATGGAAAAATAAAATAAAATAAGTGCTAAAAGCAGAAATGGACAAATGAGGAAACGCAAAGAGGGTTAGGTTTGGTTTGGTTTCGTTTGCAGAGCGCACACGCGTGTGAGGGATCAGATTCAGATGGAAGGAAAAGAAAAAGAAATTAATGCTTCTGGCAGGGAACGGTTTCGGTTTCCAGTAATGAGTAACGGAACCCCGAGAGCACAGAGGGAGAGAGAGTACAAAAGTGTTTTCATTCGGGAGATTAATTGATTTTTTTGAGCAAATAGTGGGTCATTTTTTTCGGGCAGGTAAAATTTGACATGATATGAGTTAATTTAGCTAATTACATGGTTATAGTGTATGAAATCTCGTCAATGGCAGAATTTTATGAAATCTCGCCAATGGTAAGATTTCACTAGTAAAATATTACTTTTTAATTCAAAATTTGCCGACGACAAGATTTGGATAATAAAAATATTAGTTTTTTAAACCAAATCTCGCCAATGGCAAGATTTGAAAAACGAAAAATATTATTTTTTAAATCAAATCTTGCCAATGGCGAGATTTGCACATCATATTTATGTAAATTTCTGCACAATCTCATACATGAGGAATTATTAAATTGACACACCATATCAAAAATAAAAAAACCGCAAATGGTCCATGTAGTTTCTGTGAAAATTTTATAAGATAATTTAATTTTTTAATATTTGAAATTAAATTTATGATTTATTAAGATTTTAATAATATTTTATTCTTTAAATATTAATATAATTGTATATGAACTTGCTAACAGAAAAGTAAATAATACATATATTATCTGAAGTATAATAAAATTTAAAATAAATTAAATAATTAAAATTTATAAATTGAGTCATTTAAATCTTTATTAAAACTCATAGAATGACTCATTTTGTGTAATGTTATATACAAAAATGAGTGCACTATGTTCCAAAACAACATTATTTTATTTGCATCCATCGTTTAAATTGCATGCTATCATCGTATTGTGCCACGAGTATAAGTCTACTAATGGAAAATTAATTGAGGGATAATGTGTCCATCATTTTCAATTTTGAGGGAACACGAAATTAATTTATTTTCTTGGGGACAAAATAGTCTGTCGTAGAAATCTTGAAAGATCAAATAGAGCATTCATTCATGTTTTTTCTTTCAATTTCTTTTGTAAGGTTTCATTTGTGTGACACCAAATATTTATCATATAAAAGAGTTTTATATTATTGTCATCTGATCACATATTTTTATTGATATGACTTTAAAGGTGATAGATAGTTGAGTCAACATTTTTATTGGTATGACAATATTAATTGAATATTTATATAAAAGTTTTATATTATCATACATATAAATTAGAACTTGAATCCTATTTTTGTCCTACAAATTCTTTGGTCAATTACATGTGGGACGAGTTGTAATATGTTTAGGGTTGTAAAGAATTCTACAATATTATTAGATTACATGCCATTATATATCAGCTTTTTGAAATAATAAATGTGAAAGTCAAGTAAAGATGATAAAGAAAATCTTACTCCATAAACAAACATATCCCAAAGGTTAACTGTACTTGCAATGGTGATAGATACAGAGATGACATTTATCTCTAAGGAAGGGGGACTCATCTCTATTTATTTAGTATAATTTGTTCGAATAAGGTGAGAAAATGAGTAGAAAGAAAGCATAAGGAGAGAAAATGAAAAGAAAAAAATATTTTTGTCTTTTGTTCTTTTTCTTATTGAATAGAAAAAAGAGAAAAAAAAATAATTATAAGCGAATGACTTTTTCATCATTTTATGGTAGAATGAAAATGGTACAAACATAAAATGGTAATTTATGATACAATAAATACATTTTTTTTTCTTTTTTTTCCTTCTCATTTTAGGCAAGAAAATTATTTTAGTGGATCACATTGATAACTTTGAAAAAAATTTTAATTTATCCAAGTTATTTGATTCTATTCACTTTTAGTTTAAGCTATTCTTGAATAATTCTATTGAGAAATGAAGTAAAAATTTCCTTGTTGACTTATTTAGTGGCTTGTTGATTTTATTGAGATTTATTGACAATTGTTCTCATTAATTGAATTAATTTGCTGAATGAAAACCAAGGAAGATTTGGATATGATTTGTACCAAATTCATGAGATTTGTGAAGAATTTGATGGAGAATTTCACAAAGATACAGGAAAAGATTAAAAGAATATTTAAAAGATATCATCAAGATTTTTGAGATTTGGATGGAGATTTAATTTTGAATTGAAGATTGATGCACGATTCTTTTCTTTATTCTTTTTTTCTACAAGTCAACTTAGGATTAGTCTTCGGTAGAGATGTTGGCACTGCATTTTTGGTTCGTTTATCTATGCCGTTCTAGTTATCTTAGGCTTTTAGAAAGATGAATTTTTAGGGAACTAATTTTGCAGCCTTTTGTTATTTGAAATTCCTTTTAATATATTTCTTATTTTTTTATAATCTTAATACTGTTATTGGCTTGATCAACTATTGTTGACAATAAACACATCCTAAGTAATAAAATAAGTTATGTGTTTGCATGGTTTGACGTTATTGGTTACAATTGGTTTGAAAAAATGGAACTACCACCATATTTCTATCCATCTTTGTCATGATTTTTATCATCCATTCTAGTTATATTCTTCTTGGCGATAAAAGGGACCAAAGCCCGAAACATGCAACAACAAAAAATTACAAAATCATCTCCTACAACACCACACCTCTTTAGTTATTTTCTTGAAGCAAAGCACTATTGCTCTAAAAATTAAAGGCATGGGTTAAAAAAACAAGAGTATAAAACTTAAAACTTAAAGGTTTTAATTTTTATATATTGACACTGTAATAATAATTTACAATGTTAACCAAGAGAATTTCACAAATGATAAATTGTGGTGGGTGTTTGTGACAATGTATAGTTGTTTTTTATGATTTGTTACTTTGATAAATTTTTATTAGTTGATAGTGTAAAATTATTTTACACTGTTAGGGTATAGAAAATAAATTCAATTTTTAATATATTATATACACAAAACAAAGATCTTGTTTATGCAATATAAAATTGAATTTAATTTATACGCGTTAAAACAATTTTACATTATCACCAATGAAATTTCATCAAAGTGATAAATTATAATAATAACTAACCACTATCACAACCATAAGGAATGTCATCCAAGTGGGGCAAAGCAAGGGCTGCCTTCCCATTCCCCGTTCACACTTCCATACACATTCTCACCATCCCCATATCCTTGATCCATGCTTGTGTTAGGGGAAGGGGTGTTCCTCCCATCTTCATTCCTCGTTTTATCCCAACTATTCTCATGAGTTCCCGAACTTAATTTTTTTCCCAAAAAAAATAGTCTAACAACAACAATAATATGCAAGCTATTTTAAAATATTATAGTGTGGCGCATATAACTAATAGAACTGACTCTAAGAAAAATGAATTCAAATGATGATTATTAATCTTTAAAACATGTAATAGAGTCAGTGGGGAGTTTTTGATTAATTTAAAAACTCCCTCATCTCTCTCTTCAAAACTGCTGCAATTACTCCTAATAAAATGGGGAGCCCAACCAGGAAAAAGTAAACTGAACTTTTCTTCATCCTCAGAGAAAATAGAAAGGATGAAGGAAGAAAAAGGAAAAGTAGGTAGACTCAAAGGAATTCAAAGGCACACCAAGTAATTCGTAAACATGGATCTAGGTATGTCCTTATTCATGCCTCATTGTGTGATTATCATGAAATCTAAGATCCTTCAGGGCTTAGAAATTTTATGAATTATATACTAAAAGAAAAATTACAGTTAACAATTTGTATTAGAGCAGTAGGTTAGGAATTTTATGATTCTTCATTAATGATGATGGTTTTTCCAATTTGTATGAACCCTAAATTATGAATATTAGGAATTTTATTGTATTGTAATTTATTATGTAATTTCATTGCATTAAATTGTGAAAGAAACCATTTTCACAAACTAATATGGTTAAACTCATTCACGATTTTAAAAACTGAGTTTTGGTCCACTAACAAATAGAAATTCTTGGATGAAATATTGGACGATGGGTTTAGTCTGAATGTTGATTCACGTTTATATGCAAATGTATATAAATAATTGAAAGTTTGGACATCTACTATGTCATCATGTTAAGCAATTTAAACACTATTTGGTTTAACATGTTTTTGCAATTACTTTTGAATTCATGGTGGTTAAGTTTCGGCAATCCTTTAGTTATGGTATTATATAAGTTTTCTATTCACAAGTTTTGATTTGAGTTTTTCATAAAGCTGTGTGTTAGGGCAGGGGACCCTAGCTAAGAAAGATACAACCAATGGGCCTAGTGAGTGTACCATACCATCGAGTCGGACATCACATTTTGATTCAAAACCTTAAAGCAATGAACCATGGCTCCTCCCATATTATGTACTACTCACTCAGTCTACCTTTAACCAATGTAGGACTTAACCCTCACATTTAACTCGAACAATCTCCCCCTCAGGTGTGAGACCCACCACATTACTCCCCAATCAGCCAACCTCTTTTCCTAGCCCCTGCTATCCACAACCCATGCCTTTTTGGGAATCGTGCCTAACATTGGCTCTGATACCATTGTTAGGGCGGGGGAGCCTAACAGGGGAATATACAACCAATAGGCTAAGTGAGAGTACCACAACACAGGGCCAAATGTCACATCTTGACCAAAAATCTTAAGACAATGAGTCATGGCTCCTCTTATATTATATACTACTCACTTAGTCTATTTTCACTTGATAGGAAAAAACCACCATTCCCTTTGAGAACTACCGTTAAACATAAAGAAATAAAATAGTAACACAATCATAATATTGTATTTAATGTGGAAAACTCTAAAATCGAAGAAAAACCACGGTCTCTACCAAACGACAACCAAAGAATAACACTATGTGAAAATTTTCACAATGTAATACATATAGACTTCACTCTCAAACACCTTATTGGCCCATGGTACACCCACATTCTCCAAAGCAAATATCTAAACTAAATCTCACAATACTCTACAATGAATACAAAGAAAAGAAGAAAGTCAGACATAAGCTTAAAATGTTTCTGACTGGTGCAAGTTAAAACAAAAAACTTGGGTCTATATATATAGCTTTGGCAACCTTCTCTACTTGTAATCCTAAGCGATATAGGACTTGTTCCAAGAAGCTTCCTTTTCCCTTTATGTTCTTGGATAATGTCAAACTTCTTTCAAGATATTTTATTTCAATCACCTCGATAATCTTCACCTTGATTGAAATGAGCACATCTTCATTTTCCATTGTCTACATCATTAATTCCTTGCAATAATTGCCTATACCAGCAATCATAGTTCAAAGAACTATCATACTCCATCACAAAAAGTATACTCACTTGGAATGAGGCAATTCAAATAATTTCACCTTGGCACATGTTGACGGAATACTAAGAATAAATCCCATTGAACCAAAACTCTAATACCAGAGTTAGGGTTCGGGAGCCCAATAATGAGAGATACAACAAATAGGCTAAATGAGTGCACCATACCATTGAATTGGATGCCACATTATGACCCAAATCATTAAGGTAATGAGTCATGGCTCTTCCCATATTATATACTACTCACATAGTCTATTCTCAACCAATGTAAGGCTTCACCTATGACACTTAACTGCAGCACTGTGAAATGTTGTTTTCGTGTCATGTGGAAGCATATAAGATAAATTTTACTATCATTACGCATAAAATGGTACTACGTGAATTTTTGGAATTATTATATGTTACATTTGTTGATCACTAAAGTACTCAAATCTGAAACATGTTTAATAACTTCAAATTTCATGAGGTTTTATGTCAATTACGCATATAATGGATACTAAATGATGATTAGTTTATGTATGAATATACTGAAATTCATTATTATAAAACATTTGAGGATCGCCCAAAGATTGATCAATTGTTCTTATAATTATTTGACATAATTATTGATAGTGTAAGTGCACCATTCGTTTTATTTATGTATACACACACATACACACACACAAAGATAGTAAATATTTTTGTTAGTGCATGTATCATTGCCATGTTAAAGTTAGCATCATTATGTTATTGTATATTAATGTATCACCTAAAAGAGAGCATTGATATACAATGAATGTTTAGATGATTATTGTTTGAATCTGCTAAGTTTATTCAAAGTATTAACGTATGAGCTTGTATAACATTGCCAAAAAAATGTGAGTTATTGATGAATTTTACCGGTGGAATTTTTCACCCCGAAATTACTGGTAGATTTACCAGCAAAAAAGAAGGGAACAACAAAAAAAATTTCTTTTTGGAAAACTATTACCAGCAGATTTTTTCGCTCGTATGCCATTGGTAACAGCCACACTATCGAGTGCCAAATTTAGTGAGTCCATTACCGATGGATTTTTTTCATTAGTAATTTATGAACAATTTTTTTAAAAAAGATAACACATTACCGATAGATATTTTTGTCGATAATTTATCATCGTCTTTTTGAAAAAAATAATAGCAAATTACTGGCAAATTTTTCCATCGAGAATATTTTTGTAGCACATTTCTTATGGATTTTTCCACCAGTATATTGCTCTTATTGTTGAAGTCATTGGCAGAAAAATCTCTCGGTAATAGTCTATTTTTTAAAAAAATTTAACGTTATTCTGCCTATAATAGGCTAAAATTTTTTTTAATAAAAATTGTAATATTACTATTGATTTTTTGTTGATAATAGTAAGTGAAATGCCACATTGTGTTAAGTTATTGGTGAAAAATCGGCTAGGAATGGTTAAAAATCCGCCAATAAGGTTTTAAATATCCCATCAGTTATTTTACTCCTCGATTTCTGCCAATGCTCTTTCTCTCCTCGCTCCATCTCTCTCTAGTCGCGATTTTCCAATCATTACTCCTCTGTCACACTGCTATTTTTGGTGAGAAGACTACCATTGTCTTTGTCTTGAAATCCTCAACATTTTAATCGGTATAGTTTTTTTATTCGAATTTGTTTTTGTTACCCTTTCCTTTATACCTTTTTCTTTGTTTTGTTCTGATTTGTTGCTACCGTCGCAGCTGTTCGCCACCACCGCGCTAGAAATGCTGCTATATGTGAGTTTTTCTTCTTCTTTTTTTCAAAGTACTAATTGTGTTTTTTAACATTAAAAAAGTTATTGAAATTATTGATTTGGTCTATCTTTCGTTTAATTATTTTTGTAGCTTTATTTTTCCTGTTTTGCCTTTCTTTGCCTCTTCTTTGTTGCCATCACGATTCTTTATCGCCATTGGAGTCATACACAAAAATTCAATTGTATTTAAATAAGATATTACCTATAGATTTTTCCATCAATAAGTCTAATTTTTTTATATAACAATGCATTACCGAGGGAAAAATTCGCCAGTAACACCAAAAAATTCACTCAGCAATGTTCCTCCATTGGCAAATTTTTGACGAATTTTTCCTACCAATTATCGATGGATTTTTTTAATGTAAAATTCATATGTAATTCCCTTGAAAATAGTTACAAGCAAATTTTTTTTGCCGATGCTACACATCAAAATTTACTAGAAATTTCGCCGGTAACAAAGTTTTCCACAGGAAATAAGAAAAATCAGCCAGTAAAATGTATTTTTTTTTTTGTTATGTAATGTTTGCAGCTTCTATGAATATGTTTGCTTTGGGTAGTGGAATCATCAAGTTCAATGGCCTAAACTAAGCTAATTGGTCTGAGCAAATCCACTTTTAATTGGGTGTTATGGAGTTAGACCTAGCATTAGCTATATGGATGAAAAACTTGCTTAAATTATTGAGACAAGCATGAAAGAGAACAAGTCTCTTCATGAGGCTTAGGAATGGTCTAACAGGCTGATTTGAGCTTGATGACGATAATAATAGCTGAAAATATTAAGCCATGTATGGCTAAGACAAACAATGCAAAGGAATTTGTGCTCAAAATTAGAGAATATCTAGCTGCAAAGTTAAATCAATGAGTATGGATGTGAGTGAATCTTTTTTGGTACAATTCATTATGAGCTCTCTTTCTCTTGTTTGGCCAGTTCCAGGTGAATTATAATACCTATAAGGGAAAATGAAACTTTTAGGAAATTAAGGCCATGTTGGTTCAAGAGGAAAATCTCACATTTGATGATGGTTCTAGTAACAACAAGGCTAAGCTGGGTAAGAAGGGCAGAAAAGATGAAGCCTCACTGAAGATTTGTAAAGGCCAAATCCATAAGGAGTAGAGATGTTATTTTTGCAAAAAGGCTAGACATTTCAAGAAAGATTATTTGAAAAGAAAGAAATGGTTTAAAAAGAAAGGTATTTATTGTGTTTTATTAAGTTTCAAATCAAATCTTATTACAGTGCCTAATAATACCCTGATTGTTAGATTCTGGTGCAACTACTCATGTGTCACATGTTATGTAAGGATCTTTTTTGATGCAATCCATAAGAAGAACTCAAAAGTTCTTTATATGGGGAACATAATGAATACATTGATAGAAGGCATTGGGACATATTGATTAATAGTAGATAGTGGTTGTTGTTTAAATCTAGAAAAGTGTCTTTATGTTTCTATATATGCTAGGAATTTAGTTTCTAGTTCAAAGTTGGACAATGGAGGATTTAACTTTAGGATTGGAAATGGTGTGTTTTCTTTGTATAAACATATGTACTCTTATGGTTCTAGTACTTAATTAATAATTTATATCATCTCAATTTTAATGTTAAATTATCTGAATCCCTATTTCTTGTTGAGCATAATATTAGTAGTAGGTATAATGCACATAATGAGCATTCTGGTTTCTTATGGCAACAAATGTTAGGTTACATATCCAAAAAAAAAAAAAAGGATGTTGACGTTAGTGAAAAAATAAAATCTTACCTCAATTGAAGTTTACTAATTGGGATGTATATGTGGATTACATTAAATGCAAGCAAATCAGACATATAGTAAAGAATCTAACCATAAGAAGCATTCAACTCCTTAAGTTGATACTCATTGGTATATATGGTCCCTTTAACATTCTGTCTTGGGTGGTAAAAAGTATTTTATCCCTTTTATTAATGATTTCTCATGACATTGTTATTTGTATCTATTGCATGAGAAGTATCAATCAATAGACGCCCTTGAGAGGCATTTATTAATGACATAGAAAGATAGTTAGATAGAAAGGTAAAAGTTGTGTGGTCAA
This sequence comes from Dalbergia cultrata, assembly GCA_031216105.1. Taxonomy (NCBI): domain Eukaryota; kingdom Viridiplantae; phylum Streptophyta; class Magnoliopsida; order Fabales; family Fabaceae; genus Dalbergia; species Dalbergia cultrata. The sequence goes on along the minus strand of CM062353.1, from coordinate 18,908,873 downwards.
ATAAATGTGGTGAATATTATAAAAAATTTAATAAAAAGGGACAATGTCCAGGTCCATTTGCAAAGTTTCTTGAAAGTTGGGGGCATATATGAATAGTATATAATGCCTAGTATACCACAACAAAATAATGGGCTGAAAGGCAGAATTGTACCCTTACATAAATGGTTAGGAGTACGATAAATTATAGCATTGTCCCTTTATCATTGTGAACGTATGCATTAAAATATGTTGTGTATCTGCATTATAGGGTTCCTAATAAAGCAATTCCTAAGACTCGTTATGAACTTTGGACAGGAAGGAAACCCAATTTGAAGCATCTTCATGTTTGGGGTTTCCTGGTAGAAGTAGGGGTATGTAATCTACATGAAAATAAGCTTAGTGCAAGAACCATTGGTGGTTATTCCATTGGCTATCCTGAAAGGTCAAGGGGGTACAAATCTTACTACCCTAACCATAGTACGAGAATAGTTGAGTCTGCTAATGCTAGGATTTTTAAGAATGGCTGGTTCAGTCAAAGTAAGGGATCATAAAAGGTGGATATTCAAGAGAATCATGTAGAAACTCGTATACCTTGTGTTTCTCCACAAGTTGTTGTCCCTGTTGTTGTATCACAGTCACACAACATGCTAAGACAACAAATTAATATTCTAACCGCATAAGATGAACACATGGATAATGAACAATTGACAATGTGCAAGTCAAAAATGAACAAGTGGAGATAAACCACAAGAAATGACTTTAAGAAGGTCTAAAAGGTATAAAAGACCAGCAATTTTAGATGATTATGTGGCCTACTCATTCAAGCAACGATGTGACTTGAGCATCAGTGAGGATCTAATGTCAATTAAGCAAGCTATGAAATGTGGCAATTTTGAAAAGTGACTTAGTGTTATGAAATAAGAGAAGTAGTTAACGAATGACAAGTTTAGTCAAATGGAATATCCCAAGAATGATTTGGAACAAAAGGCAATGGAATCTATTCCCTGTACTTCAGTGGTTGACAGCTTGATGTATGCACAGACATGCACTCAACCAAATATAAGTTTTACTATTAGAATATTTGGTTGGTATCAAAGTAATTCTAGAATAGACCACTAGACAGGTACAAAAAAAAGTCATTAGGCATTTGTAAGGTACCAAGGATCACATGCTCACTTATAAAGATCAAATAGCCTTGAAGTGGTTGCTTACTTAGATTCAAATTATATTGGATGTGTAGACTCAAGAAAATCCATGTTTGATTATATTTTTCTACTAGTTGGAGGTGCAACTTCATGGTAAAATAAGAAAGAGTTTATTTTCACTAGTTCAAATATGGAGGTTGAATTTGTGGTACACTTTGAGGCCACAATTCATTCATTGTGGTTGCAAAACTTTGTCTTAGGGTTTAGTATTGTCGACAATATAGCTAAGCTGCTTAGAATTTTCTGTGATAGTTTTACAACTGTCTTTTTTAATAAAAATAATAAGTACTCAAAGGGTATAAAACACATGAAAGGAAGGTACTTGTCAGTCAAGTAAGAAGTACAGAAACAGAAAATGTCAATTGAATGGGTACAGATTTGATGATAACGGATTTGCTAACTAAAGGATTGTCGCCCAAAACATTTTTCTAACCATGTAAAACGGATGGGTATCAATGATAAGTCCTTGTTAGCATGATTGTATGATATGTATATGTATGTATGGTTATATTGCTTGTATTGTTGTGACAATTGCAAATTCAATTAAGGTTTTCTACTTATTTTTACTTAATGTCCATATTATATTATGTACATGTGTTGTTTTAGTGTGGTAACAAGTTATGTTTTTGAAAGACATTATAGTCAAATATTATAGTATACTTTGATTAAAGTTCTTTGAGCTGAGTTGATTTTGTGATACATGGAAGGAACCATGTCACTAATTGAAATTGACCTCCATGATCTAATTGGTTCAACTCAATTAAGGATGATGGGTTGATTATTTCAATCTAAAGTGCGCACTTACGGTTTGAATCTTCAAGTCGTCACATGGACCATGTAGGAGATTGTAAGGTTATTTTTTAATATTATAGTGTGCCCATGTAACTAAGAGAATTGAATCTAATAAAAGTGGGTTAAGATGGTGGTTATTAATCTTTAAAACAGATAATAGAGTTAGTGTGGGGCTTTTAATAAATTTAAAAATTCTCTTATCTTTCTCTTCAAAACTGTTGTGATTACTCCTAATAAAATAAAGAGCCAGGAAAAAGTAAACTGCACTTTTCTTCACCATCAGAGAAACAAAAAGGAAAAAGGAAGAGAGGGGAAAAGTAGGCAAACTCAAAAGAACTCAAAGGCATATCAAGTAATTTGCAAACATGGATCCAATTATGTTGCTATTTATGCCTAATTGTGTGATAATCATGAAATCTAAGATCCTTAAGGGCTTAGTAATTTTCTGAATGGGCTTAGCAATTTTTTGAATTATGTTCTTGAAGGAAATTATAGTTAACACAATAATGACAAAGTATATGCCTAGAAAAAGAAAAGAAGAAATACTAACAATACACTAGATCTTGTCCATGTAAAAAAGAGGAAGGAAAAAGGTAAGACCTAAGAAAAACTGCATAAGATATGAGAAGCACAGATCCATGGAGATGGTAGCAATTGTTGTCAAACTCACTAGAGATAGACCTAAATGGTAGCACCACAATCGTAGTAAGGGCAAGCGAAGTTTTAGTCGCCTCAAGAAGAAGCAACTTCAATATTAGTGTAAGGAGAGGTGGCTTTGTGTCACTTTAGGGAGAGAAGGATTTGCGTCATTGCAAGATGCCTTCGTGTTGCTGTAACGAGAAGAAAGGTAAAGGTAACATAGGGAGAAAAGTAGCATCGTGGTCGTGGCTTGCCTTGCAATTTAGTTGTTGGAAGTTAAGGAAGGTAGCTGAAGTTAAGGATGAAATTGAGTGGGGGCAAAGGAGAAGTGTATGTTAAGACTATGGGTTCTCACGAAGTAATTGAGAAAATTAGGTTAGAAAGGAGTGACTATGTGAGGATAAAATGATAAAATAAAGAAGTTATTTTAATTTGAAAATAAAAGTGTGTGTGAAATGTTAAAAAGGTACCTATTTATATACATGTATAATATGAATAATAGAAGGGTGTTTTACTATTTTCACATATATTGGATCTTCAAAAGGCAAGGAAGGTGATCCTAATTACTGAATTGGCAATGAGGGGGCTTTCACCCCTTCCCCGCCCACAGGAAAAAATTTCCCATTCTTGGGGCTTGATAAGGCATTCCCATTAAGTAGGGAATTTTATCATCCCAACAATCTATTGAATGCATAAAAAGTAATGGATTTGAATTCTTTAAAGTGAAAATTTTGAAAATTTTGACCATTATATCAATAGACGAGTCTCACATATCATGCACTTCATTAATCTAAAGGTGGAAACTCCCCTGGAGAGATTTTGAGTTTGAAGGATGCAAATTCAAAATTAAGCTCAACTTTTTTATTTTATTAAAATGCCCTAAAGATCTCTTTAAAATAAGAGCAAACTTATTCGTACAAGTTTCCCATTACTTTGCAATTAATTAATTAAAGTCCTTTTGTTTGGTTTTGATTTTGCATGTTCGGTTTGGGAACGGGTTTCACTTTCAGGCATGAGCTTTTGGATTCTGGCAGGAGGATGACGCAAGCATCCGTTGCACGTGCGGTTGGATCATGGCCGCACACGTGTACGGATCCAGCTGTTTAATTCGTGTTATTATTTTTTTTTCGTATGTGATTGTATGTTTTTCGAGACTGTACGTTGTAACCATCAGTGTGAAACAAACGCTGTCAGGTTTGTGTTTGTAACTTTGTATGCATTTCTAATAGGCCCTATGCCCAGTGGACCCACTATATACTTTTTAATAATGAAATTTATTAAAAAATAGTTTTTAAGGAATTTATAAGATTTACATCACGTCTATGATATTTTTCCTGTATAAAATGATAAATGTATAATATCTTTGTACACTATATTTATAATATAGATAAAAAAAATTGGTGGGTTCATTTTAATTTTTTTATTTCTTTAGATCTATCATCTTGTTTATTTTTTACCTATATTATAGATATGTTGTACAAACATATTACATATATAATTTCTCTTTCTCTTTTTCAATTTTTGAACTGTTTGCAGTTGCTGTAATAAAATTTGTTTGTGAATTAAAAGCAATGTTTATTCATATTTTTTTGAACAAAAATTGAAACTCAAATTTTATATAAAATAAAAAATAAAAAATTTAGAAGGTATTCTTTTTAGCTTCTAAAAATATAAAAACTAATTTTTATTGATTTTTAAAAATATATTTTATTATTTTTTAAAAAAAGTGATTTTAACCTATCAGAATCTCATCCAAATAACCCTAAGTTGTTTAAACAAAACTTGTTTGTGACTCAAGTATAAGTATGAGTTCTATTACTTCCACTAGTCAAGCCACATTTTGATTTTAGAGATTAATTTTTATATATTATCATTATGAAATTATTTGCTGTTATTACTTTATGATATTTTTTAAAAAATTTTATGATCTTTTTATACACTCAAAGAGAGCCTTTATTATATTAGCAAAAAAACCATGAAAAGGTGGGGTAAATGAGATAATGGGTTATTACACTATTTATCTATTTAATAGAGTGAGGAGATATCAAAAGGTTGTTGCTAACTACAATTTTCTTTATTAATACTATAGATTTCAAACCTTTCCATCCTCACCTTTGTTTTTCTCTTCTTCTTCTTTTTTTTTAAATAAAAGATCTCAACAGTCCAAGATAGATGGGGAGCAAAAAGAAAATTAACAAAGCCAACAGGTTTTGAAAGTACAAATAAACCAAACAAACATCCCCAAGCAAACATCCTTCTATTTAGAGTATATACATAAACGTCTTATAGAGAGAAATTTTGAATTTTTTTTTTATCCATACTTTCATAACAAAAGGATACGAAACAAGTATTCTTACAAAATTCATATTCACTAGATGGCATCTAATTGAAGAAGAATCTTGCATAAATATGGTACAAAACTTCGTATAAATATAGTTACTTTGTAACTCATAGCAATTTTAATAGTACCTCTTATTAATAAATGTTACTAAAAATTAAATATGGTGTCGTGAATTAAATATGTTGAAACCCAAGATGTTTGAAGCAGCTTCTTTGATTTAAAGGCAAATGCATTATAATGACTGGCAAACGAACCATTCGGATCATATACGTAGCATGGTGTCACCGGCGACAACTCCTCAATGGGCGAGAATTTTTATTAATTTTTTTAAGAATTTAATTCATTTTCATTTCACGTTATTGAGAAATGTATGATTCAAGATAAAGTAATATCAATGAATTATATTTACAGGATCATGGTATCTCTCCTTGAGGATTTGTCACTGCTGAAGCTTGTGGCTCTTATTAGAGTAACCTATTATTAGGCAAATACCAACAGATTATCTCTGCTTCCCATGTAAAATGGGATTACGGCTTTAATTACTGCGGACTAAGACGAATTCAAAGTTGTTAGTGGCCACTGGGCTGTAGTGGATTTCAGTTCAATTATTTCATCTACGAATATCTAGCTAGGTAGCCTTGGCAAGAGTTGTTTGTGGGTGTGGTCGTTGAATGTTTGTAAAAGAAATATTATTTGTACTTATGTGACATCGTATCAACATACTCCTATTTCTCATTGGATGAGATATAAATCTCACTTAATTTGATATCCATATTTCATCCAATGATAGATGATAGAATATAGATATGGTGTCTCACAAAGTATGAATACAAATAATTCTACTTTTGTAAAATTGCTAGACGAAAGTGTTGAAGGTTTTCTTGTGGTGTAGGAGGGTGGGGTCAGAGGTGGCGGAGAATATACAGAGATGAAGGGGTGGGTGATGGATAATTTTATTATTTTAAATTGTTTATTATTTGAATAATTTAAGTTATTAATAATAGCTATTGATTATTAATCTCACTATTTCATTTTAAATTTTTATTGATCTAACGAAAAGAGTTCGATATTGCGTGTTAAACATCTATTCCTTTAATTTCCCTTATGATAGCATCCATCTTCAACTATTGGATTCTGTACCAATTGCTGAAAATACCATAAATTGAAGGTACGTTTTACACATCCAAGAAGAAAATAAATATTGTCCTCCAAATAAGTGTTAAGTTTTAATTAGCTAAATGGATTTAAAAAATGGTTAAGAAAATTTTAATTTTAAATAAATTTAATTGATCACATAAAATTATCCTTATTAACATATTTTTTCATGTGCTCTCGCTTCCCACTATGTATAAAAATAAATAAATAATATTATCTAAATTTTCTAAATAGACACCTCATAATTTAATTTACATCTGCAATTATATAAGTTATAATTTACATAAATTTTAATTATTATTTAATGCACATAAATGTGATATTTTGAATAAAAATTGTTTTAAACGTACTAATTACAAAATTATCATTTCTTATCATAGATAGGAGTAGTTAGTGATGCTTTGGAAAGAAAGAGAGATGAAAATTACATATTTTCAAATATAATTTTTCTGTTTTATCAATTATTTATTATTATATGAAAGATATATATATTTAATAATATATTAAATATTTTTCACACGTCAATAACAAGGAAAATATGATGCAGGAACATTTGATTTCCGTCAAAAAAAGAAAGAAAGAAAGTGCATGGGGAGTACACAAAAGCAACAATTGTTGAGAAAGAGGACAAAACCAATTCTGTTTGACTAAACCTTTTTCCGAAAGTAATGTTGAGATGACGTGGACTTTCTCTAATAGCAACAAACTTTAGAGGCAATTAAAATAAAAAACTAAAAAAAAAAACATATACTTGTTGTGAAAAGGACGAATAAAGAAAATGAACAGAAGATGAGAAGAATAGATAATAATATAATTTATTGTCTCAAAGAGTATTATATATGAAACATCGAAAGGGTTATTTATAATTAAATGATGAGAGATATAATATCATATCAAATTAGAACAATTATATCTAATCTAATAAAATCTTAATCAAATTAGTTAAAGATATGGACATCACAATTTGTGAAATGATGAGAGAGATTATGATTTATAATTGATATATTATAATTAATAATTAATTATAATTGATGTGATTAATATTTATCAATTAATTGTAATGAATATACATTGAGGATTCAAAATTCAAATAAAAATTATAGGTCCTAAATTGCTTTAAAAGCAGTAAAAGTTTTCCTCATACGAATTTAAAATATTAATATTATAGATAGATTCTAGATTCTGATAAGCTTAGTTTATATGTATGAATTTTTCTTAAATTAATTATAATTCATACGTCAGAAGGAATGGTTAACAGTTATAATGTTGATCGATCACCTTCTCCATTATTCTTTATCTCAATATATATATATATCATCTTGGTCTCCTTGTTTTTCTATTTTTTAAAAAATATTAATTTTAATTAGCTTCTTGACTTTTTTGAGTTTAAACTGTTTCTAAAAGTGATTTGGGTTACAAATTTTGCTTCGGGAGGCCTGATTGAGGTTTATGGATGATGATCAGTCAATATGAGCAATGCAACCAAATAATTTGAGAAATTATAATAAATTCATAAAATCTTAGTCCCTAAATTTTTCCCCCTATTTTTTTAATTTACTATTCGCACCTTCAAAGTTATAATTGCATTTTCCATGTATTCATGGCATGAAAAAAAAATTGTAATGACTTATAGGATCATATTATATTTCCAAATTCCTTTTTTGAATCAAATTTCCAAATTCCTAATCACGCATATAACACGGATGATATATCTTTTTCATCTAAATATAAAAAGTGAAAAGTAGAAAGGAAACCAGTATTTTAATTTCCAATAAAAAGTGTTTTCAAAATAGATGAAGCGTCATTTCCAGAAGTGATCTCAGAAAGGGACATGTATACAAATCTAAATTTTTCTTTCTTTCTTTAATGACCAACAAATCAAATAATATACTTATAACATCGATTTCCAAGTAAGCATTAGGCAGAAGAAATATATAAATGTCCTAACCAGCTAACTTTGGAATTGAATAGTGATAATATAGACTCGTGTTTATGTGTGTTCGGATACATGATAACATACTTTTATAATATCTATTTATTATAATATTAAATTATATTTTAAATTGTTGATATATTATCACGTATAGAATTCATCATAAACCTATACAAGTCTTTACTAACATCACACGTTTGGAACTTGCATTATTTGCGTTAGATATGTAGGAGTTAGAATTCAAATTTACATGAGCATAAGGTCCCAGTAAACTACAGTAAACCTGCAATCAGTAAACTTATACCAGTTAATTATTGTATACCCACCCACTTGGAGAAGCGCCTTGCCCCAGTGAGGGGAAGGTGAATTTCTTTTACCCGATTAAAGTAACAGCACTTGGTCAGGCAAAGTTCTTTCTAATGACTAAAGTTGTTAGGCATACATCATGTTGTTTCGAATCCAAAAGAAGGAAGTAAAAGAATAATAACATATATATATATATATATATATATATATGTTGGGATAGGATCAAGTGAGAGGAATAAATCAGGGCTGTTGGATCTTCCACCGTGGCTCAAATTAGATACAATTTCTTCACCAAAATTATCAACTCTATTATTTTTAATAAAAAAAATTTCCTTCTCTTTAATTTTTTAATATCTTAACTTAAACATATATTTACATAAAAAATAAATGAAAATTATAGAAGTATTATTTAATAATAGTTTTAACACGCATTTGTTTTGTATTTTTTTAATATAAAAGTTACTCATATAAACTATTCAACTTTTACTAAGAAACAAGTTTTATTTTTGTTTCTATTTTTTATTTTCAGTTTGTTTCCATCTTTTGAGATTATACGAAGGAAATAGCAAAATTAAAAAATAAATTATATTTTTAAATTTTTATTATTTATTTCACAAATCTTAAAAGAATAAGAAATAAATTAAAACAATAGATGGTTTTTTAAACCAAACATGCTCTAAATTTTTTTTAATTAGGTTCTGAGTAATAACAGAACTAAATAGCTTTTATTTAAAAAATTGAAACAAATACACCCTCATAGTTTCTTCTACACATATTTACAACTTTTTTGGTCTTGATTTATCTCCATTAATTAGTTGCACACGAGTGTGTGTGTAAGTATATCTATAAAAAATAAAAGCAGTGAAAGAAAAAGGAAAAGAGATCAAAAAGCAACAGAAAGTGTACATAGTTTACCCTTTGCAGTGGATTTATATATATTGCACTTAAGATCCTAGTAAAGTTGCTCAAAAGCCAAAGCTATGCCGTTAACAAAGGCTTTGCAAGTCTCTTTCAAGAGGCAGTGTCCCACCCAATATTCTTTCTTTGGTCTCAAATTTCCTTTGTCATCGTTGCGGTTCTTTTATTATAACTACTGACCCCTGTTTTGTTGCACGTATGCATGAATCACTTTATGAATTTTGACCCTTCAACTGACCCACAAACCACATAAAGCATTCTTACAATTTTTTTTCAAAAATAAAAAATTGTTTAGGGTAGTGGGGAAGGAAAAGCTTGAAGTAAAAGTTGCAATTTTTTATTGTCACTAAACATCCTTTTTATTTGAGAATATTTGTCAATAATAAAAACAAACCTCGTTATCAATATATGTACCATTGTTGTACCCAAAAGAAAAGTATCATTTCAACTATTCTTATTTATTTTTGCAAATTTTTAGTATTCTCTTCAATTCATAAATTAAAAAGTTGTTTCAACCTTATTTTTGTTTGGAACACCAGTATTATATTCAAATATACAGATGGAAAAACAATAGAATAAATTACATTAAAATCCTTTAAAGTTTAGGGTAATAACAATTGATATCTCCTTATATTGTAAAATTATCACTAGAGTTCCTAAGATTTATCAAAATTATACTTATCTCGTACATAGATACTAGTTCTTTAATTTAAATAAAAATAATAATACCATTTGACATATATATAATTATTAATAACTTATAATATTTTGATAATATTTAACATATTAATTAAATAAAATATTTTTTTATTACATCAAAAAATTTGTAATTATAATTTATGACAAAAAAAGGCTTCTAATCAATATATATATATATATAATAATATTAAAATATTATAATTTTATCATTAATAATTATATATTTGTCACATATTTTTTATTTACTTAAATTAACGCATTAATATAGGTGGTCGGTGTAATTTTAACAAATGTTATGATATTGTAGTGATAATTTTATGGAATAAAAGAATGTCCAATTATATATACCAAATTGATGAAGCTGGTTATTGAAAGATTTCTGCAACAATTTTTCAAATATTATCTCAAACCAATTGATATTTTCAGAAGAAATTAAACAAATAAAAATAGGGTTTTTAGAAGAACAAAAATTGAACAATTTTTTTAATGAAAAATAAGACTTTCAAATTTTTAATATATTAGAGGAATTAATTTTTTTTTAATTTTTCACTTAATTTGATGTTGACTAGCAAGACACTTATAAATAAGCATAAATATATTTAAAAGATAAAAATAAGCATGACACATTGTAGTATCTTTTTTATACTGTCATTCAATTATATATTATCATATTAATATAGGTGATTGAGTCTCATACTCACTATTTTAAAAATTATATAAATACAAGGATTTGATTGAATAATCGTATTAACATATAAAAATTAAACTATTTTAATATATATATATATATTGAATTTATTTTAGAAGAAAGGAGAGAGAGAATGAAGGAGGGCCTAGATCCACCTAGGGTTATGGTACCAAAATTGTTAATTTCTTTATTCTTGTTTGGTTTCAATATTCCAAATCATAATCACGTTCCCAACGATAGAAACCTAACCACTTTTGGATTACCGAACAAGTTCAAAGCATCATTACTCTCAAAATCCAAGTAAGTTCAAATTACTAAATCTTCGTCGGAGATCATTACGAAAAAAAAAAAATGCATATTCCTATAACCGGAACGACCAACTCTAAGCACAAGCACAACGTTGGTATTTGTGCTTTAATAATCTAATAATTTACTTGATTGTATTATCACCAGGTTAATGTCTCCATCTATGAATTTTATATTATTAATTCGGGTTGTTTATGTGGCTATGCACTTCCGTAATTCCTCATTCTCAATAATGTCGGCTGAATATTCCATTAAATAATTTAAGCTCTTGATTTTACTAAAACGTATCATACTGTATTTCATGATTATTTAATTAATTTGCTAGCTTGTCAGGCCACTCCAAACTGCAGTCACTATCATGTTAGTTATTGTTAATCTGTATGGAAATTATTCGAGTTGAGTTAAGCGATATTTATTTATTTATTTATTTTGCTTGAAGCTGCAAAATCAACACGAAATCCTAATAAGTTAATTATGCAGTGGAGCCCATTAAAGCGATGGTGTTGTGAGTACAAACTTAGCTCGTTTATTTGTATTCTTTAATTTTTTGGGTGTACAAATCAAGCTTAATTCGTTGGAAACAATTTGATTGTCTTTACTTTTAACCTAAATTGAGATCTTGCCACATTGATACATATTAACTTTCAGCAGCGTGCTAATTAGGTTGAAATCAAGAATCCTTAATTTTCAGGAAAATTTATAATTTTCCTGATCGTCTCATGGTGCTAATATTCTTTTGGTGATATATATAGTCAGACAGACTTGTGGAAATTTCGATTATTATACTATTTCCCTCGTGTATAGACCGGCAATATTCTACAATCAACACGCCTTGTACCATTAAGTCACTAACTGTTTTTATACATTTATTGAAAGTTTTTATAAATATTTTTGTACTTGCTTTCATTTAAATTTAAAACAACTAGAAACCCTATTTACTAGTTACTACTACTAGTTGGTTTTCTCAGACTTTCAACAAATTGAACCTCGAGCGGCGACCACTACTCCCATTATCCCATTGACATATTTCTTTCAATAAACCCTAAATCCTTTGTCGTCATTGCTATGCCGCCGCGTTGTCTGCCCTCCACCGCGTTGTCTACCCTCTGCTGCATCTTCTGGTCTTGTCTTCACTAAAGAAAAAAAATAAAATAAAATGGTTTTATTTTAAATCTTTTCTTTGATTTTATAAATCCTTTCAATAGTTTTTGATTGACTAAATTAGCAATTTGGTTCTGCAAAGATATGCACAATATCAATTTAGTTACTGAAAGATTTTTTACATCAATTTACTCCTACGCATAACATTAGTTTAATCTCTCAACGATTTTGACATAATATAAGTTTAGTCCCTAAATGGTACATGTGATATCATCACTTTAATTTGTGAAAGATATACGTAATATAAAATAAATTCATAAATATATGGAAAAGAGAGGCTCAAATAGATGCTATATGCATTTTCAAAAAACTAAAGTGGTGTCATATTTATCTTTTAGGGACTAAAATGATATAAAAATTTCTCAGGGACTGATAATGTCTTGTATATCTTTTTATAACTTGATGTAAAAAATATTTCAAAGAACTAAATTGACTTTATGTGTACTTTGAAGAACCTTACTCAACAACGTGTATATTTTTAACATAATGCTAATTTGTACTATTTTTAGATTTAACCAAGTGCGCACAAGGGTTGATCTTAATAGTGTTAATGAAATTGGTGCAACTAGGGGGTCGAAGAAAATTGAGTTGGGCCAAGCTTATTAAAGCTGATGGTTTAACTCACTTATTGTAGACTAGACTCGACCTTGGTTTATTAAGAAGTGATCCTAGTTTCTAGGCCTTAGCTCACCTCATCGAAACTTAGCGAGCTTGAGCTGGCTCACAAGCCATGATTCAAATCTAATGAGATAGCTCAAGTATGATACAAATTAAGCTTTCAAGGAGTTAGCAAACTAATATATTTAATCAGAATAACACAATCTTAACAACAATAATATGTACCAAAACATAATACATAAAATGTAATTTAACTATATATATAAATATACATATACACATCGAGACAATTCACCAGCTATTATATCAAATACATTGAAACTCAACTTTGACACATTTAACAAATGAGCTCAAATGTAACGTTTGGAACTGACAAGAGCGGGGAGCGATCGTCGATGCAAGAAAGCATGGACAAGGAGTGGGTCCTAGCAGGTTTCTAACCGGAGGGATATATGAATGAACTGATTAAACACTAGAATGAGAGGGATCTTGAGACTGTATAGGTATGAGACTATATAGTTAAGGATAACTTATATAAATCGATTGGTACAACTTATACCAACAAGATGCATATTTTTTTTTTGTAACCCATCACTAAAGAACTCCAAAGTTAAGTCTGCTTGACTTGGAAAAATTTTGGGATGGGTAACCCCCTGAAAAGTTTTCCTAGGAACCGTGTAAGTGAGAACAAAACATGCTAAAAAGAACCGTATTAGTTTGTGGGGACAATTATCAATCCATAAAACAGCATGGGATATTACAAAATGGTATCGAAGCATCACATCTCCCAATACGGTTTGGTTCGGGGATGAACCAAGCCAAATCTGGTAGATATGTAACGCTTGGGGCTGATGAGGGCGGGGAGTGATCACTAGTGCAAGAAGACACAAACAAGGAGCTGCTTCTGGCAGGCTTCTAAGTGGAGGGGTATATGAATGAACTGATTAAATGCTAGAATGAGAGGGATCCTAAGACTATGTAGGTATGAGACTATGCACTTAAGGATGACTTATATGAATTGATTTGCACTACTTATACCAACAAGATGCATCTTTTCAATAGCCCATCACTAAAGAATTTCACGGTTAAACATGCTTGACTTGGAGAAATTTTGAGATGGGTGACCTCCTGGGAGTTTTCCCGGAAAGCGTGTGAATGAGAACAAAGCAACCTGAAAAGACCCATATTGATTTGTGGGGACAATTGTCATTCTATAAAACAGCATGAGATATTACATCAAACATTTAGCTCAAGCTCAACACAGGAGCTTATCATATTGAGTTATGAATGAGTTAAGCTAAAAATAGTTTCCAAGCGGACATAACCACTTCCAGCCCTAGACACAACCACTTTTATTTTTGAATATTTCCTCTATCCATTTTTAATTTGATAGTGTTAATGTAAAAATTGATTTACATTATCATTCAATTATGCATCAAAGTGTTGAGTATCATACCTACCACTATTTGAAAGATTATGCAAATAAAAGGATTTAATTAGAAAATAATATAAAGTTTTTACATAAAATTAAAGTTATTTTTTGTAAAATTAAACTCATTTTTTTCCCGAAAACTATCTATCATTTGAAAATTTTTATTGAATCATTAATTTTTTTTTTCTCAGTTGTATCCTTATTCTCTTTGCAATGAGAGAAAAGATGCAAGATTTAAGAAGATTAAAAAATAACGAGAAAATAAAACAGAAAAGGAGCAATTTAGTTCAGATAGACTATATATATATATATATATATATATATATATATATATATATATATATTGTGTGCACGCGCCAATTTAAGAACATTTTTTTGTATGTGTGTGTGTGAAAACCTTATGAAATACTTAAATATGGGAGAACGGAGTAATAATAATAATAAAAAAAAAACCCAAAAGACTACGCTACTTACAAATAATGGGGACAGGTAAGGGAGTTGCATTTTTTTTTTTCTTTCTAATAGTCAATTTTTCATTCTAGATAACGGAGTTGTTACGACGGGTACTCATTGTAAGAGATAATGAATAAATTAATCGGTAGCTTCAGCCTAGTGATCCTGTTTAATTTTTTTTTTTATTAATTGATTGGTTTGAATTCACATGTTTTAACTAATTGAGTGATTCTGTTTTTAATGTTTTCCACCATGTCACGGTTGTTTATCTCGTGTTCTTTAAAGTTGAAAAAGGTGTAGTTTTTTGTGTGTTGGTGATATCTTTATTTTATTGTTAAAATTGCACATGTTTTTAGCTTCATTTTGTAAATTTTTTAAAGAAGTTTAAATTGATAATAAATATCAAGCCAAACAACTACCCCGGAAATTTTAAAATTTTGTTGGTTTTTCGTTAGCAGATATTAAAATTTCTTCGAACATGGAAATCCTCACGGCAAAAGTTCTTAAAGCAGAATTTGGCATAGTTGCACAATCAGCCTTGGACGATGAAGATGTCGGCTAACAGTAGAGATCGCATATAAGCAAAAATAAACAAGTTGGTTTGGTAATATATCACGTGTGTACGCTTTGAATTGAGATTCAACAGTGAAATCACTAATTAAAATTAAAAAAATAGGGAACGACCAAAAAAAAAAACCAAGGGTAACGATTTATACGGTATTTTCTTTATATATATATATATTTGAAAAGAAAACAATTTTTTTTAGAAATTAGAAAAATATGAAGAGAACATGTTATTTTTTCAAAATACATCTTTCCCATTTATTCTATTGTACAAGTGAACAGAACATATAATCCTTATTTTCACTATTAATATTGAATAATACTCAAAAGGGTTTTCATTCGTTAATTAGGTAGCACACACACATTGCTTTAATGCTTTGAATTAAGATGCACAGTCCGATCCACCAATATAAGTTTTCGCGATAAGAAAAATGAGTATTTTCAATATTGATAATTAAAGTATTAATAAAAATATTATAAAAAAAAAATAGTTTTGATACAAGTTGATAATTGAAAATGCTTATAAATTTTTATCGACAATTAATACGTGTCGAAAATGCCTAACAGGATTCTTTTTAGGCATTTTTAACATGTATTAATTATCAATTAAATTTTATAAATTTTTTTAATAATTATTTTATGTTAAAATTACTTTTTTTGACAACTCTTTTATTAACACTTTAATTATTTAGAACTATTAAAAAGTGTTCATTTTTCTTGTAGTGTTTTTTGAGTAAAAGTTTATTTTGGTTAATGGAATTATATGTATATTTTACTTTAGACATGAAATTAAGAAATTAACAATTTAATTTTTGAAATTGTAAAAGATAATTTTAGTTAGTTTATAGGATAAAATTCACAAGAATCAACATGAATTATAAAAAAAAAAATTTAAATACTTGATTACAATTTTAATAACTAAATTAACAATTTTTAAAATTTAAAACTAAAATAAATACGTATATAATTTTAAAAATCGAAATAAGCTTTTATTCTAATTTTTCCCCGGTCTATTGATTTAGATCCACGTGATTTCGGGATTCCCTTCGTAGCACCATGACCATAGGTTCTAACAATCTACCTGTTTTGGTAACTGAGTTTTGGCAAATTAACCATCTATGGTCTAAAGATCTTGGCAGATACCTAACTAGCTTTCATGTCAAATTAATAAAGACCGATTCAAACACAGGCCTTCCACCTTCCATCCCCATAAAAAGCAAGAAGATGGGATGATCGGTAAGATGCCAAAGGGTAAGGTCACCTATGGTCACAACTTACAAGACAATGGTCTTTGTGGGTGTTAGTGACACCTTTTGAGATTAGTTAAAGTTTGTTCTCCTGTAGTGAGAAAAAGGAACATGAAGCGCAGCCTTTATTGACAACAAAAGTTGCTTTGGTTCCATCGCCATTCATTTTCATCCTTTATTTGTTCATAAATTTGTACTATAATGTGTGTGTCTATGTACGTGCTTTGTTTTATTTTCTTTCCTTTTTCTTGTTACATCTATGTATTTGCTTTACCGGCCTCATAAGGGTACTTAACCAAATGACAAAATCTTCCCAAACAACAAAAAAGTGTTCTACTCAACAAATACTGCATAATTCGTTTTTAACAAGTGATATGCCCCTAATTTTGGGACCCACATTTATTATTCTGCACGTGAAATATTATTGGTATAAATCATTGTCATTGCCTTCACCAAGCCTACTGCAACTAGCCTTCATCCGTTCTATAATGACATCGATTTCTTTGTTTCTTGTCTCTCCATTTGCTTCAAAACAACAACTTTGATCTCAAGAATGATTAAAAATTGAATCAATATATGTACAACTAACCTCAAAATAATAGCTTTTTAATAACAATTTTGGCCACCCCTTCTACCTCAAAAAAATGTTTGGCTACCCAATCCTCGTAAGTTAGTAACAGAACATTCTGTTTTATGCTTGATATGCATCCTTTAGTATTTATATTTATGAATTGTTGTCCTTATGCTGAGTGAGCTCTTTTGTCCCTTTATAGTAAACTGATTTTATCTAATAAGAGCACACTAATCATTTGTACATATTTTGATACCTACATTTGCTAATGTACTAATCTAGTTACATATATGTGGCATAGTTAACTAGTACTTCTAGTTATGTCGTTCAACTAGCTTTAAAAGCATTTCCAAAAGCCTAACTTCACTCCCTAATCTGTCACATTTATATATTTGCCCTTCTGAAAGATCATTGACTTGATTCACCTAAATAGTCTTGCTGTCTTTCCAATTAACACTGCGAAATTCAAATATCATTGACTACCTCTCCTTTTCTTTCTTTTTCTTTCCCTTCAATTGGAAAATATCATAATGAGACATAGCAGTCTAAGTTGAAGTAATTGTCAAAACATGTGCATATACATATACACACCAATAATTGTCACTGAACTGCATAGGGGAAAAAGAACCATTGCTCCTGAAAGTCTCAAATCAATTTTAATTTCTAACGTCGGCCTAATTTGTCTTTGTTTTGTTTGTTTCTTTGGGCCCTTTTTTTTTTTCTCCTTTCATCCTTTTTAACTTATGCATGATCACCGGCTGTCATTGTTGACTTCAGTTTTAGAGACTAATTAAATCACCAAAAAGAGAATGAACCCACCAGAAACAACAAAAAGACGAAGGTTAAGTTTAGAGTCAGTGTTCATGACATTGCATTTGGACCTTAATCTTGAAATACTTGTTAACTTCAATCATATTACTTTGCCATTTTAACGTAAATTCTCCCCCCTAGACCCCAAAACAATGAATAAAAAGGATAGAACAGCAAAAAAGAGGAAGGTGAATTCGAAGACATAAATAGTCCGAGATGATAGCACTTGTACCTCGATGTCTAAGTAAAATTTCAAATGTCCCATCATGGAGCTTGCATAGAGGAAAAATTTTGTTGATTGTGAATCTGCATCCTACCCTGACATGACCTAGATTGGGTTGGAGTCAGAGCTAATCATGACTCTTGGTAATGGGCTTAAGTAAAGAGAGTTGTGCCTTAAATTATAGTTTTTGGCATAGTGGTAATAAGTTCTCATCCAACAAATGGTATTAGAGCCAAAGTTATGGATTTGAGTCCTGAGAAGCCATAGACTGCTAGCAGGGGATGTTGGTTATAAGCCAACATTCTACCTTGATGGGCCAAGTCTAATAGCTATAACTTTTAATCTAATGATAAATGCCCGACCTAACAAAGTTGATTTGTTTTGGTTAACAAATCTTCATCACCAGTAACAAAGAAGAGTTTCATTGTGGCATGCTATTATTTTGGCAGTTTAATGGCATGCATATTTAACAAATAATGACTTGTTTCCAGCTTAATTACTTCAAATTCTGCAATGAAGTTAATTCATACAACATCATATATATTAGAGTTGTTCTTGATCATCCAAGGAATGTGGCTTGCTCTGCTAGAAACTTTTTCAAAGATTCATATCTGACATCATTGCTCAGTAGCTTCTGATATCTATACACTTAACTGAGGGAAATTAAAGTATTCAGTTCAGTAATACTTAATTGACAAGTGAAAAGACTTTTTGGTAATCAAGCAATCCTGAAGTCATAAATGACTCTCCATAAAGTAAGAACATTTTATAGTGGTTGTTAATTAGCTTGATTTTAGCTGCATACTGACATGATTAAATCAACACAAGTGAGTGCTTGAGACACGTGGCAGATTAAAAGGAGCCACAATTAGAGCAAAGCGGCAAATTATGTGCTCTCTTTTGTCACCGTTTTTGTCCTTTATGATTATCCCAAGTCAAATCGTACATTATGAATTCACTAAATGATTTTATTAATTTTTCCTTAATTATCAAATGACAATACATATGTTATGTTGGAAAGTCTTAGTAATGGATTGTGTTGCATGATTACACACCTAAGAGTCCAAATTAACAGGTTCTCAAATTTCTTCAGCCCAGCCACTCATGTATTCTGTGTAAAGGTTCATGTCTATGATTGTATGGTTCCTATTTGTGACACGTTGATAGCTTAAGATATAGAGATAATGACATGATATGTATAAGAGGTTGCATCATCCATGATATGTAAATGTTTGATCGCTTAAGACTTCTCTTCTGTAAGGGCAAGTAACTGCTCTATCATTAAATTAAATTTAAAATTGTTAACACTTAACGAAATCTGTGGGGGAACATTTATTTTAAAAGATTACGTAGCTGTTGCTGCAGGATGCAGGATATGATTAGGATCCGATGGTGATGGTGATGGAGTAGTTTGTGTCTTACTGATTATACTTTGCTAAAGTGAATTTTGGATTCCTGGAGTAAGGAGATCAAGGCTATGTATGTATGGATTTTTGTTTTTTATGTGATCATTAGACCCTATTTGATATATAGTATAAGGCCTCATAATATTAGTGAATGGTATAAAACTAATTTTTATCACATATTTGGTGTTACGTATGATAGTATAATGTTATATCTTCAAACCATTTTTATAATATGACTATTTAAGTTATTAGGTCATAATAGGCCTGATAGTATTATTTTTACCGATTAATCCCAAATTAACTTGTAGTAGCCATCCACAAGCCTGTGATTGCCCCCCAGCCATCGATCACCGCCCTCCACCCGTCAGCCACCCCCTGCCACCCGTTGGCCGCCAGCTGCCACCCGTTGGCCGCCAGCTGCCACCTAGCGATCGTTGCTTATCACTCATCAGTCACTTGCTCATCAACCGCCAATCATGTGGCACATCAAACAATGGATAATATAAAAATTTATATAGTAGATTTCTTATATTGTACTATTAAACTTTATACTATCATATCTAATATTATCCGACCTTATCCTATATATAATGCACCAATCGGGGCCTAATTTATACTATAATATCAAACCTTGTATTATCATATTTAATATTATCAAGTTGCATTCCATACATACGACGAACCAATCAGGCCTCTATGGTCTCGTCACAAGAGTTGTTTATTTGAGATTCAAATTTATGTTCAAATTTACATGATTTGATCATGTGTTCTATTTTCACTATTGATTTTCACATTAGAGGATGTTAACCGGTTTAGTTAATATTATTTTGCCCTCATAAAAACAAATAGTATTTTGCAAGTTAAAACTGTACTATCGAATCATTCTGGTAAAATATTAGAAACTGAACTTCTATAGTGAATTAGTAACTAGTAAATCTTAAAATTTTTCTCAGGACCCCAGGTAGGAGGACTGAGATGAGTGATCGAGGGCCAGCATTGATATCATTAGGATGATTTTCACATATATCTCTTGTTTCAATACTCTGATTACTGTGAAATTCTTAGTTTCTCGTAAAGTAGGGGTCTTTTTCCTTAGATCATGATGGTGAATGCGCGCAATGTAAGTAAACATATAGTGTTAGATTTAACATTATGCACATATCTTTTCAAGGTTATTGTAATAGAAAGAAATATTTTGTCATGGCTATCATTGCATGAAGGACCCAAAGGCCTGTAGATTCTATTTGGATATCCTGTCCTCGTGAGTTTATTTGTTTTACTATTTGTTTACTGGGAACATTATGAGTTTTGTGAGTGTCCAGATTTGAAAGAAAGTTTCAGTGAGAAATGAACAAATGATTTCATTCTGATATTACAACACACATGCTTAGAGAGGTTAATCAAGCTTAAGAGACTAATTGATGGCGTGTTTATTTTGGCTTTTTTTTTTCTAAGATAAAATCACTTTCTTTCGAAAGTATTCACACATTTGGATAAATTTTAAAAATTAGTTGGAATTAAAAAAAATTGGTTTTTCAGTTTTTATTTTAATTATATGAAAAATTTAAGTCTAGAATCACTTTTTTCAAAATCCAAAACAAACGCGCCTTGAATTCCCAAATCATCATAGCTAGAATAACTACCCGTATAATCAATCACAAGGCTTAGTACAGTTGTTAGCTAGTTGGGTTTCTTGAGCATTTAGTGAGGGGTTCGATTTCTTATAGTGTGTGTAAAGAGGGTCTTGTAACTAGAGATTTATCCTTTAGAGGAGCTTCCACCTCGAAAGAATTAGTCACTAATATCGACGGTTGATACATAGGCAACTAAAAAAAAAGACGTAAAAAAATGTATTTTACCCCTTAAACTTTAGGTCATGTATAGCTTACACTTTAATTTTTTAAAATGTGCATCATGACATCTTGGACTTTCTAAATAGTGCAATACACCCCTTTTGTTAAGTTGACATCTATTTCCATTATTAAACCAGACATGTTTATGTCATGTGCACAATTAAATAGATAAAAATACCCTTCATTTTAGTTAAATTTCTCAACCTAAACTCTTCTCCACTCATAAATGAGCAAAAAAAATATCCTTTTGTTACTAGAGTTCAATTGTAACAAAAATGTGTTTTAGTTCATTTTGAGTGGAAGAGGGTTTATGGTTGAAAATTTTGATTAAAATAAAAGATATTTTTATCTATTTAATTACGCACATGACATGCATATAGTTACTTAATTGTAGTAATGGATGTCAACTTAATTAAATGGGGTGCTTTGGATTGTTTGAAAAGTTTAAGAGGTAGTAATACTCATTTTGAATAGTCATCATATAAATTACATATAATCTAAAGTTCAAGGGAGTAAATTACATTTTATCCAAATAAAAAAGTAACTACCCATAATGACCTTTATCCATAGTTTTAAATTACAGTCCACAACCGGATTGCAATAGCAATTGTGGCCTTGTTAAAGCTTTTTAGCACCGGAACTACAATTTAAAATTCTGCCTTTAACTAATCATAACGATTGCATGACTTTTTTGATAGATATCTGAACACACAATAAAACCAAAAAAGCGGCAGCCACATGACATTAAGGCCCAGTCCAGCCAAAGCCATAGACAGGTTGGGCCTCATCAACATCTGTGCGACACATGACCATATATATATATATAGACACACATTATAATCCCTTTCATATTTGTATGATACATATTTTTCATATCAGTCGATTATAATGTAAATATGAAAGGGATTATAGTGTAAATGAGATTTTGAATTAGTTAGAGTTTTAGGCACATTAATCAGGAGAATTTAGCATTTCTCTGCAACTATAGATGAACAAATTAAGGTTTATCAAATGTAGTAGACTAGTAGTAAAATTGTAATCGAAAAACTTTCCAATTAAGATAACGCATGATAGGCTAAAGAAGAGCAAATATATAAACAGCAACTATTATTCTCTCTCTCTCTCTCTCTCTCTCTCTCTCTCTCTCTCTCTCTCTTTGTTTGGGGTCTTTTTATAGACTTTAGCAGTGAATAGCCAGGACTTAGTAATATGTAAAGGCAGAGTCCTATGTTATGGCCTCCTGCTGAAAAGAAGACAACCCAAAAAAGAGATATTGAATCCCATTTCCCATTTCAAGCTTCACCTCTGAGACAAATCGAGCCCAGAATTATGAAATGTATAGATTAGTATAATAATAATAATTATTGGATAAAAAAATATTATTATGAAACTTACAAAAAAATTATTATTATTGTTATATTTCGACCAAATAATAATAATAATAATAATTATATAGCATTTTTTTAACCCCATTGACATGATGACATCTCTATTCTGACCTTTGATTTTGACAAAGGTCTCTTCCGCCATTAGAAGTTCAATAATTGGTCCGCACCAATTGAAGAAAAGAAATGTAGTTTTAAAAGAAAAAATCTGAGCTCAACTCAAACATGAATTTAGCATTAAGCAAAACTAAATCGATAGGATAACCAGCCGAAACAATTCAAAATCTAGCACAAGAAAAAGTATAACAAAAAAAGAGCTTTAAAGGTGGTTGAATATACAGTATAGTGGTTATGCTTGCTTGCTTTATCCTTTAAGTGGAAGGTCCTAAATTCGAATCTCACTATCCCCTTTCCCCAATCCCTAGGAAGAATTACTAACTATAATACCTTTATTAAAAGGAAAAAGAGCTCCAATTAGACACAACCCAACTTACTTATACACAACACAAAATAACGTTATTTCTAGATGTTTTATTTTTATATTAAAAATAACTTAGGCAGGCGATTTAGAGAATAAAGGCATAGCATTAATCAGTACTAAAGCATCCATTCCAGCCTACATTCATAGCATCATAGAGCAAGAAGCGCCTCTCAGTATATTAGACTTACATGTGATGACAATAGGTCAATAGCCATAGAGGAATGTCGGAAACAAGAAAAAAAAAAAAGAAGAAGCAAAAATAGGCTTGAAGAAGAGATGGAGAAGAAGAATGGATCTGAAACTGAATATTATTTTCTTGTTATTACTGAATGATACTAGGATTTTTTTTTAGAAATAAAATAAAAAAGACTAGGAATCATTAAATATGTCCTTATCTGAAAAAAATACAACAAAAAAAACTCAAAATATGCTGTGCTTTTATTATTGTATATAAATTGTACCAAGGTGAGTTGATTAAAAAATTACACATAAATCGTATAAAAGTGATACGATTTATGTACTGTAAAATATATCCATAATTAGACTTTCCCAAAATATGAGTCATATGTACAAGCTTGGTACAATCTACTACAGAATATATATAAATCGTATCACCCTGGTGACACTTATGTTCTATAGTAGGTCCTACCGAGCTAGTACAAATTATGCCTTGGGAGAGTCTATATAAATACATGAGAAGTTGTTTTAACTTCAGTTTCCACGCAGGTTTTAATTTCCAATTTGTGAAAATCAATTTTGACAAATTCACTTGGTCTTAATTAAGTAAAATGAGTGAGTAAAAGGTTAGTCGTCTTATGGGGATTAGAATTCAAGTAACAATTTAATTGAACGTTTTACTATCCAAGAAGAAAAATTATAATTGGAATAAATAAATGATTTGAATTAATTAAAATTAGAATAAAGAAAAGAATCCTACGTCAATCTTTTATCCAAATCTTCATAAATCTTGGGTGATATATTATAAATCTTCCTCTAAGCCCTTACTTTATCTTTCTAAAATTTTTGTGAAATTCTCCATCAATTCTTCACAAATAGTGAGAATAATTGCCAATAAATCACAATAAAATTAATGATTTACTAAATAAATAAAAAATAATTTTACTTGATTTCTTGATAAAATTAATCAATAATAGATCAAACTAAAATTATTAGTATCAAGTGCCTTAGATAAATTAAGAAAATTTTTCAAATTATCATATTTTCACTCGTGTGCGACATTTGGGTAATCTGCTTGTTAACTTCACCATCGTGGTATGACGTGGAGGCCCATCATAACAGGCCCAAATCGAATAACACATGTCCAAAATAGGATGATATGATAACATCCATATTTATTTTACTGCATTTGTGTAATTGTCATCGATTAATTTTCTAGGTTTAAGTTTTTAGTGTTCACGTATCTTGGTATATTATATCAAGGTACTTGTCTTCTGTTTATTCCTCGACTTAGTTCTTGGTTTATCAATAAAAAAAAAATCTCTTTTCTAACCAAAAAAAAAAAAAAAAACAAAAACAGATATAACAAATCAGATTATGGAAGCTAACTAACTGTATCCATTTATATCTTATCACAGATTATTTAAATATAATTGTCAAGGCAAAGTGACTCCTTCTTGACCACGGTGCTGATTCTTCATTTTATAATTAATATTATACCCGCGTCATGATGGAATTTTAATGACAACAGGATGGTGAATCTCCATGTTGAAGCATGGTTTTTCCGAAAAAACCAACAAGTGGCCATTACTTTCTTCTAGCATAATAAATGATGTTTTGTCAATAATCAAATGAGACACACTTTCACGCAACATATTTCACTCAAACTCATCCAACCATTAATTTTAACTTCAAAATCAAGTAGCTTGTTTGATAGTAGCACCCCGGTCCTATAAATAGGTGAGTAGTTGGATATGCTATTGTCAAGGTAAAATTTCTAATTAAAGCTTTTAAGGTTCAACTTTTTTCATAATACATGTTAAAGAAAATAGCATGACAAAAATGTTGAGCTTGCCTTATCTTATTCTTTTGGTTTGAATTTCCATTATCAAGATTTATTCATTGAGTTTTTCTCTGTGTGAAAAGAAAAATTGTGTAAAATGATGGCTTGATTTTTACATAGACTATAGGTTCAACTGCTAGGAATTCTTGATGTAGGGGATTTGTTAAGTTAATAAATCAAACTTGGGCTTGGCAGTAGGCATATGGACATTTTCATTTGGACATGTAACGGGTTTTTATGATTTAGCAGGATTTATTGAGTGGAGTCACATGATAATGATTCTGGCTAAAGAAGTGTGCAGCATCTGCTTATAGGAAGGATGAGTTTAGATGTTACTTGATTATTTAGTATGTGTTATTGGATGTATATATAGTTTGCTATTTATGTAATTTTGGTGGTTGTTTATGCTCTTATATGATACTGCTCTCTCATATAGATAGTCTCATGCATATATAGTCTTTAGTAGTTGTCCACATGTAAAAAAAAAAAAAAAAAGCTAGAGTGGCTAGACATAAAAAAAGTTCTCAAAATAATCAAAAGTTATTTTGCTAGACTCATATAGAAATGGGTAACTGTGTATTTCTTTTTTTTTCTTCTCTTAATCCTCCTATATTTGAAGTTATCAATTAAGTTTGTTATATATTTCTTATTCGAGACTTGAACAGTGTGACAATCTGAAGAAAATAATTGTTTCACTTCATCAAATAAGCTTCCCAAGCATTTCTAGGCAAGTTCATTGTTATTTGCTCTAGTAATTTTTCGTTTTTCGTTTTTCATTTTTTTCTTTTTCTGATATGAGACAGTACATTGTTTTACCTTTAATATGGACAACCATTTTTATTTTTAACTCCCACGGATTGGTTTACTATTTAGTTTTACACCATGACTCTAATCATTAGTTATTGATATAGACTTGGTATTGAGTGTTATCAGCTTATTTTATCTCTCATAGTTTCATACTAAGATTTTAAGTTCTATATATTTCAATTTGACATGAGAATGTGAATTCCATTTTCCCCTCTTTTCTGATTTGCTATAGTGCTTTCAGTTTTTAATATATCTATGTAGTTCCTTATTCAAAAATTTGATACTGCTAATATAATATTTCTCTATTCTCTCTTGGTTTTAACAAATCATGGTATTTCTTTTGTAGTCATAGGAATGATTAGGTTATAAACTTTATCTTGGAGGGGATGTTTTTGATGCATACAAATTCGTTTGAAATTGGTGACACTAATTGAACATATATATAACAGGGTATTGATACACCATATGTTCAACCCAAGTACTTTGGTAGAATTAAAGCCATAAGCATTTTAAGCTTAATGTCAATAGATATGAACTTGTTTGGCTTTTAGTGGAGCCACCCAAGATTTACAATTTTGGTGCCATCTAATTTAAATAAGATGTAGACATAATCTTTTGAACCGGGTTTGACACCTTCATAGTTCTGAATGACAAAAGCATAGTGGCATTTAATACCAACTGCTACAAGAGGGCAACCATTCAATTCTGATTCCAACCATTTACTCTGATATCATGAATTATGCTTGGGCAACTTGCTATGAGTGCCAGCTTACTATAGAAACATGTAATTGCATGTCATGTGAAGTAATTTTTTGAATGTTTGGAATTACTAATTGATGCTTTTGGGAACTAATGATAATTTATTGGTTTACATTTTGTTATTTGATGGCTATTTTATAGATTCTTTGTTAGTATGTTTAATTGGAAGAGCAAATTTAATAGAATGGACAAGTTGGGAAGCAACTCAAGCCTTTGTAAGATGTTTGGGAATTCTGTTTTAGCATACAATTTTCTTTTTCCTTTCGGGGCAACTTTCTGGGTAAATAACCTAAATAAGGATGAGAAGAATGGTTCAGAAATCAGTTAAGCATCACTACCAATGTGCAGAAATGTCTTCTTTGTGTTATTGATTTTATTGAGGTTTATCTATTAATTACATTCTAAATATAAATAATTAATGATATTATGTTTTATGCCCTCTATCAAAGCTATCTTTAGGTATGCATTCTGATGAGCTTTCCTTTCACAAACTAAGGAATGTAGAACATAAAGAGATTGAAAGAGGAAGTCGTAGATGGTATGAAGGCAACTCTTGAAGTACATGAAAATCACATTTCAGAGGAATGTGAACAAACTGGATTAATAAAGACTTCAAATCATGGCATGCTTCCTTCTAATTTTTTTTGGATGAACCAATGGTGTTCATCGTTAGAAATAATGACTAATCCCCTCAGGGTGTAGAGCTCATATATGTGAGTCTTGCCTTTGATTATGAAACCTTCTCCATATATATTACCGTCAAGAATCGAACCCCTGACTAGATACTTAAGGAGCCCAGCTAATTATCAATTGTGCTAAGCCTCATGGTCTATGCTTCCTTCTAATAATATATAGTTCATTGCATAGTGAGGGTTGGCAATTGTAACAGTTTCATATAATTTATTTTATAAAATTATGAACGTATTAATTATAATTGATTATATAATGGGTTTGGTATATATAGCTTGAGATAGATATATTCACTATAATTAATTCTAAAGTCAACAACGGCTTTGAAAGAAAAAAAAAATGGAATTATAGCTGATTAATGCTGTTTCTCTACTGGAATGCTGATTTTTAATATTTACACATGAAAAAAAATTGAAGTTTACAATTTTTTTCAATTTTATATAAAGTATTAATGTTAAGTGTTTAATTGACCCGTGCAAGCCACGGGCTATTACACTAGTAATTATTATCTCAATGACTTGGAACCGAGGGAAATGATTCATGTCACATGGTTGATTCAAATAGGTTATTTAAATGTTCATGATTCATTTCATCAAAACAACAGGCCCATAAACAGCCTTTTTCCTTACTTTTGTCCTTTAGCATTTACAAACAACGATTTCGGCTGGCTTGATATTGTTTATTTAAGTACCACTTTGAGTTCCTAGTTCTTCTCTCATATAATAATCCCATTTATCAAACCGTTGACCAAATAGTTTCATACCTTACTATTCCTCTCAATATTTAAATCAAGAATTTTTTTTTTTCCACCTTCACCATTCACAACATTTTGCCTCATAATTCTCAAAGTGGCATCAATTTTTTCAATTTCTCACAGCTAATTAATTAGCTGCCAAGCGAAAACATGCACTCTTTCTTTACAACTTTCAATCTGACTCGGTCCTCATCATGACTTTCTGCATGCAAGTCACCAAACTGACACCATCAGCAAAAAAAGTAAAAAGGCTCCTCTACGTAGTAGCTGCTCAAATCTACACCTTAATTACATTAATTTGGTGTGTTTATTGAGCTAGCATAAAAGTTATTCAGGATTAGAACATAACAAGCTATATAAAATCTTCCTATATTGGACTTAAAAAATCTTAATCATCAAAACAAAAATTGCCCGGATGAAGCCATGTATACATCTAAGTATCTAGCTCGCTTTCAAGAATTGGAACTTCTGCTACTAATAACTTGAGCACTTTAGTTTACAGATTTAACCAAGAAAATATCCTCACCCCTACATATACATCTATATCAAATAGCTCAGCAACTTTGCTACAGACAAACACATCTATCCATTACAAAATATTTTTAAATGAAGGAATATTCCATACCAAGTTCTGCAGCATTCTCTTAGGTCTTAATCTGTACAAATTTATTATGTATCCTTATTAAGCTCTTCCTGGAGTCTTTGGGTCATGGCGGTTGTTTGCTCCAGTACCAGGATAGTCATTACTTTCCAAATCCATCCTTCGCTCTACCATGAACTCTTCATCCACATCGAACATATCCCCTCTATCTCTGAATTCTGGAGAAGAACCCTGCTAATGTGGAAAGAAAAACTCAGATTCAGTTAGACCCCTTTTATTGCATGCAAAGAACATAACAAGAACCAAAGATATAGAGCATAATCTTGCAGATATAACAACAACGAAATTAAACTATTGAAGGACTGGACTAGTGTTAATTCTTGTGTTCAGATTGGTCTAAGCTATTTACCTTCACTAGTGAAGTTTGGATTGAGGATTTTTCCCCTTTTGGAAAAAGGCTTCCTGCAGATATTGAAAAATTCAATACACCATTACAAAATAATTAAATTTTAAAACTAAAGGAAATTAAAAAAGGGATAGGGATAGAATAGTTCAATGGTATATATCCTTACTAGTTGTTGAGACAGCAGCAGATGAAAGAACAAATGAAAATATCAGAAGGATGATGAGCACTTGCAGAGCAGCTTTGTGAATCATGTTGAAGGGAAAAAAGGAGAGAGATCTGAAAGGTGATAGATACTAAGAAAGGAGAGGTGAGGAGGGTGATTTTTTCTTTTTTAGGAGCACCCCATGTGGAGATGTGTTGCTTATATAGAAATCTCAGAAGGACATAATTAT
Organism: Dalbergia cultrata; assembly: GCA_031216105.1. Taxonomy (NCBI): domain Eukaryota; kingdom Viridiplantae; phylum Streptophyta; class Magnoliopsida; order Fabales; family Fabaceae; genus Dalbergia; species Dalbergia cultrata. The sequence continues at coordinate 18,879,279 of CM062353.1, read as the reverse complement.
TGATATGAATATTACAGGACAAGCACTATTGCTCCAAGTCAACTTCAACTTTTTACACAAATTTTTCATTTATTAGGCCACAACACATCTAACCGAATGTGTGGCCTTGTTCACACTTGCCTGTCCTGATGGCTTATTTGCAACCTCCCCCAATGAATGATTTTCTTTTTCCCTAGACCATCAATATTTAGAATTTAATAGATTTTAATTACATGACCAAAAAAACAGATTTTAATTCATTTAATTTGAGTTAGATTATGTCGCTATAAGTTAAAATTAATTTAATATTATTATTTTTTATTTATAAAATTTGAACTTCAAAAGCTTTCTTTTTTTGTTTTCCGAAAAAGGAGTGTCAAATTGTTTACCTTGTGGTGTTGCCACATGATTGATCTAGCTCAGCTTTCGGTCTCAAAATATCTACATACAAAAATTAAAAATGACACATACATTGATTTTGGAAGCATGCAAGAGAGTTGCAGATTAAAGACATCCTTTCTTTGACACATGGAAATGGAACACAAACCGCTAGAATTCACGGGTGTTCTTAGGCGTCACATAAAGGATCGTTCTTAAAACCAATACGTATAAACTTTTGCTCGCTCCCCCACCTCAATTTGCAGATAGTCCCGTTATATTTAGAAAAAAAATATTATTTATATTCATTTAATGTTGGATGCTATATCGATTCATATTTTATTTATTATTTGATAAGATATAGATTCTATTTGAATATGATTTATATTCCATCTAATGATAAAGACATAATGTCTTAAATATTGTGAGCATAAATAATACATCTCTTCTATTTAAGAGGGTTAAATAGTCAAAAGTTTTCAAAAACAAAATTTAGAGGAAGAGAATAATTTTTTATATTATTCATTAATCAACAAATTAATTATTGTATTATAGATGTAAAAAAAAAAGAGAAATCGTAATAATACCCAAGAAATTGATATATTAATTGACAAATGGATTTTTTGAAAAAAAAATTATTTGCATATTGATCATAGTAGCCATATAATAATAATAATAATAATATAGATTATTTTAAAATTGTTTAGACTATCAACTAATTAAATTAAATTAAATATTATATTATAGTAATAATAGAAATCAAATTTTTTTTACAAATTAAATGATTTTATTAATACAGTACTACATAATTGAATTATTGTATAAAAATTAATATTAAGAATTTATTAATAATATATTTTAATAATATTTTTATTTTTGTATTAAAACCTTAAAAAAATAGTTATAAATAAATGGGAGAGTTGTAAAAAAATGAATGGAAGGATAATTATTTATTAAAATTTATGTAGTAATAAACTTCACAAAAATAGTGATACAAGTAAAAGAGAGAGAAAAAAAAAGGCTTCTAAAATTGTTGATTTACCATATGCCTGCATCAAAGTGTTTCCTATGTTATTTTATATATAAAATTCATTTATGTAATTTTTACTATATGTTTATCCTGCAATCAAATACACTCACAAAAAAGCAGTGTTATTTAGATTTACAATACATAGGACATTATATAGATACACTCTCATCCATAGTTTTCAAACTTGACTTGATAATCGACTCGGTTATAGCACTGGATCTTGGTTGAACTATATATAATTAAATTAATATATTAAAATACAGTTTAATGCATATATATATATATATATATATATATATATATATATATAAAATGAAATATAATAACAAAAGTTTCGCTAGCTTAGTGGCAGAGATGACATGCCTTCCTTCAATGAAGGGTTTTGAACCCCCATACCTATCATTTTTGAGAAATTTTTTAATTTGCATGTAGGCACTAGTGGATCATGTGTGCTAGTCGTGTGATATGTGCGGGTCGTTATAAGCAGTTTGCCCAATCCGGCCCGCCTGTACCTTTGCTAGTTTGTTCCGGGTTTGATCGGCATTAACTGATTTAGTTGCAGAACTGATCCGATCATAGAACCAACTGAACTCATGGCCAGTTTATCGATTTTTAGTCTAAATCGATTGGTTTGGTCCAATTTTGAAAATTTTGTTCTTATTTACTATTGGATAAATTCTGAAACCTTAATTAAATGGATCAACTAAATGGGCCTACATCCCATTTAAAATTAGATAGGAGTGTGTGGCACTTGTCCCGCACATTGTGATCCAAATAACCCAGCTACTTCGAAAGAGAAGGAGGCTAAGGGATAGTGAAGAATGGATAAGCTCTGTTTCCAAGGGCCATGGGTGCTGACTATGAATTTAAGGCAATCAATTAGTCAGATTATGACCTTGTATTGATTGATGTAAGCGCACTAAATTTTAGTTCTGTGTATGATCTTGGCGGTTTCCATAAGTTAATCATCACACATGTTAATAACATCCCATAGATCTTGTAAGAATTGGAAAAGCACCATGATTGTGTAACGTGGGTTCAACTTTTGTTTTCCCTTTCTAATCACTCATGAGATTTTCACCTCCACCAACTCACCATATAATAATTAACTTTGTTTCAAACAAACATCCTACTCCTTCAAATAATTGTACAATTATGTTATTTATACTCACAATATATAAGATATCATGTCAATTTACATCTTATCCATCGTCAGATATGAGTCAGCACAATGTTTCATATCTTGTAAGTAAAAATAACATTTTTCATAACTCTAAAATCAATTCTATTTATTTATTTTCACTCTTTGGTAGCTAATTTTTCAAATATTTCTATTTAATAATGGAGTGAAATCCATAATTTAATTGTCACTTCTCAATTTATCTTAATTTTATTAGTAAGTTCAGATATTAAAGTTTTCCTAATTACAGTACTAAAATGTTTTTGAAAAACAAGGGGGTCAAAGTGGCTAATTATTAATCCAAAAACGACAAATAAATAATACAATTGCACTGTGGATGAATGCATTTTTTGTATTAAGCGTCAAGCTGGAATGGACATAAGTGAATGACAGCAAATGATAAATTGTTTCTGATAATTGACCCATGTTCTTGTTTATTTGATCAAGGACAATCAATTTTGTATTAGCTTGACGCTTCTGTTTTGCATTTCGCTTAGATTCGCCATTTGTCTACCCTTGTAGTTTCCGCAAGATTTTAACTGAATCAATTATTACTACTTCATCCCTTTTAAGAAGATGTTCATTGGGTTTGACTGTTGACACTTTATGCTTTTACTTGTATATTATTGAAGGTATATTTCTTTAAAATTTTCCTGCTGTTCACTTTTATCCTCGTTCAAACACACTCCAACTAGGAAAACAAAAGTTTTATCCACTCTAGTGAACCTCGGTTACCTCTCAATCTGCACTTATGTTATGCCTATGTTATAAATATTTACCAAAACCAATAGACAGCAAGGCGACGGCCTAAGTTGGAAGGATAATGCATCTTGCAATCCAAGGGTCACAAGGCATATCATTATACCAAATCATGTATGACATATTTTATTAGTTTTTTTGGTTTTGTTAGACTTTGGAAATATGGTTAATTACATTTTAAAAGTGACCAAATTTGTACACAAAAAAAAAAGTGACCAAATTTTATCCGTAAGATTTAGGGGAAAAAAAATGAAATTTTTGCATACCAAACAAATAAAACCTAGTCAACTTTTTGAATTAAAAACTTGGTCAAATGCATTTCAAAAGTGATCAAATTTTATATGCATGATCATGAAGTCAAATATATATTTTTTGAAGCATCACACTTTTGAAGTATAAAATTATTCATGTGTCTCTATTCTCTACTCATTGGCTTAAGTATTTGGAAGAAATGATTTTATGACAGAGTATCAAAGCTTTTGTAACAAAGCAATTAAGGGTTTGATTTTTGTTATCCTCTATTATGATAAATTATTCATGTTTTAAATCCAAAAAAAGATATTCACATGAAGAACGTGGTGGAATATAAATTATTCATTGAATGAAAACAAAGATGTGTTATTAACTTTAAAATCAGGTATATATATATATATATAAATAACTCCAATAATGTGTCTCTATTTACCAGTTTAATCTTATTGAAATCTAGTCCTTTTCTTTTTCTTGGTGGAAGGCGGGAGGGGAGATAAAAGCCCCAAAACAAAGCAAAAACAAAAACTAAGCTACAATAACGATTCTTGACAAAGCCACATGCATGGAATCGTCACGGAAGAAATTTCGCAGAGTCTCTAGAGGGGTTAGTAGGAAATGCACACTAAGAAGATGATTATACCCAAGAGACGCCAAATGCTCCGCCACTTTATTGACCTCGCGATAATCACGTTTCAGGTGCACCATCCAAGTACTAGACCTTTTTTAAAGCATGAAAGCACCTCATACCTTAGATAGTAACTTCCCAAAATTTGTCGTAAGCCCTCATAGCAAGAAATCACCCGCGACATTACGGGCCACACCAGAAGCTAACCGAACTGTGAAATCTAGTCATTTTTAAAATGTATTTAATTATATCTTTAAATTTCAAGTTTGATTGTTCACTATCAGAAACTAACGGGTTACCGTGGGATTTATCGAGGGATTTGAGGTTTGTTTCCTTTGCTAAATATAGTTACTGAGGGATTTATCGAGAAAAACATGCCCTTGGTAACTCTTAACAAGGGAATGAATGGAACAAATCCCTCAGTAAAATTTGCGATGGAATTACTGAGGGATTGTGGGCTATATATCCCTCGGTAAAAGACTTAGAACATCATTATCATTTTTGTCAAGAAAAAAATTACCACACAAAAATTTGATTTTTTACCAAGGGATTTTTCCCTTGAGAGTTGATAAATTAAAATGTTTATAATTTCATTAATTTGACATTACTGAGGGATTTTCCCTAGGTAGTTGCTAGAATTTTTTTTAAACGCATTACCTTGGAAATATCCCTAAGTATAGACCATTGAATTCTTTTCTAAAACATTGCCGAGGGAAAAGAAAATCCCTCGGTAACTGTTATTCTTTCTTTTTTTAAGATTTTTCCTATTTTGAGTAATTATTAGTACCTAATTGTTACATTTGTATAAAAGTTAATTATTTCTCATTTATAGTTACAAATAAATATTAAAATAACACAATTTTTTTTAAAAAAAAGTAGCAATTCCTTGAAATCCTTAATTTAAACCGAACATCAATAGTTTAAACATAACAATACATAAAATGGTCAAACACAATAACATAAACATAATGTCATAACATACAAAAAAGCAAAAGCCTTAGTACTCATCACAAGTACTCATCATCATCGTCATTAGAGGAAGGCAATTTTTTACCACCAAACTCTATCATCTTCAAGTACTTGATCATCTTCTGCTTCATTTCCCTCTGCAACACCTTTTTCATCCTTCTTTTCTTCTTCTTGTTCTTTGTATGCTCCGGCCTTCTCTCAACCTTCAATGCCTACAATTTGGCCCACATCTGCTCCATTTGCTGTTGTTGTCGTGTGGCCTGAGCTTGAAGTTCTGCATTGAGCAAGTGAACTCCCTCGCAGACCTTATCATCAACAACCGATGCCCCCGGTAGGGGACAAACTATTTGCAAAGATGTTCCCTTGCCATGGATATGATTCTTGTAATGACCACCAACTAATTGAACCCACATCTTGCCTTCATCAATGGATGAGCAATCGATGGCTCATCGTCCTTTATGAACCGTTAGGTCTACTCTGGCCTTGCCTCCTCCATAAATTGGGTGTATTTGTTATATGACAATATGAAGTAAATTAGAATTGTGAAGTTATAATTAATAAATTAAATATATAAAAATAATTTATTAAAAGAAATGTTCAAGACTTACACAAGTTCACTCGGAGTGAAGGTAAACCCACACCACCATCTTCTATCCTTTCTAAGTGTGGATCTTCTTGAACAACTCACCCTGAGCAGGTGGCCTTTTCAAGAGTTGTTCCTGCAATTGAAACGACCGGAAAATATTGATATACAATATATATATTACAAAAAAGACTATTTACATTATTGACTTACCAAGCATTTTCGTGTTGACTCTGTGCTGCTGGAACCACCACAATGCACTAAGCCACCCTTCTGCGAGGCCCTGTTTGCCTTCTATTGGGTAGATTTTTCCTTGAACTTAGCAAAATTCTTGTACTCCCGCAAGAATGCCAAATTGCTCTTAATCAGCCACATGTCTTGCAACCTCGTGCTGGGTCGGGACTTGAATGCCTTGAACATGAATGCATCATGCTGAGGGGCGACGGTGAACCAAAAAACTATTACAATGTACTACACATAATTAATTTACTATATCGATGCACCTGGTGATATCCATAGTTAGATCACAATATGCACCACCAACTTGAGAACGAGCATGTTTTGGTGCATAATAGACTAATTTGATCTGAATATTTAAGAAATGGGTATTTTGAGGGGGAAATGGTTAAAGAACAATCCTCAGTATGTTTGTGACAATGTGCAATCTTGAGAAAGCGTAATTTTTTCTCAAATGATTTTTTAGTTTTATTAAAAAAAATTATATAACTTGATGATGAATTTATGAAATATATGTAAAATTAATTATAATCTTGGAATTATTTTATTCACATTACAAAATTTTAAAAATGTATAATTTTTAACATTTTGCTTATAAACATAAATAATAAATTGGTTAGTTTGAAAGTGTAACGTAGTAACGAAATTATCTTTAATTATTAAACATTAGATAATACAAATTAATTGTATATAATTTTTCAATAATTTGTTATATAAAAATAATCTTTTCATATAATGGAAATAAAGTATGTCATTTTAAAATTATTTTAATTATTATATTTAAATAAAAAGGTAATCTTATCATGACTATTTATCGTTATAATTAATTTTAAAAGTAATCTTTCTTTTCTTTTCTTCTTTTTTTATTTGCTGATCGAAACACATACCAGGTGCCATGTATACGTTCAATTGTTGGTTGCATGCTTGAATTGAAATGTTCAATTATTGATTGCATGGAATGAATAAAGAAGAACTAGAACCATGGGGAGACATGATTGATGTTAGACCAAACAAGAAGTCACACACAGAATTGAAGGTGGTCGGTCTTGGGCGGCAGACCTATGTGGGAGACATGACATACTCATTTGTCCCATTTGTTCATGTGTGTGAGCATGACATGCACTTATGTGCCCCTGCATTTGGGTGCGTTCCCACTTCCCCTCTTAAAAGCCTTTATTGCTTCCACTTCATCCCCTTTTTTCTTCAACAAAAACAAAATCGAGGGAAAATTTTGTTATAGTCTAGAGTTAGAATATACCCCTTGAGATTTGTTGAATATTCAGAATGTATAAATTAATCACTAAACAAAAAAATATATATAAAAATCGAATTCAAGTTAATTATGATAATACATATGCAAAACAGCAAAAGTGTTAGTAAATAAGATTCAACATGGAACTAACATTGTATAATCCATCTATCCTTGAATAATTGCTTTATCCAGAAATAATTTTTCATTTTAAAGATTCAAACAGTATTTATTATTTCTTTTCAATAATAATTCTATTAAATACTATCAACTCATTAGTGATATAAAAGAGAGAAAGTTTGAATATTGAAAAGAAATAAGGACAGTTAAGTAAATTATGCATAACTTTTTACTAACATTGATATTTTACCAATCATCACTTTAATTCTAATGCACATTTAAAATATGATAATTATTTAAAGACAGGGAGAGTATTAAATATGTTGTCATTGTGTTCAATATAGAGGTATTTAAATCCAATTTAGCCTAATTAAAATTGCTAAATTAGTCCTAAAAAAAAGATCAAAATCTCAAATAATTTGGATCAGATTGGTTGGTTCTTGTTTTCCAAAAGCTTGTTTGGGTTTTGAATATAATTTTCAAAAACAATCCAATCAAATCGAAATTTGATAATAATTATACAATATAATTCTTCATTGTTAAGTGCGTATTTTTACTTATAACAATCATCATAGTTTTTTAATTTATATACTATTTTCATTAAATATCATTGTACGCATATTAAATGAGTTAATTTCATTTTTTATATTAATGTACCTATTTTGTTGGCTTAAGTTACTTTTAGTTTATAATAATATTCTGAGCATCAAATGTTATTTTGTAGGTTAAGTTACTAGAATTGGGGCAATGATGAGAGACTTAGTAATTTACATGAGATTATTAATTCAAACTTAACTGTGTTTAATTTTGATATCCACAAGAAAAAAAAGTTCTTTTGTTAAAATATCTATTCAATCCAAACTGGTAAAAATTCTATTGGATTAAAAATTTAAACTAAATTGATCTGATTTATAGATTATTGGAACAGTTAAGCGACTATAATGGGTCTACTATTAAGGGTTTTGGATAGTATAATTGAGATTTTAGGTTTAAACTTCATTATTACCGATATAATTTCAAAAATAAAACAAACATTGAATTAGTTTAACCAAAAGCTAATTTATACCAAATCCCAAACACTCCTAGGCTAACAAGATGAATAGTTAGACGTATATAATTATGAGGTGTGGAGTGATGACAGCTCATCTTTTTCCTTAACAATGTAACCGGGGGTTCGATCTTTATTCATGAAAATAGATCGTATTTCGTGGCCAGCCGTTTATTTTTTCGGGAGAGCTCCCACCGCGAGGAGATTAGTTACTACTTCTGGCGATAAATACCTTGATTTCAATTAAAAAAAAAAGGTTAGACATATATTATTGCATTTAGTGATTCAACTTGCACTACCTCAAATTAGATCCTCTTTGGTGCAGTGACTAGCGAGATCAAGAGGTTAATTCGGGTTATCCTATTCTAGCTAAATTGATGTTGGACTGGATTAAAATAACATAATCCTATACATTACATCACAGATCACATATTAAATAGGCCAAAACAATTTTTTATTGAAAAAGAAAACATTAACTCTATTTTCAGTGAGAAAACAAGCAGAGTGAATGCTGAATAAACAAATATCAGAGCCCTAGCTTGAAAGGATCTTTTCAAATTTATAATCTTATGCATCATGTAATATAATATTTCATCCAAAGTCCTTATCTATTGCCAAACATTTATTACATCATAAAATAGGTAATGCAATAGTTGATATGTCATTTATTAAAACTGTAATTGTTAATTTATAACTATGCAATACCTGATATGTCATTTATAATTACACCTTCTAGATTTTTTCTAATTTTTTTTTATATAACTTACAATTTTTAAACAGTTGTTCCCGTTAAAAGAATTATTTGGTTGGTTCTTATGTTTTTTATTTAACTAGACGTTAAATATTGTAATAGATAATATGTACATATGTGTGTATGTGTTTTCTTTCTAATTTTGATTGTAAAACATTTATTTCTTTTATTTATAAATGTATTTATTTAAATTTTTAAGAGCAGCAAAAATTATATGATGTAACATCAACTATTAAATATAGGCAGAAAAATTGTCTAGCTCCGCCGTTGTATTCAACAATGATTAATAGCAATAAAAATGGAGTGAAACAAACTTATAGAAACCTCATCAATACCTTTTTTTATTTTACCGAAAAAAAACTTTGAATAAGAATTTTAGTTTTCTTTTTATACAGATACAGGAATGTTAAGCTCCATGGACCTGAAGAGTAACCCTCCCCAAATTTTGAAGACAATTTTTACAAGTAAAATTCACTCATGACTCAACCCACTTTCATTGAGCTAACCCCATTGGAAAGTGTATTTAGTTGACTTAGAGTTAAATTTATATTATGGGTTACAACAAAAATGGAATGAAACTTTAGTGAAACTTATAGCATTGTTATTATATAGAACTATAAGTGAAACGATGTAACCTATATGGTTTCAATTAAGTTCATTAACCCGTTATAAAATTTAACCCATAAAATTTAACCCTTATGTTTGGTTGACTCTGCCATCAGAATAAGGACTTGTTTAGCTATAAAAAATAATTTTTATTTTTTATTTATTTTTCATAAAATCTTAAAAATAAGAAATAGGTTGAAAATAAAAAATAAAAATTGAAAACGGTCTCATGAAATCAAATGCACCCTTTAAAAGGAAAAAAATTAATCGACAGGGAAGAAAATGATCATTTGGTTGATATTTAAAAATAGATTGCATTATTAGTATCAATTGCCCGTTGGCTAGGCTTTTTTTTTTTTTTCTGCACAAGGTTGAAAGCCATGTATCTTTTCCCCCTTCTCAACTCTTTTTATTTGTATATATCGATGTTGGTTTTTTTTTTTCATGCCCTTATTGTCAAAAAGCAGCCCAAGCATTTGGATTTGAAATGTTTAGTGATCCTTTGAAAAGTGAGATAAACTAGCACACAACTTTCATATCTTCTGTAAAACTATCGATTGATAGAAGAGAAATCAAGTGGCAATCACGATATATAATAGTAAAATACTTAAAGCACATCACTTTCTCCCTCACATCTGCATAAGTGAAAGGATCAAAGCGGAACATGCCACCCCACAAAAATGAGATAGGCCCAACCATAATCAAATGATGAGAAAAATGTACAAATTGATAACACGTTTTTAAGTATATCTATAGCATTGTTCCAATATAGTATATGTTTATAATTAAATTTGGATGATATATATATTCGAATTGTTACTCGTCAAACCGGGTATGAGATACCCTCGGATTAACAGAAGTTTACATCACAACAGGTCAGAAGAAACGTTTGCAGCTTCCTTAATTATTACTGATTTAGTGTCCTCTAAAGTTTAATGGACAACAAAATCTCCAGCCAAAATCCCCTGCAACAGAAACAAAGTCCCATAAGGTACAAAGCATTATAATGAAGATATATGAGTATATTATGTTATGAAATTGACATTGAAAGGAAACTAAGGTGAATTCAGACCATATATGCATATCAGTTAAACTCATTGGGGTTTTCTTTGCTTCTGATGAAAGGAACCCCATCTTCCCTCCAAACTATACGCTCTTCACATAAGGCCTCTACCACCTCTACGTATAACCGGTGCTCCTAAATTTGGAGATAAAAGCACAAAAACAATGATCAATTGGTGTCCCAAATGCGCCTTTTGATGGATAAATTCATTGCATTTCATTTAGCAAGGAAGTTGTATAATGATTCAAAATCCTGTCACCGTAAGGAGGCGGCTATTGATAAGAAGTGACATTACCTCTTTGAGAACCCTTGCAGCCAATTCCTCTGCAGTGTCATTGGCTAGCACGGGCACAACACGTTGGGCAAGAATACGCCCCGTGTCATAGTGTTCGTCGACAAAATGAATAGTAGGACCTGAAAATCTAACCAACAATGAAAAATGAAGCACAGAAAAGTAGTCAACATCGAGTATAACGGTATTCAATTGAAACAAACATACTTTAAAATATTGTGAGAAGTGCATACCTTGCTCCAGAAGCAATTACTGCTTTGTGGACCTTCATACCATAGTAGCCCTTGCCTCCAAAAGCTGGAAGAAGCGATGGGTGAATGTTCACTATGGATTTTTTGTAAGCTCGGATCAATTCGACCGGAATTAGTTTGAGGTATCCAGCTAAAATAATAAAATCAACCTCGAAACTCCTAATAAAGAAAATGTATTATATGTTAATAACATAACCACTTCAGTGTGGCATATCATCAGTCTTTCTTTCTCCCAAGTTGCAGGTTTTTCCACATTTGTTCTGCATTGGTAATTGGTAATTCATTTGGCTTTCAATTTTAAAGTAAACCATCCACACATGAAGTACAAGAAATGAAATGAAATGAAACTTGTTATATTCAACACCATTTGAGAGACTTATGTTGATCAGGAAATTTATATAGTATAATGTGCCCTTTATATTATTTAGGAACTTCCTAATATCTGTTTTGGAAGACAGTATTCTACACCCTATGACAGACTCCCCTGTCATTCATGACAACCAATCTACTACCTTTTTATTTGTTGTACATACAATTTATACAAGCTAATACCAAAGATAAATTACAATCATAAAAGATCAAATATAACAATTGAAGTTAATATGCATGTGCAGACAGATCATCTAGAAATTTCCTATAAATCACAACTCAAGTTTCCTCATAAGTAACATCCATGAAAGATGTAAATGATGATTGAGATCTCAACAACAATTTAATTGCAAACATAATGATGGAAAGTTTACTCAAATTATTGATCCCATAGTGAAACTTAAAACTGATGTGTCAATGAAGCTATTTTCAATGAAATTGTGGAGTTTATTTGCACTAACTTTAAATCAGAACTCCCATTCTTTAAGAAGATGGGTTCACATATGAGTCCTCTAAGAAAGATTGCTACCACTAGCAGGCAATCATAAGTGCCAAAAATATTTTTGGTGTTTTCTTTCGATTCTTTTTGAGACATTGTGTTGACAAAAAAAAAATACTTAAGGTTATGTGTACATTCCATGTTATGCTTTGCAGTTGCCATTGGTGTCCTTGGTGTTAATTATGTATTTTTAGTGGCAAAGAAGCTACGCTAAACTTCCCATTCACCTATACAATGTCCCAAACACCAGGATTTGGACTCTTGACTCCTCTGGCTTTTTTTCATGTAAATCACACTTTCAATTCCTAACTCCTCCTAACATAGAATGTTTTCACTTGGATAAACTTATTTGGAATTCTAAATCACCCACTAAGGTCAAAGCTTTTGTTTGATGGCTGTTCTTTGTCTCCTAACATATGCATAATGTGTGGTTTAGATTCTGAATCAGGGGCTCATCTCTTTTTGCATTGCCCTACAGCGAGATCTCCTTGGATGAGACTTTTTTGGTATCTTTGGAGAATCATGCGTTTGTCCTGAGGACTTGCATCAGTTTCTACTAAGTAAGTTAAGAGGTTTTGGCTAACATAAAGAAGCCAAGATCCTATGACAGTCCGCTGTTTTTTGCAGTGATTTGGTGTATTGGGTTGGAAAGGAATTCTAGGGTTTTTAGTGATTCCTTTTCCGCTATTGATTGTATTTGGGATAGGATCACCTTTTTGGCTTCTTTTTGGTGCTCAACACATGGTTTTTTCAATGGTGCTCCTCTAACTGATATTCAAAGGGATTGGCATGCTTTGCTACATGGTTCATCCCTTTAGATTATAGATGAGTTGTTTTCATATCTAGCTGAGGATGTCTCATCCTCTTTTGTACACTTTCTTCTATCTAATGAAATTTCTTTTTCTATAATAAAGAAGCTACTCTAAACTAGAGGCATGATCACTCTAGATTTGCTTTCTATTGTCTGTTTCCATCCAAAGCCCCACCTAAAGTGTTTATTAAAAGATCACCTCAATGATATCTAAATATTTAGGTTGTACAACTAAGAACATAAAATGTAGCTAGACTAGGGAGTAAACAGAAAAAGCATTCACAGCAAATGAAACAAAGAAGCATCTTACCTTAGTGTATCAACAAGGTCATTTGGAGATAGCCCACCAGGTCCATCCTTTCTTTTAGGGAACAAGACAACTGGAATACCATTATTTCTTGCATACTCAGCACCTCCACACTCTGGTATTAAAATAAAATGAAAGAAAGAAAATGTCAGTACACCAAGATTCAAAAGGGTAAATCAATCCATACTTCCAAGTTGTAGTTAAAAGTGCATGATGGGGATGCAAATGCTACTTGCCAAAAAAAAAAAATTCCTCTTTAGCTTTATGTAAAGGGAAACATGGTGATGATTTTATCCCTAGCCCCTTATCAAGTTTATTCAAAATTTCACCCCGAAGATGATGACAAAATGTTCATAGACAAGCTTAGAAAATGGCTGGTGAATTTTCAGCTTCATGAAGGTACTCAAGAGTTGCAGCATGTAATACAACTTGAGTTTATTCATCCTTAGTTGCTGCTGTCTAAACTAAACTCAATATCTACGTGCATACAACCACACAGTTTCTCATTACTTGTGAACGTATTTTAGGATAGCAGCATTTAATACAGATCGGATGCAATCTTTAACTTATTTTGGTAGTGTAAACTAAACTTAAAAAGCACGTGCATATATACCCACAGTTTCTAGTGCTGTGTGGTAGAAAGAACTCAATTAGACCAAAATCTATTGTCACAATCTCTCTAACACTCTTGTATGTGTGGCACCAATAGACTTGAATGGCATAGACACCACTTTTGATCACCAAAGAATCTAAATCCTCCTCATGAACAGTAAAATGAAATGAAGAGGAAAAAACATGATGGCAAACAATGAAATTGAGTTCTTCCAACCACATAATCTTTTCAGGCATGCAATCTTAATCCAATGACTACAATCAACTAACATTGAAAAGAAACATGCTTACACCAGGAAACTTTCTAAATGCCCAAAAATGACATCACAATTCACAAGTAGACCATCAAAACTATTATTATTAATTTTTTATCATTATTATTCCAGAATGGCAAAAAACAAAGTAAAGTGGCATAGAAAAAAGTAGGGTTTTTGGAGCATACCGCTTTTATTTGTGACCAATACAAGAATATCACCATGAAGTGATCCCTTCAACGATGCTTCGTGAATTGATTTAAAGTTGGACCCCCCACCTGATACAAAAACTGCTAGTTTCTTCCTTCTCAGTGTGGCCTCATCTCTCACCTCACGCTCCTCTTTCAGTTCTGCTGCGCTCCTCACACACACCGCTCTCTTCTCCCTATAGCTACAACAAAGTCGTTGTTCAATGCTAAGGGGTCGAAAAGCCCCACAATGAATTTGAAGCTTCTGGGGCTGAACAGAAGGTAAAGTTGGGAACTTTCTCGAAGAGCGTGATGGAAGCGACGATGGTTTTGGACAAAACCCAGAAAGAATTTGTTGAGCTTCCATGGAAAATCTTATCTTCCAAGAAGAAAGAAATAAATAAATGAAAAAAAAAAGAGAAACCGACAAATGATAAAGGTAGTGTAGTACAGTGGTCGAGTTTTCTTTTTATTTTTAGGTAGAGGTTTTAGTGTAGTTGAGTGTGTTGTTTGGTGAGGTGAAAAAGGAGTTGTCCCCGCAGGTGTTTGAAACGGTGCTGTTTTAGGAGGCGGAAAGGGTGTTGTTGGTTGGTGAAGGGAAGGGGGCAAAATGGAGGAGAGGAGACAAGTATGGTGTACTGATCAAGGTTCTGAAAACCGAATCGAGTATCAAACCGGTCGAGATGTCGGTTCAAAAGTTCATTGATTCTCGACGGACACAATAAAATATATATCTCTCTACAAGGGAATATATAGATAGATATATAATTTTATTATTTATTATATGCTATAAAATGATTAATCTGAATCAGAAGTTCAGAACTCAGAAGCAAAATTCTTCAGCACGGGAAATCTGATCGAAAAAAATGTAGCATTCAGTGGGTGCCTACCATTCCTAATTCTTATAGCAAAGAGGAGTAAGTCAACAATTCAACATTCAAAATGATGAAAAAGGAAAAAAGGAAAGAAAAGAGAAGAAAACCTTCCAGGCTCTAGTAACAGCTGCGGGCAACCAGCTCTTGCAACAGCGGCGACAGTGGCTTCTTAGGCGGTTGACGGCGGGCTTTGCTGGTCCTCTCTCCCGGTCTCAGTCGCACGCAGGAACCAACAGAAGGGGAATAATGGAAGGAATGAGCGTGGCTTGTGGCTTGGGGCTTCTGTTTAATTTCAATTAACGGCGTCGTTTTAAGGGTAAAATTTTGGAAAAATAACAGCTAATACCTTGAAGTTTGGTGAAAATACCAAGGTTAAGAAAATCGGATGAGGCGTCGAGCGGTCAGTCTTAGTTGAAAGGTTTAGAGGTCAGCCAAGTTCAATAGGGAGTTCAACCGAAATATAATAAAATATATATATAAATATATATATAATTAATTAAAACATAAAAAATATATTAAATCATTAACATTAACATAATTAACACAAAAATATATATATATTCATAGATTTACAAAAATAAACCTAATCCATATAAAATTTTTCTAGTTTTAGTCGCACAATATGGTTATAAAAGTATTTGAAAACAATATTTGTTGGATGACTAGCGAATTTTATGATGAGCAGCTCGTGGATATTAGTATTTTTTTCATATATAAAATAAATATAACCCATTTTTTTCATTTTTGCTTTGTAATTGCTATAAAATATTAGTATTTAAGCTTTGAAACTAAAAAAAAATTAAAAAAAAAATCAAAAGCTTCGGACCGGTCCGGTTCGCCGGTTTTCCCGGTTTTTCCCAGTTTTGACCGGTTCTTGACCGGTTCTGAAATGCCCTGGTTTTCCCCACTCAACCGGGCCAGTGGGCTTCGGTTTCCCTTAACGATCGGACCGGCCGGTCCGGTCCGGTTTTCTTAACAATGGAAAATACACTCCCCCCCATTCTTAATTAAAATCGACGGTCCACCCCAAATGATACAGAACATTGAAACAGCAACGGTCACATTAAAATTCCTGTAACGGAAATAAAGCAAAAGATAAAGGACTGCAGTTCATGGCCATTTGCTGTGCATGTGCGATTATGAGAATTCAACAAATGCTAACCATGGTCCATGTAGTCACTATAGCCGCAAGGTTGGTCGCAGGGAGGCTCTCCCCAACCTAGGTTCGGGTTATTTGTGTTTAGAATAATTTTGTGTACTGACATAAATCAATATTGAATTTAATTTAGATTCAAATTAATTTGATGTCAAACAATTAGAGTTTATTGTTTAAGCCCAATAATTTGTGGTCATTATTGCTATTGGGCTAATTATTGTTAAGCAATATTTATTGTGGGTTTATGAGTCCTTGTGTATGGGTTTCACTATGATGGGTTACTTAGCCCAACAGTTTACTGGCACAAGGAGAGGCCCTCCTCCTAGCCAATATATAGGGTGTTTGGTTGCCCCATTTATACCATGATACACAAAACCTAATATGGAATAGGATTTCTTTCTGATCCCTTGCATTTGCTTGCATTTTGGATGTCAGGTTAGGAGATGATTATGACTCTGTTGTCTTCCTCCTATATATGCCCTTCCAGGTAACTCCAATCCAATTTTTTTTATTGTTGTTGAACATAACATACTCAGGATTAAATTAATCTTTGGGATATATATCAAATTCCTTCATCTGCCCCCTGGGCTTGCCCTCCATTCTTCCTCTTTTGTGGGCTCTTCGTCATCACTATATCTTTATCAGTTCTAGGTTGTCTTCTCAATCAACAAATGAATCCACAGTCTTTCTTAACACAGTCCTAATCCCCCTCTCTTCCAAGTACCCCAACTGCTCAAAACCCAAGACAATATCAATCAATTAACTCTCACACATATCTATTGACTCGTTGTATCATGTATGCCCAAACCAACTTACATTTAAAATCTTTCCATCAACAGTGACAAATAAAGAGATGGAAGTGGATGAAACTAACCAAGGGTTTGTGGTGATTCACGAACTAGTGAGGTCGTGGTGGGAGCGGAGTTCTGAACCTAGAGTAGAGAATCATGGACATTAGATGGAATGGGAGCGAAACTAGAAAGAAAGAAGGTGTTTGTATGCGCAAGGAATGTGAGGAAAGGGGCTACATTTGAGATGGAGGCACCATTGAGAGTGCTGTAAAAGTAAGAGATAAGGAGAGTTTGTCAGTTTGAAGATGGTGCAAGCGCAGCAGCATCTGGAAAGTACTGGCTAAGAAAAAGGGACCGTGCTATTTAACGACGCTGTTAGTAGTGAGCATAAGTTGGGGCGAACTGTCATTTTGCGAGTAAAGATGGGGTTGAGTGTAATTTTCCCAATCCTCAAGGGTGGTAGTTGTTATTTACCAAAAAAAATTTGTTCCTAGAAAGTGAATACCGCTTCCCCACTTGGCTTGCGTTGCCAGTTTTCAAGCGGTCTGAAACGGTTTGTTAGCTATTTGTTTAAAAATTTTTAAAAAGTGATTATAAAAATTAAATTTTATATATAATTAAAAAAGTAAAAAAAAATTATAAGCTACTAATTTTAGCTTATATAAAAAAAAATTAAAAACTAATTTATTTAAAATTTCAATTATTTTTCAAAAATTATCTAAATATATGAAAAGTATTTTTTTTAATGAAAAAATTTATTATTTGCTAAAATAATCATAAACAAACGCAACCTAAGGCTTGGATTAGTTTTTACCAATTTGGACCGGAGACTGGATAGGTTCTCAGTTAGACCGACTGGTCCGATCCTATTTTCAGAACCATAATATTAAAGTGTACCAATTGCATTGCATCATAGAATAAAGAGGCACTTAGACTTGATTTGGTAAAGGTGCTCAAATTTATTAAAAGCATAAGTCATTTTTTCTATTTGATAAACAAAAAGACATTTTTGCTCCTAAATTTTAAAATTCAGTCGTGTTTTTAAGAGTATCTCATGTCACCAGGTACTTCTCAAAGCTAATTTATGTTATCTAAAGCTCAAAAGACTAACATGATCTCATTCCATCTAATGACAATAAAAATAGAGAGCATCGTCTTTAATATCTATATCCATTACAATCATTTTGAATTCTAGAAGCAAATTTACAACATATATAACAAACAAATCTCATTTTTTCAGTGCAATATTATTTCTTCTTTTTATTAAGAGCAACTTCTATATTATTTTACTAAGCAATGATATTATGACTTTTGGAGAGTTTAAAGAGTTCAGTAGCTCTCAAAAAGCTACATCAATACCAAACTATACCTGAGAATGAAAGATTGGACTGTCATTGAGCAAGCATCTCGGTAGCAAAAATTATATAGATGAATTTGACTAATTAGTTACTTTGTAACCATGAATCTTGTTGGTCTCTTATGGATAAAAATTAACCAAATATTGGACTAATTTGAGTCAAATTTATTATTTTTACTAATTAGTTTGATTTAACAACATAAATCATTTATATTTTTAGAGTCCTATGTCATTCATATTTTAAAAATTAGGGATTAATTAATCAAATTTTAATTTTTAGGGATCAAAATCACACACATGTAAAAGTTTAGTCTATGTTTAGGAGTTTTATATTGATAGAATGGCATAAAAGGGCATCACTCATAATGAAAAAAAGAAAAGAAAAAAGAGAGGAGTAAAGAGTATAGTGGAACAAAACATGTCATTCTCTTGATTGATCATCAATCACCATGTCACTCTTTCTCATCTTTTCATCAATCACCATGTCCTGTACAATAGAGGTTTAGGGTTTAGGGTTTAGTGTTTCTACCAAATACAATTTCATCTCTATCTTTAGTGTCATATTGTTTCTACTGTCTCACCGGCATCAAACACAGCTTGAGTGACAAGAGAGGGACAAGATGTCCCTTATTGGCCATCCCACTATCATCTCAAAATTACTCCCAAACACACTTTTAATTTACGAGTCTCTCATTTTCTTGCCGCTCCATTCCCTCCCTTATAAAATTCCCAAACAAGTGATCATTAGCTCCATAATGTTTGCTTTGAGACTCTTTGGACATTTTTTAACATCAATTTAATATGGCATAGACTAAAATATAGTTAGGTTAAATAATGCGCACAAAAATAGACTAGTTTAACATTAAACAATGTTTACATGTAAATAAATTTTGAAATTGGTTTTAATATTTATGTTGATAAGACATAGAAACAAAATGGCCAAATCAGATAAAACTATTTAAAATGAAGATGGATGTTGACACATTGTAGTTATTTTCAAGACAAATTATATCAATGCTAATCACATATCACTATCACTATAAATGATATTTTTGAGGTAGTGTTGAGAAAATTAAATATTTTTATTGATGTCATAACATGTAATTAGATATTTGATTTTGTATGGGCATTTTTCTATTGGAAATAATTTTTTTAGAGCCTTTGGGATTCCATAGGAGCATAGATTTCTAACATCAATACTTCATACCTAGAATTTGAATAGATCACTAATTAAGGGGAAAGAACATTTTCCATTTTAATCGACCATGTGTTGGTTCTAGAAGTTTATGTAAAACTTTTTTATATTGACAACATATTAACTTTTTTGGAACTAAGTTTAGATAAAAATTAGTTTAAAGAATCTACCAAACATTATTTATTCACATATGATATTTGATTTAAAACTTGTCAAATAGCCTCTTTATTTTGTTTTATTTGATGTTTTATGATAGGAGGTGCTTGAATCTTGATACAACTCTAAATTGCAATAAGAAAGCAAGTTACATATTTTCTTTAGTGTAGTGTGTAGTGACTAACGTATTCCATGCTTTCAGTATCTAGGAGTGTTCACAACTTAGCCTGGCCTACTAACCTGACTCGGCCCAAAACTTATTAGGACTTACAGGTTCGGATCTTGAAATTTGACCAAGTACATTTTTTGGGCCGAGTTCGGGTTATATGTTGGGTTGGCCCGACCCGACTGAAATTAAATAATTTCTTAAGAGGTACATATCTTTATAATAATTTGTGAAAAATTTAATTAATATATTTTACATAACTTGATATTATTTTTACATTGATATGGTTTACTTTAAAACCTTTATTGTAAAATATTACTTAAATTTTGTTTCTTACTTGTAAAATTTTATAACTTTATATATAATCTCTAAATTATCATATATTGCCCAAATGCCGAGTTGACTCAATATGATCCCAGTACATAGTCAGTTCATTATCGGGTTGGATTCAAGTTTCAAAAAATGACCTGGTCTAAAAATCATGTTGAGTTTGGGTTTTGTTCAACCTGATCTAAAATTTTGCTAGTTATGCATTCCATACGACTTTGGATGTCTTTATGTATGAGAAAGAACTGAAGAAAAGTGAATAGTTAGTAGTGATAACTAACCAATTCGGTTCTAAAAACGATATCTTTTTATCAAATATATTATCTTAAGTGTTAACAGCATTGCATTTTTTATGGCAGCTCTGCATTTTATATTGACGTGTCTTACCTAATTGTTGGAGAAGAAAGGGGTCGGGAACTTCGTAGAACTTTGCCATTGTTTAATTGCTTTGTTTAAATTGTTTCTTGATGTTGTGGGGATGTACGTGATACTTTATGCCAAGGATCATTTGTGCATGTCGAGCTCCGTTCAGGAAATACTAACAGCTCCTCATCTAAAATGAGATCAGGGGGTAGATTCTCGGTTTAATAGTTTATGTTGAATTAGTAGG
This sequence comes from Dalbergia cultrata, assembly GCA_031216105.1. NCBI lineage: Eukaryota > Viridiplantae > Streptophyta > Magnoliopsida > Fabales > Fabaceae > Dalbergia > Dalbergia cultrata. The sequence goes on along the minus strand of CM062353.1, from coordinate 18,858,234 downwards.
GAAATATACAGGGAGAAGAAGTGTGGAACAACACGTGGCTGAATAGCTTAGATTTAATAGGTGCTTGCTTGAATACATAGGTGTAGATACCTAGTACTACTACATATAGTGATTATGGAGTAAATACACGAATTGTTTCTAGGATAGATAATTAATGCTAGCCATTTCTTTTGACTATATTTCCAATGTCACGTTAAGTGCATGCTAAAACACCAACCGCCGTATATTATTCTTAACAGTTTATAATTCTATTAGGGGGTGTTTGGTACGACGCATTAGACATGATAATATAAGCTAATACTATACGTTATGGCCTTATTCGTTATTTGGTGCAGACAACATATTGTATAATCTTATACGTTATAACTCCCTTATACGTCAAAATACTGTATAACTCAATACAGCATGGGAAGGTCATATTAGGCCTAATTAACTTTTAACGTATAAGATCATTTTTTTAAAATATATTATTAAAATAAAATGATTCTTAAATAAATAATAATAAAATAAAATTATAAAAATAAAATTATTTTTAATAAAAAAAATTTATAATAAAATAAATATAAATAATATATAATATCAGTTTAGTTATATATAATAAAAATAAAAATAAATAATTTTGATAAATAATAAATAATATAAAATAATAAATATTTAATAACAAATAAAGATTTTAAATAAATAATAAATAGTATATAATATAAAATTATAAATTTAACTAATAAAATATATAAATAAATAATAAATAACATGTAATATATAAAAGTAAGAAGTAGTAACTTAAATTTAAATAACTATGATTAAAAATATAAAATATTATAATATATAAAATAACATTATATATATTATTGAAATAATAAATAATTATAAAATATTGAAACAAATAATAACATTTAATAAAAATTAAATTATAGTTAGTAAATATTTACATGAATATAATATTTGAAAATTATTATAATAAAAATTCTTATTTTATTATTATTTGATTTTATTTAATATTTAATTAAGATATTAGAATTATTTATAAATAAATAGTATGATAGTACTGAACATAAAATCGAATGTCTAATGTAATGTGTAACATCCTTTTTTTTAAATAATAATAATAATAATAATAATGATAAAATAAAATATTTTGTGTGTAATAATTTTAAGTCATGCATCAAATTCAAATATTTTACTGGTCTTACTTAATAATTTTACATTAGTGTCTATTTTAAATATTAGATTAAAATTTTACAATACAGATATTAACTGTTCAAAGTGAGACCATAAATTTTTAGCAATAAACTCAAATATATTGTACTAAGTTAAGAATAAAATTTATTAAGAGTAATAAGTAATAATATGTTAAATATTGATAATTAAGGTGTATAATTTTTACACAAAAAAAAATAATATATAAAATATATATATATAAAAAAAAATGGGGGAAGGGGTGGCGCACATAGCACCGCCACTTGCCGACAATAACAATCCATCGTAATTGAGTTTCTATGTGCTATATATATATATATGAGTTTGTATGTGTGCTATGGGTGTCAAAAAGAAAAAGTGAGCAAGTGAATGAATGTGAAAAGAAAGTGAAGAAGTGAAAATAAAAAAGAAAGAAAGAGAAAGAACCACGTGAAGAGAACGAGAGAAAAGAAAGAGAGAGGAGAGAGAGAAAAATATATATAGTAAGATTAGTGTACTATAAAAGCTCTATTAGTCCACATAATTTTCATCTGTCAGTCAAATTTGAGGTAGGAATGAATTTATTTATGTAAAATAAAACTATGGTTACAATTATTATTACTATTACTCATTTTATATACTGTCATTATAGATACTCATTGCTATTTATTATTGTCATTTTTTTATAATTATGGACTTAAATATTGGTTAAAATAATATTAATAAAATTCCCTTCTCTCTCTACCGGTCCCGTCGGTTCACCGCGCTCCGGTTTCTTTCAATATTTAATTATAAATGTTCCCTTCACTCTTTACCGGTCCCGTCGGTTCATCGCGCTCCGGTTTTTTTTTATCAGTAAATTATAAATATTCTCTTCTCTCCCTATCGGTCCAGTGTGGACTACCGCCGCTCCAATTTCTTTATTTATTTTGATGTTTCTTTACATTTATGCAATTTATTATTTAATTCAAGTTAATTAAATATTCGCTTTTCTTTATATTACTATCTATTGTACATTACTTTATCATTTTTTTACAATTTATTATATTATTTATATAATATTATATTAATTTGAGTTGTCAATATTTATATTAATAATTAAATGGGCAACTCTATAGGTTACTAAATTTCATTAAGGCATTAATTTATTTAGTTCAATTTATTTATACATAAATTTATAAATGTTATGCATTGATGTTTTACTATTTAAATTAATTTATGAGCTCCTATTATAGATTAATTGTATGATTTCCTTATTATGAAATTATGAACAATAACTATTAAATTAATTTTAAAAAAATATGATTAATTAAAATTTATCGCTAACCACAGATAAGGCAGAGGGATACACATAAGATCCTTTTATGTTACCTGCCTTGGTCAGAATGTCTAAGAGTTTTGCTTTGTCGTCACGATAAAAGAGTAATACGAAGGAATATGAATTCTCTAAGATAAGGCCTTCAAGTATGTGTGAGACAAGTAAACAGATGAAAGAGAAAATTAAAGTAAAGAAATCGTAAACTTGATAAGATATGTATGACATGTTCTACACGGCATATCTTAATTGATTATGTTCATATAATGTTATTGTAACCATGTGTACTTTCCGTGTAGACACTGCTGAAACCAACCATAGTTCAAATGTTTTAAAACTATTCATTTTCTACCGAGGACATCCTTTTACTCAAATATTTATTTTATTTTTGGTGGTTTCAGATTAGCCAAGTAGCATTGAATGGAAGGCAGCTGCTATAAGTTTATGGACTTGTATTTAATTAATATGTGATTTTATGTTTCAATTTTTAGAAATATTCAGTTTGTACCTAATGACACTAAGTTGTCATACTAGAATCTTATGTTTGTAATCTTTTACTTAATGTAAACCATTGTGCTTCATGTATAAAATTATATAATTAGTTTCTGTACGAACGAGCATTATAGTTATGGTATCAGAGCCTCATTCTCTGGCTATTATAGAAGTTACATGTAGATTGAGTCTCTTTTATTTGCATGTCATGACCCTAGTTTCTCTCTGCATGCCTTATAGTAATCTCAATGCATTAAATATACAATATTGAGCCTGATCAACTCAATATTGGGTTGTTTATGCATTTGTAGGACTATATGGCATAAGGAGATCAGGGAATCCCAGAAGATCAGAGTGCACCAAATGTCACTCCATCAAGGATTATGGGAGCCATGATGAGTCTAGCTGAAGCTATAAAAGCCCGACAGAATCAAATAGGATGTTTTTTCAACAAATACAAGAGACTCAACATGGGAATAACCATCATAATGAGGAAAATAGTGGAAACCTTACTGGGGGAACATTAGTAACTAATCACAATTACCACGAGCTATTAGAGTTTAGGAAAGCTTCACCACCTTCATTCCATGGGGAATATGACCCAATTCTTGCTGAAAAATGGGTCATGCAACTAGAAAAGATTTTTAGTGTTTTAGGGTGTACAGACATACAAAAAGTAGTCTTTGCCACCTACATGTTAGAAGGGGAAGCAGAACACTAGTGGAGGGGTGCAAAAAGTTTGTTAGAATCTAGCAAAACTGAAATTACTTGGGAAATATTCTTGACCACTTTCTTTGATAAGTATTTCTGTCACGACCCACCTACGGAGTGTGACCGACACGTGAGGATTTGGGTCCCCACGGAAGCCTCTGGTAACGTAACTGACTAATATGCATAAATAATCCAAATTTATTCAAAATATCTCAAGTTCAACTAAAACTTCAATAATATGAAATTGTTCTCAAAACATAAATTCTGAACATAAATCTGCATAAAATCCATATTCTAGGCCAAAGCTAAACATAACAAAACAATTAACAGAAATTCTGAAAATGTATCATGCATGTCCGGGGATCCTGCTTACACAATTTATTGGAGCACTACTAGACTGACATAATTGATAATAAGCTTCACTCCAAAGCGAAGCTCACCAAGGAAGCTGTAGCACTACTACGGAGGATCCTGTGGTACAACTGAAACTATAGCTGCATCTGTAGGGAAAGGAAAAGAAAGGGGTGAGTTCATCAAAACTCAGTGAGCAAGCCTCCACTTACAACCCACACAGGACAATAACAAGATACATAACATATACATGCAACTGATGTGAAATATATTACATATATAATTATATATAAATTAACTGAATCTATGGCAATAACTAGTAGAGAAACATGAATTATTCTGTACATAATTATCTGAGCTAAATAGCTAAATCTGAGCCAATGGCTAATCTGATGGGCACCTAACTAGGTCCCATAAATGGACACTTCACTAGGTTCCTTATTGTGGGTGAGCTAGTCCTCTAGCGGACCACTTGGTACCAAGGTTAACGATCAATCCTGTAGCCGTTAACTCGCTGATCTGTTTCTTACTAATTAATATAAAATAATTTGTTCATAAACCAAATAAATATAAAAGCTCTGAATTCATATAATTCTAACAATTTGACTGTAGCATAACTGAGATTCTAAAATCATGCCCAAGGGATCACCAGCTTGTAGACATAGTGATTTCAGTAATCAATAGAATATGTATATGACAATTGTTATGAATTATACTTTATTCAATACTTTCAATAAATCATATCTAATATTCTAAAATCTTCATAGGAAATTCATAGTCTGAAAACATGATAATCAATATTTCTACTGTAAACATTAAACTAAGGTCTCACAATTTCATAAACTAGGAAAAAGATATTCTATAACACGTAAGGTATCAATTATAGTCCCATGAGTTTTGCTAAAATGATTAATTTTGATGATAACTGTAAAAGTAATAATATTTCTAAAACAGGCATAATCATAACAACATATTCTCTTGACATAAATCATTCTAAAATTTCATAGATAATTTATATAATATGAAAAAATATTAATAATGACCAAAAGTATGATTATGAGCTTAATCCCACTCACCGTTGGTAGTTGTGAGTGTGCTTCTACTAATAACTTTACTCTGAAGTATTGGAATGGTACAAATAACCAATCTCACAGATTAAAAGAAAGGAGCGTCATAACGTCCCAAGAGAGGATTAGCTAGGCTCACTGAAGCTCGGCCATGAAGATCATGAGCTTGACAAGAGATGAGTTCGGCCAAGAAGAGGTTTGGTTTAGAGGAGGTTTGACTTAGAGGAGGGGGAAGCAAAACTTAGCAAAATGAAACTAAACATTTCTTACACATACATACTCCTACACTCATATATTTATACACAAATATAATAATCATGAATAATATTAGTGCTATTTGTCTACACTTAATAATAATAATAAATATTATTAATGCTAACTACACTTAGTAATAATAATTATAATGCTAGCTACACTTAGTAATTATAATGTTAAATAATAATAATGTTAGGTACACTTAATAATAATAATGATAATGCTAGCTACACTTAGTAATAATAATGTTAAATAATAATAATGCTAGGTGCACTTAATAATAATAATGATAATGCTAGCTACACTTAGTAATATTAATGCTAACCACACTTAGTAATTATAATGTTAAATAATATTAGTGTTAGGTGCACTTGATAATAATAATAATAAATAATAATAATTCATAATAATTATAATTTCTTTATTTGGGATATCACAATTTCCCTGACAATGTTAAGGATGAGAAAGAAGCTGAGTTTATACAACTCAAGCAGGGGAATTTGACCATAGGTCAGTATGTGGCTAGATTCGATGAACTTTCCAAATTTTCTTCTTACCTGAAAGGTAATTCGGATGGGTGATGGAAGGCAACAAAATTTGAGGCCTGAGATTAGAGACAAGATGTCCACCCTAGAGATTAAAGACTATGCCACTCTAGTCAACAAATGTAGGATAGCCGAAAAGAGCTACCTAGACCTGGAGTCAGAAAAAGAAAGACAAATTTTTCTCAAAAGAAAGAGGATGATAGAGGCTCAAAAGAAAAATAATTTTAAGAATGGAGTGAACCCAGGGAAGGGAAAACAATTTCTGACTAGGGAACCTTTACCTACATGCAATAAGTGTGGAAAATCTCCTGGATCCAAACCTTGCCTTTTTGGACAAAATGTTTGCTACCGATGCGGAAAGCCAGGACACTATATCAAGGACTGCACTAATGGGAAACCATTGAACAACCTTACACCAAGACCACAAACTAAAGGGAGAGTATTTACTCTTAATAGTGAAGAGGCAATTCATTTTTCTAAGATGATCAAAAGGTACATGCTTCATAAAAAATTATCCCTTAATTGCATTGTTTGACTCAGGAGCTACACATTCCTTCATATCTATTGACTGCGTCAAGAAGTTAAAATTGTTTTTATCATATTTGCCTTTTGATCTGTTAGTTTCTACTTTCACAGGAGAAAACATTTCTACCTTTTATGCCTATTTACAATGTCCTTAATTAAAGGAATACCTTTTATTATTGATCTTGTTTGTTTACCTTTGTCTGGTGTTGATATCATAATTGGAATGGACTGGATGTCTTCTAATAATATCCTTCTATATTATCCCAAAAAGCTTGCTTACTTTTATAATGACCCAGTCAAAAAACAAAATTCCTTTGACACCATTTCCCTAAATGCCACTCAAGTAGAGAAGTGTCTCTTGGATGAAGTTCAAGGGATCCTCTTTTATTCTTTAAATACTGAGGTTGAAAAATATATAAACAGCATACCTTTAGTGAGAGACTTTCCAGAAGTGTTTCCTAAGGATATAGTGAACCTACCACCAGAAAGAGAAGTTGAGTTTTCCATTGAACTAATACTTGGAACAGGACCTCTATCCTTTGCACCTTATAGAATGCCACTTCTAGAGCTTAATGAACTTAAGAAACAAATTGAGGATTTGTTGTCCAAAGGATTCATCAGGCCTAGTGTATCACCATGGGGTGCACCAGTTTTGCTGGTCAAGAAAAATGATGGGAACATGAGGTTGTGTATAGACTATAAACAGTTGAATAAGGTCACAATTAAAAATAAATATCCACTCCCTAGAATAGATGACCTATTGGATCAACTTTTAAGAGCATCAATTTTCTCAAAAATTGATTTGAGATCAGGATATCATCAAATAAGAGTAAAGTAAGAAGATATATCTAAGACAGCCTTTAGGACTAGATATGGTCACTATGAATATCTTGTGATGCCCTTTGGACTTACCAATGCTCTTGCAGTATTTATGGATTACATGAATAGGATTTTTAGGCCTTACCTTGACAAATTTGTGGTAGTCTTTATAGATGATATTCTTATCTATTCATAGACTAAGGAGGAACATGAACAACATCTTAGAATAGTGTTGCAGACTTTGAAAGATAAGCAGTTGTATGCTAAGCTAGAAAAATGTGAGTTTTGGATGCAGAAGGTAAAGTTTTTAGGTCATGTGATCACTCAAGGAGGAGTGGCTGTAGATCCAAGTAAAGTTGAAGCCATAGTTCACTGAGAAAGGCCAAAGATAGTCACTGAAATTAGGAGTTTTCTTGGATTAGCTAGTTATTACAGGAGGTTCATTAAAGGATTCTCCTAACTAGTTTTACCATTGACTAGGTTAACTAGAAAAAACCAAGCCTTTGAATGAAACTCGACTTGTGAAACTAGCTTTCAAGAGTTGAAAGATAAGCTTACCTCTAGCCCAGTGTTAATAATTCCAGACCCTAGGAAAAACTTTGTAGTATATTGTGATGCATCCAAGAAAGGACTAGGTTGTGTTTTGATGCAAGAAGGGAGAGTTGTGGCTTATGCTTCTAGGCAACTTAGGTCTCATAAAGAGAACTACCCAACCTATGACCTAGAGCTAGCTGCTATAGTATTTTCCTTGAAGATTTGGAGACATTATTTATATAGGGTAAAGTTTGAGGCTTATAGTGACCATAAGAGTTTGAAATATCTTTTTGACTAGAATGAATTAAACATGAGACAAAGGAGATGGGTTGAATTTTTAAAGGGCTATGATTTTGAATTAAAATATCATGCTAGCAAAGCTAATGTTGTAACTGATGCCTTAAGCAAAAAGTCCTTGCACATATCCCTAATGATGATAGAAGAGCATAAGTTACTGGAGGAATTTTGAAATTTGAAAATTTCAATGTCCCTACAACCCCATTGCTTATATTTTAATGAATTTAGAATAGAATCTCATTTGAATAATCAAGTCAGGAATGCCCAAGACAGTGATGAGTTCTAAAGTCCTTCAAGAGCAAGATTCAAGTAGAACAACTTGAGCATTTCCAACTTGATAAAAGGGGAGCTATAATGTATGAGGGAAGGTTATGTGTGCCTACTAATGAAGAATTGAGAAATCAGATTTTGGCAAAGGCACATTGTAGTAAATTCACCATGCATCCAGGAACAACAAAGATGTATCAGGATCTCAATAAGTGGTTTTGGTGGAATGGCATGAAAAGAGACATAACTAATTTTGTAGCTAAGTGTCTTACTTGTCAAAAGGTTAAGATCGAACACAAAAAACTTGCAGGATTATTACAGCCACTAGACATTCCTGAGTGGAAATGGGATAGCATATCAATGGATTTTGTTGTAGGATTGCCAAGAACTCCTTTAGGCTATGATGCTGCATGGGTAATTGTTATAGGTTAACCAAATCTACCCATATCCTACCAATAAAGATTAGTTGGCCATTGTATAGGTTAGCTCAGAGCTATATCCAGGAAATTGTAAGGTTACATGGGGTACCAACTAGCATAGTCTCAAACAGAGATCCTAGATTTACCTCAAAGTTTTGGATAGCCTTACAAGATGCCTTAGGTACTAAACTTCATTTTAGTACAGCATACCACCCTTAAATAGATGGTCAGACTGAGAGAACTATCCAAACATTGGAGGACATGCTTAGAGCTTGCGTGCTAGAGCTGCAAGGAAGTTGGGATACTCATATACCATTAATAGAGTTTGCCTACAACAATAGTTATCATTCAAGCATAGACATGGCTCCATTTGAAGTTCTATATGGTAGAAAGTGTAGGTCACCCCTGTGTTGGTTTGAAGTAGGAGAAAAGAGTTTACTAGGACCTAATATAGTACAACAAACCACAGAAAAGATTAAGTTCATTAGGGAAAACTTACTCACTGCACAGAGTAGACAGAAAAGTTATGCTGATAAAAGAAGGAGACTTTTAGTATTTAAAGAAGGGGACCGTGTCTTCCTTAGAGTCACTCCCACTACTGGAGTTGGCAGAGTCCTTAAATCCAAAAAGTTAAACCCAAAATTCATTGGTCCATTCCAAATTCTTAAGAGAATAGGATCAGTTGCATATCAAATCGCACTTCCACCTAATCTTTCAAATCTTCATAATGTCTTTCATGTCTCTAAACTCACAAAGTATTGTTTTGACCCTTCACACATCATAGAATATGAGACAATGCAAGTAAGAGATAATTTAACATATGAGGCTAAACCAATGCAAATCATAGATAGATCTGTCAAAAACTTAAGAGGAAAAGAAATTCTCTTGGTCAAAGTAGTTTGGAAAGGGTTATCACCTGAAGAGGCAACGTGGGAACTAGAAGATGAGATTAAGAAGACCTATCCAGAAGTATACCAAACAGGTCAGTGAATTTTGGGGCAAAATTCCTAAAAGGAGGAGAGAATTGAAACATCCTTTTTTTAAAATAATAATAATAATAATGATAAAATAAAATATTTTGTGTGTAATAATTTTAAGTCATGCATCAAATTCAAATATTTTATTGGTCTTACTTAATAATTTTACATTAGCATCTATTTTAAATATTAGATTAAAATTTTACAATACAGATATTAATTGTTCAAAGTGAGATCATAAATTGTTAGCAATAAACTCAAATATATTGTACTAAGTTAAGAATAAAATTTATTAAGAGTAATAAGTAATAATATGTTAAATATTGATAATTAAGGTGTATAATTTTTACACAAGAAAAATAATATAATATATATATATATATATATATATACATATAGGGTGGCGCACATAGCACTGCCACTCACCCACAATAACAATCCATCGTAATTGAGTTTCTGTGTGCTACATATATATATATATATATGAGTTTGTGTGTGTGCTGTGGGTGTCAAAAAGAAAAAGTGAGCAAGTGAGTGAATGTGAAAAAGAAGTGAAAAAAAAAAAGAAAGAGAGAGAACCACGTGAAAAGAAAGAGAGAGGAGAGAAAAAGAAAAAGAGAGAGAGAGAGAAAAAAAAATATAAATATAGTAAGATTAGTGTACTATAAAAGCTCTATTAGTCCACATAATTTTCATCTGTCAGTCAAATTTGAGGTAGGAATGAATTTATTTATGCAAAATAAAACTATGGTTACAATTATTATTACTATTACTCATTTTATATACTATCATTATAGATACTCATTGCTATTTATTATTGTCATTGTTTTATCATTATGGACTTAAATATTGGTTAAAATAATATTAATAAAATTCTCTTATCTCTCTACCGGTCCCGTCGGTTCACCGCGCTCTGGTTTCTTTCAATATTTAATTATAAATGTTCCCTTCTCTCTTTACTGGTCCCGTTGGTTTATCGCGCTCCGGTTTCTTTTTATCACTAAATTATAAATATTCTCTTCTCTCCCTATCGGTCCAGTGCGGACTACCGCCGCTCCAATTTCTTTATTTATTTTGATGTTTCTTTACATTTATGCAATTTATTATTTAATTAAAGTTAATTAAATATTCACTTTTCTTTATATTACTATCTATTGTACATTACTTTATCATTTTTTTAGAATTTATTATATTATTTATATAATATTATATTAATTTGAGTTGTCAATATTTATATTAATAATTAAATGGGCAACTCTATAGATTTCTAAATTTCATTAAGGCATTAATTTATTTGGTTCAATTTATTTATACATAAATTTATAAATGTCATGCATTGATGTTTCACTATTTAAATTAATTTATGAGCTCATATTATAGATTAATTGTATGATTTCCTTATTATGAAATTATGAACAATAACTATTAAATTAATTTAAAAAGAATATGATTGATTAAAATTTACCGCTAACCACAGATAAGGCAGAGGGATACACATAAGATCCTTTTATGTTACCTGCCTTGGTTAGAATGGCTAAGAGTTTTGCTTTGTCGTCACGATAAAAGAGTAATACGAAGGAATAGGAATTCTCTAAGATAAGGCCTTCAAATATGTGTGAGACAAGTAAACAGATGAAAGAGAAAATTAAAGTAAAGAAATCGTAAACTTGATAAGATATGTATGACATGTTCTACATGGTATATCTTAATTGATTATGTTCATATAATGTTATTGTAACCATGTGTACTTTCCGTACAGACACTGCTGAAACCAACCATAGTTCAAATATTTTAAAACTATTCATTTTCTACTGAGGACATCCTTTTACTCAAATATTTATTTTATTTCTAGTGGTTTCAGATTAGCCAAGTAGCATCGAATGGAAGGCAGCTGCTATAAGTTTATGGACTTGTATTTAATTAATATGTGATTTTATGTTTCAATTTTTAGAAATATTCAGTTTGTACCTAATGAGACTAAGTTGTCATGCTAGAATCTTATGTTTGTAATCTTTTACTTAATGTAAACCATTGTGCTTTATGTATAAAATTATATAATTAGTTTCTGTACGAACGAGCATTACACAATGTTACACCAAACACTGTATAGTTTTAAATTTATCATGCCTTATACTATCCGTCCTTATCCTATCAGGTCTCATACTATCAGTTCTTATTCTATCAGGCGTGCCAAAAGGGCCTAAGGTGTGGATTTAGTCCTTCCCATGCAGAGATGATATTGTCTTATTTATTCAAAAATATATTCACAGTAATATAGTCAATCACATTCATGAAGGTGGTGGTATATTAGAATCATTTTATCTTCACTCCCTGCTATTATGATCATCAATCATCACCTCAATAAAGAAGTAAACATACACATGTAGCCTCAAGTGATATTATGATTGATTGTAGCCATGCCAATTGTCTTTGTCATTTAGGGAATGCATTTTGATCCTCCGGACATGCATCATTTGCCAGAATATTGTGTTGGAGGATATAATTGTAATTAGAGATTAGTTGAATGTTAGTTAGTAGTTTGTTATGCCCCTTACTCTATATAAGGGTGTTTACACTTGTATCATTTCAACCACTTTGATCATTAGTAAAATTTCTCATTCTAATCATTTCTCAATTAGTGCTCTCTCTTCTCTCAATACCATGGATTTCAACATGGTATCAGAGCCATTCCATCCACCTTGAACTCTCTCTTCCGCTGCACATGAGTCACTGAACTCATCATTTTTCACTTTCTTTCACTTTTCTTTCATTTTCTCACAGTTTCCCTCCCCCTAAACACCTTTTCTTTTCTGACCATTTAAGCTTGCACCTTCGCTCTTATTTTTACCGAAGCTTCTCAAGCCATTCCCTTTCTCTGAGTTCATGCGTTCGAGCCTTGTTGATAGATTTGATTTTCTTTGAGTTCAAAGAACTCATTCTCTTATTTTTCTTGAATTTTCCTTCAGTTTCTTTGCTGTCAAACACCTTGGAAAATCATTTCCTCACATTTTTTTTTTTCTTTTCCTTCTTCTGAAACACTGTTCTCAGAGAATCTTTTTCATTTTTTTCTAGTTGTTCAATACTGCTTCATCACCGTTCTTCATCATCTTCCTTTTGGTGCGGTATCCATTCGTTGGTTCTGGCTTCAACCACTGCCAGCACCTCCATTTGTTGCTGGTGACTTCCTCCGGTTTCACGGTTCATCTTTCACCATTCTATGCACGTGGTTCTTCACCGTTCATCTCCCTCCATCTCCATTTTCAAAGATCTGGTTCGCGATTTCCGATTAGTTCATGTTCTTCACTAGCGAGCTTCAACTGGTGTGACTCATGTTTCCAGCGAGGTTATCTGCTCTGCCTTCCTGCTCCCATATGTTGTTATCCGATCTAGTTCATTTTTTGGTGCATCTCTGATGAGTTCACTGGCATGGTTCATCTCCTTCGCGATTCTGGTCTGGTGAGATCGTTTGCCATGACTCAAGAATTTTCAATCGATACTTCTTCCAAAAGGTTTTGTTGTTACATTCTCTTGTTCAAGATTCAGGACCTCTTGGTCAGATTTGGTTCTTTATCAGCAACCTTTATTTTCGTGTGCATACCAGTTGTTTGCTATTTTGTCTGACACAAAGATTGTGGAGCTTTCATACTATGGTTCATCTTCTGGTTCTGTTAAGTTTTGATTTGTGCTTGGTTTATTCAAGAAATTCCAGCCTCATGGTTTGGTAATGGTTCAGTTTCATAAATTTCAGTTTCATGGTATTGATATTGGTTTAGCCTTCATTTGGCATGTTTTATCCTTGAATAGGCTTTCATGTGTAGCTTCTACCTATAGTGGTGGTTAAGCATTGACAAATTCTGTTCATTAGCCTCATATTGGCTTTGTCTTGCTTCTGTCTTGATGGTTATCTTGATGGTTAAGCATTTTGGTATTAGCTTCTGCCTTTTAAGAGGTAGTTAAGCATTGATTCAGCCTTATGGCTCGTCTTATGACGTTAACCTTTCATTGACAGTCTTATTGACTATAACCTTTAATTGAAAGTCTTATTGACTATAACCTCTAGTTTGTGATTACTTCTGCCAAGTGGTTAAGCTAGAAAATATTTCGTTTCAGCTTGAGTGGTTAAGCATTTCTTGATGATATTCCAGTCTGGGATTGTTGACGATTGGTCATTTTTCTTGCAACGAGCGCCGTGGAGACTTCGAAGAAGAACTAGGCACCATCGCCGTTTGCATTCATCCTACATTGTTCATATGATTACATTGTATTTTTCATTTTGGTTGTATTACACTTTCATCCCAAGATGGAGATACGAAAATTACGTATCTTCTAGCTTCCGGGGAGGGGGTGTTGGAGGATATAATTGTAATTAGAGATTAGTTGAAGTTAGTTTAGTTAGTTAAATATTAGTTAGTAGTTTGTTATGCCCCTTACTGTATATAAGGGTGTTTACACTTATATCATTTCAATTACTTTGATCATTAGTAAAATTTCTCATTCTAATCTTTTCTCAATTAGTGTTTTCTCTTGTTTGAATACCATGGATTTCAACATATTGCAGCTAGACAGCATTTGGTGTCGAACATAAGCTGAAGTAGGCATCATAATCAAAATGACATGCATGTCAATAGTATACAAAAGTACACGTCCTAAGGCCTTTAATGCCTTTCTAAAAGACTCCATTTGTTATGCAGTGGTCCCTCAAGGTTTGATTGGGATCAGGATAATAAAGCGTGGATTTATAGGCGGACCAAAGCAAACTTGTACGAAATTTTAGAAGCTGAGTTGGAGCAACTCTGTGGCAAACCTATTGTACTTTCCTAAGTTGTCGATAAGGTGCTGCCTACCCTTGATTTTTCATTTAGATGACAAATAATTTATGATGAGCCTGTGGCATTCACATGTACTTGTAGCGTGTTTTTTCCCCCTCCCTTTGCCACTTTTTACTTTACCGCGTCAATTATACAGTCATGGAATGGTTGCATCTTCTTAAATAATCAGCTCTATAGAATTCCAGTGCAAATATGTTAGCACTTAGCATATTGCTTTTTTGAAGGATTGCGATTGCAGTGGTCATTGTTAAGGGTGTTGATAACCCGGTCCAGCCTGAAATTTATTGGATTGGGTTTAGGCCTTGAAAAATTGGCCTAGTGCATTTTTTGGGCTAAGTTCGAGTCATGTATTGAGTTGGTCTAACTTGATCCAAAGTCAAAATATTCTTTTAGAGATATATGTTTATATAATGATTTGTGAAAGAATATAAGATTTTATAGTTCAATTAATATGTTTTATGCAATCTGGATATTATTTTTATATCAAAATAATTTGTTTTGAAATATATATTGCAAAATAGTTTTTAAATTTTGTTTCTTACTTGTAAAATTTTATAATTTTACTATGTATAATGTCTAAATTCTCATATATTGTTCTTACATTGGATTGACTTGGTTCAGCTCAGTTTATAGTCGGGTCATTATCGATTCGAGTTCGAATTCTAAAAAAGGATCCGATCTAAAAATCGGGTCCAATTCAGGTTTCATGCAACATATCTTTTGTACAGCCCTAGTCATTGTGGTAAGTTACTACTAATGTTATTGGCATTCGAAGTTTGAAAGGGTGATAAGGGTTAGAAAAAATTAAAAGAAACATGTGTAGACAGATTGATTTTTCATTTTCCATAGTAACATTCTTGTGAATGCTATTCTTGATAATCACATCTGCCGTACAAGATGTTTATGTGTGTTTGGTACGTCGATTAAAATCTCAAAAATTTTGTAAATTATACCTGAAAATGAATTATTTATGTTAATTAATTTTATCTTGATTTAATTTAATTTTTAAAAATAATGTTAACATTTATACTAAATATGAAAATATGGGTTTATAGGAACTTAGGTGCCTATCAATCTATTAGTAAACATTAAAAGGATTTCGATTTCATTATTCATCATTAGTGTGAAAAGATCATCAGAAGTGTAAAAAGTTAAAGTTAAAATTATTTAAAAATTCACGTAAGTGGTTTGAATTCATTTTAACATGAATAAATGAAGCCAGAAATAAAATAACGAAAATCATGAAATAAATTATAAGACAAAATGGAAGATATTTTAGCTTACCTGGCTATGTAATTTCATTATGTCATAATCTCGTTCAGCAACTTTACCTTACCTTGATCACAAATGTCTGTAAATTAAAATAACTACAAGAGGTTACACTTCCAACTACGTGGTTGATTTAGCGGTGAAAATTTTTATGTATGAGCTTCACAAATACATGAGCTCATCCATAAACATCTCCATCTCATTTTTCATATCCTAACCAAACTTAGAGCAAATCTTCTTTGTTGGCTGCCATCTTGACACTATTTTCATCTCTGTTATCAATATCAATATGATTGATTGAAGACAAAAAATACTAGCGGATTCTACTGTGTGTTGAAATAGCAATTGTACCATCACCATCATTACGAAATGAAAACAATAAGAAGGATGGGAAGAGCTTGGGCGTCCCAGAATCACAAGTTAAATGGCAACCAATCCTAGAATTATTAATTTGTTTGTGGTTAATTGGTCATTACATGAGCTTTTTGCGATGACATGCAGAACGTGGCTATGAGCTCCTTCTTACAGAGGCACAACTTGGAGGAGCATGGGTTTATGGATTTTGGGATTTGAGTTGGAAAGAAAGAAAAAGAATAGAGAAATGAGGTGGTGTTTTGGAGGCTTAGTTAATAGCAATGTTGTGAGAAGTAATCTGGAGGCTTGTGTATTGCATCATAATGTTTCGAGAAAATGCCAAATAAAAAAAGTTAAAATGTGTGGGGAAAATAATGTGAAAGATGATTAGGATTAATATGTTAGGATTGCATTCCAATTCAATAACTTTATGACACATTGAAACATTTTGGAATATTTCGTTTTTTTAATGGTCTTTCAACTGAAGTCTATGGTGAGAGAGTTAATTACAATTTACAAAATATTTTGAAAGTATAGGGACTAAATTTATAAATTTTTAAAGTATAGGAACATATTTGAATTTTTCCAAAAATTCACGGACCGACAGAATAATTTAATTTTTTTTATTTTCAACTATGCAAACGGATGCTTATTATCACTCCATTAGGCTAAGCTCGAGGAGTTTGTTTTCGTTTCAATCTTATATTGAGGGTGGAGTTGGGTGACCACACCCTTAGTTCTTCTCCATCGACTCGGCTAGTCAGACAAAAAAGATGGGTGGCGCCGCCCCAAGGTTCCTGTCGCTTCTGAGCAGCAGACCCTTCCCTCTCCTCCGCCACCGCCACACCCTCCTCCTCCTCTCTTCGTCGTCCTCCTCCTACTTCCACAGCCTCTCCTGTTCCCCTTCCCCTTCCCCTTCCCCTCTCAAACTCAAACCCTCCCAACACCAACACCAAAAACGCTTCCAAACCGCAGCTTCTTCCTCTTCCCTCAATTCTGACACAGCATTTTCTTCTTCTTCTTCTTCTTCTTCTTCTTCTGCAGTCCCTCACCCGTGGCCCGAGTGGTCCCGCTTCCTCTCCCACATCTCCTCCGCCGGATACTTCCACCCTCCCCTCCCCCTCCCCGCCGAGTTCCAGGCCTTCTCGCCGCCCGCCGATTTGCCGCCGCAGTTCGTCAGCGATGCTGCTGCCTGCTTCTCCTTCGCCCGCCATAGACCCAATCTTTTGCGGTTCGTTTCCAATCCTCTCTGCTTCGGATTCACTCAATAGTGGAATTTTTTTTAGAGCACTCAATTGAATTTGAATGATATTTTTGTAGGTTGCTTTCGAAGAGAGACGTGGCGGTTGTGGTTGAGCATGGCGCTCCCTTTCTGTTCCGAGATGCTGAGGATTCTGTCTCGAAGATGAAGGCTTTTTTGTCCAACAATGATGCCACTGTGAGTGCTAAGTCATTATCTTTTTTTTTTTCTATTCATTTGAGCTTAATTTGGATGCACTGAGTCACTGGTAGTGTAATTGATGCTGTCATCCAATCAAATCATCCAATTTTGATGTCTTTTCAAGCATTGGGTGCAATACTCAACTACCTTTATTAATGGGGCAAGACATGATTGGATAACCGTGTAAAAAAAGTTTTACACTGTTAGAGCATAGAAATTAAAGTCTTTTATTTTTTAATGGATTTAGTGTAGGTTGTTTAAATGGAGTAGCTAAAGTTAGTGTAGTTTGTATTTGAATGTTGATGCTTTTGTTGTTAACCATGTTAATTTGTTATTGTCAGGATATGTTTGTGGGTTTGAATCTTGGAAGGGAAGGAAGGGCTTGTTGCGTAAGATATTGTGTTAAAATCTCACACTGCAAACCCCTCCTTCCCTACTAAAACCCAAATTCACAAGCATACTCTTATGGTGCAATGAACCTATTGCTTCATAAAAGGGTTTTATTTTAGAAAAAAAAAAAACATTTTTTTTAGCTATACAGCTTCACGTTTTGGTCTTCTCATTCCATCCCTCAATGCCATGAGATTGTTTATGCAGAGAATAACACTTGGTTTCTTTTAATTAGTATTTGATCTAATACTGATTCAGTTGGAACCATAAGTTTGTTTATAAACAAATAGAAAATTCTGTGGCTGATTTGTTTTCTTGTTATGGAGTGTATCATTCCCTTCTCAAATGGTTGCATTGATTGATCATTAGATGATGAGAAGTGCGTTGTCCTAAATGCTGCTGCGATAATGCAACTGGTGCTTTCTTGGTGTTGGGGCCTGCAGTATGAACTTGTTTGAATATATGAACTTGTGGGTTTATTTATTAGTCAGCTAGTCCAGGTCAATCTCTTCCGAACTAATATTGGTGTGTACAACCAGAAAGCGTGTCGTGATCAGAAATTTTGACATCTAAACATTGCTTAAATATACATCCATTGTGGGCAAAAGAAATGTGAAAAAATGGGGATTTCCTGAAATTCTGAACTTGCAGTTCTGCCTAGGTGCATCTTTTCAATTCTTTCCAATTTGCCAAAGTATTTGGGAAAATAGGTAGCCAACCCCACTCGTAGAGACAAGGACGGGACACTATAATGTTGTCTAGTCCATATCGCTAACTCTTTTTAGTGGGATAAGGCTTAGTTGTTGTTGTTGTATTTGAGTTGATATGTGCATATTGAAAGGAATATATCTTCTCTCATGCCTTAACATACTATTCATATTTTGATAAGTGGATCAATGCTGTTGCTGACCTAGCTGCACATGATATGCTCTTTGAAGGTGTTGGAGACTGACAGAGCAACTATGGTTGATCTAATGAAGTTTATGCTGAGTTATGCAAGTAGCCCATTGCTCTCATCAGGAAGCAACAATCTCTATAACAGAGATCTTGTTGAATCATCTGTCAGAAATCTATTTGGTGAACTTTTCAAGCTCAGTTACAATGCACCTAGACCTAACTCGTCTGAGTCAGTGCAAAATCAAATGTCTGGTGGATTTGGACAGACAATACGCCCTAAACAAAAAATTGAAATGAAAAGGGGTGATTGGATTTGCCCAAGGTAATCATTTTATTCTTATTTATCTTTTCCCCGGAGTCCCAATGCAATTTGTGTAATTCTGGAACATCTAGCTGAGTGTGGTGAAGCAAATTCCTCCAGTATCATACAACATTCTAATAATACAGCACGCTCCCTTTCTAATATTGACCAGGTGTAGTTTCCTGAATTTTTCAAGAAATGTTGAATGTCGCAAATGTGACGAGGCGAGACCAAAAAGACAACTGACAGGAGGAGAATGGGAGTGTCCTCAGTATGTATATTCCTCCCATTGATTTTTTTTTCCCCTCTTCTAACCTTTGATGTAGACATCCAATTGATGGGATTTTCTTTTTCAAGGTGTGATTTCTATAATTATGGGGGGAATGTTACTTGCTTAAGGTGTGATTGCAAACGGCCTGGACAAATATCTTTGGGTTCCATGAATACCACATCGAATATCGGGTATGGAAATGGAGACAAAACTAACACTTCAGATGTTGATAGTAGATTAGCTGCTAATGAAGAGAAGGCACAGCGTTGGTTTAGTAAGGTTTCTCAACTAGACAGCAGTGCTGATATTAACAGTTTAATAGCAGATGAAGATTTTCCTGAAATAATGCCATTAAGGAAGGGAGTAAATAGATTTGTTGTGAGCACTAGGAAAACTCCATTGGAAAGGAGGTTGTCCAATGCTCAATCTAGGAGAAACTTGGGCAATAGTGGCCCTCCTGGGTCTGAGGATTTTAAAGCTGATGAGACAACCAGGGCCCATGACACACTGTATGATAATCTAGGTCGTTCAGCTGGTATTTCTCAATCTGACTATAAGAACATTGCTGCTGAACACAATGCAAGTAGAGATGGCCCAGCTTCAACTGCTAGCAATATGAAAGGGAGCAACTCTAGTACTATTCCTGCTGTTCCATTGTCTGCTGATATGCTTGCCCAAAAGTCTGAGAACGTGATAACGAAGCAGAGCAAAAACGATGTCCGGTATGCTAGTTCCGGTTCAGATGACAATTCAGAATCTTCTAATAATTCTACAAGCCAAAATGGCATCACAGACAAGGAGAAAGAGCAAGCTGAAAAATCTGAGAGGTGGTTTAGAAAGGTTGCTGAGCTGCATAACATTTCAGATTCCTCGAGTGCAATATCTGATGAGGACTTCCCTGAAATAATGCCCATGCGCAAAGGAGAAAATCAATTTGTTGTTAGCAAGAAAAAAGATCGTTCGTTGACTTCACCTGCATATAAGAGACGCATGGCCATGGAGCAATCTGGCAATAGCAACTTTGTGCCCTTTGTTCCCTTCCCTTCAGATTACTTTGCCAAAAAGGACAACCAACAGACAGATGGACAAGATTCAACAGATAGGTGCAATGTTGAATCATCTTCAATATCTGTGATGGCAGAGAAGTCTCCGGAGATGTCAGATGATTCTAGAGCCATAACTGAGTCCCCAGGTGCAAACTATGCCCAAGGTATGACCAATGCTGAAACATTGTCTGGGGTTCCAGCTAACCCTCCGCGGATGTTAGATGATGCTAGGCATGGGTGGGAAAGAAGAGAAAATGTCAGAGAGATTGGCAATCGAGATTTGAGCATGAAGAACTGGAGTCCAGATCCTTCTGAACAGAGCTCAACTAATAATGTTGTTGATTCTACCTATGTGACAACAGCCAGTGGCAATTCAAGCCAGAGTTTCAATCAAGATCATTCCAGGAACAAGCATTCTAGTAATGTAAATCAAGAACAAGTGCCAAATTTGACTGGGAGTTCATCCCCAGCATCTGGGAGCCAGAATGTCAGAGCACAATGGACAGGAAAGAGTTTGGAGGGGTCTGCCGTGAAGGAACCGGATCCTTTGGACATGTCAGAGGAGGCTAAGGCGGAGAGGTGGTTCCGCCGTGTTGCACAGATCAAGGACATCTCTGAGCTCAGTCAGATTCCAGATGAAGATTTCCCCTCAATAATGCCTATGCGCAAAGGGGTGAATAGATTTGTTGTGAGCAAAAGGAAAACACCATTGGAAAGGAGATTGACCTCTCAGCAATACCGAAGAAATCTTCCAGTTGTGAGCTCTGATCCCGTTAAAAAAGAAAACGAAGGTAGCTGAAGAAAAGTAATGTTTATCCATTTGTTATATTTTTTAAGTTTATATTATATTTTACCGGCGAGTATTGAATCCCATCTATTCATGAGTGTAGAAAAGGGAAAAAGAAAAAACATTACTAGTCAAGTACTTTTCTATTGTCACCTGACCAGTAAGAGAATTTTGTCATGTAATATTAATCTCTGCACTGATGACCTTGCTCTATATCATGTGGGGAAATTAGGTTGTCAAATTTCAGAAATAAGTGATGCATTGAAACCACTATTTCCATAGTCTGTTTTGCTATCTGGAATGTGAAAAGAAAATAGGATTGTAGCTGAAATTTTTAAGAAGTGGCTATGTTTACTTTTCATAGTCTTAGTTACCTTTTAATTTTTTTTTATTTTGTTAAAAATATTCTTAATTAAATAGTTGTTTTTAAACTTAGTAATGTTTTACGTCATCTTTATTTTTCTTTTCTATACACAATGTAAGATGATCATAATAGAATCCCTAAACTATCAACCAAAACAACTTAAGTAAAACAGTTAAATCAATCAGATAAAATCATTATTATTTCTTATTACATTGAACAAGATCAAATACTGGAAGAGTTTCAAAATATTCTTATTGCATTACATCTTTATTCGAAATATCATTAGAACTTAAGTTATGACCTTGATTCAATTAATTTTTAACTTCATGCTAATTAGAATAATGATTAATTATAAAATCAGAATATGAGAGTGTAAATAGATTGCGAGTTAATTTTTTCAGATCAAAGTATCTTAGAAAAATAAAATAAAAAGTAATTCTTAAAGAGTGAAAATCATAAATAACAGAAATAAATTTAAGTTTAATATATCGTTCCTTTAAATGTACTTTACATTAAATATTCAATTATATATTTGATGTTCACATCTTTTATCTCACACATAATGATTTATGATTAGATGCTCACAAAAAAAATAAGATCTATGATTAGATGTTACTATAAGACTTTTTACACAGTATATCAAGATTAATGTCAATGATAAGTATTAAGCATAAAGACTACATTTTATGTACGTATATTTTATATCAAGACTTACACTTTGTATAAATAGATTTTCAGTAATATATATATATATATATATATATATATATATATATATATATTATAGAAATTTCTTTATGGACTTCTAAAGGAAATGCGTTAATCTAGTTGTTAATTAAACCATAAAGAAATATTTTTAAAAGCTTATCAAAATTAAATCCTATCACTTCATTGCCATTCTTTTTAAAATTTTACGAAATAGATGACAACTGGCAAGAAATACGACCATGAAAACAAACGGAAGAAAGCAAATGCACCAATCCACTTAGCTACCAACGGGAATTCTTTGGAAAAAATTGTTACCGCAACCCCTACAAATGAGTGTTTAATTGGGACATCACTCAATTATTATTGAATATTATAATAATTTTATTATCTTTATTCATTTATTTTATTTAATAATGATGAAATGAGTATTTTAATTAGAATAATATTATTCTTTTCAGTGACCATGGATGTGGCTTATTATTATCCTAATACGTGGCACAACCTCTATCATTGTTTCATATATTCTCGCAAGCCGCAAACTCAACGCCAATTGTCCAGTATCCAGAAAATCGCATCCACTTTCTCAGTCTCTCTAGGCTTAGCCTAATAAAAAAGCTATGTTAATGTCAATGTACTTTTTGTCATTATAAGTAAATGTAACCAGGTAGATTTCTTTGTCAAAGGAAGTGTGTATTTGCTGCCAAAACTTGGGCAGCAAACATTCAAACAACCAAGTTTTACACTAAGTGACTTCTGCATATGCACATGCTGGTTACGTTTATAAATAATTGGGAAAAAAGATAAGTATATGGTTTTGTTATCCTAACACCAAGTATTTCTAGCTTCACATCATGTCTCTAGCAGTTTCCTCCCCAAAATGGCTCAGCAATGTTGCTCGGAAGCTCAATTCAATCATATGCTTCGTTGTGTTCCTCGTGCTTGATTTTCTTGATGCTGTTTTCTGCGTTATCTATAGATTCCTTGATAAATACATTGAAGGGGTGGCATACCCTTGTTGCTGTGGCAAGTGGGGAGGTCATGAGAAGAACAAGAAGAATGAGAAGGATGATGAAGATGATGGTGTGTCAGATAGCTTGTATGGAAGGAAGAACATTTTCAGAGAAATGGGGTTCCTTCAATTCAGGGGGAAAAGGGAAGATTCCATTGGAAAATGTGGTAAAGGTGGTGGAAGGTCAATGAACAGTTGGTCTGATTGTGGTTGTGAGTCTTGTCTTTCATGGGTGAACAATGATGGTGGTGACTATAGACTTCATTTTGTTATGAAGGAGCCCTTAATTGGTAGGGTATTTATTAATAATTATGCTACTTTGGTTCCTGTTGTTTGATAATTCTTCTATGTTTCTATGGTTTGTTTTGTGTTGCTGATGTTGTTGCCAATTTATGCTTGACAGAAAGTGAGAACTGCAGGGGAACCTCTTCTTCTGAGAATGTCATATTCTTACATGGATTTATCTGTTCTTCCTCATTTTGGACACAGACAGTGTTCCCTTGTTTTGCTGAGAAAATGAATCATGATTATAGGTTGATTGCCATAGACCTGCTGGGATTTGGCAAGAGCCCAAAGCCAAGGGATTGCTTGTACACTTTGAAGGATCATTTGGAAATGATCGAGAAATCTGTGATTCAACCATTGCAGTTAGGTACTTTCCATTTGGTTGCACACTCTATGGGATGCATAATTGCATTGGCTTTAGCTGCAAAGTACCCCAGTTGTGTGAAATCAATCACCCTCGTTGCACCTGTAAGTGCCATAGACCCAAGTTAGATATTGCTGTCAAGAATTGAACTGCCTAGTACCAAATTAATAATTTTTTTGTGCAGCATCTTTATTGGAAATTAAATATGAACAATGATTTATGACATAACGCCATAGCATTGTCTAATCCTTGTACCCAACTTTACCTAGTATGAGAAGGCTTAGTTGTTACGTATTAACTTTGTTAATTTGCATCCTGAAGTACGAATAAAATATTATACTTTTATGTTATACATTGTTTCAAATCTTTGCCTAGTGATATCTTCTGAATTTCTCCATTCTCCTTATGGTTCTGGTGGCAGCCATATTCTTCTTCTGAGGGAAATGATGCTTGTTTAAATGCACTAGACAAGATGGCTGGGAAGAAATTGTGGCCCCCATTAGCATTTAGTTCTTCATTTATGTCATGGTATGAGCACTTGGGTCGATGTGTCTGCTTTGTCTATTGCAGAAATCACAGGTTATGGGAGAGGATTCTAAAATTCATTACCCGCGAGAGGTAACATAACATTTCTTGAAACATTACAATTTCTAGGGTTAGTCTGGTCTAATAAAATGGTTTTCAATTTTCATTTTATGTTTTAACTCAGTTCTGTTTTTATGATTTTGTGAATAAAATAGTGAAAACTGAAAATAAAAATTAAAAATTGAAATTTATAGTTTTCATAATTTTATTTATAAAATTTTTTAAAAAAATAACTAAATGAAAGTAGAAAATAAAAATAAAAATTTGTTTTCTAAAACTAAATACACCCCTAGTTTCTTGCTTATATTGCTAATGACACCTAATGATGATAACTAAGTATATACTTTCTTTATCTTTTACCAGGGACCTTCATTTCTTGACTATAGACTTGCCTAGGCATACACATCACTCGGCTTGGAGTTCCATGCACAATGTGATATGTGGTGGAGCCAAATTTATGGATAGTTACTTGAAAATTTTGACCAAAGCTGGGGTTAGAATAAATGTAATACGAGGTGATAAGGATCAAGTTGTCCCCATGGAGTGCTGCATTAACTTGAAGTTGAAGGCTCCAAATGCTGAAATTGACATCATTCCAAATGCGGACCACAACACTGTACTGTTTGGCAGAGAGAAGGACTTTGCAAGTAGTCTAGAGCATACATGGGCATCTTCTTGTTGATAGAAGTAAATTCATTTCAATGGTGAGAGTTGGGAGTTCCATTTTGGCTAACTTGTGACACATTAAAATAGGGGACGTTGTGTAGAATGGAATAAAATGATTCATAAATCATTGTAGATGCCGAATGAGAAATGAAATAGAATGTGATGAGAGGTTTATAAGAAAGATTTATTTTTTAAATTAGTTATTGGTGACGGAATAGTTACAGATTTTTTTATTTATTTCAATTTTAAGTTGATGAGGTGGAAATTCTTTCTTTAATTAGTCAAAGAAGATGTTAAGATAATTCACAGCAAACAACTATTGATAGTTCAATAGATATTTTTTGGTAGTGGATAGTTTAAAAGATTTGATTGTTGAAATAAGTATTACAAGAATAAAATATTTTAAATTATAGGATTATACATAATTAATATTAACAAAATTGTAATATTAGAAGTAAATCTTAAGTAATATATACCCACAAATTTCTTACTTAGCTAAACAATTCTCTTACCAATTAGGACGCACAAAGATTGGATCGAGTCATGAGCAATCAAAACTCAAATGAGCTACAGTACATTTTAATTTGAATATTTTATACTCATCTTTCTTGAGATTTAGTGTAATTACATTTGGTACTCTTTATTTTATAAAATTATCACTGACTTCTCTTGAAGTTTACTAAAATTACATTGATTTTCCCTGTAAATACTTATTCATTAATTTAAGTGACAAAGAAATATAACATGAGATATATACATAATTATTAATGATAAAATTATAAATTTTAACAATATTTAACATTATATTAATTAAAATACATTTTTTACCATATATTTTTATGGTAAGTTATAATTATAAGTTTATTTTCACGTGATTAAAAAATATTTTATTCAATTAATGTGTAAAATATTGGTAAAATATTATAATTTATCGTTAATAATTATGCATATATCTTATCTTTTTTACTACTTAAATTAAAAAATTAATATTTACAAAAAAGATCAGTAATAATTTTATAAAATAGAGTGTACTAAGTGTAATTACAATTAATCTCGAGGGAGCTTAGTGTAATTTTCTCTTTTAATTTTTCATTTCCTATTCTCTTATAAAAATAATTTTGTTCAAGCATTAAGATTGAATAGGAAGTATAATTCTCTCAATGGCAATTACACCTTACTCGGTATTCAAACTTGAGACCACAAGAGGAAGGGGATATGATTTTTATCACTCCAGTCGATCATGCGTTGATAAATTCATTTTCTTTTTTAGATTTTTATTTTGGAAGTTAACCCACCCATTTAATAATTGGTAAACTTGACATTTAAACATCATATATGAATTCAGTTATTATGTACAATAAAGTTATAAAGTTTTAAAAATAAAAACATATTTCATAGATATTTTAGTAAATATTTCAAACAATTATATTAATATAAAAGACGTTATATTACTAAAAAAATGTATTAATTAAATTATAGACTTACTTTTAATTTGTTGCTACTTCTTAAATATAACTTTCCAATAATAATTATATAATATTAGACTGAGTCAATCTAAAATATAAATTAAACCTAATTAAAAAAATACATTCAATTAAAATTTCAAAATTACAAATAAATCTGGTCTAGTAATAAACTCTTGTATATCTCTATAAACTATAGAAGGTCATGAGTTTGACTCTTATCCCCATCCTTAATATCTTAGTTTAAAAAAATTAAAATATAATTTAATAAACTTCATTTAAAAGGAATTACTATGATTTATAGGAGCGGATAATATCCCAAAGATGAGCCAGTAGCCACACGTGTGTATAGTACCGTTTATGGTTAAACATAGATGATCTCAGAGGCGAAGGTAGCGTCTACACGGGACAGGTTGGGTTGGAACGAATTCGAATGCGACTCAATTTTTAGACTATATCAATTTTTGAAACTCGAATTTGATCCGATAATGATTTGATTAATGACTGGATTAAACCGGGTCAACCCAATCTTCAATCAACATATGAAAATTTGAATATTGTACATAGTAAAATTATGAAATTTTATAAGTAAAAAATAAAATTAAGAGATATTTTATTATATATATTTCAAAACAAACCATATCAATATAAAAATATATCAAATTATATAAAATATATTAATTGAACTATAAAATCTTGTAGTTTATCACTAATTATTATAAAAATATATATTCATAAGACTTATTTGATTTTAGGTCACATTGAGACAATTTGAAATATGACCTAAACCTAACCTTAAAAGTATATTGGGTCAAATTTTTAAACCTAAACCCGTCCTAATAAACTTCAGGTCGGGTTGGATTGACTGGTTTCATGGAGCTGTGAACACTCCTAGGGGGAGGAAAGAGAGACCAGCAGGTGCATGGTCCCTCAAACTTTACTTTTTTATTATATAATTATATATGTATGTGTATTATGACCCAAAAATTCATCTATATAGATAATATACATAACAAATAACAAAATCTTTTCATATAATAATATGTATAATATAGAAATATAAAACATATAAATGTCTCTAGAATATACTTTTTAAGATTTTTATTTTATTAACTTCTTTTATTCACTTGGAGTTGCTATTAAAGTCTTACATCATCTCTAAATAAGGCCTAAATAATCTTTATAAGTTTTGGGCAATCTTTAACTTTTGAGCTAGATTTTGGGGTTAAGTACTTGGGTTACAATCACTGATTATAAGAGTTTCTATTTACCTGTTAATTTATTTTTCATACTCTATTTTAATGTTAAATAATACAATGATATATATTTTTCATTTTAGGTGATCCTAAGAAATGTCAAAGGAGAAAATTATTGACTTATTTGAAAAGAGGAAAAATAAAATTGATGATGAAACTAGAGTTATTGGCAAAACAAAACTATATAATGACCTATTTATATTTTTTACATGATAATTTATTTTATTTTATATTATTTATGCATATTAATTTGGCTCTCTTCTTTAAAATGTTTGGCTCTGTGCCTAGATGATCTATTCTAAAATTATCCAGGAGTAAGAAAATTCTTCCTCCATACAACATCTAAACCATTCACGTGCTTTCAAATTATATTTTTCAGTCATGCTTTTTCATATTCGATGGTTAGATTTCACCTGGAAAAAGAAACAGCGCTTCTGCCGAGAGTAAATAAGTAATATTTTTCACAGAGTATGCTTGGTTTACGTAGTGTTAAGAAAAAATGTTGCGAGTACACATTTGATATAAGATACCCTATTAACTCACTTTCTTATTTATTATTGAATAGAATATGAATACTATTTAAATAAGATCGATACTCTATTTAATAATGAATGAAAAAATGAGCCAATATAATGTGGCATGTTTAAGGAGTATAAATAATATAAGTTATGTGTAAATGGCCAAACCATTTGCGCCGCCAGTATCGTTCTCTAAGTTGGGAAAGTTGTAAAAGAAAACCGCGTGCGGCCCCCCAGTGCCCACTGCGTTTGTTTTAAATTTTTTTAAAAAATTCTTATAAATTTTAAATTTTACATATAATTAAAAAATTTAAAATTAATTCTTTTAAAAAGAATATTATTTTTAATTTTGATAAAAATTCAAAAATTGGTGTTTTTTGAGATTTCGATTAATATGTTATTACTGCGAACTAAATTTATATATTTTTTTAACGCAAAACTCGTTTACTTGCATCTCTTAATATATCGTGATATTAATTTAATAAATTTGATAATTATAAAATTATAAGTTTATTGTTAAATAATTGACTTGAAATCAAATGATAATATAAAACTTTATGTGAATAACTTGTCAAAATAAATTATTAAAAATCGAACTATTTAATTTGAAAGAAATAAATAGAAAATTTTGTGTTATTTAAAACAATTTAGAATACTTTTCTTCCTAAAGTTTTTTTTTTGTTTTTTATAAAAAGTTTTAAAAATAAAAACACATATTTAGTCTTTATAGATAATATAAAATAATTTTATATTATTATTTGAATTTGAGAAATATATCAAATCATTTTGACTAATTGTCTACTTTAATTTATTATTTTTTCAAATTTTATTTTGTAATGTCAAATTTATAAAAGATAGACTTTTTTACTATTATATACTTCTTAAGAAACCTATTTACCAAAATGGCCACTTTTCTCAAACAATTATCCTTCACATGAGTCGATGACGGCATTCCTTTGGCAATGTCAACAAGTCAAGCATATCTATTTCAACATCCGTTATTCAATAATGATTTATTTTAAAAAATCTTATTTAAAAGTAATTGTTCACTTTAAAAGTTTGAAAAATATTAATTATTTTTTAATAATAATACCCTTAATAAATATCATTGACTTATTAGTGATGGAGAAGAGAGGAATAGGAGTATTGATAAGAAACAAGGATAATTTAATAGAATATTGTTAATTTTTTCACCAATATTGAT
Organism: Dalbergia cultrata; assembly: GCA_031216105.1. Classification (NCBI taxonomy): domain Eukaryota; kingdom Viridiplantae; phylum Streptophyta; class Magnoliopsida; order Fabales; family Fabaceae; genus Dalbergia; species Dalbergia cultrata. The sequence goes on along the minus strand of CM062353.1, from coordinate 18,828,477 downwards.
GTTTTACCAATAGTTTTTCTAATTTCAATAAATATTTATAATTGGATAATTATTCAAATATCAAATGGTAACTTTTTTTTATTGACTAGGGGGAAATAGTAGTTAAATACCAATTCCATTGCACGGTCAAACATAAAAAATTGGAATGAATAAATTGAATTGAAAACTGAATCCACAAATCTTTAATTTATGAATTTTAATTAAATTCATATTATTAAATATAATTAAAAATAGGGTTTATTTAAGGGTATTGGTTAATGAGTTAGAAAGGAAAGTTTTTTTTGGTAAGTATACAAAGAAAAGTTTTCATCTTAGGAATGAGAACTCTTATAATTTTTAAAGTAGAAGATCCACTTAAATATCTTGAAACTTATTCTTCTTAGTTTTCATAAAAAAAATTTAATAGATTGAAAAATATAATAAAATTTGACCATGCTATCATTCAATCAAATTATCTGTGTATATGATTTTTGAATTAATTATCTGAGAATCAAATTCATTTTGCTAATGTAATTATATGTGATTAATTGACCAAGTAAAAAAAAATTAATATTGTCAATAAAATAAAATAAAATTCAATGTAATATTATTTTTGATGGAACTCAATGTAACATTATAGCACCTTTGTTTTATAATGAAATTTATGTCATTTAAATCAGGTTATTATTAAGGTTATAAAGTTAGTGTTAGTGCCATTGAAACTCACGTTTAAAAAAAAAAAAAAGACAAAAATGTAATCAACCTTTTTCTTTCAATAGTTTAAAAGCATGTCTTAATATCAAATTATGGAAAATTTATGGAAAATTTATGGAAAAGCATGTCTTAATATCACTACCAAAAAAAAAATTATGGAAAATTTTCTCTTTAATCTGAACCTTATATTATTAATATTGCATCCAAGAAAATATTTTCTTAACCCTAATCTTTATGCAAGAAAAACTTTAAATACTATAGCTCATAGGAAGGAGGAAAAGAAAATTACAATGAGAGTATTTCATTAGATTTGGTGTAAGAAAAATCTTAGGTGTATAACTTATTGCATAACAATGTTACAACGACATTTAGAATATTATTTTAGCTTATAATCCATAAATACTGCTCTTATTGAAAGATAAAATAACATTATGACTTGTGTTATAACATTGTTATACAATTATTATACCAATAACACTACTCTGGGGGTAATTCACCTAATTCCTCTCCTTTTGTTTGAGTGAACGAACCTCTCCGCCCTCAAGTCCCACAGGGGTTGGTAGTTGCACCAGATCCCTTCATTTGTCTAAACGCTCTCATCTTCACCTACCAACAACACTCAGTGTCACACGCCCACTCCCTTATATTTTCTCTCCCTTTTCTCACTTAGCTGATTTTCATTTCCATTCAAGTTTGGCTTCTTGGCCTTTTATGTATAAGCCTTACACACACAATTGTGTGTTTGGTTGAGCCATTATTATTGTTGCTATTGCAAAGCCATGGTTTTCTCACCAGAGGACCAGATTCTTGTGGGTGTGGCCGTTGCTGTTGTGGCCATTGGTGTTGGTGCTTTCTACCTCTACACATCCAAGAAGTCCAAAGGTTTCACCTTTTTTTGTTTTTTGATATGCCCACTTTGAGATTCTATTTCCATGTTTCTGCTTTTGAATCTTGTCACTTTTTATTTTATGGGAATTTTGAATCGTGGGGTGTTCTCTGTCTTGGTTCTGTTCGATTCCTTAATATGAGGATCTGGTGTCAACATGATTTTTTTTTTTTCCTTATTCAGTGATGTTTTGATTCTCAGATTTTGTTCTTTCTATAGATGCTCCTTGAAATTATTTGCCATAAACTTGTGCTGTGAATAATTACTAGTCAATGTTACCAGTGAGAGTGTGTGTTTTGCTGCATGGTTAATGGTTGTTGTGTTTGTGTTTTTTTTTTGTTGCATATTTAATTTTATTTTTGTTTTATTGGCATGGATCGTGAAGTGAAGCATCCCTTAGGCTTGGAATTTCTGTCTTCCCTGGTACATTTTGTTGTTGCATTTTTTTTTTCCTTCTGTTGTTTGCTGTTTGTGCTTCTGACTAATTAGTCCCTTGTTCATATAATTGGTCCGGACTTCGCATCCAAAAATATTGGTTTGTGGGATTCAGTCTGAAATTTTATGTCAAAATTGAAAAAGTATGTTTGGTGACCTTTTTGTTTTCATTTCTTGTTTGCATTTTCTGTGTTTTGTTTTCTTAATTTTGTGAAGGAAATAGTGAAAACAATAAAATCCCGTTTCCTGTTTTTATTTCTTGTCTTAACTATTTCCTTCACAAAATTTTGAAAACAGGAAAAGGAACCGTTTGGAAAATCATCAGTTTCTTTCTTGTCACCACAACACTTTGCTTTGCCTAGTTGTTGTTAAAGCTTATTTCATGCTGGTTGCTCCTAAATATATATTTTTGTTTAAAAAGAATGGTTGCAGATTAGTCAGGTACAAGGCTTTTTAGGCCTTAGTGTGCTTGGAAGTCCATCACCAACCAGGTTATGTGTTATAGAGTTGGCTGTAGTATTTTGTGGCTGATTTTAGGAACTACTTCCAGTCATAACACTAAAAATACATATTTTACTATATTTTTCTCTTCACGAAGTGCATTATTTCTTGACAATATATTTGCTAACTGCATGGAGTATCATTTACATGTATGAAAGTTGGCCTTAATTACATGTTTGATTATGAAACTAAAGATAAAGTTAAGATTAATGGCATCCTGAGGGCTGAGATACTGTAAAACTCAATGTGCTCAGTCTGTCATGACTCAAGTTGATGCTCTTATCTTTCTTTGTATCTTATTAAAGTGCTCAAGTCTTGTCCTTGATGTGCTTCTAGTTTCCTTGGACCCGGAGAAGTTCAAGAAGTTTAAGCTCGCCAAGCGTCAACAGCTGAGCCATAATGTTGCAAAGTTCACATTTGAGCTTCCAACACCTACTTCTGTTTTGGGCCTTCCAATTGGGCAACACATAAGTTGCAGGTTCTGTTGCTTGATATTGTTTTCTGTGTCTATTTCCCTTGTGCCTGTAATCAGCTCAGCTTATATTTGTGTATAATTTAGTTTCTCCTCACTATGTTCTCAATGTTGGCTGAGACATAATAGAATTATTCCTTTTAGTTTATTTATCTATGTTTTGTTTTCATGATGTGAACAAGGTACTTTTTTGAACAGGGGTAAGGATGCCAATGGTGAGGAGGTCGTCAAACCATATACCCCTACTACTTTGGACTCTGATGTTGGATATTTTGAACTCGTCATTAAGGTATGTTCGGAATTGATAGACTAAATCCTTGTGCTCCATCTAACTTATGTATAGTATTCTTCATATTCCTTAAGTATTTTATTGTCTTCCTGAAATATGCCTTGACCAGATGTACCCACAAGGAAGGATGTCACACCATTTCCGTGAGATGCGTGTTGGTGACTATCTTGCTGTGAAAGGACCCAAGGTAGATAATTTTGTACACATTTGTGTACAAAACTTTCAGGGTTTCTCATTTTCCTTTTGTTGGAACATTGATGCTTTATCCTCTTAGAAATTTGTAGTATTTTTTCAGTATATTTGATTTCTTTTTTATATTTTGATGAGATGGCAGAGATCTAGTCAAAATCATCATGTTAAATGTCTAAGCCCAAGGAACATGTCTATTTGACTAGCTTATGTTTTTAGATTTTCTGAATATATTTTTATTTTCCTATTAGTAAAGTAGATAATATTCAAGATTTTCCATTTGTTGAAAGCAAAAACTAATTATTGTGCTAGTTAAATTAAGTACTGATCTTTGGACCAGTTTTAGGAGTCACTACTGTAACTATGGTTGCAATTAGTACTCACTAGTGTCACAATTCCAGCATACTCTTTATTTTCCAGGCCTCGTTTTTCAGATTCATCTGAATATTGTAGCTGGCCTAGCTTTTCTTCTTTGACTTAACAATGAACATTCTTTTAAATCATTCTTCCCTTGTGAAAATCGTGTTTTCTTTTCCATCTTTTCTGTGTAAAGCAGTTGAATGCATTTTGAAATACATAGTAATTCATACCAAATTAAGGAGTTTTTATTTAGATAGCTGAGCTTTAAACATTATTGCTTCCAGGGACGTTTCAAGTACCAACCTGGTGAAGTTAGAGCATTTGGGATGCTTGCTGGAGGGTCTGGAATCACTCCAATGTTCCAAGTATATCATCAAAGCAGATGCTGTTCTTTGGTTCATCATTGAGAGGACACCTCATTTATACAGTTCCGTGTTACTAATTTGTTTGCTTTTGCTGCACAAGGTTGCTAGAGCTATATTAGAAAACCCACAAGACAGGACCAAGGTGCATCTTATCTATGCCAATGTTACATACGAGGACATTCTGTTGAAGGTAACTAGCAATTTTCTTTTCACTTGATCTATATTCCTCACTTAAATTAAGAATTTCTGAACTTTACACTCATTTCAGATTAATCCATTGGTTCATGCGAGGCATCAGCTATAAATTTTATGATCTTGTGTTCACTCTTTGGCTACTTAGAATGAAAATGTTTTCTGATGCAATTTTTGTTCGTTACATAGCCCCAGTTATTTATTCAGTTGATGATCTGTTTTTATTGCCTTCTGTTGAATTGCACTTCATGAAATGGTGACTCTGCAGTTTGACAGTATGTGATAGCTGTCCCTAAATGCTTAAGTCCATCTGCTTAACTTTGAAGTTATTCCTAGGAGCCATACATATATTCTATGTCAATATTTTGGGCTAAATGAATGTATCCTGTAGACAGCAATTAGATTGTGTCTCTCCCTCCTACATACCGGTGTCTAGGGTTCACAAACTTGTTTAGCTACTTCCTAGTCTGCCAAAAGAAAATATGATTTTTTGATACATTTTTTGTTACAAGGGGTCTTGGTGAGTGCCTTACAGTTGCTAGCATTTATAGAAATCTACAACAACAAGAAAGCCTTTTTCCATTTGATAGGGTCGGTTACATGGATCAAATGATGCTATCGTGTCCTATTGAAAAAGAATTTTTACAGTGTAAAAGAATTGAACAACTATTTTCTTGTAGAGGCAATGTAATAAATTTCATCATAATTATATTTATAGCCATTATTTCTTTTCCTTTTGTCAAATGTCAATATCATCACAAACAATCTTAGAACAACAAGTTTGCATTGCAGAGCACAGATCCCTCTCACTGGCCAATGCTTGCATTTTGAAAATTGTCACTAATTGAAACTCACTTTTATGTATGTGCAGGAAGAACTTGATAGTCTTGCTACTAACTATGCAGATCGGTTCAAAATATACTATGTCTTAAATCAGGTTAGTTGCTATAATGCATAACTATAATTATCTTCTTGTATCTTGCTTTTGCTTTGTAATTTGTCTGAGTAATCATATGAAAAAGTTACCTTGACTGCATAAAATAATAATATGCCAACAAAACTTGATTAAAAAAACACAAGCAACAGTTCAATATGTTCACAAATTCTGATGTAGGAGTTTACAGTCATTAACAAGGACAAAACTTCATTGTACCTCAACAATGAAGGACTTTCTTTCCAGAAAGGGTAATTAGAAGTCATTCGGAAGAAACTAATAGAGCTTGGTCATGATCTTTTGGCATTAACTAATCAACCTAACTGCCAAACAGTTTGACATTTGTTTTTGTGTGGGCTTTCCAACTGCTGAATGCATCACTGTTAGTTGTTGAAATGGGCTATAAGCTCATGGTACCTCAATTTTGGATAGCTTTCACAATGAATAAGTGGACTGCAACAGAGCTAGGTCTATGATATTGAATCGCAGCCGGCCCGATGCATCCTAGCTTGAACATTCTGCATTGGCTAACATGATGCTGTCTGGTTACATTTTGCCTCAGATTACTCCTTTTTGTATGTCATGACTAATGATAATTTGATTTGATGTTACTGTGAATTTGTAATCTCCCTAGCCCCCTGAAGTATGGGACGGTGGTGTCGGGTTTGTGTCAAAGGAGATGATTCAAACCCATTGCCCTCCTCCAGCAAATGATATTAAGGTAATTATCTTACCTATCCCTCCAGAATATTTCCTTGGTGCTTTTTATGTCATCATGTTTTGTTTTGCTTATCGTCATCATGTAAAAGGAGGATAAATGATTAGGCATGTTACTTGCGGAATTTCAGATATTGAGATGCGGTCCGCCACCGATGAACAAGGCCATGGCTGGTCACCTTGACGCCCTTGGATATGCTCCTGAGATGCAGTTCCAGTTCTGATTGTCTTCATTGCATTTAATGGCCTTGGCTGTTAAAAACACATGCAGCGATATAATCTGAAATGACTATGGATGCTTAAAGCATTGGATCAAACGTTGCATTTTTCATAGGGTTAGAGTTAAAATCTGAAATAATTGCTTCTCATATGATAATGAGACTGATACTTTGACGGGTGCGAGAAGTGCAAACTATAAATTAGACTATTGTATTGACTGAGAAAATTTTCATGATTTAAATGGACACAAAGTTCTTGAGATATAATCAGTCTTCATTTTTATGATGAGGGCTTTGATGCGTCAACTCGGAGCGAATGCTGGTCAATGACCGCTATCGTTGTGAGCTTGCATCTTGTGAAGAATTTTCATGTTGTACCATTTTTTGGGACTTCTTTTAAAGGATACTCCGAAATGTTTTTAAACATTGATAGCGAATAGATTTCAAATAATGTTTAAAATAATACTTTAAGGTGTTTCTTAAATTATATATCAAAAACTGATGCGAATCACATGAATCGTTATTCATTTGGTAGGGAGCTAATGTCAATTTTGGCCACCTAATTATCTCAAACAAAGAAATGAAATCAATCATGTTGAACATTTGATTTCAAAGGCATAAACTGTACTAATCAATCATATGAAAATGATGGGATATTTTATAGTGAAAGTTTTATGAATAAATTATATTGATATAAAACTACTATCATATGATATTATACATCTTAATTCAGAACAATATTGACAAAAAAAAATCAACAAATCTCGTAATTCATTTTTAATTTTCAAAAGAATAATAAGTTTGAAATAAAATGCAATGTTCAGTTGGGTTGAGCAAGTTGGGTCTGAAGCTTATCTACTCGATAGAAATTTCGCATTATTTGGTATCCATTTTAACCCTAGAATGTTATAGTTTGGTCATATTCTAGTTTATCTATTTTAGTGTATTTAGTTCAATTTATCTCAGAAAAGTATTGCTAAACAAAGTCAGTAAGTGTTGGTTCATCATTTTAGTGGATTTAGTGCAATTTATCTCAGAAAAGAATAGCTAAACAAAGTAAATAAGTGTGCATAAAAAACAAAGTCAAGAAGTGTGGGTTCATCATTTTGCTCCTGCATCGCCATTGTCATGAATTAGATTTGATTTTTGGGAGAGGCTATTGTCATTACTATTTATTATAACTCTATATTTATCGTTTTTATTTGCATCATTCCTAAAAGGCCCTTAGACTTATTTTAATAGTTAGAATTCTTTTATTTTCAAAACTAAATTAAGAATTATGTATTAAACTCTCAATTATCTACTGATATTCTTTATTTATTATTTTTATTTGTGATATTTTTAAATATTTTTAATTAGAAACTTATTTTATATTTATAATATATTGTTACTATGACATTTTAAATTTATATTTAATAATTGTACTAAATAATATCAAACATAAAGATCTAGTACCACAAGTAAACTTCTAGCATACAAAAAATTCCAAATTTAAATATAATGTTTAACTTGAATTAAAAGCTATAGTGAAATAAAATTCAAATGACATAAAATTCAAATAAATTTTAAATTTAATCAAATATAAAATATATTTTTTTTCTAGGTATACTTTTTATTTTTGGATTATTCCATTCTCATTGTAGGGATTATCATTTGTAGGATGATATGACTCGTTTTACAAATTTTTCTGTTTGTAGGATTGATATGGTTTGTTTTATAAATGTTTCTGTTTATTGTTTAACTATTTGGATATATGTCGCAGTCTTCGATGTTAAGTATTGAATTTCTTTTCTCGTTACAATCTATTTTATTTTGATATTTTTTTTTCCAAATCTTTGATCATGTATTATATCTTCAGAAATCAAGTTTATAAAAAAAAAAAAAAGAATCGAATTGAACAATTAGCTGCAACATGAATGCTTTAAGCACCATATATAATGTTATGGAATAATGACTCCACATGTTTACTTTAACCTTTAATTTTTCATGTTTCGTTTTAAATTAAGATCCCTATTTGTTTTCAAAATCACTAGATGTGTTTAAATACTAGAAGTACTTAATAAATTCCATGAACAAAGCCTAAGGTAATTAAATCATTCTTAATTGAGATTTGAAAATAAATAAAAGGTTACCTATTAAAATAAGTTTAAGGACATTTTGAGAATGGTACAAATAAACACAATACATATGCATCATGCTAAAAGGAATTAACATCTTTCTCTTTTTTCAGGTAAACTGCACTAAGTGTATTGATGTGCAATTCCATAAGAGAATTGGCCATATCTTTACATTACAAATAACTTTTATAGCATTTAATGTTTTTTTTTTCTCTAATCGTCATTTTGTAAGTACTTAGTTAGATATTTTTAATATAAAAATATAAAATAATAAATGTACCTTAATTATTTGAACATTAAACGAGCAAAATAAAATAACATGTCTTGTTAATAATTTAATCAAATATACACATAATTGCATCAAATATTTATTATTTTTCAATTATAATTGCCCTAACATCTAACATCCTTTATTTGTTTTATTTTTCTCACGAAAATATAAAAAATATAAAAATAAATTGATATGCATCCAATAACTATTATTTCTTTTGTATATGCAAAACCAGATAAGGTTTTAGAGGGGATGGTGAAGATAACAAGTACGGTAGAATTCTATTTAATTCAGAGTAATTGTTGAAATTTGAAAGCGATAACTTGTTACATTCCCCCCATAATGTCCTCACAAAGCACGGTCAAGCTAAAGTGATAAAATAAAATTTATATTTAAAATAAAATTTATATTTAAACTTACTCATAACCACACAAAAAAAAGACCTTAAATTTAATATTTATATAAAACCTTTTGACGTTACATTCAAGTTGTTAGTATTAGAGTTTAAGTTTAAATTTTGTTTTTAGATGAGATCACAGCATGCTAATTAACCCATTTAGACTTTGAATCCAGTAGATGATTATCAAATTTTGTTCATTAAATATTTTTTCGTTGAATGATGTGTTAACAACTGATTCAATGGAAACTAAGGAGGCAGAGTTTGGTATAGTTTGTATCCATTAGACCCCAAATAACACTAAAATAAGAGTTATGTTATTTGTATATGATACTGTGTCGATTCACACATCATCTATCATTGGATGAGATGTGAACTGCAATTAAGTAGGGTCTATACCCCATACAATAATAGATGAAGTGTGAGCTGATATGGTATCCCACAGACAATAAGTACAAGTAACATTTTTTCCTAAAATAAAGGGAACCTCTAAGCTGAGAAGAACGCTTCAATAGTTAGACCCTATTCACACGCTTGCTTCTTCCATTCCAACTAGTTGTATCATCATATCACCAAGACACAAAAACACAACAAACAAGAAACAGAGAATGATAAACTGCATACAAAGGAGAGTTTTATATATCTTCTGTGACCAACAACCACCACCTCCTTTGCAGTGCACTTAATCCACCCCCCTTGAGTTTTCAATTTGATTTTCAATATTGCTGGATAACATCACATTCCTTCAAAAGGAATGTGGACAATGTCAATGTCATATCAACGGCTAATCATTTGCATGTGGCTTGGATCATGTGTCACCAACTTAATGTTTTGATGTACTTATTATTATTATTGCCTTCAGTTTTGGACCCTCATTGCCTTTAGCTAATCATTTCATGGTTTATAGTTATTTCAAATAGAGCACAGTGCAAACTGGTTTCTAGTGTTGATTGGTTGTTGGAATGCTATTGCTATATTACAATGATGACTGAGAGAAATGTGTCATTTTTCAAGGTTGTTTCAAGGAACTCCTTGCTTTTCTTCTTTTCAATGATAACAGTCTTGTTTATGATGTCATGGTTGTTTGTTCTAAGTTCCACACATTCTGAGACTAGTCCCCATTCCATTGACCACGATTTGTTACCAAAGTCCAAGCAATTCTCCACCTTAGATGGCTTAGATTCTGGGACTGAGGTGAAGAACCTTAATGTCGAGTCCCCATTTGGCAACCGAGCAATCCTCGTGGATAGTGAAGATTTAGGAGCAAACCATGAGACTAAACCACCCCAAGAGGAACAAATAAATAATGGTGGGAAGTGTAGCACAAGAGTCAAATTTGTTCTGAAAGTTTTCATGTATGATTTGCATCTTGAGTTCCATTTTGGACTCTTGGATTGGAAAGGTGAAGGCAATGGTGTTTGGCCTGATATCAAAACCAAAGCGCCTCATTATCCTGGTGGTTTGAACTTGCAACATAGTATAGAGTATTGGCTTACTTTGGATATTCTTGCTTCAAAACAAAAATGAAGCCTCCAATGCCAGGACTGCGATTAGAGTTCATAACTCCAGTGAAGCTGATGTTATATTTGTGCCATTTTTTTCTTCTCTGAGCTATAATCGATACTCGAAGACTAATCCACACGAAAAGAGGAGCAGGAACAAAGTGCTGCAAGATAACCTTGTGAAGTATCTGAGAGCTCAAGAGGAATGGAAAAGGTCAGGGGGAATAGATCATGTGATCTTAGTTCACCATCCAAATAGCATGTTGGATGGAAGGATAAAGTTGTGGCCTGCTACTTTCATACTTTCAGATTTTGGGAGATATCCTCCAAACATAGCAAATGTTGAAAAAGATGTCATTGCACCATATAAACATGTAATTAGAAGCTATGTCAATGATTCCTCCACCTTTGATAGCCGTCCAACTTTGCTTTACTTTCCAGGAGCAATATATAAAAAAGCTGTATGTTCCTCTTTCTTTTTAATATCTTGGTGTTGTTTATTAATTTAACTTTCCAAGAGAAGATAATTCAATTTTTCACATCATGAACTATTAATGTAGGGACTAGGGAGCACTGTTGAGTTTGGGCCAATTGTAGGGAAGCCCCCTTTATAAGACTACTAGATCCCCTACATAAAAGGGTAGGCATGGGACAACAATCCTAGATGAATTATGTTTTAATTGATGAATCTAGGTTCTTTCTTGAGGTTGGGCAACTTGTCTACTATAGTACTACTTCTCTCTCAAGGTTATCCATTCCTTATATTAGTGTGATAAGATTAATATGTGTTTCTTGTAGTTCATTGTTTCGGAATTATTGAGATTCAAACCCATGAATTCTACCCTAGGTTTACTATTTACACACTAAGGACATCTGTCATGGATTTCTATACCATCATACTTCTTTCATAACTAAGTTTAACACAATTGTATTTGGTTAGCAGATAAAAATAAAAGTAAAAATTTCATGGGTGAGACTAATCAGCTCCTGAGATTTTTGTCCCCCAACCAAACATATCCATAGGAGCTTTTTCTCATAATTTTGTTTTTTCTTTTTGGGGATTATAGGTACCATAGTCATTGAATTTTTATACAGGTGCATATGAGTTGAATGCAAATATCAATATACAGAATCAGCACAGTTATTTCTTTGCTTGGGAAAAAATTTATCTTTTTCGAATTTAGCCATTTTAGTTGCATAATTATATGCAGTTGTTGTTTGAGGTAGTGACCTTTAAAGAAGAATTAATAGAAATTTGAGTCATGACCTTGTGTATGTAATTAGAAAAACATAGTTTCTCCGGTAAACCACCTCTGTCCTCTATGTGTGGGATTTAATTTCAAGTGAAGTCAAAATACTCTTCATTTGATTATTTTCTATTAGGAATTATTGTTACTCTTTAGTTTTCAAAGTACCTCCTCAAGTTGCTCCCATACACAAAGGGCTTACATACTTACATCACATACAAGTTTGCTAAAGAGGCACATATTCATAAATTTATTAATGTTTTCCATGTAAAAAATGAATATATCAAACTATATTAGTCTATAGATGGTAAGTAATTGAACATGCTCATGTTTTTGGAAGAGGGTAGTTTTCATATTTACTGATGTAAGCTTACCCCCATCTTGATCTCTTTTCCAACTGCAATGCATATATATTTTGTTTTGATTTATAATAACAAGGTTCTTGTTTCCTTAACAATAACAAAGGTGTTTGTTTCCTTAGTAGTATCCTCTTGGGGTTCTTATATGTCTCCTATATATTGCTTTCTCTAGTTACATTTGTCACATGAAAAAAGTCAACTGCCATTATGTCATATTATTTTCTGTTTCCAGAATTTTGTGAAACAAAGAGTAAGATATTAGGTGGCATTTTTGTAATTAAAGAAAAAACATGAATTAAGTAGAATATAAAAACAGAAACCAACTGTTCCCAATTAATATCTCAAACTAGAGTCTATATATGCTAAGTAAGGTAGCGTTTGGTTAGTGATACAATGACAGAAATACGGAGATATTGAAGATAGAAACCTATTTGGTGGTAGAGATAGAAACAGGGGATAGAAAATTTTTTCGTCCTCGAGACAGAAAATCACAAAATTTCTATACTTCCAAAATCTGGGGACAGGATACAAAGACAAAAATTTAATATTTTTTTCTCCCAATAATAGCCCATACATATTTAATATTTATATTTTCATCTCCACTGTCTCTATTATCCCTGTATTTCTGTCCCTGTCCTTTTATCAAACGCTACCTAATTGAACATGCTCATGTTTTGGAAGGGAGTAGTTTTCATATTAACTGATGTAAGCTTAGCCCCATCTTGATCTCTTTTCCTACTGCAATGCATGTATCTTGTAATTAAAAATAAAGGCATGAATTAAATAGAATATAAAAACAAAAACCAAACAGATCCTAATTAATATTTTGCAGGCTTACCTATCTATAACTCTATATATCATATTTTTCCAGCTTAGAACATTTTCAATTTTTTGCTTAACTTTGTTTTCTTCTCATGCTCAAAGGGAGGTCATGTTAGGAAAGAGCTATTCTATCTCTTAAAAGAAGAAAAGGATGTACACTTTTCATTTGGAAATGTTCAGAAAGGTAGAATAAGAAAGGCAACAGAAGGCATGCGCTCTTCCAAATTCTGCCTCAATATAGTAAGCGATACCCCTTCATCGAACCGCTTGTTTGATGCCATAGCCAGCCATTGTGTCCCTGTCATCATCAGTGACCAAATTGAGCTTCCATATGAGGATTCCATTGACTACGTCGAGTTCTGCATATTTGTTCGAACAAGGGATGCCCTCAAGAAAAAGTTCTTAATAAACTTCATTAGGAGTATTGATAAGGATGAGTGGACTAGAATGTGGAACAAGTTGAAGAGGTTGAGAGGCTCTTTGAGTTTCAGTTCCCATCTAAGGAGAGTGATGCTGTACAAATGATTTGGCAAGCTGTGGCACGTAAGGTTCCTTTCATGAGACTTAAAATAAACAAGTCCAAGAGGTTTTTTAGGTCCCTTTATGGTAAAGATGGTAAGGGAATCAAATCAATACCTGCACCAAGAAACTTTTGGTGAGTAACACAACTTTCTTATTTGGTATTGTGTGCAGCTTAAAGCATATGGCAAAATACAATAGGATTTTCCTTTTGACATGAAAGAATACCATTCTTTTCTTAGTTTTGATTTTGATACTGACAATGTGTAATGTACTCATGACAGAAGAGAGAATTTAGGTAAGGGTGCCTTTGGATGTTTGAATTGAAATTATAATGTAGAATTATGATTTCAATTCTAATAGGTTCTACTTGTGGTTGGACTTGGGGTTATATAATGAGAGTTTCTTTGTTACTTTATTCGATCGATCGCTTTCCATAAGTCACATTTGACATTTCACCACACTAATCAATTACATGACTTAATAGTTAGCATGTCTCCTTTTTTGTTCACGAGTGAAAAACAAAGCATATGAGAATGTCATATACACTACCATTAATATTTCAAGCAAGCACCCACTATGATATCCATATCTCTTATCTCAATGTTCTCCATGATTCTCAAATGAAAAATATTACGTGTATTCAATTTACTTGAAATATTGTACTGATCTATCTATCATCTACTATCAAAATGATTTTTTTTTGTCTTAAAGATTTTGTAATCTTATATTAATAGTGAATGATAAATAAGTCGACATGGTCTCTCTAAATGAGTTCAAGTAACACAATTCTCCTTCAAATTGTTGTTTGCTTTTTGTTTTTTGTTTGCATATGATTATTGTTATTATTATTATTATTATTATTTTGGTCATGTTTGCATTTGATTATGTGAATAAACCAAAATTCAAATTGGAAATGACAACCATATTAAAAGGTGTTAAAATGGAATAGGAGTACGTAGTGAGCCAAACTAGTTAAGTATTTAATTAAAACCATGTAGGTCGGCTTGTAGTGCAAGTAAAACTAGTTCACAGGTTCACAATTATAATATTGAATACTTAAATTATTAATTTTAATTTAAATATAAATTAAAATTTAATTCTCATTAGTAGAATTAATTTAGTTATTTTAATACAAGTTAGGGAGCACGTATGTTGGTTTTTTTTTTTATCAACAAGATTATAAAACTATTCATCTAACTTCTATTCAAAAGTTGAAAATAAAACTATTTTTAACTTCTTAGTAGAACCTGAGATGAGTAGCTTTATGAAAAATAATTTTTCACCGACTAAAAAGTATAAAACAAATGCACCCTTACTTAAATAAGTTATTAAAATAATATAGTTTAACTTTGATACAATTAATTTCATAAATTATTCAATTAAATTTTTTATTGACTTTTCAAATATTAGTATGATAATACATGATTAAATGATAATATTAGAATTTTTTATAATTTAGATACATCAAAATGAGCATTGTTATTTCAACATAATTTCCCTTAAACATCCAACACCATAGTTTTAAAACTTGGACTGGTAATCAACTCGGTCACACTATTGGATCACTGGTCACTGGTTGAACCGGATTTAATTAAATAAATAAATATAAATATATAAAGTATGTAATATATATAATTATTGAAACTATCCAAAACAACAAGCTAGTTGGTTTAGTGGTTATGTGCGTTGCTCTCTTCCCACTTTACACTTAATTTGATCCCTAGGAAAGAAGTTTTGGACTTGTTCATAGACAATAATGTATTAGGTATATGATATATATAATTGTTGGCACATGATATATTGACAAGCAAGCTAGCCTGGTGGCAAGTGTTGGACCACCTTATTCCTCTTGGAACAAGGGTTGGACCACACATGGAAATTTTGAATTTATTCATCAAAATTCTTGTCTGGCGGTTCAGGAGATTGGATTGCCGATTCATCTTGATTTTAATCGGGTTTGACCAGCATTGATTGGGTTGCATGTAGATCCGATCTAAATGATGAGCCGGACTAGTCGGGCGGTCGATTTGCTGGTTTTCGGTCTGAATTAGCCAGTCCAATCCGATTTTCAATACAGTGTCCAACACCCTTCTCAGGTAAACATGCTGCACCAGTTACTTTTTTTTTTTTTCTCTTCCATCTTCTCCATCCACAATCTTTTCTCTTATCTCCTCTTTTTTTTGGGGGCAACCTCCAACTCTACTGGAAGGCTCGACTAGAGGTGCACCTTCACCAGAGGCAATGCTTTAACCAACTGAGTTGCACCTCATGTGCTTCTCTCTTATCTCTATAAGTGTTGGAATGAGGTGCACCTTCACTAGAGGCAATGCTTTAACCAACTGAGTTGCACCTCATGTCCTTCTCTCTTATCTCTATAAGTGCTGGAATAACATTGCTCAAAATTAAATAGAAAAAAAAAAGGATACTTTATGGGCCAACAAAAAACTGTATATACATGTGTGTGTGTTGGGCAGAATGAGCGATTAGGGTTTTGGGAGCTTCAACGAAGTCGAACAATCGCAAGTTAATCAGCGCCCAACCTTGTGGCCCAAGACCTTCCTCACCGAGGCCCAAGTGTACGATGATGGTAGGTTACCAGAAAACTGTATATATAAATATATTAAATAAAATATAGACTTGTAAAACCCATGATAAATCCCATGGCATGAGTTGAGGCCAATCCCTTCTTCTTCTTCCTTCTTTCTCTTGTGAACTTGAAAACAATGAGAATGGCGCTATCATCTTCGTCTTCATGCTGCTTTTCTTCTTCTTATTCTTATTCATATTCAATGCTTCCTCGTCCCTTCATTTCTGGACTCGGTGGTGGGAACCCTATTATCATTAGCGCCAAGCTGAAAGGCAGTGGCAGTGGCGGTAATTCTCGTCGCAGACTGAAAGCTTCTTCTACGATTGTGGCGCCACTCTTGTCCGCCACCACTCGGCACGGCCTCGAACCTGTCAACATTGCTGAAGATGTCACCCAGGTAAGCTTCCCTTCTCCATCAATTTCTTTTCTTTTCCTTGTTTCTTCTTTTTTATTTTTTCCTAATAAGATTTAAGTTTGATACACTGATGCCGTAAAAATAAAAATAAAAATAAAAATAAATTTTTTTTTACTGGTTATCCAATCTTGCATTGCCATGTTAGCTAACGTGGCTGACTTCCAATACACTACTTGAAAAGTTATGTGAATGGAGAGTTGTACGCATCAAAATTGAACTCTATTTCATTTCTGCCAGTTCTTGGTCCTACAAAATTTTAAAACTTTAATGGCGAGGCCATTTCAATTGCAAGTGAATGTTATTTTTGTCCTTGAAGTTGCATGTGTTATTCACTTTACTGTGTGTTTGGTTTTGCATACGTAGAGTTGATGCTCGGAAGAATTATTTTGGCTGAATTGATTTAGTTATAATTGATTTTAAAATAAAGTGACTTATGTTTAATATATATGCTTCACTTCTCCCGTGATCGATTCCAGAGATAGAATTAATTTTGATATCTGAAAACAAATCATAAAAAAAAAATTGCAAAATGTGCAATGTTTTTTTTGGTGGGTTGGGGGGGGGGGGGGGAGGAATTGATTCTAACCCTCCCTAACTAAAATCCAAACACACTATTAATTGTTGAAATTGAGATTAATGATTTAGTCTGTAAAGCTGTAAAATGTGATTCACATTAGTCTTGAAGTGACGTCCTTTAACTTTAAAGACTAACTTGAATCACATTTCGCAACTTTAGTGATTAAATTGTTAATTTCTTAATTTTATAGATTAAAGTGAAGCACGCTTGTTAAACCATGGACCAGAAATGAATATTTACTCGTTTAATTGCATCGAGTTTGTCTTACTTTTAATAATAATAGCCAGATAATTGGTTTCAACGGAAGGGGACTACTAGGAAAACAAACTTTACTTGTCTTGCTGAAAGTGCTTTATCTAATCATCATTCCTAATCCTAAATTGTATGAACCATTTCTAAATTGTTCGAACAATTGCAGTGTTAGGGATTTGAATGTTGGACTTTTACTTTGTAGAAGGCTTTACCTAGTCCACCCTTGTAAGAAATTTCATGAATGATTGGTAAGACTAATAATAAGAATAATAATGATAACGAATTGTTGTTTTCTTTTGAAAATTTTTGTTATCTTGTTTTAATGGATGGGTGTATTAATTTGCATAATTATTTTTTGAAAACTTATGTAGCTGATTGGAAATACACCAATGGTATACCTCAACAAAGTTACAGAGGGATGTGTGGCAAATGTTGCTGCAAAACTTGAGTCTATGGAACTATGCAGAAGTGTCAAGGACAGGTAATAGATATATTCATCAGAATGTATGATGATGCAATGTCAGAAGATTGTTTTTTAAAGAATATATTTTTTCGTTGTTTGTTAAAATTTGATTTTAGTTTTTTACAGGATTGGTTGGTGGTAATCTGATATGCTAGATAATCATGCTCACAAGTATGATTTGTCTCAGCAGAAACCTGTTGGCATAGCACCGTAGTAATTCATCCAGTTATCTTGCATTTTCATCTAATTGTTGGCATGACACTTTGTATTATTGTAATGTGCTTTTCTGACCTTCGGACTGGAGACACATCATGAATTAACACGTGTTATTGTTCAAAATGTCAGAATTGGCTATAGTATGTTATCTGATGCTGAAGAGGTTGGAGCAATTTCTCCAGGGAAGGTAATTTGCAATGATTATTGGCATTTAGATCAACGTGAATCTTTGCTACTCCGGCTATCTTTAAACTTCTTGAACTATTATAGTATGATGTAGTTGATTTGTTCAAAGCTGGGATTTGGATCTTGGATATGCTTTAAATTTGTGATTCTGTAATTGTGCAGACTATTTTAGTTGAACCAACAACTGGAAACACAGGACTAGGCATTGCTTTTGTTGCAGCGCTGAAGGGGTACAAACTTATAGCCATCATGCCTGCTTCCGTAAATCTTGAGAGGAGAATCCTTTTGCGTGCATTTGGTGCAGAGATTGTTTTGACTGATGCAGAGAAGGGACTAAAAGGGGCAGTTGACAAAGCTGAAGAGATTGTTCACCACACACCCAATGCTTACATGTTTCGACAGTTTGATAACATGAATAATTCAAAGGTTAAGCCTAATCCATCTGATATGAGGCCTTCACCTGATTAGCTACTGTTTTAAATTATTTGGTGCTTGTATGAAAATAGAAATTACAACATTAATTAAGATACATGTAATTATGATTTGTATGCGCAAATTACAGATCCACTTCGAAACTACAGGGCCAGAGATATGGGAGGATACCATGGGTAATGTTGATGTATTGGTTGCTGGGATTGGAACTGGTGGCACTGTTACTGGCACTGGACGTTACCTGAAACTAATGAACAAAAACATAGAGGTTCCATTATTGCTTTGATATGTATTTAGTTATTAATTCAAATTGAATGAGAGGAATTGACTTCCACTTTAAAGCAACATGGGGTCCTGAATTTCGATTTCATAACCTGCATTCTCTTTGAATTGAATGAAATTTTATGCAAATAGTTATTGAATTGGTATGATGATTGATTCGCTCTCACGTTCTAATTCCCTTGGGACTTGGGACTAGGACTAGGCTCTATGTTTTGTGTTCCTAGGTTGGAAGGAGAGGTAGAGAGATAAAATACAGGAAGGAAAGAGGAACCAGAAGTCCAGAGATGAGGCAGAGAACATTTGGACAACTATTTTTGCATGTTTCATTAAAGTATAACTTTTTGGTCAATGTTTTCCAATAAAACTCTAATTGAGTGACATACATGAGTGCAATGGGTGTATTTGTAGACAATTATTGCTGTATGCTTCATTTGCTGCTTACATTTAACAGTGCAAGTGATACTTTATCTGCTCTTCTGTCTTTCACCTGGCATTACAGTGTGCCCTATTATGTCTTGCTTAGGTGGTTGGTGTGGAACCTGCTGAGAGAAGTATAATCTCAGGAGACAATGCGGGTATGAATCTTTTACAAAGTGTATAAATGTACTCTTTTTTTTTTCTTTGCTATTTTTTGTCAGCAAAGATGAGGATGTAACAATGGATGAGTGGTTGCACTAGATAGGACAGGATTAGGATGAGTGCATTAGAGAGAGTGTTGGGGTAGCACTTATTATAGAGAAGATGGTAGAATATCGCCCTAAGTGTTTTGAACAGGGTTGGAACATACCTATAGAGGCTCTAGTAAGAAAATTGGATTAGATGAGGGTAATTTTGTAACTAAAGACAGAGGGAGACCTACAAAAGCTATAGATGAAACAATTAAGAGATTTAAATATTAATAATTTAAACATAAATATGATCTATGATAGAGTACTACATCGTTGCTTGATCCATGTAATTGATCTCATCTAGTGGGACAAGACTTAGTTGTTGTTGTTGTTATTTTTCTCCATGCAGCTAATTTCAAGCTCCATATCCACTTAGAATAGATTCAGCTGTTGATTGTATTGGAGAGTTTGTTGTAGGTTTCATGCCAAGCATTTTGGATATCAAACTGCTTGATGAGGTTATCAAGGTAAACAATAATTGTTCCTCTTCTTTTATATGCTTGCTTTTTTATTTTTAGTCATTGTAACCTTCTTGGTTGTTCCTTTTGGCTTTGGCATTTCCACACTGAAGAACAACCTTTATGCATATCTTAAAATTTAGGTGATAAAGAGCTTAAATATGGAGTCATCTACTTGATTTAATTGTTTTTCCCCCAATATCATCCACTCAACACTGTCTAGTTTTTGCTTTACTGGCTTTTTGTTTTCTAATATGCAGTCTTTTTATCTTCTTAACTATAAATTAACTTTGCATGAGGACACAGGTTACCAATGTTGAAGCTGTTGAAATGGCTAGGAGATTAGCATTGGAAGAAGGTTTGCTGGTAAGTTATAATTTAAAATATCTTATAATTTGATTTGTGCTTATATTTTAGTGTTGATTTTCTGCTAAGTTTTTCAAAACTTTGGCATTATGTATTTGGTCCTTTTAAATTTCTGCCAAACAGGTTCTAGCATTTATTTTTGTGTTCTGCATATAAACTGAATTAGGTTCTCTGCATTTTGTTTCCTTTATGTTTTTTGAGAATATATATATTTTAGAATCTAGATGCAAAATTCACTTCAGTTGTTGGTTTGACCGTCTTTATCTTTATTTTGTATGTTGCTGCATTGTAAGCTACAAAGTAGTTTGATTTTTAATTTCTAGAATGTTTTTCATCGTATTTATTTCAAATTTCTATCTAGGTTGGAATTTCTTCAGGAGCTGCAGCTGCTGCTGCCATAAGTTATGGAAGACGGCCTGAAAACTCTGGAAAACTTATTGTGGTGAGTTTATTTCTTTTCAAAATATTTTGGCTTTCTTCTATGTTGTCTTTATTGGCAATACCCTACACATTTTGTATATATGAATTGGCACTTTGACACTTTTAACATTCACAGTGATAGAATAAAAGGAAGCTTTGTGAATCCTTATCATCATAACTGTTAGTCATTGTGCAGAGATACATTTCCCTGTTTATTTTAATGCTTATTCTTAGCTTGAATTGTAGCATTCACTTTACAGTTCATTTTACTCTCTACAGGGTCCACATGTTATGTTGTTCTCTTGTTGATTAAGCAGGCTTATCTTTGCTATTCTTATCTCCTTTGTAATTAGATCATGACGACTCACTTGCAAAATTAGCCTCTCCACGCTGATATATTTCTAGAATCATGATGCTTCTGTTTTCATTTGGTTTATGAAACTACAAGATCAGCGACCAGATGCTAGAAGCAAATTGAATATCCTGTGGGTTTATATGAAGTTGGGCTTGTGTGCTTCCCTTCCTAGTAAAGGCACTTGTTGGCAAAGTAATAGATGGTGATAAATAAGCATGAGTGTAAAGGGGACCAGATTGGTTGGTTCTACAGGACAACCGGTGAACTGAACTGGTCAAGTGTAAGGTCCAAACAATTGGAGCTCCACAGAACAGGTCTAAGTGCTCCAAAATCAGTAGTTCACCACGTTGAACCAGACTTTCAAAAATCTAGAAATTCCTTTAAGAGACATCCTTTTGAGGTTTTAGTTTCCTTTTAGAAAGAGCAAACTGATGTCGTTTTATGCTGTAAACCTTAAAATAACAAACTTTGAGCCTTCTGCTCCTATTTCCATCTTCATTGGGGCTGCTTCAGCCCAAATCAAATTGGAGCTGCTGCTAGTTGCTATCCTAGTGAGCATACACGACATTGATTACTAGACAAGGAGCTATTGCCATCACCAATGTCGGATGACAACATTGACATTTTATTGGTTGTAGAGTGTAGATGGCAGGCTAATATTTGTTTATTATTATCTGCAAATTTTCAACTTCAATAAGAATGCTTGTTATTTGATTAGTATGTTTTATTATTTAGTGTATTATACATAATGTATATATATAATTAAAGACTATATATTTAATTATCACTGGTTTGACCACAGTGTGACTAGGGTTGGACCAGTAAAATGTGAACTAGTACTTTAGCCAGTTTACTGGTTAGATTTTTAGAATATTGCTAATAAGGGCCTGTGCATACTTCACAATGATGCTGCCTCAGAATTATCGTTTATGAAAATTTGGAGAACATAAGTGTATAGTGAATGCATAAATTCAGATGGTCTATTTTACATTTTTACTATGTTCCATGAGAAATGTCATCATATTAATAATACTTCCTGATGTTGTTTCTTCCTTCTCCTCTTATTTTGCATAATTGAAGGTTATTTTTCCTAGTTTTGGTGAGAGGTATATTTCCACTGCTCTCTTCCATTCTATCTATGAAGAGGTTCAGAAAATGTAACAATGACCATTGAAAGCTGTGGACACTGGACTTGCCTTTTGGAGAGGAGCTTCTTTCATGTCATCATTCAAGAAAGTAGCTGCCTCGTGCTTTGTATAGGTATTGTCAGGCAATATACACACATTAACGGCTACTGATATTCTATTATCATTTTAATCTTTGGAATTTTTGCATCAGATGCATAATTTGAACAAGGCATAGTTCTTGGAGCTGAGGTAAAAAACACGATGCAAAGAGGACTGACTTGAGGTACAGTGCCTGGTTTTTTAATGTTTATCTTTTTGTGCTCATAATGTTGCATTTCATTCCATTCTATTCTTTTCATTTTCTTTCACCTTCCCTTCCCCTGTCACCAATTATGAAAAAAAATTCCAATGTTAGACCAGATTATTGACATTTTTTCATAAAGTTTTCCACCATGTATGATATATGTGTAGATATATGTGGAACAGTGGCAGCATTGTAGACTGACAATACTATATGATTGATGATAGCTTTATTTGTGCAATGCAATTATTTATCCAGCAGAATTAGTGCTTGTGTACTAATTGAATATTGCCTCTTAAAATAGCACAGGGACTATAATTCAAATTATTGAGTGTATGGAGGAAACTCCTACTAAAGTTTCTAAAATCTGCTGATTTGCTTTAATAGTGATAGTTCAATTTTAAATGAAATGGAAAATTTTAAGAGTTATTTGGAAATCAGTTCCAAAACTAGTTGGTTAAAATAATTATCATCGAGGAAAGTTCTAGTTTTCAAATTCTCCTATCGTTTTTGGTTGGATGGTAATCTGTCCAACTCTTGAATATGGTTTGAATTATTGATTTTAGGTTATTTTGTTTTTCGTTACTGTCTTCATCCAAATTAGATTAGTGGCAACTTTGCCTCAAGTTTCAGGTCCCCAAAATTTTTTCCAGGTCTCAAAATGGAGGAGCCAGCTACATAAATGAGAATTTAATTCCCATATAAATACCATTTCTATTTTGAGCAACTTCTGTTTATTTTTTGGCCATACTGCAAGTATAGTACAAGGTTAGCACTAGCAGGATCTTTATTATGGCTGAAACTGACATTTGTTTCTCATAGGCTGGTTCTTCAATATGTTCCCCATCATGATTTTAAGAAATTGGCAATACCTTTCTGTCATCACTGGTCCATATGCTTAGCCTAAATTGAAGGCCAATTAAATGCTGTGGACTTACAACGAGCAAACCATCTCATTTTCCACATTATAGCATGGATGCTGATTTACAATAGGGGGAGAGAGAGAGAAAAAAAGAAAGCAAAAGAGGGCTTTTTTTTTTTTTTGTTGGGGGGGGGGGGGGGAGGGGACTGTAGAGAGCCTAATAGTTTTATTTCAGGAATAGGACAAAACTTAAATTGCATTGAAGGCAGTGGGATCACATAGTAATTGGCAATAACAATGATTTATAGGTTGTCCCGTTTAGTCTTTTCATGGCATTGGCTTAAAATTTCCTGTATAAGCTGGCTTGTTTGTGTTCGGAAGAAAGTGTAGAGAAAATCAGTGCTGTGTTTTTGGTATGGCCTTAATGAAAAAGTGTCGCACATCCTTTTAAGCTTGAAAAACGTTATGTATACTTTATTGCATTGGATACTATATCGACTTACGTTTCATTCATCATTGGATGAGACTTGAGGTGTACAAAGAATGGTTGATGTGTTGGATCAAATCCAAACTTAACTTGATAATGACCTGGCTAATGACTAAGTCGAATCGAGTCAATTTGACCTTCAAACAACATGAGGATTTGGATGGAAGTTATAAAATTTTACAAGTGATCGAGGATATGATTGATTGGGGAGTAAAAATAAGGTAAAAATTAATTGGATGAATTTTATGTATAATTTTATACACAAAACTTATCCGAGTGACTTGTACTTCTGTTTTTGTCCTTCAACCAAATACATCTTAAGAAATAAAATTTAAAAGATATATTGTAATATATATTTCGAAACAAACTATATATAAAAATAACATAAATTTATGTAAAATATATTAATTAAATGAAAAAATCTTATATATTTTCACTAATTATCACAAAAAAAATATATTTCTAAAGGTTATTTAATTTCGGGTCAGGTTGAGTTAATTCGAAGTATGACATAAACATAGCCTGAAAAATGCATATGGTTAAATTTTAAGACTCGAAGCTGATCCAATAAAGTTCAGGTTGGGCCGGCTTGTTGAGTTAGGCTAGTTTATGAATGCCCCTAGATGAGATAAGATTCCTATTTGAATGAGGTTCATATTCCATCAAATAGTGAATAAGATGTGAGCCAATAAAATGTCTCAGACAACATAAATATAAATTCATAGCTTTTTAAGTTTAACAGGTGCAGCGTGGTGAGTGAAGCTTCACATAGCATCTAGCTGTGGTCCCATTGTCTGGACTAGTCTTATGTCTTGCACTAAAGGGAATGCTTATTCATGAGGATCATAACAACTAGGGGGCTCTTATCTATCATGACAGCCAAGCAATGTTAGGTACAAATTATTATGGGAATGTGGCTAACAGATGTAATGGAGTTTTACCCGATTAGCACCTATGAATCACGGGTACTTCTAAATGACTTCCATATCATATTGGTTACGTACAGGACTTGTTGGGTATTTATGTGTACATTTATTTATCAAATATTATAATAAATAAATATCACTTAAATACAAATTAATCCTTACTATTAAAGTTTACAATTAAATTATATGTCTAGCTTATAAGCGAAATAATCGGTTACTTTAATTTATTTTTCAAATCTTGTGTCTCTTTGGACATTTTTGCTTACTTGATATAAATTTATAGTGTTTTGACGAAAAATTTCGAGTTAAAACATTACAAAATTGTATGTATCTTATAACTTCTTGTTTATAATTTTGTATTTTTATATGATAAGTATATGATACATGCCCTTTCAAATCGTACTTTAATGTTCCGAAATTCCCGTATCCCGTACTTTAATCTGGATCTAGTTATACATAGTATGCATACCTATGCAACATAGATTAGCGCCAACCTTCATTAAATTAGTAGGATAAAAATAAATGAGTGTTCCAATTATGTTTCTTCATAGATTTTGCGCTTAGATATGTGTGCTGACACGTATATGCATGATAAAAAACAGATGAAAACCAAGTCATCGAAGTGTCATTAAAACGTATCTAGAGTAGTGTAAATCCATTGGGAAATCGTTGGCCATAATGGGAGGGCTATATGTGCACCATCACTGTGCCTTCAACTTTGCCAAAAGCACGTCTGATCACATTTGAACTTTACAGTTTCAGCAGCAAGTTACCAGCAAAAAGAAAAAAGAATACTCCAAATTTGCACTTAAACAAACGTTTGGCGGGGTGGTTTTGTGTGAATCTACTATTAAACTATGCACTCACTTATAATTTGGTTAGATGGTGTAGTCTGAATGTGAACATATACAGTATTAACACTCTGGTTAGCTGTAAGTTACACCTGTTTTTAACATTTACATTTATTTCTAATTGAGGAATTGTTGTGATTCTCTCGGCACGCATGGTGATTGAAGTGAAGTAGAAATTGCACAAGGTCTTTTTTTTTTATGAAAAAAAGAAAATAATGCTACAAAAGCAAGAACTTTTTTTTTTCTTGTATATAGAATTCGTTAAGATTTATAGATGATTGTTCAATGGGTTATACTACTCATTAGGACAAAAATGTTTTATCTGTTAGTACTTTTCTTTCTTTGTCTTTTAAACTAGGATAAGTCATACCTAAATTTAATAAAGAAAAAATTATAAAAGTTTTCTTATCATATGATATAATTTTATACCATTTGAGTATGAGACTAATATTCGCTTGGAATATTAGGTAAATCCTTCCCAAATGTACTTTTATGTTGAATTCCTGTCTCCTGACAATGAAGAAGTCGCTTAACTTTAAATTTTCGCAGTATCCTTCCACTCTTCTTTTCTTTCACATAAATTATTGCGGGATTTATTTCTTATTAAAGATACTCAATGCAGCAAGTGATTCAAATGAGCTTTCAATCAATTAAACTCTTATTTCATTTAATTCTTCATTTTCTTTATTTTCGTTTTAAATTTCAACTTCTATAGCTTATTAATATCAAACAGCCTTTTGTTGTTTTATCTATTTTTATTTTAATATAATTAATATAAAGGTAGGGTAGTATGACCTATATGTGGAAAGTTCCTATGATCAAAATATACCTACAAAACAATGGAAGTGTTGCAATTTAAAAAGGACTTTTAACATACTTTTCAAGTCTCTGTTTCTTTTAATTGACTTTTGAATCTGAATGATGTTTTCATCTTTATTAATGAAGAGAAATGCTAGTTTTATAAATAGTTCTTTTACATATGTTCTTAACAAGTAATTTTGACGGCTATATCGAAGGGGCTGCTCTAGTCTTTGAATGACACTACTTGTTGCACTGATGAATGGTGATCATACAAGTATTTATTGGATTAAAGGCATATCAGTTCAAGGTCTTGCACACAAAGGTGACAAGAAAAGGTACCTTGAGGCTGGTGGTGTAATGGTTTTACTAGCCATGACTAAGATGGAAGCAAGAGCTTTGGATTAAAGGATGCTGGAAATGGGGAGGAACACAGAGGAAAATGCAGCGAAATTGTGGAATAATGAAGCAGATGTAACATTTTTGCGGTTGAGTAAGTGGTTTAATGTAATGGTGTATGCTTGAGGTAGTAGGTACTTTTGATGGTGTAGGTCATGGTAATTTTGGATTGGATATCTTGTACAATGTCTCCACTATTTCTAAGTGGTGACCTCTTATTATTTAATTATAAAAAAATGTGATTAGTGAATATAAATTATTCCGTCACTCTTTATTTTTTCTTTTGTGCAAGTAACATTTTTCATGAATTAAAGGGGGCTTTTTTCCCTTGGTATCTAAAGAAATTTCCATAAATACCGTAAACAAGAAATTAGAAATACAAATCATTGGAGTTATTAATAGTTAACAACGCTTTATTAATTTAAATAGTTCAGCACTTGCTCCCTTCACACAAGATCGCTAATTCAAATATGTAAATAAGAAAAACTAACAGAAGAAAAGTTTTATCTCGTAACGAACTGACTCGACTTAAATAAGATTTATTAGAGTCTAATAAATAATTAGTATGAGTATAATAATAATAACCTTATAAATAGTTGTGTACCCAAAACAAAAAATAATCTTAAAAGAAAAATATTTGGTATACATCATTTCTTGATAATAAATTTATACATCTATAATGTAAAAAGTAAAAATATTATAAAGGCAAAATAAATATAAGATCCCATAAAATATTTTATCTTCATGAACCTTTAAATATAGAGATGTAAATTTATTGTAAAAAATTGTTATAAAAAAAATATTGTACACTAAATCTTTCTTATCTTATAATTAAATAGTTGCCATATGCATTCAGTACAAGAAGGCAGATTTGGGATCTTCTGTATGCATGAATGAAAGCATAGCGTACAATCTTAATTTTGTTCCTATGATGACAATGACTAACACTTCATCGTATGTCATATAATACAAAAATCTTGAAATCACATTTTTCACATGGATATATGTAAGGTGGCAGAACCGGAGTTTAAAAGTACAGTTGCCAGTTTTAACTAAAAGCAAAACACTTATTTATGATCTGATTTCTTTTTAGTCTTTTTTTAAAGTTACCTTTTAAAATTTTTGAGAAAAACACCATCATCACTTTTTCAAAAGCTATAATTTTTTTAAAAAAGAAAACATATTATTCATATCAAATTTTCATAATATATATATATTCAATTAAAAAAATAAATTTAGTTAATTTCTATACACTGTACACTGTAAATTTCACCAAAATGACAAATTAATATAGATATTGTTTTTGGTATAATAGTAGGTGGTTTTGATAATAGATAATTATTTTTTATGATTTGTCACTTAGGTGAGATTTTGTTGGATTTTTTTTCTAATAGAAATTCTATTGATTGTGAGTGTATAGAAAAAATAAATTCAAAAAATGATTTTCTAAAGAAATTTAAACATACACATATTCATTCAGATATACACCGTGATTATTTTTTAGGTTTAATTATTTTTTAGAGGTGTATATAGTTTTGTTCAACTTTTATTTAGGTCTTTATAGTTTGAAAATTATAATAAAGTCTTTATACCGTAAAAAAAAATTTAACCGGGTCTATATAGTTAAAAATTTAGTAACTAAGTCTCTATATTATACAAAAGTTTTCAATGAAGTCCACATTTCCACCCACTGTTATGAAAATATTTAATTAACATTAAATGAAATATTCCATGTAAATCACAAGAAGATACAATACGATATATTCAGATGATAAATATGAATGGTGTATCATTGTTTTCTAAAAGCAGGATTGGAAATTTTTGTATAATATACAAATTTGATCACAAAATTTTTAAGCCAAAGGACTTGATTATAAGTTTTTATATAGTATAAAAACTTGATCATAAATTGTTAAATTATAGGATCTTAATTGAAAATTTTTGTATAATATAAAAACCTGATCATAAATTTTTAAACTACATACACTTGATTAAAAATTAATTGAAATTATATATAATTTTTTAGAGTAATTAAACCTATTTTTTATTTTGTCTATATTTGATCCTATACCATCTGTTACGTAATACTGTTGTGATGTTTACATTCAATTATTTTGAAATGCAGAGACCAAATTGAAAACAATGGTCATACATGCGGACCAAATTAAACATGACATTCATTTTAAACTTTTTCCTCACAATTTATTTTATTATAACTCAAACAAATGGTGTTATGATGATGAAAAGTAATGACTACGCTGAAAATGTTTCTGCATATAAAAACTAAAATGGTTTTTTAAGACCAAAAATATACTTTAACCACTACAATATTATGCATATGTATATGTACACACGCCTGTGTATGTATTATTATTTTTTTAACGAGATTAATATCGATATGTTTCTGTAAAATAATTAGCTGTTGATAATTAATTAACAATTGATTTGTAAACGTAACACTCAGAAGAAAAAAAAGTAGTAAATCACACTATTTGCATAATTAAAATATCTATATATAATTTATCTTGTTCGATTTGTAAATGTTATTAGAGATTTCTATAAATAAATATTGTCTTTCATGTAAAAATAATAATAATTAAGGTAGCATCTAGAGTTATTTATTTTTTAAAAGGAATGAAGTGAGGGGGTGAAGGTCTTGAATGTCACCACCGGCGTGTGAATAGGCTAAAGTTGAAATATCAATTTGTTGCAGCGGAATAAGTCAGAAAGGAATAAATACATGTACCATGTAGGTGATAGATATACGGGAAAAATTTAGCATCGATAGGACGAAAACAACATCTGATTAGGGCAGCAAGAATTGGAACCCCACATATGGTTACCCACAAAAGTAGGCAATGAAGGTAAGTGTGGCCTACACGCGGGGCATATTCATCACAACATAAATGATCCAACATTTCTCTACCACAGACCTACATATATTCATTTAATTGCCGTTTCAAATTGATGAGTCATAAGTTTTCACCTTTTTTTACTTTTTAGTTATTAGCTCACATGCATTCTCTGTCCTAGCTAGCTTTGAGAGTTTCACAGGATGCTGAATTATTATTCCCATGCTATAGCACCTTTGCTATTTTTCCTTCTAAAGAAGACTACTCTAATAATAATTTAACCACTCCTACATGTGATGGTACGTACGTACTGGCATATGTGGCTGGAGATATATGAATTGTGTCATGCATTCGGGTAATTTTTTTATTTTTTATTTTTGGCAAAATGTGATCTCATCGAAGATGAATTAAGATGGGTTACAACTTAGTAGTGAAAAATGATTGGTTTCACGTTTACTTATTAAATTTCTCATATTATTATTTTGCCTGAAAAAAAAATTATAGAAATTATTAAATGATGCACCTCATCTGTAGTTGTCCACTGCCAATCACAACATGCCGCATTTAGTCTCAAAGCTAATGCATTAAATATACGTAGTCTTTAAGTCAAGGTAGGCTATCCACAATTTTAACGTCAAATTATTGCTGTTATTATTGTCATTAATCACTATTCGTTTATTGTTTATCAGAGTTATTAAGAGATGTATATCTAAAGATGACCCTAACCTGCATCATCTCCCAACCATAATGGATTCTCTCATAACTCTTGACATTGTGTACATAAAAAGTCTTATGGCTAAAGGTTTATTCTTTAAGCAAGTTTTCATTTGAAATCGATTAGTCACAGTTATCAGTAATGGATACTTTAAAAAATCAAAAATAAAAACCTCTTACCATGCATTAACATATATAATTGTCAGCTCATATGTGATCTATGGGTCCTACCTTTTAAATTAATGGTAAGAGATCACATACACATGATAATGACATATGGAAATCTTTGCATGAGAGAATTCATCCCCACATGGCACCACATGATTGGCCCACCAATTTTCCTTGAGGGTTGATAGAGAGGAGTCCAATCTCATTTGTTGCATCCTGTGGAAGTTATATGCACATATGGCAGCCATGAGATTAGCAATGGTGGCCAGCTTCTCACACCACCGAAAGGTAAAAGAAGATCACATGCTTCCCATACAAAATTTTTCCAAATGGAAAAGGACTACTTTTAAGCATCCATATACCTTATTTGCTAGCAAGAATTTCGTGACAGCATGCTGTTTTACTCAGATATAGCTATTTTTACTTTTTTTTTTGCTAAGCTCATTTTATGCTTATTAGGTAAATACCATTCACATGCATTCCCATCTCACATAAGGAAGAAAAAAAAATTGGTGGTTCATGGATCTTAATAAAAAATAGCTTCAGCCTTATAGTCAAGATGGCCTTGCATACCTTTCGCTTTGTGGCCATTGTTGCCAATATATCTCTTAATTAATGTACAGAATTCATATGCCCTTTCTCTAAATTATTGATAGGAAAAAAAAAATGAAAAAACAAATCGCATGCTTTGTTTCCGTGTATTTGATTTAGTAATAATTAATAATTCAATTAATGATTTAGCCTAATAATACAGGAGTTAGCCGATAAAGTTTACTGGCGACAATATCAAAGATTTTTTTATGTCTATTAACTTGTCCACTTGGACACTGCGGTCACGTCATTTATACTTTTCCTATATATCAATTATCAATAATCAAGGTGATGGGAAATTTTTCAAAGTTTTTATAGTAAGAAAACTAGACGTAATTTTAACGTAATATCAATATAAGGGTTTTTAATAAAAACATTTCATCATTTATTGATATATTATTAAAAGTATTTGATTTCATATTTATTATATTATATAATTATTTGATAATACAAAATATTTTATATCGATAATATATTATTATTAATCTAAAAAAAAATGTTGGTTTGAGTTAGTTTATACTTAAATGGGCTCTTGTTATTTTCTGTTCTATCAGTATTTTTAGTAAGTTTTCTGACCAATCTTTTTAGAGCACTCGTCAAATAATAAAAAATAAAACTTTTGTATTGAATAATTGAGTTTAAAAGATAATTGAGTTTTTGAGTTTTTAAGATAATGCATATATTGAAAAGTTTAAAAGATTATTATTTTTTATTCCTTAATAAATGTTTTGATGAGAGGAACCCTTTTTTAATATAATAAATTATTTCTTGAATACTGAATAATATAATACATAAACTTTTCTTAAGGTAAGAACATACATGAATTTTTTGATATATGCTACTCGTTTTTTTTTTTTTTTACTATGATTTATACTACTTGTTACTAATATGCATGGACTGGTTTTTTTAATAAACACACTGTTCTTCGTTTTGTATCTTCCATTTTCTCCTTTCACTGGGTATTCATGCAATTTGTGAACAGTATCTAAAAAATAAGATCATAAGAAAAAAAACAGTATAAAGTTAGCATATAATTCGTTCTCTAGTGTTCCTTCATGCAAATATTTTAGAAGATTATTCATAGTTGGAGTCGGCAACATGAAATTATGTATGTCAAGTCTTCAGATATTATTGTTATTTTATTCATATTATTTGGGCTAGCTAAAAAGTTAATTACCATTATCTATAGTTCTGTACAAGGCAAAGATATTAACATGCAACAAGCTTATTTGAAATAATTAAACCATTCATGATAAACATCAAATTACAAGATGAAAGAGATCCCAGACTTCTCAGAACCTCAAACACACATGTAAAGGATTTTTTTACCCTAGTCAGATCAAAGAGTTTCCTTCTTTTTTTTTTCCCCCCTTCTTAATTTCCTCTTTACTTACCATGTCTTTGAATCATTGTCACATCCCAAACTTAGGGATGTTGGTGATTGATGACTTCCATGTTAGAACATAGGAGATAACTCCATCATCTCTTCCACATGACCAACATTTTCATCCAATAGCCACTTCTCAAGGAATGACAAAGGAGGAGCACTATTGCTGTTCTCATGATATTTTTGCCTATTATTCTTCTCTGCTGCATGATGATCATGATCCTTTTCATCAGAGCTCTTTTCAGGCATGGAATCACAAGTAGACTTGTCCCAAGCAGCACTGTTAAGGTTCTCAAAGGACAAAATGGAGTCAAACTCTTCGTGTATGTCTCCACCACCCTCTTGCTGCTCATCTTTGGTCTTGTGCTGAAGCTGAAGGTTCAAAGCAGGCAAAGAAGCAGACTTCACTAGCTTGTTGTTCTCAAAGCCATCTTTCCCTTGAAGCTCTTGGTCTTGTGTTGCTCCTTTGAGTTGTGGCTTTGGAGAGGTTCTCATCCAACCTTCTAAGAGCCTTGAGATGTTCTCAGTGCTTGAGGCATATGTGGAGGACTGAGGAGAATGGCTAAGCCTATTATGGGATGATATTGAGGCATTATTGTTGTTGCTGCAGCTTGTATCTAAGCTTCTTCTGTCATTAAAGCTCTTGGATAGATACTGGCCGGTGTTTGTTGAGTGATCTGATGATGCCAGGTGGGGGTCCATGGCTGCTTGGAATTTCTTCAGCTTCTTCTTTAGATGAGTGTTCCAATAATTCTTTATATCATTGTCTGTTCTTTGTGGAAGGTAGGAAGCTATGGCTGCCCATCTGCTCAACAATATCAATAAATTGACAATTTCAGACATACAATTTGAATACATATTCTAAAACAATTAATAAATAAAAGAATTGGTTGTTTTGAATTGTTGACCAAGATAATTGAAAAGGACATATATAATTAAGCTCTATTGTATGTGGCTGAATTTTGTTTGTTTAATTGCTTTGATAATTTATTGATTTGATCCATATAACAGTTTGATTTGGATACAATACAAATGAATAGAATTACTTTTGTTTCTTCATTTTCTTTTTGTTGAGCTAGCAAAGAGAACTTTGATGATCTGAAGATTAATTACTTGTTACCCAGTAGAGCTTGCAAATGAATTATCATTCCTTCCTCATGGGGAGTGAAGTTCCCTCTCTTGATTCCTGGCCTCAGGTAATTAGTCCATCTAAGCCTGCAACTTTTGCTGCATCTTGACAACCCTTTTCATCCACAGGAAGATAAAGCTTTAAGCTAAGTTTGATTCAAAATTATTATAATTGATTTCAAAGCCAAAACTATATAATAGATCAAGAAGAACCCATATGGTCATGTACTATATATACATCACAGTCCTAAATAGAAGAAAATATATTGTATATATGTTCTTGTGATGGCTTTTGAGAGCTCACAAAACAATTGAACATGTTAATAAGTTGCTGAATTTACCTGTATTAGTGGGCACTGATCTCCAGTTTCCTGGACCATGTTCTTGGATGTAAGAGACAAGGATGATATCCTCCTCAGGTGTCCATGGACCCTTCTTGATGCCAACTTTGTCACAGCAAGGAGGCCTTCCCATGGATTCTTTTTCTTTTTTTTTTTTTTTTTAACAATTCCAACTTGTGCCTCAAAACTCACTACTCACTGCCCCTTTTTTTAGGCTCAACTTCCCAAAGAGCTTTCAAACAGTACTAGTGCAGTGAGTGCTTTATATACTTGATGACTTAAAAAGAAGAGAGGAAGCACTTGTTTTTACACTCAACCCATCTACCTTGCCTTGTCACCTAATAACTGCTTTTACTGGCTTAATTATTATGCAGTCAATACAGAAACCAGAGTCAGCGAACAGTTCGAACATTTCCTTGGTCACGTGGCATTGTGGCTTGTCACCAAAGTTAGGAAAATTGAATTTTTCCTACCCTTTATTCGATTGAATTTTTTTTAATTTGCGCCTAGGATCCTTGATATCTTTAGCACACTAATCACCAAATTAAATTCATACATAAATTTGGTAGGCATCTAATAAATTGAGGCTTCAAAATGAAGTGTACGTTTTTCTTCTAACCTATTCTTTTTAACTTATTAATATTAAATGGGACATCACCAACCAAACACAAAATTGAAAGCAAAAGTTAATGACATGCATTATTTTCCAAAGAATGGTTTTGTCTGTTTAATTTTCCCTTTCCCTCTACAAACAGCAAAATTGAATGTTTGGTAGCTAGCTAGTAATGGTAAATTTAGTGGACTGCTTAGCATTAATGAAATTTTCACAGAAGAGAGCAGAAAAGGTCCACAAGGATATAAGCAGAGATTTGAGGCTGTCACTTGCTTTTGGGGAATGTTTAGAGAATATTGAACAAGGAAATGAATAGTGATTTGTGGTCAGTAGTATGTTAACCGTGCAGGATAACTGAACACTTTCTTTGTTGTACTTGTCATCTTGTGAAGATAAATTGACCCCCGAGGCGATTATTATTGCATATGAAAAAGGTTATTAAGGTCATGTGAGATGCAACTACCCTATCAGGTTCCATATGAAGGAACTTTTTCTTCACTTTTTGCCAGTGTCATGCTCATATTTCAGCCTCTTGTGTAACCTTTTTGGCTTTCTCTGGCGTCATGGGATTACCAAAGAGCGAGAACAAAAAATTACACACACAGAACTCTTTAAGGTTCGATGAAAATCACCTTATTTCCTTCTATTTGTCCGAATCACATCAATCTCTCATAATTGTATTGTTTAATAGCAACGGAGAAGTGAGTAATATAATAAATTTATAAACTTAGGAAAAGTTATTGTAAAAATTTCACAAACTTAATGATTTTTAGATTAAATTTTATAAATGAAGAAGAATCAGAGGGTAAATTTCAATAAATCTAAGAAGAGTATAGTCAATATAATTTTCCCAATATTCAAAGATATATGAAAGCTATTACAACCAATCGAAATAGCTTCTTATGATTTACTGAGAAGTTCCTTTCTTTTTCATCATCTCATTGAACAGAGGGAGTATCTGTTTGTTTATGAATAGTTTTTGAGATGCTTTTAAGAGGAAGAGAAATTTTATTCTATATCATTCTTCAATCAACACACCAATTGTTTCATTGAAAAGGTAAAGAGGGTGAGAGATAATAATATTTCTCACAACTTATGTCCTAACGAGTGAAAATAAAAAATATCAACGAGAGAAGTTCTTACTTAATCATTTGATCTTATTTTACAAAATTAGTCTTTCATTTTTCAAGTGAAGGAACACCCAGATAATTTATTTAAAAAAAATAAAAATGATAAATGATTTGAGCACATGACAGAAGGATAAAAATAAGGATAAATGTTCCGTCAATGAGATTTATATAGAAAATTACACATAAGACTCGTTCATTAAAATTTTCTCATTTTTTACTACTATGCCAAACACACCCTTACTAGTAAGCAAGAATTTCTCCTCTTTATGAGGGGTAGATGGTGCAGCTCCTCTAAAGTCTAAGCCATGCGTCCAATCTGTTGCCATATTGTACTGCTATAAGGTGTCATTGGTGTGTGTTAGTCCTAAGTTTCCTGTCACTTTCCATTGGTGCAGCTCCACCTTCTGAGAAAGGACACAAGGATCTCGTCCTGTGCAACCAAACGATTATCACCGGTAGTAGACAAGTCAAGTACATTTTTTTTTTTTTCTGCTTTTTGCCTTAGATTTGCGGTAGCGTCGGTGTACAGTACGTAATTATAGGCATTTAAGACTCTTCCATCCTCATCTTCGATCTAGAGACGAGTTTTCAATGTGTTGATTTAAAGTCATGAAACATGTACCCCACATATAAAATTGACCTTCATGTTAAATATCTACTGCATTCACTCGTACGTGACCCTTATACTTCTCTGCCCAGTGCCCACTATTATTTGTACACTACTTTTGACATGCGAAATTGCATATAAATAAGGGATAAACAAAAAGGGATTTTTACGATTTTTAGGGTATTTTAGTTGTTTCATCCTTCCTCCCTCCCCCTCTGTCATGGTATCCTCACTCTACAAAGACCACTAGTGAAAGATCACACATAAACAATTTCATACATAAATTTTTTTCTGAGATTATCCATTTCTCAAGTATAATTGATAGTTAATTGATAAAGTAATGTTAAGAACATCTCAAATAAAAATATCTCTTAGGGTTTCGGGTTTAGTGATGAAGGTAGTCAGTCTCTTGTTATTTCAGTCTTTATGTTTGTTGCCATCAACATTTTTGTGGCATCTGCATATTCATCGTTACGTTATTGTTGTGTGGATAATCTCCACTCACCTGTCTCTCTCTCTCTATATATATATATATTACATTATTTTTTAGAGTTAATTACAATATATTGATGGTGTAAAAAGATTTTACATATTTATCCAATCATGTAAGGACACATTAATAAATATGGTTATTTTTATTAACCCCTGCTACTTAAAAAATCATACAAAAAATAAAATTTGATTGGATAAATTTTACACTATTAATGAATTAAAATTAAACTCATATTATTTTTTCTTTCTAAGAATAAAGTAGTAGTGAGAAAGGGCACTCGTATTTTACATAACAGAGGCAAACGTAATATTGGCCCATGGCCCGTGGTCCAAGAACTGTTCCAAGTGAAAGGGGTACTGCTCCTGATAAAATATGATATCCCACATTGGATAATAAGTGTGGGTGTGTGTGTGTGCGTTTTAACGCGATAGTGTCGTTAAATACATAAAAGCGCAACTAAATTTCAATATATTTGGTTACAGGAAAAATTTGAATAAACTCATTCCCTACACTTTTAAGGGTATTCAATCAAATTTAACAAGAAAATAGTGGCTGCCCCATTTCCTTGTTTAATGTGATTAAATACACATAAAAGTGTAACAATATTTCAATATATTTAATTGGAGAAAAATATAAATAAACTCATTCACCACACGTTTATGTGTATTTAATCACATTTAGGGTTCTGCACATGGTGGTTCTGCACATTTAACAAGGCAATGGTGGTTCTGCACATGACTCTGGGACGACACTATTTATGTAATAATTATTCACATGTAAAACCTTTAGAGTATCAAAATTAAGAATAAAACTCATTAACTCATCTTCACCGATTTTCCCTTTATGCCCACATTTTTTTATCCCTTCCCACCGACAAGAGTAGTCCTTCGGATTCGAGAGAGCCTCTTGGGCAGTTTTACTTTCCAAATGGTATGAACAAGTAATTAAAAAAGAGACAAAACACATAATAGAAGAAAATCAATCGCAAAATCTAACACCACCTAAGTCTTATGAAGATTACGCACCAAAAATAAAAAAATTATTTCCTACAATATCTACTGCATTCAACATCATCTGTACTGGGCAGAGAAAAATTTGCAAGCTTAGCTGTACGTTGTAAACATGGGAAACTGACAAGACAATCTGCTCGTCTAACACCTCAGGTGGCATAATACGTAGACATAAAGTTTCTCAACAGTATGTTTCAACATATAAAAAGAGAATTTAATTTTAATAGGTGGACAGTATTACACTGTTAAAATATCCAATTAAATTTCTCTATTTACATGATTTTTCAAGTAATACAGAATAAAAATTAGCAATATTTACAAATGTGTCAACATATGATTAGATGAGTATACATAATTTCTTTTATACTGTCATTGTAGTAAAATTTAATCTTAAAAGAATATTGAACAATATTACATTTCTACGCACAAGTTGGAGCAGATCAGGTCTGTAACAGGATATAATATATGCAAAAATCAACGATACGAGTAATGTTATCTACACAACACACAGCACCATCACAACACACGTCACGTCCTATTCAGATGCATAACTGCTTTCATGGGAAGGGGGCCAGCTGCACTCCAATCAAAATTTTTTTTTCCCCATGAATTCAAAATAAATCTACAGTCGAAGCATTGTAGAAGATAATATATTCAACTCTGCTACCTCATAGTAATATGAGGAGATGTGATGTTTGAATAAAAGAGATAACATATAAGAGCATATCCAATGCAAGACCAATTTGGATCCAAATTTTGTCCCCATTTTTTGCCACAGCAGTGCCACTTAATCGATGTGTCATAAAAAGTGTAAGTTGATTAAAATTGGGACTCCTCTCTCTCTAATGGAAAGGACCAATTTGATCCCAACTTTGGTTGAACATGACAATTAAAGTGACTTTGGCCCGCCATGATCCCATTTCAATAAATTGCTCCGGTGTTTGTTTTGAAAGTGGGATTCCCAACTTTCTGACACCTGCAGTGAAATGGGATGCAAACGGCTCCCATTGAACTTGGTCTAACAAATAGAAGAACAAAGACACAAATAAACAGCTGAAAATCACTTCCTGGACTAAGGGGGAAGCAATTGACCCACAAAGCCAAGGGAGATGCAACTGAACCACAGCTACAAAAGAGTGACAGAGTGGCAATCTGAACTGAGGTTACACACAACTATTCCAAGAGCTTTTTCGTACAGGTCTCTTGTTCCTCAGGTTTGCACTCCATGTTCCTACTGCATCCTCTCCACCAAATGCAATGATCAGAAGTTTTGAGCAGCCAGTCTTCATGGCAAGAAAAACTTCCCGATTCCAATGGAAGTAAGGACCACGTAATTTCAACTCGCCAGAATTTTACTCAATATTGAATGCAAGGTCTGCCTGTCAAAACATGTAACTATGTCTGCACAAACAGGAATTATATCTTGTTATTAACCAGTGGCATGAAGTCTATTGACATCATTCCAGAAACACATAACTATGCATGATATCAATAGCATCAAATTTAGAGGAACAAATTTTTCCACTCTGTGGATATTGGTCCAAACCAATTTAAATACTCCAGTACCCTCCCAAAGTTCATTTTAATATCAACTTTTCTGACTTACTAAATTAAGAAACAAGCACCATGCCTTCCCACTAAAGCAACTTAACTCCGATCAGAGTTTTAAATGGAAGCAGTGGTGATTTCAAAATAATGTGGAGATTTGCACAGCAATGTGGTAGGTGCAACTGCAATTGTCATTGCATTGTAGTTGTGGAGGCTTCCAAAACCACAATTTTGGTTGTGGACAGCAATTTTAGACATTGACTCCAACTGGGAAGTTAGGGACAATATTGGCTGATACAAAATGGCCATGTAAGGACTGTTTTTGTCATAGTTTTTGGAAGAAAAAAAAAAAAGAAAAGGTAAGTACGCTCACAATGAAAGTCAAGCACTCAAACCTCACAGTAAACTCCTAGATCAACTTCTAACACAAGATGCATCATGATTTTCAATATGTGAAGAATTCTAAGCAAGAATACTTCTATTTTTTTGGTACATTGGCAGCAATGAGTTTGAACCTATGACCTCATGCAGACTACCCAAAGCCCCTCATCATTAGCCTAGTCATAGTGGCTTTTATCAAACGGAATCAATCTGCAGCAGACAGTTAGTTGGTCAGCATTTCACCACAAATAACGACCATAACATATGCTCCTACCTCTGGGGAATGAGATCATCATGTATGTGCTGAAGAGCATTCTCATCTATAATGCCTCATACTGTTTTTCTTGTACTGCACAATCAAGAAACAGATCTTAGTACTAGTTTGCATTTGTACTAAACAATAAGATGAACAACCAAAAGGGTGGGCAATTCCAATATTGAAAACAACTGCTACAGCAACAACTAAACATAATGTGGGAATGTAGGCATTATTTGTAAAGAAATATAACAAACTAGAAGATGTAAGCCAAGAGCTAAAATCTGAAAAGAAAAAAGAGTCATTCTTAGGTGAGCACCAATTTTGACTATGTCCACAAAAATAAGAGGAATTAATGTCAGAGCCTCACAGCTATTGTATCTTTTCAACTTCTTCTGCTTGATCTTGTGTTCATTGTCCCCACCACTCACAGGATTATACCCCCGCACAGGATGATAATTCATAGATTCTAACTCGTCCTTTACGGTATCAAGCCTGCGCTTTTCAACTTTCTGGTACAAATTTGAGTAAATGACAACAGCTCGTTGAAGCTTTACAGATGATATTACATATGGAAATATCAACACTTACATAGGACTTCTCCAACCCAATAATCAGTTGCTTACATAGCCTAAGTTCCATTTCAAGTGCATGTATCCGAGATTCAGCAGGCACAACAGATTGTTCTACCATCTGTTTTTGCCTACCTCGAACAACCTCTGGTTGCCAAACATTCAAAGCTACAGAGGCTTGCCTACAAGAACCACTCACAAAATCCCCATCAACAGAAAACACACAACAGTTACTAATGCTAAAGGTTATAGCAAACACAACATAGCATAAAAATAGAACTTAAAATTGGTATCAGACAACAGCTGCAGGGTCTAATACAGTTTACTTATGCTTGTTATGACCAACATACTAACCAACCAAGAGCAATATTAATCTAAAGTGACCCAGGATCAAGGAATGAAGAATTCAATCCACCCCTTTTTCCTTTTCATGATAACAATCAGAGGAATATAACAACACAATCACAATCTTTTTCCAGCATAAACAGAGCCAAAAAGATTGCATAGCATTCAACTTGAACAGATTCTAATCTCAAGGAAGTACGTGGAAAAAAAAAACAAGAGTTTGTTTTCTCACTCAATATAAGACAATTAGCAACGGAGTTATGCCACCTATAAACAAACCTTGCACACTGGTTTTAGTTACGCAGGTGATCAACATGCAAAATACTATCACAACTTAGTAACTGGTATGCAAGTTTTGGTGCACAATTATTAATCTCATTGTCGTCAACAAAAATTAGATGAATGTATAGAGGTACCTGACCCTGCGCAAATTGGACAACTCAGCAGCAGTTTGTCTCATTCTGGCAGTCTCTTGACCCACCCTGGTCTCTATTTCTCGGAGCCTTCTAGAATGTTCAGCAACCTGGCTTTCTTTTCTCAGCAGAGCCCTCCTATGAGCCGCTACTCTCCTCTCCTTGTCTCTCTCGAACCTCACCACCAAAAACAAATATTCAATATAAACAAATAAAAATCCGAACTTAAGAGATACCCAGGTAACAAAATTCACCCCCCCCCCCACAAAAAAAAAAAAAAAAGAAGCCAATGACCCTGTTGGGGAGCTCAGAAAATTCATAAACAGAGGAACCCAGCAAAAACACAATCAAAATCAAAACAATAAATAAACAAACAAATAAATCTGAACTTAAGAACCAGCCAGAAAATAAAATTCTACCCAAAAAAAATGAAAAGAAAAAGACAAGGACGTGTTTGGCAGCTCAGAAAATTCAAAAACAGAGAAACCAAGCAAAACAAAAATAATCAACTAAAAATTCGAACTTTACAGATACCCAGATAATAAAATTCGACAAAAAAGCCAAGGACACAGTTTGGCAGCCAGAAAAATCAAGAACAGATGAACCAATGATATAGAATCGGTACCTGAATTGATAAAGGGATTTGGCAGAAGAAGAAGAAGAAGAAGAAGTAGTGCCGTGGGGGAAGTCGGAGGAGAGAAGGCGGTTCCAAAGAGAGCGTTCGTCGGAGAGGCGGTGAAGGCGGCGGGAGGAGATGGAGAGGGAGCAGAGGTCCTTGTAGCTCAAACCGCCGCTTTCGATTCCAATTTCGAGGATTCGCCTCCACAGTTCGTCAGGGAGGTGGTGTGAGTGTGACCACATTTTCGAGGAATTCAACAAGGAGGACATGTCGGGTCCGACAATAGAGCTTGGGTTCCACTTCGCCGGGGAAGCTCCTCCCTTAATAATGGTGGTTTTCTTATTTTATTTTACATAATAATTTCCACAAATATAAATATAATTCTACAAAGTTTTCCTAAAAATTAAATTTTAAAAGAAAGGCAATTGAGTTTAATTTTAAT
The DNA here is from genome assembly GCA_031216105.1 of Dalbergia cultrata. Classification (NCBI taxonomy): domain Eukaryota; kingdom Viridiplantae; phylum Streptophyta; class Magnoliopsida; order Fabales; family Fabaceae; genus Dalbergia; species Dalbergia cultrata. The sequence goes on along the minus strand of CM062353.1, from coordinate 18,785,951 downwards.
ACATTTTGTATCATCATCCAATTAAATATCTTAATTTAAATGACTTTTTTAATAATAAATTAACATAAAAGTTAACTATATTTACTAACGTGGTATTGCATTGAAATTAAATCCATTGATATTTTGGTATCTTAACTATGTCATCCTGCTATCATAAAAACTAACAAGCTAAAGATTGTATGCAACCTAAAAAATTTAGCAGATCGAAAAAACTTACTAAACTGCTAAAATTGTGCACTGGGTTTAACTTAAAAGCAAAGAGTTACAGGACCCAAAAAAAAGAAAAAAGTTAGAAAATCAAAATAACTATAAAATTAATTAGGAGATTAAAATGAAAAATAAAAAGTCAGTTAAGTGATGAAAGGATCCATTTTGCCTAAAAGAAACTACTTTAAAGATTTATTTATTTGAAATTTTTATACAGAATGTTTTTATAGAATATAATGAGTATTTTTAATTAATAAACAAGAACAATGATTTTAAGATAATTAGATAAGTTTTGGTTTGTGGTTTTCTTTCTTGTCTTCTTTACCTATGTGTATATATATAAAAAGATACGTTTGTTGAATAACAAATTAAAGCATGCTAATAAGGGTTAATGCTCAAATAAGTAAATTAGACTATTACATGAAAACAAAAGTTTTACGTAATCAACTCAAATGATTAAATTAGACTATTACATGAAAACAAAAGTTTTACATTTTTAGGCTATAGCCAAACTATTCAAGTTCTTCATACGGAGCTAATTGTAATTTGATAGGGTCTTAGTTATACTTGGTATAAAGGTTGCAAAAATATCATTTGTGCGACTGATAGTCTAGAAGCTTTCTCTTGTGTGACTACATACAAACTGTATGGTAATCACATTGAAAGAGAGGTAGTTTTTGAAATGTAGTAGTTGATCACTCGCCAATAGTGTGTTCACTTTGTTATGATCTTAAGGGATACTAATGGTTATGTTGATTACTTGGCGCGCTGGGGAGCTGTTTCGAGTGTTCAGTTCCATGAAAGGGAGACTCATTATCCTGCTCTACTAGACTTAATGGTTATTGATAAGACAACCTAGCCTTTATGTTTTTTCTTTTGTTTTCTTTTCTTGTTATCTACCAAAAAAATCAACTCAAATGATTTAGCGCTTATTTTCTTAAATAAAATTTTAAAATTGGTATAGCAAACTTTTTTCTCAAAATGGATCAAATCAGCTAAGCATTTTAAAGGATGTGGAAATAGAAAAAATTATCATTGAGAGAACATATGCAACTTGTCTTGGATTAGATCGAATTAGTTAGATTTCTATTAATAGGATTCAGATACCAATGACTCCATTAAAACTTTAATAAACTCAAAACATTAAAGATAAACATTAAAAATAAGGAAACAAACTAAAGTTTAAAGTTTAGGAAAAATAATCATTAAAAGATCTCTTGGACATTATAGCACTTATGATGCATTTACTATCAGAAAAATAGTTTTCTGTTTTTATTTTCTGTTTTTTATTTTTTAAATTTTGTAAAAAAATATTGAAAAACATGTAAACAACATAATTTAATTTTCAGTATTTTCTTAAAAAAATTCTAAAAATTGGAAAATTATAAACTTTTTGTTGAAATGAAACACACCCTTTGAATTTTAATCTTACAATTCATGCAAATAATAGGAGTATAATTGGTCAAAAAAATAAAAGAGAAAGATTAAAATTAATAAATTAATAAATATCTCATAATTCATAGATCGAAAAAAAAGATTCCGAAAATGCTATATCATAAAGTTCTGTTTCTAAATTGAAAAAACTAATAATGTAACAAATAATCTACAGTTAAAACTAACTTTTATCAATTTTTTACCATATGCTTACAATTTACAAATTAACCTTTTTCAAAGTAAAAAAAACTGTTATTTACCAAAAATTAAAATAATCTTTTTTAAAATTCCTCTTACATCTACCATCTGGCCAAGAATTTCTCGTCCTAGAAACTTCCTTAGACTTTGCCAATCTCTCTTATGAACATGACAATAGAATTTTATGTTCCCATGAAGCTATGTCTTTAGCAAAATGTTATGAGTTTTCTTTTTTGCTAATCAACGTCCTTAGACAATGGTTAAAAAGAAATGGCTATTGTCAATTCTTTTTGTCTATTATCACTCTAACTTACTAAGCTTATTTACTACTGTCACTAAAATATGCTTCTTCTTTTTTTCCATGAAGTTGTTTCAGGCTCCTTTAATTTTCATAGTTAGATAAGCAAAAACTTCACAATTTTTTTACTAATACATTACATTTGCATTTTCAATGAAACTAAAATTAAGTATCTTAAATGTGACATATATTTGTTTTTGTCATGATAGTAAAATAATTTGAAGACTAATTTTAACTCATACTTCACGAATTTTTGGGTTTTTTTTTTGAACATTTCTGAAAATATATTGTCACTCATACATGACTGTCATTACTCTAAAGTTTTTTATTAAATTTTTTATAATTTTAAAAAGATATTAATATTTTTTGTTTCTTAATCGAAATGATTGTTTAAAAGTGTTTTTATTAAAACATTTAATTTTATTTGAATTCTTAAGTATTTGAAAAATTTTATTATCGCTAATCATTTTTAATTTTTTGACAACTAAGTATTTTATGAATTTACCTATTTAATATAAATGAAAACATTAACTATATATATCAAATTCACATAATTTCAATTTTTAAAGAATCCTTTGAAAATGATAAATCATGTACTGAGATTGTTAAAAATTAATCTTTTAAATAAAAAATTGTCGTAATTTATTTCCGTATATTTAGTTCACCTGCTACCTTAATATTATTATTATTATTATTATTATTATTATTATTATTATTATGATAATAAATATACGTCAAAACTAAATTGTTTTATTTAATTCATATCTATTTAAGCTATTTCATGTAATATAATTTATTGTATTAAAAAGGATGAAGTTAAATATTTTTGCTTATTCAATTACCAACTATAACTTATAGTCTATATAAAGAGTATTTTAGAGAAATTAGCAAATGAGTTTGTTTAATAAGAATGATAATTGGCACAAGGGAGTGAAATATCTGTAGAAAATGACATATCTTGCATTTCATTTCCAGTCAGTCAATCATAAAAGAAAATGTAAAATAGAATAAAATTATTTGAAAACAAAATGAGATATAGCCACAAACTCTTTGCACAGTCAATTATATACAATATAAATTCGAGCCTACAAATTTTAATAAATTTTTTAGTTGTCTATCATTTTTGTTATGTAGTTACATTTAATCTCAATGTGCAAAATCTAACGTCAAACTAGATTTGTTTTACACACGTACCTTTTTCAATTTTGATGTAAATATTTCATAACAACTTAAGTTTCTGTGACATATTCTGACCAGAATGACTTTATTTTATTTTTTTACTTGAAACGTGAATTTACTGTATTATAAAAAATTGTAATGTGAATTTACTGTATTAATAAAAAATTGTAATGTTGAACATTTGGTTAGTATAACTATGAAAAGTAAGGGACATGAAACAATCAGGACAAGGAGGAATGACAATTTAGTGACATTAGTAAACTTAATAGGTGGGAGTGGAATTAAACAAAAAAAATTGCCACTCCCTTGTTAAAAATACAAAAAATAGAAAGTTAAGAAAGTTTTTATATATTTAATGTCTTGAAAACTTAAAAATTATCTTTTCAATATGAACTTTTCTTTCTTAAAATGATATGTGGGATTAGTTCTCCCACAAGTGTGAGGCTTAAGCTCAATATTTTAAGAATGTCTATTGACAAGCCCTTGTGGTATCATTAACCTTATATTATTTTTTCATTCAAAAAAAAAGTGAAGGGTCATTAAACTTATTTTAAGTGATCAGGTAAGGGGGTCATTAGAGAGCTGTAAAGAGAGAAGAAATTGAGAGGAGCATTGTTATTTTCATTGGTAATTTTAACATCAACCAATTTTCATCATGCAGACAATCAGAAGGTCAAATCTTGTCCGATTGAGCTGAAATTTTTACCAGAGATTCTTGCCTCACGGCAGTTCAATTGGACGGTGTGATTAGCCATCTAAGCTCAACAAAATTTGAGAAAAATTCATGAATAGAGACATATTATATTTTAAACAAAATTTGTGATGCAGAGAGGAAGGGCAACAACACAATATCTGAATAAAGCAAAAGAGAAGCATCACAATACAAATCAAGGCCTGCATTCACATACAAATTCACATAAGTTCAAGATCAGTAACGCGTTGGAAACAACTGAATCAAAGCATGTAGTGTGACTTATGGTCAGATATAATGCATCAATCTGGGTCTTGAACTGAAAAGATGCTACTGGGAGGCAACCTTTAGTTAATGGCAACCATTCAATATTCATTTTACTAACATCCATCTTAATGAAGTAACCATATTGAGCTATAAATATAAAAGGGTTTAGAGGTCTTTCACATATAGAACCTTTCAACTAGCCATCAAACAAATTACTTGTGAGAGCACAATCCCAATCCCACCTCAGGCCAAGACCAAACCTCTGGCTGCGATATGCTGACACTAGCATTGATGTGCTTTTCAAATCACTATAGATGCCAACATTCATCTTCCAAAGTGGAGTGCACACCCAGTGATCATGAAGAACTTCAAAAAGAATGTTCCAGAGAAAAGTAGCTTGCCTTACAATGCCATAATGAATGGCCTACTGTTTCTCATATCGGAAGAGAGGCCAGTATCAAGTCACAAGTTGCAAATAATTTCCTTGTGTTAATCTTGTATGCTATTACTGCTATCCAAACAAAAGACAAGATCCTAGATAGTGCTTTTGATTTCAAAATGATTTTTCAAGAAGGAATTTATGTTGCTTAGGAGAATTACAAAGTGGAAAAGGGGTTTACAAGCATTTGGATTCGTTATCTACTAGCTTCCATACACGAAAATCTCTATCAAAGCTAGAGTCCAAAATTAAAATAGCACCCTGCTTAGAATAAAAATCTTAAATGGCTAAATTATGCAAAGTAGGGGTACGGGGACTTGGAGGTGAGGAAAAGCCTCTAAAATAGAACATTTGCCTCCCAATCATCCCTCCAAAACTTGAAATAAGTATCATCACAAAAGCAGAAAGAGACCAATGGTCTAAAAGAGACATCATTGCAAGAGTAAGCTTCTGGTGACTAGCATGAGTCTGCAGCGATCACTAAGATAGCATCAAACCAATTCTAACCTAAACCATACCTTGAACTGCTAATAAGTTTCATAATAAAGAAGTCTCTGAAGAAAAGGTTCATAGCCATTTTGAATAAGGTAATCCCATCCACCAAGGAGTGTAAAGCATCCTTGTGAATTATCTATTCACCTAATCTTAATGAATAGCAATATCCCAGAAAGAAGTAGCTAATTGATACTTAATTAAGCAATGAAGATTCTGCAACCTCAGCAACAACGAACCCTAAAGGTATGTTTGTGAGTTTGGGTTTTGGAGGGGAAGGGAGGGGAGGAGAGGATTTGTAATATAATTTTACACTACAACTCCTCTCATCCCCTTCCTTTCCCTCCAAAATCCAAACTCACAAACATACCCTAAAGAAGATCCCGCACTTCGCCCATTTCAACCTCTAAAACATAAATGCTGGAATTGTTTCATCCCCATTTGTGCCCAACCCCTTCAATAACTTATGTGGACTACATTACAAGTTGCTAGACCTTCCAGTCAAATAAGGTATAAACCACCCCAGCAACACCAAAGTGATGTATTTCAGAAATTTCATAAACCAGAATTACCAATATATTCCACACAAAAACCACATAGGCATGGCTTATAATTTTAGGAGAGGACAAAGAGGAAGGTTTGGTCAAGAGGGATATCAAGTATCAAGCATCCAAGAGGTGAAGTCCAAAAAGCTATCCACTTACACTACATCAGAAAAAGTTTCCACTGAATAAACAAATTTATTAATAGCAATATTAAGGGTCAATAAAAATAGTTAAGTCTCACTAAAAATAGTTAAGTCTCACATCCAATACTCTAAAGTAATGCAAATGGAATGATTTGATTGGATGAGAATGTAAGTTTTACAGTGTCTGTGCATAGAAATTAAACATTAATTACACACGTATATGAATCTAATCCGTAAAAGTTCTCCTCCAACGTACATACCAAACACACCCTAAGCAGAAAAGGCTTCAACGGGAGAAAGGCTTTCAAAATATTGAAACACTTGGCCGGACATATAACCAGCAACAGCATCAACCACCGTCATACCCGGCTTAAAATCACATAGTTTCCTTAAAGTACGATACACAGGATCATAGGATATGATCGTGCCACCTATAAGCAACACAAACATCATGGAGCTCCCTTCTTTTCCTTCGCAAACAATATAAAACGGCAACACAAACCTCCCCAAACCCCAACTCAACTCGGGGAATTCAGCTCTACCAAAATTGAGATCAACATGGTGAATGTGTGACCACCCAGAGTAATCTTCCTCAAGCTCAAAAACATCAAACACAAAATCGCGCCCAGAAATGCCCGTTATCATATGCAAACGCCCCTTAGACTCCCCAAAATACTCAACACTGCGTCCACCCCATTCAGCATAATGCAATGGCATTGGGAAGCTCTCCAAGCACCGAGTACCGACATCGAGATACAAAGGGACAGCTCCTTCGACGCACCAATGAATGGCACCATTGCAGTAAACCCCAGAAGAAGTGATCACACTTCGCGGGGCAGTGAAACATGCAGGCTTACTCCACAAACCGGTCTCCGAGGAATACACGTGGCACTCGCAGGTACACCTACCGTGGATGTCGTTGCGGAGGCCGCTGATCGTGACCCGAATGGAAACGACACGAAAGTGAGGAGATCTGGAAGGGTCGAAAGCGAGATAAACGACACGCGTTTGGTTTGGGAGTTGGTTGTTGGGTAGAGTGAGGGGGAGGGAGGTGTTAGTGGTTGGGTTGCAGACGAAGTAGGTGGGGGCGGCGTGGCAGAGGAGGAGGCCGTTGCAGGAACGGACGACGGCAACGTGGGGACGGTTGAGGAATCCGAGGTTGAGACAGCGTGCCTCGGAGTTGGAGGGGGTGGTGCTGCTGTTGTTGTCGGAGGTTGCGGTCAGAGGGATGATGATAAAGGATAATGATGATGATGATGATGATGATGATGGTGATGGTGATGGTGATGGTGATGGAGTGGGATGGTGATGGGAGAGAAGAAGGGAAGGAGGGATGTGGTGGTGGTGGAGAGTGGAGTGGAGGTAGCAGAATTTTGGGGTGGAGATGAGGGAGAGCCAGTGTTTGGAGACGGACTTGAATCGGAGAAGGGGTTTGGGAGGCAGCCGGAGAAGGATCTCAGACACAATGTCCGTGCTTCCGGCAACGTGCTCCGCAGGGCTCGACTCTGACCTCTGCATCTTCTTCAATCGTGGGAAATCGAGAAGGCAAAGAAAGAACCGAAATGGAATGGAATGAAATCAATGGAATCCAGACAGCGTAATTGAAGTCAGTCTGTTTATTGAAGATAAGGCGCTTTCCTATGTAAAGAAAGGATAAAGATGAACAAAAGTACAGATAAAAAACCTAGTAGAGTACTGGCGTCTGTGAAAGTTAGCGTTGTTTTGACGCCAATGTAACAGTATTAAAATTTTAAATTTGATTTGTTTTATGCTGTTTCGGAAACATCTGAAATCCGACGCAATAGCATACATGTTCTCAGCACCTTATCATGACTAATGCTGTTTTTGTTGACACCGTGCAATTAAACTTATATTTATTATTGGATCGGGTATAATCCTTATTTAATTTGGATTATACATTTCATTTTAACAGTAAATATGAGTATATTGACGTAGTATTTTTTAAAGCGCGAGTCAAAATAGCACTTTTCTTTTGTTATAACAATTGTGCAATAGTTGTTCATTAATTTTTTGTATCTCGATCATCTAAGAAAATGAGAGTGCCTCCACCTTTATATTGGAAGAAATAAATCCATAGTTTGTGTGGAACTCATTAATTGATTTAATAGTGAAAATCTTTTTATTTTCTCATTTTCTAGGATCTATTTCCTAATTTTCTATACTCAACACTTTGGTATCAATTGAATTTGTTATATTATACCCAAATATTTATATGATATTTTATACCCACACTTAACTCTTTGGCCTTGATTTGTTAGTCAAGCCTTTATTTATTAATCAATAATTCCTGTCCAAATATACAACATAAGTATGTGGCTCCTATTAGACAGTGAAAAGTTTTTATGCACTAACTTTCTTCTATTATTTAGTTTCCGTTTAGTTTATATTCTGCTAAAATTGCTTTTAAAATAATTGGTGTTTGAGAAATTAATTTTGGAGGAATTGATTTATATTTGGGAATGAGGTTAAGAGCGTTTGAAAAAAATTCTTTTTGTTTAAAAATGATAGTTTTAATCATATAATTGCTCAAATGGACATAGTTTTCTTTTTAACCAAAAGGGTAGAAAAAGAGACGAGAGACGAGGAAGGTGTGGATAATTATCGGAGATAATAAAAACATATAAAATGGTCAAGCAACTTCTTTTTAAAATTCAAAAACTAAAAATTAATATAAACTGCTTTAAAAGGAATTGATTCTTTTCAACGCATGGTACTTGTAGTGGCAGTAAAATTGCTATCCAAATAATATTACTTTTGTCCAACTAAATTATATCTACCGCAACGTGAAAATTTTTGTTAACAGGCAGTTAATAAAGTAGACACACATCTTGGTTTATTGAAAATATATCAAAGGACATATTAGTCTTTCACAATTTAATAATTGAGACAAGTTAATTCCTCCATAAAGATCCATATAATTTTAAAACAACTTGCAGACATGTAAAAAGACCAATTTATCCTCTTTCTAGAATTGTGAATTTGTGATTTTTTAGGGAACAATAAAAGAAGGGAATAAATTGGTGCCTCGAACGGTAAAGAATGAACGAGTTGTGATTTCTTTGGCGTATGCATGGGAAGTAATAACTCATTAAATAGGATTTTGGTTGCTGGGATCGTGGTTATTATTTTTCGAGTGTATTGTGTAGTCAGAATCTGAGTTGGGTAATGGGGATCAGCGCATGACTTAAATAAAGCCCGATGTTGCATGTAGTGTTGGAGTATATATCGATAATTATTCTTGAAAAGAGAAAAAATAGATGCTCTAAGAACTTGCTTTGTATCGTTTTCTAATGCTTAACTACTACATCCAGAATCTAGTTAAAATGAAAAACAAAAATAATAATAAAACTGAGATGTTAAACAATAAACGATATAGAGCTAGAAATTCTAACTTGAAACATCTAACAGCGTGTTTGGAAATTTTTAACGAGATGGAATTGAATTGAATTCCATTAAAAATTGAATTCTTATATTTGAAATAGATAAGTAAATTAAAGAATTGAATTCAATTTCTTAATTTGGAATGAGTTTAAAAATAAATTAATTTAATTATTTTTACTATTTTATCCTTCATTAATATATTAGAAATAAACGATTACATTTAACTAAGGTTATTTTGGTATTTTCTTTTATTGAAATTCAATTTCCACACCAAATCGTATTCTTTTGGGTCTGATTTCAATTCCTTGACTTAAATTGCTTTCGAACTATGGAATTCAATTCAATTTCTCGATAGAATTGAATTCTAGGACTTTCTAAATACCTGTAAGAATTTATGACTGTTGCTTGCTATGTTTCTGCTCACACTAACTGACTCATGTACAAGATTCTGATCCAACATACAAACACTAACTACATTCAGAGAGAAATCATCAAAACATAGGCGAGTTATATGGTGGAGACAAAGGAGTTTGGTTCCAAGTACTCCACTAAATAAGTTACAGGGCGTAAAAATTTTGAGATAATGGTTGAAATTAAACCTTCAAATTGAAGAAAAAAATCTATAAAAATTCATAGGTATATTTTACTATTTATTAAAAAATGCATTGCCCATTTTATCCTCGTTGGCTCATTCTCTTCTCTATGAATATCATTCTCCATTCTTTTTGCTCCAGATCCCCATCAACCTCCCTCCACATATGGCATGCCACCGCCCGCACCCTCAATCTCTCTTATGATCCTCAGATTTTCCTACCACGATAAGGGCAAAATCAAGTCCACATTCTTATGTTCACAACCAGAATAGGACTTTTAGTTTTCCCCTTTTTGTTCAAAAAAAAAAAAAAGGAGGTCCAGGTTCACATGTTTACGACTTGAGCTTTTCAATTTCATCTCTTCATAATTGAAAAGATGTGAACTCTGGCCATTGATTAGCTTGCCACTAGAGAGATAGCGGCATCCTCCACCTCTCACACCGCAAGCTCCACCGTTGCACCAACGGTGTTGCTTCTCAACTGTGCATGCCATCCACTGCTGATGCAGTGAGGAGGTGGTGACACCATTCTTAATTAATGGCAGCTGCAAGAGGGGCAATGATAGGGGACGACAGTCTTCACGGTGGCTTCGAGGTTGTGGTGGTGAGTGATGGATCTGTGAGAAGGCGTAATCACCTCCCTTTTAGCCCAAGATATAATATAATACAACATTAACCGTGCTTGCACGAACAGGGTTAACACACAGTTTTAAAACTCGGACCGGTGATCGACTCGGTTGAGGTATCGGGTCATTGGGTCACTGGTTCAACCGGTGGGTCACGGGTTGAACCGGTTAAAAAAATATAAAACTATATAAAAATTTAAATAAAATATAACAAAATAACAACTAATTAACAATTTGATACTTTTTAAGGGCTCCAAATATAAAAATATAATTAAATAACATAAATTCCTAAGTATTGTTTTCATTTCACAATTACAAAGCACAATTAACAAGTTCAAAATATAATTGCATAAGTAAACTCACAAAGTTTTATATCACAAACTCACAAATCATGACAATATAAACAAATTTATTGCATTTTTCTAAAAGTCAAATTAAAATATTATTTTTTAAGGTTTAGAAAAAGATATCATTTAGTCCAAAAAAAAAAAGCAAAAAAAAAAAACCAAGTAGATCCGGTCCGGTTCAACCGGCCGAGTCAAACTGGGTCGCACCGATTTTGATGTAAAACCGATCCAAATAGTGACTCGGACCGGTTTCATGACCGGTTCACCGGTTTTCCGATCGAACCGACTAGTCCGAACCGGTTTTTAAAACTACGGTAATACATCCATGTATATTTTCAATTGGATATGAGTGAAGATTTTGTTATTGAGACAACCTGCGAAGTGAAAATAGAAACTTTTTTTTTATTTTTTTCTGAATAAAAAACAATCTTAAACAACAATCTTCATATTACTGCATCAAGCAGATATCTAAAACCCAATTTTCAATTGGGTTCTTTTCACTAACCCAAGAAGATGAGGGAGCTATGTAAGTGTTTATTTGTTGGGCGAGGAAATGTGTGGGGCCAAGAAAGTGTGCTTGGAGAAATGTGTTTAGAGGTGAATATTGCTACTAATAGGGACAGACTGCCAGATGGGAAAAGGTGAAAGAGAAGATAGATTGAGGAAAAAGAATGAAAAAAAAAGGTAAAAATACCATTTTATCATTCTTAATAAAATTGGGCTCCAAACTCAATTGTCCCATGTAAGAGTCCGCATCAAAACGTATCCTCCATAAGATGTTTAACTTCATGTCCTACTCATTAATATAATCAATGTAACATTGACAATATCGTATGTAACAAACTTAGATAGAGGTTATACGCATAAATAAAAAGAGTGGTCAGTGCACAACACCCCCACCTACTGGAGTATTGGGAGGGTCAATCTACACAATCCGACATCAACTTTGCGAAAAGGCTGTTTTCAAGACTATATGCAACCTCGAGGTCAAACACATATGTAGTTTCAAAATAATCAATACAAGAATGCAACTTTCCTTTTACAATTTATCCATAAAAATTTCACCTTAATTTCACACTCCCAACCAAACACACCCTTAGCAAAAATTGTTCACAATGGAACTGTTCAACATTCAAACTGCCTTGGGATAGCTACAACTAGCTGTAAAATTTACTATCAACAAACCACACCAATTAAGAAGTCAGAAAGGCTGGTTTGTACCTACAAAACCTAAGCATACTTAATGATAAAATCACCACCATATACGAAACATTTTGCATAGCATTACCAGAAATAACGAAGTCTCAAAATCATGGAGATATCACAAATTAGCCCAAGTCACAAATAAAACTGAATTTTCAATTTATGAATTAAGAAGAAATTTGAAGGACAAAGTTTTTAAGTATGCCAAAGCAGATCTAAGTTCAATCCATCATCCTCAATTGCCCCAACCTCTAAACCTTTTATCAAATACAATCCATCATTTGCCTTATCTATGACTATCAGGTACATACTTCACTAAAGAAAATTGAAGAAAAAATGCTCCTTTGGAAGGACGAAGCTTTACTACATTTCATTGATTCAAAGACCAACCGTTTGGCATTTCTTCACCTCAGCATTAACCATGTAAAAGCTTTATAGCTTAAGGGGGTGTTTGGGAACTTAAAAAACCAAATATATAAGTGCATGTGAGCCAGATATTAAATATAAGGTGTTAAATTTGCTCTCATGTAAACCAATTTTGAGGTAAAACTAGTTCCCAAAGCATCTTCTCAACATTGATTTTATTTTATTTTTTTATTATTTTTTTATATAATCCAACTTATCTAGCCTCTCTCTCTTCCCTTTTCATTCACCATCTCTCCCTCCTTCAGCTAGATCTAAAGATGATTATTTTTTTTTAATAAAAGATTTAAGGATGATTATTAATAGAAACCACACAAGACAAGAAAACAGAAATGGAAGAAAGAAACACTGAGAGTAGTGTTGAGTATGAAAATGCAGATCAATCAGAGAGAGTTCTTGAGCACTATGCCACTATAGCAGCTCAACTCTCCTACAACCAAACCCAAGAGTCTGCCTAACCAACTCTCCCATCTTCCCTCCTCTTATTTACTACCCACACCCACACAAGCACATTCTGTTACAAATTTACAATCTCACCTCACAACACACTCAGCACACTGACACCCCTCACACTCTCTCAGTCCCTCTCTTTACTTATACCTCAACAATCAATTACCATTAGGGCCCATTATGTTTGGCTTAGTTCCCTTAGGTTCCTATCAATTTTTAAAAAGAAATAGTTGTAAGGACAACCAGCAAGCAAAGTATCTTTAATTTAGATAATTGCAAACCCTAACATCTTCGACATTATGTAATATATGACATTTGTATAAATGAATTCAATATTAGAACTAGTTTTGAAAAAGTATTTGAACCAAACTAAGCCCAATTCATTCTCAACAAAGTAAACCATTTTGTACTTTAACAGAGGCAACACAAATGAATCAACAGCATACGAAGGGCACCTTCGACTGCAGCCAGGACTAAATCAATCATGTGCATGTAAACAAACCATTTGTCTGTGACCTGCAAAGGACTATTATTAGAAACGCATTAAGTGCTTTGCTTGCATACATTTGTAAACAGATACAGTGTAGTCGTATTGTATGCATGTAACTACAAGCATTTATACGCAGATAAATGTAAACCCACATCACCTAACAGCACTACCCTCATGGTTCAAGCTAACAGCATCCATCAAGACACATCTTCACTTTGCATGAAACAGTATTATTCTCAAATGTTTTGTAATTTGTAAGAGACATTTAATCTCAAAAAGGTAAATGGATAATTTTCAATTATTAGACACATAAACAAGGACATAATCAAACAAAGAAAACTATGAACGGAAAATAATTAGAAGATCATAAGTTACATAGAAAATCTGAAAATATACTCAGGTAGACATAATATACTCAACAAATGCATAGATAAAACTTATTTCCTACACACTTCATGTGTGTCAAAATCCAAGGGAGACAGTTGGATCAGTAGGAACACAGTTTTTTTTTTTTTTTCTTTTTTTCAGTTTTAAAATTTACAGGCTCCAAAGCAAAAGGGAGATAAGGTCTGCAATGATCATTAGTTGCAACACTATCTGCACAAAGCAATATGATGAGACTCCTAAGCATGTTACTACAAAGTAGACAAGACCCATGGAGTACTACCTCTTCACCCCATGTACAAAATCCCTTCCTATGAAATCATTAGTAGATATATCTAACATTTAGCTTCAGTCTCTCTCTCTTTGGAAAAACAAAAAAACACAACAATGCCAGTTCAAAACATCATCAAATTCGTGGCTGTCCCAACAATAAAGGGTTCCATCAGCAATCTGGTCAAGAAATAGAAAAGAACACCCAATATGATAGAAATGGGTAGCGCCGGCAGAGCTTGGCGGCACACCGACAACAAGATAAGGGTGCATCCTAGCCCTGATATAATTGCAAGGTAACAAGCATACACTGTCATGAGATCATACATTGCAGCCCTACCAACAAGAACACTGTAGAAAACAAAGTCTCCAAGCCCAAGCTTAATACCCCTCTCAGCAACCTCCACATCACCACCACCATCACCCCTCCTGACATTCCCATTCCCTTCAACTCTAGACATCTCCTCATCAACAATGTCACCCTCTCTACCCACCAATGGTGACCTCTCCTCTTCCTCATCACGACCCCTCTCACCCCCAAAACCCCCCACTGCCACAACAGAGTACTCATTCACATTCTCATTCAAGTTCAAATTATCATCGAAATTCCCAATCCTACTCCTATCCACATTGTCCCCAGACATCCCCTGAAGCTCAATTGCCGCCGCCGACGCCGACGAAGGCTCCCCTGCCACAACCCCAGCCACCAATAGGCCCAAACTAGTACCGCCACGGGGGCCGGCCCGAGAAACAGTGGGCCGGGCCTCATAAACCAATGCCGGAAGCTCCTCGTTCCGGCTCGACGCCAATTCCACCAACATCTTCAACGGCCCGCCGGGTGCCAAAACCGCCACAAGGTCATAAACCGCCAGGGCAACCAGAAGCACCCAAGTGGTCCACTCGGGCAGCTTGGTCAGCCACGCGGCAACGCTGATCCCCAAACAGATCATGTACCCTTGCCGGACGAGGATCGGGATCCCGTTGCCGAAGACGGAGAGGACCCCAACGACGGTGAAATTGAAGAGGAGGATCAGGCACGTGACGGAATCGAGAGGGATGGAGAAGCGCTGGATGAGGGAGAGGAAGATGGATCCGCCCATGGAGGCGAGGACGAAGAAGGCGCTGAAGCGGGTGTAGTGTTTGAGGAAGGAGGTGCAGTTGTAGTAGTAGAGGAGGAGGAGGAGGAAGGTGACGAGGGCGATGAGGATGACGAAGACGAGGGCGTTGAGGAGCGCGCCCTCCAGCTTCTGCGCTGCGGTGTCGGAGGGGCTCTCGGCGTAGACGAGGTTGGCGGCCGTGCGGATGTTGTCGGCGGCGGAGGAGGAGGAGGAGGAGGGGGTGGAGAGGGAGTAGACGAGGAGGA
Source organism: Dalbergia cultrata (assembly GCA_031216105.1). Taxonomy (NCBI): domain Eukaryota; kingdom Viridiplantae; phylum Streptophyta; class Magnoliopsida; order Fabales; family Fabaceae; genus Dalbergia; species Dalbergia cultrata. The sequence continues at coordinate 18,770,508 of CM062353.1, read as the reverse complement.
CGACGAGGAACATGCAGATGGAGACTGGGGACATCACTCCGATGATCTCCACGCCGATGGATTCTAGAATGCTCGATTCCATCGCGTGGTGGGTGTGTTGTGGTGTGAGAGGTCTTTGATTGACTATGGGTTCTTCATCGCTAATCCTCAGTCTGTTTTGAGACTTCTTTACTTTTTCTTTCTCTGTTTTTTGAGGTGAGGTATTTTCTGTTCTTCTTGTTTGGAGGTGTGGGTGGGGGAGTGCCATTCTTTATGAGAAACTTCTTTTATCTCATGTTGGTGCCTTCTTTTTGTGGGTAATGGATTAGAAATAACAATTCAATATATAGAAGAAATGCTAAAAGTAGTTATAGAAGAAATTTTTCTTTATATATTATACAAATTATTATTGTTATTATTATTACTAGTGACTGTGCCTGTCCAGTTTCTTTTTCTTGTTGGTATTGGTTTGTGAAGATGAAGAGAGAAATTTGGATTGGTTGAAAAAAAAATTTTTTTTTGAGAGGGTTTGGGGAGGGTGTGGTGTGGTGTGAGAGGTCTTTGATTGACTATAGGTTCTTCATTGTTTTTCCTCAATCTGTTTTGAGATTTTCTTTACTTTTTCTTTCTCTGTTTTTGGGAGGATGAGGTGAGGTTTTGTTATGCTCTTCTTGTCTGGAGGTGGGGTGAGGGAGTGCCATTCTTTATGAGAAACTTCATTTATCCCATGTTGGTGTCTTCCCTTTGTGGGTAATGGATTCGAAATAACAATTCAATATATAGAAGCAATGCTAAAAGTAGTTATAGAAAAAAATTTTCTTTATATATTATACAAATTATTATTATTGTTGTTGCTGTTGTTGAGGGTTTATTAGGTGGAAGATTAAAATAGAAGTGAGAATTTTATAAAATAGGCATTCATAAGATCTTATCTTAATTTTTTACCTTTCAACAATGTACCCTAATTCTTTGTTTTGATGTTCATTTTTTAAGGGAACTTATCAGAATTAGGAAGAAATGATTCAAAAGAAAAGAAAAAATAAATAAATTAAGGGGAGAGAGAAGTCACCTTTTAGTCAAAATTTAAATATTGAGAAAGGAGCAAGAAGATTAACCAATTGTATATACAAGTTACATGATAAAGAAACAAAATGAAATAATTACAGATATTAGCTTCATAAATTCTTAGTTATTCTCATTTCAATGTTGAGAAATAATTCCCCACCAACACAATCCAATTGAATCAATAAAGTAAGGAAATAAAATAAAGTTAATGGGGTTGTCGAGAAGTTGTTTGTTGTATTATTTCTTAAACTAACAATCTCTTATAAAATATCCAGATTATTAAAGCAGACATCGTCCCATTTCTTTGCCTTCCCATAATTTTAACTAAAGTTGGCTTCCCTCTTCCTTTTCTTCTAATGGTTGAGAGAGCTTCTTCTTTGCTTCCTAGTGATTTGTTGGCAACATTTATTGGTTAGCTAACACATTTTCCAATAGTAAAAGGAAATATTGGATTAGCCAACTTTGATTGGTAAAAGCAAATCATCAATATTCAGGGTCTTAAACTATGAATAACAATTTTCCTCATACTTTGATAAGATATTTTATTATCAAGATTTAAGAAATTTTTCGACAGAGAGCGTTTCCTTAGTGAAGTATCGATCGATTGTTATGTCTCCTTCTGCCACTGATAAGAGCTCGTTCTCCAACAATTACAACCCTTGTCATTATTCTTTGAAAATCGTCACAAAAATGACCCAAGCATCTTTTGGTGCCAATGCTTTCTTATATAATCCAACATCCCGTCCTCCAATATCATCTTGATTACAAACATAACCTTCCCCACTCGATCTTCCACTTTCACAAAGTTTCACCTTCAGTATGTTGGGAGAAGCGATACCACACTAGCTTTAGCAACTGAAGTTAAAGCATTGCAGAAATGGAAAATCAAAGCAGAAAAGGCAATGTGCACAATCAAGTCCACAATTGAGGACAAAGATGCTAAAGCATAGATGAAAAGTATCGTCGCTTATGGAAGTTTGGGATCTTTTTGTGATGCCATTATCAAAAAAGAATGACATAAAGTTTTAATTAGAGAGCAAAGAAGAGACTCGTTGTACCGTTTGTGCACCTTATAGTGTCGTGCACAGACAACAACCACTCACTTCACAAGCCACTCGCGCTCCCTATGCACTGCAAACATCAAACCCTCTATAATTATGCCCCTCGCTATATTACAGCAGTCTAACCACTCGCTAGCAGTCTCCCTTCTCGACTAACTCTCTCTACACACAATTTGAAGGCACACAAGCCACTATATGTAGACTTGAGTGTCGGTCTAGAGCAACAAACTTTCAGAGGCTAGAAACATTTAGCACATATGATTCTTGTCACGACCCAACCTAGGCCATGACCGGCGCATAGAGAACATTTTCTCTAGCCAGCCTTAACACACAATATTTTATAGAAAAACGGACAGAGTCTCCTCTGTTTTTCGAACATTCCCCAAATACAATATAACCTGCAACATTTTCAATTAAAATTCCAATAAATGGGCATCAAGCATTCTCAGAATGCGCCCTTCCAGTATATAACAACATTTAACGTAGTTCAAAACATAATATCAATTTAAGTTTACAAATCATTTACATAACATAATCTATATGGCTAAATCATAAATTCTCAATCATATCATAATACAAGTCCGAGAACCCTGCCTATGACATATGGAGCAACTAATAAACTAGACAACATAAAGCTCTAACATAAAGGCCTTCTCAAGAAGGCTCACCAACTTAAAACGCACTTATGGCTGAGCCGGAGGAATAGAACTAGAACCAAAGACCAAAGACTGTATTCAAACCAATGGATAACAACAGGGTGAGTTTTGCAACTCAGCGAGAGATAGGATATCCGTAGTTTACTAAATACAATCTTAAAACAATATAAACATAATAATGTACATATACTCATAAAACATATATATATATATATAGCTATAACATGAGATATCTTGAAAACATAACTTTACATAATCACATAATTCCAAGTATAATGGGGAGATTATCCTAAGTAGAACAATAACAAGTCCAGACATGACTCAAGGTCATGTGTGGGTTAGCACCACACCTGCTAACTGGAGTTGGCCCGTAGCCATACAAGTCCAGACACGACAAAAGTCATGTGCGGGTTAGCACCTCACCTGCTAACTGGAGTTGGCCCATAGCCATATACAAGTCCAGACATAGCTGCAGACTATGTGTGGGTTAGCACCACTCCTGCTAACTGGGATTTCTCACGGTGCACCGAGGCTAACGTCCCTGCCGTTAACTACAGGTTCTAACTATGGAATTTCCCCAAATTACTCTAAATCATGCATATTCCACTTCTAAGATATTTTACAACATAAAAACCATCCTCATGTATAATATGCATAATAGACATAAAATAACTCAATTTTAGTAATTAACATAATATGCTTTAAAAATATAAAATTTGTTGCAATTCAACTAAAAGTATTTAAATAAGCATAATAATCATATTATGGCATCCAAATACAGATTTTTCATTTTAAACATAAAGCCTCATTTTCACTAAATAATTATTTTCTTCTATGTCAATATACTTTCAGCTCTTCATATAATTTTATATTGTTTATCATGCATAAAGTAACCTCTGATACACTATCTACTCACAAATATTGGTTCAAAGAACCGAAGATCAACGCCTTTAATGTCACCAACGCAAGTGTTGTTGTCCGATTGCTCTATCGCTCTAGGAATAAGATAATATGAATATTTGTGAGCTAACTACACTATCAATTAACATCAATTTACGCTAATTCACTAAAAACCCCAAATTCAAGGGTTTAGGAAACCTAACAATATCTCTAAAAATTTAGAAATTTCAATAATTTAAATGGAGCATGGTAGAAGCTTACTTACCACTTGGAGAGTAGAATTAGTGAAGAAAATCACTCCCAAAGCTTCTAAAATCTTCAACTCTCTAATGGAGGTTAGAGAGAGAAAGTGAGATAGAGGAGAGGGAAAGAGAGAGAAAGTGATGGAGAGGAGGAGGAGATGATGATGATGGAGGAGGTGGTGTTATTTCTTGAAGAAGGAAGCAAAAAAAAAAATTGAAAAAGAATTAGAGGAAAGGAGAAGAGAAGAAAGGGATGAAGGGGGTTTGGAATCATACGGGTGGAGGGGAAGAGAATTAAAAGAAAAGAGAGAAACCTATGGTGGTCTATACCACTTAAGGTGCACGGTGGTCCTTACTTTTTTTTTTTTTTTTCGGTCATCACAATTCTCAATAGATATTCTAGTTGCTTCTCTCTGCTTTAATCATATATTATTTTAGGGAAAATCTAGCATCTAAAACGGATGCTTCTAGCGTTTGCTAGTACTGATATGTTTCACCAAATATGTAATTTGCTTTTAGGAGAAGGCCTCACTTTGAAAATAATTTATTTTAGGGGAAGTTAAAAATATTATATTTTACTTTTCGATTTTATATTAATTTTTCTTAATTCACTTTTTTATCATATTTCTCAAACACAAATCAATTATTTCAAAATCAATTCTTTCAAAATCAATTCTTTCAACATCAATTATTTCAAAAGCAGTTTTATCAAAATCGAAACTAAATGGATATTTAACCACCCAATTGTATTCCTTTGTTAAATTGGGAAAATTAAATTACCTTTTTGCATAAAGATTAGTTTTTTGATTGCATGAAAAAAAAAAAAAGCGTTACTTCAAGTGTGTAATTTGCTGAGTAGAACCAACAGCGATTTTTACATAATCCTCAAAGACTTGAAAACAGAAATCATATAAATTTGAAGAATGAAATAGAAGTAAGTTGGGCAGTTTCAGTTTTCTTACCTTACTTCCCATGGCTCACCCTCAACTAAGGTTGAATGATGGATAATCTTGGAACGCTCAACTAAGGAGACATGTTGACTAATATTCGGACCTTGTATTAAGTATATATACTAATCACATTTTAGCACATATGGTATATACTATCGTTGTTACGACCTTCATAGAAATAGGGACAATATATCGCATTTTCGTTTCGCAGGATACATATTTGGAGGTGGGAGCTCTCATGAGGGATAAACCTCTAGTCACGAAACTCATTCTATACATACGGCCAAGAATCGAATCCTAACTAGATGCTTCAAAAACCCAACTAACTGCCAACTGGACTAACAGCATATATGGAAAGGATTTTGCGGCTTGAGTTTTAAGGAGGCCAACTAGATGAGCTCTTTAAACCTAAACTTGAAGGCATGCATGCCTTGATAAGCCCAAAGACGTGCTTTGATCCTGGACTAGAGCAAACTTTCCCCTCAACCTAAACTTTTGTTTATACAATTAAATAAGTATATGTTGAATAAAATAGTTATGACTGACTTTTATTGTGAATATGCCTAAATATGAAGTATTAGACTTGTGCACGTACGAGAATCTCCCATGTGTTGGAACCATGACTCTGCTCCAATTCCCTTTATGGATGGCAAGAGAAGTCCTTCCTTCTGCAGCTGTTGGTGAAGCCAAAGCTGCTTCTCTCGCCTTGGGACTTTATTCCACTTTAAAGCATGAGTATTCTTCCCTTACAAGATTGGTCAATTGAGCGTATTTTGAAACTTAGACGCATAATTACGTACTTTGAGATCATCATTGCTCAGTATGTTAACAAAATCACCAAGTCAAAATTAGTTTTGTAGCTCTATTCTTTAAAGTATGGCATCTTTCACTTGTATGAGTGTACACTTAGGCCTATTCCCATATCCTCTATCCTTTGTTTTGTTTTTCAGGACGAGGAGAATGATGCTGCTCTAGCTCTCTCATTTATATAAGTTTCTTCTTAGCAGCAAAAACTAAGAAAGTATATTATATATGTAGTTCCAATTTTATCTTCAAATTTAATTCAAGTGCATAAACTCTTAATTTCCAACTTCACTAAACTTGGACTAAAATCCAATCCCTCTCTGGATCATCGAGACTCAATTAGAGACGAGCTTATATTCTATTGCCTAAGAAATGTACTAAATTTGAAGCTTTCAATCAATCATTGATTCTTGCATAGATAGTCCTTAAATAAATTTGTCAGATGTTCTGTTCACTGTTAGCAATAACTGAACAATTCTTGCTTCAGGCATGTCAAATTGATAAAATTATAAATCTAGAGTAAATTGGTATGCACTTGTTTTATTTTTCTAATGCATAATTATATCCAAAACATATAAATCTCCCCAGATATTTTCTCCCAGACTGATAACTCACTTACACAACAAATTAACAAAGAGAAGAAAAGAACTACATTTAACTTGCCAACTTTTGATACATGAAAATATTAGAGATCTGGTCTGTTGAGTGAGGTTGAGGCATGGAGGTATTAGGCTGAATCTGTGACTGATGGACTAGGTGATATGCTATTGCTCATGCTGTTATTTTATGGCACTAACGGGTTTCTAGTCTATGACATGCATACTGGTGACATTATTGTTTCTAGAAATGTAGTTTTTCATGAATCCACTTTCCCCTTTAAGAGTACTTTTATATTGCTCCTAATTCAGATGCAGCATCAGACCCCTATGACTTCGGAAATCACAAAGACAAAGGAAACCCTCTTCTTATTTGCAGGACTTTCACTGCATTTAGCATCCTCTACAGCAATAGCACCATCGTCATCAAGAATTTCGCATCCGTTACACAACTGTCCGTCTTATTTGAAACTCTCACCTTCACATAAAAACCATGGCCTCAGCCTTTCCCTTACTGAAGTACCTAAGTTTGCTTTAGCCAAGCTGTCCAATCTAAGCAGTGGAGGAAGACTGAAAGTAGAGATTTTGCTTCTCATTCAGCCAGGTACTCGAGAGTTTGTTGATCTCCTACCAGGCAAACAAACAGTGGGGTGCCAGAGGCATAGACTTCTTGGAGACACGTTCGCTTGTTGCTAAACTAAGCACAGTGAGACTTTTGCTTGCTCTGGCTGCCAAGATCAAGTAGCTACTAGAACAACTATACATGAACAACGCCTTTCTTCATGGCGACTTAAAAGGTGTTACTCCCCCTTTAAATTGGACAAGTTTGTCAATTGAAAAGGCCATTGAATGAGTACGAAAAGCTGTCCAAGGTCCTCCTTCAGCTCCAGGTATTCGGCAGCCCCAAGCCGGTCACTCTTTTTTCATTAATAATGCTACACAGCCTTATTAATATATATGTTGATGATATGATACTTGCTGGAAATGACCACACTGAAATTGCCAATGTCAAAAGCAGATTGGATGATTTGTTCAAAATAAAAGATCTTGGTCCATCGAAGTTTTTTTTTTGGTTTGGAAGTTGCAAGGAGCTCGAGAGGAATCTCTCTGTCAAAGAAAATACGCTCGAGCTCTTGGAGAGTGCAGGCCTCTTAGCTTGTAAGCCTGTCACCACCCATATGTGTCATTCCACCAAATTGCTCAAGAATGATGGTGACCCCTTTGAGGACATTGCTACGTACCGAAGGCTTGTGGGGCAGCTGCTATACTTGTCCAACTGATAACAAACTACAACAGATCCATAACTCATCATATCTTATAAATAAGTGTATACAATCTCTAATATGGAAGCCTACTTGTAGAGTTCAAACTTGAGGAAGAAGGAAATTCTACCTTGAGGACTATTATTAGAGTTCAAATCAAACTTGAATTTTGAATCTTAATGTTGTGGATTATTCATGAAATTTGGTTTAATTTTTAACACATTTGAGAGAATATTATAGAGAAATTCTTGCTCTCAACTCAAATATAAGATAAAGAAAGAGAGGAGCTTACGCTCACAACTCAAACATGTTGGATTACAAAGAAACAAGCATCTGCAATTAATGGAGATACAATCGGAGTCACTCCCTATCATCATGTTGAGGACTCAATTCCTCTGTCCCCCATATTATTCCTCCAACAAAACCCTGTCAAGAGAGATTTCTCTCATCTACCAAAGAAGTGTAACTAGGCATGCTTGTGACAAGCCATGTTCAAAGGAATAGGTGGATCAGAGAATGAACCATCCGCAATTTTATCAAACACCCATTTGTTAGCAGCCTCAGTGTAGTGAACACCATCCCAATTAACCCAAACTGATGGATCCTTGCATGGTTTCCCCACCATGACCTCTTTGCCTTTGATCATAATCTTCCCTCCACATCCAAGGTGCAAATTGTAGTTGTATTTCCCACCATGACCACAACAAGCTCTCAATGGCTCCTCAAAACCTGCATTTATGACAAAACTCTTTTATTTCCCACCACAAAACACATTCTCAATGAACGAAACAAGCCCCCCAGGTAAGAGTTTTACCATGCTTCTTTGCTTGACTAATGAGGGAGTACTTCACTGAGTAAACATCAACATAGGTGATGGCAGCCAAAGGAAGTTTTTTTCTGAGTTGAACCACAGCTGCTTTCAATTCACGGTTGAAGAACTTAGCAACTTCATTGTATGGAATAGCACATCCTGCATTGTCCATTGCAGCATGTTTTGCTTGTGGGAGATCCATGATGTATGGCAAACAACCAACAGGACCCGTATTGTGAATCCAAAATGACCTTCCTCCTTGACCATATACATACTAGCAATGCCAACAGATCAATGAATATAAATGTTGTATTTCATATGCTAACTATTAAGGTTGAGAGTGAAAGACAAAGAAAGAAAAAAAAAAATGATCTGATGTGAATCTGATTTATTTGAACAAAATGAATGTGAAAATGGTTTTAAGTTGCGGTTACGGTTATGTTGCGATTACTGTAATTGCTGAAAATTATGAGAAAAAGAGGCTGGTACGGCTGCAGGGCAATGCAACATTGTGGCCATAATTGTGGTTGCAAAGCTCAATTTAAAAACATATTTTTACATACAATGAACCAGTGCAAGTATGCATCTAACTGAACTATTTCTGCAACTGAATAACAAGCAATCTAACTAACCAAACTAATTAAATCATCATATTTTACACGTGCCTAATACTAACACTTAGTTTTCTTTATTATCAAGTAGAGGTGTCCCAAGCGTTAGAATGGATTATCACCTTGACTACGTTCTTGAATTGAACCAAAACATCAGGGACATATGCTCTAACTTGATCCGTGGACATGTTGTGGAAGTAACCAGACGTCAAGTCATTCTGACCAATATCAAAGGTGTATAATGCGCGAGAAAAATATTCTGCTTTTGGTAACAATGTCTCATATACTCCCCCTAAAATAAAAAATAGTGAGTTACTGTGTAAAATTAAGTTACTAACAAGTTTATATCTAAGAAGTTTGGATTAGGTTTATATGTTTTCATTTGATGTTCAATATTTCACACCTCAGTTTTGGCAAACAACAATATCAAACTTGCCAAATAAAGAATAGTAAACCGATAAATTATGTTGACTTCTTCTAAACTTTGATGAAATTTATCATGACTCCCCCTTTATTTGTAAAATTTGCTGAAGAGATATCTATATTTATGAAATCATTACATCAATCCCTCTTGAATTTGTAAAATTATTACACTTACATTACGTTGAGGGAGACCTCATTTGAAGTTAGCCTAATTTCCCAATAACAAATTGTACATGATAATAACAAGAATAATAATAATAATAATTTGTTGTTAATATGTGGACATTAGAAAATAAAACTCATGGGTTGTCATTACCTTTATCGCGAAAGAGTTGGGACCTGCGATGAAAATCATTGAACTGAGTGAATTGAACATCCAAGGAGAAAGGGCTGAAGCCACCAGTCTGATGGAGGGTTGTATTCTGGGGTCTAATGGTGGATCCAGCAGTTGCAAAGTTGGCTCCATGACCAAAATTTGACCCAACGGAATCAAGGTACGCACTCAAATATGGCAGGCCCAGCTGCTTAGCTTTTAATCCACAACATGAAATAAAATAAAATAATGAAAGTTAAGATTAATATTTTCCACTTGTCAAGAGAAAATAGTAGAACTAAAATAATAGAACAGTCTTGCATTATTATTATTATTATTTTTTATCGAAATGGCACGAAAACTAAAATAGCAGAACTGTGATCAATCAAGTTGGTCTAAAAAGATAGTAATAAGTTGTCTTCGTTTTAAATATAAATAAAGTTCGAAAGGGGTGTGAACATGATGGGATGCTTATTTTACCACTAATCTCAGGCTGATTTCCGTTTTTTAAGTTAAATCCAGTTAAATTAAATCATTTATTTCGTGATTTGTTTCACACTAAATAATTCAAGCCAAATAGCAGCTATCTTAAAATAATTGATAGTGTTGTAGTATTTCAAAAGGTTTCTTTATCCTTATGAATGTCATCTCTTAATCATATTAGACTAATAACAAGACTAATACTGAGGAGTATAGATAATTTGCACGAGATAATAGGTTCAAACTCTATTGTCGTCAATATATCAAAAAAATATAAAGGACTAGTAACAAGAGGGATACACAAAACAAACTGTTAAAAAAAAAACTAAGAAAAAAATTAAACGGACTAAACTAAAACAAATTATATTAATAAGGATTAAAAAAAATTTAAGCCTAATTCTTTACCATAAAATATATATTTTTCATTTAAGCTCAATCAGATAAAACAAATTATATTAATAAGGATTAAAAAAATTTAAGCCTAATTCTTTACCATAAAATATATATTTTTCATTTAAGCTCAATCAGATAAAAATAATTGATTCCGTGATTTCCGTAGCAAAGCTATACCGTAAACCATTAAAAGTACGATATCGAATTCCGTATTTACCCATGACCGTGTTCTCCGCTAAACAAATAACTGTAACTTTTATTTTTCATATATAGGACTTGCCATACACATTGTGTTTCAACTACTTTCACATGATAAAAGAAAAAAAAACATACGAGATAATAAATTAAAAGGAAATGACTTAATAATTAGATTTGTATGTTGAAATCAACAACCAAATCAGAGATAAATTATATAACAATGTCAAACAAATTGATCTCTTAGAAAAATATTTCGCAGTCTCTTACAATATAGTCACAGTATTAATAATTTTTAAAGATTTATAAAACAAATTAAACCCTAATAATTTATAAAATAATTTAAATAAGTTTATTGGAATACTGAGAAAGACTAACCGATCCTGTATTTCTAATTAGGATGGACTACAATTTTTGTTCTAGTGACCAGTTTATCAGGACCAAATTTAGAGTTTATTCCCAATTATACTAATTTGACTAAGTAATGAAAATATTTATATTGAAGTTAAGTATTGTGTTATGTATGATCTTTCTTCGATTATTTGATAAAACAATTATATAGTAAATGATAAAAACAACTTTTTTGAAAAATAAAATTATTTTCCAGGCTTTCTTATGTTGCAATTCCCTCTTAACAACTCGATTAACTTAAATCAAGGGATTTGATTGCTACGTAACATGTGAAGAAGATTTTTTTTATGAACCAAATCCATATGCAAACTAAATACTCCCAATTACTACGATTAAACTATGATATCGTCTCCCTTGTTGCATTGGGAGTAAGGATGCGTGTCTGATTCGAAGAGTATGGGGACATCACTCACTAGCTACCAAAAACAAATTAGTTTCTTACGAATAGCGGCAACATCCAATGACGCTGTCGGTGCACATTTAAAATTCCTGATAGTATGAAAATGTTTTTTTTCTTCTTTGGAAAATAAAAAACGAAAAACCACCTTGTGTCCAGCACAAAATTAAATAGGAATGAAAATTTTCTAACTATAAAACTGAAGTAGTAAACCATCAGGCATCCATTACCCATGAATGCTCAAAACTTAAATCTAGAAAATTGTTAATAATAACTAGAACTAAAGCACTTTTGGAAAAACTATGTCAATGGGATATGAGAGGTAGCGATTTTGACGCTCATCCCCTATCCAGATCCTCTAATATATTCATTAAAAACAAAAAAAACAAAAATAGCAACATTATCCAAGGATCTACAACTACATACGTCCTTCCAAAACTCAGCTAACAAGATGAAAAAAGACATATATAATTAAATAAAGAGCATAGAGAAAGTGGGCTTCGGTCCCCTTTTGTAACCAAAAAGAAAAGGAAAAAAAAAAAAAAGAGTATAGAGAAAGTGAATAATGCAAGCAATTAAGGAGTATCTGAGATTGAAGAAGGCAAAATAGAAGTACCTATGAAATCAACAATAAGGCGGCCATCAGAGTAGCGGCCAGCAGGGTGATGGAAGTATGTGATGCCAGCAGGAAAGCCAGCTTGTCCAAAGGCAGCAGAAAGGCCTCCTGTGTCTGAATTTGAGTCCCCAAAGTTGAATATTGCTGGGAACTGGCACTCTCTTGATCTTGATCTTGAAGAACTACCACCTAATGACTGTGTAATGGAACATAAAGCCACACATATAACAAGCCAGAGCGTAACAGCTTGTATCAGCCTACACATTTGGATTTTCTTCATAACTCAAAATTATTGTTGTAGGAGAAGGCAGCAAAACTAGCTAGCGAGTGAGAGATGTATATGAGGAAAAGGTGGAGACTGAGTGAAACATGACATAGACATATATGGGCTGTTAACGTCACGTGTGTGGAAGTGGAACCTATATATCTAGAAAGAGGAACCGCATGGGAATGGGAGAGCCCACCACTGGGCGTAACAAATTCTTTTTTAAAATGAATAAAATTCATATGCATGCTTTGCTACTCACTGAATTTAACCAATCATAATAAGCACTCGTATGGTCGTATGGTCCCTGAATTTTAAAATATTGTTGCCTCATAGCAATTAATTTGTTCTAATCTCTTGTTGTGAAAAGCATGTATTTATGTAACTCTATTCTATCCTTCACTTACATGGCAATAAGGTAATTTTATTGTTTTGTTATTACATTTTGCACTTTTTTGTTCTCTGTATTTTGTTGATGAGGTGATCGATGTGACACTAGAACTGCACCTATACCACATTTTGTTTCACTGATATGGCCCCACAACACCTCGGTTTTTCACCCTTTTATATTTTATTTTTTTTGTTTTGGTAAAGCTCTTAAATCTTAATATAGCCCTTTTTTTTTCAGTTTTTCTTTTGAATTTGTTTCTGCATGTTCTACCCAAAACATTTCAAGCCGCAGCCCTCTTCCCCTTTGTCAAAACATAGACTAAAATAAAATGATAAGATTATTATATTCTCTCTCTTTTGTTCATATAATATATGTTAGTGTGATTAAAGCTTACAGATTTGCAGATAATAACCATTTGATATTTTGCAGATTTGTAGACAATTAGCATCATTATAATGGACTGTAATTACGTATAAGTTATTATAGATTGATTTGATTTATAATTAAGCTCAGTCTCTAAGTCTATAACTATGGACCTTGTTTCAGACCAGATTTTTGGGACAGATTAAAGAGGTAAAACAAACAAAACTTTAATCTCTAGATTCGTTAGCTTATGAAGAAATAGTAAGAAAATAGTAAAGTTGGAAACTTCCTCCCATATGGCTTGAGCAGAGAACAAGTATTGCTAGCCCTTAGAGATAGTAATGGATTAATGAAAGCCTTTTCTATTCCCTCTATGCAGGACACTGTCTCAGTATCTCTCTCTTTTGGTACTCTCTGTGTTCCAGAATATGAGTGTATCCTGGGTCGCCTTCCCAGTTGCAGGCGTCACTTGGTAAGGTAATCTATGGTTGGTCGTTGTATATGAGAAATTAGTTGCAGGTCAAGGAATATTGTATTCTTGTTGCTCTGTGTGTGTGTGTGTCTGTGTGAGAAAGTCATTTCATTGGGACCATATCTTCTTCTCCTTAGAAGATGGGGGTAATGTGTCTTCTCATTTGGGGCCCTATCCTATATCCTCGATACCAAGAAAGAGGGAGCCCTGGCACCCTGCCAGCTGTGAGTGATATAACAGTAGCGTGAACGGTACGCTTTGGATGGCTTAAGCTACTGATGTGAAAGGACATGAAAGGTGTCACTCACATATGAAGTCAAATTGGACCTTTGGAGAGATGGGCTTGAAGGAAGTTCTCGTTAAGCTACACTTTGGGGGTATTTCCTCATTTCGGAGCGTTTCATAACAAGGGTGTTAAGGGGAGTTTGGTTCCTTACCAGATATAGGTCCTCCCTTTCTCTCTTTGCTAACTGGACGGCATCCTTGCTAAGTGGGCTGAAAGAAAGACTTCTTTATCTCTTTGGACTGCCCCTTACAGGCCCAATTTCATGGTCAGGGGTAACAAAACCCCAAAGCTTACTAAGCATATGTAGAGTTAGTTCCCTAGGTCCTAATATTAACCTTTCAAGATTACACCATAATGGGCTTTATCTCATGCATCCACTTACTTGAAAGGCTCATATTAGGATCTATTTTTTTTGCCACTACATCATAATTAATTTCCTTTTTAATCATGTTTAAAATTAATTCATAAAAATGGATCTAGAATAGACCTCATTGTAATCCCTCAACATGTAATATACAAATGCACAAATAGCCTTGTTCCTCTGTTTTTCTCCCTAGTAAAGATGCATACCTTTGAAGATATTTGATATAAGGTATAATTCATGCTAAAGTTATGGAAATACACATACATACATACATACATACATACATGTATATGTCGGGAAGAATATTTTCACACTATTTTCCTTAAGGAAATGATGAGGCAATATAAGGAATTAGTTACACTTTAATCAAGTGCCTCAAAGGTGGTTAATCTAATGAGGAGAAATGTTATTATAACACTTAAATATCATTGTAAGTGATGGATTACTGGAGATAGTGGGAATCACTATCAAATGGTGATGGAGTTTGAATAACAGTTTTGGTCGAATTAGACACACACAGGGATGGAGCTAGATCATGTTGTCAAGATGGCCCAATATTTAGCAATTAATTTTCAATATTGGACTTCACCTCTCACTCTAGAAATTCCAGAAACATCCTTAACATTTTCAAGCTAACACTCAATATCTTAGAACTTAATTGCGGACCTAAGATATTCTCTTTTATGGCTTTTCAATGCTATCTTGACTGCGTTTTCATTTACTCATTTATTATAATGTAAAATGGGATAAAGAATGAAAATGTTGTTTGTATCAATGTTGTATATACAAACTCACATCTTATTCATTATTAGCTAAGATGTGAACTCTACTTAAATAGAATTTACATTTCATCTAACGATAGATAGAGTGTGAGTTAACAACATAGTCCGTATAATATATATATATATATATATATATATATATATTAAAAAACATAACTCTGAAAAGAATACGGGGATTCCCAGAAAAGTTTTTGTACCAAAGCTCAAAAGAAGGCAGTGTATGTAGGTCGACATAGCACGAGGGATGTTCTATGTTCTCTTAATTTGATAATCCTTGCTACAGCTGAAGCTTTCCATTTAAGGAGGAAAAAATGAATGTTGTTGGCTGGCAAAGGATATTCTTTTTCAGCTAACCTTTCGATCCTTTTGCTCTTTTGAATAATGCTTCTGTACCATTATACCTTTTGCATTTTCTTTTGCATGCTACGGTTGCCTTTTACATTGCTTTTTGTACAATATATGCTTTGGTCTGGTCCTAGCTGCGGTTGAGTGGTATATGAAGGTGTTGCGGGAGCCATTATTAAAGAGCTATCAGCATTTTCTGCTTCTTTCTTACGTGATGTTCCACTTCATTTCTTGTCTCTTACATACTTATTACTAGCAGCTAGCACTCTTAGTTATGTTTTCCTCTGAAATTCTTGGTAGCAAATATTATCCCATAGTCGTTTTTTGGGTTTTTTTTTTTTTCCGAGCATTTCGATCTCTCTTTGTTCTTCCTTTAGGGTATGGTTGTGAGTTTGGGTTTTGGAGGGAAAGGGAGGGGATAGGAGGATTGTAGTGATCCCTACAAGTCCTCCCCTCCCTAAACCCTAAACCCTAAACCCTAAACCCTAAACCCTAAATTATATTACAAGTCCTCCCCTCCCCTCCCTTTCCCTCCAAAACCCAAACTCACAAACATACCCTTAGTCTACTTAGTGATCCCTACAAAACTTCTTTCTTTTGCCAAGATCAAGTTGTTATTGCACTATATTTGTGATGATCATTATCAAAAGTATTTGATGGCCCATTTGAATTTGTTTTCAAAAAAGTACTTCTCCATAAGTAAATGTAGAAATCTGTTTTATATTTGAATGTAATTGTAAAATGGACTTTTTTTAATCAAAATCCAGACTTGTTGAATACAAAGAAAGAGTGAAGCATACGCTCACGACACTGTCAATTTCAACAACAAAGAAAAGAAAATTATGCAACCACCTAAGATTACAATTGGACTCACTCCCTATCATCATTGAGGACTATAATCCTTAGTCCTCAATGTTATTCCTTCAACAAATTCCTCTTAACTATCAAAGAAGTGCAACTACGTTCTACCGTGACAAGCCATCTTCAAGGGAATTGGTGGATCAGAAAATGAACCATCCACGATTTTATCGAACACCCATTTGTTAGCAGCCTCAGTGTAGTGAACACCATCCCAATTAACCCAAACCGATGGATCCTTGCATGGCTTTCCCACCATGACCATTTTGCCATCGACCAGAGCCATACTTCCACATCCAACTTGCATATCATAGTTGTATTTCCGACCGTGATGCCCACAACAAGCACTAATTGCCTCCTCAAAACCTAAAGTTAAAAAGAGAAAAAAAAAAGTTACAAAAACTCTTTATTTCTCATTATCATGGTTTTAAAATATATGCGGTCGCGATATCAATTGCATATGCTTTGCAACGTGAAAAATTGCCAAAAGTGATGCTGACAAGACGACAATTGCCATTGCAATGCGATTGCCAATTAAAAACATAGCAACAGCAGTATATATTGCGTTTGCAATTTATACTGCAATTTAATTAAAACCATGCAGCACTTTCTTATGAACCAATCCCGCAAGTAAGAGTTTTAATTACCATTCGTTTTTGCATGAGTAATGAGTGAGTACTTCACTGAGTAAACATCAACATAGGTGATGGCAGCCAAGGGAAGCTCTTTTCTGAGTTGAACCACAACTTCTTTCAATTTTCGGTTGAAGAACTGGACCACTTCATTGTGAGGAATTGAACATCCTGCATGGTCCATAGGACCATTTTTCGCTTGTTGGAGACTCAACATGTATGGCAAACAACCAAGAGGTCCCGTGTTGTGAATCCAGAATGACCTTCCTCCTTGACCATATACATACTAATATATATAACAATTAAAATTTAAAAGATCAGTAATTATGCATGTTTTGTAATGCAAATACTAACATATTATTCTTTTCTTTATTAAAAATAGGAGTGTTCCAAGCATTAGAATGGATCATCACCTTGACTATGTTCTTTAATTGAGCCAAAACATCAGGGACATATGCTCTAACTTGATCTGTGGACATGTTGTGGAAATAACAAGCAGCCAAGTCATTCTGACCAATATCAAAGGTGTATAATGCGCGAGAAAAATATTCTGCTTTTGGTAACAATGTTCTATATATTCCACCTAAGAGGGTATAAAAAATAAAAAAATCAATGAGCCCATGTGACTGACTAGTCAAATAATAATATTTTTTTTTCTCTTTATCATACAACATCGAAAAGAATGATGTTATTTATGCATATAAAGTGAGTGGTCTGTTATCGAGGAGATTCTGATTTGATGGAATTGTGAGGAAATAGATATAATTATTCTATATTAAGAAAGAACTTGAACCATTCACCCCTTGATTACAAGGAATTAGAATCAAATTCTACAATGGAGAAAAGAGATAGAAATATCCTTGCTAAGGCATAATGACTTCAATTCACCAAAAACTTCTATTACAAATGACTCTGCCCCTATTTTTACTATTTTGTATCATAACATGGTTCTACACATTATCTTTTATTCAAATGGGATATACAAGTCATCTATCAATGAATATGGCTCTGTAACATAATGTCTCACACACTTTGTACAAATAATATTATTCCATTGAGAAACAGATAATCTGTGCATAGTCATCGTTACCTTTATTGCGAAAAATTTGAGACCTGCGATGGAAATCATTGAACTGAGTGAATTGAACATCCAAAGAGAAAGGGCTGAAACCACCGGCCTGGCGCTTGGTTGTATTTTGAGGTCTAATGGTGGATCCAGCAGTGGCGAAGTTGGCTCCATGCTTAAAATGTGATCCAACCGAATCAAGGAACGGACTCACATAGGGTAGGCCAAGCTTCTTAGCTTTTAATTAATCCATAACATGCATGAAGAATGAACGATAGGATTAATACTTTCATTTTGTGTAGATAAAGTTAGGTCGATCGAGACTTATATATCAAGGTACTAAGTATGTATTCATTTTAACCCATTTTCAAATCAAATAACAACGTGCAGGGAATTTTTGGAAATGGATAATTCAAAAAAATTAAAATACACGTTTTTCTATAGAAAAATTTCTACTTATTATTTTTATTTAAAAATTGAATTTAATAAATACAATAATTTGATATAAGTTTTTTGTCCATAAAGTTATCACTTCCTGTTCCATCATTTTTTTAGAAAAAAAGTAATAATGACACTGTAAAAAAAATGGTAGCTAGATATAATAAAATATGGATTTAATTTGTATATAACGACAGTATTATTTTATCTTTATATTATTATTCAATCCCATTGACAATGCATCAAAATAAAACTAAGTAAACAATATGATCAAAATTTTCAATTAAAAACGATCATATATACATGGCACATTATTTTAGCAAATAAATTCATGCAAGTATTCAAGCTTTTTAATTTTAACATTTTCTTTTTCCATTTAAATGGCATGAAAACTAAAACATTACAATGTAACTGCCATCATTCAAATTAGGGAAAGAAAATATAAAATATATTAAATTATCTTCATTTCATGGATCCATTGTAAACACATAATTAGAGAAAAAGAAACAAACATAAAATAAAAGAATGTTGGGTACATTAGTTTTTTTAAACTCCAATCATTTTGTGTCTTCTTTTTATACTTGTTCACAATAAATCTATAAAATAGTGTAAATAACATTTTTCATGTTTCCATAGAAAAATATTATTTATACATGTTACATTTAACATTAGACTAATTCGCATTTCATCTAGAGTTTACATCCTATCCATTAGCAGTTGAAATAAATCAATATGTTGTCTCATTCAGCATCATGAGTTTCAAGCAACACAACTTTTTCCATACTAAATCAAAGTGACCAAGAGGAGAAAAGAGAATGAATTAAGGGACAAGCCAAGGTACCTATAAAATCAATAATAAGACGGCCATCAGAGTAGCGGCCAGCAGGTTGACGGAAGTATGTGATGCCAGCAGGAAAGCCAACTTGTCCAAAGGCAGCAGAAAGGCCTCCTGTGTCTGAATTTGAGTCCCCAAAGTTGAATATTGCTGGGAACTGGCACTCTCTTGATCTTGAAGAACTACCTCCTAATGAGTGTGTAATGGAACATAAAGCCACACATATAACAAGCCAAAGGGTAAGAGCTTGTATCACCCTACACATTTGCTTTGTCTAGCTTATAATGCTCTAATTATTGTTGTAGAAACAGAAGGCAACACTAGTATATGAGTGAGGTAAGTAGAAAAATTAAGATTGAGACTGAATTGGCATTGGCCAAGAGAGAAAAATAATAGAGATATATATAGGCATGTTAATGTATGTCATACGTGTGGAATCTATCCAGAATCAGGTCATGCATGGGAATATGGGGAGGGGAGCCCCATAAAGAAAAATGACTAATTGTAATTTCTTTCGATGGATAAATAATTGATGTGAATAAAGTCATTACTTTTTTTTATTTTCAGTAGTAATTTAAATGAATCTAAATTGAAATCTCAATATTAAAGATTGTGATGTTCTGCGCTTTCTTGGCAGCACGTTGGAAACGTTTTAGCTTATCAAGTCATGAATGGATAAGCAGCATGCTTAAATCCTAGCAGGTAAGTGATGACGTGTATGCAATAAGTGGGTTAATTGTGCGTTAACGAGTGGATTAATTTTCACATACTATTTATACTATTTATTTGGATAAGACTGTAGAGGAGAATTTCGAATTATTTAGAATTATTAATACTCCTTCAAATTTAAAATAACTGTGTAAAAAAAATTTAAAAATTATAAATGATGATAGTTGAAAATTATATAAGTGAATGAAATTGTCACGATTACATTTTTCATCTATCTAAAATGATTGCTGGCGTAAGCAATTTATCAAGAAAGAGGCGCCGCATGGAAAGAGGATCCCTTTTCAGAAACTAACTAATATAAGGCTTTTGTTAGGATACCCAAATGGAGTCGATATCCTTATAAATTTAAGAGTTATGATTTAATTATAAATCTTTAAAATATTAATAAATTTATTTAATGAGATACGTAATAAATTTTTAGTCATAAGTTATCTAGAAGGTATTGATATCTATGAATTTTGTAGAGTATTGGAGAAATTTATTAATATAATTTCTTTTGATATAGAAGTATAATTAATGTAAGTAAAGTTATTTTTTTAGTAGTAATTTTTATGACATTGAAATCTCATAATGATTATGATGTTTTATGTGGTTTTGCAAACACGTATAATGTGTTAACTTTTCATATATATATTATGAAAATAAAAAACAATAACTACTATTTTGACCAAAAATTTTTGTCATTGACAAAATAATCTTAAAAAAGCTATATTGATCCATAGCTCTCTAAAACATTATTTCAGTTGACAAATAAACTAAAACGTCAATTGATCTCTATTCCCGCTAACATAAGTGTTTCTTTTGTCGAAAATATGATTTTTTGCCACTAGAGTGGTGGTTTTACAATTCCAACTGGACACAGGGAAACCGAAATAATGGTCCTGAAGTGCCAACGTAGTATAGAAAGTGATTGTCACTTTCATTTTTAAAAGAGTTGCATTCAACTATAATTTTTTAAAAATTATTTTATTAGTGATATAATCTTTTAGGGGATGAAGTAATGGTTCTCCCCCCCCCCCCAACACAACTAACTTTAATCATGAATTATTTTTATTCAAATATTCTTTATTTTTAATATCTAACTAATTCATGGTATTGATGTCACGGTAATTATAAAATGCAACATTAAAAATGACGATGACAAATATTATAGATCATTAAACTTCTGTTGTCTAAACTGATAGTATAGAATAATAAAAATCTTCTAATTATTGCCGCTCGATGATGATTAAACTAACTAGAGATAGTCCAGCTTGAGAGAGAGGGAGAAAGAGGTGATGCTATCAAATAGTAGAGTAACTAAGTTGGAATTCGATTCATCATTAATCGCTTGTTTGGAACGGGAAACAAGCACATGGAAATTGAGGGAAGAGAAAGCTCAAGGAATGTACCATTTTCTCTCAGTTGGAAGAGGCAAGAAAATAAACTAGAAGAGAAATTTGCCGCTGGGTCTCAACATTTCAGTTTTTTATGGTAAAGTGGGAAGAAAAGAGACGAAAAGTGCTTTTATTATATCAAAATTACATTTTAATCCTTATAATCTAGTACAATAATTATAAAATACAATAGCATAAACATTTTTTTAACATCATTTCATTTCCTTTCCTCTCCCTTTTCTTCTCAACCAAACAACAGGAGAGAAAATACAATTTTCTCATTATTTTTTCCTCTTCATTTTCTTTCCTCTCATTTTCTCTTCTCATCTAAACAAAGTGTAAAAAGTGCTAACCACTGCCACAATACTTAACCTTTTTAAAAATTAAGACGTGAGATTAATAAAAGAATACTATTATTTAAACTCATATTGTAAAATTTGGTATTGATACAGTCCTATCTAACATTAAATAAAGTATAAATTCGACTTAATTTGAGTTTCACATCTCATCCATTGGTGAAAAAAAATATGTTGCAATAATATCTCACACATAATAAATCCAAATAACATTACTCTTAATGCAAACTTCCTAAGTTGAAAAATGGTTACTTATATAAAATCAATCCGAACTATTCACCAAGCTATGAATTACATGGAATGGGTGTAAGCAGCAGCAGCAACATCAGATGGTCCTAAACTTCCTCACCCAGTTACAATTACAAAGTCTAATACCCTGAAAAAGTCTCTTAAACTAAACCCAATTTTATCACGTTCAATACCTGCCAGAACACTACACGTCAAGAACTGTAACTACAGCGCCATCAATTACAAAATTACAAATGTATTGCCCAGCAATATTGCAAGGCCTTCCTTACCGTGGAATTAATGAACAGACATTTTAATCTGATAAAAATGAAAGCGTTAGAATCTATCCCACGAGCACTACGCTTGGTTATGCATGAAGTTCATAAGACTGACTATAAATTTTACAGCACAATCCTATGCAAAAGGATTCCCTCCAAAAGATGCAACTGGTTCCTGCGCCTGAACGTTCCTGTAAATTTACAGCTCAAACAGTCAGTAAACGGAAACAGATGAACACAAAAGCACTGACTATAAGAATTGCTAAATGAATCCTCAAAGAGTTAATCCTACATGCGATACACGAGATGTAGACCAAGTCTATACAAGAATTTCTTCCCCATGTAATACAGTAGGTTTTAGCATAACCAAATAAATCCGAGTTTAATATTGATGCACTAATGACGTAACTACATGATATCATCCAATTAAATGTTTTTATTTATATATAATCTTTTAAGTAGTAGGTGTAAAAGTCAATTATGTTTTTAGATGTACTAATACATGATTGGACGATAGTCAGCAAATCAAAATTAAATCATTTTATCATATATAAAAATAGCAATCTTTTATAAAATATTTATTCCGGGATAGATCTACAACATTGCAACAGTTTGAGTCCCAACTTCATAATATATATGTCACATCACATGCACATCGGATCAATTAAAGCTGGAACCCAATGGGCCTGCCAACCCTGTAAATGGTGGGATACCAAAATGATTTCTTTTTCATAGCCAAGGATATCCATGAAGTGTGAACCATTCAAAAGACTCTAAGACAAGTCGGTGATGCTCATTCTCTCCCAATACCATTTATTCACCTAAATTTGAGTGTTTGATACAAATATTTTGTATGGAAGGGGTTTCACAAATTCAAAAAGAAAGCTCTACCAATGGTCTGTACCCATTAATCTATACTATATATAAAGAGAATACTCTCTCTCAACTACCTTTTGGTATCCAAAATTCCTATTTCCTAAAATACCCTTAATGCATAGGGAGTTGAGAGAAGTTACAAAAACAATTAAAAAAGTTAAAAAAACTAAAAGATATTACAAAAAAGAAAAAAAAAATGTGAATTGATGTGTGCCTATCAACTTACTAATAATAATAATAATAATAACATCTCTACTAATGGTGACAACTAAGTTGAAAATGGCAACAAATATTCCATCTTGGAACAAAGAAGGAATACACGAGGCATACACACATTGATTTACAAAGCATCTCAACCAACATATCCAAAGTTGAAAAACGGAGGGCAGGGGGGAAGGTGTGCCAACTTACGGTATTTGAGAACTTGGTGGTTGAGCAGCCATGAATGTCAAAGCACCTGCATAATTGAACCATATCAGAATAGGATGACAAGTAAGATACAGATATTTCAAATGCATTGAAGTCCTCCAGCAGATGTTTGAAAGTTATTGCTAGTGTAGTGTGCACACAAATGAGATGATTCTAACAGAAGTGGAGATAGAATCAGACAATGGCCATAAATAAAATGTTGTTTGAACATCTATTAGTATTGAAAGACTACCTTGTCCAGCAGAGGAAATATATGGGTTCACCGAACCTTGAGGCAGCCATGGTTCAGCGATACCACTATGGAAAGTGGGTGGTAACTGAGAATCCGGCAGAGCAGCTTGCAAAGAGCTAAGATCAAGAAACTGCAATTTGACATCGCACGCATGTTAAAGATAATACGAAACTGAAAAACAAGTTTATCATCTCTCTGTCTCATATATTATGGCTATATCCCTTGATTCACACTGTCCAATTTGTATCTTTTCATATGCAGCAATCAGTGGAACTACTGAGTACTGAATTGGAATAGCTGATATATTGAATGTTTACTGAATTATTCTTATCAGATTAAGTGACAAAGCGGAAGAGGGGAAAAAAAAGATTTCCATAAATGCACAAATCAAAATTCCCAAATTTGAATTAAACGTTGAGTTTAATTTTGAAGAATTGACCAAAAAAAAGTTTTACATTGTCAAATCCTTCTGTTTGCATGATCTTTCAAGTAGTGAGTGCGCATCAATCATATTCGCTGATGTAACTGATAGGTACCAAGCCATATATGAGTGAATATTATGAGTGTATTGAAACAACTGAAATGTAAAATAACTCAGAGTGGTAAAGAGACTCTGAAACTCTCCCAAATACCTAACCAATTCCCAGATGCCCTCCTCAATATCCCTCTCCTTGCTTATATAAGCTCTTCCCTAACTAACTTGATTATTCTCTCTCTGCCTAGGTGGCAGAGTTAGTTACAAAACCCTCACAAATAGTTAGAAAACCCTTACAATTATTACTAGATCTAACAGTAACAATACATGATTAAATGGCAATATAAAAAAGAACATTTGAGTAACTTTAGCCAAACATTGGATGTGAACTCAGTAGTTCAATATGGGCAAGTTATGAGTTGGAGTATGATGACAAGAATCACAACTGTAAGAGAGCTAAAAAAGAAAATGCAGAGGTACCCAGTATTACTAAGAACTAGTTTGATAAGAGCAATCAGCATGAAAACACTATACACATGATCAAACATACTCCATTAAAAGTACATGACATACCATATTACTGTGCTCTACATCAGAATCATCGGGAAAATCAAACGGATTAGTTGATTTTCGACTGATCACAGTAGGTTGAGTCTCTCCCTGAAAGAAGAAACAACATAATAAAAAGGTAAAACAAAACTGCCATTTGAAAGAGAAAAATCTCAAGAAATCTAAAAGCACAAACCATAGAAGGAATCGCGGAAGGAGGATATGATAAGCCACCAACAAAATGTGATGCGATGTCACAATCATCAAACCCACCAACAGGGGCAATGCCTTGCATCCCACCTTTATTGGACCCCTGGTAAAAGAAAAAACATTTTGAGAATTTCTCTAATTTTTGAGAGAACGCAAACTATCATGGTAATGCACAATATGGGCACGTACCTCAAAAGCTCTTAAATCCAAAAATTGATCATCAGTTGATTGAAGATTGTGCAATTGTGATCCTTGATTAAGGGCATCCACAGGAACGGGGGTAATAGAATCTCCAAATGCATTCCATGGCTGTTCAGACTCAACATACAGAATACTACCTAAGTTTCAATTTATTCCATGGTCTTTTCTATTTTGGATTTCTTATTGAGTATAGCAGAAGAATATAAAACCAGCTATGCACCACTTCCTCATACTTACTTGAGTGTTTGCAGCAGTTGCAGAAGCTTGTTCCTCTCCATTCCACACACCATCATGCCACACATTAGACTTAACTGAAGAAGGAACACTAACACTAGAAGTTTCCAAAGATGGCCATTGCATATTTCCATTTAAGGTTAAAAATGGATCAAATCCTTCCTGCAAAGTATCAGCAGTTGAAGGTACTCCTGGAATTTCAAATTGTGCAGTAGATGCTGTGTACTGAGGCGTATCAAATGTTGCCCACCCTTCATTTTTAGGGACTGATAAGTCCAGCAACTTCTCGTTTGAGGTTGCAGCAGACGGCTGCTGAGAAAGGTTTGTAAAGAAGTCGACAGATGAGGATTGTGAAGTTTGTGCGGGTTGATTTTCATTGAAAGATGGAACTGCAGACGAAACAGATGACTGAACCAGATCCACCGATGTAGACTGAGAGGGTGCTTCTGGCAACTGAAAAAGATCAATTGAAGCTGATGAAGGAAATGGTCCGGTTGCCATAGGTGATGCAGAAATATCTGAACTTGCAAAACTTGCTGGAGCAGGTGGTTGAGAAACACTAGAGGCTTTATTCTGAGGGGCTCCAAAAGCTTGGACAGGTTCAGAGAAAAAATCAACCAAACCACCAGAATTGTAAGATCTGAAGGATGAAAGGTTGCTGTCTGTTGATCCAAGGGATGTAGTTCGCTGGGTAAGAAAGAACAAATTAATGGCGAGTAAAGTGATAGCGAAATACATGATCAACAAGCTACTGAATAAGGCCACATGCATTTTGAAGCGAAATGTAACAGAATGAATGCATAGTACTCATCAAGAAAATCCAAAAAATAATACATGATCCAATCCAAGTTAATAATTCACCACTTTAGAAAGATGGCTTTTGAAAGTTTGAACCCAATACTAAATAGATTAAAGAATCATTTATATTTTTCAGCACAAGCGAGGTCGTGCTAGATATAATACCATTTATATACCTCTATCCACCAGCTTAATCTTTTGGGATAGAAAGTTCATGATATGGTATCAAAATCTCTATGATAATGTGGTTTAGGGTTTAATTTTGTTCCACCCATTCTTCAAACTAAAAAAAAACAAATTTCAGTACAAGGGGTAGTGAGCGCGTGCACTCCCAACATTTTAAGCCCAACGGACATTTGCATGAGGGTGTATTAGATATAAAATATTCATATGCCTCTACTCAATAGCTTAAACTTTTAGAAAAGATGGTCCTGAAATATCATAAGAAAGAACATGACTTCTTAACTTTTCAATGGACCCATACTAATGAGACTGACATGAATAAACAGTGAGCCCGTCAAGAATAAATCAAGAAGACACCTTAAAGGGAAAAGCACAAACAATGAAGTTTATTAACTTGTCTAGAGCAGAATAAACTCCCTTTTAACCTTAATCCCAAATTTCCCGCCACCAAAGTTATGGGTAAAGAACAGAGATTCATATTTAGCTAATTGACTCCCAGACAAAAAGACAATTTCCAGTTGATAGTAATCAATTTATCTGAACCGATATTGTTCAATATGAAGTATATTAGACATCTATGATCTAATATCTTTTTTGTTCACAAGTTACCAAAAAGGTGAAAATGTGAATAACCCTCAGAGCACTCTAACAATAACAATATTGGCATAACCGCATCACTTTACCAGATGGAAAAAATTGAAGATTTAAGCAAGCACACATCTTTTCATCCATCATACAAGCAAAAATAAGAAAAACGGACCTGTGGACGCTGAATTCCATCTTCATCTCTCTTGACATTTATCCCCAGAGATGTATTTTGTGCAAGAGACCATACATCTTCACTTGAACGGTGACCAGAATGCTGATAGGGTGGGCTATTAGAGCCAATATCCTTATGAAAGTTGGGAGACTGAACATCAGATTTGAATTGCTCCCCACCACTAGACACATAAAAGTCGGAAATTCTTGGACCGGATCCCTCATTTGCAAATCTATCATCATATGCATGATCACTGAAGCGACCAGGACTATAGATAATACTACTCATCTTTCCTTCGTAGCGAACTTTATCTGAACCAGGCTTCCGGGTTAGTGCAGCTGCATGTTTTCCATATCGTCGATCTTCATATTGGTAATCATATGGAGGACTTTGGGAATAAGAGTGATAGGAACTGGCGCGCCGTGTATCATCTTCATGGATTCTAGTGCTCTACAGCCAGTAACAAATATGTTTAGCCTTGAACTAAAGTGAAAATAAATTCACATCACAAAGATACTAGCACAACTAATTATATCTAGTGGATTTGTTTGTAATTGTAGGATTAGGCCCCTTTAAAGTGAGGAGATTGGTAAAGGGCAAAAGTGGATTAACCACCTTAGTATGAATGACTTCCATTATATGTGGGTCCCACTAAATGATCTAAGGATAATTAACCAATCACTTTTGCACTTTATCAATCTCCTCACTTTAGAGATGTTAGATCCTAAATGCTTAATTTTAAAGCCAATTCAAAAGTTGGAGTGTTGTGCAGAGAAACAAATAATTATGTAATAATTGCCTGCATATCTCTTGGAGGCTTGTCAGAAGACTTTGTTGCAGCATATCTTCGATCCACATATATGTTCCTTATAAACTCCCTTATTTTCTCAACATTGCTTCAAAAGCAAAAACGAGATTATGTCACATGATGAGCCCTCCATATTAAGAATCAAATATGTAAATTTCATTGTAATCAAGCAGCTTAACAGACAGCAAATATATTGAACCTGCTATCTGGTAACCGCTGCCTTTGGAAGTCCCAATTTGTCAGATATATTTCCCGTGCACGCTGAAATGATATATAGTCACAAATAAATCTCATTTTGAAAAGGAAATATATGTGGCTCCAAATGCCAAAAGATAATCCAACCTATACCTGGTTACCCCCATTTTGAAGAGCATCAACTTCTTGTGATGTGAACTTTGCCATGGATACAGACTTCACCCGATGGGTAAACTCGCGACTGTGTCGCATGAAGATAAACAGGTAATTTTGAGAATCATGCATTATAACCAAATTAAACTTCATGAGGATAAATACTAAGTATGATTGCATGAACAGAGATAATTTATTGCCATTAAACTATGAAAAATGTGCATACAACATCACATAGAGTGAACAAGATATAACATATGGTTCAAGATACAAAAACAAGTCCTAAAGTCCAAATTTTATGAACTCGTGTGGGTATATGGAATTACTAACCACCAAAATCCAAAAGTTCAATGATAATAATAAAAGCAATTATTATTACTTAGGAATCCCTTATACCTATTAATATTATTGTGAAAACCTCAAACTAAAACTTTATACATGGAATCTCTTATCCATATTTAAATGCCAGTCACACTCCAAGATTTTGGACTTGGCTAAAGATGTAAATTACACACAAAAAAAAAAAAGGAACACAAAGCATAACATTTAATAAAAATGAAAAGGAACTCACTGTATTCCACTGCATGTCATGCAAATGAAGGTCCAAAAATTCGTACAAACATACTGCGGACCCTGTACAAGTAATCAAAGTATTGGTCAGTTAACTGGGAAGTATCATCATCTTATAATTCGAGAGACAAGACTTGCACAACCACTTCAATTCATCATTAGTCTAGAACCCATAGAAATAAATAATAAACAAATATAAAAAATGAGTTTAATTTCTATACACTTACAATGTAAAATACTTTTACATTGTTATCCAATTAAATCATCTCATTTACTTTTCAAATAGTGGGTGTAAGACTTAATCCGTTTTGCAGATGTGGCAATACATAATTTAATGACAGTGTAAAAAATTTTAGTAAGTGACCAGAAATTAAACTCAAATAAAATTACATAACCCTTCATTGGATGTAAATAAGAGTTTAATTTCCATTCACTGACCTGTAAAATTTTTTTTCACCATCATCCAATCATATGTTCACATTTGCAAAGTAATTAAGTCTTACACCCACTAATTGAAAAGTCATTCAAATGAGATGATGATTAGATTGGATGTCAATATACAGAAATTAACCTCTGCAATAAAAGGAAAATCAAACGATAAAATTACTTATCAAGCTAATTTCATCTAAACAGAATGCAAAACACAGAAAATTTTGAAAACTTGAAAAGGTTCAACTCAACTTCCTGACACACTATCAAACCTCCTCAGTACTTCAATTCTAACCAACCACACAACACAGAACACGCTTCCAGAATGATTCAATTTTTTAACTAACCACACAACACAGGACATCAACACATCAAAAAAAAAAAAAAAACACTGAAACAAACAAAAACACTTCAATTAACTCCAAACAACAAAAAAAAAGGGGGAAAAAAGGATTTTCTTTTTTTTGTTTTTACCAGACTGTTACAGTTAATGCATCTACGATTTGGCGGAAGCTTCATGAGACCTCTTATGATTTTCTCGTTCCTCTCTTCTTCCTTTCTGCTTGCCATTTCGGGAAGGGAAAACAAATCACAGAGGAAGAACACGATAAACCCTAGAAACTGCAATCGAAGAAATTTTCCACCAGAGAAAATGCACGGTTTTCAGCTACCGCGTAGTGAAAATTCGAGGAACTGAAAACGACGACGTTGCAGCTAACTTTTTCGGCGAAGGAAGAAGAAGAAGTGTTTGTTTGTGTAGTCTTCGGAATTTGAGAAAAACGCTGTGTGATTTTCGGGTTCACAGAAACAACCGAACAATATTAGAGGCCAATAAAAGATGCAATTATTACATTCGAAATAAATAAATAATAATTTAGCTCTTTTTTATTTATTTTATTTATTTATTTTTAATCACAGATTGATCGAATGATGGCCAACTAGTTGACTAGTTTCAACTATCCACCCAAAACAACACAGAACACAGTGGTGACTTTTTAAGTGCAACGGGAAGTGCCAACGTTTATATCTACTTCCCTTTTTTTTTTCAACTTTTTTGCTTTTTTTATTTAATTTTTTGTTTTTATGCCTTGGTAAGTCTTTTTTTGTTTTTGTTTGTGATAATTGAAAGAGGTTTAGTAAAAGTAACAAAACTGAACAGGCTATATAAAAAAAAATTAAGTTAAAGGTTTGATTTCAATGCCATGAGAATTTAATTCTTTTATTTGTATGGACTTTCAAATGTTAAAATTAAATAAATTATATTTGTTGATTTGATAATATATAATTAAATAATAAAATAAAAATAATTTATATTTTTAATTAAATTCATAATTAATTGTACAAATAAAAGTAAAATACAAAAATATCATGATCAAATATAAGGGCGCATTTTTTTTATATGAAGAATTAAGGATGTATTTGTTTCATATTATTTGGATAAAAAAGGAAAAATAACTAAAAGAATCATTTTTCATATAATCAATTTCTATTGACTTATTTTTATTATTTTTAACATTTTAATATAAATTGATATAAATAGTTTTTATGAAAAATATTTTTTAATTGAAAGTGAGTAAGAGCTAATATAAGTAGCTTTTGAGTTCTTGAGCTAGGAAAAAAAATTATTCTTTTGTAAAAATAATTTGAAAGAAACACACTTTATATCTTAGCGCAAAATTCACATTAAATAAAATTTGCTAATATGCAGCGTTCTTAATGATTTGAAAACAATATTATATAAAAAGTAATATTTTAAATCTTTGATGTAAAAATTATTTTTTTTTATTTTTTATACATATTTCTATTCTAAAATACTTAACAAGTTCTTTAAAAAGTTTTATCAATAAAATCAAAAAAAGCCTGTTAAAAGAATGATAATTTAATAATTTGGCTAATAAATACTTTAAAAGCTCTGATTAAAAACATATAAGTAATTTTTTTGAAATTTTTTAATGCATTAAAAGATTTAAAATTATTTTTAAATTAAGTACATTTAACTAGTACTTTTTATAACTACTGTAGTATCCTAAAACTAACAAAAGCCGTAATTTAAATATCAATTGTTGTTGATGAGTAAGGGGACAACGGGTTCCCGCTTTGAGGGTTCCAGCCGGGTTCCAGCAGCCAGTGACAACACACGCAGATGGGCTCAAGCTGTGTTTTCCAGAAATATTAATCAATATTACATCGTCACATTTTTATACACACATGTTCATTTGATCTTGACTTTATTTTATATGATTAATTTTGATACATTATCAATACACTAGTTATACTATTATTTAATAATATATTTCTATTTATTAAATTATTAACATAATAGGTGGTTAAATTAAATATTTTAGTTAATAGGATAATATAATTAGATGTGGATGGTTGACCGGAAAGGATTAGTTTGTTATTAAACCGAGATAAGTAAATCGAAGCCATATAACTTTACATAGATTATTATAATTAAAATTTAATTAATATTAACTCATCACACATGATTATTTAAAAATTTCACATGATTTTATATTTTAATTTTAATCATTTATATAAGATTAATAATCTAAATTTACTCATTTTACTTTTCACAATAACCACTCATGAGTCGTTCCCTAATTAGATATATGTATGTATGTATAAGTTTTTTTTTATGCTAACAATATATAAAAACATATTCTTATTTTATTTTCAAATTCAACTAACATTTTACCTGCAAATATATTACTTGCATATTTCATCTATACCATATTATAAAGGGGATTGAGATTGATAATTATTTTTAGTGTCTTCTCATTTTATTGAAATATTTTTTCAAATCCAAATATATTATTTAATAGTCTAAAAACTACCAAGTTCAAAAACCCAAAAATATTACCCGCTTCGTGAAAACCACTGCACTCACACGCACCTTCAAACCAAATCCCCACTTTTTTCACCTCTTCCCCCAAAATAAACCTCAAATAATGCTTTGAATGTAATTATTAAAATTTATCAATTATAATATTTATCACTAATTACAAAAATAAAAATTGCAGCCGATAGACACTATAGTGCCTTTTGAGTCACTAGTACATATTAAGAAAAGTTTTGAAGGATAATAAAGGGGGATAGAATGTGATGCCATAGTTAAATTTAAGCCTATTTTATTGGGGAGGTGAAGGTTATGATATATCGTATGAAGTGTGATGTATCACACAATAGATATTTGGTCACATTTATAAAGTGTGGCTAAATACATTAAAAAATATAGTGAATAAATTTAATAACATTTATAAATATAGATAAATACTTAATGTGTGCTATACTACACTTTTATATGTGTACCTTACACTTAACCTATTGGGGAGCTATTTAAAAAAAAATGGAATGGTAAGAAAGAGATATTTTGTCACTCTTTTGCTATTTAAAATTCGCAAAATTTGTCTATCAAGTGACAGATAAGGAAAAAGTGTCCTCCACTTTTCCCATTAAACCAGTAAAGCATCAAAACTTGAAAATTAAAAAATCTAGTCCACTTCACTCGTCATTTGTTCATTTCATTCCTTTATGAATTATGAACCACTTCCGGGTAGAGTGAAACTTGAAGTATTATTATGTCTTTAAGTGAAAAATAAAATAATAATTAAAAAAGGTGTGTGGTTAAACCTCTTAAGAAAGTAATCTATATTCGGTGACAAGCCGAGTAACAACTTGAGGCCAATCTCTAGTGCTATCGTATCATATTTTCAAGCTAATGCAGTGCTCGTGTGATGCAAGGGACTGCTTGTCTACTTGTCAAAAAAAATTTATATACTAAAACATATTTAATATTTTCAAAATCATTTGAAATTCAAGGGGCGTGAGATGAAGAAATATTTTTCGTAATACATATTTATATATCAAATCAATAGTTTATATAATTTCAAAATATTTTAGTATATAAAAATATATGTGTATAACATAGGTATTTGTGTGTATATGTAAATATAGTTAGCTTAATTGAGATATAAATTACTAGATTTTAAATAGAAATTAAATAATTTTAAAAAAAGTTAAATAAAGAAAAAAAAGACTCATTTTTTTCTAAACCTTTCCTCTCGTGTCATACATGGATATCATTCTTTTCCCACCCTTTTTTATTACCTGAAAAAAGCAAAATGATTTAAAGTTCATATTAAATAGAATTAAATAAAATAAAAAAATCACAGGACAAAATGAATGAATTCATAAACACAACTCATTCAAGTTAAATATTTTCAAAAGACTTGAGAAAAGGTAAAATAATAATAAAAAGTGAGAATCATGCTACATTAGTGTGAATGTTCAACAACTTGGACAAAATAAAGCGTGATTAAGTTCCGATGAACACTAAGAACTAATTACACTTTCTGTCTTGCAAGCTTGTAAGATGAGATTGCAATGGTCATGTGGGGTTAAACCTTGAGCCATTCAAGCTATTTCAATTTTCTCCCCATTTCTTTTTTAATAGTCGCAGTCAATAGCCAAAGATGAAATCACAAAGACATAGACTTCACTCAAAACTAATAAAAAAATAAAACACCTATTTGCTTAGGAGGAATCACAAATCATTCTCAACAAAGATGACACCTTACAACAAAGAAAAGATAATAAAAGTAAAGAATAGTACTCTCAAAGTCAAATGAATTCACTACAAAAGAAGGCAAAACCTCATTGTTCTAATAACTCAAAATGAAAAGACAATTAGCCTTGGTATGAGATACGAAATTGTAAAGAGTCCAAAGCACACACTTGCTCTAATCTTTATTCCACAATATTTGAAAATCTTGACAGCTTCTAGAAATACATAACTTGCATCATGAAGGGCAGGGATATTGAAGTCAATTCTGCAACTGTAAACGGGACATTTGTAAGTCATCTCTCTTACTTGATAAATCACTCAGCCTTAAGTAATGAGGAAAAAATGCTCTATATCACAAAAGAAAAGGAACATCTGTGCACCATTAGTTAGTTCTTTTACCTCACCGAAAGAAAAAAAGTTCTATTACAATTTATGAGTATCTATAGACTCCAATTCAACATATAGTTAATTATCAAGTATTTACATGTAGTTTACAGACTTTGATGTTATCAAGTATTTACATATAGTTTACAAATTTTGAGTTATCAAGTATTAACACGTTTACAAACTCCAATTCGACACATATATTTTGATTCGAAAAAAAAAGTAGACATATAGATTCATTGACAGATTGCTTTAATATCTTTATCTGTAAATTTAGTTGTTTTAGACTCACATCTTACTAATAGTGGAAC
The DNA here is from genome assembly GCA_031216105.1 of Dalbergia cultrata. Classification (NCBI taxonomy): domain Eukaryota; kingdom Viridiplantae; phylum Streptophyta; class Magnoliopsida; order Fabales; family Fabaceae; genus Dalbergia; species Dalbergia cultrata. The sequence continues at coordinate 18,735,915 of CM062353.1, read as the reverse complement.
TATAAGAGCCTAACACACACTTCTAAGTTATTTCAATCCTCATTATGTTGAGCTATATAAATTTCGGTTTGAGCTACCGAAAACATAATTTAAGACTACATGATTAAATCTAGATAAGAATTTTGACTATAATGGAACTATGTTAGAATAGGAAACCACTAAAACAAATCAAACATAATGACACTTAGGATGAAACCTATTAATAGAGAAAGAATAACATTTGCTAAGAAAGATGACAACATATCAAAAAATTGCAATGGAGGAATCCAATCTTCAATGCGCAGACCAAGTTGATTGCCATAGGAGGAATCGCTATTTAGATATGGGAATCAAATTATTGAGCCAAGTACCTTATGAACCACATCAGATTAGGGATAAGACCAAGTTTTCTAGTCTATATCAGTTTTATTCTCTATCTTGTCCTTAATAAATTGTATGTTAACAATTATAGATAAAGCTTTAAAAAAAATTTCAGAATGCAATAATGTTGTTCTTGCCTTGAGATAGAAGTCCAGAGTCCTCAAAAGATTCAAAATACTATAGACAATACAACATCACTACATCAATAACAAAAGCACAAATAACATGTAATACACAACAACATACGTTCAAAACTAAACCACATTTAAATAAAATTAAAATAGCATTCTTTGTAAAATCCCAAAGCGAGTGGGATATGATATATGATATATTGATTAAAAAGGATAGCACACAAGAATATTTCAAATCAAACAGGCAAAGCAACAGGTAATAGAAGCAAATTAGAACATGGTTTCTTAAGTATGAAAATAAGAAGTACAAAAGAAGTCTGGAAGAAGATGGGCTAGGAAGTATGTCCATCTCAGTATAAAAGGAAGAAAGAACCATTCTTGGGTGATGCTGGAACCGTTCTTGGGTAGTACAATGGGCATGTGAGAAATAAATAATTAATATAATTAAAGATAGATTGTGATTAGTGTATGAAGTATCTGATTGAAATTTGAAATTTAAATTCAGATAAGAAATAATGAGAGAATACTAATTAGAGAGCTTTGGTAATGTAAATAGCATAATAATTATTTCTCATAAATGACAAAAAATCAAATCTGCTGATTGTAGAAGTGCACCCATTTCATATAAAATATATTAAATTTCTTCTGGGAAATATGAAATAAATAAAATTTGATTGGTTTTGGTGGGTTTTCGATATTAATTGCGTAGAGTTCTAAAGTTCTGCAACGGTGCATCAATTTGTTATTTTTTGTTGGTTCAATATTTTGTTTTGATAGAGAGTAATTTTACTCTTATGAGAAATAGGTGAGAGCCAGATTGTAATTATTTTTCTGCCGTCTTTTATTATCCATTTTGAAGTCATTAATCAATAAGTATTAATTATTTTTTGTATTTGTGATTATTAACTAGAGGAAAATAATAGTGGCCATGACGCTTGGTAAAAATATTTTGGTGAGAAAAATCTCTATCATTACTTGACAAATGGCATTGTCCTTTAGTAGGACTAACTAACTTCTATTTTTTTCAATAATTATTGAAGTACTCGACATTCGCAAAGGCAAGTGGGGAAAAGGTACAGTAAGAAAAATAGAAAAATAACACACAAATATATAACCATTATACTAGCACCTAACCACACTAATTTGCCACCAATAATCTTGTCCGAAATTCCCCACTCAATCAAAAGAAACTCTAGGATCACTTATATCATTCCACAGCCCCTAATGTTGATCACGCATATATCAAACTCCAGAAAGTTTCCATGGGTCCTCTTTGGTATTGCCATCAAGAATATATAGAGAACTTCTACAAAAATCATCTACACAACTGTGATATGTAGTGGTGTACACCACTCTTTTCAATTTAACTTAATCTTTTGCAACAACTTATCCATGCTAACTACACCTTTGTCAAAGATAATTTTGTTCCTTCCATTCAAATAGACCATAGAACATAAAAAACCCCACCTCTTTCTTGTAAGACCCTTGTATGGAAAATCAAGTCAAATATCTAAGAATTCTTGAAGTTGGAAAGACATTTGTAACGCTTGGAGCTAACGAGGGCAGAGAGTGATCACTGGTGTAAGAAGGCATGGACAAGGAGCAGCTCTTGGCAGACTTCTAAGTGAAGGAGTACATGAATAAAATGATTAAACATCATAGTGAGAGGGATCGTGAGACTGTGTAGGTATAAGACTATACAGTTAAGGATGACTTATATATATTGATTGGTATTATTTATATCAACAAGATATATTTTTTTTTCAATGACCCATCACTAAAGAACTCCACAGTTAAGCGCGTTTGACTTTGAGAAATTTTGGACTAAGTGGCCTCCTGATAAGTTTTCCCAGAAAGCATGTGAGTGAGAACAAAGTACGCTGAAAAGACCCATATTAGTTTATGGGAACAGTTATCAATTCCTAAAGCAGTATGGGATGTTACAATATTCACATTATTTATAAAGTTAATTGTTCAAATAATAACAATAATAATAATAATTTGCATGATTAATAAAATTCATACTTAATTTTAATCATTAATAGCTTCTTAATTAATATTTAATAATTATATATAAAAATAATATATAACAAATGATATTTATAATACGTGTTAAATCTATATAATATCTAATATTTTCAAATAAATATCATTATAATTCATTGAAGTATAGAAAATATTTTCAAATTCATAATGTTCAGGGCTTTAGTTAACTATAAATTATTTTCAAAATCTTCACTATTATTTGATAATTAACAAGTATCTATTCATCTGCATTCAAATTTTCATGAAACTGATATATATATATATATAGTAATAATTAAATCTTTAGAGTATATTTACAATATCTAATCAAAAGAAAGAACCAATCTCAAATTATATTGATACGATACATATTATGTATTCTATGATCATAATTAATATTTACACCATAACCCTTATTTTGTGAATAAAATAAGGTTAAATCAAACTAATAATATTATATGCCATTATATCTCACATGGAAGTAGAACTTTGAAATTTATATATAATGAAATGTCAAAAGGTTACTGAAGCAAAGGTAGAGAAGATTTATAGAAGATGTGCCTCTTATGTGTAAAACCAATGGAATACTAATGAGTTATAATATATGAGTACAATGCAGAAATTGCAGAAAATGTGTTTATGGGGTTTTTCTTAGTATATAAGTAAAGTAAGAATTCAACAGTAAGGGAAACAGCTGAGAATTCAACAGTAAGGGAAATAGCTGAAGGAAATAAGATGAGTTAATGACCAAGCATCTCCACCATACGGCTTTGACACCTAAATCATGGAGTAAATGTCTCCATTGCACAAGCTTCAACACCTGATAACAAATAGCACAATAACTCAGAATAATAGAAGGTTAAGAAGAAAAAGAAGTAAAGGAAAGGAGCTAGAAGGAGTCAATACCACATGAATGCAAAATCACAAAGTCCTTCCGAGGTGGCTATTTGGCCTCTTTGCTCTGTTGCTACACTTAATTCTCGCCATACCCAGATCAACTGCCAGATGTTCGTTGTAGATGGATCAAGTATGCCATACTCGAAGCTAACATTTTGTGTAGAAAGATATATGCAAAAATAAAACAAATTACACTTTAAAACGAGAGAAAGAGTGTCAACATTTGATCATAATTCATGAATGATGCAAATATGATCTTGTGACTTATTACGTATGAAGAGAAAAAGATAGCTACTTCCATAAAACCCATAACTACTATGTTATGTTCTCACATTTGTGATAATTCAGAACCCTATCCATGATAAATCTATTCATTATATACATCCCAAACAATTCATTATATAAATCTCATACTTCTTCATGTACCAAAGTTCAAAGCAATAGCTTTCTTGTTGTTTTGCTTTTTCCACCCCACCCTTTCCTACTGCAAGTACTTTACAAGTAAGAATGCACCACATAGTGGTTTCCAAGTATATTGTAGATGACAAACAAAATAAATATGAATCTTCTTTACCGGACATACACAACAGTTAAAATTATTTTCATAACACCATTAGGTAACTCTGAACTCTATGTTTATTGAAAGAGCAAGTTTCACTAAGAGGCAGGCACGTGGTGTACATTTGTGTGAAGCTAAGAAGTAAGCACGTGGTACATGGTGTACACATCATACAAGCAAAACAAAGTATTATGGCCTAATTTATGTTTATTACGGTTTACAAAATTGCTTCCCAAAGCTAAGGGGAAAAAAAAAGGTCCAGGGTTCATCATTGTATTTAATTTGGTTGTTTCGTGAATGATGACTCATGACAACCCTGCCGTTGGGAAGAGAAATGGGGGTACTGTTGGGATGAGTGTAATATCACTTCAAATTAATATCTATGTTAACCTTGGTTGCAATTTTCTCTTTATGTATTGGTTGAAAAAGCAGTTTGTAATAACAATATTTGTATGGAACTAAACAAGCAATTTTCAATCACCATTACTTTTAAGTAATGCTAAGACTTAATTGTGGCTATCCACTAAAAAGAGTACAGGAAGGGAAAAATGTACAATTAGGATTATTATGTAGTATTTGTCTTTGTCTTTCAAATCCAATCTGACTCCTTTCCACAAGCACTTCAGGCATTGGCCCTTCAACTAATAGATATATGACATAATTTAGAAGCTACTTGACTAATTTTTTTCTTGCATGTGGCATCAATGAAATCAAACCAACAAAAATTTCAAATACAATACTTTATTTGAAGAGATACAATTATCTCTCACAATAATGCCCTATCTCTTACAATAATGCCCCTTCACTTAATTTGAGTTAGCTTATTTTATTCTGCAGTTTACACTAAAATAAGAAACAGAATTATTTTTGTAAGATATCTTAGTTATCTTGAATTGAAAAACTAAAAAAGATAACCTGAGAAAACTTCAATGTTAGACTTCATTAGCATTATACAATCTCTCAATTTCCAATGCAACATCTAATAATCAAAGCTGGCAAATAATAAACTACAAGAAAACAATGGCATGAACAGAATCCATTTATCTCTAAAGGAAGTTTCACAAGGTATATCAACTTAGGCAGTGATAAAATTTCAGATTTCAATGAAAGTGCATATCATTCTGATCATATCATTATAGTAACAGCTCTACAGATGAATGCTCCTAGTGTGATCTTGAAAAAGGATTCTTATGGTGCTTTAATTTGTTGTTCTAGAAATCTAAAAGAAAGGCAGCCGGTTATTGGTGAATAAAAGTAGTAAAAGACTAATTCAAATTGATATAAGTTCCATTCACAAGGGGTTCCTGTAGCAATAGCACTCAATGTCTACAGGAAAATGGAAATAACATTAAGAAGCACAGAACTTTCAAAACTTAAAAATCACATGGTTAAAATTAAAACATGTCTAAAAGTCCTTGATGAATAAATATAGAAGAGTACAGAGGAAGTGGATAGGAAGTATTAAGATGGTAAACCATACCGGTATCAGTTCATAAAAACGAGAAGTGATCCATGAGCTATGAATGAAAGAAGAGAGAATAAGTCATTAAGCTAATGTGGTATTGTTATGATGCACTTTGATGTAACAAAAATTGAATTAGATAGCAGCAAAATTACCAAACAATTATAAATCTTGGGTCATTGATATCCTATAAGCATGTTGAAAATTATTCTAAGGAAGTTTAGCCTACCAATTTATAGCAATATATTAACAGATATTGTATTTGGAGAAACTATCAAGTTAAAAGTATCTGTCAGTGTAAACGGCAAAAATCAATTTCTAGATATCTACATAGCTACAAAAGGTGATAGTAAGCTTTGAGATAATAGAAGTAAAGAATGGAACGCAAGAGTCTATTCATCATGTTGCTTTTAAGTAGATAATTGGACAGACCTAAATCTTGAGGTTTCATTAACAATGATAGATCAGATTACCATTTTTAATATCTACCTACATGGCTAAAGGCTACCTCAAACCATTTGTTTACAATTGGAGTTTTGACTCAATATGGGTTTCCCCAAACACTAAACCAAGTGCTTGATATATATACTTTACTGTTGAGTTTGTAGTCTAATTTGGATAAATAAAGTCCTAATCAAAGCAATGAAACTTCAATTTAGTGAAACCGTAACAAAAACGACATTTGTGTGAATTCTTATTAAGCTACTTAGAGTACATACTTAGCCAAATAAATAAGCTCTACACAGCCTTTGTGTCACAACATATTCTTGAGCTACATCATTCTAATTTCATAAAACTAAAGAAGACAATTGCCTTTCAGTTGCACATATCTAGTTAACAATGAATAAATCCTCACTTTTTCAAATTTCATAACCATGCCCAAGATTCATTCCTGCAGTTAGAATTTAAATGCTTAGAGTGAGATAAAAGAATTACTGTGATAAAACTAGATCCAAAAGCTTAGAGAGAGAGATTATTGTTATAAAGCCAAGTAGTATTACTAAATTATAGATCTATCCTAATTACCCGTGACAACACCTATAAAACAAAAACTAATTGGATAGTACTTTTTGGCTTTGTTTCTTCACTCAGAAAACTAGGATATTTAACCATTATTCACACCTCATACTTATCAGCATTGAACTCTTTTAACATACTTTCTAAGACAGGTAAAGAAAAGGCTCTGGATTGAACTCCAGCCACCATTTTATGGTTCATTTCAACATTTTCACAGCCATTTTAGTATTATGTTCTTGTGCATTGAGAATACTTAGCATTGATGTATCCAAGCACAAATCCGAGAACTTATGGATAACTGGACTAGAGCTGTTTCTAAAAAAAAATAGTTTCTTCTGTCAAATGCCCTTTTGTAATTGCCATTAAAATATAGCCCTTTAATCCAGAAACAAAGTGTCGTATATAAAATAGCTAAGCATACTGATTGGATACTCTTTCATTTGAAATCTTGCCCCCACGCTCTGGTGTTTTCCAACAAAGCTGGGAACTTATTGGCATTTAGAGTATTGGACCAACCAATGATCTTTCTCATGTGGGAAGGAAATAAAAAAGGAAAAAAAACATTTTGCCACCACAAATTTCCTCCATGAAATGCTGCTATCACAAGCCTTAAATAACCGTTCAACTGCGGAGTAGTTCAAAGAAAAACTAAGAATCCCTACCACTTGATGGGTTATCTAAAAAAATAATGAGCATTAGCTAATAAACTTTTGGATGGAAGAATGTGGCAGAGACAACAAGCATGCCCAACAACAAGACGAAGGAAATTTATCATGTAATGCTCATAAAATAGAGACAACACACTCGACCCTTGACGAAAAAATTCATTCAATCAGAAGTTCGATTGTGCCAACATGAAGGGGTAAAAATTATTGTGGTGATAAATTACAACAAACATGACATTCAAGAAAAGTGAGAAACAAATAACGCTAGGAATTTAAGAGAATTAATTATATGCGGGTGTTAGTGATGAGTGTGAGATGCTCAAATTCAATGAGAAAAAAAGGGGGAAAGTAGCATACATTAGATTACTTAGCTCTGCTTCGTAATAATTATTGTCGTTGTATCTCTTGTATCGCCTCATTCACATCTTCCTCTGTATCTACTTCTGTACCTTCCACAGAGAAATTCTTTAGTCGTGGTGTGTATAGGGTTCCAGAACAGAAGGACTTCATCTCAGGGCATCCTTCAACAGTTATATATTTACACGATGGCAGCTCAAAATGGAAAGAGGTTGGGCAGAAACAATTAAGCTTGGGTAGCGTTGAAAGATGGATAAGCTGCAAAAATGGGAATATGATCTTGGCCCCTTTTGGTATGGAATCATTAGGATTGTTGTCTGGGATGATCTTTTCCATCTTATTGCATTTGCTCACTTCAAGTTCATACAGATATGGAAGGCTTTTGGCTACGGAAGCATCAGGAAACACAAATTTCAAATCATGGCATTCCTTGATGATTAGCCGTCTCAAATTCTGAAAGCCAGACATCGAGCCAGGATTTCCCCAAATGTGCTTTAGTTTCGGCAGTGAATGCAATTCCAACAGCCACAATTCCATCCCTTCATAGTCATTTGGTTCGAATATCTCTTCGAGGCACCCACACTGTTCTACTCGGAGATAACCCAAATGTTGGAATAAGTGCATCATGTTGGATGGGACACAACTCAATAGCTTGTGACAGCTCTCAAGTTCAAGGTCTGTTACCCTTGTGATGTAGGCCAGTAGGTGTTGATATTGATGTTGCTCAATACATCTAAACGTCTCTAGTTTTTGCAACTCCACCTGCACGTGAACATCACCAACATCAACATGTATGCCCTCTATCTAAATTCAGAGTCCAGTTAAAAAAAAAAAATTCAGAGTCAATATATATATATATATATATATATATATAGAGAGAGAGAGAGAGAGGATCAAGTTTAGGTTACATATGTGTAACTTTAAATAATTATTGTTACATAATTAAATAATTTTTTTATAAAATTTATTATTAGATTAGAAGCTTGTATCATATAGATTATCATGTTTATAAAAATTTTAATTAATTTAAAATTGTTTGACATAGTTTTTATGTACATCAAAATTAACGTAACATACATTCTTAAAATGAACAAAAATAAGAATTATATGATTAGATTGCCATTGATGTTTAATTTTTGTGAAATTTGGAATAAATGATCTTTATGATAGGTAATTATAATTTAATGATTGAATTGATAAAAAAAATTGTTTCATAGAATTTTATAAATGTGTAATTTTACTTAAAATTATTTCACCTCTTAATTAAAATTAAAAGCAAATTATTCCTGGTAAAAAATAAAGTTGGGAAGAACCTTCTCCGTGAGGCAAATTCCAACTTACCTCTCTACTTTTCGTGAGCTTTCAGCCTCGTTTGTTTGGTTAAATTTGTATAAAGAAAAACCCAACATTGGTGTTTTAATTAAGTACATTTGTTCTATTTGAAGTAATTCATCATCAACAACCAATATATATATATATATATATATATATATATAACTATTGGAAGTATAAAAATTTTATAAATATAAATTAATGAAAACTAATTAACTAAAAGTAATTTTAATAAAATTTAGATTAGCTTACTTGAGTTTAATAAAAAAAAATAAAATAAGATAATATTATTAAACAAATAGGTATTGTTTCAATAAAAATTATATTGTTTTAAAAATAAGAACTCACTTTTTATTGTTTAGACATTAATTCTAACACGTTTGTAGTGTAATGTACCATCCAATCAAATATTTCTATTGAAAAGACTTTTACGATAATTAGTGATAAGTCAAACACTTTAGTTGATATGACAATAGATGTTGAATGTCAATGTAATTTTTTACATAATAATGGTGTATAAAAATCAAATATTATTTCTTAACAAGTAATCTGAAGCCATAAACAATTATTTTCTGCAATTTATAATTTGGCATTGAGATGTAAGCCATTAACAAAATTATTACCTTTATATTTATCTATTGCAATATTCTATATTGATTAATAAGTTCTTTATCATTAATTACTTTATTTTTAGTTAATATATTAATTTTATTCAATGACATATTAATTATCAGCTTTATAATTTTTCAAGTTTATAGATAAACTTATATTTTTCCAGAATCCACGTGGTAAAATTATATTTTTAGAATCTATAATTAATTTGCTCATGGTAGATGATTAGTTTGTTTTATCGCAGATAAGCTCAGGATAGTTTTTAAAAGTTTATAGTGTTCTTGCTTTTAGATATATTGTACTAAATTACACTTTTTGTTTATCATAATGATTAAAATAAGGGATGATTAGTTTGTTGTATCACCAGGAAATTCAGGTTGATTTTTAAAAGAGTATAATATTTCAGTTTGATTATTTAAATGTTTTAAAAAACTAACTCATTTTAAAAAGAGTTTAATTTTAATACACCGTCAGCATAAAATATTATCATTCAATTGTATTATATCACATCAATAAAAATAGTTAATTCTCTCTTCTATGTCGTGACCGAAAAAAAAAAAAATTTTGAGTGAGGTGCATGGTGCACCTTAAGTGGTGTGAATCACCCTAGCCCACCCTCTCTCTTTATTTTCCCTTCCCTTCCCTTGCCGGAACGTGAATTCTGCTTCCCTCATTTTCTCTTTTTCCTTCCCCGTAGCTCTTTCCCTCTCCTCTTCACGTTTGCTTCCTTCTCACTTTCTCCATTTTTTTTTTCTCTTCATCTCCTTTACTTTGTTCTTCAAGAAACATCACCACCTCCATCATCATCAACTCCCCTCATCCTCTTCATCACTTTCTCTCTCTCTCCCTCTCCTCAAATTCACTTTCTCTCTCTAAACTCCATTAGAGAGTTGAATATTTTAGAAGTTTTGGAAGTGATTTTCTTCACCAATTATACTCTCCAAGTGGTAAGTAAGCTTCTATCATACTCCATTTTAATTATTGAAATTTCTAAATTTTTAGGATTAATTTAGGTTTTTAGAACCCTTGAATTTGGGGTTTTTAGTGAATTAGCGTAAATTGATGTTAATTGATAGTGTAGTTAGCTCACAAATATTCATATTGTCTTATTCCTAGAGCGATAGAGCAATCGGACAACAACACTTGCGTTGGTGACATTAAAGGCGTTGATCTTCGGTTCTTTGAACCAGTATTTGTGAGTAGATAGTGTATCTGTAGGTTACTTTATACATGATAAACAATATAAAATTATATGAAGAGCTAAAAGTATATTGACATAGTAGAAAATAATTATTTAGTGAAAATGAGGCTTTATGTTTAAAATGAAAAATCTGTATTTGGATGCCATAATATGATTATTATGCTTATTTAAATACTTTTAGTTGAATTGCAACAAATTTTATATTTTTAGAGCATATTATGTTAATTACTAAAATTGAGTTATTTTATGTCTATTATGCATATTATACATGAGGATGGTTTTTATGTTGTAAAATATCGTAGAAGTGGAATATGCATGATTTAGAGTAATTTGGGGAAATTCCATAGTTAGAACACAGTAGTTAAGCAATGGGGACGTTAGCCTCGGTGCACCGTGAGAAATCCCAGTTAGCAGGAGTGGTGCTAACCCACACATAGTCTGCAGCTATGTCTGGACTTGTATATGGCTACGGGCCAACTCCAGTTAGCAGGTGAGGTGCTAACCCGCACATGACTTTTGTCGTGTCTGGACTTGTATATGGCTACGGGCCAACTCCAGTTAACAGGTGTGGTGCTAACCCGCACATGACCTTGAGTCATGTCTGGACTTGTTATTGTTCTACTTAGGATAATCTCCCCATTATACTTGGAATTATGTGATTATGTAAAGTTATGTTTTCAAGATATCTCATGTTATAGCTATATATATGTGTTCTATGAGTACATGTACATTATTATGTTTATATTGTTTTATGATTATATTTAGTAAACTACGGATATCCTATCTCTCGCTGAGTTGCAAAACTCACCCTGTTGTTATCCATTTTTTCGAATACAGTCTTTGGTCTTGGTTTTAGTTCTATTCCTCCCATTTCGACCATAAGTGCGTTTCAAGTTGGTGAGCCTTCTTGAGAAGGCCTTTATGTTAGAGCTTTATGTTGTCTAGTCTATTAGTTGCTCCATATGTCACAGGCAGGGTTCTCGGACTTATACTATGATATGATTGAGAATTTATGACTTAGCCATATAGATTATGTTATGTAAATGATTTGTAAACTTAAATTGATATTATGTTTTGAACTACGTTAAATGTTGTTATATACTGGAAGGGCGCATTCTGAGAATGCTTGATGCCCATTTGCTGGAATTTTAATTGAAAATGTTCCAGGTTATATTGTATTTGGGGAATGTCCGAAAAACAGAGGAGACTCTGTCCGTTTTTCTATAAAATATTGTGTGTTAAGGCTGGCTAGGGAAAATGTTCTCTATACGCCGGTCATGGCCTAGGTTGGGTCGTGACATTCTACTACTTTAAAAGTTATGCAAAAAAAAAGGATTTGATTTGATGATACTAAAAATGTTTTAGATTATTAATACATACAAATTAAATCATTTTTAAAATGTTTCAGTTTGTACTATTAAAAGTAAAAAATTTCACATAAAAATTCTTAAATTCTGTACACAATTTTACAACTTTTCAATTCTCTTTAACAAACTATTTAATGGTATTAAGAAATGGTGAAATATTTTGATGTAAGAAATTTATTTCAGTTTTATAATCAACAAAATAATATATTTTGATATAGAAACAAAATAACATATGCATTATTTTAAAGAAAAGCGTAAAATACACTTATCACCCTTGAGGTATCAAGAAATGACACTTCACTCCATTTATTTGAAAACATATACTCCATCTTATTTCACTAAGATTGTGTTTGGTTCATTCTCTTTTATGATTTTTTTTATAAAATATACACTAAATAATAAAAGTATTTATAAATAAGTAATAATTAGTTTAATTTTTATACATTGATAGTAAAAAATAAAATATTAGTAGATAACTTTTTAACAAATATGACACCTTCTTGAATTTTTATTAGCTCATGGTTAAAACTATTTTATACTGTCAGTGCATAGAAACTAAATTCATATATAATATTAAAAATTATGTTAAGAGTTAAAAATAACTGTTTTAATTAAAAAATTAGTAATAATAATTTTATAAAGAAGACTTAAAAATTAAATAAATATTCAGAGTAATATTAAAATATATGAATAAATAATAATAATTTTTTAAAAATAAATGATGCATGATAAATAATATTAGTAATAAATGATATTAATATAAAATATGATCATATGAATGAGATTCAAAATATTAAAAATAATTAATATAAATTAATAATTTAATTATCATAATTAATAATTAATTATCTAGTATAATCTGACCCTAAACTTTTATTAGTTTGCAATGTAAAATTGACTTTACACTATCAATTAATGAATATTCAAAAAAATTTCAAACCACGCTACCATAGTGAGCAGATTACCTAGTATGATTTGAGATTTTTTTATAAATTTCTAGTGATTGATATTTTTTTCAATTATTATTTTATAATTTAAATTTGATGTACTAATATTATAAATGAGTTTATATAATTTATTGAAGCATATATTGTCACATAGTCAAATTGATTTACTCCTATATCTACTATTTAAAAAGTTATTTAAATGGAATGATTAATTGGATAACAATTCTAAAACCTTTTATATTGTCAATTTATTAAAATTAAATTCATATTTTTTGATAATTTTATGTTTGTAATAGTTTATTTTCGTTTAGTATCAAATATAAAAGTAATATATATCATTTTTTTCTTATAATATTTTCAACTTCTACATTTTTCACTCATAACATGTGTAATAAACATAGAAAATATATCAAAGTAATATAATTGAAGAATCATTTATAGACAAATTTAAAAAAATGATAATTAAATATTGATTTTTAATAATTATCTAAAATTTTTATTTTTATTTTTATTATTTATAATCATATTTTCTATGAAATGTTATATTATTTGTCATGTATTATAATTTATAAACTTAGACAATATATTTTATTATTTTATGTGTTTTCATATTATTTTAAATATTTATTTACTTGTCATTTTCTATTTATTTAAAATAATTATTTAATTCTAAATTTTAAAATTATGTATCATTTTAATATATAAAATATGATTATGATAGATAAGTTTGTTTAATACATTATAGGTATCAAACAATAAGAAATCAGAGTATAGAAATTAAATTTATTATTTATTCTATAAGTATTCTTATTCTGTAATATATAACTTATAAAAATCAAATCATGAAAGAGAATGCGCCAAACATATCCTTAATGAAATTGGGTGGAGTGTAGGGTTTTTCAAACAAACGAGATGAAATGTCATTTCGTAATACCTCAATAAGGTAAGTGTATTTTATCCTAAAAAAAAATGTTAAAATAATAATGAAAAAAATGATGAGAAGTAATAAAATGTCAAATAAAAAAAATAAGGAATGCAAAATAAATCCATGAAATCACACAGAGGCAACAACTAGTTGATGAACTAATTAATTCCATTTACACATTAACTATCTCGTGTGCGTACCTTGTGTTTCTTTGAATTTTGAATATAGTGTATTGCCAAATTAATGTCTCCCATTGTGCGCACCCGATCCCAATCATATTCTACTTGAAACAAGTTTGGTGTGGTTACAGTTACATTTGCATTGGGAAAGGTTGCGACTTGTGTGCGGTCTTCAACACAATCAGATGATGAGAGCATCAGCTCATTGTCATATGCTCCTCCACAAAAACACTTGACCCTAGGCACATTAAACAAGTACAATTCTTGTAACTGTGGAAGTGAGATCTGAAGCTGTTGCTTGTTATTGATTTCCTTGTCCTCTTCCTCTTCATCGCATAATGGGATATCATACCCATAATATCTTCTTGAATAGACGTATTCCAGCTTCGGCAATCCAAAAAGATCCAAACTCTCCAATTTGGGAAATAAAATCTCGACCTTACTGCCTCCATCATCCATATTCTCATCTCCCATTGTAACTATCTCCTCCATTATCTCACAATTGACAACAATTAAATATTTAAGCCGAATAAGGCTTCTAGCCATGGAATGAGAGAGCAGACTCTTCAAACTATGGCATCCTTCAATGTAAATTGATTCCAGCTTGTTAAAGCTGTCGACCCTCATGATATTGGGCTCCCAAATCTGCCTTAGTCTTGGCAAGTTACTCAATACCATCACTTTCATCTCATAATGTGCAGTTACATTTCCTTTCTCTGCATCTATTCCTCCTCCTGATGCAAAAACCTTTGCTAGTGAATCACAACGGTGTATGCTGAGGTGCCTCGCATGTTGAAGAATGTGTATCTCAATGAAGGGAGCAAGACTAGAAAGCTTGGGACATCCCTTGAAATTCATTTCCTCAATCTCTGTGTCCTCTGCATTGCAGGCCGGAAAATCATAATTATTACCTCCTATACAAAAACATTCCAGTTCGGGCAAATTGGTAAGATCCAACTTCTTCAACTTAGGAAATATAGTCTCAACTTTAATGCCTCTGTCCCTATTCTCATATTCCTTTGTAACTATCCCTTCCATCATCTTGCAATCTTCAATCCATAGTACTTTGAGCTGCATAAGACTTTTGGCCATGGAATAAGACATCAAACTCTTTAGACAATGGCAACTTTTAATAATAATTGATTCTAACTTGTTAAAGCTTACAAGCCTTGTAATATTGGATCCCCAAATATGCCTTAGTTGTGGTATCCCTTTTAATTCCATGCTTTGCAACTCATAAGTGATCACGTCCCCTTCTTTCACATCCACTCCTCCTTTGGATTCAAACACCTCAATTAATGAATTACATTCTGCTACTTTGAGTTCCCTCACATTTTGAAGCATGTCTATCTCATTGAATGGAACAATCACCGATACCTCATGACACTCATTGTAGCTCAGCTTCTTTGATCCTTGTGATGCCACCTGCAAAATGGTCATTAATCAATCTCATAAAACTATTTTCTTTTACTTCAAAACTGACTATTTAGAGATAAACATTAAGTTATTAGAAGTATTTTAATTGGTCAGCTGTAGTTGGAAATGCAATTGAATCATTAACGAAACTCAATGAAATCATGCACGAACATATCTTATTTGGTTATAATTATTAAATATAAAATAATGGAAGCAAATTAAGCTCTAAATATGAAATTGTAAAGGAACATGGAATTTTTAATTCATGCGTAGTTGGGGGTTTTAAGATGATACTTACAAAGACTTTAAATTTTTTTATAATAGTATTGAAGTCTTTCTTATATGGTCCTATGTCCATCTCAAAATCCTTCAGCTTAGATATTTTCAAAGACCCTTGAGAAAACATTTCCATATTGGAGCAACCTTTTATTTCCACTTTTTGCAATGACGGAAAATCAAAATCATGGCAACCTTGGCTAAAGGCCTTGAGATTGGAAAGGTCTTGAAGAAGTAGATGCAGCAATTTAGGACACACAATCTTATTTGCAGTTGCTTCTATTTCTTCTTGAAACACAATTTCTTCTACATTTTTGCAATCTTGTAAGTGTAACTCCTCAAGACACTTAAGACTTTTGAAGGATGACAGAGAGAACAAGATGCGAATTTTGTTACAACCTTTTAGGAGCAATGATCTTAAACTTGGAAACAAGAACACATCTATAAGTGGGTCAAGTTTTATTTGTCTTTGATCTCCCTCACATGCACCCTGCAACATTTAGAGAATCATTTTCCATACGTAGCAATTGGTTATTTAACTATCAACCTATCCCCTCCCCCTCCCACCCCATCCTTTTTTTTTTTTTTTTGCTATACATATCATTCATTTGACTAAAATAAGAAAAATAACAATTGCTGAAGTTGTCTTTAGTTGTAATTTATACATCAAGCTCTTTGTATACCATATTTTTCCATTAAAAAATGAAAGCACAAATTATTATAAAACTATCCAGTGAATTAATTTATATTTTTTTAATAGAACTTTATTATCACTTTAATTCTATTAATATTTAATAGCCAACTTTCAATCTATAGTTGTGAAAGAAAAATGAAATTAAAAGATAAAAGTGACAAATAATTTAGTCACCCACCCTATCCTCATGTTCATCGAAGGATGCACAGGCTGCAAAATAGCAAAACCTTGAAAGATTTGGTAGGTTCTTCAAGTCAAGAGTCTGTAGTTCAGCAAAATAGTTCATCGTCTCCGTTTCTATTTCTCTTTTAGCTGTGATGGACTTTAACTTGTCACAATCTTCAATTTTAATGCTTTTGAGGTACATAGGATTGTAATTTTCCTTGAGCAAAAACAATACATCCAGCCCATCACATTTTCTTACACAAGTATCTTCTAGAATAGGCATATGGCATATTCCTATATTGCTCTTCATTTTGAAAGTGGAAGATATTTGTTCTTGTGTTAACATTGTTGCCTGCAAATGGAAAAGATTATTAATAACATCAGATCAACTTTCTAGTATTAAAGAGAATAATTTAGTCAATTATCGATTATATAAAATTGAAAATTAGAAGCGTGTTAAATTATTAATTTGATTCATTAATTGCCTCCTTTTTAATTATGCCAGTTCTTTAAAGATGAATTTTGCACCCTCATGCTGAATTTATTTGAAAAATTAAAATGAAGGAGAGAAATTGCATAATACATTGCATAATAAGAAATATGTAGATAGTATAATGGTAAGAAATTGATACCTTATTAATTGTCACGTTTGTGGTGGCTTGATGAGAAAGTTTGGATAGCAATGGCATGCACCCAAGGAGCCTATTATTGAAAGACCTTGGTTTGTTTTCATTTAAATTGCCAAAATTAGCGTGATGAGTGTCTGAACAAGATGTGACACCAACATTGCCTTGTATTGCTGCAAGCATTTGATTTTGAGACCTAGGTGTCTCTAGCAACGGACAGCCATCAATATCTAATTTTCTCAAAGAAGGCCATTCAAGTTCGTAACAATTTGCACAAATACTCTCAAGGTTTGGGAGTTTGGACAATGACAAAGAATGTAATCTTTTGAAAACTACAGTTTTCACTTTCTCTTTGCTGTTATATTCCTCCTCTTTGTAATGTTTGCTCCCACCCACTAGATTTGTCATTAGTTGGCATGATTTAATCTCTAATTTCTCAAGCTCTAGGGTTATTTTATCAATATCAGAATAAAATATATGAGTTAAAGAGTCACAATCTGATATCGTTAGAGCTCTCAAAGTTTGAAATCCTGGCAAGTCAAATATCATCTTCAATGAATTGCATTTTTGTAGTGAGACTGTCTCTAATTTCGAGAACTGCTGCATTTGAAAATTATAAATATATAAAGGGGTTACACATACATTAAATAAACTTACAACTACATCTCATCAAATGTAGACCAAATATATATAAAGTTGAAATCAAAATACCATATAAAGGGAAAAAAATATGTGACCAAAATTTTCAAAATATTGATAGCTTAAATAAAAATGAACATAAAAAAGTGCATTGCAACTCTTACACTATGTTGAATGACTTTTTTCACCTCATAGGTGAAAACAATCAGGCTCAATGCTCTCCATTCAAGGAGAGGAGCAGGGAAAGCACACACAAAACATGGGCAAGATAACTAAACTTCACAAAACAACATCCGTAGGTCACAATACTGTTCGAAATAACAATACGTTTTTTTTTTTAAAAAAAAGTGTGGAATCATTGAGATTGTCAAACAAACTATAACAATTTAAAAACAATAAACTTACGTGGTGCATTGACTGGTTGGACTTATTCAAACTATTGGCTTTAGTGAAGCATATCAGCTCTGGGAGCTCACTCAACTCCAACTTCACTAAATTTGAGCAACTAATCATTGATTTATGGACTTCACCATCATCTATGAGGTACTCGAGATTGGAACATTGGCTTATCTTTAGATCTTTCAAACATGAAAGTCCAACACCTTCTTCTAAGCTGCACATAATATTTTTCAAATTCTTCACTTTCTCAATTATGAGAATTTCACATCTCTTAACCAAATGCTTGAGTGTCATACTACACTTAATAGAGTTGTAATCAACAGCTCTTAAGTGTAATATATTTGACTCCATATATCCATGTTGTTTGGCATAATCAGCATACGGTACCACAAAGACCCAAAATCTTCTCGCATTTTCAAAGATCAAATCCTTGAGAAATGGCTCAACCTTCCTTAGTTTAATCTCAATAACCTTCAAGTGATGAGAGGATATAGTTTTTAGCTCGGTGAGAAAGTCAGTGTTCTCCATCCAAGGAAAATTATCTATCTTAAGATAAAGTTCTTCTAACTGAGATAGCCTTGCCAAGACATTGGAAGAAAATTTGTAAAGCCCATCACACCTAGTCAGGTCCAATAATCTCAGGGAACCTAAGTCTCCAATTTCATTTGGTAATTCTGTGATGTTTGAGTAAGCAAAACTTAGAATTTCTAGTGTCGGAAGCTCCTTACCAATAATGGATGCATCTCCAACCTGACAATGTTCTAAGCGCAATGTTCGAAGGTTTTTCAAGGGAGGAAACAGGGTTGAGATATTTGAAATGCCAGAGTTTTGCAGAAACAAAGCCTTGAGCTTACTCATGCCTCGGAACAAATCTGTTGGGATGGATTTCCCCTCTTCGGATTCCACTCGTAAAACCACAAGCCTTGGATACTCTTCGACATTGGGGCACTCCTTCAAATCATCAATAACAAATGAAACTGCACTACAAGAAATATTCCACGTGCCTTTTTGGGCACCACATTGTATCTCAAATTCATTTTCTTTCTTGGATGCGATTGAGGTGATAACATCACGCACAACATCATGCATCTTGACGCACTCTTCCTCGTCGCTATCCAACAACAAGTGGCATTTCTTTAGATCATTCACCAAGGCATGTGCCTTATTCCTTGCTTTCAACAATGTATCTTGGTCTCGGAACCATCCTATACCCCATCCTTCCCTCACCACATCTTCAATTGGAATATCAGAGTCTTCTGGAAACGAGCAACAAAGAAAAAGGAAAGGCTTGGCTTTTTCTTTGTCCAAAAGGTTGTAACTCAGCTCGATACATTTCTCCACTTCTGAGAAGGACCCCAATGACTTCGTTAAATCATTTAGTGCATTCTCCCAAATGTATTTGTCTGTGTTTCCCTGCAATGCTTTCCCAACTGTAACAATGGCAATGGGCAAGCCCCCACATTCATTAGCAATATCCTCTGCTATGGGGCGGATGATAGAATTGTTCACAACATCATCACCTGTTATCTCCTGAAATAAAGCCCACGAGTCTTCCCTGGACAATGTGTTAACTGTGAAAGTTTTTTTACTCCCCATCTTGGAGCATGTTCCTTCATTTCTTGATGTGAATATAATTTTGCACGCCCTGTGATCCCCATTGGATGGAAGTCCAATGGACTCAAAATCTAGCTCCTTCCATACATCATCAAGCACAACCAAGACTCCACCAGCACTTCTTTTTATCCTATTCAAGAGTTGTTGCGCTCTTAATTGCCCAGGATCCATGCTGGTAAATGTTAAGCCAAGCCTACCAGCAATCTCAAGCTGGATCTTGCGATAGTCTGGAGTTTGAGACACTGCCACCATCGCAATGTCTTGAAACAGCTTCTCTGCTTCCACGATTTTGATCACTTCTTTGACCAGAGTGGTTTTTCCCACTCCCCCCATCCCGCAAATGCTGATCTTGTCACACCCTTCATCCTTGAGCATTTTTATGACACCCCTTATGATCTCGTTTCGAGACTCGAAGCTTTTGATGCCTTTTGATGAGAAGAACTCTTCATATTTCAGTGGAGGTGCAGGGGTGGATATGGTCCCAAATGATGATTGGTCCTTTAGTTGCAGCAACTTGGCCGTGTTCTTCTTGGCCCTCCTGCTAAGTGAATAGCGAGTCTTCAAGCTGGGGCACAATCCACCAAGGCACTTCTTGTCCCTGTTGTTGGCCTCGGCCTCATCCACCGAAGCTTCAATTTCAGCAACATCACGGAGCCACTTCTCCACAAGTGGTTCAATGTCACGTCCGTTGTTCTTGTCAACGTCCACCCTTCGTTGCACTCCTTGTTTCATCACTTTCAACGCTTCAAGCGCACTCTTCATGTTGCTAATATTGTCATCATAGAAAATCAAATAGCCACATTGGGCACCAATTGGCTTAGCCAGCATTTCTCCAATTGTCTTAACAAGTTCCACTGTGCTCGTCACGGTTTCCATCTTCGTCTTCTTGTATGTGGCCACACTGCACAAGTAAAACAAGGGAAGAGCAAAGAATGAATTATTAATTCTCAAACCATCCTTTACATTTAATAACATCACTAATCGATTTGCAATTATATATGTATATAAGGATGGTAATGATTAAAAGTTAATTAATGATAGTTAATGCTCGTATATTTATTTAAAAAGTAACATAATTTTATGTTTTAATTTTGATTATTTATGTAAGATCTAACAGATGAGATTAACCCATTTCATTCTCACAATAAATAATTCATCTCACATAACACACTCACTATACACATTACATGGCTTATCATATTTTAATCAATTAGTTGATTAACTCATGCGATACACAAGATGATAATAAAAAATAATTTATGAATCATTACTGAAAATAAATAATAATTTATTTAAATATATGTTATAAAAAATTGTGCATATAAATTTCTTTTGAAAATAAATTAATAGACAAATAATTAAATAAATAAACAAAATATAAATGTGTCAATCTATTTTATATCTTATCTTGAATATTATATTTATAAAGTTGAAAAGATCTCGATAGATAACCTTTAACTACTAATAAATTAGCCTATTTTATAAAAATTTTATATGTTTTGAAAGTTGAAATTGTTGAATAATGAAAGAGAATAAGTGAACAATTTTACTATATCATAAATCATGTATAAAGATGACAAGGGGTATCCATTAGAGATGGACATGCTCACGTCCCTGTCCCTACTCCCATCCCCATTCCCATCCCTATTCCTGTCACAGGTCCCTATTTCTCATTTCCTAGAAGAATTTGAATCCCTGTGGGTATTCGCCAATATTAAAAACATTCCAAAAAGATAAGAGTTTTCAAAATACTTTGAAATTCAAAACATAAATGTGGTTAATAACAAATATTACTAATACAATAGAATCCAAATTAAAGATAAAGATATATACATAATGCAAATTCAATAAAGATAATTAATAAAAATAATGAAGTGGATATTTAAATAATTTATATAAATGACAAATTGGTGAGATTCCATGATGTGAGGACCTCATTCCCTGTCCTTGCCGTTTAACAAATGGAGACTTTAGCCCGTCCCCACAAAGACTAAACATATCCTTATTCCCATTCCCATTGCAAGCAATCCTGCGGGTACCAAATTCAGCGGTATTTTTTTTATTATCCTAAGTCATTTACATCTTTTTAATAAGTTAATTTTAAAATATGTGTTACAATTAATGTGTTATAATTACTAAAAAAGCCATAAATAATAATAAATTATGTAGTTTTTTAACATTACATATGAGTTGTACTTTTAGTTCATTATCAACTTAAAAAACATATTACAATAGCTTTTTATATAATTATGGAATAGTTACACATTGTCAATAAAATTTTTGTTAATTATAATATTTTTACGGTAACATAATTATAATAGTTTTATTATCATTAATTAATATTATAATAATTATACATATAAAATTTTAATGATATAATAATAGTTCAATTATCATTTTATTTATATTATTTGTTATTATTTTCATATCAAATAATTTTGATTGAGATATTTTATACAGTATTGTGCTAATATAAGAGAGATATAAAGGATTAATTGGAAAAAAATTAATTAATAATTAGAAGATAGATTAAATTCAAAAATTTGCTTTAAATATTAAGATTAAGAAAATAATGAGGCATGATTTTCTCTATGAATGAAACATGAAATTTTTTTCATGTAATGGGATTTAAATATTAATATTATTATATATAGATTATATATTAGTAGAAAAATAAATAATTCTAACTTATGTAGTTTTTTAACATCATTATGGGTTGTAATTTTGGTCGTTATTAACTCGAAAAACATATTACAATAGCTTTTATATAATTATATAATAGTTATAGTTAGTCAATAAAATTATCATTAATTATAATAGTCTTCTTTTTGTGGTAACTTAATTATAATGGTTTTTCTAACATTGATTAATACTATAATAATTATAAATATACAATTTTAATGATATAATAATATGTTCAATTATCATTTTGTTTATATTATTTGTTATTATTTTCACACTAAATAATTTTGAATAAGATATTTCATAGAGTATTTTTATTTGTTAACAAAAAAGAGATATGAAGGTATGATTGGAAAAAATTAATCAATAATTAGAAGGTACATTAAATTAAAAAGTGTACTTTAATCATTAATATTATGAAAATGGTGGCCCATAATTTTCTCTATGAATGACACATGAAAAACTTTACATGCAATGAGTCTTAACTATTAGTATTATAAATTATAGATTATCGATAGATTATAAATTATAGATAGATTATAGGTTACAAATTATAAATTAGTAAAAAATAAAATAACCCTAATTTTGGTAGTTTTTTAATATCACATATGGGTTGTAGTTTTAGTTCACTATCAACTTATAAAATATATTATAATGATTTTTATATAATTATACAAAAGTTACACATAGTCAATAAAATTATCATTAATTACAATAGCCTTTTTTTGTGGTGACATAATTATAATAATTTGTTATCATTAATTAATACTATAATGATTATACATATACAATTTTAATGATATAATTATATGTTCGATTATCATTTTATTTATATTATTTTTTACTATTTTCATATTAAATAATTTTGAATGAGATATTTGTAGAGTATTTTTATTGTGTTAATGAAAAAGAGATATGAAGGCATGATTGAAAAAGATTAGTCAATAATTAGAAGGTAAATTAAATTCAAAAACTTACTTTAATTATTAAGATTATGAAAATGGTGAGTCATAATAATTTTCTCTATGAATGACACATACAAAACTTTCCATATAATAAGTCTTAGATATTAGTATTATATATATTTACTTTAATTTACAACTATTATATGATTATGATATTATTGTAATTTGTAATTAAATTAAATTAACTTTATTATGATTTAGTTGCATATTAACTATATTTCCTTTTTATAAGTAGATCAGAAACATTTTTTATTTTTATTTATTTAGTAGTAAAGTTTAAATAAAAAGGTGACCATAATATCCTAAAGGAAATTAGTTTCACATAATACTTTATTTAGTTGCATATAACAATATTAGTCTTTTATCATCCAATTTTATAAGGTTAGAGCCTTTATTGTTACCATCATTTGATAGCTCATAATAACATAGCTTTTTCGCTTTAATTTTGGGAATTTATTCTTAGAATGTTTTAAGTAAATGCAAAAATGAATTTATTTTTAAACTAGAAAGATAAAATATTTGTTAGGCCCCTCTAAACTATAGGCTATGTAAATTTTATCCCTAGAAAACCAAATTAATCATATTTATTTATAATGATTAAAAATTGTATTGAATTTCTACAACATAAAATTTTAATAAGTAACCTAAACTTCAATTAAAATACAATGTAGTTCAAATTATTCACCTAGAAGGTAAATACTATGTGGAAATATGTACAATACAAAAGGTGAAACATTCATCAATGATGATATTTCCATTTCTATATTTGTTAATAGAAATAGCTCATGTTCAAGCAAATTCAGCGTTGTACATAAACTAAAGCTCAAGAGAATAGAGCCCTTATTTTCAACTAACATTATATGAAAATTTAACGAAATGACTAAAATACACATTCGAGGATGTTCAATAGTCAATTTGAAACTTTTAAAAGCTGTGGGCTAAAGTGCATATAGCCTATATTTCTGGAGGTAATGTGCTTTTTTTTTCTATGAATTGTTTAATAAGTTAAGATTATAAAGCATTTTGTTAGTAAATAGTGTGTAGAAATAGATAAATGCTATCTTGACAACAAAACTCAACATATCTACATCATTCACTTTGTCACATAGTTTTTAAAACCGAATCGGACCGGCCGGTTCGAATTGAAAATCGATGAATCGGGCATTGGTATAGTCCGGTTCTTCAATTGGATTGTTTTGCATTGGACCGGCCAAAGCCAGGTTGAACTAGCAGGCGGACCAATGGACCAGTCAGTAAACCAGCACTGAACCACAGGCAGTGGGGCGGAGTAGCATGTGTGGTGGGCAAGGCAAGGGAATTTCAAAAAATAATTCAAAATTCTAACCATGGATCGGACCTATGCTTTACTAGTAAGTAGCGTATCACTACCGATGAGCCACCATCCTTTTGTGATAATATGTGTTTTTAATTTTATATATATATATAGTTGTGCTAAATTGTATTTTTATATATTTACTTAATTAAATCTTATTCAACTAGTTAAATCAGTAATTCATCGATTGAACTAGTGACCCAATGTCTTGACTGAGTCAATCATTGGTCCGATTCTGAAAATTATGATCGAATATGATAAGTGAGTGAGGTGATTAGAGATCATCATCACATCTATGATGAAAAAATGGATAATGTAGGTATGTTCTTATCTTTTGTTATCAAAATAACATTTTTCTAATGTGTAATGTTAAGATGATTATAAGTAAAATAATATTAAGTGGCTTAATTTGATCTTAACAAATATAAACTTAGAATAAAAAGTTATTTTGGAACATGTAGATGGCATTGAAGTTATCTTTGGTTATATTTATTAGGACCAAATATATATTTAAGATTTTTTTAATATTCAGGACTAATTAAGGTTTTATATACAAGGTGACCACACATTTATCATTTTGAAAAACGTGTCAAGAATATTTTTTATCTCATTTTTTATGTCACATTTTCTCTCTCTTTTAATACTTTTGATTAAAATAAAAAAAAATCACATGTCAAAATGAAATCACACGTGCTTTGATACTTTATTAGGATTTAACCCACAATCTCATATCGATAAGAATTAAAAATTTTACAATTATTTTGACTTACAAATATGGGTTTTGGTTATTTGAGTTAGTCATCCTCCAAAAGTAGAAGTGATCCATTGTACGGGTAGTTTTGAAGAGTTATCTATGTAATAAAATATTTAAAACAAATAAATTATAACTTTAGCCATTCAAAAGTTATAAATAGTTAAAAATTTATGAAGTTATTGATGTAAACAGTAAAGGCTGAACCACGTTAAATTTAATGTTTGTGTTTCTGAGTTTGTTTTTAATGCTTCCACTACCCAACAAGTGGTGTTAGATCCAATGGTTGGCGTCAAATTGGGGATGATAGTTTTGGATCCAAGTTTGTGATCCCTTATGTCAAAAGTCTTCTTAACATTGTGGAAGTTAGGCGGCATCTTCCGTCAACAACGACATTGAAAGTGAATATAGCTTGTGTAGAAAGTCTTCTTGACAATGTGAAATCTTGAGTGCAACAACGTTACAAGTTTTGTGAAATTGTGAATATAAACAATCAAGATCAAACCACATTAAATTTTCTGTTTATGTTTGTGAGTTTTTTTTTTTTTTATGCTTTTGCTGTCCAACAATTTATTCAACCACTAGCTAAAATATACATCAAGAGTGCAAGTCACGATTAAATATTATTTTAAATAAAAGATAAGTCTAATAATTATAAATTTTTGTTTACATTCTTCATATACTTCGTAAGAGTATAATTATGTTAACATTAAACTATTTTTTTCTAAATTAAAATTCAAACAAATTCTTTTACAAATAAAATAAACAGTTTAAATACATGTATTATACGAGATAAAATAACTAATTATTTATTTAAATTATTCATGTGACTAACCGATCTGCGTGCGATCTCTTTGTAGACTTGATCTATCCAAGGTAAACCTCTCAATGCTGCTGTCCTGCTCATTGTAATAACAGAATCATACAATAAAAATTAGTTTACCTGTGGCTACGATTAGTGGATTTACTTTTCTTTCTACTAAAGTGAAAGAAAGTTAACTACCGAATTGTATTTGCGTTGCCAAGTGTCAACGTGATATTTTATAGAAATGTGGATATAGATTGAAGAATAAAAAAGTGGGATCAAACAAAAAATAATATTTTGGTGAACTATAAAATAAAAATTATTATATTTTTATTTATAAAATGAAAATATCGTAATATTTTAAATGAAAAACTATTGTCTATTTATATTTATGTAAGTAAAGTAAAAATCCATTTAAATTATTATATTAAATATATTTTAATTAACAACTTCTATAAAATATCAAGTATACATCTAAGGCTCTTGGAATTTAACCTAAAGTCTCATATTGTAAAAAAAATAAATAAATTGAATTCTTGTATAAGATTTGCCATATAAATAAAGCCTTTGATTGTTGGACTTAAATATCCTCTAAGAGCAAGAGTGATCCATTGGATGGGTAATTTTTAGGAATTATCCCTGTAATAAATATTTTATAAGGAAGGTTTATAAATTCAATTGTTCAAAAATATTTATGCAGTTATTGACGTAAGACAGAAGGACCCACTGGCGAAACATCCTTAGGCTGCACCCCCCCCCCCCCCTCCCAAATTTTTTTTCCTTATATATACACATTTTTTAAAAAAATATATAATTGTTATGTCCACTATAGAAATAATATGTTATTTGAGAGGAAAAAGGACGCACTAATATATAATCAAGTCTAAGATTCTTTTGCTCTTTAATTTGTGAGGAAAAAAATGTTCTCTAAAATTTTTTCCATATTTGTCATCAAGACATTTCATTGCATTAAATATTTTAAAATTTATTTGTTAATATATTTGGCAAGAAATGATAAATCTTTCTAATTAGTATGCATAAAAATCTCTTGATTAAAAATCTCCCTTATATGTATTAAATAATTATTAAATATTATGTAAATTACATCTTATGCCATTGTAAGTGTAACTTTAATGAGTTTATTTTTAATGTACTAATAATGTAAAATTAATCCAATCATATGCATCTATTTGTAAGACCTTTTAGATAATAGATGTTTAAATTTAATTATTTTGCTTTCATTACCCAACATATGCGATGTCATTCTTTCCTTTATTTATTTATTTTTTCCAGGAGCTGAGCTGTAAAATGATGACTTATGAGTTTTGAAAAAGATATTATACTTTTGAAAATTATGTTGGTATATACATCCATAATTAAACACTAAATTAAACCCATTCTTTCACAATATAGTACACTCAAAATACTCATTTCAATTTTATGCAGTGCAAAATAATTTTAAACAATAGTATAAATGAGTTGATTTGATCCGGTTTTGAGTGAAAAATGAATTCAAGCTGATCAAATACATATAATTGTTGAATTCGTTTGGTATGGTTTTTTAATTCCTTTTCCAATAAATCCAAACCAAACCAATACAATCAAGATCGGGTTGGCTTGTTTCGTCAAGTCAATACGGATTGAAGTGAGAAAAAAAAAAAAATTAAAGTTGCATTTTTTAAAACAAAAAGTTTTTTTATCCTTATACAACTAACAACAGTGACTATAATATGCTTAATAATTGTGTAAATAGAATTTTTTAAAAACAAATATAAACAAAGAAGATAAAATATGACCCCATTATTAAAAACTTAAATTTTTAATATAAAAAAATTAAAAACTTAAGCGCAAACCTTTGAAAATTTTTAAATATAAAAAATATTGATCGGTTGACCGCATTGAAAGACTATAAATCCGAAAACCGAAACAATATCAATGAAAAAAATTTTATTCCAATTTTGATATGCATAAGTTTTTAAGAGTATAAAAATTTGATATCATTCGTATATGGATTTTTATTTTTTTTATAAAACTCTCTTCAGGAGATAATAAAATATACAAATAACTATGAAAGGAAAGATATATATATATATATGTTACTAGTGGATGATTGAGAGGGAGGCCGGCAAACGGAAGGATATCAGACAAATAGGGAAATAAACCTCAAGATTCTAAACAACCGAATTTCGAGTTCTGATGTCCTGATGATAATGTGGTTACGCGCCCACCGCCATTAAAGGACGTCACCAGAAGCTAGTATGCCAAAAGGATAACGGAGGAGGTACGGAAGGATCACGGATCAGAAACCTTCTAGAAGGTTTCTGATCCTGTCGCTTGGCATCCCTTCCGTACCTTCCAGATCATCATGCCCGTATTGTACACCTCAGCCCTAGAGGTCCTTTCTTCAGGAAAGATTCCGTGTATAAATAAAGGGGGGAAAAACTCTCAAAGGTATGTTTTTTATTCTCGCAGTAATATCTCCATATTCTAAGTCTGACTTGGGCGTCAGAGTGTCTTTCGCAGGTACCCCACCGCCGCCTTTGGCCACCAAGGAAAGTGAGCTCGAAAGACCTAACGCCCAGCCTTCGCCAAACTCTGGTTACGGTGAGTAACAATATATATATATTTGCTGATCAAAATTCCAAACTTAAAATGTAAAATTAATGATTCAGGGCTGTGTAAGTACTAGTTGTTATTCGTTCTATATATAACACATTATGAATACCAGAATGAAGGAACGACCAAGACTAACAAAAAAGTGTGTTACCTTACTCAGGGGAGGCTGCTTTTGGTTATCTGATCACTCCGATCACCGGAGTCCAAAGGCAAACACGATGTGAAGGAAATTGAGCACCAAGAGTACACAAGACTGAACGACTTTAACAAGCGGGTAAGGAACATTTGTTTGGGGGTGGTGATGATATATATAGAGCTTAGGGCACCTTTGGATTCCAATTCTCCAACAAAGCAACCAATAATACACAAAGAAAAGCGAGCATTTGTGCTAAGCGAGTGCTTATCAATTAAGATATCATTGTTTTCGACGATTGAGTGCAGCTTGACTTTTGGGATCACTTCCATTTCATTCCATGATTATTCTGTTTCGTTCTTTACTTCACAAAAGGGAAATGGCAACATGAGAATATCTGCTCTCCATGTCTCTCTTACGTGTAAGTTAAAAATACATTTGTCCAACAAAACTATTTAGCTGTTAGAAATACACTTCGACACATAGCCTTTGCTTCATGGATACATTGAAACTGGAATTATATATTTGTATAAATCTTTTATGTGAGTATAAAAATCGAAATAAGTATAAACTATTATTACCAATAATTAATTTTATGGAACCGCAAACATAATTTATGACATTATGAGAATTAAAATCTAAACCAAATAATTATCGGGACTAAATGCTCAGGTTTGCACATTTAATAGCTTTATCAACCTTCACATGTCAATTATAGCTGCACCCTTCATTCAACAATTTATTTTTTGCTGCCCAACCAACAACCTTCATGGATTCCAATCAAATGTCTTTTGCTCATCTCCATATTTGACCCGAATAATAGGTAAAGTCAAAAGTTCACTTCAACTAAATGCTATAGTAAACTTCATCAAAATTTCATATCAATGATGAAGCTATAACAGTTTTTCTAGTTGACAGGTAAATGTATTTTAAATCAGTTATCAAAGACTAATTTTCATGATCAGTTTGTCTAGCTCCGCATACTCTACATGGAAGAAAAATTAATTCCATTATCATTATATCTCTTAATTTAAGATATTTTATTTCCTACAAGACAGTGTAAGCAATAATTTGTTTGAGCATGCAGATTATTATAAACACATTATTAATTTCAAGAAAAGAAAAATTATGTACATAAAATTCAAAAAACAGAGAGCTTGCACACATAGCCATATAGTCAAAAATTGAGACCTCCATATTAAGATTAGGAAAGTGTTATATGGACAACTATTAACGATATGAAACAACCAAATAATGTAACAGCCATCAGATTACTTGATAATTTGAGCATAAGAGATTTGATAAGAGACAAATCAATTGATAATTGTAATGGTCTGAGAAAATGTGTAACAGTTTGTATTTAAAACATGTCATGCAAAGAGAATCTTTAGGATTGTTATTACAAAATTAAGGAGTCGATCAATTTACCTCTCTAGGAACAAGAGTTGTCAATACTCCAGCATTTGATTCCATAAGAGCAAGGTTTAATCTACATAATCCTATATCCAAGGAACATCTGGTATGTGCTGGATGTACTGCAGAAAAGTTTATGGATAGTGAAGTTCAATTCTACCTGTTCTGTACACATAGCAATAACTTTTCAGGAAAAATCACTCCAAACATCAAGTGTCAGGCAGCCATAGTCGTAAAATGCCAGAGAAAAGCAAATCCATCAAAGCAAAAGAGGCAAACTATGACATCATTAAAACAACAGCTTTTCAGTAATAGTATGCAATTAAAACGTGGACAAACCACATACATGTACACCTGACTATAGTACTTCATAATGAAAAGAAGATTGTCCAATTGTGCTGTAAGACTAATCATACCATATGAAATTTAATGAAGAATATGGAATTCATTGAAATTTAATGAAATCCGTATAGCACTAGAACAGGTTTTGGTTGATCAAAATTTGTTCCACTTATTAATGAATCACAGAAGATTGATTAAAAAAAAAAAAAAAGCAAAAGTACATTAGTGAAGACAAGATTTGCAAGGCCATCACCTTCACAGATTGTACTAAGCACCAACATTGAGTTTGTCTCAATCAAATGTGAGCAACAATGTCCCAATTTTAGTTTCCCAAATATGTAAATACCAAGAGCGAGAGTCGCAAATGCTGCTTGTAGGAGAGATGGAAATGAATAAATAATTCATACACACCCAATATGGTCAGCAAATTTCCCTTTTCATTGTATAAGAATCTGTAGTTGTAAGCAAAATAAACATTTTAATCAATGCTAACATGCTTTTCAAACCAATTAGGAGAAAGCAAAGGGAAACATAAAAGTAATGGAGAGTAACTAAGACGATACTAACTCAGTGATAGCTAAGTCGAGGGATTGACTTGAAAACAAGGAATTTCTTTTCGCTCACAAAATTACGAATAAACCCCACAATGAGACCAACTTTCAACTGTAGGAACAAAGGTTGAAGATTGAATTTGAGAGAGAGCGAAAGAGAAAGAAAGAAGAGTGTGGAAAATTAAAGTTTATGTATTGTTGTTCTGCATACCCACGTTCGCGAACAGTGCAGGTGAAAGACCTGAGATCCCAAGCTCGAAAGACGCGAAAGTGAACCGCGAAGCACAATAGCTCAACTCGAACGCCACGAGGTGGTCGACGCGCTCGCAATGTGCAAAGGAGTTGCTGCGCAAAGGGATCTGTGAAGTTGTGAATTGGGGATTCGCATTAAGAGAGATTAATGGGTCTCGAAAGAAATATGTTAGAAATTAGGGAGGGATTTTGAGTGCTTGAGACTAGGGATATTGAGTTTTAGAGGGGATGCTTACAGAGGATAGGGTGTGTAAATATAGAAACGGAGATGATCAGGCCGATTTTATTTATATATATATATATAGATTTTTTTGAGAAGTTGGATGTGAGAATACCTTTTACTTGTTTTGAGGCGGGGTGTTTAAATAAAGTTAATGTCCCCTGTTCTCAACTTCATCTAAATAGTTGGGCATTCATGCGAGCTTTTGAGAGTTTGTTCGATATGCTCGGTCATGAGTCTAGTGTCGATGTGTTCTTTTATTTTCTTTTTCCCAAGTTAAGGGGGTAGATAAGGAGAGTTGGATTTCTTTTAATAGTATTCCCAGGGGAAAGTTGTTAGCCTTACTTACCTCTAATTTTAAGAGGTTTAAAGACAAATTTGTAAAGTTTAGCTTGATGGATTTCAAGTTTCCTTTCTTTTTAGATTCCAGTGGTTTGGAGAGGTTTCCATTGTATTGGCAGCATAATCCTCACCAGTTTTTGAGGGTAGAATACAGTTCTCTTTCTTTGGGTGACCGAGCTGTGATCGACTATTTAGAGGAGTGCATGAGTCTAAGTTCTCCTCTCTCTTGTGGAGTTTTGTTGGAATGGGATTATGACAATGAGAAAGTCTTCAAGCATATAGGTAGCATTTTGTTGGATGTTCTTTTCCTTTTTCCCATTTTGTGGTTCAGCTTGCTTGTGTGTTTGTTGATGTTGTTTGTTTTGTTTTGTAGGTGAGATGGCTCCCAAGCTTGGTCCTACAAATATGCTGGCGTATGTTAATCAAAAGAAGGGGATTGCCAAAGAAAGGAGAGTTGCACCAGTTTCTCTAGGGGGTGGTCCCAATTTGGGTACTCTTACTGATTCTCAACCTTTGAAAACTCGGAAAAGGGCGAGGGTGGACATTGCTGGTTCCCAAATGGAGCCTCCTCTCTCTCTTCTTGCTCTTACAGGGGCTATTGAGGTGAAGGGTTTTCTTGACACTGTTAGCATTTCTAGCCTATGGAGCAAGGATTTCCCTCATATAGAATTCGTTGATCAGTAGTTGACCCATCTTAAAGATGGCACCTTAATGGAGAGGGCAGGGATTCCTGGTCTCTATAGTTGTTTAGTGATTCAGGGTCTTGGTCAGGCAGCCATTGTTCGTCACTTGGAAAGGAGGTATGAGACTTTTGCCCTGGAGCTCGAGGCTTTTAGGACTGTTTCAGCTGATTTTAAGGCTAACAAGGAAGAAGCCGAGTCAAGTTTGGTTGAGGAAAGGACAGGTTGGGTGCTCGCCAAGAAGGCTTATAAGGATAAGATTGACAGCTTGGTGAGCCATGTGAAGGTTGATGCTGAGGCTGCAGCTCTTCGGATCAAGGAGCTTGAGGCTGAAAAGAGGTCCTTTGAGGTTGAGAAGAAGGCTCTTGGGGTTGATAGAAAAAAGCTTGGTGAAGAAAGCAAGCGCTTCGAGGATAAGGTCAATTCCTTCATGGGTGAGGTTGTTGACCAATATACAGCTGGCTTTGATCAACGGCTTTGATCAGGCTCTTGATCAGGTTCGGTTCTTTCATGGGAGCTGGACCTAGCTCAATGTGGCCCTTTTAAGGAGGTGGTAGATGGTATGCTGGTCGACCACACTGCTGCTAATGAGGATGTTAGTAAGGGTGCTCAGGTCGATGATGGGGAAGGAGTTGAGACGGGAGATGGTTGGGATAAAGTCCAGGTTGTGGAGTCTGTTTAGACTGTCTTCCATAATGAAGTTAAAGCTCCTATTAATGTTGATCCCTGAGCTTTCTAATTTTTATTTTTGTAGTTTTTTAAGCTTTATATAAAACTGTTTTCATATCCAAGACATGTTCAAATGATTGTATGCTTCTTTATTCTTTACATTGATTTTCAATGCTCTATTGTTAACCTTTTGTATTTGTGATCTTAAACCTCTGTTTTGTATGTTTGGATATTATTTTGCCCAAGGTGGTTCTTGTGTTTGTGATTTGGTGGGATTGATTTGTCTTTGTTGGGCTGTTTTCTCAACTCAGCTTGGTGGCCTTTCACATTTCATGAGTCAGTCATTTAGTGGACCTTCACAACTCAGCTAATGTCAAGATTTACTCTGATTTGGCTGCTTTAGTGTGCCTTCACAACTCGGTTGGCGCCAAGGTTTACTGTTAGTATGGTGGCTTTAGTGTGCCCTCACAACTCGGCTAGTGCCAAGGTAAGTATGGAGGCTTTAGCGCACCTTCACAACTCGGCTAGTGCTAATGTTTACTGTGAGTATGGCGACTTTGGACCTTCACAACTTGGTTGGTGCCAAGGATTATGTGAGTCGTCTGTTGGTTGATTTTTACAACTTGATAGGTACCGAGGATTATCGTGAGTTATCCATGAATGAGTTATTCATTTATGTGCAAAAATCTATGAAATTATAATGTAAGAAATAAATAGTATATTAAAAAATAAGATTACACTTGCAAGTTTTTGCCACCGAAATGTTCCCCTCACACACGATCATGCCTCAATAAAACTTTTATTAGTAAAACTCAGTGGCATAAAAACCAACAAAGGAAAAAGAGTGTACCCATCAAGTGTAATTTGAGTCATCTATACTCTAGCTATAGTATTTCCTTAGGGACGCGACATTTCATGTCCATGGGAGTTTTTGTCCTGAGAGTTCGGCTATCCTGTAAGCTCCTCGGCCAATATCTTGGGTCACTCGGAATTGTTTTTCCCAGTTACGGGCTAGCTTTCTTTCTCCTGGGGTTTTCCTTTGTGGTTCCAGTTTGAGTAGGACCAGGTTTCCAGCTTGGAAGGTTTTTAGGTTGAGGTTTTTGTTATAAACTCGGATTACCCTCTGTTTAGTTCCTTGTTCTTTGACGTGGGCTAGTTCTCAGTCTTCTTCCATGAGATTTAACTCGGCTCTTCGATTTTTTCTTATCTGCCACCTCTGTAAATGTTAATCGTCGGGCATTAGGCTGGGGCGACCTCTACTGGGAGCATGGCCTCTTATATTAAGGATTGAGTAGTGGTATGATATCCCCAGAGGATCTCAGGGAGGTCTTCAGCCCAGAAACCTTTGGGTTTGTCGAGCTTTTTCTTCAATGCTGTGAGGATGACTTTATTGACAACCTCAATGAGGCCATCAGTTTGGGGGTGTTCTACAGAGGCGAAGATATGTTTGATGTGGAAATTCTCACAGAGTTGCTTCAGTCTTCGGTCTTTAAATTATGTTCTATTGTCTGTGATTAGCTCTTTTAGGAGCCCGAATATGCATATGATTCTTTTCCAAATAAATTTTTTGACTTTCTTTGGTGTAATTGTTGCAAGGGGTTCTGCTTCGATCCACTTAGTGATGTAATCAATAGCTACCACTAAGTATTTGAACAGTCTGAGTGCTAGGAAAAATAGGCCAAGGAAGTCAATTCCTCATCTATGGAAGGGCCAGCTGGCTTCAGAGAAGTGTAGTAGCTCAAGATTTCCTTGGGAGACTTCGAAGAATCTTTGGCATTTGTTACACTTGCGTATGAAGTCTGTGCAGTCTATCTTCATAGTGACCCAAAATATCTTGCTCGGAGTATTTTGGCAGGCAAAGCTCGACATCCAATGTGGTTTCTGCAGACTCATTCATGTACTTTGGCCATTACATCATTGACTTCATGGGGGCTGAGGCATACAATGTATTAGCTTGTGTGTCTTCTGAGTTTCTTGTCATCGGCCACCGAGTTTGGATTTCCCCTATGGTTAGGTAGCTGAGGAATGGAGTTTGCTAATCTTGGCCTCCTATCTTTGTGTTGTAACTTTTGGATTGAAGGCAGCTCGGTCTTTAGAGTTTTACCTGGATCAATGACTTGTTATTCTGTGGTTTGCTAGTGCTGGCAAGTTTGGAGAGGATGTTAGCTCTAGTGTTGTGCTCTCTAGGTATATGTGCTACTTCACATGAGTCGAAGTGTTGCATCAAATTTTTTACTAGTGCTAGGTACTTCTCAAGTAGAGGATCTCTGGCAATGAAGGTACCACTGACTTGACCGATGATGAGCTGTGAGTCAGCTGTTATGATGAGCCTTTAGGCCCTGACATCTTGGGTGAGCTTGAGGCCTGCTATAAGTTTTTTATATTCTACTTGATTATTGTTGCCGTTGGATTGGAACTAGAGGAATTTTTTAATTAAGATTCTCTCTCTGTTTTTTAGAGTGATTCCAGCTCCACTTCCTTTGCCATTGGCTACTTCATCTACATGTAGTATCCAGGAGCCAAGTTCTTGTTTGGCGATTGGCGAGAGCTCGGTAAGGAAGTCATCTAGGGCTTGGGCTTTAATCGGTCATCTGGGTAGGTATTCCAGGATGTGCTCTGCAAGCTTGACGACCATGAGATCAATCTTCGGACCAGTCAAAGGACACCTGTTTTCTAAGCGTTCTGAAAAACGTGGTTGTTCTTTCTACTGATCTTGAAAGAAAACGGGACAGGGCTACTTGACGGCTATTGAGCTGCTATACTTCTTTGACCAAGCTTGGGCATCTCATTTCCAGTATTGCTCGGCATTTATCTGGATTGGCTTCTATTCCTCGATTGGTGAGCATGAATCCGAGGAATTTCCCCTCGTGGACTTTGAATGCACATCTTTTTGGATTTAGCCTCATGTTGTACCTTCGCAATTGTCTAAATATTTCTTCGAGAGATCTTTGATGTGATTCCTGGTGGAAGGATTTTTTGCCACCATGTCATCAATGTATTCTTCGACGTTTATGTCGATCTGTTCTTTGAAGACTTTGTTCATGAGCTTCTAGTATGTGGCTCTTGCATTCTTCAAATCAAAATGCATGACTTTATAGCAAAAGTTATCATGCTCAGCAAGGAATGCAGTTTTGTCTTCGTCTTCTGGAAGCATTCTAATTTCGTTGTAACTAGAGTATGCATCCATAAAACTCATATATTGATAGATAGAGGTGTTCTCGATGAGCTTGTCAATGTTGGGGAGCGAGTAGGAGTCTTTCGGGCAGGTCTTGTTGAGGTTAATGAAGTCTACACACATGCTCCACTTTCCTGAGCTCTTTTTCACCATTACCACATTTGCGAGCCATGTGATGCACCTAATTTCTTTGAAGAAGCCGGCCTTGAGGAGTTTCTTGGTTTCCTCCAGGGCCATTTTCTGGCGCTCAGCTCCAAGATTCCTTTTCTTTCGTGTTATGGGTTGAGCTTTTGGGTCGATTATGAGCTTGTGACTGATTACGTTTAGATTGATTCCTGGCATATTGGTTGGGGTCCAGCCAAAAATATTGGCATTGTCTAAGAGTAGGATAGAGAGTTCAGCTGATAAGTTTGGGGGGAGGTCGGCTCCAATAAAGGTTACTTTTTCGGTTTCATCGCCGATCTGGTCATGTCATAAATCGTTGGCTTGTTGTGGACGATTCTGGATCTCCCCTCTAAGATCAAGCTAGATCAAGGGGTTTCATCAGTATGGAACACGCTATGTACCTGTTCAGTCTTCTGCTTTTCTGTGGACCTTATTTTCAGGTATCATTGTAGTGTGTTCTAGCTTCTTTCTAGTTGGCATGGACTACGCCGACTTTGGATTCGAAGATTGGAAATTTAATGGCTAGATGAGGTGTTAACATGATGGCTCCTAAGGCATTGAGTGAGGGTTGCCCTATAATTATATGATAAAGATTGTTGGCGTTGATGACCAAATGTTGGAGGTCAACTATTTTTGCCAGGGGTTCGGCTCTAAGGGTTCACGCCGAATGTGGTCCTGAGCCATACATAGTTGAGTACTTTGACTCTGTTTTCCTGTGAATCCGACTAGCTCACCATTGTAAGGAAGCAGTGAGCTTTCAGAGAGCTACATCCATTTGAAAGTAGAGTAAAAGAAGATTTCGGCTGAACTTCCTTGATCTACTAGGACTTTCCTAACTAGAAAATTGCCAACAAGGATAGAAATTATGACAGATCGTGTAAATTTTCATAAATCCCTTTGAAATCAAAGTATGAGAAATATATTATCGGGTTTTTGGTCTTTGGTCTTCAGGGGTGTGATGCTCTTTCAAGTGACATGATCGCCCATAGTGACTTTTTTCTTGCCGAGCTTGTCTCGTCTCCTCCTGCAAATCCCCCAGAAATGTGGTCGATGACACCACAAATTTTAGTGTCTTCATGAGAGCGAGATCTTCTTCTCTTCTCAGGCTTTTTGCGTCATGGTGGGGTTTCGCTGTCAGAAGATATTGAGGGGCTACGGCGTTTGTCTCTTCTTTCTCAGTGTCAGACTCTCTTCTTTTCTTCTTTCTTCTCATTGATGAACTGCTTCAGGTATCTTGTTGGATGAGTCGTTCAATCTGATTTTTCAAACTTTTGCATTCATTGGTTAAATGCCCTATGGAGTCGTGATATTCACAGAGGTTATTTTTCCCAGTGCCTTTTGGACCTGGTCGAGGATTGCCTTTTATTGGCTTTAGGAGCCGAGCACTAAATATTTCTATCAGAATTGTCCCCGCCCAAGCATTGAGTGGGGTATAAGTAGCAAATCTCAGCTCAGAGTTTTGTTCTTTGCCTTGCCATCCTTGTGTTTCTAGCCAAAGCTTTCCTTGTTTTCCTTTTGATTGCTCTTTTTCATAGCTTGGAGCTCCTTGACATTGATATAACTGAGGACCTTTTTTAGAGCTCATGTATAGTCCTCGGTCTATTGATTGTTAGGCTTTCCTTGAAAGGTCTAGAACACAAGCCCATTCTGATTTAGTGGAGCTCTACTGCTGGGTTGAGGTTTGGAATTTGTGAAAACTCTTCTTGGAATCATGTCAGGTAGGCTCTCAAGGATTTATCGGATCTTTATTTAACATGTTCTAAGGAGTTTGAGGTTTTGGTGTAAATTTTAGAGGATACAAATCTATTGGTGAAGGCTTTTGCGAGATCATCAAACCTATGAATGGAGTTTAGAGGTAGGGTTGAGAACCAAAGTAGCGCCTTCCAAGAAGGATGGGAAAGCTCGGCAGAGGATTTTGTCAGTTGCCTCGTTGATAAGCATGATGGATCTGAACATTGTGATAAACATGTCATGACCGATTTGGGCAAGTGACCGGTACGTGAGAAATCTGGTTCTCATGTAAGCCTTATGACTTGCGTTTCTCTATATACACAGTTAAATTTAAGTTTATTTAAAACAAAACATCTTTTTCTATATACAAATCACTTGTTCCTTAAGTTGAAAATAATCAAATGATCAAAATAACTCAATATAAAGTTACATTATTTGTCTCTAAAATCTGAAATCATAATGCATCATATAAATTTAAATTGCTTTGTTTCAAAAATGTTCATGGGATTAATTCAATTAAGTCATTAAACATAAGAGCTAAATATAATGTCATAGTATGCAAAATGCAAGATATGATATAAGGTCTGGGATCCAGCCTGCAATGTACTGGGGCACTCTAAACAGAATGAGAATGCTTCACTCAAGTGAAGCTTACCGCCTACACTCTAGTGTTGCAAGGACACCGATGGTTAGGAGAACAGAAACTACAATACCTATAATACAGAGGAAAGTATAGTGGTGAGTTTTGTTACCAAAACTCAGTGAGTCCTCACTTCAAATCCCCTTTCATGGGACGCCAAAAAAACAATGCATAAATAATAATAACATTAATAACACTAAAAAATCTCACATAATCAAGTATATAGATATTTCTAAAAGTCCTTTATAATCATCATGTTATAACTAAATAAATAAATAAATAATTTGCTCAATTCACTTTCATACCTGAAATCATACAAGCTCACAACATTGCAACTCACAGATAAATAGTGATCTCTGCTCTAGTTACGCATAATGTTTGTGACGTAACAAAACTATGAATATAAACCTCTAGTCATATCTGGGCATTATGTATTGTCATCCCTAGTATGATAATAAATTCTCTGTTATCTTTGGCCAGGGCTACTTAGTACTAAGATTAACTGATTAACTGCCATTAACACATAGCCTGTTTCTCTATAGCTACCTTTTAAACTAACTAAATAAATTCATTAAAACTAAAACTTTTAAAGCTTTTTTTCAATTCTCTGAGAGCTTTGAGTCTGTCTGATTCTAATAGTCTAATATTAGCATAACTGTGGCTATGAAGCCATGTCCAAGGGATCACCTTTTGTAGACATTTGTGATTTCAAATGCTCATAGAATATGTAGCCATCAACTGTTCTAAATCTCATGAAGATTCAAGCTCTAAAATTGTTTTTGTTTAGTTCTCTGAAATATATCTCAAATTACCAAGCTTTTCATAGTCTAGAAAGCTCAACAACATACTTTGAAATAAAAAAGGTTAAAACCATAATTCTAATCATTCCTCTAAACTTCATATCGAATTCTAAAACTAAGTTATATGCATAAATCAGTTCCAGAATCTATTGAAACAGTCATATAAAGTGTCTAACATTTACATAAATCATCAAGTCTACATAAAATCAGTATAACAAACATGGTCCCATAATTTTTCTTAAAAACAAGTTTCATGCTCTAAAATCAATAGTTCAAAACATATAATTTAATAGTAAACTTCAAATCTTTGTACAATATTTCTCTAAAATCAAACAGTAGAATATATTTTCATGAAAATAATTCTAATGCAGAACATAGAGATAACAGATGTGAACTCACTCACCTGGAGGGCTGAACAGTGAAGAGCTAACACCAACGGCACACTAGGGAGCAGAATTGACAACAACATCTTAAAGCCTTGAGAATGAAAGATTGAAGTTTAAATGAGAAAGAAGTGAAAGAAATGGAGTTTTGGCCGTGAGAATCGAGTTTTGCAATGAGAGCTCAAGGTTGAGGGTGAAAGGATGTGTGTGGAATGGTCTGGAACCAGAAATAGGGGATTTTTATGAAATTGTTGACCACCTGGCCGATCAATAACTACTGAGGCAATCCCTCATATGACTGCTGGGGTGGTCTCAGTTATTTACATTTTCTTAATTTTAATGTTATTATTTATTTTACTTTCCATTAACTTTAAAACATAAATGTAAATAAGAGAATACCCCCTCATTTGGATTCAAATAAAATATTAGAAAAATCAAAATCCCAATAAATCAAAATCAAAATTTTGGATTTTAGTTCAAATCCGGGAATTCTCTCGGTTTTATAAACTTGTGGGTTAAAAATGGAGTGTTTAAATATTTCATAAAATTAACTAAAAATTATTCTTTAACTTATTTTTCTCTAAGGAACAATTACCGAGACTTTTGATCCCAAGAATATGGTTCTATTATATAACCCTCCAAGGACATGTAGGGTCTAGACTTAGTGAAATTCATGACTTAGAACGACAAATAAAGGTAATTGACACCCTTTTTAGCTCGAAAATTTTTTGTAACATTTTTATTTAAAACTAGGGCATTACAGAACGATTAGGGATCTCCTGTCCATTGCAAGGGCGGAGTGATGTTAGGAGCCTAAAGTTGAGGGGCAGATTGGTTGCCATGGGTTTTTGTGAGAATGGGCCACAGTCTATTATTTCGGGTTCATTGTCAGACTTTGCTTGGTATGTGGGATACCTGGAGTATGAGGGTTTACCATTGCCAAAATCATAACTGGCATGTTCAGTATTCCCAGGATTAGTGGCTCATTGTTTTGGATTTTTCGAGTTCTCAATCCTTAAGGATTGATTTTCTTCTTGGAGTTTGTGGAGTTGCTCGGCCGGATGCCGATTTTCTTCTTGTAGCTGGTCGAGGTTAAGAAAAGGTTGGTTATTGGGGGGTGTGTTTTGGCTGGAAGCGTCAGCCATGGATAATGAGTTTTAAGGTTTCGATAGGACGATTTACCACTTCCACGATGGGCACCGATGTTCTTACCTAGAAATAGCGGTAAGAGTGCAAGTAACTCCAACGTCTGTACAAGCAGGGGTGGGTACTTGAAAAGACACTCCGATGATTAAGTTAGGGGAATGTGCGAGGAGTGGTGAGGTATTTATGAGTAATAGAGATTGTGTCATACTTGGGGGCATTAGCCCCCTCATATAATATGAGATTACCCCATGATAAATCTCTTATGATCTTTGTTAAATGTAAAAGATATTCCTGTAATTTAGTTAGTATTAGAGATATGATATAATAATGATAAGATATTATGTGATATGGGTAGAGATCCTATTCGGGTATTCAGGAGATATTCTCTACAAAATCTGATCGAGTTTTTGGGGAGAAAGGAACACCAGCTGGCCGATCTCTGGGGGCCATATCCGGGTTCTGGGGGCCATATTCGAGCTCTTGTGGTTTGGACCAAGGTAATTGGCCCATATTTTAAGGTGGAAAATATTTTAGAGCCAGCATAAGTTGAGTTTAATTATTGTGCACTTGATGCTATAAAATATTTGTATACTTTTATAAATAATAAATATAAGGCTTAGCTATCGTTTTCTAGTTAACAATACATAACTAAATAATATATATATAAAGTTTATACTATTAATGCATCAAAATTAAACTCAAAATTTAGGTAACATTTCATTAATGTCCAAGTTGGGATGTAAATAGGAACCGATGTGGCACCCACCTTATGCATCATGAACATGTTGGGGACAGGTATGAGAATTGGTAAACATAATACAACCACTATAGAGACAAGTGTGAGCATTGCCTAATTGTGGAATGTATTATGAAATGGTGATTGCTCGTCTGCCTATTTATTGTGTAGTTGATATTTAATCACATTTTGAAAATGTGGCTAAATAAAAAAATAATGTGACTAAACCCTCTTCAACATAAGAAATAGAAGCAAACATAGATTTATATATTATCCTTGTCCAATCACAAGCTAAAACTCCATTCAACTAAAAAAGGATGAATTTTGATAATGCAGGCCAACTCAAATTGTTCTTACAACATCGATGATTCAATTTAGGAGGAAAAAAAAAAAGACTTAGTAAAGGAAGAACCATATACTAAGGTAGCATTTGATTAGTGATACAGGGACGGAAATACGAAGACACTGGAGACACAAACCTGTTTGGTAGTGGAGATAGGACTAGGGGACAAAAACACAAAGTTTCTGTACATCTAAAAATTAATATTTGTGGGAAATAGGATATGGAGACAGAAATTTAATATTTTTTCTTCCAATAGTTCTTCTATACATATTTAATATTAATGTCTCTATTTTCACTATCTTCATTGTTCTTATATTTTTGTCCATGTCTCCCTACCAAATGCTACCCAAAGGATGAACCTGAAGAAGGCCCTGCTCCACGAATGATAAATCATCATCAATGGAACCCATGTATTCATCTTTTATCCTTCTCTAATCACAAGCTAAAATTCCATTCAACTAAAAAAAGGACGAATTTTGATAACCTAGGCCAACTCAAACTGTTCTTGCAACATCAATTATCCAATTTAGGGGAAAAAAGACGTAATAAAGGAAGAACTACATACTAAAGGGTGAGCCTGAAGAAGACCCTGCTGCATGAATGATGAATCATCATCAATGAAACCCATGTATTCCACTTAATATTATGCTATTTTTGTGCACTTAGCCACATTATTTTTTCATTTAATTATATTTTTCAAATGTGGTTGAATGCCAACAATACCATAGGCATTACTGCAATAAACAACTAAGCAATCACCTTACTAAATTACTCTTCTTCTATTATAATTAAAAGAATACTTAATATCAACTGTGTATTTGTCATGATAATAATATTAAGAGTTTTTGTTGTTAGTTTAATTGAAAATTAATTTAATTGTTTAAAATATTTAAATAAATATTGTATTGCGTACTGGTGGTACTGGGCCTTTGTAAGTTGACAAAGATGAGTGTTTCATGAGTTGTTTTGTCACCATATTTTCAACTTAGTCAATTAGTTCGTAGTGGTTTTATTAAGCCCGTGGCCAAATGTTTGTTTTTGTATCCTTCCAAGAGATGAGTTTTTATAATTATAATTGTATAAAAAAAATAGACAGGCTTATATTTTATCATCCAGTGTTGTTATAATTTTAACATGTTTTAAATAAACATATGATATTAGCAATTACTTACTTTTATTGTATTTTTTTTCTGTTCAATATATTTGTTATTAATATATAAATTACCTTAATTTCTAACCGTATGAACGAAGAAAAAATTATATAAATTATTTATTAGTTTTAAAATTATAGAAATGATGTGTTATAAAATAAGATATGTGATTGTATACCACAATTTATTGTTTCTTTTTTGTTGTTATTAATTTTATTTATTATTTTATAAAAATACTGATCATTATATTATTCAGATAATTTAATAT
The DNA here is from genome assembly GCA_031216105.1 of Dalbergia cultrata. Taxonomy (NCBI): domain Eukaryota; kingdom Viridiplantae; phylum Streptophyta; class Magnoliopsida; order Fabales; family Fabaceae; genus Dalbergia; species Dalbergia cultrata. Next base: position 18,691,758 of record CM062353.1, on the reverse strand, counting down.
TTGAATTTAAATTAACTATATTTAATAAATTGATTCAATATTTACAATATTTATAATAACCAGTGACTACATTTTTTTAATACAATATGGGACTCAACACCTAGCAATAAAACCGAAACAGGAATAACACCATGCATAGCTTGCCCCATTACGTCGGCCAAATCTAGTAACTATACCAAAATTAAAAATGAGATCAATATCAAATATTGTCCATTAGTCAAATTTATAATGAAAGAAGGGTTGAGGCTTAAGGCTATTATGGGATTTAATAGAGCCTTCGTCATCTGAGGCATATTGACAACACCCAACTTGTTCGAGAATGTTTGAGATTTTGAGAATTAAATAGAAAAATGGTATTTTAGTAAACTTAAATAAAAACTAATGAAAATGTGAGTCCCTCTTTTTCTTTTCTTTAGCTCATGTAGCAAAAGAGAAAAAACAAAAAACAAAATTCATTAAACAGTAACGGCCATTGACTACCCAATCGTTCCAGATCTTTCCCAAGGGTTTCTCCACGACAAGGAATGTGCGTCAACCATCGCCGTCAGATTAAAATACCAAACGCCATCCAACGGATCCCACTTTCCCACCATTTCTCATTTTTTGGTCCCTTCCAACCCCAACTCATAATTATTTTTCGCACTCGCCACCTGCCACACTTGCTTTTCCTACTTCCCTCCCTTATCCTTCCACCCTTGTTCGCCGCTCTCCATGGCCACCGTCTTCCGAACCCCCATTTTCCGGCCACCCTCCTCCCCTGCCGCCGCCGCCGCTGCAAAGCCCTCGTGCGTTTCCTTTGCTTCCTTCAGACAAACTGCTAACCGCAAAAGTAGCACTTCCCTGCGGTTCCCTGCAATTCCGTCCCTGCGGTTCGTCAAGTTCGTGCCTTTTGCTTTCGACGGCGACACGGAGGCACCGCCTCAAGTTCAAGAACCGGAGGCTCAGCAGCTTCAGGTGCCCCTCCCCCTTTTCTTTTCATTTCCATTTTATTTTTAAATTTGTGTTGTTTATTTTTGTTGGTAGCTGAGGGTGTGTGTGACATTGGAACCAAGTTAAATTTTTGAGTGCAAAATTTGACAGTCTGAGAGCTGTTAAGATAGTTTGTATGTAATATTACCTTGCATTTTGGAATTTGCCATCAAATTGAGGCGACGATTTAATGATTGTATGTTAATACTGTTTTTAATTATTTACGGTAAATGAGGAACGGGAATATTTTGGTCCTTGAGAGTGGAGGTAGTAAATTTTTTGATAGTTGCAGAGTATAAATTTGTTTTGGGGCAAGTTATGTGACCTATGAGACAACATGAACTTCAGATTGTAATTGGAATTCTATAGAACTTCAAAACCCGAGAAAAAACTGTGGTAAAGACAATAGAGACAGAGTAGCTTTTGACATGATTTTAGTGTCTATACATGTCATTGACCTCGAATTTAGTCCTTATACGTCCTTACACGTGTAACTGTTTGTAAATAAGTTCATATCTCTAACTTGGACTCGTATTATCATTGATTCCCACCTTGATAAACTCAAAGTGGAGTTGCGGTGGAACTATGGTACAACATAGAGGTATAACTCTGGTTGACAATAGAAATTTATTCACATACAACTGCATGTATAAGAATTGATTTAGAAACTTTTTTCGTATAGGGACTAATTTCAAAATCAATGGCACCTACAAAATTATATGTTAACCTACAAAAGTTTGATTATTTCCTTATTAGCTCTTTTTTCCTCTTTTTTTTTTTTTTTAAAGAAGCTTATCTAAGTATCTCACTCAGTGAATACCCATCTTTGATAGTGGGAATTTTGACTACCTCCAATGAAGGAAATAATGAGGTCAAGAATTTGTAGTATTTTAGTTTCATGTCCTACCGTAATTTTGTGATACATTCATGTGACAGGACTCTCCAGATGGTGCTGTTGGTGTAGAGGACAGAGCAGGTGATGAGGTTAGTGATGCTGGTGAAACAACTTCGCCCTTGCTAGAGTTACTCCAATCTTACAAAGAAGCATTAGCTAATAATGATGAAGCCAAAGTTGCTGAGTTGGAATCATCATTGAAATCCATTGAAGAGGAGAAAGCTGGTCTTGAAGGAAAAATAGCTTCTTTATCTGAAGAGTTATCAATAGAAAAGGATAGGATTCTAAGGATTAGTGCGGACTTTGACAATTTCCGGAAGAGAACCGAAAGAGATCGCCTCTCACTGGTCACAAATGCTCAGGGCGAAGTTGTGGAGAGTTTGTTGCCTGTATTGGATAATTTCGAGAGAGCGAAAACTCAGATTAAGGTTGAGACAGAAGGGGAGGAGAAAATAAACAACAGCTATCAGAGCATATATAAGCAGTTCATTGAAATTCTAACCTCACTCGGAGTTGAACTGGTGGAGACAGTTGGAAGACCCTTTGATCCATTGGTAAGTTGATCAGCAATTCATTTATTTTTAGTGGAATTTTAAATTATTTGACCTTCAAATTTTTTCAAAAAAAATCTTATTGTACCATTCAGGTGATAATGTTTTATCAAAAAATAAAACTGATTTTTTCCCCCTTAATGGTGGGATAGCGGAAAAACACTATATTTTGTTTCATTGTGTTATTACAAATTTACAACTACAAGATATTTGTACACTAGTCAGTATGATTGTCAATTTTCTATGGTGGACGCTGGATTCTTTGTTCCTAAATTCTGTTTGACTTCTCGAATATGATTCCCGTGTTTGCTCCATTGGTGGCCTCCAACCTTTTATTTATTTTTTGGCATAATGCTGTAATCTATGATTGATGCAGGCACGCAAACCAGTTGGCTCGAAATTCAATCGTATACTTGATGAACTTTTTCAAACACTTTATCAAGTTTCTTCAGGTTTCCTGAAGACCTGGATTCACTTTTAACTCAAAGCAATTCTTGATTGTTTCGAGCCAACTTGGTGAGTTTAAAACTGTGTAACAAAAAAAATGCAAGAAATGAGGCATTGTAGGAAAATATGTACGAGAATCTCAAAACATTCTTAGAGAATTATTTTCAGTTGGTTGTTTCTTGTAAGATAATTTGACTTAGAAACTACTTGCATTAGCCGCCATTTTGAATGAAACACAACGCTTTAGTCTCTTATGAAATTTTATTTAGTGGTTTTCGAAGGTATCAAGAGATTGATAGTCATAATCATTTTCTGATAAACTATAATTTGCACTTTATTTGCAAAAGCTACACGAAGCAATTATGCGGGAGGATTCTACTGAATTTGAGGATGGCATCATAATCCAAGAATTCCGAAAGGGTTTTAAACTTGGTGATCGGCTGTTACGTCCATCAATGGTGAAGGTATCGGCTGGTCCAGGACCTGCAAAACCTGAACAGGAAGCATTGCACGAAGAGCAAGTCACAGGTGAAAGTTCAGAGGCCAGCAAAGAAAACGAGGGTAGCACAGAAACAGAGTCTGCTTGAAAGAAACTTTTGCCTGGATTCAGTTTTGTAAAAGTATGTCAGTTTAATCTTCAGGAACATAATGTTGGGTGTTACTCCACAAAAATTCCAGCCAATTTTCCTTTTAAAGAAACTATTGTTGTGAGATTTTGAACTGTGATTTTAGATTTTCATGTCCTTGCATGGCCTTGGTAGAGATGGCTAAATATTCAGAGGTACATTTTTCTGCAAGGACTCGAGTAAGTTGCAACTGATAAAGTGCCTTGTACCAGTTGTTAGGAGTGTCATAGTGTGAACTTCTTAATTATTTGATTAAAGGGTTTAATTATGACATAATTCTTCATCAAATTGCACATTACAGATGGAAGAATATTGCATGATGTATTCTTTGAATAAGCAAGGAGTATGCTTGATCTACTCTAATTGCTAGTGTCTAGTTAGAGGCTGTCTATTACTAATTTACTATTATATCAGCACTTATGCGAGTTTGTTAAGAGCTGTCTTATTTGAATATACTCAATAGGTATGTCAATCAATATTTGGAAATGCTGGTAGCATGCTCACATTGTTAAGAGCATGCTAACAATCTACCGTTATCTGCACATGAATCTTCGCTGGGAAGTTCATATCATCATTTATCACATGTATTTGCTTGATTAGATGGGAATCAAGGAGATTATAATGGTAAGTGATAATGTTGTCACCTGATTTAGCTATATACTAACAATCTACCGTTATCTGCACATGAATCTTCGCTGGGAAGTTCATATCATCATATATCACATGTATTTGCTCGATTTCTCATTTATCAGGATGAATTCTCAATAATTGACACGCGTTCCCTCGGTGTTCTACATATTTTGAGTATATACAAATAACCATTTTTCTTTTGCTAAGCATTTCGATTAACTTGTGAATGAAATGTATCTTGTTTTCAAACGGTTCTGAATTTTGATATCATTTCACGTCCTTCACATATCTTATTCTCAAACTGCTTTAACCCATGACACTACTTACGTTTCGATAAACGCCTATACCACTGCATTCTAGTGCCCATCTAATCACACCTAAACCAGAACCTGGCCATGAGGAAACCAGACAACTAGTTTATCCCTCCCTGATGCATACTGGCCAAATTTATATCATCAAGCAGAACGAAAAACCTCCATGTTCATCTTCGGATACCATCGAAGTCTCCTACGGCATTCCCATCAAGGACATAGATAGACCTGGAAATTTTCGACTCCAGAATACCCCCTAACGCATTAGTCCTGCACAACCATCCAGCAGCTGCAATTCATGTACCACACCTTCCCAAAATCCGTAGACTCAAGGACTTAAATCAGTTAAACACTGGATCAGCAGCACGCAAGCACCTACCCACCCTATTAGGATAACCATAAGTACTGTCTAGGAGCAAGTTGTTGCTTCAGGTTTAGCCACCACTGGTTCCATTTTGGCATCAGTTTAGAACATATCGATGAGCCACACCCCTCATCCCATTTAAACAATTCCCCCATTGTACCTATAGTGTAACATCTTAAGAGGCAGATATGAGAGTAATGTCAGTGCTCCCTATTTCTATTTCAGCCGATAATGCTTGTAAAAAAAGAAGTAATCGCAAGAATGAATCTCTGCTTCTCCCTGTGTTTTTGCCATCAAACAACATTTCTTTTCAGAGATAGAAGCTGTTAGCAAGCCCCCAGTTAATAAATATGACTGGTCCTGTGGGATTTATATTCCTCAATTACAAATATCCGTGCACCCCATTTCACTTCCCCCTCCATTGAACTCACACCTGCTAGAGAGACTGAGACTATCTTTGCATATCACAAAAAGGGACTCATCCTTAAAACATAAATTCAGGTTCAAAGGAAGCCACATGGTACCTGCTCGAGACCCGGCCAGCTATACCATCTTTGCATCAGCTGAGACCTAAAGACATCAGACACCTCCTTTTTGTCAAAATGATGTTACTCCTATTTCCTATATCCCCAAATAGTCCACACAACAAAAAAGAACATGCCGGAGCTATGGCATTTCCAAACAGCGTGATCCTTGATTTCCTTGTTGACCTGTGAGAGAAGAACCTGCAAATCAAAGAAAATATTTTTCTCCCACTCAAAGAATTGCCTCCGCCACTGGAAGCTCCACACCCACTCTAACCCATCGCAAAACATACTTCTTTTTTTTTTTATATATATAATTAATTGGACAAGCTCGACACTTTGCGAAGAAAGCGGAGAACAAACAGTATAAAAAAGAACAAGAGTAACCTGCATGTGGCGCCTACTTACATGTGCTTACTACTCTCTGTATATTGTCACATAATTGCACCAACATAAACCAAAAAGAAACCCCATCTCAGAACACATTTCAGATCATTGTATATTTGCATGCACCACACCCAACTTCCAAGAGTGGAAACCATATTAGGTGAACACATACAGTGGACCTAACAAGAGCCAACTTAGTCCCCTTCGACAATGCCATCTAGAAGGCACCACAGAACAGTGCTATCCCATCATTAAATCAGGCAGCCTCCTAGGCTTGCTGGGAAGCGTATAGGCCTGGTAGGCCGTATATATATATATATATATACACACTTAATGCAGGTCATACTTATTTTATAAAGAGTACAAATCACTGCACTAACTTACTTGGTAATATATAACCTACCTAATATATTTATATATTAGTTTTCAAAACTAAATTAATTAAATAATTTTAAAATTAGGATTTAGAAATTAAAACACATTTTGCTACCTTTTGAAGGCATTTGTTTCAAGCTTTGAAATTAGATTATCAGGAATCGCATTCATAGTTATGATATTCCTAAGAATATTATTCCTTGATATCTTTAAAAGATTATTTGTTTAGCATTAAATATTCTTGAGATTATTTTTGAAGATTTTCGAGAATAAATTTAAAAGTTAAGGTGAGAAGTATCATGTCGCTCTAAGGTAGATGTTATGCCTGTGCTTTGATACTAGCGGTCATTTGGTTATATTCACACACACTTGGGATATACATGTAAAAAAACAAAATTATATATGCATCTGTGCTTGTCCATTCTTTTTGCAAGGCTTTCTTCTCCATCATGTGCTTTATTGATCAATATTCTTGTTGAAAAGGAAAAGAACCGTTTTTATATTGCTCCTCTGAAATCCCTAACTTTTCAATAGAAAATATATCAGATATGCCACACATAATTTCATTCATTTCACATTTTGTTAAAAATTAGACATTAGACTATTGGAGCTCCAATACAAGTGGGGCAATACATCTCTCTTCAAACGACCCTGATAGAGGTTGATGCAAGTCACAGGAGACTCTGAATTTATTTTCATTTGAAAATTAAAACATCATGTTTGTGCGCTTCCAGCCTATATCTTCCTGCTACTATTGGTCATATTTCTCATATAGGCCATTTTTTGAAACAAAAAGGAATGATATTATCCCTTAGTCTTTTTTCAGCTTCATGGTGTGACAGTTTATCCCTTTTCCACTTGACAGGATTGCAAAGGATCCCCGATTTGAGAGAATACTCTGTACACATAAAGGGACCTATGCTGATGACTGCCTTGTTAAGAGAGTTACTTATGTACGGTTTATTTTTAATTATTATCTGCTAAACATTTGTTTGAAATCATTTGAGAGCAATATGATTGTTGAGATTAGTGTATGGTTTATGGGCTTGACATGAAATAATATGTATATTCATATATTGTTAGAGACCAATTCCCCAATGGGATTAAATTGTACAAAAGAGAAAAAAGTATAGGGGCAGTTTGGGCAATGTGAGGGTTGGGAATGTGTACGATTCTGGTGGGCTATTTGCATAACTAACTTGGTGAGTTGGGTGAGTGGGTGAATGCCATGTTGGCAATGGGGAGAGTGTGTGAGAATTCTGTTATAGCAGGAGAGTTATTTATAGTGTGGAGGGGAGGGAGGATTATTCAGGCAGTTATTTTGCTAGGTATTTTGCTAGGTATTTGGAGAGATTGAGTTGCTTAGTGCTCAAGGCATTCTCTCTATTCTGCTCATTTCATATTGTTGCTTTCTCTATACCTTGGCTGCTATATATTTTGTATCAGTCCAAGAGTGTATGAATAATACATACTTTTTCTATTTCTGTGTTCTTCCCTTTTGGTTTCTAGCAATGGCATCAGAGCTCTTTCCGGGGAGCTGTGTAGGCCTACTGTGTGAAGCTGCGATGGAGAAGAGAATAGAGGAGTTAGAGAGGAGGTCGGGTGAAGTGGTGTGGCTCTTGAGAGATCAACGGTGTCGGCGACACGGAAGGAGTCACCAACACTTCCCACCCTTTCACAGAGAGGATCACGACTCGCGGTTTCACCGCCGTGAGGAGCGGTACTCCCCTTATTCAAGCGATGGGCCTTCGCACCACCACGGCAACTCCACTTGGGTAAGCCGTCTACCGAACTCGTCATGAGGGAGCCCTGCCAATCGTCATCGCAACCGCGATAAGAAAATGGACCTTCCCATCTTCTCCAGTGATAACGCACCAGGTTAGTTGTTGAGGATCGAGAGATACTATGCTGTGAACGGTATTGAGAGGGAAGAGCGAATGGAGCTCCTGTTTTTCGCCCTAAGGGGGAAGGCATTGTGCTGGTACCAGTGCTGGAAGAGAAGGTGTTATTTCCGTCGTGGACCCAGTTCAAAGAAGCGGTGTTGCAGAGGTTCCAACGAGTCCTTTCGATCTATTGTTGAGGGCGAAACAAAATGGGCCAGGGATGAGCTACATTGAAGAGTTCGAGCAAATTTCACGCCCAATGCTAGAGGAAAGTAACTGAGAATGGAAAGGTATAGTGGGACTAATGCTATTAGAAATACCACTGATCAATCCTATTATTATTCCCCCCCTTTTTTTTTTGCCTTGGAGCCTAGCCTTAATTTTTCATCTGGTACTCTACTAAATGAATCTTTTGTTTTTTATTGTTCAACTGTTTCCACGCCTCGGAGATCACCGAAGTGGGTTTTGGCTCTCCCAACAAAGCCCCTTTCTATACACACGGCAGGAGTCAAACCCCTAACATATGCTTAAAGGACCCAGCCACCTTACCAACTGTGCCAGGCTTTATGGTTCTACTAACTGAATCTTGGCTCTTAATTCAGCACCAAGAATATGATGGAGGCAGAAAAACTGGTAAAGCTATCTTTACTGATAATGTTGGACTAATTCCTGCTACAGTACAGTGCATGCTTGGTCGTAGATCCTTTGCTGGCTTGATGGATGGAATTCCACATGAAGCCTGCATGGGCAAGAAGAAATTTCCGGTGGCTGATTCGCGAATTTTCCTTAGTTTAGCTTCATAGTTGTATTCTGTCAAATTTTGTTTCCTCATGTTGCGTCACTAATATATGAGGCTTAGCTTTGGAGCACCAATACACAATACCATTTTGTAAATTAAAATCATTTGTGAAGAGAAAGAATTTGTTTTGCCTATCAGCGCTGGTTAGTATGAAGATTTCGTACAACCATAACAAAGTGCCTTATTACCAATTTGGTGATGTTTCAGAAATCAAGGAAGACAGAGAAAACATTATTGAATGCTAAATGCAAATAAACTCCGTCATAGCAATTGTTTACCAATTATCGTTTCACAAAAATGGCTTCGTGCCATTTGTTTTTTACCAAAGCTAAATTGTATCGAGCTCATCTTTCAAATTGCATTAGGTTCGATTAATGCTGAATTAAGACCGTGAAATTCAAAATCACTGTTTTTCTTTTATTTAAATAAAACCTTTCAAATTGTATAAATTGACACGCATCTCTATCTTATTTGTGCATGGTTTGGCATCATGTTTCTTTGTGTAGATTTAGGTCGGATGGCATCGGGTCTCTTGGATATCTATACTCTGCATGCATATTATCCCTAAGATATCAAAGCAACTCTAATGATGCAGGTATTAGGCAGTGATTTTGAGACCATCTTCAAGTGAAAATACGTGCCATGTATACAATGAATGCTTGGCCGAAAATAATTATAATCCAATAAAATACTTTAAGGTGAAATGTGCATGCTCTAACGTCTCGAGTTTGGAATAAAAGTACAATACTACCGAAAGATCGGAAAATACAATGAAAAAAGTTGTAATCACACTGGCAAATAAAGAAAGTCCAATCACGTGAAATGTGAAACTGAAATCAGTCGACTTGCTGACATGTATATTGGTCAAACATCGCTTTTCAATGGATTCCATGGCCTCCCAATGTGAAAAAATCCCAACTTGGAAACAACAATTAACACAAGGGTAGTGGGGGTCTTTTTTTGTACGTGGGATTTAGATGGTTTATTTATATCAATATGATGTCTTGGAAAAAAGTCACAAAATTTGATATTTTTAATATAGAATACGCTAAAGGCAAATTCAAAGATAAGAAAAAAAAATCTAAAAAAAAACATTAAATCTGTTTTTGTAAATTCAATGTAGAACAAAAATTACACCGAATCCACCACAGACAAATTCTATAAACATTATATATAAGTAAATTTGCTAATTATCTCGTGTAAATCACTTTTTTAAATATCATATGCAAATTATTTTTCCATGATAATGGTAATTAATTAGTTCCAATTTAACATCTCCACATCACTCATTGCAAGACAAATTCCAAATGCATCAAGCAACAGCGGTGGTACAGAGCCCCAACTCAATATTTTCACGGTGCTCGTTACTAAAGAAATATCAAATCATCTACAATCCCAATACAAGAACAATGAAGGCTTAACCTCCTTTAGGCAATATTCAGAAGCTAATACCAAAGCTTAACCGTAAAGACAGAAGTAAAACAAAGCCACACAAGGCTAACAAATCTGAATCACAAAAACACCCAGCACCATTGAACTACCTCTCAACAAACTTCTTTATTACAGCCAACAAACAATACCAGGGAGGAAGTTAATTAACAGCACAAAAACCAGCAGTTGACTCAACCAAAGAAGAACAACAGGGCCATTTTATAGCAAACTTAACTCAGAAGGTAAAGAACCAACATATCAAAACAATTAATATGCATTTTGATCAGTAATAAAATCACATTCTAATTCAGTTGAAGAAAAACGCTCCATCATACTTTTACTTTGCATTATCCTAATTCAGCTTTTATCACGGGACACCGATGATGATGCACATTAGTAATTCTGATACCATGTAATGAACAATCTTTCCAGAAAAAACTTAAGTCGTCGCATGAATGATTTTATACCTCAATAGAAATTCTACCAGTTGGCTACTGAGTGGGACGAGGTATTGCGGTTGTTGCTATACTTTTTTAGTCTTGTAAAGTCAATTCATTCATAAGACAGCCATCAGTGTATCTTTGTTGCCTGTCTTTGGATTGCTAGGGGTATATGGTAGTTTGTGGATGGTTGTTTTGTATGGAATGATCTGCTATGTTTTGTAACCTGAAAGTGGTGAACTTGCCTCCTTTCACTCCTGAGAGATATTCTTGGGCCATTATTGTAATTACGTTGAGAAGAGGGGAAAAAAAAAAAACTTTCTACCGACTCATCAATATGGCCACCATTATGAGTTCCACCATATCTTGTGGAAATTAATATGTTTTGTGCCATTGAAGAGGTTGAAAGAACAGACAGAGAGAGAGACGACAAGGGATCGACTTAAAAGGTGAGTCATTTTGCTTGTGATGAGGTAAATTGACGGCTATTGAAAACTACATTCACAAAACAACGATCGAAGGTATGGACAAAAGAAAAAAAAAAATTACACATACGGACACGGCCATGCTATGCAAACATAGAATGAACGTGATTTTGTCCACCATTCGTGACGCTATACATCATAACCTAAAAAGGTCACATTCCTGCACATGATATATTAATATCTATAGCCAGTTGATATATCCGCGTGTATATACTATATACACATAAAAAAAAATATTATATCTAGATATGGAGTTTAACCCCTATATATTAACGGTATAAAATAATTTTACATTATCAGTCAATCAAAATTTTAAAAAATGCCAAATTATACTAGGTATGTGCCATCGTAGCAGGCAACCACTCAACATAATTTGAAACTTTGTTAAATTTTTATTAACAATATAAAATTATTTTATTTCATCAAGATAAGAAAAATTAAACTTATATATATATACACACCCGTTTCCGTTTATTTCTCTCCATGTATCACCTAAACACTTAAGGAATCATGTATTAACAGCTAAAATTCCAAAACTTTTCACCACAGTGATGATAACTGAAATATTCAATTATTTAATTAAAATTCTATCCAAAATAGTCTCTAAATTTTGAATAAAAAACATATATCCAAATTAAAATAATAATTGATTTGTATAATAACTTGTAGTACAAAATTAAAATCGAGCGATCTCTGAAAAATGTTAGTTACAAATCTAGTCAAATCAAGACCGTCAAGGATTGTTATAGTAAAAATAACAAAATATGGTTAACCCCAATTTAATTTTGGTCCTTAAAATTTTATATGTGAGACACTTTAGTCCATGAAATTTAAAACTTGGCTAACCAATTATTGATTTTTTTTTTTTGACAATTAGAAATTGCTTGACTCTCAGAGAAAGAAGCATAGTCAGTGACAGAAGATTACTGTATTAGGGGTAGTTATAGAATGATGAAATATCCTCCTAACTACCAATCTAACAAATCCTCCTAATTTTTTTTCTTTTATCGAAAAACAATCCTTCTAATCTAAAAGTACACGGAAAATTGTATGAATTGTAATTTACACAACATCAATGACTATTTGATATGTGTAATAAAGATTTTAAATGAAGATGATTTTTATACACACCAATTAGAAAGATAAATCATTTTTGAGCAAATATATTGAACAAATATATTTTAAAATGTTAATATGCAAATGAAATATCTTGATCATAACATGATAAAAGTTTCAGGGCTTTTTTTTTTTTCCTCTCACAAATCAAAGAGCAAAATTTTTGAACTTATTATGTATTATTGGGCCTTTCCTCTTATATAACACAACATATTAATTCTCCAATAATCACAATAATCATGTATATATTTTTTGGAGAAACAACATATATATGGGTTAGGATAAAATTATACCGATAGAACTTTAAGCAACAGTTACACCGTTGAATAACATTTTATTGGATTAATTTTTAACAAAATTCGCAGTTGGATTAAAAATCCACATCATATTGATTATGTCTATATATAAAATTTTAAGTTAATCTAAAATTGTTTGATATAATTTTTATGTACATAAAAATCAATATAATATGTTTGCTTAAAAGAAACAAGAATAAAGGCTTGGTGACTATATTCTTATTGATGCTTAATTTTTATAAAATTTGATACAAATCATCTTTTGATAGGTAATTATAACACATGGGCAAAAAAATTATTTTATAAAAAATAATTGAGGGTATAACTTTATTTAAAGTTACACCAGTAAGCCTAACTCATATAAAATATAGAAAAAAAGAAAAAAATTTGGGGGATGGGAAAGCTATTGTAATACCTTAGATACATGTATCCTCGAGATCCATCGTGTTGTTGGTAGGTCCCACTCAATTTATAACTTAAAGGTTTGAGAAAAATCACTCTAGAGAGTGCTGCAATGGTCAAGGCAAGTAAGGTGATACAAGAAAAAGATCACGTGCTTTAGTGAGCACTGCAATGAGCATTATAGCGCTCAAAATTTTTATAAAACCCCCCACTTCAAGATTCAGATAAGAGCTTTCAAGACTCCCACCCTAAACTCAAGCTCTCAGGATAGATACTGGTGTCATTCCTGTGCCAAGGAACTCTATCAGTGTTGAACCTTCACTTTCCATCACTCCAGGTGAGTAGGTTTAAATCTATGATCTCTATGTTTAGTAGTAGAGTTATTTTCATGAAAATCTAGTTTAAAGTATGAATTATAAAGATTACTGTAAAGAATTGAGATTACTGTTGTTATCATGCTTTGAATTGCTGGTTTAAAAGCATGACAAATGTTTTTTTTGTTAAAACTCATGGGACCACATTTGTCAAATTGATTTTATGTAGAGTTGGGTTGAATATCACTGTATTTAGGGATTTTACAGACATTATACGACTTTCAGTAAGCATCCTGCTAGATGATAAAATTTTGATTTCAAACAAATGGAACCCAGATACCAAGTTTAGAAAAAGGATTAGATTATGATTTTGTACTAGATAGTGAACAATAGAGAAACAGCCAGTGAGTTAATGGCTAGGACTGATCGTTAACCTTGGTACTAGGTTGTCTTATAGATAATCTCATAGAGCAGAGAATAGAACCTAATTAGGTTTTCACATTTTGATTCTTTAAGAACCATAGAGCAGAGATTTTGTTATGCCAAAAATGAAAGGTATAACTAAAGATTCCTATTTCTCTATTAGTGTATTGTTGTTTGGAATTTATGGAAACTATGATTTGATTATGTACATGTAGATGTGAAATGCCTTAAGGTTTTATTGGTATTGCTATGATTATTATGATTTTGTGCATTATCCCTTGATGTCTCATGAAGGAGGGTTACTAATGGGGATTCACTCACCGAGTTTTGCATAAAACTCACCATTTTTCCTCCTTATAGATACAGTGGCTGCTGCGAGTCCTTCTCAACCTCCTTCTTCCTGACAACATTAGACTCCAGTTGGTAGGCCTCACTGGGTGAATAAGTGCATGATGTTTTGCTTTAGAGTGTTGCAGTGTCTTGCAGACAGGATCCCAGATGTAGAGCATGCTTTCTATTTTTTTTTTTCCATACTATGATATTGATTTGGGTTGTATTTATATGAACTTACCATTCAAAGTTGTTTTGTATATACATAATGGACTCTATACATATATATATTTACTGATGTTATTATCTCCCCTTTTCCTTTTTAATTTATTTAATCAAGGTCTTAATTGGGCCTTAATTGGCCAAGAGTTATTTATATAAACAATTGTTAAGCCACTATTGCAACATATGAACTATCTTAATGTTAATAGATTGTTAGGGTCAATAGCTAATAGATACGGTTAAGCTGGCTACGGCTGTCACTAGTATAGACACGTGTATAATTCAGCCATTGTGTAATCATATATAAGCTCAACTGTAGTGTAAAATAGGTGTGGCGAGTTCATTTTTTCATTCAATACAATTTCTCTCAATTCAGAGTTTCTCTCTTTTCTCTCTCTATCACAGAGTTCCTTTATAGATCATTGGCAGAAAATGGGGGACGAGCTGAACGAGCAGCATTTGCAGCATCAGCAGCAGAACAATACAGAGGAAGAGGGTATGGGAAGAAAGCAAGAAGATATGGGTAGTATCAGGGCCTGCCATTATCACAAGGTTTTCAACCTTTGGAATAATTGTTGTTAGTCAATCCTTCATCGGCCATATTTGCTCCACTGGACTTGCTGCCTATGCCCTTGTCACGACTTTGCTAGTCAGGTTTGCAAATGGTGTACTGGTAACTATTCATCATCTGCATGCCTTTTATTGCTCTGATCTTTTCTTCACCTCATTCTGTTTTGTTATCTTTTGTCTCATTTGGTTACTGTATTTGGGCAAAAAAATACAAAGTCGCTTAGAGAGTAGAGATGAAAATTCCATGTCCCCACTGTCCCATTTTTCGGTGAACAGAAATTTGAACAAATTTTATCCTATGATGAAGACATTTTTAATGGTTTTACACTTGTCTCTTTCTCCGAACAAATTTATGTTTCTAGCGTATGTGTATTTTGTGACATTGTCTTTGAGAGGTTCTTGTTATAATATAATAAATACTTAGTTCTATTTGTTTTCTGTTTGTAACTTTTGTTTTGGTTACAAGATTGTCATCTTATTTTTAATTTGTTTCCTTTGTTTCATATGTTTAGAATTTTATAAAGAAAATGAAAATAAATAAGTTTGGTCTCTGTTTTCATTTCATGCATTATTGTTTTTAGGATTTGTGAAGATAATAATAAAAAAGACATGAAAACAGAAATCAAACAATCACGGATTATTATTTTCTATTTTCATTTCTTATTTTTACGATTTCTTTTATAAAGTCCTTAAAAGCAAGGTGACCTTTTTATAAATAAAATTAAATGGAAATAGAAACGAAATAAAGCCTTAAAGTGTTAGGAGCAATAAAAAAAGAGGGATGTTCCATTTCGCTTTATAGTTCAGGTTTTAATCTTGTAGACTATTGTTGTTCCCGTTTGCCACAACTCTTAATGTATTTGATGAGGCGTCGAACAATGAAGTGAGCATAATAATGCATTTTATTATTATTATTATTATTATTACTTTTAAAAAAAAAAATTTGGCCTTTGGAGCATCTAAGAACTTTCGTTTATATATAACTACAAATATTGGGTCTCTTGATAAAATTGAATGCGGGTCCAGCGTAGCTTATTTGGTTAACCCAGTAGCCTTACATAACCGCAGCCATCTAAGGAGTCATGTTTGAATCAAGGGTCCGAGGCCCCAAGTAGAGCAAAAACTTAAAATAGAGTTAAATTGTTTTTGCTTTGTTTCCAACATGGTGGCTTTTCATGTAACTATGAGGGTCAAAGCCTATAGAGTTGTAATAACTTGCTTTTCATGTTTCCTCTCTTTTTCTTCAATCTCATCCCAATCTAGCTCCCCCAAATCTTCAAGCTATGTTTATGTTAATAGATTTCAGTTTCTTTTCTTCCATTTCCTTCATGTTCTTAGTATGGGTCTTTGTTTTCTCTCATTGTTGTCAAGTGGGGGTGCTCCTCCAATGTTATTAAAGCTAGATTAGAGTTATTTAGAGGTTAATAGAGTTTGATCTTGAGTTTTTATGATTGTTATAGTCGATGTTGATGTCCTCTCGGCTCCCCAGAGTTCAGTTGGTATTAATGCTATCTCTTCCTCCCCCTCCAGATGAGTGGGTTCAAACTCATAGCCTTATCTTTAGTCATTATAATTATGTTTGACGTATGATGATTGTTAAATATGGTATTAGAGATGAAAATATGAATATATAATTTTGCAAAGCCATGATTTTGAATATATAGCATGAAAATGAAATTTAGAAAACCATGAGACCATGATTGATATGCTATGTGTTATGAAAAATGTTTTATGTGCCAATAAAATGATTTTTGGAATAATGCATGATTTAGAAAGTTGCAAATTTATGCAAGAGTATATGATTTAATGGTTATTATTTTATTAGATATGTTTTAAGAGTTTATGATATGTTATTGATTCAAGCCTTGAGATTTATAAATATGATTTTAGAGTATTCAGTTGATGTATGTATATATATTGGAAGAATGTTTGATAAAGTATGATTTAATTTGATGAATAGAAATGTATATTTTGGTTTTAGAGGTTTTGTGATTATGAACTCTTTTATTTTGAAGTATAATAACAAAGTTAATCAGTTATGAAAATATGTTAGTTAAGAAATGGATTTAAAACTTCAGTTTTATGGTACCAAGAGGTACGAAATTCAATATGATTCTTAGCAACTGCCAGATACATACTCTGTGGGCTTGAAATCGGGATGTCTTCAAGTGGGTGATCCCTTGGGCTCGATTTTCATAGCCACAGTTATGCTAAAGTCAGATTGCTAGAGTTATATGAGTCAAGAACTCTCAGAGTACTAAGATTTAGGGGCTCCCATTCGCCAAGGACGGAGTTCCCACCCTTTAGCTATGAAATTTCAGTATTTTTGTTTTATCTATTTTCAGTTAATTATATAAATAATAAATGACAAACAGCCATGGTGGCATATACAGAAAATGGAACCTATTTAGATGTCCACATTAGATCCCCAGTGGAGCCCGTGTCTGACACTAGTGGAGCATAGTAGAAGCGTTCAGTGTGGTGGAGCCCGTGTCTAGCACCCACTGAAGCAAAACCTTGAGTTCCTATTTGGAATGTGTTCTAGCGGGGCTTAGGTTGAATCCCGGTAGGAACAAAGCCTGAAGGGTACGTGGGGGTCTAGGTCGAATCCCAGTACCAAAGAGGAAAACCCTGTTTCTCTATTAGTATATTGATACTTATGTTTTTAGAGATTAATTATGTTTTCAGAGAATATTTGATTTAAGAGTTATTATGTAAAGGTATGGAAAATGTTTTCTCATTAGAGTAAGAATTTAGAGATGTTTTTCCATGAATTTATAAATAAAGAGATATTTTTTCTATATATAGCCATGAACATGAATATCAAATGATTTGTAATTGCTGCATATATGTTATTTATTATATTTGTTGGTTGTCCCATGTGGGTGATGGCTGAGAGCTCACTCACTGAGTCCATTGACTCACCCCTGTCCCTTTCACCTATAGTTGCAAGTTCAGAAGTGATTTAGGTTCCGGTTCCACAAGCACCGTTATTCCAGTGGTGAGTCTTACTTTGTAGTAAGGCCTAGAGTATGACTATATTAGAGTAGAGTGCTCCAATAGATGTGCAGGCAGGATCTTATCCACGCATGTATTTTGATATATTTTAGTATTTTTAGATATTGAGCATGTAAATGAAATATAAAATTGTAATTAGAGACTTATGTGATGAGACATTTATAAATCATAAATCAAAAAATTGGAATGAGAGTTTTTAGAGATTAATTTATTAAATATTTTCAGTTTATGAAATGGAGCACTATGTTTTAATTAGAGAAAATGCTTATATTTCAAAGAGATCACATTTTAATTATTGTATTTATTGATAAATTAAGCATATAGAGAGACTCAGCGATCACGTTCCCAAGTCGAGTCATGACAGTTAGCTCACTAATATTATATTTATCTTGTTCGTTGAGTTATAGAGCATTTGAGCGTCAACAGTTAGATTGGTGGCACTTGGAAATTGTTCTTCGGTTCCTTTGAACCAATTTGTGAGTAGACATTATGTCTATAATTGTTTTTAATTGTGCTACATTAGCTTTAAATGTATTTTAGTAAATTAAAAGTTGAAAGACAATTATTTGGCTATGTTATATAAATTTGATGAAAGTAAGTCTAATGCATAGAGCTTATGTTTTATTTGAAAATTTACACATGAGACAATATGGCATAATTTCAATTTTGGAAATTTTATAAAGAATATAATATTTCATAGATTTGAAATAATTGAAAACCATTGACCCATGATATAGACTAGAGAAATTATTTATGGATAATGGGCATGGCCCTTTTTGTTGATATGTAGAAAATTTATTAAATATGATATGTTTAAAATAATTATACGTTTTGGGGAGAATCTCTTACATGATCTGTAGCTAACGGCAATAGGTGTTAGCCTTGGTGCACCTTGACTATATTTAATTAGGACCACATAGTGGATCCTTCTGTTCTACGGCTACTCGCATGGGTAGGACAATTCTGTTTTAGGATCACACGAAGGAATGGCGGCCTGAGTGTGAATCCTTCAGTTTATCCTGGATTTGACAATTCCCTAGTATTTTATGTAAAAACTAGTTGTTTTCAAAAATCTTTTATATAGATAAAGGAAGTTGTTGAATGTAAATAAGCTATAAAGTTATTATTGTTTTACTTATGGATTATATATTGTCTCATGTGGGTTATAGACATTCTGTCTACTACTAAGTTGCAAAACTCACTCTGTTGTTTCCCTGTCTTTTCTAGATATAGGTGCAGCTTTAGGTTCCAATCGCACAACTCCTCAATAGCCAAGCTCTGAGTTGGTTATCCTTCATGAGAAGGCCTATTTTGTATTTTGGAACCTATCTTGTTTTGAGTTTTAGTCTGTTAGAACTATTTTAATACTCCATATGTCACAGGCAGGGTCCTCGACTTAGTTTTATGATTATGTTTATATTTATGCTTAAATATGTGTAGTTAAAGACTTAGCCATATATATATATATATATATATATATATATATATATATATATATATATATATTATGGAAGGAATTTATAATAAACTAAATTTAGAATTATATTTTGAACTATAGTCCTAGTTATGGTTGGACATTTACTTTGTGGTTATGAATTTTCATTTGAAACTAGTTTGAAAATTTACTTAACTTTCTTTTGATTTTAGGATAGTGTTAGATTTAAATTACATATTAGAATTAGGATTGAAATATATATTTTGAGCTGGTTATTGTGGCTGGGACGCATTATGAGAATGCTTGAAATCCAATTATGTATTTTATTCTTGTTTTCATACAGGTGGTACTTTTAAATTTGGGGAATGTTTGAAAAACAGGGAAAGTTTGTCCATTTTTCTGTAAAAATCTTGCTTGTTAAGGCTTACAAGAGAATGTGTTACCTATGCGCTGATCGTGGTATGAGTTGGGTCGTGACAATCATCTTCCTTTTCTCCTACATGAGTGCAACTTCGTGCAAACATCCGCAATCAGGAGAATATTATAACAATAGGGATCTAATTGAAAATTTTCATTTCTTATGAGGATCTATTTATAAAATTTTAGACTATATAGATCTAACTAGAAATTAAATAAAACTATAAGGAGCTGCATAATAATTAAACCTAAATAATACAAATGAAAAGTGAGCGCCAAAGCTCCCACATTGATTACACTAGAACTTTCTATTTCCACTTTTTTCTATTTTTAAGACAACTATAAGTACTCATGTTTATGTTGCTTTATGCTTATTCTCGCTATGATTTGTTTTTGGAAAGTGTAATAGGTATAATAGTGCTTAACCTGGCCAACCAAAGTGTATATTTGGTCGTTTTCACTATATTAGGCTTGTTTACTTCGTTATTGTGGCCAAATGATGATTGTCATTTTGAATTTGAGACAAAAGAATTTAATTGGTATAATTAATGACGTATTTGGTTTATACAAAATTGTTAAGAATAAAATATTATCTTAACTTTATTTAGATTGATTTGCTTTGATTTTGTTGTTATATTGATTTATTTTTCTCATTACCTTAGGCCTATAAATAAGCACTACTCTTTGTAAGTCATATGAACATCCAAGAAATACATTTTCCCCTATTTTCTATGAATTGCCGTGGATCTTAACACAAATTTTTATTGGTTTTTCAAAATTTGCGTTTTCAATAGCAGGCCACATTGAATAGAATGAGGTTGAAGGATATTGCAACATAGGCCTGACTTGTTAAGGGTAAAGTTTAACCTAAGGGGTTCTTGGCATCTAATATAATATCACCTATACCTTATATGTTTATTGTATACATTTTCGTACAAATAGGGGTATTGTGTGATATTATTTAATAAAAAAAAGTAAGTGTAATTTATCTTAAATGTGTAAAATATTCTGTCTAAATTATTCATATATATATATATATATATATATAAAGTTTTGGTTTTATATATATATAAAGTTTTGGTTTTTTGTATAATGTTTGATAGCAAGCTCGTATCGGCCAAAAGGAAGAGAATATCAGCTTGGAAATTGGATGCAAGTTGCCGAAAAGGCTGAAAAGTAGAATGGGCAACACGACGTAGCCCACATTCTATTTTGATAAGATGCTCATCTCATATTCTCTCTCTCTAGGAGCCTTGAATGGAGCATACTAAAAGGCACCCTCTCTCTCTCTAGTATTATAAACAACTATACAAGTTGATTGACATTATATTTTGACACAAAACTTAAAAGATAATGAACTTATGAATTATTTCATATTCTATTTTCAATTAATATAGGATTTCATCCCTCACACTTAAAAAGTCCAACAGTGTAAGAGATCAGATAAAGAAATAGTTTCATTTTCAAAATCTTGGATCATTTTTCGGTTTTCTTTTGCCTTGTCGCTTGTTAATCATGGAGTTGTACATAAAATTTGACCAAGAGAGGAGAAAGACTGATAGCCAATATCAATTATTGTGTATACCCGTATAATTCAAGCTTTCCCTTATATAGGCTCGGGCCCTTTTTTTCACTTGGTTTAAGAAAGTTTAGGTTGATGAGAAAACAAAATCCAATCTAGGGTTAGGAGGTGCAAGCTCATCAAGCGCTTACTAGAGTTTTTTTCTTTTCTTATTTTTATTTTAGAGAAACAACAGAGAAGGCTCAAAACCCCACAAAAGGAGGGAGCACCAGCACACAAAAACCAATACACGGCCAGCTTGCAAAAACTAAAAAATAAGCATAAGACGCAAGACAGGAGGCTCCAAAAAATCTGCTTTCAAACTTGAAATATATCTCCTTCCTTTTAAAAGCATCCTCTTGTTTTGACCACGAAGAATATGTTTGCAATGAGCATCGCCTCCAAGACCATCTTTTAACTCTTCTTGAACTTAAAAGGAGTATCAGCTGAGAAAGATAAAAGAGCAAGGCGGCACTCAAAACATTATAACCCAAAGTTGATCTACTCCTCCATCAACATGTGGCAGGCAAAAACAACGGCAGCAAAATAATAGTATTTACAGACCACGTATCAATAGTAAAATTTTAAAATTGAACCAAAATCATAGCAAATTGGCAATACAAGAGTTAAAGGTCAACTAAGCTAACCCATGTTGACAAATGCTCAGTTCCTTGCAACAACTAAAATAAATTATATTGGATACTAGGCTCGTGTAGATAAGCTTTGAACAAAAAAACAAATCTTTCTTCAATTGATCCTTTTAAATAAGATTTTTTAAAGTTATTTTATGTTTAGACGGAACATTAATTTATATTTGAATATAATTTTAAAAGATCTTCATTTATTTTCAAATATATTTTTTTAATGTAAAGAAAAACATCTTTTTTAAAAAGACGAAAATTATTATAGCTTATGAAAAATATTTTTTTCTTTTTATTTTTTTAGTGATTCTGCTTTTATTTTAAAAAAATTACAAGAAAATATAAAAAAAAAATATTTTTTACTAAAATAATGACGCACAGACGACCGGATTGAATATTCTGGGAGCTCTCAAGTTGCGAGCACAAAATTGGGTGATTGAGCTGGCACTATCCTAGCATCGCGTCTCCGGAACGCATTTACTAATTAATAGTTAGTTTGTGGTGTGTATAAGTAATCAAGCATTTCCATCGAATTGGATGTTTAAAAGAATGGATGCCTCTGCCTACCAAAAACGCCAAGATTGCAGCAGGTTAAACAATGTGACAAAAAACCTCCCTCATATGATGAACTAGAAGACATATAGAATGGTGCCTTTCTCAGGCAGGAATGTCACAATTGCCTATGAGTTTGTGCAAGAAAGTTCGTTTTCATTATCGTATGCTGTTGGCTATACGTACAACGTATTAGCTAGGTTTTATGGTTCTCTAATTCATGATACCAAAGAAAGAGACGAAAATGATTCAGAAATTGGGAGAGAAATAAAATGATAGAATTTACTAGAATGAGATAAGGTGATGTATTAAAAGTAATGTGAGCCTTATATAGTCACGAGTGTAACCAACTATTAATTAATTTCTAAGTATATATCTAGCCTACACAATTTTATCTCTAGTAGCCCCTGTAAGGTGGAATATGAATCCTCTAACATCTCGAGACTAAAAGATAAGAAAATAAAATGAAATATATTGTAATCACATTGACAAACAAAGAAGTCCATCACATGAAATGTGAAACTGAAATTAATGGACTTGCCGATATGCATATCAGTCAAAAATCACTCCTCAAAGGGGTTCCACGGCCTCCAAATGTGAAGAAATCCCAGCTTCGAAACAACAATTAACACAACGGTAGTGGGGGTCTTTTTTTTTCGGTATAAGGGATTTTGGTGATATATCTATATCAATATGATATTTTGAGAAAAGTAACACAATATGATATTTTTAATATAGAATTCGTTAAAGGTAGATTCAAAGAGAAGAAAAAAATAAACACTAAATCCGCCAAAGGCAAATTCAGTATAAAAAAATTAACATTGAATCAACCAAAGACAAATTCAAAGTAAAATGAAAATAACATAGAATCTGTCACAGATGGATTCTATAAACACCACGTATAAATAAATTTATCCATTTTATCATGTTAGCATAAATCACTTATCCAATCATCATATATAAATTATTTTTCAGATAAATTAATCAATTAGTCATTTAATACACCCGTGTATACATACTATATACATATAAAAAAAATATTATATCTAGATATAGAGTCTAAACCCTATTATATATTAATTATATAAAATAGTTTTATATTGCCAATTAATCAAAATTTAAGTTAATGCCAAATCATACTAGGTATGTGCTATCATAGCAGGCAACTACTGAACATAATTTGATACTTTCTTAAATCTTTCTACTAATCAACAATATAAAACTATTTTATACAGTAAATCTATACAAAAAAAATTAAACTTATATATATACACCTGTTTCCGTTTCGTCACGCCATGTACCACTTAAACATTTAAAGAATCATGTGTTAACAGCTAAAAATTCCGAAACTTTTCACCACAGTGATAACAACTTAAATATTCAATTATTTAATTAAACTTCTATCCAAAATAGTGTCTAAAATTTGAGTCAAAAACATATATCCAAATTAAAATAAAAACTGATTTTGATAATAACTTGCAGTACAAAATTAAAATTGAGCGGTCTCTGAAAAATGTAAGTTACAAATCTAGTCAAATCAAGACCGTAAAGGATTGAGACAGTAAAAAAAAAATAGAGTTAACCCTAATTTAATTTTGGTCCTTAAAATTTTATACGTGAGATGCTTTAGTCCATAAAATTTAAAATTTGACTAACAAGTCATTGATATTTTTTTTTTACAATTAGAAATTGTTTGACTCCCAGAGAAAGAAGCATAGACAGTGGTAGCAGATGACTCCAATATTAGGGGTAATCATAGAATGGTGAAATATCCTCCTAACTATTAATCTAACAAATCCTCCTAATTTTCTTTTTATCGAAAAACAATTAATTCTTCTAATGTAAAGGTACACTCACAATTGTATGAATTGTAATTTATACAATATCAGTGGTTATTTAATATGTGTAATGAAGATTTTAAATTAATAGTGTAACAACCCATATTACTTTATGGATTAACAACTGTCCCCACAAACCAACACGGGTCTTTTTAGCATGTTTTGTCTTCACTCACATGCTTCATAGGAAAACTTTCCAGAATGTCACTCATCCCAAAATTTCTCCAAGTCAAGCACGCTTAACCATGGAGTCATTTAGTGATGGGTTACCGAAAAGAAGATGCATCTTGTTGGTATAGGTTATACAAATCAATTTATATAAGTCATCTTCAACTGTATAGTCCCATACCTGTACAGTCTTAGGATCCCTCTCATTCGAGTGTGTAATCGGTTCATTCATATACCCCTCCGCTTAGAAGGTCTTGCGAGGAGCCGCTCCTTGTCCGTACTTTCTTTTGCACCGACAATCACTCCTCGCCCTTGTCTCCGGGCGTTACAAATAGGATTTTTTATACACACTAATTAGATAGATATATCATTTCTGAGCAAATATATTAACCAAATACATTTTAAAATGTTAATATGCAAATGAAATATCTCGATCATAACATGATAGAGGTTTTAGGGCCCTTTTTTCTTGTCTTACAAATCAAAAGTAAAAAATATTTGAACTTATTATGTATTATTGGGTTTTTTTCTCTTATATAACACAACATATTAATTCTCCAATAATCACAATAATCATGTATATTTTTCAAAGGAACAATATACACTACAAGAAATGCGATGGGTACCAACTCATTTACTGACGAGTATGAATTATACTAACGAGTTTTTTCACAGGTAGGGGAATTATATCGACGGGTATACCGATGGTTATAGGGTCATTGGTTTCGAGGTCGTCGATGAATATTACCAACAATAAAAAAAACCGTAAGTTATTTTTTACTTTTATAACGACGGGTATTAAGCAATATGGACGTCGGTAAAATTAAATAAAAGTCGTTACCAAGGCTGTTAGAGACATTTATATCGATGGGTTTATTTAATTTTACCGACAGATGTTTAAGTAAATAATATAATCTTTTAAATCATTTACCAACGGGTATAGTAACGGGGTTATTTATTATGAAAAAAGTTATTTAAAAAAAATTCTATACTCGTCAGTAAAGAACTACTTTTTTTATTTCATTATTTATTTGTTTATTTAATTGATATATAATAACCTAATTATCAATTAAATTGATATTGAATAAGAAAACAATAAAATGAATAAATTAAAATAATTAAATAAAATATCAAATTATGATAATAAAATATATACAAATTACAATAAATATAAAAAAAATATCTAGAATAGAAAAAAAAAAGAAGCTAGATAAAAGTTAGCTGAACTCTTGGGCGTCGGCATTGTCGATGACGTCATCATCATCATCATTTGGACCATCATCGTCATCCACACCGTCTAATAGTGAGTGGCCCTCGGAGATGGAAGGGAGTAGGATGTAAGGGAATGGGGTCTGGGGGAGCGTTTTGCTGGAGCTAAAGGATCCAAATGCCTGCATGTCCAGGAAGAAGGTCATCACGCCTGCAGTGATCTTCTGCAGCATCTTCCAGAACTGATCCTTCTCCTTCTTTGCTTTCTCCTGCTATTGCCGTTCCAAGGAGAGCTTAAGCTCTCAGATTTCTCTTAGTTCCTGCTCCACAGCTACTTGGCCTGCCTATTGCTGCAGTTTCTAGTTGTTGACCTAGTGGCGAAGGATGAGGATATACTCTCAGGATAGTACCCATCCTATATATGCAGCTCTTGTAAGGGCTGCTAACCACTTGGGCCCAGACATCCTCCTCGTTTAGAGGAGAAAGAATGTTAGCATCAGACCCAACCTCAGCCACCTAGATTTGATACTAGGTCTGTGCCTGCTCCTAGAGGCCTATGCTCGTGTTGCAAAGGGAAAAAAGATAAAACACATTGTAAATAATAATTATGACATAAATGAAAATAATAATAAAAATTAAGTAAAAATATGTGTAAATTCAAACTTACATAGGTATACTCAAAGCGAGGGTCTACCCAGACCTCTCCAGACTTCCTCCTCGACTCACCCTTTTAAGTGTGGGTCTCCCGAAATAGTTTGCCCTATATCAGAGGGAGGCTCAATTCCCTCGCCTACACAAACAAGCACAATAAAGTTATAAAAATATAGTATTTGCCTCAATTCAAATATAGTAACTATTATTATAATATGGAAAAGGTTAAAGAATTACCAAACACTTGTGGGTCCAATCCGCTCTTGGGTGCTTGACCCACCCATGTGCAGTGACCCACCTTTTTATGAGGCTCAGTTTGTTTTTCCCTTATCCGACCTATCCTTAAAGGTCGAGTCGTTGGCCTAGTGGCTCTGGAGCTTGCTCAGGGTAGCATCATTCAGCCACGAGTAGTTCATGTGTCCTTTACGGACATCATGAAACATATCTCGCAGTCGGTTGGAGGACGTAATCCTCTAAGCCCTCTTCACTACGGACTCATGCTCTAGCTGAATGTAGAAGGATCTCTACATATATAAATTAACAACACAAAAGGTGTTATATATATGCATATAATTTTGACATTTAAGCATATATTTTAACAAAAATAAATAAATCATAGAATTACCTTCCACTCCTTCCACCATGACTTCTTGACATCAGCAAGAATGTTAATCCATGTGGGCCATGGATGGTTATACCGATGTTGTATAACCTCCATGATCCTATGGTAAACCGTCAGAAACGTATGAAAACTATTACATAGACAAAATAAATAAATAAAAATCAAAATATAAAAATATTATAAGCCATGTAAAATTAGAATGTAATAAAAAAAAACATGTTTCAACTTACCTATCTCGACCGTCAAGCCTAATCTGTCGGAGCGGTCTATCATCATTCCCAAGTGGCCTGCCATCTGGGCCAAGGGCCTCCCATCCGCGTCTCGTGGCTGTGACCCAACGAAGGAAGGAAGAGTCTGATCAGATACATGGCTGGGAGTCGTGGCAATGGTAGGGCTAGGGTGGTGTCACTGATGCGAGTGGACTGTAGGTGTGAATACAAGGGAGGTGGGGGCCCAGCATACCTAAGATCGGGCATCATCTTGAAGCCTAGGGTGCTAATGGTAGGGACTAAGGTGGACGTAGTGAACGGGGAGGTGATGGAGGTGGTGGAAGGGACATTGGCGAAGGTGGTGGGAGGGATAGTGGCTAAGGTGGCGGGAGGGGTGGTGGTTGAGATGGCAGGAAGGGTGGTGGTAGGTAAATCAACCTTTTGAGGTCGGTCTCTACTTCTACTAGTTATATTGAAACAATTAAAAAGAAACATGAATTCTATGTAACATAGGGTATGTACCCTACTTAAGCCACTAAGTTTGATATAATCAAATCCCTAGAGTGAATAAAATTTTGAAATAAAATACTTTAACCTAACATTTGTTACAAAAATGTGAAATTAGTTGAAATATTTCTTAATTTCATCTATTACCAACTCCATATGAATTGACTTGAATCCTTTACAGATCAAAAAGTCAATAATGTTGTCAAACTATTTCTAAAACCCATCATAGCAAACTTTGATTCTTTTATTATAGGACAAGAAATCAAATTATTAGTTCACTTAGGCCTCAAAAAGTATTAATATAGAACTACTACATACTCATTTTTTTACACATGTACTCATATAAGAAGAAATCAATTGAATATTCTCATTGAATGTCATATTTTTGTAATGATAGTTAGATCCAAGAATTTCATTATAAAATTTTATTTATTATAGAGACTTAAATAAGAAATTTTATTCACTATAACGACCTAAGTATCAATCTTGAAATCATATAGACTTAATTGAAAAATTTATAAAAGCATAGGCACCTACAAGTTAATTAAACCAAAATAATATAATTAAATAACTTTTTTTTATACTTAAGTGAAATTTTAAGTTTAGAAGGATATAAAAAATAAATAAATTATTTAAAAAAACTCATTGTTATTAAGGGAATGGATCCTCTTTATTTAAAATTTTCTACTGATAATTCCCTAGTGTTAAATCTCACCATTAAATTGAGTATCTTATGAGTCTCATATATGATCTTGCTTTCTCCATCAATGTTAAAATTCAACATTTGACATTGCCAATTGAGAAAATTCAGAGGATCTATGCCCTGTTGAAGTCATTAACTTGTAATTTCAATAACAGTCTGACACAATTAATACCTTAACATTAGTGAGACAATGACTCAAACCAATTCCTTCAACGATCATTGCTCTTCCGAATAGTGTTATTTGTAGCATAGGATGTAAGATACCATATTGACACAAATCTTATCTATCATTAAATAGAGAGTGGATCTCATTTAAATAGGGTGCATACCCCATTTAATTTAATGTTATTTTTTTAAAGTTCAAGAATAAATTGAAAATATTTATTATTTAGGAGGTAAGTTAAACAAATTAACGCTCAAATCAATCATTTTCAGGGTATGTTTGGTTAATTAACATAATTGGTTTGTCACTATGTAAACTAGAGCTAAATTAATTAATCTATCAGTTTTTATGCTTTCATTAACTTTGAAAATAGATTTCCAATATTTTTTATTTAGTAAAATGAATCCGTATAGTGAGTATGAGTATGTACCCATTTTTTTTTTCAAAATAACTTCTCATAATTTAGCAAATGTCAAGAATTTTTTATAACTAAGGTCTTACTTAAAAAATATGATGATATAGTTACAAAATTTTGAACTAATAAAACCTACTTTAAAAGTTAATGAATAATGAAGTTATAAAAGACCAATTGATTAATTTAACAAAATTTTGACAGCATCTCCCCTTAAATTATGAGCTTCCATTATCAGATATTTATTTTACTAGGTATTTGAAATACCTTCAATTGAGGTTTAAGTTTTATTTAAACTAGTGAATTGATAGGCACTTTTGTGCCCACCAATTCACAATTTTTTTAAAAAAATATTGTTTTTTTATTTATTATACCTTTTTTAAATTTATTACTTTTTAAACATTTTTATAACTTCCTTCACTTGTTTTAACTTTCTTTAACTTATATAATATGGATATTTTGGAAAATTTGAAATTTGGACACCAAAAGGGAGAAATTCTCTTTATATATAGTATAGATTATTATTTTTAAACAAATTCAACTAGCTTTTAAGTTTTTTGAAATATAATTACTTTTTTTAATCTATTATTCTTACAAAAAATTTTAATAAAATTTTTGCAGCATCTCCCCTTAAATTAGGAGCTTCCATTGTCAGATATTTCAATCAATTCAACAATTATAGGTATTGTTATAAAAATCAACAACAAAATAGATATAGTGAAACAGTTACATGTTAATAATTACATACAATTCATATAATCCTAAAAATCATTCTATTGTGCATCCCCTTATAACTCCACAACATGCATCCTTCAATCTTCGCAAACATAAAGAATCCCACAACAAACAAATCAAACAAGTCAGGGAAGGACCTCTACACTCTTCCCCTGATCATACAATCCTCATTTCCTACAACTCTCCCCTAGAAAACATAAGTCTCTATATATCCTACATATGTATTAAACCAATATAAATAATAAGAATTTAGTTACTAACTTTTATAACAGTAAAAAGATGTAAAATGTAGGAAACCTGAATGCGTCCAACTAAGTCCAATCCTGAAAATACAATATGATAAATTTAAATTAACACACACACACACACACACACACACACACACACACATATATATAACATAAAATAACATAAAAATAATAATGGCAAACTGATAATCGTTGCGATAATCGATGTCACCCTCAAATAAAACTCCTACATTAACAAATTAACAACAATATTAATCCCCAGTGTAACAAAACACAACACTATGGACACCCATAAACAAATGAAAAAAGTAAATCAAATCAAAAAACTAAACCGATTAAATGCTCACCAAAGTCCCTAGATCATAATGGTGGCCTCCGTTTATCAAATGGAGCTCTGATGGCAAAACAAGGCGGCGGTGGCGGCGACGAGCTTAGAGAGAGAGAGAGAGAGGTTTTAGAGAGAGAGGGAGTTCAGAGAGTGAAAAGGAAGAAGGTTGGGGTGGTGATAAATCCGCGACTTACCAACGGGTACGCAATTAATGAAACATTGCATTTTAATAACCATTAATTACCAATGGGTATATACCAACAAAAGATGCGAAATTTACGCGACAACTTGTAAACTTTAAAATACTTGTCGGTAAAGCCGTCGGTAATTAATAATAATTAAAAATTTTAAAAAATAAATACCCATCGGTAACATAATAGATAAATATAATTATAATTATAATAATTACTCGTCGGTGTATTTAATAAAATATAAAAAAATTAAAATGTTAAATATACCTGTCGATTAACTCGTTGGTAATATTATAATTATAATTATACTAAATACACGTTGGGTCACCCATCGGCTTGTATAATAAAAAAAAAAAAACATTGTTGAATATACCCGTTAGATATTATGCCTGCCATGTGGCGCGTACTAGCACCAGTATTTACCAACTATTTTACCGATGAGTATGTCATATACACCAATAACAACTATAATTATTTCCCATAATGTGACAACCCCTTGCAGAAGAAGTCGGTAACTACCAGGGGGTTCAAACCCGACGGTAGTTTTCGGGTGTATATATATATAATGGGTTAGGAATAAATTATACTAGTGTAACTTTAAGCAACTGTTACACCATTAAATAACTTTTTGTTGGATTGATTTTTAACAAAATCGATAGTTGGATTAGAAGTCCACATCATATGAATCATGCCTATAAAATTTCAAGTTAATCTAAAACTGTTTGACATAATTTTTATGTACATAAAAATCAATATAATATATTTGCTTAAAGGAACAAGAATAAGGACTTGGTGATTGCATTCTTATTGATATTTAATTTTTATGAAATTTGGTATAGATTATCTTTTGATAGGTAATTGTAACACAATGGTTGAATGAGGAAAATTATTTTATAAAAGTTATTGAGGGTGTAACTTTATTTAAAATTGTACCAGTGTAACTTGAGTTTAACTCATAAAATATAAAAAAAGAAAAAATTTGGTGGGAGGGGGAGCTGCCCTCATCAGCCCCCAAGCATCTTCTGCTACTAAGCATATGAACATATCAAGGTTGTAGGAAACCAAGAATTGGAAAATAAGAAATGTGGAAACTGGCTAAATAAACTATATATTCACATGTGTGTGATGTCCAAAGTGGTCGAGGCCTATTTATAGGCATGGAGTAATAAAGACAAGGAATCAAAAACAAAATCAGCCTCGTCATATTTCTCTGGCTAAATCAACTAAATCAATTCAAGATATAACTAACTCATTCTCAATCAATCCAAAATATTCTAAGATATTATTTTATTGCTAACACTCCCCTTAAGTTAAAGTTTATCGAGCTTTAAGCTTGCCACAATTAAACGGACACTGGTAGGGGGTACGAGTTTGCAGCAGGTTTGAGCATAACCATGGAGTGAATATAGGTCCTAGGCATAATCATGGAGCAGAGCGAAAACATTGGGACTGCATGAAGGAAGCAAATTTTGGGATTGGGTGGAAGCAGTAAGCTCTAGGACTATAAGGAGCAAGTAGAGAAGCTAAGTGCAAAAACCATGTAGGATAGAAAGATATGTCTTGGGTAAATAAAAAGAAGCGAGTTTCGGGAAGTCACACAACATCGGAAGAAGATGGTGTTTCAAGGTACGTGTCATGACTCTGATACCATGTTAGAAACCAAAAATCAGAATATAAGAAACACAAAAACTGGCTAAATAAACTATATATTCTGATATGTGTGATGTACAAAGGGGTTAGTGCCTATTTATGGGCCTAGAGTAATAAAAACAAGGAATAAAAAACAACATGAGTCTAATCCTAATTGTCTACCCAACTCAATTTAGAATCAAGTTAGATCAATCTAAACTAATCTAAGATATAACTAAATCTCAATCAATCCAAAATATACTAAGATATTATTTTAGACTAAAACCCCAAGTTAGTCCCTCAGATTTAGAAAATCTCATATTAGTCCCTCAAATTTTATAAAAGAGGATAATTTAGTCCTTTCGTCAAATTGTTATATGAACTGTTAATAGAAATATCCATGTATTTTATTAACTTACGTATGTATATTGTTAATTTTCACATTGAGTCTTAACTTGTCTCACTCATATGTTCTGCATGGAATAAATGTCAACTTAAAGTCAAAATAGTTCTTCTGAGCAGAGAGTTATGGTCAGATAGCAATTGCAGAAGAAGGTATAAATTACTTCGTTTAGAGAAGCAAAACAAGTTAGGATCCACTATAAAAGTTAACAATGCATATAAACAAGTTAATAGTATGCATAAATAAGTTAACAAGATACAGCTTAGACGACAATGCTACAGAGGGACTAATTGTCCCCTTTGTGAAATTTGATGGACTAATATAAAATTTTTTAAATTTGAGTGATTAATTTTATTTTCCATTTTAACTGTGAAGGACTAATTATTTTATTTCTAACAATAGTTCAACACAATAGAAAAACAAAAACACAAAATCAGTGGACCCAATGAGAGCAAGGAAAACAACAACTCTGACAAGACCAAAGGAAAGTAGCGCCTGATCACGGTGTGGGCTCAGACCCATCCACTAAGCCTACATCATTCAATCCCCCACATCTTTTAAACCACTGGATCTCCAACCAGGCCAGGCCAAGCAACGTTGTCACCTCCTAAACTAATCAAGCCATATCAAGATCTATCCGCATGGGAGCGCAAAACCAGAGTTGTCCACGTTATTATTGTGGATCGTATTACTCTTTAGTATGCAAATCTTAGCAAATTATTAGACTAATTTAAGCCAATTCTTATTTTTAGGGATTACTTTGATTAATCTTGGAAGGACTAGCATGATTTACAATTACAAAATTAAGGACAAATCAGTCATATTTTAAATTTTAAGGTCTAAAGTGACTTACATATATAATTTTAGGGACCAAAATATTAACTCTTGATAAATAATATAAATAACATACTTGAATGAATGTTGAAGTTAGTTCTTGAAACTGTACACATGAGTCATTTTGATTATTAAGATTTAGAAATTAATTTTTTTATCCCTGTAAGTTGTAAAATGCAAGTCATGTTAGTTCTTTATTCTATTTTTATTAATGTCCCATCATATTTTTGATAATGTATCACATTAATTGATTTGTTAGTAATAGATTGACATTCTATTTGTCTATCCCAATTGAACTACGTGAAGATAAAGATAACTCAACACTATAATATCACTTTCACAGACAATTTATATTGCTAATGTATTTGACATACAGTAACTATTTGAACCTATTAAAAAAATGAAGTTGAGAGCTAACTTGACTAATATTATGCAACATATAAGGGACTTAGAAGTTAATTCTAAATCTTAGATATCAAAATAGATCATGCACACAATTTTACAGACTACCTTGTGCATTTATTCTAAAATAATTTCAAAGAAACAATAATTAAGGTAACCAATCCAAAATTTCACACTGCATTATTCGCAGCAGGCCAATTCAGACGTACGGGGCACTACACTTTATGCCTAAATTTTCCTTTATATATCTCTACCTATATTCAATTGTGACGGCTACCCTCGAATCATGTTATAAACAAAACGACAGATTGTGTCCGTGTTCTATGGTTTAGGGCTATAGCTAGCGTGAGCAAGATAAAGCCACTTTTCATGCTCTGCCATCATTAGCCTGGCTATCTATTTCCCAAGACCTTCTTGTTTCTCCTTTGCCTGCAGTAGTAAGCTTGTAGCTCATCCAGGGTATGTTCTTCCGTTTACATGTTTCAATACTTAGAGGCTTGATTGTTTCTTGTAACTCATTAATTCATCTCGGAATCATGTGCATGTGTATGTATACTTTCTTATGTTGCTATATAATTAGAAGAAAGTTGGCGAGAATTTAGAAATAAATAATTATCACTTGCCTATACCATAGAATGGATCATTAATTTTTCATAGTTCCTCCTCCTCCTCCTTATTCTTCTTCGTTTATTGTTTAACCACTTAATGAAAAGCACTTCTTATGTTAAAGCATAGCAGCAACATGACTTGTGCCCGTGGGGTATTTCAGCGTCCGAGTTTGTGTTCATACCAGTGTTCTCAATTTAAATTTTCAGATTTAATTTCCTTTAAGTTGCATAATTCAATAATGTGAACAAAAAATAATTAATTTATCTTGTATAAATGTGGGATGGCTAAAGTTTTTTTTTTTGAGTTACACTGCGAGAAAAATTACTCACAGAATATTTGACAAAAGTTAAAATAATTGTTAAATAAAATAAAGTTATACAAGCTATTAAGTATTTGTTTGGTTATACTTTCAAGCACTTCAGAAGTAATTTTGATTAACTGAAAGTTAAAAAGAGAAGAATTGGAGTTGTTTGGCTTTTACGTGTGCTAGCCAAGACTTAATTTTCTAGTGTGAAGAATTAATTATTTTTTGCAAAAGTGTGTAAAAATGTTAAATGAGATTCCTTTTTGCAATGATGCTTTTCGCTAATCTTTTTTCACCTATTTCATTAGTTTATATACTTTTATTTTAAAAGTGATTTTATTTTATCTTATTCAAACAAAAATAATTTTCTTAAACTTAATCACTTTTAAAATATAATTTCTAAATAAAAATTAATTATCTCAACTTTATTAATATTTTTAGAATTTAACTCTTTCAAAAATAATTCTATTGAAAACCAAACCTAGCAAACCCTAGTTCATTCAATAGTCAATATAGATATCATATGATCATGAAAAAAGAAAAAAAGGTCACAGAAATTTTTTGAATCTCTTAACAATTTTTTATTCTGCAAATGCACATACGTCCATGACTGAAGACGCCGCTGCCTTTACTGGCACTTCAGAGTCCCTTTAATGAATATTACTTGTCAATTTATTGCCAATTCTAATTTGGAACCTCAATTATTCCGCCCAAGGGTGAAAAGATCATCTTCGAGGTCCAAATAGCACTTCCCCTTTCTAAGCTCTTCATGTATATGTCTCATCTTCAAGAAAAATGATATTTGTACAGTTTAGACATCCCGATACACCGCCTAAAAAATGAAAAAAAAAAAGAAAAGAAAGATCATTGGTGGAAGGGTTGTATGATACATTGTTCGAAGCTAGATATCTCATAATATTTTTTGTAAATATATGTCAGGCATGAATAAAAAAAGTGAATACATGAAGAGTACCCCGTTTTCAATTGTCTACATCATCCATTATTATCTTTTTCTTTCTTTCACATAAGTTTGTCGCTGAACCATGTTTTACACCAAAAAAACTGTATAATTAAATTCACTTTATCCGGATGCATGTGTAAGATCTTCCTATTTAAAAAATAAATAAAATACGGCCACCTATGGTGGAATTTCTGGTGGCAACACTGAGGTGGTGATGGTTTGACCTTTCGCACTATTGGGAGGGTAGTGGTGGACCTCTTTGCCGTGCCTACTTCCCATTCAAAGAAATCATCATGATTTTATCATAAAAAAGTAAAAACTCTCTTTCATTGTTTATTCCGTATGTAAAAAGAAATATTCAATATCTCTTTCAAAATAAAATAGTGGACTCTGCTTAAAAGGCAAACTGAGCTAGTAGTATTCTGTATAAGGATCGATGGAGAAGGCAAAGTTATTTTTAGTTGGAAACATAATTTGTAGCAGGCATGCGCAGGTTATGGTACTGTGGTCCGCACATGTATCACTATGGAGAATATAAAGCCACTATATTTATAGAACAAATTAAGCCAATGGTCTATTAGGTCCCTCATATTTAATTTGTGCCTTAGAAATATATAATTATTCATTTTAATTTGTAATGTTTAGAAATTAGATAAAAAAATAAAATAAAATGAGTGATTGTATATACTTATACAACACACATTAAATGTACTAAAAAAACTGCAAAAATTTCTCACTCCCCTTTTCCTTTTTTTTATTTTGTCTTAATCAAGGTCGCTTTGTTAGGTCTTGAATATTGGCCAATACAAGTTATTTATATGAACAATTGTTATGCTGAGCCACTGCTGCAACATATGAACTATATAGAACATTGGGAGCAAATGGGGGACGAGCTGAAAGAGAAGCTTTTGCAGCAGGAGCAAAACAATTCAAATGAAGAGTCACTGAGAAAGAGGGTATGGGAAGAAAGCAAGAAGATGTGGGTCGTAGCAGGCCCTGCCATTATCACAAGGTTTTCAACCTTTGGAATAACTGTAGTTAGTCAAGCCTTCATCGGCCATATTGGCTCCACTGAACTTGCAGCCTATGCCCTTGTCATGACTTTGCTAGTCAAGTTTGCAAATGGTGTACTGGTAAGTACTCATCATCGGCCTGCCTTTTATTGCTCTCTCCTCTTCTCCTCATTATTCTGCTGTGTTACTTAAGAGAGGTTCTTGTATAACATAAATACCTTGCTCTATTTATGTTTTCTGTTTTTATATTCTTTTTTTTTTTTTTGGGGGGGGGGGGGGTTAGAAAAGTCTCATCTTATTTTTACTTCTTTTCTGCTTTTAGAATTTAATGAAGAAATTAAAAATGGGTCTACTTGGTTTTTGTTTTCGTTTCTTACATTTATTATCTTCAGGATTTGAGAGGAACAAATAAAAATAAGAAATGAAAAAAATCAAGCAAACACAAGTTTCTTTTTCTATTTTTATTTATTATTTATACTTATTTTACAAAATTATTTAAAAAATTATTAAAAACATGTGACATTTTTGTAATTAAAATAAAAAAAATGAAAAACAGAAATTAAAGAAGCCCTTAAGTGTTGGGAGCAAGGAAAAAGGGATGTTCTATTTCCTTTATAGTTCAAATTTTAATTTTATAGATTATTATTGTTTCCTATTTACTATATTTTTAATGCAGTTGATGAAACGTTAAATAATTAATGAAGCATAATATATATAGCCTTGGAAGCATCTAAGAATTTTTCCTTATATAAATACAAAATTTGGGTCTCATAATGTAATTAAATTCGTTCATATTTAGGTAGGCTCAATAATAAAATTGAATGCAGGTGAGGCGAAGCTTTATTTGGTTAAACCAGCAGTTGCCTTATAATAACTGCACCACTGTAAGGGGTCATGTTTGACTCCTGGGTATAGAGCAATAAAAGAAGTAAAATTGAACCTTATCAGGTTTGTTTGAGATACAATTACTTACGTGGCCATTAACTTTAAAATATGATGTGTTAGAGCATCTTCATTTGTATATTATTTTGGATCCAATTAGCTTCACTGTGCTATACTAGCGTCATTTAATTAACGCGACGTTAAAGTTGGAATTTTTTAAATTGGGATTCTTATGTCTTATGAAGTGGGTTTTTTTTTTTAATCAAAATAAACCAACAAAAAAGAAAAAAATATAATAATAAACCGATGGAATATTAGTTACATGAATAAACCACCTGGCCTTACTTGGGAGTTTTCATAGAAAGCTCCTACGAAATTAGTGCAATTTCATTGTAATCAGTAGTCTAGTTGATTGATTATGTGTTAATCTGCTAACTCAAGATCTTTTAAATTTTTTTCTAATTTTTTGTTTTTTATAATTATTTTAAATTTTCAATAAATAATAACAAAAAAAAAAAAGCTTAACAATGTTACCTTACTTATGCAATAGTACAATTGATTGAAGTGCTAGTCCACTAATTAACTCAAGAGCTTTCAAAATTTTTTTAATTTACCTTTTTTTACAATTATTTTATATTTTCAAAAAATAATAACAAAAAAGACCTAACATTATATATAATTAATTAGCTTGATATAAAGATTATCAAGACATATAATTTTTCAAAAAAAAAAAGGGAATATTCAAAGACTGATATAGGATTTTTATAAAGATAAGTTAACAATGCTATATCTTTTTTTGTTGTTATTTAATGAAAATTTAAAATAATTGTAAAAGATAAAAGATTAGAAAAATATTTGAAAGATATTGAGTTAGCAAATTAATGCACCAATCAATTGTATTACCAACACAATTAATTATTCCTAAAGATTTATAAATAAAAATAAAAATAAAAATATATTAGCAAAATATGAAAAAACATGGAGGTGGAATTTAAACTTTTAATCTCTGCTAGAAAATAGAATACATAGACCAGCCAAACTAGTGATTGCACATGTACAAAAATTGAATTGATTTCGTTATAGTCTTCTACAAAATCAAAGATATTAATTGCACTACTTGATTTCATAGAAGATACAATGAAATAACATGTATTTTGATTTCATAGGAGGCTTTTATGAAAAACTCTAAGTGAGATCAGACAAATCATTCCCCGTAATTAACCTTCCAATAGTTCATTCTTGTTTTTTTTTTTTTTTTTTGGTTCATTTTGGTAAAAGAGTCCTATGGAAGTGAATAATTTCGGTTCTAACTTTTCACCCTTATATATATATTGTCAATGTACTAGTGATATCATGTGATTGCACGATAATCCCAACTTAATGAGATTGATCCCAATTCAATTTCTTTTGAAACACTTCAATAAACACACAAAGCCATTGGACTGTTCTATTTAGTACGGATGACCCACTCAAAATTGGAACTTTCTGCATCCCATTAAGATGATCTTAGATTTATATAGATGAATGTGACTTGAGAGTCTACTACTTACGTACGATTCAAATGGTTGTGAATTGAAAATTGTAGCTAGGTATGGCAAGTGCATTGGAAACTCTATGTGGGCAAGCATATGGGGCCAAGAAGTATGATATGCTTGGAGTGTATCTTCAAAGATCTTGGGTAGTCTTGTTCTTGGCCTCATTATTTCTTCTCCCTATTTACATCTTTACCACCCCACTTTTAGAGGCTCTAGGCCAAGAAAAGAGTATTGCTCAAGTTGCTGGAAGCATTTCTCTATGGTCAATAGGAGTGGTCTTTGCTTTCTCTGTGTCATTCACCTGCCAAATGTTCCTACAAGCACAGAGCAAGAACAAGATTATTGCTTACCTAGCAGCAGTTTCAATTTCAACTCACCTTTTTCTGTCCTGGCTGTTGACTGTGAAGTACAAGTTTGGGCTCAATGGGGCAATGACATCAACACTTTTGGCATATTGGATACCCAATCTGGGCCAGCTTGTGTTTATCATGACTAAATGCCCTGACACATGGAAGGGCTTTTCATTTTTGGCCTTCAAAGATCTCTGGCCTGTTATCAAGCTTTCCCTATCTTCTGGAGTTATGTTGTGGTAAGAAAGTGTACAATTTTTCAACATCAAAGATTATGTATAACTTGTAATTGACTAGGACAAATTGCCAAAGACTAATGATACACATCCAGAAAAATATATACAAAATCTTTTATAGAGATTACAGTGATTGTCAAATAAAATAAAGTAATATAATTAATTAATTTATCTAAAGACTAATAATTATGATATATCATTCTACATACAAAATTTTGACAATTTGTAGTTATTTAGCATCTTCCATTATGAAACTTGGATCCAACATAATTGCTCAATGTCACCTGTCCTCAATAATAATCATTGTTGTAGCATGAAAAATAACCAATTAGTAATCAAGTTTAGCGATTTTAATTGAGTTAGTGGTTTTTTTTTTTCCAATAAAAGTTTATAGTTTGAAAGTATGTGATATGGCTATATCCATTGGTGCCCTTATACTTAGGCTGCATTACAGGAAAAAACTCAAAAAAGTTTGATATAATTAAAATTTAAAAGGTCCAGGACTAACATGAAGCTATGGCTCCCTTCACAGTCTTGAGATCTGGTACAATGCAGTGTTGATTCTTCTAACAGGAAACCTGGATAATGCTGAGGTTTACATTGACGCACTAGCCATATGGTAACTATATGTCATTCTTACTTTTACTTTTGCTCCCAAATTTCGTTTTAAGGATGTATATTCACCTGCTTCTTCATATTGAAACAAACTTGCCGATGATTTGATGAAAATATCATTCTTTCTTTTGCAGCCTCAACCTCAACGGGTGGGAATTGATGATAGCCCTCGGTTTCTTTGCTGCAGCCGGGTAATTCCTTGTTATTTCAAATATATGTTAGCAAACAAAAACAAAAGGAATAAAGTTTACTGATTTTCTTAGAAAAAATGGTGATACAATGCAAAAAAAAAAAAAAAAGCTATTTTCTACAACAAATATTTGATGAGAAGGCCAAAACATTAATCATGGTGACTTTGATTTCAAAAACCCAGTATTCAATTTTCATTTTTCGTTTTTGATCATTTTTCTGTTTTTAAGATTTTGTAAAAGCAACAGTTAAAACTGGAAATGTAAATTAAATCTGTATTTTATAATTTTTACTAAAATCCTGAAAAAATGTGAAACTAACTGAAAACTGTTTTCTTGAACAAATTGTACCCCATTATTTCCATAACAATTTTTTTAACAAAAAATGCCAAAACTTTATATTTTGTTCTTTTTTCTGAGATAACGTATTATTGATGGAAGTAAATTGTTAGTAAAAGGCCTCTTCTCTCTTGGCTATTCTCTCTATCTTCTCTAATTTTCTCTTACTCTCTATTATCACAAATTATTCGCACATCAAATGGTGCTTTCATTGACCTCCATACTTGATTTCTATGGAGGTTTGCCGAGCTCACTCAAAGAGCAAACCGGCACCGTCACAGAGCATTATCTAGCTTTTTTGGCTCATGCTCATCATGTTCGAATGCATGATCCTAAAATACTGGTCCCTTGCTTTGTGAATGGATTGGAAATGCAGATTCGAAGAGAGGTTTTGTATGAAAATCCTAAATCTCTCTTTCGAGCATGGTACTCAGCAAAAATATGGGAAGAAAATTTTGCAAAAGCGGCACAACTCCACAACATTTCAACAATTGCAGATCAGATTCAACAATGGGAAGAAAAGAAATTACAAAGCACGCTCACCATAGATCCAGAATCGGCAGAAATTCAACGAACCAAATTTCAACAACAAAATCATAAACCAGAAGCAACAATAACGTTTCCACTGCAAATGTACAAATCAACAACAATCACAGATCCAAAAATTACAGCATTAACAATTCAAAAATCACAAAAAACAGATCCCGATCAAAGTAAAATAGATCCACTCCTGGCAACAAACCTTGTCACAGTGGAGGAAGCAAGCAACGACAAAGGAGATGTGGATCGCGGCGGAGTCGAGGACGACTCCGTGGAAAGGAAGGGGGTAGAGTCATCGCGCACGGAAGACTGGGAGAAGTCGTCGACGGTGACCGAAACACCACCAGATCTGGTTTGCATGACTCCGTCAGAACTGAGCTCCGTCATGGCGGTCCAGACCAAAGAGGCAATTCATGGTGGAGGACCACCACCATCGAAAGAGGACAGCGGCTCTAAGAAGCTTTTAGATCTGGAACCACCAGATCTCAATGCTGAGGCAGCGAAGATGGACATTGCAGCCGGCGAAGTTTTCCGGCACGACGAGTTTCCAGGCGACGTCCCCAGGCACGAGCAAGTTCGAACACTGGCATTCCCAGGCGCGGTGATAGAGGTTGCAGAAACGACGAGGCAGATCGAGGCCGACGACGTAGCATGCGATGGTGAGGCTCCTCCTGCACGCGATGGTGAAGCTCCTCTTGCGAGCAGCGGCGATCGACGCATTTCCTGGCAGAGCGGTGGCGTCGTCGGCGGCTATGGGGACAAGCAGCCGGAGAGGCTGGCCATCGACTTCATTGGTTGGGGTGCGGTGGAGGCAGCTATTGCAGCAACCTTGAGGAGGAAAGGGAGCTCCTGGAACGCTGCTCAGCAAGTGGGAGTGCAGGAATGGGGTGTGAGGTCCCCCCTAGTCCTAGTGGGCCAAGCCCAAACCACAAGGAAGGCTTTAGTGGGCTGTAGGCATATGTGGAAAATGTTAGGACTAGCCCAGAGTGAGGAAAAGTTTGGGAAATTTTATTTTGTGCTTTTTATGTATTTTGATCATAAATTTGTCAGCCCAATCACGTTATGGGACCCTGGTGGAACTCCATTTTTTTTGGGTAGTAGAATAGGAAAATATATATAGTTCACATTTAGGATAAAAATAATAATACTAATAATAATTTTAGGATTAAATTTTTTATTTGTAATTAGGAACTATTGTAATTAGAAATTAAAGTGTGTCTTCTTCTTTTTCTAGCAACCTTGAGGGCAAGGTTGATTTGAAGGGGAGGGTAATGATGGAAGTAAATTGTTAGTAAAAGGCCTCTTCTCTCTTGGCTATTCTCTCTATCTTCTCTAATTTTCTCTTACTCTCTATTATCACGAATTATTCGCACATCAATTATCTTGTATTTTTTTATTCCGAACTTTCGCCTGCTGTCAGAATTCAAAACACCAATTGCCTTTACAAAGTGATAATATCATTAAAATAAGTTGATGTACATTATGTAATTTGAAGTGTAAGGGTGGCAAATGAGCTTGGAAGAGGGAGTGCAAAGGCTGCAAAATTTTCCCTTCTAGTGACAGTTCTCACATCATTCTGCATTGGGTTCGTGCTATTCTTGGTATTCCTATTCCTGAGAGAAAGGCTTGCTTATGTTTTCACTCCAAACCCAGAGGTGGCTGAAGCAGTTGGGGATTTATCACCATTACTCTCATTCTCTATGTTGTTGAACAGTGTCCAACCTGTGCTCTCTGGTAATCTCCATATTCTTTATTATTATTATTGTGAATATTATAATTAGTTTTGTTCTATGCTTCTTAGAAGTTTTTCTCATACAGTTCATTTTTGTTTCTTTCGGTAGATTTAAGGTTTAATTTTAGTCAGGACCTAAAGGTTGGTCTTGTATGTGCTTGGCTGAGGCCTAGGGTATTACAATAGAAAAATGTTATTTATATTTATAATATATGAGACATTATATCAACTCACATTTTATCTGTTATTAGATGAGATGTGGACTTCACTTAAATAGAGTCCACAACTCATCTCTATTGGTGGATGAAATATGAGTTGATACAGTATCCCATACATTCTGAGTATAAATATCATAACTCATTACAATAACATTGAAATGCAATCTATGTCATAGAGGAGGGATAATGCTACACAAAAATATTTATATTTGCTCCATGATTAAGGATTTATTTTTAAATCCATGTAACATTAATATATTTTTTTTGTCCAAATTCATATGAATTTGGTAAGTTTACTCATTAGTTATTTCTCTATATTTTTTTTAAAAAAAGGTTATTTACATGCCTTTTTTCCATATCGAAAGATGAATATAAAATGTTATTACCAATAGGTGTTTCTGTTGGAGCTGGGTGGCAAAGCATTGTAGCATACGTAAACATAGGCAGTTATTACCTAATTGGTGTTCCTGTTGGAGTGGTGCTCGGTAACCTTCTCCATTTGCAAGTCAAGGTAATTAAATAATCTTCTGCCGTTGAAAGGATGCTTATGTAATGCAGAACAAGTATACTATGAATCGAAACACTATAATTGTCGGTGAATTAAAATAATAGATTAAGTTTTATTTATGCATGAAATTAATCTGTACAGCTTATGACAACCAACACAAGCACTTACGCCCTATTTGGTGAACCGTATAAGATAAAACCTGATAGTATTAAATGTGATAGTATAAGGTTCGATAATATAGTATAAGGAATCCATTGGATAAGTTTTATACAATTTATTATTTGGTGCACC
Organism: Dalbergia cultrata; assembly: GCA_031216105.1. NCBI lineage: Eukaryota > Viridiplantae > Streptophyta > Magnoliopsida > Fabales > Fabaceae > Dalbergia > Dalbergia cultrata. The sequence continues at coordinate 18,647,771 of CM062353.1, read as the reverse complement.
ACATAATGGGCGTTGGACGAGCAGGCAGGTGGCGACCGGTAATAATGGGTTTAGGGCTACTACTAGCAGTGGGTGAGGTGGGAAATAGAAGAGTAAATCAAGATTAATTTGAGATTGGCTAGTAAAATAATACTATTATGTGTTACCAGATCTTCTAGGAGACCTGATAACTTAATACTATAGTCATAAGATCAAAATTATTTGACTGTATAACATTATACTATCATATGTGACACTAAATATATATAAAAATAGGCTCTATAATATTAACTAATACTATCAAACATTATACTATGTATCAAACAGGGATCCATGTATTTTTTATTAAAAGGAGAAAATGCATAGATCTGCCTCTTTTCTTTTGCAGGGTATTTGGATTGGAATGTTGATTGGAACATTTGTTCAAACCGTAATGCTTACTGTGATAACACTCAAAACCGATTGGGACAAGCAGGTAATAGATTGATTTAATGTTTGCTCCGTGATTATAATATTGGTTTTCCATGTTTAGGTGAAGCCGCATGCAACAATAACTTACGTTTGGATATTACAGGTTGAGATAACTCGAAATCGTATGAACAAATGGGCTGTGTTGGAGAATGAAGAGCCAAGCAACAACTAGCTAGAGTCATTTTTATTAGCATACAAAATCATTCTCTATCTATCAACTTAAATTTTTTGGGAAAATAATTTCATGACAATCTCCTACAAAGATTGGATGTGTTAGAAGCCTCTCTATGCACACCAATTATATAAGGATATAGATAACATAGCAATATTAATGAATTTATCCTTAACATTCTTGATCAAAATAGAATAAAAAGGCCAAAAAAGTAGATAAATACCTCTAGAAAAAGTCATTTGATGTTTTAATTTGGGGAGTGGCATAAAATGGAAGCCGGAACAAACTCAACAAAACCAGTAATATTTTTTTTTTTTGGTCATCAACAACAAGTGACTTTGAATTTTGAAATTATAGCCTATCATACCACTCATCCTCTTTGCAAGTAGAGAGCCTACATGTATGAACGTACAAGGGGCAAAACTTTGGGTGGCGTTCATCATGTCTCTAACCTAGCCGAAAACTCTTTTTGTCTTGAACTGTTTTCTCTTCTTGGTCCGTGTCTTAAACTAGTTAAAAACTTGAAGTATCCCATGTCATGTTAGTAGTACAACTGATAAGATTCAATTTACATGAGCCCAATAAAGATGACAGCCCAATACTATAATGGCCCAAGCATTAACACCATTGATACTAGAACCTGATCCATCGCAGGTACACCCTAAGATTACAAATAACTGTTTACTATAAAAATTTTAGGGGTTGTTTGGTTTAGATTTTTCAGTTTTCAATTTTCAATTTTTAGTTTTCAATTTTTTTTTAATTTTTTCTTCACAAAAATTGAAAATTGAAAACTAAAAAATCTAAACCAAACAGCCCCTTGCCTTTTCATAAAAAATGTCCATTTAGAAATTTTAAGCAATATTTATTAATTTCTTCCAATTATATTTGTTATTAACTTATTTTTTCTTTTCTATTAAATAAACTCTCAGTGGTAGAAGAGAAATACATTAGTTAAAGAGAGAGAAGATAGGTGGAGAGCGATCACAACTAATATTAAGAATAGTATTATAAAGTATCAAGAATAGTATTATAAAGTATTTATAACTTTAATTAACATTGAAACATTATCAGTCATTCTCTTGATTCCTCTGTCCATTTAAAACTTATTTATAAATAGAGGGAATACTTGACTCTACACGAACCTGAACTTGTTCTGAAACTGGTTTTCCCATCGCTCCTTGAGCTGAAAGCTAATCTTGGTTCTCCATCACCAATACACAGATCGCGTAGTAGAGCTCCTAATACCATAGCAAGGATGAACTATGGCACCAAACAAAGGGACCAAGAGAAAGCACTCATAGACTTTGTGCACTCTTCGAGAAAAGAGGGAAAATCCGTAACTGCCTGAACAATTAAGTCAAGCTTGTACATTCTTTAAGCTATTCCACCAGTGTTTTATTATGCCGTAAACATTTTAGGGTAATTTAAAACTCTTACGACAAATTTTGTTTGAAGGTGAAAATAAAGTTAAATTTTTCATGATTGAGTTTTATTTGTAAAATTACACATAAAATTTATTCATAAAAAATTTACACCCATTTTTATCTGCCAATCAAACATAATGTTATAAAAAATTTCATATATAAAATTATATATACAACTCATTCATAAAATTACATCCTCATTTTCACCGTCCTCGTGCTTGAGAAAGAATGTACAATCTTGGCTTAGTTATTTAAATGGTGATCGTTTACAATCATAAGTTAATAACAAGTAATGACAGGAAGCTACGTACTTTTTTTTTTGGTATAATGAGAAAGAAAGAAAAAACACTTAGCTGATCAAGTTATCAACTATGAGCAAATTAACAATATCTCATAATGGCTGAATCCAACTAAAGATTCACAATCCATCGCACTAGTCCTAGCCAAAGAGTTGGTCATCTTATTAATTGAGCGGAGGACATGATGAAAATAAATCACCCAATCATGCTACATAAGATCTTTAATTTGATTAAGGAGACTCTGCAAAGCAGAAGCTCAAAAGTCTGAGAATTAGATATTAGGCTTACAGCCTCCAAAGAATTTGATTCACAAAACATTCTTCTCCATCCACGATTCCAAGCAAAGAGCAATATTATTTATGGGGAAGCTACATGCTCTGAAAAATCATTTAACTAAACTATTTAACTCAAACAACTCACATTTATTTATGGGGAAATTATAACCATCTCCCCTTAGATTAAATAATATTACACTTATCTTTTCTTTATTTTTAAAATTACACTCACTTGCATTAATTTTTTAAGTACCATTTCACTTGCTTTTCTTGTAATTAAAAGACTATGAACTATATATGATTTTTTTAAATTTTTTTTTAAAATATATAAAATAACTTTTATTCTCATAATAATGTTTTTTTTATTTCTTGTTGATTGCCATCCCTCTCCTGTGTCAACAACAAGTACAGCAGATCCAACAAAATGACACATAAATCAAATCCAATAATAATAATAAACCAAAGGAAATAGAAAAGCCTCTGTTAGCCACCGAAGAGCCACCGCATCACCGCACGCTCCCTGCCGCCAACTTCTTGTTGTGCTGCCCTTCACATCTGCACCATCCTTCCTTCACCTTGCACCAAGAATCCCACCACCAGTAGCCACCACACAACTCGATTTGCACATGCCGTCAGGAACTTTTACGCTCAGCTTTCACAGCATTTGTCACCTTAAATATCCCCATTCTCAAAGTTGATTTGGGTCTTTCGTTGTTTTTTTCTTTTTTTATTTATCTGAAGTTCTAAATTGAATAAAAACAAAAATATCAGGAAAGAAAGATGGATGTGTTCCTTTGCTTCCATTCTCATCGTATCTCAGGTTTATGTTTTCGTATTTATTTTTTGTTATAATCTTCTTTTTTGGTCAGATTATGGTATGGAGTATAGAAGGACTGAGAGAGGTTGAGGAAGGAGGAGGCTGTTAGAGAAGGGAAAATAAGATTGGATGATAGGTTTTTTTTTAGGAAGGGTAGTTTAGGAATTTAAAAAGTTGTATAAACCAAAATTAATATTAATTATAGGGAAGCTATGTGTAATTTTAAAATCTATAAAAAGTAAGTGTAATATGAAGTAATTTTAAGAAAGATTGTTGTAATTTGGCCTTTATTTGTTTAGTTACTTTTGTGAGAAGAAGTTTATTCCATTCTATAAACATGAACACGACATGCATCCATCTATTACTGGAGAAATGTGTAGAAAAACTTACAGCTCTATTCCGCTACATGTTTTGGCAAATAGAATAGCTTAATAATTAGGAACAACCTTATCCTTCATTAACGTTAACCATAAAACTAAATTTTCCATTAGCAAACTTTCTTTACATCAAGATGGTTAACTAAACTTTCTATTAGCAAACTTTCTTTACATCAAGAATTCAATGTAAAGAGAAAAATATATACAGGCATGATGTTATGCAGAAACTCTATTTTTTGTTTTGTGTTAATTTCCTCTATGCCTTTGTGGATTAAAATAGTGATTGTCCCAAACTTGTCATTTTACATAAAACTCCAAACTCCAATGGTGTGATAAACACATAGAAAAAACAAAGAAAACATAAGTCTCAATAAAATCAACACCAACACAGGAAGTTAATTTATCACGTGTCATGAAGCATTATTTCGAAGTCACCAAAAGTGTGAACAACCACTAAAAACAGAGGAGAGAGACAGAGAAAAAGGGGGGTCACCAAAGAAAGGGTGGCCAGCTTCCCTCCTTGAGCATATAGAAAAGTGTTGTCTCTAGAGAGGGAAAAGAGAGGGATAGGAGCACACTAGGGTTGGAGAGAGCAATCAATACTATACATATATAAATTTGACACACTAGATTTGAAGTATATATGAGGTATTTTTATTAGGGAAAAGAGTAATATACCCCCTATACTTTAAGTTATGTACAGATTAGACCTTGACTTTTTAAAGTATACAATTCGACATCCTGGACTTTCTTAAATGTGCAAAAAAGCCCTTCCATTAAACTCCCTTCAACTGCCACTGTTAAGTGGTCATGTGACATGCATGTGACTTAATTTTTCACAAAATTGCCCTTCCTTTAATTTCCCACCCCAATCTTATCCAACCCTTCCCTGAAAACCTGACAACATTGGTAACCCCAACCCATTGAAAACGTCTTTACCTAAAGCCCTTCCCTAAAGAATGCTAGTAACCCCAACCCCAACAAAACCAGACCCCACAAAAAAAAAGCAAAAAACAACCAACAATAAAAAAAAAAAACAAGCTGATGAAAAAGGAACAGAGGTAGTGGCCAATGGAGGCTGTAGCAATGCACAAGAGCAAGGGAAAAGGGGAGCAGCGGTAGTTGGACAGGAGGGAACAACAGAGCTTCACAACGATGCGGCTTGGATCTTGGCAGAGCTGATAGCGGCGCGGAGACACACCGGTGAGAGGTGGAGGCGTGACGGCGGCCGCTGCTATGCGTGGGGGACAGGGATTTCACAACTAGGCTATGCGAAGGCACGCTGGAGCTCCGCTGCGGTGGCTAGGCTCGTGATGTGTGATCTGGGCTACATAATGGCCTCGGTTTCACGACAAAGGTGGCAACACTAATGGCCCCTATTTGTTACTCCCCCCCTCCCCCCCCCCCTTTTTCTCTTTGTTTCATTCTAAAATGATGCAAATGGTGGAATGCTTGTATATTGAAAAGGAAAAACAAAACAAAAAAGGAACCAACTTGTGCTAATTGGAGGATCAAGAGTGAAAATCAGAACAAATGATACCTACAGATATTCTAATGAGTGTTCCTCTGTTGTGCTTTTCCTTTCTCTACTCAGTTTTTGGAAGGGTAGAGAAAGGAATGGAGTCTTGTTTTTCCATTTCACAGTTGCTAGGAAAAGTGTTTTCTTCATATTGGGAAGGGATTAGGTTAGGGAAGGATTGGGGTGGGAAATTTCATTTAAGGGAAGGGGCAATTTTGTGAAAAAATTGAGTCATGTGCGTGTCACGTGACCACTTAACAGTGGTAGTGGAAAGGAGTTTAACGGAAAGGCCTTTTTTGTAATACCTAGTATACACGTGTCAGTAAACAAGTTCCGCATGGCCCTAGAGTCCCTTGGGACCCACCCTGGTTGTTGGGTCTTGGATTTCGGTAAATCTAGATCTTACACCTCCTTAGAGGGCTATATGATATAGCTAGATTCTTGGGATCAAAAATCCTGGTAATTGTTCTCCAAAGGAAACTAAATTGAAGAATGATTTTTAATGAATTTTAGGAAACCTCTAGACGTTTTGTTTTTAGCCCATGAGTTTAGAAAATCGTAAGAATTCCAAAAATTGAACTAGAACTCAAAAATTGGATTTTGATTGGTTAAGGTTTTGATTTTTTTTAATATTTTATTTGTATCCAAATGGAGGGTATTTCCTTATTTATATTTATGTTTTAAAACTAATGGAGAATAAAATAAGTGAGGACATTAACTTAAAATGTGTAGAAATAACTCATATGCTTAGCGACAGAAAAATGGAGAAATTGGACCTTACTGTCACCACTATAGCGGTCACAGTAATGCAAATTTACGAGTTTTGGGATTTGAGGACTGTTATAGTGGTCGTAAGTGAGCATTTGACGATCTGAGGACCGCTATAACAGTCATAAGTGTATCAGCACGCGACGAGGGAAACTGCTATAGTGGTCATAAGTGTATCAGCACATGACGAAGGAAGTAGCTAGACCACTATAGTGGTTATAAGTGCACAACACAAAAGGGGAATGATGTTGTTCCACTTGCTGAGACCTCCCCTATTCTTTAAAACCCTTCCAACTCTCTTCTTTCCCCTTTTTCTCAAACCAAAACCTTCCCCATCTCTCTTTTTCTTCATTCTCATTCCAATCTAGCTCCCCCAAATCATCAAAGTATATTTATGTTGATAGATTTTGTCTCTGTTCTTTCTATCCTTCCATGTTCTTAGTATCGGTATTTATTTTCTCTCATTATTATGAAGTGAGGGTTCTCCCCCAATGTTATTAGAGTTAGTTTAGAGTAATACAGAGCTACCCATAGATTTTTGACGAGTTTTATGGTTGTAATGGTAGACAATAGGTTCCAACCCTCCTTCCCGGAGTCCCAGAACTACCCATGAGTTTATTTTTTTCGTTGATGGGATTTTGATTTTTAAAGAGCATGAACTATATTGTCATAAACTCATGGGACCATTATTGCTAAAAAATGATTTTCTGTATAAGTAGCCAAAGCAGGCTTATGATTATATGTGTTAAAAATTTTGTGACTTCTGTTATGATTTTAAAAGTAGGATAATTATATAATAAAGAATGTAAATTAGAGAAGAGCCTAGCACAACGTATTTAGAGGAAATAATATAAATAGCAAAGTATGATTTAACGTTATAAAGAAATATGTTGTTAAGATCTTAGAGTAGTATGCTTATAAATCTCCAGTGTTGAACCATGATTTTAGAGTGATCAAGTATATGAAAAAAATATGTTAGCCTAATATATAAATTTAAAACTTCAACTCTATGGTATCAAGAGATACAGAATTCAGTATGATTCATAGCAACTGCCAGATATATATATTTTGTGGGTTTGAAATTGGAATGCCTACAAACGGGTGATCCTTTGGGTTCGATTTTTACAACCACAGTTATGCTAAAGTTAGATTGTTAGAGTTATATGAATCCAAAACTCTTATAGTACTAAGAATTTAGGGGCTCACGTTCTCGAGGGATGAAACACCCACCTTTAGAAATGTTGGTTTTTTTTTTTAATTCTGTTGAGTTATGTATGATGGATTTAATAATGGCCATAGAGGCAATAATATTAAATAGTCATAGAGGCAATAATGTTAAACGGCTAGGGAGGCAAGCATTAGACAGCCATGAAGGCAATATTAAATAAACAGCCATGAAGGCAAACCCTTTATTAATGGCCATGGAGGCAGAGCCTCTAGAGAATATAGAGACCTAGTGAGCTACTCATAGAAAGTAGAGATATTTACAAACGGTTCTTATTATTATTGTTGTTGTTGTTGTTGTTGTTAATCTTATGCGTGTTTATCAAGTTCAAAGTATTATTAACCGTGACTTAGAAGAGTTTAGAGCTTAGTTTTATATGATTTTTAGTAATATTTACAAACGGTTATTATTATTATTATTATTATTAACATTACGTGTGTTTATCAAGTTCAGAGTATTATGGGATTACTAGAAATAGATTTAGAATTTGTTTTATTATTGTTATTGTTATTGATTATTAGTAATAATATGATTTTTAAACATTTTGGTTGTTATCCCATGAAATGGGTTACATGTGAGAATTCACTCACTTAGTTTTAAATGAAACTCACCCCTCTTCCTTTTTCCATTACAAATATATTAGCCATTACAGGTCCCTCTCAACCACCTCCTCCCCAGCACTAGATGTTTCCACTTGGTGAGCTTCACTTTGGAGTGAAGTGTCTTTTGATTTCTTTTGGTTAGAGATACAGTGTTCCAGTACACATTGCAGGCAGAGTCTCGGACCATAAAGATAGATTTGCATTGATATCATGATCATTTTGTGTTAAGATGACTATGGCCTTCATGGATATGTTGTATAGAGAGCAAGTCTTATACTGGTACTACATGGCTAAATTTAGAGTTTAATTATAATATGTTATTGATGATGAGGTTGAATTCAAAAGAGCTAAAGAATTATTAGAAATGAAATGATGTTTTACAAATTGATTTATTATTATTATATGCGTATAGAGAGAACTCAGAAGTCACGAGGTTTATGTGGGGATGAGATTCCTCACATGCCGATCACGTTTTCAAATAGGATCGTGACATTTTTGCACAATTAAAAAAGTTTAGGGTGTCGAATTACACATTTTAAAAAGTCAAGGTCTAATCTACATATAACCTAAAGTATAGGGGGTAAATTATCTTTTTTTTTCTTTTTATTATTGGGCCAATAGTGCATTGGACTCTCATCTTTATTGGGCTCATATAATAAAGAGAATAGTGAAATAGATGCTCGAAGGGTTTGAGTCATTTGCACTCGGACCAACATCTTATTAATGAGAATAGTTAGATTTTCTAGGAAAAAAAATACTGAGATTCCTGCTTTAAAAGTATTTCTTATTTTGTTTATTTATTTTTATCACAATCTTCAGTTGAGAGTCATCTAGGGACCTCACTAGAACCCATTTTACTGGGCTCAGATAAGTTTTTATTTTGTTTCAAAGGAAAAAACATTGAAGTCATCCACCGTGAAACTTACAACAAAATTTGAGAGGAAAAATGAATAAATTTTTCGACAAAAAAAAACAGATGAATAAACTTAGAAGGATAATAAATAGATAAAAGATACTAGCAATTAGAAAAAATAGAATCAAAGGATAAAATATTATGATGATGACAATATCCTTTTTTATTTGGTCAGAGCGGGGGATAGGTAGCAGCCGCCAACTGCTGCCTTAGCCGTCATGAAGATCGCGAGCCAATAAAAGTCATGTTTTACTTCGGGTCAGGTCATGTTGTGGTCTTTTTTGTTATCACAAAACGTCATTATGTGCTTTTTTTCGCATCAAGTAGAAGCCCAAAAAGATGTTGGGGCTAGGAGTCCAACAAAGAGGAAATCTAAATATGAGAAAATCATAATAATTAGTCGAACGTCTCGTCTTAATCCAAAATTTTAAGAAAACAATTCTGTAAATTCTCAAGTATGAGATTCAATATAAGCGTTTTTTCACGGAAAGTCCTTCTTGACTTTGATACCATTTAATGGGATGAAAAGGCTAAACAAGAGGGAGATCTAAATGATTGACTAAATGAAAACACGACAGCAATGACCCGATATCACATTTGTAGTATAAAATCTTAATACATTTGAGTTAATGAATCCGTTATTCTCAACTAACATGAGACCTTATCTCTCACGTTTCAAACTCCAATAAAACCTAACACAGCTTAACAAGAGTGTGAAGTCGGCCAAAGAGGAAATAAAGGAGTGCAATTGCAACAATTGAAATCACTTGTTCTTGTCGGCCACCATAACCAGATTGTAAAGCAAGGAACAGATGCTTCCAGAGCATGGAGTGATAATAAACGGCTGATCCAGTCAAAATTCCTTCCCCTCACTGCACTCCCGTGTAAGCGCCCAGTTCGCTAATTTATACGTGGCTGTCACGCTTTTAACCTCCAATTATATATCCAGCCATATTCTCCACCCTCGGTGTACGAGCCAGACCACAACTTTAAGGAACTATTCTATTCTTCTCTATTATTATTATTTTTCCTATTCCTATCCTCTTGTTGTCATTCATAGTTGGATATTTGGCTCGACCCCATTGCTAAGCTGCATTGCAATGGGAAATTTAGTTGTTTTAAGAGCATGAAAATAATCATGTATTGAGTGAGAAACACTCTTGAATTGATACAATTCTGTTTTTTTTTTTTTTTTTTTTTTGTTTCCGATGATGTAAAATTTATAAAGGTATAATTCTCCTGACACAATCATGTATAGATACAATTCTCTGATGCTACACAATTTAAACATACTTACCATTAGTTGTATTATTTTATTCAGGATGCATTTTTTTAATCTTCCAATATATATATATATATATATATATATTTCTTAGGTTAGATTTGTATATGTAAAAAATAAAAACCTTCAGTTTTCTTAGGTTAGATTTGTATATGTAAAAAATAAAAACCTTCAGTTATATGAATGATATGACACAATTTTTTTTCTTGTTGAGACATAAGAATTTCTCATTTTGCAATACGAATCTGTTTATAGGCGAGTGCTTATGTGTTGATTTTGAAGTCTGTCACCACGTGATCCACATTAATATTATATCAAAACAAACAAAATGAATTTTTTTTTTACCCTTTATTATTCTATTTTTCATCTAATTCTCATCTTCTTCGTCTAGCTCTATGTCAGGATATAGGGTTTAGATCTAGCTCTATATGCATCATTGTACGTAGGGACACCTCATCAAACCCAAACCTCTTCCAAAACCACATTCCCTCATCATCAAACACTAAAATAGTCCAATTCACAACACAATGCTACCGAGCCCCATAGCGCCACCACAATCCCATCCATTCTCACCTTCACAAAAGTCATCATCATGGCATTCCATGTTGCCAAGCCCATCGAACCGCAATAACTTTGGATCCGTAGATCCCAGCCCACATGGCTTCCTTGGCGGCCACCATTTCTTCTCAACTACTCCTTTTCGTTACTTCCATCATCTCTTTCTACTGTCGATGACTTGATGTCATCGCCTATATCAACCATACGCGATTTGCCCACCACGGTCTCCAGGGTCACCCCTCAAGACGTGGCCCTCAATATGATGATAGCGCAGTGGAGGGCAACGCCGACGGTGGATGCCAGTGGTAGTGGCAAAATAAAATAAAATAAAGAAGAGTTTTAATTGCAGAAAGAAAGATGAAAAGGATAAAGTGGGTAAATCATATATAAGATTATTTATTGTGAATATTAAAATGTAAATATAAACATAAATTTAAATTAATTTGAATCATTTGAGCTAATATCGAATGCTTGAAATTTTGTCATCATGATGGTGATAATCTTGTAGTCATCACATAAGATGTGGCCTATATGTTTATAATAAACCATATAGTACTAGTTTAGTGATGGACCTTTGACTTGCTATTGTAATTTTTTTATTTAGATATTTGCATTGTAGAACTTATATGTTTTTTAGGGTGAACTGTATTGATATTTTCTAAGGTTTAATGCAATAACAATTGGCATCGCATTGTTTGCAAATTTGTCACTAGAGGCCGCTGAGGATAGATAAAATTACACTAGCTTTTCATGTAGTGAATGATTCATTAATTAAGTGACAAAATGTGACATGTATAAAACTATTGATAAAAAAATTATTATAATATTTTGATGACATTTGATATGTAGATTTCTTTTTTTTTTTTTTGGTCATGCAAGGATGAAGTTTATAATTATAACTTGTGATGAAAATGGGTATTTCAATTAATTTATGTGTCCAACATTTCCAAAATATTATAATGTTATCATTAATGAACATGTGCATATTACATATTGCCTTTTTTGTTACTTAAATAAATGAATAAGTAATTGCTAGGAGACTAGTGTAATTTTAGCTAATCTTAAGCATCTTCCACATAATTTATACAAATATAGGGGTGTTTGGGTGTAACTTTGAGCCATCAAAATATGTTCTGGCTCACAAACCAATCCAACTCAACCCACCAAAATGGTGGATTGTGTTGCTAAAAATTAAATTTACACAAAAATGGGTTGATTTGACCGAACAGGTAGCCTTGGAGGTGGGGTGAACATTTTCTTAACACATTTAAAGGAAAAAATGAAACCTATTGTGCAACACATGATTTGCATATTGCATTTGGATTGAATTCAAATTTAATTTAATTTTTTTTTCATTTTATAGGTACATGTATTTTTTATTTTCTCTTTTTTTGTTATTTTGCCCCTTTTTTAGAATTTTCAAATTTTATTTAATTAATCTTTAATTTTTCAAAATTTATAAGTTTTTTAGTGTGCCAACCTATTTAACCCACTAGGTCAGATGTGTTGAGTTGGGTTGAGTTTTGTTTTTGATTTACCACAAAAATGAGGTATTCTAATTTTTATCTTCTAACTCGCAACTCATGATGGTTTAACTTGGATGTGTCGGGGTTGACCTACTTTGACAATTCTATTGTAATTACATTAAATCTCAAGGGAAGTAGTGTAATTTATCATTTTTATGAGTTTAATTTATATGCACCGATAGTTTAAAACTTTTCTGCATTGTCAATCAATTATATATTGTCATATCAATAAAAATAGTTATGTATTATACTAACTAATTAAAAAGTCATGCAAATTAGATGATTTAATTGAATGATACCGTAAAAAAGTTTTATATTGTCAATACATAAAAATTAAACTCTTTTTTTTATCCTCGAACCTTTTGCATTTTATTATTTCTTTATAGTTCTTTTTTTAGCAATTTTACTTGTTCTCACAATTCCATTGAAACAAAATCAAGCATACGAGGATTGGCCGTTATTATACACTTATCAATTGTCATGACTTTGAGATTGATCCCAAGATTATACTGAAAATCAATCATCAAAACCTAATCTCATCCCCAAAACCCCTAATGTAGTTGTTAATAACAAAGTTTCTTTTAAATATGTTTAGCCGAGAATTACTCGAATTTGTTATCTTTGCGAATTAGAATTAAGAAACACCAAAGATAATAACATATGATAAATGCACAATGAACAACAATCCCAGTTGTTCAAAAATGAAAAAATTATGTGGCTAAAAATTAATTAAAGATGTATTCAATTTAATATATAAACTTGAACATGCTGAATTAATTTTCATTAGATATATTATCTTCGTTTCCTGACAATTTTCCATTTTCAAAATCTTATTTTTTTTTTACAATTATATATACTCTCATTAAATAGTAGTATATATGGGGGGGAGAGAGTAAGTGAAGGAATTAATTTTTTTTCACTGCTTAAGTGAAGGAATTAATTAGTGAAAATGATAATTTTATAAAATATACTTAATTTTTTTTTACATCTAAGTTTATTCACCAACTTCTTAAATTTGTATGCATCAGTGAAAATAAACACTTATTGAAGAATAAAGGTAGTATTATTTTATATTTTGAATTTTTACACTATAAAAAAATAGAATTTTACTTATTTAAATGACAAATCATACAAAATAATTACTCACTATCACCACTAGTCAACCAACCACCGTGATTTATCATTTAAGGACTGATGCATTTATAGCAACATAGTTAATCAATCATGTTCTGTCACTTATAAAACTTTCAGTTAGTGGGTGATTAAATCAAATATTTTTATTGATGTGGCAATGCATAATTGAATGTTTATATATAATTCTTTTACACTAATAGCGTAATTAAACTAAACTTCTCAATAATATCTTTATTTTAATAAACTTGTTTTTATTATTTAATTGTTTATTGATTAACGAACAAAAATAATTTTAATGTGTAAAAGAACTATAATCATTCCATTACATACTGTCATATCAATAAAAAATAGTTCACTCACATACTAATTATTGTAGAAGTCTAGCATATAATGTACCCATAAAGAAGTCTCACATATAACAATATGTGATTGCTAAAAAAATTTTTCACATATTTTGGTAGTACATGACAATCAAAATCTTTAAAAAAAAAAGAACTACCAAAATATAAATTGATATCCAATTCTATATGACTATATGCAGCTAGTAGTCATAAGTTATCCAACTCAACAACTAGCATAAACATACTAATGGTAGAAAAAAAATAGAAATATTTAGATCAAAATAAAAAATCAAAATCAAAATAAAAATTCATTTGCTTGTTTAAAATATAAATATATTTAAATTTCCTAATTTTAAAAATAAAAAATAAATTAAAACATGTGTAATATTACTTTATAATATCTTACTTTTGTTGTATTTGAGGTTTGACAATTTGATCCCCATTTACAAATATTCAGCAAAAACATCACAAAGGAGATCTATAAATTATAATGATGCATTGGTTTAAATATATTTTTAGTTCCTATAAATATAGATTATTTTGGAAGGAGATCTATAAATTATAATGATATATTGGTTTAAATATATTTTTAGTTCCTGTAAATATGGATTATTTTGGTTTTTGTCCCCCTAAAATTTTTTTGTTGATTTTAGTCCTACATTTTACTAATATTATATTTTTTTTGTCTCTAATTAATTTGTACGGCTAAGTAAGGAAGTGGCTATTGCTAAACCCTTTAATCTTTTGCCACATGCACCCTTTTGAATAAAAGTTTGCTTAATTGTTCTAAAATACCGTTCTATAAAACATAATAAAATTTATATATTAATTAAAAAAGTAAATAACTAAACTGTAATATATGCAAGATTTTTTCTTCTTGCATTTACTTTTTTAATTACTGTTATATTTTGTAATAATTATTCCATATTAAAAATTTTAAATTAATTTAATATCTATATATGTCTATGTTGTTATATTAAATCTAAATATTTAGAACATATCGTGGTCAAATAAAAATAAAAATAAAATAAATATTAAAAATTTTAAATTTAATTAATTTTCATCTAATAAAAATTGTGTAAAACTATTATGAACTTTTTCGTAAAATAAAAGAAACATAAACACAAAGCAGCATTTACTAAAAGAAAATTTACTTAACAATATTGATAAGAAATAACATAATGACCATGCATTGCATGATTTATTATCTTAATATAAAATTACAAATTAATTTAACTAATAATTATTAAATTAATATATTATAATTTTTAATATAAAAATCAAAATTAAAGCTTTTTATTTAAAATATAATACTACCATTTTATGCAGGTAGTGTTTTACCAACGATAATCAATTAAATTTTAAAACTTTTAATAATATTGATTTTTATTTTTCATAAAAGTATTTCTAATTTTTCTTCTATTTGACCTTTATATATTGTAAGTATTTTTAATTAATTTATTTATTTTAACAATGCAGATATAAACATTAAATTAATTTAATTTTTTAATAAGTAATAATTATCTATAAAATATAATGGCAATTAAAAAGGTAAACATATGATGAAAAATCCATAAGTATATATGTGTATATTACATTTTATTTGTTCAATTTTCAAATTAACTTTTTATCTAATATAATTTGTATTATATGTTGTAGAAGGCTATTTTGGAATAATAAAATAAACTTTCATTTAATAATGTGTGTTAATAGATAATAGGGTATGTCAATTGCCACTCCTATGATAAAAAATAATATTTAGAAGGATCAAAAGAAGATTTTGAAGATATTTATAATGACAAATAATAAAATTTTTAATATTTATAAGGATTAAATTTATATTCTAAACCACTTTTAGAGACCTAAATATATAGTAGAATGATAAAAAATATAATATTAGAAAAAAAGGATTAAAAATAAAAAATAACGGCATTAAAATAAAAATAATATATATATTTATAGGATGTGGAAAACTAGAAACGGTATCCGAATTGAAAGAAAAAAAGTAGAACTCTGCACAACAAAAGAAAGAGAGAACTGAAACTTTGATGATGTGAAGATTGAAATGTTCATCATACATTCATACACAATGAGACTTGATGACAAGTTTATAAAGTAGTGGCTTAGTGAGGATTTGCCACACGTGAATAATTAGCTAACATCAATTACTAAACAGAAACTGAAAATACAAACTGTAACTAAAATCTAGTTATCTAGCTAATTTAGCTATCTTACTAACTGTGATAACAAACTCTCTACATCATGTAACATACTAAAAACATATTTAATTTTAATATATTTATTGATTTGTTTCATGTAAAATTATACATATTAATGGTAGAATGAAACACTACACTCGGTTTTTTTCTTTTCTCTCTTTTATTTTTTTAACGCAGTACACTATTTAACAACACTAAGCTCTGTGTCGGGAGGCCGAGACGTGGAAATTAAAGAGGCCGAGGCCGAGGCCGAGGCGTCACCACTTGCTCAAATTAGGCGATAGGAGTAAAGGGCATTAAAAAGAAGCTAAACTTGTGCTGTGGGTGTCAAGGGGAGACAAGAGGTACGTAGATGTATGTTCATGGACTAGGGGTGGGATCAATATAATGACGAGGACAGGTAGCAGCTGGCAACAGCTGTCCTTCGTCTTAAAGAGCAGCTGCCAACTCCTGTCCTTGGCCTTAAAGAAGACCCCAGCCAGTTGCAGTTGATGGAAATCTCCCGTGGAATATGAGGAAGACGTATTTTAAAACAGAAAAATATAAAAATCATAAATTATTGTCTATATGCAAGTTTAATATTTCACACACACACACTCACACGTATATATTCATAATAAGAATCTAGGGTCAACTTTTTTCATGTGGAATTGCATTGATGAAAACATTGGCATATTATGTTTTCAAGTAAATTACTAGAGGGGTGGGAGTAGGAAAAAAAAAATCCACTTTGTGCATATAATGATACTTCAAACCAAATAAATAAATAAATAAAGGAAGGGAATTTGCTGCCAATAGATTATGTTTCAACAAAAATTGAAAAAAAATGTCACTCATTCATGGGCCATGTTGGTGGATATCAGTCAGTCATGGACCATGTTGGTATCAGGACGTATCCCTAGTGGATTGTGCATCCTTTGATTTTTTTTTAGTGATTTTGGTATATAATAATGGATTATGTTCCTCCAACCATTCCTCTCAAATTACTCCAAAAGTAACATATTATAATGTTAAGTCACTTTCAAATCCATATCAAAATTGAAATCTCTAAGAATCCACCTCACATTTATACATATTATTATTATTAAAGTGGCAAGGAATCCCTTTTAGTTTCCACTTTTGTCTCTCCTCCTTGTCATTCACAATTAGCTATCTGGCTTGACCTAGTTGCCAAGCTGCTTTGCCACCTCACATTTATACATATTATTATTATTAAACTAGCAAGGAATCCCTTTCAATTACCACTTTTGTCTCTCTTCCTTGTCATTCACAATTAACTATTAGGCTTGACCCAATTGCCAAGATGCTTTGCAATAATGAGGAATTTTAGTTGTTTTAAGAGCAAGAAAATAATCATGTATTGAATGAGAAACAATCAAGAAAGAGAAAATTGGATCGGGCATCGAATCGATCAAGATACTAGTTTAAAGATTTTGAGGTCCAATCGGAATTCAATTGAAATATGATAAAAAATATTAAATCATTAACATTAACATAATTAACACAAATATATATATATTCATAGGTCTATAAAAATAAATATAATCCACATAAAATTTCCCTAATCTCAGTCTCACAACACGGTCACAAAGCATTTGAAAACAATATTTGTTGGTGATAGCGAAGTCTATAGTGAGTAGCCTGTGAATGATAGAGAGAGAAGAAAAGCAACCCAACAATATTTGTTAGTGCCCTTCTTTGGCACCATTTTTTTAATTATTGCCCTATGATTGTCACAAAGTATTAGCATTTAAGCTCTGAAAAAAATAAAAGTTTCAAAGCGGTCTAACCGGTATAATTTGCCAGTTTTCTCCGATTTTGACCGGTTTTAACTTCCCCCGACTTTTGAAACTTAATCGGACCGGCCAATTAACCGGTTCCCGATCGAATTGGTTGGACCGACTGATCCGGTCTGGTTTTCTCTTCCATGGAAACAATCCTTTTTTTTTCAATTATATTCGAGCACTTGAGAGATTTTAGAAAAGTGTAAGTCTCTCAACACAATCATGTATCAATACAATTCTGATGACTAATGTTACATATTAAGGCATATTCACTATGAGTTTTATTTTACTTAAGATAAAAAAAAAATTCAAATCCTATGAACTTTATTATAAGTATATATAAACCTAAGCACTTAGATTTGTATCCATACAAAATAAAAAATTTTGATCAATTATATGAATAATATAGCACAATTTTTTTTCTTATTTTGAGACAGAAGAATTTCTCAATTTACAATACAAATATGTTTATAATGAACCGTAAAGTGCTAGTTTATAATGAACCATATACCAATAAAAAAGACACTTATAGAGTACCAAAAATAAAGATAAAAACAAAACCTTACAATGCGCTCAATCGACCAACAAGGTTGAAGTATGTACTAGACTAGAAAATATGGGTTTATATCTCGGCCTAAATTACAAGAGCTTAGATATGAACCCTAAACCTCGGCCCAATATTAGAGGACTCTCCCAAGGGGTCCCACTACTTACCAGCATGGTATAACATCCCCTGCGGATTTACCTCGGATTTAGTCGAGGATATCTCCTAAATCCCATATAGGATCTTTTTATATCCTATAATATCTTATCATTATCTTTAGTATTAACTAAATCGCAGGAATTTCTCATATATTCAAGGAAGATCACAACAGATTCATCATGGGGTAACATCACATTGTATAAGGGGGCTATTTCCCTCAAGGTATGACACAATTTCACAAAAAATACCTTTCCACTCCTCATGCATTTTCTAACTTGAGTGTCGGAGTGTCTTTGCAGGTACCGCACCCCCCGTTTCCACAGAGGTTAGAGTCACTTTCATCCTTACTGCTACTTCTAGGTAAAGACATTGGCACCCATTGTAGGGCCGGTAAACAAGCCTGCTTCACAATCTAAAAAAACCATCATCTATGGCTAATGCTTCTAGCCAAAACACTCACCCCAATAACCAACCCCCACCTAACGTCCACCAGTTACAGGAAGAGAATTGCCAACTAGCCGAGCAGTTTCTCAAACTACAAGAAGAGAATCAATCCTTAAGGATTAAAAATTCAAAAAATCCCAAACAATGAGCAACCAACCTTTGCTTTTTTCCAACTCTTCAAAAGGTTTAGGTCAGTTGGAGTACCCGAGTTGGAGCCAACACCTAAGGAGATCTGAGGAACTCGGCTTTCATCAACTATCACCTTCTTTTGAAGCTTAAAGGAAGCTAACTCTTTAGGGCCCAACTTCGATGTCGTCTCACCTATATATATATATATATAACAAAGATAAATCAGCAATGTATCAACAAAACTAAAAGAACAGAAAACAAAAAACATTTAGAAAGCCATAGCCTATATGTTTGAGGACCCTCTCATTATCATAACCCCACTCCAACAAAACCCCACAAGATAGTGGAGAGCTTGGACTCACACACTTTTCCCAGAAGTTAATCACCACCGATCTTCCAAGGAAAGAGAGCCATACTCCACCCTCAAAATCTGGCTGGGATTATGGTTCCAGTATAAAGGAAATTTCTTCAAACCACTCGAATCTAAAAAGAAGAGGAACTCAGACTCAACCGGCCTTAATTTAATAAATTTATCCTTAAACCTCTTGAAATTAGAGGTCAATAGACTCAACAATTTCTTTTGGGGAACACTACTAAAGGAAATCCAGCTTCCCTTATCTATCCCTTTAACCTGAAAATAATAAAAGAATACACCCACACTGGGCTCATAGCCAAGAATATCAAACAAATTTTCAAATGCTCGGATGAAAGCCCAACTGTTAGGGGGAAGCTGCAAAGGGGCGATGTTGACTTTATTCAAGCAACCCTCTTTGAA
This sequence comes from Dalbergia cultrata, assembly GCA_031216105.1. NCBI lineage: Eukaryota > Viridiplantae > Streptophyta > Magnoliopsida > Fabales > Fabaceae > Dalbergia > Dalbergia cultrata. The sequence goes on along the minus strand of CM062353.1, from coordinate 18,628,032 downwards.
TCAAGTGAAAGGAACCTTTACATCTAATTTTTCAAAAAAAATCTACATACATATAAATAAAATCAACATCACCATCTCCCTTTCTATACTTACATACCCTGTCCTTGGCATTACAGGGAAGACACTCTATCCTACTCTTCCCATAAGCTGACACCAAACAAGCTCTCCTAAATGTACAAATTGATTCCCTATAACTAAAAATAGGGCCACTTCTTTAACCTTACCACTAACCCATCCACAAGGGTCACACTCATTTTCATCTACCATATATTTCCCCTTATCAAAGGAAGAAATAGTCTTTCCTTTTACCATCAATAATTACATAAACAAAGCGAAAAGATGAACAAAACTCAGGAAAGAATGAATATAGAAAAAACAAACAGCGAATAGAATCCCCTATCCTAAGGTTCCAAAACAAAATGTAAACCGATTAAATGAAACAGGATGGAGAGAGGAAATCAAACTAACCGATTGAAAATGAGAAAAGTCGAAGCTTAATCAACCAGTTCAAAGCTATCAAAGTCTGTAAATACTAGAGAAAACGAGGAGTAAATGAAGAATTTTTTATAAATGAAATTTGAAAAACCCTTTCCTCTTCTTACTCAGAAATCGAACTCATCCAACGATAAAAAATATTTCCCTCTATTTAATAACACATATGGAACGTTCACAACATCCAACGGCAAGGGGCTAACCATCTCTATCCAACGAAAGAGAAATAAATATATAACTCCCCATTAAATGAGAAATGATTGCTCACCAATGAAAAAAAACACGTATCATGACACGTTCTCCCACAACTGCTCCCACTGCAACTAAAAAGACCTATAACTCATCATCACTATTTGAGCTCGGCATGAATTCCTAGGCCTAGTAGCTAGGACTTCAACCAAGCATGAGAGATGTGTACTGGACTAGAAAATATGGGTCTATACCTCGGCCCAAATTACAAGAGCTCAGATACGAACCCTAGACCTCGGCCCAATATTAGAGGACTCTCCCAATGGGGTCCCACAACTTACCAGCATGATATAACATCCTCTGTGGATTTATCCCAGATTTAGTCAAGGATATCTCCTAAATCCCATATAGGATCTCCTTATATCCTATAATATCTTATCATTTTCTTTAGTACTAACTAAATCATAGAAATATCTTCTACATTCAAGGAGGTCACAATAGATTCATCACGAGGTAACCTCACATTATATAAGGGGACTATTGCCCCCAATGTATGACACAATCTCTATCACAAAAAATATCTTCGCACTCCTCACGCATTCTCTAACTTGAACCTCGGAGTGTCTTTGCCGGTACCCCACCCCATGTTTCCATGGACATTGGAGTCACTTACATCCTTACTGCTACTTTTAGGTAAGAACAAAATATATTACAATAAATTATTCAACTTGTTATTATTTTAAGAACTTACAGTCACCCTAGTTTTCTAGTAAAAGATATTTATTTATTTTAAATAATTGTTTATATTCAATTCTTAATATAAACTGATTAGTATTTATATATATATATATATATATTAATCAAGTAAATCATTAAAATAACTTAATTATGTTTTTATCCTTCAAAACAAGTAAATTTTACTTTTGATTTGGTCAAATATCTTCAAAATTGTTTTCTTTTTAATTAGTCTTTGCTAATAGCTTGTCGAGGTTAAATGTTGTGCTAGCTAAATAGGTCATGTCATTCGATCTTATATAATAGTCAGTAATTCTATATGACACATCATAATTCTATCTGTCAAAACTATCAGTACTCATTAACATATTAAACCAACCTAATAACTTATCTTATTCGACCTAAATAACTCACGCTCTTACTATATTAGGATTATGTTTTGATTCTGAGATTATGATATGTCACGTAAGATTATTGATTTTCATGCAAAATTGAATGACATAGTCTTTCTACTGCCAGAAATATGCGGGATATCGACACAACTTACTGATGGGTACGTACCCGTCGATAATTACTGATGGTATCTCCGACGGAAAAGTGAGTTTTTAGAAATAATTGTGATATTTGGTGGGTGGGTCACATTTTCGTCAGTAAACCCGTCGGTAAATTATGACGCCTTCCTCGCGCCACTTGGTGTGCATATTTTCTGACGGTTTTACCGACGTGATAGTAATTATTATAACCATGAAATTTTAAATAATATTTACCGACGGGTATGGAAACAGACATTTAAAATATTTTAAATATTATCCAATTTATACCGACTACGCTACTGACTAGGAAGCACGGATACAACATGCGACATGGACACAGCATGACATGGATTCGACGACACAACAATTTTTTAAAAATATATGACACGACACGGCTGGGACACGTTGGATAAAAAAACATAGAAATAATGTTTACAATTAAAAAATAATATAATAAAATGTAAATTAGATATATTTTGCATATAAAAAATAAAAAGATTATCTCAAAATAGTATGATTAGTAAAAAATAATATTCTTTTTCTAATAACTTAATCTACTCTGATAATCTCATTATTAATAGGAAAAGTGTCAATCTCTTCTCCTCCAAGTCCATTATCTTCAAATAAAACAGCTTTGATCTCTGGTTCATCTAATGATAAATGTGAAGTGTCAAGATCAGAATTATTATCATCTACTCTGACATCCCACATCTTGGAAGCTCCTTGTTTATAGTCTTCACTCCTCCTAGATAACAGTCGAAGATTAGTATCTACATATACCAAATCTTCGACTCTTGAGGGATTCAATTTATTTCTCCTTCTAGAATGAATGAAGGAGTATGTACTCCAATTCCTTTCACAACATGAAGGGCAAGGTTGCACAAGAAGCTTCAATGCTAGCTTTTGAAGAAGAGGGCAGAAGATCCATAATTTGACCACCAAGATCTTGGGTCTAGTGCCCACCTATCTTCAATTGAATGAAAATTGGAAAATATGTCCGCAATTGAAGAAAATCTAGAGAATTCAATAGCAATCTTCTTTCTATCCTCAAGGTCTGGAAAGTATCTTCTTAAACATTTATTCCTCTCTCTAGAAATTTCTGTATCTTGATGACGAGCAACTCTATTTGGAGCTCGTTGAAGCCAATGTGAACAATAATACCTACACCAAATAAATTTAATTACATGTTACATACTAATAAAACTTCTAAAGTTATTTTAAAAATTTAAAAATAATTTGATAAAATTAAAAAATAATTTAATAAAAATTTAAAATAATTAAATAAATTTTGAAAAATAATTCAATAACATATAAACTTACTTTGGATTTAAAGAATGTGCCATGCAATGGAGTGGGGTATTGCTCTTAGTCCATCTATCAATGAGTATTGAATACACCACTTCATAGAATGTTGAGTCCTCTTCTACTCTCTTTCCTTCATGTCTATAAATTGCCACTTTCACTTTTTCTATCGTTGTGTCCCACATATCATATTCTAAGTGAAGAGTAGAAGCATCTGTGTCACAAACTCACAGTATTTCATAAATGGGAGATGTGAAATTGATTATATAATTAATTTTATCCCACCACAGATCCTTCAAGAGAAAACCTTTAACAGTTGTAGCTTTTTGTTGATCATCATCCCTATAAGTGTTCCATTTTTTACCCATGACCATTTCTTGTAGAGGTTGCTTTATGAGTTTAAACCCTTTTAGCATCACTATGACTGGAGCAAATCTTGTCTCAGCAATAGTAAGAAGTTTTAATGGCACAAATTGATTGAAGATAGCCAATCTCATTGAATGGTTCATGATCAAATTTCTAATGAAGGAAACATCATCGGCTATCAGAGTGATCCAATGACACTCAGCATATGCAACTTCATTCTTTTTTGTATTCTTTGCGGCACATATATTTTTCAAAGCTAAGTTCAAGGTGTGGACTACACAAGGAGTCCAGAAAATATGAGGATATTCATCTTTAACTAACAATCCTGCAGCTTTGCACATAGAAGCATTATCAGCTATAAGTTGGACAACATTATCAACTCCAACCTCAATGATTGTTTCTTTGAACAAGCGAGCCATATATGTGCCTATCTTTACATTCCATAGTACTAGCAATGGACTTAAAAAAAATAGGACCTCCTTCACTTGCAGCCATAAAATTAATCAAGGGTCTCCTCTGTGAATCAGTCCACCCATCAGCAACAATGCTAACACCTTTTGAACTCCACAAACTTTTGATTGGTTGAAGCATTCTTTCAATATTCGCTTTTTGCTTTTGTAATAAAGTTGTTCTCAAAGCATTATAACCTGGACGTTTATAGCCAGACATGGAATGACTTGTTGCAAAAGTGTAGGAGCTCATATAGTAAGGATTTCTAGCAATATGGAAAGGCAAACTAGCAGAATAGAACATCCTAGCAATTTGTTCAATTAGTTAAGCTCTTTCTTCATTATTAAAAGCTCTTTCCAAAGGACCTAGTTTTCTTCTTTTTCCTATTAAACCATCAGTACCAAAACTAGAGCCAAAGCTAGAAAGAACATTTCTTGTTTCAGAAGGCAACGAAACATGAGCTCTTTCCAATGCTTTTGTAGCCTTGTCATCAATTTTTTTCAATTCTGACAAATAGTCACCATTTACCTTCTTACAAGCAGCAACCTCATGTCCTTGTATTTTCAATAAATGTGTTTTAACTCTTGAATATGACCTAGTGGTCACCCTATAACAAAAATTGCATTGCCAATTTTTATTTCCACTGCCAATACTTGCATTCTTGTTTAGAATCTTAACATATGCCCAAAGAGGATTTTTGGAATCTTGATCCTCAGTAGATACATATTTGCTCGGAATAACCAAATTGGAGGTAGCATTTGAACTTGGAGATGCCATTGTTCTAAAAGAAAAAATAAAATACTTATATAATAATATAAAATTATAAAAATATGTACAATAATAATATTTCTATTATATTGGAAAATACAAAAAAAAATAGCATTATTGTAAGATAAAAGAAAAAAATTACTTAATTAAATATGTCATAATAAAAAATAATTTGGGCATATAAAATGTCATACCATGATGCTTCGTTCTAACAACAATTCCCTTTAATTTCTTTTCAGCTAAATTAGTCAATATTAGCTTACAAATTAAAGAACAAACCAACAGAGAAACATATGTATATCCATAAATTGTATGCGCCAAAGTAAAAAAGGAAGCATGGAGTCATAGTAAACTACACTAGTGTTGTACGCTTGTACACCACTCACCACATCAGATATTTCTCTCTCTCATGCAAGTGCAATGTACTTGTCTCCACTCATCTTTTATGTTTTTATTTTTCAAACAAATGCTGAATAAGTTAACACACTTAAATCCCACAAGGGAAAAAGCTTCACAGGAAGAGAAAAATATAAAGAGAATACCCAAAACCACTCACAGTCAAACCCAGGAAGAAAAGCTTCGCACTACGTCGGTGGAGTGTTGCCGCCGCCTGCTCGTCGCCTCACTAGTCACCCAAAGTTGCACTATGTCGTTTTGTGTTGCCACTGCTGGAGTGCTGGTCGATGCCTCACATCCTTGGTTGTTGCTTCAATCACAAAGTCAGATGTTCTAAAGTCTAGACTTTGGTATGTGTTGTTACTTGTGTCGTTGTGTTCAATGTTTCTCCTTGGAATGTTGGTTTAACTTGGTTGTGAAAAGGGGAAAACGATGAAAAAAGAAGATAAAAACAAATCAAATCTTAATATTTTCATGATTCGATAAGATTCATTGAGATTTTTTTTTCAGACGTCGGATTCGAGTCCAATTTGTGTCGAATAGTTCGGGTCATGGAAATCGGATGGGCCGAACCGGATACGCCTCTGACACGCGCGTCCAATGTGTCATCGCCGTGTCCACTGTGTCGCAGTGTCCCACACTGGTGCGACAGTGATGTTGCTGTGTCCGCGCTTCCTTGGTTACTGATGGATTTTTCAAATTTCATCAGATGCCACGCAAACTTTTGGTATTTCTGGCGGCCGTCGATAAACCTGTCGGTAATAACATATTAGTGAAACGTCCTATTTCATTAAAGTTACTTAATCATCGGTATACCCATCGGAAATTACTTGCCAGTGAAATGCCTCGTTTCTTTAAACGTTAGCTGTCGGTATACCCATCACTGATAACTTACTGGTGAAACACACTGTTTCATTGAACAGATACCCGTCAGTAACCCGTCTTCATCACCCCACCCCGGACCCTTTCCTTCCTCATTCTATGAATCCCTCTCTCTCTCTACACTTATTCACTCTCTCTCTTCCCTTTGCCGCTGCTGCCACTTCTCACCACCATGCATCGTCGCTGGACCTCCATTCACAAAATAGAAACCACCATTTCAATCTCTAGACTTTGATGAGCATTTTAATAGGTTTAGTTTTTCTTTTTAATTTAGCTTTTCTACATTAGTGTATATTTAATCATTTTTTGTCTCTTTTTTAGTTTTTTTTTATGTAATATATATATATATATATATATATATATATATATATATATATATATATATATATATTTGTATGTATGTAATTATTATTCTAGTTTTTTTTTTCATGATCTTCTTTAGTAATTTAATAAAAATTAAATTTTTGAAATATTTATATCTCTTAAATTATTTTTTGTTGGTTGTTATTAATGTTTTCAGGTGCGGATTTTGTTGGATGTAGAGTTGTTCCCCACATACATTCTGTGGATTTTTTTTTTATTGCTATAGAGGTTACTAACTAAATCCTTGTTGTTTATATGGTTGTTTGGTTTCATATGTATGTGGGATATATGGGGACTTATGTTTTGTAGGATAGAGTTGTAGGAAAGGGGATTGCATGACTGGGGGGAAGGGTGTAAAGGTCCTATCCCGGCTTGTTTGCATTGTTTGTTATGGGATTCTTTGTGTTTGCGGAGATTGCAGGATGCATGTTATGGAGTTTTAAGAGGATGCACAATAGAACGGTTTTTAGAATTATGTGAATTATACTATATTATTAAAATGTAATTGTTGAATCTATTCTATTGCTGATCTTTATCATAATTGTTGTATTGACTGAAATATCTAACGATGGAAGCTCATAATTTAAGGGGAGATGCAGTCGAAATTTTGTTAAAATATTTTGCAGGAATAACAGATTAAATAATCTGATAACATTTTTGGATTCTAACTATGGAAGCACATTAGTTTTTGTTGGATAAATCCTAACAAATTGCAAGACTAATTTAAGTCAAACTTATTATTTCTATGGTTTAAGTTGATCCGTCGGTATACATTTAATTGATTAATATAAATAAGCTATATTTTTTAGGACTAATGTAATTTATAATTATAAAGTCATGAATCAATCAAATTTAATTTAAATTTCAGATCCAAAAGTGATCCACTTATATAATTTTAAACATCAAAGAGAATATTAACTGAACATTAATTAAATACTTGAAAAATAAATGCATCAAACTCTAGACTTTGGGTTCTTTAGATTGTTTGATGGAAAATGATGAGATTGAAATGAAAAGAAATACAATAATATTAAGTTATAAAATTTGGATAGCTTAAAAAAATAATGTTATATAATCAGAAAAACTTGTTAAATTATTTTGCAGGTAAAAACAGAAATAGTTGTTGAATAGAATAAAACAAAATGAACCATCACTATGTGTCATTGAGTAATTTCATGGCTATTGGCACCATTTGTTAGTAAATAATTATATTTGGAAATTATCTATGTTTTTAATCTTTTGTGTGAGCATTATTGAGTAACAGGAACTTTCAAGTTGGTGTGCTATAGCAAGAAAAGGAACTTAGGATCCTCTCAAGATGAAAGCAACGCTGATGGAAATTCAAGATTTGAAGCCAAGACCGCTATAGCGATCATAAGTAAAGTTGTCCACCGCTGTGGAGTGAGTTTGAAGGCAGGACTGCTATAGCAGTTCCCAAAGAGGGATTTTGGTTGCAGCGCCTGGGAGCAAAAGCCAAGACCGCTATAGCGATCTCCAACTGCTATAGCAGTCACCAGAGGAGTAACTTGGCTGCAGGGTTCATGCATAAGAGGCAGGACCGCTATAGCGGTCATAAGTGATTTCATGTCAACGAGACTTCGCAACTTCGTTCCGCATTTTGAATCTTTTGTTGTTTTTAACTCCATTTTGGAGACTTTTGAGATTACGACTTTTACTTTTATTTTTAGTTTAAAACTTTTGAACTCTCTCTCTCTCTCTCTTCTTTATTCTCTCTCTAGGCTAGGGTTCCCAATCATTGTTGAATTTTAGTATTTTCTGGGTTAGAATTTATCATTTTTTCTTTGACGTTGGCTGTGAACTCCCCCTATGGAGGAGTAATTTCCTTACCGTGCACAGGGATGACTAAAGATTAAGATTGTTCTTGAGACTCCAACTTTTATTTGCAATTCGTGGTGGTTTTTCTTTCCCTCTTATCTTCTCTCTTTAATATTGGTTATGATGATTATTACAATTGTATTTTTTAGGGTTGTTTGATTGTGCATTCGTTTGCGTGCATAATCTAGATACCATTGGGGTATTGGATCGATTGATTTAATTATATCCAAATTAGTAAGGGATTGAAATTAACTCCATTAGGAATTAGATTGCTGTAATTGGTAATCAAACTGTCATAGGTTCATAGAATCATGATCGTGAATTACTAGTTCATATGTTAGCCAAACCCTTAGCGGGAATGCGATTGTATGACTGCTATAAGTAGAATTACATCATTATTGTGTGATAGCATGAATAATGAAAGTAATCACCACCGTGAATTTATTTCTTGAGTCAATGATTGAACAACTCTTAATCTGACGGAATCCTTATGCAAGTAATTCTTCTCATCATATTTTCTCAATTTAATTTTGCTTTCAGTAATTCCAAAAATCTCCCAATTTGTCGAATCAATTAGAACACTTCCTTGTGAGACGACCTGGATTGCACCCTAACTACATTTTGGTGTAATTTAGTTACTTTAACAATTTTTAAATTGTTACGGGTAGCGATAGCTCGCATCAGATAGAATTCATTCAATTTTATTAATCCAATATCCTTATTTTTTTTTCTTACAAATTCAGGCAGAATGTGATAAAATAAAATGAGAATAAATAACTTAAGGTTCTTATCGCACTTTCCCGTTCTATTGTAAGAAAAGAGTGATATTTTTTCTCTATTTCATTGTTTAATATTCAAACCATCAAACATAATATTTATTTATTTATTTTATTCATACTAGTCTATCATTTCGGACTTAAGATAGGCCCAGAAAAATGAGGGTTTTTTTTTGTCTGAATTGTTTTGGGATTTTTTTGGTCGTATTTGTGGGGTTTAAAGGGAGACTGTGCATTAGAATTGGGCAAGTTTGAAAAGCTACTACATAGCAGTAATGCAGAAAAAAAATCAATTATTGAACCCAAGTTTCCTACACGGCCAAAAATGTTACCCAAGTTTCCTTTAACAAAAAGACAAAATAAAATAAATATTAAGGCTTTATTCATGCTATTTAAGGGCTGTTAGTTGTATTGCTTATTTCATCTCTCTTCTTGGTTGGTTTTAGGCCTGGCCCGTTTCTATGAATTTAAACTTGAGACCAAAAACATAAATAAATAAATAAATAAAAAGATATCCGAACCAAAAATATAAAAGATAAAATAGACTCTAGACCAAAAAAGGCTAAAAATAAAAAACAATATTATAAGAGAAACATTAGATAAACTCATTTTATCTGAGACATTTTGTTAGACTTTTCTAGCATATACTATTAGGGATATGTTTGATTTTAGGGTGAATAGGGCAATATAATATAATTATTATATTGCAAATTATTCTATATCAATGTAGATAATATAAATAGAAATGCGCTTGACGGAAACGATAGTGCCCGGCAAGAAACTAATAATATATAATTTACGAATAAAAAGCTATTTTCCTTGTTTTATAATTGTTTCAGTATGGCTGATAGAGGTAGAAGCCAACCTCGAAAGGTCGGTTTACCCACCACCACCTCCACCACAGCCCTTCTTACCACCTCTGCCACTGCCCCTGCGACCACCTTCACCTCAGTTCCCACCATCAATACCCCAAGTTTCAGGATGATGCCCACTCCTAGGTATTCTGGGCCCTCACCTCCCCTTATTTACACTCACAGTCTACTCGCATCAGCGACCCCTCCCCTGCAGTGACTCCCAGCTACGTATCTGACCAGACTCCTTCTTCATGAACGAGGTCACAAGCATAGGATGCCAATGGGAGGCTTTTTGGCCCAACTGGCAGGCTACTCGGGCTTGATGGTAGATTGCTACGGCAGATTAGGTCAGACAGTAAAGATAGGTAAGTTGAAACATGTTTATCAATTACATTTTATTTTTACTTTTCTTATGATATTTAAGTAATTTTGATTATATTTTGATATATTTCATTTGTTCGTTAGTTTTCAACCGTTTGCGCCGGCTCACCATAAGATCACGGAGGTTATACAGAGTCGGTATAACCATTTGTGGCCCACATGGTCCGATATCCCTACCGATGTCAAGGACTCATGGTGGAAGGAATGGAAGGTGTTTATATGATTTATTGCTTTTGTTAAAATATATGTTTATATTATTTAATTATATGCTTATATATATTCCCTCAACATTATGAATTTCTATATACAGAAATCCTTCTACATTTAGCCCGAGCATGAGCCAGCAGTTCAGAGGGCTTGGAGGATTAGATCCTCCAAGCAAATGCGAGATATGTTTCATGATGTTCGTAAGGGACACATGAACCCCTCGTGACTGAATGATGCCACCCTGGCTGAGCTGCAGTGCCACTAGGCCAGTGACCCAACCTTCAAGGGTAGGTCGGACAAGGGAAAGATAAACCGCATTTCACAGAAAGGCGGGTTGTTGCATACGGGTAGGTCGAGCACTCAGGAGGGTACACAGAAGCACTTGGTACTTCTTTAACATTTCTAAAATTTTATAATAACATTTACTATACTTGAATTGTGGTGAATACTATACTTTTATGACTTTATTGTCCTTATTTCTGCAGGCTAGGGAGTTGAGCCACCCTTTGACCCAAGGCAAGCTTTTTTCGAGACGCACACCTGAAATGGTGAACAGGAGGGGGAGTCCGGAGAGGTTTGGGTAAACCATCACTCTGAGACGACCTATGTAAGTTTTATTTTAGACATATCTTTACTTAGTTTTTATTATAATTTACTTTATATCAAAATTATTGCTTACAATGTGCTTTTATCTTTTTTCATTTGCAGTGCCAGTTTTCCGACCTCTGGGAGTAGGCACAGACCCAGTACCAAGTGGTCGGCAGCCCTTACAAGGGCTTCATATATGGGATGAGGTATTACCCTAAGAGTATATCCCTATCCTCTAGCACTGGGTTTGTGATTGGGGATGATGCCCTGTAGGAGCGTGTGCATGGGCTCAACCAAGAGCTGCAGCAGCAGGCACAGCTGATCTAATAAAAGCAGGAGCAGCAAGCACAGTTACTTCAGCAGCTCCAAGAGCAAGAGCTGACAGAGATCCGAGAGCTTAAGCTCTCCTTAGAGTGCCAACGGCAGTAGAAAGCAAAGAAAGAGAAGATGCAGCAAAAAATCATTGCATATGTGATGAGCTTTTTCCAGGACTTGCACGCTTTAGGATCCTCCGGCTCCGGCAAGACGCCCCCCAAGCCCTCATTCCACCATATCCCACTCCCCTCCATCTCTGAGGGCCACTCATCGTCAGATAGTGCGGATGACGATGGTCCAGATGATGATGATGATGACGCTACTGACGACCCCTAGGAGTTTAACTAGTTTTTTATTTAGCCTCTTTTTTTTATTTCCGTTCTAGATATGTTTTACATTTATTGTAATTTGTATATTTTTTATTGTGATCATTTGATATTTTAATTTAATCAATTTAATTTATTCATTTTATTATTTTTTATTTAATATCAGTTGCTTTGATAATTAGGTTTTTACATAAATAAATAATAAATTACCAAACATTTAATGATAAAACAGGAATTTTTCCCCAAAAAAAAATTGGTTACATTTAAACTTTATAAAAATAAATTTATTTTACACCCGTCGGCAAATTCATCAGTGAATTAATAAAAAAAGTTATGTTTTAAATTAAATTTTAGTCGGTAAAAATACATATAATCGTCGGTAAATATGCGTCACTGATGACATGGTGACACCTTTTTATCTAATTTTACCGACGGTCTTTTATATTATTAACTTGTCGATAACTACCGAAGGGTTTTGTTCTACTGTCAGTAATAATTATCGATGGCCTGGAAACCGATGCCCTCTTACCCGTCGGTAAATACGACGGTAATATAAATACCCATTGAAAAACCTGTCGATAAGAGCGTCGGTTACCCGTGCATTTCTTGTAGTGTTTCGTTAGCCAACTTAGCATTTAACTAAGACAAATTAATGGCAGAGATTACGACCAAATGGTTTTGGAAATTTTTAGACCTAAAAAAATTCAAAACTTAAAACCAAAATTCACTAAATTTTCAAAGATAAAAATATATTTAAACTCATTAAGTAAAGTATTTTTAAACTCTGGTCATAACTTTACTACCACTATGTCTATGTCTACCCAACTTCTTGATTTCAGGTAGATAAGGAGGGAAAGAGATTCCACTCAAGCTTGGCTTGGTTATGTTCTCTAAGGGCGGGTTGGGTGTTCTTGTTTATGAAAATAATAAAAAAAAAAATTTCTTGGTTTAGTAAATCGAAAAATCGAGAGGTTTTTATTTCTATCTTATAAAATTAGTGATGCTTTTAAGAGCGCTTCTCTAAAACTTATTAAATGACCAATGTAAACTTATTCTCTTCAATGATGATAAAAATATAAACTACTCTATTTAACATTTGTATCCATTATAATCATTTTAAATTTTAAGAGCAATTTGATAATATATTTATCAAACACTACACACTCTTGTGACTTGCCTTTATTGAGAGTAGTTTTATATTATTTTATCAAATAATACTATAATTGTTATTGAAGAGCAACTTTTGAAGAGTCACATACCAAAAAAAGGTAAGGAACCTACCAAAAAACTTTTGAAAAGTCAAAGAAGCTTAACAAGTCTAAAACAGTTGCAAGTTACAACTATGCCAAAACAAATCTTAATCAGATACAGAGTTAATGCTAGCCCAATTATTTTTTATTCTCAATTATTAATGATCGTTAATTTTATTTTCACCATAGAAACCTAATTAATTAGGGTTGGTAGTTTAAGGTTTGTATTTGATTTGTACGTATTCAATGAGATTATTTTAATTTATTGTTAGTATAAAAGCATTTTGTATTATTATCTTCATCACATATTTTTATTTATAAATTTCTTCGATAATAGATGACAAAATCAAAACTTTTACTTCCATGACATGACTAAATATTTATATAAAATATTATTACAATTACAATTATAAAATTTAAATTATAACTTAATATCGTAATATATAGAATGCTTTGGCTCTTTACAAATGTCGCGACAAACTCATATCAATTGTCAATTGGACACCGAAATCACAGTAGAGGACAAGAAATATTAATTCTTTTTGGCCTTTTCGTCGTGCAAATGGCAAGTAAACGCAAATTACAAGTTTACAATCATCCATATGGGATAATGTTATTTTAATTTATATTTTATGGGATATTATGTCGACACATTTATATCTATTATTAAATTGGATATTAATTCCATTAGTTTGGATCCTCACCCTATTTAATGACAAATATAAATATATTGATATAATATATTATAAAATGTTAGTTTAAATAACATTAGTGCATATATATGATTGTAAACTTGCAATTTGCGTTTGCTTGCCATTTGCACGACAAAAGACCAAAAAGAATGAATATTTCTTGTCCTCTACTGTGATTTCGGCGTCCAATTGACAATTGATATGAGCTTGTCCCGACATTTGTAAAGAGCCAAAGCATTCTATATATTACGATATTAAGTTATAATTTAAATTTTATAATTGTAATTGTAATAATAATTAATGTAAAAATATAAATTTTTAACTAATAAAATCATATAAATAAATATTAAAATAATATTTAATGTATGAAGGTAAGAATTACAATTTAAATTTAAATAGTTATGATTAAAAATAGAAAATATTAAAATATATAAAATTATTTTTTATTTATATAATTTATTGAAATAATAAATAGCTATAAAACAATATTGAAACAAATAATAATATTTAATATAAATTAAATTTTAATTAATAAATATTTATATAAATATAATATTTGAAAATCATATTTAAACAATTAATAAAAACTTCTAATTTTTATTTTATTTTATTTAATATTTACTTATATTATTAAAATTATTTATAAATGAATGATAATATAACATAACATAAAATATAATATCATATACAATATTACATTAAATATTATATGATATTAAAATTTTATCAGATTTTATACTATCAGATCTTATCATATTAAACTTTATATTGTTAATTTTTATTTTATGAGGCATGCAAAAGAAATTTGAGTTTTGGACAAATGGTAAATTGCATTGCATATGCTACAATTTTTATAAGAGTTAATACTTATTTTAGTCTCAAACTTTATACTTATGAATCATTTTAGTTTCTAACTTTGAAAATGAGTCAAATTAGTCCCAAACATTGTAAAATGTGAATCCAATTTGTCCCTCATCCCATTTTTATTTAATATTTTGTTAATTATATGATGCTTTTTAATGTTAATTAATGATACATTGATATGATGTGTTATCGGAAGTATAATGAAGCTTAAAATAACTCATAGTTATTTCTAAAATAACACAAAATGAGTTACTTTATGATTCCATAAAGAAATTTAAATGAATCATTTTGTATAAATTTAGACATTAAAATGAGTCATTTTATACTTAATTTCACTTTAGCTAATATAAAGTGTATGAAAATATTACCTAACATTATACATTATTGATTATTTAATAAAACATTAAATAAAAGTGACCTAAAATATTAATATGACTCGTATATTATAATATTAAGTAATAATTTAACTTATTTTAAAAACTAAAAATTAAAATAATTTGTGAATATAAATTCAAAAATTAAAATCAACATTAATTTATTCTTACGATGGTAATCTCTTATCCTCACTATAAGAAATATAAGCATTTTTAATAACATTTTTAACTATTATTTTCAATAAAAATGTTGTCAAGAAAAGAAATTTTGATATAAAGTGACCGTTAAAAATATTTATAAACTTTAATCGATAATTAGTATATATAAAAAATACTTAAAAAATATATTTTCAATACGTACTAATTATCAATAAAAATTTATAAAAATGTTCAACGACCACTTTATATCAAAATTACTATTCTTGACAATATATTTATCGATACTTTAATTATCAAGAACCGTTAAAAATGTCAATTTTTTTTTTTTGTAGTGCCTGTCACTGCCCAAACATGATTGGAACATTTTTCTATGGCACACATCAATCATAGCACAAAGAGAGACCATTGGTCTCCTTTTTTTGTTTTTTTGTTTTTTTTTTTTTATAAACAAGAAAGAGCACTGATTCGGATCCTTCTGGAGACTGCAAAGTTTGATTCCACGTCTAAGTACCAGAAAAGTTTTTATTTTGGTATCAAAAAAGAAAAACTTAATTTTTAAATATCGTGGACACGTATATTTTCATGTATCATGGACAAGCTTACTTTTTAAACTTATCTAATGGGTGTCTTATAACTAAAAGAAGTTTGATTCAACGTTTCGACAAATTACTGTATTTTCATATATAAGTTTTTATGAGTAAATATCCAATGCGTTTCTTCAATAAAATTATCTATCACAATATAGTCGCCAAAAACATATCTGTTCCTTTTATAAAATTAGAATAAATTATAAATATTTGTCAAAATTCAATTCACCTTCCTTTTAGTGGTTCAATTTTACACTAACTTCTCCTATCTTCTAATTTTCTTAATTATGAAATGAGCTATAAAAAATACCCCTATCCCTCACCCTTGCTGGCTCTCACCGAATCTCTTCTTCTCTCTTCTCTTCTGTTGTGTCATCCCAAGAGGCCATTGCATCACCACAATAATTTGGGTCCCACCACCAGCCTTTATCATCCTAGAGAGAAATTAGAAACCAATTAGCCACGTGATTAAATGATTGTTATATTGGTTTTAAGTGTGAATTTGAAGTTTAATATTTATAAGTTTAAATTGAGCGAATAGTATATATAATAGGGGATCCATAAATTTATTCATTTAAGATATTTAATCAAGATATAATTATCTTAGTAGGTTTGTTTAAGTATATTGAATTTTGGATTCCCTCCACCACTTTACTCAACAAGTTTATAACTCTCAAGCTATGAAGCATAGATACTAACACTAACACGGGACACGACACGGACACAGAAACACACCAAATTTAAAAAATTATAAAACACGGACACGGCATAGATATATAATTTCTTTATTTTTTTGTGTGATTTCGTTGTCTTTTTGTGGTCAACTGAAGAATTTTCAAAATAAAATGACCCAACAACATAGGTTCAATTAAATAACTAGAGTTGATTTTGGGCTCATGTTGAATTAGAGTAGTATCTAGCCGTGTTCAATACGTTTCCGAGCTCAAAAAAATATTTTTTTAATTGGAAGTATACCAACGCGTGTTATGTGGGTGTCAGATATTAACACGTGTCCAACACACAGATACGCTATTAAGTCGATGTGTTCATGTTGCTTAGCTCTCAACAGAAAAAAAAAAAAAAGAAGCAAGCTTTCCTGTTCATAAATCTGGATGTAAACCGGAAAAGAAAAGATTCAGAATACCTTTACGTTCAGTGCATTTGTTACATTGATAACGAGATCAACCTTTCTTTTTTATCAAGCAAAATTCTTTCGGTCCTCATGAAATTACTTCCATTCTATTTGCAAGGATCCTCACGAAATTCTGTTCACTGCATTTTCGCCCTCGAGCTTCCATTTTCTGTCATGTTTGTAAGTGCCAAATAAAAAAAACAATAAACCAATTAGCCAAAAGCGCTATGGAAGTGTCTAACTGGTCCCATCCCAAAAGAGAGACGAGATATAATCACTCTCAGAAGCTTGTATGGTTTTTCAACATAGAGTTTATTTCGTCCAATTTCCTTTTTTTTTTTTTGCCCTTGTTTCGAATGGAAATGTTTGGAGGAACTTGAATTTTAGTGGATACTGTACAGTGGATGGAGGCATTTTTTTATAGTTAATTCCAAAATTGAGTAAATAAGAGGAGATTAGTGTAGGTTCAATAACTGAAGGAGAGGTGAGTATAATTTATCTATAAAATTATACATAACAATATAGCCCTAAAAAACATGAACTTACCTTGTGGTCCATTAAAATATGTTGTACGACAAGTTAATTTATGTGAAGTTGACATATGAAAATGGAATTACAATATGATCTGTTAACACAATGATATTGGAGGTTATCGAAAACATGTACAAAATAATGTTATTTTATTTTTGTCTAGAGTGAAAGATATCGAGAGAAGATTTTATCTCAACTTGGTTTAAATAAGATCCCAAATAAAAATATCTTCAACCAACTGAGATAAAATAACACTCTTTTGGTAAGGGAAGATGTTCTAAATGGCTTTGTATTTTATTGCAGCCAACAATATTATAACACGTTATCGTTATATTGTGTTATTAATGAATTAGTATATCCAAACATATAAAAAAATTGATTTGGACATAATTAATTATAAACAAAAGCAATTATACGCATTATCAATTATTGAAATAATCTTGACTTTGCAGCTAATTCATCCATTCAAATACACCGTCAATACATTTGACAAAATTAATTAATAATTAATTTTTGATAAATATTTATACATGAAATAAATCGGTTTTTTACAAAGTATAACAGAGATATTAATCTTATTATTTATTAATCATATAACTTAATCTTTTTAATAATTAAAACACCTGACAAAACTGACAAAGAAGGCATGAGCAAATTAAAGAAGGTTACATGATGACTAGTAAACCAAACGCCCAAAAAGCAAAATACTCGACACAAATATCAAAATCCAAAATAAAAGGAAATCATAAACTGAGATCCACAAAAACACCACCACCCGCCAGGATCAGATTGTGGCAGACGACTAAACACATCGCGTCCAAAATGGTAGCGTCACCAAACACTTACACATGCATTCCCAACTACACCTTCCTCCAATAAGTTGTGCAAAACCAATCTTTACACCCCGCAATCATCACCAAGAGAAGGCCAACGTCCAATTCACCGCATAATTAAAGCTGCCACAACTACACGGAAACCAACCTGTCTTAAATTCTTGACCCTCACCAACCAGTCATTCAAACTCAAGTTCTTATTCTGTCACCACTACTTAACATTCAAAAAGATATCGCCGCTTAAACTGTACTCCAACCCATAAAATAAGTCGTGTTATCTATAAGAATTAAAATGATGGTTAGATTTTATTGAACTTTTATAAAAATAAAAGTAAAAAATAAAAGCATCATTTATTACTCATTATAAATTATTTCTCAATTAAATAATTATATTCACATCCATTCATTTTTATTAATCATAAATATAGGGTAAAATAGGAAAAAATTAATTAATATTTTCTTGAAATTTGAAAATGACTCATATTTTTTACTAGATAAAAAATCTAAAAATGGCTTATATTATAAATATAAATCAAGGAGTATATCATGTTTTTAAGAACCTTGTAGCCCCACCTTCGTGAAATCAGAATCCAAAACTTGCTCACCCATCGTCACAGGGAGCAACAATTTTATGTGCAATTTCTTGCTCCATATTTTATCTAGAGTATTCATACAATAGGATAAGGGGTATAATGGATGGATTGGTGGGGGAGTCACAGTCAGCTTTTATACAGGGTAGGCAAATCCTTGATGGGTCTTGATTGCAAATGAGGTTGTTCATTGGACTCCGAAACGTAAGAAGAAAATTATGTTACTTAAATTAGACTTTTGTAAGGTATATGATTCGGTTAGATGGGTTTTTGTGGATCCGGTTTTGGAGAAAATGGATTTTGGATATGTTTGGGGAGGGGGAAGGGTTGGATTAGGAGCTGTATTTCCTTAGCTGAAATGTTCATAATTGTTAACGGATGCCCCACTAAACGTTTTAAGATAGAGATAGGTTTGAGACAAGTGGATCCCTTATCTCTGTTTTCATTTGTTCTTATGGCTGAGGTCCTAAATTGGCTGTTGGAAAGAGCAACAGAGATTGGTTTGATTCAAGGAGTCAGGGTAGGTACCCAAAATACTTGTGTGACTCATTTATAGTTTGCGGATGATACGCTCTTTTTTACTCATGCTGAGAAGGAAATGCTCCGTAATGTAAGAAGGATCTTGGATTATTTTAGGGTTATGTTTGGGCTATCCATCAATTATAGTAAATTTGCCCTTATTCCCTTAAATTGTGATGTGACTTTAATTAATGAGGTAAGCTCTTTTTTTAAAATGCCAAGTTGGTTCTTTTCCAATAAAGTACTTCGGCATCCCTCTTAGAGCTAACCCTAGGAAGGAATGGACTTGGGCCTTAGTCATTAAAAGGATAAAGAGAAAGTTGAGTGGGTGGAGGAGTAATATGTTCTCGAGAGCTAGAAGATTGGTGTTGATTAAAGCACTTCTAAATAGTCTCCCAACGTACTACTTAGGGATTTTTAGAATGCCAAAAGGAGTTGCTAGAAAGATTATTTCCTTCCAAAGTAGGTTCTTTTGGGGTGAGAAATGGAATAGGAATGTGATTCCATTAGTTAAATGGGACGTGATTTAGAAACCAAAAAAATGGGGTGGGCTAGGAGTGGGCAATTTGATAATACAAATGCGGCCATTTCAGTTTTCAGTTTTTTCAGTTTTTCCTTCACAAAAACTGAAAACTAAAAATTGAAAACTGGAAAACCTAAACCAAACAGGCCCTAAGTTTTTTAGTTGCAGTTGGGTTTAGAAAAAATTCTTGGGAATGGGGGTCATACATGGTTCTAGAGGATGTTTGGATTGGGAACGTTAATTTGATCGATATGTCCCTGAGATCATACTCAGTATCCACACAAAAAGAGACGGTTATTGGGGAATGCGGTATGTGGATAGGAAACCAGTGGGAACGGAAGTTGAGCTGGCGGAGAAACCTTTTTCAATGGAAATTGCCCTTGTTGGATGATTTGTATAAACTTATTGGTCAGGTCCAATTAAGGCTATTTAGGCTTGATAGTGTAGTTTGGTGTTTTCACTCTTCTAACTAGTTTCGATACATTCTTTTGTTAAAAAATATTTCTAGCTGTGTTGTGAAGATAGCCATTTTGATTCCATTTTGTATAGAGTTTGGCCTCAGCACAAAGATGTTTGTGTGGTTTGTTCTTATTGAAAGAATTAATACCAAACATCAATTGTCCCGTTTGAACATTATCAATGATGTTGATTCTAGATGTGTGTTCTGCAAGGTTGAGGAAGAATCTTTGTCGTATCTATTTTTTACTTGTGAATTCTCATGGAGAGTATGAGCCTTCTATTATAATTGATGGGAAGTTGAGTGGGTTATGGCTAAAGACCCTAAACCAAATTTTGATATGTGTTTTCATTGTGTGTTCATGGATAAGAGGTGAAAAGGTTGGATTATCTATTTCTATGTCATTTTACTTTCCATTTGGTAACAAAGGAATAGGATAGTTTTTCAAAAAGAAGAAATTAACTGGACAAATTTTCTTTTTAACTTGATGCATAGGTGTAGATTGTGGTTAACTCTTAATTCCTAATTAGTCTGCTTGTAGAATCTTTTCATTTACAGGTGTATATACTTGGCGTGGAAATTAATTCCAGCGTGTATGGTGGTAATGGAGGAAGGTGAACTGTGAGTGATACACTAAGAAATTCTTTATCTGTGGTGGAGTTGTTTGCAAGGTTTAAGGGAAGATTCATAGCCAAGTGGAGAAAAGCATCGATGAGGTTTATGCTCATGGCTGGTTTTTTTGTGTTTTATTTCTGTTATCAGGTCATTCTTTTGGAAGGGTCTACATGGCAATGGTGTGTTGGAGGAGGTAGAGTGCTTTCTAAGTGATATGCTATAAGGTTGTGTGTGTAAAAGGAAGAATATGTGAGTTGGAGGGCGCTTTATCTAGCGAATAGAGATTCTTAGAGCAAGAGATACACTGGTGAAGGTTGAGGAGGGTTATTGTATGTTTTGTTTGAGTTTAACCTCTGCATGTGTGGGTGTGTGTTTCAACCTCTAGGAATACGTTTTCTATGGATAAGTGGCTTATTAATGTGGAGTACTTTTGATACTATAGAAAGGTAGATGTTGATGCATATGATTTATTCACAAGGATAACCTTAATGGTAATGTCGAAGGGGTTGGAGTGAATGGTCCCATATGTTTTTTGGCCGATGATCAATTGAATTCACCTTGGTGTAGTGTTCCTGGGTCGAAGAGGGTATTTAACAAAGGATAGATATGTGTATTCCTAATCCTTGGTTATCTGGTGTGAGGCACTGATCTCTTGAGATTTGCAGCATAGGTTGCGGCTCATGTTGTGTCTAGCTGAAGTTGATAAACAGATGATGCTGAGATCAAAAGGAAGATAATACATTCATTTGAGGAGATCAAGACTAGATGAGCAAAAGAATTTGAATCACTTTGTTTTTTGTCTCCCTAGATTTATTTTGTGCAAGATGCTTAGGCTGTGAACTATGTTAGAGTTAAATCTTTTTTCAAGTGTTTGCTGATGCTCCATCCTGTAATGGGTTTAAGCCTTTTTTGTACTACTTATAAAATAAATAATTTTAAGTGCAATTTCTCTTTCCTATTTGCTTTACATCTAATGGCTAAAATTTACTCAGAGTAAACAAAAATACTTTCTTTGAAAACGAGAATAATTTTTTGTGAGGTAAATAAAAAGGAAAATAAATGGAAATGGGAGGGCATGGACAACATTGGAAAGAAAGAGTGTATATATATATATATATATACACATACACACACACATAGAAAATTCCTTCCAATAGCTTTATATCGACATGGACACCCTCGTACTCCTATCAAGACTTTCCTTCTGTCAATACGTCATATAGTGTTATGACAAACATTGTATAATATTAAAAGTTTATCAGACCTTATACTATCAAGTCTTATCATATCAGACGAATCTTAATTCCCAAGAATCTGTATCAAATCCTAATATATTATTCAAATCTTCATAGATTCTTCAAATAAAATCTTAATTGACTTTCCAAATTTAAAAGAGTTTCTCATATCCTAACAGACTTCACATATCCTACTAGATTTACCATATCCTTAATTTAAATATTCTTAAATCTATAGATTCATATATTAGGATATACATTTTAGGATACACATCCAAAGGATATATATATATATATATATCAATTGTTGTCCTATCAAAATATACATGAGTAAACTTTCCTAATGTGAATGTCTCAACCCCATGGAAACTGTTAATAGCTCCATCTTGATCTAAGCTGCCTAATCACACGCAGAGTGCAAATCATTGGCCTCAACGAGTACAAGCTCCACACCTGAATCAATCATATCATAAAACATGGCTTCATGTTGATTCAAAAATTCGGCCAATGAACATGTGTAACCACACAATTCGTCATCTTTCATAATTCTTAGATTGTTGGAGTTAAGTGTGAGAGGTAAAGTCCTACATTGGTTGAGAATGTACAAAGTGAGTAATATATAATATGGAAGGACCCATGATTCATTGCCTTAAGGTTTTTAGTTAATATATGGTGTTTGGCCTAGTGATATGGTACTCTGACTTAACCTATTGGTTATATCTCCCCTTATTGGGTTCCCTTGCCCTAACCGTGATATTCCTAGAAAGGCATGGACTGTATATGATAGATGCTTGAAAATTGATTGAATTAATAGTATATAATATGAGAAAAGTCATAACTCATTATTTTAAGATTTTGGGTCAAGATGTAGTATTCAACACCCATTTAGTTTGTTGATTGTATTTCTTCGTATTGGATTTCCTCGCCCTCACAAACATAGCTTGATATTGTGCTTCACCTTTAGTAAACAAACCCACTGAGGATAAACGTGGCCCACTAGAAGGTCTTTTTTGGCCCCTTCTTTTTATGGGATTTGCATCCCGGAAAAACGGCTATGGGATTCATATTGGGCCAAAAGACAAGTTTTAATTAAAATAATAATTTTAAAATAAACTTGCCAATTTGTGCCAAAAAAAAATAAAGACGGCCAAAAGCAAATCTGATAAAAATAATATAATAATAAAATCGTCATTAACTAAATACCATATTTCCGTAAAGTTGGTCAACATCACATTTTACCATTGTTTTTTCCCAAAAAAATGAAATAAACAAACGATAATCTAGAATAATTACAAACTAAAATTTTAACTTTCAAATAGAATATCATCAATCAAATACAACAATATATACAAAAATATACCACAAAAAAGATTCCTAAATAAGCGCCTGGCTTTAACCCGGATGACTGTCTCACCAACGGGCAAGATACTCCGATAATATATATAAATTTTCACAGCCAAATAAATTTGTATGCGTAAATTTCCACAGCCAAGTAGAAAGGAGAGGCAGGTTAAGGATCCACGTAAGTGCAGAATAAGTGACAAAACCACTCCAATCCATTTTTATTAATTCAATTTGATCACGTAGTGCTGCTTTCCTTTTCCCATTGAGCCATCAGCCATGACATGGTCTCCGAAACTGCCATTCCTCATTACCTATAAGATGCCAAAGACATATTTGCTTCGACCGCACACTGCATGATTCATGTGTTTTTTTATTTTTTATGTTTTTTGACAACTGCGTGACCGTTCTGTGAATGTCTGTTGTATGGCTCTGGGTTGGTCAGTGCCAGACGGATCCAGTTTACATAAAAACAGTAACAGTCCAACACTTCTTTCCAAACCCCACCCCCCCAACACACACACACACACACACACACACACACACACAAAAACAAAACACAGCATACGATAGGATACCATAACATAGCATCCCAGGCAGCTTAAAAAGAACAGAGAAAAAACTCGCAGAGAGAAAAAACAAAAAGAGAACCAAAAACAAAAAAAACCATGGAGGAGGATCTGAGGCAGAAGCTGCTGAGGAAAACATCATCAGAAGAACAAGAAGAGGAAGAGGGGTTGTCACTGGTGAGGAGGGTGTGGGAAGAGAGCAGGCTGATGTGGATTGTTGCGGCTCCAGCCATATTCACAAGGGCTTCCACTTTTGGGGTCCAAGTTATAAGCCAAGCATTTGTTGGACATATTGGGTCTAGGGAACTCGCTGCTTTTGCTCTTGTCTTCACCGTACTCATAAGATTCGCAAATGGTGTTCTGGTATGTATGTATGCCTTTTCCAGCCTTGTACCTTTTTCGCAATTTTTTTTTCCCAATTGATTGGTGTTAAAAAAGGAGGTGTCTTTTTTTATTTGGGGGGTGGACGATTCTGCCTGAACGAAACAGAGCACTCTCCTCTGTTTCTTCAATTAAAAATTAAAAGTTTACTTTTTGTGTTAGTTTCCCTCCCCTGCTGATTGATATAAGTGGTTCTAGTGATTGGTACTTTCATGAAGGGAAGTACCCTTTTTTCCGTACGGTCAGGTTTGAACAATTTATTTATCCGAATTGGAGACAATAAGAATTGAATTCCAGATCACTTGGTTAGAGAGGCTCTAGTACCAAGTCATGAGTTATTTTTTCTCAAGAGCTTAATTTGTTATTCGATAAAGCTGCATGAATGGTCTTATCGTCAAGTAGTTACCCGGACTTCAAAGATTGAAGTTTGAACTTCTGCTATCAAAACACTCAAAATAAATTATGCTACGTTGTGGGTTTGTCTTGGCTGTTATATCTGTATTTCTTGTTTTCAATTTAAAGCAGTTTATTCGATTAAACTGTGTTGACCTAGTATGTTTTTTTTTTGTTTTTGCTGTGTTTATAAATTGACAAATGCAGCTAGGAATGGCCAGTGCGTTGTCAACACTTTGTGGACAAGCATATGGTGCAAAGGAATATGGCATGATGGGAGTATACCTCCAAAGATCATGGATAGTTTTGTTCATTACTGCAGTCCTCCTTGTTCCAGTGTTCGTCTTCACAACCCCAATTTTGACCCTCTTAGGCCAAAATGAAAGCATAGCACAGGTTGCAGGAACCATTTCTCTCTGGTCGATTCCCATCGTGTTTGCTTTCATCGTCTCCTTCACTACCCAGACCTTCCTGCAATCTCAAAGCAGGAATGTGATCATTGCATTCTTGGCAGCATTTTCGATACTCGTTCACCTGTTCCTGTCTTGGCTTCTGACTAGGAAATTCGAGTTTGGAATTGCTGGTGCGATGATTTCCACCAGTTTGGCATATTGGATTCCCAACATTGGCCAGCTTATATTCATCACATGTGGTTGGTGCTCAGATACATGGAAAGGCTTGTCATTTTTAGCATTCAGAGACCTTTGGCCTGTTGTTAAGCTTTCCCTTTCATCTGGTGCCATGTTGTGGTGAGTTCTTCTTTGCAAAATGCCACGATTGGTTAATAGATTTTTGGTTTTTCATTTTCAGTGGAGTAGATAATAAAACTCTGATTATCTAGATTGCTTCAATTTCTTCATAATTTGATGATGCTGTTGCATATTTTGCAGTCTTGAGTTGTGGTACAACACAATATTGGTCCTTTTGACGGGTAACATGAAGAATGCAGAAGTTGAAATTGATGCTTTATCTATATGGTAATCTCTCTGCACTGTCACATTAATTCATTAATAATTATATTGTGCAGTTTTATATGAATAATGGTATTTGTATGTCCAACTTGTGGGATAGCGTGTTGATCTACTCCAATATATCATTGAATAGGGTGTGGACTTCACTTAATCTAGGTCCCACACTCTATCCAATGTGACATGGATAGGAGTGTGTCGCCAAAGTAGGTATCCCCCAAGTTAGATCACGGATAGCATTACTCATTTTACATTATGTTTGTTGGATGCATTGGCTTGATGCATAGTGGACTATTCCTTTTGGGCGGCTAAAGATCAAATTTTATTCTTTACAGCCTCAACATCAATGGGTGGGAAATGATGATATCACTTGGTTTCATGGCTGCTGCAAGGTAATAAATAGCATTATTTTACCTGCCTATTGTCAATCTAGTTGTTATTTTTGTCTTCATCTGCAAAATAAAAACAGTAATGAATTACGGTGACTGATATGTATTGGAAAATCTAATAAAGACATATATCCACCTACCATTTTCTGTTTTCCCATTTGTATGTGTACCATGGAAAATTAACTTTTTATCTTAATTTGCAGTGTTCGAGTGGCAAATGAGCTTGGAAAAGGAAGCGCAAAAGCTGCCACATTCTCTATCTTAGTGGCAGTACTTACATCATTGAGCATTGGGTTCCTTCTGTTTCTATTTTTCATTTTCTTTAGGGGGAGACTTGCATATGTATTTACCTCAGATAAGGCTGTGGCCGCTGCAGTTGGGGATTTGTCACCTTTGTTATCAATCTCTATACTACTAAACAGTGTTCAGCCTGTACTCTCAGGTATTCTTTACTAACACTTAGCCTTAAGTTTGTTTAAGATTTGCACAATTCTGATTGCTTTCTTCCATTACAAAAGCAAATTCATCTGTCAGTGGGGTATACTTAGGATGTATTTGGTTGGGGGTAAAAAGCGGATGTATTAAGGTGAGCCACCGAGCAATAATAAGGTTGTTGGCTGGGTTGAAATCTTGAAAATAGAAAGGATGCATCTACTTTCTGTAGACTCTACCAAGTGGGAGTTTCAGGCCACATTTCCTTTTCTTTTACTCATGAATCTTTATTGAAATTCCAACCCTTTTTTCTCCACAAGTAATCACACCCTTAAAGTGAGTTTGAAATGGTTGCTCATTACAAAACCAAGCAAGATGACAACGTCAGCAAGGTCACGTTAGGTGCTGCTGCAAATATCACTTAGAGTCAAACACAGAAGAACCAAAATCAATTCTAGGACCCCTAAATTGATATAAGCCGTTTTGTATTGGTTAAAATCAATTCTTGCATGTAGAATCGATTTTGGGAGAAGTGAAAATTTATTACTTGGTGTTAGAATCATTGTTAAAAAACTATCAAATATAAATCATTTTATTTTAAAAATCAATTCTACAAACACATAACTAAATAAAATATTTGTCATATTTGGACATATATACTGTATATTATATATTTGTATACGAAAGAATGAGAAAGACATGAAATGATGTTGATTTCGATAGGTGTTGCTATTGGAGCTGGATGGCAAAGCATTGTAGCATATGTCAACATAGCATGCTATTACGCCATAGGAATTCCTGTAGGAGTTGTGCTTGGCCATGTCCTTAATTTGCAAGTCAAGGTACCCTGTTACGCAATCTCTTTTAATTTTTGCTCTCTTGTTTTCACTTTGCCATTTCAACTTTGGCTGCTTAATCGATTTCACAAATCTCTTTCATCTTCTTTAGGGAATCTGGATTGGCATGTTGTTTGGGACGTTGATTCAAACTATAGTGCTGACTATAATCACTTACAAAACTAATTGGGAGGAGCAGGTATTATAATTGGACTTGGTCCCCTTCTTTAGATTAATATTTTCCAATTCCTTGCAAGTAAATTATATTTATATGTTAATCATGATTAAATCCTTATGTTAATGTGCAGGTCATCATAGCTCGTAATCGTGTGAACAGGTGGTCTAAGGTGGACGGTACAGACCAAGAAACAAAATAATCACTGCATCAGATAATTAATTTCAGGGCCATTTATTCAGTCAATTTTAGTATATATAAGGGATGAGGGATCGTTGGATAGAAATTGTATGGTTATTTATTAATTAATCTTAAGTCTTGCGTCAAAAGTTAATGGACTTCATTTCTTAATTTGGAGCCTATGTTTTGTTTCATTACTGCCATTATAAATTCAAGGGAACAAGAAAAGAAAGGGCTAATCTAGCTTAAAACCAACACCAAGGAATTACCATTTAAGTTTTTGTCATGGGCCATTTCTTTCGAAAGTACAATTTATCAAAAGGTGAAATAATAAGGATTGAACTGTGGATCACTTAGCTTGGTTATAAAGTTTTGACACTATGTCATAATCATCTCTTCTAATAACTTAAAACTTTTAATGACACGGAGTTTGTAATAGGAATAATACGTTACTAGCTTGTTTTATATTATTATAGGTCTCACATTGCTAAGTAGCCTCCTTATAAGTGAGCTTTGGTTTGTACTAAAAAGCATATATGGAAGAATTAAACATTTGCTTAAGAGATTTCTTCTCATTTATTATGACTTAGCATTGTGTTAAGGGTCATGTTGTGTATAGGCCCTTGTTTAGTTAAAATTTTATTTACTCATTGCGTTAGTTGGTATTAGTGTTAAGTTCGATGGCAAGGGGTGCAGGCAGAGATAGCTGCCATCCTTGTAGAGGTTCGAGACTTCTTTGAATGAAGGGGCGACATTGAGGGCTACAGAGCAATAGCTCAGTTAGTTCAAGGAGCGGTGAAATTTACTGAAGAGATGCTTTGACGATTTAATCACTCGACTGAATGCTCTTGGCTTAGGGGTAAACAGAAAACAGGATAGCAATAAGACCCGTGCTTGGGATAAGATCGCTCATAGATGGCCTATTGGCAGACTTGATTATGCATACAAAGGTAGGGGTGGAGTTTATTTTGAAGAATCAGAGGAAGATGAGGAGATGGTAGTTTAATTCATGAAATTGGTCAAGTGAGCTCTAGGTTTGCAAAATTTGTAGTCCACACCTGTGTGTCCTATAGAGTGTAGTAATTTAGTTGAAGACTCTAGCTCAATTTGCTATTTTTTAAGATAAGATTTTAGGGACACAGAGGAGAAAGCTTGCCCAGTCCAAGGTCAGAGCACACCTTTGGTCTTATTAAGCGTTTACAGATGTATTTACATATCACTCACTAATAGAGAAAAAATTGGATAATCAAACCCAAGTTGTCAATATTTTCTAAATCTTTCACTGGAGAGGTTCTACTAATGATTTGATGGCTTAGGAAGCTTTTTTTAGAATGAATTTGAAACCTTTTATCAATATATATATATATATATATTTTGTTATCATATTTATTTTTTTAATTATGAAAAGTAGTTGATTTTCGTCTTTTATATTTTAAAATTTTAAAAAGCATGTTTATTTGATATAGGGTTTATTATAATTAAAAGGCTGTCGGCTAGTGTTTCCTTTTTGGGTCCTCTGGGCCATGTTTTCAACTACTCGTTTCGTTACTTTTAAATAGATGGGGCCAAAAGCCCAAAGAAAACAAACAAAAATTAAGAACAGAAAATGTACAATCTAACGAGATCAGCTGATCCATCATCCTCTCAAGTCTTAAAGCCGCGTTCTGACGTTGAAAAGTACTTTTATCACACATCCTCATAGTCATAGCGAAGTACCGTGGCCCATGTGATTACAGTAGTCAGCTACTCCATTGGATTTGTGGTCCATGATGAAGCTCCACCTCCTACTCACGATGTAACATATAACCAACGTAGTTAATAATATGTATGGAATTAAGTCCTTCGCAGAGCTTTTTTTTAGAGACATTCATAGATATTCACGCACACTAAAGATGGGCTCTATATTCTTATCATTGTCACATCATTCTCTTCCAATTCCTTCAACTTTAGCGGTGTGTTTGGTATGAGGTAAGAAACTAGATGAGAAATTTTATGGGTAAATTATATATGTGAATTTACACATAAAATTCATTCATGAAAATTTACCTATCATTTTCACTCTATACTAGACACAAGAAACAATGAGACAAATTTTTTATGGAAGATTTCTATTTATAAAATTATACATGAAATTCATCCATATAAATTTTATGTCCATTTTTACCTCAGTCAAACCCACCATAAAAATTAAAAGTAAACATCTATTTTAGTACTAATATTTTGAAGTTTATGTCATCATTTGATTTTGAAAAGAAAAAAATTGACGTCAATTTGGTTCCAAAACTTTAAAATTTGACCTCAATTTTATCATTTTGTCAACTTATCAGTAACTTCCAATTGAGGCTTATTCAATAGTTTGCAAATCAAATACGACCATTAAGGTTATTGTCTATTGGTATGTCTATTCTCAAGAGATATCTCGACAATTAATATTCTCTTCTTCAAAAACATTACATGGAAGTCTTCGGACTTGCTCTCCCAAAGGTTCATGGTGCATGGATTAGTCTTAAGGTTGGATGGCTGGAAATCTAGGAGAAAAGTAGTGGGGGTGGCAATTAGCACCTTAAGATTAGGGTGATTTTATTTTATTTTATTTTTTTTATGCTGGCAAAGGTTCCATCATTCTCTCATATCCTTTCCTTTATTATTCATAGGATTTTAACCGAAGACGGAGTCTATGTAGGAACTACATTCAAAGTTATGAATCGGAGTTTCATAAAATTTATCCATTTTGATGGATCAAACTTCAATTATTGGAAAGACGAGATGATGTTTGTTTTCGATGCTTTGAAGATTTCGTACGTTTGTTTTTTTAATGTCAAATTGAAAAGTCATTCTGGACCTCGCTAATGTGAATACATAATGAATCAAGAATAATAAGTGCAATAAAAGGGTGATCCAAATATAGTAAAGACAAGCAAGGGATAGGTAAGTTTTAAATTATGGAATATTTTGACTTCTAAATGAATGATGAAATCTCTAGATATATGCAAGTTGGGGTTATTTATTACTAAACTTTCTCCTAATTGATATGGATTAAAAAAAATCTACTGCATACCACAAAATTTTTTAATGTGGAATAGACATTGAAGTATTTAAGAATTCAAAAAGGAAACTAGAATTTAAAAAAAATTAAAAATTTGTTTCTAAGATTAATCATGTGGTTGTAAAAAATAAATCCCAAAATTTGTAGGTAACAAGAGGAAGAATCGCGAGCTTGTTTTTAATATTCATGTGTGTGTGTGTGTGTGTTTTTTTTTTTTTTATGTAGTAAGTCTCGACATATTAAGAAACAATTCATGCAGGTATTGAAAAAGATAAAAATTTGGAAATACATTAGTAACAATATACGCGGTTGAATATGAAGTTATTGCCATGATTTCTAAGTTAAATTTGGCTACATCGACAAAAAGTTCTGGTTGGTGGTTTGTTTCTGGTGCTACCATTCACATTTGTTATCACAAAGATTCATAACAAAAGCTTTTGACTCAAATAGTATTGAACTGCGATTCACTTTTGGAAATAAGTTAGCATGGCTAAATGTGTTTCATATTTCTAATATTAGAAAAAATATTAATATCTGAAAATTTTACAACGTAAAAAATGGCTGAGAAATTGTATTAGAATATGATAAAATCGTAATAATTATAGGTAATGGATACTCTTGTGGGGAAATGTTTAACTATTACCAAGGTTGCAAGAACTTTAAGGGTTTCTTACATAGGTCATGCTACCCTAAATCTTATATAAGAGTGGATTTGTTCTCTTAAAATTATATTTCTTTTCATAAATAAAAGGAAAATTTGCACGTTACCCCCTAAATTATAGGTCATGTGTATTTTACCCTCAAAACTTTGAAAATTACAACTCGACCCCATAACATTTTTTGAATGTGCACTTCTAGTCCTTTATTAAATTTTGTGCTTAGTATTAATGGAAAATATGTGCATTATATCTCCTCAAACTTTATGTCAGATGCAATCTGATACCCTAATCTAACAAATAATATGTAACTTGATATAATAAACTTTCTTGAATATGTTCTATTTTTATTAATAATAGATGAAAACATTGAAAAAATAGTCAATTTGCACAATTGAAAAATGTTAAATGATTTATTTGCATGTTCTAAATTAAGCTTTAAAAGCAAAATGCATAATAGTCTAAGGTGATAAAAGATAATTTTCCCTAAATAAAATCAACACAGTACACAATCATTATTTTCTAAAAGACCTATGTGATGACTTTGAGTTCTTCATTATACACTAGTCATTCCTGTCTAGCCAATTCTTTTTTCTTAATTTTCTTATAAACCATTTTCATTGCTTTAATAAAATTTCTTTAAGGGGAAAAATATATAATATAGTAATTAATTAATTAATTTGCCTATCAAGTTTTATGGTAACCATTATGAAATGAATCCATCAAATTAAACTATTAGGAGTGTAATACAATTCAGTTTTATCATTCCCTAGTCATAATTAAAATCCCAAACTTAATCTCTTTTAGAGGACCAGTTTATAATATTAAAGGGTTTTTCAATTTCTGCCATGATAAAATAGGCAGCAACTCCATTAAATATTTTGCAATAAATTTTAACTTGCATTTTTGTTGCAATGTCGTCAGAAAACATTGTGACATGCATATGGCTATATGAATTTGTAATATCTTCAGTGAGTCTTCCCGTAGCATTTAAAGTCATCATGTGCGTGGTATTTTCGATTTTCACATTATACTTGTGGTTCAAAGTACCTAGAGCCTATTATTAGTTTGTTTTAATTAAGTTTGAAATAGCATGTTATGGGATGGTTTACATCCAAATAAACATCTATCTGTTATGTTTAAATTTAGAAGCGGAGTAGTTTTACAAACTAAATAAGGAATTATTGGGAACATTCACTAGTTTGCAAAGTAAATATGATCATTAAGTTTACTACTAAGAAGAATATGACTACTGGCAATAAATATATTACTACTATAAAAAGGTACGTCTAACAGTCATTTTGCTTGAAGGAAAGAAAAAAAAAAAAAAAAACGTGTATATGTCTGTGGTCTGGTTCTCAGAATTGCTACTCACAACTATTCTATTCTTCAAAACTGTCCTATGGAAGTCTACGGAGTTGCTCTCATAAAACTTTGTGATTGAATTAAGTCTAGAGGTAGATTGCTAGAAACCTGTAAATGATTAGTGGGAATAATTAATATCTTAAGAACAGGTGATATTTGCTCCTGGTTTAAGTTGACAGAGATTTCATCGTTCTCTTGTATTCTCTCCTTTTAATAAACCACAATGGTCTAAGCTTGCTGACCGGAAGTTAAAAAAATAGCTTTAACTAGGGGTAGGCATGCTTTTAAAAATGAGCACGAGAAATGCGTCTAGACACAATTATTATCTGTATGTATTATGTAATAAAGTCTTCATAATGATCTGATAACGATATATGATATTACATTATCAGACTTATTCCCCAAAATTTTATCAGAAGTTAAGGAAAATGACTAGACAAGTCGTTAAATGATTACATTCATCCATATAAAAATTAAGAACGATGTTACGTCCATTGGACAGAAGTTTTACCTTTGCGAAACAAAGGGTACATTTCTTTTGAGATTTTGAGTTTCAAAATCACTTTTTTCACCTAAAAAAAAATTCTTTTTTTATATATTTAAACAATTTTTAAAAATAATTAGAATATAAAAAAAATAATTTTCAGTTCTTTTATTAAAGCAAAAAAGAGTAATTAAAAAAAACTAATTTTAAATTTTTTAATTAAATATAAAATTTACATTACTTTTATGATTATTTTCTTCAAAATATAAAATAAATGCACCCAAAGTCAGCAAAATTTTAATACTTTATCTTTACATGCTCCTAATGAAGTTGGGAAAACTCATAAATAAATAAGAATTTAATTGAAAAATACTGGCTTCAAAAATTTTTTACACATTCATCAAATCATATAATGATACATCAGTAAATATGATTATTTTTTTCATTTTCATTACTTGAAATGTTATACAAAGATAGAGATTTAGTTGGATAACAATATAAACTCTTATATCAAAATTAAACTCAATCAATAAATGTATTATAAATAAATTTGATGTAACTTATTTTTATTGTAAATATACATCAAGATGATGTGTGAAATTTATACCCATATGATGATATCTTTTAGTTTATGGTATATTTATTTTGGTGGTAGTTTTATAGTATTTTTCTTTGTTTGATACTTGCATGTTGGTTAATGCAGGCAGCTCTATAAGGCCGACAACGCCTTCTGCTATGTTTTCAATTCTTTTCCAAAGTTCCAACACGTAGAAACCATCACCATCAGCATCTTCATCAGAATATGAAGAAGAAGAAGAAAAGGAGTTGTCATTGGGGAAAGGAGTTGAGCAAACTTTTTTTGCTGTTGGGAATATTACTTACAATAATCAATGGACCACCTAAAGGACCCTTCATAATTAATGGTAGAGCTCTGCAAGTTGTAGTTTTTAACTTTTAAGGACAATCCCAACAAAGCGACCCCATATACCTCAGATATATTCTCAAACGCTTTCGAAGATAGGGGAAGCCAATAATGTCCCAGATGTAGTTTTCTAATTCTATTTAATAGATCCAAATGTTGCCATCATTGTTCTAATAAAGTTTTTGTTATGGTATCATCAGAGTCGGATACACCCCAAGTGCAATAAACACTTTACGGATGTGAGCGGAAGCGCGCCCAAATTGAAGAGACGGAAAAATGGAGCACGGTGAATAGTAATCCACAGTGGGGCCCACGTCACTATTCACGTGAATAGTACTATATAGTGGGACCTGCTTCACTATTTATAAATAGTGCTCGTTACTATTCACACCAACAAAATAGATCAAGATAACTGCACGCCAATATTTTAACGTGGAAAACCCTCATGTAATTTTGAGGGAAAAACCACGGGCCAAACTCCGAAAAATACTCTACTATATTTAAAGAGTAATTACAATATAGTGTATCCCTAATGAGACTCTCTTCTACTACAATTAGTAGTATTACAGAGATCTAGAGAATATATCCAAAACCCCCCAGTGTATACTCACACTACACTCTTGGAATTTTCTTACACACACTCTCTATTTTTCTCTCACTATAAGAAGCCTACACTGCTTCTTTCTTTACAACTGAGGAAATGCTTCTCAGTTCGGAATGCAAAAATCGTCTGCTTCAAGGTTCTATTTATAGATGATTTTGGAGAGTTACTGTGCATATTTCGGTGGTACAGCTGTGTATCACATTACTGTGCATGTGCACAGTAATCTCTTTTTGTTTTTTTTCAACTTTCGGTGGCTGCAAAATGCACAGCCACCGTTCCTCTTTTTCTACAATTCTTCACCTTGGCTGCATTTTACCTTGACTTTCAACCTCTGCAAATATCAACTAAGTCCAAGCAATGCTTAAACTTGTCAATCGGCAATGGTTTTGTCATCATATCGGCTGGGTT
The DNA here is from genome assembly GCA_031216105.1 of Dalbergia cultrata. NCBI lineage: Eukaryota > Viridiplantae > Streptophyta > Magnoliopsida > Fabales > Fabaceae > Dalbergia > Dalbergia cultrata. The sequence goes on along the minus strand of CM062353.1, from coordinate 18,592,763 downwards.
CACAGCTGTGGCTATCTTCTGAATTGCAACAGTACCGTAATTGATACTTTCTCTGACAAAATGAAGTCTGACGTCAATGTGTTTTGTCCTTTCATGATAGACTGGATTTTTTAGCCAGATGAATGGCACTTTGACTATCACAATGTACAATTGGTACATGTTGATTCAATCCAAAACTATCCAAAAGACCGTGCACCCAAATACTCGTTAAACCTCGACCAATGCCATATACTCGAGTTCAAGATGGTTGACAATGCCATCATTGATTGCAATGTCGCCTTCCAGCTAATAGTACATCCAAAGACTGTAAAGATATAGCCTGTCAATGACCTTCTTTTATCTAAGTCACCTGCATAATCAGAATCTACATAACCTACAACTCCACGGTTCTTCTGACCTTCAAATACCAAACAGATATCAGTGGAACCTTTTAGGTACCGCATGATCCATTTCACAGCTTCCCAGTGTGTCTTTCCAGGTTTGCTCATAAATCTGCTTACCACACTCACTGCATGTGAAATGTCTGGTCTAGTGCACACCATGGCATACATGAGATTGCCAACTGCACTAGAGTAAGGTTTATGAGACATGTGCTCCACCTCTTCCTCAGTTCTCGGACATTCTTTCAAAGATAACTTAAAATGTGCAGCCAACGGAGTGCCAACTGGTTTGGATTGATCCATATTGAAACGTTGTAGCACTTTTATAATATAATTTTTTTGTGTTAAACACAATCTGCCTCTATGTCGCTCCTTATGAATTTCCATTCCAAGAATCTTCTTTGCCGCACCTAAGTCCTTCATCTCAAACTCTTTTCCCAACTGAGTTTTCAACATACTAATTTCAGCCTTATTGCATTTGCAATTAGCATATCATCTACATACAACAACAAATAAATCTTTGAACCATCTGGAAGCTCCTTAGAGTAGATGCAGTTATCATATTGGTTTCTACTATATCCAGTACCAATCATAAATGCATCAAACCTTTTGTACCACTGCCTCGGGGACTGTTTCAAGCCATATAACGACTTTTTCAACAGGCAGACATGGTTCTCCTTATCAGAAATTACAAACGCCTCTGGTTGACTCATGTAGATCTGCTCCTCTAGCTCACCATGTAAGAACGCAGTCTTCACATCAAGTTGTTCTAGCTCCAAGTCAAACGTACTTACAATAGCTAATAGGATCCGAATAGAGCTATGTTTCACCACAGGAGATAATACTTCATGGAAGTCAACACCCTCCTTTTGAGTATAACCCTTTGCTACCAGTCTCGCCTTGAACCTTGGGGGCTCAATTCCAGGGATTCCTTCTTTCCTTTTGTAAACCCATTTACAGCCAACTACTCTTTTCCCCTTTGGAAGTTGTACCAGCTCCCACGTTTGATTTTTCTGAAGAGACTCAATCTCCTCATTCATTGCTATCAGCCACTCTTTCGACTCCTTACTTTCTATTGCATCACGATAGGTACATGGTTCATCTCCAACTGCACTATTCGCCATAGCCAAAGCAAAGGCTATAGGATCTGCATCTAATGAGTCAAGTGCACAAGCAGCAGAATCCAGATATCTTTTTGGTTTCTGGATTTCTCGTCTTTCTCTGCCAGTAGCAATACTGTATGGCTCTGCTTCTCTGGTTGGTTCACCAGTTTCCTCATAGTCAGGTTCATCTTGTTGTTTTACTTCAGGTTGAGCAATCCCTAAAGTACTTGGCTGATTCATTATATCATTTTCTTGCTTCACCTTCCCACAGTCAATCTCTAGCTCCACCTGCTTCTTAGCACCATGATCTGTCTCTGCATCATCTAAGTTAGACTCCTTCTTCTGATTTAGCATTGCAGCTTCGTCAAAAGTGACATCTCTACTGACAATGATTTTGGGTGAACTTGCCTTCTCTATACACCACAGTTTGTAGCCTTTCACCCCTCGTGCATATCCTAGAAATATACACCTTCTTGCCCTTGCCTCAAGTTTACCATCATTCACATGGGCATATGCAGGACAACCAAATATCTTTAAATCAGAATAGTTTACGGGTTGACTGGACCATACCTCTTGTGGAATCTTCAGATTAATAGCAGTTGATGGAGATCTATTTACCAGATATACAGCTGTATTGACTGCCTCAGCCCAAAATGATTTGGGAAGTGTTGCGTTGATTCACATGCATCTTGCACGCTCTAGAAGTGTTCTGTTCATCCATTCTGCAACTCCATTTTGCTGTGGTGTTCCTGGTACAGTATGGTGCCTCACTACACCAGTATTTCTGCAAAACTCCTCAAATTCTTTGCTGCAAAATTCTCCGCCATTGTCAGTTCTTATTCTCTTGACTGACCGCCCGGTTTGCTTCTCGACCATGGCCTTCCATTGCTTGAATTTGTCGAACACTTCTTCTTTTTTCTTCAGGAAATAAATCCAGACTTTTCTGGAATAATCATCTATCAGAGTAAGAAAATAGCGAGCTCCACCTAAGGAGTTAACAGGGGTTGGACCCCAAACATCCGAGTGGACATACTCCAATATTCCCTTGCTATTGTGTTTGCCAGAATTGAACTTCACCCGTTTCTGCTTTCCAAATACACGCTTTCCACGAAACCAAGTTTACAATTCTTCAGGCCTTTCAACAAGCCTTTGCCAGCAAGTATGGTCATTCCTTTCTCGCTCATATGACCAAGCCGCATGTGCCACAATCGTGTAGCATCATCCTTTCTTTCAGAGGATAGAACAGCAACGGTTCCATCGACTGTGCTTCCTAGCAATAGATAGATCCCGCCCTGCAGCTTTCCTTTCAATACCACCATTGAGCCTTTGAATACCTTCAAGAAGCCACCCCTCTCCAGTGAACTTGTACCCCCGATTATCAAGGGCACTCAATGAGATTAGATTTCTACCCAATTCTGGTACATGCCATGCATGAAACGTCCTTTTAGTACCATCGTCCAAATTCACTTGCACATCTCCTTCACCAGCAGTCAGAATAATTTTATTATCTCCCAATCTAACTTTTCCCTCCCTTTTTTTATAGGATGAGAAGAAGTTTCGATTAGGTGTCATGTGAAAGGATGTGCCAGAATCCAGGATCCACTCATTTCCTGTGTCATCTGTGAATACTGTCAAGGCTGAACCAGTATCGGCATCACTATCTTCAGAACTTTCAATTGTTACGTTGGTAGAATCTTCTGATTTCTCCTTTCTCTCTGGGCAATTTCTTCTGATATGTCCCGTCTGGTGACAATGAAAGCACTTTACAGATTTATGCTTTCTGGACTTTGATCTTCTCTTGCTTTTGCTTCCCGATCCTCTTTCTTGACTACGCCCTCTCGTCATGAACAATCCATCTGCAGGACCTTCGACATTGGATCTGGCTACTAACTTCTGATGTTCCTTTATCATAAGTGATTCTTTGACATTTTTCACTGAGATATCGGATCTACCATAAAGTATGGTATCACAGAAATTATCATAAGATGGAGGTAGTGAAGTCAACAAGATCATAGCTTGATCAACATCTTCAACTTTAATTCCAGCTGCTCCAACATCAGAGATCATCCGGTTGAAGTCATCTATATGTTCTTGCATTGATTTTCCTCCTGAATATTTGAATATGTGCAGTCGCTTTCTCTGATAAAGCTTGTTGGACAAGGTCTTTACAGAATATTTTTCTTCCAAAGCCTTCCATAGTGAATCAGCGGTTTTTTCATCCATGACTTCTCGCAGAACATTGTCCGCAAGACTCAACTGTATTGTACTCAGTGCTTTGACCATCATCTCCTTCTTCTTGTCATCGGGTAATGACTCTGGGTTCTTCAACGCCTCTACAAGACCTTGCTGACCTAGCAATGCCTGCACTTTCAGTTTCCATAGCCTGAAGTCATTGGACCCGTCAAATTTCTCCACTTCAAATTTTGGCACCGACATCTTGGATCTTAGTCAGAACCTTATACTATTAACCGTATACTGGAATAGTGCAACTCAACTGTAAACCGTGCACCAAGAGGGTTCCCAGGAAAGAGAGGTGGGTCACAATGGACACGCTTAAATACCAAGTCTTTCCTTAGCCAGAACCTCTTCAAACTGCACTCTCACAGTATCACACTGTCTTCCAGCAACAGCAACCAAAAGGTGATTCTCAAGTATTAGAGAGAAACTCTTTTCTGATGTGGAAGATCAGACTAAGCTGCAACCACAGAGCATACTAAGAATAAATCCCATCGATCCAAAGCTCTGATACCACTTGTTACGGTATCATCAGAGTCGGGTACACCCCAAGTGTAATAAACACTTTACGGATATGAGCGGAAGCGCGCCCAAATTGAAGAGACGAAAAAATGGAGCACGGTGAATAGTAATCCACAGTGGGGCCCACGTCACTATTCACATGAATAGTACTATATAGTGGGACCCGCTTCACTATTTATGAATAGTGCTCATTACTATTCACACTAACAAAATAGATCAAGATAACTGCACACCAATATTTTAACATGGAAAACCCTCCTGTAATTTTGAGGGAAAAACCACGGGCCAAACTCCGAAAAATACTCCACTGTATTTAAAGAGTAATTACAATATAGTGTATCCCCAATGAGACTCTCTTCTGCTACAATTAGTAGTATTACAGAGATCTAGAGAATATATCCAAAACCCCCTAGTGTATACTCACACTACATTCTTGGAATTTTCTTACACACACTCTCTATTTTTCTCTCACTACAAGAAGCCTACACTGCTTCTTTCTTTACAACTGAGAAAATGCTTCTCAGTTCGGAATACAAAAATCGTCTGCTTCAAGGCTCTATTTATAGATGATTTTGGAGAGTTACTGTGCATATTACTGTACATATTTCGGTGGTACAGCTGTGTATCACATTACTGTGTATGTGCACAGTAATCTCTTTTTGTTTTTTTTCAACTTTCGGTGGCTGCAAAATGCACAGCCACCGTTCCTCTTTTTCTACAGTTTTCGAAGATATGGCCAAGGAAAGTGTTAGGTGGCTGCGTATGCATCATGAAAACAAGGTTGCGGTGCTTGGTTCGGAAGTGAAGTGTTTATAATTTATGTAAAATCTGCAACAGTCTTTTCGTGAAATCTACTAATGTAATTTTGAGTCCTCTTTTGTGAAATATGTTACTGTCTTTTAATTTTGTGTAAACAATGTGGTGAAGTCAGCAACTGTCCTTTTATGAAATCCGGTTTGTCTACGAGGTAATACCAAGCATGAGTACTCCATTTTAGTAAAAATATCCGTATTAAGTATTTCTGGGTATGCGTACGTATTGCATGTCTGGGTAGGAACCTGATAATTTATTTTTTTAAAAAAAAGTTGGGTACGATTAGGTATGCCCTAGGATACACGTACCCAAATTTGGGTAGGTCAATTTAATTATTTTTTATATTTTTTCCCTTTTTTCCTTCTTTTCTAATACCATCAGCCCTAATTTTTCCCTTAAAAACTTTATTTATTTTTTAAAAATTAGAATATAACATTAGATAATTTTGACCTATTTTACTTTAAAATTTAAGCTTTCATCACATGAAATTTATAAAATTTTAATATTTTTTGTATATATATAAAAGTATTCGTATTCCACTTTTTCAAAAGTTTTCGTACGTCGCACCTATATTTATACAACATAGATGAGATGATTAAAAGTAGTATGCTAGGTGGTAGAAATTAGTAAGATTATGAAAATTAGACTGAACATAGAATCGAACACAGCAGCTGTTCAATGTTTATTTCAACCGATTCAATATGAGAAGGTTCAAGTGTTAAAAATATGATTTTAATTTTGATGTGATGGTGCAAAATAGTTTTACACCGTGATTCAATTAAATCCTCTCATTAATATGACTTTACAAATAGTGGGTGAAAAACTCAAATACTTTTATTGATATGACAATATATGATTGGATAACGATGTAAATAAGTTCTATAATTTTTTCATGTATATAAATTGTATATGGTATTTCTATTATGATAGGACTAGCCTAGAGACAGGCAAATCAAGATTCTTAGAAATTGTATAGTGGTAGTAATTTAAAATAATTCACAGACGTGGCTAGCTGTCTCAATTAGTTTTAGAAAAGTTCATTTATGCGTATATTTTGATAGGATTATGATTGATTTTATTTAATTAGATTTGAAGATGTGTTTAGTCCTTATAAATATAATGAATCTTGATTTTGATCCCTATAGTTTTATTTTGTTCTGATCTGTTTTTTTAAAAATTGATTTTGGTCCTTCTTGTGTTAGTCCTATTGTTAAGTGGTAATATTTAAGAAGCAAAAGAAGATTATTAAAATATAATAGTTATAAGGATGAAATTCAAAATTTTAGATATTTATAAGTATTGTTGTGTATTCTTCAATATTTATAGTCGTACTAAGCATTCATTTTAGTCTATGCACACAGCAGAGCCTCTTGTAATTCAGGGATAACCATAATCCCCCGGAAATTTTCTATTTTCATGCTTATAAATATATATATATTTATGTATATTCGCCCATATAAAATTTAATATGTTATAAGAATTTATAGGATGCAATATTATCATTTTAGAATGCAGTAGATAAGTTTAATATCTCAATATTTGAATAATTTAACAAATTAATCTTTAGTGATTTACAAATAGTAGTTCAACTTTATTACTAATACAAATACAAATAGAACAAACAAGCTCACTAAAATATTAATAATAAACTAACTTATTTTGTATTTTTAATTATAATGACCACAAAATATTGTATTTAGCAATTAATTTATTTAGCACCATTTTTGTGTGAGGCCAACTTTTTTCAAATATATAAATTTTCTTTTAAACTTTTTAATTAAAAATTAGAGGATATATATCATTATTTCTTACATGTACATTATTTTTTAGTGTTTACTCTCCTAAAATTTAGGTCTAACTCTGTCCCTCTCTATGCATATGGAAAAGTCTTGTGATGTTAATTCATTTCTTGATTTTTATATCAAATAGGTGTTTGAAAGTTAATATTAATTCCTAGCTATTTGATATCAAATAGTTTATTACAGATTAAAATATAACATCACTTCAGTTCTTTTGAAGGTCGTTTGACATCAATACAGTCCTTGAAAACTTATATACTTTGTCAAAGGGGATTAAGTTGTCTCTGACGTTTCAAAAGTGAATTGACATCAAATAGGTCACTCATATTTTATTAGAAAGGAGATCAAATGATCTTTTAGGACGTGTCATATTTTAGCTTTCAGGATCTATTTGATTTAAAAAGCTTTTAGAGATCAATGTGATGTCACATAAATATTTCAGAGACTAGTTAAATGCATCTTTGCGATATATTTATAGGTAGCGATCAAAATTAAAACAATGAAGACCAAAACCTAAGATCAAAAATAAAAAACGGATTAATAAAATTTATAATATTGACCAAAATCAAAATTCATTGTATTTTTAATGGTAAAAATAATCAAGCCTTTTATTTGATTAAATCTATACTTAGATTTTAAAAAATGTAAACTAAGAATATGGTAGAATTCTAAAGAGTTTATGAAAAGCAAGGAAAATATTTGGAAAATTAATTTGTTATATTTGAAAATTTGTTAAAATGACAATAAGGATTCTCACTTTCTTAGAGGCTAAGGGCCTGTTTGGTTTGCTGTTTTCAATTTTTAGTTTTTAGTTTTCAATTTTTAATTTTTATAAAAGAAAAACTGAAAAAACTGAAAAAACTGAAAACTGAAAACAGCAAACCAAATAGGCCCTTAAGGATCTCTAAGTTTAAGCTAAATCAATTGCCTAAACGTACATGTCTCAGAGAAAGATAGATCCAAATGAAAGAGAGGCACTTTGGGTTGTATAGGAAAAAGGATGCAACGGGTTTTGGGTATGGAAATAAAGTTATATTTTTGTGTTTTTTAGTTAAAGTGTTTATCCTATATAGGGTGGATATAGGCATAATATTAACTAAACTACATAAGTTCTTGTGAATTTCTCATAGTCATCTTCATAGCTTTCTTTTGTTTATATTTTTGTGAGGATATTTAGTTTATTCGATTCATACGAAAGTGTTAGCAAGACCTATTCTGCTACACATCATAACAGTTCACACTAGCCCATCTCCCAAAAATCGAGTGAAGACAATCCGGTAGAATCAAATTGGTTTGCGATATATACAAATTAGCAAACATGTATATAATACCAAATGATGTTTGTTGAGTGACCCACTAAGGATTTATTTGGTTTCTATTTTTAATCTTTGTAAAAGAGATAGTGGAAAAAAAAATGAAAACATAAAACATGATTTTATTTTCTACGTTATTTTCTTCACAAAATTTTAAAAATAAATTGTACAATAATTACACACCATACATCTTATCATTATTGGATGTGATGTGTGGTCTCCACGTATTTATCAAATCCAATAATGATAAGGTGTATGGTATGTATTTATTGTACACCTAATATCACTTATATATATATATATCTATATATATATATATATCTATATATATAACATTGTGCCACAAGTATAATAGGAGTAGTTCATAGATCCTTTTTCTACCATTTCTACTCACCGCCAATAACAAAGCCCCGAGAAATTTCCTGCGAATTTGCAGCATGGCTTTTAGCATTTTGATTTTTCATTCTTGAAGACATCGAAAATTGGCTTGACGTTACTCAAGCGAATTGTTTATGGCTAGGAAAGTACACATGGAACTTAGTAAGAACCTTGTCGGTATCTTTAATGGTTGGCCCTTTTCCAAATGGTTGGAGTTTGTTCACACAATCACGCTGCTGTTGAGACTTGAGCGGCAATTCATACATCATATTCATAATCTTAGTGCTTGTGCTGGTTTCAAACCGATCGAAGCAGGTACATGGAATTCTCAATTCTGTAAATGACTATCAAAGGATTTTGTTCATGTATAAGACTACTCCTTCATATCCCTCTATCTAGCTATATGATTTGAGTCTTTACTCTTTAGGAGAGATGATTTAATCACATATGTGTCTAGTTTGAATCCTTGATAGGCGTGGAAGATATGACATGACGATGCGCTAATAAATTGCAAGATTCTTCCTCAAAATATGCAGCAGAAACATCATTTTTTTGGCCCTCATTTCATGCAATGGACTCGGGGCTAGCTAGCTACACGAGAAACTTCCCACTGTTACGTTTAACACTACGGAGACTCCATCAAAGGCAGCTTGCTCGTGTAATTACGCGGTAGTGTGTAGTAATCAAATCATCCACGCTTTTTATGCACACGCCATACCCACCTCATCTCTCATGCTTTGTATTATTTGCATTCATTATGTGTGGGATATTGTATTGACTCACTTCTCATTTACCATTGAATGAGATGCGGACCTCATTTAAATATGGTTCACATTTCATCCAATGATGGATGGAATGTAAGTCGATCTGATATCTACATCTGTGATAATCTGAAATAATATTTTTCAATTAAAAATATCCCTCGAGGCAATGAATAATAATATGGATTGCTTAATACCAAAATAATAATAATAATAATAATAATTGGGTTGTTTTAAGTAGCCATTAATCCTAGTCAAGGTAAAAAGCAACAATTTTTTCATTAAAATGTAAAATTTTAAGTTAATATAATGAACAATGCATTAAATTTTTTTTAAAAAAATTTCACTTTTGTTTTTTAACCAATAATCAGATCGCACCAATTAGAAAAACCATATTAAAAATATTTGAGTCAATTTTTTTGATCTCTCTAATATGGTCTCATTTTCATTACTATTCCTATGCCCCGCGAGACTCGGTGTTGTAGTTGTTTCCTTTGCCTTTTTGTCACGTTGCAATTTGCAATACCAAGTAAAAAGTTAATTTTAATCTACGTCAAACACCCCCACAAATATCTCATTATATATTCCTATTCAAACCCTATAGTATTCCCTATTATCCTCATTCCATGGGGTTTTATATAAAATCACAACTATCCCATCCAAGTCAGCTTCAACCTACCATTGTCACTAATACAGTGTACCTTAGCCCCACAAGGAAGTACGAGATCTACTAGCAACCCCTCAGAAGAAGAGGAATTGCCATTGATGAAGAGGGCATGGGAGGAGAGCAAGTTGATGTGGAAAGTAGCAGTTCCAGCCATATTCACAATATTTTCCACCTTTGGGATCAATATCATTAGCCAAGCATTTGCTGGTCATATTGGATCAAAGGAGCTAGCAGCCTTTGCTTATTGTGATTAGATTCGCAAATGGCATTCTGGTATTGGGGAAAAAAACTTTACGCTTCTCCCTTTTGCCAAAATTTTAATTTTTTCTAGTGACGGTTTCAAATTTTTAGCTATATATTGCATGTAATTAATGAACTGGACAAATTTTTTTAAACACTGCATGAAATGAAGTTCCTTCAAATATATATATATATATATAGTTTGGTAGGGAACAACTCAAGGTGAGAAGGATGTTTCATTACAAGAATAACAGGAGCAAACCTTAACCATGAGATATTATATGTATGATCAAGATTAAAAAATAAAATTATATAACATTTTAAAATGATCATGTGATATTTAATTACTATTAAATTTCAATCCTGACCATCCATGTATGATTATATAGTCCAAATTTACTCGTTTCATTCTCATAATAAATTACTCTTCTCACTAGAGTCATTCCCTGGTTTGGTATATTTAAGAGACGTTTAGAAATAAATTAAGAGAAAAAGTAATATTATAAAGATAGAAAAATAGACAATTTTTTAACAAAATGTAATAAAATAATTAAATGCAAAGTTGATTGCTTATTCACTAGTTAATAAACATATATTATTGTGGGTAAAAAATATTTTGCCAAAATTTCTGGTGGTCCAATGTACATGGGCCGATAATATTAATAGAGTCATTAAAGCTCTAACTCTCTCCTAGAGCTCTTTTATGTATAGTTAAATTAATTTGGATTAATTCTTCCTAAATAGAGACTTCTCATATGTGCAAATGAGCTGCAGTTCAAGCGACACCTTTCCTAATCCTTATACGAGAGTTGTTGGTTTTGAGTCAGAAGTTTGATCCCTATTTCTTTTTATCTATTCCCTTTTTCTTTAACTCCAATAGAAGAAAAGAAAAAATAGAGACTTCTCTCCTGTTCAATAAATTATATCATATATTTTACTTCAAATGTCTTTTTCAATCAAATAGGATAACAACAATAACCCCTTTTTTGGTTAGATGGGATATCTGTCTAGATCAAGAATCCTCACAAAATATAACAGTACTTACATGAAATATTGAAGCTGGGGTTGCAAGAGAGGCACGCATGTTTTAGATATTTAAAAAGAGACAAAATGTGGCCAATGTCATGTGAACTTGTGGACATCTTCTATCACATGTTACATATGTTGGTTTTTTCTTTTCCACACGTATGTTTGAGAAGTGCATGCAATTTGTTCCCTTTAATTGTCCACATATTGAAATATTTGCAATCTCAATTATGCTCTCACTAATAACCCATGTTGTGCTTGTGAACTGATAACTGTAGTTAGGAATGGCTAGTGCATTATCAACACTATGCGGACAAGCATATGGGGCAAAGGAATATGGCATGATGGGAGTGTTTCTTCAAAGATCGTGGATAGTTTTATTCTTAACTGCACTCATCCTTCTTCCCTTGTTCTTCTTCACCAGCCCAATTTTGAAGATCTTACGCCAAGAGGAAACCATAGCACAAGTGACAGGAACCATTTCTCTTTGGTCAATTCTTGTCCCAGACACCAAAGCATAGTGCCCAGCCGGCAGCCATCAAAGCATAATGAAGCGAGCCAGCCATCATAGTCGGACCCACAGCCATCAAAACATAGTGAAGCGAGCTCCCTGATACAATCAACGAACTAAGTGAGAGCACCATAATACCAGGCCGGACGACACATCTTGACCCAAAATCTTAAGACAATGAGTCATAACTCCTTCCCATATTATATACTACTCACTTAGTTTATTCTCAACCGATGTGAGACTTCACTTCTCACACAGTCACACTTAACCCCAACAATGACTTCAACAAGTTTGGCATACTGGATTCCTAACGTTGGTCAAGTCATATTTATTACATGTGGTTGGTGCCCTGAAACATGGAAGGGTTTTTCATATTTAGCATTCAAGGATCTCTAGCCTGTTGCCAAGCTTTCCCTTTCATCTGGTGCCATGATGTGGTGAGCCTTCTTTTCCTTCAATTAGTGGGTGTTGAATGATGTAGTGATTGCTACGTTATGTGTAAAATGTAAATAACTTAATGTGCACTGGATATTGCAAGCATTGATACTTCATCTATCAATATAAATATGCTTACTTAACATAATACATTGTTAAATATGATAAATTCTAATATTATATTTTGCCAAAATAATAAAAGAGTAGTACTATTTAAACATTCATATATCCACTTTATCGACCTTAAATATAGAGGTAGTCTTGAATATTTAAATATCATTTCCCACAATAAAAGGAGGAAAATTTTTTGAACCTTTGGCCAAACACTTTAAGTTAGACACCCATTGAAAAAATAAAAATCAAATATGAAATGAGATTATTTTTTAGAATTTGAAGAAAGTTTGTGACCATGTGTCTAGAATTGATGTCTGTTTGAATTCCACTAATAACAATTCTCTAACAAAAAGTTGGTGTTTATGTACCATTTAAGGTTTGTTTGGTTGATGAATATAAATGAGGTGAAAAATTTTATGGATAAACTATTTTTGGAACTCATTTGTAAAAATTTTTATTATATTTTTACCTCCTAGCCAAACATAGTCTTAATGTTTAATGTTTCACCTTTTGCATTAAAAATATAGTTACAATGGCATTGAAGATCTACAAAACTAAAGTATTAAATAATCAAATAATACAAAAGAAAACACATGTTTTCTTACTCTAGGGTTTTTCTTACTCTTGTTTTGAGAGTATAGCACCTATGAACCACCGTGTGTGTGTGTGTGTGTGTGTGTGTGTATAAATTTTCTTTTGATGGGTGTAGAATGCATAGTTATTAACTATGTATACATGAAGTAGGTTTGGTAATGTTAATTATTTATTGTAAAACTCAAATGCACGTATACAAAAAATTCTAGCGCCTCCTAACTTAAAGCTGTGGCATAATTTACAGTCTCGAGCTCTGGTACGACGCAATATTGGTTCTTTTGACAGGTAGCATGGAAAATGCAGAGGTTGAGATTGATGCTCTATCCATATGGTAATTCAATCGCATTTTTGCTTAACTTCTATAATTTTCCTGTCATATGTTACTGTTATATATTGTTGGTGACATTTATCTTGATGTATTGATAGATTATATAACATTGGCCAACTAAAGATTAAAATTTATGATTTACAGCCTCAACATCAATGGATGGGAAATGATGATTTCTCTTGGTTTCATGGCTGCAGCCAGGTGATGTTCATGCAGTCATTATATACATTTGTCATCATCATTAAAGATATGAATATTGAAGTCACTTAGAAATGAAACCATTGTGTTTTTGGCCATTAACTTAAATTTTTGAGAAATATAGTTCATAACGTGATATTAAAGCATTCATAACCATATGGTCAAGGGTTTAATTCTTATTATTTTCTATCATCATAAAATTCAAGCCTAAAAATGACATTTTATGTGAATAGAGTGTATTAGATATAAAATTGTTCATGTGTTTGTACTTATCAGTTTAAGTTTTTGGGAGATATAGTTCATCTATCACTTTATAAAATTTCATTGTTCAATAGAAAAAGCATTGTGGCCAACAAGAATCCAAGGCTTTCAGCATTGTAAAAGAAAATGGATGCTCTAGGATAAAAAGCCACCCATTTTCATGTATTTTTGTACAATTGTAATACATTTGTACAACATATTTATAACATATAAAACATTAAACAACCTCTCTTTCTGCCATTTTTCTCATTACCTTTTTCTCTTCTTTTTTTTTTAAATAATTTTTTCCATATCTCTCTCCAAGTGTCTAATTGTCTAACAAAAGCATTATTTCAATATTAAAAAATAGATATCTAATTGATACACCTATTTCATCATCATTGAATATAATAATGATCCCAATTTTTATCACATCCAATAGCTAGTGATAGAACATATATCCACTGTTGAGTATTAGAAAAACACCATCCAATTTTCGAAAGAGAAAAGTTGTACTAATAACACATCTCTTAACTATATATTAAATTGCAGTGTTCGAATGTCTAATGAACTTGGAAGAGGGGGAGCACCAAAGCTGCAAAGTTCTCCATTGTTGTGATGGTGCTTACATCATTCACCATTGGGTTCCTTCTATTTATATTTTTCTTAATTTTAAGAGGAAGACTTGCTTATATATTCACCTCAAATAAAGATGTGGCCACCGCAGTTGGGGGTTTGTCACCTTTGTTGGCAGTCTCTATACTGCTGAATAGCGTTCAACCTGTACTCTCAGGTATTCTACTGCATATGATATTTGAGTTCGTTTAATAAATTGGTGTAAGATCGAAATTCATAACGTGAAATTTGTAGCACAAAAAAAAAAAAAGAAATTCCAAGAAAGAATGAATTTTGGGATTTAAAATCGTGAGTCCTTCTAGTTTGTATAGGATAATATAATAATCTAGTTCGTAGGTTGTGATGAGGATTAGAGTGATGTTATTTAAATAATCAAAGCTGGACATTTATGGATACCTATTCAAATTCAATGACTTGAAAACCAAAACTTCTTATATTATATGGAACCCACATATAGAATTCAATGGTGATAAATTAGAAATCAGTACAGACCAAAGTATTGGGTGTTCAAAAAACATTTATTGTTAGTGCATGAAAGAAAATTCATTGATCCCATGAAGAGGGATAAAAGATAGTATAATAACTAATTGTGATAAATGCTTTTCAACTAGAATGATTAATTAATTAATTAGAATTTGGTTGTCTGACTAATGTGGCAAATTTCGACACGAATACTTGAAATTTTTTTTTCCTACGTACGTATGATTTTCAACTGATCACTAAAAATTTCGAGTAGACAAAATCCGAGATGCATAGCACAGCTCATTAGATTTGCAGTCACTTAAGTAACTGGAAATATATATATATATATATATATATATATATATATATATATATATATATATATATATATGTATGGTGAAAGAGTATGAAAGACAGAATATCTTATTCCAACAGGAGTGGCTGTTGGAGCAGGCTGGCAAAGCATTGTAGCATATGTGAACATAGGGTGTTACTACGTCATAGGAATTCCTGTAGGTGTTATACTTGGCCGCATTATCCATTTGCAAGTCAAGGTAAGCTTATTAATTAATTAATTACTGTCTTTTTCCCTTAATTGGAGTCTGGTTATGCTTATCCTACACTTGAACTTCGTGTTTGTCCATCGCCCAACTTTTCTACCCTTTATAGGGAATCTGGATTGGAATGTTGATTGGGACGTTAATTCAAACTATAGTGCTAGCTATAATCACCAACAAAACTGACTGGGACAAACAGGTATCTCCTTTATGTTATTTACATAATTGTTCCTTAATTGGGAAATTATATAAGCATTTTTTATTCGTTAAATATAAATAACATGAAATCATTGATACCTTTTGTAGGTAATCGACGCTCGTGATCGTGTAAACAGGTGGTCTAAGATGGGCAGTGATCAAGAAACAATTACAAATAATACTTCTAATAACAATTAGTTTAAGAGTCTTCAATTTTAGTGATTTATAGCCGTGATTATTAATATTGAAACTTGGAAAGTGCTATGATGAGTTTTCAAAAGCCGACCGATGTGTATAGTTTTTGTAAGATTATTTGTTGAAACTTTAAATATATAATATACATTATATCATACAGCAAGGTTTCGCGAAAGTGTCATGGCATATGTTATTATTATTATTATTTTTTTAATTTTGATTGTTGAAAAAAACTCAAGACACCTACAGAGGGTGGAGTATGGTACAAACGCACATCACAAATTAAAGAAGATGCAGAATAACAAGCTGTAAACGTAAAGACAATACAACATAAACAATAGGAAAAATAATAATATAAAGGAAACTAATTATGCCTGCAAGCACACAAGCAGGTCAATGAGAGGCAGTTTCATCCAACAAAACAATAACCAAGAAAAGTCTTATTTCCTCACTTCCGCCACCTCTTCTCACCCCAGCATGAGCTCACTTATGTTTGAATAGGTGAAATAGGATCAAGTGAAATGGAGTAAAATGAAATTATAATAAGGTCCATTATTTAGATATAAAAACATTAGATAGGCTCTATTTTATCCAATTTCATCATATTTTTCTGTTTTTCTTCCCTCCCAAATTAGGAAGAATATGATGAAATGTTAATTATCCCGAACAATGAAGTGAAATAATTATAACATTTTACTCTGCCTTCTTTCATTTTCTTCCACTTTATTTCATTACATTATTTGTCATTAATCCAAAAATAGCCTCAGTTACTTCCTCTTTAAGCAGATGGAGGTCAGGCAATGTAGTAATCAAATTATCATTATTGTCACCATACAAACCGAGAATTTTACCAAGATCCCACATGCACGTGTCGCTTCCATTATTGCTCCCGCAACGGCGTCATATAAAACCAAAACATTAGAATTCACAAGACTAGAATTCACAATATTTCAAAAATTAGGCCCATCAATAAGTATTGAGTAAAATAATTAAACTAAGTATCATCAATTAACCTAATCAAATTATCTTAATGCATACATGTGTTAAAGCAAAGTTATTGAGCACCAAAAACATTTTGTAAGAAATTTGTTGGCAAATGCCTTTTGTAGACCAATCAAGAGAAATACATACACATGTACGGAGCTGCTATATGGCTCAAAATTTTATTTTATGAAGTAGTGCTATTTTGACAATAAAAATTTGGGTGTCCCAATATATGATGAATGGAAGGAGTGAGTGGGAATCATCATCACATTTAATGATGAAAAAATAAGTGTTTCAATAGATATTTATTTTTTGTATGTCAAAATAACATTAGTGAGACTAGAAAAATTGAAAAGGAGAAAGATATCATGAAAATCATCCAACCATGTGAATGGTTGACTAACTAACCGATTAGCTGTCAAATAACTAACTTAACTAAAATAACTAACTCCAATAAAACTACCTTTCGTATAAAAAATTAATTACACATGTTAAGCTAGTGAAAAACTTTGTATGTGCATTATCCGTAGCATTAATTGATTCAGTTATCGATATCCCATTTATTCTTATTGGTCTTTTTGTATTTTTGATTGACCAGGGAACTACCTTAAGTTCTATGATGCTATAAAACGTGCACATCCAGATATTCAGGTTATCTCAGATTATGATGGCTCAGGACAACCATTAAACCATCCCGCTGATCTCTATGATTTCCATGTAAAATCTCAATGAATATGACTTTTGCAATTTTAGAATAAAATGTTTTGTATTTTGATTTGACCACTTGCACATCCTCTTCAATTAACACTTTGTTTTTTCATTAGATTTATACAAATTCCGCAAGTTTTCTCAGTCTACCAGTTTCAATAAGACATCACGACCGGGTCCAAAGGTTTGATTACACACGAATTTTAGTGAAATTATTATTTATGGATTATTGGTTTATGATGAATACAATATATGAATGCTCAACTTTGATTATTGGCTCTGTATATAGGTGTTTGCTAGTGAGGAAGGAAGATGCAAGAGATGGGGGCCTTTTGTCAGCTATCGCTGAAGCTGCATTCCTTATCGGATTAGAACGGAACAGGTTCACTATATATAGTTTCTTTATGAATTTGAACAACTGTGTTGTGCTGTTGCTTTATGATGAGTTTAATTTTGATTCACGGTATGTGTAAAACATTTTTACACTGTCATTAAATTAAAATGTTTAATTTGTATGACCTTTTAACTAGTAGATGAAATAGTTAACTATCATGTGACTAATATGGTAATACATAATTGAATGACTTTGTAAAAATTTTTTAAACTATTAGTACTTAGAAATTAAATCCTTAATTTATTGAATATATTTTCTTCACAAGTTACTAACCTTTTCATTCTATCTTTTTAATTGATGCAGTGATCTCGTCCACATGGTTAGCTATGCACCATTGTTTGTCAATAACAATGACAGGACGTAATTTTCTTAGCCATTTATTATTCTTTTTTTTTTTTAACTTAAGAATAGAAATTAATAATTTTGTGATGACCATTAAATTATAGTTAATCTTTATATGGCCTCCGGATGCAATAGTATTTGACTCTCACCAACTTTATGGAACTCCTATCTATTGGCTTCAGCAGCTCTCTAGTGAGTCAGGTGGAGCAATGTTTCTCAATTCAACGCTCCAAACTTCATCCAACTCAATCGTTGCACCTGCAATTGAGTATAAAAACTCTAGAGATAATAAAAAGTTACTTAAAAATAAAGGTCATGAAATACATTATACAATCTCATTCGATAAGACTTTTCATCTCATTTGAGATTTTGCAACTTGCTAACTAAATCCGTAACGGTTCAATTGTGCAGGTGGGTAAACTTTGGTAGAAACAATGAGAGCCTTCAAATTTCTATAAATGGATTGAACTCAAATTTCTATAAAGGTGCTATCTAGTTTTCCATACCTATATATTTGTGCGTGCGTGCATGCTTGCTAGCTCTCATTAAAAATAAATATCTTATATGCTTTGGTTCCTTTTGAATAATACAGATTGTCCCACAGCGAACTTCACCTGAGAATGCAAGCAGGAACATGGATGCCGTACTTTCTCCCTATTCAGTTGCACCATTTGATTTGTTAAAATAGATAACACACAGGATGTTTACTAGCTAGAAGGGAAAGGATATGAAAATCTTATAATAAAATTCTGGCAGAAATATATTGCTCTTGCACTGTGCAGACTTTCTGTTGATCTTGGGTTGGATATTCACTTCTTTCCAAGTTGTTATCAGGTTTACAGTTCTATTAGCGTCTGCATTTATCTAAGATTGGGGGATAAAATATAGGGTGAATTACACTTTTAGAAAGAGTATGGATGGCTTAAAAATGAGATGGGAAGTTTCATAGATGAATTTTATGTGTAAAATTATATATAAAATCTATCCACAAAATTTGTTTACTTCATTTTTACCTATACCAAACACACATTCACTAAATGTCTTTTGGTTTAATGAAACCTACATCGGTCTCCCTTGCAATTAATAATTTGCTAACTTATTGATGAAAAAGACATATGACAATTTGTCAAAAAGAAAAGAAAAAGAAGACATATGACATACACATATTAATAACAAAATTATAATATTCTTGTAACATTTATAATATAAATCAAGTAAAATACCATTTGTTTATGATGTGAAGATGGAGTTTATAATTATAATTCATGATTAAAAAAAGGGGTTAATCTATATGTCAAATATCCAAAATATTACAACTTTATCATTAATGATCTTGGTTAAGAATTCAAATTGCAGATGCCATTGCAAAATTGTTGCATCATTGTCTGCAATCACTCCGCACATGCGTCGTGACCCCATATCACACCAAGTGGGTGTAACGTCATAATTGCAACAGACCATTGTGGACAGTGTGATGAAAGGAATTGATTACTAAGAATTTGAGGTATCCGTATTTTGTAATAGTCAAGAATCTCAAAATTCCTTTGCGTCAGAAACCAATCCGCTTATAACTGATATTGTCAAAGATTTGACGATTTACTCAATAATACAAGTACATAATCATGCTTCGAGAAGGAATATGCCGTGCAGATTAAAGTGGGTATGCCAGGTTTGGCAACTGATCTGCGGAAATTTCTCAAATGCGGAGACTCATAACACCCCAAAAGTGACATGCTTACTATAAATTGACTTGATTATAGTAATCGTGGAGAACATAAATTTCTGAACAATTTTCTGAATGCTAACACATTAACTTAAATACGAGTAATTATGGAAATTAACAGAAAGACTAATCTAACATTTTGATGTCCCACTTTAACTTGATTTTTAAGATGTTACTACCTTGGAGAAAAATAAGAATTGCTTTACATACATTTCATGTAACTTTCACTGCCCAATGAAAAAAGAGGGTGAGATATATGTTAAACTAAATGGACATATACGGTAAATCATCTCAACATGTTGTAAGCTGGTAAATCTTTCACGCTGAAGATGTCTTCCAGAGCAAGCTCACGCTCTAACTGCGCTCTTGTGGACTTCAAAACATCCTAATGAAACACAAGATAACAGATGATTGATAAGACTATGGAAGTTAACCAAAACCAAAATAATAATTTTGCAATGAACATAAACAAATAATGATGTACTACATTAAATTCCATGTACGTAGCACGCTTTGCCAGCCATTGGGCATCCATCATTTGAAAGGCTACACAATAAAGGTTATCAAATGCCATTTCATCCTCCTCAAGAAGTTGTAGAAAGCGGATTCCCGACAAAGAAGATGGAATCCCTGCAGGAAATTAAGTTCATCAAATGATCTTACATATGATATGTTTGGTTCCGGAATAAAAATAGAATGTAAATTTTTATGGATATGTTCTCAATGTAAAATTATAAATAAATCTCATCCATGGAAAGTTTACCCTTATTTTTACTCCCGAACCAAATATACCCTAAGTGAAATAAAGAAACCCCGAAAACATAAATTTCATATCTGTTAACTACTTAGCAACTCAAGACTTCCTTGATACCAACCTCACTATGTACACTCATGCAAATAGAAACCATCATCACAATTCACAACAACGTTTATGTGTGTGTGTGTGTATATATATATATATATAGTTTAAAAAAAATTGGTACAAACCCTACTTTTTCTCGAGATAATTGATATTAGTATGTTACCTGCTTGAAGATCCAGCATCTGTGCTAACATAAAAGAAATATTGATTCCAGCTACAGCAAATGGGTATTCCCACTCTGCTCGGATTCCATCTTGTTTATGCAATAACCGTTGGAATGATCCCTATGAAAGTAGCAAGAAGAAATGCACTTGATTAACCAAAATCGCACCACTTAATAATGCATGTAAAACATGTAGACCTGCTGTGCTCACTAACGAGTAAAAAATATGCAGAAAATCATTTTAAACATGCACAATGGACATAACATCTGTTTCTGCTTACCATAAACCCATGTAAGCATGAATGGACCCAAAAAAATTTGCCTTTCTCATCATAAAATGAAAATTTATAGATTTGAAAGATATCCTTCAGTAAAAACTTCCAATGAACCTTTAGCAGTATAGCATCAAAAATAAATAATGAAGAGTTGTTGCATAAATTCTCATGATACCCAATGATATCATATACTTTTGTTATGAAAATACCCAACAATATCATTTCTCAGGAATTTTGAACAAGTCTTAGATCAAAATCAAACATCAATCTTTATCTTCTGATTTGTATGTGATTTGTCAAACTAATTTAAGAACAGCAACATATTTACTTTTACATAGCCCAGATGCCAAATATAGTTGGAATAGGTTTTAGGGGAAACAAGGGTTGGAGCATTAAGTTTTTATAAACCCTAGAATTTTCTTAAAGTTCAGGGACTTTGGTCAGAGGAAGGAGCACAAAATGCAGCAGTGTGCTGTGTATGCTATTTTCTGGTGTCTTTAACTGAAAAAGATGTGAGGAGTTAGCAAAAGGAGGACATAATTGTTTGAATATCCTCCCTATGGTGTTCAGTCTATGGCTGTTTGAAAGACTCCCATAGGCAGAGAAGCAGAGGGAAGGATTAAAGAGATCTTTTCTTCGATATCTTTGTCATTCCTGTATAATTTTTAAAGATGTCTTATTCTCATTTTGATTTTATCTGTACTCATTTTCAATAAAATTTCATCTTTCATCATATGGAAAACTTGATGACCAAATATATTGCTTTGCAACTAAACAGCTGCAGCATTTTCCCTCAGACAACATTACATTGTGGCACTAGCCACAATATGACTTAGACTAGAAATGGTAATATGCCACCTCAACAATCATTGCAATTCAAATAATGTTTAGTCCAATTATGGGGAGTTTGGCATGCACATTGATTTTTTAATCTTGGGACTACTATTCCTGGGAAAGGCTTATTTCCTTATTTGCACTGGGACATATATAGCAAATATGGTTATTTTTAAATCACAACGGAACAATTGTCTGACCATTTTCAATCAGCCACAAGACACTCAATATGTAGATAAGGGATTTGGCTCCTATAAAGTGAGAATCTCACTTTAGAGGATAAAGTGAATGGATTTTACCATTAGATCAATAAAGTAAAAGGACCCCACTTCTAATTTTATTAATCTAAGGGTGGAATCCCTCACTTTACCTTCTAAAGTGAGATTCTCACTTTAGAGGATCCTTACTCGTAGATAAGAGAGTACCAAAAAAGTTAAAAAGGACTCTTTTCTTATAAAATATAAAGCACTCTTTTTTAACAAGGATGGGGGCAAAAGGCCTTGGGCAGATAAATCCAAAGTAAACTGTTAGGTACCTAAATTGGGTTGGGCCTAAAGTGTAATTGTTGGGTCTATGAGATGAGAGAGGAGGGGCACACTCCTGTAACTACCTGCTGAGTCAGCAATAGGATAGTGGGGAAGGGAAATACATGGGATTCTGTTATGAGGGGAGGCTATATGTATGTGAGGGAGGAGAGGAGGGAGGTAGGCAAATTCTGTTAGAATTTTGGATTGGGAGCTGTGAGCTGCTATAGTGCTCAAGGCCTCTCTCTCGTTTGTTCTATTCTATCTTCTTCTTTATTCAATTCAATACACAGCTTATTACCTGTGCCTTGTGCTGTTGTGTGTGTGAGTGCTTCTATTATAAACAAATTATATGGGTTCAAATATATAATGAGAAAGAGAACCAATTTAATCATGTGTTGTTCAGAAATATTAAATATACTCATTAAGCAAAGGTAATGTGCACATGAATGCAAATGTAACAGCAATGGAAGAAACTTACTGGATACTTCAGGGCAAAAAAGATGAGATTCTCTAGTGATATAAACCCTCCGCCCCTGCAGACCATGGTTATATGGTTCATATTAGTTCATATATAATACAACTAAGCCAAAAGAGGGTAGTGGTACACATGACCACAGAAGAACTCGAGTTTAAGGAACTTTTGTTTGATGATCAGGCGTAGGATTGAGAAAATTCTTGTCAAAAAGGAACACACATTCTCTGAAGATATTTTAACAAAATATTCTTATAGGAAATATTGATCTGGGAAAACTGTTCCACTATTTTATTCTATGAAAGAAATTCTGCATTCCATTAGATGAAGTCAACATTCTTTTCTGCTAGTTACAGCACTAATACAGAAAGATTAGGAAAATGGTCTTTTTTTTTTCTTTTTTTTGA
Source organism: Dalbergia cultrata (assembly GCA_031216105.1). NCBI lineage: Eukaryota > Viridiplantae > Streptophyta > Magnoliopsida > Fabales > Fabaceae > Dalbergia > Dalbergia cultrata. Next base: position 18,569,367 of record CM062353.1, on the reverse strand, counting down.
AAAAAAGCAAATTGTTTTTCAATAAGAACATTCCAGGGGAGTGTTCCCATCAACTCCCAAAGTATACAAGAGCCAACCCCTCAGAATGCAAAATCAAATTATCGAAACATCTAGAAATAGCCTAAACTATGAGGACAAAACAATAGTCTATGTTCAAGGCAATCAACAGAGTGCAGCTAAGAGTGTCAGAATATTCCCAGTCATTTCCCATTATTAAGCCAATGAAACCTTAATGGGAATGGGCTCAAATAATATTTTGACCTGTTACTGAATAAAATCCTTTCCATGCTCATACCCCCACCCTCTCTCCTTAAAGAACAATGTATTGATTTTATCACAAACCTAAAATCTGTTGAAGGGTCTGAACCTTGCCATCCCATGTCCTTCCAAAGCTCTGATTTGAGTGGAGGAAGCTCCCTGTCAGGGTAAGCCAATTTCCACAATTGTTTAAGTGCATCCTGCAACAACAAATATTTGGACTTGAAAATGTAATCCTAATATTAGTTTTAAAAAAAATGACTATTAAGTTTATATCTTTTTCTATTTATATTATAAATTCTCAAAATCATCATATAGGTATATTAGCTACCTCTGGACTAATATAGGCATGCAACAAAGAAATAGATAGTCATTGTGCTTGGCCACCTTTTGGCTAATCCATGTAAGGCAACTAGATTTAAAATTATTTATCTTGTCCCCGAAATAATCCCCATAAACATGCATTTGCCAGCCAAGGATGCACAAGAAGACAATAGCAGGATCAGAACACGTAAAGTAGAGCAAAACAGAAGGCAGGGTATAACAAAAAATCTCAGAAAATTGATTTGGAAACAAATTTGCATTAAATACATACTTGGTGCTCTGTTTTAGAACCATCAAAGGGAACTTCAAGCCGTTGCTTTAAAGTTCTTAGTCTTTCTTCCTAAGAAATAAATGAGTGAAATAATCATAAGGAACATCTTAAATAAAATACAATAGACAAACATCAAGATATAATTCTATAACATTTAATATTTTTTGAAAAAAATTTAAACCACAATAATCATGACAATGAGAAAGAAAAAGAACCAAAAAGAAAAAATCAGGAGTTTGAATCTACATAGTAATAAAACAGGTGCAAAAGGTTTCTCAAGTCTCAACAATTGCTTTTTCCATGTGAAAATTTTCCATTTATAATTCAAACAAACTGCACATAATCGAATTCCAAAGAAACATCCACTGCCCTCCTATGCCTTACAAACAATACACCTGCATACATTCAAGACAATGAGCGGCAATATCAAACTAACTCCAGTGATGATATCCTATCACATCATTAATTTTATATCAGAATAGCCTTGCAGCTTCTGCACATATTGCACAGCTAATCAAGATGCACCAATTGCATTATCAGATGACAAAGGGTGACTAAGTTAGGGGTTTGGTGGACATTGTTTCAAAAGGATTGCTCAGAAATGTCTGTTGAATTCATAATTTAGATCAATACTATTTTCAGTTAGGGTTTATCAATATGTATGTGTAGATAGAATAGGTAAAAGCAAAACCATCTGAAATTATTTTCAAAAGGATCAAGGTTTTGACAAAAACAAGCACATGAAAATTGAATATACAATATCATTAGGCATACCTGCAGAGGGCTAAGAGACGGAGGATGGCTCCTATTATTTGGCCCATTTAGAGCAGTAGAAGGAAAAGATAAAATACGTCCAATAAGAGATCCAGATCCTATTACAATGTTTGCTGCAAAGACAATATGCAACAATTAGTTACACTTCACTAAAGTCATGACACGCTTCATGCAGTGTCTTCTTATTTGTAGACAAGCCAGCAATGAGGAAAATTTATGACTAAAGCATACATAAAACCCAAACATTTACTAGGATAGCTCCATATTCTTCCCAATAAAAATGAGGCCCTTAGAAACAATAACAAATGCACATATTTCAGCTTAAAAAAAAGTGATTCTATGATGAAGCCTTTTTTTAGAGCTCTATTCAGAAGCTACTTTTTCCATCTTATGATAAAAGCAGATAACAGTTTTATCGATTTTAGCTGTTTTGTTTACAGCTATGTATTATCTCAAATTTTGTATACATATCTTTTAAGTAAAACAATGCCTTTTATTTTTAGGAAAAAAAAAAAGAAAATAAAACAAGCAGGTCCAATATAAATGACTAAAGAGCAATTCCCACCCCCCAATGCCCCCGGGGCCGCTTTCTTCAATCCATGTGCTTTATAGGATTGGAAACCTAAAAAGGGTAACAGTACACCAACAATCATGTACTCCCAAACTCAATTACGAGCCTTTAATCAATCACTTTCCTCAGTCACTTTCCTCAATCAGTCAGTCAACTAAAAAGTTACAATAGAAGTGCTCTCCCTAACACCGATTCACTAATCTGCCACCCAAATGTAAGACTTCAGGGGTATAAGAATGGTCATCGACTTTCTTTCTTTCTCAAGAGTGACAAAAGCATTGGGTTTTATTCCCTTTAACTAACACTAATGGAAATTATGTCCAGAAAAATCTAGCATAGAATTTGCGAACTAGGATCACAAGAATTGTATTTGGCAGTATATGCAGTGCTTTGTCTGAGAAATGAAAAGGTGAAAATTTGAATGGTATAAAATGTGTCAGTCAGCATATACCATGAAGATGAAGACATCTCCCTAACAGGAAAGAAATAAAACATCAAATTAGGTGTTAATGACAACACCTATGACAAGCAGTCAAGTATTGCCATTTGCTAACAAAAGTGAACCAACAAATACTAAATCACTCATAGCAAAGCTTAACTATATCTGAGAGACAAGCCAAAACAACCATACATACACATACCTAACCACTGTGCCCATTGTGCAATAAGGTTTGAAAATAAGAATGTCCAATGAAACTGCACTTTCTTCCTCTCATCATCCCAAATATCTTCGCGCGTACCTATCTATATGATATGAAAAATTCCAGCATCACAAAATGTAAAAACAGATAAATAAAAGAGTGTATCACAACCGAAAACAAAACACAGTAATCTTTTTAGAGGAATTTCTCTCTCAGATTTGTTGAGAGACTGAAAAGCTCTACTTCGTTAATGGTTTTTTCTTGTTTTTGACTTTTCATTGTTGTAAAGAGGATCTCTTGTCCTCCTATCGTTTTGTATATTTCTTCTCTTCATTACAATAAAATTCTTCTTTTGAAAAAAAAAAGCAGATAACCACAATTTCTCACCTTCTTATTCTCATAGCCATCACCATCCCCCAACAGCGGCTCACTCAAAGTATCCAATCCCGAAGTGTCATAATGCTCCCGGCTTTTGCCGTCGACATCCCCATGATGGAGTCTTCTCCTTAATGTTCTCGACATTAATAAGACTCCCTAGTGTAACAGCCTATAAGTAAAAAACGAACCATTTCTAAGAAACCTTCACGTTCATCCACAATTATCAATCTTCCAAATGAAAAAAAAAAAAAAAATTCAAGTATCTGCATGGATCACTGTAGCTGTAACTCCATGTCTTTCAATAAGCTACATCACAAGCACTATTATAATCCATCAAACACCAAAACCATTAGCTCCTTCCCTCTAATGTCGTAAACCCCAGATACAAGGGATAACCAGATTATTCAACCAAGTGAACAGTACAACAACATATGACGCCAAATTGAACTAAAATTCAATACGGGCACAATAAGAACAAGAAAAACGCGCATAAATAAACTAAGAACAGAGATCGCATAAACCCTAACAGATGAAGAGCTCACCAATTATTTTTCTGTGAAATTTTTTTTAAAAAAAAACGATGCCTCCTTTTTGCCTCCTGACTGATCCCGAACCGAATAACGTGAAATGCGAAGTAACGGAAATTGAGGGAGTTCTGAATTTCTGATTTCTTACCTGAATTTCAAGAATGGGAAAAAAGGGATTAGGAATCTTTTATCTTTGTACGTATAAGAAAATAAATAATAATAAAAAAAGGAAAAAAGGTCGCTTGAATTCGGTTGCTATTGCTTTTCGTGCTTGTTAAGGAAAATCGCAAAAATTGATTAATAAATTAATTAATATAAAAGAAGATGAGTTTTGTGGTGTGTTACCAAATCAACACAGTAATCAGCTCAGCTCAAACGCGTTTCTGGGTGTGCAAGCTCTTGACTTGTTTTGTTTGTGGCACCGCAACTAAAAAATGAAATAAAATAAAACAAAATGAAACAATTCAACTTTAAGGGGGAAAAAAGAAGGTTGAAAAAGAGGGGAAATAAACAAAAACCAGCTTGCTGCTTACGTTTTGTATGTAAAAACAATTTTTTTGTTAAAAAAAAACTTCTTGGTTACGCGAAAAGGAAAATATGGAAGCATCAAATTAAGCGTTTAATTCTAATTTAGTGTTTTCAACAAATGACTCTAATTAAGGGTGATGTATGTTATGTGTCACATTCCAAAAAAGCTATTTTCCAACTAAATAATTAAATTTTATTTATAATAATAATTTATAACAATAGTATAATAAGAATTTAATTTAAATTTACTATGGATATAAAATAATTTTACACAAATAATCAATCATGTACCAATATATTAACAAGAATCTAGATTCAATCATTTATTATTTTAAAAATCATCAAATAGAAGTATATTATTGAATGATAATATAAAATTTTTTGTACTAACCGTACATTAAAATCAATCTTGTATAATAATAGTTACACTAAATTGCTTAAAAAGCTAGTTTCAAAGACTATAGAGTAGCACAGTTGTATTAAGTATATATCCTATATCCTAGTACTATAGTTTTCAATACAAGCCATACTAATTTGAGAAGTGTTAAAAATTTTGACTATTGTTGAACATAGACAAAACAACTTTAGTCATAGTGCCAAGACAAACTATAAAAGTAAAATAGATAAGACAATCATCGTTATCAAAGATTCATATAAAGCATCAGACTCCGTAAGAATCTCGTAATTTTAAGCGCCAAACTTCTTTTGACGCAATGCATAGTTAGTCCCCAACCGTGACTTTGGAGCTACTTGAATCTAACCCTCTTGCATATAACACCCTTCTATTTCCATTTTTCATCGCATTCTATTTCCTCTTTTTTTTTTTGGTGGGAACTATTTCCTCTTTTTAAGTAGTGCTTCCTCGTCGCATTATTCTAGTAATAAAATTCGTATAAAATATTTGTGTCTACCATTATTCAATTCAAAAAGATTAAAAATAAAAATAAGCACAAACAATGTGAATTGCAGGCACTAGACCTTCTTTTAAAAAAGATGTTTACTTGTTTATTCATAAAAATTTATCATATTTGAGTATTTACTGTTATAAAAGACCGACGTTAAAAATTATATTAATCTTTATAAAGAGAACCTTTCATTACCTCTACTTCAAAATTCTTCAAATTGGATAAAATTGTATTCTAATTTACTAATTCATCTCTATTAAAGTACTACCTCCATTCACAAATAAATATCAACTTTAAAGATTAAGTATCCAATTTAGAAATCAAGATACTATTAATTGATTTCTTTCAATTATAACCACATTAATCAAGGCGAGAGAGAGAAGTGAAGGGGAGATAGTAGAGGGAGGAAAATATTGAGATTAATTGAGTAAAATACACTTAAATTATCCTAATATCAATGCTATGCCAATTATTTCCTTACTTCACATACATATTAATAAATGGACACTTATTTGTGAACAGAAAGAATATTTCATTATTATTTTTATTCATCATTTTAATGAATAATCCATACTACTATAAAAATAAAAATAGTCATATCAAAGAAATAAAATCTAAAAAAAAAGAAAGCAAAAATTAGGGAGAATATTTTGATAAATAATATCTTTTAAAATTTTTTAACTTGAAGATTATTATCAACCGTATTAATTATACTCACATATTTTAGTAAAGAATAAGTAAAATCCTAAAATTTTATTATGAACTCCCTATTCCTACACCACATTTAATTTAAACTTGTTTATTTACTTTAAACCCTAAGAAGGATAAACTAAAACCCTTTAAAGTTCCTTTTTTCTCTTGCTCATTTTCCCTTTTATGCTCTTCTTTTCCCCCCCTCAATTGGCGACCAGACATTTAAGGTGGGCTTGTAAGTTTCAGACTGCAGAGAGGAGAGCGAGAAAAGAAAAGTGGCTGCAAAGAGTAAAATTTTCGAAAAACTTTTCTTCAAACTCCTTCCCTTCCCTCAAATCTAAAACTCTCACACTTAAAACCACAACGTGAACCAAGACCCTAATCAGGCAAACAAAATACCAACATCTTGTCAATTGATAATACTCTACATGAACATCCAACACCTAGGACAACCTACTATGAGTCTATGAGCATGATGAAACTCTGAAAGGTCATCAAGAATTCATCTAGATGGATATAACACCAGCTGCCAATGCTTATCCCCATCAGCAGCTTCAGGGAAACAAACTAGGTCCACCCTCCACATACACCTTAACAAGGGCGTTGTCATGTTTCAGCATAATTAGTAAGGACCCCATAAGGCTCTATGTTTTCAATAGTAGTAGAAGACAACATGGGTGATCTCAAGTAGTGCTACGATCTCAAAGCCTGCCACTCCAAATTCAGGCAGTAGGCAAAAGAAAAATGGCAGGGGTGTGTGTAAGACAACAGAAGAATTCTAGGCAGGTCTAATTTTCTAATAATTTACATTATTACACAGCCTCTGGGAAAATCCTCAGCCTACAGCAACTTCCCAGAGGAACTTGTAACAAAGGTTTCGCGGCAGTGCCGACTGATGGTGTTGAAACAATGCTCACTGCCTAGGTACTGGCGGTGGTGTTGATGGGTGGCTTTGCCCATAAAACCCTATGCTAGATGGCCTGTAAAATCCTCCTGGTGATGACTGTTGTTGCTGCTGTGCTGGTTGAGAGCTGGGCACTGATAACCCCATAGCTACATGTGGAGGCAAAGGAGGTGGAGGTGGCAGGTTAACCGATCCATATCCATAGGGAATTCCCCCAACCATCAAACCAGTTGATTGAACATATTGATTTGATGGTGGATTTGCAGGCGAATGAGACGGGGGTAGTGGTGCTGAAGCAAATGGAGGTTGTAGTTGATTGGCTTGAGACATGGTTTGCAAGCTGGCTGATGGTGCAAATGGCGCACTTGCCCCAGATGGCTGCTGTAAAGTGGAGAAAAAGGAAGAGCTCCCAATGTCAGAACTGTTAACATCAGAAACGGACATTGGTTTTTCAAGTTTTGGCCTTTTCTCTGGGTTAAAAGGTAATCCTGATGTAAATCCAGTAGAACTTAGGCTACCATTCATGGAGGCAGCTTCTTCAGCTACTAGTGAAGAGAGAACAGATGTTAGCATCTGGGCAGAGGATGTAGAGGCAGCAAGCTTAGCAGCAACAGCAGCAGCTGCTGCCCTCTTGTTGTCATCTTCAGTACTTTGGAAAGAAGCAAATGACACAGAAGGTTGGCTAAAAGTAGGTTGAGATGTGGTGTTGTTTAATTGAACTGATGGAAGCATATCTTCTGCTGCTTGGTTAAGCCGCTTCCTGATACCGGCAGCTTTCTCAATCTGGCCTCTTGCAACCTTAACAATAATAAAACTATCAATTCACACACGACATGAAATCAATTGAACCTGATGAAAAACTAGACACATTTGAGCATTCAATACTTTCAAGAATCTGGAGAACTCCCCTATCCATTAAGATACAAGGCCATGAAGAAAAAAATTTAAACTGCGGTTTATCAGTTGCTAAAGACCCAGCTAATGGTTTTGTGGGTTGATTTATCCATAAACCGTGAAGCAAAGTTCTTGGACAATTATTTCAAACTATAAGTTTGTTTTCTTGTGAAGAAGTGAATACGTTGGCATTATTATGCATTTAAGACATGTCAATTGACTCTTCAGAAAACCAAATACTAATGCAATCCAACAAGTGGAAGACATCAAATGCTCTGATATCTAGATATAGAAATATTAATAATCCACATGACAGAATTATTAGAAGATACAAAAGTAAGGTGTTTCAGATATATATTTTTTTTAACTTTAAAAAAACACGTGGAACTCAAATGGGGACCAAAGTTGGTCCCTTCCATAGGAAAGCAGAGGGACACTCTTGGTCCCCATTTGTTTTTTATGACACAAAGATAATGTGTCTATGATAGGGCCCAAAAGAGGAATCAAAATTGATCCCACCATTGAAGATGCTCTAAGAAGGGTGGATATACGCAATCTTATCCTCTCAAGCAGAGATGGTATTTTGACGATACTCAAAATAATATACTAATTTCTCAAAATGGCATTGTAGGGATACTCAAAACATAGTCCACGGAATAAACACCTAAATTGCATTATAATTAGGATAAAGGAACAGAGTCAGAGATTAAGACATGTTCTTACCATCAACTGGGTTCGAACAAACTCTTGCCTTGATTCCTGAAAAGCTTTAGATTAGTAATCAGTCATCAATTTTAGATTTTTCAATATAGTCATATTCGTAGAAACTACAGTACTTGTTCCTGCAGCGCATCTCTAAGCTGAGAAAGCAAAGAAGTCCTTGCAGCCTCGGCATTTTCAAGTTGCTCCATATATTGTTTAAGCTCCTTTTCCTGCTCTTGCAAGTCATTCACCAAAGTGGATCCCAGCTGGTTCCCTGATGTGATATCCAATCATTGTCAGAGTAGTCATATCAATAAATCATTTCACTAAACACTTAGATATTGCGATAGAAATAGATAAAAGCTATCTGCTTGAAGTAGAGAAGAGTGAACAAGTGGAGATGGCCATGCAAATTTCTTCAAATGTTCCAAAATTTGATGGAAGTGCAATATGCCAATGAAATTGCAGCTTTTCTTAATAGGAATAATAAGAACATGCCAAGGAGCAAATCCATGATCACAACCCATTATTTCTTGATCCATTCATCAGGAAGAATAACCCGTAACAATACTGACCGAGGGAACCACTACTTTGAATGAGTTATATTTATCACACCCAGCCCATATGGGATTCATGCTTCCATCTCAACATAGTTGTAATGGAAAGAGTGATCCATCCACAACAAAGTTCAAAAAACCCCAACTCCTAAAAGTCAGGTGGATGGAAAGGAGAAACTATACATCAAAGGGAGATTCTGCATCTCACGGCCATCTACACGTGACCCATGCTACTGCATTATCCACACATTGTCCGATAGCAGTTAATGAGTGTTGACTATAGATACTGCATTTAGCCTGGGGTTGCTTATGAGTCTCTAACCTAGCAAGCTTTAAAGGTTATGACATCAAGCAAACATATCAAAACTCATCCAGACTGGTTGTAGAAATCAGAGCTCTGATATCAACTGCGACAGCTTGGTAGGAAACATGGAAATGATGGCAAAAAATACAGTGAAAGAAAAGGTAGCAATAAGAAATAAGACAGTTCCTCTTTGTTTCATTTTCATTTTTTTTTTTTTTCCTCATCCTGATTCTTAACTGTTGGCTCTGTTGTAATCTGTTGAAAATATTACTGATTAGGCTGTAATATGTTGATATCTAAGAAGCACATATATTGACAAGGACACGGGACGCAACACGACATGGACACGAGGACACACCAAAGTTGAAAAATTACAAAACACAAATACGGCATATATATAAGTAAAAATTTAAAGAAAATGATATATTATTCACAATATCATTTATAAGAGCGTCATTTATGCTTTATTTTCTTATAAAATAAAAAAGTTTCATATTCTTTCTATTTTGTAACCTTGTTTATATTGTGTTTTTCTATATTCGAGTAAGAAAAACGTAAATTTTAAATTAAATATATACAAACGTGTCATCAGTGTGTCATGTAAGGTCCGACACGGACATGTGTACGAAACATAAACACGGCACCCAAAATGTGTGTCCGTGCTTCATAGGTTGATATGCTATGTAAATAGAATAGGAAAAAGGATACTAATTTCTAGTTACTCACTTCCTAAGTCTAAGGGATTCAATAATGTACATAATTTATGTATTTATGTATCCAACCTAATCATAGTCTTGGACTGACGGGGTTCACCTCAAGTCAATTCACACTCAAAATCTGTGTCTCGAGTGTAATTGTAGGCCACTGTATTATGTGCAGATCTAGCTTAGAGATAGTAGGCCACTTATTTTTGGTCCATTGTGAAACTTTTCTCTGGAACAATCTTTTCACAGTTCCCGTGAAGCACTGGGAATGTCTCTCTGCTCTAGAGAAGGTTTTGCTGGTCCATTATAAAGATTTTGGTAGAACGAAGGGGACCAAAATTTTATATCAATGTGCAATTTATGCTTGCTTGGAGTCAAATGCTTGTATCTTCAAAAGTGTCTCTTGTTCCAAACTTGTGGGATAGAGATATCATTTTGGCTTTTCTTAGGTTTTCTGCTCAAGGTTGCTGCAGAAGAGTTAATGTTAAGAGCCCCGTATTGCTTAATGATATGACCAAGATAGCCTTTATAAGATGTTGGCAATTCGTCTCTCATGAGCTAGATTTTAGGGTTAAGCCTACTCAATTCTTAAAATGGTATTAGAGCCTATCATGTAATTGTTATTGGGCCACCCGCAGATGTCTAATCTTGAAAACTTCACGCTCCAAATATCTAGTCCTAGTCCTAGGCATGAGAGGAGTGTTTAGAGTCTCACATTGCTTAAGGATATGGCCAAGATAGCCTTTATAAGAGCTTAGACAAACCTTCCCCCATGACCTATCTTTTGGGATTGAGTAGGGGCCCACTCAATTCTAAGATGATATCCCTCATTATGATAATCTATCAACACTCCAAAGCCCAAAAGAGGTATTCACATGAAAGGACTTGTTAGGTATAAAACCATTCATGTGCCTCTAGCCATGAGCTTAACTTTTTCGGAGAGAGTTTATTAACGTGGTATTAAAGCCTATCACGTGGTTGTTATTGGGTCACCCACAGATGTCCAGTCCTGCAAACTTCACACTCCAGACATCTATTCCTAGTCCTAGGAGGGGGTGAGTTATAAAGTCCCATATTGCCTAAGGATGTAGCCAAGATAGCTTTCATAAAAGCTTGGGCAACCCTCCCCTCATGAGCTAGGTTTTGGGGTTGAGTTAACATCTCAGACATGCCAAGAGATTGGGATGGAGAGTATTTGCAAATATTAAACTCCATTGCAATCTTTAGACGTCCTTAGTTCTTACCAACTGAGTGACGAACACAAAACCATGTCTTAAGGTTTTATTCAGACATAACACAGATCCCCACTATCACCAACACACACCCCCAAGATAGCACCACCCCCATTGCTATAGTTGCCACCAATCTTTGTAGCCGCCACCACCATCACCACCAAATTTGGTAATGGAAAGGAATTCTCATCATATTCTTGGCCATGCCAATCATGCTTAGGGAGCAATCACTGCATTGACCAACTCCAATCAATTCCATTCTTTTACCCCACTAAAATACATTCCAATGAACCAGATACAACCTATTTTATGATTGGATGTGAATGAGGAAAAAGATGGTGTTAGAACTAAAATTGAATGAGACTATCTATTGATGAAGATCCTAGTAGATCCCCAAGAACCCTAGAACGATTACAATGGTGTTAGTTGGAGTGAGAACTCCTCTACTCTTTCAAGAGTCTAAACTCAATTACAAATGATCAAAGACACCCTAACTAATCCCTATTTTCCTTATTTATAATCAATTAATCCTCTAACTAACTTACTTCCTTAACTATAGGATCCTAACACTACTCCCTCCCAAGAGATCCACCTTGTCCTCAAAGTGGGGTACAAAAAATTCCCACAAAAATCCACCAGGGTCCCGTTGCTCAAAAGTTAAAACGTTGAAATGTTCCTTTACTTTACACTTGGGCTCAAAACAGCAAAAGTAAAAAGGAAATTTTATTCAGCAAAAACCCAAAATAATTGCCTTCTTAGTCTTGAATACAGTCCAATCTAATTTGCTTGTGTAACTTCAACTGCTAAGCCAACTTGGGCTCCCTAGGGGGGTTTTGAACCAAACCATAAACTTCCCTTTCTTCTAAAATTGGGCTTGGTCCATTAGTGCAAAAGTGCAACGGCTAGACCCCCAATCCTTCTATTTGCCGATTTGGGCTTGGCCAATTACGATGGAAGGCTACCCTAACTGAAGACTCACTTGGGCCTTAATCTCTCTCCCCTTCATTGTCACCGTTGTTACAATGCCTCCACCCCTTCCCCAAGCATCTTCATCCGCCACTGCACTCATCGCCAGAGATGCCATCGCAAAAACCCCACTGGCGATCGCACAAGGGTCCTTTACGAAGGTTTCCTGCTACTTCATTTTGCTATTGTCTTTTGCTCCTTCTTGCATGTGGCGGATGGTCCGCTGTCAACATTGTATAGGCTGCTAGCGTCTTCCTAGGTGTGAACTACTTTGTTGGCATTCCCCATTTCTCTGCCACTCTAAAACGGAAACCGATCTCTTCTCTCTCCATTGCACAACAATTTTGGTTCGACCTCTGTATGCTTGGCGGCCTCAACAGTCATGACCTCCACGGCCTCCTTCTTCATCGCAAAGCTTCCAGCGGAAGACAGCCTTGTTGCTGCTATTATTGCATGCGTCACTACTGTTGAGAACTCTACTTGCAATCCCCCAGCGAGGACGCCCTCATCTTCGTCACTGTAGCCTTCCTCATTGACATTTAACTGGCCGCAGGCGTCGTTGTCGGACAAAGCGCCACCACCATAAAAAATGACATTCTCCCTACCACAACCCTTGAAGATGAACATGTCACTTCTGCCATTCCCCTGCTGTGATTATCATTCGACCTTCCTTTGCGGTCTCATCCGCCGTTGATGATGCGTCCCCTGTTGTTGTCAAAGGTCAATCCACTCTCCCCTGAACTCCTTCCGTTGTTGGCCTTGAAAATCCGCACTCAGAGGCACCACCCATTCCTTCATCTCTTCTTTTGCTCATTCTTTCAGAGGTGGTGGTGGTTGGATACTTACTGGTGATGGCTGCTGACATTCCTCATGCCCCGTCGCTGCCTTTGTTGACGGTGTTGCTCCATCATTTAGATCCGGCCACGACCGCGCTTTTTTCTCCTCTCATTATGACTTTGCTTTAGAAGTCCTATCAACGGGGCATATGACCTCTTTTTCACTTATTTCCTTTCTGGTTGCTTCCTCATTTCTTGATTCAAGAAGTGCCAGATTGGAAACTTCATTCTGGATAATTCTTGGCAAAATGAGACTGAAATCCAACTGGTAGAGACCAAGAAACACAACTTGAAAAGTAAACATTATTGCATTAGGATTGCATTGCTTCCATAACCGGCACCATTTCAACACTTGGCCGGATAACCCCTTCTTTGCCTTGAACAGCCTCTATGCCCCCAGTGTTCCAATGGCATCCCAAAACTGCCCTGCACAAATGACACACCAATACCCATTTTTTCCATCATTTTTTCCATCAAACACAAGAAACTCTGTATGCTCTTCTGTGATGGACACTATTGACAACATCTTTCCCTCATATTCCTCTCCCCACTGCTTCTGGATCACCGTCAATGTTGCCTCTATTGATTCCATTGTCTCTTCCATCTTCGCAGCTGCCATGCAAGCTTTTCCAAGGATGACGCAAAGCTACTGATACCAACGGCTCCGATATGCTCCTTCAGGCTAAATCAAGTCAAGTACTTAGGCCATATAGTATTAGCAATAGGGGTAGCAGTTGATCCCCATACAACAAATGTGATACGGGATTAGCCTATTCCCAAGGATCATATAGTTTTGAGAGGGTTCTTGGGGTATTACCGAAGATTTGGCATAGGGTTCTTGCTAAACCCCTGACAGAGTTGACTAAGACAGATGGCTTTCAGTGGTCAAAGGAGGCTCAAACAACCTTCGAATCCCTTAAGAAGGCAATGGCTACCCTCCCCATTTTGGCGATTCCAGACTTCTATCAATCCTGTGTTCTCTATCTCCACAAGGGCGTCCAATAGCCTTTTTGAGCAAAGTATTATCTCCCCGGGCACAACTAAAGTCTGCTTATGAATGAGAATTAATGGCAATGGTTTTGGCAGTGCAAAAATGGCGCCATTATCTATTGGGCAAACATTTTTTCATCATCACAGATCATTCTAGCCTGAAATTTCAAAAAGACCAGTGATTATTGGGGGAAGACCAATTGAAATGAACACCCAAACTGTTGGGATTTGACTTTTGAGATTCAATTTAGAACTAGGTTGCATAGCAAAGCTGCAGACACCCTCTCCCAACAAATGCTTTATTAGTCCATTTCAATTGTGCAAGCAAATATGTGGGATACAATAGCTCTTGAAGTTGAAGCCGACCAGAGCTGCAAAAGATAATCCAAGACCTGCAGCAAAGGGGAAATGCCTTTCTAGGATACACACTCAACCATTATTCTATCAAGGGAAGGTGGTTATTCCTAAAGATTCATTGCAAATCCCTCTACTTTCAATAGAATTTCATGATTCTCCAATTGGAGGGACACTCAGGTTTTTTCTGCACGTATAAGGATATCAGCAGTTGGCAGCTATTTATTGGAGGGGTATGAAGAAAAAAGTCAAGGATTATGTGGCTGATTGCCAGATATGTCAGACCAGCAAATATGAGGTTTAATCTCCAATTGGATTGCTGCAACCGCTGAACATATCAGCACAGATATCAATGGATTTTATTTCTGGCCTTCCAAGATCAAAGGGCAAGGATGCTATTATGGTAGTGGTGGATCGCCTTACCAAATACGCCAATTTCCTTGCACTAACCCACCCGTATTCAACCAAGGATGTTGCTCGGCTGTTTGTCAAGGAGATAGTAAGGAACCATGGGTTCCCTATTGCCATTATTTCAAATTGAGATCCTATCTTTCTTAGCCATTTTTGGTCTGAGCTATTTCATGCCACCGGAACCAAGCTTAAGTACAGCACTTCCTACCACCCACAAAATGATTTCCAAACCGAGGTCAACAATAATTGCTTGGAGTCCCATCTTTGATGCTTTGTTAGTTCCAAACCAAGATAGTGGGCTGATTGGCTACCTTGGGCGGAGTATTGGTTCAACACATCCTTCAATGTGTCAACCAACGCTTCACCATTTCAAGCACTTTATGGCCAGCCACCTCCCATTCTGTTTAAATGGTCAACTTACCCTCCTACAGTGCCAGAAGTTCAGTCAATAGTGGCCGCTAGGGATGAGGTGTTAGCTGAGTTGAAATCACAATTACAATTGGCTCAACAGCAGATGAAATATTATGCAGACCAGCATCATAGGGAGGTGACTTATGAGGAAGAAGATTGAGTCTTCCTAAAGTTTCAACCCTTTAGGATGAAGTCCCTAGCTCGAAGACCTGATGAGAAACTTTGTCAACAATTTTATGGGCCATATTAGGTGCTAGAAAAGATAGGTTCTATGGCCTATAAGTTGGCCCTACCCTTCCATGTCGCTTACACTCAGTATTCCATGTAAGCAGGCTGAAAAAAGGTGTCCCTCCCCGTGCACAGCCATATGAGTTACCTATAGGGCTGACTGAAGGAGGAGTGCTACAAGCACTCCCCAAAGACCTTTTATAGGTAAGGGACACAGTAGATGGGGCATCAGAGGTCCTCGTCAAGTGGATAGGACTTCCAAATCATTACACATCTTGGGAGAACTTTAAGGGTTTGCAGGAGCAATTCCAGATGCTCACCTTGAGGACAAGGTGGTTCTCCGCGCCGCCGCAGGAGAGAGGGGGGAAGTTTTAGGGAGCCATGGAAAGGTATACGTTAGGAGGAATAGAAGAGCAAATGGGCCAGATGTAGGGCCCAGTAGGGGTCCAGCTGGTTGATTGACAGCTATAAGACGAGTATTTTCAAGGGGAAAGGTAGGTAGTGAGTGAGTTAGAGAACAAGAAAGGGAAGGGTGATGATCGTAAGGGTGTCTAGTCATTTTCATATTGTTTCTACAGAGTTTGAAGACTCTTATTCTTCTCTACCCCCTGTATCCATTTCTAGGTTCTTGAGCATTTGTCAAGTTCCCCAATTCAATAAGAATCATTCATTCACTCACATACTAGTCCTAAACTAATCCTCCAACTAACTAACTACGGGATCCTAACAGATGGGCAGGAAAGAGAAGGGAAAAGTAACCTTAACACTTGTTTGGATGATTTTTAATGTCACCGAGAGTCAGAGGATATTGAGGGAAGTGTTACCCCCCCCCCCCCCAAGGGGGGGAACCTTATAATTCTTGAGGGAAACGGCTTTTTATTTTAAATTAAAGAAGGGAAGAGAACTAGCTCTCCTCTCAATCTCCAACTTAAAAATCTTAATAAGGGGATGTATCTCTCACTCCATCCCCTTCAATCCCAGCCATCTTCTTTCTTTCCCTTTCCATCCCTTCCCCTCCACAAAGAAAAATCCAGACATAGCATAACAGTCTTGTATTGGCTAATCCCCAGAAGATGGCTCAATGTTAGGGACCCAAGATATACAAGGGTCTAGTTCAGGAGAAATAAGGGAAGCGTTATTGGGCCCGAATCAGGCCCAGCAGCACCTGCTGCAGAAGATAGCAACAAGTCAGTTGCTGACAGTTGAGGATTGGTTGAGGGAGAGGGAATTTTGGAGGGAAAAAAGGTTAGTTAGTTAGCCTAGTATAAATAGATGTAATAAGGGTGGTTTTGTTGTGGAATTCTTTTTGTACTCTCATCTTAGATTTGGGGAAACTCTTCCTCTTAGGGTTCTTGTAATCTTCCTTTCTCCTTGGTGATTTACCACGAGTGTTGCAATTAAGATTACCATTTCTCTCACTAGGGAATTAGCTCTATCACTCAACCTAATGTCAAACCTTTTCAGTCAGGCCCCTTAGAACTTAAATATTCGATGAGCTAAATAGGTAACTGGATGAAAAATGGCAAAACAACCCATGCCATGTTATATTAACTATATCTCTACTGAAACCACCATGTGATTGATGGCAGCAGGAATAGAAGCGGACAGAGAGTAAAACTGAGATTTCATTTTCAACCGACATCACAAATTTTATGTGCACAACCAATGGCGAATTGAATGAAATTCTTACAAAATTTAAACAACTCAAGCCATAATTTTTAACCCTAATGAAATTTCATATACAAGGTAGGATATAATTAGGAAGTACACAATTATTTTGTTCAGTATCACCTCAACCAACTATACTTATTAAAGGGAAAAGTCTCTTCACATTCTTCTAATCTTTGCTGCCAACAATCACCAGGCAGTCAGGCACACTACCAAGAGCTTTGATTTCTGCTTTTGCTCAATTCTCTTTAATGGCAGTTCTAATGGTCACCACCAGGCATGTAACTATCACTGATTTCCTCTTACCTTTAAAATCATCAACAAATGGAACTGAAGCTACACATAAAAAGTAATTTTTGTTTTTTTAAAAAGAAAAAAAAAAAAGATTCATCATCATAAAATCAACGCAAACTAAAATACTTTCCATCCATGTTACTAAATGTTTGCTTCGGTCACTTGAGAGAAACAGGCATTAAAGTTCAAGGCCCGCTAGCAATTCTCTCACCTTGAGCTAAGGTAGTTTCAACATCTTCTACGAGTTTATCCACATCTCGTACAGCAGCATTACACTTGTTTAAGGCAGCTTCCTCATTAAGATGTTCATCAAGAACAGCCTGATATGCTGTCAATATTTTTTCTGGCAAACACCCAACAAGAAGTTTCTGCAATGAAGATGACCAAGAAATGACACATTTCAAGATCAGACATATCATAACAACACCTAATAGGCAACAGAAGCATCAGAAAATGCTGCTGCAACTTGCTTACTATTCTCACTGAGTGGGCATCCCTCTTCACCATCTTTATAGAATTTGAACTCTTCCCATTGCTTGTCGAGGATGGAAGTGGACTCTTACCCATCATTTCATCCTTAAGACCCTGACCTCGTGAACCAAAAACCTTCCTCTCCTCCCATATGTCAACCTAACAAGTCAACAGAAGACCCAATCACAACCCAACCCAACAACCCACCCCCAACAAAAACTCTAGCCATAAGGAAAGAAAAAAAATGAATGGTATGCTACAATAGATTAATTAATAAGACCAATGCCATAACATTAAAAAAAGATTATATAGCTAATATGGCTCATTAAAATGGATTCCCAGCAAAAACAATCAAGTCTGATCTCATTCAGTGGGGTCAGCCATTACAAACGCTTCTCTAATGTACAATTCATCTCTGGCAGTATCGTATAAAGATGATAGGTGCCACAATGAAATTGACTCCAAGTAAGAACACGCACGCATAGATGCACACAAAAAAAAAAAAAAAGGAAACTAGTACCAACAGAAAAACAACTAGTGGCAAAAGAAATCCACAAATACTTGCAAAGACCAAGTCATCATCACCATAACAAATGAAATGCCAAAGGCACCTAAAGACCTAAACAGCTAAACCTTACTTATATCAATTGCATCTATTGCCACAGAAAATGCAAATGATAAAGGATTAGAATCTGAATCCTATAAAAAAATGTGACATGGATTCACCATTGCAAATGAGACATCAGAAAACAATAGAAGATCTTCTGTAGCAATGCTCTGTTTTTGCTATTCTGTTTTGTGTCTTTTGCAGGAAAGGAGTGTTAGAAAAGGGAACTGCTTATTCTTTAGGCAACATTTAGATTAGGGTTTCTTTCATGCTTCTCTATGGTGTTCTATTAATGGTCTCTTTAGAGGTGTTTCTCTATTAGAATTTAGAAGGGCAGAGAGATTGGCATGCCTTGTTACATGGCTCAATCTCTGAGGAAAAGATTTTTTTCTTTTGCTTTCTTCCTGTGAGGATACCTTATCCTGTCTCTTTGTAATCTTTTCTCTCTCTTCATAAATTTCTTGCAATAAAAAATAAATAAATAAAATCTTGCACTGGAGCCTTTTCTGTAGTTACAGAGTTTTCTATGGTAAATCTGAGACTTAAATGGGCTGGAGAGAATGTGACCAGGAACAATAATGGCAAGCAGTGACAAATACAATTTAGGACAACAATGTAGGTTCTATTTTGAGTTAGGCAGACAGTTTTTTCTACACCAGGTACATATGCATGCTGCACATGAATTGTAGAACATAGCAAGCCCCTGGACACAAAGAAATGAGGATGATGAAAAGCTATAGGGAAAGAGGGAGCTATCTATTTCAACAGGAAGGGACATAAGGATTATGAGGATTCACTTTAGGTCTTGACAAGACTAGGAAGGACAGAATAAACCATATCTATGTTATATTTTTGGCTTAAATATGTTTTGACTTTTGAGTCCTTATAAATATAGTGAATTTTCATTTTGCTCCTTTTATTTTTTTGATCCTTTTTTTTTTTTTCCAAAATGTTTGGTTTTGGTCCTATTTCGTTAGCCTAGTTGTCAAGTAGTGATATCAATGAGAATCAAAAGAAGATTCCTAAAATATTTATAAAGATCAAATCCAAAATTTCCAATATTTGTAAGTACTAAATGCATATTTTTAAATACTCTGTAACCAAAATTCAATATATTTTTATGAAGAAAAAACATATTTAAACTTATATTTTTACATTACTCACTGTCATTTATTTTTAGTTAAAACATATCCATATATAAATGAGTTTGATCCCATCTACACCTCAACCTTGAACCCTTCCCCTTGCTGGTTATTGGCTAGAGGACCACTCCGGCATTCAAAACATGCCATGGATGGAACTACATACATCGAAATTTCATAGAATAAGATAGTGAATTGTGAATTGCACTACATCCCAACCTCTTCACAAAGAAAGCAGTAACCCATGACATGGTCATTCCAGTGCTTCCCTACATATAATAGAGAATATGAAATTCTAAAAATAATGATAATAAAGGCCAACGTCCAGCATAAACGAAATTCCAACAAAAGATTTCTGCATCTAGAAAGGTAAAAATTTTGCTTAATATGCACTGGTACTCTAAACAAAGAACAAAATCATTTAAAAAACTTTAACAAAAAAATACACCACAATATAGTGAGTTCTATTCAACATGTTAGCCTGTAAATTTATAATTCTTTCAGCCATACATTCAATGCTGTG
This sequence comes from Dalbergia cultrata, assembly GCA_031216105.1. Lineage (NCBI taxonomy): Eukaryota > Viridiplantae > Streptophyta > Magnoliopsida > Fabales > Fabaceae > Dalbergia > Dalbergia cultrata. The sequence goes on along the minus strand of CM062353.1, from coordinate 18,549,299 downwards.
TACAAATTTTAATAAGCAAGGGAAATTCCCAAAAATGAGAAAAGGACAGGAATGTAATACCAAAGCCAGGCCACAAATTTATGGAATTACAATATAACCATAGCATAAAGACATTGATTATAGTGTGTGTAATACAACAGATTCACAGAACTTACAGCAAGTGAGAAGAAAACTTACAAGTCTTGTCACTACTTTCCTCCCATGTTCATCACCACTTTCATAAACACGCCTCAGAGCCCCAGGAAGAACCTTCCAGAATTCATTTACAAACTCACTTCCCTTTCGCCTACTATTTTGCAAGATGTCATTACCCAAGTAAAGAAAAGAGACACGCTGCTCTTTCTGGGAAGCATTGAACAATTTATCCCATGTTTCAACAATTTCTCTCGCCCTCTTGCGGTGAGAAATACACCAACGGGATAGTGCTGAATGGATGTTTAAGGAATAAATTGCGCAATACACAAATCTCATTAATAGAGAACCAAAACTAACTCACAATTACATCCAACTATGATAATTTGTTATATATTATCATAGTTGCAGAAACCAATCTAAAATAATATTATTACTTGGAAATTTTTCAGCTAGTGAAGAAAATTGTACAAAATGCTATCATCACTTGCTAACACTATAAAATGCAACTAGCTATTGATAATTCCAGTACAGATAAGTAACAAAGTACATTTCAAATATACTGCTAAACAAGTTGTTTGGCTACTCAATACACTCATCATCTCCTTAGGAGGGGATTCTCTTAGAGATTTGCAGAGGGACTAGATAGCTCCATTGCACAAATGACCTTTTGCAAGTTTCGTTTGTTTTGTTTCATCAGTTGTCCAATGAATTCATTCTCCTTCAGCCTAATACTACTCAATACACCTCTTAGCCGCTTTGCTTCAGCTAAAGGCCCTAAGTCTTCATGAAATATATCATTAGAAACAGCTTGAAGGTAAAAAAGGACACATCCATTCTTCACATCCTAACAAATACAAGAATTTAGAGGACGTTTGTTTCAAGGGCGGAAATTATGTTCCCAGAAATCACATTCCCAAGAATGTTATCCCTGGATACTATACACATATTGTTTGTTTAGCATTAAACATTTCTGGGATAATTTATTGATATTCTCAAGAATAAATTTCAACCTTGTTTGTTTTATAATATATATTCCTGGAATATATATATCATAATTTCCAAAATACCTCCAACACATTTATTATTATTATCGTCCAAAATGAAAATTACACTTCTAGGAAAAACAAAAACATTCAAAGATATTTCTCGATCAATATTAAAATTAACAATTAATTTTTTAAAATTTGTTCATCTCATCCAAATCTAATAATTAAATAAAATGCCAAAAAATTAATAACTATGTCAAATGAAAATTACCCTTCAAAAATATAAATAAATAAATAAATAATCATGAATTCAAAAATATTTTCCTCTCAATATAAAATTAACAATCAATTTTTTAGAATTTGTTCATCTCAATCTAATAAGTAAATAAAATGCTAAAAAAATAACAACTACATCAATTAAAAATTACGCATCCCAAAAAAAAATCATAAATTCAGAAATATTTTTTGATAAAAAAATTGTGTGTTTGAGAGCGTAATTGATATATGAAGTGCAGATGAGCGCGGGTAAATGAAAATTGCGGAGGAAAAGTCAAATAATTAAAGGATCTTTTCGTATTTGTGCTCAATAAATTGTCATTCCCAAGTCATGGGAATTTTTTATTCCCAACTTTCACCATGGGAATGATATCTCACTAAATTATGGGAAAATCATTTTCCAAGAAATAATTGATACCCAACAATAATTTTGCAAAATTTGTAACAAACATGAGAACACGTCATTTCTAAATTGTTTTTCCCAGGAATAACTAATATAGCTTGAAACAAATGCCTCGTCTCACATCCTACATTGGAAAATAAGTAAGACTGAATACTTAAGTAACAAAGGATGTTCTCTACATTTTGAACCTGATGACAATTTCTACACCTAGACAAACAATGAATGTAAACTTCAAAATTCTTCACCCAATCTCTTTCCCTACCCTTCCCTTCAATTTCACTTGACGACATAGTTGTCAAATGGCGGCCATTGCGCCATGGCATGGCGGATTTTGGCCTTCCTGCCATGAGAAGATCTGTTCATTATGGCGGCCATGGAGGTGTTATGGTGGATTTTTGGTCTACCACCATGAGCCACAATCCACCATTGACAACTATAGTTGACAAAAACTGTCATTGACTTATTGCCTATAGTCGAAATTCTTTTTCTTGGCTGCATTGATTCTAGTGTTTACTTCAAGCTTCTTCTTATATTAATAGAAACTTTCTTACTTTACAGGGGTTCTAAATAAGTCATGGGTAAAAACAATAAGCATCCACCTTTTTTACTCCAAGTTAAACCAACTGTACCATCATAGATAAAAAATAATTACCAAAACTTTTCCAAAACACACCCCGTCAAAGTCTTATTTTACTTTGCACTATGCAGTGAATTTAACACAACTTCTACGGGTGCTACACTGTCCCTTCACCTATGGAAATATACAGGGAGGCCTAACAATTGCATAATACAGGGTGCAACAAGCCTCCTACTTCCAACAGAGACTAAAAGAAAAGCAAAAACTAATGACCCAAAATACCAGCTTCACAATAACAAGATCAAAATTAATCTTTTAGGTAAAATTTCTCTACCTACTTGTAGCATAAACAACAAGCAAAGAAGGGAACTTCTGCACTGTTAACATACTAAATCCATAACAGAGTAAGACCAGACACAAGTACCACGTACGGGAGGTCAATATAGTCATAGAAACAACACATCCATTATCTGGCTAAAAAAAGTTCATGCTTAAATAATAAGAAATGAATATTTCCTCAACAGGTATCATGTCAATTCATGCACTAAATCAATAAATGAAGAAATAGGTCTTATTTGTTAGAACTATCTTTCTAAACCCCAAGAAACCACATTGCAGAGTTGCTGTAATTGAATACCATGTAATGAACAGAGCCACAGAAAGTTTTGATGTCATAAATGGTCTATAGGTGCTACTGGCAACCTGACAATGCAGAAAAAACCAAATGCAAATGTGTTAATATAAAAAATTAAAAAAGCATGGGTTGGAGCAGGATACATTCAATGCTTTGTTGTGAATTGTTGAGTTTCAACAACTTCTCTGCTAATATTTGTCCATCAAATACGTCGGTATTCATTTTGACAAGTTTCACATATCCTGCAGATTTACAGTAAACATCAATGAAACAAGAGACTTAATGCATGGGTTGAAACAAAAATGTGTAATCTTTTTTATAGAAGAAAAAATGCATAATCAATAACATGTAAATCAATCATGCAGGAAAGACAATCGACTTCTCACTTTTATCCTGTTAGAATATAAAATCATTCATACGTCTCTACCCACCAACTTAAGCTTTTGGAAAAAATGACTCATGATATAATATTAGAGTTTTTATGACTAAGTGGTTGAGAATTCAATCATTGTCTTCTAAATTGTTCGTGCTTCATGCCCAAAAGAGGCTCTTGTGTGAGTGAACATGTTAGAATATAAAATCCCTCTCGTGCTCTACCCAACAACTTAAGCTTTAGGAAAAGATAGTTCAAAACATATCCATAAATTTAACAAAAGTTTAATCTTTTTCACAAAAACTGTTAAAAAAAAGGAGGATGGGAAGTACAGCTATAGGAAGCACAAGATGTTCTCCAAAACAGATGGGAAAAAAGGAATGCATCAGCTAGCCAATCCCTATGTAAAACTGAAATGACAACTCCCTTGAAAGGCCCACTAAGTGCAAAACACCACAGTGACCAACAGAACAATAGTATCCCATAGCAAATTGAGGACTTGCAGACAAAGAGACAGCCATAACAATGTTCGCCTAAGTTGCATGGCTACAGGTGCAAGTACTTGTACAAATATGAGTATGGGGTGGGTATAGGTACGACCAGACATGAACAATAGAAATATAAAACCATAGACAATAAAATAGTTAAATCACAAGATAAATAAATAGATTTATCATAATACTCGAAGGTTTCAGCAAAACTCCATAAAGTATACCCAGTAATCAAAAATAATTTTAAGAATGATCATGATTTGAACTTTTGAAGGAAGTAGAAGTAGTTTGTTACATTTAGTAATTATTAGCAAACCAAACAACTAACTAACAAAACTTGGTGTTTTGTATGGACTGACTTGTAAATGAGTACTATCAAGCATCTACTTATCAAGTGAGTATAGGGCACAAACTACATACCCATGCTATATTCAATAAACATGCAACCAAGTACATAACCAGGACAACTGCTAAGGCACTAACACAGGTAGCAGAATCACTCACTCCCAATCTTTTGGGAGCAGCTGCCATCCCCTTGGCCTCACACCAGCACAATTGCAACGAATGACTCCCAATCTTTGGGGAGCAGCTGCCATCTGCTCAGTGCCTCAGCCTCACACCAGCACATTTGCAACAAAATCTGCTGCTATTGATTACTCAAGGAATACCCATGCATCATAGTGCTAGCATTCTAATTCGCAGCAACAAAATACACAAGGAATGTATAAATTGCATAATAGAAAAAAGTAAGCCTGTGGAATTTAACCAACGCCTTTATAACTGATCATAGAAAATTGATCTAAATTGGAATGGTACACTCGGTTTTTAGAAAAAAAAAAAAAAAAACCACCACCAAAAAAAAAAAAAAACACAACAAAAGGTAGGTTAAAAGTAAAGTAGCCGCCTTACAATGCAAGAACAAATTCCCAACTGTTTCTGGGGGGGAAAAGGCGACATAAAAGGGTAACAAATATGTTTCTGAAATAAAAGCAACACAAGAGAGTAACAAATATGCTACTTTGAGGACCTAGTGAAAGGACACCTATGGACCTAGTGTTATGTTGCTTACACCACTTGTATGGAAGGAACAATACATTATATAAGCCTTACCTTAGCAATAAAGAGTAATCTTAATTACCAGAAGTAAATCTTCTCTACTGAGAGGATATACAAGAGAAGAATCTACCCTAATAAGGTGGCAAAGCTGTACAGGAATTTGCTCCTAGGGCCCATTTGGATAACACTACTTATGACTTTTATAATTTTTTAGAAGTCAAAAGTCACATTTAAAAATTTGTGTCCTATTTGGTTTTACAACTTATTAGTTATTAATTATCAAAAAGTCATTCACAATGTTTTTCAAGAAGTTGAAATATCTAACTTCTCATGAAGCACTTTTCAAAACACTCAAAACAAACACTTTTGTTATCATGTATCCAAATACAAAATAACTAATTCATAAGTTACTTTTCAGAAGTCACTTTTGTACTTACAAGTGAAAAGTGAAAACAAATAAATAGGAAACAAAAACGGAGAACAAACCAAACATCCCCTTACATTTTCAACTCTTTACTCTCAGAAGTAGTTGCCATCCATACCTGTTATATTCAACACTGTTCCCAAAGATACAGCACAAAAAACTACCTTTTTATGAGATTATTACCACTACTTCATTGCATCCTGTGGAATGCCAAAATATATCTCACCATTCTGCCATACCGATACATTTCAGACATATAATGTGATATGACAGATTCAGTTCCTTGGGATCCCATAAAATACAAGCACTCTGCTACAGCCAAACAAAACAAATAATGCATAAATAACAGGACAAACTACAGGAACATCCCCTAAGTTCCTTTCAAATTACATTCACATCCTTCTAGGTTTTAATATAACACCGACCTCCCTTAATTGTTTGCACATCATTACAATGATATCCCTTAAAAATTTTAATTGACTTTTATGCCCTTTTCCACATTAAAGCCAAGTTCAGCATTACCATTCACTGTTCATGGTGGATTGGTGGTTCACCACTTCACCATCACCTCGTAAAGAAAACAATGATCAGATTCTTTAAAATTAAAACAAGGAAAAATAAAATAACAAAAAACCAATTAAGAACACAATTTTAAAACCCCTAAATTAAAAAGCATTTGGTAATGAAGATAGAGCTTAACGATGGCAGAACTGGAGAAGGAATAAGGCATGAGAAAGGATTGATGGTGGCGCAGTGAGCTAACATCTTCCATCGTACTGCACAGCTGCGCCACCACTTCTAAGAGACTGCCTGCTACACCATTGCTCACGTCGCACACCGTCTGCTACCCCTCAATGCTGCAGCTCCTTGCAATGCCAGAATCTTCGTGTCATGGCTGTCGTGTCATACAACATCCCCTAATAGAGCTCCCCATTTGCCATCTGTTGCACTTTGTTGCTACTATTCGTTCTGTTCCTGATGCTTTTTGTTGCTGCTTGCTTTTTGCTGCTGATGATTGACGATTGTTGTATCCTTTTTTTTTTTGGCTGATATATGTCTGATGATGTTTTTTAGTTTTATTCCCTCTAGGGTTTTGGCTGGTTGGTGTAAGTCTATAAGAGGTTATATCCTTGTCCTTTAGCTTTTATTGGCTAACTGGTGCTGTTCAGAGGTGGCGTGGGTGGGGGCAGTGGTGATGGTGAAGAAGAGAAATTTTGGATTTTGCTAAATATATGTAGAGATAAGAGAGGTAAGTGTAATTTTTAAATCTAAAGGGGGGCAAGTGTATTTTTGATAAACCTCAAGGGAGGTTGATGTAATTATCCCTAAATAATAAACCACCATGAAGTTCCATATTCCTCCTAAATTATCTCAAAACTAATAGATAAAAAGTGTTCTAAAATCGAGTACACAATCAAGATTCACCAAAAATTTCAAACAGCCAATGCTACATGGAAGTAACTGCTAGAATAATAACATTGTTCATCATAAGTACTTTCATCAGTACCACTATTCCAATGAGAGCTTGAGTGTTAAAGAAGTCTTGGTTAAAAGAAATTGTTTTCTACTTCAACAGTGAGTAGAAAATCGGATCACAAAGTAGCTAGAATACATAATAGACCCAGTACAGAAGATTAATGGATAGAATAAAGCAAAAAACAAAGGACTTGGAATTATGAGGTTTCTCTAGAATTGAGATTCCTTAAGGTGTTTCCAAAAGACAATGGAATGCTAAACATTGCAAAAATTGGAGATGAATGAGATGCAATGAAAATTACAAAAAGTAACAGGGAATGCCTCCGGAAAAGAGATGTTCCATATCCCATGATTATCCCCATCTCTAGTATGAGAATCACTACCTTCCCTTACTTCCTTGAGAGAAACTAGACTATAGTACAAGAGAGATATAACCCCATATAGAGGATGTTTCACCAAGAAACCGAATGAGTTACCTTCATCATTTCTTTGGCATCTCACCCATTCTGCTGTGAATCATGGATGCTCTCAACTAGTAATTAAAAAAAACACACACACACACACGCACACATACTAAAATTTGTCTCCTTCTTTTTCGTAGGGTTTTGGCACTATAAGACAATGCAATTTATCACTTGCCATTGCGAAGCAAATTACTCCAAATTGAAAGCGACACAAAACTCGTTCGGGTCTCAGTTCTACCACAAGTTCGATATTCAAATTCCAAATACCAAAAAAAAAAAACTGAAAAATGCTAAAATTAAAAACGGAAATGGTTTGTGCAAAAATAATTTACCTAAAAAAAAAACACGAGATGTAGTTGGGAAGAAGCACGAATACGAGAGAGGTCGAAATTTTTTTTTTTTCCAGCAGAAAACCTAATATTTATTATTATTATTTTTGGGTGGCAATAAATTGAAGAGGTGCAATAGCGACGAGTGAGTGGATAGATCGGGTGAAGACTCACAAGGTGAAGAAGGGGATGGGAGAAGCAGAAACAACGCCGTGCTCGACCAACGCCGTCACCGCCGCCGCAGAGAGATGAGCTTCCGTCGTTTTCGCTTCTTTGTTTTTTTTTTTTTTTCCCTTCTTCTTCGTTTTCCTTTATTATTGAGTTCAGGGTGTTGAAGTGTTACCTGTTGGCAGCAAATTGAAATGGGAGTGAAAAGGATACACGGTTCAGAGGATCGGGTTATTCTGTTTTCTCAATAATAACAACTATTAATAGGATTCAACCGTCACGCACTCTTAATGTAAAAAACAGTTTTTTTTTTTTCAAATATAATTATCCAATATACATAAATCATGGTATTTGACTTTTACACTCAATACTTAAATAGCCATCTAAATGAAATATTTTGATTGAATAATGATATAAAATGGTTTAATATTATCAATACATCAAAATTAAACTCTTAATAATAACAAGTCTTAATATTTTTTTGAGTTAAATTTCTAAGCAATAATAATAAGGCTTAATACATTTTTAAGTTAAATTTTTATGCAATGACCGTATAAATCCAATCAAATAATCTTATTTGGATCATGTTGTGGGTATGAGACTGAACTATTAGAAAATATTAGTTGGTTTGCTCCAATATTTATAAAGCTGTTTAGTTTTTATCTTTGTCATGTATTATGCTTGACTAGCTAGAACCACTAAGGCATGGTTTTGTATTGTTGTGGCTCTCAAAAAGTTGCTAGTTCTTTAGACTCTCAAAAAGATCATATTAGTACCGTTTGATAAAATAATATAAAAATTACTATCAATACACAGCAGCTACAAAAGTAGCATTATTTCCCACTCGGTTGCATACCCAAGGCTCAAATCTGAAGCCTCCAATTAAGCTAGAATACCCCTTACTAGTTTATCTACATGCTCGTTAGTACTATGTGTTAGTTTGTTTAGCATTCAACATAGTCTAACGACAATTACTAAAACCAAGCAATTCTATAATTGTTTGGATTGAAACCAAACAAAAAAAAAAATTAGAGGTCAAAATCAAAATTTGATTATTTTTTGGGATCAAAAATATATTTAAACATGATACTAATAAGACAAAATTTCTAAATTTGTCCCTTTTAAATTTGCATTGGACAAATTTGTCCCTCTAGGAAAAAGTTATCGGATAAATTAGTCCCTCTTTAGAAGAACCAATTTGATATTTCCCATAATTCTTGAGAAACTAATTGGTCCTACTTTTTTCTAGATGGACCAATTTGTCTAAAATTTTAAATTTGATACAACTTCTTTGGGTACTTTTATTTGATGTACAAATTTATCTAATGCATGTGGACATTAAATTGTTAAGTGACTCTCCATTAAGGCCTATAGTGGCATATTACTAATTTCTTTCATCAAAATGACTACAATTTGATATTCTTTTTTCGTACTAGCCATACTTTTACATCACTTCAAAAAAATCACGCTTGTTCATCAGCAGATTGTAATTTCCCTTATTATCTAATTCTTTTTTTCATTTCACATGTCTTTGGCCAAAATTATGTTGTTTATGTTATCATAGAGATTAATGAAGTCACATCATCAATTAATATCATATGTATTTTCAGTGATCAAAATATCCTTAACAAAACTAACACATACCCCTTTTATAATGACCTAAGTTAGGCCATGACTGATACACAAGCTAAATGAACTCACTTAACATGGCAAGTCTAAGGGTATAGCTTCACTAATATACATTAGTAACTCAATCACTTTGGTTACCCAAAATCCATCAAAACATCCCTTAAAAACTAAACAATGCACATATCACATTAACATGTTTAATATATGTTAGAAAGAAGGAAATATTTAATAATATCTATATTATCTCTTATAATATTTTATATCATATCTTAGATGATCTTTTAGACTGATTTATGTATTTCATTTTATTTTTTATTTATTTCTTTATTTAATTAGGATTAGGATTCTAGTATCATTATAAATAGGGATTGATTTTTTAATTTGCATTTCTAATCACAACATATCAATATATTTTCATATTACTCAAAGTATTTATTTACTATTTTCTTCACTCCCTATCTAACACCCACAATTTTAACATGGTATTAGAGCAGTGCCATCCATCATGAATTGTACTATCCTTAGCTTTTTTGCTGCCAAGTTCCTACCTAAAATTTGGAACTCCTTTAGTATGCTTCCAGGATTAGACCATTTAAAACCTAATAGTTTCTTCCATTCTACTTCAAATAGCCATTATTTCACCATTACCAACTTTCCCATTGTTGTGTCATCACCTCTATTGGCCCCCGAAGCTGCCTTCCGCTACTAGCAGCATACTTTTTTGGTGACATTCTTAGTTGACAATCCACCATCCAACTCTCCCCTCTTTGTGTGGCCCAACCCCAACGAGTCGCATTCTATTTTGGTGTTTGACGCACTACCATGCGCCTTAGACAATGTCTGCTACATTGTTCATTCGCTACAACTTCTGCCACTTGTGAGGAAGCATGAAGCACCTAGCAACATCCCTAGCCACCACATCATCGTCGGACTCACCTCACCATCTTTGTCCTAGATATGGCCTTAGTTTTTGCATTTGTGCACTTCGTCAACATCAATATTTTTGTAATTTTCCAACTTTGCCCTTCGTTTCTTGCGAGCCAATGTTTTTCTTTTTTTTTAGCTACTATTTTGATAATGTCCAATAATAATGAGGGAAAGATAATTCAAAAGTGATTGTTAGATCCTTCTTTTTCTTGGTATGAGACAGTTTTCCTAGGAACTGGCCCTATAAGATGACTTTTCCTAGTAGTTGGCCCTTTGAAATAGCTTTTCCTAGTAGCTAGCTCTACAAGATGACTTTTTCCAGTAGTATTGCCCCGTGACACCATTTTCCCAATAGCTGGCACTAGGAAACGACTTTTCTAGTAGTTTGGCCCCGTGAGATAGTTTTTCCTAGGAGTTTGGCTTTGTTGGCATTCTTTCTTCTTTAACTATCCTAGTCTAGCCTTGTTTCCTCTACAACTGTTCTCGTTTAGCTGTTGCTTTTATAATGTTAAAGATTTAATTGTAATAAGCTTAAAGCTTCATATGCTTTAGTATGAGGGGAAGTGTGAGAAATAAGGAAATATGAAATAATATATACATTATATTTTATAATATTTCAAATCTTATCTTTCATGATCCTTTGGGATTGATTTATGCAGTTCCTTTTATTTTTTATTGTTTCTTCATTAATTAGGATTAGGATTCTAGTATCATTATAAATAGGAATTCGTTCTTTAATTTGTATTTAAGTTGTTTATCTGTATTCATAGAGTGCGAGACACCGTACCGACTTATACTCCATTTATAATTAAATTGAATATGGATCCTACTTAAATGGGCTCCACATCCCATGGATGAGATGTGAGTCAATACAATATCCTACACATTATAAGTACAAATAATAATTTTCTTTGTATTTTAGATCACAATATAAATATAACTTCACACCATTCAAAGTATTCATTCTGTCTTTTCTTTCTTCACTGTCTAACACCCACAATATCAACAATATCAAATATCATAATCCAAAATCAACAACTAACATATTTCTAGAGTTTCAGTTATAGGTATAACAAAAGAGGACTAGTTATACAAAAAGGTTGCACTTAGACTTCATGGCCATCATGTGAACATAAATCTAAAGACACAATCCTATGTCCTATAGTTGCAAAATACTAGAGTTAACAAAACAAAAGCCTCTCTGACCAATGGATACATACCAAAAGCTTATTTCTTGAATATGGGTGGAAACAGGCCAAGCAGCCTGTTAAGGGCCTGTAGCCTAGCCTATGTTTGGCTTGGCCTGTTCAAGCCTATTTAGAAGGTTGTTTACCTTAAAAGGTCAGGCTTAGACTTATTGAAAAGCCTGTTAAGGCTGTTAGGCTAGCTTAGGCCTGTTAAGGTTATATATATTGTACACTTTAAAAAGTATTACATATAGGGAGTCAAATCTATTACCCACTTCAATTAGAAAGCACTCTACCATCAAACCACATATTCTTTTTGTTTTAATATTTGAATGTTTTAGATTTTATTATGTGTATTTCATCTAAATTTAAAATAAAAGGAAACCCTGTTGTTGACACTTTGCTTACTGAATTACTCGGTTAAGTAAAGTACAAATTCACAAGACACACTTTGCGAAATAAACCTCATACCAAGTCTTTCAAGTTCAACGTCGCTACAACAACTCCTCTCTCAAACTCCACCTCGCGACAGCACCAACTCAAGGTGCAACCACCGTCCACTAAACACCATCGTCTCTGTGAGATGATGCCACCATCGTTAGACGATCCCATGTGTGATGTAACCACTACAAGACAATCCGCAATGCAACGCCACCATCGCGCGATGCCACCACAAATGTCCATCGCACGAACATCCTTGCCTCACCAAATACCATAGTGCCTCGTCACTAAATGGTAATGGTTGTTCCTGAATCAGACTGTGTCCCATGGTGGTGGAGTTAAAATCAACAAAGAAGGCGTGTTTCAATTAATTTAGGCACATCTTTTTTTCTTGTTAAAAAAAATGGTCTTCTTTGATTTTCTTATTCTGCATTGCCTGGCTTTTTAACTTTTGAATCAACTTTTGATTTCTTTTTTGGTTATTTCTTCAATGCCAAAATGAAATCGTAGATTTGATTTTCTTTTTCTTCATTCTTGATTTTTGTTTGTTTGGTTAGTTCGATCTGTGCTAGATTTTTATTTTTGTTTGTTGTTGTTCTTCGTTTTGTGTTTGGTCTGTTTTAAGGCCTAGGTTTGATTGTGAATAAAAGCCTATATTTAAATTATTAAATATCTTGGTCTGAGACTTGTTTGAAATTTCTAGAATTCCAGGCTTTATAACAGGCTTCAGGCTAGACCTGGCTTATGCATAGGCCAGACTAAAGCTTAAATAATAGCTTGTAACTGGCTGCGAGCCAGGCTCAGGCCGAATGATTGTAATACAGGCTTGGCTTGTTAAAAGGAAAGTCTAGCCTGACTTGGCTTGTTCCCATCCCTATTATTGAACAAAATAACAAATCTTAGGAACCTACTACTCAGCAACCTGTGAATATAGAGGGAAAGAGATTGAGTGCGTCATATGGACTTATTGAGTGCACACATACAAAGTGAACAACAAAAAGAAATCGACAAATGTACAAATCTTTAAAATAAAATGAAATAACTTGGTAATAATGTAATTGCTAAAAGTAACTAGTGAAAGTAATTGTCCACAATTTTCATACTTTCTCAAGTCTTGCCGAAGAAAAGAGTACACATTGATATTTCCTTTGTAAATATCAGCTAGTTACTTAATATGACTTCTCATTATTTCTCATAAATATTCTTCATCGAATAAAATCAACTCTATCATCAAAGACTTAAATCCTTCATGATGGTAACCTAAAAAGAACTAAAATCATGTGGGGAGTAATCTCAACTTATTTAGTTACAAGTTTCATGATTATATTTCTCAAATAGGATCCTTTAACCCATTTTGTCTTAATGATGAAAATATTATATGCACATGGGTCATCATATCTCTATTATAAGATAAGCAGTATTATCGTCACATCTCTTCATTGTGACGAGAGGTGTAGCCATTACATCTCTTCACTGCATGGAAAAATTGTTCCAACTTAGAACCCATAATGGTTTTCTCAAACAATTTAGGTATTTGAAGGATTAATTTTTCTCCCATTATATTTTTGAGCAATCGATTTAGATATTTGATGTAGAAATCAAGTTCTTAATTGATTTACCACTAAAGTGCTTAGCCAGATTATTAAGTAGTGCCTAACAAGTTTGTCATAATCATGGTGCCAAAATCTCAACAATTCAATCCTTAATCCAACAATCAACATTAATTAAAATTAAAAATTATATCTTGATCTTAGAAATTGAAAAATTAATTTTGTAGGGGTTTTCCTTATTTTGTCCTTTTTATTTTCTTCCCAAACTTCTTTTTTCCTTCCCTACTTGCTATCACCTCTCACCGCTAGCCTTGTTGCCGATCGCCGTCACCCCCATTGTGGGTATGGGTGTTTTTGATTCTTTGGTGTGGTGATGGGGTTGTGAATGTAGAGGAGAATGGAAGGGTGTTTAGCTTGTAAAAGGATAGAGATCTGTTGGCAGAGAGAATGTAATATTTCCAGGTTTAAGTACCCTTAGGAAGGCCATTCTAGGCTAGAAAGGCCTCCTCAAAGCCCCAGGGCAAATTCTTCAAAATATGCATAAAAATGCATATGCACATTTTTCAATCCCATGGATGCGCATTTATTAATCTTATGAACACATTTTTGTGCCTTTCGAATTTCTTCCCGAATTCTAGAGAGCCCTTGATTTTTAGCCTATGCATGTAATCGCATTTTTATTGAACAGACGCTTATTTTTAGAACTTGTGAGAGCTTATTTCGTGCACTAGAATCCCCCCCCCCCCCAAAAAAAAACAATGCAGTTTCATTAAAACACCCCCTGCATTATATAAACTCACTCTTAGGCTAGGGTTACTCACCCTAGTCTACTCTAAACCCCCTATCCACTTTTCTTTCATGTTTTTCCTCCATTCTTCCTCCTCTCCATGCTTCTAGTAAGTGATTTTGATGGTTGTTTTTAGTATTCTTCTCCCTGTCTATTAAGTTTATAAGTTAGGGCACTGTCATACATAATTTTCTCATGCCATTCTTATCCCTTTTCATTCTAAATTCTATCCTTAGGTAGTTATATTATTAGTTGTTTATGGTTTCTATGTATTCTATGGCAGTTACTTGTGTTATTCCTATTCTCTAGAATCAAGATGGCATTGAAAGTGCACTCTTGACAATGAATGATAAGTGGACTTAAACTCATGGTCATACTTTTAATCATTATTAATAATTTCCTAGCATTATGTAAACTGTTTATGAAATTAGGAATTGATTTATGCCATGTATAGACCTTTTTATAAACTATGTAAATTTTAGAAAATTGTCACTATTACAATTAGCATGAAAATTGTATTTTCAAAGCTCATAGGAACATGTTATTGCTTGCATGTTATAGAACTTATTTTTCCCAGTTTATGGAATTACGAAACTCTAGTTTAGTACTTAAAATAGAACTATTGATTTTCAAGTGTGCCAGTTTTAGCTAGTAATTAATAAGAAACATAATAATGATTTAACGGCTGTTAGGATCATTGACATTTGTACCAAGTAATCTGCTTGAGGATAAACTCAACCTTCAGCTACAGTTATGGAACTTAGTGAGATTTTCATTTTATGGTATCTAATCAGATGCCCTTCAGTTATAATTATCAGCTTAGTTATAGTTTAATTTATTATAATTCAATTTCCATGTTTCTTTATTAGATATGGTTTTTAAATTCAACTTAAATATATTTCTAGTATTATTATATCCATAAATATTGAAATGCTTTTGCTAGTTGTATATATATGTATATTATTTATGTTTGTTATTGTCTTATGTGGGTTGTGAATTGAGAGCCGCTCAATGAGTTTTGATGAATTTACCTATCATTTTTCCTCCCATACAGATATAGCTACAAGATTAGTTACACTACCAAATCCACCCTAGTAGTGCTGCAACTTCTTATTGGTGGGTTTCGCTTCGGAGTGGGGCTTAGTTTAGGTTCATGATAATTATAGTAGTGATTCAGTAGTCATGCAGGCAGGATTCTACACCATGCATATTATATTACCATAATTCTATTTTGGATTTATAGTTATGTTATTTAATTATGATTGGGCTACGGCCTAGACTAGGATTATTAAGTTTTGGTATTCATATTTTATGCCTAGGAACATTTTGGGCTTATGAAATTATGTCTATTTGATTTATTGGTATTAGGAATATGTTGAATAAATATTTTGGAATAAAATTATATTTTATTACGCATGTTAGTGTATCACGTAACTAGAGACTTTCATAGGGACCCAGTCCCTCGTATGTTAGTCATGCTCTCAATCGAGCTGTGATAAGGAAAGAGCACCACAACAAAGTAAAGGAGGACAAGAACCAATATGGCGATGAACAGTGAACAATATCTGATGCCTGTTGTGAGCAAATGTACGGATCCATGGACATGCGTTGGAAAATGAGAACCTCGCTAGGTGATCGAGATAGGTCTCCAACACCTACCTCTCTGATGTTGACCTTGTGTAAGTGAAGATATAGCCTGAAAAGGGAGTTGAATTGTGCTTTAAAAAGCAAATTTACTTTCTAAAACTCAAATAAAGTCTATCAAGTGTTTAAATTTGAAAGCAATGAAAAACACAAGTTAAAAAGCTTCAAAAAGTTGCTTTTTGAAATGTTCAGAAACTAAGTAAAACTTCAGACAAAGTCTTAAATGAAAATGAACTTTCACAAAAAAGAATAACACACAATAAATTATGGAGATAGGGGGAGAGAGTATCATTTAGGTGATTTTTATACTAGTTTGACCAACACTGCCTACGCTTAGTTCTTTACAAATCTATTGAGTTTCACTATCAACCATTTTCTCAACCGAAGAAAATAATATATTACTTTTAATAACTTTCTCAAACTATCTCCAGTGAGCAATTTGTACAATCAACCCTCACTTACAAGTAATTTTGTTCTTAGTCTCTCCACCTAATCTCACTAATCCCTAATGGATCAAGGATATAAAGAGTATAAGGCTCTACTATTTAACACTCCAAGAAAAATATTCAAGTTTCCTAAGATAATACAATGATTAAAGAAACAACTTGAGATCTTAAAATGTTTGATAATATTTACAAGAAAGAATATTTTCTTTTTAGAAACTGAATTCAAAGGTATGAATGAATTTCAGAGAGTATAGGAATTGCTTAAGCATTAAGTATCTGAAAATTTTCTTCAAATTTGAAGACTTTTTCCTTTTATACTTGGATTTAAATTGGACCGTTATCCTTTTGATCTTTTCTCCTCTTGACACATGTAAATCAATCTTTGTGTGTCCTAGGATATATCTTCTAAAAGTGCAGGCTAAGCTATGTTAGTATTGGCTTTGTTAATAATAATCCATTGACAATGGTTTCTAAACAACACTTCTGAAACTGAATCTTCATTTTGAAGGTGGTGTTTGAACTTCTTTTCTTGTGAAGGCCTTCTAGAAGATGGTGAATATCCAAGTATAAAGATGATGTGTCACTATCATTACTTTTTGAGTTGTTAACTTCATTTGAAATTCAAATATCTTTCAATTTCTGTTAACTTAGTGTAGTTTCTTATGTACATGTGCTTTTTAATAAGCTTCTACACTTTCTAAGCCTTTTATGTTCCATCTGAACTTATTTTTTAGGTGGATTATGATCTTCATATGATGTTGGTATTCTTCAAAACTAATATTGATGATTATGCACTTCATTTGACTATGAGAGAGCACTTTCTTAGATTGACATGCCACATTCTAAAGTCACAAATCAATTTCTGAGGCTTAGACGTACTTTCTGATGCACTAGTTTACTTTTGGAAGTTTCTTAAATACTTCAATTCATATTTTTAGGGATCTAAATATCTTTGAATGAAATTTTAATCATATTAAATCATGATGTGAAAAATATGTCACGAATTGAATTATATGTATATGACAATGAACCTGTTAAGTGCTATAGAAACTCAAGTAAACCATTAGTTCTATCTTCAAAATATTTTAATAAAATTTGCTTTGTTGTCATTCAAAACATAAGCTATAATTTCTTTCTTAAGAGTTCTGGAGTTGACACCTTGCTCGGAATCATTGCTCCTTCCTCCACATGCAACACTGTTAGAACCTTCTCCAGCTCCTACTACAAGACAACATAGTTTCCATCACAGTCAATGAGGAGACAGAGAACAAAACCACCACCTCACACACTACCTTCACTATTAATCGCTTTGAGTCCTTTTTTATTGTGGGTGTGGTTGCCATTTTGGACTTGTTGCTGCCTAAGAAGCATGGACACCAATTTGGTGGTGTGTCCATGTATTGGACACATGTTGGACATAGACACCCACACGACACATGTTGGACACATATCCATACGTGTCAAATTAAAAATATAATTTTTCTAAGCTTGGACACTACTGGATGTAACCCCCTAGTACTCATTTCTATGTGTTCGAGTCACATAAAAATTAGTACCAAGGAATCACATCCTATTTCATGAGCTTTCCAATATTAGACATAAATCTAGCTATTCTAACAAAAATTCGACATGATAACGATGTAAATACCGTGCCTCCTGTAAGACAAAAAATTATAAATAGAATAACCAGTTATCCATAGTTCAACCTGTTGTTCAAAATACAATTTCAACATCTCATATATCATCATTTTAAGGCACATAGTGCAATCAATGCATAACATAACGTAGTAATGTAATCTCAAAAGATAAGCGGCCTCATGGTCAAAATAGCTAAGAATATACTAAGTCATGGCCTCAAGCAACAAGATACAAAACATAGAAGGAGTAAGGGGTTTCATAACCCGAATACAAAAAATGAGATCCAAGTATCAAACTCCATAATAAAATAAAAAAAATGACATATAATCCTATAAACATAAAGCAAAACAACTCGAAGATTTTAAAATATTAAATGAGATCAAGTGATATAGCACAATCTCCAAGTAAATCAAAAGCAACAATACTCCAGGAGCTAAGTCTCTATATCACGATGTAATACCTGGTGCACACGTATCAGTAGATGAGTTCCGTATGACCTGAAAGTTCCTTGAGACCCACTGCTGTTGCTGGGTTTGAGTCTTCGCTAAGTCTAGAACCCTACACCTCCTTAGAGGGCTATATGTTAGAGCCACAATGTTGGGATCAAAAGTCCCGGTAATTGTTCCCTGGAGAAAAACAAGTTGAAGAGTGATTTTTAAGGAATTTTGGAAAACCTCTAGATGTTTCATTTCTAGCCCCTAAGTTTAGAAAATCGTCGGAATTCTGGAATTTGAACTAGAACTCAAAAATTAGATTTTGATTGGTCAGGATTTTAATTTTTTAGATATTTTATTTGAATGCAAATGGGGGGTATTTTCTTATTTACATTTATGTTTTAAAGTTAATAGGAATTTAACTTAGAATAAAGAAATGTAAATTAGTAAGTGAGTATAGATGTATGTAAGTGTCTGATGATAACAAAATATTGCGTTGGCCTTTGCTGTCACCGTTATAGCGGTAACAGCAATGCAGTCACGATTTTAGGTGTTATGGAGACCGCTATAGTGGTCATAAGTGCATAGTGTTGTGTGCGTAAAAGCTCTTGACCGCTATAGTTGTCCCCCAATATTATTAGAGGTAGATTAGAGTTATTTATAGGTTATTAGAGATTAATCTAGAGTTTTTATGAATGTTATAGCCGATGTTGATGCCCTCCCTACTTCCCGAAGCTCAGTTGGTGTCCATGTCACCTCTCCCTCCTCTCCAGGTGGGTAGGTTTGACCTCATTGCCTTAGTTTTGTCATTATAATTATATTTCTTGTATTATGATTGAGAAATATGGAATTGAGATGAGATAAAATATAGAATATGATTTTACATGATTACATATAGTTAGAAAAATTATGATTTACGATGATAGCATGAAAGAATGTGTTTTAGAAAACCATGGGACCATGATCGATAGGTTGAGTGCTATGAGAATGTTTTATATGTTTATGAAGAGATTTATTGCAAGAATATATGATTTAATAAGTTGTTATTTTATTAAACGCAGTGGCGGAGCTTGATAAGAAATTTTAGGGAGGCCAAAGTAACATGTAACATAGATGATGTTAACAAAATTAAAATTAATTATACATTACATATATAAATTTTTAAAATATATTGAATAAGAGAAATATTTTTATATGAGAGATAAAATGAGCAAATCTTAAGTTACTCCAATTGGTCTAGTCATTAGATATGTGAATAATTTACAATAAAAGTTGCATTGATCACTTACAAATTTAAATAATTATATATTTTACTTTTAGCCATTTTTTAGATCTAATGACTAATGACTAAGTTTGCTCCTCTCACTCCATAAACGCTTTGTAAGTTTTAAAATAAATCACTAATAAGAGATTTTTTTTAACCTTATAATGTTGCTCTATGTTTTTTTAATGATTTGAAAGTTTCAACAATTTAATCAATATTTTAGCGTTCGACAATTTTCCTTCTGCAGTGTATTTGGTATGATAGTAAAAGTGAAGAAAAAAATTATGAATAAGTTTAATATATAATTTCATTGATGAATTTTATGTGTAAAATCACACAGCTCATGAAAAAAAAAACTCTCATTTTCACCTTATCAAACACATCGTTAATATAAAGAATCATACTATTTATAGAAAAAGCTTATGTTTATTATATTTATTGCATGATAACACATCATTTTTTTTTCCAAGTAGAAAATAAACTAACAAACTCTAATTTTAAAAAAATAACAATTTTTTTCGATAAATAGCATAACTCTATACTTTAAATTGTATGAGTAATTGGAAGGAGACACAACTACAACAAAACAAAAAAAACCAAAACATCACCTCAAAGTAACAAAGTGATTCCATAATCTAGAATCTAAGCACAACACTAATGTGTCTGTGATGACAAATAAAGCTCCATATGTTCAAGCATTTAAAACTACACATGACAACAAGTTGCATATTAGAATTTACAGCGCATGTATCTCTCCTCTACTGATTGCATTGCTACCCAACTATCATGAACCCAAAATTCACTTACCAAAAATCACATTTGTATAAACTAATATTTATTATAAATTCTATTTATTACACAAAGTATATATATAAATTTTTCAAAAAAATTTTGGGGGGGGCCATGGCCCCCCATTGTCCTAACTAAGCTCCGCCCCTGATTAAACGTGTTTTGAAAGGTTATGATATGTTTATATTTCAAAACTTGAGGTTTCAAAATACAATTTTAGAATATTCAATTAATGTATTTTTCTATGTTAGAGAAATATGAACAAGAGTATGATCAACTTTACGAATAAATACGTTAAATGATTTCCAAGTTTATGATTATGAGCCCTAGTGTTTGAACAATGATATTAGAGATTTTAAGTATATGAAAAGATATGTTAGCTTAAGAAATAAATTTAGAACTTCAGTTTTATGGTACCAAGAGGTACAGAATTTAGTATGACTCTTAGCAACTGCCAGATATATACTCTATGGGCTTGAAATCGAAATGCCTACAAGTGGTGAACCCCTAGGCTCGATTTTCACAGCCATAGTTATGCTAAAGTCATATTATTAGAGTTATTTAAATCTAGAACTCTCATTGTATTAAGAATTTAGGGGCTCTACTTCACCAGGGACAAAGTACCCACTTTTCAGCTATAGTTTTCTTTTTATCAAACTAGTTTAGTCGGTAAAGATAAGGAACTAGAAAGTTAGTTAATGGCTATTAAGAGATCATTAACTTTGGTACCAAGTTGTCTGTTAAAGGACAATTTTGCCCCCACAGTTACAGAAAACAGGACCTAGTTAGGTGCCTATAGCTTGTTCGACAGGGACTATTACAGTTTCAACAGGAACTCTGATTTGCCAGGGACAGAGTATCACTTAACAACTTTTATTATCATAGATGTATTTATTATATTCAGCATACTGGTTCCCGATACTCTGCCGCACCCTTAATTAAAAAGTATTTCATGTTTGATTATGAGTTAGAAATGACTATTGAAAATTTATAGAATGAAAAATGTTTCCCTAGTTAGCTATATATTAAACTATCAAATAGTTTATGATTGTTGCATGTATATTATTTATTGTATATTCTTGGTTATCCCATGTAGGTGATGGGTGAAAGCTCACTCACTAAGTCTGTTGACTCACCCTTCTTCTTTCCTCTCATAGTTGTAGGTTCAGAGATTATTCAGATTCACAGACACAGCTATCTCCAGTGATGAGTCTTACTTTGTAGTAAGACCTAGAGTAGGACTATGTTAGAGTAGGGTGCTGCAGTAGATGTGCAGGTAGGATCCAACCATGTATTTATTTTCAGACTATGTATTTAATTTCAGAGATTGGAAATATTAGATGTAATTGTAATTCAGATTTTAGAGATTAAAATTATTGAATATTTTTAGTTTATGAAATTGAGTATTATGTATTAATTAGAGAAAATGTTTATACTCCAAGGAGATCATATTTTAATTATTATCTTTATTAATGAATTATGCATATAAAGAGATTGAGCAATCACAAGGCTTACGTGGGGATGGAATTCTTCACGTGTCGGTCACGTTCCCAAGTCGGGTCGTGACACAGGATGTACCTGCTCATCTAGAGATGATATGGAAAAGGGAAAAAGGGATGAGAAATCAATTGAAATCTCAGTAGGGGCATATACGAATATCGTGACATCATAATCATCTCTAGTCTACCTTGGCTTTCTATGAAATCATTAGTATATAATCTCCTGGGTTCAATTTTAGAATTTTGCAATCATTCTTTACCGAGGTAGAGGTGGCTTTTAGCATGGTCTTGACATGAGACGTACATACATGCATGAAAGAACTTTACTAGTATAATTAAAGAGATGCATGCATGGAAAAAGACTTGGCTTATTCATTAAATGTCACAACATGCATAAATGGCTATCCTAATGCAAGGCATTAAATACATCCTAGTTAAGGTCTTTCCTTTGGTCTTATCTATCTTATAACTTTCGTGTTCCTATCCGTTCTTATGGATCTCACTGTTATTTCCTCACGTTTAATCTTGGTTTAGATACTTTAAAAGCTATGAGCTCATGCTTAACCGGTCGTCACTAGTTCCCTAATGCGAACCGACATTGAAACCCTCATGTGCAGTATAAAGAAAGTCAATGCTCAGTTATCAGTAGTCCTCAAAATGATTCAGTGTCGGAACCTTCTTTGTCGGCACAAGTCGACCCTAAATCTTTATGTTTTAATTATGATTTCTTATGCCTTGGTTTTTCCTCTTTTCCTTCTTTCCTCAAAGTCATGTTTTTACTCATAAGCAATGCAAGCATAAGTTTCATCAATAATGAATTCAAAAATATTTTTCTTTAAAATAAGAAAGATTACAACAACACTCAATGGTTAAGCATAAACATTGGTAGCAAATCATCCACTATGTCAAGGTTAAAATGCCACTATATGATAAACCAAAACTTATCCAAACTTCACTTTTTTACTTCCTAACAAAAGAATATTGGCTTAACTAGAGTTTTATTATTCAAGAATTATAAATTCATAAAAGAGAACACAACCTAAACCAATTCTTAATTTCATTTAGGCATTTAATCAAACAAATAACATGTGTAATAAGTAATTTTCGTGCATGAGGTTGCTCCCCTCCTAAAACATCATCAAAAGTCATATTTCTAAATTTTTATGCATTAAAAACAAGGGATTATACACATATATAGATCAAACACTTAATTTTTATGAAAATCCAACCCAAAGAATCACAAAAACATGGTAAAGTGGACCTATTCAACACATAACCGAATTTACATGTTTATGCATATAGCTCCCAAGATTACCTCATTAACATAGATTTACACTTTTGTAAATATTAATTTTGCATCAAACTAACTACCCATCCAACAAATATGCAAAAGTTCAACCCCAAACAACCTTTACTTTCATTTAGGAGTTTTATCAAATACATGACATGCATATTCACTTAATTTTCGTGCATCATATTTCACATATCCAAACACCCCACTTAAAGCTATATTTTCAAGCTCTCATGCAGCAAAAACAAAGGTATACATATATATATATATATATATATATATACACACACACACACACACACATCCAACATTCAAATTTCCTCATAATCCCACCCAAAACTCAACCGAATCAAGATGTAAAATAGCCCATAATTACCAAACCAGGAATACATCATAGGGAGGGGAACCAAAGATTATTCTCCACCAACATTCCAACATTTCAAATACCAATAATAGGATTAATTTCAAACATTTATCAAGAGTCACAACAACCCAAAAATATTCATATCAAATATAAATATTAAAGCTCTAAAGTTTAACAAAAACAAAAGGAGAGACAAAGAAACCCCTATAACAACTTAGAGACTAGATGGAATAAGAGTCTTGAAGCTCCCAAGAGGTGAAGGTAAGCAAGATATCTTCCCCTCCTTAAGGATGTAGCCACGGATTTGAAGGCCACCAAGGATGGGGTTTTGGATTTTTGAAGCTAAGAGGTTGAAGGCTGGTGCTAGATGGAGGGATGTTAGTATGTTTGAAGATTTGGGAGGGTTGGTGGTAGTGATGTAGGAAAGTGGAGTGAAAGAGGAAGTGGATGAAGTAATGGAGAAAGGTTTGTGTATGTTTCTTTTCCTTTTCTTTTTGAGATAAAATATGGAAGGCAAGGAAGAAAGAAAAAAAAATAAGGATGTGTGTTGTGTGTATAGGTGTGTTACCGTAAATGAGATGGAGGATATGGGTTTTGGGTTTTGATTATTTTATTATTTTCATTTTTGTTGTGAGAAAGAGTGGTGTGAATGAGGAAGGTAGTTTGACAATTAGATATATGCAATTGAGGATAGCCTAATGATTTCACACACAATATCACTAAAATGAGTGTGAAATACCCATTAAAATATTATTTTCACACACATCTAATTCCAAATAAAGATTATTTAATTCATCCATTTTGGAGTTTAAATTTTCAAAAGGAAACACATGGTGGGAACCTAATTTTATTGAGATGCTAAATTAATTATGAATGACTAATTATCTATTAACTAACCAAAGTAATTAGTGAATAGAAATTTGGGACGTTACACTGGACAAGGCTGGACATGCCCCGGCATAGTTGCACATGCACCGAACACGCTCCAATTCACTGTAGACACGGCTTGGACATACAGTGGACACGCCAGAATTGGTTTTTTTTTTTTTAAAAAAAATAATTTTAATACCAGCATGAGCCCAAAACCAACTCTAGTTGTCTAGTTGGACCTGTACTGATGTGTTATTTAATTTTGAAAATTCTTCAGTTGATCACAAAAAAAAAAACAAAAGAAGAATTAATTAGATAAAAGAATTATACAAACATGACCAAAAAAATCCAGACAAAAAAAAATCATACAACAAAATAAAATTATATATATATATATATATACACATATATATATGCCGTGTCCATGTCATGTAATTTTTCGAGTTTGGTGTGTCTCCGTGTCCGTGTCGTGTCCCGTGTCCGTGTCAATGCCTGCGCTTCATAGGTTGCTATTGATTTTGATGTTTCACTGGAAACTACAAAAGATATATGCCATGTAATGTTCTATCTTTTCGTGATTATTATCCCCGGTATGCTACTGTTGCTTGTCTCTAGGTACCTTTTGATGTGCTGTTGTTTGTGTTTTTGCCATTGTTTTGGCTATGGGTGATATAGTACAAATTGTTGCTACCTGGATGATGGACTTCACCGGTGTGATGGGGGTTGGTTATGAACCACTAATGGGCTGCTAGTGATGGTCGCGATTGACATGGATCTAAGGATGATTTCACTGTTAGCATCACTTAGGAAGGAAAGGAGAAAAGAGGAAATTAATTACAAAAATATCATTTCAGATTCTCAACTCCGTCTTCATGATTTGTGGTGGGATAATAGTTGACATTTTGATTTTCTAGCAACTCTTCTTCCTAATTATGTGCATAATTGGATTTTCAATCATCATTTGACTATGTTTGCTCAATGTGATACTTGTTGGGTATGGCATGCCTTTTCTTCAGGTATTTATACGACCAACAGTGCTTACAAGTGGCTTTGGGATACTTCAGATGATGTTGAGAATGCTCCTTCCTGGGATTGGATTTGGAGACTAGTAGGGCCTGAGAAATTTTTGTTGTTTATTTGGCTTATTATGTATAATGCTTTGCCAACTAATTCTTATAGAAGGCACTGCCATATCTCTTTCACCAAGGCTTGTCCACGGGGTGGTGCTGCTCATGAAGATATTCTCCACTACTTGCGTGATTGTAGGGAGATAAGACCAATTTGGATAGCCTTTGGTTTTGACTTTAAATCTTCCTTTTTTGCTGATGACTTTCACATTTGGGTGACTCAGCACCTGAAATTCAATTTTAATCTCCTTTTCTTTATTGTGCTTTGGTGGTGTTGGCAGTGGAGGAATAATAGTATTTTTGGTGAGATTACTTGGAACATTTATTATATTATTCAACAAGTTCCTAATGATCATTCCTTGCTTAGCAAACTTCTAACAGGAAACGGTGTAACCAATATAGAGCCCAAGGAGGTGGTTTGATCTAAGCCTAATATGGGCTAAGTGAAACTTAACGTGGATAGGAGTAGATTTAGCACAACCATTTCTGTGGGTTTTAGTGGTCTTTTGCGTGATGAGTATGGGGATTGGATTAGGGGGATTCTGGATGGTTAGGGGACTGTAGTGTTCTCTATGCTTAGCTTACAGGTATGAAGAATGGTCTCCTTTTTGTGTGGAATAAAGGATATCGTAATGTGTAGTGTGAGACTGATTCCAAGCTTGCTGTTCAGCTTGTTTTGTCATCCACTGAGTATCATTTTCACAAGAACGCCATTGCCATTGCACATATTAAGGAGCTACTTGCGAGGGACTGGATAGTTCAGGTTTCTCATGTATGGTGAGAAGGAAATTGTTGGGTGGACACACTGGCCAAGTTGGGTGCCGAGAGTGGCATCGCCTACCAGACTTGGGACGAGCCTCCTCAGAGTTTTTTAACCTACCTAATGGTTGATAGAACCGGTCATGTCTATCTGTGATACTAGGCTTCTTGTTTTTTCTTTGTTGTTTGTTTTCATTCTATACCAAAAAAAATCACCAAAAGCAGCTATTGCCACTCCCAAATGACTATTGTCAATCCCGCTTAATTATCATTTCTTCACTTCCACTAAAATACCTTTCTCCTTTTATGTTAATCATAATGACAATCTCTCTCTCTAGATAATCATAATAACAATCTAATATTAAATAATTATTATTATGAATTATGTTTTTATGTAATTATTGTATTTCAATTAAATATTTATTTTTGTCTTAAACATGCTTAATTGTTTATTTTTACATGCAATTAATGTATTAGACACAATTATTTTAATTTTAAAATTAAATTATTTTTTTTTATATTTCATAATATAATAATTATTTTCATAATAAAATAAGATACTGATTATTTTAAAAAATAATGTTTGGAAGTAAATAACAATAAATGAAAATTAGTTTTATTATCGTTAATGCATGTATCCAATTTTTTGTGTTTAACATTAATATTTTCATAGAAAAAATTTTAATTTTTTTCCTTTGTGATCTAATACTTCTAATTTACTTTTAAAATTTTAAGATTCATTTATTTTTTCCATAGAAATCACTAAATATACATTTTCTAAGAGTAATTGAGAAAATATTTTATTGACTCAAATGAAAACTTCTCACTTGTATGAGAAAAGTTATATTTAGTATATTCAATTGAAAAAAAGAGAATAAGTGAAGGATTAATTTTTCACAAAAAATTAAAAAGTATAGGCACACAAGTAGAAATAATAGAATGTCTTGAGAAGTTCACGAAAAATGTTAAAGTATTTATTTTAATGATATATTAGATATGTACTTCATGCATTATCATATATTAATTTTTCTTTATTATTTTTTAGTCATTGCTTCTTTAAGAAAACTCACTATTATATATACTACTTATATAATTGTTATATTTAGACAGGATTAAAGAATTTAATTTATATTTTAACATAAGAAAATTGTGTTAAATATTATAAATGTATCATATTTTATATGTATCGTATAAATATTAGATATATGTGTCCTATTTTAAATATTCACCTAAAACAAAGCAATGAATTTATGTTTTATATTTTATAATATACTATTCTTTACTTTTATTAACGTTAACTTGCCATTTTTTAATATTTCATTATTTTATTATTTAGATAATTATTATATAATTAAAATTTGAAAAGATAACCCAATATTTTAATCCATGATTGTATTAGTATGTTAGTTGTATATAGAAATGATAAATTGATGAAATTAATGATAAAAAAATTATTTTGAACAATTCAAATGAACTCATAAATTATAATAAGTATTTAATAATATATTAGTATGTTAATTGACAAATAAAAGAAAGGACATTAAAGATAAATTGAAAAAGTGATGTGTAAGTAGGAGTGGCAATAGCCACTCCCTCAATCATCATATCGTGGCAAACTTTAAGAATTTGCCCTAAAGTTGAAACAAAAGTGCAAACACATAGCCTTTTGCCTTAGCTACAAAACATGGCAGTGTTTACTGTGGTGACAAACTCACCTAATGTGGTGCCAAAATATTTGACACCATGGTGGTGACTGATGATACTTAAATTAAAAAAAAAAAAAAAAAGAGAAAGAGAAAGTGACTTGTTCAGCCTCACTTTAATTTCTCTATTCTCTCTCGTCTCCTTTTTTTCATTATTTTTTCACCTTTTTAATCCTACTATACCTGCATTCTGCATCCACCATTTATTCCAGTGCTCGTCTTGAGCCATTTCCAATAATAGTAGCATTTTTAGCTAAAACTTCAAATTTCAAGCCACGTCAAACACTTAACTTTCTTAGATGAACATCCACTTGACATTTACCACACCTTTAAGCTTCTCAATTTTTGTGTTTGCTCCATCAATTTCACTTTTTTTTAAATATCTTTTAAATTGAAAATTATAATAGATTATTTGTTCTAGGCAAGTGAGAAGTGCTTTCCAAATGTTAAGTGTACCCTAACTTTTATTTAAGAATTTAGATATTTTAATTTTTCAAAAAGTATTAAAAATAACTTATAGAAAAGTAGTAAACTATTTATTTAAACAGGATAAAAAGTGAAAAATGTGACTTTTAACTTTCAAAAAGTTAAAATAAAATCATAAGTTATAGTATCAAAATGGACCTAACTCTTATTTTCTCACTTTAAAACCAAAATTACTTAAAAGGAGTTTCATCCTTTGTATACAGTGAGAGCTTGACCAAGAATGGTTTTTCCACAAAGATTGTAAGATGATATTCTTACATTTCTTTCTACCCCATATTAAATGGATAATTATCCCATGAAAAGCGGTATTAAAAAAAAAAATCACTTTACATGAGGTTGAAAGTTTGAAATACATCTATAGGAAAAGGGAACCTAGAGACAGGCAAGATTCAAAATACAAAAGCAAAAGCCCTACTAGACCACTAGAAATACACACACACCCCATTCATTCAAAACAATATTGAATGGAGCAATTGGATGAACACACCAGGGAATTCTAAAAGGCCTATTATCTTTACAGACAAATGATGTTTATCAACACATCTTATTTTGATAAGAAACTCCTCAAAACAAAAATAGAGAGGAAAGAAAACCGTTAAAACTGTCTTTTTGCTCCTCAAAATGTTGGAATGGCTATTCTTCATCTACCAAAAGATGCCACCAATCAAAGTCTCAAGTTTTACAGAAGACAGAGCAGCCCAACTGATACCAACAAAACAAATCATGACATGCTTGTTTCATGGAGCAAATACTAACCGCCGTTCACCAAACAATCTTTCAAGCAATATAAA
The DNA here is from genome assembly GCA_031216105.1 of Dalbergia cultrata. Classification (NCBI taxonomy): domain Eukaryota; kingdom Viridiplantae; phylum Streptophyta; class Magnoliopsida; order Fabales; family Fabaceae; genus Dalbergia; species Dalbergia cultrata. The sequence goes on along the minus strand of CM062353.1, from coordinate 18,519,881 downwards.
TATACGAGCATCAGAGACTAAATTAAACCATTAACTTCCATGTTTTGATTTCCACCCACAAGTGCAACCACTGCAATGAGAAACACGCATGTTTAGGGTGATCCAGAGTATTCATTTCTGGAAATAGGACTCAGTTTAGAAGCCTAGCCTACTGCATCAATTTCCTTTCCATGATCTTCTTCATGAATATTAATTTCGCCTCAACCTTTTCAGCCATATGTCATAGTCCATGGGATATGGCATGCCACACAGGTTGCCAATATATAAGGGGTGCCTCATAATCCTGTTTGACCAATTGGAGTGGTCACAAGAATTGGGGTCCCACACCAGGGTGGTCATAATTTCCACCTGAGCTTGGCCGTTGACACTGACCAGGGTGTATGATCCTACTTGAAGCACTCAGTTGAGATAGATATTTGCTTTCTACTTCATTATTCTAAGTTACTTCAGTTGCTAAAATGCGATATGAGTTCATCATTTTGGGAGAGATTATAACTAGCATAATATAAACACATCAATTCATTGTCCTATTTTGAGTTTGACAATTGCTCCACAAATAAGAATACAAGATATGCTTTTGATAAATATGATAATGCTAGTCAATGGGTGTCAAATACGTGTAATTTTGGGTCTATTATTCCAATATTTTCTATCCTTTCCTTTTTCATTGTGGATGAGAGAATTAGATAAATAGTGTTGCTCTTTCTTTTGGTTCTATACAAGTTTTCTTCTTCATAGGAGAATGAAAAAACAAACAATGTGATCTTTGGTTTTTTTGTTTTATAGAAATTTATATATTGCATTAATGCTTTGTCCAATTACACAAATTCCATTTTCTGTTACCATAAATATTCACCTATATCTTGTGAATGAAATAACATAAAATCAAACTAATAATCTTAAACATTAGTATATATCACATGACAATACATCTTGAGCAGAGTGTACCGAGTGACCTTTAATGCTATGCATAATGTGCTCCATCCTTGAAAACCAATAAGCCATACCATAGGTTCATGATTGGAACTTTGACTCAGTATAGCTTTCTCCAAACACTAAACCAAGTACTTGATCAACTTTACTGCCGACTTTGTGGACTAAATTGGATAAATAAGGTCCTAATCAAACCAATGAAACTTCAATTTAGGGAAACTATAACAAAAATAACATTTGTGTGAATTCTTATCAAGCTAAGTAGACTACTTACTCAAGTGAATAATCTCAACATAGCCTTTGTGTCACAAAATATTAAGTTACATCATTCTAATTTTATAAATAGTAAAGAAAACAATTTCCTTTTAGTTGGACATATTTATCTAGTTAACAATGAGTGATACATCACTATTTCACATCTCACATTTCACAACCATGCCCAAAAATTCATTTATGTGGTTGGAATTTAAAAGCTTAGACTGAGATAGAAAAATGTTACTATGATAGAACTACTGCTATAAAGCCAAGTGGTATTACTAAACTATATATCAATCCTGAGTAGTATTATTTGACCTCACAATGTGTGGGATATCGTGTCAACACACTCGAATCTACCCTTGGATAAAATGTGGGATCCAAACAAGGTGAAGTTGACATCCCATCCAAGGATGGATAAAAGTGTGTCGACATAATGTCATACACATTATAAGTATAAATATAGTTTCTCATCTATCCTAATTACCCGTGGCAGCATCTATAAAACAAAAACTATCCGGTTAGTATTTTTGGCTATGTTTTACTTGTTTTGTACTTGTATGAGTGATATCATCTAAGTTAACAAGTTATTATACTGCAACTATGTTGTAAAGTATTTAGAAAACTAGGATATTTAACCATTGTTCATACTCCATACTCATCAATATTGATATTTAATATATCTTTTTAATAGAGATAAAGAAAATTCTTCTGATTCATTCCTATTGAATCTTCTTTAGCTTGAGTTGTAGCCTCCATTTTATGGTACATTTCAACATCTTCATAGCCTTTTTAGTATTATGTTCTTGATGCATTGAGGATGCTTAGCATTGATGTATCCAAACACCTAGATCTATCTAACTTTGTTGATATGGCAAACCAAAGGAAACCAGAAATTTGCCGCTACAAATTTCCTCCATAAAATTCTATCACTACCCTCGAACAACCTCTTTGTGAAAGAAACTGGGAAGAGAATCAGTTACCCTTATTTGATCATTAGTGACTTTAAGATAACTTAATTGATTGCCTCACCAAAAACCTGAGATGTGTAAAATATGAGGGAAAGAATGTCAAAGAGGTTGCTTGTACATGCAATAACAATAATAATTAAATTTACCTTGAATTGCTGCTCGTCAAGAGACAAAGTTTCTTTTTGCTGCCCTTCCTTTCATTTCCTCAATCCCAACCAAACTAAAAGGGCCTGAAGTACAAATGCCAACAAAAAAAGCCATGCTTTAGAATTGATATTTTAGGCGACTACTTCATTTGAAAATTTGAAATATTACAAAAGAATCTTCCCATACTTCAATTAGTTGATGCCAAATAGATATCTTCCACTTAAATGACATATTGGTGCTAAATATATTAGACCTGTATTTCAGTTCTACTTCATAAAATTGAAAAGATACCTTTGATTCATGAAACATGTGTTCTGCATACTTAACTCTACCTTCTAAGCATTGCATCATGCAGCTAAGGTTTTAAAAGTTAAGAAAATGAGAGACACACTTGTTATCCATACCTTCGACAAAGATAGATAATTTTTCTCCTTTTTGTGATGATAGAAAAAATTCATTGAAGAATAAGTACAAACAGATAAATAAGATATCAACCTTCAACAACCCCATAAAAGAAGAAGAATCACAAAGATTTCATGAAATCAACCAAAAAGTCCTTAACTAAGGCATGATGGAATTTGGGAAAAAGAGGACAAATTTCAGCAATGAGAAGAGAATAAGCATAAGTAATACAAGAAAGAAATAGAGGAAGAATTAATGAAACTGGCTAGCGTGAATGAGTGTAAAATGACACCTTGTTAGCTCAAAATAAAAAAGAGCCTGGAAAAAAACAATTAAGCTTAGCAAGCTTCTCATGTTCAATATATATTGTAAAGTTGAAAATACTGTAATGACATTATAATATTATATCACTATATCAAAGAAATCAAATTCATCACATGCTTAGCCACAAGAACATTTGAGACAAAGTAGATATATATACAACTATCATATCATCAGTGTACTGTTGCACTCAGTTTGAGTTGGCTGATATTTTTTTATAGCTTCAAATAAACAAGCTAAAATATTAAATAGAGGAATAAGGTTTAATTTCAACTATCTTGATTATCATGAGCTAAATATAAGCCTGTGAACAAACTTCAATCTTAGACTTCACCACCACACCACACAAATTTTAGTTGCCAATGATAAAATCCAATTTAATAGCTTTAAATATAAGCTAAAGAATAACTGACTTGAAAGAAAGAAAAAAAAAAACTGTCAAATGCCCTTTTGTAATTGCCATTAAAACATCAAATGGCTCAAGGACTTTTCTGTCTCCATGCTTTGGTGCCTTTCAACAAAGTTGAGGCCAATGATCTTTCTCACTTATCTGATTTGGGAAAAAAGAACACACACACTTTGGTGCTATAAAAATTTCCTCCATGAAAAGTTGGTATCAAAAGCCTCAAATAACTATTGATCACTACCACTTAATTCGATTCTCTCAAATAACGAGCACTTGCTAATTAACTTTTGGATGGAAGAATGTAGCTGAGACAACATGCATGCCCAATAAAAAAAAGTAGGAAATGTTGAATTAATGACTTGATTTTAACAATTCAACAATTGTGACTACAACCACCTTCTAGATTTTGGTTAAAATCTTCAAACATGGTTGGCCAACAACATTCAACTATGGTGGCTAACAACCTTCACACATGGTAGGTGGCCAACAACCTTCAACTATGGTGTGCCAACAACCTCAAATTAGGTGGCTATCAAGCTCTATAAATAGAGCTTGGTTCTTCAAGCTCACAACACACCAACACCAACAAGAATCCATTCCTCTCCTCCTCCTTTCTAAGCATTTAGAGATTCATTTGTTTACTTTGTTTTCTCTCTATATTGTGAGTTGAGAGTTGAGAGCATACACCAGTGAGACAAATACTGTAAGGCATTCTGGGTGTATTTGGGATTTGGGTTGAGTGGAGTGTAAACACTTTTGTATCTCCATCATATTTCTATAGTGAAATATTTGATTGTCGTCTTTGCCCGTGGACGTAGGCTTTAAGCCGAACCACGTAAATTCCTGGTGTCATTTACCATTACACTTCCGCGTATTTATTTTGCGCTACTTTGTTTGTGTCTTTGGGCCCACCATATTACAACAAACTGGTATCAGAGCTCTTATAGAGTTCTGGGCTAATTTGTTCAAAATGTCTACTGCAAAATTTGATATTCAGCAGTTTGATGGGCGCATTAATTTTGGCATGTGGAAGGTCCGTATGATGGCTGTTCTTGTACAGCAAGGTGTAAAAGCAGCACTTTCTGATAAGGAAAAGAGGCCTGAGACAATGAAGGAATCTGAATGGGAAGATGCCGATCAAAAGGCTCTTTCTATTATTCAGTTATGCATTACAGACGATGTGCTGCAGGAAGTCCTTTCGGAGAATACAAATAAATCAGTGGACCAAGTTGGAGTCATTATATATGACTAAGACGGTGGCTAACCGTCTCGGTGTGTTGCAACGTCTGTACATGCTTCGTATGGCAGAAGGGACATCAATCAGTTCTCACATAGTCGAAGTTCACGTCACTCGTCACAGATCTAAAAAATATGGACGAGACATTTTCAAGTGAGCAACAAGCAATAATGTTGCTTTGTTCCTTACCTCCTTCCTACAAGCACTTTCGTGAAACGCTCATATATGGTCGCGAAAGCCTCAAAATTGATGAGGTTAAATCCGCACTTTTAAGTCGTGACAAAATGGAGTATGATGCCGGCAATCGTAATGATATCAGATCCGCTTATTTGCTAGAGGAAGGTCAAAGGAGATCGGATCGAGTAGTAGCAGAGGAAAGTCTAGATCTAAGTCTAGACATCGTAAAGGCAGGTGCCGATATTGCAAGAAGGAAGGGCACTGGAGAGCAGAATATCCGAAGCTCAAAGACAAGAAGGACAAAGATTCAACTGATGCAGCAAGTGTTGCTGAAGGTACAGATAATGTTCTCGCAGTATCAACTAGTTCAATTGGTGATACTTGGATACTTGATTCTGGATGCTCTTATCACATGTGTCAGAACCGGGATTGGTTTACAACTTTTCGGTCAATAGATGGTGGTGTTGTCCTTATGGGAAATGATATGCCCTGTAAGGTTATTGGCATTGGAACAGTCCAAATCAAGATGCATGATGGAGTTGTGAGAACTCTGACTGAGGTTCGGTACATACCAGACTTGAAGAAAAATCTTATATCCTTGGGCGTCTTCGATTCTCAAGGTTATAAGTATTCTGGTGAAGGTGGAGTTTTAAAAATCTCCAAAGGTGCTCTTATTGTGATTAAAGGCAAGCTGGTCAACGGCCTTTATCTACTTCAAGGAAGTACAGTTGTTGGTGCTGCCTCAGTATCATCCTCATTTGATTCTGATTCAGATACTACTCGTTTGTGGCATATGCGTCTTGGGCATATGAGTGAAACTGGAATGTCAATTTTGAGCAAGCGCGGCTTGCTTGGTGATCAGAAAATTGGGAAGCTTGACTTTTGTGAACACTGTGTCTATGGAAAACAGACCAGAGTCAAGTTCAGCACTGCTATTCACAGGACTAAGGGCACAGTGGATTACATCCACTCTGACTTGTGGGGCCCTGCGCCTGTTCCTTCAAAAGGTGGTGCCAGATACCTATTGACATTCATTGATGATTTCTCAAGGAAGGTATGGGTTTATTTTCTGAAACACAAGAATGATGTATTCCATACTTTCAAGAAATGGAAAGCGCTTATTGAAAACCAAACTGGCAAGAAAATCAAGCGCCTCCGAACAGATAATGGTTTGGAGTTCTGTGAAGGTCAATTCAATGAGTTTTGTGAAAATGAAGGCATAGTACGTCATCGTACTGTGCGAAAGACTCCGCAACAAAATGGAGTAGCTGAACGTATGAACAGAACTCTTTTGGAGAGGGCTCGCTGTATGCTCTCTAATGCTGGTTTGTCAAAAGAATTTTGGGCTGAAGCTGTCAATATGGCTTGCTATTTGGTGAATCGGTCTCCATCAACTGCGATCGATTTGAAGACTCCTATTGAGGTATGGTCTGGTGCTCCTGCTGATTATTCAAATTTGAGAATTTTCGGTTGTCCTGCATATGCTCATATTGATGATGGAAAGCTTGAGCGAAGGGCATTAAAATGCATATTTCTCGGATATCAAACTGGGGTCAAAGGTTATAGATTATGGTGCATTGAACCTAAGACATCCAAATTCATAATCAGCAGAGATGTAAAGTTCAATGAATCATCCATGTTTCATCCCAAAAAGGAGGTTGGCGATGCAGTAAAAGACCAAGATGCTAGCAAGCAGGTGGAGTTTGAAGTTGAACCACCAAAGCAGATAGAAGAAGATGTCTCTGATCAGCCCATTCAAGAAGAAGAAGATATTGATGATGTCGCAGATGTACGACAACAGTTGTAGCATTACAGTCTTACAAGAGACAGAGAAAAGAGGCAAATAAAACCACCACAAAGGTATGGTCATGCAAACATAGTCTCTTTTGCATTATCAGTGGCAGAGGATATGGAATCAGAAGATCCTACCACATACCATGAGGCTATCTCGAGTGAAGAGTCTGCACAATGGATTGCTGCAATGAGTGAAGAGATGGAGTCTCTTCATAAGAACCAGACATGGGAGTTGGTGAAACCACCTAAAGGACATAAAGTCGCTGGTCGCAAATGGATTTTCAAGAAGAAGGAAGGATCCCCTGGAGTTGAGCCGGCTAGGTACAAAGCACGTTTAGTTGCAAAAGGTTTTAGCCAAAGGGAAGGAATAGACTTTAATGAAGTATTCTCTCCTGTAGTAAGACATAGCTCCATTCGAGTGTTGCTCGCAATGGTTGCACTGTTTGACTTAGAACTTGAACAGCTCGATGTCAAGATAGCTTTTCTTCATGGTGAGCTTGAAGAACAGATCTATATGCAGCAGCCTGAAGGTTTCATTGCTCAAGGCAAGGAGGACCATGTTTGTCTCCTCAAAAAGTCATTATATGGCTTAAAGCAATCTCCTCGCCAGTGGTATAAGAGATTCGACACTTTTATGTTAAGTCAAGGTTACTCAAGGAGTGACTATGACTGTTGTGTTTACCACAAGAAGCTCTCAGATGGTTCGTTTATCTATTTGTTGCTCTACGTTGATGACATGCTCATTGTCGCTAAGAGTATGTCTGAGATCAAGAAGCTGAAAGAGCAACTCAGTGGTGAATTTAAAATGAAAGACTTGGGTGCAGCTAAGAAGATTTTGGGCATGGAAATTCATAGGGATCGGCGTGCTGGCAAATTATATTTGTCACAGAAGAAGTATATTGAAAAAGTACTTCAGCTTTGGAATGCAAGATGCAAAGCCTGTGAGTACTCAGCTGGCGACTCATTTCAGATTATCAGCCGCACATTCACCACAGTTCGCTGAAGATGAGGAACATATGTCACACGTTCCTTATGCTAGTGCAGTTGGAAGTATCATGTATGCTATGGTATGTACTCGACTAGACATTTCACATGCCGTTAGTGTTGTTAGCAGATATATGGGGCATCCTGGCAAGATGCATTGGCAGGCAGTGAAATGGATACTTCGATATCTTCTAGGTACTGCAGATGTTGGCTTAGTATATGACAGGAGTTCTAACACTGCTGGTAGTGTTATTGGTTATGTTGACTCAGATTATGCTGGAGATGTTGACAAAAGGAGATCTCTGACAGGATACGTCTTCACGCTTTCAGGTAGTGCAATTAGTTGGAAAGCAACTTTACAGTCTACTATTGCACTATCCACCACAGGTTTAATACATGGCAAAAGCAGAGTGTGAAGGAAGCCATTTGGCTTAGGAGTTTGGTAGGCAATTTGGGTTTGGAACAAGATGTTACAACTGTTTATTGTGATAGCCAAAGTGCTATACATTTGACCAAAAATCAAATGTATCATGAGAGAACCAAACATATAGATGTCAGATATCACTTCATTCGGGAAATAATTTCTCAAGGTGCTATTGTTGTGAAGAAGATTAGTACCTCAGACAATCCAAATTGATATGTTGACAAAGTCAATCACTGTTGCTAAGTTCAAGCATTGCTTGGACTTAGTTGGCATTCACAATATGTGAGTTTTGCCCTTATGGGCATTTTGGAAAAGGCGACTTTAGAAACTTGATGAAAATCAAGTCAAGGTGGAGATTGTTGAATTAATGACTTGATTTTAACAATTCAACAATTGTGACTACAACCACCTTCTAGATTTTGGTTAAAATCTTCAAACATGGTTGGCCAACAACCTTCAACTATGGTGGCTAACAACCTTCACACATGGTAGGTGGCCAACAACCTTCAACTATGGTGTGCCAACAACCTCAAATTAGGTGGCTATCAAGCTCTATAAATAGAGCTTGGTTCTTCAAGCTCACAACACACCAACACCAATAAGAATCCATTCCTCTCCTCCTCCTTTCTAAGCATTTAGAGATTCATTTGTTTACTTTGTTTTCTCTCTATATTGTGAGTTGAGAGTTGAGAGCATACACCAGTGAGACAAAATCTTTGTAAGGCATTCTGGGTGTATTTGGGATTTGGGTTGAGTGGAGTGTAAACACTTTTGTATCTCCATCATATTTCTATAGTGAAATATTTGATTGTCGTCTTTGCCCGTGGACGTAGGCTTTAAGCCGAACCACGTAAATTCCTGGTGTCATTTACCATTACACTTCCGCGTATTTATTTTGCGCTACTTTGTTTGTGTCTTTGGGCCCACCATATTACAACAGGAAATATATCATGTAATGCTCATAAAATAGAGACAATACAATCGGCCCTTGATGAAAGAAATTGATTCAATCAAAAGTTTGAGCATGCCAACAAGAATCGGTAAAAATTATTTTGATGATCAATTACTGCAAATATGACATTCAATAAAAAGGATAAACAAAGAGCACTGGGAATTTAAGAGAATTAATGATAGGCAGGTGTTAGTGATGAGTGTGCAATGCTCAAATTCAAAGAGGAAAAAAAGAAACTCTCATTACCTCTGCTTCATAATAATTGATGTCATCGACTCTCTTGTATAACTTCATTCACGTCTTCCTGTTCATTGAATTCTTTGCCTCCCACAAAGAATTTCCTTAGTCGTCGTGTGTATAGGGTTCCAGAACAGAAAGTCTTCATCTCAGGGCATCCTTCAATAGTTATAAACTCACACGATGGCAGCTCAAAATGGAAAGAGCTTGGGCAGAAACAATTAAGCTTGGGTAGCGTTAAAAGACAGATTTGAAACAAACGTGGGAATATGATCTTGGCCTCTTTTGGTATCGAATCATTAGTACTGTTGTCTGGGATGATCTCTTCCATCTTGTTGCATTTGCTCACTACAAGATATTTCAGATTTGGAAGGCTTCTGGCTACGGAAGCATCAGGAAACACAAATTTCAAATCATGGCATTCCTTGATGTTTAGGTGTTGCAAATTCTGAAAGCCGGATATCGAGGCAGGATTTCCCCAAATGTGCTTTAGTTTCGGCAGTGAACGCAATTCCAACAGCCACAATTCCATCCCTTCATAGTCATTTGGTTCGAATATCTCTTCGAGGCACCCACACTCTTGTACATAGAGTTGTCTCAAATATTGGAATAAGTGCATCATGTTGGATGGGACACAGCTCAATAGCTTGTGGCAGCTCTCAAGTTCAAGCTTTGTTTGTCTTGTGATGTAGGCCAATAGGTGTTGATACTGATGTTGCTCAATACATCTAAACGTCTCTAGTTTTTGCAACTCCACCTGCACGTGCACATCACCAACATCAACATGCATGCCCATCTAAATTCAGAGTCAATTGCTAACCTTTACACATTCACATTCACGTGCATGTTAGCAAAATCCACATTTTTTTAATTGGATATAAAACTGATTCCCTATTTTGATTAGTAAACTTATAGTTGTAGATAAATATGTAATTATAACTTTGTCTTCCTTCACCTAATTAATATTTCATCTTTACAATTTCTCATCATTTGAATAATACTTTTTTATTGCTCTCTCCAAAATATTATATAAGTGATTTTGAAAGTTCATGTGATTTGAAATTTAATGTTATATTATTATATATTAGATAAAAATGTTTAATTTTTTTAAAAAAGTAATATTAGTTTGGTAAAATAATTTTTTTAAAAGAATTACATCTTTACTCAAATAAACCATGCTTTATGTATAATTTAATGGATAATTATTAAAAAGTTATCGTTATAATGAATAAAAAATTTGGAAGATCGATACACGACATTAAAAAATAGAAATTGACAAAAAAAAAATTACACAAATCAATTGATGCGTTATTACGGTATTTATGGTCAGAAACGATTAATAAAAATATATTCTTAAGTTTCAGTACAATTATTATTGAATTAATCAATATATAATAATCTACATCGTTTGGTTTCAAATATATCATAATCTACGTTAATATTTATTTTTTAATAATAATATAATTTAAATTTCTTAATATATGATTAACCAGATATTAATTGGGTGATGAAAGAAGTCAAACGAGGAGTAAATGACAATGACATCAAATTTTAAAACCACCCAAAATTATAATTTTTTTAAAAAAAAATCTAAAAGGAGTATGTTTTTGGCCTGAAGAGAAATGTGTGTCTTGCTAACCTCTGCATAACACATTTCCCTATATATATATATATATATATATATATATATATATATATATATACCCCTCTAATCACCACTTTTCACCTCTTAATTAAAATTAAAAGCAAATTATTTGTGCTAAAAAATAAAGTTGGGAAGAAGATCGTCACTGAGGCAAGTTGCAACTTACCTCACTGCTTTTTGTGAGCCTTTCAGCCTAGTTCATTTGGTTTTGTATCAAAGCAAAACCAATATTGGTGTTTTAATTAAGTACATTTGTTCTATTTGAAGTAAATTCACCATCAATAACCAACAACAAGTGATTTATTATAATAGTGAGAGGAATAAATCTGAGTTGTATAATCATATATAGATGGTATGATTGAGAATTATTAATAATAATTAATGATCAACTAGATTTAATTCTCTCACAATAAATCACCATATCATTTGAGTGAAAGGTGTTAATTATTGTGAGAGTGAAATGAACAAAACTGAATCATTAGATCTTACATAAATAATTAATACTAAGATATAAAATTATGTAATATTTATAAATGATTATGTGATTATCAATTATTATTAATAACTTTTAATTTTGACTATTCATGTATGATTATACGGCCTAAATTTATTCCTATCACTCATAATAAATTACTACTCTCACTTGGGTCATTTCCTATATCTTAATATAATATAATATAAAAATGAAAAATAATTAACTACAAGTAATTTTGATAAAATTTAGATTAGTTTACTTGATTTTAATAAAAATATAAAATCAGACAATATTATTGAACAAACTGGTATAATTTTTCAATAAAAAATATATTGCTTTAATAAAAAAATTCACCTTTACATTGTTTAGAGATGAATTCTAATGCACAGGATAATATAGTGCACTATTCAATCAAATGCTTTTATTTAAAAGACTTTTATGATAAATGAAATGACGAGTCAAACACTTTTATTAATATAATAATACATGTTAAATGTTTACGTAATTTTTTATACACTAATAGTGTATGAAAATCAAATATTATTTCTTAACAGGTAATCTGTAGCCATAAACAATTATTTGCTGGAATTGTAATTTGGCATTGAGATGCAAGCCATTGGTAAAATTATTACCTCTATATTTACCTATAGCAATATTCTATATTGATTAATACTTTCTTTATCATTAATTATTTTATGTTTAGTTTAATATATTGAATTTATTCAACGATGTATTAATTGTCAATTTTATATTTTTTCAAGTTTATAGATAAACTTATATTTTTCCAGAATTCACATGGTAAAATTATATTTTTAGAATTTATAATTAATTTATTCATGGTAGATGATTAGTTTGTTGCATCGCAAACAAACTCAAGATAGTTTTTAAAAGTTTATAGTGTTTTTGCTTTTAGAGATATTGTGCTAAATGGCACTTTTTGCTTATGATAATGATTGAAATAAGAGATAATTTGTTTGCTGTATCACCAGGAAACTTAAGTTGATTTTTAAAACAGTATAATATCTCAGTTTGATTGTTTAAATGCTTTACAAAACACTCATTTTAAAATGAGTTTAATTTTAATATATTATAAGTATAAAATTTTTGGGTAAATAACACTAAATGTTGTTAAAGTTTAGAGTTATTGCACTTCACCCAATTCTTTTATAAATATGACACTTCATCCTATTTTTATTATTAAATTCATATTTTCTTTAATATATATAATACAAATTATAAAATAAATCTAAAAATTTATTATTTGATGAAATACTACAACTCAAATTTTAAAAACATAACTTCGGAGTTTAAAAAATAAAATTATATTTTTTAAATTTTTCTTTCAAAGTATATAAGACAACTTTAATAATAATATTGAGTGAGATTTATAGTTAGATGAATAGTATATTTTATACAATAAGTTAATATTTAATATCAAAATTTTAGCTTATATCTATTTAATAGTTATGTTTATCAATGTTTTGATTAGCACAAATGTTTTAATAAAATAACAAGCTTAATCTTCTAACAATGACTCTCCGCACTTTTGCTACAATTAAAATTTATTTGTGTAATTTGTGTTTGAAAAGCAATTAATTCTATAAATTCTTCATTTATTATTTCAGGTTGAAAAAATCCTAATGCAATTTTAGGTTGTGAATATTAGAACTCGTAATATTGCAAATAAAATTTGCTAAAAATAACATCTTATTTGATATTAAAACATTAACTTATGGTATAAGATAATATTTATTTAATTATAAATCATACTCAATATTACTAAAGTAACGAAAGAAAATGGTTAAAAACATGATTTTATTTTTTGAACTTTGATATAGTCACTAAACACCCTTGATATAAAGTTATTAACTTTTTTCTTTCAAAGCATATAAAATTATCAAATATTAACTTATTGTATGAAATAATATTCATTCAATTATAAATTTTACTCAATATTATTATTAAAGTAATCTTATATACTTTAAAAAAATTAAAAACATGATTTTATTTTTTAAATTTTGAAATTATTATATTTTTAAAATTTGAAGCTGTATTATTATATCAAATAATAAATTTTTAGATTTATTTTATATTTTTATTATTTGTATTAAGCAAAAGATGAGTTTACCGAATTAGAAAAAAAAGAAGAAGAGAGTTTAATAATAGAAGTAGGACTTAGTGTCATATTTGTAGAAGAATAGAGTGGAATACAATTCTAAACCTCAAAGATCTTTAGTATTATTTACCTAAAATTTTGTTTACATTTTCAACTAATTTCATTTTACCATATCAGCAAATATGATTAATTCTCTTTCCCACTACTTTAAAGGTCTTGTAAATAGAATGATTTAATTGAATGATAATAAAAAAAATATATTTTACATATTCAATACATACAAATTAAATCATTTTAAAAATGTTTTAGTTTGTACTATTAAATACCAAAAGTCTCACATAAAAATTCTTGAATTCAGTACACAATTTTACAACTTTTCAATTCTCTTTAACATACTATTTAATGGTATTAAGAAATCGTGAAATATTTCGATGTAAATTTTAGTTTTATAATAATCAGAATAACATATTTTGAATACAAAAACAAAATGACATATGCATTGTTTTAAAGAAAAAAGTTAACTATCTCATATGCGTACCTTGTATTTCTCTAAATTTTGAATACAGTGTATTGTCAAATTAATGTCTTCCTTTGTGCGCACCGTGTGCACCGTACCCAGTGATGAATGATGTACTTGAAACAATTTTGGTGTGGTTACAGTTACAGTTACATTTGCATTGGGAAAGGTTGCGACTTGTGTGCGGTCTTCAACACAATCAGATGATGAGAGCATCAGCTCATAGTCATATGCTCCTCCACAAAAACACTTGACCCTAGGCACATCTATCAACACCAACAAGTCTAACTGTGGAAGTGAGATATGAAGCTGTTGCTTGTTATTGATTTCCTTGTCCTCTTCCTCTTCATCGCATAATGGGATATCATACCCATAATATCTTGAACACACGCATTCCAGCTTCGGCAACATATAAAGATCCATTGTCTCCAATTTGGGAAATAAAATCTCGACCTTACTGCCTCCATCATCCATATTCTCATCTCCCATTGTAACTATCTCCTCCATTATCTCACAATCTCTAACAAATAAATGTTTAAGCTGAACAAGGCTTCTAGCCATGGAATGAGAGAGCAGACTCTTCAAACTATGGCATCCTTCAATGTCAATTGATGCTAACTTGTTAAAGCTATTGACCCTCATGATATTGGATCCCCAAATGTGGCTTAGTCTTGGCAAGTTACTCGACCTTAGTCTTGTTAAAGCCATCTCATAAGATGCAATTGCATTTCCTTTCTTTGCATCCATTCCTCCTCCTGATGCAAAAATCTCTGCTAGTGAATCACATTGCTCTATCTCGAGTTTCCTCACATGTTGAAGCATGTGTATCTCAATGAAGGGACCAAGGCTGACAAGCTTGGGACATCCCCTGAGATTCATTTGCTCGATCTTTCTGTCCTCTCCATCCCAAATAATATCATAGTTATTATCCCCCATACAAAAACATTCCAGTTCGGGCAAATTGGAAAGCTTCAACATCTTCAATTTGGGAAATATAGTCTCAACTTTAATGCCTCTGTCTCGATTCTCATATTCCTTTGTTACTATCCCTTCCATCATCCCACAGTTTTCAATACATAATTCTTTGAGTTGCACAAGGCTTTTGGCCATGGAATGGGACATCAAACTCTTTAAACTATGGCAATTTTCAATGATAATTGATTCTAGCTTGTTAAAGCTCACGAGCCTTGTAATATTGCGTCCCCAAATATGCCTTAGTTGTGGTAACTTTTTTAATTCCATGCTTTGCAGATCATAAGTGATCACGTCCCTTTCTTTCACTTCCGCTCCTCCTTTGGATTCGAACACCTCAATTAGTGAATTACATTCTGCTACTTTGAGTTTCCTCACATTTTGAAGCATGTCTATCTCATTGAATGGAACAATCATCGACACCTCATGACACTCATTGTAGCTCAGCTTCTTTGATCCTTCTGATGCCACCTGCCAAATGGTCATTAATCAGTCTCATGAAACTATTTTCTTTTACTTCAAAACTGACTAATTTAGAGATAAAATTAAGCTATTCAGAATATTTTAATTGCTGAAATGTAGTCGAAAATGCAATTGAATCATTAACGAAATATAAAAATCAATGAAATTATGCTCGAACATATCATTGTATGATTATAATTGTTAAATGTAAAATAGTAGAAGCAAATTAAGCTCTAAATATGAAATTATAACATAACATGAAAGTTTTATCATATATAGCTGGGGTTTTAAGATAAAACTTACAAAGGCTTTAAATCCTTTTATAACATAATTGAAGTCTTTCTTATGTGGTCCTATATCCATCTCAAAATCCTCGAGCTTAGATATTTTCAGAGACCCTTGGGAAAACATTTCCATATTAGAGCAACCTTTTATTTCCACTTTTTGCAATGATGGGAACTCAAAATCATGGAAACCTTGGCTAAAGGCCTTGAGATTGGAAAGGTCTTGAAGAAGTAGATGCAGCAATTTAGGACACGTAATTTTATTTGTAGTTGCTTCTATTTCTTCTTGGAACACAATTTCTTCTACATTTTTGCAATCTTGTAAGTGTAGCTCCTCAAGACACTTAAGACTTTTGAAGGATGACAGAGAGAACAAGATGCAGATTTTGTTACAGCCTTTTAGGAGCAAAGATCTTAAGCTTGGAAACAAGAACACATCTATAAATGGGTCAAGTTTTATTTGTCTTTGATCTCCCTCACATGCACCCTGCAACATTTAGAGAATCATTTTCCATACGTAGCAATTGGTTATTTAACTATCAACGTATTCCATGTTACATATATTTCATCATGTGATTAAAATAAGAAAAATAATAGTTGTTGAAGATTTCTTTAGATGTAATTGATATAGTGAATCTCCATGTATACAACAATTTTCCATGAAAAAAATGAAAGCACCAATTATTATAAAAATGTCTAGCGAATTAATATATTTTTTTGTATAACTTTTTATCACTTTAGGATGTGTTTAATCAATGAGTAAAAATTGGGGTTACATGAATTAGTTTTTTATCCTCATTTATGCAATTTTTACTTTCAATGTTACCCTCAAACCAAACGCACCCTAATAGTCAACTTTTAATCTATATTTGTGAATGAAAATCAAATTAACTCACAACAAATAAAATAAAATAAACCTCACAAAGAAGAAAAAAGAAATTAAAAGTTATAACACTGACAAATAATTTAGTTACCCACCATGTCATCATGTCCATCCAAGGATGTATCGGTTGCAAAATAGAAAAACCTCTCAAAATTTGGTAGGTTCTTCAAGTCAAGAGTCTGTAGTTCAGCAAAATAGTTCATCATCTCCATTTCTTTTTCTCTTTTAGCCATAATGAACTCTAACTTGTCAGTGTCTTCAATTTTAATGGTTTTGAGATAGGAGCGATTGTAATTTTCCTTGAGCAAATACAATAGATCCAGCCCATCGCAATGTCTTACACAAATATCTTCTAGGATAGGCGTATGGTATATTCCTATACCACTCTTCATTTTGAAAATGGCAGATATTTGTTCCTGTGATACCATTGTTGTCTGCAAATGGAAAAGCTTATTAATAACATCAGAATCAACTTTCTAATATTAAGGAGAATAATTTAGTAAATTATCAATTATGGTAAATTCGAAGCTAGAAGTATATTAAATTATTAATTTGATTCATTAATTGCTTCCTTTTTAAGTATGCATGTTCTTTAAAAATTAATTTTGCACCATGTATTTTTCACGTTGAATTTATTTGAAATTCAAATTAAAACGAAAGAGAGCAGCTGCATATATAACACACTAAGTAAGAAAACGTATATCGTATAATGGTAAAAAATTGATACCTTAGTACTTGTCTTGTTTGAGGTCGCTTGATGAGTAAATTTGGATAGCAATGGTGTACATCCAAAGAGCCGATTAAAAGACCATGATTGATGAGTATGATGAGCGTTTGAATAAGATGTGACACCTGCATTGTCTCGTATTGCCATAAGCATCTGATTTTGAGACAAAGGTGTCTTCAACATTGGACAATGATCAATGTCCAATTTTCTCAAGGATGGCCATTCAAGGTCACAACAATCTGCAGAGATGCTCTCAAGCTTTGGGAGATCAAAAAGTGACAAAGAATGTAATCTGTTGAAAATTATAGTTCTCACATTCTCTTTGTCATCATGTTCCTTCTCTTTGCAATCTTTGCTCCCAACCACTAGATTTGTCATTAGTTCGCATGATTTAATCTCTAATTTCTCAATCTGTAGGGTTATTTTACCAATCTCATAATTAAATATATGAGTTAAAGAGCCACAGTCGGAGATTGTTAGAGCTCTCAAATTTTGAAATTTTTGCAAGTCAAATACCATCTTCAAATAATTGCATTTTTGTAGCAAGATTGTCTCTAATTGCGGAAACTGTTGCATTCAAAAAAATCATAAATAAATAAATAAAGAGGTTGCACATTCATTAAATCTGCAGTTAGCTCTACTAAATGTAAACCAAATATTTATTATCTATTAGCAAGTTGAAGTCAAAGTACCACTTAACGGGGAACAAAATCTAGCAAAATTATTCAAAATACTAATAGTTTAAATTAAAATGAGTTTTGTACTTTTGTCTTACTTGCAAGGTCTTGTCGGTTCTTGATGGTGATGAGTGATGACGATATCAAAGGGGACTGAATTGGCTTTTTTTGGTGCAAATTATGTGCTGTCTACTGCTTTTGACGTCATTGGTGTTGGTTCCTATGTATGAAATGCGCAATGATACTATATGCTTGGGTTTCTGATAAGGGTTTTTGTTGTGGTGGCATCAGTTTGTATTATGATGTAATTGGGTGGCAAAATATTTATAGGGATCCTGGTTTGTGTGTAGGTGGTTATTTATTTTCCTTGTAGTGTTTGTGCTCCACTATCCTTGTATAGTGTCGAGCTTCTCAATAAATTATCGAAAAAAATAACATAAAAATGTGCATGCGGAGTCTTATATTATGTTGAAAACCTTTTTCTGACAATTGAAAACAATCAGGCTCAACACACTCCATACAAGAAAAGGAGCAAGGAAAGTACACAAAAGATATGGACAAGACAACATCTAAGGGATCCTAAGCTATTAAAAATAAGAAACATAATGACTCTATCTGCAGTACATCAGATGAGCCAGTATAAAAAAAGTACAAATAGTGAATAAAGTTATAAATTGTATTAGATTGTTCCCTTGGATCCCTTAAATTTCATATTTAAAAATGCAGAAAAGGAAAATGTTTTGGTAATAATAAAAAGTATATTATATAAAACGAAATAAGATTATGTGACAATATCTTTCACATAAAAATCTCAAACTTATATGAATGTATATACAAACAAATGATAGGTTGATAAATAGTAATTAATTTAGTATATAAATTTGGCAATTCACAATATTGTTTTTAAAAAAAGTTTGAACCGTGAGATTGTCTAAAAATAATTTTAACAAAAATAATCAACTTACGTGAGGCATTGAATGATGAGACTTGTCCAAATCACTGGCTTTGTCGAAGCATATCAACCTTGGGAGCTCTATCAACTCCAACTTCGTTAAATTTGAGCAACCAATCGTTAATTTATGGGCTTCACCATCGTCTATGAGGTACTCAAGATTGGAACATTTCCTTATCTTCAGATATTTCAAACATGAAAGTCCATCACCTTGTTCTAATCCGCAAACAATATTTTTCAAATTCTTCACTTTCTCAATTATGAGACTCTCACATCTCTTAACCAAATGCTTGAGTGCCGTACTATACTTAACAGAGTTGTAATCTATAGCTCTCAAGTGCAATACATTTGACTCCATATATCCGTGTCTAGCATAATCATCATAAGGCACCACAAAGACCCAAAATCTTGGCACGTTTTCAAAGATCAAATCCTTGAGGAATGACTCAATCTTCCTTACTGTAATCTCAATAACCCCCAATTGATGAGAGGATATAGCTTTTAACTCAATGAGAAAGTCATTGTTTTGTATCCAAGGGAAATTGTTTATCCTAAGATAAAGTTCTTCTAAGTGAGGTAGTCTTGTCAAGACAGTAGAAGAAAATTTGTAAAGCTCATCACATCCAGTCAAATCCAACAATCTTAATGAACTTAAGTCCCCAATTTCAGTTGGCAATTCAGTTATAGTTGAATAAGCAAAACTTAGAATTTCTAGTGTCGGAAGTTCCTTACCAATAACGGATGCATCTCCAACCTGACAATGTTCCAAGCGCAATGTTCGAAGGTTTTTCAAGGGAGGAAATAGAGTTGAGATATTTGAAATGCCAGAGTTTTGCAAACACAAAGCCTTGAGCTTACTCATGCCTCGGAACAAATCTGTTGGGATGGATTTCCCCCCCTCGGATTCGGATTCCACTCGTAAAACCACAAGCTTTGGATACTCTTCGACTTTGGGGCACTCCTTTAAATCATCAATAACAAATGAAACTGCACTACAAGAAATATTCCACGTGCCTTTTTGGGCACCACATTGTATCTCAAATTCATTTTCTTTCTTGGATGCGATTGAGGTGATAACATCACGCACAACATCATGCATCTTGAAGCACTCTTCCTCGTCGCTATCCAACAGTAAGTAGCATCTCTTTAGATCATTCACCAAGGTGTGTGCCTTATTCCTTGCTTTCCACAATGCATCTTGGTCTGGGAACAACCCTAGACCCCATCCTTCCCTCATCACAACTTCAATTGGAATATCGAAGTCTTCTGGAAATGAGCAACAAAGGAAAAGGAAAGGCTTGGCTATTTCTTTGTCCAAAAGGTTGTAACTCAGAGCAATACATTTCTCCACCTCTGAGAAAGACCCGGATGACTTTGTTAATTCGGCTAGTGCATTCTCCCAAATGAATTTATTTGCTCTTCCCTCTAGTGCTTTCCCAACCGCAACAATAGCAATGGGCAAGCCTCCACATTCATCAGCAATTTTCTCTGCTGTGGGGCGGATGTCAAATTTGTTCACAACATCACCACCTATTATCTCCTGAAATAAAGCCCACGAGTCTTCCCTGGACAAGGTGTTAACAACGAAAGTTTTTTTACTCCCCATCCTGGAGCATGTTCCTTCATTTCTTGATGTGAATATAATTTTGTAGGCATTGTGATCTCCATTGGATGGAAGTCCAATGGACTCAAAATCTAGCTCCTTCCATACATCATCAAGCACAATCAAGACTCCACCATCACCAGCACTTGTTTTTATGCTCTTCAAGAGTTTTTCTGCTCTTGACTGCTCAGGATCTTTATCAGTAAGTTGTAACTCAAGCCTACGAGCAATCTCAAGTTGGATCTTGCAATAGTCCGGAGTTTGAGACACTGCCACCATCGCAATGTGTTTAAACAGCTTCTCTGCTTCAACGATTTTGATCACTTCTTTGACCAGAGTGGTTTTTCCCACTCCCCCCATCCCGCAAATGCTGATCCTGTCACACCCTTCGTCCTTGAGCATCTTTATGACACCCCTTATAATCTCGTTTCTAGACTCGAAGCTTTTGATGCCTTTTGATGAGAAGAACTCTCCATATTTCAGTGGAGGTGCAAGAGTGGATATGTTCCCAAATGTTTGCTCCTTTAGTTGCAGTTGCAGCAGCTTGGCCGTGTTCTTCTTGGCGCTCCTGCTCGATGAATAGCGACTCTTCAAATTGGGACACCATCCACCAAGGCACTTCTTGTTGGCCCCGTCCTCATTGAAACTTCGTAACACAGCTTCAATCTGTTCAACCTCAGTGAGCCACTCTCTCACAGCTGGAACAATGTCACGTCCATTGTTCTTGTCACGTTCCACACTCTGTAGCAATTCTTGTTTCTTGTTTCCTAATGCCTTCAGCGCATCCTTCATGTTGCTGATGTTGTCCTCATAGATCAAATAGCCACATTGTGCGCCAATTGGCTTAGCCAGCAATTCTCCAATTTTCTTAACAATTTCTACTGCAACGCCTGTCACGATTTCCATCTTCCACTTCTTGTATGTGGTCACACTGCACAAAAGTAGTAAGACACGGAGAGTGCATGTGGGATTAGAATTATTAATTCCCAACAAGATGATTAGCTTGTATTAAAAATCTCTTGCATAATGATACCACTATACATAGTGTATATGATATATGATATGTGTGTTTCTTTTATTTATGTTATGAATCTATTAGGAGTCTCATTCTTAGAATCAAAGTTGAATTCGTTATTTATAGCCTTGCATGCATGTATTTGTTTAAACTTGAAATGTAATTTTCCTTGACCAGTACGTAATAAAATGAAATTGCAACATGAATGTATGTTACACAAAATTTACTATTCAGGATAAAATGGTTAGGTTTCGAAATGAATTGACTAAAACTTTTATACCGATACTTCACACGAAATTATAACAAACTGAAAAGCAAAAACAATCGAAGTTTTCTAAAGACTTAAAGCATAAATTTCACGAAATAATCTGTTAGTCCATATATAATTTCACTGAAATTTTAATTAGGTTTTTATTATTTAAAAATTTATAATAAAGTCCTTATACTAAATAAAATTTTGTAATAAGATCGCTATAATGAATAAAATTTTATAATAAATTTCTAGAACCTAAGATCCGTTTCAAAAATATTAAATTGGCTAGAATATTCCTTAATTTCATCTACTGTTAACCCCATGTAGATTGGCTTGAACCCCTTATTAGACTAAAAACCCAATAACATCGTTAAAGTATCTCCAAAACTCATCACAGTAGACTTTGCCCTTTTGTTGTTGGACAAGAAATGAGTTGAATTAAATCTCGAAGAAAATGTTAATGTAAAACTATTGCCAACTCTTTTTCTTACTTGTACACTCACATTAGAAGAAATCAAGGAATATTTTGTTTAATCTCATATTCTTTTATTAGTAGTTAATTAAGTTCAGGGACTAGATTATAAATTTTTAATCTATAGATGCCTAAGTGAAGATTTGGTGAAATTGTAGAGATCTCATATTAATTAAACCTAAAAAATGAGGCCAATCATTATGAAAGGAGAGAACTTTGAAACTCAATGCTTCATTCCTTCTGCTTATGTTTTCCCACTTTAACTATAATGTAATATTTTATTATATTTAACAACCATCTAAAGTTTTTATATTATTTTTTTAAAAAATAGCGATTAAGATGTACTTATTATATTTTTAATACATTACCATAAATTGCATATAAGTGTTTATAAATATATAAAAGTTAACCACATGAAAAAAAATCCTACTCAATGCTTGATATAATTAAGATTAAGTAAGAAATTATTTTTTGAAAATGAAAAAGTGGAAATTATGAAACTTTTTAGATATTAAAGAAACTCAGTTATATGCCAAAATAAATATAATAATTTTATATTTAAGTTATGCATATAAGTTAATTGAACGAACGTCAAAATATTATATTGTTCCAACAAATATAAAATTATTTTAAATAATTATTAAACTTATATCCAGTTTTTATTACTTTAATTTACATGATTATAATTATTTTTATTAAGTTATTTTTATCCCGAATTAACACTTAAGTTATGTTTATTAAAATAGTTTATTTGATTGTAAGTTCCTTTATGTAAGAATAAATTAGAATATATACGAAATATTGATTTATTTATTTAATTTTAAATTCATGAATATAGATAATTGATTTATACATAGGAAATGCATTGTACAGGATAAAATTATACTAGATGTCTTTACAAAAAAGGTTAACAAAACAAAGTCAAGATTAAAAGGTATTTTATACAAAAAATAAATATTTAAAACTGAAAAATTTTATCATGCCTAAAAAAATCACTCACTATGTGAAAATAAATATAATAATTTTCATTTAAATTATTTTTATTGAAAAAGAAGAAGTAAGTATCATTCCAATTAAAGATAAATCACAAAAATTATTTAATTTTAAATAAAGTATTTATGCTTTTTAAAATAAAATAAATATACTTAAAATATTTTTGTGTATCATATCATATTTTATATTCTATATCTAAAAATAGTACTATAACTTTCCATATTTTGAATACGAAAAATATCAATTTAATATTTTTATTTGGTTTCAACCCTTTGCTTCATTTTTCTTATCCATTCATTGATAGTCATTTATCTTTATCAAAAAAAAAAAAAAAATCATCAATCCACTTCTTTCTAAAATATTTTTTAGGTACAAAATCAAGTTCATTTGTTTTCTGAATGTAAAATATTAGTACATTCTCATTTGGTTGATTTCTGTATATTAAATTAAATTAGACAAATGCAATATCTGTGACTTGACTTTATTAATTCCAAAACGCTTAAGATGAATAGTTGTGTACAATCACATCAAATCATTTTCTATATATAGAAGTAATTTTATGACTTTCCATACCCTAAATACAAAAGTCTCGATTTATATAAATACTCAAATTTTTTGTTATCTTTTACCATTTTGCATCAATAGCTGCACAATCAATTTTAGATTTCTTTATCCATTCATTGATAATCACTTTCCTTTTGCAAAACAAGAAATTAAATTCACGTCTTCCTAAAATATTTTTTGGGTGCAAATTCAAGTTTTTTATTTTTTGGGTACAGAATCAAATGTATTTTCAATTGATTGATTTCTATATATTTAATCAAAATATTCAAACACAGTATCGATAATAATTATACACAATTGCTGGGTAATCATAATATAAATAAATATCATAATTGATTTATACGTAACACATGCATTGCACATGATTAAATTATACTAGAAGTCTTTAAGAGGTATAGATTTAAGATTAAGATTACAATATGTAGATTGTTTTATGCTACAAATAAAGAGTAAAAATTATGAAAAAAAAATCATATCTTAAAAGAAATCACTTAACATGTCAAATGAAATAAGAATTTTCATTTGAATTACCAACATAAATTTTTTTAAAAATATGCATCAAGCATGCAAGTCAGAATTAAATAATATTTTAAATAAAGATAAGTCAAATAATTTTAAATGTCTAATATAATTCCTTTTTTACTTTATAATAATGTAATCATGTTTATATTAAACATATTTTATTCTAAATTAAAATGTGAACATATTCTTTGTTAAAATAAACAATTTAAATACATGCATTATATACGAGATAAAATAACTAATTTATTTTTCATATTGTTCATGATACTAACAGATTTGTGTGCAGTCTCTTTGGAGGCGCGATCTGGCCAAGTTAAACAAGTGAATGTTGCTGCCCTGCTCATTGTAATAGAAGAATCATAAAAGAAAAATTAGTTTGCTTCGGGTTATAACTGTTGGGTTTGATACGTTTCTTCCTACCGACGTAGAAAAAGATAAATTGTATTTCTGTCGTTATGGGCCAAAGTGACATTTTATACAAATGTGGACATATATTGAAAAATGAAAAAGAGGAATGAAAAATAATATTTTGGTGAACTAAAATAAAAAATTATTATATTTTAATTGATGAAACTAGAAAATCATAATATTTTATATATGAAACTTTATTTATATTGATGCACATAAAATAAAATTCTAATTAAAAATAATTTAATTAAATTATTATATCTAATATAATTTTGTTGAAAAAAAAATGACTTGATTTCCATTCAACAATTGTGACTACAACCACCTTCCACATGTTGGCAAAAATTCTCAAATATGGTCGCTAACAACCTTCAACAATGGTAGACCAATAACCTTCAATCATGGTAGGCCAACAACCTTCAATCATGGTAGGCCAACAACTCTCAAACAAAGTGGCTACTAAGGTCTATAAATAGAGCTTGATTCTTAAAGCTTAATACAATAAGAACAATCCATTTCTCACCTCTTCCTTTCTAAGCATTTAGAGAGTCATCTATTTACTTTGTTTTCTCTCTATTTTGTGAGTTGAGAGTATACACTGGTGAGAAAAATACTAACAGGTATTTTGGGTGTATTTGGGATTCGGGTATTGAGTGGAGTGTGAAACATTTTGTATCTCTATCATATTTCTATACTGAAATATTTGATTGTCGTCTTTGCCCGTGGACGTAGGCTTTAAGCCGAACCACGTAAATTCCTGGTGTCATTTAGCATTACACTTCCTCATATTTATTTTGCGCTACTCTGTTTATGTCTTTGGACCCACCACACCACAACAAATTTTAATAACTACTCCTATAAAATATCAAGTATACATCAAAAGCGATATAACCTTTTCTTTTTTTCATCCAGAGCTGAATTACCAATGTGAAATGATTAACGAGTTTAGAAAAGGAAGTTACATTTTTTAAAATTATGTTGGTATATACATCCACAAACACTTAAAATCAGTTCCTTTCAAAATATTTTACTCTCAAAATAATCATATGCTAATAAGAATTTCAGCTTTATGTATATAAACTTATTTTAGAGTGTTTTTTGGGGGTCGAAAAATAATTTTAGAGTAAACTAATAAAATACTAAATCATGCAAAATACTGTACCGAAAAAAAATCATGCTAATTAACTAATTACTATAATAATTATTGTTGATTGAAATTACGAATTAGTGTATACTCCCTTCATTTTACAGTAAATGTCATTTTATTATCGTTCAAGAGTTAAGGAACAGTCTTGCTCCTTGAAAAAATTTAATCTAAAAGATAAAATTAATCTTTTGAAAAAAAATGATTGATTAAAAGAGATATGGAAAAAAAGAAGAAGAAAAGAATTGTCAAATTTAATGGATATGTGGATAAAATAGATATGAATTAATAAATATTTCATTAAAATTATAAATTCATAATTATTTTGAAAAAAATGAAATTCTATAAACACATTTAATTTGAAATAGAGAGTAATTAATTATTCAAGGCTGTCACTACCGAAAAGAAATTATCCAAGCTGAGTAGTTATTCTTTTCTGGGTGGATGGAAAAAACTTATTCTTTTTAGGATTAAATATGTGTTTAGTTATCATAAATATGAGTTATTTTTTATTTTAATTTCTCTAAAAATTTTGTTTTGAATTTGATCCCTCTTTTTTCCTTCATTATGTCTTTTATTCTTTCATGTAAATATCGATGTTAAATAATAATATTTATATGGATCAATAGAAGATTCTTAAAATATTTATAAAGAATAAATTTTCATTATTTGTATTTAAATGCATGTTTAAAAATATTTATTAGGACCAAAATTTAGAAAATTAGGACTAAAAATAAAGAAAATGGAAAAAAGATTAAAACTAAAGCAAAGATGTTGGAACACCAACACTAAAATAATCTATATTTATAGCGACTAAAAATATGCTTAACTTTTTTTTTTATTATTATAATAACTCATTATAAATACTTGAATAAGGGAAAGACAAACTAACAAAAAGTGCGTTACCTTGTTCAGCGGAAGCTGCTTTGGTGATCGGATCACTCTCGCCGCAGTCCAAAGGCATATATATAATATATTGTAGCGCAACAATTTTGAAGGAAATTGAACGCCAAGTGCACACAAGACTAAAGATGAATAACTTTAATAAGCGGGTACGTAACATTTGTTAGGGGTGTGATGAAATATATATAGGGGCACCTAAGTACCCTGGATTCCAATTCTCGAACAAGAGCAAGGAATAGGCAAAGAAAAGCATTTGTGCTTAGCTTGTGCTTATTGATTAAGGCATCATTGTTCTCAACTATTGAGTGTGCCTTAACTTTTGGGATCACTTCCATTCTATGACTATTCTATTCCTTCTTTACGTAACAAAAAGGAAATGGCAACATTGAAATATCTGCTCTCTCCATGTCTCTGTTACACATACTTACGTGTAGTAAGTTAAGAGCACATTTGTCCAATTAAACTATCTAACTGTCAGAAATACACATTGCCACACAACAGATGCTGCATACATAGAAACCTCAAAACTGGAGTAAAATTTTGTATAAATCTTTTATGTCAATTTTAATCCATATATATATATATTATTAATATTATTTGATAAGGATATATTATTAATATTAAACTTTTGGTTTAAATATCAATTCGATCTTTGTAGCCAGATCAATTTGATTTGATTTGCATCATCAAATTTTAGGTTTGGTCAGTATAATATTTTCCGTTCGGTATAAGTCCCAATAATTTTCTGTCATTTGGATTTGGATCCATGAGACTAAAATTAAAATAAATAATATCATAGGAACCAGTTCTGTATGAAAAACAGACAAATTGCCCTTTATTAAAAGAAATAACTATAAGGACTAAAATATGCGAAGTCACAAATTATAACGGCTAATAATTAATTTTAAGGGCCACAAACACAATCTATGACACTATAAGGATTAAAACCCAAACAAAAATTATAGGGACTAAAATTAAAGTCAACATAAAATGTACGAAAATATTTAATTAAACGAAGACCTTTTTATGCAAGTACTTAGCCTTTATAATTACAATATTGAAAGTAGTTAAATCACCAGCTCAAGTCACATAAAAGGTGAAATAATAAGATTTGGCGACTTAAAGCATTCTATAAATATGTGTTATAAAATCGGGAATGCTAACAATTTTAAATTCCAACATTCAAATGACCATTGATGATGTTTTCTTATGTTGAAAGAAAATTTTATTCATACAAAAATCAAACGACAATTACAAATCAAAAAGAATATTCTAAACCCTAAATTCAATATAAAACAAATACATTTCACATTATAAACTAACTAACGATCTATGACTCAAGTCCTTGTTTTAAGACTATCGATGTCAAAATATCTTTTATGACGGAGACCAACACGATAACTGTTGCAACCTGAAGAATGTATTATGCCTCATTCCAAAATAGATCTAAGCAATTCTATATCTATAAAACCATTAAAAAAAAAAAACACTCATAAAGGCGACAAAGAAGACGTTCACAAAGGGGACAAAATGAAAAATAAAAAAAATAAATGAAAAGAAGAAGAAGAAAAAAAGGTAGGACTGCTATCACAAAAGAGATTATAGTTCTCTCAACCACACTCCGCAAGAGAAAAAAAGAGAAAAGAAAGATTTGAGCAAAATTAGCATCAGATGAATTGATTATAATATAATAGTGTATTTAAAGTGAGGAAAGTGATTTACTAAGAGAGCTAGGTGGATAAATCTTACTCATTGAATCTTACATGGACGATCAAATTAAAATATAAAATCATTTCACTATATTAAGTGATCATGTATTCATCAAATGTTTGTTAATCTGCACCATGAATCTATGTATGATTCTCTCACAAAAGTAGCCCTGTATATTTGTATAAATGTGTAGCAGAATTTATCCCCTCTCTCTCCACATGATTTCACTTATTTAGCAGTCTGAAAAGTAACACCCACTTTTATTTGATTTCCATTTTCCTTGTATTACATTTGTAAATAGAATTTGTGCGTATTAAACCAGTTTGTCATTTTCAACGTATGTCGGGTTGGAACATGATCTGGGCTCATATGCTATGCTGCAAATTTCCACCAGTAGTTATCTGTTGTTCACTCAGGTCTACTGCATTTCAAACACTTCCGAAAACTGGAATTCTACGAAAAGCATTTTCAGCTTAGTAACAACTTGACATTAAGAGGCCGACCAGTATACTACTGAGATTCCCCACCCAAAGATTATCATTTTCAACTAATTAGGATGATGACAATACAGTAAGCACATGCAGTTCATCCATTCAAGTTCGGCAAAGGAAATTTAAAATGAGTTTCACCCTTAGGATATGTTTGATAAAAAAGTAAAAATAAGGGTAAAAATTTCTAATTGAGCTTAATATATAATTTTATATATGAAATTCATTTAGAAAATTTTCACTCTCAACCAAATACACCCTTTGTGAGAGCTTGGCCAAGATCGAACTTATATACAATTTTACATATAGCACTTAATCATGGATAATTTACACTCATTTTCACCCCTAACCAAACATATACCCTTATCCCATGTCATATGGATAACTACCCCATAAAAAATGGTATACCAAAAATTAAAAGGAAAACGGAAAAAACGAACATCCTCCAACCTAAGGTTGATTAAAGATTTGAAGCACATTCACGGGAAGGGGGGAACAAACAAGTTTCAGAATATGGAAGAAAAAGCCCCACTCAATCACTAGAAAACAACGCTTTACAGGGTATGACATATATGCCCTATAAAGTGTGTTCCATTCACTCAAAAAGGTTTTTAACAGAGCAACTGGATGAACACACCAGGACATTCTAGAAGGCCTATTATCTTTACCAATGAATGATGTAGTTTTTAACAGAGCAACTGGATGAACACACCAGGACATTCTAGAAGGCCTATTATCTTTACCAACGAATGATGTCTATCAATACAACTTACTTTGATAAGAAACTCCTCAAAACAAAAGTGGAAAGGTTTAAAAGTGTGTTTTGGCTCCTCAAAAAGTAGGAATGACTACTCTTCATATACCCAAAGATGCCACCAATCAAGTCTCAAGATTTAGAGGAGATAGAGCAGCGCCCGGATACTAACAAAAACAATCGTGACGTGCTCATTTCATGAAGCAAATTCTAACCGTTCCCCAAACCAATCTTTCAAGTAATATAAACTTATGAGCATCAGAGACTAAACCATTGACTTCCATTCCATGATTTTATTTCCCACCCAAAGTCCAAGCACTGCAATGAGAAAGATCTAGAGTATTCATTTATGGAATTTTGACTTAGTTAAGAAGCCTAGCCTGCATCATCAATTTCCTTTCCATGAATATTTCGCCCCAACCTTCTCAGCCATATGTCATAGTCCATGGGATATGGCGTGCCACATAGGCTGTCAGCATAATCAGCAAAAGCTTTCAGCACGGTGGAGATATCACCAAGCTTCTGCTGAATTAATCTCATTAAGCAAGATGTCTCTCTCCACTGTAGTGCTCCCTCTACTGAATCCAGATATGGAAACACTCCACCACAAGAATAACAAAGCATATAACCTAGGCTTTCTGCATCAGAAGCAGAGCATAGCTTTCCTTCCTGAAGTGCATAAGTAGACGAGAAATGAAGATTCATTGCAGGACGATCCCTATCTTCAAGAATAGGATGGCCCCACCCAATTAGAACAAAATAAGGGTGCCTCACACCAGACTTTACACAGATGACATTCTCTGGCCTGATGTCTCCGTGCTGAATTCCAGCAGAGGAGCAGTTGAAAGTGCTGATAAGCAATCATGACAACATCTGGTAGCCTCATCTGAACCAAATTGGTCTGTGTAACATTTCAGCTACTGTTTCACCAACTGGACTGGTCACAAGAATAAGGGCACCACACAAAGGGTGGTCACAATTTCCACCTGAACTAGGCCTCTGACACTAACCAGGGTGTATGATCCTGCCAGAGGCACTCAGTTGAGGTAGATATTTGCTTGAAAGACCTTTCTGCTTCATTTACGTTAGTACTTTGGTCTGCCTCTGAACCTGATACCATATATTCGTGTCTTCCCACGCTGGTTCCAGCTGGGAGGGATGAGAGCCCACATATAGAAACACATTTTTTCCTGGGTCTTCAACATGAGATGCAATGTAGTATGTCAATCCGAATCCTCCAGCCATAACATGGATCCAACTTCTAATTTCATTGACTCTATGGACTCAACTTTGACAGAATCATCCTGAACTTCAAAAATTTCAGGGGAAACACTACCTTGCTGGTATCAGAATAGGCCATTTCCGTTCACTCTCGTATCTCCTAAGTGCCTCAATTCTTCTGGTTTGGAGACGTGAACTATGATCAGTGGGTAAATCATCAACAGAGTGCTTGGGCATTCCAGCATATTGCATAATACAGTGGAAGGTAGCAAATAGTACCTGTAGAGCACCTATATCGCTCCAGTTGGCATTTGCAAGTTTGTTCCAGATCCTATCAATTGGAGAGACAGAAATTCTAGAATGATTTTTTACCCATTCAGCAGCACATTCATAAACATTATTCACATCAAAATTGAGCTTATTTACATCTCCTTCAACCTTTATAACTCCCCCATATTGAGAATCAACTAGCAGGACAAAGACTGTGCTAGGATCCGAAAAGAAACTTGATCTACTCAAACTCCCTGCCAATAGCATTCTAAGAGCATGAAATAGGCGTCTCCTAAAACAGATGGTGAAGGCTGGCGGTTCACAGCCAACAGTGAGATCTCTGATATCAGACCTTAGAAGAGCCAATTCAAGAACATGATCCCACTTTCCATGAGGATCTCTAGGATTATTAAGCAATATACCAGTGGCACAAAGACCTCCGAGCCTCACATTAGCAATAGCCTTTTCAGCCTGATAAAAATTCAAGTTAGTATTATACAGACAAGCTACAGAAAAAGGCATGGGCTCCTCCTGACTCCAAAATGCCTCCCACAAGCCCTTTATACTTGCATGTGGAAAATCTTTAATAGCAAGATAAGCTGTGGTTTCAACAGCATCAGATGTAGAAGCATGAACAGCTTTAGGCATGTGTATCAACTGCTGAAATGAAATCCCTTCCAATGCATAATCGAATTTTGAAGTTCAATTAACTCAAATGGAACATCGAATGCTTGCTGTTTCAATGCACACTTTTCTTTTAGAGATTCAAACCAGTCTTCAAGTTCAGCAGTCAAGTTCACTTTCAACAAATTTGTTGAAGAACTCCTTCTGACTCTGAGGCCTACTGCCAGATGATACACTCGACCTCTTTGTCCCAGACCCTGCTGATTCCTGGTCAGGGGATCCACCTGAAAATAATTATCCAAGTTTGTTAAGCTCACTAAAATAATTATCTTTCCTCTCTACAAGGATAGTATAATCAGGCACTCTTTAATTTTAAGCTGCAAATATAGTAATAGTTCTCACATGATCCAAAAGTTGAGATTTAAAAAAAAATAATGGATAAAGTGACAGCAGAAATTCAACAGAGAAAATTGAAAAAAAAATGTCATATTCACTTATAATAAGATCTGGAAGCCCATGACCACTAGATCTTTTACTGAATTGAAGGAAAAATGATAAGACATCCACATCTACTTTAATGGACTTTTAAAAGGAAGAATGATACACTTTGTGAGGCTTCTTCTGGAAGCATTTGGTTATAGTTATATAAGAGGTACATATACCTTGTGGACCATTGGCTCCCAAAAAAGCACAGATGCAAGTGTGAAGAGGGGTATTTCATATGGTCAGATTTAACACATTAGTTGATTTAATGTGAATGTCCTTTAAGTCAAATATCATAAAATATATGTTATGTAGCCTTTATTTTCTGTAACTACCAAAACTTCTGGTAGACCAATACAAGCATGTCAACACAAGCAGATCATGAGACAGATTAAACCAACTCAACCATTGCAGACAGAGTAAAAACATAGGGAAACTGAAAAATCAGATAATGGACAAGGTGCCCATCCACACAAACAAGAGAAATTCCTTCATTTGGTAGCCTAGAAAAGTATGTTTAAAGATACAGCTAAACCATATAATGGAAAGAACGGGCAAAGTATAATTTACAGTGGCTACTTTATACACTTAAAAAATCCTTTCAAACTCCAAATTAATGACTTAGTTATGATTTTTCAAAATAGATCATGATTATGTTCGAAGCTTAAGCCACACTTAGAGCATGTTATATTCATTTCTTCCCTTTCAAAAGAATAAAACCAATCAATCACCAACAACAAACAACAACATGGACCACACAACGCCAGAGTGTTCTATCATATATCATGTTCACACTTAGCCTATTTTCTTGTTGACTTTTTGCCACCCAACATTCAATCTTATACTGTATTTTTGGTCTTATAGCTGTGCAGAAAAATTTTCCCTTAAGCTTGAGTGCTATTCTTTAATCACAGGTAACAGCTGAAGCACTCCTTCATTTCACCCCTCCAGCTTGAATTCTATGATTTTACATCTTGACCTATTTTTGCATCATTTTGGATAATGGATCCAAGGTACGTAACTCGTATGACTTGTCATATGGTATCATCCTCAATTCTTACTTCTGGGTTAGAATTAGTATGCCTCTTACTAAACTTAGATTTTATATACTCTATCTTACTTATACAAAAACCATGTGCTTCCAAGGTGTGTCTACATAGTTCTAGCCTCTTATACATTTCTTATACAAATGCAAACGATTGCAAAAATAGTCAACAAATCATTCCAAACACTACCTAAGACATGATTCAAACAATAAGCAAGACCTGCAACTTCTGCTTTCAACAATTATTCTTCGCATTCATATTCATAATCAATAAGAAACAGTCAAATGCAAAACTAAGCACATGTTTGATTTCTGTTTTTAACTTTTCTTTTAGTTAAGATATTAGAGGAAAAGGGTGGGGATGAGAGTCGAACTTGTGACCTCCTGTGGCTCATTGAGACATGCAGGAGTCTATCACTAGACTATGGGCTTGAATTTACTCTTTCTTTCAACACTAATATTGACAACAGTGCATCAAGCAAATATAATCCAATCAATCATGTTTCAGAGACTTTCTTTTATTTATTTATTTATTTATTTTTTAACTTTAGTAAATGGTGAGCAATGCATTTATTGTTTTCAAGATTTTGTCTAGGAAATATTTGGTTTCTATCTTCAATTCCTATCTTTAATCCGAATTTTGCAGAGAAGATAACGAAACAGTAAAAGAAAACATAACACTTGATCTTGTTTTCTCATTTTCACTTTTTTTTTCAGCAAAATCTTGAAAAAAGCAGAAAACAAATTGAAAATAGACATCAAAACAAAAGCCAAACAGATCCTAAAAGAATCCCTCAAATTCACATACAAACAACCAAAACACACCAACAAGCCTAATAACTGTAAGAGTAGAGAAACCGTACCACCTAAAAAACAAAAAGTAACTGTGCTGCTTGTCTTTCCTCAGAGGCATTTTCCAGCAATCATATGTAATTTTCTAGTCTCCCTTCCCAGCTAAAATCGAACATCAGAAAAGCAAGTAGTTCAAACCCTCAGAGGAAATTTCAAGCATCAACAAAGGAATATTTTGCATCAGTTTCTTTTAGTTATCCAAATATCAAAGATTAAAAAGCCTATAAAGAAGAGTTAAGACATCTTCTGTACATGGAGAGTCCACGAGCTGATGAGTTAAATGGATGCTAGTGCAAGTAAATTGGGCGGGATAGCACAAAGAGACAGAGGTCGAGACTTGTAGGGTGGGAACATGCTCATTCAAAACCAAAGGGGAGGAAATGGATATATCAGAGACTCATAACCACATCAGAGACACAGATTCAATTAAGGTAGTGCTTGGAATGAGAAAAAAAAATAATTTCATTTGCCAATTCCTATGGGATTTGATTGCTTTGGTTTCGAAGTCCTATCAAATTTGATAGGATTTAATAGGAATTGATTTGATTTTAAAGTTTAAACACAAATCAATTTCTATTTTAAATCATTCCTAAAATAATATATAATTATAAGTGCATGTTTGATTAGGGAGTCCAAATAGCAGTAAAGCTTATACATAGAGCTCGTCTATGAAACTTTACACTCCATTTTTATTCCATAACCAAACCACCTAGAAGAAAAAGGGTAACCTGGGAGGGAATCCTAGCAGCAACACAGTAAAGGAAGTTGGAGAAGTCCCCAGAGATAGCAGCGGAGAAAACGGTGAGGGGGTTGTAGGCCCCACCACGGGTAGCCTCAGCGAGGAACGCGAAGAAGAACATGTTGGCGATTGAGAGCGAGGCTTTCATGATCTCAGACCCAAAGCCAAAGGCAGTGGTGATCGTGAAGGCGAGCATCCTGAGAAGGACACCCGACCCCACCCACATGAATGACATGACAAAGTCCGCTGCCACCACCCTCGCCTCCGTCCTCCCACGTCGTCCGGATGAGGAGCAATCTGTTACGTGGTCATGTGTGTATACAGAAAAAAAAAATTTCAAGTATACAGAAATTCAAGGGAAATCATTTTCATTACGATGTACTTAGATGATAGGGAATGAGGGAGAAAGGGGAAGATAGATAGGAATTTGGGTAGAACAAGGAGAACTTAATGTTTTTAGTCTGTGAAAATATTTTCTATTTCCTGAAAAGAATTTTTATTTTTAGATTTTCAAAACTAGGAAATGTGTTTAGTTTGTAAATGTAGATCTTGTTTCCAGAAAGGGAAAACAATAAAAAATACATTTGGTTTGTCTATTTTATATGGAATTGGATCTTCTTCTTCCTTTTCATTCTTCGTTGTTATCTTTGATTTCCATCTTCTACCTAATCACATCCCCATAATCATACACGACATCACCCCCATAATCACATCCTCAACCATCATCTATTATCACCATTAGATCCACCACCACCATAACACCCACCATCACCCCCCTCCAAACAAAACCTTGACCTCTATTATCATCACTATACAACATCTCCAACATCATCACCATCAACCTTTCACAAACCCATCACAATACCTTAAACAAAACAAACTCAATCTCAAAGTCACTCAAACCAAAATCAAAACCCGAAATCATTGAATACAAACCAACCTTAGGACTAGAAATAAAGAAAAAAAAATGAAAGAGAAGATAAGGGAAAAGGGGCTCGCAGCTGCCGCCGCCACTAGCTCCACCACCACGACCCAACCCTTCGCGACCATGAACTGCCATGCGCTGGGCCACCCTTCTCTCTCTCTCTCTGATGTTGCTCGTTTCCCAGCCATCGTAGCGCCCCCTTCCTTAACCTCGAACCACCATCATCATGTAAAGTCAAGCCTAGCCATCGTTTTTGCTTGATTCGCATTTCCGTCAACACCGCCCGGGCCACCAACACTGCGGCGAGCTTGCCACAGCGGATCGGCCTTCCGCCGTTTGCTGGCATGCGGCCATGGCCTCCGCCTTCCCCTCCATGCTCCACCACGCCTTGGTTTCACATCCTCCGCCTTCCCTCTCTCTTAGCCGCTACAAGCCCCCAAATCACTTGCCGCCTCGATTGAGTCTTCAGGTGGTGGCGCTGGTGTGGTGGCTACTAGATTTGGTTGTTGTTGATGGAGAAGACAAAGGGAAAGGGGTGGGAGAGAGCATTCTCTGTGTGGAGCATTGAGAAAAAATAAAAACAAATGCAAAACTGCCACCGTCTTTTCATTTGAAAACATTTTCAACAATAACAACTGAAAATGATGAAAACGTAAAAATATCATTTTCACTTTTGTGTGGCTTTTGAAAATGTTTTAAATGAAAATATTTTCTTCAATCATCAACCAAACCTATTTTCACACTTTTTTGTCATTTTCAGTGAAAAGAAAAATGAAAATAAAGAAACCAAACACCACCTAAAATTTAGAAAGTTAATAAATACAAGGCCGGCTTGTTTTCAGTTTTCATTTTTTCATTTTTCATTTTTCATTTTTCATTTTTCAGGATTTTGTGAAGGAAAAACTAAAAACTAGAAATGAAACTGAAAACTGAAATTTGTAGTTTTTAAAATTTTTAGCATTTCCTTCACAAAATATGAATAACTGAAAAACTGAAAAATTGCATTCTGACAATACCCCTCCCTTCCTTGGATGGGGCGAGGTTCAAAGTGCTGCAAGTACTTTACATATAAGAATGCACCACATATTGGTTTCTAAGTAAATTGTAGAAGACTAATAAAATAAATATGAATCTTCTTTATCTTACATGCACAACAGTTACTCCGCATTCTTCGAAATATAAAACTCATAGATTGCATCTTCTACAATAATCTAGACATTGCATCCAAATTTGAATTGGCGTTTGTGAGAATTCAAAATACAATAAGAGTGAATTTCGAGCTGAAATTATTTCTCCGTAACACTATTAGATAAATTTAAACTCTATGGTTATTAAAAGAGCAGGTTGCACTAAAAATCCAAGATTAATTGATCATGGTTTCAAGGTGCAAAGTGGTGTACTTATCCCGAATAGTACCTCAATCTTGCCCCTTCGGTTGATTTGAGTTAGCTTACTTTACTATGTAGTCTAAACTAAGTAAGCTAAAACGTTGCTAAACCGAATTATTTTAGTAAGATATCTTAGTTACCTCGAGTTACAAAAGTGAAAAAGATAATAATCATGCTCTTTCACTTGATTTGAGTAAGCTTACTTTATTTTGTAGTTTAAACTAAATGAGCGCGAAAATGTTGCTAAACTGAATTATTTTAGTGAGATATCCTAACTATCTTGAAGAGGATTCTTAGGCTGCTTTGTTGTTCTAGAAATCTAAAAATAAGGCAAGAATATGTGGTTAACGGTGAATAGGGGTTCCTATAGCAATAGCACTCCGCATCTAAAGGAATAAGACAATAACATACAAAAGCACAGACCTTTCAAAAGTTAAAAATCACATGCTTAAAAATATGTCTAAAAGTCCTCGGTGATTAAATACAGAAGAGTATAGAGAAAATGTATACGATGTATTAAGATGGTAAATCATATATTCATAAAGACCAGAACATTGGAGACCTACTTAATTGGGGTCTTGTCGTGGCGAGAATGGCAAAACGCCACTCCCCCGCACATACTTGAACGCACGCTGTGACGATAGAGGGGCTCACCGTGGCAAGTCCGCTAGAACTACACGCACAAACCCCGCACACTTGCACGGCGACGAAAGGCTTCGCCATGGTGACACTAAGCTCTCCACAATGAGCCTATCTGTTAGAAGAATGAATCTTTTGCACTCGAGGCTTTCCTCGGCGACTCGGTGGATCCTAAGGGACCCTAAGACCATACTAGACTCATCTAAAGACATGTAATATACATCAGGATCAAGTTAGCATCTTTAATACCTACATGCCTGCCTCAAATTTATTATTTATTTTGCCATGTCTATTATTTCGCCTCATGAACATATGAAATATTATGATAACGCATAATGATGAAAAATTATTCAATTTTTTTGGCGGATTGTAAAATATTACAAGACCTTTTCAAATTAATGATCTTATAGGACTTGAGTCTTGAGCAGAGTGTCCTAAGTGACCTTCAATGCTATGCACAATGTGCTCCATCCTTGAAAACCAATAAGCCATACCATAGGTTCATGATTGGAACTTTGACTCAATATAGCTTTCTCCAAACACTAAACCAAGTACTTGATCAACTTTACTGCAGACTTTGTGTACTAAATTGGATAAATAAGGTCCTAATCAAAGTAATGAAACTTCAATTTAGGGAAACTATAACAAAAATGGCATTTGTGCGAATTCTTATCAAGCTAAGTAGACTACTTACTCATCCAAGTGAATAAGCTCTACATAGCGTTTATGTCACAAAATCTTGAGTTACATCATTCTAATTTTATAAATAGTAATGAAGACAATTTCCTTTTAGTTGGACATATTTATCTAGTTAACAATGAGTGATACATCACTATTCCACATTTCACAACCATGCCCAAAAATTCATTTATGTGGTTTGACTTTAAAATCTTAGACTGAGATAGAAAAAGTTACTATGATAGAATTGCTGCTATAAAGCCAAGTGGTATTACTAAACTATATATCTATCCTAACTAGTATTATTTGGCCTCACAATGTGTAGTACATTGTATCGACACACTCTAATCCACCCTAGGATGAGACATGGGACCCAAACAAAGTGGGGTTCACATCCCATCTAAGGGTGGATAGAAATGCATCGGTATGGTGTCACACACATTGTGAGTACAATATCATTTCTCATCTATCCTAATTACCCATGACAACATCTGTAAAACAAAAACTATCCAGTTAGTATTTTTGGCTATATGTTACTTGTTTTGTACTTATATGAGTGATATCATCTAAGTTCACAAGTTATTATACTGCAACTATGTTGTAAAGTATTTTGAAAACTAGGATATTTAACCATTGTTCATACTCCATACTCATCAACATTGAACTTTAACATATCTTTTTAAGAGAGATAAAGGAAATTCTTCTAATTCCTACCTATTGAATCTTCTCTAGCTTGAGTTGTAGCCTCCATTTTATGGTACCTTTCAACGTCTTCATAGCCTTTTTAGTGTTATGTTCCTAAGGCAATGAGGATGCTTAGCACAGATGTATCTGAACACCTAGATCTATTTGACTTAGTTGATACGAAAAACCAAAGGATACCAGACATTTTGCCACTACATATTTCCTCCATAAAATTCTATCACTACCCTCTAACAACCTCTTTGCGAAAGAAACTGCGAAGAGAATCAGTTGCCCTTGTTTGATCATTAATTGATTGCCTCATCAAAAACATGAGATGTGTAAACTGAGTGAAAGAATGTCAAAGAGATTGCTTGTATATGCAATAACAATAACCATTAAATCTATCACTTTGTGTTCATTCAATAAGCACAAACAAGGTCAACTACCTTGACTTACTGCTTGTCAAGAGACAATTTTTCTTTTTGCTGCACTTCCTTTCACTTCCTTAATCCCAACCAAACTAAAAGGGCCTGAAGTACAAATGCCAACAAAAAAAAAAGCCGTGCTTTAGAATTGATATTTTAGGTAACTACTTCAATTGAACATTTGAAATATTACAAAAGAACCTTCCCATACTTCAATTAGTTGATGCCAATTGATATCCTCCACTTAAATGACATATTGATGCTAAATATATTAGACCTGTATTTCAGTTCTACTTCATAAAATTGAAAAGATACCTTTGATTCATGAAACGTGTGTTCTGCATACTTAACTCTACCTTCTAAGCATTGCATCAGGCAGCTAAGGTTTTGAAAGTTAAGAAAAGGAGAGACACACTCAATTTCCATACCTTCAACAATGATAGATAATTTTTCTCCTTTTTGTGATGATAGAAAAAATTCATTGAAGAAGAAGTACAAACAGATGAATAAGATATCAGCCTTCAACAACCCCATAAAAGAAGAAGAATCACAAAGATTTCATGAAATCAGCCAAAAAGTCCTCAACTAATGGCATGAAGGAATCTGGAAGAAAAAGGACAAATTTCAGCAATGAGAAGAGAAGAAGCATAAGTAATATAGGAGAGAAATAGAGGAAGAATTAATGAAACTGGCTAGCATGAATGAGTGTAAAATGACACCGTGTTAGCTCAAAATTAAAAAGAGCTTGGATAGAAACAATTAAGGTTAGCAAGCTTCTCATGTTCAATATATATTGTAAAGTTGGAAATACTGTAACGACATTATATCACTACATCAAAGATATCAAATTCATCACATGCTTAGCCACAAGAACGTTTGAGACAAAGTAGATATATATAAAACTATGATATCACCAGTGTACTGTTGCACTCAGTTTGAGTTGGCTAATATTTTTTTATAGCTTCAAATAAACAAGCTAAAATGTTAAATAGAGGAAAAAGGTTTAATTTCAAGTATCTTGATTATCATTAGCTAAAAATAAGCCTATGAACAAACTTCAGTCTTAGACTTCACCACCACCACCACCACACAAACTTTTAGTTGCCAATGATAAAATCCAATTTTGTAGCTCT
The DNA here is from genome assembly GCA_031216105.1 of Dalbergia cultrata. Lineage (NCBI taxonomy): Eukaryota > Viridiplantae > Streptophyta > Magnoliopsida > Fabales > Fabaceae > Dalbergia > Dalbergia cultrata. The sequence goes on along the minus strand of CM062353.1, from coordinate 18,478,996 downwards.
AAATATAAGGTAAAGAATAACTGATTTGAAAGAAAGTAAAAGAACAAAAAAGAAAAAACCTATCAAATGCCTTTCTGTATTGCTATTAAAACATCAAATACCTCAAGGACTTTGGTGTCTCCATGCTTTGGTGCCTTCCAACAACGCTGAGGCCAATGATCTTTCTCACTTATTTGATCTGGGAAAAAAGAACACACACACACACACTTTGGTGCTATAAAAATTTCCTCCATTAAAAGCTGGTATCAAAAGCCTCAAGTAACTATTGATCACTACCACTCAATTCAATTCTCTCAAATAATGAGCACTTGCTAATTAACTTTTGGATGGAAGAATGTGGCTGAGACAACATGCATGCCCAATAACAAAAAGAAGGAAATTTATCATGTAATGCTCATAAAATAAAGACAATACAATCGGCCCTTGACGAAAGAAATTGATTCAACCAAAAGTTTGAGCATGCCAACAAGAAGGCGTAAAAATTATTATGATGATCAATTACTACAAATATGACATTCAATAAAAAGGATAAACAAAGAGCACTGGGAATTTAAGAGAATTAATGATAGGCAAGTATTAGCGATGAGAGTGCAATGCTCAAATTCAAAGAGGAAAAAAAAAAAAGTCTCATTACCTCTGCTTCGTAATAATTAATGTCATCGACTCTCTTGTATAGCCTCGTTCACATCTTCCTCTTCATCGAATTCTTTACCTCCCACGGAGAATTTCTGTAGTTGTGGTGCGTATAGGGTTCCAGAACAGAAAGTGTCCATCTCAGGGCATCCTTCAATAATTATTGATCCATGCGATGCCAGCTCAAAATGGAAAGAGCTTGAGCAGAAACAATTAAGCTTGGGTAGCATTGAAAGATGGATTTTCCACAAAGATGGGAATATGATCTTGGCCCCTTTTGGTATGGAATCATTATTATTGTTGTCTGGGATGATCTCTTCCATCTTGTTGCATTTGCTCACTATAAGTTCATACAGTATTGGAAGGCTTTTGGCTACAGAAGCATCAGGAAACACAAATTTCAAATCATGGCATTCGCTGATGTTTAGGTGTTGCAAATTCTGAAAGCCGGATATCGAGGCAGGATTTCCCCAAATGTGCTTTAGTTTCGGCAGTGAATGCAATTCCAACAGCCACAATTCCATCCCTTCATAGTCATTTGGTTCGAATATCTCTTCGAGGCACCCACACTGTTCCACTCGGAGATAACCCAAATGTTGGAATAAGTGCATCATGTTGGATGGGACACAACTCAACAGCTTGTGGCATCTCTCTAGTCGAAGCCATATTACCCTTGTGATGTAGGCAAGTAGATGTTGATATTGATGTTGCTCGATACATCTAAACGTCTCTAGTTTTTGCAACTCCACCTGCATGTGCACATCATCAACATCAACATGCATGCCCATCTAAATTTAGAGTCAATTGCTAACCTTTACACATTCACATTCACATTCACATTCACGTGCATGTTAGCAAAATCCACCTTTTTTTTATTGGATATAAAACCGATTCCCTATTTTGATTAGTAAACTTATAGTTGTAGATAAATATCTAATTATAACTTTGTCTACATTAATTATTCTTTCAATATTTTCTCTCACCTAATTAATATTTCATCTTTACAATTTCTCATTATTTGGATAATACTTTTTTATTTCTCTCTCCAAAATATTATATAAGTGATTTTGAAATTTCATGTAATTTGAAATTTCATGTGATATTATTATATATTAGATAAAAATATTTACTTTTTTTTAGTTTAATAAAATAATTTTTTTAAAACAATTAAATCTTTACTCAAATAAACCATGCTTTACGTATAATTTAATGGATAATTATGAAAAAGTTATTGTTATAATGAATAAAAAATTTGGAAGATCGATACACGACATTAAAAAATAGAAATTGACAAAAAAAATTACACAAATCAATTGATGCGTTATTACGTTATTTATGATCAGAAATGATTAATAAAAATATATTCTCAAGTTTCAGTACAATTATTATTGAATTAATCAATATATAATAATCTACGTTAGGTTTCAAATATATCATAATCTACGTTAATATTTATTTTTTAATAATAATATAATTTAAATTTCTTAATATATGACTAACCAGATATTAATTATAAAAATATCATGAAGAAGAGATAATATTAATAGGGTGAAAAAAGAAGTCAAATGAGTAATAGATGACAATGAAATCAAATTTTAAAACTACCCAAAATTATAAGTTTTTTTTTAAATCTAAAAGGAGAATTTATTTTGTCTGAAGAAAAATGTGTAGTTTGCTAACCTCTACATAACACATTTCCTACATATATATATACCCCTCTAATCACCACTTGTCACCTCTTAATTAAAATTAAAAGCAAATTATTTATGCTAAAAAATAAAGCTGGGAAGAACATCGTCACTGAGGCAAGTTGCAACTTACCTCACTGCTTTTTGTGAGCCTTTTAGCCTCGTTCATTTTGTTTTGTATAAAAGCAAAACCAATATTGGTGTTTTAGTTAAGTACATTTGTTCTATTTGAAGTAAATTCACCACCAATAACGAACAACAAGTGGTTTATTATAAGAGTAAGAAGAGTAAATTTGGGTTGTATAACCATATATGAATGGTAGGATTGAGAATTATTAATAATAGTTAATGATCGCTTGACCACTTAAAAATGTTACATAATTTTATGTTTTAATTTTGACAATTCATATAAGATATAATGAATTAGATTTAGTTCTCTCACAATAAATCACCATATCACTCGAGTGAGAGGTTTTAATTATTGTGAGAGTGAAATGAATAAATCTGAATCATTGAATCTTACATAAATGATTATATGATCATTAATTATCATTATTAAGACTTTTAATTTTGACCATTCATGTATAATTATACGGTCTAAATTAATTTATTCCTCCCACTCTCATAATAAATTACCACTCTCACTTGGGTCATTTCCTATATATTAATATAATATAATATAAAAATGAAAAATAATTAACTAAAAATAATTTTAATAAAATTTAGATTAGCTTGGTTGATTTTAATAAAAATATAAAATTACATAATATTATTGAACAAACAGGTATAATTTTTCAATAAAAAGTATATTGTTTTAATAAAAAAAATTCACTTTATACTGTTTAAAGATTAATTCTAATGCACGAATAGTGTAGTGTACCATTCAATCAAATACTTTTATTTGAAAGACTTTTATGGCAAATGAATGACAATTCAAACACTTCAACTGATATGACAATACATGCTAAATGTTTGAATAATTTTTTATACACTAATAGTGTATAAAAATCAAATATTATTTCTTAACAAGTAATTTGAAGCCATAAACAATTATTTGCTGGAATTGTAATTTGGCATTGAGATGCAAGCCACTGCTAAAATCATTACCTTTATATTTACCTATAGCAATATTCTATATTGATTAACAATTTCTTTATCATTCATTACTTTATTTTTAGTTTAATATATTAATTTTATTCAATGATGTAATTAATTTTCAACTTTATATTTTTTTCAAGTTTATAGATAAACTTATATTTTTCCAGAATTCACATGGTAAAATTATATTTTTAGAATTTATAATAAATTTTGTTCATGGTAGATGATTAGTTTGTTGCATCGCAGGCAAACTCAAGATAATTTTTAAAGTTTATAGCGGTTTTTCTTTTAGAGATATTGTGTTAAATTACACTTTTTTGTTTACCATAATGATTGAAATAAGAGATAATTAGTTTGTTGTGTCACCAGGAAACTTAAGTTGATGTTTAAAAGAGTATAATATCTCAGTTTGATTGTTTAAATGCTTTACAAAACTCACTCATTTTAAAAAGAGTTTAATTTTAATATATTATCAGTATAAAATTTTTAGATAAATAACACTAAGCATTCCTAAAATTTAGAGTTATTGCACTTTACCCTATTCTTTTGCAAATATGACACTCCTTCCTATTTTTATTATTAAAGTCATTTATTTTTTTAATATTTATTAAACTCATATTTTCTTAATATATATAATAAAAATTATAAAATAAATCTAAAAATTTATTATTTGATGAAATACTACAACTTCAAGTTTTAAAAACATAATTTCGGAGTTTAAAAAATGAAATTATACTTTTAACTTTTTCTTTCAAAGTATATAAGATAACTTTAATAATAATATTGAGGGAGATTTATAGTTAAATGAATATTACATTTTATACAATAAGTTAATATTTAATATCAAAATTTTAGGTTATATCTATTTAATAGTTATGGTTATCAATGTTTTGATTAGCACTCATGTATATTTTAATAAAATAACAAGCTGACTCTTCTAACAATGACTCTCAAAATTATTTTGCACTTTTGGTACAACTAAAATTTATTTGTGTAATTTGTGTTTGAAAAGTTATTAATTCTATAAGTTCTTCATTTATTATTTCAGGTTAAAAAATTGCTAATGCAATTTTAGATTGTGAATATTAGAACTCTTAATATTGCAAATAGAATTTGTTAAAAATAACATTTTTTATATTAAAAAATTAACTTATGGTATAAATAATATTCATTTAATTATAAATCATACTCAATATTACTAAAGCAATATTACATACTTTGAAAGAAAAAATTTAAAAACATGATTTTATTTTTTGAACTTTGATGTAGTCACTAAACACCATTGATATAAAATTATTATCTTTTTTCTTTCAAAGCATATAAAATTATCAAATATTAAGTTATTGTATGAAATAATATTCATTTAATCATAAATTTTACTCAATATTATTATGAAAATTATCTTATATACTTTGAAAAAAAATTAAAAACGTGATTTTATTTTTTAAACTTTGAAATTGTCATATTTTTAAAATTTGAAGTTGTAGTACTTCATCAAATAATAAACTTTTAGATTTATTTTATATTTTTATTATATGTATTAAGGAAAAGATGAGTTTAATGAATTATAAAAAAAAATGAGTTTGATAATAGAAGTAGGATGTAGTTTCGTATTTGTAAAAGAATAGAGTGAAGTAAAATAATTCTAAACATCAAAGGTGTTTAGTGTTATTTACCAAAAAATTGACATTTTCATCCAATTTCGTCCTGTCACATCAGCAAATATGATTAATTATCTCTCTTTCACTACTTTAAAGGTCATGCAAATAGAATGGTTTAATTAAATGATAATAAAAAAATATATTTTACACATTCAATAAATACAAATTAAATCATTTTAAAAATGTTTTAGTTTGTACTATTAAATACCAAAAGCCTCACATAAATTTTTTTGAATTCTTTACACAATTTTACAACTTTTCAATTCTCTTTAACGTACTATTTAATGGTATTAAGAAATCGTGAAATATTTTGATGTAAATTTTAGTTTTATAATAAACAGAATAACATATTTTGAATACAAAGACAAAATAACATATGCACTGTTTTAAAGGAAAAAGTTAACTATCTCGTGTGCATACCTTGTATTTCTCTGAATTTTGAATATAGTGTATTGCCAAATTAATGTCTCCCATTGTGCGCACCCAAATCGGTGATGAATGATATACTTCAAACAAGTTTGGCGTGCTTACAGTTACATTTCCATTGGGAAAGGTTGAGACTTGTGTGCGGTCTTCAACACAATAAGATGATGAGAGCATCAGCTCGTAGTCATATGCTCCTCCACAAAAACACCTGAGGCTGGGCACATCCTCCAACTCGAACTCCTCTAACAGTGGAAATGAGATCTGAAGCTGTTGCTTGTTATTGATTTCCTTGTCCTCTTCCTCTTCATCGCATAATGGGATATCATACCCATAATAATATCTTGAACAGATGCATTCCAGCTTCGGCAAATATGCAAGATCTAATGTCTCCAATTTGGGCAATAAAATCTCGACTTTACTGCCTCTATCATCCATATTCTCATATCCCATTGTTACTATCTCCTCCATTATCTCACAATCTATAATCCTTAATTCTTTAAGCTGAACAAGGCTTCTAGCCATGGAATGAGAGAGCAAACTCTTCAAACTATGGCATCCTTCAATGTCAATTGATGCCAGCTTGTTGAAGCTATCAACCCCCATGATATTGGATCCCCAAATGTGCCTTAGTCTTGGCAAATTACTCAATTCCATGACTTTGATCTCATAATGTGCAGTTACATTTCCTTTCTTTGCATCCATTCCTCCTCCTAATGCAAAAACCTCTGCTAGTGAATCACATTGCTCTATCTTGAGTTCCCTCACATGTTGAAGCATGTGTATCTCAATGAAGGGAGCAAGGCTGACAAGCTTGGGACATTCCCTGACATCCATTTCCTCAATCTCTCTGTCCTTTGCATTGCAGAATGGAAAATCATAGCTATTATCTCCTATACAAAAACATTCCAGTTTGGGCAAATTGGTAAGATCCAACTTCTTCAATTTGGGAAATATAGTCTCAACTTTAATGCCTCTGTCCCGATTCTCGTATTCCTTTATTACTATCCCTTCCAATATCTCGCAGTCTTCAATACTTAATACTTTGAGTTGCACAAGGCTTTTAGCCATGGAATGGGACATCAAACTCTTTAAACTATAGCAACTTTCAATAATAATTGTTTCTAGCTTGTTAAAGCTTACGAGCCTCGAAATACTAGGTCCCCAAATGTGCCTTAGTTGTGGTAACTCTTTCAATTCCATGCTTTGCAACTCATGAGTAATCACATACCCTTCTTTCACATCCATTTCTTCTTCAGATTCAAACACCTCGACTAGTGAATTACATTCTGCTACTATGAGTTCCCTCACATCTTGAAGTATATGTATCTCTTTGAATGGAGCAATCATCAATAGCTCATGAAACTCTTTGATACCTACTTTGAGTTTTTGAAATATAGTTAGCTTCTTTAATGCTTGTGATGTCACCTGTAAAATTGTCATTAATCTGTCTCTTCAAACTATTTTCCTTCATTTAAAAATTACTAATTTAGAGATAAACGTTGAATTATTAAAAAATCATAATTGTACAAATGTAGTTGAAATGCAATTGAATCATTAATGAATCTTCAAACTCAATGAAATTATGCACGAACATATCATTGCATGATTTTGAATATTATATGTAAAACAATGGGAGCAAATTAAGCTCTAAATGTGAAATTGTAACAAAACATGAATTATTAATTCATATGTAGTTTGGGCTTTTTAGATGATACTTACAAAGGCTTTAAGTCCTTTTATAGTAGCATTTAAGTCTTTTTTATGTGGTCCTATCTCTATCTCAAAATCCTCGAGCTTAGGTGTATTCAAGGATCCTTGTGAAAACATTTCCATATTGGAGCAACCTTTTATTTCCACTTCTTCCAATGATGGGAAATCGAAATCATGGCAACCTTGACTGAAGGCCTTGAGATTGGGTAGGTCTTGAAGGAGTAGACTTTGCAATTTAGGAAGTTTAATCTTGTTTGCACTTGCTTCTATTTCTTCTCGGGACACAATTTCTTCTACATTCTTGCAATACTCTAAATCTAGCTCCTCAAGACACTGAAGACTTCTCAAGGATGATGGAGAGAACAAGATGCGAATTTTATTGCAGCCATTTATGAGCAAAGATCTTAAGTTTGGAAATAAGAACACATCTATAAGTGGGCCAAATCTTATATGTCTCTGATCTCTATCACATCCACCCTGTGACATTTAGATGATCATTTTCCAAATGTAGTATTTTGTTATTTAACTATCAACGTATTCCATGTTTTGTAGACATATCTTTCATCATGTGACTAAAATAAGAAAAATATTAGTTGAAGATTTCTTTGGTTGTACTTGATATATTGAATCTCCATGTATACTATAATTTTCCATTAAAAAAATGAAAGCAACACTTATTATAAAAATATCTAGCGAATTAATATTTTTTTATATAACTTTTTATCAATTTAGGGTGTGTTTGATCAATGAGTAAAAATTGGGATTACATGAATTAGCTTTTATCCTCATTTATGCAATTTTTACCCTCAATTTTATCCTCAAACCAAACGCATCAACTTTTAATCTATATTTGTGAATGAAAATGAAATTAACTCACAACAAATAAAATGAAATAAAAGTCACAAAGACGGAAAAAGAAACTAAAAGTTACAACAGTGGCAAATAATTTAGTTACCCACCATGTCATCATGTTCATCCAAGGATGTATCGGTTGCAAAATAGAAAAACCTCTCAAAATTTGGTAGGTTATTCAAGTCAAGAGCCTGTAGTTCAGCAAAATAGTTCATCACCTCCGTTTCCTTTTCTCTTTTGGCCATAATGAACTCTAACTTGTCACAACCTTCAATTTTAATGGTTTTAAGGTAGGAGCGATTGTAATTTTCCTTGAGCAAATACAATAGATCCAGCCCATCACAATATCTTACACAAAGATCTTCTAAGATAGGCATATGGTATACTCCTATACTACTCTTCATTTTGAAAATGGTAGATATTTGTTCCTGTGATACCATTGTTGCCTGCAAATGGAAACGCTTATTAATAACATCACATCAACTTTCTAGTATTAAGGAGAATAATTTTGTAAATTATCGATTATAGAAAATTGGAAGCTAGAAGTGTATTAAATTATTAATTTGATTCATTAATTGCTTCCTTTGTAAGTATGCATGTTCTTTAAAAATTAATTTTGTGCCATGTATTTTTCACGCTGAATTTATTTGAAATTCAAATTGAAACGAAAGAGAGTAGTTGCAAATAAAACACGCTACGTAAGAAAATGTATATAGTATAATGGTAAAAAATTGATACCTTATTACTTGTCTTGTTTGAGGTCGCTTGATGAGTAAATTTGGATAGCAACGGTGTACATCCAAGGAGCCGATTAAAAGACCTTGATTGAAGAGTATGATGAGTGTTTGAATAAGATGTGACACCTACATTGTCTTGTATTGCCATAAGCATTTGATTTTGAGACAAAGGTGTCTTCAACATTGGACAATGATCAATGTCCAATTTTCTCAAGGATGGCCATTCAAGGTCATAACAATCTGCAGAGATACTCTCAAGCTTTGGGAGATCAAAAAGTGACAAAGAATGTAATCTTTTGAAAATTGTAGTTTTCGCATTCTCTTTGCCATTATATTCCTCCTCTTTGCAATCTTTGCTCCCACCCACTAGATTCGTCATTAGTTTGCACGATTTAATCTCTAATTTCTCAATCTCAAGGGTTATTTTACCAGTCTCATAATTAAATATATGAGTTAATGAGCCACAGTCAGAGATTGTTAGAGCTCTCAAATTTTGAAATTCTTGCAAGTCAAATACCATCTTCAAAGAATTGCATTTTTGTAGCAATATTGTCTCTAATCGTGGAAACTGGTGCATTCAAAAAATCATAAATATGTAAAGAGGTTGCACATTCATTAAACCTGCAGTTAGCTCTAATCAAATGTAAACCAAATATTTATTATCTATTAGCAAGTTGAAGCCAAAGTACCACTTAACGGGGAACAAAATCTTGCAAAATTATTCAAAATATTGATAGTTTATATAAAAATGAGTTTTGTCATACTTGCAAGGTCTTCTCGGTTCTTGATGGGCGATGACAATATCAAAGGGGACTGAATTGGCTTTTTTTGGTGCAAATTATGAGCTATCTACTGCTTTTGACTTCATTGGTGTTGGTTGCTATGTATGAAATGCGCAATGATACTATATGCTTGGGTTTCTGATAAGGGTTTTTGTTGTGGTGGCATCAGTTTGTATTATGATGTAATTGGGTGGCAAAATATTTATAGGGATCCTAGTGTGTGTGTAGTTGGTTATTTATTTTCCTTGTAGTGTTTGTGCTCCACTATCCCTGTATAGTGTCGATCTTCTCAATAAATTATCGAAAAAAATAACATAAAAATGTGCATGCACAGTCTTACACTATGTTGAAAACCTTTTTCTGACAATTGAAAACAATCAGGCTCAACACTCTCCATACAAGAAAAGGAGCAAGGAAAGTACACAAAAGATATGGACAAAACAACATCTAAAGAATCCTAAGCTATAAAAAATAAGAAACATAGCGACTTCTATCTGCAATATACCACATGAACCAGTATAAAAAAACTACTAATAGTGAATAAAGTTCTAAATTATATTAGTTTATTCCCTTGGATTCCCTTAAATTTCATATTTAAAAGTGCAAAAACGAGAATGTTTTGGTAATAATAAAAAGTATATTATATAAAATGAAATAAGATTATGCGAAAATATCTTTCACATAGAAATCTCAAAATTAAATGGATGTATATGCAAACAAACGATAAGTTGATAAATAGTAACTAATTTAGTATATTAATTTGGCAATTCACAATATTGTTTTTAAAAAGAGTTTGAACCATGAGATTGTCTAAAAATAATTATAACAAAAATAATCAACTTACATGAGGCATTGAATAATAAGACTTATCCAAATCATTGGCTTTGTCGAAGCATATCAGGCCTTGGGAGCTCTATCAACTCCAACTTCGCTAAATTTGAGCAACCAATCATTGATTTATGGATTTCACCATCATCTATGAGGTACTCAAGATTGGAACATCGACTTATCTTTAGATCTTTCAAATATGAAAGTTCAGCACCTTGTTCTAACCCGCAAATAATATTTTTCAAATTCTTCACTTTCTCAATTATGAGAATTTCACATCTCTTAACCAAATGCTTGAGTGCCATACTGCACTTAACAGAGTTGTAATCTATAGCTCTTATGTGTAACACATTTGACTCCATATATCCGTGTTCGACATAATTAGCATAAGGTACCAGAAAGACCCAAAATCTTGGCACGCTTTCAAAGATCAAATCCTTGAGGAATGGCTCAACCTTCCTTACTTTAATCTCAATAACCTTCAATTGGTGAGAGGATATAGTTTTTAACTCACTGAGAAAGTCATTGTTTTGCATCCAAGGGAAATTGTGCATCCTAAGATAAAGTTCTTCTAACTGAGTTAGTCTTGCCAAGATATTAGAAGAAAATTTGTAAAGCTCATCACATCTAGTCAAATCCAACAATCTTAATGAACTTAAGTCCCCAATTTCAGTCGGCAATTCAGTGATATTTGAATAAGCAAAACTTAGAATTTCTAGTGTCGGAAGTTCCTTACCAATTATGGATACATCTCCAACCTGGCAACATTCTAAGCGCAATGTTCGGGGGCTTTTCGATAGTGGAAATAGAGGTGAGGCAGTTGGAATGCACGAGTTTTGCAAACATAAAGCCTGAAGCTTACTCATGCCTCGAAAGAAATTTGTTGGGATGGGTTTTTCCGCTTTGGATTCCACTCGTAAAACTGCAAGCTTTGGATACTCTTCAACATCACGCTCCTTCAACTCATCAATCAAAATCGAAACTGCACTACTAGAATTCCACTTGCTTTTTTCAGCATTACATTGTATCTTAAAATCATTTTTTTCCTTGGATGCAACTGAGGTGATAACATCACGTACAACATCATGCATCTTGACGCACTCTACCTTTTGGCTATCCAACAACAAGTAACATGTCTTTAGATCATCAATCAAGGTATGTGTCTCATTCCTAGCATTCCACAATGCTTCTTGGCCTTGGAGCAATCCTAGACCCCATCCTTCCCTCGTTATAGCTTCAATTGGAATATCAGCATCTTCCGGGAATAAGCAACAAAGACAAAGGAAACGCTTAGCTTTTTCATTTCCCAAAAGGTCATAACTCAGCTTGATGCACTTCTCCACGTCTGAATAAGACCCTGATGACTTTCGTAATTGATAAAGTGCATTCTCCCAAACGTATTTTTGCTTCTTTCCCAGTAATGCTTTTCCAACAGTAACAATGGCAATGGGCAAGCCCCCACATTCATTAGCAATATCCTCTGCTATGGGGCAGATGTCAGAATTGTTCACAATATCACCACCTATTATCTCCTGAAATAAAACCCACGAGTCTTCCTTGGACAGGGTGTTAACAACAGAAGTTTTTTTACTCCCCATCCTGGAGCATGTTCCTTCATTTCTTGATGTGAATATAATTTTGTAGGCATTGTGATCTCCATTGGATGGAAGTCCAATGGACTCAAAATCTAGCTCCTTCCATACATCATCAAGCACAATCAAGACTCCACCATCACCAGCACTTGTTTTTATGCTCTTCAAGAGTTTTTCTGCTCTTGACTGCTCAGGATCTTTATCAGTAAGTTCCAACTCAAGCCTACGAGCAATCTCAAGTTGGATCTTGCAATAGTCGGGAGTTTGAGACACTGCCACCATCGCAATGTGTTTAAACAGCTTCTCTGCTTCAACGATTTTGATCACTTCTCTGACCAGAGTGGTTTTTCCCACTCCCCCCATCCCGCAAATGCTGATCCTGTCACACCCTTCATCCTTGAGCATCTTTATGACATCCCTTATAATCTCGTTTCTAGACTCGAAGCTTTTGATGCCTTTTGATGAGAAGAACTCTCCATATTTCAGTGGAGGTGCAGGGGTGGATATGGTCCCAAATGTTTGGTCCTTTAGTTGCAGCAGCTTGATCGTGTTCTTCTTAGCGCTCCTGCTAAGTGAATAGCGAGTCTTCAAATTGGGACACCATCCTCCAAGGCACTTCTTGTCCCTGTTGTTGGCGTTGGCCTCATCCACCGAAGCTTCAAGTTTAGCAACATCACGGAGCCACTTCTCCACGAGTGGTTCAATTTCACGTCCGTTGTTTTTGTCAACTTCAACCCTTCGTTGCACTCCTTGTTTCATCAGTTTCAACGATTCAAGCGCACTCTTCATGTTGCTGATGTTGTCCTCATAGAAAATCAAATAGCCACATTGTGCACCAATTGGCTTTGCCAGCATTCCTCCAATTGTCTTAACAAGTTCTACTGTGCTTGCAACGATTTCCATATTCCTCTTCTCGTGTGTGTGGTGACACTGTACAAGTAAAACAGGGGAAGAACAAAGAATGAATTATTAATTATCAACAAAATTAACGACACTTTACATTTAATACCATCACTAATCAATTTGCAATTATTTATATGGTCGTCATTAAAAAGTTAATTAATGATCACATGCTCATTTAAAAAGTCACATGACTTTATATTTTAATTTTGATAATTCATATAAAATTTAATGGACAAGATTAACTCATATTATTTTCACAATAAATCATTCATCTCAAATTATACACTCACTGTGTGTGTATATATATAAATTACATGGCTTATCATATTTTAATCATTCAATTCACAACTATTATATGATTATGATATTATTGTAATTTGTAGTTAAATTAAATTCAATTTATTATAATTTAGTTGCATATTAACTATATTTCCTTTTTATAAATAATTCAAAAATAAGTTTCACTTTTATTTATTTAGTAGTCAAGTTTAAATAAAAAGGTGACCATAATACCTAAAAGGAAATTAGTTTCACGTAATAACAACATTTGATAGATCATAATATAGATTTTTTATTTTAATTTTGGGAGCTAATTCTTAAAATTTTTTTAAGTAAATGCAAAACTGAATTTATTTTTGGTTTGATTAATATGCAAGTTCTATAATTTTACTCAATTTTCAATTAAGTTTTTATAATTTAAAAGTTCGTAATTAAATTTTCATATTATGTAAATTTTTCCAATTAGGTCCATATCCCTATAAAAATTACAAAAATATGAAATTAAATAGAATATTTCTACAATGCTATTTCACTATAATTTTAGATTAAAAATAAAAAAGATAAAAAAAACCCCTCCCCTTTCCTCTTCCCCTATCATCACCACCATTGTTGTTCTTTGATCTTTGTTATCATCATCCATCATCACTACCACCCCAAACAACTTTAGTTTCTCATTATTCTTTTTTTCTTTTTCACTGTAAAAAAAAACGCACATGCAAAAAAGGAGGTGATGGAGCTGAAGAAGGCGGTGAAGGGTGCATAGAAGAGGAGGATGCGACCAGTGCTGGAGAAAGAAGGCCGATGCGATAGCGCTTCCAGCTTGCAGTGGCGACTCCGGCAGACTAAAGCATAGGTGCGCGGTTGATGGAAGCCTGGCGTGGAGGCACGACGGCGGGTGAGCTGGTTAGAGCGGTGGAAGGCTGAGTGCGGGTTTAGGAAAGGCTTCTGTGGGTACCGGCAGAGATCGCAGGGGTAGAGACCAGCGGTGATGGAGGTTCTGACTGTGATGGATGTCTCATGCAAAGAGAAAATTAGGGATTTAAGGTAGAAAAACTAATCATAAGAAATATAACTAGCTTTATTTTGATTTAAAAATATTGCAACTTAATTACTTGGATGATGGAGGATAACCAAGACAATGGTGATTATGGATGACGATGATTATAAAGAACAATGGTGGTGGTGACAGGGGGAAGGGGAACGGGAAGGGGAAGGGGAAGGGGAAGGGTGGGGTGGGTTTTTGATTTATTTTTAATATAAAATTGTAGTAAAAGAATATTTTATAAATATTATGCTTGGTTTAACATTTTTGTAATGCTTTTAGGAATGAGACCTAATTGAAAAAATTTATATAATACGGTGACTCAATTATAAGTTTTTAAATTGTAAAGATCTAATTAAAAATTGAGTAAATTATAGGAACTTACAAATTAATTAAACTTTTTTTAAAACTAGAAAGATAAAATATTTGTTAGGGCCTCTAAACTATAGGTCATGTACATTTTATTCCTAAAAAACCAAATTAATCATATTTATTTATAATGATTAAAAATTATATTAAATATTCCACAACATAAAATTTTAATAAGTAACGACAACTTCAGTTAAAATACAATGTATTCGAAATTATTCACCTAGAAGGTAAATATATACTACGTGGGAATGTATAATATAAAAGGTTAAACATTCATCAGTGATAATATTAATATTTCCATTTCTATATTTGTTAATGGAAATAGCTCAAGTCCAATAAAGTTTAGAGTATCGTGCCATGCATGAACTAAAGTTTAGGAATATAGAGCCTTATTTTCCACTAACATTATATGAAAGATTAATGAAATGATTAAAATGCATATTTGAGAAGGTTCAAAGGTCAATTTGCACCTTTTAAAAATTTTGGGGCTAAAGTGCCCTAAACCTGTACTTCTGGAGGTAACGTGCATTTTTTTTTTCCTTTTGTTTGTTAATTCTTTGATAAGTTAAGATTATAAAGCATTTTGTTAGTAAATAATATGTAGAGAAATGTTACCTTAACTCCAAAAATCAATAACATATCTACATTATTCACTTCTTCACCATTAAATGTAATGAGTAAGTAGGGTGATTGGGAATAACCATCCAGTCTAATGATGAAAAAAATGGATAACATAGGTATGTTGTTATCTTTTGTAATCAAAGTAACATTTTTCTAAAGTGTAAAGATAAGATGATTATAAGTAATATAATATAAAGTAACTTAATTTGATCTTAACAAGTATAAACTTAGAATAGAAAGTTATGTTGGAACATGTAGATGTAATTGAAGTTATCTTTGGTTATATTTATTAGGACTAAATATATATTTAAGGTTTTTCTTTAATATTCAAAACTAATTAAGGTTTCAGGGACGAGGTGAACACATGTTTATCATTCTTAAAAAAAGTGTCAAGAATATTTTTCATCTCATTTTTTATGCCACATTTTCTCTCTTTTAACACTTTTGACTAGAATATAACTTAAAAATTACACATGCTATGGTACCAGATCTATTAGGTTTTAACCCAAAGTCTCACATTGGTAAAAATTAGCAGTTTGGCAATTGTTTTGGCTTATAAATATGGGTTTTGATTGTTTGGGTTAGCCATCTTCCAAAACTGGTAGTGATCAATTGCACAGGTAGTTTTTAGGAGTTGTCTATGTAATAAAAGATTTATAAGGATTATTTGCAACTTTAACCGTTAAAAAATTACAGATAGTTAAAAACTCATGAAGTCACGTTAAATTTTGTGTTTGTGTTGTGATTTATTTTTCAATGTCTCCACTGTCGAACAAGTGGTATTAGGGCCAATGGTTGGGGTAAATTGGAGATGATAGTTTTGGATTCAAGTTGGGGTCTCTTGTGTTGAAAATCTTCTTGACATTAAAGAGGTCAAGCAGCATGTTTTGTGAGCAGCAACAATAAAAGTGAGTATAGCTTGTATGGAAAATCTTCTTGGGAAGTGGAAGTTGAGGGGCATATCTCAAATGCAACGGCAGTATAAGTTTTGGAAGAATGTTTGAAGAGTTGTAGCAACTAGCTTTTGACAGGACTTTGGATCAAGGGAAAGATTTGTTGGGATTTAACCAAAAATCTCACATCAATAAGAATTAGAAGTTTTTCAATTTGCAACTTTAGCAATTTAAAAGTTACGAATAGTTGAAGATTTTTAGACAATAAAAGTCAAACCACATTAAATTTTGTGTTTGTTAGCTTGTTTTTTATGCTTTCATTGCCCAACAATTTGTTCAACCACTTGCTAAAATATACATTAAGAATGCAAGTCATGATTAATTATAAATTTTTATTTTAATTCTTCATATTCTTCGTAAGAATATAATTATATTAAGATTAAATTATTTTTTACTAAATTAAAATTCAAACAAATTCTTTTACTAAAATAAACAATTTAAATACATGTATTACACGAGATAAAATAAGTAATTAATTATTTGAATTATTCATGAGACTAACCGATTTTTGTGCAATCTCTTTATAGACTTGATCTGGCCAAGGTAAACCTCTAAATGCTGTTGTCCTGCTCATTGTAACAAAAGAATCATAAAATAAAAATTAGTTTGCTTGTGGATACGATTATTGCATTTACTTTTCTTTCTACCAAAGTAGAGGAAAGTTAATGACCAAATTGTATTTGTGTTGTTAAGTGTCAACGTGATATTTTATAGAAATGTGGATATAGATTGAAGAATGAAAACAAAAAATATCGTAATATTTTATGTAAAAAACTATTATCTATTTATGTTTATGTACATGAAGTAAAATTCTAATTAAATTATTATATTAAATATATTTTAATTAACTACTATAAAATATCAAGTATACATCTAAGGCTACTAGAATTTAACTCAAAGTCTCACATTGTAAAGAGTTTAATTCTTATATGAGATTTGCCACATAAATAAGACCTTTGATTGTTGAGCTTATATACCTTCCAAAAGTATGAGTGATTCATAATATATATAGTTTGTGAAATATTTTATAAGAATAATTTATAATTTTAATTGTTCAAAAGTTATATATAGTTAAAAATTGTCATGTCGTTGATGTAGGATAGAAGGACGCACTGACGGAACATCATTAGGTTCCCCCTTCCTCAAATTTTTTTTCTTATATACACATATATAATATTTATATACACATAATATATATATATATATATATATATATATATATCTATATGACTTGTAGAGAAAGAATATGTTATTTGAGGGATAAAAAAGACCTGATAATCAAGTCTACGATTCTTTTGCTCTTTAATTTGTGAAGGAAAAAAAATGTTTTCTAAATTTTTTTTTCAATATTTGTCATCAACACATTTCATTGCATATAAATATTTTAAAAGTTATTTGTTAATATATTTGATAAAAAAATGGTAAATCTTTTTAATTAGTACGCATAAAAACCACTTGATTAAAAATCTACCTTACATATATTAAATAATTATTAAATATTATATAAATTACATCTTATGCCATTGTGAGTGTAACTTTAATGAATTTAATTTTGATATATTTACGATGCAAAATTCATTCAATCAGATGCATCTATTTATAAGATGTTTTAGACAGTGAACAGTTAAATCTAGCTCTCTTGCTTCCACTACCCAACATAAGCTGTATCATTCTTTTCTTTCTTTCTTTTTTCTCGCTCTCTCTTCCAAGAGCTGAACAACTGTAAAATAATGACATATGAGTTTCGAAAAAGAAATTATATTTTTGAAAATTATGTCGGTATATACATCCATAATTAAACACTAAAGTAAACCCATTCTTTCATAATATAGTACCCTAAAAATACTCATTTCAATTTTATGCAGTGCAAAATAATTTTAAACAATAGTATAAATGGGTTGGTTTGCTTTGGTTTTGAGGGAAAAATAAGTTCAAACTAGTCAAATATATATAATTATTGAATTCGTTTGATATGGCTTTTTTAATTCTTTTTTCAATAAATCCAAACCAAGCCAATACAATCAAAATCGGGTTAGCCTGGTTCATCGGGTAAACGCAGGATGAAGTAAAAAAAAAAAAAGAATTTTATTTTTTAAAACAATTTGTTTTTTTATCCTTATACAACTAACAATATTGACTATAATATGCTTAATAATTGTGTAAATAGATTTTTTTTAAACAAATATAAACAAAGAAGATAAAATATGTCCCTATTATTAAAACTTAAATTTTTAATATAAAAAAATTAAAAACTTAAGATCAAAACTTTGAAAATTTATAAATACAAAAAATATTGATCGGTTGATCGCATTGAAAGACTATAAATCCGACACCCAACCAATATCAACGAAAAAAATTTTATTCCAATTTTGATATGCATGATCTTTGATAGTATAAAAATTTTATATTATTCGTATATGGATTTTTATTTTTTTTACAAAACTCTCTTTAGGAGATAATAAAAGATACAAATAACTACGAAAGGAAAGAGATTTCAAACATATATATATAGACACACACACATACACATCTTTGTTATTGTGCTCAATCTTTATCAAGACATATTTGCTGATCAAAATTCCAAACTTAAAAATGTAAAATTAATGATTCAGGGCTGTGTAAGTACCAGTTGTTATTCGTTCTATATGTAGCACATTATGAATACCAGAATGAAGGAAAGACAAAGACTAACAAAAAGTGTGTACCTTACTCAGGGGAGGCTGCTTTGGCTATCTGATCACTCCGATCACCGTAGTCAAAAGGCAAACACGATGTGAAGGAAATTGAGCACCAAGAGCACACAAGACTGAACAACTTTAACAAGCGGGTAAGTAACATTTGTTTTTGGGGTGGTGATGATATACATAGAGCTTAGGGGACCTTTGGATTCCAATTCTCCAACAAGAAGCAACCAATAATACACAAAGAAAAGCGAGCATTTGTGCTCAGCGAGTGCTTATCAATTAAGATATCATTGTTTCCGACGATTGAGTGCAGCTTGACTTTTGGGATCACTTCCATTCCATTCCATGACTATTCTATTCGTTCTTTACTTAACAAAAAGGGAAATGGCAACATGAGAATATCCGCTCTTCGTGTCTCTGTTATAAATATTTACGTATAGCAAGTTTAAAATACATTTGTCCAACAGAACTATTTAGCTGCTAGAAATACACTTCGACGCATATCCTTTGCTGCATTGATACATAAAAATTGGAATTATATATTTGTATAAATATTTTATGCGAGTGTAAAAATCTAAATAAGTATTACCCGTAAGGGTTAAAATCTAAATAAGTATAAACTGTAAGCACCAATTATTAATTTCAAGGGCCGCAAACATAATTTATGACACTATTATAATTAAAATCGAAACCAGACAATTATTGGGACCACATGCTCAGGTTTGCCCATTTAATAGCTTTGTCAACCTTAACGGGTCAATTATTGTTGCACTCTTCATTCAACAATTTATTTTTGGTGTGCTCTACTGTGCCTGTGGACCAAGGGAAGGAATGGTTCCGCACCGAGATGGCTTGAGGACAATGTGACATGTGGAGCATTTGTAACATCCTTCCAAGTATAACATCATTCTTAAGTCATGACATCGTACTCGATGAGTTGTTACTTATAAATTAATGGACCTTTCTTGAATATCTATAGCAAGCTCGATTAACACATGTAATAACTAAGCATAATTCTATTAAAGTATATAACAAATAAACACAATATTTATTGATTATATAGTTAAATACAAAATGAAGCTCTTCTATGGGTTTTAATACATATACGTTCTCTATTACATTTACATACGTATAACTCCAACTAAGTACAGTAAAATAAAAAACATCAACTACTAAACTTCTACAATCCCAAGTTTCTTTGTGTAGGAGCACCATTATTCTCTGAATCAACCTAAAGATGACACGGGAACACAAACATATAGAGGTGAGAATCCTAAAATTCTCAGTAGGATATCCCCGAAACATATACTAAAATCCATGTCATCGTCATCGCCCCAGCCACTTCGTACCACACATTTACAATTTTTAACTCCAATTTTTAACAATAACAACAAATCTCAATTTCTAGTCAAGTCATTCTAAGTTCATTTTGTTGTTGAAAAAACTGAAAAAAAAAAGTATCAATGTCTTGGGACATAAACCACAAACACATGAAAAATCAAATGATATGAGTTAAGCTTTCATGCGTAAAGATTAGTTTTGTGCACTGTCTATAGATCTTGGTTCTACTTCTTCTTCTTCTTTTTCTTCTTGTGAACGATAAAGAACTAGAGAAAGAAACATGACAAAGAGAGAGAATGAAAACTTTTGAAGGGATGGTGAGTGAAAGAGAGAGAAATAATACAAAAAAAGAGAAAAGTTTGAAAAGGAAGGAAGGAAGGGATACTGCCTTTATTTTTCTTTTTCCTTGTCCCACTTTGCCCCTCCATAGCATATAGTTTCTATACTCTAATTTTGTTATCCAGTGAGGTGGAAAATCATGGTGTAAGTGTGCTTATGTTCATGTATCATTCCTCCTTAACTTGAACGCGTCCAAGTTACTGTAAATTGAGGTGGTCAACATGCTCTCCATGTTTGAAGGAGTTGTGCGAAGGGATCTATGAAGTTATGGATTAGGGATTTGCGATGAGAGAAGGACTAATGGGTCTTGAAAGATGTAAGAAATTAGCGAGGTATTTTGGGTATTAGAGATGAGAAATGATACACGCATATATCCAGAGTTACACCATACTCTTACACTATGCTACGCGAGAAAATAAGCACATGGATATGGTATGGTATACGAAGGAGCAATTTTGACAAGGAAAGGATAAAAAAAAAAAAAAGGAAAACCCCACGTGCACAATTTGGTGGTCTCTCAACCTTTTCCTTTTTTGCAACAGAAAATACCACAGCCCCAATTCTCTCACGTTTGAACTCCTGTCACTATCTGGTCTCACATAATCAAACAACCCACAAAAGCTCTCATTTTGCCTGCATTCACGCCCACATTCTCCTCTGTACTATGCTCTCTAACTAGTTTAAGTAACCCATGATCTAAAGCACCCATTGTTACCCCCTTTAACAGTGAATATGATTGTTTCTCATTTCAACTGGTGATGAAGAAAGTGAAACACTCATAATATATTAAAAGTATAAATGCAATAGTATAATATGAGTATTGGTATCAAATACAAATATGATACGGGTACGTCACCAATTTCAAAGTATTTGCGCATCATGCACTATCCCAAACACAGTCATTTCCTTTAATAGCACCCTCAATCTCCTTTTTTTTTTTTTTTTGTCATGGTTTCGATTTGCAATTTTAAAACTTTCATTCCTTTACACAAGCTCTCTAATTAACAAGAACCAATTTTTTTTGTTGCTGTGCATTGTTTTCCCTTGATAAAGTTTCGTTCTTTCTTCAAAATTTTTAAGTGCCCTTTTTAGGGTTTTAAAGTTTGTTTTTAATGAAAAGGTTTGCAATTTGTCTAGCTTTTGAGTGCATATTTGGCAAGGTGCTTTAAAAGTTGAAAATTGTTTGGTCCATAATAAAATCCTACAATAAATCTGCACTACACAGTTATCATCATTCTTAATGAAAACTAATTTATCCGACTTAGAATTTTAAAGAATTAAAATGAGGGTTTTCTATAATAATAGTAGCAATGATAATAATAATAATAAATTACAAACAGTTTCTTTTCATTTCTCCAAAATCCTAACTCGTGGGCATAGCTTTAGTGGCAAAACATACATAAATAGGTACTGCTCTTGCCCGTGGTGAAAGACCAAACCTGACCCGCGAACCCGTAACAGTTTGGTCGGATATCCCCTGCCAAGCCATCCTTCCTCTGTGTGCTTAGCAGCATAGCATCAGAAGGAGAAGAAGCAGCAGCAGAAAATGGAGGAAATTAGCAGACTGCACCTTGAGCTGCACAAGTTGTCGTGCGTGGAGTCCCAGGAAACACTGGACAGCATCCTGTGCAGCCTGTGGAAGAGCAGGAAAACGGGTCTCCGCGGCCCCGACAAGTCCCACTTGCAGTCCCTCCTTCACCTCTCTTCCCTCTCGCAACTCGACCCTGTAATCAATTTTGCTCTTAATTTATCGTGTGTTGTGATCTTCTTCCTTATGCTATTTGATGTGTTCCTACACTATTGGCTGTGTCATGAGTTTGTTTGAAAGAAAAAAACATGTATGATTATTATGTTGGAATTCGTGTGTAGTAGGTATTGGCATGCCTTCGCTCGCTTGTCAGAAAATGTGCTTATCAAAACTTCACTGGAGACGAACTTCTGAAACTGTTCCCTCCTGATCTCCCACTTGAACTGCAAAGCATGCTCCTCTTGTCCTTCCAGAAGAACCAAGCTCAGTGGAAGGAGGATGTGTCTCGAGAACAGGTCACACCTTTCTTGCTTGCAAACACTCTTTTTCGTGTGTGTGAGCTTGCATAGTATTGGAATTGCACAGATTTTGAGAGACACAAAATGTGGGTTTGGAGGATCAAAATTGACTTTGTCACAAATTCGCACTTGTTTGGTTTTCAGTTTGCTTTGTATTTTCAAAAGAGGGTTCCGGGTCTAAAATTGATTTTGGCCTGAAACAATATTTTCTTGCTTTTGTCAGTGGCTCATAAATAATACTGTCAATTTTGACAAAATCACTTTACTTTAGAGTTACATCTAACTAAAAAATTCGGATAAAATCAATTTTTATCTAAATCAATTATGCAAATGCAGAACAGAACATAAGAATGGGCCCAACTCAACCACAAAAGTTAGATGAGGGGGGAAGGATTGCCAAAGCTATGTGCTTTGGTCATGTGCCTAAGCCTAACCTTTATGGAGGACTTCGCATATAGTAATGAATTATATGGAATGCCTTAGTTTAGCATGGTTAATCTCTGATGTTGCATCCTCAACATGATTTGGATGTTCGTCATAGCTTCATCTCAACCTCAGTTGGTGGTGATGCAAACTAAGTTTTGTCAACAAAAAAAATGTTTGGCAACATTGTGTTAGAACTTCATTTTCTGTCTCAAACCATGGTCTGAATGGATTGAATGGAAGAGAAATTGATTTTCCAATGGGTCAAACTACGATTTCTAAATTATAATCCAACCATGTTATTAGCAGTTTTTCAAAAATGCTTTAGGAGAATTGCAGACATGCATTTTTGCTGTTGTAGGAGGACAGATACCCTCTACAATGCAGCTACTAATCATTGATCAACAGCAATAGAGGAGGATGGGGAGAAACCTCTCTCTCTCTCATATATATATATATATATATTCACCTATAGGACTTGATAGCCTTTTCTTCTTTTGCCTGCTCTCATCTCATCGTTTGCTTTTATGTGTTCAGGATTTTTCGCCAAGGACAAGTGTTTCCTATCAAGTCAGAACAAATGCTCCTCCATCTTTTACTTCACTACCGTCTGCAGAGATGCAGATGCCACCATCTCTGTGGCCACGCCAAGATGATTCTCTTGCCCAACTGAATCACAGTGGTTTTGGAATTTCAACACCACTTGTTGCTGATGTTGATGTCTCTGGCCTTCCTGCATTCTTCCAGTGTGACACTGCTCCTGCTGAAAACTTGGTACTTGAGAGGCTTTGGCTCTGTCTTACAGTTTTCACATTCCATTGTCATAGATCATTAGCTTTATATGAGCTGCATATCATTTCTTTCGAGTATTTTTTCTTGAGAAGGAATTCCAAATTTCCAAACTACCCAATCTTTTTCTGAATGAGAAGTTGCTTGAGTTTCACTAATGTATGCCTAGCAGAGGTAAGCATGTCTGATTGCAGCTTGGTTGTAGGGAGTACATGAAAATGGTTTGATGTTGTTTTAGTGAATGTTATTCGACTGAATAAATTGGCATGATGCCTAGAAGAAAGATCCCGCGCAATGTAGTCAGGAAGAAGTAATTTTTGGAGGCTATGGTAATACTATGTGGGAGATAAATAATGGGAACTAGAGAAATACAATTAATTTAAGATATTCTGTATAGTTTAGATAAGGAACCATACAATTTAAGTTGTAGCTGTGAATGGGTTTGGGTTGGCTAGAGTCAGTGCTTACTTATAATAGCTGATGAAATGTGCCTTATAGTTTCTCTTGTATAGATTTTAGATGTAATGTGGACAACTGGACATGGACACAGTGTGTGTATCTGGGGATGATAGTAGATAGCATATTTCAAAAAAAAAATTTTCATTCGGATGTTTATTAATTCTTTTTTTTTTTTGGTTATAAAATAAATTGTAGGCAAACCTTCCTTGCCTCAAGTCAATGACTTGGACCATGGAGAACCGTGGCGCATCACCTGCAGATAGAGTGGCTGTAATCTGCCTTAAGGTAATGGGGAGAAGTTTTCTTTTTCTTTTTCTTTTTTTTAATTAAGAAAAATAAACTTCATAAGCTAAAGACAGCTATAATGAGCAGATTACTTCCATCTCCACATCTTGACAAATAAATAAAATATAATGGTTGTTCCTGTAAAAGATTGTAATCAGCAACTTTAATTCTGCCTTCAATTTGCGTTGTAAATTTTTTGCGAAGTCAGTGGCTCTGTCATTAGGTGCTGTGCCAGTGGTGTCTTCTGTATTTCCGGTGCTCTTTCTTAAACCATAGCCTGATTGCTTTTATGGCTGGCCTGGCAATTATATATGATGTATGGTAATTATGAATCAAAAGCTTCTTTTGGAAGCATCAATGAAAAATTGTTATCAGAGAGATATTTGAAGGGCCAATTTTCATGCAATGTTTAGCTATTGGTTTTGCTGTAATATTGTTATACTATGAAGGATATCCTTGTAATACGTATTTTCTTGTGTAGCTGCATGATTATAGCAAGTCTCCGTTAGGTGAAACAGAGGTGAGGTTTCAGCTTACAAGGGACACACTTGAGGCTATGCTGAGATCAATGACATACATCAGTGAACAACTAAGTGCAGTAAGATTTTCTTTTATATTTATCGTGATTATGATCATCTATTATAGAATTAATCCTGAAGCAAGAAAGTTTGTCAATGTTGAGTATATTTTTGAAAATGAGGCAGATCAATCAGGGCATGTATGGTTTCAATTTTCATTTTCTGTTTTCGATATTTTTTTCATAAAATTATAAAAACAGACAAAATACAGAAAATAAAAATAGTAACCAAATAGGCTCTTATTCATCTTTTTCCTGTATGAAAACTAGTTTGTTCTGCAGTGAAGAGTTTAGGATGATGTCTGATTGGTTGAGGGTTGATAAGGGAAAGGGAAAGTAGACTAATCTATAAAAATATGGATGGCAATTTGCTAATAAGAAATGAAGATGCTGGGAAATTTCTTTACCATCTAAATGCTTGCCAAAAATAACCAAACAAATTGGAGTTGATTTGTAAACTATATGCTGAGAAATTAGAAATGCTATCTAATGCTATGGATTGATGGTAATAGCTATGGGACCACTGGAAACCTTTATTTGTGGTCCATCCCAGTTCTTTGGCAGGATATAGCCAATACACTACTTGGTTGGTGGAAAAATGGTCTACACTGTCCATAAGTTTAGAATTTGGCAGAAATTTAGGTGGAGCTTTTGAATTTTCAATATATTTACTTTTTAGCATTTACATTCATGCAAGGGAGAGAAAATTGTGGGAACTTAAAAGGAGTTCGTTAAGGGTGTGTTTGTTTGAGGGATAAAATTGGAGGGACATTTTCCATGTATCAATTTAATATATAAAGATATACATGAGCTCGAGCATGAAAATTTTTCCATCATTTTTATCCCTTAACCTGTGAAGCACGGGTACGTCAATTTTGGAAAAGTACCCGTACCAGGTACGCGGTGGATACGGGTACGCGATGGGTACGCGTAAATACGTACCCAGCACCCTTTATTTTGAAAAAAAAAATTTTGAGTTCTTTGGGTACGGCGGGTACGCGTGGGGTACGCTTTAGGTACGCAGTTTTGGGATTTTATTTTTTTTTTCCTTTCTTCTTCTTCAATGTTAGCCCCACATTGCTGCCCCTTTTAACACTTTACACAACCTTGTTCCTAAGCAAATGAGCATCACTCTCCCTTCTCCACTTCTTCATCGCCGGCGGCCCCCCACCACCGCAGCGACGATATGCGAACGAACGGCGGAGCAGCGACGCGAGGCGGCCTTGCATCGACCCGGAGTAGTGATGGGAACGAACCTGAAGCAGCGACCTTTGTCTTGAAGCCAGAGCAGCGACACGAACGAAGCCAGAGCAGCGAACGGGGCAGCAACGCGAACAAAGCCAGAGCAGCGACAAGAACGAAGACAGAGCAGCGACCCGAAGCAGCGAACGAACCCGCAACGTGAACAAAGCCAGAGCAGCGTCCCGGAGCAGCGAACGAAGCCGGAGTAGCGACTTGGAGTAGCTAGGTAGGGGTGTCTTTGTCTCAAACCCGTAGCTAAAGCTTGATTGCGTTTATATTGCTAAGAATAGTCCCTGGTACGGGTACAGCTACCTGTTGTAATGAATAGTCCCAAATACGGGTGCCCGGAGCTTAAGCACATAAGCTAGTTGTTAATAAGATTATGTTTAATATTATTTTTTGAGTATTACAGTATTTTAATTTGAAATGTATTAGTGTTTGTTAAATAATTTACAATTATTTTATGTTGAAATCTGGGACCAGAGCTTAATTCAGTTGTTATGTGATTATGTTTAATTTTATTTTGGAAATTATAGTATTTTATTTTAAAATATATTATTGATTGTTGATCAATTTAGAATTATTTTATGTTTAAATTGCTGATTTTTTTAATATAAATTTTATTTTTTTAATATATTGACGTACCCGTACCCCACTTTTTATAAAATTGTCGTATTCCGTACCCGTACTCGTACCGGGTACGGGTACCGTACCCGTGTCCGGGCAACACAGCCCTTAACTAAACACATCCTAAATGTTATTCTTTCTTTTTGCTTTCAAGAGATAATTTTCTAGTACTTTATGTATTTATTTTGTGTCGTCCACGATGTGCTTGCAGGTTATGACTTCGACTGGGCCAGCAAACAAGAAGCAAAAGCAATAGTTTGTTTCCTGTAGTTAATGCCGTAGCTCGTAAGTCATGATAACTAGCAATAGTAAGATAATATATCATCCTTTTAAGAAACCAAAATAAAAAGAATTAGAGCAATTCAAAGGGAAAGATATCTTAGATATCTGTTGTATTTGACACACGAATATATTTTGGGGGTTGTAACTGATTTTGCTCAAGGATACATGATTCTTTGATGGATGCCACTAAGCAAACTTCTTGGTTGTTGAAAACAGGTTCTCTCTCACACATTAAATATTTTTGCAATACGGTGTATTTATGTTGCTTTAGCTTAAGGAGGCGAATGCCGAATGGTGTTAAATTTTCTAGTCGAGTGAAAAAATGCGTTTTTGTGGGGGGTATATTATGCTCTCTCTGTTTACTTTTGAATTTTTTCTGACAATGCCATAAAGAAAAAAAAAAATTTCTTCGTTTATGCTTTTCCCCTTTTTCTTGTTTCTCAATTAAAAATGTGGCTTGATTGGACCAAAGCACCAACAGTCACTAGTATTATATAAAATAGGAACCATCATTCTGTATCACGTATAAAAAATATTAATAAAATTGCGAAGCAAAAATAAATAAATTCTTTAAACTAGTCTAGGTGATGGAAGGCAAATCCTATGGAATTTTAATGCTTGTTTGAAGGTCCTTGTATCTGTTAAATCTTTTCTCTCATCTGAACTCCACAACACTATGAGGGAAATAACATCACCCCAACCAGCATGGAAGGAAAACAATATCTAGAATCACTCAATCCAGAAGCTGATGAACAAAGTAACAC
Source organism: Dalbergia cultrata (assembly GCA_031216105.1). NCBI lineage: Eukaryota > Viridiplantae > Streptophyta > Magnoliopsida > Fabales > Fabaceae > Dalbergia > Dalbergia cultrata. The sequence goes on along the minus strand of CM062353.1, from coordinate 18,450,961 downwards.
AAACCTGAAACTCATCGTGCCTCTAAGCCTAATGATCAGATAATTTGGGACTTGATGAAGAAATGCAGTGAAACAGTTATTTTCTTTTCTTTTCTTTTTTTGAAACTACTGCTATCCGAAATCTATTAGATTTTAATTAATTTGACTTGAATTAAGTTAACTTATTGTAAAGATAAAACTTTCAACGCTTTTTCTTTTATTATTATTATTATTATTCACAATCAACCAAGTGTTGGTAGTGAAGTGTTTAGTCGTGAGCTAAATTAATCACCTTTTTCACTTAGTAACCAAATTAATATGGATTATGCAATTATTTGATCAATGGAGTGGCACATATTAAAATATAGACATAAACAAATTAGTAATATTATTTGTACCCATAATTTATGAGACACTGCTTATACACTCTTATTTATTATTGGATGGAGTGTAAGCTCCACCTAATTCGGGTCTCGCATCTCCGCAAATGATAAATGGAAGTGTGTCATGATATCTCACATATTATAAGTACAAATAATATTATTCTAAATTAATACAACTAAATCCTCTAGCACTCCATAAAACTAGCAGATCATAGACGTAAAGATGAAGAAACTTTGCACTGAAAAAGGGGAAGATGTAGTAGAAAGAAAAATAAACAGAACAATTGGTTGCTATATACACGAAACAAAGTCCAAACAACATTTCTACAATCACAGTGTAATGTGTACATTACTCCAATTCCTCTTTTTTTTTTCTTTTTTTTTTTTAAGGGGGAATACACAATGTGCAACTATTCAAAATAAGCTCTCAATCTAGAAACCAAATTGCTCACACTCGGGGGGTAAAATTGAACCCAAAAAAACTGCACGCTTCAAGAAATAAAACCAAAAAACTTCATTCTTGAAGAAACCAATCTATCAAAATTATAGGAAACCTGACCTGACTGCATGACAGTGCGAGGCTATGAACTCGAACCGCCATCACTGAAGAAAGAAATAAAATAGAAAGTCATAAATAAGACACTTCAAACCCTTTCTTCAACTGTCTCAATCCGAATCGCTCGAGCTAGAAACTGGATTTCCTACTGTGAGATTTCGCCTAGTCACCGGAGCTTTTCACAGGTGCAATTTCCAATTTCTCCTCTGGAGTTTTGCTCACTTCCCCGGTACTGATTGCTACATCAATGGATTCAGCCACCTTGGCCGAGCCAACTTCCTCTACTTCCGATTTGACTGATCCATTGTTCAAATTTGAAGGTTTTGATGGCTCCCCTTGATTACCGTTGGGAATTTGCTTCAAAGCGATATCAATATCTTCCTGAGATCTAGCTTCAACAACTTTAAGGTCTGAATCAGCTACATCCATGGATTCATCCACCTTGGCTAAGCCAATTTCATCTACTTCTGCATTGACTTCATCTACTTCCGTTTTGAGTGATCCATCACTCAAATCCGAAGGTTTTGACGGCTCCCCTTGATTAACTTCGGAGATTTGCTTCAAAGAAATATCAATATCTTCCACAGATCTAGCTTCAGCAACTTTAAGGTCTGAACCAGCTACATCAATGGATTCATCCACCTTGGCAGAGCCAACTTCATCTACTTCTGTTTTGACTCCGTCGCTCAAAACTGAAGGTGATGGCTCCCCTTGATCACCCTCCAAGATTTGCTTCAAAGCGACCTCAATATCTTCCAGATATCCAGCTTCAACAACTTTAAGGTCTGAATCAACTTCCGGATGATGATCTTTAAATTCTTCACTAACAAGCTGATCCTCAATTGTACATGGAAGGATGACCTCCTGAACATCCACTCCTTCTTGAAGTTGCTTGAAGGCTGAGTTAATATCTTCAAGTGATCTTGCTTCAAGAACTGGGATTGCCTCCCGCTCAGCCTCAGCCACTTTCTCGGGGATGTTGTCCGTATGGAGTAACACACCAGCATCATTGACACTAAAATCCCCAACAGTGTCCAATTCTGACAAGAATCCTTCATGAATTTCCTTCATATCATCAAATTCTTTGACACTTTCTTCAGTAACCTGAGATGTGTAGCTTTCATCTGAAGCATCCAGGTGTTCTACTGCTTCGTTTCGGTCTTCATTTTCAACTTCCACCCCACGCCTATTAACTTCCAAATCCACCTCGCCAGTGGGTGAACCAAATTCAGGAGTCTCAGACACTTCAGAAGTCACAGATGAGACATTTAGAGGAGTTTCATACACGGCATCATGCAATTCTCCATCTCCATTGTTGGAAGTGCCAATAACCTCTGCAGTTTCTACCTGGATGACATCAGAACTCTGCAGAATGTCAGAATATATGATCAGTTTTCTCAGCTAAATTAGAGTATTGAATCAATAATCCCAATTTAGTTTTCTCAGCTAACATAAAGAGTATTGGATCAATAAGCACACTTTTCACATAACAAATTCGATGTCACTAATAGCTGTTGATGGCTCCTTTGTTGAAAACAGGTCAATAGGACAGAAAAAAATTAGTTATGAATAATATGCATGTAGAATTAGTCAAGGAAGACACAATTTGAACGAAGTGGTCAAAAGGAAGGAAGAAAAAAAAAACAATCTATCCCCTTGTGCAATGATACTGAAATTCACATATATACTTTCTAAGCATCCTACTTGTTTGACATCTATTTGCACAATTCATCTTTTTACAAAAACTCCTATAGAAGAGACCTTCTTCTGCCACTGTTGGTGGATAAGAATGATCCACCTAAATGCCAGCCTATCAAAACTGGCCTAACATTTCCTGGTATTCAAGAGTTAGTGGTTCCGGTATAAGACAGGAATTAAGATTTTTGGCAATAGAATATAATGAAAAAAGGGAAGATCAGGAAAACCGACACGAATGTTAGGGAAAAATATGGATGGGTTGCTAGGTGATGAAGGTCCGAGGTACTTGAACCAATACATATTGGAAGAAGGCACTTTGTTTCCTTTGTCAGAATCACAGAAAAAGATAAAATTGAATGGTAAATTAACAACTTAGTTAAGATGGGGACTCAACGGGAAATTTGGAATCTGGATATTAAAATAGTAAGATCTTTTCTTTCTTCCTACCTTTAATGGAAAATCTTATGGGATAGGGTAGTGAAAACAAGTGTTTAATTGGGATGGATTAAGAAACAGATGTGCATGGAACTACACAACTGTTACTGGAAGTACACTGCTAGCAGAATCCTATAACTTTAATGGCAAGTTGATAAATACGTGTGGGATCTTATATAGATTTACAAAAGAATCAGGAATATAATCAATGGGAGGAATCGTTATAATACAATACATCAAACAACACTAATACAATACCTGTTAGGAAAACATTAACATCTAAATATATTTTTCCTTCATCATTTGTTTTGTGTGAAAAATAAATAAATGGACCCTTATAAAACAAAAGAAGTTCACGGGATAAAATATTCAGATTAATGGAAAGATACATAATCATGTGATATACCTGATTTTCATCACGATCACTAGAAGATGGTGCAACCACTAATTTATCTGAGCTTGACAGACAACTCTCCAAGCTAGAGGGGGACTTCACATCAATTTCATGTTGACTATCTGAAGTGAAAGTAACCATATTCTGGTCCAAGTCTTGGTGAATATCAGTGTTACCTAGCTCTGTGGATCTCGACAATAAGATTTCGTCTTCAGAAGGCAGATTAGGATGAACTGCTGGAGCTTGCTCAGCTTCCACTGGAAGCTGTAAATCACATGCCGCATGCATAGATAAATCATTTGAAGATGAGTGGGAATCTGAACCCACCGAACCCAGCATTTCTTCTGCATCTTGGACTGACTCTGACATATTTGCATGATCAAATCTTGAAACTTCGTCGGGCACTGCACACTCTTCCACAGATTTATCATCTGATAGATAGGATGTTTCGGAAGCCATTTGGTAGTTTGAATCAGGAGAATCTACATTGTCTTGAAGATGAATTTCAGAATCATGGTCCGCTAGATCCTGTCCATGAACAGAGACTGGATCAGTTACACCCTTTACTGATCCAATATCTGAAGACAAATTTGAATCCTCAGAAACAGGCACATCCCGAATCTCACCCATTGTAGACCCACTCTGATCAACAAAATTTGGGGCAAATTCAGATATCTCATCTGGAGGAACATTGTGCTGGCTTATATCTTCAGATTTCTCAGACCTCAATTCATTTTTAACTTCCATATGTAGTTTGGAAGAGGTCGCATGAGTTTCTTCATGAACAGAAGAATTTTCCTCCAGTCTCTGATCATGCGCATCAGATTCATTATCTGCCAAACTAGCAGTAATTTCCACTGAAGAAGGAGTCAAAACCCTCTCAGAAAACTCGGTGGCAGAATCAGAAGATACCGAAGGAAAAGATTGAAGCTTTTCAGCGGCAAGTGGACTAGAATCATAAACAGGTTCTTCATGTTGATTGTCTTCCACCTCACTACTCACATGCTGGAAGTTCGATTCCTCTCCTGATGTTTGTGTTGAAATTCTAGACTCCTCAAGATGACCATCCTCTTGCTGCAAATTTGCTTCCTTTTCCATTTTTTCATCAGGTATGCTATCAATCACTTCTGATAACGAAGAGTGGCTTGATCTGCTGCTGCTGCTCTCCTCGTCATTTGGTTCTCCTCTCAACTGTGTTTCCCCAGAATCAAATTGCTCAGGGATTTGAACCTCACCTGTTTCAGGATAGGATTCCATCTCAGAAGGATTTTCCACCCCACCCAACACTATTTCAGCTTCATCATGGCAAACAGTGCTCTCCTCGACTTGTACCATCTCCACAGAGTCATTTTCTCCAGAGGATTGGCTTCTATGTTCACCGGCATCAGAAACATGATCAATGTTAGATATTATGTCAGCTTCCCGAGACAAGTCTTGCTCACTGAATTTCCTCTCGTCCTGATCAATTGAACTGACTGATTCAGTATCTGGAACAGAACTCAACTTTGATTCACTTACTTCACTTGATTGCCTCTGGAATGATGAATAGCTTGTTCCCTCCGAAGCCATCCTTTCAGATACAAATATAGGTTTCCAGTTCATATCATGCCTCTCATGCTTCGATATCCCCAGAACTGATGGTCCCAAGCTGAAACTTTCATGCGTCCGGAAAAATGCTTCTTTTTGATTGAACACCGAAAATTCTTGTTGAAAACTGTCCCCTTTAAGGTCAGGTTTTTCTTCATTCGAGTCATATGGTATATCAAAAGGGTTTCGCCTAGGCTGTAGAATAGATGGAGCAGATCCAGGAATTGGAGGCAATCCCATTGCAGCATCGGATTCATCAGGGAAATCAAATGGGTTACGTCTTGTTGTAGCAATGGGTGCAACATTGCTGGGAATATCAGAAAAATCCAAGTCTATTAGATTCTTCTCGTTCATCATTCTACGTGCTCTTCTTCTTGCAATGAGATTCTCCAACCGCTGATTCCTCTCTAGCTCTAAAGTCCCCAGATCCATGAGATTCTTTTGGTCATCCTCAGTCCACTTAATAGCCGATTTACTGTCATCCTCTTTGCCACCCTCCGTTTCTTCTTCCTCTTCGTCATCATGTTCATCAATACCATCTTCTTCCCCTTCACCATGTTCAGCATATTCATCTGACTCAACGCTGTCACCATCGCTTTTGTGAGACGACTCAGACGCAGCATCATAAGCATCACGGGACAAATGAGCAGGCTGTGGGGCATCAAGGTCCAATAGAGGGTGTAGCTCATCGAGGATCGGTATGATATCAGCCATAGAAGCATCTGGTGAAGAGCTCTCAGCTTGATCAGACCCCGATTCCACAGATTCATCACCATCATCTTCATCTTCCTCATCACCATTGTTATCCTCCACCTGTTTCCAAGATGAGCTGGCCAAAAACTCCGCGTGATCTCCCAGGATTTCCTCCTCATTCTTACTATCAAGAATATCATCATCAATTTCTTTCTCAACCATGACATATTGTTTCTCAATAGCTTCGTCATCACTTGAAACAACTTCAGACCTCAAGTTCTCCTCAACTTCCCTCCTCTTCCCCAGCTCAAAACTACAGAATCCGCTTCCCCCTCCCTCATTCACTTCCTTCTCATGCTGAATCCCCCGGAAGTTTTCCTCCTCCTCCTGTGGTGCATCCGAAAGCAGGCCGCAATCTTCCTCATTCCTATTATTATTATTCGTATCTCTCTCACCCAACAAGCTTGCCTCTTCAAGGCCACTATCCTCTATATCATCACTTCTATTCTCTGAATACCCTTTCACAAAATAGCTCTCATCCCTGGCAGCAACAACAGTGTGACCCTCTGAGAAACCAGTTTGGAAGGATGAGATGCCATGAGTGACCTTCTCTTCCTCCCTCTCAATTTCTGGCACGTTCGGCTGCCCGAAACTTAGGAGGGTACCAAGCAGAACAGCCGTGCAGACCAACACAGGGGATGCAGACACCAAAACAGAGAACAAGAAAGGAAAAGATCTGTACAGCAAAAACAAGAACCCCAAAAAGGCAACAAGGAAAGGGTGATTGAAAACTGATCTGTAGCACCCTCTTATTGAGATTACAACAATTTTCCTGAATTTGATCCCAATTTCCAACGCTGATCCCATTCTCCCCCCTCTCTTTTTCTCTGTTTCACTTTTTTGATAGCTCTCCCCTGATTATAGAAAAAAACACACAAATGGGGTGCCCCAAATAAGATCCATGAACAAAAGTCACTACAAAAGAAGCAAAGTTTGGAAATTTATCATGATTCTAGATTAAAAAAACTTACCCCAACAATGAACCAAAATAAATCCAAGGGAAACAGAATGATCGAAGCAACCCCTGAAAACTAAAATTAAAAAAGGATTTCAGGAGAAAAAAAAATGATGGGTTGATCATAGCATCACCAATCAGAAAAGAAAATTAAAAAAGCGATTCTGGACATGAAACGGCTCACCAAAAACCAAAGAAAAGAACAAGGGGGGTAATTGGGAATCCTCCTCTGTTTTTTGCTCTGTTTTCTTCTTGTTGTTGTGTTGTACGGTTTGTGGGGGCAAAAAAATGAGCAAAAGGAGCTATGTGGGGAGCTGAACGTGTGTGTTAAGGCATTAGGGTTATCTGATGGTTGTTTGTTGTATTTGATGGTTTTTCACAAAGACAGTGTGCTGTGGGGCGGCACGAAAAGGAGAGAAAGGGAAAGGATTGAAGAATGGAGGAGAAGGAGAAAGATGAGTAAGCGAAATTAGAGAGAGAGAGAGAGACAGAGAGAGAGACAGAGCTATACATTACATTATTAAAATTAATTTTACTTTAATTCTCTTCTTCTTTTTTTTGTCCCCCTATGTTTGCTTTCCTTTTTTTTTCTTTTGGTTGGTTTTTCAGGGGATTTATTAGTGGTAGCAATGACTAATCACTATGACATAAATCACCAAACCCTTTCCACACATACTAAGAAATGTCGAAGCTGCTTAGCTATCAAGCGTCTTATGCTTCATGGTTTCCAATGTTTGCTTTCTGCAAAGATACCTTTTACTCTGTCCTGCTTTCTCTTATTATTATTGGGAGATGTACATGGAATCTGTCCTGCTTTCACTCAACTTGATTCGGTAAGTTCCATTCTCTTCACATTCAAAGCTTGTGCATAGTTATGTTGTTCTTGAGCTACCTTGACATACGTTACTGCTTTTAAGTAAAATTCTATAGTTCATATTTCACCCTGGAAAAAGAATCTAGATGGCTAATTATACAAGAAATGAATAAAAATTCGTCAATGATTCACTCCCTCCGATCATGAGTAAAGGTTACAAAAGCATTTCTAAATTTGTTCACATTATTTAGATATTGATGAACATCAATAATCAATAATAATACTAATGCTTACTCAATACAAGCCGCTTTTTGTATATCTAATTTCAATACACTATAAGAAAGTTTACACCATTATTTAATTATATATTATCATATTAATGAATATAATTAATTTTTATATTTATTACTTAAAAGGTTATGTAAATAAAATATTTAATTAAATGATAATGTAGATTTTTTTTTTATGCAATACATCAAAATGAACTTTTTCTTCCAGAATCAATGCAAGCCAATTTTATTACATGCATATAGGACTATATATTTTCTTGATAGAGATGTAATGCACAAGTTTTTTTTTTCCTGAACAGTATTTTGTAAAACGAATTGTCACCCTGTCTTGGTATACTTCAAAAAATAAAATATTAGTAACGAAGGAAGATGAATGTTGGTCATTATCATTGCTTCCTCAAGTTTCTGATATCTTTATATTTTTATAACTCACATTTGTTCCTTAGAACATGCCATTTTGTCAGCGGTTTGTTCTTCCAGGCTGGTGTTGGTGTCGGATCGCTAAATCCACTCATTTAATTAATCTTTTAATTCAATTCCTGATTTTGGCCGGCAAGTGAACTCTTCATGTTAGTACCTTTACTCAATGAAAATGATATTATATAAAAGAAATGATATCATCAGAAAAGGATTAAGTTGTATATTGCAACTTTCAACTCATGTTTTATTAATAATTTGAAAACTTTCTATTTCATAAATCATTAAGAAGCTTTTTTAAACTTTCGATCAATTTGAAAACATGTTATAATTCTGCATCAGAATTTAGAAAATATTTCTCTCAACTTAAAAATAAAAACAAATCATTCAAATAAAATTTTGATCCTTTAATTTTTCACCATTGTAAGTTATAGACCTTCAATGTGTTGTTTTAGTCCTTATATTTTTTGGTAGAGATTTTTCTTTATATCCACTCATTTTAATTTGATTCCTAGCTGGTTCGTATAAAGTATTGATTACAAGAATTATATTTATTTAATATCTAATCTTTATTATTGTTAGTTATTAAATATTAATAGCTACTTTTTATGAGAAATTTCTTCTTATAATATTTATTTAAAGTTATTAATCTTTCAGGAATGAAAAAAATATGAAAAATATAAAACCTGATATTAAAAATAAACTTCAAAATAAAAATTCATAATAGTGAAAATTACAAACATGAAAATCTTATTAAAAGTGAGAGCAACAAAGACAAGGTAAGAAAAATATGTACTTTGATATAAGTATGAAAAAATGATTTTTTTTGTCTACTCATGAGATGCGGTATAAGACACTATGACAACTTACATCTCATCAAATAATTGATGAGATAGATGAGATGTAAGTTGATACGATATCTCATGAAGTCATATATCATTAGTATAGATAACATAACTCATAAGTGTGAGTTGACCATCGAGTGACTCCGATTCAAATTTTTTCTTTTCATTGTGATAAGCTATTTGGAAAATAGAATTTTAGTGTACGTGTTCGCCAATGGCAATGTGCAGTTGATACACATAGGTAGAGGATAGCAGTCTTAACACTTGAACATAGTGTTGAGTTTAAAATATTATAAAATACATACTCCTAAAATCAATTCCATTTATTTAGATTTTAAAAGGGCTACATTGAGCTTGTTTGCATAGGTTACATAGATCAATACCTAGGGTGCTTATGGAAGGTTAATAGAAGGTTATTTAATGGAATATTCAAGTGAGAGTAATTTAATAAAAAGTTACCTTCTATCTTTTCACAAAATTTATGAGGATAATTTAAAATCTAAATAATTTCAAATATCAATCAAGAACTCTCTCTCTCTCTCTCTCTCTACACGTATTTCTATTAGAATCATGTAAGTTATGAAAAATATTTAGAGTAACGCTACATATTTAGTAAAGATATGTACAAATTTTTTTTTATAAAAATCATGATAATTATTGGATGAAATAAAATGATATGACCCACTAATTCATTCATAGGATAATAATTTTGCCACATGATTCCAAACACAAAATTTTGACTACGTTTCTAGTTGTCTAGCATTTTCCTATTTTTCTATTTTACAATAATTATTTTGGTTTTACACAATAAAAAGAGTGAAAGGATATCATCTTAGTGTAAAATAGGGAAAACCTCTGTGCTCAGGACTCGAAAATAGCCTAAGAGGCAGGATCAAGCTTCTTGGGTTTTTAATATGAACAAAACATTCATTCTACAATTGTAACACGGGTAACTCATGATCAACATCATATTAATTTAGGGTGATCATTTTTTGAATTTGATGGATAGTAAGAAACAGAAATATCATTCCCATAAATTATTTTAGGATTGTAAAAGCATTTCATAACTTTAAAAAAGGGTTGAAGGATCTTCCCATAATTTTTTTAATGGTCAAATATCTAGAAAAAGGGTCTTACAATTTTTCAAAGAGTTGAATGGTTCTCCCACGATATTTTTTAAACAGTCAAATATCTATAAAAGGTCAAATAAAACATATTAAGTTTGCGTTAAGAATAAAATATTGATATTGCTTTAGATTTTGAGTCATCAATCATTTAAGATAATCGCTTCACGAATTTGAATGGTCATAAGAAATAGAAATATTATCCGGAGGGATCCTCCTACAAATTTTCCAAGGGTTAAATATCTATGAAAGGTCAAATAAAGTATTGTGAGTTTGCATTATGAATAAAATAATAATATTTGCTTTGTGTTTAGGATTACCAAGGGTCAATGTATTCCTTTTAAGTCATCGGTTCTCGAATTATAATGGCTATCCCACAATTTTTTTTCCCAGTGCCATAAAATATTCCACAAAATTTTAAAGGGCAAGTGCTTTCCCTAACTATTTGCTCAAAGTCAAATGCATATAAAGCGTGGATAAAATATCCTAAATTTTCATTCTAGTTTTTTTATTATTGTCTTTGAATTTTGGGTCGTCGAAGGCCAACTATTATTTGGAGTTATTGCTCAACAATTTTGTGGAGACATAAAAGAAAAAACTCAAAAACCTGTCACAAAGGTCATAAAGTCGTCCTAGAATTTTTTTTCAATAGTCAAAATAACTATAAATGCTAGATAAACGGTTTTGAATTTACATCAAGAATAAAATTTTTGTATTGAAATTTGCATCTTGGGTCACCATGAATCAACATATTGTGTTTGGGGTCATCGTTTCACAAATATACATGGTCATAAGAGATAAGAATTATATGCCATAAGTTTTTGAAAGGTCAAAAAATATTCCACAAATTTATAAATTAAGGGTCCTCCTAAATTTTTTCAAGGGTCAAATGTCTATAAATAATTGGATAAAGCATTGTGAATAAACTATTAATTTTGAATTTTCAATTCAAGTCACCAAGAGTCAACATATTTGTTTAGGATCAATACTTTTCAAATTTACAGGGTTATGAGAGATAGCAATTCAACCCACAATTTTTCATTAGTCAAATAGCCCTAAGAAGTAGGATAAAGCTTCATGAGTTTGTAATGTGAATAAAATATTCATTCTACAATAACAATCCTGGTCTTTGAGGGTTAGCATATTAGTTTAAGGTCATCCCTTCTCAAATTTGATAGGTCATAAGAAATAGAAATACTATCCCACAAACTTTTTAAGGATTGTAGAACCATTCAACACTTTTTATAAATGATCAAGGTATTCTCCTACGATTTTTTCAATGGTCAGAAATCTCCCAAATTTTCAAATGGTTGAATGGTACTTTCACGATTTTTTTCAAGAGGCAAATATTCACCAAAGGTTATATAAAGCATCATGAGTTTTCATTAAGAATAAAATATTCATATTTACTTTATATCTCGAGTTATCAAGGGTCAATGAAATAGTATAAGATATTCGCTTCTCGAATTTACATGGACAAAAGAAATATAAATATCACCTTGAGGGATCTTCTCATGATTTTTCGAGGGTCACACAATTTTACAAATGGTCGAATGATTCTCCCATGATTTTTGTCAAGATTCAAATAACCATAAAATGTTGGATAGAACATCCTTAGTTTGCATTATCAATAAATTAATAAGATTTGCTTTGTATTCTGAGTCATCAAGGGCCAATGTATTCTTCTAGAGACATAGCTCCTCGAATTTTTATGGTCATAAGTAATAAGAGAACTATCGCACAATTTTTTCTTTTTTTGATGTTGTAATATTTCACAATTTTTTTGAAGTGTAAATTGTTCCTCTAATAATTCGTTAAAGGGTCAAATAAATTATTAACGATCATTTTCCAGCTGTTACCTCACTGTCTGTTTCTCTATAACTATTTTTTATTACAAAATCATAACACAATCCTTTTCTCTAAAACTTTGCAAAGGTTCTACTCTGAGTTTTGAAAGCTCTATCATATACAAACATACAATTATGGAAATCTTATAATCATCATAACATCTCTAAATAGTCATTTTCATAATCCAGCTCTTTATAAAGTTATTTTAGCAATAATGGTGCCATGGTTTTACATAAACACATATAGCTCATGCTATTCTAAAAACGGTTGTTTCATAAATCAACAGGAATCTCAAATCTCTTACAGAAATATCTAAAATCATATATTAAGCCACATTTTCATGAAAATGACTCTAATGAATAATATAGAGATCACAAGTTTAAACCTACTCACCTGGAGGGGTAGAAAATGCAAGATCAACACCAACAGAACTCTGGGAGGTAGGAATGACACCAATATCTACCATAAAAGCTATAGTACTCTAGATTAACTTCTAGAAATCACTAAATAACTTAGATCTGACTTTAATACAAAGTAATAACACCATATCTTGGATGGCATAAGGGAATAGCAAAACCAACCTCAAAGAACAAAGAAAGAATGGAAGAAAAGGAGTAGAAACATCAAAATCTCTTATCTTAAAGCCTTGGAAGTGAAAGATTTGAGTTTGACTAAGAGAAATGGAGTTTGGGGGGGGGGGGGGTGAGGAATTGTGTTTCCTAGAGTGGAGGCTAGTGGGGGTCATGTTTTTGCTCTGAACCCAGATTTTTTTTGGGGGGGGGGGGTTTATAAAACCTTGGACCGCTGCACCGCTCACCTGAGAACTTCACATAAAAGCATTGCCTTTGCACACGAGCATTGTAGTGCTCTCCAAAGAACATATTTTACTTACCAGCACCGTCTTACTCTCTATGACTGTTGCAATGCTCATTTCAGTGCTACAATGCTCTCCAGAAAGGCTTTTTCCACAAATTTTAGGTTATCATGTATTTGGGGCCTTCCAAGCAATACACAGGTAGGTCTCAGCGACCCTTAGAGCTCTACTAGACTTGCCTAGGGGCATATGTACTCGTCATATTACACACAATTATGTAGGGTGATCACTTCTCAAATGTGTAGGTACATAAGAAATATCAGCCTAATCCCAAAATTATTGTCCGAATCATAAAAACATCTAGAAAACTTCTTAAAGGGATCATTGGGTCGTCCAACAAATTTCTCGAAGAGTCAAATATGTATAAATATCGGATAAAGCTTCTTTAGTTTGCATTATGAATAAAATTTTCATATTCAATTTGCATTTGAGTCACCATGGATCAACATATTTTTTCTAGTATTGCGAAAGCATTCCACAATTTTAAGAAAGGTCGAAGGATCCTTTCACAATTTTTTGAAGAGTAAAATATTTATAAAGGAGCACACAATTTTTTAAGGGGCCGAATAGTCTTCCTGTAGTTATTCTAAAGGTTAAATACCTTTAAAAGGTCATATAAAACATCATTAGTTTGTTTTAGAATAAAATATTCATATTTGATTTGTATTTGTAGTCACCGAGGATCAATGAATTTAATTTGTAGGGTCATTGCTTCTAAAATTTACATGGTCATAAGAAATAGAAATATCATCTAAGTGATCTTCCCACAAATTTTCAAGGGTTAAATATCCATAAAAGGATCAAATAACTTCTCAAACATTCAAATGGTCCTCCCACAAATTTTTTCAAGCGTCAAATATCTATAAAATGTGGGATAAAGCATCATGAGTTTTCATTTTAAATAAAATATTCATATTTACTTTGTATTTTGCGTCATATAAAAAAAAATGACTATCCCACAATTTTTTTCAGTGTCATAAAAATATTCTACTATTTATTAAAGAGTAAGTGATTCCTCCAACTATTTATTGAAGTTCAAATAGCTATAAGAGTCAGATAAAATATCCTAAACTTTCATTATGATTTTTTTTTATATTGCCTTCGCGTTTTGGGTTATTGATGGCCAACAAAATTATTTGGGGTTATCGATTCTCAAATTTGCATGATCATAAGAAATAAAAATATCATTCCGAAGGATCCTTCCACCATTTTTCTCAAGGTTCAAATATGTACAAGTACCGGATAAAGCTTCCTGAATTTGCATTACAAATAAAATTTTCAAATTGAATTTGCATTTAGGTCATCATGGATCAACATACTCTTCTCTAGTATCATGAAAAGATTCCATAATTTTTAAAAGGATCATGAGATCTTTTCACGATTTTTTTTACTAGGGTCAAATATCCATAAAACTGGACAATTTTACAAATGATCGAATAATCCACCTACAAACTTTTTCAAGGTCAAATATCTATAAATGGTCATATAAAATATCCTAAGTTTGCATTATGAATAAAATATTCATATTTACTTTGTATTTCTCATTACCTAGGGTCAATAAATTCATTTAGAGTCACCGCTTCTCAAATTTACATGGCATAATAAATAGAAATATCATTCCGAAAGATCCTTCCACCATTTTCACAAGAGCAAAATATCCACAAAAAGTTGGATAAAACATACTGTGTTTGCATTATGAATAAAATATTCATATTTGTTTGGTATTTTTTGTCATCGAGGGTCAATGATCATAAGAAATAGAAATATCATCCTGAGAAATCCTTCAATCATTTTTCTCAAGGGTCAATGTCAAAGTTGTGGCTTGAATTTATGGCTAATAAGCCAAACATGATCAATGCAATTAGTGCATGTAGGGCCATCAACTTTAATTGAAGATTGGAGCATTTATTAATGCAACGTGAAGCAACACCTTGCTTTCTTTGTCAAGGTTAGTCAAAAAGGGGAGCAGTACATGAGCATTAAATGCTTGAATACGCCCATGTGTTTGCAAATGACAAAAAGCATTGAATGCTTGAAAACTGACAACGGATGACATGCAACAATTTTCAAATGGCATTAATTGTGATTGTTGACAAACTTGGCATGGTAGCTCTATAAATAGAGCGTTCTTCTGCAGCATTAACAGATCAACCCAAAAACAAGTATCTCCTCACTTTCATATAACATAGTAGAATTATTAGTGTGAGTTGAGAGTATACACTGGTGAGAAAAATATTGTGAGGTGATCTAGGTGTATTTGGGATTTAGGTTGAGTGGAGTGTGTAAACACTTTTGTATCTCCATCATATTTTCATAGTGGAATATTCGGTTGTCGTCTTTGCCCTTAGACGTAGGCTTTAAGCCGAACCACGTAAATTCTTGGTGTCATTTATTTTTACTCTTCCACATATTTATCTTTGCACCACTCTATTTTAGCTTTGTGGGTCCACCATTTCACAACAGTCAAATATCCACAAAAAGTTAGATAATGCATACTAAGTTTGCATTATGAATAAAATATTCATATTTGCTTTGTATTTCGAGTCATCAAGGATCATCAAATTCATTTAAGGTCATCGCTTCCCAAACTTGCATGGTTTTAAGAAAAAGAAATTTCACCCCAAGGGATCTTCCTGCCACTATTCTCAAGGGGAGAAAATAATTTGAGTTTGCATTATGAATAAAATTCATATTTTCTTTGTATTTCATATCATCGAGGTTCAATATTTTTCTTTGAGGTTATTGAAACTTAAATTTGAAATTTTAAGAATTTTGCAAGTTCGCAATAGATATTTTTTAAGTGCCATAAAAATATACTACAATTTTTTGAAATGTTGGTGGATCCTCCCACCCCCAACAGTAGCAGCAGTGTGCACTAACAGACTTATTCAAAGTATATTACAAATAGCATGTACTAATATAAGTTTATGAATTTCTATTTCTATAATTGAATACAGTTACATGCAAAAAGAAATCCAACAAATGAATTGCCATTACAAACACTAATAATTGATAAACTGAAGAGTGCACCAGCAATGAAATGAATAAACATGAAATAGCATCTCGTTATCACATTATAAAATGATGACACATTAACATATTTGATTGAAGCCCGTTCTTGGAAAAGAATTACTAAGCATGGAATTGAAAGAAAATTTTACCTCCACAAGGATCTTAATGCATTTTCCCATGCCTTCTTGTACTGCCTTCACAAGCACACTCACTATGCAAATAACAGCGTACGTAGTCCCATGTAACTCATGTAACTTGCAAAACATTCATCAGGTAAAGTGCAAAAACTCAAAATGAAGAACGCTAAAATAAAAAGAATATAAAAGATTTACCGTCATCAACAAGATTCATCGGCCAAAATGAAGCACAATGATGGAGCAGTAGACAACAAAACAAAAAATTCTGTTTTGACAAAAATACCTGTGACAACTTCACACCCGCCTCAAGAACCAAAAACCAACGTTATTAAGCATAAAGTACTGTAATATTTTGGTTCTGTTAATAATAAGAAATGAAGAATACCCAAGAAGAAGGCACTTCTTTCTTCACATCCTCAGGAAGGGTTATACACTTATATAAACCATCCATCATAAAGCAAGGTTCTTAGTGGAAGATGTGCCCTCAGGCAAACATTTTCTCATGTCAAACTCATAAAATTGCAGAAATGAATTCGGAGGTTGGTTACCTCAATCAAAATTCCTTGGTTGGGAACAACTTTCATAACAAGCATGCAATTTGGAACACAAAACCAATAGAAACATTGTGATCCAACATAACCCAGATAAGAAAATGACTAGAAGAAAAAAAGAAAACACAGTCAGACTACGAGAGGAGAAGAAGAAGAAAAGAGAGTAAAAGAGAGACCATACCAGGCTTGGGGGTCAGTTCGAAGAGATAAGAGAGAAGAAGAGTGTGTTTTGTAAGAGAGACCGCTTGAACATGCAAAAAACAACTTGCCATAGAAAACTACATGAAAACAACTTAACAACAAGGAAGAAGAATAATAGCAATGGAGTAAAGAATCCATACTTATTCATAACTATATTTTCCTAATCACCATACATGGCAAAACTACCACAACTTTTACCAGCATTGGCTTCTTTCTTTGCCTTTATCTTTTCATTTGCAATGGTAGTTATTGAACATGCAATGTCTTTTGCATCTGCTCCTTTCAGGGAAACCATTGATAGTCTCATTATTGCCTTCAGTAAACCAATCTAATAACCCTTTTGCATTCATTGACAAAGAAATCAGGATGATGTTATAACAAATATTTAAGGCAGGGAGAAATCAAATGTGTCTAACTCACTTCAAAAGGAGGAAGCTTCTGTGAGAAGAGCTCTGCATAAAACCAAAGCACTTGAGGATGAAAAGAATTATGACGAGCCAATGCATAATGCAAACCAAAATTTCCTTTGTTCTAAATACTTATAGTTAAAAAAACATGAAACTGAAGTCCCAGAGTTAAGCTGAGGAGATTAGTTATGTTCTTCCCCACCACAAGTGCGACGAGAACATCCATATGGACCATAGCATTGAGGTTGTTTCCCATTCCACCCCCTGCAAATGTTTTCAATGGTATCACAAATAAGTACTATTAGATAGTTCATGAAACATTTAATTGAGAGAAAAGAAAGAACAAAGCAACTTAGGAACTACCCTGCAGGTCATCTCACTTCATTTCAAATCAATCTTGATTTTGTTGTGCCTACATCCTTGTCAGATCACATTTGGCTTGACAAGAAATTTGCAAAATTATCATTTTGTTATAATTCATCTTCTAGGAATCCAATCAACCTAGGAATTGGTGATCAATAAACCAATGACGCTCTGCCAATGACCCAGTGGACCAAGTGGTATTAGGCAATTATACCAAAATTCCTTATTACAGGGTGCATTTTTGGGAGAATTTGTGATGTGCAGTTTTGTAAATGTTCAAATTTAATAATAATATTTTGTCTTCAATCCGTCAATTTATATATTTATACAGTGTTACATGTTATGTTTTGATTGAAGTGGTACATTACACTGAGAGTGCTCAAGAATTCCTTCTTTTCTAGGGACACAAACTTCAAATTTAATAAGATATAGAGGCTACCTCTATATTGGACCAAGAGATGTAACTACTGGATCAGTAGCGGTCAATGCTTCCTCACAAAGCTTTATGGACTTATGCACTTCTTTAAGGTGGCCCCACTTAGGCTGTCTAATAATCCCTGCATCACGTAGTTAAGATATTAATTAAACAAAAAAAAATCACATATTCAGTGCAAATGTTTTTCTCTACTGCACATTAAGCAAGCAAATAATCTCATATTGCAATACTGTTCACTTATTGACTGCATATGGAAGCCAGGTTGACTAGTATACGACGAGTGTCTAGTGTTTATGCAACATGAAGGTTGAAAGACAGCATACCATACTCATCAAGTGTTGCATCATAATCATAACAACTAGCAACAAAAGCTCCACCGGTAATCTGGCCAAAACTGGTCCTTCCATGGTACTGTCAAGCAACCAAAAGAGTTGTTCTACTGATCAGCTTATTTCCTTTCTTTCTCCGGGTAATGAATAGGCCAGATGGAACTAAAAGCATTAAAGGTGAACAACTTTAATAACAAGCCTGCAATTTGGAAACAAAACCAGCAGAAACATTGTGATCCAAAAAGAAAATGACTAAGAAGAAAGAAAACTAACCTGCTTTTGCTTCTTCAGCTTTTCCTGAAGCCATGTTGAAATCATGAACTCCACTTCTTGAGCAATTATTTAATATCTTTTTCTTCTTTTTTGAGACACCCAGAATCTTGGTTCCTGTAGTGTTTTCTCATGCAAAACAAAATTATGACAAAGACCAAGACAGCATTTTGTTGAAGAAAATCGAAATAGATACTCAAGTTGAAGAGTCAGAGTAGAGAGAGAGAGAGATAGAGAGAGAGAGAGACCATACCAGGCTTGGGGGTCATTTGGAAGAGATAAGAGAGAAGAAGAGTGTGTTTTGTAAGAGAGACCACTTAAATATGCAACGAACAACTTGCCATACAAAACTACATGAAAGCAACTTAACAACAAGGAAGAAGAATCACAGCAATGGAGTAAAGAATCCACACTTGTTCATAACTATATTTTCCTAACCACCATTCATGGCAAACCAACCTACCACACATTTGACCAGCATTGGCTTCTTTGTCTGCTTTTATCTTATCATTTGTTGCAATGGCAGTTATTGAACATGTAATGTCTTTTGCATCTGCTCCTTTTAGGGAAATTGATAGTCCCATTACTGCATTTCATCAACAAAGAAATCAAATGTATCTAACTCACCTCAAAAGGACAACGCTTGTGTGAGAAGAGCTCTATACCCCAACAAATCATTCTCAGATTTCGGTATGAAAGTATCATCTGCAGGGTTTGCCGCTGCACCTTCAGGTTGTTGTGAAGAGTGATTGTTTTGTCAGAGAGAGACCTTAAATCCTTACAAAATAATCCACAAAACTTAAACAATTTACAAGAGCTGCAGCGATGATTATATCACAAGCCACAACTTCCACCCCAGTGGCACAATTGTCCCTAAATCCTTACAAAACAATCCAAAAAAAAAAAAGAATAACCTTTTCTGTATCAGCAAGCAAAACATCAGTCATAACATGTGGAGACTCCAGAAACACCAACAACTTTGCAGACAGTTCCTCCTCAAATAATGTCTCATTAATAATTTATTTTTTTTTAAAAAAATACCGGCTCCCAGATTTCGTAACATGCGGTAAAATGTTACAGCAATTCTTGCCTTCTTATCAGACTTATCTATGTGAATATTAAGCACATCACAGAAGTTCACCAACTTTTCTTTCGAACATTTGTCAATCCTCTCCTTTAGCTTGACCTTCTGTTTTTCCAGCCAATAATTACAAAACCACTGTATTGTAGTCTCATGTTAGTTACAGCATCTGACAATAAAATGTTCATGATAAGACGATAACCATAGCAACATGCACACAAAATTCAATGAGACCATATGTGTAGTTAGGAATAAAAAGAGAAGAGTAGTCCATTGTATAATGCAATTGTACCCCATTTTCAGCCCACATATAGATAGAAAACATGCCTATGTTTCTCTTTAAGTTGTGCACCTAAACCGAAAAGTATGTCAGGAACATATTGCAGACAGTTACATACAAAAAGAAATCCAACAGATGAATTGCCATTACTGGTGACAACTTCTGTTTTTGTCAAGAAATCCTGTTTTTGACAAAAATACCTGTGACTTGACAACAACACATCTCGGCCTCAAGCTTCCTCCCATTCACCCAAGTCCCATGCACAGAAAATTAAAAAGATTCAACAATATTAACAAGATGTACTTGTTTTATTGAATATATTGATATAACCAAATGGGTATTTATGCATGCCTGTTATCTCCTTCACATTACCTGACCAACTTTGATATATTGAACTCGATTCTACCTGAATTAGCTCGCGTGCAATCAGAGTTGAAATATTGATCTTGAAGCTCTTCCTCCCTATTGATAAAGTCAACTAGAAAATAGCACGATATTGAGTCATTCTTTGAATTTTGAAGACAGCTCTTTCCATGAATAAAGGGAGAATAATGAAGTCGGACAACTGACATCACACATAACATAAAGGATCCAAAGGGCAAACAATAAAACATATATATATATATATATTAGCACTACTAACAATCACGCTGTTATTGAACTCTACAAGACATAGTAATATGTTAATTTTTGGCAGAAAAAACTCAATGAAGATCAACAAGGAAAAACAAATTTCAATATAAATCTTGTAAAGACATATGGGATACCTGGCACGCTTATTCTCTTGTTCGGTTTTCGGTCTTCATTGGCAGAAGTCCTCCACCAAATACTAGAATAGGGTTAACATCAAAGTGGCGCCGGAAATTTACTCTATGCTTGCAATACTTAATGTGCCTATAACTATATTTATTATCAGTTTTTTCTCCCTTTCCCGTTTGTGCAGTAATGTAAGCCTATAGCTTCAAAGGGATCCTTCCACGATTTTTGAAAAGTCAAATATAATAACTTAATGTCTTTTTCATATGCTCCTTTCAGGGAACCATTGATAGTCTCATTACTGCCTTCAGTAAACCAATACAAATACTTTTCTGCATTATGAATATGATAAGTTTGCATTATGAATAGAAGTTTTCATATGTGCTTTATATTTCGAGTGGGGGTCAATAAATTTGGTTAGGGAAATAGCTTCTCGATTTTTCTTGGTGAGAGGAAATAGAAATATTGTGTCAAGATCCTCACATGATTTTTTAAGGGTCAAATATCCATAAAGATTCCCATATTTTCAAATGATCAAATATTCCTCCCACAATTTTTCTCCAAAGCCAATTATCCATAAAGAGACAAATAGAGCATTATGAATTTGCATTATGAATAAAATATTTATATTTGCATTATATTTGGGATCATTGAGTGTCAATACATTCGTTTAGGGTCATCAGTTTTCCAATTTATATGGTCACATGAAATAGAAATATCATCCAAAAGGATCCTTCCACAATAATATTTCAAGGGCCAAATATCCACAAAGAGTCACAATTTTTCAAAGGATTGAATTTTCCTCCCATAATTTTTTCTATAAAGTTAATTATCCATAACAAGATGAATAAAGTATCATGAGTATGTATTATGAATAAAATATTCATATTTACTTTGAATTTTGAGCCAAGGAGTTGCAATAGATTCATTTAGGGTCATCGTTTCTCCAATTTACATGCTCATAGGAGATAAAAATATCATCCAAAAGGATCCTCCCACAACATTTAAAGGGTCATATATCTATTAAGGGTCAAAATTTTTCAAAGGGTCGAATATTCCTTCCACGACTTTTCTTAAGAGTCAAATTTCCATCAAGCATCATGAGTTTGCATTATGAATATAATATTCATATCTGCTTTGTATTTCGAGTCATCGAAGGTCAATGAATTCAGATAGGGTCATCGCTTCTCGAATTTGTATGGTCATAGGAGATATAAATATCATTCTAAGGGATCCTCCCACAATTTTTCAATGGTCAAATATCCATATAAAGTGTCACAATTTTTCAAATATTTCTCCCATAATTTCTTTCAAGAGTCAAATTTTCATAAAGGATTGAGCAAAACATCATGAATTTACATTATTGAATAAAGTATTTACTTTGTATTTTATGTCACCGAGGGTCAAAGTATCCGTTTACGTCATGAGAAATAGGAATACTAGTCTCACCAAACTTATGTAACTCGTGTAACATTCATTTAAAGTGAGGGTAAAGATCAAAAACACGAAAGGAATAACGCTGGGAAACAAAAGAAAAAACATGAGAGACTTATCATTAACATGATTCATCAGCTAGCCAAAATAAAGCACAATGACGGGGCAGTGACAAGAAAACAAGAAATTATGTTTTTGACAAAAATAGCTGTGACAATTAGTCAAGGTGTGACGTTATGATAAATATTCAAGACAGGGAGAAAGCAAATGTATCTAACAGCCGGATTATAGGTCTGTCCCAAGAAATTACTCAGATTTTGGTATAAAAGTATCAAGGTTCTTCTCATCATGTGCCCGACCGGACAATTCCTTGGTAGACCTATAATCTGATTCTTTAAATTAAATGAAATAAGAAACAGAAGTAAGCCAACTTTATGTAAATAAGCAATCTGCTTCTTTTAAATGGTGTACGTAAATAAGAAACAGAAGGCACAAAGTTCTATGGCACTGTGCTACGCTTGCAGTACTTAAATGAATTTGGTTGAAAAGGGAAAAGTGAACACAAAAGATAGGTCTCAATCCTTAACCATGAATTCATGATCAGGGACATAATTGTTTCCTTGGCCTATCAATGGTTTCGCTCTGTTACTGCATGGTAAGTTGCTCACTTTTTAGGTTTGTCTTACGAGTATTCATTACTCTTCCCCCTTGGCAAACTTTAGTTCCTTCCAGTGACAGCTCTTCTACCCCTAAAGTAAAAAATCAGCTCCTCATTACATAAGTACCATACTAGCTAAAGGCTCAAAAGCAAATCTTAAAAATCAGTTCACTACATGTTCTATTGGCAGACCAGTTAGACCACTTAATCATGCAGCCAAAAACAACTTGCCATAGAAAACTCTACATGAAAGCAACTTAACAACAAGGAAGAAGAATCACAGCAATGGAGTTAAGAATCCACACTTGTCATGATTATATATTTTCCTAATCACCATATATACAAGGAAAACCTAAACGTTACTTGTACATTCACTACATTGCAATAATAATATATTGTATCTGTGTGACTGAACCCAAAACAAAACTTCATAAAGGACCTTTGTTGGCGAAGTATTTGAGCCACAGGATCCAATGGTTATTCCTTCACTGGTTCTATGTTCTTTCCCTTCTTTTCAGCAGCTTTCTCAGAAGATTTTTTGGGAGCCTTTTTAATAGTTTTAGTAGCACGTACTGCGGGTGCCTGATAATAATTACTAAGGAAAGCCCAGAAGACCATAATGCAGGATCAGTACATTAAAAGCAATCATCACAATCAAATTCATTATTGTTAAAATTGTATAACTAAACAACTTACACCATTTATAGTTAAATACAAGAACCCTCCGTAGTTTTCATTCATAGATAAAATAGGGATGAAGATGTAATTAAAGACCCAAGGTAAAAATATGATATGTACCAAAAACCATAGAAGTATTTGGCAATCTGCACAATATGCAAAGGATTAAAAGAAACAGTAGTTATAAGTTTGCATGCAAATGGTAAAGAGGGCATGCTGACAAGCAAATAAGATTGGCATCCATCTTTCTTTGAAAACTACACATGCATATATAAATGAGGTATGCCCTTGTTGCAACATCATTTTTAATTGTTCATACCGGAGAAGGCTCATCATCATATCCTCCCATAACTCCTTTACATCATTTTCATCCACATCTTCATCATCCCATTTACTTTTGGGTGCAATTTAATTTGCTCATCCTCCGAAACGATTACACCACCAGAATCTGTCGAATCAAAACAACAATACAAAATATAAAATAAAGATAATATAATTCAATTGAATGATTATTTATTATACTCGATTAAAATTTAATAGCCTTTTTATCTGCTTATAGGTGATGTTTAGAATAACAAAGAGAAGTGATTCTGACATCTGAGGCAATCAAAGCAAAGAGAAGTCAACCAGCTGCACTAAGAACTCTAAACCAAAGAAAGAAGTTATTCTGATACATTTTATACAGCAAAGTGTTAGTCAAATATTATCTAAGCTTTTAAATGTTGAATATAAAAAACTTCCGTTTGTAATTAATAAATCAACAACGACCACCATAAAAATGAAAGGCATAAAAGAAAAGCATCCAAAGATGATAGAAACAGTCTTCCAGTGTGAAAGGTATAAAACTTCCCATTTTTGGGCTAAAAACTCTCTTTTTTCACCCATTTTGGGCCTTCCCTCTGCTATGTGGTCTAAGAATTCTCACTGATATTGGTCAATGCTGAGTAGAATAAGCGCATTATTAAATGTATAATTTCTTTTTTCCAAATTTCAAGACATTGACAAAAAAAAAAAAAATCATAAAATACAAAGAGTGAATTCTCTGAGAGATTCTATCTCGGTATGATCCCAAAGCGGGGGGAAACAAACCAAAAACATATATATATATTAAAGGAAAACGCAATTATGCTCTATGAATTTCATAAACAACGCAAAGAAAATCAAAATAAAGCACAACGATGGAGGAGCAGCCGACACAACAAAACGAGAATTTAGATTCAGATATTGACGACTTCACATCTCGGACTGCTCAAGCTTCCTCCCATTCTCACCCAAGTCCCATGCATGCACGCACAGCAAAGCAAAAAAGATACAAGATACACCAACCAAGCCAAGAACTAACGTTAAACCCAAAAAAAGAAAAGAAAAGAAATTGACGAAGGGAAAAGAAGAAGGAATTTGAATTCGAATACCAAGATTCCAAGCAAGATTCCAAGCACTGCTGCAAGTTGGAGTCAAGAAGGCAAAGCAAGGTGCTACCAAGATTGCAAAGCCCAGCTCCCTCCCCGGCCTGCTGTTTGTTCAACCAACAGTAAAACGCAACAGAGATCATCGACAAAAAGCTTGAACCAATGCCAATAAACGAAAGAGGCGGCGAGAAAAGCTTCCTTCTTTCGTTCCTGGATGCATGCATGCATGCATGCTTGGTTCTTGACCAGCCAGCCAAGAATAGAATTGAAGCGATGAATGAAGACTGAAAGAAAGAAGGAAAGATTCATTAACACAAACCAACCAACATTCATTCATTCATTATCGTGAACACAGAGACATGTATCGATGAACGCTCTTGACTTGTGCTGTGATTGTGAATAATAATCTAAGCAGATAGCCAGAGAGCTGCTTATAAAGGCTTCGGACCCTCGTAATTGTTACGCCACGCTTTTTTTTTTTTGTTTTTTTTTTTAATATTAAAATAAAAATAATTGAGGAACCGCCTCTTTAATATCATGCATGCGTATTTCATGCGTATATCGAATCTTAAAATGACAACAGTAAGAGAAAGGATGTAACGTGTTGGTTTGTTATTACAATATATAAGGTTAAAAAGAAATTAAAAATTAATTTATACTATTCGAGGTGTTTGATTAAATTATGATCACAAAATAAAATCAATAGAATTAGAATCGTACCGAGGGACTTGAATAATTTACACGATGCCGTATATTTAAATCTCACCTATCTTTAAAATTTGAGTATACAAAGAAAAGTATAATTAAATATTAACAAAATATATTAATCCTCTTTTAAAAATCGGCCTATCCCAAAAAAAAGATGATTATTTGAAGTTATCTTTTCATGATGTTTGATTACTTAAATAAATAAATAAATAAATAGCACCACTTCCTAAATTAAGAAATTCCAAGAAATTGATTTCATGACATATATATATATATCAATCCGATCAAATAAAATTCATAATACAATAAAACAAACATTTAAACATCCTCAATAGTCACGACCCAACCCAAGGTGTGACCGACAAATAGGGAACATGTTCCCTACCAAATCTTAACATATAGATTTTCCCCAAAAAAGGGCAAAGTTTCCTCATTATTCAGACATAATTTTATTCAATCAACATAAAAAAATAATTGCGATTACTCAATGAATTTGATTTTGATGTATTGTTGGCACAAAATGTTTTATTAAGATATTAAATTATATATTGTTATAGCAGTAAAAATGTTCGATACATCTATCCAGTATTTTAAAAATCTTACAAAGAAAAACTCATAATTATATAAAACACGTATCTATGTATATATATGGACAATATCACATGGGAATGACTTTCTTCTGTAAGAAATGAGAATGAATATTTTACACTTTCAAATAATCCCAACTCACTTTCATCCTTCCCCACCTCCTCCTCTCATCCCCCAAAGCCCACAAACATTCCTCCTTCCTTTATCTGATTTATGAGTCACTCTATTGTGGTTGACCTGGAGGTCGTAGGGATCCCAAATAGTGAACTGATGACAACACAATAGAGGATGAAGCATCATTAATGTTGAACTCAGTAATAGTGTGTGGGTGGAAAAGAGAAAGCATTTGCCTCTGATAAGAATATTATATTATATTCCAGTTTGTAGGAGGCACCAAGCAAGGGATCTTTTACTCGATCCGCCACCGCTGCTCGGTTTCCATATGGGATTGCGCACCTGTGCTATGCCGACCAAAATTAACTCGTTAGCCTCCAAAACTTTGAAGAGATGGGGACCGAAATCAAAACCCACTTCACCTGCTGGAGATGCATTCATTGGGATGTAAAAAGGAGGACTTACGCAAAAGGTGTGGAGATTGACGAAACGGGCTCAATTCATATGCACCTTGACCAAACTTCTCTGTTGGTGGAAAATGGGTGCATATCAAAATGAATATAAACTATGTGATTAAAATGAGAGTTGAAATTCAAGCTTTGTAAAATATTTTTATACTGTTATCTAATCATATATTGTTATATCAGTAAAATTAGTTAAGTCTCACATCTACTATTTGAAAAGTCATGCAAATAAGATAATTTGATTATATAATAGTATAAAAAAAAAATTTAGACTATTAGTACATTGGAATTAAACTCTTTAAATGAAATAAAATGAGAAGAGTGAAATGTTAAATTTGTGAAATAACTAGGGTTGGGGAAAATTGGAAAAGAGCAGAAAGCGACGAAGGTTAATAAGAGAGTGCCTAAGTCTCACGTGATTGTATTAAAATTGCTAACTAATCTTAGTCATTCATCAATTCATCTCGGTGGTTAGAATATTCCTTCTCATTTCTCATATAAGAAACTCATTTTCATGTGATACATTAGAGACGTGTCAAATAAGAATAGTTTGTTACGGGAGAAGTGAGAACAAACATTCTAGCTATTGGATTGCATTTGCGGCTAGACTATATTACTGCCTTTGTTAAAAAGAGAATCTTATAAGATACACCTTATCAACTTCCAATTTCTTCTTTATTCTTCTCATCTCCCCTCCTTTCCATCCCCAATAAAAAAAAAAACCTTTACACTAACAATTTGCATAAACACTAGCATGTATAAATTAACAAGTGGAATTCCTGCCAATATGCTGTATTTTTCCAAAAATGCCTATGACAAAATGGTGTCGACTAGCGATGGTGGTTTGATGTTAAGCAGTGATGATTTGGCCTTGATCATCAATGGTTCGACGTTAGTCAGCGATGGTCTAGTCTCAATCGATGGTGGTCTAACATCCACTAGTGGTGGTTCAGCCTCAATCGACAATGGTCCAGTGTTGCCTAGTGGTGGTATTGCGCATGCCAACAGTGGTCCGACACTGACTGTTAGTGGTCTGATCTTGATCGACAATTTTCCAATCTCGACTAGCGATGGTTTGACATCAGCTAATGGTGGTCCGACAACTACTGCTGGTAGATTAGCCTACTGGCGGTGGTCCGGCATCTATCGATGGTGGTTTGGCCTTAATCGTAGGTTCCCCAATGTGGGCAGTGGTGGTTTTGTGTCAGACGATTGTGGTTCAATAGTTGTGAAAGAGCAACTCATGTAAGAGAGATAATTTATTATGAAAGTGAGATGAGTAAATTTTAATTATTGAATTTTGCATAAGTGATTATGATTAAAATATAAAATCATGTGACTTTTTAAAATGAGCACATGATCATTAATTATCATTAATTAACGTTTATTTTTAACTATCCATATATAGTTATATAACCCAGATTTATGCATCTTACTTTTATAATAAATCACCCTCTCTCATGATACGCTCCATATGTATATATATTCATTGGAATTAAATAATATATATTATTTTCAAAATGAAGGAGTGAGAACCCATAACACTAAAAAATTGCAATCATTCATGAATTAGAGCGAAGTAAAGAATATAATAAGCCAGTTCGAATGCCATTTTTTTTTTTATAAAACAAAAAAGATAACTTTTTATACAAAAAATAGTTTTTTTAGTATGTTTGGGTAAATTTTGTAAATAAAAGTAGAACAATCATAAAAAGTAAAAAAACATATCTTATTTGAGAAGCAACGGGTGTGTTTGGTCTCAAAAAATAGTTTTCAATTTTTATTTTTGTTTTTTCCGTTTTCAAAATTTTGTGAAAATGAAAATTAAAAATTGAATTTTATAATTTTTATAGATTTCAATATTTTATTCACAAACTTTAGCAAACTAGAAAATGAAAAATGAAAATAGTTTTCTAGAAAAAGATTTTTTTAGAACATAAAAAAGATGTTTGATGATAAATAAAAATATTTGCATATTATATCTAAACATAAAATAACTTTTACCTTTTCAAATTTCTTATTTAAAAAGATCAATTAAAAAATATTGTTTTCTAATAAAATATCCAAACCAACCTTATATCAAGAAAAGAATACAATCATTTGGTCACTATTCCTAGCTATTTTCTATTTTCATCACTATTTCCTCTATAGAATTCTGAAAACAAAAAACATAGAAAATGAAAAATGGAAACCAAATAGGTCTGCTTTCACTATTTTTTTTTTCATATATCATGAAAAAGAAAAGCTAACTAAAAACTGAAAATAAAAACTGAAAAATATTTTCTATATTAAAAAACAAATTGATTTCTAGCAAGTTGTAAACTAATTTAATTGGCCCCAACTAAACACAAATAAAACAAATAATTTCATCAAAATATTAAGAATGACTAATTTTCATGCATTTTTTTTGGTACATTAGCAACAATGAGTTTTGTTTTTTATTTGAGGCAACAATGAGGCTTGAACTTCTGACCTAATGCAAATTATCCAAACCCCTCACCACTAGCCCCATTCCTAGTGGCTTTTTATCCATTATTTTTGAGAGAAGAATTGGGACATTCACTCTGAGTGCTTGTTTGTCGTGTGGAATTGAAGCTTGGAATTGGAATTGGACGATGGAATTGGATGATCCAATTCCAAATTTTATATGTATTAGCCATTTTAGAATTAGAATCATATTTTCATATAACAATTCCATGGATTTGAAAAAATAATTAGTCAAGTCTTTTCCAATTCTTAACTCATATATTAAAAATTGCCAATTTCACATATCATAATTTTTATTGGTCTTCAATTGTGACCACCTCTCATTGTCGGCAACTAGTGGCTGCTTGCCTACCGTTGATGGTTGACCACTCGTCGATCAACGATGGCTGCCCCCCCAATGATGATGGCTGCCTACCTAATGACAATGGTGGCCTGCTCGTTGCAAATGGCTGATTGCCCATCGCCGATAGCAAACCACCCGCCTTTGGTTGCCAACCACTTGCTGCTAGCATCAATTGTCGGTGTCCTACCATCTATTGCTGGTTGTTTGCTTGCTGCAAAACTTAATATAGTGAAAATATTTTGAAGTTATAGATCACATATCCAAACAATAAAAATGAAATTGAATTTGCAATTATAGTTTTGGATCCTATTTTTTTGTAAGAGCCAAATATAAAATTTAAGATTCTAAACTGATTCCAATTTTAAATTTAAAGTTCTGAAGTTCAATTCTAATTTCACGCGCAAAAACAATATATGAGGGGACCAAAAAGCAAAAAAACAAAAGGCTACCCATAAATTTACTTGTGAGAGAAGAATCTCATGGAAGTGATACTCCAACGATCAAACAAAATTTGAAAGGCGTTTGTTTTGTTTCATAAAATAATTTATGGTTTTATTTAGTTTTCATTTTTTGTTCTTAATTTTTGTTCGACATTCATTTTCATTCTTTGTTTTCATTTTATATGTTTTATATTTTCAAAATTTTATGAAGAAATGATTAAATTAAGACCATATTGTCTTTACTTCAATATTTTCTTCATAAAAATTCTAAAAATCTTATTTTCACTCTTTTCTTAAAAAACTTATATATATATATAAAAGTTTAATTTTAATACTCTAATAATATAAAATATATTTATATTGTCATTAAATCAAATCATCTTATTTATATTACTGGCATACAATTAGATATCAATGTAATAAAGTTTTACGTCATTAATATATACCCATAAAAATTATACTCTAACAAAAAAAAAGTACAGAAAAAAAAAATGGAAGTCATGTCAAAATTAATTCCAAAAGGAAATGTTTGCTTGCGACTGAATAGGCTTTTCAGTTTTCATGTAACGCTCCGTTCCGACTTAAAGAAGATGCTTGAAATTTTGCTCATTTCCTTACTCTCCTTTCTGGATATTCATTTTTACCTTTGCATATGTTGTGAGGCTCGTTCAATGAACGTGCATTGGGTTGTTTGTTCACAACGATTTAATTTGTTCGATGTTCTTAATCTCATTTGATAGTGCTACGAACGTATGTCTTTGTTTCTGGCCTTCTCGTTGAGCCGTCGTTCAAATTTCTATTCTTTGATTAAACCCTTTTTGGGTGCAAACTTTTCTGCTACCCTTTTGGTTCATCTCATAGCAATACAAAGTGTAAACCTAGGAATAACGTATACTTTAACTTGTTGCACCTTTTTTTCTCTTTTTACCTCCATTAATTATATAATTCTTTTTTAATCTTTATACCAATATACCAGCATAGTTAATTCAAACGGTTCGATAATTGTTTTTTCGTAAGCAAGGTCTAGTTTTGTAGATGGAAAAAAACTAATAGTGATGGTGTGTTTGGTTGAGGAGTACAAAATGAGCGCAAGAATTTTATGAATGAGTTTTTTATGTAATTTTACATATAATACTCATCTATAAAATTTACATTCTTATTTTTATTTCCCAACCAAATGGACCAGCTTGAACTGGATTGGTTGAAGCCAGTGGACTTCAGATATTGGTGATCGAAGAAAATTTTCATATGGTTTATTATGCCATATCATTATCTTATTGTATTTTTATCATGTTTCATATCTGTAGTTTGTCAGGTACAAACATGGCCATGAACACTTGTTAACTTTCTATTCTAAAAAGACAAATCATACCCAAGATTCTGTTCTTATTATATTACACTTCTTTTTGGTTGCTGCTATAATGGAATATGCGTTGTTTTTTAATTTATTTAATTGACACCTTTTGGTTTGTCATGCCACAACTTGGGTCTCTCTTGTCATGTGGTAGTGCTAAGTAGTCTCTTGTTAAGAAGAGAGACCCTGTCACTGATTTTTCCTTTTTCACTTCATTTCAGAATTGTAGGCATCAGTTCCTTTAATGCAATGGAAGTCATAAAGAGCTGCTCTCTATCCCTGTTGTGTGCTGGCAATCAGCATTGCTTGCTGTTGGCCAAAGAGCAGCTTATGAGCAGTGTGAGGGAGACAGCTTCTTTCACTTTAGGTGTAATCAGTGTCATTGCTTGGGTTGTTGCTGAGATACCTCAAATAGCCACAAACTACAAAGCAAAGTCTGCTGAGGGTCTCTCTCTCACTTTCTTGATCACATGGATAATTGGGTAAATTAACTTTTCCTTGATATTTCCTAAGGGATGCTAGCAATTTTTTTTGTTTTATGTATCTGATTCAATCTTAAATAAGTGATCCATAACAATTCACATTTATCTGCTTGTATTATCTTCTGGTCTATTTGATTGAGTTTCCAACATTCCCTTGTGTTGAGTATGTGACCTGAGATCTCATTGCTAGAATTATTCTTGTGATTCATGCAACGAGCATATTTACTCCTTGTTTGAATTCACTTGACGAATATGGTTTGAAGGGAAATCTTGTGCTCTAAGAATCTGTTTGGCATCCCTCAAAATTGAGCTGAAAATTTCAGGATTAGTTGTTGATACAATTTTGCATATAATTCATCCATTAACTTTGTACTCTCATTACACTAGTTGAAATGAACTAAGAAAGTAAAGGCAAGGTGAGATTAGAGGTTCTAGATTTGCTGGGTGCATGCCATTGTCAACTAAGAGAATCAAGAGGCCACATTGAAGGGAAAGGGGAAGGGGAAGAAGCACATGAAGCATGGACAATGCATAGGCTCCCTCACATATATCTATTGGGTAGAAACACATGAAAGGTTTTATATCTAATAGCCTGGAGAGTCCACATAGACACATACACGGGATAGGTCCCATCCTATTCGTGGGCACCACTTGGGTGGGACCCACATTTATGTGTATATCTGGGCTACCTAGGATTGCAAATTTGAGTATTTCTTTCTCCACAGCTTCCTTATGTTTTCTAATGTCAGTGTATATGTTAGAAGTTCTACGACCATTTGTCCATTATTTTGATACGGTTATTTTATACTACAGAGATCTATTCAACCTCTTTGGATGCATGCTGGAACCTGCAACTGTGAGTGTTTCTTTTTTGTCTTACGGGTTTAAGTAGCCTTCTTTTAGGAGCAATCTTAAAAGTTTGCTACTAGTTTCTCCCATGGTCTATATCAGCACCATTTTTATTAAATAATAAAAAAAAAAACTCACATCACAATACTGTTGAACAACAAAGTCAAGGTTAGGGGTCATTTGCCAAATAACTCAGTTCATACTTGAATTACTAAAAATTTTATTACTATAGAAAAAGTTACTTGGATGATACCTTAGAATAAGGAATCACTGCATTGAATCCTCAGAAAGTGCTAACCTGCCATGTCAGAGAATGCCCTTTTAACACTGACTCTAGGGTAAAAGCCTTTCAACCCTAAGCCTCATATTGACTGAACCAACCATGACAAAATGTCTTCTCTTCTTCTGTATGCAAAATGAAAGTAAAATGATCAATTTGTTAAAAAAACTGCATTACTAACTTTAGCCTCATATTGACTCAACCAACCATGACAAAATGTCTTCTTTTGTATGCAAAACGAAAGTCAAATGATCAATTTGTAAAAAGGACTGCATTACTAACTGATTTCATGCTCAATTCATGGCTCAGATTATTCTTCTGAGTCTTTGAATTAAGTTTTTAATAATTTAGAAAATCAATTTAGTTGTTACTTATTAGTACTTCATTTGCAACATCAATTAACTTTGCTCTTTTGTCTTTTGTTTGGAGATGTTTTTCATTGCTGTTGAAAGATAGATGTAGAGAAGAGTTTCCGTATTTTGTGTTTAGTACAACTATTAAGCTCAGTCCAATACCAACACACTAACAGTGTTCCTCTAAAATTGTAAAATAAGTAGTTTGTAAAAGTCTAAAGGAAGACTATCTTCATTTTTTTTTATTTCAGGCAGCTTTTGTTGGGAAAATACTTATGTATAACAGTTCATGTTTGATATAAATTTTATTTTATATGATATTTTAAGCAGGTGGCTATGCTATGGACATGTTATATTTTTACTTTTTAGTGAACTGATTGTACCACTCTTAGGGTACATA
The DNA here is from genome assembly GCA_031216105.1 of Dalbergia cultrata. Taxonomy (NCBI): domain Eukaryota; kingdom Viridiplantae; phylum Streptophyta; class Magnoliopsida; order Fabales; family Fabaceae; genus Dalbergia; species Dalbergia cultrata. The sequence continues at coordinate 18,417,145 of CM062353.1, read as the reverse complement.
AAATTTCTTCTTTTGTCAGGAGCATAGTATCATGAGCATTTCTTTATCCATTTTCCGAATGGAATTTTTGTAGTGCATCACATGCTGCCAGTGCATAATCGATGATGCTTGCTTAAATTAATAAGGGTATGCTATGTGATTCCTTTTATTGGTTGTTTACAGCTTCCAACCCAATTATATATGGCAGTGGTAAGCACTCTAGCTGAAAACTCTGGGGCTATGGAATATGATACGTATGAAATCATTCTTTTTATCGGACTTCCCCAGCTTTGGCTTGTTGATGTGATGCTTTCTGATGTATTAATATGCAGCTATATACCTTTATAACTGTTGTACTTGCTTCACAAACTATTTACTATGGGTACATATATCATCGACTACAATACAAGAAGCAGCTCAAGGTGCAAATTTCTAGCCATTATATTCCCATGCAAACTTTTTTACCTTGTACATGTTTGCTGATAATCATTACTTTTCCGAAATTGGAAAAAATTGTATCTCCCTATTCTGTCTAGTGAGAATAAGATTTCTTGAGAAATGTGAATGTAAGCAAACGGCTAATGACAGAAGTAATATAGATTATTTTATGTGAAGTTAAGCCTTGCATGATAGACTATTGTTGAATTCTGTTTCCAATATGTTTGGTGAATGTACCAGATTCTTGTTTAAACAGGAATCAAAATGAAATATCAAGTTAAATATAAAAGAATCTTTGAGGAAGCACTGGACCCAAATAAACAGAGGCAACATGTATATGCAGCTTTGAGAGACAGAGTAGCATAAGAACAGCCCAGTGCACAAGACTCCTACCTAATGGGGCCTAGAAAGGGTAGATGTGCGCACCTTTACCCCTGCACGCTGAAAGACTGTTTCTAAGATTTGAATCTATGACTTCCTGATCACAAGGTAGCAACTTTACTGTTGCACCAAGACTCACCTCCTCAGAGTCAAAGTAGCATTCAGAAGAAAAACTAGGATTTTGTTTACGAGCTCTCTACGGCACTAGTTAAGAAATCAAGCAAGGAAAGTTTTGATTGTTTTCAATGCATTAACTTAAAAATCTTGCTTTTTCAATCAAAACTTTCCACTTTTCTTTCCTTAACCTGTTCTCGGGGTATTCCTCGGAGAAACCCTAAAAAATAAGCTATTGAGATTTATTTTAGTACATATGCCTCTGTCTGTTCTCCTACTATTTGCACTAATTGACTGGGTGGGGAGATTATAGTCATGACTGTGGGTAATTTCCCAATGAGACTTTAGTAGCTCTATTGTTTGAGGTATCTTGGCAGTTATTAGCATACTGCACATTAAAAGATTTTAAATCCATATCATCATTTTGTTAAAATAGGTTTAGTATACTGGCATAGAGTTTTACATGAACTTTTCCTTGATCTCTTAGGACTATAAGATCATATGAAGTGGTTGAGAAAAGTTACACAATACCCTATGTCATAACTACAACTATTTTATAAGAGTTTGTGAGCAAATCCAGACAGGTTGAGATACGTTTTTCATTTGTATTCTAGCATTCTGAACATAGGCAGGTTGAGACACCTACAAAAGTTGGACAAAGCAATAGTGGAGTGGAAAAAGCCAGTGATGCTGAACAAAGTAATGAATTTGATGATTTCAACAGAGGAACTGGCCTGAGTTCTCCTATTCCTCTTCTGGCACTTCCTCAAAGAAATTCTGCTGGAAGTGAATTATTCTACCAGTAATTAATCTCTCTCATTGAAATCTATTCCAAATGCACTCTTGTGCTCTAGCTACTGATTCTCCTTATGTGTTTAGTGTACATAATTATGTCTGATTCCATCAATCTTGGGGAGTAGATACTTGAAAAACTGGGATTCATTTCCATCAAAGAGTTGTAAGTTCAAAATTCAGATATCTTCAATTTTAAAGGACTATTCAGAAATTATGTGGTTAGTGGTTTGTTCAAGTAGTCATGTAAGGATAAGTTTATCTTGTTCTGTTGGAAACTGTCAATGACCCTTGCTTCGGTCATAAAGAGAAAAGATTCAAAAAGCATGATACTACTTTTGCATAATGTGTAACAGAAAAAATTATTTACTAGCACATTTTTGGTGTCTACCCTCACAAGTTTTGTGGCTCAATATCCTTAATATTGCATATTAACATCAAAGAGTAATGCTATTTCCACAAACTACTGTAAACAACCTCCTGATATCCCTGTTTGGTTAGACAAATAAAAAATACTGAAACATGTGTAGTGATTTATAAACTGAAAAAAATGATTTGATAAGGAATAGAAACTCGTGCTTTTAGGGAACTTTTAAAAAGAATGTTTGTGAAATCAACATCACTCGAGCAAAACTATTGTGAACCCTTGGCTTCAACTCATAGGACTTCCAAAGTCTGTCCTGTTTCTCTTGATTGAAATCTTTAGGATTTCTCAACCACATGTGGTCTTGTTATCTTCCCTCTTGAAAATTTTCATTATCAAAATGTTGAAATTCACTATATTTGCTTTCCTCCTATCAGGCTTGCTAAGCATGCAAGATATCTTTTGTGGTAATATAAAGACAACAAAGCTAATTATGCTCACAGCAATCCCCGTGAAGTTCTTATTGATTGAATTCTATTGGGCTTTTATTTCTCAAAATATTGGAAAGTTCTTATTAGATAACCCTTGTTGTTTTGAATTCATTAGGTCGGCAAGATACCTATCTAGGAGTCATACACCAACAACAGGATCCATTTTAGCCCAAAGAGCGACACCAACATCTCCTTTTCTAGGTTCTATACAAGAGAACTTGCTTGGTTCAGCTGTTTCCCGACAATCTGCACCAGTTTTAAAGATCAAGACTACTCTTTGTTTGGTAAATGCTCTATTTCTAGTACCAGCTTTGTATTTAACTAGGACTGTGCCTGCATTTAAATCTAATTACATCTAAGCTTGGTTCAGGTCTCAACATTAACTTTTCTTGGTGCTGTCAATCTGATACAATCACTAGATAAAAGAGTTAATCCCATGGTTTCAAACCCAAGACAACAAGTTGTGATTTATGTTGGACGAAAGCTTTTTCAGGTAATACAAGTCACAGCTTATTTATTGTTAGATATAAAATTATTTATGTGCATGTGTCTACCCAATAGTTTAAGCTTTACGGAGAGATGGTTCTTGACATGATATCGAAGCTTTTATGACCAAGTGGTCTAGAGTTCTATCCTTTTTATTGCCCATTCTTCTAAATAAATATTAAATTTCATTGCAAGGCAGAGTGTATCTATATATTGTCCATGCTTCAAACCCAAAAGAGATATTTGCATGAGGGGCATGTTAGATATATGTGCCTCTACCAAAAGATTTAGCTTTCGGAAAAGATGGTTCTTGATAGTCACAAATCTATCCTCTCCTATTTACTTTCCCATTCTTGATGAAGACATGATTTTATGTCCTTGCACCCTTTCAAAAGGCTATGTTTGCTGAAGCAGTTAGAAACTTCTGAATGTCTTATTCTTGATCCGAAACTGTTTGGTTATTGTTTGGCAATGGCTGGGTGATTGCTTACATATAACTATTAGTAAATTGTGTGCGAGAGAGAATGACAATATTTCTCTGAATGTCTAAAATTCAATTTCAGGCTGCATCTAAGGTTATATTGTTTTCAACTTTAAAGAATGTCAAAAGAGAAATAAAATGAGACCTCCATTGTCCTATTTGTCATAAATTCTTTCACCAATTGCAGGTTAGTGGTTATCAGTTACCAGGAGATGGTGCAGCAGGAAGTACTGGCATTGGGACTTTCCTTGGTTGGGCAATGGCAATTATATATTTGGGTGGGAGACTCCCTCAAATTTGTTTAAATGTGAGTTATATTTTCCAGCGGCCTTGGTTGGAAATTCTGCAGATAAAAATTCTGCATATAATAATATAATAGGACAAAATAGATGTTAGAAATTATTTTTGGTATTTCTCTTTAGAAATTTGTATGTGGCATATTTGGAATTTTCAAAATCATCTAATAAGCTCAATTTTTAGTAGTTATACACTTTCAGCTGGATTGTTTCATCTTGTTAATCCGATTAGTCATATTGACACAAAATTCTCATCAATGTTGCAGATCAGAAGGGGTCATGCTGAGGTAAGGGACTCATAAGACCATTAAGTTGTGATTCTTGATGTATTTGCTCTTGCTTATTTATCATTTAATGAGTGAACAATGGGATAGAAGTAAGGCAGAGTAAGTCTTACCTCTTTATTAGATCACCCTTAAGAGAGCAGTAAAAGAAATATTTTTCTAGTTGCATGAACAAGTGTCAATGAGCTCAAATGCGGAGTTTAAAGCTTGCTTTGATGATATACAGGGCCTCAATCCTTTGATGTTTCTCTTTGCTGTAATTGGGAATGCGACTTATGTGGCTAGGTAAGCTGCCGGTTCATATTATCTTCTCTATTTGAGTCTTAGTACCAAAGGTAGTTTTGCCTCCTAAAAATTTAATGGTGTGAAAATATCACATATATTCAAAGATTGTGACCTTTGTCTTTTTATGTAGCATACTTGTGAGCAGCTTGGATTGGTCAAGAATCAAACCAAATCTGCCATGGCTAGTAGATGCGGGAGGATGTGTGCTTCTTGATGCTTTTGTATCCTTTTTTATTTTTACGTATTTCTCTTCTAACAAATTATTCTTGCTAGAGAGAAGTGGATTCTTCTAAGCATGTTATTTATTGGATCAGCAAGATTACCTTGGAGTTTAGCTGATTAAGTTGAAAAGTTATCCCTGTTGATTATCTGAACATCACAGAAAAGATAAAAATAAAAATCTGATCCTAGGTGGGAACATGTATTCCCCTCGCCAAATTTTCATTTTAATTCGTAAGAATATTCTGTCTGTCATAGACTCTGAGGAAGCAATCTAAGTGCTCTAGATTTAAGGACCATTTTTAACTGAAAAGAAAAGAAAAAACATATCATGCTCTGATGTTTGTTTATCTTTTTTTATTTTTTTAAGGAAGAAAACAGAAAGTAAGACAAAATTAGTATATGATATTCCTATTGAGCCATGTATAGGAAGTTAGCAGGCAGAAGAAATAGATGTCCACCTTACTATCTTTTCTAGATTTTAATGCAGTTTATATACTTCCGCTTTTGGACCTCCTTAGGCTCGTGGAGTAATTATAAACATCTGACCGTTGCTTAAAGAGGAAAAAACAAGGATTTTCAGGTCTCTCCCCACCTCCCCCCCCCCCTTCTCTCTCTCTCTCTCTCTCTCTCTCTCTCTATGCATGTGTGTTTGTGCAATGTGCATGCCTTGTACCTGGGTTTCTGATAACTCTTCAATTATTGTCTTCTTTCAGTAGTAGTGTGATGAAATGCTAATGTTCCAATAGTTTTAAATAATTAAATTCGTGTTGTCTTAATATAAATAAAAAGCAAGAAATAGAACGACCCTGTCTCAATTGGATGAAGATGATAAAGCTTGAACATGAAAGGCTTTGACAGAAGCTGACAACTAAAACAAAGTTGCATTCTTCTGGAACTGTGATGTTGAAAAATAATGATTGGAAATTTGCTGTATTTTTCGTAAGATAGAAAGTAAGGTAAAATGTATTTTAGCAAGGGAGAAAGTAGAGAAGCCTCTACATGTATTCAAACCAAGTGTCACTCATGCATCACCATATTAATGATAATAATAGAATGTTTATGTTTGGCTATAGTGTGCCCAATAACACGTGTATTGGTTAAACCCAAATCAATGCCTAAGCACATGAAACAGACTCGTCTTACACCTTGCAGTTGTGCCTATTGTGGAATTTTACTATGTTTAACAATGTTGTCTTCCATTGCTTACTTTTAATTTCAATTGACCATTAATGTTGGTGATTTGCTCCAGCTTCAATCAGAGTTAGATTACCACATAAAGCCGACATAGATGTCAATAGCATTCGTGCAATCTCCACCAAGCTGACCCAGACTTGTGAGCATGAGGCTGACGTGGTGAATAGTGATAGCTGACAGTATTGTTATAATCATTAGCCTAATCATCAGAAATGGAAAAGGAAGCGTTTCTCTTTATCTTCTATCATCCTAACAATTTTGTTACTGACGTTTATACTTCCACTTTGCATTCCTCTAAAGTTTTGCTATTTATCAGCCCTAAGAATTTTGGCCAGGCATTATTAGAACCTGTTCATTTTTACTTGTTGAGGCCCTTTACAAAGACATCAATTGATGCTGAATTTTATGCTTAAGAGACAAATAGAAAGTTCATCTACTGCAAGGAACCTCAAGTTACCTTTATTTTTTCAACCAGTATGCTTATGTTTACCTAAATCAATAGATGCTTAATGGAAATTGTGGAAAATGTTTGTAATTTTGAAGTTTGCTTTTGACAATCTAAATGTTGTTAACTAGCACTGGCTTAACACTGAGCTTTTGTTTGAAGCTGAGCACTCATGATCAAATTGAACATTATCCTGTGTAATCCTAATCAAGTTTTTTGCTTCAGCCTTCAGTGTCAGTCTTCTTCTACTTTCTACTGTCCAATTGGCATATTGTTTTCCTTCTCCTTCCTCCTTTCAAACATGAATTGCATTTTGTTTGACAAAAGAAGCCAGCTTTGTCTTTTAACATTCAATTCATTTCTGGTTTGCTTTCAATTTCCAAACATGGTATAAAGTGTAGGAAGAGAATGGGTTAGGTAAAAGTATAAAACAAAGCATCCAGGAGTCCACAAAGACATTTGGCATCACTTGAGCAACCATCTTTGCAAACTACGAACCACTTTCAAGTCTGTTCATTAAAAAAAATACTTGAATGCACATTTTGTAACCTTTGTTGAAGACCCCTTTGAAATCATTACAAAATATACTGTTAGCATGCCGTGACTGCTTTTACTTTAGGATTCTATTCTGTAATACTTACAAAAGGGGATTCCTCTGGCAATTAACCTTTGACCATGTAGATAATGCATTCTATCTGAAACAAGAATAAATTTTGCATGTGTTTTGGTCTTGAAGAATTGTCATGTGAACATATTTACTTGTATTCATAGGACATAAGATGTTCTGTGGTAGCCCTAAGGGTGGGAAGCTTTACTCTTGGGGATTCAGTGGCACCATAAGACCCTTGAGGACAGAACACAATGTAAACTGATGCATCACGACCAAGTTCCAGATCATATACACGCTGCCCTGCAGCATATTCCCCTAGAAGTTGGTATGATCTTTCTGTTTGGTCCATTGCAACACACATGTCCTCACTACCTGCACAAATTCAAGGGGGCAAAAATATGTAATTTCCTCAACTAAAACAAGACAGCATGACATTTTTCAAGGCTTAGAAGGACTCACATGCAGCTAATTCAATCTGAGTCTTGTAGATAAAATCTAGAACAGCAGAAATCTCTCTCTCAAACTTTTGAAACGGCCCATTTGTGAACTCCATCTTTCTTAGCTTACATACTCCCTCCCCAAACTGCATCATGGCTCCTCTATGGTTCTATTCAGCCCATTTATCATTTTTCAAAGACAAGAACTCAAAATCCATGCAAAACCATACCTTAGAGAAAAAATACAAATTAAACTTTCAACACAAGCAATATATATAAAGGCCAATTCTCCCGTGCAGTTGCACGTCCATGCATCTGATATGGTACACCTCACAAAAGAAAAAAGATGTTGAACAATTTGTTCAGCTATACTTTTGCAAGATAAACTGCACCAAATGCACTCGTGTGCAACTGCACAAGAGCATTCGCCGTATATAAAAACCTGGTTGAAGAGGTGATGAAAACCAACTGCACACTGAAGAATTCCATGAATTAGTGTTCTGGTGGGCTCTTCAGCATTGTTCCAAAGAGATTCAAGATGGTCATGGCATTTGTAGTACTCCCCACCATTAAAGAGAGCCACTGCTTCTTCAAAGCTGTGGTGTTCATCTTCATCCTCTTCTTCAGTGAAATACCTGTATGAAACTGCCATGACCATGGAGGAGTTGGTACTTCTGAGGTTCAGTGGATTGAAAGATGGTGGAGTAAGATTGATGATGGGGTTGTGGAGAGGAAGTGGAAGGAGAGGAAGACAAGGCTGGGATGAGATATGGAGAACAGTTCTGAGGGAAGAGGGAAGAAGAGCCATAGATTATGATGGATGTTGAGAGACACTTTCTCTGGCTTAGCCATATTGTTTCCTTTCAATTTTTTGTGTGGTGGTGGTGGAAGCTCGTGGCAACCAAGACCAGAGGAATTGTTGCACTCTTGAAAATTGGCTGTGACATTGTTTGTACTTTGGTTAGGCAGATTTTTCTCTTTGAAAAACAAAAAAGAAAAAAACAACTTTGTGTGTATCTTATCTAATTCTCAAATTAAATAACAAGTATATATACTTTTATTTTTTGGAAAAACTACTCGTCTTAGGAAAATATATATACTTATTTTTATTTTGTTTAAAAATTAGATGAAACTGAATATTCAAAACTTGATAGGAAATTTATTTTTCTTTCCCTTTTGAAAACATTCATCAAATTGATTTGTAATCTGTATTCCTTCCTTTTATGAAAATAATAATGAGTTTACAGTGTAAAAATATTTAACACGTCATCTAATCATATATTATCATATTAGTAAAAGTGGTTAAGTCTCACATTTACTATTTAAAAAGTCATACAAATGAGGTGATTGAAATGAAAAGAAATACTAAGGGTCTGTTTGGTTTTAATTTCCAGCTTTCATTTTCAATTTTCAGAATTTTATGAAGGAAAAACTGAAAATTGAAAATGAAAACTGAAAACTACAATCAGAATTTTTAGTATTTTTTTATAAAATCTGGAAAACTGAAAACTCAAACCAAACAGGCTCTAAGTGTTCCAAGAGCAAGAGAAATTATTTATTCTAATTCATTTATTAATTGGTATATCAGTTTTGCGGATCATTATTGTATTCTACTTTCCCTACATTTTTAATACAATAACTTATGTGTCAAATAATAAATGGATGACCTAAGAGCACCTAAGAATTCTTCTTGAATGAATGGCGGTGTAAATGAGTTGTACATTGTTAGTGAATATAAATTAAATTCAATAATAATTGCATCATGTTTTGTGAGAAAAATAAATAAATTTTGTATTAATCACTACTGACTATTATTTCTATGAGAGGTTCACTAAAATTGAGACCTTCTCTTTTATGATAGAATCCTGCTGTTTAGACGTACATTTTTGTACGTCAATTGATCACTAGTGATCTATGTACTAATGAATGGAAAATTCAATTATATAATTAAAAAATGGGTGAATAAAATAACAAATTAAATAGTATTATCAGCTAGTTCCTTAATTATATACGTCAATTGTCCTATTATTCATACATGAATCATCAGTAATTGATTCCCACATACACAAGAAAAGAAAGTGTTTAAATAATATTTTTCTCTGCGACACAAGTCTATCATACCTCTTGTCCCATATATACTAAACACAATTACATAAAACAGGTAGCATTGACAACTCAATTTATGTTTCTTTAAGGTTAAATTTTTATTATACAAAAAAGGAAGCTTTTAAAGTGGTTATACTAGATCATCACAGTCTTGATAATATTGTAATTATAATAAAAGTCACTTTTTTATTCTTATCCTTATGGGTCACTTTAGTCCCAATAGAAGAAAAACAATCATTTTAGTCCCTCAAAATTAACAATAAAGTTCAATAATTAACTAGTTTCACTAATTAAACCCTAACCGTTAAAGATATGGTTCGAATTTTCAAATCATTAGAAGTGGAATCCAATCTAAACTAAAATTATAAGAAGTAAAGTTCAATTTGAACTCTTCATTGCCAGTTGTAATGCAAGAAGCAAAATTCAATTTGAAGACTTCATGCGAGTTGTTAAAAGACAAATTCAATTTGAAGACTTCTCAACATTAATGATGGTCAAAGGAAGTCAATAGACTTCACTAGAATCATCTTGACAACTTGATCCAATGGTGTGCTTAGTTGGAAGTGATCAAGATTAACTTGATGAGTATTAAATGTCTTTTATTTGTTATGCATGAAGAGCTTTATAAATAGAGCATGCATTGGATTTTAAAACTCACTCCTAGATGCATTTATGCTTATGGCATTTAGGTAGTTAGAGAAGATTTTGTTCCTTTAATTCTTCCCTTTTATTCCAAGTCCATTAGCTCTTTTGATGTGAGAGAAGTTTGTTTTAGTATTTTTATTACTTCTCTTTTATGTATTGAGCATAAAAACTGGTGAGGAAGATACTGTAAGATATTTTAGGGTGTATTTGGGGACTTGAGTTTGAGTGGAGTGTAAACACTTTTGTATTCTCCATCTTATTTCCATAGTGAAATATTTGGTTGTTGCTTTTACCCATAGATATAGGTAATTTGTTGAACCACGTTAATTCTTCTATATCATCTTTGTTTTACACTTCCGTATAGTCTGATTGTGCATCTCTGTTCCACCATTTTATAACACTAACACATATGCATACATGACCCATTAACTACTTTGCAGATTGATTGTGTTAAAGAGCCCTTGCACCACCCTCTTCTCATACTTGAAACGATGTCATTTTGCATTGAAGGGAAAGAAAGAAAATAACAATGTTTCTTGTGATGATCGAAAGAAAAAAAAAAAAAATATTTGAGTGAGGACCGCCATACACCTTAAGTGGTATAGACCACCATAGTTTTCTCTCTTTTCTTTTATTCTCTCTTCCTCTTCCCTTCCCTCATTCTCTCCCGTAACTCCCTTCCCTTTCTTCTTCTTCTTTTCTTCTTTTCTTTTCCTTTCCCCGTAGCCTTCTCCTTCCTCCTCACTTCCATTAATTTTTCATTTTCTTTGCTTCAATCATCAATAAATATTACCACCACCTCCATCATCATCATCTCCTCCTCCTCTCCATCACTTTCTCTCTCTTTCCCTCTCCTCTATGTCACTTTCTTTCTCTAACCTCCATTAGAGAGTTGAAGATTTTAGAAGCTTTGGGAGTGATTTTCTTCACTAATTCTACTCTCCAAGTGGTAAGTAAGCTTCTACCATGCTCCATTTAAATTATTAAAATTTCTAAATTTTTAGGATTAATTTAGGTTTTCAGAACCCTTGAATTTGGGGTTTTTAGTGAATTAGCGTAAATTGATGTTAATTGATAGTGTAGTTAGCTCACAAATATTCATATTGTCTTATTCCTAGAGCGATAGAGCAATCGGACAACAACACTTGCGTTGGTGACATTAAAAGCGTTGATCTTCGGTTCTTTGAACCAGTATTTGTGAGTAGATAGTGTATCTGTAGGTTACTTTATGCATGATAAACAATATAAAATTATATGAAGAGCTGAAAGTATATTGACATAGAAGAAAATAATTATTTAGTGAAAATGAGGCTTTATGTTTAAAATGAAAAATCTGTATTTGGATGCCATAATATGATTATTATGCTTATTTAAATACTTTTAGTTGAATTGCAACAAATTTTATATTTTTAGAGCATATTATGTTAATTACTAAAATTGAGTTATTTTATGTCTATTATGCATATTATACATGAGGATGGTTTTTATGTTGTAAAATATCTTAGAAGTGGAATATGCATGATTTAGAGTAATTTGGGGAAATTCCATAGTTAGAACCTCAGAGTTAACTCAGGACGTTAGCCTCGGTGCACCGTGAGAAATCCCGATTAGCGTGAGTGGTGCTAACCCACACATAGTCTGCAGCCTATGTCCTGGACTTGTATATGGCTACGCCAACTCCAGGTTAGCGGTGAGGTGCTAACCCGCACATGACTTTTGTCGTGTCCGGACTTGTATGGCTACGCCAACTCCGGTTAGCGGTGTGTGGTGCTAACCCGCACATGACCTTGAGTCATGTCTGGACTTGTTATTGTTCTACTTAGGATAATCTCCCCATTATACTTGGAATTATGTGATTATGTAAAGTTATGTTTTCAAGATATCTCATGTTATAGCTATATATATGTTCTATGAGTATATGTACATTATTATGTTTATATTGTTTTAAGATTGTATTTAGTAAACTACGGATATCCTATCTCTCGCTGAGTTGCAAAACTCACCCTGTTGTTATCCATTTTTTTAGATACAGTCTTTGGTCTTGGTTCTAGTTCTATTCCTCCGGCTCAGCCATAAGTGCGTTTCAAGTTGGTGAGCCTTCTTGAGAAGGCCTTTATATTAGAGCTTTATGTTGTCTAATCTATTAGTTGCTCCATATGTCACAGGCAGGGTTCTCGGACTTATATTATGATATGATTGAGAATTTATGACTTAGCCATATAGATTATGTTATGTAAATGATTTGTAAACTTAAATTGATATTATGTTTTGAACTACGTTAAATGTTGTTATATACTGGAAGGGCGCATTCTGAGAATGCTTGATGCCCATTTGCTGGAATTTTAATTGAAAATGTTGCAGGTTATATTGTATTTGGGGAATGTCCGAAAAACAGAGGAGACTACATCTGCTTTTTCTATAAAATATTGTGTGTTAAAGTGGCTAGGGAAAATGTTCTCTATCTTGGAGTCGTAGCTAGGTTGGGTCGTGACATTTCTAATCTTTCCCCTTATTTCCATATCAATGTGCAGAGTCTAAATATTCTAACTGCTCTATCAAAAATCTCACATTATTTCTTTCACTAGTTAATCTTTGCTTCCTTACCATTATCAGCCAAGTACATATTTCCGAAAATATATTACATTGAATTGCATTTGTTTCCCTTCAAGCTTGAAACATACACAATTTTTCACTAAAAATGGCCACTTCTTTGTGTATTTTGGTGGTGTTCATGTTTTCTTATTGTGCTTTGTATGGTCCCTATAAGTTGTATATATTTTAATGCAGCTTTGTAGTTACTTGCGCTTCTTGCATGTGTTGTAGTCCCACATTTCACATTTGTCGACTTTTTTGATGCATGAGTTGTCCCACCCAGCTCTAAAATGAGGAGGAAAAAAAAAAATCCAAGTAGTTATTATGAGGAATGTTTTGCTCGTGTGAGTTTGTATATTTTATTGAACCTCTTTGCAGAGTTTGGTGAATTAGATGATGATTGTGTAGCCCTAGTTCAACGAATTACTGCTAGAGTTTGACAAATAAAGTTGTAGATTGGCATTGAATTTCGTACACCTGAGGTGTTCAAGATAGGGATGAACATTGCACAGGGAGAAGTTTTGCTCTTGGAGTAGTAACTACGCACAGTACAGTACTAACAATTTCCAAATCAAGAGTTCGAGACATGAACGTCGATACAGAGCTTGTTTGGATGTCACAAAAGATATTTTATTAATTTTAAAACATAAAAATTAATTTATATTTAGACTTAACGTTAATTTACATTTGAATATAATATTAAAAAATCTTTATTTATTGTCAAATATTTTTTTATGTTATAAAAGGGATTTTTTTTTTCCAGAAAAGATAGTTTTTTACTTTTTATAACAATTCTGCTTTTATTTAAAAGAATTTTCTAGACATTCCATAAAACATAAAAGATATGTTTTATTAAAAAAAAAAAAAATACATCCAAACGAGCGTGCAGTAAAGTACAGTAAGTGATTCAACAAGAAGTAAGCTGAAATTTCATCTTTGATAAACATAAGGTAATTCGCAGAAATTAACATGACTTATTTTTGCATCTTTCGTGGAGCTAATTAAATTATTTATGCATTTTTTTTGGGGAATAATTAAAATTAGTTAATTATTAAGTTTACAAGGACCAAAGTGAATTATTACGTTGTAGTGGTTGGTCCCAATAATGCAAGAAATGAATCCTAGATGTCATCACAGTATCTATGTCATGCACCTATAGAACAATTTCGCTAAACAATGAAAAGCTCTGGTAGAATACAAGCTAGATATAGGATTAACCAGAGGTGATTCATTCTCCTAACGATAAATCCAAAAAAATTCTCTAGTTCAAAATTCAATTCTCAATGGCGTGAGTTACGTTGCAATTTACACAATATCAAATAGATGTTAGCTATGAGATTTTGAATTAGGACAAGTTTAAGCGCACAATTAGGAGAATTGACACAATTAGGAGTAGCCGTGCATGGTAGAGTTGCACTAAAGAAAATAGATAATATTTGAAATAACAGTCTCCTCAAGCTCCTACGTAATTATATGTATATATACACAAACAATACACATACTATGGTATTGAACAAGAGAATCTTATCCCCACCTAACAAGATTACCTAGAAGAGATTAAAGACGACACAGAAGGATCTAGAACAATAATAAGACAAGAAAATAGTGAAACACGTATCACAAGTCTAATAGAAGGCACAGCACCCCTTTTCACTGACTGAGCTCTGAGCAGTGACAGTGAGTTGTATTACTCTGCATCAACCAGGCGAAAATTCTGTAAGGTTAATAATTCAACAACTAAAGTTAAGGAATTATCAAGTTAAAAAGAATATGACAGAAAGAATATGACTAAAATATCGTTCAAAGGCAAAATCTGGACCACCTGATGAAGAGCCATACATAAATTGTCTAAAGGCAGGCAACCAAGCAGTGCATGTTACCTAGAAGGTAAATGTTGACCCACCATGCACTGCTTCCAAAACCAATCCACATCTTATAATTGATGGGGTAAACCCATAAAGACTGTTCTTTATGGTCTCTCAAGAGTTCAGACAGACCTTCTTACCCCAAGTGTCAAATGCTGTGGACCCTCACACATTCACATTGCTTGTGGCTCATATTTGATGTCAAGATAGAACTTGCTTCCTTGCCCTACTCTATTGAATCAGTGCCACCAAACTTCTCAGGCGGCCACATGAAGAGAAAACTAACTTGGATGGAAGGAAGAAAAACATGACAGGAGACATGGTCTCGAATCTTGAGGTGGGAAACAATCCATTAGACAGAAATTCTTAGATGCTCCTAGAGTACCATGTGGATATATTCCATATTCAATAATAAAGTGACATTTCAGTTAAGACAAATCTTTAACTTCCACTTTTATTTGAAGAGTTACGCTATCTATTATTAAATACGAGCATATCCATGTGAATCTCTGAAAACAAGCAAGAATTTTTCATCCATATGGGGAAAAATGAAATTTCAGCAATTAGATAGTAAATAACCTTCATTGCCCTCTAGAGTAACATTCCTTTGCATCTTCAAGTTGCCCAACTACATGAAAAACTAAAGGTAATTGAGTAATTGCGCAAACAGAGGTTAATAATTCGAAGTGCTTAAAATGTGTGTCATTTATCAACATAAATTATCCTAAGTATATGTCATATATTGATATATTGATAATGGCATGTGTAAATATGATAGCTCATACCTATCAATTGAATTTGTGGTGTGGCATCCAGCCTGTCGCTGGGTCGCATGTTTAGATAACTCCAGGATACGTAATAAAATGGAATCCAAGGGGGATTCGCAAGATTTAGGACATTAATTTATATTTCAAAAACAGCACACACTGAATTGAATAAACGTTACTTGATAGCAACTTTACAAACATGCAGAATCAAAAGCCTATCGAAATTCAGTAAGGAAACCAACAAGGATTTAGTTTTATGGAAGGGATTACACCCTGCATACGACGAATCACGATTTAAATCTTAGATGAGAGAAGCGTTCACAGTTAGTGATTGGCTGTGCCTTGAACATGATTGTCTCAAATGAAAGCTACCCATGAGAAACCAAAAACACAAATTTTAGAGGGGAAATAAATTTTTGTTATTGCTTCTTTTTTATTTCTTGTTCTATTTTACGGTGCTGTTTGCTACCCAAGCTACTGTTATCTTTAGCTTACTATCAAAAGGCATTGGAAATTTGTCTCAATTATTGAGTCTCTAGACAAAGATAGCTACTAACAGATGGCCCCGATGCAACCAAATGATGAAGTGACACATATAATTGGTTATTCCATCACTCTATATCTACACAGATATCATAATCTAGTTGGGATAATTCCACTTTAAAATTCAGACTTTTGTTGTTTACTTATAAAAATACATTGACAAAGCGTGTGAGGTAGAACATATGTTGGGAATTTGTTTTTTAATTTTTACTGTTTTATGATTGGTGACAGGACAAAATGGTAGAGAGACCTCAACACATATATATCAGCACAAGGAATTTCACAATTCACATAGGCAACATATCTTCCTAGCCTAGTATTTCATCCTCTCATCAGCATTTTCCAGTTACAAATGTACTAAAACAACAACCCTCAACGGAAAAAAAAAAAAATGGAAAGAGCAACAGTGATGAAGACCCTTCAAGGAAACCTGATTCCAAAGCCACCAAACATGAGAGATAGAGATGCATCTTTCTCTTCTTATCATCAACATGATGCCAATATTGGATCTGGACGGTGCAGATTTGTTGATGACTCCGCCAATGAGCTCAGCATCTTCGATGCACACAAGTACTTCAACAACGAAGTGATTACCACCAACAATGACATCCACCAGCAGAAAGTCACCATGATCAGCACAAGCAGAGTCTCTCCAGTGGCCAACATGGACAGTAGTGGCACAGAAAGCAACAATAATGTTGCTGTTGTTGTTGCAGAGAAGGGTGTTGGTGGTGGTGACACCACAAGATACTCCTCAGCTTCATCCTCAGTGGATGGCGGCTACGCCAACATCAGGAACTACAGTGCACGTTCATTCCATGGTGGTGCAGCAACACCAACTGCTTCATCAGAAGCCAGTTGGAACAGCCAAGCAGCTTTGCTGACTCATCACCACCCGAAGAAGAATGCTGCTGCACGTGGAAGCCATGATGCAACAATGCCAGTAGCAGTGTCCATGAGAGACCCTCAAAACAGCAATGATCTCAACAAGAAGCTCAAGGCATCACTGTCAAAACCCATTTGGATCTTGAGGAGGAAATGCCCATGCACTGGGAGAAAATCAGTGCAAGTCAAGGGAAACAACACAACAACACAGCACAAGCCGCAGCAGCTTATTCCAAAACCACCGCCACCACCACCACAACATGACCATGAAACCGAGTCAATGATCATGAACCCTAAGGATGATATTCGTTTGCCAATAATTGCACCTAACAACGACTGGGTTGTTGAATCATCATCATCCAAGTCTCAAAGATTCCATCAACACCGAGTCGTTGCTTCATCATCAGTGAGGGTACAATTCAGCGATGGATTCACTTTCCCGGTTCTAAACCCTATCCCATCATCACTGAACCCGAAGGTACTCCTCCGCGCTGATCAAAACGGCGTCGCGTCAGGCATCGGAGGGGAGGACCAACCGCCGCGTGACTCCTTGGAAGTTTTCCAGCCGCCCGACCACGACGCCGTGGAGCCAACCTCGGATCCTCCGCGGCCGCCAGCCGCCAATGGCATCGGCGGTGGCGAAGATGACGTGGCCAGCGACGCGAGCTCCGACCTGTTCGAGATCGAGAGCTTCTCGACAGCCGGCGCCGCGGCGCAACCTACGTGCCCCGTCGTCTTCCGCCGTGAACCTTCCACCAACGGCGGTGGAAATGGATTCTTCTACGGCGGTGGAGGGCGGAGGAGGAGCGTGGACGAGGGGTCGACGGGGACGGAGTGCTACGCGCCGAGCGAGGTGAGCGTGGAGTGGAGCGTGACGACGGCGGAGGGGTACTGCTACGAGGAGAGCATTGGGGGCGACGGCGGAGGAGATGTGGCAGCGGCGGCGGAGAAGTGGAGGAGGAAAGTGTTATCGTCGTCGTCTTCAGGAAATGGGCTGCTTTCGGGGTGTAGAAGCGAGAAGGCGGTAAGCGTAGGGCCGCAGCCGGTGAGGAGGTGTGAGGGACAGAGAGGGGCCACTGGAACTAGTTGTGGTGGTTGGAGGCATGAACATGAACATGAGCATGAGCATGTGATTGTTAGTAATGGTGGTGGCAATAGTTGTGGCAGTATTAGTAGGGCAGCAACACTGGGGAAGCCACCCCTTGCCAGGCCTCACAACACCAACACCAGCAACACGCCTCGCATGTCTCTTGCTTTTGCAACATAGCCATTTGCCTGTCCTATCTAATAATAAACATGAGATCGTTTATTGCAGTGTTAAGCAAAGTGCCTTCTGTTTTTCCCTTTGCATTGAGTCTCAGGTAATTTGATTTGAGTCTCATAGTCTCGTATAGTCTATAACTCTATTATAAGAATTAAACTTCATTCTTGCTAATTTTAGTTGTGGTTGAATAGACTCCCTTTTTTTTCTTAATAGCCTTATAAATAAAAAATATATAATTAAATAATAATATAAAATAAATTTAATTTTGATATACTAATAGTGTTAAAAAAATTCCATATTATTATCTAATTAAATATCTTTAATATTTACATGATTTTTTAATTTGTGGAGTAGAAGTTAATTATATTTATTGATATGTCAATACATGATTGAATGACTATGTAAAATATTTTTACATTGTCATTGTATCAAAATTAAATCTATATAATTGGTTTTATTCTAATAATATATTAAAATTAATCTTTTTATAAAAGACTAAATACATTTGCAAAATAGTTAATGTTTTTCTTGTTTAATTTTCAATTAGGAAAATTATCAAAAAGATCTATGAAGAGAATATAGAATATATTTTTTTTTAATTAATTAGAAGAGTATCGAAGATTTTTCTAAAAAGAGAACAATTATATAACCACTTATAACTAACTAATGGTTGAACAAAGCTACACTCACAATCATACACCAAAATTGAAATTATAGAGAAAATAATTATTAGAATATATTTATGAGTTGAGATTTTAAAAGAAAAATTAAGGAGGAAATGAAAGGTTTTATAGTATAAAATTATCCTATAAACCTTCCATCCCCAAATCAAATCCCAACTCACATGCCCTAACAGGTCTTTTGAACAACTGACATGAAATATACGACGGAGTAGCCATTTGCTCGTCACATAATACATGTCGAGTAGTTGCTATTTGATTTGATGTACAGGTATGTTTGTGATTTGCATGATGATGATGATGACGCATGGATCGCGTGTGGTGATTGTGGCTGCTTCTTGCCGACACGATCGTCCACGCTCTTTAAGCTGACCTTATGATCTGTCCGGTGATGAAAGCCGCCCATGAGATTACAAGAAAAATAAATATTTTTAATGATTATTAATATTTAAAGTGTTAATAAAAATATTATTAAAAAAAATTTTAACAAAAAAAATATTTATAATTTTTTATTGATAATTATTAAATATTTTTAACATATAATATTTATTGATAAAAATTAATAAATATTTTTAATAATTATTTTCTATTGAAATTATTATTCTTAGTAATATTTTTATTGAAAATTTAAATGTTAGAATTGTTAAAAATACTTACTTTTCTAGTAGTGAAATAATGGGAAGCCTCTAATTCGTTTTGTTCGATTTCTCTGGGCTTTTTGTTTTCGGGTCTCGATTATTGTGTAATCTTGTTGTTACAGCACATGGTCACTTTACCATATTGGAGATATATCACAAAAGCCAACTCCGACATGGCATGCATATTGCTTTCAAGATACATCCACTCTTTCTTCTTTAGAATGCGAGCTGCCATTTTCAACACAACAAACCACATGAAATGTGGTACTGCTGCAGGAAAAAAGAAGCAACAAAAATCATACACGTATGGAATTTTAACCTATAAATTGAATATAGAAGACGAACTAGATATAAATTCCTTTTCTTACACCAAGGTAATTAAGGTTGATTTTGAAGATTATTGAATGATGCTGCTCATACAGATCCAAGTGTTTTCGTTTCAAAATTATCACGTTTCTAGAGTTTATATCATCACAACATATAGAATATATGTGGGTCCTGTGAATGTTGGATCCGCAAACAAAAGCACATGCATGGCATTGGTTAGGATATTTGGATATACTCTATATGCAATGTATGCAACATTATCTTGACCCAAAAAAGAAAAAAGGACTTTGTCAAATTATTCCGGAAATGTCTGCTTGTTAAGATAAAGATGTTTATACTGTTAATTAACTAATTATATATTACTTTATCATTTTTTAAATAATTATTAATAAAAAATATGCACATTCACAACGTATCATATATATATATTATTCATATTTTATACCACATATATTCTATATGTTTGATAAACTAGGTACTAAGTTTATTAAAATATTGGGAACAAATTAATTTGTTTTATATTTGTAATTGTTAAGAAACACGCACATAAATTTTTTTTTAAGTGAATCATTTTTCCAACATTGATTTTGTTATTATTTGATTTTTTTTTTCTTTTTTGGTTACATTGTTATTATTTGATTGCTTTCAAATAACATTTTTGTTTCCAAAAATTCAAAAAGAAAGAGGTAAAGTGACTTTTATTGATGGCAGGATTGAACCGTGGAGATATTATCCTCATCTTTGTTGATGATTAGGGTAGATAAACTTGAAAAACAGTACATTTTCAACGACGAAAAGTGAATAAATTAATGTTGATGTTACTTTTATTACACAACCAATATAATTAGGTGCTTTTTAAAAGTTACTTGAAATAATATTTTTTAAAAAATCACGTAATCGATCACGTAATATATATTATATGAGTTTACTTATGGGTAATTCACCAATTACCATAGTTATCAAATCCATATAGGATCAGCTGACTTAGATACAAAATCGGTGAACCAGTCATTGGTGTGGTACAGGTCTTTGATCGGACCATCATATCTATATCTAAACCAAACAAACTTGATCAAATCTAAAGTGAACTTGCAGGCTGCAATCAAATCACCCAATGAACTACGGATACAAATTGCGTCAAACTGTCCAATAAAACACGCATGCAAGTGACAATTCAAAAATTCTAGCAGCAGGAATTAAACCCCGTCCAAGAGAGGACAAGGTTGGCTTCGTAATCACTAGGCAAAGCAAAGAATTGTGTCAATGTGTCACATTAACTATGTATATTATATATTTAGTTACATTAAATTATATTTTTGTATATGGATTTAATTAAATTCGGTTTAACAGGCTCAATATATAATCTATTCTGATAACTATGCTATTTTAAATCAATTTTCTCAGTGTCAAGTAGGTAACTAATTACAGTAACATGAGATCAATGCAAACTTCACTTGTTGAAAAAGAAGTTAATGTTTCTTAGCGCCATCTTCCAAAGAGAACTTTAGGATGATCATAAGTTTCGCCTTCACTTTAGTTCCTAACAGGATTTTATCATTTTCAAGATATAAATAGGATGTGACACCTTGTACATTTTCTGCACAGAGATACATTGTCATAGCTAAAGTCAGGATCCACATCAATCATAACGAAATCATGTTTTGCGATATGGCCTAACAGGGCATCCCTTTATCACCTTTAATCAACTTTGATCTAAGCACGCCCCCCAAACTTTTTGAAGCTTGATGTGGGAATTAAGATCGTTGGCATCAACAATTTCATGAATCATGGTGGGGATTTAAAGCATGTTTGTGAGTTAGATTTTGAGGGGGAATGAAAGGGAATAAAGAATTTGCAGTATAAGATTTTAAAATTCTACACTATAAACTATTTCCTTCCCTCCTCTCCCTAATACGTGCTCACAAACATATTCCTATGATACAAGTGTAGTGGTGTGGATAAATGGCCAGCATCTTGAATTGTGCAAAATCTAAATCTGTACACTGTTGGTTATTGGCATCTAATAGATAAAATAATGCATGAAAACTATTCAGAAGTACAAGCCAGAAAGGGACCAAGACTTTGGATTCGAAGCGAAAAGGACCTAAATAAGATGCCTATTGTCGACCGAAATGGTGGTGTCGGACTTGAGACCAGGGTCGGGTCCATTCAGATCTCCGCTAAAGCAAAACGGAGAATCACTTCAATTGAATGGCTTCCTGAAATTATGAGGAACATAGATGATGAGAAGCAATTTGTGGCGTAGAAATTTAGGGCCTAACAATGATAGATTTGAAAATTCAGACATGTACATTTTTCTTTTTTTTTGGTGCTGTTAATATGGTCCTAAATATTAGAGATCATTCATGTTTTATACATTCAACGATGCTATATATTTGGTAAAAATTCAATAAAAGTAAAAATGTTAGGCGATTAGGATTTTTGTTAAGAAATAAATGTCAGAATGATATGACATAATTAATAAGTGAATCTTATCACTATATTTAATCTAATCACTACTACAAATTTTGTCCAAAAAAAATTGACGATATTATTCTTACTGGATAGCATTGCTCAGAATTCAAATAGTGCTATGTTCAGAAGCATTTTCAACCAACCATGGTGGATGGCTGTATAAAAGAGGAGAGAAAACAAAAGCTGAAATTCAAAGCAAGGCCATTTCTCTCGTACATTTTTGTTTTCATGTATCCTTTCAGGAATTTGATGATTGGCAGCTTCTCACTTGTGTACAAGTTCCTGTAAAAGCTTCTGATCTCCTTCTTTATGAGCCCCGCTCCCATTACCATGCGGTTCCTAACTCTCATTTTTAGTGTATGAGTTGCCTCCTTCTCTCTTAATAGATGGAGTGGCATGAAAGCCCTTTGTATTTCTATCAATATATTTTGCGTTTTTATATCTTACTAATTGCTTCTAGTGCTCGCTTTCCCTGTCGTACCATTTCTCTAACACTACCCTCAACGCCTTGTATCTTACTGCATTAAGAGTTACATCCCCATCCCTTGCTTCAACTCAATATCTACCTTATGCACCTCATCCTCTATTTTCTGGATTTTTACTTCAACAATACCAATCTCCTCCTAGCTCCATTTCCTAATTGTTTCATATATTTAAGCATTTCTCTTGTACATTTTGCAATAGTGTGAATCGGATATTTTATCGATAAACAGACTTAGAAAGCAATGTACATTGAATAAAAGGTACTAGAACCAATTAATATATCAAAGTATGCCAATAAATGAAAGTAACATGATGCTTAAATTAAATGAAAAGTTATAAAGAAATTATTAGGGATACGAGAGTTCGGTACACCCCAAATACATTAGAACACATAATGTATATCAAAGTTCCCTAATAACTCTAGGCATTGCTAGATCAACAAAGTCTTGCAACGATGTTAGACGGCAAAAACAAACTGCCATAGTCATTACCTGATGAGAAGAAGAAGAAGATGATAGTCAAAGCACAATACGATACAATTGATAAGCCTTGTAGACAATGTTCTGCAAGAGGTTATGGAAGAAAAAACCATTGACTTGCTATATATAGCATTGGAAGATAAATATTTTATAAAGACCTTGTCAAACAAATTTTATCATAGGAAGTGATTGTTCACATTCAAATATTCCGGAGAAAAATCAATTTGAGACTACATAGACAACTCTAATAGGATGATCTCTGATATTGAAGCGGCTGGAATTAAAATAGCAGATGTTAATCAAGCTAGGATCTTGTTGACTTTACTACCTCCATCCTATGATTATTTATGTGATACCATATTTTATGGTAGGTTTGACATCACAATAAAAAAGTGTCAAAGAGTCATTGGTGATAAAGAAGCATAAGTAATTATCATAGGACCAATTGAGATAGTGAAGTCAATAATCCTAACTTGATCAACATCTTCTACTTCTATTCAAGTTGCTGCAACATCAGAGATCATCCGATTCAAGTCACCTATGTAATCGTAGATTAATTTTTCTCCTAGACATTTTACTATGTACTAGTCGCTTCATTTGATAAAATTTGTTTAGCAAGGTCTTTACGGAATATTTCTTTTTGAAAGCCTTCCATAGTGAGTCAACGGCCTTTTCTTCTATAACCTCTAACAAAAAAAATTTTTGCAGTTATATTGTACTTTGTGCTTGGATCATCACCTCCTCCTTCGTTTCATGGGATAATAATTCTATCAATTTGTCTTTGCTCTCTAATGCTATTGCATGACCTTGCTAATCCAATAATTCTGCAATTTCACCTTTCATAATCTGAAGTCATTATTGGACCCGTCAAACTTGTCCATTTCAAATTTTGGCACCAACAAATTGGATCCAAAATCAAGTAGTTATGATACCACTTGTTAGAGATATCTGAGTTTGATATACCCCAAGTGTATTAAACGATTAATGGATGTGAGCCAAAGTATATTCAAATTTATGTGGGCAATAACAGATAAATAAAGAATATGAATAGTATTTCACAGAATGATCCACTTATCACTATTCACACTGTCAAAATATATTAAGAAAACTATACACTAATAACATGAAAAACCTTATAAAATAACAAGGGAAAACCATAAGACAAACTCTAAAAAATGTTCTACTGTATTCAAATATAATTACAATATAGTGTTTTCCAGTAAAATTCTTTTCTACTATAATTTGTAGAATTACAAAAACCTAGAGAAGATATCCGAAACTCAATTGTATACTCAGACACTGCACTCTTACACTCCTGGAGTTCCTCACAAACTCTCCACTTTAGCCAAGATGGCTTTGCTTCTTCTCTGGTGCTTTCGACAGGAGTTCTTGGCATCTATTTATAGATGGTCGTCAAAGAGAATGCATTAAATGCAATCTCCCAACCTCCACCCACCCACATGCACCGAAAGTTTACTGCAATGCGAAACCAAATTGGACTTCTTGATTGCATGTTGAATTGTGTGGCAAAAGCAAGCCACAATATTTGGCATTATCACCACAAAAGGCAAGCCACTTACCTGACATAAACAACGTTGCTAGAGTACGAATTAAAAATTTGTACAATTGCACCGAAGTCTTTTACAATCTATCATCATGGGTTTCAAAATTTTGATGGAGGAGAAAGAAAACTGTACTTATCCCAAACGCAAAACATAAAATGGAGAAATTGATTTTTCCATGACATTTCACAAAAATGGGCTAGTACTTATGAAGCGCAGAAAATGATATGAACACGTGACACAATACAGATATGGATCTGAAGACACACTAAACTCATAAAATTACATGACACAAACATGATGCGTGCGGGGATACACATGTATATAAATTAAAAATTCACAGCTCAGAATATCATGAAATCATGATGTACAACACTTTCAAATATTTATAGACGTCAAATTATCAATTTTCTTTGCACTTCCAATTTCTAAGCCCTCGTACTCTTTCTTTTTTCCTGATTTTTTTTTCTTAAATTTATGAATTACTGTTTCCCTTTTTTTAAAAATCGAACTAAACATGGGTTTGATTGGATTTGATGATGTTTCTTAAATTGGTCCATCATCAAAGAAACGAAAGAAAAAGAGTCCAAATATAGATGAACTTTTTTTTAAAGAATGTGTTTTGCCATACTCGCAGTACTGTAAGCCATGTTCCTAATGTATTTGTGTCCACGGAATATTCAAGTGGGAAAAAGAATTTGTTTTTAATTGGACACTTCTACATGTGTGTTGTGTGGGTGTCCACTTAGTGTCGACATCCCACATGTGTTGAACATGTGGATACACTCTCAAATTGGGGTGTATGTACTTCCTAGGTT
Organism: Dalbergia cultrata; assembly: GCA_031216105.1. NCBI lineage: Eukaryota > Viridiplantae > Streptophyta > Magnoliopsida > Fabales > Fabaceae > Dalbergia > Dalbergia cultrata. The sequence continues at coordinate 18,391,717 of CM062353.1, read as the reverse complement.
GGTCCCAGTAGGTTTTTTTTTTTTTTTGATAATTAACAAGAAATACCCTTGAGGTTTAAAGAAAAAGCACATCATTCCATTTTTATTCTAATATAATACTCCATCCTAAATATCTAATGGATATGACACTAATAACCCGTCTAATGAATTTTCTATTATTACGAAAAAGATAAAATATAACTAATGTTTATCCTTTATTAATATTTATACATTATTTTTACAAAATAAAATATATATGGCTTATAATAATATAAAACATTATATTTTATATATTAAATTTTTTAAAATTTTTTATTAGATTAAGAGAATAAATTATTAATAATATTAATAAATTGTAAACATTATTTTATAAAAATAAAATTAAGTATTTTCCCACTTTTAATTTTAGATTATTAGTGTACATAAAAGAAATTATGTGTTAATATCGCACATAAAGACAAATCACATATAACATAACAATAAGAATCTTGTGGTCTTACTATTTTATATATATATATATATATTCTAAAATTAATAGTTGGAAAAATATATTTATTTATTTATTTATTTAAAAAGTAATTATTATAACTATTAATAGTGGTTTTGAATTAAATTCATTTATAGTGCACTTTTTTTAATATTTTTATCCAATTAAATTCTTTTGGATGCTTTACTTTTGAAATATTGGGATAAGAGTAAACTTGTTATGCAAATGTGACAATATATAATTGGATAACTTGTAAAAACAATTATACTATTAGTACAATAAAGCTAAACTCATTAATTAAATCTATTATTATTAATAATAACAATTTATAGTAATTATTTTTGTAAAAATAAAAATATATATTTTCTCAACTAATAGTTTTAGAATATTAATATATTTTTTTATAGTAATTCTTCTTGCTATGTAATTTGTAATTTATGTTTATACACGATATTAACAAATAATTTTTATTTTTATAAACATTAATATTATAAAATTAAAATCTGAGAAAATACATAATTTTTATTTTTTAAAAATAATTATTACAATTTATTACTACTATTAATAATTTGTTCTCTAGATATGGTAAAATTTTAAAAATTAAATTAAATATATAAATATATTAATATTTTATATTATTATAACAACATATATTTTACTTTGTAAAAATAATATATATATATATATTGAAGTATTAATAAAATGGTATTTTATTAAAAAATAATAAATATTATTAATATTAGTTATATTTTACTCTTCTTTTAATAATAAAAAAATTAGTCAATAGGGTCATTATTGGCATCTATCACATATTTGGAGTGGAGTGTCATAATTGGAACAAGAATTGGGTGGAGAATTTTTTCTTCAAATCTCAAGGGTACTTCTTGTTATTTACCCTTATATATATATATATATATATATATATATATATATATAAAGTAAAGCTTTGGATGTACAAAAAAGAATAACAAAAAAAGAAAGGTTGTAAATGGCTTAAAAATGCAAAGAAAAGTTATAAAATGACTAAAATTAATGATAAATAAAAGATATTTTTGGTTTGTCGGATATCTTTTCATGAATGTCTGAGGTGCGTATTTTTAGAGTTGGAGATTGAATAACCATAGCTTCAGCTTGCTCCCCTGCATTTCTTTGCTCTTCTAATCATTTTTCGCACCAATCTAGTGAAGAGTCTGAATAGCCAAGATCATGTGTCACTGTTTAGAAGCTAAGAAAAGCACAACATTTGTGCTTAAATTGGAAGATATTCACCTCTCCATTACTATAAGAAAAATACGAATTAGTGACACAATTTGTGACGAGTGCAATCTTTCGCAAATTTACGGCAGATTTTCCAAGGTAGACTATAATATATTAGCTTGCGTTTTTCTCTTTCATTGTAAGACTGAGTCAAGAAAATGAATACAAATAACATTATTCATAACTTTTCAATATGATTGTATATAAGCTCGCATTACAAATGAAAACATATGACAGGAAAGAAACAGAACAGAGTCGATATGCAAAGAAGAATGACATGAATTAAACTATAGAATTGTTCACAAACTTCATACTCCTACAGTGATAATTATAACATAAAAAAGTGAAGATGAATCATTAACCGATATATATACACACACATCTGTGACTAAATCAAATCAATACAAACTCTTGGCTCGTGTAGAATTTTCTCCTCCAACTCATTGTCATAGCCATAGCTCTCACTTTGCTTTGCCCATCCATGCAAGCTGGAAGCATCTTCTACAGTGCAAAAAGAGGCACTAATGACAGTGGAAGCATTGCTTTTAATCTTGGGTCGACGTACAAACAAAGACAGAATAAGTACAAGAGAAGCCATGGCATGGAAAATGAAACCCAAGTTTTAAATTAATCTAACTAATCACTGAGTAATCTTTGTTTAAATAATATGAGATATAGTGATCTCAGGCCAGGAATTGGTAGTGTTCCATTATTGGTACAACAAAAAAATACCATGGCTATGGATTTAATTTCCATAAGGTGGTTGTGGGGTTGTTGGGTAATTAAACCCACCCTTTTCAAACTTCTGCATTTTTGGCTAATTATGAGCCGAAATAGTTCACGAGCTTGATGCTGCCCAATCTTTCCGTCCCAGCCACCCCATATAATTATAGAAGTATACAATTTAATGACAATCATCACGAATACTGCATAAATTTGATTGGACAAATAACATTTTATGCTGTCATCGTGAAACAAACAACATTTTATGCTTCTCACTTGCTTTATTTTGTGTATGTATATACACACTAGAGGTATTTAATACAGTGGCAGATATCTCATTTAACATTATCTTTTTGTGAAACTAAATACAGATATTAAGATGCAAGTCTTAATCCTTACCAAAAAAAGTTGCGAATCTTAATGCCTAGATAGTTTCTGTCAAAAGAGAGTCACGGGAAGGTTAAGATGGTAATTCCACTTTGAATCCTAATTTTGACCCCACTTCTCCGCATATAAGTACCAACTAATCAATGTGTCATAAAAAGTGCTAGTAGGTTAAAATTAGGACTCTTCTCTCCACTCGAAAAGACCAATTTTGATTCCACATATAAAATATTGACTTAGAAAAAAAAAAAAAAAAATCTTCCATGTTCCCTGTGTTTATTAGTTGAGAGCAAAGTGGCATTAGTCCCAACCAGTTCTAATTCATGGGACCTACAGAGCAACTGAGACTCTATTTTGGGCCATTGGCGTTGCTCCAAGGATCACTTGAGTTCCTTTAGGTGTATTCATTATTACATTGGATGAATCCAAGAATTTAAATTAAACCGATTTCAGGTGAATATATAACTTAGCATCAACTAATTATTCTTGACTTAGCTTCCAAATTTGCAATGTTTTAAGCTCAAACGAACAATCTAATTTGATCAATTAATTTTTTTTATCCGTCTATAATTTTTCAATTTTGTATATTCTAGTTTTAGTAATCAGGTCAACTTTATCCTTTATTTTCCCCTATAAATTACATTAATTTTTTCTGATAATATTCACATAGACTTTCCTCTATTTATCTAGATAGTACTGACCTCCCATGAAGGACTTGTGAAATAATTCAATGAGGTAGAGGCCACTATAATAATTTCATAAACTTAGAAAAAAATAGTGTAATTATTTAATAAATTCAGATATTTTATGCACAAATTTTATAAATAATAGGAAATCATGATAAATTTTATCTAATCTCAACAGATAAATAATTTGTCTTTTTTTTTTTAATTATATTAATTCATTTAAAATTCTCACCTCCCAAACCATTATCATAAATAAATTGCCCTAATCCAACATAGTGGTTCTGTGATTGATTTAAATTGATTTTGAAGAGCTCAATGAATTCAAAGATTAAGTTATATTAGTTTGGATTATATTGATTTGATGACATTTAGAAAACTAAAACAATCATCTTGAAAATCGACCCCATTCAATGGACTTAAATTGATTTGGACATTTTTTTTTTTAATCTCTAGGTATCCCACCATTGGATATAGTGAATAATTCATTCGCATATTATAGGCCCATTTAAGTGGTGGATACTAGCCATGAGTTTTGAAACTATTCCATTCTCAGAGTAAGAATTGAAAGCTTGACAATTGGTTAAAAAAGGGCCCGTGGTTAAATTGATTTGAATTGATTAAGTTGATTTATTAGTTTTTACTTAAACTTTTATAAAAGACTATAATTAAGACATTCAACAAATTAAAATTTTTATTAATATTTTATACATCATTTACAAATGTTATGCTGATATCCAAACTAACAATTTCAGTATACAATAAAAAATTGAAGAAAACATCATGTTGATACTCCAAATTATTCGGCAAATTAAAAGAATAAACAAATAATCAATTGTCACTAAAGATTTTTTATGGTAACTAAAATTACGCCAATCTTCATTATAGCTAATAGTTAATTAATTTAAGTGGTAAAAAAGATGAGATGTGACATATACATGATTATTGATGATAAAATTATAGTATTTTGATAATATTTGGCACATAGATTAATTAAAATACAATTTTTGTTGCCACATGAGAATAGAGCTTATAATTATAACTTGTGATTAAAAAAAATATCTTGGTTAATCTATAAATCAAATATTACTAAAATATTACAATTTTGTCATTAAGTATTATGTACTTATCACATATTATCTTTTATTGTCATTTAAATTAACAGACCAATATTATTAAAAAGACCAATGTAATTTTAGCAAATTTCAAGGACCTTTAATGATAATTTTACGGATAGAAAAATGTTAAATATAATTATACTAAATCTCATAAAAATTTAATATAATTTATTCTTTTTTATTATTTGGTTTGAATTAAATTTAAACGCTCCTATTCGAAGTTATTACTTGTTTCTAGAAGAATAAAAATTAGGAAACCTACACACACACACACACACACACACACACACACACACATATATATATATATATATAATCAAACGTTTTACTCCATTCCAATAACTTGAACCGAGGCAAATAATCTTGACTGAATTTAGTTTAAGTTTACCTAAAAAATCAAATTATACTAAATTAAATTTAACCGATTTAATGTTTTCTATTCCAAACCCAATTCAAACCAACTTGAGAATTGACCAAGCGAATTTATGAGTCTAGGCAATAGGCCAAGAAAGACTCGACCAAGAAGTTAAAGAAGAAAAATGACAATGTAAAGAAGGCCAATCACAAATCAGGTGTTTGAAAATCTCTGGAATTCAATTCTATCAAGAAATTGAATTGAATTCCATGGTTTGAAAGTAAGTTAAGTGATGAAATTAAAATCTTATGGGAATTGAAATTCAACGAAACTAAGGAATTGAAATCAGACCCAAATTGGTGTGATTTAGTGTGGGAATTGAATTCTAACAAATGAAAATACTAAAATACTCTTAGTTGAATGTAATATTTTATTCCTAACCTATTAATAAAGGATAAAATAATAAAAATAATTAAATTAATTCATTTTGAAACTCATTCCAAACTAAGTAATTGAATTCAATTATTTAATTTACTGATTCATTCCAAACATAAAAATTTAATTTAATTTCATCTCATTAAAAATTTCCAAATACCCGAAAATGACTTTGATTTACCGTGAGTCTTCATAAAAGAAAAAGAAACACCACTATCATTTTGCCATGCAGCATCACTTATTTGAAATTATTCAAAACGTAATTATTATTGTTGTAATATAACACTATTCTAAAACTCAAATAATAACTTTCAGAAAAAAAAAAATTACAGAGTTCAATGATTGTGGCTCGCGTTTTAGTTCTTCGATATAGTAATCGATTACCGGGTTATAATTTTGAATGCATTTGCTTCAAATATGACAAAAAATATATTTATGAAGCTCAAATTTTATATATAATTAAAAAAATTAAAAATTATTATTTTTAGCTTCTAAAAAAAACTGAAAAACTGATTTTTCTTAAATTCTAATTATTTTTTAAAAATTATACAAATATACAGGAAGTGATTTTTTTTTTTCAAATAATCTCAAACAAACAGCCCCTTCATCTTTGTAGCAAAATGAAGATCAGCAACAAACTTTTGAGGACTAACACATCTACGCAACAACAATTATAACATAGCATGGGCAACGCCATCATCAACAACCATAGTCTAGAAAATAGAAACGACTTGGTAATTTAGTTTTAGCATATATGTCCAACACATCATCATCGTAATCTCTTAAAGTAAAACAGATAGCTACTTGTTGGTACTTTGAAACCATTATTGATAGATAGCATAAGCATAGTTCTACTGCAAAAGGCACATAATCAGAGCCATCGCTCACTATGAATCCTTTCTCATAATTTAGCCAGGTGGCCAGTTCATCTGTCTTCCACCAAGAAGGTGCACATGAATGTGGTAAACTGATTGGCCTGCCAAAAATAACAATAATAAATCAATTTTGATGTGCTTCTATTTATAAAGCCTTTTAGGTAATATATGATTAAATCAAACATTTTTTCTGATTTAGCAATATATGATTTAGCAATATATGATTGGATATTTTTGTAAAAAATTTTAACACTAATATTGCATTAAAATTAAACAATAATAATAATAGAACAAAAACTCAGGAACCTATGATTATAATAAAAGATGATTGATCAAAGTTTAAGTATTGACATGGAGAAGAACACTTACACCCCTTTGGACCATCATTAATTACGATCCTGAAGCCATCATCAAGACCTTCTTGCTTTGCAACCAGTTTCGCAGTGTACAGAAGGCGACCAAGAATCTCGCAGTGCCTTTCCTCAGCCTGCAAACAAGACCATGAAAAATCGGTATATAAGCATAGACATAACCAAGGACAACATGTGAAACATTTGCAGTCAGTGGTACAAGGTGCAGAATGGTTTATGGTTCTGCCATTCAGTTTGATTAGCTGATTATAAAACAATTAGATTTAAAAAAAAAAAAGGTTGCCTCAAAATAAGTGTGACCAATGAAAGGCCTCACCAGAATCATGCATAAACAGTTTGTTTTCCTCTCGCTCTCTTTATGAGGAACTTGATGAAAGGAAAGTCAAGCCATGGGCATAACAATGTGAAAGCAGATATCACACAGAATATATAAATTTAAAAATGTCTATGAAAACCCCTCAAAGGTATTAACAAACAGCATATACTTTTAAACTAATATTTCAATGGGGAGGAAATGGTAGTAAATTGCCAAATGCTAAAATAAATTGAATCTATATGGGAACAAAGATGAATTTTTAGTTGACCCAACTTGCAGGAGATGTTTAGGGTGATTGGTGCTTAAATTACTTGAATAACTGCTTATATTCTATTATTTCCTTCCTGTTATCAAGTCACTTCAGGATTTAGGGCAAGGTTTAATGGTCGAACTAAGCATCAAACAAATAATTGTATTAAAAGAAGTGATCAGGCAAAGCAGCCAATTAGTTTCTTGCACCACTTCTTAGTAAAATAGAGACAATAGCAAAGTCTAATATGGCCATTGCTCATAGGTGAGATAGCATCATAAAAGAAAAGTAATTATCATCAAATGCCTATCATGGACAGAGCAGAATATCCTAATCAATATGTTTCTAACAGCTTTCTAAGGGTAAAATACATCTTGCTAACAACATTTGGACAGCAAAGATGAAGCATTGTGAGGGGTAATCCAAAACCATGTAGGCCGCCTCATAATTATAAGGTATAATTACAATTAGGAATTGATTTGATTTGAAAATGAATTGATTTGATTTATAAATTAAATCTTATGCCTGAATTGATTATATACATAGGATTTGAATTGATTTAGAAAACAATTCTTATATTTATAATACATTAGATAATGTTTGGAATGATCAAAATAGGAATTCATTTGATTTGATTTGTATTCAAACTTTAAAATCAAATCAAATCCTATCAAATTTAACAGAATTTCAAAAACAAAGAAATTAATTATCATGGATTTAACAAATGAAATCATTTCTTATCCAAATTAGGCTTAAATGTCTTTTAGGTCACTGAAAAATAAACGAGTTTTGGTTTTGGTCCCTGAAATATATATATATATATGGTTTTCAGTCCAAACATTTTCAAAATTGCTTGGACCAAAACCCAAAAAATTATTTTCCAGGAACCAAAACCAAACTTCACTTATTTTCCAGGGACTAGAAAGAAGTTTAAGCCTCAGATCCAGTTTTCCCCCATTCCAGACACTACTTTAAGAAAATGGGCAACAGTATTATCAGGCACTAGATGGAAATGATTCTTCCCAAATAATAGACTGTACTTAAATAACAACTTCAAAGCAGAATCACTATTTCTGCAGGAGGACACAAGCTGCAGAATCTTTTTTCTCCAGAATTATCAGCAAACTATCACAGAGAAAAATATATCACTTACATATATTTTCCTAAATAGTATGCTCTTTCCAATTGAATCTAAAATTAAAAAGAACTTTCGTACTTTACATCATCAATAATGTACTAACAGACTGGCCAAATGTATATCTGTGATGCATGCCTTTGAATGAACATCCAAGGAACAAAATATGCACACCGACACAAATAAGCCTTAATAAATACCTTGGACAAACCAGTTAACCCATCCCTGACTTTAGGAATGATTAGAATGTGGGTAGGAGCTTGAGGATCTATGTCCCTGAAGGCAAGGACCTGTAAAATAGAAAACGGAAAAAAAAAAAAAAAAGGATTATCAGTGGCTACTGTATACCACTATATCAAATAGCATGCCTTGAACATAATAACAGACAACCATAAAACCATGCCAACCAATACCAGCTTCTGAGCTCAAAAATATAATACTCTGGGTATGTTTAGTTTGGGATAAAAAATCCACGGATGAGATTCATGAGGAAAATATCTTGGATCTCATCTCCCTATTTTATCCCCCAACTTTATCCCTCAACCAAACACACTCTACAGATAAGTTTGGTATGGGTGTAAAAATGGATGTGCAAAATTTTGGGATTAGTTTTCTATACAATTTATATGTAAATCTAATCGATGAAATTTTATCCCTCACTTTTGTCCCAAACCAAACCAACCTTTGGGTAAAAAGGGGGAAAAATTTTATGGATGATTTCCATGTGTAGCCAAAACTTTCATTGGAACAGGAAAAAACAAAAGAAAACATCAATTCACAAGACAACAAAGAAACTTCAACAGACATATTTAAGGGTGTGTAACATTTACAATGGGCCCAAATGGCCCAATATGCTTAATAGGCCTAGTAACATTGTAGATCAATGATATCAAGCAAGGAAGAGTGTAAGGAAGAGGGCAAAGTGTATTGTGGTATCAACTTTCTCCACTGAAATTCTTCTCCCCTTCTGTTGTTCCTTATTCTTCCTTATCTAATATAACTCATATCTTCATTGATTAAGGTTGTCAAAGCTACTGGTGGAGACTAATCTGATTACATTACCTTAGATCATTTTCCTTTGTTATAGTTCATCATCGTTCTTGTCATTATATGTATGTGAGCTAGACCAGCTCATATATGCTTGTAATTCACCTTCAAATAGCTACTGTTATATCCAAGCTTGCTCATTGTTATTTGGGTGGAGTCCGTTAATTCATTATCCATATTGTTTCAGGATGTAAAAGGATGCATTTAAGATACGAAAACCATTAGCAGCTCCCTATCAATTTCTCAGAACTGGTAGGAAAAAAAGGAGTAGAAATCTGACTAGTTTCTAAGTCTTTTTTTTTTTTTTGAGAAATTTAACCAAGTAAGATACATAAACTTCTGGATCACTTTTTTAATTAAAAAAAGTGTTTTTTTCCCAGTAAAAACGGCACAACCAATACCCTACATCTTTATTGTGAAGTTTTCACCATGGATAGCAAACTTCTCCAGATTATAATATCCAGGTAGAGATAGCATTTAAAGCATTATTTACTACATAGAACTCTATCTGAAATCACAGTAGTCACACACATACTCAACAATGTTTAAAAGAGACATTGGAACTCCATCAAGCCTCAGACAGTACCTTATCATCCTCATAAACCACAGTAGAAGGAATTTCCTTGTTGATGATCTTGTCAAATCTGTCCATCATAAAACAAAAGAGTTAAGATTATGAACACTAGTAAACTCAAGAATAAATTTCACAATAGAACAGAACCTCTGCTTACTGGTGCACCAATTCCACTATACCCTTATAAAAAATACGCTGATAAAATCCCATCATATGCCGCAAAAATTGAAAAAAAAAAATACAAAGCCAAATGGTACCCATAAATATAATAACCCTTCAACTTTGGGGGCATAAGAAAATTAACCCATGAATCAAAACTACATAAAAATGCAACCTTTATAGGATTTTTGGCACTTTGACCGAGCAAATGAGAACATAAAACAGACTACCCACATAGAAATTTTGCAAGATAAGGACATATTATTAAGCAGAAATAGATAGAAAGAATGAATGAATGCAGGATCAAAAAGATGTGCAATGGTTGGTTTTGAGAAGTATGAGGAGGAAGAAGGAGAGGGAGAGCGGGAAGAGTTAAAGGAAAGAGGAGAAGGGAAAAGACTCTCACATGGTGGGGGCGTCAGAGGGAGTGGCTGCGAGAGCAGCTTCTTTCTCTGAAGCCATGGAGTAGGAAGGAGCGAGTGGGAGCACGAGGATGCCAATTCAGCAGCGACGCACTCTGACCTTTATCTTGCTGCTGATTGTGATGAGGGATGCCATCGGGAATAAAGAAGCATTTTTTTTTTCAACTAAAATAAAATAATAAGGGAGAAAGGTGAAAATGGGAATTTTAGAGGTAGATGTGTAAAAGTCTACCACTAACTTTTTAATAAAGAATCATTTTGTTTCTAACATATTTAAGTCATCAATTTAATCATAACAAATTTTTTATATTAATTTTGTCATAATAATTTTAGTTTTCACATCGATTGAGCCCTAACACTTTTTATTTTGATATCAAGTCATTTCATTAAAGTGAAAATTTAATAAAATGACTAAATTGATATTGAAATTAAAAATATTATAGTCAAGTTGATGTCAAAAAAATGTTAGGACTAAACTAATGTGAAATTAAAAATATTCGAACCAAAATAATTATTTAATTTTAAATTTTTTATGTCATGTATTTTAGATAAGTTCCATATTTGAAACTAATAATAGAAAATCACATGTAATATGAAATTTTGACATGGGAGTATAAATAGTATGTGGTAGTCCTTCATGGCCTAATTGCCAATTGAGTGCTCTTTATATGTGTTCAAACTAAAATCACTTGTGGATTGAGGTCAGCTCATATGGTTGTAGTAATTGCTTCGGGAAAGCCACATTGAATACTGCAAGGGAAAGAGTTCAACTCCTTTTCTCATTAATATTATTCCCTTGACAACATGGAGAAGGACAATTTCGTTCCTATTAGTTTTAGAACATCTAATGGTCTTTCTCTTTCTGCTATAAAATTACCGAATAATCCTTACATCTTATCTTCTCTGATCCCTTTTTCTCTCTTCCCAACATCTTACCGGACACCCATCATCACCGTGAACATCACTCATCTATGTGCAAGTCATCAAGAAGAAGAATAAAAAACTACTACGCCATGGCAAGACGCTTGTAGAGAAATTTGTAGCCATCCCACAAATCATATTGTATAGTAACAGTAAGCATCAAACACCATGATATCATAATCCTAATTAAGCATCTATTCAAACATGCAATATAGAATCTATTGGTTTTTTTATGCAATTGTACTGTATGGATTGCATAGAAAAAATTTGAAATTTTGGAAAACCCAAAATTGGATCCATACAAATCGATTAGCTTGAAGGTAAGGATCGAGTTATGTACTTGGGAGTGTGCTTTATATATCTCCATCCCTGCATTTGGATTGTAGGTATTGCTCAATAAATGATCGCCCTCTATCAGTATCTACAAACGAATGATCAGGAACGATTGTCGAGTGCTAGCTCAACTTGATCCAAAATCACAATTGTAGGGTTCCCTCTATTTTGTCTTCGATTTTTAAAGTTATGAAATACATACAAATCGAGATCCTTTTATCTTCTGTATATAAAGAGATACACAATCTTAACAAATTAGGAAAAATAAATTTGGTTTAAATTTTTTTTTCAGAATTTGAAAACAAATCTTTTTTAGTATGATTTAATGCCGCCATTTGAGCATCCTCGCCAGCTTCCTCCACTCCCTTCGGAGGAAAGGAATCAATGAGCTCACCACTGACGATCTCTTCAAAGGGTCCACATTAGGAGAGCTTGACCTCCCCATGGAGAAATAGAACCTAATCGAGAGCTCAGTCAAAATCGCCCATATATTAGTTGATAGCCTTGCCAATAAGGGACACAACCTCTTCCTTCAAGCGTCTATTCTCAGCCTCAAGCTCCCTTATCCAAAGCATAGAAAGCTCGACACCCAACTTGGCCTGGACGATCACACTGGTGACCTTCTCTTGAAAGATTTTTTTGGTTCTCTCCTAATCTTTCTTTTCCCTCTTTAGCTTCACCTACTGTTCCTATTTCTCGCCCTACATCTTGGCCATAGCTGACCTCGTAGCCTGTACTCCCTCTTCAAGTATTGGGTGATCATAGCAGACTAGAGCCCTCGGATCTCAAAATAGCAGTAGAGACAAGGAATCGTAGCCCTTTTCACCATAGCAAATTCCTCAAAATGGCTTAACTGCTTGTTGATGAACTTTGGAAGGGGAACTTTGAGCTCTAGAGGCTGGAAGCGTTGACGGTATCAACGAAGTCCTTGATTTCTCAAGCTCCCACTATTGTCGATGGATAGAGAGTATTCTCTGTTTTAACGTCTACCGTAGCTCTCTTTTGAGGTTGTAGAGGGATCGGGTCAATTAGTATCCTAGAGCTCAACCCCCGATGGGAGACACAACATAACTCAACCAGCGCCAGTAGCACTTCTTTTCTTGGCCACAAAAGCTTCTAACTTCTTTTGAGAGAGCTTATGAGCCATCTCAGTTGCAAAACAAACCAAGACAACATTAGCACAAAAACAAACAATAGTAAATAATCAACAACTTCGAAAGCTTAGAAAAGCTGATAAGCTACCTATGTGGTCAAGGACCTTATGATTTTTGTAACACCACTCTAATTAAATGCCACAAGACTAGGGAGAGTTTGGATTCACACTCTCCTCCAAATGGTTGATCACCATCTAGACCTCTAAGGGAAGAGAGCTATACTTTACCTTTAGAATTTGGTGTAGGTTAGGCTACCATTACAAGGGAAGTCTCTCCAATCCATACCCATCTAAAAGAAAAAGGAACTCAACCTCCATAGACTTTAATTGCAAGAATTTATCCTTGGACCTCTTAAAGTTGAAGGTTAACAGCTTTTAGCTAGGGATGCTATTGAATGACACTCATCTTCCCTTGTCAAGCCTTTCACTTGGAAAAAATAGAAGAACACTCCAACACTAGGCTCATGGCCGAGCATGTAGTACAAGCTCTCGAATGATCAAATGAAAGCCAAATTGTTCATATGCAATTGAGAAACGGCCACATGCACCTTATTCAAATACCCCTACTTAAGCTAGGCAAGAAGCACTCTTACATGCAACTACTCAAAAAAATCAACATATATATAAATAAAGTCGACCTTACCCTGTCCCAACCTATAATGACACACTTTCTCCTTAGTTTTACAGGGTAGGCACTCAATTTTCTTCTCCCCATATGATGAAACAAAGCAACACTCCTTAAACCTATGACCAACTTCATCAATATAAAAAACAGAGGCGACTTCTTTAACCTTAGTGCTAGCCTAACTATAAAGTTCATATGCCACCTCATTTCCTTATGTGGATGCACTTTTTCCTTTGGCCATCGATAAATTACCTATAACAAAGCAAATGAAAAAAGGGCTCAGGAAAAGGAAATGGACAAAAAAGAAGAAAATCCAATAAGAGAAATAGAGTTATCCATCCTATGATTACAACAACAAAAAAAATCGATTAAATACTAGAACAAGAATAAAGGAATTAAACTAACTGTTTAGAATTTCCTAAAAATCAAGTTTGAAACTTAGATTGATACTTGAACGAATCTTGGCGATAAAGAGAAAAACAAAAGCAGACACAGAAGTTGTGTAGTGTGAAAATGAACTTTGGGTCTCTCTCTCTCTTAACCAAATTGAGTTAATCCAACGACTGAGAATGGTTCCCTCCACTTAGTGATACATTTGAAATGTTTATCCCATCCACCAATAGGGAGCTAGTCACGCTAACCCAATAACCTTCATGCAACCAACGATCTCTACTTAATGAGATGTGATTGCTCGTCACTCTAACCATGACATGCGTCCTTACGTACCCCCCAACAACAATCACTGCAACAGCTACAAAGATGCACTATACTATTCATGGCAAGTCAGCTCATTCGAGCTCAGCACACAGTCCTCGACTTATATACCTCAGTCACAACACCTCGATGCTAGTTACTCGACTTACAACCAAGCTCGAGGGTTATATATTGGACTATAAATACGGGTCCAAGACCTCGGCCCAACCTTGGAGAACTCAGACAAGGGGGTTCCAGAGATCGTTCACGACATTATGATACTCTATAGGTAGCATTTGGTAACTGTCTCTGGATAGTGGAGACAGAGATAGTAGAGATAGTGGTGATGGAGACATAAAAAAAAATGTTTCTATATCATGTTTGATTGTGGAGTACAAAATATTATAACTATCTCCATATTTTTCAGGAAACATGGGGACAAGACAACAAATACATGATAAAATACATTATGTACCCTTGTCAGATTGCCGTTGCCGGCCGGTCGCCGAATCGCCCCTTGACTACCTATGGTTTGAAGACACATTAGAAAATATTAAATATGCATAGGGTATTATTTGAAAAAAAAAATTAAATTTCTGTCTTCATATCCTATTCCCATTATCCCTATTTTTTTGGAGGTGCATAAATTTTTTATTTTTCTATCCTCTATTCCTGTCCCCACCTAACAAACTGATTTGTATCTCTTATGTCTTCGTATTTCTGTCCCGGAGTAGTTACCAAACACTACCCAAGAGATTCTCCCCCGATTTGGTATAGGATAATCCTAAATTGCTACGAGATCTGGCATTATCTCACTACATCTTTTATATTATATCATATCTCTCGATAAATACGGAATATATCTAATACTTGCCAAATCCCTAGAATTCTACCATATTCAAGGAAGATTATCTTCTAATTTAACATGAGGTCACCCTTCACTATAAAAGGGGGCTTAACGTGCCCCATCGATGATATCATAATTCTATCACTCTTTATACTCTCAAAACCTCTACTTCTCATTCATTCATTGACTTGAGCATCAAAGTGCGTTTGTTGGTACCCCTACCTCCGCTCACATGGACACTGGCTCTCCTGCAGGCTTACCTCCACTTCTAGGTAAGAACAACATATTTTTCATTTACTTATTTTTGGAAAAAAAAATATTTTGATTTGATGCTCTTTTCAATTTTACGTAAGTAACCTAATGAAAGGAAAAATATCAATAAATTATAGAAAAATTGTATAATTTTTATTCTGTAAAATAGATTTAGGCCTGATTCGATACATAAAATAAGGCTTGATAGTATTAATTAATACTATAGAGCTAATTTTTTTACATCAAATATGATAGTATAATATTATATAGTCAAATCATTTTTACCCTAACTATAGGATTAAGTTATTAGGTCCTAAGAGGCTTGATTGCTCCTGACAATATTATTTTACTATCCAATTCTAAATTAACATTGACTCACCATTTTTATCTTATGATTATAGGATTAAGTTATCAGGTTCCAAGAAGCCTGACAACTCCTCACAATATTATTTTACTAGTCAATCCCAAATTAACATTAACTCAACCTTCTATGCCCCACCCTCCCACCGTCATTAGTAGCCATCTAGCGATCGATCATCAGCCACCTGCCACTGGTTATCGCCCACCACTCGCTATCTACCACTAGTCGGCCGTAGCCCACCCACTCATCCACCGCTCGTCAATTGGCGTACCAAACAATGAATAATATAAATAATTATACAATAAATTCCTTATACTATATTATCACATATTGTATTATTATGTCTAATACTATTAAATATTATTCTATACAATGCACCAAACATGGCCCTAAGTCCCAAGTATCAATTATATCAATTTTTTTGGGGGGTTCTATACTTCTATAAGTTGTTTTTTTGTTTTTGGCTTCCTTTATTTTTAGTTTTTATTTTGTCTTCATTGTTCCATTATGGGCATGTTAAGGTCTACGCTGGAACATCCCTCTATCAAACCCATTAAGTGTGTGTTTGCATTAGAGTTTGTGAATTGTGGTTAGCTCGAACTTGATTTTACAAAATTGATTTTGGTAAAAAGTGCTTTAGTAGTAACATGATTTATGTTTAAAAACTTCTTTATCAAAAGTGATTATGAGATAGTTAATATTGTTTCGATAACGTTAGTTAAAATCACTTTTAAATGTATAATTACTAAAAAGGATATAAACTTAAAATTGTGATATTGTATAGAAGATAAACACATTGGTTTTTTTCTCTTGATACCCTAAAAAAAAAATTCTCGTTCATGAACTCCAAAGCAATAAATTTTGGGTTCACATGCCAAAAGCAGTCACATTCATGTGAATAAAAAAAAGACTCAAAAAAGTACCTCTGTCTTCAAAACCTCAACGCAACCCAATACAAACACAATTATGGACCTTACAAAAGAATCAAAACAAAACCCAATGCAAAAACAAAGACAAACAAAACAATTCTATTGTAAAACATTGAAAAAAAATAGAAGTGTTTAATTTTTATATATTCATAGCATCAATACATAATAAATCATAAAAATAACTATCCAATGTGACCTTCATCCACCTTTATTTATAATTTTTGTACAATTCCATCGACAGATTGTGAGTGCATACAAAAGTTAAACTCAAAACATAAACAAATTGTAAAATATTCTTCTTTTGAAGAAAGAAATTGTATAAAATATCATAAGTGCATGCTCACATGCAGGGGGCTTTGTTGTCTGCAAGCTGCAGATTTAACGTGTACCAATAATGAAGCCACATGTGGCAAGGATGGAAAGGAGGGTCGACACATATTATGACCGTAACTAAAGCACGCCTCCCAACTAATTAACATTAGGCCAATGCTGTGGTACACTTAGAAAAATCAGATGTACCATACACCAAGTGATTTAGTGGACAATATATAATGGTGTATTGCATAGCCTAACTTCATATGGTGCACTATAAACATTTTTTGTTTTTAATCTGTCTTCCCCCATAATCCTTCCTTGCCAAACACTGCTTCCCCAACTTCACTTCATATGATGCATAATAAAGTATGCATCTTTTTCTCCTCCACCAACTATCCCCTGTGGCATGTGAACATTCTAAGTTCATTTTATGAAAAAATGCAAGCGTCCCCAATCCCAAGTTCAAGCTTCTCACTTGTTGTGATGCATACTGTACATTTGTTTTCGTAGATCTGTGGAGGTGGAGGTGGGATCTGGTGTACAGCAGTACAAGGGAGTAAAAGAGAGGGCGTGGTGGTGGTGATGTAGGGGAATGGTGGTCGAAGAGGTGAAGCATCGATGATGATGATGAATGTTTATGGGCGAAACATATGCAAGAGCTAGGATGTAGAAAATCATTTCTGTCCCTGTAGGTCCTTGCAATGGGAACCATCAAACTCGTCATCCAAACTTGGGAATGCTCTCGGTTCTGATTTTGATTCCTCTTCGTATGGTTCTAAAGAAAGTTATTTATCTTCGATGTTCCAATCAAAGGAAGAGAATGATGAAGGAAAGGGTAATAAGGTAAAATCCATGTCTCTATCTTCATCGCCGTCGCCACCATGAAGAGCTGGGTGTTTCTGGCAGAGATGGTGGTGTTTTTCGAACTCCACCATCGTCATCAACACCACCAAAACTGAAGTGCCAACAAAACAAAAAACCCTTGATTAAAAATTAAAAAATAAAGAATGAAATCCCTTCCAAAAATGGTGAAAAAACAAATTCAAGATTTCATCTTTGTTAACCACTAAAAAAAAATAAATTTCATCTTTGTTTATCTGTTTGGAAGAAAGGAAAAAGTTAGTTTGGGTTCATTTACTTATGTTAAAAGAGAGAGCTTTAAAGGACTTGACTGTCTTTAGTTGCAATTGCTTATGGGGACAGAGAAGGTGATTTGTGTGGTGGTGTTTGTGATGATAACTGGTGGCGGACATAACAGGCAATGGTCTTTGCGACTGAGGCAGAAGATGGCGGAGGTCAGTGGTGGTTTCTAGACTCGCGGTGGCTGAGACCCACATAATCCCATTGTAGCAAGGGTTTTAATCACAAAATTAACTATAATAAAATTTTACACACACCATTGTGTGGCCCCCAAAGTGTACATATGTCTTCTTATCATTTGTCAATATCAAATCTGCAGCGTACAGACAACTTCTCACCTGTATGTGAGAATGTGCCAATATCATATTATGATCCTTCACAAGGTTGTGATATTTTCTTTCCGTTAAAAAATAAAAAAGCGTGATCCGTGATATACATGTATACGACATACTATATATATATATATATATATATATATATATATATATGTGAAGTAAAAAAGAATAAAAATATCTTGAAGCGTGGTTCGTTCCATGCGACTGAAAATCTAAAACCCTAGTCTCAATCTCCACTTCACTTCACTTGAGAGTATCATCCAAGCAAGCACCATGGGTAAGAAGCGGAAGGTCGCACCCAAATCATCATCTCAATCCGCTGAACCCCCTTCCAAGCAGCCCCAGCATGAGCCCCAACAATTCGAAGAACAAGAAGAGGTAGAAGCAGTGGAAGAAGTAGAAGTCGAAGAAGAAGAAGAAGAAGAAGAAGACGAAGAAGAAGAAGAACAACAACAGCAACAAGACGAAGACGATGACCCCATCCCGAAGCTTCTAGAACCGTTCGGTAAGGACCAGATCCTGAGCCTCCTGACCGAAGCCGCCACCAAGCACCGCGACGTGGCGGAGCGTATCCGCCGCTCCGCCGACGAGGACGCCGTCCACCGCAAGATCTTCGTCCACGGCCTCGGCTGGGACACTACAGCCGACACACTCATCAACGCGTTCCGCCAGTACGGCGAGATCGAGGACTGCAAGGCCGTCACCGACAAGGTCTCCGGCAAGTCCAAGGGCTACGGCTTCATCCTCTTCAAGACCCGCCGCGGCGCCCGCAACGCCCTCAAGCAGCCTCAGAAGAAGATCGGCAACCGCATGACCGCCTGCCAGCTGGCATCCATCGGCCCCGTCAACCCGCAGCAGCAACAACAACAGCCTTCTTCCACGGCGGCCGCCACATCGGCTGCTCCGGCAACGGTTTCCGAATACACGCAGCGGAAGATCTACGTGAGCAACGTTGGTCCCGAATTGGACCCGCAGAAGCTTCTTGCCTTCTTCGCGAGGTTCGGCGAGATCGAGGAAGGGCCGTTGGGGCTCGACAAGGTCACGGGGAAGCCGAAAGGGTTCTGCTTGTTCGTTTACAAGAGCGTCGAGAGCGCGAGGAGGGCGCTGGAGGAGCCGCACAAGGAGTTTGAGGGGCACATCTTACACTGCCAGAAGGCTATTGATGGACCCAAGCCTGGGAAGTTGCAGCAGCAGCAGCAGCATGGGAATGCGCAGAGGACGCAGTTTCAGAGGAATGATAATGCTAATTTCGGTGCTGGTGTTGGCGTTGGTGGTGCTGGTAGTGGTGGTGTTGTTGGTGGTGCTGTCCAGGGGCATCTGATGGCGCCGGCAGCCGCCGCTGCTGCACCGATTGGGATCAGTCAGGTGGCGGGGCAGCAGCTGAATCCGGCGATTGGGCAGGCGCTGACGGCACTGCTTGCTTCGCAAGGGGCTTCTTTGGGGCTAACTAATTTGTTGGGCGGTTTGGGGTCGACTGCTGGGGCGGTTAATTCGGGAATTCCTGCAGGGCATGGGATGCAGGGTGGTTACAGCGCGCAGCCGAATATAAGCCCTGGTGTTATTGGAGGATATGGGAATCAGGTGGGGTTGCAGGCGGCGTATCCGAACCAGCAGGTGGGGCAGGGTGGCTCTGGAAGAGGGCAGCATGGTGCTGGGCAGTATGGTGGTGTTGCCCCTTATATGGGGCACTAGGTTTGTGTGACAGGTATGGTGCATGTGTAATTTATTCTTATATTGATTGTTAAACTAATTTTTCTGTTGAGATTATTTCCTTTCCGGCTGTTGGGTGCTGTATTGTTTGCTTGTGCAAGCGAAATACGGAAGGTTTTGGAGAAGGAGAAAGTTAAAGTGATCTAGTTTTGACTATAGTGACAGATTCAGGCAAATTTTTTAGATTTACTTTGGAGTTGGGATGGTTGCAATGAGAGCAAGTGAAAATTGACTCTTGTATTGTATTCCCTGCATAGGAGGCTTTTGTCTAACTCTTTGAATTGGTGTAATCAATTATGTGAAGGATACAAGGGATTTGACTTTTAATTGATCTGAAAGTCTGTGAGGAAGTGAGGCATTGGATATTTTTGAGGTTATTGCATATAATGGTTTAGGAAGGCTCTATTAAACTATTGCATTATTGCTTCTAGTTTCTGTTGGATTCTGCATATGCTTGTTGCTAAGGCATATTTATTTCTGCTTATATCCCTCTGATTTGTGCTAATACTAATGATCTTAAGTTCGTATATGCATGTGCATAAGTGCATTGATGAATGCATCTAGTTTCAATCACTCGTTGAATTCGTTGTCATGTTCATGGTCTGTTTATTTCTGTTTCTGTATTTTTTAAATGCTTTTGTTCTGACCTAAGAATCATAGAAAGCTATCTTGGTTTTTTTCCTACAGTGGCACACTATTTATTGCCGTATATTTGGTTGATTAACGATCTTCTAATATTCGAAACAAGAAATGTTTATCTAATAAAACCTCTATAGTTTATAGCACAACTTTGTTATGTTCCCAATGTGTTGTAATGCCTAATTAAATCATTTTGAGCATGGTTTTTGACTATAAATTGTTCACAACCAATTTTGCTAAAACTTGGTTTTTGGATCCTTCCTTTCTCTCTTTTTTCTTTGACTTTGAAATTGTTTTTCATGCTTCGTTCTTCATTTTGCAGATTCCACCTAAATGCATCAGTCTTTTATTACTGGCCTGGTGATTGTTCTGAAGTTTAAGGAGCTGATGCAATTGGCGTATTTCTAATGAAATGTTACTTTCTACAATGATCAGAATATTTAGATTACCAAATGGTGTTCTGTTTTCGCTGCCTATCTTTTCATCTTTGCTTCAATTTCAAAATATTGTAGTATCTTGACTGACATCATCTTTGAAAAACCTATGGAACTGTTTTAGTACAACAAATTTTAGTTTTTTCTGTATTATGAGGAGTTTCGGATACTGGGCCAAACATATTTTGAAATTCGTATTTGTGTGGACTATTGTGCTTCAAATTGTTAGTCAATAGTTGCTTGTGTTTTATTTGGTTATTGGATACTGTTTTTCCTTTTTGTTTCATTATTTTATTATCTCTTACGTATATGATTTTCACTGTCTTTTTGAACACACAGTAATTGAAATGAAGTTTGCACAATATGCTAAGTGTCTTCTCTGATTAATATTATCGTGTTCAAAAAATTGGTTTGAAACAAATATGTCAAGTGATTTTCTTTTTGTTTACTTCTTGTAAGAGTGTGTGTATACCTAATTTTGTGCAGTTATCTTGCAGGTTTGACAGCCATACTTATATAAACATGTACCGAAAACGAAATCAGTCTAATTAAAACTTAAAAAGGGAAAAATATATGCTTTTGGTATCATTTTGATTTTGACCTGCTTGTAAAATTCTCAAATATTTGGACATCAATTTAGTGCCCGTTTCGATAAGATTCTTTAGAGAGATATTTTTTATGGTAACTTTTTAAACAAGTTTTTAGAAAAGCAAAGTCTAACCTGTATTTGGATGCAATATTTTAAAAGGTCTTTTTAAATTCTTGAACAGCTTTTTTTATGTTCTAAAAAAGATGCTCTGACTAAACGATTGTAGCTTCTTTTTTTATCAAAAAGAAAAAGAGAGTACAATTTGTTCCTTTTCCAATGCTTCAGATTTTTTTTTAATAAAAAAGCTCATTCAAATATGCTGAAAATTGTAAAAGGTTTATTTTTTTAAATAGATATCCTTCTTTGCTGAATCTGTTTTAAAGCAATATAGTTTCAGATGTTTCTGATGGCATAATGGGATTCTTGACTTCTTTATAGATGTTTTGCATTCATTCTTTCCAAACTCACGCATTGTTGATTGTTGATGTTAATGTTAAAGGAATCAAACTTTTCTAGAAGCTCGATTTTGTTTTGTGGTATTTTTAATTTTCAACACAAATAGTCTTCTAAAGTCAAATGAAGTTGGATAAGTCATTGTGATAATGGAGTTGATGGTCGCTGATTGTCCTCATAGATAGGTGGCTTTCATGTACTGGAAGGTAAGTTGCAGTTTTGTCTAATTTCTTATCTTTATTTCTAGTTTGTGTTAGTTTTGAGTGATTAGTGGTCAGTAGGGTTTCGATTGAAGAATTTGCATTCTATATTATTAGGATGTTCCTTCGGGAATCTTTATTTTTAAGGACTATGCTAAGGGAAGCTCCAACGTGTACGTGCTCTAGCTCCTTAGGCGTGGTCGCGTGGATCATAAATTTTCAAGTGATGGAATGATATTATTCTTCTTTTTCTTTCTCTGTTTAAAGTTATGCCATGATACTTATGCACACCATATTTTCCATGTTCATTAGGGTGGAAATTTATTCACTTGAAGAATTAAATACGATATACTTGTATTCAATAACCTTAGAAGGGATAGGTAGATATTAGATATTGTTTACTATATGACTGTTGGTTTGAATTTTAGAGGGGAGGGGAACGGAAGGAAGAACCTCTATAAATTTTAACTTAGAACCCTAAGGTAGTATTTGTTTACTGTCCTGAGTAGGAAATACAAAGACAGTAGAGGCGAAGACATAAAAATTTTGTCTCTATATCATGTTTGGTTGTGGATTACAAGATATGATAATTATCTTCATTGACCACCTTTGACCACCACTAGAGATTGTTGACCGGTGGCCTGATTACTACCAGAGATTTTTGTCTCTGTGTTCTATCCCCACTGTCTCCACTTTTTTTAGAGATATAAATACAGAAAATTTGTCTCTGGGACAGAAAAATTTTCTGTTTCCGTACCTTGTCTTCACTATCAAACATGATACAAGGACAAATTGTCTTTGTATTTCTGTCCTGAGATGGAAAATAAATGCAAACTAAGGGATAGGAATACTCTATAAAGAAGACGGGTGTACAATCTAAACTCACAAATATATTGGCAAAAGGATACTTTAGTAAGGGTATGCTACTGGACTTCTTGGGATTCATTTAAAAAGAGCTGTAACCTTTGTTTCTCAATCTTTGCTTCGTTGGGGGATGACCATATGTCTCTGCATCGTCTCTACTTTTAACCCCTCCAAAATTAAAAAGAGCGCAGCTGGACACTCCGAGAAAGGCATGCCAAAGTATCTGCCAATACAATTGGCATACATCTAACAAAGTTTTAGTGGCATGAGGGGTTATAAAATTAAGGATAAATTATATTGACCTTAGTCAAATTCTATTTGTCACACTTTTTTTTGTAAGGTTATACTAACTATTTCTACATATATCAATTCATTGAATTAAGTGACAAAAAATTGTGATAAAATTATAATATTTTGATAATATCAAATGTACATGTTGACTAACATATCTCTCTCTTTTACAAGAAATTATAATTACTAGTTTCATTTTCATATAATAAAATAAATTTTATCCAATCAATATTTTAAATTTGTCAAAATATTATGATTGTCATTAATAATTATGAGCTTGTTTGGACGCATTTTTTTGATAAAAAAAGATATTGTTCAAAAAAAAAAAGGATCTTTTCTTTTTTTTGTATATTTGGGTCTTTTTTAAAAGTAAAAGAAAAACTATTAGAAAACATTAAAAAAAAGATTTTGGGAAGCTATCATTTTTATCTTCTAAAAAAGATGTTTTTTATAATATAAAAAAGATGGTTGATTATAATAAAGATATTTTAATATTATATTTAAATGTAGATTATTGTTACATATAAACATAAAATATCTTTTGCTTCTATAAAAGATCTTTTTAGAAAATGCCATTTTAAAAAACATCTTTTTTTAGAAGCAAATTCCAATGAGCTCTATATACATATGTTGTCAGTTAAATTAATCGGTCAATATGTATATGGGAAATTATTGTAATTTTAGTTAATTTCAAGGGCTTTTATGATAATTTCATAAAATAAAAGGTGTTCACTGTTCGGTGTAATTTTATAAAAAAAAATTTAAAGTGTTTCAATCACAATTTAACCTATAACCAGGGCAAAAAATTTTGGGCAAGTTTATGCCGTATAGTATTTTCTGAAAAATGAAAAGGAGGGCAATAAAGCGGCCCTATTCCCATCTTCTCTACTACCGTTTTGTGCATTAGATTATTAATAGTTTTTTAAAGTGACGTGTGAGAATTTTATGGGTAACAAATTATATAAACATAGAAGTATGAGTGCACGAGGCTTTAATGTTTATTTGCTTGAGCTTTCCCTAGCATATTCCAAAGGAAGAAATATAATAAAAAAAGAAGCTATTTTTATTCTTGCTTTCCGTCTGGGAAGGGAAGGCATAGAAAATTTCATGTAACAGGAGTGTCAATACTTTCATAGCTTGAAGCAACTGTGATTTGCTTAAGGTGTCCAGAAATTAACGTCCAAATGCACCACGAGACAGATTATGGTAAAACCCTCTTGTATTGATACATCAATTGCTTCAGACAGCCGTGATTTTACCTCGCCTATTTAGAAAGAAAAATGTTATTTATATTAATAGAATATGAAATATCGTACTGTCTTACTCTTTATTTATCATTAAATAGAATGCGAATCCTATTTAAATAAAATTTACATCTCATCTAATAGCAGATGAAGTGCAAATCAGTACAGTGTGTCATACCCATGAATACAAATAATATAACTTATTTAGAAATTTAGTAATGCACTATTGATTGGCTGAGGTATGAAAACTATAAACTCCTGTATAAGGAGAAAAACAATAAACTCGTGTATAAGGAACGTGGCATGTACTTTATCAACTTGTTTTTAAGAATATGTCATAATGATTAATCTTTAAATAAGTAAATGAGTTATATAATTTTATTTCATTATATATTGGCCATGATTTTTATCAAAGATTCTGTAAATAATTTCTTTAGACTTGTAGCATTACTATTTCTTGTGTCGAATGCATGTCCAGACCAAGACCTCTGTGGAAAACGGGAATGTGAATGACTGGGTGAAAAGTGTCAGGACCCATGACAAGAACAGTCTTCAAGGAGCGATTGTGTATTCAGGACATCACAAACAAGATTTTAGAATTGGGTGCGGATTGCGAAGTGATATACAGTGTAATCAGGACGGTATTTTACAAAGGGTGAGTTATATGGAAGTTGCTTAGAAAAGGAGTAGTTTATGAAATGGCTTTTCCCTTTTTCTTTTTGGGATATTATTTTCGGAAAAAGTTATTATCAAGAATTATAATAACTTTTTTGAGAATGCATTTGAGGTATTTGGCATGCATATTGAATTTTTATCTGTACTATCAGGAAAATAGTATACTTTTCCGAAAATATCTATAATAAAATGACGCCAATAGAGTTATGCAATGACCGACGATGGTTTGGCGTTGATGGATGGTTGTTTGATGGTGATCTTGCATCGGTACATGGTGGTTTGAAATTGACTAGCAACAGTTAGTGGCAATTTGGTAGTAGCATGCAATAATTTGCTAGATGTAAATTTTGTTTAGGGTTTAGAGTTTATGAATAATTTAATCTTTTCATTTTCACAAAAATTCTCCTTATATGAGTCTTCAACATTTTTTAGACAATTTCAATGCTAACTTTCCTTTAAGAGAAGGAAGCTATTGCCACATGCTACACTTTACTGTGTGTAAATTAAACAAGCAATAAATGTTTGAATTGCTTTTTTTTAATGGATTTCGTACTTGAAAACTTAACAAGAACACTTTTTAATAAAAGACTTACCATTTTTAAAACCTTAAACGTAACCGTGCTTTTAGGGTTCTAATTAGTGAAACCTTAAGAAAATCGATGCAAGCATGGAGGTATATGGGTCAAGACTATAACCCTATGAGGGTTAGATGGGTGAATGGATTCAAAGAGTAGACATATGCAAATATGCAAATTGTCCAACTTTGTCAATCCCTTTTAAGAACAAGAGAAATTATTGTAGTGATGGAGCACTAAAGTAAATTATGCTCTACCTAAAATAATGTAATATTTTAGATAAAAATGTAAATTTTATTGCTAATTTAAAACTAAAATATCCCATTATATTATTAAATAAAGTATAATCTTCCTGCTCTACAATTTTTCTCAATAATAAAAGCACATTCTGATCAAGCATGATCAATTCAAGCCAGATACACAATACGTGCGAAGCTTGTAATTAATAATCGGCTATTTGAGGTAAGAAATAAATTGGAATCTGAGCCAAAAGCATTCTCATATTTTAGTTGGCCTTTCCAAATGTGATTTGCAGCTTTAGTGTAAAATCTTCAAGATCAGAGATATGTTCTTATACAGGCTGCGCTTATTATTATATCGACAAATTGAAGTAAACATATATAGCGTGCTACTTTACTATATTGACAGTTATTTTCATGTGGGACAGCTAATCTTTCTTCTTCTTTTTTTTTTAGTTCTTTGAAAATTACATTGATAAGAATGAAATTTAAATCTAGAACATCGTGCATGCCACCTAAACCTCTGACCACTAAGTAATTCATAGTGCCTTAGCTGATCTTTAAACCAGTGAATTTTGACAAAAAGAAAAAAAGCCAATGAATGAATTTAGTCTCCAATTAAAATATCAAGGGTTAAAATAAATCATTTATTTGGGGTCCTCTCCATTTAACACATAAGATATCTTATTCCTTAAATACATAAAATTTACGAGACCAGAATGTTCTATTTTACGTGTTTAATAACCAAAATACCTTATATTTTGAGTAAGGAAGAATTTGGAGTAATTAAACTTTTAAATTTTGAGAGACATTTTTGTCCCTTAATATTTTGATCTGACGAACTAATACTACGTTTGGTTTTCCGTTGGGATGAGGTAGCATTGATTTTGAGGCTCAATTCTGTAAAATTTTTATGTTGTTTGAATTCTAGACATCATAATCAATTTTGGTTTCTAAAATTGATGTTAAGAGAAGTAAAAATTTATTACTTTATATTATAATCACTTAGCAACAAAGCCTGATACAGTTGGTCAGGTGGCTGGATCCTTTAAGTATGTGTCTGAAGTTCGACTCCTGCCGTGTGCATAGAAAAGGGCTTTATTGGGAGAGGTAAAACTCACTTCGATGATCTCCACTCCTTTGAGGGATTAGTTTTCGGTTGCCAGCTGGGGGATACCCTTGAGCAATACAAAAAAAATATTATAATAACTTTTAGGAGAACTATCAAATGTAAATCATTTTACCTAAAAATCAATTCTAATTATATTAATTCAGTATAAAATCAATTCTAGAAACACCTAAATAGACATGCTATAAATCAATGCTTTACTTATTAAGATAGGAGCACTAAGGGAAAAAAAAAGGGGTTTGGGGGGGGGGGGGGGATGGGCCCAAAACAAAACATTAGTTTATATATATATAGGGTTAGGATCAAGTTACACCACTTATAACTTCCAATGAAATAATTTTTTTTTATCAATTTAACCATTGAATTGCATTTACCCATCATAAAGATTATTTGTGTCAAGTTTCATAAAAATTGAATATCAATAGCAATACGATCATATAGCTCTGATTCTTGTTTATTTTAAGTATATATATTACGTTAATTTTGATATACATAAAAACTATATCAAATAATTTTAGATTAATTCAAAAATTTATAGATTTGATCTATACGATATAAGATTCTAATCCAACGGTAGGTTTTATAAAAATTTACACCAATAAAAAGTTATTCAATGGTATAGCATTTGCTTAAAGTTACACCGATATAACTCTAAGCAATTGTTACATTGCTAAATAACTTTTTATTGAATTAATCGTTAATAGAAATCACTAATGTATTACAAGCCCATATTATATAAATTATTCCTATAAAATTTCAAATAAATTTAAAATTGTTTGGAATAGTTTTCAGACATATCAATATCAGTGTAATATATATGCTTAAAATGAACAAGAATAAAAGTGTCATGATTATAATCTTATTGATATTTAATTTTTTTGAAATTTTGAATAAATAATTTTTATGACAAGTAATTATAACTCAACAGTTAGATTAGTAAAAAACTATTTTAAAAATAATTATTAAGGGTGTAATTTTACGTAAAAGAAGATTAAAGGCATAGGAATTCTAGCAATTGATACAACAGAAAGTAGAATGAAGACAAAGAACGTATGCTATACATTTCTTTTTCTCTATGCTTTGAAGCATCGATCATGTATACTTGCCAGTCGCCTTCAAATTTTCAATGATGACAAAATCTTTTCTTTTATAGGGTTACATAATGTAGGGGAGCTTATAATCAACGCAATTATCATAAAGTTTTAACTTATAAGTAAGTGTTAGTGTTGAACATACATATCAGTATATTCTTTTTATTATTTTTTTTCCGATACTATGATCTGTGCTGAAAGCTTTTGATGGGAATGGGAATCTCTGATATCTACCGCCAGCCGCTTACACTCGTGGTCTTGGACATCTCGGCTCCTGACAGAGAAGTGGCCTCCAACTTACTCGAGAAAAGTGTTTCTAGTTAGTTTATTAAAATTGAATGAAGTAGACATAGAAACAATCCATTCTAAAGTGGTATTATATGTAAGGCAAACTACTATGAAGATTTTAACTTACCAAAATGCTTCAAAGATGAGATAGCATACATGTATGCAATTTGATTTCTCATATCAATAGAAACAGAGTGAGAGAAGGAATGAAGTTTATGATAAGCTCTTTTTTTTCGAGAGTATGTTATACTTATTTCATTAAATTGCTTTTTATGAACATTAAATTTTATTAAACTTACAGTTGAATTTTAAAAAATTTACTTTGCAATAAAAAATTTACTTTGCAAACTAAGGCCAGTAAATATGGTATGAGGATAAAAGTGAAAGAAAATTTTTAATGAATTGAGTGTATGTGTAAAATTACACATAAACTCAATTTATAAAAAATTTCTTCATTATTTTACTTTCATGCCCTAAGTATATATATATGATTTTATACAATTCAAAATAAATTTGATACATTATTGATCATTTCATTTTTTAATGTATAATATACGTTATATATAAATGCCAATTTTACATCTATTATTATCTAAATTTTGAGATTTGATATATAGTCATTAAATAAAATCACATAATTTTATAGGAATTTAATTTGGTATTCTAATGATGAAAATCTATTATTACATGGTCATCGAATTACATATTGTCCCATTAACAAACATAAGTTTGACTCTCACCCTACTTCTTCAAAAGTCACACTTACAAAATTTAAAAAGAACACATACATAAAAACCTAATTGACTACTGCTAAGACTTGCTTTCTTTCTACTAAAAACATTTGAAGTTATAGTTTTTGTCGGGATAGGTTGCTCGAGAATTTGATTACAATGAATTTTATAATATATATAGAAATTTGATTATAAAAGTAAATTATATCAACTTCTCTGGTGATTTAGTGAAATTCACCTTGATTATGCTTTAATTGTAAAATTTGCTTAGAATATTCTAAATTTGTGAATTCATTACTCCGTCCGATCTTTCTTGAATACATATGTACAATCAATACACTATCCTCTCATTCTCTTTATCATGCAATGAACAGGGCATTCATGAAATATTAATGTCACCTGGACAAATAGAATATAGTTGAAGTGAATTTCATCAAACCTAGCTAATAAAAGTCATTGTTATTTGCCTATTTTTAAATTATAAAATCCTAATTAAAAATTTAGTAAAATTACATGCACTCTCAAATATATTAAACCTAAAATAAATATAAAGGGAGTGAATCCATTCCTCTAAGCCAATAGGCTAGAGAGAGGGAGAGAATCCAAGAGTGAGAATTCGAAGGGACTAGGTTTGCTGTTGATGAATGAAGGAAAATAAACAGGTGCACGTGCACTTGGTCCTCGGTGGAAGGCACACGCGGATTCTTATGCATACATTACATGTGCCTTTGAATGAGTTTGTCCGTTTGCTGAGCATTCAAGCTCACATGGTGCTGCTTGCTTGCTTGCTGCCTGGAGTGGTGTTCGTCAGATTATTCTTATAATCAATTCCACCTCGCTGCCACATCATATCTTTACATGTATGTTTGGTATGTAAAAGTTTAGGTCGATCAAAAAAGGAAAACTTCTCCCCAGTCCAGGCTATATATCTTCGGTGGCTGTGATTTCTTTCTTTCGCGAGTCTGATTCTATTCGGTGCTCGTTGTAAAATCAGCCCTTGATGAAGTGTATCTGGAGATTTTCTAAAAGGGCTTTCTTGGTTTATATAGGGGAGGATATATATGATGATCTTATTTCACTAAATCAACTCATAGCTATGCCTATATATATGAATCAAGAAACTATTTGTAAATATCTGATATGTAATACTGCGTAAGAAAAAGACATCATATATTGGCATAATTGCTTATCATTCAATCATGTGTTTCAATTTGCAAGATCTTCAAGATAATTAATAGTTAAGTCAAACACTTTTATTTTATCTTTTTAGATAATTGAAATGAGTTACAACCTCTAAGGTTGACGTTGGTCACAAAGTACCAAATACAAAGGAATAAAACAAAAGCTGTAGAATAAATAAAATCAGTGGGTTTCATCCACCTTCCCCTAAACACTTTTATTGACATAGCAATAATAATGTAGATGACTCTGTAAATTTTCTTTTTACATTAAACATGTTTTTAAATTAAATCCACATTATACTTGCGATCTAATATTGATCTATAAATAATAAAACTCTACTGTAAAAAAAATGTTAAGATTTCCGAAAGTATCTCTTGGTTGTCAACTAGTTTTGTAGGCTTTTGACTTATGTGTTTGGGAAACTGCAACGTTAACATTATTTCAACGATTATTTATGTGAATAATCATTTTATGATGATTACTCACCTTAAAAATGATTTTAAGACAATCAATTTTATTTGAATGGTATAAATTTTTTTTTATTTGGGTTAAATTATAGTAATCTCATATCAAATTTGGTTAAATTTAACTTGTCTATCTTATATTTATAAAATTTGCTCTAAAAATCATTAAATTTATAAAATCATTATACTAATCTTTTTTAAATTTATAAAATTATTATACTGATCTCTCCTTTATTATATAATACCAATATAACTTGAGGGGTCAATATTACCCGGACAATAAGAAATAAGCTGGGATGAATTCATCAAATATTATGAAAGCTCAGTATAACGTGCCCTTTTGATCTTTTCATAACAAACCACTAAAAGGAGTATGGACTAAAAATAGTTACGAATTCCAAGTCAGCTATTGGTTGCCAGCTAGTCACGTAAGCTTTTGATGACTAGTCAGTCTACTCCATCTTCGGTGGGAATCTCTAGATGCTGGGCATATATCTAAAGAATCTTGAGGCTAAGGCTTCTCATCTTTTAAAATTGGATCAAATGCATTTATGTAACTCAAGCTTCAGCTGAATACAATCCAGGTTCCTAAATCTCTTTTGGTGGCTTTCATTCACTCATGAGTCAATCTATCTATTCGTTGATTCATGGTTTTCTAGAATTCGCTCCCACTTTATTCCTTTGTGTGCTCAAGCTACATCAAGGGACATATGACATCCCAATAACATCCTTTTCTGGACCCAAGTGAAGCTAACAATTATGAGAGACAAAGTTTTAGATATTCTGAAAATAAGAATTTTTTTTTTATATTTGATATTTCATCACTTCACTTAAGTTGTACAGACCATTACTACCTCACATAGTGGCTAAATGTCTTAGAAAATACAAAATATCAGAGTCAATATCAACTTCAATTTTTTATTATCTCAAGTAGTCTTATAATTATTTTCCTTAAGCAAAATATTAGTTCAAGCTTTATAGCTCCACCAAAATAAGTGAACGATGAATTGATTCTGTATAATAGTGATTTAGAGATATTAACAAGCTGTTGCACGAGTGATAAACAATTTAGTTTCTCATAAGAATGAGGACACAAGTTCGAATTCTAAAAGGTGTACTATTGATAGGGAGAGTACCAATAAATGCTCAATTTTCTAAAATTATAAGAGCAATATTTCTCATAATTTTATTCATTAAAAACGCACAATATGATACGGAAGAGTTGAAAAAGAGAACTAATTAATTAGTAAGACATACCATAAAATCTTAAAAGAAGAGACATGGATATTATTTTCGATACACAAGATACCTTATTAATCATCTATCGACTTGTGGAATGCTAAGCAAATCTCAAAACACCCCTAAAAACAAAACCACAAAAGCAAACATCAAAATTACATTTACCTTCCTACCACACAAGTCATCATCCATGAAATTCTCAAACCGATAAAAATAAAACATGAAACACGAAAATATGAGCATGAAAATAGCAAGAAGCATTCACCAAACACGAACTTGAACATGAAACAAGTATGAAGCCATTGCTGAATCTCAATCCCGAATAGTCTCTACTCTTCAACCGCGCTACCATCAATGCCACAAGCTAGCAATGTGTTGTCAACAAGACATTATTGCTTGGATTTGGATCCGATCTCACTTTAAAAGGTAAAGTAAATAATTTTACCTTTACATTAATAGAGTGAAAATGACATTACTTTTAACTTTATTGATCTAAAGGTAAGATATCCTTAGAGTGAGATCCTCACTTTAGAGAATCCTTGCCCCTGTTAGTCACCTCCATCCCATATCGTTAAACCGTGGCATGACCTTTTCACTCTCCAACACAAGACACTCTTACAGATCCCAAACCCTATATGGAAAGCATTAATGAACCCAGAAAAGAGCATGCTATATGGTCTAGATGGACCACCCAAAAGGCTTCGTAGCTGCACCATCATTGGAATCAAGGAAGGCATCAATGAGCGGAAAGGCACCACCCTGAACCTCAATATAATTGATGCCAGGGAGGAGCATTAACCAAAACGGGCGATTGCACCATCTATAATCCAAGCACGTCGATAAAGGACCATGACACAGTTCATGGCTTCCACATCGAGCTCACTTGTCAAGGTGCTTGAAAAGATGAATACTATCAAAAACTGAGAGACCAGAGTTTAATACATATGATATGATAGCATGCATGGAAGTATTATGGTTGTGGGTCCAGCCACCACTATTGAAAATTTGAAGCAAAGCGTGGGAAGAAGAAATTTTTCCACTTATGAATAGTAAATCACTATTTATACGTGAAGAGTTTGATACTGAAGAGAGATTTTTCAATGAATAAACAGTCAAAAATTACTGTACACGGCAGGTGAATGAAGAAAACTCAATGCACGCGTTGTTTTTTCTTCTCGCTGTCGCAACGCATAGATTGTGTTTGGATTGTGCGTTGCTTCTATAAATAGAGAAGCAGAAGCATTCATTCATCACAAGTAGAAGCAGCGAAAAATAGAGAGCTGCAAGTGAAAGAAAGAATTATTCTCTGAAATAGAGAATGTGAGTAAATCCCTAAGAGTGTAGGGTGTGAGTATATATACGGGGAATATTTTTAGGTATCATCTCTATTACTCCTTAATACTGTAAAATTGTAGTGTTTAAATAGGAGGGTTCTTACTGGGATACACAATATTTACCTCTTGGGTTGGAGAGTATGGAAAGGATATTCTGTAATTATCCTGAATATAATGGAATATTTTTCAGAGTTTGTTCCGTGGTTTTTCCTCCTGTATTTGTGGGTTTCCACGTTAAAAATTCGGTGTACAAATTTCTTGATACTGATATGAATAGTACTATTTAGGAATAGTGACCAGCGGGTCCACCATAAATAGTGACTAGTGGGCTCCACGTAAATAGTGATAAGTAGGTCCCATTGTAGAAAATTTTTTACTATTCATTGTTGATACTTATTTTGCTGCGCTGTACCAATTGGTAGATTTAATTCTATCATTTTTAATTTTAGTACTTATTGCCACATATTGGTGTCATTTAATTACATCGTAAATCAGTCTCTGAACCCAATAATGATCAACAATTATTTCAAGAAAGATTTGGTATTTGTTATCTCTTACGGTGAGTAAATCTAATTCATGTCACATTAATTAAAATCCAACAAACTTTGGTTCTTGGTGGTTTTAAAAAAGAATATATTATTTTCTCTAGTCCTTATGGGTGTGTTGTGAATTTGATTTTTTGAGAAAAAGGGGAGGGATTTGTAATCCTTCCTTCTTTTTTTTGTCTTCCACTCTAAAAGTCAAACTTACAAACATATATATATATATATATATATATATATATTTTTTGTTCTAAATGACCGGGGTTGCAATATTGTCATTCCAACATTTTGCTCCCCCAAGCATTGCTTCAATAATTAGTTTCCCCACTTTTGTAATTAAGTGCGCAAACGCCAGCTTCTTAATTATTGGCGTTGCACTGATGAGATCACGCACAGCACCAATGGGGACCTTTTCACTGTTCTATACAATGACGGAACAAAGAAGCTAATATCATGGTTCGCCTTTGGTGTTGTAAGTTTCAAATTCTGTAGCAACAATATTCCTTGTGCTCTCATCTCTTGCACTCGATCGGCATATTTGTTGGGATAGTCCCCTCTTGTCTTTTCTTCTTAGAATTCCATATTACTCCTCAAGTTAGTTAATTAATCTCCGAATGAAAATATTGTAAAACATACATACCGTATATTAAGAAGGAAAAAAATGCCTATTAATATACATATACATCTGTGGGAATCATGAGATGGAAAAATGAGAGTATAAACTGATAAAAAATAATTATAAAAATTTTGTGAATAGAAGTAACGTCGTTGCAAATCAAGCCTTTAGTTATTAAACTGACGACAAAAAAAAAGCACTAAAAAGATTTCTCTAAACTAATTAAACATTTATTTTATTTTTTTTCCAACAAGTATTTTTCACTTTATGGTATGCTTGATTTGGGAGTAAAAGTATGAGAAGATTTTTCTTAAAAAAGTTTCATGTGTAAAATTACAAATGAAACTCATTTAGGAAATTTTTATCCCAATAACACTCAAAATGTAGGAACCTCTCCAAAATACGATTCGAAGAGTAGTTTCATTTACGAAGACCAACTCCTTTTGTCAGACACAATCCTAACA
Source organism: Dalbergia cultrata (assembly GCA_031216105.1). Taxonomy (NCBI): domain Eukaryota; kingdom Viridiplantae; phylum Streptophyta; class Magnoliopsida; order Fabales; family Fabaceae; genus Dalbergia; species Dalbergia cultrata. The sequence goes on along the minus strand of CM062353.1, from coordinate 18,356,250 downwards.
ATTAAGTCATCACTTTTGTTCTTAAAATTGGAGCTGATCACCAATTAGTTTTATTCTTTGAAAATTTCTCCCAAAATTTTTGATGTTGTCAAAAGTCGGTCAACCAAATTGGATAAAAAACTAAATTGTTTAAGTTAATAATTTTGAGAATTAATTTGATGGTCTAGGTTAATGCTAGTTGATCTCTGCTAAACATATATATGTAAAGTGAATAATAAAAGATGCATTCACTCTTCAATTTTTTACGAGTTAAGAAGAACACGGTATACTCTAGAATATATTTAAAGCAAAAACTTGCTTACTTTATACGTAATATGATCATTATCCGAGAGAATATAGGTTCTTTTCCACTCCCAATTATATTAGATATTCATCTTTTCAAACTTTTTTTAATATTTTTTCCTTGCTTAGTGTTGGTTAGTGCTCCCACTCCCAAAAGGAAAAATCAAAAGGCCCGCTTTGGTTTAAAGATTCAGATTGGATCCTGCAGCACTTAAGGTGAAAGCATGATAATTTAGTGCCCTCAGATTTTTTGTTTTGTTTGTAAGTGAGCAAGTCAGAACAGTCCATTCTTTAAACAGTTTCCAAATTTTCCTTATCCTTTTATAAATTCTTCTTCTTCCTGTCTTTTTCAGTATTTTTTTTAATATATCCTCTGAAGAGAAGACTCAATCATTCTTTTGGTCTGTGTGAGCAATTTTCTCCCATAGACTGTTTTAAGTCTCCACTTTCCATGACCAAAAATATTGCTGTTTATGCTCAGGTTACTGCTGTATCAATTTTTGGCTTTTTGTTCTTTGATGTTGCACAGTGGTGATGGTACAAATGACATGCATGATTAGTTAGTTGATGGCCTTTTCCTTTAAAATATCTTCCTGTGTTGGTCTGTGTTGACGTCCTGTTGTGCAACATCTCTTCTTCATTTCCTGTAATTTTTCCCTTTGATTGCTGATCTGTGTCCAATTTCCACCCACCCCTTTTTACACTGCTTGCTTTGTGTTTGAGTTGCTGTCACACTGTCACCAAATCCCAAAATTTTAAGAGACATTAGGTTGTGTTTTGGGTGTGTTTTAGTTCTCTTGTTTCAAGTTTGGTGCCAAGTTTGTTCCTTTGGATACAAAAATCACTGCAAAGTTAGTTAGCTACTTTCTACTCTTTAGGTTTTCAGGTCACTGTGTTGCTTCCAAATAGAGATTGAGGTTCTTTCTTGCTATTGGGACTGATTTTGAGAAATGAAGCATATAGGGTTTTAGGTTGTTTCTTTTTTTTGGGGGGGGGGGGGGGTTCAAGATAATGGGTTCTCAAGTTGGGGCAATCCAAGAGCCAAAAACTGGCTCCTTAGCTAGGCAAGGGTCCTTGTACAACCTAACCCTTGAAGAGGTTCATAACCAGCTTGGAAATTTAGGGAAGCCACTTGGGAGCATGAACCTGGATGAGTTGCTGAAAAGTGTGTGGACTGCGGAGTCTGGTGGTCAGGCATCTGGGCCGGGCCCTGGTGCTGATGTTGACATGCAACATGGTCAGCTAGCTTCTGTGCCAGTCCTGACTCCACAAGGGAGCCTAACACTGTCTGGGGATCTTAGCAAGAAAACTGTTGATGAGGTTTGGAGAGATATGCAAAGGAATAAGAGTATTGGTAATGAAAGGAAAGCTCAGGAGAGACAGCCTACACTTGGTGAGATGACACTGGAGGATTTCTTGGTGAAGGCAGGAGTTGTTGCTGAGTCTTTTGCTGCTGAGGACAATGCTATGTCAGGTGTTGATTCAAATGTAGCTTCCCAACATGATGTTTCCCAGCATGCACATTGGATGCAGTACCAGCTCCCTTCGGTGCAGCTGCCGCCACAAAGCCAACAGAATCAGCATCAGAAGCAGCAGAATAATATGTTGGCTGGTTTTATGGCCGGTCCTGTGGTTCAACAGTCTTTTGCTGTTGCAGTGAATCCAGTTTTGGATGCTGGCTACACCGAAACAATGGTGAATATGTCACCATCTTCTTTGATGGGTACTTTATCAGATACGCAGGCTCCGGGTCGGAAAAGGGTTGCCTCTGGTAACGTGGTTGAGAAAACTGTTGAGAGGAGGCAGAAGAGGATGATAAAAAATAGGGAATCTGCAGCTCGGTCGCGGGCAAGAAAACAGGTTATACTTTCTGTCATGGTGTTATTTCTTTGAAGCCTAGTTGTACCATTTTTTTTTTAATTTTATATTTGAAAACAAGGATAAATCTATGTCAATGGACAGGCTTACACGCAAGAACTGGAGATTAAAGTTTCACGTTTAGAAGAAGAGAATGAGAGACTTAGAAGACAGCATGTATGTTTCAATTCCTTTGTCAGTATGCATTTTTAGTTTACTCTTGTCTGCTGATGTTTGTTGGTCAGATCTCTTCCTGCCATCTTGGCAGGTCAATGACTGCTTTAAATGTTTTTTGGTTAATTAAGAATATCTCTGGACACTTCTTGCTTACAGTCTTACATGGAATTTTTAAAATAGTTGAACTTCGAAAATACAATATATGGTTAGTTGATAATTTCTATAGTCATTGTTTATACTTATAATTATTTTCTTTTTTTTTTTTTTTGTTGTGTTTTGATTTTGTTTTAACATAAATCTGTATTTTGCTTGCTAAGCTTTGCACAGAATTTCTCCCTAAAAAAATACAAGAGATTTAGTTCCTGTTTGGTTTCAATTTCTAGTTTTTAGTTTTTATTTTCAGTTTTTTAGTTTTCAGGATTTTATAAAAGAAATACTGAAAACTGAAAATGAAAACTAAAATATAGAAGTTGTAGTTTTTAGAATTTTCAGTATTTCCTTCGTAAAATCTGAAAAAATGAAAAGCTGAAAACTGGAAACTCAAATCAAATATACCCTTATTTCTCAGAATGAAGCAAAACTTCAATTACTTACAACCATAGTACATCATAATATCCTATCAGTAGCCTCCAACTGCTGCAATGTAGAAGACTCGATTACTTACAACCATAGTACTTTGCTGTTTGGCTTTTGTAATTATGGCTAACTATGGAATTCATTCTGGAAAGAATGATATCAAAGTATTTGTGTATTTGTGTTACTTGTAATAAATTATATAAAAGGTATGGCCATTGAACATTGTTAGAAATAAGGAAATATTTAGTAATATCTCCATCATATATTAAAATTTTTCACATCATATCTTAAATTGATTTAGATTTATTTAGGTTGATTCTATCATTATGTTTAGATTTTATCTTTGGCTTATAAATAGGATTGCCTCGATGTATTAGATGATAACACATAATATCAATATATTTTCAGATTACCATAACTCTCTATTCTCTCTATTTTCTTCCTCCATCATCTAAAACCCTTAATTTCAACAAACATTAAATTGATCAGTGCATTAAACATTAGTGGCATGCTAGATTCTAGAGCTTAGTATTGCAAATAAATTTGTATGATCCCTTTACTAGACCACTTATGAAAAGACTCATATAGCTCTCATATTATAAGACTTCCCTTGAAGACCTCCATGTTTCTCTGATACACCTCTCATTACACAAATTGTGGAAGACAACCATGTTTCTCTGTATAGGTCTATTTTGGTCTTTCTTTTTGGCTAGTTATTATTCTATTGAAGTGTAGCAGCCCATAACTTAGGGCTTGCAGGCTGCTTTTTGTTTTATCATACTCTTTGTATTCCCCTTGTTCAGTTCTGTCTGACTTCATGCATTTTCCTGAGTGGTCTTTATTTGATAATTGGTACTCATCTCTTCATTTAATTTCTTGGACTAGAGGACTCGGAGATTTTAGAACATGTCCGCATTTGACTGGTTTGATAAATTCATTGAAAGCAGTGACTCAGATTTAATGATGAACTCTGATTTTGTTTTTTCTAAAATTTGTATATATGTATATCTATCACAAACTTTTGTTAGTTGATCACTTGATTGTACCTTTGTATACTACAAAAATCTTCTCATTTCCTGGGCAATGTTTTAGAGAGCCTATTATTAACACTCTGCCTGCCATGGGTTCCAAGAACTTTAGTGTTCCAAATGAAGAATTTTGGGTGAAAAATCGTAGTAGGAGTTGTTTGAGGTCCTTATGTAAATTAAGCTGATGACTTGATTGGAGAATCTGGAAGAGAAAAGTGTGATGGATTTTAACTAGTGTTGGAAGTTTACTGGCAGCGCATATTTTAAACACTTATTAGATGGATTTCACGGTTATTTGATATTGGAAGTATAAGAAATGCTGCAGGATTTAGGGATGGAATCGGGTGAAGAAAAGGTGTTATGAAGGAGTTAGTTCAGCTGGCTTCTTTAGTGCTTATATTGCTGCACAAAAAAATAGACTTGTAATGGGAGTACAAATTTCTGAATTCTTAGTAATTTCATGACAAATCCTCATAAGTTTTATCTGAATCTGGTGTTACATACTATCTCAAGACATTCAAATTGTTTCAGCACATATGAATAGGAATTTGGCCTTCCTTTTTCCTAATCTGGAAGTATGTTCTCTATGGTGAAAGAAGTCAAAATGATTTTATTTGTTAACAAAGATTCACTTCGGTTATAACTACTATAACCTAGGAATTTGACATTGGTGTAGCTTGTGGCTTCACGATTTGCCCAACCATTTTGTGTGCAGTTTGTCTCACCCATTTCATGCCAATGCTATAAGAATCATTAGTAAAGCAAAAAATCTAAACTTGGTGCTATTGAATGCAATAAGCTATGAGTAGTAATAACCTTGATCATATATTTCTGCCCTTGGTCAGTGTTTTGAATATTACTGTTCAAGAATGATTTGAAGCATTTGATTCTGTCTGAACAATGTCTACAGCATTAAGTAATTCTATTTGGATTCACCGAAATATGTACTGACCACAAATGTGATTTTGTGTGAGAGAACCTTAATATGATTACATATACTGTATAGAGTTGTAATATAGTGAATCTCTTTTTCAGCATGATTCCTTTTGTCTTCAGTTTTCATGCTACAGTTGGAGTTAGATCCATTTGTTCATTGTAAATTGACCGCTGACCATCCTAAAGGGAATCCCTGAACAGTTATATGATTCTTGTAATGAAAAACTTAATTGATATCTGTCCCGGCATAGAGATGACCCCCAACAAATTACAGAAAATGTATGCAAGTAAAGAAAACTTCTGCAACAGGCCCTCTTCCCCTGGCTCCTTCCCTTCAAAAAAATGGGCGGCATGTTGCAATGTCCAAATTTTGTTTAGATTTCTTTTGGGAAGCAAGACTATGTTGAGTAAAGCAGACTTTGAATAATTGCATATTTCTTCATTTTTTTTTGCATGTTTCACCCTTTTCTCAACAGTTCATATTTGATTTCATTCTTTCATCCACATTGTGTCATTGCTATCCCTTCCACCCCCTTCATTAATTATTTTCATTCCTTCAATGAATTTTGGTAATCCTGTCAGCACTTGGTTGTGGTTCAGAATAGAGATAAAGGAAAAGTAAGTTAATAATACTGCTGAAGAGCATGGAAAAAAATTGGTCCGAGCAGAAGAGGTTTGGATCCCTTGAACATGTTGCCTTGAGCTTGACTCATGCATGGGAAAAATATTTCTCAGAGAGCTCCTCTAGTATGGGCCTGGCTATAGCTCAACAGAATTAATCCCACACCCAAATGTTGCGGCGATACCTGTGGTTACACCCCAAAAAAGAAGAACCTGAAAATGACAACCACTTAGATCCTAAAAATTCTTATAGCTGATATGTAAGAGAAAGATAGCATTGCTATGTTTAGGATGAAGCCAATTATCTAATCTGTTTATGCAATAGAGTTAATAACAGATGAGCTTGCATACTTTATCCAGATTATTGCTTTTAACTGCAAGACACTAGTGTTCTCTGAATTTGGAATGTAAATGACAGAGAAATAGCTGCAATCCTAATCTACTGAAGGATGAATTGGGTACCAGCATGTTTTTTAAAAGCTCAGTCATAACACGGTTTGGAACATGTACTGCACATGCGGAGGCTTCATGTGCTAAGAGGTTACCTGATTTGAAATTGATAAAAAAGCCTATTAATATTTAATACCCATCGCCAGTCATAGGCTAGAACTTTCTTGAATAAGCTTTTGGATCATAGAACTTGAAGTGGGACACACACAGCTAAACCAACAGAATCTTTTAACCAACAATATAGTATATGCCTCTTTACCAAACACAATCAAGAGTCTACTTATTACTAATTTTTGTCTTCTGTTTGCTGAACTATTACAAGGTTAAATTATGCTGACGTTCCATGAGATTAGGTGATTTTACACATGATGTCCCTCCATTTGCAGAAACATACACTAACCTGTGGTGTTTAGGTGATATTGCACCTGATAGTCTTATACTTTAATAGAATGTGAGACCAAGCACCTCTATAGGCATTAGTGTAGGCATCAGGTATCGCCTAACTTCAACCTCAGGGACAGGGGAGATGAGCGTAACTTACCTTTCTTACAATGTTGAAGTTGAAGCAGTTCATGGATGACTTAATATATAAAACAGTTAAGTTGGTTCGAGATGATTCATCTCTGCTCATGGTAAATTCATTTCTAATGAATCTTTCTTGCAGGAGATAGAGAGGGTTTTGCCAACTACGCCGCCACCTGATCCCAAGCATCAGCTTCGCAGAACTAGTTCGGCTCCCCGTTGATGGCTTCACCGCAAATGAGTTCCAAGAAAACTTCCATCCACTCACATAGCTCTCGTTTGCAATATATATTTGACACCAAAGTTTGCAACAGTTAGAAGGCTGATTTTCTCAGGGTAGTGCTGCTGTTAATTCTGCTCTGCGTGCCCACTTGTAAGAGTGTTCTCCTGAATGTACATTTCATATGCCCAACTTCCAATTCACCCAGCACCATAAATATACTGTAGTCTAATTTTGGACACATTGTGGCATTGTGACTTTATTACCATTTTTTTTACATGTCATGGTGGTGTGTGTTGCAACTTATAATCATTACCGTTGTATCTGCTTAAACCAGTTACCTTTTGGTTCTAAAAACTAATTTCATGTACAATGTACTCTTGCCTGCTAAGGTGATTTCTAATCACTTGAATGTTAAGTGGGGAAATACATGACCCATGGTAAAAGTCATGATCTTGGTCGGTTGTTAATGATAATTGAGAGATTTTTTAGTCTTTTCAAATTGACCCGAAGCGGGGTGTTCTATCATTTTAACTTCCCAGAATATAATAAAAATAACTTTTTAGAAAACAATAAGATGTATGGCCAAATAAAATAAAAATAATATTATCTATAGACACGTTAATTCTTGACGAAAGTAAATCAGTTCTGAAATCTTGATAATTAGAGGCCATGGACACTTCAGTCCTTTGACTACATGTAGATTTAACAGGTCAAGTATTTCCACTCACTTCCATTCCAATCTCTTTCATCTCCCGTCTCACTTTCCAGCCTTGTCACCACATTTTTTTTTTGTGGGTAGGGTTTTGATTACTTATCTAAAACGCACAGATTCATCAATGTTTTCATTGGCCTATAACTATTCGAATGCATACATTCACAAATTCCAAGCATTCAGAATTTAGCTCAATAAACTCATATAATCTATAACACTTAAAACTCAATTCGCATTCGTAAAACAGAAAATAAGAAACAGGGAACTCATGTAATTCATAAAATTCAAGCATTATTAATATAGCAAACATTCACAGATCTCTTCAAAATCTCAATTATTCAATAAAATTAATGGTTAATCAAATACACAAATTTAAAGGAATTTTGTGGTAAGTCTTATGATGCTGTGAAAGAGGGGGATATGAGTGAAGATGGAGATATAGAATGTGAGAATGAAAATAGGGTGAAGGGTGAAGATGGAGATGAAGGAGTTTTTTTGTATTTTTTTTTTTGGGGGGGGGGGGGGGGGTGACAGTTGGAGTGATGATTTGCTAATAATTCACAAGTTACAGATAATCAAGGACTTCAATGGTCATGGCTTGCAATTGCTGATGACCTTTAAGACCAACTTATTTTGGTTATGGGCTAACATGAATACTTCTCTCAATAGCAAATGTATGATACCTTCACCGTCCCAAAAAATAAATGAAATGGAGTTTCTTAAAAAGTATGTGGGGTTAACTTAATCCTAAAAGTTAGCTAATGAGTAATGAGGATAGGATTGCCCAAGCTCTTATAAAAACTATCTTGACCATATCTTTAACCAATGTACCCCCTCCCCCCATTTCATGCCCTGGACTAGAAATTTGCGAGTGGTCTACTAACAGCCACAGGATAAGTTCTAATATTATCTTATAAATTGATTAGGTCTAATTCAGCTCCAAAAGTTGATTGCCTAAGCTCTTATAAAGGCTACCTTAGTTGTATGCTTAACCAGTGTGGGAATCTAACAGAGTTGATAATAGTTCCAGGCATCCATTGCTCGTGAAGATGCAAGCTTTACAGAGCACTAGTGCTTTATTTGGTTTTATGAGGGGAATGTAAAATAGATCATCCAGAACAAACATGCAGAAAAGAGAACATTTATATAAATACGCAATTGATTAAAACGTTGTATAGAGGCTATAAGCATTTTTTCAGTATGTTGTCTCTGGTCTGTGAAGAATTTTACACGGGAATTATGCATAAGTTTAATCATACATGTAAAGAAATCCATTATGCTATCAGCAAAAGAACATTGAATTGCACACATTGTCATGCAATTTAGGAAGTTCTGGAAGGGAGATGCACTCAGAAGTTGAGCCTCCGCATCTTGATGCAATTGGCATGTCCCCAGATATCATTGCTTCTAACATATGAGCAGCAGCCAAGTGAGCATACCGAACTGGAGCCACTGCAAACATGTTAACAAACGTACTAATCACTAATAAGTAATAAAGAATCAAGTGCTGCAAACAGGCCTCGTATATTATATGTTATTTTTCCTTAAAGAAATCTTAGTGATGCTTCTCGCATGATCATCTCTATCTATACATTTTGTTGTTTTTGTATGTATACTTGGCCTGAGATATAACACTTCAAACCCGGCAGTTTTATTCTATTCATTTACTACCTTCAGAAATAGCAGAAGAGCCTCTCTGGTACCTGAAATGAATGAAAAAGTTTCGTAGTTTTTGAATTTAGAGACATGATTTAACATTTATCACCTTGAGATTAATAATAATGTAAAACTTCATTCAACTTGCACAACTGGAAAAGTGGAAAGCCTATCTTATCCAATAAAACATGGTAATGAACTGGCCTTGTAGTACCATGACAAAATCAATAAAATCATTACTGAGGTAAACAGTTGCACTTATCATTCTCTAAATAATGCAAGTATGATCATATTTAAAGATTATTCTAGCTATGTTATAAAGCTTACCCTTATTGTTGAATGTGGACACATGTGGAAATCATAGTTATGTAGATGGCAAACTGTATTATCAATTAAAATTCCTGGAAATAAGAAAGCTGTGCAGGCCGAAGATGACGGAATTGTTCAATTTCAAAGCTTACTAAAGAATTAAAATGAAATGCTAACCCGGAGGAACATTTTCCAGAGACTTTGACTGGAAAAATCTTGTGTGATGCCTTCTCACTGAAGCTATGATGGTGACTTTTGGGGACCAACTTTCATCGAGGCATCGAAAGGCCTGAAACATAGAAATGGTTATAAAATTCGGATATTGAAATCAGAGATGAAACTAGGCTCTAAGAACCACTTCTTCACCATATGTTACTCTTTCTTAATTTTATACCTGGACGAGTTGTCCTAGTTCAATTCCCAGCAGTTGCTTAAAATGTGATTCACCAACCCCTTCCCTATATCATCAAATTACAAATGTGACATCACTGACATGTATAGTAACTGATGAAGATGAACTTGATCTAGTCATGGTAAGGCATGCAACGGTAATAGTTCAAGTCTAATTGAATTGCTGAATATGAGTAACCAAAATTTTTCTGTCAGATTGAATAGCAAATTTTCCTCATGAGTTCGATAGGTAATGCACTTTATAATGTATTCAGTTACGCAAATGAGCCTATCAAATTCAAATGAAAGCAATGTGTCCTGCTAGTTAATGTTTTTACACGATACAATAAACTATTAACTACACAGATAAACGAAGCATGAACCACAAACTTGGCAAATGAAGCATGTTTAAGTTGTTTATTAATTCAGTATGTGTCGACAGTCATAATGAGGTTAGATCACTAGACATTTATTCTTGGCTGCTCTTCTACTGGAATTTGACAGTAAATTATCTTATTGGGTCTGTAGAAGCATTGGTAAGAAGAATAGATCAAATATAGGTAGCCTAAAGCTAGAAGTAAAGGGAAACCAATAAAAATTATTGGCAAAACCATTGAAAAAAGTTAACTTTCAGTTGTTTCACTATAGACATGGTTCATGACAAGACGCTATAGCGTCATTTGATTCATGTGGCTGACCCCACCTATTGGAACAAGATTTGGTTGTTGCTGTTGTAAAAGATAACAGCACATAGTGGAATAATTAATGTGGAGATATAATAACAGTTCATAGATTATGCAAAGAATTTTTTAGTACCTATACCTGAATATAATTATCTGCCCAGGCTTCCTATTTCCAGATGTTGCATATAATTATCCTGAATGTTTTAGCTTTCTTTTGATTTTCCTACGATGCATTTTGATCAAATTAAAGTTAAAATCTATGCAAAGCAAGAAAGACTGCAATTGGGCAAAGAAAGTTGCGTCTGACCATGCCAACATCCTTTTGTTCTGATACTGGCTTAAAAAGGGTATCTATGATTTCACTTCTTGGTGACTGTATGCAAGTAGATGCCTTATTAATGTGAAATCATAGGCCAATTCCTAGAAGAAACTACCTGAGTGATTTAAGGATTAACACTCACACATTCAGCATTTGAATTCCATAAGAGTGCAAATGAGCAAATGATATGAAAACCAAATTCTGGAGTGACATCCACATGTGACAAGGTTGAGAAGAATGAAATGAGCAAATAAATAAATATGGCAGAAGTAGCTTACTGCTGCAACTGAAAGCCTGTCAGATTGGTGATTAGAACTGTGGGATACACTCATCCCAAAAATTATGGTTGGAACCTTGGAAACCAATGAATGTGCTCTATAAATACTACAGAATTCAAACCTCCTAACTGCAAAGAACCATTAAAAAAGCTATTGAGCAGATTAAATTACAGTAGAAAAAGTAAACTTGAATCATAGGAAAGTTGTGGATATGCTACTTTTGCATTAATCTTTAATAGAACTTGAGTAAGGAACTGCTCATTGACTTTCACAGTTGAAGATAGACATTGATTGAAAATTCCAACTTCATGAGCCTTGCTTTTCCACACATCTTCATCATCAAACCATTTTCTTGTATTGGTAAAAGAAAAATTTGATACTGCAGCTACAAGAATATAGAAGGATATTTAAAGCTGCATGATAAATGAAAGGAGGGACAAACCATAAATATCTTGGTTCCTTTGAGGAAGAAGGCATAGAATAAAGTATTCTTGGGGAATTTTAAATTATTTGTTCAAAGATCTTCTGCACTCTAACAAAAGATGGTGCATCTTGTGTACTCATGTTTTTCTTCAAAAAGTGTCTTGGGCCAATCTATGACGTACAAAGGTACTAGTAACATAAGTATACACAAGGAAATTTGGTAATAAATGAAATGATGGGTAAAGTCATCACAAACTACAGCAATACTCACCATTCGTTTCATTTCTCCAAGCTTTTTAAGATATTCACATAGGTAGCTGGCTTTTAAGCCGGGGGAGAAGTTTACTACCGCCCAATGTTTGATTCTAGCAGGTACAAAAAATTTCTACTGAAGAATAATGAGGAAAACTACAATTTCATTCTTGAAAAGTTCGAGTTGTAACAAAGTCGAATGTGAAGTTGAAAACACATGCGACTTAGTCTCTGAATCTGATCAAGTTAGAACAAGTAATCTCTTTGGGGGAACAGTTATGTTAAATTCAAGGACTGAATTATTTGTGTTTTGTTATAACGTGGTTAGATTCACGGATCAAATTGTATGTGTTTTCTGTTTCAGAGATGAATTTTTTACGCCTCAAAGTTTTCAGGGACATCGTAGTTTTTCTCAAATAGTAATTATTCAATAAGAAATTGAGGATCAATTCAAAACTGATAGAATATACATTGAAGTAACAAGAGTTACAGCATCAGAATAGCTCCACCTCCCACTTTGGGGAATGATGTCCTTCCTCTCTCCAACCATTAGCTGAATTGATAAAGTGTAGGGTCTGTTAAAAAACCAAAAAGTACAAAGGAAGAGCGTACACACAGAAAAGGAATTAAGGATTGGAATGTGCAAGAAGAAAGAGACATAATACCCTTGGGGCTGGCAGCACACGGCCTTCAACCTGAGTGAGGTGGCTATTAATTGATATGTGACAAGAATGAATAGCTGGATGGATCATTGTTATAGTTATTTCTCTTTAGTTCCTGCAAAATAAAATGAGAGTGAAAGAAGTGTTAGAGGCACAAACTTGAGAGAAATTATTAGATGATCGTAGAGCGCCAAGTAGGATTGTATTCTCCTACTAGACATATTGAAAGTCTGAGAGATGAACACACATCTGCTATGACTTTGACATTTCATGAGGCATGAGGCTTGACTTTTCAGCCAGTCTTAAGCTCTGTTGACTAGATAATTTCTTTGTATATCTTTGTAAGGAAGAAGTGAAAAGAGCTTCATAAATTGCAACAAGAAATAAACTTCTTAGATGTTCAAATCATAACCCCCGTCTTTATAAAATAAAAATTATCCTAACCTCTATAGGGTAATAGATTGGATGATCTGAGCCCCCCACATTGACACATGGCAGGTCACCAGATTTTCCTAACACCATTCGGTGATGTACAATAAAATAGTCAAATACTGTGATTTGGGAAATGCTATTATTTTTGCTTTTGTGATGCAGCAAGAACCTGAAACAAAAATTGTCAAGTACATATATGGCATAGGTCACAGCACTAACTTAAATAAGATTTAAAAAGAAAGACACGTCCTTTGCATGGTCTATCACCCAAACCAGTGATTCTGAATTTTCTATTTGAGGTTGCAACCTTTATTTTCAGATTTTTGAGTGTTCTTTTTGCCTGAAAAACCATGCTGCTAACCACTGAAGCAATCATAACTTCTAGCATGTTACCTACTTACCTTACTCCAATCAATTTGATAGCAATCTTTAACATTTTGGTTGTCAAGAAGAAAAAATCAATTACTGGCCCAGGTTGTAAAATTGTTGTGTTGGACAAACCTGCATACGAAAAACGGTTAGCAACAACAAAAGGGAATGAAGGATCTAGATAATGCTGTTTTCTCCATGACTCCAAAAGGTTCTAATACGAGTTATTTAGCATATCTAAGTTGATAGATAACCCTGATTGGTTGGCCTGAAAACTTGAATAGAAACCCCTTCATCCAAATATTCCACCTCCCAAATTTCGGAAGTTCCTGGCATCATTTCCAAAGAATCTTTGTCCAATCAAAAGGCAGCCCTTGAAATGAACAGTTCATGGATGGTATGCTGCCAACAAACGCTTAAGAACTACAAAGCTCAAACTCACTTTCTGGCTGCATGCTGCCTTGAAATGGTGTTTAGCACAACCAAAACATCTTGATAATTTCTAGAATCTTCCAAACTTTGGGTGTTGGCAAGGGCCTTAATTGGAATTTGACTACCAAAACTTACTGCAATTTTGAATGTCCTTCTCTTTAAGGCATGCTTCGCCCTCTTGCAGCTACTGCCCTCAGCATCTTCATCCTCACCAAAGTAGCCATCTCTATCAATCCTAAATACAAGTTCAACAATTTAAGCAACAACTAGGAATTTTTTCTTTTTTCCTTTTGATACAATAAAAGTTTAGATTAAGGGAAAGACTCAGTCTTAGTCTAGAGTAAGGGGGATGTTTCCACAGACTCATCAAATACTCACAAAGCTATTTACAAATAACCTACCAACAAAGGTACTTAGGAATCAAATCTAAGTTATGCTGATACATAAGTGGATCGTTGACCAGGTTAGCCAACTATCGTTGGCAACAAGTTATTTAACATATTCAAAGGTAGTGGACTGCTTACCTCTTTGCTGAGACATTGTCATCAGCCACCATGATAAACTCCATTTTGTTATGAGGGATGTGTCCAACAGTATACAAAGTTTTTCATTCCCATCATATGCAAACTTTTTCCTAGCAAGCTGAGTTGCATAGGTCTTGCTAATTTCATCCATTATTCTTCGTTTAATTTCCTTTTTATAAACCGGGGAAACATCTTCTTGTATTATGAAAACCTATTAATTAAAACAACATTCTTAAAATAGTCTAGTTATTTCATATCAGAAGATTATGAACATAGAACCAAAAATAGAAAATATTACATTGTAGGAATAGAAATGGCCTGATAAATTACTAGTATCAACTTTAAAATGATTGGTTATGAGTGAGATTCTCTTTCCCTTAGATCCAACGCCCCATCTGGGCATTGGTTCAAGTCTTATACTGACTGTTTTCTGTCATATGGTAAACACGTCCCTCTTTTGTTGAAACTTTTGTGGACTCCATGATCAACCTCGAGAAAAAATTGACCAGTCTTGAACGTAACTATAGGTCACAAATTTTAAGTGTGTGTTGGTTGCTATTGCCAATTGGTTTATGCTTTCACTTATCAGTTAGTTTTATGCCTTGCTGCACGTTACACAGGAATAGCGTGAACTGGCTTTTCTGCATGGTGTGAGGATAGGAGGTACCACCCTTCGTAGATACAAGTTCTCGAGCTTAAGTGGATGGCCTGGATCATTCCTAGTGGCAGGTATCAGCACTATGCAATGCGAAAGTATTGAGTCTAGTCGATAGTGTAGTATGATAGATTAATGGATAAATTACAATCACTTCTCACAAAATTATGTGATATTAGGCACCCATTACAATCACCTCCCATAAGATTGTGTAATATTAGGCCCCATATCCCTTTGCAAAACTATGTAATGACCTCCCTTGAGACTAGAAATGTATACTTGTACTCTATTAATAATAAATAACTTTTTTTCCCCTAACATTTTCACCTTGCAAAATAAGAGGTGCATGTGTAAATATGTACGTGTGCAAATACTACTTGGCACTTGTACATGTGCCAATAACTTTACAAAAGCCAAATAAAGAGATGCACCTCTTACACATATCCTAATTATTTGGCACTTGTAATGGTCCATGTGCCAAATAACTTTTGCAAAAGCCAAATTCTACTTTTTTTTTTTTTTTTTTCCTCTCGTATGCAAATATGTAATCAAACCTCCAAAATACAATCTTGCATTCCCTTTAAACCCATTAAGTTAAGGTATATATGTCTCACTTTACATCAAAGAAGAACCTGCAGAACATCCAAAAAGTTCAGTTGCAGTCCCAAAAAACATATAATACTGCAGTCCCCTCAAAATATTCAACTGCAGCCCCAAAAACCATATGATACTGCAGTCCCGTGAACAAATTCAACTTCTGCCTCAAAAAAATCCAAATCCTAAAAGTTAGGAATCTTGCAGCCCCTATTGCAGGCTTTGTAGTCTTCCTTGCACCTTTTTCTATCACAGGTGTCAAAACAGCAGGAGCTCCTCCATTTCCTCTATCAGGAACAGCAGCAACACCACCTCTAGCCAGACACAGCAACAGCACCTTCAGCCACTGCATTTCCATCGCCAGACCTTCATTCCCTCCTCCTATAGCAAGAGGTCCCACCAGCTTGAGAGGATTAGGAGACTGAGAAATACTGACAATACTAGGGTTAGCTTGAAATATGCATACCCTTCTTGACAGAGGACAAACCTCTGCCATTTGAGACCATGCATGCACCACCACCAACCATCCATGTGAAGAGTCCATTTTTTTGACTATTTTTGCATGTTGTTTGAATTTTGTTGTTTTACTTCATTGCATCCTTATCATTCCAGCTTGCATTCTTATCATCTTTGGTGGGTTTAAAAGGAGGTTTGCTTGAAGTGCTAGATTGATTTGTGGGTGTTTGGTGGGTAGAGGAAGGATTTTCCGTGGAGGAAAAAGTTCTGTAAGAAGACTTTTTAGGTACTTGTTTCTCTACTCGGATGGCTAGACGAATAACATCATCTAAAGACTAATATTGTTGGAGTTGAACTGGATGAGCAATGTCAGTGTTTAGTCCTCCCAGATAACAAGCTATTGTTTGCTCCTCCCTCTCGTGGATGTTGCACTTCATAATCAACTTCTCAAATTCTCTAGTGTATTCTTCTACAGACAAGTTCTTCTATCGAAGATTCTGCAGTTGAATGAAATTATCTTGATAGTAATGAGAAGGCAAGAACTTTCGAGTTAGTTCTCGACGCAATTTCTCCCATGTCTTGATCTTGCTTTTTCCTTCTCGTTCACGCTTCTTTTTAAGATTCTCCCACCAAATGGAAGCGTGCTTCTTTAATTTCACAGCAATGATCTTCACTTTCTTTTCTTCTGGTATCTCCTTGTATTCAAATACTCACTCAACAGTTTGAAGCCAATCAACGAACTCATCTGGTTGAAGTTTCCCTTCAAAATCTGGAATCTCTACCTTGATGTCGTCATGTCTAAAAGGTTGTCTTTACGGATGATGGCTTCTAAACGATGATGCATCACTACTAGATTCATCATTGTCTGATCGCATGTGATGTGCTTCTAACAGAGCTTGCTATGCGTCTACCGTTTCCTGTAGCTGTTGGATTTGTCTCCTCATTTCTTCCATTTGAATTTCTCGGAGAGTTGCTTCATTTTGTCTTCTTGGAAGCATTTTGGATGTAAGGGAAAATTTGTGAAGTACCAGGTTACAGGATTGGAGATTATAGTTTTGTAATTAGAACACTAGGAAAGTTCCCAGGAAAGAGAGGTGGCGTTAAGCGTCCTTAAAAACCAAGTCTTTTCTTAGCCAGACCTTTCCTGAAATATGCCTTTTACAATCCCACAATTTCTTTTCCAATAATAAATTCTTTTTTGATGTGGAAGATCAGATAAAACTGCAACCACAGAGCATACTTGGAATTTTTCAAAAAAAAAAATGGCACTTTACAAAAGTTTTGTAGTAATTGTAAATATGAAGTGAAAATAGGAAAATAGAAAATATTATGACCTAAATTACAGATTTGAGAAATTGGGTTAATCTATAATTTTCAAGAATTATAGGATAAAAGTGCAATTTTTAAAAGTTTAGGGGTAAAATTGAAATTTTCAAAAAAATTCAGGGGCTAAATTGCAATTGTGAAAAGATCAAGGGACTAAATTGTGATTTTTTGAAACTTCTGGTGACTGGGCTGATGATGTGGCGTTTGTGACCCGTGGCAGAATTTAAGTGGATGATGTGTCGCTGACTGGACACAGCAGGTTGACGTGGCAGATGACGTGATCGTCTTTTACCTCTGATTTTCCGATGACAATTCCCGCGGCGGCTCACGGTGGTCCGGCAGCGGCTCACGGTGGTTCTGAAACTCTGGCGACTTTACCGGCGAAGACCGTGGCGGCACGTGGAGGCTTCGTTTGCCGTGAAACTTGCTACCCAAAGGTTTTTCGACCATCCGGACGCAATGGCAGCGTTAGTTTTGTGAAAAAATGGTCGTAAAGTGGAGTTTGGGAGGGGGCAGCCTTGGTGCACTTACAACACCACCAAAAACTCAAGCTTTTAGTTGATTTTTTCACTCAAAACTCAACTCCGGGATAGAAACCTTGCTCTGATACCAAAATGGCTCAGAAACAAGAGAGAAAACTCTCACAAACTCAAACTCTCAATTTATTCTTTAACTCAAGGATGCTAATACATAAAGCGTTTGGCCTTATTTATAGTGATTTTAGGAACCAAAAATGATAAGAATGCAAGCTGGAATGATAAGGATGCAATGAAGTAAAACAACAAAATTCAAACAACGTACAAAAATAGTCAAAAAAATGGACTCTTCACATGGATGGTTGGTGGTGGTTGGTGGTGGTGCATGCATGGTCTCAAGTGGCAAAGGTTTGTCCTCTGTCATACTCAACGGGTTAGAGAGAACTCGCCCTCGAGTTTAGTTCTTTCTCATCATCAAAATATGGTGAAAGATCAGCGACATTAAAAGTTGCAGAGACACCATATGTTCTTGGTAGTTTGACTTTGTAAGCATTGTCATTGATTTTCTGCACGACTTTGAACGGTCCATCAGCTCTAGGGGACAACTTAGCATTTGATTGATTTGCAAATCGTTCCTTTCATAGATGTATCCATAACAAATCTCCAACTTTAAAAATTTGTCGCTTTCGATGCTTTTCACACTGAACTTTATACCTTGAATTTTGTTTGTTGATCCGCTCTCGGACTTGCTCATGCAACTTTTTGATTTCTTTTGTTCGGCTATCTGCATCTGAACTATATTGTTGCTTATCAGACAAGGGTGTCAAATCTAGCGAACTATGTGGACGAGTGCCATAGACTACTTTAAATGGACATTTTCCAGTGGCTTGATTAGTTGAATTGTTGTAAGCGAATTCAACTTGGGCCAGAATGATATCCCATTGTTTTAAATTTTTACCGACAAAACTTCAAATTAGATTTCCCTAAAGTCGGTTGACTACTTTTGTTTGCCCATCTGTTTATGGATGACTGGCACTATTGAACTGGAGCTTGGTACCCATCTTCTTCCATAAGGTTCTCCAAAAGTGGTTTTAGGAATTCCATGAAGACGCACAATTTCTTTGAAATACAAGTCAGCAACTTGAACAGCATCATTGGTCTTCTGACATGGAATAAAGAGGGCTATCTTTGAAAATCTGTCCACAACTACCATCATGGAATCCTTCTGTCACTGAGTTCGAGGTAGTCCAAGGACAAAGTCCATGCTAACATCTTCACAAGGTGCTTCTGGAATGGGAAGTAGGATATATAACCCCGTATTTTGACTTTTGGCCTTTGCCAAGTGGCAGATTCTACATCGTTGAATATGTCTATTGACATCTCTTTCAAGCCTTGGCCAATAGAAACTTTCTTTTACTAAAGCCACAGTTTTATCTCTTTCAAAATGTCCTGTTAATCCTCCATCATGGGCTTCCTAGATAATGGATTCCTGTAGTGAGTACTGAGGAATGCACAAAGCCTTCCTTTTGAACAAAAATCCTTCATGCCGGTAGTAGTCTTGGAAGGATTGTGATTCTGTTAGGTTCCAAAACTTTTGGAAATTAGGATCATCCTGGTATAGCTCCATGATAGTCTCAAAGCCAACTACCTTTATTTGGAGAGTAGATAGTAGTGTGTGACGTCTATTGAGAGCATCTGCAACAACATTTTGAACTCCTGCCTTATGTTTAAGTAAGAATGGATAAGGCTGTAGGAATTCACTCCAAGCAGCATGTCTCCGATTGACTGCTCACATCATGGATTGACTTCGAGATTGGCCAACTGTTGATGGCTTCGATCTTGCTTGGGTCAACTCGAATGCCTTCAGCAGTGATGATGTAACCCAGAAAAGTCACTTCATTGGTTAAGAAAGAACATTTCTGTAGATTGGCATAGAGTTTTTGTTCACGTAGTGTTTGTAGCACTTGTTGAAGGTGCTCTACTAAATGCTCCTTTTTGCCTTTGCTATAGATCAAAATGTCGTCAAAGTAGACAACTACCATCCTTCTTTGGTTCCTAAAATCACTATAAATAGGGCCAAACGCTTCATGTATTAGCATCCTTGAGTTAATGAATAAATTGAGAGTTTGAGTTTGTGAGAGTTTTCTCTCTTGTTTCTGAGCCATTTTGGTACTCAGAGCAAGGTTTCTATCCCGGAGTTGAGTTTTGAGTGAAAAAATCAACGAAAAGCTTGAGTTTTTGGTGGTGTTGTAAGTGCACCAAGGCTGCCCCCTCCCAAACTCCACTTTACGGCCATTTTTTCACAAAACTAATGCCGCCATTGCTTCCGGAAGGTCGAAAAACCTTTGGGTAGCAAGTTTCACGGCAAACGAAGCCTCCACGTGCCGCCACGGTCTTTGTCGGAAAATTCGCCAGTAAAGTCGCCAGAGTTTCAGAACTACCGTGAGCCGCTGCCGAACCACCGTGAGCCGCCGTGGGAATTGTCACCAGAAAATCAGAGGTATAAGACGACCACGTCATCTGCCACGTCAACCTGCTGTGTCCAGTCAGCGACACATCATCCACTCAAATTCTGCCACGTGTCACAAATGCCACATCATCAGCCCAGTCACCAGAAGTTTCAAAAAATACAATTTAGTCCCTTGATCTTTTCACAATTGCAATTTAGCCCCTGAATTTTTTTGAAAATTTCAATTTTACCCCTAAACTTTTAAAAATTGCACTTTTATCCTATAATTCTTGAAAATTACAGATTAACCCAATTTCTCAAATCTGTAATTTAGGTCATAATATTTTCTATTTTCCTATTTTCACTTCATATTTACAATTACTACAAAACTTTTGTAAAATGCCAATTTTATTTTATTTTTTGAAAAATTCCAAGTATGCTCTGTGGTTGCAGTTTTATCTAATCTTCCACATCAGAAAAGAATTTATTATTGGAAAAGAAATTGTGGAATTGTAAAAGGCATATTTCAGAAAAGGTCTGGCTAAGGAAAGACTTGGTTTTTAAGGACGCTTAGCGCCACCTCTCTTTCCTGGGAACTTTCCTAGTGTTCTAATTACAAAACTATAATCTCCAATCCAGTAACCTGGTACTTCACAAATTTTCCCTTACATCCAAAATGCCTCCAAGAAGACAAAATGAAGCAACTCTCTGAGAAATTCAAATGGAACAAATGAGGAGACAAATCCAACAGCTACAGGAAACGGTAAACGCACAACAAGCTCTGTTAGAAGCACATCACATGCGATCAGACAATGATGAATCCAGTAGTGATGCATCATCATTTAGAAGCCATCGTCCGCAAAGACAACCTTTTAGACGTGACGACATCAAGGTAGAGATTCCAGATTTTGAAGGGAAACTTCAACCAGATGAGTTCGTTGATTGGCTTCAAACTGTTGAGCGAGTATTTGAATACAAGGAGATACCAGAAGAAAAGAAAGTGAAGATCATTGCTGTGAAGTTAAAGAAGCACACTTCCATTTGGTGGGAGAATCTTAAAAAGAAGCGTGAACGAGAAGGAAAAAGCAAGATCAAGACATGGGAGAAATTGCGTCGAGAACTAACTCGAAAGTTCTTGCCTTCTCATTACTATCAAGATAATTTCATTCAACTGCAGAATCTTCGACAGAAGAACTTGTCTGTAGAAGAATACACCAGAGAATTTGAGAAGTTGATGATGAAGTGCGACATCCACGAGAGGGAGGAGCAAACAATAGCTTGTTATCTAGGAGGACTAAACACTGACATTGCTCATCCAGTTCAACTCCAACAATATTGGTCTTTAGATGATGTTATTCATCTAGCCATCCGAGTAGAGAAATAAGTACCTAAAAAGTCTTCTTACAAAGCTTTTTCCTCCACGGAAAATCCTTCCTCTACCCACCAAGCACCTACAGATCAATCTAGCACTTCAAGAAAACCTCCTTTTAAACCCACCAAAGAAAACCTTTCGAAAGCTCCCAAATGCTTCAAGTGTCAAGGTTTTGGGCATATAGCCTCGAACTGTCCAACTCGGAGAACCATAACCATCATCAAAGGAGAAGCTTATGAAGTGCCTGAAGAAGAAGAAACCCCAGAAGAACCTGAAGAGGAGATCAAGCCTGTATATGATGAAGAATATGTTCCTGCAGACCATGGAGTGTCATTAGTAATCAGACGAAGCCTACATACAGCACTAGCAAAAGAAAAACCATGGCTAAGACATAATATCTTCTATACTCGTTGCACTTCACAAGGAAAGGTTTGTGATGTTATCATTGATAGTGGAAGCTGTGAAAATGTAGTGTCCAACTATATGGTGGAGAAATTGAAAATGCCAACACAAAACCATCCCCATCCATACAATTTACAGTGGCTCAACAAAGGTAGTGAAGTGAAGGTTTCTCAACATTGTCTTGTGACCTTTTCCTTCGGTCAAAAGTACCAAGATCAAGCATGGTGTGATGTTATTCCTATGGATGCATGTCACCTTCTCCTTGGAAGACCTTGGCAATATGATCGTCGTGCCTTGTATGACGGTTATACCAACACTTACTCCTTCATCAAGGATGGAGTCAAAGTCAAGTTAACTCCTCTACCACCAAGTAAAGTTAATGAAAGCAAGAAGGAATCAAGACCACTGATGACCTTGGTAACGAAAGAACAATTCAAGGTAACAGCAGAGGAAGCCCAGAACATGAGATTTGTTCTACTATTTGAATCAAATGAAGAAGCCGTTCTTCTAGTAGAAATTGAACACATGCTAGCTGAATTCCCTGATGTTGTGCCTAAAGAAATTCTGCATGGACTACCACCAATGCGAGACATCCAACATGCCATTGACTTTATTCCTGGAGCAGTCATTCCCAACAAACCAGCTTATAGAATGAATCCTCAGGAGCATGCTGAAATTCAACGTCAAGTTGAAGAACTTCTGAAGAAAGGGTTGATACGAGAAAGCGTTAGCCCTTGTGCTGTTCCTGCAATTTTAGTACCCAAGAAGGACGGTAGTTGGAGAATGTGTGTTGATAGTCGAGCTGTTAACAAGATTACCATCAAGTATCAATTTCCAATACCAAGACTTGATGATCTGCTAGATCAGCTGCATGGTGCCGATATCTTTTCCAAAATTGACCTTCGTAGCAAATATCATCAGATCAGGATCAAGCCAGGAGATGAATGGAAGTCTGCTTTCAAAACCAGAGATGGTCTATATGAATGGACTGTGATGCCCTTTGGTTTATCCAATGCCTCGAGTACATTCATGCGCCTGATGAATCAAGTACTTCGACCGTTCATTGGAAAATTTGTAGTTGTCTACTTTGATGACATTTTGATCTATAGCAAAGGCAAAAAGGAGCATTTAGAGCACCTTCAACAAGTGCTACAAACATTACGTGAACAAAGACTCTATGCCAATCTACAGAAATGTTCTTTTTTAACCAATGAAGTGACTTTTCTAGGTTACATCATCACTGCTGAAGGCATTCGAGTTGACCCAAGCAAGATCGAAGCCATCAACAGTTGGCCAATCCCGAAGTCAATCCATGATGTGAGGAGTTTCCATGGATTAGCTTCATTTTATAGAGGGTTTATAAAAAGTTTTAGCTCCGTTGCTGCCCCACTAACAGATTGCATAAAAGGAGACAAGTTCCAATGGACAGAGCAAGCGCAGAAAAGTTTTGAGGAGTTGAAGAAATGTTTAACTGAAGCACCTGTGTTAGCCCTTCCGAACTTTGATCAAGTGTTTGAAGTCAGTTGTGACGCTTCCAACACTGGAATTGGTGCTGTCTTAGGCTAAGAAGGCCATCCTATAACCTTCTTCAGTGAAAAGCTCAACAATGGTAAACTCAAGTACTTCACTTATGACAAGGAGTTATATGCCATTGTCCGTGCCCTGCAACATTGGAGTCATTATCTGCTGTACAAAGAATTTATTCTCTATTCTGATCATGAAGCCCTCAAGCATTTGAATTCTCAACAGAAGATCAATCGGAGACATGCTACTTGGAGTGAATTCCTACAGCCTTATCCATTCTTACTTAAACATAAGGCAGGAGTTCAAAATGCTGTTGCAGATGCTCTCAGCAGACGTCACACACTACTATCTACTCTCCAAATAAAGGTAGTTGGCTTTGAGACTATCATGGAGCTATACCAGGATGATCCTAATTTCCAAAAGTTTTGGAACCTAACAGAATCACAATCCTTCCAAGACTACTACCGGCATGAAGGATTTTTGTTCAAAAGGAAGGCTTTGTGCATTCCTCAGTACTCACTACAGGAATCCATTATCTGGGAAGCCCACGATGGAGGATTAACAGGACATTTTGGAAGAGATAAAACTGTGGCTTTAGTAAAAGAAAGTTTCTATTGGCCAAGGCTTGAAAGAGATGTCAATAGACATATTCAACGATGTAGAATCTGCCACTTGGCAAAGGCCAAAAGTCAAAATACGGGGTTATATATCCCACTTCCCATTCCAGAAGCACCTTGGGAAGATGTTAGCATGGACTTTGTCCTTGGACTACCTCGAACTTAGCGACAGAAGGATTCCATAATGGTTGTTGTGGACAGATTTTTAAAGATGACCCACTTTATTCCATTTCAGAAGACCAATGATGATGTTCAAGTTGTTGACTTGTATTTCAAAGAAATTGTGCGTCTTCATGGAATTCCTAAAACCATCACTTCCGATCGAGATGTGAAATTCTTAAGCCACTTTTGGAGAACTTTATGGAAGAAGATGGGTACCAAGCTCCAGTTCAGTAGTGCCAGTCATCCACAAACAGATGGGCAAACAGAAGCAGTCAATCGACTTTTGGGAAATCTACTTCGAAGTTTTGTGGGTAAAAATTTAAAACAATGGGATATCATTCTGGCCCAAGTTGAATTGTATTCTGGCCCAAGTTGAATTCGCTTACAACAATTCAACTAATCAAGCCACTGAAAAATGTCCATGTGAAGTAGTCTATGGCACTCGTCCACATAGTCCGCTAGATTTGACACCCTCGTCCGACAAGCAACAATATAGTTCAGATGCAGATAGCCGAGCAAAAGAAATCAAAAAGTTCCATGAGCAAGTCCGAGAGTGGATCAACAAACAAAATTCAAGGTATAAAGTTTAGTGTGAAAAGCATCGAAAGCGACAAATTTTTAAAGTTGGAGATTTGGTATGGATACATCTACGAAAGGAACGATTTCCAAATCAATCAAATGCTAAGTTGTCCCCTAGAGCTGATGGACCATTCAAAGTCGTGCAGAAAATCAATGACAATACTTACAAAGTCAAACTACCAGGAACATATGGTGTCTCTGCAACTTTTAATGTCGCTGATCTTTCACCATATTTTGATGATGAGGAATAACTAAACTCGAGGGCGAGTTCTCTCCAACCCGTGGAGTATGACAGAGGACAAACCTCTGCCACTTGAGACCATGCATGCACCACCACCAACCATCCATGTGAAGAGTCCATTTTTTTGACTATTTTTGCACGTTGTTTGAATTTTGTTGTTTTACTTCATTGCATCCTTATCATTCCAGCTTGCATTCTTATCATCTTTGGTTCCTAAAATCACTATAAATAGGGCCAAATGCTTCATGTATTAGCATTCTTGAGTTAAAGAATAAATTGAGAGTTTGAGTTTGTGAGAATTTTCTCTCTTGTTTCTGAGCCACTTCTTGTCTTACATTTTACTTGTCCAGCTTGTGCATTTGCATTCTCAGCAATCACTGCATTTCCACCTCCATTCTCATTCGCACCACCATTCCCAGGAGCCACTACATTTCCACAATTGTCGAATTCTCTCCACCATCCTCATCCCCAGACTCTTGTTCGTTGAAACCAAATCAAAATAGCAATAGCAATAGCGGTCTGGGTCAACGTTCTCCACAACAGCTGCAGGACCAGTGTCAATGTACAAATAATGAACAATGATATCCACTTTTCTCTCCACTTTCCCTGGTATCGACACCTTGTTTTGGTAGCCTGCAAATGAAGAACCCATTAGTTGCAGAAGACAGTAAAAGAAGATAAGAACTTTTTGGCGTTCAGGGTTTGAATACATGCGAAAATGACTAATGAGAACGATTTACGGTCTAATTAATCAATGCATAATACAGCCTAAACCCAATATGTTACAGAAATCGAGCAGCAGCGAGTGGACCCTTTAGGTTGGCCATAGCAACAACGACAATGCCAGTGAGAGAGACACGTTGTCGTCGCGTGAGCAGATGGGCCTAACGAGCTCCTTCAACGACAATGACCACGTCGTCGCGACAGAGAGAGAAGACACAGCGTGAGAGAGGGGAGTCGTTTAGTCATTTAATGGGAAGTCAATATCATATATAGAGAACCGATGGAAAAATACTCCAGCGTGCTCTAGATTCCTATTATTTGGTTGTTAATATTGGTTTTGAAATTTGTGTACCAGGTTACAATTTTTTTTTTTTTTTTGGAAAAAAGAATAACACTGTTGTGATTGGATGGCCTTGTATAAATTAAAAAACATACCTTTTTCTTTATTAGGTAAATAAATTTCTGAATTAGAATAGATTTTCAGTCAACTTTATATCGGAGGGGAGGGGAGGGGGAAGGGGAGGGGGAGGGCGACGGTGTGGCGAGAGACGCCACGGTCCCTCCCAAATTTTATATATATATATATTATAATTCCTTTAAAAAATTTTGTCATCTATATACATAGTATGCATAATAAATAATAAAAGTTTTTTAATATAGTAGCACATATGATATAAAAGTATGAAACATATAAATATTTCTAGAATATATTTTTTAAGATTTTTCTTTTATTAACTCATTTTATTCACTTAGTGGAGTTTCTACTTACTAGTTAATTATTTATGATCAATGCTCTATTTTGATGTTAAATAATATATTAATACTCATATTTTTTTTATGTTGAACCTAAGATATGTTTAAGAAGAAAATTATTGACTCTTTTGTTAAGAGAAAAGAGAGAATAAATGATGAAATAAACCATAATTTACAATTTGTATAAAAAATATTATATAATGACTCATTTTATACTTTCTATATATTTTATTTTATATTAACTAATTTGACCTCGTCCTCCAAAATTCTTGACTTTGCCACTGTTTATATTTTTAAAATTTTACTCCACATATTTCAATTTGCACAAATACATACAGGTCATGTTTATATTTTTAAAATTTTACTCCACATAAGGTCATGTTTGATTTGAGTTTTTAGTTTTTCAGAATTTATGAAGGAAAAACTAAAAATTCTGAAAATCGAAATTTGTAGTTTTCAGAATTTGTAGTTTTTCCTTTATAAATTCTGAAAAATTGAAAATGAAATTTAAACTTAAGAGGCCCTAAGTAATACATTTGAAGACCAGACCAATTTCCATTTTCTAACCTAGATCTTTTAATTTTCTTACTCGCTAAGATGGACATTCTCATCTCCGTATTGCTCTGCAGCTTGAGAGCTGGAAAAGATAAAACAACAAAGCAAGCAAATTGGTGATAACTTTTTTCGGAAAATACAGAGATAAATAATTTGAAATGATTGTAAATCATAACAGTTAAAACAAAAAGCTATTTGTGTTTTTTTCTTTTTTGGGTATAGTGGCTGTGAAGCATTATTTTATAACAAATGATTATTTAACATTACTATTTATGAAATAATTATTTACCATTAGTCTATTGCTATTGACAATCATTTCAAATTACCTATTCCTTATTTTTACGAAAAAATTACCTAGATTTAGGGTTTAAGGTTTGGTACGGCTGATTTGTTTTATTTGATAATCATAAATACTTATTCTTTTGGAGCTTGTCTTCGTTGCTTTTAATGTGCGGATAGTAAGCACCAAACAACAAATCAGCCTTACAAGATGGGTATAATGCTGTTTCTTAACCCCAATTCTGTCCATATGACAATTTTACGATTCACTTTGTTATATAAAGGCAGATTGCATCACTGACAGATGAGCCTGTAGAGACAGACATGCATGCCAGATAACAAACTAGGCTTACAACAACCAAGCCTAGTTTTCTTTCCCTAGAAAAGGTTGGCAACAAGGATCAAAGAATTCCACCACTAGTTCGTCCAGAATTGTGACATTGACCAGACCATAAATAGTTACATTGATAGGTTACATGCTTTCTACATTCACCACTATAAGCATATGTATAATGCTTGTCGATGCATTCTGTTGAGTGTGAGAGCAGAGAGTTTATGACACTCACAACAGAAGAGAAGAATGTATCTATTATTATATCTACATTAATATATACAAATGGATTGCATGAAATATAATTTACACAAGTATGATTTGTACTTTTTACCAGAAAAATACACTAGACAATACAACGCGATCCATGTTGACCTACAAATGGAACCTACTTACTGCTCACTCTCCTTATCTTCACCCTTTTCTGTCTGCAAATCAAATCCAAACCCAGCACTATCTTCATACGAGTTTGGATCCAAATGACCAACATGAGAATCATTTATTTGTGCAGTCTTTGTCTTCACCGTAGAAGCAGCCAAGCCATCCTTTGAACCATCATCAATTCTCTGTTTTTTGAGTGGAGATACCCCATCTGCAATGGCATCACTAGATCCAGAAGGCTCAGACTGAGGATGATTTTGCTTATCATGAGACAATGACGGTGTTTCCGAAGTTGTCAGATTACTACCTAATTTCTGCTGTTCCTCTATGATCTTCTGCAAGTATTTACCCTGTGCTTCAATTCTCATTTGTAACTGCTTTTGCACCTGGATACCATTTAAGCAAACAAAAAGCTTTATCATAACCAGAGATGCTTACAACCGGTGGAGGGCAAAATATAAGCACAACACGAGGAATAAAATGCAGCATTCCTCTGATTGCACCCTGGTCCGGTGCCTAGATATCTAATTTTTCTTGTTCATCAGAAGTCGAATATAGTGGGCTTTATCCAGCCAGCAAAAGATGCAGGGCTCACAGCACACGAACAGAACATAGTTGGTATATTTCAAAGAATTGCACAGATTTTAAAGGCCAAATAATTAAGCACTGCCTTTCTGTTTTTCCCCACTGTAGATGCATTATCTACAATAAATTAGGTAAATGCAGAAAACAACTGAAAAAGTTAAACCATTAATGTACAACTTGACTTATCCCTTCAAGTTACTACAGAAACATTTGAAGTTTTTATTGTAAATTTAACCTTAACCAATCACTTAGATCATCCACATGCATGCTCGCTTTTTTAAGACACACGCCACATGATCATATTTCCATTTATTACAAACTGATAATTATTCAAGCAGTACAGCGATAACAAAACATAGATTAGTCGTCTGCAGTCAAAGTTTTTAAGGAAATAATTAAACAAACCAATGGTTGAAGTAGAATGTTAGTGGCCGAATTCCTGAAGGGATAGAAGTGTACAAAAGAAAGAGAGATAGGGGCATTAAGGAAATGATGTATCAGGGAAGATTGGTGAATCAAGTGGGCCACACCTGACTTAACTAACTTTCTGTGTGAGTGAGGCCATGTGGCAGTGTGTGTACAAGTGTGGCTCTGTTGAGAGGAAGGGAATATTTGTTTACGAGGGGGAGAGAAGGTAGGCAGACTTTGGGTTTGAGCATAGGAGAGTCTGAGCTCCTACAGTGCTCAGGACCTTCCTCTATACTGCATTTCATCTCTTCAGTTTCTCCTCAACACACATACTGCTTCATTCATTTTCTTTCTATCACAGAATGTCCACACAGATGAAATCAGAATTACTGTGAAGCAAAAGTTGTAAAAGCTTTCAGATATATAGTCTGAACTCTAAAACGGAACAGGAATTATTTGTGCAAAGCTGCTAGCAGTAGGGAGTTACAGGAACTATGGCATTTTTTTCTTCAGCTATTTTTTAACTAAATCTGTTATTTTCTGGCTTCCTTCCATATTTTCAATTCAGAATATACCACAGTCTTCTTTTTATGTTGGGAAGGGGGAGGTTTTTTTTTTTTTTTTGGCTATATTGTGTTCTCTTCCACCAAGGGAAACAAAGTATGGCCAGGTACCAAACCTCAAGCTGTTCATGAAGACGTCTCTGAACCTCCATCTGCATTCTTAGAGCATCATTGATTTGCAATCCCCTGAAGACCATTTCATAATATGTTAGAAGCAGAGCAAAAAGAAGAAAAATGAACGAGTTATAACTTATAATTAACTTTTGAATACAGCTAAAATACCCACGGGGAAGAATCCATGGCATAAACACTGTCTCCAGGTATCCTTTTCTCATCTTTGGAGTCTGAAAGTCAAGATAAAAATTCCCTCAGATTCAATTTAAATTGTGAAATCAAAATAAGATGGTAATTCTTGATAATCATTCTTTTTTGGGGAAGAAGGGGGAAGAGGGGAAAAAAAAAAAAAAAGGCACCTTTACCATCAGCTGACGATTCAGGCAAGTACTTTGCAAGGCGATATTTCTGATCAGAAGATATTAGAGAGGGATTACAATCAATATCAAATCAGTAAATAAACTGACATTTTGTGCGCTTTTACCTAAATCATTGGACCAAAAGACAATACCTGCAAATGGCTTTTAACGTGATAAATAGTAAGTCCAGGTACACCCATCACTCTTAGAACACCTTTAGGTGTTGCTCCTGTCATGTAATTGGAGGGGGGAAAAAGTGTGTTCCAGGAAATTAGCTAAACTTTTGCAGACCATCAACCCAAAGAAGTAAAAGCCAACACCAAAAGGGAAAAGGAAAATAGAATAGTAGTACTTTTAAGCTGCAAATCTACACTACATCAACGAAAAAAAAATCACCCACTCAATTGGCTTCCTAACAAATAAGTAGTGCCTACATGGCTGGCAAGCACATATAATGAAGCTAGCAATTTGAAATAATAATCTCTGCTACAAAACAATTGATTCACTAGTAGGAAGAAACAACACAAATTATTCCAATACAACTTACATGGCTAGTTTTTCTTTCATACAAGAATTTGTATCCTATCCGATTATTTTATTTTCTATTAAAACTAAAATTGGGCCTTGGGAAACCAAATTCTGGAAATCATCAAAATAAGCCATAGGTGAACTAAGTACTAGGCAAAATGAAACTTCTGAGTTACATATGATTAAAAGAAAGAATAATAATATATATTCCTAGTTGCTAAACAAAAAAAAAAATATATTCAACATTTTCCTTGTTTAATAATTAGGAGGGTGATTAAGAGAGAGTGTTTTAGGAGGATAAGCAAAACTCATGAAAGTAAAGCTACTTAACACATGAGCTTTACTACACAGTTTACACTTTTTTTTCCCCCACAAGGAAAGCCATTTATATAAAAGAAAACTGAAACAAGTAACTGTTACATAGTTGATGGAGTTTCCAATTGAAAGGGAATGTGCATATTTAATTGTTAAATTGAATTCAATCAATGCAGTCCAACTTTGTATTGTCTATTAGTGTGCAACTCAACGCAAATCCTTGAGACACAAGTAACAATGTAAGCAATACCTGAAAAAGCTATAAGAATAACGGTGCGTTGGGATAACAGGACTTTTTTTAACTTCTCAATAGTCAAAAGTCACTCTGTACCCATTTGGACCTAATTGGCTATAAAACTTATCAATTGCCAAAAAGTGTCCCACAAAACTTCCTAGAAACAAGCACTACACACTAAAACAAACGCTTTTGTTTATCTATTACTCAACATCCAAACATAAAATAACCTATCCATAACTTACTTTTCATATAAGTCCTTTTTAAGAAGTTCAATACGGTTTAAATTAAGCTGTTTATATAAACAGAGCCTAAATTGATCATATCTTCCTTTTTTTTTCTTTTTCTTTTTTTTTTTCCAAAGAAAAAAGGCTTCATATGGTAAAATAAGTGATGCTTACCAACATAAAAGACAAGCAATTCCCCAGAAAAGCATTCATTTTCCAACATGTTTTTCAAAGACCATGATAAATAACTAAAAAATTACAAAGAAAAAGACCTTTTTTCCCCCCAGAGGAAATGTGATAATCTAAATAATGAAAAGAAATACCCACTATCTGGTCCACCAAGTTGCGTGATGGCATCCACAAAACGGTCATGAAGATCAGATGTCCATCGCAGACGCTGTTTCCCACTTCCCCCAGCTGCCGGTGCCGCATTTTTCACCGCAGATCCATCTAAAACCCCAACATTTGCAACTTGTTCACCACCACCACCACCTCCACCTCCTTGAGGTTTATGCGGCACCATAGTTGCTGACGAAAACTTCTTCGTGTGATACATAGTTAACGTCACTACAACTTACAAAGAAAAGAACGTAAAAAATAATTACAAAAATTTCAATTTGTGCTGAATTTTACATGAAGAACAAAAATAAAACTATCAAATCCGACCCAACCAATTGCTAAAACAAAATTCAAACGCTCTTCAGTTAACTAAAGTCCTCGAATTCGTTACAACAAAGCAAAATCTCTCGTTCAATTTACTAGCACCGGGAGTCTAAACTTTGCACCGTTTCACAACACAATAATAATAATAATAATAATAATAATAGAAATCTAACAACACAAGAAGATTTTTACCTAACAGAGACTTAAAATTGTGGAAGCGACTCTGAACGCGGAGATCGGAGAGCGTTTGACGAGGAGAGATTCAAGCCAACCGATAAAAAAGCGTTGGAAGGGTTCGGGGAACTCATTCCTCGACGCGAACTCGGACCATCAGGAATCCAACGACGGCGAATTGAAACTGGCGGAGGAGGAAGCAGAAGGAGCTGCCGAAAGTGACAAGAGCTGCGTTTGTCGATTTTTTTTTGCCGGGAATCCGAGGGGGAAAATGGAAATTTCCTCGGCAAAAGTTGGGGGTTGGTACCTTCTTGTGTGTGGGTGTGAACGCAACGCAGAGTTTTCTTTTGTTTTTGTCGTTCGGGAAATGATTGGAGTTTAGAGAGAGAGAAGTTGAGGAAACCTCAGCGTTGAACAGACGGCGGCGTTTTAAAAGGACGTTGTCGTTAGCTGAGGTTTGTGGTTCCCACGCGTGTGGCACGTGCGTGAGTGCTCTATCTGTATTTTCATTGGGAGAAATGTTAACTCTCATGTCCAGGTATTCTGTGAGACATCGTATTCACTTATATTTTATTTATTATTAAATAATTTATAAATTTAAATGAAATTTATGTGAAATCAGGTATGAATTGATATACTCTTTAATATTTTGTAAATCCAAATAACACAACTAATTGGATAGTAGTTTCTCTTCCATATTCGTTTCTCACCGTCATAGATGTCTACATGAGCGCATGCTATTGTGCACCGCCTCAGTTTAGGTTTACTGTGCAATGTCGTTTTAGCCCGGTTGTAAAATGTGGCTAATACAATTCAAAAATGTGGTTACTTGAATTTTGATTACAGCAAACAAAAAGAGGTAGCATGCGCCCCGTCTGCCCATAGCTTAGCTAGCTACGACGTATTGGTTGTCAAAGGCATGGAGGTGGTGATTCATTGGATGACAATGGCAGAAGCGACCTTGTCAAGAGTCTTCCTTCAACCCAAATTAAAAAATTCACTGCAAACCTTTGTTTTTATTATCTAATCCAATCACCACATTATTATCTAATTTTCAAACCATATATTATTTATATAATTATTTTTTAATTTTCCATATTTATACATATAAATTTATATATAGAAATATAAAGAGATACGCTAATTAATGTGTTCCATTTTTTGAACAGGTTCTATAGTTTGTTCGCAACCCCCCTAGATGTCGAAGTCGTCCTTAAGGTGATCTAGTAGTTCCTATAATGATGGGAGTAGCTCATGGATTTTCTTTCTTTTGTCACATTTCACTTGAAGGGTTGAAGGGAGTTATAGTGTATCAAGTTGTTTACAGTGGCCAACTTGATCATAAGTGGCAACAGGGGTTTATAAAAAATAATAACAGGCCTAGGCCCATTATACAACCTATCAAGCTTGCTAGGAATTATATTGTTTAATACCTGTAAAATATCAAAAGTGAGAGTTGAAACCTGTACCTTCAATGTATATACCACCAATTAATTCAAGAGGGTTAATCTTGTAATCTTACTAGTTTTCAAGTAGAGAGTTTGTGAGAAGTGACTTCTGTATTATCGAGGATACTAACCATGAAGACCATCCACATTGGTCATGAGCTCGTGATGGCGAAATATTGTTAAACTCAGTGCCTAATACACCTCGGCCATTAATCATGATAAATGATTTCTTATGCTCTATTATTTTGAATCTTTTATTGTGTCATTTTGGACGGAATAATTTTGACATAATTTAGAATTGATTGTTATTTATATTAAATTTAATTTTGTGGTATTTCATATTAATTCTAACCAACATTATTTACTACCAATTCAAACATACTAAGATACCAGAGATAGTACGGATTTAATTATAAATTTTTGTAATTATATATTTCTAATTATAATATTTGCAAGAAAATTGTGATAATAATTATAAGTTGGATATAAAATAATAATAGAGTCTTTTTAAATTATTCCATACAATGACATTAAGGCATTCATGAAAAAACTTTATATATTTCTAATATATTGAGGTAGATTAAAAGAGTTATATATTTAATAGTTAATATATAGTTGTTTCCTATTCTCAAGTCTAATTCAATAGTCAATGTATCATATTGTGTTAGTTAAAAAACCGATATAATTGATAACCAAAAGAGCACATATAATTGATTTCCCTTTGATTAATAATTGTTTACTCATTTTTATATTCTGACAATTATTCTCTTAATATTTAGACTAAACCCACTTAAAATCATACATACAATATATAACTCATGCAAGTCATTTCATCTCAATAATACATTCAGATTTTAATTATTATAACTAAATAATATATCTTAATATAAAAATTCATTCATTTTATTTATTAAGAAATCAAAATTTAACTATTAATATAAAAACAATATATTGAAATATATTTTTGGTCCCAATAAATATTTAGTCTACTATTTTTTTTTGTTTGGATTTTGGCTACTTTTTTTAATATTTTATTTTTGGTCCTTAATTATACTATATATTTTGTGCCTATTTAAGGGAGTGTTAAACGTGAAGCTTCCAAAACATTATGTTCTTTTAGTATTTGAAATAAAAATTGTAGAGATGGAAACTTTGGATTAGATTTTTGTATTTTTTCCGAATGAACTACATACAGTAGCCTAAATGATTTATCTATTATAAGTGTGTATGAAAAGTTAGCTTAATAGAAGACTAAAAAAAATGAAATTGAAGGAATATTTTAGAAAATACACACAGTGTAAATTAATATAATTTATGAAACTTATTTCAGAAACAAAAAGTACAAAATAAAACAAAATAAAGTTTCTATAGTATTTTTTATTTCCTCAATAAAAAAGTTGTTTTAAATTATATAAATAGACATTTCATACATGCATTAATATACAATAATTATAAATTATATAGAATACAAATATGATATAGTAAAAATTATATTTAAAGTAGTTCTTATATATATATATATATATATATATATATATATATATGTATTATTTTTATGATTTGTTAATGTATATAAAGAAATATATTATTAAATTTATTATATCGTTTTAAGACATTTTTTGCAAGATATAAAAACCAATTGCAATTATGTCGTTCTTAAAAAAAAAATTGAATCTATAAATTAGGGTTTGTTGCAACCTTATTATTTTATTCGTAACCTTTTTACGATACATCGTGTACTTAATATTAATAACAATATAAACTTAAAATATTTCACTAATTTTGTTATAATGAAGCAAGTTAAGTTTGAAGGAAAGGATATCAGATAGCATTATCATAATTAGCTTAATTTAAAAATGATTTATAAAAAATCTAACAATAATAACAAAAGTAATTTTAATTTAAGTGAAAATTTGAAATAGCGGAAATAATTTTTTAGTTCTATGATCTTATTAAAAGGTAAATAGTAAAATGAAATATTAATAGATAAAAAATAATATATGTAAAATACTCAGTAATTAAAATGAATTAAAAATAGTTTTAATTTAACAAATTAAAAATTTAAATTCTATATCTATATCCACATAATATATAAGATTAATTATTTTATTTTATCAACTATTGAAACAGCTTAATAAATAATAATAGCCAATTTATTACTAAATTGGGAGCCCATACACTTCTAAAGTTTTAAAGTTGGTAACCCAAAGAACTTTTGGATTATGAAGATATTATTTCTTAACATAAAGCCATTTAAAATGTTTTGATGGTTACACATTGAAAGAAAATTAAACTCTTCTTTAAATTTGATTATTGTAAGATTATTGTGCAACCTTTCAGTTTCAAAATAAATGATTTTAAATTATAAATTATAGATTTCCAAATATGTTATAATAATTAAAATTACTTATAGTGTTTATGGTTTAATTGGAAAAGAAATTCCAAAGCATAGTAGTGTTATTAAGGCAAACAGCTTTTTTCTTATTTTAAATTTTAAAAAAAAACTACAAACCATCATTTAAATTAAAAATAAAAATAAATATCATACATAAAAATATTTTGAAGGAAAAGTTACGACTAAATAGTTGTTGGTGTATATATGAATGTCATTTCATAAATTGCAATGGCTAATAATAATTTTTAGCTTCAAGAAAAATGCTAAAAATTAATAAATTCTATTACAACTCATTCACTTATACAATAATTTAATAATTTCATAAAATGAAAGGTTTAGTGCAAACATGATTTCTAATTTCTTTCTTTTCCTTTAAGCCTGTTGTGTAATGGTGGTGTTTGGCGTATTGTGGGTGTGATTCGATTATTCAATTTACCTTTCCTGAGAGTAAATAAATATGAGTATATTATTTGATGGGTTCTCGAGGATTGATCTTGTGTATCTTTATTGTAGAGCAAAAGACAAAAATCTAGAATTATGCTAATTAATCACCAAATCGTAATGCCTGTAACCCAAAAACTAACCATAGCTATAATTCTACTTCGGAGTAGAGTAACAGAAAGTTATAGGTGAAATAATGTTCTATTTCAAGGACATTTGGGCCTCCGGGCTTGACCTTCTAGTTGTTGTAGCATGGGCACACAATCTTGTTCTCGTAGGTGATAGAAGAAGGGCACTTGGCATGGCTTTTAATACTGTGTCTTACGACATCTTCTCAAGCACTCAGATGGGCACTCTAATAACAGTTAGATTTCATAAATGAAAACCAATTAGATTACTTTATCATTAGCTCTAACAACTTTAATTTCAAGATCCATGAAGAACAATTTACATTACAACTTTGTGTGTTGGAGTAAGATTAATTAGTTACCAACTTAACCATAGGAAAAGGAACTTACTGTCTACGTGATATACTAAGCAGCAGCAGCATCTACCATCGCCTGCAAAATAGAAAGTGGAAGGCTTAAAAGCATTGTTTTTCTTCAGTGCATTAATACTTCACAATGGTTCATACATACATGTTTGGAGGAGGGGATTGAACTGGGTGGTGATCATGGAAATGCTAAGGAGTGCCAAAAACATAACATGGACAATCTTAGCTATCTTTGCTTTTGGTTTTCTTCAAATGCAAAAGTTTGTGATTCATAAAATTATATTGGCTATAAATAGATGCAGTTGGAATACCAAAAAGAGAAAATAAATAGATGCAATAATTGGAGTTTTGGATTGTGTAATGTATCATATACATAAAAGAAAAGGAATAGACATTGATGCGTCCTCCAATGCATATTTTGCCATCTAATCATGGCTCTGTCTCATTAGTACATAAAAGGGAAGTTACAAAATTTGAGAAGAAAACTTAATTAGAATTGATCACAATTAAGTAGAAGAATTAATAGGTGAGAAATATTATGTTATTTGCTACGAAGCAATCCAAAAGTTTTAATTGTATAAACCATTTAATTTTTTCTATATAGAATAGATGATATTCATATTATGTAATCTAATATTAATGCAACAAATGCTTTTTCAGTGAAGTTTACATACATATATATATATAGATTTGGTTGGGGAAAAATAAGATAAATTTTTATGGATTAGCTTCCTCACACCAAATAATTTCTACAGCTCCCCAAAAAACCAACACACCTACGGAAATATTTCTTGATGCACACGCACTGTACAGGTGTACATCTAAGGGTCTGTTTGTGAGATGGATTTAGAGAGGAAAGGAAAGGGAGGGGAAGGCATTGGAGGATTAATCTTTGTTTGGGAGTTTTTATATTGATGGAGGGGGGAGTTTGAGGGAGTTTTAAAGCCCTCCTAAATCCTTTGCAGCCCTTGATTTCCAGTTCCCCCGATTTGGGGTATTTTCAGTGGGATATAGAATGAAATTACCTTCTTACCCTTACTCATATTTTCAATTTCCAAATTAGCCAAAATCACACCTCATCAAATTCGCCACTCTCTTATCTCTTGCATCTGAGTCCAAAGAACCCTAATCACAATGGTCATCCATCACCGCTCGCATCGCCGCCTGTAGTGCCGCTCACCGCCGCCCGCGTCCCCGCTTGCCACTGTCTGATTCGGCACCGACAGTTGTTGTCCATTTCGCAGCCATCGCCATTCGCAGCTTCACTTGCCCGAGCAGTGACTACTATTCGTGACTTCGTCTACTTGAGCAGCCACCGCTGTTAGTTGCGCCGCCATCGGCCTGAGCAGCCACCATCGCAACCAGGTCCTCTCCTTCCTCTGCAAAGGTTTCTTCATTTTCTAGCTTCTAGTTTCTAGTTTCTTTCTTCAGATCTTCTAATTCTTGTGTCACTATTTGCATTCTCTGAATCTCTGGAAAGGAGAATTGAAAAGTGTGTTTTTGTTTGATTTGGAAAACTAAAAACAAAGTTTTCACGTCCTCTCTTTGTGATGGATCTGGAATGTTTTGCAATATGGTTATGTTTCATTTGGCTGCTACAAGTGGTGTACTGAATGCACCTTAGACCCTGTATTTTGATTCATTGTAATGAATACTACAAATGATTGCTACAAGTGGTTATTTCTTTGTCTGCAAAAATGACACATTCTTGAGAGGGGGAGCTCGTTTCAGTTTTATACAACTTGCAAGTTCTGGCTTGCTAATTTAATTGCAAGTTCTTTTTTATTTCTTCTGCAACTTTATTTTTCTTGTTGAACTCATGAATCACCTGCTTTGATAGTTAAGTTTTGAAGTGTACTCGAGTTTCATTGGTCATCTTGTTTTTTCCTTACCTTTCACTTTACTATATAGTGAAGTTCATTTATTTATCAGTCCTTTTTCTCATCTGAATTCTGAGTTCATTTTCTCCATTTGTATTGCTTGTAATAGCTCTTGGAATCTTGTGCTTTTTTGCCCTTGAAAGTTGAAAATGTGGGGGTTCTGTAGTTTGTTGCCATTTGTAATAGCAAGCATATGGCTTCAAGAGCTTCTCTTTTGGAATCACAACCATGCAAGTGATTCTAAAATTCTTGTTGGTTCTATCTTACTTATAAATTATATTTTATCACTTGGTGATATGATGTCAATTTGGACTACTGTTGGTTTTAAATAGGGGAAAGCGTTTATTGCAATTAATTTTATAATATATAATACTGATGTAAATTCAATATCTTGTTTGTGACAATTGATTTGGTTAAAGATTAGGAAATTTGTGATACTCTTGTTTGTTGGTTCTCTTTGTTTGTTCGTTTGTGTATTCCAAGTTTTTTAGAATGAAGTACCAGTAATTAGAGAACAGGTTTTATAGAAATCTGCTTCTGAATCTGATTTTCTCTTGATTATCTTATTTGTTATTTGCATTAGCTTATAGCTATTACTAGTATTTGCTAATAGCTATTGTCATTTCATGATTGCTTTATGAGAAGGTTTCTTATCCTTAGTTCTCATGCTAACTTGTGTTGGGTGTTGTCATTTATTCTTTCTTTGTGGAACTTGGAATCACTTGTGAGAATTTATGACAATTTTTTTGCTGTCAACTTTGCATTTATAGCAATATTACTGTTTATCCCTGTTATTTTTTTTTCCAGTGTTGTTTCTTTCCCTGCTCTTTTTGGTACAATTTGAAAAATTTCTTATTAATACTGTGGATGAAAGGTAGCTTAAAAAAGGTTGTGATCTAGCCAAAATATCTTTTAATTTGTTCTTAGGTTTCATTAGATCAATGTTTTTCATGTAATTAGCTGGATGATGCATTGAAAAGGTCAATTCTTGGACATGCTAGAATGGTAGAACACTATGCTGACCTCCAAGAGAAATATAATGATTTGGTTGCAAAGCACAATGCTATAATGGAAGGCATAGCAGAGGTGAAGAAGGCTACAACAAAGGCTGGAAAAAAGGGTCATGCCGCTTTGCCAAATCTCTTGCTGCTGAGCTTTCTGCATTGAGGGTGGAGAGAGAAAGGGAAGCAAAATTCTTGGAAAAGGAGAACATGAGTCTCAAGATTCAACTTAAAGACATTGCAGAAGTAGTTCATGCAGCTGGAGAACTCCTTGTTAGACTCAGGGAAGCCGAGCATGCAGTGTCTATTACTGAGGTGGAATTCCATCACAAACATCATATTTTTATGAGGTTACTAATTTGATGTCATATCCTTTTGCTGAAAGAACTTTGTGGAGAACACTCATATGATGACTTCCTATTTAAACAATTAACTTTAATTGGAAAAGATTCAGAATATGAATTGTTTCTTGATATATATATATATATATATATATATGTGCAGGAGAATTTTACAAAAATGCAACAAGATAATGGGAAGCTAAAGAAGTAGATGGACAGGTTGAAAAGAAAGCATAAGATGGAGTTGATTACGATGAAACAGTACCTGGCAGAGAGCAAATTACCAGAATCTGCACTCAAGCCATTGTATAGAGAGGATTCTGATGTGGTGGTACACAACAATGCAGATGATTCTGATCAGGCATGGAGAGCAGAATTTGGAGCTATCTATCAAGAGCATCATTATTAGTTTCTTCACCTCTTGGATTTGTTAGCAATTGATGAGTTTGATAAGCTTGATAAGATCCTACTCGGATCAAAAGAAGTCCTGCAGTGCAGATTCTTTGTATTCTTTTATATTCATTGATTCTTTTTTATCATTAATTTTTTTAGATTGATTTAATACTTGACATTGTTGGACTATTTTAGTTTCAATTAATAGAATTTTTTTTTCCTTGTGTATTGTTATGAAAAAATTGCCAAAATGTTAGACCGATAGCATTTGTTTTTTTTTTTTTTTTTTTCCTTTTGCAAGTTGCAATTGTATATCTAATTGATAGTTATATCTTTTTTTTTATCCCTTTTTGTAGTTTTTTTGTAAATATAAATTTATTGCATGCTATTATTATTTTTTTATGGACTTTTTGAAAATATTAATGAGAAAAGTAATTTTTAGAGATAAAAAAATAAAGAGATGTTTTTTAAAATGATCTATTATGTAGAGTAGAAAATTTGAGAGAGAAGTTTTTCAATTTTTTTCCAAAATAATTAATTATTTTAAAATAGAATAATTAAATGTATTATTAAGGGACAAAAGTGTAAAAAAAATAATAAATTTTTTACTTCTTTTTTATTAGTAGAAATATGTATTTTTAATTAAAATAATTAATTCTACAAAAATAAAACAATTAAATATTATAAAGAAGGGTAAATTTGTAAAACTAGACCAAAAATCCCCCAATTCCCTTCCCTCTGTATATCTTATACTCTCAAACAAATGGAGGATCAATGTTCTAAACTCCTTCCTTCTCTCACCTTTCCATCCCCTCCAATGTCTCTCCTTCCCTTTCCCTCCAAACTCTCAAACAAAGCCTAAAAACTTATAATAACTTAAAGGTTGGGTTCAAATAACACCAGTGTAACTCTAGCAAAGTTACACCAAATCTTCCTAGTCATTGATTTTATAAAATATCCACGGCCTAGAATCACTCACTTAAACTCTCTCATGTGCAGCCTCAACTCCTACCCCCTCCTCTCTTTCTCTCTCTCTCTCGTCCTGTTCCTTCTTCCCTAAACATCTCTTCTGACTAATCAACACTTCCAGTTACAAGAGCACTAAGAGCAAGAAATCAAAGAGGGAAACTCAGTTATATTTTCCTGTGAATCTTTGAGAAATTGCATAACCTTTTGCCTGGCAAGTGGAGGAACTCGTTGTACTTCTCTTCGACGTCGTCGGGCTTGTGCTTTGTCTGGACGAGCAGGAGGACGAGTGGGCAGCGAGTGCAGATGTCGCTACTGCGTGGGACAAAGTCACGGCCAATTAGGGCCTCCAGGATGGTAGACTTGCCGCTTCTCTGGTTGCCGACGACAGCCACCTGAGGGAGGTCGATGGTGGATTGGCTGCCTACACGTGCGAAATACTTGGGGTTCTCAATTGGATTGAACTTGCAAGTTAGCGAAAAAAATTATTTTGAGTTATCATTTTGTTCATATACTGGTA
Source organism: Dalbergia cultrata (assembly GCA_031216105.1). Lineage (NCBI taxonomy): Eukaryota > Viridiplantae > Streptophyta > Magnoliopsida > Fabales > Fabaceae > Dalbergia > Dalbergia cultrata. The sequence goes on along the minus strand of CM062353.1, from coordinate 18,314,213 downwards.
TAGCAAAAAAAATTGGTTACTGTGAGAAACATGTACTGGTATAGCGAAAAAATTGGTTACTATGAGTTGTTATTTTGTAGGTGGTCTTCCCTTTTCCTCTTGTTATTGCAGGTATTTAGTATTTTCCCCCTTTTGTTTCTAGTGTGGTACCTTTCATTGCCAAGGCTATTGTACGAGAAAATAAAATTTTGACTGGTAAATTCTTTCCATTGCCACAGTCATGTGTACTTTGAAAGTTGTGATTCCATGAAATGGATCAAAAGCAGATTGTGTACTTAATTTAACATGCCTTTTATCTATCTACTTATTTTTTGTTCTTAAATCTTACATGGAAAGGATGTGTAGTGACAAAGATGTTAAAAGCTTCTCATTTGCTGGTGTTAATGCTGAATATAGAAATGGATGAGTGCATAACCTTTTTATTATGTTAGTATGTGTCACTTTTAATGTCAGTTATCATTCATTACTAGTCTTGGTTGCAATTGATCTACAAAATGTTTGGTAGACTCAGCATACTCATCATCCCTGGAATCTCAAATTCCATCAGCTCACATTTCATTTCTCTACTCTCAAAACAAACTTGACACTACACAAACACAACCTACCTGTCTTTCCCTAATTTAATTATTTCATTTCCTAAAATTTCGCTTCCTTTGTACAACAAAAGCAGAGGAACCTGCATGCACCAGCTGGCTGGGCAACTGTACTCTAATTATGCTTTAATTTGCAGCAGACAAAGATAGATTTACCATTCAACACTCACCTTGGTGTGCTTTCTCTTCTCAATCTCTGTGTATGGAATCTCACACCCCTTAATTTGCATTATTACTCTATTCCAATTGTGTGTATGGAAATATATAAAAGCTTGTATTAAGACATAGGTAAATCTATTACTTAATTCCTCATGTGTCATATTCGATGAATCTATCACAGTATTTCATTTACTTAATTCCTAATGTGACTTACATTGCCTCATTTATCTCTCATTGTTACATCTGTTCTAAGTGTGGCCATTCATTTTTTATGTTTTCTTACCAGCACTCTTAACAACCAAGTTTGACATGAAGAGCTATTGAGATGGTTAACTTCCGATTTGAGACTTGGACAAGATGGGCATTTAATGTTTGCTCCTCTCTTCTCTGTGTGGTAGTATTTTTAATTTGTATGGATAGCTCAGTCTTGGAAGCATCTCTACCATCTTGACTATATTGACTAGATATAGCGACAAACTATTTCAAATAGCAAAAGCTGTCAAGGGGTGCTACAGTATTCAAAGCTTCTTTGAGAGACAAACTCATATACATGTAGTTCAAAGAAGTCTTTCAAATATTATGCACAATGTCATGGACAAGATAAAGAACAAATGCTGCTCACTACTAATGTTTTGACTTCTAACAGTAGCAAGGTGCTTCAAGGAAAACATGGTTGTACTTTTTGGAATAATAGGTACTCTAGAGAATTCAAGGAATACAAGTGTGTTAAGAATGCACTTGTAGATTATAGAATCAATTTAGATGAATTGTATTTGAAGTTTAAATCCCCTTTTGGGCACGGAATCCCCCTTATGTAATGAATTGTAATCAGAAAAAATGTATATGTTACACTAATTCGTTGTTCTTTCAAGAAATAATATACTAAAGTTCTTATTATACAATTGTGAAATACTTGAATCAACAAGTAGAATTTTTTATTGAGATATGTTATAGCTGATATTTGATAGAGCTGTTCATTTTTTCAAAAAGAGAAAAAATAAAATAAAACTGATATGGAAGTAAAACTACTTGAACCAAGAAACGTAAATTTTTTGCTGAGATACATATATAAGCATGCTGCAACACAACACATTTGTCCAACTGAAAAATTGGCAAGATCTACAGTATGGGAAAATATAAGAGCCTTAATAGCTTTGCAATTTCTAATCTGAAAGCACACTTGGGCATTAGTTTTACCTGTCTTCAAATCCCACTCTCCCAAATAGAAATAAAAGAGGGCATGACACAACAAAACTAATACTGAATTAAACCAACTTGTACACAATGTTGTCATACTTTTTTTATTTAGGAAGTGCACATCATTCTTAAACAAACTACCAACAACTCTCTACAGCTTCCAAGCCATGTCACTCAATTTTTCGTTCACATACATGTATTCGAGAATGTTACTGGTAATCGAAAACATTTTTCTCACACAGCAAAGATTCTCAGACATACCAAACTAAAATACTTGCAAGATATTACCTGCAATTTTACACCTATATATACATCATAAAATGAACATCATTCTTTCTAATGAGAAAAAGGGTAGTAAAAATAAGTGAACACCAGAAAAATCAGATGCCAAAATGATGAAACCAGTTTTCCAGAGAACTATTTGACTGAAAATTTGCATGCTTATAACATTATTTTAGACCTAATGATCCAAGTCATCCAAGCAGGTGCATACGAAATAAGAATCAAACTGGTGGTTTACCAAGAAAAAAAACAATAACAAAAAAAGAATAAAGCAAAACAAAACAAAACTTTATAGGTTTCTCCAGGAGACTCTAGTTGGTAGTCACTCCATTAGAAAAACACCTTGCCAATTTTCGCTTAGTGGAATTATACCATCAAGCTCCTGCAAAATTCAAACATGAATGAGTTAATACTAATGTTAATGTAAAATCTTGTATTCAAAAGAAAGAAAGTATAAAAAAGACAATTTAGTAACTTACATTCAATTGAAGTTGGATTATTAGCAGATTCTAGCTCTTTTTTTTTCTTACAACCTCTTTGGTTATGACCATGTTCTCCACAAAATTGGCAAGATTTTCTTTTAACTAGAATTCTATTTAAAGATATTTCAAGACCACTTTTGATCCTTCCAGCTTCAGTTTCTTTCATATTATCCTTCTTTCTCCCTTTCGTTTGTGACAAGTGTGGATCTTTGATATGCAATTCAGGGGCTTTTCCTTTAAGCTCATCCATCATAGTTTGATAATTTGAATCTATAGCAATGACACTCTCGCATGTATGCATTTCAGCTTCCATTTTTGCAGCTGTTACATAAGTTTCTTCTAACTTAGTAGTAACATACTTGTAAATCTTTTCAGACTTCTGAGCAAGATCTGACAACAAGCTTGCTTGATGGTCCACATGTCTACTTCGCAAAATAGATAAATCATGTTGATCTTGTAAAACTGAACCTTTTTCAAATAAATTAACCTTATTGCCACTGTTAGCTTCTTTGGTCCAATGTTGTAAAATGTAGTGACTTGGAATTTGAACAACATTTTTTGCTTGAAAAATAACCAATATATGTCAACATAATATTTCCATAAATTCATAAAGTTGACACCTACATTTGGCAACCTTAGAGTCCAAGTCCACTGTAATAAGAAATGAGTCTTGAGGATCAAAGCAACTAAATACCTTGTATGTGTATTGAGATCCATTCTTCTCTACCTTCTCCTTCATGAATTTGCTAACTTTGGCCAGCTCATCTTGAAACTTTAGAAAAATATTTCTTGTATAAACTGATGCTGCATGCTCTTCAATTTTTGACCCAATACTCAGTATTCGTGATCGATGCCTAGATTCAAAATCTTCTTTCCTTTCTTTCTCATAGCGGCTATCTTTACTGCTTTATCATATTTTACTACAAATTCTCGTAGTGTTGTTGAGGAGCTTACAAAAGAATCAAAGAAAGCATTAATACTTTCACTACTTTCTGTAGTATTCATTCCACCAAAAAATGTGCTCCTATTGAAAATAGGTATCCATGATTGTCTTATCTTATACAACCCTTGAAGCCATTCATTGTCCTTGAGATCAAACTCACTCATGATATGTTCCCAGTGTTCTTCAAAATGCTCTATGGATGATGAATCACGAATACACCTTTTCAGCTCACGTTTAAAAGCTAAATTTTTATGATATATATGAGAAAGCTTCTCCGGAAAATTTTTTCCTAATATGCCACAAGCATAAAAGGTGTCGAGTACACGGAAAAACCTTAGCTATTGCAGCTCCAATGGCTAAATCTTGGTTAGTGATGATGGACATAGGACTATTTCCATTCATTGCCTCAAGCCAAGTTTCAAACGACCAAACAAAAGTGTTCTCAGTCTCATCTTGTAACAATGCACAACCAAGTAAAATTGATTGATAGTGATGATTCAATCCAATAAATGGTGCAAAAGGCATCTGTACTTATTAGTTTTATATGTTGTATCAAATGTTACAACATCCCCAAAATTTTGATAAGCCAACCTTGATCTTGCATCAACCCCAAAAAAGTTTACCATTCTATCATCCTCATCACACTGGATAGCATAAAAAAAAATTGAATTTTCAGCTTGTTTTTTCTTACAGAAGTTGAAGATAGCTTGAGCATCCCCAACTTCTAAATCTCTTCTTTGAACATTTCTCAGATGATTCCAACAATCTCTGCTAGAAAAAGATGAGTTCACACCATTAAACATTATAGAAACCTTTCCTGAAGGTAGAGCTTCTTCATTAAACTTTTCCACAAGGTTTTTAGTCGCTGCACTCATTTTTTTATGACACCTGAGAAGGGAGAAACTTCGTGGACTAACCATAACATGATTATGACTGTTGCTAAAAGTTCTGATAATCCACTTATCTTCCTTTTTGGCTTTTGAAACAACAAGTGATGCATTAGAACCAGTTCTTGAAGTTGAGCACCTCCATTTTTTCTTTGTCATATCGTTACAGCTTTCTTCACTAGCATCGCTCTTGATTCTGCATTGTCCTTCATTAGAACACACATAAATACATGAATTTGGCTTACTTGAACGAATACGAATTGCAAAGTTAGAACTCAAGCATTTCTTGTTAAATGTAAAATAAATTTAATTAAAAAAATTTAAACAATTTGGCAGTAAACACATACAAGGAAAATTGGAATGCAGAGTATGCGCTATACCTAAATCACTATGATAAGTCGACTCAATATTTGTTGTGGCTTGAATGGGCAAAACAAATTTTGGGGCATGTCTATTGCTATTAAAAGAAACATTCTTCGATCGTGAGAGTTGTTCATGTGCCATTCCAACTAAGAAGAAGATGGATTAAGTGATTCTTTTTGACAAATACACCACCTACCTGATCGCGGGCTCAATCACGGTTTACACTCACGTGCACAAAAGGATTTGAAGCAAGGCCAACCCAACTTCGCTCACGCCAACAGTGAACAACAAATGGAAAAGGAAGAAAGGAAACGAGAGAGAGGGGTGGGGTGCAAAAGAGAAGAAGTGTAGTGAGGCAAAGAGTGGGAGATTGAAAATCAGAGCATGGGTGCAGAAGAATGACTAGGTGCAAAAGAAAATAATGGGTGCGGAAGGCTGATGATAGTTAGAGGGAAGAGTGGAGGCAGCCACGTGAGAGAGTTTAAGTGAGTGATTCTAGGCCGCGGATATTTTATAAAATCAATGACCGATATAAGGCCCATTTCCTATATCACGTCCCTGCAATAAAGATATATAAACTAATATAAGGCTAAATTAATAAATGAAAAATTGAAAAGAAATAAACTATGCAAGCGTAAATAAATTGACAAATATTACGATTAAAAATTAGCAATCAGTAGTACTAATTAGTAATTATAAATCAACCATCATATGTAAGTCTGGAAAGTCTTTACCATGAAGTTTCATACATTTACAAGTGTTGTGATTGTCCCCACTTAAAATCATTGAGGTTATGCGCACTAGTAGAAAAACTTTTAAACAACCTCAGATACATTCTTTATATTAACTCAAGAATAAGAGGGTGCGACATAGAGTAAAATACTACCCTAAAAAGTGGATTAGGATTCTATGATAACTCTTTCTAGTGGTTTCACAACTAGATTGATTCATTGTGTAGTTCAATAGTGCTTGGCCCAGTAATGTGAGACCAAATTATTAGGACCACAAGTTGGAGGTTCCTTTCTTACATAGCCAAGCTGTGAGGGGTATCTGAACCTTTCTGTTCTAGAAAAATGCAATTTTGGGGCTGGTCAGCCATATAGGTAATAATTTTTCATAAAGGCAACTAGCTAGCTGCTGCCAATTCTCCTACTTTGTCTCATTTTCTAAGGCTCTCTCCCTCATTCTATACTTTATGTAGGTGAACCCTTTCTGTCCACTCCTCAACCAAAACTTCTCTTCCAAGCACCTTTCTATCTTAAAGAAACCACCTTATATAATTACCAATGTCCCTTGGAAACTTTCAAACAAATTTACCTATACACGTATATTCTAACGAAACATAAAATAAGGAAATTGTCACATAAATGATAAAAAGGAGGATATGATTCGATGGACTAAGATACATTTTAATGGGACTAATCCGTCAGATGTTAAATCTTCCCAGGAATGATTTTATACATCCAGAGTTATAACTTTAATTCTTTAATTTTCTTAAGAATATAATTCATTTATTCCTACGCCCAAATTTAATTGGTTGTGGGCTCGGTTTAAGAATAAAAAAAATAAGATGAAGTAAGTGCAAATGAAATGATTGAATAAAAGTCCTACGAGGAAGCCCATTGAATAGGAAAATGACAGAGTTTCATTATTGTATATAATTGTAAATGCTCTACATTCTAATTTTCTACCTCTTTATAAAATCTTGTCTGTGAGTCACATACAGAGCCCATTGCTAATCTCGCAAGACAGATTGTAATACTTTAAAGGCATTAAATAAGATTTGTTCTTGACTTGCAAAACATAAAATTAAATTATCTTATTCCATATGTCGAGTTCATCCTCTCCCTCAGCATGAGACATGCATTCCAGAGAACTCACATGCTAATAATGAAATTACATTTGTTAGAATTACATATGTATCATAAAACAAAAAATAATAATCATGAGACATGGAGAGCCAATATTTGTCTCCTTCCTTCCCTCACCAGCCAGTCATTGCATGAGATTTCTGGAATTAGTGCACACTAGCTGCATCTTTTTATGTTAAAACAGGCTTGCATGTGATGTTCTTTGTCTTTTACAGAGAATTCTGAAATTTGCATCATTTTAATTTATTATATCTCTTGTTTCTTGATTTCAGGTTGGCTTGCTTAGTGCTTACATTATAAAGAAGTTGTATTTTGGCAGGTACTTTAAGTCCAGATCCTTTCATGATTAATTTACGGCTCTACTTCAGACATTGTGATATATTCTTATTTTCATATATTGATCTGTTGAACTTAGTTTCCTATGCTGGGTACAGGCATTCCACGGACCGAGAAGTTGCTCTTATGATCCTGATGGCTTACTTGTCTTATATGTTGGCTGAAGTAAGTGTTCTAGAGCTAAATATTTCTCGAATGTTCGTTTACATATTATAAATTTATTCACTACCAAAGGGTTTCACATTCTAACTAAATGTTGACAACTTCATCTTCCAGCTTCTCAATTTAAGTGGGATCCTTACTGTGTTCTTCTGTGGGATTGTCATGTCTCACTACACCTAACATAATGTTACTGAAAATTCAAGAATCACAAGCAGGTATGATAGAAGCTATGGTGCATTTCATTTAGTTTTCCTAGATGCTAATAATGCTGTGATGTTATCATCTTCCTTATGCTGTTTATCTAAATTTACAGGCATGCTTTTGCAACTTTTTCTTTTATCTCTGAGATTTTCATCTTCTTGTATGTTGGTATGGATGCCTTGGATATGGAGAGGTGGAGATATGCAAGCAACAGGTACTGATTCAATAACATTTAACAATAAAAAATAAAAGCAAATCATTCAAGCTTCCATCTAAACAAAAGAACATCCATAAACCATTAAGATCAAGGTATTAATTTCATCCAGAAAGCAAACCAATTCCTCAGGTTCAACCAAAAAATGATAATGAAAAGAAATCAGGCATTTCAATCGAAGAAATAATTGAAACTTACACTAGCACGAAAACAACAAAATCAAAAACAAAAACGCACCGCTTTGTGAGAGAAAGTTCAGAGTTGCCCAGTGAACATGGGTTTGACGGAGGAATAGGGTCGAAGAGGACCTCGATCTCGTGGTGGGTTAGGGTGAAGAGAGCTGTAGGAGCAGATTGGGTCTACCCTCAGCGACGCAATCAGCACCCCCAATCTGCTGTATTGGGAAAAAACTGTAACTCCCAGCGACCTACCCCCAACTCCACCAGCACCGGCTAGGAAGAGCACGCCACCAGCAAGCCAAAGACGCCGTCCGAAGAGTCGAGTGATGGTCTACCCTCAGCACGCCCCAAGTGATGGCACAAGAGCGGGCAGACGAGATTGGTTCACGGAGCGTTCGCGAGGGATTTTCTCGGTGAAGAATGGATTGTTAGCAAGGGAGTGGGGAGCGTGAACCGAAGGATGAAAGATGGAGTGGGGAGTGGCGTGAAGAATGGATTGGCGCAAATAATGAAAGGGGGAGTGGAGAGTGGCGCGGGGCGCGGAAGTGAAAGAAAGAGGGGTGTTTTTGCTTTTACCCGTGAGTGTTACCAGTGACTTGTTATTCAGCTGTCTTTTTGTGAGAAAAATTAAGATGTAAATTGCTTTCTGATTTTTTATACAGCTATGAGAAATAATAAAGATAATAATACAGCTAACATTCAACTCATATCATCTATTTGATTTTTTTTTCTCCAATGATATCAAATTTTTGTAAAACTTGAAGAAATAAACTCGCATGGAACATATGCAATGCAATGGACATTTGGAATTGGGCTTGAAAAATTACTTTTAGTGAACTTGAGGAACTATTTTTTTTCACCAAAAACAAAGAAGACCTATTTTTTAAATAAAATAATCTAAATTCTTTTTTGAGTGATATCAAATATAATATAGTTCTTTCAATCCAACTCATAATTTCATCTTATCATGTTAAATACATGCGTCAAACTTTAGAATAACAGGATACGGGTAAGAGTGTGATCAAAAGTAGTCATTTGACCAACGTGATGCACATAATGATAATAAAAAATAGTTTATTGGTTATTATTGAAAATAAATATTAGTTTATTTAAATATAATTTATAGAAATTTAAATTCAATATATAAATTTACTTTTAAAATAAATTAATATTTAAATAATTAAATAAATGAAAAAAAAATGAATATGTCATTCTATTTTATTTATTATTTTGAATATTATGTTCATAAGGTTAAAAAAGTTATATACTTTGAAAGTTCAATAATGAGACCCATTAAATGTGCTAAAAAATGGGTAAATATTCTTTTTTTGTTTTACTCCAATTCTATTAACTAATGCATCATTGGGTTTTTATTTTTTTATTGCTTCTTATCCCAAACATAGACTTGAGCTTTTCTAATCTAATTTTTATCTTTTCTAATCTAATTTTTATCTCAAGTTTGACAACTTTTTCTCCAAGCTGACAAGGTTTTTTTTTAATATTTTATTCTTTTTCTTCTTTATATTTTTTTTTATATTCTTTGACTGACAAAATTCTTTAAAATTAGTCATTTTTTATTTTGAAAGTTCTTGTATAGTTAAGCACAATAAAGTTTTAGTTAGAATCTAAAAATTCCACAATGAACAATGACATATGAAATGTGTGTGTGTGTATGCTGGATGAAAATTTGCTCGAGTTTTATCAACTATTCCACTTTTGTTTGCATTGTCAAAGGAATACAACTGAATATATTGTAGTAACAAAGCAAGTTTCAAATTCAAATGAAATTAAAAAAAAAAAAAACACACACACACACACACAAAATATGCTCTATTTACCATAGTTCATTGTTTTAATTATAATATTAAAAAATCAAGAGGTAACACACATCATATTAAAAGAGTTAACGTTTAATTTGAGTTTTCTATCCTCAATTTTTAACTAGTAAATAGAAAATTTTAGTTAATATTTTTTACTTTTTATTTTTACAAATATTAAATAATATTATAAATAAAAAATTTAAAAGATTAAAAGAAATTGTGACATGTATCATTAGATATTTTATCACGTTACATTTTTAGCTAAACCCAAAATTAAATAAAATGATTAATTTTGAAAATTAGTCTAGTTTAAACATCTAATTAAAAGATTTAGAAGTTAAGATATCTATTTGTAATTAGCTAAAATTTTAAAGTGTGAGAATACTCTTTTTTTCCTCTATTTTATTAAAAAATAAAAAAAATAGTAATAGTAAATAACGGCGGTTCATAACCACCATAATTCACCCCAACAACCATAATCCACTAAAACCGCCATAATTATGCTGCCGTTTCTTTCACTAAAATTATAGCGGTCTAGGAAACCGCCTTAATTTTCCTACCATAATTCGCACTTTTTTGTAGTGATTATTTTGATTCTTTTATTGTGCTATCTTAGCCTGAATAATTTTAGCATAATTTAGAATTGATTATTATTTATATTAAATTTAGTTTTGTGGTATTTCAATTTTAACCAACATTGCTTACCACCGATTCAAACATTCTAAGATATTTGGTTAGGAAAAAAATGAGATAAATTTTTATGGATCAGCATCCTCATACATAATAATTTCTACAAATTCCCGAAAAACCGACACACCTAAGTAAATATTTCTTGATGCGCGCGCATTGCACAGCTGTACATCTAGGAAAAACTTTCACCTACTTAAATGTTCTTAGTCGCCTCCACATATCGTGTTAAAATCAATTCCGCTAGACCATGTCCTTGCACTTTAAAGTTTATGCTAATAAAAATAAACAAACCAAAGTACAAATAGCAGAACTTAGATTTCGTTTTAGTTTATCTAATTAAGATTGGAGAATAGATCTGGAGTCGCAAGCAAATACAGTGACACGCATTAATTAGTTTCTATATAACTTTTGGTAGCGGCTTTGCGTGTCATCAATCAACTTAATTTCATAGTTTCATTAGGAAACTTAACTAAACAAACTAGCACGCACAAGTACCTGCACAAAGACACGAAGGCTTTATTATTATATTAGCCACTTCACACCCATACTGGCTTTATTATTATTATTATTATTATTACAGATACATTCTCCTTATATATTGTAATAGTACTGTTACAGTATTACCTGGATACTGCCCATTATTTATTTATTTTTATATGTATAGTATATCAAACTAACATTATGAAATGTTAGCACATGTATACATAGACGACTCTAGGCGATGGACATGAACATGCCACTGACTGCTGTGAGAGCTTTACCAACTTTACCAATAAAAGTGACTGGGGCGATAAGTTGTCTATCTTTTGGCCAATCGCAAGAAGAATTGGCAGTAGTGAGATTCGCTTTCACTACACACATATCTGTAACGAAGCTTTTGAGAGTGCAACAATCAGTGACATTAGCAGCGATGATAAACAGTCCTCGACTATCAGTGACAGCACTGGCAACATCAATGCTGGTTTGGCCTTCTCCGCATGACATGGTCACTTTCACACCGCCCGTGCCGCCGCCACTGCTGCATTGGGCCGCCGCATTCCCCTGGTTGCTGGAGCATGCTTGCCACGGATTCTCAACACCAAATCTAATTAGGAATCCCAATACTTCAACTTCTGTTTCCTGGGCATGCCATGTTGAGGCTGCGGAAACTCGCACCAGAACAACAAGGAGGAGCACACAAGAAAAAGTAGAAGGGTTGGCCATGAATTAATGAAATGCTTTTCAGCGTGCTGGAGTATATGTTGATGAATGTGCAATGTTGCAAGTGTATATCAATTACTAGTTATAGCGTGTGTGCTGTGTGTTCCAAAGGTGGAGCTCCCAAGCCACTATTTATAGAGTTTTCTGCGTACGGTATAGTTTCCAACTTTGTTATCTAAAATTTCATAATGAAATGTGTGATATATATTTGTTATATAATTTTATTATATAAAAAATATTTTTCTTTGCGTTATACCATGCATATTACTGATGAATCTTTTTAAATTAGGCCAAGCTACGTAAGTATAGCTTCCCTAAATTTTCAACACTGCCTACCAAGAAAGAAAAGCTTTGGCGAGCTTCTTCTTTAGATTTGGCCCCTTAATCTACTAATTCTTTTTTTTTCCTTTTATTTTAACAGGAAAATGCTAGAGTATTCTTCCTCTTTATTAGTATTAATATGAATAATTCCTTTTTTTTTCTTCAGCAAATGAATGTGGTATAAAAAATACTTAACCTAGTATGTAAAAAAAAAATAAGCGTTTAATTTTAATCTGTTATTAATGTAAATTTTTTTACGCTATTATCTAGTCAGATCATTTTATTTGGATGACTTTTCAAGTATAAAATATGAGACTCAACTCCTTTGATGATGTGACAATACATGATTGAATAAAAATGTAAAAGTATTTGTACTTTAGTTTGTACTTTTATATATAAATAAAAGGAAATATGAAATTAAATAAGAGTGAAAAACAAAAATATTCTTATTATTCCATCCCCTCCGCTATATTTTCAAACAAGAGAGTGAAAAATTTCTCTTCATTCCCTGGTCAATGTTCAAACAAAACTATATTTCATCTATTTTAGTCGACTCACTATGTCAAAAAAAGAATAGTAATAATAAATAAATAGTCAACTCACTATTACTATCTATACACAGCGTATATCTAATTAAGAACCTAAAGCCAATAATGAGATTGATCCATCTACTGCGAATGTCATGCAATTTGGGCTAGTGATGATCTTGTGCTTTATAGTTTATATGTAACGATGGATCTGTTGTCATCCAATTATCAATTAAGAAGCGGCTGCCGAGAGAGGCATCTTTGAAACCTTTGACAGTTGGAAGTCGGAAGACACAAGTTTAGGCAACAGGGTACAGCCAAAACCAAAAGGAATCCTCTCTTACTGTCCTACATTAGACGAGATTCGCTTTAACTATATATACATTTAGTCAATTTATCACAAGAGTAATTATTCATATAGATAATTCAGGATTAGATAACAAAGAAATAAGATTTGGCACTAGTAAAACACTCAATTTTTCATATAATTTTTTGTAATCGTTCAGCTATTAAGTTAGAATATGTATACCTATTTTTCTTAAGAAAAAGACATCATGAACAAAAATATATATAATCAAATTAATCCTATTTACCAGCAAAGGTTATGTTTTGGGTGCAGTAGTAAGCGAGAGCTTAGGAAGAGGACCAAGATTCAAACTATAGGGTTGGGTCCGAATTCCTAATTGAAGACTATTGATGGTTTCTGATTTTAGAAATATTTGGAGAAGATTGGGAAAAAAAATATTTGAAAGAAAAATATATGGGGTGGATTTGTTAGAATTTTATGTAGAATTGGAAATTATTAGTAATTATGATTGTGTTGAAATTTGTTGATTGTGTAAACTATTATTTATAGAATTGTTTAGATATGAGTAGAAAATAGAATTAAGAGAGTAAAGATGGAGAGCGGAGAGGATGCTGGTGACATGGCTGATAAAGAGGAAAGTGACAAGAATGATGTGATATTTCGCCATTGATCGATGGAAGGTTTGCAGCTTTCGCTAGAAAATTTATATTGATATAGGGTTTGTTGCTTTTGTTAGAAATGATACTTTGATTGAAGGTTTGCAATTTTAACCAGAAAAAAGTGCATTGATGATGTTATGTTCGTGAATAGCACGCGCACAGCTTCATAAGTGAGAATAGTTTGTGTTGAAAATCTTTCTGGCAATGTGATATTAGGCTGTGTATTCCGTGAATAACAGTAGATTTGTTTGAAATTTATTGAGATTGATGATTATATTTCTTATTATGTTAGTGGGTTGATTTGTGAGGTCATAGATATAGACTATTGAGATTGAACCCTATTAATTTTCTTATGTTCCTTTATTTTGTTAATTTGATAAATTTGTGCTGCGAGAAAATTATTTTCCAAAACAAACTTTATATAAAAGACAATTTTTAGTATAACCTCTTACACTACAAGAAAATTGCCTTATACCTATGATAATTTTTAGCTACACACATACAAACTGTAAGTATAGGTAGCATATAGCCACAAATATATGGTACTGTCATTATAAGTTTTAGGGACAAATATTAATACCGTGGATATTAGATATCTATACCTACACCTATATTTTGCTGTTACTATAAATTTTTGTATAAATAGCATATACTTATGCTCATAATTTGCCGTCACTATAAACTTTTTTATTGTAGGTATAAATAGCATATACCTACACTCATAATTTATTGTCACTATAATTTTTTTTTACTGTGGGTATAAAGAATATATACCCACACTCATATTTTACTATTACTATAAACTTTTTCACCATGGATATAGAAGGTTTATACCTACACTCATATTCTATCATCGCTGTAGTTTTTTTTTTTTTTAATCTTTCAGCTATAATTTGTTCCCTTCTAGCATTGGCACCAATCTAAATTAAAAAAAAGAAAAAGAAAAAATTCCCTCTAAAATTTCATGTTCCCTCATTTTTTGTTTTTCTCTTTCCCTAATTCCCCGTCTCTGTTCTCAACTTTCACATTCGGCTTATCACAATCCCAGAGAAAAAATCCCCACGCTACCACTCACGCTTCCACAACTACAGTTTTGGTCATCCACCTTTCTTTCGCCGCTATCTCTGTAGCACGAGAAGCTCCATTCGCCACTGCCGTCGAATTGAAGCCATCGACGGTGAATCTGACGCCGCCGCCGTTGCCAGATCCGCTTCCGATTCTTCTTCATCCTGTATGATCGCTGGAAAAGAGAACGTTCCGGTTTGATTCAGATTCCAACGAAGATCAAAACTCGTGGATCTGTTCCGTGACTCTCCATCATTAGAGGTTTGATCTGGTTTATTCACTTTTGATTTAGCATTTTGAGTTCTCCATCTTGCTATTTTCTACGTTTTGTGAGTTCTTCATCATTTTTGTGCTATTAAAAAACAACTCCATCAGATTCCATCAGATTCATCGCATTTTGTGCTATTGTTAAGAATCATCGTGTTAGTCACTGCTTCTGCTTTTCTGATTTGATTTTCACTCAATGGATTTTCCGTGACTCTCTGTTTTTCTGATTTGATTTTCACTCAATGGATTTTCTGTGACTGTGTGTGTGTTTGTGTGAAATCCGTGACTGTGTGTGTGCGCGCTTTTCTGATTTGATTTTCACTCAATGGATTTTCCGTGACTCTGATTTTCACTCAATGGATTGTCCGTGACTAGAGTGTGTGTGCGCTTTTCTGATTTGATTTTCACTCAATGGATTTTCCGTGACTCTGTGATTTTCACTCAATGGATTTTCCGTGACTCTGTGTGTGTGTGTGTGTGTGTGCGCGTGTGCGTGCGTGTGCGTGCAGAGACTAGTGTGTGTGGGTGCGTGCGTGTGCGTACAGAGACTAGAGAACAGCTACTTCAGCTATCAAGCTTCCACGGTGAGCTTGGAGTTGTGTGAGTTCTTTGCAGAGACTAGAAGCTAGAACAGCATTGTAAACATGTAAATCCTCACCACATCTTTGTTCCTTTTACTCGCTTTCTCTGCTATGTGCTATTGTTATCTATAACTGTTGTGTGTGTTCGATGTGTTGTACATGCATCAAAGTTTGTTTAGCTTCCAGGTTTAAATATTCTGCTGTGAAGTTGAAAATAATGTGTATTGTGTTTATCTTTCAGGTTTTCAAAAGGATTGTGTAGTATGCACTGGAACAACTGACAGTATAGCTGCATTTCTTGCAGCTTGTGCCAATCTACCTGGAAGCAGTAAGTTTTTATTACTGAACACATCTTTTTATAATCACAAATATTTGTAATCTATCTTGTTAACAAGAAAACTTCAATTCATGTACAGCTACTTAAATTAGAGGCTTTTTTCCCACAATTTATATTCAGTGCTGTATTAGAGAAGAATGTACAGCTTCAGGAATGGAAAATCTGTTGTGCCATCATTTGCTATTATTATCTTGCATTTTATCCTTTATACTAGGCCATACTTTAAGACATTCCATGATCATGTTCTTATGTATCCAACTGAAGCCACCTCAGTGATTAGGCCTTGTGTATTTCTTTTTGGTGATTAGAATTAGTTGGAATTTAGTTACATATTAGTTCAATGCTAGCTGTATACATATAGCCAAAACTCTTGTTTTCACTTTTAGTTTCTATGAGAATCAGTTTTTCTCACTAGTTTCCTCTCACTCCTACCTCGATTTTCTCTGTTTTGCAAGCTATGTATCTGAGCTTTTATGCTTTGTTCTTCAATTTTGTTAGTATGGGACCAACCAACTGACCAAGATTCCAACAACCAAGGAAAAAAAATTAAAGATAGTGTATATAATGGACCATTGGAAATTCTGAACTAGGGATGGAATCATTAATATTTATGGTTCATGACTCATTAACAAAGTGTTGTTAGCTTCAACCCTGCATTGAACTTTTTGTATGTCATCTTTTACAAACTTAGACTACGCATGGTTTTGTTGAGCCTTGAGGATTAGTTTCCGAACCCTGAAAACCCAAAGACAGACCTTTATCTATACTGTAGAATAGATAGTAATGGTCTAGTCAGATCAGTATTTTATTCCAAAACCAAACTTTGGACTGTTTGAAGCAAGAAGTGGCGCAAATACTGTTATATAAGGGGAGTAATTACTGATTAGTCAGATTTTATGTATGCCAACACTAAAGCTTTTGGGCTTGCATTTTTATTTAAAGGTTGCACCTGCTTTGCCAGAGAAAGCAAAACCAGAGTAACTCTTCTTTTCCCTATAAAATATCCCTCTTCAAAATTGTGATGGCTTGTCTTTAGCTGCTTATTCTATTTCTTTGAAGAGTAGTTTTGGAACTTTGTCCATTATGGCTGTCAATATCTCTTCCAACTAAGCCTTTTCTTAGTACCTTATTTTATATTCATAAAAGCTTTAGTGCTATTTGAGCATTCTCGACAAACCCGTGCTTGATTATGTTTTATGGCTCTAGAGAAACATATTTAGGAAGGCTTCCAAAGCTGAAAAAGTATGCTGAACACACTATCTAAAATTTGTACGAATTTTTTTATAGGTTCCAGATGCTTCAAGTGTGCTAAATGATCAAAGCAATTCAAGATCTCAAAGTTTCAATAATGAATATCATGAATATAGTATGTACTAATTTGGTTAATTTTCATTAAATTGATATTAATTTTGTTAAATACATATACTAATATTATTGCTTCATTATAATTTGTAGGTGAACTAGAAACGAATGTGCCCAACTTTGTTGTTGATGATTCATACCTATTATATTTTGAAATTGTATTTTGTATGCACCATATTTACTTTATGAGAGCATAACATGTACTCTTTATATTGATATGATTTTATTTCTTTGTAATATTGATACTTATTATTTTAAGGCTTATTTTTCTTTTAATATAATTGTAGTCTTTTTTTTTTATATATGATTGTTATTCTTATATATATAAATTTAAATACATAAATTGAATTCCAAATTTTAATTTGTACCCACAAAAAAAATATTATAAACTACACCCACTGAAAATATAAAATTAATAAAAGTATGGGTACAAGCTATGCCCATGGGAAAGTTAAATTTAATAAAAGTGTGACTATAATCTATACCTACAGAAAATTAAAAGCCAATAAAAATGTGGCTATAAGCTATATCCACGGAAAAAAGACTTTTGCTCTAAAATATATAGTGACAAAATTGTTTCCGTGGGTAATTACCTGGTGATTTTTTGTGATGGTTTTTAATTCTGTCACTAAAACGTATAGGGACACAATGAAATATGTAGGTATAAGTTAAGATATTTTCTGACAATAATGGATACTATCACTATATGTTATATTGACGGCAAAAAAATCGTGGGTAACGACATAACAAAAATGACGGAAGCAGATGTCCGTGGGTATAAGTTTTTGAGGCTATACCCACGGTTTTTATACTTTTACCTACGATTTTTTGCTGTCACTATATGGCAATTTTTCTTGTAGTGTTACTCATGTCAGTGTCCAAGGGTATAAATACTCTAAAGATTCAAAAGGAATCGTTCTAATTTTATATATTGCAATAGCACTTATTATATTGATTTTAATGTAAACAAAAGCTATAATAAACAACGTAACTTTTAATTAGTGTGGGACATGATTTATAATGTGACCTTTTAAACACAAAGTGTTTTATTAAAATAAAAATAAAAATGTTATCCAATGATCTAAGACAGTGAGAGTAATTTTAACCTATGCCAATGTTAATTGATTATTCCTATATATTGGGTCAGTTAAGGGTAACCTGATCTTGAAATACATGCATATGTACATATTAAAATATACATATATGCACGTGTATGTGTTTAGACATGAGAGGAGATCCATTTACTCTTAAGGGTGAGTTTGGTTGAGAGATAAAAATAGTGATTAAAATTTTATAGATGAATTTTATAAAATAATTCTCATATCGAGTCCTGTCTTCCCTCCTTTTTCACAATACAAACTCATAAAGATACCTTTGACTATTATCCATTTCGATGGTATTGTCAAAAATTAAAAAGTAAACTGCCAAGTTGATTTATAAGCACTATTAGTATTGGTTGTAATTTTGTGAATTTCCTTTAGCAAATCCAAGAGAGCTGTTTTTGTAGCCTTGAAAGTTTAAGTGTAGAGTTAGTAAGAATTGACTGTTGTATCATGAAAGTATTAGCCGTAAAAACTATCTGGACTAGCCAATGAACTCATGACGGTGAAATATTTTTCCAACACCTAGCACACCTCAGTCATTAATCACGGTAAACAATTTCTTATTCTCTATTATTTATTATTTTGATTCTTTTGTTCTTCTTGAAATAATTTTGTCGTCATTTACAATTGATTGTTATTTCTATTAAATTTAATTTTGTGGTAATTCCTATTAATTTTAACCAATATTACTTACCACAAATTCAAACATACCCTTAATAAGGTATTTGGTTGAGGGAGATGAGACAAAGTTTTAGACTAAAACCTCAAATTAGTCCTTCAAATTTATAGTGGAGGACAAATAAGTCCCTTAAATTTGAAAAATCTCATATTAGGTTCTCAAATTTCACAAAAGGGGGACAAATTAGTCAATTAGTAAAATTGCCACTTAAGCTATGTTCTGCTAACTTATTTATGTATACTATTAACTTGTTCATATATACAGTTAACTTTTATGATGGATCCTAACTTGCCTCACTTCTCTAACGAAGTCATTTAATCCTTTTTATTCATCTATTATCCCACCATAGCTTTCTGCTAAAAAGAATGATTTTGACTTTAAGTTGACATTTGTTTTGCATGGAATAGAGGAGTGAGGCATGTTGGGACTTACTATGAAAATTAACAACACACATAAACAAGTTAACAAAATACGTGGATATTTCTAGTAATAGTTTAGATAACAATTTGACGGAAGGACTAACTTGTTCCCTTTTATAAAATTTGAGGGACTAATTTGTTCCCCACTATAAATATGAGAGACTAACTTGGGGTTCTAGTCAAATTTTTATGTATTAGCTTCTTCATGCATAAAAACTTCTATACCTTATTTTCGCCAAACCAAACACACCTAAGTAAATATTTGCATGAAATGTGGATTCCATGCACTCTTGAGGTTTGATAAGATGACGCTAAACCTCATTCTTAATGAAACATTGCACTCCACTCCATTAACAATAAGGTTAACTTTTCTCTTTTCAACCCAGGTTAACTTTTCTAATTAAAAAAATAAAAAAGAAAGCATTTCAAGCTCCATCATCTTCTTTGCCTCATGCCTCTATCTGAGCCAATTCCCACGCAATAACTCACCATTAATTATGGCCCAGCTTCTACATTTATGACCCTACAATCGTTGCTATCATGTTGGAAGGAATCGAATACAAAAACATTTATTTTGACGTCATTTAGAAACGGGTAATGATACTTTAACACTCCAAAAGTGGGCGTCTATTTAGACATCCACTTTATAACCATTGGATGTGATGGATGTTCCCACTTATCCTTAACATCCATCACATTCAATGGTTATAAAGTGAGTGTCTGAATAGACACCCACTTTTTGGGTGTTGAAATAGCATTATCCTTCAGAAACGTCTAAGGAGCCCTCAACATAATCATAGAGGAGCTATAAAGGTTGTTGAAGAGGTAAAGTTCTCTCCAAGTTTCCAAAGGAAATCTCCAACTATCCACATCACTCTCAATGGTGTGAAATATCATGTTTTCATCATTTTCTTATTTTGATTTTCATTTGAGTGGCGGGGGATTGGGGTTGAGTACTAATAGAAAGGGGTTCTTATGGTTTGAACTTTTGCAAAACAAAAGGTTTGCAATTTACACACCTCCTCGTTGAGCAATCATGCTCTTATTTTCCACGACTATGTTGCTTGCCACCACATCAACCCATATATACCTTATAGATGTCTTCATCTCTCTATTGATGAAAATGTGTAACTCTGACCAAGGAAAGAATTGACTCGTTAAACAGTGTAGTAGTAAAGATATGGAGGAAGTGAGGGGCAAACAACCATACTTTCGGTATATTCTGTTTTATTCATGGATTAGTAGATGTTATTTAGAAAAGCAATTTTGCAGTGTGTTGTGATGTTACCGGTATCTCTGTTGGTTGTAATATGCGAAGGTGTTTTGATGATTGTGCTATGTGATGGAAAAGATTTCTTTAATACAGGTTCATGTGGTTCTTTGATGTTCTGTATTTGCTCGCTGGTGGGATGATTAATTGATACACTGAGTGATTGATCGGGAGAGAAACTACAGTGAGGAACGTAGCCTGTGAAGTATGAGAGGGCTCCGTGTAACCTCAACAGCTGATAAAGGTATGATTGCGTGTGTGCGTGTGTGGTGTTTTATTTGTATTACCAATTTGAATGCAGGTGTCATTTGTGCTAAGAGAAGGGAGGATGGATCAGAGCCATGTTGGAAGTTTGAGTGAAACACCATGTACGTCATCAAAATATAGAGAGAGCTGAGTGAAAAACCGAAGTGATGTTGTGAGTTTTGAGTGACACGCTGTGATTGGAGTGGAGAGTGATACACCAATTAGTCTGAGAATATTTCTAGAATATAGTAGGACTTTGTATATCACATCTTATGTGTGCCTATGTTGGCTAATATGATGAGGTTCGTTTTAGGGCTTTATGCATTTGTTCAGATTAAAAGGCCTTGTGAGCAGTGTCTCTTTGGAAGGATTGTGTGCTTGCGCTATAACTGGACTTTTATGAAATTGGAATCTACGAAGAAGACCTTGACGGCAATATCGAAGGGGTTGGGGCAGTGATTTTCGATCTAGATATTTTGAAATATTGTGTTGCGGATAAAGTAATTTTAGTTTGAATATTAGCTGTTATAAAAGTGATAGTATGCATTGCAATGTTACCAGAGAACAATTATGGTTTTGGGTTCCTCCATGTTGCGCAATACAAGAAATTTCTAGCTAGCATGTCGCGTTTCTCAGGAAGTGATGTGAAGTAGAGGGGCTAGGGTCTAATCTCAAATAAGGGCTAGCTCAATGATGAAAGTTGTAGAAGATTGGTGGTTCTAATAACATCTCTTCAGAAGTGAGAGGTAGGATATGGACCTCGTTTGTTACTAAGTTGGGTTGAATATTGAAAGAAGGTATAGAAACGTAGGGGGACAGATATGCTGCCATCTTTGCGGTTGTATGCTACATAGATGAAATAGGAATTCTTTAGGCGCGGAGAGGTCTTTCCGAAATGCAATTATCTCCACATGGATGGAAGTTTGTATTATCCAGTTGTGAGCTAGGACGTCAACTTGGTTATTCTTGCGTTTGTTGGCGCTGTTCTTGCAATAGTGTTTGAGTGATGTGTGGTCTCAATCTACTATTCTGTTGTCATGCTATGTTGTGTAGGTGTAGTTTGCTATTCTTGTTAAGGATGGAAGGATGCATTGGGTTGCGGATAGTAGTGCTGTACGGTGTATCTATAACTCTGTAATCCCCCTTTTTTAATAAGGCTATCATCAATACTTATCATACAAAAAGAAAAAACGAAAGAAATTCCTTGGGGGTTGTGATTACGAAAGTAACCACTGACGATTTATAAAGATACAACGAGGATAAGAGAAGGTGAAGGAGAGACAGAGAGGCCGTCCCAGTGAGGCCATAAGAGAGTGGATCGGATGAGGGCTGAAAGCTTCAGCCAAGAGTGAGGAGAGTTCTGTGACTAAAAGTGCGTGAGGAATTGAGATTTTTGACTAAAAAAAGGGTCTAGTGTGTCACTTGCTTTTTTAGCCCCACGATGCACCACTAGTTGGTTTTTGTCTTCTTCTACCACTGTGGCATCATATATTGTACACTTGTAGTGTGATATTATTGTTCATGTATCGTTACTCGATAATAAACACAAATCATTTTAGCCAAGAGTAGAAAAAGTAACCATTTATTCTATTGTAGCAAATAAATATATACAGACTGAAGGAAAAAGTAACCATGTTTAGAACTACGTAGGATCTTTCAAAGCACATTCCCACCGATTGTGCCTAATACAGAAATAACATGGTAATCTAATTAATAGACTAGAGAGCAATAAGAAAAATATTATTTGTACTCATTGTGTGTGAGATATCGTACCGACTCTCACCTAGCCACCATTGGATAGAGGCGGACCCTATTCATAATTAAGCAACCATGCGATGAAGATCTACAAAATTGGAAATTGAACTTAACAAGAGTGATATTTTATGTTAAAAAATCATACTCATAATTAAGGATGAAAAAAAAAACAAGTGAAAAGGAATTGGATATCACAGGGTGATGATAATGCAAGATCATCTCTGTGGTCAATGTTTTTTCCTTGGTGTTGAATATCATAGGGTGATGGCAGTACTGTTGAAACGAAGAAAAGTTTGGCGAATAATAGTACTTCCCTTTCAAAGATTTTGAAGGCATGCAAGCAAGATCAGGCACTGTTACATAAAAAATGTTATTTTTGCAACTTAAAGTGGTATCTCACTTTTGAGTGTTAAAATAATACTGCTCGCAATAAAATTATTATGATCCAGCTGAGTATGGGAAACAATAAGACCGAATCATGGAAGTCCTGGTTGTTGCCGAGAAGCACAAATAATTTCATTGGATGTCAAGAAAGGTTCAGACTTTAGACTACAGAACTGCATCATAAATGGCACAAAAGAATGATATAGGATAAACCAAATCAGAAGTTAAGTTCCAACATGACAAGCTTGAAATGCACACAAGTTTACCTAAAAATTAAAGCTTCACAGCAAGAAGTCCAATTACTAGTACAAGAAAAAAAGAAAATGATGGTTTCGTTTCAGCAAGGAAGGACAGATACGTAACAGCAAAGCAAATGGTCGAAAATTCTTGGAAGAAACAAGAAAAATTTGTCATTGCAGTGTTCAACAGGAACAGTTCCATTACCATGTGAAAAGCAAGCTGCGCTGCCACAAAGAGAAAGGCATTAACAGATGCAACAAATATTCTACAATCCGTTGCCAGGGAGATTACAGGGAAATGGTGATGCCCTCAAAGGGTAAACCTAATGTTGGGTCTGCTCTCTGAAGCAACTTAGGCTCGAGAAATTGTAGAGACATTTTGCTCAACTTTCGCTTAATTGGGATAGAAATCTTCAATAATCCCCAAATAGTGTCCCATTTGGTGTCCTTCGAATCATTTATTGACTTATAAATTTTTAAATTTATTTTGATTATTATTTTTTCACGTGTTAATAAATAATTGAGGTATAGAAAAGAAAACATTATTTGGGGACATAAGTTATTTTATCTGCTTATTAATTGTGGGTTTCAATGTGTGAAGTGGCTCAAAACTCCAACACAGAGGAGCCAGGGATCAAAATTGTACAGCCGAAAACATCCTACACAACATAAAGCTCGATTCATAAATCTGGCTAATTAGTCCCTGCAATTATAGATAACACACCACAATCGTACCCCTATAACAGTTCATAGGCCGTCCTAACAAATCAAGAACACAAACAACACCAAGAAAACTCCTATAGCATATAGACCTTCACGATCCCTCTTATTCTTTAAACTAGTGTTTAAAATTGCAATTGCGGTTGCTGCTGTTGCAAAAAAATTTGGCTGTCGCAAGGTGTATTGTGGTTAATTCAGTGTAAAATTTGTGCGTGTCTGCAAATTGAAAAAGAGCCCATCGCGACTTGTTACTATCTTGATGCGGTTCGTTGCAGCCTGGTGCAGTTTTGATGTAATTGCATTACGATCAATTTATGTGAAAATGCATCACATCGGAATTGTGATCCAATGCAATTGTGTTGCGGACACAATATTGTAATCGCATTGTATGATGCGGTTTGCAATTTAAAACCCTGCTCTAAACATACCATCATTTTTTTTTAATCTCATCCTATTGACCATCAATTTCCGATCAATGAAAGAGTGAGGAAGGAAAAAATCTCTTAATCCTATTTCTATTTATGAAGATCTCAATATGTTTGAAGCAAGTAAATCTTACCTTAAGTCTAAGCTTCTTCCTAAAGGAAATCGTCTCTTATGCCCTCTTCTTTCTATTTATCCTTTTGTAGCCATTGTGTCATTTGCTGTATGAAGATATCACCGTTAAAATTAATTTGTCATTTTTAGCAACATGAATAATACAATGTGGCAATTTAATTGGTTGGTAAGTTGCGACCGGAGGTACGGAGGGAAAGAGAGGAACAAAGGACAGCAGATTTTAATCCCATATATAGATAGACGCCTTAACAAAGGCTTCATTATAACTATAATTATCCAGTTCACACGCATATAATCATTATTATAATAATATCATTACGGCTACATTCTCCTGACCTGGATATGCTGCCCATTATTTACTTTTATATGTATATCAAACTAGCATTGTGAAATGCTAGCGTGATGTATACATGACTCTAGAGCAGATAGGTGTTAATACGAAACTTATATTATTTTGAGAAACATGTGCACTTGTAACGTTGACTGGGGCCCTCAAACGTCCAAATGGAGGGAAACGCTTGCAAGTGGAATTGGAAGCTGGAAGACGCACAGCCAGTTCACATTCAAGCCTGAAGGCTTCGCCAAGAGTTTCAAGAGGTACTCTGGCCATGATTTTGAACATTCCTTGACTATCAGTGACATTACTAGCAACGACGTGATTGCCGAATAGGATGCCACACGACAGGGTTACGTTCACCCCAGCCGCGCCGCCACTGCCCCCTTTCATTGGGCTCCCGTTTGGCGTGCAATACAACGTGCCATTAAGTTTGATTCCAAGATCAGAGCAGCATCTCCACCTCCTTTTCCTTGGGCATGCCCTGTGGAGGCTGCGGAAACTAGCAGCACTAGAGCAACAAGGAGCAAAAAATAAGAGAAAGAAGGGTTATACTTATTCATCATGGCCATGATTAACGAATAGAAGCTTTTCTTAACGATATATTTGATGTGCATGTATTTTGTATCAACTTTTATAGCTAGTGTGCCGTGTTGCAAAATGGAGTGCCCAAGCCACTATTTATAGAGCTCTTGCTGTGGTAGTTTCCAACTATTGTATCTATATTTTGCATGGTGCCATGTTACTAATCTTTTGCAGCTGATAGGCCTAGCCCATGTGCATACACATGTAGCTTTGCTCAATTTTCAACACATAATGATATTGGGTGAGCATAAGTTTAACAAGTCATTTGTGTAAAATATATTTTATATTTTATATTCTCATTTAATTATATGAGATTACATTATATTTTAGGTAACCGTAAGAGTAAACAACTTTTATTGGTATATAATATATATGATCGAATAATTAGATCTAGAATAAAATTCGTTTACACCATTATTAATGGATTATTTAAAAAAAAATCTGTAGTGCAATTTTTAGACTAATACATATGCGCGAGAGTAGCCCTCCTCTTTTCAATATGTGTAATTCCTCTCTGTTTTATGGATGTTTATTTATCTAAATGAATGAATACTGTATACAAAAAAAATTAAACTACTAATGATATAAATCTTTTAAAAATTAAACTTTAATGCACTAATAATATAAAAATAATTAAATCCTTCTTTTTCAATTAATAGATATAGAAGTCAACAATATTATTTGCTTAATTACGTGATAATATATGGTTAAATAACGGTATAAAAAAATTTATATTGTTAATACATAAAATAAATAAAAAATGATATAAATCTTCAAAGAAAATAATATTAATATGGCATTTGACGCGTGACACAGCAATTATATGTTTGAATCTACCGGCTTGTAAATTGTAAATTGAATGTTTTAATTCTTTAGTGTTAAATAATACATTTAGTTTGGTAGCTAGTTGGGCTTCTTAAGCATCTAGTCAAAGGTTTGATTCTTGATGATGTGTATGGAGAAGATTTCATAACTAGAGGCAAGACTCATATATGTGAGCTCTACGTCTCAAGGGAATTAGTCATTACTTCCGACGATGGATATTCTTGGTTTATCCAAAATAATACATTTGGTTCACCTCCAAGGGTTTGTTTTGATAGATTCCTAGGGTTGTGATAGAATAACACGAGATGTAATAGCTTTATATTTTATTTTTAGGTTTTTCAAAATAATAAGGGAATGAAATCTTATTTGCCACACAACTCATTCCATCAAAATCTGTTTCATTATGTGCCCTGTCTTCCTTAGGGACTTGGTGGGGACTCGCTTTTTGAGATAAATTTTTTCTTTATTTTCTGTCTTTTGCTCATGTACCAAATTTTTTTTTGTTTCATTATTTGTTTCTTGGAATAAGAATATATAATAGCTAGTGGTATGTTTAGTTTAAGTTTGTAGTTTTCTAGTTTTTTAAATTTTGTGAAAGAAATATTGAAAATTATGAAAACTATAAATTTCATATTTCAATATTTCCTTCACAAAATTCTAAAAACTGAAAAAATGAAAACTGAAAACTCAAACCAAATAAACTCGAAAAATTCTTATTATTCCATTTCATTTTGCTATATTTTCGATCAAGGGAGAGTATATAGTTCCCTTGATTCTATCATTTGATACACTACAAGAAAAACATGGGTTTCCAACAGATTTTACCGACGGATTTTTTCCATCGGTGTTACCGACGGATTTACAGACTGAAAATGGGAAATTAGGACAAAAATTTTATTTTTTGGATTTGGGTCATTACTGACAAAAAATCCGCCGATAGTTATTTATTAAATTTAATTTAGAATTTAAATTTACCGACTGAAAATCTGTCAGTAAATAATTTGATTTTTTCATTTTTAAAAATTATTTTTACTTACGAAAAATCCGTTGGTAATTATTAAGAAAAACATATTTTTGCAAAATTTAATTTTACCGACCGATTTTCTGTCGGTAATTATTTGATAAATTTAATTTAGAATTTAATTTTACCGACTGAAAATCCATCAATAACTAATTTGATTTTTTCATTTTTTAAAATTATTTTTACCGACGAAAAATCCGTCAATAATTATTAACAAAAACATAGTTTTGGAAATTTAATTTGACCTACGGATTTTTCCGTCGGTAATTATTTGATAAATTTAATAATTTTACTAATTGAAAATCCGTCGGTAACTTATGCGATTTTTACATTCAAAAAAATTATTTTTACCGATGGATTTTCCATCGGTAATTTGAAAATCCGTCGGTAAGTACTTATTATAAGATAGTGCCATTTCCTTCCCTGATTCATTTTTGCTTTAAAGTCTCTCTCCTTTCATAAGTTTCTTTGAGTCGTGGCATTCCCCTGTGCACCGTCGCCAGCTCCCGTCCGCCGGTCTCTGCCACCTGAGCTCACCGACCGACAGCTCTAGTGTCTTGCGGCCCCTCACCGGCGACGCCCACAGCCCCACGCCCGCGATGCCCACATCAATTTTTTTCTGTATTATAACTCTTGTGTGGAGATGCTGGGATGTTTTTTACCAATTTGCCAAGAGAAGAAGTTGAAAGGTAACATCAACCATTTCCCCATTTTCATTTGAATAATGGAATGTGTAGTATTTCATCTTCTCATATTCACTATAGGTGTGTGTGTGTCTCTGGTTTGTCTATGCTACTATATTGAAGATGACATGGAATCAGTATGACTTGATTAACAATTTTCAAGCCCCTCATTCTAGATGTCCTATTTTCTTTCCTTGATTCTAACCTTTTTTTTTTTTGGTAATTTCATTTTGTAGGCTATTTAATGAATTTGAGGAATATGACTTTGCAAGAATAGGGAGCATTTCCTGGACGTGTTTGCTGGTCAGTAAACAAAAATAATTTTTTTTCGGTTCTAGTCATTATCGACGGATTTTTCGTCGGTAATTTTATTTAAAAAAAATTTCGTGATTAATATTACCGACGGAAAATCCGTCGGTAAAAGTTAACAAATTACCGACGGATTTTCAGTCGGTAAATTTAAAAAATTTTAGAAAAAATAAATTAAAGTAAAATTTTACCAACTAAAAATCTGTCGGTAATTAAAAAAATCTGTCGGTAAAAATTTTCACTGACGAATTTGCTGAGGATTATTTGAAGCTCATCACCGACGGATTTTTTCCGTTGGTAAGACTTTCCGACGACGTTATTACCGTAGGACAAAATCCGTTGGTAACTTATTTTTCTGTCGGTAATTGAAAAAATCCATCGGTAACAACAGTTTTTCTTATAGTGATATTCAAACAAAGCTATAAAACTTTTATCCCATTCTTCATTCAAGCTCATATTATTGCACCAGCATTAATTACTATCCACACACAGTCATCTAATTAAGGATATGATGGGTCTACCCTTCTACTTAATTATTAAGAGCCTAACGCTAATTAAGAGAGGCATCTATGGAGCCATTGACATCGACGAAAGTTGGAACACTTTATATTCTGGAGCCTAACACTAATATAATGGTGATGATGGCTCTATCCCAAACCGGCTTTAACTATAATGAAATGATTCAACTTATTTAGGAGATATTTCTCACATCACATTATATTTTATTCATAACTATCAACAAGATTCCGTGGTTAGAAATTTCTCTTGCACCTCTCACAATAACAATTAGGTTATTTGTACTCATTTTATAATTTCACTAGCTTTTTATCCATGCCATGGAAGGTAATCTTGTATACTAAAAATTTGATTTAAAATTGTTTTGGGAAAAACATTAAAATCCTAAAGCAATCGATCAATTTTTTGCAAATAATTTATTCCGAGCAAAATCCAAAATGGCCAACCGGCCATATGAAGATCTCCCGAGATTAGGCTCTGGTAGAGCAGGAGAGTACTGAACATAAGTTGGAACATACCCCTCCTAACCAATCTTCTAGCATTTTATAAGGGTTAATTGAGAGTTACAGAACTGAACAGTTAGACAAGTTGTAAAACGATGTAAATGTGTTTACCGATTAATTAAAGCATCATTTAAATATTAATAGGGCCAATCGGATAATAAAAGAGTTGACCGTTATCAAAAGTAAAGGGCAGTCATAATTGAAAAATATTCTGAACGGCCTAAAATAGCATGTATGATTTTTAAGCCCCCTACTCATAAGTCAAAAATAATTTGACTTGATGAGCAAAGAGTTTTTTTTTTTTTTAATTTCAGAATTATTAAATGCTGCCCATCGGATGTTTCCATAAAGCATATAAAATTTGAAAATATATAAACATTTTCCAATCGAGTGGCTAAATAGCACTATTCCGGTTGGAAGTCAATGCGGAACATATGGGCACGGGCATATGATGATAATGTGCAGTTTTACCAATCATTAATTATATGTATAGTTTAATAATACCATCTTGTTAAGGCTGAATTTACTTTATCTTTACGAAAGAAAGGCCGAAGTATCTATAATGGGGAGCATAGTTTTCAGAGTCGGATCGGTGATCAACTTGGTCGAGACACCAAATTACTGGGTCACTAGTTCAACCGGTGAATTACTGGTCAAACCAGTTGAACCGAATTTTATTAAATTATTATATAAAATTGATTGCACATGAAAGCACAAGAGCCAGGTTGGCTTAGTAGTTGTTGCATGCTCCTAGTAGTGCCACTACCAAGCTTATATTCCCACTTGATGTAATTTTCGAAAATTTTAAACATTTTACATGGTGACCTCTTAATGTATATATATATATATATATATATTATAAGAAGCATGAATAATAACATTTTAAACATTTCACATGAATAATAAGAAGCATCACTAGCATGGTGGCAAGGGCGTGTGTTGCCCTCCTTGAAGAAGGGGGTTCGAACCTTGCTAGGGAGTTTTTGCGAAAATTCCCTCATGTTGGTGGACTGTGGACCAACTGCAAAACCGATCCAATAGCAGAACTAGAGCCGGTTCATCGATTTTCCGGTCGAATCAGCCAGTCCGGTCCAATTTTTAATATTATAATAGGGAGTATGTTCTTGTGAAATATGATTTTTGGTCTTATGCTTGGCAAATTTTGATGCCATGCATGAAAAATTAAAAGAGTTTTGAATGTTCGATCTTGAGTTTCTAGCACTTCTAGAGGTGTAAATATGATGATCATGATCGGAAAATCTTGAATTTTTATGCTCGAAACATTTTTAAATTTCACAATCGTGGCTTTTGTTAATACCTTTGTATGATGATAATATCTAATAGGTGTTACTTACGGAAATATTAAAGAATGCACGGTCATGAATTTTTGTCACCTTTATTAGGTGAGGTCTAAGTTGTTCCGGGCAGAGTCCAAAGTGGCCAACTGATCATACGAAGACCTCACGATTAGGAGATCAAGCTTTGTTTTCTAGTAGGATAATATTGAAATTAAGTTGGAACATACCCCTCCTAACCAATCCCCTAGCATTTTATAAAGATCGGTTGAAGGTTATAGAACTGAAGATAGAGTCAAATAAGTTATAAAGTGATAGAAATGTGTGGATCGATCAATTATAACACCATTTAAATATTGATAAAGCCGGCCAGATAATAAAAAAAAACCGCCCATTGTGTAATTGAAAAAGATTCTGAGCGGCCCAAAATAACATATATACAGTTCATAAGCCCTACTTATAACTCAAAAGTAATTTAACTTACTAAGCAAAGAGTTTTAAAATGTTTTTTAGAAATGTATGGCACAATATAAACTCACCTTACCCTAATTTGAAAACCACCTAAAAAAATATGATGCTTTGATTATTAGGCCGAAGTATCTACAATCGATAAATCTTACTTTTTACGCAATTCACGAGATTTTTGTATTCCTTTCCTTATGACCAACAACTTTGAGTGAAATATTGGCAACGGGAAAGGCAATTCTCTTGTATTTCTTTCCCTTGATTTTTCACGCTCGGAAATTTTTAAAAATTCATGATCGGAACTTAGAGAAGTGACTATGCATTACAACAATCATGGTGTGTTAAATTAGAGAAGTGAAACAATTAAGTTCTACGGAATTTGCCAAAAATATTGTCGAATCTTTTGAAATATTTTGGGCTCGAAATATCACGCTCAGAAAAATTCACGGTCGGAATTTTTCATATTATGTTGTGCAAAATTCAGGATCGCAACTTTCTTATGGCCACTACGGTCGAAACTTTCTCATGGCTACTATTTGTTTCTTTTTGTTGGCAATCACCCATGCCCACTAGTAGTTCCGTTAATACGTAATAGTATTAGAGATATGCAAAAAAAAGGCAATAGAATCACTTGAACTTTAATTTAGTTACGTACCTAAATCAAGTTGTTTAATAATGATAAAATTGTTGATTTTACTACAACCTACGCAGCATATTCATTTAACTTGGAGCTT
Source organism: Dalbergia cultrata (assembly GCA_031216105.1). Classification (NCBI taxonomy): domain Eukaryota; kingdom Viridiplantae; phylum Streptophyta; class Magnoliopsida; order Fabales; family Fabaceae; genus Dalbergia; species Dalbergia cultrata. The sequence goes on along the minus strand of CM062353.1, from coordinate 18,282,565 downwards.
GTTAAAACTTTAACAACACCACAACAAATGGTGACTAAGTCTTAATTATTCCAACAACCAAAAATTAGCACATACTTGTCATGGGAAAAAGTCATGGCTCAAGAAAAAATCTTACTGTTGAAGTATCGTTCAATCAACATCTCTTTGCGCTCGGAAAATATAAAACATAGTAACTATTGGTAATAGCATTCAGCGCCGAAATTCATAGAATCTTGTATGCTCGGAAAATTCAAAATTATTGAATAGTTATTATTTTGAAAGCAATTTCTTACGCTAATAAAATTCAAGCAATTTCTTATGCTAGAAAAAAAGCATTTCTCATGCTCGGAAAGTCATTTCTCCACTCGGAAAAATGCATTTCTTATGCTCGGAAAATTTAATAAATTCATCCTTGGACATTCGTTGTTAACACTTTTATCACGTTGGTCACAACAAATGCAATTCTCTTATTATGATGATATGTTATAGTCATTCCTAAATATCTATTGGCACTACCATTTCAGTGACCTTTATTTAATATCTCTAAAATACCCTGCTTTCTTTACTTCTAATTTAAAAATAGTTTAACAAAATAAAATTATTATAAACTACTTCTATAATTTTATGTTACTATTACTTAGTTCAATTAATTCTAATTTAATTATTTAAAAAATTAATATTCATATTTGTTTTAAATTTTCATTGGATTATTGAACGATAAACATTGATGATTAATTTATTCATTACAATTATTTAGATCCACCTATTAATTCTTTAAAAAAAATTCTTGATTAATAACTATTTAAGCAATGTATCCGCGATCAATTTCTTAAGAAAATATCAAATAAAAATAAATAACCATAATGCTGTATTAACAAACTATATTATACATATCACATATATTTAAAAATTATCAAAATATATAAAAAAAAATAATTTTTTTGTGAAAAAGGTGAATTTTCACAAAAAAAAACTCATCTAAACGCCCCCTTATTTTTGGAAATAACAAAGTTTAATATCATGTATTTATTTGATAATTTAATTTTTATATTATGTAATACTAGATAAAAAAAATACAGGTTTAAGTGTTGCACATAATAATTTAGTAATAAAAAATAATTTATTAATAATATTAATTTATCACAAACCTATCGATACACCCATCGATAGCTAAAATAAACAAAATAAACAAAATATTTTATCAAAAAATACTCGTCGGCATGCCCAACAGTAATTGTTATTAAAAAAAATTAATTTAATAAAAATGAAAAATCATTTTACGTGGACTTGTTTGTATGCCTATCGGTAACGTAATAAAAAAATTAAAATTTAATTAAAAGTTACATTTGACTGTACCCATCGATAATGTATAAAAAATAAAAAAAAAATAATTTTCATTTTGATCATATTCGATCGATACATCTGTTGAAAAGACACTTCAAGCCACGTGGTGCGATTGCATGTATCGACGGGCTTTGAATTATTAATCAACCAATCGGTAAACCCGTCAGTACACTTATCGAAAATTCTGCGCGTCATATGGCGCACAACATCGCCATATATTATCAACAGTGTGTCATCCATTGTTATTATTATCAATAACTAAATAATGAGAAAACATGTCAACCAATTGAAAATCCCATAAAAAATTACCGCAAGGTGCCAACCCATTGGTATCCCGCGAATTTCAAGTGGTATAGTGACCTTTTTTAATACAATAGTGAATTTTGTTAAAACAAACTAATAAAAAAGTTATTTAATGACGAAGTAAGAGTAATTTTAGCCTAGAATGTTAATTGATTCTTCCCATATATTGGGTCAATTTGGGGTAACTTGATTCTCATCATATGTGTGTGTGTTTAGATGGGACAGGAGATCCATTTACTCTTAAGGTGTAGTTAGTTACCAAGGAGGTAAAAAGGGGGGAGGGGAGGGGAGGGGAGGGGACTTTCATTGCTGAACTGCTCGTTCATGAAAAATTTTCCATATATTTTTACCTCCTAACCACCTTTGGTTGAGAAATAGGGATAAAAATTTTATTGATGAATTTCATAGTGTAATTTCACACATGAAGTCCTTCCTTTTCATCCTTTTCCTTGAATACAAATTCATAATAGTGATGCCTTATAAGAATTAATGATTGAGATTAAAACAAGTGTATAATTTTATAAAAAAATTTGAAAAAATTAAAAGTAATACATTTCGTGGTTAAATAATAATAACCACTCATTGATAATTATTACTATTTTCATTCCATTCCATTCGAGTATTCAAATAATGGAATGAAAGTTTCCTCAACTCCATTACTAAGTATCCAAACGATAAAGTGCTAAAGTCATATCACTTCATTCTATTTCAGTTCACTTCATCTTATTCTATTCAACTTCATCTTATTACTTACCAACAATCCAAACGCAATCTTAAGGTATGTTTGATTGGGGGTAAAATAGGATAAAAATATTTATAGATAAAACTCATTAAAAATTTCTACCATACTTTTTTCCAACCAAACACACCTCATTAAGTAAATGACAAATGTTTCATATACAATATAATATGACAACAAACTTTTACATTATAGGTATACATATCTAGAAAAGAAAACCAAGGGGCAGATATCGATTTAGCAAAATTAAAATATTTAAATATGGAGAGAAAATAATGTTAGTGTAAGTTTATTGTCATATTTTGTTATTGTGCATCAAATATTTTTCTTTAATAAATATAACTCTCAACTTAGGTGATGCACATTGTGAGGTCCTTGGTTCAATTAAATAAGTAAGCACACACTCTAATGGTAGATTATGCTTGTCTTAATAAATATAACTCTCGTTTACATCCCTATTTCGTAATATCTTAATTTAAGGGGAAAAAAGGAAAAAGAAAAAAAAAAAACAGACGTTTTGCGCATGCGCATTGCTCATGTGTACGTTCAGTAATAACTTAAAATAACTGATCTGTTCTTATTGGCCTCGACATATCATGGTAAAGTCAATTTCGCTAGACCATGCCGTTGCACTTTAAAGTTCTTTCTTTTTCTTTTTTAATGCTTTTAAGCTCACATGAAAGTTTATGCAAATTAAAATGCACAAACCAGAGTACAAATTGGAGAACTTGAATTTCATTTTAGTTTATCAATTTAAGATTGGAGAATAGATGACTCGCAACTCGCAACTCGCAACTCGCAAGCAAATTGTAACATCACATTCACATCGCGCATTAGTTTCTTCTGTGAGTTTTGGTAGTGGCAGTGCATGCATGCCATCAACTTCCATTATCAAACTTATTACAAATCAGCACAAGTACATGCACAAACACACAAGGCTTTTTTATTATTAGCCAATTCACACCCATACTGGCTTTATTATTATTACTACTACTATATAATACGTACTATCACAGTATATATAATCTGGATATATACTGCCCATTATTTATTTATTTTATATGTATAGCAAATTAACATTGTGAAATGTTAGCGTGCGTGTATATATTCATTCATACATGGCTCTAGCGAAACAGAACCCGAAAAAGCCTATGAGGTCTCGCTCCCATGAGAAGTCTGCCAATTTTACTTCTAACACAGTGACTGGGTGGCCCTAAGTTGTCCGTTTAGAGGCCAAAGTAAAGATTGCAAGAAGGGAATATGGAGATTCACTTTCACGCCACATTCATCTGTAAGGAGGCTTTTGAGAGTGCCACAATCAGTGACATTAGCAGTGATGATATTGATGGTAAACATTCCTCGACTATCAGTGACATCATTGCAAATTAAAAAAATCATTGCAAACCTTTGTTTTTATTATCTATTCCAATCTCCACACTATTATCTAATTTTCAAACCATATATTATTTATATAATTATTTTTTAACTTTCCATATTTATACGTGTAAATTTATATATAGACATATAAAGAGATATACTAACTAATGTGTTCCATTGTTTGAATAGGGTTCTATGGTTTGTTCGCAACCCCCTTAGATGCCGAAGTCATCCTTAAGGTGATCTAGTAGTTCCTATAATGATGGGATTAGTTCATGGATTTTCTTTCCTTTTGTTGCATTTCACTAAAAGGGTTGAAGGGAGTTATAGTGCATCAAGTTGTTTACAGTGGCCAACTTGATCATTAGTGACAATAGGGTTGGATCTGTAAAATATTAAAAGTGAGATTTGAATCCTATACCTTCATTTTTGTTTATAATGTTCAATCAACCACTAATCCAAGAGAGCTACTCCTGTAATCTTACTAGTTTTCAAGTAGAGAGTTTGTGGGAAGTGACTATTGTATCATCGGGAGTATTAACTATGAAGACCATTCACATTGGTCAATGAGTTCATGATGACGAAATATTGTTAAACTCAGTGTCTAACATACCTCTACCATTAATCATGATAAACGATTTCTTATTCTCTATCATTTTTATTCTTTTATTGTGTCATCTTGGACGGAATAATTTTGACATCATTCAGAATTTATTATTATTTATATTAAATTTAATTTTGTGGCATTTCATATTAACTCTAACCAACATTATTTACTAACAATTCAAACATACTAAGATATTTGGTTGGGGAAAAAAAAAAGATAAATTTTTAGGGATCAGCTTCCTCACACTTAATAATTTCTACAGCTCCCCCAAAAACCAACACACCTACGGAAATATTTCTTGATGCGCGCGCATTGTACAGGTGTGCATCTAAAAGTTTATAATAACTTAAATGTTCTTAGTCGCCTCTACATATCGTGGTAAAATCAATTCCGCTAGACCATGTCCTTGCACTTTAAAGTTTATGCTAATTAAAATACACAAACCAAAGTACAATTAAATAGCAGAACTTACATTTCATTTTAGTTTATCTAATTAAGATTGGAGAATAGAGGAGTCGCAAGCAAATGCAGTAACACGTATTAGTTTCTATATAGCTTTTGGTAGTGGCTTTGCGTGTCATCAATCGACTTAATTTCATGGTTTCATTAGGAAACTTAACTAAACAAACTAGCACGCACAAATACCTGCACAAACACATGAGGGCTTTATTATTATATGAGTAATGTTATTTCAACACCCACTTTTAGGTGTTCTAATCAGACACCCACTTTATTACCATTGAATGAGATGAAAAATAGCATTATTGTTATTATATTAGCCAATTCACACCCATACGGGCTTTGTTATTACTACTATTATTACGGATACATTCTCCTTATATATTATATTAGTACTGTTACAGTATTACCTGGATATTGCCCATTATTTATTTATTTTTATATGTATAGTATAGCAAACTAACATTATGAAACGTTAGCACATGTATACACAGATGAATCTAGGCGATGGACATGAACATGCCACTGACTGCTGTGAGAGCTTTACCAACTTTACCAATAAAAGTGACTGGGGCGATAAGTTGTCTATCTTTTGGCCAATCGCAAGAAGAAGAATTGGCAGTAGTGAGATTCGCTTTCACTACACACATGTGTAACGAAGCTTTTGAGAGTGCAACAATCAGTGACATTAGCAGCGATGGTAAACAGTCCTCGACTATCAGTGACAGCACTGGCAACATCAATGCTGTTTTGGCCTTCTCCACATGACATGGTCACGTTCACACTGGCCGTGCCGCCGCCACTGCTGCAGTGGGCCGCCGCATTCACCTGGTTGCCTGAGCATGCTTGCCACGGATTCTCAACACCAAATCTAATTAGGAATCCTAATACTTCAACTTCTGTTTCCTGGGCATGGCCTGTTGAGGCTGCAGGAACTAGCACCAGAACAACAAGGAGGAGCACACAGGAAAAAGTAGAAGGGTTGGCCATGATTAAATGAAATGCTTTTCAGCGGTTTGATGCATATACAATAGGGTAATATTATTCAGACAGCCACTTTATAACCATTGAGTATGATGGATGTTAAGAATAAGTGGGAACATTAATCACATTCAATGGTTATAAAGTGGGTTTTTGGGAGTTAAAGTATTATTACCCATATGGAATATTGCTGGTGTATGTCAATTACTAGTTATAGTTTGTGTGCGCTGTGTGTTCCAAGGTGGAGCTCCCAAGCCACTATTTATTGAGTTTTCAGCGTACTGTACAGTTCCCAACTTTTTTTCATCTATAATTTTCATTGTTAAATGAATAATAAAATTACACAATAAATACACATAACACACTTTATTACTATTAAATGTGATTAGTGAATGGGATGAGTGAGGACTACCCATCACATCTAATAGTTATAAGGTGTATAATGTATATTTATTATTATGCAATTTTATTATATAACAAATATTTTTCTTTGCGTTATACCTTGCATATTACTGATGATTCTTTTTATATTAGGCCTGGCTAGGTAAGTATAGCTTCCCTAAATTTTCAACACTGCCTACCAAGAAAGAAAAGCTTTGGCGAGCTACTTTAGATTTGGCCCCTTAATCTACTAATTATTTTTTTTTCCTTTTATTTTAACAGGAAAATGCTAGTGTATTCTTCCTCTTTATTAATATTAATATGAATACTTCGCTTTTTATCTTCATCAAATGAATGTGGTATAAAAAAATACTTAACCTAGTATGTAAAAAAAAAAAAACATTTAATTTTGGTCTACTAATAATATAAAAAAATTTATACTATCATAAAGTTAAATCATTCTATTTGGATGATTTATCAAGTATAAAATGTGAGATTTAACTCTTTTGTTGATGTGATAAATAAGAGTACAAAAAAATTTATACTTCAATTTGCACTTTTGTATATAAATAAAAGGAAATATGAAATCAAATGAGTGAAAAGCAATAGTATTCTTATTATTCCATCCCCTCCGCTTTAATTTCAAACAAGAGAGCGAAAAAGTTCTTTTTATTCCCTCGTCAATGTTCAAACAAAACTATAAGTTTTCTTGTTCTGTTCCATTTCATCTATTTTAGTCGACTCACTATGTCAAAAAAATAAAAAAATAAATAGTCAACTGACTATTACTATCTATACAAGGCCTATATCTAATTAACAACCTAAAGCCAATAATGAGATTGATCCATCTACTGCGAATGTCTTGCAATTTAAGCTAGTGATGATATTGTACCTTATAGTTTATATGTAACGATGGTTCTGTTGTCATCCAATTATCAATTAAGAAGCGGGGCTGAGAGAGGCATCTTTGAAACCTTTGACAGTTGGAAGCCGGAACACACAAGTTTAGGCAAGATGGTACAGCCAAAACCAAAAGGAATCCTCTCCTACTGTCCTACATTAGACGAGATTCGCTTCAACTATATATAAATTTAGTCAATTTATCACAAGAGTAATTATTCATATAGATAATTCAGGATTAGATAACAAAGGAATAAGATTTGACACTTGTAAAACACCCAATTTTTCAATAAAATATAATCTTATTTTTAATCGTTCAAGAGCTTAGGAAGAGGGCCAATATATATAAACAACTGAACAGATGTAAGTTTGGCAAAAGGGGTGAAGGTTTTGGAATAATCCATACCATACACTTGGGCGTAACCCTTAGCAAGTGAAGATCATGAACAAAACAAGTGCAGCAAAAAATATGAGGGGGTAAGGGAAATGAAGGGGAAGAGGGAAAAAACATTGAGTAAGGGATGTTATCAGTGAAGATTGCAGAAGGCATGCGATTAATCAAATGACAAGCCATTGCAACGGCATCAGCCCAAAACACCTTTGGAACTTTCATGTGCAAGAGAAGTTGCTCTTACTATTTTTAAAAGGTGTCTATTTTTTCTTTCAGCAACCTATTTTGTTAAGGGGTTGAGACACATGAGGATAAAAAAAAAAAAGGTGGAGAATTGAGCAGAAAAATATTCTTTGGCATTATCAATTCACAAAAACACGAATAGTTTTAAATTGCATTTCAATTTCAGCAAAAATGGCAGAAAAGATAGGAAATACCTCAAACGATGTTTCATGAAATACAACCAAGTAACGTGAGAGAAATCATCAACAAAAGTTGCAAATTAATGAAAACCTGATTTTGAAATGACCAGACAAGGGCCCCAAATATCTGAGTGTACAATATCAAACCGAGATGCAGCCCGCTTATTTTCTCTAGGAAAATAGGAAGTTCTACATTGTTTGGCTAATTGGCAAGGCTCACAATCTAAGCTAGACATAGACTTCAAACTGGGACAAAGTTTCTTCAAGGTTGGAAGAGAAGGATGACCAATGACAATGAAGATGATGAAGAGATGGAGTCACCCCACTAGTGCATGCAATTGGATGTGACACATCACTAGAAGGTGCATCAAGGATGTACAAGCCACCAAATTCATAAACATTGCCCATAATCTTCTTCGTACCAAGATCCTGAGAGTTGTTCCTGTAATTTTACTAATTTTCAATTCTAGAGTTTATGGAAAGTGACTGTTATATCATAGGAAGTATTAGTCGTGAAGACTATTCGCGCTCATCAATAAGCTAATGATGGCGAAATGTTATTAAACTCAGTACCTAACACATCTCAACAATCAATCACTATAAGCGAGATTTTATTCTCTATTATTTTGATTATTTTATTTGCCGTCTTGGGCTGCATAATTTTGATATCATTTATAATTGATTGTTATTTATGTTGAATTTAATTTTTTGATATTTCATATTAATTTTAACTAACATTACTTACCACCAATTCAAACATGCTAGGATATTTTTTGGTTGGGAAAAAAATGAGATAAATTTTTATGGATTAGCTTCCTCCTCATACTTAATAATTTCTGCAGCTTCGCCAAAAACCAACACACCTAAGCAAATATTTCTTGATGCGCAAGCATTGCACAGGTGTAAATCTAGTAAAAACTTATAATAGTTTAAATGTTCTTCGTCGCCTCTACATATTGTGGTAAAATCAGTTCGGCTAGACCATGCCCTTGCACTTTAAAGTTTGTGCTAATTAAAGTTTGTGCTAATTAATATACACAAACCAAAGTACACATAGCAGAACTTTAATTTCATTTTAGCTTATGTAATTAAGATTGGAGAATAGAGGAGTCGCAAGCAAATACAGTAACACGCATTAGTTTCTATATAACTTCTGATAGTGGCTTTGCGTGTTATCATCAACTTAATTTCATAGTTTCATTAGGAAACTTTACTAAACAAACTAGCACGCACAAGTACCTGCACAAACACACGAAGGATTTATTATTATATTAGCCAATTCACACCCATACTGGCTTTAATATTACTATTATTATATTATAAATACATTCTCCTTATACATCATAATAGTACCTATACAGTATTACCCGGATACTGCCCATTATTTATTTATTTTTATATGTATAGCATAGCAAACTATCATTATGAAACGTTAGCACATGTATACGTAGAAGGGTTGGCCATGAATGAAATGCTTTTCAGCGTGTTAATGTATATGTAATATTGCAAGTATATATCAATTACTAGTTATAGCTTGTGTGCTGTGCTGTGTGTTCCAAGGTGGAGCTCCCAAGCCACTATTTATAGAGTTTTCTGCGGACTGTATAGTTTCCGACTTTTGTATCTATAATTTGCATTATACCATGCATATTACTGATGATCTTTCTATATTAGGCCTAGCTACGTAAGTATAACTTACCTAAATTTTCAACACTGCCTACCAAGAAAATAAAAGCTTTGGCGGCGAGCTACTTCTTTAGATTTGGCCCCTTAATCTACTAATATTTTTTTCCTTTTATTTTAACAGGAAAATTCTAGAGTATTCTTCCTCTTTATTAATATTATTAATATGGATAATTTCTTTTTTTTTTCCTGATGAATGTGGTATAAAAAATACTTAACATTGTATGTAAAAAAATTGAGCGTGTAATTTTGATCCACTAACATTATATAAAATTCTTTTATATTGTTATTCAATTAGATATCATTCTATTTGGATGACATTTTAAGTATAAAATATGAGACTTAATTTCTTTACTGACGTGACAATACATTGATACTCTTGGGATGAGAAAATTTTGCAAATAAATCCAATGTGGACCTATTCCAATCAATTATATCATATTCTATAAATCTCCTTTTTCCTCTTTGATACTCTTGGGATGAGAAAATTTTCCAAATTATTTGATTTTATTTATAAATTGATTTTTTATTTGGATCTTGAAAAAAATAAGAAATGATTTTATTTGACAAATTTATGGAATTTGTTTACTTTGTTTTTAGAATCCTATCAAATTTGGTAAGATTTGATGTAAATCGATTTGCTTTTAAAACAAAAATATAAATAAAATTAAATCAATTTTAATGAATGCAAACACTATCTATTATTTAAACATGAAAATTGAATTTCAAATCAATTCAAATCTTATTTCATTTAGTCATTCCAAAAATATATATAAGATTCATATCTTATAAATCAAATCAGTTTAAATAATTTCAAATCAAAGTAAATCAGTTCTTAACTTTAATCTTTCCAACACGACGTTCAAAACGGGAAGTATGTAATCAAATAACAGTAAAAAACAAAAATATTCCTATTATTCCAACTCACTATTACTATCTATACAAAGCCTGTATCTAATTAAGACCCTAAAGCCAACAATGAGATGGATCCATCTACCGTGAATGTCATGCAATTTGAGCAAGTGATGATATTGTGCTTAATAGTTTATATGTGACGATGGATCTGTTGTCATCCAATTATCAATTAAGAAGCGGCTGCTAAGAGAGGCATATTTGAAACCGTTCACAGTTGGAAGTTGGAAGTTGGAACACACAAGTTTAGGCAAGATGGTAAAGCCAAAACCAAACGGAATCCTCTCCTACTGTCCTACATTCGATGAGATTCGCTTTAACTATGTATATTTTATCACGAGAGTAATTAGTCAAATAGATAATTCAGGATTAGATAACAAAAGAATAGGATTTGACATATGTAAAACACTCAATTATTTTTCAATAAAATATATATTTTTTTAATCGTTCAGCTATTAAGTTAGAATATGTATACCTGATTTTCTTGAAAAAAGACATCATCAATTAATATATATATATATATATATATATATATATATATATATATATATATATATATATATATATATATATATATATATATATATATATATATATATATAATCAAATTAATCCTATTTACCAACAAAGGTCATGTTTTGGGTGCAATAGTAAGCAAGAGCTGAGGAAGAGACCAAGATTCAAACTATTGGGTTTGGTACAAATTCGTAATTGAACACAATTGATGGTTTCTGATTTTAGAAATGTGTGGAGAAGATTGGAAAAAAGAAAAATATATGGGGTGGATTTGTTAGAATTTTATGTTGAATTGGAAATTATTAATGATTATGATTGTGGTGAAATTTATTGATTGTGTAAACTATTATTTATAGAATTGTTTAGATATGAGTGGAAAATAGAATTGAGAATTAAAGATGGAGACCGAAGAGAAAGATGGTGACATGGTTGATGATGAGGGAAATGACAAGAATGATGTAATATTTCACCATTGATGGAAGGTTTATAACTTTTATTAGAAAAGTTGCATTGATAGAGGGTTTTCAGTTTTTGCTAGAAAATTTGTACTGATGGAAGGTTTACTTTTGCCAGATATGTTACTTTGATGGAGGATTTGCAAATTTTGTCAGAAAAAAAATTGCATTGATAATGTTATATTTTGTGAGTAGCGACTTTACAAGTGAGGATAGATTTTATTACGAGCAAGGATAGATTTTATTAAAAATCATTCTGGCAATGTGATATTAAGCTACGTGTTCCGTGACCTTCAACTAGCCAATTGTTAGCACTTGTGTATTTATATTAATAGTGATGAAATGTTACAAGCTGAGTTACAAGGATTTGACGGCAATCAATCAAATATATTTATATAAAATACACAATTTATCCAAATAAGGAAATCTAATATGGCAATCCCTCATCCATTTATCCTTAATATAATTTGCTTATTAAAATGAAGTGAATTATCTAATTAATATATCTTTGAGTAAAAGAAAGTCACACAGATTATCTAACTTGATCTCATTTGTAAAATAATTATTGTCTAGAATTTATGTAGGATTCACATATATTAACATATGATCCATAGATATATTTGATAATTTTTTTCTACTACTTTTGATTATCTAATATTATGCTTTAGTCATATCATTCTTATAAATCTGATATAATTTTCAATAGTGATATTAATTTTGTGAATTTCATATAATTTCCAATTTTATGAATCAAAATTAGACAACTAATATCAATTGTTCTATCATTCTTATTCAAAATTAATTGTTCAATCTTATTTAGTACTAAATTTTCATATTACGGTTGCTTGATATGTCATATTATTATGATATCAGATTTCAATTTATATCCCAAAAATTAAGATTGTCATTATTGTTATATTCCAATTTCCATTATTTTAATAGTTGAACTATAACCCAAATCTCACTTATATATATTTATAAGGAAAATGCTATATGACAATTCCTCCTTATCTCATTTTCCCACCCAAAATTCTATTTACTTTCATTTACCATTTTATTTTATTTTTTATATTCTTGATTATTTATTTTAAAGAAAAGTAATATATGACTCAAATCTCAATTAATATATGATTTATTCTTAATTTACATACGATGGAAAGTAAGATCCTTGCAATATATATTGATTCAATTTACAATATAAGAATAAATAAACATATTTTGATTGATTTTATTCTTAATTTTAATTGTACTTACTGTTTATGTTTTTTTACAATTTTGACTTTTACGATATATGAATATCACAAAATAAATATATCTTGTGTGTGTGTGTGCGCACACGCGCGTGTAAAAGTTAAAACCTAAAACTATCATAAAATTAATATCATCACATTTTTTTTATTATTTATTTTAAGAAAAATTAATATATCATTCAAATCTCAATTAATATATGTTCTTAACCTATTATTGGTTGAAAACATCTTTCTATTTTTTTTCATTTTAATTCTTAAATGCTTATCTATCTGTATTATTAATTTAATAATTAGCATATTAATTTATATTATTACATTTTTCAATTTTCCTTTAATTCTAATTGATTTGATGCACTTAATTTTTTTTGATAGATTTGATGTGCTTAATTTTAGTGTGTGTGTGTGTGTGTGTATATATATATATATTTGATCATTGCATATAAATTGTAGCATAGGTAACATTTCTTCTGCATATCCTATTTACGCATGCGTATTTGTATTATTTCCTTTGTTTTTTCTCCTCATTATGGTTTGTCCTATTGATTCAATATTTTGATTTGCTTTTGTTTCTTTCACATTTAAGTGATGTGTACCGAGTTGTTTGGAGCCATTTGGTGAAACCATTGATTCTATTTTGATTTTTGACTTTTTCTTTTTATATAGTTGTTATATAAATATTTTCAATTCAATATAATCAAATTTAGAATGGTCTGTCGGTAAACTTTTCTTTGGTTCGACTTTGCCTCTTTTCTTTTGCAATACTATTAAGGCTTTACAATTGCATTGTTTGTAATTCTCTTCCAATAGTTTTCTCTTATTTGTTTTGAATCTTATTGTTCTTCATCCATCAAGTTTTTATTTTGTTTTATTTTTTAATATTTTAATTCATATAGCTCCCATAGCTTCAAATGATTTTAATTTTTGGATTAATTGTTTCTTTGAGTATATTTTTTTCTGAATTTATTCATTTTTACTTTTTATGTATTCTTTCTTTGTATTTAATACTATATTGACTTGAGTTTGAAATTAATCAGTGATAGTATGTTGTTTTAAATAAGTTTTAAAAATTACATTATTAAAATTTAATATTATTTAAAATTATATTATATTTCTATTTTTAAACATTTCCTTAATATTATATTCATCTTTTAATATTACCACACTAATTATTTTAAATGATTCTTAATCTTCAATATTATATTCTTTTTTTTATGAAATTAGAATATCATATCCACATTTCGAAAAAAGAAAAATCAAAACAGTCCTTTCTAATCTTATATGCTAGGTTGACTTAATAATGAAATTGGTTGTTAATGTTATTATTATAATTCTAAATAATTTTATTTTATTTGATTTTAAAAGGATCAAATCAATTAAACAATTATCTATTTTTCAATTGATTAGAAATCATTGATTTACTGGAACTGATTAAATCCTATTTTTATTACTTAAAGAGTTGATTGTGGTTTGAAATGAGATCAATTAAAACATGATTGAATGAAGTCAAATTAATTTTGATTTAAATGATTGATTTTGATATAATCAAATCAATTTTTTTATTGTCAAATTTCGTTTTATGCAGTTAAATAGTTTAACTCATTTTGGTCAAATTGAAGCAAAATCAATTGTTTATAATCAATAAAATTTAAGATTTAAATTTAACCTTTTATTTATAATAATTATCGTATCAATTATTTATAAATTTATAAATATGTAGATTAAATATTATATTATTGATTTCATTTTAAATATGTCAGATATGTGATTATTACTTAAGGAATTAATTATGATTTTAAATGAAGTCAATTAAAACAAAATCAAAATTGATTAAGGGATGTCAAATTGATTTTGATTTAAATGATTAATTTGTTTGAATTAAATTAATACTATTTTAGTCAAATTTGTTTTCACCAATTTTGATGAACCTGAAACGAAAGATTTCAACTATTTCAATTAAATCTTTACTTATTCTTTTAATTGTCATATCGGTCTACAATTTATAAATATTCATATTAAATATTAAATTTTTCTCATTTTAGTCAATTAATTCTTAATTATTAAATCATATCCGTCTTTTACAATACTATAAAATCATATCTCCATTAATTATAATTTTTTCATTTTAATTTAATTCTTAAATATTTCTCTTTCTCTTGATTTTCAATAAATGATATGATTTCTAATAATTACTATGTAAACTAAAGATATTTTACATGTATCTCATATCTTAAATCTTAATCTCGATATCAATTTCAATCCTCAAATTTAATATGTAATTTAAATTTTAAACAAAAAATTATTGATATTTGCATCCATGTCAATTTGTTATTATCATGTTATTTGATACCGATATTTTGATATTATTTTTAATTGATATAATTTCAATCTAATATTCTAATATCATGTCCAAGAAATTTAATTACAAATGGAAACTCCTTTCAATAAATTACAAATAGTAAATGGATATAGAGTAAAACATTTTTATCATAAAAACAAAAATAATTCATTTGCTTAGTATACAAAACATATCTATTATTTATAATAAATACAAAAATTATAATAATAATAATCTCAGCATCAATTGAAATTAAATATACATACAATTTCACTAATTTTATCATTTTTTAATAACGAAAATATAATGACATTTTTTTCCTAACTCAAACAATCTACAACACAAGTAGTGATGAATACATCTTTCATGGGTGATGAAAATAGATGAATTGCACACGTAACAATTAATATGTCATATATATACCAAATTTATATATCACATAAGTGCTAACAAAAATACACATCACATAGGTAATAATTTAGTTACAACCTGATTAACATCAACATATGCTAGATTAAAATTAGTCCTAAGTTACAAAAAAATAGACTCATCCACATATTGATATATAAACGTAAAATTTTGCTAAATTATTATTTATCTTAAAAATACAACATATTTATCTTAGAAAATAGCTGTAATAAATTTTTTTAAATAAATTATATAAAATTAATATATTATAATTCAATTCAATTTTATAATACATCTCTTATCAATTTTTTTAAAATTTATAAACGTAGAATCCCGTTTGTTTCATGGGTAAAACACTAGTTAGAGAGAAAAATAGGAAACTAAATGCCTATGAATTGTAGCTCATATAACACTACCTCTTGGCCTAGGTGACTAAGAGCTTATTGGTATGGGATCAAAGATTTTATTCCCATTTGCTCATCTCCTTACCCTTTTTCTCCACAACTCCATTATGAGCTCCTTAGAACCAAAAAAAAAAAAAATGAAAACTAAATAAATGCAAAATTATATCCTAATTCACCGCCCAATATTCTATCCTTAATATCAGCAATCCCAAACAAATGGAAACAAAAGATACAATTTTTTATTAGTGTATGACATTTATAATATATGACCTTTTAAATGCAAATCGTGTTTTTGTTTAACACAAAAATAATAAGAAAGCTATCCAATGATGTAAGGGTAATTTTAACCTATGTGAATGTTAATTGAGTCTTCACATATATTGGGCCACTAAGGGTACCTTGATTCTAAAATACATACATATATACATATTGAAACATACATACATACATATACACACACGCATGTGTGTGTTGAGATCCATTTACTCTTAAGGGTGTTTTTGGTTGAGGGATAAAAATAAAGATAAAAATTTCATGGAGGAATTTCATGGTATAATTTTATTCCCTTCCCTCTCTATAATTAAAACTCACAAACATACTTTTGATGATTATCCATTCGGATGGTAATATTAAATATTAAAGAGTATACCCCAAGTTGATCCGCGAGTATTATTAGTCTTGGTTGTAATTTTGTGAATTCCCTTGAGTAAGTCTAAGAGAGTTGTTCTTGTAATCTCACTAGTTGTTAAGTACAGGGTTTGCGGGAAGTGACTATTGTATCATTGGGAGTATTAGCCATAAAAACTATCCGCATTGGTTAATGAGATCGTGATGACGAAATATTTTTAAACTTAGTGCCTCACATGCCTCAGTCATTCATCACGATAAGCGATTTCTTGTTCCCTACTATTTTGACACTTTTATTGTGTCATCTTGGACTGAATAATTTTGGCATCATTTAGAATTAATTATTATTTATATTAACTTTAATTTTGTGGTATTTCATATTAATTTTAACCAACATTACTTACCACCAACTCAAACATACTAGGATATTTGGTTGGGAAAAAAATGAGATGAATTTTTATGGATTAGCTTCCTCATACTTAATAATTTCCACAGCTTCCCCAAAAACCGACACACCTAAACAAATATTTCTTGATGCGCTAGCGCTGCACAGGTGTAAATCTAGTAAAAACTTATAATCACTTAAATGTTCTTAGTCGCCTCTACATATCGTGTTAAAATCAATTCCGCTAGACCATGTCCTTGCACTTTAAAGTTTATGCTAATTAAAATACACAAACCAAAGTACAAATAGCAGAACTTAGATTTCGTTTTAGTTTATCTAATTAAGATTGGAGAAAAGAGGAGTCGCAAGCAAATACAGTAACCGCATTAGTTTCTACATAACTTCTGGAAGTGGCTTTGCGTGTCATCAATCAACTCAATTTCATAATTTCATAAATTGCGCGCCGCAATTTAAAACCTTACTCTTAACATACAATCATTTTTTTTTTTAATCTCATCCTATCGACCATCAATTTCCGATCAATGAAAGATTGAGGAAGGAAATATTCTCTTAATCTTATTTCTATTTATAAAGATCTCAATATGTTTGAAGCAAGTAAATCTTACTTTAAGTCCAAGCTTCTTCCTAAAGGAAATCATCTCTTACGCCCTCTGCTTTCTATTTATCCTTTTCTAGCCATTGTGTCATTTGCTGTATGAAGATATCACCATTAAAATTAATTTGTCATTTTTTGCAACATAAGTAATGTGGCAACTTAATTGGTTGGTAAGTTGCGACTGGAGGTACGGAGGGAAAGAGAGGAACACAGGACAGCAGATTTTAATCCCATATATAGATAGACGCCTTAACAAAGGCTTCATTATAAATATAATTAGCCAGTTCACACTCATATAAGCATTATTATAATAATATCGTTACGGCTACATTCTCCTGACCTGGATATGCTGCCCATTATTTATTTTTATATGTATATCAAACAAACATTATGAAATGCTAGCGTGATGTATACATGACTCTAGAGCACAGAATATTCAAACTTGCCAGGTGTTAATACGAAAGTTACATTATTTTGAGAAACATCTGCACTTGCAACGACGACTGGGGCCCTTAAACGTCCAAATAGGGGGAAACGCCTGCAAGTGGAATTGGAAACTGGGAGACGCACAACCACTTGACATTCACTTCTGAAGGCTTGTCCAAGAGTCATAAGAGATACTCTGGTCATGAATTTGTACATTCCTTGACTATCAGTGACATTACTAGCAACGACGTGATTGTCGAATAGCATGCCACACGACAGGGTTACGTTCACCCCAGCCGCGCCGCCACTGCCCCCCTTCATTGGGCTCCCGTCTGGCGTGCAATACAACGTGCCATTAAGTTTGATTCCAAGAGCAGCATCTCCACCTTGATGTCCTTGGGCATGGCCTGTGGAGGCTGCGGAAACTAGTAGCACTAGAGCAACAAGGAGCGAAAAATAAGAGAAAGAAGGGTTATACTTATTCATCACGGCCATGGTGAATGAATAAAAGCTTCTCTGGACGATATATTTGATGTGTATGTGTTTTGTATCAAACTGTTGTAGCTAGTGTGCTGTGTTGCAAAATGGAGTTCCGAGGCCGCTATTTATAGAGCTCTTGCTGCGGTAGTTTCCAACTATTGTATTTGTATCTATATTTTGCATGGTGCCATATTACTAATCTTTTGCGGCTGATAGGCCTAGCCATGTGCATACACATGTAGCTAGCTTCGCTTAATTTTCAACACGTAATGATATTGGGTGAGAATAAGTTTAACAAGTCAGTTTTTGCATACGTTGGTGGATTCCATAATCAAGTGATCTAGTGTATCTTCAATAAAGTTACAATAGAACCTACTTTTATTATAAATGTGTGTAAATATGAAATATTAAACTTGTGTATGAGTTAGAATTATTCTTTACAAGAAAGACCACTCAACCTACTATTTGTCCTTTTTCCTATGATAAAGTGTGTGTATGGTTTGGGGTAAAAAATTGGGGTAAGTTTTTATGGATAAAAAATTTTAAGTATAATTTTATACATTAAACTCATTTATAAAAATCAACTTTAATTTTTATCCCCTAACTAAACATTCTCTTAATATGATTTTTGTGTAAAATATATTTTATATTTTATATTCTCATTTAATTATATGATATTATATTATACTTTAGGTAACTTAAGAGTACACAACTTCTATTGGTGTGTGTATATATACATATATATGTGATTGAAATTTTTTATATTATTAATACATAAAATAAATAAAAAGATGATATAAATCTTCAGAGAAAATAATATTGATATAGCATTTGATATATGATACGGAAATTATATGTTTGAATATACCAGCTTGCAAATTATAAATTGAATGTTTTAATTCTAATTTAGTGTTAAATAATACGTTTAGTTCTCCTCCAAGGGTTTGTTTTGATAGATTTCTGGGGTTGTGATAGAATAACACGAGAAGTAATAGCTTTATTATTATTATTTTTTTGGTTTTTAAAAATAATAAGGGAATGAATCTTATTTGCCACACAACTCATTCCATCAGAATCTGTTTGATTATGCACCTTGTCTTCCTTGGAGACTCGATGGGGACTCGCTTGTTAAGATAATTTTTTTTTGTTTTCTTTCTTTTGCTCATGTACCAAACAAAAAAATTATGTTTCATTATCTGTTTCTTGGAATGAGAATATATAATAGCTGAAAATTCTTTTTACTCCATTTCATTTCGCTGTATTTTCGATCAAGGGAGAGTATATAGTTCCCTTCATTCTATCATTTGATATTCAAACAAAGGTATAAGACTTTTATCCCATCTCCATTCAAGCTCATTATTCCACCAGCATTAACTACTATGCACACACAAAGTCACCTACTTAATTAAGATCGCGTGCATATATAGCATTTGAGCGGACGACGTAGAGCATTCTATGTAAAGATGGGTCTACCCATCTACTTAATTATTAACTTCTAACACTAATTAAGAGAGGCATCTATAGAGCAATTGACATCGACGAAAGTTGGAACACTTTATATTTTGGAGCCTAACACTAATACAATGGTGATAATGGCTCTATCCAAAACCGGCTTTAACTATAATGAAAATTATTCAACTTATTTAAGAGATATTACTCACATCACATTATATTTTACTCATAACTATCACCAAGATTCCTTGGTTAGAAATTTCTCTTCCACCTCTCACAATAACAAGTAGGTTATTTGTACTCATTTTATAAATTCACTAGCTTTTAATCCGTGCCTTGGAAGATAATATTGTATACTAAAACTTTGATTTAAAATTGTTTTGGAAAAAACATTAAAATCCTAAATTAATTGATCGATTTTTGCTAATAATCTATTCCGAGCAAAGTTCAAAATGGCCGACCGGCCATATGAAGAGCTCACAAGATTAGGCTCTGCTAGAGTAGGAGAATATTGAACATAAGTTAGAACATACCCCTCATATATAACCAATCTTCTAGCATTTTATAAGAGCTGATTGAGAATTATAGAAATGAATAATTAGACAAGTTGTAAAGTGATATAATTGTGTTAACCGAATAATTAAAATATCATTTAAATATTGATAAAGCTGATCAAATAATAAAAGAGTTGGCCGCTATCGAAAGGAAAGAGCGGTTATAATTGAAAAAGATTCTGAATGGCCCAAAATAGTATGTATGGTTTATAAGACTCTTGCTCATAAGTCAAAAATAATTTGGCTGAACGGGCAAGGAGGTTTTTAAAAAAATTTACCAGAATTATTAAATGCTGTCAACCAGATGTTTCCATAAACCATATAAAATTTGAAAATATATAAAAATTTTCCAATCGAATGGCTAAATAGCAGTATTCCGATTGGAAGTCCACTGCGAAACATATGGGCATGGGCATATGATGATAATGTGCAGTTTTAGTATTCATTGATTATATATGTATAGTTTAATAATACCATCTTGTTAAGACTGAATTTACTTTATCTTTATGTAAGAAAAGCCGAAGTATCTATAATAGGGAGTATGTTCGCATGAGATATGATTTTTGGTCTTATGCTTGGCAAATTTCGATGCCATGCATGAAAAATTAAAGGAATTTTGAATGTTCGATCTTGAGTTTCTAGCACTTCTAGATGTGTAACTATGATGATCATGATCGGAAAATCTTGAATTTTTATGCTCGGAATATTTTTAAATCTCACGATCGTGACTTTTGTTAACACCTTTGTATGATGATAATATCTAATACGTGTTACTTAACGGAAATATTAAAGAATGCACGGTCATGAATTTTTGCCACATTTATTAGGTGTAAGTTGTTCCGGGCAAATTCCAAAATGGGCAACCGGCCATATGAAGACCTCACAATTAGGGGATCAAGCTCTGCATCCTAGTAGGAGAATATTGGAATTAAGTTGGAACATGCCTCTCCTAAGTCCTAACCAATCCTCTAGCATTTTATAAGGATTAGTTAAAGATTACATAACTGAATGCTCAAATAAGTTATAAAGTGATATAAATGTGCTGATTGATCGATTATAATATCGTTTGAATATTGACAAAGCCGAGGACAATAAAAAAGCAAACCATTATTAAAAGGAAAAAGCGATTATATTCGAAAAGGATTTTGAGAGGCTGCCCAAAATCTATCTATAATACTAATATTTCAAACTCATTCTAGAAAAAGTTTTACGAGTGTTGCTTATAGAGCAACTTATGGCCCATAATTTTTATAACCTTGATTATTAATTATTTTGTTATAAAAATTACCTTAATATTCATTTCATTAATACAACATAAATATTTCACATTAAATATTGGATTTCAAACCATTATACTTAATTTAAATGATATAACTGATTAAAATATGTCAATCTAAATTATTTAACATTAAAATTAGATATTCATGTTATACACATCTTTTTCTATTTTCTTTATAATATTTTTTATTTTTTTAATTAAAAACATATTTTTCCATATTAATTACAAAATTTTAAATTTTGAATTCACTTGATGTTTGGAATTTTGGATTCAATAGATTATTTAATTTCTATTCCACAACAAATCAAAAGCCAATCAGATTAGTGCAAAAAAAAAAATGGACACAAAAACTATTGCTACCAAGAAATATTCGCTATAATCGAAGTATAAATCCCTTGAATTACTCCTAGAATCAGTAACATATTCATTGCTATAAAAAATGACCACTAATACTAATTGAAATAAAAACCTTTAACTTCCTTTAGAATCTACAATATTTGTTATTAAGATCTCTACTACTTAAAGCTTGAGTGTGAAATGCTAATACATCGTTTCATTTCTCCTTTGTATTCCACAACTTTCTTTTCTCTTCCATTCTTCTTCTCATATGTTCATATTTTTTTATTTCTCTTTGTTTATTATCTATTATTTCTCTCCAAATACATTAATTTACTTCATTTTTAAATTTTCTTCTTCATGGTTTATATTAAGGACTAAGAATTTGTAGGTTAGAAAATTCAAATGTCTCACAATTCTTCTTTGAAGCTCTTTTCTTCTTTGTGAGATTTCTTTTTTTTTTTTATAACTATTTTTATGTTTGTTTAGTATTTTTAATTTGTATATATATCTTATACATTTAAATGTTTCCTCAATGAAATAAAGATTTGACTTTTTTAAGTTCTCTTAAACTAAATCAATTATTTATCCTTTTCATTTTCATTGTTTATATCCAATTTATTTCTACCTTTCTTCTTTGTGATTTTGTTTGTTTTGTATAGAGATTTTTCAATGTTTATTTAGTCTTTTACTTTGTGTATAATATCTTAATGGTCTTTTTCTATGTTTTGTGCAGGAGACAATCACTAACTTGTAGGCTCAATCGCATATTATTCAATCCTTTGTGGCAAAAGTAATTGTTTTTTTCATAAATAATTTAATAAATAATTTATTGAATTTGAGATTAATTTTATTATTATATAAATGAGTATTAATGATTTTATAATTTTTTCTTTTCAGAATTTGAAGCAACAATTAAATAAAGGAGATGCTATTGATGGACTATCTCAACCGGCCATTTAACTAAACTTAAGATAGTAAAGATTAAGGGCTAAGAATGATTGAAGATTGTGTTTGGTTTTACTTCTATTCTTACCTTTGATTTTGTTTTGCTCATTTGTTTGGCAGAACATTTATATGAGAGGGAATTGTTGTTGTGTCGAGAAGAACACTTTCCTGAGTTAGTTTAGTGCACAACCAAGTTAGTTGATGATTCCAATAGCAATATTAGACAAAATACATAAGCTAATCTCTGTTGGAATTTGTTTATGTTGTTCGACATTCTTCAATTTATTTTTTTCTTCATTATTTTGTAAGGCTTTGAAGAATTCAATATATACATAACCATTGAATTATAATTTCAATTCCATTTACAAACACTAATTATGGAATGGAGAATGAATAATGTTTTGGAACAAAATTATATTTTTTATTTAAAATTTCCATTGTGCATTAACATTGCACAAATTAATTGTTAACTATTATTCTTTTTGATTTTGATGTAAATCAAATATACTGATATATGTATAGCTATTGATTGTTTTCTCTTCCAATATATGCGTTTATTGTTCCCTTTTCTTTTCTCACACAAAAACTTTTAATTAATTGATAAAATTTAAATTATTTTTTCTGTATGTATATATAATCCATATTTATTTTTGTTTTTTTAAGGTACAATCATTATTAATATATTATTTTATTTATAAAAATATAATTATTGATAGATTTCTTATTTTATTTTTCAAATCCCCACCTAACTATTTAAGTAACAAATTTTATTTTCTAATTCATAAAAGCTAATATTACACACACACACCAAAAAAAATAGAAACATAGCAAAAATTAATAATAAATAATATTATTATCTTTTTTTATAAGCCTAATATTTTAACCTTTAATTGATACTGATATCCATATCAATCAATAACATACATACTAATAATATTATTATCCTTGCCATTACCATTTTAAAAATTTTTCTTTTTTGAATTTTTTTAATAAATCCATGAATACACGTAGGGATTCAAATCTCTGCAAGAAATGAGGAATGTGGACCCATGATAGAGATAAGGATGGGATGAGATGAAAATTCTAAATGAGGACGGGGTTAAGAGAAAAGTTTTTAACTTCAAATCTAGACCTTTTGAAAATCATATATATATATATATATATATATATCACTATGCATATTTAATTTTTTGAAACTTAAATATTTCAATTTATCAATTCCATAATTGTTTTGTATAATTTTTTGAAAAAAAATTAAATTTTTTAAACTAAAATATTTTTAAAAAATCAATTCCATAATTTTACTACTTCAATAATTGAAATGACATAAATTAGGATCATATATGATGTTTCACTAATTATAACAGATTAATTATTATATTTTAAAATTGATATTTTAATTTACTAAAAGGATGTATAAGGAAAGGATGTGTAATTAAAATCACATAAATTAAATAATTTAATTTACTAAAAGTTGTAAATGACTAAGGATGACAAAAGTGGATACACACAAGGATTACTCGTAATAATAAGATAAGAATGAAGATAGTTTTGTCTTCTTGGAGATGGCTGACAGGAGAGAATTTCCTATTTGTTAAACACAACAGGGACGGAGATAACACACCATTATTTTTTTCAATTATCTTTATTAGATTTGCATTATGTATGCATTTTTAATTTTAATTTGGATTATCTTGCATTAGTAGTATTTGCTACTATATATGGATATTTATGTTTTAAATTTCAAAATATTTTTAATTTTTCTCCTTTTGAAAATTTTTAATAAACTATGAATACATGTAGGGATTCAAATCCCTATGGGGATGGAGAATGGGCACCTGTGACGAGAATGGGGATGGGGATCAAAGCAAAATTCCAAATCGGGACAGGGGCGTAAGACATGTCCCCTTTCTTATAGATACCATTGTAATTCCTATAAATGACTCATGATATAATTAAATTATCTATTTATTCTTTTTTTTATTTTTCAATGATTTCAACTTTCAAAATGTGCAAAATATTCATAAAATAAGATATTTATTATTAGTTATAGGTCATCTACTGAAATTTTTTCATCATTATAAACATGATATTCGAAATAAGATATAAAATAAAAAGGGATATTTATAATTTTTTTCCATTTATTTAAATTTTAACTTATTTTCCAAATAAATTTATATATTCAATTTTCTATAAGATATATTTAAATAAATTATTATTTATTTTCCTTAATGATCAATAAATTATTTATTATTATCATCTCATAAAACGCACGGGTCAAACGACTAATAACATATATAGTTCATACTTCAAAAGTCTACTTATAAGTCAAAAGTAATTTAACTTACCAAGCAAAGAGTTTTAAAACGGTTTTTAGAAAAGTACGGCACAGTAAAAACTCACCTTGAACTAATTTGAGAATCATCTAAAAAAATATGATGCTTTGATTATTAGGCCAAAATATCTACAATCGAGAAATCTTAGGCCCTGTTTGAAAGTTGTTTTTAAAAACAATTTTCAGATTTTAAAAATAAGAAAACAATAAAACTTGTTTGAGAAGTTGTTTTGTTTACATCAGTTTTAAAAATTAAAAAACAAGATTTGCATTTTAAAAACAGAAATCAAAAAATAATTTATAGATGTTTTGAAAAACATGCAGTTCCATACTTGTAATTCAATTGTTTTATAAATTTTAACACTCTTCGATTCTCGTTAAATGTTTGTTGGGTTTTATTTTGTTGGACATTCTCAATTCTCACCACACAACTTCCCTTCATTCACTTGTCACCACACAACTCCCCTCTCATGGTGGAGCTCGCAATGAGTCCCACTCAGTGTGCGGTGTTGACAGAGAGAGGAAAGGCGGCGATGGTGGGTGAAGAACACAGTGGTGTAGCTGGGCAGAGGGAGAAAGAAAGAGGTGGAAAACAGAGGTGGTGCAGGCAGCGCGACGCGGAGCTCGCGATGGTGGGGTATGCGAAGCGCAAGTGGTCGCAAGTGGGAGGAGCTGCGTGAAGGTCGAGGTGAAGGTGGTGTTGCTAGGCGGAGAGAGGAAGCTTGCAAGCCAACCATGCATGCGACTAGATATGCCATGCACGCAACCTCCACCTCCACCACACACACGACCTCCACCTCTGCCACGCACAGGACCAAATCCGCCAGCGCACACTCGCCCAGCCCTCAGATTCGCCGACACATGTGGGCAATGGAAGCTTGGAACACAGCACCGAAGTGTTGATATTTTTTCTTCAATGATTTTTGATGATTTTTGGCTTGTGGCTTTGGTTGTGATGGAGGAATGGTTTCACATTTTGACGGTTTTTGGCTTGTGATTTTGGTTTTGATGATTTTTTTTTCTCTAATTTTTTATCATTTTGATGATTTTTGGCTTGTGACTTTAGTTGTGACAGAGGAATGATGAAGATGAAGACATTATACCCATGTCCGTGTGTATTTTTGTTTTGTGTTTAGGAAGAAGATGAAGATTATAATAAAGAACAAGATGCAAAATTTGTCAAATAATATTTTATTTTATTAATTTTAAAAGTTTTTTAAAAATATTATCCAAACATATTTTCTGTTTTTCATCATTATAAAATTATTTTTGAAATTTAATTGTCAAATAGATTCTTTTATTTTTTTATTTTTAAAAATTGAACTTAAATTTAATTTTTAAAACAATTCTAAAAAATCTGAGAACAAAAACACTTATCATAGCTTACACAAACAAGACCAAAACAATTATCCATTCCGATGGAATTATAAATAATTATGCATTTCGATTAAAGAAGAAAGACAGGAATAGGAGCAACAATCTTGCCATCAATGATGATAGCTGTATATTATTTAGTGCCAAGCGGAAGGCGTTAACTACTAACAACCGAATTATGCAGAACACAAACAATCCTCTCAAAACCAAACAAATTCCTATGCCGCAGACTACTTCTAGCAATTGCAGTACATGGAAGCCATCTTAAATTAACTTGGAAAATAAATAGACAATGGATAAGATGTGTCAACAATGGGAACTAAACATCAATGGAATTTTCTTGAAAGCAAAGGTGCGCCGCTGCGGCTAATATCGACCTCTCTCTCTCCTCCTCAACCCTGCATCGCGCAACTCCCATGCCGGCTTTGTCTCACTTGCAATGTCCTTCTTGATCAGTCCTTCTATTGGCTTCATGACAAAGAAATACTGTGCACAGGAACAATAGGTTAAAAAGGGAGAGAAAGAAATCATTACTTCTTTGTCAGTATAAAAAGACAGAGAGAGGAGCTGAATGGTTCAAGCGTAATTCTTGCGCAATTTTTAAAACAGAATCTGGGTATTTGACATAAAGATCATGATTTTATAAAAACAAGTTCTCTCACAGATATTGATGGGTTTTTTCTTTTGTCAGTTCTTGTTTTTGTGAAGAGGACATGCTGTCCTCCTGTATCTTCATATTCTTCCTCTCTTTGCCCCTCATCCACGCACACCGGTGTGTTAAGTTGAAGAGTAAAAGTGAGAGTAAATTTTACATGGATGAATTTCATGCATAAATTTATACATAGAGCTCATTCATGTAAATTTTACCCCTACTTTTACCCTCTGACCAAACAAACCCTTAAAGTCTTCTTTTACCCCAAAAGAGATGAGAAGAAAAGTTCAAAAGCTTTACCTGGAAAGCAAATAGGAGAGGAATCCATAATTTCCCTGTTTGATTCGGATTTGGCCCTTCAATTAAACTCTTGTCAACATCGATAGACTCACTATCGTTTAATGCAACTTCTGTGATTGTTTGCACTAGATGAGGAATCCAAGCAGTTCCATTTGGAAGAACCTGTCACCAAGCGCAAGCAGCATACATCCTCTCAGTCGTGACTGAGCAAGATCAATGAGCTAAAAGAGAATATAAGAAAATGCCATGAAGCAAATCTCCAACCTTTTCATCACTTTCGTTTTTGTTGCATCTCCCGCTGTTCTCGACCAAAACAACAGGAATACTAGAAGCCTAAGATAAGCAAAAAAAACAGAAGGCAAATATAAGCAGGAAATTTGCAACCACAAAAAAGGGATAAAAAATTATAGACAAGAAAAGGGACACAAACTAGGAAGAAAATTTTTTTAAAGTAAAAAAGGAACAAATTTATTATAATCAAAAAAGTAATTTACACAATAGAATGATGCTGTCCAAACCCAAAGAATTTATATCAAATGAATGCCCAAAATAACTGCATTTAGAGACATTATAGAGTTTATAATGAAAGACAAGCCACGAAGTTACTGTCCCATAAGAAATAAAAGATAAGGTATCCCCTCCAAATTACATACATTTCACTTTAACAAGATAGAACATACAACAGAACACAGTATGCGTCCACAAAGCTTTGCTGTCTTCATTTCCAAAATCTTTAAACATGTAGCCATACAAAATTCAGCAGAAACCCAAAGAGGCTGCTACACTATACGGAGCATTCAATTGGCAATGTAATAACCAGGCTACTAGAAGAAATACACCCAATTATGAATCAACACTGTGGGAAATTCTCACATCAATTATTTAGGCTACTGGTTACCAATTTTTCACAAAACTGGACCAATCTTTGGAGTGTTTGAAAGAGATGTTGAAGGTCTTGAGATTAGACTAAGGTTGATTAAGCCAGAGCTTCTACATACATGTATATCAAATAAACAGATGATACTATGTGGAAAATATAACATGAAGAAAAATATCAACACATATTTATAGCATGATTAATTGAATTGATTTGAGACATATTAAATAACACTATTAAATTTAACATATATTCTGCTATTTACCATATCTATTACACTAAATATACTACATAATATGGACAACATTACATACAGTAATAAAAATCCACAACACGAAACAGAGGTACACAAATGGCTTAGTGGTAGGACTAGCAGACCATCACCTTGTAAGAATTCCCAGTTAAATTCTTGTAATTGTGACTTTTGTAACAAATTCTTTATTCTTTGTCTCTAAGGGCATAACGCATAAAATAATCCAAGCTATAAGGGTAAGAGATAGCTTTGGCATGGCAGTTGAGCACCACCGTACCAATGCACAAGCCCAGGTTCGAATCCTGGTTTTCTCTATTAATGCAAAATTTCAAATAAATTGAACCAGTTCTACTGGCCAAGCTGTGTATCTATCTTCTAGATACAAGGTTCTAGGTCATGACTGGACTGCCTAGCAGACCAGTTCATGGTTAATCTTCTCTGATCAGCTGATCCAGTCTAGGTTTAAAAACACTGCTATGTACCATAAAGGCCATTCATATAAATTGGTCTTTGAAGGATAAGAAAAAACTAGTAGAGGTGAATACCTGAAAGGCATCTTTCTTTATCCGGGCTCCTGATCTAACAACTTTCAAGAGAGCCTCAGATCTTTTCAAGAAGAATTCATCATACGTCAATCCATCTGGTGGACAGAACTGAGCGTGTGTGAGTGCTATTATAGCCTTGCTCCATATTTCTTTGCCAAAACTATCTGTTATAGCCTTGGCCACCAGCTTATCCAAGCTGTCCACCCTATATGCATCCAAGCGATCCACATAAAGCAGAACATCTATGGTCTTGTTCAAAAGGAAACTGCATGAAAAATCCAGATTCACCCAAACAAAAGAGAACAGCAGGGCAAAAGAACAATCAATTAGTTGGAAAAAAAAAAATCAAAATCATTCTTGACAAGTGGAATGCTACATGGAAAACATAAGCATACCATTTTATCATATCTAGTGCCATATGATTGATGTATCCCCCTTCGATGAGACCAGGAGTGTCAATAATGTTCAACGTAAAACCTGCCCTTGATCGCGATACAATCACAGGCCGTGGTCCCTCCGACTTTTCAAAAATATAAATTTTCACTTACATGTTAACACAACATGCGTGTAATACCACCACTGGAAAGTATAATCACATACCTGAAAGGGACTAATGGAAACCACTCTTTCCCCAATGATGGAGTTCACAGTTGAAGATTTTCCAACACCACCTTTTCCCATCACAAGTATAGTCAAAGAGTTCACTTTCTGCACAAAATAAAAAAATAAAAAAAAAAACATAAAATTGGCAAAGCAAAAAGAAATAAAAGGTCTTGCTACAACATTTAATCATTAAACAATAACAGTAAAAGATAAAACTAATAACCATGATCAATTTCCTTCATGAGCACATAATTTGAGGGGATAAAATTAACAAAGGAATAAAAAAATTAAAAAGAAAAAAGAAAAACAAAACCTCTTGTTTAAGTTTTCCCAAGAGCTCAAGCAGCTTTGTCTGGGTAGCAGGTGCAAACGTATTGATTCCTGCCCACTCACGTATGACTTGGGATGCCATTGTTCCCCTAAAACAACATTCAAAATGAGAAAAGTTAACAAAAGAAACAAATAAAAATATATGTTTTAGTGCGAATTCCACGAGACACGACAGAAACCTAGTACTAATCGAAACAAGAGATACTAAGGACAGATTCAGCGCAATTATGAAATGTAATGTGAACCCTCACAAACATAACCTCCAGCAACTGAGACATAGAAAAGGTAACACAGTCAAAAACAACCTGCGAAGTGATAAACTTAGCGGAGAAACTGTAGAATTGCGGAGAAAAGGAATGGAACGTTAACCGGGTAAGAAAAGAATAATAATAAAAAAAAAGTTGGTTACCTGTGAAGGATGTAAGAGAGTTGGGATATGGAGGAAGGCAAGGGTGTGAGTGTGTATGACACAAGCAACGCCCCTTATCCGACTATCCCAGTGCTGAAACAAGAGTTTGCCTTGGTTTGGCCCCTTATATACTAGCTCCTCGCCATCGATATTCAACGTTTGGCTCTGCTTCTGTGATTCTAGATAAAGAAATAATTCCACTATAATTAATTTTACAGAAAAGTGATTAATTTGTTTTGGATTTTGAAAATAAAAAATATGAAACTAAAATTTTATACTTAGTTAAAAAAATATTAAAAATTAATTTTTTGTAGAAGCTACTTTTTTTAGCTTTTATAAAAAAAAAACTAGAAAATTTATTTTTAATATTTTGATTATTTTTTAAAATTATTTAAATATACAAAAATTAATTTTTTGAGTGAAAAAGTGATTTGGGGGTGCAAAAAGCATAAACCAAAGCACCCTTAAGGTGCATTTATTCCAGATTTACAAAAAAAAAAGGTTGATAGGCTATTAAAAAAATTAAAAATTGATTTTTTTTAAGAGCTATTTTTTTAGTTTTTACAAAATAAAAGAAAATAGATTCAGATTCTGTTTTTAGAAAATTATCCAAATATATATAAAAAAAATATTTTAAAAAAAAAATTGGGCCCAAAAAAACTCATCAAAACATACTCTTATATTTGATAGTTACTCTAAAAGTGTGATTCTCACGTAAAATAATAAATTTTCACTTTTCCATGTGAACACCACATTTTGTCCAAATATCTTACTCTTATTTCATTATTTCTCCCATTTTTTGTGTGAGCCCAATCCTTTTCTTTCTCTAAGATCCCTAGCACATTTGTTGTTTTTGGCCTATTTGTAAAAAATAAATAAAAACCACTTCATTCCATTTAGTTTCCCACCCATGTCATAGTTAGTCTCTCTCTTTTTTTTTTTTTTCTCAATCTCTCTATTCAAAGCAAAATAAATAAAATAAAATAAATAAATACAAAAGTGCACAGGATTGCATCAGTACATTTAATGACCCAATCAAATCAAGTTGACAAATTACATCCCCACAAATCTCAATTCAACATTCCAACAGTGAGGGGACAATAATTCTTTGATTACGGATCAATACATTTAATGCTGATCATTTTATTCAAAGCCCCAAGAGTAATAGGAATCACTGCATTTAATGTCTGAGTCGGATCAAGTTGACAATCAAAGCAGTCAAGAATTAGAACATTAATTCCTCGACTGACAGGGTCAAAGATTGCAAGGTATAAATGAGAAAATTTCAAAGACAGAAAAGGGGGAATTTTTTGCAAGAGAAGCACACTGACAGAGCTAATTTTGGCAAAATACACAGAGAACACGCGGCTTATCTTTGATCCATTAGTCAAAGATTGCAAGGTATAAATGAGAAAATTTCAAAGACAGAAAAGGGGGAATTTTTTGCAAGAGAAGCACACTGACAGAGCTAATTTTGGCAAAATACACAGAGAACACGCGGCTTATCTTTGATCCATTAGACACTCTTCACAGAGACCCATTAACTCCATTCACAGAGACCCATTAACTATTCCTACCAAGCTTTAACTTCTATTACCATCACCAAAATATCTCCAATACCATCACCATTAGTGTGAACACCATTTTTTTTATTTTTAATTTATTGTTATTATTATTATTGTTATTTTTTGTTTTATGTGCATTTGAATTTAAATTTAATTTCAGCTGACAAAAAAAAATCAAAATCTTAACTGGCTCAACAAAATAAATCAATTAAAATCCTAACTGACTTAACCCTAACCAACCCTAAAATCTCTCTGTTTTGCTCTCTATATAATAATTAACCACAAAAAAAAGGAAAAGGACTCATTCATTCATCATTCACCTCTATTATCATTTGCCTTCATTATCACTACTATCAGCTTCTCCTCATCAAAAACCAAATCATAGCCCCCTTCATCTCCAAGCCAGGGGACCCATTCATTCACCAATCCCTTGATTTATCTTCATCACCATCATCAAATTTCCATATTTGATTCTATTTCTCACATAATAGCTACTAATTCATCATTATTTTCCATTGAATCCATCACCACTATCATAGCCCATCACCATTATTATCATTACAACCCTATCACCAAACCACAATCCTTTCATCATCAATCATAAGCCATTATCATCAATAAACCTCATTGCTATTATCATTCTCATCTTAGATCTTATTTTCTATCATCATTCTCATCTTAAATCCTATTTTTTATCATAGCTACAATCATTATTAGCTTTACATAGCCTTCAGAATTACTGCAATCACCATCTCCACAAAATCATCACTATTACAGTAATCATCCTTAGTGCCACCACTGTGCCACTTTTTCCTTATGGTTTTGTTTCTTCTTTATTTCCACATTACAGTGATCAAGTAGTTGTGCTCTTCTTTTTGTTTTACTTTTCTTTTTATTTTAGTTTTATTTTATTTCCTTTATTTCTTTTTTTATAAATAATTTGTCAATTAAAATTCTTTTCATAAATAAAATCAATCCACACATTTTTATTTGTTTCTTAATTAAAATCCGTTAACACACACTAATTTTCTACAAGAACGACGTGGCTTTAAATTCCTCATTGCACCAGAGGATATGTCGACGTAGCCAACAACTATCAAGCCAAAATTAATTTTTTTTCAAATTTTGTTCTCTTCTTTTATATTTTTTTTTCTTTCGTATTTACTCATTTATTTATTTGTATATAATTGTTACATGTTTTGGGGATAAATAAATATTATTAAGTTATAAATTAATTTGCATAATAAGCTCTAAGGTAACTGTATTTATGCGGATGCATTAAGGATGCAGTCGGATTAAGTTTTCACCCTTCCCTAATCATAATTAGACTTCCGGACTCAAATTTTTTTAAAAGATCAGTTTTGATCAAATCAAAAAAGTTTTCCAATTTTGGCCAGAATTAAAATTGGTGGCGATTCCAGTTTTAAATTTATTTCTTTTTTGGAATAAATTTTTATTGTCATTTTGTTATGACACCTTCCAGGTACGTTGTAACAGTATGGCGATTCCACTAGGGATATTTAGAGAGTCAAGCCTATCAGAGTAAATTATGCAAATAATTATAACTCTTATAATATTTATTTTTCTCCTTCCATACTATTTTTTTTATTTCTTATATTCTTGTAAATAAATGTTTTTTTTGTTGCAAATAACTAATTTGTAATTACTTGTCATTCAAACTCTAGGGTAGAAGACTTTTTTTTCTGTACATATTGTTTAGGCTTTTATTTTGTAGTAATAGATTTGCTTCTCACACACAGTGCATTATCACTATGTCACACATATTTTTGGCTCTATACCCGAGCTAGTGCAACCTTAGGATTAAGTGGGGTCCCAACATTGTTATTGAGGGGCTTCATGCCCACTTGGCATTTGGCAGGACACCACCAGATTGTTACTAGTATCATGAATTGATCATATTGAGAGGGTTCATCCCTCCTTATAATCTTTTTATGAGCTAGGTCTCTATCCTATGGGTAGGGCCAATATGGGAATCATGGCCTTTAGAAGTCTAAACCCATCCCAAAGTACTAATAAAATGAGCCTAGTGGCCGAACATTCGTCTTCTAGGATTAACCATTTTAGGACACAAAAGAGCATCATTTTTCTTTTCTTTATCTTATATTATTCATTCATTGCATGTAAAAAAAGAAAAAAAAATTTAATATGCATTCATGCATAATTATCATCCATTCATGCATACATCACATTGACTTCATCCATGTGCAAAAAAAACTATTTGACATTTATTTTCATGCATTCATTCATGCATAGCATGTATTCATGCATAGTACACATTCATAAAAGATCTTTTTTGTAAAAATGTCATAGTTCATCCTTTTACTAATTCATGCATTGATTGCATCCATATGCAAAAAAAAAAAAAAATCACATGCATTTAGAAAATATAGCATGCATTCATTCATCACCCATTTATGCATACATCACATTGGCATCATCCATATAAAAAAAATCATTTGACATTCATTTTCATGCATTTATAAAAATTAAAAAAAAAGGCATGCATTCATTAAAAAAATAATTTTTTTTTGTCAACATGTCATGCATAGTTTAACCTTCTTACTAATTCATTCATTTATCGCATTCATATGACAAAAAAATACATGCATTTTCATCCAATCAGAAAATATAGCATGCATTCATTCATACACTTTCTCTCACACATAACCCACATTC
This sequence comes from Dalbergia cultrata, assembly GCA_031216105.1. Lineage (NCBI taxonomy): Eukaryota > Viridiplantae > Streptophyta > Magnoliopsida > Fabales > Fabaceae > Dalbergia > Dalbergia cultrata. Next base: position 18,247,676 of record CM062353.1, on the reverse strand, counting down.
ATAAAAAAAAAATTCATGCACACATAGTTCGCATCCATAGAAAGAATTTGGCATACATTCGTGCATATTTCCTTAGAGGAATAGTTCAAGTCTATAAAAAATATCATGCATTCATACACACATCATCTTTCTTATCCATAGTTCATATAAAAAGAAAAAATAAAAAAAAGCATTCATCCTATGAATTCATGACCAAAAAAAAAAATCCAATTGACATGCATTTGTTTTTTTAAATATTTGGTATAAACTCATAACATCACATTTTCTCTTTTTTACTTTTTTATTTTTTGTTTTCATCATTTCTCGTGGTTAATTTATTTTCTTTCCAAAATACAATTCAAAGGTTTGATATCTCCAAGCATTGTTTTTTCTCAGAAAACTTTGTCTCATCTTAGCAAAAGAAAGAACAAAAGAAAAAGAAAGAGTCATGGCTATTGAAAAAAGAAATTTGAGCCAAGAGGTTGACGATCTGAAGACCATGATACTTGAATAAGGGATCATGTTTAAAGAAGCTCTTGAAATTATAAAGAAATCCAAGGAATGTGCTGGAAATAATGATGATGATGCAAGCAATAGCAATGCAATCCCGCATAATGAAAAGGGAGCGGATGCAAAGGAAGAAAGCATGCAGGAGCAGTTTCGAATGTTGCAAGGGCCTAATCCCTATGGCCCCATGAGCATCAATGATCTATGCTTGACTCCAAATGTCACCACTCCCAAGGATTTCAAGATGCTTGAATTAATCAAATTCAATGGTAGCACGAATCTTATCATGCACCTCTGAATGTACTGCACCAAAATGGGAATGTGGACTAAACATGAGAATTTCCTAATCAGTTTCTTCCCTGAAAGTTTGGATGGGACTGCATGGGAATGGTATATGCAGATGGATTGAACACAAATTAGATGTTGGGAAGACTTGGCTCAAGCTTTCGCCAATCAGTATAAGTTCAATTTGAATGTCGCACCTATCAAGGATCAACTAAAAGGGTTGAGAAAGAAAGAGAATGAGACGTTCAAAAACTATGCCCAAAGGTGGAGAACTATGGCTGCTAAAGTTGTTTCACCAATGTTAGAGTAAGACATGTGCTCTTATTTCATTCACATACTAAATGGTCTATTCTTCAAGAATATGTTGGGGACCCATGTCAAGGAATTCGTGGACTTGGTGGAAGTCGGAGAAAAAATTGAAGCAAATATCCAAGAGGGGAATGTGGAGTTAATAGGAGATGAGTCAAGTAAGCCACAATCCAAGCAAGGGTTGTTGTGTAAGAGGAAAGAAGACATGGTGAACTTCATACAACCACAACAGCCATCCCAATCGTGCAAGCCTATTTTCTACTCAAATCACTATCCATCCTACCAACACCTACATTACCCATCTTCCTTACCTTTTCCATCTCCCACACACTACCCACCTCAGCCATATGCATCCTTCAAAGCCATGCATCACCAGACGATACCTCCAAATCACCAAGCAATCCCTTTCAACACTGCCAACCCTAGGCCATCAACAAGCAAACGACCTTTGCCTGACTTTAATGTGAGCAACTTTGAATTGTTTTTAAGCTTGTGCGAAGCAAACCTCCTCACTCCCTCCCCTGCGAAGGTTACAGTACCACCATATCCCAACTGGTACAATTCAAATCATATGTGTGAATATCATTCTAATACCCGTGGGCACTCGATCGACTATTGTAATAGTTTCAAAGATGCTGTATGGCGTCTACTTGATGCAAAGGTTATTGAAATGCCAGGGGCAAAGAAAGAAGGGGATCGCATTGGAAGTAGTAGTGCCTGAATAAATTGGTGAACATGGTTGCAGCTTTACTAGTCTTGTTTTTTAGTTTGCTTATGTCTTGAAATTTGTTTATGATTATGTGTAGTTCCTTTTCAGTCATTATCTCATTTGGTTCCTTTCTTATCATTGTTGTTCTTTCGCTTCATTCTCTTTTTCTTTCATTTATTTAAGATCGAGAAGACTCATTAACTGTTTCTTGTGTTACAATGAGCTTGAATGATCATGATCATGATCATGATGAAGATCCTAAACTATGCAAATAATTTGCTCAATCGTTGAATGTTGTCGCCATCAACTAAGGGAATCACACAGAATGGCCTTCAACATTTCAGTTAAGTAACTCAGTCTTGAATTGTCAGACCAAGTAGACAACCCAGGCAAATATTTGCACAAAACACTCAATTAAGGTGCACATAGTGAGAAAATAAAGAAAAAGCTCACTGGATTGGAAATTAAGAAAAAATAAAAATAGTCTAGGCAAAAGTTAAAGAAAAAAAAAGAGTAAAAAATAAAGAAGGAGAAAGAACTCGCTAGATTGAAGTCTCAAAAGAAAAATGACAATCTAGGCAAAAGCTAGAGTACGAAATACCTGCTAGGTTGAAAACTCGAAAGGGCGACCTAAAAGAATGCATCAGCTGGGAACGTCTAAAAACAAGGACTTAAAAAAAAAAGGGCCCAAACTGGGGCAATTTGATTTGGTGACAAAGGATCAATGAAAAGGCATTCGATAGAAGACAAGGAGACAGCTTTCACATACAAAGTTGTTGGTTGTGTAGCAAAGGGTTGCAATCTTGGTCATGACTTTAAGCTCAACATAAATAGGTTATCAATGAAATGGGTTTATCGATTAGATCTATACTTTTTCCAATCTTTCACACCTCATTCTTACCTATCTCCTCTATTTTCATAAAAAATGTGTGTTCTTTCAAGGAATGCATTTTGCTTTCAACATCCTTTTTCTGGAATCACGCATAATCATACAAAGTCAAGAGACATTGAAAAGTAAAAAAGAAAAATAGAAAGAGGAAAAAAGAAGCCCGCTAGATTGAAAACCTAAAAAGACGGTTTAGGCAAAAGTTAGAGCAAATAAAAAGAAAAAGCCTGCTAGATCAAAAACCTGAAAATGCAGTCTAGGCAAAAGCTAGTACAAACAAGAGGAAAAGGCTCGCTAGATCAAATACAAAAAATGACGATCTAGGCAAAAGTTAGAGCAGAATCAAGTCAAACTCTGACACAAGACAGGGACAAGAGCAGAAAATAAAATCTGAGTGGTCTAAAAGAAAAAAAGATAAAGTCAATCGCAGTGACTCTTTGAACAAAATGGCTCATTTGGAATCAGACTAAGGTTTTCCAAGAAAAGCAATGCTTGGATACGACAAATTGGGGCAATTGTTTTTCTCTTTCCTAAAGCATGTTATCATCATTCATTAAAAAAAAGAAGTGGGCAATTTGCTTTCTCTCTTTCTCACTTTCTCTTTGTGAAATTTTTGCATCATTAAACCATCTAACTTTCATCATCATCATATCATTCATCATGTTGAATCATCTAGGTTTCATCATTCATCATATGCAAAGGTTTCAATCATCAAATCATCTAGGACATTCATCATACTCATATCATCAATATTTTCATACCCTAAACTGGGGCGATTTTTATGTGTGGAGTTATTTCATCATTTTATGACATTCATCATTTACACTATTAAATCACGTAGGCATAATTATCATAGTCATTCTATCATTCGTCATATCAGTATCGCATCATTCAACCATCCTTAGGCATTTAATTTTCTACATCATGAACCATTGAACTTTTTGTAAGTATCACATACCATAAGGAGACATCACATATCTCATCATGCATAGATCATTCATTTTCATCAATCATGGCATTTTCTACAATTTCTACAAGTCATTTTCTTCTCTCAACACCACACGGCATTTATTTTCACATATTTTAATCACAATAGCTATTTAATTTTGCATATTTTTCAGGCTCAATCATTTACATTCCAATCTCGATCCCATTCATTTATTTTTCTGTCTCGATCTCAATCATTTACTTTTCAGTTTTGATCCCGATCATTTATTTTTCAGTCTCGATCCCAATCATTTACTTTTTAGTTTCGATTCTGATCATTTATTGTTCAGTCTCGATCCCAATGATTTACTTTTCAGCACTGTCAATTTTATTTTTCACATACTTTCAGCATTGTCAATTTTACTTTCACATACTTTTAGCACTGCCGAACATTTAATTTAACATACTTTCATCACTGTCAATTTACTTTCACATATTTTCAGTATTATCAAGTCTTTACTTTCACATACTTTCAGCACTATCAGACATTTACTTTCACATACTTTCAGCACTGTCAAACATTTAATTTCACATACTTTCAGCATTGTCTTTACTTTCACATACTTTTAGCATTGCCTAGTCAATTTACTTTCACATACTTTCAGCACTATTAATCATTTACTTTCACATACTTTTAGCACTGTCAATTTTATTTTCACATACTTTCAGCACTGTCAATTTTACTTTCACATACTTTCAGCACTATCAAACATTTAATTTCACATACTTTCAGCACTATCAATCATTTACTTTCACATACTTTCAGCACTGTCAATTTTATTTTTCATATACTTTCAGCACTGTCAATTTACTTTCACATATTTTCAGCACTATCAATCATTTACTTTCACATACTTTTAGAACTGTCAATTTTATTTTTCACATACTTTCAGCATTGTCAATTTTATTTTTCACATACTTTCAGCATTGTCAATTTTACTTTCACATACTTTCAACACTGTCAAGCATTTAATTTCACATACTTTCAGCACTGTCAATTTACTTTCACATATTTTCAGCACTATCAGACATTTAATTTCACATACTTTCAGCATTATCAATCATTTACTTTCACATATTTTCAGCACTGTCAATTTTATTTTCACATACTTTCAACACTGTCAATTTTTCTTTCACATACTTTCAGCATTGTCAAGCATTTAATTTCACATACTTTCAGCACTATCAGACATTTAATTTCACATACTTTCAGCACTGTCAAGTCTTTACTTTCACATACTTTTAGCACTGTCAATCATTTATTGTTACATACTTTCAGCACTGTCAAGTCTTTACTTTCACATACTTTCAGTATTATCAATCATTTACTTTTACATATTTTCAATACTGTCAATTTTACTTTTATATACTTTCAGCATTGTCAAGTTACTTTCACATATTTTCAGCACTGTTATGCATTTGATTTTCACTTACTTTTATGCATTCACTTTTCACGCACCTTCACTTTTCACATGCATTTAACTTTAAGTTGAAACAAAAATATATGTTCATATTTTTACTAGTTTCTAACAACGAAAATATCAAAAACTATTATTTTTATATTATCTGAGTAAGAAACAAGTAAAGAGGGGCAACTGTAAACACCATATTTTTATTTTCAATTTATTGTTATTATTATTATTGTTATTTTTTGTTTTATGTGCATTTGAATTTAAATTTAATTTCAGCTGGAAAAAAATCAAAATCTTAACTGGCTCAACAAAATAAATTAATTAAAATCCTAACTGACTTAACCCTAACCAACCCCAAAATCTCTCTATTTTGCTCTCTATATTAATAATTAACCACAAAAAAAAGGGAAAAGGACTCATTCATTCACCATTCAACTCTATTATCATTTGCCTCCATTATCACTACTATCAGCATCTCCTTATCAGAAACCAAATCACAGTCCCTTCATCTCCAAGCCAGGTCACCAATCCCTTGATTTATCTCCATCACCATCATCAAATTTCCATCTTTGATTCTATTTCTCACATAACAGCCACTAATTCATCATTCTTTTCCATTGAATCCATCACCACTATCATAGTCCATCACCATTATTATCATCACAACCCTCTCACCAAACCACAATCCTTTCATCATCAATCATAAGCTATTATTATCAATAAACCTCATTGCTATCATCATTCTCATCTTGGATCTTATTTCTATCATCAATCTCATCTTAAATTCTATTTTTTATCATAGTCAGAATCATTATTAGCTTTGTATAGCCTTCAGAACCACTGCAATCACCATCTCCGCAAAATCACCACTATCACAGTAATCATCCTTAGTGCCACCACTGTGCCACTTTTTCCTCATGGTTTTGTTTCTTCTTTATTCCCATATTACAGTTATCAAGTAGGTATGCTCTTCTTTTTGTTTTACTTTTCTTTTTATTTTAATTTTAATTTATTTCCTTTATTTCTTTTTTTTATAAATAATTTGTCAATTAAAATTCTTTTCATAAATAAAATCAATCCACACATTTTTATTTTTGTTTTTTAATTAAAATCTATTAACACATACTAATTTTCTACAAGAACGATGTGGCTTTGAATTCCTTATTGCACCAGAGGATACATCGGCATAACCAACAACTATCAAGCCAAAATTAATTTTTTTTCAAATTTTGTTCTCTTCTTTTTTTTCTTCTTTTTTTTTCTTTCTCATTTACTCATTTATTTATTTGTATATAATTGTTACATGTTTTGGGGATAAATAAATATTATTAAGTTATAAATTAATTTGTATAATAAGCTCTAAGGTAACTGTATTTATGCAGATGTATTAAGGATGCAGTGGGATTAAGTTTTCACCCTTCTCTAATCATAATTAGACTCCCGGACTCAAATTTTTTTAAAAGATCAATTTTGATCAAACCAAAGGTTTTCCAATTTTGGCCAGAATTAAAATTGGTGGTGACTCCATTTTTAAATTTATTTCTTTTTAGGAATAAATTTTTATTGTCATTTTGTTATGACACCCTCCAGGTACGTTGTAACAATCAGCCTTTCTCAAATCATTACAACACCTTAACCAAAACAAACCCAAACCATAACCTTCATGAAAGAAACCATAGCATATCACAATGTTAACATTTTTTGCAATCAAACACTAACCATAAGCCTCCTCCATCATCATCATCATCACAACATGTTCATCATTTTCTTTCATAGCTTACATCAACAATCATACACATAAACCATTATCCACTTGAAACCCCAATATCATTCTCAGACAAAAGCTAAGACTAAAAACAATAAAAAAGAAGGAAAGAAAAGAACCCAGCCAGGAGATCACGATCAGCACCCTTCTTCTGTGTGCTGCTCGCGGGCTCCCCCTCAATCTAGGTCCTCAATTTCAGACAGTAGCAGAGAACACTACTCTCAGCCGCAAGTCCGCTAGCCACAGCCCTACTTGCGCAACCCCCTGCCCCAACCGCCTAGATCGTGTGCTCCACCAGCCATTCCTCCACGCGCGCGACTCCCTCCGCAAGCCCCCTCTGTTGTCCGTGCAAACCAGAACAGCCAGCCTCCTCCGCCCAGATTAGCCGCGGTAGCCTCCTCCGCCCGCGCTGCTGCTTGCTCCTCCCAGCACCGCCGTGAGTCTCCTTCCCCATTGCTAAGTTCGCTGTCACTGTCCCCACCTCACTGTGAAGCTTCCGTTTTGTCCCCTGCCTAGGATCACCGCGAGGTTTCCCTTCTTCTTCTCTGCATATTGCCGCTGCTGCCTTGCTCCCTTTGTCTCTATTGTGTTTTGTGTTGTAACAAATATTGGGGCAGCTAAAGTAATGTTGGGTCAAAAGTTTGGTTTCTTTTCTTTTTTAATTTGGGCTTGTTGGGTTCTTTGGGATATTGGGCTTGTCACATTTTTATTTTATTTTATTTTATTAGATTCAGTTTTGATATTGGGTGGGTATTAGACTAAGATTTTTTTTTCTTTTGTGCTGTTTTTTTAATAGGTTTAGTGTTTTTTTATTTAAAAGTTTAGGACTACTTCAACAAAAATAATAAAAATAATATAAAATATTAATAAAATATAAAAATATATAAAAATATTTTGGTCCACACAATAATCAATGATCGTGATTGAGGAGTCGATGCTCCCTTTGCAGCTTTGATTAAAATCAATCAATCAAACAACATACTTTATTTTTCTTTTAATTAAAATCCATCAACACACAAGCATTTCATACAGAACGACATAGCTTTGAGTTCCTCATTGTACCAAAGGATACTTTGGTGTAATCATACTATCAAGCCAAAATCTCTTTTTCATAAAATCAGTTCCTTAATTTCTGTTTTAATTTTAGCTTTACTTCTGTAAATATATAATTTTTAACTTTAGCTTTATTTTTATAAATATATGACTACCAATCTTAGCTTTATTTTTTAAAACATAATTACTAATTTTAATTTTATCTTTATTTTTATAAATATATAGTTATTAATTTTATCTTTATTTTTATAGATATATAATTACTAATTTTAGCTTCATTTTTACAAATATATAATTACATTTTGGTGAAAAATAAATATCTTAAAGTTATAAATGAATTTGCATAATTAGCTCTAAGGTAATCGTATTTATACGGATATATTAGGTGTGCAGTAAGATTCAATTTTCACCCTTCCCTAATCATAATCAGACTCCCGAACCTTAAATCTCTTTTCAAAGACCAATTTTACCAATTAAAGGCTTTCCAATTTTAGCCATAATTAAAGTTGGTGGTGACTCCTAATATTTTAAACATGCTGTCATCCTTGTCGCAGGGCCCTCTGAGTATGTTGTGACACCCCCAAAATTACTTCTAGAGACAATAATTGATTTTGATCTGTTAAAAACAAACATCTCTAAAAACACACATATGTTCCAAGGTATACTACTAATCTATTCATGAGAATAATTGATTGCGGATGATTTCTTTCTACAGTTGTTATAAGTTTTGCAAAATTATTCCTGGAAATTAATTATTCCAAGGAAAGAAACATTTTCATGTTTTAGTAATATTTCATTTTCATGTTAAAGGGTGGGAATAAAAGATTCCCATGACTAAGGAATGGTAATTAATAAATATAAATTCTAAAATATCCCTCAATAATAATGACAATTGACTATTAAATCTATTGGGGATATTTTAGAAGCTATAACATATATATATATTTTTCGAGAATATGTATTATAATATAAATAAATTTTGATTTTTTTTTTCAACAAGAACAAATTTTGAATTTATTCCTAAGAGTTTTAACAAATAATTTAGGATTATTTAATACTAAACAAATAAATTTTTTAAATTTGTCCAAAAGAAAAATCAAATAAATTGGTCCTAAGATAAAATATTTAAGTATGTTTTCGAGTGTAATTTAGAAGGGAAAAGGAAGGAAGGGAAAGGTTGGTAGAGTTTCACCTTATACATGAGTTTTAATTTTTAGAAAGGAAAAGTGTTAAAGGGTTTCATTAACCCTTCAAAACCCTATTTTGTAGGTCCCCGAATTCGGGGTTTAATAAGATTACAACTTAATTCACTTTATTATCCATGGTAAAAAATTAAAATGCTATTTTTATCAATCCATTCTAATTTCAATTAACTTGTTATCTCCCTTCAAATCTCAGATCAATTTTTCATGAAATTGATCTATCCGCCTAGTTTCATTATAAATTCATATAAGATTCGTCCTAATTTTGCATATTCCACAAATCCTCTTCCCTCATTTTGTTTTACTGTTGGAGCCCTTTTAGCACCCCATTGCATGTGGTGTAGTGCAACGCTCAATGCATAGCCCAATCAAGCCAGCAAAGAAATTAAGATTTGTCAGCAGCAGAACCTCTCTACGACTGCTATGGAGCACTGTGCTTGCTAGTGGTGGGATCATGATTTCAACCATGGCAAAAGGAAAGATAAAGGGACATTCAACTAATCGTATTTTGCTCACCAAGAATATTTTTCATTCTAGAAAGTCACTCCCTTACTTCTATGTCCCCTGAAATATGGGTGCAGTTGCCATTGAAATAATGTTTGATCCTCATGGTTTTGTTCATTAGATAGATTAGATGAGAGAGAGTATATAGGTGACATTGCCATAAAATATGGGTGCCATTTTCCATTGACATGATTTTTAATGAACATACTTTTTAATACCCTTACAAATTTGTGACCATAACTAATAAAATGAGTCTAACAAATGAAAGGATAAATTTTTGAATGAATATCCTATTTAGTCCTTTAAGATTTTTGAATCAAACTATTTGGTCCCTCAAGAAAAATAATTACTTTGATAGTCCCTCAAAATTTAAAATGTCGCGCCTGTTAGTCCTCCGTTAGTTCTCCGTTCCTTGGATAACACGTAGAGCAGTATATTCATGATGTGTCAATCACACACTGAAAGTAAGTAAAACAACAACGTTTTTGTACATGTAGAACTCTTAAAACATTGTCGTTTTGTTGACGAGGTAAAGGTTTATTCAGGCTATACATTTGCATTCAGTTTGTCTACCCTAATCCTTACATGATCTCTTCACCACCATCTCTTTTTCATCATCTCTTTATCTATAACCGCAACATTAACTCCATATTTTGCCTCCAAATCACCTTGACTTGTTATTTCCTTAAGAAATCGGTCACATAAAGGTAGACAGTGTGAAGATGAGGACACGAAGTAAAACATGGTGAAGAAAGTGACATGTAGGGTAAGCTTTCTTCTTCCTTGAAATATTCTTTGTACGACTCAAGGTATGCGGTCATCTATTGAAAGTTAACTAAAAGTGAATATTTGTTTGTGTTGTTGATTGGTTAAAATATTGGGGCTGTCATGTCAATGGTGGTCCCTAGGAAAATTGATTGTTGAAATAGTCAACGATGCATGTAGTTCCTGAAATACATGTGGTGCTTTGTTAAAAAAATCATTCCTCTGGGTTTGGGGTTAAAATATTGCTTCTCTAGGTTATTGTTAAAATATTGCTTCTTTAGGGCTTTGATTTATAATATTACATCTTTGGGATTATGGTTGAAATATTTTTCCATTTCCCCCCTTTTTTGTGTGAAAAGCTACATGTTTGATGTTTTTCACATTATTGTGATTTTTCAAATGACTGAGTATATGATCACTATTTTTCATCATGGAGGCCACTTTGCTAGGGATAGTAATGGAGTATTAGATTACTTGGGAGGGGGAAGTAGAGAAGTTCCCACCAATGGATACTAATTTGGTGAATTTCTTTGACTTTCTTACCTTATTTAAGGGTCTAGGATACCATGAATACAAAACAATGTTTAGGTTGAACCCTAATAGCACTAATTTGGAATTTGGAATATAATTATCTTTGTTCTCCCACAAGAAAAAGCTATGGTAAGGCTTATTCTCCTACAATGACACAAACAAATATTAGCATATTAGTGTATTCATGGAGGTGCAAATAAAAAGGTTCATACTCACTGCATATAGTAAGGGTAACCAAAGAATAACCTGTTTGGATTTTTTACAGTCCTGGATATGAACAACACAACATCCATATCACAATAACACCTAAGAACATAAACTTATTATGCGCCCTTCTTCCCACACTTGTAACACTCCCACTTCAACTAACTTCTTCATTGTCTTCTTCCACGGTGACTAACTGCAGTCGAGCTACTTCTCATTTTGATTTTAAGATCTTTCGAAAATGGATGATAGGAATTTGGAGGGTATACCACAAAAATGAGAAAAGGATTATGGGTAGATAGGATTGAGGCAGAAATTAGAAGAGGATTACAGGTTGATAGAATTTAGAAGGACTACCATACAAATGAGAAAAGGAGGACAAAAATAAGAGAGTGATTATGCTTAAGGTTCAAACAATGCTATAAATGAGGGATGGGTTGAAGAGAGCCAATGAACGAGAGGAAGAAGATGAAACTAATAACGTGTGTTTGGGCCATAATCAAAACAATGTCGTTTTGGTTATGTGGCACTTAATGTTCTGCTCACAATCCATGTAAGTATCGCTATTAGTATTATAAAGTATAAAACGTTTTCTATAATTTTTAGAATTGATATTAATATGAGGCATATTAACCATTAAAAAATATTAACTAAATTTATTTAAATAAAGGGTAAAATTATAAAGATATATTATAAACCATCATTTCATTTCTCTTGTCAATTTTAAATTTGTAAATAAGGGTAGTTGAAATCCTTAAAAACCTTTCCTTCCCTTTGCATTGATTTCCCTTTAACCTCTTTCATTTCCTTGCACTCAAAACTCATGAACATAGCCTAAAGAAGTCCCTATCAATAAAAAATATTAGACAAATTAATCTCTTGTACATTGTCCAATTTGATTTTTTTATGATTTTTGCGGTACTGATTTGTATTTTTCTTTTTTGAGAGATCAATTTTTCCAATAGTTTACATTGATAGAAATTAATTTGAGTATTTTCAAACATCAATTTGTGTGATGCAAAATTTAAGAGGGATAATTTAGTTGTTCTTTTTTTCCTTTTGGTATATACAATTTAGGTTTTTTTTTTAATATTATTGTTATTATTAGTCCACTTATAGAAGGGAGAGCACACCAAAAACCAAAATTACCAATTACAAAACCACGGGAGCGCTAGCCAAGCCACCCTCGATTCTATCCAGAGACCCGAATAAGTACAAGGGAGCAGGAGAAAGAAGACTCAAAAAGTGAGGTCACCTGATCCAACCTGTCTCTTCCGGGGACCCCCACGTCAAAGGGGGAGGAGAGAAGAGAGCCACTAGCCGGCAATAGCATCCATTTCCACTCCCATTCCTAACATACCCAACAAAAACAAACTCCAATACAACTACACAAGCTCACTCACTCACTGGCTCACTATCCAGCACTTACCACTAACCCACCCACCCTTCCGAATCAGAGAGAGTCATTGAATGAGATGAGAGCCCAAACCGAGCGGAACAACACTAACATCATGATGACCACCACCACCACCCCACGTAGGATCCTCTACATCAACACCGCCAACCCCCCGCCGCCGCCTCCAACAGACGCCAGCTCCGCGGCGGCGTTCCATCAGATCCGGCCCTCGTTCTTGGCCTCGCTGGCACACTTCCTGCAGAGGCCGCAGTCGCTGCCGTTCGTCCTCAGCCTGTTCCTCTTTCTCACGTGGATCTCCATCCGCATGCAGCGCTCCCACCACAGCAACCAACAACTACTCCGGTTCCCGCCGCCGCTTCCCGAGTGGACCGCCGACAAAGACATGATGGCCAACCTCGCCAGGTTCAGCTCCGCCTCCTCCGCCGCCCTCCCCTCCAAGGTCGCCAAGGACACCCGGGGTTGGCTGCTCGACCCTCTCTCCCTTGCCCGAGCTTCCGGCATTTCAGGCACTCTCTCCCTCTCTCTCTTTCCATTGTTCAATTTGGTGTCTGTTTTATTGTTTCCTAATAGCGCTTCTAGTTAAAGGTGGTGGCTTTGTTTCAATTTAACACTCAAATTAGTTCACAAAGATTTCTGCGAAATGAAGTAAGTGTTATGCTGTGTTTGGTTGAAGCGTCAGAAGCTCATCCCCAACCAAACACACTCTTAAAGATCAAATTTTGTTCTTCTAGTGTTTAAAATGAACATGAATTTTGCTATCGCATATCTATTTAGACGACAATTCGATACTTCAATCAATGGTTATTTTACATTAGGAAAGACCAAATTGCTGTAAAGGATATTTTGAAGGACTAATTTGATGTATCTTTTGTGGCCAAATTAATTAGGTGGATTTTGAATTCTGGGAGTGTTTTGTGTATTTGGTGCTGAATTTGCGTGCTTTGGAGATTGATGAGTCTTGTGTTGTGTTTTTGAATGAATCTGGGTGTGGAAATAAATGTGCATTTTTGGTTTGTGGTTTCTGGAGATTGGAATTTGAAAGGGAATGGGTGGTTCTCTGCAGGTGGAGCTGTCAGTTGTGCTTCTCTTCATGTTGGAGAGATTCGGCCTGGAAAATTGAGAGGGAATCACAGGCACCATGATTGTAATGAGACGTTTGTCATTTGGGGTGCCTTAACCAAATTTAGGGTAAGCATCTTTGCTGGTGTTCTTTTGCTAACATTGTGATATCAAATGAAATTCTTTGTCGTTAATATTCACTAAGATATCTTCTAACCATGCTTATGCACGGACTAGAGCAAAATATGCATTAGTTTTTGGTTACCAGCACTATTCTTTGTTAAGGATAGCAAGGTTTGTAGAGAGTAAAGGAGTTCTCATCAGTGTGATGTAACTAGTTTCCATCACACTCTCAAAAAATCTAAAGCTAGAACAAAGGTGAAAGAAAGATGAGGGGGAGAAAGAGAGAGATTGTTTTTCTTTGCTGGGGCTGCCATAGTTCCATTGCTTGTTGAAAATCATTTCAGCTAACACAACAATTTACAGTGTGCATCAGACTGAAACGAAGAATTGCTTTCACTCAATGCATTGTTGATTTGGGATAGCTATTAGGTTGTTTAACTTTGCAATGCATTAAGATGATAGCCATTTTCCAATTTTAAACACCACAATTTACATTTTGAGTTTGCAGTTCTCTTTATTATTAATAATATTTTAATTTTGCTCTAATTTCTTATCCATGAGTTGCAACCTGTCTGCAGTTGGAGAACAGTGACGTAGCCGATAATGGTTATGCTGAAGTGACCATTGGTGCAGATGAGATTGCTGTTGCTGCCAGCCCCAGTCATAAGGCCCATGCTTTAGTTAACATAGATCCGGTTCGTAGTACGTTCTTTATAGGATGCCAAGATAGTGTTATAAACTATAATGCCTCAAGTACTGACTTTAATGTTTGGAAAGATCTTTAAGATGTTGTTCTTGGAAGATTTTCCTGTTATTTTCCTCTTACTGAAATCTAAAATGTATCTGAGTCTTAATATTAGTAGGATATTACTGCACAGCACAATAAAGTTTTACCCTTTTTCATATGTATGTACATAGCTTAGACACAAACTCTCAGTGAATGTGAAGTTTTTGTAGGTTACAAACAAGAAAGACAGAACGAAGGAAGTACAGTTTCTGGCCTTAATATATTGCAAGAAAATATTATTTCATTGTCCACATGTGGCTCAATATCATGATGTGGTTATCATCAAATACTTATGAGTAATTCTTTGCTATGAGCTATCTTTTTATTTGCTATAACTTGCTATTGTAAAGTGTTTCAGAAATCTCATTTCTTGGGGCTGGTACATGTATTTTTTTTACAATTTTTCTCTGAACATCTATATGCATTGTGGATGTTGGCCATTTTACAAATTTCCATGGAAAACTATGTTGTCTTTTCATTACAAATTTTTATCTCCTGATTTACCCAAATAGTATGTTCGGAATTACACATTCTGGTGATTGTTTGATTTATAAATTAAATCACTTTTTGGAAAGGTATATGAAAGGAATTGACTGAAATTCTTTTTTATGGGTTATGCACGTAGAAATTTACTGGATTTGGTGCAGGCTTTTTTTTTTTTTTTTGGGTGCTATTTTTTGGTGCAGGTTTTGTAAAGCCTAATTTTAAGTTTTTATGGAAAAAATTGATTTTCTTTTCTTTTCAAAGATTTAGTAACATTTTGATTAGAAAGGTGCTGTTTGACTTGAAAATTTGCCCGAAGTGGAGATGTGTGTAACTGATATGACATCTTAGGTGCTGTTATAATTTAAGGCACAATGTTTGTGTTTCGCTTTCCACATTCTTTTCCAGTTTCTTTCTTTGATGCTCCATGTTTATTGAGTCATTTTGGATTGACAAGTTTGACCTTAGCATGTCATTCATTTGGTAGGTGTTCTAAACATGGACATTAGACTTGATTTTCAGATCTAATCACTTCAATTTTGTATTTTATTATTGATTTGAAATGACACTTGAGATTTTCAACTGTGTTCAATTTCAACGGGGAACTTGCTTGTGCAGTTCACGTGCAAGGAAAGAACTTTTCGTGTCTCAATCTGATATTGACATTTCATTTATTCGGATATATATTTGTTGCTTATAAACTAAAATGGCTGATAACCAGTGGCTCCGTGGGAGGAATGCACAAACTGTAAGGTATGTGTATATATATACGCAAAGACTGTTTCGAAGGCCCAGAACTGCGAGTCACTTTAGTACTAATTTGTTTTGAACAAAATATGTTTACAAAGAATATCTTGATTTCAAACTAGTTGGAATGATTTGCTGAATTATGGGGAAATTGACCGTAGCTTGAGCTGCTCGCGTCTGTTGCTTCAGAAAATGAGGCAAAATATTATTTTTCAATGTTTTATTTGATTCTCATACGCCAAGGGACTACTGAGATATTGCTTAGACCAAACCTCCAAGACACACTACAGTAAATAATAACTCCAAGTTAGTCAGGTCATTCTTCTTTCCATTCCAAATGCAACTTTGTAAAGAGTAATGCCGCATGAATAATCATTACTCTATGCTAAAATTTGGAGGGTGTTCAATCCTTCCAAATTGTAAAAGCAATGTCTTTTACATTTTTTTATAAAAAAATATTATTATTATTATTATATGCCAAAAAAAAAAAACACTTATTTGACAGTCCATTTACACAATGAAATTAATTCTATTGGGGAACTAACTTGATTAGCGATTCCTGTTATAAGGAACTTCCCGTGCAACAAAATAAATCCTATTATAGTTTTGCCTACGTAACAATATAAAGGCTCTAATTATTGGTTGTTGAGTAAATTCCGTGACACTTATAATGCTTTACTATCCAAAAAAAATATAAAGTTCCCTCGCTTGAAAGCCAATACAAATGACGCAGAAGCTTTGCTTGTATCAAATTCAAAGCCAATGACAAATGCTTTTTCAAGACCTATAAATCTGATCCAATTGGAAGAGACCATATGAGTCAATCACCTACAACTGCAAGCATACCATGAAATCTTTTGATTGATTAACTTGCCTTCAGATTTTCAACTCGTCTGAAAAAGAGACTATTACAACACAAATGGAGGGGCAGAAAAAGAGGTTGGCTGTTTTGGTGGGGTGCAATTACCCCGACACCCCCAGCCAGTTGCATGGCTGCATAAACGATGTGCTGGCCATGAGGGACACGCTGGTGAAGCGCTTTGGGTTTGATCACAACAACATTGAGCTCCTCACTGATGCACCTGGCTCCAGCTCGGTTATGCCAACCGGTGCCAATATTAAGCTGGCACTGGCTCGCATGGTTGATCGCGCTGAAGCCGGGGATGTGCTGTATTTTCACTATAGTGGACATGGAACCAGGATCCCTTCAAAGAAACCTGGCCACCTGTTCCGACACGAGGAGGCAATTGTGCCTTGTGACTTCAATCTCATCACTGGTTTGTATCACTTCCTGTTGAGTCATTATTTGCAATCCACATAGCATAAATCAATTGAGAATATAAGATTTGTTTGGTTTCTGTTTTTATTTTATATCTTAATTTGTTTCGTGTTTCTTACTATTTTGTAAGAAAAAGAATAAGTGAAAACAACAAAGATTTAGAATTTGTTTGGTTTCAAAAAAATAGGTTTCAGTATCAATTTTTTATCTTCAATTTATCTTCTATTTTCAGTATTTTGTTAATATTAGCAAATCAAGTCTTCAATCTTCATTTTCAATTTTCACTATTTCTTTCAGGAAATTCTGAAAACAGTGAACGGAATAAAAAATCAAAGATGAAAAAATTAAAATTATTTTCTAAAATCAAACGCACCCTTATATTTCCTCTCCATTATTTTCTTCATAGAATCATGTAACACAGTTGACAAGTTGAGAACAGAAAATAAACATAAAAAAATCAAACAAGCCCATTAGCACTGTCATTTGTCAAACTGAAGTGTTTATGATGTTGCTTTTGAACTCAATCCGAGGCGGCTATGAAGTACATAACATGCCTTCTATATTTGAACTCTGTGCTAACCATCTTACCATCTTACCATTGGGAATAATAGTATTGAACCAATGCTTTTTCTAATGTTGTCATGTAACAAAGATTTGGACTTCCGGCAACTAGTGAATCGGCTGCCAAAGGGAGCAAGCCTCACAATCCTCTCAGATTCATGCCACAGTGGTGGCCTCATTGACAAAGAGAAGGAACAAATTGGACCATCTTCAAGGGTTGACAAAAATGTCACATTAGAACTCAGTTACATCCCCAAGACAATCCCCTTTGAATCCATACTGCAACACCTCTCATCACTAACAAAGATAAACACCACAGACATTGGAACACATCTGCTGGAGTTCTTCGGCTCCGAAGCCAGCTTGAGGTTTCGGCTGCCACCGCTTGATCTCGAATTGTTCAAGCCATTGAGGGCTGATGAGGGGGTTCTGCTGAGTGGTTGCCAAGCTGATGAGACCTCTGCAGACATGAGCCCAAATGTGGCTGGTGGGAAGGCATATGGAGCATTCAGCAATGCAGTTCAGATGGTGTTGAAGGATAACCCGGGTCAGCTAAGCAATAGAGAGGTTGTGGTGATGGCCAGGAAGATACTACAAGCACAAGGGTTTGAGCAACACCCTTGCCTCTATTGCAGTGATGAGAATGCTAATGCAACTTTCTTGGGGCAAATTCAGAGCTCAGATTTGTGAGATGCACTTCTGTGTGCAGATATTGTTGTGTGAAACATTTAATTTGTGACAGAGGAAATCAAAACTCATGTGTCTCCATTTTATTCGTTGCATTGTTGCATTCATTCGAAACAAGTGAAAAGAACGGTTAATTCTTGTGTAAAAACATCAACTTGAATGCTGAATCATTCAGGTGTTCTATTAGACTTTGACCAATCCAAGAAGACTTCTATAGACAATATCGATTTCCTTTAAAGGTACATTTAGTTGGAGGATAATAGTGAGAATAAATCTTATATGATTGAGTTATACGTGTAAAATTACACATGAAACTCAATTATGAAAAATTTATCCCTATTTTTACCTCCTAGCGAAACATAGCCTTAAATCTTCAAGGATTAGACATTTAATTGAATCACAGAAATCATATAGATTTTTTTCTTTTTCTTTTCATTCAAAGGAGCTCTAGGATACAACGTTACAACTCGAGCTATGGCTCTTATACAAATAGAAGATTTCATTTTAACAATGAAGGGATGAGGTACAGCTTAACCCTTCATTCTTTTTTTAGTTGTGGGTTAATTACCGTAATCAAGCTCAGATTATATTGGAGTTAGTCCGAAGTGTGATAAGATAATTAACTTGTGGAAGTTATGCTCCAATTGAAAGCTGGATCCAACATTGGCTAAGCCAATTCGAGACTGTTAAGTCTAATATTATGTAAACCATTAAATTATCCATGAAGTTAAAAACTAATTTTGAATCCACATCTTCAAGTTTGAAAACTCTTCTAAGATTCCTGAAGCTGGCGATCAAGTCAATCTTTCAATCCCTGTCAAGCTAAGCTGGTCCCTCGCTGTTTGTCAAGTTAATCTCTCACAGCTAAATTGACCAAATTTTGGGGGTTTCAAGGATCCTCGAGAGGTTTTCAAAGAATAGAGCCTGATTTATAGTTAACTGTCAACTTTCAAGGACGAAAGTGATGGTTCACTCGTCTAATGCTATCTAAGTACTGCAGGAAAAATGACAAGAATGGGAAAATTATGGGTGTGTTTGGTTTAAGAAAATAGTTTCAAGTTTTCATTTTTTGTTTTCTTGTTTGCTTGATTTTGTAAAAAGATTATTGAAAATTGTGAAAATTATAAAATTCAATTTTCAATTTCTATTACTAATTTTCAGTATCTCTTTAATAAAATCTAAAAAATTAAAAAATTAAAAATAAAGACTAAAAATTATTTTCTAAATCCAAATGCATATCCTAGGAAAGTTGGTCAAACTGGGATGCATGCCATTATAGGAAAATGAAGATTCCTATGTATTTGAGAAGGAGATAGAGAATATCAATTGTAAACCAGTACTTGTAGAAGCAATATTGGAAAGCCACAAATGCATAATAAATGAAGAATTACCAAGTGCACTAGATAAAATATGGTAGACCACACACCTAGTATTTAGCCACGTTTACTATATATATATATATATATATATATATGGCTTAATTCTCAAATTGTTGTAAAACGCCAATAAATTTAACCACATTTACTAAATGTGACTAAATGTCAGGTGTATAGTGCATCGGAAAGAATAAAAACATGTACGTTACATGGTAGCAAAGCAAATGCGCAAATGACATCCTTAGATATGTGCTAAAAGGTTACTAAAAGGACAACACAAGAAATATAGATCATGAATACTTCTATTTAGTATGAAACAAATTCTACCAATAAAGTCTGTCACAATTAGTAAGGTAGCTGGATCCTTTAAACATGTGTCAAAAGTTCAGCTCCTACCGTGTGTATAAAAAAGGACTTTGTTGGGAGAGGCAAAACCCACTTCGATGATCTCCACGCCTCAAATGGATTAGTCCTCAGCTGGTTGGGGAATACCCTTGCGCAATCAAAAAAAGAAAATGAAACAAATTCATAAACCAATGCCTACAATTTGCAATAATATAAATTTAGGAGCAAACAATCAGTCAGGGGGAGAGGGATAAAAGGTAATATCCAATAAAATTGCCAAATCACTCCATATGGCTGTGGTACAAAAACATTTTGTACTTACTAGCATTTCTACTCATGAAAACGTCAAAATGTCACACTCCATTGTGTCTCTTTCCCGTAGTTATTAAACAGGAGCTAGTGGTCAACTTAGTTAAGACACCAAATTACTAGATCAGTAGTTGAATCAATAACGACGGATTGAAACATATTTAATTAAATAAATATATAAAAATGTAATATAAATCAAACAAGTAAATAGAAAATATTACAATGAGTTATTGAATCAAATAATAATTTTTCATATATGTTTATTTGAATTCTATTACATTTTAATATATTTATTTAATTAAATCTGGTTTAATTAATTATCGAGTGTTTGACCGATTTAATCGAATACCAGTTCAAGTTTAATAACTATTGTATCCAATCCCTTGTTATCATTGTTATCTTTTTGTTATTTGTAGGTTTATCATTTATTTTGTTGTCTCCTAATAATATGTTCTTGGTCAACCACTTTCTCTATACAATAAGCTTTCTAATATGATTCATACTTAAGGCTAACTAACTTTTCATCCAACCACCTTCCTTCTCAAGTCCTCTCATATATCATAGACAAGCCTCTTTCCTCTATTTATTATCTTAAAACTGGGATCTCTTGAGCCTTAAAATGGTCTAGTTTAGATTGATCTCTTAATTGATGACATCAAATTTATCCAACAAACCTGCATCTGTGGTTGGGAAAAAACAAAGAGAGAACAAGATAAAATTGCAAATGGTGAAAGAACAAAATTTCTGTTTTTACTTTTATTTTGGTCAAAGTGAAAGAACAATCGGTTTCTTCAGAAGTGTGGATTGTGGAGTGGCTCAAGCCCCTAAACAAGAAAGGAACGCACGACCCAAAAAAAAAAAAAGAACGGAAACGCGAAGCACCCACTGGGTCCTCCATAAAGCACACATCTGTACTATATTGAATATTGATTAAAAAAATAAAGTCAACCATTAGTATTTATGTATTATAAAACTTTAAATCATTAATTTTTTCATTTATCGGATAAAACTATACACTCTAAAGCATACCTCAATCTACAAGAGCTAAATCTTGGTGACACTAAACCTGGAGTCTCTATGATAATTTTTTTTTTAATTTTATTGCGAAGTAAAAATGAAGATGCAAATTCTATTAATAAATATTATATATAAAATTATATATAATTCTCATCAATAAGATTTTTTCCTTTATTTTTCTATACCCAACAAACATAATTATATCCATTGCTCGAATTTGAATAGCTGGATTCTCAGATGTGACAACTGACAACATCATTTGCAAATAGGGCATTGTCTTATCTCATTCATTAGCGAGGCCACTTTGGCACCCAAATTTTGGCGTTTTTCTTCCTTTTGGTTAAGACTGTCATGGCAGTTTTTTTTCCTGGTCAACATCTATTAGGCCAATGCTGCTTCCAAACTGTAATTATGTTGTATCATGAAGTTTGAACTTCATTATGTTGTTGTCATGTCGTTATGACTTGAACGGAACTTTGGATTAGGCCATCAGAGGGAATTGTATTTGTATAGTAACCAAACTGTCCATGCGGGTGCACGAGTTTCTCTTTCTTTTTTCTTTTTTTTTTTCTTCTGTTTTTTTTTTTGAATTATAGGTCCTTGGCATGCAAAGGTACCATGCCAAAGCAAGAGATTTATGTGTGTCTCTGTCACTGAAGCTGCGGAGTTTAAAAATTGAACCGTATTATTTGATCTTATTACTTAGATTGAGAATCATTTGTATTCTTTAGTTAAATTACGATTGACTGTAAATTTAATGGACTAAATATTACACATCATAGCCGAAGACCTAATCGATTTAATTCATTATTTTTCAAAGAAAGTTAGTAGGGGATATTAGCATTACACGATCCAACAGAAAAAGATTAAAAATAACAGCCGCACAAGACGATGGTGAGGAGTGTCTTCCTGCTGCCGTCTACACTTATCCTATTTACCTCCCATTCTTCGTTCCCCATCGCAGTGAATATTCCTTTGAATTTAATTTGTACATACTTGCATCCTTTTATTTGCATAACTTTTGAAATAGTAAAAGAAAGAATTAATCTTATTTACTTATCTAACAAAATACAATTATGTGATAACACATCAAAGTTAAACTCATTTTTTTAATCCTCTTTTCAGATTTCTATCCCATACCGGTGAGAGAAAAATTCACATATCTGAGGCCTCAAATGGAGCATTCTCCTCCATGATGGCAAATAGAGTGGATAAGTATCATCTCCAACTGAACTTACGGAGATGTGAGGATGTACGTGAAGGCCCAAAGAAATGAAGAAAAGTGCCTTTGTCTAGCTTTGATCATTGGGGCCATTGTACACATTGAACAGATTTGTGATTGCCCTTGCCACACTCGTACAGTGACTAGAAGGATGAAATAAAGATTTAGATGGATTCGTTTATAAATTACAGGGCTGCCATCGCGTTTTCAACATTTTTTCGTTTTTAAAATTTCCACAAGAAAGACAGGAACCGAGATTTCAGCGTTTCCAAATTCTCACTCTTTCTAGAAAATATTTTCTGAAAATATTTCTAAAAATGTAAATCAAACATATTTTGAAGTCTGTTTTCTGTTTTTGTTGAAAATGAAAACAAAAAATATGCAAACCAAACACCCTCTTAGGATTTAAACTCTTGACAGTATAGGTAAAATTTGAAGTTATAATTCCCTTCTATGAGACCAAAAGGATTTGATATACAAAAATAGATTTTATCATTCTTGTATCTTTATCTTATTTATAACTTTTGGTCGAGAAATTATTTGTGGCAATAATGTCTTAAACTAAGGGAAAATTGCATTTTATTCCTTAAATTAGAGGTATTGTGTACTTTACTTCTAAACTTTTAAAAATATGCAAATCAACCATTCTGTTAATTTTTTTAATCTATCATTAGAGTAAATAACAAAGACTACTATTGAGATTTGCTTAAATGACACTTCACCTCATTATTCTTTTCAAAATTTGACACTCCACCCCTATTCTTCACCCTAAGAAAAAAATAAACAAATAAATAACATATTAATAAAGAAAATAAAAAGTAGCAAAAGAATGAATTTTTTAAACGTAACTTTAGCTTGACACATTTTTTATATTAAATTCATTCTTAAAATTCAAATCCTAAATTTTATATCCTCGATACCTAACTAGAAACAAAATTAAATCAGTTGACTTGTTGCATAAAAATGATATGTGAATCTTGCAATTGAAAAATAATGAGAAATGCATGATAAATTAGTTTATCTTCAGTATTTTTTTAGGATTTACATGACAAATTGATTATTAATTATTTATAAAATTGTTCAAATTGATCTTTCATAAAATATGAATTGAATAAATAAATCCACTAAAATACTAAAGAATGATTAATTTATCTTACGTTTTAATTGTGAGAGATCACAAATTTTTTTTTTCCCTTGAGGCACCAGTTTATGTTTGCTATTTTATATCCATGTTAATTTAGTAGTTTATTTTTTAAAAATATATCTGTATTGCTCTTATGTAGCAATTCAAATAAATGAATAATTTAACTATGTTTTAAACTAGGTATAAATTTGAAGATCTAAAATTTAAGGATTAAATTTTAAGAACTAATAAATTTTTTGGGTTAAAGTAACATTTATAAAATCTATTCTCTTTCGTTAGTTTTTATTTTTTATTTTATTTATTTGTTCTCTATTTTTTTAAGAAGGGGGTTGGAGTGTTAATTTTGGAGAAGAATGAGGTAGAGTGTCATTTGAGGAAACCTCAAAGATAGTATTTGTTATTTACCTCTATTGCTATAATTCAAATAACACATGTTTAATAAAATTTAAGGTATTAAGTTGTACATTATTTATTAATTTAGGATATCAAGTTGCATTTGACTTAGAGTTTAAAGAGTATATTGTACTTAATAACTGGAATTTAATACAAAAGTTAAAATGCACGTTCAGAAAACATTAGTCGGTTAATTTCACATTTTAAGAAATTAAGAGTAAAATATAAAAGAATTATAATTCAGACAATAAAATACAAACCCCCCCCCCCTCTCTCTCCTCTCTCTCTTCCCCTTCTCTTCTTTTTTGCTTTTGCAACGGCAGATTACCTAAGCACTTTTGATTTGAAGCAGAGAAATTTCATTTTCTGGATAAAGCAACCAATGAATATCAATGCGTTTAATCTATAAAGAAAAGGAAAAAAGATTTTTTTTTTTTTTTTGAACCAACATAGATATTGCATTGGAAAGCTGAGAGTTTACAAATGGTTGCTTAGGACAACCAAACAATGCAGCAAATGGGCTAACCCAATATCACTACTACCAATTAGTAGGAAATAAAAAAAAGAAATGATCAAGTCTGAGGAGAGGAGCTTCAAGATGCCGTAGCTAAGTCTTCCCAAATCAAATTGAGTCTTTCTTTTTCTTACTTATAGTCAATGACTTTAGATCTAAGAAATGCATGGCAATCATGGAATAAACAAAAAGAAATATTCATTGATTGTATATTTAGAATTTTAGATAATTATCTACATGCATTCTTCTGAAGAGGACAAAGCCATATAGTATTTCATTTTTCAAGTTATGATTATATTCATAACTCCAATTTCAGTTTGTTACTTTAATTAAAAAAGAGAGGGGGAAAAAAGACTCTATATGTTTCAAAAGTTATGTAAAAGCAATGTTTTGTTCAAAAAGTACAATTATTATATTAGGAAAAAAAAAGGGTAATGACGTTTCTTTGTTAGATAAGAAATCAAATGTAAAGCAATCATTATGCATAATTTTATCTATCAATGATATTTAATTTGAGATTGACTTGTATGGGTGTGGGTGTGCAGGAGGTCAAACTCCAACAAGCAAGGTAGGCATGAGTACCAGCATATAAACTATAAGAGTCTGTTTAATTTAAATTTTTAAGTTTAAGTTTTTATTTTCAATTTTTTAATTTTTTAAATTTTTTTAAAGAAATATTGAAAATTTTAAAAATTAGAAATTTTAACTTTAATTTTTTAATTTTTAATATTTTCTTTATAAAATTTTGAAAATTAAAAAATTAAAAATAAAAATTAAAAAAAATAAATCAAACAAGTCCTGGATCATTGCTTCGCCCGTACACACATCATGCCCTCATAAACAACTTAAGGCCAAAGGCTATTTTTGGCCCACAATTCTCGATTAACCACCAATATGTGGTCCTAACTGCTAAATGTCTGATGAGTGCGATCTGATTAGATTGAGATCCCTAACAAAAAGAAAAAATAGGGTTATGTTTGGTTTATTATATTCAGTTTTCGAAAAAACTGAAAAAATTGAAAATTATACTCTTTGTATGTTGATCAATCTCATGATAATTTTTCAGGCCACGTATTCAACTTGAGTTAATTTTGTTTCTAAATGGAACTTGGCAAATAAATTAAAGGGAGAAGAAAGATAATTAAGGATATGTTTAGGTTAGCGAAGTTGGGCGGAATGAAACAAAGTGGAATATGATGGAGTGGAGTGGAATGATTATTTCACTCTATTTTGGTATTTTTCATTCTATCCCATTCTGTCCAATTTGAAGGGAAAGAAACTTGAGATGAATGGTTGGAATTGGATGTAGTTGAGTCCATTTATCTCTGTTCTATCCCATCTAAATTTAATAAATACAAATAATGAAATAAGTTAAAATATCACTCCAATATGTTTTTTTTTATCCTACTCTATCAATTCAAATATACCATAAAGTCAAAGAGATTGATTCTAGAAGTTAGTTAAGAGATTAAGAAGCATTCATTATAGTTAAAATTTATATCAATTGAGTTGCTTTAATTTTAAATTTTATATCTATGCTATTTTAAATTATTAACTACTAAGGCAGGAAAATTTTAAATTATATATTATATTTCAAGTCAAGTTGAAAAGATTTATGCGATTTAAGTCAGTAATTTTGTGAGTCCAAGATACATATATCATTAGTTTTGTCTTTAAAAGGTCTTTATATCAATTTATTTGGGGAAAAATACATGTCACGTCAATTTAATTTTTAAAATATTTTTTATATTAGTTTAGCCTATAAAATATACATGTGACATGCATCAATATGATGGAAGCAAATCCTTTGTCCTCCACCCTATTCCGTGTCATACTTAGACATCTGTCCTCCATGTTCCACTCTTGAATTATCAATGTTAAAAGTTAAAAAATAATGGAATGTCAAGGACCAATTTGGTTTGAGTTTTTAGTTTTCATTTTCAATTTTTTAATTTTCTAAAATTTGTGAAGGAAAAATTAAAAATTCTAAAAACTATAAATTTTAACTTTTAAAATTTTCAATTTTTCCTTCATAAATTCTGAAAAATTAGAAAACTAAAAATAAAAATTTAAAATTCAAAATTCAAATCAAACATGCCCTAAAATTCTCAATGTGTCAAAATAGCAAACCCAAAATTAAAACATGAAAAGTGGGGATAGAGGATTTGTATCCCAATTTAATTCCTGAAATTAAAGATGAATGTGATATTTACTACATTCCTTTTCTTCTATAAATAAATTTATAAATTTATTTAATATCACATGCATCTTTCAGAAACTAAAATGATATCACATGTATATTTCAAATACTAAATTTATATAATACTTTTTATATACTAAACTTTACTAAATTGATTGCGAAAATAAGATATTATTGTATATTTGAAGGAGCAAATTACGTTCATCATTTACATTAGCATTATCACATTAGGTTAGAAAAATCCTAGTTCAAACTCAGCATATGCTAAACTGGGATCTTGAACTCGTTTCATAATGAGTTTCATGCGTGGTTGGATGCCGAAGCCATCATCAATAGCCATTATTTCCTTTTCCCATTTACCGAGTCCTTCGCTGCCTTTTTCTTTTCCGCTGTGTCAGTCATCGAGATCCCGTGGAGCAAACCTCACTTCCTCAATTCTGACTTGCATTCCTTCACAGTCACACCCCATTACTTTCTTTTTTTTTCCCCGACTAACGCCCTAAATAATCTCCACAACACATATCTCAAAACCAAAATTAGCACAAAAAATAAGAAAAAAGGCACTCCGAATTATTACCATGTTATCATTCCAAAACTTCGAAAAATTAATTATACGTAGAAGAAACTGAAAAAGTAAAGAATGAAATAATTTTGTTATTTACACATTTCTTAAGCATATTTTTTATATCAATTATTATATAATAATAAATAACTATTATTTTTAATTATCATGAAATATATACTAATTTGATTCAATTTTAATATATTACCAATGTAAAAAATATTTTACACCATCATTCAATCATATAATACCACATACGTAAATATAATTAGCTTCCACCTCACTAATTGTAAAATCATACAAAGGGAGAAATCTAATTGGATAATAATATAAAATTATTTTACACTGTCAAAGTATCAAATTAAACTCATACTAATTATTGATTGTTTGTAGGATTTAATTTTAATATATTAACATTTATATTTATATTTAATCATGTATTATCACATAAGTAAATATAATTTATTTTCACAAATTGGGACAAATTAGTTCCTCCATCAAATTGTTGTCTAAAGTATTAACAAAAATATCTATGTATTTCGTTAATTTACTTACATGTATATTAATCTTTACAGTTGGTCATAACTTGCCTCATTCCTCTGTTATACTCAAAACAAATGACAACTTAAAGTCAAATTTTTTTTTTTGAGTAGAGAGCTATGATGAGAGAGAAAATGAAGAAGAAGGTCTAAATGAATTCATTTAAATGAGTGAGTTAAGTCAGGGCCACCATAAAAATTAACAATACATATAAATAAATTAATAATATACATAAATAAATTAATAGGACACAATTTAAATAATAATTTTATATATAAACTAATTTATCTTCATTTATAAAATTTAAAAAACTAATATAAGATTTTCTAAATGATAACAATTAATTTCTTCTCCACTATACATTTGAAGAATTAAATTGGGTTTTACTCTTTTTAATAAGTTAGCGTTTGGTAGGGGAGACGGGAGGGACGGGGACAAAAATATAGAGATAGTAGAGATAAAGACATAAAAAATACTGTCTCTGTATCATGTTTGGTTGTAGAGACAGAGATAGACATTGACTTTTCGTTGACCGGTATTACCATCGTTGACTCGCGTTGACCACCGTTGACCGGGCATTGACCAGTGGCGGCCGGTGTTGACTGGCGATGGCCGATGGTGGTCCGGAGGTGGCAGGTGGCCGAACCACCACTTGAAATTTGTGTCCCCGTGTTCCATCCCTACTGTCCCCACTTTTTGGCTTTTTGGGGGACAGAAATACAGGAAATTTTTATCTTGGGATGAAAATTTTACCCTATCCCTCTTACCAAACATCATACAAGATAGATAATCCCTGTATTTGTGTATCTGTCTCCCAAACCAAACAATACCTAAAATAACAGTGTAGCTCTGCACGTGTAGATTGCCTTAGCTTACGTTGTTCTTGTGATTACCGTTACCCTTTACACTACCACTAAACACACAAAACCCAGTGTTGTGACTGAAACGACACGGAGAGAGAGAGAGAGAGAGAGAGAGAGTGTGAGTGATGAAGAGACAAATTAGCAGTGCGGTGTCGCCGTCATCTTCGAGACGCGAAAACCCGCCGGAGAAAAAGATTCACGCCAAGACCATCGGCTGCATGTCCGGCATTCTCCACCTCATCTCCTCCTCCCACAACCGCCGCTCCCGCCGCTTCCTCACCTTCGGTCCGTTCTGCACGCATTCTCCTCACATAAAATCTCTCTTTAATTTGCTTCCTCACAAAAAAATTCAAAATTCTCAATTAATCAAATAATTAACCTTTTTCTTTTCAATTCCTCCTCATAATATCAGGTAGCAATAAGAAGCACCCTAAGAATCACGCCTCTTCCGCTTCCTCCGCCACCGCCGCCGCCGGAGAAATAGCGAAGGAGGAGAAGATCGCCGACGTTGCCGCCGGCAAGAATTCTAGATCGCCGTGCGAGGTGCCTCGGAGTCCGACGCTGCCGGCGGAGATTCGCCGGTCGACTCCGGCGAAGCCTCAGTCTCCGCCAGCGCCAGAGAGCCGATCCCCTGCATTGGTGGCGAGGCTGATGGGGCTGGAGGCGGTTCCGGCCGATGCAACGGCTGAATCGGTGGCGGAGAAGAGACAGCGGCTGCTCGGAGCGCTGCAGCGGTGCGACGAGGATCTGAAGGCGCTAAAGAAGATCATTGAGGCGGTGCGGTCAGTGGATCCGCCGTCGGCGAAGGCGCCGGAGGTTTCGCCGCGAATCGCTGGTGAGTTCGGTGATGGAATCATCGGAACGGTTTCGGAGGCGAAGTGTTCGGTGTTTAACGGCGATCAGCAGCAGCCGAGTCCAGTGTCCGTGCTTGACGAGTTCACTCGTTCGCCACTCAGTCCAAGTTGCCACTCGGGGCGGCATTCATTCGGTAAGCCCTCTCTTGTACTTCTTTGCACCACTCCATCATCAATCGTCCAGCATCAACCTTGCCCGTTTCACTGTTTTTATTTTATTTTCTAATTTTTGCTTTTCTGAGTAACATGAGTTTTAAATGCTAATTAAATTCAGTGCCATATAGTAAGTGCGCGTTTTTAATGGCTTACAGATTCTGGTAACTTCACGAAGTAGCAGTACATGATTTTATTTTTAATACTGATATCTCAACCCCTATTTTTAGGCACCTTATCTAGATATTTACATCATCATTAGATCAGATAGATTAGATGAGATAGGTAAGTAAGAATGAGTAGAAATTATAATTTCATCCAACATGCTTATTTTATTTTATTAACATGATTATTTTTTTCAATATGCTTATAGGTAGCTTAAACCCATTTTTTGTTTTTTGGTATTCGCTTACATCCACTTTGCATGACTATAACATACTCTGCCTGGACATGTATAATATAATATACGAAAGCTAGCTGTTTAGTGTTTAATTAATTCATAGTGAAATTAGTCGCTAATGATCTTATTATTCTTGCACGTTTTATTATTTTGTTCGCAAACTAATTCTAATTTCACGTGTTCATTAACTTTGTGGCCTGAATATTCCTATCGAGAGTTCTAGTAGCAAGATTTAATGCATTATTTTTAAAGAAACTAAATATGTGGTTTGTCTTTCCCTGTGTTACATATATTTAGATCATTAGATTAGCTGATTATCACTTTCATCCTCTTGTTTTCCACACTTTTGGAATTGATACCAACTTTTTTTTTCCCCATAAACTTTTAAAAGTAACTTCTTTTGTCCCTTAGGTTAGGTAGGAGATGACTAAAGTAGAGGAAGAACGGGGCATAGTTAAATTAAGCCTCCTTTTTTATAATTTGGGTTAGCCGTAATTATATTATGCAAAGACAAAGGTAAAGTAAGTAAATTATTGTTAAAAAATCAATCTATGCTGGTAAAAACTCATTTTTAGTTATGACATTATGATTTTAAAAAGCATACAACTTTAAAAAGAGAAATACATACTATGATAAAATTCCAGTTTTTCACAAAAAAACACCATCTTTTTTAAGAAAATTAACTCATTTGTCATTCTAATGAAAGAGCATTTAGCAATCCCTAAGCTAGAAAGAAGCATATATACTAGTTCGCAATTACCATGAAGAGGAGACACAATGATTCTTGACACTCAAAAAAGCGCCGCTGCCTCTATCCATGAGTTTTAGGATTCCAAGTTTAAAATCAGTAACTTAGTGTTTCCCAACCATCATGACCATCATAGTGGAAGACAAATTAATTTCTTCTTGCGACTGCAATCATCGTGCACCCAATTTTACACACAGTGATTTACAGCTATCTGTTATGATGAAAACAATGAAATAATGATTTCTCTTCTTCAAATGCTCTTAGAATGTATACATTTTTCCGTACAGAAAAATTTTCCATATTATCCTCCCCAGCAATTTTTTTACCTTTCTCGGTAGAACCCAAATATTAAGTAAAAGCCCAAATGTCCGTTTGGTTCTGATCCAAAAGAATAAGAAACTAATAAATTGTGGTACTTTAGGCGATGGATCTTGGACCACAATTTGTACTGTATAAGAAATATGCCTCAAGAGATGAGGCAGTCAAAAGATGTTCAACAAAAGAAAAAGGAGGGGAAGGAGAAAGAAAAGAGGACACAAACCTTTGGCGCTTTTACCTGTCACTGCCCATGCAGAGAAACCCACTTTTTCAGGGTTTTGTTAATTTTCTACCCCACCCGACCAGCCTCTTCCCCAACAACCAAGAGCCTTGGTTGCTTGCTTGTGCAGGCACTGCACTGCTGGAGGTATATATATTCATGCGTGTGTGGTGGCTTGAAGATGACTCTGTCTTCGCTCACTGTTTTGGAGGGAACAGCTATCATTGTGGTTTGTGGCCACCTCCAATCACAACGTGGAAATGTGTCCATTAGCTGCAGAGTGTAGACAAATCTACACACAAACAACATATCCTAGAGAAATAAAAACACCATAGGCTCCTGTGCCAAAAACTAAAAGTTATATAATTAGCATGCATATATATTTTGTTAACAGCAATGTTACACAGCCTAAATCTTTTGACAAAAAATATAATAATTATTAGCTAAAATAAAGTGATATGCTTATTCATATAATTAAGGATGAAAAATCATCATATTTTATATTTAGACAACTAAATTATTGCAAAGTTGCTGACGCTAACATTTTTTATTTTTTGTTTTAAATAGAAAACAGTTTATTTCAATGCGTAATTGATGTTGAATAATATATCTGCCTTTGCTAGTTTATTGACATGATCAATA
The DNA here is from genome assembly GCA_031216105.1 of Dalbergia cultrata. Taxonomy (NCBI): domain Eukaryota; kingdom Viridiplantae; phylum Streptophyta; class Magnoliopsida; order Fabales; family Fabaceae; genus Dalbergia; species Dalbergia cultrata. The sequence goes on along the minus strand of CM062353.1, from coordinate 18,215,615 downwards.
TTATTCAACAATGGCTAGTCTATATCTGGATTTGAAATAAACATCGAAGTACAACTATGATAAAAATATCCATCATTTTGGCATATAAACAATTTATTGTAGAATTAATATTATGAAATGATGATAATGGGCATTTTTTTGTGCACAGGGCGAACGCAGCAACAGAAGCAGCAACTACTGAAGAAGCCAGGAGAGGAAGAAATCAGCAGCACATATATCTACGAGAGAATGACAAGCGAGTTGGTACATAAGAAAGTCAACAACGAAGATCATGCACTAATATGGAGTAGCAAAGCCATGATTAGAAGTGTGGAGGAAGTGTGTAGGGACATTGCTTGGGGAGAAAAGCGTGAGCTTGGAAGAATAGGGCTGGCTTTGCAGGATTATATCTGCAGGGATTTGATTGAGGAGATTGTTGGGGAATTAGGATGCTTTTACCCATTGCCCTTTGAGGCTTGTAAAAGAAGACTGTGCTTCTAACTATGCATGGGCCAAAATATTATTGTGTTATTTTTCTTTCAACATTTTCTCTCAATTTTTTTTTTTTTTTTAACATTGTTATCTCTGTTAAATTTACATTGGCCATACAAATTACATTTAATTAGTCTAGCAGGTTGTTCGTGCAGCATAATGTACACATAATTTATATATAAAAGATTATTTTGATATATTATCATTATAATTAGTTTTACATTACCATGCAGACACTTTAATTTTTGAGGTATCAGTTTTTAGAAAAATGATATTTGTCTTGACGTATATTCATAATTATCGATAATTAAATGAATATATATGCATGACTCTTTCGTATCAACATTTTGTCAAAATCAAAATAGGAGATTCCTTTGCTATCTACATAGTTTTAAGGGTACCAATTAATATTCATTATTAATGAGTGATTATTATTTAACATTGCTTTCTAATATGTTCTTTTTATTTTATAGAAAATTGTATACATGGCTTAATCATAGTCACTAATTCTTCTAAGCTACTGTTTTCTAGAAACAATTGCGAGTACCGGAAAAACCCCAATTTTATATTTATAAAAATATCAGTAAATTCAAAGTGCAATTAGACAAAGAATATAAAGTTAAAATTAGTAGGAATGTTTAAAAAACTGATTATCTATGGATAATAGAGTTAATTTTCGTTCTCACATTTTCCCATTACTTTTTCCTCACAGTCACTCAGACATTTACCTTTTGTTGTGTACCAGTCCTCCTCCTCGTCTTTTCTCTTCTTTTGTCATTTAATTAAGGGGAATGATGGATGGACTTGCGATATCGATGCATTGCAGTCGACACACTTTTGGATGCCATGAAAATAATGAAAATAATTTTTTTAAATAAAAAAAAATGATTTGAACGGTGGTTTATTAGTGAGTTGATGTTATGTTTACAAATATCAGCTCTCTTTAAATTAAAATGTGTGCATGTTTGGATTGGCATATTAAGGCTCAAAAAGTACTTCTAATAGAATGAAAATGAAATTGTACACCAAGCAACTCAAAATATTTGGTAAATTTTTCATTTTATTAAATATACTTTTCAAGCAATTGAAAGTATTTTTAGAAAAAGTATTTTACTATAATTTTCATTTTAATAAAAACATTTTTGAGATAAAATATTATTATTATTTTTATATTAGTAATTAAAAATAATTTTATTTTTATCTTATCCAAACAAAACTATTCTCTTAAACTTATTTTTAATACACCCAAACTAAACATAAATTAATTCTTTTAAAAATAATTTCTCTAAATATAATTTTTTAAACTCTATTATCTCTAAAGTAATTCTCTTCCAAAAGCTAGATCAAATTTCCCGATGTCTTTCTCTTCTGACCGTTGTGCCCTCTAAGTCCCTAACGCACATTTTTCCTTCACAAATCAGGCATTGTCTTAGATGTGTAAAATTACTTTTCAAGTTAATTTTAAATCAAAAGCTACTTTTTTCTCAAATCATAAACAGTTATATATATATACACACACAGACACACATTGTTTTTTTTATATACATACATGGTTTTATTTCTTCGTGATTGCATACATGCATGATTTAATATAACTAGTTTTATTGTATATATTATATGTTAAATTGATTTCATATGTTTTCCAACAACTCTTAACTCAATGAGTTAGTTCTATAGTTTCATTTAAAAATTTCTTTGATGTATATATTTTGAAATTATTGAGATAAGTCTTTATAAGTTTTAATAAAAATATTGTGTTTTTTCTTAATTTAGATTAATATTATATGACCCTAATAGGATAAATTTTTATTGATTAAAAATTATAATTTAAAAATCACAAGACATGACATGATTGGTAGTTAACTAAACTTTTTAAGTATCTAATTAGATAGTCAATTCTTGTCAAAGTGTATGGAGAAAATTTTGTGACTAAAGCAAGACCCATATTTATAAACTCTATCTTGAGAGAATTAGTTACTATTTTTTTACCAAAAATGCATAGGATTTGAAAAACAATAATAATATGAAGTTACTTGGAAGTTATAAGAACTAGTTCAAAGATTATGAACTGTGAGAATTAGAGTGAATTCAGATCCAACATATGCCCATTTTTTTGGTTTTGGGAAATGCACTCGCAATTTCGTGTCGAAGGTGACTATTAAATAATTAAAACCCTATCTAAAATAGAGGCTTAAGAATTTTAACTCTTCACGTTGCGCGTAGAGTTCTGCTTGAGGCCAACCACTTTTGGGCTTGGACGTACATAAATCTAATTTAACCTAAACTTAATTTTTTGACTTACTATCTCATTTAACAAACAAATATGTGTTTTGTTGTATTTTATCGTCAAAGTGTGTTTCAAATTTGGTGTTAATCTAGTGTTTTTGTGTAAGGAATGAGTCCCACATTACTTGGGGAAGTCTGCCGAAGAGGCTTTGTGTATGGTTTTAACAAACTAGTAGACTATGGTAGTGAGGCAGTAATGTTGACTTAGTTCTACATAAAAGGCACGCACAGCCCACCTCATCTAAACCTGTCCCTCCGCGTGTAGGCTTGGGAAATCTTTTATTCTTTTGGAAAAATCATTTTCTAAAGAGAAAAATAAAGAGAAAAATAATTTTGGTGTTTGCGTACTTGAATACAAACACTTACATACTTGAGTACCTATTCAGTTTTTGGTCGCGTATACTCGAATACGATGATCGGCGTACTTGAGGACCTCTCGTTGAAACTCCACACTAGCGTACCTGGTACCAGCTGTTATTCTGTTATCGTTTGAGCCCAATAAAAGGACTCATCGGCCTAGTGCAAAAACACACCCTAAGAAACTTTTTTTTTTCCGTCTGCTTCGTTCTTACGCACGCCTCTTCTTCTTCTCTGATTATGCTTCTTTCTGTTCATGCACAAAAGCTTCACCCCATAGCAAGCATTTTTTTTTTATTATTATTATTATCAAAGGATTGTGCTGCTCATTATACTAAGAACGTGGTGTGGACCGATTCTCAGGAGACCCACATCTAATCCTAGGGATATTTCTTCGTTGACATTACCTCCACCAAGCGTAGCTCCAAAATAGGGCGGAAATAAACCCTTAAAGACAATGTTATGCATGATTTATGGTATACTCTTTCCTTTCTTTGTGTCATATCTGTTGTCTATGTTTTTATTTGTGCAAGGGTTCTATAAAATTCAATTTGTTCAGCTAAAATACAGTAATCTGTTCAGGCTTTTCCAACAGTGTTAAAAAATCATTAACTCCATGTCATAACTTATCATAAACAGTCCGTTTACGGGGAAAAAAAATAAAAAACTAACACTTTAATGATGATGGTTACTGAATTGTGTATTTTCTGTTTGAAACCAAGGAGGAGCATATCAAGCAAGTTATACACTGATAGGTATCTCCGCATTTCGAATAATTAGGAGTAGGATGTTTAAATTCAACCTAATCTAATCTAAATCGTTAAATCAATTCAATCCAAATCGAAAACCAATCAAAACCACAAAAATTTGGATTGGATTGGATAATTTTTTTTTTTTCCAAACCGCTTCGATTGCATTAGATTTTGGATCTAATTTTCAAAATTAATCTAGTCAAATCTAAACCGCATACCATTATATAATATATTTTTTTTACGAATTTAATACTTTTTAAAATGGGTTGTTTTAATTTTTAATTTTTTTTAACTTATGTTACTTTTACTTTGTAATATTTTAAAGTAAAATTTTATTTTGTTAAAGACCATAAATCGATCCAATTCAAATCGATAAAAATTGAATCAAATTGGATTGAATTCTAAATTAAAATCAAATCAATCCAATCAAAATCCCAATAAACTAAATTGTGAATTCTGATTAATTTTTCATTCAAAATCGATTTAAATTGCACTGCACACACTTATAATTAGGAGTGAATATAGAAGTTATAGGAGTTTTGAATTGGTGATTTTCGTTATTAAGTGTCCACTCTGTGTGTTTGTTGCGTTTTGTTCTTCCCGTATATCGTGGAAGTTGAGAGTTTTATTTTAATCTATTAAAAAAATAAAAGCACATATCCACATCCAAACTTCCCAGATTGATATGAATAAAAGTACGGAATGAAAAGAGCCAAATATTAAACTCAATAAAAATTCTGCGCAATAGTTTATTTATTTATTTATTTGAAAGAAATATACATCTCCTTCAATTTTATTCCGGAGTTTTCATATTGTACTAGCCTATCTCAAAAGATCAAATGCTGTAACTGAATGAGGAGGAAGTATGACATCCATATCCTTGTTTGCATTCTCAAGTAAACTTTGCTGTGGCACAATCTGCATTTAAAATGAACAAAATAAAAGCAAGTAAATATTTTTAACATGATAAAAGTCATAAAACAATATATGTATAGCTTAGGAAAACAATTTATACCTTTTTTGGCTCAGAGTAGGAATTCTCATCCATTACATTAGCTGCTGTGAGCACAATCTTTCTTGATCCAGATTGTTGTACGTTTGAACTCAGTCCATTTATAGAAATCCTGAGATTCTCAGTGTCGCTTCCAAAATTCACTGCCTGCAAAGTTCAACAATACCAAAATAAATAAGGTGTTACATTTTATGTATTAAATCTCAATTTACATGCATTCTTAATAAAATAAAAAAATAATTTGACTTAGTTCATACCTTTATTCTTATGTAATTCTTCTGATCTTCAGAGCTCTTAAATTCAATTGCAGAAGCCACTATTGAGGCAGAAGAGGTTTTAAGCGTTGAATTGAGGAAAATTGCACCACTCGACTCAGTGAAGATACGTTGAAGCCAATAACTAGGAGTTCCATAATGTTGATGAGAGTCAAATACAATTGCATCCGGGGTCCACCTATAATGTCAGAAATTACACATTATGAATTTAATATAAGTAATTGTGAAATGAAACTTAACTAAGAAAAATATTAATCGATAAAACGTTTGTAAAAATTAAGAAAATTACATTCTGTTATTTGTGTTTACAAAAAGTGGTGCATAGCTGACCATCTGCACAATATCACTGCCATAAACAGGTGAAAACGTGAGTAATTAGGCTCTTGGGTATTGGCTCAAAACAAAAGAAAATTATTCATAACTTTAATAAATTACATTAAAAATAAAAAAATCAACCTGTTCCTTTCCAAACCGATAAGGAATGCAGCTTCAGCTACCGCAGACAAAAGGGTTCCATTTCCGGCATCGTTTTGCCAAACAGCATACTCACTAACAAACACCTATAGAGCAATAGTCAAAATTGACCTCTTCATTATTTATCAAAATAATGAATTCATTGTTCATGAATAATTTCAGAGAAAATAAAATAAAACCTTTGGTCCTGTTCGTGACGTGTTATCGAACTTGGTAGACTTGGCAAACATGTCTTTAGAATTTGTATAAATCTAACCAAAAAAAAAAATCAGGAAAGATAACATGATGACAAAATCAAATAATAATAATAATAAAAGACCAGGATTTATTTATATTGGGTTGTTACATGGAAATCATAGAGATCCGCAGGGTGATTTAACGGCTTTTCAGATCCATCACAGTTTGAGATAATTTGAATATCTGGATAAGCACGTTTTATGGCAGCATAGAACTTGAGGTAGTTTCCTGGTGAATAAAAAATGCAACAGATAAGTAAGAATAAATGAAGTATACATTGGTAACAGATCAGAATCAATTATCACATGGAAAATTTTCGAGAGTCCAAGAAAACATGCATTTCACATTGATTTAACATATACATTATATTAATCAATTGGTTTTGCACATATAATAATTATAGTTATAATTATAATTATGTGGTAATAAATATAAAAATAAAATAAAATAGAGATGCACACCTTGATAGTTAAACTTATCACAGTCTTCATTTCCAACAGCAACAAACCTCAAGTCAAATGGCTTAGGATGCCCCATGGAAGCTCGAAGTGAGCCCCATGTTGATTTGGGAGAACCTCTTGCAAACTCGATGCCGTCTAGGGCTTCCTGTTAATCAGTAATGCCAAGATTTCAAAAACTGTGTATGGTAAATATTTAAAATTCAAAACCTCACTTCTTAAAATTTAATTAAAGAGAAAAGAAAAACGAGAAGAAAGTTATATACTTGGACAAAAGGTTGAATCGCAGATGTATTAACCTCATCATGATGGCTGATACCTAGATGATATATTCGACTAATTAGAAAACCAATAAAGACAAATTCTAATAATGGTTACTTAAGGATAAGATAAAATTTTGGTTAAAGACTTAACAAAATTATATATACCACTGTTAAATACCCAAACTGGCAATGCACCAAGGTCCTCTGCTAGCTGTTCACAAGAGAAAAAAAAAATGATTAGTTTCTCAATTAATGAGGAAGAAATTATATTGTTAAAAAGATATGAGATAATTACTTGGAGACCCTCAAAATAACCAAAACCATCATCAGTCCAATAATCCCAAATATCACCAAAATGACCAGGTCTCTCTTCCCATGGTCCAACGGTGTCTTTCCAGCGAAATGCATTTCTTAGATAATCCCCCTCAACATAGCAACCACCTAATGCAATGACAATTAAAAAAAATTAACACTTAACGTCAATGAATAAGAGTAATTGTCAAATTAATTACCATTATATTGGTTATATTATATATGTGTATATATACCCGGAAATCTAAAAAATTTTGGTTTCAAATCTGCAACCATTTGAAAAAGGTCCTCTCTGAAACCATGACCCTTATGTGTGTGTAGGGGCATAGCTGACACTTGGTCTAGCCATACAACGCCTCTATTGGTTGTTGTTATTTGAAGGCTGGAATTGTGATTTGTAGCCTTGGCTTCCAATATGGTCTCCATTCTCCTCCACTTAGAAACAAAAAGTCCATAAGCTCTGCCAACATATAAAATAAATTAGTTGAATTGTTGTACTACAATATAAAAAGTTGTTCTGATTTTTTCAAAGAGAAAAAAAAAATTATATATATATAGAGTTACCTGACGTTAGTAGAAGCCAGATTCACACCATCATCAGACCCCGCAAGCGAAACCTTCAGATCAATCGGTCCAATCGCTTTAACATAGAAGACCACTTTATACTTCTTCCCTTTCTCAATATTCTTGTTATAGAAAGTAGTGATGAGTCAGTATTTCACAAAATCCATATCTTACAAAATTATGAAAATTATGCAAATACAATGTTATAACGTGTATGTATTTACGTATCAGATCAACTAATAAATCTGGTTGCATAGCAAAGAAAAGAAACTAGTCTCACCATGCCCCAATAACCAGGGTTAGAGATTCCAACGCCATTAGGTGGACATGATTTAGTTCCATGGCAAAGCACATCCATACGTAATGCAACCTTATTTCGTTCAAAGCAAGAGGAACGATCCGTTGATACAAGGATGGATGATTCATCTCCAATAATTGTCCAAGGATAAATATTTGAAGGAACATTTGGGCCTCCAGCTTCAAAACCTGAAACATAATTAAGTTCATAAAAAAGGATTAAAATCACAAGTGACGAGAACTAATTGAACGTTCATCATAAATAAAAAAGGGAAATGGAAATAACCTCTATTTCTAACAAGTTCTGCCCACAGTCCTCCTGCACCAGCATGATTGATTTCCTTCGGGAAATTGTATTCGATTAGTTCATAGTCTCGTAACATAGACTAATTGCTAAAGTTTACAATACCAACTGACAAAGAATAAAATGAAACAATTTTATATTCCAAACATACTTCAAAGAATGCTCCGAAAAACGTGTCTGGAATCCGCCTTCCAGAACTCTTGGAACCATCCACCTCTAGTATAGAGGTTTTGTTGGCATCCACATCGGCAACAGCAAGGAAACCCAACACTGAAATAATAAGCAGAATAAGTATGCACAACCTCTTGAGGAGAAACATGTTTGATGATCTTATTCGAATTTTGATGATCTTATGAGAATTCGGATGCTCTTGAGACGTATTTATAAACAGGTAGAGGTAACAGAATCAATTAACAGAATCAGTTAACAGAATCTAAAGTTTGTTAACAGTCCTCATCCGATTCAAAGCGGTTAGCTTTCATTTGAAATCATTGGGTCAGTATCTTCTGGTACATCCGATTTGTTTAAATATATATTTTTGAATCTTTTATTCTATTAAACCCTTCTTTCTACTATTCTTTTTAATAGTCTGAAAGACATCTTTCTAGTCTCAGCAATTCCTAGTCTTTCCTTTCAATATATAGATGAATTTGAGCACAATAATAGAATGCAAAGAAAGTGCACAGTGCACGTATAGTATGATCTTATGCAGAGTTATCATTCTACGTTTAGCATAGTAGTGCTAGTGCAAAATTATGAGGAAAAAAAAAAAGATTTAAATACTATAAACTGACAGTGTAAAAAAGATTTACATAATTATCCAATAATGTATTGTCATATAAGTCATACTAGTTGATTTTTATACTCATTGTTTAAAAAGTTATTCAAATAAAATATTTTGATTAAACAATAGTGTAAAATATTTTTATTATGGCCCTTATATAAAAATTAAATTAAAAAAAATGTACATGGTTTTTCATATAACACAACCCAAAGTTATGATTCTTTGACTTACAAAACGTTTAGCATATAGAAGTGCTAGTGGAAAATTATGAGGGAAAAAATAAATGTAGGTACATGGTTTTTCATATAATACAACTCAAGGTTATGATTCTTTGACTTACAAAACGTTTAGCATATAGTAGTGCTAGTGGAAAATTATGAGGAAAAAAAAATAAATGTACGTACATGGTTTTTCGTATAATACAACTCAAAGTTATGATTCTTTGACTTATAAAACGTTTAGTATATAGTAGTGCTAGTGGGAAATTATGAGGAATAAAAAATAGACCTACATGGTTTTTCATATAATACAACTCCAAGTTGTGATTCTTGGCTTACAAAAGCAATGTCTAAAAAAATATTATGAAGTATTGCCAACGAGAGCCCGCTGTGAGTGTATCCCTTCTTTCTTAAAAGCATCTGAGTAACTATTCCCATTTAAATTAGGGAGCTACGAACTTAAATTAATTAAATAATTTTTTTTTTAAAAAAAAAATAACATGCATGGTTTGGTTCAGGTTATCAAGTCATCAAAGTCTAATTTTGCAAAACCCAATACCCAACACAATCACTTGTCAGTTCTATCGGGTTTTACCCAACCGGATGACCTAAACCAAACACGTTGATTGGGTTGATCGATCTATCCCAATCCCCTTATACTCCTAGTTAGGAAATAACTATGCTTATTTAAATGTGCATAAAAATTAAGAAAATAATTGAAAAATATTTCAATGTTAACTCTTTTATATGTATTTTACAATACTATTTATAATATTAATTATCTCTTGTTTTTAATCATTTTTCATTTACTCTCGCTTTTCTTTAATAAAGTGTATAACAAAAAAAAAACTAAATATTATCTAAAATTTCTACATGGACCACTAATAATATTATCTAAAACAAAGTTTTAAAACAAACGGAAACCACTAATCAAGAGGCGACAAATAATGATTTCTATGGACCCATATCGTTGACGTTTTCTTTTCCTTTTTGTTACATAAAAAATAGGTTTGAATTATAATCTTGTGGTAAATTACGTAAACACCTCGCCAATATCCCAATCCTAATAGCTTGTATCATTAACCACACACACACGTCATACTTGTAATTATTTTTTATTGATTATTTTATATATATATATATATATATATATATATATATATATATAAATGTGTTCTTTTTAATAGATTTTTATACAAAAATATATTATCAAAAATATTATTTTAATATATAAAAGTGTGTGTTCAATTAAAATACTTACTTTATTATTATTGAATGTAATGATAATTCTACTTATCATATTAATCCACCACATCCAATGATAAAAAAAATAAATGGTTCCCACTTTTGGATGTTTGATTTATATAACATTACTCATACATAATTAAGCAATTATATGTAAAACTTTTTGTCTTCACAGTATATTAAGTTAAATTAATTATACCACTTAAACGTTTAAAAACTGTATAAAATACAGCCATATGTAATGAAGCTTAATACACTATCCAGATATTAAAATAAATCCTGCAGTGCTGCTAGTGCAAATTATTTAGGGTAAATTAACAATACCCTGTTCAAATTTAGGTTATTGTCATTTACATATGTACAATATTTTTTATGACACATAATCCCCTTCTGATATATGTAAAAATTAGATCCGTTTATTTTGATTTCAAGTTTAACACTCGATTCTCCTTTAATCATATAAAAGACAACAAGATGAATTATTTACATGAAAAACCTATTATCAACTTTAAAAATAAAATTGACAGATTTACTTTTTACAATACTCAATGCAAGGAGAATAATGAATCACCCAAAATTAAGACTATTGTATAAAAAGTCATAATAATTCCCACAACGCGATAATAATCTAAAACTTAAAGAAAATTCCACATGAAAAATGAAAAATTATAACGTCCAATTATTTTTTTCCCAAACCATCAGTACTTATTTTGATGTGGGAATGGGCTGAGAAATTTATTGAAAGGGACCAAAGTCCAAAACCGCCAAATAACAAATGTTTGTGGCGCCTTCAATCAGGGACCAATCTACTCTCATGAAAGTGGGGCTGATGCCCCACCAAAATTTGAAAAATCTTTTACAATACATGTGTATATATATATATTTTTATTATTTTATTTATTTTGATCTCTCATAAAGATAAAAATTATACAAAATTTCATCTTATCTTTATATATTATTTTTGTTCCCGTGACTAAAATTTTATGGGTCTCACTGCCTTCAATCCAGCCAAACCATCTCCACTTTAAGTTCACTAATGACAACTAATTAACTCAAGTCTAGTAAGTACACAATAAAAGTTCAATTCTTTCGTGGTTTGTTTGGGTTCAGTTTTCAGTATTCACTTTTAGGTTTTCAGTATGCAAGATTTTATGAAGGAAAATACTGAAAACTAAAATCTAAAATGTACAATTTTTCAGAATTTTCATATTTTTTTTCATAAAATCTAAAAAACTAATAGAAAATTGAAAATTCAAACCAAATAGAGCCTTGACTAGCACTAATTTTTCTATTTACAAAGCACAAAAAAAAAAAAATTATGCTAAGATTCTATTTACAAGTACTTGTTAGCAAAGTTCATATATATGATGAAAAATTAATTCTATAAATGTGGATAGGTTGATAGTCTATACAAAATAGGGCTAATTCAGTAACAAAAGCAGCAGTTAATGAAGAAGTTAGGTATTCTTTTATTCCTGTTCTCGGATTCTACTCATCAACTTCTGTGCTATTGAAGGTAGAGTTTTTTAAAATAATTGAGATATGTATCACTGCCGCCCCAAATTGACCAAGTCTAAGATTGTGATTTGATTTTGATTTGTAACTAGATGATACTCTGCACGTAGAAAATTAATTTCTAATATATATATATATATATATATATATATATATATATATAAAACTTTTAAGTAAAAGCAAGTGAAAATATATAGTTTCTATGAAAAATGGTTATTTTTAATTTAAAAATTATTAATTGCATGTTTTATTTATGATTTGTATCAATTAAATCATGTTAAGGCTTTTTTTTAGTATTTAATTTATATACAGTCTCAATATTAAAAATTTAGATAAATATTTAATCATATATTACAATCTCAGCAAAATAATTAGATTTAACTACTTACCAATTATCTCAAAGTCTTATAAATAGGAAGCGTATAAACATTTTATTCAACATCCTAAAAATGCAGCATTTTTTTTTCATTCACCTAAATTTGAGTTTATAGATTGAAAATAGAACTTATTTTATATGCACAATTGAGATAAAAAAAAAACTAGACATACATATAATCGTACATAATTATATCAACATTTACGAATAAAAAAATAAATGACAATGTAAAATTCTTTTACATCGTCAAGGCATTAATGTTATTATCTTTAAAATAACAAAATTTGTTTTTAAATGTTTATCTACATATAGTAATTTTACACTCACACATCATTAAATTCATTTTTTAATTGAAATATCATTGAAATTTGTTTGATTCTTATTATAATTATCTTGAGCATCATATAAAAATATAATATAATGACTTATACTATAAATATAAAAATCAATATCAAAATAAAAATGTATTTCTGCATGAAACAAAAATAGGTATCTAGTTGTATAATTATGTGCTTTTCGTATATAAATGGGTAGTTACAAACTATTAAAATAATAAACTTAGTAAGATAATTTAATAGTGGAACATAATTTAAATTTTATTGTAAATGAAAAAAAAAAGAGAAAGTGGAGTCAATTTAGGAAAAAAATGTAGACTTTTCGTACAAAAATGGACAATTACAAATTTTAAAATTTAAATTTGATTATAGGTTAAAAAAGAGAAAGTGAAATGATTTAGGAAGTTAACTGATTTTAGGCATCATATAATAATTTTTTACATTATTCCTTTTATATATAGATATATGATTCCGTTGTAAATTCAGGATTTGGAATTTTAGAGAGTAAAATAAGATGATTTTAGGCATTTTCACTCTGCTAATCTAAAGGTGAAACTCCTCCCAGTTTAGAGGATCCAAATATGTAAAAATCAAATGTAAAATCAGTTTTGAGCTGTGATTTCATTTGTTAGCAGATCTTTAGGAATCTGAGGCATGTTATTAGGAGACTAATGTATCTGTAGTTTCCATTTATATTGTACTACTCTTATTCAAATAATGACCGAGAACATTCTCGTATAATGCCAAGGGGTGTATGATATATTGGAATGTGGGGACAGGATATATTCTCTCATGTGTAAAATACACATGAGAGGGATCATGTTCTAATCCTCACCCTTCATTTTCTTATCATAAAAGAGATGGAAAGTATACATAGAAAAAAATTAAACATAAAACCATGCACATAATTTTCTCATGTGTACTTTACACATGAGGAGATCTTTGCGGTGTGATACAGATGTGTGTTGTTGGGTCTACTAGTGTATGGGTATATCTTAAAAATTTGTCTTCAATTAGATTTCTCCATATTGATGCTAATCATGAAAGTAGGATCATTGATAAATTACATTATTGTGATACCCAAAAAAAAAAAAAAAGGATATGCACAAGCGGTGCACCCATAAGGGGGTGCACCATAGGCGCACGTTCTAGATCTAAACCACCGTCTCGACAACCCCCAACACGTCTTTCCCCTTCTTCTTTCTTTCTTTTTCTTTCTTTTCTCCCTTCTCGCATGTTCTCTCTCGCATATCCCTTCTACCACGTCCAGCCAGCTGCCGACATGTCTAGCCATTGTCGTTGCCATCGTAGGGACGTTGCCAATGACTGACCGCGTCCCGCCTCCTCTTGCATTGTCTCTCTCTTCCTTGCACAAGTCACGATTTCTTTCTCTGGAAGAGAAATCATCTGTGACTGCATGATTTAAGGTGTTCCTTCCCTTTTTCATTCATCTTGGAGCAGTAGGTAAGCCTTAATCGTGCTTTATTGGATCTCTTAAACTCCCTATGAGGTGTTAGTGGTAGATTTGGGGCTTTTAGGAACCCTAAGTTATAGATTTTGGGGATTTTATGATTTAGAGCTAATTTATGTTAATTGGTAACATTGTTAGCTCACATATGCTATTATTGTCTTGTTCTTAGTTATAGAGCTAATGGACTCCAACCAAAGATTTTGGCAGCCGAAGGAGTAGTCTTCAGTTCATTTAGGAACCACTGTTATGAATAAATAGTGTATCTGTAATTTACTTTTTGCATGATAAATTTTAACTATTACTATAAAATTATATGAAGAGTTGAAAGTATGTTAATATAGGAGAAAATAATTTATTTATCGAAAAGGAGGCTTTATGTTTTACTAGATGGTTTTGGCCCATTCTTTAGTGCATAAGAAGATGTGTTCTTCTATTATCTTAGGTAAAATGCAAGGTGAACATTTGATGAATCAATTTTGGTGTATAGTCAGAGGAAATCAAATAATGATAGGTGAACCTATTTAATATTTATTGTCAATTGGTTTACAATTTTTCAGAATTGGTTTATATGTTTTATGTACATAGTTTACAATATTTTGCATACTGGTTTATAATTTTTTGCATATGATTTCACATTTTATATCAAACATATTTAGTATTTGTACTAAATTAGTTTATGATTTTTCAGAACTAGTTTACATGTTTTATGAATATAGTTTATAACTTTTTATGTATTAGCTTATAACTTTTTGTAATACACATTTACAATTTTCTAACTCCAGTTTCGAACAATAACAACAAGTCTAAACTTCTAGTGCAATCATTCTCAATTCATTTCGTTGATTAAAAAACTAAAAAAAATAATAATCATCCATATTTTAAGACATAAACCACAAACATATAAAAAACCAATTAGTTTTGTTGCCAATAGATCTTAATTCTCATTCATCTTCTTCGTATGAATGATGAAAAACGAGAAAGGGAAACGTGACAGAAAGAGAGAATGAAAGATAAAGAATGAGATCTTGATTCTATGCATATATCATGCCAATAGATCTTGGTTTTCCTCCAGCTTCTTCCTGTGAACGATAAAGAACGAGAGAGAAAAACGTGACGAAAAGAAAATGAAAGATTTTGGATAGATGGTGAATAAGAGAAAAACAAAATAAAGAGAAATAGATAAGGAGGAAAGTTTTTCTTTTTCCACTTCTCATTTTATCCCTCCATATTTCATGCTCTGATTCTGTCTTATAGTTATGTGTAAGTGTATGATGACTTTGTGGTGGTGTGCACATATACCATTCTTCTTGACATATTCCTTCCAAATTGAGGGGGAATATTAAGATGTAACCAATCAAAACTAGTGGTTTGTTTTGTTTACATCACATTGAAATTCTCTTTACTATAATAAAATAATTAATGAATTCTTTTTCTTTTCTTTTTGACGTGATAGATTGGTTTGGTCAATTCATTGGTTTATCAATGTTTATAAATTATAAAAATAAATTTGAAGTTAATTGAATTAAATTAGCCACCATTAATATTTTCATAAAACTATGCAAATATCAAATCAAAATTAATTATAAAAAATCATTTTAATGTCTACTACTTAAGTAAATAATAAAGTATTTGAGTAAAAGTCATATATAGACTCAAAACTATTGAGTAAATTAAAAGTATTAATAGATAATTATAAGTTTAAAGATATCGAGTCAAGATTTGATAAGAATATCAAATAATTATATATACACACATACACATATAATAATCAAATAAGTAATATGTAATATATATCTTGAATGGAGATCAATTTACTTAAAGAGTAAATTATATTTTTGGTAAAAAAATAAAATAAAAAAACATTATTTATGAAAATAGACTGAAAAAAAATTTGGTACAGAAATGGACGGATTTATATGCGCATGAATACACAAGGGCCTTTGCTTGTTATTATTGAATACGCAGGGTCCCCTTAAGTATTCATGTTGGTATTGGATATGGAAAGAGGCCTTACATATTCTTTGTTCTTATAATTTGCTTTAGATCCTTACATATTCGTTGGCCTTCCTATTTAAACCGTTGCTTACTTCATTCAATAGTCTGTGAAGTGTCTATGTGAGAGAATGACAGAGTATTTCATACTTGTTCATTATGATAGAAGAATTAAAGAGACAACAAATGAACGAGTGAGATTTTATAGTCAAAGACCACTTGGTGTGCTTGTTAGTTCATTTATAATTTTTTTGGAGTTGTAAGGCAAAATACTGGAGCAAACGAATTAGCCAGATATTTTATAGAGTAGCTATAGCATTTGGGGATGGTGTGATCAAGTATAATTGTTTCCCATCTATATCAACAATGAAGTGAGCCTCGTGTTTAAATTCCAAGCTCAATTTCCGGAGGTTCAAGTAACGAAAGCTTTCATCATTATAGAAGATTGTGATTTGAGCTCTAGTGGTTCTGCTCCTCATACATCAGTTATTAAAATCTCAGAGCAGTATGGTTCTACAAATCTTGAAATGGACCAAGATCCACTTGTTCGTTGTCCTAGCTTTGTAGATCTAATAGTGAAAAATGCAGAGCCATCAACTAAACATGTCCCTGTTGCGGGTTTTGACTTTAACACAGATCACATGGATGAAGAGGAAGAGGAAGAAGAGCTGGGGTTGTATCAGCAAGAAGGTAATGATTATAGTGATGAGGAAACACATGATATGCAATCTCAACTTATGAGTTCACAGACTCAGTCTCAGTTTGTATCACAAGAACATCCTAGTCACTATTCTTCAATAAACTTGGATGCAATACCTTTACAGGGCCTAATGTGAGAATGGTTGAAAGTGAAAGTGAGTTTGAGATCGAGCAACAATTTTAGGATAGGGAAGTTGTGTTATTTGCAATTAAGAATACAGTATCAGAATAAAGGTCCAGTTCAAGATTTACGATTCTGGTCAAACAAAATATCAGTGTAAATGTGTGAAGTTTGGCAATGGGTGTAATTGGAGTATAGTGTTACATATCAATAGAAAAGGCAAGTATAGGAAGTCCAAAAGTATAATGGAAGACACGTAAGTGGGTATGATCTTGTTCTTGAGCAACATCGATAGTTGGATAGTAATATTATTTGTACTAGTATCTTTCCCATGGTTGAGGCGAATCTGACAGTATCCATCAGAAAGTTGTAGGTACATATGGAGTCAGTTTTCAAGTTTAATATTTCATACTGGAAGGTATAGGTTACAAAACATAAAGTAGTTACTAAGATTTATGGGAACTGGGAAGAATCCTATGTTTATCTGCCAAGGTGGCTGCAAGATGTACAACATTATATGCCAGGTAATTACTAATTAATTCTTTTCTTAATAATTTTAGAAAATTAACTAATGTAATTAATAATCAGTTTGGCTTAATATTAAGGGTTAAATGCATTTTATCCCTTGGACTTTATGGCTTGTGCAATTTAGACCCTGACATTTTAAATTGTGCAATGCGATCCCCTATAGTTTTCAAACTGTGCAAAAATAGTCTTTCTGTTAAACAGACATCCATTTAGTCTGTTAAATACCCATGTGCCAGTCATGTGACATGATTTTTGGATAAAATTACCCTTCCCATATTCCCTTCCTCTAATCCACATTCAAATTCAACAAAAGGAGAATCGACACCATGAAGCATATCCATTTTCAACACAAAAAATTCAACAAATCAACAAATTCAGATTCAATAAAAGGAGAATCAACACCATGAAGCATATCCATTTTAAACACATAAAATTCAACAAATCAAACATTTGAAACATGAAAAAAAAATTCACAAACTACATATCCATTCCTTCATGAAGCAGATCCATATTTAAAAGTCAACCAGTGGTGGCCGCAACCCCAAATCTAGACATTTGAGCCAAAACCCAATCTATGCGGCAACCAGTGGTGGCCTGCAAGCCTCCTTTGCGAACCAATGGTGATGCTTGAAGTCACGACCTTCTTCAAGCAAGTGAAGTCGCGTCGCTGCTCCGTCGCGACGCGGTCTTTGTCACAGTGGTGGTCTCCATCACACAGTCACGAGTCTTCCTCTTCGAATAGCTAGCCTTCACGTTGTTGTTCTTTGATCCAAACAGAACCTTCCACCATGGAGACGTTGATTGCGCACTCGATCCTTACACCTTCCTGCGTTCACAGGATCTAAAAGTTGAGGCCAAGGTCTGTTGGTCACAGAACATGAGATAAAGTCATGGTCTTAGAGGGTGTGATTGTGCTACGAAACGTATGAAGGTTTGGGTAGAAGTAGAGGGTGGTTGGATTAGGGCTTGAAAGTGAAGGTGGAGGGTGAGGGTGAGGGTAGAGGTGGCGTTCTGGAGCATGAAGACTGAAAGGGAAAGACAGAGAACTATAGTGATGGTTGGGGATTGGGGATAAGGAATTTCTTGAAAGATTAAAGGTAGTTTGGTCCAATAAATATATCATATAATTAGCACATAGGCATTTAACAGAGTAAATGAATGTTTGTTTAACAGAAGGGCTATTTTGCACAGTTTGAAACTACAGAGGGTCGTGTTGCATAATTTAAAAACTCAGGGTCTAAATTGCACAGGGCATAAAGTCGATAGGGTAAAATGCATTTAATCCTAATGTTAATTAGTAATTAATTAGTATATTTTTTAGTTAGGTTAGTTTAATGTTTGTTACTGTAACTTTTAAGGTAGTTTCACAGTACTCAGCATAAAATTAATTAACTGTTATTGTGAATTAGTTAAATTGTTAGTTTATTTATTTATTTTTGTAATATTAAAGATTAAATTATTTTATATTACCGTTAAGTGGATTAATTATTAATTACTTTGGTTGTTATTTATTGTTATATTTTCTTGGAAATGCTAGGTACACCGGTCCATTTATTTACAAAGCCATATTATGTGGGTGATATTGTTAATCATAGATGTTCAATGTCCCACTGTATATTCTAGTCATTTCCATCATGCATCGAGACATTCAAATGGTGTAAACCGTTTATTTCAATTGATGACACTCATGTGTATGGCAAATATGGAGGCACATGTGTGATGGCCATTGCACAGGATAGTAACTCTAATATTTTGCTTGTCACATTTGTAGAGGTTGAGGGAGAGACAAAAAAAGCATGGTATTTTTTCTTGACCAATCTTCAACAGCATATGACTCCTCAAGAAGGTATTCTTGTTGTTCCTGATAGGCATGGGCATATTATATTAGCTATAGAGGCGGAAGGTAGTGGGCAACACCCTCTAATGGCCTATCACATATATTGCATTCGTCACATTGCCTCTAACTTTGCCCTGCGGTTTAAGAATAAGGATGCCAAAAGAATTTCTTATAAGTGTGGTCTATTCAAAGACCCATGCAAACTTTGTGGATTATAATGGGTTGCTGAGGGATGAGGATCCTGCAATATGTCAGTGGGCTGATGAAATTCCATGCAAAAAATGGGCCTAGTATGCTGATGAAGGCTATCAGTTTAGTCATATGACAACCAACTTGTCTGACTGTATTAATGTTGTGATGAAGGATACCCACAATCTTCCAATTATTGCCATAGTAAAGTCCACCTACTTTCGTTTTACAAAATTATTTTTTGAAAAGGGGAGTCAAGCACAAGCCCAAATTGCAGGGGGACAAAAATGGTCACAATTTGTGTAGTGAACAATTGATGAAAACAAACAATACTTGGAAAAAATGTTTGTTGCCCCATTCATATGAGATATCATTTCGTGTTTGGTTACAAAAAGAGAAGAACATATCACATGGGATGATAGGGTGCATTTGGGAGCGACGATGCGACTGTGAATTCTTCCAGGCATTGCATTACCTATGCTGTCATGTAATTGGTGTATGTCATGTTGCATTAGTTGAGTAGGGGTCTTTCACTCGTCTTGTTTATAGTTTGGAATGGGTAGACGAAGTTTATAAATTGGAGTTCACACCTACTATGGACAAGCACCTCTGACCTACATACAATGGGCTCCCAATATGCCCAGATCCATCCCGCAAAAGAGCTAATGATGGTAGTCCATTCTCCTAAAAAATTCTCAATGAAATGGATGAAGTCGAGACAAGCCAACCAAAGTGATGTGGTTTGTGTACAAATGAAGGTCACACCAGAAGAAAATGCCTAACCTTACTTGCTTCATCCTCATCCCAACGTGATTGAATTTACTATGATTATGTTTGTTCATGTATTAGTTTGTATTTTGCAACTATGTTTCCGTTCCTTTATGAATGTTCGTTTCATATTCTTGTGCAACTATGTTTTTGTTCCTTTACTAACGTGAATTTCATGTTCCTTTATTTCTATTTCTTTAATACACATAATTTAAGATTCAATAAATAAACAGAATACAAAAGCTTTAAATAGAAATATTTACACATCATTTAAAATTAAGTAAATAAACATAATAAAATAGGTAACATCTAATACAATAGCCTTAAGAAAAAACTAATCTCCCCGTCATCCCAATCTCTCCTAGGTGTCGGAGTTAACACCCTGAATAACAATGTCAGAACTGAATCCAACATGTAGATCTCTTCTTCTGTGTCATTTGAAGCCCCCTGTTGCTAGATAGGGACATTAGGTGTAAATGGTGCCGATGTCTGGCCCTGTTGATGGACAGGGTCAGTAGGTGTGAATGCTGATAAGGGGTCATCTCTGAACATATCATAGATGGGCATGTTCAGATTAATCTGCAATTGATGGCTAGAAGACGCATTGGCTGCAACAATTAAGTGATGAGGCGTGGGAGCATCAAGAAAGGACTGCATATTGATAAGGGGCATTTATGCCACTTATCTGGCTCCTAATTCTTAGTTTTTTGCATGATTTTTACTATGTTATTGATGTAATTAATTAGGATTTTGACTTTTGCCTAATTGTGCATTTTTTATAGAATAATTGACTATTGCACAGATTTTGGAATAATTATTGAATTAGAACATGTTGCATTTAATCTATCTCTTTGAGTATTGTTTTTGTATACAAGAGCTTTAAAATGAGTGCAAAATGTCAAGAACAAGACTAGGAACTCTCTACATGGAGCTTGTAGCAACGATCAATCAATTTGGGAGAGTTTGGGAGCTAAATAGAAGAGTTCTTGAGCTCATTATAGAACGTATTGTAATAGAAAATCTATATCTTTCGCTACAGGGATCAGATTGAGACAAATAAAGATGTTTTGGAAAACTCAAAAAGTCTTATAAAACTTTTATGTTTAGTTCAAAACCCAATTCTAAGAAAATCTTAGTGAAAATTGAGTTGCAAGATTAAAGGTTACTGATTTTCTGATGCTTGACCTCTAGTTAGTATTTTCACAATATTTGGAGCTACAGATGCCCGATTGAGATGATTTTTGTGACATTGAAAATCTTATTCAAAAGACTACAATCGTTATTTATAGTGTCAAGGACAAATTCAGATGTTTAAGGGAATAAAATGGACCAAATACATGAAGATATCAATTTTGCCCAATGTTGCAGTACTCATCACCTGAAAAATGATTTTAAATAACATAACTCACTACTAAGCGCTGCAGCGCTCGTGTGATAGTGGGATTGCAAAAAATTAATCAGTTTTTAAGCCCTCTTTGGGTTATCTTAGAGAGCAGCATTAAAGGAATTGATACAGACTTTTACCTAGTTTTTTACTCACTTTAAGCTGCACACTTTAGATTGCTATCGTTCTCTCTCTACATCTCTTTCCATCTTCTTCTTCTCTACTCTTCTTTCTCTAGAGATTCCATAGGTGAATTTGCTTTGTTCTTATGGATTATAGCAAGGATTGTTGTTATTATTTTCAAGAACACTCTTCGATTCATTGTTGTAATCCTCCAGAGATGGAAGAGTAGATTTTCTTACTAGTGTAAGGGTTTCTGGATAGATTGAGATGATATTTGAGACCCCTTTTGATATTAAATGCATTGGTTTTCTTAATGTTTTGCAGTTTCTATTCTTATAATTATTGTGGTGCTTGTTATAATTTTTATTGAAATAAGTAAATTGGCTTTCCGATCGGAGGTTAGGCTATAGCAATTTGTTTACTAAATCAATATGATTTCTAAATAAATTGAGATCCCGTTTATTAGTTATTTGCATTGGTCAAATTCTAGAGGTTGATTCATCACTAATGGAATTGCTAGTAATTTATTACTAATAACCACTAATGGGTTTAATATTTGGTCAATGATAACTAATTTCCAATTTAGCAATACCTTGCACTAGTGCCCTTCTTATCATGGCTATCATCTTTTAACTTCAATTGCTTTAATTTCATTCTTCAAACCCCTAATTTTTCTAACTAAGTGTTAAAGCCTCTTTGAGAGACGAAATAGATTGTGTCATTTACTACATTTTTGTATGCAACTTAACATTAAAATAACTTCTAATTTGAGGAGGTAGGTGATATCCTCCGTCACATATCATCAAACTCCTACTGGCTAATGCCACCCCCGAACAAGTCATCCACAGTTGGGGTGTAGCAATAAGAACCTCCCTATCTCCACCACAGATGTACACATCTCCCCATCTCCCTGCATCCCTTCCACTATCTCCACCCCTATAGGAACCTCCTTCATCCCTAGCATCCCCTTTATCCCCTCCATTGTCTACATCGGCCCCACCACCTCCATGACCACCCCTCCCTCTCCATTTCTTCCACCATCTCCACCGCCCCCATCACCCCCACCACCCTTATCATCACCTTTATCCCCTACATCACCTCCACCACCCACATCATCTTTATCATCAGCTCACCTCCACTGGGAAGCCCGAGTACCAACTCGGGAACGACGCCATTGCCATCGTCGATCTAGAGCACCTGTGGGCTAGGCCAAAAAAGGTGTTGGCCCTGGATCTAGTAGTAGCTCCTGTGGCACCTAAAACAACCGAGGGTCCTGCAATTGGCTGTTAAGAGATAAAAACCTTTGTGCAATGCCATCATACCACTAGAGATACTCCGCCAATGGTCGACTATCCCCAATGTGAGCGCCCACCACACCGCGCTCCTGGCATGCATCCCAAAACTAGTGCCACTGAGCATGGCACTCAGGCCACCATACTCTATCATTCCCCCGACCATCTATTGCGTGTCATCTATCAATGTTGAGCAGCGCGTATGGAATAAATTGCTGGAGTTGAAACTGCCACATGACACGATCCGGCTAGTGCCACTCAACAATCTCAAAGCAGATTAAGGCAGTAATAGAAGCCCAAACACCAGCACCTCCATACACATGTGTCGAGTTCACAACAACGACACTAGCATCTTCGTACGGAGTCCACTAAAACTGCAATGATTGACAACATAAGTTAAGCTTTCTACATCACCAAAGAATATGGAACTTAAATAATTAAATGTCAATGACATTTGCCCTGTCAATAGGTATGGAATCAAGCCATGCCTTGAAGTCAACCAACCGATGAGCATCCCCGTCAGATGGAATCCTTAATCTCGCCCACCTAAAAGTAATAAATCCATATTACAAATCAATGACATTCAAACAGACAAAAATATAAACAAATAAATAAATAACTTATTCTCATACAAAAATGTATAGTGGGAGGCTAGAGGAAAGGTGATCTCATGATCATGTCTAGGGTATACAGAGGGCATCTAATAATATCCCCAAGATAGCAACAATGTTGCACATCCTGCAAAGTCAACAAGGTGTTTTACACCCCGATAAAGATTGCGGTATAGACATGCAAGCGCTGCGGATCCCCAATTGTAACTCCCTGCCTCGCCGAAATCCCGTAGCAGGAGCAGCTACTTCAAGTGGATATGCAATGACAACTTGTCTAGACATAGAAAGCCGCCAATCAACACCAACAAGTATGCCTAGGTCCTCTATTGCACTACAATCTCAGATGCATCGATGCGATTTAGAGTTCTTGAATGTATAGTTAATCCAAGATAACTTGACATAGGGTCCATGTCTATGTTGAGGCTCCGGCACTACACCTAATAGGTCCCAACATATACCCCATACACTCTGCTAGCGCCACTTTTCCCATGTGCCCAGGTTCCTACTAACTGCAACACTATCAATCTGCAATCCAAGCTACATAGCCATGTCTTGGAGAATGATAGTACACTCTCCATACGACAAATGAAATGTATGTGTCTTTGGGCGTTATCGCTGGACAATGGCACTGATGAGCGTTGAGTCATAATAGAAGTTGCCAACTTCCCAGAATCCAGCCTGCCACATATAGTACTTCATCTGGGGATGCGATGCTGGTGCACCATAGCACCTAGGGTGTAACACTTGATCGATTGCATAAATTTAATTAATATGAAAATGAGTATCAATCTAAATTAAATAAATCACAATTTTTTTAAAAAATAAATATTATTAATGTCAAACGTGCACTATTTTTAAATAAGTAACTACTAGACATATATATATATATATATATATATATATATATATGTTTTGAAGTTCTATAAATATCATGATAATTATAAACTAAATGCTTTTGAATTAGACATAAACCGAATGAAATACATATAAAAACTAATTAACTTTTTAAACTTAAACAAAACTACTTAATCTTAGACTAACTAATTACTAGATAAAATAAATAAATAAATAATGTTTTTTAAAGTATAAATCCAAACTAATTATATTATATGAATTGTAATTTCTAAACTAAACCCTATAATAAACAAGTTTCACTTAACTTTGTTGAACCCACACTAAACTCAAACTACACTAAACCAAACCAAAGGTAACATTCCAAATAAACACTAAACTAAACTAAAACTAATTAGACATGTATATCTGAAACTAAACTAATTAAACTTTGAATTACAAAATAATAATAAAAGAAAAATAATAAAGAGATAAAATACCTAGTGATCAAGTCTAGCATTAATATGATCATCATTTAAGCAGTACAGGAAGTCTGTTATCGTCAAATAAACTAAGAAGGCAAGATTCTCTCTTAAAGTAAAAATTGAAATGTATGAAAACGACATGCAAATGATGGGCACCTAGGCATATTCATATATATAGTGGTGGTGAATACACTAGGGGGCCCTGCGTATCCTAAATGGGCATGAATAAGTAAGGGCTCATGCATATTCAAATAAAACATGAATACGCATGGGGCCCTTGCGTATTTATGCTCATTTAGCATATGCAAGGCCCCTACTGTATTCACATACATTAAAAATGATTCAATTCTGTATCAAATCTCTTTTCCATTATTTTCGTAATTAATATTTTTTATTTTAAATGGTTAAAAAATCTATTATGTTATACTTATTTTACTCAATAATTTTTGTAGACATGAATTCTTATTAACCTAATTGTTAATATTTCTATCACGTAGATCGAGTATATAGGTTTAATCAATCTGTTAGTCTATGTAATTTCACCAAATTTTTAAGTAGATATTTTTAATTTGTAATTAAGTCAATTTAGTGAATAAAATTTCGTAATCAAGTCCCTAAGCCTAACCATCATTGCAAAAATGTGAAATTAGCTAGAATATTCATTAATTTCATTTATTGAGAACTCCATATTGGCGGACTTGAATTTCTCATAGATTAAAAACCCAATAATGTTGTCAGTTATCTCTAAAATTGATCGTGATAGACTTTTATTTATCATTTTGTTGTTGGACAAGAAATTAATTCAATTAAGTTTCAAAAAAGTATTAGTATGAAGCTATTGTCAACTTATTTCTTTTATGTGCACTTAGATCATAATGAATTAAGAAATATTATGTTTATTTTCACATTTGTAATGATAGTTAAGTCCAAGGATTTGATTATAAATTTTTATTTATTGTAGAGATTTTATTACAAATTTTTGTTCATTATAGGTACTTGATTACAAATTTGTATTCACTAAAACAACTTGATTATAAATTTTTAAATGATAGAGACTTAATTAAAAATTTGATAAAAATATAGGAACTTATAAATTAATTAAACTGAGTATATAAAATTTCATACAATGATTTAATACTTTATCATGTTACTTTATTTGGATAGTGATAGATCATATGTTTTTAAAAATATAGATAAATATTACTCATTAGGAATACTTCTTGTTATCTAACTTTTCTAAAATTTGATATGTTTATTATCAATGTAATATCATATAATTGAATGCAATCATTTCTCAATGAAAATATATAAAAGAAAAGGTTGATGTGAACATTATATAAGGATAATGCACCAAAAAAGCTCCTCCTCAAACTTAATTACACAAAGCTGAGCTCCTTAGGATAAGTGGTTTTATGGCAAATTAGTGACCTGATTTAATTTAATTAATTAATTATTTGCAAGAAATTTACAAGAAGTTTGGAAGGGTCAAAGGAGGAATAGAAAGCAAGTCAATTTATATTATTTATGGTAAAGAAAAAGCGTGGAGCCTGTGTTGATGGCCATTGATACATCAAAGGGGAGTTTTTGTCGGAACAACAACAACGAGGTTTGAAACCGCTGCGTGTTTGTTTCAGTTTCTCTCTCTTCTCTCTCTCTGCTCCTCCCTTTCTTCGGACCAAAAGAAAAAACAAAAGGCAGAAAGAAATAACAATCAATTCAGAGAAAGAAGGAAAGAAAGAGCGACCAATATTTGGGTGTGACAATGGCAGATCAACTCACCGACGAACAGATCTCTGAGTTCAAGGAAGCCTTCAGCTTGTTCGATAAGGATGGCGATGGTTCGTTCCCTTTCTCTTACATATAGATCTATCATCTGTATGTCCCCTTTTTTCTCATCTGCCTTTGCATATTTTCCAATTTATTTTCACTTGATCGTGTTAATTGGATCTCTTTTTTAATTTGCTTTTGTTTATCTCTATCTTCTTCTTTTTTTTATTACTTTTTCGTTTATTAGTCTTTTGATCAATATATATAATGATTAATAATTCGGTCATCGCTGAGAGATATAAAAAGAACAAAAAAAAGGGGTACAAATTTTGGTGTGCGAAGAGTACTACTGATTATAATAATTGAGATATGGTATGATATGATAGCAGTCAAAAGAGGATTCCAGATTCTTGCTAATGTTTATGATTTACACTTCTAATATGAGATATGTCGCAGCTCAACCCACATAGAGAAACAACTTTCTAACGCTCTTGTTTG
Organism: Dalbergia cultrata; assembly: GCA_031216105.1. Lineage (NCBI taxonomy): Eukaryota > Viridiplantae > Streptophyta > Magnoliopsida > Fabales > Fabaceae > Dalbergia > Dalbergia cultrata. Next base: position 18,188,484 of record CM062353.1, on the reverse strand, counting down.
ATGAAAATTAGAGCAAAAAACTATGTTTAGAAACAAATCCCTCAATAATTTTGACACATTTTTCCTAACTGTGTTTTTGACATCCCCGTTAGCATGATTGATGTGGCCTGCGTGTCCCTTGTGAGCGCATATGGTGAATTAGAATTTGAAATATCTACAACTTTAAAGAAACTGCCAAATCTAAACCAGAAAAAATGTCTTGTATCTATCACAAGAGTGTAAGGGAGACCCACTACACGAGGCTCTAACCTGGTGCGGTTTAGGGAGAGTAGATGTACATAGTCTCACCCCCGCTTTGTGAAGAGGTTGTTTCCAAGATTTGAAACCGTGGAGGTTGCAGGGGAGAAACCTTACCATTGTGCTAAGGCTCACCCTCTTTTATCACAAAAGTGTAAATTGAAGAAATTGCAAAGACAATTAATCCATTGGATGGATGAGTTAACCTGTGTTTGGATTTTTGTTTGGAATTTCAAAACCATGGTTTGGGCAAAAGCTATTTTAAATGGAAGATCAAGCTCAAGCATGCTCATCATCGACCTTCTTGTTGATCTGTACATGGTGTTTGATCTTGCAGGTTGCATCACAACCAAGGAGCTTGGAACTGTTATGCGGTCATTGGGGCAGAACCCAACCGAGGCAGAGCTCCAGGACATGATCAATGAAGTCGATGCTGATGGCAACGGCACCATTGACTTCCCCGAGTTTCTAAACCTTATGGCCAGGAAAATGAAGGACACTGATTCTGAAGAGGAGCTGAAGGAGGCGTTCCGAGTCTTCGACAAGGATCAGAACGGGTTCATTTCTGCTGCCGAGCTCCGCCATGTGATGACTAACCTTGGGGAGAAGCTCACTGATGAAGAAGTTGATGAGATGATCCGAGAGGCTGATGTCGATGGCGATGGCCAAATAAATTATGATGAGTTTGTTAAGGTGATGATGGCCAAGTGATCACACCATCTCCCACCTCAAAAACCCTAATGAAATTTGGTTATTTAAAAGGAAAGACAAGAGAAGAATATTAGGACAAGGTTGACTTGTATAACAGTAAACCTAGTCCTAGGCTCCTAGCTCAATGTCTTTTCTTGTTTTTCCTTTTTTGATTTGGTGGTTTTTGAGTCTAACATTTACAACATTTAGTGGTAAGATCTACTGCTAACGGTTGTGATGGAATTGGTACTCTCTAGTTTGTTTTGTGACTGTGTCTCAAGATTTTAATGTTTATTCGCTTTGGACCATTCCTCAGTTTTGTTCTCCTGTGGAACTCTGCTCCTTTAATAATGCAATCTTTAATATTGATCCAGTAACATTATTACTATGACTATGAATATATTCCATTTATGTGTGTGATTGATATTGTGCAAATCTTTGCATTTTCTTTTCTTCTTTGATCCTTTCTCCTTGAGAATTCAACATTGTTATCACCAATAGAAGAGAGCGAGGTACGCCATGCATCAACAGTATTGTATGAATCTGCATCTGCGAGGGCTAGATGTCTTGTTGATGACTGTGAAAAGATACTGGACAGAACAGAGCTAAACATTTACTTGGAGCAAATTATACTTACCTCTCGGAGGTTAGGTGATATTAGTATTGTGTGTAACACTCTTCGACTTGGTCATGTCTATCTCTTTACAAGGATACTTGGTGTCATATTCATAGGAATTTTTAGTGTCATATTCTACAAAATATAATGGTATTAGTTTTAATATCACCTACATTTCAGGGGAGACTAGTATATATTTTTACAAATTGTGAGGTTGATATGTAACATTCCCTAATTTCAAAGATCAGTATAACTTGCCTTTTTCCCTTTGATGATATTTGGCCCTCTTATATATAAGTAAGAAAATCTTACTTCCATCCTCTAAAGTTTTTTTGTGGTAGATTTGGTAGTTGAAGCAAAGCCCTTGCAGAGTATACATAGATAGGAGTTGAGAGTTTGACTCCAAGGATCGCAGACCCATCCCTCCTCCGTGGTGCGCGTGAGTAGAGTTGACAAAAAAAGAAGAAATTAATTAATACAGGAGGGGACATGCAGTTCTGGTGTTCTTGTATAGGATGGTTTGAAACTGCGACGAGTTTATGTAGTAATTAAGTTTCATTAGGATTTGATGGAGAAAATATCTGTTCCAATATATGTAGTTTGGCCTGTCTAGAGAATAATTTCCTCGCAAAATCGATATCTCACGGGTTCCTATTAGAAGGATACAATTTTGTCATGTTAAATTCGACCCCTTTTTCTTTAATATATAGTTTTATCTAGCGAGTGTATGAAGGACACTGATTAAAGAACAAAGCGAAGTAGGGTATTGAACTTTTTAATAGGTTGAAATTTTAAAATTCTCACTTTTCAATAAAAAAAAGTTGACCTCTCCAATTCTTTAACGAGTGCTATATGAGTTTAGGATTTAAGATTTAAGACCAGGTACTGATTTGAAAAATCCTTTTTGATAAGTAGAAGTTTTGATTGAGAGGAAAACTCGTATTGATCTAGAATGTGTTTGTCTCTAGACTTATCTAATACTTATACATATATTTACAAATTATTCATCAACAACAGAACCTAAATATTGAGCTCGTGGAAAGATTAACTAGTGATCCAACTCCTCATGGTGATAACATGAGTACACAACCGTAAATTGTTAAGAAAGTCATTCACAAAAAATAACAATAAATGAGGAAGACTTGATGAGTTAGGAGCCTTAAAAGCTTTCCAGGTGTGTTTGAATGAATAGTTTAAGCTAGTACTTATTTAAGAACCGTCAAGTCCATTATCATAATATGACTTAAAATGAGCTAACTGGAGTTGTACAGACACGTCAAGGGACGCTTACGTAGAAAAATTATTTTCGTGAACTATTACTACTAATTTATATAACAACTATTGTAGCTAATCATCGAATCTACTTTAGTAGCTAATCACAACGGTTTATTCAAAAACCTCAATTTTCATTTTCAGAAAATAAGCTCAAAATAATCACAACTATTGTAAGGACGACGTGATCCACGATCCTAGACCCTTTCCTTAGTCGAAGTAGACCTCTTTTACCGTCGACCAAAGTTATAATAACGTAACTCTATTATTTTCGAATCAAATCCATAATTCGACCGAAAAGAAAATCCATAATATCATTTGAAAAACAATTTTTTCCCATTTGTAGAAAAATCATAAATTCCCAATAGTGAATCTGCAATAAAATTGTGATATAACACAAAAGATAGAGCTCTAATTGACAATACAAAATTATTTACAACCGATTGTGCTTGTAAAGACTAATTTAAAAACTTGTTCATACAGAGATTAAAATTTCAAAAATAATTATACATATGAGAACTAAAATTATAATTTTAAGAACTAAGATTATAATCATACAGAGATTAAAACAATAATTTTAAACCCAACAGGACAGCAAGAAAAATATCAACACGTGTGCTGTTCATGATAACTCAAGGCCTAGGCGAAGGACAACAGTTCAATTTCCATCCATTTAATGCCAATGTAAGTTACAGATTAAAATGAAAATGGCAAACCCATCTTCCAAGGAGACCACATCCCCTTGAACCCTCTACCCTTTTTTTTTCTTCCACTATCAAACAACAAAACTAAGCCACAAATGATTGGTTCAATTATTGAACAACATTATTACAATCTTTTCAAACTTTTCTTTCTAGCATCCATCTTCTTCTTGTCTGCCTGAGCTTTTGCTAGTCCACCTTCCTTCTTTTGTGGTACCGGAGCAGCAGAAACCGCAGTAGCTGTAGCAGCAGAACTATTAACATTTGCCTCAGTCAAAACAACTGCTGCCAGCTCCTGGCTGTTTCCTCTTGTCGCGGCAGTTGAGGATGCTAGTGGATGCGGCGACGGCAGTGTTGCAGCCGATGGTGTGGTTTTAGTTTCAGCACTAAGCACTGAGGTGTTCATCTGATCCACATTCAGGGCAGTTGTTGATTCAGATATAGCTCCACTTTTAAATTTAGGTTTCGGCTTCGCATGGATTCCGGTGTAAAGCCTGCATTCCACCACAGAAGCTTCTCAATTGCATGCATAAGAGCAACATTTCAGCAAATAAAATATTAAAAGATAGCAGGGAAGCCAGCTCCCTAAGTTTTATCAAACTCATGAAAATTGTATTGACCTTGAGCAAAACCACACGGAATTCAAAATCTAGGTTGGTGAAGCTCAGAAGGGTCCCTTAACAAGGTAGTGGAGTTCAGAAAAAGGATCAATTTAATTTCTATATTCATTTCCTGTTATTATTTCCTGTTTTCAATCTATTTTTGTTTTACAGGAATTTGTAAAGGAAAAAGTGAAATAATAACGAAACTGAAAACTGATTTTCCAATTTTCACTGTTTCTTTCACCAAAAATAAATAAATAAAGAAAAAACAAGAAACAAACAGAAAGCATAAAACTGTCTTAAACCAAACAAGGCTAAACTTAGTCACACTCAATGTTTCACACTTTTCAAAAGTCCTCAAAAAGAAGTTAACTGAGAGGAATAGCATTATTGGTTTAACTTACCTGGCATGTCTAGCATACTCCTCATAATTTTCAAGCAACAGCTTGCCAGCCTGCTCATTTAGAGCTGATTCTGGAAAGGGTTCAATCAATAGACACCTAACAACCTAGTCATATGGGAATCAACATTAATAAATCAAGACTATCCAAATAGCTCCTCATTTGTTTCTTATAAACAGATAGGTCAAAAGAATTAGTAAGATTTTGCTTAAAAAGACAGCCATAACACTTACAATAAGAACATGTCGTAACCCAAGGCTGGGATTCCAATCTTTTTTGAGTGTGTTGACACAAATCTCTCCATTGGTTGCAATATTTGGATGAAAAATCTTAGTCATGAAAAAACCTACAACATTAAATTCAATGGCTTCAAAGGATTCACACTGTTGCAGAACACAAATGGATATATGTGATTCTTTCAAGGCAAGTGAAACAATACAGGACTACAGCGCAATTGACTAAATAAACAATATTCCATCCAATAAGAATGTTCAAATTTAAAAAATAATTTAGTTTACATAACCAAGTTAAAACTCTAACAATACGATTCTCCTGACAATGTAACTAGCAGACTGTTGTATAGTGATCCATATGGTGGTGTGCCTGAACATACCTTTTGGTGGAGAATGTGGATAATCATGGGACAGTAACAACTTCATGCGGAAGACTCCATTCTCATAAGGAGTTCCAGCTGCAAGAATTTATCAGACTGGTTTAGCTTGAACTCTCTTTATATAATGCTCAACCATACATTAGAAATGTAAAGTTACTTGCCTGGGCCATAAATGTCAGCATATATTATTGAAAACTCATCATCATTTACCACTACTTTAATGCCTTCTGGAGGGGATTCATCAAGATTTTTCAACTCCTTGGCAAGTTGCTTTATTACATTTGGTGGAAGATTCTCATTAGTTGCCTAAAATAAAAAGCACCATACAACAATGTAAGAATATTAAACACCGAAACATAACCAAATAACTATTCCAATCTGTTCATGTAAATTGGCGAATGACACATGATTGATATTAACATAGCACTAGGCAATGCAAAGAAATGCTTACCATCAGCCAAAAAGCACCTGAATCCCTGTTTTATTGTATCACTGAGTACGAATGACCCTTCTCAAACAATTCACTGAATTCTCAAATTTGCAGCTCAGAGTGAAGGATACAATCAGACCAAAGCAGAAGTTCCCCCAAAATTATTTCTGATCATGAATGAGTGAAAAAAACAAAACTCTGGTCAGGTAAAATATTACCACAGAATTTATGCATAAACTAGCATACAGCATGAACAGACAAGGACATCAAAGTACTGGAAAAGATAATAATGGCGAGACAACAAGCATTATAAAGGTAAAATGGTATTGAGAAGCAGCCGAATAAATTCACATAACAAGTTACCATCTGAATGCCCTATATATATATATATATCTCCACTCCTCCATAACTGTCTAATAGACATTTATAGGAAGGGGGGAAAAACAAAACAGAACTCATGCCTATAAAAGTTTAAAGTTAAGAATGGGAGAACTGTGATGCATTAACTTTAATTGCTGATGGACTTGTAGAATGAAATGTCAGTGCATTTCAAAATGTCAAAGAAGAACCAAATAAAGTACGGTGAAAATCATCACATATTTACCACCCAACTGTCTGGTATACCCTGCAAATTTCTTGTAGGCGTAAGTACTGTAAAGCACAGATAATTTTATCAAAATATTATCGCATAAATATGGGTTCAATCAAGAAGATATGCCTGAATCTGTGGTAGAAAGAAGTGTTGGATGTAAAATCTCCACTCACTTCAAGTTTAAAGAAAATCAACTATCTCAGATCAATGACCAATAGGAAATGGGTCCAGTCATGCGAAATTTTCACATGACCTTGTCCATACGCAACAACTCTCCATAAGAAAAACCAACTGAACTCAAACAATCAAGAGTGAGTTGTCAACCTAAACTCACTTTGCACCATCAAAAACAGAACTTATTAGACCCATTTTTGTAACCTAAACCCCCTCTCCTTCACCTCTCCCTCCCAACCCCAAATATCAGTAAACAAACAAGTAACAACTATATTAGCATTCACACACCATGACATCTTAAGTTAATTAATAATTACCCTTTGCAGACACTTGTTTTACACATCACAGAACAAAATGTTAGAAAATCTGGACACCAAGCATGCTTAAGTAGAATCTAAACATAACAAGTCACCCAGGAAAAATCCTCACACATAGTAGTAAAAGCAAGTAACACATATAGAGCTCCTGAAACTGAAATTCATCTCATGTACCACAAAAACCCTTAACATACACAAAACATAAATAATCACTATTTACCCTCAGAAGAGAAGAAAGAGACAGTCGGGGCAAAAAAAAAAAAACTTTGATAAATCCCTCTTTTAAAACAAAAGATACCCGATCAGAGGGGGCAAAACCCTAATGGGGAAAAATAAAAACCCTAGAATCTCAATATTCCTATTCCAACATAAAAGAAATCACACCAAATTTTAAATTAAAAAAAGAAAAAAAAACTTCTCATATAGGAAGAGCATCATTTACAGTGCCACGGAGCAGGGAAAAAAATAATTCTGGGGTGTCATCAAAACCTTAAAATTCAACGCATAATTTGAGAAAAGGCACAATTTTGCTGACACAGTTCCACACAAAATGCAAAACCCACAAACACATACGCATGAACCGCAAAACCCAGATGAGGAAATCACCTTCACAGAGCAGAATCTTTCAGGGAGAGAGAGAGAGAGAGACAGAGAGAGAAAGAGTGAGAGAAGAGAGAGAGAGAGATCCCTCCCCGGAATGAATGATTGATTGGTGGAACTTTGAGGACACCAAAATATGATTTTAATTTTTAATATATTTATTACTATTCGTAAGGTAGGAAACGCGATTAATTGATTAATTAATTAATTGAAAATTGGATATGGGCTTGTTGGTAAAACTAATTAGTCGATTAATTGCCTAATCAGAAAATTAGGTTCAAAAAATTATGAGCGTGAAATGACGTGTTGGTAGCCCAGATCTTCCGGATTTATAGACGTTGGATTCTAATTGTCCACCTCTAGCGGAAAGATTCCAACGCGCTGTAGTCACGCGTGAAACTCACTTTGTGTTTTGGCATTATACAATTGATGATTAACGGTACAGTAGTGTTTCAAAATAAAGTAGGTTTGAACACGCTGTTTCGGGTTTTTTTTTCGGTCGAAAATTTTCGAGATTTGTTAATGCAAGACGGGCCTAAGGCCCAAGTAAACAAAGTAAGATCCTTGAAAGGCAACCCCCATAAGCCAAAAACTAAAGAAGGAAAGGCAACCCCCATGCAACCAGTTCCAAGGGTTATTCGCTATAAATATTATTTGAACTCACAAAAATGTGATATATCATATCGACACATTTTTATCTATTCTTAGATGAATTATATGGACTCCACTTAATTTAAACCCCACATTTCATTCAAAGATATATGCAAAGATATCAGTATGGTATCCCACATGAGTACAAATAATATTATTATTTATTTATTTAAAATTAAGCTAGGAATCTGACCCCAAAATGGGCTAGGAACAGAAGCAGCAAATCATTTTAAGTTTAACAAAAAAAAAAATTGTCATTTTAAGTGGTGTCTAAATTTCTTTTAAATTCAAAATTATACTCATAATTATTGAAGAGTCTTTGGAAATTGTTATTACGTAAATAATAATTCAAAAGTGTGAGTAAACAATGATTCAGCTTCACGTCAAAATAAATAAACAAATAAAATAATTATTCAGTTTTTCTTGGGTCTTATATTATCCTTTTCTCTGATATAATACTTTTCCATCTTTTTCTTTTTGTATGCTTCATAGTCTTGTTTACAGAAATTTAGCAAAATAATTGAGCTCTTGCATTTATCAAAAAAATAATTGAGCTTTTGCATTTTTTTCATTTAGAATGATAATACATGCACAATATCAAGGAACAATAAACTTGCAACATATGTGTAAATAGAGAAGAAGATAAAATAAGAAAAATAAGTCCAACATAATTAGTATATTAAAATAGGAAAGAAAGATAATGGTGATAAGTTTGTTATAAAATTTTGTTGTAAAATAAACATTTTTCTTTTATTTATAGGCGATATTAAAGCTCTTGCTCGGTGAGGTGGACCTAGCGAGTGACGCACCCAGAGCCACTCTTCTTCTTCTTTTCCTTTCTTTGGATAACGCGCGCTAGCTTGAAGATTGCACGTGCAACACCAACCCGTCAAGTGGGTGAGTAAATAGCCAAATATATGTCAAAGTTAATAACATCATATTGCTAATTAAAAAGTCTAACACGATAAAGAATCTTAATGTTGTGTTATAGTTTAGGGTTGTACTATTCAAACACCCAAAAAGTAGTATCTATTGAGATACTCACTTAACAATAATTGGATGTGATGTGATGAATAAAGTGTATGGGATCTACCATCACATTCAATGATTATTAAGTGGGTGTCTATGACACCCACCTTTTTAGGTATCAAAATAGCAATTTTGTATAGTTTATTCCATATAATAACAGTATGTATGGCTGCCAAATCCTCCCAACCCAACCGGCCAAGTCACACAAGGGGTTGTTGATTGTGGACTGTCTTAAATGCGGAGGTAGGTAGGAACGAGCTCACTTCTCAGTCCTTACAAATAAGTGAATTTCGGTAAGGTTGTGGTGGATGCAGAAGACACACAGGCAGCCATGGAAGGAGAAAATGCAAAGAAGATGAAAATACTGTGCCTTCACGGATTCAGAACTAGTGGGAGTTTTCTGAAGAAGCAAATCAGCAAATGGGATCCTTCTCTGTTTTCTCAGTTTGATATGGTAACAATAACATGCTTCTTTTCAGTTTTCACATGTTCCAAGTGTGTCTGTGCGTGTACTAACCATTTAAGCCCATGTCGTAAGAGATTCAAGCCTCTTCAATTCCTTTGGCACAAAAACTGCCACAAGACATTATTAACAGAAGACAGATTTAAAGTGACACCAAATTGAGATGTGAACTGTTTATCGTGACAGGAATTCCCAGATGGTAAGTTTCCAGCTGGAGGAAAGTCTGACATAGAAGGCATCTTCCCTCCACCGTACTTTGAGTGGTTTCAATTCAACAAGGTAAACATACTGCATCCTACCAATAAGGTGCTAGTCCAAGTAAAAGAGACTCGAGTCTTTTACACATGTTTGCTAGATTTGATCCCGAGATTTATGTGTAAGAGAAGGGAGAGATATCCACTTAGGTGAGATTAGTCTCTCACCTATTTGGTGAGGAATACTCTTGAAGACCTCTAGGAAAAAAAAAATTATATCCTCTTGTTTCATTTGAGATGTGTGTGATTTCATAGCAATGCATGTATCAAGCTCCATTTGCCTTGGATTAGAGATAAAGAACATGAATTTTGCTTAACATATACACAACTCTTATTCAGGAGTTCACGGAGTACACTAACTTGGAAGAATGCATAACATACTTGTGCGAATACATCACAGCCAATGGCCCCTTTGATGGTTTCCTTGGCTTCTCACAGGTATACATTCGTTCATGCATTGAACTAAAATTTGGCTTCTGAACTTCACTTTATGAGAAAAGAACATGAATGCATATCACACTATTTGACTCGGCTTTGTTCCTTCTTTTATGTAAATCAGGGCGCAACCCTTTCAGCGCTTTTAATAGGTTACCAGGCACAGGTAAGTAATCACTGTATTTTGATTTATAATTCAAATCCAAGTAAAACATTTGAGTAATGAACACGGAATTCACAGGGGAAGCTGCTGAAGGAACATCCGCCTATAAAATTATTTGTATCAATATCAGGATCCAAGTTCAGAGATCCCAGCATATGTGAGGTTGCCTATAAGGACCCCATCAAAGCTAAATCTGTTCACTTCATTGGAGACAAAGATTGGTTAAAACTGCCTTCTGAGGACCTTGCCACTGCTTTTGACAAACCCCTCATTATAAGGCATCCCCAAGGTCACACTGTCCCACGGTTAGGTAGGTTCTCTCTTTCATAGCGTTTGATTCTTTAGACAAAAACTTTAAATTTGGTCCATATTAAATTTAATATCAACAAATTAATTCCTCTAGAAAAAACCCAAATAAATTCCTATCAATTTAAAATGTATAAATTGAACTCTTTAAAAAAAATAAATAGCACAAATTAGTCCCTTAAGAATCATAAAAAATATTAAATTGATCCCTTCCTATATGAAGGGACTAATTTGCTCCAAAGTTTTTATTGGCCTCAATTAATTTGGATATTTTTGTCAGGAAGATCAATTTGTTCACATACCTTGAAAGATGAAAAGTAAGGGATTAAGTGTAAAACCCACCATATAATCAAATGGTGAATAACATCCAAATCCGTTGTTGTTTACACTTGTAATTGAACTTTCCTTCCATCATCCCAAACAGATGAGGCGGCCACAAGCCAACTGCGAAATTGGATTGCAGAAGTACTGCACCAACCAAAAGTTGATGTCTCAGTTTGGGAGCAGAAAATGGACCATGAAGAAAAGAAGTCAGAAGTGAAGGGTCAAGAAGCTTCTAATACCAATCAAGACAAGAGTGCAAACGGGGTGGCAATAAACAAGGGAGAAGCTAAGATTGCAGAGGCGGTCCAAGCCTAAAGATCAGAGCTTATCATAGAAACTGCCAGAATCTAGTGCAAAGTATGTTGTTATGTATGAATGGTGATCCATATGGACCTGTTCTGTGTTATCATCTCAATGGAATTGTAACAGGAGGGAGGGGAGTGCTTCATGTGCTCTGCAGACATATTCAGTACTACAATAAAAATAGACGAATTCTCCTTGAATCATGAATGTTTCCAAACAATTATATTTTATATTAGAAAACGGGAATCACAAGTTGCGTTTTCACTTTGGTTCCACTATTGGGGTAATACACTCCGAACTGTCCATAGAAGCTACGTTAATTCACATGACAATACTGCATGCTGAAGCAACTAGACAGATAACCCTTCCACCGGACCCCACCATCTAACAAACTCTGTTGCTGATCATTTGTAGAGAGATTTAAGCTCTGTGTTGCATTTGTACTACGGTACTTGTTCATTCCTTTCAACCTGGACCATTTAGTTTTAAATTTTATTGTTAATCAAAATGCCAGGATATGAACAAAATTATGAATAGAATAAAATATAAAGAAACTGACTTATCAGTGTGTTCTAAGAGCCGATTCACTCAGAGATTCCTGTATAGATACAATTCCAAAACTCAAATTTAGGCATATTCATAATAAAAATAAATCTCACCAACTTTATTGAAGATGCAATCACTTTATTATCGGTTCAGCGTGTGTGTAAATGTGAGTTGTTAAAATTGTGTGTATACAAAACTTTTTGGTTCACTTGATCAATGTGTCCTTGAATCCTGTTATCCAGAATCAGCGACACAAGTAGCTGCTCAACACCCATGCTCAGGCACGTTCAGTTCCTGCAAATTAATGGGTTTTATTATATAAAAAGATTAGGCCAACCATAATTTAAATGCCCCATAAATTCAATTCAATAATATATATACTGCTAGCATCATCAAGAGGAAAGAGAGTAACCCAAAAAAAACTAACAGATAATAGAGGAAAAGCACATTGAAGAGCCTGAAGGGCCCAAGCAAATCACGGTTTATGCAGCAGCCCACTAGGCGCTAGCTTGAAGCTTGCACGTGCAAGTGTGCGACACCAACTCGGGAAGTAGGTAGGTAAATGGTCTAATAACACCATGTTACTAATTAAAGTCTTATACAATAAATAATCTTATATTGTATTATAGTTTATTCTAGAATATATATGGCTCCTAACAGTTTGTATAAACTACTCCCACCCCAACGGGCAAAGTCACATAAGGGGTTGTCTTACAAGTAAGTGAACTTCAGTAAGCCTGAGGTGGTGCAGAAGACATATTAACAGCAATGGAAGGAGAAAATGCAAAGAAGATGAAAATACTGTGCCTTCATGGATTTAGAAAAAGTGGGAGTTTTTTGAAGAAACAAATCAGCAAATGGGATCCTTCTCTATTTGCTGATCAGTTCGATATGTATATAACAGACTTCTTTTTAAATGTTTTTTTTGTGTGTGTGTGTGTGTATTAAGAATTTAACCCGACATTGTAAAAGATTTATGCTTCTTTTGGCACACGAAGTGCCACAGGATTATGACACCAAATTGAGATGTGCACTGTTTATCGAGACAGGAATTCCCAGACGGTAAATTTCCAGCTGGAGGAAGTCTGACTTAGAAGGCTTCTTCCCTCCACCGTACTTTGAGTGGTTTCAAAACGAAGGTTTTAAAAAAATACTACATCCTACCAATAATGAAGTGTCCATCCCAATAAAAGGGATTTGAGTCCTTTAATCACGTAGTTCTAGATTTGATCCCGAGATTTATGTGTGTGAAAAGGGAGAAATTTCTGCCTAGGTGCCTGATCATTTTCCATGAGATTAATCTCTCACTTGTCCTGTGAAAAATACTATTGAAAACCTCAAAAAAAAAAAAAATGAAAAAAAGCCTATATCATTATGTCTCATTTGAGAGGTGGGAGATCCCATAGCAGTGCATGTATCAAACTTCATTTGCCTTGGATTAGAGCCACAGAGCATGAATTTTACTGAACAACATAGGCCATGAGGAAAAGAAGTCCGGAGAGATGAGGTCAGAAGCTTATAAAACCAATCAAGACAAAGTGCAAATGGGGTGGCAATAAAGAAGGGAGAAGCTAAAACTGGAGAGGTGGTCCAAGCCTAAAGATCAGAGCTTATCAGAGAAAGCCCCACAGTTTAGTACAAATTATGTTATTATGTATGAATGGCGATCCATATGAACCTGTTCTGTGCTACCTCAATGGAAGTTGTAAAAGGAGATAGGAGAGTGCTTCATGTACAGACATATTCAGTACTACAATAAAAATAGACTAATTCCCCTTGGATCATGAATGTTCCAAACAATTAAATTTAGAAAATCTGAAACCATTTTCACAAAATGAAAACAAAATATTTTTCTAAATGAAAAGCGCTCTTTATATTTTACATGGTAAAACGGAAATCACAAGTTGCGTTACACTTTGGTTCCACTGTTGGGGCAATATAATCCTAACTCTCCATAGAAGCTACTATAATTCACATGACAAAACTGCATGCAGAAACAAGACCGATAAACCTTCCACCAGACACCATGGTCTAACCGACTCTGTTGCTGATCGTCTGATAAAGAGATTTAAGCTGTGTGTTCCATTTGTCTACGGCAGTGTACTTTTTCAGTCCTTTCGACCTGAACCATGTATTTATTAATGTTAGTAAAAATGCCAGGTTACTGACAAAATTATGAATAGAATAAATCCAATAAAAAGAATTACAACATAAAAAAACTGACCTATCAGAGCGTTCTAAGAGCCGGTTCACTTGATCAATGTGTCCTTGAATCCTGTTATCCAGAATCAGCGACACAAGCAGCTGCTCAACATCATGCTCAGGCACGTTCAGTTCCTGCAAGTTAATGAATTTTATTGCATAAAAAGAATACGCTGACCATAATTTAGATGCCCTATACATTCAATTCAATCAACATATATAAATATATTACTAGTTACTAGTATCATCAAGAGGAAAGAGTGTAACCCAAGAACACTAACAGGTAATAAGAGGAAAAGAAATAGCAAAACCTTTTTCTAAACCATCTAAATGAGTTGACATAAGGGAGAAAGAAACGAAACGATTTAGGAAACGGTCCAAAGAATAATGTCTGGCTTATTCACTTCACAGTGACCAGATATTAACTAACATTATACCATCAACCAGCTTCTGTAGGGAACGAGCAGGTTGTCAAGATATATTTGATTATTTTTCTCTTTTGATTCCACTAATTTGTTTGACGAGCTGGGGGTGAGAGGTAGCTCAAAAATGATGCTCAAACAGAAGGATAGTGGGAGTACAGTTACCTTAGATATAAACGGTATCCTGATCCTGGTATATGGTTTGATGAGCTTCAGCAAGACTTGTGTTCTGATATTCTTCAGCAGATCCTCAATGTAGTTTCTGATAAATGGATCATCCATGATGGTTCTTCTGTTACTCTGGAAAGCAAAATACCCAGTATCCATGTATAACAAATATTGGATAGAAAAAGGAGAAATATGTTAAGGTCAGATTTGTCCACAGATTCTCATGCAGGACTAACTAAAAGTACCTTCAGGATTTTCTCAAATTCCAATATTTCATTCCGTTGATAGGCTGCTATCAAATTTGTCATTGCCAAAATTTCAGGGTCATTCTTGTATCTGAAATATATATAATAATATGCGGGGCAGAAACAGAAAGAGGAAGACATCATTGTCACCTCATGGGATTTGATCAAAGATTGAGAGAAATTAACAAACGAGTTAAGTGCACAGGAAAAAAATAGAGATGACTTACGGCTTAGCCTCCTGCCCATCAAATGGATTCACTTCAGACTCCATCAACATGTTGGCAAGAACAAGGTACCTGGCGCATTTAATAACAATTATGGTACTAGATATTGAAAACAAGCTAAAATGCTTTATTCTGAAGTAGTTGAGAATAAATGTTTTATCTAAGGAAATGATTATGGATTTCACAAGTATATCATGTATCTTAACAAAGATTATCCTAAAATTGATGATTCACAATTACATTTTTTATTTACATGCAAATGTGAAACTTGTAAATATTTATTGTTATACAATCAGTTTAAAACTAATAAGTAGAAAGGTAAAATGATTTCTGTGCCGCTTACTTCAAGCATTGGATGCGCCTATGATTCCCAGCTTCATCATAATTCTTAAAAGCTTCGAAGAAGTCAGTAGCTGCCTCAGCCCACTGGCGCTCTGCCATATGCATTTTCCCCCCACATTCATGGATTATTCCCATTATTCTTGGATGGGGAATTGCTGACTTAATAGTGAGTGCTTTCTGATAAAGTTGCTGCATTTAATATCATGGAAATTTAAATACTCGTAAACAAACTTCCCTAAACATAAGATTAATCATTAAATAAAATAATTCAGAGAATGATCAAAGATAAGAGGGATGCACAATAGCACCACCTTGTTTTGCATAGAGCATGTGCTCATTTTGATGTGCTTTTCTGGATTCAAAAAAGGAACCTTTTATTTCAACGAAGAAAGTACTTTTCTTATACTTTGGTGTCTTTTTAAATTGCTCAGGTGGCCCCATATATGAAACAATTTAAAATGGACTTGGGTTTGTACTTTTCTTTGTTTTATCGGAATATTTGGGATAAGAACCGCGGAGAGGAATTTGTCCATTGAAATTTACTTATCAAATATTAATACGTCTCTTAGGTCAATATAGCTCAATTATCAACGTTAAGCCTTATGAAAGGCACAATCCCCATCAAATCCCCAAGTTTGCTTAAGCATCAGTATTCAGCACCATAGCTTAGTGCCCATATACAGATAATACTAAACTCCAGTGAAAATGGTTGATCTTCTATAAGGCTCAGCCACTTTTGGTCTTTTCAAGTTAAGAAATATGAAGACGAAGCATCATAGAGTTTAAAAGTGAAAGCAAATATATTAGTGGAGAAAAAGCTATATTTTCATCATTCGAAATTATAGACCATTTTTTTAATTAACATTAAAACATGGAATTATGATGAATGATGGAATAACTATAGAATAAATAAATGTGACTATGAGAACTTTAAATGCAAGCAAGGTACCAAGTCAGTGTGTTTAAGCAACTCCATCTTTCACTTAAGATAGATAGAATCAGTTCTTATTGAATGAAAAAAATTAGAGAATTTGTTAGTATTAATACTGCAGTAAAAAAACTTTGACGGGTGATAAAAAAAAACTAAATTGCCAGAAAAAGCACTAATAAATCAAAGAGGCAAATCATTGATTACATAACAAGAATTTATTTTCTAAAACAAATGCTGACCTTGAGTTTTTTGTTGTTCTTGGTTTCCGTGTACATTTGGATTTCTATTGCATAAACCTCCAAAAGTTGGGTTCCTTTCTTATGGTCATCTGTGCCATCTTCTCTTTGACACGATTTGTGAAGTTCCTTCAAGATCTGAAAGGGTCCAACAAACCTTAGATTTTAAATACTAGTAGATACTAGACACCAATAGAATCACAAAGGCATTCAAATTAAGTTGGACAATAAGTTACACCATTACCTTACTCATCCGTCCATATTCACCAATATCAAAGAATATTTTACAAAGCTTCAGATTTGTCTTAAACCACAATCTCTGCAAAGTTAATGACATAAATTAAACATAAGATTGCATTAATGGGAAATGCCCTAGTATAAGTCACAAAGAAGATAATGTCCACGCATTAACCTCATTCTTTGCTTCTTCAAGGGCTTTCAAAGTTGTCTGGTAGAATTCCTGCAGAAGGCCAAAGTTCTGGCTAGCTGAACCTGAGACATAGTCCATAATGCTGTTTATGCATTTTTCACTATAGTTACGAGTCACTGCTGACTTAATATAAGTCAACATTTCCCTATAGGCTTCCATCATCTCTTTATACCTCCCAAGTCGATAATAGAGCTTGACAGTTTGTTTTAGAGCTTTAAACCCCCTGGCAAAAAGCAAAATAAATATGACATGCAATACATGAGTTTCTTATTACCATGGAAAGATTCTAAGACAAATATCACTATGCACTATGCAGTTCATCAAAGAGAACAAGAATCAATAGCAATCACCTTAGCTGTATTTACTAAAGGCAATCATGCTAGATCCAAATAAAAGGAAAGAGAAATATTTCTTTAGAGAGAAAAAATAAATAAATGAAGCAGAAGAGGGATCAGATGATTGAATTAAGGATGATACAAAAAAGTGACAGCAAATACAAAATTATATTACAACTTCAGTTCTTTAACTCCAGCATCCATAGCTCTATTATTATGCAGCACTCAAAGAATAGAGTTCTTAGTTCTTACCATTCTGCCTTTTCTTGTTCCATGCGCACTACCTCAGCAAAACCAGCAAGTGCCCCTTCTGGATCAGTTTCAACCAAACCTATATACAAACAGAACAGCAACATCCGATGATGAAGTTAGTGTTGAATAAAGGACCTATCAGTCTAGACTCAAGAACCATCAACTATGAAAACCCAAATTTTACAACATTGCAAAAAAGAAACTTCCTTTTCTTATTAGCTAGAGTCAACTGTATGGATCAGATAATATTAGAATTTCTTATCGTAAACCATGTCTACAGTCAATCCATTAAAGTTTAAATCTTTTTAACTGGTTTCACAAATAGTTTTTCTTGGACTACCTCTATCTCTAGCTATTGGACTACCCCCAATCTGATCTACTCTCCTTGCTGCTGGAGCTTATAAAGTTAGAACTTGGAAAGAAAGAAAGAACTTCTTGATTTTCTAAACCAGCATATGAAGCAAAACAATTATTCTAAAGCAAAAGATAGTTTCAAACGGAGGGGACAAAAGTTTATTAAACAAGCTTCTTTTTCCTTTATTTCCACAAGGAAGAAACATAGCATAATTAAACTCAAATCACCAAGATAATGGATCAAATTTCTGGTTCCAACCAGTTCAAAAACAATTCTAGTTCTAACCATGGTGCATATAATGATGAAATGATCATAACAAAGTGCAATCCAATTTTTGACAGAGATGTCCAATGATAGAACACAGTTTAAATTTGAACAAATTAGTTTTTAATTTAAAAATCAACCAACTTTTCCAATTTCATAAATAAATTAAAAAAAGAGGCAAAAAAAAAAAATTAAGAATAGTTGTTGGAAATACCTTTCGAATTGTAATATTGATTCTCAATATCAACATCTTGCTCCTCTTGCTCCTCGTCTGAGTACTCAAATCCATAGTCCTCCATATCCGCATCTGCATTCAACTCAATTGGATTAAAAAACGAAAAAAAAAAAATTAAACAACCATTATGACTATGTATTTCAACCAAACCTCATATCAGAATCGGCTAATGTTCTGACATTCAATACAAATACTTCAAAGAAGTGTAACTAGCAAACTTCTCAGCAAATAACCATCTAAGCACCTTGTTCAATTATCGTCCATTATATAATTAAAGGATTTCAAATCATGGGATTTGCGATTAAGCACGTGTGATAAAAAATTAAAACAAAGTTTCAAATCAGCTTGGGATTACTTACCAGTCTAACACAAAACCATCTTTTAACACTGACACTTCACTACCTTATTATGGTATAAGAATTTATTCTTATTGTTGTTATAGGCATGTAGCTGTAGATGAAAGTGTGGATGAATAATGATATTCTATGAACAATAATCACGTGCATTATCGCCTTATAAAAATCGACAAAATCAATCTAGGCATTCAAAAAATCGCAAAATCCCTTGTCCGATTCAACTCTTCACCAATTCAAAGCTTCTCCAAATCGAAACTACGAAAAGAGGAGAAAAAAAAAAGACACCAGAGAAAATCGAAAATTGGTCCGTGAATAAAAGAAAATTAAATCAGATGGAGGAGGAGATTATTGCGAGGGCATGGAGAACGTGAAGGAGAGAGTGCGTACCGGAAGCCATGCTTGTTAACGGAATCGAATTGAGTTTAGGGGTCCGAGTTAGGGTTTTGATGGTTAGAATCGGTGACTGAGTGAGTGAGTGGAGATGCCAGTTGGTATCAGAGATGAGAAATGGGTCCGGCGAGGCACAGCTTCAAAAGGGACACCTTTTTTTTTTTTTTTTTTTTTTTGGAAAGATAAGTAAAAATTAAGAAAAATTTATCATTTTTTTATTTTTGTTATTGTGCTTATAAAGTCTTTAAAAACAAAAAAATAAATTAAAAGATCAAAATAAAATAAACCTTTACTACTTGAGATGTGAAAATTAAAAGATCACCCAGTTAACCGGGATTGCACCGAGATGTGAGAATATTTTATATATAACTTTTTTTTATACCAAAAGTATAGTACAACTTATTATATTAAGTTTATAGTTGAAATATATATTAGAACTTTTTAAAACATAATTTTAATAAGCTAAGTTAATTTCTCGGATCTAAATTTTTTTATAAAAAAATTATAATATATCAATTTTTCTTTTCACGTGGCTATAACTAAAATCCAATATGCTAATATGTCATCATTTTTTTCTATGTTTTTATTGTCTCATTTCTTCATTACATGTAGTTTAATTGATTTTCTTTTTAGTGAGTTTATCTTCATAGCAGTGTTTAAATTGCAAAAATGGATGAGAATTAACTCACATATTGGGATTTCTCTATTACTCACATTTTTTATGGCTTTGGATTATTGTGCTCATGATTGGTAATAAATCAACTTTCGATGATAGTGATGGATAGTTTAGACGTTTGTTTCTATGTTTGTTCTTATATATGTGTGTTTGGCACATTTGTTATTATCAAGCTTCTGCAAGGATAGGAAAGGTTAGAGCATTAAAGATTAAACAGGAAACAAAACTTAGAGAGTTCCTGCATATCAGGAGTACTTATGTGAGTCTATACTCTTAGAAGATGGATTATTCGCTCTTGAGGAAGCTTCTAGGTCTCATGAGAAAAATGATTAATATGTCAAGAAATCTACTTATGAATAGGTTATTATTATAGTTTAGTGTTATGTTTAGAGTTGATGTGACAAATTGTATTAAAAAACTGATCCTACCTATTTTAGATCATTGTCTTCCCTAAATAAAGGGTTTTACTTCCTTATCTTTTGTTATCTCCCTCTATGCAATTGGTTGTGGTCTTTGACATTTTTCAATAAATATCTTTTTTAATTAAAAAAAGCCACTGATACCCAATTCTCCTCACCTCATTTACATAAACACAACACTAATTTCTCAATTGCCACTATCAAGTGTCTCATCCTCTACAACACATTCATCTACCTCGACCCGTAACTTTCTAATTTACCCAAACTGATTTCTAAATTAGTGAACACGCAAAGCCTTACTT
Source organism: Dalbergia cultrata (assembly GCA_031216105.1). Lineage (NCBI taxonomy): Eukaryota > Viridiplantae > Streptophyta > Magnoliopsida > Fabales > Fabaceae > Dalbergia > Dalbergia cultrata. The sequence continues at coordinate 18,167,981 of CM062353.1, read as the reverse complement.
TTCTGAAAAATCACTAATTCACTAAAACTCATCTTGTACCTTAACATATTCTTAGTCTTCATGATCCTCCATCCATAGCACTGTAAAACATCAGAACACTAGTGCAATTGAAGCTTGAAGGCAATAGTCAATCACGTAGTGTAATGGAGGTCGCGACAATGGGAGCGGGATGGAAGTTGTGATGGCTATGAAGGGTGCAAACAATGCTTCAAAGTGTGACTTATCCTTATTAAAATATGAATTAGAAAGAAACAAAATTGTGACTTAACGTTAGTATTCTTGTTAACCTTGGTATACTACATTGTCCACGAGGGACAATCACCATTTTTCCCAAAGTATAGAGATGGTACCTAGTTAAATGCCCATAGCTTGTTCACGAAGGATGCAATTCGCAATGGACCATTTGCGATCAATTAGATGCTCATGTTCATGAGAAGCATAGTATTACCTTTTTATAACTTGCTTAGAATTCTTTCTTTTTTTTTTCTAGTATATCCATGTATATAAAAATTAAAAAAAATTCATTTACAAGTACATATTATATATGGTTGTTGTTGTCCCATGTGAGTGATGGGCGAGAATATATTTACTAAGTCCATTGACTCACCTTTCTTCTTTCATCCTTACAGTTGCAGATTTAGTATTCACTTAGTCGTCATTCTTGTAGATGCAATTATTCTAATGGTGAGCTTTACTTTGCAATAAGGCTTAGTCTATGGTTATGTTATCTTAGAGTATTTGATGAAGGTTGTTGCCTACCTCCTAAAATTATAAAATTAATTTTAATTTTAGGTTGTACCAAAGATGTAGTAAAGGGTACAACCTAAGTTGTCTCTTGAGGAGGCCCTGTAACTTAGTTGGAAAATTGGGGGGTTTAAAGAGTGAAATTAAAGCAACTGGAATTAAAAAATGATAGCAACAAAATAGTAGTAATAGTGGAGAGAAAGCACTAGTGCAAAGTATTCCTATGATTGGAATTAATTATCATTGATCAAATATTGAACCCATTTATGGCTATTAGTAATTAATTACTAACAATTCTATTAGTGATTAATCAATCCCTAAAATTTGACCAATGAAAATAACCGATAAATGATATCTCAATTTAATTGGAGATTATGGTGATTTAACCTTCCAATTGTTATAGCCTAACCACCAATCAGAAGGTTAATTATAATGTTCTCTCTCAAATATAAACTAATAGATCTATTAATTTATGCCCAAAGGTTTTTCCTTAAACAACAATCGTCAATTTGGTTATTTGAATAAAAATTATAGCAATAACCACAACAATTATAAGAATAAAAATTGAAGAACATTAAGAAAACTAATGCATTCAATATAAACAAAAGATCTCAAATGTCATCCCAATCCATCCGGAGATCATACACTAGTAAGAGAGATATACTCCTTCATCTGTTACAATCAATGATTCTAAAAGAGTATCTGGAAATAATAGCAACAATTATTGCTACCATCCACAAGAACAAAGCAATTCACCTATGAATCTCTAAGAGATAGGGTAAAGAAGAAGAAAACAGAGAGTGATAGAGAGATGTAAAGAGAGAATAATAGCAACCTAAAATCTGCAGTCCAAGTTAGGGTAAAATTTTGAGTTATTCCTATTATACTGTTATCTAAAAATAGGCCAAAGTGGCCCAAAAACAAATTACTGAACTGATAAAACGTCATCGCAAGAGCACGACCAAAATTTTCACAGTTGTCTCTTTATCGAGTGCGCTCACCAGAATGATGAACTTCTGCATTTTTCTTCCTTATAGCTTTCAGCTCCTTTCAAAGAGTTTCCAATCTTTCTCTTCACAATATTCCCGTGTACAAAAACCATATTTAAAGAGATGAGTTAAATGCAACAAGCTTGAGTCCCATAATTATTCCAGAAACTAGTGCAATAGTCAAGGATTCCATAAAATTACACTATGAGGAACAGGTTAACAATCACTATTATTTTCATCAATAACTCATCAACACTTATGCAAAAAGCTAAGGTTTAGAAGCATGATAATGACATAAATGCCCCTTATCAAGCTACCCTACACGTAAGTTTTCGCATGTCCTCATGTGAAAATAAAACTAGATAAAAGGCATGGGTAAATAGCAGTATCATGAAATGCACATAATGCAACTAATCCTTAAGATAAAATGATCAGCAAATCATGGCATCTTTCAATCAGTCAATGAAATCACAGGATTATGACTTTGAACATGGATGACTGGACTGACTCACTGGGGTGTGTTTCACTCCTTACTCATGGTATGGGGTCAATCAACTCTCAAGCAATTCACTACCGGTTGCTTCCATAGACTTGCCTTTCTCCTAAGTCTCCAAGAGTTTGTCAATTACATAACATGCATCAATATGTCTTTTACTGGTTATAATGAGGCCATGGATTAAGTTAGGGTTTTTCTAGGAAAGCTTTTTTTTTTTCAACTTAGATCCTAGAAAAGTAGAGGTATGAATCCTTGACTAAAAGCTTTGCAGAACCTATCATCATACATTTTCTTCCCAATTATCCATTCCTTTTCCATGGGCTCTTTTCATTCCCTATTCCATTTATTTATTTACAACAGTGGATTGGTGAAATTTTTTGTTTTTTTATTTTTTTTTTCATTTTTTTTGCATTGCCACCAATCCTCCCTACGTTCATGCAATTTCCCCTATTCCACATCATTATTTAACTAATGTATTCCCCCACACTTATATCTCAAGCATATTTGGTTCAACCTCTCCTTTCATGGCCTTAACTTAGGGATCTTTGTCATTGTTTTTGGACTAGGCTTATAATGTGTTTATGACAAAAGAATGGTTGATTTATGCTCAAAGGGCTAATAAGGGTTGTTTACATGCAAGGGTTGGCTTTATGGCAAAGTGACTAAAATAAGAGAAAAGAAATGCCTCTATCATGTGTAGGTCAAGTATTGTGCAAACAAAAAGTTTTAACGAAGGATAAAGCAAGTTCTAGATTAAACCACCATGAGTGCAAACACACCAAAAGAAACGTAGTGACTAATTTATTGAAATCACAATTCAAGCTCAAGTCTTACATGGTAAATTCACTTTATCAATCATGCTCAAAGTCTATAAATCTAGTGAATTTATTAGCCATACATCACAATTTGGTGCTGCAAAATATAGGGCTCACTTGAGTAGTGTTCAACTATCACTCGCCTTTGATCATGCAAAATAAAGGAACTATCTAAAAAAAAAGAATAAAAGAAAAGAAAAATGAAAAAACTAAAAATAACTCCTAAAAAGCAAAAAAAAAAAGAAAATAAAAATAAAAGTTCTAAAAACTATAAAAATAAAAGGAACACCTCGCACACTTATAAAAATGGGACTGTCCACAGTGCCAAACCATATGAACCAGTAATGGCGGGAATGCTCTCCAAGTCAATCATCCTCATCCTTAGAAAATACAACACCAGGATCCTCATCCCTAGAATCATCTCCAGAGTCGGCCCTAGGCTCCTCTGGCTCTATATCTGAGCTAGGGACAAAGCCCTGCACCATAGCTTAAGATGCCTCAATTTCCTCATGATTCTAGTCTCAAAGGCTCTTACATGGCCCTGCAGCTGGTGCTTAGACCGCCATATCTGATCTGTGAGAGCCCGCTACAAATTTGCAATAGCAGACTTGAAGTACATGAGGGTGCTAAAGCTGGCAACTTGGCGAGAATCAGGTCGAGATGCAAAGCCACCCTTGGCACTTTTCTTCATAGCTGCATTGACCAGCTATAGCGTTGGACCCAAAATAACTGTCTTTCACTAGTTAGGCGAGGGTCTCTTATCATCAGGTCTAACTGGGACGCCAGCTGCAATGGCCATCCGGGTGATTAGAAAAGGACAAGGGAGTTTGTTAACCTTTTTATCATGATGGACCGACTCCATGGTACGATGGATGAGACGGGGAATGTACACCCGCTACTTTATGGCAAAGCAATAGATCAGAAAAACCTGGTCCATAGTAATGTTATGGACATGAGAGTAGGGCAGCACTTGTGAGAATCAGAGTTTCATCTAGATTCGGGCTAAGAAGGTAAGCCATTGGCAGTCCACTGTGTGGGGCCGCCCCTACTTATTCAGAGTCCAAATGGATCCAAGGGTAGTGATGGCATCCTTGCACACATATATGTCAAGAATGGGAAGTTGCTCAAGGAACTGCTAGTGGTCATCAAGTAGAGCAAGCTCTGGGAGCTCCAAGATGCCAATAGCAGCTCTGATGGCATCCATAGTAATAAGGACTTGTCTGCCCCGCACATAAACCTCTAGGTAACCAATGCTTGAGAAGTTTGCATAGAATTCCTTGACAATGGAGAGGTTGGGCTTAACCGGCTTATCCAAGAGAAAACCCCATCCATTCTGGTTAATGATCTCCACAAAGGGTTGGACACTGTCTTAGGAGAGGTCCAGTAAATGCTTATATAGGATGGGGCACCCCTCAATCTTGGTCACATATTACTGCTCCAGTTGGAGATCATGAAAGCGTAAGGGGTCATTGGCCCGGTGGATTTGAGGCCAAGGCACCTGGGGTGGTAGGAGTGGTAGTGGTGTAGGAGCTAATGCTGGTGTTGCGGCCTCAGAAGAGGCAGAGCAGGGGCGCTTGCTGGGGCCAACTGTAGAATTATAAGACATACTTGCAAAACACAACAGTGAATGAAGAATGTTCTGGCACATATATGACAAGAAAATAGCAAATGGCAACCAGGCACGTAATCATAGATAAGTGAAGGAATAAGGTGCCAAGGTGTGTACAAAGTCAATCACGGGAAGAAAAGAATTAAAGCAATGTAGTAATGCTCGTGATTGAACTTGAACACAAACCAAAACCTTACTTAGGTATTTTATCAAACACGTGGTGGGTAACCCTAAACCACCACTTTGAATAACTTCCCAACAACCCCGAATCCCCAAAAAATGTGAAACAACAAAGAAACCAAACAACAACAGTAGAGGGGAAGGAGAAAAATGAAACAAACCTAGAAATGAGGAGCGTGAAAAAAGTGTGTAAGGTGGTGCATTGAACGCATGTGTGCAGAGAGAAAGAGAACGCGTTTGAGCGTGATGGGGTGAGGGAGAAGGGGATGGTGGTGATGAAGTGGTGGCACAGTAGTTGTGAGTGCGTGTAAGAGGGAATCAAGGTGAGAGAAGAGGAGGAGTTGTAGAGGAAACATGAAAAGAAAAAGGAGAAGATGAAGGACTATATGTGTATGTCATGCGTGTGTGCTGAGTATTAATTTAAAAAAATTGAGTATGCGGCCTAGAGCTATAGTGGTCTAAGTGAAACGGTGTGTTTCAATTGAGGCATGATTTTTTTTTTTTTTTTGAGAAAACGTACTTGGCTAGTCCTTTCTTTGACCGCTGCAACGCTCAATAGAGAGTTCAAATTTTGCAATGATTTTTTTAGCACTTTCTGGCCAACATTGTGGTGCTAGTGGAGCATTGCAGCGCTTGACAAAACACTCTTTTCTCCATATTTGCTCATCTCATCCAATACCTACTTACTCAAAACTAAGTAAACACCTATATAACACTAAAATGAAAGGAAACTGCATAAAATAAAATGACAGAAACTTAAAATAGGGGGTTGTCTCTCACCCAGCCCTTTGGTTTACTGTCCCTAAGTTGGACGTGCAACCCCTCAATGGGTATAAATAGCAGAAACCAAAGACACCTTCGGACTGTTCAATTTCATCAGGCCCTTCATGAAAAGTTTCACTCTATGGCCATTCACCTTAAACTGTGTTTTGGTCTAAGGGTCCTCCAGTTCAACAACGCCATAAGGATATACCTTTATTACCAGGAAGGGACTATCCAACCTAGAACGCAACTTCCCCACCATGAGCTTAAGGCGAGAGTTATACAAAAGGACTTGCTAGCCCTCCTGGACTTCCTTTTGAAGAATATGCTTCTCATGGAATGCTTTTTATCTTTTTCTTGTAGATCTTGAAACTCTCATAAGTTTTCAGATGAAGTTCTTCTAACTCTTGGAATTGCAATTTCCTCTCTTCACCAGCCTTATGCAAATCCAAGTTGCATTGCTTTACTGCCTAATAGGCCCAATGTTCTAATTCAACTGGCAGATGACAAGGCTTTCCAAAAATAATCCAAAAGGGACTTATCCCAATAGGAATCTTATAAGCTGTCTTATATGCGCAAAGGGCATCATCCAACCACTTACTCTAATCCTTGCTGTCGCCTACCTCCTCAAATTAGAAAATTAATTTTAATGCTAAGTTGTACAAAAAAATAGCAAATTGCACAACTTAGGTTGTCTCTCAATGAGGCTTTATCACTTAGTTGGAAAATTAGAGGTTTTGAAGATTGAAATTAAAACAACTGAAATTAAAAGATAATAGAAACAAGATAATATTAATAATGGGGAAAGCACTAGTGTAAGGTATTCCTAAGATTGGAATTAATTATTATTGACCAAATATTAAACTATTTGTGGCTATTAGTAATTAATTACTGACAATTCTACTAGTGATAAATCAATCCCTAGAATTTGACCAATGAAAATAATCAATAAATGATATCTCAATTTACTTAGAAATTAGAATGATTTAAGATAGCATTTGCTATAGCCTAACCACCAATTGGAGAGTTAATTATAATGTTTTCTTTCAAACATAAACCAATAGATATATCAATTTATGCCCAAAGGGTTTTCCCAAAAAGTAATCGCTAATTTGGTTATTCCAATAAAAATTATAGCAATCACAACAATAATTATAAGAATAGAAACTGAAAAACATTAAGAAAACTAATACATTCAATATAAACAAAAGGTTTCAAATGTCATCCCAATTCATTCGGAAATCCCTACACTAGTAAGAGAAATCTACTCCTCATCTCTGGAGGATTACAATAAATGAATCTAAAGGAGTACCTGAAAATAATAGCAATAATCCTTGCTACCGTATACAAGAACAAAGCAATTCACCTATGGAGTACCTAAGAGAGAGAGAGAGAGAGTAGAGAAGAAGAAGATAGAGAAAGATGTAGAGAGAGAATAATAGCAATCTAAAATCTGTAATTCAAGTTAGGATAAAATTTTGAGTCATTCCTATATATACTGCTCTCTAAAAATGGGCCAAGGTGGGCCCAAAAACAAATGACTAAACTGAGAAAACATCATCGCACGAGTGCTGCAATGCACGAGTACTGCAGTGCTCTCCAGAGAGAGTGGCCAAAATTTTCACAATTGTCTCTTTGCCAAGCACTACAGCGCTCACCAGAATGGTGAACTCCTGCATTTTCTTCCTTGTAGCTTTCAATTCCTTTTTGAGAGTTTTCAGCCTTTCTCTTGACAGTTTGCACTCAATCCAATGCTCTTATCTACAAAAACCATACTCAAAGAAACAGGTTCAATGCAACAAGCTTAAATCCCATAATCATTCCAGAAACTAGTGCAATAGTTAGGGATTCCATAAAATTGCACAATGAGGAACAATTTAACAATCACTATTATTTTCATCAACACTTATACAAAAGGCTAAGGTTTAGAAGCAAGATGAGTGGCATAAATGCCCTTTATTAGTGCTCCAGTAGTTATGCAGGCAAGATCCGCACCATGAATTCCATATTAGGATGATGTATTTATTTTCCAAATTTATTTACATCTTTTTTTATGTTTTTAGAGTTTGAGCATGGATTTGAAATGTATATTGGATTAGAATTTATGTAACGAGTCAGATATGTAATCATGATTCGGTTTTCAAGTATTAAGCTGATTTTCAGATTTTGACTAAGATCATGAGATAAGACAAGTTCATGATTAAGCTTGTCAAAATAGTTTAGTTTTATAAAATTAATAATTATGTTTCACAGAGAGAAATTGATATCGATTTAAAAGGAATCGTGTTTTAATTATGAAAGTCATGTAAATTTATGCATTCAATGAGTCACGCTATCTAAAAAATCTTATGTGGGGACGTAGACCCCCATGTGTTAATTATAATTCCAAATCTGGTCGTGACAATTTCTTTGTGAAGCAGCACAATGAAGTAATCATATCCATTGTAGATTCTTCATTATATTTTTTCTCCCCTCTCCCCTGGTCATTTGGTAGATCACTTGAAGGCAAACTCTTGAAGTGTGTTTGAATAGAGTATTTTTAGGAAGTAATGTATTTTTTTAGAGAACTTCAAATGATTTAGCATGAAATTTCTTGTTTGGATATTAACACAAGAAAATTTCAAAATTCCCAGTATTTTTATGAGGTGTTAGTAATACTTGAAATTAAAAGAGTGAATTTCAAATTTCTTTTTCATAGAGAGAATTATGAAATTCTCTATTTTCTTTGTCTCACAACTCTCTCTTATAAATCTACTACCATTCATCAACCACCAGCTAACCATTGGCCAACCGATCACTCGCCCCTACTGGCTGTTGCCACCGCTTGCTCATTGCCGCTCACCGACTGTCTATCATCGGCATTAATAGCCCACCGCACCCCTCTTATTGTCGATTTTCTGCCTATCGTCCACCACCCCCACTTGCCGTTGCGCATATCACCCAGTGCCCACTATCTATTCTTACTCGTAGAGAAGGTGATATAGTTTTAGGGTAAATAACACACAACACCATTGGTATTTAGAGTCATTGCACTTCACTTCACTTTTCTACAAACATGACACGCCATCCAATGGATACTTTGAAGACACGAAGAGTGTGTTTGTGAGATTAACTTTTGGTGGGAAGAGGGAAAGACAATAACTTTGTAGAGTAAATTTTAAAAATTCTACTCTATTAGCTCCTCTCATTCCCTCTTTTTCTCGTTAAAATTAAACTCATACACACTTATCAATTGAGAGGGAACCATTTTATTTTTCTCATTTTAAAATTATTAACATAATAATTTTGTGTTTTATTGAATAAAATGAAAAATTTTAATATCCACTATTCTTTTAAAAAAATTACATGAAATTATATTTTTTAAAAATTTAAATAATTTAATAAAAATAAAAAGAGAGTGAGAGATAAGAGAAGAATGACAATATTGATCAAAATATTTCAATGAGAATTTAATTTATATACATTACTAACATAAAAATATTTTATACTAATATTCAACTATGGGTTACTATATCAATAAAATTATTTGACTTAATTATTCATTATCAATAAAACTCATATATATATATATATATATATTGTAAGTACATCAAAATTAAATATTTGAATAATGTGCATTTTTTGTTTTTGTTCAAATGATTATTGGTACGTTTGAAACGTTTTGAGAGGCTTTTAAAATTTATTTTGAGACACTAATATTTCGTCCTTTCTACATCTTATTTGGTTTTATTTGCTATCAAATCTCAAAATCGATTTTGGATTCAAAATTGATCGTAATGAAATTTAAAATTTTTTATTTTAAAATTTTCACTCTCTTCTTTTTGTAAAATGTTTTTGAAATTATACTACTATATATAAATCATTTTATTTCAAAAGTAATTATAATAATATCAATCATAAGAAAATTAGTTCTATCTAAAATTAATTCTATAAGTGCATAAGCAATCACGTTCTAAGAATATAGGGGTGTGTTTGGATGAAGCATTGTTGGTTTAAATTGGTTGGTATCACCCTTAGAATTAGACAATTTTAACATCCTAAACTATGATACTTATAATGAATTCATGGGTATAGTCCCTCAAGGTTAAGACGGCTATGAGAAATTTTAAAGAAGTAAAGGTACACTTTTATTAAAGGTTATAATTTTTGGTTTAGTGGTAAGTGTTTTATTCAACACACACTTTTAGAGAGCAATGCATTTTGTTTTCAGAGAATTTCAAATGACATGACGTAAAATTTCTTGTTTGCATATTAATATAAGAAAATTTCAAAATTAGTATTTTATAAGATAATCTCCAAATTTGAAAAGAGTGAATATCAATTTCCACCTCCAAAAAAGAGAATTTAAAAATTTTCGCTCATCAATTATCTCATAACTTTAACTCTTGTAAATCTATTATCATTCATTAGCTACTACTTGTTCACCACTAGTCGATCATTGCCTATCTGCCGCATGCTGTCCCCCATCGCTTGCCCATTATTGTATATCATCCAATGCCTATCATCTACTCTTGCCAATAGTGATGATGATATAATTTCATTACATAGATAAAATATTTTGTAAATGAAATCATATAATTATCTTATCTAAATAAAAAATTGGAAAATGAAAAGAATTTAATTGAAGTAAAAATTTAATTTTTATATATTAATAGTGTAAAATTTTTTTATATAGTCAGTGGATTAAAATTAAATTCTTGAAGCAATTAGAATTTTTTATTTATTAAATTTCCTGGAATTTAAAAGTGCCCCATCTAAACGCAACCAGAAGAATTTCACTTTGCACGAACCCAACGCACAGTGCACATTTTTTTTAATCGTAGGGGTCCAATTCTGTTTTTCACGAAGGCCACTCGTGTTATTGACTCTCTTTTTCCGTAACTTAATAAAAATATCTCAAAAACATTCACAACAAAGAACAAAATATCGCTTTCACTCCCCCCTCCGGTTTCTCCAAATCGCAATAAACTTATTCTTTCTCGTTTATTATTTATTGTTTAGTTAACAGAAAGGACCGAAAGAAGAAGGGAAAGGATCAAGAAAACAAGAGTCACTGACAGTGAGACCAGAAAATTTAAAACTTAAAAAAAAAAAAGTCAAATGCCAGTGGCTAGAGATTAGAATATAATAACTCTTAAATATAGGAATGAGAATTATCACAGTATTTTACATGTCATGAATAATAATAATAATAATAATAATAAGAACAATTGAAATTTCTCATAACATTATAAAATTTAAAAGTATCAGTATTTTCTAATTATTTATAGCTAAAATAATGTATTTCACTTATCTAATTTATTAAAATATATAAAAGAGTTTAATTTTAGTTCATTAATAGTATAAAGTTATTTTATATCGTCCTCCAATCAAAATATTTTATTTAAATAACTTTTTAAATAATAAGTATAAAAGTTAATTGTTGAAAAATTATGAAATTTTTTTTATACATTAATATATGGCAATTAAATTCTACAAATTTAAAAATAAATTACACTTACCTCTCTTGATGTTTATGAAAATGTAACTCACACCCCTTCAGTTTGTCAAATTTTAAGTATTTATATTACAGTCACACTCCTTATTCACAAAATATCGATAATAAACTTTACAGACATTTTTATGATATTAATTATTTTTAATTAATAAAATTATAAAAATACATGTACCACTCTCTTAAGGTTAAGGGTATTTTTATAATTTTATTAACTAAAAATAGTTAATATTATAAAAATGGTCATTATGTTAAGTTTACTAATGTGTTCTATGAATGAGGAGTATCATTATAATATGAATACGTACAATTTAACTGACAAAGGGAAAGTGAGTGTAAGTTGAAAAATTAAAAAGCATATAGATTATATTATCACAAATTTCAAAAAACATATGAGTGTAATTTACCCATTTAAAGAGAGTTATTGAACGTAGAAAGAGTAATACCACCCCGGACGGCAGCGAAGCAAAAGCCGTATTAACTATAAAAAAAAAAATATTGATCAACAAATATAAGGATGAACTCAACGGTGAAAGACTGAAAGCTCAAAAAAATCGTCCCCCCTAAAAAAAAAAACAAAGGCATAAAAACACCGTTTTATTCTAATCTTTCTTATTTGTTTTCCTCTCTTTTTATTTGCCGTGGTTTCAGCCTTTCAGAACTTGTTGGATGAGGCATAAGCAAGGGTTCGATCTGGTTCCTGTGCTCTGCTATTCGAATCCACGTTGCTGATAACCAAAACGAAAAAAAATATATTTAATATATATTATATGTAGAGAAAAAGAGTGAGGGAAGATCTGAAAGCTTTTTTGTACCAACTTATTACTCCAAAAAAAAAAAAAAAATGCAAGGTATCAACACTATCCTTCTTCTTGTTGTTCTAATGAGCCCTAAATTCTCTGTACTTTGACTCAATTTTACTTCCCCTATGCTGAGATTGACTCTGCTTGCTTCACATTATTTCCTGTTGCTTGCTATTTTTTATTTTTGTGTTTTTTATTACTGTTATTTTTTTTCTTGGATTTTGGGTTTTCTGCGTATTTGTTGAGAATTATGCTTGGCGTTTGCGCTCTCTGAATTCGATTCCGTGACTGGAAGCTTTCATGGGTGTTGAATTCGTTTTAATCTGCTTTCATGATTGTGGTGTGGTCTTTGAGATTTGAGAATTTGATGATGAGTTCTTCAACCCTTTGTGTGCTTCAAGCAAAAGGAAAAGCTTAGGAATTTGTGGGTTTTTTGGGACTTTTTTTTTAAAATTTTTTTTTCCTTTCAGTTGGTCCCTTTCTTAATGTGGACTGGGGTGATTGAAATTGTGGTTGTGGTTTAAGGGCGACCTTGTTGTTCATGAAGCTTCTTTTAGTCTAAGTGGATTGGGTTGCTTCTGTTATTTTTGCTGAATTAGTAGCATTGCTCACACTGTATTGTCTTCTCAAAGTGTTAAGATCAGCGGAAATAGTTCTTCAAGAATGTGATATGGGTTGTTGAAATGGCCACATCTGGAAATCCCAGAGGAATCCATGCTTATATTGATCTTGAGGCTTTCAAAGAAGTAGACCAAGTTGTGGTAATTGATGGTCTAACTTAAACTTCACTTTTTTTTGGGTGTTTTTGTTTTTATATTTTCATTCCTGACGAATAGAATAGATCTGAACAGTGTGAGTTTAGCATGGTAGTTTTCGGTGATATTTATGTGGCTTTTAGCTTGAAACCCCAAGCCAGTGAATCACACGATGCACCCAAACAAAGGTTCATCTGGTGATTTTTGTCCATAAGATTTTCTGATCTTATGAAATTTTAGTGTGTGTTTGGATTAACTTATTACTTGTTCAAAGCTGCTTATTGGTAAACTCTTATTGACAGAGCTTTGGAGAGAAAAAGCAAATTTTCCCTAAAAATTGATCTAAATTAAACATTCAGTTATCTGTGATATGCAAGTTATAACATGGATATTGATGTTTGAGTTTGACTGTATAACATGTGGGGACAAGGATTATTTAACTGTTCTGCTCTTAATTTACTCTAAGGGTCTGTTTGCAAGTAATGAGGGAAATGGAAGGGAAGACATCATAGGGAAACAAAGGGTAAGGAAAGGGCTTGGGGAGTTAGTGGTTTTTACTCTATTGTTGTTCTTAAGCGTAAAATAGATGAGGGGAATAAATGAGAGCTTTTTATTAAAATAATTAAATATAATTAATATGTTTCATGAGATAGTTAAAAATGACATTTTGATTTTGATAAGGATAAGATAGTAAACTATAATGCAATCTCATTGAAACCCCAGTTTAGGGGAACCATGAAATGAGGGTGATGAAGGGTTTTCAAGGGGTTAATAAAACCTTCTGAAGCCTTTCCTTTGTGAAAAGTAAAACTCGGGAATTGGGTAAAATTCCATAACCCTCTCCCTTCAAAATTAAACTCATAAAATATAAGAGAGCTAGATGTATGTTTTTTTTTTTTCACTATGTAGACATTTGGTTTACATACAACTTGAATTTGCTGATCAATGGCTTTTGGCTGCAACAATTATCTAACAGCAAACAAATGGTGAGAAATTGAGAATTGTTCATACCTGAATTCCAATCCTTTCCTTCTGAAGTCCTGATCTATGCAGAGTTTGCTGTATATAAAACTCTTGATTTTTTCCCCCCATAAGTTGAACCGGTTGCATTGAATTTATGATTAAGTTTACTTCATTCCTATATAGTTGTATTTTGTTGTTGGTAGGCAGTAAAGAAACCGACCCTTTGATTGAACTTCCTAGGTTTTTTATCCCAAAAAAATGAGGAAAATATTGCCTGCTTTTTTATTAGACTCCCTCATAAATTGAAATTCTTGATTTTCCTATTTAACTTTGAATTGATAATGCATGTGAAGAGGAAAACTCCGTATCAAAGCATGGATAAAAGCATGGAGCTTTTTGATGATACAAGTTCAAGTTGTTGTGTAGGCCTAATGAAATTGGTTTCTTAGCTTGAGGCTTTTGTTGATGTTACTAACCAACTTTTGGCTTTGCTTGTGTTGTACTTTGTTAAAAATATTTTAAACATAAGAAGTCCCAAGCTTGGATAAAGGAGGAGTGTTGTGTTAAGCAGTCGACAATCAAAATAAAATTTTATCAAGTCTTTATGACATGAATAAGAGATGGTTTACTATTAGTGCTGTGTCGTTTCCTGGAAGCAACAGGCTGTATGGCTCAAGTGCAATGTCAAACAAGCAAGAGCCACTGCATTAAGGCCCAAATGCAGTGGAAAATAAGCAGGAGTTCTTGCATTTTCATGAATGAATGCGGGCAAATAAGTTAGTTCACAATAGTTGGCTAAGCACACTTACTGACAGATCAATGGAAATAGTTGATATCGTCAAGGTTGCTAGAATCGCAATCTTCCTTGTAGGATCGCAAGATTTTATGACTTTGAATACCTTCTCCGATCCGGATCCTTGTGTATAACTCCGATTGGTGGGGTCATGGTAGGATCACCGAGCTAAATCACAAAATTGCTAGGAATAGGCGATTTTCGTGAGCTGGTTGCGTGCAATATTCTTGTAGAACGTGGTGCATTTCTTCCATGGCCCAACCCCATTTCAGCCCGTGACAAAGAGAGGGAAAGAAGAAGGAAGCAAATGAAAGAAGGAGAAGAAATAAGTAGTCAAACCAGGGGCTGCAACCAGTAAAATACCTGGAGCAAAGAGAGATTGAGGGATGGAAAGAGAGGGAGAGATGGAGAAAAGATATGTAGCTGCAGCTGCAGCCTCAGCCTTAGCTTGCAAGGAAATCTTCAACCCTCTTCTCCTTTAGGGTTTCTTTTTAAAATATTTTTTTGGTGACCTGCACTTAATCCTAGACGGAAGGTTCCAGCCATTTAATCAAAGTTTGTTTGGGATGATTACTGGGCTTCTGTCCGTGTTTGAAAAATTGATGAGCCTTTAAGGTCTTAGAGACAATTTGAACGACAAAAAAAATGTATTAAAAAAAAATGTTTGGGTTGGGTTTATTTCTTTTTTTATGTTTTATTTTGCTTGCGATCCGTGTTATGGTCTCATGCTTTATGTTTTTGCATTCCCCTCCCGATCCTATGTAGGATCTCAATTTTAACAACCTTGGATATCGTGATTAGGAGGAGGATTAATTTTATGTGCTTACAAGAAACTGAGTTGGAGTGAAGGGTAAGGGATTATATACTTCGGGCTTAGGCTTTACTATACTGGTAAGGCAAAATCTAGAAGTGGAATAGACATAATTGTAGATAAGTTATGGAAGAGTGATGTAGATGTTTAAAGGTTAGGAGATTGGATTATAGCCATTAAGTTTGTAATTGAACAGGACGCCTTAAATGTTATTAGTGCTTATGCACCATGTGTAGGATTAGAAGAACAGAACAAAAGAAAATTATGCGAGGATTTGGATGGCTTAGTTCAATGCTTAAAGGTTTTCTTAAGAGGGGATCTAAATGGTCATGCGGAGAGTGAAGCTAGTGGATATGAAGGGTTGCATGGAAGAAATGGTTTAGGAGAAGCAAATACAGTGTAAGACTATATCAAATTTTTGTCTAGCTTTCATTTTTACAATAGCTAACACTTGTTTTAGGAAATGAGAAGAGCATTTTACCACATACAAGTGTGGGCTGACTTATTCTCATATCTATTTTTTTTCTATTAGAAAATCGTGTAGAAAACCTTGTACAAATTGTGAAGTGATTCCTGGGAAGAGTGTGACTACTCAACATGGGGTCTTGATATGGACGTACAAGTTACTAAAAGAGGGAGAAGAAATGGTCAGGAGAAAATCTCAAGGACCAAATGGTAGCAGTTGGGTTGAAAAACAAAGGAGCTTTCAAAGAAAGATCGAAGAAGTAAGTTAGGAGACAAGAAGTGCTAATGATTTGTGGGATAAGATGGCTAAAGAATTAGTAAGGTAGCAAAAGAGACACTTAGGGAATCAAGAGACTTCGGAATAAAAGGTAAAGACTCTTGGTAGTGGATGGCAAGTGTGTAAGATAACATTAAGGTTGAAGATGAATGCTTTAAAGCGCGGAATTGCAAAAAATACAAGGTGGATACAGAAGACACTAAAAGGGCAGTCAGCGAAGTGAGAGCTAGGCTGTTTGGTGGATTATACCAATCTTAGACATTAAAGAGGGGGGAATAACTATTTGCAGATTAGCCAAAGGGAAGGAACAAAAGATAAGAGACTTAAACTAGGTGAAATGCATCAAGGATGTAGAATGTAAAGTTTTGGTCACAGACCAAGACATTAAGAAAGATGGAAGAGATACTTTCACAAGTTATTTGATGGACATCAGACTCTTTTGCAATCAGATAGGCTAAACACCAGTGAAAAGGACCAAATGTGTACATTTTATTGAAAAACTAGAGAGTTTGATATAAAGGCAGCTGTAAAGTGACTAGATAATGGCGAGGCAATGGGACCTGATAATATACCTATTGAAGTATGGAAATATAGAGGAGATAAGGGCAAAATTTGGCTCACAAAGTTCCTCAATTAGATCATGAGGCCAAGAAAAATGCTTGATGAGTGAAGTAGTACTGTAGTTCCTCTCGATAAACAGAAGGGAGACATAGCAAATTACCGAGGGAATAAGTTTATGAGTTGTACTATGAAACTATGAGAGAGGATCAGTGAGTGGAGATTGTGACAAGAAACTCACGTAAAAGAGAATTAGTTTGGTTTTATGTCTGGAAGGTTTACCATGAAAGCGATTTATTTAGTATGGAGATTGAAGAAGCGATATCAAAGGGATCATGTAGATTTACGTATGGTTTTCATTGATTTGGAAAAAGTGTATGATAGGTGTTGAAATTGAGGGTTTTAGATGGTGGAGGAAGATAAAGGAGAGAATAGAGACTTAATAATAATATGAATGTATATCTGATATATTGTGTTGTTGCGGTACACTGAGATAATCCTATTTATAAAGCAAAGACAAAATCTAAACATAATGATAGAATCAACCTAAACAAATTTAAATCAATTTAAGATATGATATGAAATATTCTAAGATATAATGAAGATATTACTGAATATTTCCTTATTTCTAACACTCCCCCTCAAGCTAAAGCTTACTAAGCTTTAAGCTTGTTATAATTAAACCCTTGAAATATAAAAATGATCTCCATTGAAGATTAGCAAGGCAACTTAGGGATGCTGAATATGTTCGAAAAAGATAACAAGGTAGCTAGAATGAACATCAGCTTGAACAGCTTGTTGGATAATTGCACGACTAGGAAAAGAAGAGACACACACAACTATTAGCGCTGGAAGAGACGCAATGAAGGCGGTGGAAATTTCCTATACATGCAACAATAGATCGCAAGAATAGCATATGCAAGCCTTTAACAGTTGAAAGAATGGAGATTCAAAGAGGCCATATGAGCATATCACTGGAATGACTGAGTGAAGACAAATATCACCATTGGAATGATTCACAATGGGAGGTTGGTAGGAAGCACAACCAAATGTTCATTACTCCTTGGGTCATAAGCAGGGGTAAAGATGGAAATAAAAACAACTGAAATTGATGAAGTGTGCGGACACAAAAACCGAGGCTAGATCTAGGAAAAGGTTGGCGAGTCGAGTCCGGCAATAGGTGTGACAGCTGGAGATGATGCCAAACGCGCCGCCACGGGATGGTGGAGGAAGAAAAGAGAGAGAATAGAGACTCAATAATAATATGAAAGTATATTTGATATATTGTGTTGTTGTGGTACATTGAGATAATCCTATTTATAAAGCAAAGGCAAAATCTAAGTATAATGATAGAATCAATCTAAACAAATCTAAATCAATTTAAGATATGATGTGAAATATTCTAAGATATAATGAAGATATTACTGAATATTTCCTTATTTCTAACAATAGGATTGCTTATATTCGAACAATGAAAGATATGTATGATAGGGTCACAACTAGTATGGGAACACAAGGTGGAACACCAAAGGATCTTCCTATAACTATTGGGCTGCGCCAATAATCAACTTTGAGCTCCTATTTTTTTTATCTTGGTCATGGATGTACTTACTGAACATATTTATGATCCGGTGTCGCAGTACATGCTTTTTGCAAATGATATGGTCCTAATAGGAGCATTGAGAGAAGAAATATATAAGAAGCTATAGCTATGTAGACACACTTTGGAAGCATATGGTTTTCGTATAAGTAGAAGTAACAGAATATATGAAATCAAAGTTTACTAAGAGGCATGCTAATTCTAACCTAGAAGTAAGAATTGAGGATGATACCATATCACAAGTCACGAGTTATGTATCTTGGATCCATTATCCAAAATGATGTGGAAATAGGTTGAGATGTAAACCACAGAATTCAAGCTTGACAGATGAAATGGAGTGCTTCAGCTGTTACTTGTGATTAAAGAATAGCACTAAAGCTTAAGGGAAAATTTTACTGCACAGCTATAATCCATGTTGTTGTATGTTGTTGGTGATTGATTGATTTTATTCTTTTGAAAGGGAAGAAATGAGTATAACATGCTCTAATTACGGGTTAAGCTACAAATATAATCATGATTTATTTTGAAAAATCATATCTAAATCATTAATTTGGAGTTTGAAAAGGATTTTTTAAGTGTAAGAAGTAGCCACTGTAAATTATTGTGTCCTTTTTCCATTATATGGTTTAGGTGTATAATTAAACGTACTTTTCTGAGCTACCAAATAAAAGAATTTCTCTTCTTTGTGTGGATGGGCACATTGCCCATAATTGGATTTTTCAGGTTCTCTTTGTTTTTAATGTCTGCAATGGTTGAGTTGGTTTAATCTGCCTCATGATCTGCTTGTGTTGACATGCTTATATTGGTCTACTGGAAGTTTTGGTGGTTACAGATAATAAATGCTGTAAAACTTATGTATTTTATCTGACTTAAAGGAAATTCACATTAAATAAACTGATGTTTTAAATCTGTCCATATGAAATACGGGGAATTATTTGTCAAATTAACATGTCAAAAAGGGAGGCTGTGTTGTTTTATATCCCTCTTCCCACTTGCATCTGTGCTTTTTTGGGAGCCATTGGGCAGCAAGGTAAATATGTACTTATTATATGACTATAACCGAAAGCTTCCAGAAGAATCCTCCAGAAGTTGATCATTCTTCCTTTTTGAAGTCCATGAAAGTAGATGTGCATGTCTTATCATTTTGCCTTCAATGCAGTAAAAGATATATTGGATATTGGCTTCCACATCTTGTTATAAGTGAATATGACATTTTCTTTTTTAATTCTCTCTGTTGAATTTCTGCTGTCACTTAATCCATTATTTTTTTTAATATCAACTTTTGGATCATATGAGAACTTGCTGTATTTGCAACTAAAAAATTAATGAATGCCTGATTATACTATCCTTATTAAGAGAAAAAGAAAACAACTATTTTAGTGATCTTAACAAACTTGGATAATTGTGTTCAGGTAGATCCCCAGACCTCGAATCAGTAGGGTCTGGGACAAAGAGGTTGAGTGTATCATCTGGTGGTAGGCCTCGGAGTCAGAAGGAGTTCTTCAACAAATTTGTTGAAAGTGATAGCTTGACTGCTGAACTTGAAGATTGGTTTGAATCTCTAACAGAAAAATGTGCACTGAAACAGCAAGCATTCGATGTTCCATTTGAGTTAATTGAACTTCAAAAATTTGATTATGCATTGGAAGGGATTTCATTTCAGCAGTTGATACGCATGCCTAATGCTGTTCATGCTTCTACATCTGATGCGGTTGAAGCAACAGCTTATCTTGCTATTGAAGATTTTCTACATGCAAGTATAAAGGGCTTGTGGGAGGCATTTTGGAGTCAGGATGAGCCCGTACCTTTTTCTGTAGCTTGTCTGTATAATACTAACTTGAAGTTTTATCAGGCTGAAAAGGCTATTGCTAGTGGGAGGCTTGGAGGTCTTTGTGCCACTGGTATTTTGCTCAATAATCCTAGACATCCTCATGGAAAATGGGATCATGTCCTTGAATTGGCACTTCTAAGGCCTGATATCAGAGATCTCACTGTTGGCAGAGATCGCCAGCCTTCAGCATCAGTTCTAGGAGATGCTTTATTTCATGCTCTTAGAATGCTATTGGCAAGGAGTCTGAGTAGATTAAATTTCTTTCCGGATCCTAGCACAGTCTTTGTCCTCCTAGTTGATTCTCAATATGGGGGAGTTGTAAAGGTTGAAGGAGATGTAAATATGCTCAATTTTGATGTGAATAATGTTTATGAATGTGCTGCTGAATGGGTAAAAAATCATTCTAGAATTTCTGTTTCTCCAATTGATAGGATCTGGAACAAACTTGGAAATGCCAACTGGGGCGATATAGGTGCTCTACAGGTACTATTTGCAACCTTCCACTGTATTATGCAATATGCTGGAATGCCCAAGCACTCTGTTGAGGATTTAGCCGCTGATCATAGTTCACGTCTCCAAACCAGAAGAGTTGAGAGGCAGTTAGGAGATACGAGGGTGAATGGAAATGGCCTATTTCGATACCAGCAACGTAGTGTTTCCCCTGAAATTGTTGAAGTTCAGGATGATTCTGTCAAAGTTGAGCCCAAAGAGTCAATGAAATTAGAAGCTGGATCCATGTTATGGCTAGAGGATTCGGATTGGCAAAAGGGTTACCAGATAAAAGAGGTAATCAGTACTGGTGAATTGACATACTACATTGCATCTCATGTTGAAGAGCCAGGAAAAAATTTGTTTCTATATGTGGGCTCTCACCCCTCCCAGCTGGAACCAGCGTGGGAAGATATGAATTTATGGTATCAGGTCCAGAGGCAGACCAAAGTACTAACGATAATGAAGCAGAAAGGTCTTTCAAGCAAATATCTACCTCAACTGAGTGCCTCTGGCAGGATCATACACCCTGGTCAGTGTCAGAGGCCTAGTTCAGGTGGAAATTGTGACCACCCTTGGTGTGGGACACCTATTCTTGTGACCAGTCCAGTTGGTGAAACACTAGCTGAAATGGTACACACAGGCCAATTTGGTTCAGATGAGGCTATCAGATGCTGCCATGATTGCTTGTCAGCACTTTCAACCGCTGCCTCTGCTGGAATTCGGCATGGAGACATCAGGCCAGAGAATGTCATCTGTGTAAAGTCCGGTGTGAGGTACCCTTATTTTGTTCTAATTGGGTGGGGTCATGCTATTCTAGAAGATAGGGATCGTCCTGCAATGAATCTTCATTTCTCGTCTACTTATGCGCTTCAGGAAGGAAAGCTATGCTCTGCTTCTGATGCAGAAAGCCTAGTTTATATGCTTTATTATTCTTGTGGTGGGGTGTTTCCAGATCTAGATTCAGTAGAGGGAGCACTACAGTGGAGAGAGACATCTTGGTCAAGGAGATTAATACAGCAGAAGCTTGGTGATATCTCCACCGTGCTGAAAGCTTTTGCTGACTATGTTGACAGCCTATGTGGCACGCCATATCCCATGGACTATGACATATGGCTGAGAAGGTTGAGGCGAAATATCCATGAAGAAGATCATGGAAAGGAAATTGATGCTGCAGGCTAGGCTTCTGAACTGATTCAAATTTCCAGAA
The DNA here is from genome assembly GCA_031216105.1 of Dalbergia cultrata. Taxonomy (NCBI): domain Eukaryota; kingdom Viridiplantae; phylum Streptophyta; class Magnoliopsida; order Fabales; family Fabaceae; genus Dalbergia; species Dalbergia cultrata. The sequence goes on along the minus strand of CM062353.1, from coordinate 18,146,337 downwards.
ATGAATACTCTAGATCTTTTCTCATTGCAGTGCTTTGACTTTTGGGTGGGCAATAAAAACATGGAATGGAAGTCAATGGTTTAGCATCTGATGCTCATAAGTTTATATTACTTGAAAGATTGGTTTGGGGAACGGTTAGAGTTTGCTTCATGAAATGAGCTAGTCACGATTGTTCTTGTTGGTATCCGTGGTGCTGCTTTATCTTCTGTAAATCTTGAGACTTGATTGGTGGCATCTTTGGTATATGAAGAATAGTCATTCCTACCTTTTGAGGAGCCAAAACACACTTTTAACAGTTTTCTTTCCTTTCCATTTTTGTTTTGAGGAGTTTCTTATTAAAGTAAGATGTATTGATAAACATCATTCGTTTGTAAAGATAATAGGTCTTCTAGAATGCCCTGGTGTGTTCATCCAGTTGCTTGGTTCAAAACCGTTTTGAATGAATGGTACACACTTCATAGGGCATATATGCCATACCATGTAAAGCGTTGCTTTCTAGTGATTTACTGGGGCTTTTTCTGTCATATTTTGAAACTTGCTTGTTTGTTGACCCTTCCCGTGGATGTGCTTCAAATCTTAAATCAACCTCCGGTGGTGGAGGATGTTTTTTCCTTTTAATTTTTTTGTATACCATTTTTCATGGGGTAGTTATCCATATGATATGGGAGAAGGATATGGGACAAGGGGATGGTTGGTGAGGGGTGAAAATGATGGTCAATTTTTCATAATTAAATTGTGTGTGTAAAATTATATAGAAGTTCAGTCTTGGCCAAGCTTACACTATAATACAAAGGGTGTATTTGGTTGGGAGTAAAATTTTTAAATGTATTTTATGTGTAGAGTTACATATTAAGCTTATTTAGAAAATTTTTATCCTTATTTTTATCCACTAACCAAATACATTCTAAGGGTGAAACTCATTAAATTTCAATTGCCAAACGTGAATGGATGAACCGCATGTGCTTTACTGCATTCTCATCATCCTAGTTAGTCAAAATGCTTTTTAATGTCATCTTTGTGTGGGGAATATATAGTATACTGGTCGGCTTCTTAATGTCAAGTTGTTACTAAGGTGAAAATGCTTTTCCTAGAATTCCAGTTTTAGGAAGTGTTTGCAAACAAAAGATAACTAAGGAAGAAGGATCAAACGTGAGGACTGCTGTAAATGAAAAGAAGGATAGGACTTTTCTTCTTTGTCACCTTCTATAAAAGCATTAAAAAAAACTCAAATATATTGTGTCTCCTTTTGGTTGTCTTCTTTGTCACCTTTATGAGTTTTTTTTAGTGCTTATAGATACAGAGATGCTTAGATCTATCTTGGAAGAAGGCACAATATATTCTTCAAGTTGTAATACTTTTCATATTGATCTCCACAATAAAAGTTGCTATGACATCAATATTCTTTAAGTAAGGGTCAGAGTCACAGATTGTTAGTTCGTTGAGAATGTGAAATGTATTTATTTTATATTGAATTTAATGTTTAGAATTTTTTTTTATTTATAAGTGCCATTGGACTTATTTATGAATAAAATTTTCTTCGACGTAAAAAAAAAATCATCTAAAGGCATTTGGATGTTAGAATTTAAATTGTTAGCATTCCCAATTTTATAACATATATTTATAGAATGCTTTACGTTGTCAAATTTCATTATTTCATCTTTTATGTGACTTGAGCTGGTTATTGACCAACAAAATACTTTAATACTGTGATTATAAAGGTTAAGTAATTGCATAAAAAGGTCTTGGTTAATAAATAAGTATTTTCGTACATTATCTATTGACTTTAATTTTAGTCCCTATAACTTTTTGGTTGGGTTAATCCTTATAGTGTCATAGATTAAGTTTGTGGCCCTTAAAATTAATTATTAGTCGTTATAGTTTGTACCTTTGCATATTTTAGTCCTTATAGTTATTTCTTTTAATAAAGGAATTGTCGCAACCGGGATCGCGACGGGACGGCGAAAAATGAAATTTGTTTAAGATTGGAGTCGCCACCCAATTTTATTTGATTGGGAAAAATATGGAAAGCCCATTTAATTTAAAGATAATGATCTTTGAAACCAGATTTGAATTTGGGAGTCGATTATGCAAAAGGAAGGGCAAGAACTTAATCCTACAACACCCCTAATGCACCCGTCCTTTAGACGGTACCTTAATTAATTATGCATATTAATTAATAACCTCTTAAGAACCCCCCCTTTTTTTTAGAGAAAAGAGAACATCAAGCTGTCGCAACTCAGATGTCGAGTTAACAAGCCGTCTCGGCTAAATTAACACATTTGTTTAAATCGAAATATTTACATTTTAATGATTAACTCAAAATAATATATATATATATATATAATAAGAAGGAAAAATATTTACAACCATAATAATAATAATGACAGATAGGAGTATTTATATGCAAAACAAAATAACATAATATCATAAAAATTTAATTTTTCAATTTGAAAATTTAAAACATCAAGTTGTCACAACTCAGATGTTTGACTGAATTAATAAGCCGTCTCGGCTCAATTAATTCGATTTTCAAATGGAAGTATGCTAAAGAATCTTTGTTTTAAACAAATAGCAAAATACTCCCTAATTTTTAGAACTCAAATTAAATAACATTTTTAATTCATTTAAAATTTAAATTAAATGAAAAGGATTTTAGAATATCAAGCTGTTACAGCTAAAATATTTTGGGAAATAGAACTAATAAACTGTCACGGTTAAATCAATTCTATTCTCAAAGCAGAAATGTTGATTAGTCACAAAATTAATTCTTTTGATCAAAATCAAAACTTCATCGTCTAACTTCTTTTTCGTTGGAATAGCCCAAAAACTCATATTCTCACCATTTTTTTTTTAGACTGGACAACTCAAACATTTACTTTTTTTTTTGAACTAAACCAAACATGTATCTTTATTTTTGTTTTCGGACTGAATTAGTCCAAACATTCCCTTGAAATAACCCAAAATGCATTATGGTTTACAATTATGAGAGCCCAAATGTTTCCTAAATAACCCACTAAGCCCAAATGCAAATTCACTTAAATAAAAATAAAGAAAAGGAAAATGCATACAAGGAAACAAAGAAGAGTCTGGAACGTGTTGAGTTTCATTTTTTTTGTTTAGTTGACACCAACACACACACTCACAGAGAGCAAGAGAGAGAGAAAGAAAGATCGAGAGAGGTTGAGAAAGAGAGAGCACGGGGTGGAGAGAAAGGGAGACTACGCCGCGACAGAGGAGGAGGAAGAAGAAGGGGGAGGGTCGCGGCGGTCAGCAAAGGAAAGGGAAGAGAGAGAGATGGCAATGGCGGCAAGGAAGGGAACTCTTGCGGCCAAGATTACCACGAGAAGGAAGAGCTGGGTAGCGGCGGAATCTGCCATCGCCGCTGCGCGTGGAGGTCGAGATCCGCGGCTTCGCGGAGGAGGCGTGAAGGGGGAAGTGTGCACGGTTGGGAGGCTGTACGATCTTGGGTTTTGCAGCTGGTGATTTCGCGTGAAGGGGCTGGTGGTAGCTGGAGGGCAAAAAGGAAGTGCTGGGCGGTTCGACGGAGGGCGCTGAGTGCGGTGGCTGGGCGAAGTACCAATGGAGCCTCGCAGGCTCGACGGCGGGAGGGGGCAGAGGTTGCGGTTGATGGTGGAGCTCTAGGGTGTGATGGATGAAGGTTGGTACGCCAAGGGGATGGAGGGGAAAGACATGCCGTGGCAGGGAAAGGAATTGATGGCTGCTGTGGTGATGGGAGAGGATGACCGCTGCTGTCTCTTCCCTTTTTAGTTTTTATTTTTGATGTTATGATATTATTGTTCCTGCTGTTACCTGATTCTTTCCTTTTTATTGCTACTGGGTTGTGCCGCTGGTATTTGTTGCAGCTCTTTTTTTTGCAGATTTTTCCTTGTATTCCCACTCTCTTTGCTGGCCAATTTTGTGTATTGTGATGATATTATTGGGTTATATTGCTGGGAGTTTCCTTTCCTTTTGTTAATACTGAATTTTTGATTGACTGAATTCCCTCTCAGATGATGGATGATGGATGATGATATCTCTTTTATATTCCCATTTCTCTTATGCTTTCACGGGTTGACTGCTAGCTCCCCATTTCACATGCTCTGGAACCGAAAGGAATTCTGGCTCATTGCACAAAGTTGAGAAGAACATCATCATTGTGTTCTTTTTCTTTTTCTTTTTTTCTTTTTGCTTTCCCTCATCCCAATTTTGTTATTGCTTCACGGGTAATTGGCAGAGGATGTATAGGCATGAGTCCGTAACATTTTCTTGTCCCTTTCTGCTTGGTTTATTATTATTTTTTTTATTTTTATTTTTATTTTTGAATGGAAATAGATTGGGCTGTGTTGGATCTCTCTTTTTTTTCTTTTAAGTTTCAAAAACAGAACATTAACAAAGGAAATGGGCTGACTCCAATTGAATTGGGCTCTCTCTCTTGAATGTGATGCTCACGACCAAAAATCAAAATAAATCTAAAAACATGGTCTAAACTTGATTCAGGTTGATAAATGGGCTAAATGATGGAAATATGTCGTCATTTCATTTTTTTTTAATTTTTATGGGTCGGACAAAATCAGGAGTTCACAGGAATTGATCTATTTTTCATAAAGAATTGGTTCCTATGATATTATTTATTTTAATTTTAGTCTTCTGGATCCAAATCCAAATGATAGAAAATTATTGGGACTTATACCGAAAGGAAAATATTATACTGACCAAAACTGAAATTTGATGATGCAAATCAAATCAAATTTATCTGACTACAAAGATCAAATTGTCATTTAAACCAAAAGTTTAATATTAATAATATATCCTTATCAATATATATGTATATATGTATCTATGCAGCATGTGTTATGTTATTTGTCAAAGTGTATTTCTAATAGTTAAATAGTTTTGTTGGACAAATGCCATGAAGCATAAACATTAACACGTACAGAGACATGATACGATACGGACAAAAGAGGCACACTAAAATTAAAAAATTATAGAATACAGACATGATATATATATATATATATATATATATATATATATAAAACAAAAAAATTTAAAGAAAATGACGCAGTATTCAAAATGTTACGTATATAAGCTTTACTTATACTTTATTTTCTTATAAACTCAAAATATTATTTATTATTTTCTTTTTATAATCTTGTTTATATTTTATTTTTCTATAATAGATTAAGAAAAACATAAATTTCAAATTGAATATATATAAAGATATGTCAATGCACACACGCAGCATCTAAGCTATGCTTCATAGGCCAAATGTATTTTTAACTTACTACACGTTAGTATCTGTGACAGAGACATGGAGAGCAGATACATCAAAGTTGCCATTTCCTTTTTGTCACGTAAAGAAGGAATAGAATAGTCATGGAATGGAAGTGATCCCGAAAGTTAAGCCGGACTCAATCGTGGAAAACAATGATATCTTAATCAATAAGCACAAGCTAAGCACAAATGCTTTTCTTTGCTATTCCTTGCTTCTTGTTGGAGAATTGGAATCTGGGGTAGGTGCCCCTATATATTTCATCACGCCCCTAACGAATGTTACTTACCCGCTTGTTAAAGTTATTCATCTCAGTCTTGTATGCTCTTGGCGTTCAATTTCCTTCAAAATTGTTTCGCTATAATATATTATACACACACACACACACACACACTAATCAGATTCAGCTGACATCTTGTTTGCCTTTGAACTGCTGTGAGAGTGATCCGATCACCAAAGCAGCTTCCTCTGAATAAGGTAATGTACTTTTGTTAGTTTGTCTTTCCCTTATTCAAGTATTTATAATGAGTTATTATAATAAAAAAATTAAGTGTATTTTTAGTCTCTATAACTATAGATTATTTTAGTGTTGATGTCTCCAAAATTTTTGCTTTAGTTTTAATCAATTTCTTTATTTTTAGTCCTTATTTTCTAAATTTTGATCTTAGTAAATATCTTTAAACATGCATTTAATTACAAATATTGAAATTTATTTTTTATAAATATTTTAAGAATCTTTGTTGATCCTTATAAATATTATTACTTAACATCGATATTTATATGAAAGAATAAAAGACATAATGAAGGAAAAAAGATTGATCAAATTCAAAACAAAATTTTTAGAGGAATTAAAATAAAAAATTATTCATATTTATGAAAACTAAAAACATATTTAACCTTAAAAAGAATAAATTTTTTTCTCGTCCACCCAAAAAAAAAAAAAATACTCAGCCTTAGATCATTTCTTTTCGGTAGTGACAGCCTTGAATAATTAATTACTCTCTATTTCAAATTAAATGTGCTTATAGAATTTAATTTTTTTGAGAATATTTATGACTTTATAATTTCAATGAAATATTTACTGATTCATATCTATTTTATCCACATATGCATTAAATTTTATAATTCTTTTCTCTTTTTTAAAATCTCTTTTAATCAATCATAGTTTTTTTCAAAAAATTAATTTTATGTTTTTGAGTCAATTTTTTTTAAAGGAGCAAGACTCTTAAATGGTTTCCTTAATTCTTGAACGATAATTAAACGACAATCATTTTAAAATAAAGGGAGTATACACTAGTTCGTAATTTTAATCGACAATAATTATTATAGTAATTAGTTACTTTGCATGATTTTTTTTTTATAGACCTTTGCATGATTTTTTAGGGTACAGTTTTTTGCATGATTTAGTTCTTTATTAAAATTTTATTAGCGTACTGTAAAAAAATTTTCGACCAAAATAATAACTCTAAAATTAGTTTACATACATAAAAATTTAATTCTTATTAGCATATGATTATTTTGAGGGTAAAATATTATGAAAGGATGCTGAGTTTAAGTGTTTGTGGAGGTATATATATACCAACATAATTTTAAAAAATGTAACTTCCTTTTCTAAACTCATTAATCGTTTCATGTTGGTTCAGCTCTGGATGAAAAAAAAAGAACAAGGAAAGGGTGACATCGCTTTTGATGTGTACTTGATATTTTATAGGAGTAATTATTTACATTATATTAGATATAATAATTTAATTAAATTATTTTTAATTATAATTTTATTTTATGTACATCAATATAAATAAAATTTTATATATAAAATATATATAATATGATTTTCTCATTTTATCAATTAAAATATAATAATTTTTTGGGTAGTACACATGAAGTTATAAGTTCAAACCCCATTGTGGCCAATATAATTTTTGAAGTACTAAAAAATATATAATAATTTTTTTATTTTAATTCACCAATATATTATTATTTTTGTGTTTGATTCGTCTTTTTCATTTTTCAATATATGGCCACATTCATATAAAACGTCACTTTGCTACATAACGACAGAAATACAATTCATCTTTTTCTACTTCGGTAGGAAGAAAAGTATCAAACCCACTAACTGTAACCAGAAGCAAACTTTAATTTTTCTTTTATGATCCTTTTATTACAATGAGCAGGGCGGCAACATTCACTTGTTTACCTTCGCCAGATTGAGCCTTCAAAGAGATTGCACACAAATCGGTTAGTCTCATGAACAATATGAAAAATAAATTAGTTATTTTATCTCATAAATAATGCATGTATTGAAATTGTTTATTTTAATAAAAGAATATGTTCACAATGTTATTTAATTCTGACTTGCATTCTTGATGTACGTTCTGGTGGTAGAATAAATTATCTTTTCCATTAAAAGAACCTTATGTCGGTAATTCAAATGAAAATTCTGATTTGATTTGACATGTTAAGTGATTTCTTTTGAGATATGATTTTTTTTTCATAAGTTTTACTCTTTATTTGTAGCATAAAACAATTTACATATTTTAATCTTAATCTTAAATTTATACCTCTTTAAGACTTCTAGTATAATTTTATCATGTGCAATGCATGTGTTATGTATAAATTAATTATGATATTTATTTATATTATATGATTATCCAACAATTGTGTATAATTATTATAGATACTGTGTTTGAATAGTTTAACGAAATATATAGAAATCAATCAATTGAAAATACATTTGATTTTGTACCCAAAAAGCAAAAAACTTGAATTTGCACCCAAAAAATATTTTAGGAAGTCGTGAATTTAATTTCTTGTCTTGTAAAAGAAAAATGATTGCCAATGGATGGATAAAGAAATCTAATTAAAATTGATTGTGCAGCTATTTGATGCAAAATGATAAAAGACAACAAAAAATTTTAGTTTTATATAAATCGAGACTTTGGTATTCAGGATATGAAAAGTCATAAAATTACTTCTATATATAGAATATGACTTGATATGATTGTACACAACTATTCATCTTAAGAGTTTTGGAATTAATAAAGTCAAGTTATAGATATTGCATTCGTCTAATTTAATTTAATATACAGCAATCAACCAATTGAGAATGTATTTGATTTTACATTCAAAAAACAAATGAACTTGATTCTGTACCTAAAAAATATTTTCGAAGACGTGGATTGATGAATTTTATTTTTTGTTGTTTTGGTAAAGATAAATGACAATCAATGAATGGATAAAGATATCTAAAACTGATGAAGCAAAGTGTTGAAATAAAATAAAAATACTAAATTAAGAGTATTAAATTGATATTTTTATTATTCAAAATATGGAGAGTTATAGTACTACTTTTAGATATAGATTATGAAATATGGTATATGATACACACAAATATTTTAAATATATTTATTTTATTTTAAAAACCATAAATATTTTATAGTTAAAATTTAATTATATTTTTTATTTATCTTTTATTGGAATGATACTTATTGTTCCTTTTCAATAAAAATAATTTAAATCAAAATTATTATATTTATTTTCACATAGTAAGTGATTTTTTTAAACATGATAAATTTTTTCAGTTTTGAATTATTATTTTTTGTATAAAATACCTTATGGCTTAATCTTGACTTTGTTTTGTTAACCTTTTTTGTAAAGACTTCTAGTATAATTTTATCCCGTGCAATGCATTTCTTATGTATAAATCAATTATCTATCTTCATGAATTTTTACTTAAATAAATAAATAAATATTTCATATATATTTGAATTTATTCCTGCATGAAGGAGCTTACAATCAAATTAACTATTTTAATAAAAATAACTTAAGTTTTATTCAGGATAAAAATAATTTAATAAAAAAATCATAATCATGTAAATTAAAGTAATAAAAACTGGATAAAAGTTTAATAATTATTTAAATTAATTTTATATTTGTTGGAACAATATAATAATTTTGACGTTCGTTCAATTAACTTCTATGCATAACTTAAATTCAAAAATATTATATTTATTTTGGCATATAACTGAGTTTTTTAAGATCTAAAAAGTTTTCATAATTTCCTTTTTTGTGTTTTCAAAAAATAGTTTCTTACTTAATCTTAATTATATCAAGCATTGGGTAGGATTTTTTTTTTCATCTGGTTACCTTTTATATATTTACAAAAACTTATATGCAATTTATGGTAATGTGTTAAAAATAAGTACTTCTTAATCGCTATTTTTTTAAAAAAATAATACAAGAATAATCTAGTTGATTCACCAGAATATCTATAGTTGGTTTGTCTTATTGTGATATTTATTTTAATCTATTTATCAATCTAATGTGTAAAACGAATATTTTTAACATCATATTTATCTTAAACTCATATTTAATGACTATTTGATTATTTTCAAGGACTTAATTTTTATATATTAATAGTGTAAAATATTTTTACATAATTATCTAATCATGTATTATCATATTAGCTATAATAGTTGACCCTTACATTTACTATTTGAAAAGTCATGTAAATAAAGAATTATGTGATTTTTTTGGTACAGGAAAAATTGTGTGATTGAATGGTAATATAATAATATATCAAAACTAAACTCTATTTTCAATTTGAATAGATTAATTTATCTACTTAATGATATATAATTTTTTTTAAAAAAATTCTTACAAAGTTTATTTTCATGATTTGTTCGTTTTTTTTTAAAAAATATATTTTAAAATATTTCTTCATTATTCCTTCTAATTTACTTAGATTTTAATTTAAGCAAAATATATATATCCACAAATATATTTTTTTTTATGGAAAATACGAATTTATTTAATACCAAGAGTACAACGACAATAAATTCCAGATACAATTAGGTATATCATTGTATATATATATATATATACACACGTTATATGAAAATATAAGCAATTTTAAAGAGTATTAATTATTTTTTAATCTTACAATACTCCAAAAAGAAAATCACTTTTAAGAGGCTAACTAAAAAGAGATAAAGACAAAAAATAGAATAATTTTGAATGTAATTTTCTATTTTAATTATTAAATTTCCTTTAGATACTGTAAAAATATATTTTATTGAAATTCAAATTTTATATTTCTATACGTAATTAATCAATTTTCCATATAAAATACCTCTGCTTTTCAAAAAATTTCAATTCATCAACTAAATATCTTAAAATATATTCGATGTATACGTTTTGAAAGTAGAGAAGAATCAGAAGATGGTTATGTAATAAAAATGTCTATTAAAAGAAAAATGTCCAATTTACTTATTTTTTATTCTATATTAGTTAAACAATATATATTTGAAAAATTATAAAAATTAATAATTCATTATTTTACAAAATAAAATGTTAAATAAATTTCTATAACTTTAAAGTTTAAACTAATTATAATTTTAGATATTATTTTTACGTTGCACAGGTACAGTTTAGTATTAATCGATCAATAGAAAATGGTTCTAAATTTCTCGTATTCTTTATTAATTGAACACAGGAATTAGTGGGTAGGGACGGGTCACAAAATTCGTTTTAATTAATACAAGCTAATTAATAATTCATTCTTTAATTGCTCTCTCCAGGTTTTACTATTAGACTTGTACAGTGTGACCACATACAAGAGGAGAGGAAGATGGAAATCGTTACGAGCACAGTAGAACTTGTTAAGACAATTGGAGAAATGCTGGCTAAGCCAATTGGTGCACAATGTGGCTATTTGATTTTCTATGAGGACAACATCAGCAACATGAAGAGTGCGCTTGAATCGTTGAAACTGATGAAACAAGGAGTGCAACGAAGGGTGGACGTTGACAAAAACAACGGACGTGAAATTGAACCACTCGTGGAGAAGTGGCTCCGTGATGTTGCTAAACTTGAAGCTTCGGTGGATGAGGCCGACGCCGACAACAGGGACAAGAAGTGCCTTGGAGGATGGTGTCCCAATTTGAAGACTCGCTATTCACTTAGCAGGAGCGCTAAGAAGAACACGGTCAAGCTGTTGCAACTAAAGGAGCAAACATTTGGGAGCATATCCACCCCTGCACCTCCTCTGAAATATGGAGAGTTCTTCTCATCAAAAGGCATCAAAAGCTTCGAGTCTAGAAACGAGATTATAAGGGATGTCATAAAGATGCTCAAGGATGAAGGGTGTGACAGGATCAGCATTTGCGGGATGGGGGGAGTGGGAAAAACCACTCTGGTCAGAGAAGTGATCAAAATCACGGAAGCAGAGAAGCTGTTTCAACACATTGCGATGGTGGCAGTGTCTCAAACTCCAGACTATTGCAAGATCCAACTTGAGATTGCTCGTAGGCTTGGCTTTGACGAACTTACTGATAAAGATCCTGAGCAGTCAAGAGCAGAAAAACTCTTGAATAGGATAAAAACAAGTGCTGGTGGAGTCTTGATTGTGCTTGATGATGTATGGGAGGAGCTAAAATTCGAGTCCATTGGACTTCCATCCAATGGGGATCACAAGGCCTGCAAAATTATATTCACATCAAGAAATGAAGGAACATGCTCCAGGATGGGGAGTAAAAAAACTTTTGTTGTTAACATCCTGTCCAGGGAAGACTCGTGGGTTTTATTTCAGGAGATAACAGGTGGTGATATTGTGAACAACTCTGACATCTGCCCCATAGCAAAGGATGTTGCTAATGAATGTGGGGGCTTGCCCATTGCCATTGTTACTGTTGGAAAAGCATTACTGGGAAAGAAGCAAAAATATGTTTGGGAGGATGCACTAGATGAATTGAGGAAGTCATCTGGGTCTTTCTCAGAGGTGGAGAAATGTATTGCGCTGAGTTACAATCTTTTGGACAAAGATAAAGCCAAGTATTTCCTTTTTCTTTGTTGCTCATTTCCAGAAGACTTTGATATTCCAATTGAAGATGTGGTGAGGGAAGGATGTGTTATGGTATCATTAGAGTCGGGTACACCCCAAGTGTAATAAACACTTTCCGGATGTGAGCGGAAGCGCGCCCAAATTGAAGAGGCGGAAAAATGGAGCACGGTGAATAGTAATTCGCAGTGGGGCCCACGTCACTATTCACGTGAATAGTACTATGTAGTGGGACCCGCTTCACTATTTATGAATAGTACTCGCATTATTCACACCAACAAAATAGATCAAGATAATCAAGACACCAATATTTTAACGTGGAAAACCCTCCTGTAATTTTGAGGGAAAAACCACGGGCCAAACTCCGAAAAATACTCCACTATATTTAAAGAGTAATTACAATATAGTGTATCCCCAATGAGACTCTCTTCTACTACAATTAGTAGTATTACAGAGATCTAGAGAATATATCCAAAACCCCCAAAGTGTATACTCACACTACACTCTTGGAATTTTCTTACACACACTCTCTATTTTTCTCTCACTACAAGAAGCCTACATCGCTTCTTTATTTACAAGAGGAAATACTTCTCGATTCAGGATTGCAAAAAAAATCGTGCTTCAAGGCTCTATTTATAGATGATTTTTGAAGATTACTGTGCATGTTCTTGTGCATATTTCGGTGATACAATCAGATTTCACATTCATGCATGTGCACGATAATTTCTTTGATTTTTCAACGGTCGGTGGCTGCAAAATGCACAGCCACCGCCACTTTTTCTACAATTCTCCACCTTGGCTGCATTTTGCAACAGCTTTCAACCTCTGCAAATATTAACTAAGTCCAAGCAATGCTTAAACTTGTCAATTGGCAATGGTTTTGTCATCATATCGGTGGGTTCTCACCGTGGCTATCTTCTCGAATTGCAAGACCATTATTGATACATTCTCGACAAAATGAAGTCGACGTCAATGTGCTTTGTCCTTTCATGATAGACTGGATTTTTAGCCAGATGAATGGCGCTTTGACTATCACAATGTACAATTGGTACATGTTGATTCAATCCAAAACTATCCAAAAGACCGTGCACCCAAATACTCTCTTTAATGACCTCGATCAATGCCATATACTCGGCTTGATGGTTGACAATGCCACTGTTGATTGCAATGTCGCCTTCCTAATAGTACATCCAAAGACTCAGAAAGATATAGCCTGTCAATGACCTTCTTTTATCCAAGTCACCGCATAATCGGAATCTACATAACCTACAACTCCACGGTTCTTGACCTTCAAATACCAAGCAGACATCGGATGGAACCTTTTAGGTACCGCATGATCCATTTCACGACTTCCCGTGTGTCTTTCCAGGTTTGCTCATAAATCTGCTTACCACACTCACTGCATGTGAAATGTCTGGTCTAGTGCACACCATGGCATACATGAGACTGCCAACTGCACTAGAGTAAGGTATACAAGACATGTGCTCCACCTCCTCCTCAGTTCTCGGACATTCCTTCAAAGATAATTTAAAATGTGCAGCCAACGGAGTGCCAACTGGTTTGGATTGATCCATATTGAAGCGTTGTAGCACTTTTATAATATAATTTTGTTGTGTTAAACACAACTTGCCACTATGTCGCTCCCTATGAATTTCCATTCCAAGAATCTTCCTTGCCGCACCTAAGTCCTTCATCTCAAACTCTTTTCCCAACTGAGTTTTCAACATACTAATTTCAGCCTTATTAATTTGCAATTAGCATGTCATCTACATACAACAACAAATAAATCTTTGAACCATCTAGAAGCTCCTTAGAGTAGATGCAATTATCATATTGGTTTCTACTATATCCAGTACCAATCATAAATGCATCGAACCTTTTGTACCACTGCCTTGGAGACTGCTTCAAGCCATATAATGACTTCTTTAATAGGCAAACATGATTTTCCTTACCAAGACTTATGAACCCCTCTGGTTGACTCATGTAGATCTGCTCCTCTAGCTCACCATGTAAGAACGCCGTCTTCACATCAAGCTGTTCTAGCTCCAAGTCAAACGTACTTACAATAGCTAATAGGATCCGAATAGAGCTATGCTTCACCACAGGAGAGAATACTTCATGGAAGTCAACACCCTCCTTCTGAGTATAACCCTTTGCTACCAGTCTCGCCTTGAACCTTGGAGGCTCAGTGTCAGGGATTCCTTCTTTTCTTTTGTAAACCCATTTACAGCCAACTACTCTTTTCCCCTTTGGAAGTTGTACGAGCTCCCACGTTTGATTTTTCTGAAGAGACTCAATCTCCTCATTCATTGCTATCAGCCACTCCTTCGACTCCTTACTTTCTATTGCATCATGATAGGTACATGGTTCATCTCCAACTGCACCATCCGCCATAGCCAAAGCAAAGGCTATAGGATCTGCATCTAATGAGTCAAGTGCACAAGCAACAGAATCCAGATATCTTTTTGGTTTCTGGATTTCTCGTCTTTCTCTGCCAGTAGCAATACTGTATGGCTCTGCTTCTCTGGTTGGTTCACCAGTTTCCTCATAGTCAGGTTCATCTTGTTGTTCTACTTCAGGTTGAGCAATCCCTGAAGTACTTGGCTGATTCATTATATCATTTTCTTGCTTCACCTTCCCACAGTCAATCTCTAGCTCCACCTGCTTCTTAGCACCATGATCTGTCTCTGCATCATCTAAGTTAGACTCCTTCTTCTGATTTAGCATTGCCGCCTCGTCAAAAGTGACATCTCTGCTGACAATGATTTTAGGTGAACTTGCCTTCTCTATACACCACAGTTTGTAGCCTTTCACCTCTCGTGCATATCCTAGAAATATACACCTTCTTGCCCTTGCCTCAAGTTTACCATCATTCACATGGGCATATGCAGGTCAACCAAATATCTTTAAATCGTAATAGTTTACGAATTCGGCCAGGACCATACCTCTTGTGGAATCTTGATTAATAGCGGTTGATGGAGATCTGTTTACGGATATACACCAGTATTGATCGCCTCAGCCCAAAATGATTTGGGAAGTGTTGCGTTGATTCGCATGCATCTTGCACGCTCTAGAAGTGTTACTGTTCATCCGTTACGCAACTCCATTTCTTTGTGGTGTTCTGATACAGTATGGTGCCTCACTATACCAAAGCATTTCTGCAGAACTCCTCAAATTCTTTGCTGCAAAATTCTCCGCCATTGTCGGTTCTTAGTCTCTTGGTGACCGCCCGGTTGCTTCGACCATGGTCTTCCATTGCTTGAATTTGTCGAACACTTCTTCTTTTTTCTTCAGGAAATAAATCCAGACTTTTCTGGAATAATCATCTATCAGAGTAAGAAAATAGCGAGCTCCACCTAAAGAGTTAACAGGGGCTGGACCCCAAACATCCGAGTGGACATACTCCAATATTCCCTTGCTATTGTGTTTGCCAGAATTGAACTTCACCCGTTTCTGCTTTCCAAACACACAGTTTTCACAGAAACTAAGTTTACAATTCTTTAGGCCTTTCAACAAGCCTTTGCCAGCAAGTATGGTCATTCCTTTCTCGCTCATATGACCAAGCCGCATGTGCCACAATCGTGTAGCATCATTCTTTGTTTCAGAGGATAGAACAGCAGCGGTTCCATCGACTGTGCTTCCTAACAATAGATAGATCCCGCCCTGCAGCTTTCCTTTCAATACCACCATTGAGCCTTTGAATACCTTCAAGAAGCCATCCTCTCCAGTGAACTTGTACCCCCGATTGTCTAGGGCACTCAACGAGATCAGGTTTCTACCTAGTTCTGGTACATGCCATGCTTGAAACGTCCTTTTAGTACCATCATCTAAATTGACTT
Source organism: Dalbergia cultrata (assembly GCA_031216105.1). Lineage (NCBI taxonomy): Eukaryota > Viridiplantae > Streptophyta > Magnoliopsida > Fabales > Fabaceae > Dalbergia > Dalbergia cultrata. The sequence goes on along the minus strand of CM062353.1, from coordinate 18,130,391 downwards.
GCACATCTCCTTCACCAGCAATTGGAATAATTCTATTATCTCCTAATCTAACTTTTCCCTCCCGCATTTTATAGGATGAGAAAAAATTTCGATTAGGCGTCATGTGAAAGGATGCGCCAGAATCTAGGATCCACTCATTTCCGGTGTCACTGTGAATCTTGTCAAGGCCGAACCAAGATGCTCGGCATCACTATCTTCAGAACTTTGAATTGTTACATTGGCAGAATCTCCTGATTTCTCCTTTCTCTCTGGGCAATTTCTTCTGATATGTCCCGTCTGGTGACAATGAAAGCACTTCACGCATTTATGCTTTACGGACTTTGATCTTCTCTTGCTTTTGCTTCCCGATCCTCTTTCTTGACTACGCCCTCTCGTCACGAACAATCCATCTGCAGGACCTTCGACATTGGATCCGGCTACTAACTTCTGATGTTCCTTTATCATCAGTGATTCTTTAACATTTTTCACTGAGATATCGGATCTACCATAAAGTATGGTATCACAGAAATTATCATAAGACGGAGGTAGTGAAGTCAACAAGATCATAGCTTGATCAACATCTTCAACTTTAATTCCAATTTGCTCCAACATCGAGAGATCATCCGTTGAAGTCATCTATATGTTCTTGCATTGATTTTCCTCCTGAATATTTGAATGTGTACGATCGCTTTCTCGATAAAGCTTGTTGGACAAGGTCTTTCTGAGAATATTTTTCTTCCAAAGCCTTCCATAGTGAATCGGTTTTTCATCCATTACTTCTCGCAGAACATTGTCCGCAAGACTCAATCGTATTGTACTCGGTGCTTTGACCATCATCTCCTTCTTCTTGTCATCGTGTAATGACCACAGGTCCTCCAACGTCTCTGCAAGACCTTGCTGACCTAGCAATGCCTGCACTTTCAGTTTCCATAGCCTGAAGTCGTTGGATCCGTCAAATTTCTCCACTTCAAATTTTGGCACCGACATCTTGGATCTTAGTCAGAACCTTATATCATTAATCAGTATCTTTGGAATAGTGCAACTCAACTGTAAACCGTGCACCAAGAGGCTTCCCAGGAAAGAGAGGTGGGTCACAATGGACACGCTTAAATACCAAGTCTTTCCTTAGCCAGAATCTCTTCAAACTGCACTCTCACAGTATCACACTGTCTTCCAAAGAATAAAGAACCAAAAGGTGATCCTCAAGTATTAGGGAGAAACTCTTTTCTGATGTGGAAGATCAGACTAAGCTGCAACCACAGAGCATACTAAGAATAAATCCCACCGATCCAAAGCTCTGATACCACTTGTTATGGTATCATCAGAGTCGGGTACACCCCAAGTGTAATAAACACTTTCCGGATGTGAGCGGAAGCGCGCCCAAATTGAAGAGGCGGAAAAATGGAGCACGGTGAATAGTAATTCGCAGTGGGGCCCACGTCACTATTCACGTGAATAGTACTATGTAGTGGGACCCGCTTCACTATTTATGAATAGTACTCATTACTATTCACACCAACAAAATAGATCAAGATAATCAGACACCAATATTTTAACGTGGAAAACCCTCCTGTAATTTTGAGGGAAAAACCACGGGCCAAACTCCGAAAAATACTCCACTATATTTAAAGAGTAATTACAATATAGTGTATCCCCAATGAGACTCTCTTCTACTACAATTAGTAGTATTACAGAGATCTAGAGAATATATCCAAAACCCCCCAGTGTATACTCACACTACACTCTTGGAATTTTCTTACACACACTCTCTATTTTTCTCTCACTACAAGAAGCCTACACTGCTTCTTTATTTACAACTGAGGAAATACTTCTCAGTTCAGGATTGCAAAAATCGTCTGCTTCAAGGCTCTATTTATAGATGATTTTTGAAGATTACTGTGCATGTTACTGTGCATATTTGGTGATACAGATTTCACATTACTGTGCATGTGCACAGTAATTTCTTTTTGATTTTTCAACGGTCGGTGGCTGCAAAATGCACAGCCACCGCCACTTTTTCTACAGGATGGGGTCTAGGATGGTTCGGAGACCAAGATGTATTGTCGAAAGCAAGGAATAAGGCACATGCCTTGGCAGATGATCTAAAGAAATGCTACTTGTTGTTGGATAGCGACAAGAAGGAGTGCGTCAAGATGCATGATGTTGTACGTGATGTTGTCACATCAATCGCATCAAAGGAAAAAAATGGTTTTGAGATACAGTGTAATGCTGAAAAAAACAAGTGGAATTCCAGTAATGCAGCTTCGATTATGATTGATGAGTTAAAGGAGTGTCCCATTGTTGAAGAGTATCCAAAGCTTGCGCTTTTACGAGTGAAATCCAAAGAGGGAAAATCCATCCCAGCAAATTTCTTTCGAGGAATGACTAAGCTTCAGGCTTTATGTTTGCAAAACTCATGCATTCCAACTGCCTCACCTCTGTTTCCACCCTCGAAAAACCTTCGAACATTGCGCTTAGAACATTGTCAGGTTGGAGATGCATCCACTATTGGTAAAGAACTTCGGACACTAGAAATTCTAAGTTTTGCTTACTCAGACATCACTGAAGTACCAAATGAACTTGGGGAGTTAGGCTCCCTGAGATTATTGGACTTGACTAGATGTGATGGGCTTTACAGATTTTCTTCTAATGTCTTGCGAAGGCTATCTCGATTAGAAGAACTTTACCTTTGGATGCACAATTTCCCTTGGATGCAAAACAATGACTTTCTCATTGAGTTAAAAGGTATATGCCCTCGGTTGAAGGTTATTGAGATTAAAGTAAGGAAGGTTGAGCCATTCCTCAAGGAATTGATCTTTGAAAACGTGCCGAGATTTTGGGTCTTTGTATTAGTTTATTCCCTTAAGCATATCAGGAAATTCTTTGAAAAGGTCCAGTACCTTACGCTAATTATGCCGAACACGGATACATGGAGTCAAATATATTACACTTAAGCGCTGTGGATTACAGCTCTGTTAAGTGCAGTATGACACTCAAGCATTTGGTTAACAGATGTGAAATTCTCATAATTGAAAAAGTGCAAAATTTGAAAAATATTGTTTGCAGTTTAGAACAAGGTACTGGACTTTCATGTTTGAAGGATCTAAAGATAAGCCAATGTTCCAATCTTGAATACCTCATAGATGATGGTGAAGTCCATCAACCAATGATTGCTTACTCAAATTTAGCGAAGTTGGAGTTGATAGAGCTCCCAAGACTGATATGCTTCAACAAAGCCAATGATTTGAACAAGTCTCATCAGTCAATGCCTCACGTAAGTTGATTATTTTCTGTTATAATTATTTTCAGACAATCTCACGATTGAAACTTTTTTTAAAAAAATTGTAAATTGCCAAATTGATATACATACTAAATTAATTACTATTTATCAACTTATGTTTGTATATACGTCCATCTAAATTTGAGATTTCTATATGAAAGATATTGTCGCATAATCTTATTTCGTTTTATATAATATACTTTTTATTATTACCAAAACATTTTCCTTTTTTACGCTTTTAAATATGAAATTTAAGGGGATCCAAGGGAATAAACTAATATAATTTAGAACTCCAGTCACTATTAGTTGTTTGTTTAATGTTACTTGTGAACAATCTGTCAAGACAAAATTATTGTTTTTTTTTATACTGGTTCATTTGGTGTATTGCAGATAGAAGTCATTTGTTTCATATTTTTAATAGTTTAGGATCCTTTAGATGTTATTTTGTCTTGTCCATATCTTTTGTGTACTTTCCTTGCTCCTCTCCTTGTACGAAGTGTGTTGTGCCTGATTGTTTTCAATTGTCAGAAAAAGGTTTTCAACATAAGATTCTACATGCATATTTTTATCTTTTTTTTTTCCAATAATTTATTGAGAAGCTCGAAACTATAAAAGGATAGCGGAGCACAAACAATACAAGGACAATAAGTAACCACCTGCACACAAGCTAGCATCCCTGTAAATATTTTGCGAACCAATTACATTATAATACAAATTGATGCCACCACAACTATCAGAAACCCAAGCATATAATATCATTGCACATTTCATGCGTAGCAACCAGCACCAATGAAATCAAAAGCAATAGACATCGTCATCACCCATCAAGGACCGAGAAGGCCTTGCAAGTATGACAAAACTCATTTTTATTTAAACTATCAATATTTTGAATAATTTTACAAGATTTTGTTCCCCTTTAAGTGGCACTTTGGCTTCAACTTGCTAACAGATCATAAATATTTGGTTTACATTTTATTAGAGCTAACTGTAGGTTTAATGAATGTGTAACATATTTATAATCTTTTTGAATGCAGCAGTTTCCACGATTAGAGACAATATTGCTAGAGAAATGCAATTCTTTGAGGATGGTATTTGACTTGCAAGAATTTCAAAATTTGAGAACCCTAACAATCTCAAATTGTAACTCTTTAACTCATATATTTAATTATGAGATTAGTGAAACAACCCTACAGATTGAGAAATTAGAGATTATATCGTGCAAACTAATGACAAATCTAGTGGGTGGCAGCATAGATTACAAAGAGGAGGAATCTAACGGCAAAGCGAATGCAAAAACTATAATCTTTGAAAGAATACATTCTTTGTCACTTTTTGACCTCCCAAAGCTGGAGAGTATCTGTGCAGACTGTAATGACCTAGAATGCCCATCCTTGAGAAATTTGTTAATTGATCGTTGTCCAGTGCTAAAGACACATTTGTCTCAAAATCAAATGCTTGTGGCAATACAAGAAAATATAGGTGTCACATCTTATTCAAACAATCATCACACTCATCAATCAAGGTCTTTCAATCGGCTCCTTGGATGCACACCATTGTTATCCAAATTTTCTCATCAAGCGACCACAAACAAGACAAGTAATAAGGTATCAATTTCTTACCATTATACTATATACATTTTCTTGGGTAGCGTGTTATATATGCAGCTTCTCTCTGTTGTTTTAATTTGAATTTCAAATAAATTCGACGTAAGAAATACATGGCACAAAATTAACTTTTAAAGAGCATGCATAGTTAAAAAGGAAGCAATTAATGAATCAAATTAATAATTTAATGTACTTCTAATTTCCAATTTACTACAATTGATAATTTACTATATTATTCTCCTTAATACTAGAAAGTTGATCCGATGTTATTAATAATCTTGTCCATTTGCAGAAAACAATGGTATCACAGGAACAAATATCTTCCATTTTCAGGATGAAGAGTATTATAGGAATATTCCATATGCCTATCCTAGAAGATATTTGTGTAAGAGATTGTGATGTGCTGGATCTATTGTTTTTGCTCAAGGAAAATTACAATCCCTCCTACCTCAAAACCATTAAAATTGAAGACTGTGAAAAGTTAGAGTTCATTATGGCTAAAAGAGAAAAAGCGGAGATGATGAACTATTTTGCTGAACTACAGACTCTTGACTTGCAGAACCTACCAAATTTTGAGAGGTTTTTCTATTTTGCAACCGATACATCCTTGGATGAACATGATGACATGGTAGGTAACTGAATTATTTGTCACTGATATAATTTTTAATTTCTTTTTTCTTTTGTGAGTTTTATTATTCATTTTTTGTGAGTTAATTTCTTTTTTTATTCACAACTATAGATTAAAAGTTGACTATTTGGGTGTGTTTGATTTGAGGATAAAATTGAGGATATAAGCTGCATAAATAAGGGTAAAAAGCCAATTCATGTAACCCCGATTTTTACTCCTTGATAAAACACACCCTAAATTGATAAAAAGTTATATAAAAAAATATTAATTCACTAGATATTTTTATAATAATTGGTGCTTTTTTTATGGGAAATTATGGTATACATGGAGATTCAATGTATCAATTAAAGCTAAAGAAATCTTAAACAATTATTACTTTCTTATTTTAATCACATGATGAATGAATGTATACAAAAAAGGGAATAAGTTGATAGTTAAATAACCAAATATTACATCTGGAAAATGATTATTTAAATATTGCAGGGCGCATGTGATGGGGATCAAAGACACCTAAGACTTGACCCACTTATAGATGTGTTCTTATTTCCAAACTTAAGATCTTTACTCATAAAAGGCTGCAACAAAATCTGCATCTTGTTCTCTCCGTCATCTTTGAGAAGTCTTGAGTGTCTTGAGGAGCTATACTTACAAGATTGCAAAAATGTAGAAGAAATCGTGTCTCAAGAAGAAATAGTAGCAATTGCAAATATGATAATTTGTCCTAAATTGCAGCATATACTTTTTCAAGACCTTTCCAATCTCAAGGCTTTTAGCCAAGGTTGCCATGATTTTGATTTCCCATCATTGCAAAAGGTGGAAATAAAATGTTGCTCCAATATGAAAATGTTTTCAGGAGGTTCTTTGAATGCACCTAAGCTTGAGATTTTTGAGTTGGAGATAGGACCACATAAGAAAGACTTATATGTTACTATAAAAGGACTTAAAGTCTCTGTAAGTGTCATCTTAAATGCCCAAACTACATATGAATTTAATTTATGTGCTATTACAATTTCATATTTAGAGCTTAATTTGATTTGCTCCCATTGTTTTACATATAATATTTATAATCATATAATGATATGTTCATGTATAATTTCATTGAGTTTGAGAATTCATTAATGATTCAATTGCATTCAACTACATTTGTACAATTAAGATATTCTTAATAATTCAATGTTTATATCTAAATTACTAATTTTCAAATAAAGAAAAATAGTTTGACAAGATAGACTAATGACCATTTTGCAGGTGGCATCACAAGGATCAAAGAAGCTAACTATACTTCAAAAACTCAAAATAGGTGTCAAAGAGTTTCACGGGCTATTGATGATTGTTCCATCCGAAGAGACACACATGCTTCAAGATGTGAGGGAACTCATTGTAGCAAAATGTAATTCACTGGTGGAGGTGTTCGAATCTAAAGGAGGAGTGGATGTGAAAGAAGGGGACGTGATCACTTACGAGCTGCAACGCATGGAATTGAAAGAGTTACCACAACTTAGGCACATTTGGGGACCCAATATTACGAGGCTCGTAAGCTTTAAGAAGCTAGAATCAATTATTATTGGAAGTTGCCATAGTTTAAAGAGTTTGATGTCCCATTCCATGGCTGAAAGGCTTGTGCAACTCAAAGTATTAAGGATTGAAGATTGCAAGATGATGGAAGGAATAGTTATAAAGGAATATGAGAATAGGGACAGAGGCATTAAAGTTGAGACAATATTTCCCAAATTGAAGAAGTTGGATCTTACCAATTTGCCCGAACTGGAATGTTTTTGTATAGGAGATAATAATTATGATTTTCCATTCTGCAATGCAGAGGACAGAGAGATTGAGGAAATGAATTTCAAGGAATGTCCCAAGCTTTCTAGTCTTGCTCCCTTCATTGAGATACACATGCTTCAACATGTGATGGAACTCAGGATAGACGAGTGTGATTCACTAGCTGAGGTTTTTGCATTAGAAGGAGGAATGGATGCAAAGAAAGGAAATGTAACTGCAGATTACGAGATGGAAGTCATTTGGGGACCCGATATCATGAGGGTCGATAGATTTAACAAGCTGGCATCAATTTTCATCGAAAAATGTCATAGTTTGAAGAATCTGCTATCTCATTCCATGGCTAGAAGCCTTGTTCAGCTTGAAGAATTAACTGTTAGAAATTGTGAGATAATGGAGGAGATAGTTACAATGGGAGATGAGAATATGGATGATGGAGGCAGTAAGGTCGAGATTTTATTTCCCAAATTGGAGACATTGGTTCTTTTTGAATTGCCGAAGCTGGAATGCGTGTGTTCAAGATATTATGGGTATGATATCCCATTATGCGATGAAGAGGAAGAGGACAAGGAAATCAATAACAAGCAACAGCTTCAGATCTCACTTCCACAGTTACAGGAATTGTTCTTGTTTAATGTGCCTAGGCTCAAGTGTTTTTGTGGAGGAGCATATGACTATGAGCTTATGCTCTCATCATCTGATTGTGTTGAAGACCGCACACAAGTCGCAACCTTTCCCAATGGAAATGTAACTGTAACCACACCAAACTTGTTTCAAGTAGAATATGATTGGCATCGGGTGCGCACAATGGGAGACATTAATTTGGCAATACACTATATTCAAAATTCAGAGAAATACAAGGTACGCATATGAGATAGTTAATGAGTAAATGGAATTAATTAGTTCATCAACTAGTTGTTACCTCCGTGTGAGTTCATAGATTTATTTTGCATTCCTTTTTATTTTTTGACATTTTATTACTTCTTATTATTTTTCATTATTACGTTAGCTTTTTTCTTTAAAACAATGCATATTTTATTTTGTTTTTGTCTCAAAATATGTTATTCTGTTTATTATAAAACTAAAATTTACATCAAAATATTTCATGATTTCTTAATACCATTAAATAGTTTGTTAAGGAGAATTGAAAAGTTGTAAAATTGTGTATAGGATTCAAAAAAATTTATGTAAGACTTTGGGTATTTAATAGTACAAACTAAAACATTTTTAAAATGATTTAATTTGTATGTATTGAATGTGTAAAATATATATATATTTTATTATCATTCAATCGAATTCTTCTATTTGCATGACCTTTGGAAGTAGTGGGAAAGAGAATTAATCATATTTGATGATGTGGCAGGATAAAATCGGATGAAAATGTAAAATATTTTTGGGTAAACAACACTAAACACCTTTGAGATTTGGAGTTATTGTACTCCACTCCATTCTTCTACAAATATGACACTCCATCTTACTTCTATTATTAAACTAATTTTTTTCCTAATTCATTAAACTCATCTTTTCCTTAATACATATAATAAAAATATATGATAAATCTAAAAATTTACTATTTGATGAAATACTATAGTTTTAAATTTTAAAAACATAACAATTTCAAAGTTTGAAAAATAAAATTATATTTAAATTTTTTTCAAAGTATACAGATTAATTTAACAATAATATTGAGTAAAATTTATAATTAAATAAATATTATTTTATACAATAAGTTAATATTTGATAATTTTATATGTTAATAATTTTATATCAGGGGTGTTTAGTGACCACATCAAAGTTCAAAAAATAAAATCATATTTTTAACTTTTTCTTTCAAAGTATATAATATTACTTGAGTAATATTGAGTATGATTTATAAGTAAATAAATATTATTTTACACCATAAGTTAATGTGTTAATATCAAATAAAATGTTACTTTTAACAAATTTTATTTGCAATATTAAGAGTTCTAATATTTCCAACCTAAAATTGCATTAGTAATCTCTCAACCGAAATAAGAAATGAACTTCTAGAATTAATAGCTTTTTCAAACATAAATCACACAAATAAATTTTAATTTTACTAAAAGTGCTAAATAATGTTGAGAGTATTGTTAGAAGAGTAAGCTTGTTATTTTATTAAAACATGTATGCTAATCAAAATATTGATAACTTTAACTATTAAATAAATATAAGCTAAAATTTTGATATTAAATATTAACCAATTGTATAAAATACAATATTCATTTAATTATAAATCTTACTAATATTATTATTATTAAATTAGTCTTATATACTTTGAAATAAGAAGTTAAAAATATGATTTTATTTTTTAAACTCCAAAATTAAGTTTTTAAAATTTGAAGTTGTAGAATTTCATTAAATAATAAATTTTTAGATTTATTTTATAATTTCATTATATATATTAAGGAAAAAATGAGTTTAATGAATATAAAATTTTTTTAATAAGAAATGAGATGAAATTTCATATTTATAAAAGAATAAGGTAGAAATAACTTCAAACTTTGAGGATGTTTAGCATTATTTACTCAAAAATTTTATACTAACAATATATTAAAATTAACTCTTTTTTAAAAAGAGAGTTTTTCAAAACATTTAAACAATCAAACTGAAATATTATACTCTTTTAAAAATCAACTCAAGTTTCCTGGTGATACAACAAACGAAACATCTCTTAATTCAATCATTATGATAAACAAAAAGTGTAATTTAGCACAATATCTGTAAAAGCAAAAACACCATAAACTTTTAAAAACTATCTTGTGTTTGTCTGTGATGCAACAAACTAATCATCTACCATAAACAAATTAATTATAACTTCTAAAAATATAATTTCACCATGTGAATTCTGGGAAAACATAAACTTATCTATAAACTTGAAAAATGATAAAGTTGACAATTAATGTGTCATTGAATAAAATTAATATACTAAACGAAAAAGTAAAGTAATTAATGATAAAGAAATTATTAATCAATATAGAATATTGCTATAGGTAAATATAAAGGTAATAATTTTAGCAATGGCTTGCATCTCAATGCCAAATTACAATTCCAGCAAATAATTGTTTATGGCTTCAGATTAATTTTTAAGAAATAATATTTGATTTTTATACACTATTAGTGTACAAAAAATTACATAAATATAAAAGTCTTTCAAATAAAAGCATTTCATTTAATGGTACACTATACCATCAACCTCTAAACAATATATAGTGAATTTTTTTGTAAAAACAACATACGTTTTATTGAAAAATTATGCCTATTTTTTTAATAATATTATCTGATTTTATATTTTTATAAACCCAAGTAAGCTAATCTAAATTTTATTAAAATTACTTTTAATTAATTATTCTTCATTTTTATATTATATTATATATGTATAGGGAATGACCAAGTGAGAGTAGTAATTTATTATGAGAGTGAGGGAAATGAATTTAGGACGTATAATTATACATGAATGGTCATGATTAAAAGTTATTAATGATAATTAATGATCACGTAATCACTTAAAAATATCATGTAATTTTATATTTTAATTTTAATTATTCATGTAAGATCTAATAATTCATATTTGCTTTTAATTTTAATTAAGAGGTGACAAGTGGTGACTATATATATATATAGGGAAATATATTATGTGAAGGTTAGCAAGTTACATATTTTTATTCAGGCCAAAAATATAATCCTTTTAGATTAAAAAAAATTATGATTTTGGATAGTTTTGAAATTTTATTTCATTGTTATTTATTACTAGTTTGACTTCTTTTATTACCCAATTAATATTATCTCTTTTTTATGATATTTTTATAATTAATATATGATTAATCATATATTAAGAAATTTAAATTATACTATTATTAAAAAATAAATATTAACATAGAATATGATATATTTGAAACCAAACGTAGATTATTATATATTGATTAATTCAATAATAATTGTACAGAAACTTATATTTTTATCAATCACTCCTGATCGTAATTACCGTAATAATGCATCAATTGATTGTTTTTAGTTTTTAATTTTTTTTTGTCAGTTTCTATTTTTTAATGTCGTGTATCGATCTTCCAAATTTTTTATTCATTATAACAGTAACTTTTTGATAATTATCCATTAAATTATACGTAAAGCATCGTTTATTTGAGTAAAGATGTAATTGTTTGCAAAAATTATTTCATTAAACTAATATTAATTTTTCAAAAAAATTAAACATTTTTATCTAATATATAATTATAAAGGTGCGTTTGTTTGTGATTATTTTGATAAATAATAACTTTTTCATCCAAAAAAAATCACTTTTCATATCTTTAGATAATTTTTAAAAAGTAATCAAAATTAAAAAAAATTAATTTTTAACTCTTTTTAATTATATATAAAATTTAATTTTCATAATCACTTTTTTTACTGAATCACTTATATAATATTTTAGATAGAGGGCATACATGTTGATGTTGATGATGTGCACGTGCAGGTGGAGTTGCAAAAACTAGAGACGTTTCGATGTATTGAGCAACACCTACTGGCCTACATCACAAGGGTACCATGGCTTGAACTTGAGAGCTGTCACAAGCTATTGAGTTGTGTCCCATCCAATGTGATGCACTTGTTCCAGCATGTGAGAGAACTCAAACTACAACAATGTGGGTGCCTTGAAGAGATATTCGAACCAAATGACTATGAAGGGATGGAATTGATGCGGTTGAAATTGCATTCACTGCCGAAACTAAAGCACATTTGGGGAAATCCTGGCTCAATGTCTGGCTTTCAAAATTTGAAAGAACTAACCATCAGCGAATGCCATGATTTGAAGTTTGTGTTTCCTGATGCTTCTGTAGCCAAAAGCCTTCCAATACTGTTTGAACTTAAAGTGAGCAAATGCAACAAGATGGAGGAGATCATCCCAGACAACACTACTAATGATTACATGCCAAAAGGCGCCAAGATCATATTCCCATATTTGTCGACAATCTATCTTTCAACGCTACCCAAGCTTAATTGTTTCTGCTCAAGCTCTTTCCATTTTGAGCTGCCACGGTGTGGATTAATAATTATTCAAGGGTGCCCTGAGATGGAGACTTTCTGTTCTAGAACCCTATACATACCACAACTAGGGAAATTCTTTGTGGGAGGTAAAGATTTTGATAAAGAGGAAGATGTGAATGAGGCTATACAAGAGAGTCGATGACATTAATTGTTACGGAGCAGAGGTAGCTAGTGAGACTTTCTTTTTTTCCTCTTTGAATTTTAGCATTGCACACTCATCGCTAATATATACTTGCCTATCATTAATTCTCTTAAATTCCCAGTGCTCTTTGTTTATCCTTTTCTTTTAATGTCATATTGGTAGTAATTGATCATCATAATAATTTTTACCCTTTCTTGTTGGCATGCTCAAACTTCAGGTTGAATCAATTTCTTTCGTCAAGGGCCGATTGTGTTGTCTTTATTTTACAAGCATTACATGAAAAATTTCCTACTTTTTGTTATTGGGCATGCATGTTGTCTCAGCCACATTGTTCCATCCAAAAGTTAATTAGCAAGTGCTCATTATTTGAGAGAATTGAATTAAGTGGTAGCGATCAATAGTTATTTGAGGCTTTTGATACCAGCTTTTCATGGAGGAAATTTTTATAGCACCAAAGTGTGTGTGTGTTCTTTTCTCCCAGATTAGATAAGTGAGAAAGATCATTGGCCTGAGCTTTGTTGAAAGAGCATGGAGACACCAAAGTCCTTGAGCCATTTGATGTTTTAATGCCAATTACAAAACTGCATTTGACAGATTTTTTGTTTCTTTCTTTCAAATCAGTTATTCTTGAAGTGAGCAAATGCAACAAGATGGAAGAGATCATCCCAGACAACAATACTAATGATTCCATACCAAAAGGGGCCAAGATCATATTCCCTAATTCGGGTAGAATCGACCTTTTAACGCTACCCAAGCTTAATTGTTTCTGCCCAAGCTCTTTCCATTTTGAGCTGTCATCGTCTGAATATATAACTGTTGGAGGATGCCTTAATATGAAGACCTTCTGTTCTGGAACCCTGTACACACCAAGACTACAGAGATTCTCCATGGAAGGTACATAATTAGATAGAGAGGAAGATGTGAATGAGGCGATACAAGAGATACAACCACATTAATTATTACGAAGCAGAGGTAAGTAATCTAATGAATGAGCCTTTTTCTTCTTTGAATTTGAGCATTTACACTCATCACTAACATATTCGTTTTCATTAATTCTCTTAAATTCACAATGTTATTTGTTTATCCTTTTTATTGAATGTCATATTTGTAGTAATTGATCATCACAATAATTTTTACCCCTTCTTGTTGGCAAGCTCAAACTTTTTAATTGAATCAATTTCTTCGTCAATGGTTGATTGTATTGTCTCTGCTTTATGAGCATTACATGATACATTTCCTATTTCTTGTTATTGGGCGTGCATGTTGTCTCAGCCACATTGTTCCATCCAAAAGTTAATTAGCAAGTGCTCATTATTTTTTAGATGAACCAATTAAGCAATAGTGATCAATAGTTTTTCTTTGAAATTTTGAGCAGGGAAACTAGTCTGTAGTTGAAAGGTTATTTGAGGCTTTTGATAGAAGCATTTCATGGCGGAAATTTGTATAGCACCAAAGTAAGTGTGTATGTGTGCGTGTGTGTCTCTTGGTTTTTTTTTTCCCCAGATCGGATAAGTGGGAAAGGTCATTGGTCTAATACTCTAAATGCCAAAAAGTTCCCAGCATTGTTGAAAGGCACCAGAGCATGGAGGCAATAATACAAACCAGAGAGTAACCAATCGGTATGCTTGAGCTATTTAGTATATGACACTGTGTTTTTGGATTAAATGGTTCTCTGAGCCATTTGATGCTTTAATGGCAATTACAAAAGGACATTTGATTGATTATTTTTTCTTATAACTCAATTATTGTTTAGCTTATATCTAAAGCTATAAAATTGAATTTTATCATTGACAACTAAAAGTTTGTGTGGTGGTGGTGGTGAAGTCTAAGATTGAAGTTTGTTCATAGGCTTATTTTTAGCTCATGATAATCAAGATACTTGAAATTAAAAATTATTCCTCTATTTAACATTTTTGCTAGTTTACTTGAAGCTAAAAAAAATATCAGCTAACTCAAATTGAGTGTAACAATAAACTGGTGATGTGATAGTTGTATATATATCTACTTCGTCTCAAACGTTCTTGTGGCTAAGCGTGTGATGAATTTGATATCTATGATACAGTGATATAGTGTCATTACAGTATTCCCAACGTTACAATAGATATTGAACATGAGAAGCTTGCTAAGCTTAATGGTTTCTGTCCAAGCTCTTTTTTATTTTGAGCTAACACTGTGTCATTTTACACCCATTCATGCTAGCCAGTTTCATTAATTCTTCCTTTATTTCTTTCCTGTATTACTTATGTTTCTTCTCTTCTCGTTGCTGAAATTTGTGCTCTTTCTTCCACATCCTATCATGCCATTAGTTAAGGACTTTTCGGCTAATTTCATGAAATCTTTGTGATTCTTCTTCTTTTATGGCGGTGTTGAAAGTTGATATCTTATTCTTCTATTTGTACTTCTTCTTGAATGAATTTTTTCTATCATCACAAAAAGGAGAAAACTTATCTATCTTTATGGAAGGTTTGGAAAACAAGTGTGTCTCTCATTTTCTTAACTTTTAAAACCTTAGCTGCATGATGCAACACTTAGAAGGTAGAGTTAAGTACGCACAACACACGTTACATGAATTAAGGGTATCTTTTCAATTTTATGAAGTAGAACTAAAATACAAGTATAATATATTTAGCATCAATATGTCATTTAAGTGGAAGATATCTATTTGATATTAACTAATTGAAGTTTATGAAGATTCTTTTGTGGTGTTTCAAATTTTCAATTGATGTAGTCAACTAAACTATCAATCCTAGAGCATGGCTTTTTTGTTGGCATTTGTACTTCAGGCCCTTTTAGTTTGGTTGGGATTAAGGAAATGAAAAGAAGTGCAACAAAAAGAAATTGTGTTCTTGACAAGCAGCAAGTCAATGTAGTTGACCTTATTTGTGCTTATTGAATGAACATAAAGTGATAAATTTAATGGTTATTGTTATCGCATATACAAGCAGCCTCTTCGACATTCTTTCATTCAAAGTTTACACTTCTCTGGTTTTTTGTGAGGGAATCAATTAAGTTCTTTTAAAGTCAATAATGATCAAATAAGGGTACCTGATTCTCTTTCTAGTTTCTATCACAAAGAGGTTGGTTTGAGGGTAGTGATAGATTTTTATGGAGGAAATTTATAGTGACAAAATGTTTGGTTTGCTTTGGTTCTCCATATCAACTAAGTCAGAAAGAGCTAAAGTGTCAATACATCAATGCTAAGCATCCTCAAATGCATCAGGAACATAATACTAAAAAGGCTATGAAGATGTGGAAATGTACCATAAAATGGAGGCTGTAGCTCAAGCCAGAGAAGATTCAATAGGTATGAATCAAAAGAATTTTCTTTATCTCTTTTAAAAAGATTTATTAGAGTTCAATGTTGATAAGTATGAAGTATGAACAATGGTTTTTGTATATATAATCTGCTCCACAACCAATCCATAAAGAGAAAATTGCAACAAGATTAATATATATATATATATATATATATATATATATATATATATATATATATATAATGTAAACTGATATTGCATCTGGTCATCCCAAAAAGTTCCCTTTTTTTTTCCTCCAAAGGCATGGTTGTCATGAGTCATGAAATAACCAAACTAAATACGATGATGATCTTTGGCCTTTTTATTCTTAGCTTTGGGAAGCACTTTTTTAAACCGTATTAAAGATAAATGAGGCCATAATACTTGCCATGCTTGTAATGTGTACACAATACCACGTGTCTGCCTCTCGCTTCACACAAGTATATGCCACTTCGCAGCTTGAACCCATGATCAATTAAATCTTGGATTCTTAGTGCAACTTACTCTTGCAATAACCATAGAGTTCAAAGTTACCTAATGGTGTCATGGTGAAATAATTTCAACTTGAAATTCAATATTCATGTGTTTTGAATTCTTGCATATGGTAATTCCAATTTCGATGCAATGTCTAGATGATTGCAGAAGATGCAATTTGAGTTTTATAAAAGAACGGAAGGGTGAAAATGAGATATCCATCTAGCCTATGAAGATTCTGGAATTGTTAGATGTTGAAGGAGTTAGTTACCGATGCATATTGAATAGAGCTCGGATTGTGGATTTACTTCCTTACCTCATAACATAATCACACCCTTCTCTACCTTCCCTCCCTCTTGTTGACTCATTTCACTTTTATTTGTACTTTTCTTTATTTTCTCGACATATGATGTAGCTATAAATACATGTGTCAAGGAATGAAATGTTCAAGATGTAAAATTATTTCCTAGCACATTTGGTTTCTCTTTATTTTCTAAGATTTTACATTTTGAAGAATGCAGAGTAATTTTTGTGCCTTTCAAAAACTATCTTCATTGAAAACATTTTTCTTAAAAGAGTAACCAAGCATATTTCTTGTTATGGGCCTTATTTTCTAGGCCTGATAAGAACAGTAGATTGGGCCTAATCATCAAGGCCTATTTCGAGTCCCCTTCTATTAATACTACGACCGAACTTGGTGGGGTACGTATTCAATTGTAAAAACTAAACACCTAAGAGTGATACTTACTTGGGTGTCCTAGTCCTTGCAAGTACTCCACCCTTTACCGTCCACACCTCGACGATTGAAGATGGCCATCTCGAAAGTCAAAGATCCCGAAGCTCTCTACAATCATCTCGTCTTTGCAATTCTCTAATTCCTCTAACTCCATTGCTTCTTGAGGACCCTGGCTTCTCTTCATTCTTCCCTATGTGAGACCCTTCCCCCTAGCAAACGCCATGGGTTGAATTGTTTTCATTCCTATTGTTACATATCCTCCTTCATCTTCGCTATGTGTTTCAACTCTATTGTTGTTTGCTCTGTGTTTGCTCTTTCCTACAATCGTTGAATGTCATTGATAGTTCAGTCTATGCCCTTATGTTTCTCCCATTTTCCTTAGCATTTTTCCTAATGTTTTTGCTTCTCATGTACCATCAATAATGGCTTCAACATCCATCTTTCCTTTTTGTGAGATTTGTGTATATATAAAAAAAGAGGAAACCACCATAACACTTTATAATACTTTTACTGCTTGTTTACTCTTAGTTTACTTCTTCTTTTTTTTTTTTTTCAGTTTTCTGTGATGTGATTTTGTGGTTTCCCTTTGTAAGATATGGGAAAGAAAGACCTTATTTTTGCTGATTGACACCAATCGTTACTCTTGGGTTGAGCGAAAAATCCTTGGAACCCCATTGATGATTGGCCAGGACTATCTTCGATCTCTTCAAAAGAAATATCTTCCTTTCAAGGAAATTAGGGTCACCAACTATGTTTTTGAAATTTCAAATTCCAAAGAAAGAATTTGCTTTGAGAAAGACACCAAGGACAAACAACACTTTTGGATGTATGACGTATTATCTGTAAGGCTAAACCTAAGACTTCCTTTTTCAGAGTTCCAAATATCCGTTTTGAACCACTTCTTCTTAGCCCCTTCGCAACTCACCCCAATTGGGCATTGATTTTAGGCTTTGAGTCTATGTGTAACTTTTTCCGCATTCCGATCTCCTTGCTAGTCTTCTTGTATTTATTCATTCACACCCATCCTTGTGGAAAAGGCTCTCACTTGGGCATAATCTCACTTCGAGCCCACAAAGGGCGGAAGATTTTCAATCTTTTCAAAGAATAATAGCATAACTTTAAGCATATAGTATTTCAAAATCTACGGGATTCTAAGAACAAACCCCTTTTTCCTCACTTCCGAGGGGGTTCCGAGGTTCCCATGTTTCTGGAACAAATATCTCAAGGTTCCTGATTTTGATGAGAATAAGCTTTTGAATTGCAAGTGAACCATTGCTGATTTCTTCTTACAGTTCAAGAAAGGCAACGTCAACTTGAAGAAGCGATGTGAAGGGGCAAAGCCAACTTTTCATGCAAAAAGTTGGGTAATAACGTCTTTTTGCTTAAGGTTTGAATTAATTGAATTGGAAAATCCAATGCGCTATAGGCTACGTGGCAGGAAGTGAATGGGATGAAATGACGATTGATAAAACAAAGGAATCTCAAATCACGAGGATTAAGTGGAAATGCGCGAAATCATCAGCTTAGAACTCATGATAATATCGCTAGTCCCAACCTAGGGGTAGTGTTATGGGTCATATTTTTTGGGCCTCATAAGAACAACAAATTCGGCCTAATCACAAAGGTCCATTTCATTTGATAAGGTGGTGCAAAGCCCTTGGGGTTTTCGAGTCCCTTTTATAAATACTACAATGGAACTCAATGAGAGGTGTGTATTCAATCCTAAAAGCTAAACACCTAAGAGTGATACTTATTTGGGCTTCAGTGTCCTTGCAGGTACTCTACCCTTTGTCATCCGCACCTCAAAGATCAAAGATTACCATCTTGGAAGTCAGAGATCCCAAAGATCTTTGCGATCATCTCGTCTTTACAATCCTCTAATTCCAGATCTGGGTCAAGTAACCTCCTTCCTTATCACAGCGATCGAACATTTCTAAGTATTTTTTTTGTTCATTTTGACTGAAAATAAAAATGGGCAAACCAAATACACCTTAAGTATTTCTCTCATTTATTTAAGATTCAAATTGTTGCTTGTCACATCAATGAATCTAATCCCATGTGTTAGACTCAATGTTTGATAATAAATATAAATTATTTTAAGATGTAAATTATTTATCTAGTTTGAGGAGTTTCTCTTTGGAATCTTTCTCGTATTACTCCTTACTAGTTTTGTAAATGTAATTTTTGTTTTCGCACAGGTATCTTTATTGAAAGTAATGTAGTTTACAACACACTTGAGTGGTAACTAATTTGATATCAATTTTTGTCTTAAATTTTTTTTTTTGTATTAATTTAGTCCAAATATTTTTTTATTTTGACCTCAATATAGTTACTTTGTTAAATTTGAACATTAAAAAAATTATTAAAGTAACATCGAAATAAAAAATTTTAAGACTGAATTGATGTCAAAATTAAAAGGGTCATGACTAAATTAATATAAAAATTTATTACAATCAAATTGATAGATGTCAAAATTAAAAATATTTAGACTAGATTAATTTATAACTTTTTATTAAAACTGAATTCACATGAAATTGAAAATTTAGGATCAAAAGTATTATTTTCTCTTTTTAGATTTTGTTAATGAGTATCATAAAAGGCAAGTGTTAAGTAGTTTAAGGTTAAAATTTTACGATCAATTGGCAGCTAGTTTAAGGTGAAAACCATAAGACCTAACACAGTTGGTAATTAGTAAGGGATTCCTGGCAGTGTGTATGGAGAAAGTTTCATGATCAGAGACAAAATCCACATATGTGAGCTCTACGTACGCTTCGAGGGGATTAGTCATTATTTTCGACGGTGGATACCTTTGGTTCATAAAAAAAAAAAAATTATGATCAATTCAATCAAGGTATTGAAGACTTGCACATTTGATATTTAGAATTACTTTTTTCCCGTAATTTCTTAACAATCATTGAGTGTTTGCAAAAATGCTATTAGAAAAATAAATCATATAACGATATAGCTATGCATGAATAGAATGCCGATCAATGGCCAAGACATTATTTTATTGGTGTATTATTGGTGTAAAAACTAAAATGCAATGCAGGCCACGGTGGTGAATGAAATGGGCCAAGGCACAACAAGATTATTAAAAAGATGTTTTAAAAAAAAAGAAAAAAGAACACATTAAGGAATCATGGTTAATTTGCTTGAGACTTGGAGCTGGTTGCTCTTGCTGAAGGAGGAGGGCGGAACACCGAACATGCAACATAAGACCCGGAGCACGTGTTGCTTTCCCTGTAATCAACTAGATATGATGAATTCTAAAGTCACATTCTCCCTTCCATTTCTTTCACTGATTCACACTACATACAGTGTAATGTTATCTGCATAATCTTTTTTCCATAAAAGAAATGAGCATAGACTGCTCCAGTGGCTGCTCTAGATATTTGTAACAAAAATAATTAAAAAAAATAGTTCAAATGATTCCATTTATTCAAAACCAGATACAATCTTAGTAGCACTTTACACATAACTAGTAGACAGACTGTGTAATTTGTAACCAACATTTCCATCAGACATCATATATCGCTTGTCCTTAAGATTTATGTAAATCCTGGTTCAAACATATATAGGAAAAGGAAAAGCACATAGACATATAGATGTTGTTTGTTATTTAAAATGGGGCGGGCTAAGATGCTTGTATCAGATTTTGTTATACCCTTCATGTGGGTTTGGTCAGGGGTCCTGATTAAGGAATTTGTGTGTACAAATGTGGGGTTGAGCCATGAGCCCCTTGGTGAGATTGCGAAGATTGTGCTCAACATGGTGAGCATGTTCATCTTTGCATTGTTGGGGAAACTTACCCATGGTGGCACCTCCAATCCTATCAACATTCTAGCTAGTGCAGTTTCTGGGGATTTCGACAACTTCCTATACTACATGGGCGCCAGAGTTCCTGCTCAGGTTAGCTTTTTGGTTAACAAAATTAGAATATATAGCCACTTGCCAGAGGTCCGAATAATTCTCTCAATTATTTAATAAGAAAATATGTAGTGTTAGTCTTTATATATTGATTGGAGTTACTTTCTTAAATTTTTTTTTTCCCACTTCAATGTGTAAAAATAAAACGAGTTTAATTTATATACAACAACTAAGGGTTCTGCTTCATGGAGGTGAGGTATGGTAGCAAGGTGAGAGCATTGTAAGTGGAATTTGGGATTAATGGTTAGTTTAGCGTAACGAAATTGTTGCTATATATGGATATATGGTTCATGACTGGTTGAGATAATGGAAGGACTTTGGCTAAGGATGCCAATGTTGCTATGAATTTTTTGGTTCTATTTTTTAGTATATTTTTGTTGTTATAGTGCTCTGGTGTTTTGGCTATGAATATTCCACTAAAGGGTGCTTTTGATCTAAATATTTCAAAAAGGTGGTTTTGGATTATGAGCTGGATGGGTGACTGGGATATTTACGCATAGTTTATGGATAGAACAAGTTTTAGCAAGAAAGGAGAAATGATGAAGAGGAGAATGGTGGGCTTTTGAGGGATTGGGGATTAGAAAGATAAAGAATTTAGAGAGAGATTATCAAGTAGTGATCGACCCTTTTGTTTGTGCGTATATATAACAACACTACATTCGGATGTTTTCATGAATGATGCCGAATGAAATTAATATGAATGGATTAGAAAGGGAATAGGAAAAGGAAATCATGAAACAAATGTACCTTCCTTCTTGTTAAAGAGTAATAAGTGAACAAAATAGAATTTTATTAATCTTGTTGGAAAGTTATTTGGTAAGTGAACAGAATGATACATTAGTGTTATTTATACATTATAATTGTCAGTTCTATTTTCCCTCTTAAATCTTATGGGATTTTAACATTTTGTTGGGATGTTTTTCGTTGACCAAACAAATCGGAGTTAGTATGAAGGGATTAAAAAAGAAGGAAATAAGGAGAATAAAGTTATTTTCTTAGTTGTTTGGAAGGTAAATGAAAATTTATTAATCATATATAAAAGTTATAGGAAAAAAAAGACAAAAACATTTACCCAAATTTTACAAAGTTACTTTTATCATAATCCTTAACGTGTGCACTCTAGAACCCAAACAAACGATATGAAAAATGAATACCAAAATGCAAGCTAAAATTGGAAACAAACTCATAGCTAAATGAGCAATAGTATTTTGATTTACATTTTAGTGTCGACAAATTCTTATGTATTATTCGATTGAGTTGGATGCCAACGTGATGACTATTAATTTGGTCCTAACACATTTGATGTTCCTTTTAATTTTGCTTTTAAATTACTGGATTATCCTTATTTTAATATTTAATTTTCCTCTTCAACCACTTTCATTCTATCGAATGCGCATCATCTTTCTCACCAACACCACTCATCACCTTCATTGGCCACACCCCCTCCGTCTAAACCACAGACGCTTTTCCTCATCATCCTTTCCTTCACTTGAAAACTGAAAACTCCAACAGCTCCCCTCTAAAGTCATAGCACAAAACAGCTCCCCACCAAAATCCCAATTCTGCTCCCCCCAACACAAACGCTTCCTCCCAATTTGCCAACCCACCCACCCAGCCAGAAACCATGTACAACAACATGCTCGTCAACTGCTCCAACTGCCGCACCCCTCTGCAACTGCCACCTGGCGCCGCATCCATCCACTGCGCTATGTGCCACACCGTCACCCACATCGCCGACCCTTGCACCCTCACTTGCTACTCTAGAAGCCTCTTCTTCAACTCGGTTCCATAGTTTCAACCTTTGTCGCCACATCCTTCAATTCCATCTCAGAACTACAATTGCCGCCACCGAAAAGGGAGAGGGACACAAGCCTAGAACGAATAAGTGGAGGGAGACGTGCAACAACTCAATCTAGAATTCTTGTTTCTGAAGAAAAGCAATGCAACTTTTTTTGTTCTTGGTACTTCATCCTCTGAAAAAAAAAAAATAATAAAGGATCCCTTGAGAAAAAAAAATTAAATGCAGAGAGAAGGTTTGATGAAGGGGGAAAAAAGTGAAGGGATGAAAGGAAAATTGAGTATTGAAAGAAGGTTAATATGGTAATTTTAAAATTATTATTTCTAATTTAAAGAATATTACTATATTCTATATTTCTAATTTTAATCCAGAAATGAAGCTTGAGTAACAGCTTGTAATTTATGAAGTCAGCATTAGTTCTTTATTGATTAACTCAACATTTGTTTTTAATGGTAATTTATGGCTCCAATTTCTTTCTTCTCGTAAGTCAATTGTTAGACTCATCAATTTGTACGTGATCAGTAGGGAAAAACAAAAAAAGTAGATTATCGCAAGCAAAAAGAGCAATGGAGCGTTACATACCGAAATTTAATTGAGCATCAACAATGACTGTAGCAAATAAGAAATCGCAAACTAACCTCAATGATGACATGCATGTCAAATTCTTTTGTGTTGAGTCCAATGCCTTCATAGAAAGCTGTGCGTTGGCAATCATTAAGGTACATTGTGACATAAACCTGTAGGACAAATTTGAGAGGTATGTTGTAAGTATGGTTATGAAGGATAATGAACACAACCAAATGACAAAATGTAGTACAAATAAGGTCTCTTTAGCTGGTATAAATTGATTCATGACGCTTAAAAAATTCAAATGTGAATGAGATTCTGCATCATGGATATACTTATCATCGATGTATACTATTGGCAATGTTGTGTATGTAGTATTCCGTATACAGACTTTTCCAATGTAATCTCTATTATTCTCCGTATAGAAGCTTAACTTAGCACCAATTGGAAGCAGGTAATGAGGTTTCATTAATAATTTTAAAGGAAGACAAAAAAATTGCGTGCTAAAGCAAAAAATTACCGATAGACAGAAGAATCGAGCCCACAGCTTCGCCTTCCAATCGTTCAGAACTTGTGGCTGTGCTTTCATCAAGGCAGAAAAGAAGTCCCCATGTCTATTCTCATCCTGGCACCAGTTCTCAAAGTACTTGAAAATGGGATAACATTGGTCCTGGGGATTGGCCTTGAGTTGTCCGTATATGGTTATGTATCTCCAATATCCAATTTTCTCAGACAGGTATGTGGCATAGAATATACACTTTGGCTTGAAGAATTTGTATTTCCAAGCTTTTGTAAGGAAACCCAAGTCCAAAGCCAAATTGAAATCAGATAGACCCTTGTTCAGAAACCTGCATAGAATCAAAAGGTTATTTGGTCGTGCACCACCATACAAGATACAAGCAGCAAATTGAAGGCAAGGATGTGTGATGTGTCTATACCCAGCATGCCTGGCTTCGTCCCTAGACATCAAAGAGAAAATCTCAGCCACCACAGGATTTGTTTTCTGTAACATCAGCACCCCAAGCAAAATTCATTAGACCAAGAATAGAAATGCCAACAATGCATAAAGACAACCCTTGCCTGGGATAACTCTATAAGACTTGAATCAAATTCTCACAGAAATATAGGATCTACTCAAAAATTATAAACAACTTAAAAATAAGCTATTTTTAGCTTTTGAGTATAATCTTATATGAACAGCTTATACATGAAAAGTGATATTTTTAAGTTGAAGAAAATCACTTTTTGGTCTATATAATTTGAAGCGAATGCACCAATAGCAAGCTCATACCTAAGCCATCATAAACTTATCTATAGAAGAATCACATTAAACCATCCGAAAACCATTAAACTACCGAAAATCATAAGCTTATCTATTGAACAACAATTGTATGAATGAGAAATTGTCTTATTTTCTCTTCACTTGGGGGAAAAGTCTTATTTTTTTTCTTTTGGTTCAACTCTTCCCTTTGAATTAATCAAAATCATGATTTATTAATTAAGCCAAGTTCAATGTTGAATTTTATTTCTGAATAAACAAAGAGAAGAAGGGAACTCAGACCTTGAGCCTTCTCCCAAGCTCCTCGTAGAGAAGGAAGCCAGAGAACTCAGCAGTGCAAGACCTCTCAAGGAACTCCACAAAGATCTGCCTGAGAGGGCCTTCAAACTTGTCAGCAGCCTCCTTGAATTCCTTGTTCCTCACAAAGTGTGTCTGGTTGTAGTGTCAGTTTTGAACTCCTGCAGGAGTGCCTCAAACTCAGCCTGGTTCAGGTTCTTGTTGATCTGTGTTGAAGAGTGTCTTCATCTCATCAAAGTCAGTGGTGTAGAACCTTGGTGTCAAAAGGGTCTCCTTGATTGCAGTCTTTCCCTTCTTACATGGCTTTGTGGAAGAACCGAAGAAATGGTTGATGTTGTTGTTGTTGGTGCTGAAGATGCCCCAATGACCACCCCTTTTCTCAGTCCCAACCAACTCACTAGAACCACCAATCTGGTGGACCCACTCAATCAACCAACCATTATACCTCAAATACCGGAAAAGGTGTAGAGGATGAAGATGGTGAAGCACTTCACCAATGATAGCCACTAAAGCACCGCTGAGGTTACATCTTTTATTCCATTTCAATTCATGGTGTTGACATATTTGTTCTTTATTTTACATAATGGAAAATATGCTACCTGTTTTCTGTTTTATGGCTATGTTTTTTGTAGCATGATATTATAGTAGGATTATCTCGGCGATAATTCTTTGAATTTGGAGTGTCAAGATACTTTGACTTCTGTTGCAGGTTGATGTATGTTTTTAAATTTAATTGTTGAATCTAATACTACAGTATAAGTCTAGGCCAAAGTCGGTGAAAAAAAGAAATATTGAATTCGGTGAAAATAGAGAAAGATTGAAAGGACCTTCTTTATTATTATTTTTTCTTTAATTTGATCCTAGCTCTTCTAAAGAAGCATGGCATCTAGGGAAGGGCAGGATAAAAGAGGACTCTTCCGAAGATGCCACAAAGACAAGGCAGCTTGGGAAGGATATATAGTTTACATGCAGAAGATGAAGAGCAAGTATTCAAGCCCCGTCAGCAAAAGATATGCAGATTAAGGAAGAAATAGCCTGACTGGAAAAAGGTTTTATGCTTCTAGACATTCTCTTGCCTTTTTAGTACATAACTTTTATCATATCAAGCATTTATCTACTAGCACTGAAACAATACATTTGCTGCACGAAGAGTGTGTGTTAAATGATGTTTAAAAAAAGCTGTCATAATGACAGACAATTGAAGTGCTGCATATGTTCCTTTGTAATTTTGTTTGACTATGTGATCTATCATTCTTCTAAGGCTGTTTATTAAAAAAAAAATCTATTAAGGTGTAAATTAGCTTGGGTATAATATGACTTCTTGAGGGCCCTTCATATTCATTTTGTTATTTTGAGTTTCTTTTCTTGCTGAATATCTATATTATTGTTGGGAAGAAACATGATGAATAATGATAGGATATTTCTATTGCACTTGATAGGATGTTTCTACTGGAATCAGTCATCTATAGTTTATACTGGAATCGATCTTTAATTGTGTATATTATATATGAAATTTCATTTAGAGAGAAATAAATTCTAACATTCAACTGATTGCTCGCATATAGTCATTGTTATTTCTTTTTCCTTAAGTGGTTCTTTGGATAGATTCAGCTTAGTGTTGGTTACCAAGTGTTTTCTGGGTTGCATGTTTTCCCTGTATGTACTTGGTACCCAGGGTATTGGTAGCATGAGCTTAACTGTCTTTTATTCTGTTTGATTGTTTGGTATTCTTTTGAGGTGAAAAATTCAGGGACAAGTTCTTTTGTATACTTTTTTTCATATAAAGTCCATCCCAAAATTCTTCATTCTTATTTCTAAAAGGACACAAAACTGATCCTTTCAATTTATATTCTTCTCCATCTACTATTTTTTTTTTTCCGTTATGCAAACGTTGTGGCTACCTCTCAAATTTTTTTTATTTTTGCTGGATGCGTACTAAAAAATGAGATGAATTTGGGGGAAACCAGATTATTTATGTGAAATATAACTCATGTTTTGGTTAGCGAATATAGATTTAGGAACTTTCAAAGAAAGATCCTAGAAGAAGTGAGTTAGGAGACAAGAAGTGCTAATGACTTGTGGGATAAGATGGCTAAAGAATTAGTAAGGTAGCAAAAGAGACACTTAGGGAATCAAGAGACTTCGGAATAAAAGGTAAAGACTCTTGGTAGTGGATCGCAAGTGTGTAAGATAAGATTAAGGTTGAAGATGAATGCTTTAAAGCGCAGAATTGTGAAAAATACAAGGTGGATACAGAAGACACTAAAGAGGCAGTGAGCGAAGTGAGAGCTGGGCTGTTTGGTGGATTATACCAATCTTAGACATTAAAGAGAGGGGAATAACTATTTGCAAATTAGCTAAAGGGAAGGAACAAAAGATAAGAGACTTAAACTAGGTGAAATGCATCAAGGATGTAGAATGTAAAGTTTTGGTCACAGACCAAGACATTAAGAAAGATGGAAGAGATACTTTCACAAGTTATTTGATGGACATCGGACTCTTTTGCAATCAGATAGGCTAAACACCAGTGAAGAGGACCAAATGTGTACATTTTATTGAAAAGCTCGAGAGTTTGATATAAAGGAAGCTGTAAAGTGACTGGATAATGGCGAGGCAATGTGACCTGATAATATACCTATTGAAGTATGGAAATGTAGAGGAGATAAGGGCAAAAGTTGGCTCACAAAGTTGCTCAATTAGATCATGGGGTCCAAGAAAAATGTTCGATGAGTGAAGTAGTACTGTAGTTACTCTCCAACAAAACAAGGGAGACATAGCAAATTACCGAGAGATTAAGCTTATGAGTCATACTATGAAACTATGAGAGAGGGTCATTGAGTGGAGATTGTAACAGGAAACTCATGTCACAGAGAACTAGTTTGGTTTTATGTCTGGAAGGTCTACCATAAAAGCGATTTATTTAGTATGGAGATTGATGAAGCGATATCAAAGGGATCATGTAGATTTACGTATGGTTTTCATTGATTTGGAAAAAGTGTATGATGGGATTGCTTCTATTCGAACGATGAAAGATATGGATGATAGGGTCACAACCAGTATGGGAACACAAGGTGGAACACTGATAACTCCCTTAGGAGTTATGTTTTTCTTTAGTTTTCTTAGAACATTTTTATTTGTTCATAGTTAGTTTTGGTTTGCATAGGTGCCTCTTTTGCATTATTTGGTTTAAACTCTTGCATGATTAAACTTATATTAACCTTGCATTCTAGTTATGTTTTCCATTGGTTTGTAGCTTTTTGGAAGAAGAATGAGGGAAGCATTTGAGCTAGAAGTGCAAAGAAGCAAGAATTAGAGCTGAAAGGATGTCAGAATTCCATGCTGGAGCATAGAAATCCATGCTGGAGCATGGGTCCTGAAACTGAAGCCACGCTACAGCGTGGGAACCTACTCTACAGCGTGGCTTGCTATCAGATTTCTCATATTTTCACTTAAGCTACGCTCCAGCATAGCCATAGCCAAGCTACAGCGTGGGTGCACGAATCTAACATGTGGATTGGGCCTCTGTACTAATTCTGGCAGCTCATGATTGACACTAAAACCTAGGCAAACGTGAGAGGAAGGCATCAAACATCATATACCAAAATTTGGGGATGAAGGAGGCTAGAGCTTGGAAGCAAGGGTCTTGGAGCTTCAAGAGCTTGAGAGAGAGACCTCTCTTGGTTTTGTTCTTCAATTCTTAGTGTATTTTCTTGTTCATGGCTTCTTCTTTCCTTTTGTCATCTATGTTATTTTCATATCATTTGCTCATGACTTGTAACTAAACCCTTTACTAAGAGTGATTTATGGATGCTATGTGTTTGACAATATGCTAATATGAATGAATGTGTGTCTTGTTCTCATTTGATAGTGAGCATTGTATTTGATCTTATTTATCTTGAATTGCTTGATCACCAATTTAGGATTATAGGGGTTTTTACAAATTTGAGAGAATGAGTAAGAGTCATGCCTATGAATGCAATGCCATGAGTTGAATGACACCTAAAGATAGGCAAACATGATTCATGTGGTATTTAAGGACTTGATAATTAAATCACTTAGTTAGAGTTAGGCATGCTAAGAGATTAGGTGTTTAACTCTAATTGAGTAGCATTAGATGATCTTGAGAAAGACTTTTAATTAGCATAGAGATCCCACCATCACTCAATGAAATGTGGACAAGGCATATTGATGTTCATGTTGCATATTAATCACACATAGTTGAAGTAAATCACCCTAGCATTTAATTCCATCAATTCTTAAATCACTTTTACATTGTTTTAGCACTTTAGTCTTCAAATTCCTTTGATATCATTTCATTTCAATTGTTCAACTTGTTATCTAATTAGCTGGAACTGGTAATTGAACTATCCCTGTGGGTACGACAACCCTATCCTTACTCTATTACTTGACGACCTAGTATACTTGCTAGTGTCACTCTTCTCTTGGGAGCGATCAAACACCAAAGGATCTTCCTATAACTATAAGGCTGCATCAATGATCAACTTTGAGCTCCTATTTTTTTATCTTGGTCTTGGACGTACTTACTGACCATATTCAAGATCCAGTGTCACAGTACATGCTTTTTGCAAATGATATGGTCCTAATAGGAGCATTGAGAGAAGAAATATATAAGAAGCTAGAGCTATGTAGACACACTTTGGAAGCATATGCTTTTCGTATAAGTAGAAGTAACAGAATATATGAAATCAAAGTTTACTAAGAGGCATGCTAATTCTAACCTAGAAGTAAGAATTGAGGATGATACCATATCAAAAGTCACGAGTTACGTATCTTGGATCCATTATCCAATATGATGCAGAAATAGGTCGAGATGTAAACCACAGAATTCAAGCTTGACAGATGAAATGAAGGAGTGCTTCAGCTGTTACTTGTGATTAAAGAATAGCACAAAAGCTTAAGGGAAAATTTTACTGCACAGCTAAAATCCATGTTGTTGTATGTTGTTGGTGATTGATTGATCTTATTCTTTTGAAAGGGAAGAAATGAGTATAACATGCTCTAAGTAGGGCTTAAGCTACGAACATAATCATGATTTATTTTGAAAAATCATATCTAAATCATTAATTTGGAGTTTGAAAAGGATTTTTTAAGTGTATGAAGTAGCCACTGTAAATTATATTGTGTCCTTTCTTTCCATTATATGGTTTAGCTGTACCATTAAACATACTTTTCTGAGCTACAAATTAAAAAATTTCTCTTGTTTGTGTGGATGGGCACGTTGCCCATTATCTGATTTTTCAGGGTCTCTTTGTTTTTAATGTCTGCAATGGTTGAGTTGGTTTAATCTGCCTCATGATCTGCTTGTGTTGACATGCTTGTATTGGTCTACTGGAAGTTTTGGTAGTTACAGATAATAAATGCTATAAAACTAATATATTTTATCTGACTTAAAGAAATTCACATTAAATAAACGGATGTGTTAAATCTGTCCATATGAAATACGGGGAATTATTTGTCAAATTAACCTGTCAAAAGGGGAGGCTGTGTTGTTTTATACCCCTTTTCCCACTTGCATCTGTGCTTTTTTGCGAGCCATTGGGCAGCAAGGTAGATATGTACTTATTATATGACTATAACCGAAAGCTTCCAGAAGAATCCTTAAGAAGTTGATCATTCTTCCTTTTTGAAGTCCATGAAAGCAGATGTGCATGTCTTATCTATTTGCCTTCAATGCAGTAAAAGATATATTGGTCATCGGCTTCCACATCTTGTTATACGTGAATATGACATTTTCCTTTTTAATTCTCTCTGTTGAATTTCTGCTGTCACTTAATCCATTATTTTTTTTAATATCAACTTTTGGATCATATGAGAACTTGCTGTATTTGCAACTTAAAATTAACGAATGCCTGATTATACTATCGTTATTAAGAGAAAAAGAAAAAAACTATTTTAGAGATTTTAACAAACTTGGATAATTGTTTTCAGGTAGATCCCCAGACCTCGAATCAGTAGGGTCTGGGACAAAGAGGTCGAGTGTATCATCTGGTGGTAGGCCAAGGAGTCAGAAGGAGTTCTTCAACAAATTTGTTTAAAGTGATAGCTTGACTGCTGAGCTTGAAGATTGGTTTGAATCTCTAACAGAAAAATGTGCACTGAAACAGCAAGCATTCGATGTTCCATTTGAGTTAATTGAACTTCAAAATTTTGATTATGCATTGGAAGGGATTTCATTTCAGCAGTTGATGCGCATGCCTAATGCTGTTCATGCTTCTACATCTGATGCGGTTGAAGCAACAGCTTATCTTGCTATTGAAGATTTTCTACATGCAAGTATAAAGGGCTTGTGGGAGGCATTTTGGAGTCAGGATGAGCCCGTACCTTTTTCTGTAGCTTGTCTGTATAATTCTAACTTGAAGTTTTATCAGGCTGAAAAGGCTATTGCTAGTGGGAGGCTTGGAGGTCTTTGTGCCACTGGTATTTTGCTCAATAATCCTAGAAATCCTCATGGAAAATGGGATCATGTCCTTGAATTGGCACTTCTAAGGTCTGATATCAGAGATCTCACTGTTGGCAGAGACCGCCAGCCTTCAGCATCAGTTGTAGGAGATGCTTTATTTCATGCTCTTAGAATGCTATTGGCAAGGAGTTTGAGCAGATTAAATTTCTTTCCGGATCCTAGCACAGTCGTTGTCCTCCTAATTGATTCTCAATATGGGGGAGTTGTAAAGGTTGAAGGAGATGTAAATATGCTCAATTTTGATGTGAATAATGTTTATGAATGTGCTGCTGAATGGGTAAAAAATCATTCTAGAATTTCTGTTTCTCCAATTGATAGGATCTGGAACAAACTTGGAAATGCCAACTGGGCCGATATAGGTGCTCTATAGGTACTATTTGCAACTTTCCACTGTATTATGCAATATGTTGGAATGCCCAAGCACTCCGTTGAGGATTTAGCCGCTGATCATAGTTCACGTCTCCAAACCAGAAGAGTTGAGAGGCAGTTAGGAGATACGAGGGTGAATGGAAATGGCCTATTTCGATACCAGCAACGTAGTGTTTCCCCTGAAATTGTTGAAGTTCAGGATGATTCTGTCAAAGTTGAGCCCAAAGAGTCAATGAAATTAGAAGCTGGATCCATGTTATGGCTAGAGGATTCGGATTGGCAAAAGGGTTACCAGATAAAAGAGGTAATCAGTACTGGTGAATTGACATACTACATTGCATCTCATGTTGAAGAGCCAGGAAAAAATCTGTTTCTATATGTGGGCTCTCACCCCTCCCAGCTGGAACCAGCGTGGGAAGATATGAATTTATGGTATCAGGTTCAGAGGCAGACCAAAGTACTGACGATGATGAAGCAGAAAGGTCTTTCAAGCAAATATCTACCTCAACTGAGTGCCTCTGGCAGGATCATACACCCTGGTCAGTGTCAGAGGCCTAGTTCAGGTGGAAATTGTGACCACCTTTGGTGTGGGACACCTATTCTTGTGACCAGTCCAGTTGGTGAAACGCTAGCTGAAATGGTACACACAGGCCAATTTGGTTCAGATGAGGCTATCAGATGCTGCCATGATTGCTTGTCAGCACTTTCAACCGCTGCCTCTGATGGAATTCGGCATGGAGACATCAGGCCAGCTGTGTAAAGTCCGGTGTGAGGTACCCTTATTTTGTTCTAATTAGGTGGGGCCATGCTATTCTTGAAGATGGGGATCGTCCTGCAATGAATCTTCATTTCTCGTCTACTTATGCGCTTCAGGAAGGAAAGCTATGCTCTGCTTCTGATGCAGAAAGCCTAGTTTATATGCTTTATTATTCTTGTGGTGGGGTGTTTCCAGATCTAGATTCAGTAGAGGGAGCACTACAGTGTAGAGAGACATCTTGGTCAAGGAGATTAATACAGCAGAAGCTTCGTGATATCTCCACCGTGCTGAAAGCTTTTGCTGACTATGTTGACAGCCTATGTGGCACGCCATATCCCATGGACTATGACATATGGATGAGAAGGTTGAGGCGAAATATTCATGAAGATGATCATGGAAAGGAAATTGATGCCACAGGCTAGGCTTCTGAACTGAGTCAAATATCCAGAAATGAATACTCTAGATCTTTCTCATTGCAGTGCTTTGACTTTTGGGTGGGAAATAAAAACATGGAATGGAAGTCAATGGTTTATGAAAAGTCAGCACTATTAGTTGAAAGTGCTAGAAATTTCAAGACTTGGTGACATACTAGAATATTCTATAGCTAGAGTATCAAGAGAAGTTTCTAGAAATTTAAAGAAACTAGATTTTTCTACACTAGGCTAAGAAATCAAGAAGCAAAAAGAAATGTCTAGAAATGTGATATTCTAGAATAATCTAGTCACCTAAGCCACCACCTAAAAGCAAAGGTGTGCTAGAAGCTTCTAGTAAGTAACTCCACCACCTTGTATCTCCTATAAATAGGCTAGTGGTGCATTAGCAAGTGTATGAGTGAGTGCATTAGCAAGTGCTAGTGAGAAGCATTAGAGAGTGCTTGAGAGTGTGCAAGTGTCTCTTGAGTTAGTGCTCAAAGTAAGGTAAAACACAAGTGTTAGTGTGCTCTAATGTACAAAAATATAAAGTTATTCAATAAATAATAAAGAGAATCTTATTTTCAAGTACCTCCTAGCTCAACAGCTTAGTCTCTGATGCTCATAAGTTTATATTACTTGAAAGATTGGTTTGGGGAACGGTTAGAGGTTGCTTCATGAAATGAGCACGTCATGATTGTTCTTGTTGGTATCCGTGGTGCTGCTCTATCTTCTGTAAATCTTGAGACTTGATTGGTGGCATCTTTGGGTATATGAAGAATAGTCATTCCCACCTTTTGAGGAGCCAAAACACACTTTTAATAGTTTTCTTTCCTTTCCATTTTTGTTTTGAGGAGTTTCTTATTAAAGTAAGATGTATTGATAAACATCATTCGTTTGTAAAGATAATAGGTCTTCTAGAATGCCCTGGTGTGTTCATCCAGTTGCGTGGTTCAAAACCGTTTTTAATGAATGGTACACACTTCATAGGGCATATATGTCATACCATGTAAAGCGTTGCTTTCTAGTGATTTACTGGGGCTTTTTCTTTCATATTTTGAAACTTGCTTGTTTGTTCACCCTTCCCGTGGATGTGCTTCAAATCTTAAATCAACCTCAGGTGGTGGAGGGTGTTTTTTCCTTTTAATTTTTGGTATACCATTTTTCATGGGGTAGTTATCCATATGATATCGGACAAGGATATGGGATATGGGATATGGGATAAGGGTAGGGTGACATTGATGGTAAATTTTTCAGAATTAAATTCTACATGTAAAATTATACACAAGTTCAATCTGGGCCAAGCTCACACTGTAGTACAAAGGGTGTGTTTGGTTGGAATTAAAATTTTTAAATGCATTTTATGTGCAAAGTTACATATATTAAGCTCATTTAGAAAATTTTTATCCTTGTTTATACTCCCTAACCAAACACATTCTAAGGGTGAAACTTATTTTAAATTTCCATTGCCAAATTTGAATGGATGAATCGCATGTGCTTTATTGCATTCTCATCATCCTAATTAGTCAAAATGATAATCTTTGTGTGGGGAATCTTTCTAGAATACTGGTCGGCTTCTTAATGTCAGGTTGTTACTAAGTTGAAAATGCTTTTCCTAGAATTCCAGTTTTAGGAAGTGTTTGCAACGCAATAGACTATAGTGAACAAAAGATAACTAAGGAAGAAGGATCAAAGGTGAGGACTGTTGGAAATTTGCGGCATAGCATATGAGCCAAGATCATGTTCC
The DNA here is from genome assembly GCA_031216105.1 of Dalbergia cultrata. NCBI lineage: Eukaryota > Viridiplantae > Streptophyta > Magnoliopsida > Fabales > Fabaceae > Dalbergia > Dalbergia cultrata. Next base: position 18,095,780 of record CM062353.1, on the reverse strand, counting down.
AACCCCACAAAAATGACAAAATTCCTTGGTTTCATACACATAAATTCTATTTACAAATGTAATACATGGGAAATTTAAAATCAAATAAAGGTGGCTGTTACTTTCCAAACTGCTAAAACAAGTGAAATCATGTGGGGGAGAGGGAGAGGATAGATGTTATTACACATTTATACAAATCTATAGGGCTACTTTTGTGAGAGAATCATACATAGATTGATGGTGCAGATTAACTAATATTTGGGGACTACGTGATTTTATATTTTAATCTGATTATTCATATAAGAATCAATTATTAGGATTTGCCCATCTAGCTCTCTTAGTTAATCACTTTTGTCACTTCATATACACAATTATATCATAATCGATTCATCTAATGCTAACTTTACTCAAATCTTTCTTTTCTCTCCTTTTTTTTTTTCCTTGTCTTCTCTTGCAAAGTATTGATGAGGGGTTGGTCATCTCTCTTTTGTGGTAGCAGTCCTATGCTTTTTTTTCCTTCTTCTTTTCATTTCTTAGTTTTTTTTTAATCATTTTGCCCAATTTTGGTTGTCTTCTTTGTCACCTTTATGAGTTTTTTTAATAGCTTTATATATATAAAGATGCTTAGATCTATCTTGAAAGGAGGCACAATGTATTCTTCTAGTTGCAGTATTTTTTGTGTTGATTTCCACAATAAAAGTTGCTTTAACATCAATATTCTTCAAGGGCCAAAGTCACAAATTGTTAGTTCGTTGAGAATGTAAAATGTATTTGTTTTATATTGAATTTAATGTTTAGAATTTTTTTTTATTTATAAGTGCCGTTGGACTTATTTATGAATAAAATTTTCTTTGACGTACAAAAAAAAAATCATCTAAAGGCATTTGGGTGTCGGAATTTAAATTGTTACCGTTCCCAATTTTATAACACATATTTATAGAATGCTTTACGTTGTCAAATTTCATTATTTCATCTTTTAACTTGAGCTGGTTATTGACCAAAAAAATACTTTAAAACTGTGATTATAAATGTTAAGTAATTGCATAAAAAGGTCTTAGTTTAATAAATAAGTATTTTCGTACATTTTCTATTGACTTTAATTTTAGTCCCTATAATTTTTTGGTTAGGTTAATCCTTATAGTGTCATAGATTATGTTTGTGGCCCTTAAAATTAATTATTAGTCGTTATAGTTTGTACCTTTGCATATTTTAGTCCTTATGGTTATTTCTTTTAATAAAGGAATTGATCTATTTTTCATAAAGAATTGGTTCCTATGATATTTATTTTAATTTTAGTCTCATCGATCCAAATCCAAATGATAGAAAATTATTGGGACCTATACCGAAAGGAAAATATTATACTGACCAAAACTAAAATTTGATGAAGCAAATCAAATCAAATTGATCTGACTACAAAGATCAAATTGGTATTTAAACCAAAAGTTTAATATTAGTAATATATCCTTATCACTATATATGTATCTATGCAGCATGTGTTATGGTATGTATCAACGTGTATTTCTAATAGTTAAATCGTGTTGTTGGACAAATGCTACCCAGTACATACACTAATACAAACATAGGACACGACATGATATAGATAAAAGGGGTATATTAAAGTTGAAAAATTATAGCATATAGACAAGACATATATATAACAAAAAATTTTAAAAAAATTATGCATTATTCAAAATATTATGTATATAGGCTTTACTTATTCTTTATTTTCTTATAAACTCAAAATATTATCTGTTATTTCCTTTTTATAATCTTGTTCATATTGTGTTTTCAATGATAGATTAAGAAAAATGCTAATTTCAAATTAAATATATATAAAGATATGTCAATAATATGTCATATAAGATCAGATATGAATACGTGTTCGACATGCAGTATCTAAGCTATGCTTCATAGGACAAATGTATTTTTAACTTACTACACGTTAGTATCTGTGACAGAGACAGGGAGAGCAGATACTTCAAAGTTGCCATTTCCTTTTTGTTACGTAAAGAAGGAATATAATAGTCATGGAATGGAAGTGATCCCAAAAGTTAAGCCGGACTCAATCGTGGAAAACAATGATACCTTAATTAATAAGCAAAAGCTAAGCACAAATGCTTTGCTTTGCCTATTCCTTGCTTCTTGTTCGGGAATTGGAATCTGGGGTAGGTGCCCCTATACATTTCATCACATCCCTAACGAGTGTTACCCGCTTGTTAAAGTTATTCATCTCAGTCTTGTATGCTCTTGGCGTTCAATTTCCTTCAAAATTGTTGCGCTATAATATATTATATATACACACACTCTAATCAGATTCAGCTCACATCTTGTTTGCCTTTGGACTGCGGTGAGAGTGATCGGATCACCAAAGCAGCTTCCTCTGAATAAGGTAATGCACTTTTGTTAGTTTGTCTTTCCCTTATTCAAGTATTTATAATGAGTTATTATAATAAAAAAATTAAGTGTATTTTTAGTCTCTATAACTAGATTATTTTAGTGTTGATGTCTCCAAAATTTTTGCTTTAGTTTTAATCAATTGTTTTTCAATTTCTTTATTTTCGGCCTTATTTTCTAAATTTTGATCTTAGTAAATATCTTTAAACGTGCATTTAATTATAAATATTGAAAATTTATTTTTTTATAAATATTTTAAGAATCTTTGTTGATCCTTATAAATATTATTATTTAACATCGATATTTATATGAAAGAATAAAAGACATAATGAAGGAAAAAAGATGGATCAAATTCAAAACAAAATTTTTAGAGTAATTAAAACAAAAAATTATTCATATTTATGAAAACTAAAAACATATTTAACCTTAAAAAGAATAAAACTTTTTCCCGTCCACCCGAAAAAAAAAAAAAAACTCCTCAGCCTTGGATCAGTTCTTTTAGGTAGTGACAGCCTTGAATAATTAATTACTCTCTATTTCAAATTAAATGTGCTTATAGAATTTACTTTTTTTGAAATATTTATGAATTTATAATTTCAATGAAATATTTACTGATTCATATCTTTTATCCACATATGCATAGAGTTTTATAATTCTTTTCTCTTTTTTCATATCTCTTTCAATCGATCATAATTTTTTTCAAAAAACTAATTTTATGTTTTTGAGTCAATTTTTCTTAAAGGAGCAAGACTATTAAATGATTTCCTTAATTCTTGAACAATAATTAAACGACATTCATTTTAAAATAAAGGGAGTATACACTAGTTCGTAATTTCAATCAACAATAATTATTATAGTAATTAGTTACTTTGCATGATTTTTTAGGGTACAGTTTTTTGCATGATTTAGTTCTCTATTAAAATTTTATTAGCTTACGGTAAAAAAAATTTCGACCAAAATAAAAACTCTAAAATTAATCTACATACATAAAAATTTAATTCTTATTAGCATATGATTATTTTGAGACTAAAATATTATGAAAGGATGCTGAGTTTAAGTGTTTGTGGAGGTATATACCAACATAATTTAAAAAAATGTAGCTTCCTTTTCTAAACTCATTAATCGTTTCATGTTGGTTCAGCTCTGGATAAAAAAAAAAGAAAAGAAAAGGAAATGGTGACATCGCTTTTGATGTGTACTTGATATTTTATAGGAGTAATTATTTAAATTATATTAGATATAATAATTTAATTAAATTATTTTTAATTATAATTTTATTTTATGCACATCAATATAAATAAAATTTCATATATAAAATATATATTATGATTTTTTCTTTTCATTAATTAAAATATAATAATTTTTGGAATAATATACATGAAGTCATAAATTCAAATCCTATTACGACCAATATAATTTTTAAAGTAGTAAAAAGCATATAATAATTTTTTATTTTAATTCACCAATATATTATTATTTTTATGTTTGATTCCTCTTTTTCATTTTTCAATATATGTCCACATTCATATAAAACGTCACTTTGCTACATAACGACAGAAATACAAGTCATCTTTTTCTACTTCGGTAGGAAGAAAAGTGTCAAACCCACTAACTATAACGAGAAGCAAACTTTAATTTTTCTTTTATGATCCTTTTATTACAATGACTAGGGCAACAACATTAACTTGTTTACCTTGGCCAGATCTGTAACACCTCGTACTGCTTTATGGATTGATGACTATTCCCACAAACTAATATGGACCTTTTCATCATGTTTTGTTCTCACTTACACGTTTCCCAGGAAAACTTCCCAAGAGGTCACCCATCTCAAAATTGCTCCAAGTCAAGTACGCTTAACTGTTAAGTTCTTTCAGTTTAGGCTATAAAAAAGAATATGCATCTTATTGATATAGGTAGTACAAATCAATTCATATAAACATTCCCCAACTGTATAGTCTCATACCTATACAGTCTCAGGATCCCTCTCATTCAGGTATGTAATCGGTTTATTCATGTACCCCTCCGCTTAGAGGGCCTTGTGAGAAGCCGCTCCTTGTCCATGCCTTTTTTTGTACCGGTGATCACTCCTCGCCCTCGTCTCCGAGCGTTAAATGCCCACCAGCTTCCGCTTGGTTCATCCCCGAACCACACCGTACTGGGAGAGGTGCAAGCTCTGATACCATTTGTAATGCTTTATGGATTGATGACTGTCCCCACAAACTAACACGAGTCCTTTCAGCTTGCTTTGTCTTCATTTACACGTTTCCTAGAAAAACTTTCCAGGAAGTCACCCATCCCAAAATTGCTCCAAGTCAAGCACGCTTAACTGTGGAGTTCTTTCAGTTTGGCCTACCGAAAAGAAGATGCATCTTGTTAGTATAGGTATTACAAATCAATTCATATAAGTCTTCCTCAACTGTATAGTCTCATACCTATATAGTCTCAGGATCCCTCTCATTCGGGGTGTGTAATCGGTTCATTTATGTACCCCTCTGCTTAGAGGGTCTTGTGAGGAGCTGTTTCTTGTCTGTGCCTTCTTTTGCACTGGTAATCACTACTCACCCTCGTCCCTGGGCGTTAAATGCAAATTGTAACATCCCTTTTTTAAAATAATAATAATAATAATAATAATAATAATAATAATAAAATAAATTTGTATGTAATAATTTTAAGTCATGTATCAAATTCAAATATTTTATTAGTCTTACTTAATAATTTTATATTAACATCTATTTTAAATATTAGATCAAAATTTTAAAAAATAAATATTAACTGTTTAAAGTGAGACCATAAACTGTTAGCAATAAACTTAAAATATATTGTATTAAGTAAAGAATAAAATCTATTAAGAATAATTAGTAATAATATTTAAGTATTAATAATTAAGGTATATAATTTTTACACAAATAAATATATTTATATACTGTCAAAAAAAAAAAAGAATAGTGGTAGGGGCGGGCGGCGGCACACTTAGCACCGCCATTCACCCACAGATGGTGATCCACAGCAATGAATTTGCTCTTGGCTATGCATTCCTATATATATGTTATACTTTATTTATTGATTTATATTTCAAAGTTGGTATTATTATTATTATTATTATTGCTTTCAAGTTAAAATCTAATATTTATTATATGTATGTTATCAAAGACGTGCTCTATGGTTTGAATGTAAAACATTTTGAACGTTACCTGAACGTTGGACCCCAACGTGCTCTAAGATTGTCATGTTTCTCAAAATTTAATGGCAATGATGATGTTTTAATTACTTGAACGTTGGAGCTCAACGTATCTTCAACAATGCTTATTTTTTTCTCTTATAAATAGTGCTCTTATATGAGTCATTGAAATGAAAAAAAATATACCTTATTTTTACTGCATAAAATTCTTCTTCTGTTAAATTTTGGTTTCCTTGAGCAATCCAATCTAGTTGTTCCTGTATAGCCTCATTAGTTCATGTGCAGAGTTAGTGAGAAGTGGCTGTTGTATCCTGAGGAGTATTAGCCGCGAAGACCATCTGCACCGACTCATTAGTTGTGGTGGCAAAATACTCTTAAGTTCAATGCATAGCACGCCTCAGCCATAAATCGATAAGCAATTTATTTATTTATTTTTTAATTGTGTTATATTCTTATTTTTTTTATTTCTTTTGGCACTATAATTTTTTGTTACTAATTATTTATATTATTTCTGATGATTTCATATTTTATTAGTTTTATTTGTGTCAATTTAATTGATAATTTTGTTACAATCTTAAGAGTATTTTTTTTTGGCTACTTTTATGCTTGTCGCCTTACACTTTAACGTAATTTGAATTTCTTGAAAGAAAGAAAAAAAAAAGGTTTGTAACAGGTCAGCCTTTATTCCATTTGCATACATCAAGGCTTGACTGAGACAATCTACTAGTCCATATGAAGACACTTCAACAAGGCACAAAATCAGGTAAGTATTGCAATTTTAAAAATTTCGAACATATCGTGCTTTGTATAGATATAGGAATAAAATTAATTTTGCGGTAATTGTTACTAAATTTAATTATGCCATAGAAGAAAAATCTTGGGTGGTAGACTCTGGGACTACCAGGCATATCTGTATAAACAAAAATATTTTTGCCTCCTACAATAATGTTGGGGAAGGAGAGGAAGTGATATATGTAGGTGACTCCACAAGAGTTGTAGTCCTTGGTGAAGGAATAGTGAACTTAAAAACTCACTTCTGGGAAAACCCTCTCATTAAATAATATCCTCTATGTGCCAGAAATTCACTATAATTTAATTTCTGTATCTATGTTGAACAAGGCTAATGTTAGAGTTATTTTTGAAAATAATGAAGTCATGCTCTCTAAATGTGGAGATTTTGTAGGAAAAGGGCATTATAGAAATGGACTATTTTTGTTGGATGTTTCTCATGGTATAAACAGAAATGCATGTTCTAGTTCTTATTTATCTAATTCTATTGATTTGTGGCATGGTAGATTAGGACATGTTAATTTTTCTTACCTAAAGAAAATGAAAGGACTAGGAATTATAAATTATATGTCAATAAATAACAATAATAAATATCCAATTTGTGTAGAAGCTAAAAGTACAAAGAAAACATGTAAGCCTGTAGAATTTCGTGAAACAGACTTATTAGGTCTAATACATTCAGATATAGGTGATTTAAAATCTACAATGACTAGAGGAGGTAAAAGATATTATATAACCTTTATAGATGATTTTTCAAGATACACATATGTTTATTTATTAAGAACCAAAGATGAAGCGGAAGAAAAATTTAAAATTTATAAAGCTGAAGTAGAGAACAAATTAAATAAGAAAATTAAAAGATTAAGATCTGATAGAGGAGGAGACTATGAGTCAATTTCTCTAAATAATTTTTGTGAACAATATGGAATAATTCATAAGGTAAGACCACCTTATTCACCTGAATCCAATGGAGTAGCTGAAAGAAAAAATAGAACACTAAAAGATATGATGAATGCAATGTTAATAAGTGCTAGTGCACCTCCAAATTTGTGGGGGGAAGCTATTCTTTCTGCGTGTCATATACAAAATAGAGTAATTTTTAAGAAAACTGGAAAAACTCCTTTTGATTTATGGGAAAAATGAATGCCTAATTTAAAATATCTTAAAGTGTGGGGGTGTTTAGCAAAAGTTTTGTTACCTGAACCAAAGAAAAGGAAAATTGGATCTAAAACTTGTGATTGCATGTTTATCGGATATGCTGAAAATAGTGCTGCTTATTGATTTTTAGTATTAAAAAGTGATGTTCTAGATGTAAACACAATTATTGAATCAAAAAATGCTGAGTTCTTTGAAAATGTATTTCCTTTGAAAACTTCTATAAGAAAACCTTTATCCAAAAATAGTTGTGAACCTAGTAGCTCTGAAAATAAAGAAACTGAACTTAGAAGGAGTAAAAGAGAAAGAAAAGAAACTAATTTTGGTGATGATTTTTACACTTTTTTTAATGGGTGGAGATCCTTTAACATACCACGAGGCAATATCATCTTCAGATGGTCCTTTATGGAAAGAAGCTATCAATAGTGAAATAGAGTTAATAATGAGTAACCATACATGGGAGATAGTAGATTTACCTAATGGAGTAAAACCAATTGGATGTAAATGGATTTTTAAAAGGAAATTAAGAGCTAATGGTTCAATTGAAAAATATAAAGCAAGGTTGGTAGCTAAAGGCTATACATAAAAGGAAAACTTAGATTATTTTGATACATATTCACCAGTGATTAGAACTTCTTCTATTAGAATTCTGATTGCTTTAGCATCTATTCATAACTTATTAATACATCATATGGATGTTAAAACTGCTTTTTTGAATGGAGATTTAGAAGAAGAAATATATATGCATCAACCTGAAGGTTTTGTGATTGCTGGAAATGAAAATAAAGTGTGTAGGTTAATGAAATCTTTATATGGTCTGAAACAAGCACCTAAGCAATGGCATGAAAAATTTGATAAAGTTATGGTGCAAGATGGCAATAATGTAAATGATTCTGATAAGTGCATTTACAGTAAACTTGATGATAATTTAAATGGTGTTATTGTTTGTATATATGTGGATGATATGCTTATTTTGGGAACCAATATTGATGTGATTAATGAGACTAAACAATTTTTTATCATCAAAATTTGACATGAAAGATTTAGGAGAAGCTAACTTAATTTTGGGAATTAAGTTAACCAAATTAAAAACTGGGTATAGGATATCTCAAGAACATTTTGTTGAGAAAATATTGAGAAATTTTTTTTTTTATGATTCTAAACCTGTGAGTACTCCCTATGATGGTAGTTTACATTTGAAAAAGAACAATGGTAATTCTGTATCTCAAACTCAATATGCTCAAATAATTGGTAGCCTTATGTTTTTGATGAACTGTTCAAGGCCTGATATTGCATATGCTGTGAATAGATTAAGTAGATATACACATAATCCTAATAAAGATCATTGAACTGCTTTGTGTAGAGTTATGAAATACCTTCGAGGTACCATAGACTATGGCCTATGTTATGGGGGATATCCAGATGTACTTGAAGGGTACTCTGATGCTAACTGGATCTCTGATTCAGATGAGACTAAATCCATGAGTGGATTCATTTTTACCTTTGGTGGTGGTGCTGTTGCTTGGAAATCATCCAAGCAGACTTGTATAGCCAGATCTACTATGGAGGTTAAGTTTATTGCTCTTGACTTAGCGGGTTCTAAGGCTGAATGGCTAAGAAATCTCTTAGCTGATATTCCTTTGTGGAAGAAACCCTTGTCTTCCATATCTATACATTGTGATTGCCAAGCGGCAATAGCAAGAGCAAATAATAAAGTCTATAATGGGAAACAAAGACATATACATATACGTCATAATTCTGTGAAGCAACTATTGAATGATGGAATCATTTCCATAAATTATGTAAGGTCAGAGATGAATTTGGCGAATCCTTTGACCAAGCCACTTAGCAGAAAGCTAGTGAGCGATACATCGAAGGGGATGGGGCTTAAGCCTATTTCACAAATTGAGAGTGATGGTAACCCAACCTGAATTTGAGAATTCCTCAAAGGTTAGGTTCATATGGGTAAAAACAAATCACTTGTCAATTAGCAGACACTATCCAATATAGTCCATCCCTGTGATGTATAAATGTGAGGGATAGTGTGTGACTACAGCGTATAGAGGATGAGTTTTATACTCTTAATGAATTTATAGCTCATAAATGAGTGGTGTGCTTGACTGTAGTGTACACTAGATTCACCTATGTGAGTGGTAGAGGTGGGGCCGCCTCTATAAGAGCTTGGGCAATTCTCTAGAGCCACTCATGAAATCCAGGTAATGGTGCAAGGCCAAAATGCATCACACCGTGTTGAACAACTTTGGATGAAAAGACAATGTGAGTAATGAGATCACTAAGTCACGTGTGGAATGAAGGGTCATAGAGGTTCTAATCTCACCGAAATTTCTGTGATTGAAATTTCATTTGCTCTAGGTGCTAGTTCATAGTCCAAAAGACACTAGTACTGATTCATTGAATTTTCACGCTCATGGAAACTATATTTAATTTTTTATAGTACCTTTGAAATATGTGGGGGATTGTTATATTTTATTTATTGTTTTATATTTCAAAGTTGGTATTATTATTATTATTATTATTGCTTTCAAGTTAAAATCTAATATTTATTATATGTATGTTATCAAAGACGTGCTCTATGGTTTGAATGTAAAACATTTTGAACGTTACCTGAACGTTGGACCCCAACGTGCTCTAAGGTTGTCATGTTTCTCAAAATTTAATGGCAATGATGATGTTTTAATTACTTTAACGTTGGAGCTCAACGTATCTTCAACAATGCTTATTTTTTTCTCTTATAAATAGTGCTCTTATATGAGTCATTGAAATGAAAAAAAAATATACCTTATTTTTACTGCATAAAATTCTTCTTCTGTTAAATTTTGGTTTCCTTGAGCAATCCAATCTAGTTGTTCCTGTATAGCCTCATTAGTTTATGTGCAGAGTTAGTGAGAAGTGGCTGTTGTATCCTGGGGAGTATTAGCCGCGAAGACCATCTGCACTGACTCATTAGTTGTGGTGGCAAAATACTCTTAAGCTCAGTACATAGCACGCCTCAGCCATAAATCGATAAGCAATTTATTTTTTTTAATTGTGTTATATTCTTTTTTTTTTTTAGTTTCTTTTGGCACTGTAATTTTTGGTTACTAATTATTTATATTATTTCGGATGATTTCTTATTTTATTAGTTTTATTTGTGTCAATTTAATTGATAATTTTGTTACAATATATGCATATGTGCTTGTGTGAAAAGAAAGAGAAGTGGAGAAATTGAGAGAGAGATAGAGAGAGAACATGATGGAGTGAGTGAAAGTGAAAGAGAGAGGGAGAGAGAGAAGAGGAAAAAGACAGAAAAAGAGAGAGTTGATGTAAAAGAAAAAAAGAAAAGAAAGAATAGTAGTAAGTAGTGTGAAATTATGCCAACGCAGGGTAGCTTAACTGGTTAGGCCCTTCGCTCTTACACGCCAGGACTTAGGTTCGATTCCAGGCAACACGTTGGTAGGAGATCTGTAATTTCGTCGTAAACCCTCGTTAAGATTGGTGGTTTGTCCTGCCCTTGCATATGGGCGGGCTTTCCCCTAATCTAAACTTTTTTAATAAAAAAAAAAAGTAGTGTGAAATTATTATAGTGTAGATACATCATTCCATTTTTTCATGAAAGGTGGAAATGAATTTATTTTATGCAAAATAAAACCATAGTTACAATTATTATTACTATTACTCATTTTATATACTGTCATTACAGATACTCATTGTTATTTATTATTGTTATTCTTTTATCATTATGGACTTGAATATTGGTTAAAATAATATTAATAAAATTCCCTTCTCTCTCTACCGATCCCCTCAGTTCACCGCGCTCCGATTTCTTTTTATCACTAAATTATAAATATTCTCTTCTCTCCCTATCGGTCTAGTGCGGACTACCGCCGCTACAATTTCTTTATTTATTTTAATTTTTCTTTACATTTATGCGATTTGTTATTTAATTCAAGTTAATTAAATACTTCCTTTTATTTATGTTGTTATTTGTTATACATTAATTTATCATTCTTCCATTTTAGAATTTATTATATTATTTATATAATAATATATTAATTTGAGTTGTCAATATTTATATTAATAATTAAATTGACAACTCTAGGGGTTAATAAATTTTATTAAGGCAATAATTTATTTGGTTCAATTTAGTTATGCATGAATTTATAAATGTTATGCATTGATATTTTGCTATTTAAATAATTTATGAGCTTTTATTATAGATTAATTGTATGATTTCCTTATTATGAAATTATGAACAATAACTATTAAAATAATTTAAAAAGAATATGATTAATTAAATTTGCCACTAACCACAGATGAGGCAAAGGGATATACATAAGATCCTTTTATGTTCCTTGCATTGGTTAGAATAATATAAGAGTTTTGCTTTGTCGTCACGATGAAAGAGCAATACGAAAGAATGAGAATTCCCTAAGATAAGGCCTTCAAGTATATGTGAGACAAACAAACAAATAAAAAATAAATTAAAGTAAAGAAATTACAAATTTAATAAGATTTGTATGACATGTTCTACATGACATTTTAACTGATTATGTTCATATAACATTATTGTAACTATGTGTATTTTTCATGCAGACACAGCTGAAACCAATCATAGTTCAACTATTTTAAAATCATTCATTTCCTATTGAAAATTTTCTTAAATTCTCATTTTTCTTTACTCTATTTCTGGTGGTTTCAGATTAGTCTATATCGAATGGAAGGCAGCTGCTATAAGTTTATGGACTTATGTTTAATTATTGTGTGATTTTATGTTGCATTTTTAGAAATATTCAGTTTGTACCTAAGGACATTAAGTTGTCATGCTAGAACCTAATGCTTGTAATAATTTTACTTGATATAAACTGTTGTGCTTCATGTATAAAATTATATAATTAGTTTATATACGAACGGGTATTACAAGATCAAGCCTTCAAAGAGATTGCACACAAATCGGTTGGTCTCATGAACAATATGAAAATAAATTAGTTATTTTATCTCATAAATAATGCATGTATTGAAATTGTTTATTTTAATAAAAGAATATTTTCACATTTTAATTTAGAATATAACAATTTAATATAAACATGATTACATTATTATAAAGTAAAAAAAGATATATTAAAAATTTATAATTATTTGACTTATCTTTATTTAAAATGTTATTTAATTCTGACTTGCATTCTTGATGTATATTCTGGTGGTAGAATAAATTATCTTTTCTATTAAAAGAATTTTATGTCGGTAATTCAAATGAAAATTCTGATTTGATTTGACATGTTAAGTGATTTTTTTTGAGATATGATTTTTCTTCATAAGTTTTACTCTTTATTTGTAGCATAAAACAATTTACATATTTTAATCTTAATCTTAAATTTATACCTCTTTAAGACTTCTAGTATGATTTTATCATGTGCAATGCATGTGTTATGTATAAATTAATTATGATATTTATTTATATTATATTATTATCCAACAATTGTGCATAATTATTATAGATACTGTGTTTTGAATAGTTTGATGAAATGTATAGAAATCAATCAATTGAAAATACAGTTGATTTTGTACCCAAAAAGCAAAAAACTTGAATTTGCACCCAAAAAATATTTTAGGAAGACGTGAATTTAATTTATTGTCTTGTAAAAGAAAAATGATTGTCAATGGATGGATAAAGAAATCTAATTAAAATTGATTGTGCAGCTATTTGATGCAAAATGGTAAAAGACAACAAAAAATTTGACTTTTATATAAATCGAGACTTTGGTATTCAGGATATGAAAAGTCATAAAATTACTTCTATATATAGAAAATGACAATTGTACACAACTACTCATCTTAAGAGTTTTGGAATTAATAAAGTCAAGTTATAGATATTGCATTTGTCAGCACCCAATTTTTAATTAAGTTAATTTTATTTTATTTTATTTTTTGATCTAATTTAAATGTCATTTTCAACATTATCTTGTGTGGGTTCATATCTTCTTTTTTTCGGACATTTTACTTTACTTCGTATTTTAATTCTCCTTTTGCATGTTAATAAAAAAAATACAAAAACACATTCAGCCCATTTCCAAGAGTTTTGTTCAGCCCATTTCAAAAAAAAAAAAAAATGAACATAAATAAGTAAATCAAAGGGTTCAACCTGTTGCAGCTCATGTCCATATGTTAAAAATAAATAAATAAAATATAATAATGAAAACAAAAAAAAGGAAGTTGACAGATGGAGGACACCATGATGGTGTTTCCCTCCACTCATTGCAAAAAATAAGCGCTCTTTCGGTGAATGAGCTGGAGGGATAACACAGCTGTTAAAGTAGCTGTTAAAGTGAGAAGACTAATTATTTTAGTTGAAGGGAGCTACATCTATAAATCATATGCTCACATAGTTTCAGAGGGACCCAGAATGAAATCATTTTGTTTTCAATCACAGCGACGACACATCCTCCCTTTTCCACTATCATCAGCCACCACCACCCTCCTCCATCATCATCACATAGAACCAATGTCCCTCCAACCTTCATCATTAACCACAATATCATTGTCATCAACATAAACACATCACATAACCAAAATCACCATTATCATCCACCATCAATCTTCCAACAAGCCATTGAAACACAATCAAAGATAAAAAAAAAAAAAAATTACCCGCAAGCCAGAATTGTCAAAAAATCAAAATAAAAAAAAAAAATTCAAACCACCATCATCCACCACAAACAGCATCTTCCATCAACCATTACCAACCAAACCTCTTCTTCACTAGCATCACCATCACTGCAACCAAGCCAAATCAAGGCCCCAAAGCCAAGATCACAAGCAGGGAAGATAGTAGCAACCGCAAAGTTACCGTCCCGCCACGAAGTCGCCGTCGTGCACCCTTCCCCGCTGTCCAACTTCTGCTGCGGCATCCATCTCGTGAGCTTGCTGTTCACGTACCAGTCTCCACAAAGCATAGCCACAGCCGTGACCTCGTCAACCCAGGCCGCGAGCCGTTCGCACAACCGCCGCCGTTCGCGGTTCCCCTCGATCTTGACTCCATCATCTCCGCGCCTCAACAACCGAAGAGCACCGTCGCACACCTGCTGCCCGCCAGAGCAGCAGCGCCCTCTCCACTTCATCAGCCTCAAAGCCGCCATTTCTCACCATTCTCGTTGCTGAGCCTCCAACCAGAGTCAACGCCGCGGCAGACTGGTCCTTTTGCCTTAAGCGCTGCTGCCCCTCCCTGTATGTAGCGCTACCCATACCCCAAATGCTTGATTGGCAATCTGATACGTGTTTTCAATATCTGTGGATTTGGCTATTCTTTTTTTTTTTTTTTAATTTCTTGCTTATATTGTTTTGAGATAGGATTGCCCTCATTTATTGGATATGGACTGATTTATTTTTGGGTCAAGGCTGAACATGGATTTGGGGTTGTGGGCTTCAAAATTTTTTTATTTCAAATTCAAGAAATGTGTTTTTGTCTTTGGGCTGGTAGAAAAAAAAGAAGAGTTTTATCTAATCTGTGTTTAAGATGATTTCTTAAATATTTTGCCTTTATTTTCATATATATAATATATATACATAAATCGCATTTTGATAATAAGATTAACTAAACTGTGATAGTTGTTAATTCCTGTGTCTTAGAATATTTTAACTTAGACAATTTGATATTCTAATTTTAATAAAACTAATCAATCCATAATTATTTTCTAAAGAACTATGTGGTTTTGAGTTCCTCATTGTACTAAAACTAAAGGATATATAGGAGCAGGTATCCCTGTCAAGCCAAACTTTAAATTTTCATAATTTTGTCTTTGATTTTTGTTATTTTATTTCCTCTATTTGTAAATATTTTTATTTAATTTTCTTTCATTTATTTGTGAATATTATATTTGTTTATCTTTTTGGATAAATATTATATGCTTTAAGTTATTGTAATTTGCACAATTAATTTTTGGGTAATCATTTTAGGACGGATATATCAGAGGTGTTGTGGGGTTTAGTCTCCACTCTTCCTAAACAGACTCCCGAATCTAGCACTGTTTTAGCAGACCAGTTTAAATTTCTTTAACAAAAAGGTTTTCCCAATAGTTTTCGTTAATAAACCTTGGTGGTGACTCCATAAAAAAATATTTTCCAATATTTTTGCCTCCCGTCGCAATCCTGGTTGCGACGGTATTCGTCTAATTTAATTTAATATACAGAAATCAACCGATTGAGAATGTATTTGATTTTACATTAAAAAAACAAATGAACTTGATTTTGTACCTAAAAACTATTTTCGAAGATGTGGATAGATGAATTTTATTTTTGTTGTTTTGGTAAAGATAAATGACAATCAATGAATGGATAAAAAAGTCTAAAACTGATGATGCAAAGTGTTGAAATAAAATAAAAATACTAAATTAAGAATATTAAATTGATATTTGTAGTATTCAAAATATGGAAAGTTATAGTACTACTTTTAGATATAGAATATGAAATATGGTATATGATAGATACAAATATTTTAAATATATTTATTTTATTTTAAAAACCATAAATACTTTATAGTTAAAATTTAATTATTTTTTTTATTTATCTGTTATCGGAATGATACTTAGTTGTTCCTTTTCAATAAAAATAATTTAAATCAAAATTATTATATTTATTTTCACATAGTAAGTGATTTTTTTAGACATGGTAAACTTTTCAGTCCTAAATTATTATTTTTTGTATAAAATACCTTATGACTTAATCTTGACTTTGTTTTGTTAACTTTTTTGTAAAAACATCTAGTATAATTTTTTCCCTTGCAATGCATTTCTTATGTATAAATCAATTATCTATATTCATGAATTTTTACTTAAATAAATAAATAAATATTTCGTGTATATTTGAATTTATTCCTACATGAAAAATTGGGTGAATTATATATGGACTAACAGATTATTTAATGAAATATATCTAAGTCTTTAGAAAACTTTATTTTTACTTTTCAGCTTGTTATATCAAAATTTCATGTGAATTGTCAATATAAAATTTTTGGTCAATTTATTTCGAAACCTAACCATTTTGTACAGAATAGTAAATTTTGTGCAACATACATTAATATTGCACATTCATTTTATTGCGTATTTGCCATGGAAAATTAAATTTCAAGTTTAAACAGAAACATGTATGGCTATAGAAAAAGGATTTCAACTTTGATTCTGAGAAGGAAACTTTTAATAGATTCATAACAAATAAAAGAAACACAAATATCATATATCATATATACTATATATAGTGGTATCATAATGCAAGAGATTTTTAATACAAGCTAATTATCTTGTTGGGAAATAATAATTCTAATCCCTTGCCCTCTCCGTCTCTTACTACTTTTGTGCAGTGTGACCACATTCAAGAAGAGGAAGATGGAAATTGTGAGCGCCGCAGTAGAAATTGTTAAGACAATTGGAGAATTGCTGGCTAAGCCAATTGGTGCACAATGTGGCTATTTGATTTTCTACGATGACAACATCAACAACATGAAGAGGACTCTTGACGCGTTAAAAGTGAGGAAACAAGAAATGCAAGAGATGGTGGATATTGAGAAGAACAATGGACGAAAAATTGTGCCAAGTTTGGAAAAGTGGCTCCGTGATGTTGATGATATTGAAGCTGCATTACAAAGTTTCAATGCGGATGACGCCAACAAGAAGTGCCTTGGTGGATTGTGTCCCAACTTGAAAACTCGCTATTCACTTAGCAGGAGGGCTAAGATGAACATGGCCGAGCTGCAGCAGCTAAAGGAGCAAACATTTAGCTCCATATCCACCCCTGCACCTCCACTGAAATATGGAGAGTTCTTCTCATCAAAAGGCATCAAAAGCTTCGAGTCAAGAGACCAGATTATAAGGGATGTCATAAAGATGCTCAAGGATGAAGGGCGTGACAAGATCAGCATTTGCGGGATGGGGGGAGTGGGAAAAACCACTCTGGTCAGAGAAGTGATCAAAATCGCCGAAGCAGAGAAGCTGTTTCAACACATTGCGATGGTGGCAGTGTCTCAAACTCCAGACTATTGCAAGATCCAACTTGAGATTGCTCGTAGGCTTGGCTTTGACGAACTTACTGATAAAGATCCTGAGCAGTCAAGAGCAGAAAAACTCTTGAATAGGATAAAAACAAGTGCTGGTGGAGTCTTGATTGTGCTTGATGATGTATGGGAGGAGCTAAAATTCGAGTCCATTGGACTTCCATCCAATGGGGTTCACAAGGCCTGCAAAATTATATTCACATCAAGAAATGAAGGAACATGCTGCAGGATGGGGAGTAAAAAAACTTTTGTTGTTAACATCCTGTCCAGGGAAGACTCGTGGGTTTTATTTCAGGAGATAACAGGTGGTGATATTGTGAACAACTCTGACATCTGCCCCATAGCAAAGGATATTGCTAATGAATGTGGGGGCTTGCCCATTGCCATTGTTACTGTTGGAAAAGCATTACTGGGAAAGAAGCAAAAATACGTTTGGGAGGATGCACTAGATGAATTGAGGAAGTCATCTGGGTCTTTCTCAGAGGTGGAGAAATGTATTGCGCTGAGTTACAACCTTTTGGACAAAGATAAAGCCAAGCATTTCCTTTTTCTTTGTTGCTCATTTCCAGAAGACTTTGATATTCCAATTGAAGATGTGGTGAGGGAAGGATGGGGTTTAGGATGGTTCGGAGACCAAGATGCATTGTCGAAAGCAAGGAATAAGGCACATGCCTTGGTGGATGACCTAAAGAAATGCTACTTGTTGTTGGATAGCGACAAGAAAGAGTGCGTCAAGATGCATGATGTTGTACGTGATGTTGTCACATCAATCGCATCAAAGGAAGAAAATGGTTTTGAGATACAGTGTAATGCTGAAAAAAACAAGTGGAATTCCAGTAATGCAGTTTTGATTATGATTGATGAGTTGAAGGAGTGTCCCAATGTTGAAGAGTATCCAAAGCTTGCGCTTTTACGATTGAAATCCAAAGAGGGAAAATCCATCCCAGCAAATTTCTTTCGAGGAATGAGTAAGCTTCAGGCTTTATGTTTGCAAAACTCATGCATTCCAAGTGCCTCACCTCTGTTTCCACCCTCGAAAAACCTTCGAACATTGCGCTTAGAACATTGTCAAGTTGTAGATGCATCCACTATTGGTAAAGAACTTCGGACACTAGAAATTCTAAGTTTTGCTTACTCAGACATCACTGAAGTACCAAATGAACTTGGGGAGTTAGGCTCCCTGAGATTATTGGACTTGACTAGATGTGATGGGCTTTACAGATTTTCTTCTAATGTCTTGCGAAGGCTATCTCGATTAGAAGAACTTTATCTTTGGATGCACAATTTCCCTTGGATGCAAAACAATGACTTTCTCATTGAGTTAAAAGGTATATGCCCTCGGTTGAAGGTTATTGAGATTAAAGTAAGGAAGGTTGAGCCATTCCTCAAGGAATTGATCTTTGAAAACGTGCCGAGATTTTGGGTCTTTGTTATACCTTACGCTAATTATGCCGAACACGGATACATGGAGTCAAATATATTACACTTAAGTGCTGTGGATTACAGCTCTGTTAAGTGCAGTATGACACTCAAGCATTTGGTTAACAGATGTGAAATTCTCATAATTGAAAAAGTGCAAAATTTGAAAAATATTGTTTGCAGTTTAGAACAAGGTACTGGACTTTCATGTTTGAAGGATCTAAAGATAAGCCAATGTTCCAATCTTGAATACCTCATAGATGATGGTGAAGTCCATCAACCAATGATTGCTTACTCAAATTTAGCGAAGTTGGAGTTGATAGAGCTCCCAAGACTGATATGCTTCAACAAAGCCAACGATTTGAACGAGTCTCATCAGTCAATGCCTCACGTAAGTTGATTATTTTCTGTTATAATTATTTTCAGACAATCTCACGATTGAAACTTTTTTAAAAAAAATTGTAAATTGCCAAATTGATATACATACTAAATTAATTACTATTTATTAACTTATGTTTGTATATACGTCCATCTAAATTTGAGATTTCTATATGAAAGATATTGTCGCATAATCTTATTTCGTTTTATATAATGTACTTGTTATTATTACCAAAACATTTTCCTTTTTTACGCTTTTAAATATGAAATTTAAGGGGATCCAGGGGAACAAACTAATATAATTTAGAACTCCAGTCACTATTAGTTGTTTGTTTAATGTTACTTGTGAACAATCTGTCAAGACAAAATTATTGTTTTTTTTATACTGGTTCATCTGGTGTATTGCAGATAGAAGTCATTTGTTTCATATTTTTAATAGTTTAGGATCCTTTAGATGTTATTTTGTCTTGTCCATATCTTGTGTACTTTCCTTGCTCCTCTCCTTGTACGGAGTGTGTTGTGCCTGATTGTTTTCAATTGTCAGAAAAAGGTTTTCAACATAAGATTCTACATGCATATTTTTATCTTTTTTTTTTTCAATAATTTATTGAGAAGCTCGAAACTATAAAAGGATAGCGGAGCACAAACAATACAAGGACAATAAGTAACCACCTGCACACAAGCTAGCATCCCTGTAAATATTTTGTGAACCAATTACATTATAATACAAATTGATGCCACCACAACTATCAGAAACCCAAACCAGCACCAATGAAATCAAAAGCAATAGACAACACATAATTTGCGCCCAAAAAAAGCCAACCTAGTCCCATAGACATCGTCATCACCCAACAAGAACCGAGAAGGCCTTGCAAGTATGACAAAACTCATTTTTATTTAAACTATCAATATTTTGAATAATTTTGCAAGATTTTGTTCCCCTTTAAGTGGTACTTTGGCTTCAACTTGCTAATAGATCATAAATATTTGGTTTACATTTTATTAGAGCTAACTCTAAGTTTAATGAATGTGTAACATATTTATAATCTTTTTGAATGCAGCAGTTTCCACAATTAGAGACAATATTGCTAGAGAAATGCAATTCTTTGAGGATGGTATTTGACCTGCGAGAATTTCAAAATTTGAGAACCCTAACAATCTCAAATTGTAACTCTTTAACTCATATATTTAATTATGAGATTAGTGAAACAACCCTACAGATTGAGAAATTAGAGATTATATCGTGCAAACTAATGACAAATCTAGTGGGTGGGAGCATAGATCGCAAAGAGGAGGAATCTAACGGCAAAGAGGAGGAATCTAACGGCAAAGCGAATGCAAAAACTATAATCTTTGAAAGATTACATTCTTTGTCACTTTTTGACCTCCCAAAGCTGGAGAGTATCTGTGCAGACTGTAATGACCTAGAATGGCCATCCTTGAGAAATTTGTACATTGATCGTTGTCCAGTGCTAAAGTCACCTTTGTCTCAAAATCAAATGCTTGTGGCAATACAAGAAAATATAGGTGTCACATCTTATTCAAACAATCATCACACTAATCAATCAAGGTCTTTCAATCGACTCCTTGGATGCACACCATTGTTATCCAAATTTTCTCATCAAGCGACCACAAACAAGACAAGTAATAAGGTATCAATTTCTTACCATTATACTATATACATTTTCTTGTGTAGCGTGTTATATATGCAGCTTCTCTCTTTTGTTTTAATTTGAATTTCAAATAAATTCGACGTAAGAAATACATGGCACAAAATTAACTTTTAAAGAGCATGCATAGTTAAAAAGGAAGCAATTAATGAATCAAATTAATAATTTAATGTACTTCTAATTTCCAATTTACTACAATTGATAATTTACTATATTATTCTCCTTAATACTAGAAAGTTGATCCGATGTTATTAATAATCTTGTCCATTTGCAGAAAACAATGGTATCACAGGAACAAATATCTTCCATTTTCAGGACGAAGAGTATTATAGGAATATCCCATATGCCTATCCTAGAAGATATTTGTGTAAGAGATTGTGATGTGCTGGATCTATTGTTTTTGCTCAAGGAAAATTACAATCCCTCCTGCCTCAAAACCATTAAAATTGAAGACTCTGAAAAGTTAGAGTTCATTATGGCTAAAAGAGAAAAAGCGGAGATGATGAACTATTTTGCTGAACTACGGACTCTTGACTTGAAGAACCTACCAAATTTTGAGAGGTTTTTCTATTTTGCAACCGATACATCCTTGGATGAACATGATGACATGGTAGGTAACTGAATTATTTGTCACTGATATAATTTTTAATTTCTTTTTTCTTTTGTGAGTTTTATTATTCATTTTTTGTGAGTTAATTTCTTTTTTCATTCACAACTATAGATTAAAAGTTGACTATTTGGGTGTGTTTGATTTGAGGATAAAATTGAGGATATAAGCTGCATAAATGAGGGTAAAAAGCCAATTCATGTAACCCCGATTTTTACTCATTGATAAAACACACCCTAAATTGATAAAAAGTTATATAAAAAAAATATTAATTCACTAGATATTTTTATAATAATTGGTGCTTTTTTTTATGGGAAATTATGGTATACATGGAGATTCAATGTATCAATTACGGCTAAAGAAATCTTAAACAATTATTACTTTTCTTATTTTAATCACATGATGAATGAATGTATACAAAAAAAGGGAATAAGTTGATAGTTAAATAATCAAATACTACATCTGGAAAATGATTATTTAAATATTGCAGGGCGCATGTGATGGGGATCAAAGACAGCTAAGACTTGACCCACTTATAGATGTGTTCTTGTTTCCAAACTTAAGATCTTTACTCATAAAAGGCTGCAACAAAATCTGCATCTTGTTCTCTCCATCATCCTTGAGAAGTCTTGAGTGTCTTGAGGAGCTATACTTACAACATTGCAAAAATGTAGAAGAAATTGTGTCTCGAGAAGAAATAGTAGCAATTGCAAATATGATAATTTGTCCTAAATTGCAGCATATGCTTTTTCAAGACCTTTCCAATCTCAAGGCTTTTAGCCAAGGTTGCCATGATTTTGATTTCCCATCATTGCAAAAGGTGGAAATAAAATGTTGCTCCAATATGGAAATGTTTTCACGAGGTTCTTTGAATACACCTAAGCTTGAGATTTTTGAGTTGGAGATAGGACCACATAAGAAAGACTTATATGCTACTATAAAAGGACTTAAAGTCTCTGTAAGTGTCATCTTAAATACCCAAACTACATATGAATTTAATTTATGTGCTATTACAATTTCATATTTAGAGCTTAATCTGATTTGCTCCCACTGTTTTACATATAATATTTATAATCATATAATGATATGTTCGTGTACAATTTCATTGAGTTTTAGAATTCATTAATGATTCAATTGCATTTCAGCTACATTTGTACAATTAAGATATTCTTAATAATTCAATGTTTATATCTAAATTAAGAATTTTCAAATAAAGGAAAATAGTTTGACAAGATAGACTAATGACCATTTTGCAGGTGGCATCACAAGGATTAAAGAAGCCAACTGTACTTCAAAAACTCAAAATTGGTGTCAAAGAGTTTCATGAGCTATTGATGATTGTTCCATCCAAAGAGACACACATGCTTCAAGATGTGAGGGAACTCATTGTAGCAAAATGTAATTCACTAGTGGAGGTGTTCGAATCTGAAGGAGGAGTGGATGTGAAAGAAGGGGACGTGATCACTTATGAGCTGCAAAGCATGGAATTGAGAGAGTTACCACAACTTAGGCATATTTGTGGACCCAATATTACGAGGCTCGTAAGCTTTAACAAGCTGGAATCAATTATTATTGGAAGTTGCCATAGTTTAAAGAGTTTGATGTCCCATTCCATGGCTGAAAGGCTTGTGCAACTCAAAGTATTAAGGATTGAAGATTGCAAGATGATGGAAGGAATAGTTACAAAGGGATATGAGAATAGAGACAGAGGCATTAAAGTTGAGACAATATTTCCCAAATTGAAGAAGTTGGATCTTACCAATTTGCCCGAACTGGAATGTTTTTGTATAGGAGATAATAATTATGATTTTCCATTCTGCAATGCAGAGGACAGAGAGATTGAGGAAATGAATTTCGAGGGATGTCCCAAGCTTTCTAGTCTTGCTCCCTTCATTGAGACACACATGCTTCAACATGTGAGGCACCTCATCATACGACATTGTGATTCACTAGCAGAGGTTTTTGCATCGGAAGGAGGAATAGATGCAAAGAAAGGAAATGTAACTGCACATTATGAGATGGAAATCATGGAATCGAGAGACTTGCCAAGACTAAGGGTCGATAGCTTTAACAAGCTGGCATCAATTGGCATTACAGAATGCCATAGTTTGCAGAGTTTGCTCTCTCATTCCATGGCTAGAAGCCTTGTTCAGCTTAAATATTTAAGGGTTGCTAATTGTGAGATAATGGAGGAGATAGTTACAATGGGAGATGAGAATATGGATGATGGAGGCAGTAAGGTCGAGATTTTATTTCCCAAATTGGAGGAGTTGTATCTTCGTGGATTGCCGAAGCTGGAATGCGTGTGTTCAAGATATTATGGGTATGATATCCCATTATGCGATGAAGAGGAAGAGGATAAGGAAATC
Organism: Dalbergia cultrata; assembly: GCA_031216105.1. Lineage (NCBI taxonomy): Eukaryota > Viridiplantae > Streptophyta > Magnoliopsida > Fabales > Fabaceae > Dalbergia > Dalbergia cultrata. Next base: position 18,071,803 of record CM062353.1, on the reverse strand, counting down.
AACAAGAAGCAACAGCTTCAGATCTCACTTCCACAGTTAAAGTACTTGGTGTTGGATGAGGTGCCTAGGGTCAAGTGTTTTTGTGGAGGAGCATATGACTATGAGCTGATGCTCTCATCATCTGATTGTGTTGAAGACCGCACACAAGTCGCAACCTTTCCCAATGGAAATGTAACTGTAACCACACCAAACTTGTTTCAAGTAGAATATGATTGGCATCGGGTGCGCACAATGGGAGACATTAATTTGGCAATACACTGTATTCAAAATTCAGAGAAACACAAGGTACGCACACGAGATAGTTAACGAGTAAATGGGATTAATTAGTTCATCAACTATATTTTTTGCATTCCTTATATTTTTTGTTTTTGACATTTTATTACTTCTCACTATTTTTTTCATTATTATGTTAACTTTTTCTTTAAAACAATGCATATGTTATTTTGTTTTTATATCAGAATACGTTACTCTGTTTATTATAAAACTAAAATTTACATCGAAATCTTTTATGATTTCTTAATACCATTAAATAGTTTGTTAAGGAGAATTGAAAAGTTGTAAAATTGTCTATAGAATTCAAAATTTTTTATGTGAGACTTTTGGCATTTAATAGTACAAACTAAAACATTTTTAAAATGATTTAATTTGCATATATTGAATGTGTAAAATATTCTTTTATTATCATTCATTAAATCCTTCTATTTGCATGACCTTTGAAATAGTGGGAGATATAATTAATCATATTTGCTAATGTGATAAAATGAAATTGAATGAAAATATAAAATATTTTTGGATAAATAACACTAAACAACTTTGAGATTTGAAGCTATTGTACTTCACTTCATTCTTATATAAATAACTACTTTTATTATTAGACTTTTTTTTTTCTAATTCATTAACCCTTAATACATATAATAAAAATATAAAATAAATCTAAAAATTTATTATTGGATGAAATATTACAGTTTCAAGTTTGAAAAACATGAAAACTTCAAAGTTTTTAAACATAAAATAATGTTTTTAATTTTTTTTAAAGTATATAAGATTACTTTAACAATAAAATTGAGTAAATTTATAATTAAATCAATATTATTTCATACAATAAGTTAATATTTGATAATTTTATATGCTTTGAAAGAAAAGTTAATAATTTTATATCAAGGGTGTTTAGTGACTACGTCAAAGTTCGAAAAATAAAATCATGTTTTTAAATTTTTCTTTTGAGGTATAAAATATTACTTTAGTAATATTGAGTATGATTTATAATCAAATAAATATTGTTTTATATCATAAGTTAATGTTTTAATATCAAATAAAATGTTACTTTTAGCAAATTTTATTTGCAATATTAAAAGTTCTAATATTCACAATCTAAAATTGCATTAGCAATTTCTCAATTCGAAATAAGGAATGAAAAATTTATAGAATTAATAGTTTTTTGAAACACAAATCACACAAATAAATTTTAATGTTACCAAAAGTGCAAAATAATTTTGACAGTCATTGTTAAAAGGGTAAGCTTGTTATTCTATTAAAACTTGTATGCTAATCAAAACATTAATAACCATAACTATTAAATAGATATAAGCTAAAATTTTGATATAAAATATTAACTTATTATATAAAATGTAATATTCATTTAATTATAAATCTTACTCAATATTATTGTTAAAATAGTCTTATATACTTTGAAAAAAAAAGTTTAAAACGTGATTTTATTTTTTAAACTCCGAAATTATGTTTTTAAAATTTGAAGTTGTAGTATTTCATCAAATAATGAATTTTTATATTTATTTTATAACTTTTATTACATACATTAAGGAAAAGATGAGTTTAATGAATATAAAAAAAATAAATGAATTTAATAACAGAAATGGGATTGAGTGTTATATTTATTAAAAAAAAAAAGGGATGTAGTGCAACAAACTCCAAACTTTAAGGATGTTTGGTGTTATTTACCCAAAAATTTTATATTGATAATATATTAAAATTAAACTCTTTTTAAAATGAGTTAGTCTTTTAAAACATTTAAACAAGCAAACTGGAATATTATAATCTTTTAAAAATCAACTCAAGTTTCCTGGTGATACAACCAACTAGTCATCTCTTATTTCAATCATTATGTTAAACAAAAAGTGTAATTTTACACAATATCTCTAAAAGCAAAAACACTATAAACTTTTAAAAACTTTCTTGAGTTTGTCTGTGATGCAACAAAGTAATCATCTGCCATGAACAAAGTAATTATAAATTCTAAAAACATAATTTTACCATGTGAATTCTGGAAAAATATAAGTTTATCTATAAACTTGAAAAATTATAAAGTTGACAATTAATACGTCGTTCAATAAAATTAATATATTAAACTAAAAATAAAGTAATTAATGATAAAGGAACTATTAATCAATATAGAATGTTGCTATAGGTAAATATAAAGGTAATAATTTTAGCAATGGCTTGCATCTCAATGCCATATTACAATTCCAGCAAATAGTTGTTTATGGCTTCAGATTACTTGTTAAGAAACAATATTTGATTTTTATATATTAATAGTGTATAAAAAAGTACACAATCATTTAGCATGCATTGTCATATAAGCAAAAATGTTTCACTCATTACTCACTACTATAAAAGTCTTTCAAATAAAAGCATTTGATTAAATGATACACTATACTATCTTTGCGTTAGAATTAATCTTTAAACAATATAAAGTAAATTTTTTTATTAAAATGGTATACTTTTTTTTGAAAAATTATACCTATTTGGTTAATAATATTATCTGATTTTATATTTTTATTAAAATCAAGTAATCTAATCTAAATTTTATTAAAATTACTTTTAGTTAATTACTTTTCATTTTTTCAACCCAAGTGAGAGTAGTAATTTATTATGAGAGTGAAAGGAATAGATTTAGGCCATATAATCACATATGGATGATCAGAATTAAAAGTTATTAATAGTAATTAATGATCACGTAATCATTTAAAAATATCACGAAATTTTATGTTTTAATTTTAACCATTAATATAAAATCTAATTATTCATATTTGTTTTTCTCACTTTCACTCTCTCTCATATTAAGCCACACTCTCCCTCGAGTTGAGGATTAAATATTGCGAAATTTAAAAATATAGGAAATGATTCGAGGGAGAGGATGGTTTATAATGAGATGATTAGATTTGAGTTGTTGAATCATAAATAGTCAAGATTAAAATATAATATTATATAATATTTTTAAATGATTACGTGATCATTTATTATTATCAATAATTTTCAATCCTGACCATCCATATATGGTTGTACAACCCTAATTTACTTCTCTCACTTTCATAATAAACCACTTAGTGTTGGTTATTGACGGTGAATTTACTTCAAATAGAACAAATGTACTTAATTAAAAAACCAATATTGGTTTTACTTTTATACAAATCAAATGAATGAGGCTGAAAGGCTCACAAAAAGCAGTTACCTCAGTGAGAAGGTTCTTCCCAACTTTATTTTTTACCAGGAATAATTTGCTTTTAATTTTAATTAAGAGGTAACAAGTGTTGACTAGAGGGGTGTGTGTGTGTGTGTATATATATATATATATATATATATATAGGGAAATGTGTTATATGTAGATTAGCAAGCTACACATTTTTATTCGGACAAAAAAATACTCCTTTTGGATAAAAAGGAAAAATTTATAATTTTAGGTAGTTTTGAAATTTTATTTCATTGTCATTTATTAGTAGTTTGACTTCTTTTATCACTTCATGATAGTTTTGAAATATTATCTCTTCTTCATGATATTTTTATAATTAATATTCAGTTAATCATATATTAAGAAATTTAGATTATATTATTATTAAAAAGTAAATATTAACGTAGATTATGATATATTTGAAACCAAACGTAGCTTATTATATATTGATTAATTCAATAATAATTGTGCTGAAACTTAAGAATATATTTTTATTAATCATTTCTGAGCATAAACTACCGTGATAATGCATCAATTGATTTGTGTGATTTTTTTTTCAATTTCAATTTTTTAATTCGTGTATCGATTTTCCAAATTTTTTATTCATTATAACAATAACTTTTTAATACTTATCCATTAAATTATATGTAAAGCATGATTTACTTGAGTAAAGATGTAATTGTTTAAAAAATTATTTTATTAAAGTAATATTGCTTTTTCAAAAAAATTAAACATTTTTATGTAATATATAATAATATTACATGCAATTTTAAAATCACTTATATAATATTTTGGAGAGAGAAATAAAAAAGTATTATTCAAATAATGAAAAATCGTAAAGATGAAATATTAATTAGGTAAGAGAAAATGTTAAAAGAATAATTAATGACAAAGTTAAAATTATATATTTATCTACAACTATAAGTTTACTGATCAATAAAGGGAGTCGGTATTATCTCCAATAAAAAAATGTAGAATTTGCTAACATGCACGTGAATGTGTAGAGGTTAGAATTTAGATAGAGGGCATGCATGTTGATGTTGATGATGTGCACATGCAGGTGGAGTTGCAAAAACTAGAGACGTTTAGATGTATTGAGCAACATCAATATCAACACCTACTGCCCTACATCACGAGGGTAACATGGCTTGAACTTGAGAGCTGTCACAAGCTGTTGAGTTGTGTCCCATCCAGCATGATGCACTTATTCCAGCATGTGAGAGGCCTCAAACTACAACAATGTGGGTGCCTCGAAGAGATATTCGAACCAAATGACTATGAAGGGATGGAATTGTGGCTGTTGAAATTGCATTCACTGCCGAAACTAAAGCACATTTGGGGAAATCCTGCCTCGATATCCGGCTTTCAGGAGTTGCAACGACTAATCATCAGCGAATGCCATGATTTGAAATTTGTGTTTCCTGATGCTTCTGTAGCCAAAATCCTTCCAAATCTGGATGAACTTAAAGTGATCGAATGCAACAAGATGGAAGAGATCATCCTAGACAATAATACTAATGATTCCATACCAAAAGGGACCAAGATCATATTCCCATCTTTGTCGATAATCCTTCTTGAAAAGCTACCCAAGCTTAATTGTTTCTGTCCAAGCTCTTTCCATTTTGAGCTGCCATCGTGTGAGTCTCTAACTATTGAAGGATGCCCTGAGATGAAGTCCTTCTGTTCTGGAACCCTATACACACCACGACTGCCGGAATTCTTCATGGGAGGTGAAGAATTCGATAAAGAGGAAGATGTGAATGAGGCTATACAAGACAGTCGACGACATTAATTATTACGAAGCAGAGGTAATAAGACTTTTTTTTCTTTTTTTACCTCTTTGAATTTGAGCATTGCACACTCATCGCTAATACTTGCCACTGCCTACCATTAATTCTCTTAAATTCCCAGTGCTCTTTGTTTATCCTTTTTATTGAATGTCATATTTGCAGTAATTGATCATCATAATAATTTTTACCCCTTCTTGTTGGCATGCTCAAACTTTTGATTGAATCAATTTCTGTCATCAAGGGCCGATTGTATTGTCTCTATTTTACGAGCATTACATGATACATTTCCTACTTTTTTTTATTGGGCATGCATGTTGTCTCAGCTACATTCTTCCATCCAAAAGTTAATTAGCAAGTGCTCATTATTTGAGAGAATCGAATTAAGTGGTAGTGATCAATAGTTATTTGAGGCTTTTGATACCAGCTTTTCATGGAGGAAATTTGTATAGCACCAAAGTAAGTGTATATGTGTGCGTGTCTTATTTATTTTGTATTTTTTCCAGATTAGATAAGTGGCAAAGATCATTGGTCCAATGCTCTAAATGCCAATAAGTTCCCAGCTTTGTTGAAAGGCACCAGCACATGGAGGCAATAATACAAGCCAGGGAGTATCCAATCGGTATGCTTGAGCTATTTAGTATATGACAGTGTGTTTTTGGATTAAATGGTTCTCTGAGCCATTTGATGTTTTAATGGCAATTACAAAAGGGCATTTGATGAATTATTTTTTTATCCTTCAATTCAATTATTCTTTAGCTTATATTTAACGCTATAAAATTGGATTTTATCATTGGCAACTGAAAGTTTGTGTGGTGGTGGTGCTGAAGTCTAAGATTGAAGTTTGTTCATGGGCCTATTTTTAGCTCATGATAATCAAGATACTTGCTGAAATTAAACCCTCTTCCTCTATTTAACGTTTTAGCTTGTTTATTTGAATCTGTAAAAAATATCAGCTAACTCAAATTGAGTGCAACAATACACTGGTGATGAGATAATTGTGTATATATATATATCTCAAACATTCTTGTGGCTAAGCATTTGATGAATTTGATACCTATGATATAGTGATATAATGCCATTACAGTATTCCCAACTTTACAATATATATTGAACATGAGAAGTTTGTGAAGCTTAATTGTTTCTATCCAAGCTCTTTTTTATTTTGAGCTAACACGGTGTCATTTTACACTCATTCACACGAGCTAATTTCATTAATTCTTCCTCTACTTTTTTTTTTGCCGTATTACTTATGCTTCTTCTCTTCTCATTGCTGAAATTTGTGTTGTGTCTTCCACATCCCATCATGCCATTAGATAGGGACTTTTTGGCTGATTTCATGAAATCTTTGTGATTCTTCAACTTAAGTCCCATGACTCCTCTTTTAGAAAATTCATATTAGCTGGATTTAAGCTCTTGATTGAATTTAATAAATTAGTCAATTGAAACATTGATGTTAAATCTAGATCTTCTCAAAGTATTACGTCAAACTGCTTGTGTGATCTCTTTCGAATGTTATTCCTTCCTGACCTCTGCTACATCCCCAAAGACACACGAAATGTGAAATTAAAACTTATGAGCATAACAACATGGCAACTTTGTATTAAACTTCTTAATCATACTCGAAGCTTCAGTGGTCCTGGGACTAACATGAATTGATGAGACAGACTAGAAAAACAGTAATACACTAATGCTTAGCTATAAGATACTACAGAAGACCGGTGTAAATAATACCAAGGGTAATGGGGTATTATTTGAAATGACATTGCTAATGTGTACAGTGTGTTACATCAAGTTCTATTGTAGCGGAACCATTTTGTTATACATCTCAACCAAAGACTTCAACATCTCAGGCTCGGATGGAAGATTATCACTCTGATGTGCATGGCTTCGTTCTCTTCAGGTGCTTGGATTTATTGCTGGAGTTGGATTTATTATTAACAGCATTCCTGAAGTAGGACGCGGACCACGATTGAATATTGACATTCATTGGGGCGCTCTGACAGAAGGGTTACTAACATTTGCAATTGTGACCATTTCTCTTGGGCTTGCCAGAATTATTCGTGGAAGTTTCTTCATAAAGACTTGGATATCCAGCCTCTCCAACTTAACACTCCATATACTTGGCTCTGATCTGACTGGTGGTTGTATGAACCCTGCATCTGTAAGTGCACTGCTGCATCTGAGTTTTTCATGTCATTTACTTTTCTGGCTGTGCCAACATCTAGAAGAAACCTTCTCTGTAGTTTTGTTCGTAAGAAAAAAGCTTGTTTGACTTTGAAGAGTAAATCGGATTGAAGGAGCTATATTTAGTGCTAAATGGCTGATTCTTCCTAAGCTTTCAGTAACTAAACATACATATAATCAATTACTAACTGTATTGTATCAGCTACCCGCTTTTGTGCAACACTTCATTTCCTACTAATGGTTTGAATTAGCTCGAGTCCTTGCACATCTTATTGGATTCACATGTATTGTACTTTAATTTTCATCTTTATTTATATTAACATATAATTAGTACTGTAGTACTTTTAATTCACAAGGCTCTCTCATTCAACGGCTTAATTTTGTCCATGAAGTGAAGTTATCGCAAATATAAGCTCTTAAAAGAGACAATAATATTATGAATCACACATTCAATATTTTTTTTTACTTTCATCTTTTCTTCTAGTAAAGGATCTATGGTACACAAAGGAAAGGAAACTCAAAATGCGAAAATGGGTTCTAATGGTAGGAAAATGTTACTGATTGAAAATTATGTTATTTGTACATTACAAATTAGATAATTTATGGATGTCTTGTAGAAGTAGCGACATAAAATTCTTTATGGTAATGAGTGTTGAGAGAAAAGAATGAAAACTTTGTACCTTTATTTTTGAGACGTTTAATTTTAAATGTGCAATTATAGTGCAACACCATGGTTGACAAGAAGTTCAAACTCTTGCCATTTTTTTTTTTTTTTTGGTGGTCTGGAACTTTTGGCAGTTGTCAGGCTAAGGTTGCCTCAGCGTGATCTCTTCTTGAGTTTTGGGTTTTTTATTTTTTCCTGAAAGGCAAAATCATACTATCCATACGATTTTCAGTTTATCAATATGATTTTCAATTGCATGCATTATAATCCATCTTTATATTTGAATATTAAAGCATGGTTACCTCATTGACATCGACTTCAGCAAACTATACTCCGTAGTATTGATATTTGTTTCAACACCTAGTATAAATAATTCATCACTTATTTTTTTATAAATAAGATCTATGATTAAAATTTTGTAGATAAAAATAATCAACATTAGTTCTACTCTCAATACTTCCACAAAATATCTTTATAAATTCCGACCATATGTTTTTTCAACATAAATTTGGCTTTTTTGGGGCCAATAATACATTACTTGATTCACATTTATTTCACAATTCTTTACTGCATTCCATTTTTAAAGGACACAGCATTTGCTTTGTTTACATGGCCTCATGGAAGCATGATTCTTAAAAGCGTAACAAAATTGGACAGACCAAAATCATCAGCTAAGGAACTAGTTTGAAGGCAACAGTATCAATGTCTGCTCTTCAGACCTTCCAAACGAGGAAAGAATTAATATCCTGCCTGATAAGAATTTCACAAGATGAAGGCCTCTAACAAACTTTGGTTAAAAGAGGGGGGAAAAAGTAATTGGGAGAATACATGATAACTAAAAAGGACCTCATCATTATAAATGTTTCTTCAATGTCCAGTGCAACCATGTTCCAACTTTGGCAGCAGTACTAGTAGTACTAGTAGCACTCAACATGAACATTATGATGCAGATCAAAAAGGAAATAAGGAATTTATGCATTAACTCAGTACACAAGCTGTGGTTCAAACTCTGCCAAATCTACAGATCCTGACTCAATTGGTGGCATTAGACAAGTAGCCAAGAGTTCAGACACCAGGGCAGCAACAAGTGGGATCCTCTTCAAGTTTCACCACTGGAATATCATCGCTCTCACCGACAGCAATGAGCTTCTCATTTATCTCCACCATCCGGACCAACTTCCTCTTGAACTCTGGGTTCTCAACATCAAGGACGGCTCGGAATATCCGTGCCGTTGTGCAGTTTGTCTGCAAAAGCAATCTAGAAATGAAGCTTGAGTAACTGCCTGTAATTTGTGAAGTCGGCATTAGTTCTTTATTGATTAACTCTTACTTGCTACATTCGTTTTTAATGGTAACTTATGGCTCCAAATTTCTTTCTTCTTGTAACTGAATTGTTAAACTCATCAATTTGTACTTGATCAGTAGGAAAATAAATAGTAGATTATCTCAAGCAAAGAGCAATACAGCGTTACACACCGAAATTTAATTGAACCTCAACAATGATTATAGCAAATAGGAAATCGCAAACTAACCTCAATGATGACATGCATGTCAAATTCTGTTGTGTTGAGTCCAATGCCTTCATAGAAAGCTGTGCGTTGGCAATCATTGAGGTACATTGTGACATAAACCTGCAGCACAAATTTGAGAGCTATGTTGTAAGTAGGGTTATGAAAGATAATGAACACGGCCAAATGACAAAATGTAGTACAAATAAGGTCACTTTAGCTGGTATAGATTGATTCATGACTCTCAAAAAATTCAAATGTGAATGAGATTTTGCATCATGGATATAATCATCATTGATGTATACTATTGGCAATGTTGTGAAAGTAGTATTCTATATACATACTTTTCCAATGAAACTTGAGGTAGGCATGTCCGTATTAAAGATGCTAACCTTTTCCTGATATATATCTTTGTGATGTCTTAAGTCAACGTGTCCTTAGATGTGTCTAGTATGGCCTTAGAGTCCCCCAAGACTCACATGTGTTGTCGAGGAAGGCCCCTAGGTGCAAAAGCTGCACTCTTCTAGCAAACAAGCTCGTTGCGTTGCCACAGCAAGCCAGTTTTTCATCGTGGTGATCGTGCAAGTGTGAGAAAGGGAGTGGCTTTTTGCCACAGCTAGACCGTATTGTCAGTAGCTCCCCAGTGTTCTGTTTTTTATGAATGGATATTAGTATGATTTAGCATCTTAGTACATCCTATCTATTTCATCTGTACTCTTCTATATTTAATCATAAGGACTTTTAGACATGTTTTTAACCATGTGATTTCTAACTTTTGAAAGTTCTATGCTTTTGTATGTTATTGCCATATTCCTTAAGACATGGAGTGCTATTGGTATAGGAACCCTATTCACCATTAACCAGCTATTATTCCTACCTTACTTTTAGATTTCTAGAACAGCAAAGCAGCCTAAGAATCCTTTTCAAGATAACTAAGATATCTAACTAAAATAATTCAGTTTAGCAAGATTTTTGCTTATTTAGTTTTAACTACAAAATAAAGTAAGCTTACTCAAATCAAGTGAAGGAGCATGATTATGAGAGCGATATGGCATGATTGCGAGAGAGATAATTATATCTCTTTATATAAAATATTTTGTCTGAAGCTTTTGTTGGTTTGATTTCACTTATACCATATGCAAGGAAATATCAATCATGTAGCTTGTAAATTATGTCTCATATCTGTTATGCATTGAATGGTCCATGTCTGAAATGCTTGTTGAAAGCAATCAAATTGGGTTTGAAAGACGAAGAGAAATGGTTTGAAAGCATAATCTCAATCGTATATTTTTATAGTTTTTTTTGTACTTTAGTTTGGGAGGTGGAACGCCTATTTAGTAACAAGACGGGTGGCCTGATGGTGCATATTTTTCTAACTAGCGCCTAAATGTGATATATATAAAATTTGCTACCATTATTATAGGCATTATTTTCATTTAGCTCAGTACATATATAATTAGTTTATCCTTCCTATACTCTTTTCAGTAGGTGGATAACCACAATTAAATCTTAGCCTTACTTAAAAGCAATGATGACTGTAAATTGCTTGTTTAGTACAGTGCAAATATTATTATAAAATACAAACAGCTTCCACAACCAATCCGTGAAGAGAACATTGCAACACGATTAACATATATTTGAATGTAAAGTGATATTGCATCCGATCATCCCAAAAAAGTTCCCCTATTTTTTCTTCCCAAAGGCAAGGTTGTCATGACTCATGAAATAGCCAAAATAAATACGAAGATGATCCTTGGGCTTTTTATTCTTTGCTTTGGGAAGCACTTTTGTATTAAAGATAAATGAGGCCATAATACTTTGGTATGCTTGTAATGTGTCTCGCTTCACATAAGCATACACCACTTTGCACCTTGAACCCATGATCAATTAAATCTTGGATTCTTAGTGCAACCTAGTTGTTCAATAAGGATAGAGTTCAAAGATACCTTTACGGAGAAATAATTTCAACTTGAAATTTAATATTCATGTATTTTGAATTCTTGCAGATGGTAATTCAAATTTGGATGCAATGTCTAGATGATTATAGAAGATGCAATTTTAGTTTCATAAAAGAACAGAAGGGTGAAAATGAGATATCCATCTAGCCTATGAAGATTCTTGAACTGTTAGATGTTGAAGGAGTCAGTTACTTATGCATATTGAATGGAGCTCGGATTGTGGATTTGCTTCCTTACCTCATAACATAATCACACCCGTCTCTACCTTCCCTCTCACTTGTTGACTCATTTCCATTTTATTTGTACTTTTCTTTATTTTCTTGATATATGATGTAATTATAAATACATGTGTAAAGGAATGAAATGTTCAAGCAGTAAAATTATTTCCCAGCACATTTTGTTTCTCTTTATTTTCTAAGATTTTAGATTTCAAAGAACACAGAGTAACTTTTGTGCCTTTCAAAAACTATCTCCATTGAAAACATTTTCGTAGAAAAGTAACCAAACATATTTCTTATTATGAGCCATATTTTTTGGGCTTGATAGGAACAGCAGATTCGGCTTGATAACCGAGATTCATTTCAAGTCCCCTTCTATGAATACTATGACAGAACTTGGTGAGCTACATATTCAATCCTAAAACTAAACACCTAAGAATGATACTTACTTGGGTGTCGTAGTTCTTGCAGGTACTCCACCCTTTGTCATCCACACCTCAAAGATCAAAGATGACCGTCTCGGAAGTCAAAGATCCTAAAGCCTTGTATGATCATCTTGTCTTTTCAATCCTCTAATTCCTCTAACTCCATCAATTGTTGAGGACCCAGGCTTCTCTTCCTTCTTCCCTATGCGAGACCCTTTCCCCTAGCGAACACCGTTGGCAGAATCATTTTCATTCCTATTGGTAAATATCCTTCCATCTCTACTATGTGTTTCAACTCTATTGTTGTTTGCTTATTCCTACAATCATTGAATGCCATTGATAGTTCACTCCGTGCCCTTATGTTTCTCCCATTTTCCTTAGCGTTTTTCCTAATGTTTTAGCTTCTCATGTACCATCAATGATGGCTTCAACCTCCATCTTTCCTTTAAAGGGTTCTGGTGTACATGTAGAAAAAAGGGGAAACCACCATAATGCTTTACAATATTGTTACTGCTTGTTTCGTAGTTTACTTCTTTTTTTCACTTTTGTGTGGCATGATTTGGTGGTTTCCCTTTGTAGGAAAGGGGGAAGAAAGACCTTATTTTGCCAATTGACACCAATCATCTCTCGGGTTGAGCAAGAGATCCTTGGAACCCTGTTGGCGATTGGCCGGGACTATCTTCGATCTCTTCAAAAGAAATATCTTCCTTTCACCGAAATTAGGATCATTGACTACCTTTTCAAAATTTCGGATTTTGAAGAAAGAATTTTCTTTGAGAAAGACACCAAGGATGAACACCACTTTTGGATGTATCATGTAAGGCTAAACCTAAGACTTCCTCTTTCAGAGTTCCAAATATCTGTTTTCAACAACTTCTCCTTAGCCCCTCCACAACTTCATCCCATAGTTGGGCATTGATTTTAGGCTTTAAGTGTGTGTAAACTTTTTTCATATTCTGGTTTCCTTGCTAGTCTTCTTGTATTTATTCACTCATACCCATCCCAGTGGAAGGGGCTCTAAACTTGGGAATAATCTCACTTCGAGCCCACAAAGGGTGGAAGATTTTCAATTTTTTTGAAGAATCATAGCATAACTTTAATCAATTAGTATTTCAAAATCTGTGGGATTCGGAGAACAAACCCCTTTTTCCTTACCTCTGAAGGGGTTCCGAGGTTCCCATGTTACTAGAACAAACATCTCAAGGTTCTTGATTTTGATGAGAATAAGCTTTTGAATTGCGAGCAAACCAGTGACAATTTCTTCTTACAGTTCAAGAAAGACAATATAAACTTGAAGCCCAAGCGGCATGAGGGCGCAAAGGCAACTTTTCATGCGAAAAGTAGGGTAATAACGACTTTTTGCTTATGGTTTGAAATTAATTGAAGTGGGAAATTTGATGCGCTGCATGCTACGTGATGGGAAATGAATAGGATGACATGGCGATTGATAAAACAAAGGAATCTCGAATCATGAGGATTCAGTGGACTGGCGTGTAATCATAACTCGAAACTCGTGATAATATCACTAATCCTAAGCTAGGGATAGTGTTATGGGCCATATTTTTTGGGCCTAGTAAGAACATCAAATTAGGCCTGATCACAAAGGTCCATTTCATTTGATAAGGCAATGCCAAGCCCTTTTGAGTCCCCTTCTATAAATACTACGACGGAACCCGATGAGAGGTACGTATTCAATCCTAAAAACTAAACACCTACAAGTGATATTTATCTGGGCTTTGTAGTCCTTCTAGTTACTCCACCCTTTGTCGTCCACACCTTGGAGGTCAAAGATAACCATCTCGGAAGTCAAAAATAGTAAAGCTCTTTGTGATTATCTTATCTCTATAATCTTCTAATTCCAAATCTGGGTCAGGTAACCTCTTACTGTATTACAACAATCGAATATTTCTAAGTATTTTTTTCTTTTTGTAATGTCCCAATTTTTGTGTACTAATTTCTTTGGTTAGTTAATTGATATTTAGTCATTCATAATTAATTTAGCATTTCAGTAAAATTTGAATTTCGCTCCATGTGTTTTCTTTTGAAATTTAAATTCCAAATTGAATAAATTAAATAATCTTCATTTGCAATTAGAGGTGTGCAAAAATAATATTTTAATGAGTGTGTGAAATTTTTAGGCTACCCTCACTTACATACACCTAATTGCCAAATTCTTATGATAAAATTGCTGGTTTTATCATATGAAATTGTTAGACTGGTTTTATCATATCAATTTAAAATTATTTTATGTTGAAATTGCTGGTTTTATCATATGAAATTTATGATTTTTTTTTACTATTGACGTACATGTACCTCACTTTTTATAAAATGTCATACCTCGTACCCATACTCATACTGGGTACGAGTACCGTACCTGTATCCGAGCAACATAGGCAGCCATTTTGGATCTAGGAGGAGAAGATTTTCTTCTCTATTCAACTTTTGGGAGCCCTTGGTGCTTACTCCTCTTTATTCTTCATAGTTGGTAGGGGTTTCTTTGTCTCCCTTTTTGTTTTTGTTAAACTTTAGAGCTCTAATATTTATGCTTGATATGAATGTTGTTGGGTTGTTGTGACTCTTGATAAATGTTTGAAATAAATCCTATGATTGATATTTGTAGTGTTGGAATGTTGTTGCAGAATAATCTTTGGTTCCCATCCCCATTATGTATTCTTGGTTTGGTAATCAAGGGCTATTTCACATCATGCTTTGGTTGAGTTTTAGGTGGAATTATGAGGAAATTTGAATGTTAGATGTGTGTGTCTATATATATATATACACCTTTGTTTTTTTATGCATGAGAGCTTGAAAATATAGTTTTAAGTGGGGTGTTTGGATGTATAAAGTATGACGCACAAAAATGAGTAAATATACATACCATGTGCTTGATAAAACTCCTAAATGAAGGTAAAGATTGTTTGGGGTTGAGCTTTTACATATTTATTAGATAGGTAGTTAGTTTGGTGCAAAACTAATGTTTATAAAAGTATAAATCTATATTAATGAGGTAATCTTTGAAGTTATATGCATAAATATGTAAATTTAGTTATGTGTTGGATAGGTCTATTTTACCATGTTTTTGTGATGCTTTTGGTTAGGTTTTAATAAATATTAAATGTTTGATCTGTATATGTGTAATCCCTTGTTTTTAATGCATAAAAGTTTATAAATATGATTTTTGGTGATGTTTTGGGAGGGGGTAACCTCATGCATGAAAATTACTCATTATTCATACTATTTGTTTGATTGAATGTCTAAATGAAACTAACAATTGGTTTAGATTGTGTTCTCTTTTATGAATTTATAATTATTGAGTAATGAAACTCTAGTTAAGAATATTCATTTTCTTGGAAGTGAAAAAGGGAAGTTTGGATGAATTTTGATTTATCATATGATAGCATTTTAGTCTTAGCGTAATGGATGATTGGTTACTACCTATATTTATCCGTTGAGTTGTTGTTGTGATCTTTCTTATTTTAAAGAAAAGGATTTTATAATTCATTATTGAAACTTATGCTTGCATTGCTTATAAGAAAAAGAATGATTCTGTGAAAAGAGGAAAAACTAAAGAATAAGGAACCAAAATAAACAAATGAGATATGTGTAATTTATATATATATATATATATATAAAAGACACTTTTACTTAAATTCGTAAAGACAAAAAGGATTTTTTTTTATTAGGTGTCCTAAAGACAATATTTAAAGATTTCAAAAATTGTAAGTTTTCATTAAAAATGTGTGATTTTAAAACTTTTAAAAGGTGGGATTCATTGCAAATTTTACAAAGTTGCCTTTATCATAATCAAGGAAGAGAAAATTGCACCAAGTATCGAGCTGATCAAGGTACTTGTTAAAGGTTTAGAGGTCCAACTAGTTCAACCGGAATATATATACACGATTAATTAGAAAATAAAAAATATATATTAAATCATTAACATTAACATAATCTACACAAAAAAAATTTATAGGTCTATTAAAATAAACAAAATCCATGTAAAATTTCTCTAGTCTCAGTCTCATAATACGATCACAAAGTATTTAGAAATAATATTTGTTAGTGACAAGTGAAGTTTATGGTGAGCAGCCTGTAAATGACATAGAGAGAAGAAAAATAACCCAATAATCTTTATTAGTGCCCTTCTTTAATTCCATTTTTTTCATTTTTGTTTTGTGGTTGTCACAATATATCAGTGTTTAAGTTTTGAAAAGAAAAAAAAAAATAAAAGTTCCAAACCAGTCTAACGGGTCCAATTTGCCAGTCTTCTCCTGATTTTTAAAGCTTAATTGGACCGATTAGGTGACCGATTTCAAGTCAAACCAGTCAGATCGGCCGGACCGGTCTGATTTTCTTTTCTTGATCATAATCCTTTATGCGTGCACTTTAGAACCCCAATAAACAATACAAAAAATGAATACCAAATTGCAAACAAACTTGTACCCAAATGAGCAATGCTATTTTGATTCTGACTTTCTATGAGATATTATACGGACAAATTCTCATATATTAGTGGATTGAGCTGGGTGTGAATCCATTTAATTTGCATCCCATGTCCCAATGATATAACATTTCTCTACCCAAATCCTTCGGAATTCGGCTAATTAAAAGAGGAAAGTGCGACTATCGTTCGCCAACACCGCTGCCCAAGTTCAATTAACTAATAGTATTTCACAATAAAGAGATTCCTTTTTTTCGCACTCCATTTTCTTGTCACATCACACAGTTCCCATTTCACACACACGCCTCCATTCCCATGCCTGCACTTTCCGCCATCCCAACCCAGCCAAGGAGGTAAGAAGAACACACAACACATACACACATGGCCACGTAACAGATTCTGTTGTTCGGATTTGGACGACATGGGAGGACGGAGGACGAGGGTGGTGGCGGCAGACTTTGTCATGTCATTCATGTGGGTCTGGTCGGGTGTCCTTGTCAGGATGCTCGCCTTCACGATCACCACTGCCTTTGGCTTTGATTTTGGCTTTGGGTCTGAGATCGTGAAGGCCTCGCTCTCCATCGCCAACATGTTCTTCTTCGCGTTCCTTGCTGAGGCTACCCGTGGTGGGGCCTACAACCCCCTCACCATTTTCTCCGCTGCTATCTCTGGGGACTTCTCCAACTTCCTTTACTGTGTTGCTGCTAGGATTCCCTCCCAGGTTACCCTTTTTCTTCTCGGTGGTTTGGTTATGGACTAAATATGGAGTGTAAAGTTTCGTCGAGGAGCTCTATGCGTAAACCTATTTTTACTCCCTAATCAAACATGCACATATAATTATATCTTATTTTAGGATTGATTTAAAATAGAAATTGACTTGTGCTTAAACTTTAAAATCAAATCAATTCCTATTATATCCTATCAAAGTTGATAGGACTTCAAAACCAAAGCAATCAAATCCCATAGGAATTGGCAAATGCAATTTTTTTTTTTCTTCTTATTCCAAACACTACGATATGTGTCTCTGATGTGGTTATGAGTCTCTGATATATCCACTTTCTCCCCTTTGATTTTGAATGAGCATGTTCCCACCCTACAAGTCCTGACCGCTGTCTCTTTGTGCTATCATGCCCATTTACTTGCACTAGCATCCATTTAACTCATCAGCTCGTGTTAAGTGAAGCACTTCAAATCTTATCAGAACCTATTTGTCCACTTTTTCTAAATATTTGTGGATTCTCCATGTACAGAAGATGTCTTAACTCTTTTTTATGGGCTTTCTGATCTTTGATATTTGGATAGTTAAAAGAAACTGATGCAAAAATATTCCTTTGTTGATGTTTGAAATTTTCTCTGAGGGTTTGAACTACTTGCCTTTCTAATGTTCGATTTTACCTGTCTTAATTATCACAAAACATGGGCTGGGAAGACTAGAAAATTGCATATGATTGTTGGAAAATTCCTCTGAGGAAACCATACAAGTCAATCGCACGCTATAGCAGCACAATTAGTTTGTTATTCTGATCAGAGTGACCTACTGAGCTCGTAACAACATAAAACTGTTTTTGCAGTGTCCAATTATGATTGATGCTTTTATTTTTTACGCAGGTGGAAATTCAAAGTTGATTTGCATTGTCTATGAGTAAACTCGAACTTCGTCAAATTAGCTAGATGGCTTTATAGGAGTTCCCTCCAATCCATTTCTCCTTAACTTCGTCAAACTTCGGGTGCTAGTATTTTTTTCTTTCACAATACTCAAACCCAAGACCTTAGTTCAAAGAAACCAGTGTCAAACCAATTGAGCCAACCCATGTTGATGATTTCAATGCTATATGAATTTGTGTTTAGTTTGTGACTCTGTGGAATACTTTTGGCATAGACAACAAGGCAAGGAACTCATGTTTATGTATTTAAGATGCACGAGATTGAATTCCAAGTATCCACAAATATCAAGGGTTCTTGCGATTGATTGATACAATTGGGCATTTGATAGACATTGGGTATAGGGCATATGATGGTGTTGTCAAAATAAAACCTCATGAATTAGCCTTTTTTTTAACACTTTCTTGCTGGTTTGCCATAATTTTTTGGAGATATGCTACTGCTCTTTTAAGCATATCATGCTTACCAATCATCCTGTTAGGCTATAGTATGAGTGTACCAACAAGGGTACTTGTTTCTTCTTGTCCACACCTTTCCCTCCCTTCATCCACACACACAAAAAGAGAGAGAGAAAGAACACTGACCTTAGACAATATACTTATATATTTCCTGAAGTGGGCTACTTGCTTGGCTGAGCTTCATATAGCTGTGATACTGTTGGAATGCTTTTTTAATTCAACTTAAGTCCCATGACATCCTCTTTTAGAAAATTCATATTAATTGGATTTAAGCTCTTGATTGAATTTAATAAATTAGTCAATTGAAACATTGATGTTAAATCTACATCTTCTTGAAGTGTTTTGTCAAACTGGTTGTGTGATCTCTTTCAAATGTTATTTGCTCCTGACCTCTGCTACATCCCCAAAGACACATGAAATGTGAAATTAAAATTTATTAACATCACAGCATGGCAGTTTCGTATTCCACATCTTAATCATACTTGAAGCTTCAGTGGTCCTGGGACTAACATGAATTGATGAAACAGATTAGAAAAACAGTAATACACTGATGCCTAGATATAAGATACTACAGAAAACCGGTGTAAATAATACCAGGGGTAATGGGGTATTATTTGAAATGACATTGCTAATGTGTACAAAGTGTTACATCAAGTTTTAGTATAGCTGATCCATATTTTTATACATCTCAACCAAAGACTTGAACATCTCAAACTCGGGTGGAAGACTATCACTCTAATGTGCATGGTTTCATTCTCTCCAGGTGCTTGGATCTATTGTTGGAGTTAAATTTATTATTAACACCATTCCTGAAGTAGGACGCGGACCACGATTGAATATCGACATTCATCGGGGCGCTCTGACAGAAGGGCTACTAACATTCGCAATTGTGACCATTTCTCTTGGGCTTGCCAGAAAAATTCGTGGAAGTTTCTTCATGAAGACTTGGATATCCAGCGTCTCCAAGTTAACACTTCACATACTTGGCTCTGATCTGACTGGTGGTTGTATGAACCCTGCCTCTGTAAGTGCACTGCTGCATCTGAGTTTTTCGTGTCATTTACTTTTTTGACTACGCCAACTTCTAGAAGAAACCCTCTCTGTTGCTTTCATGGTAAGAAAAAAAAACCTTGTTTGACTTTGTTTCAGGTAATGGGGTGGGCTTATGCACGAGGGGATCACATAACAAAGGAGCACATCCTTGTATACTGGCTTGCCCCCATAGAGGCAACTATATTGGCAGTGTGGACATTCAATTTGCTAGTTAGGCCTGTGAAGGAAGATAAAACAGGATCAAAGAGTAAATCGGATTGAAGGAGCTGTATTTAGTGCTAAATGGCTGATTCTTCCTAAACCTTCAATAACTGTCTTTGTTGTTGGTGGGATAAATGTACAGCAAACCAAGGTGACTAAACATACATATAATCAATTACTCATTGTGTATTGTATCAGCTATCCGCTTTTGTGCAACACTTCATTTCCTACTAATGGTTTGAATTAGTTCGAGTCCTTGCAGGTCTTGGATTCACATGCATTGTGCTTTAATTTTCATCTTTATTTATATTAACATATAATTAGTACTACAGTACTTTTAATTCACAAGGCTTTCTCATTCAACAGCGTAATTTTGTTGGTGAAGTGAAGTTATCGCAAATATAAGCTCTTAAAACAGAATAATATTATGAATCACACATTCAATAGTTTAGACTTTTATCATTTCTTCTAGTAAAGGATCTATGCTACATGCACAAAGGAAAGGAAACTCAAAAAATGCGAAAAATTGGGTTCAGTGATTGGAAAATATTACTGATTGAACATGAAGTATGTTATTTGTACATTACAAATTAGATATTTTATGAATATCTTGTAAAAATATCGACATAAAATTCAATATGGTAATGAGTATTGTGAGAAAAGAGTGAAAATTTTGTACCTTTATCTTTGGGATGTTTAATTTTAAATGTACAAATATATGCAACACCATGGTTGACAAGAAGTTGAAACTCTTGGCAGTTTTTATTTTTTTGGTCTGGAACTCTTGGCAGTTGTCAAGCTAAGGTTGCCTTAGCATGATCTCTTCTTTGAGTTTTGGGTTTTTTATTTTTCTGAAAGGTGAAAATAACATTATTCATATGATTTTCAATTGCAATTATTATTATCCATCTTTATATGTGAATATTAAGACATGGTTCTCTTATTGGCATCGACTTCGGGAGCTATACTGTATAGTATTCGTATTCAAATCAACATCTAGTTTAAATAATTCATCACTTACTTTTGGATAAATAAGATCTCTGATTCAAATTTTGTAGATAAACATAATCAACATTAAGAAAGTTTTACTCGCAATACTTCCACAAAATATCTTTATAAATTCCGGTCATATGTTTTTTCACGCAAGTTTGGCTTTTTTTTCAGCCAAAAATACATTATTGATTCACATTAATTTCATAATTCTTTACTACATTCCATTTTTATAGACACAGCATGTGCTTTGTTTGCATGGCTGCATGAAAGCGTAATTCTTAAAGCCGTAACAAAATTGGACAGGCGAAAATTATCAGCTAACTGGCTTTAAGGCAACAGTAGCAGTGTCTGCTCTTTAGACCTTCCAAATAAGTAAAGAATCATATCTTGCCTGATAAGTATTTCAAAAGATGAAGGCCTCTAACAAACTTTGGTTAATTGGGAGAATACATGATAACTAAAAAGTACCTCATCATAATAAATGTTTCCTCACTGTCTAGTATAACCATGTTCCAACTTTAGCAGCAGTACTAGTAGCAGTAGCACTTAAGACGAACATAGTGATACAGATCAAAAAGGGGAAACAAGGAATTTATGCATTAATTCAGTACACAAGCTGTGGTTCAAACTCGGCCAAATCTACAGATCCTGACTCAATTGGTGGCATTAGATAAGCAGCCAAGAGTTCAGACACCAGGGCACCAACAAGTGGGATCCTCTTCAAGTTCTTCACCACTGGAATATCATCGCTCTCACCGACAGCAACTAGCTTCTCATTTATCTCCACCATCCGGTCCAACTTCCTCTTGAACTCTGGGTTCTCAACATCGAGGACAGCAGGGAAAACCCGCGCCGTTGTGCGGTTTGTCTGCAAAAACAATCCAGAAACGAATCTTGAGTAACAGCTTGTAATTTATGAAGTCAGCATTAGTTCTTTATTGATTAGCTCTTCCTTGCAACATTTGTTTTTAATGGTAATTTAAGCCTCCAACTTTCTTTCTTTTTTGTAAGTCAATTGTTAAATTCATCAATACGTACTTGATCAGTAGGAAAAAAAATTAGTGATTATCGCAAGAAGAGAGCAATAGAGCGTTACACACTGAAATTTAATTGAACATCAATAATGATTGTAGCAAATAGGAAATTACAAACTAACCTCAATGATGACATGCATGTCAAATTCTTTTGTGTTGAGTCCAATGCCTTCATAGAAAGCTGTGCGTTGGCAATCATTGAGGTACATTGTGACATAAACCTGCAGGAAAAATTTGAGTGTGGTTATGAAGGATAATGAACACAATCAAATGACGAAATATAGTACAAACAAGGTCCCTTTAGCTGAATAGCTGGAATAAATTGATTCATGCCTCTAATAAATTCAAAGGTGAATGAGATTTTGCATCATGGATATACTTGTCATCAATGTATATCATTGACAATGTTGTGTATGTAGTATTCCATATATCCAATTTTATCATGCAATATCTATTACAGCTTAACACCAATTGGAAGCAGGTATTCATTAAGAATCTAAAAGGAAGATAAAAAAAATAAAAAAACCTACTGCGAAGGCAAAACTTACTGATAGACAGAAGAATCGAGCCCACAATTTTGCCTTCCAATCATTCAGAAATTGGGGCTGTGCTTTCATCAAGGCAGAGAAGAAGTCCCCATGCCTATTCTCATCCTGGCACCAGTTCTCAAAGTACTTGAAGATGGGATAGCATTGGTACTGGGGATTGGCCTTGAGATGTCTGTATATGGTTATGTATCTCCAGTATCCAATTTTCTCAGACAGGTATGTAGCATAGAAGATAAACTTTGGCTTGAAGAATGTGTATTTCCTAGCTTTTGTCAGGAAACCCAAGTCCAAAGCCAAATTGAAATCAGACAGACCCTTGTTCAGAAACCTGCATAGAATCAAAAGGTTATGAGGTCATTTACCACCATACAGGATATAAAGCAGCAAATTGAAGGCAAAGGATGTGTGATGTGTCTATACCCAGCATGCCTGGCTTCATCCCTAGACATCAGAGAGAAAATCTCAGCCACCACAGGATTTGTTTTCTGTAATATCATCATCCCAAGCAAAATTCATCAGACCAAGAATAGAAATGCCAACAATGTATTAAGATAACCCTTGCCCGGGATAACTATAAGACATGAATCAAATTCTCATACAAATATAGCTTCTACTCAAAAACTATAAACAACTCAAAAACAAGCTATTTTTAGCTTTTGAGTAGAATCTGATATGGATAGCTTATATATGAAAAGTGAAATTTTTTTTAGTCGAAGAAAATCACTTTTTTGTAAATAATATGAAGGGAATGCACCAATAGCAAGCTCATACCTAAGCCATCATAAGGTAATCTATAGAAGAATCACATTAAACTACCCAAAAATCATAAGCTTAGAACAACAATCGTATGAATGATAGATTGTTTTATTTTCTTTGGCACTTCACTAGGGGCAAAAGTCTTATTTTTTCTTCTGGTTCAACTCTTCCCATTGAATTAATCAAAACCATGATTTATCAATTAAGCCAAGTTCAATGCTGAATTATATTTCAGAATAAACAGAGAGAAAAAGTGAACTCAGACCTTGAGCCTCCTCCCAAGCTCCTTGTAGAGAAGGAAGCCAGAGAACTCAGCAGTGCAAGACCTCTCAAGGAACTCCACAAAGATCTGCCTGAGAGGGCCTTCAATCTTGTCAGCAGCCTCCTTGAACTCCTTGTTCCTCACAAAGTGTGTCTGGTTGTAGTCAGTCTTGAACTCCTGCAGGAGTGCCTCAAACTCAGCCTGGTTCAGGTTCTTGTTGATCTCAGTGTTGAAGAGTATCTCCATCTCATCAAAGTCAGTGGTGTAGAACCTTGGTGTCAAAAGGGTCTCCTTGATTGCAGTCTTTCCCTTCTTGCTTGGCTTTGTGGAAGAAGTGGTGGATGTTGTTGTTGTTGGTGCTGAAGACATCCTTATGGTGCTGGATTTTGGGTATGAACCAATTCTAGGACTGCCAAATTTTGGGGTGACATTGCTGAACTTGGAAATGGGTTTCACAAGAGCCATTTCTGCAGCCATTTCCTTTTGGTAGCAAACCTTGGCAGAATTTTGGTAAGGGTGTGTGGGTGCTGTGAGCTTGAGGAGTGTAATAAGGAGACGAGGAGTGTGTGATAGAATCTCTCATCCAATGCAATCTATGAAGGGTAATGGGAAGTTAACACGTGGATGGTGTTGTGAGCTTCTCCTTGCAACATGATTGGCTGTGGTGATTCCATGTGGATGAGAACTTGTGGCTTCCTTCTATCTGCACTGGATACTTTACCTTTATAGTTTGGTTAGGATTTAGGATAGACTGAGAGAGTTTGTAAAATTGATTTCTGATATTGAAAATATGTACGTTTAATTATAACTTAAAATGATTTTGTCATTAAATGATTATGTTTTGTATTTTAATTTAAAATGATATTTTGATGTATAATTTAGTATTTAATTTTGGTCATAAAATATAAGTTTATGTAAAAAATTTGAAGTAAAATAAGAAAAGTTGAAGAATGGCCAACAAAGGTTAGGAAAATAAACCCCAATCATGAAGGAGATGAAGAGATAAAGCCCTTGAGAAATTTTTGCTTGTTGCAGGAATAGTGCTCTCTAATCAAGAATACTGTATCTGATATTTTAGAAGATTTAACAGAACTCATGAATAATGCTCTCTATATTTTAGAGTGCTTTTGTTTTTTTTTTAGTTTTTAAACAGAACTCATAAAAGCTATTAAAACCAGTTTCTACTAAAAATTTAAAACTATTTGAAATTATTTATTTTTAGTTTTTGAATCAAAACTGATATGAATAGCTTTTCAAATAAAAAATTTATTTTTTTGGCAAAATATTCCAAACAAATGCGCCCTTAAATTGTACAATATATCTACCAAAAAAAATTGGTACAATACAGAATTTTTGTCTTTTTCACTCGCGGCGCAAATACACCACTTGCAGCAGTAACTAGGTAGAATGGCGACAATTACAATAAAAGTCACATTTGATGGCACAGAGCTGGACCATAAAATTTTCCTTTCCTTTCCTTTCTTTTCTTTTCTTTTTCTTTCTTCTTTTTTGTTTTTTTAGTGTACGATTTTTCTTTTTCTTTTTAGTCAATAGAAGGATACATTCTAGAATATTTTTTCAGTTCACGGGGAAAAAAAAGAAAAGAAAAGAAAAGATCCAACTCTAGGAAAACTAATAAACATCTTTTGCACAGAATTATGAGTGGAAACGAGTTCAACATGTGCTGTTTTTCATAGCTAAAATTCAGTTCGGTTAGAATTCGTGAGTTGGCAGAATTAGGGTCTCGAGTTCGTTAATATTCTATAGGAGGAGTTCGTGAGTTGGCATATTTCTACTCCGTTAAACTATCCCTATTAAACTAGCTGAACTTCTTAAGGATTCAATTTCTGTTTTATATATATAGAGAGAGAGAGATTCATTATTAGAGATTTATTGTCTTATGAGAGTTGGTGATGAATATCCTAAAAAAAAAATGTATCTAACTCAAATAAAATCATCTTCAATATAATCTTATTTTTTGGTATGACAATATAATTTTCTTTGGGCATTTGATATCCCATAGGAAGCAAGACTCTTCATGACACTGATTTTCTCATACTCACGACTTAAATCAAAACTATTAATTAAAGAAAATGAGTGTTCAACCTCTTAAATTGACCATGTGTTGGTGCTAGCTTCTTAACCTAACTCGTTAATTTGATTCTTGCCTCACAATTTCACAATATACATTTTACATAATATTTCCTATTTATTTTTATAAATTATATACGCTCAATAATTTAAAGAATGATAGTAAGACAACTTTTAGAAAAATATCGACAAATACAAGAAGTAGCGTACACTTTTATTTGCCTTCATCCCACATTTTCCTACAACAAATTATTTTGACTCAGCCTAGAAAACGTATTCCTCGTGTTTATTATGCCAAAAAAAATGCAATTACTCCTTAACCGAAAAAAAAAATGAAGAGCGTTTCCCGTTTTCTAATCCTAGCTTTAATCCCCTAAAGAAATTTTCATGGTGACATCATTATAGCTTTGTTCCTTCAAGATTTGAGCATTATCTAGCCAGGACCTAGGGAGAGAGGAAAAGATACAAAGCAGCTTGCAAAGGTGAAAAAAAAAAAGAAAAAATGTGCTACTTACAGATATTCTAAATTTCTAATGGAAATTTTTCAAAAAATACAAAACCATCCAATCCATCTCTTAACAAAGGACTGATTACAAAAAGATAGGCACAAACTATCACAGTTACCTATCACAAACTTGGCCAGACAAGACAATCTTTTCTGCATTATTTTGAATGCAAGTGGCTTTTACAGCTTACAACAAGACACTTGCCAAACTTTTACACCAAAATGAGAGAGAGAGAGAGAGAAGAGCAAGGCCAGCCTCCTCATAATTTCCTGCATGAATTGATTAGTATCAATTGAATTGTGTACTTGCATGAGTCTTGGACATTGGAAGTTCTTGCAAACAACTAAGTGCTGCAACTATAAATGGAAATGGAACCAAGCTATCCTCCATGCCACCAATTAAAGAAAAACAAGCAATCAAAAGGAGCTGCAGTAATACCTGAAATAAAAGACCCCCATTAAGGAAACAGCTCAAGAATGAAACTACAATCACATTTTTCCATTTTTTTTTTTGGTGCATCGCAGTGCATTCTGGATACTCAACATGATATTTTAATTAACCATATTTGAGGATGATATGTAGAGCCATGTTACTTAAAATTTAAGTCAGAATAAGCACTAATCAGTGACAAATATCAAACCTATGCAACATCGCATGGATGGACAAATGCAAGCTTAGGCCATTCGGTTTAGAGGGCTTAGAAATTGGAGAAAGCCAATACCAATAAGTTTTTCCTTTAAAGAAAAGGATGAAGAGTGAGAAAAAAAACCTCTATACATTAATATGCAAAAGCTGGCATCGTAGCTTAGTATGAGTTATTCCTATCATCAGTTTCTTGAATTGCATTTGTTCTGTCAGCAGTAATGGGCCTTTGGGCAGATTCTCTGACTTCGACTCCAGCAGACTCTTCCATTACATCTTCCGTGCTCTGGAAATTTACAACTGTAGCAATAGATGTCCTCGCATCTTCCTCAACACTGTAGAATGGATCAAGAGAAGGTCGTCCCTCCTCATCTGCAAACTTCATATCATTCTCAAAATTATCAAAATCGAAGTTCCGCAGAAGTTCAGGAATAGGAATGCCACTATCTCCTGCACGCATAGATCCCATTTCAATGTCAATTTTCTCCTTTGGGGTTAACATTCCGTCCATGATATTTGGAGTCAAAGTCTCAGCCATATGTTCATCCTCCACCACAAATGATCGGAAGTTGTTCTTTGAAATGGGAATACTGGAACAAAGTGTTTCTTTAATATTCGCCAGTGATCCCCTGTTGTATGGATTCCCCTTCTTGTCATATTGGTATCGGAAGTTCTCATAAGTTGTCTGCATGACAAGAAAAGCTAAAAGTATGAATAAGCTTGGACCAAAACAATAGTATCCAAAGAAAATTTATGAAAATAATGGCTACATGGAAAAGCCTCTGAAGAAAAGAATGCATAGTTAACTCTAATCAGGAGATTCTTTTTATAATAGAAAGCAAAAGAAACTATCATGTGAAAGTACAAGTAAAAGACTTCATAGGACTACTTAAACCATACAATCGAATTCATAATAATCACTCATAGAAAATAGAGTTAAATTAAAAATGGCCAAACTAAACATGAGAAAAGCATTAAAAACTATGGAGAACCTCAAGCTTGAAATTTGCACACCCACCAAGAAATTAGTATGTAGTCACAATCTAGGCTACGATCAAAATTGAAGTTCAGATGGCAAAATTTAATCACCTCTCTAATCTGGAACCTCTTTAAAAAAACAAAAAGTTCAAGCAAGTTGCTAAGACATCTTTTTTAGTCCAATATGCCAGCAACTACATCCTGGATTACTGTCATTTTTTCCTGAGTTAGAAGTGTTTTTGGAAGTTTATCAGAAAAGCAACATAATAGTGTTATTTAATTCGATAACACCATCTGTATTCCTGCAAAAGTATTAATATGAGTTATTCAGCTGTCAATGATGTCAATTAGATATCCCAATGCCATCAGCAGTACTTCATTTATCCATAGCCGTTGCAACACCCAAACATTCACTTGGCCACAAATAGGGGAAAAGTAAAGATGCACTTGACAAATTGAATAGCTGAAGTTAAATATCTATACCAAACTCAGCTAAAATATCTGTTTAATTCTTCTCTCCCCATTCTCTATCTACCTTTCTCTTAGATATTAGAGAACAATATTTTTTTATTTTGATTATTGTACTTACATTTTAGCCCTTACATTTTGATAAACTTCTTTCCCTTCACTAGACCTTTTTAAATAATACATTCTTGTTAGCCTTTGTCATTTTGATGCTCGATTGTCTGTAACCACAGTATTTTTTTGAGCTTCCAACTAAATGAGGTTTGCCAAAGAACAATTAATCACTCGATTAAACCAATGTATCTATCACCTGAACAATGAACTAAACAAAATAATTTTGTTTTTTTGGTAAAGTCGACCATGTGTTTTCAAGTGGAAGAAAGGAAAAAGGCAAAACATGAGTTTCAGATGAATCAGTAATCAGAAACAACCAAGAACTTCACACTTTGAGAAGTCAAAAAGTCACCTGGTTCATACAAATGAGATACAAATGGAAAGCCGTGAGGCCACCAACAAACCAGACAGCTATGAAGCAGTACACTATGAGAAAATCTGATAAATAATCATGTGATATTGTCTTCCAAATGCCTCTCTGAGCAAGATTGATCCAAGAAAACACGAAGACATAAAGGCACAAAATGGTTGATGTTGAAATAAACAAGAAGAACCACCGATAGTTTCGCTGCAATTATACCAGCATGTAAGACAACAGTTAGTACTTGTAAGAAATAAAATGAAGCAGAACAGTTAGGGTAAGACAACAGTTAGTTCTTGTAAGAAATACAATGAAGCAGAAAAGTTGGACGCTGATAAACAGAGACAATTGCTATTGCTGATTCATATTAAATATAACTTCATGTTTTTATCCATAAATACATTTCTAACCAATTCAAACATGCCAAATGGATCTCCAAGATGAAGACAAATTTAAGCTACAGTCTCTGATCTGTCCCATCCTCTCAATGCAGAAAGACCTATTTACAGATTATCACCATAGCCCCTACCAACTAGGAACCAAAATGGTCCTTGGTTGAAGAGTCATTGCCTAAGCCAACCATATAGGGGATTGTATAAAAACACTTAGCACTCTCCTGCTTATTTCCTTATAAATCCTGATTGTATTATTGGGAAAACCATATAATGTCTATAGTTAAACATTGTATTATAGATGTTCTTGTAGATTCACTATTTTCAACACTTTTTGTAATTTCTTCAGTGGTATTCTTCTAGTAATCCACCTACTGCAAGGCAGAACTAAGGAAATGTGATTCGCAAAGAAAGAAGCTGCTATATAGCTGTAGCTCACAAACGAAATTCTGTAGTTTGCTCAGAAAATTTGTTTAGAAGTGTAACTAAGTCAAGCAACTATAAACACGTGCAGCACAAATTATCGCTTGATTTGCTTCATGATCAAGGAAAGATGGATTGATAAATACAAATTATGTTCCACTGGAGGAACATGAAGATGCTGGTGTTTACAAAAGTCATAAGTAGAGATTTCTCAACTTATTTTAGTCATCAAATAGATTCAGAACGTAAGACTTTTTTAACCGATTTGCAAGTAGCATAAAAATAATTTCTGTTGGATAAAAATGGAAATGTTATCTCCCAGAATGTTTCTAAACTTCATTTTTTGCAGCTAAGGGGACTTACTATTCCAATGCATTGGCCAACCCAGGGACAGTGATGATCAAATCTCTGGACACAGTTGTTGCATATGGAACAATGAGAAGTACGAGGGGGGCGATAAAGCAAACACGTATCACAGAACTTCACTTTCACTGTGTGACCATTAACAATTACATCTTTAGTTCGAGGTAGTTTCAGATGAGGTGTTGTACCATTAATCCACTCCATGGAAGGGGTAGGCATATCAAATGCCTCGTGACATTCAGGAGGTCTTGAATTTCTAGGAACAATTCCAGGATCTCTCCCAGAGGTCATGAGCAGGAATAGTAAATCCTGCACATCAGTTTTCTGAGGTATCAGCTTTTACTTTCAAAATAAGAAAGGAGCTGTCATCATAAGCTATAAGGAAATAACAGATGAAAAAGATCAAGGATCCATCAATAATGAACATGAAAATGACATTATATTGACAGAATATGATGGATCGTAGTAGAAAACAAAGTGGATACACACTACTTAAATGACATTGTAGTTCAGAAAACAAAGTGGATACATAAACTGAAAAATTAATTTTATTTTTTTCAAATAGTCAATATTACAAGTTCTTAGAGCCATACTACCTTGATCATAACTTATTTATGCATTACGTGACCCCAGGTGTACAGTAATGCATATAGAAAATTTGGCTTCCAAATTTCTTTTCTTTTGTTTTCAGTCTTTGATAGAATAAGGTGGAAGTATAGACAATGAAAGAAAAATAATGAGAATAAGAAGAGGGAAATGCTCAAAAAGAATGCGCATGAATTGAAGACTGGTTTCTGTAGACCCTAAAAGCTCTTACTATAAGGACAAAGTGAATAAGGTATATACCAAAACAGTGAGAACTGAACCCATAATCAATACAGGAATCCAATAAGCATGATCACTAGCATTCCCATGCTTGATTCTAAGATATGTGTTTGCACAAAATGCGATTGCAGGTCCGCCAATTAGGAATGTGGTAAGAAACACGGAACCTACATCGGGACCAAAAACAAGCCTCCCACCACAAAAAAATTTCTGAAACAGGGCCAAAAGAAAGTCAGAATTAGTGAAGTATAAAATGCTTGTTATTGCTCCAAGTATCGAAATCAAAACACAATAATAGATACTGCCTATTTTCAACTCAATACAAGCACATAAAATCTTTCAGATGGTAAACATTTACAAGCTTATATCAATGACCATGCCAATATTCAGCTATTGAAATGAAATTTTTTGTCGCAAGAAAAGTCCTCAAATAGAAGTGACAGTGGTACCTAAAGAGCTTTTTACATTATGAAAACGTCACAAATCTACAATTCACATCTTGTGATCAACCAGCAATTAGAAAGCACTATTTCATGCTAGTGATTTACTAGAAAAGCCAATATAGCATCCACTCACAATCAAAACCCATAATTGGTAATCCACAGACATTGACTTGTCAATCATCAATCATGCAATGACAGCACAATTCATGTTGAAACCAGAAACTTCCTTACCCTGACACAACAAGATAGTGCAATTTCACAACAGAGAAAAAAACATATATTGACAGAAAAGTGAGGTCCCCAAAATCACATATTTCAATGCAAAGGAAACAAAACCAAGGCAAACAAATATCCAAACTGATATTAAACTGTGACCAAACATTCAATCCACGTTATAAGCAAAACCCAATTTTGAGTCATGCCCCCAAAAACAAGAGGAAAAAAAGACAAAGATGACAACAACAACAACAACAACAACAACAATAATAATAATAAACCTCAAAAGCAAAACCACATAGACAGAAAGAAGTCAAGAACTGACATTGCCTCCCCTCCAGACTTGATAGAGCCTCCGTGGCTTCATGGTATGTGCCACAGTGGCAGCAGAATGAGGAGAAGACCCCATCTGCATATTTCTATTATTCCCAACCATGGCAGGCAGGCAGCACCCTACAATTGTTCCTCAAAACCCATAGCACTCCCAATTCTTCAACTCACAACAACAATTATAACAACAACAACAATCCTCTTAAAAAATCTCAACTTTCCTTTCTGGGGTCCCTTCAATCAGCCTCCTCTTGCAGTAAAAGGGACAGTGCAGATGAAAGAGAGAGAAAGAGAATATGAAGGGTGTGTGTGAGAGAGAGAAAATGCAAATGTTGATGTTAATGTTGGTGTTGGGATCACAGCATTTGAAGAATCAAGCTGCAACTCCAAACCCAACAACGAGGAGAATTTCTTTTGGCTGAAGGGATCATTGGAGGACGAGAATCTCCATGTCCCTTTTTTTAATGTTCTAATCAAAACCAACCCCCAAGTTTTCAAATTTCTTTTTTTTTTTTTTAATTCCAATGTTGTTGTTTTTTTTTTCGTAAGATGTTGTTTTTTGTTTTTTACTATACTCTCTCTCTCTCTCTGACGTGCCAATCTTGTGTTGTTTTCTCTTTCTCTGTTTGTGAGTCGGAATCCAAAGTGCTGGCAGCTTTGGGGGTTCTTCGGCGGATCCTCCAACTCTTCGCGGCATTTACGCGCGTAATAGTAATGCCTCTCTTATTCGCTGTATCGCCCTTAGTATTAGTACTTTCATTTCTTTCAGTTTTTTTTTCTTTTTTTAAAAAATAAAAATAAAATTTTATTTTTTATTTGTTAATTAATTTTATTTCGAGAGAGGGGAAAAATTAAACACTAATTTTGGGAAAGTCAAAGTTTGCTCAACTCAAGTTCAGAACTTCAGATATTGCAAGATTCTGTCTATAAATAACTTATTAGCTATTATAATTGAATTTGGTTAAAAAAAAAATATGTATTCTTTATTTATAAATTAACATGTAGGGCAAAGTACATATTTAGGTTTCCACTTTATGTATTTTGTTTAATCTTTAAAACTCATATGATAGTTTTCTTGTTTTGAATTACCATTATTTAAATTCTGTTAAATTTTCAATTAATTTGACTCGAGTTTACTATAAAGGTATGTTCAATTGAGAGGTAAAATTGAGAAGTTTTATAAATAAAATTATATATAGGTGTCATTGTGAAAACTTTCCTCATATTTTTTTATTTAACTTTAATTTTATACTTTATTTTAAAAAAATATAATAAGTTGGTGTGTAAAAAAAAAAAAAAGAATCAAACCAAATAAGATTAGTTTTATTTTACCCAAAAAAATTTACCCTAATTACATGCAACTCAAATCACATAACAAGAATAAGGGTTCAAGAAAGTTCTTATCAATAACTAAGAATTCATGAACAAAAGTCAAGGAATAAGATCATGTTTTGCATTTTTCACTTATATATTGTTATAACTTGAGTTTAATTCCTACGGTAGAAGATTTAGATTAGGGCAAATTTTCTTCCCGTCTCTGTCTTCAATTTTATTTCGAAAATAGAACTCATATACAAACAATATAATATACATAAACTACAAATGAACATGAGTTTGTAGATTTCATTTGAATGTGAACTCGAAAGTGTGTGTATATATATATATATATAGTTTAATTTAAATATTCATTCTGGTTTTTAAAAAAATCATGGCTCTTAATTTAATTTATAAAAAAATTTAATATCAAATATGTCCTTAAAGGTTAAAGTATGACATCACATCAACCTTTTAAAAGATTTTAATATCAATTAAATCCCTAAAATATCAAAATATACTATCATTTTAGTCCCTTGAAAATATATATAATTTCAAATAGACCATTGAAAAATCAAAATTTGCCAAAATAAATAATAAAAAAGATGTTATATACATCTTTTAACAACCAAAGTAACATCAATTTTAACTCTAGGATCTATTGGATATAAAAATTTCAAAAACTAATATGATCTTATAGTCAAATTTTTAGGTATATATTTGGCATCAAAGAACTTTAGAAACTAGATTATATCAGGTGTACCAAAAAAATATTTGTTTACTCTTTAACTATTAATCAAGTGAGGATATGAAAAATAAGTTATCATGAGCCATTATGTGATCAATGATTAACTGTGTCTCTGTCATCCATGGGCTTCACCTTATAATAGAATTATGTACTTAGTAACATAATTCCTATTCTTTCATATGAATGATATGATATATGTTAATTGATGTTGTGTATTTCTATCTTTCTTGTAGATGTGGCACCTCTCTAGGAAAAATAATTTATATATGGTGTTTGTATAGGTGATTTACACTAATATGATAAAATGGGTAAATTTACTTGTATATGGTGTTTTAGAATCCACTATTTAATAAAAAAATTATTATTTTGATGGATTCTGAGTCTAACTTCGATGGCGTAATTTTATTTTAATATTATTTTGTTGAATCCGCCATTGGCGGATTCAATAAAATAATATTTTTTACACTGAATTCAATGTGAATTCAGTATACAAATATTTTTTTATTGAACCCGCCTTTGGCGAATTCAACACTGAATCCGCCTTTGGCGGATTCTATACTGAAAACACCATATTATGAGAAATTTCTTCAAAACACCATATTGATATAAATACACCACTCAAAAATCATATCTAAAAAAAAAGACCCCACTTCTCTACCCCTAGCTGGTACCAACCATCCTCCCACGTCCCCAACCAGACGTGTTATCAAGGCCGATTTTCTGAGAGTTTGAATATGTCTTATATATTTTTGTCCTTTTTATTGCTTTTCGGTGGGAATGATTAAGTGTGTATTTGATTTATATAGTTGTAAATTATAAGTTGGTCATATGAAAAATAATTTTTTCAGATATGTCATAGTTTAGAACTGAAAATCATGTTGAAATGTAATTTAACTTAATTTGTTCAATATTGAAAAGGATTAAATTTCCATTCTTACTCTTCAAATCATAATTTGAGCTATTGAATTTTCAAATTAAACATCTACAATTCTTATTAGTTACCTATAACTTTAAATTCCTAAATAATCCTAATCTAAACGTGAAAAACACACTTTACAATATAAGCCTTACATTTCTAATCCTGAATACCTATCTTGAGGGCACTGATTAGTAAATATATTAAATTTTATCCATTAGGCTGCATTTGTTTTTTTTCCTCAGGATAGAAATACAGGGATAATTTGTCCGTGTATCATATATGATGGTGGAGACAAGGTATTGGAATAGAAAATTTTTCCGTTTCAGAAGTTTTTCTATATTTCTGTCCCTCCAACAAGTGGGTACAGGACACAGAGATAGAAACCTCTGATAGTGGTTAGGTCGTCGATCAACACTGGCAGCCACCGATCAACGGCCTTTGACGGTGGTCAACAGTAGTTAATGGAGGCAATTATTATGTCTTGTATTCAACAACAAATATGATACATAGACAAAATTTTTTATGTCTCCATCTTTACTGTCTCTGTATTTTCTGTCCCAAAATAATAAATAAATGCTACCTTAATACTCCAATCACTAGTGCTATAGCCTATAATTCAATTTTATAATTACATAAACTATATAAGATTGGTTTATATAATACTTCACTACCCTGATATTGCATTAGATCAAATGGCGATATATATAAGGACAAAAAAATATTGTTAAAATATTTATTAAGATTAAATATAATTTTTTAATATTTATAATTGTCATTACTAAACACATGTTTTTAAATATTTATAAAGATTAAAATTTAAAACAACATTCAGCAAAATAAAATTAAAAAAAAAATCAAAATCAAATAAAATTATAAGCTCTAAAACTATAATTCGCTACATTTTTTAGAATAAAAAACATATTTAAGTCTTAAAAAAACGTAAAATATAACTAATATTGTTTATTAGGACCTATAGGGGTGCACCGCTAGTAAATTTAATTTATTCTTAATAAATATGGGAGACCAATTGTATTTCGATAAAACTAGAAGAGTTAATATCGCTGCTGTCAGTCTTCTTTTCACACACTTGAATCAAATTTGTTGTCAACTTTAAAGAAGAACTTCTGTTGAACTTAGATAAAGCAAGCTAAGGTGATCTTACTTTGACAATTGGTGGATAGAGCGACTAATTAACTACAGGTCCTCTGAAAATTCGCACCCCCCCCCCCCTTTTTTTTTTTTGGTCATAAAAATTCTTTAAAATATACTTTCCCAACATTACCATTTCTAAATAATTTCTTACTTATTTATTTATGATTTTACGTAGGGGCCCAACTGAACAAAATTCAGATTGTTGACTTGTTTAACTTGAAAAACATAAATAGCATCGATGGATGCATGGTATTTTTATCCAAACAAGCTATCCCAAAAATAATAAGAATAAAAATGCAAGCCTCCCTCACTTATATGGTGATGATGTATGTACATTGGTAATGGTGTGTGTCTAGAATATGCTTTAAAAATTACTCCTAAATCCCAACTTAGTCGACAGACACATACCAAGCCAATAGAATGTGGACACAGATATTATATACTAGTTTAACTAAATACGCTGCTTTGAAGAAGCTGGCATTTGGCAGAACGTGCCATACAATACTAGTACCACCCAACAACAACTTGCTAAGCCAAGCTTTACGTTCACTTTCCAACTCACAAATGTCAATATATATATAGAAAATGCCTTTCCTGTTCTTTTGTATATTTTTTAATGCTGTTATCCATTAAACTTTGGCTCTTGACGTCAGATATAAAACAATGCCTGTTGGTTTAAGGAAAGTATACATCCTGGCAAATTTTGATATCCAAATAAAGGGGTCCATTAAGATGCATAGAAAGATATAAAATGAAAAATTAAACTAACCAGGAATGCCTATAAAAAAAATATGGTTAGCCAGCATGCCTTTGGATAAGACAATTAGAAGCACAGCTCATTAGAAATTCTATACTTGTCAGCTTGGAATAATAACATTTGGATTCCTGGATTTGTATCCTCTACATCATCTTTTAATAACTATATTTCAATTTATTGGTGTGGATTGTACAATAAAAATAATTTGTTATTAAAACTATAGAAGTACATTTTAATTGTCTGATCTATAGCCTTGTCATTTGCTTGTTCTCATTAATATTGTTTACATACTATGGCCCTATTCGGCCAACTGATTTATCTCACATGATTGAATTATCACTCATACATTATCATGACTTGAATTCGATTTCTAAGTTTCTTTCGTTGGTAGGTGATTTATAAGTACATTCGCAAACGCTCGATGGGCCAAGAGGCATGCCTTGATCCTAAACTGAAACAAACTTGTCCCTCAATTGGGATGAACTTGTCCCTCAACCTAAATTTTCAATTATTAAAAAAAAAAAAGAAAGAAAGAAAGTATGACCTATTCAAGAGTCGCTTATCGTTGCTGCTTTATTGGTTTGCTGTGTAGTCTTTAGACTCTTGTTTTGTTTATTTCATCAACAATATGTCTTATCTTTGGTAAAAGAAAAATTGTTTGTTATATGAGATTATTTCGTCAGTAGCCAAAAGAAAAAAAAAAAGTTGACATTGGCACCTCTCATTTCTAATGTTGCAGAAGACAAAAAGGCAAAGGAGCCAACCCTGATTTGTGATTGTAAAATAAAACAATTTAACAAACAATTGATTTTTTTTTTTTTGGTATTTTACACTTGCAAAGTTGATATATTAATATTAATTGGCCAACAATTCATTCGCATTCCAGAGCCAGCCGCAGCAAAATGATTTCCACAGTTTGGGAAAGGGAGACCTCATTATTACTCCTTATAGGAAACAAATAAAAGATCATGATATCACACTAATTACACAGTACACTTGAAATTTCAAGAGAGTAAAGTGACACCTCTCAAAGGACATGTTGAGGTCTTATCTAAAATATTAACTGAGATAAAAAGTTAGATTTCATTTTCGATCAATGTTTAGGGAATACTTAAGCATGTCTCTTGAAAAATGTCTTCAAAAGTAATAAAGATAGTATTTTTAATTTTAAAATGCTTTAGAGATATTAATACTCTGCAAAGAAGTCAAAACTTGGATTATTTGACTCATCTGGTCACACATCTATTTGCAAGGCCAAAGAGTTCATCAAGAACAGGAAATGAGATTGATTAGTATGTCATTTTTTTAGATGCATTAGTTGTATATCGAGGGTATCAACTCTTAGATCGACAACGTAAAACTTTAATCATAAC
This sequence comes from Dalbergia cultrata, assembly GCA_031216105.1. Lineage (NCBI taxonomy): Eukaryota > Viridiplantae > Streptophyta > Magnoliopsida > Fabales > Fabaceae > Dalbergia > Dalbergia cultrata. The sequence goes on along the minus strand of CM062353.1, from coordinate 18,033,773 downwards.
TCACTGCATGATCTAAGCGTGGATACCCCTTATTTTCTCACTTTCGTGTGGTTTGAACTGTGGACAATACAAAGCTACAATCCACACCAAGCTGAGAAAGAGAGAAAATAATGTAGCTGCTCCACTCGTGTCTCCTGCATTGTTATGTGAACATGTGCCTAGTTTTGTAACTCGTCAAACTTTTTCTCCATTTTGAGCAATAATGATAACAATCTGAGATTCAATTTGAGACATATCATGTGTTTACAACTTCCATTACAAAATCATGCCACTACCCTTAAAATAAATACCACCTCACTCATCAGTAAAACAGCATTCTAACCTTAAAATCCACTGTTTACTAACATTCCCTTTCAGGGTATGCCCAAATGGATCGACACCAAAAATAGTTTGAGACATTTTAAGGTAATCCTAGACATAGAATCAGGTAACACTAAAACAGCAAACACCACTGCACGGTTATGTAAAACTCATCAGTATGCTAAAAAAGAAGTGCTTATTGCCATTTTCTCGGAAGATTAAAGAGTAAAAGAAGGTGTTAGTCACTATCTGAATCATACAAGTCCTTAATCTTCTGAGACCACAAGAAGTTTTGCAAATCTCTCATTTGTCTCTCTTTCTTGTATTTCAACAATCAAAGCATGAGGTGGATATGTAAGTGATCTTACAAGTTACATCTTTGTATCCAGGAATGTAATCCGAAGGAGCTATTGCTTCCCCTCATATTCATCGCCTCTGGTTTTGGGTTTCCATTGGGAATTCTTCAGATCTTGATCAGCAGGAACAAAAATATCAAATGAACTTTCTTTTGCTCCTGCCTTCTTCTTCTTCAGATTATCATCAATGCCGCTGTAATCCAAATCCTTTAAAATACTTGGAACTCGCACACCATCCTTGCCATACTTTGTTCCCATTTCCATGTCAAACTTTTGTTTTGGGTTTATAAATCCTTTTCCAATATCTGAAGTAAAGGATTCATCTTGAACATCATCCTCTTCTGTAACCCATGTTCTGAAATTGACCAATGGACTGGGGATCTTAGAACAGGAAAGTTCTTTGAAGTTTTCAATAATCCCCTTTGAATACGGATTTTCCTTCTTATCGTAGCGGTACCGGAAATTCTCATAAGTTGTCTATAAGAGAAGAAAATGCATATTAAAGATAAGTGTAAAATACCGATACAGCATGTAGTAAGACATGAACTAAAATTTCCAACAATGATAACTTAAAATCAGACGAATGCATAAAGAAAGACAAACTAAGAATTGTTGGAATCATGAATTCCCAATGGGGCTTATGGAAACAAAAGATATAGAACACTGAATAGCAAAAGGAGATTACCTGGTTGGTGGAAATCAAATAAAGATGGAAAACTGTCAGCCCACCAACAAACCAAACGGCTATGAAGCAATATACAATGAGAGCAACCGAGAGGACATCATGAGACATGCTGGACCACAAGCTACCCTTTTGCCGAAGAAGGTTAACCCAAGAAAATGCAAATACATATACACACAACAAGGTTGATGATGATATGAACAATATGAAGAATGGGTAGTTACGCTGCAAAATCATGAAATAGGAGGAACTTTGTTAGATTCGGCTGAAGAAAGATTGGGAAGGATAAATATAGTGGACTCTGGAAACATGGAGGATATAAAAAAAGTTGAATTAAAAGAAAAACTCAGCAATCTGGCAATAGCAAAAGCCACTTGTCTTTCCAAAATTTAGAGCAAAATAGTAACAAGATGTAACAAGTAAACAAAAGCATGTTAACAGGCATCAAACTAAAACTTCAATAAGGGAGGAAATGAGTGATCCAGTATTGAACTTCAAAATAAGTTCCAATATTTAGTTGTAAATGAGTTCAACTTAATAAAACATGTAAATATAAATTTACCAATGAAACTAAAAGAAGGCACACTAATGTTCCTAAACAGATACCGAAAGTTCGCTCGATTTCTTTGAGACGGTTTCGACAACTTACCGCTCCAATACACTGACCAACCCATGGACAATGATGATCAAACTTTTGCACACAGTTATTGCAGATGGCACAATGGGAAGCGCGTGGTGGCCGATACAGCAAGCATGTGTCACAAAATTTCACCCTCACTGTCTGGCCATTGACTTTCACATCCTTAATTCTTGGTAATTTCAGGTTTGGAGTCTTACTGTTCACCCACTCCATAGATGATGTATTCATGTCAAATGCTTCCTCGGGTGGACGCGAATTCCTGGGGACAATTCCTGGATCTCTACCAGATGTCATGAACAGAAAAATAAAAACCTGTATCAACCAGTGAAATGTCATGCTTACAATATTATACTCAGGCCAAGTATTCGTTATTGAGGAGAGAAACTCGTCTTATATATTTTTACCAACCAAAATTGTGAGAATCAATCCTCCAATCAGTACAGGATGGCTAAAGAGAGGACTGTCGTCTTTTATTGATAATATCATTCTTATGCAGAATGTTATTGCAGGACCTCCAATCAGGAATGACGTTAAAAAAAGAGACGATGCATCCTGACCGAAGACTACTCTTCCACCAAAGAGAAATTTCTGACATGAAAAAGGAGCTTTATCAGCAATCAGTTTAGTTTGTTTAACCTCATAAAGTCTGAGGCCATATAGAGTGGATCCTAAAATTACAGTTTATGTATTTGCCATTTTGCCTTTCATATGTGACTCGTTATCCCTAGGCAAAATGATCATTCTGTTTTAAAGTTACAAGTTCCACATTCTATATATATCTAAACCCAAGCACATCATTAAAAAAAATCAAACTATATTTCCATAGAGTTTTTGTTTGCTTTGTTTTGGAAGAATTATAAAGGGCTAGTGTATCACACACTTTTATTCCCATTAAATCAGCTGATGGACCAAGCTTCATAAGGTGATGAATACAAGAGACTATAGATAGCTATCTCACGTCGACCTTCTTTCTATCTTCTTTTCTTTTGTTCTCTAATTGCTTTTTCTTAGGCCCCAAGTAACAGCCTGGTCGGAAAAATTTATGTTTGAAGAAGAAACTCAAGCATTCAACTGTGACAAAAAAGCATCTTCAAGTTGTGTAAAGCTTTGACTAAGATGAATAAATCTCATATCAAATCTCATACCCTAACCATTTACTCTATTCACCTAAAACATCACCATTACCAGTCAAGTAATGAGTTCAACCTTTTCAATGGTTTAAGAACTCTAGGGGTGTGACGTGGAAAATTTTGATACATAAAATATATCACATACATACACTGTCATGAATTATTTCTCTTCTCTCCTAATAGCTCAAGCTGTTAGGTGGAGGCACATGAATGGTTTCATATGTAATAAATATACGTTCACTTCAACCATTACAAAATCTCAACCTCCCCACCTAGAGCATCACATACTTCTCCCTATTGATTTGTGTTGCTGCACGGGAACAAATACAATACCCTCAACAGCCAAAGTTTCGATTTTGATCAGAGAAAAGCAAATAACAGCACCAATATTAAAAAGGGTCTGCACATTTTAAAAAATTAAAAAGGCTTACATTATTTCCTTGCCAAACTTGATAGAGCCTTCTGGTTTTGGCGTTGTTGGAAGAAGGTTCCATGGATAAGGCCAAGGAAGGGGAGGGAGACGCCAGGTTCTGGTGGTAGTTGTTGCCGCTGCTCATAATGAAGATGATTCGATCTAGAATTTGTATTATTTGATCACTCTGATGATGATTATGCAAAATGCAATTATCTCCTTCCTTTGCAAAAAATCAACGATCAACATGTGTTGCTGTTGTTGTTGTTGGGTTCAGAATTTCTATGTTTTTTTTGTTTGTGTTTTGTTTTTTTCCCCTCGCAACAACTGGTGATGGTAATGGAGGAGGAACAAGGAGAAGGGAGTTGAATTTCCCTTCTCACAAGTCACACGTTCCTGCCTTTTTCTTTTTTCTTCTTTTTTTTCTTACAATCTCATATTTTTTTTCAACCTTCTTTCTTTTCTCTTTCTTTGTTTTCTCTCTCTCTTCCTTGTCCTCCTCTCCATGAAACCAGCAGTGCTCTAGCTATTTTCCAAAATCCACCAGCTTTTTCGCGGGCACTACAACTATTTTAGAAACCCAGCTGCTGAACTTTCATAATATAATATATACACTAAAAACTAATAGGAAAGAACAAAACTATTTTGGATATAATTATTTTTTATCGACAATTGAGATTTTGATTTTGGATTAATTTAATTTTGATGTAATAATACAATTTTAATTATATATATTATTATATCAATAAAAAACTCTTACATCACACCCATGACTTAAAATTTTGATCATCTAATAGAGAAACTGAATCAGATAACATTCTAATCAAAATTAAGCATTTTTCTTAATATTAAAATTGATGGTGACTTATAATATGTAAGTTAAGTTTTAGTGTAATTGCACTTGATATTTTTTTATTTGCCAAATTATCACTAAAAATCTTCGAGGCTCATTAAAATTACACAAGTCTCCATTACATCATAATTACTTATTCATTAATTTAAGTGAAAAAAACATATAATATATAATATATATATATATAATTATTAATGATAAAATTATAATATTGACAAATGGACTGGGTATAATAAATTCTTTTAATCAAGGTGGGAAATAGTGGAATGGAACAAGAATGGTACAAATTCATGATGTGCCGTTAATTTTAAACGAGAGACTTTCACATGCAAAATTTCCATCACGTTTTGAAATGAGGTCCAGTTGACCTTTTGCTTTGGATTCTCTTTTAGTACTTATTTTTCTTAAGAATTGTTCACGCAATTTTAAGTCGCACACATCACATAGAACGCTTTCCAAAATTCACCCGACCCGAGTAACAATCCACTTGCGAAATTAGTTGAACTCAACAATTTGGAACCTTTATGCACTGTTCTAACTTCGAACAATGCGCACAGGTTACAGATTGGAACACACATTTCTCCAACAAACAGCAGCCTCGTATCTTGTCAGTGTTTTGGTGTGTCAGTTGTAGCCTCAACTCTACCCACAACCAAAAACCAAATTCGATCACAAAAAGAAGGACAACAATAATTCCAGCTCGAGGGTATATTCATCCTATCCTATCGAATTCAGCTGTTATTTTTCTACCTACTAATTAATTTTACTTGCTTTAAATCGACACCAATAACAGCCATATAATTAAGAATAAAATTATGAAATTATCTTTACAGCAAAGCAATGTTGACAATTTGACCCTCAATCAATTCTGGAAGTTTATATATAAAATGAAAACTTTCCTCCTGTTTTTATCCCATAATCAAAAACACTCTTGAAATGATTTTTTTGAAAACATATCAATCTCTCAAGTAAAGCTTATTTCCGACCTTGGACCTATGGTTGCCTCAATTTTCGCGGAGCAAAATGAAGAATAAAAAAGGACTAGGTGTAGGCCAATGTTTCTTTTTTTTATAAAAAAAAAAAAAAAAAAAGACGACCATTAATTATCATCATCGAATTTACGCCAAATTAGAATCACGGAGGTCCATGTGAAATATGACCTCTTGGTTGTATAAGATTGAACATGGGGCAAATTATTGTTATTTTTCCCCTGGTTTTCGGGTTTCTTTGAAGAGATGTAGAAATACTGTTAGGATCAGACTAGTCATACACAAACAAGATGTTAACGTAATGCGACAAGTGATTAGGACGAGAAACTAAGCCCAAGGCGTGAGCTAGAAAATGCTGTGAAATATTACACAAAATCCACCCCAAAAAAAAGGGTTTGTTTTACCAAACAAAAATCCCATAGAACAATTTCAATTTCATGGTTCAACAAACAATTAATAGAATAAAGTTTGGTTTACAAAATGAGGAAGAAATCAAGAGAAGAGGGCGTGATAAAACTGTGTGCTACCGCTTAAATTCAAGCAAAATAAAACGGAACAAAAAGAAAAGAAAAACCCAAAACATAAAGAGAATTCCTCCCTTTACAACAGAGATTTTTCTAAACATCTAGGATTCTGTTTGGTTTTAAAAAATGGTTTCTATTTTCATCTCCTGTTTTTAAGTTTCTATTTTTCAAGATTTGGTAAAGAAAATAGACAAAACTAAAAAACAACCCGATAACTCTTCATTTCTTATTTTTGTTATTTTCTTCACAAAATCTTAAAAAAAAAAGAATCAAACTACAATCAGAAACCAAGCAGACCTTTCAGATATTCTTTTCTTTCTTGTTCCTTTTCCAGCAGAATGGCCCAACAATTTAGTGAATTTACAGAACCATCCAACAAGAGATCCACATGCCAAGTATATACAAAAATAAAATATAAAGATGATTCATGGAAATGATGGCAACAGACTAAATATTCAGAATTCTACAAGTCAAAGTTCATCCTTACCATATGGACAGAGAGCCCTACTCAAAATCCTTCCCAACAAGCAGTTAACAGAAGAAAGAAGAAAACAACTTACACAAAACATGCGTCTTACAGTTAATTTTTTTTATAACTTACCCACATTAGTAAGTAGACAACCTGATCTTTCTTGTACCACTTCACTAGAATTGCCAAAAATAATAGTTGTCTCCTAAGTAGCATCCTTCTAAATTCCATACTTCTCAAACAGAATGGATGACCAAAATGTTATAAAGAAGTTCCATCCTGCTGTCTGCCATAGCTAGAGCTGAGACACAACGAAAGATTGCATAAGTGAGATTTATTGTTCTCCTGAGACCAATCAGGTGAAATCTGAATTATCTGAACTTATATCAGTATTAATAATTAAAAAAATAAAAAGAAAGAGCTATAATATTTTTAATTCATCAAAAGATTCAAAACAAATACTCTTTACTTTATCTGCTGTTGAATAAAGCAATAGTTTAGAATAACTCCATGTATTTTTATCATTACTTTTTGAGAAAAGTCAAGAAAATCCCCTCCATCTTTGGCTCATATACACTTTAAGTCCTGTTACTTCGAAAACATGCAAAACAGTCATTAAACATTTTGATTTGTGCACATTACTACAATATGCTAATAGCTGTTTATTTTTTGACATGAATGGTCTAAAAATGTTCTTTAATTTTTATCTGTTCATACTTTTATCCTATTATTTTTTAACAAGTGAGGTTTCCTAAAGAAATTATAGAGTCCACACATGCAATTTTCCATCAAAAATTGAACATTCGTTATTAGATTGTAGTAATCCACACAAATCAAAAAATTTAAGGACCATTTTACACGTTTTCAAGATAATAGAACCAAAGTGCACGAGCCAAAATTGAAAGGGGCTTTCTAGACTTTTCCCTTACTTTTTATGCATTAAGCATGTCACAGTTCACTTTCATTTGCAAGCATCATTTCATTTTAATGCATTGGGACACTATTTATGAGTCTTATTCGTGTATACAAAACGATGGCAGCAGAAGTAAACCATAACAAAGAATTTTGTGGCATTCAAGATTCAAAATTGTGCTCTATAATGTCAGGAGACAAACTCAGATTTAAATTTATCCTTATTGAAAAATGATAAAACAGGAATTGACATTGACCATACAATTAAAATCATAATTTCCACACTTCTCCCATGTCTCATGCTTCAATTACAATCCTAATATCGAACCTTTTCCCATAGCTTTACTATGCCTCAAAGTCTTCCTAAGTCGTTAAAATTGGTAACTACTAACAAAAATAACCCTGCAGATACAGTTCTTATAACCCATCAGTCTTAATCCCTGAAAATTTTCAAATTCTTAAACTGACAATTGACAAATTCTAACATGTATACAAATCCTTTGTGTAGAACAAATCACAAAACTAAGATGCCTTCAAGCTACTCAGACTGGTTTCCTTCCTTTGCAATCCACTAAACTTCATCTTCAAGACTTTTTATTGTTGACGAAAAAAATTTAATCTGTCTAGCCCTTGATTTCGTAATTAAGAAAATACTCCCTTCATTAACTATGTTCTCAAAGTTCTCATTCCAGACAGCTGAACTCTACGCCATGAGTAGGTAAACTAGGTCAAGGCAGATCTAGTTATTTAAGCTATTTCAATATATTGTACCAACTACCAAGTTAAGAAGTAAAAATGAAAATAAAAAGAAGGGACCTTTTTCCACTAGCTAGGGATGGCAATTATGGATAAAAAATGACATTGTGTCCAATCTAAATCATATCATAGACAAGCCATTAAAAACTAAATCCACTTTAATGGGAAAGAATTTGCATTGCTATTTATTGTAGCAAAGGTATTTCTAATTTCCAGTAAAGTAATTTCAGAAAGTATATTAGTACTAATGTACTAATTTACTATACTCTTTATGCCATTCCTCTGTAAGTTTTAGCAGGGGAATTAAAAAAAACCAAAAGTTATAGCACAATTATAACTAAGGGCCTGTTTGCTTGAGCAATTTTTTATTTTGGGGGAATTCCCATTTTTAATTAAAAGACAAGTGTAAAAAATAGTTGAATAGAAAAATATTTAAGTTTTGGAAATAACCCGACCACCCACACCCCCCAAAAAATAAAACTATATCATAAAACTATTTTTTCCCCTAAGCTTAAACAAACGCATCCTAAATTATAATAGTAGAAAAACCTAATCAATCACGAAGTATCAGAGATAACAATAATAAGGGAAAAGAGCATTTCAATGATTGCAACAGGAGGGAATTGTGATATAATTACCTCTGTTAAACACGTTAGCAAAGATATACAAATATTCTTGTATATAAATATAAATAAATAAGAAAAGATCCACACTTTATTTTCCTTTTCACAGCAAATGACTTCAACCATGTATCTTTCACAAAATTCCATACACCTGGCCTTAAGTTTCAATATTTTAATTGGAACTACTTTGAAAGTTCACATATGAGAAGAAGCACTGATAAAACAGGCCGCAAAATTAAGGAATGAAGGTTGCAAACTTCCTAGTGTCAAAAGTTGATACATCATCAAAATTCAAAAACAAGGTTTATTCATGAAATACATGCGAAACAGATAGAGAGATGGGGATGGAGAAAGATAAATAATTATTTAGTATATAATAAAGTAATTGGGAAAAAAGGAAACTAACCTTATCCTTGAGTCTAATTGATCAGGTGCCATCTCATCCAAAACTCATCGGACAGTTAACAAAAGTAACCCCTGCATTTCACAGATCCACAAAAGCATTTCTTTTTCTTCTGGCCTACTTTGAGAGGAAGAACTATCCCATAATCATAAGTTAACTCCATCATAGGAGGGATGTGTCTAATTGCATAGAAAGCAATGTGGAGATCAGTTTCATTCTTATTTTCACGTATGACTGGACGCCATAACACATTTGGAGAGCAGCTGTGATTCATGAACCGAGCCACATTCCCTTCATTCCTTGCTGTTATATAAAGTGGGGAGGGGATCTTTGGAGCTTCAGTATCACCAGGAAAAACTTCCAATTGCTGATAAATGCGTGTAGAATCAAAAATGTAATCATCTTCATTTTCACCGCCAAGCTCATCTGCTCTAGCATTATCTATGACTTCCCCAGCGTACTCACATATGAAAGTTCCAGCACGGATAGGATCCCAAGATCTTAGACCCCACCCTTTATCCTTGGTTTTGAACACCTCCAAGCGAATTTTCAAGCCACCTTGGGAAATCCGGTTTCTGCAATTAGGAGGGCACTGACAGGATGGACCACACTCATATACCACCGACTTTAAGTCTGCAAGTAACCCATTTGCAGAATATGGTAGATAACCTCCATTCTTTTGAATGCAAGGACAGTTATGATTGCCAGGTTGGCATCCACCAACACAAGAACATCCAGTAGAAGATTCTAAAGGAGCTGTTGGTTTCAAATTCTTGACAGATGGGGAGTACGTGAAATATGCAGGGCCCTTCTCACTATCAACATCATTCACAAGACAAACAGGTAGATTTTCTGCCCCAGAAGTAAGATCAGGCAATATAACCCCGGCTCTTGTAACAGACTTATCAGTCCATTGTTGAATGGATTTCCATACCATATATGCATCAGGCTGCCCAGCCAACCTGACTAATTTATACTTGAATACATTGAAACCAGATTTTGCTTTCTCCACCCACGAATCCTGGATCTTATAAAGACCATCATAGACGTATATCTTGCCAGTCGGATGTGCTAAATCCCTCAAACCTCTAATTACTCTCACATCATTACCTCTATGCAGGCTCTTTTCCAATGCAAGATTACCCCTTTCAAGCTTTTGATCACTTGCTCCCTTATCACGGTTAGCCCCACCTTGGCCACTGTAAATCAGCACATCCCCATCCTCCACATTATCTTCATACCCTCCAGATGAGACAATACTGACAGCCAATGGCTCTTCCTCTTGACTGATTTTGCCACCCATGTAATCAATCCCAGCCATAGAAGGAGAATGTAATCCCACTAAGCACAACTCAAATCTGAAAAAGTAAATATCCCCAATTTCAACACCAGGCACAGCTCCAATACGTTTCTTGCTATTTGTCCTAATCCCTTTACTCATCATAATAGTACCAGCCTTCAAATCAGGCCGTTTAGCTCCAGCTACATCCTTTGCTAACTCTTCAATTTGTCCAAGCTTTCTTCGTAACACTTCATATATCATAAGTGTATACCCAACTGAGTCCCTTGTACCATCAGGCTGATTTAGAGCTTCAAAAACAGTAGGGTTAATGGATTTGAGAATATCATTAGCCACCACATCCGGATCAACATTAGCCGCAGCAGAACCGCCCCTCCTTCCCCTTGTCCTCTTCTGGTTCCTGCGTCTTAACCTCCCATCCCCAGTTCCATCTTCCACATCAACTTCATTCACCTCAACATTGCTGTAGCCATCCTCATCCGTGAACTGTCCACGGCTTCTGCTAGTTTTTCGTGACGAACCCGCATCTCCATTCGGGGTCCTGAATGAATTAATCGGAACTGCCGCAGAAATAGGGCCTGTAGGCACACGATGGGTGGTTGGGGTTTGTGCATTCTGTTCAGACAGCCTCTGGGACTCTGGCGAGATGAAGAACGGGTAAAAGGGCGCAACACCAGATGGGAAAGGACCAGAGGGGGAGACACAGACAAAAGGAGCACCACCTTGTGGATTTGAAGAGGAAGAGGGGTTAGATGGTGAAGGGAACACAGGCACAAGAGTTCTCAATGGCTTGACATTCAAAACCCTAGACTTATCAAATGACCCAGGTGGAGGAACAGAATCTTGACCCAAATTGTGTTCCATTGATAAAATTCTATAGCAGTAATTCAGAACCCCAACAACAATTTCAGTATACACAGCTAACAACACAGCAAAACAACTCTAGTAGCTGGTATTGTCCAGAAAAATCAATGAAATGGTAGATAACTTAAACTAAAAGGGCTGTAAGACACAAACTTTGGAGTCAACCCTGGGAACAACAAAACATTTCCTGCAACATGCAATCAAATCTGGAGTCAGACACCATGAAAATATAATTTTAATATACATATATATATAACCGAATATTTAAAAAGAAAACAAAATTAGGTCAAAAAAATGAACATAAAATTTTCTCACAGGCACGTACCCTACTAAAAAGAGCATGTTCAACAACAACAACAAAAACAAAATCAATGAATGGCACAAAAACAAGCGAACGACAATCTTGAAAGCACAAAAGGGAGCGAGAAATGGAAAGCCGAGACACAAAAACGCAAACTTTATACCAAAAATCCGAGGAGGAGAGAAGATTCCACCTCGGATCAGATCATGAAGGGTTCACGGAAATGGGTAAGAAAACCGAATCGTTAAAATATTGGGTTGAAAAGTTTGAAACTATGAGGTGAAAAGCTGAGAAATGAACCAAACCTGAAATGGGTATTGAAGATTGGTGCGAGTTTCGTGAGCTGTTTCAGTTTAAGTCCATGGGAGTTCCCCAAACCAAAGCTTCTTCAGTTCTCAGGAGAGAGAGGGAGAGAGAAAGAGAGGGGGATTTTGGTGTGTATGTCTCTGTCCTTTTGTCGTTGTGGAAATGATCACGTGGTAGTGAAGTGCACGGAGTGGGGGCGTGTTTGGGATATGATGCTGACGTGGCGAGATATGATTGGACAGAAGGTGCTGGAGCGTAGCATGGGGGAAGACGCACGCACGCTCGCTCTCGCCTCTTGGGCGAAGCGGAACGGTAAGAATCGAGGGAACGGAAAAATGAACGGTTAAGATTTCGACAGGTAAAGGAAGAAACCATGTGGGAGATAGTTTTAGTAAAGAAAAAAAAGTTAGTGGGGAGAAAATTATATATTAATAGTTATCTTAGAAGATCGAGAAAAACTAATATATATGTAAGATATTATTAAAATATTATAATTTTATTAATAATAATTATAAATATATTATATTTAATTTTTTTTATCATTTAAATTAATAAATTAGTATTTATATAAGAGATAAATATAATTTTATAAAATAAAAGTGTTCCAAGTATAATTATCATAAACTTTAAGAGAGGTGATATATGTCGATGTAAAAATAATTTATATACAAAATTTATATATTGTCATATCATTTGAAAAGTCAGCCTTAATGTAACCACCCTCTTTTATAAATTCATACAAATATGAGTATATGATTAAAAAATGATGTAAAATTTTTTTCACATTATTAATATATTAAAATTAAATTTTAAAATAAATTAACATGAAAAATATTATGCAGCTATTTTTTTCTTTTTGCTAACTATAAGATAAAATTATGTAACATGAGGGATCACTTGAAATGAATGAGTGGATTTTACTATTATTTTTTCATTTATAGGTGTTTGTTTGGGAAACTTTTTTTTTGTGAAAATCACTGTTCATAAAAAATTTATTTTTCATATATTTAGATCATTTTTAAAGAATAATTAGTTTTCAGCAATTTTTTTATAAAAATTAAAAAGAGTAGCTTCTGAAAAAAAAATCAATTTTTCAACATGGTAAGTTATTTATAAAATTTAAGTTTTATAATTTTTATGTAAAATCTAAAATAAACACATCCTTGATTTCCAATATAATTCGATTAAAAGTTCAAGTTACATTATTCTAATTTTATAATATTGTTACTTAAATTTTTGTATGTTGTAACTCCAAATGATTTTTATTTGGTGATCATGTGATAAATTTCAATCAAAGTCGCTTGAGAATGACACAAAATTCATATCATCCAAAATATTAAAGTTAGAATTTGATCAAATTTAACACAATATAATTCAAAGGGCAAATTAAAATGTACAAATCAACCTTAAAGTTTGGCAAAATAGCACAAGACCGAACATTTTTTTTTTTTGTTAAAATATGGAGTCCACCACATTTAAGCGTGGCTGTACGTAATATTTTTTGAAAAATTTTATAACATTAATTTAGTGCTGGAAAAACTATTAAAAGATATTTCATATCAGCTTGTTAGTCTTCAAAGATAGCGTGATGGTCCTTAGGCTATGCGTCTGACATCTATTTGATCTCCATTTTTTATAGATTCACGAATTTGTTTTATGTCACATAAATTTTTCAGAAATCAAAATAATACTACATGTATCTTTCAGATAATAAACAAGTATCAAAAAACTTTCAAAACTAAATTGATATAATGTGTATGTTTAAAAAACTAAATTGATATGAAAAAAATTTTAGAGACAAAGATGTCAAGCTTATTTTTAAACAACAAAATTTTTAGTTTGCCCGAAAAAGTTAACCAAATTAAACTCACATAACCTCTCGTCCGACACTCTTCTCATCTCCCTCTATTCACTCTTATTCAAAACATAAAATCTCTAAAGAAAGAACAAGGAGACTTCCATGCATGTTCCTTCTTCCTCAACAATTTTTTATGTATCTTTTATTCTTAAATAAACTCTCACTCCGAGATCCTCTAAACACAGGCTCTCGTAGCTCTCCCAACATCAACATGCCCATAAATTTGCAGTGACGCAAGATTAAGCACACACCAAGTTGCGGGGGGTTGAACAAGTGAATATATCAGAGCCTGTTCTTAGCAAATATGGTTGAATTAATGGACTACAATGAATGAGAGGGTGCAAGCATAGATTGGCAAAGTTAACAATTGCTAGGTAAGATAATGTCAGAAAGTGAGAGAGTGTAGGTTCAGCTTATATGATTCCAAACGAAGCAAAACCAATGACAAGATGTTGCTTCTTTAAAAATTCCTCCAAAAAATTGCCGTAAGTCTGGTTTGCGTTTATTTATTTTGCGAAGAATAGTTTAGGTTTGCATTTATCTTGGTTTTTAATTATATAACTCAGCCATGGTTAATATACATCACTCAACCATTTCTTTTTTACGCTCTCATCTTAGTTTTTAATTATATAACTCAGCCATGGTTAATATGCATCACTCAACCCTTTTTTTTTTTAACGCTCTCAACCATGGTTAATTGGCATCCCTTAAGTAGCTACAGAGTTAATGTTAAATTATTATATGGAGCGAAATGCAATATTGATAAAATTGGGTTAAGTATTATTTAGAAAAAAAACACAAGCAGGTATCTGTTATTTGCTAATTTAAAAATCTGACTAAATTAAAAAAAATAAACAATAATTAATATAGCCTTGAATTTATGTGTTTCTCACAAATCTGATTCTCATCATTAAAGATTTGTAGAAAGTAAAGATGCCAAAAAAAATCGACTCAATAAACATCTTTAATCAACTCAATCTTACAGTTCTCATAGCTTGATTCGATTTTTTCACCCCTTTCATCCAACCTATTTTTCTTTTAAATTTTGTTTGGCTAGATTTATTTGTTGTCTTTTATGCTCTTTAACTCAATATTGGCTAGCATGTTGCTGGAAATGCTTTGTTCTTTTTAACCTCAAAGTTTGTATCTTTCACTTCACAAAAATCCTAAAGATGATGCTCATTTTGTTTGTGTTTCTACTTTCTTTCCCTTCTAGCTACCTTCTCGTTAATTCCAAAGGAAGAGTACAAAAGGCAAAAAGCTTACTTAAAGACAATGGCTGATATTGATATTCTCAGATTAATCGTTCCGTTTGTTTTTTATGCTCTATTATTAACTCAATCAAGAATTTATCCGGAGAAAAATTAAATAACCTGATTTGAAGTTTGGTATTATTACGATCATGATTAGCACAACAAAAGGAAAGAAATGTATTGGAGTCGTGCCTAGGGTTGAAAAAGGGAGTTGTTTGCTTTTATATTTCAATTGTGTTTAGTGGGTTTAGAGAATCTCCTTCTAAGGTTTGAATGAATTATTTAGGTAACAGAGTCAAGGAAAGTTATTAGTCATTGCTACTACCATATGTGGAAGCTACGAAGATAATGTAAATAATGAGATATGCTAACTTATAATAGGGTTAAATACATTTTACCTCCAGTACTTTGAGTTATATATAATTTAAATCTAAACTTTTTTAAAGCATTCAATTAAGCACTCTAGCCTTTATAAACTATTCAAAATAGCCCTTCCATTAACTTAACGTCCAATTTCACTATTAAGTGGTCATGTACAAATCATGTGACACATTTTAGTGATAAAAATACCCTTTCTCGTTTATGAAATTCCCAAACCCGACCATTTCCCCTTCCCCTTCCCCTTCCCCTTCCCCTTCCCCTTCCCCACACAATAAGAAACACTAATTGCGAGCTTACCTCCATCACCTCCTAATCTGGTGAGTTGAAGAACCGTCACCTACACATTGCAAATCACAAACTTCACCTCCATCAAACCCTACATCGTGAACCCTAATCTAATAGAACCAACCAAACACATTTTACTCCACCTTCGAACCACTTTTTGAAGCAATTGAACGAGGGGTTGAAGAAGGAAGGAAAGACTAAGGCAATGCGACATATCACCAACCATCATCTCCTCAAAGACATATAAGTACCGAACTAAAGTTTCACCTTGTTAGATAAGCTTTCCAAATGTCACTGTCTATATTGTTATGTGGGTCTTGAAAGTATGCGATTTTTTATATTTTTGTGATCCCAATCTCCTTTTTTATTATTTTTCATTACTGAATGTTGATTTTCATCCCATATGGACACGTGGTTGGGTTGGAATGTTGGTTTTTAGGCGGCAATAGTCCCATTTGTTTAGTGAATGCATTGTTTAATAGCATTGTGTAATCTTGTCCAAGTGTACAAAGTCTTTGTTACTGTGTTTATTTGACTATGAAAAAAAATGGTCTATGGCTCTGCTCTTTGTTAAATTTAAACATATCTAACACTTTGTTAAATTGTGTAGTTTGCTCTAATTTTATTTAATTGTGGTGTCTTATTTTCAATTTCCAATTGTCGTCAGATATGTCAACTATCACATGCATTCTTTATTATGGAGGTGTATTACATGTTACACCTATAATGAGTTATGTAAGGGGTGTTTGTCAGGGATTGAGAAAATTTGATGTAGATTATCTATCAACTATGCATTTATGCTCTCATGTAAAGAGTTCTAGGTACAATGAACCATTGAAATTTCTATATAAGTTCAGGTAGGAAACATTTGAGTGCTCAAAAGATTTAGTAGTTAATAAGGAATTGTTGAGTATTATTAAAGCATTAGAGAGTAAGAAGGGTCCTAAATTAGAAATTTATGCCTTACGTTCACCAAATGAAGGTAATGACAAAACTACAAATCTTGTGGCTGCTGTAGGTGTTGAGGACCGGTGCAGATGTTGAGAAAGTGGCTAATGCAGGGGTCGCAATAAAAGCCGAGGCAGGGGTTGCTGCAATTGTGGTTACTATAGGGCCAGGTGCAATTGTGCTCACTACAAGGGTTAAGGGAGAAGGAAAAAAAGAAAGAAGTATTATGAAAGGAAAAGGAAAAGGAAAAAATAAGGAAAAAAGAAGGGAAATAGTAAAGGAAAGGGAACGGTGGCTGAAGATGTTGAGGAAAGATTACAAGTATGTGACTTTATTAAGAGTGACAATGAGGGGATGATTTGTTTTTTGGAAGAAAATGGCATGTTAGAGGTTACCGATAAAGTTGGATCTAATAGACAAGTGGTGAAGAAGGCACCTTTACTAAACAATATAGCAACAACAATAGGGGTTCTGTTGATATTAAATCATATTAAAATGGTGATTGTGTGTTTGACCATGAGGATAGTGACACCTTACTTATATCTAATACATTTGATGAATAATGTGTGTATTGGACACTTTGTTGTTTTTCAAAAATTTAATTTACCTATCTAAAAATTTGCTCCTTTATTAGCTCTTTTATATTTTTTTTGTCCCTACTTTGTTTTAATAGGGAATGAGAAGCAAAATAAGCATTTGGAAGTTTATGAATCTTCTGACATGAAATGAAAAAAGATTAAGTTAAAGTTTGAATTGAAGTTTGTAGACTTCAGAGTATTTAAGGAGGCTTTGAGGTACTATTGTACTGAAAATGAGATTGATTTCATATATATTAGAAATGAATATCCAAGAATCATAGTCCATTACAACAATAATTATGGTTGAAGGATGCATGCTAGCCATTGCCCATACCCATGCCCATGAGAAAATTGATTCCAAATTAAGACTGATAAAATCTAGAGCACAAAGATTGTAGGTGGTCTAATCATATCACTAAGGCAAGTGCAAGGTGGTTATCTAACAAATACCAAGACCATATTAAGGACCACAAAGACAAGTGGAAAAATGAAGCTTTTATGAATCAAGTTGGAAGAGAGAACAAAACATTTATGTAAAGAATTAAATTCTATAGAGCTAATAAGATGGCTATGGAAAAGCTTCAAGGAAGCAATGCAGCTCAATATGGAATGCTATGGGACTATTGTGCTACAGTGGGCATATATAATCCTAGGTCAATCGTGAAGCTAAAGATTGATGATCACAAATTTCTGAGGTTGTATGTATGCTTAGATGCAACCAAGAAAGAGCTGAAGTATTGTAGACCTATGATGTACTTGGATTAGTTCTTTTTGAATGTAGGTTTTGGGGATCAACTACTAGTGGCCATAGGAAGATATGGTAATGATAATATATTTCCTACGGCTTATGTTGTAGTTGAGTTAGAGAAGATAGCTGGCAATGGTTTATTGAGTTGTTGCTTGAAAACATTAGGTCCACTTCAAATTGTGGTTGGGTTTTCATGTCTGATAAGCAAAAAGGTATATGGTTTTTTTATGTATTACACAATTTATTTTAGGGCAAAAAATAGCACTAATTTTGCTTGTTTGTTTAATGTAGAGATTAATGGAAGTACTTGAGAGGATAAGGCTGAGCATAGGTTTAGTGTTTAACACTTATATCCTAATTTCAAGCTTACATTTAAAGGGCAAGCTTTGAAGAAATTACTTTGGAATGTGCAAAGGCAACAACAAGGGTTGAATTCAAATTCCATTTATGAGAGATGGGGAGAACAAATGAAGGAGCAACAAGTTGGTTTGAAGAAAGAGATTCTTCTACATGGTCAAGGCACGAGTTCTCACCTCATGCTAAATGTAGGGCCTTGCAGAATAATATTGTAGAGTCATTTAAGGCTGCAATACTACTTGCTAGAAATAAACCAATCATCGCTATGATAAAGACCATTAGGAGAATGCTTATGAAGAGATTTGCAATTAAAAAACAAAAAGAAAAGAAAAGAAAAGGGAATGCTGAAATATAATGGCTGATATGCTCAAAAATTCAAGCTAAGCTAGAAAAGGCAAAACAAGATGTTGTCTTGTGCATTGCACATGAATAGGATTGGCAAGTTTGAGGTAGAAACATTTTCAAAAAGTAAGAGAGTGGTTGATTTGGTTGATGGAACTTGTACTTGTAGACTATGGGATCTAATAGGAATCCCTTGCACATGTTGTTAGTGCAATATATGCACAAAGCGAAGTAACTGAGAGCTATGTGAGCCATTATTATAGGAAGGAGACTTTTCTGTAAATATATGGGATTGTGATCAATCTCATGCCATCTACTGAAGAGTGGCCACATACAGAGTATGATCCAATTTTGCCACCTATAAGTAGACCTCAAGTTTGAAAGCCAAAGAAGGCTGGAAAAGAGTTGCTAATGAGCCAAGAACTCAAACTAGGATTAGGAGAGGTGGTAATCCTACTTATTCCATAAATTGCACACAATGGGCTCACAATAACCAAACATACAAGAGGTCAAGACATCTAGATGCAAAAGTTAAAAAGAAAAGAAAGAGGCAAGATGATTTTGTTTATTTATTTATATATTTATTGGTGTTTTGTTTGTTCTTTCATGGTATATATGGTTTTAAATTGTGTTGGAGATATTGATAATGTGTCTTTTGGTGTTTTATTGTTATAGGTGATAAAGGAACAACTATTGAACCAAATGTTGGAAATGTCTTTGCCTCTACTACTGGAAATACTTCTATTATTGCTACTGCTACTAGAAATGCCTCTGCTACTACTATTATTCCCGTTGCAAATGCTGAAAATTGTTCAACTTTAAATGCAAATGCCTTATGTATATTCTATGTTGTTCTTAATGAATAAAAGGAGACCAAATACTAATGGAAATGTTTCCCTTTTTTCTTTTTCTTTTTTTGTGTAATGTAGATGTTGGCCCTAATTTTGAAAGAAACATATGATCATTATTTGTGGTTTATTTAGGTACTTTTGACCTTATCACAAGAGCTATAAGGAGAAGCAAAAGAGCAAATGGGAAAAATCCTCAAAACTCATTTATTCAATCACCTCCACAATCAACAATTGCTAATTAAACATCTCCAATCTAACTCACTCAGCCACAGCCACAATCACCACCTGGAAAAATGCTCAAGATTGCTACCAAAAGAAAAGCAAAGTGACCATTACTAGAAAACAAATGAAATGTTGTTGTTTAAATATGAATTTGTCTAATGTTGCTATTTTGAAATGGAATGTATTTAAGTACTCATAATTTGAGATACAATGCCATTTTGAGATTTAATGTTATGGTTGTGTATTCATTAGATTGGGGTTGAATGTTAAGATATAATGTATCAATTCTTGAGATTGAACATTGAGATATGTTATGTTTATTTGAGATTGAATATTGAGCATGAATTTTGAGATTGGATGTGAATTTATGTGATATGAATAGGTGAAAGAAGCCTAACTTCAATATAACTATACAGGTGAATTTTTGTTTTAAATCCTATTATTGTTGAAGGTTGTTCTATAGTCTGATTATAAGCTCACCTCAATTTATTTAAACTAAAAGTTAAGTGCTTGTTAATTTGTTTGGTGCCGCTACCTTAGGTTTTATTTCATTTGAAAAGAATGTTGTCTGGCTTCTTAATGTCCATACTTTTTTTATATCAATGCTACTAATTTTAATTACCCGATTTGTTTTCATCTTCTACATAATTGGAACAAACGGTAGGAGCACCAGGACTAGACTGCTCAATGGTGCATGATTAACTTTTTCTTGAAAAGATTGGTCAATTTTTTTGTTTTAGTGGGGGCAAAAAGTAAATTTGATTCATTGATTACATTACAAAAATTGAATTCTTGGGTTACTCTTGTATTGCTTTTTTATACTTATAATGTGAGAAGCTGAGCCAGCTAGTTAAATTTTTTTTCCAATAGCACTTTCTCCTCAAGGTTTAAATATTTTATAGTTGTTTTCATTTGTTGTCATTTGCCGTCCTATGAATGACATAAATCAATGATACTCGATTTTGCATAAATTCAACACAAATTCACTAACTAATTTCACACATAAAGTCAGTTGCTATTATTAATACACTAACTAACACCAAAGAACGTCCAACAAAAAACTAATTTAGTTCAAAAGCACATACAACTCGTGCAATAAGAATATGAGTAACAAAACCAATTTTTCCATGTAAATCATGATTTCATTGGTCAAGATTCTAGAAAAACATTATACATCATAAACTTCATCAACATTTAATCTAAACATCACAGAGCCTACCTATATCCACTTAAACAATTTTAGGATCAAAACAATCAAAATAGAAGTTATTATTATGTGTAACTTCTTCACTTGACTCTTGTATGTAGCCACATTCCCTCTTAATGCTTCTAATTCAACCCTTTGAGTTTCCTCTTTCTAATTCAATGCCAACATCTCTATTTTTTTAGTCTTTTCACTTCAGTTCACTCTTTCTTCATCCTCAATAAACCATTAATCATTTTTATTGATCTTTGTGTTGCATTAGATCACAATAAGCAAAGAAGTTGCAATGTCCTTGATGAGAGCCATATCTTGGACCACTAAAAAACCTCCAACCTAGGTTTATTTCTGTCCAAGAAGTTTGTAGCCTTGAAGGAAGATCGTAGTTGCAACAATGTGAATGTCAATTTAACAAGTTGGTGCTTCCACTCGATCCATCACTCTTCATCTTCTTATTTGCTGGCTTTTTCCTTTTCATTGGGCGTCTTCCTATTTCACACAAATTGGTTCAAATTTAGTTTGATAGGGCTTGGAAGTTACTTGAAATTCGGTTTAAATTGGGGCTTGGAAGATAGTTCAAATTTGGCTTGAATTCAATTTAAATTTGAGTTCACATTTGCAGCTTTGATTTGGTTCAGATTAGGCTTCTTAGGCTTCATGGGTGCATTTGAGAAGTTTGAAGATGATAGTTGGGACAAGAATTGATTGCTGGTTAGATGGTTTAACTAAGAATGGCTTCATGTTTCGATGGTTTTTGGTTCAGTCACAGGAAGACGAAAGGGATGGTTTACAGTTGGGGCAGGGAAAAGGTATTTTTGTCAATAAAAAAGGTCACATCACTTACACAAGACCATTTAACAGTGGAATTGGATGTTAAGTTAATGGAAGGGCTATTTTGTATAGTTTAGAATAGCTAGGGGTGCTGAATTACATGTTTTGAAAAGTTGGGATCTAAATTGCACATAATCTAAAGTAGAAAGGGTAAAATGCATTTAATCCTTTATAATATGAGAAGATAATTGATTGAACCCTCTTGCATTGGAAGATAACCCACATAAAGGTAATGATGTGATAGCAATTAGGGTTTAAGGGATGCAACGCATTATAGTCAAGTGGCATAATATATGTCTATGATGGTCTTTACAAAGCAAAATATGGTTTCAATGTATTCAAGTATCTATATCTATGTACATAGTAGATAATCATGAAAAATCAGATATATGGATATAATGAGATTGAATTTGAAATGCATTGTTTGATAATTAGTAAATTCTTTTAAAATTATTTTTTAACTAAATTAATTTCAGTTTGAAATCAATTTAAAAGTCAATTATGTTGCTTATATTTCCATTTTAAGATCGATTGTTGTAATATAAAGAAATTCTTAGGTGCTATAAGAGCAAGAGAAATCATTTGCTCTGTTCTATTTATTAATTGACACGTCAACGATTGCATTAGCTATATAGAGAAAATGAAAGACAATAACAACTCATAAAGGGAAAGTGTCAATTAATAAAGGGAATATAGTAAATGATTTCTACTAGTACTAGAGCACCTAAGCATTTGTCTATACTGTATTATTGAAATTGATTATTTAACATTATTAATATTTTCTTTTATTTTAATGTAACTTTTCAAGTAGAAAGCCAAAATTTTGATGATGCTACTTGTTTTATTGTGTATGATAAATTTTTTGTACCATTAATCATATAATATTTTCTTTCTTTATTAGATGAATTAATTTATTTGATTTAATGAGTTTAATATCTCATAAATTAAAATTTATTTAATTTTATCATATGCATCTCACGAGTCACAATACTAGTTAATTATATTAGTAAGGTTGGCTACATATTGGCAGTCTAAAGGAAGGATTTGACTTCTCTAAAGTAAGGAAATTGGTGAAGTATAACAGTGGGTAATTAATCACCTTTATATCAATTCAACAATGGACTAAGATATCTATTACATACAAAAGTTGTGATTATTAGAGCTGTCAAAATGGGCTGGCCCACATCGGGCCTGGTCATTTTTGGCCGAGCCACTTTAGGCCACGTTAGTTTTGGGAAAAAAAAGTGCTAGCCTAGCACAATTTATTTGGACCACGGGCTAGCTCATGGGCCAAATTTTGTTTCTTGTTAATTTTTTTAAATTGTATAGTTCATAAAATGCCAATAGAAAAAAGTTTTTATTTTATTATAATCAATTAAAAATAAATTCTATTAGTAAGTAGTGTTATTATTTTTGCTTTAGAATGATAAAAGAAACTTAAATTTTTATTTGATAACTAAATTTCAATAACTTAATCTGATGCAATGTGATCGATATTTGCTATTAGTTTAGATTTTTGAATTAAAAAATAGGTTAAAAAGTCTAAATTCAAGTATTTATAGTACATATGTGCAATTTATTATTTAATAAAAAAGTAATATTAGGGCCATCAAGATGGACTGAGTCGAACCAATTTTCATTTATCCTCCTATTTTTTTAACCCAACTTGCATATTTTTTGGGCCATTAGCCCGCTCATTTCGATGGCTCTAGTGATTATATAGCTTATTTTACTTCTTAGGTCATAAAATTTGTGTTAATTTTGTGAATGATGTTGATAATGCAAAGTAAAGTCCCTGCATATTTCAATTACTCACCTACTATCAAGAATTGGAAAAGAATGATATTATTTGTACTTATTATATAAGGGACATTATACATCATTCACCATTGGTTGAAATACAATGGATCCAAAAAACATTTTTCATTGAAAAAATGGTGCGAAATCAAATTTGTGATAAGGGACATGAATAATTGCATGTAAAAGATAGAAGCTACATTTTGGTTTTTTAAATTTTTCTCTATTTTCCTTTCATATCTCTCAGATCGTGATAGATCATTTCATTGTTAGTTATTTTTATTAAAATTTTATCGAGCTATAAAACAAGGCTTTTAGGGGTGTGTAGCATCGGGTTTAGTTTTACATTTCAAGGAATGTCATTCCTGGAATGAAATTCCCAAGCATGACATTTTGAAAGTGTTTGGTAAACATACTAAACTTTCAAAAATATTACAAATATATCTAGGAATTAATATTAATGTGTTTGATTGTTATTTATAATCCTAGTAATCTTGTATAATTTTCCCAAAATACTCCTTATTGTTATAAGGTCAAAATTAACAATTTTAACTACAAAATTAACTATGCAATTCAAAACTGAATAATTTTAACTCAAAAATTTACTATTTAAACTAATAATTAGTTGTTTTAACACAAATTAACAATTTTAACTACAAAATTAACTATTCAAATTAAAACTTAACAATTTTAACTAAAAACATACCTATTTAAACTAAAATTAGTTATTTTAACTAAAAAGTTAACACACAAATATAATTTGCTCAAATTAAATTCAAACACAATTTTTTTTTAACAATGCTAAATGTATGAATGCCAGTTCAATCAAATAATCCATACATATGTCAAATCACTACTAAAGTCAAACCCACTATAAGGGCTACCAAATTGTACAATAAGTTTTAATTCAAGTCTTATAATTGTTCTAAAATAAGAAAGTACGACTCATCAAAGACATCCAAAACTAAGTCCAACCTACCTTCCAATGCCAGTGTGTAAAAGTAGTTGGTCAGATATTTGTCCTTCATAATGATTCTGCTAGCGCTAATCCTTTATTAATTTGACAAACCATTAATCTCTTTCATTAGTGCAGTTATGTTCATTCTTCTCTCAGCTCCCTCATTTTCATGCTTGAAACAAGAAACAAGTTCAAGAATAATATTATCCAATGGTTTCTCATAAACATTTGCTATCTTATTAATTGTTTCATTCAATGCATCAATGGCATCGGAGCCTTTGTTTCCTCTCTTTCTTTTATTCTTTTCTTAGGTAGAAGAAGAACCCATAGCACCTGAAGCTATGGATTCACTTTCAGGCTCCTAAAAGTATAGTTAACTCAACTTAGTACTAGTACTATAGAAATATAAAATCAAAACTCCACCAAGAACAGAATCCATATTTGAAATATGAATACATAATAGAATAGTTGTAAAAATGGCCACTAGTAATAGGTAAAGAAAAGAAATATCCAGAGCTTTTTTAGTATATAGACTTAGTTTAATTTTATACAAGAACTAGTACTATAGAAATAGGAAGAATAGAAGCACACACAAAGTAGGAAACATAGATGTACAAATTACTTCTCAACATGTGAAATAAAGTGATGATCTTTAAAGATTTTTTGAAGTTTAACCGTTATATTCTAGATACTTGTTGTCTACTTCGTTGAACTTCACTACTTTGCAATTTGCATATGGACAAACAAACTCCAAGAAAGCCTCGGTATATAAAGCTATCTAGCATAGAAGTAACACATGACATCAAAATGCTTTATTAAACTACCCCATGGTGCAAGTTGAAGTGATGTCAATCCAGTAATGGAAATGCTTTATTAAACTACACGTTCATGGAATTTGGATAGAGAAAGAAATAATGTTTACCTCAAAATTAGTCTCATGTTCTGCTTCTATTTCATCTACATTAAAATCTAGGCTTTTATTCACAAGTATGGCATTCAATTGTATTTCTAGTTTAGCCTCCAAAGCAGCAATAACTCCAGCCTGATCTTTAGCATTGGCTCCTTAAGCCCGATCTTTCCCAAAAACTATTCCCAACTCTTCAAAATGAGGAGAGGGCTTGTTGTAAAGACCAATATCATTGGAATGTGACTGAAATTAAAATCAAAACAAGCAAACTATTTGTCATATAAAACAAATCGGTATATCTATACTCATGAAAGTTTAATTTTTACATTCACCCATCCCTTGTAAGTTCCTTTCTCCACTACAATCATTTTTTCCCTATCATTCCAACCAAAACTACTAGTGACAGGGCCCATCGTCTCAACAATGGTGAAGTAGCGCTTTATCAACATTTTCATCCTAGACTCGATATGTGGAGTAGCTTTAAGACCATATCCAGGAAGCTTTTCATTGATCAATTTCTCTTAGTGCTTTGTATAACCAAGTTTGAATGTTCCATTTTCTGACTTCCATGAAGTAGCAGCAAGCTCAACCAAACATCCAACTAACGTTGCATCTTCTTGAGGTGTCCAGTGATGAAGTTTGTTTTGCATTTGATTGTAAACTCTTGTCCATCATGCTTTCAATTTAATTAAATAATGCATTATTAAAAAAGTCAGAAATAATACTAAAGCTAAGTAATTCTTATTGCCAGGGCATAAAACAATACTAAAGCTTGCATAAAACAATAAAATAAAAATACAGCAGGTTATAACAAAACAACAATTCAAATAAGTTCAAATTAAAAAAGTCATATAAGTTCAAATTACACTAAAATTAAAAAAGACATTAAATGAAGATAGTCTTCAAGCATGCCATTCTCTCCTCCATTTATGCCACATATCTTGAGCAAGCTCATCTCTCTATCTACCCTAAGCTTCATTTGTCTCAATATGGTGAATTGTTTCACCATCCAATTCATTTGCCATATATTGACCTTCTATCCCATTGTCTAGATCAAGGGACATTACTCTTTGAATGTAGTTGTGCAGAAGACAACAAGCAGTCATGATTCTTCCTTGTATCTTAATGGGATGAAAAGATCTCCCTCTCAAAATTGCTCATCTTGCTTTCAATAATCCAAAGGTTCTTTCTGCAATGTTCCTGCCTAGCCTGTGAATGTTTCATATTAAAAAATTCTTGGGGTGTAGTGGGTTGATTTCCAGGATTGAAAAAACTCAAATGATATATCTATATTCACAATTCATCATCCATCATTTCAACAACCTCTAATCGAGTTCCACATCGAGGGTGTTTTGTCATAAAATTACAAAATGAGGCAGAAGAAGAGCTTTAGATCCTTGGAAATTCATGGAAAATCCTAAGAGTAGCTCAAAGTGCTTGCAATCGATTGTTAAACTAACACATTTAATTTGCGAAAAACACTGAACACTACACTAGGCAAGGTTCGAAAAACAAGAAAGAAAGAGTGGAATCAAGAAGGTTAGGAATGAGAAGTCGAGAGCGGCAACGAACTAATAACGGTGGCGATCCTTGCGATGGTGGCGATCTTGCGGCGGCTACCGAAGAGCGAACCGAAAACAAAGAGAGGATCAAAGAGGAGCAAAAGAGAAACAAAGAAGAAGCATACCTTGGGCCCATCCTTGTGACGGTGGCGATCTCGCAGCGGCGGCGATGTCAAGATAGCTTGAAGATAGAGGTTGAAAGGCTTCTCTCTTCACGATGGATTGGAAGGAATGAATATTATGATAGGGCTAAATTTGAAATTTTACATGATTAGATTACATTCTCTTACTGTGGGAATAAAATATTCACACCCCCGAGATGGGTTTGATTCTAGGCAATTTTTCATTCCAAGAATAAAAAGTTGCTTGGAAATGTTTTAACGCACTGGCTACCAAACACCGGAAAGTTACATTCCTATATCTAGATTTCTAGGAATGTGAAAAGAAGCGGGCTGCCACACACCCCTTTAAGAATTTAAAACCAACAACTGCTTTGGATCCTGGATGTTCTTATATATGTTGGTTGATGCCTACCTGGCAATTATAAAGAATGGAGGTTGTTATCTCCCATCCACACCATCTCCCATATTATACAAAATGGGATACATGCAAAACCAAAGGTCTGTGATATATGAGTATAATAATTCTTTTTAGTGCCCTCCACATAGCCGAAATAGGATTTTTCCGTGTGACTTGAAAATTCGTTTGGAGGTTTTCATAACCATCATAACCAAAGAAAAGAGATATATTTGATGATATGAAATGGAGAATGTATTATGCATGTTCAGTTCTCATGAAGTATTAACACGAATACCAGCACAAGCCGAATCGCTCATCGAAGGATTATGGGCATATTGTGACAGTGATATAGTAAAATCTTTGATGAATCAAGCCAATCAAAAGATAGTCATGAAAATCCCATGTCAAAAGTGACTCCCCAAAAAAGAAGTAAATGGAAATTACCAAAAATATTTAATCTTAAAACATTAATACGTTCGTACTTACACACATAGCTTAGCCTTGCTCATGTTATCAGACATACAAATTAAAATTAAAAGGTAGACAAAGTGGAATTAAATGAGAGAACACAAGAGACTTAAAATAACTGTTGTTGCCACGGCTTAGACTGAGAGCGAAAGGGACCCACCGATAAGAATGATTCTATTTTGTTTTCATATAAATTATAATTTTAATATGGCTTTTAATAATAAAAAATCTCAGATATATATATATATATATATATATATATATATATATAAACAAATCACATGAAAATAGTTTGACAAACTTTAGGATGTATGAATACTTTGTGTGGGTATAAAGAAAAAATGAAAGTGCAAAAAAAAAATATATAAAGAAAAGTATGTTTCATTTCTATTGTTTGAATATATAAACATATTAAAATAAGGGAAAAAAATAAAAAGAAAATATGAAATGGAACTTGTTTTTGTATAATAAAGTATGCATAAATCTTTTCTATTTTTTTAAATAATTTTTATAATTTCATAAATAAAAAGAGTTATAATTATAATTTCAAAAATCAATTCTATAAAATCGAAAAAGAATTAAGATAATTTATCCTTATTTTCTATAGTTTAATTTTGATATATTGATAATGTAAAAGAATTTTATATATATATATATATATATATAACTCTTTTACAACCGGATGCAACCGGATCAAAAGAAGGCAACTATCATCCTCACAAAATTAATGTATTAAATAATAAATGATATAGAACATATATTTTTTCATGCTCACTGATTATCTAAGAATTTTTCCTCTATATAGATAATTACAGCATAATGAAAGTGACAATGGGGGGATTGTACACGACGTATACTTATAATCATCGATTTCCAATCATATATTTCTTCTTTAATATACATAGGTAGAAGGATGTCACAGGCGACCAAACGTGGATTAGCACAAGGAATAAATATACACAATTGGAAGCACTTGGTTGGAGTAAACGCGAGGAATTGTTACAAGTTACTCCACCATATTTTTTTTCTTTTTTTTTCCCTTCACTCGACTCACTCTACCGTATCTTCTATGCATGTGCCTCCATTATTGATTACCTATTATCTGCATAGTCCATAGAGAATCTTGCACCGAAATATTGGATTGGATATAAGTAGGTTTTTTTTCTTTCTTTTCTTTTTTTTCCCTTCAAGGGAGAACGTTGCTTCCTTGCGGTGGAGATTCGATAGTTAACATCTCTTTAAAGGAATTAGCAAAAACAGTTCTTTATAGTTAGACTGTCGTCTTTGCTTTTAGATATAAAAGAAGTATTCATTAGTATAAAGAATTTAGTTTTGGGTAAACTCTTTTTATACGACAGTAAATTAATGTTATTTTAGCGTGCCGTAATTCAATAAGGATCAATAAACACATGCATTTTGTTTTTATGCATAAGTGACACTAGTAAATACACCGAAAAGTTATTGTGAATTAACCACTAGTTATTCTACAGTTGAAGTGTAGATTTAGTACACAACAGGCAGGCTATTAGCGGCTGAGGTCTAGGATGAGATTTATTATTTGTATTAAAAAATTGAATTACAAAGAATATTAGCTGGGTGAAGTAGAAGGGGCTAGCACACAACAACATGGCAAATCATGGTTCCGAATTCTAAAATATCTGTATATATTTAATATTTGACGGTGATAAATTAGTTTCTAGGGACTTAGAAAGATACTATGATCCCTTCTACTAATTTTTAATTTATTAAAGATCAAAATGAAGATTTTGTTTAAAATAAATTCATAATAAAATAAATATATGTCAAATTTTAACTTGTAACATCAAAACAAAATAAATGCGAGCCATTAGTAAAGGCCCCAAATCACTAGTATATAGGGATACTAGTAATATAAATATAGACCAAATAACATAAATCACTTTAAATTAGTCTAATCTTGCAATTGTGATCAAAGTCAAATAGCTTATTAATGAGAATATTTGCTTAACCAATTCTTGCATTCTGATCGAATTGAACAATGCAGATTCCTAACTTGGAAGTCCCCATCAACATGTATATATCTAGGATAAAAATGAAGCATATAAAAACATTGAAGTTAATATATTCTAGAAAAGGGAATGAAATATTGACAATTTCAAAAAACCAAGTTAACTTTGAAATTTGAATGCTGTTTTTCTCACATTACCAAAAAAGAAAAACTTTGAAATTTGAATGTACTGCCAACTAAGCAAGTTGAGAATTTACTGTAATAAATTCATGAAATTATTATTTGTCCTGTTGATTATTGACTGAATTTAAAATCGTCAATTTGTTTCTTTCATAAATGTTATTTATTTATAATTTTTAATAATAATATTTTCTTCTCAATGATTCGATTGTTTATGTTAATGATTCAAATTCTAAGTTCAGTAATCAAGCAAATTTGATTTAATAGTGATTAATGAAATTAATAAAAATATGAGGAATACGAGTGGCGCCGTAGTAGTGTAAACTTTGTTAATTCAAACTAAGTAATTGAATTTGAATACCATATTTCATTAACATTATAAGGTTTAACTGGACACTGTTTAGTCTGACTTCAGTTTGATCTTTCACGATAATATATATAACAATGTAGCATGACTATATTGAGAAAGATGGAAGCGGATTATTTATTTAAAAAAAATGGTGAGTGCATTCTATATAAAACACCATATAATTAATACTAGTAGAAGTTTAGTAGTGCTCTTTAGTCCTCGACTATTCATGTAACGGTGAAGATTTATCCATGTATTCTTACAATAAACCACCTTTATTATATGTCTCTCTGTATGTATAATAGGGATTATATAAATTTGTAGTAATAATAAATGAAAATTGAAACATTTAAGCATTGAGAATATAAAATATTAATATTGATGTTGGGTTTATTAAATAATTATAATATGATTGTTGGAAAATAAATAAAAAAAAGAAATTTATATAAACTTGAATGAGGTGATAGATACTTAATAAAGTTAGAATTTGTAATTCATAGGGTATTTGGGTATGAGTTAGAAATTTTTTTAAAAATTCAATTTTAGTTATTTTTCAATTGTATAGAATTTGATTATATTATGAAGTTATAATTCAAATTCTATATGTTACTTGAAATAAAATAAAAAATCAGAATTGAACCGTTCAATTATATACTGAATTTTAGACATCAAATGGGATGTAAATAATATGAAGTTGAGTTTTGCATAATGACACGTGAATAGAAGTGGAAAAAAAAAAAAGACAACAACTGGACCATTTAATTTGCATTTTATCACAAAATCATTTTTTTTACTTGTTACATTTTTAATTATAAGACAACGCACAAAAAATAAAATACGTAAATTTTCAAATGTGTTATCATAAAGTCAGTTCGTGCCACAAACAAAATTCACAGACGATATCTCTTATTAAATCTAATTATAATTACGTTAGTAAATTTTTGTAGTCTGTATTTCATTTCTCAACAATAGTGAATTAAAGCTGGTTTGGCGCCATTATTTCGTAAAGAAAAATATTATTTATAATTTTTTCCGTATTTCTAGTACTTTTGGGTAAATCTTTTGAATAAAAGCAAAATTATGAGAACAAGTTAAAAAATATTTTTTTTGTGTAATTAGAATTTTATATTCTAAAAAAAGATATTTCATATAACATAAAATAGATATGTGATGATAAATATATATATTTTAATATTATATCCAAATATAAATTGACATTACGGTTTCATTTGGATAAATAACTTATTTAAACTCTTATATAGAAATAACTTTTAAAAAATTACTTATAAATAAGTTATTTTATATTCAAATATATAATAATAATAATAATGCTTATTTTTAATATTTTAAAAAGTGCTTCTTACGAAATTATATATTTTAACTTCTTAAAAAGTATTAAGAATAATTTTTAAATAAATAATAAGCTTTTTAGCTAAACAGGACAAAGAGTTAAGATATAACTTTTAATTTTTAGAAAGTTAGAAAAATTCAAAAGTAATAGTATCCAAATATACTCATATCCAAGTGTAAAATAATTTTTATTTCTAGTAAGATGCTCAGATAAGAGAAAATCTAGATGAAGAGTTGTATAAAAGGCTTTAAATATGGTCACATAGGAGAGACTAAGTGAGTAGGGCTCTAACAGAATTAGTTAGATCCTAACCATTTTCTAACTGATCTAACTTCTCTTTACTCTCGCTAACAATTTCAAAACATCTTATTTAAAAATATCGATTCAAAATATCCTTTTAAAAAAAAAATCATCCAAACGAACTCGTAATAATATCTACCCACCAAAAAAATGAATTAATAACATCTCAAAATTAGTAACAAAAATAACAACTAAGGCAAGGCATGTTTTAATTGGATTACAAGGTTCTCAGTGGGGATAGCAAATGGGACAAGCGGGATAGAGTTCCCCTATCCCCATCCACACTCACGTAAAGGGTAAAATTGTCCTATCCTCATTCACCGTGGATCTCCATCTCCCCATGGAAGCCATAGAATAAAAGTTTTAAAAAATTAAGAAACAATTTAATTAGCCTAAAAAATTTGAATAAAAATGTTTTAAAATAACAATACAAAGTTGATCTAAGTCTTGTTACTTATAGTATTATATCATTATCACCAAATGTTCAAATTTTAAATCAATTTACAACTATCACTATAACATTATAGCTTGAGTTTCATTTTCACTTGCATACAAAAATAGTTACAAGCCATAAAAATTGTAACCACAAGAAATTTAGGATTTAAATAAATTCTTATTCCAATATCATCTGTATTAATATCCTTAAATATTGTAAGACATTGAGCATTTTCATTTGAAATTATCAAAATGTCTTCATAGCATACATCCTCACGGGACGGAGGGTATAATATATATTGTTGTCCCCATGGGGGAAGATCCCCATATCGAAAACCCTATATGTGAATATCCCCATTAGTATCTCCACGTACGTATCCCAACACTGTCATCCCTAGTTCTGAAAATGGAACCGGTAAGTAAATCAGTTAAAAGCATTGATTCACAATGCAATGATGAATGGACAAAACATCACATGTACGTAGCATAACTATTTCTCTGGTGTTGATTATTGACTTAGTTAATTATTGCTGACATCATTCTTGAACGGATACATGATACCATTGGATCCTTGCGCCTGAGTTGTTGAAACGTTGCTTATTTGAGCTAAGCACCCGACTTGAGCTTCAATACCGATCTTATTTTCCACTCTGTGGTTTCAATTTGTTTAAGGCTCAAGGGATCAATAGCCTATTTATAAAATTGATGTTTTTTAAGGGTGAAATATTACAGAGTAAATTATATTAATTTTTTCTAAAATTTAGTATAATTATACTTATTACTCATCTATTTGGCTAAATCACACTGGTATTCCTTATATATGTTAATCCATTAATTTAAATGAAAAAAAAAGATAATATAAGGAATGTATATGATTATTAATAATAAAATTATAATATTTTGATAATATTATATATATATATATATAGACTAAAATATATACATTTTATCATAAGTTATAACAATAAGTTTCTTCTCTATATGAGAAAAAATATCTTATTCAATCAAAATGTTAAGTATTGTCCAAGTATTATAATTTTATTATGAATAATTATGTACAAATTATGTTTTTTTTTGTCACTTAAATTGATGAACCAATATTTACGGGGAGAAATCAGTAATAATTTTACAAAATAGAAAGATACCAAATATAAGCTTTCACTAAATCTAAGAGGATGTTAATATAATTTTTTCAATATTATATAACAAAATAAAGCGGATTGTGTTTTTATTATGAAGCATGTGGATTTTTTTGTATATAATATATATATATATATAACAAAAGTTATGTTATATTTTGATAAAACGAAATTTATGTTTTAGTTTATTATATAAATAAAAATTAAATACCAGACATTTTTTTAGTGTAAACTAAGAAAGCTAAAGAGAGTTAGGAGGTGTTTGGTCCAATTTTAACTAGCGTTTGCTTATTTAAATGTGGCTACCATATGCAAATGAATTAATCACTGCGTTTGATAGTAGATACCCTAAGAAACAAGAAGCAAAAAAAAAAAAATTCATTCCATCATGTTCAAGAACCTAATTACAAATGGTTTGCAAGGTCAAAGATTAATTTTCAAAATATAAAGATCTATTTGAAACTTTTCAAGAAATTTAAAGATCTACAAATTAATTTAACCTATATATTGTGTTATCCAAATTATGTATTGTGGGTCAATATATGGTCGTAATGAGGATCAAATTGAATCTTCATGTCCAGCAATGACTTTAAGTTGCAAGAGTTGTATCCTAAGTAGCAGGTAAAATTTTTAACTTAGTTACAAATGTTTGATTAAACAATTAAGTCATAGGGAGTGTTTGTTTCATGATAAGTTTTATATTTCTAGGAATGTAATTATTGATATGTAAGATTTCCATGCTTGGTAGATGATTTAAAAAAAAATTGTTGCATTTCTAGGAACAAAAATTGAGTCATTTTCATTCCTACCTCTCACCATAGAATTGTTTATGCGAAAGTAAAAAAACCAAATTACCCTTAACTACAAAACCCCCCCCCCCCCCCCCCCCCAAGTTGTTATGTTGTTGGAGCGTTGCCATGGTCACCAGACCACCGCTATCGATGCCTGACCACTGCTGTCGATGTTGTACCATTGTCGCCATTCACCCTGAGTCATGACCACGATGCATGTAACCAATTGGACCACCTCTAGAAAAAGCCCAATATCCTCCGGAATACTATTATAAATCAAAACATGAAAAATGACTTATTCTTAGGTATTATTTACGAGTTTTTTGATATTTTAGTCTATGTATCATACGCTTCTAAACATCTTACCTGAGAATGTGATTCATGTAAATGTTGTTCCGGGGAATGAAAAATCAATCCCTGAAATAAACACTTCGTTAGGAGGAAGGTATCTACCATAAGTGACAATCTACCTCAACAAAGTCTATGGGTCAATGCCAGAATATATTGGAGGCTTGTTTATTGAAAAGGCACAATCAATGCTCAAGTAAGGTTTGAGTTAAATTGACACTCACTTTTTAGGTGTTTAAATAACACAATTCATATTAATATTGCTAGAATGGGGATTCAACTCGCACATTAATTCCCCTTAATTTAAGAGTCAAACACCCTTAATTTCTCCTCCCAAAAACACACGTTTGATTTAATAAATACTCTCTTTATTTTATATTAATAGTCACTATTAGAAAACTATGTATTTTTGGTATCTTTATTTTTTAATATATCAAAATTGCATAATTTTCTAAGAGTAACTATTAATATGGAATTGATGAAATAATTTTTTAATAAATATAATATTAGTGTATTAAATTAAGAATAACTTACGTATGTTTAAATAATACACACAATTTTATCCAAAAAAAATACACACAAAACATTTAAGACTCTGTAGTAGCTATATACTATAAAAAATATAATAGGTTTTATTAAACACAAAAATAATTTATTTCCATTAAAATACATACATTTTTTTAAATCCGTTAAAAAATCCCACCTCACTTCTCATGTGTTTTGGTAAATTATCAATTTCACCCATCAAGTTGGAATTTCAAAGTACCATATGACACACATATATAATATATTATAATAAAGTACTATATCATCACATCACATCACATTCATATTCATATTCATGTGCATCAAACAAACAAAGAAGAAATTCATGTACTTATCCATGGTTGTGACACGCTCCATAGTCCTTATGTGATTGCGTCAAAGCCAGACGGCAGAAAAAAAAAGCTAAGGTAGGGTCCACACACTCTACACAAAGAAAAGTGAAATCTTAAGCAAATCGATTCCAGCCCAGGTCACTTTGCATTCCAGTTCTTACCACTTGCAACCGTGGAAGCAAAGGCAAGCAAGAGCCAAGATCCACCATCATCTCTCTCTAAGCTCTTACCTTTGCTTCTCCAATACTAATCCAATCCTTGTCTGTCTTCTATAAAAGCAGAAGACTCATATCCAAACATTTCATTCTTCCACTTACTCACACACCTACTTTTTCTATGTAATTATTGCTACTTCCTACTTTTACCCCTTCACCTATTCCATTTTAGCTTGCAAACCTGTTATTATGAAATAAGAGACCCTTTTGTGAATTTTTTTTTTGATGGTTTTGTAAACTCGATTGTACTATGCATGATATTACTGTTTTTAATATGTGGGGTGTTGCCCTCTTAAAGAAATGGAGTGAATGCATTGAAATGCATTTCAAAACCTTAAAGTCGAGCTCAGTGCTTGCTTGCTGTGTTTTGTGTTCACTGGGATAAATAAATTATCTGAATTGTAGAACAACTTTTAAGTTTCTGGATTTGTTTAGTTAAAGTTGACTTGAACAGTTCCATCAAATTACTGAAATGACATTTTGTCTTTTTTTTTTTTTTTTTGTAACTCTTCATGTAACTGGGGGGTTTCAGATAAGTCTTAGCCGCAGCTATCATCTATAGCTTAGCCTTGATGTTTATCTTGTTTCCGGTGTCTGTTTATGTCATCTCTTCACCTAATAATGAAAGAGAATAAGACGAATAGAAGGGGTTGGTGTATTTTTTTTTTTTTTGTCATATTGTAGGATCAAGCGGTGGTGTGACATATTAGTTGTTAACTTGTTTCATATGTTTCCTTTTTGTGGCCACCATTAATTGCATGAAATGTTTCCTTATTTTTAAGCTTTAATTTTCCTTATTTCCCCCCCTTCTATATAAGCATAGTGATCCTGTTAATTTTCATTGCCTTGTGTTGTTCAGATTGCAAATAGATTGAATGTTGTGATACACAATGGGTTTATCCAATGCTTCATGCAGTGCTGCTCTATTCCAACTGTTCATAGTGCTTTGCCTTGTCTTCAAATTTTCTGCTGCTAAATTAGATGGTGATCTGAACACAACACTGCTTGTAGATGCTTCTGATGCAACTGGGAAGCCAATTCCCGAAACCCTTTTTGGAATATTCTTTGAGGTGAGGTTAAACTTGTAGCTACTAGGTAGCAATTGACACATTTTTATCTCCAATCCTTTTAGAATTGCATTTTATATTAAAAGCCTGATAACTAAACGATGGTTTCCCTGAACTGCTATATATATATATATATATAGACAGACTTTTGACATATACTTGATTATATCATTGATATTTACAACACAATTTTGATTTGATGTGGAAGCAACTAAGTTTTAACTTTCCTGTTATTAGCTGCCATGATCACAGTAATATCAGATTATCAGCCTATAAACAGAACAAATAATGTCAATATTAATGTTGTGTAATTTGTAATATATATATATATATATATATATATATTTGGATTATGCTAACTATAATTGTCCTTATTTCTGATGTATCATAGAGTTTTCTTCAAGTGGATCAAGATAGTTATGATAGAATCTGTGCTATAATGCTATAGAGGTTATATAGGACACAAGCATGGAGATGAAATATGAAAGAATAGATTTTAACTGTATCAATGATATGGATTATTCAATAGTAAAATAAATTGTCAACAAGAATTCTGAATTATGGATTATTGATCGAACTGTATGGAACTTGAAGTATTCAATTTAATAATTCCTAGCCTGTCATATATAAGAAAATGACCAATTGTTTGACTTTCATCTACAGGAGATAAATCATGCTGGTGCTGGGGGATTGTGGGCAGAGCTTGTCAGCAACAGAGGTCATTTCCATATTCTCAAACCTTTTAAATGAAAAACTAACAATGGAAGATCTTTTTGGGATATTTCTTTTAAATCTTTCCTGCAACTTACATGTTCAATTACACAAAATTCCTGCAATTTGTTGATCTTGATAGAAAACATAAAATTGGTAAAATGAAAATCAAAAGAGAAGACCATAGAGTAATCATGATTTGAGGCTTCACGGTTTGTGCTTTTCTTTTGTGGTTTTTTCTTCCTAACAACCTCTAAATAAATATGAAATAATACTTAAGCTGTACTATTAAATTATTAGCCGCTCCAAACCAATTTTGTTTTCCCACTTTTCGTGTGATTCTTTGCTTCCTTCGTCTGATGTTGGATTAACAGGGGCAGGAGGTGTCTTTTCATCATGTTCTTAAAGAGACTGTTTTAGATATAATGGATGATCCTACTTTATCCAACACTTTCATGATCATTATTTGTATTGTATGCCAATATTTTCAAGATCATCTAAACTATCAAGAATTCTTGCTACAGGATTCGAAGCTGGTGGCCCTAACACTCCATCAAATATTGATCCTTGGTCAATTATTGGAAATGAATCATCTATAAATGTTGCAACCGATCGCACCTCCTTGTTTGAGCGCAATAAGGTTGCACTTCGATTGGAGGTTTTATGTGACACTGAAGGTGATAACATCTGCCCAACTGGTGGTGTCGGTGTTTATAACCCTGGTTTCTGGGGCATGGTGAGACCAATTGATATACCCTTGCATCAATTGGATCTTTTCATAAACATGAAGAACAAAAATTTAATATGATTAATCATAGTCTTATAGTCTATGCTATCATTTAGTTTCCATTGTTTAGTTACAAACTTAGTAAGAACCATAGCTCATTATGTTCAATCTTTAAAGTGCAGTAGTTTATGATTGGAACTGAGAGTATCTTTGCTCATTTCATAATCTTTCAGAATATTGAGCAAGGGAAGAAATACAAAGTGGTCTTCTATGTTCGTTCAACAGGATCAATTAATTTAATAGTTTCATTTATTGGATCAAATGGTGTGGGAAACCTGGCTTCAACAACAATAACGTGAGCTCCATTTCAATGTGCTATTGAAACTCTTAAGTGCAGTAGTTTTAATTTAAAAAATTTTCTTCTGTATCTATGAGTAATAATAATATTGATCGTGCAGAGCTTCTGCATCTGATGTTTCAAACTGGACAAAGGTAGAGACTTTATTGGAGGCCAATTCAACAGATCATAACTGTCGCCTTCAATTAACAACAACCACAAAAGGGGTGCTATGGTTGGACCAAGTGTCTGCTATGCCCCTAGACACATATAAGGTTGTGTTACATCCTGAATTTGTTTTTCTTTTTTTTTTCTCTTCCATATGACATATTATCTAATACCCTAGTTTTCTTGTGTACATTTAAAATGAATTAATTTATATTTGTTCTTCACTTATTTGAAAAATAAGGTTTGATTTTCACATGTTGTATTTGTGGAAACAACTTCTCTGCCCAATGAGTTAGGGCTGGGTGCATCTGATCATCCATGCTACAGCCTTGTGTATTAGGCTGCTATTCTTTTTTTTTTTTTTTTTCCTTCAAATTTGAACTGTAAAATTTTATGGCCAATTATGTTGTCATAGGTGTCAAAACTTCAATTGTTTTTATATTGCACATTTAATATTGTAATATTATTTCTTTTATTTTTATCATTACAAAAATCAATATGTCCTCATGACATTGAAACTAAATTTGTAGGTTCACAAGTACTCATGGTGAGAAGGGGGAGGGAGGGGAACTGATTGTTCTCTAAACAATTGCTTGTTAAAGGACTTAGTTGTCTCATGTCTTTCTCATGTCAATCCTTTTTTTTTTTTTTTTCTAATACATCATCATTAAAGATACCATATTTTGCTCTTTATACATTGCTGTGATTGCAAACCCTTTCATATGCATGACATCAACATTGTCAAAGTAATATTGGTTGAAAATGTTGTTCATAAAGACTTGAGTCTTATTAGTTTAAGTATTAAAAAAAATATAATTCTGCATTGTATTCTCATGATGGAATAATTTTGTTACCCATGTAAAGTCAATTGTTGCATTTTGGTAACTTATGTGATTGTTGGGAACACCGCATTCCCTTGCCTTTTCCCCTTCCCCATTCTCTTAACATCTTCAACTTTGACTTGCCACAGGGACATGGTTTCCGAACCGATCTTTTTGAAATTTTGGCAAATTTGAAACCAAGGTTTATCAGATTTCCAGGTATATTGGTTTATATTAAGAGATTTCAAACTCAGATTAGTCATAACATTTTTTCCCCTTTCTTTGTACATCTTATGCTTTTCATATGATCTATGCTATATGCCCTAGTTTTGCATATATAAAATGTGTATACTTGAATGGGTGCGTACTTAGAAGCATAGGTGGAAAATTGAGGAAGTCAAAAGAGGAATTGTTTATTATTATAAGTCATAAAATACTTGGTAGAGAACATAAACAACTAATAAACAATTAGTCCATTATAAGATTTTCTTGTTCTCTCAGCTTCAATAGGTCCATTTTGTTTCACTTTCAACTATGCCGAGCAAATACTTATGAAGCTATTATGGGCTCTTTATATTTTAATTTGTGGTTTCCCAGTGCCCTGCTGTGCTTTATTTTGCTTTTTGTTCTGGTCATCACTTTGCAAGTTGGCTCCACACTTTAAAATTACTTACGCCTTCACTTCATGCCATGAATTTTAAGCATATGATCAGTCTTAGAGTTGGTTATTTTGGAGCTTTTCTAACTCGTCTGATATTGTGATTTAGCATATTTCTCATAATTACTATTACTTCATCAACATTATTGCTCAAATTGATGAACTTTTTCCCAAGATTATCTAGTATGATATAACACCTTTGTCACTTCTTTCTGCATAGCAAAAACTAAGAGGAAACTTTATTAGACTAAACTAGAAGAAAAACATATGTAGAACTTGCATGGCTAATGTGTGAAGTGCCTTGTCTTTCATAAACTATGGCAATTAAACCAGGCACTAGGTGAGGTAACAACATGTAGGATACGGTTTATCAAGTAATTGTAATTCCAGCAAGGACTTTGAACGTTGGAAGTCAACTTTCCACGGAATTTTAGGAATGTGAAAGTTGAGAGCATCATTATTTTACTAACAACATAGTTTTTAAAGGACATATTAAACTTAGTGGTTTTGATTTTTTCCTCCATATTGGATTGACTCTTGTTCATCTTACATTTATTAAGCTTTTAAAGAATAATTATGTTGTTTTTGATAAATGGGTGTCCTAAAGTTTATGAATCTTGTTGGACAAAGGTGATCTGTCTATTGTCTAGGATCTTTATTACATATTGTATTTTAAGTAAGCATCATTACCTAATATTATGTATCCAGCTCCAACTTCTACTTTGTATGAGTGACTGAATTACAAATTCAACTAACTTTTGGGAATCTTAATTTTTGTTATGTTGTATTAGGTGGTTGTTTTGTTGAAGGAGAATGGTTAAGAAATGCATTTCGATGGAAAGAAACCATTGGACCATGGGAGGAGAGACCTGGGCACTTTGGTGATGTTTGGATGTACTGGACTGATGATGGACTTGGCCATTTTGAGTTTCTCCAAGTGAGTTCCTATTTTCAATTATGTGTTCCGAGGATTAGAAATTTATGATGTTCATATTTTGCTCAAATACTCTCAGTTTGTGGTATGCAGCTGAACTGATATCTATTATTATTCTTGATCAGCTAGCAGAGGACTTGGGTGCGTTGCCAATATGGGTGTTTAATAATGGTATATTTTCTTTTATTTTCTTTAACTAAGTTTTCTTTCCAATTAGGTGAAGTGGTTAATTTGTCTCTGTTTTCTAATTGAATATTTTATTTTAGGTATCAGCCATAATGATCAAGTTGACACAACCACTGTTTTACCTTTCGTCCAAGTATATTATATCACTCTTTTTTCTTTCTTTTCCTCTTATTTATATGATTTTATTTTTTTTACGTTTTTAATCAAAAGAAAGTTGGCTTAAAATTTAAGAGTTTATAGAAAGGTCATGAACTCTTGAATGTAGGAAGCCCTTGATGGAATTGAGTTTGCAAGAGGTGATCCCACCTCAAAATGGGGTTCCGTTAGAGCTGCTATGGGACACCCTGAGCCATTTAACCTAAGATACGTTGCTGTTGGGAATGAGGATTGTGGAAAAAAGAACTACAGAGGTATGCATGTATTTCTTATATTTTATTGTAAGAATACATTAATGATATGTTCCTCATTAACATATGGTAACACTTTGGATTGTTTATACACAGCAACACTTTGAATTGTTTATGCCAATATGAGGCCTAACAATTATTGTTTGATCTGTTTATTAATTAGTGATGTATGCTATTTTCTGATAAAATTATGGATTCCAATTTTTTCCCAATTAAATCAGAGTAATCTGATGCCTTTTCTTTTTTGTTAAATCTTTGATTGAGCAGGAAATTACCTGAAATTCTATAGTGCAATAAGAAGTGCTTATCCAGATATCCAAATTATTTCGAATTGTGATGCTTCTTCTCAGGCGTTAGATCACCCAGCTGATCTGTATGATTATCATGTAATATATTAGCAAAATCTCTTTGCTTCTGAATGTTAGCCGAGTCTCAATGGACTTTTGTTTTTCACTTAAGTTAACGAAAATGATCATTTCTTATACTCTTTTTATGATTAGGTTTATACAAGTGCAAATAACATGTTTGCTAGAGCTACTGCATTTGATCGTACATCACGTAGTGGACCAAAGGTTTTATGATCCCTATTAAACACCCTTCTATTTCATTGGTTATTGATATATACATCTCAAGAATGATGGCTAATCTGTTTGAATATCTTACAGGCTTTTGTAAGTGAGTATGCTGTGACTGGATCAGATGCTGGGAAAGGAAGCCTTTATGCAGCCATAGCTGAAGCTGGGTTCCTTATTGGACTAGAAAAGAATAGGTTTATTGTGGCTCTTATCAAATTTTTGTGAAGTTTTTTATCTAGTTCGCTGAGAAAAGTACTAAGAATTTTCAATTTTTTTTTTCCTTTTTTGTTGCAGTGATGCTGTCCAAATGATTAGCTATGCTCCACTTTTTGTAAATACAAATGATAGGAGGTAATTTCTTATGATTTTACTGGGAAATTTCGATTATCTATTCTTCTCTTTGCTTTTTGGTCTAGCCTTTAGGTTATTGTCTATGTTCTTTTTTAAAGTTAAAGTTTATGAAAAAGGCTGCAACTGGAAAAAAGACAAATAACAGTACCCATTAGCTAAAGGATGGTGAAGTAGAAGACCATTAACTATTTCATGTTCTGCTAAGCTTGGACAACAGGATTTGGCCTTTTCATTCCACTAACAATTGTAAACAGTTT
Organism: Dalbergia cultrata; assembly: GCA_031216105.1. NCBI lineage: Eukaryota > Viridiplantae > Streptophyta > Magnoliopsida > Fabales > Fabaceae > Dalbergia > Dalbergia cultrata. The sequence continues at coordinate 17,990,715 of CM062353.1, read as the reverse complement.
TAGAAAATAAAGTGTTTTCGGATGAGTTCATTACACTAAAAATAATGAGAAGGCAACATATTTGCAATTCAAATAGTAAGTGGTTTATAAGTTATCTACAGTTGTTCCTTGATGACAGCCAAACTAAGGTTGTGTCAATTTCTGTCATTAGGTGGAACCCAGATGCAATTGTGTTCAACTCCTATCAACTCTATGGAACTCCTAGCTATTGGGTGCAGAGATTTTTCTCTGAGTCAAGTGGAGCAACCCTTCTTAAGTCATCACTTCAAACAACTTCATCTAATTCACTTATTGCATCAGCAATTACTTGGCAAAGTTCTGTAGATAAGAAGAATTACATTCGAATAAAGGTAACAGAGGCAGCTTTTGCACTAGTTATACATGTTTCTGAGTCATCTGTTATACTTTTCTAAATCTGAGAATGTAGTTCAATTTTCTTAGTTAATGACTTGCATTAACATTTTTCTTTCAATTTTCAAATATACTAATTTCACTCTAAATTGCATATTTTCTGGATGTTGATATTGATATCATATAATTCCATATTTAAAAAATTATTGATATCAAAATATCATAGGCTGTATCACAAAGATCAAGGCATATATTAAACTATTATGCTTTTTTAGTGTCATGTAATAAAGTTATGCATGATGTAATTTTAACTGGAAATTTGTTAAAAGAATTCAAATTTAAAGCTTCTCATCACTTTTAACATGAACAAATCGATTTCTTGAGCTATGACTTCATTTTGTTTTCTGTTGTTCTTCCAAAAGTTCTGATGTTGAAAATCAGGGCTCCTGTTGGTTGAGTTTCCCTAAGTGTACTGCAAAGAATGGAATTCTATTTGAAACTTATTTTTTGACCTTTTTTTTTTTCATGAAAATCACACTAAATTTTAGTGCGCAGGTCAGTAAATAGAGTTGTGTTATAAATGTTTTCGCTACCACTTTCCTCACTCTGAAGCAACTGCTATCTGCAGGTTGTGAACTTTGGTGCTAGCACGGTGAACCTAAATATTTCTTTTGATGGATTTGATCCAAACTCAGTGCAGTTATCTGGGTCTACAAAGACTCTGCTAACATCTGCAAATAAAATGGATGAGAATTCATTCTCACAGCCAAAGAAGGTACCTCAAGCTTCTCTCTTTCCAAACTTATCTTTGTAGTTGAACTTATTTGTTTAGCAGGCACTTATACTGGTCTGTGTATTATGCTAATGTTCTGACTCCTTGCATTAACGGTAGTGAAAGAAAATCATTTGACAATTGCATTAACTACTGTCTTTCTCACTTATGTGAAGTAGATTTGTACTCAATGAATGTATCAAAATAAAATTGCATGGTTTCATGATTTATAAAAAAAAAAAAAGGTTATGACTGTTGATGAACCAAGTCAAATTAGCTTATGCATTTGTTGATAATTTTTTTAATATGGACACAGGTGGTGCCAATCCAGAGTTTATTTCAAACTGTTGGGAAGGAAGTGAATGTCATAGTTCCCCCACTTTCACTCACATCATTTGATTTTGTGAAAGAGTCCACTACTCTGAAGATGCCAGGGAGTGATTCTTCCACATGGTCTTCTATTTAAAGTAACAAGAAATTAGACAAAAAAAAAATAAGAGAAATTAAAAGAAAAATAAATAAAATGTGGGAGGAGTGGGATATATGCAACAGATGCCAACTGCTACATGGTTGGAATCTTTGCTAGTCTAATTGGTCATGTAACTGAACAATGCTACAGTGTAAATAATATTTATCTGGTTTCTTATAATTTCAGCTCTGTACATTTCTTTCCTTCCAATTAAGATTTAAGTATTACTTTACAATTTTACATAAAGGTTGGGTAAAGGTGAATTTGGATTCAATACAGGAAAGTAAATTCTTTGAAGAGGCATAACTCATGTTTTCACAATTGAACTAGAATTAATCTCATAAGCAATTTAAATGAATTGAACATGTGGATTACTTCATGGTTTTCATACAAAAAGATTAAGGATTTATATCATTGTGAGTAGCTTTAATGAGCTGGCGCCTTTATTTGAAATAGTTGAAGAGTTTTGATACAAAAACTGAAATATTCCACTGAATAACAAGAATGGAGCAAGAGTGATGACAGTACAAGGTAGAGTTAAAGAAAAAGACAGAAAACAACCAGACAATAAGCAGTGTGCTCTCTCTTGCCTAATTAGCTTAAACCATTCTTCAATACCCAGAACACGCAATGATTCTCACTCTACCCTAAATATTGCGATTGTTATCCATGATTTCCGTATCACTCTCCCTTCTCTTGCTGACACTTGTCGCAGACCATTATGCTTTTCTCTAAAAGTATGTTTGTAGAGTTAAATTTTACTTTATAAACCCTTTTTTCTCCTCCGAATCTCAAGCTAACATATTTTAAGATGATACGTTTATGAGTTTGGGTCGACGACTTTAAGGGAGAAGGAGGAAAATAGAAGGATTTATAAAATAAAATTATAGAATTTTACTCAACAAACTTTTTTTTTTAATTCATTTTCTCTTTGAAATCCAAATTCACTAATAGAATCTTTCTTTAGTTTATTTTTTATTTGCATTCTCTTTTATTCCCTTACTATTTTTTCTTTTCTTTTTTTTTTGGGTCTTCCTTTTTCTTTCCTTTATTCTTTCGTAGATTTTTAGAATATTTCCCATGAGCATATGTTTGGCGGCCCAATATCCCATATTTCCTTGCTTTCCTCTGTCCATCAATACTTTCCAAGAAATTCTTGTATGGTTATGAAATGCCAAGGTAGATTGTAATCTATCTAATAATAGAATGAAATTTTAGCTCGTGTCAGTGGTAGGGTCCTTTTTTGTTTGCAAAAGTTTTTCACTCCCTCCCTGCATCTCCCCCTCCCCAAAATGAGTTAAATACCCCCTGATGAGTTTCACTTTGTCCTCAAGGTGAAAATTGAGAAAGGTTGGGTACATGGAGATCTAACTTCTCCCTAGTATCTTGTAAGGGAGAATGATCAAACCCACTAAATTTAAACCTCTTTTTCAGGAAAGCACATTGAGGAAGTACCTGTAATTCTCAGTCTTCATTGAAGAAAGAAGGGAGTTGTTTGTTCAGAATCATATTAGTTTCTACTAGAAAGTTAAAAATTATCATTTTTTAACATGATTTAAGCTTTTAAGTATAAGCTGATATGGGGTAAATTCTATCATACAAACATCAATTAGGACTTCAATAATATTGAGAAGCCTAAAGGCCCATAGGCCTATCCGTAACAATTCAACTAAACTTATTAGATGTCAAACTCCATACAATATATTCTGACCCCAAAAAAAAAAGGAAAAAACTCAATACAATATATTTATCTTATCAAATCATTTTATAAAATCAAATATAAAATAAAATTATTAATGTAATACAGGCCTACTAAATAATGTGAGAGTTGTACCCAAAAATCTAGATCCGCTAATTTCACTCTGGTTAGCAAAAACCATTAAAAAAAGAAAAAAAAGAAGAAAAGAAAGACTGGTTCAGCTAGTACTTTGGAAAATCCATTGAAAAACACCCGTAACTTGAGCTACGGTGACTCCATGTACCTTACTCAAACATGCTTGAATTTCGGATCTATGGTAATTGTTGGCCACTGTTATATTGGCAATGTTCCAATCAAGTGTGTCTTATAAATTCAAGCCAAAAGAAAACAAAGGTGGTAAAAAGAGTTGTGCTAATTGTTTTGGTGTTGAATAATCGTATAGAGTAGTAATGTGTGAAAAAAGAATGGCTTCTCCTTATTGCAGTGTTCTACTGCTTTACTTCATCATAGTGCCTTGTCTTGTATTTCAATGCTGTGCTGCTGATGGTAACGCGACTTCAACTTTAGTTGTAGATGCTTCTAAAAATGCAGCGAGACCAATGCCGGACACACTATTTGGAATATTTTTTGAGGTGGGAAATTAAGGATTATGGTGATAATAATTGCACTGCTTGCTTCACATCTTTAAAAACTATATAATATAATTTTAATGTCATGAAATCTTATTGTTATTGTTGGAAAAGTTAGTCTCATAATCATGCATGCTAAAGGAGTGTTATAGTTTATCAACTTTTCTATAAAAAAAATTGCAGGTTCTAAACAGTGCTGGGTTATATTAAATTGGAAATTCTCTTGTACATTTCAAATTTTGATGTGAGCAAAATTTTGAATTTCTTTTGCAGGAGATCAATCATGCTGGGGGTGGGGGATTGTGGGCCGAGCTTGTGAATAACAGAGGTTATTAATATCCATATTCCCTAGACTTACAAAATGATGACGAAGTTTTATATATTTATGTGAAAAATGAGAAATTTTTACACACCAGGAATATCAAGTGGATATCCTCCATGAAGCTTTTTCTAAAGCTTCACTTTATAAAACTTTTGAGCATTATTGACATAAGTCAATGAATGAAACAATTCAAATATCCATTCTCGTTGCTTTAAAATAAAAGCATCCAGTGATTTTAAATTTTAAATTATAAATACCTATACTTTTTTATTTAATAATACTTATTTTCATTGCTCAACAGATAGCTGAAGGATTGAAACTTACAAGAGTAAAAGAATGACTACAATTCTCTTCCCTTATATTCCCTCCTTGAGCCTAATAAACAACTGAAAAATAGACTCCCAATCTTTGTTTTTCTTTTCTATTTTAATTATAAGTTATCCTCTTTCATTATCTATGAGGAAGTATTTATTTAAAACAGAAATACAGATACACTGGAGACAGTAGAAAACGGAGACATAACTAATAAATATAAATAGAGATATTATTAAAAAAAATATATATTAAATTTCTATCTTTGTATCCTGTCCCCATATTTTGGAAGTAAAGAAATTTTGTGCTTTTCTGTCCCGGGAACAAAAATTTTCTGTCTCCACCTCCAAACAGATTTGTGTCTCCAGTGTTTCTATATTTCTGTCTCAGAGCCAGTAAACAAACCCTAATTCTCTCTGGTAGCCTTGGACACTTCTTTTGAACTTCTGTGAGAGACTTAGAGAGGAACCAAAAAGATCAATTAATTGCAAAATGTTTATGTTGCACAATGCTGTTCTCAGGAAAGTATTTAAGACAAAAGTCTTGGCATTTCATTGCTTATGCTGATAAAGTGCACTGCATTCACACATAAACTTGTGTTTCAGGTTTTGAAGCTGGGGGCACAAATGTTCCATCAAATATTGAGCCTTGGACTATAGTTGGAACAGAATCATCCGTTTTACTCCAAACCGAGCTTAGTTCTTGCTTTGAACGTAATAAGGTTGCATTAAGAATGGATGTGCTTTGTGACAATTGCCCTTCCGGTGTTGGTGTCTCAAACCCAGGTTATTGGGGCATGGTAAGAATAACTAATAAAAATGTCACATGTATCACATAAACCCCTATTTGTTTTCTTTGTTCTTTCTTACAGGTAATTATCCTTCCTAGCCATGATTGAACTATGAATTAAATTTTGTTGCACTTATGAAAAAAAAAATCCTTTTATGTTGTCGTTCAATCGTATATTATCACATTAATGATTTTGCTTCCGTTGACAATGAAATATTGTTTCAGAACATTCAGCAAGGGAAGATATACAAAGTTGGGTTCTTTGTCAAATCAACAGGACCAATATATATGACAGTATCATTAAAAAATGCACAAAGTGGAGCGGTATTAGCTTCTGCTAATGTCCAGTGAGTACCATGTTTGAAAAACCTACAGAGACTCCATGCACAATAGCCTAGACAAAGTATGTTTTGTATGTGAGGATTATACACATAATTGGTCTTGCAGAGGTTCTGCAGCAGAAGTTTCAAACTGGAAAAGGATGGAGACTACATTGGCGGCAATTGCATCAAGTGCTAACTCAACCCTTCAATTAACAACAACAAGAAAAGGGACGATATGGTTGGACCAAGTGTCTGCTATGCCCTTGGACACATTTAAGGTTTGTGTTCCTTCATGGATTAACTCTTACCACTCAATTTTTCTTTATTTTGTTTGTAAATCCTCGAACTTGACTTGACACAGGGACATGGTTTCCGGACAGATTTGGTCAACATGCTGATAGATTTGAAACCAGCCTTTATCAGATTTCCAGGTATGCACAAAACTGATGTGAATGAAGAGAATTCAAATATAAAGTTTCATTTTTAATGTATACTTAGCGCCTTAGTGATATGCACTGGTAACCTTTGTGGAAAACTGGAAATCGAGTATCGTACGGAAAAGTCTACATAATTGGAATATTTTGCTCAAAATTTGGGTTAACTTTGATTTGATAAACAGTGAAAGTAAAACTTCTCATATAATTATCCAATTATATATAATTTTTTTATAAAGTCCAATTATATATAATTACATCATTAAAATTATTTGAATCTTATTATAACTACTTCAAAAATCATATAAAAGATAAAAATGTGATTGGTTGATAGTATGAAGATATATAGTCATCCAATACATCATTTAAATTATTTGGATCTTATCATTGATAAATCAAAAGTCATTAAAGATAAAAATATGATTGATAGACTGTATAAAATACTTTACACGAGTTATATAACATAAGTATATAACAAAATTAATCTTTAGAGTTTATGCCAAAAGTTGACATTATTGTTAATTGTTAATCGGCGAGTGTCCTTATCACTTCAAATTAGTCTACATATAGCATTACTCTTTTTATTTTTTTTAATTATTGGTCCTTGGAATATTTGAGTTAACACATTATAAGTATGGATTCTCAAAGATGTTATATCATTTTGTAATCAACATAATCTATGATATATCTCTTTCCCTCCTCTCCTAGTTTCTCTTTAAGTTTAGCCGACAAACATCCAAATAACTTCCAACTGCAAACATTAAGGTTGTTTCTTGTTTTGCAAAAGGTGGCTGTTTCATTGAAGGGCAGACACTAAGAAACGCATTTAGGTGGAAAGATAGTGTTGGACCCTGGGAGCAGAGACCGGGGCACTTTGGTGATGTTTGGAGTTATTGGACAGATGACGCGTTGGGATTTTTTGAGGGTCTTCAAGTAGGTCCATTTATTGGGTTGCGTACATTGATGGCAAATCGCATTTTGTATTTTTGTTGTGAAATTCAACCATGATACACTAATTTTTGTTGTGTAGCTAGCAGAGGACATTGGTGCAAGGCCAATATGGGTTTTTAACAATGGTATTTTTTTATTTTTTTATTTTTTTGCATATCTTGCTATTTTAATAATGAGTAAGGACCATGTCTAAATTATTTGCGTGTTTATGTGATTTTCTTTTTTTAATTTCGCAATACAGGTATCAGCCATACCGATGAAGTTGATACAAGTGTCATCGGCCCTTTTGTGCAAGTAAGTAAATCTTGTTAAGGTGTAATTAGTTGGACGATAAAAAACCAACGAACACAGTTGCTAAGGAGGCTGGATCTTTTAAGTATGTGTCAGGGGTTCAACTCCTGCCATTTGTATAGAAAGAGGCTTTGTTGGGAGAGGCAAAACTCACTTCAGTGATCTCACACGTCTAAAGGGGATTAGTCTTCGACTATCGGCGGGGGATACCCTTTGGTTTACACCTAAAAAAAAGTTGGATGATAAAAATAGAGTAAATTTTTTATAATTAAATTTTATATGTAAAATTTAATTATAAAAAATATATCCCTTTTTATTCCGAGCCAACATAACATTAGTTTTTTTTTTCTCTCTCTGTCCCCACATTTTCCTATTGATTTTTCCCCCTTTCCGAACAATGGTATAGAAAAATTTCACGGTGGCATTTTTTCTTACCTTACTTGCAGGAAGCCCTTGATGGAATTGAGTTTGCCAGAGGACCAGCCACTTCACAATGGGGTGCCCTTAGAGCTTCTATGGGACACCCCGCGCCTTTTGATCTCAGATATGTTGGTATTGGAAACGAAGATTGCGGGAAGAAAAACTACCTAGGCACGCATTTCTTGCTCTGAAGACAAAAAAGATATCGTATAGAATATTTTTAGTACTATAGAGATAGGAGAATGCATGTCTTATTATTATTATTTTAAGAATTCGTTACTGATTGAAATTATTTTTTTCTTGATTAGGAAATTACCTTGTATTCCACGACGCAATACGAAAAGCTTACCCGGATATTTTGATTATTTCAAATTGTGATGCTTCTGCCAAGCCGTTAGATCACCCGGCCGATTTATATGACTATCATGTAATATCCCTTCTCTCACAATTGACCCTGATCATAATTTCATAGTTTCATTTTCTTTGCAAAATAATGTGTGTGTTTTGCTATTCTTTTTCAAACTCTTTCAATCGTCCTCTCTAATGCTCTAATTTTCTTGCCAGACTTATCCTACTGACGCTCAAGCTATGTTTAATAACGCTCACGTGTTTGATAAGACACCACGCAATGGTCCAAAGGTTTTGTTTTCCTCATTTAACCGTCTTCTTTATCTGTCACATGAATTTGGTTAGTGGTAAAAATATGTTGTAGATTTTTATAAATGAATTTCAAGTGTAAATTTATATATAACGATTATTCATGAAAATTTTCACTATATTATTAGTCTCTAACTAAACAAGTATCATATTTAATGCTTGTTTATATTAGTATATCCATTTCATACTTGGAATTAAATAATGCCTCTAGTGATGATTTTGAAACTGAACACGCTGCAGGCTTTTGTGAGTGAGTATGCTCTAATAGGAGATAAAGAAGCCAAGCTTGGAACCCTTTTGGGAGCTGTGTCTGAAGCTGGATTCCTTATTGGATTAGAAAGAAACAGGTAAACTGTAGATTTCTTCTGTTAACCCTTTCAAGATATCATATTCTTGCTTTAATCTTTGTAGTAGAGATAACATGATCTACAACTGAGAAAATTTTGCACCTTTGGTTAAGCTCCAGATGAGGGATGGATGTGCTGAAATAATGTTATAAATAAGTTAAGAAATTTAATTTATTTGTGTTCATAAGCAATACTAAGCAAGAGATATGTTTGATCACTTCTTCCAACAAGTCTCATGCTAAGTTTTTGCTGTTACAAAAAAATAACATGGTAACCTTAAAAGAAGGAGACACAATGTGGGAGAGTTGAAAGATTGACATTATTTCAATAATCACTTATTTATATAATTATTTTTTTAATATAATCAATTAGATGAGAATCAATTTGTGTTTGGATATTTTGACTAAAAAGTGATTTCAATTTCGATAATTTGTTTTGTTTGAATTGTATGAAAAAGACCACTTGTGTATAGTAAAAGACTAAAATGGGAATGAAATGGTTTGTTTATATAATTATATTTTGTATTTAGGATTAGTTTGGTAAAAACACTATGATTATAAAATAATCAACTTCTACTTATATTCAAAAGCTTCAGAAAAATAGCTTATGATTATAAGATGTTTTTCAATTTAAAATTATTAGCTTTTGATTATAATAAGTCTTCAGTTGATTGCCAATCATACTTGGTTCTATACAAACAGTTTTTTGTTGGGGAAAAAAAATTTAGAGACGCTACCAAACATGCTTTATTTTTTTTTATGAAAACAATCATATTAATTTCACTACTTACCTTTCCATTTTCCCATTTTTGATGCAGTGATCATGTGGTAATGGCTTCCTATGCACCACTTTTTGTAAATGCAAATGACAGGAAGTATGTCCTCAACTTTACCTGAAATTTGCTGTCATCTCTATCCCTCTTTCCCCATAAAGGCAAAAACCTACAGTCTACAGAATAAGCGCCATGTGCTTTTTTTGTAGTAGTTAAATTATATGATGGAAGTGAAATTTCAAATTAAAAATGCTATTGCTAAGTAAGATGATTGATGATTAAAAATGTTCCTGCATCATGGTCACATTGAAATGTTCAATTTCTGTGTCACTAGGTGGAACCCAGATGCAATTGTTTTTAATTCCAATCAAGTTTATGGAACACCTAGCTATTGGATGCAGCATATGTTTAGGGAGTCAACTGGAGCAACATATCTTAAATCCCAGCTTCAAACAACTAATCCTAATTCACTTGCTGCATCTGCAATTCTTTGGAAAAATCCTCAGAATAAATATTCCTTAAAGATAAAGGTAATACATACTCTCTCTGCTTTAGTCATAGAGTTTAATTTCTGTACACTCTCTGTCGATTAATAGAAATTTAGAAAAAGGGCAAATCTTATTAGGTAATAATTATCTACTATGATAACTAGCTACAGTGATTTTACACTTTCTTGAAATTTTATTGGTTGACGGTCAGCGCGCAGTTATATACAATTTGTCTCAATGAGTTAACTACAATTTTTAGGAGCAGATTAGTGTGAGTTTCTTTTTGGCATTTGTTATACAATTGTTTTCACCAGAGATATCATCACTCTGCTGTAACTGGTTTGTTCAGGCTGCGAACTTGGGGAGTAACCAAGAGAATCTAAAGATTTCTATTACGGGATATACCGCCTCTTCAACTGGGTCAACGCAGACTGTACTCACATCTGCCAATGCATTGGATGAAAATACCTTTGCAGAACCAGAAAAGGTTAGGTTCATGTGACATTTTTTGTTTCTCTTTCATTTTTTTTCCTCCTATGAAATTGTCACATGTAATTAGGCTATTATGTGGATCTAATGTCCAGCTATCTTATGTTTCTTATACAGATATCACCAAAGCAAAGTCCATTAAAGGGAGCTGGCAATGAGATGAATGTCATACTCCCTCCAGTTTCATTGACAGTATTTGATCTGTAGATCATATAAATGGTTCCTCCGCAAGGTGTTATACTTAAAGGGTACAGAAATAAAAGCCCTAAGATGAAAATGAAACAAAAGATGAAGATGGGCTCTGCCGTTCAGATCGTGTTACAGAAATAATTTTGTTAATTAGTTGGTGGTTAGTTAGAATACGTGTAATTAAGTAGTAGTTATTTGCTTTATCCTTTTCTGTAGAAGCCACGTTATTGGCTTGATGTAATGGTTTTTTCTCATTTTTTATCCTCATTAATAAAATTCATCTTCTATAGTTTCTTTCCACTCTCTCAATTCTCTGCTTTACCATAGATTTCAGCATGGCATCATAGTCTTAACATCCACCATCAATGATTCTATTGCAACATTAAGTTCTCATTGTAGAGCTAACTTTTCTTCATTTTCAAATTGAGCAGCGCTATTAAATACAAATCAAACTTCAGTATGAAATTATAAGGCTTTAAAAAGACTAATCATGGTAAGTTTTAGATTGGCATGAGAAGAAAGAGAGATGAGTGAATATGACACACAACACTTTTTTTTTCCCCAATTTTATCAATTTGTATGTTGTTTTTGCGCAACTTCTTTCACACTATTTAGTATTAGGCTTTTAGATTTCTTTTCATTTTCACATATTTTCTTTTTTTCCAAAATAACTTTAATATTTTTTTTTCCCTTTTTTTCTCCTTCGGCTTATTCTTCCACTCAAAAGTTATTAAGTTTAATTCTTGTTGGTACACATTCATTCCAGACATGTACGTAATTTTTTTCCCCTGCTAAAAGAGAAGTTAGAAAGGTGACATGACACTTTCTTTTCATACCTTGAGTTCCCTAAATTTTCCTCCCCACCCCTCCCCTCTTTTAAGAATTCTAGTCAATTAAAAGAAGAGTTTAGATCAGCAATTTAATTATATATATACAGATATGTCAAATAGGCGGGCCCGTCCATTTTGGCGCAGCCTGTTTTGGCCCGAGAAACAAACGGGTCCAAACGTGCCAATCCTAAGCTCAGTTTGTATAATCACAATTTGTAGGCAGACCTAGGCCGTTTTTTTTACTTTTCATAATTTGAACATATTTTATTTATTTCGCACCAACAAATAACTCAATAAAATAAATCAAAAAAATTATCTAGTTTTCTAATTAGAAAAAACACTCAATTTAGACAATTATATTACAATGCCTTAGACGTTGTATTCTTTCCATATGAACAAATCCAAATAAATTTTACACGATAAATTTCACAATCTAAATCCATATAGACAAATAAATTTAATCCAAATAATCAAGTTCACACAATAACAAATTTCATAACTTAAATACAAATATATAAAGTTGAAATCTAAATACAAAGTTTTGGGTTAATTTATGCTTTTGTGGATTTAGATCTCCAAATGGGCTAATAGTTAAATCTTACAACTTCACTAACTTGGAAGCTGTAAAAAAAAAAAAAAGTGGGTTAACATGTTGGCCTGTTTTAATGGCCCTAAATATATGCATCATTTGTTTTTGTTATTAAGTGTTACAATATTGAAATTATAAAGAGATTAATATGTCTTTTTTATTAAAAATAAGGACCACAAAAGATTTTTAAGTCATGATAAACTAATTTGTCTCCTTCAATATGAATTTAAGAGCGAATTTAGAATTTACTTTATTTTAAATATAGTTGGATGAACTAATTTCATATTTAATATGTTTATAATTAAAATTTAATGAAATACTTGAAAAATATTTTTTTTCTTCAAAAATAATAAAACCAAACATGAGCCTATGTCCACTAAAGCAATTGCATGACACAACTAACATAATCTTTTATGGAATTATGACTTATTTCTTACTAAGTGCCACTCTCTCTCACACACACAATACATATATATTTCTTCTTTCAGAATTCATAGATCTTTTTTCACCGAAGAAAGAAATTTTAACTAAATTGTATTTTTCATACCCTTTTTAAATCTAAAATAGTTGGGAATACCACAAAAATTAAAGATCCCGCTGTTTTTCATTTCCTACTTTAATTTAAATATGCTTAGATTTTTTTTAAAAAAATCTTTAAGGGGAATAATTCTTTGAATCTTTATATAGTAAAATACTATCATCACTCAATAAAAAAAAAAGTCAATATTGATAGAAACCATTGAAGAGAAAATAAAAAGAAATGTTTAAATATTTCTAGCTAGAAAAAACGATATACATTTTTCATATTATAAAACACTATGCACGTGCTACGTGCTTGCAAACCGGAGTTTATTTCTAGGAGAGGGAGCTAACATCTGGGATACACCCCCAAGCGGCTGTCTAGTGTACCTGCATAAGGATGTTTGTGGGGCTTTTTTGCCCAGTGCTGTTTGATTGTAGTTCTTCTCCATTGGGCTTAGGCCCTCTTTTATACCCAAATAAAAAAAACACAATGTACGAATACAAACTAAATAATTGAGCAAGAGTTAAGTTTTGCATTTTCTTAGAAATTTTATGAATTAACTCTCAAAATTAAAATCATAAAATTTATGTTATTGTAAGTTATTAAATTAAATTAATAGTTAACACTCTAACCTTATAAAATTGGATGATAAAATATTAATATTGTTATATACAACTAAGTAAAGTATTATGCGAAATTAATTTTCTTTAGGATAATATGGTCGAATTTTCTAGTTGAACTTGACCACTAAATAAATTGAAAGTAAAACATATTTGATTTGAAGAAAAAGTCAAATTAAATTTTTCTTTAATTCTGAAAATTAAAATTATAAAATTCTGATATCATGAATTGAAAGATTAATATATTTATTTAAATTTTAATCTAATTAACTTAGAAAAATATAATATACATATTCATATGCAACTAAATTATAATAAATTAGAGTGAGTTTTAACTACAAATTACAATATTATTAGAATCATATAATAATTGTAAATTAAAATAAATATTGATTGAAATATAATAAGTCATGTACTAATTGCGAGTTAATTAGTGATGGTATTAAATGTAAAGTGTGATTAATTTATATGTATGTACATATATATAAGTGAATGCAGAAGAAATAATATTATTTAATATTTTATGAACGTTAATATGTTTTGTTCAAGATTATTGTAACTATTTAAAATAATTGTTGAGTTTTATAATTCTCATACAGGTATAACGTGAATAAAATTATTTTAATAATAATATAATAATATAGTATGGATTTTGTCTCGGCATTGGTCAAGGAATTATAGGTAAGAATTTCTTATTTGAAAAGAAAAATCATAATTGATTTTTGTATTCATTTTTCTTTCTTTGGTAAGATTTTTGTAGAGAAAACAGTCAAAATAAAAATACAAATCAATGGAACCCAAATTTAATTTGTCTTAAAAATTTTAAAACTTTTTTTTTTTTTAACGATTTCTTTGACGTTGCCTTCGAAACTCATATTGCATTCATTCAACTCTAATAAAAAAGAAAGGCCAGTTATCGTGAATGAGTAATGTTAGATGTTTAATAAAGTTGCAGAATAATTTTATATTAACACTCTTAATTGTTTTTTCGTCCTTTTATAAGAGCAAAACAAAATTATTAATGCTGGTGTTAGATTGTTATACAATTTTATTTTATACAAAATATTATTCAAAACATTACTCAAAGTGAATTGAACCTTCTGGAAATCAAAAACCGAATCATGATGTTAAAAAGGTCAAAGGAAGCAGTAGGATGGTCAGCGAAAACGAGAATTGTGATTGCAAAAAGTCAACAAGTGTAGCAACTTGCACCACTGTTTTGATTCACCTCAACTCCTCACCCAATGAAAATCATGATCGCTGTCACGCGCACGCCACCACCAACAATAACAAAATCAAAACCCTACCAGTCTACTACTCAACCACTCATGGCCTCACGGCTCCTTAAATTTCATTAAAAAAATAATAGAGACTAAAGTCTCCATTTTAGTTCTTAAATAATTCCTACTCCCTTAAAAAAATGATTGTCAATTAGGAGCCTATGATGTATTAAAAATCAATGTATCTCAACAGATAAAGAGATTATTGTAAAGGATAGAGTAAATTCTCCGAATTCTAAAATAATTTTTTACCTTATTTTTCTTTTACTTCAAGAAACTTATTGGTTTTTGTATTAATTTATTTATCATTTTAGTACTTGACAAAGAGTACGCGTGACACTTTAAATGATTAATATGGTTATGTTAAACTACATAATACTAGCAAAAACTCAAGAAACCAGTCAAAAATAAAATAAAATAACTCAAGAAAGTATGCGTGAGTCGTTAAATTGTCAATGTGCCATGTTAAACTGCATATTAGCATTAAAGCATGCATAAATAAATTCTTTTAACACTTCCCAAGTCAAAATAACAACGTTAAGTGCTATTTTGTAGTTTAACAAATCCACATCAATAATTCAATGTGACAGGCTTTTCTTTTTTGTCTTATATTAAAAAAATAGTTAATAAAAGGCCAAATGTGTTTCTGTGTACGAAAAGTGAAAAAGATGAAAATAATTAAATTATAAGAGATCAGTATGTAATGATAATTTAATCAATAATACTCTCTTCATTCATAAATAAATACCCACTTATAAATATACATATGAATTGAAAAATGATTAGTATAATCTGCATATTAAAATAATTTAAATATATTTTATTGATTTGCCTTTACTATTTTTCTCTTTTTTTTAATTGCTTTCTTCCTTCACTTCTTTCTCCCCTTTATCTACAGAGATTTAGTTGAAAAAAATTAATTAATATTGTCTTAATTTTTAAACTAGATATTTATTTGTTGAAAAGATTTTTTTTTTCAAAGAGATACTTATTTATGATAGGAGATAGTATATCAAAGTAAAGGGAGTGCATGAAGTAAAAATTAAAATAAAAGAACAAAACCGTCCTCGTCTCGATGTGACGTCGTTTCACCCGCTTCGTGTTTAGTGCTACCACCACTACACTAGACACCACTCCCCGGTGACTAGTTGTGCCTTCACCAGAATCACCACTTTACTTCCTTCTTCCCACCACCATCACTCTTTGCTCTCTACTACTAACTCCTTTAATTTCTTTCGATTATTCCAATTTCGAAGTTCAATTCAAAACCCCTCTCTCTCTCTCTCTCTCTCTCTCTCTCTCTCAACATGGACCAACAACACCGCCACGTCAGCAGTAGCGGAGCCAACGATCCCATGCTCCGCAACCCCACCATCACCACCACCACAACCTCCTTCTCTCTCCCCCTAGCTCGCTACACCTCTCGCCTCATCTCCGCCGACCGCCGCCGCATGCTCCTCGCCGACTGCACCGACCGCCGATCTGACGACGGCGACCTCACCGACGACGACGACGGCGGCGGAGGAGGATGCGCGTACTCGAGGCCGGTCCTCGTCCTCGACCTCGTGTGGAACCTGGCGTTCGTCGTCGTCGCCGCCGGCGTCCTCATATCGACGCTCCGGGAGCGGCCGGCGACGCCGCTGAGGCTGTGGCTCTGCGGGTACGCGTTCGAGTGCGTGGTCCACATGTGCTTCGTGTACTTCGAGTATCGCAGGAGAATCGGCGATTCCTCGCTGTCTCAGAGTCCCTACAGGTTCGAATTTCGCCCTCTGAAACTGAAAATTGATTAGATAATAATTAGATAGATGCGAAGATTCTTTTTTCTTTCTTTGAAGTGTTGATTGTGTCCGTTTTCTTTGATGGCTATGGCGTACTTTTTTTAGTTTGTTGATATTTACTCATTTATTTTTTACTGGATTGTAATTCTTTTTTTGTGTCCTTTTTTTTTTTAATTGGTTAGATGATAAATTTTGAGTCTTTTGCTGCATGTTGGAGTGAAGCTGATATTTCTTAAATGAGAGGTGAAAAGAGGGAAAGATTAAGGAAAATATGTTAATAATAATTTGGGCATCATTATGTTGGGTCTTGGATCGAAGTTAGTAAGTATTAGGGTCCAATGTGCTCTGCCACCTAATTTCTTAGTTTGGGGGTTCAGGTTTGCCATCATGTGCTTGCAATTTTGTTGTTTAACTTTTAAATTTGTATTAAAGCAGCATAGTGACAATGTTGTAGGTGAGTGTAATTTGAAGAAAATAAGGTTTCTATCTAAATTTGTAATTTGCTTCGTTTTACATGCTGACCCCTATAGTGGGCTAGTGTTGATTGTGTTTTATTGGGGGTAGTGGGGGTTTTTTTTTATAGTCACAAATTGCGCTGATTACTGCTTGAATGCATAATCTCCAATCCAGTAATTTGGTTGTGTGTGAATTGGGATGATGTGGTCTGTGCTGTGGTGTTGTTAGCCATTAGACATTTGATGGTATTAGATTGGTGCAATGTTGATTCATTACCACTAATTGGTAAGCTTGACTTGGAGTGCCTAAGCCAGACCAAGCACCCAAGGTGTAACTATACTAGTGAGGTATTAATTTCAGTCATATTTACAAAGGCAATTACCTCCTATGATTGCTCTCAAATAATTATGATGTCAGAGCTGACTGTCTATGAAGCTTATTCCTTTTTTAACTATCGTTGCAAAGTTCTGGTAGACGGATGAGAGGGCAGTTGCCTATTTTACTTGAGCTGCATCTGAATCAGATACATAGACTTGATCGCCTCACAGAGGCATGGTACTAAATGTTTATAAGAATAGAAATGTGGATAGCTCTTGCAAGGTTTTGTTTCCTTAGAATATCCGCACCACATTCACAGTTCACCCTATATAATTTCTTGTGCTGAGGATTGAGTGATTGATGTTCAAGTTGATATATGAGAACAATGATTTTCTATGGTGATGTATCATGTATGCTTTCCTTTCTATACCTTTGCATTGGCTGATGATTGACCTTGTATTTCACTGTTATCTTTGCTTTCAGCATTGTGAAGAAGTTAGAGCCAATGAACACTCTCGCATCATCTGTCTGGTGGGTTTTTGGGTTTTACTGGATTGTTATGGGCGGCCAAGCACTTTTGGAAGATTCTCCGCGTCTTTACTGGTAAGAACCTTAATGTGGATTGGTTTTACATTTTTGGTTTTTATCAATGGTAAGAATCTTAAGAAAGAAATGAGTATTTACCACTCAAACATTCATGAACCTTTTTGAATTGCATCCTGAGTCTTAACCAAAATAAGTAGAGAACACACTGTGCTTAAAAAGTTTTAAAAAAAGCTTATTGCTGAATGTTCTTCCTATGTTTGTAACTTAGAGGGTAATGGAAGTGAAGAGAAATTTATTGGTCACACGTGACGTGACCCATAATTAGCTTTTGTTGATGTGTTATTTATTTATTTTTTTAAGTAGGATAAATTTGTAATTTACAAAACTTAGCATATGTTACAAATTTATCCTTAATTTCTTTAAAACGTTGGTAGAATTGAGGTGAAGATGTGCGGAGTATCCTTCTTTCTTTTCCTTCCAGAAAATCCTTATTGTTTTTCATTTCACAAGACAACCAGATGATTTACATTGGTCTTGCTGTTGTAGTTTTCTGGTTGGTGAAATACAGAATACCTCTTGGTTTAACTAAAGAACTCAATAGTTTGACCCTTGATCGGGACTAACAAGCTTCATCATGTTGCAATCTTACACTGGAAATTTGGAATTACCTTTTCCATGACATGGTTCCTACCAAGGCCTATGGGAAAAGGTGCTTATTTTATCAACTGAGATGAAATCTGAACCAAAAGTAGGCTCTTGCGGAGTTGTGGTTACCACTTTTTTCAAAATAGACCTGTCCAACCGGTTAAGCTGGGCTCTGTTTTTATTGGGATTGGGCCCCTTGTCAAATGCCTAGCCTGTAGGTCAGGCCTGGGCTTTGTCAATAATGCCCAGCTCAGCATAAGTAACAAATAATAATATAATTGGTTAGTATATCATAGATTCAATACTTGTTTACTTCATCTTGTAACGTAGTTTATTAATGTTATGCTTTCTAACATTTTGGGTGTATGGAATGCTCAATGATCTATTTATCGCATTGTTGCAGGTTAACAGTGGTATTTCTAGCCTTTGACGTGTTCTTTATTATCTTTTGCATTGGGATGGCGTGTATAATATTTTTTGCTCTCTTCTGCCTCATCCCAATAATAGCATTAGCTTATGCTATAAGAATCAGAGAAGGTGCATCAGAAGAGGATATCAGGTCACTTCCTAAGTATAGGTTTAGTCAGTCAAATTCATTGGTGATGGTTGATGACACCCAGAAGCAACTTGTGAAAGCAAGAAGGGATTCGTGCAATGAAAATCATATCAGTGAACTTTTTCTCCATCCAGATGATTCTGTGAGTACTCTGTCTTCTCAGATCTCCCATTCAGTCATTGTTTACTGTTAACATCAATTTGTTGTTACACGTCAAATTTCATTCCCTGCAACTGCCTTGTTTGCTTTGTTCTGTTATTCTGATATTTGGTCTGATAGATCCATTGTTAATTACTCATTGCAACACTTTTTTCTGGTGCATCTGACATGTTCATGCTTTAGTTTTTAAAATAGAAAACCGAGCTTTAAGGTTTAGAGCTCTATCAGCTTTCACATGATGCCGCTTGCTAAATATCAATGTGTCCATTCTTTAGTGTTGATCCAATGTTTTGAGGCTTTAAGTGAGTTGGGTGATGCTTTTGTAAATTGTTATCTGGGCTACAATTTTTATGTTTATCGTGCACAGGCATCCACCTTTTTATGTCAAACACTTTTTTCTGCCCGGGGATTTTCATCCTTGTTTCAAAACGTACTCTGGTCTTGCATTGGCTCATACTACTGGATTTAAAATCCATAATGCCTGCCATTGGATGATGTAAAGGATAAACTATTAATCCATTTAGGGTCGGTTAAAAAATTAAAATAATCTAATCCACCAATGAGCAGTTTAATGGATAGATGTCCAACCCATCCATTTAAAATTATGAATATTTTTTCACGAGTCCCTTTCTATCATCCATTCTCTTCCCACTAAAATAAAGCACCAAAATTGAAAACAAACGCTCTGTGAATGGTTTAACTGATGTACAAGGATTCGTGGTAATGGGTTCTTCTACCTGGGTTTCTTGAGGACTGTGCACTATTCGTGGCAATTCAGAGTTGAGTCATGCCAATCTAGAGAAAAGTTTGGTAAGGCAGCATTGGATAGAGCATAGAGGCTAGGACAGTGGAGGAGGCAGTCATCGGAGTTTGGATGGTGACAGATGATGGCTGCTTCAAAAGGGTACTTGACAGATCTCATTGAGGGAGGACAGAATGTGCTGAAACTGTGATTTGGACAATGGTCACTAGTTCTACTGTTTCGTGGATGCAAAGTGAGTGGTTGTTGGATATGTGCATCGAAATGGACTGTATAGTCATCCATCCGCCTCAATAAAACCTACCCTTGTCTAAATGGATAATGGGTTGATGAATCGATTTGCCACCCTTAACATTCATTGTCATTATAGCCCTCAACGGATGTTATCCTTGATTTATACCTAAGCATGATTGTGAATGTCATTTAGTATTCATCTCATATAGTGCGATGCTGATATTTCTGAGATTATTTTAAACTACATCTTTTTGGGTGTAATTGTACGCTATTAACTTCTTAACATCTAAAAATTGCTTACTATGATTCTTTGTTACTTGACATCCAGTTAAAATACATCATGACACTGCTGATAGAGAACTAAACTGGTTCTGATTATGTTGTAGGAATGCTGTATCTGCCTATCCCCATATGTTGATGGAGCAGAATTGTATCGCCTTCCCTGTACCCACCATTTTCATTGTGGATGCATCAGCCGTTGGCTTCGAACAAAAGCAACTTGCCCACTATGCAAATTTAATATCCAAAGAGGTGATACATTGGTCTGACCCTTCAAATTAAAGATTGGACGAGACATTGAGGTGCATGCATCGTCACCCCAAAAGAATATGACCCTGAAGATCCGAAACATTTGCTAATCCGCTGACAAGTGATGGTACACAAGAAGTAGAGAAAGAAATGGACATAAGGATCCCTTCACTTTTTAGTTCACTGGGTGCCAATCTTAGGATTTCAGTTTCCATAAAGCTCTCTCATCTTTTAAGCATAATGTTCTTAGTTTATGGGGTATGTATATATTGTAAGCTCATGCAGAGGGTCCCCCCACCGTCCATCATATTGTAATTTTAAAGGCATCATAATAACAAATTTTCTGTACAGCAATGCTTTCTTGTTGAGTAATTTGGCCACCTTAACATACGAATAAATTCAATACTAGATATGTATAAACCCGGAAGCAAGGGGAATGGCAATAGAGGACGGGGATCTACAAACCGTCTTTTGGGACTAACGAATTCAACCTTGGCTTTAGGATCGCATTTCTAGCTAACAGTTATTTTTTGTTTCTTTTAAGACATCTACCTTGCCAAATGTGTGCTATAGGAGATAAAATGGTCTTGAAAGGGAATAACTGGTCGTTGAACTTAGAGGGTCTCAGCAGCAAGCAGTTTAGTACTTCGTAAATCGAACTATCAGTCTTTAATCTTTACTTGTGTCTTTTTTTCCAATATTATCGCGTTTAAGGATCTCATTCATTTTTGGAGCGCTTCTCACCTCAAGTCACTAAATCCTCCTGGTGCCACAAAGTACACCATTGAGAAACAACTTAATACCTTCATAATGAAATGATAAATTTTGATGTTTCTTTCTTTCGCACTGACTTGTTTTCACCACTATAAATGCACATAACCTAGAGAGTGGCAATGAGTGGGATGGTTAGTGTTGAGTAAACCATGTTTGGAAGTAATATTAGTGGAGAGTGGAATAGCTAGGAAGGACTGTGTCCCTCCAAATTGGAGAGTTAAGGAGGGAATAGTTAAAATTTTCTTTCTTTTCCCTTGTTAAACTTCTTAAACATCCAAAGAGACATACTCTCTTCCACCCATTTGTCATCTTTCATTTCCATTCCACTATAATCATTCCCTTTCATCATCTATAGAACACCCAGACATAGCCTATATAAAGATGGTACCACCACGGATTCCATATGAAACTCCCTATTTCAATCAAAACTACAACCAAACGGTGACTGCTGCAACATAAATAAGCTATATAGGAAAAAAAAAGTTCTCAATTATAAATCAACAAAACTATTTCTTTTACATTACACATTGATTGTAAATAACCAGATAGCAAAATTATAACAGCAGCAAGAAATCCCAGAACTAAAAACATAATCAAACACAATAACCAGAATCAGGTTCAGGTTCAGGACTAAACCTGCAAAAAGGAAGCAGCATCATGGTCGTAGCTGTTCATACATTCTTCAACTTCTTCATCTTGGAAGGAGGCCATCTACCCTTCTTCCTGAGCCTGCGCTTCCTGACTAGCCTCTTCCTCCTCAGCCTTATCTTCTTCGCAAGCTTCATCCTCAGCCTCTGCTCCGCCCTCTCCTTCAACTTCGATTCCAGCGGCAGCTTCTCCACCTCAACTCCCTCCTTCTCGCTCTCCGCCGGAGGAAGAGACTCGCCGCCTCCCTCCGCCGGTGAGTCCGCTGCCGCCGCAACAACCGCCGTCCTCCCCCGCGTCTTAAAGGGTGTCGGAGTCGGAACCGCGTTCAAGCACTGTGGGGGCGCAACAACGAGGGGTTTAATGTGCACTCTGAAAACTGAATACACAAAAAGAACAGAGTCAGTAACAACAAATGTTTCGAAGAAATTAATAAAAAGTTGAACACAACCAATAAAAAAAAAAAGTGTTTTTCGGAGAAATTAAGGAAAAGGGGGATAATGTAATGTAACATTGTAATGATTAATGATGTTTGGCGTGAGGGTGTGTTACCTGGAGTGAGAAGGGAAGAGGAGGATGAAGAAGAAGGGGGAAGGGGTGAAAGGGGAGAGGGGAGGGTGAAGGAATTGAAGCACAGAAGAGCCATTTTTGTTTTTGTGATTTCTTTTTTCGGATTATGAATTTGTTTTTCAATTTGTATTGTTATTGTTGGGGCGAAGGAGGATTGGAGTTGGGTTGTGGATAAGGCCGCATGGACATGGTACTCCACTCAGTGTTGCTGGCTAATTAGCTTTTAAACCTTTTGGCCGAGCGTTTTTCTGATGATGACCGTAAAAAATTCTAGTGATTGGGATTTGAGGAGGAGATTAGAATGAGCAACGCATAATTATGGGAAAAAGGATTTCTTTTTTTCTTTTCAAACATGTGTTCTAGACACCCGTTTTAATGGCCAGAAAATTAGAGAATTTATTGTAGGTCCGTGTAGGGATGTATCAGTAATAGAGTAGCGTTTAAGGTCTAGTTGCTCTTACTGCCTATATATATTTTTTTAATCTAAAATGTCATTTATTATTGCGTAGAATATGGCCTCTCTAGTGATGCATGCCATGCAAGTATTTCCTAGAAAATTAGGGGAGGATCCTCTAAAATGGAAATTTGATATCTCCACTGTATAGATCAGGTTATCTTGAGAGGATAAAAAGTTAAATAATCATTTTTTAAAAAAATGAGTAAATGGTAAAGACATTTCTTGATAATAGGCGATATTACATGGTTCATACGATTTATAATTTTATATAATAATCTCCCTTGAAATATTTAGATGATATTATACTTAATACCTTCATTTTATAAAATGTAACATTAATCCACCAACTTATTTAGTTTTTATTATTAGAAATTTTATTTATTTTTAAGTGAGTTAATCAATTAGCCCGCCAATATACTTAAAATGAGGTGGGTTGAAAACTTCAACCTATTTTAAAATAACAACTTAGCTGTCTCCACTCTATTTTAAAACTAACCAATGTCGAGATGGATTGACCTATCTGTCATCTCTATATAAATGGAAAAAATTCTTTTATTTGAGTGTTTAAATAGAGATTGAAAAAAAAAAAAAAACAAAAAACAAAAGAAAGTTATTCCTCTTGAGACTCCTATTTATTTCTCCCCAAAATTGGAGCGAAATGGGACTTGAAAGCTATGATTAAGATAAAACACCCTCAAGTCAGTTGATCTATGTGGCTGTCGGTTGTTGTTTTAAGAACAAAAAGTCTTTTCTTGGATTGCTTAAAAAGTTGTTTACAAAGTCAATAATTCATCCAAAGAGTTCTGAAATAACTTGGTAATGAATTGCACATATGCAATTAATTACTTAGTGATTAATTTTTCAATTGATACTTCTTTTAATTAGCCAATGCATTCGTGAATTGCTTACTTTTAATTACTCAAATGCTTTGTCAATTCGTGGTTTAATTTTGTTTAGGGCAAATTATATTTACCTCCCCTCTAGTTGTCTAACTTACATTAACCTCCCCTAATTTATCCACTTTTAAATTGAGTTATCAAAAATACACTCACCTCTTCATTCAACTCTCCCATCCTCGTCTCTCTATCCCCAAAACTAAACTGCACAAATTAAAGTGAGCATGCCAGTATCTTTCTCACTTTAATTTAGTATGCCAACAAAAACCATAATTAAAACCAATAAACAATCCCATTTACTGGCCAGAAAAAAACAAACGAGAAGAAAAATTTCGAGGGAAACAAATAAAATTTATAGCAATACAAAAAAAAAAAAAAAAAATCAGCAATGCAATCGAAGAAACATTCCTAAGTACTACTGGTTGTTTTGAAGGTTCCCATCATTAGTCCCATGTGGTTGCAATTGGAATATAGGTGTGATTTTACTGTTTGTACTTGGGATCATTTATGTGCCCTGGCTTCCTATTGATTCTGGTGAAAGTACATGCTTTAGGTGTTGATCATTTTGTGCAAATTTCTGATCGTGTTCTATATCCAGACTTTATTGCTTCCACTTCACGGGCTAAGCCTTCTCTTTGAATTAATGAAAAACAAAAACGAAATCCAGAATCAGTTCAGCACTTTCCCCATGCGCTTCCTTCACCACCACTAGCTTAGGCACCTCTTCATCTCCCTATTGGCTGGAAGGTAGAGCTGTTGCAGTGTTTTTGTTTCGTAGGGACAATGATGGAGCAAGAGGAGGAGAGAAGACACAATGAAGGTGAGGGGAGGGAGGAGATGGAGAGATGCAGGTGGAAGGTTTAAATGAAAGAGACGGGTATTTTTGGTAACTCAACTAAAAAATAGATGAATGAAAGGAGGTTAGTATAAGTTGAACAACGAGAGGAGATAAATTTTGATAAACTTTAGAAAAGCTGGGTGTAATTTATCCTTTTATTTATGTTGTGAATATAGATAAACTAATTTGATCAGAGAGAAATAAAAAAGAGAATTCGACCCAAAAAAAAGAAAAAGAATAGACGAGAAAGGGAGAAGAAGCCCCGCCCTTAAAACTCAGCACAGATCCGCAATGTAGTGTACTCTTCATGCCAATCACAGGGTTGCTCACATTTTACATTTTTCCAAGACGCATGTTTACCCAAATGCGTCCTCATTTTACTTATGTGTGGTTGATACATCTGAATTATCAACTCAATGGCCAAACAGATACACCATCACTCCACTAGCTATTTTTCTTTAAAAAAGCCACTGTTCAAATACGAAAAAGACAACCGCTTTTTTATATCCCAAAACGTGGGACAAATTAAGTTGACATCAAAGTCGGCTTCTTTCTCTTACACCAAATTGTATACGGCCAAATAATTTTCACAGAAATCCTCGTCATGGAAGCATATGAGAACGAAATAGGAGAGGGTACGTGCAACAAAATCCACTGCTCCAACACTGCAAAACATAAGTATGAAAAGAAAATAAGAACTTCGAATGTTTGCAGTAAAAACTGATACCAACATAGGGCATCTAAGACCCGTACGGTTGAAACTCTGCACTATCTTGGAAAGTTTTACTCTCTGCCCAATTAATTGCCTATTTGGACACTGATACATTAAAAAGTCAAGCCATCCCCAATTAACTGACCATTTGGACAAATTGATAAATTAAAAAGTCAATGTATCCTACTACAAACCAGTTTAGACAAACCAATTTGTCCAAATGGACAGTTAATTGGGGATGGCTTGAATTTCTAATATACCAGCTTGTTCAAATGGACAGTTAATTGGGGACATTTATTGTAGCAAAATACATTGACTTCTTAATTTACCAGTTTGTCCAAATGGACAGTTAATTAGGGACAAAGGGAATAATAATTCGATTGGAGACTCATATTTATTGTTCGCTAGAAAGCAAAGTCAGAAATAGACAAAGCAGTAAAATTCAAAGCAGACTCACCACAGAAAGCAATGGTCCCTGCTTAAACTTCCCATGAAATGAAAATGAAATTGGCTTTGGATTGTCTCCGGGCCCTCTTATAAATCCACTAAAACATACAATGGAAAATAAATCACCGCATAAGATTAATATCTTCAGAAATATTCAGGAAAGCATCGAATATCTAAGACAAATAAATTAAGCAGCAGCAACAATAATAACTATGCCTTGTCCCACTAGATGGTCATAAATTAAGCATTCAAATAAATAAACAGAACATAAGACAACAGAGACACAAGTAATTGGACCATTATGAACCATGAACTCACACTAACGATGTAGATATCAGAGGAGTCCTTCTTGTATCATATATGGCAATCAGACCCCTGTACATATCATCTCCACCTTTAAACGATACGGCTAATCGCTCTCCAGAATTATCCCATGCTATCTTTTCAATTCCCTGACTGAATGAAATAATACAGTAAGGTAACCAAAATACCACATTTTCTACCAAGAATAAACTTATGATGACCACACTTTACATTATATGAAATGATAATGCTGGTGTCTAATGGCATTTATTTATTTTTTTTTTCTGCTGCTATCTACATCGCATTTAATACATAACATGATTGCAAGACTCTCATTCCTCTCGATGAGACCAGCAAAAGAAGATGAATCTAGACAAAAGTCATGCACTCAATAACATTTCAGGGAAACAGAACATTTAAAAAGCTCCATCATGCATCCATGCATTACTCTGTAGGATTTAGGGCTTTGATGTACAATGTTGGGGGACATCAACCTGAACATCCCATAATTGAAAATTGAAATCATACTTTGTTGGAACAATATTAGCAAGTCAGCCAAAGCTTGGCACAAAATACATTTAAAGAATCTAGAAATCACAAAATAGTATTAAAAAAAAAAGGGAACATAGAATGGCGGTTTGAGGATTTTCAGATTTTATTTTCTATAATGAACATTTTATACAAATTTCATTATAATTAGAAAGTTGTCACTGCATATTCAACTTATTGGTTTCTCTTTCTGAAATTTTGAGAAGGAATGATGAAAACAATTATTTGTTCTCAGAATTGGCAGCACATATGTCTCTGTGTGTGTGTGTGTGTTTTGATCAAAACCCAGCCAAATACAATTCAAGCTTGTTTACTGCTTATTTTTCAAAGAACCAAACACTACTTACTGAGAAATCGGCAACAGTTCCAATTTCTAATATATAATACAAAATGAAAAGAAGCAAGATCAATGATGACCTAGAGGAGAAAAAACCAAAACAGTTGGTGATGAGAAAGGTAATTCAGTCAGTTAGAAGAGATTTGACATAATGAGAAAACTTTGGGACCAAACCAAAACCATTTAAAAAATTGAAATAATCTTTACCTGCCTGTCAACGACAATATCTCTGGCAAATCAACAGGTAACAGATGTGCATCTGGAAAAGCCGACAATGGTAATTATCAATATATAATCGACAAATAAGTTTAAAAAAAATACTGTCCGTGACAAGCCTTATCCCGGTAAGTGGGGTCGGCAAACAACCACAATTATTTATATTTAAATTAAATTGAACAAGACAAGCATGTATTGAGGCTAGAAGTATAATAACAACCACCATCTCAAGTTCGCTGCATATTCTTCTAGCCAAAAGAATTGTTCATGGCATGCCTTCGGCCTTCCTGGGCTTGTTTTAGCGGTATAGGATGAACCGCATAAAACTTTCACTCTTTTATTAAGGGTAATACATGGCAATGATAAGTGTTTTGCATTTCCCTCTTCTGGTACGTGCACACCTGAAGTCTACATGAGTGTAAAGCACCATCTCCAATAACAACCATATGCTAATTCAATCAACTTACTAAATAGTGCCTATTGAGAAATGAAAATGTGTTGAGCAAAGTTTTTGGGCTTAAGTATGCATTTGAAATGCAGCCAAAGCAGACGGCATATTTTCCTTTTCATAGTCATATATTGTAGCATAGAGGTTGAGCCAGTGTTATGAAGTATGAACCACGCTCACTTTATTATGGATCATCTCTCTCTCTCTCCCCCCTTCTAATTCACCGTATTTTCATGATAGTAAAAGAATGGTACCATCTGTCATGACCCGTGTCTGCAGCCATTTCATAATCGAAGTTTACCATTATTGATATTCCTAGTAAATAAACCAGATACCTCTGTACTTGGGATAGGAATAACATATACACTTGCTGCAATCAATCCCTAAAATTAAGGGATCCAATTCTGCACATAACTTGTCAATAAATTATAGACATGACTTATGATAGAAGGCAGTGGTGTTGTTTGGTCCATCTACCCAACCATAGCTAGTGGGAAAAGACTTAAGATACATAGACCGAGAGGGTTTTCTCAAGTCACTCGTTTAATCAATCTGAACTACCACTAACAGATGTGCCACGCCTCTGTTTTAGGTCAATGTTATCCAGACTTAAAAATATATTGGACAATGTTTCCCTCTCTATCTCTCTTTTCCCCTTTTCCACCCTAAAATTCAATATTATTTTTCCAGCATTAGCATGACAAGATACATAATAAGTGGGTCAACATAAGCTCTTTTGAAGTAAAGGTCAGATACCTAATGACGGAGGCTTTGAAGCAAAGTGAACAGACCCCAAAGTTGAGGAATCAGAAAATGCCAGCAGTATCATACGCCCATCTGGATCCCATGTCGCTCCCTAATTAACCATCAGTGACAGTAGAAACCAGTAAAGTAATATCATTATGTGAATAGTGATAACCATCAGACAAGAACATCTACAACAATAAATCAATGCATTCTTGATTTTTCTAGTTACTTTTCATATAAAGGATTTCCTGAATTCTGACTGAGAATTTATTATACTCCCGCTGATGGGATATGGATTGTTGCAAAGAAGAGTTGGGTTACAAATCAAGAAGGTTAAGGTAATGATTAAAAAGTAATAATATGACAAGACAGCTGAAAATTCATTTTCCAGATATATTGCTGCGAAATGTTTCTTAAAGTGGGTGATCTTCTAGCACCTATCAGGATCTAGAAGGATCTCTGGGTGGAAGACTTCCAGCTCTAAGATTTTCCACGCTGCTAATTCCTTTTTTTTTTATTTTGAAAGATAAGAGACGCAGTTGTTTTTTCCAAAAAGTTCTAACTACCCTTTTGTTGGGTACAATTGTTTACTCTGGGCTTTTAAGAAGAGTTCCTTTGCTAGATATGTATAAGAATTGAAGAGCTTTATTAATTCATGATCTCTTATATGTCATAGTGCTTTTTCTAAGAAGAATATCTCCTCCTCCTCCTTGGGAGTTGGGACTCTCAATAATAAAATTATACAACCATCACCCTGAGAAACAGAAGCATGTACCATTTTAAGAAGGAAGAGAAGGTTATTTCTGGAAAAGCCCCGATGTTTCATGAGCACCAACTAAAAAATTTGTATTGCATACAGTTGATGATTCATTTTACAATATACAACACACAAGCAAGGTTAGCAACTAAATGTTGTCTTACAGTACATAAGTCAACATAGATCACCAAAACATGAATTTACATCTTATATACCTTGACAAAACCACTAGTTGATGACCATTGCTCTGACGTCCATGTGTTTGTTTCCCAAAGATAAAAAGTGCCATCACTGTGCGGGAACATAATAATGAGGTTATGAAGCATAAACAATTTATTTTCAGTAAATATTTCAATATTAAAAAAAAAAAGTCAAATTTAGTGTGTTGCACTACAATTTTGAAGCAAAGAAGTAATCTCCAGTAGGTGACCACTTCAACATTGATATGCCTCCTAATCCCCTTCGAATCGGTGTCCCCACACCTACAGAAAATGTGGAAAATAACCAAAAATTTAGAAAGTCGTGAGAAACTTTCATGCTTGAGGTTTTTTCCTCATAATGACAATCTAAATATGGACAAAAATTCCTCCTCTTCCCATTCATTCAATTTTCTACGTTAAAAATTCAGAATCAACAAGATTATCATCCAAGATTAAATAGGGCAAAAGAACTTTGATCAATTTCTTTAGCCAAACAACAAAAGTTTAGCAACAAAGGAGGTTGCCCCATACTGAGGTCAAGGTACCATAAGGCTCAATGAGGGCCTATAGGGATACTTTAAGTTACATATAACCTACCAATGAAGGACTGCTAGTAGGAAACAAAACGAAGACCTACAAGTCAATGCAATTCAATCTTACCAATTGTGCCAACCTTCATAGGCAATGTACAAGTTCAAATCTTTAACTTTGTTAGCATAGCATTCAATTTTCAAACTAATAATAATCCAAGCCAGTAGAGAACAATTCGAAAACTTTACTAAGGTACATGTGAAGACTAGTTATTCAACTCTTGCAAGTAACAACTCAATAGAAGTTAGAACGGAAACAGTTTCATCACTTTCTCTTGACGATGTCAATTCAGACATCACACGACTCCAATATGACAAAGCACCTTTGAAACAGTAACAAACTTTTGCCTCGTTGGATGCCAAACCTGTGTCATTTAAGTCCTTTTGGTCCACAGGAAAGTAGCCCTGGAAGATATTAGTTCACTAATTACACAAGTAAATAAGATTTAAGAGTTGAAGTATATACTTCTTCATGCTCCAGAGCATGCTTAGTTTATGGTCAACCAGGTTCAATCTTCTGTATAGTGTACTGTTTAAGTCATCAGTCTTGGTTGCAAAATATATGCAGTCTGTGGTATGTATTATATCCCCTTAAAATATGTGGAGAACTATCCAGGAAGAATAAGAAAAAAGGGAAAAAAAAAATCCATTGAGTGAGTTTTAATCTTATTCAGCAGCACAGTAGTAATATCAGTATATCAATCAGAAAGGCTGCTTCAGACTTCAAAGTAAAACATTATAAATTTAAGGAGGCAAAGATCTTCACGTACCTTGAGCAACATCCCACACAGTGAATGAGGAGCTCTCATATGAAGCAGAAGCTAAGTATGTGAAAATAGGTTAAGAAAACAATGGTTAAGTACAAGTAATTTAAAATAAAATGTAGAAAGAAAAGGAAAATTCTGCTTTCAAATTGCCCATAAATTAACTAAAGTTCACAGTAATTAATACAGTTCTACAGACGCCAAAAAATTTGAAAAAGTTATATCAAAAAGCAATTAAGCTTGTCAAACTCACTAGTTCAGGTAAAATTGTGGAGAAGAGTAAACTCAACTCATAAACTCACTGTGTTCGCATAGTTTAGTATATAGCTAATTAAGAATACATATATTAATATCTTATCCATAACAAAATAAATACTACCAAGTTTGATGAAAACTAATATCATCTTCATATCAAGCGAAAGGAATGATGAATTCAATATTTCAAATAAGAAGTAAAAGAAGCTAATACTACTGTCATATTCATACATAAGTAAGCAAGGACAGCATCAACTGTAAAAGAATGGTCCAAGATTTTCAAATTTCCCATCCTTGTCACTGTTTAACTGGTTCAACTGAGTTGATGCGAAAAGTTTGCAAGTTTGACAACCATATTAATAATTTCTGTATGCCTATTGCAGTAAAAATTTACAATCATACAGCAGCATTTCTTGCAAAAATTTAGGGTAAGAACAGTGATGTTCATATTTGGAAAAACCCAGGGGAAACAAATAAACTTTTTAACATTTGTTAGGATATCTTCCATCTGGACTCCAAGTGAGTGCACTAACATGCTCATTATTGTGACTACGAAGAAAATCGACCAGGATATACCGAATTCCTGAGCCTCTAGACAAGCTTCCCACAAATGAAGCAGCACCAGATCTCACAGATGCTGCATTTCCTGGATAAGAAGCCGCCCAAATGCATATCCCACTCCTGAAACATCAAACCCGAGTCCAGTAAACAAGAAAGTGCATTGTCCAGCTAATTGCCATTGCATAAAACATAACAACCGCACAAAAAGATAAAGCCTCACTTGCAACCAACAGCGAGCATCCTCCCACCATTGGGCCTCCACTCGAGGACTCTAACATCTCTCTGAGACTCATTGGTCAAAATAATCGGGTCCTTCCCCTCTATTCACAATGTCAAAAGCACCCCAATTATATCATTTAACACAAGCCTCTATCAAAACAAACATCCTACCAACACAACCTCAATAACAACTAAGACAAGTAGCCGACAATATCAGGTGATCAGGTGAATTTTTTTTCATAAATAAAATAACTTCAGAAGTTTGTTACAAGCCGGTTTGGATAAGCTTCTAAAAAAGTGAAATCAGATTATAATCATTTTCTTATATTTTTGTTTGTTTGTTTTGTTATAGTTAGAAGCAGATACAAAAATTGCTTATGCTTTTATGTCAAGAGTACATTTTTCTTAGAAGCTCATCCAAATGCACCCGATCATGCACCATGATCATAACAAGGTAGGTTACCTGAGTCTTCATAATCGCGAACAATAACCTGAGTTGGCCCCGATATAAAAGCAACTATATGCTTATTCAGGTGCCAGCTCACTCCTTGAAGATCAACCTCCGGCAACAAATGCACCTAACATGTTATTAAATTCACATAATGACAACACATTTCGCTAAACTATCAGGAATAAAAGAACAAGCAATATGAATCAAATTATCAAAACAGAACATAAATTGATTCGAAAATTTTTTACAGCATACGTCGTTAGGGTAAAAGAGGCGCCTGAGACACTCGTTTACGAGGCCTTGCAAGAGTGCCACGGGACCTTTCCTCTGAATGCTTTCAACAGCTGTTGCTGCCGCTGCTGCTGCCGCTGTTGTTCCTTCTTCCTGTTCAGAGGCATCGCTCTCAAGTGGTGGCGGCGACGGTGATGGAGACTGCTGCGGCTGAAACGGCACGGGGCTGAACACCAATCCCTAATAAAAAGCAAGCACAAATTAATTAATTAAAATGAATAAAATACTGAAATGTGAAATGGTGAAAAATTGAGAATGAATGTAATGCAACGGAAGGGGTTAGGGATAATGTGATTACGAGAATCTTGCCGTAGGTGTGGTTGGCCCGATCGTCGGAGAGTGCGTCGGCGGTGACTGCAGATTTTGAAGAGGGAAAGAAAGAAAATCATTCACTGTTACTGTTAGAGAAGAGAAACGAAGATAGAGAGAGAGAGAGAGAGAGAGTAACTAACTGAGGTCGCGGTTGACTTCGCAGAGAGTGACTGAACCAGGGGGAGGGAACGAAGCCATGCTCTGTTGTTTTTGAGTTTGCAGAGCGTTTAGACAGGAGTAGGTTTTTGCTGTGATGCCGATTCAGCATAAAAATGCTCGTTCATTCCCTTTTTCTTTTTCCCGCTTTTTCTTCTTCCGTATTTACTTCTTTTTTTCAATGAAAAAAGAAAAAAACTGCTCTTGCTGATTTACTTCTTGATATTCTCTGTAATTGTGAAAAAAAAAAAATTAAGTTATTGTTTGAAATAGAAAGTAATCAAATTGGCCATTAAAATTCTATTCTATACTTTATCATATCTTATAATTTCATCTTATCTTATCTTATCTTATATCTTTATATATAATCAAGAATACAAATATACCTTTCATGTATTGATTATTTAATCATATTTTTAGTTTTTCATACAATGAGGGCATTGGTTTTCAACTTCCTTTTTTTCCCTAACACATGGATCAAGTTTATTAGCTTTTCGAATATAATTGTTCTAGGTCATGAAAGGAAATGGACATTCGTTATGAAAGAAAAGTCCTCCCAATATTAGTTAAGTTATTTAATTAGTAAAAGTTTTTCAGACTTCCGATCATACTATATAATGTAAAATACTATAATTTTTTTTAATTTTGAGATCTCATACTTTCAATCTTGTCGATAGTGCTAAGTTATTGATTTGTGTTCAGCTGTGATAAAAAGATTAAATTGACATAAAAATTTTATGAAGTCATTTTTGCCTGTAGTTTGATAGTATTTGTCATAAAATTATTATTAACAGTTTAACACCTTTATGTTTTCCTCAATGCGCAGCTGTGTAGAATCCATGGGAGAAGAATCAAAGTTGATGGTGGTCTGGTGGTGGTGGACATTGGTGGTAAGGAGTATAAACAAATATAATGTTTTTGCATTGTTGGGACAGTGATTGAGAAACTTGTTAACTTAAAAAGAAGTGAACAAAATTGTACATAAATTGTGAGAATGACTATATTAGCATCCATAGATTTTACAGAATGAATGAAAGAATAGTACAAAATCTCCCTCCCTAACTCAACCAAGGAAAGTTTCTATCTGATAACTTTCTCAGTTTTCAGCTATAAATTTGTCTTCGGCTTGCAACTTCCATTGGTTGATTGATTCTGGTGGATATATCAATTAATACAAACTCTCTCTAGTCTTGATGTAGTGATTGGATAGATGAAAAATAAACACTAGCAGCGAAGGCCTGCGGATATCTATACAATGTTATTGTATAAATGAAAAAATAGACACCAGCAGAAGCCACTCCCCTTATCAGAGCCAGGTTTCGATCCTGGGACCTGTGGGTTATGGGCCCACCACGCTTCCGCTGCGCCACTCTGATTTGTTGATTGTCTTTAAATTTAAATATTATTAATTCAATAAGAATAGTATTCATTCCTTCCACAAGAAGCTTATCGGGCCCAAGAAATAAACGGCGTCGTTTGTCTGCTTCATTTGTTCTGTGCACTTCATTGTTCTGCCTCTACTTCATAGTTCCCCAACTCGGGCTCACTGGCTCAGTTCATTATTCTGTTTTTCCCAGCTTTTCTCTTCTTCATTTTGATGTTCTTCTTGTTGCTTCTAACTCATCTGTGAACCAAACTTCATGAACCTGTTTCCAATCCTCAGAAACAGGACCTTCCCTTCGCCCACGACCTCCTCACCCACCAACAGCAACAACCCATTCACCTCTTTCCTCCTCTTCCAAAGGAGATGGAAGAAACCAACAGTCTCCGCGCAAACCCGCCTGGAGGACAGGGTTCGGGACCCACACCTAGACAAGCTCATGTCGCACATCGCCAAACTCAAACTCATTCTCAAAACACGACTCCTCATGTCAACCCGAAAGCGCGGCCCCTTCGTCTCCCTGCAGCTCATGTCCCGCTGGAGGAACATCCTCGGACTCAACGTCCCCGTCGCCCAATTCCTCAACAAATACCCCCACGTTTTCCACGTGTTCATTCACCCTTTCAGGAGGAACCCCTGTTGCAGGCTCACAAAAAAAATGAAGGAACTCGTTACCCTCGAAGAAGTTGTTGTGAGAGAGCAGGAGGTTGAGGCTGTGAAGAGGGTTACGAAGCTGCTTTTGATGTCTGTGAATGGCACGCTCCGCGTCCACGCGTTGAGGATGATCAGAAGGGAACTAGGCCTCCCTGACGATTTCAGAGACTCCATTTTGGCGAAGTACAGTAATGATTTCAGGCTTGTTGATTTGGAGGTTGTGGAATTGGTTCATAAGGATTGTGATTGTGATGATGAAAAATTGGGAATTGCTGAGGTTGAGAAATGGAGAGAGAGGGAGTACAATGAGAAGTGGTTGAGTGAGTTTGAGACAAAATTTGCATTCCCTGTCAGTTTCCCAACTGGGTTCAAGATTGAGAGAGGGTTTAGGGATAAGTTGAGGAACTGGCAGAGGCTTCCATACACAAAACCTTATGAGAGGAAAGAGGTTGCTCTTCGCGTTAGGACTTGTGGCGGTATCGATCGGTATGAGAAGAGGGCTGTTGCTGTTCTTCATGAGTTGCTGAGCTTGACTGTGGACAAGATGGTTGAGGTTGATCAGTTGGTTCATTTTAGGAGGCACTTGGCGATTGAGGTTAATTTGCGCGAGGTGATACTGAAGCATCCTGGGATATTTTACATATCCACAAAGGGAATGACTCAGACTGTTTTTCTTAGGGAGGCGTATAGGAAAGGGAGTTTGGTTGAGCCTAATCCGATATATACTGCTCGCAGGAATATGTTGGAACTCGTGTTGTTGGGGCGGAGGAAAACTAAACAACTGCTGGATTGCGATGAATTAAAGGAAGGGAGCAAGAGTGTAGTGTGTGATGTGGATGAGGGAGGTAAAAGACAAGGAGATTGGGTGATTCCATTCTTGGAGAGTTGTGAGGGGAATAGATCATTGTGATATTGCTGACTATGAAGGTGGCAGAGGTGGCATACTTGAAGGTTTTACCTGATTAGTGGTTGATGGTTAAGATATCTTGTGCATCTTGTCATTGTCTCTTTAGAAGTTTTTGTTTAAAGAGACAGTCGAGTGGGGATGCAAGAAGGTAGTTTCAAGCGGCGAGATTTTCATCAGAATTAACAGCTTGCAGTTGCATTTGACAGGGTGGTTGGTTGTATCTATAAATAGAACATTTTTACTCTAATTTTGTGTTTGTGTGCGAATAGATTTTTTGAATTTATTTGCTAAGGATATGTTCTCATGAGTCATGGCACCAAAGAACTTGCAGTCATGAATACTTGTTCATGCAGATGTCACTCCGAGTAGCAACTCCTTCTTGCCTAAGGATATGAACTTCTAATTCAATGTCGATTGGTCTTCAGGTCAAACTAGATTCTTTTGATTGATTCAAATTTGAGAAGATGCTTTTATGAGACTGGTAGCAATGTAATGCAATCTTTTAACAGTCTCAAGTTGCTTCATTTTGGCCCTTGACTCGACTTCTTGCAACTGTAGTGTTACCTTCTGGTATTGAAAGCTTAAGATTTGAGGGGAATAGGTGCAGTTTCGTTTAAGATTTCCTCTTGATTTGGTTTGACGTGTAGCCTTGTGAATCTGATCAAGTATGTGCTTACATTTCAGGTGTTAAACATATATTTCATTTGGAACAAGAAGGGGGGAAAAAAAACTTGATGACCCCCTCTATTTGCAGTTTTATCTTACCTATGAGCAAAAGCACTTACTGTTTCTGGTGTTTCCACAATTGAAACTTCTTATTCTATATGTAAACATTATCCTGCTTCTTACCTGTAGTATTGATAGAATCAAAAGCAAGCTCACCTTTGCCGGATGACTGGATCCCTATAATCAGTTCATAATTTGATGTTTAGCTACGTCAATCAGATTTGATGCGAGAAAACCACTATAATATTTCAGAAAATAACACACGTTTTCTCAATTGAAACTGGGGCTTCTTAAAATAATGGATAGGTGCGAGTGGAAAATTTGTAGATTGTTGATTGGGGCTGATCTGTGCAGAGTTAGTGCCTTATTAGTTATTACAGAGATTCTGACATTATTACTGCTTGCTGTTCCCTTCACAATCTTGTTAGTGGAGAGATGTGAATTGGACTTGATTGAAGCTCTCTTACAATATTTTAATGTAATGCAACAAAACAAACCCAAGAGAATAATCTAGGAGGCTCTGTTGAAATTGTGGACACTTCAAATGAGTGGATGACTTTGAGAGTTGAGACGAAGTTCTTACTCTGATGTCCAATAGATGGAGAATAAGCATGGAGCAAGTTAGACACTGGAGTTGTATTTGTGTATTTTTCATTTATTTTTGACAATTGGGCATTAAAGCTGTTCTTGTCTCGCCAACTACTATTACTTGGTGTGTTGCTACCTTTCTCTTCTCATGGAAGTGTGATTATATATGGGATTCAAGTTTATAAAATGAATTTACTACCGACATATATGTTGGTCTTAGAAGTACAGATTTGGCTGTTTGGAGTTTTACCCCATAATGTGTGTGTCTCGGTTACAGACTTATATGAATTGTGGGATTCTCTTTTTCCTATTTGGAACACTGGTTCTAATCTTGAAATGCAAAGAAAAATGTGATGAAATGGATTAGAGCTTGTCTAAACAACTCAGAACAATGAGAACTAAATTGGGACATGTTGAAAGCATTTTGGGCATGGGTACCTACATGCATGCAAATTGTTTATCATTTTCAAATCAACCATAGTTTTGTATATGGTTCAAGCTTCAGTAAGCTTCAATAGCAAATTCTTTCCGCTCTCTTATTGTTGCTTCTTATTTTGATTAGCTTTCTTCTGTGAAGATATTACTATAAATTATTGTTGCTTCCTACAAGCTTCTTCAGCATAAGATGGTTCGAACTTTAAAACTCTGTGTTTCACCACTAGCAAAGCATGTTTGATTCGTATGAAATGTGTTTGTGTCTTGTGAGTGTGACTGGCGATGAGATGGGATAATTGTTTGTTTTTGGGTGAGATTACCTGACTCCACAGTGAACGCTTTGGTGGTTCTATAAGAAATGAAATGGATTAGATGTGAATTTAGGTGGTCTGGCTGTGTATTTAAATATAGGATCATATGATTTTAAAATCAAAGCAATTTAAAACTTGGGAAAATTTTCTGCTATTCTCAATTTTTTCCAAAGGTACTGGTACTCGTGTATGTTATTTTTTTTTCCCCAAAAGGTAAAATTAAATAATATATTTCAAAGTAGTGGATTTGTGGTCAAATAAAAGGTATTGATATCCTTTAAAGCATCATTAATACTCTTAATCATTTATTAGCAAAGGATTTTGATTTTCCTTAAAACTATTACGGGTACCCTAAAAAAAAAAAACTTCGAATTCATTGAATCAAATTGTTTCTTTTGTTTTAGTCAGAAAATTATATCTTATTTTGTAAGCATAATATTTTTTTTGGTAGAAATAAACATAAAATTTGAATTGACCTTAAAGTCCGCCCAATCATGATAGCATTACGGTCCATTTGGTCCAGTATTCGAACCTGGAACTTTGCATGCAAGTTGAGGTGCTCCCACGACCTAAAAAAGAAAACTGGTTTGTTACTGTCGTGCTGAATGGATGAATGCATCTACTTTAATCACATGAAGGTATTTCACCTTGATGTTAATAACTAGTTGGTAACTCGTGGTATGCACGGATCATACAAAATGAAATTACTTAATGATTCATGATCATATTTATTAAAAGTACTAACTACATAGTTAATATAAAGAATGGCTTGAGTATTCTAGAAAGTATATGGTTTTAACACAAACATTGATATTTCATGAACTACATACAATCTAGTCCAACAAACCCTTATCAACAAAGTTCAAAATATTATCCTATTTGGTACATACTTTTACTAAATAAAATTAATACTACAATTTAACTAAAACAGCACAAACACATAAATAGACTTGGTAGAAACAAATTTGTACGATACAGCAAAAAACTACAGGGCATTGGATTAATGATATTCCTTTAAGTAGTTAACTTATATTATCCTATCAAAATGACAAATATCACATCAAAGTTAGCTTCAAAAGAGTATGGGTTACATCAATGATGCATAATGAATTAGATCATGCATAATAACTTTGCTTAATGACACATCTTTATATTCCTTAACAATATGTACTATTAACAAACTACATGAATCCGAAATCCACACATATATAAAGCTACAACTATTCTAATCAGCTGTTCAAGATCAAGATCAGGGTTCTAATTAGCTAAATAATTTTCATTTATGAAAATATGGCTTTATATGATACTTATTTATTCTAGTATGTTATAATTATTTATTATTTCAATAATGTATAAATAAAAAAAACTATTTTAAATATTTTATATTTTCAATCATAATTATTTAAATTTAAGTTATTGGTGCTTACTTTTATATATTACATATTGCATATTATTTATTATTTATTTATATTTTATTAGTTAATAATTTATTATTTTATATTATATGTTATTTATTTAAAATATTTATTTGTTATAAAATATTTATTATTTTATTTTATTTATTGTTTATCAATTATTTTTATTTTTATAATTTTATTTTATTATGATTTATTTTATTTTAATAAAATATTTTAAAAAATAATCTTATACATTAAAAGATAATCAAACCTAATATGACATCTCTATGCTGTATTGAGGTATACAATATTTTAACATATAAGATTGTTATAACCTATAAGATTATATAATACGTTGTCTATATCAAATAACAGGTAAAGACATAATATATATAGTATTAACTTATATTATTATGCCTAATATATTATACTAAACACTCCATCAACAAATGAAGAAGCAAAAAAAGAAATTAGACCACGTAAGAAGAAAAAATACAAACAATTTTTGGTAATGAATGTACATGCAACACATAGTATGAATAGTAGAGATGTATAGGGAAACCCGCCACTAGGTGTGCTCCGAAAGCTTAGCGTGCTGGAGCAAACAATTGGTGTGGTTTCATGTATCATTCTTTGATGGAGGAGCTACGTGGGTAAGCTAGAATGAAGAACCCTAATAAATGAAACAAATGAAGCTCTTTCATTTTCATGTATGTTGTGCGCTTGAGTGGCTCAATTTTAAAGAGTGGAAATTAAAAAATCAAAATAACCATAGTGCAGGATTGAGTGAGTGAAGCAGCACAAGACCATCCACGTTGAAGATTCAATAGTTTTGGATTTTAGCAAGTGTAGCGTTCGGTGATTCAAGTGGTTCTTATGATTTTAAGAAGTTAAAAAAAGTGGTTTTAGGTAAAGGTTTTTTATGCTTCTTTTGTTAGAGAAGCCTCAAAACTTAATGAATAAGTTTCTCATGGTGCAAGTGATAATCAACACTGATTTTAATAACAATAACAATGGAGAATTGTGCTTAAGTTAGCAACTAAGGGTGTGTTTGGTTAGGGAATAAAGATGAGAATAAAAATTATTTAGATCAATTATATGTATTATTTTACACATGAAACTTATTTAGATAAATTTTACTCTCAATATTACTCTCTAATCAAATACACCCTAAAAGATAAAAACTACAATGCTTATAGGTGTCTAGAAATTTAATTTTAATTTGAATTTAGTCTCTAAAGTTGTTTTTATTTATTGAAACATTTTGTGAGTATTTCGATTCAATGTCATCGTATCTACATAATTTTTTTTTACAAAAATAACTAAATCCAAATAAATATTAGCATATTGATACCAAAATTCAAAATAACTACATTTTCAAGAACTTAAAATATTTTCAAATTTTATTTTTCCTGCTAAATTTTTTTTATTAGATTCGGTTCAAATATTTCTAAAATTGTTCTCTTTTTTTCCTTTTTACTCTCAATTGTTAAATTATCGATGTTAAATCCCAAAGAAGTTGAACAATCATACATTATATATATATATATATTCTTGTCGCTTAAATAAAACAAAGGGGTATACTACAAAGCCAATGCCAACGCTAGCGCCAAGTACGAGAGTGTTATAATCCAAAATTCGATGAATTTAAATACTCTAAAGTGATATATTATTTTTAGAAAGTAAATTTAGAAAAATTTATTTTTAAATCACTAAAATTAGAAATTTTCGCTCTATTGATTCAAGTCCCAACCCATGGATCAATCCACACTCCAGTAGTAAGTAGCGCTCGCAAAACCCACAAAACCCCTGTGGGCAGTGACTGATTAGAGAGAGTGAGCAGAATTACAAGACAACAATGGCGTCACTGACCCATAAGTCCCTGCTCTTCACCCGCGCCTTCAACCTCAACCTCTCTTCTTCTTCTTCTTCTCGACCCATTTCCCATGTTTCTCGCCTTCTTCTCCCACTTCCCTCCTTTCCTTCTTCCCATGCTGCCCCACACACTCTCAAGTCCACCTATACCCACTCCCTCCCTTCCTCTTCCATCATCGCCCAACTCCGCTTCCGCGATTCTCGCCTCTCTGCCCTCCCCGATGACGCTTCCGGCGGACCCCGTGGCCCTGGCGGCTCCAATTCCGGCGGCGGCGGGGGTGATGGAGCTTCCGGTGGAGGAGATAAGTGGTCCTTGTTATCATGGTAATCAAACATGTAAAGTATTTTTTTTTTTTCCTTAGCTTCAATTGAGTTCCCAGAGTTTAGAGACAGACTGGACTCTTGCTTAATGGGAATGTTGTTGTTTGTTTGAGGATGAAAATCAAGGGTCTAACATGTCTTAGTTTGGATTAGATTATTTTTTTAAGAGAAAAGTCATTTTTTTTTTGTATGGACAAATTACAATGACGGCCTTGGATTTAGTGGAATTCATCCTGTTTGTCTGGGTGACACTGTTCACTCTTGAATGCACTATGGAAGCTGCAATGTAGGGGAGGACGTTGTAGCGATTTTACAAACTCATGGGAATTTCACAGACTTGAACAAATTTTACAAATAAAGGAGAATTGGGTAGTGGAATTTGCCCATTTTTTGTATTTTCCCTTTTCTTTTTAAACAAAAACATTATTATAAACTGTTGTGAATATGAAATAAGTTAATGCAAATTGCAAATATTAACACTAAGGTGACTGAAAATTGGAATGAATTGTAGTGTGGCAAATTTGACTTGACTATATTATCATCGTTTGGTAGTGGCATTTTATTTTTCTTATGTTCACGATTTATGCTTGCAGGTAGTATGTATGGTCAATTGTTGATTTTATTTGAATTTAGATTTAGTAGCTGCATTGTCAATTGTTTCATGATCTTGAGCGGTAAAAGTGTAACATAAGAGGAAAAAAAAATTGTGAGGGATGGGAACTTGATGAAGTTGCTCTGATTGTGCCTTTTTCTGTATGGAGATAGACAGCTGCACTAAAGAAACTTAGAAGGTGGAATGTTTCATGTAAACTGGGGTCTATATGAAAGCACCGTGAGGGTGAAACTCACAAAGAAAGAAAAATGGACAAATGGCTGAATATTAAAGAGCACTGCCACAGACAAATGTTTAAAAGACTCAAAAGGGGTCCTCTTTCAAGTCGGTTCCTTTTTTTTAAAAAAAAATCTGAATCTATTCTGGATTGGGCATAGTTGTCAAAACTATGACATGTCTATCATTTGTAGCATACAGAGTACAGACACCTTCGCAGCTGTTGAATAAGAAGAAGAAGATGGTTCAGAAAACAGCCACCTCATCCTCAGTTTTTTTTTTTTTTTTTTTTTTTTAAATTTTACTTTTTGTGTTGGGGTGGGTGCCTTGTGGTATACAGATCTAATAATTGGTGTTTTTAGTCTCTGCTTTATAGGCTATTGCAATGGCTCTAACCTGCTTTTAGAAATCTAACATGACTTTACTGCAGGTACTTGGCTCTTCTTGAAAAATACCCTGTTGCAGTAAAAGCTCTAACATCTGCAATTTTGACATTAATTGGAGATTTGATTTGCCAGGTATTGCTATAGGTTTTTACCTGTTTGTCAAACCGTGTGCATTTGGTTAGACCTTTGTGAATGTGTTGAAATGCATACGATACACACAGGTAAATTCACGAAGGATTGAATTGAATAAAGTTTTACAGGAATTTTAAGCACATGATTGGGCTAATTCATGCTGCTAATTGAAAATGGTGGCTTAGAGCATTAGAAGTAAAAAGCAAAAGAGATACTTACTCTTATGTAGATGGGTTTGGATCAACTTATGGTGCTGCCAATAATTTTAACTGCTTCATGTCAGGGCAGATGTAGACATGGTGAAATTTGGAGTTTAAGTAGCAGAATGTTAAATAACTAATCTGATTAGTCTTGGTTGTGCATTACTTGAAGTGTTTTGATTTTGCTAGCAGTCTTGCAATTAAATTAGCAACCGTGTTTAGACCTTGCAAGCCCAGTTGTCCAGGCAAGTCAAATATAAATCAGTAGACAGAGGTGACAGACCACTGAATTACTGTCGAACAGGCTGATATCCCTAAGATGATAGATACTTTTTGTGAAAAAAATTTGCATGAGAAAGTTATTGATAATCCAGTGTCCATGTTGGTTGCTGAATTATTTCAATTCTGTACCATTACTCTGTAATAATTCCTCTGTGTGACAGCATCATTTTTACTTTCTTTTCATTGATTCATGCTATACCTGGAGTTTTGATTTCAACCGGAGCTGGGTTTTACTAGACACCCAACTTTATGTCTATGCCTTGTGTATATTCCATTAACCCTGCAATTTTATTTTGGTTTCTTTCTGAATTTCATGTGCATGCTTGCATGACACTTTGGTCAATCCTTGTTCCTTTTGGTATCAAGGTTGACAACTTTGACATGGCATAGCATTTGAACTTGATTTCAAATGGATACTTTTTTAATCCAATTATTAATTTACTTTTTAAAATATTGCATAGTGTTGCATTCTTTAAAATATATTCAATTTTTGAATTTAAACCTTTACTTTCTGCAGGTTGTGATAGACCAAGTGCAGTCACTGGACTTCAAGAGGACATTCATCTTTACTCTGCTTGGTTTTGTGTTAGTGGGTCCAACATTGCATTTCTGGTAATTCCCTAGAACCTGTGTCATTATGCCTGAAAGTTAACTCTCTTCTTATAGTCTATTTTCTCTGATAATGCTTTAACTAATGGAAGATAAAAAATGCGCATTCATGTTGCCAATGAGCTGTAAGTCAAGCGGCACCTCTCCGAATTCTTGTGTCTTGGGGATTGTTGGCTTTGGGCCAAGGATTCGATCCCAACTTACTCATCCCTTTTCCATTTGCCCACTACCTCTACTAGGAGCTCCATAGAAACAAATATAACAATTACGAGAGTAACAGTAACAAGCACATTCATGTTTTCAGCTATGTTCTTGTCTAGTATGCAGTTCTTTTGTGTCAATAAAACTTCAAACATTGATTTTTTCTCCAATGCTTATTGTTAAGCGGATCCTATGAAGATTGATTGCTGAGATTC
This sequence comes from Dalbergia cultrata, assembly GCA_031216105.1. Taxonomy (NCBI): domain Eukaryota; kingdom Viridiplantae; phylum Streptophyta; class Magnoliopsida; order Fabales; family Fabaceae; genus Dalbergia; species Dalbergia cultrata. The sequence continues at coordinate 17,946,245 of CM062353.1, read as the reverse complement.
TTAGTGTCAATATTAGGAGATTATCCACATATATTAGCATGGTCACTAGAGTATGGATCAAGACAATAGTAAATAATCCATTATCTTTCCTGAAATTTGCGACTTAGGTACTTGTATCTGAGTAAATTGGTTACACTACCTGGAGCATCAGGTGCAATTTTGCGGCTTGTACTTGATCAGGTAGGATATTCCATTGCATCCCCCCAACAGAAACCTGCTATCTATTGTGACTTTGAATAAATCATTATTCTGTTTGGTATTTTGATTTTGAATGTGATGAAATATGATTGCAGTTCTTATTTTCTCCCATATTCATTGGGTTTTTCTTAGCTACATTGGTTTCACTAGAGGGAAGGCCATCACAAGTTGTACCCAAGCTTAAACAGGTGGTGTTAACAGTTTTAACTTGTATCTTCTTGCAAAAATGTGTATACAAAGAGTGGATTTCTGTTTTGTTAAAGTGTATACTCATCCCCAAGTTTCATTCTGTAGGAATGGTTTTCTTCTGTTGTGGCAAACTGGCAATTATGGATACCTTTTCAGTTTATCAACTTTAGATTTGTTCCCCAACAATTCCAGGTTAGACTGACAGACCGGACTATATATGCAAATTAGGATTTTGGCAATATTTTCATCACTCTGAAACCTGCTGGATTTGCAATATAGAAAATGACTGCTAGTTTTCTTTATACGATTTCATTTAAGTGCATAATATTTCTATGCTTTTTTTATTGCATCCAATGGAATTTCAAAATTTTTGAAAGAGGAATTTGCTAGTGACCTGTTTAGTATATATGAAGTAGAAACACACACACACAAGGGGCACACTACCTTGTTATCCTTTTATTAGTTAAAACAATAGTAGAAACTAGTATGTAAGGAAGACACTTTTGTTTACATTTCTTTCGCCGTTTTGCACAGTGGTTGGATACTTGGGATGCATCTGATTGGCCCCTTGTTTTTAAAGCATTCACACTTGATATTGGGATGCCATTTGTCATTTTCTAAGAAGATAGATGTGGTGTTACTAGGCAGTTCTTTGTTTCATTCACATTCACACATTTGCTTTGAGTGGACTGAATTAAGGAGATTGTGGCTGAATTACTTGATGATTTCATTCAACATTGTTAGAAAAAAGAAAGAATCTAATAATATTTCTAAAATATCATGGAATATAAGCCAAAGGCATATGTGTAATAAATGCATGAGGTATTCTCTAAATCTTAACTATTGCTTCTCGTTGCAAGACTATAATAATTGACCTAAGCTATTTCACATGCCACTATCTTAGATACACGAACTTGATTATGATTGTTAGTTCTCATATTCCAACACTTCCCTTCGAGTTGATACATATATTGTATACATCGAGCTTCTTAGAAGTATAATTGACCTGAGGGCCTTGGTGAAAACATTGGCCAACTGTCATTTGAAGCTAAAAGCATTATTTTAAGCAGTTTTTAGCTTTTGAGTGGATGCTTGTATGAATAGCTTCTATGAATTTTTTTTTTTTTTTTTTTTTTTTGTAGTTTTGAAAAATATCACTTTCCTGTTTAAAAAATTAGAAACAAATAAGGACTAGGTCGAAAATTTGATACCGACTTTTGAAAAGTAGGGAGACTAAGTGCCTGTTTGGTTTGCAATTTTGGAGCTCCAAAAGTACTTTAAAAAAAATGAGAATGAGGCTCTGCAGTAACTAATGTGTTTGGTAAATTTTTCATTCTGCGAAAAGTACTTTTCAAGCAATTGAAAGTACTTTGAGAGAAGTATTGCTAAAGATACTTTTCATTCTAAGAAAAGTATTTTTGAGATAAAATCATACTATTACTCTCACATTAATAACAAAAAGTAATTTTACGTTATCCTATCCAAACAAAAATCATTTTCTTAAACTTACTTTTGATATACTCAAACCAAACACAAATTAATTTATTTAAAAGTAATTCTTTTCAACTTAATTTTTTCAAAAGTAATTCTACTAGAAGATAAACCAAATGGATCCTAAAATGTGGCTAAATTACTGGATGATTTCAACAACTTAGCCTTGTCCAGTAAGTGGGGTTGGTTACGTGGATCAAGCGATGCCATAGTTGAATGTGTGTGCATGCATGTATGAATGTGTTTGTGCACATGCTGTGGCGTTGTCTACATCTGAATGACTACTCCTATTTACAAGACTATTGGCCCATTTTGCGAAACCACTTAATTAAGTCCTTCTGTTAAAAGGGCTTATTACGTGTATAAGAAGTAACTTATAAAAAAGTTATTTCGTTTTTGGAAGCACAATAATATAAGTGCTTATTTTAGTTTATAGTGCTTGCTCTTAGAAAGTTGTGCAAGAGACTTCTCTTAGAAGTTAAATATTTTAACTTCCCAATAAGCACTAAGAATAACTTCGCGGGGAGTCATGAGGTATACAACAATTCAATCCAAACATACCAAATGACTTTTTAACTACTGGAAAGTTAAAATAAGTTATAAGTGGTGGTATCCAAATACACACTATAATAATTGACTTAAGCTACTTCCTATGCCATTATTCTTAGATAGATGGACCTACTTAATTATGAATTTATGCTTGATAGATCCAATATTCCAACAGAATTATTCTTGAAATGGATTCATTAAGTTCTTATGTGCCCGAGACAGAGTTATCAGAGGTTTTTCTGATACTTACGGAAGGATATTTCCCCTTTGCCAATTCATGTTTTCTTTGTTGACAATATACAATGACTGTAGCATCTATAATTTTTATCAATTTACTTAGATCTGCTTCTCCATTTTCTAGTGTTATTGCTGAGTTTAAAAATATATGGAAATAATTTCAGGTCCTTGCTGCTAATGTTATTGCTTTGGTGTGGAATGTCATTCTCTCATTTAAGGCTCACAAAGAGGTTCTTCCAAAATAGGTGAGTTTTATATTTGATGAATGCAGAAGACCTAATTTTAACTAGCTTCATTACTTTAGGAATCAAAATATGCATGGGCATGAGGCACAAGGCAAAACTGAAAAGAATAAAAATAAAAAGGATTTTTCCTATGATTGAAGTGGTTAAATTTTTCTGGTGAAAAAGGACTGTGTTGTTATTGTTGTATTCTTCCAGCCGCAGCCCATTGGCAAGCTCTTTCTTACAATTTTTTGTTCATAGGTGCAATAAAATGCATATTTGTACGCACACATCTTACGGGGACGACTAGCATTTGAAGGCAATTTTTGAGAGGGTCTTTTAGTTGTGGCGGTGTCTGATGAGTTTGTCTCTCAGCCATACTTGTGAGGGTACCTTAGTCAAAGACCATATACAGGAGGGATTTGGTGATACCGGTGTACCCTAGTCAAAGACTACACACACACACACACACACACAGGGGGCGACTCCAGTAAAAGGACTGATTTATTATAAAAGTGAGAGGAATAAATTTGGTTCTTATTACTATAAATGGATAATCAGGATTAAAAGTTAATTAATGGTACAAATCTAGTTCTTATTACCATAAATGGATAATCAGGATTGAAAGTTAATTGATAGTAATTAATAATTATATGATCATTTAAAAATATCACTTGATTTTATATTTTAATCTTGACCATTCATATAAAATCTAACTATCCCTTTCACACGAGTCATTCCTTATATATATATATATATAGAGGAGGGATCCATTGATTTAGATATATATAACAAATGTATTGAACGATTTTTTATTAATGTAAAATTTTATCAAGATGATCTATAAGACCATAGCATATAAACTTTTAATCCAATGGTGGCTTTTGTAAAATATTTCTTCAATAAAAATGTTATTGAATTTGAATATGTTAAGATATATACTAAGTCTTACACCGGTGTCAACAGATCTTTCCTCCTATATATATATATATATATATATATATTATATGAAACTCATGGGAACTTCTTAACCATTAACTACTTTATTAAATAGCAGTGAAGGGAAGAAACCGTAAGTTACTCGTGTTCCTGAAAAATATAAGAGTTCATCAACTTGATGGCAAAGAAATAATTTGGTCTTTCGTTAAACTACCTCCCGCCTGGTGGCTCTAATCTGCGAAGCCATACCAGAACCTAGTTTTAATTTGATGCCTAACAATATGCAAGACTGAATAGTTGCCATGGAGCTTTCATTAGAAGCACCTACATACATGTTTGTGGTGCTGTTTTGAGATCTTAAAGTGACAGATATACAATCCTGTCTTTATAGTTTTCATCTTTTCATTTTGTAGCTTTGCTTAGGGTGCACAATGCTGCAGTAACTTTCATCATCGTTGAACTATATTTAATCATTTTATGTCCGTTTGATCACCTCAGAATCATTCAGACTATGAACTTGCTTGGAGGCTGCAGGAGCCGTATCCAAATAGATATGTTAAGGTAATTTATGTGAACATGAAAACTAGCAGTCTTATAAAGTTGCATGTAAAATTTTGTATGCGAGTTATTACTTTCATCAGTACAAGCCTTCTTTTGCTTCCTAACATTCCATCTCAGTCAGAGCACAAAGAACTATTTTTTAAAAAATATATATATAAGAAGACGGTTTTATAAGGATTTGATTCTTTTGAAAGATTGTGAAATTGCGTTTGCATCTCCATCTTCATGAACTACCAATAAAAGGGTGGCTTAGTCCATATGACTCTCAGCTAAGAGGATTTGGACAGGGCGAGATCTATGTGCATAGTCTTATCCTATAAGAAGAGAAACTATTTTTGGATTGAACACACTCGTAAGACACAAATTTTACCTTTGTGGTGGACGGAGGGTGCTTTTTATTTGAAGTAGTGTGGTGCTGACATAAGTGGGCTTTGGGTAAGGGACTTTTTTGTTCCACACCGGATCCTCATATAATTTAGGGGTGGCCATGGTCCCCCCTCCCACCAAATTTTTAAGTTTTATGTATAGACGTATGTATTTATATATATTTGCCACCCCTAAAATTTTTATACATTGTAAGGATTTATAAGATGATAAATTATTATTTTTGGAACACTTTAATAGATAAGTTTAATATCTCAATACTTCAATTTTATCATACACTTATTTTTTAATTGTTTTATTTCAATATAAATAAGAAAAGAAATCAAGAGATACATATTATTTTTCACATGTATATTATCTATTATTATCGTCCCTCTTAAAATTTAGGTCCAACTTCATCCTTGCATTCTGTCAGGGATCGGATCATCAACTAAATGCTTAAGACAGTAATTTTACTGTTACACTGAAGCTTGTCTTCAATTTTAATGATTATGATAACCAATAGCTAGAAAAATTAAATGGCTTTGAAACACTCAACAAATAACCTCAAAATGTGTGTGTGTGTTTCAAGAAAATTAATGTTCAATTGGATCAGGGATAATCCAGGTTCGATTTGTAAATGCGGTTGCCTGGGGAAAAAAGAAAAAAAAAGAAAAGCGCTTTTCTTTTGCTTAGAAGTTTCGCGTAAAAAAAAGTGACATATAATACGGCCCTATGTAGATAAAGACGTGAGGTATAGATAATGAGAAATTAATGGCACGGCTTTTTAAGAATACGCTTTTCTTTCCTTTGCTTTTTCACCTAAACATATCCATGGCCCAAAGTTTATAAAGATGATGATATTATACTTAAAGTTACGATGTGATTATCGTACTCATTTTGATATGAATGGAGGGAAAAAAAGTCTCTTGGGTTGGAGAATTTTTTTTTTCTTTCAGTTTAATTAGTCCTCTCAAGTTTTCTAATGCCTGCTTACTCAAGCTACTTAGGTTGACTGAGTCAGCTGAATGATTTGAATAATTATGCAAGAGTTTCAAATTATTTGTGTTAACAAATGACGATAAAACTTGATTCTAGTGTTCTGTAATTTTTATCACTGCAATATTATTCTGAAACTGGATATGTTAGTGGAACGGTTGTTCTCACTTTTGTATTATAAATTGAAATTAGAAAAAATCAACAATAGAACCGTTGTACAGATATTTAAATTTAAACTTTTAAAGTAATTAAGCGAAATAAAATGAGCAGAAAAACGAATTTCACTAAGTGCCAGAAGCGAAATGACGCTTCTGTTGTACCAGAAAAAAAAAACACACACACACACACACACACACAAAAACAAATGATGCACCTGTTGGGAAAAAATTCGGCGTCGTGTAAATGCGGCTTGCCAAATTTGAGGTTGTTACTTGATAGGTAACATGTCAGAACTCAGAAGACGCGAACCAAGGATACTGCCTACGACGAGGCAAAAGCACTTCTGCTCTATAGAGATTCCTTCTAACTGTCGCAGGCTAGCAGCTGCAGGTTTGAATGAAATTTTGAAACAGTAAAATTGTTGTGCATACTTATACTCCTGCTATTTTACATTTACATATATTTTTAATCATTTAATTATGATAAAATTCATTTTTACATTCCTACTACCTAATTTATCACACAGAGATATGTAAAATCACATGATGTGTGCTCTTTTTTATGTTATAGCTAGCTTCAGTATTAAAATGGAGATTGAAATTTGTTTTAACTCAATTTCAAGTTCCAAGAGGGAAACATTAGACTTTGGTCCAACATAAGCCTAAAATATTAGCTCATTGAAGGATTCGTCAAATTTTGTAAAGAGTACGTTTATTATATATACTCATCCAATGTAAGAATTAATATTCAAATCGGTACTGTTATAGTCAGTGATCAAGTGGTTAAAATTTATTAGATTTTGTTTGACCCAAAAAAATTTATTAGATTTTGATTTGAATTAATATCATTTTAGTCATTGACTTTACAATTGTAAACCATTTTAATATCTGACTTCTAAAATTAGTCAAATTAGTCTTTAACATTGTAAAATCTGAGTCATATTAATCATTCGATTCACTTTTATTTAACATATTATTAACTAAATTATAATATATAATGTTAAGTGATATCTTGTCATACCTTATATTATTTGAAGTAGAATTAAATTTAAAATTACTCATTTTGGTGTTTAAAATTATACAAAATGAGTAATCTAAATCTCCTTTTCAAGTCTTAAAATGACTCATTTTTTACAATTTTATACTAAAATAAGTTATTTTAAATTTCATTATATTTTAAATATCATGTAATATGTCAATTTATCGCTTAACATTTCACATCATTTAATTGACAAAATGTTAAATAAAAATGGAATGATAGACTAAGTTGACTCATGTTTTACAATGTTAGAAATTAATTTAACTTATTTTAAATTTAGAGACTAAAATAACTCACAAGTGTAAAGTAAGGAGTTAAAATGGATATTAACTCTTTTGATTTTAAATATTTTATTGTAAACTAAATAAAATTAGAGTTTAATTTTAATGCACTAATAATGTGAAAAAGTATTTGTATTATTATCCAATTAAATCTCTCGTTTTATATGGCTTTTCAAATAGTGGATAGAAAGTAATATATTTACTGATATGTCATTATATGAATGTATAAAACATTTTTACACTATCAATGTATTTCAATTAAATCCATAAAACTAAATGCGTAACCTTCTAAATTTTTAAGAAAATTGTAAGGGAAAAGCGGCTGATTACATTGGAAGTAGACTCTGTTCTTATATGAATTTACCCTTATAGTAGGGTTTGAATCCCAAATTGTAACTTTTGAGAAATATTCACTTAGTGGGTCTTTGTTCCAAAGTTTAAAATTATGTTATCAGGAATCACATTTCTGGAAATGATATTTCGAGAAATATTATTTTCAGGTATCTGTAAAAAATTATTTGTTTAGTAGTAAACATTCTTGAGATTATTTGTTAAGATTTCAGATAAATTTAAAATTTATTTTTTTTATAATCTATATTCCTGAGAATATATGTCATAATTTTTGAAATACCCTTAACATATTAACTTCTAGAAAATATATATATAAATTCATAAATATTATCCAATCAATGTAAAATTAAAAATTAACTTTTTTAAATTTTTTTTTCATGTCATCTAGATTGAATAATTAAATAAAATATTAAAAAATAACAATTATGTCAAATAAAAATTACACTTCCAACCAAAAAGAAAAAAATCATAGAGAGAAAAAAGCAAATAATTGAGGAATAATTTAGTAATTGTGCTTAATGATTGTGATTCCCAATTCATGGAAATTTTTGTCCCTACCCTTCAACTTATGAATAAAATTTCACTAAATCATAGGAAAAAAATTTTCCCTGGCATAATTAATATCCAAGAAAATTTTTGTAAAACTTGTAACAAACGTAAAAACATATCATTCTCAACTATCTATTTCCTAGAATAATTAAATATACTCGGAAATAAACACCTGGTTAATGACCATTTTTTCCTTTTTCTTTTTCCAAAGAATTTTTTCTTAAATGGTTGATTGCAATATAAGTGAACTGCAATCTAAGCTAATTTTATCTGAAAAATCCGAGTTCGAATCTTAGAATTGTCACTTTGAGAATCATGATCGCTTTACCAAACTGCCATCATAGTCCAAAATTTTGTAAAGAAATTAAATCCTTAGGAAAAAAATTGTAAAAGCTACTAATCGCATAGCTCGAATATGTTGTTGAGAAATTTTGTTGATAAGCGAATATGAGTTGAAGTATTGGGTGAGTAAGTAGTCAAAATTCCTCGAACTCGTAAAAATGCTTGCAATTTAATAATAAATAATGTCATTTATTTTTACCCTCAAATTTTATTAGTACTTATAACCGTTTATTGTTTTAATAAAACTTTAAAATATAATATTTAAATAAATCAAATATTTATTTAAATTGGTTTATATAAATAATTTTAAATTATTAAAACAAAATGACATCTCTATTATCAGATTAAAATTGCAATACTGAAGTAGATTAGTAATTATTCTAACTGACTCATTGAACCTCCTAATCTATCATATAATTGAGTTTTAACTTTGAATTTGTGTTGCCAGCTTTATTACGAAATGGTGAAGCAAGCATGAGGTCAGGGGAGAGAGGGAGAAGAGGGGCATATCTGTCAAACAAAATAAGAAATCAATAATCAATAAAGGAGACAAAAGATCTGTTCAAGAAAAACAGACAACTTTGACAATGACATTAAAACACGTCAACCATTGCAACCCTACGATGCTACAACTACTTTGGTCAACCTTCTCCACCCTTCCCTATGCCCACAGAATCTCTCTCTCTCTCTCTCTCTCTCCACCCCCCCCCCCTTTCCTCTCTCTCTCTCTCTTAGCTGCTCCTTATGAATTTACCTAGCTTTTCACTTCAATCTTGTGCCAACCATTTTTCTTTAGAATATTGTTAATTACCGTGTCAAGGATTAAAAGATTGTTCGTCATATGAGCCTTTGATTTTGCGTTTACAACATTAATTTTGGATAAAACTGATTTTTAAAGTACAGTTGTTTGTGTTTGATGATTTAATTTAAAGAATAATTTCAATAGAATTGATATTGTTTGGATAATAGTGATCAAAATCACGCGTATATTGGTAATTATTAAAAAGAAATACAAAACAAAAAGTAAGCGGTACAGATCAATGGTAAATAAATGAAATAATAAAAGGGTCAAATAGGTAACATCCCATTTTAGTATGTCGTCAACGTGGTAATTGAAAAGGAAAAGCAAGAAATAGTTACGTACTACTTCTTATGAAACCTTGAATTGGCATCAAAATCTATTCTTGGAGAGTCTCAACGTAAAACCAAACACTCAAGGCACAATGTTCAATGCTGCAAAATCGATTTTGAATGGCTTCAACATGAAACCAAACACGCTGTTAATTCATGTAGCATTACTTAATAATCTAATGGGGAACTCGATTTATGGCAATATATATGTAGAGTGTTTTGTGACTAGAGTGGCCAGAGACAATATTTATATTTATGAGCTCTATATTTCGAGCGAATCAATCACTACTTCCAGCAATATATGCCCTTTAAGTTCATAAAAAATATTATACATTTTATGAATATTTTTTACTCCCTCCATTTCACAGTAATCGTCAAAAATCAAATAATATACATATTAAGAAAAATAAAAAAATATTTTGGTATATATAAAAAATTATATGAGTAGATAAAATTGTTTTTATATGGTCATTATTATTTATCTTGATAACTGTATTGATTACTTAACTATCACATTTATAGTAAGGGTATAAGTGGAAAAAAAAACTAATATTACCTAGATATTATAAATGTATAGATATTTTGAAACATGAAAAAGCCAAAAATCAACAATTATTGTGGAATGGAAGGAGTGATTTTTTATACATTTAATATGTTAGAATTATTTTAAATCTTTTTTTTAATAAAAATTTGCTACTATTGGTTCCTTGGCCAATACTTATGCACTTATTTGCAGAACCCTATTTGGTATATATGCCATACATTACAGCTTTTGTTTTGATTCATTAAATTTTTTATTCTTCTTATTTTGTTCCATAAATGACAACGAGATTCAAGCTTATAATCTTGTACTACAAACTACATATATAGCTCACTATTATTTCACTCATTGATGTGCCTTTTAATCTTCTATTTCACTATTATTATTATTATTATTGTTGTTGTTGTTGTTATTCGAAGTGAATCTTTATTAATTCATTAGCAAAGTCCTATTAGATTTTATTTAGCTACTATTATATTGAAGGCATAGTTTTGTAATTTCACATTAAAATAAAAATTCATATCAAGTTTTTTATATTTGTTTTAACTAATTCTTAATCACATATTGACATTTTTATAAAATGAATAATTTTAACAGTTATATATATATTTGAGGGATAAGATATTAAGGGATAATGACAAAAATGGGAGTTGAACTCACGACCTTTCACATCTCATTGAAACAAGCAGAAATCTATCACATGAGTTCACTTGCCTATTTATATTTTTTCAATTTGATAATTATACATAATAGATATACATAACGTCACGTAAGTTCACACTAATGAAAAGTCTCAGATTTATATTCATGTTGTTAGATCACGTGATAACGCGTGTATTTATATTTGTGCTATCAAGCGAACAAAAGATAGACGCATTCATTGAAATTGAAATTTATACATTAAATCAATTCTGTTTGATTTCTGTTTGCTTCTTTCCTTTTTTTTTTTCAAAACAAAAAAAGTTTAGCTTCAGAAGTTCTAGAAGTATTCCATGCCAAAGGTTATTTGAATTCGATTTGTTTTGTAGCCTAAATGAAGAGCTAGATTAGATGAATGCCCTTTCATCACACGAAAAACACTTTACCCAGACAAACAAATATCTCACTTTATTTCATTGATAATGTATTTTACACGAGTTATTCCACTTCGACGACAAAAAATTCCATACTAATAAAAAGGCGAATTTATAAAAATCAAATCACAAATACTATGGAAGAATATTCAACCCTGAAAGAGAGACGAAGATGGAAAGGGGGGTTTGAGTTTGATTTATCTGTGGGCTGTTTGATGTGAGAAGGAAATCACAGGTACTTAAATTATTTTATTTTTTTACTCATCAATTATTTTTTATCATACTGAAAATAAATATTTAAAAATATTAAAATAATTGTTACATGTACATTATAAAATGTTGATTTATTTAGATATGATTATAGTTTATATTAACTATTTAATGTATTAAAATTTATCTTAGAATTGTATTATCCATATTTATAAGATATAAGATATTACATAAACTCATATTTCATCTATTATTAAATTAGAGTTAAAATCTCATTTAATAGTAAATGGGATATCTATTATTATGTGATTTGATGTGCATGGTTTGTATGATCCATCTTGCATGCAGCATCGCTGTTACTAATGAATGAAGCAGCACCGTCCGTTGACCCCATTGATTGATAGGGTATGATGATGATGATGAATGCAGTTGGACGGTGTCAGATGCAGCATCATACATGCAAATATGGCAGCTAAATGAAAGTGATGCATGTTCGTGTCTTGATCTGTGGGCGAGTCATGGTGTGAACGGGGTAGATTTTGTGGATGATGTGGTGCATGTGATTTGTGCAGGCAAAGTCGCATTTGGTCAAGCCCAAAAAAGGACAACGACAACACACTGTACCATCAAGTACAGCCCACCATCTTTGACTTCCACCAACAACAGAAGTTTTTGTTACTGTACTCTTAATTGCCAAGCGTTACTGCTAAATACACCTATCTTCTATTCTCTTCCCGGCTCAATAATGATGTTCTTTTTACACAAAAAAAAATCATATTTTATATATATATATATATATATATGTGTGTGTATATATATATGTCTGAAAATAAAAAATATTGTGCATAGTCTTATTTTTAATTATATAGAAATTAATTTAAATCAATTTTTATATATTAATCTAATCCGTTTTTGAGTGTCACGCAAATCAATTTAAGTCGATTTGCCTCCAGTATTGATTTAAATCTTCATGTCACGCGTCAGTGGATCCAAAAATTGATTTAAGTCGATTTGCAAATCGGCTTAAATAGATTTGTGTGACGTTTTAAATCAATTGAAATCGATTTGTAGAGTATGTCACTCTTGCTACCATATGTAAAAGGTCCTAAAAATCAAAAACACCCTTGATTTCCCTAGCTCCCACCAAGGTCTTTTTTTTTTTTGGGGGCGGAGGGGGACGATGAGGACTCGACACTTGCCTGAGAAGTCTCCACCATAGCCCGCTTTCGAGCCTATTGAGGAGAGGGATCCAATCATGTGCCAAGCTCAACCCAGCACCCAGAGACTCTGGCTGAGCTTGACCTACACCAGCGATGCCCTTTTCTTTACCTGAGGACTTTCTAATTGTTGTACCCTCCACTCCGGTAGTGTGCCACAAGAGAAGGGAGGGCTCAGATTAATTCTCTCCTCTAGATAGTCAATCATTATCTAGTCCTTCAAGGAGAAAGAGCCATATTCCACCCTTAGAGTTTAGCGTGACTTGTGCTCCCAATACAAATGAAACCTCTCCAATCCATACTTGTTTAAAAGGAAAGAGCACTCAGACTCCATCGATCTCAATTTAATAATCTTATCCTTAACCTCTTGAAATTAGAGGTCAGTAGTGTGAACAATTTCTTCCTAGGAACGCTGTTGAAGGACGGCTAGGTTCCTTTATCTACCCCCCAAAACTGAAAACAAATAAAGAATACTCCCATACTTGGCTCATAGCCGAGCACTTTGATCAGGGTCTCAAATGCTCGAATAAAAGCCTAGCTATTCGGATGCAGCTGGGTAAGAGCCACATTCACTCTATTCAAACATACCCTCCTCAAACCCAGTAATGGGCACCCTTATATCCAACTTCTCAAAATAAAAAATCAATATATATATATTGATAAAATCACTATCCCTTTCCCTTAACCTATAGTCGCAAATCTTATCCTCAAATCTGTAGGGAAAGCTCTCAATCTTTTTCTCTCCACAAGACAAGACAAAATAACAGTCCCTAAACCTATGAACCATTTCCTCATAAAAGATTAAAAAAAAAAAAAAAACAAAGGTCATCTCCTTGACATTGGTGCTAACCTAACTATACAGATCATACCCCACCTCATCCACCACAACTTTCCCATTTCCTGAGGTAGATGCACCATTTCCCTTTGTCATTGATAAAACTATGAACTATAGCAGAAATAGGGGCTTAGGAAGAGGAGACACACAAAAAAGAAGAAAATCCAAGCGGAAATAGAGTCACCTATCCTGGGGTTCAGACGAAAATAAACAAATCAAATGACTATGGGAGATGAGAAGAATTAAACTCACCAATTCAAAATTAAAGAAATCGAGTGTGAAGACTGGAATCAAAGCTTAAATGAGCACTAGCAAAAAGAGACACAAGTAAATAAAGTTGAAAATGAAAAATTGAATTTTGTGTTTCCCTTTCTCTTTCTCTTTTAATGAGCCTGAGCTCATCCAACACCAGGAATTACTTCCTTCCACTCAAAAATGTATCTAAGACATCCATTTCATCCAACGACAAGGGTTAGTCATTTTAATCTAATAGCTCACATGCAACCCCACGATCTTTATTTAATGAGGCGTGATTGCTCACTATTCAAAATGTTACACATGTCGTCACACGTTTCCCCCATAACCATAACTACAGGAACTGAAAAGGCATACCAAGTTGAGCATAATAGGTCGATTCATTTTAGCTCTTCATGCAATCCTCAGCTCACACACCTTGATGATGACACCTGGGCACTAGCTACTCTACCTACACCTAAGCTTGGAGGCTATGTACTGGGTTAGAAATATAGGTCTCAACCTAGTCACAAAGAACTTGGACACGGGACTCCATAGATTGTTTACATAGCCTGAAAATCCCCTAGAGATTCTCCCCTGATTTAGTTAAGGATATCTTCTAATGGACGTCAAGGATACCTGTAGTCTTACCTCTACTTTTATGTAAGAACATACTCCAATTGCTTAACCTTGGCCTTAATGGAGGCAAAATATAATTTGATTCCAAAATTGATGTGCATATTCAAAGAGACCCATTCGATTCATGAAAAATGCATCCATATATAGAAGCAAAAAGCCATATGAAACTATTAACTGATCTTGCACTTCTCAATCTAGAAATTCTTGCGCCTTTATGCCTACCTCTCGGTTCTAATCTAACTTATACTTATTATTAGAACTTTACCCTTGTTGAGATGATCTTGAGGCTAATATTTGGTTGATGCCCAAGCTTGTTATTTTCTAAGGTTTAATAAGATTTTTTTTTGCATGAATTAAGTAGAGGTAGCAGCAGAAGGTGAGGGTGCACATGAAGTCTCCATAGATCATTTGAGCTCTGATACTATTAATTTTAAAGATCAAGAAAGGGTATTACCTTCCATTGAAGAATAATCACCCCCTTACTTTTATCTATTATATATGTTAGTCATAATTATTTTCTCACTTTTGCCTAGTTACCTCACTGTATATATAAGTGTTGCTATAATGTATTTCAGAATCTTGTTGATGTCGAAGATGTTCTTGATGTATGGGGTTTTCACAAAATAAAGAGAAGAACTTGGAGCAAAAAGATAAAAACCATGATTGCAAAGTTCTTTTGTCGAAGTGGTGGATGATGTAACATGTTGAGAATAGATTGACCTTGACATCCACTATTAATAGGTTCCTCAGAGAATACAAGAATTAGCATGAGCTTAGAAAATAATGATGATGATAAGTGAAGGTGCGAGGGGTTTTTGGTCGAATGTCGAGCACACGTGGATGAAATTGTCAGAAACGTGGCTAGATTTTTGAAGATGAGGCGTTAGATGTTAAAACTAAGAACATGGGCAAGAATGTGGATAGTTATTGAGCAAGTTTAGGAGTGCTTATTGTCAACATGTGTAACAGGCTAGACTGCCTTATGGATTGATGACTGTCCCTACAAGCCAATACGGGGTCTTTTTAGCATGCTTTGTCCCCACTCACATGCTTCTTAGGAAAACTTCCCAGGAGGTAATCCATCCCAAAATTGCTCCAAGTCAAGTACGCTTAACCATAGAGTTCTTTAGTGATGGGCTACCGAAAAGAAGATGAATTTTGTAAGTATACGTAATACAAATTAATTCATATAAGTCATCCTCAATTGTATAGTCCCACACCTATACAGTCTTAGGATCCCTCTCATTCTAGTGTGTAATCGGTTCATTCATGTGCCCCTCCAATTAAAAGGCCTTGTAAAGAGCCTCTTCTTGTCCGTGCTTTCTTTGCACCGACAATCACTCCTCGCCCTCGTTACTGGGCGTTACATGCCCACCAACTTCCTCTTGGTTCATCTACGAACCACTCCATATAGGGAGAGGTGCTTCTCTGATACCATTTGTAACAATCTAGGCTGCCTTACGGATTGACGATTGTCCCCACAAACCAACACAGAGTCTTTTTAGCGTGCTTTGTTCCCACTCACATGCTCCTAGGAAAACTTCTCAGGAGGACACCCATTCCAAAATTGCTCCAAGTCAAGCACGTTTAATCATGGAGTTCTTTACGCTTAACCAACACCTAAGTTAACTATCAGTTTGTTAACTTTACCAACTTTTATTATGTAAGCTTGAGATTTCAATGAATGAGAAGTTCATCGTCATCACTCATTCTTTCTTCCTCTTCGATCACCTTCTCTGTTTTAGCTTTCTTGATGTTTGGATGGTGAAGTTTCACTAAGGAAGTGGGGACTACAGACAAATCTGAGTGAAGAGAGTGAGAAGAAAATGGATTTGATTTTTGTAACCGAATGGGATCAATTTGATACTGGATAAGGCCATATATATATAAATAATGAGCTCGAGAACATGCGCTTAATTATAAAGGATGCTAACTGATTTGTTAGTTGACATATGATAACCACATAACTACCATCTAATTGCTTGTGTTTATCCCTATTAACAAGCAACGCAAATTTTCTATTTTTCATTTTTTATGTTTTTAAGGTGTCTAAAAACATGAGTAGTAGGGAAGACTTCATTATAACGATTAAATTAAAGAATTCATAACTACAAGCAGGCCCATATCCACCAATTAAAAGGTGGGGCACATGCCCACAAAAGCTTGGAAGTTTTTTTAGTAATTATATGGTATGTATATTTTTGTGCTTACTGTTTTATTAATTTAATCCTATATTGCCTTTAATAAGATAAAATAATAAAATATAACATACCTCATTTCTTGTTATGCTGATGTATTATCCTTAGCCTCCATTAGTAATTTTTTTTTAATTTGCCACTAATTATATGGAGTGAAAAAGAGTATTTTGAAACAAATGATAAATACCAAAATAAGAAGTAATTATAATTTTGTTCATTTTGAGTGATGCTAATGAGTACAAAAGAGGTTGGCACAAAAGTTGAAGAATGGAGATAGTCCAAAGGTGGCGATGGCGATTCGGGAATGGCAACGATCCAACAACATGATAGGTGTTTGGTGATGTTAAAGCAGTGGAAGTGGTATTGATTTGAAAGTGGTGGCAAGCAGTGGTCTCACTGTGATGATAGTGGTTCGGCAATGGTAACTATTGTCGATTGACAATGGTAATGGTTTATGGTTTATGGTAATTTGGTCTTTTTAATTTTCAAGATTTTTTTTCCTGTGGAAATCCAATATTTACTTAGGATGATGGGAATGAAATCGAGTCATTTTTAATTCTAGAAATACAATTTATCTTGAATTTTTTCCCGTTTGTTTTGTTTGTTTTCAATAAATTAAGAACTTATGAAAATGATTTTCCATGAACTTCAAATCAGAAAATTACTCCTAACCACAGAGATAACCCATGAAGGAATTTCACACCAATATAACAAAATTTTTGCTACAAATCAGGGACTGATGCAATTCTAATTAGTAACCAACACCCATTCACTGATAAAAATAACAAAGCTCTCATATTCATATATAGAACCCTAAACCCCTTGAACCCAAAACCCATGGAACCCAGCGGCGATCTTGGCTCCTTTCTTGGTGCCTTTCCTAGCGGCAGTTGCAGCTCCTTTCCTCACGGTGGTTACAGTGGCATTCTAGGTGGAACAATGTGATCTCACGATATGTGCAGACAGTGCGTCGCATACAGTGAAGAAGAGGAGGATAGGGCCAAGGGGAGGTGAAACACGATGAAGAAGAAGATCAAAGAGGTGAAAAAATGGATGGAGGGAAAAGCTCCTTGGTGAGAACAAGAGCACACAATAGACATGAGGTAGCAAGGAGGCGCTTCCAATCGAGGTTGATTGGGTTTCATGAGAGAGATGTGTTTTAAAGTTGATTATTATTACATCTATGCCACCGTGTTTTCACAATTTTCCCTTTTCATTCTCAAAATTTTCAGAGGAAAGAGTGAAAACTAGATTTTGTAGTTTTCAGTTTTTTCACCCTTTTTTAAAAAAAAATTTAGAAAAGTTTTCTAAAATTCCAAAGCAAGCGCGTTTTGACTGTTGTTTTCATTTTTCAATGAAAATAAAAACTGAGAACACCCAAAACAAACAACCCTTTACATTATTGAGAATATTAAAATATTCTCGCATAACGCCCGTAGGTCCTTTTAATTTTAATCTCTCTTATTTTCACTTAGCTTTTGGCCTTTTTTCCCCTAAGGTTTTAGTTTTAGTCCTTATGATCCTAAATATCGGCCTTCATATAGGCATTTGGAACTACAAGTTTTAAAATATTGACACTGATGAGTCCGATTAGACCAATCTAAAATTTAACTGTATGAAAAAACAATATTAAATTTTTCAAAACCAGAAATCAGGTCAATTAACATTAAGACTGGCCGAATTATTTAATCGGGTTATATGTTGAGCTTTTTTACTATACATAAGCTTCCTTTATTTTGCATCTTAATTGTTTCCATTCTTTTCTGACGGTCATGTTTGATGCTGTCATCCGTTGTCAATATTACAATTTAAACATGAGTATGATTACAAATAGGACCCAAAATTGCCATGCTATGTAGTCACGAAGTAGCTTAGGCCAAATTATCAATTATTATATAACATAGGAGTAGAATTTTCGCATTTATTTGTTATCTTTTCCGCCTAACTCTATGCTTATAATAAGCCCTAATCATCGATTGATTTGGATCTGAAAAAATTGGCATGATTGATGCAAAGAAATTGGGAGAGAGCAGAAAAGAAAGGAATAACGTATGAAGGGGTGCATCCTAGCTACCTTCACTTCATACGTGACAAGTGACAACTTCTATCGCTTTCTAATCTTCTCTTCTCCTACGCCACATTGGACGAAAAACGATTTTTACATATTAAAGCGATAAAGTTGGCTAGCTGTGTGGGACACAAAAGCATCTGCATCTCCTTTTCCAAACGTAGCTTTCAAATGCTTACGTTATTGCATTCGTCACCGCTTTTCCTTCCATTGGGTCGTTGCTTCCTTCCCTCCTTCGCAATTATTATTCGTTTTTGAAGGGTTTTTGAAATTTGGTAACGCACGTACCACACCAAAAATGTTCCATGGATACTACGTGGAAGACTTTTTTTCAAAAAATTTTTTTGTTATTTTTTACCATAAATAATAACTAATTCCTTCAAAATAGAAAAATATTTCAAAAGAGTAAGTTTTAAATTTCCAAATTCTTTTCATACATACTATCAATGATGAACTTCTAACTACATGTTTAAATAATCAAAATTGATATTCACTATACTAGGACTCGTAATATGAATACTTTTTAAGTAACTCATTAAAAATAGTTGCTTATTTGGAAACAAGATTTGATTTTTTATATATATATTCAAATCTTTTTTTGTGTAACTGAATAATTAAGTAAAATCAACTGATTTTGGATGTAACCATGTAGTAAAATCAAGAAGGCTTGGGTGGAATGATAAGCAATTTGTATTCCCAAGAAAAGACAAAGGTTCAAATTTTAGAGAATGCAATTGTTGAAAGAGTTTCTTAGCCGTAACAGAAGGTAAAATTACCTTGAAGACAAAAAAAAAAAAAAAAAGAGTCATTACTGTATGGAAAAATGTCATGGAAAGTGAAAATATATTAAAACGTTCTTGAAAATACAGTGGTAAAAACATTATCAAAGTTCACAAAAATTCAAAGAAAATGATAGAATTAGTCTAAAGACCATTCATTCATTCATTCATCTAATAAACATTGGAAATAATATCATACCATTTTAACAAAAAATTTCAAAACAAAAAAAAATGTTCAGCACATGTCATGAATATAACAGTAAAGAAATTTTGAATTCACATAAATTTCAGAAATATTACTTTTTACTCGATTTGGAAGGAATTGTTTTTGTTAATTTAGGCCTGTGATTGTAGCTTGAGGAGGAAACTTCTCCGTCTGAGTTAAAATATTGGGCTATGACCTCATCGGAAAAATCAAGTTTTTGGTTAAGTTGAGGATTAAGGATACGTTTGTTTCGTATATTTAAAAATAATTATGAAATTTAAATTTTTGAATAATTTTTAAAAAATATATTTTTTAACTTCTGTGAAAGAAAAGCTAAATTTTTTTAAAATTATAATTATTCTTAACAAAATTATCTACATATACAAAGAGTTATATTTCAGATAAAAAAAATAATTTTTGTCTAAAAAAATCTCATACAAATGCCTCTAATTCGTCCTCCATGTTGGAAAGATTTTATTTTATTTTTGGAAGAGGTTCGGGAAAAGTGACGAAGTAAGAAGTTATCAAAGGCTAAAATGAGAAAAAAAATTATTTTTATAAAATGGAAGACCTGGCTTGCATCAATATTCAATCTTTTATCTGATTTGAGGAATTTATTTAAAGGGCAAAAAAATCTGCTCTACCATGTTCGTTCTTTCTTTTTCTTTTTTCGAAAAAAGCTACCTGCAATTAATAATCAATTTTTTCAAGTTTCTTCTAGACTAGATAGATATCCTATGTGAATGAAACGTATATTTTGTGCATTTTTATATCTTTAATGGACTAACACCTGGCATTCTGAAAATAATTATTTCTTTTTTCTAAGTTCTCGGCAATGTATTTTATTAGGAAATATTTTTTTAGAGACATCCCAAGACCTAAGTCAGCCTGTTCTCCCACCTAACACAATTAGATATTTGATTCTTATATTAATCCCTTTTGACTTGAGTAAAACCTGTATGCTTTGGATTAAGTTAATATCAAGTCAGTTGATGGGAGACTCAATATTATCTTTGTATAAAATTAAATCAAATAAAAAGCACGCTAGCATCTCAGACCTGGTCGTTGTTGGATTTTTATGCTAAGATTATAGAATTATAAAAGACCAACATGCACTAGGGCAAATGCTCTAGAACCTAATAATATAAGCTGAATCACCCGTTAATGGAGTGCTCACATGGTCACATGGTATGTGTTTGCTGAACCAAATCCAGAGTAGTCAAGCATAGAGAATTTCATTCCAAAACTGTGCAAGACTAAGGCTAGTCTAAGGTGGCTGGATGTCCAAGTTGTTCCACTTTAATTATATTCTATCAATTTCTTTTTTTAAATCGTCGTCCAATTTCATGCGAAGTAGAATAATACAAAAAAGAAGTATAAGGAAAAAATGAAACAGTCAAAGGTGAAACGAATTGGATAACTTCACTAGCAATAGTCTGGTTTGATTAATTAGTGGGACTCCGCGATGTCACTCACAAATGACCACAAACATGTATATATAAATTGGATTTATTTGGGGAGATTGATTCAGAAGCTTTGGTTTTTTTATAAAAACTGATATTGACTAGAGAATTCGGTGACTTGAAAGCTATGGAAAATGTTTTATAACAGAAACAGACATTGGTTGTCAAATATGCTAGTGTAATTATAGGCAAAAACCATCAAAAGCAGATCTTGCTCTACAGTGTCTCAGGCACTCTTTCAATGAAAGGGAAACATGTATGCATATACCATCCAAATTCTAAACTTGAACCAGCAAAAGCGCGCCCCAATGTCTTTTGCACCTTATGGGACCCCCCACGGTTTAATGCAGAGGAGGGAGAAACCATTCATAGAACAAAGATTTTAAGCTAGCTAGCCAGTAGAAGATTTTTAATTAAAGCCTAAAACTAAATCACAATGAAAACAAAAAACAAACTCAGCCACCTAAATTAAAATGGAAATCTTTTTCCTGCATTGTGCCCTCAATTATTTACAGACACATAAAAATATACATTATATATTTTATAGCATATAAATTTTTAAATCTTTTTTTATTCTTAGTAAATAATTAGAATACCATCTGACAATAGAACACTTCGATCCCCCGAATTGACCCAAATCCGAATATGGAGTTAAAAAGATATAAAAGTTGCTTTCACACTAGACAGATCCATGAAGCTTCCTCTGAGTGCCCAAGACCAGCTCCTATCCAATCCTTAAGACCAGTGACCAAATGCTTGGACAAGTAACAACGTTGACACGCTGCATATTCGAGTCAATCCCTTAAAATTCTTTTAAGTGCAGATTAATTCATGAAACTTCTATACGTTAGCTTAAGTTGAAATGGCCATAATCGGAACACAACACAAGGGAGAGAAACGGTAAGGCCATAAAGAAGGAACCACATTGCTAATACATAAACTTATATTTGCATTAATTAGGTTAATTATGCTAAACAAAGCTACCATTTTCACCATGCATATCTCCAATACACCCCTCATTAACAAAGGAACTATGTAACAGAAAAATACATAAAATAAACAAAAAAAAAAAGGAAATTAATACACCCATATCCATTCCCTGCCCCAAAATTTACAATCAGATCCTAGCTACGCCTCCATATCCTGAACCCACAAGAGGGGCAAATAAGGAAAAAAGAAAAAAATCAGGCAGAATCTGATGATCTCAACTCTCACATAACTTTCCATGACTCCAGAGTAGGAAAGCTGGAGAAGGCATCAAAATCTGCAGAACCAATAGAGGGAGAAGCATCCACCATACCAACGGGCTGGGAAAAAGGTAGTGGGCCGGGCCCAGAAAGCCCGGGCCCAGAAGCAGCCGAGTTTGGGCCCAAAACCTGCTGGTGATGGTCAAGCAAGAACGCCGACGTGTCAAGCGTCGGAAGCAGGCACCCCGGCGCCGCCGGCAACCTCCCACCTGCGGCGAATCCTCCGCCGCATCCCAGCCTCTGCGGCTCCGGCTTCAGAACCGGCGCCATTGCCACCTGAGCCGCCACGCCGCCGAACCTAACTCCGGTGACCTGCTGCACCATCTGCCGGAAGTTCGACGGGTCCGCCGTGATGAACGTCGTCTGCGACCGCTTCGACGCGCGCGACTTCCGCTTCGAGACCCTCCCCGTGGCCGCCGGAACCACCGGGCCTCCGCCGCGACGCCTCGGAGTCGAGTCCTGGTCGGAGCCGCCGGAGAGTCCGGAGACCGTCGGTGTTGCGGCGGCGGCGGAGGGGGAGGAGTCGGGCTTGAGAACGCCGGCGAAAGGAGAGATCAGGTCCTCCGGCGGCACCGCCGCGCCGGAGATGGACTTCTGAAGCACCTTGGTCAGGGTTTCGGCGTCGCGAGCTATGTAATCGGCGAACCAGGAGTCCAGTGAGGGAAGTGAGGGGCGAAAGGCCCAAGGCTCAATCAAATTCTCCGAAGAAGCCATTTCAGTATGTTAGATTTTGGAGTCAGAACAAATAAAAAGAAAAGAAAGAACAAAGAGATTGTTGTGTGAGTTGAAATGAAAAGGAGGCGAGGGAAGGAGGGAGTGGTTATTCAAAGGAAGGAGATTTTGTGTGTCATGATGATTGTGGGTGCGTTGTTGTTGAAGTAGTTGTTTTGTGACATGAATAAGGGGTTTTGTGTGTGTGGTGTGAGGCAGGCACTGAGATGTGAATGGGGTGATGTGAGAAAGTGAAATGGGAAGGGAATGGGGAGTGGGCGGAGTGGGGTGATAAATACTGAGAGGGAGGGGGGAGGAGGGGTATTTTGGAGAGGAGAGAGAAGAGGAGAGGAGAGAGAGAGAGAAGAGTGAGAAAGAAACCGCGTAGTTCGGGGAACGAGAAGACACGCGTCAGATTGTCCGTACAGGGGGGTTGTGAGCTAAGCTGATGGTGATGCTGAACTTGGCTGACTCCCACTGGCCCTCACCCTCACTAGTTTAACTTAACCCAACCACGGTTTATTCCTTATTTCTCCTTCCAAATTATAGTTCCTTTAATAACAAGATTTTTTTTTCCCGATTACCCACGTTGCTATTTCTTAAACCTTATTTTTATATATAGGCATGATTTATTTTAAAATATATATTGTATAATATTTTTATTTATAAAATTTTATAATTTTATTATATATAATAATTAAATTTTCATATATTATTTGAAAGTCAAGTTAACCACGTACATAGTCAAATTATTATCGAATTAAGTTTAGGTTTCAAAAATTGACCCAATCTAAAAATTAGATAGGGTTTTAGTTTTGTCCAACCCGACCCAGTTTGTCCTTTGTACACCTATACCTGAACCAATGACTAATTTCTTTTAGATGAAAGCTCTTTTAAAAGGATAAATATTTTTATTATAAGACTTTTTCTATACACACGTATAGGATTAACAAGAATTTAATTTTAAAAATATAAAAATTTTATATTCTCATTTAATTATACTTTTTTATGACTTTTAAGCAGTAAAAGTGAATGAAATTTGTTAATATAATATGATATAATTATCTAACTATATAAAATATTTTTAAACTATCAATATACTAAAATTTAATCCTCCTAACAAACTCCCAAATTTCTTTTATGCAAAAATAAATTTCTAAATTAGTCTCAAAAAATAAATCAAATTTCATTTTGATATAATGCCAATATAAAAAAGTAGGTTATTATTCACTAAAATTCTTTTATTTATATGATATTTTAAATAATAAATATAAAATTAAACATATTTATTTGTGCAATGATATCCTATTAAATGATATACAAAAAATTTATATTGTTAATATATCAAAATTAAATCTCGAAGAAATTTGTTTTATGTAAATTCTCAATTGATTCTTTTGATGGATTCTCATAATGATTATTGTGAATTAAAACTACGAGTTAAATTTTTCTTTTCTCAATTTAAAATATTTTTTATACTAAATACATATAATTCAAGTTATATATTTCAAATTCTCATAGATCACATATTGAATTTTAATTTTTTTTAAGATAAATTTGTTCAATTGAATATGTGTTGAGAACCAATTTAAGATTGAGTGGTGATACTATAGTTTTAGGTTTACAATGAATTTTATACATAATAATATATTAATCATTCAAAATATAATTTGAAGTTATAAATAAATAGATATTATAGAGTACATATTGATATTACTCGGTGTGTAGGATTTTTCATTACCTCGAGCATATAGTATCATTTTCTTTAAAATTTTACTCAATATATTTGAATAGGACATTTAATCCAGCATCCTTTAAGACAATGGGAGCCACTAGTGAGAGGTTTTGATAGTTTGTATCATGTTCAATTTGACTCCTCTAAAGAAATTATGATAATAAAGTATAAAAATGAATATTTAACCATTTTTATATGAATAATTTTTATTATATATGGATTTTACTGAATGATCTAAGGTCAATCCCATGACATTATACATTCAAACATCGTGAGTGTAAAAGTGAATATTTAACCATTTTTTATATGTGGGTGTGTGTGTGACCTCATCCCGTGAGATTTCGATTCAAAACTCGTGTATATATAGGGCCCAGCCTGCTAACCTGTGATAATGTGTCATTCAATTCTCTGTAATTCGTTGCTTTGCCTTTGACACTTAAGCACTAGCGTTATCTACTTAATCTTTTTTGTTTTTTTGGAATAAAACACCTATTTTATTTCATCTAAATTCTAAGTTAGATAAATTGATTTTTGTGAAAAATTTTAAATTGATTTCTGTAAAATTTTAAGTTAGATAAATTGATCAATATAAAATTAAATAATCATTCAAGTTAGTTTATCTGATAAGTTAGGTTAGAAAGATTAACTTATCTAATAATTTATTTTTATATGGATTAATTTGAGATTTTTTTTACAGAATAAATTTGTTCAATTATTTATTTTACATTGATCAATTTAAAAATTTTATTTTACAAGAACTAATTTATCTTACTAAAGGTACTAAATTGGAGGTTTTGCCTTTGCCTTCTTTGTTTTTTTTTGGCGATGTTATCTACTTAATTAATAAGACAAAGGAGAGTGTACTAATGTGGAATAAATTTTTTAAAGGCCTTCATTAACAGTGTTATAATTAACGTGCCAGTGATAAAGTAAAAACAGAAGATAAAATGAATGATTAACTGCTCATTGCTCTGCCTGTTTCAAAAGACTGTTTGAAAAACACACATTAAAAAGTAATAAATTAATTTTGTTAATGATACAAAATTGTATAAACAGATTAAATTGATTTTCGTCCCTTTCAGTAATACATTTAAACCACTTCCATTGGTATAATTGATTTAAGTTAAGGGTATTGTTAAAAAAGAGTTATGCTACTTTGATATTAAAAATGAACATGTGGGAAGCCACAATATAATAGTAAATTCCTGCATGTTATATATTAAACTTGACAAGTAAATTGAAGCAGAAAGAGAGCCATGGTCAAATGATAGATTCTTGCATGTCTCAATCATTTATTGAAAGTTACGAGTTCAACTCTCATCCTCATCTCTTGTCCACTAATATCTTAATTTAAAAAAATTAAAGTGAAAAGAGTAAATAAAAATTTGATTGTCTTTAATGCGCCATACTTAAGGTTTATCAGTGCACTTTGTAATTCAAATGCATAGATCATGATGTACATCATATACCAAAAGATTTGTGATGCACTGTACTAATTTTTTAATTTAATCAGATTTAAAAATACGACTAATTGTATTTTTAAAAGTGACTAGATTTTGTCTGCATGATATTTTAAAAGTTCCATTTAATCTAAGGATCACCTAGATAAATTTTAGTCACTTTTAAAATACATTTGGTTAAATTTTTAAATTTTATGAGTAATTGGATTTTATGTCTCTGCTACATTATTTTTTTTTAACAATTATTTATCAGATACTTTATAAAAAAATTTAACTATGGGATCACGTAGATGGAACTTTGGTTATTTTTAAAATATATTTATTTATATTTTTAAATCCCAACTAAAATAGAAATTATTACAGTGTACTATATATCTTTTGATGCATCATATCCTTCATGATCTGTATCCTTCGATTTCAACGTGCACGGCAAAATTTGACCTGGGATGCATGGTACCTTGAGATCCAATAGACTTTCTAGCATTTACTACGTAATTAAAAGTATTTAATAAGAACATTAAATGCTCTGTAATTAAGAACGCATCCTCCGAAAGAAGATACAATTTTTTTCCCCCAAAAATGCTGATGTTAGGGCACTAACTAGAGCCATCAAGATGAATCAAGTTTCATGAGTCATTCAATCGGCCCAAAGAATTAGATGAATTGAGCTAAAAAATTAAAGTAAAAAAATAAAAATTAGTCCAATTTAGCTCGGTTCAAATTGGCCTGACCAACCATAGGTCGAGCCGGCCTGATGACCCCGAACAATAGCTTTTTTTTTTCATAATAATCAACTATATATAAGCTATTATTACTCGATTTAGATTATTTGACCCCTTTTTCTACTTGAAAATGTTTAAACTAAAAATGAATATTGACAAAAAAAAATACTTTTTAATTCACTTTACTTTTGCATCAAGTTAAGATGACAAAATTTAATTACTAAAAAAAATGAAGTTTCATTCTCATTCTCACGTAAATTAAGAATAAGATCACTACTTACTGATAATTTATATTTTTATCCAAGTTTTTGGTTTTGATGCCCCCAAGGGTACCAATACCCTTTTGAATCCAAGGATTGTGATTTAATCATAAATATTTAAAATCTTAATTAATTTAATAAGTGGGACACGTGACAAACTTTCAATCACAAATTATCTAATAAAAAATACCAATGCTGATGAATTTTATAGGGTATTGGAAAAATACCCATGGGCCAACCTATAACTCGAATAGATTGGGTTGAACCAACATTTTTTGGCCTGAAAGTAACATATATTAACAATAATTGAGGCAATTCAAGTGTGATGGATGATTTATTGTAAGAATAAAAAATGTACATTTTTATTGTTAGATGTTGTATTAACAATTAAGATTAAAACATAAAATCACATGATTTTTCAAATGATTATATGACCATTAATTAAATTTTAATCTTGAGCATCCATTTATGGTTATATGGCTAAGATTGTTCTTCTCACTTTCATAATAAACCATTTATCTCACTTGAATCTAGCCATATTTAATAATGGCAAATAGATATTTTAATTAATATTTGAAATGTCTTAAGTGATAAATAATTATGGAAAAACTTTAAACAAGTTATTTATATTAATTTGATCCAATTTTTAAATTAAATAATGTGTAAATAATTTTTAGAAGAAAAAAAATATACTTCTAAGTTTTGATGTGATTTGAAACATTTGATAATCGGATAAAATTATCCAACCATAAACCCTCTCACTTAATTTTGTCAAATCTTGAACCCTAAACTACCAATGCTAGCTTCCAAATTGCAACTGCTGAAAATCCGATCGAGGACACAATCCGTAGGAAGGATGCTCTGCCTGACATAGATTGAATCATAGATCAAACGCAAGCTAATGATAAAAGAATGTTGTTCTTTCTTTCTTGTGGTGTTGGTGGTGTTTAGGGGGGGCTCAGCTCTTAAGGCGACGTGACAGAGAAAATAAGTGTCATTATTTGATTTGAGATTAGATAAAATGAACACTGATAACATGGTAGAAATTTTATGCTTTAAAAATGATACATATTGAAAAGGGGATGCACTAAATCATTTAATATTTCACATTTCATCTTTCGTAACGTTATTTCAAACTTAGAAAAAAATTGGACCGAATAGACTGGTTCAATCAAGTAAAGAGGAAATAAGCATAAGAAGATATGAGATATGGGTATATAGTTGTGTTAAAAGGGAAAAATCCTAGGCTAAATAACTCAAGTACCAACCTCAATCAAATTATATTAGAAAAAACTCGAACTACAAGCTAATAACATAGGATGCATATAACTCAATCTATCTCTCAAGGATGTTAATTCTATTTAATCAAAGATGTAGGGGATTTTATGATGAAGTAGGACATTAATAGTATGCAGAAAATAAGAAATTAATCTCAAATAAAAACACTATTTCAAGAATTAAGGGAAAACAATTGTTACTATATCATTGAATTTAAAGCATAAGCTAACACAACCAGATCTATGACTAAATCCGAATTCAAGTGAGGCATCAACTAAATCAAGAAACATTCATGAATTCAATCAACAAAAAATCAATTTGGTTTAGAAACCCTTAAAACCTACATAATCTATGCTGATTTCAAGCACCAATGTGTGATATCCCAAATAAAGAAATTATAATTATTATGAATTATGATTATGATTATTATTTATTATTATTATCAAGTGCACCTAATACTAATATTATTTAACATTATAATTACTAAGTGTGGTTGGCATTAATATTAGTTATTACTATTATTAAGTCTAGATATATGCCACTAATATTAATAATAATTAATATTACTAAGTGTAGCTAGCATTAGCATTATTATTATTAAGTGTACCTAGCATTATTATTATTTAACATTATTATTACTAAATGTAGCTAGCATTATCATTATTATTATTAAGTGTACCTAGCATTATTATTATTTAACATTATTATTACTAAGTGTAGCTAGCATTAGCATTATTATTATTAAGTGTACCTAGCATTATTATTATTTAACATTATAATTACTAAGTGTAGCTAGCATTGTAATTATTATTACTAAGTGTAGTTAGCATTATTATTATTTAACATTATAATTACTAAGTGTAGTTAGCATTAATAATATTTATTATTATTATTAAGTGTAGACAAATAGCACTAATATTATTCATGATTATTATATTTGTGTATAAATATATGAGTGTAGGAGTGTGTATATGTAAGAAATGTTTAGTTTTATTTTGCTAAGTTTTGCTTCCACCTCCTCTAAGTCAAACCTCTTCTAAACCAAACTTCTTCTTGGCCGAACTCATCTCTTGTCAAGCTCATGATCTTCATGGCCGAGCTTCAGTGAGCCTAGCTAATCCTCTCTTGGGACGTTGTGACGCTCCTTTCTTTTAATATGTGAGATTGGTTATTTGTACCATTCCAATACTTCAGAGTAAAGTTATTAGTAGAAGTACACTCACGACTACCAACGGTGAGTGGTATTAAGCTCATAATCATACTTTTGGTCATTATTAATATTTTTCCATATTATATAAATTATTTATGAAATTTTAAAATGATTTATGTCAAGAGAATATATTGTTATAATTATGCCTGTTTTAGAAATATTATTACTTTTACAGTTATCATGAAAATTAATCATTTTAGCAAAACTCATGGGACCATAATTGATACCTTGCGTGTTATAGAATATCTTTTTTCTAGTTTATGAAATTGTGAGATCTCACTTTAATGTTTACAGTAGAAATATTGATTATCATGTTTTCAGATTATGTATTTCCTATGAAGATTTTAGAATATTAGATATGATTTATTGAAAGTATTGAATAAAGTATAATTCACAACAATTGTCAAATACATATTCTATTGATTACTGAAATCACTATGTTTACAAGCTGGTGATCCCTTGGGCATGATTTTAGAATCTTAGTTATGCTACAGTCAAATTGTTAGAATTATATGAATTCAGAGCTTTTATATTTATTTGATTTATGAACAAATTATTTTATATTAATTAGTGAGAAACAAATCAGCGAGTTAACGGCTGCAGGATTTATCGTTAACCTTGGTACCAAGTGGTCCACTAGAGGACTAGCTCACCCACAGTAAGGAACCTAGTGAGGTGTCCATTTATGGGACCTAGTTAGGTGCTCATCAGATTAGCCATTGGCTCAGATTTAGCTATTCAGCTCAGATAATTATGTATAGAATAATTCATGTTTCTCTACTAGTTATTGCCATAGATTCAGTTAATTTATATGTAATTATATATGTAATATATTTCACATCAGTTGCATGTATATGTTATGTATTTTGTTATTGTCCCGTGTGGGTTGTGAGTGGAGGCTCGCTCACTGAGTTTTGATGAATTCACCCCTCTCTTTTCCTTTCCCTACAGATACAGCTACAGTTTCAGTTGTACCACAAGATCCTCAGTAGTTGTGCTATAGCTTCCTTGGTGAGCTTCGCTTTGGAGTAGAGTTTATTGTCAATTATGTCAGTCTAGTAGTGCTCCAATAAATTGTGTAGGCAGGATCCCCGGACATGTATGATATATTTTCAGAATTTCTGTTAATTGTTTTGTTATGTTTGGCTTTGGCCTAGAATATGGATTTTATGCAAATTTATGTTTTGAGAACAATTTCATATTATTGAAGTTTTAGTTGAACTTGAGATATTTTGAATAAATTTGGATTATTTATACATATTAGTCAGTTACGTTACCAGAGGCTTCCGTGGGGACTCAAATCCTCAACTGCCGGTCATCCTCCGTAGGTGGGTCGTGACACAATGTCAAGTCCTAAGCTCAAACTTCAAACCAAGTCCTACTCGTTCAACATTTGCATAAACTTAATCACCATCAATATCAACATAAACAAGTTCTTAATCATAATTTCAAATAAAAAACCTTCAAATAAGAAATCAAAGGAAGAACAAAATGAAAAATAGAGAATTACGAATTTGAAAATGTTGATCTTGAGTTCACACGTATTAGTAAGAGTTACAATGTTTTTCTTGAATCATTGAAGAAGAAGGAGGAGGAGGAGGAAGGGGAGGGGGAAGACGAAGATGATGATGAAGAAGAAATTTCTAAAATCTAAAAATACGAAGAAAAGAAGTGTCTAAACTTTGGTTTCAATCCCGATCTATAGATATAGTTAGCTTACTAATCATTCATTAAATTAAACATCTCTTTCAAATCTTTCCAAAAGGATCTCATTTGCTTAATTTGGATACATGTGGAGAGAGGATAAAGGCATGTTTGGTTTGAGTTTTCAGTTTTTTAGAATTTGTGAAGGAAAAACTAAAAATTCTGAAAACTGCAAATTCTAGTTTTCAGAATTTTAATTTTTCCTATACATATTCTAAAAAACTGAAAACTTAAACTAATTAGGCACTAATTGTGAAGAGAGTTATGCCCAAAACACTAATTCAAAGCTTCTTATGCTTTATGCGACTTTACTCTTATGTTTTTGCCCCTCAAATTTAAATCATTTGAGAAAGTGGTCCTCTTATAAATTGTAGTTCTAGATGACAACTTTCAAAGGCACTAGTCGCAGCTAGATGGGAGTCCTATCAACTGAATTATAGTCTAAACAATGCAGACTGTCCAAAGCATCTCGATTGAGCTTCCAACTTCACTTTCATGCTCTGTTTGAACTTCAAAACTATACAATTGAATTTTAATCTCTTCATGAAATTTGTAAAGATAATATTAAATATATTGTAAATATAAAAATTAAAACGAATATATAACAAAAATATAAGATCTAAAGTTTTTAGTTTAAATAAAAGAACAACGTACAAATAATATTAAAAGAATTTTACTTTTATATAATAGCATACAATAATTTTATATTATCAATAAATAGAATTTTATTAAAATAATAAATCATAAAAAATAGCTATTCATTATGATAACAACTCATTATATTAATTATTTTGGTGAAATTCTGTTAACGAATAGCATATAGAAATTAACCCTATTATGTATTATGTTTGTATTATATGAATTCTCGGTTCTCACTGCCGCAAGCTACGAAGAATGGATCCTTGGTGGGCATAAAACAGAATGGCTGTGTCAGTGACTGAGACAGTCGACGGTCAAGCCGCGTCGTCATCCTTTTACGCGTTATCTCGCTTCCCGATTGCTCCTATTTGCGGGTAAAAGGCTTTTTTAATCACTTGATTTGTTTTTAAGTTCATTTGATGTTATTTTAAATCAGTAAAATGAAAAAAAAAAAAATCAGTAAAAAGGAGAGTAGTAGTAGTAGTAGTAGTAAGTGAAAGATATTTAAACAGTAATATACGAGATTATAGGATAAATGTATTAATATATTAATTATCTTATAAAACAAATATACAATATTATTTTAAATTTATTAAGTTTATTAAATTTTAGTTGTTGAGATCAAGTTGATTGATCAATTTTATTAAAATATACTATATGTGTAACTAAAACAATTTGACATCTTTAACCCAAAAAAAAAAAAACCTAATATGATACCAGCACATAGATCAATTGACTGGAGCTATTCTAGCAGCAGAGGTCTCGAATTTGAGCACTATGCAGCGACATTAGACCGACCTAGCCTGACTGAAGAATTGTTAGATCAAATCAATAACCAAAGGGCATTTTGTTTGGATAAAAATAGCACCTAATATATTAAATAATTATAAAATAAAAAATAAAAAAGTTCAACAATTAATAAATAAATAATTTTAAATTGTAATTTTATAATCCAAATCACAGGTATTAACGACATATATACCACACATCTTTTTCGACCTATTTATATAAAATATTAATAATATGAATATTTAAGAAATAACAATAATAACTTACAAAATATGAAATGTCAAAGTCATATTGACTCTATAATACTATTTTTATTTCTTATTAATAATAGTCTTGAAAAATTGAGATAAATTAATACATAAAAAAATTAACATATCTGATTACATTCAAGAGTGAAAAGGCAAAATCAAAGGAGACGAGGTGACAGAGATATTAAATTTAATGAAAAAATATCACTTAACCTTCTTAATTAGAGATGGTTTTATTCATGAACTTTTAAAAAACATGTAAATTGATTCTTGAAAATTTTCAAATACGTATTTTAACCTTTTTATTAAATTTTAATATGTTATTGACAAAAAATAAATGCACTATATATCTGTTAAATTTTAGATTATGTATAATATATATAATATTTTAAACTAAAAAATTAAGTAAATCTAATATCTTAAATTTTTCTGAACATGTAATATTTCTATTAACAATAGACGAAAAACATTAAAAAAAGGTTAGACTGTTGGCAATTTTTGTATATGGGTTACAAGAAATTAGTAGTTGACTTCATTTCATGGAACAAGATTTACATGTTGTTGTCCTAGAATTACTAAAGATCATGTGGTGATAACTTTATCTCAAGAATGAATCGATATCGTGGTATATTTTGTTCGAATGATAAGATTAAATTTATTTTTTTTAAAAGGGTTTTCTTAATGAGTATTTTAGGAACACTTGTAATTAAGCATTAAAAAATTAGTATTTTTAAATCATTTTTAATTTATCTAGTGCATTGAAAATTTAAAAATTTAATTTTAAATTAAAAAATTATCATTTTTTATTTGTTTACAAGTATCTTTGGACATTTATTAAAAAAAATTAGGAAAAAAATGATATCAACTTTAAAATGTTTGAACTAAAAGAAAAATGTCAACCCACTCATTTTCGCATAACTTTAAGTACCCGTTTAACACACAAACTGACATTAAGTAAATTGAGGTTAAAATATTATTCTCTTTTAATTTTCTTAATTTATTTTTGGTCCAACCTAAACGTGTCTCATGTGGTTAGCCTATTCCATGACAGCATTAAAGAGCAGTAGTCGAAGAACAAAAGGTAATAATGATAAATTTCAACCTTATTTATCATATAATCTGTTTTTTTTTTTCTCTCTCTTAGTCTTTCCATCTTTCTTTTTTGGTAGAGTTTTTAGACTTTCATCTGAAAATCAATAAGCTGTGACGGGTCTTACATAACTAAGAAGATTTGATGGTGTCAATGAAAACAATTTTGAAGGTCAAGTCAATAGATAATATTAGATTTATACAAACAATGCATCAATATTTTAAAGTTTAATTTTAATATACTGACAATATAAAAAAAATTTACATTATCATCAAATTAAATCTCTCATTTTATATAACTTTTGAAGTAGTGGGGTGGATGTTAATCATATATTCTAATATGGCATTACATGATTGGTTGACCTTGAAAAACTTTTTTCATAATCCTATGCATTAAAATTAAATCCATATTTTTATAAGGTCAAATTACTATTTTTTTATAAGGTTTTATGAAGTTTATTATGACTCTATTTATTCGAGTGATATTGATCTTTCTTGAACATACTATGCAATAGAGGGGGATATTATAATGATTTTACAAACTTAAAGATTTCCTAAAAAAATTTATGAAAAGAAGATAGAGTAGATGAGTTTCATCGAAATTTAGGGTAGATTAATATAATTTTTTTTGGTAAGGTAGAATTAGTATAATTTATCCATTTTATAATATTGTAGAATAAAAATTCATTTCGATCCTTGAAATCATATGCACACTTTTAGTCACTAAAATTTAAAAATCATCAATTTAATCTCTGAAACTTTAAAAAATTGATTCAAAATTAATCTTTTTTGTGATTTTAATCAATCCTATGAATATTATCTCAGGGACTAATTTAAAATATTTTATATTTTTATGAAATAAATTGATAATTTTTATTTTAAAAATTAAAATAAATTATATATATAATTTTATGGAACAAAATGAAACTTTAATATAAGGGTTATCTCTAAAAAAAAAATGTTGTATGAATTATAGTAGTATTTTAAAAGCTAAAGGTTGGGGTGGGAGAATTACGAGGAGTATGTAACGAGTGGAGGGACACATGACATTGATCCCAAAAGCTACCTAATCCCATTTGGGGAGTGATTCCCAACCAGAGCGATGCTTCCATTAACGAAGCATTCTGCGCGTGGACCCCTCAACTTCTTTATCACCACAGTACACTCCACAGTGAGGGAATCCCTTGCTCCTCTTTAGTGTTCAACTTGGGTGTCATAACTTTCTAACGATCACTCTCTTCTTTTCCCACTTAAAATATATTTGCACCATTTTTTTTAATATCTCCACGTATAAACAAAAATGGTTATTATCATTTCATTTATCAATTTTCACTCCATATTTATTCTCTTATTTTTTCTATTTCTAAAATATCTTTATATTTATTTTAGTTCTTAGCCCTTTTATTTTTAAGACTTAAATATCTTCTCAGTCTTTGAAAAATTAACAAGTTTTGGTTTTGGTCTCTAAAATTTTTTTAATTTGATTTTAGTTCAAATTTTTCTAAAACCATTTGGTTTTAGTTCTTGAAATTAGTCTGTCTTTAATACTGGCCTAGGTAACAAGAAACATGATATCTAATCATGTACAATAGCCACTATTCATACATGGCATATCATAACTCTATATGTTGAAAACCTATTGTAAAATAAATTATTAGATTTGACAAGATATTTTAATTGGTTGGGTCTAATGAGTTATTATTGAGTGGCGATTTTGAAACATATGATTATAATATGGCACATAGGACTACTTTCTACTAGTTATCATATAGGATTAGATAATGTAACTTTTAGTCACCCAACTCAATATTTAATATAGATGGACTAATTTTGAGAACTAAAACCAAATAATTTTGTAAATGTTGGACTACAACAAAACAAAAAAAATTTCAGCTACTAAAACCAAAACTTGCTTATTTTTGAAGAATAAAAAAGACATTTAACTCTATTTTTAAAATTAAATTAAGAATTATGTATTAAAATTTCACGTAAAAAAATGTTAGAATCTCATTATATATTACCATTCCTTATTTATTTTGTTGTGGGGCTCTCAAGCTCGTTTTGTTCACTTTTGAAGCTCAAATTGCAGTGCTGCATGGCACCGCTCATTATAATATTATATTATAGTACAAGGATTCTGAGTTTTCTAGTATTAAAAAAAAAAAAAAAAAAAAGGATTCTGAGTTTTCAACATGGCTTGACAACACTAACGGCACCGCACGTGACACCAATGTTCCCTTTACCTCATTTTCTAAAAGCAGATAATGCATTCCTTCTTTAATCAATTACTAACTTATAATAATCATTTGCATTTTGCAATGATAACGCGGAGATCGCTACTGTGAATAAGAAGAGCTTGACCCATTTACGTAAAGTTCTTGTCCCAGCGAATTTAAAATAAAATATTTTAAATTTTTCTAGTTTAATTTTTAATATACTGTCAATATAAAACTTTTTACATTGTTAATCATATAATCATATTTTACCATATTAGTAAATACAATTAATTCTCACTCTTACTATTTCAAAAGTCATAAAAATGATAGAATTTGATTAGATGAAATTGTAAATTTTTTATATATATATTAATGTGATATTGAAACAAACTCTTGAAGTTGATGCCATGTTTTGCTCATTCACCAAAAAAGTCACCAGTTTTTCCTTCTTAAATGCTTAAAGACAAAATGATGAAAGCCACTCAGCCCAGCTCTAGGGAGCTCGACAAACGGCTCCACCGGTCGACCACGTATCATGAAGTTCTCTGGGTGTGTTTGGATGAAATATTTTTAAAATACATGAGAATATGAAATGTTAAAAAATTAAAATATTTTAATTAAATTGATTATAACAAATGCATATATTGTCATGATTTTCATTCTCAAAATATAATCAAAATCTAAATCATCATGAGCTTTTCTATAAAGTTATAACAAATGAATTCATAAAATAGAAACCTATCACTGTTCCTAATCATAAAATCAATTTTGTTGACTTAGTTTATGCCTCAGCAAAGCATATTAATGTAAACCGGTTCATTACATATACATAGTCATGAATCATAAATTGGTTCAATACTTGAAATATGAATTATGAGTACATAACTGGCTTATTACATAGATTTAATCATAGTCTACATTTCCAATCAATTCTTGAAATCTGAAATCATAAAAGGGCATTCTTAATTTCTGAAAATAAAACATCATCTTAAAATATGATGCATGATTTGAATCCTGCTTGTATGACCATTGGAGCACTTTGATCTAACATAACCCTAAACTAAGTCAATGAGGGAAATTGGGATTTAATGTTGGCAGTGGATTTATTATTAGCGAGATTGGGTTGACCGTTCTTGTCTGATGTTCCCTCGTCTATTTAAGACATTGCCACCATGTGTAGAGGCTTTTAGCACTACAAGCATTTTGTTTAAGTCGACAGGACGCATTTGTATGGAAGTATAGGGGCACAGTCTTATAACGCCTTTGGTAATTCTCAGATGACACAGTCCACAGCAAACACTTGCAGATGACCCACATATCTTCACCAAATGGGCGACCTATTGCCTCATGCAGCCACTAATGGGATCCCCATCGACTTGTAGCCCAAGCTAGTGGGATACTTCTTGTAGAGTGATGATACACTTTCCCCTAGGCAAGTGAAATGTGTACGTCTTAGGGTGTCATCACTCTATAAAGGCTGATAGCAATTTATTATCATACTCATAAATAGGGAATGTGTGCAACATGTCAAAACCTAGCTTGTATGAGATATGACTTAATATGCGGATTCAGCTAAACATGTATAAAGTCAAATCGACCACACAGTATTCAATTAGGCTGCACGAAAGAAATAAATAATTTTGAACTAAAAATGTTGAAAAAGTATAAAATAAAAAAAAGTGTAAAAAGACCGAACATAAAATAAAAATACGTATCATAAAATATAATATACACCAAACTCAATTTCTAAATTCCTATAAAGATTATTCATTCGAAAATATTATATTAAAATATCTATACTAAGGAAAATTAATTAAAAAAAAACCTAATCTAAACTAAATTAAACTGAACTTACAAACTAAATTAAACATGCATAATATAAATAAATAAACAAACTAAACTAAATTACTAAATTCCTAGCAACGTTATTTATTAAAAGAAAACTTTATATTAACATCTCTAAACTGAAAAAAAAAACAATCAAACCTAAACTAGACTAAACTAAACTTACAAGCTAAAATTAAACACATATAATATAAATAAATAAATAAAATAATTTTTAGATTACTAAATTCTTAGCAATTTTATTCATTTAAATAAATTTCTAATATTTAAATCTATTAACTAAATAAAATTAATTAAAAAATAGAGAGAACCTAAACTAAACTTACATACTAAAATTAAACATGCATAGTACAAACAAAACAAAATTTATAAACTACTCTCTCACATAAACTACTCTCTTACATAAACAAAATTGATTTATAACTAGAAAACCTAAAGTCAATTTAAAATGGATATATACTGTACTAAGTTAAATTTCCCTAAAATAAGGTGAATAAATAAAATTTAAATCTCTACCCTAACTAAACTACATAAACTAAAATAGATTCTTGAAACTATTGAAACTAAATTTGTCTATAACTACATAAACTAAAAAAAAATCCACAACACTATTTAAATCAAATTTGTTTGCTCAAATAAATAAAATTAGAACATTTTAACTATAAATATACCTGTGTATCTAAATTTGTAGAAATGTGCTCGCACATATCTTGATGATATAGGTTTTGTTTTTTTCCCCAAGCCGTTCTCACGAGTTTTCTGCCTCTTCTCTCTAACTCTCTCTCTCTAGAAAACGAAGGCAATGATTCTGTGGTCAACCACTCCATGTCCGTAATGGGCCGTCTCTCCTTCGTCTAATACGGCTACCAGTGGGCTGTTTCACATGCAAAATGGCAAAAATCACAGTTGGTAGTAAAATCACCCTAAATTTTACAATTGGCAGCCACCCTAAATTTTTTATGCTGCCAACTTGCCAAAGATCACCCTAGACATGTTAATTGTTTTAAAATAACATTGTTGTATCTGTAATAGTTTTTTTAAATAATACTGGAAAACTGCATTGGTCAAAAAGCCTTGGAAGGCCCACCATGAAGATACAAAATCCAAATTTTCAATTAGGCAAGGCTTGCTTTCTAGAAGAAAACAACCAATTAAAATATTTATTTGGCGATTAATATGCCAAGTTGCCAAGACAATGAGGCCTAATAAGCGCCAGCTATGACGTCACTATATACCGTAGCATGACCGAACGGTGACCCGTTATGAAAAGGACAAGTACTACCACCATTTTTATTAGGAATAAATACATTTTAACCCTTAAATTTTAAGTTATATATAATTTATGTTCTGATTTGTTCAAATGTATATCATGATACTATAAATTTTTTAAATTGTTTGAAAAACCCTACGTTTTAAACAATACAAAACTTTAAGTTATAGTAAGAAATTGAGTTACACATAATAAAAAAATAAGAGAATTAATTGTACATAGAATTTATAGATAAAATATTAGGTTGCACAAATTAAAAATATCAGGAGAATTAACTACACATAAATCTTATTTTCATTTGTTACCAAATGATACTGATGGGTGTTTTATACAGTTTAAAAAATTTAGAACATTGTGATACATATTTTGAAAAGTTACGGGTGTAAATTACAATGACCTAACGTTCAAGAGATAAAATTTATTTAACCTTTTTTATTATATTATGATATTTCTAATTTGCCAGTCATAATAAATTTAAGAGTATTAATATTCATCATCAATAAATAATTATTATTTAATCTTAAATTTTATTGCTTTTAAATATATTTTTTATACATTTTATTTTTAAAATTTGTTTATGTGGCTTAATCTTTGATCATTTATTCCTATAAGGTATGGGTATCTTTGAAAAAATTAAAGATATTGAGAAACCACTATTTTATTATTATTATTATTATTATTATAATTATAATTAATATTTTTACGTAGATATTTTAACTTTTTAATTACACTGAATAAGAATATTTTCATATTGTTTTGTGTATTTTGCATTTAAAAATTTTAAAAACTAATTTCTAGAATTTTTATAATATGCTGAAAATAATAATAATAATAATAATAATAATAATAACTATAACTCACGATAAACTGATGAATTATATAGTTATTAAGATATACTTTAATACTCATATTCATTGAAAAGATTTAATTTTTATGTATTTGTTTGTTTATTCTAAAGTAAATCGACAATTCAATTAGAAGATGTCGAATTCATGACTAAAATTGGTAGGGCATGGGTAAACTTGTATCCTAAACCAAGAAGAGTTGAATTACTCTTCAAAAAAATTCAAAATTATAAAAAATTGCTAAAAGTTATTCATATTTGACATAATATAATAAATTTATGATAAAAAAAACAACAAAAGTAAGATACTACTTGTAACTCCCGTAAAAAAAAAAAAGATATCACTTGTGACCTCATAACAAGGCAAATACGAATTATATATAAAACACGAAACACAAATTTAAAGCACAGAAAAATTAACATATCAAAACATCATTATGTTAATAACATAAATTACTTAAGTCAATATATGGAGATATTAAATTTCGAAATTCTCACATAAGGATGTTACTTGTAATTAAATTACTATGTTTTGGTGCTTGAGAATCCAAAATTTGATTAAAATAGTGAACTCGAGTGCTGAAGTTCACCTGAGTTCTAGTTTGCAAATTTGATCCGCATGGACTCCTTATCTACTCAATATAGTCCCACCTTACGTACTATGAACATGAGAAAAATCCATCTGCTCTTAATCTTGTTGACTTTTGCATTTAATTCCCTTATTCATGCTTTAACGGTTGCCCAGCATGAGTGACACCTACACAATATATCTCAAGGAATAGTAGCCATAAGAAACTACACTCTTTGCCATTCACTGCAAATTAACATTTCCCTGTTATCAGAAAGCTCTTATTCTTTCTTTCAGCTACCTCTCTATCGCCGAGTTTCACCCCTCTCAAATTGAGACCAGAAAAAAACCAAATAGTTCAATTTAGAAACCTAAACATGTAAACTATTATGAGTTTAGGACTTAATTTGATAGCTTAATAATCATGATTTAATCTCTTAAAATTATCTTTGATTAAAATTAAAGTTCAGTACACATTATTTCAAAAATTAATTAGTCTATAATACATTTTATGACTATAATATATCTTTTAATTTATTATTTTTGTATGAAGTTAGCCTATTCCAAAAATCAAAGTGAGATAAGAGAAGTTCAGCAACGCAATGCATAGTTTATAAATTCAAAATTATTTCATTATATCAATAAATTTAAAGACAACATTAGAAGTAAAAGTAATTCTAAACAGATTATTTATTTGGTTTCAGAAAAATATTTTTTATTTTCTCATTTTAAAAAATTTACAAAGGACAGT
This sequence comes from Dalbergia cultrata, assembly GCA_031216105.1. Lineage (NCBI taxonomy): Eukaryota > Viridiplantae > Streptophyta > Magnoliopsida > Fabales > Fabaceae > Dalbergia > Dalbergia cultrata. Next base: position 17,904,596 of record CM062353.1, on the reverse strand, counting down.
GCAAATAAAATAATAATTTCTTTATAAAATCTTACAAATGTGTAAATAATATAATTTTTTAATTAAGATTAAAATAATAAATAAAAATAAAATATTTTTTTAATGTAAGTCAAATGCCACTTTTTTTTAATCAATATTTAGTTGGTTAAACTGATTCGATATTTGTGTAGTTTTGAGGGTCGCGAATAAAAAATAATGCTATAGAAGAATTTTAACTTACCCTTATAGTAAAGTTATCTAACATAAGCCATCTAATTAAAGAAAAATCTTAACGTTGGTAGTTTAAATACAAATTTGCAATTTTTCTTTTAATCTTTTCAGCTGTAGCATGAAGGAAAGGGTTTTGTATTTGAGTGTGGATCAAGAAGGGGGGGGGGGGTGTTATATCTACATTAGTTTTTAAAAAACATTTCAAATCTAAGCCAATTTTTATGATTATAGGTGTTGGTTCTAATTTTATTTTATTTATATGGACTAAATTTAAAATCAACAACCTATATGAATCAAAATTATAATTTAAGCTTATATTAACGAAATATTTAACTCTCATAACAATTATTCAAGAACTTATATATAATAATACATATATTTTCTGAGCTGAGACATACTAACTTTAATAATGCATGTATAATAACACATACTTATGTGTAGATAGAGTGTTTCATAGTCAGAGGCAAGACTCGTATTTATGAGCTATGTGTTTTGAGGGGATTAGTTATTGCTTTTGGCGGTAGGTTTTCTTGGTTCATCCAAAAAATAATAAAACATATTTATTAATATCAAATTCCTTACTTTAATAATATATTAACTTCAAACTTACATGTATTTTAATTATTGACCCAACTAAATAATATGTTTCCAATTTATTAATCTAAATGACCAATTTTTCGTAGAAGTCATTTGTTTTCATAAATTAGATGACATAAAAGAGATTAACTGGTATTCAATGCCAGTATAAATTTATTTTACAATTTCAACCGATTAAAGCTTGACATATCAGTTTATTGGTGAGAAAAATAACAAAAAAAATAGTGCAATTACTCAAAATAATAGTAATATGTCAAGTCTTAATTAATTGACGGTGTAAAATGGGCTCACATCGGTATTGCATTCCAATTAATCTTATATAAATTTTAAGTTATATGAAGATGGCAAGTGGGATCACACAAATTATTAAAATAGATTTAATTTGCAAAATTGAACCCGGAATAAATCATCAGATTTCTGCGGGCCACGCATTGACTTGATAACAGCCATAGAACAAAACAAAAAATAGAACAACCGATGCAAACACGGCATTTAAATAATTATACACTTTTGGGAAGCAGTCGTAGGAGAATTAAAATTGAACCTAGCTAGCGCTGATGGAGTCCCCATGTGGCCATGTCCCACCCTTCCTCCTTCTTGTTCACGCCTTGGAGCCACGTCTGAGATCTATCTTATTCTCTGTTTGGACCTTACCAACCGTGTCAACTTCATTGAGGTCATGAAAGAGATTAGGGAGGGTGTGTTTCAATTCCCATCATATCTATCAATTCATTCTTAGCTGTTTTGATGAAATGGCTTGGCTTGACCCGTTGATATATGTCTTATTCTTAGCACAGATCGTAGGTGGATTGGTTTAGTTGATTTCTTAATTGGGGTTGGAACAATGCAACTGGACAAAAGAGGGTTGGTTAATTTCTTAGTTGTGTATCAATACTATCAAATTAGTCCTTTTGCTTAACCCCACACTCACATGTATATATATGTTCAATTGATAAAAGTTTCCACCAGAATATGTGGTTAGTTAACTTTATAGTAACTTGGACTCTGTTGATTCAAAAGGGTGAGATTTTTTTTTTTTTTTGGAAAGAAAAAGGGTGAGAATTTAATTGAAGTTTAAAATGTAAATCATATTAATATATATCAACAGAAAGTTTAAGAACCAGTGGTGTATAGTGATGATGTTTTTGTGTACTTTACATACATTAATTTATCTTTTTTTAATTGGTAGGTTGTGAAAGAAATATGAAATCTTTAAATTCAGCATAAATGCTCAAATATCATGAAAGTTGAACGGTGTTAAGTGAAAAAAAATAAACGAACTCTTTATCCTAATATTTTTAATTTGACATCAATTTGATCATAAAATTTTTTAACATTAATTTGGTTGTAACAAATTTTTTTACATCAATTTAGTTTTAATGTTTTTAATTTTGACATCAATTTAGATATAACATTTCTAATTTTGATATCAATTTAATCATTTCATCATAGTAGAAATTTAATAAAATGACTAAATTGATGTCAAAATAAAAAATGTAAGGACTATATTAATGTTAAAAGTATTATGATCAAAATAGTTATTTACTCTTTAAAAAATTAGCTACATAATGCATCAACTTAGACGTAAGGATCCCAGTAATTTTTACATATTAGATATCTGGCCAAAATAATTCATTTTTTTCTCTGATGATTAAAAAATGACCTATTTGGACTGGCTAAGCCTCCTTTCTTATAGGGGAAAAAAAAATGTAAACAGGGTATGTCATAAAAAAAAACTCTAAAAATAATTAATCGATAATACTATCGAGAGCATCTCTTATTTTCTTTGTTTGTTTCTTCGTGCAAGTTTCAATGTTCAAACGTTTCCATAAATTGCAATACTGTAGGGCCGATTTATGAGTGTCACAATTGAGAAAACAGAAATTTTGGTAATATCAAAGACTCTACGAAGAGAGTCAAAGCCATCCTTCCATAGCGCCTTGACAATGACACAGTTCGCAATGACGCAGAAGTTAACTTGACAACAATGTTTTGTGGATTAGCAGCATCCACGAACCCACATTTCTCTGTTTAGTTTTTTATTTTCATTATTTTGATTATTCAGTGATTAATGATTGAAGACAATATTCTTAATACAATGGACAAATTTGTACCATAGAAGCATATTTTAACAAGCTAATCTTATAATAACAACTAATGAAAATTATACACAACATTAAATAAAGCATTAAGAATTTATTTGATTTTGCATCAGGCAGAATAAACCCAAAGTACAAGTGAGCTCGCCAATCTTTGATTTTGATTATGTTGCCATTTCTAACTCAAACTGTGTAGTGGAAGGTAATTAGTATGATGCTTAAGTAACTAACTAAAAATCACACTAATTAATTCAACATATCAAAACAAGCTAAACAAGGGAAGTGCTTACTCTCTTTGGCAGTGACAATCAACTTCTTCTTTTCCATCTTTTCACAACAAGATAGACCGCGTCATAGGAATTGAACAAAAAAGCCTGTAAGGCTATAACACATCACATCTACGACGAGGTGTGAAAAACACACATGCCACAAAAGCAACAAAACTCTCAGCCATCTATAACAAAAAAATGATCCATATTTATTAATTGTCCTAAATGCAGTTCTCGGACATTGCAGAAGCATCAGCAATTGTAATAGAACCAAAAAAAAAAAAAACTGATTCATATCATTTGGCGATCCAAACAAATACCTGCCATCGAAATAGGCAATTTTTTTAAAATGTAAAACGCAATGATTTGTGGGCATCTTAAAAAAAAGGTAATGTGAAACAGATTTGTGGGCCAAATTTTAGCTTTTGCTAGTTGGATCCTTCATATTGGAGAGAGAATAGTGCCGTTGAATATCCATAAGCTCAACGTTTGAATCCTGGTCCGTCTAAATTAAAAATGAAGCCCAAGTTCGATGGACCCAACATTTTTCAAAATTGGACCAAAACAAAAAGCTTATTCAATATTATCGTATACTGTAAATTCAAAAAAAAGCATAATTTCAGGAATAAGAAAAAGAAGAAAATTTAATAAAGGGAAAATTGTATTTTATCCCTTGAAAAGTTGGCCATATGCACTTAAGCACTTTATTCTCTAAACTTTTAAAATGTGCAAATTAACCCTTAGAACTTTTACAAATGTGCGTTTTAGTCAAAATAAGTGTACTATACTTTTGAAGTTTAAAATATATGCAAACTAACCTCTGAATTTTCTTAAATACACAATCTTAGTGATGTTTTTATGGACAATTGATAGAAAAATTAACAAGAAAGGGTTAATTTGCACTTCAATAAAGTTCAGGGATAAAATGCACTTCTCCAAGACATTCATCAAATATATGTCCAATTTTGTTTGGGGTGTAGCTTGTGGGAAGAAAGAAATTCAAAAGAAAGAAAAAAAAGAGATAAAAGAAAGAGAAAAGAAAGATAAAAGTCATTAATCAATTATATATTACTATACATGTAATTTTTGAGGTAACTATTAAGTAATGAAAACATTATAAGCAGCATAACAATACTATTTAATTAATATATAGTATAAAAAAAATCAATAATATATCAAAATTATCAAGTTAATACTATTAATCACTATAAGAGGCAAACGTCAACTTATAAATATCTACATGGCCACTGAAGGTCAAGATAAGTTTTCAAGTAACAAAAGAAAGTAGGAGGCAAGCAAGATTATATTCATCAGGTCGCTTCTTAGTAGACATACCTGAATCCCAATTGGTCTGTTTGATAAAAATACATTAATAACTAGTTAGAGTCTTCAATACCTACATACCTTCCTCAAACTTATTATCTTCTTTGCCATGTCTGCTATTTAACCTCACTAATTAACATACAAGAGATATTATGATAAATCATAATGTAAAAGAAAGAGCACCCAATGCACGAGGCTCCCAATTAGGTGGAGTAGGTAGATGTATGCAGACTTACTTCTGATTTGTATTTTTAGAATTTGAACCCATGACCTCCAATTAAAATATAGCAATCTTACTATTACATCGAGGCTCATTCTCATAAATCATAATGTAAAATGATTCAAAATTTTCGGTGGATTGCAAAATATTGCAAAACCCAACCTTTCAGAAATGATCCTGGGGTTGAGTAGTATCCACTTTTTTTAAAAATTTTTGTTGCATAGTAGTATCCACCTTTAATGCCATGCATGATATACTCTATCATTGAAATCAAGTAAGCCAGAGCATTCATTATTGGAACTCTGACTGAATATGTATGTCGTGACTGAAACAGAAAAAAAAAAAAAAAACTGAAGTGAGGTGCATGGTGCATCTTAAGTGGTGAGAACCATTGTAGTTTCCTCTCCCTCTCTTTATCTTCTCTTCTCCCAGCAGAAACATTATTTGCTTCTTCTCTCAATTTTACTTCCCTTGCTTCCCGTAGCCTCCCCCCTCCTCATCACTTCCATTTATTTTTCATCTCCTTTGCTTTTGTTATCAAGAAACATCATCACATCCATCATCATCATCATCATCTCCTCTTCCTTCTCATCCCCACAACCGCCCCTCTCTCTCTCCCTCTCCTCTAATCCACTTTCTCTCTTTAAACTCCATTAGAGAGTTGAATATTTTAGAAGCTTTGGGAGTGATTTTCTTCACCAATTATACTCTCCAAGTGGTAAGTAAGCTTCTACCATACTCCATTTAAATTATTGAAATTTCTAATTATTTTAGGATATTGTTAGGGTTCTTAAACCCATGAATTTGGTGATTTTAGTGAATTGGAGTTAATTGATATTAATTGATAGTGTAATTAGCTCACAAATATTAATACTGTCTTATTCATAGAGCGATAGAGCAATCGGACGACAATACTTGAGTTGGTGGCATCAAAGGCGTTGTTCTTCGGTTTTTTGAACCAGTATTTGTGAGTAGATAGTGTATCTGTATGTTACTTTATGCATGATAAACAATATAAAATTATATAAAGAGCTGAAAGTATGTTGATATAGAAGAAAATAATTTATTTATTGAAAATGAGGCTTTATGTTTGAAGTGAAAAATATTTAATTGAAGGCCATTATGTGATTGTTAGTCTTATTAAAATATTTTTGGTTGAAATGTGATAAATATTGCATTTTAGAACATTTTATATCAATTATTGAATTTGAGTGTAGTTTATGTTCTAGAAGTATTTCATATAACATGAGAATGAATTTTGTGCTGGAAAATGTTCTAGAAGTGGAATGTGCATGATTTTGAGTTAATTTGGGGGAAAATTCTTAGTTAGAACCTGTAGTTAACGGCAGGGACGTTAGCCTCGATGCACCGTGAGAAACTCTAGTTAGCAGGAGGGATGTTAACCCACACATAGCTGTAGCTATGTCTGGATTTGTATTAGGCCATGGGCCAACTCTAGTTAGCAGGAGGGATGCTAACCCGCACATGACTTTTGTCATGTCTGAACTTGTATAGCTACGGGCCAATCCCAGTTAGTAGGTGTAGTACTAACCCACACATGACCTTGGGTTATGTCTAGAATTATTATTGTTCTGCTTCGGATAACTCCCCATTATACTTGAAATCATGTGATTATGTAAAGTTATGTTTTCAAGATATCTCATGTTATAGCTATATATATGTTCTATGAGCACATATACATTATTATGTTTATATTGTTTTATGATTGTATTTAGTAAACAATAGATATCCTATCTCTCGCTGAGTTGCAAAACTCACCCGGTTGTTATCCATTTTTTTTCTGAATACAGTCTGCAGTCTTGGATCTAGTTCTATTCCTCCGGCTCAGCCTTAAGTGCATTTCAAGTTGGTGAGCCTTCTTGAGAAGGCCTTTATGTTAGAACCTTATGTTGTCTAGTTTATTAGTTGCTCCATATGTCACAGGCAGGGTCCTCGGACTTATATTATGTTTATGTTTAAGAACTAATGACTTAGTTATACAAACTATGTTAAAGAAGTGAATTGTGAACTTAATGTGGTATTATGTTGGAAACATATGTTAAGAGATCATTATATGCTGGAAGGGTGCATTCTGAGAATGCTTGATGTCCATTTGCTGGAATTTAAACTGTAAATGTTGCAGGTTGTATTTTATTTGGGAAGTGTTCAAAAAACAGAGGAAACTCTGTCCGTTTTTCTGGAAAATTTGGTGTTTTAAGGCTTGCTAGGGAAGGTGTTCCCTATGCGCCGGACATGGCCTAAGTTGGGTCGTGACAATGTATTGCTTCAAACACTAAAGCTAGTACTCAATCTGTCTAACTACGAAGTTTGTCTTCTAAATTGGATAAATAAGGTCCTAATCAAAGCAATGAAACTAAAAAATGAAACCGTAAGAAAATTGACATTTGTGTGAATTCTCATGAAGCTACTTTGACTACTTGCTTAGCCAGATAAATCAGCTTCATATAGTCTTCCTGTAACATATTCTTGAGCTTGCGACATCATCCTAATTTCATAGATAGTACTAAAAAAGACAAATGCCATTGCATATATGTAGTTAACAGTGAGTAATTCATCACTATTTCAAAATTAACAACCATGCCAAAGAACTCTATTGTAAAAGCTTAGAAAGAGGTAAGAATGTACTGTGATAAAACTAGCTCCAACGGCTCAGATAAAGCCAAGTGGTATTACTAAATAATAGATCTATCCTAGTTGCCCGTGACAATGTATTTAGGAGAAAAACTAACTGCTAAGTACTTTTTGGCTTTATTTTACTTGTTTCATTGGCTTGAGCGATATTCATCTGAGTTCACAAGTTATTATGCAGCAACTATGTTGTAAACATCATGTAGAAAACTAGGATATTTCATCAATTATCATCTCATACTCTTACAACATTGAACTCTGGGTTGAATTCCAACCTCCGTTTATGGTGCCTTTTAACATCTTTAGTCTATTCAGGGTGCCTTACCCGATAACTAAAATCTATTAGTTAGTCAGTTATTAGTTACATTAGCGGGAAAATTTGTTAGCTAACGAGTTGAGATAACTCAATTGTATATAATACATTTCTCATGTATAGCTTCGGTGATATTCACCACAATAATCATTAGTGCATAATTCTTTACTCTCTGCACTCTTTCTTCTCTCTCTTAATTCTTTCATTCCCATATTTCTTTCTGGGTTATCTACTTGAGCTTCTGAGTTCTGAAACTAACACTAATTTCACATGGTATCAAGAGCCTCTCATTGAAGGGCCTCTGTTACTGCTCCGCGCTTACGATTTCTAGACTTAGTAAAGATCGTAGCTTCTCTAATGGCGGATCAAGAACAATCATTGGTGCATCCATCTTCTTCTTCGGCAGCGACATTCTCGGCTGTAGATATTCAAAATCTTGCACTCCTCATGAATCAATTGTCAGCATTGCTAGCTCAGACAACAAGATCAAGTGTTAATCCTATGACTGATCCATCGAGTCCCTACTACCTACATCCTAGCGAAAACCCAGGTACTCCTCGTTTCTATGGTTCTGAATACCAAAAATTACAAAACCTGGGCACGAGCTATGTGGCTAGTTCTTAAGGGTAAGAACAAACTCAAGTTTATTGATGGGACACTCAAGAAACCAGAAAAGGATGATCCATTCTTTGAGGCTTGGGACAGATGTAACACCTAGATTGTCTCGTGGATCAATCTCTCTTTGAGCCCAGAGATCTCTGAAAGTGTCATTTGGATGGACGTAGCATTGGACCTATGGAAGAATTTGAAGCATCGATATTATCAAGGAGATATCTTCAGAATTGCTGAGATTGAGGAAGAACTTTCCATGACCAAACAAGGTGATTTGAGCATTAACTTCATATTTTACTAAATTGAAGAGTGTACGGGAAGAGTTAGATATCTTTAGACCCATTCCTGGATGTGTTAATTGTGTTGATTCTTGCACATGTGGTTTGCGTATTATTAGAGGTTTTGTTGGACTCAGAGACTGATTCACAATGTAATTAAATGATGCAATGAGTACCAAAACTAAATCTGATAGAATTAAATCTACCAATCGGCGCAGCGCAGCAAAAATATGAATCAGGATGAATAGTAAATTTTTCTATAGTGGGGCCCACTGGTCACTATTCACATGGGCCCGCTCGTTACTATTCACGTGGGCCCACTGGTCACTATTCCCGAATAGTACTATTCACAAATAGTACTATTCACACCAATATCAAGAAATTTGCACACTGAATTTTTAACGTAGAAACCCCCAAATACCGGAAGAAAAAACCACGGGACAAACTCCGAAGAATATTTCACTATACTCAGGATAATTACAAAATATCCTCTCCACACTCTCCAACCTAAGAGGTAAATATAGTGTATCCCAGTGAGAACCTTCCTATTCAAATACTACAATTTTGTAGTACCAAGGAGCAATAGAGATGATACCCAAAAAAATATTCCCGGTGTATATACCCACACCCTACACTCTAAGGGATTTACTCACACTCTCTATTTTCCTCTCACTCTCAAAAAAATAATACACTCTCTGTATATTTTTCTCTCTATGCAGCTTGTGTTCTTCGCTGCTCTGATGCATCTTCTGCTGTTGAATCCTCCTTCTATTTATAGGAGCAATGCACAGTTTGAACATGATCTGTGCATTGCAGCTGCGAGGAGAAAAAATAACGCGTGCACTTGATTTTCTTCATTCTCCTACCGTGCACAGTAATTTCACTGTTCATTCGTTGAAAAAATTCTCTTCAGTATCAAACTCTTCACACGTGAACAGTGAATTCACTGTTCACACGTTGAAATTTCTCTTCTTTCCTTCACATGGCTGGACCCTACAATAAGGAAGATTCTTATGTTGTTCGATTTTTAAGAGGCTTGAATGAACAGTTTTCTACAGTTAAGTCACAGGGGATGCTAATGAAGCCCTTACCTGATATAGACACCGCCTTTTCTTTGTTAACTCAACAAGAAAGACAAATGAGTATTATTGAGATCAGTGACCCTAAGACACTGCTTAGTGCTACTGGCCATTTTTCTCACAATGAAGGTTGAGGTAGGAGTAGAGGAGGAAGAACATTTGGTCGTGGTGCTGGTACTAGAGGGCCACCCAAGATGTGCTCTCATTGTGGGAGACCTGGTCATCTAGCGGATACATGCTACATAAAGCATGGCCTGCCACCTCAACCTCAAACAAAGGTTAGCAGCAAGTTCTATAAACAATGTGGTGGCTGAAGAGAATTTTGAAGAAATCAGCCACTCACCTTCAAAACTGAAGGGTGATGAAGAAAGTATTGATACTTTATTTACACGAGCAAAGGCAAGCACTTTTAGCAATTCTTTAGCAGCCAAAAACAATACCACCTCATGCTGTCAACCACATTTCACACAAATACCAGCACAACCATCGTTGGTACCTGAACCACAACAAACCTCTTTGCAGCCAGACACCCAATTATCTACTCAAATACCATTGGCAATCACATCAATAAACACTACAGCCAATCTATTAGGCCAAAGAAACCACCCTTATATTTGCAGGACTTCCATTGTATGATGACTACCTCTGACTCATCTACCACATCTTCATGTAGGTACCCTCTATCCAACTATCTGTCATATGATAACTTGTCCCACAACCACAAACATTTTTCCCTTGTTGTTTCTGCTGTTTATGAACCTAAATCCTATGCTGAGGCTGCTGACTATGCTTGATGGAGAGAAGCTGTAAATGCTGAGCTAGATGCTCTAGAGTCAAACAAAACATGGATACTAACTCGTCTTCCTCTTGGAAAGAAGGCAATTGGGATGCAAATGGGTTTTCAAGGTCAAATTCAAACCTGATGGCACTATAGAGAGACATCAGACAAGGCTAGTTGCAAAGGGAAACAAGTGAAGTGACAAGTGAAACAAGGTTGTAATAAATAATAATAATGTATTGAAACAAGGTTTCAAACATCTTGGTTAGTTGTCATGAGCTAAAAATTATAATAATAGATCAAGTGAAGTGACATGCATCTCTATGAAAAAAATCAATCTTAGACTTCACTACCACCAACATGACGCAAATTATTATTTTTCAAGAGTTAGAATTAAGTTATGTCACTGTAACTTTTAAGTATTGTTATATCATTGAATAACTTTTTATAAAATAATTCTTTTATTGATTCAACAGATGAGCTACAATTACCTATCATAAAGATCATTTATACTAGATTTCATTAAAGTTAAACATTAGTTACTGTATAATAACACAACTGTTATCCCTATTCATTTTATGTTGATTTTAATGCACAAAAAGTTATTGTTATAATAGTAGAAAAGAGTGGATATATGAGAATAAAAGTGTTTTGGCTTATAGTCTACATCCATAAGTCAAACGATTTCTATAATTCATATAAAAAAAATACAATAGAAAAGACAAAAGAAGTTGATACGTTTTTCTCTATCTCAAACCTCAAATAGACCTCACAAATGTATACATTTAAAAGTTTCTCAACCAAATGTAACAAACAGAAGGAAAGAAGACAAACTTCTCTGTATGAGAGGTTGTTTTAATGTTTGAGATGATTTTATAAATGAGAAAAACCTTGTATTTAAAGGCTGAAACTATCTATTGTAACCACTAGCAAACCAATCGGAAGAGATATTCATTCTTATGATCTCTCAAATGATAGGAGTGCCTAATATAGAGGGGAGGATATTTTCAAGCTAGAAATTACCAACATATTAATGATTTTAGATTAATTTAAAATTGTATAGACATGATTTATATAACGTGAACTTCTAATCCAATGGTAAGTTTTATTAAAAATTAATTCAATAAAAAATTATTCAACAATGTAACAGTTGCTTAAAATTATACTGCTATCACTTGATTCTCACTCATTTTTCAATGATAAAAATCCAATTATAAGCTAGAAAATAAGCGAGTTAAAAGAAAATAAATTTTGTACCACAATAAAAAAAGAAAATAAGTTTATCTGCCAATGCCCTTTTGTAACTGTCACAAATATCAAATGGTAACCATTTAATCTTAAAACACAATTTCATAAACTAAATAGCTCAAACAGACCAATTGGATATTCCCCAGTTTGAACTCTTGCCTCCATGCTCTGGTGCCTTTCAACGGAGCAGGGAACTTACTAGCATTTGGGGTATTGGAACTGATCCTTCCAACTTATCTAATCTGAAAAAACAAATAAGAAGGAAATAAAACATTTTGTCGTGATAAATTTCCTCCACGAAATGCTATCAGAATCCAAAACTAACCTTTAAGCTATAAAGTAGTTTCCCTGCTCAAATATTTAATCAGAAACTATGAACAGAATAAGTGACCTGTCTTTGATCCCCACCAGCTGATTGCTTGTCTGAAAAATATGAAAAGCTATGAGTACTTGCAAAATTTTGGATGGAAGAATGTCACGCAGATAGCACGCATCCCCAACAACTAGAAAGAGGGAATTTATCACATAATGCTCAACATAAAGGCAATGTCACTCGACCAAACGCATTATCGTTTGCATAATAATGTCATTTCATGAGTTAATTCCATATGACATCAGTTTAGCTATATATAATAAAATAAGAATAAATATAATTGATAAATATAAATAAAAAATAATAATAAATACTTAATAAAAATAAATATTGTAAATAAGATAAAATAGTGTTTTTTTTATTTGTATAATTTATTGAAATAATAAATAATTATGAAATAATGAAAAAATAATAATATTTAATATAAATTGAATTTTAATTAATAAATATTTACATAAATATAAAATTTGAAAATTATATTTAAATAAGTAATAAAAATTCCTATTTATTATTATTTTATTTTATTCAATATTTATTCAAGGTATTAGAATTATTTGTAAATAAATGATGATATTACAAAATATAAAATAAAATATCTTATACAGTGTTATACCAAATACTATATAGTATTAAAAGTTTATTAGGTTTTATACTATCAGACTTTATCATATTAGGTCTTATACTATCAACCCTTATCCTATCAAGCATGTCAAACGGGCTCTAAGGGTGTGTTTGTTACATTATATTAGATATGATAATATAATTTAATACTATACATAATATTTTTATTTATTGTTGGATATAACCAACGTATTGTATAAGCATATATAAATTTATACATCATAACCCTCTTATACACTAAAATGTTATATAACTTAATACAATATAGGAAAGTTGGATTAAACCTGATTAATTTTTAACATACAAGATCACTTTAATTTTTTAATATTTTATTAAAATAAAATAATTCTCCAATTAATATTAATAATATAAAGATTATTATTATAAAAAATAAGTTTTAATAAATTTATTTATAATAAATAAATATAAATAATATATGACATCAGTTGAGTTATATATAATATAAATAAAAATAACTATAATTTATAAATAATAAATAAAATAAATAATATAAAAATTATAAATTATTAACTAATAAAATATATAAATAAATACTGTAAATAATATGTAATATATAAAAGTAAGGATTAATAATTTAAAGTTAAATAATTATGATTAAAAATATAAATATTAAAATATATAAAATAATATTTTTATTTGTATAATTTATTTAAATAATAATTTTTAATATAAATTAAATTTTAATTATATAAATATAATATTTAAAAATTATATTTAAATAAATAATTAAAATTCCTTTTTTATTATTTTATTTTATATTTAGTTAAGGTGTTAGAATTATTTGTAAATAAATAATGATACTATAAAATATAAAATATAATATCTTATATAATGTTATTCAAAACACTGTATAGTATTAAAAGTTTATCAAGTATTATACTATTAGGCCATATCATATTAAATTTTATACTATCAATTCTTATTCTATCAAGCGTGTCATACATACCCAAAGAAGTGAAGAAAAATATAATCTAATTCACCTGAGACAGTAAACAATAGGAAGCACTTAGAAATTTGAGCGAACCAACACGAAGGGGTAAAAATTAGTTTCATCATAAATTACAACAAATAACACGTTCAGGAAAAGGGGTAAACAAATAGCAAGGTGAATTAATGAGAATTAAGGATGTGTTGGTGCAACTGACTAGCGTGGAAGTCTCATTTATTCGACTACTTACCTGACTGTGCTTCATAATTATTATTGACCTCGCATCTCTTGTATCACCTCGTTCACATCTTTCTCTTTATTGAATTCACTCCCTTCCACAGAGAAGTGATATAGACGCGGTATGTACAAGGTTCCATAACAGAAGGTCTCCATCTTTGGGCATTCTTTAATAGTTATATAAGCACCCCATAGTAGCTCAAAATGGAAAAAGCCTGGACAAAAACAATTAAGTTCGGGAAGCTTCGTAAGATTAATTGTCTGTAAGCTTGGGAATATGATCTTGGCCCCTTTTGGTACTGATTTATTATTATCATTATTTTGGATGATCTCTTCCATCCTGTTGCATTCGTGTACTTCAAGCCTGTTCAACTTTTGAAGGCTTCTTGCTGTGGAAACATCAGGAACCACAAATTTCAGATCATGACACCGGCTAATGATTACTTCTGTCAATTCCCGAAAGCCGAAAATTGAGCCAGGATATCTCCAGATGCGCTTTAATTTTGGTAGAGAATGCAATTCCATCCACTGCAATCCCATCCCTTCATAATCATTTGATTCAAATATCTCTTCTAGGCACCCACATTGTTGTATTCGAAGTCCTACCAAATGTTTGAATAGGTGCATCATGTTGCATGGGACACAACTTAATAGCTTGTCGCAGCTCTCAAGTTCAAGGCGTGGTATCCTCATGATGTAGGCCAGCAAGTGCTGATATTGACGTTGCTCAAGACATCTAAATGTCTCTAGCGTTTGCAACTCCTCCTGCACGTGCACATCATTGATCAAAATTAATCAATTAGCCAATTCCATGTACTTTGTTAATTATCTCATGTGCATACCTTGTATTGCTCTGAATTTTGAATATAATGTATTGTCAAGTTAACATCTCCCATTGTGCGGATGCCATGGCCGACAAAATCATTCTTTGATTGAGATACCTCATGAAGGTTCGGTGTGCTTATGGATACATTTCCACTGGGAAAGGTTGCAACTTGTGTGTAGTCTTTCATGCAATACGATGAGAGCATGGGGTCATAGTCATATGCTCCTGGACAGAAACACTTAAGGCTAGGCAAACCGTCCAGAATCAGTTGTTGTAATTGTGGAAATGAGATCTGAACCTGCTGCTTATCATTTATTTCCTTATCCTCTTCCTCTTCATTACATAATGGGATATCATAGCCATAATCTCTTGAACAGACACAGTCCAGCTTCGGCAAACTAGTGAGCTTTAATGTCAACAATTTGGGAAACAAAGTCTTGACCATACTGCATTTGTTATCCATAATCTCATCTTCCATTGTAACTATCTGCTCCATTATCTCACAATCATGAACAGATAGTTCTGTAAGCTGAACAAGGCATTTAGACATGGAATGGGAGAGCACACTCTTTAAATTGGCACACCTTTCAATTTCAATTGTTGCCAGCTTGTTAAAACTTACGAGCCTCATGATACTGGGTCCCCAAATGTCCCTTAGTTTTGGTTAAGTCTACCAAGAACATCATTTCTATCTCATAATCTGTGCTTGCATAACCTTTCTTTGATATCATTCCTCCTCTTGATTCGAACACCTCAACAAGTGAATCACATTCTGCTACTGTGAGTTCTTTCATATTTTGAAACATGTGTATCTCGTTGAATGGAACAAGTTTCAATAGTTTATGAAACTTTGTGATAACCATTTCTAAGATTGAGATGATGTATTTGAATATCCCTTCATTGTTCCACCTTAACATCTCTAATTCATGTAACTCCACCTGCAAAACATTCGTTAGCGTGTCTTCCAAAACTCTGACTTACTTTTATTCCAAAAGGCTAACTGACGGCTACCTTATCAATTATTAACATGCATGTTTTAATCATTTGAATTCAGCGTAAATTTACATTCATATTCGATGATGAGTTGCATTACTCAATGAATTCAATACATAATATCTGATTAAACTCATTAAAATATGTGAAGATATAAGTAGATGATAATAAAAAACAATGCATACCAAATAAACTCTAATTATTAAACTCTAAATCTCTAATAGATCATGAAATTGGCTTTTAAGATTTGACTTACAATGGCCTTAAATCCTTGAATTGTAGCATTCAAGTCACCGTTGTGTACGTAATTACTACAATGTGGTCCAATCATTGTGAAATCATCAAGCATAGGTGTATGGAAAGATCCTCGTGAAAACACTTCCATGTTGGGGCAATTTTCAACTCTCACCTTTCTCAATGATGGGAAATCCAAAAGATAGGAACCCCGACAGAAGGCCTTGAGGTTAGGTAGGCTGTCAAAAACTAGATCCTGCAATCTAGGGAGTTGAATCTTATTTACACTTGCTTCATTTTCTTCTTGAGATATAATTTCTTCTATGTTCTCACAGTTTGCTACTTTTAGCTTCTCAAGACATTCAAGACTTCTAAATGATGGAAAAGATAACAGGACCCTGATTTTGTTGCAGTACTGCATGTTCAAAGATGTCAACTTTGGAAACAAGTACCCATCTATGGTTGGGACATGTCTTATCATTGTTTGATCTCCTTCTTGCTGATATGATTCATCATGCAATTCACAATTACTTACATGAAGTTCTTCAAGATTAGTCTTTCTTTCAGAATAGGAAAGGACATGATCATGTGGTGGTAACGACATAGTCTGCATCGTCATATGGAATATTGTTAAACAAGAGACTTATCAAAATTTGGAATTGTAGAGTAAATTATAGAAGAAAGTGAGAAGAATACAAAAATCAGAAATCTAGTAAATCTTCGTGGGTGATAAATTTAGTTCTTTTTCCAATATGCATTATCTTTAAAATTATTTTGATAAATTAAGAAGAAATGAAAAATCAAAAAGTAATATATATGTTTGTGACGAGATTGTACCTCATCATTTTTCTTATTAGTGTTGCCTTGACGAATCAATTTGGAACACAACGGCATACATCCAAAGTTCCAAGCAGCAGTCCTTGAGTGGTTTTCTTTGAAATTGCTAAGACCAGATGTGACAGTGACATTGTTGTGCTTTGAATATGCTTGATTTAGCAGAGAGGATATATTCAGTTTTGGACAATTTATGATTGTCAACTCTCTTATGGATGGCAATTCTAACTCATAAGATTTTGGGCAAATGCTTGCAATGTTTGGGAGTCTCCTGAGAGTAAGGGAATCTAGTCTATCAAACACAATTTTCATTTTCCCCTTTTCTTTATAATCACCCTCTTCTTCATCTTTGCGACCACCCACTAAATTCTCCATTAACTTGCACCACGTCACTTCTAGTTTCTCAAGCTTCTCGATTGCTCTAACAATGGCAGGAGTAAATGCGTGTCTTAAAGAGTCACATCTTGATATCTTCAGTGATCTCAAATTTTGGAAGCCTTGAACATTGTTCGGAGCATTACCCCAGACATGTGTTAAGTTACTAAGATAGTTTATAACGATTTTTTTCAATAGAGGAAAAAACACAGCAATTGACTGGCCATTCAACTGTGAGTTTCCTTGCAAGTCAAATATCATCTCTAAAGACGCGCAACTCCATAGCTGGAGATTTTCCAATTTTGGGAACTGTTGCATCCATTGAGTTGAAAATAACTTCCCAATGACCGGCAAAAGTTTATGATCCCTTGGTTCTGGGTAGGATCTAGGTAACATTTGGTCATCCCCAACCATTGTTAACAAGGGTGATTGACTCAATCCAGGTTGAGGTTCCTGTATAGTAAAAGTAACAATTTCATTAGCCTGTGACAAGTTCTAATAAAGTTAGTATTAATAAAAAAAAGCTAATATTATATATATAATAGAAATCTTGATTTCAATCAGAGAACTTTTTGGGCATATTTGTCATATATTTCATAACCAATTAAAAGGAACAAAGCAATTTGCGTGACAAATATTTTTAATGAATCAAAAGTACTTTTAATAATTTCACATTAGTTATAAGTAGAGTAAATTATTTATAAAGATGGATTCATTGCACTTTTTCCCCTCTATTTATAAAGTAGATGGAATAATTTTATTCACCAATCAAAATTAAAGTTTTTTTACATATAATCCATTGATTTCATTTAAAGAATTATAAGGGAAAAGAATTCAATCCAAGTTTTTTTTCATAAAAAATTAAAATTGCATCATGCAAAGGGAGATAGAGTTATAATTGGACATTACCCTCTCATGAATTTGGATAGATATAAATATACATGATAGTAAGTTGATTATTATAGTAACCTATTTAGTGTGGAAATTAAAAGAACTGCAAAATTATTATAATCATTAGAACTAATAAAACGTAATTAACTTACATCTTTAATTGGTTGAGTGGACTCATTCAAATCAACGGCTTTGCTAAAGCCAGTCAAGCATGGCAGAGAACCCAACTCCAATTCCCCCAAATTTAAGAACTTGATTGTTAATTCCTTATCATAGTGATCAGATACATTGCATATCTCTCTTAAATTATCAAGATATTTCAAAGACAAGGACTGGATTTGTGGAAGAGCTGTGGAAGGACCAATGCCATCAGCAAGATATTCTAGATTGGGGCATGAATCAATCCTTAGATCCTTCAAGCATGGAAATGGAGGTTCTGAGTCATCTAATTCACAAAAAACATTCTTCAAGTCTTTCACCCTTTCCAATATAAGAGTTTCACATTTATTAATCAACTCCTTGATCATCAAACTACATTTCATAGATTTGGAGTTTGCATAAGCGATTACTAATTTGTTTGACTCTAAATATCCAAGACGACCACCACTAGAGGGAGGATCTACATATACGCCAAATCTTTCTAAGTGTTTGAAAGTCAAATCTTGCGGCAAAATTTCAATGTTCCTTACGTTGAACTCAACAACCTTCAAATGATTAGATATATTTTGTAACTCCATGAGAACGTCTTTGTGGTGCACCCAAGGAAAATTTTGAACCATGAAGTAAAGTTCTTCCAACCGAGATAATCTTCTCAAGACATCAGTAGAGATAAAGTAAAGATCATCACAGTCTGTTAAATCCAATAACTTAAGAAATCCTAGCTCCCCAATTTCAGTTGGGAGTTCTTTGATATTTGAGTGTGCAAAGCTTAGGACTTCTAGCCTTTTCAGTTCCTTACCAATGACTGAAATATCTCCAACATCGCAATGTTCTACTTGCAGTGTATGGAGGTTGGCTGAGGCTTGGAAAAGTGATGGAAGTGTTGGAACACTCAAATTTTCCATAGCTAAGACTTTGAGCTTATTCATGCCTCGGAAGAAATGCTCAGGCCACGGATTCGGCTCCTTGCTCTTTGACCGTACTTGCAAAAGTTGAAGTTCTGAATACTCGAAGGCATTCTTTAATCCTTTTGTCTCATCCAAAAGAAGAGATATTGCTTTGATATGATCCAAGTTCCCTTCTTTTGGACTCGTCAATTCAGGATTATCTTGTACTATAAGCCCATATTGTGCTTTAGAAGCAATTGCTATGACAACATCACGCACAACATCATGCATCTTCACACACTCAGGCTTATCGCTGTCCAACAACAAGAAGCACCTCTTTAGATGGCCTATGAAAGTGTGCACTAGGTTTCTTGTTTTCCGCAATGCACCATCAACTCTGAACATTCCCAATCCCATTCAAAGACGCAGCAAACTTTCAATAGGAATGTCAAAGTCTTCAGGAAACAAGCCACAAAGTAAAAGGCAACATTTTTGCTCTTCATTGCTTAGAAAGTTAACCCTATGCTCGATGCGCGAGTACACCAGTTTTTGGACATCTGAGAAGGAAGATGATGGAGAGTTTCTTAATTGTTCAAGTGCATTTTCCCACACAGGCTTTTCTTCACTCCCAAGTGCTCTCGCAACAGTCACAAGAGCAAGGGGCAATCCTCCGCATTCCTTTGCAACCTCTTTTGCTAGGTAGTGGATATTAGGCAAACCGACAACATCACCTGCCATCTCCCGAAATAGATACCACGCTTCATTTTCAGACAAAACAGGAACTATAATATCCTCCTGACTTCCCATCTTTTGGCACACCTTTGCATTTCGTGATGTGAATAATATTTTGCAACCTTTTTGATGTTCAAGGGAAGGAAGTCCAATGCACCCGAATTCAAGCTCGTCCCAAACATCATCTAGCACTATTAGCACTCTTTTATTATCATCATTAACTCTCTTATACAGCTCAGTTGCTCTTCCTTGCATACTCTTCCCTTTGTACTCCATACTTAACCCGTCAGCAATTTGAATTTGGATCTTCTCATAATCTGGATTTTGGGATACCGCTGCCATAACAACTTCATCAAATAGCTTACTGGTTTCTATGGTCTTGATCACTTCTCTCACTAATGTGGTTTTTCCCACTCCACCCATCCCACAAATGCTAGCCCTTTTGAGCCTTTCATCTTTTAATTTCTCTATGACCTCTTTTGTAATTGCTTTTCTAGACGCCAAGGCTTTGATGTCTTCTGTGATTAAAGATCCAATTCTTGGTGGAGACTTTGGGTAGGATATGAACTTGAACTCGCTTTCTTCCTCGTTTAAGCTTGCAATATCTTGCGCCTTTTTCGTGGCTTGCTTGCCCAAAGAGTAATTGAATGCCAGATCTAGACACTTCCCACCATAGCATTTCTTATTTTTGTTAGCTTCAATTTTAAGGAACCCTTCTAACTCATTGTCAATATCTTCCACCTTGCGAAGCCAGTCTTGCACATCCGATGCAATTTCTAGTCCATTCCTTCTATCTGCATCCACTATCCTTTTCAATTTTGTTTTCATAACCTTCAAATTTGCATGCGCTTGCCTCAAATTGGCTATGATTTTGTCCTTGTGGATCATATATTTAAATTGCTTCACAGTAGAATCCACCACTAATGCTCCAAGTTTTGTGACAACTTCAGTTGCAAGGCTTGTAACACACTCCATCTTCTCTAAAAAGCGAGTGTCTTTAAATTATGACATCATGCAAGTAAAAGCAAACAAGCGAAACATATAATGAATTAGATATTCTAACAAAATATATAGGTAAACAAAAATAGAAAATTAGCCCTCACCTGCTACACATACTATTCTCATAATCAGTTTAGTTAGTTAACCTCTGTATATAAACCTTGTCTTCTCTGTAGTCATTGGTTAAGTGAATAATCAAAACATCTTTTTCTCCAATTTCTACTTTTATTATTATTAATGAGTAAAGTTATATAGGTCTTTTTATGTTTTGGAGAGTGTAACTCAGGCTCTTAAAAATACCTTACGTGTTGCTCTCAAAAGCATATTTTAAAAGCCAAAATCGAAAGCGTTTAAACTTTTTTGTTTACCAAATAAAAAAAAATTAACTTGCACTTCAGGAAAATAATAAATGGTACGAACTCAAATTCATACTTTTACCACGATGTGTGTTACAAGCTCTCTCTCTCCCCCTTGCATTTTGTTGTGGTTAGTTTTCATTCCCTTACACCCGTATTCATCAAACATTCGCACTAAATTTTGTTGAGCGCTATAGCAGCTCTCTATACTTCTTTAAATGTAAAATCATTTCGTCAAAGAGCGCTACCAAACCAAGCCATAGTGTTCAAAGATAATTTGCCTAAGTGAATGTCTAAAGGGTGATTATTGCAACTCTCTAGTCATGAAGGGAAGGTAATTGATGTATTCTTCTCATACAAGAAACGTAGCAACCAGAAAAGGAAAGTATGGTTGGAACATTATGGCATCCCATTACGTGCTTGGTACTATCATATTTAAAGATAATGCTTTATTGATTGAAGTAATTTTCATGCATAACAAAACTTCATCAGCCGAGTCCTTTGAAGCAGCCAAAAGTATATGCAGCTTTCTTTCTTTCACGTTGTAATGGTATTGTTTTATTGTTAATGGAGCGGTTTATGATGTTCTTATTAAAGAAATTGGAAGGCAAACAGTGATTTTATACAAATCTGATGGTAGAGAGAAGGATAATGTTGATCATAGTGATAATTTTATTTCTGACGGTCATAGTGAATGCCCATTTTTATAGAAATTTGTCAAAACCAAAATAACATGGAAGATATGTTAATGGAGAATGATGTTGGAAATGAAGTGGTGCAAGAAAGAAACTGAAGGAAGTGATGAGGTTGGTGGAGGCGATTTCAAGGCTGAGAAAGACATGTAGAAAAGGGAAGGAGGCAAGCAAGAAGTTTGCAAGGGAAAATGGAAAGAGGAGTAAAGTTGGGCAGTGGGTCAAAGCTTCAGTAGTTGGTATCCTTGCTCTTGCAATTTCAATATATGCTATTCATAGTTTGGAGTGGGGTGTGAAGATTCTTTGTACGTGTTGGAGCTCTTCTCTTCTGTATGAGGTTTTTTTCGACTGTCTTTTGCATGCTTGCATCGAATAGGTGACTTGTTTAGGCAGAAGCGTCTTGGGCCACGCTGCTTTTAGGTTCTTTTTCAGGTGATTTCAATTAGAATTTTTATTTTTTTGGCATTTTATTGAGTATAGGTGAAATGAGCTGAGAGCTTCAGCTTTCAAGATGCCTACTGAGATTAATTTTTAGATAATTATCTTAATTCAGGCCTTGGTGTAAGTTTTGTGTTGTGTGGTGGATATTCTATACAGTGATCTTGAATGTCTGGTATGCTCTTGCTAGTGCATTGCATGGTGCCTAATTTGGGAAAGTTAGCAGTTGATGATTCCATAGCTCAGGAAAACAGGGAGGCCTTGAGTTTTGTGTTGTGAGCTGTTGATCCTTTATAGTAGGTGCAAGGTTTTTGTCTTTTGATCCTATTCTCAGGGGAGTCAAGTGAATCCTAGTGGTTTGATATTTATCCCTTTTTAACTGCTTAGACTTCTCCTTGAATTATTAGCAAAAGAAAAAGGGAATAATGACAGCAAAGACTAATTGAGGAAGAATAGTCGTTGATAGTTTTCTAACTTCTAATAATGATCGCCTTAGTATAGTTCCCATCTCAATGGGCCCTAATTATTATCACCTTTTTTGGGTGTATTGGGATATATTTTGTCATTGTTTGAATCTCAATGGTGAAGTCACAAGAGTGCTTTTGGAGCTCTCTATGTTGCATACGGGTGTTTCTTAAATTTCTACCAGCTGAAAGTTTCTTTTGGCATCTTTTGTGGAGCAGAAGAGGTGTGCATTAGTGTGTCCATTATGATTGAATGTCTTACTACAAGAGCCTCTCACGAAGTTGTCACTTCACGCTACCACCAAATTAAACCAACCACAATTTTGCTATTCTTAGTGCAAGTTTTAACATTTATTACATATACTTTATGCTAATCCGCACTCTACAGTGTTTATGTTTGTATTGTATTTTTTTACTTTGTATTTGGATTTATTTATCTCACTTTGTTTAGAATTACAAACTTATGAATAGGTCAGATTTAGACTTCAAGTCAGGCTAAACTTGTGGATATGTCAAGTTTTGGCTTTAAAAATAGCCTATAACAAACTATAGGTTAGGTTCAAGCCAAATATTTATATAATAGGTCTGATTTGTTAAGAGTAAAATATGACCAAACCTAACCTATTTTCACCCTAAATATAAGCAAGACCTAGGGTGGATCTTTTTTCTGGTGTTGATTGAATGTATGATATGCCACTTGCTCAAGGAGATATAGGTTATGTGAAAAAATGATAATTTCAATCAAATTTTTTTTTCAGGACTAAAATAAAAAATATTGTATTCTCAAAAACAGAAAATATATTTAATTCTATTTAAATTAACATGTCAATTGGTAGCCAATGCAAAGATATTTTTAATTCAATTCAAATACAAGATAAAAAATATATTTACATTTTTATATTTTTCATCTCGACACACCTATATATAATTAGGATGTAATTTTGATGCACTATAATATAATTTATCTACACAAGTATTTAATTATATATAATCACATAATTTTTTTTAAAAATTGACTCTTATCATATTTTTCTTAGAAGTTATACCAAAAGAAAAAGATTAATTGTCTATATATTTGGACTAACCAATAATGTTATAAAATTAAGGTGTGTTTGTTTGGGATTCTAGAGTCTCAAAATCACTTTTTTCACAAAAAAAATACTTTCTATATTTAAATAATTTTTAAAAAATAATTAAAATATCAGAAAAATTAATTTTCAGTTTTTTTTTTGTAGAACTAAAAAAGAGTAACTTCTGGAAAAAAAAAATCAGTTTTCAGCTTTTAAATTAAATATAAAAATTTAATTTTATAATCACTTTTTTAAAAATATGAAATAAACATATCCTTAATCTCTATAATTTAAATGCATTATGATTTATCTAATTCACAATCCTGTTATTGGCTTAAGATAGAAATATTATCGTCGCTCCTAAAAACGCATTTTACAGACATAAAATTTTTTATGATTTTTTCTTTGAAAGAATAGGATAATTATTTCATAGTTTATGAAAAATGAAAAGTATACATATGCAGAAGTAAAACAAAAAGATGAACTAACTCAATCAAAAGAAGAAGAAAAAAAAATATCAGAAGCGTTTAGAAAAGCTTGCCAAATTGAGCCTCGAGGAAAAGTAGTAGCTTTTGATTGAATTAAGAGAAGCTAGTGAGTATCGAGAGGACAGAAAAACAAACACGACGATTCAGAATGCAGAGAACTTGCCTGTAAAATAGTTAATAATTATTGAGTATTCTAATCATGTAATAAAATAGTTAATGATTAAAGCAAATCTTATGAATAATAAATTTTAATTGTAAAAATTAATAGTAATCAGAACAATGTAAATGATAATGCTAATTATTATCACAGCATAACAAGATTTTTTAACTAAGTTTAAATAACTTGCATAATCTCAAATAATATCAAGATAACAGGACCCTGCAATATTTAAACTTTACAGCATAACAAGATTCTGCTTGGATTGGCATATTGGCATTGTATCTCAATAGAGGTGTGTTTAGCTAGGATAAAAATATTGGGGGGAAAAATTCATATCTGATCTTTATAGATGTTATCGGTTGGTCCGAGCTAGCTCCGATCCTAACAGATAGATGCATGTTAACCGTTAATACTTTATATTGTTTACATGAGTAGGTTAATGGATAGTCAAGCGTTATTTCATGATTCAACCCATTTATATTCGCGTGTGGTATGACGTAATTCATCTTCTTCTTTTTTCTTTTGACACAGATGGATTAATGTTGAATTAAAACCCTATATTACATATCTAATTCATAGTCGTTAAAATACGTTACTATGAGCATAAAAACCTTAAGTATATATTAAT
The DNA here is from genome assembly GCA_031216105.1 of Dalbergia cultrata. NCBI lineage: Eukaryota > Viridiplantae > Streptophyta > Magnoliopsida > Fabales > Fabaceae > Dalbergia > Dalbergia cultrata. The sequence goes on along the minus strand of CM062353.1, from coordinate 17,879,515 downwards.
AAAAAAAATAAAAGTATATCCTTAGTCAAATATGTTGGGAATCATTTCACAGTAATGGAAAGTGAAATTCGGAAAACACATACAAAAGAAAGCATGCGCACGCACGCAGGCACACATAATTTTAAAATTAATATATAATTTTTCATAATATTTTCTCCACAATTTGAAAAACAGGGAACAGATTATATATGAATCGACACTTTTATGATTAATTTTAAAAATAAGAAATAAAATGAAAAATATATTATCTGAAACTAAACATACATTCAATTATTAGCAAGAATATTAGGAAAGCTTACCAGAAATAAGCAGCCTCGAGCAGGAATATAGTAGTAGCTTTTGATTTAAAGAGGAGATGCTAATCAGTGTGGAGATGATCACATGAAAGCAAATTATGGGTGCTAACAACGAGTGATGATTGTAGAATGCATATAGAGCGAGTGCCAAATTAATGTGTATGTTCAGGTTGATGAGATTGCGAATGAAACATAGGTTTAGGAATTGATGTGTGTTTGTGTGTATTATGGAACACACAACAAACAAATTGGGTTGAAGAAGATTAGGTTCAATTCCTTGACCAACCAAGAAGCAACCTATGGCCGCAGAAAAGAATTTGCTTTCACCAGAAGGAAGAGTTAAAGAAGAGAAGGATTTGTTCTCCAAAATTTACACTTTGATGGTAAGAAGCAAATAATGTGCTAAGCTTACAAATGATGCATTCCAAAATATAAGAAAAGCAAGTAATTTTATAAGCTACTAGTATTTCTGCCCTTGCCATTTTTCAATAATTACAACCATCAAGCTGGAAGTAAAACTTTGGAGTAAAATTAGATTAAATAAAATGTAAAACTACTTCCTTGAAGATTTTTGTTTTAACATTTTAATTCTCAAAAGATCAATTACATTTACTTAAGTCCCAAAAGGATTTATCGTTATAACATTACAATCTATTGTTACCTTTTTACTCTTTCTTTTTCTTTTTTTTTCTTTATGAGAGAACTACAATTTTAACTCTTAAAGATCAGCTCATCCTTAAAAGAAGGTTTATTTGCCCATATCACCTCAAACGAGTTGCTCGTAACATCCTTAAAAGATGCTAACAAATTGATTCTTAAGTAGTGTTTGGTATTTGTCCCAGGATATGGAGATAGAGACAGAGACAGTGAAAATAGAAACATAAAAAATACTGTCTTTGCACCATGTTTGGTTGTAAAGCACAAGACATAATAACTATCTTCATATCTTGTTTGAAAACATGGGGATAAAACAATAAATACATAATAAAAGAACATTACATACCCCCGTCGAACCATAGGCGCCGGCCACCGAACCGTTGCCATCAGACCACAACTACACCAACATTGTTGTGAGGACATATAAGGAGATATTAAATATGTATATGGGTATTATTAGAAAATATTAAATTCTGTCTCTGTATCATGTTTTCACTTTTGGGAGATAGAGTAATTTTTTGTATTTCTGTCCCTAGGACGGAAAATTTTTATCCACTATTCTTGTCTACACTACCAAGCATATTTATGCCTCTAATGTATTCGTATTTCTATTTTAGGGACAACAACCAAACACTACCTTAAAGAACAAATTGCTAACAATTTGATTCTTGAAAGATCAATTCGCTAACAAATTAAAAGATCAATTTCCAAATAAATTGGTCTTTAGAATGCGTTTTATAAACATATAAAGCTAATTAGCAATAACGTAATTGATTATTGGGAAACCACAAACTAATAGAATATTTTTAGGGATTAATTTGTCACGTATTACTATTTTAAAGGTCAAAATGGTCATTTATTCATTTTCAGACGAAAAACAATAATTATAGACTGCAATATTATAACAACTAATATTTTGAGGCTGAAGTGTCAAAACAAAAACATTTACAAATCTTTTTGAGGATCAAAGTGTAATTTTACTCTAAATTAAAGCATAAACGAAAATGCAAAAAAAAATCTACATCATATCTCTCTCTCCCCTAATACATACACTAATAAAACACAAAGAAAGACAATAATGTACATCAAAACTAGCATGACAGAGACTATAACGCCCTGCATTGTCATAACAGCTACATAACATGAGAAGACTATGACAATGAAAGTATTGAATGGCATTTTTAGTGATAATGTGAAAGAAATAGCATATATGCTCTTTGGTTCTACAAGTGACCTTGACGGCTATGTCATAGGGATCAACTAGTGGACATGTTTTGAAGACTCTACCTGGCATGATCAACAGGGTGGTAATGCTATGTTGTGGCAAAAAGGCTTTCGCATGAAGAAGTTTTTTATCAGAGTGGTTTGAAGGCCACATCTTAGTGTTTTCAACTTTGTCGTGTCGCACTAGCTCATTGCATAGGATTTAATGATTTTAGTCTTTTGTGTCTTACGAGTTGGATATAATGGAAAGTATTTTCGTACTATGAAGACCATATACAAGTACAATGAGGATTGCCTCAGCTTGGATCTTATGCAGATATTGCTATTATTTGACTGTGTACATCTCCTCATGTGTTATTGTCTTCTAATTTATATGGAGGATTATTAGGAGTGTTTTGGTATTGATTAAGTGATTAGGTGGACTATATGCTTTGATGATATTTTGTATTTACATTATATAGTCCCAACATGTACTTTGACTAATTTTGGTGGTTGAGACTATTGTTCTATTGTTCTTTATCTTCATCTCAGTTTTGATAGTGAATAATAATTATTGAAAAAAAAATAAAGAAGCAGCTACATAACATACTGGCCAAAGATGCTTCACAACAAAGACAACAATACACAAACAGCTTGATAACAGCTTCTGTAGAAAATCAATTCGGCAAGGTTATATAGTATATTTTCCACAAGTCCATTGCTGGCCAAAATTTCATTTACTCCACAGCCTTCACTATTTTATTTTTTTTAAAATCAAAATGGTCTTATTCCTTCCTGCATCTCTTTTTTTTTTTTTTTTTATCTCCTAAGGGTATCCACCGTCGATAACGGTGACTAATCCTTTCGGCAGTTGTGCAAGCACCTCAAGGGTGGGATAGTTGACCCGGGGAAGCTTTTCTATTTCCAAAGACAGGGATCAAACCCCTAACATTTGATTAAGGGTGAACGAGCTCCTACCGCTCGACCACACCTCCCAGATTTCCTTTTTGCATCTCTACATTGTTCAAATAACTCCCAAAAAAAAAAAGTACACATCTATTTTTTTTTTCGATCACCCTTCAACGCCATCCAAAAATCAAAATAATCCTGTGTTATCACCCAAGGCTACAACCAATGAAAGTCCAAAATCACACTCTCTTCCACGTGGCTGTCTTTTTGGCATCCACCCACTAAATCCAGCTCTGTGGACTTTACATTTTTTTTCCAAATGCACCTCCTCTAAAAAGGGACACTTTGACCGCACAACATACAGGCAAAACCAAATTGCCTCATTTACACGGCCCTCTAATCTTAGGCTGGCCATGTGGCGCCTCCATTCACCCACACGATAGTTCTCCATCTCAAAGAGTTAAGTGTAGGTGTCAAATCCCAAAGGCCAAAGACCAAAACAGAGAAAGCCCTTTCCAAATAGTGAACGAGTGAGCTATGAAGATGCTAATGGCGTAAGTCTACAGCTTCCTCTCTCTTTGCTTCCCAACCTCCATCCATTCCATTCCGTTCCATTCAGTGCGGACTTTCTTATACTCATCATAACCCTTTTTGTTGGTGAAGATTATGTTCCTAACCCTCAACCCAACTCCACCCCTTCCACCCCACCCCCTGCATCACTCTCAACTCCCTTTGGTCCGAACCCAGGTCCTTCCGCTCCTTTGAAGGGTCTTGGGGCCAGTGGTTTATCCCATAGAGAGTTCCATATCAAAGGGATTAGTCACTATTGCTGGTAATGGATATTTTATGAAATAAAAATGAAAAAGAATAAAAGAACTAATAGTAGCTTTTAAAAGTACTTTTCCTTTATTTTGAATGCATCATTTGCAAGCTTAGCACATTATTTGCTTCTTACCGTCAAAGTGCAAATTTTGGAGAATAAATCCTCCTCCTTTAATTCTTCCTTTTGCTGAAAGGTATGCAAATTCTTTTCTGTGGCCATAGGTTGCTTCCCGGTTGGTTAAGGAATTGAACCTAATCTTCACCTCAATTGTTTGTGTTGTGTGTTCCACAGCGAGGCGAATAAAGACGGAAGGAGGCAAACCATCACACATTGAAATCCCCAAACAGTAACATTTAGATTCCTCATGATATCAAATGGAAAGAGTTAACGTTCAAAGTTCCTTAAGGTTATATTTTTGAGTCGTTTTGGTGAAGCGGAAGGATTTGACCTTCCATTCCTGCTTAAGGAAAGATTTGTAATATAACTTTAGATTACAAACTCTTTCCTTCCTCTCCCCTCCTCTCTAAAATCCCAACTCACAAACATATCCTAAAACAAGCAGCTACAACAAAATCAGTAATGTCCCAACCAACCACCACTAGTTGAAGTCGATGATCCACAATCCACCATAAGCACAACACTCCAATGTCATCTAACTTCTTGGTGACTCTACAATAAATACTATGTATAAGCTAGACTCATGTTATTTCTCACAATCTAGACACTAAGGGCGGCATAGTCCACATGGTTCCCACCGGATGGGGTCCAAGAAAGGTAGGTGTACACAATTTTACTCCAGCTACTATCAAAATAAACTCACTAGAAAGATATCAATCAAGCCCCATACAATGAGGAGGTAGAGGCAAAAATAATTGGAAAATGAACAGGAACCAATGGAAGAAAAGTTCACTAGAACCGCCATAAAGAAAATGAACATCAATATAGAACTAACTCTCCCTTGATCCTATTTTGGAAGGATGAACTGCAAAAGTGAAAAAATATAGTGCAGCAGTTCTAGAGGTCCCTCAGAGGAGTTTTCTTCCGATATATTTGTTAGTTTAGATTTTGAAGGGGAATGGAAGGTGAAGGAGTTGTCGGGAAAAGTTCTAAAATTTTGTTCTAAAAATCCTTCCTTCCTCTCTTTTTCCCTTCAAAACTCAAACTCACAAATATACCCTTAAAAGTTAGAGAAGGTGAATTGGCTGATTGATCAGAAACAAAGATGACTAGCCTCTCCATTATATCTCAGAAGGAACACTTTCCTTCACCTACTCAAAGTGCGTAGGAACACTTGTCACAGAGGTTTGTAAGCCAGACAATGAAGGACCATATGTGCACATTGTAACCAATATAAATAATTGCTAAACATCATGACTATCATACTTGGCATGAAACATGCCTTGGAAAGAAGTCTTTTTGTCTCTTCCTTCGTTACAAACATTTCACTAAGAAAACAGAAGAAAACAAAGAAAAATATAGGAAAAGCACTATTTTAAGTCCAAGGAGAGCAAAAATTTCAATCAACAAAACAAAGTAGCTCCACAATCCAAATTTTAAAATTGTACCGAATCTGAACATCAATTAGTTAGCTCCATAATGGCAGCAACAATGTCGCCCCCGGCAGCTTTGAGAGCTTTAACAGCTCTTGATTTCGACACACCAGCTTGAGTCATCACTAACTCTATGTCCTTGGGATCTACACCAGTCTCATCGACATCCTCATCATCTTGTGCAACACTAGAGGATTCAGACCTCAATGCTGCATTATTCAAATTGGGAGCCTTGAACTGCTCTGCTGCCTGAGTTTGTAGCTGTGAGCTCAAATCTTCAATCTTAGCTTCCCCAAATATAATGTATGTGTCAGAAGTTGGGCTCTTGAAAACATCTGGTTTTGATATAACGAACAGGATCTGACAAACATAAGTACAAAAATCAGTTGACCAATACATGAGATGAGGCAATGGAAAAATAATCAAAATAACCAAATATGCCAAATACTAACATTCTTGCTCTTTTTTACTGTTACACGGCTGACACCTGATACAGGTCTCATTCCAAGTTTAAGCATTGCCTTGCGACTCTTCTTTTCACTCCTGGTCTGCTTGGATCTACCTATGTCACCTTCTTGTCCTGCAATAGAACACAGATTCCTCAGAGATTGTAGAGTGCATCCAACATTTTACCTTCAACTCTATGTAAAAATACCATTGACTCAGTCACTAGAAATAGTAGAAATAAAATTTTAAAATTCAAAATCCTGACGTTTAAGTTGAACACAAATTCCTTGCTAACTTACCTTCAGCATTGTCCTCATCATCATCATCATCATCGTCCTCCTCCTCCTCATCATCATCATCCTCATCCTCAACTACAGGCTCATCATTCTACAAAAATATAATCAAAAAGTTCAAAATGCTAGAAAACAGAAAAGATAGTAGGCCACTGAAAATGGAGTACAACAAGCACTGCAGTCGCCACATTTCAACTAAACCACAGCAAGCAATAGAAGATACTAGGTTTTAAGTTTTAACCTGTAACTTATAACAATCAACTAAGATTCCAGTAGAAGATTCCAAACAACGATTAGACACAGTTTTCACTCGCTAAAGAGTGTGCTTTTCAATTTTAATTAGCAGCTAAATCCGTATCTAAATATTAGTGTTCACCCATTTCTAAAAGGTTGAGTTCTACGCCTATCTCTGATTTCAAAATTCAACACCCCAGAAGTTGTTCAACTTCGATCCAATTTAAACCTTGCAATTTCCACACTCTCTTCCCCGCTTCAAAGGCACAAGTCCAAACTCTAGTTACGACTCAGCCACTAAAGAATCTACAAACAGAGATCAAACACAACCAAAATAAAGACTTCATAAAGCTACAAAAGCCATCCAAAAACCCACAAATCACAACACCATAAAAACAACTCAATCTCCACCAAGGCCACACAAAAATAAAAAATAAGATAGCAAAATAAATAAATAAGAGAGAGAGTTAAGAAGAGAAAATGAATTACATGGATCTTCTGCTGTTCGAGTTGCTCAGCAAGAAGCTCTTCCTGGGTCTGAGCAGTCATGGCCATATCTGGTGTGGGTTTTCTAGTTGGTACAGTGGATCCAAGGATCACAAGCCAACGCAAGACACAGAAACAACAACAACAAACACCTTAAAACCCTAGAACTGGGGTTTTCATTTTATTTATAATGCCCCACGAATCAGAACAAAACAATAAACCCCAGAACCGGGTTGACCCGGTTATAACCCGATGCTCCCGGTTCCCCGCCCCTTTCTTTCAATGCGGTTCGTACGAGAACCTGTTTACACGACCTTTTCTTACCACAAGCATAACACCCTCGCACACATTTACACTTGCAGGATACAAGTGTACAACCATAAGGCTTTTTTACTTGAATAAATTAAAAATTTTCTTTAAATATCAAACTCTCATTTTGTGAAGATTAATTACCTATATCCATTTCTTTTTTTTTTCTAGGTGAAATTGGTTAAATATGAGTAGATTTTCAATAATTAAAATACATAGAAAATGGTATAAAAAAAATAGATTTCCCTTTTCTCTTCTTTTAGTGAAACCGGTTAGCTAGAAGTAGATTTATAATCATTTTTGTCCTATACAAAATCAGTAAATTACAAGTAGACTTTTCACATTTCGTTTTGCCGCTTTTTTATTAAAAAAATTACTTGCCTATGGCAACGATCAATTGTTGCACACTGTCAGTAGTCTCACTAAAAATTATTAACGTGCCTTTTTCTCATGCAATATTTATGAGTTTATAGTCCCTTTGGGAGTTAGCATAAACGTATATAAAAATCCTATGCTCTTCTATATTTTTTTTTTGTGTTGTTTATGTTTAAATGAATTTACTCAGCTTTTATATCTAAAGAAAATAATTCACTTAGCTTAAGATGTTTTATACACCATATATATAGATTTTAAATTCAATTTTTTTTAATAAGTTTAAAAGTTTAACTTCGATGCAGTGACAATGTAAATGACAATATTTTTCATGTCACTGCATCAAATTATTCAAGCAAATATTGAAAAATAATATAGAATGAAATAACTTTTCTCTAAACCCTTTGCATGAAAAAAAAGGCACATTAATAATTAAAGATGTTACTAACATTACAATATAATAATAAAAGTAATTCATCAAAACAAAGTATCTACGACTCGATCTCCTTATATCTATATATATGATTTTTTATGATTAGCAAACAACATTTTAATTATCAAATAGATATTATCTATCTAAAATTTGATTTTACTATAACTAATATTTAAAATTTGATCATTTTATATAGATCACCTTTGAAATTTAAAAAATTAGGTTGATTGTGAAGAAAATTCATCAATAAGTAGTTTTATATTATGTGTTTTAAATAGTTTTCTCTTTTAGTAAATTTTTCAAAATTTTAAATTTCAACATACTTTAGGAGTTGCTAAGTGGTATAGGTTTCCTGTTAATGGTTCTTAAATAGTAACAGTATATATTATATAATTATATATTTAAATAATACAAAATTAATTGATCACATTTAATTTGCTTATATAATTATATATTTACAAATGCAATTTTTTTTTAAAAAAAAAATTGTAGAGGATAAATGTCCACAAATAGAGAAAACCACCACAAAATAAAGTGTTAGAACTCTACTTCCAATTGACCAATTTCATACTATAGCACCCTAAAAATTATTTAAAAATTTATTTAAACTTTTTCTAATCATAATTTTAAAAATCTGACTGACATAGAAATGATGAGAACGATCCAACGGATTTATAAAAAAAAGTAAATAGTAACCTAGTGGGCCCCACATGCCAGCAGGGACAACCGAAACCCTAGAATTAAGGCTAGGAGATGCCCGAAACTAAGAAATCATAGGATTGCAATTAGAAATAGTTAGAAATAAGGATTTTATACATGAAATTATTTTTCAGGGAATGTTTGATTACCCGGGTACACTGTTTTACCCATTTGGTAAAATTTCGGTGTGTGATTTCTAACACCGAAAGATAGTTTAATCATTATAAAAGGATAATGTATATCTCTTTTGACTTGGTGAAAGGTTAAGATTTAATCTTGATTTACAAGGTTGAATCCTAGCCATCCATTTTACTTTCTTAGATTAAGAATTATCTAACTATATATTATGATATTAATGCATTAAATGCAAGATAAATATAAGCCAAATTCTTCTCCAACAAGCTAAGAAGTTCTTGGCCATCAACAAGAGCAGCTTCATCTCCATTTCCTTGAGCTTCATTCTTGATTTCCAATTTCAAAAACACTAGCCTAAAGTTGCTAAACAATCAAACCCTCTTCACTAAACTTGTTCTACACCTCAATACCTATAAATTTAACCGATTAAAATATGAATTCTCCATCACTCCTCACTTCCTCACTTCCTAAGGAAGGTCTAGGTGTTGTTCGGGTGACCTTTAAGTGAAGAGAAATCACTTAGAGTATCCTTTGGAGTAGAGAGCTCTAAAGCTTTCCAAGTAGGGATCTTAAACCTCTTTTATTTCAAATTTGTATTCATGATTTGCTCACTAATTTGGCTGAATATTTTTGGTTGAATTGGTTGTTGATATATTGATATTGATGTGTTAATTTTGATGGAGTGGTTTGATGTTGTGAAAAATTATTTTTGGCAAAAGAGATTTTAGCTTGTGCTGCTGGATTTTTAGTTTGGTTGTAGATGGGGAAAATTCATGAATTTTAGACATTTGTAGTCATGGTTAGGAGCTAGAAAACAATTTTATATTGAAGTTGACATCTGGAACTAAGTACATGAATTTTCTCAGAGTCCCGTTATTTTGAACTATTCAAGAAGCATCCATTCCCTAAGGGTGCGATCTCTGTGCTCCGAGATCCGAGACCACAATCCAGAATATAGGTGGTTTAGAGTGTGAGCACCAAGGTCCGAGACCACAACACAAAGTATAGGTGGCTTAGGGTGCGAACTCCGCTGTCCGAAACCACAACCAGGAATATAGGCGGCATAGGGTGCGAGCTTCGAGGTCCGAGACTGCAACCCAGAATATAGGTGGCTTAGGGTGCAAATTTCGAGGTCCGAGACCACAACCCAGAATATAGGTGGCTTAGGGTGCGAGCCCGAGGTCTGTGACCAAGGATCTAGGTTGTGAGGTTCGAGGTTTGTGACCATAAATTCGAGGTTCATGACCAAAGATCCAAGTTGTGAGGTCCGAGGTCTGTAACCAGAAATCCAGGTGGTGATGTCCGAGGTTCGTGATTAGAAATCTGAGATCCGAGACCAAAATTCGGGTTATGGGGTGGTTAACTCTGGCATCAAACAAGAATGTCTTATATTAATCACAGAATAACATTTAGTCCAAGTAGATGGTGTGAATGCATGCTAGTTGTTTTGAAGAGTTGCTTATGAGGCACAAATGAGAATTACTTGTGATTGAATGCTTACATGTGGCTTATGCATGCATTTGAGAAAAGAAAGCAAATGATGCAGTTACATGAGAAAAGAGAATGTATAAATTTCACTTGTGCATGTTCTGACATATGGAGGAAATAGAAACAAGACTTAGATTGAATGAGGGAAATGCAAAAAAAAGGAACTTCCCTAGAGATATTAAAGGGGAAGGGAAAAAAGGGTATCACCCTTTGTGGAGTTATCCACGGTAGATATCTATTGGGTATAAATTAAGTCTTTCCTATGTCAATGAAAAGAGAAAAAATGCACCGAGTTAAGCTCTATGGTCACAAGTAAGGCCAAATCCCTTTGAGATAAGTTCATTACATTTAGCATATGCATAATCATATCATATTTAAATGTTTAATTAAGATTATTTACTATGGATTCGAGCTTGATGATATATGTGACTTGGGCATGTATTGAGGAAACTAAAAGAAGTTGATTGAAACTATCCATGGATGCTTTTATGAGCTTGATGGTGATTTATATGTTAAGTAGACAAAAGGTTCTTTTTAATATGTAAAAGGCACGAACAAATCCCCTTTAATGGGTAAAGGGCATGAAAAGGTCCCCTGTGATGCACCGAGGGTATTTAAAGTTAAGAATGAGTCCTTCTGAAGTTAAATATGATGATAGGCATATGTTAAATGATTGAAAATGTTGAGTACTATGACATACATTGAGTGTCTAAGAAATTAAAAGAGACCCACTTCGGAAAAATAGTTTTAAAACTTTAAAATGAACCTTGATATATTTAATACATTATCACAATTTTACTAATAAACTGAAGTGGCTGGGACGATAACGATGACATAAGTTTCATGATATGTTTTGGAGATGCCCTACTGAGAATTTTAGAATTCTCACCCCTATGTATTTGTGTTTTCGTATCGTCTCCAGGTTGAACCAGAGGAATAAGACACTACTCAGCAAAAGAACTCAAAACTACAATAATGTAGTAGTTAATGCATTTCTTATGTTGTACTTAATGGAATGGATATGTATTAAAGCTTATAGTAGAGCTTCCTTTTGTACTTAACTATGTATTAAACAAAGATTGTGTTTCTTTGTCATATTTTTTAATCAAGTTAGGCTAGTTATTACACGAACCCATCCACTTTACTATAGTTAGTTAAGAAAGTCCATTAGCTTATAAGTAATAACTCCTTAAGTATGATGTCATGACTTCAGGATGATGTTGTACTTGGGAGGATGTTACATCTACAGGACAAAAATAGTTGGAAATCTAGTCATAGTCAACTGATTTCACTAGGAGAAAAGAAAAGAGGAAATTTAGCTCTTTTTGACTGATTTCTTTATATTTCATTCATTGAAAATTTACTCATATTTAACTGATTTCACCTAGATTAAAAAAAGAATGGAGATGGGTAATCAATCTTCATAAAATGAGATTTTGGTATTTAAAGAAATTTTTTAATTTATATAGGTAAAAAAGTAATAACCGTAATAGGTTTATTTTATGAAAAATGTTATTTGTACTCTTAGGATGTAAAACATCATGTCGACTCATTTAATCCATCATTAAATGAGATTTAAGCTTCACTCAATAGTGGATGAATAGTGTGAGTCAGCACGATATCAATAAATACAAATAATATGACTTCTTATTTTGTTTTAAAATTAATTTTAATTTATACAGTCATTTAATTATATATATTTTTGCAAAAGTTAAGATATTTGACTTTAATATTATTTAAAAAATCATATAAATAAAAGATATTTGGTTAGATAAGGGAATAAAGATGAGGAAACCAAAGTCAAATCATTATTATTATATTACAAAATATTTTGACTTTTAAAGTAATTATCTTAAAAAAATATATTTAATAAAAAAAATCAATTAATGGTGCCAACTTCACCCATAAAATGCGAGTTGAGCTGGCTCAAGGGAATGGCTAGATTTTTCCTTTTTTTTTTTCATTAGGGAACGGGGAACCCGCCTAGAAGTTGAACACGAATCATGTGGGTCATAAACCTCTACACTACTTGTAGCATGGGGCTTGAGAGTTGCCTTTGTGATTGGATTGAAAAATATCTAACTCATAAGACATGCATTGGACTGTAGGTTTAAAAGTTTTCAACTTACATGACCTAACCCAACTCATTTATTTGTTTTGAGTTATTTCAAACTGAGTTTAATTTTAATATATTAATAGTGTAAAACTCTTTTACACTGTCATGTAATTAAATCTCTTCTTTTATATGACTTTTCAAGTAGTGAGATGAAAAAATAATCATATTTAATAATATGTCATTACATATTTAAATGAATGTGTAAAATATTTTTACACTGTCAATTTATTCCAATTAAATCATTTCAAACTTGTGTAAAACATGAATGTAATGTGTTTTTTGGTTTGGCTTAAGAATTATTTAAAAAAAAGGGTTAAATGCAAAAAAAAAACCCCTGTATTTTATGCTCTGTGCAATTTAGACCCTGACTTTTGTAATTGTGCAGCGCGACCCCCTGTACTTGTCAAACTGTGCAAAATAGCCCTTTTATTAAATAGACATCTATTTAGTCCGTTAAGTTTGCACTACTCATGTGACCCAATTTATGGACAAAATTGCCCTTGTCATGTTCAGATCCCAAAACCCATCTCTGTCTCATTCCCCTCACGAGTTAGACCTTAAGCCACACTTCACCTCTCAGTCTTGAACTATACTCCCCACTAAACAGCATCTCCCCTCAAGCATTTCTTTTGGCAACAATCTTTCGCCTTTTTGCTTACAACATGGCCAGAATCCTCAAACAGCTTTTGAAGCCTTACAACAGTGAACTTACAACAAAACTGAATAATCTCAATAGGCATGGTCAAACCACTACCTCCAAAATAGTTCACCAACTTCGACTCATCAACAATCACCACGAACTTCTTGCATCCACCTTCCACCATCTTCTCCTTAAAAAGGGACCCACCACGACCCTTCACAAGGTTCAAATAAGGGCCAACCTCGTCAGCAGCACCAATGGCAAGATCAACAACACGGTGAGAGTCTAGATCCGACAAGGGAATCCCGAGAGACACGACCTGCTCATGCGTCTTGTTCGAAGTGGGTATCCCGACGATGTCCCTGAGCTTTCCCTGTCACAGAAACTCCCTGATTCGGTTTACTACGTGCTTCACCGTAGAACCGGTTCCAAGGGCGAGGACCACGTCGAATTGAACATATTCAATGGCCTTATATGCAGCGATTTTCTTCAAATCATCTTGTGTGAGAATCGCGGAGGGTTGAGAGAGAGAAGAGGATGGAGAAGAAGGTACGAGGAGGCCAGCTTCCATGGCTGCTTTCTCGGAGGAGATGAAATGGGGGTAAGGAATGGCCATAATGGGTCCTCAAAAAAGCAAAAAATGAAGAAACTTTTTTTGATACCTAGAAGGTAAATGGATTAGGGGTGATTGGGGGCCTGTCTATAAGGATCAAATCAAGGTGGAAAATTTCATGGGGTGGTGGGTTTTGGGGGATAAATAGTAGAGCCCCAAGTGGAGGAAGAGAACGAAAGGGAGAGGGGGGGTGAAAAATCTGGAAAGATAAGGAGGAAGATTGAGATTGAGATGTTTGAGGGGTGAGAATGTCTGGTGGGTGGTGAATCAGTTAGGAAAGATAGATAGGGTTAGAGAGTGGAGGTGAATGAAAAAGAAGAGTGGCTTAGGGCTCTGATTCATGATAGGGGAATGAGAGACAGAGATGATGTTTTAGGATCTAAATGGCAAGGGCAATTTTGTCCACAAATTGGGCACATGAGTGGCACATGGTCGCTTAACGGACTAAATAGATGTCTGTTTAACAGAAGGGCTATTTTGCACAATTTGATAAGTACAGGGGGTTGCGCTACACAATTACAAAAGTCAGGGTCTAAATTACATAGAGTATAAAAAAACAGGGAGTTTTTTGCATTTAACCCTTAAAAAAATGACTATGCTCAAAATTATTAAGAGTGAAAAGCCCAAAAATGTGCATAGACTTTCTTAGCAGTACTAAAAAGGGCAAAAAGAAAAAAAGCTAGTTATGCAATAAATTTTCAGAACTTATGATTCATGATCATATTTTTTCAAAAGAATTTATGCATGTTAAGGTCTATGGCTGTTATATCTATTGAAAGATTTGATGTTTATATTAGAACTTATATTTTATAAGTTTAAATTTATTATATTCGATTTTAGATTTAGACATGTTATGATTGGTATTTCTTTTTTCAATGCATATATGGGTTCGACCCAACACACTTCACTCATAAGTGGATTGAGTTAAATTGAGTTGAAAGAAAATTTTGTTCAACTCAACCTGATGCAATATGTTGTTTGAATGTTGGAGTTCAACAAATAAATTAATTAAAAAAAATCCAATATACTAACACGGTTAAATAAGGTCGTTAGATTTTTTTTTTTGGGGTAAGGTCATTGGATTAGTAGCATTTTATTATTAAAAAAATTAGCAACCTAACCACATACCAAGCGGTCAAACTCAAATATTTAAATGAACAAATTACAAATGAAAGAAGTTCTTTATATTGGTACTAGCTCAATAGCATGTAACAAAAAGGTTATAAGGTACATCAAATAAATGATTAAGACTTGTTCATAAACTAATATGTCAGAAAAATAAATAAATATATCACATAAAAATGAAAAAAAAAAACATTTTCATATAAGATAAATTAATTAAAAAAGTGAAAATTTACTTTAATAAAATTCTGAAAAAAATAACCGAGTCAATAAAGATTCAGAGAAAGGTCATAAGTTTCAATGTTACAAAGCTAGAAGCAATAACAGAAAGGGGTGTGTCCTATGCTCACGAATCACCTTTTCAGATGGTTACAAAAAGATATATATATATATATATATATATTGATAAAAAGAGAGAACAGAACTGTATATATTGTACATTTTAACACTAACTAACCTAACTACTTATCAACAACTAATCACAACTACTAAGTCAATAACTATTCCTCCGCAATGACTAACTGCTACAATTCCCCCTCAACTTGGCATGTATAGATTGAGAAAATTGAACTCTTGAAATAAGACTTTGAAACTGAGTAGTTATGACTGGCTTTGTGAGGATATCAGCGAGTTGATATAGGGACTCAACATGAACAAGCTTGATCATATATACCTAAACCATCCCTTCCTCGGATGAAGTGGCAATTGATCTCAACATGTTTGGAGCGCTCATAAAGAGAAGGGTTGCTGGAGAAGTGAATAGCCAAATGGCTATCACAAAATATTGTGCTTGAAAGAATCTCAACCTTTAAGTCCTTCAGTAGCTAAACCAACCGTGTAATCTCACTAGCAAGAGAGGTCAGGGCTCGATATTCCGCCTCAGTAGAAAATCAAGACACTATGGGTTATTTCTTGGATTTCCCAGAGATTAAGGAGACTCCAAAGAACACAAAATAACCGGTCACCGATCTCCTAGAATCAGGACACTTACCCCAATCCACAAGCCATCAATTTCAATGGAGATGCTGAAAACAAAAGCCCCTGACCTGGGCTTCCTTTAATATATCACAGCAGGTGGTAAACAGCTTGTAAATGAGGAACTCTAGGCTTCGACATAAAGTGATTCAGGTCAGTGACCGCATAGGTGATGTTTGGCCAAAAAATGGTCAAGTACATCAACCTAGCAATGACTCTTCTACAATCTATACAATGACTGGTCTGGAAGCAAATAATCTTCACATGCACCAAGATGGACATCAGTTCCATAGCAAGAGCTGCGAGTTTACACTCCAAGAACCAAGTGTCCTCGAGCAAAGATATTTGTGATGGCTCAAACAAATTCCACGAGCAGACGCTGCAAAATGGTTTGTACATGCTAGACTCTCGCTTGAGAGGGACTAGCCAATATTATATTATCGATGTCAACCAAAAAGATCACTAACGAATCACCCCGAAACTCTTGAAAGGACCTGAGAAACTAGAGTGGTTCCAGCATGATCAGTAGAAGGGAGAGGAGTGTAGAGGTCTTGCGCATGAAATATTTACCTCCTCGGTGGATTATGTGCTCCTTTACTCCATTGCCATTCTGGACAAAGTTGGAATCATTACAGCTACTCCCAATTAGAGTGGTAAAGCTTCAGGGATTAGACTTTGTCTGATGGAAATAGCTCGAGTAATTAGAAAAACATATTAATATAACCACTTGTTTTCTTATAAACGCAGCGAATTTTCGGATTATTATTTCTTAAGTACTAGCATGTCTCAGTTTTTCGCCATACAAAAATTCGGAATTTGCTCTCATGATTACAAACCCCACTGACCATTCCAAAAAGAAACTACCCAAATTCATTAATTTTAACAAAATCAAGTGCGTTCCGCCATGCGTTCAGCTACATCTGTTCAACTCACATCTATTTACAACCAAATTACCAGCGCAAAAGTAGCATTAAAGAAGAAAGTGGATTGCATCAGTAAGTCAAAGTGGTGTCAAACAAGACTTCATGTGAAGCTAACAATGCCAACAGGTAAGCTAAACTAATATAAGAAAAATAAGACTTGAACATGACGCAACTGCATGCAAGTAGGCTAAACTAAGTTTTCTCAGAAGTTCACCAACCGGAGCTACCACCAGCATTTCCAGACCATCCACTCTGAGCTGCTTTCTTGGAGCCAGATCCCCAGCCAGAGCTTCCATGTTCGGTGTCACCAGGACCAGCACCACCACTCCCTTGTCCCCAGCCACCGTTGTCATTGGCACTAGTTTCACCTCCCCAACCACTACCTCCACCACTTCCACCCCAACCACCAGGAAAAGCTTCCCTTCCAGGAGAATTTTGGACCTTAGCCCCAGGAAAATTGCTTAAGCCATCATCCCCATCCTTTGTAGCAGAGCCCCATCTGCTTGCACCATAACCCGAGTCCTGCCTTTCATTATTGGAGCCGTGTCCTCTATTGTTGTCATAAGAACCTCGACCACGTCCACGTCCACGTCCACGTCCGCGTCCACCACCGTATGGACGAGGCACTCCACTAGGGTGTTCATCACTATTATGGTTTCTGTAATCACCCCGTCCTGTAAGCCAAAATATATAAAAGTCACAAGGTCTTGCAGGAAAAATGAACAGTGAAAGCAAACAGTCCAATTACATGCAAATCAGAAACAAGGAGAGACAAATCAAGAAAATTCAAGGGCAAGGGGCAGTAACCATTTAAATAGCAGCAGAAGACTAGTGACCACTATGCATATATGAGCATGGAGTGGTGTGTATTTAATAGCAAAGTACATAGATTCAGTAATCAGACCTAAATAATTAATTGATTCAACACTAAACTAGTTGCAGCAAGTACACATATGACTAATAAACTAGAGTTGAATTTATAAATTAAATTGATATACCTGTCCTGGAACCAGGAGTAGATGATTGATCCCTATCGTAGGAGTTACCTCTCCAACCACCCTCATTGTTTGACCCACCCCAGCCACTACCAGCAGATGCCCCTGATGAACTGCCAGCTGCAGGGCTTCGCATAGGTACCATTGCAGCTACAGATCTAATGGAGGGGGCTGAATCATGCTGGGGATCATCAATATGCCTCTGAAAATATGCCACAAGCCGATCAATGTCCTCAAACATCTTCTTCCGGAACCTGAATCCTTTTGGATAAAGTCCAATGTATTCATGATGTGGATTCGTACTTCTTATATAAGTCAATATAAATGTGCCGGGATGTTCATGAGAGATGCCAAAGCTATAAACTATGCGCATAGGATACTCAGCTTTCTCCATCCTCAAAAGTTCATCAACTTCTGATTTTGTACCCTTCTTGAACTTACGGTAGTTTAACATTGCCTTTAAGTGAGCCACCAAGGGATCAACGTAACGGTCCATAACCTAAGCAATAATGAATATGAAAGTTAATCAAGCTGTCAAAGAGAGAAGTATCAAGAAAATTAGGGTAGTGACTGACCTCATCTAAATCTTCAAAAGTGTCCTCACCAATTTTTAGTGTCTTCCCAATTCGAAGTAAGCTAGTTATGTCCTTGTGTTCCTTTCCACCTTCAACAATATCCTTGTGGGCATACACTCCATCATGAATTTTAAGAGTTAAAGTAAGATACGAAGGTCCACGTGAACTAGGACGGATAATACTTTCTCCAGGGTCTTTGTCCGACAAGAACTGCAAACAGATAGAGGTAAAGCCAACCAAGCACTTTATTAATTATTAAATCTTTGTTAAACACCAATATTATTAAACTTTTTTGTAATGATTACTTGCCCATAGTATGGTATCAAATCCTACCAAATCCAAGAGATTACACCAACTTAAAGAACAAGAACTACAATTGATTTATTTGATAGAGTCTAGGATATGTAAACAGAAAATTCAAAAGAATAAGCAGTAAATGAGAGAATATTAGAAGAAAATGTAACTAAGGAGCCAGCAAAGCGAAGACTCCTGCTGATATTGCTTAGAGATAATCTGGCCGTAGAATGGAAAAGGTCCTGCAAAGCATCTGTATACATCTACCATGAAATTCAACAAATTGGTTGTAGCAGTACCAGGCAAACCAAGTATTCACCAATTCATTTGGTTTGATTCAAATCTAGGAATCAACCATAAAAAAAATAATAATAATCTCTTCTGTTGCATTTTCCAGGAAACAAGTATTCAGTTCTAACTTCTAAGGCATTTTCCAGAGAACTACAGGAGAATTTAACAACACAGTAAAATCAAATGATTGTAATAGAAGGTCAATAAAACACAATACATGACACAAAATTACTCAAACAAACCTCCATTGCTTCATCTGCAGTTATGTTCTGAAAGCGTGGATGAACAATCATCCTTGGCTTAAAATGCTTCTTTGCAAGTTCCTTTTCTTTCCGAGCTTTGTCTTGATCGCTCTGCAGAGAGCTTCGGTCTTCATGGTAATAAGGATCAAGATCACGGTTACTCTGAAACCGATTGCTTCTCATTTCACTATCTCTACAAACAAGAAAGACTTGATACCTATTCTTTTGAATTGACTTGATTTTACAAGTCAGTATGTCGCCTTCATGGAGTCTATCAGATAGTTCAATTATATCTCTCCAGTCATCAGTATAGTCTTCTTTCATAAGGATTCCAGTCATTCCAGATTCAAGGCCACATATTGCTTTCTGGGCTTGCACTCTGCGAACTGTGGCTTGGACAATTTTACCTTCAGCAAGTGTCTCCTCAGTCTCACCTGAAATCATATAGAACTCCTCGTCCTGACTAGGCTCTTCATATTGCTTGCGCCAATCCTGGAAACCATGAATCAATTCTCTTTTTATGTCATAGAAAGTTTCTATTTTGTTCTGACGATTTTTCCCAGAAGCATATTCCTCAACATCTAGGTTTTTCAGATAGCTGGGTCGGTCCCTCACATGCTCAATGGCCATCTCTAGTGCATCATCATCATCATTTGCATCACCTGTGCCATCCTCATCATACACATCTTTAGCCAACTCTTGTGCAAGAATATACGATTCTGGATGAATTCTGGTATCATCTAGCAAATCAATAAACTGGCTGCTACTAGCAGCCAATCCACTTCGTCGGACACGCAAAAATCCAACTGCGTTGACAAACACCTTTTTACCCAGTTTATGTTCCGTCAGAAAGTCCTTCCGAGTAAAAATTGCACCAGCTCTCACCAAGGATCTCTGTAAGGATGCAGCCTTTCGTGGACCAAGCCCAGAAACAAACTGTAATGGAGCAAATAACCACTCATGACTTATCGCTAAATTAATGTCTAAGCCAACCTGATTGGTCACATCTACCATGACCTGCTCAACCATAGCAAATTTATCATCTGGGTTGAGAAAGCTCTCTAAAGAGCTGAGTTTCCATGACAATATTTCCCTTTTAGGTCCACATAATGTCGCGACCATTGCCAATGGATTCTGGAGATATCGACCAAGAGCAACAGCCCGCCTCACTATACCTGTCAATGTAAGGGAAAAAGATCAGTTAAAGGATCCCTAACAGGAAAAGATGTGTTGTTTTTTTTTTTTGTGTGTTTGGGGGGGGGGGGGGGGGGGCACATCCAAAATGGTGTTTACCTTGCTGCGAAGGAAGTTGTTCAGAGGAAATTCGAGAATTTTCAAAAAGACGGGGAAGAGATTCATCTCCATATACAATGCTGAGCCCATCCATTTCATGCCCAACATCTCTAGGGTTCTCCTCCACCATCTTAAAAATGACCTAATAAAAGTAAAGTAAACCACATATAAGACCTACCATAGAAAAACAACAATAAAAGCCCTCTCCCACAAGATCGGCAACATGGATTGAAGTATCAAATGATTCAAGAGAACAAATTGAACTGACAGAAGGCAAATAAAAAAAGAACAAATTGAACTGATAATACATGACTCAAGGCCCAACTACAAAATATAACTGGCAGAAGGGAACATAACCAGTCAAAAAACGAACATAAATATTAATTTTATTTATTATTTCTTAAATGTTTTTACGCAAATAATACCCAAAAATTCATTCCATGCTTTAATGTGTAAGTATTATATGATCACACTAAGGATTTTGAAACAATATTGGGCAAAATTTGTGCATTCTAGATACAAACCAAACCAGTAACACCTATTTATACTTCAATCCAGGTCAAGTAATAGTATAACAACTAGCACAAACCCAGCCTACCATGACTACAAATAGAATACAATGCTAAAACATTAATTGCATGTTTTGTTGAAAGGAATAGAATGGAATGGAAATGAGAAAGGGCCATTGCCCCTTCCAGGTTTGGTTGGTGATTTGAATGGGAATCAGCAATCCTACAACTGTATGAATAGGTGTTGCATCATAGAAGTGAAAGAACCCCTGCTCGTTTTCACCAAAATAATGCTGTAAACACAAACCAAGATGCTAACCTCATATATATCTTCCTTCAAACGAGTGCAAGACAAATTTACAGCTCCTAAAACAACAACATGTGGTTGGTGATCTGTCATGAACTTCAGCACTCGCTCCTGGTCATTCTTCTTCCGCTGTTGGTCATTAACATTCTGTGATCTTAAAGTAAGGGACCCAGTGTAAAGCACATCTAGCACTTCTCCAGATGAATCTAACATAACAAAAGTTGTTTGTGGCTTGCCAGGGCCCCAGCAGCAGGCCATAACCCTAGGAGCAGCCTCATCATCAGAGCCAAGATCATTTTCCTTCTGTTGATAAGGCCCCACAGAAACCTTATTCCACAACGCCTTTCCATACTCCATAAGTAACCAATTCTTTGCCTTGCTTGCCAAAACACCTCTTGCCTCCTTTTCCATTGATGGTAAGAGAAATCGAAAAATTGCATCATTCAGTATCAACTTCCTCTGTTCATTCCACAGTTGAGCAGATCTGCTAACACTGTCACTAATGTAATACTCATTAAATTGGTCTATTAACTTATTAAGATACTCTTCAGGCAGCTTAATAGTAACTTGAAGCAGTTTCTCCTCTTCTGCCTTCTGTATAAGAAGCCACTGTGCATCCTCAAATTTAGACAAAGGCTTCTCCCGAAGCCACTTTACCCCAGCGAACTGATGAAAAGAATCTATTGTTGTATTTCCATCAGCAGTAGGACAAGTTGACACCACAGCATGATCAAGAAAGTGGGTACGAACATGTTTCCTAATGCTAGGCTCACAACTTATCTCAACAGCTGCCTGAAATGAAAAACCAATATAATCAAATAAAAGCCAACTTTCAAAATATGATCTTGAACAAGGTTATGGGTACATACCATGTGCCTAGCACATTTAAGTACTTCTTGAGGGGTATCATACATGGCACATGTAAAGTTTGATGCCATCTCCTCTGGTGTTTCCTTTGGATCCTCCAACTCATGCTACAAACAAAGGAAGGGAAAACAGAACCTTAAGTTTAGGGTCAAGACAAACAGCAATTCCAATTGAAGTATACTTACCAGAGCTACTAGGGATAGACATAACCCAAGTTGCTCAGCACTGCACCCAAACCTGTTAGCTACCTCCCAAAGACCTGCCTTACTGAAAGTGCTATACATTGACTTCCTTTTTGGTCTCTTGTATTGGCCTTCATCAACACTAGCTTCACCTGGTGGAAAATGCAAGTTGAACTTTGAGTCAACATCGTCAATTTCCCTCTCAGATTCTGCCTCCTTCAGTGATCTCATCACTGATTCAAACAATTGCCGATTCAAGTTTAGTCTTGTTTCATCATACACACGGGGAGACTCTTCTTCAAACCGTTTACTATAGTATGATTGAAGGGCACTCTTCCGCTTCTGAAGAAGCAACCACTTCCTGTCCAAGTCCTGTAGAGCCCAGAGTACCTAAATGATGCACAAAGGAATCCATTTTCAAAGTATTAATTGTGTTGTCAGTTATAAACAAACTAGTAACAAATAATGGCAACCAAAATCAATGTCACCGGACCTTGTGCCATTTTAGAGTAGGTGTCTTGTTATTCTTATCCCAATTCTCATCACCAGCTTCAGATCGCTCTAGGTCTTTTAATAGGCTTAAGCACTCCTCCTTCCTATACATAGCAATAAAAGGAATCTGGAAGAAAAAAAATTCCATATTAGGAGAATCAAGATGAAACTGAGGAAGAGCAAGACTGATAATATCAGAAAACACTGACATCTAATTTTTGCACATGATGCATTTCCAAAAATCTGATAATATCATCCTTCTCAATTGGTAGTTCCTTTGTCCCATTTTGGGTGCTTGCTGTTTTCTTGGAAATCCAAGGGACTGCTCCATTTCCAAGTTGACTAACTATCCACTGGCTCTCTTCTTCTATACTACCTCCATCCAATGGTGGAGCACCAGTACTCTCCTCTGCTATCTACAGGAAAAACAAAACTTACAGCTGATCTTACAAGAAAGCACACTAGAAAATTTTTATATAATTCCATAGAGATCGCTAAAGACCTGCATTCTCTCTGGAATATCTAACTCTCGTATTTGGTCATCTTTCTCTGTCATATACTTCTCAGAAAGAACAATAGGTTCAAATTGTTCTTCGAGTCTAGTCTCTCTGTAATCATGCAATCCTTTAGTTTTTTCGCGATTACGCAGCAACTCATCAACATCACCAAATAATTCTTGAGCTTCTTGTAAAGCTGAGGAAGAGACACCTGGTGCCTGCCTAGCCTTCTTTCTCTTCAGCTTTCTTCGTCTACAAAGAATAGATACATATCATTAGATCAGATAATAGGATTCTCAAATAATAAAATTAAAACATAAGTCTAAAAATACTTCATAGGAGCTCCGTGCTCATCAACTTCTTCTTCATCCACAATGAAGTCGGCCATTTCATCATCTTCTCCAATGTCTGCATCCTCCTCCTCCTCCTCCCCTTGTTCCTCTTCTTCAGCGATGTCTTCAAGCGGAGCTCCTGTAATTCATGTTCAGGTGATGTGAGTATAGTTTACTGGTGTACATTTGAGCAAGCACATTAAATTTTAGAGTTGGCATAACAAAATGACATTCAACATTGAATGGGCAGATTAATACTGTCTCATGCCATAAGTTAAATTGACATCCAAATATTCATTGGGGCAGAAATACTTTCCCTACCTTTTACACATACTTGTACAACTTGCATCCTCATCAACATCTAAGTACTATTGCAAAATAACTTCTATACTGCCATAGTAATTAGTAATTTCATCTTCAATAATCATTTTACACAATTTAAATCAAATTCATTCTTATAAAACTGTTCTTTGGTAAACATTCCAAAACCTATAACTTGTCTTCCAAAAGTAATAATTCTATAATGCAATCAAAAGCAATTTTCCACCAATTATCCAACAAACACTCTGAATGAAAAACCAAAGACAAAACCAGCACAACTGATGCATACCTTCATCATCACCAAATAAACTGCGTTTAAGCTTCTCCTCAGCAGTTCGCCCAACTTTACCACTCCCAACAAACTCCTCCTCATCAGATAGCCCAGAGGGCTCCTCCTCAGTGTCCCTCTGGCCCTTTTTCAGCCGCTTGAACTTTTTGCTGTCCTGATGAATAAATGAAAATTTGTCAATGAATTTTGCATTTTATCAACTATAAGCCAATATTAACCAAAATATGCAAGTCACAAAACCTTCCGACGATGAATATTGATATTATTGTCCTCCAACAGCTCATAATCATCTTCATCAAGGACATACTCCTCCCTGAACAGTTAGAATAAAATTCATCAAAATTTATAAGAAAGTTGTAAACCTCAGTTATGTGTTACACTTTTGAATAAGTAGCACAGAGGAAAAGTAAACAGCCAACTTTCTTTAATTGAATACCCACCTTCCCCAGAATGGAGAAGGTATAAAATGAACCAGAAGGGCAGGGAGAAAAAGAACCAGGCAGAAGCTAGACCATATGTATTGCCATAAACATGCCTGGCATATCTTTAAAACAATAGAAGACAAACCTATTTCATACCAAGAAAACTTCAATACCTAGCAGCTCCTTGACGTAAGTGTAATTATCAAATATGTAGGACACACAAATTCATCTAATCTAAATAATAGAGAACTATTTCCATATTATCTAACATTATGCTTTCTTCTCTGATCATACAAGCTCATCACCTTTAAACAAATGCAGAGACGAGAAACAAAAAATAAATAAATAAGGTTTTTGCTTCCCAAGGGTACTTAAATCAAAGGGTTGTGATTTAATCATGAGTGTTTAAAATATTAATAAATTTAGCTAGTGGAATACGTGGCAAATTTTCAGCCACAAGTTATTTAAAAAGGTACCGATACCCATGCACTTTATATAGTACCAGAGAAATCCCCAATAAAAAAATAAATAAATAACTGACTTTTTCTTCCTCTTTTTCTTCCTCTGTCGCTCATCATCACTTTCTGCTCTCTCTTCTTCATCCTGCTCCTCTTCATCCTCAACATCATCCACTATAAATCCATCGTTTTCATACTCATCCTGCCCTTCTGAATTTAGGGAAAAAGAAACAAAGTATCAGTGACAATAAGAAGCATCAATTAAAGCTTATTAAAGAATAATACTATTCCCATGACTAGCAACAGACAATAGGATATCATCTACAGGATCACCTCCACATAACTAGGAAAAAGAAAAATATCAACGACAAAAACAAAAGATTCACAAAATAAGCATTATCTTTACAAGCAAGAACCCCCAAACAACAGCCACCAGGCCATCTACCTAAGCTCATGAACATTGTCCCCAGCCCAGACAGTGAGGGAAAGCCCATAGGTATTGCTGTTACACATTCAAGAACAGAAATAAAGGAGAAAGATATAAACCTATCCAAATTCCATGCTCCCTCTAACTGCACACAATGAGAAAGATATAAAAACTCACACCCTCATTACCCACAGAATCCCACCTACCAAACTGCACTTTGCACATAAAATACACCAAACTTGAGAAGAAGGAAAAAATTCTAAGTCCCATATTCATGTGACAAATCCCATCCTTAGAAAACCCAACATAGCCGTAGCCGTACCCATGCCCATATTTACTTGTACTGAGGTTACTCCCAGGAAAAGCACACCAAACACAGCAAAATTGCTCCCATTTCCCAACACATAAGCAACTAACCTAACCTAACAAAGAGAACCTTTCTCTCTCACCAGAACTAAACACGGCCACATCAGAAAACCCTAATTCAAATGTCAAAAACCCTAGAGTTCTCAACAAACAAAAACAAAACCATCACCACAAACAACAACAACAAAGAGGCTAGAGAGGTTTGTGGAAATGAAAAGCAACTATGCAAAAAACAAAAAATTCAACTCCGAAACAGCACTAAAAGTTCAGAAAATGAAAAACCCAATCGAAGGATAAAAATACCCTCTTCTTCTTCCTCATCGTCTTCGTCCGCATCGCGACCCTCTTCCATTCCACCACCATCAGCGTGTACCCTCTCGTCTTCCTCGTACTCGACCTCATCTGCGCGCATCGAAGAATCACCATAAAAAAAATATTTACAAAAAAAAAATACCAATAATGTGAGGGCTAGCAGAAGTATCCGAAGAAGAAATCGAGAGCAGAAAAAAATGCAGAGAGTGATTTGATTTTTTCTTTTTTGTGGGGAAAGAGTTTTCCTAGGGTTTACCTTCGTCGTCAGAGACGACGCCCTTGGCCATGATTTCGTGTTAGCCGCGAAACGCAAGCGAGCTCGCAAAAACGACAGGAAAAAAGAAACCGGAAAAATAAGAAGAAAATAACAAAAGAAATAAACGGAAACGACGGAGGCGGTTGTGAAACCCGAATCGGGAGAATGTGGGGATGAGAATTTGGAGTTTCTAAGTGAAGAAGAAATGAGAAGAGGAAGACAAGGTGCTGTGATGATTTTTATATTTGTGTTTGCTGAGTGCCACCCACGAACTTCTTCTGGGTTTTACTGTCCCCAGGTGCTGTTCGGGTGGGTATGTAGGTCCGACCCTTTTTTTCTCCAAATTACCAATTTTGAGAGATGGATGTGCATGCACTGTGACCAAAAATGAAAACATAAATAAAATAAACAAAAAAGGGGGGGGGGGTTTTGTGATCAAAGAAAATGGCTTCTCTACAGTGAGAAGTGAATAAGTCGTTAAAGCATAAAAGTTAAGAAATAATCATATTTAGATCAATAACTTTTATTATATATAAATCTAATTAAATAATCTAAGAATGATTAGCATTTCACTTTTATATTTTATCAATCCCTTCCTTTTAAAGTAGTCAAATCCATGATAAAAATATGGATTTAATTTTAATATATTAATAATATAAAATTTTCGTATAATTTCGTTCAATTATGTCCTCCCATTTGTATGAGAAAAAAAATACTTGAAATATTGGATATATATGGTATAATATTAAGGTAGAGTCTAATCAAAACATCAAGGTAGACAATTAGTGCGTGTTTGGAAAAAGTGTAATATTAAAATTATTTCAATAATCAATTTTTTATATAATTGATTTTTATGAGAGTCATTTTATATTTTGATACTTTAATTAAAATTTGGTTTTAAAAATAATTCATTTTGTATGGATGATAGAAAAAATTGTATTTTTATAGCAAATTACTAAACAAGAAATGTAATGATTTGTTTATAGCTTGAAGACAAAGACAAAATTCTTCCTCAAGCAACCTTCCTTCCAAGAGTTTCTCATAGGTTCTTTCTTCTTTGGTGTTTTTCCTTTCTTTATTATTATTATTATTATTATTTAGTATTCACTCGTCAATTATGAACCAAACTCATTTTGCTATAGCGTGATGGAGTTGTTTGTGTAACTATATGTCACAACTCGACTTGGAAACGTGACGGGTACGTAAGGAATTACATCCCCATGTAAGTCCTGTGATCTCTAAATCTCTTTATATGCATAATTTAATAATAAAATGTGTTTTCAAAGCAATATAAAATATCTTTGAATTAATCTCTAGCTCTTTGGAATCAAATTTCAAATAAATAATTTTATAATCAAATTCTAAATCTATCTCTATAACTCAAGATATAATGAGTTGCTCTATGCAAAATAAACCATGAAGACTTTAATCATGTAAATATAAAATAATCATGATAATTCATTTCAAATCTATCCTTATGGTCTGAGACATGCTTGTAATATCCAGTGAAGCACTCTATCTCTAGACAAAAGAATATTTCACTCAAAAGTGAAGCTCACCAACTGGAATATCTCTACTACTGAGGAGAAAGTTGAAGAGAATAATGTATCTGTAATGAAAAAAATGAGAGGCGTGAGTTTCATCTAAAACTCAATTAGTAGGTCCTCACCCATAACCCTCTCATGGGACAACAATACGGGATCAAAACTGGTTAATGCAATAACTCGGAAATCATATTCATAAATATACACATAATGGCCCTAAAATTGATATTCTCCAATAATTATAAATAACAGTACTCTACTAAAGAAATATGAATCTCTGGTTATGCACACACATGTGACATAATAACAATCTCTGATTATGCATGTCAACCATGTCATAACAATAAATCTCTAATCTCTGAGGGATCCAAATTGGACATGTAACTAGGTTCCGTTCCCTGCTCCGTGAGATTGTCGTTTTAGGATAACTTAGTACCAAAGTTAATGATTGGGTTTTAGTCGTTAACTCACCAACTATTTCTTTAAAAGTCTGCTCTGTGCTTTTCTCTGGAAATAAAACTCTATAATACGAATTACTCTACTCTTGAATATCATTGTGGAAATTCATAAAATCTCTACATCACATAATAATACTCTAGCTCTTTAATAAATTATTTCAGCAATAATGTCCCCATGAGTTTATATTAAAACAAATATTTCATGCTCTTGTTAAAAATAATCATTTTCATAAATTTGGTAAACCAATCATAATCTTTAATATCTTGAAACATTCTCTAAAATCATGTAATCATGCCACAATTTATAGAAAATAGCTCTAATGACCAACATAGGGGTCAGAAGATTTGAACTCACTCACCTGAAGGGGAGGAAATAATGGTGTCAACATCAATAGAACTCTGGGAAAAAGGGATGACACCAATGTCTGCCATTGAAGCCACAAACTCAAGATTAGATTCTAACAATCTCTAGATAGCTTAAATATAACTCTAACAACATTGGGAGAACACCCCACTTAACCACAATGGAGACAAATAACAACTCATACCCTAGGATATGAAATGGAGAAGAAAGGGACAACAAAACCCATAAAATCTCACCTTTTGATCTCTTGGAGGAAGAAGGATTGGGGTTGGATTTAGTGGAAGAGAATGGGAAGGGTTTAGAAAAAAAGGGTTTTTAAAAATGTGACGAAAATCCCAAGTTTTGGGTATTTAAAAAAGGGGTGGGGGGTTCACTTATCCAAAACGATGGCATTTCGTAGTATTTCAGCACCAAGGGGACCGCTATAGCGGTCTATAGTGGTCATCGTGCGTCACTTTTGATTGTTATAGCAGTTCTCAGACCACCAAAACCACTGAACTCACACACTGTGACCACTATAGCAGTAACATTTCACCCATTTTCTGCATTTTTTTGTCATTTGGCATTTGGATTATTTTGATACTCACTTATTAAGCTAATGTCCTTATTTATTTTACTATTTGTTAACTTTAAAACATAAATATAAATAAGAAAATACCCCCATCTGGATTCAAATAAAATATCATAAAAATAAAAATTCCCACCATTCGAAATCCAAATTTTGAGTTTTAGTACAAATCCGAGAATTTTTAAGATTTTATAAACTTATGGGCTAAAAACGAAACGTTTAAAGGTTTCATAAAATTCATTAAAAAACACTCTTTAATTTATTTTCCTTTAGGTAACAATTATCAGGATTTTTGATCCTAAGAATATAATTCTATCATATAGCCCTCAAATAAAGTGTAGGATCCAGATTTAGTAAAATTAAAAACCCAGCAATAGGGGTGGGTCCCGAGAGACCCTAGGGCCATACGAAACTTGTCCACCGACACATATACACCAGGCATTACCCTATATTATGTATAGATTGATATTGCCTTTGTTTTTATCCTAATGATTAAGTGTTCATGGTTGTTCTTAATACTTTTAAATGCTTGATCATTATTTGAATGATTTGATGGTTTGCAATAACTAGAAATAAAATATGTAAACAAAACTTCTTATCATAAACATTGTGAGTTAAGTGAAATCTAAATATAGATAAACGTGATTCATATGGCCTTTATCAAGAATCAATTGACTTTTATCATTTATCTAAATTAGTTTATGCCAAAAGATTAGAAAATCAATCTAAGCAAAAGAGAATTACTTGACCTTGAAAAAGACTCGGAATTAATTTAGGGAAACTAATTATTAATCAATTAGGATTAAAACTAGGTAACAAAATTCCATAGTAATTGAATCCAAAAATCTGTAAAAGATAAAATCATGTATCATATATTTTTGGGAAAGTTTGTCCTGCTCAAATGGAATATATAAATCTAACAAATAAATATATCATAATTAAATTTATAAATTTACTTATTATACCTGTTGATACCCATCGATTCTTTTCTCGAAATTATCTCTCATGATCAATTGTAAAGTGTATCATATCTTTACGAAATTATTATTATACCCATTAGATACAATTCATGTGTACCATTTTCAGGAAACTTTTTCTTGCTCAAATGGTACACTTTCTAATTATGGAAAGAATAATTTTATAAATCATTAGAAAATATATAAATCTAAAAAATAAATATATGATAAGTAAATTTATAAATTTAGTCCTTATACTCATGAATACCTGTTGATTTTTTTCTCGAAATTATCTCCAAAATCAATGATAAAATGTGCCTTGATCTTTCAAGTATTGTTTTTCTACCCATTAACTAATTTGGGTAAACCCCCAAGTTAGTCTTTAGCAATTTCAACGTCAGACAAGTTAGGTGCCACACAATTGGAAATCACCTACTTAGACTGTTAAAGTCAATTACATGACACCAAATAATCTAAACAAAAATTGTAACGGAGGTATTACATGGTAAAACAGTGATTGGGATGATGATGTGGTAACCAATAGTGCGTAAACAACGTCATTTTTTGAAGTGAACACTTCAAATTCTTTTCAAACCATACCACGTCATTTTTTTATGGCAATGGAAATTAAACAACGAGATCCTAATACAACCCTAAATACACAAGCTCACTCTCATTACATCCCCAACCATATGAAATAAACCCTACATCCCTAATCAAATAATATAAACCCTCATTTTACCCCCAATTATCCCCACCATAAACCCTAAGATATAAATCCTTCCCTTTTTTTTTGTAAATCAACAAAGTCCAAGGTTCATAGTCTCAAAAGTTCATCGTTCTTAAGTTCTCATTCCTCACCTAACATAGTCATTATTGATTTCTCCAAATTGTGTATAACGTGGTGCTCAATAGTGAAGGCTCAGTAAAGTGTTTCCTATGTAATGTGGTTGAAGGATTTCCTTGACATGGTAAGTACTCCCTTTGCTCTCTTCAAAATATTATTTCTTTGCTGTCCTAAAAGCTCTCTTTAAATCTTTATATCTGAATATATGTAATGTGTGTAAAATATTGTGACAATATTGTCACTTTGTATGTGTTGTGTCTACATAAAATAGTGTGGTGTTGTTCCTTTGGGTATAAAAGAGTCTTGTGGTCTCAGTGAGGCTGTTATTAGCAGTAAATAGGTATTTCATGCATTTTATATGTGTTTTGTAGCTGAGCCAATATATTAGGCTTGCTTTTCACCATCATGGTAGGTTTAATATGAACTCTAATAATGTTTTGGAGCATGTTGATGGGTCGATTCATTATATGCTTAAAATAGATGTAGACTTAATGAATTTGTTTGATATAAAAGAATTGTTCAAAGATTTGGGATATGATAAGTGTGTTTAATGGTTAAAACTTGGTAGTAAAGATCTTGACATAGGTTTAGGGCCTTTAAATGGGGATGCTAATATTTTTTATATGTGTAGAGCTGTTTTAGAGGCTAAGGAAGAAGAGATATATGTGTACTTTGAAAACCCCATTCATGAGTTAGTTATGGTTGATGTTGATGATAAGATGAGGTCAATAAAGTAGAGGATATGATAGAGGATACAAGGGCACAAAGTTTAAAGAAAGTGCATCAAATGGAAAAGGAAAAAGTAAAGAAAGGGGCTAATGAATATTATGCAACAAAGGAAGTACATGAAGATGCTAATGTGGTCAATCCCTTATGGGAAAAACTTGTTGGCAGCAGTGATGAGGGCAATAATGACAATAGTGATGAGGGCAATACAATAGTGATGACAGCTCTAATGACTATGAAAGTGCAAAAGACACATTTTATTAGACATATCCTAGAGATGTATAGTTAGCGTTGACTTAGACCTGAATTTAGGTGAGAAAATTGATGTCAATGTTGGAAAGAAAGCCAAGGGGAATAAAGCTAAAAGAAAGGCTAAAGAGAAAGAGAAAGAGCAATGGAAAGGAAAGGTAAAGGGAAAAGGGAAGAGAAGGCTGTAGTTGTTGATGATAATGAGGGTAAGAAAAAAAAAGTTGTCAAAAGTAGGAAAGAAAATCCAAAAAAGGTGCTATGAATTAAGGACCTAAGTAAGGACAAACCGATACATATATTGTGCATAACCAGAGATCCCTGTTTATTTATTGGAGTACTATTATTTATGGTTTAGAGATATTCATGATTTGAATTAATATGTACCTAAATATGAAAATGTTTTAGAGCTTGTTTTATTTTTATTATTATTATTATTTCATGCATCCTTTTGTTATTGTCCCATGAAGAGGGTTATGGGTGATAATTCACTCACTGAGTTTTAGATGAAACTTACCCTATGATAAAATTATCAATTAAAATTGACACAGATAAACTAATAAAATAAGAGATAATGCCACATAATATAAATAATTAGTGACCAAAAATTAAAATACTAAATATGAGAAGAACATAACACAATTGAAAATAAATTGCTTATCGATTTATGACTGCGACGTGCTAGGTACTGAGTTTAAGAGTATTTTGCCACCACAAACTAATAAGCTGGTGCAGATGGTCTTCATAACTAATACTTCCCAGGATACAACAGTCATTTCTCACTAACTATGTACTTGAACTAATTAGACTTACAGGAACAAAGTATATGGAGTGCTCAAGAAAACTAGATAGAGGATAATATATACTTTATGAAATTGTATGCTCAAATTTCTATGTATCAAAGTAATGCTCATGTTGCTATTTATAAGTTTGAAAATAAAAGACTTCCCGTTACCCAACATTCCCTATTAGCCAAAAAGTTCGTGAGTTATGCTAAGAAAACAATGTTATACATGTGAAGGATATTGTATTAGAGAAAGAAATATTTCATTATTAAAATCTTAAACATTATAACTTGTAAAGTCACTTATAATTTATATTGAATGATTTTCTCTTATTAAACATGTGAACAAAACTTCAAATAAATTAATTAATATAAAATTAATTAACTTTAAAATATAATCATTAATAAAATTATAACACGCCCTTCTCCTTTTTCCCTATTACAGAAACAACAGTTGCTGTGGGTTTTTCTCAGCCACTCCCTTCTCCTCAGCAACAATATTAGAGTTCTCAATTGGTAAACTTCACTTAGAGTGAAGTTTATATATTTTGTATAGAGTGCTCTAATGATAGTGCAGGTAGGGTCCCGAACCAGAAAGGATATTTTGCATTTTAATTCACCATGATTCTTTTTGTGTATTTAAAATGATAGAGTTTTTATGGTTTGTGTGCGTGTGTGTGTGTGTGTGTGTATTAATGATTATTGTGTTATGATCATATATTCAGACTTGGTTTATGATATGAATTGTTTATGATTATTTTGATTACAAAGAGAGCAAGTTGATTTATATCAGAGATGAAATTATGTCTAAAATGGATTTTGTGATTTAAAATATGCATATAGAGTGACTTGACGATTACAAGACTTACGTGAAGATAAGATTTCTCACATGCTGATCATATTCTCAAATCGGGTTGTGACAGATACCGGTCAGCAAGATGTAAATAAAGAAAAAAAAAACTTGTTATCAATTGGATATGGGTCCATGGGCAACAAGAGATGTAAAAGCTGACAACCAATAGGATACAAATTAGCAAAAACATGTAAAAAATTATGGCTAATTGGATATGGGTTCATAAGCAATAGGAAATATAAAAACCTGCGACTAGTTGGATACAGATCCACAAGCAATGTGAAAACCAAAGACTTGCACACATTTTTTTTGTTTATTGTTTTTCTCTCTTCCTCTTTTTTTCTTTTTCTTTTTTGAGTAGGGTTATATACAAAATCGGAAATCTTATTGTTCACTTATGGTCTATTTCACATGCCTTCCTATGAAACTAATCATAACAAAATTGATCACTTAAGGAAGACTTCAACAAATCAGACTAGTAGTTCGTGCATCAAATCTTCTAGGTTTCTCTAGATACAAGACCTTTTCTTTCTTTTCTTTTGTAGTTTCCTTCCCTTCTCTCTCTCTTTTTTTTTTTAACCTTTCCTTTTTTCCTTTTTCTCTCTATATTTTATTTTTTCAAGGACGAGAGTTCATGTGTAAAATACATTGATATTTGCAAATGAATGTCTCTCTACTAAGCTTAATTGAAATTCCTAAGTTCCCTTGGTTTGATACTAATCATTGAAATATTGCTGTAAACATTGTTAAACTCATACAAATTAAAGGTAAGTTTATCCTACTTAAGGTATTATAAATAAATATGCATTCAAGAGAGAAAAGGGAAAGATTAACTAAATGGATGCCTTTATTGCAACATGCATTTAAGTACACTAGAACAATGATATCGTAAAGATTTGAAATAAGACAGCAAAATAAAATGAAAGGCAAGATTGTGAACAATGTAAAAACTTTGCCACAGTTTCAGTTCTTTGTTGCTCATTTGTGAAAAAAAGCCCACTAATATTTTCTAAAATGTTTTCCATGTTGTCATTAAGACAATTTATTTGCATATTAGTATTTTATAACTTATTTAGTTAATATATTTGTCTAAAAATGATAAATCTTTCTATTTGGTGTGCATAAAAATCCCCCCAATTCAAAATCTCTCATACATGTATTTATTAAATTGTCAATTGAGTGTTGTCTAAACTATAAATTGCACCATTGTCAATATAATTTCAAAATAGGATCAGTGAGAGTTGAAAAAAATTATCACTTTTTTTTTTATAAACGTGGGGCAAAAAGCCCAGCTAAAAACAATTACATAGAAATAATCCTATAGTGGGATGTACCCATACAATCAACCAAAAAGGAGCTAAAAATAACATAGGGAAGAGAGTGTGATCCCAAATTGAAGCTTACGCCCATATTTGGTTAGGCCGTCAGCATAAAAATTAGCTTCTTTGAAGATATGATGAATCTGCACATTCCAAGGATGAAAACAGAGATCACGAATGACATAAACTAGAGACCTGCAACCGTGAGAATCAGGAATGTCATTTTGACATAGCAAAACTGCACAGCACATAAAGAATCAACCTCTAAAATAACATCTCCATAGCTCATTGCCAAGGCTAGCTTCAAACCCATATACATGCCCCAAAGCTCAGCATAAGTGATTGAACATATTCCCAAATTTGCACTGAAACCACAAAAGAAATTACCATGATGGTCTCACATGATGCCGCCGCCACAGGAAGCTTCAAGATGGTTAAAAATAGAACCATCCAAATTAATCTTCAAAAAATTAGTCGAAGGGGGTTTTCCAACACACTTGTCTAGTAGTTAACTCTGACACCTTCTTCTTAGCAAAAAGTAACATTTGATGAGCATGATTCAGCCTAGATTCAATGCTCATCCAAAGACTCTGCGCCACTGAATAGTCATGTAGGACATGGAGCACTGATTCATCATTAGCACTACAAACCACACAACTAGCAGAAAACGAAAGATGTTGCTAGAATCTATTAGCATTTGTTCAAAGAGCACAATTTCCAGCCAACCACAAAAAAGATTCAAGACGCTGAGGTCCTACTAGGTTCCAAACAGCATGAAAAAGTCTTTTGTTTCCACTAGTAGCAACATCAACCAAAATACCATAAGCTGTTTTCATTAAAGACCCGGCCACAGAATCTTTCCCCAAGGACGCCTTTGCTGCTTTATTGGGAGTTAATAAACCTATACTATCAATTGGAAGTACATGAGCAAGTTTCTTGTAATTCCAGTTACCATCAGCAGTAGCAGAATCCAAAACTGACTCAGCAAATAAATCCTCATCTAAATCAATAGAAGAAAAATCTGCGAAGTTATGCACACTTGGTATCCAATGATCATGCCAAAAAGAGTTAGTCGAACCATTCCCAATACGCCAAATTAAGTTCTGCTTGAAAGTAGGCCAAAACCGAGTTATGCCCCACACGGGACTTTTTTATATCACGAATTAGATCATTGGTTTGATAAATTGTAAGTATCATCATTTTTGTTTGCCCTCCAAATTTTATACTCATCTTCCGCCACTAGCATAAGTAGTAACAGTTTGTTACGACTAACGGCCCACGACTATATTTGGTGTGATAAAGAACACTTTGGACTTCAGCTCTCCATTCCAAATTCCAAATCACCTTGTGAAGCTTGACCCGCTTCCACGATTAAGGTTTATCTTTTAAGCCTAATTGTGTTTCCACTTATTTTCTGGTGGTAGCAAGGTCACATGTGACATTTTGAATAAAAACTATAGTATATGTAATAATAAATCTCAAAGGAAAAAAAAAAACCACATGTTTATCCGTCCTGTGAGGACTTCACATGCCATTAAAAAACGAATGAGTTTTGGAGTATTAAATTTCACCTTATCTCTTCCACCAGTCCAGTCAAGGGCATCCCACGCAAAGAGAAGAAGAAAACGTGGCGCCCCTTAACTTGGGAAGAGTCAAACCAAACCTCACCTCACTCCATTCCTCATAGCAAATTACACTTTCGCTTCACTTCAATTCAATTCCTCCACAGAATAATGCCACCCGCCTCACGCTATTATGCATTATTATTATACACTCTACATCTACGCTCAATAGTGCGTTGATTTTTTTGATTGAACTCAATAGTGCGATGATAGTGCGCAGTTTAACTTTTTTTTAATTAATTAATTTCTGTAAGTGCGCATTTTAATTTAATACTTCCTCCATATCTATATGGTAAATTCATATTTTAAAATATATGAAAATTTTATATTTCAATAAATTATTAAACTTATTTTTTCAATACCATTCCTAATTAATTTCACATTTTCAAAACACTCTATTTAATATTATTAAATTAGTCTTGAACACTCCATTTCCTTTAGAATATCTATTTCCTTTTAAATAACTTCATATTTTATAATAATTATTAATTTTATATTTTAATAAAATATTAATTTTTCTTCTAATACTACCCCTAATTAATTTTACATTTTCAAACCATTCCATTTAATATTAGCATTGATATTTATTATATTCTACTTTATTATCAATATCATTAGTATTTTTTAATATCTATATTTGTTCTAAATTAATAAATATTTTAAAAAAGAGGGAGTATTGTGTTGTATTAATTAATACTTAGAAATAAATTAATATCATTTATCATATTTCATTATATTACTAATATCATTTATCATATTTTTTAATATTGGATAGATACTTTTGAAAAAGAGAGTGTAGTAAATAATAAATTAAATACTCCCTCTCCGAAAACTCACTTTCGCCTTTGCTTCCATTTCAAATTTTAATTATTATTTTGTTTTTTGTTTTTTAAAAAGAAACAGCAGCATCCTGTCCTAGAGAAAATGACACAAGTGTAGTTGTCATTTTTGCTACACGAGTTACTTCAGTATTCTCTCTCTCTCTCTCTGTTCCCTTCTTCCTCCACCTCCTCCTTCCTTCCTTTCTTCAACTTCAAACCCTAAAAGAACACAAAAAAAATAAACACACAAAAAAACCCCCTTCAATCTTCACTTCATCCACCACATACCAAAATCACACACAAAACTCTCACAAAATAATAATAAAAAAAGCTCATTTTTTTATGGGTTCGCCGGACCCGGGCAACGGGCATGGGCCCTGAGCCGATTGGCCTGCATTGCTGGTGGTCCGAATGGGAAAGGCCGACGGAGAACGGCAGCCTGCAGCTCCGTCCGAGGATCCGCCGCGGAATGCGGAGTCGGAGTGTCGGTGCAGGTGCTGCTGCTGTTGCTCTTCTGCTCGGATTCGGAGAGTCGTGGGTTTGAGATGCATGGTGGTGTTGCTATTGTCGTTCGCCGTTTTCCTCTCTGCTCTTTTCTGGTTGCCACCGTTTCTTCGCCTCGCAGATCGCAACAATCTGCATGCCGATTCCACATTCAGAGGTCCCTTTCTCTTTGTTTTTAATTTTTATTTTTTGGGGTTTGTGGGGTGGCTGCATTGTCTCGTGGGTACGGATCTGTTTCTGTTTTTGGAGTGAAAGTTTTATTTTTTGTGCAACTGGGTTGTTTTGTGTTGTGTGTTTGTGATTTGGGGGTTGTCTGAGAAACATGAGTCGGGAAAGTGGGATTATTTTTGGGGGTTGTTTTGTGTTTTAAATTTTGGCCTTTTGAAATGTATAATGACGAATTAGGGGTGCCCCATTTGAATAGATTTGCTTCTCGAGTTAATGAGTTATTAATGGCTCATAGGTTTCGTGGGTTTTGGTGTTTTAATTATTATGATGGCTTTAAAACCGAATCGAAGAGGGTTTTAGATATTGTGGAGAAAAATGAACCTTTTTGTTAGATCTTGTTTCCTTAATTTAGGAAGTTATTACCTCCCTAATGCCTATTTTAAGTAAGGATTGGGCTTTTTTGAACTTGTGGACTTGCATTTTGAGAATGGTTTTGGATGTTCTGGGGACTAGACCTCACTTTACCCACAATCTTTTGCCTTATTTGGTCATTGTATTTTGTCAATGTTTATTCACACACTACTAGGGAGTCAAACTTTGGGCTATACATTTTCAGAATCTTTGGAACCAGTCCTGTTTATTATAAATTATAAATTATGTACATACAGAAATAGGTTCTCTATCTTAATGGCAGATGTGAGTAGAACTACTTTGTGCGGTGGCATATGCCTAGCCACTAGCTGTCATTGCTACTACATCCACTGCGAACTTCTGCCTCATTGTGCAGCCATTGCATTCAATGAATCCACATCGTTCGCCATTAGAATGTTTGATGGCCACAAAGATCTTCTTACCGTGTCTGAAATGGATGAATATGTTATAAATGATAACTTGAAGAACAATTTGAGAAGCTTAATGGCAAAATGAAATAGCAGTGATAAGTGCCGTAACATTGGAGCACAGAAAAGGTATTGTAGAGGAAGGGAAAGAGAAAGTTAATCGACAACCAAAAAATGGAAAATTTGTGGCCAATTTTGTTGTTTGGTACAATATTATAGCTGTTGACAACTGGGATAGCAATAGTTCTTATTATATTTCCTTTAATAGTATACATTTTACTTTTACTTTATAACTCTGCATAAGAACAACTTTTAGATGTTCTTTAAATATCATCATTCATTTTCTCTTACTTTCTCTGGCAAAAATCAAATTCAATTATCTTTGCACTTATCATCTGCACAAGTTTAACATGCTTTCTAGATGTTTCCTCATACTTTTATGCATCTATTATTGTCATGTTATGGATATTTTGATTTTTGATCCATGAATAGTTTAAGAGTTTTTCAATGTGGCCAATTAAACATACACTCTATTCAAAGAGTTTGAATATGACAACTTATTCCTGAAAGGTCAAACTTTTAATGATTTGAATAAGCACACAATTTATAAAGCTTTCCAATGAATGACATTGTTTAATTTTGCAGGTCATGATATTGTTGCAAGCTTTGTTGTTAACAAGTCAGTCTCTTTGCTAGAAGACAACATCATGCTGCTCACTGATGAAATTTTTGACGAGATAGAAGCTCCCTCTACTAAAGTATTTCTTGCCTAGTAGTTTCCTTTCATGCCTTCTATAAATATTTACATATTGATGTCCTTCTAATTATTACTATTATTATTTTAAAAACCCAGGTGGTCATCTTATCTCTGTATCCCTTACCTGGGTCAAACATGACCAAAGTGGTGTTTGCGGTTGATCCTGATGGTCAAAACTCAGAAATGTCTTCTGCTGTCATTAGTTTGGTAAGATCATCATTTCAAACCCTGGTTATACACCAATCAGTTCTCCAGCTCACTCCGTCCTTGTTTGGATATGCCTTCAATTTTGAAGTGCTGAAATTTAAGGGAGGAATTACTATAATTCCAGAGCAAAGTGCATTTCCTCTTCAGACTAGGCAAACACTATTCAATTTTACTTTGAATTTCTCCATTGATCAAATACAGTCAAATTTTGATGAGCTGACGAGTCAGCTAAAGTCTGGATTACATCTGGCACCCTTTGAGGTTTGTCGATTCCTATTATCTTATTACTTTTTTGTTACATATTCTTGATTGTAATAAATTTTGTGTAGTTTTTGTGTTTGAGACCAAATTTCAGATCAGATTGAATTTTATGTGTCAATAATCAAGACCACCCAGTTCTTATGTAAGGATTCTGTTGTGAGATCTCTATTTCAAGTGAGTCATGTTTGGCACTGAGTCAAGCTTGCTTGCAAGTGTGCTAATGTGAATTGGCACTGAGAAAACTGTGCTAAATGTGGAAATCCTCAATAATGTGCAATTAATAGTTCTTGGTTGTTCTAATAAATTCTGATGACGTGATAGTCATAGGCTGTGCCATGCTGATTTTGATTTTGCTGCATTGCAGAACTTGTATGTCATCTTGTCAAATAGCGAAGGTTCAACAGTAGCTACTCCTACCATTGTTCAATCATCTGTTCTACTCGCAATTGGAATTTCTCCATCAAAAGAGAGGCTTAAGCAACTGGCGCA
The DNA here is from genome assembly GCA_031216105.1 of Dalbergia cultrata. Classification (NCBI taxonomy): domain Eukaryota; kingdom Viridiplantae; phylum Streptophyta; class Magnoliopsida; order Fabales; family Fabaceae; genus Dalbergia; species Dalbergia cultrata. The sequence goes on along the minus strand of CM062353.1, from coordinate 17,838,732 downwards.
AACCATCATGGGACCTCATAATCTTGGTTTGAATCACACTGAATTTGGTAAGGTAAAGCAGGTCCGACTTTCGTCAATCTTGCAACACTCCCTTCATGGTGGCGATGGTAGTGGCTCTGCCTGGTCACCTTCCCCTGCTCCACTGCCTCATCCATCACACCACCACCATCACCACCACCACCAGCATCATCATCACCATGATACCCATCTAACTCCAGCAACTTCTGTACCTGCACCCGCACCTACAACTTCTCCTTTCCCTGCACCTGTACCTGCAATTGCAACTTCTCCTACACCTGCACCTGCAACTTCTCCTACACCTGAACCTGCAACTGGTGAGGGTGCAACTCCACCTAAGGTTGGTTCTCCTCGTGCTGCAAGAACTGTGCCTGCACCAGGGAAAAGTCCTCAAGTGCAGCCTCCTAATTGTCGATTTAAGTATAGAAGGAGGTCTAACCATAATACTGGGATGCATGCTCATCTAACTCCTGCTCCTACTCCTGGTATTGTTCCACATTATCCTGTTCCTGTTACCTCACCAAGGCCTCATGTTGACCCCCCAGCTTATGTCCCTCATTCAGTACCTGCTTTGAGTCCTTTACCAAATGTGGCTTTCGCCCATGCTCAGCCCCCTCCAAAGAATGAGCCTGCTCCAGGACATTCTCACACACAATTTAATGGGTCGTCATTATCTGCATGTGAGTATACTAAATGATAGAGCTATGGTTATCTGGTTCAGAGCTAATGTGTTATTATTGTTTCAACTTCATGTCAAAAAGAAAAATGATAACATGTTTTACAATTCCTTAATTGCATGTGCATGTTTGAATGCCCCTCTTCATATCTTGATTTTAAAGTTCGTTGTGGTTACTGAGTCTGACAGAATTTTAGTGTTTAGTCTGATGATGATCTGCTTAATCTGAAGTCAAAAGTGTGCACCTTAACATTCTATATGGACGCAAAAAAAACTCTCATCTACATTAGCATTCTTTGTAGCTAGTAGCTAGTCATTAGCATGCAGGCCATTCTACTATTTTGCTTCTGTTATAGTTTTCTTATATTTTTCTTCCATTAGAAATGGTCTTGAAGACTCAATGCCAGAGCAAAATACTTTTCCGTTAACTTCAATTAAAATTCCAACAGAAGATTATAGTAGTTTTCTTGTTTGTTGTTCTTGTGTCAGTACATCCTTCTTGATTGCTTGAGCTTTTGGAACTTTAGGTTCTTATTGTATTATGGGTCACATCATATGTGCTTCTTGTGAAAAGAATGATGGATTCATGACATGGTATCGAAGTCTCTGTGACTAAGTGGTCTGGGTTTGATCCATATTATCCCCTATTATAATAAATAGTTCGCGCTTCAAGCTCAAAAGGGGCATTTGCGTGAGGGGCGTGTTGGATATAAAATCAGTTATGGGCTTCTAAGTGCAACCATCATATATGCCTAGGAAATATTGTTTCTTTTACACTGACATACTCTTTTTTGCAGCTTCTGCAGGTTGTCTTGGTACTGTTAAATGGGCGTCTATAATGTTTATAGTACTTGTGTTACATGTATAACATAGTACTGGGAATTGTACCATTCGGCCAGACAAACTAGAGTGCTATAAATGTGAGCTGCCCAAAAGGGGTTAGCTTCACATCCGAGTGGATATAAAGTTGTCACTATGCGTGTAAATAGTTTATTGGGGGGAAAAATGATCCAGATGGTGTCTTCAGGTCAAAGTCCACAAGTGGCAGGCCTTGATTACATGCATTTACCCGCTGTTTTGTGATGTAAGATGAAAAGAAAAATGAAAGAGAAGAAAAGAAAAAAAATATTTGAAGAAAGTAACAATTTATCTCTTTGTTTCGTATCTGTTCAAATCTTCAAATAATCCATTTTGTATGCCTTTCTAGCCAGCACAAGATTGGCTGAGCTTGACTAGCAAAAAATAAAGTTCTATCTGTGCTCGTGCTGAGTGGATGACTACCATCCACCGCCACTACTCAGTAGGGATTAAATGTGAAATTTAAGTTCGAACAGTATTGTATATTTTATTTAAGGGATGCGGTTGTTCAGTTTCCCTTTTGTCCGGAGGGTTTCTTTTTGAAATTTGGATGGAAATTACGTTTACCTAAATTGTCTTTTTTTTTTCTCATTCTTTACTGTCACCTGAAAGATAAATAATATATATTTAGTGATTGGGTGGTATGTATGAGATTTTATATTTAAATTTCACTGCGATTAATATGACTCTTGAAATACCAAAAAAAAAAAGGGTGTTTATTTTGAAGTTTGAAATTATGTATTTAGGAATTATATTTTTGAGTATGATATTCTTGAAAATTTTACTTATGAGTATTTTAAACAAATTGTTTAAAATTTAAATATATTCAGGATTATTTATTGGATTCTTAGAAATAAATTTAAAATGTATTTGGGAATATATATTATAATTTTTTAAATATTTTTAACATATTTATTGTTATTATAATCCAAATGAAAATTATACTTTTAGAAAAATATAAAATTAATAATAATTTTTTTAAAATTAAAACTTTTTAAATGAAAAGCGTAATAGATTTATGGAGTCAAATGAGTGTAGATAAATGAAAATTGTGAGGAAAGAAGTCAAATAAGTGATTGATATTTTTGTATTTATATGTAATAATTACTATTTCCAAGTCATGTGAATGAGATTTTATTAAATTGTGAGAAAAATCATGTTTTTTTGGGGAATAATTGATACTCGAAAATATTTTTGTATAACTTGTAATAAATATGTGAACACATCATTCTCAAATAATTATTCCTAAAACGATTAAATATATCTTGAAAAAAATACCACCTAATTGTTTTAAAATTTGAAATGCTATTAAATGCCTATATTTCGTGCGGTTAAAAATGATTAACATCATGGGAAGTAAGATGTGATTTGGAAGTAGATAATTTTGATCAACCTTCATTTAGCAACGGCGGCTCCGATCTTGCATGTGATCTCTTTAATAAGTAGCATGTGATCCCCATTTCTTTTTTGGGTGCAAGCATATGATCTCGATGACTCGCATATGATTCCTTTTCACAAACAATGAAAAGCATACACTGTATTTCCTATTATTCTGCTTATATTGAACTATTCAATGGTTCATTTACTATTTTTTTATCATTCAAAGAGGAATACTAAAGATTGCAAAAGATCCTCGCATGTGAATCGGTTTTGACTTTTTGGGACGGTTGAACTTGAATGAATTCTAGACATGTAACGAAATGTCACCATCAGATAATTGACCTCCATTATAAATATCGGATATGCTATTTTAACACCCGGATTGGGTGTCGCGTATAGCCACCGTAGAGCACAGTGGAGAGAGGGTTTAAAATTTTGGTCCACCATAGTGAAGCCTGGAATGAAAAAACTTGCTCCCCAAATTGGTTTCCCTTTCTCTCAACAAAAACTTTCCCACGTTCCCCCTCCACTCCACTCTCCTTCCTCACTTCATCCCTGAAACTCAAGGGGGACTCACACCCTCTCCTACCTCCAGCCCAAACATCTCCCTATTATTTGTCGGTGAAGCCCCAATCCACTTCCCCCACCACCGGTTCCACCTTCCTCCGCTCTCCAACCTCATCGGCGTTGCAGAACCCCCGCTCCTCCTCCCCCACCACCAGGTCGAACCCTCGGCGTCCCACCCTTCAGAACCCCCAATCCGCTTCCCCCACCATCGGTTCGAAACCTCCTCAAGGCGTCCCACCCTCAAAACCCCCAGTTAGCTTCCCTCATCACCGGTTCCACCCTCTTCAGCGTTCTACCCTCATTTTCAATTGCAGAATCCACCCTCCTTGGCAGCGCGGTTTGTGACTATCCATGGTTTGTTCCTTTCCTTTACTCCCATCCTTTGTTCTTACTTCTGCCCTGAAAGTTTGGATTTTTGAGTAAATTAGAATTTTCTTTGACATTCTGTTTCAAAGGGTTGCATATTTCTTTCTTGTTATTATGTACTGCATCTTGCTGTGTTTGATTTGAACTTTGGTGCTGCTGTTATGGTTAGATTTTAGTTAAATCTTAAGCACATTATAGCATGTCAAACTCCTATCTAGTTGTATTTTTCACTGCAATGTAAGTTGTGTTCTTGACTTTTGTTTTCCTTGATGACTGTGTTGTTGAGTGTGGTTGAGAGATGCCAATTTATCCTTGTGAGTGAAATACTTGAGCTAGAGGATTAGTTTATGTTACTGTGTTGAATTTGTACTTGCATGATTCCTGCAATATTTCTGTGAATCTATGACATATGATTGGAGTTAAGTATCTGTGCAAGGAGTATATTTTAATTTGGTTGCTAATTCATTTGCAAAAGATTCTGGAATTGTGTAACTAGACTTCACTTGAGTATGGGCATTGTTCTTCTCATATTGAGTGTGGGTTCTTTTCTTGGTGAGTAGTTGTGTTCTAACATCTCTGTTTTATTTTTTCTCAGACTGTGTGGTTTTTTTTGTTTGGGTTTTCATCTCGCTATTTTTTTCCTGCTTTATGTTCACTACTTCTGGGTTTATTGCTAAATTTGTGTTGGTCTTGGTTATAAGTGTGCTTGTCTTGTGTGATTGATATATTTTTATCAATAATGGTCTAGCTTGTCTGATTAAAAACAGAGATGTATGAAGTGCAGTCAAGAAATTCTGTTCTCTATATGAAGACTCGTAACCCTAAACATTGTCATCATTGAACCACATGAAAAGCCTTATTGCTATTTAGAATATGTTGGTGCTTAATATAAATTAATTAAGCATAAACCTTTTGTTTTTTGTTCAGTATAATCGGGGGACTCCAGTGCATATCCCTGCAGCCAAAAATGGTTATTAGGCTGGTCTGGTGCCCATGGTTAGAGATGCTTTCCTCACCTATGGAACTGGTTCGGATAGACTGCTAGGGTCTTGAGAAAGCTAATGCAACTGGTAGAAACTCAAATTCTATCTGGGAGTGAGTAGAGAAGAACTACAAGGAAACTTTTGGTGAAGAAACCATAAAATTGGCAATTCGAGCACTGCTTGAAGTGAGTTCATTTTTTCTTTTGGTGTTTGTGGAAGAAAACTTGAATTTATTATTTATCTTGACTTTTTGCTATGACATTTCAAGTTCTTACTTCTTGCAAATGCTTAAGGACATAGGCATTCTTCGTATCTGCTCTTTGAATGTGTCTGTCTTTTAATGCTCCTTGAAAGAAACCTTTACATAAGTAAGCAGTTGGTTAAAATTAGAAGGAACTTTTGATAAATCACTTGCATATAAGACTGAAGTGATACACGTTCATCTACTTAACTGGGATAGTTGGGCTGAACTGACTTTTCTTACTAGTTTAGATTGGTGTTAAGTAGTTGTCTTTATACATTTGAGATCTCTTCTTTCTGATTCCAGATATAGATAGAGTTTCCAGTTAAAAATGGTCATAAATAATAGTTAATATAATACATCAAACTTGGTATATAATACAGGCATATATCTATATTTTTTAGAAGACATACCTCTGCATAAGATTAAAGCACAAATCTTATGCACCATTTATATAAACATATACTTGTGTTTCAATACAAGATTCAAGCCTAACTTTCAATATACATTTTATGATATTCCTAGCTTTCAAGTTTCAAGTCTTGGTTAATTGATAGATGTTCCTGCAAACTATATGGCACATTATTTTGCATGATCATTATATTTTTAGAGTTGGACCCTATGAGTATGCTTCACTTATGACTTTTCCTTGTTGGCATATGAAATTAGGTCATTGAGAGTGGAGGCAAGAACATTGAAGTTGCTGTGATGACTAAGGACCACGGCCTGTGTCAACTGGAGGAAGCTGAAATTGATGCCATTGCAGTTGAGATTGAAGCTGAGATAGCAGCTGCTGAGGTTGCAAAGAAACCCCTTTCTAAGGAGACATGAGTTGTTTTCTGTTTATTTTGTTTGTATTGTGCAAGCATTGTTCTTACCTAGGTATTGGCAAGTACTGAATGAAGCTGAAAGTTTGATGCCATTGTGGCTAAGATTGAAACAAAGAAAAACAGCTGTTGAGGCTGCAACAGAAATTCGTGTTTATAGTTAGTTTTTTTTTTTCTTCTTAATTTCATTTACAACCTATATTCTCATTTACAATCTAGCTGGCAAATGGATAAGTCTTTTAAGTTTATATTAATTATTTGTGTGTGCATATATATACACACAAGTGGTGTTTATTAAACTTTAAAAAATTATGTTATACTATATATGAATTACTAGCGATGCTTTTGTTTCCTTCTTAAGCTATTTTTGAATTGAAAATTAAAGTGAAACTTGTTCAAGAGGATTGGAAAATAGGCTTGGTTCAAAAAATAGAGCTAGGGACTTCGGAAGACTTATGGGAATAGGAATTTTTTTTTTAAGACACCTACAAGATTACTATCGTTTACTGAAAATTACCAGTATCTTCAAAATAAGTTACCAGCGACACATGTAAAATTACTAGCATTTGACAATCTAATTCAAGGGGAATTTTAATCATTTTAACACAAGTGTGATTTGTATTATTGGTATTGGTCCTAAAAAAGGGCTGCATGCTAAGGAACCCTTTAAGTAACTTGTGTAAGACTTATGGGAGTGAGAAATTTTTTTTTTAAAAGACTTGCAAGATTACTAGCATTTTTCAATAATTACCAGCGTCTTCCAAACAAGTTACCAGCGATGCATGTAAAATTACCAGCATCTGACAGTCTAATTTAAGGGGAATTCTAATCATTTTAGCACAAGTGTGATTTGTGTTTGTTGGTATTGGTCCTAAAAAGGGGCTATATGCTAAGGAACACTTTAATTAAGTTGTGTAAGACTTATTGGAGTGAGAAATTTTTTTTTTGAAGAGACTTGCAAGATTACTAGCATTTTTCAATAATTACCAGCATCTTCCAAACAAGTTACTAGCGACACATGTAAAATTACCAGCATCTGACAGTCCAATTTAAGGGGAATTCTAATCATTTTAGCACAAGTGTGATTTGTATTTGTTGGTATTGGTCCTAAAAAAGGGCTACATACTAAGGAACCCTTTAATTAAGTTATGTAAGGCTAATGGGAGTGAGAAATTTTTTTTTTTGAAGAGACTTGCAAGATTACTAGCATTTTCAATAATTACCAGCGTCTTCAAAACAAATTACTAGCAACTCATGTAAAATTACCAACATTTGACAGTTCAAGTCAAGGGGAATTCTAATCATGTTAGCACTGGTGTCATTCATATTTTTTGGTATTGGTCCTAAACAAGGGCTACAACCTAACGAACAATTTAATTAAGTTGAGTAAGAATTATGGAGTGAGGAAACAAAAAATTTTAAGAGACCCTGCAAGATTATTAGCATTTTTATTTATGGGAATTATATTGGTCCCAACAAATGCTAGAGGCTATGGGAGCCTTTTCATAAGCTGAGTAATATTTAAGGCATTGGAAAAAAAAATTCTGAAGAGAACTACAATGTCATTAGCATATTCTAATAATTATCGACGCTTCAACTAAAAATTACTAGCGTATAATTGAAGAATACTAGCTATGACTAGTCAATTTCAATGGGCATTCTAATCACTTTGGCTTTGCTGTCATATTTTTATTTATGAGAATTGGCCCCAAAAAAAATTCGAGACTATGGATGCCTTTTAATAGGCTAAGTAAGATTTATGAAATTGGAAGCTTCAACTTCAATTCCTCCAAAGATTTGTGAACTAAGAGTAAAGTAAATTTTCATATCAATATTTCATACATTATATCTACATAAGAAGAATCAATGGTATATTTAATAAGCACCACTTGTTTGTATATGGATCCACAAATCCTATTTTCTTTGAGATATTTCATTAACGAACTCCTTAGGATAATTTGTATTAGACTCCTTATCCTAGAACAAATATTATGACATTTTGTATCAGATTCCTAAGCATAATGCAATTGTTCATGATGCGGCTTTTTGGGCATCCAAGACTAGTTCCACTCTCTTAGAGGTCCTATTATGTGTTGCAGTGATCATGTATCCCTAAAAAGCACCACTGACTTCATGGGAACAACATTGTTTAAGTGATGGTCAGCGTCACTTGAGGTCCCAACTAAACCAAGCAATGGGTCTGTCACCATCTTAAGCCTCAACAAATTCATATACCTGAGAAATGCCACATTAAAATGATCAGCAATAATTTAAATCATCAAGTACCTTCACTAGTTTGGTTTTCAAACTAATTGAGATACCCATAACAACAAAGAGAGTAATTTAGCTAAATGCCTAAATCATCAAAGGCAGACATTCATAGTAAAGCTACAAAATACATATAAGTTAATCATTACTCAAAGTGATGCCTTAAATGTAGATGCACATCATTACTCAGCTTCAATCTCAACTGCAATGGCATCAATTTCAGCTTCCTCTAGTTGATGCAAGCCATGGTCCTTAGTCATCACAACAACTTCAATGTTCTTGCCTCCACTCTCAATGACCTAATTTCATATGCCAACAAGGAAAAGTCATAAGTGAAGCATATTCATAGGGTCCAACTCCAAAAATATAATGATCATGCAAAATAATGTGCCATATAGTTTGCAGGAACATCTATCAATTAACCAAGACTTGAAACTTCTAGGAATATTATAAAATGTATATTGAAAGTTAGGCTTGAATCTTGTATTGAAACACAAGTGTATGTCTATATAAATGGTGCATAAGATTTGTGCTTTAATCTTATGCAGAGGTATGTCTTCTAAAAAATATAGATATATGCCTGTATTATATACCAAGTTTGATGTACTATATTAACTATTATTTATGACCATTTTTAACCGGAAATTCTATCTATATCTGGAATCAGAAAGAAGAGATCTCAAATGTATAAAGACAACTACTTAACACCAATCTAAACTAGTAAGAAAAGTCAATTCAGCCCAACTATCCTAGTTAAGTAGTTGAATATGTATTAGTTCAGTCTTATATGCAAGTGATTTATCAAAAGTTCCTTCTAATTTGTAACCAACTGCTTACTTATGTAAAGGTTTCTTTCAAAGAGCATTAAAAGACAGACACATTCAAAGAGCAGATACAAAGAATGCCTATGTCCTTAAGCATTTGCAAGAAGTAAGAACTTGAATGTCACAACAAAGAGTCAAGATAAATAATAAATTCAAGTTTTCTTCCACAAACACCAAAAGAAAAAATGAACTCACTTCAAGCAGTGCTCGAATTGCCAATTTTATGGTTTCTTCACCAAAAGTTTCCTTGTAGTTCTTCTCTAGGAACTCCTGAATAGAATTTGAGTTTCTACCAGTTGCATTAGCTTTCTCAAGACCCTGGCAGTCTATCCGAACCAGTTCATAGGTGAGGAAAGCATCTCTAACCATGGGCACCAGACCAGCCTAATAACCATTTTTGGCTGCAGGGATATGCACTGGAGTCCCCCGATTATACTGAACAAAAAACAAAAGGTTTATGCTTAATTAATTTATATTAAGCACCAACATATTCTAAATAACAATAAGGCTTTTCATGTGGTTCAATGATGGCAATGTTTAGGGTTATGAGTCTTCATACAGAGAATAGAATTTCTTGACTGCACTTCAGACATCTCTGTTTTTAATCAGACAAGCTAGACCATTATTGATAAAAATATATCAATCACACAAGACAAGCACACTTATAACCAAGACCAACACAAATTTAGCAATAAATCCAGAAGTAGTGAACATAAAGCAGGAAAAAAATAGCGAGATGAAAATCCAAACAAAGAGAACCACACAGTCTGAGAAAAAATAAAACAGAGATGTTAGAACACAACTACTCACCAAGAAAAGAACCCACACTCAATATGAGAAGAACAATGCCCATACTCAAGTGAAGTCTAGTTACACAATTCTAGAATCTTTTGCAAATGAATTAGCAACCAAATTAAAATATACTCCTTGCACAAATACTTAACTCCAATCATATGTCATAGATTCACAGAAATATTGCAGGAATCATGCAAGTATAAATTCAACACAGTAACATAAACTAATCCTCTAGCTCAAGTATTTCACTCACAAGGATAAATTGGCATCTCTCAACCACACTCAACAACACAGTCATCAAGGAAAACAAAAGTCAAGAACACAACTTACATTGCAGTGAAAAATACAACTAGACAGGAGTTTGACATGCTATAATGTGCTTAAGATTTAACTAAAATCTAACCATAATAGCAGCACCAAAGTTCAAATCAAACACAGCAGGATGCAGTACATAATAACAAGAAAGAAATATGCAACCCTTTGAAACAGAATGTCAAAGAAACTCTTCTCCAAGGTTCAACGGACATTTCCTCTATTTTGACAATCATGGTCTGCATACTGCAGAAAAGAGAAGGAGAAGCAACCTCTTACTTTACGAAGGAAAACTACTTTCAGAGGAGCTGTGCATCATGTCACCAAGTATCATCAAACAGTCACAAACTCTCACCCTCCTATAAAAAGTGATCTTGGAAGGCATTCAAAATAAGATGAAAGAAAGAGAAACTGAAGTTATATACTCCTGCAAATTCAAATTTCAAACCAGACCATTTTTCCTCTTCTCTTAGTTTATCATTGTTGTTAATATACTGCTTTGAGAGTGCTTAGATAGCTATTGTATTGAGTATTATATTCTTGAGAGTGAAACAACAAAACATTCATTCAAAAATTGATATTGTAAAGCTTTATTTGTTGAGATATAAGCTAGTTGATTGAGCTTGAATAGTCTAATTGAAAACACTATTTGGGTTAAGCTTGGAGAGACTCGTTGAAAAGACTACTTGTGTAAGAGCTTGGAGAAGTTTGGGAAAAGAATACTCAGTGTTATTGTACTGGTTATACAAATTCTTAGTGGATACACTCACCTGGAGGGTGGGAACTGGATGTAGTTCTAAGTTAGAGAACCAAACTAGTATAAAATACTTGTATTCATCTTTTCTACCTATCTCTTTCATACTGCATGATTTGCTAAATTGGAACTCAAAGTTTTAACCAAGAAGGTTCTCGCAAGATTATTTGTTAAAGGAACTGGCTTTGTATTTGAATCTATATTTCAAACTTCATCTCTTATAAAATACAAGCTTTCTTAAAATATTTAAGAATCAGTGTTGTATTATTCCTGATAAAAACAACTTCTGAACCGTTAATTCAAATTTTAAGTCATTACTATTTTTTGCTTAACAAAATCTCGTGCGATAACATGAGACATTTGGCTGAACATTTTGATTTGTGTTTTGAGTGTGTAAATTTTTTTTAAAAGAATACTTAATTCAACCCCTCTTCGTAATTATTCTAATGCCATCAAAGTGGCACATCCATTTTGTCTGTCATTAGATTATTATGTAGTACTCGGTCAATTAGTTAATATAATAGTCCAATTAGTTATTTTTTATTTAAAATTTAAGTTAAGAAAATGTTCATCTACACAATTAGAGCAGGACTAAAATTTCATATAGTTATTCGTACAGATAATTCACTTATTGTACAACAAAAGCAGACAATTCACTCATAGAATAATCTTGAAATATCAAGTGATATCCCTTTACATAATGTATTAGCTCTCAAGTTATGATATCAGATAGAATACAACTCTCTGAAACAAAAAATAAACTATATGAATTCAGCATAAACGGTGTATGATTTTGTTGTGGTTTATTCATTTACAGGTTGCTCTCTTTTTTTTTTTTGAAAAATAAATTATAGTTTAAAATTATGTATTGTCTTTGAGATCTCTTAATAATTATTTATTTTTATATTTTGAATTTGTGTTATCTTTAGGAACAATTCATTCACCATTGCACTTAACTATTGTTGGTATCCAATACAGATATTTTTTGTCCAATTAGCAGTAACCCTAAGATCGTTACTCAATAAAATTGAACTGTTAAATCATAGTAAGTAATTACTTACTAGGACAATTATCTATTATAATTTGTCATTTTTTTATTTTATTAGTTGATAATATAAAATTATTTAACACTGTTATGATTAGTATAAGAATTAATCTCTTAATTAAAAGATGATATTTAAAATAAGAGATTAATTTAATACATTAACAATATGGAAAAAAAAAACTAACATTAGGTTCGTTGCAAGGAATATAGAAAGTCCTAGGCTACCTAAGCTTCCACCTGTTATTATGTAAATCTAGAAAGTGTTGAAGTGGTGACTCCAATACAAAACCTTTACATAAATGACTAATCATTCTACCACGAAACCACAACAATCTTTTGTTAATTTTATACCTAGTTTATAATTTTTGTTTACAAAGTATTAAATAATAGATGGTCCATCTAGCTCTCACAAGATCGATTTCCAAATCATAGCCTCTCGCCTTGCAATTCGCCTAACAAGAACCTGACTTTCTATGTCTTCCTTTGGGGACAACTCACTTTGACTCTAAAGTAGTGTTTGTTTATTGTCTTTAAGAGAGAAATATATGGACAATAAAGATAATAGGGTGGAGACATAAATAATAAATATGTATCGGGGTATTATTAGTAGAAAAATATTAAATTTCTGTATCATGTCCTCATTGTCTTCATATTTTAGAGGTATATATATTTTATGTTTTTCTGTCTTTTATTACTGTCTCCACTGCTAAATAGATTTGTATAGTTAGTGTTTCTATATCTAGAGACACAGTAAATAGATGCTATCCAACGGAGCAATGGTACCAACTAATAGAGTGATCATCCAAGAGATTTTACCCACGGGAGATATCGAGATAGCACAATTACCATTGACTAAAAGGCAATACCTACCGATCTAATCCCCGGATTGTAGCCCACTTGGTATGGCCAGCCTGATACACACTAGGAGGCTTAAGACCGGAGAAAGAGCTTACCCATACGCACTCATCTTTCCCAGACAAGAACAATAGAATTGAAAATGAATGCTTAAGTGCCACATTATACATTAAAACTGATAACTGAAAATAAGAAATAAAAATTAAATTTTTTTTTATAAAACAAAATCCACCCTAAATGTCCCTTTACCAGATTAGACCCACCTTTCTTATGACCAGAAAAGAAAAACTTTAAAAAGACAAGACTTGGGTTTAAAAAGAATCTATATATGACTTTTAACATTAATAATATTAATGTACATTACATAAGTCTTATCTCCCACGTGCCACAAAATAACAATTGAAATTTAGCAAGAATGTTTATAATCCTTGATATGTCTATATTTTCAGTCGATTCTTAATCAATTTTCTGTAGTTTAAAAATTTGTAATCATGTGTTTATACTGTATCAAAGTTTTGAATCAAGTTTTTATCTTCATCTATTGTCATAAAAATATCACAAATCAAATATTCCGTATAGTTTACAAGAAGATATTAGAATAAGATATATTCAGATGATAAATATAAATAACAAATCATTTTTTTTCGTAATAAAATTGAAAATTTTTATACAATATGAATATCTAATCACAAATTATTAAACTATAGAAACTTGTTTTAAATTGTTATATAATATTGAGGACTTGATTATATATTTTTAAACTATAACAATTTAATTGATAATTGAATAAAATCACATCAACCTCTCAAGTAATTAAAATACATTTCTCATCCATCAAAACTTACGACATTCAATAATTTGGCTGTCAATTTTTAAATTATTTACTTAAGCAAACAAAAATTAATTTCCCCCATAAAAATATCTATTTTTTTTTTCATTGTTGTTCATTATCTTTCTATTGATTGATATGAGATCCCTGAATCATCTGAATATTCCGGAAAAGCCAATTCACGAGGAATTTGGACTCGCTCAACTCAACTACACACAGCCTTTTCTCCGATTTACAGAGTCACACTCTCTCCCATGGAACTGTAAAAGCACCAATCATTAGGCTTCACTCCATATCAGGAAAAAAAAAAAAAAAATCACAAAAGACCACACAAACATGCACAACACACTCTCCTTTCATAATCAATTATCAAATCACCATAGCCAGAAACCTTTCTCAATTCTCATCCGTTGCTTTGTTTGTCTTTCCTCTCAAATTGCGCTCTTCTTCCCTTCCCTTCAAAATATCTCTCTATTCCACAAAATCTGATAGCAACCTTTCCCCACATTTCATTTGTTGCTTCGAACCAATCAAACTCCACTTTCACTGTTTTTTCTTTCAGCTCCTTCTGCTTCTAAAAAACTATTTATTATTTATTTATTATTATTATTTTTCTCTTTTTATATTCCCTTGACAAGACTTGCAGTATCATATCTTCAGGTTGAAACAAGGGTGAGTTGAATTAGGCTCTTTTTTTCCCCTGAAATTTCATCGACCCATCTCCGTTTTCATAGAAAAGATTAGATTTTTGTTGAACTCGTTTCAAGTTCTTGAGAGTCTCCATTTCTGGTTTCTGTCTCTGGAATTCAATTTTATTGAATTTTGGCAAAAGGGTATGTGGTGTTCTATTTAGAAAATTGTATGAACAGTTAGATGTGAGGGAAAGGTCAGAAGTTGAAGCATTTCAATAGAAAAAAAAAAAATGGAACTTGAGTTTTGTCTAGTTTGTTCCTTGTTGTTTGCTATTGTTTGTTCAAGAGGATCTGAGCTTAATTTTGATACTTCCATACATTTTGTATTTGTCTAATATAATATAATAATATAATTGCACTTTGTTTTGTCCAGAAATTAAATATCTTTGTTTTGTTATATCCATTTTGGAAGATATGGTGAATCCTGGATTGTTTTCTGGGGGCAAATCGGTTAATTCAGTGAAGATAACATTTCGGTTGCCGTATTTCACCCAATGGGGTCAGAGCTTGCTGGTGTGTGGCTCTGTGCCAGTGCTTGGTTCCTGGAATGTGAAGAAGGGTGTGCTGTTCAGCCCCTTCCATCAAGGGGATGAGCTCATATGGAGTGGCAGCATCACAGTGCCAAAAGGGTTCCAATGCCAGTATCAGTATTATGTAGTAGATGATAATAGAAATGTTCTGAGGGGAGAGATGGGGAAGAAGCGTGAATTGATAATCCCTGAAGGTATACAGAGTGGCCACGAGATTGAGTTCCGTGATCTTTGGCAGGTGCTGCCCCTCTCTTTTTCTACGTGTTTGTCCTTTTTAAAAAAATATTTATTTTTAAGGTTGCCCTTCTTGTGCTCTTGTGAGTATATGTCTGAATTTTTCTGCCATTTCTTAATGAATGTGGACTCATTTTTTTAAAATGATGTTATACTGTAGTAGACCTTTTCAGTACTGTGCTTTTTTGGGTTTCTGAAACAATGAAAGATACATCCATATAAAAAATGTGGTGCTTAAGTCGTATTGAGCATATAGAGAAGATTCTGAAATCTGAACACGCGTAAGTTTTTTTGGCATGCACAGTTGGGCTCAGTAGACTGATATTTCTCGGCACAGAATACAAAATGTTATAATTCAATAGGTTTTAGTTAAGATAAAAGCATTATATTTTAAATGTCTTCTCACTCAAGAAATTGTTGTATGGTCATCAAGTACAGACTGGCTCAGATGCTATCCCTTTCAGAAGTGCTTTCAGAAATGTTATCTTTCGGCAAAGCTGGGATTCAAGCATAGAGACAGCCATAGGAGCCAGCCATGTTAATTTTGGGGTGGAAGGTAACTTTTTTTGAATTCTATTTTTTCAGACTTATGTTTAATATCAAGTAAAGTGTCAGTTTATTATTTTGTGGAAAATTCATGCATTTTGGCTTTTGATTACCAGCGGAATCCATCACTGTTCAATTCAGGATTTCCTGCCCAAATATTGAAAAAGACACATCAGTGAGTTCTTTTTATCCCTAACTGACCAATATTGTTTATCTGCATGGATTGTGAATTCATCAAGTTTTTGGGTCTGTACATAATGACAATTCAATGATTTATAATTTAAAGAACAGCACTTGCAATTGATTAGTGACCTCTCGTGGACTTGTGCAGATATATGTGATTGGTAGCCATACAAAGTTGGGGCATTGGAAGGTTGAAAATGGACTCAAACTCAGATATTGCGGTGAATCTGTCTGGCAAGCTGAATGCTTGATGCAAAGGAGCGATTTTCCAATAAGATATCCATTTTGTACTTTTCATCATAGTCTATACAATGAAAATATAGTGTTAATAATTTAACAAATTGCTACCAATACTCTCATCATACCTTACATTATTCCTTAACAATAATTCCACATATAGATATGGCAAATATGGCAAGACTGGGAAATTTTCTATCGAGAATGGTCCAAATCGGGAAGTCTCCATTAACTCCTCAAGGAGTGAGGCGAAATGTATAGTTCTTTCAGATGGCATGATGCGAGTAAGTTTCTCAAATTAGATAAGTGGAGACCTCATTCGTATCTGAATTTTTATGGTTTTAATTAGTTTTTGTTTTTCTCCACCCTAGGAAACGCCTTGGCGTGGTGCTGGCGTAGCAATCCCCATGTTTTCTGTCAGGTCGGAATCTGATTTAGGAGTTGGAGAGTTTCTTGACCTTAAGTTACTAGTCGACTGGGCTGTAGCATCTGGTTTTCATTTAGTCCAACTTTTACCAATCAATGACACATCAGTGCATGGGATGTGGTGGGATTCTTATCCATACAGGTATACACACCTTCGAAATCATAGTAGATATTGGCTAAACATATATCTGTTATCATGAAAGCTGGTCTTTATTCTGCCTTTTATTGGACTCTGGCAAAAAAGTGAAATGAAAAAAACTAAGGGTCTGCTTGGTTTTGGTTTTCAATTTTCAGGATTTTGTGGAGGAAATACAAAAAACTGGACATAAAAATTGAAAACTGAGAACTAAAACCAAACAAACCCTATTGATGTAAGAAATCAGATTTTTCAAAGTTTGCTTTCCTCACTGCCTCAACTTATCTCCCACAGTTTTGGGGTGGCATGTATATGATTTCCTAAATTTGCTAAATTCTGTCTGATTTAAGCCCAGTCAAACTTTGTATTTGGAGAATATACAAACAGCATGCTGCATATTAAAATATGTACCTGAAATTAATTTTACCACACTAGTGATGGAAAACATATTTCTTGTGACTAATTGTTGTCTCAAAGAATCCATTCACTTATTGTTAGAGACTGAAAGTTGTGATCTCACATGTGCTTGTTTTTTCAGTTCGCTCTCGGTATTTGCATTGCATCCATTGTACCTGAGAGTACAGGCACTTTCTGACAACATACCTGGGGAGATCAAGGTTACAATTAGGAATTTTACTTTCTGTTGAATAGTATTGTAGCAACTTAGAAATACTGATCGTAGAAATGCTTTCTTTCCCCTTTAAACAGCAAGAGATTGAGAAGTCAAAACAGCAGTTAGATGGGAAGGTAATGCTATCAAATATTTATGTGTTTTGATTTTGTCATAATCAAGAAATGTTCTCGCTGTTACAAAGTTAAAGAATTTATCTTCCCCACTAAAATTGGTGTTATTTTATTTAAAACTTCATGTTCGGTGTACGGCACCTTTACAACCAGAATATATTTTACATATTAGAAGGGATGGTGCTGCTATATTTGTAAATATTCAGTCTGAACTAATTTCTGTATTCAATTTTACTTTTTACTCACTTGTCATTTCCCTTGAAATGCAAAAGCAGTATAACACCTTTAGAAGCACTATGGTGCCACTTGATCCATGTAGCCGACCCTATCTAATTGGACAAGGCTTAGTTATTGTTGTAAGAAGATATTTCTATTGAAAATCTAATGGCCACAATTAGTTGACCAGAATACTTATTAAATTCTATCCCTGCCTTGAAGTAGAGAAAACTGAAAGAGTACCCTTCCAATGTAGAAAGCAGAAATAGTTATGAAGTCACAGCTTTTACTTTTAACTGTATAACCGAACTAAATACTTTTGAAATTGAGGCACCCGTATTTTTGTGAGCTATATTTCCTGAAGTATGTTAGTGCTGTTAGCCTGTCACTAACCAATTTTTTTTTTTCCTCACACATTGTTAGATGACGATTTTCTTATGGTTGCTTAATCTTGTGTGTCTATACAGGATGTTGATTATGAGGCTACAATGGCTGCTAAACTCTCAATTGCCAAGAAAATTTTCACTCGGGAGAAAGATGTGATACTTAATTCGAGTTCCTTTAAGGAGTTCTTTTCTGAAAATGAGGTCTTACCAGTGCATCTTGTTACTCCTTAATATGTTGACAAAAGATCTCTGCTCTGCCTTATCTTTTTGCTTGTTTTACCTTTTTTTCTTTTTTTTTTCCTTCCTTTATCGTGAATTTGAATTTTTCTGTGGCCAATTATTTATTTAATGCCCTATTTTGGATGATAATAGGGTTGGTTGAAGCCCTATGCTGCATTCTGTTTCCTGCGGGACTTTTTTGAAACATCAGATCGCAGTCAATGGGGTCGTTTTGCTCATTATTCAGAAGATAAGGTACATGCATCTGATTTTTAATTGTTACTTTTCTAAAATTTGGTCGCACTGAGACTAACAGAATTCTAATCTGTATGAGTTGTTCTTTTTTCTTTTTTGGGTGCCATTTGATGTGCAAGGGCAACTAGTTACTAAGTAAAATAGTAGTGCATGTAGTCCTTTCCCTTATTCTGTATATCATTTTATCACAGCTAGAGAAACTTGTATCAAAGGAAAGCTTGCATTATGAGATAATTTGCTTCAACTACTATATTCAATACCATCTACACTTACAAGTAAGTTAAATTGAGCCCTAACAAGCTAATTTTTCGTAATGGCTATCAAATCACTGAGCAAAAAAGAATCTTATCATTTGCTTACTTCTCAATCTGACAGTTATCAGAAGCTGCAGAATATGCTAGAAAGAAGAGAGTGATACTAAAAGGAGATCTTCCTATTGGAGTTGATAGAAATAGTGTAGATACCTG
This sequence comes from Dalbergia cultrata, assembly GCA_031216105.1. Classification (NCBI taxonomy): domain Eukaryota; kingdom Viridiplantae; phylum Streptophyta; class Magnoliopsida; order Fabales; family Fabaceae; genus Dalbergia; species Dalbergia cultrata. The sequence continues at coordinate 17,819,863 of CM062353.1, read as the reverse complement.
GGTTTATCCAAATTTGTTCCGAATGAATACTTCAACGGGGGCACCTCCAGATTATTTTGATAAGAATGGTCAGAACTGGGGCTTTCCTACTTATAATTGGGAGGAAATGTCAAAAGATAACTATGGTTGGTGGCGTGCACGATTGACACAGGTTTTTGGCTCTGAATTCTTGGTCCTCCCCTTAACTGGACAATAGTTGGTGCAGACTTAAGTATAGAGGTTGAAGATTAATTTTCTTTATATCCTTGACAGATGGCAAAATATTTTACAGCTTACAGGATTGATCATATATTAGGATTCTTCCGAATCTGGGAGCTTCCAGATCATGCTGTGACAGGTCTAGTTGGAAAATTCCGACCATCTATTCCTTTAAGTCAGGTATCCTTATGTTCTTTTAAATTGAAAATGCACTTAATGTGGTGAATACTAAGCTGTTCTAACCGGCAAAATAAACTATTCCCTTTCTTATTTTAGTCAATTTTCCATTTTTGTTATGTCTATTGTAGGAGGAACTTGAAAAAGAGGGAGTATGGGACTTTAATCGCCTGAGTCGGCCATATATTAGGCAGGGACTCCTGCAGGTTAGTAGTCTCCTCTTAGGCTGCAATTGAATTTTCATAATATGCAAATGATTCACCTTGAGGCTGCTTATCCTTTTTATTATTATTATTATTATTATCATTTTCGTAATAGGACTTGTATATTTACTTCTTGGGTTTAGTTATACTAGAATGTTTTCATTTTTGTTTCAGGAAAAATTTGGAGCTGCATGGGCGTTTGTTGCAACAACTTTCCTGAATGAATACAACAAGAACTGCTATGAGGTGATCATGCTTTTCTGTATTGATTCCTTTACTGAATACCAGTTCTCCTTAAAGCTTAATCTTCTAGCCAAATATATAGGTATCCTTTTTATATCTAACATGTTCCCTCACCCCCAAAGCCCTTTTGGTTTGAAGTGTGAACATAACATGCGTCCTCCTTGTGCTAAAACTGCATTTACTTATGAAGAATAAGGTCTAAAAGGATCAGGTCAAGGACCAGGCAGCATTAAAGTTTAAGCTGTTAGGTGCAGGCATGACAATCGTTTGTGTAAAGCCTGTTAGAGACCTTATGTATCCTCCCCTTCATCATGCATGCTTTGAGTTCACATTGTGTAAAGTTATATGGTGTAGAGTAGACTTTTTTCTTGTTATGATTTGAATTCTTAACCAAAAAAGAAGGGGAGGAACATTAGTAGTTTATTGAATTTCTTCATCAACTTTGAAGATTAAATTTTAAATAATGAGGCTATTGTGTATTGTTTTGGAAGAAATATGCCTTTAATAGACAAAACTGTAAACTAGGCTTTTTCTTTTTCAAATTACTGCAGGTACATTTAGCAGATAATTCAATTAAATAATTATTTTATACATCATTCAAACAATCTTTTTGCAAAATGACTTAAGGCAGCTGAAAGATGAGTGCTATTTTTTTAGGAATTAATGTTGAAGTATTTTCAAACACCCACCTAAGGCATCGTCCCTTTGCTGTAAATTGACAATTTGTAATCTAATCAGCCTTTGTTAAGTTGATTAAAATCTTTGGTTTAATATTAGTGAAGAGCGGATATCAAGCATACATCTTGGTGCATCGTGTCTTATTGCATCCTATTATATCTCATTAACAGGTCATGCCTTCGAATTTTGTCTTATGAGTGAGATATGGCCGGCCCTGCTAGCAGTACTTGATTGTAAATTGTATTCTCATCCTAACTTGCTTGGTTACTTGGCAATCAGGCAAGAGTTTTTTCACATTTAGGATATGTTTGGTTGGGGAGTAAAAGTGGGGGTAAAATTTCCTTAGATGTGTTTCACGTGTTAAATTACACTTGAAACTCACTTAAGGAATTTGTACCCCTATTTTTACTCTCTAACCAAACACACCATAAAGGATTAGAATTTAGAAGTGTTATTCTGGCTTTATTTCGTAAAGATGTATGGACATTTTTTTTTTCATTTTTGTGAGAATGTGTATAGACAATATAACTCACAGCAACAGCACCAATATGAGGTTTAGAAATTTCATCATGTATTGTGAGAAAACATAAAATGTCTGCTTTTGTTTGTTAATTATAAATACATCCTTTCCGTGATTAATTCTTTCTCAAATTTGTCGTGAGTCTTGACCATTATAAATATTCTGTCAGAGTATTCAAGTGTCCTGCTTTAAAAAAAAATTTATTTTCTATTAATGATTTTAGTTCAAAGAGGATTGCAATACGGAGAAAAAAATTGCTTCCAAGCTGAAAACTTGTGCAGAAAGTTCCCTCGTCTTGGAAAGTGAAGACAAAATGCGGCGCAATCTCTTTGATCTTATACAGGTAGTGTTTACAAATTTGCTTCCTTGCTCTTCTTCCTCCTCTCTCTCTCCACACTCTTTCCCTCTTCTGATATTTACGTCTAAATGTAACACTACAAAATTTTGGACTTAATTTTGATTAATTGACTGTTTAAAGGGTGTTAAACTATTCTGTAAAACATGTGGTTTGGTTAACGTAAAAAAACTCTTGATATGGCACTGCAAGTGAAAACCTTACTACTTAGCTCAATGACATGGCACTTCTTATTAACTAACAGTTTAAAAAGCTTTTGAGATAGATCAAGTTTACGGTCTAAATTTTTTACATGGATTTTCTTTTAGTATATTTGAACCTGTTTCCTTTATTTCGGTCTGTTTCTGCTTCGCATTAGAAGTCCTACATTATTTTCTGATCTATTGGCTTGCAGAATATAGTTCTCATCCAAGATCCAGAGGATCCAAGAAAATTTTATCCTCGTTTCAACCTTGAAGATACTTCAAGTTTTCAAGATTTGGATGATCATAGGTACCTTAGTTATCTCAGTGTGTGTATGTGTATTGTACGATCTGATGAGGATGGCTACTACTATTACTACTACTATACTCTCTTTTTTATTAGCATATGTTGACACTGAAAGGGAACTGTTATTCTGTATATTGCGAGTTCCTTGAGATATTATCTCACAAGATCTCTTAATGCTCATCATATGATACAGCAAAAATGTTCTCAAAAGATTGTACTATGACTACTATTTCCAACGTCAAGAGAATCTTTGGAGGCAAAATGCATTGAAGACCTTACCTGTCCTTCTAAACTCATCAGACATGCTTGCATGTGGAGAAGATCTGGGTCTCATTCCTTCTTGTGTCCATCCTGTATGTACATTGTGTTTTTCTATATACTCTTCTAATCAAGAACACCTCTCTCTCTCTAGAAAACACACATGCCACATTTTGACTTATGGTAAAGATATTAAAAAGGGTGAATTTAAATTTGTTAATTTAGGTTATGCAAGAACTGGGTTTAGTCGGGTTGCGGATTCAACGAATGCCTAATGAACCTGGTCTGGAGTTTGGCATTCCTTCCCAATACAGCTACATGACGGTAGGGTTTCTATGTGACATTGCCCGTCCTTTGTTTTATGGTGTCTTTGATTGAAGGTTGGAAGCATGTTGCTTTCTATTTTTACATAAACTTCATGGTCGCAATAAAAGTAAAAATAAAATGAAAACCATCCAGGGGATTATAAATCCTCTAAAAAAGGTCTTTTTGTCTAAAGGTTTTAGAAACCCTAGCTCACCTTTTCTGTTTGTGTTATATCCATGCATCATTTTAATATCCCTTTGGGTAGTGCTTTTAGTTTTGTGGTTAAGAAGGCAGGTAATTGGATAGTTGGGGATTCTTTGTGGTATTATGCTGAGTCCTGAGTAAAGCTTTATCAAGAACTAATTACAGTTTTTCAAATCGGAGTGCTTTTACGAGAATTTCATTTGATTTTGAGTTTTGGCAATGTGCAGGTATGTGCCCCATCTTGTCATGACTGTTCCACCCTGCGTGCTTGGTGGGAAGAAGATGAAGATAGAAGACTGCGTTTTTTCAAGAACGTGGTGGAGTCTGATGAGTTGCCACCCGACCGATGTGTTCCAGAAGTTGCATATTTTATTATAAGACAACATGTTGAAGCTCCATCCATGTGGGCAATTTTCCCTCTTCAGGTAGTCTTACAGACATGTTATTGCAACTCTCGATTTAAAAAGAACATGATTGTTGGATTTCTCCGTTTTAGTTACTTCTCTTCACATGAAAATAATGCTCATAATCTGATGCATAGGACTTGTTAGCATTGAAAGAAGAATATACAACACGCCCTGCAGCAGAGGAGACCATCAACGACCCTACGAATCCGAAGCACTATTGGAGATACCGTATGTCTTGAGCTTTCTCTTACAGCTCACTCTTTCGTAAAACAATCTGTGATTATTGAGCTGCTTTCCGGAGAATTGTGATCTTATTTTGCATTGGACTGTTGTCAGGTGTTCATGTCACTCTGGAGTCGTTGATCAAGGATAGTGAGCTCAAAACCATGATAAAAGATCTCGTGCATTGGAGTGGAAGATCAACTCCGTCAGATGAATCCGAGGCATCGGTATCATCAATAGAAGGAACTGTCTCTGACAGGCAGCAGCTTGCCAGTGCTGGCGAAAAGATCCGTCTTCCTTCTGAGTCAAATGGAGCTCCACGAAAGGATGCTTTGGCTGTTCGCTGATGTTTGTCCAGTTCATATAATTACTGAATCTCTTCAATGAAGAAAATAATAAGGATCCATCCATTTGATGCGTTTATAGTTTCCTTATGTTTCCAGCATTTTTTTTATGAAGAAAATAAGAATAAATTTATATATTTCCATTTCTAGGGATATGTGCCTATAAGCTGTAACTATATTATAAGAATAGCAATCGTAATCTTTTGTCCTTTGCGTGAAATGACGTACTTGTAATGCGATATATGAAATTATGAAGAGCATATGTTCGAGTCATACCTAATGATTAATCCACACGAGTGGAGGTTTTTCCTCTTTATGGGAGCCGTATGTGGTGCACCTTGACATCCAGCATGTATAATGCATCTTGATTTCAAACCATTAAATCGGCACTTAAAGCATATATATGGTTGGGGGTGAAGGCTGCACTGCTCCCTCAAGTTGGAAGGCAGATATACCTCATGATCTAACCGTGAAAATCGCAAGGTGTATCAATATATCAAATCAGGTGTGGTGCATTGTAATAACTTGAAAAACAGTGATTAAATGCATTTTAAAAGTGAATATTACGTTTGAGAGATCCAATGAGTAGGTCTTTTGCCTTTTGTATGGGCAAACTTTCGAGTATGTTTTCGATCATTTCAGCATTGGTGTGCACTCTACCCAGAGCTTTAAGCTATGAGCCTGCTGTTATGTCATCGGTCAATCCATCATCTTTCATATTGAACATCTTGCGTTGATGACAGTGCATGTTGATTTCCGTTTTTTTAATTTGATCAGTTCTTTTGTGGAGAATTCGGAGACAATTTTCTGTAGTTGAGTAGCATAATATGATCTTGTCATACTCACTTTTGCTAGAAGTATAAGTGAGCAATTAAACTTGCGCCTTCTAAGCATTTAGCCATTGGTTTCGTGTAATAAGGACTTGATGTGGTGGTTAGCAAGATTGATCTTTAGGTGAAGGACCTTGAACTTGTTACTCTTGGGATGTAATATAGTCCCCTTGTGTTATAATCCCTTACATGTCAATGCTTGTGGACTCTGATGAATATCATCTCATCTTGTCCTTTTTAAATATGGATAATCTCATCTTGTCCTTCGAATATGTGATATTGTTTGTACCATTTTTTTGGATCTTTTCCTTTACAATTGTTAAGAAGCTCAACCCAAGAGATTGAACACTATTAGCAACATCACATAACACTTAGCATGAGCAAATAAGATTGAATCTTGCTTTCAAACGGTGCTGAGAATCTGAAACTTCTCATGTATATTTCAATGAATTTAATTTAAATATATTGACTATACAAAAGTTTTCTACAGTGTCATTCAATCAAATTGTCCCTTTATGTATAATTTTTGAGGTAGTGGAGGTAAGAGTTAATCATGTTTTACTTATGTGACAAAATGTAATTATATGTTCATCTCAAAAAATTTTACACTGTCGATATATATATATATATATTGTAATATTGTTCATGACGTATCAATTGATTATTTCATTAGCCGATATCAATCATATGATGAGTAAATTTTTTTTGAAAAAAAAGAATTGTCACTCCTATAAATATTTTGTTTTGTTACAAAATTTTGAATGTCTGAAATTAAACAACTCCAATATCTCTCACAAATAAATTTTCATGTTAGACCGAATCTCTGCCGGTTTCAGCGCAACAAAAAACAGGAAAGGCCAGGAGAAACAAAACGGGAAAAAAAAAAAAAAAAGAACAAGAATAGAACCTGTGTGGTATTGGAAAACTTCTAAACGGCCACAAACTAAAAAGGGGAAAAATGACAGCTTGCAATGCAACAGGAGAGGAATTAACCTGACCACAACCTATTTTTTGGTCATGGCAGCCTGGCAGGTGTGACATTGGGATAGGGCTCACGAACCGAATATTATAGCCGCTACAGTTTGAAGGGTTGTTAGTTAGTTAGTTAATACTAAATTAACATGTTTCGTATAACTATATTATTTACTACTATTATTAATTAGTGCTATTTTTGTGTCTGGGAACATGCCAAGTGTGGGTGTGGCAGCAAAAATAGTAATGTGTTAAAGAAAGATAAGAGAGAAGAAGAAGAGATAATAAGAAGAGAAAAGAGGAAGGGTGAAGGGTTTGAGGAGGGGGCATAATATTTTACAGTTTGGGAGTGGGAGTGGGAGTGGAAGTGGGGTTTTATTTCGATATTACTCCGGTGACGGTTTGATTCTCTCGCGCTCCCGTTGCTTCTCGTTTCCCTGAATACCTTTACAAGTGTTCAGGGTATGATCCCAAATTCAAATTCAAATTCAAATTTTCTCTCTCTTTTTATTTTTTTAATTTGTTTTGCTTGGTTGATGATGAAATTGTGGGAAAAGGAGGAGGAAAATGGAACAGGTTTTCTTTGCATTTGAATATGAAAAATGCTAGAAAATCATTTTTTTTAATCGTAATTGCTATGCACAAATGATGTAAGAGAGTCGTTGATGGTTGATTAAAGAGGTGGACTTTTATATAGGTCCCACAATAGAGCCTAATCAATGTTAAAAATTTACGTATGACAAGATTATGCGAGATGTTCACATAATAGGATCTATTCCTTACTTGAGTGATAATATTTCTCAATAACTATTATTGGTTTTTTGTGCAAAATTCTGGTTTTTTTTTTTCCTCTGCTTGTGTAGAATTGCTCAGCATTGATTCATTGCAATGCAAGTCATAATTTCGTCTCTGCGGATCATCAATGAATGCCCTCCTAGATCTCGTCATGGTGGTGAGAAGTGATTGTTGACAGTTTTTGTTCATGACAAGACATTGTGTAGTTTATTTACGGTTGCTCATTTCAAAATTTCGTTGTGTGTGTTTAAATATATGAAAAGCGTACGTAATACACTCTAAATTGTGAGTGAATATATACCATATGATCTATGGTTCAACAAAATTGCGGCAATTCATGTGCGGAGGAGCGAAGGATAAATTGGTTATCTCTGTACGCTATTCATTCTATGGACATGTTTCGTATCACTGTTATGGCATGAGATATATACTTGTTCAATTTTATTTAACAAGGCTCTTGCTTACAATTTCTGGGTGGAAAATTTGCAGGTTTTATGGGATTCAAGAAAAATGTGCAGAAGTTAGCCTGCTTTTCTGTTAATTTGGTATCCGAAGTTTAAGCGATGAGTCCAGCATTTGAATTTCACTCATTTAAGGTAAATTAGTCGGTTAGAAATTTGGCTGCGTTTTTAATTGCTTTGTTAGTCGGGCTCTATGCCTCTATCTGTTGTTATATAATAGAAAGATATACATATTCTAGTAGTTTTCAAGGATATAATTGTTCGTGCAAGTTATCATCAATTAAGCTTAGATTCTGTTCTAAACATATAGGTACCACATTAGTGTTTTATGTTAAAAGGAATGAAAATCGTAGATATAAGATCAGATCACATAAATTCGCATCCAGTTAATCTTCTTGGTTTAAATTCAGCAATTCCATATGCATGTTTCCTCTTACTGTTGCTGCCATCTGTAAAATATTGAAGGACGTTTTAACACCTAATAATATGAAGGAAAGAGATTAATGAATCGGAATAACCATTTCTATGGACCAGGCTTGCAGTGCATGTGAGAATTTTATTTGTCTCATGCATGAGCTGCCAGAAATTATTGCGTGTCAATTTATGGTTGAGTTATTGCGTATGAAAATGAATTGTCTTGCTGAGATATACCCCATTTTAGGAAAGAAAATGACTTCTGTACACTTTCTTCCCCTTCCTTGTGCAAGAATTGAACCAATTTCTGTGGGACTAAGCTTATGTAAAATTCAGTGTGTGAAAATATCAATATGAGTATATATATATAACCCATTTCTCTAGGACACTATGAGTCTGTGACCCTTTACAATCTTATTTTCCAGCTATTTATATTTTCCGTCAAATTTATACATGTTGATGACTTGATTCTGAATCAGGAAAGAGTTTAACCATCTTATGCTTGTCTTCCGAATTCTTGCAGATATCTTTGTCATCGCCTTCAGAAAACTGATTTTTCAGGGGATTTTGTTCGTTGAGAAGAAAACTGTCCCTTTGGAATGCACTGCTGCTGCCATTTCTCATCTGGATGAGATTGTTCAAGATGGCTGTAGCCATTGACCAACAACAACATCATGGTGGATTCAAGCCATTTACCCGATCCCAGAGATGCAAACTCCAATCCTTTGGTCACCTTGATCACAGCATTCTGGAACTCAGCCAAACCACTACTACTAGTACCACTACTACTCTTCCCCACCACCGCTCCTTTGAACAAGCATTCCAAGCCTTCAACATCCACCGGAGCTTCTCCACTCCATGCCTACCCCTAACTGCCTTATCCGGGGAAGATCACCCCAGCAATTCTCATCCGAGGATTGAGATAGTTTGCGGTAGCGGAGCCCCGGTACACGCTCTAGTAGTTGAGGTTGCCATAGCTATGGCCTCAGGTGTCCACCCTAGCCCACTCACCAGTGGACTAGGTGGTGCCTATGTCTTTTGCAACCAAAGTGGTAACCACATTGCTGTGGCAAAGCCAGTTGATGAGGAGCCTCTAGCATTGAACAATCCAAAAGGCTTCGGGGGTCAAATGCTTGGCCAGCCTGGCTTGAAGAGCTCGATTCAGATAGGCGAAACCGGGATCCGGGAGTTAGCTGCTTATCTCCTTGACCATGGAGGCTTTGCTGGGGTGCCTCCAACTGCTCTAGTCAAATTCTGCCATGCGCCATTCTTTGTCAATGATCCGACCATGCCTAAACTAGCCTCGCTCCAACGCTTCATCGGTCATGGTTATGATGCAGGGGAGTTAGGCCCTTCTTTCTTCTCTGTTGCCTCAGTCCACCAGATAGGAATTTTGGACATTAGGCTTCTGAACCTTGATAGACATGCTGGAAACATGCTTGTGATGAAGCATGACCACAATAATGATCTTGTCCCTCATGTTCCTGGTGTTGCTGACCTTGTCCCAATTGACCATGGTTTTTGCCTTCCTGAGTGGCTGGATGATCCTTACTTTGAGTGGCTGCACTGGCCACAGGCCTCCACCCCTTTCTCCGAGTCTGAATCAGAGTACATCTCCAAGCTTGATCCATTTAAGGATGCCGAGATTCTGAGGAATAAGATTCCTTCATTGAGGGAGTCATCTATAAGGGTCCTTATTGTTTGCACCATTTTCTTGAAGCAAGCTGCTGCTGCTGGCCTTTGTCTTGCTGACATAGGCCAGATGATGACTAGGGAGTTCTGTAGTGGTGAAGAAACACCAAGCGAGCTAGAAGATATTTGTTTACAAGTTAAGGATAGTATCATGCCTCATGTTCCTAACAATGGCGATAGCAAAGGAGAGAATGCAGAAAATGGGAGTACTAATCGTGAAGTTGATGGCATTTCTTTTGGAGACCTGAGCCAAGCTGAATGGGAATGCTTTTTAGTGAATTTTAATGAGGTTTTACCTGGAATGTTTGAGGATAACAAGTGCAGGAGTTGAAACAAAAAATGTTGGAACATCATGGAGATGATGTTTGGTGAGAATATTAGGTAACCAAAGCAAGAGATGAATCGCTGTCACTTGTAATTTGTACATTAAGGCCCAAAGATTTCTTAGTGTAGGTTGTAGATACAAGCTGGAGTCAAATATTATGACAATTCAGAAGGATGGAATAGCGATTGGTGAGGTGATAGTGCCATCCATTCCATTCTGCAAATTTGTTTCTTTTTTTTTCTTTCATTCTTTTTTCCCATTTCCCTTTCTTTGTCAAAAATAGAGCTGTACACTATCTAAGAGGGTTTTTACATGTGATTATGTAAATTTATTTCATTTTGGTGATTAAAATTGTAATGGGATGCATTTATTTCTTTTAATCTTCCCAATAGATTGTTTGATGTTTCTTATCTACATTGTTGCAAATCATTTTGTTTTTTATTTATTTTTAGGTACCATATCAAACTCAGCACTGATATATACTACTTCATACACTACTTCAACCACCAACTACTAATTGGTCTAGTGGGATAAGGCTTTAGATCCCTTGAGCAACGTATATTGGATTAAATATAGTAATAACATTCATTTTCTCGTCTAAAGGTTACTAACTGTATCACATTCTCGTATTTAACTATTTATCTTTTGACAAAACCTCTGATTGTGAATTATTTTTGTAAGAATATTTACTTATGATTGGTCTTTGCATTGGCAACCTGGACACGATTTTGGCCAGGGTCGTAAGTTACATATTTAATACATAAATTGCAACTCAGGTGTACATGATTCATCTTGTACTGTGATCGTAAATGTCATCGATTCTTCAGGTTCAAATAATAGAATTGCATCACTTTTTTGTAAGCATGATCCTGATCTTGTATGTCTTTTTGTGTGATTTAGTACATATCAATTTAGATAAGCTTTAACATGATCACTTAACATACCAATTTAGATAAGCTTTAACATGATCACTTAGAAGTTAAACTTTTGTTAGTAAATGTCATACCGTAGTTATTAATTTCGTATGCGTACATTGTAATTTGCCAATTATTAGATTTCTTACATTTTGATTTTTTACAATTAGTTTACTTGAAAATACTTTTAATGGAAAATAGAACACAATTACTTTTAGGAAACTTTAAACGGCAAGAGCCTCGTTTGTTAATGTATAAATTAAACTAATGTAACTTGTGAGCGAAAATATATTTCCATAATAATAAATATGTAGCAAAATCCTGCACATTTAGATATAATAAACATTCAACATCATGTATCACCACATCATAATATGTTAAGATACTAACATATCATAGAAGGGTATATGGGTCCATGGAGGACAATCACACTTAATACAACCACATGAATCATCACATAAAATCTTGATAGAGAACATATTATAAATAAATCCTAGCTAAAAGCTGGTAATAAGGCCCAATCTCAAATATAGTTATCCGTAAAGTAAGGGAATCTCAAAACTAGGAAAACATAAATAAGGATTAACAATCTACATACTCAAAAGACAAATACAAGATATATAGAAGATAATAATTAAGTTTCTATGTATGGGCTACCTCCAAGGTCATGAACTCAAGGGATTCTAGTATCCTAGTTGGCTAGCTCGTCTAAAGACAATACGGAAACAGAAAAAAGGGTGAGAATCCAAAAAAAAAAAAAACTCAGTAATTAAATAAAAAACAGTTTAATTGTTATCGTTGTCATCTCTAGTCACTTTGATTTAATCATAAAATAAGTGAGCATACTTTAGTTCATTTCATCAATTCGTAAATTAAAATTTCGAAGTGACACATATTTTAAATCTTGTGAAAATATATATCTTCACTAACAATTAATGAACTTGAGAATATAACATTATTAACATATTAAAACACAGCATGAAACATGCATGTGAAAGTAAGAGAATAAGACACAACACATCCTCTAGCACTTTTATTTTTTAAAAACTTTAGTTCCTTTAATATATCATTCTCTCTCATGTCACCTATACTCCGAATTACTTATTATCTAAGATAAACTCAACCTAACTAGCTAGATTTAAATAGGGGTAGATGAGAAAAACTTCACTTAAACTTTAAATTTAATTTCCTTGTATCTTATCTTATAACATAAAATAAAAGTCTTTTAGATTATGAGGAGATATAAACACACCCTTTGTGCTTTTTAACGACAAAGCTTAAAATTTCCATCCAACATACTATGATTTGTGTTCCGAGGACTATAAGACATAATCCTAACCCATGCCAACTTTTGATCCTCACTTTGCGTTATAATGAGTTAGGCTATGCCATGTAGTTTGTGAGACACTTCGGATACACATAATCACTAATCACATAATTTCCATCAATTTAACATTTCAATTTGAAAATCCAACTAGCGTATGTCATAGTCACAAATATCCAATGATAGAGAATCAACAATAAAAACTCCATAGTTGCTAGCAAATATGCAATTCAAGTTCTCAACATTGAAATAATTATTGGAATTAATCAACATGTCAAGTTCAAGCAAAATTTGTCATTTCTCTATCATCACTAATAAAGCTAATATGTCATAGATAAAACTTTCTAAGGCTTTGTCTTCATTAAATTTCAAATATTCTTATGTTTCTGATGAGATTGTGTAGCTTCTGATATATGCTTCAGTTTTTTTATAAGCTTCTACACTTTCTGAGCTCTCTACACTCATACAAAGTTTATTTCTGATGTGGATGTAGGTCTTCACAGATTGTTGGACACTTCAAATTATGAGCATGAATGAATTTAATAGAGGTGTACTTGATTTGATCACGAGAAAGCACCTTCTTGAGTTGTCATGTCCCTTTTTGATGTCCCGATTACACTTTCTACTGCTTTCTATCAAGTTTCTCATATATTTTACTCGCTTTCTGAGCTATTTTTCATATTCTAAAATATTGTAATCTCTTGGATGAGATTTATATCATGTTGAATCATGATAATATGAAAAATATATCAAGAAATAAATCATATATAACATGTGAAAGTTGGTATTTGGAACCTAAGAAATTCATATAAATCATTAGTCTTTTCTTCAAAGTATTTTATCAAAATTTGTTTTGTTATCATTCAAAGCTTTTAGCTATAATGGCTTTCTCAAGAGTTCTGCAGTTAACAATAACATTATCTTTGTGTGATATAATTGGTTTTAATATATGTATTATAAAATATATTTTGAATTTTGTTTATTACTTTTGAAATTTTATGATTTTACTGTGTATAATGTCTAAACTCTTTGAAAGCCAAACCAATTTGAGCCGACACGTCATTATCGAGCCTAATTTGGGTTCAAAGAAATGACTCGATAAAAAAGTTGGGTCAAGTTTAATTTGGCTCTAATTTAACTTGACCCAACTTGTCCCTTGTATGTACACCCTTACCTTTGTGTGTGTGTGTGTATTATTTTAACACCTAATTAAAGGTAAGTGTCCAATTGAGACACTCATTTTTTTACTATTGGATGTGATAGTAGTACCCACTTATTCCATTAATCAATCACCTCTAACGATGAAAAATTGGTGTTCTCAAAAGGGCATTCACTTTTGGATGTTTAAATAATTAATACTACTCGTATATATATATATATATGATCTAATAAATATATGGAACTGTTGTATGTATGATCTAATAATAACTAAGGAATTAATGTTGTATATATGATTTAGTAAATAAATGAAATAGTAAAATTTGATTTGAATGCACTAACAATTGTAAAATTTTGTAATGCTATCTAATTAAATGATATCATGTGCATGCTTTTTAAAATAGTGGAATGAAAGTCAAACTTATTTTACTAATTTTTTAATATGTGATTTAATAATTGTGTAAAAAATTTTATATTGTTAATATATCAAAATTAAATTAATAAAATAAATAATAAATATTTATGAATTAAAATAAATTAAGAGGAAGGAATTTGATTTTAAATAGTATTGTGTTATTTTATACTTATTTGAATAGCCACAGTCATCTTCAAATAGTTTATCGTAAATTCTCTTTCTACTTCTTTTTATTTAGAATGTATCTTTATGATGGCTATTTTTTCTTCTTTCTTTCCTTTTTTATCCTACCTATATAAGAAATTATTCATGTTTTTCTATCTAATAATTGTCATTATTATATTTAATAAAAAATATTATATTTAATCATTATTTTATTATTAAAATTATAAAAAGTAATTTTTTTATTATTATTATATCAGTGCATTACTAGAGACTACATTAAAGTTTAATTTATCAGTAAAAATTTGCACAAATATATATATTTGGTAATTGTTACCAATTTTAAAGATATATTGTATATAAGTTCATGAACAAGAATTTGTACAAATTTGATATATATATTTTATGGATATAGATTTAGTTAAAACTATTAAAAATTAATAAACGTTGAAAATGATTACATGGAAGGTAGTTATGTTGATATCAACTTTGATTTATGGTATATTTTTAGCAAGAGTGCGTTTGATTTCCATTTATTTATATTCCTTGGACAACTGTCTTGTCTAGTCGATCAACTGCCAATTTTTAAGGTGATATACACAGGAATCAAAGAAGGGGAAGATACATAAATATTAGAGTTTAATTTTAAAACACGAGAGTGTAAAATATTCATAATACTATTATTCAATTAAATTATTTTATTCTAACTATTTAAGTAGTAAATATGAGATTAAATCATTATAACTAATGCTATAATATATAATTGAATGATAATATGAAAGTTTTTTATACATATCGTTAGTATAATAAAATTAATTAATTCATAAGACATTTCAATAATTATTATTCAATTATGTCGTTATAAAAATATTATGCTATACATGCCAAATTATTTGTGGCCATAGGACCTTGAGATAATGACGGTAAGAGCCAAATATTTTTTATTTTGTGACGACAATATACATAATTAAATGTTCGTACAAATTTTTTTATACTAAATGTGCATTACAATCAAATTCATAAGAGTTACATATATATATATATATATATATATATATATATATATATATATATAACAAATAAATAAAGTTTAATTTTGATGCACTTATTGTGATTTTACACTTTCATTTAATTATGTATTGTCGCATTAGTAAAATAAAGATAATTAAGTCTCACATTCACTACTTAAAAATTTATTTAAATAAGATATTTTTATTAATACATTAAAATTAAACTTTATTCAATATTCGTTAATAAAAAATATATTCAATACTCATGATGATAATTATATATTGACAATCGAAAAGGTTCACTTTTTTGGTTTTTCGTTTTTTTTTGCCTCGAGTTCTGTCTCTCTAATAAAGATAAAAAAGAGCTAATTAAGTCAGGAAAAAACTAATGAAGTCAGAAAAAAAAAACTAAGTAAAACAAAAATTCTGTATTGCAATAATCTATCTCAGTTAACAATTTTCGGTTGATCAGTGTTGTTGACATTAATGTTTTTGTATGGAATGTACGAAGCTTTTGGGATCGTATAACTCATGGGATGCGAAATAGAAGAACAAAAAATAATTTCAGATGGAACAGCAAAATTGATAAATATCAAGTGGCGGTTTACATGCGTACTAATTTAACCTAAATTCTTTCGTTTGATTAATCATCGTTTCACCTCTTCGTGTTTAATTAGTTCCTGGATTTTGATCCCAAAAAACAAGATATTGAACAAAGGGTAAAAGGATTGGAGTGCCCAAAAGAAGAAAAACAACAGAAAATAATTTAAAGGGAACAACATAGAACTATGAAAATTAAAGATTAAAAGAGATTGGAATTCTTGCTACACGGACAAAGATCGGATTCCATCCTCAAGACAAAATTTGCACTGCTAGAAAAATTATAATTGCAAAAGACAAACAACAATACAAGAGAAGCAAAAGAATACATAAAAATCTAAAGCGAACAGCATGCATAGAATAACTATGGAAATCAAAGGGGATGGAAAAAGACTTTATTCCATCTTTATTCAAGACAAATAACATTATTATTCATTGCTACAATAACTAAAACTACAAAAGTCGAACAACGATACTACAGAAGCAAAACATAACATAATAATAACTGAAGGATGATAAACTAACATAGAACAACTAAAAAAATTAAAGGTTTGTTCATTTTACATAAGATGTGCCTAATGGCTAATACAAGAGAAGGGATCGAATCAAAGGGCGAGGTTCAAATCGAGCTCTTCATTTGATGAGCCATTTGCTGTAGACGCTCTTGGATTCCCATTGTTGCTGTTATTATTATTATGATTATGATTATTTCCGCTCCTACTAGCAACACCAAAACCAGCAACACGAAGAAAACCACCACCAGCGACACCAACACCACCACCACCACCACTACCTGAAGGAATTCGAGGACGAATTTCACGAAATCGTTGCCTCATTATATTCCTGATAGCAGCGCTATTACCAGCAACCGAACGGGTCTGGTTCACTCCATGGAAACGCCCCGCGTTCCTATTGTGGTTCAGCACAGTGGGAGCACCCCTGCGCCCTCCCCACGAGCTTGTCATCCCAAGCCGATTCGCCCATAGGGCTGATGCGTTGGGGAGGTTATGCATCCGGACGCCAACGCTGCCTGCTGCCCCAAGAAGTGGCCATGGTGTCAAGGTCACGTGATTGGGCACGTGACCTCCCATCATCACTCCACCATAATGATGGTATTGGTGTGGATAGAGGGTTGGTGTTGTTGGTGACCCAGCGAGGAAGTGAAGGCTTGGCATGGTTGAGAATGGGTAATAGTGGTGGGAATCAAGGGTGCTACCACCAACACCAAGGCTACCACCACCAAGACCAGTTCCAAGAGCAATACCAAGAGTACCACCTCCACCACCAAGGCCAGTTCCAGCACCAACACCAAGACCAACACCACCGAGTCCATAACTGTTCTCCTCTTGTTCCTTTTCCCTCCTTTGGGTGACACGCTCACGCCTGTGTGCGTTTTGGTGTCCCCCAAGGGCTTGGGAACTGGGGAACCTTTTGTCGCAGAATCTGCAATGGAAGTTGCGGCTATCAAGCTGAATATGGAGTGGGTGTGCTGGCGGTAATTCATTTGGTGGGGATGGGGCTGCTTGTGGTTCGTTGTGAGGGGGTGGTGATGGGGGTGGTTGTGCTTGTGGTTCGTTGCGGGGTTCCAGAGGGTTCAATGGAGTGCTTAGCCCTTCCAAAAGTTTCAGGTTACTGCCTGTACCTGAACTTGAACCCGAACCCTTTTGGGCCCTCAATGATGTGGAAGCCAACTCACGAGAGGGGGATTCATCCACCACAGACCTTTTTCCCAGAGCCGCAGAAAGTGATAGCTTCTTTGGCTTTGGCTCAGCATCTGTGATGGATGATTCCTCCATCTTGCGCTTCAGCTTTCTGTCCTCACCATTGCCAAGGGTTAGTTTTTCTGCCATTGTCATGGGAGAGAGTCTCCCCTATCCCACGCAAAGACGAATAAGAATAAGATAAAAGACTGAGATTTGTAAATGTGGTTTGATGGTTTTAGTGGGAGTGGAAGAGGGCTATTTATAAAGAGAAATAAGACTAGAGCATCTTCCACAAAAGGGAACTTATGTATGGTTTGGGATGAGCACCTAAGCTTCTCATGGTAACAACATACAAGGAAAATGGTATAGGGTTGATGACGTTGCGCATGAGCAATTATTGGATAGGGGGCAAATACAGATTATTGGAACTAAAGTTATCGATTATATTACAACATATTAACATTGTTCTATAAACGCAGAACTTTGTGTGAACACATATTTTTCTTTCTTATGATCCTCAAAACGATGTGTTGCACATATAGCAAATGATATTTCATGCTCAAATTAATCAAATTATATATGGCTAGAGAAGGTATCCAAGTATATCAGACCGTTCTGATTTCATATGGGTAGCAAACTCATGAGTAATAAACAATATACTACTATTGGAGATTGAAAGGTTAGGATCAATTTTATTGGAATAAACTAGTATATGGAAACTTCAGAAGGGAAATTTGAGTGCAAGTTTACTGGCTTTTTTGCTTACGTTAATTAGTTGTAAACAGTTGTACAATCTATGGGACACAGTAAATTTAATCCAGAATTTACCACAACCCAGAAAAAATAGAGGAATTTACAGTTTACCTTCTGAATCAAAGGCATAATTTTGTTCCTGGCCACACACACCTTGTTAACAAAATTTGTCATTAATTAATTATATTTCTGTGTCGTTGCAAACAATTAATTTTCTAAAAGTGCAACATTCCATACCTTTTTTTCTTCAACCCAATGTGAATCTTTTTTATATATGAGACATAATAAATGATAGGAAAGAAAATAGATTTGATAAAAGAAACTGTAATAAAAGCACCGAGATTAATAGGGTCTGGTTAAAAACTAATTTTAATACTACTGTAGTTTTGGAAAGCACTCCTTTTTTTTTTTTTTTGTTCTTGTGGGCTTAGGCTGCCGACAAAGGCAAAAATATTGGGAACGAAAATAGGTTTTTAATTAATAATAATAACAGTATATTCAGACTCATCTTCACAACTGGTAAAAGGTTCGTATAGTTTACATAACATTATAGATTCAAATATCATCTCTGGCAATGTATCAAAAAGAAAAAATAAAACTTATATATGCCCTCATTCTTTCTTTATTTCAATTCTTCCACTTAAACCAATTTTCATTATTTGTTTTTAGCAAATATAAATTTTGTCCATTGATTTTGAGTCATGAAAATAGGATTATGTGGTTTTAAATTTGATAACTGACTTTCTTAAACTTTCGGGGTGTGATGAATATGAGTCAAGTCTTTTATCCATGTTTTCTATCTAAAACTTTTTCCTCAATTTCTTTTTTCTTTCAATGTATAGTTTCCATTATTGAAATAATGATATAAGTCTTTTGATAGAAATAATAATATTACTCTTAAAGCATATAATATATAAGAAATATATTTTAAATTCATGTCAAATTGTATTTTCAACTATAATACTAAAGGCTCATAATTAAATTTTGATGTCTGTTTCGTAATTTTACTATATTAAGTATTATGCATTTTAGATTATCACAACATTTTCTAATTATAAAATTTTCCAAGTAATAATTTTCTTATGTTTTGAGACCTCAAATCTCAAAACTCGAGCAGTGGGCCAAGAACCACCAGTTAGATCGCTCTAACTATAAATTCTAAGGGTATTTTTATGAGTTTTAATTTTGGAGAGGAAAGAAGAGGAGGAGAGGACTTATAGTATAAAATTATATTATAAGTCTTTTCTCCCTTTTTCTTAAAAATTCAAACTCATAAACATACTTTAAGGGAATGGTTACTAATGTCCTTCGAGGCCATCTCCTTGGAGCCCTCTATACTAACCCGAATATGGGAAACGGAAATGCAAGGGGGACAATGAATGGCAGCTCTGTGACACAGTCGAGAACCCCATCTCGAGAGAAGTTGAACAGCGTAGAAGTTGGGATAAGCATGGCGTAAGCGCATTATCAACCCAAACTAGTGTACATATTCTGCAAGGACACCCCTAACGATATTTGATATGTATCATATACTACAGCTAAATTCCAGGATCATCCATTTTGGATATATCCAAGCAATATAAATGGAGAAAGGGAAATTCTGTGTGAATAAGTTATTCATTATAATTATCTATTTTCCTCATTTGTCACATTCATTAACTTGAACGTTGAAGTCGCTTTGCAGATACCTACGTACACCTAGTATCCAGAGACCACTGAGTGAAGAGGAAAAGCCACCCAAGAGACACACCGCCTGTAGGCCATAAGGCCCCTTATCATTACTTCACATTACAAATTTCAGTTTTTTTATTTTCAAAGCAGTTTTTAAAATATTACTAATTCATTACATATTAAATATTAAGTTTCTAAGTCGTTACTTTATTATACTCTTGTCAATTTGAAGTTTCGAATATAATAGACTCATTAAAAATTTGATGTCTGTTTCGTAATTTCTCTGTAATCTATATCAAATGTTGTGTATATTAAATTATCATAAAAGCTTAAAGTTGAATTTTTTTTAAACTAATTTTAATTTCAATTTTCAATAATTTATTTTTAAAATATCAACAACTTATTAAAAATCTAATTTTTTAAACTTTTTAATTCTTTATTCATCAAACTTTATCAAGTTGTCGTTTCAAATATAAGATTTTTTTTTTTATAAACTTTGTAAATGTAATATTAATGGCTCATTAAAAGTTTCATGTCTGTTTCGTAATTTATCTGTATAAAGTATCATATATGAACACTATAAAGTATCATAAAAATTCTAAATCAATTTCTTATTATTAGTTTCCTAAAAATAATATTTTTCAATTCTCAATGATATTTTAAAATATTAATAATTTATTGCATATTTGATTTTTTAATTTTAATTCTTTATTTTATATGTTTTTTTGTAAATGACAAAAGAAAATATGGTAAAGGATTGTTATTTTAGTATTATTAATGTTTTTATTACCAATTTAATATATATGCTTTGCTTTTAAATTTAATATATATGCTTTGCTTTTAAATTTAATACATATGCTATTGAACACTAAAATGGGATTAATTTAAAACCATGAGTTTAATTTTAATGTAAATGTCATCTGATCAAATCATTCAATTTGTTTGATGTTACGATCTACGACCCCAGAGAATACACATAAAAAATAATGCAAGTATAATCAAGACAGAGAAAAGAATATCGGGACAATACAGGAAAAATTGAAAACAGACCACTATACATTTTCACATCCTTGGAAAAACACGTCCGTTACTCACTTCAAATTGAACTGGTTAGGATGCTTCCCCCATGTAGTGGTAAAAAATTTTACAACAGCTACTTCCTTAGAAGTAAAGTTACGTGCCATGTAGGTCGGAGAGGAACATGATTTTTGCCAATAAAAGGAAACTCCCGAAACCTCTCGAGCATTCTCTCATTCATCATCGCTTGAACTCTGACTGCCTTAATCGAAAAATGCTCCACAAGGTCGCAATCTAGGGAAACCAGGATTACATACATTTAGCCATTTAACCAACAAAGGGAAACACCAACGTGCACTAACATGCCTATGTTGGGGGACAAGAATTCGAAAAATTAGGCAAGAAAAATTAAAACTAGCCCAAAGGTGGATCTCCCACCAATAATGAATGGCAACGCCCCTAGGCCCGTTGTGTTAAGCAATGGAAGCACCCTAGAAACCCCTCTCGACCCATAAAGACAAAAAAGGAGGAGAAGAAGTGACTCGCAAATCCATCAGAAATGAAAAAAAAAAAGGTAAAAAAGGAGGCATAAAAGTCACCAGAATAGTAAGTATGGGAGGAAGTAAAGAAGCAAAGAATAAAGAAACATGAAGAAGCACAATAAAGGAGGTGATGGGAGCAGGGAAAGAAGAAGCAAGATCATTTTTACAGAGAGAGTTGGAGAAGCAAAAAGTGGAAAATGAAAAGGGGGTTTATATAGAAGTTCACAGGGGCAAAACCATCCGAGGGTAAACAACATGGTTATCCTCGCAATGCTTCGGATGACGCACCCAAAGCCACATGTCACACCTTTATTAGGGGAGCAAAGAGTCGCGGAACCCCCAATAGCAGGGAAAGTTGAGCGTCCTCGAAAAGTGAGCAATTCATCCCTAGAAAAAGAGCGATTTATCCTCGGGAAGAATGCTATTCATCTTAAAAAAGAGTGTGATCCATTCTTGAAAAACATAGTTCATCTTAAGATGAGTGCAGTAGCACCACCTCGAAAAAACCCGAAACTCTGCGTAGAAAAACACGAAATAAGCACTATAAAGCTTAGGATAGAAAGTACGACTTTCGGAATCCAGACTTGGTTAGAAATCACTTTGAACAAAAAGACACAAAAAACTCCACCACCAGTTTAACCACATCGTAATCGAGTTGGGGGCAACTATTATGATCCGAGCCCTTAGACCTCAGAAATCAAGAAGGGGATTAAGCTTCCCCAGCTTGATTGCCCTAACGTCAGAATGTAACAGCTCATGCTGCTTTATGAATTGATGATTGTCCCTACAAATCAACACGGATCTTTTCAGCATACTTTGTCCTCACTCACATGCTTCCTAGGAAAACTTCCTAGAAGGTCACCTATCCCAAAATTGCTCTAGGTCAAGCACGCTTAAGTATGGAGTCCTTTAGTGATGGGTTACCGAAAAAGAATATGCATATTGGTATAGGTTGTACAAATCAATTCATATAATCTATCATCAACTGTATAGTCCCATATCTATAAAATCTTAGGATCCCTCTCATTTGAGTGTGTAATCAGTTTATTCATGTACCCCTTCGTTTAGAAGATCTTGTGAGGAGCCATTCTTTGTATGTGCCTTCTTTGCACCGATGATCACTTTTCGTCCTTGTCCCCGAGCGTTACAGAGAATCCCAAACATAACGATCAATCATTGCATCCGACCTTAATGGACTTTGAACCATCTGACAAACACCTAGATAGAGGGATCCCAACATCAAATGGGGCTTGAGGAATGATGACCCTAGACTCTAAACAAGGATATCACCTTGGAGAAGATGAAGAGGCATAACCATAGGCTAGCACGAGCGCATGATGACCACATAATTAGCGCGACACAAGGTACAGGGTCTAGAAAGATGTCTCTAATGATATTTCATACAAATCGTAGATTCCAGCTTAGCCCGAGGATTTCCTATTTTGGATGTATTCAAAGGATATAAATAGCATAAGGAAAGTCCTCTCTGGGTAAGCCCTTCATTCTAATTATCCTTTCCCTTTGTGTCACACATACACTAACTTGGGCGTTGAAGTCCCTTTGTAGGTACCCTCACCTAGCACTTCGGCCACCGTGGGGAAAGGAAAAACTGCCTAGAAGGATAACCATCCCACTGTTTGTACACCAAAGAGTCCCTCACATAACTTTACATTACACATGATATTTCAATTGGTATATAAGACTTAACCACTTTTGTTGATGTAAAAACACATAATTGAATGAATGTATAAAAAAATTTTACACTATGATTAATTAGTATATAAAAATTAAACTCTAAAACTAATTTTTGAAAAATTAATGCTAACATTTTAAGGTGTGTATGACAACTTGAAGATGAGATGCAACATTTCAATCTCTCAAGTAAAACCAAAGCATTGCACTCCTTAAGGCTATGATTGAGAGAATGAAAATGGTGAAAATGGTAAGGAAAAATAAGACTAAAGTTAAATGATCATTATTTTGAAGTAATTTTAGGAGAGGGAATGACATGATAAAGGACAATGTGTCTCTCCCTTGTCATTGAAAACCAAGCTTTTTTTACCCTCTAAATTGGAGGGGTTAAGAAAGGAATGAAAGCAACTTCCAAACAAAAGAGTGATATATTCTTTTTCACTCTACTCCTCACATTTATCTTCCATTTCATTATTAGTCACCCTCTTCCATCATCTACAAAACTCCCCAATCATAGCCTAAGGTGCATATCAATAACTACAGGGAATGAACATACTCATTGAAGTCACATGGATCAATAATTATCACCAGAATTAAAATACTAATTTAAATATATTGATAGTGTAATTTTTTTTATATTGATATCTAATCAAATCTTTCTATATGCATGACTTTTGAAATAGTAAAATAAAAGTCAAACTTATTTATTAATATGATAATATGTGGTTGAATGACTGCACAAAAAAAATTTACACTGTTAATATATCAAAATTAAACTCACAAAAAATTGTTCATATATATGATACTTTATCTTGCATTTTTTAAAAAATAATAAATCTACAGTTTGGTTCCTAAGATATTTGTGTTTTAACAACAATTCATTTTTAAAAAATTATCACAATTAATTAATTTTTGAAGATTTTATATAAAATAAATGAAAGATATATTTTATTTGAATTTTATTAATTTCTAACAAATTTTAGTTTTCATTATATATGTATAATTCACTTAAATAACTTTTTTATCTTTTACTATAAAAATGTGTTTATAGTAATATATATATATATATATATATATATATATATATATATATATATTGGCGACTTCACTGTAATATATTTAATTAATTATTACTATCCATTTATTATATCTACCTTTAACAGAAAAATATCAAAACATTAAATATGTTACTGTTTTAAAGTTATCATTTTTTTAATTTACTTTCTCAATAATTACTTTTAGAATTGTCATTATCAATTAATAATTTCTATGGTTTCCAAAATATCTTCACACGTGGTAGGTGAGAGGCTACTCTCCTAGGATACAATCAATCATCTAAGCAGGGTCCCTATCAATAGTATTTTTTTTTTAATATAAATATGAATCTCAGGATTGAATTAGAGCCTCAAGTTTAAGGGACCTGAATCCCTTCCATTGAAATTGATACGTCATTGATATTATTATTAATTTAAATTTAAATTAAAGTAAAATATTAATTAAAATTTGTGATCTGCATTAATCAATTAGAAATATTTTATTAATTTTGCCACCAATTTTTTTTTCGGAAAAAAACAGCTTTGTTCTTTATCAGTGCAGCCTCTGCATTAGAGGTTTCCTTGCCTTGACGATAGTTTTGGGACAGAAACAGCTCTTAAGCAATTTATTATTGTTTTCAGTTTTTTCTTTTATTATCAAAACAGACAGAATTTCTTGATTGACATATGTTGGTGTTTATTAATTAGTTTAATTTTATTTTTGTCGGCATAAAAATAATAATTAATCAAATTATCATTATTTTTTGTAAGGTTTGAAAACCTTAAAAAATGACAATTTTAAAATGTATATTTCTGATAAAGAAAGTTAATCATGATAAATTTATATTTTAAAATTAATATTATTAATTAATTGATGCAATAAAAAGATAATTTAATTTTAATATATTAATAGTATAAAAATATTTTATACTATTGCTAAATCAAAACATTTCATTTGAATGAATTTTTAATTAGTGGTGAAAAACCATTGTAACATGATGATATATAATTAGATGAGGGCGTAAATAATTTTCACATTGTTAACACATAGAAATTAAATATATAAAAAATATATGGGTAATTAGTTTAATTTATTATCATGATGAACACACTAATTAATGTAGAAAATAATAATAATTTTTAATGTCAATTATTATTATATAATAAAATTAAAAATTTTAAAAATCACTTACATTATTTTATGCTATTTATGTCAATTAATCAAGATCAAATTTTATACGTCTCTAATGTTTTCTTTATAGTATTTTTTTGAAAAAAAAAATATTGAAAACTAAAAGTTGTTGAGAAATTAATTAAAAATATTACTAAATTGACACAATAAATGAGTGATATTTAGGCGTATAATTTTAATGAAGAATGATATTTAAGGGCCATTATATATATATATATATATATATAAAATATTGACTGCTTAAATGCTAACGTGATAGGCAAATAGCAATACCTTTCCAATAATTTTTATTTTCCATAATATCTATCTTTACTGTATGAACTGTAAGATAATTATAATTGAAGTGAAACATTTGTTAATGAAATCTCATTATATGATCTGATAGTTGTATAAAAGTTTTATATTAATACTGTCATTACACTATATTTAATTTTGAAAATATTTATTCCTTAACCAAATTCAACAAGATAATATTAATCAATAAACTATGTTGTGAAAAATGTTTTAGTAGTATTTAAAAAGTATTATTAAAAATATGAAAAATGTTATTAAAATCTTTTAATAACAATTTTATAGGATTTAATAATAATTTTCAAACACACTTGTTAGTTAGAAAATAATAATAAAAAATTTGTAAGGTCAATTATTACTATATAATGAAATTTAAAATATTTAAAACCAATTAATTTTTTTGAACGATTTAAAATCAGTTAGCTAATATAAAATATTATACATCTCTAATTTTTATTTATACTAATTTTTAAAAATAATCAATAATGATAACTAATTTTTTTTTCCAGAAATCAGTTAAAATTATTATTAATATTATTAATAATAAATTGATACGATAAATGAGGAATAATTGATAGAACAAATCAGGAATAATTAGAGGTATAATTATAAATTTTTAATGAAGAATGAGATATAAAGGCTATTGTTTTTATACAAGTTAAATTGAGTGCTTAAATTATATATGCTAACGTGACAGACAATACCTATCCAATATTTTTCTTCCGATATATTTATCTTTATATATATATATATATATAAACATTTATTAATGACGTCTCAATATAAGATCTGATGGTTGTATAAAGTTACATATTAATAGTGTCATTATAATATGTTTACTTTTTAATGATATTTATTCCTCTAAAAGAAGTTAACAACAATATTTATCAATAAAATATGTTGTTAAAATGTTTTAGCAGTATCTAAAAAGTATTATTAAAAATATATAAGAAAAGTGTTGTTAAAATTATTTGAATAAAAGTTTTATGATAAAATTTTCAAACACACAATTTAGTGTAGAAAATAATAATAAAAATTATATAGTCAATTATTACTCTACGATGAAATTAAAAATATTTACAATCAGTTAACTTTTTTATGTGATTTAAAATCAATTAATTAAGATCATATAATATACATATCTAATTTTTATACTAATTTTTAAAAACAATTAATAATGATAAATAAGAAAAATTTCTGAGAAATTAATTGAAAAATCAATAATATTATCAATAAATTGATACAATATATATATATATATATATATTGAATGCTTAAATGCTAACGTGTGATAGGCATACCTATCTTCCGATAATATTTATCTTAAGTATGAAGTGTAAGGTAATTATTAAATTTAGGGAAATAATAAATGGCTCGAGACTGTTTTTGTTAAATGACGTGGAAACTTAGAAACTAAATGCATCGTGTTAATAAACTATTTCTCCTCTCTCCTACTTTATTATCATCATGGAAGGTGGTTGGTTAATTTACTTTTCATTGCGATTTGACGAAATAAATTTCGATCCAAGAAGCACCAATCTTATATTTAAAGTGAAACATTTTTTAATTATATTTATAATTAGTACATTACATCATATTTAATTTTTAACAATCTTCTCAAAAAATTTAATAATATTTATCAAAAAACAGATGTTGTTAAAATGTTTTTGTAATCAATATTAAAAAAGTATTACTAAAATAAAGGTTTTATTAAAGCTTTTTAATAACATTTTTAGGCCCATTTGATACAGTGTATAAGGCACAATATTAAATATTAATACATAATCATATAAATAATAAATGATAAAATAAATGTTAATACATAATCATGTACTAAATAAATAACAATAAACAAAATAAGAAATAGAAAATAAAATAATAAAAAATTTAAAAATAAATAAATATTAAATAAATAATAATTTAATTGTCATATAAAAATAAATCATAAACTATATACTATTAAAATATAGAGATAAATAATAAATAATGATTGATATATAAAAATGAAGATTAATAATAAAAAATTTAATTAATTAATTTTAATTAAATTAAAATTTAAATAATAATGATAAAAAATATAAAATATTAATTTATTTTTAGATTTATTTTTTAATAATGATAATATTTTATATTTTAATTATATTTAAATAATTAATACAAATACTACTAAATCTCTAAATTTTGTCTCAGCGTGAAAACAAATTAAATTCATCTATTTGTCATGAATTATTATTTTAATAAATCCATCTAAAATTTTTATTTTCATTTTATTCCTTCCTTTTTTTATTTTCTTTGTTTTTGCTTCTTATTGGTCCAAATTTTGACCTCAATAAAATTTTTTTATTATATATTAAGTTATTGCAAATATTGAAAATTTTATTTTTCCTTTAAATATTTCAAAAATATTTCTTTGATCCATATAAACATCATTGCTTAACATTAAATTTACATAAAAGGGACTAAAAACATAACAATGAAAAAAAAGAGTGATCAAAATCAAAACAAACATTTTAGAGTTACCAAAATCAAAATTACCTATATTTATAGGGATTATAAAAATATTTAAGCTTATTTTTAATTATAGATAATAATAATTATTTTTATTTTTTATCCTTTAATATATTTTTTAAATATATACTTAAAAAATTGTATCTCTATTAAAATATTTCAGAAATCAACATTAAAAAATCATTAATAAAAATATGATGAAAATTTTTATTAAAATTCTTTCATAACACTTTCATGAGTGTAGAATATAGATATGTTGCTAGAGAATTTTACTAATACTCTTCTAGGATTTAGTAAAATTTTTCCAATGCTGCTAAATCTCTAAATTTTGTTTAAGCATAAAAAAAAATTCCATTCATTTATTTGTCATGAATTCTCGTAATAATTATGTTATGTTTAATTATAAAGAATAAATATTGTGAATAATGTTTGACAATTAATTACAGAATCGCAATGCATAAAGGGTCTTATTAATGTCTGCCTTTAAATTAATGAATGAATAAAATCACATTATTTTTCATTAAATCATCTTGAATGCTGAATATATCATTATTTTATTTTATAACTTTAATACTTGATCCTTTAATATATGTATTTAAATATATACTAAAATAAAGTGTAACTCTGTTAAAATACTTGTGTAAGTTACTCAAAGACATAGCGTAGTTGCTAGCTGGATAGATTTCTTAAGTATCTAGTTAAGGATTTAAAGTAAAATTCACGTTTATAAGCTCTAGACCTTAAGGAAATTAGTCGCTATGTTTAGTGGTGAATATCTTAGGTTCAAAAAAAAAAAAAACTTATGTAAGCTGAGAGTAAATACTCTCAAAAGTTAAAAGTTTATTATATACTATTTCAAATTCAACCAAGCCATTATAATTGAATCAGTAATAAAGAGTTTCAGTAATTTATACGAGCTCATAAGTTTAATTTTTATTATCTTTGAATTTCTGATGTACCGGAAAAATTTAGTATAATGTATGATTTAATATCCATGGCTTTCATTTACTATCTCTGCATTTAAAGCTGTACAATTGAACATTCCTCAAACCGAACTCCATTAAAAGATACGATGAAGGATAAATAGACAGTAAATGCAGAGAAAATGAACAAATGATCTCATACGATGAACATTCTTCAAACATCATCCCGAGATATGCTTGATGAGAGACAAATGATCTCATATATACAACTTAACAATAAAATAACTTGAAATTAGATAATTAAAGTTGGAATCAACAACAATTACCGAATTCACTGACTTTACACACATCTGAGTACTGTACTTTACACACATCTGAGTACTGTGAAGTACTCACAAACATAAAAGTCTAACCAAGGATATCTAATAGAGAATCTATGACACTGATGATTTTATTATTATTGATGTTATGACTTAGGATTTTAATTAAAGCTTGAGGGTCAAATCAATGGCTTCCTCCTCCTCCTCCTGAGTCTTAGTGTCTTCTTCATCATCACCATCACCATCTCCTTTGGGAACCAAACCAAAGTCAATCTCCGCCATTCCAACCTCCTGAGTCACCGGATTTGGCAGCAAAACAAACTCATCAAACTCATCAATCTCTGATGGTGTTCCACTTCCACCCTGCTGCACCTGAGTCAGATCATAGGCAGGGTTGTTAATCTGTTCACGCAGAACATAAGTGTTGTCCAGCCCACCATTATGGTCAGTCCCAGTCCCTCCATTGTTCATCCACGCCAGCCCAGGTTGCTGAAATGGATCATAATAGCCAGCCCCACCACCATTGTAACCTGCACTCATTTTGGGTCATATTAAATTGTATCAATGTTTTTTTATTTTTATAATAAAAATAAGCTGATTATATTCAAACACAGAATCCATGGATTGGATACTGAAAACCACTACATTTCGTTTACCAATTTCATATCCGGGATTGAACCATGCTCCTTCTTGATGGTAAAATGCACCATATCCAGGGTCCAGTGCACCATAGCTCCCAGATAACCCGCCAGCATTGTAAGCTGCACTCATAGCATGTCTAGATATTGATTATTCAAAATAATCATTTCAAAATAAAAATATGAAAATAATAAGTTGTTACCATTTTCATAGCCATGATTGAACCATGGTCCTTCTCGATAGTGATATCCACCATTGTTTCCAATCTCCATTGCACCAAATGGTCCCGTGGCGAAACCAGCTCCTGCCCACTGTGGATAAAATGGTGCAGTGTTGTTTCCAGTCGCAGCAGCATCAAGGAGGCTTGGTATTCCAACATCATATTGATTCCCATTCCCCATCATCAAAGCATTCATCATCATGGGGTTGTTGTTGTTGTAGTAGTACTGATGTTTCATGGTTTGGAGGTGTTGGTTCATGTTAATGGGGATGAGACTAGGCCCCTGAGCCCCAGGGAAAAGCTGTGGAGGTGGTGGCGGCTCCATGCTTGAGCCCCTTTCCATGGCCATGTGTATGACATCCATACCATTTCTCATGTGTCTCTCCCATTTGTGGCCATTCTGGTGACCCCCTAGTGCTTGTGGGGACACGAAGCTCCTATCACAAAAATCACAGGTGTAACTTAGAGGAGCATCGGTTTTCTTTTGCTTATTATTACCACTTAGTGGTTCTTTGAGGGAAGGTGGTGAGTTTTGTTTTTGTTCACCACCCTCTTCATGAGGAGCAAGACCACCGGTTCTGGGATTCTTTGAACCCTGATCATCACGTGGATAATGATTAGGTCCTCCCAGAACGATGGCCTTGCGCTTATTGTTTGGATTTGGTGTTTGCTCTGCAACCATCATTATTTTCTTCCCCTTGTTCTTTGTTGATGGCGCAGCTCCTTGGTCAATCACTGGCTCGTTCAAGTTCAGATTGGCTCCATTTGAGGACTCGCCAGCTTTTTCCTTTCCCTTCTTGTTGGGAAGCTCGTTACCTGAGGGAGGAGTGTTAGACATGGCTGAGGAGGAGAGAGATAAAGACAAAGAGAGAGATAGAAGAGAGTTGCTAGATGGGATGATCTGTTGCTCAAAGTATAGTGAATATATAGGAAAAGATTTCTTGATGAACACAATTCCAACGCGTCATGTTTAGGCACACTTGGTGGAAGCTATAACTAGATGAGTGTATAGCAAAGTTAATAAAACCCACCCTTATTCTAAGTACGCCTAAATATAAGATGTGTATATGAGTGTAAGTGGGGAGAGGATATAGAAGATGCACGTCTCTTTGTGAATTTAGATTTTGAAATATATGAGGGGAAAATGAAGGACTTTACACTATGTCATTTTTTTTTCCCTCCCGTCTCCTCCAAAATCCTGCTCACAAACATACTTGGTGTCCACATGTTGC
The DNA here is from genome assembly GCA_031216105.1 of Dalbergia cultrata. NCBI lineage: Eukaryota > Viridiplantae > Streptophyta > Magnoliopsida > Fabales > Fabaceae > Dalbergia > Dalbergia cultrata. The sequence goes on along the minus strand of CM062353.1, from coordinate 17,788,450 downwards.
ATGTTATTAGAGTATCATATTTTATAGAGTAATATTAGGTACATGATAAAATTGCATAGTAAATACAATCACACTTCTTATCACTATTGGATGTGATGGATGGTCTAAAGTCTTTTTTTTCCTCCTGTCCCCTCCAAAATCCTACTCACAAAAAGTCCACATGTTGCATGTTATTAGAGTATCATATTCTATAGAGTAATATTAGGTAAATGATAAAATTGCATAACAAATGCATAACATGCACCTTATAACCATTAGATGTGATAAGTGGTTCTACTCATCACATCCAATGATAATAAGGTGTGTGGTGTCCATTTGTTGTATAATTTTGTTAGACAACAAACATATTTCTAAATTGCACAACAAATATTTTTCTATTCTAGATCGAGCATTGCCACTCTTTGTGGTAGGTGAAGTAATCCTAGGCATCAAAGGGATATTATTTGTATCATTTTCTGGTTTTTTTAAAAATAATTTTAAATGCCTACCATGAGACCCAACATAGTACCCAACATATTTAGTAACTAGCTGAATTTCTTATACATTTAGTCAGGGGCTTTCATCTCGAAGAAATTATTAATCACTACTCTCGGTGGTGAATACCTTAGAGAACAAAAAAAATATTGTCCTTTTAAATATGTGCTAGAATGAACAAAATGATATTTATTTGTAGAATTTTTATAGAGTTTAATTATTGATAATAATATAAAAGTTTTTTTTATACTATTATTCAATCATATTTTTCTATTTGTATAATCTTTCAAGTAGTAGGCGTGAAAGTAAATTATAATAACTAATATTATAATACATGATTGGATTAGAGTGAACAATGTACCGAAATTAAATATATTTTTATATTTTTTCCACATTAATTTCAGAATCTTAAAATGTATTTCTCCCTTATCAGGAGACATATATTAATGAAATGGTTAAAGTAATATGTATAGTTTCTCCAAGAAAAATATAAAGTATTATCTAGGATGAACTGGTTACCTAATGGGTTTTCATGTACCTGAGTGACAATAGAGATGTAATCTTAATGAATGAAAAAAAAAGGGGAAAAGGAATCCTTAACTTGACCTTTTTTCTCAATCCTCATCTTGTGTTTTTATCTCCTTGCAAAGTACGATCGAGTTATATATTGAAAATCACATTGATGAAAACGCCTCTGCAAAGAAGAGATGCATAAAAAATTGTATTTAATTCAGGATTTGGGTTTTTATTAAGCATTAGAGAATCAATAAAAAAAAAATATTTAAGAAATGTGATATATTAATTATCTCAAATACATTTTAATCTATTTTATTTAAAAGTCAACTATGGAGGGGGTTAAGCAAATGTGAACGCATTAAACACAATAATGCACTTTTGGCTATAAGGAAAACGAATTTTCAAGTAATAAAAGCTTACTAAAAATATTTCGGCAAAATGTATAATATCGTGTGTTGTTCACATGAGAAGGTCATATTAATTGAAAATTGAGTAAATAATATTTTTTATCATAACATTTTTAATTTAACATAAATTTGATCATAACAATTTTTAAGATCAATCAAGTCCTAATATTTTTACATCAATTTAATCATTTTATTAGATTTCCATTTTGATGGAATGACTAAATTAATAAAAATACTAGAATTGAATTGATGTTAAAACTTAAAATGTTAAGACCAACTGATGTCAAAAATTTTGTTTGAATCAAATTAATATCCTAAATTTTGACCAAATTGATGTGCTAATTTTGTTAAAATTAAATTGATGTCAAATTGAAGATATTATAACAAAAAATGTTGTTTACTGTTGAAAATTCATTAAACACAAGGTCACTGCGCTCTAAGAAAAACGAAAATTTGAATAATATATGTTACCGACAATAAATAGTTGAACGTGTATTTTCACAAAACAGTGTCAGAGAGAGATAGACCCATGAAGAGAGATAGACACAACGGTTTTGAATGTAAATCTTTTAGTGAGGCCTTCTCAAAATTTATTGGGTCCCTTTGTTTATGGTTTTTATTTCTATCCCTCGCTCTCTACATCATTTCAAGAAAGCTAAATGACCATTGTCTCGACCCCGAAAAGAAAAAGAAAAAGAAAGACCATTGTTGGAAAAAATGAAGGACCATTAAGAAATATAGTATGTAACATAACGGGGTTAAAAAATTGAAATTATCAAGAGGGACCATTCTAGTTTTAATCAAAGAGAATGACATTTAATATCATCTAATAGTTAAAATTCTCTGTTGTTGGCTGTCACCTATATTGGATTAGTCCCTAGCAACTACTTGATAGCTATTACGTGAATGGTTGGTTATAATTCATGTAAGTGATTAATATTACATATATTTGATTCCCTACAGGACTATTACGTGAATAATTTATCACTCTTTTTAAGTTGTCAATAGTAGTCATTGACGGGTCAATATCAATATATATATCGCTAATCCTCCTACATGAATAATAATCTTTCATCTTTAAATGATTAACAATAATCATTGAGTAGTTCATATTTCGATATTTGTTGTTAGTGGTTACTGATATGGGTTGTTCTGAAGTTACATCTTTATGCATCATCCAACAAGGTGATATACACTCCAGCAGTCATACTTCTCTCTTTAAAAGTGTCATGCAACAGCCAGCACCCTATGCTGAATAAAGATTGATCATATTGCTGAGGAAGAAACAACATTGTTGAGCAGTAGTAAATATTATTATCCTCGCTCATGCTGGCAAGGACCCTCTGAACTGAACTCTAACTTTCACTGATGAGATCACACTCACTGATGCCATTGCCAAATGCTGAGTAAACAAATGCTAAACAAGTTTTGGGAACTACAACTGTAGTGCAATACAAGAACCAAAACTTTAGAGGGGATAATGTTTACTGCCTTAATTTGTATCAGCCCATGGTTGTGAAATGTTATTTCCGCCGCAATTGTTGCAATTACAGGTAATGTGGCTGGCTGCAATTATTGTCACAATCCAATTATGACAACTGTTGCAATAGGAATATTGCGACTACAATTATGTATACTTATAGACCATAATTTAAACCATTCACTTTATAACCCACAGACATACAATTTTTATTTTTATTTTTGGTAGTACCTTCGTGTTAGACATATATCGATCTACCTCTAACCTTGCATGATACATTAACAACACATTTATACATGTTAATTTTATCTGTACCGATAAAATGTTTAATCTGAAAATTACAGAGGCAGTTTGATATGGGATGGTTTTTTTAGATTATTGATAATGTGAGTATGTGACTTTAAACTACATGGGTCCACAATATTATTTTGTTTGGTTGAACCTCATTTATGGCAATCTGTCATGACCCATTATTCAGGGCTGTGACTGGCACACAGGGAAAATATCCTTCCCTATCAAGCCTTTCTGATCATAGACACACGGACGACACTTCCCCCATAATTGGGCTGTATGCTATAATCATACATCGAGGTGGCTGATAGACAATACAGCCATAGCTAGAATCATAGAGATATACCTACATCTACACAACTAACACTGCCTCCATGGCATCTCACACTTACTGCTTAAAACTAAACATAACAGTTGTAATCTTATATCCTATGCTCAAAATACCTTAAATGACACAAAAGAAAACATTTCGGATGTATAACAACCCATCGATCTGTGTCAAACGGAGCTACTAAAATAGGGGTTGGCCTTATAGCCTCACAAATGAAATAGCACGTACCCTTTCGATTGATCACCAAAAACACAGTTGACGAAATCTTATGTGGCTGGAAGGGTAGGATGAGTGATAGGCTTTGTATCTAAAAATAGAGAGACAGTAAGTTACAAGAGCCTAGTAGGGAATAAATTTGATCCGTATCAAAAGTGCGCGATTGATAGTCGGGGTCCATTCCTGCATTACATTATTCAAGAGGAGGAAGAAAAATGGAAAATATTGTCCAAAATTCTCACCCCTTCCCAGTTATTCTTCATCCTATGAAAGTGCAACGTGAAAAGGCTAGTGTGTCATTAGATGATGCCTTAAAGAAACATGCAACTAGGTGCATATACACAACAGTACAGATAGACGTGGAAGGGATTGGAGATGCGTTGGGGTGGGAGTAAGTAACATACGATACCAATTGCAATTCTTGAAACTTAATCAATGTCATCCGAAATTTAACAAAAATATGGGTTTGGTTTTCCTTCACAGCAATCTCGTTGCTACTTGCTGCCCAAAGTCCCCACATAATAAACACCACTCTTTGCCCCTCTTTTATCACATGATCATGAAAATAAATACGATCAGGCAAGCCATACCATACACAAATTGACCCCAATTGAATTTTGCTTTCTCTTTGGCATATAGGTAACAACAAAATTGAAATTTCATAGATACAAACAAATTGAAGACTTTTTCACGATGTGGTGACAAATTTATAGCCATCCATTCTTGTATCCAACGGTTAGAATTCATTAACAATAAAACTTATATTTATACTTTAGTATCAGAAAATAATAAAATTTTTACTCATTAAAATAAAAATATATATTATCACCAATCCAAACCAAAAAAAATTTATTATGGATATGGACAATTTTTATATTGGGTGAATATGCTAGGTTCCTTAGCATATTTCAAACCAACAGGAATACGTGAAGAATCCTAATGTATTCAATGGGAAAATAATTCATATAGGATAATTACATTAATTATCTAATTAATAAATAATCAGTCATTTTTTATTAACAAGAATAATTAATCATTTATGGTTATTTTAGCCTCTTATTAATTTAAAGACATGGTTATGTCATTAGATATTTTTAATATCTAAATGTGATATGTTTTGAAAATTCAAATTTCCTCTTAAAATTTAAAAATTTTACACACTAGAATTCCTTCTTAGTAATCTATATGATTGACTGTCAGCATTATGTTGTTCCTATTTCCATTACTGCACACAATCTTAAGGTCCTAATTCTAGTGTGTTGAATTTTTAAATTTTCAAGCTTAAGATTTAAATTTTCACTTTAGATGGTATTTAAATTTTCAAAACACATCACATTTAGATCTTAAAAATAATTAAAAACATCTAATGACATAGCCATACCTTAAAATTACCAAGAGACTAAAATTAACTACGAATAATTGATTATTCATTAATTAGGTAATTATCTTGGACGAATCATTTTCCAATTGAATACATTAAAGGTCTTAGTATATTCATATTGGTTTGGAATATACTAAGGGTCCTAGCGTATTCGCTCTACATAAAAGTTGTTCAGATTTGTAATAAATGAGTTTTTGATTTAAATTGATAGATAATGTATTTTTTATTTTAAATGGGTAAAAATTTTAGAAAACACTATTATATTGATTTACTTATTTGTCCTTCTGCTTTGTCATATTTTATTTCTTTTTTCTTTTTTCATATCTCTCACCACTACTACCACTACCGCCCTCCCAAAACAAAAAAGCCCACCACTGCTCACAGGCAACCCCAACCCCAGCTAGTGATGAGCTCAAACGATCAAAAAAGGAAAGGGAGATTTGTGTGTTTTCTATTGTCGATGTACACAGCTCCATCAGTCTTGCCATGAAATTTTCTACAGTCTCCACCCATCACCCATCACCCATCACCCATCACCCATCACCCCCTCCCCCAACCCAAACTCCTTTCTCGTGAACTAGTGCGAAGAAGAGCATGATCATGTGAGACCCTGCAATTTGGGTGATGTACCTAGCTTGCTCATCATGGAAAAGTCATTAGCGATTGCAAAAACAAGAACCGCCAGGGGATCCAGCAAAGTTAATGTCAAAAAATGGCTTGTCATTTTGCTTTGAAAGTCAAAAAATGAAAAACAACATGATTGAGCACCCTGCCAACAACATGATGAAAAGTTGAGGTCTCCACTGAAGGCACCAGCTAGAAAAGAAAATTGCATTTAATGCAATGAGTGGAAAGCCAAGAAACCGCTAATTCACTATGGAAGGCTTTGGAAGAAAAATATTCTGCAAAGACCTTATCCAACAAGCTTTATTAGCGAAAACGATTGTATACACGTTCAAATATTCAGAAGCAAAATCAATGCAAGAGCATATAGACGATTTCAACTTGATGATCTTCGATGTTGGAGAAGCTAGAATTAAAGTTGAAGATGTTGATCAAGTTATGATCTTGTTGACTTCATTACCTCTGTCTTATGATAATTCTTGTGATGTCATACTTTATGGTAGATTCGATATCTCAGTGAAAAATGTCAAACAATTACTGATGATTAAAGAGCATCAGAAGTTAGTATCTGGACCCAATATCAAAGGTCTAGCAGATGGGTTGTTCGTGATGAAAGGACGTACTCAAGAAAGAGGATCAGGAAGCAAAAGCAAGAGAAGATCAAAGCCCAAAAACCACAAATCTGTAAAATGCTTTCATTGTCGCCAGACAGGACATATCTGAAGAAATTGCCCAGAAAGAACGGAGAAATCAGGAGATTCTGCCAACATAACAATTGAAAGTTCTGATAATAGTGATGCTGATACTAGTTGATAGTATTCACAGGTGACATTGGAAACAAATGGATCTTGGATTCTGGCACATCCTTTCACATGACACCTAATCGAAGTTTTTTCTCATCTTATAAAAAGTAGGAGGGAAAAGTTAGATTATGAGATAATAGAATAATTTCAATTGCAAGTGAAGGAGATGTGCAAGTCAATTTGGATGATGGTATTAAGAGGACGTTTCAAGCATGGCATGTTCGAGAACTAGGCAGAAAACTGATCTTATTAAGTGCCCTAGATAATCGAGGGTACAAGTTCACTGGAGAGGGTGGTTTCTTGAAGATATTCAAAGGTTAAATGGTAGTATTGAAAGGAAAGCTGCAAGGCGAGATCTATCTATTGTTGGGAAGCATAGTCGATGGAATTGGTGATGTTCTATCTCTTGAAAAAAATGATGATACTACGTGATTGTGGCACATGTGGCTTGGTCATATAAGTGAAAAAAGAATAACCATACTTGTTGGCAAAGGCATATTGAAAGGCTTGAAGAATTGCAAACTTGGTTTTTGTGAAAATTGTGTATTTGGAAAGCAGAAACGGGTGAAGTTCAACTCTGGCAAACATAACAGCAAGGGGGTATTGGAATATGTCCATTCAGATGTTTGGGATCCAACCTTTGTTAACTCCTTAAGTGGAGCTCATTATTTTCTTACTCTAATGTATGATTATTTCAGGAAAGTCTGGATTTATTTCCTGAAGAAAAAAGAAGAGATTTTTAACAAATTCAAGCAATGGAAGGCTATGGTCGAGAAGTAAACCTAGCGGTCAGTTAAGAGACTGAGAACTGACAATGGCGGAGAATTTTGCAGCAAAGAATTTATGCAGTTCTGTAGAAATACTAGTATAGTGAGGCACCATACTATACCAGGAACACCACAGCAAAATGGAGTTGCAGAACAGATAAATAGAACACTTCTAGATCGTGTAAGATGCATGCGAATGAACACAACACTTCCCAAGTCATTTTTTGTTAGGGCAGTCAATACAGTTGTATACTTGATAAACAGATCTCCATCAACTGCTATTGATCTAAAGATTCCACAAGAGGTATGGTTCGATTGACCTGTAAACTATTCTGATTTGAAAATATTTGGTTGTCCTGCATATGCCCATATGAGTGATGGTTAACTTGAGGCAAGGGCAAGAAAGTGTATATTTCTAGAGTATGCACGAGGAGTGAAAGGCTACAGATTGTGGTGTATAGAAAAGTGAAATTCACCCAAAATCATTGTCAGATGAGAGTCACTTTTGACGAGGCGGCAATGTTAAACCAGAAGAATAAGTCAAACTTAGATGGGGTAGAGATAGATCATGGTGCTAAGAAGCAGGTAGAACTAGAAATTGATTGTGGGAAGGTGAAGCAAGAAGATCAGCCAAATACTTCAGGGATCGCTCAACCTAAAGTAGAATAACAAGATGAACATAATTGTGAGGACATTGGTGAACCAACCAGAGAAGCAGAGCCATATAGTATTGCTATTGGTAGAGAAAGATGAAAAATCCATAAACCAAAAAGATATATGGATTCTACTGTCTGTGCACTTGACTCATTAGATGTAGATCCTATAGCCTTTGCCTTGGCTATGGCAGATGGTGTAGTTGAAGATGGATTGCGTACTTACTGTAATGCAATAGAAAGCAAGGAGTCAAAGTAGTGGCTAATAGCAATAAATGAGAAGATTGAATCTCTTTAGAAAAATGAGACGTGGAAGCTGGTATAACTTCCAAAGGCGAAGAAAGTAGTTAGCTATAAATGGGTCTACAAAAGGAAAAAAGGAATCCCTGGCATTGAACCTCCAAGATTCAATGCAATACTGGCAGCAAAGAGTTATACTCAAAAGGAGGGTGTTGACTTCCATGAAGTATCCTCTCCTGTGGCAAAGCATAGCTCTATTTGAATTCTATTAGCTATTGTGAGTACGTTTGACTTGGAGCTAGAACAACTTGATGTTAAGACATCATTCTTACATGGTGAGCTAGATGAGCAAATCTACATGAGTCAACCAGAGATATTCGTACTTCTTGGTAAGGAAGAACATGTTTGCCTGTTGAAGAAGTTTTTGTACGGCTTGAAGCAGTCCCCGAGACAGTGATACAAAAAGTTTGATACATTTATGATTGATACTAGATATAGTAGAAACCAATATGATAATTGCATCTACTCTAAGGAGCTTTCAGATGGCTCACAGATTTATCTGTTGTTGTATGTAGATGATATATTAATTCCAACTCGCAACAAGGTTGAAATTTGTACGTTGAAAACTTAGTTGGGAAAAGAGTTTGAGATGAAAAACTTAGGTGTGGCAAGGAAGATTCTTGGAATGGAGATTTGTAGAGAGAGACATAATGGAAGGTTGTGCTTAACACAACAAAATTACATCATGAAAGTGCTACAACGCTTCAATATGGATAAGTACAAACCTGTTGGCACTGCGTTGGCTATACATTTTAAGCTATCTTCGAAGGAATGTCTGAGAACTGAGGAGGAAGTAGAGCATATGTCTCGTATACCTTACTCTGGTGTAGTTGGCAGTCTCATGTATGCCATGGTGTGCACTAGACCAGATCTTTTACATGCAGTAAGTGTTGTAAGCAGATTTATGAGCAAACTTGGAAAGACACATTGGGAAGCTGTGAAATGGATCATATAATACTTGAAAGGTTCCATCGATGTCTGTTTGGTGTTTGAAAGTCAGAAGAACTGCGGAGTTATAGGATATGTAGATTCTGATTATGCAGGTAACTTGGATAAAAGGAGGTCATTGATAAGTTATATCTTTACAATTTTTGGATGAACTATTAGCTGGAATGCGACATTGCAATCTACAGTGGCATTGTCAACTACTGAAACTGAATATATGGCATTGATTGAGGCTGTTAAAGAGAGCATTTGAGTGCACGATCTTTTGGATAGTTTTGGGTTAAATCAACATGTACCTGTTGCACATTGTGATAGTTAAAGCACCATTCATCTGGCCAAAAACCCAATCTATCATGAAAGGACTAGGCACATTAATGTAAAAATTCATTTTGTCAGAGACAGTATCAACAACGGTTATTGCAGTTTAGAAGATAGATACAGTTGAAAATCTAGCCAACAAGATAACAAAATCATCGCTGATTGATAAGTTTAAGTATTGCTTGGACTTAGTCAATATTTACAGAGGTTGAAAGATGCTGCAAAATGCAACTCGAGGTGGAGAATTGTCAAAAAATGGCTTGTCATTTGGCTTTGAAAGTCAAAAAATGAAAAATAACATGATTGAGCACTCTACCAACAGTATGATGAAAAGTTAAGCTCTCCACCGAAAGCTCCAAGAGCACCAACTAGAAAGGAAAATTGCATTTAATGCAATGAGTGAGAAGCCTTTATAAATAGAGTGCAAATCTCGCTTCTGAAACCATCTGAAACGGAGCATATTTTTTAGCAGTATTAGAAGAAATAGAGTAAGCTTCTTATAATAAGAGAAAATAATCGAGAGTATGTGTAAGAAAATTTTAAAAGTGTAATGTGGATATACACTGGGATTTTGAGTATATTTTCTAGATCTTTGTAATACTACAAATTGTAGCAGAAGATAGTCTCACTAGGGACATATTATATTGTAATTATTCTTTAAATATAGTGAAATATTTTTTAGAGTTTAGCCCGTGATTTTTTCCTCAAAATTACAGGAGGGTTTTCCACGTTAAAATTTATTGTGCAGTTCTTTCAATTTATTTTTGTTGATGTGTATAGTAAAAAGTGAGTTTCACTATAAAGTATAATTCACATGCTTTATTTTACATGTTATTCTCCATAAATTTGGATGCACTTCCACCCACATCCATAAAGTGTTTATTATCCAAATCTGATATCCCCCAATAGTTATATCTAGCGAAGAAGGAGGACCATGGGTGTCCAAGGCTGGCAGCGCCACCGACGGCCTCGAGGAGGATGTTGCCGGTGTTGGTGGGGCATGGCGTCTACCAGGGAGGGAGAGAGAGATTGAAGACAGGACATTGCAAAGAAATAAAAACAAAATAAGGGTAGAACAATCACTGTGTACCAAGTCAACATGTGGTACCATCAATTTTGAGGGTCAAATCCCACACAGCCCATTGGTAATTGGGCCTGGGCCGCAGCCAATAAGTTTGTGTGTGGGGTCCAAGGGAAGGCCATTCCCGTAATTGCCAAGTCACCGACGCACCGTGAACACGCAAAACCACAGAAACATTAGAAGTAACTAACATTCAAACAACTACACAACGAACAGCGTAGCCTTTGTTGTTGTTGTTGCAGAATTCGAGCATCGAGATGATGACGAAGCTCCGTGGGTTCCGTGTGGCCGCTCTACTTGCTGTTTTCATCGGGCTTTCTGGGCTCTGCGGGCGGGGCTTGTGCATGGAACATGACACCGTCATTAGGATGATGAACGTCGGCGATGTTCGCGATTCCGAGGCCGTTACTAACGACGCTGAAATCGACAGCCTCGGTCGTTTTGCAATTCAAGAGCACAACAAGAAAGAGGTATTTCTCTTTTTCTTTTTGTTTTTTGTCTTATTAATTTCATTGATCTATGCATTGAGTTTGATTCTTTACTTGATTAATTAAGGCGGGTTTCTTAATTGAAGCTGCGAATTCTCTTTTTTTGGTTTTCTTCGTTCCTCGGTATTCGTGGTTATTTTCTAGATTTATGTTGAAATTCATCTTTTGGTCTAGTGATCGTTTGAATCAGTGGTGTCACTTAACTTTGATGTTTGCTAATCATGTTATTAATATTCAGTAGGATTGGTTGATTGAACAAGAGACAGTTTTTCAGTATTTTCTAGAAATACTTGTGTAATTCCTCGTTTAATCAGCGTATATACTTCCTTTGAATACTAGTTAAGGATTCCAAAGAGGTAAGTTTATCATGGGAAAATGTGATTTTTTGAGTTTTCAAGGTGTAGGGACTACTTAAAACTTTACATTCATCTGAAAGCATTGGTTAAGGAATTAGAAATGGAAAGTTTAACATTGGGAAGTGGACGTTTTGTGTTTTAGGTATGAGACTCATTGAAAAAACTTTGAAATTTATACTTTTTAGTATCCTTATAGCAAAACCCTAAAAGCTCATAAACTTTTATTGAAATCCTTAACCACTGCCCTAACACTGGTTAGAAAAACCCTTATGTGAAAAAAAAATGAAAAATACTTCTATTTTTTTGGGTTGAAAAATATGATGTCTTACTATATAGTCTTAGTCTATACTACAAGATATCCATGTTTCATTGTTTTGTCTACCTTTACATCACACTAGTGTCTTGTCAAGCACTATTGTGCCCGTCTAGTCGCATTTCTAATTTCTAAGGTAAAAATTCACAAATTATAGAATTTCTATGCCGGTATTTTTTTTATATAACTTTTGCAATCATTTTTTTCTAGGTAAAAATTCACAAATTATAGAATTTCTATGCCGGTATTTTTTTTATATAACTTTTGCAATCATTTTTTTCTAAGTCCCTTAAGATAATAGATTTTAAATATTAAAGTCTAAAGTATAGAAATAAGACATCACAGTTAATATGGGATGAAAGTAATTCGAAGAACGCAATTTATTGTACCTACATTTCAGTAACTGTGAATACATCTATAACAATGTCTTTAATTTGAAGGAGAGAAGAAAGGGAGTTACATTTTCCCAGGGCTAAGAGTTAGCAATAACTTAAAGAAAAAAAGTGTTTTATATCGAAAAAATATGACACAAATGATTTATGTAAGATAGAATAGCAGCATACCTTGTCATACTTCTGCAAAGAGTATAAAATCGCATTACAACATCTTGCCATTGTGAATCATCTTGTATTCTTTACTAACCCTTGAAATATGCATATCCAAGATTATCTTCTTGTGATTGACATTATTAGCCTATGAAACACACTTACAATCAGTTTACTTGCACCATATTCACAACATCATAGACTGACAGTGAGAGATCAAACACTTGCAATGGGAGTGTGACAATAATTGTTGAAATGGGCTGCTTTTTGTAGTCATGATAATGTGATTTGCAACTTTAACCTTATACAAAAAAACTATTTGAAATATTTGGAAGGGTAAACTCGGAAAAAAAAAATTGGACACCAAGCAAGGTAATCGCCTTTATTATATATTATAGATATTATAGATATACCTATGTATCCAAGATACCTGGAAAATTTTATGTATGACAAACACATCAATTAGTTCTATTTTGCTTTGTTATTTCGGTATTCACTGTGTCCTGGTTTCACTTTCTCAACTATCCATATTTGTATCTTTCATGTAATATAAGCCACTTTTTGCTAGTCTCTCTGATTCAATATCGTTTACAAACCTATTAAAATTTAATGCCAATTTAGGACAAACTATTTATTACTGACCTTAGGATTTGGGAAGTGAAGGAACAATATGAAACGTGAGTATTTGAGGAGAGAAAGATATAACAGTTTGTCTCTTGAGTCAGTTGTGCTTGGAGCTGGACTAATCCAGGATTGAACAGTTATTTTTTGATTTCTTGATTCCAACAAATTGATCCATGAAGGAATTTTCTTAACTTTGCCATTCTGACAATGTTGCTCTCTCCCCATGCCAATCATCAAATAAAAGCTTAACTCTATCTACTCATATTTCTCTTTTATGCAGAATGCCCTTCTTGAGTATGCAAAGGTATTGAAAGCCAAAGAGCAGGTAGTGGCGGGTAAGTTATATTATCTTACACTGGAAGCGATTGATGCTGGGAAGAAGAAGATATATGAAGCCAAAATTTGGGTGAAGCCATGGATGAACTTCAAGCAGTTGGAGGAATTCAAGCAAGCTCATATCATCTCTCCCTTTAGGAGTTCAGATCTTGGTGCTCAGCTAGGTAATGTCTGCTTATATCTACTAATGTATTTCCAAGTAGAATGTTTCTTGTTTCACCGCTTTGTTGCAACCCTCTTCCCAATGCAAGGCTGAATTTAGAAGTACTTCTTTAATGATGGCACAAAAGTAATTGGCTTTGGAACCTGTAAAAACACGAGGAATTTTATCCCGTATGTAGCAGCTTAAGGGTACTGCAGGATTTGAATGGTAGGGTTTTGTGCTGTGTTTTCTATTTATTTCCTTGGTGGTGCAAGAATTGGGCTGTATGGTGTCCTTTAATGGTAACAAAGATATGGAGAACGACAATGGTTGATGGTATTTCCCTTCGGTTGATCTGTGAGTTGAAAAATATTCAAATAATGCAAAATTTTTGTTTCTGTTCTTCGCCTTAGCCATTTTGTCTGGTCTCAACCCTGCTTGTACTGATGTTGGGGATTGTAATTGTTACATAAAAACTTGCATCTCGTCCTTCTCCTTCATTTCTTGACTCTCTCCCCATTAAAATATCAATTGTTGTTTCTGAGAAATGGCACTACTCTTAAATCAGGGGAACACGAATTAGGATGGCGTGAAGTGCCAACTCATGATCCTGAGGTCAAAGATGCTGCTAATTATGCCGTGAAGTCCATTGTGCAGAGGTCCAACTCTCTGTATCCATATGAACTTCTGGAGATTGTTCTGGCCAAGGCCAAGGTGAGCAGTTCTATTGGTGAAATTCTATTCATCACATGCTTACTGTATTTTGAGCGTTCAATCTCTATATGGTCTTCCTTTTCTCCATTTCTTACTTCTCTCTCCTGCTACGGATTTGTTTATTTTGGTTTTTACTCCTTTCTTTTTGTCTCTTTCTCAATTGACATGCTTTGGCTAAAAATGCAGGTCGTTGAAGATTATGTCAAATTTAACTTGCTTCTGAAGCTCAGGAGGGGGATTAGAGACGAGAGGTTCGTGGTTGAATTGAATAAGGAACTAGGAGGGAAGTTTTATGTGAGCTGGATGAAACAAGACCGCTCCTGAATTGATTGACTATCCCTATATTGATGTAAGTGGAGTGATGCTGCTGTTACACAATGTATGAAAAACTTACCCGTAGTGTGACACGTGCTGTGTGTATTATTTTATGGTTCTAAAGGGTAATACATATATATAGGGACTATATCATACATACATAACATGCCTTTAATATGTTGGATGTAAATAGTAAATACATAATTTGGGTTGCCTTGTAAATTTATTCTACTCTTGCTTCTGTTACATGCTTGGCTAGTAATCTATTACTAAATACCTGAAGTAACAACGAAGTTGGATGGAAACATAAGTATAGGGATCCTCTCGTATTTCTTATTCACATCACTATGTCATGTGAAGAGAGAGATCAACACACTTTTAAATTTGTCTTCTTCAGAGGATCCTGTCCATTTCTTCGCATAGTATAGTCATGTGGGTAAGAAATTAAGATGATGCATTTCAATTAGTTGTTGATTAGTTGACAGAGTATATACAAATGTACATTCTTTCATTAGCTATTTCCTAGGAAGCATAGTCACCCATGTTGAACATCAAACACAAACACTCAATGGAGTGCATATAACATGTGTCAAACACGTGTCTATATATATTCAATGAAAAGGAATATATATATCTTCAGCGCACTTTGGACACAATTCAGACACAAGGGGATACACTCTAGAAATGTAAGAGATGTGACTTGGATACATTTTTTCATCTATTTTAATATATCAACTCGGATTTTAAAAACTTCAGCCCAATATCCAACTTGAGGCCAACATCATCATGTTTTTGGAGAGTGTAGTATACGTCAATGAAGGAAATAAAAACTTTGGCGGGAAAGAAAATAAAGTTAAATTTTAGATAGTCACTTTCATTAATTTTTGTTTGTACATCTACTTGTACATAGCTAGTTGCCAAGTTCTACTAAACGTGTAAATTTTACATTTTTGGGGGGCACGGGCCTAGTGATAATGTAATGGTCCATATATTTTGGAAGAGATTTAGAAGGTGGTATATTTTAACATCTATTTATGAAACGTGAATCTTCCGTCTTATATGTGCGTGAGAGTATTCATGTCTGTACCTATGTTTCATTGCCTATTTCATTCTTCGTATTATCATGTCATGATTGGATAAATGAAATATCTATTTATGAACCTCTATATAGTTTTAAAACTCGGATAAGTGATCTACTTGGTCGAGATACCGGGTCACTGGTTCAACAAGTAGGTCACTGATCAAACCGGTTGGACCGGATTTATATAAAAAAAATATAAAACTATATAAAAATTTAAATAAAATATAATAAAATAATAACAAATTAACAATTTGACACTTTTTAAAGGCTCCAAATATAAAAATATAATTAAATAACATAAATTCCTAAATATTGTTTTCATTTCACAATCACAAATCACAATTAACAAGTTCAAAATATAATTACACAAGTAAACTCACAAAGTTTTACATCACAAACTCTCAAGTCATGACAATATAAAAAAATTTATTGTATTTTTCTAAAATTCAAATTAGAATATTATTTTTTAAGGTTTAAAAAAAGACATCATCTAACCCAAAAAAAGAAAAAACAAGCAAAAAAAAAAAAAAAAAACCAAGTCAATCGGGTCAGGTTCAACCGGCTGAGCCACCGGTTTTGATCCAAAATCGGCCAAGTCAAACCAGGTCACACCGATTTTGATGCGAGACCGATCCAAACAGTGACTCAAACCGATTTCATGACCGGTTCACTGGTTTTCTGGTCGAACTGGACAATCCGAGCTGATTTTTAAAACTATGCCTCTATTTATTATCGAAGAGTAGAGAGAAATACATTAACCATGTATTGTTTTAGGGCACATTTGATACACCTAATAGAATAAAGTCTGATAAACTTTCAATATTATACAACGTTTGGTGTGATATTATATAAGATATTATATTTTATATTATATAATATCATCATTTATTTATAAATAACTCTAATTATATATAAACATTAAATAAAAAATAAAATAATAATTTTTAATTATTCAAATTTATTAAAAATATATAATATTGTCATTTATTTAAATATAATTCTAACTATAAATAAATATTAAATAATTATTTAATTAATAATTTTTGTGTTTTATCATAATTATTTAAAGTTTAATTTACTAAAATATTAAATTAAATTTTTTTATTATTAGTCCTTACTTTAATATACCACATACTATTTATTTATATATTTTAATAGTATATAATTTATAATTTATATTTATTTATTTAAAATATTTATTAAATTATTTAAGATTTATTATTTTATTTTATTTATTATATTATTTAATTAAATAAGTAAAATAAACCTTATACGTCAAAAGCTAATCAGGCCTTATCTTTTCTCCTTAGATATGATTGAATTATACATCGTTTTAACGTATAAGGGATATAATATGTTGCTCGTACCAAGAAACATATCAACCTATTATGTATTGTATAAACTTATCATATCATACCTTGTATAATATGCCAGATAGAGCCTTAGGGTATACTTATAAATTTAAATTTTAGAGGGAAAGGAGTCGAAAGAAGGGCCTTATAGTGTACATAGCAAGTTCTTCATTTTCCTCACTTCCGATCCAAAATTCAAAACTCAAAAAAAAGAAAGAAAGAAAAAGTTAGACGTTTTTGGTTAAATCAACAAATGGTAAAACCCTCCTCCCACTAAAAAATGCTTAGAGCTACTTCAGCTCAACTCTCTTCCCATTTATCAAATTTCATAATGAAAAACTATATATTGCACTTATACAGCAATTTCAAATCCAAAATCTGCATGGGACAAAGCCAACTTTGTCTTGAGTTTGAGGATGCCAATGTAAAACATGTAATCCTTAGTTCCTTACATTGTTGTCTTCATGATAGTTACACAGACACAAATGATAGAGAGATACCACTGCCACAAGGAACAACTTCTGAATGCAAGCAGAACAATGCAGCAAAGAAAGAAAAAGAGAGAGATTAGATATCAGCAGGGACACGTTTGTACAAGTGTGATGGCAACCTAGGAGTAGCCACAGCTTGCAGTGGAGAACTCATGTATGCCACCAATCCAGGGTTCTCTGA
The DNA here is from genome assembly GCA_031216105.1 of Dalbergia cultrata. NCBI lineage: Eukaryota > Viridiplantae > Streptophyta > Magnoliopsida > Fabales > Fabaceae > Dalbergia > Dalbergia cultrata. Next base: position 17,770,925 of record CM062353.1, on the reverse strand, counting down.
CATGTCAATCTCCTCAGGCTTCACTCCCTCAGGTGGGGCCCAACTGAAATGGTGCAAGAGGTGGCCCAACATGGACACCACCAAGTTGATACCAAGTTGTGCACCAGGGCATACCCTACGACCAGCCCCAAATGGAAGTAGCCTAAAGTCATGGCCTTTCATGTCCACATCCTCCTCAAGAAACCTCTCGGGCCTGAACTCCAATGGATCCTTCCAAACAGCAGGGTCACGGGCAACGGCCCAAACATTCACATGAACATTGGAGCCTTTGGGAATGTCATAGCCGCCAACTTTGACATTGGCATTGGCTCTATGTGGGAGCATTAGTGGGGTTGGTGGGTGGAGCCTTAGGGCCTCCTTGGCTACACATTGGAGATATGGGAGGCTTGAGGAGTCACTTTCAGTCATGATCCTTTCAAAACCGAGGACCCGGTCTAGCTCCTCTTGGGCTTTCTGTTGCACCCTTGGGCTTTTCACCAACTCAGCCATAGCCCACTCAACTGAAATTACAGTAGTGTCCATCCCAGCTGTGATCATGTCCTACGTCCAATGAAGGCAAGTAAATCAATTAGAGTTATGGTGGGTCAAATAGAGGAAGAATAAAAACACCAAATGCTTCCTCGGTTACCTTTTCCATTTTCTATTTTCATTTTGTATATTTTCTGTTTATGAAATTTTATGAAGAAAATATTAAAAATTATGAAAATAATAAAATCCTATTTCTAGTTTTCATTTCTTAATTTACTGTTTCATTCACAGATTCTAAGAATAGATAATACATAAAATGAAAACAAAATATAAAAACAGCACCAGACCATTTGACTTCTATTTTTATTTCCTGTTTTTGGCCTATTTTCTATTCTCAAATTTTGTGAAGAAAATATCATTATTACCTTCACAAGATATTGAAAAACAAGACACATATTGAAGATAGTAAATAAAGATAAGAAATAGGGACATATCAAACAAACCTTTAATATTTTAATAAAGCTATTTGAATCTTATTTGTAAAATGACATAGTACTTTTGAGTATTGTCAATATGTGGGATCCAAATCCACCAAAATATATATATATATGGGATCCAAACTGAAAATTAACTACTAGTAGGACTTACCCAAAGGAGACCAATGATGGTGTCTTCACTAAGGCCATATTTGTCTTGCAATGTAAGGAGAGCATCAACAAAATGTTGCTTGGCACCACCAGATTCCTTGCGTGCCTGAGTGTGCTCTTCCATGATGGCTCTGGTGAGTCTGTCCCTGCGAGCTCCATGCTTGGCAAAAGCCTCCTCTTCTAATGGGAACATCCAGCGCAGCCAAGGAATGTGCTCTGCCATGGCCAGAGATGCTCCTAGCTTTAACCCATTTTGCACAATTGCCTTGAATTCTACTCCTTGCTCATCTGTCACACCTTCTGAGTTCACAAATCTTTTGCCAAATGCTAGCCTAGTGATGTTGTTGAATGCCACTGGCCCCAAGTAGTTCCTCATCAAGAGACTTTTCCCAATGTTTTCTGTTAAAAAACAGTATACATGTACACATTTTGTAAATAATATTCTGAGAGCCCTTTCTATTTTCAAATTGCTGCAAGTCAATTTGATGTTGGAAAAAAAAAACTTGTTATTTATACTATTATTCAATCATTTATAAGACTTTTAAAATAACAAGTGACATAGTTAGACATTTTTACTATCCCGGTATGAAACTTGTTTTTAATTATTGTGCATGAAAATTAAATTCTTGGAAGAATATAGGTAAAAGAACAATGTAAAGGAAACATAGGTAACTTGTAAGCGCATACCCCTCATAAGGTTTTATTCTTAAAACAAAAGTGCAATTTTGGTTCAAATGAAACTTTTTTTTTTCCACCTCCATGAAAAGATGTTGACTTCATGGTTACAATTACAAATGCAAGTAATTCGTGGCAATCCAAACAACCATGCTGGTTACCGCCAATGTTAGTAATTTTTAACATAGAAATGTCACAAGTTAATTTGACGATTTCATCTTTTTGTGTCAGACTTTATGTGCCAAAATCATTTTACTTAGGTGCCGAAAAACTAGGTAGGCAGCCAGCCTATGACTGAATTAAATTATGGGACACTTGGTAGTGGGGAAGAAACATCTGGAGTTGCAATGTTTAGGGTGAAGAAAGGAAAAAGATATTGAGCTGCTAAAGTAGCTTTAACATATAACAAACAGGTCCGGCATCGTTTTCATAGTCCACCAACCATACCCAACCACTTAATTGGCTGTTACCTTTTTAATAAAAAATAGCGTATGCTATAAGCCTTAAGTGATACAAATTTTTTTTAATAACGAGTAATTCCCGTTAATAACTGAAACTAATTTTATGTCATTCAAAGGGAAAAAAGGGAAACAAATAGTCGGTGAATTTGGTAGACCAACCCCAACTGTGAATATATGGACCCAAACTCGTAACTTATGAAAGCAAATTTTCTTTGCATACAAACTATGTTCAATGTACCACAAAGAAAAAAGAAAAAAAACCAAAAACTATATATGTTACCACTACCTACCAAAAGTTGTCACAGGCGAAAGCCATTTCCCACCCAACTCGTTGCATCAATTGCTATTTCTTTTTCATTATTACTTATGCCTTCACCTACTCAGTTTTAAACAGTTACTAACACCCTAACAAAGTCATATAGCTAGAGTTCACACCAAATTACTCATGATGCCATAGAAATGATAACTCCATTTTAACAAGCCTGGGGAAATTATTAATTTTGAGAAGTCAATAGTAAGCAATTTGAACAAAATCTTTATGCTGTTTTCAAAATTCTAAGAAATGCACTTGCATGGCTCGGCTGTAGTACACTTTTCCTTGTTAATGCAACAAATGTTGATAATCAAAGTCAATAAGACTATTTATAATAACGCAGCTTAATTTGCCCAACTTTGTACCAGAGGAACTTGGGCTATTGCTCTGCTATTAGCATTTTATAGGTCTATCATTGGTTAGGCTGATAATGAAAAACAAAACATGGGATTCGCATCCTATATTGTTTTTATTACTTTTAATTTAAGAAAACAATTTTCTATTTGAATTAAAAAGGTAGGCCAATGAGGCGCGGGGCTAGACGCCAAATATTGACGCTTCGAGTTTGATTCAACCAAACTCTCCCTTACCTCTTCTCACAAAATGTCCCCTCCCTTAAATAGATAAAATAAAATAAAATAATAGCAAATCGGTGGAACCTAACTGAATACCCAAAAAAGAAACAATTAATGGTAGCAAATCATTTTCAAAGGGAAAACAACGTTTAGCCTAACATTCCTAAAAGAGTGCTCAAGCACCGAATTTAAAATATGACGTCACTTTGTAGAATCTTACAAAAACGAATTCAGTAATAAAGTACTTCTCAAAAATGATAATGATAAATATTTTAATGAAAATTAAGTAAAATTATTATTTTTGGGTACAGCTGTCAAACTATTTGAAGAGAATCATATGTATTTATGTTTATTTTCATAATTTTTTTATATAAATGTTCGCTGATTTGGTATTTCCAACTGAAAAAATGTGGTTATAATGAATTGTTTGTTATTAAAGACACTTTTCTTTGTATATGCGATCCGTCGTCTTTTGTTTATTAAAAAGTAAACTAAAACATAATTATAACAACCAACCAACAAATAAAACAAACGCCACATTTTTTTTTAATTTTAATTTGGGTTCTCCTATATTATTATAAAAACTAAATCAATTTTAAAGGTAAATAACGCATGTTCAATTTGCTCCTCCCGCGCCCCGCTAATTAGCATTTACACCATTTAATCCTTATAAAATCAGAACAAAAAGGAAAAAACGCAAAGAAATACTTTGATATTTAATTTTAGATTTAAAACGAAAATTATAGGATAAAAAAATGGGTAAAAGAACCAAAATAAGACTAACAAAATAATCCCAAAACGGCAGGGGAAAGCAAAATAGGGTAGAAGCAAGAGGCCCCTAATAATAACAAAAGACGAGATATTTTTTGGGTAATTTTTTTATATACAGTGTTTGAGTGGTGTATTTATATCAATATATTATTTTGAAAAAAATTCACACAATATGATACTTTCATTATAGAATCCGTCAAAGATCGATTCAACACTAAATTTTATGTATTGAATCCGTATCAAATTTAGTATAAAAAATATTATTTTTTAAAACACTATATACAAGTAAATTTATCCATTTTATTATATTAATGTAAATCACTCTCAAGTAAATAATACAAAACCATTGACCTTTAATTAACTCAATGGATAATACTAAAAAATAGAACCACACATTAAATGTGGTCATACTGCACACATTAATTCATCAAAAAAGAAAGTAAAACCAAAACCGAATAAAATAAAAACGCCGTAAAAAAGTCAAAGAAGAAAGAACATACCAGGATTGGTGCACCCCTTGAAAATTGACTCAACCATGGTTGTGACTTCATCTTCCCTTATAGGCCTCAGAGCCTCAAGCCTCTTTGGGGAGAAGAGCTCAAGTGTGCACACCTTCCTCACCTTCACGTAGTGCGGCCCATAATCGGCCCATATGAGGTCCTTCCCGTCCCGGCTGAACTTCGCCGCCGACCGGCTCCGGTGCCGGTCGGCCAGCTGCTGATCATGCTCCTTTAACACCTCTTTAGCCAGCTCAGCATTTGACACGATCACGTTCAAAGTCGAACCAAACCAAACCGATATAATTGGGCCATAAGACTGGGCCCACTCCGCAAAGCACCGGAACCTCACCGGCTTTATGTCATAGAGGTTTCCGACCACCGGCCATGGCCGTGGCCCCGGTGGAAGCTTGAACCTTAGCCTGTAGTAGAGATTGTAAAATAGGAAAAGGGTTATGAGAGAGATAGGTATGATCATGAGAAGAGCCATGTCGTTGAGGTTTTGGGTGGTGATGAAAGGGTGGGTCGTGGTTCCTAGGAAGAGTGGGAGACAGGTTGATGTTGGTATATATCGTTTAGAGAAGAGAGGGAGTTGGTGAAAATTGGATGTTTGTGTAAACCTATCAGTTTTCTACATGTCAAGCATGTGTTAGTTTCTTTCCTTTCTTTTTAATATTTTATTTTGATTTTTGCTTTATTTTGTTTCTTTAATTTATTATTTCTTTCCTTTCTGTGGGCGTAGATAACCACTATACATGAATTTTATTTGAGTTTACCAACCATATGGCATGTAGCAAGGCGAAACTAGTGCGAGGTGTACAGTGATGGTGATTAATGAGGTGGGGTTGAGCAGTTATAATTGTTTTGACTTCACGCTGAAATCAAAGGTCTTATTACACATGGAGCACTGAGATCCTTGTTACTGTAAGAAAAGTAGTGTAAATTTTAAAATAACTTCTACTGGAATATTTTTTTTTATAAGACTTCTATTGAAATATTCAGTTAGTATTCCCTGACACTAAATTCTTTATAAACATAAAATATAGAAATTTTAAAATGAAGAATCATCTTATCATTTTTATCATTTTATAAAGGAATTTTTTCGGTACCCTATAAAATTCATGAGTACCGGTACCTTTTGAATAATTTAAAGTTAAAAATGTGTCACATGTTCTACTAACTAAATTTATTAATATTTTAAATATTTATGATTAAATCATAATTCTTAAATTCAAAAGGATACAGATAAAGCAAAATCATTTTATAAAAGTTTAATATTTGTGTACTGATAGTATAAATTTTTTTTACACTATCATTGAATCATATATTGTCACCTTAATAAAAGTCATTAAGTCTTGTACTCACTACTTGAAAAGTCATGTGAAGAAGTTTTACATTATAAGTGTATAGAGACTAAATTCATTTCATAACAGGGGAGGAAAAAATAAAACAAAACTCATTAATGCTATTGAAGACCAGTATTTTGAGAATGATCAGAATATTTGTTAATTAAATTTTTCAAAAATGTATAATTTATAAGATATATATATATATATATATATATATATATATATATATATATATATATATATATATATATATATATTCTTTGCCTATATAATAATTAAAATTACGTGTTTTGAAAGAATTTATGCTGAAGTACGAAAAACTTGACCATCTTTTAATACATATTACGAGTGTTTCATGTATGCATGTTTTATTAAAAAGTGTAAAGAGTTAATAAAAATACATAAAAATTGAAGGGTGTCAAAAGAGACATCAATTGATTTTGTTGAGTCCGGAAAATGGGCATAACAAGGTTCGGATCTGGAGATCCTAATCAAGTGCAGTAATGTTAATCAGCGGAGTTGCTAGTGTAGGGGAAGGGTCATTGATATAGAGAGAGAGATAAAAAATGATTAAATCGATCCAAAGGGGACAAATTGGGTTGATAAGGTGTTTGGTCGATGACCTTAAGGCTAAGGAAATTATGATGAAGGGTCGTACGCGTGGCGTTAGGATGAGGAAGATTTGACGCGTTTTGGGAACAGGTTTCATTGGATCATAGGGGCTGCATTGTTTAACTTGGATTTTGCGGTTGGTGAGGAGATAAACTTTACCCATTTGCTTAGGGGTAGACTTTGGAGTTTGGAGTGTGGAAGAATCAAATGGTTGGTGAGGATGCAGAGGCCGGCTCGTGTGGCCCACAGACACTTACTGGTGGAAAGCTTCAAATTGGGGGCGCAATTCCTCGTAACATTTGATAGTTAGAGAGTAGGTGTGAATAATGAAGGACATGCCAAGGTTGCTGCTTTTTGCATCAATGGAGTAGGAGAATAATACCTAATGATGACAGGTGAAGGATAACATATTGATGAGTATATGTACACACTCCACCGTCGTTTGTCTAAATACCAGGAAAATTGATCTCTATCTACAGACAAGAATTCCTTCAATCCAATCATTAAATTGGAATTTTTATTATGTAAAATAAATATATAAAATTTCATATAATTTTAAAAATATAAGTAGATATTAATTATTAGACAAACCTAAAAGGGATTGATCGAGTAAAATATAATAAAATCTTATAATTGAGAGGTCGCAAATTCAAACCCCCCACTCCTCATTTTAAAATTTATCCAGAATAAATGTTGACCATTAGACTATTAATATGCAATTTTGTTAAATTTCTGTATAGTTAATTATTAAGATAATATCATTTGATTTAACGGATAAATTGAAGAAATACATTGTTTATAAAAGTTATTCAATAGAACACAGTATAAAAGACTTACTCTTATGATGTGTTTGGTATCGGGTAGTGATAGCAGCGGCTTTAGCTCTAACAAATTAACAACTTGATTCAAAATCGAATTGCATTGAAAACATAGTATGACGGTGCACAGCTCAGGTCGTCTTCCAATGATATTGGTGACTAATAGACTATGCGAAATAGGGGGTTTGAAACAGCACTCAACATTTAAATGAGCAGGAATTGTGGAACACAAAATCACTTTCTAACTAGCCATTTTTGAAAGCATTGTGCTGAAGATGTCAGCTTCATATCTATTGTATTCCTTCTGCTTGAGTTTCAGCTCCTTATACTCGAGTTTAATGTCTCTGGTAATAAGGCAAGCCAAGCAAATCTGTTAACCTTGTGTCTGTAAGGAGCAACAGCTTAAATTGAAAAGGGTTCGTTTGAAACTGCAACGGATTGTACCTGTTATTTGGATCAATAATCAGAGCTCTTTTGATGTCAGCCTCCGCTTTCTCCAAATCTGATGTTTTTAGGCATGCTTGGCATCTTCTGTAAAGAGCCTTGACATTTAAAGGGTCTTGTTCTAGGACCTGTGCAGTCATACAGAAACAACATTAATTGATTGATTGAAAGCATTCTGACTTAGTCAAATTATTGCAAACTTAACATGATGTGCTGATACATTCATGCATACAATATAGTTTTAGTAGCAACTATTTCAAGGAAAACTTCCCCACGCTCCTTTTCACTTTCCTCTAATTCTTGTTGTGCAGCGCGCATTCAAGGCATTAGGGCCGGTTTGTTCTAAAGCCAAAAGTACTTTTGGGAGAAGTAAAAATTTTGTTATTTTGAAGAAAAGTGCATTGGAAAGCGTTTTCTATTTTGCTACTGAAAAAATTGTAAACCAAACAAGTACTTGCAATATAACATTTATAAGATGCTTTGATGTTTCGTATGTTGAGTTAATTGGTACTACTCTTTATAAATAATGTCTTGTTTAATTTTAAAGTTACAAGATCACTTGTACACTTTGTCAAAGTGGTGTACACTAGAATACTTACTCACTTGACTACCTCACTTTTATTCTCTCACTGTGCACACGGACACACACTCACCAGGTGCACTTTATCAAGCACACTAAAACACTCAATTAATTACTTGTTCACTCAATGCACTTGCTACTCACTTCACTGAAGCACTCACCCACAATGTCATAATGCCTATATATAGTCTTCCTTTGTCGGTTTAGAACAACCGACTTTCAGTAGCTAGAAGTATCTAGCGCAACACTACAACACTTTTCTAGTATCATCTAGTACTTTTGTCTATTAAAATATTGGTTTAGAAAAGTTTAGAATTTTCCAAATCTTTCCCTGGAAAATCATGTGGATATTATATTTCTAGAAATATCTAGTTTGATTTTTCATTTCTCCCCCTCAACACTAGATCTCCTTTGCATTCCAAGTTGTTTGCGTAATCCTAAAAATTTGATGTTGCTCAATCCTTTTGTGAAGATGTCAGCAATTTGCTCCTCAGTGTTAATGTGCTTCATTTGTATTTCTCCATTCAAAACCTTCTCTCTCAAAAAATGATAATGCACCTCGACATGCTTTGTTCTCGCATGGAATAATGGATTCTCTGCTAATTGAATTGCAGATTTGTTGTCACAAAATAGTGGAACTGCACTTTTGATTGGTTGATGTAAATCATTCATTGACTGCATCAACCATGTGCTCTCTTGTGCTGCCATTGCTGCTGCTCTATATTCTGCTTCCGTTGTTGACAATGAAACTGTCGGTTGCCTCTTGCTACACCATGATATTGCTCCGGATCCAAGGGTGAATATATACCCAGTAGTTGATCGACGAGTATCATGATCTCCCGCATAATCGGCATCACAATACCCAACCATTTCACATGCATCACCCTTTTTGTAAAATATACCATAGTCAGTTGTTCCTTTGACATACCTTAGGATCCTCTGAACAGCTTCAAGATGTGGTTTCTTTGGATTTTGCATGTATCTGCTCACTACTCCGACAGCGTATGAAATGTCCGGCCTTGTTAATGTTAGGTAGATAAGACTTCCCACCAACTGTCGGTACATAGTTGCATCTTCTAGATCTTTCCCTTCATGAGCACAGAGTTTGGCATTCATCTCCATTGGTGTTGATATTGGTTTACAGTCAAGCATGCCAAATCTCTGTAAGAGATCCTTTGCATACTTCTGCTAGCATAAGAACAAACCATCTTTGTTGTGATCCATTTCAAGTCCGAGAAAATGCCTTAATTCTCTAAGCTCTTTCATTTGGAAGCGAACAGATAGATTCTCCCTTGTTTGGCAAATTTCTTCAATGTTGTCGCCTGTAATAATCAAATCATCTACATATACCAACACGATCGCTAGTTTGCCTTCACGTACCTTGACAAATAGACTTGAATCAGATGGTGTTAGGTGATATCCACTTTGGACTAGGAACTCTGCTATTTTCCCGTACCATGCTCTGGGTGCTTGCTTTAGCCCGTACAGTGCTTTTCGTAGCTTGCAAACATAATCTGGATGAGTTTTGCTTTCAAATCCTCTTGGCTGCTCCATGTATATTTCTCGATCGACTTCTCCATGTAGAAAGGCATTCTTCACGTCCATTTGCCAGAGCTTCCATGATTTGTATGCTGCTAATGCTATTAGAACACACACTGTAGTAATCTTTGCAACCGGGCTAAATGTCTCATCATAATCCAACTCGTATTGTTGAGAGAAGCCTCGTGCAACTAATCGAGCCTTGTACCTTTCTACTGAGCCATCTGGACGAGTCTTGATTTTATAAACCCATTTACAAGAAATGGGCTTTGCATCTCTTGGCCTTGACACCAACTCCCATGTTTGATTTAGTTCAAGTGCCGAGATTTCTTCTTCCATTGCCTTGACCCATTCTTCCTTCTGTGAAGCATCTTCATAGGTTACAGGCTCTTTTTCTTCCATGATCTATGCAACATTTGCATACTTTGGATTGGGCTTTCTTGGCCTCATAGATCTCCTAAGTTGTGGTTGTTCTCCGACTTCTTCTTCTTCTTCTCCTTGTTCAGGCTCTTCTTGTTCCATTTGATGAACTCCAGTTTTCCAAGGACTCTGAGCATGTTTCTGCACTTTGCTTGGACTTGGAGACTGTAGTTCTTTACTTTCTTTTTGCTCCCCCATTTTCTCTTCGATCATGCCTTCAACATTTTTGGAGTTAGGTAGAACAACCTGTTGTGTCGACCACTAAGAAGAGGTTTCATCGAACACTACATTTCTTGATGTATGACATTTTCCTGTTATGGGATCACAACATCTCCAACCTTTTCTCTGACTGTCGTATCCCACAAAGATGTAGCGAATGGCCTTTTTATCCATCTTACTCCTTAGGTGATCTGGAACAAAGACATAGCACACGCAGCCAAATACTCGGAAGTGACTCACCGTAGGTTTGAGTTTCCATAGCTTCTCGAATGGTGACATGAACCTGAGCTTGGCTTGTGGAAGTCGATTGATTACATGTGCTGCAGTCTTCATATACTCGGCCCAAAATCTGCTTGGAACATTTTTGGCATGTAGCATGCTCCGACAAATTTCTGCCAAATGGCGATTCTTCCTTTCTGCTATGCCATTTTGTTGAGGAGTGTTAGGACACGTTATTTGTCTTCGTATCTTGCACTCCTTCAAGAACTCATAAAATTCTTTTGATGTGTACTCTCCCCCGTTGTCTGTACGAAGGCATCTAATCTTCTTTCCAACTTCGCTTTCAACCTTCTCTTTAAATTCTCTAAATTTTGTTAATGTCTCAGATTTTTCCTTCATAAAGTAGGTCCATACATACCTTGAGTAATCATCAATGAAGGTTACCATGTAACGATATCCAGTAATCGAAGGTTGTTTAACTGGTCCAAACACATCTGAGTGAACCAGCTCCAGCGGCTCTTTAGCTTGAAACTTTGAACTTTCATACGGAAGTTAGTGAGCCTTACCGTATTGACATCCGGCACATATAACGTCTTCTCGCACTTCCAATTGAGGGAGACCCTTGAGCATGGTCTTATTCATCATCACCTTCAACTTGTGATAGCTCACGTGCCCAAGGCGTGCATGCCACAAATCCACTGTCTCCTTCTTTCGAGTCTTATCTACGTAAGCAGATTCTGCAGGCATTACATAGATTGACTCTAAATGTTGTCCTTTCAATACTGGTGTCCCAATAACTTTTATATTGTCATATATCTTAACATCCTCTGGGCCAAATACCACGTACTTCCCTGACTTCGTTATTTGTGATACTGAAAGTAAATTTTTCTTTATTCCAGGTACATAATAGACATTCTGTAAGCGTACCTGATTGTTACTGTAGCGAGGTGTGATCATTGTATCTCCAATATGAGTGATTGGAAACCTCGAATTGTCTGCCGTCACCATAACTCGATTACCTTTGTACTCTGTTGTGCTTTATAGCTTCTCCTTATCGCCTGTCATGTGATTGGAGCATCCTGAATCGATAATCCAGTCCTTATTATAGTCAACAGCTAGCGAGCTTGTTACTGTGAGCACCAATTCTACCTTAGGTGACTCCCCGAGCTTATCGTCAGTCTTGTCAAAATCTATCTCTTTTTCCTGGTCAATATCTTCTTCGACTGCCAGTGAAGCGGAAGCGTCCCATTCTTCTTCACTACTATTTTCTTTCTCCACTTGACGACTTGATGTTGCTGTATTGCTCTCTGTCACCTTTTTCTTGAACCAGCAATCTCTTGCAAGATGTCCCCGCTTTCCACAGTTAAAACAGGCACCATCTCGTTTCTTTGTCTTTACAAGTCGGGTATCTCCTACTTGCTCATTCCTCAACTTCTCATTTTTGTTATTTAAATTTTTACTAAAAAATGTCTTCCCTCTTCCCTTTCTTCTACCAGTGAAGAGTGCTTCTTCTTCACTCTTCACTGATATGCCTGCAATTTGTTTAGCTAAAGCTTCTTGGTCAGCCAACAAATTTTCTAATTGTAAAAGGGAAGGTTGGGTAGGCCATCCTTGAATTGCAGCAATAAAACCTCTATACTCTGGTCTCAACCCATGAATAATAATTCTCTTCATACGTTGATCAGATATTTTACTATCAGGATCTATCTCAGAAATTTCTTGGCAAAGAGACTTTACCTTGGTGAAATATTGGTTAATCGTCAAGTCTCCTTGTGTTGTTGATAAGAGCTCGTTCTCTAGAAGTTGCAGCCTCGTGTCATTCTTCTTAGAAAATAGTGTTGCAAATGTGTCCCATGCTTCCTTCGGCGTTGCCGCTTTCCTTATGTGCTCCAACATATCATCTTCCACTGTAGTCTTCAGCGCAAACATCGCCTTGCCTGCTTTAATTTTCCACTTCCACAATGCCTCAACTTCATTTGTAGAAGGTGGTGTGGTCTCACTACCACCAACAACCTCCCACAGGTCTTGGCCTTGGAGATACGACTCCATGCAAGTTTGCCATGTATTGTAATTCTGGGCATTGAGCTTCTTAATTCCACCAACCACTTGGATATCCGCCATAGTGATTTGATGAAATTTTCTCACAACTGCTTTGGTCCCAGACCAATAGCGTCACAGTCCCAGACTGAGATTTTACAAGAGCTCCCCCAGAACTAATAATTCCTCCCACTTGAAGCGATCTCAGACCATCAAGCTCTGATGCCAAAGTGTTGAGTTAATTGGTACTACTCTTTATAAATAATGCCTTGTTTAATTCTAAAGTTACAAGATCACTTGTACACTTTGTCAAAGTGGTGCACACTAGAATACTTACTCACTTGACTACCTCACTTTTATTCTCTCACTGTGCACACGGACACACACTCACGAGGTGCACTTTATCAAGCACACTAAAACACTCAATTAATTACTTGTTCACTCAATGCACTTGCTACTCACTTCACTGAAGCATTCACCCACAATGTCATAATGCCTATATATAGTCTTCCTGTGTCAGTTTAGAACAACCGACTTTCAGTAGCTAGAAGTATCTAGTGCAACACTACAACACTTTTCTAGTATCATCTAGTACTTTTGTCTATTAAAATATTGGTTTAGAAAAGTTTAGAATTTTCCAAATCTTTCCCTGGAAAATCATGTGGATATTATATTTCTAGAAAGATCTAGTTTGATTTTTCATTGTAAGGTTGATATAGGACTCATTAAAGAGAGTTCACTCCCCATTTAATCTATATCTTCTTAAACAAAAACATGCATTACCTCGTGCAATGTTTTCTTGTCTCATCAAGACAGAGAGACAAATGGAGAAACAGAAATTACTCAAAATATGATCATAGGATACCTTTGTGCATAGTCTGGAAGCTTCAATGTACTCCCCCAATTTTAGTTTACAAGCAGCGTTGTTCAAATTACAGGATATTCGCAAGGTGTTTGCATGACGCTTCTCATCATCACTGAATGAGTGATCAAACTCAATGCATTTTGCAGCCTACAATGTCAATAAAAAGCCTATTTTTGGTTATACAATTAAGTGACACTTTAGACCCGATATGTAAAGATTTAACATTACTCATTACATAGTCTAGCATAGGCCTGTTTGCTTTGCATTTTCATCTCCTGCTTTCATTTTCTATATTTTTCTATTTTTTAGGATTTTGTAAAGGAAATAGTGAAAAATAAGTAATCAAAACATGAAACAGAATTTTATTGTTTCACTGTTTTCACTATTACCTTCTCATATTTCTTGGATGCACGCCTGAAACTTTCAGCCTTGAACAGCATATTTCCATCATGCTTCTTCCTCTCACAAACTTCTAATTTCTCTTGGGTGTCCATTTTCCAAAATGGCTTCTCCTGTTCACATCAGGGTAGTTTAAACAGTTGGCAAATAATATATTAGGAGCTATGTTATTCAAATAAAAAATAACACCTACAATTTGATTACACTGATCCAACACAAGAAGTTAAGAACAATAATAAGTACTTTACCTTAAAGATAAATAAACATTTTTAATTTTTTAATCATCTTAGTTAGTTGATAGATTCAGAAAATCCTAAGTAGATGGACAAAGAAATCAAGAAAATTGATCAAGGTGAAAAAAATCCTTGTGTTGACGATATTGATTGGATTATACCCTGACCTATAGTGGTTGTATGCCTAAGAAACTCTAAACATATGTCCTTTTCTTTTAATGTAACTGATATTAGCAGTACATAGGATAAACTAACCTTAACAAAATCAACCAATTCAACTTCGTAGTAAAGGACTTTATTATTGGCTGTGTTTCCCTGTAAATTATGGTCACACAAGTATTCAGCACTGATAGTCACCACAGCTTGTTCTGATTTCTTCATCGTCATAATTGCTCTTTCTAGACCCTCAGGTATCTGTTCTGAAAAATGCATAGAATAAACCAGTACAAAGCTTAAAACAGTTCTAAAAAAAAAGGAGAGTAATAAACTAACAAATAAATTAAACGTATATGCCCTAGGAAAAAAAATGTTATTTGTACATAAAATATGCAGAACACTATGTCAACTCACCCATTGAACAGGGTATGGGTGTAAGTTGGCATGGTATCCCACATAACTCATGTACAAATAAGATAACTCATGCTCTAATATCATATATAACAACAACAATGTACCTTCCTGAGTTGTGAACTCACAAGGTTCTTCTTCTGATCCTTTCCTCTCAACAACTGTACCATCTTCTCGTTTACACAAAAATATCACTACAAAAGGTGAAAAACTTTGATTAAGAACCTATGTTACGCAACCCTCAGCATCTTCTGGAAAATCAGGAAAACATTTATATTTGCATTGATGGACAGAAAAATTATTTTCTTGTGCTGCAGGCTACCTTTCACTTGAGATCCTTCATTAGGACGATCAAACCCGTCACCAGCTTTCTTAATTTTTTTCAGTATTTTTCTATCCCCCGTGACATCAGTAACAATATTCCATGATAGCAGCTCAAGTTTGATGGTAGTTATATTAGACTCTTGTTGGAGACCACTAACAAGCTCAGTGTTTCTGTTTGAATTTTTAGTAAGCCCATCTGCAAAGTTATATTGATATTGATATATGCTATCAGTGAATAGCCTAATAGCACAATAGAAACAAAATGGAGAAGTAAAATACATGCATACTTCATCTGGAATAAAGTATGACTTATAATTTAACTTACAAAAGAATTTGGTAGTTAGCTCTGCCACTTCACCCTTTCTCATTGTCTTTATTGCTATACTCATAGCATGACAAAGATAGCCTGATCCAAACACACATTGAAAGCTTTCCACATATGAATCTATTCCCAAAAAAAAATAAAAGGTCCAGTGCATGAGGCTCCTACCTAGTGAGATCTGGGAAGGGTATTTATATATAGTCTTACTCTTACTTTGTGAAGAGGTTGTTTCCAAAATGAATCAATTTTATTTTATTTTATTTTTTAAAAAAACTAAGACAATTCCTCAGAAGTTTTGCATAATACTGGTAATAACAATAGATACTGGTAAAAGCTAGTACGAACACTAAAACTTACCATCACTTACATTAAACTCCACACCTTGATCGGACTTAGAGACAAGCATTCCACTCTCTAGCCTTGCTTCATATTTCACTGTAAATAATCAATTTAGTTTATGTAAATGGTATTAGTTATACAGTAATTTCACTCAGAATAATTGATGATATAGTTAATAATCTTACTATGTATAAGGGGTATTCTCCCGTTTATCTACCTTTTAGTGCTTAAATTTAATATTTTTCCAAAATACCCATAACGCAAAGAGGAAGTTGAGAGAAATTACAAAAGGATGAAGAAAGTTAAACAAATTCTAACAGAAAAATTAAGTTAGAAGAGTGGATTGACAGTGTAGGTGTCGATCAATTCACTTATATAAAACAAAAAATGTTATTTGTACATACTTTGCATGGGATACTATGCTGACTTATATCTCTCATCCACCATTGTGTGTATCTCATTCAACTATGGTCCACATCTTATCCAATGATAGATAGAATATGAATTGATATAGTGTTTTATGCAAAGTATGTACAAATAACATAAAGTAAAAACATTATACTTTACCAAAAAATAAAATAAAAAGACATTATCCTTACCTAGCACCTCATCAGCCTCTTTTGGGGTAGCCCATCCTTCTCCCTCTCGAATTATCTTTTTCATGATCCCTCCATCGCCAGTCAAGTCTCTGACGGTATTCCAAGTCACCAATTCAATGTCAAAAATGAGAGTTGCATTGGGAGGAACCAGTGGCGGAGAGCCTACTTTCCCATATGCCAAGTTAGGTGGGATTTTGAACGTTGCTCTCTCTCCTTTCTTCATGGTGGCAACTCCTTCATCCCACCCTTTGATAACTTCACCTGGAAACCAAGTAAAAATAACTTGGTCTGTTGACGCAGTCTACTCACGGATTAACAAAGTAATACTAATAGCCACAGAATTTGATTTTCCATTTCATAATCCACATTGTGCTACTAGTGCATAATTTGAAAATATCAGCACTAGATAGAAGCTTCTAGTACTTTCTATGACTAGGCCATTATAAAATTGTGTAGGAAATTAAAGAAAAGTAAGAAACTTCAAGACTAGATATTATGCTAGAATACTCTAGCAATTTGAGGTCAGTTATTATATATATATAAATGAACACACAATAAATAATGACACTACTCATATATAAGTGTGTCATTATTTATATGTGTGTCATTATTTATTGTGTGTGAGTGAAAGCACATGTTTACGTGAGTGACATGCCTCGTGAGTGCCTGCAGAGAGTTGTGAGAATTACCAAGAAAAGTACTTAGTATGTATTAGCCTAGTGAAGACTAGGTGTGGTGCTACATTGGCTTTAGTGTGTATAAGCTGTGAGTGCATAGTGTCCTAGTAGAGTGGTTATTGTGCACAACATATATAAGATATAAAATAAAGTATTGATATTTATAGAGAATTTGTGCCTCTCATCTCTACACAATTCAGTAGCAGCTAAATTTATTACTTCTTTATCTTCTAAGGCTTCATGCAATAATGGAAGTGCTTACCTTGGCCTAATTTGAAACGAAACGAGGACCCTTTATCATAACTGGATTCAAGAGATGCTCCGTTTTCAACTTGTCCTCTGAAATGAACTGAAAGTAAAAAAAGAAGACAGAGTTTGCTATAAAACTGAACAAGAAAAGGTGAAAAAGCAGAAAATTTTACCATGGCCCGGTTTCCGTTATGTCTTAGACATTATGACTCAAGGGATAAAATCAAAAGGAGAAAGGAAAAGATAAGCGAATCATATGAAAGTGTTGAGGGTGTGTTATGGTATTATCAGTCACCTTCAACTTCGTCTCCAAAGAATGGAGTTTGCCAAGTGACTCCTTTTCCGATGATCCGTTTTGTGAGGCCTTCATTTCCAATTAGCAAGAGTGGGAATTCTGAGTCTTGATGAGCTTTCAGTTCATTCTCAAGAGAGTGGATGAGATGAGATGATTCCATTGAAATGACAGAGAGAGAAGAGAGAAAGGAAGAGAGCTCTTGTGTTTCAAAGCAACGGATAAGCCGTTGTTGGTTTCCCTCCTTTTGGACCTTTCGGTTGAGAGATATTTCTTCGGTTATTAAAAATATGTTAAAATTAATTTCTGAAAATATTTTCACTCCCAATCCGACTGTTGAGTTTTTATTTTTCATTTTTATGAATGTTGAATTTATTTTCTTAAATTTATAAAACGTATATTATGTCAATATGTCTAACCTCGCTTTAATTCAAAAAACAAATTCAGACAAAAATAAATAAATTAAAATATTTATAAGGATCAAAATTTAGAATAAAATGATAAAAAAGAAGAAGAAAAGAAACGGGGAAAAAAGAGGCACCAAAATCAAAGGAAAGATTTTAAAAGGAAAAAAATCAAAATGAATCATACTTATAAGGACTAAAAATGTATTTAAACTTAATTTCAAAATTGAGCAATAAATAAATAGGAAGCTTACGATACCAAAAGAACAACAGGTAACTTAGTTATCTTCAACTTGCTATTCATTAGTGTTGGTTTATATATCCTTGGATGATGAGAAAACACCTTTAGGTAATTATATTAATCTTGATTAAATTAGATTAATTACCCTTGCTGAACTTTTTGATAATTTTGTTTAGTGTTTCAGCTTTTATTTGAAATTGTTTGATACATGCTGATGGTTCTTTGTTTGAGAAAACCAACGACTTGAGCTGGCATTATGAGTATAACTGTGATAAAGGCAGAAAAAGGAGAAAGAGTGTAGAAGAGTATTTGCTAAAAATGGCAAACTTAGAAACCTACGAAGCCCTACTTGTTGAAATGAATAAAAATTTTGTGCTAAGTAGTGCTATGATATTAGAAAGGCTGAAAAGCTACAAGTCAAAGAAACTTTCTCTCATGCTCAACATTAATTTCCCTTCTGGTGCTTTAGCAAGAGTGCACAGCAACTAAGGCAAAAAGAAATAGCAGCCTTCATCACCAAAATAGAAGAACTGCATCAAAAGAGAAAAATTATAGCAAAAGAAATATGATTATGCTCTCCAAGCTTCCAACGATCAAAACAACTCTCACCCTCCTATAAAGGTGAGCTTGGAAGACATCAAGACCAAAAGGAAAAATTCAGAAACTAAATGCTATACTGCTACAACTTTCAAATTCGAAATTAAGAAGACATAAGCATCTTCCTCTTCCTCTCTTAGCTTGCTGTATCAGTTTTTATTTTATTCTGAGAGAAGTTCCTTTACAAAGCTGTTGTATTGAGAGATATATATCTTGTGAGAAAAACAGTAAATTGTAATCAAACACTGCTACTGTAAAGGCTTATCTTGTTAAAATAAATTGGTTGGTTGAGTTTGGAGAGGCTCATTGAAAATACTACTTGGGTAGAGCTTGGAGAGGTTTGGATAAAAGAACACTCATTGTTTGTACTTGTTGTACAAGGTTTTTAGTGGATATACTCACTTGAAGGGTAGGGGCTAGATGTAGGTTCTAAGTTAGAGAACCGAACCACTATAAATAGTTGTGTCTAGCTTTTCTATCTATTTCTTTTATATTATATGATCTGCTGAACTCAAACTTAAGATTTCAACTAAGAAAAGTTTTGAAAATTATTTGTTTAAAGAACTGATTTTGTGTCAGATTTACTCTAAACTTCATATCTCATAAAATCAAGTTCGATCAAAATCATTGAGAGCTAGTATTGCATTGTAACGGATAAAATTAGCTTCTGTTTTGTATTTCAAAACCAAGCCTTCGCCGGTGTTAATATTTTGTATCATCATCATTAATTTCATTTATAAAATCTCCTGTAATAACATAAGACATTTGACTGAACTTTTTGATTTGTTCTTTGAGTGAGCAAAAAATTTTAAGAGAATACTTAATTCAACCCCCCTTCTTAAATGTTCTGATACCATCAATTAGTGTATGCATTTAGTGGTTATAAATTTTAAAAATTTTATTTTTGTCTTTATGAATATTATAAGAATCTCCATGTTTTTTAGTTTTTCATATTCTCCGGGGCTAAACAGCCCAAAAGGAATAAGAATCTCCATTGGGCTCTTAGAAATATTATCACATAATGTTGAGTCCAGGTCAAAAAGACCAAGAACATAACGATCGAAAAAAACGACAACAAAAATTTAAAGGGTTTAGGTTTGGAAAGAAATACTCAATAGATAGGGCAAATGCCCACAATCGGCTTCATTTGGGTTGGTTCTAATTTTCAAAACATTGGATCTACTTAATTCAAAAGCTTGATCCAACTTTGTTAATAGCCCAGCTAGCATCAATGCAAATCAGCCATTTCAATACCTGAAGTCTATCCAGCTAGTGTTGGGCCTACATTAAATGAATAAACTTCATTACGTAGGCCTTGTTGATCCATCTTAATGGCTTCTATTCGAATTCTTATTCATACATAGCTATTATAAATTCAGGACATTATAATAAACCTAACTAAAATATTTGAAATAAAGAGTATTAACTACGTACATGACTAGCCAATGCTAACTGTTAAACAATAATTTTATTCATACATAACAATTCTTATAATTTCTTTTGGAAATAGAAGAGAGAGAGAGAAAATAGAATCAAGTTTTCTCGATCTCTTCCACAAAAATCAAAATTAAAATAGGGAGGCGTCTCAATAAAAACATTCTAAAACTTTACAATGAAGTACAAGCACCCTAAATTATTTCTCCTACTTTTTACTATTCAAGAATGACATCTTAGGATATAAAAATAAATATTAATATGAATTATATATTAGGATATAGAAAGCACCAAAAAAAAAAAAAAATTATCTAATACTCTTTTGCTCTACCTTTTTGGGCATCGAGCGTTCTATCAATTATTAAAAAAAAAAGCACCAAAGATATTCAGGAATTAGGACTTTCTAGCAAATTAAGTTTCCATCTAATACAGGCACGAGAACAAATCTTAGGTCTCGTGACCAAAAGAAAAATCTTGGTAATGGTTTATTTTGAGCTTTTGTTTATTCATGTTATGGAGCTTTCGGTGTCCACCACATTGCTCTCATAATTCATATATGAACACGAATTGAAAGAGAATGGTCCTAGAAAAGAAAGGTAATTAAAAGCGAACTCGCAAGAGAATTTAAGATACAGTGTCTTATTATACCAAGGATTGGCTCTATGTTTTCCCTGCCCGTTGACGTTGCCAATTTCAACACGTATATTTGTACCGACCAATAAAAATTACACGTACATTTGTTGATTAAAAAAAAAAAAAAGCACGTGCATTTTGAACATATCTATTATTTAGATTTGCCCCAGAGAAAGAAAATAACTTATAATTAATATCTCCAACCCTCAATTTCAACCACATGAATCAATTCATGTCACACTAGCCCGCAAAGTAGAAAGTGGGGGGAAAAATGCAAAGCAGAGTTATTAATTGATGGATGTTGGCCAATTTTCAAAGTGATGCCAGTGACATCTATAAGACCACATGATTATATTGTATAATGGGGTGTATTCATTTTCACTTAACTAACTTTCACTAGGTCTAGTCAATTTATATACTCATTACTCTTGTGAAAGGTCTGGCCCAAAATGCACAATCAATTAATATTATAGCTCTTATAGAGTTTTGGACTAATTAATTTAAAAATGTTTGCAGCAAAATTTGATATTCAATAGTTTGATGGACACATTTATTTTGCGGAATGTGAAAAGTCCATATGATGGCTGTTCTTGTACAACAAAAATATAAAAATAGCACTTTCCAGCAAGGAAAAGAACCTTAAGACAATAAAAGATCCTGAATGGGAAACTGTCGATCAAATAGCTCTTTCTATTATTTAGTTATGCATTATAGATGATGTATTGCAGGAGGCTCTTTCAGAGAAAACGGAGAATCCAACAATCCAAATTTCTCCTAACTTCGGTGTAATAGAGTATAATTATTTATTCCTTGTGAATTATTCTCTTTTAGAAGTTAAGAGTATACACCAGTGAGAAAAATATCACTATGTATCCTAGTTGTATTTTGAATTTCGGTTGAGTGGAGTGTGTCCACCTTTTCTATCTTTATTATATTTTTATAGTGAAATATTTGGTTGTTACTTTTGTCCATAGACATAGGTTTTAAGTCGAATCACGTAAATTTTTAGTTTCATTTATTTTATGCTTACGCATATCAGAACGATTACCACTATGATGACTTCAATAGACTTTTAAATGTTTACACAGGAAAAATAATTTAGAGTTAAATTTTAATACACAAATTATCATCTAATAAAATTCTTTTATTTATGTGATTTTTGAAGTGAGAAAAATATTATAATGTATCCAAGTTGTATTTTGGATTTCGGTTGAGTGGAGCGTGTCCACCTTTTCTATCTTTATTATATTTTTATAGTGAAATATTTGGTTGTCACTTTTATCCATAGACATAAGTTTTATGCCGAATCACATAAATTCATTGTGTCATTTATTTTACGCTTGCACATATCACAACAATTACCACTACTTATTCATATGTACTTGTCGATGGTAGTCAATAAAGAAGAAACTAACAATGACTTCAATATACTTTTAAATGTTTACACAGGAAATAATTTAGAGTTAAATTTTGATATACAAATTATCATCTAATAAAATTCTTTTATTTACATGATTTTTGAAGTAATAAATTAAATGTGAGAATCAACAATACTTACTAATGATATGATAATATATGATAAGATGGTATTGTATAAATTCAATAGATCAAAGTTAATTTTTTATATCTAAAACAAAAGAAACACGGTTCATTCAACAGATTTAGGTCAAATATCAACAAATCTTTGTAAATTGAGATGGCTTGATATGAGATGTTGATGCCACCAGGCATCAAAGATATGGCGTCCTTTCTATAAGTGCGATGATCAGATTGGTCAACACACTAATTAATAATGAGTCTAGATGCTTAAAAATTGTGTGGTGCACGTACTTAATTTGTGTCTTTAAGTTTTTGGCAGAGTCTCTGTTGAGTCTCGATCGTCAACATTATTTTCAATGTTCATAAAGTCGCTTAAGCACTTGACGGCAAGATTCATGCTAATCCATTAGATACTATATTTCTCCCATCTTTCGTGTTTGTGATAAGCTATTAATTGATCTTAAGACTAAACTACTGATTATTTTTACTGATTATGAAAATTTGTAGTGACTTTACAGAAGATTCATCCATTTCTCATATCTTTCTAAGCTATGTGATCTTATGAATAACAGCACAAAATTTCTTCGTCATTTTAATTATATTTATTTTGCATTTTTATTATCACCATCATCACCCTGGCCCCAATCAAATGTGCATGTCAAATAAGCCGCTAAAATTGAACTAGTATTGAAAGAGTTTTGATAGTTTGCCCGAGATTAATTATATATTTAAACTTCATTTTCTTTAAACTTTACTATTTTCAAAATTCTGATATAAAAAAGATACGTATGTCAAGTAGCCAAGTTGTACTTCCAAGATACAAGACAAGACAAAGCCAATGATGTGATTAAATTCTGATGTACCATATGATAGACCACTTGTGGATGGTGAATTAGTTTTCTGACTGGGTCAAGCTAAACGTTGAAGGTAGATTAATAGTATATTAGATAAGTGTGGGAATGTCCAATGATCTTCAAAAACAAATTTAAATTAAATTCCTATTTTTATTTCAAAGTTCTAGTATTGTGCCTCAAAATAATAGCTAATTTGCGACAATATAATTTTTTGTCTTAAAACGTGCGATTTGGACCGGTGCAAAAATAAGAGTTAATGTTCACTTTAGTTCCTGACATTTCATGCGTGAGTTATTTTAGTCCCTCACTTTTAAAATGAATCAATTTGGTCCCTCGCATTTATAACTTTGAATCAATTTAGTCCCTCACATTTACAACCGTGAATCAATTTAGTCCCTTAGTTATCATCTATTAAACCACCATTAGTTAAGTAATGATGTGTCACCATTAAGTGACACTTTGACAGGGATTAAGCAATGTCATTTGAGTTAATAACCAACAAATTAACCTTACCAATCATAACAAATTCCTAATTAACCCAATTTAAAATGAATCAATTTGGTCCCTCACATTTACAAACATGAATCAATTTAATCCCTCTGTTGTAAATGTGAGGGACCAAATTGATTCACAATTGTAAATATGAGGGACCAAATTGATTTACAGTTATAAATGTGAGGGACCAAATTGATTCATTTTAAAAATGAGGGACTAAAATGAATTACGCATAACATGTCAGGGACTAAAATGACTTACGCATGAAATGTCAGGAACTAAAATGAATATTAACTCCAAAAATAATGATAATTGTGTTGCGTCATAAAATGGCGCCGTATCGATATCATTGCCAAATCCTTCAGCTCCAAATGATTATTTACATTCCCTCTCCAAGTCAAGTTAATTATGCGATGATAGAAGACAACAACAACTATATCCATTTTGAAGATAAATATTGTATTCAGAGAATTGAATAGTAAACAAATGGGAAGTGGGGGCGGTACTAAATGCTGATACTGTGTTCTGGGCCTTGTTAGTGTCTCCTGGCAACACGACAAGGTTTTTCTCTCCAGAGAGGTTGCTTTAGAAATGAACAAGACGAAGGGCCAGATATAGGATTGATAAAGAGTATGTGGAAAATCGGTGTTGCGTTATCATTTTCAATGCAAGTGATTTTAATTTCATGCAACTTAATTATTATATGTGTCTCAAAATGGAGTCTATGCTGTAGTCATGATCCTTAGTACATAGATGGGAGCAAAGTTGGAATAAGAGTGAATGATTTTTCTTCCTATCCACGTACTCCTCTAAGAAACTCAAGATTATACTATAAATCAAAGGCACATGTGGTGGTTGCGGGTAATTGGATCTGACAAGAGCTATAAACACCAAAACGCAATCCAACAGAGTACATTTGTGCACTATAAGAAATACTCGAGTTCCTGACAAATTTTTTCCGTCGACAATTTCAATGGATTTAGTGACGGAAAATAGGAAATTTGAGAATTTTTTTTTTTGGTTTCAGTCGTTACCGACGAATTTTTCCTTTAGTAAAATACGCACAAAACTGATATTAATATGGCGAGCACATTATTGACGGGTTTTCTTGTCGATAATTTTTTAAAAAAATTTCTACTAATGAATTTTTCCCTCAGTAATGGGTGAACAAAAAATTTTGCAGTGAGGTACTATTTAATGTGATTACCAACAGATTTTTTCCGTAGAAAATTGAAAAATCTGCCGGTAAATATTTGTACATAAGGACACTTTCATCAGTCATTAATAAATCTCCCTCTCTCTCTCTCTCTCTCTCTCTCTCTCTCTACATCCAGCGGACATCACAAGAACGCCGATGTCATTGCCCTCTTCCCACACAACCATTGACCCCAGCCATAGTGCCGATCCACCCCCTTCGCGAACCGCCCACCGCCGTGTAGCCCGCATCACTCAGCCGTGAAGACCTTCGCGTGCATAGCGAGTGCCAAGCGCCACCATTTCCACAACACCACCACCACAAACTATAGTTTGCACCACTCAGCCACCGCAAACTATGCGATGATAGAAGACAACAAAACTACATCCATTTTCTTGTCATGAACAATTAAAAATTGCTACCATGTCCTTATGGAACATGATAGTGCTTATCATTTGATTTAAGTGGTGTAGTGGACAATATTTGAGTTAACACTGACATTTTGTGTATCTTGTTAGGATTAAACGAGAAATGTTATGTTGGGTGTCATAGTTTATAGTCTTATGAATTATTAGCCCATTCCGTATTGAATTGCTTTTGTGTATTGAGTTCTTCCATCAGTATAGAGTTAATTTATTTTCGTATATTCAACTTTATTTTCATAATACAAAAAAATTCCATTATATTCAGGATAATTACAGAATATCCTTTCCACACTCTCAAACCCAAGAGGTAAATATAGTGTATTCCGGTGAGAACCCTCTTATTCAAACACTATATTTTTGCAGTACTAATGAGTAATAGAGATGATACCCAAAAAAATTTCGGTGTATATACCCACACCCTACTCTCTCAGGGATTTACACACACTCTTTATCTCTATTTTTCCCTCTCACTCTTAGAAAAATAATACACTCTCTGTATATTTTTCTCTCTCTGCAGCTCTCTTATTTTTTGCTGCTTCATTGTGTATTTCAATTGAGTTAACGCCTCTATTATAGAAGCCTTCAGCAGTGTGAATGTGCACTGCCTATTAGTGCACAAAAGGAAAAACGCGTATACAGTTGTTGCAATTTTAACGTCCTATTGTGCAATTAATGCACCGCCTTCTGGCTTCTTTTTCCTTTCAATTTTTTCTGCTTCAACCTTCTCGGCTCTCTCTCTTTATTCACATGTGGCTGGACCCCACAATTCTCCCCTCTAGCCAATGGGGAAATAATTTAGGAGCAATCAACTGGAATCCATGCCGATCAACTGCAATCAACTCGAAGTTTATCTCATACTACAACTTTCATCATCATATCAGCAGGATTTTCATTAGTGTGAATCTTCTCCAGCTTAAATTACTTTTCTTCTACTGCTTGACGCAGCCAATGATACCTGACATCAATGTGCTTCGTTCGCGAGTGATACATAGCATTCTTGCTCAAATCCAAAGCACTTTAACTGTTGCAATGGATAATAGACCTATTCTGCTTCATTCCCAATTGTTCAAGGAATCTTTTCAACCAAGGTATTTCCTTTCTATCTTCAGTCATAGCAACATATTCTGCCTCAGTAGTGGACAAGGCAATACACTTTTGCAGTTTTAACTACCAACACATAGCTCCACCTGTAAAAGTAAACACGAATCCGAAAGTATATTTCCTACTATCTAGATCACCTGCCATATCAGCATCTGCATAGCCTTCCAAAACTGGTTCTAGTCCTCCAAAGCTCAAGCATATTCTTGAACTACCCTTCAGGTATCTTAAGATCCACTTCACAGCTTCCCAATGGTCTCTACCAGGATTGGAAAAAAACCTGCTAATGTAACATCCTCAATTTTTCTTAATATAGTATTGCTTTATTATATTTTTTTAGAAAGTATGAGGATTTTGTTTAGGCAAGAAATATTTAGATATAGTCAAAAAAAATGTCTAAATTAAAATATACAAGACTTGGCATCAAAATGTAAAATATTTAATTATTCCCTTGGATTTTATTAAAATTAGAAAATACCACTAAATAATAGAAGAAAAGCATATAACATAATTAATATCAGAAAAAAGTCTACATAAATCTTAGAAAAAAAAAACTTGAGGAGTGTAAAAAATTATGATGAAAAAAAATTATAAATACAATTTAAAAATAATTTTGATGATGAATATCAATATTAAGTAAATTTGTATAATATTAGTATAATTACACACAAAAAATAACCTAACCTAGGATATGAAATAAATACCAAAAAATCCTAGAAAACAACTCTAGGTCACATTAAAATTTTTTTTTTACTAAATTATAATATTAGACAAAGAGGACCACAAAATAGGACTCTTTATTAAACCATGGATAGTGTTAAAAATCACATTGACCTTTAATTAATTAATTTTGACTTAAATAAAGCTTAAAACACCTAATTAATTACCTAAGCTTTAAGATAATTTTCCAAAATCTTGATTAAACTCACTAGTACTCTTAAATCAATTAAATGACACCTAGAATGATGTAAAATTCGGACTCATAAAAAATAATAATATATATCCTAAAAGTAAAGGATATTTCATATGACATATTATCCAAAGCCAACCATTTTTGACTAAAAATTTCAACCATGGTGAGCTTGTCCCCTTATCATAATAGACAACTCAAAAATTGACATGGCCTGCTGTAAAAAAATATATATTTTATTTTTAGCTGACTAATTGTTTTAATTAACTTAAAATAGGCCTAATTAAGGTAAAAATATATTTAAAATACTAAAAATTATAGAAAACTCGTAAAAAATTATAGATAGCATGTAAATAAAGTAAAAATATGTTATTGATAATATATCAATGAAATATAATTTTTTTTAGATGAATATTTTATTAATTACCAAAGTATATGTAACTTTAAAATAAAATTTTAATATACAAAATTTGTCATTTTCATATATTAATCATTCAAGACAACTTGCAACCCACTATAACTTTATTAGAGATAAGATTCAGACCTAGTGGCTGCAAAAGAAAATATGATAATAATTTTAAAATAGTTAAATAGATTATTAATTAATTACTTACTAATAACACTAATAATAATGTAAAATACCAAATAAAATGTAAATAATTATAAAATAATTATATAAATTTTGTGAATCCTTGTATTATATCTCCAAAAATCTAATGAAGATATTTAAAAATAAATTAAGTCATTTACCAATTAATTAGCTTAATTAAGATTAACTAGTTTAAGTAATTTTGCCTTATTTTAAATAATTCATTATTAAATTATATGTAAAAATATTAAAATTTAATAAATGTCTTTAAATCATGTCATTAACATTTTAGTATGTCTTTAAGTGATAATTAAGAATTTATTAAATTATTTAGTATTAGTTTTAATATTTTACTAATGAAACTAACTAAATATGACAAATAAATTATAAAATTAATAATATTTTAATCCTAGACTTTTTCTATAAATAGCACACCTCTAAACACAATTCCACACTTTATTCTTCTGCCCAAAAACTATCAAAAACGTGTAGCCATTATTTCTCTTCATTTACTTCATTTTCATACAAAAAACACTTACAAAATTTTACCAAAACACTCCCAAATTATCATCTCTTCTTATCACCATCTACCATCAGTACTTTCCAGCCTTTATACATGAATCTTAGCCCTTAGAAAAGGTTTAGAAAAGTTGAAGAAGTTGCTGGTCTAGCCTTGGTATAATAAGGTTTCTAAAACTCCAAGAACAAGTATGGGTTTTCTTTCACTTCTAAGCTTCATATATAATTTTCTTGTATGATGTTATGTTATGTGATATTCAAAGCTTATGTTTATTGTTTTTAATACCTTTGAATGATTTAATGATGGTGTCATAAAACACTTAATCCATGTGTATATGATGCATATTTATATGTCTCCTTATATGATTGAAAATTGTGATTTAAGATCATTTCAAATTTTTATTATGTTTTCTTCAAATATTTAAATATTGTATGAAGTTGTTTTAATATGTTAAACCATATGTATTTTTCTTTGATAAAACCTTTGTCTACAAGTTATGGAATTTTAAGGTAATATAGTTTTGATCTCATTATAATTGTGAAACATTTCTATTCATGAAAAATGCTTTATTTAATTTACTATAATGAATAGATTCTAAATCTTTGAGCATGCAATATTTAGTTTGGTTTGTGTGTTGTATTTCTTTTGGGACCATTAAAACTTAATATGATATAAAAGACACTAAAATATATTTATATTAATCATAACCTTTATTATGGACCTTGGACTATAAACCTTGAACTATGGACCTTGGACTATGAACCTTGAACTATGGATTTTGAATTACGAAACTTGGACTATGAACCTTGAACTATGGACCTTGAACTACAGAACTTGGACTATGAACCTTGAACTATAAATATTTGACTTGATTATACATTGATTAATAATAAGGAATATTGTTTACAAATAATTAAATTTAAGGTCCCATTAGAAACATGACACGTAAACTAGCTAGTTTCTTACTTGAAGTGATTTTCTAAAGCTTGGGTATATTTTTGGCTATTTCGTTTTATATTTCTTGAAAGATTTCATGATGTTTTCTTTGCTCTATGATTATATCCTTATATGCATAAAAATATTCTTTTTACCTATGTAAGATAATTTACCTAAGTATTTTCTAAAGATAGATTTGAAATGATTTTGGGTATATTTAGACTTATGGGATTAGTAAAAAAAGTATTATATGAATACTTGAAATTAAATTATTATATAAAAACTAAGTTAAGCGTATTTCATTATAAAGAAAATGAGTTTAGTACAATAGTATGTTTTGGTGCTTCAATGATAATTATAAAGAAATATGGTTTTTGTTTAGGAATCTTATATTGTTTGGGCTTTATGTGCAAATATGGAAAATCTTGTGATCTACATGTGAATATGAAAGAAATTGTGGAAACTTTCTATAATTTTCATACTTTATGCATACTATGTACACAATGTAAAATGGACAAATAGATAAGTGACACCTCGGGCCCCGCCTTGTAGCGGAAAGGGATTTGGTGGATGTTTTAGTGATGCCTTGGGCCCCGCCATGCTAGCGGACAAGGACATGACATTCACTGATCTGACTAGGGGACGCCCTAGCAATGAGAGCTCTCACAGATCCAATATGAACATATCTTGCAGATTAAAGCTATTAGAAGGGAACGAGATATTATAAAAGGGAGTTATAGTACATTCATGATTATTTACTATATTTCTTTTACTGCAATTTTATTATGATTGATATTATACACTTCCATCTTGCTTGACACTAGCAAAATATAATTTGTGCATTTTGCTGCACTTCCGTGTTATTCTTAGTATTTTTGGGATGAAATGGGACTCCCCTGGAAACATCACTTTACTGGGAGACTTCTCTCACCCCTTTTCTTTGATGTTTCCAGATAGCATGGATCGTCTTCAACAATGAAATGGATGTAGCCATGGACTTAATTTTTAAATAATCAGATTCTATTATGTGTGCTAAATAGAATCTTTACTATATGTTACCAGACTTTGGTTATGTTGTATTGTGATATTAAAGTTTTTCTTCATGTATCTTGAATGTGTAATATGTACTATTGTACCCTATGAATCGATATTGGTAGTAAAGTATGTTTTCTATAGATGATGGTTGTCTAAACTGTGGGAATTATTGATTAACAAACATTAATATTTTGTTAGAGAAAAAACATTCTTTGTTATAATAATAATAATAATAATAATAATAATTTACCTTTAGGTTACTAGAAGAAAGTGTATTACTGTGGAATGTAATTTGGAAAGGTTCTGGCTAAGGAAAGATTTGGTATTTAAGCGTGTCCACTGTGACTCACCTCTCTTTCCTGGGAGTATACCAGATACATGATTTACAGTTAATACACATTATTCTGGTATATAACTATGAATAAGAAATAATCATAACAAAAAAAAAATTCTCAAATTTCAAGTTACAAATTAGTAGCTAACCATTGCAATATTAAAAAATTAGGATGAAAGAATTAGAGTTTATTAGGGTGTTACAGCTAACAACTCCAACCACTTGAGCGATATCTGGCCGAGTACAGACCATAGCATACATCAAACTCCCGACTGCATAGAAGTAAGGAATATCAGCCATAGCCTTCTTTTCTTCATCAGTAGTTGGACAACTCCTTTTGCTGAGTTTGAAATGATTGGCCAATGGTGTGCTAACTGCTTTGGTATTCTTCATATTGAACCTGCCTAGAACTTACTCCACATATCTTTCTTGTGACAATCAAAGCTTTCTAGCCATCCAGTCTCGCAAAATCTGCATGCCCAGAATTTGCTTTGCAGGGCCTAGGTCTTTCATATCAAAGAACTTTGATAGCTCCTTTTTCAAATCATCAATCATCTTTGCTTCCTGTCTTACTATCAACATATCATCTACATACAATAGAAGAATGATAAACTTATCACCTGGAAATATTTTAACATATACACATTGATTTGCATCTATCCTGGTATATCCATGACCCACCATGAATGAGTCAAACTTCTTATACTACTGTCTAGGAGATTGTTTCAATCCATAGAAGCTCTTCTTCAATTTGCAAACCATGTTCTCCTTTCCAGTCTTTTCAAATTCTTCTGGTTGATCCATGTAGATTTCTTCCTCCAAATCACCATGGAGAAATGCAGTCTTCATATCTAACTACTCAAGCTCCAAATCCAAGTTAGTCGTCAATCCAAGTATAACTCGAATAGAACTCATTTTGACAACTGGAGAGAAAATCTCGTCAAAATCTATCCCTCGCTTTTGACCAAAGCCTTTTACAACCAAGCGAGCCTTGTAATTCACTAGCTTGTTGTTATCTTTCTTCAGCTTGAACACCCATTTATTCTTCAAGGCTTTCTTACCTTCAGGGAATTTTACCAGTTCATAAGTATTGTTCTTCTGCAAGGAATCCATTTCTTCTTGCATGGTTTTGATCCATTGAACTTTATTCTTATGAGTCTGAACTTCTTCAAAACTCTCTGACTCCCCCTCATAAGTGACAAGGACATACTCTGATCCAGGGTACTTGCTGGATAGTTTTCGCAGTCTACTAGATCTTCTAAGCTGTGGTATTCGATATTGCTCCCCCTGGTCAACACCTCCTCTATCTTCAGCATCATCAATTGCTGGCTCATCATCAACCTCATGGTCTTGAACCTCTCCCCCTACTGTGGCATTTTCTTTAGGAAAAGAAACTAGTGTAAAATCAACCTGACCACCAGCTTTATTAGTTTTATCTGGAATAGCAGAATCCGACATAGTTCTTGCTCATGAAACACTACATCTCTACTTCTAATAATCTTCTTCTTTTCCGGATCTCATAGCCTGTAGCCAAATTCCTCATCTCCGTAGCCCATAAATATGTAAGGAATGGCTCTATCATCAACCTTCTGTCTCTGCTCCTTACTTACGTGAGCAAAGGCTTTACATCCAAATACCTTTAGATGAGAGTAACTAACATCATGTCCGGACCATACTTTCTCCATAATGTCAAAGCCCAAAGGAATAGACGAAGATTTTTAATCAGGTAACACGTTGTTTGAACACCTTCACCCCATAATAGCTTAGGCACCTTAGCCATTCTCAACATACATCTAACTTTCTCCATAATAGTTCTGTTGATTCTTTCGGCCACACCATTATGCTGTGAGGTGCCAGGAACCGTATTCTCATGTCTGATGTCATGTTCAGAGCAATAGTTCTTGTATTCATGGGAGGTGTACTCTCTCCCATTGTCACTGCGAAGATACTTCAAAGGTTTTCCAATTTCTCTATCCACCATGGCATTAAACCTCTTGAAGTATTGAAACACCTGGTCTTTCCTCTTTAAGAGATAAGCCCACACTTTCCGTGAAGCATCATCAATGAACGTCACAAAATATCTGCTACCACTCAGAGTCTCCACCTCCATGGGACCGCATACATTAGAGTAAACCATATCCAAAATAGTCTTCTTCAGCTTTAACTTTTTGCTGAAAGACACTCTATGATGCTTTCCAAATAAAGAATTATCACAATGATTTAATTTTGTACCTTTGGCATAAGGAATAAGGGATTTCTGAGCCAAAATCTACAATCCTTTTTCACTCATATGGGCCAGTCTTTTATGCCACAAATTTGGGGAAGCATCGTCTTCAACTGCATTCAACCCTCCGATCTACTTAACTTGAGTCTTGTACAAAGTGCTGTACACTACTCCTCTGGCAATCACCATCGAACCTTTGGAGAGCTTCCACTTGCCGTCACCAAAGTTACTATGGTATCCGGCTAGATCTAGAGCATGCACAGAGATCAGATTTAGGCGTAAATCTGGCATATGTCGCACATTCTTCAATGTCAGTGTACATCCTATATTTGTTTGAATGCACACATCACCAATTCCGACAATGTCAGAATTACTTTTATTACCCATATTTACTTTCCAAAGTCTCCTTCTTTATACAAAGTAAAGAATTCCTTATTGGGAGTGGCATGATACGAAACTACTAAGTCAACGACCCATTCAACACATGAATATGCAACATGACATTCTTCATCTACAAAAGAAAGTAATACCGCTTTCCCATTTGTCAGAGGGGTCATAGTATTTTCATTATCAGTCGCATTCTAACTTCTCCGATTTTTATTGCCTCTATTCTTCCAAGCTTTATAATTCTTTTTAATGTGCCATTCTTCATCGCAATGGTAACATTTAAACTTTCTTCTTGGCTGGGACTGCGGTCGATCTTTTGGTTTTCTAGACCGCCCTCTGCTCTTGCTTCTCCCCTTGTTCTCTGTGACAAGGGCCTGGGAATTATCTACTCCCACCAAGTCTTTTCTTTTGGTTTCTTCATTGAACATATTGTCTTTGACTTGTACTAAAGACAGTTTTCCACTTGAAGTAGAGTTGCTTAGTGACACCACCAAGGTCTCCCAGCTACCCGGCAAAGAACTCAAAAGTAATAGTGCTTGTAACTTATCATCCAGCACTATTTACATGGTGCTTAACTAATTTACCTTATCTTGGAAGTCACTCAAGTGTTCAGCAATAGGCCTTCTATCTTTGTACTTGAGATTCACCAGCTTCCTGATTGCGAAAGCTTTATTCTGTGCAGTCTTTCTCTCATAGAGATCTTGTAAAATCTTCCACAGAGTATGAGCATTCATCTCTGTGGCCACATAGTAGAAGACACTAATATCTACCCACTGCCTAATTAGCCCAATGGTCTTCCGGTGCATCTTTTTCCAATTCTCCATTGTCACGTCTTCTGGCCTTTCATCTCCCTTATCTATAGGATCATATAAATCCTTATAGAAAAATATATCCTCTATTTTTGGCTTCCAAATGGAGTAATTTGCTGCTGTTAGCTTGATAATGGTACCCATATTCTCCTCCATTCAAATTACACAGCACAATCCTGAGCTCAATCCCACTTCTGACACCAAGTGGCTCTTCAAGTACCAGGGAGAAATTCTTTTCTGATGTGGAAGATCAGATTAAACAGCAACCATAGAGCATATTAAGAATAAATTCCACTGTACCAAAGCTTTGATACCACTTGTTGGGCTTAGAGACTGATTCACAGTGTAATTAAATGATGCTAATGTATGGCAATGAGTACCAAAAATAAATATGATATAATTAAATCTACCAATCGGCATAGCGCAACGAAAAATAAGTATTAGGGTGAATAGTAATTTTTGTGGGGCCCACCAGTCACTATTCACATGAGGTCCACTAGTCACTATTCATGTGTGGCCCGCTAATTACTACTCACGAATAATACTATTCATATCAGATTAAGAAATTTGCATACCGAATTTTTAAACTAGAAACCCCCAAATAGCAGAGGAAAAACCACGGGACAAACTTTGAAAAATATTCCACTATATTCAGGATAATTACAGAATATCCTTTCCACACTCTCAAACCCAAGAGGTAAATATAGTGTATCCTAGTGAGAACCTTCCTATTCAAACACTACAATTTTGCAATACTAAGGAGTAATAGAGATAATACCCAAAAATATTATCGGTGTATATACCCACACCCTACTCTCTCAAGGATTTACTCACACTCTCTATTTTTCCCTCTCACTCTCAGAAAAATAATGCACTCTCTGTATATTTTTCTCTCTCTGCAGCTCTCTTATTTTTGTCTGCTTCGTTGTTTATTTCAGTTGAGTTAATGCCTCTATTTATAGAAGCCTTTAACAGTGTGAATGTGCACTACCTATTATTGCACGAAAGGAAAAACGCATACACAGTTGTTGCAATTTCAACGTCCTACTGTGCAATTAATGCACTGCCTTCTTGCTTCTTTTTCCTTTCAATTTTTTCTGCTTTAACCTTTTCGACTCTCTCTTTATTCACATGTGGCTGGACTCCACAGGTCCCACTGCTGTCTATTGATCTAGACTATTTGCATCTTTCAGGCAGCAACTATTCGATTAGAAGTTAGAGGTGGGGAGTGGAAAAATTCTTATTTGCAGGTGGATGGAGAGCCCTGGAAACAGCCATTGAGTAAGGAATTCTCAACAGTTGTGAAAATAAAGAGGGGGCCTTTCCAGTCGCTTATGATTAGTGGAGAGTAATTCTTTGATGGCTGACTGTTCCATAGTAGGTATTCATTCTAGGACTATGTATTATATGTATAATGTATAATATAAGGTATTGGTTCTCTATTACATGGAAAATTTGATATTGTAAAAAGTTTCCCTTTTATTGTTTTATTGAGGTATCTTGTTTATTGATCAGTGGAGAGTCATTCTTTGATGGTTTCCATAGGAAGGATTCATGTAAGATGTGTCTTATGAGTAATCTTTGGCAATGGAGCTCCATTATATTTGCATGGTAAATTTATTGTAAAGTAAACTTCCCTTTTTCTTTTGTTAAGAAAATCTTGTTTTCATCATCTTTGGAATGGTAATAGCATATTAGCAATTGTGGAATTTTTTACTAATAGCATAATATCATGCAAGTAACTTTCATTAACAAAAAATAAAAAAATTAAACATTGTCGAGGGATTTTCCATTGGAAATGTAAAAGTAAAAAATTAGAATATCTAAAATTACTGATGGAAAAATCCATCGGTAAAACTAAAAAAATTTTTACTAATTACCGAGGGAAAAAATCTATCGATAACATTTAACAAACTTACCGATGGATTTTTCCGTCAATAAAATTTAGCAATAAAAAATTCAAAGTAAATTAAAAGTTACCGACAGAAAAATCCATCGGTAACCAAACAAAAATCCATTGGTAACAATAACCCTTGACGAGTTTTTTCAACTCATTATCGATAGATTTTTTTGCTAAAATCCATTGGAAGAAATCACTAACAGATTTTTTCCGTCGATAATACTTTTTAACGACGTTATTTCCGATTGACAAAATCCATCAGTAATAAAATTTTCTATCGATAACCCAAAAAATCCGTCAATAAAATCCATCGGTAACAGTAGTTTTTCTGGTAATGGTGAATTTTGCATGTCGTTTTGTTCATAACAAATATCATTTCTTCTTTTTTTTGTGTATCTATTTCACTCATCAAAACCCTTTATCTTCCAACCCTAAGAACACATTTGGGGGCCATCCCCAACCTTCTCTAGGTGGTGTGCCCCTTCCTCACTCTTGCCTTAGCACATGTCTTTCCTTTCTCCAACCCTCTCTAGGTGGTGTGCCCCTTCTGCACCCTTACTCTAGGGCATTTCTTTCCCCTTTTCCCCTCTTTCTTTGCATTCATTTTCTCTTCCAACCTAACCCTTAGCATCCTCCTTTTGTCCCTACCCCTACCCTTAACCTTTAATTTATCTCAGATGTGAAATGCAACTATCGTTTTGGGCATGCTACCGATGGAGCTTGATTGTCCTCACCATGATGGTTCTGGTGCTCACTGCATTTGTTCTGTTGATCATCATGATGGATCATTGGGCATGAACTTTTGTTGATTTCCATTCTTTGGGGTAGATCTAGTTTTTTGACGGCAGTTTCTGGTCGTAGCAGTGTTCATAAGTCTACCTGACTAACCAACCTAGTTTGGCGCAAAGCTCATTAGATTAGGTTCGGGTCTTGACATTTGACCAAGGCTAATACACTTTTTAGGCCTAGTTCGGATCATTGATCAAGTTGACTTAACTAGATCCGAAGTCAAATAATTCCTTTAGAGATATATTTTTTAAATAATAATTTATGAAAAATTATCATATTTTTTAGTTTGATTAATATATTTTACATTATTTGATGTTATTCTTATATTCATATGGGTTGTTTTGAAACATATATTGTAAAATATTTGTTAATTTTTTTTTAGTTGTAAAATCTTATAACTTTGTTACTATTTATAATATCCAAATCATCATATATTGGTTGAAAGTTGGGTCGACTTGGTTCAACTGATATATTATTGGGTCATTATCAGGTCAGGTTCAAGTTCCAAAAATTTACCCAGTTTAAAAATCAGTCCGAGTTGAGGTTTTGTTCATCTTGACCTTTGTAACCCCTAGTTGGTCATTCCTCTGCTTGCCTATCCTATCTCTGTTATCAAATCTTTGTGGTGACTCGATGGATATGCTTCTAGATCTAGTTTGTCTTTTTCTTTGTGGATCTAACTCACCTTATTTCCAGCTTTGCTCCGGTTTGATTCTTCCCTATAGATTTGACTCATCACTTTGCAGCTCAATGAGGAGCTCTAGTTCATCTTCTTTGACGTGATTCATATTTTTAGATCTTTAGGGAAGGATGTGATGGGATGTATAGCCATAGTGCATGGCAACAGTGAAGGGATCAAACATAGGGTTAAAGTTTCAAAGGTGAATATTGAGCAACAACATTTTACTCATCTCATGTTTGAGTTTGTGTTGGGTAATGGTTTAGTGTTCTTTAGGGTTTGGTTTGGTTTTCTTGTTCGATGGTGGCCTAGTGTGTAATACCCCAATTTTAAATAATAGAATTAGAAAATGTTGTGAATTAAAAATAAGTTAAAGTGTGATTTTTAAATGAATTTTATGAAATTTTAAATCATTTCAGGAGCTACTGCAAAGACTCTTAGTGTCAAAATGTCAAGTGAACAGTAAGACGGTTTAGGGGCAATTTTTGCGCTCTGAGTGGCTGCAACAGCCAATGTAACACATAAAATCCCCTATTCGGGGTCCAGAACCTTCACAATTGCCAAAACTCGACCCCTCCACCCCAAGAGGCAGAAACCTCGTTCCCTAACCTCTCTCCACCCTCCCAATCCCATTTTCTTCCATTTCTCTCAATTCTAACTCCAATCCTTCATTTCTAAGGCTTTAAGGTATGCTATTCTCTTGATTTCTCTCTCTATTCTCCATTCCCTCTTTGTTATTTGGATGGTTCTTTATGCTTCTCAAGGAGAGAAGTCTTCTAGTATATTAGAGAGGAATTCTTGGATATTTAGAGGTTTTAGAGGTTGATCTAGAGTCCTATGGCTTCTGTATCAGATACTGCTATCAATTCTGCTTCCTAGAGTTCTGTTGGTGCTATTCCTTCACTGTTCACCCCTCCAGGTGAGTGGGTTCGCACTTGTAGTCTCTATGTTATGCATTAGAGTTATTTTCATTAAAAACATGATTTACTATTTGATTTTAGAGATTACTGTACAAGAATTTGAGTTGGTGATGGTTTATATATTTTAGAAACTTTGATTTTAAAGCATGAAATATTTTTTTCATAAAACTCATGGGACCATTATTGTTGAACTAGTTTTAGATAGAAGTGATGATATATATATATATTGTTAAAGACTTTTACGGTTGGCTGAATGGATTCTGGAATTGATTTATGCGTATGATATAGTTATATGTCTAGAAATGCTATTTAGAGAAGAGAATGGAATTGTGATTATGAACTTGGTTGTTTTGGAATATGATGTTGAGAATTCCATCTATGTAAAGTGTGATGATTTGAGATATGGTTAGAGAATTAAACAGAAAGCAGTTTTAGAGCTTGAATCTTCATGAGATTCAGAACAGTTGATGGATACATACTCTGAGGATATATGAGATCATGAATGTCTGTAAAAAGGGTAACCTCTTAGGCATGATTTCATAGCCATGGTTATGCTAAAGTCAGATTGTTAGAGTTGTATACTCATAACAACTGCCAGCTACATATTCTATGGTTTGAAATCACAGTGCCTTTAAGTTGGTGATCCCTTAGACATGATATCATACCCGCAGTTATGCTAAGGTCAGACTGTTAGAATCAGATAGATTCAGAGCTCACAGGAGAAAATGACCCACGAGGGGCAAATTTACGCAAAGAAATGATCAAACAACGAGAAACCATGAAACTTAGCCCACGAGGGGCAATTCAGAGACTTAGTCCACGAGGGACAATTTATTCAGAGAAACTACGAAACTACGTGAAACTATTAAACTTAGCCCACGATGGGCGATTATGAAACTTAGCCCACGAGGGGAGATTATGAAACTTAGTCCACGAGGGACGTTATTCATGAGAAACTGAACACTCACAAAACAGAACCGAGATAGAGAATGAAATGAAACAGAAGTGGAGATTATAGTTTCTTTGATAGTTACTATATGATGAGCTGCTATGGTTTTGGATATGAATGTGAACAGAGGAGAATTGTTTGAGTTAGAAAATAATGACTAGCATGTATATATGTATATGTATATTTGATTATGTGAGACTTTAAAGTATTATTAATATTATTATGAATTCATGCATTATTCTTTGGATGTCCCATGAAAGGGGATTATATGTGGGGATTCACTCACTGAGTTTTGGTTACAAAACTCACCCCGCTGCTTTATTTCATTTTTACAGATAAGGTAGCTGCTGTAGACTCTTCTCAGCCATTCTCTCAGCAGTAGCATTAGAGTATCAGCTGGTAAGCTTCACATAGGTGAAGCCCTTGTGTATAGAGTAGTATGCTCCAGTGTAGATGCAGGCAGGATCCCGGACCATAGTGCATAATATGTAGTTTGCATATATAATATTTTTGATGGACTGTATTATAAGACTCTATCATAGAGATTATGTATATTACAAACTTTTATGATACTTGATGGTATTATGAGAATAGAATTCAGAGCAGAGAATATGAGACTACAGTTTTAAAGATTACTGGCTATATGTTTTAAAGGCAAGGAAATTGTATATAGAGAAGATTTTATGGTTCAATTATTTTGTGATATACTGTGCAGACATAGGAATCCAGGTCACGAGGCTTACATGGGACAGGATTTCTCACGTGCCGGTCACATGCCTAGATCGGGGCGTGACATAGTGCCCTTTCACTTTAGAGTTTGTTTTTGATGAGGGCATCATGTTGCCCTATTGTGTTCAATGATAGTTTAGTGATTTGTAGGGTTTGCATTTGACTTTGTATTTGATGATGACCTAGTGCCTTTTCATGTTCAAGCTTGCGTGTTTTGGTAAGTGCTCATGCTTATCATCAAGTTCAAGAAGGATGAAACAAAGCGTGCTCAAGTTAAAGTCGAGAAGGAGAAGATAATGGAAATTCTATGCTTCTTTGTAATTGTTTGCTTCTCTCATTGTGGCCTGTCTTTTTTTATTGTTGCTTGAGCTTTATTCTTTTTATCATCTGTGATGTAGCCCTATTCTCCATCCTTGTTTAGGTGTTTTGAGCCTTTATCCAATTATCAAAACAATCTATTTCACTCACCTATCGTTTGAAAAAATGTATGAAGCTAATTTAAAAAGTTTTAAAATATAAAGGGTATATAGCATACATGTGCATTGAACTTATTATAAGACAAATTCATCTCAAAGTTTTCGAATAATCAATGCTCAATGGGACCATTGATATCTAGACCTTATTATCAGGAACCCAATTAAGTCGATTTGACCTAATAGAAGATCCTGAAAAGGATAAGAGTCTCCCTAATGAGAATTTTTTTTTTATTTACAGGATTTGAACCAAAAACATCTAATTAAAGGGTCAAAATACCTATCATATTGACCAACCCATTCGTATTAGTGTTTTCGTATTGATTATTGCTAGTGAAAAGTTGTGTGGTATTTTTGAAGAGAAATTGCTATGTAATTAATCAGCAACTGATATGTTC
Organism: Dalbergia cultrata; assembly: GCA_031216105.1. Classification (NCBI taxonomy): domain Eukaryota; kingdom Viridiplantae; phylum Streptophyta; class Magnoliopsida; order Fabales; family Fabaceae; genus Dalbergia; species Dalbergia cultrata. Next base: position 17,729,919 of record CM062353.1, on the reverse strand, counting down.
CTACTTTAATAGATCTGGTATTAGAATGAAACCATTTTCCCTTCAATTTTTTTCACCAGAACATTTTGAAAAAAACGTTTTAAATACGAAGTGCTTGTGCCTATGACAAATAATATATGTCTTGTGTAATGATTCATGAGTTTATCTATTAGATGAACGTGTCATGCACTAGTGTGCAAGGAAAACTGGGGCTTTGACACATGTAACTTAACCAAAAACTATCTAGGCACGCATGGGCTATACTTATTATCTGAGGAATAATGAATGGATGACTGTTGATGAGCTCAGCTTAATTAAACAGGTGTACCTTCTCCAAAAATGATTAGCTAAAATGAGCTAAAATGATTAGCTAAAATACATGAATACTTGTATCGTTTAATAATAATTATTATATTTAAAAACATAGATGATTAAAACTTATTTAAAGGGAAGAATTGTTTTGGCAAGAATCTTGAAAGAGCCACCCTCTCTTAATATATATTATGACCAAAGTGGATATACAATCATGTTGCAATAGCTAGTGGACGTTGCATCGGGTGGCTAATGCTAATTGGCCATGACATATCTCTCAAATAAATTCCGTTTTTTTTTTACCTAATATCATTTTTATTTATGTTTAAACTATTTAGTTTCAAGTAATATTTTATTGTAATAACATGCTGATGTAATATAATATCCATAGATTAAAATCATAATCTATACATATAATATTTGAAGACCTTTCTTTGAAAAGTTTAGTCAAGTGGCAGCTTCTACAACACATTTTAGAATCCTTACTATTTTTTAAGGAAATCAATTATATATTTTTTTTTATTAAAGAAAGCAACCATATTACTGAAACTCTTAAATTAATTAATTAATTTATGATTTTTTTTTCTCCCATGTTTGACTTTACTCATTTTAATTATTTCATTTCATGAATTTATATCATTTTTCTATAATGAGGATGTTTTATAATGTTAATTTATTATATTTGAATTTAAGAATAGAATATTACAAGATAAGTTTTTCAACATTTTTGGAAACAATTTATTGACCCAATTTTAATCTTTCAGAATTACTGTAATTTTAACTTCAACTATGTATGCCTTTATAAGAATTTGCTGATAAGTGTTTACTATTTTACTAATTTTAACAACATATAACTTTTTAAAAATATATAGAATTGATATTATTTTTTCCTTCGTTAGATGATATAAAATTTACAATTTATTTTTGATTATATCATCAAATTGATTTTATTTTATGATGATATTTAAAAATCATATAAATAAATTAACATAGTACTAAATAAAATTATGTTAAAAAATTGTTAATATACATAAGTATCACAATTTTTTTTTTCTTCTTACAAGTCAGTGGATGCATATGAGATGCAAACATATTTTTCATATGGGAATATTCTTTAAAATTAGCAATAACCCAATGATAAAAGGAACTTGATGATATCTATAATCTATTCAAAAATAATTCATAGATGGTTAATGAGTTATTATATAAGATGGTAGTGTATGTTATGGAATTCTTTTAAAAGATTAATTTATTAAGAGGCCGAAGAAATTTTTTTTTTTTGTTGAGATGTTTAATCCTTACTGAAAAATATGTATTTTTATAAATAAAAAAACACTTTAAGAGTTATTACACGAAATGGTCCTAATAGATACTATATGAAGATAGTCAAGTCCACAGCAATCTAACCAACATGCACTGTATATACGTAAATACTATACATAAAGATCGATAGATACTATAATAAACTCAATTAAATCAATCATAACCTGAGAGCCTTTGTAGGCGCTTAGGGAGTCTGGGACTATGCCCTAGTCTAGGCGAAATGATTGGCATCAAATCTATTTAAACTTTTGTCTATGAAAAAAGGATTTTGCTAACCAGTTTCCTAAAGATTTTTAATGGTGAAAACTTTTTATACGTATTGAATGTATTAGTAACATAAAAGCTTATTTTTTAATAAAAAATTTCTACTTTGGAAGGCACTAATTAGTAAAATCCTAAAAAAATTAAAAAAAATTATCTAATGAATGAACATGATCTTAGTAAGCTACACTTATTAACTAGTCTTACGGCATGATCCAAGAATGACTATTAACGCCAAAATAGCATAATTCTCTTACAGCTTAACTTATTTTTTATATCCTATTCTGCAGATTCCATACGCACTAAAGAATTTTAACTCAACCGAAATTATGTTTATGTCTTATATTTATGATTTTGGTTTTTGTATGACTCTACGTACTCACCTCAAAATATTCCATGAGCAACAGTACATCTTGTGAAAGTTATGTCCAACAATAATTCCAACACAAGATTCTATCGCAACTAGGTATGTTTGTGGACTATGGTCTATGGTCCATAATTTATTGGGGGCCTCTATTACTTATCTTGATGGCAATATCGAAGAGGCTGTTGTGAGGACTATCAGGAGCAGCAACAGTCGGATGCTCATAAATTGCCAGTCTCTGTTGATGTTCTGTTTCTTTTGGCTTTTCCTTTCTTGTAGTTTTTAGATCATATTGGCTATGCACAGGTACATTGGCTATGCTTTACGGTCATGTATGAGGCGGTCATCCTTGCACTTGGTTACTGTTGACTAGCAACTCACTTGAGTTTGTATGAGCAATCACTGTTATCGGAAAAAAAAAGGGCTCCGTTATAGAGACTACCTATGCTTGTGTTCATAATTTTGTTTTTCTATTTGTTTTCATTTGTTGGGATGATCAATGACGAATCCAAAATATGTTAGATGTGGGGGCAAAGATAATATAAATATAATAAAAAGCGAGTTAGACTGTGACTTGTCATTTTATCTCATTTAAATTAATGTAGGATCAAATTTAACAAAATATAAGGAACAAAAATATATATACCCATGTAATTATTGGAAAAGTTACAAAACTTTTGTTAGGGCTTAAGTCCCCACCTTAACGTATGTGCATATGTCCATGACGATCTATCTGGCTTGTTTGTTTACTATTTGGGTTTTGATTGGTGTTACGTACCGTAACGTTGGACTGATGCTCCACCGGGCTGAAGCGACCCTTCTGATAGCTGGGACAGCAAACCTGCAAAGGGACTCTAACGCCCAAGTAAGTGGCTGAGTGAGAGTAACAAGGAGAAAACGGTGAAATACTTACCCTTGATTATTGTTTCCCTTTCGTATTTATACTTTATAACCATACCTAAAGGTGGGATTTTTAGGGCCGAGTTGTTATGTACGGACGATATCCCAACCGTCGAAAAAGTTCTTCTAGAAGGTCCTTGGGGTTCCATGCTTCCCACGTGTTAGGTCCATTCCATGTTAGGTGTCCTTATCTTAGTGGGATAGAGGGACGATATCGGGGAAGTTTCTTGGAATCTTTAAACTATCCACGGACTTCTCTAGGTAGGACGTTGGTAGGAGGTCAGTTAGGGTTGGTACTTCTTCCACAGTCCCGACGTGTAACAATTTGCTTGATTGAACCATGTGTACTAACTCTTTTTTGTTTGCTAGCTACTACCTTTGGCGAGCTTGAGCACTTATTTTATAAAAAAATGATTTTGTCTTTTTTTTAATCCAATATTTTACAAATATCTAGTACTTTTGGGTATAACTTTAAGTAATAAGTCTATACATCCTTCCAATCTCTTCTAATATGATTTTCACTTTCTCCATTATCAACTAATGTATAAGTTCACCTCTCACTCTTAAAACTCTAATAGCACTTGCAACCATTTACCTAACCATGACATGATATTTGCCAAAGGTAGAATGATTTTAGCTAATTTGGACCCTTCTCACCAATCATATAAAGTTAGAACGAACTACCATTTTGACTCCCAAAGATTATATCACAAACAAAATAGTTCTCAAAAGAAACTATATTAGCCCATAGTCCTCAAAAGATTCATTTCATTTGACAAATTCAACAAAAGATCAACTGACTCATATTTTCATTAATAGAAGCAATTGTGTTTTTTGTTTTATGTCAAGTATGTAGAATCACTACTTTAGTTCCAAAAGATCATATATTTAAAAAAAAATAGTTCATTTTGTGCCAATTTGATATTGTATAACTATCATTTAGCCCTCAAAAGATCACATCTTTAGCAAAATAGCTCCTAAAAGAATTATTTTGTTAACGAAAATAGAGATCAATTAATGTTTGGGTAAATTTGTCAAACAAGATTGATCTTTGAAGACCAACATATAGATATAGCTTGTTAGTGATATGATTTTTTAAGTGCTAAAATAGTGGTTCTTTCTACGAAATAGTGATGGGTTTGTATTAAAAGAAAATGTACCATCTAGCAACACTCTCCTCCTGCACTACGCATTTATATTTTGGAGTTGTCCAAATATTCATATTTTTTTTCTCTTAATTACCAGATTTTAATTAGATAACCTTTTTTAGTGGGTGCTGGCATATTGCCGCATAATGCAATATCATATCCCAAAATTACTTTTCAGGGAGGACTCTGTGTCATTTTATTCTTCTAGATCAGAGCAGAATTGTTGTGTATCAAATGCCAATAAAATAATGCTGCCTAATCATCCACTAGCGTTCATTTCTTAGTTTAAGTTCCAAAACGATTAATTAACCAAACTAAGTGTCCATTTTTCTTCTGATTTGTCATAAACTCATTTCTGAAGCTTTGAACTAAATAGAGCTCTAAACATTGGAATTACGAACTTTGGTAATTACACTTGAGTTTGTGTTGAGTCCATTTTTTGTTATGAAGGCAAAGCCCACGCCTGAAAATTCTATATCTCAAAGGGATTAGTTACTTCTTGCAGTGCTGGATTTGTAATCATATTGCAACAGCAATTACAGCCACATCAAAAAAAAATTTGTACCATTTTTTCATAATCACGGTGTGATGGCAATTGCAATATGAACATGTGAATTAAAGTTAGAGTAAAGATGGTGTTGTGCTAGCTGGTGGCATTTCATCCAACAAAGCTAAATACGTTTTGTCCACCAAATTGGCCACTTAATTGACACGTGATAGTGACAGAACCAGCGATTTACATTTTGCAAATGAGTTTCGAGAATCAGAATGTTTTGTGGAAGCATTATAGTTTAGCGGAAGTGCAAATCTGCATCTCCAAGAGGCTAAGTTCGTACTTAAATCATCATCGTTGCATCACTTGGAATCCATGTTGTAATTATTCGTACCTAAATATTCAGTTGACAAGAGGCTATGTTGTACCATGTCCTATTCTTGTTAGAGATAGGATAGAATTTGTCCTTGAAAAGAAGGTTGACATATTTTGCATTGAAATTCAGGGGGAATAATCTTTCACCACTCTTAATTAATTCAGCAGAATCAAAACTTTTAGCATTGATTAATCATCAATTCACAGTACAGGTGTAAGACATCTTTTGGCTAAAGCCGACCTCATGTATGTTACAACATTCCCATTCCAAGTACTAATTTCCATGTTGATTTTTTCTAAGAAAAAGTCCAATTCAATTTAACAATCCGTGAATTTGTATTTGAGTTATGGCATTATCATGTAAAATCTCAGCCCGAAAACGTTGACTACTTCAGTAGAGAAGGGGCAATGTAATACAAAAAATTAATATATGTATGTATGTATGTATATTGGCTTACACTTGCTAGAGCCCTTAATATCTGGCATGCAATCCAAATTTCAAACCCGGAAAGAAAGGAAAAATTCTTTTGTTCTCTTATGACGTAAATTTATGTTCACGTGGGACAAAAAATTGAATCTATATGTGGATAATGCTTCTTTGAAACAATCTGGCATGCAATCTTCATGGTTTATAGGTAGTGGTGTCCTTACTTTAGTTTGTCCCTTTTAATATTCTGCTAACCGTGTAGCAGGAAACTCAAGTATGATATGATTAAAGATGCTTGAGTTACAATTACATCAACTACTTTATTTAATTAAGTGTGTAAAGAAGCAGCATCGGATGCTTAAATATAGGGAAACTTCATATGTGATTAGACCCTTCATATATATACTTACTGGGTAGATGCCTAGAATCTAAAGTCAATCTTTTAAGCCATAGATGAGATCTGCAATCAGATGTAAGTCAGCAATTATTCCACACACAACATTCTGAGAAGTATTTAGTGATAAGAGAGAAAACTTTGCAATTTTTCTTCATATTTTTTCTTTCACCAAAGTATGCAAAATTTAAGTTACATCATGGACAACTAGGCCCGCACAGACAGGTCCTAATCAAACACTAAAAATAAGGGGTTATCGCTAAGCTTCCTAAGAAAGATGGTGAGGACTAAGGTGCACACAAAAACTTCTCCAAATTCCTTTTCTTTCCACAACCCTCTTCCATTGCAGCCTCTGTTATTTAGCCTTGCTTAATCTCTACTGGTTCAAGCTTTTGGAACACTAATGGCTACCCTTAACTCTTTGCAAGCTTCGCCCTTCTGCATCTCAATGTCATTATTTGCTTCAGCATCTTCCATCACTGTTTCCAACCTCCCATCTTGTTCAGCACAGCATTTGATTGGTTCAGTGATTATTTCCTCTGCTGCTTTCTCTTTGTGCTCCTTGTATTTGCCCCATAGAACCGCGTAAAGTCCCACTACGATTAGAATGGCTCCAACGACCCTGTAATCACATGTAGATAATAAATGTATATCAATAATTGCACCAAAACCTTTCACTGTTATATTCATGCATTTTAGAGGTTGCACTTTTTTTTTTTTTTTTTGGATAGAGATGTATCATGTAAATGAAAATCTTTTAGTTTATGATAAGAAAATGATATAACAAAGCAATCACTTTCTTGTGAACCATAAGCCGTGAGACGAAACCGCATGAAAGCAAAGTTTTAGCTAATTAAAGTTGAAATATTCATTGGAAGCAGTGATGGGATATTTGAATGTAGAAGAAATTCTTACATGATCCTTTTGTAAATAATAATTAAAATAAAATAAAAAAAGATGGTACACAAAATATTTTCTATGGTTTATAATTGAACACATCAGTTCTTGTATTAAAATTATAATGAAAGCAAAAGCCAATAATGAGTTAATGAATAAGATAAGGAATTATTTTTTTTTTGGCTCTTAGTAGAGTATTTAATAATTACTCTATAGTAAAGTTAAAGTAATGGTTGATGCAAATTATCAAGAAGCACATCACCTCACAAGTGTGTAAGACGATGTGGTTGTGTAAAAACCAAAGTAGTGAAACTAACTATAATCATTTGGTGAAAACTACATACTGATAGATATGAAATGATGTTTATGTGAGTATGCGTAAGTAGCATTCATTATTGGTGAGAACAAGCACTGACCCTCCAAGGTATATCTTCTCAGCAAGGATGAAAGAGCCCATGACGGCTACAATGATCATCATCAAAGGGCTGAAGGCAGTGACAAAAACGGGTCCCCTTTTTTGCATGACAATCCCTTGAACATAGTATGCAATACCTGATGATACTATACCCTGCACCACCAAAGTTTAGAACAATTTTAGACTCTCATATCATTCATAATTTCATAAACAAGACACTGAGAGAAAGAGGGTATTGGGGGGTGCTTACAGCATAGGCTGCGGCCAGCAGGTTCATGTCCCAGCCAATGGTCCAAACATTTGGCTTGTGTTCCATGACAAAGGTAACTGCAATTGATTGCAGTGTACCTAGAAAACATACTATAGCTGTGAGAGAGAGCTGAGCTGAGTATCTCCTTAATGTCACTGCCTGCATTAATCACAACAAATACTTTTCAATCTTCGATAACCTTTTCATACACCAATACTTTAACATAGTCGACGTATCTGTATTAGATACTTATCGTATCAGTTACTTTACCAACACTTATACTTTTAATTATATTTTACATGTTTTAATTTAATTATGCTGGATATGCATATTGTACTCGTGGCATATCAGATACTCCTCCCAGTATCCGTACAACATAGTTTTCGGTTTTTTTTTAAGGAAGAAACAACTCTCATGAATAAGAATGAAAGATCAATTGTTTTCTAGTCTTTTTTTTTTATTAGAATTTGGCAATACCTGAAGGATGAAGAAGGAAGCCCAAGCAAGGGTAGCAATTATGAGCAGAATAGAGCCCTTGACCCAATCTCTTTCACCCGAGTCAGCGGCGTTCTCAGGTACATAGTTTCTTGGGTGGTGCATGTAGTGAGACCAGAAGAAGTTGATGACTTGACCCTTGTACAGTGTCATAAACATGGCCCCACCAACTGTTACAACAGTTCCAATCACCTTAGCTTGGCATCTCACTTTTCTCATGTCCACCTTCTCCATCCTGATTCATCCCAAGAAAGAAGCAGTAACACTCATGTCAACTCAAAAGGAGCAGAGGAAAACAGAGGATGAATGAGATGAGATAAGAACAAGTGTTTACTTAGTACCTGGTTGGTTTCAATTTTCATTTTCTGTTGCATATTTTTATAATTTTGTGAAGAAAGTAGTAAAGATCCAAATGTAAATTCAGAATTTTAGTGTCTTAACTATTTTTAGTATTTTCTTCACAAAATTTTAAAATCATAAAATACCAAAAATTAAAGCACTAACCAAGCATGCTATTATTGTGTGTGAAAATATATACCTGCAGATGACTGCCATCACAAATGTCATTGCAGGGAGCATGTTGCTTAAGGCACATGAGTAGGTGGGGGAAGTAAATTTCAACCCCATATAGTACAAGTTCTGATCAATCACAGGCCTGTAATAAGAACAGAAACGGAACAGAGCAAAACAGGGGAAAATGAAAAATTTTTAGTAACATGTTTTTGGATCGAAAATAAAATAACACTTTTGTAGTAGCCATGATGAGAAAAAGTATACTAACCCAAGAAGACCCAACATGAACATTTGCAAGAACACAAGAAATGTAATCTTTGGCCTCACTTTCCTGCCAGTGACAAGAAAGAACAAGAGAAGGGTGTGATCAGAAAATGACTCAAATCAAGTGAAGCCAATTAATGATTTTTTTTTTCTCTCTCTTCTATATTATAAGGTAAGGTACCTCTCAAGAACAAGAGCAAAGGGAGCAATAGCTGCTGTAGCGAAGGCGTGCCTGTATACAACAAGCACGTAGTGGCTCATCCCACGGTTGAGGGAAACTTTTGTGATTATGTTCATACCAGCATACCCAAATTGCAGAGAAATCATTGCTATGTAAGGCTTGCACCTCTGAAGAAAACCACCACAAGGTCCATCTCCTTCCATTGCTTTGTTTTGTTTTTGTTTGTCTTTCTTTTCTTTTTAGTGTGTACGAGGAATAAAAAGGTGGTACTCAAAAACTAGGAACAGAGAGCTGAGTACTACAGAGGAAGAACACTTCTTGTTGTTTGTGTCTCCTAAGTGAAAAATGGTACCCCCTCTATGGTATTTATAAGCCTTGGTGGAGGTGTTGCAACAAAAACATTAGAGGATTCAGTTAATTTGAAACAAGTGTTTGACAATCTCACCCTCAAGGTCACACTTGACTTGCTTCTTGCAATAATAATAATAATAATAATATTATTATTATTATTAATACTACTACTACTAGAGCAACTAAGCATGGATCTAATTGGATAACCTCTTTTTCTTTTTCCTTTTTTTTCATACCCAGAGTATCTATTGCTAAAAACAATGATCAATCCTCTTATGACGTAAAGTTCACAAATATAGATCTTGCATCTATCACTAAATCCTCTTCATATATACTGTATGAATCAAATTTAAATAAATATTTAAGGTACTCAACTAGCTATCAGCTATACTGGGCCTTATAGTTGGACGTTCTCATTTTTTAGTGCATACATCTATCCATATAATGGATTCCACGTGGTAAAACTCTATTGACAAAGGCAAATGGCAATCAAAATTTCATGAATACTACACGACAGAGAATAAGTTCAAATTCATGATTCTATTCGATTACCTAAAGCAGTATTTGTTATTGGTGATTAATTTTTTTAGATATCCTTGAAATTCTTGGAAAATCAATACGAAAAAAATTGAGTCATATAACTAATAAATTTATTTATTTTAAAAAAAATATAAGAAGCCGTATTTTAATAATCGGAGGTTTCAATTGTCGTATTGGAAAACTCGGAGAGAAAGTTTCATATTCAATATTAATTATTTTATCATGTTCATTACATTTGCTGTAAATGTGATTAAAAGTTAAAACTCTTATATAGTGTTAAAAAGACATGGTTGTGAATAATGAGGAAGGTGGGTTCCACTTGTTTTACCTAGAGTTTGGTGCTTGCTAATGCTGATGCTACCAGAAAACTGCTAACTACTCACTCACATTTCTCACATATGTCCAAGGCAAAATTAAAGTGCATGAGTGCTTGAAAGTTAAATCCTAATTTTAGTACAAAATCAAAACTTTTGTGTAACATAAAGGAGATAAATAAAATTTTAACCTATTGGAAAGATATAAAAAGTTTAATGTTGTAGGGACATTATATTCAGTATGCATGTTTGTCCATTTTTTTCCCCTAGTGTGTTTGTGGGAACCTAGCACAAGATACGAAGTTTCTCATGGAATAATGTTAAAGTGGAGTATTTTGCTCGTTTATACGTGAAGGTTAGATACATGTCCACTTTGCGCTCGAACTGAGAAAGTTTAACTAATAGATTATGCGATTGCCATTGATTATAGGCGTTCAAAGAATCTTCCTCTCATAAGTGTTATCTCAATTTCTATGGCTTGTACAATGAATTATTGAATTACATGAATTGTCATTTCAATGTTAAATTATAATGCGGACAATTAATTTTGCATTGTCATTTTATTAATAAATGACTATAATATTTTTTTAATATAAAATAAACGTTATTGGTGACGTGACAAAATATTAATATTAAACGATAATATAAAAGACTTTTACTAATATTAAATGTTAGATTAAAATTAAATTCTTTCAAAAGTTAATGCCTCAATTTACATAGCTATCATACCATATATGTGATAAATCGCAAAATAAAACTTTATTTTGAGTTGGCCTTGGCACTAGGTAAACTAAAATAATGGAATAAAAGCATAGAATCAAGTTTGATTAGGTTGCTGAGATTGTGTGATGCAAAGAACATCTGCAAAGTGATCAAGCATATAGAAGCAATGCGCTTTGAAATGAAGAAAAAATTACTCAAGTCAATCAAAGGAGATAGACGCCAAAATAGGCAGCAGCAGAAGGATATATGAAATTATTATTATCAAAGGAAAGAAAGGATGCAATGAAGCGAAAAAAAAGGGGTGAGTGAAACAAGAGAGTGCAAAAGACAAGAAACGTGTTGGGGGAGCGCGTAGAGCTCAAACTGGATGTGCTGAATGATTACTTCATTCCTTGAATTTTTAGCATGTGCAAGTTGTGTTTCGCAGTGTGTCTCCAAGAGTGTATAAGCCTCCTATTATTATTGTTAAGAGATTCATGATATAAATCTAGCACTTTATATATTTACACACCCATACAATAAAATTAAGTCTCAATTTTATTTAAGATATATTCACTTGAACTTTAGTTTGAACGTGTTCAAATACGAGTTGACAGTTTTTGTATGCATAAAAGAAACTTCAATTGTTTTCTATTGTTGTTTTATGAAGACATCAAGATCAAGTACACCAAACTTAGCATGTGGTGAAAGTTAGAACGTACATTACATAATCTAGTTGAAGATTTAAAATTCCTTACTTATTATGATGCTGCATTGGTTCTTGACAAGACAACATATATAGGCATACGATTACGAGGCAGCCATTTCGGTCACACACACACTGAAGATAGCAACTTGAGTAATGCTGATCAGAAGGAATTTCCCATATTAATTCTTCGAATATTCGGTTGATTTCTGATATGCAATGCTTTTTTGTGGAAACACAAAAAGTTTTATTACTATTTTCCACAGATGATATGATATTGCACTCTGAATCTCAAAATTCAGAAACTTCGATGTGTTGTGCTCTCCCAACTAACTACTTTTTGTGTTTCATTTTCCCTTTTTTATATCCTTTATTTACTCATTTGGTCCTATTTATGTCTAATGATCAATCACGTATGGAAAAATAATCCATAAAGGGGATTCAAGTGATAAACAAGATAGAAATTAGAGGCTAAGCCGTCTTTATAAATAAGAGTTCAATCACATAAAAGACAATTGTGTGGAAAAGAAATTGGTTTGGTACCCAAATGAAAATTAGTCTCGCACTCAACCAAATAAAGAATATGGGAAAAAAAAAAAAGGAAAAAAGGTCCCATTATAAGCTATACCCGGTAGTGCTACAAAGGGAATCTTGTTCCTTTTTCACCACAGAAGAGAAGACGAGGAAAAAATATTATATTTGCTTTACTTTTTTCCGCTTCTTTTTTTAAATTTTGAAAAGGAAATCTATACTTTTAATCCAAATTCCTCTGCATGTACTAAAAGCTTAATGAGATTGTGCATGCTAATATTATAATTGATACCGAGCATAAATGGCTATTCAGATAGATAAAGCATATATTAAACTTTATCCCTTCACCAAGCCTCATATGCACTGTTGACTGTACCCATAAAAATTTTAAGTAATATTATTTTGACTCACACTTTATAGGACACTATGCTGACACACTCACATTTATCATTGGGTTGGATATGGACTCCACTTAGTTTGGGTCCCACACCTAATCCAATGATGGATGTGAAGGTATCAGCACAGTGTTCCGTAAAGTGTGAGTCAAAATAACATTTCTCTAAAAATTTAATTACCCGTGCGACAGATTATCTACTATTTAGATTTCTAAAGCTTATCATTGGGTTCCATGTGGCTGTCTTGACATGATCCACACGTGTTGGGTAAAGAAAACATATCGAAATGTGTCTCAAAATTAATGCTCATGAGATAAAATAATGTTTGTGAAGCTTGAGGAAGAAAAATGCAACTAAGTTCACTCATGTTAAAATTCATGGAAAGTTCACTAAAGGTGAGTTAAAGCTGACATGAGGCTCTCAATACTTGATGGGATTTGCGGTATGTACATAGCTACATGCAATTTTACCTCTACAAACAGAGAGACTATCCATGGAATTTAGACACGTGACTTCCATATCATAAGAAAATAATCTTATCTTTGCGGATATTCACTCTAATTTATAAAAGAAAAAAAAAAACAAAGACAAATCAATTAGTGTAATTAATGTATGAAGTGATAATCAATGGGTCAGCAGGAAGGACCACACAAGATCACAGCAGAATTTCCACAAGAACACTAGAAAAGGCAATGATTTGAGTGGTCACTACCATTTGTCTATGCAGAGTGCAGTATCTATCTGATCTAACAAAGGAAGAAAGAAACACAGCACGCGCTAGCTGCCCTAGTGATCCGCCTTCAAAAGCAGGGGTATCGATAGGACTAGCCAGCCATGGAGTGTCTCCTTGCTGCAAAGTGCGACCAAGCTAACGAGTCTCGTGGCCAACCTCTTAGCATGGTCTTATTGCCGAAATATATCTGTCCTTTCGCACAAAACTATAATCTTTCACTTTGGAGATTACGTGCATATATATGTCTGAAATCACAGCAGGCAAAAAAAAAAAGCTACAATCACCATCATGTTTAACAAAATGTGCATGTTGATATAGATACCTTGCTTGCGGGCTCGTTCAAGTGAAATATGGATTTTGTGTACTCTTGCAACTTCATGGGAAAAAAGATTGTCGGCCAATTGCAATTCATATGTTCCAAATGGCTGTACTACATATACATGGAGTAAAAACTATGTGTGAATTGTACTTGTCAAAATCATTGTACTATTTTTTTAGTGTTGAACTATGATTGGAGAGTAGCTCTGGGTTCAAAATTAAAACAAATTAAAATGAAATAATGGATTGAACTAATTATATATAATTGAATGAATCTAGCTCGGTGTACAACCAAATCATTTTTCAAATTCAATTTGCTAATACGGGCTAGAGTACCAGTCAAAAAAAGAAAAAATATGGTCCAGTTTCTGTGTTCGTTGTACCGTTCTTTTAACAAAGTATCATACTAAACATAAGGGAAAAATTATTCTAGCATCTCATATTGAGAGGACACCCAATACCTTGAAAGAATAGACTCAATAGGGAGAAAGATATAGGGAGAGAATTAGTAAAGAATAAAAAATATTGTGGACCTCATACTTTTTTGTGAGAGAGATGTTTAGGTGTTTGAAATATAGGGGTGTTGAAATAACACTCCTCCTAAATATAATTAATGAAATATAACATTGAACTATATCTATGATTAAATGAATCACAGTTTGCGACAAATTAACATTCCAATGCTGAAGTTAGTATTAGACTTACGAGTTATGAAAAGAAATATTTACATGTTTTAAGAGCAAAAAAAATATATTTATACTATTTTATTTAATAAATGATATGGTAATTTTGTGGGTTATTATTATCTCTCATTTTCTCTATATATTTAATACAATAATTAATATATCATATATTAAATGAAATAGAACAAATACATTCTCTTATATTCGTATAGCACCAAAAAATTTCTCTTTGAGCAAATGCAATACCTTTTATCCATGTTTGAGTTACAATTTATTTTCTCCAATAAACCGTCACCACGTTTGTGGGTGCAATACAAGTCTGGCATTTTTTGGGGCTGTCTATCGGTCTTCAAAACCAAACGGTTAATTCAACGATTCTTCATGAATTATTTTATATCTATAAATTTTATTTTTTAAAAATTTTTGTTTTGGCACCCATCTTTTAGATAATTAATAGTTATGATTTGATAAATTTTAAAAAATTTGAGTTAATAGGATATATGGGTCATTCTTAGTCATAAATAATTAAGAGATATCATTAGTATCTTTAAATTTTACAAAGATATCGAAAAAAAAAAAAATTATTTGACCGTAAAATTCAGATATTAATATGTTTGCGCCGTGTGCTTAACATGTAAGCAAATATCATACATGTATCCCATTCAAAATGACAAAACAATACATATAGCAGTGCCATGTCACTACCAGAAAAACAGTATTTAGCGGCGGTTTTTATTGCGATTTGCGGCGGTTTGCAACCGCCACAAAATTGTTTACCGGCGGTTTAAAAAACTGCCGCCAATAACGGCGTCCTTAAATCATTTAGCGGCGGTTTTAAACAACCGCTGGAATGACCGCCGCCAAAGTAAGTTTTCCGGCGGTTGTCGTGGCGGTTTATTTGGTGGCGGTTCTAGAAATCTAGCGGCGGTTCAAAACCGTCGCGAAATTGCTTGTTGAAGCCAAATTATCATATTTATTGGCGGTTTGAAACCGCCGCAAAAAATTCCGCCATTTTTTATTTTTTTTACTGGCGATTTGGAACCGCCACGAAATGCTTCTGCCAATTTTTTTTGATTCATTTACTGGCGGTTTGGAACCGCCGCAAAATGCTTCTACCAGTCCTTTTCATTCCTTTTATGGGTATTACCGCCCATTTTTTCCCCTGCTTTTCAATATTTTATTTTGAAGTATACAAGTCAAAAGCACTAGTTGGTATCATGTACAACATTAATAATCAACAATCATGAACAAAAAGAAAAATTGCATAGAAATTCTTAAACTTTTAAATGTGCATAAAATGTCATAACATAATGTTGAACAATAGTTAAACAAATTTAACACAATATAAGAGAAAACTAAAAAAACATAATAAAAAAAAACGTCTCAAATGAAAGCTAAAACAGCAGCCTTGGGTGATAGCTGCACTAGGTGAAGAGCAATAGTAACTCTAGGGAGTTGAATTGAGAGACTTGGCTTGAAAGATGGCATTCAATAGGAAGGTAGCTAAAATTGAGAATCCTGATGATGCTCCAGAAGACAATGGTGGCACTGGGGTAGCACTTACTTGGCCATGTGTTTGCCATGCACAATGGGAGAGTCCTTTGGAATGATCTATGCTGATTCTATGTCCTCTGATCTTCTGTCAATATATTTCAACAATCTTTTAAAGGGAGGCTTACAAAGATTTTCAAATACAAGAAAACATGTCATCATAGAATTGTTTTATTCTCAAAAAGGTTTAATGAACAGAATATGCTCAAATATTGCAAAGCCTGCCTATCTACATAGGCTACAAAAATAAAATCCCAGCAGAGTCAAATTCAATATATAAATATAATCACCACTATTCATCTTTCTACCAATATAATCACCATTACATTGAATATATATGCATAATCACAACCTCTTTGAGGACTAACAACTCCAAGTAATGTCTTTTTACTCATTTTTCACCAACTCATTTTGTAAAAAAGATTGCATGATACGAAGCATGCACACACAGGGATAACAAGATTTCAAAATAACTAACTTGGAGGAAGTGACTACTTCAAGTTATCAGCCTTCTCAGGGTCAAAGACACAAAGGGGGTAGAGGTACTTGGAGCAACGAACCTTGAACTTGACCACATCTCTAATACGCTTGATTTTAACAGATCATGCACCCTTCCTTCGGGCTGTGAGGAGGAAGTCCTTAATCTCATGAATTTGCTTGGGCTACACAAGATAAACAAAGATAGAAAGGTGAGTACCAACTGCCAAATAACAACCTACAAGTATAATTTCACACCAAAAAAAAATGCAAAACTAAACAAAACATACTGAAAAAATGTTATTTACTCTCTCAAATGATGTAATAATTCATTATCGGATGATAGATAACATCATATTGATATATGATAGTATATACAAGTTAAATTTTTAATTTAAATTATTGATAAATAAAAGTATTGACGCATGCAAGACGTATTATTATATGCAGCCACAAAGCAGAGCATAGCTTTGTCCGATTCTTTGATGAAGCTTATGGTTACCATGTGGAACTCTAGTCATGTGGAACAGCAACCGTGGCTAGGGATGTGGTGGGGTTCAAAATTCTGAAATTTCTCATCTTATCGAAATCCCATACCTTCATGTCTATCTTAATAATAAGAGTATTCTTAGTCTTAATAATAGGAGTATCTTACCTAAAAGTGAAACATGAGCATAAATAAAGTTTATTTTCTGATACACTAAAATTAATTAATCAATTCATAATTTAATATGAGTAAGAGGGAAAAAAATAAGATAGCAAACTTGTATGAGCGAGATAGGTTTATGGTGGAATTGAAGAATAATAGTTTATCCCAAAATTATCAAATAAAATTGAAGAACATGAATCATAAGTTAAAAGTCAAACCTAAAGCCTTATTAGCAATTGTACATAATCGATACAATAAAGCAATAGCCAGCAATCACGGAATAGGATTACTTGACAGCCAATATATTATGAACACTAAATATAGGACTAATATATGCTGAGCCTAATAGCCTATTAGTTCTATCTAAGTCTTGTATAAAATGATTTTCAGTTTAAAATGTTTGTTGATCTCAACAAGAAGCTAGAGACTATTCTAAATTCATTTAGACATTGCGAAAGTACTTGTATATTACATGGGATCACCTGCAGAATGCTAGAACATACTTGATAGATATGGCTATAAAAACCATAATGGTCTAGCAATGAAGATCTCCCTTGCAAGAACACACAAATGAATTTAGATATATGACTTTAACTTTAAGTTAAGTGTCAAATCCTCAAACAGAAAAAGGAGGAGGAAATAAACAAGCCAAGTAACACAAAATAAGTTGCAGAGAAACCTTGGGAGTAATCTAGCATACTCTTTGTTGAAGTTTGTTGGTTGGTCATAGCAGCATTGTTTTGAAAAATTGTCAAAGTTGTCAAAGAGACAAACAAGTAACATTGTTGGTGCTTCATTTTCTTTTCTTGAAGATTTAATTGTAAAAATTCTGGTTGGTATTAGCAAAGTGTGTGATTGTATATAAGGATTTTGGAATAGGAATACAAGGTCTAACCACAAGGTTTTTACATAAGTGGGAAGAAACGAGAAATTGATACTTGGGTTGCTAATCCCAATGGCAAAACCATTGCCTTGCTGATAAAAACCAAATGCATATACGCCAGAAAGGGAAAGCCATGAAGTAAGGTAAGTAATAGGGTACAGTGATAAACCAAATGGTATTTACATTGATTAGCTGCTACATTGTTAAATCAATAGATTACTCAAAACTATAGCTGCAATATCTAAGCAGTTTCAGTTGTAAATCAACTTGTTATTCCTTAATCATCTAGTGCTTGTATATTTTAGTTGCCAATAAATTCAACATAGATTTGTGTACATTAACTAATTTATCACTCTTATCAAATAGTGCTTGATCCCAAATCAGTATAGATAGAACATTAATAAATCGTTGAACAAACTAACCTGAGAGTATCTAGAACCACAAGTGAAGCATCGATGTTAAGGATGGGCTGATTTTCCTCCCAGACCTTTATATTCATATAATTCAGGGGAGACATATACACATCTAGGTAGCCTTTGGTATGAGGACTCCAAAGGAATCCTGTCGCAGGTTATAACCTAAAGGAAGAGACAGGATATATAAAAATATATAATAGAAGTCATATTAATTTTTTCCCTCCTGCCAAGGCTATTAACATAAAGCATCCATTCAATGAACGCAACTCTCTCACATGAGACTGGAGAAGTTTGAAGGCTTCACCAAAGAACATAATTTAAGGGAATTGAGCATGCTGGAGGACACACACACACACACACACACATAAACATATATACCAAGTTTAGCATAGAACATTATCATCCATCCACCTTGTAGTGTAAGGAGAATATTTAAATCTATTTCTTGTATCATTGACATCCAAATATTTATATACTATCGCAGCCATCCAACCTATATACCATGGGATTTGAATTTCCTTAAATATTCCATAGTATATAGGTTCAAAAAATTTGTCAATGACAATATACCATGTGTAATATAGCAACTCAAATGCCTTTTGTATATCTCCGATTTTCATTATACAACCTTGTACAAAATCTCCTTATTATCCGAAAAGCAAAAGCCTCGCTTAGATGTCAATGCAATTATAATTTAGATATGCTTAAGGAGGATCAACAACAATATATGATAGAATGAACACTAGAGACTAGAGAACAGAAGAAAAGTCAAAATGCAACAATAATTTAATCACACCAAAAATAAAACCAAATGATGCGATATATTAGATTAAAGCACCACCACCACCACCATCGATATTTTTTTTTTCACTTTTGTAAAGCACCCAAGGCTTTCTCAAATGCTATTAACAACTATGCTTTTGAAATCGGAACCAACTGTTACGAACCTTGAAGGGTGAAGAGTGTGGTGAAGAAGGGATTTGAGAAGAGCTGAGCTGAGTGAGCAGTTGAAGAAATGGAAAAACCAGCATGGAGTTTGAAAAGGAACGCTCTGCTCGCGTCTCTCTCTGCCATTAGGGCAAAATTCACAAATAACCAAAGATAAGAAGTCAAATACCCAAAGCAAGTCAACAAGCAACAGAAAACAAAGGATTTTATGTAGAGATCCATGAGAAAAAACCATCATCGCCACTTAAAAATCAGAGACCAGAGGAGCCAAAATCTAAAAGGGGAAATGAAGTGATACCTCAAATGTGACCCGAATTTGATCTCTACACGCCATTCTAGTTCTCGTGGCAGCGACCCTCCTATCGTCACGGCGGAGGAATGGTGGCAGTCACAAACAGGAACAACTGCGCGCACAGGTCCCTATAGTCGAAGAGGGTTTCAACTGAGGAAAAATAAAAGGGGTGGTTCGGGGTTTATCAACTGAGGCAAAATAAAAAGGGACCGCGATTGTTTTTCCCTGTTACGAAATATAGAATGGAGAAGGGGGAACCTGGTGGAAATGGAGGAGATGGAAGAGACAGCTGCTGACGGAAGCTGGAAAGAAGACACCGAGGCCGCATCGCTGAACGGTTAGCCGTGTCGCTGTCGATTGGCCACAGAACCGGCCGACTGAAAGGAAGCGCCGCTGAGAGAGGGGACTTGAAGTCTGTGAGAGTGAAGGGCCAAGGAAGCCAAGTCTCTACTTAAGTTTTCCTTTCTAGATTTTAATTTTTCACCTTTTTTAATTTGCGGCGGTTTGAGTAAATTAAAACCGCCGCCAATTCTTAAACCGCCTCAATTCCAAACCTAACCGCCACTAAATTATTCCATTTGCGGCAGTCACTACAAACCGCAGAGAAATGCAAAAGATAGTGGCGGTTTATGAACCGCCGGTAAATAACCGCCACTAAGCAGCGTTTTTCTGGTAGTGTGTATCCACTAGATTTCCTTTGTCTCCAATGCTCTCTTATTATACATAGCATGCATTGTCCAATGTATTTGCTTGTGTCACGCTTCGTGCTTGAATCATTGTGACCCATCATTAACATCCACAAAACCTTGAGACATATATAATAAGAGACTGAAATTCAAAGACCACAAATATCCCGAAAGAGGAGTACGTGCGATATTTTTAGACCACCAATAAGCAAAACGTCATCAATCATATACTAAGGGCTCCACCACCTTATTATAGGGATAGCAATTAGTATACTGCATCAAAGCCACAATATATGCACAGTGCAAACCTTAGCTTGTGATTTCTTCTTCACATTCACATATAACATATAGCAATGGGGGCGACGTGTGAAATGGCATAAATGCCCTTGTCACGTCAGCACCACAACTTGAACAGTCCTCAAGTGGCAGGGAATAGGTGTTTGAGCAAAAGTGGTGCATCATTGAAGCGAAATGGGGATCTAATCAGTGATCACCGAACCAATCATCACGACGTTTTTGTCTCCTATATCAGACATATGACACATATAGCTTAGCTAGGACCAATAACATATTTCAGTGACCAACTTGGATAGGTCTGTTTTCATAGCTTTCTTTCATAAGGACAACATTGGAATTTTATCTCTTTCTCTCTTTAACCTCCTTTAAAGTTTAAGAAATTAATGTGCCATGGAGGAAAAGGAGAAAAAGCGGAAGAAGAGACTTGAGAGGTTAGGTTCCCTTTACTACAATTTGAAGTGAAAGAGCAAGTGGGGGTGTGAAAGGCATGAAGCTGTAAGGGGTCCTCTCAAATTGCAAATGTTGGGATCAACTGAAGCAGTGATAAGCCAAGCGTGTGAGGATCTCTTGATTATTTTATCGTGTGTTTTTTCGTTTTTTACTTTCCCCTTTTGATTGCTCTTTTTCTTTTTTCTTTTTTTTCTCTCTCGCTTGGTTTATATAGACTTTTCAAGAGTAGGGTATGCTAGATTCCACTAGGAAAGCATATATATAGGACTCGACAACTTGGTTTTGATAATGGGGTTGTGATGGGGTCGAGGTTCTCAAAAGGCACCTGAAATTTTTTTGTTCATGGTATTGATATATTATACACATTTGTTTTTGGCTCATCAATTTGTCGGTTTCTTCCGTGAAGTTGGATTAGGTTGGGAAATTTTTAGGCATATGGCTGAGGAATGCTAGCAAGGAGAGCACTAGCACACAACCAGACACAGCCTTGTGATCTTTTACGTGGGTTGTTACATGTACACTGGAAGTGAAGACAAAGCTAGGACATTATATATGTTCCAAGTTCCAATCATAAAATTATATCCAGTTGTTTTTCAAAAAAGAAAAAACAATTTCATATAATAATGTTTTGGCATGAATTGTATTTGTTTTCTAAATTTTCGTTCTTTATTTTCTTATTTTGGTTTTCTACATCACTTACTCGATGAAGAAATCTCATTGCAATGTAGAATTGTGTGTTTGTGCTATAGTAGCAGAAGGGAAATGTTTTTTTAACACGATGCTTTTTAGGAAGTGTTTGGTACTCCGTGGTGCAATGGATAAACTACACAAGTACCATTTAGCCACGTTCACTAGACGTGGCTAAATTTAAAAGTATGGTAAATGATTACAATCACTCGATAAATGTAGTTAAATATATTGATATTTAGCCACAATTTTAGACATTTAGTCATATTTATTGCATGTGATTAACCCTGGATACATAATGCACCATACTCTCTGGCATAGCAGCCTTGGCCTATGAGACATTATATACATATCTTTCTTATATAAGTATACACTACAATACTACATTCATTATATAATCTCAATTACGCATGTATCTTGATGTTTTCCGGCACTTTCATATATTAATAGGTGATTTTGATATGATGTCCATATGTACTTCATGGGTTTAAAACATATTTCTCATTTCTTCAAATCATTTTTTACTCACCTTCTTAATTTAATATAATATAATTGTCTATTTTTATTTTATTATTGAAACATGTTAAAAATAAAAGTTTAATTTTGATATATTAATAATAAAAGTTTTTTTACATTATTATTTAATCAAATTATTTCATTTGTATGACTATTAAAATAATACATCTGAAAGTTTTACGTGGTAAAATATAATTGGACAACAATATTATAATTTTTTTATATAGTTTCAATGCATCAAAATTAAATAAGAAAAATAATATAATAAAGAGTTTAACTATTATGTACTAACAATATAAAATTTTTTTTACATAATTATCCAATTAGATATTATCAAATCAACAAAAGTAATTTAGTCTTACATCCATTACTTGGATGTATAAAAACAGAGTTTAATTATAGAGTTTAACGATGAGACATCACATTATATATATAATTCAATAGCAAAATAAGGAAAGGTTTGGACAGACAACAAGGCAATCCTGATTAGTTTAACATACTTTTATGGCATCTCACTTGGCCGGTTTGCACTTTTTTTCTTTTGATATGAACTGTGTGAATGAGTTCTTTCTCATAAATGTTGACAGACATGGACCACATGGTCAAGCAATGGACAGTGATTTCTCTCGTATTTATACTATGTCCGTGTGTACTTTATTTGACACTTATTTTATTTAAATATAGTCTCAGATTCAAATTATATATATTTATATATATATAAATGTTAGAAGAGCTTTAGGTTTATCGTACCCCAACCTCCCTTAAGTTAGACTAGTTAAAATTCAGCACACTGCTAATACTTTATCTATACAAAAGCATATAAATTAATTTAGAAATCTAAAATTAAGGTTTAGCTACGAATTTTGCTCAAAATATCCTTAGTCAATTTTTATCATCCAGTTAAACTACTTTATTTATGGCAAATTACATGTGTTTACAATATTAATTGTGCATGATAAAATTTTTAAAAAAAAGTATAAGTTCATCATTGATATAAATGTGAACACAATAGTACTGTAACCAACAATGTTCTCCCAAGACGTCAAAGAAAATAGACCAAAGGGAGTATATTAACAAAGACATGTTAAATCTCTGGTAAACAATTGTTATTACACCTCTCCGTTTTATCCCTTATATATATATTTAAAAGGAATCTTGATCATGGTGTTTCGGTTTTGGTGGAGCTTGTGTTTTGTTACTCAAGATTATATTATCGCTCGTTAGTTGTGATCCGAAGCTTCCTCCTGTATTTTGATGATAAAACCTCCAATAGGTGCTGTCAAAACAAACAGAAGATGTTGTTGTTTTGCTCACTAACAATGACACGAATCTCAGATTGTGAAGTGCAGAAGCTACCATAATGGATCTAGTTTTGTTTACTGGTTGTTTTGTTTATTGATTATCGGTTTCTCCTGAGAGATAGCTTCTGCCTTCATTGTTGGGTTTGTATTTGAAAGCTAATTTTAGACTTTTCTATTAAGTCTCATTTTCTCTATCCGTTGTACTAATGAACATCAATTGTTCTTCTCAGCTTCTCTTTGAGAATTAAGCATTTTTAATCATAAAAAAAATCTTTATTTTTTCCCTTTACTCTTACTTTTGTTATATTTCTTAATTGAATTCAGTAATTAACAAATGCTATTACATGAGATTAATGAAGTAATACAAGAGGGATAGATGCAGAAAAAGTATTATTGGAGCGCTAAAATAGAGTTTATTAAATCAAATTAAAAATATTCCTCAAAATGTAATATTTATATAAAGATTTCTTTAAGGTTGAAATCATATGCCATAAGAATACTTTTGGAAATTGAAATGAGACATATAGATCATATTATATACGAGGTTTAGCTCATTATATGTGTACTTATATGAAATGTTTCTCTCTATGTGCTTCATATGTTGGAGATGTAAGTGGGATGTAAGTGGGGTTAAAAGGGTAAATCAGGTTTACTCACTTTATTAGCTTTCTATTCATATATTATTATGATTTTGAATTGGATTTATAGGTTCTTTTACTTTTGTAATCTAAAAGTACATCTCTATAAATGTTTGATGAATTCAAAGACACATCTTAGTTGAACTTTTTGTTCCACAGCCTAAATCTTTTTCGTAAAAATATATTTTTGTAAATAAACTGGTGTAAATATAGATCCAGGCTGGACATTATAAAGTTAAAGTTATGTATGTTTTCTCAGCCAAAAGTAATTTATGTTTTGACTATGTATCAATTATCAACTAACAAAACTTTCGAATAAAAAACGAGAGAACACAATCGTTGCTACAAATGTATCTGAGGCATAAGTTAGGAGTTGTGCACTCTAAATCTACTTTCATTTTTTGAAGTAATAAAAAGCAAAAACACTTTCATCAATCGTGCAGAAAATTTTGACTCATTTTGATCGTTGATTACTTGATTTCATTCAGTATATACTACGGAAGGGCGAAGACACCGTTCTTTTTCATTGTCTTTTGGGAAAAACCTTTATGATGATAAAAAAAAAACACAAAGGACTTCCACTGAAAGTGTAAAATATTAACAAATCATACACACAAGTTTGTATCTTTCAAAAACAACCAAAATTAAAGCTCCCTCGCTACTTTTTATCCCACAATGTTTTGCACTCTGCATTTGCTTCATCGTGTCCAAGCGAATGGAAAAGGCCCTTAGATGAATCAAACAAAAACGCTCCGAGTTGTCATTCCTTTGCGGTAAGACCACTATCTTTTTATTCATTTTCTTAGAAATTGTTCACTTTTTAGATTATAATTAATAATTAGGTAAAGGATTCCTCAAATTAATAATTTCAGTTGTTGTGAACCCTTGTTATTATTTCAATTAAAATTCGTCTGAAGTTACAATAGACTTGGAATATACATGATCAATCATTATTATCTACCTTTCAAAGTTGCTTAAACATATCCATTTCTGGCTATAAAGAGGGTCTATTATTGAAACCCACTGAGGTCATCTTCTACAAAAAGTTCATGGTCAAAGATCATTCCCACAAAAGATCATAGTGTGTCACTGATCGGGTCCTTGCAATCAATCATTCATCCAATCAAAGCTGCATCTTTATGGTCTTTCTTTGTCTAATTTAATACGAATCATGCACCGGCCACCATCACATAATTTAGAGAAGCTCCATAATGCACTCGCTTTATTAATTGCTATGAAAGCTCAGCTTTCTATTCTATTGATTGAGAACACGAATGAGTGTACATGCAATCTAGCTCATGCATGCAGCCCCAATAGAAGAAGCTTGTTGACTGCCATTGAAGATTGTCGTCATGGAATGTGTGGGTGTGTGGAAGAATATCAGCCAATAGAGCTGCTGATAGTATGTTAAGCGATCAAAAGGCAATTGAGCTAGCTAGGGCCCATTGTTTGATCGATTGATGACTCAAAATTGTTTAGAACAGACTTCGCACAAAGAAATAGATAATGCATATGTAAACATATTCCGTTTTAAGATATAATTCTTTTTATTAAGCCCGAATTAAAATATCTCTCGTGTTTCAAGGTGAATGAATTGTTGAAATTCATGATATCAGAAAAAATAGAGCATTAATTGAGAGAATATTCATATTAGAATTTTACTAATGATACAAAGGTTGAGATAATACAGTGGAATACATCTTTATATAGACTAAAAAGCATAACAAACTACATTAACTAATATTTAATAAACTAAACCAACTCTAACTAATTTTTAATTTCAATTATATCCTCTAACATGAATCATCTAAAATGAAGAGATTATAAAATAAGAAAGTAATTAAGAGATTAATCACCTTTAAATTATTAACTTCTTATATATATAGATCTTATTAAATGATCTAAAAACAATTAATTATCACTATACAAACTACACACTTTAATTTAGAAAATTCAAATCTCTTTCATTCAAAGTAAAATAATGAAATTCATTTTAATAAATACATACTAATAGCATAAAAAAAATAATGCTATACTTACTGATATATATTATTATATTATCACATATAATTAATTCTCACATGCACTGACCAAAATATGGCGTAAATGGAATGGTTTGACTTGGTGATCCAATGTATTAGAATTAAACTATAGTAATTGATTAACAAAAAAAAATAAAAAAATGTTAATGAACAAATTTATTTTGAAAAATTATTACTCCTTTATGCTCTCTCTCTTGTTCCATTTTAAATGGAGATATAAAAATAATAATTATTAATTTTAAATTATTTAGAATAATAAATAAGATGAAAAACTAATTATTAATTAAAATTACATATTCCAAAACAGAAAATTAATTGTTGATGAGAAGAGTATCCCTTCACCACACGAATGCCTTTACTTTTCAAAAAGGTTTAGTGAATTAATTTGAAGATATAAGCCTTTCCCATTATCACAGGCTGTTCAAAAGGATTGCCTCTTCCTTCATCAAACATTCTGCTTTTTCTCTGGAAAAGCATTGATAACTAGGACCAACTTAGTATTCTGATTCCACGAGAAAAAGGTCTCGTTGTATTTCGCCCGGTTTCCGTGTCTCATTCTATGATACAATAATATTGAATTTGTAAATATTTAGATCAAACAATCTCGTACGTTACAATTCTAATTTAATATGTATGGGTAGGGCTATTAGTATTTTCTTGGTTGCCTGTTCGTATTTTTCAAAGTGGTTAAAATATTTTAAATTTATTTCATAATTTTAATTTTTAATGTTAATACTTATATATTTATATATTTAAATTTAAAATAATTAATGAATTAAATTTTAATTTGATATTGTATATAAAATTATATTTTAATTTAAATTGTAAAATATATATATATATATATATATATATATATATATATATTAGCTTCATCTATAATTTTATAAATTGAATATCATAATCTATAATTTTTATTTGTGCGTTATTATTCATTATAATATACTGACATGCGTACAAAAGATAATAACTACTGAAAATATATAAACTTACTAAAAACTTAAACTTTAAAAAATTTATTAAAATAATCAGGTAACGAGAAATTAGTTGATTACCCTTCCACTTGAAAAGAAATATTACCTTTAAAATGAAATATAAGTTTGGTTCGTTGGAAATTATATCACTTAAGTTACTGAAGAGTGAATTATACAGAACCCAAATATTTCAACTTAAAAGTAAATTAAACTTTAAGAGAAAAAGTATTCATATATAAAAGGATTGAATATATATAATTTAGACAACATTATTAAGAAGATTAAAATGATAAACATATTTCCTTTGGAAATATAAAACGGATTGGGCTATTACTTTTAAGATACTTACTATTTATAGATGAAAAGAAAAAAGAAATAACAAATATTTCATACGTACACACAGCAGAAAAAACATTAAACAAAAGAAAAGTCTAACATATATAATATGATGGATATCCTGAGCCATTTGCCTCTTTGAGAGAGTTTTGGCGATAAAGGGATCAGTTACTGTTGCCAATGATAGATACCTTAATTTCAATCAAAATAGATTATGATGGATAAGTGGACAAATAAATGCATTATAAATGTTTTTCCTTATGTGGGGTTTTTTTGTCCAGCACGGGATAAAATATGGAAACATTACACGCTAGCATTAGACCACATTAAATAAATGTCGTTAACTGCAATATTAATGAATGTGACCATAGACATGAAGATTTGATTTTGATGGGATTATTAGTATAAAGTTTCTGATATTATCAATCAATATGTTTTATTTACACAGTAATTATACAATAAATTATATATAAATATAACAATACATGATTTTGTTAATTTAAAAAGATTTACATTAAGAGTACATTATAATTGAACTCATATTCTAAATGGTACATGCACTCATCGTGGTTGTAGTTTTTTGGGTACATTTTCCGATTGTAATGTAAACATCTAAATCAATCCCTAATAATATCACACATAGATAGATTGGTCATACTGTCAGAAAGAAATTAGTCTTGGGAATCATAAAAATTGTAAAATATAGATACCTCAAGTTCTTGGTCACCTGCTGCAACCGATCAACTTAATTACCAATGTAAAACCATCACCTCCACCCTATAAATCCACTCTTTGATCTTCACGCACGATCGCACCATATCTCCATCTCCTTTCCTAACTCCTTCTCCCACCTCAGTTTTAATTGTAAGTATATTCATAAAAAGTATCTTGATGTAAGAAACCAAACAAATGGAGGAAAATCAAACAATCAACATTCAATGATGATTTAGGGAAAAAAACTTAAAAAACAAATTTTAAAGCAACAAACTCACAAGAATAATAGAGTTTTTTAGGCGTTACAACATATGGGGGCAGGGGAAGTGGCAATAGAGGTAAGGAAGGAGATGGAGATAGGGTAGAATTGGAAATGAAAGATCTAGTAGTTGAATGAGATGGAAGTAAAGGCGAGGTGGAGGATAGTTTATCAGTTGCAGATGACTAGAGATTTGAGGTGTCTCCATATTTTGCAATTGTCAAAAACCTCGAGACCAATTCCTCCATAAATAAAATTGTTAGGATTGATTTAGGGGTTTATTGTTTTAGTTTCAATATATAATGATTTCTCATGATTATTGCAAGTGCTAACATACATAACCTCATAGACCAATGCTGGATTATCTTCAAATCTTAGTGACAAAAAGGATTGGCCGTGAGTGTCTCTGCTTGTCCCCGTTCCCTGGTTTTGCCCAGTCCATTTCCATTTCCTTCTTTCACATAGGTCTATCTCAGTTTGATTGTGACAAGCTTAAAGCTCAGTGAGTTTAGTTTAAGGAGGAGTGCATGTTAAGAATAAATGATATCTTATATTTATTTAATATGATTTAGGTCGATATTAATTTGATTTTGTCATGACTTGGTATTGCTTTATTGTATTTATTATTTTATAGTAGGTGCTGCTTCTTTATGATTGATGCAATCAGAAATATACAGATTACTCAATCTCATTCTTAGTTCTTTTTTCATTCATGGATCTTAACTCTCCTGATGTACCTTTTGCTACTCTTTCTGAAAGTCTAGGAGTTATTAATTATCCAAAAAAAATAGACATGTTTGACCATGTTTATGCCATTTTTTACAGTTAGAACACATCTCATTTGAATCTTAATTGGAGAAGAGATGTTTAAAGTTCTATACAACATTTTAATTTTCGTTGTGATAAAAGTGTCGTTACGCAATTGCTTTGGATGACATAAATTTCTATTCCCATCTATTAAAAGACCACTTCTTCACTTTACAATATATAGGATAAGATTATCAAAGCATACGCATGGAGAACATTCATTAGATAGGGACCGTGAAAGGGATGGTGACGCAATATACCGGTCTTTAATTAGCGCATGCAAAATAACAGTGTCTGTGTGGTTGAGCAACTAGCTTAATCTATGTACATGGATTACAGTTTTAGCCTAACTGGGGCCTTCTCTTTTGGGAAGGAAGGGGATAGGTGATAGTTGCGTTAAGAACTCAGAAGGCAACGCGTACACTGTTTCTATAAAGAAGTGGATGAGATGAGGCGAATTGAAGGGGCTCTTAAATGTAAGTGCATATCTAAAGGTACGTGGGATGGGAAATATGAAGCACAAATCGTTTTCATGTAAAGCACTAGCATTTAAGACACGTAGCATCAACAAGGATAATGCATGCATGCAATAATTGAAATAAATATGTATTTTCGTGTATACACACACATTCAAATATCAAGAAGTGCCTTATTAAGAAGTTTCGTGTTGAGAGGGGATACCCAGTAGTGTCATTTGAGTTGCAAAACGCCAACAATAGTTTGTGCTGGACTTTGATCGTGTTGATGAATAAGTCATGCCATAACACCGGGCCGGACGCCACATCTTGATCAAAAACCTTAAGGCAATGAGTCATGGCTCCTCCCACATTATATACTCCTCACTTAGTCCATTCTTAAGCAATGTGGGACTTTACCTCTCACACTTAACCTCAACAAGTCATGGGATCGGGGGATAAAAAGGAATTTAAGCGAATATACGAAGTTGCTTAAAAGAGTAAAGTTATTGTATCGCATGTAGGACTTATGGTGCTAAACATATCTAAACCTTTTCCATTCATATCTATAGCTAGGTTCAATTTCTTTCATTATATTTCATCTTAATCAACGTGAACTCCATAACTGTATCATTAAGCTTTGAATTGTAGAGAGAAATGGTTCATGACATAATCTATATGAGAGCTTCCATGATTTAGGGTTCAAACTCTTGTTCTAATAAAATTATTTATGCTTCAAATCCAAAAAGCATTTACGTGAGAAGACATATTGGAATATACAATCATTCATGTCTCTCCATCCATTAATCACATTATAATAATTGACGTAATTTCAATCATCTCCGTAATAAAGGACCCAATAGTCCGTTGAGTGAACAAATTAATTGGAGCACTATTGATCGCTACGCTAACAATGTTGTCCTATCATTAACAAGAAAAAGGTTAAAAAAAATGGAGCTAAAGAAAAGCAGCCACCCAATTATCCAAAGTGACGTACAATGGATTCCACAATTTCCATTTAATACTCATGCAGTGTTAGCCATTTGCAAAAAGAAAAGCTCACACAGGCAGCAGTAGTAATAAGATGAATTGCCTTTCGTTGTTAGAGAGCAGTGGAATTAGAGTGGTACAAATGGCCACGACATGGTTGTGCATAGCGATATTGATACTTTTAGAGAGGAAAAAGGTCGAAACTAATTCAGGCTTATAATTTGTTACCAAAATCAACCCTTGCTTAAGACACGCATAGGGGCACAAATCCCCTTTCTTTTCGTGGACCTAAAGGAAACTTATATTCTGGAATTTGATTGTCTTCAACTTAGCAGAAAAAAAGTAGCACCACCCAACCCACAAACCAACAATAATAATAACCACATCATTAGCATTCAGCAGCGTCGTGTTTCCACGTCCCACTATCGAGATCATTCTACCCATAGGTGATAAAAATATGTTGGAAGATATGAGTTGTCGCTTCACGTTTTAAGAAATTCATTAGCTCCTCTGGCATATTCCCCTACGACTATATTTGTTGAGTCATGTGAATTAGTAATCGTGATTGCCGCTTGATACGCAGTGGGGACTCCATTATGAGTATTAAAGTATTTGGTTTGGAAGGTATTGATATAGTACTGACATTGTTCAACTACTTGTAAGTTTTTTTTTTTTTTACCAGATAATCTGAAACTGCTTAACTCTCATTACAAGAAAAATAGACATTTTCAATTGTTCTCGATAATTAAAGCATCAATAAAAAAGTTATTAATAAAAATAATTTTGACATAAAGTGATCATTAAAAATTCTTATAAATTTTTATCGACAATTAGTATATGTCGAAAATATCCAAAAGATATATTTTCAATATGTACTAATTATCGATAAAAGTTTATAAGTATTTTCTACGGTCATTTTATATCGAATTTACTTTTTTGGACAATATTTTTATTGACACTTTAATTATCGAAAACTGTTAAAAATGCCTATTTTCTTGTAGTGCCTCTGAGAAGCAGCAGAGTAATTTTGAGAGAAGAAAAAAGGACTAATTTTGATATATTTATGGTATGTTTGGTTGTGAGTAAAAATGAAAGTAAATTTTTCATTTATTGAGCTTTATGTGTAATTTTACACATAAAACTCAATAAAAAAATGCATCCACATTTTTATTTCTTAACCAAACATACTCTTACTCTGTAAAATATAATTTTATATTATTATCAAATCAAAATCTTTTATCTATATGATTTTTCATGTAGTAAGTAACAAATTCAACTATTATGACTAATGTAAAAATATATAATTGAATGTCTGTATAAAAAAAAAATAACATTGTATGTATATAAAAATTAAATCTTTTTACAAAGATATTTTTAAAACGTCTATTCAACATTAGTTAAAAACAGGTTTTAACTTTCCGTTCAATCATATTTAAGGAACATTTCAAACTATTGACCTCTTAGAAAATGTCCCAGAAAATAGTATTCGTGAAGGAGAGATTGGTCATGTATTTTTAGCAATTTACTAATAATTAAAACTAGAAACCCAATTAAAAGAGAAGATATATTGACACGTAAAAATTAAATTTTAATGTCACGGAAAAGCAATTAATTAACGTTTTAATAAAAAAAAATATTTTTGTCATGCACACATTTAGTAAGGATTTGAACCCGAACCCCTTCGTATAGAGTCAGTCAAGATAAGGGTTCTTACCACTGCAATACATGCCTTGACCACTTTTAATAGGTTTTACAAAAGTAACATTACAATAAACAAGGTAAAAATTGACACTTCTCTTCTTCTTTTTTCGGTTTTTCCTATAGTACTCATAAGATATCAATATCCCTTGTGTCTTCAAAAATTGATAATTTTTAAAACTCGTCACAATTCCCTTTTCTACGGAATTTTTTTTTCAAACCGCCATAATTTATGTACTATTTATTTTTACGCAAACTATACTGTATTGGATGACTATTAATGTAGGCCAGATAGACTGCCAGTGGCCCGTAATGGGAGAACTTACTAGATATAATACTACACCTAGATTTTTTTACCCAAAAAAAGAAACACTAAGTTTTAAGCTTATAATTTGCATTAAATTACTTAAATATTATTATTTTTAATTACACTTGTTCCCGTATCTTATATAATTTTATTAAATGACAACAAAGAATAATAATAATCTTCATAAAGTTATACTCTCTTAATTTGTACGACATTGCTTATAAAAAAAAATAAGAAATAATGCACAATAGGAAAAATGAAGAAAAATAATTTATATGTATTCACAATATAAAAATAAATCTATAATGTCATCAGTAAAATATTTAAAAGAAAATAATAATAATTCCGAGAGGAGAAAGACTGACAGATTGCAGAAGCTAAGGATGGAACAAGGATCCCTTTGCACGAGGCTCTTCCTCTTTTTGGTTCCTCTCTTTCTTTCATTTTTTTTTTCCTCGTAATGCCACTATCCATTGACTCTCCCTTCTAGTATTAGTCCATGTGTGTTTTTGGTCAACTGTCTTAGTCCATTTCATCAAATGGGATAATGATTCTTCTTTTGAGACGACGAACTGGGGCAATGAATAAAATTCCAACACGCGATGTACCTTTTTTTGAGTCAGAAACACGTGAAATTGAAATTGAATTCTGATGATAGCCCATTGATTATTTGGCTACAGTAATCATGAAGTAAACTCAGCCCATCAATCTGTACATTTAAAAGGGATTGGTGATCTGAGGATCAGGCCCATCCAATTCCTAGAAGGGGTTTAGCCGTTTAGGTTTTACGGCTAAAAGCCCAGTAACTCTATGCTACTTCATATCACCAATGGGTCCAGATGAAGCAAAAGGCGGATCTGAACTAGAACACTCAATCTGACCAGAACAAAAACTGGGACAGCCGTGACCAACAAAAGAAAAATCTAGAGCAGCGATCGAAAAAAAGAAAAGATCAAAACTAGTACATTTTAGACTTATATCGCATTCCAGCTGTGAACCGTGAATTAGGCTTTTCCTTGGATCCTTATGATAGTAAAATGGTTACTTTCTGTACAATTTTTGTTTCCAGCTTAAAAGTCAATCCAATTGATGGAGAAGACACCATTGTCCTGGGTAAAGCGGGTTATGGAGCCTGCGAGATGAAACCTGCATTGCCTCAACCTTTTACTTGGTTACCCCGCTAAAATTTACCATTAAGCAAAGCTGGTTCCCTGTCTTCAATTATTTCTTCTTGGAATTTTTGTCTGTTCTTAATTTGTCCAATGGTTGTACACTACTTACTCGTATTCCGGAAGTTTTTATTTTTATTTTTATGTGTCCAAATGGCTAGATTTTACTACATGAAAAGGTTACGTCCAGTAACAATGCCTGCTTATCCACAATTAGCACAATAAGGCCGTTGCCACTGTAGTTTTTTTTTTTTTTTTTTAACAATTCTTGGTGTCAGGCTCAGCGTAAAGATAAGCTAGCATTAAGGCTTGACAATGGGATCTGATGCGAGCTGTCATGACTCATAAATAAATTAAAAATTATTTAATATTAAGTTACATAAAAAATATAGTAAGAGGCATAATTTATGTTGTTTCACAAAGAAATGTTATTAGTTAATCTAAAAACTTGGTGTTTTGTTGAGAAATTGTATAAATTAAATTAAATGAAGAAATTCAATAAATAAAAACTACATGCACAAAGAACCCCGCGAATATAAAATTAT
The DNA here is from genome assembly GCA_031216105.1 of Dalbergia cultrata. Lineage (NCBI taxonomy): Eukaryota > Viridiplantae > Streptophyta > Magnoliopsida > Fabales > Fabaceae > Dalbergia > Dalbergia cultrata. The sequence goes on along the minus strand of CM062353.1, from coordinate 17,695,568 downwards.
GTTATCACCGAGTTAAAAGGATAATTCATAGAGGCAATTGTTTTCATTAATCATTCAATCACACATCAATGATGCAATTCTAGTTGGTAGTTATTGAAGGGGTTGTCCTTGCCTCCACAAGTTAGAACTAAAATAGTAAAATGAAATTCAAATGCTGAATGTACCAAAACTGTAGTTAAGATGTAACTTGGGTTCTCAATCAAAGTGGTTGTCACCTAGTTGGAAAATGGGGGGGGGGGGCTTTGAGAACTAAAATTGAGACAATTAAAAATAACTGGAAAAAATAAATTATTAAAAGTACTAGTACAAGGTAGACCAAAGATTGAAATCAATTACCATAGACCAAGTATTAAACATATTAGTAGCCATTAGTAATCACTTACTGTCAATTATACTAGTAATCAATCGACCTCTAGAATTTGACCAATGTAAATAACTAGCAAATGGGATCCCAATTTATTAAAAATTATATTGATTTAATGTATCAATTGCTATAGCCTAACTGTCAATCAAAAAGTTATTTCTAATGTTCTCCCTCAAACATAAACCAATTAATCAATCAATTTATGCCCAAAAGATTTCCCTAAATGATAATAATCAATTTAGTTATTTTAATAAGAATTGTAACAATAGCAACAATAATTATAAGAATAGAAACTGAAAAATATTGATAAAACTAATGCATTCAATAGAAAAAAGGTATCAAAATACCATCCCAATCCATACGAAAATCTTTACACTAGTGAGAAAATCTACTCCTCCATTTCTGAAAGATTACAACAATGAAATAAAAAGTGTACCTGAAGATAATAACAATAATTATGGTGAAAATCTCAAAGAACAAATTCAATTTAGCAAAACAAACTCTAGAGAGAAGAGTAGAGAAGAAGTAGAGAGATATAGAAAAATAAACACCGAGAGAATCCTAGTTGCAAAACTTCAAACTCTAAAATTAGGGTAAAACTCAGTATAATTTCCTTAAATACTGCCATGTAAAATAGTCAATTAAAAGTAGTTCAATTTTTCAAGAATGAATTTGTTTGATCAAGTAGTCATGATTTCCATTATTTTTAAATTGTTCTGTTGGCCAAATCGTACGTAGAAAAAGTAAAAACAGAAAGGATTTGACAATTTTTTTCATAAACAATACAAGCAAGATGTGCACATTTGACGTGCAATGCCTATGCAGTCGCACGTTGCTCCGTGTTTATTTAGGCTAAATCAGTAAGTAGCATATTCAAATATAATTTTGAAGCAACAATGACTTAGACAATTAAAAATTAAATTTGGTAAGAGTCGTGCATCTCAAAAGTAGGCAAATTATTGCCAACTGCTCTCTTAACAGTTCTTCCTTCCTTGCCAACGTCGTGAAGAAACCATACTTTGAAGAACCAATGAACAACATTATTGTATTACAGTATAGACTAGTAGCAGGGATTAGATGCATTATTAGTTCATTACTTGAGTTTTGTAAATGGATTCACCCCAATTCCAATTACATTGAAAACAATACACCCAATGACAATTGTTTGTTTACACGATGATACAATCAATCATTGAATATAATCTTTCTTTTTTTTTCTTTCACTCTACTGCATCCTGAATTACAATACCGATAAGCACGTATGTAGACACCACTAATTCACGACTAACACCATATTACTAGGTGCAACATTAGTCTGTCCCCTAATACAACTTATAATTTTATATACCTACACATAAATTCGCGTCCGTCACTACCATAAGGACATGCATAATACATTACTAATTTGTTTCTACACAATTCACCTTGTGTCTTCTTTCCCTCACTCTCACCGGCAATCCGCCTTTCATCCTCAAAGTCAAAGCCAAAACATGCTTAGGACACGTGTCCTTATCCACAGCGTCGATCTCAAACCTCTCCATAACCGAAGCCGCAATGGACTTCATCTGAATATAAGCCATATCCTTCCCGAGACACATCCTCGGACCCGCATGGAAAACCGGAAACCGAAACGGGCTCTGCGTTCGGTACACACCTTCCTCATCCAACCACCTCTCGGGCTTAAATTCGGTACAATCCTTTCCCCAAACACTCTCCATCCTCCCCATCGCGTAAGTGTGGTACGAAAAAAACCAATCCTTCTTAATCCCCGTCCCGTCCGGCAAAACGTCGTCGTTTAGGCACGCCTTCGTGTCAATCGGCACGGGAGGGTACAGCCTCATGGCCTCCGAAATCGCGGCGTGCAAGTAATTCATCTCCTTCAGCTCCTCGTACCCAAACGCGCCTTCCCCGACGCAAACGCGCTTCGCCCCCGTCGACGCGATTTCTCTAACGATTTTCTCCTTGATATCCGGCCTCGAAGAGAGGATCCAGAAGAACCAGCTGAGCGCGGACGATGTCGTATCGCGCCCCGCGAGGATGAAGCTTATTACAATGTGGCGCAGGAACTCCGGGGAATTATCCTCTGCGGCGATGAACCGCGACAAAAGGTCCACGTCATTGTTCGCGTCTCCCCTGGCTTCCATCCTGGACCGTATGATCTCATCAGCGAACGCGTGTACGGTGGAGATCGATTCTCGAAGCCTCTTCTCATTTCCAACGTTGAGGAACCTCTTGAACCGCCAAACCCAGGGGAAGACGCACATGAACCTCCCAGAGCTTAGCGTGGCGGCGTCCTCGAACGCGCGCATGAACCCTGCGCCGGCGCCGGCGGCGCCGCCACCTCCAAGGCACGCAGGATCGACGTTGAACGCTAGCTTGCACACGTTGTCGAAGGCGAATCTCTCGAGAACGTCCTGCAAGTCGATTACGCCTTGTGTTTGTGATGCTGTCTGAAGCAATGGGATGAGCCTGGTTTGGGTCTCGACGGTGACGTTTTGGATGACGAAGTTTCGGAGGGATTTGGTGTTGAACTCGTGGCTGGCGGTTTTGCGCTGGAGCCTCCAGAGGGTACCGTCGGAGTTGAAGATTCCTTGGCCGAGGAAGTCTTGGAGGAGGGAGATGAAACGTTGGCCCTTGGGGTAGTTTGGGAAGTTGGACTTGAGCATGTGCTCCACGTTGTCCGGGTGGGCGGTTATGACGCCGTGGACACTGCCTGGGCGGTTGAAGATGGCGGTGTGGGTTGGGCAGTCGCGGAGGATGGCGGTGGTCCAGTCGAGGAAGCGGTGGCGGTTGAGGAGGAAGTCGGGGAGGGAGCCAACGAGACGGTAGGTTTTGAAGCCCGTGGTGGTGGTGGGTTTTTTGGGGGTGTGCAGTTGGAAGTAGAAAAAGAGGGTGAAGAGAGTAAGGAAGAGCAGAAGGGATTCGGGGGAGAAGAGCTCCATCTCCATTCAGGGCTCACTGTGAAGCGAAGTGATAAGGAGTGGGGTGTGTGTCGTGCATGGGGTTTGGTGGAGGTTAGTGACGATAACTATATAAGTGGACAAATGCATGCCCTGTCAATAAGCTACACTTCAAGGAGATGGATACAAACAAGCTAGCTTAATTAGGGGCACACATCAGTGTTATAATAATATTATTATGTATATAATTAAATTATATAATAAATATATATCACACACTTTATTACTATTAGAAATGATATATGGTTTTCACTCATCTCATTCATTTATCAAATCCAAATATAATAAGGTATGTGGTGTATATTTATTATGAAATTTAATTGTACACCAAATATCACTCTTTAAGTATCATAACTTAAATATAGATAGAGTGAGTTTTATTTAAAAACTAATATTTAAATGATATCTCATGGCTTTTTTTTTTTTTTTTTTTTTTTAAGTACAAATTAAATAACACTATTCTAGGAGATTTCAAAATTTGTCATACCTATGATTAAAGGGAATGCTAATCTTCACTCGATCCCTCTAGTGAAAATGGGGCACCTATACCTTTTTTTCTCAAAAAAATTCATGACCGTTATGAAACTTTGATTAATTACAAACTAGTTTATTATTCGTGTGAGATATGGGATAATAATAGTAAAAGGTATATATTAAATATTAAATTTATTTACATGTTTTTAAAAGATTATACTCTCCATATTCATGCAATAAATTTTTTTTTTGTCTTCCTTTAAATGAATATATTAATTTATATAAAACATAATACAAAATAAATAATTAGAAAAAAAAGGAGTACAACAGTAAATAAATAATTTGTCTAATATCATTCATATGGTATAAATATTATGAACGAAAAAAAATCATAACTAATAATCAATTTTATGATGATAATAAGTTGTAATGTCATAACATCATCCTTTCATGCTCTATAAAATAGAAACATATTTAGATATTAGTTAATCATACATCTGATATTATTTTAATACATATAAGATGTAGATAATAACATATTAACTAAATCAGAGTTAAATATATTTGAGAAATAATTGTGCTTTGATATAAGGTGACTAGTCCCATGGAGTCATTGGTCAATGCCTATGGTACAGTTGCCTTCCACTATCTACCTTCTCTGTGCCTCTACCTCCTCCATTTCTTCTTCCCCAAACCCTTCCGCCTTCCTTTCCCCATCACAGTCACCATCCCTCTCTCCTCCGCCTACCACCATCAGTAGCCCACCATCGCCCTCACCTCTTCTCTGCCCTTCCTTCCACTCCACGTTGCAATCCCTCAACCCCTCTTTTGGCCAGCAACCACCGCAAGATTGCTTAGCCATACACAAGATCCACTAGGCAGTAACAACTCATCCCTCTCATCAAGTGCAAGCTCCGCCTAGCCCACAACAATTACTGCCTCTGCTGTCGATTGGTATGTTAGCCTTCACCACCGTGAAGCTGTAAGCTTTATGCGTGTACGCCGTGCCTATCCGTGGTTCAGCTGGTCTCCTCTGCTTCCTTTGTGGTTGAGACCATCACGAACCCAACCTCTACTGTACAATCATAGCCACCGAACCACCACATCTGGTTCACATCATTTGAATTTGGTTTGATTTTTTGTTATTTGTTTTTCCTTCTTTACCTTTCTGCCTTCTTAATAACAAATCAATAAATAAATGAGTAAGAAAATTGCTACACTATCTAAGTTTGCTACTGAGTTGGATCTTGATCATCACTCCCTATTTTTGCTCATGCATTTGTTCTTGATTTGTTTATGGATCTAGTAGTTAGTTTGGAGCTTATGGCGGTGGAGTTATTTTGTCATTTAGTTTTCAGAATTTTTTGTGATTGAGATACTTGCTAATGGTGGAGTTATTTTGTCATTGCCGTAGTTACTACTTTACTGTGTTGGAGGAAAAAGGTTGGAGGATTTTGAAAATAGTTATGGAAATTCTTAGGTTTTTTTCATTGGGAGTGAAGGGAGGACAGAGGAGGGGGTGGTGATGGTGGTGGTGGAGAATGTGAGAGGAATAGGGATTGGGCGGAGGGGTTGCAGCCAGGGATGGTGACATTTAGTAACATAATTTTTGGCATTTAACCACATTTATAGAATGTAGTTAAATTCGACTGCATCAATTGCATTAACCAACAACTGCGTGTGAGAATCCATGCACCTTGATATAATTGTTCCATTCACTACCACATTATGGACAAAAAATAGATACCTTGGTTAGATAACACATAAGCTACTCTCATTTGTCTCTAAAACTCAATTTTAATGTGTGTGTGTGTATATATTGAATCAATTGTACTTAATTTTCTTTATTACTGTAATTATTGTAATTATGGGACTAACCTGAGTGAAATAATTTATTTTAAATCATAATATAATTTTTAACAATGAATATATCTAATTTATTTTTTCAAAATACTATTTTAAATAATAATTTCAAAACAAATATCTAATTTTAAAAAAATTAGTATACCTGATTTAACATAAAATCACAAATCATAATCGATTATCAGACTAGAATAAATTATAATCAATTATATTTATTATTATAATTAGTATATTCCCTACATAAATAAGTTAAGTGACAATTACAAATGAAATAAAAGATAATATCAAAATTAATTATAATCAATTATATTTATTATCATAATTACTGTAATTGACATTGCATATAAATATGATGTTGACAAAAATTCATATAAAAATAAATAACATGAATAAAGAATAGTAACAAAAAAAATTTCATTTTCAATAAATTATAATTAACTATACTTATTATAGAATAATACGTTACCTTTTGGTGCAATGAGACATCAACTTACTAATATAAATAAATATAGTTAATTTGAAAATTAACATGCTATACTCTCTGAAAAAGATTAAAAAAAATTATGAATAATGACTAGTAATATAATATACTAAATTATATTTTATTATACTCATTATAAATGATACATTTTTTGAAAACAAATGGCTAAATTTTTTTTGATATTACCAGATTTTGTTTATGATTCTCCTCCCTTTCCCCGTTATCCTCCACGTGTTCGTAAGTCCACTCAATTACCAGATTTTGTTTACTCCATTTATTCCACTTCCCTTGTTTCTTTTCTAATTTCCATTCACAATTTGTTTCATCCCTCTTCCTATAAAGAGGTTATTCTTGATCCTCTTCGGCAGCAAGCCATGGTTGGGGAACTTTCTGCCTTATACAAAAACAGATACTTGGGACCTGGTACTTCTTCCACCAGGAAAACATGCTATTGGGTCTCGGTGGGTATACAAGATTGAAACAAAGTCTGATGGGTCAGTTGAGTGTTATAAAGCCAGTTTTGTTGTTAAAGGATTCACACAACAATATGGTATGGATTATAAAGAAACTTTTGCTGCAATTGCCAACATGACTACCATTCGTACTCTTATTGCAGTTGCATATACTCATCAATGGGATATTTTTCAGATGGAGGTAAAAAATGCGTTCTTAAATGGTGATCTTCAAGAGGAGGTTTACATGGTCCCTCCATCAGGTGTTTCTCATAATTCGAGGGAAGTGTGCAAGTTAAAGAAGTCTCTCTATGGTCTCAAACAAGCTCCATGGGCTTGGTTTGAGAAGTTTTCCAATGTGATTGCATCTCTTGGCTTCCATTCTAATAATCATGATTCTGCTTTGTTTTTAAAGATCACCTCTCATGATTGTATTATACTCTCTTTATATGTTGATGACACGATTATCACAGGGGATGATGTTGATGGGATTGCAGAGTTAAAATTACAGTTAACACAATAGTTTGAGATGAATGATTTAGGTCCTTTCCACTATTTCTTGAGGATTGTAGTTGCTTATTCTCCTAGAGGTTATCTTCTTTCTCAATCTAAGTATATTGCCAACATTCTTGAGCAAGCTCGTCTCTCTGATACTTGAGCAGTTGACACCCCTCTTGAGCTTAATGCAAAATATGTCTCCTCTAATGGTGTTCCTTTATCTGATCCCACTCTATATCGTACGTTCGTTGGTAACTTGGTGTATCTCACCATTACTAGACCTGATATTGCTTATGTTGTGCATGTTGTCAATCAGTATTTTGTCTCTCCTACTACAGTGCATTGGGCAATTGTTCTTCATATTCTTCGATATCTTTGAGGCACTTAATTTCAAAATCTTCTCTTTCCCTCATCCTTTTCCTTAGAGCTGCGCGCTTACTCTGATGCTGATTGGGCTGGTGACCCTATTGATCGCAAGTCTACCACATGGTTTTGCATTTTCCTAGGAGACTTTTTTATCGCTTGGAAAAGCAAGAAGCAAGACATTATCTCCCATTCTTCTACAGAAGTTGAGTATCGTGCATGGCTTCTACCACTGCCGAGATAGTTTGGTTACGTTGGCTACTTTCTGATATGGGTGTTTCTCTCTCTGGACCCACTGCTATGTACTATGATAACAAGAGTGTCATTCAAATCGCCTACAACTTGGTCTTTCATGAGCGCACAAATCATATTGAGATTGATTTTCATCTCACACGCCATCATCTTCAACATGGCGTCATTACTTTGCCTTTTGTTTCTTCCTCTATGCAGATTGCGGACTTGTTCACAAAATCGCATTCTATTAAACGTTTTCGTTTTCTAACTGACAAACTCTCAATGCTTCCTGTTAATGCATCGTGAGTTTGAGGGGAGATGTTAGATAATATTAGATATATTAGTTAGAGGTAGCTTTGTCATTTTGTTATTGGGTATATATTTCATTTTGTGCTTTGTATTATGTAGACCTTTTTTTCCATTGTAACTCTAATGAAACCCTAGCCCCTTTCTTTTTCTTCTCCATGGTTCTTCCTCTTTTCTTGCATGCTTCATGTCTATGTTAACAAAAAAAATTATCCATATTTTTACCTCTTAACCAAACATACCCTTGCTGAGTAAAAAACACTTTTATATTATCATTAAATTAAAATCTTTTATCTACATGACTTTTCATATAATAATTAGGAAATTCAACTATTATGACTAATGTGAAAATATGTAATTAAGTGTCAATATAAAAAACTTTTTATACTGTCTGCACATAAAAGATTAAATCTTTTTACAAAGAATTTTTGAAAATGTCTATTCAATATTAGTTAAAAATACATTTTAACTTTTCGTCCAATCATATTTAATGTAGCATTTATTTACTGTCTCAAAGATAGAAAGAGGAAAATATTGGAGACACAAACTTGTTTGATGGTGGAGACAAGAACAGGGGATTGAAAAAGTTCCTGTTCCCGAGGTTAAAAAAACACAAGATTTTTGTACCTCCAAAATGTAGGGACAGTGGAGACAGGATATAGAGACAGAAATTTAATATTTTTTCTTTCAATAATACCCCTATACATATTTATTATTTATGTATCTGTCTCTATTGTCTCTAGTGTCTCTGTATTTCTGTCTTGAAAACAGTAAACAAACGCTATCTAAGGACATTTCAATGATTTTATAACACCGTCCTCTTAAAAAATGCCCCTGAAAATAGTATTCATGAGAGACTGGTCATGTATTTTTAGCAATTCACTAATTAAAACTAGAAACTTTCTGTGTCATTTAATTTTCAATTGAAAGAGAAGATATATTGAAATGTGAAAATTAAATTTTAATATTACGAAAATGCAATTAATTAATGTTTTAGCGCCTCTTACAATATAGTCACTCAAGATAAGGGTTTTTACCACTGCACTAACTGCCTTGACCACTTTTAATAGGTTTTACAAAATTAAATTATAAAAAGCAAGGTAAAAGTTGACACTTCTTTTTTTTTCGGTTTTTCCAAATTGATAATTTTTAAAACTCGTCATAATTCCCTTTTTTACAGAAGTTTTTGTTTTTTTTAAGCCATCATAATTTATGTGCTATTTATATTTACGCATACTATACTATATTGGACAACTATTAATGCAGGCTAGATCGAGTCCTAATGTTACACCTAGAATTTTTTTCACCCAAAAAAAAAAAGAATCGCTAAGTTTTAAGCTTATAATTTTGATTAAATTATTTAAATATTATTATTTTTAATTACACTTGTTCCCGTATCTTATATAATTTTATTAAATCACAACAAAAAAAATAGTAATCCTCATAAAGTTATACTCTCTTAATTTGTATGACATTAAGGCGCAATAGAAAAAATGAAGAAAAATAATTTATATGTATTCACAATATAAAATAAGTCTATATTGTCATCAATCAAAATTTTTTAAAAAATAATAATAATTGATGGTATCCAGAGAAGAGAGAGCAAATAATTGAAAGAATGTAAATGTGGAAATTTTACTAATGATCAAGTTGGTTGAGTAATACATGATGATAGGGCCTTATATAGGCAATGGGTGAAACTAACTAGCAACAAATCTAACTAACTAATCTAACTAACATGTAGCAATTACATCCTCTAACACACCCCCCCTCCCCCGCAAGCTGGAAGATACATAATTTTTGTATCTCCAGCTTGGGATGAAAGTGTAATACAACTGAAATGAAAAAATACAGCGTAATAAGAAAATACAAAGTAATCATATGAACCATGTAGAATGAACGCAATGGTGGTGGTGCCTAGTTCTTCTTCGACATCTCCATGGCACTCATCGCAAGAGAAATGACAAATCGTCAACAATCCCAACCCGGGAATATCATCAACAAATGCTTAACCACTCAAGCAGAAGCAAAACACTTTCTAGCTTAACCACTTGGCAGAAGCAATTACAAACTAGAGGTTATATTCAATAAGACTCTCAATGAAAGGTTATAGTCAATAAGACTATGGATGAAAGGTTAACGTCATAAGACGAGCCATAAGGCTGAATCAACGCGCTTAACCACCTCTTAAAAGGCAGAAGCTAATGCCAAAACGCTTAACCATCAAGAAAACCATCAAGACAGAAGCAAGACAAAGCCAATATGAGGCTAATGAACAGAATTTATCAATGCTTAACCACCAATATAGGCAAACGCTACAGATGAAAGCCTATTCAAGGCCAAAACATGCCAAATTAAGGCTGAACTATTATCAAATCATGAATCTGAACCACATGCACAGGCATTAGATATCAAGAAAGGAGCTAAAACAAACTGAATCTGAGAAATAACCTCAATGATCCAACAAGAACTGAAAACTGAACAACAGCTTAAAGCCATAGGGCTACAAGATGAACAAAATATGAAACAACCGAAATACTGAAGGAACATCCATATCTTGAATCCAAGAACAGAGTAACATCTTCATGAATAGATCCAACAATACCAACAAACTTCAAATCTGAATCAATGAATCTCCAAAAAAAAAATATCTTCAATCATTGGGACAAATGATAGAACATGTGTGTGTCTTTAACAAACACCAAAGCATATCAAACAAAACCAAAATATGATGCAATAGACCTTCAATCTTGAACAGGGAGTTCAACAAATGCCAAAAACTCGAACTTGGAGCCAAAAACTCGAACCTGGACTGAAGAAAAGATGAAACACAACAGAGAAGAACGAACCACCATCGCACAGTGCTGGAGTGATGAGCACCGTCGCATCGAATCGGACCAACAACTGCGCCGACGACCAACAATAAGTGGAGCATCGAACTAGCCGCACTAGAAACATCAGAAACCAAAGATGAAGTTGAAGACAAGATCCGATGCCGAAAGCAGAGCAGCGAAGACGGAAGCACCAAATTGTAACCAAATCCGCAACCACTGCGGCAAGAATTAGAGCGGCCAACATGAAGGCCACCCACAGCAAAAAGCAAAGAACGCAGATCCGATGACAAAGCAATGCGCCAGAGAAGACGCATCGGAGTGAAGGAATACCGCCGATGGGAAGTGAAGAAGATAGCGATGAACCGAAGCAAGATGCACCGGAAACACCATCTTGTCGGAGAACAAAAGTCGAGCTCATATCGGAGATGAGGAACCAAATGAAAACCGAGATCTTGAGAAATGATTGAGAAAAGGAATGGCTTGAAAAGAGAACAAGAAAAGGTGTTTGGGTGAGGGGAAGAGAACTTGAACCACAAACCGAGGCGGAGTTGACCACCGTATTAGAAAAGATGAAGGAGAAGTCTAAGGAGAAGTCTAAGAGGATTTTTTTTTTTTTTGGTTTTAGGGATTTTGGTGAAAATTGGGAATTTTGGAAAGAAACCTATCAGAGATCGTGATTTAGGGATTTTGGTGAAAGAGAGATCTTGTTTTCTTTTGTTGTGGTGTTTGGAAGGTCAGAAAATAAAGGAAAACGAAAGAAAATGGAAGAAAATAGAAATGAGTCCTACGAACTCACGGTTTGGGCAGCGGAAAATCTTTCAAGGTGGATGAAATGGCTCTGATACCATGTTGAAATTCATGGTATCCAGAGAAGAGAGAGAAAATAATTGAAAGAATGTAAATGTGAAAATTTTACTAATGATCAAGTTGGTTGAGTAATACATGATGATAGGGCCTTATATAGGTAATGGGTGAAACTAACTAACAACAAATCTAACTAACTAATCTAACTAACATGTAGCAATTACATCCTCTAACAGACACAGTGCAGAAGCTAAGGATGGAAGAGGGAACCCTTTGCACTAGGCTCCTTCTCTTTTTGGTTCCTCTCTTTCTTTCATTTTGTTTTTTTTCTCGTAATGCCACTATGCCACTATCCCTCCCAGCATTAGTCCATGTGTGTTTTTGGTCAACTGTCTTGTCCATTTCATCAAATGGGATAATGACTCTTCTTTTGAGACGACGAACTGCGGTAATGAATAAAATTCTCACACGCAATATACATTTTTTGGGTCAGAAACACGTGAAATTGAAATTGAGTTATGATAATAGCCCATTTATTATTTGGCTACAGTAGTCATGAAGCAAACTCAGCCCATCAATCTGTACCATAAAAAGGGATTGGCGATCTGAGGATCAGGCCCGTCCAATTCCTAGAAGGGGTTTAGCCGTTTAGGTTTTAAGGCTAAAAGCCCAGTAACTCTATGCTACTTCATATCTCCAATGGGTCCAGATCAAGCAAAAGGCAGATCTGAACTAGAACATTCAATCTTACCAAAACCAGTTGAACAGTCAACAATAAAAAGAAGACAAAAACTAGGACAGTCATGACCAACAAGAGAACAAAAATCTGGAGCAGCGATCGAAAAAAATAAAAGATCAAAACTAGTACATTTTAGACTTACATAGCATTCCAGCTATGAACCGTGAATTAGGCTTTCTCTTGGATCCTTATGATAGTAAAAATGGTTACTTTCTGTATAATTTTTGTTTCGAGCTTAAAAGTCAATCCAATTGATGGAGAAGACACCATTGTCTTGGGTAAAGCGGGTTATGGAACCTGCGAGATGAAGCCTGCATTGCCTCAAGCTTTTACTTGGTTACCCCGCTAAAATTTACCATTAAGCAAAGCTGGTTCCCTGTCTTCAATTATTTCTTCTTGGAATTTGTCTGTTCTTAGTTTGTCCGATGCTTGTACACTACTTACTTGTATTCCAGAAGTTTTTAATTTTTTATGTGTCCAAATGGTTAAATTTTACTACACGAAAAGGTTATGTCTGTGTAAAATCATATATATATATATATGTTCAGAGCTTGAAACATGGCATGTCACGTCCCAAACACACTTTGTCATGCTGAAAGTCTGTAACAATGCCTGCTTATCCACAATTAGCGCAATAAGGCCATTGCCGCTCTAGTTTTTTTCTTTTCTTTTAACAATTGTTGCTGTCAGGCTCAGCGTAAATATAAGCTAGCATTAAGCCCTGACAATAAGATCTGATGCGAGTTATCATGGCCCACAAATAAATTAAAAACTATTTAATGTTAAGTTGCATAGAAAAATAGTAAGAGGCACAATTCATGTAGTTTCACAAAGAAGTGTTATTAGCTAATCTAAAAATTTGGTGTTTTGTTGAGAAATTGCATAAATTAAATTAAATAAAGAAATTCAAGAAATAAAAATTACTTGCACAAAGAAGCTCGTGGATATAAGATTATGTTATCACCGGGTTAAAAAGATAATTTATAGAGGCAATTGTTTTCATTATTGTTTTAATTAATCATTCAATCACATATCAATAATGCAGTTCTACTTGGTAGTCATTGAAGAAAGGTTGTCCTTGTCTCCTCAAATTAGAATTAAAATAGTATAATGAAATTCAAATACTGAATGCACTAAAACTATGGTTAAGATATAACTCGGGTCGTCAATCAAAGCGGTTGTGTCAACTAGTTAGAAATTGGGGGTTTTGAGAATTAAAATTGAGACAATTAAAAATAATTGAAAAAAATAAATAATTAAATGCATTAGTGCAAAGTAGTCCTAGGATTGAAATTAATTATCATAGACTAAGTATTAAACATATTAGTAGTCATTAGTAATCACTTACAGTTAATTATACTAGTGATCAATTGACCTCTAAAATTTGACCAATGCAAATAACTAGCAAATGGGATCCCAATTTATTAGAAAGTATATTGATTTAATGTATGAATTGCTATAGTTTAACTATCAATTAAAAAGTTATTTCTAATGTTCTCCCTTAAACATAAGCCAATTAATCAATCAATTTATACCTAAAGAGTTTCCCTAAATGATAATCGTCAACTTAGTTATTTTAATATGAATTGTAACAATCGCAACAATAATTATAAGAATAGAAACTAAAGAACATTAATACAACTAATGCATTCAATAGAAAAAGGGTCTCAAAATATCATCTTAATAATCCATACGAAAACTCTTACACTAGTAGGAAAATCTACTCCTCCATTTATAGAAGATTACAACAATCAAATAAAGAGTGTACCTAAAAACAATAACAATAATCCTTGTGAAAATCTCTAAAAACAAATTCAATTCACCAAAAGAAACTCTAGAAAGAAGAGTAGAGAAGAAGTAGAGAGATATAGAAAGAGAAATAGAGAGATAATTCTAGCTGCAAAACTTCATACTCTAAAACTCGGGTATAAACCTGTATAATTTCCTCAAATACTGCTGTGTAAAATAGCCAATTAAAAGTAGTTCAATTTTTCAAGAATGAATTTGTTTGATCAAGCAGTCATGATTTTCATTATTTTTAAATTGTTCTGTTGGCCAAATCGTACGTAGAAAAAGTAAAAACAGAAAGGATGTGACAAATTTTTTCATAAACAATACGAGCAAGATGTGCACATTTGACGTGCAATGCCAACGCAGCCGCCCGTTGCTCCGTGTTTATTTAGGCGAAATCAGTAAGTAGCATATTCAAACATAATTTTGAAGCAACAATGACTTAGACAATTAAAAATTAAATTTGGTAAGAGTCGTGCATCTCAAAAGTAGGCAAATTATTGCCAACTGCTCTCTTAACAGTTCTTCCTTCCTTGCCAACGTCGTGAAGAAACCGTACTTTGAAGAACCAATGAACAACATTACTGTATTACAGTTTAGACTAGTAGCAGGGATGAGATGCATTATTAGTTTTTTACTTGAGTTTTGTAAATGGATTCACCCCAATTCCAATTACATTCAAAACAAAATACGCAATGACAATTGTTTATTCACACGATGATACAATCAATCATTGAATATAATCCTTTTTTTTTTTTTTTTTTCCCTTTCACTCTGCTGCATCCTGAATTACAAAACCAATAAGCACGTTATGTGGACATCACTAATTCACGACGAACACCATATTACTAAGTGCAACATTGTAGTCTGTCCCCTAATACAATTTATAGTTTTATATACCTACACATAAATTCACATCCGTCACTAACATAAGGTCATGCATAATGCATTACTAATTTGTTTCTACACAATTCACCTTGTCTCTTCTTTCCCTCACTCTCGCGGGCAACCCTCCTTTCATCCTCAAAGTCAGAGACAAAACATGCTCAGGACACGTGTCCTTATCCACAGCGTCGATCTCAAACCTCTCCATAACCGAAGCCGCAATGGACTTCATCTGAATATAAGCCATATCCTTCCCGAGACACATCCTCGGACCCGCATGGAAAACCGGAAACCGAAACGGGCTCTCCGTTCGGTACTCACCTTCCTCGTCCAACCACCTCTCGGGCTTAAATTCGGTACAATCCTTCCCCCAAACACTCTCCATCCTCCCCATCGCGTAAGTGTGGTACGTAAAAAACCAATCCTTCTTAATCCGCGTCCCGTCCGGCAAAACGTCGTCGTTTAGGCACGCCTTCGTGTCAATCGGCACGGGAGGGTACAGCCTCATCGACTCCGAAATCGCGGCGTGCAAGTAATTCATCTCCTTCAGCTCCTCGTACCCGAACGCGCCTTCCCCGACGCAAACGCTCTTCTCCCGCGTCGACGCGATTTCTCTAACGATTTTCTCCTTGATATCCGGCCTCGAAGAGAGGATCCAGAAGAACCAGCTGAGCGCGGACGACGTCGTATCGCGCCCGGCGAGGATGAAGCTTATCACAATGTCGCGCAGGAACTCCGGGGAGTTATCCTCTGCGGCGATGAACCGCGACAAAAGGTCCACGTCATCTTTCGCGTCTCCCCTGGCTTCCATCCTGGACCGTATGATCTCATCAGCGAACGCGTGTACGGTGGAGATCGATTCTCGAAGCCTCTTCTCATTTCCAACGTTGAGGAACCTCTTGAACCTCCAAACCCAGGGGAACGCGCACATGAACCTCCCAGAGCTTAGCGTGGCGGCGTCCTCGAACGCGCGCATGAACCCGTCGCCGGAGGCGCCGCCGCCTCCACCGCCAAGGCACGCAGGATCGACGTTGAACGCTAGCTTGCACACGTTGTCGAAGGCGAATCTCTCGAGAACGTCCTGCAAGTCGATTACGCTTTGTGTTTGTGATGCTGTTTGAAGCAATGGGATGAGCCTGGTTTGGGTCTCGACGGTGACGTTTTGGATGACGAAGCTCCGGAGGGATTTGGTGTTGAACTCGTGGCTGGCGGTTTTGCGCTGCAGCTTCCAGAGGGCACCGTCGGAGTTGAAGATTCCTTGGCCGAGGAAGTCTTGGAGGAGGGAGATGAAGCGTTGGCCCTTGGGGTAGTTTGGGAAGTTGGACTTGAGCATGTGCTGCACGTTGTCCGGGTGGGCGGTTATGATGCCGTGGACCCTGCCTGGGCGGGTGAAGACGGCGGTGTGGGTTGGGCAGTCGCGGAGGATGGCGGTGGTCCAGTCGAGGAAGCGGTGGCGGTTGAGGAGGAAGTCGGGGAGGCAGCCAACGAGAGGGTACCTTTTGAAGCCTGTGGTGGTGGGATTTTTGTTCGTGTGGTGTTGGAGGTAGAGAAAGAGGGTGAAGAGGGTGAGGAAGAGGAGAAGGGGTTCGGGGGAGAAGAGCTCCATCTCCATTCAGGGCTAACTGTGAAGAGAAGTGATAAGGAGTGGGGTGTTTTGTGTGTATGGGGTTTAGTGGAGGTTGGTGACGACTGACTATATACGGACAAATGCATGCCCTGTCAATAATAACCTACACTATAAGCGAACCAAATCTTTCCTGCTTCTGGTCCTCTCAATCAAATTTTACCGCCTTATAATTTTTTATTCAATCACTATCTTTTAGTTATCCATTATTTAGATATATCGTAAAATTTAATTGGAGAAACATGAACAAAAATATAGAGTAAAGACAGGAGACTTGGATCTGAATACAAGGAGATGGATACAAACTATTAATATTTAAGTGATATCTCATGATTTTTTTTTTTACCAAAAAAATTCTACAAAAAAGTAGAAATTAAATAACACTATTATAGGAGATTTCAAAATTTGTCATACCTATGATTAAAGGAAATGCTAATCTTCACTCCATCCCTCGACCGAAAATGAGCATCATTACCTTTTTTCTCAAAAAAAATTCATGATGTAGTTTATATGAAACTTTGATTATAATTACAAACTAGTTTATTATCCATGCAATGCACGGGATAATAATAGTAAAAAAAAAAGTAAATAATAAATTTATTTATGTGTTTTTAAATGATTATGCTCTACATATTTATACAATAAAAAAGTTTTGTCTACCTTTAAATATAAATGTATTAATTTATATAAAATACAATACAAAATAAATATTTAGAAAAAATGCAGTACAACAGTAAATAAATAATTTGTCCAATATCATTCGTGTGATATACATATTATAAAGAAAAAATAATCATAATTAATAATCAATTTTATGATGATAATAAGTTGTAATATCATAATCTCATCCTTTCATGTTCTATAAAATAGCAACATATTTAGATATTAGTTAATCGTACATCTAAAATTATTTTAATACATATAAGATGTAGATAATAATATATTGACTAAACAGAGTTAAGTATATTTGAGAAATAATTGTGCTTCAATATAATTATCCCATTCATTACCATGTGCTAGATGAAAAATAGATACCTTGGTTGGATTGCACATAAGCTATTCTCATTTGTCCAAAACTCAATTTTAATATAATGATTAGAACTATGATTTGAATCAATTGTACTTAATTTTATTCATTACTGTAATTATTGTAATTGTGAGACTAACTTGAGTGAAATAATTTATTTTAAATCATTTAATTTTTAACAATGAATATAGAGATCACAACATGTTTTTTAAAATATCTAATTTTTTCCAAATATTATTTTAAATATTAATTTTTAAAACAAATATCTAATATGAAAAAAATCAGTATACCTGATTTAATAGAAAATTACGAATCATGATTGATAATCAAACAGGAATAAATTATATATAATCAATTATATTTATTATTATAATTAGTATATTCCCTATATAAATAAGCTAAGTAACAATTACTAATCAAATTAAAGAGAAATACCAAAATAAATTATAATTAATTATATTTATTATCTAATTGTTATAATTGACATTGCGTATGAATATGATGTTGACAAAAATTCATATCAAAATAATTAACCATACTTATTATAGAAATAATACATTATCTTTTGGTGCAATGAGACATCAACTTATTAATATAAGTAAATATAGTTGATTAAAAAATTAACATGCTATACTCTCTAAAAAAATATTTTAAAAAAATGAAAAAATGACTGGTAATATAACATACCGGTAATACAATTGTAAAATAATCTAGAGATTGACTAAGCAATGCTATGATTAATTGATATTTATCTCTTTGTGAGTCTATATAGGTTTGTTTGCTTTTGGCATTTATTATAAATTGTCTCGCACTCAAACATTAACTTTCATTTACATCGTCAACAAAATGTTATCTTGGATTGTGTAAACAATATTGACGAGGTGCAACACAGAGATAAAAGTGAAAAAAGACAACATTCATTGAATGGTTGGATACAAGTAATATATTAATGGCAAACAATTGACATATGTTGAATATCACAAGCATTTTGTATATTTGGTTGATAAGAAAAATAGAAATCAAGGCAAAAAGGTATATGTGTTACTGGGGTCAATTTTGTTCACAGTATTTTACAAAGGCAACTATTAAACATACGAAAAGGTTATACAAGAGGTAACTATTAAACATACGAAAAGGTTATATAATAAGCTCAAAGAATATTAAAATTGTTTGATTATATTATCATTGCTTTTTCCAAGAAACAAGCTACTTAATGGGATTATTGGTGTCAAATGGATGGCTTGAAGTATTTAAACCTAACCAAGTTAGCCCTACAAATTAAACTGAATGGGTTTAAATGAGTCAAGATACTACAATAGCAGCTCGACTCATTTAAGATTGATCTATGGGCATAAATGGGTCAGCCTATTTAACCTTTTTAAAATAAAAAATGGAAAATAAATAGAAAAAAATTTGAAAGTAAAAATTCAAGTTTTTTAAATAATAACTACAAAAACTGCAAAAATAAATGAAAAGTGAATATTTATCTTAAATATTGTAATTTGTAAAGTAATAATATTTAAATTTTTAAAATAAACAAATGGATAAACAGGTCAACGCAACAAGTTAGGCAGGCTAGCCTATTTAATCTGCGAATTTAATGGGCCAAGTTGAAAACAAATTAGTTTAAATGGATTAAGATAAGGTTTCACTATCGGTACATACATATTAAAGTATTTTAATATTTATATATTATTTGCATGTACTTATAGTCATATATTAGCCATCCTCTCAGCCTATTTTCTTTTTTTCAAATTGCCATGTACATGAATTAGGGAAATTTTCATTATTGATCTATTCTAAAGGTTGATGAAATTTACCTTGACTTATCTCTATTTGTAAAATTTTACTCGAAAGGTTTCTGAGCTAGTGAAGTCATTACATTGACATTCAATGAGTTTAAAATTATTCCACCCCCCTCTCAATTGCATATAATGAACAATATATCTAAGAAGGTTAGTGTCACGAATATAGAGAAGATCGAGTAAATTTTATCAAATCTCATAAAAAATTAGTATAATTTATTCTGTTAATAATTTACAGCTCCGTCAGAGAGTAAAGTGTTAGGGTCCAGTGCTAGTAGAGTACGTGGAAGCATACAAGTATTTCTCAAGTGCAGCCAGGGCTTGTTGGTCTCTTGTATGACCGGCAGCTGCGGTAAGCATGAACGAACTACCTCTCCCTCTCTAACTAGTTAGAGAAGCAGCTGATAAGTAGAAGAAAATACCTTGACCAATGGCTACCACTCAAGCTTTTCCGACAGTAAATGGTGGCGGACATTTATGGAGGGAAAAAGGGAACGAAACAAAACAAAGAAAAAGCCCATGCTCTCTCACTAGACCATGAGAGATTCAATGTACATAAAAATCCTAATCCTCATTGTTCAATGTCGTTCTTCTCACACTAACACAAGTTTCAACAAATCTCTTGACTTAACCGAGATCAAATTTAATAATAACAGGTAGAAAAGAATTTTTCAAACTCAAACTCCAATGTCTTGTTTGGAAAAAAAAAAAAATACACCTTTCGTAGTTAGGAAAATGATATTTGTACATAACTTTTTTTTGGTCACATATTTGTACATAACTACTAAAATATTAAGCGAAATCAATAACAAATTTTGTCACGATCGAAAGGACATAAGCAATTATAGTTCAAATTGAGCATTAGTAATATTCAAGAAGTTCCAAAGATTTCAATGCAAAATTGATTCCATCTAATCATAGCATATACAGGATCAAAATCGACTCTTTTTTTTTTTTTTCCTTACCAAATCTTAAACTACTGTTTAAAATTATCTTAAAATAATTTTTTGAGAAATTCTTAGTTTAAATCGATTTGGACATTTCTCAAATTGGGTTTTAATCCCGATATAACCCGCTTTGATGCTGGCATCAATACTAAGAGTTTAGAACACTAAACTCGAGCATAGATTAATAACATTGTGTACCTCAAGGATTCATTAATCGAAAAACACCATACACAAATCCTACTACAAAGGAAAACATACATACTTGTGTATGCCAGTTGCCAGATAGGTGACTCTGCTTATAGAATGCCACATCGATAAAATAATGAGTCGTTAAGAATGTCAAGAGTGGGAAACTTCCCATAGAGGAATGCTCCAGGGTTTAGTAGGGTTGTTCACAGTGCAATTTAAAACACTAAAAAAAAAAAATCGCAATTGATCTAAATTAATAAAATTTATTTAGGTTTGGTTTTAGATATGTTTGATTCTATTTGAGAAACTAAACCGATCAAAACCTATTTAAATTGGTTTGAATTTGTTTGGTTTATTTGGTTTCCTAGTTATTTTTATAAAATATAAAATAATAAAGTTTAAAACTAATTATCAAAAGTTACATTAACATTTAACATCAATATGTTAAGCATGTTTTATAAAATAAAAAAAAATGTTAGTCATTTAATAAAATATTTGAACAAAATCACGAATAGACTCAATTATTGAGTCAACTTGAGAAAGTAATGTGCTTATAATGTATCATCCCATATTTGAAGCTCTGGATATGATTCTTCACAGCCTTTCGTGTAGTGAAATTTAACCTTTTCAAATACAAGTAATTAATGTGCAAGCATAGAACAGATGAGACCGAACAAAATTCCAAGACTTGGAATTGGAGACTAAGGCAACGACTTGGTGCCGAAGAATTTTAACGGGGTAACAAAGTAAAAGTCTGAAGTTAGGCAAGCTTCATCTTGCAGGTTCCACAGCCTGCTTTCCTCAACATTGGTGTCTTTTTCCCTCAATTGGATTGACATTTTTTGTTTGCTACATAATAATTTAGAGTGAAGGCATAGCACCCCCAATCTAAGACAAAGAAATCCTCCTCAAAGGACACTTGTGGAATTTATATTCATCTCAATCCAAATAGATGAATGGGAACTCGAGCCTGCAATTTATCAAACACAAAACCTTGTCTTATTGTATTCTACTAACCCGTTGGTGTTCAATTAGATCGAAGTTGAAGCACAAAGGACAAAATTCTATAGTAACCATTTTCCAACATTAACCTTTACTTCGTAAACGTGGCTAAATACATGGGGAATGGAATAGACAAAATCATCACTTTAAATTTTAGCATAGATTGTGTTTGGTTAGAAAGTAATAATGGGGTAAAATTTTATAAATAAATTCCATGAATAATTTTATACAAGAAATTTATCACTAGAAATTTTTTTCTCAAGTTTTACCTCTTAACCACATATTAGCGTGGAATGATTGTTAAATGTCAGTTGGGTAACAATTGGTGTTGACATTATGGGCTAGTGACACTATGACAGTGATGCTCTACTCCATAAAGTTATGGTGCTCAGGCACATGCTGTTCTTCGGCCCCTCAGTTGTACCAGGTGGTGGAATGAATAAAAAAAACAAAAAGTTATACTAGATGTTGCTAAACAATTTTTTCAATTTTTTCTGAAAAAAAGGCACAAACATGGTAAAACCCTTCACCAGAATAATTGAGTGGGAAATTTTCATCACCAAAGCTGTAAAGCGTTACGGTATGTTATTACTATGATCATGCCTGGTACGTCATAATTCGTAGTTGAAAAATAATCGCAAGTTATCCTGGATATAATTAGCTTCTTAACCACATAAAATTTCCAATATGACCGTAACCTTTTCTTCTCTCCTTTTTTTTTTTAGCAATTTGTATAATTAAGGGCAACAATGAAACAAGTGATTTATGTTCTATTTTAAACCCTACATACAAAAATGCTATTTAAATCTGAGTTCAAACTATATTCGAATTCCAAATAAATTGAAAATACATGACAGCTACATCCCTCCGCATATTTAAACATTTTAAGATCTCTATAACACTCAAATATGAGGAAGACATAAGCCAACACATATGCAACTCAACTTTCCTGAAACGTCACATGCACCATCATTGCTGGACACCAAGAATATTCCTTCCTCACTTTTATGTAGCCTACCTTAAAATATTTTCACCTACTATATTCTAGCTAGCCACATTTAATTCTGCAATATAGGGAAGCAGAATGTTGAATGTTCATCAAATAAATTAATACAATACAAAAACTCTCTTAATTACAATTTCTCGAGATGAAAATTGCATGGCGTCACAAAGTTGCTGGCATGTTCAAATAGGCAGGCATTGCTGGCAAGATTGTGCTTTCCATTGATATAAGAAAATCCCTGAATTGAGACCCACCTGACATTGCTCACCTAGCTCTTTCTAGAACAACTCTGGAAAAAAACCAACTTCTCCGGGAATAAACAGATGCGTTCCTGAGATCTACTTCATGTGTAAAATTGCCAACAACATGGAAGACTAAGCGCCGTTGCTGACAGAAGCATCGTCTGTCTTCACCCTCCGGTAAAATAGAACATAGGCAGCCGCGGTGCACACATCATCCTCACTTATAGGTGATATGTGGCTATCATCAAAATTGTACCACCTATTTTCATCTAAAAGCTGCACATTAGAAAACTACCAGTCAAGCTGCAGAATTGCTAAAGGAAGAATAATCCAGAAGCTAATCGATAGACACAAGAAAAAACCAAATTAACTTCAAAGGGTATAAGATCCTCATCTTACTACCTTGATATGTGCAGTGTAATGACCACTACCCATACTGCCATAATGGTTTGTAAGGGCATACAGTTCATACAGTTGACGCCGCGAGTTGTTTTTGTTGGCTATGTAATTTGTCAAGTCAAAGTCATGAATGGGGAAGTTAACAAAAGTCTCTAGTTTATGTTTCATTGACCTGCTGTATGAGAACCTCTTCAAATGAATAACCAGAACCTCTGGGAGCCTCCACAAGTCAAGCTTTTTGCTTGCTTGTCGTCTCTCCTTGCATTGGGGACAGTACCTATATCAGATTTAGATACACAAAGCATTAGCAATAGACATTCAAGGATTGCTCATTCCCACTTTTAGTTAAGCAAGCAGAGGAAGTTTTAAGAACAATTTCAGAAAGTTACACTTTTGGACCTTGTCATGAGAGGGTTTAAGAAATACAAGATCGAACAAGAAAAACATGTAAATGTAAAAACTGCAAAAGTGAAAAGCACGTAGAAATCTTTATTCCAAGGTTGAATTGGTATGAAAACAATGATTTACAGTGTTTATAGCAAATTACACAATCGAAAGAACAAAAAGTCAAAGAAGACTAATGATAGTAGAGTCAATCAAGTGCTCGAGACTTGAGAGTAATGGTTCATGGTTTTATGATAGAGGATTCAAAAGGGTATGCATCAATAAAGGAGAAGGAACATGGTTAGGAAAAATACTTTCAATAGGAGTGTAAACGAGAGAATGAAGAAAGGGAAACAATGCATGTATTGAGATAGCAGCTAAAACTTTGGCATTCAATATGTTTAAGTACAAGAGTCAACTCTTGGACAGAAAATTCCAATTACGGCTAAAAATTTGTAATAAAAAACTTGCATAAAGCATTTTTAAATTTCAAGATGCAATTTCAGAATAAACAACGTAAGTGCAACACAAATTCAAACCTAATGCCATAAACTCTACAGAACTGAAAATATTAAAAAAGATTAAAAGCTAACCTACCCACAGTTCATGAAAAGCACCCAGATCAACAATTGCATGCTAGCTCCAAAAGTGAGTTAAAAAAGTAAGATGTCACCACATGGTGGAAAATTCAATGCTGTGAATAATCACCATTTTCGATAACTCAAACTACTATAAAAACTCTTCAAACAAGAAGCATGTCACATTCACACAATCCATTCCCTTTAAATAGATTTTTTTTATTGTACAAATTGGTGAATTCTTTAGGGAGACACAGAACAAAATAATGTAAACAGGTCAAAAACAGATCAAGTACACAATAGTTAATGCATATCCCATTTGAATGTTTGCTAAGCATGGAAAGAAAAATATGAAGAGAGTTGGGGAAGGAACAAACCACATATCTTCAGGCACCAGAGGTTCTTCACGCAGAAAAGCTTCTAAGCAGGTGTACAAGGAGAGGGGTTCAGTACGAGCTTTCTTGGAAACAGGCCCATATTTCAAAACTTCTGGTAAAGTCTCGAGTGGATGAGTATCATACTTCTCCAGAAGCTTCTGAGACCAATCCATATACACTAGGACTGTTGATATTGAAGGTGGCAGTTTAACCACTTTCTCCTCTCCCATTGAAAGATCAATGCAAGCACTGCTTTCATCTACTAAAAGAAGAGGTAATGCTGGTGTTCGCAGTGCCTTTGAATCAGTACCATCCTTATTTACCGAATTTGACACCACGTTGGCAGCAGATTCATCACCAGAAGCAGTGAGACTGCTTTGGTTTCCGGTAGCTTTCAGGATGCTGGTTTCAGAAGTAATAGTGTGTTCTGCATTGCCACCTTTCCTCAGGAGAGGGGAGAGCATACGATTGACAATCACTTGTATATCACCTCTTGTAACTGCATCATCACATGAGATTAAAGAAACAATAGGTGTTCCATACGGTTTCCATCCTGATACAGTCTGAGAGTCACTGCTCCTACGAGAAAATTGCAAAATTATTAAAATATATATATATATATATATATATATATATATATATATATAATATTTAAAACAAACCAAACTGAATTATTTGTCGCATTTAACAACTGTAAGAAAAAACATGGTCGGTTTGAGTGCCTGATGCTCCTTCCCCTTACCCATTGGTCTTAGGTTCAAACCTTGGGTATGGAGTAACCGATGTCGGCTATATCCCCTATAGGATCTCAAATGCTCGAACAAAATTGGCTCCGTTAGGAGGATACCTATTGTGCGAAGCCCCAAAAAAACATTAAGTAAAACTATAAATGGAAAAAGTACATACTGCTCTCTACGGCGGTGTATTAACTGCAGATACTTTGTGTTTTTGTCTATCTTAGGAATCTTGTAAACAGCAAGACGGTCATCATCTTTGATAGTTGACAACAACAGAAGAGGATCCTCAAGAAATTTGTGAATTAAATGGCTCCGTACCTGTGAAATGCACATCAATATAACAAACCAAGTTAGAATAAGATATTCACTGCAATTCCAACACATATATTAAACTGTTGTTATAGCATGGTTCACACCTCCACAAGCAATAGTCTCTCATTATGCTTCAATGAGCAAGCATTGCTAAGCGCCTGAATCAGATCTCTGCAGCGTCCCTGCTTAGGCACAGTTACAATGCAAGGAGATGGTGGGGCAGTTCCATCACAAGTAAAAACTGTGACTGTCATGGTCCTGCTGGAGGTGGATTGGAGCGGCAAGGAAAGATACATGAAAGGATCAAATGTGACTGAGACTTTATTGCATACTGGACAAACCAATGTTGACTTGTATTGCCCCTGAGAAATGGAAATGAAGCATTATCAGAAACACATCAGAGTTGGTGAACTTGATTAGTAACACACTAACCTATATGCTGTTAATAGATATCATACGCAAACAATTTTGAATGGATTCTCAAGAGACCGAAGTTGAAATTATGGACAAACAATGGCATCATTGACAAACATCATCAACATTTTCATATTGGAGTTTCTGGTGTAAGACTGGTCAAGCTATAAGTCAAATATACACTGTAAGACAGATTATAAAAATCACTCAAGTAGTCAGAAACTATCAGTTTTCTCTTATCTTATAATCACTCCTCCCTTCGGATAAACTACAGTTCTTTTCAAGAAGAAGCTTAATATAAGGATGCCTATAGTCATAATAAGAATGCAATCTCTTTGTTTTCAGTAAATTAATTGTAATCCTTTTTTTTTCCAGGAAAATTCATCCCATTATGAGTTCCATTTTTTTTTTTCATTTCAAGCAAAAATAATCCAGAAATCTTAAACCCTCTAACCAACTAATATTTTGAATCATCAATTTCCCCATTGTTAAACTACAACATATGTGATACAGACTTCCCTATCTATTACATTACCCCACCTCACTATAGAACTTGCAAAATTAAGAATGCAGCATAGAGGTCTTCAAGCAAAAGTCTTAGTACAGGTCAAGAAAGAATTACATTTCTTTTGATTTTACACTTGTCAGAGATTCAGGATTCAAAGGATTCCAAGACCTTCCAATTTGGAAATGTTATGACTTTTGGTGTGGGTGCTTTCTGACAATAAGTACAACAGGCAAACCACGTGTTTGGTAAAAAAGTTAGAATTTTATTGGTGCATCATCTAATGGTTTAGGGTTGTCCAAATGCAGAATTTTTGAGTTTCCAGTATACTTTTCAAGAAACAAAACCAACTAGAAAAGTGTAGTCACTTTTGTGATCAAGGTTCATTAGAAGCATACCAAGTGTTAAAAAAAAAAGGCGCACACATGAAGACAGACTGAGTTAATCAGTAATGTTGATATTAATTCACATGACAGTCTTACACACCATTTCCAGTTCACCATGCAAGTTAAACTGTTTCTGACAGGCTGGTATGAAACCATTAACAATGAAAATTGAAAACCTCACTAAAATTTACCAACGTTTCATTTGATTTACCTGGCAAACATCAACAATAATGGAATCATTGCGAGCAATATGATTTGCCCAATACTCATCAGCCACTTCTTCATCAGGTCGGCCATCGGCATCTCGAGACTTGATATATGGTTTGTGTTTTACACGATTCAAGTCTTCATGGAGACCATCCAGCAGAAATGCTAAAAGCTCCTGACAAAATCATAAAACAAATGCTATCACAGACTATGCCATGGAATTAAAGAGAGGGTAAAAACTCAGTCAACAAGAAAACCTGAGAATCATGCTGATTGTGCCCACTGAACTGAGGTGCAAAGCGAGCAAGCTTTGCTTTGAAAGGGCGAGGAGCAATTGGTGTTCGCCCAGGTGCCCACAGTTTTCGAAGCAAATCACCAAATGCTAGGGCTAGCTCACCCTACATTGTGGTTACTTCCATTTAGAATGAAATAATTGATAGTAATCATATGGTTGACTAAATTTTATCACGAAAAATAGACTAAAAACCACTCCCCAACCAAGCCAAGTCATTGAATTCAAGAAAGATGAATACAAATTGATCATTTAATAACCCAAGGATAGTAACTATCAAAAGCAATGAAGAAAAATGAAGAGAAAGTATAAATGCTGCCACAGACCTCAAATATTCTAAAATTTAAAAACGAATCATAAGTTTAACTCAACATAATAACTAAGATGAAAAGAAGAATAAATTAATGAACAAAAAAATAGCCTTTTTCGTTATTCTAAAGACAAGCTTTAGATATTAAAAATGGAACATTCATGGCCACTATTTAATTTAGGCTTAATTACACTTCTGGAACTCAGTTTCGGAAAAAGTCACATTTTTTACCTTAGGTTTCAAGTTCAACAACTGTGTGGATGAAATTATTCAAATTGAAACTAAAAGGGGAAAGATCAAAAGTGAACTTAAGCCTAATATAGAAATATTATGAAGCACATATTTGACGAATTCCAAAAATAATCTTCTCTTTAATCCTAACAAAAATACACAGAAGAAAAGGAAACAACTTCAATCTTTGTGAAATTTAGATGATACTTACAACCATGCCCAATGGATTTTGCCAATTTATCTCTCGATGATAGTCCTCCCTAAAGTACCTAGCAAATTCAGGTGTATGAACAAGGCACTGTATTGCACTATTCATGAAACAAGTGTTGCCAAGATTCAGCAACCCCGTGAGACCGCTCAACGAACCTCTTGTGGTGACACCGCTGGTTCCATAAGGGTTTTCGACATCTCTGGCTAGAGAATTCAGGTTCTGAGAAGAAGAAAGCTCCATATTGTAGGTTCTAGATGCACCCCTGCTAGCAGACAGGCCACCAGCAATTGATAAACTTGAGTTTGAAGGCTCCACAAGAACAGAACTTGCTTCCCTCTGTGCAGATCCATTTTCTTGAGCAGAGCTTGTGCTATTTGTATTGTTGATGACCTCAACAAGAATCTGTATGAATGTTATCAGAAATCAAAAGAAAAACAATAGTGTTCAAATATAAGCAGGATCAAGAGTACAATCCTACATAAAACTTGGTGAAGACTCACATCCTGGTCCATTTGTACGTTGGCATCATCTAGTGTTTTGTCCATATCATTCATCAAGGCATGCTTTCGACAGGCATAGTAATCCCAAATACATACCTACATTAGAGGTAACAATTTTTCACTACATGCTAAAGAAGAGGGAAAATGTTTTAAAAGATTAGAATTTCAAGAAGGAATCATGAAGTCTTTACTTGGTCCGGTTGAAGATCAAATATTTCACAAGCTTTTCTGTGAAGCTGTCCAATGGTTTCCTGCACGGAATATCTCAACTCTAAGGTAGATAGAGCATGTATAAGCTAAACTATACTTGCAAAGGAACGACAAGAGATGTTAAATGTTTATTTATCAATTATCATTACTCCCTCTCATATTATACCTTCTTGCTTATTCGAATAATGGTACGATCATTTCTTGGCAACACAAGCAACTGAAGCCGTAAAGGATAGACCTCTACGGCCAATTCTGTCTGGGAAAGACCTGAGCTGATAACTTTCCTTGCCAATGTAGGTCCACCTCCATACCTAGTTGAGCCAAAAACAAGAAAAAAGTCAGGCAGCTCACATAAATCCCAGTTAAACGTTTACTAATCTGCAAGAGTTCCAGTCTGTAAATATTTGCAAGCCTATCCAAAAAGCTGAACAAATGAAGAAAGTAAAGGAAAACCAAAAATGATAATATAGCACTTTTCACATTTTCAATAGATCAAAGATGATATGTGACAAGCAAGCAAACTCACCATGCATATAATTGATTCCAAACTTCTTGGGGAAGTAATACATAGTCACGGCCTTCTAAAAGAGTATCATGAATCTCAACACCCGAGCAAGAGTCCTCTGACACTGCATCATCTATCAGATCAGAATTATCAATACCAGCTGGCCTCTTTAACGCACTGGCCAAATCACCATGTTCTGAGATGGAAGATCCATCATATGAATTGTTTGTCTGTTCTTGGTTCACATATTCAATCCAATGTTGCCACCATCTGCATTAAAACAATCAGAAACAAATTCCTGGTTATCTTCCTTACTTACAATAAGAACAATGTCAGCGTTGTATTTCAAGATTAAGTTAGGTCATTGTTAATACAAAAAATTAAATAAATATTTGCCTCTTTGGACTCCTTTCCAACAGACTTATGTAGAATGGACCAGATATTTTCGTGTGCATTGCTCTTTCTCCTAAGATGTGTGTTACATGAAAATCTATCTGGGAAACAATTTCAATTTCTTTTACATAGCAAGGAAGCTACTTTCCTTTGGAGTAATCTGTTTACAGTTACTAATAAACACTGAAATGAGGGGCTTATTCACTGAAGCAGTTACTCACAATTTGTTTTATTGGCTCTGGCAATAACAAGAGGCCAACATTTTGAGTTGGTGTAACAAAAAACAAAAGAGAAACATGGAAGGTTATCAATAAGATAGGAACACAATACTAACATTAATACAAACAAACACCTAAATATATGTAGTGATTGAATAAAAGACAAACTTTGAAACCCACAATTGTTCAGATGAAACACAGGCCAAGGCAACAATGCAACCTCCGGACCTCAAACAAGTCTGTATGTAGAAGCAGAACCAGAAGGAGAGAATCCATCCATGACCTTGTATTTTTCAAATTTCAGAATGCATAACGCTCAAGCTCAATTATACTCCCAAAAATAAAGTACTTCACATTACAGTATTTTTCTTATAAGATATTGTAGTGTGATCACTGTCAACACTCAACAGTAGAAGGGTTTAGCCAACACAGTAAGATTATACCATTGCCCATTTTGCCAAATGCAGCTTAGCAAGCTAGTTCTTCACAGCAGAGCAAAATCATCCTTATTAAAAAGAAACCACCCAGGAGATGCAATATAAACACTCAACCAAAACCCACCAAAAAAAAATCCAAAAAAAAAAAAAAGAAAGGGGAGCTGAGCGCTAGGCGCAGTCATAGTCCAGGCATCATTACCTATCAGATTATACCGGTCTAAAATTATTGCAATATTCCCCAAAAAAATAAAATTACAATCTCAAATAATAAAATACAAAATAAAAGAAAATTGGGGTCCATACAATTCTGGGCAAAAATAAGTTAAAAAAAAAATATATATGCGAGCAAATTCTGGGCACACCCCATGTCCCGAAGTGTAGCAAATTTGGATATGAAGTGTTGAGAGAACAAGCAAGGAGTGAACTTTGGGTCAGATTTGGGGTACCCAGTTGGTGAAAAAGGGAATACCTCTGGGTGATTAAGAAGAAGGTGTCGCCTTCTTTGCTGTTAGCTTGGGCAGAGAGAGCAATGTCTCTGATCATAGTCCTCTCTTCGTCTGGACTCAGTTCCGAGCTGCTGCTGCTACACATCGACACCTCTGCCATCTCAACTCTATTCTTCCAACGATTCCCTCTCTCTCTCTTTTTGCTATACAACAACAGGGACAGACAACTGAAGAGAACTCCGAAATCTAGTACACAAGTGTGTGTTTCTGGGTTGATGGATGCGGTGAAGAAGAGTGATTAATTAGTGAGTGGTTGGGGAAGGGAGGGAAGGAGCGGGATGCACCTGGACCTGGGATGGGTTGGGTTCGGTTCGGTTCTCACTTCTCAGTTCTCCAGAGTCAAGGGTTCCACACATTACTGCTGTAATTTGATGCCCAGTTATCGTCTTACCCTTCCAAACTATTTTCATGTGAACAAGTATACTTTTATTGGGGAAAAAAATTGTTACATTTTTCTAAATTTATTTTTTGTAAGATGAATATATATATGTATATAGATATAATTAATTAATTAATTAATTTGAAATTATTAAAAATTGATCATAATTATAAGTTAACTAACTAAACTATTAATGTATCCAAATTAATTTCATTTTCTTTTGTTATGTCAGCATCATTGTTTTAAATAAGGCATTTATTTAATATTTGCTTTATGAAATGTCAAATTAATTTTTATAATTGTACTTTTTAAACACATACACACACACACACACACATATATATATATATATTAGGTAATATTGAATAAAATACGTGTAAATTACATATTTTTCTCCATTTAATTACATAACTATCTCCTATTTCTTCAAAATGTATTAATCAAATATAGTTAGTCAAGCTTTTCAACGTAATTTATATGACGATTCGATTAACAATGCATTTGGGGGAAAAAAAAAACAACTGAACGCCCATAAAACATCGAATTAGTTGAAATGATGCTGCATAAAGATATATAAAGATTTTGAAACTAATTAAGTTAAAATTTAGATGCTACCTTTATTTTAAATTTCACATAACTTTATTTTTTATTCTTGACCAAATTTACCCCTCTCACTCTCATATAAAATTATTTTTCTTATTTCATCCTCTCATATATATATATATATATATATATATAAAAGCTAAATTGAAACTTTGATTTTTATTTATACATTATAATGATCGAATAATTATTTTGTACAATTATTTGTTTTAAGACTTTTGAAAATAATCAAGCCAAGTTATAGTTATTGTGCTCATTTGGATGTCATTGTTTTGATCCAAAAAAAATATCTTTTTTTAAAAAACTCTTTTTATCTATTTTAGTATGTATGGGTAAATTGTTTAAGTAGAAGCAAAATTATTAGAAAATATTAAAAAAATCTTTCCATACTTCATTCAAACATAAATTAATGTTATCATTTAAATGTAAAACAATTTTTTTTCACAGACCATCCAAACCAACCTATTGTATCTGTCTAGTTTGATTTAATATAGAGAATCAATTAATTAAAAATATATTTGATCTTGAAAAAAAAATGGATTTGATGTTGCAACCAAAAGATATTTTGGAATGACATGAATATTGATGGAAAATTGAATTGTCATCCCTACACATAGGTGCAAATTGATAACAATAATGTAACGGGAGAAAAGTGTATTAAATTCATTCTCATTAAATAATCTATTTTTTAATAAATAAATATTAGGTAAGGAAGCCTAAATCTTTAGAATTTAAAATAATAAACAGTACAATTTCTCTTCAAAAGAGCTTCCAAGATTTCAAACCCCCTAATTTTGCAAGTATAAAACTTGTCCAAGACTCAACATGCTTTCATTGAGCTAACTCATCAGATTTTCATTAAATAATCTATTCAATATTAATATATTAGATTTTAAAAATACTTTTAATTTCAGGTTTAATATATGTTATTTTAAATATGACAATTGAAATTGAAACATTCAATTCTAATTGTATGCTTAAATTTCATGCTCAATTTCATTCCCGTAAAGTATTCATTCTTTCAGCAGAAAATTTCTTGAAGGGACACCTTAAGGATTGCTGTGTCAAGGCTTCTTAGGTGTTTTTAATTTAAAATGGATTGTCTGACCTCTCAACCCAACAACGCCGAGTGAAGGCAACAAAAGTTTAATAGGACAGGTTAAACTCAACAAAATTTTATCTTTGACCTTCCCATTTCATAACAAATTTTGTGCGCTCTCTTTTTCTCCAATTCTCTTTATTTTTCTCTTCTAATGACTGTGAAGATTTTCCAATTGCCCACTTATTAATTTGTGTGCAACAAATTGTGACTACAACAATCTAAAGGAAACTATAACCATATAAATGGAAAATGGGTCAAAGTCAAATTAAGACATATGAAAAAGGTAAAAGCAATGACTTGCTGACTCGCTGGCTAAGAAGTAACACAGCAAAATGTTGAGCTTTACTTTTAAAGCTCAACAAAAAGCCAATGATAATTGGCTACATCAATGATCATTAACTTATTCATCCATCCTCATCGGTATCGCAAGTGTCCTCTTATGGTCCTCCATACCACCACCTTAAAGAAGTAAGATTTTATCTTTACCCTGTTCCAAATCATCTTCCATGTTCTGCATCACAACAACATTTTCTTCCAAGGGCTTGTAAGTGTAAAACCAAGCACATATTATATAATAAATGAGATTAATAACCTGCAAACCACTAACAAGCAAGTAATAATACTCCAATCTACCCCTATTGAAGCTCCTATCAGGCAACCAGTTCCTTTCCTTATCACCAGTATACCTATGAACAAATGATACCATCAATGTACCACCATAGTTTCCAATGGATATAAACAAGGAAAAGAGTGCTATAGCACTGCTTCTCATGCTTTCAGGTGATTGGTCATAAAGAAACTCCACATGCCCTGCAGACATAAAAACTTTGGCCAAACCATTCAGACAAATTTGGGGTACCAACCAGAACACACTAATGGGAATAGTAGCTGTAGGGTTGTCCAATAAATTGTACTTTGCAGCAATTGTTTTCCTTTTGATTTCAGTGAGTGCTGCAACTGTGGTAGCTATTATGCTAACACCATATCCTACTCCCATTCTTTGTAGGCATGTGAGGCCAGAAGGGTTTCCAGTGAATCTCCTAGCAAGGGGAATAAAATGGCGTTCGTATAAAATGACCCCTATCATCATTGTCAGAACACCGAAAGCAAACATGCTGGCTGGTGGGATTTGGAATGAGGGAGTGAGGTGGCGGTCCATCGAGCGAGCTTGTTGAATGAAGAAGCTGTTGTTTGATGATGAAGATGTTAGGAGCAGTACTGAAGATGTACAAATGGGGAGCATTCTGAGGATGGATTTTAGCTCCTCAACTCTGTGGACAGTGGCTAGTCTCCATAAGTTTGGTGGCGCGTTTGGATCTTTGGAATCTTCCTTTGTCACTATTGCAGCCTTATCCAACCATCTGCATATGCGTATATTGATTAATGAGCACATTATTTCAATGCTCATGAAAAATCAAGGATTGATTCAATACATATGAATAGAAATTGTTCTTGGGAATTTTAAAGGCTATTCACTTTGCTTTTTTCTTTCTATTTCTAAGTGATATGTTTTCATGCAATGAAATGTCTCATCTTTTTATTCGATTCATTTTTAATTTTTCAAAATTTTATAAAGAAAATGATGAAATCAAGAAATAGAACAAATGCTACAAGCATAATGAAAACAATGTAATATTTTTTAATTAATATTAAAAGAGAAATGATACATGTACAACAAATTTATATAATATTCTTATAACATAGATAAAAATACAATAAGATGGTAGGCCCATTTCAATTTTTTATTTCCTTAGACCCACCATCTTGTTTGTATTTTTACTTATATTATAAGAATGTTTTATAAATTTATTGTATATATATCATTTCTCATATTGAAAATGAAGGGGAAAAAATTCCTGAATAGTCTCTTTCCTGCACAAGAAATTGTATGCGGATGCACATTTGGTCATCTTATATTTTAATTAATCAAGTTTCAGAACTAAACTTCCTAAAGTCACAAAGAAATCAAAGAAGCAAAATTTAGCCTTACCTGAATTGATTTGTGTGCAAAAGCCTTCCTTGCAAAGAGATAGCAGCATCGAGGCCTTTATTTTCATATAGAAGCTTAGAGTCATTTGGAAGAGTCTCCTTCCTCTTCTTTATGGCTGCAACAATAACTTTCACCAATCTAACTGTGGGACACCCTTGTGGCTTAACTTTGTTGTAGAGTGGTGAGCCCAAAACAAAAGCAATGATAGACATCAACTTGGCAATAGTTGGGATCCCAAGCCCGTAGCTCCATCCCATGTTTTCTTGAATATAAACCACAATGGTCAAAGCAGTTAGTGGAGCTAAACCCATGCTAAATGTGTACAAATTGAAGAGGTTCCACTTCCTAGATGCTACACCATTTTTTGTCATGTCAAATTGGTCTGCTAGAAAGGGCATGACACAAGGCCTAATGCCCCCTGAGCCAAGGGCTACAACGAGGAGAGACAAATAGAGTGACCATAATTGCAAGGGTGTTGCTTCATGGCAGTTTATTTTAGTTGGACATGGTGGAGGACGTAGAGATGGTAGAGATGCCGAAATAGTGATACTAATCAAACCCTGTATCAAGGAGAAAATGATCCATCAATAATCTGTTGTATAGCCATTTCAGAGTTCAATCAGTGACTCATAAACCATGTTATATGTAGCTTTAATGAAACTTTTTTTTTTATTTAAAAAAAAGAAGCAAAGTACTTCACAAAATATAAAATTTCTCAAAAATTAATTTCTAGAATTATTTGTTAAAATATTATAGACATATTTTTATTTTCTAACTACATATTTCTATTAAACCACTTATAACTTGCAACATGCAAGCCAACAAGATATGACACTATTTTCTGGAAGAAAACTCAAGACAAGTAGCAGAATTATTTTTTAAGTAGTTACACCAAGGACGTGGGATTATTTTCCCTTGAGATAGGATGCAATTTTGTATTTTTAAAAACAATATATTTTTTCGATATTTGGGTAACAAGAAGTCCACACTCAACCAAATAATATATTGCTAAACCTTAAACCCTAAAAAAAAATTGTTTTTAGGCCAATTCATCAAGGCAAAAGTTATCAAAAATTACCATTTTTGCTATATTTGGTTGGGGGATAAAAGGTTGAGTGCATATTTTTTTCCACTCTTCCAACCAAACACACCCTTAAAATAGATTATTTTCCATCATATCCACCACTAGATGCAATGATTAATCCATTCGAGTTCCATTTAAAGGAATAAATGTTGGTCATGAGTTTTAAAATTGCTTAATTCCTAGGGAAATGATCGAATATCAACACTAGTTAAAGAATAAGAGGGTCTTTACCACTTTATCTTATTCCTAGCGTTTTCTATCTCAAGTTATATGTAATTTCTCTGAAGTGTATGACACGTTAGGCACCATAAAATGATAAAGAAACTGTGTCACAAATATCAAATGTTAATTATGTTGATGAGATTTATTTTTATTTAATGACTGTGATAATTTATTTAAACTAAACTAAAATTATGATTTTTTTTTTCTTTTTTACTGATTTTTTTTTCTTGTTCTGTGTTTTCGGTCAGATTTATTTTCTTGTTCACTTTTTCTTGGTCCAATTTTCTTGTTCATTAGAAGTTTAGAACGTTGTTCGCATCACGTTGCCCGGATCCTTTTTCTTCTTTTTTTTGTTAGGTCGTAGTCGAGAATCCATTTTTGTCATGCCCAGATCATTGTTCACATCACATCACGTATAAAACATATATTTAAAACTTTCTGGGTTGTTAGCCTCTTTGGTTTACCGAAGAAAAACACCTACTGAGGCCCATAAATATCAAGTCTTTATATTTTTGTCAGAATAAAAAAAAGGTCTTCAGATAAACAAGTTTAGGGGGTCATATTTCAGTCCTCAGTCCAGTAAAGAAATGCAACGTAGACCAATAAAACAAATATCACAAAAACATAATGTACCCAAAAAAAAATCACAAAAACAACCCCCCTTTTTTTTTGGATAAAAAACGTTACAACTCTAAGTCAACTTTCACTTAATTGGCCCGGTTTAATAAGATGGTATTATACCATAATCTAGTAAATGCCCAACATCTCAACTGGCTAGATCCTCAGGCTCCGACGTTATGCTTGTTAGTATTGGAGGTGCCTCCCTTATTGGCGTTTTTAATACCACAAAAAAAAAAAAAAAACCTTCACTTAATTGAGATCAATCGATTTTGTTGAATTTTATTGAATCGACAATGTTTCCATTAGATCTACCTAAAAATATAGTTAGCGCATTTTACCGATTCACTCTCCTTTTTCAAGAAAATTTTTCTGCGAGATTTATTTTGACGGATTGTTTGTAAGAATCTTTTATGTTAAACATGTGCATCAACATGTATAAAACTGTATCAGTATAGATATATGTAGTTTTAATACGACTAACAAAACTTTACTGCTATCAAAAGTTAACTCAAATTCTTAAAATAAAAAGTTTCTAGACAAAAACTTCTTGATTTTTCAATAGTACCTGCCCAATGTAGTTCGAATATACTCCTCCGTTACCAAATAATTAAGTGTCCACTTGGATAAAATAGTATATTGAAAATCAATATATTTAACAAAACTTTACATGAATTAGAAGTTAACTCAAATTCTCAAAATAAAATGTTTCAATTCAAAAACTTCTTGATTTTTCAATGTTAGTTGCCCAATGTAGTTGGAATATACTTCCCCTGTTCTTAAATGAGTGTCTATTTAAACAAACTAATGCATTAGAAAGTTAATGTATCTAATTATAACTCACAAGACTTTATATGTATTAAAAGTTGGCTCAAATTCTCAAAATAACAAGTTTCTAGACAAATACTATACTTCTTTATTTTTCGATGTTAATTGTCCAATGCTGTAGTTCGAACATACTAATACCATTTTCACATAAGTGTTCATTTGAATAAAATGGACATTTATTCAACATCAGAGAGGTAATATATTTTTATTGCTTTGACAAGTTAATTAAGGGATAAAAGGTTGGCTGGCAAAAACGGATCCAACATAACATCTTAAAAAGGCTTAAGTTAGTTCCAATTGATATGCAAGCTAATGGACATGCGATTTTGCAGTTATGGTTGAGAAAACTAAAGAAGCAGATACTACTAAATTGGTGAGATATAGGTAATAAGGGAGGGAGAGACCAGTTCAAAGATAATAGAGCCAACAATGATGGTCCAAAATGTGCCGGCAAATGACTCAGCAAATAGAGCACCAAGAAGTGGAGTCAGGTTAGCCACCCCATCCAAGTTAGTGATAGTGTTGGCGGCTGCTACCGATGGCATGTACAGCTCTTGGGTCAGGTAACTCATCAGGTTCGCATTGAAACCAATCGATGCAAATCTGTCACACACTTCATTTGCTGCACACAACCACAATTAAAAGTACAATGCATACACGTTACACAAACTCATTTATACATCCAAAATCTCCACTATTTCATTCACAGTATAACAATGGTTTTGACCGTTTTGTTAACGAGTGTTTTAAAGATACTTATTGAGTACTGAAAAAATTAGTTAAAAGAGAATTTTTTTTTTTTAATTCGTTGAATATATTAGAGATTTCAAAAGTTTCATTTTTTATTATTTAACAAATTTAACATTTGTTAGCAAAATTCTAATTAAAAAAAAATGATTTAGTGGGGTCTTTCTCTTACCATTTTCGTTATGCTCTTTTCTTTCTAGAAGATCTGATCTTAGCTTGAGCCTTTTTAAAATTGTTTGAAACAAGACACAAATTTTCTACGTATTAAATAATTTTAAATTGGCAATAAAAAATTTGAGAAAATACTTAATCATAGTAAATAAACTACAAACCACAATAATAAACTATTATAAGTCTTATTTTTCTTATATTCTATTAGCTGAAGCTGACAGTGTATGTACTGTATAAAAATTACTAATATTTAAGAATAATAGTAAAGATAGAGGTTCTCATAATAAGAAAGAATTTGTTCTCTATTCTATTAAATACACAACACTTCATTAATTACACTAAAAATGTAGCTAAACTGAAGACAATAATGATAAACAAACCTGAAGTAATAAGGATCGAAGGGAATAGAACACCAATTTTTCAAAGGAAAAAAAAACTATGAAATTATCTAGAAATTTCCAGCAATATATAAATTACCAAGAATGAACGGTGATGTTCTAATGCCTCCTCGTTGATGATGATGATGATGTTTCTTTTGATAATGTAGCTCACATTTTTTCTCTAGCATCTCATGACTGTTGGTGTTGATGCTCTTCTCTAGCGCCATTTGCGTCACAATATGCGCTAGAGACCGCGCATTCTCATTAGAATCTTTTCCTATATATATATATATATGAAGAATAATTTGGGGCTGCTATCATAATTAACCAGTTTTCGGCTACGTATATTGACAAGAACATAAACAATAAAAATAATGATAATGACTATTGCAAGTTTCGAATCGTGTAATTTGATACCCAAATTGCAACTGTAATTGGCTACTTGCTTGCACCATTGCTGTGAGGACTATTGGCTAATTTTAATTCAATGATTGGTGGATAGATCAATGACAGCTTTTACTCACTTGTGAAGGGAACACGCCCCTCGTGTTGTTTTATTATTCCAAGTTGGGAAGTTTAGTTTAAATTTAAACCACTAACAAATAAAATAGTAAATTAGTAAAAGTTAAATATTTAAGATTAGAATTTGCACAATATGCGCACCAAAAAAAAAAAAAGGTGTTACATAACATAACTGAAATGACTTGTTTTTACATGCTATTTCAAATATCATATGAGTGAAAAAAAAAGTTATTGAATAACAGTTTAAAATTTTTTATATTGTCAATATATCAAAATTAAATTCATATATTGAAAAAAGCTAAAAACTTTTGTTACATAAAATAAGGTGATTAAGATAATTACTTTTATAAAAATTAATAAATATATGCTACACTATTATAGCAAAAGATTTTTAACTTCTTAAATTTTCGTCTAAAATAGTTTTATTATCAATTATTGTAAAGGAACTAATTAAAAATTTAAGATAATTCAAAAAAAAATATTTTTTATGTTTTCAATATTGAATAAATGTTTAATTTTTGTTTAATATTTTTTAATTTCTTTAAAAAGTATTATTGAAGTATTCATTAATAAATTTGTTTGCAATTGTACATTATTTACATTTTCATTTATCTCTATTTTTTTGGGTACGTAGTCGGGGCCGAAGCCCCATTTTCATGTATCTCTAAGCCGACACCAAAGGGGTAATAAATATTTAAATGATTACTTTATGCATTAGCCGTGAATTTTTCCAGCTACCCAGCATCTTT
Source organism: Dalbergia cultrata (assembly GCA_031216105.1). Classification (NCBI taxonomy): domain Eukaryota; kingdom Viridiplantae; phylum Streptophyta; class Magnoliopsida; order Fabales; family Fabaceae; genus Dalbergia; species Dalbergia cultrata. The sequence continues at coordinate 17,655,174 of CM062353.1, read as the reverse complement.
TGACTTTTGATGACTTTTTAGAAGCGGCAAGAGGCATATGTCAATAGTCGAAATCTGCAGATTCCTCACATTTTATTTTGGAAATCGATGTCAATAGATTCAAGGAATTATATTTAATTAAATACTGCAAGAGTTACAGTTTAAAAAAAGATGGGGTCCTCACTGAGTGACGCGACTAAAATGAAGAGAAAGACAAAAGGGCGATGAAGGATGATGCAGATTAAAAGGGGCTAAAATTATGGCTCACGGATTAGCTAAAAGGCTAGTCTAATGAATTTGTAGGAAAATAGGATGTTAATTTCTATAACTTATTTCACATTATGGTTTGATATTGTTATTTTTATATCAGTTTTATTGTTTTTGAATTTAATTTAATCCATCAAAATTCAAGCTTTAAAGAGTGAAAGTTATAAAGATTAATTCTTTTTAACAATTAGAGGCCAATAGTTTAATAAATAAATATTACAAAAGTAGAAATTGGTTTTTTTTTTCCAAAAAAAAATCCTGAGCCGAAATTTGCCAAAATTCGAAGTCATTTAACTCTATCTTCTTAGTCTTGGTTTTTGTGCAAAGACGAGGCCAACACCCAAATCTGCTTAATCTATTCATCCCAAAATTCTTTCAAACCCAATAGCCATCTTTGGCCCACTTAGAATTTCTAAAATAGGTACAAGTCAAGTGGCAAATCAAATTATCTTTAGGAAGTCACACTACCGAGGACATGTGAGTTCGACTTGCATAAAGGTAGAGTCTTCACTAAATCCCTCAACCCCCCTTCCCTGCATGTGTGTGAGTGTGTGACCAAAAAAATAGAAAAATAAATGAAAACCCATACCAAAGAAAATAATAAATAAATAAAATAAATAAAACCTGACTCAAAAAAGACATAAATAAATAAAAATAAAAATAATTCCAAGAGGTTGGTCGAGTGAAGCGTGACGGTGTCTGTGTATGACCGATCATAGGTTCAAAACCCCATTCGTCTTCTTGAAGCGAAGTAAATGTAAGTTTATATGTTATTTGATTCCGGAAATTTTTCCTATCTTGAACTAAGGCGTCATTCTCTCACCCTAAATTTAGCACAAAAAAAAAACCAAATAAAAAAGGAGACATTTTTATGATATCACAATGTGTGCATACTTAAATGTTTGGCTCATGAAAGCCACTAGAATTGGTTTGGTCATAAGGGATTTGAGTAGTATGTATAAAATCTTAGGTTTAAATCTCATTGTGATCAATATAATTTCCAAATTACAAAAAAAAAATGTTTGGCTCATTAATGCTCAATTTCGTTCGGCGAATATAAGTTATGCAATCTCTTCCTAAGAAATACTTTCCCAAGATTTGATTGAGCTCCCGTCAAAAAAAAGAAAGAAGGAAGGATTTGATTGAACTCGTGTTCCTTTTAAAAGACTAGTTACTTACACCTCAAATAATTTTCTGTATGTAAAAAAGTATTTAGATTCTTGCACCACACAATATATCTTGGTCTCATCACAGTGGAACTGATCCTATTTATTGAGCACTCCAATGGACACCTAAAAATTGGCTGCCCCATTTTGGAAGGACCTACTACAAATTGGGACCGAAAATCACCCCTTTGTTGCCAACTCTAATATTACCGGAGTTACAGTTAGTTGAGACTGAGAGAGCTAGTGTAAGTTTCAATTTGGTAACAGTTCTTTTGGTAGTTAAGGAGTTGTTGATGTCAAAAGATTATAGAAGTACATATGATTTTTTTATTTTTCCAACAGAAAAAAGGCATGCTGTAGCCTGTGCTTATATATGCCACTACAGGGAGGGACTACACATTCACTAGTACTGAAATATGCTAATTAACTAACTATATCAGAGAGAAGATAAACTCATTCATCTTTTGTAAATTCTCTCTTTTCTTCCCTATTATCTTTTACATTGACAGATGAGATATTTTCGTTGGCCTGCTCCAAATCTTCTTCCTTGTTATTCCTCTCACTAATTTCCTGTATGGGCTTGTAATTGTAAAACCAAGCACATGTCGAGTAATAAATGAGATTAATGACTTGAATCCCACAAACAAGAAAGTAGTAGCACTCCAATCTACCCCTATTGAGGTTCCTATCAGGCAACCAATTCCTTTCCTTGCCAGTGTAAGCATGCACTAATGACACCAAAAATGTACCAAGATAGTTCCCAATGGCTGCTGTTATGCAATAGAGTGCGGTGGCACTGCTTCTCATGCTCTCAGGTGACTGATCAAACAGAAACTCCAAATGTCCGACAGACATGAAAATTTCACCAACACCATGTATAACATACTGAGGTACCAGCCAGAACACACTGATAGGGATAGTGGCTTTTGGATCATCCAACAAGTGGTACTTTGCAGCAACTGATTTCCTTTTGATTTCCACGAATCCTGAAACTATTGTGGCTACAATGTTGATCACAAAGCCTACTCCCATTCTTTGTAGGCATGTTATCCCTGCAGGGTTGCCCGTGAACCTGCGAATGAAGGGAACAAAGAGGCGTTCATAGAGAATAACACCTGTCATCATGGTTAGCACACTGAATATGGACATGCTTGCTGGGGAGATTTGGAATGAGTGAGAGAGGTGGCGGTCCATGGAGCGAGCTTGTTGAATGACAAAGCTGTGCAGATGTGATGCAGCGGTTACTTGCAAAATCCCTGATGCCCAGATTGGAAGCATTCTGATGAGGGATTTTAGCTCCTCAACTCTGTGGACAGTGGCTAGTCTCCACAAATTTGGTGGTGCATTTGGGTCTCTTCCCTCCTCCTCTGTGACAATTGCAGCCTTGTCCAACCATCTGCATGCATAAAATTGAAAGCACTCAAGTAATTGTTAAGTGTGTAGTGTAGATGCAATCATTCAAATTAAAGTCCACTAGCTAGCCGGTGAATGCGTTTGCTGATATTGGTTCAATGAAGCTAACTGCTAGCCTACTTGGTTTTTATTAATTTAGCAATTCATAAATGACAATGTGAAAGTTTACCAGTTTGTTAAGCATATAGCCATACATAACGACAATAGAGCGGGGGAAATTGCATTAATAATTGATTAGGTGAAATTTGGAGCCCTTAATATTGGGTTAAATATATTTTATTCCCTTATATGAATTTTGAAGTAGTGGGATGGAAGTCAATTATGTTTTTTTGCACTATCAAAAAAGTTCAGGATATCATGATACACGTTTTGAAAAGTCAGGATGTAAATTGCACATGACTTAAAATTTATGGAGTAAAATACAGTTAACCCCTTTAATATTTGATGTTGATTTTTGCAAATTCCATAAGCAAAATAGCCGATGACCGAAGCAAATCCTCTATGGCCATTTCCTATCCCCCACTCTATCCACCCTATCATATTTTGACAGCCTGTGTTTTCCAATTTTAGGTTAGAAATGTCAAAAGTTAAAAAATCGAAATGTTAAAATTGTCGGATGTCAAAACTTAATAGTGGGAGAGAGGATTTGCATCCGCCAATAATAACCAAACCACACCATCCAACAATTCATAGTTCAATTTCTTTTTTTCCCTAGAGAATCAAAAGAACCAAATATTTGACTTACTTAAATTGATCAGAATGTATAAGGCTTCCTTCCAAAGAAATACCAGCATCAAGCTCCCTGTTTTGGTACAAAAGCTTGGGATCATCTGGTAAAGTCTCCTTCCTTTTCTTTACCGCTGCCACAGTTACTTGTGCCAAGCGAACCAAAGGACTCCCCTCTGGTTTCACATGCTTGTAGAGTGGTGATCCCAACACAAAGGCAATGATGGATATCATCATGGCAATGGTTGGAATACCAAGGCCCCAGCCCCAGCCCATATTGTCTTGAATGTAAACCACAATGGTCAAAGCACTTAGAGAAGCAAATCCCATGGCGAAAAAGTACCAATTGAAGAGGTTCCACTTCCTAGACGCCACACCATTCTTGGTCATATCAAATTGGTCTGCAGAAAATGGCACAACACAAGGTCTAATGCCACCTGAACCAAGAGATGTGAGGAGTAAAGCCATGTATAGCATCCACAACTGTGAAGATGAGGCTTCTTGGCAGTTAACTTGAGTTGGGCATGGTGGGGGGCGAAAATGTGGCAGTATAGCTGATAAAGTGATACTAACCATTCCCTATGTCAAGCACAAGAGAAGTGGCAAATTAATTGGCAGGGTATGCAACAAGTTCTACTAATCAAAATTGAAGATGCTCAAATGGTTATTTCTTTGGAAGGAAGTTTTGTGAATGTGAATCTTGAAATTGTTTAGGTATCTAGTTGAAGTATTTTAACATTTGAATACAATTAGATTGTAGAGAGAAGAGTAGGTAAGAAACCAGTTCATAAATAAGAGAAGCAACAGTGATGGTCCAAAACCGGCCAGCAAAGGACTCAGCAATGAGAGCACCAATGAGAGGGGTGAAGCTTGAAGTTCCACCAAAGTTTGTGAGAGTGTTAGAGGCAGCTACCAATGGCATGTTAAGCTCTTGGGTAAGGTAACTAATCAAGTTACCATGAAAACCAGCGACCGCAAATCTATCACACAATTCATTCGCTGCATATTTGCATAACACCCAACAAGTCCAAATTAACTTGGTTCAAACTGAAGGAGGCTTTTACTGGAGAATCAAATGATAAAGACAAAAAAAATTTGAGCACCAGACTTAACAAGTTAGATTGTAATTTTCGATTTCTCAATAATTTAAATAGAAGCTCTAAATTTTAACACGCGATTTTTCAATAATTGTTGTAGGGATAATAGTTTTTGTGAGTATCAACACTCAAAAGTTGTTAGGAATTGATAGTCTAACATCAAAATTTCACATGACAATGTCACGTATAATCTCATTTTTTATTCTTTTAATCGATGTCTTATATGAATCCTACGTTTAGAATGATTAGTAAGAAAAAATTTGACATGAGGAATTCATCCCCCAATTTTTTTTATTGACTTAATTAACCATTCTAAAATTCAATACACAATTTTGCAGTAATTAAATATATGGAAAAAGTTATTTGTGACTTTTGAGTATACAATGCTACAAACTTTTTTGTTTTTTTTAATACATCAGAAAGATACAAACTTATTGGTGAACATGTGAAAGGTGTCTTGTACAAAATATGCAACCGGACGTTGGATTTGGACACTGCGATGCGAGGCTGGCTTTGTTTTCCCTGTATTTTTATCAAAATCATTATTCTAACACTTAAAAATAAATATTTATTGAGAACATCTAATATATTATTGTTAAATATGATGGTGACATCAATTTTCTATATTTGTTCATCATATCCAATAAAAAAATAATAAATATTCTAATTGAATATCTATTTTTATATATTAAAATAATAATTCTCTATTTTGTTAGCTTTAGAAATTAGGATAACGATAGTCTAGAGCCACTCTTTGTTTGTGGATAGGTGTCGTTTTTGCCGCTTATAGACAAGAGTTGCAGCATATTTACACGAGGGGACTGCGGTTTCACATGTTCATGAAAAATGGTTTAAAAAGATAAAGCTAGAGTAAACTTTTTAAATACATGTGGTTATATATATTTTGGTAAAAAAATATAACATCTATTATTTTTTTTTATATTTTAACTGTAAAAATATAACAAAATGAAGTAATTTAAAAATAATGAATTATTATTAGTACTACTATTATTATTTCGTAAAAAAGTACACATGCCTGATAAACTTTATTTAAGTTATTCTTTTTGGGAAAAACAAATGCTAAGAATCATAACCTCATAGTTGATTAATCACAGACACAGTAACAAGCACAAAATTAATCAATCAATCAGTAGAAGAATACAATATTTATGCAGAATCTCAGAGGGACATGGCCTTTAAACATGAGTCATATAGGAAATCAATTCTTCGTCTCCCCAAAGAAAAGATGCCTCACTTCTTTAAGTTATTTCTACTTTTTCCCCCACCTTAATTATTCATGTAAAGGCAAGCTTATTATGGGATAAAAATGAACAGAAAATTTTATACATTAAATTTAATAAAATTATATAACAAATTAATTAAGAATTTTAATATAAACTTTTATCTTAGGATTAATATCCTCTTACGTTATTTATTAACATGAAAGTATCATGTTACCTGAGACCAATATACAAAAAATAAATGGATTTAATTAGAATACACTAACAGTGTAAAAGAAATTTATATTTTCATCCAATCATATGATGACACATAAACAAATAAAGTTGCTTTCAACCTCCAAAGTCATATAAAAAGAAAGATTTGATTAGATGATAGTGTAAAACTCTTATACAATATAAGTGCATCAAAATTAAACTCATAAATAGATCAATATAAATAATGATAAATTTTACTATAATAAAACTTATATTTTTCTTTTCACAGCACGAGTCACGAGACCATCATGTTAGCAAATAACATGAGAAAATCCACTTTTTATCTCATCAAACGGATCCAAAATGTGAATCAACCAAGATCCATTATGTCTGCAAACTCATGTACAAAACTCATTTCCTTTCTCTATGGATCTATCTAGGGCCCGTACAACCATTTGAAGTGCAGAAGACTAATTTGAAAACAGGGGAGATGAAATGCATGAGAAGGGGGAAGGATATATACCATATGGTTTAAGAGGAAGAAGAAAAGGAAATGAATCTTCTGCACAAGTTAAATGCTAGCAAGTTTATAAAAGGAGCATAGTAATTAGAAGGATAGTGAGTAATGCTCACCGAGTATGAAAGGTAAAGTTCTGATGCCTCCTTTTCGATACTGTCTCTTCTTCTTGTGCAGCCCTTCTTTCTCGACGGTTTCGTCACTGCCCCTAATGCTCTTCTCTATCTCCATATGTTACAGTTACAGACACACTTGCTGTGCTGTACGTCTATGCACAAATTATGTGTTTCCACTCCGTGAATATATAGGTGCTATGGTGTGGTGGGCAGGTTTGTAATTTACACTATTTTTTATGGATTTAATTGGAATGCATTGATAGTATGAAATTTTTTTACATATTTATCAAATCATGTAATGATACATAAAGAGATATGGTTATTTTCAACCCCATTACTTACATAGTCATATAAAATGCAAGATTTGATTAGATAACAATGTAAAAGTTTTGCACTATCAGTGCATTAAAATTAAACTCATTTTTTAATTACAAAATATTTTTATTAAGTTTTGTTAAGATTTGTTAAGAGTTATGAAATTTGTTAGATAAGAAAACCGCTTTGTGTCTTTTTTTATTTTACGTGAAAGATAATTTTATTTAGAGATAAGCCTAATGACACTTAAAATTTGAAAAAGATAATTTAACTTGAAAATGAAAACAAAACAAAAACATTCCACATTCTGAATTAATATTGCCTGCTTTAATAATTTAAAATTTAAGTAATAACTGAATTTATGAATTTTTCTCATTCTTGATTATTAATATAATCATAATATTTGTTTTGAGTTAATGATTATTTTAGTCCGTAACTTTATATTTGTGAGTTATTTTAGTCACCTAATGTTTAAAATTAGTTAAATTAGTCGTTGATATTGCAAAAAATAAGTCAAACTTGTCTCTCATTATATTCCACTTTTATTAAATATTTTATCAATTAAATAATATGTCATATTATGTGACATCTTAACAAATCATGTGTTATCTGAAATAAAATTCAATTTAAAATGACTCATTTTTTTTGTTAAAATTACAGAAAATAAGTCATTTAACTAGAATGGAGTTTAAATAACTTATTTTGGTAAAAATGAGTCATTTTATGAATCATTTTATAAGTTACTCATTTTCTATAACTTCAGATACCAAAATGAGTCATTTTAAACTTAATTTTACTTCAGATGATATAAAATATATGTTAAAATATCACTTAACATTACACATTATCATTTAATTGATAAAATATTGAATAAAAGTATAGGTTGGGGGATTAACATAACTCGTATTTTACAATATTAATAAGTAATTTGACTCATTTTAAGAGTCATAGGCTAAAATAAACATTAACTAATTTTTTTTATTACATCAATTGCATTATAATTTAAACTTATTTTCTTATATAAACTATTTAACTCCGTCGCCACTGATCTAATCTTAGCGCTCACTATACATAAATATTAGCAATTTTATAAATATATTCCTCAACTAAAGGATTCACAGTTCTTTCCACTTAAGTATAGAGTTTCATTAGGAAATAAAATTTACATTAGATTTTGAAAAAATGACTGTACAAAATTGTAAGCTTACACTTGTGTGTGTGTATATATATATATAGTTTATCAATGATTATTTTAAACCAAAAGTATTGTATAATTATTTTAGATTTAAATATATTTTTAGCTCCTATAAATTTAAGCTATTTTATTTTTAGTCCTACTAAATTTTTTAGTTAGTTTTAAGTTCCTCATTTTTCAAATATTATATCTTTTTGTCACTACCATTAGTTTGTATTGTTGAGTGGTGATAATTATAACCTTCAAACGAAGGCTTTCAAGTTATTTATAACGACAAACCAACAAGTTTTTCAATATTTGTAATGATTCAATATATATTCTAAATTATTTTTAGAGACCTTTAACATTTTCTTTTTCATAAAATAATCTGTATAACAACAATTTGAATTCATGTACCTGAATTAAATATTTCATTTGTCTTATTTGATTATTTTACAGTAATATCTCCTTTAAAAAATAAATTTAAAAGCTAAAATACATATATTAACAGTTTAAAACAAGACTATGAATTAATAAGTATAAACTCAAAATATGCAATACCAAGTTAGGAATAATATTTATTATATATATATATTAAGTATTAATAAATATTATATATATATATATAAAAATTTGTAATATTATTAATAATTATTTATTATTTTCTTAATATAATTTTTTAAATTTGAAAAGTTGAGATGAAAACGAGGGTTTTTTACATATATAAAATAAAATAAATGTAATATTACATATATCCCTTGGTTGTAATCCGTTTACATATATGTCCTAAGTTTTATATAATAGAAGTCGATTATAACTGACTTCCGTGCAAAATTCAAAATTTCATTGGCTATTACAAAGAAGTCGTCTATAATCGACTTCCATACAAGCCTCCAACGGTCACACTGAACAATGCTGCATGTGTCAAAATGGTGTGAAAAGTCGATTATAATCGACTTCTGAAACAACTCTAACATACTCTGACAGTGTATACTAAGTTGGTTATAATCTACTTCTTTGCTAAAATTGGTTTTATGCAATTAGTTTGTTGTTATTGCTCCTTAAATGCTTCCTAGTCAAAGTAATATTGTTAAGTTGAAGTTTTATGGATCTATTTGTCACCATAAATGTGTTAAGTTGTACTAGTCAATGTATATTTATGAAAATCCCTCTTAATAAAAATCTATTGTTTAATTATTTATTGTCTATTTTTGGAACACATATAATCATGTTAAACTCAAGTACATAAAATAAAAACCTGTACGATAGATCGTATATAGTCATTGTGTCACAAGTAGTCACATTGTTAGCCCCAGACACAACAAGCGTAGCGGGTAATGCTTATGATGGTTATGTATTTTAGATTTTTATTATGTACATAAGACTTTTAATGATTATATAATGGTTATGTACTCTGAACTTTTATATTATATACTTGGCATTAGTATTGATCATATTGTAGTTTGGTTCTTTGAATTTTTATAGTATACTTGATATTAGAGCTCTCATTTTATGTACTTGAGTTTAGTATGGTTACATGTGTCCTAAAAATAGATAAGAAGTAAAAAACATATTTTCATTATGAAAATTTTTCATAAACGTACATTGACTAGTACAACTTAACATATTTATGGTAATAAATAGATCCGTACAAATTCAACTTAATAATATTACTTTGAGTAAGAAACATTTAAGAAGCAATAACAACAAACTGATTGCATAAAATCAATTTTAGCAAAGAAGTCGATTATAACCGACTTAGTATACGCTATCAGAGTTCTTTCAGAAGTCGATTATAATCGACTTTTTCACACCATTCTGACACATGCCGCATTGCTCAGTGTGATTGTTGGAGGCTTATATGAAAGTCGATTATAGTCGACTTCTTTGTAGTAGCCAATGAAATTTTGAATTTTGCACGAAAGTAGATTATAATCGACTTCTATTATATAAAAATTAGGACATATATGTAAACGAATTACAAGTAGGGGATGTATATAATATCACATTTATTTTATTCTATACATGTTAAACACACACCCCCCCCCCCCCAAAACACGAGTGAAAAGAGTAACATAAAAAAAAATTAATGAGGAGGTTGACCAGTGTCATAAATGCACAGCCATTCACACTTAATGATTAATCCTGGTGGTGAAAAAAAGAAAAAAGAAAAAAGAGACAGCAACTTTTAATGCCCATAGAAAGAGATGACTAGAGATAACCTGGTTGACAACTCTATGCTTTGAAAATCTTTATAAAATATTATTTTATTTATTTTATCAAGCCTGTATTATTTTAATTCACGTGTTTTTTTTATTTTTAATTTATGGATTAATCTATATTTTGTGTACTTTATTCAATTTATTTTACTGTTTAATTTGAAACTTTATTTTATTATGAATTTATGCATAACGCCATGTCCTTGCAACACTAATCATAAAATCATAATTAATTTAGTTGTCCAACTTCATATAAGTTAACCTTTACTTACTTTTAGTGCTATATTTAATATTTTACTCTTAATACAGGTCAAATTACTATAAATATTGATAATTCAAAATATCATGTAGACAAAAAAACACAGTGTGTGTACATGTATCTATTTATTGTGAAATCATGCATAATAACAAGTAAATAATTGAAAAAAAGCATTTAGAACTTTGTCGTTAATCACATAAGGCAGGGGGATAGAGATGTAAGGTGTTTTTATGTTATTTGTCTTCATTAGTGTGGTATAAAAATCTAACTTTATCATCACAATGTTAAAAAGTCACACCAGAGAATGAGAATTTCTTGACAAATGGCCTCCAACTATATGTGAAACAATTAGATAAATAAAAATAAAAACTAAAATAAAGAAATCATAATTTTAGTAAAATTGCATGACATGCTCTATCTAGCATATTTTATTAAAAAATGTTATTTATATTCATCATTTATAGGATACTATGCCAATACAATCCTATTTACCATTTGATGGGGTATAGATCTCACTTATTTTGGAACTCATATCTTATTCAATGATAGATGAAAGTATGTCGGCATAGTATCCATAAAGTGTGAGTACAAATAACACTACTATAATTATTTATGATATGATATTTGATCTTGTTCATATAATGTTATTATAGCCTCGTGTTTTTCTATGCATACACGATTGAAACTAGCCATAGTTCAAATGTTTTAAAATCATTCATTTTCAATTGAGAAATTTTCAATTTTCAATTTTTTATTTTTATTTTTGGTGGTTTCAGATTAGTCAAGTAACACTCAAAGGAACACGACTGCTAAGGATATATATATATATGGAATTATGTGTGGTTTTCCATTATGAATTTTAGAAATAAATGTTCAATTATGTTTGTAATAATTAATATTAGAGTGCACACCCTATTTGATCCATCAAGATTTTTGCATCGGACTAATTTATCTCCAAGAAAAGAAATTGATCTCACGATTTCTCAAAATTGAAAATGATGGACACATTAGTCCCTCTTAGTTCTTCACTAATGGACTTATACACATGACACAGTACAATGATGATATGCCATTAAAACGTTAGATGCAAGCAAAATGATGTTTAAGAATATATTGAACTAATTTTATATCTAAAATTGCACAAAATAAGTTATTTTATGACTTACAACGTAGAATTAAATGACCCATTTTGTGAATTTTAACTACCAAAATGAGTCATTTTAGACCCTATTCTATTTCAAAGGACATATGTATCACTTATTATCATGTTAACAGACCAATAAGCAGTTCCATTAGTGTTTAAATAATCAAATACATATAAAGGTATATGTGTTTTATTATTAAAATCTTAAGGGATCACGAGTTTACTTTCAGTTTTTGAGGGACTAAATAATCTTATGAACTTTTGTTGAGAGACTATATGTGTTGTTTACTCTTAATATATTAATTGATGTACTTCATATGAAAACTCATGTCATTTGCTATAGTATGAACGAGTGTTTCAAGATTTAATTATAAAGTGTAGGGATAAAAAATATAATATTTGAAAAAATATGGATCAAAAACCATTTTTTCTAGAAGGGCTGGAATCAAAATGATATGTAAAAGGACCAAAATCATATTTAAACCTTTGGGTTTTTAAGAATAACAGTGTGAGGAAAAATATCACAAAGTTATTTCCAAAAAATTATTTAGGATAAACCCCAAATTTGGTCCTCCATGAAAAAAATATCAGGCACATTAGTTCTTCAACAAGAGAAATGTCCTTCTTATTCTCTAATGATTAAAATCAAATAAATTGACCCTAATTATGAATAAAAATAGGTCAAATCAGTTCCTCACAAAAATATAAATACCATACAAATAAGTCTATCGAAATATTGAAAATAGATTAATTTATTTGATTTTTTAAATCATTAGAGATTAATAAAGTTACATTTTAGGAACTAATTTGTCAAACATTATATATATATATATATATATATGTGGGGGGGTTTACTCAAATATTTATGGGGGGTTGATACTTATTAGGGAAGAAAAAGGTTAATGTTTATTTGGATTCATTTTTTTCAATATAATTATCACTTATTTGTTTAAAATACTTATAAACATTTTCAAATATTTTAAGACTAACTGTTTTTTGAGAATTTTAAAGTTACAACAACAATTATTTATTTTAGAAGCTAATAACTTTTTTTGGCACTGAAAAGCTAATAATTATTGAATAATTCTAAAATAAGTAAACCCAATGATTTTGTCAATATTAGTAATTTCAATATAAAGTGTCTATTAAACATTGTATCTAAATATAAAATATTTTTTATAAAATGTTTTACATTTTTTATTAATATATGCAAATGATTTATACGAAATTTTTAATACAATTAATTACTAAAAAAGGTATTATAATTCAAATGAATAAAAGAGACAAATTACTCGTTTTTACAATAAAAATTAATATTAAACCCTAATAATAATAATAATAATAATAATATCTGTTATCATCATCATCTTTATGATTATACTTAACCTACCAATCCATATTTTTAGTTTTAGCATGTATAAACTTTTAAATATATAATTTGTTGTTTTTCTAAATCTTAAAATCAAGAAAAGGCAACAACAAAAAAAATGTGTTAATAGCTTGTAGCAGTATTGATAGTTTTAAAGTGGAGTATATTGGATAAAAAAAATTTATTTTGACAATTTTATTCTTTTCATTTGTATTTTATTGATTATTGATTATGTACAAATGTTAGCATAAATTTGAAAATTACTATTTTAATATAATTTGTAGAGACAAAAAAAATAGTTATTAAGCAAAATCCTTTTATACATGGAGAGTGTATATTATTACTATTGTTGTCGTTATTACTATTAGTATATCATTATTATTATTGTTCTTGTTATTATTTGTATATCATCATCACCATCATTATTATTACCTCCTCAGAGGGACTTCCTTGACAGGTGATAATGTCTCCAATACTTAAGGTAGCGTTTGGTAAGGGGACAGGAGGGACGGGGATAGAAATACAGAAACAGTGAAGACGGAAATATAAAAAATACTGTCTCTGTATCATGTTTGGTTGAAGAGACGGGGATAGACATCGACTTTTCGTTGACTGGTATTGACTGGTGTTGACCACCGTTGACTGGCGATGGCCAATGGTGGTCTAGGGGTGGCCGGTGGCCGAACCACCACTGGAAATTTGTGTCCCCATGTCCCATCCCCACTTTTTGGAGGGACAGAAATATAGAAAATTTTTGTCTCTGGAATAGAAAATTTTTCCATTCCCATACCCCGTTCCCCTTACCAAACAGCATACAGAACAGACTGTCCTTGTATTTATATCTCTATCTCTCAAACCAAATACTACCTAAGTTGTTGTCTTCATTTAAATCGACTCGTATTTATATTTGTTTTTAATAGGAAGAAAGACAAAATATGTATACAGTTCCCCTAGGAAGGCAGTGCGATAGATTAGGAAAGAAAATGAATGGCGTGATTATCATGAACCTCGTAGTCAAAGGTTATCCAATCGATAAAGATACATAAAAGATACATAAATTATTGAGAAAATTACATAGATTTCCTTGTGAAATTTAATTAATTATATTTGACATTCTTGTATTTTATTAATTTAATATTAATTTTCTTAAGATTTATTAAAATTATACAGACCTCCCTTATTGATAGTAATTTATTAATTTAAGTGATAAAAAAAATAATATAATATATGCAAAGTTATTAATGATAAATATATAATATTTTAATAATCTTTAGCATATTGATTGAATAAAATATTTTTTCTATCATATGAAAATGAAACTTATAATTATAACTTATGATAACTTGTGATAAAAGGAGGCATATATATATACACACACATACACACACTAATAATCATGTACATTTCATATATTATCTTTTTTATTACTTAAATTAATAAACTAACATATGTTAGGAAGGTTAGTGTCATTTTGTAAAATAAAAAGGTGATAAATATAATTAAACTAAATCTCAAGGAAGTTTAACATAAGTCACTCTAAATTATTTTATATCTAACATCTTTGAACCTTATGAGTTTACCTGTTATTATTGGTTGTTAATATGTGTATATATTATATTGTAGCTTCTATTTTATTATTCCCGTATCCTCCAATTATTAGTATTTGTTGAGCCATCCTTAATCATTTTCCACCAAGCCCATGAAGACTTGCAAGATGTCTTAGATATGCTTTGCTTAATCAATAAAAGTTGAGTTGTGGTAAGGTAGTTATTCTCTGAAGAAGATAATGAAGGTTCAAATTAAGAGAGTTCCTTAATCGCGACAATAATATCCAAAAAAAGTATAAGGCTTTTTTTTTTTCGATAGTTTGAATCATCGAAAAATATGGATGAAAGAAAGGCAGAGCGCACAGTTTACAAATACACAATTAGCTAAGCCAGACTACACCCAATTAACATTATACCTGTGCTCTCTATTACAGCAACAAACCCCCTTCATACCCCAATGAATAGCTATATATATATATATATCATGAACCATGATCTGAAATATCAACACATACGGGACCCCATTTCTTCCACCTGTCCCTACACCTACTTAGAGCTGTTCCAAAAGAAACTACTTTGATGTTCTCATTCTTCAGACCCGCGAAGAAGCTGCTGTACTTGTACATTATTTTTTGACAAAAAAAAAAAGTGGTGGATCCCCATTTTAATTTTTTATTTTCCTGGACTACACTTCTTTTTTTTTTTTGTCTATATTGTAAATATGTTATACAAAATACTCTACAAATATCATTTCTCTGGCATCCCAAAGTAGAGATACTTTAGTCATAAAAAAGACATGATTTTAAGCTGCTGTACTTGTACATTATTTTTTGACAAAAAAAAAGTGGTGGATCCCCATTTTAATTTTTTATTTTCCTGGACTACACCTTTTTTTTTTGCTATATTGTAAATATGTTATACAAAATACTCTACAAATATCATTTCTCTGACATCCCAAAGTAGAGATACTTTAGTCATAAAAAAGACATGATTTTAAGGAGAAGGAGCGTTAACGCTACATTTTTTGGTTTGAATATAATTCTTAGGACCGAGTTACTCCTTCTTATGAGGTTTTAAAATAAGATTTTTCACTCATCTCGTAAAACCAACAAGTCTAGAGGCACTTTTTTCATGCTTGAGTACAAAGATTTTCAAAGGCTATGATTATTACGCGCAGTATCTGATTGTGGAAACATAAAGTGGTATGCGTTTTTTGCGTTGATTGTAATGATCTTAGACACCACAATGCAGATACCAAAAAAAAAAAAAAAAGCACTCCTAAGGTATTATGTTGTATTGAGTTGCTATTAATATGAGTACAGTCAAGTTCTGCATAATAAATGTAATAGACAAGGAAATGAAAGAAGAGTGTGACTAGTGCGGAATAAAAGATATGACTAAGCCAAGTGATAACGGTGGCCTTCCTCCAATATTTTAACCAAATATCTTGATGGTTAAAGTGATTTGACATTTTTGTTTTTAAACAAAAAGTCTTGAGTTCAGATTTGTGGATGAAAAACAAAAAAATTGGATCGATCGGGCTCAGCTTTAAATTAAGCCAAATGATAATCCATGTCAATTCCATCATGATATTCTCGCTCCACCATACATTATTGTCTCCAAATTGCTTGTTAGTTGTTTTTTCCCTATAGTTTTTCCTTATTTCCTGAATTTACGAGCTCCCCGCCAACAACCTTAGTTCAATATAATTCTAACTCCGCATTTTCTGCATGTGGAAATATTGCATTTTCTCCCCTCAAGGTTGAAGATGATATCATTGTTTCTTTATGATATTATATTAGCACCTGATAGATCAGGGATTTACTTCTTGAAACCAGCTTATCCTGTACCATGAGGTCTTGTTGAATTGTTAATTAAGGCAATTAGGCAAAGGAATATATGGCTTCAATGATATTTCTTTTGCAACATAAAATTGCTTTGGGGCTATTGTTTTATAACTAACAACTTAATTAATAGGGATTAGAGAAATTATTAAATACTCATAGGTAGTGTTTGAAACGAGGGAAAAAAAAAAGGAATTGATTTGATTTGTAAATCAAAATTTGTCTTTGAATGTTTTAAAGTTAAGTAGTGATTTCATTTGTGAAATAAAAATCTCATGGATTTAATTGATATGATTTTGAAATTCTATCAAATTTAAAAAGATTTGATGAAAATTGAATTGATTTGAAAACTTAAATATAAATCAAATAATTTAAATTTAATTTCTATTTTAATCATTCCAAACACTATCAAGTGTATTCTAAACTCAATATTTGGTTTTTAGATCAATTCAAATATGGTTTTACATAAGTATTACAAATATAATGTTTAACTTATAAATCATTCACTTCAAATCAAATTAAATTAATTTCTAAATTTAATTATTCCAAATACTACCATAGAGTATATGATAAATTATACTCTACTAATAATAAAGTGAGATTTTAGAGTAAGACCCACCATTAATTTATAATTTTATCTAAAATGTCAATTTATTATTAGGTATAACAAATTTTATCTGGTTGCTTCATGAATATCCAATGATTTCTAGGTGCTTTTATAAAAAAAAAAAAAGTAATAATTTCTAGGTGCTTATGTAGACAAATTGCACGGCGAAACTTTTAAGTTGATGATTTAATGTTTTCTAAATATGTTTTTGAATTCGTGTAGATATAGATAATTTTAATTTTAGTCTCTATAGTTTTTGTTTTGGTTTGAGGTTTTTTTTTCAAAAATTTTGATATTAATCTCTATTATTTGGTGAAATTTGTTAGTGGGTGATATGTCAGTTTGACATGTCATCAATTAATGAATTTCATCTAATGATAAAGAATAAAATCAACTTTTTTTTTAAATAAATACTATGACCAAATTAAAAAATTGAAGAGAGACCAAAAACAAATATATTTATATTTATAAAGACAAAAATATATTTAAAATTTTATATTTTATTGAAATGAAATTGTATCATAAATATGACACCGCTCGCTTGCTCAGATATCATTCTATAAATCGTTCATGTGAAACAGCCTCAGCCTATTTGATCACCGCTAGTCCTTCAAAGTTATAAAACAAAGTAAATCGAAATGAAAATTGATAAAAGGCGAAATAATTTTTGTAGGAAGTAAATTATATTGCTAGATAATTGATAAGGTGAAAGGTTTTAATAGTATGCATGAGGTCATAGTTTCAAATCTCATTGCAATCAATCAATGTAATTTCTGAAGAATCAAAATATTATATTGCTAGATAATTGATAAGATCACGCATTGTGTAAATAGTTTAATGTTAACACAGTATTAATACAAAGATATTTTACGTCATTAATTAATTTGATGTATAAGTGTTGCGTTTGATATAGTTACCATTAAAATCAAATATTGTAATGACATGTTAATATGTTATTGATTAGTAGTATTATAAAAGTTTATTAAATATATATTACAATTAAATTTATAGATAAAGGATTTTAAATTCGAATTTTACTGATATAAGAATTAATTGAAAGTTTTTTTTTTTCACTTTGTATTGAAAAGAATCAGGACATCCCCTCAGTATATCCATTTACAAATTCTCTTATATACTAAATAAAATAGGTTTTAATTTTATATATATATATATATATATATATATATATATATTAAAGTAGGTTTTAATTATTTGTTAATTTTTTAAACATAAATTATATTTATTTAAGAATTTATTTTTATGTACTAATAATTAAAAAATTTATACCATTATCTAATTAAATTATCCTTTTTTAAATAAATTTTTAAATAATAAGTGTAAAATTTAATTATTTTTATTGATACAGTAATATATGATCTGATAATAATATAAATTTTTTTTATTATCAATATGTAGAAATTAAATTTTTATTATTTTATTTTATTTTATTTGAAATATAAAAATATTTTTATAAGAATATATAGAACAATATATTATTATTATTATTATTGTTACTCTATCAAAAAAAAGAGAGATAATGTTAATTATGATGACGTCCCCGCTGACGCAACTTAAATTGGAGTCTAGTCAAATAAGTCAACATCGATAATGTGTTGTCCTTATGATTCAGAGAAGTTATAATCTGGTCCTATCATTAATTCCGTATAAGGACAGATTTTGCGGCAGCAATGCCACAGCCCCACCGGGGACGCTAATTTTGTAGTGCTTTGTGCTTGATCTTGTCCGTGACACTCTGCTACTTACAGCTTCGGCTAGTCCCCACTTCTCCACCCAAGTCCAAGGCTGAGATTCCTTTCAGACTAAATACATATTTTAGTCTTTTGATCTCATTAATTATCATGAATAAATTTATGTATAAGATTATATATAAATTTTATTTATAAAAAATTTATCTCATATTTTAGGGGATATTTGTTTTAAGGTTTGAAATTAGATTCACATGAATGAATCCTGGAAATGATATTCCTTGGAATATTATTCTTGGATATCTTTAAAAAATATTTATTTATAATTAAACACTCATGAGATTATTTGTTAAAATTCTCAAAAATAAATTTAAAATTTGTTTGTTTTATAATTTATATTCTTGATAATATATGTTATAATTTCCAAAACACCTTTAACATAATCATAAAGAGAGAAAAATTTAAATAATTGAGGGATAATTTAGTAATTATGCTTAATAATTGCGATTCCCAAGTCATATTTTTTTTTTACATACCCTTCGAATTGGGATTGAGATTTTAACAAGTCATAGGAAAATATTTTTCCACGAAATAATTAATACCATAGAAAAATTTTGTAAAACTTGTAAAAAATGTATAAACACATAATTTTCAACTACCTATTCCAAAAATAATTAAATATACTCCAAAACAAACGTCCCATAAGAGTTAAAAGTTTCATAGTAATTCATCAAAATTCAATAAGATAAATTGATTTATTTGTATAGGATTTTTTAAGTGTATGAACTTATATAGAAGGATCAATTTATCCTCTTTCTTAACATGTATGAGGTCAATAAAGGACTTTCTACTTCTGAAAAATTAATTTGTCTCCCATATATTTTTAAGGGATCAAAATGAAATTTTACTTCTTTTAGATTAGGGGATTATGCATCAAAATTGCATTTGGTTCGATTTCTACTCTATTTTATTTATTTATTTTTTCAATTATTGCTTATTAATAGGAATAAAGCTCACTTTCAACTTGTTTAAATATATTAATGGCAAGAGCCCGAAAAGAAAAAACGCATATTAAAGGCAACGACAAAGAAAGAAACAAAAGGCTATGCCCATTGATAAAAATACAAGCCATCCATCTCGTTGGATTTTTTACTTTTTCAAGTTTTTTGGTATGTATATCGTTTGACTTGTTTGAGTTCGAGTTCCAAAAAAAAGAGGTTAATTTTACTTCACAATGAATCCGTCCAAAATAAAATACATAATATTTGTAAATAAAATATATCAAAAAAAGAAAATATATTATGGAAATTATAAGAGCAAGATAGAATTAAGTAAGATTTAAATATATTTTTAGTCTTTATAAATGCTGTGAATTTTGATTTTGATCTCTATAAAAAAATTAATTTTGATCCAAATTGTGTTAAAAAGTTTGTTTTGGTCCTTGTTGCATTATTCTAGTATTAAGTGACAATATTTATAAAAATTAAAAGAAAATTATTAAAATATTTATAAGGACCAAATTCAAAATTTTTAATATTTGGAAGTACTAATTGCATATTTTTAAATATTTATAGGAACTAAAATTAAAACAACAGAGATCAAAACCCAAAAAAAAACTAATTTTTTTAAGAACTAGTTACAATCAAAATTTAGTATATTTTTAACTTCTTAAAAATATAGTTAAGCCGTTAAATAAATAAAAAGAAAATTTGGACAACGCTTTTATAAAAGAACATTAAAAATTATTATTTAGTTTTTTCATTAATAATTAACAATAACTATGCGATCATTATATTCATTTTAATCCCTCACTTTTTATTCATGAGTTATTTTGATTCCTAATTTTTAAAATGAGTCAAATTAGCCTCCGACATTTCAAAATGTGAGTCATATTAGTCTTTCAACTTACGCTTACTTAATATTCTATCAATTAAATGATAAGTAATCTTAAGCAATACTTTAACATACTATATGTCATCTAAAATATAATCAAGTTTAAAATAACTCATTTTTGTGTTTAAAATTATACAAAATAAATCATTTAAATATTTATTATAAATCATAAAATGACTTAGTTTATGCAATTTTAGATACTAAAATAAGTTATTTTAAATTCCATTATAGTTTAGATGACACATGGTATGATAAGATATATCACTTAATATTATAGATCATCATTTAATTGATAAAATATTACATAAAAGTGGAATAAAGAACTAACTTGACTCATATTTTATAATATTGAGAATTAATTTGACTCATTTTAAAAATTAAAAATTAAAATAACTCATAAATAAAAAATTAAGATTAAAATAAACATTAACCTTTAAACAAGATACAATAGTATAGAAATATTGCTATGCTCAGACCACAAAAGCTGATGAGTGGATTGGTTCAGTGAATTGTTCTTATCCGCATTTGCTTTTTACGATTTATCATCCGATAAGCATATTTGTGGGACTCTCCTACATATGAACTTATTTGTCAGTGCATACAATTTTCAAAATCGATATAAAAAAAAAAAATGGTGTATGCTCGATCAACAAATTCCGGCTTAGCTTGACTGAGCACCCCTTAGCACCTGTTTAATCGTCCTAATCTATTTAAACATGGGTTTTTGTCCCCCATTATGCCTATTAACAATATCATTAAGGTATAGTTTTTCCTATTTTTCCTGAACTTTACTAGATGATTACAAAATATTTTAATTTAGTGACCACTCATAATGCGGTCCACAATGAATCTCCAACCACTGAATTAGTCATTATCCTTCTGCCTACAATATAACATCTATATATTATAGCAATGAGAAGTTGTATAGTTCAATGCATACATATATGTGTAAGTCACTGCCTTTCATCTTATACCAGACAGTCCCACCTCTGTATTTTTGCACCGTCATAGTGGCCAACATATGCAAGATGACTAGGACAATTCATCGCATTCACTTTCACTTTCTATCCCTGGCATCAAATCATTCGTTGAATCATTGTTACCACTAACCATAAAAGAAATCATCTACTTCCCTCTATTGCGCCGCAGACTGATTCACAAACAGAATTAAATGTCACAACGCTACAAGAATGAAGATCAAAACTAAATATGATAGAATTAGATCAACCAATCGGTGCAGCGCAGCGAAAATATGAATTAGGATGAATAGTAAATTTTTCTACAGTGGGGCCCACTGGTCACTATTCACGTGAAGCCCACTAGTCACTATTTACGAATAGTACTATTTACACCAGTATCAAGAAATTTGCACACCGAATTTTTAACGTGGAAACCCCCAAATACCGGAGGAAAAACCACGGGACAAACTCCGAAAATATTCCACTATATTCAGGATAATTACAAAATATCCTTTCCACACTCTCCAACCCAAGAGGTAAATATAGTGTATCCCAGTGAGAACCCTCCTATTCAAACACTACAACTTTACAGTATCAAGGAGCAATAGAGATGATACCCAAAAATAGTCCCGGTGTATATACCCACACCCTACACTTTAAGAGATTTACTCACACTCTCTATTTTTCTCTCTCACTCTCAGAGAATAACTTTCTCTCTCACTCGCAGCTCTTTATTTTTGCTGCTTGTTGTTGTCATGAATGAACTGAATCCCTCCTCTATTTATAGAGGCCTTCAACAGTGTAAACATGCACTGCCTATTACTGCACGAAAGGAAAAAATACATACACAGAGTTCATTTTCCAATTTTTAACTGTAGTAATCATGACTTTTCTTCCTTCAACGTTTTCAGCTTCAACGTTCTCAGCACCGAAATCATCACGCGTGCACAGTAAAAATTACTGTGCATGCGTTGAAAAAATTCTCTCTTCTCCCCCGTTTTCTTTCAATTTTCAATAGTACATGGCCCACGGCTGGACCCCACAGCCTCTACATCTTAAAGAGACGAACAAAAATAATCAGGGACCATATCATGACTGTGTTGTAGCATGCGGATCGGGTCATTCGCGTATTCAACTTGACTTGTTTGCAAATAATGCAGATCCCACCTTTGCCAGATGCGAACTGAAACAGCTACACATGATGCACAAGTGTACGAAAGTTAATGGGCGGACAACTTATCCGAGGATCAAAAGAGAGTAAATATGTTCAACAAAAATATACAGGTTAAGAGTAAATTACATCAGAATGATTTTAAGTAAAAATTATATATTTTTTATTAGTGTAATTTTTTATAAAACCCATAGTTGAATAAGAAATCCATATTACCTAGAATATGTCTATAATCTTTTAAATTAATCTAAATTCATTTGATGTATATAATTTTTATATATATTAAAATTGACGTAATATAAAATAAACAAAAATAAGTGTTAAGCAATATGGAGTATTGAAAAGAACCCGTGATATGTTCTTAAGAGTACTCCTAACTTTTAAATGTTAAAAGCAAAAGCATTTATATTTTTAATAAATAGAAGTACCCTCCTAGACGGCATTATTGCCAACCCAACAACTTTAGGAGGTAATACCGTAATAAAGTGTATTTTCCCCTTACATTCTTGCTACAATTTCCCTAACTATAAAATGCAGAAACCCTAAAATCATATCATTCCATCTCATCAAAATTTTCAAATCAGTATACCCTCTTTATTATTACATCTTTTTTTTTGGGGTCTGATGTTCATCTGACCCTAGCGGGCAAGAGAATGCCGCAGCTGTCTTTTGGTCTTTTTTGGGAGTATTTCTTTTAAGGATTTTTGACAGGCGAGTATTTCGAAAGACTAATACATCAAGTGTGTACTACTAACTGGACTTGATGCGTTGACTCATGGGTCATTCTGAGTATTTTGAAAGATTAAGGACCTGCTTATGCTGTTTTCAGTTTTTAATTTTTATAAAAAAAATAAAAAAATTAAAAATTGAAAATAACAAACCATAATACATTCAGTCATGGGTCGTTCTAGTCAACACTCATGGGTCATTTCGAAGTCAAATACTGGGGTGTACCAGAAACTGGTTCTAGCTTGAAGGCCTTGATGGGTAACCCAATAGCACTTACCAGAAACCAGTTTTTATTCAATTTCAAACGGTTGCTTCGGTCTGAGATGGTAGGCCCAAGTTATCTAATTAGTGTATATTTGAACGAGTTTAGTGTATATTCTTGACCCCAAAGAAAAGAGAGTTTAATTCTTTGACCAAAATAGAGTTTAATTTGAAAAGAGTAGTATAAGAGAGGGTTTAAATCCTTAAACTGTTTTCATTTTGTTACAATTTTATCCTTAACATATATATATTTTTAAAGTAGCACTCTTCTCATTCTCGACATCACTTTGTCTCTTTGTTCTTAATTGTCATTTTATAAAAAAAAAAGATATGTTATATTTTTCACATCGAAATAGCTAATTTGACAAGTATTAATTTTATAAGTATCTATTATTCAATCATATTTAAACACAAAATAATTTTCTGCTTTTTGTTTTTGGTTCCACTTCTGCTTCTTTTTCTTTTTTTAAATAGAATCTTCACCAGATGAGCCATTATCTCATTAATGTTTGTTTGGTTTGTATTTTTAATGTAACTGATTTTTGAAACAATTCATATTAAAAAACAAAACTATGTTAAAAAATTATATCAACATAAGTTTGAAAAATTGAATCATTTAAATAACGTAAAATAAAAGAAATTTAAACATGAAAATACTTTTTTTTGAAAAAAAAAAGTACTTAATTGTGATTGTCACCTCTGAATGATTGGATGTTGGAAGGAGTGAAGCTTGAACAAAGCTCAACCAAACTCAGGGAACTGGCTTGAAATCTGCTTATCGCGTTTGATTGGGATTCCCTTTAGCATCTATTTTCCAGCTACCCCCTTCCTTGCATGAGTCTCTCAACACCACATCGAGTTGTTGATCATTTATTTGCGAAAGAGCTTATTTCTTTGGTACAATTTCGAAAGAGTATAGTACGTTTGAAAACAAAACAGAAATGCTCCAGGCTTACACTGTAACATGTATGGGATGAGTCCAATAGCCCAAGTAGCACATTTGGATTTAGTAAGTAAAGAATACTGTAAATACATACATTAAGAATTGTTTACCAAAAAAAAAAAAAAAGATACATTAAGAATTGTAATGCGGATCAATCAATATGTAAAATGAAATGTGATTTTCCTCCTGATATCTTCTCTTTCTTTCTATCCTCTCTCTTAAATGAGAGAATATCAGATAGAGACAATATTAAAAAGAGGGAAATTGCTTTTCATTTTATATATTGGTTGATTCTCATTACAATTCCTAACATTCCAATTTATATTATTCTTTACTCACTAAATGCAAATATACTACTTGGGCTATTGGGCCCATCCCATAGATGTTACATACACATGCCAATTGTTGAAGGATTGAACATCCAAAAAATACAATAATGCTAATCAGCCACTATCAACATGATCATACCTGCATTAATCTTTACTAAACTTTTTCTTCTTTCAAATTGTCAGATAAGATTTTTTTCACTGGCCTGCTCAAAATCTTCTTCCTTGTTCACTTCAGTAATTTCCTCCACGGGCTTGTAAGTGTAGAACCTAACACAGATTACAAAATAAATGAGATTTATAACTTGAATCCCACTAACAAGCAAGTAATAGTACTCCAATCTACCCCTATTGAGGTTCCTATCAGGCAACCAGTTCCTCTCCTTGGCACTATACTTATGGACCAATGTCACCAATAATGTACCAACATAGCTCCCAATTGCTGTAACTATGCAATAGAGAGCAGTGGCACTGCTTCTCATGCTTTCAGGTGATTGATCATAGAGAAACTCAAAGAGTCCAACAGACATGAAAACATCAGCCACCCCATGCAAGCAATACTGAGGTACCAACCAAAACACACTAATGGGAATAGTGGCACTTGGTTCATCCAACAAGTGGTACTTTGCAGCAACTGCTTTTCTTTTGATTTCCACTGGTGCTGAAATTGCTGTGGCCACAATGTTAACCACAAAGCCTATTGCCATTCTTTGTAGGCACGTGATTCCTGAAGGGTTTCCAGTGAACCTACGAATGAAGGGAACAAAGAGGCGTTCGTAGAGGATAACTCCTGTCATCATGGTTACCACGCTGAATATGGACATGCTTGCTGGGGAGATTTTGAATGAGTGAGAGAGGTGGCGGTCCATTGTTCGAGCTTGTTGGATGACAAAGCTTGGAAGATGAGATGAAGCTGTTATGAGTAGAATTCCTGTTGAGCAAATTGGGAGGATTCTGATGATTGATTTTAGCTCCTCAACTCTGTGGACAGTTGCCAGTTTCCATAAGTTTGGTGCTGCATTTGGATCTCTGCCTTCTTCGGTTGTGACAATTGCAGCCTTGTCCATCCATCTGCAGAAGGAATATATAAAAATCATTATTGCCGTCCCCTATTAACTGAAGTTTTTGAGGTTCATGATATAGTATTAGATACTTTGTGATCAAGTAATCCTAAATTCCATATGCAATTGTTCACATTTCTATCCCCTTTTGTATAGTATTAAGAGATGTTGTAGAAATTATAAAAGCTATTAATGTCTTCACATTATAATTTAAGTTTCCTGAGAAATATATGCTTCACATAAATTTAACTAAACACCATTATATTCATGCAAGTAACAATGAGTGTGCAAATGCAAATTTAGTCCATTAGCCCCTGAATTGTGGAGGTATATACTTACAAGTGTTCGACTCAGCTCATGCTATTTTGGCAGTCAGTTAAATTTGAAATTAGTTTTAAACATAGAGGACAATAAAAGGAAATATATGACCCACCCAACCCCATTAATTCATGTTCAAGTTTCAATATTGAATCAAAAGAACCAAATAGTTGACTTACTTATATTGATCAGTGTGTAAAAGTATTCCATCCAAAGATATACCAGCATCAAGCTCCTTATTTTGGTACAGAAGCTTGGGATCATCTGGTGTAGTCTCCTTCCTCTTCTTCAAAGCTGCCACAATCACTTGCACCAAACGAACCAGAGGGCTTCCCTTTGGTTTCACAGTTCTATAGAGTGGTGCGCCCAACACAAAGGCAACGATGGATATCAGCATTACAATGGTTGGTATGCCAAGTCCCCACCCCCATCCTGTATTGTCTTGAATGTAAACCACAATAGTCAACGCACTTAGAGAAGCCAACCCCAAGCAGAAAAAGTACCAATTGAAGATGTTCCACTTCCTGGATGCCACACCAGTTTTGGTCATATCAAATTGGTCCCCTAAAAATGGCACAACACAAGGTCTAATGCCACCTGATCCAAGAGATGTGAGAAGGAGAGACATGTATAGTATCCAAATCTGTGAGGATGTGGCTTCCTGGCAGTTCACTTGAGTTGGGCATGGTGGGGGGCGTGTATGTGGCAGTATAGCTGACATAGTGGTGCTGACCAACCCCTGCATTGAGCAAGAGCATGAAAAATAATATAATGCGATAGGCTAATAAATGGAAAATACTCGCAATACAAACTATTCTATTTGAATTTGAAAGTTAGATTGTTGATTGAGATAGTGCAAGCTGGTTGAGATGTTCAAAAATAGAGAAATTTAGAATGTGGTTTGATGTTGAATTTAAAATGGTTTAGATTGTGGTATGGTTCAAAAAGCACCTATTAGAACTAAAGACATGTTGTGGCAAAAATTGCGATACTGGGAATGCTTGTATCAAATTTTAGATGAATAGATTCAGGAGATGAAAATGACATAGATTAGTATACTAAATAAAAAGTTCATCTGATGTATGACATGAAACAACAACCTACTAAATCAGTTTACCTTTTGCTATATAGTTAAAAGTGTTATTATACATAAGACAACAAAAAGAAATCTACATATTTACCGATGTTTATAAATTATAGGGATTCAATTAAAAAGTGAAAGTATAGGAATTCAAAAATTGACGTTAAGTGTAGAGATTAAAAGCTTTAATTTAACCTTTTAAATCTAAAATACTTGGAACGAGTGTAACCAATCGAATAGGTGACTAAATTTCAGAGAGAAAGAAAGGGCAAAAAGGTAAAACCAGTTCATAGATGAGAGAAGCAATCGTAATGGTCCAAAAGCGGCCGGCGAAGGACTCAGCAATGAGAGCACCAAGGAGAGGGGTGAAGCTAGAAGTTCCAACAAAGATTGTGAGTGTGTTGGAGGCAGAAACCAGTGGCATGTTCATCACTTGGGTCAGGTAACTTATTAAGTTGCCATAAAAACCAGCCACCGCAAATCTATCACATAATTCATTTGCTGCATGCATATATATAACCAGTCAAAATCTGCCACGTTCACACACAATATGAAATTAGATCGTAATGGAAAAGGATCCTTTCATGTGAATATTGCGTCATGTATACATCTTCACCATTAATTTGAGATGTACATATGATAAGGTCATATGTAATCTCCATATGTGGTAACCCTCTCCCTCACAACAATACTTAGACTATGTCGTATCGTGTGGAAGGGGACTATTGTATATGGAAATTGCAAAGTAAGTGGAGCCTAATGTACATTTAAGATCAAGGTCCGGAGCTAGCAATCTTAGAGTAAAAGGGCTAAATTAATTAACATATATAATGTAAAACCAAATTAAAATTAATTGTTATATATATATATAATGTATGAAACCACTAACAAATTATAAGTTATCCTCATATTTAAAATCAACATAAATAATACGTCACATATAATGGTATACATATAATGTCAAGTACATGCCAGATAGTTTTTTACACACTCAATATATATGCCTTTCTTCAAAGGAGAGAGGGGACCGCTACTCTATCTATATCTATAATATTATAGGAAAAGTAAAAAAAAAAACTTTCAAATTATATGATCTATTTATTTATCCAAATACTACTAATCATGCCACATTATTTTAAAAATAGGCTTCTGATAAATTAAAGTTTTTAATTGTCTAATTTTTCTAAATTGTATTACCCGTGAAAACAGCAGTTACATGTGCAGTTAGTGAAAACGAAATGAGGAAACGGGGGAATCATATAGTTATAATAAATTTGTGAGTTAATTGAGTGAGACAACTTGACTTCTTACAATAAGAAATGCCAATTGCTACAGTACCAGCACATGCATTGCTACTCTTAGTCTTATCGATTAATAATAATTAATTAACATAGGGAGCTAAGCTCTATTAGATAGACACGGGTCTCCGTTAAAGCATAATCATCAGAAATAATCCAGATTCCAAAGTAAACAGAATCCCACAGGTAGGAAATTGATATTGGGATTTACTCCCTTCATTATTCCTATATATAAGTCTATTTGTATAAACTGTCGAAAAGCCAATATATATTCGGGTATAAATTATATATATTCGGCTATAAATATTAACTTTTCAATGAATTAACTTATCCAAATAAACCTATATTTAGAAACGGATGGAGGAATATTTACTGCATAGATGGCGGGCGTCATCCTAGATTTTTAACTCAAGTCATCAGAAATTAGTTCGCCTATTAGTTCATTAGTAGAACACCGACGCATCACTGGCAAGCACGAGTCGTATTTTACACGTTTTATATAGATTTTGTCAAATTACAAAATCTTAACTTCTGTTGTGGTATTTATCCAGAAATATAGTTTAATGAATTAAATTATAAAGTTCGACCAACTTTATCTGAAATATTAGAAATTAAATCTCTTGAATTTTCATCTGAAGACTACTATTGACTTGAAATCGCATGTGTGAGAAGTTAATAAGAGAAAATAAATATTGTTAAGCATATCTTATGTTGATATTGTTAGTTCTGTTTTTTGGAAAATAAAAATTTAATTAATATTTCTTAATAGTTACTTATCTCAGAACCGCAGTATATCATTGTATTGAAAATTCTAATATGTGCATATATTGGCCATTTAAAAAAAATGCTGACATACTAAAAAGAATAAACTTAGGTTTGAAAGTTAATTATAAGCTAAATGAAGTTAGAAAGGCCATCCTCTCTCAACAAATTTTCCGAACAAGACAAGGCTAAGAAGAAACATGTAAGATAACGAGAAGGGGACGGATAATTAAGGATAAATTTTTTATGTGGTGGAGATGTTCTCTTGGTCCTTTTCTTTTTTTGTGTTCTTGTGATGTGCTCCTAAGCTACACTCTATTTGATAGTTTAGCATTTTTTATTATTGAAAAAAAAAATAGGGAGAAATTTTGGGATAAAAAGAATATCCAAAAGCAAATAGACTTTCACATTAACATACTGTACAATTACGAGAATATGAATATGTACAAAGCAAATTATGAGAGAATGAAAATCGAGTAGTGAGGGGTGGCTTACCAAGGATGAAAGGCAGTGTTCGGATGCCTCCTCGTCGCCGCAGTTTTCTTTTGCAGCCATCACTGTCTGGCTGCCCTTCTTTCACAACCACCTCGCTACTCTTCTCTATCTCCATAGCATATGATACAGAAACCCTTGTTGTCTATTTGCGTTTGCAGTTGTACTCTTCCATATATAGACACTCTGGCACAAATAACAAAAAATATATATAAGGGTAATCATAGTAATGGCAGATGATGATGATAATGACAACCCTGTAAGAGTGACTTCTTTACCATGTGACTTGCCGATCATCTGCTTCCTTTCTTCAGTTTAATGGTTTTGCATTTGTTTTCTTCTTATTTTGATTATTAAAAAGGAGAAACGTTTTTTAACTTGGAAGACGACACCACACTATAGTTGACTTTTATTTATTAAAACTCAACCTGATGGTCTACTCAGTCATATCATTGGGTCATTGATTTTAACTAGTGAATTATTGATTGACTCGTCGAACTTATATACAATTATAGAGACCTTATAACACAACAACATAACATGGTTGGCTTGGTGGTGTGAATTATTTCATAAACTCTCATTGATTTTGAGTAGGTTAATGAAGACCAAACTAGTCAGATGACTGATTCATCAGTTTCCAGTTTGAACGGCCTAGTCCCAATTCATGTTTTATAACCTTTAATAACATGTATTATTAAGAGATATTGTTAGTACTGTTAATAGTCTTTAGTTATATTTTTATAAGTGTAATATAGTACATATTTAAACTAGTCCCTAATAATTTCATTAATAGATAAATTGGTCCTTTAGAAAAAAGAATTAGTGTTAAGATATCTCAAAGTTACAAAAATAGGATATTATAAGTCTTCGACAATTTCTTAATGGGCAAATCGGTCTTTAACAACAAAAAAAAAAGAAATAGTGTTAAGGCCCTCATAATTACAAAAATAAGAAATAATAAGTCCCTTACTCAGCTAACCTACTAAATATTGAGGTGAGCTTTAATTATTGATCTATATGATACCCACCTATTCCAATCATCACCAATTTACTAAAATATACCTTTCCATTTTTGAAAATACCTCTCCAAATATTTTAAAATTTAATAGAGCACCCTATCATCCATAACTTTCTTTTTCCCTTCCTTCCTTGGTGGATGACACCCCCTCCCCCAATCATACAAATGGATGATCTTTCATTTATGTTTGAGAGTGGCCTTTCAATTCCCACAAAGTAAGATGAACCCTCATCATTTTATAGTAATCTATGTCATGTAATTCTTGTAATTCACCAAAAACTTATTCTTTCAGTGTTTTTGTATTCATCTAATAAATTGCTAGGGAAATGACTTTAGTCTACTGTTGAAAACTTGGAATTTCACTCTTCTGTAAATCAGTTTTCGATAGAAAATCAAGTATGATGTTATTGTGTTATTTTGTAATATGCATTCACTGTATTCTAGGAGATAGTTCTTTTGGGGAAATAATTGTGAATTTATGATATTATGGTATCATAGTTCCTTAAAATAAGATGGTGATAAAGCATAAGGAATTTGCCTCCAAATCTAATTCCTTTATTATAACAACAAACTTGAAGTCATTTTTTTCCCTTGATAATGGGTACAATAAAATATTGGAATGCTTGCAAAGGAATTTGCAATAAAGGAAAAAAAATAAAATAAAAGAGTGTGTTTTAGTTAGAGTTGACGAGGTTTATAGAGTGTCACATAGATCAATAATTAAAATATTTAACAGGTTACAAGTGCGTCAAGGATCTATATGCCCTATTCTTAGAAATGTGAGGGACCTCAATACTAATTTTTTTTGTCAGGGATTAATTTGTCTATCAATGAAATTATCAAGGACCTACAGTGTCCGATTTTTATAATTATGAGAGACTTCAACACTAATTTTTTTTATCTTGGATCAATTTGGGTGTTTACTCTGTGTATTACATTACATATCTTATCACCATTAGATATGATGAATATATAGGTGGAAACCACTTATCACATCTAGTAATAATAAGATGTATAGTTTAGATTTATTGTTATTAACCAAACATTTTTCATATATAATTTATGTTGCTAATGAAATTTTTCAGATTTTATATTATTAAATCTTATATCATCAGATCTTATCATACTATATCAAAGGATCCTTAATGTTGCTGCATAGAATAATGTGAGTTTTTAGCTTAATCTCTCTTCAGATTTAATTAAACTTCAAATCCATTCAATTAAATGACTTGAAAATTTATATATATATATATCTATGTGTGTGTAGTGAAGTATAATTACATCATTCAATAATTTTTTATAAAATGTATTTTTGTTAATCTAACCATTCATTTAGATTATTACTTATCATAAAGTAATTAATTTCAAATTTCATAAAAATTGAAAATAATAAGAATGTAATCACATAGACCTTATTCTTATTTATTTCAAACATATATTTTACATTGATTTTTATGAACATAAAAATTAAATCAAATAATTTTAGATTAATAATTTGAATTTTATATATGTGTGTGTGTGTGTGTGTGTGTGTGTGTGTGTGCAGTGAAGTATAATTACATCATTCAATAATTTTCTATAAAATGTATTTTCATTAATCTAACCATTGATTTATATTATTACTTTTCATAAATTAATTAATTTAAAATTTCATAGAAATTGAAAATAATAAGAATATAATCACATAGACCTTATTCTTATTTATTTCAAATATATATATTACATTGATTTTTATGAACATAAAAATTAAACCAAATAATTTTAGATTAATAATTTTAATTTTATATAAATGATCTATGACATAGACTTTTAATCCAACAATGGAATTTATAAAAACTTATATTAATAAAAAATTTATTCACTAGTATAATAATTATTTAAAATTGCATTGGTGTAATTTATTCCTGATATATATATATATAAATTTCTTATACATACATTTTCAATTTTTTTTAATATAAGGATTCTTCATAAGAAATAATTACAATATATTGGACTATAAAATTTGATACTTTTATTAAAAGAAAGAGCTCTATACACGCAGTAGAAATATTTAAAGAATATTCTATGAAGAAAATGATTATCTGAATATTGATTTTAACCAAAATTAAACATTTCATATCAGACAGATCAAAGTAAAAATTAGTGTATTTTGGTCCTTAGAATAATCTTTTTCAAACAATTGTTCTTGTAAACTGCTAAAACGTGAACTATAAACAAAAGAATTAAATTTGAATAGTAATCTTAATAACAAATAATTTAAATTTAAATATGTTGTAAAATATTGAGTGACTAAAAAATATATGAAAACATAGATTGGCAGTGATAATGATCATGGGAGAATATAAGCATGTGGATGAAATGCGGGATAATAAATAATAATTGTTCAAAAATTTTTTTTAAAAAAAGCTGAATTATGATCACTATTCGATGACTTGAATTCTACAACTTTATTGAATTCAATTTATAGCTGAGGTCAGCTCTCAGCAATAATATTTATGGGTCGACTCATCTGATTGCCCTTTCATTATTAGTTGAATTTGATTTTTGGGTTCTTTCATTGATATCTAATGTATTTTAATTGTAAACATGAAATGAACTTGAGAACATAGTTATTAATTCAAGTCGATAATCAATTTGGTTAAAACACTGGATCGTTAGTTTAATTAGTGAGTCATTTATTTAATATGTTAAATTAGATATAATGTAATAAGTATATACAAATATATTAAAATAGTTTAATTTTGATATACTAATAGTGTAAAAGAGTTTTACACTATCATCCAATCGCATCTCTTCTTTTGTTTGACTTTTCAAGTAGTCAGGGTTGAAAGTAATCCTATTTGTTTATCATAATACAACTATACACGTCGTTTTGTGGTACGGGTGTGTGCTCTTTTACTTCAGGTCTTAAGTTTAAATTTTATTTGCACTGAAAAATATACCATTTTTACTTTTTAGCATATTCTTATTGGACTAGTCAACTCAATCGGTTTACGTTGGCATCACCTGGTTCACACCAATTTAAATACAAAACAAATTTATTAATCAACTCACATCGATCATTCATATGTTCAGTTCATCAGTTGAATTGGTAGGATCAAGACGGGTGATGTATGTAATAAAGACACACATTTAGTGCGTGTTTTTGCATTATTTTGAGTGATTTAATTAGTGAAATTAGCCATTTTTATTTGGAATGTGTACTTTTGTGAAATTATTAATTTTAATTTGGTAATTTTCAGGTGAAGTAATGGTTTGGAGGCTAAATTTTATTGAATTTTGCAATTGAGACATTTTTGGAGCTCAATAGGAGATTTTTTTAGTTAATTTGAGAAGATTTCTAGAGAATGTTGCAATAGAAAATTCATATCTCTCTTTCTTTACGACATTAAATTTGGACAAATAAAGATGTTTTACAAAGCTCACGAAATGTTCTACAACTTTGATGTTCAGCTTGAAACCTAGTTCTGAGTGTTTCTTGGTGAAAATCCAATTGCAAGATTAAGCATTATTATCCCGATGTTGGCCAATCCAACTATTACCTCGTATTTTGCTAATATCTCAAGGTACAAAGGTTCAATTGCAGTGACTTTTGCGTAATTGAAAATATAATCAAATTTTCTACAACTTTGTGTTTGATATTAGAAGGCTAATTCTAACTTTAGAGGCTGGTATAAAGCTTGCAAAGTGATAATCCAACTTTTCTCATGCACCAGAACACAAATTAGCCCGATTTTAGGTCCAAGAAAAGATGAAATTAAATGTTTTGGACCTATTTTGTGCAATTAAAGCTTAATAAAACTCTAAAGTAGAAAGAGAGCTATAAATACATAATCTTAAGGATGAAAGAGAATCTTTTGGTGGCCTTAGGATCATTGGTTGGCCTCTTGGTCTCTTTTTGTGAAATTGAGAGACATCAAGTACATCAAGGAGGAAGAGATGCATGATTGAGATCGATTATTCTTCTCTTTTCTCTTTGATTTATGTTAAGCATTTATATTTTGTATATATATATTTGTATTTGTTAAATATGCTATCCTAGTTGGCCAAATAGGTTATGCTAGTTAGGGTGATTATGTTGTGATTATGATTGTTTGAGATTTCTAATCTTTATGAAGTCTTTCTTATTCAATTAAGTTTCCATTATCTATGCTTAATGCTATTTATGATTCTTGGCCCATAGAAGAATCTGGGTATACAATTGAGACAATAAAATAGAAACATTAATTCCTAATTTTCTAGGGATAGATGTTAGCAATTTCATTGGGCTTTGTAAGAGGATTCAAAAATCGGTAATACCTCTAGTTTTAGTATTCATGTTGAGGAATTAATCAGGTTCTTAAATCTAGAAAGGATTAGTATACCAACGAATTGAGCATCAATTAGATTATAAATTCTATTTCCATCAATTAATGAGTTAGATATTCATTAAATTAGGAGCTTAATCATCATAGAAACAAGTATGTGAAATCAGATTCCCCGTGCCTTCCTTTGTGATATTTCATACATATCATTTGCACTTTTATTTTATTTGATTTCTTTGTATTTTGTTGTT
Organism: Dalbergia cultrata; assembly: GCA_031216105.1. NCBI lineage: Eukaryota > Viridiplantae > Streptophyta > Magnoliopsida > Fabales > Fabaceae > Dalbergia > Dalbergia cultrata. The sequence goes on along the minus strand of CM062353.1, from coordinate 17,619,403 downwards.
ATTTTCTTCATTTAGCAAGTCTAAATAGTTTTCAACTTAAAGAAGTGGTAATTGGTTAAGTTAATTTTTATGAGAATCATATATTACTCACTCTTTTATTACTTATACAACCTGATACACTTGTTGGAGTCGCCCCACAAGGTTTAATGACACTGCTTGAGGAAATGTCTCGAAGATAAATTCGGATAAGCGTTTTTATTAATCTAAACTTTTTATTTACGTATAAAAAAAATGATATAGTGATCAAAACGGGTACTACAATCAAATCAGTGAGAGAAACTTCGTGGGAAACTAAAAATAATAATAACTAATAAAGAACAGCTTCGATTTGCTTTTTCTAATCCAAATTTATTTATTTTAATTGGCAAATTGCAATTCTCTTCATTATCTGTGCTCTGTACAACGTTTTAAAAACTTGTAGGGATCTGTTTGCCGTCATATATTCGAGGCAATAATTCATGAATTTATTTAGGCACTTGGTAGTTAAGTAATGTGTTTTCTTCTTTTTTGTTTGACTACTTGATCCAATGATGCGTGTGCATCAACATTGTTAGAAAATATGCTTTAAGTAGTCAAAATTCATATATATATATATATATATATATATATATATAATTCACCATTAGATTAAAAGCTCAAACCATATAGATCATATCTATAACATTTTGTGTTAATAAAAAATTATTTGATATATTTTTTATATACATAAAAGTCAATATAATATACGTAAAATGAATAAGAGTAAAGGCTTTGTAATTGCATTGATATTGATGATCAATTTTTATGAAATTTGGTACAAATGATTTTTATTATAGGTAGTTATGACTCAACGCTTTGATTAACAAGAGGAAGGGGTCAATCAATTATAATTTGTCCATGCTCAAATCATTATCCAATTTTAAATACTCATTGAAGTTAAAAAATAATTTATAAAGCATTATTGTTAATAAAAGTTATGAGTAATTTATTAAATTGTCCTTATTTCTCTTTAATATTCTAACATTCTCTTTTCCTTCTTAATTAACGGGTCAATAATATTTAATAAGTATATTGTTGGAATGAAATAATTACTATTAGTTAAACTTTTAAAATGGATAATTATTTCTAGATAAAGAAAATTTTTAGATGCATAATTATCTAAAAATAGAGGAAGTAACATTTAGCATGATAGAAATTATTATATATAAGCTACTAGTCCATATTTCATGCACATTGTAGGAAGTATTCAAAATTTTGATTCCTTTCTTGCTTTCTTTTTTTATTGCATCTGTGCAATATATACCAACAAGTATCCATCTTTGTGGGTATTTTTGCCATCTGTAATTTTGACCAAAAAAGAAATTTAAAAAGAAAAGTATAATGAAAACAATCAGAGGACAAAAACCTACATATTATTATTATTATTATTATTATTATTATTCATACATGGAAAAATGCCAATTAGATCCCAACTTAATTAGTACCTCTTGTAGCAAACTTAAGATGAAGAATAATATTATTTAAACACTTAAGAGCATCTTATGGATAGATTTCACTTCTCTAAAGTGAGGAGATTGGTAAAGTGCATAAGTAAAAAGTTAATCATCCTGTATTATTTAGTGGGATCCATTTATAATGCACACATAATAGAAGTTATTAATCTAAAGGTGAATAACTCTTTACTTGTATTTTTTACTAACTTTCTTACTTTAGAGAAGTCAAATCTCTTATTAAGACACATTTTTTTTTATTGAATGTGATGAGTTTATGAGATGAATGTGGACCACCATCTGATGATGAAGTGACATTTATGTGTTTAGGTAACAATTTTTTCATTTTTAAGCTCTAATGTGTTCTATCCTTCATAAAAAAATTTGATAGAAAGAACCACAAATGGTGAAAGCACGAGGGGGCAACGTGTTAGTTTCTTCTTGTAGACAAGAGCTAGACAACTAATCTAATTGTAGCTTAGCAGATTTCGTGCCGTTCCTGTTACTCCAATTTAACCTTAACAATTTTTAAACCTATTTCGATATATAAGACTTATGACACAGGAGGCAACTCCGGTAATTGGAATGAGTTGAGAAGTTCATAATTCAATAACAGCTCTTCAAATATTTTAATTAATCACTTTTCAATTCCGGTAATGTTGCGGTGAGTAATTAAGCACATGTCAAAACGTAAAACAAATGCTCTGGCATATGTGCTAATTCAAGTTGCAACATCATGATGAATTGAATGGTCATAAGGCTTCAATAATGCTAATTATTACAACTTCCTACAAGATAATAAATTCATCAATGTTATCTAAACACCCAAAAAGTAAGTGTCTTTACTTCTCTAATAATCATTGGATATAAAATGATATATGAAGTATGTGGGATCCATTATTAATCCAATAATTATTAAGTAGGTATTCTAATAGGTATCCACTTTTTAGCTGTTTAAATAACACTACTCTAAATTCATTTATCTATTGCACATTCCTTATTGTCATCCTCCCTCCCAACTTCTAAATTGCCAGACGAGATATTTTTGGTGGCAAGTTCCAAATCCTCATCCATGTTACCCTCACTAATTTCTTCCAAGGGCTTATAGGTGTAAAACCTAGCACATATTACAAAATAAATGAGATTTACAACTTGAATCCCACAAACAAGCAAGTAATAGTACTCCAACCTACCCCTATTGAGGTTCCTATCAGGCAACCAGTTATTCTCTTTGCCAGTATACTTATGGACTAATGATACCACAATTGTACCAAGATAGTTCCCAATTGCTTGACTTATGCTGTAGAGAGCTGCAGCACTACTTCTCATGCTCTCAGGTGCCTGATCATATAGAAATTCCAAAAGGCCAACATCCCTGAAAACCTCCCCCAACCCATGAAGAGAATGCTGAGGTACCAGCCAGAACACACTAATAGGAATAGTGGCTTTTGGATCATCCAACAAGTGGTGCTTTGCAGCAACATTTTTCCTCTTGATTTCCACAAGCACTGAAACCATAGTGGACAAAATGTTGATCACAAAGCCTATTGCAATTCTCTGCAGGCATGTGATCCCAGAACTGTTCCCAGTGAACCTGCAAGCGAAGGGAACAAAGTAGCGTTCGTAGAGAATAACTCCCGTCATCATGGTAAGCACACTGAAGATATACATTGTAGCTGGTGGAATTTGGAATGAATGTGAGAGGTCGCGGTCCATCGTGCGGGCCTGTTGAATTACAAAGCTGTTAATGTGTGATAATGCTGTTACCAGCAAGATTCCTGATGACCAAATTGGAAGCATTCTAATGATTGATTTTAACTCCTCAACTCTGTGGACAGTGGCTAGTTTCCATAAATTTGGTGAGGTTGGATCTCTGCCTTCCTCCTCTGTGACAATTGCAGCCTTGTCTAAACACCTGCAGATATAAACATGATAGCAATAATGTATTATTATTGAGTTTTCAAATGCAAAGTCATTCCTTCAGCCACTAAATTATGAGTTATGACCATCCATGCAAATGTTTGGTCAATATATAAACCTTACTTTGTGTTCCTGTTAATTTAGCAGTTCGAGTCAAGGTGAAATTGTTTATCAACTTCTTACTAAGAGCATATAATATTCTCATCAAGAGGGGGGGTGGCTTCTATCTTTGAAGTTATTTTTTCCTTTAAAAAATAGAAATCCATAATGGAACCAACTCCACCCCATCAATATATTCATGCTTAGAATTTTGGGAAATTCAACTATCATCTCTTGAGATTTGATGAAATCCACTGACTTTTCTCAATTTATCCAAGTGCACTAAACTATCCCATAGACACTATACAATGTGCAATGGATGCCAGTAGAGAGTGCTTTAATGATTTCAGAAATTTAAAGATCTCTTGAGTAAATTTTACAAATAAAAAGGAACACAATGAATTTTATCAAATTTCAATATATGTCTAGATAGTTTGCCTTAAAATTTTTTGTTTGAACCAAAATAATTTAAACATTTTGCTTACTTATATTGATCAGAATGTAAAAGTTTTCCTTCCAAAGAAATAGCAGCATCAAGCTCTCTGTTTTGGTACAAATGCTTGGGATCATCGGGTAAAGTTTCATTCCTCTTCCTAAAAGCTGCCACGATCACTTTTGCCAAACGAACCAAAGGACTCCCCCCTGGTTTCACATGCTTATAGAGTGGTGCCCCCAACACAAAGGTGATGATGGATATTAGCATGGCAATTGCTGGAATACCAAAGCCCCAACCCCAGCCCATATTGTCTTGAATGTAAACCACAATGGTCAAAGCACTTAGTGAAGCCAACCCCATGCTGAATTGGTACCAATTGAAGAGGTTCCACTTCCTAGATGCCACACCTTTTTTCGTCATGTCAAGTTGGTCTGCTGAAAAGGGCACAACGCAAGGCTTAATGCCACCTGATCCAAGAGATGTGAGGAAGAGAGACATGTATAGTATCCATAGCTGTGAGGATTTGGCTACTTTGCAGTTCACTTGAGTTGGACATGGTGGGGGGCGCATGTGTGGCAGTACAGCTGATAAAGTAACACTAACTAGTCCCTGTAGTGAAAGAGTTATGGCAAAATAATTGGCAAGATATGCAGCATGTTGTCATACAAAATGCTCGAAGTTCATATCAATCATTTTGGATTGGAAACTTGGTCTGATTGGTAGAGATGTTTCAAATTTGAGGGTTTTAAAACCTGAATTGAATAAAAATAAATAAATATATAAAGGAATTTAATTATGATATTTGAAAAAAAAAACAAAATTGAGATAGTGGAGGCAAAGTGAAATATTAATTTTGTATTTAACTTCCACTTTTGGTGACCCATTTGGACATGCACCATTTCATTATTGAATAAGATAAAATAGTAGGGATGAGTGATAATTACAATCTCATTAATGGTGATGGGACTGACTAACTAAATGTTATACTATAAATGGATGTCAAAATAACATTATTGATTTAAATAATTAACATGCTTGAGGACACTTGTATTGGAACCACAGGCTTAAGTCATGAACAAATACAATAACTATGTTTTAGCTAAACATGTTATCTATGAACGAAACTTAATTTTCCAAACATACCATATGACCGGATGGGATTTTATGTATATAAAAGAGGTGAGGGTAAGAAATTAACCAAATCAAAGATGAGAGAAGCAACAGTGATGGTCCAAAAGCGGCCAGCGAAGGACTCAGCAATGAGAGCACCAAGGAGAGGAGTGAAGCCTGATGTTCCAACATAGATGGTAAGAATGTTGGAAGCAGATACTAGTGGCATGTTCAGCACTTGGGTCAGGTAACTTATCAAGTTACCATTAAAACCAGCGACTGCAAATCTATCACTGACCTCATTTGCTGCATATATTCAAACCACCAAACCAGTCAAAATTAACTTCATTCACAATTAAGAATACGAAACTGGACTCTGCAGGACAATTTTTTTTTTCTTTTTTTTTGGGAGATTAGACTATCTCTTTAGATCTGATGAAATTCATATCAACTCCTTTCTTTTTATATGAGGGATGCTGACTTCCTTTAGAAACATCATGCAATAAGTAATCTTAGGAAGAACAACATATGTATGCTTCTCTTTAGGTTTTAGAGAGTACTGTCTACGCAAATTTGTTCAAATAACACTATTATTTTACATCCACTCGCTTTCTTTGTAGAAGATCTTCTTATAAGCAATATTGCAAAACTAGGCTTCAAAGCCAAAGTGAGCTGTAAACACCTGTACTTATTATTACCACTCTTTTGTTGAAAAAATAAAATAAAATAAAAAAATTACACTTACGTCCCTTAAGGTATGACGAAATATAACTTACACCCACTTTATTTTCAAACTTTGCATGACAGATTCTTAAGTTTTGGAAAATTCTACACCAACCTCCACCTTTAATGTTAGTCCATAATTAACTATGATGGAACAGTACACATGTATATAACATAAATGCTTTGAAATAGTAATATTGTAAATATTAAAGATTATTATGACTATTGAATGACCATAGTATTTATCTATATATTAAATAATAAAAGTATATCGTCTTCCCATTTGCCCTTGTCCTTAGTATAGGAAGAGAATATGCTTTTATTGCTTAATAAGAAAATAATATATGATCATTCAATACTTATATTGGTCTTTATTATTAAAAATCATGTCTAGTGCACCTGTATATTGTTATATCAAAGTCACTAATAAACTAATGTTAACAGGGATGTTGGTATATGATTTTTTCAAAACTCAAAGATTTAACATGCAATTTTAAAAAATAAAGGGGCTATAGGTTGTATTTTATCAAATTTCAAGAAGGATGAATGTAATTTCCCTAAATAAAATACCAACCCTTTTCGAGATCATGGAGGGGAAGTTGTTTTTTGTGTTTGTAAGATATGTTAATATTTTATGTATGTCAAATATTCGTACTTATATCCATGTATGTAAATACGTACAGAAATGTTAGAAAAATTTATATACAAATGCACCGACAACAGCATATTTGTCAAGGAAATTGTATAATCAGTTGGAGCCTATAAATAGTGGGACAATGATGTTCTCTATCCTAAAATAAGTAACACGTGAAAACTGTAGTTACAACGAAAGGAGGAATCATAAACATTATAAATGAATTGATTTGTGACTTCTAAGTGAGAACTCGGCATATAAGAAATGGTTAAATTTCTTGAACGTGAACTTACCCCTCTTAATCTTTTCTATTAACAAAAAAAAACTAATAAAGGGAGCTAACATTTATTAGATAGACCAACTGTACCAGTACATTATCAATACAATTTCAGACAGAATCTCTCAGGTAATTAATTATAAAGGGAGATAACATCTGTTAGATGGATTCTAATTTACTGATAAATAATCAATCAAAATACGGTAGTACAGATTCCATGCATAGTAATAATCCTCTTTAACGAGGTCTATATTCTTTAATTTGGTATGAATTTAATCTTTGTTCAAGGAACTAAAATTGTCTTTTTCTGCAGGAGTTCAAACCTTAGCCTAGACTAGTACGTGACTGTTAATTTCAAATTAAAGTTATTTATTACTGAAGGCATTCCATCTTATTAGTGATATAAACTATACACTGCATGGCATAATGTGCCACATCTCGACTGCGGAAGCCAGTGCACCGTGTCACACAAAGATTGGAGATTTGTGCTGATATTTGAACCGTGTTTTTCCCAACATCATTTACAACGTAACTAAAATTTCTAATGATTAATATATCAATTACAAAGTGTCCAAAATAATGCTAATTATAGCTTGGGTTATAAAAACATTTTAATATTAGAGAGATTGCATTACGTGAACACGCTGCATCACAATTGTGATTATTTATAAAATATAAAATTATTTATACGTTTTTACCCAACTGCTTATATTATTTCATAAAAATTATCTATTTTAAAAATTTAAACTAATGGATAAAAACACATAAATAATTTTATATTTAACAATTATAGGATGACTAATGTAATTTTAATCTTCTTCATGAGTAGCTTCACCGAACAAGAGTACCAAAGGGCTGTGTTACTTGAACTCCAATTTTTTCCTACACATCTAACATTCTTGAAATAATAATATGGCCCCCTATCACCTACTCTTTTTTTTTTTTTCTCTTTCATCACCTCTGTCCACAATCTTCTCTTTTTTCTCTCTTATGATTTGTTTGGATAAGAAAATGAAAGAAAAAAAATAGAAAGAACGAAAATGGAGAGATAAGAAAATATGGAGAAAAGTATGATTTCTTTTCATAAGTTTGGATGAAAAGAAAATGAGAAAAAAGAAAATGAAAATTATATTAAAATGATAAATATATGCTTATTATAATAAAAATTATAAATATGTTATGTTAATTCAAATTTTAAACACTCATCATAAATTAAATAATAAATAACAAGTATATAGTAATATTACAACAATATTAATAAAATTTTTACTAAAATTTTAAATATTATACTCATTAAAATTATTTGTTAATAAAATATAATATAAATTCTTAAATTTTATAAAAAATTTAAGCTGAAATGGGTAAAAATAAATTACTCATTTTTCAGTTTTCTGCTAGTAGGAGCGAAGAAATACTAAATTTGAGGGCCCACATCGTTTTTTTTTTTCTTTTTTCTCTTTCTCATTGTAATCCAAAAGAGGGAAGCTCAGCTTCCAAGACTTTTTCTTCGCTGAAGTTTTCCATCTTGGCATTTCCGTTTAAACCAAACGCATGCTTAATGTCTTAGGTGCCGCTTATCTGTTGGGGTTCAAATATCTTTTTCCAAAACTAGATTAAATCATAAGAATTCCTTCTTCTAATTTCCCTATGGTAAATACATGAATCACTTGGAGGACCCCCAAAATCAATTTTGGATTGGTAAAATTGATTTTGCTTTGTTTTAGTCATGTTTGGTAGGTTATGGAAAATTAAAATCCATTTTTGTTCCTAAAATTGATTCTATAAAAAGTGAAAATTTCTTACTTTCTATCAAAATTACTTTTAAAATAACTACCACATATAAATAAATTTATTTTACAATCAATTCTAATCGAATCAATTTTACATAAAGTAGTCAAACCCACACCTTGCCGGTGAAGTCAATTTGCTGGTTTGGTCACTTTACTCATTTTCGAAATCTCTCTCTCTCTCTCTCTCTCTCTCACCAACAAAATGATTGACAAGGACAAGGCTATGAGAACAGAGGGAACGAAGATATCGTGAATCTCCAGAAGTAAATGGCTAGCAACTAAGCTTATAACATATTGTGCATTAATAATGACCATGAATATCAGTGTACGTACATAACAACACAAGAATAATGAGAATGAATAGTGAAGGCTCACCAAGGATGAAAGGCAGTGTTCGGGTGCCTCCTCGTCTTCGTAGTGCTCTCTTAGAGTCAGCACTGTTTAGCTGCTCATCATCTTTCACGATTACCGCCTCGCCACTTCTTTTGCTCTTCTGATCTATCTCCATATCATACATACATATGCCAAAGACCCTCTCTGTCTGTGCACAATAGCAGTTCTGCGCTCGTCTATATATTGACATTATGGCATAAATAAATATATAATTCAAGGTATTAATATTGGTAGCAATGACAATGATTATAATAACCAAACCTCTTCGGAGTGACTTCTTTAGCATGTCTGGTATTTTGCCTCGCTTTTTTTTTTTTTTTTTCAAGTTTGTCTTCATTCAAATTGTTTTGCATTTTCTCATTTCTTTTCTTTAGTTAGGAAGACAGAGTGCTATCTTGATACATTCATTAAGAATCTGGTAGCGGGTAACTAAATTTAGGAAAAAAAATACACTGTATATTCCACAACCATGCTCCTTTAAGAATTTTGCTGATGCTAAACCCCTAAATATTTGGTTAACTTTAAAAATATGACAAATTACATGGATATATTATAGGACAGCGATATAATAATTTTACAAATTCAGAAAAGATCGATATAATGATTTCCCAGACTCCGAATAATTTCACCAAAATTTGTCCTTAAAAATATTATTATTATTGTTATTATTTTACCTCAAACAATGGTTGAAACTTGAAACTGTGAATTTTTTGTTTAATATTAGGTTTTGAATCTTGGAATCATTATTATTAAGGAAAAGAGCACTATTTTAACCACTATCATATAAAAATTGCTTGAGCAGCTGTCAATATGTGCATAACAAAGTTGAAAGTTGAAACATGCGATGCCCGTGATGTTCTCCACACAGTATCTCTTACGCAAGACCCATATAAAAGGTTATTCCTTCTCAGTTCTCACCTCTCTTGATCTCCATCCCTCTCGCCAGACTATTTGCAACCCTGTCAAATTGTCATTGTCATAGGAGGACTAGTTGCATAATTATATGAGTGCGCACATGGTTTTAAATAGCAGATGCAAATGCGATTGCGCTGCCGTGCAACAAATTGTAGAAAAATACTACTGATGTGGTCGCAATTGTAATGAGGTTATAATAAAGGACACCATAGCAGTAATATTGTGCCTACAACTGCAATTACGGACCGCAATTTAAAACTAGCAATGTGCACTTGCTCTTTAGAGTGAACCACCCACGCCATTCATTACTGTTATTGGCACAAGAGGAGAGAGCTCGAAGGAAGCAATTAAAGCTGATAAAGAGCGAACCTAAGATAGATAGGGGGCAGATTAAAGATTGGCTTCATGACTTCATCAATGTCATTTCACCTCAATTCCCAATCAATTTTGTATATATATATATATATGTGCCATTTTGTCACTGCTTTGGATGTGTCTGGCTTTCCCTTCTTGCGTTTTCTTTTGGTGTGCAATTGCTTGATATGTGTCTAATATCTTCTGCTGTGAGAGCTAGCCCATTTTGATGATTTGGTCCACGTACACCTAATGAGATGAATTAATATTGCTATCATATTAGTCGTGATAATTATTCGAATTTTTCCAAATATATGAAGAAATTCTCCGTGAATTGACACTCATGTTTTTGGTACACCATAATGAAGTGGTTTATTAGCTACTTCAGTTTTAATCATGACCGGTTGATGATTCTTTACTTGTGATTTGTAGGTTCTAGTTGTGTAAATCATATGGTTATTGCAAAATCAAATGTAATGTCGTGGAGGTTCTATTGTTAGAATGTTCGAGGTTTGGGCTAATATTGATTGGTGGGTATTTTGGTTTTGTAAAAATAAGAGTTAAATAGATAGTATGGTTGTTTTCTGAAAACTCAAGCTATCATTATGTGATATATGTGTTTGGGATTCTTTATATATTATTGGGCTTGAGTTCAGTAGTGAACATACTAGAGGGTGTAATGACCTAATAAGATAGCTTAGGTTTATGATGTGTAGAAGTAAGTTATTGTATATTTGTTCTTTGTAGAGGATCATCAACCCCACTCTTGACGGCTCATTACTTCATCAATATAACATATGAATTTGAGAGGGAGAAGGAGTGTGTTTTCGTCTTGTTGATATATAACACATAGGTGTACATCTCTAGGATTTGATCTCATACCATAATATGACTTTAAGAGATATGCACTTTAATGTTGTTCCAAAAAAATGAATCCAACTTTATTCATTTATTTCACAAAATTATAAAAAAAATTGAAAATTTAGTTTTATATTTTTATCAAAATTAAAAATAAAACTGCATAATATAAAATATTAAAATAAAGTATTTTATAAAAATGTTAAATTTTGAATTTAAAAAAATATTTGAGAACAAAATAGGAGACCAAGATTGGTCCCTTCCATTTAAGAGGAAATGAACACTCTTTATCCCTATTTACCTTTAATGACACAAAAGTAATGTATCACTAGTTGAGTCAAAAAATAGGATCAAATTTCATCCCTATATTAGAGATGCTCTAATACGAAGCTACATGGAGAAAATAAAGCCTTCTTCCACAAAATACAAAAGAATAACTCATTGTCAATTGTTGAGTTAGCTGCTAAGTCATCATTCTTTTCCAACATGGATTGTACTAGCACATCACTCCTCCAAAAACAAAAGAGAAAAAGGGAGTAACAAAATCACTTTCAGATTTTTCTTTCTCTCAACAGGTATACTTGTTTTTATTTGAGAGTTGCAATTGATCTCTACATTATCTTATCCTGTATAACATTTCAAAATCTTCTGGGAATCTTTCCGATTCTTAATTTGAGGTTATATATGGCTCACTGATTAGTTACTTATGTCAGGTATTCCTCTCTTCTGTCTGGCTGATCTCATCATGCGTGCAGCACAAAAGTTGTTTACATATATATATATATATATATATATATATATATATATATAGACCCAATTTGTAATACAAAATTTATTTTTTCTATTTGCAAATTGCAATTCTCTGCGTTATCTTACTCTTTTGGATAATATCTTGAAAACTTTTTTTCATATTAAATCAATGCAATAATTCACTGATTAGTTTAAGGAACGTTGTTGTTGAGCCATGTTTCGCTGTTTCCTTTGACTTATGAGTGTGCATCAGACAATATAATAATGCGTAATGCCAAATATATATACATATAATAATAATGGGGTATTAGCTGTTTGTTACAGATAATGCTGTGAATATGTATATATAAAAATTCAGACCCATTTATAAATTGAGAACAGGATCTAATAAAAGTGTTGTATATTATATATAATTCGCATATATAAATGCCAACAAAAATATATATAAATGCCAATCAGCAAGACCCAAAGTTAGGACCTCCAGTTACAGCTTCACCAGAAAAATTAGTCCCTAGTTAGTTGCTAATGCTATAGTTGTAATTTATGATCGTTAGAGCACGAGTCTTGAATATGTAGATTAAAGAAAGAAATGCTTTCGAAATTCTTGGAAACTCGTTACTGTTTTAACAAAAAGTTTAATTTTGATGTACTTATAAAATTAAAAAAAAAAATTGTACTGCAATTCAATTACTTGCTTCTATTTATAATATTTTCAAGGTAATGGTAGTTGCATTTAACTCTTTTGCAGATATGACAACATGTAATAAAATGTCTATATATGTAAAACTTTTTTATAATAACATTAAAAAAAAATATGCTCATACATTCACATTCTTGCATTAGAAAGAAAGAAATTTTAGAAATAGGAAAGTAAATAAGAAAACAAAAGGTTAATGTAGAAGTAATTTAGAAATGATTATATATAAAAAAATAAAAATTATAAATTACTCAATTTAACATTATACTTCAAGAATTTTATCTCCTCAAATTTCAGTTTTGATGGTTTACATTTTTCAATCACAAATTGAGCTCGTTTGAATAAACTTTTGGAAGGAAAAAAAAGGTACTTACAGAGTTTGGTTGTGTATTTATTTCTACTTCTTAAAAAAAAGAAAAAGCTAAAAATTATCAATTTTTCTTCTTTTTTTAGAAGCAAATAGTGCATCGACTTTTGGTAGAATAAAAAGTAGTAGGAGATAAATTATTTTCTGAAATTATTTAAATTACAAATTTATCAGCACAAACTTTTATGAAAAGAACAAAAATAATTTTTGACTAATCTCACACTTCATCCTATTTAAATTACAAATCATATAATTTATTCTCTGTGTTATTATGGAACAGGTTTGGTTTTTATTCCTAACAATTGGAGGATAATTAAGGAACAAGACAAATGCTTTGGACAAAACAAATGAGAGAACGCAGTACAAGTTAAGCCCACCCCATCATCGTTTTGCCATACTTAATAAAAAGAACTCTAGAAGTTGTTGAACGATTGACTATTGAGATATTATATTCATGAGGTGGAAAAAATCATATTTCACTATTAAAAAATACGAGTTATCAATAGATTGTACTAGTAAATTTTTTCATCGATATTATTAACGGGTTTACCGATGGAACATAATCGATTAAAAAAAAAAGGGGAAAGCCAATTTGCAAGCGCTATCAAACAGCAAATTTGGCACGCATATTACCGGGGAAATAATTTACCGATAAATTATAAGAAATATGTTTAGAAAAATAAATCATGCCTTAAACTTATGGGCAGATATTTTGCTGGTAATTAAGGATAATTTAAAAAAGAAAAGAAAAACTAAATGTTTCCAACGGAGCAATTGTGCTGGTATATTGTTAGCAATTTTAAAAGTAACAGTAATCGTATATTAAACTTATAGACGGATTTTTCCGCCAATAACTAAGGAAATTATTTTAAAAATGTTGAACGTTTCTGGCGGACCATTTCCTTTTGAAAAAATTGGGTTTAAACTTGCTGGTGGATTACCCAATTTTATGCCTAGTAACTCAAAATTTCCGATTCTTAGGACATGTGTCACACATGCATGGAGGATCTTAAACAGCTACCAGTTAGTCATACGTTGCGTTTTGGACCTTCATCACTGGCGGACTTTCCGCCGGTAACCACCTTGAAATGAAACAAGCAGCCAACCATCCCCACTCTTCCACTTCGATTCTCTCTCTTTACCCCCTCTCTCTCTCATCGTGCCACTGTTCTCCTCCCATTGTGTTGGGAACTAAACACACAATTCCCTACTTGCAAGAACAAGAGGAGCAACAATTCTAGCAGCGAAATATTGGCAGCAATCAACACAAATTAACCAAAACAATAATCGGAACAATGCACAAAGATTTTTAACGTGGAAAATTCCCTCAATGTGAGAGACAAAAACCACGGGTCGTCCAGACCAATGAAATAGCTCCACTATGATCAAAACAGGTACAAGAGAGTCTCAAATACATGCACAAATCGTGCTAACAACAATCTAAACCAACCAATCACCAATTCACAAAATTGAGAACAAGGAAATGCGAAATACCCCAAAATTGGAGCTTCTGTCCGAGACCATTTTATCACTCTCCGGACCTTATTTCCACAATCCAACCGTTCAGAATGAAGAACCACCTGTCTGGAAGCTGCTGTCCAAATTTCAGCCCGATCCAACGGTGAACAACTTCCCAAACGGCGATTTACGGTGACAGCTTAAACTAGAAAAGCTGATTCCGCAAACCGAAATGTAACCTCGCTCAAGCTCAATATCTCACACTCCGGACCTTTGTTCAATAATCGACCGCTCGTAATGAACCAAATTTACTGAACTCATTCCAAATTTCAGCCCGATCCAACGGTGAACGAATTCGCAACGGCCGATTTACGGTGACTGCTCTTGACAGAAAATGAGGAGGAGTGGAGGCCGAGTTCTCTCTTTTCTCTCTATGTGTGGCTGCGAGATTTTTTTGCAAAATGAGCACCCACTTCTTACCCTAGCTGACTACTCTCATAAGGTAAGTGGGCTAGCTTAGTTTTGGGCTTTTCTCCACATAGGAGTGAGCCCAAACCCAACAAATCTCCCCTTCACGACTATGTGGAGGTAACCGCCAAACCGGCGATCAAACAACAAACTTCAAACTTCCATCTTGGCAAAGATTTAGTCATCATATCTGAACCATTCTCATCAGTGTGAACTTTTTCAAGTTCCAACAACTTAGCATTCAAAGTATCACGTATCCAATGATACCTCACATCAATATGTTTAGACCTTGAATGAAAAGTTGAGTTCTTACCAAGATGTATAGCACTTTGACTATCACAAAATAGCACATATTTCTCTTGAGTAAAACTAAGCTCTTGTAAGAACTTCTTCATCCAAAGCATCTCCTTGCATGCTTCAGTGATGGCAATGAACTCAGCTTCTGTAGTGGATAAAGCAACACACTTTTGTAACTTAGATTGCCAAGTTACAGCTCCACCTCCAAATTTAATCAAATAACCTGAAGTAGACCTTCTAGAGTCAATATCACCTGCCATGTCTGAGTCAGTGCAACCAACTAGAAAAGGCTTCTCATTTCCAAAACATAACTTCAAGCCAGAAGTACCACGGAGATATCTCATAATTGACTTCACTGCATTCCAATGCTCTCTTCCTGGATTTGAAAGAAAACGACTAACACTACCAACAGCATGAGTTAAGTCTGGTCTAGTGCATACCATAGCATACATCAAACTACCTACGGCTGAAGCATACGGAACTCTCTCCATGTCTTTCTTCTCTTCTTCATTTGATGGACTTTGCTTGCAACTCAATTTGAAGTGTGTAGCAAGAGGAGTACTAACAGCCTTAGCACTCTCCATTTGAAACCTTTGCAGCACGGCTTCAATGTATTTCTCTTGTGACAACCAAAGTTTCTTCTCCTTTCTATCCCGGATGATTCTTATGCCAAGAATCTGCTTTGCTGGTCCGAGATCCTTCATTGCAAATGACATCCCAAGTTGCTTCTTCAACCTATCAATTCTAGAAGCATTTTGACCAATAATAAACATGTCATCAACATATAACAAAAGGATAATAAAATCATTACTAGCAAACTGTTTAATGAAAACGCAATGATTTGAAGTAGTCTTCTTATAGCCTTGCTCCCCCATTATAGACTCAAACTTCTTATACCATTGCCTCGGAGCTTGCTTCAAGCCATATAAGCTCTTCTTGAGTTTGCACACATAATCTTCTTTTCCTTTTGCTTTAAAACCTTCAGGTTGCTCCATGTAGATTTCTTCCTCAAGATCACCATGGAGGAAAGCAGTTTTTACATCCATCTGCTCTATCTCTAAATCAAGACCTGCAGCCAAACTCAAAACAGTCCTAATAGAGGACATCTTGACAACAGGAGAAAAAATCTCATCATAATCAATGCCCTTTTTCTGTCTAAAGCCTTTAACCACCAATCTAGCTTTATACCTTAGGGGAGAAGAATTCCCTTCATGTTTCAACCTGTATATCCACCTGTTTTACAAAGCTCTCTTACCATTAGGTAATTTCACGAGCTCAAATATTTGATTATCATACAAGGACTGCATTTCATCTTGCATAGCATCAACCCATTTTTGCTTCTGGTCACTATCCATAGCCTCCTCATAACATTCAGGTTCTCCCCCATCAGTCAAGGTCACATACTCATCAGAAGGATACCTTGTTGAAGGTTGTATCTTTCTAGTAGATCTCCTAAGTGCAACAGGCTGATTTGTAAGTATTTCATGCTGATCATCAACAACATCATCAGTTGGAGCATCTAAATGATCTCCTACCTGCTGGTCATCACGAACCCTATGGTCATCTTCTTGCATATGATCCTGGGCCTGATTCTCTGCTAGTTCTTGTGCATGTGGTGGCTGGACTGGATCTACATCGATCAAGTCACTACTATGCTGGGATTCAGTCTTCTTCACTTTCTCAATATCTTCAAAGGTCTGGTATTCGACAAACACCACATCACGGCTTCTCACAAGCTTTTTATCAATTGGGTCATAGAGCCTATAGCCAAGCTCATCATGACCATACCCAATAAAGATGCATTGCTTTGTCTTCACATCCAACTTAGATCTTTCATCCTTTGGAACATGAACAAATGCCTTGCACCCAAACACTCTCAAGTGATTATAAGAGACATTCTTGTCAAACCACACATTATCTGGAACATTATTATCCAAGGCAATAGCAGGACTCAAATTAATCACATGTACAGCTGTAAGCAATGCTTCTCCCCAGAAATGCTTAGACAGTTTTGCTTCAGTAAGCATACATCTAACTCTTTCAATTAAAGTCCTATTCATCCTCTCCGCTAAACCATTTAGCTGAGGTGTTTTAGGAGGTGTCTTTTCATGCCTAATACCTTGCTGTTTACAATACTCATCAAATGGCCCACAATATTCACCACCATTATCAGTACGAATGCATTTAAGCTTCTTACCTGTTTGCCGCTCGACCAAAACTTGGAATTCTTTGAACTTCTCCAAGACTTGATTCTTGGTCTTCAAAGCATAAGCCCAAACCTTCCTTGAGTGATCATCAATGAAAGTTACAAAATAAAGAGCACCACTAAAAGACTTTGCCTTCAATGGACCACAAACATCAGAGTGCACCAACTCCAAGAAATCTGATTTCCTTGAAGGAGGATGCTTCTTGAAGGATAATCTTCTCTGTTTTCCAGCCATGCAATGAGAACATTTCTCCAACTCTGCATTCTTCAAACCAGAAAGTACATCCTTTTTAGCTAAACAATTGAGACCCTTTTCACTTATATGACCAAGCTTTCTATGCCATAACTCTGAAGCTTCTTTGCTTTCAACTGCATTAACATTGCCTTTTGCAATTGTGGATTTCATCACATACAAACTTGAGGTCTTCTTTCCTCGAGCCACTACCAAGTTGCCTTTAGTAAGTTTCCATTGACTATTACGAAAGGTGCTAACATAACCTTCATCATCAAGCTTTCTGACCGAAATCAAGTTCAAGCGGAGATCTAGAGCATGTTTAACATCTTTCAACAGAAACTTCATTCCAACATTAGTTTCTAAACAAATATCTCCCATACCAATCACCTTGGCCAATCCATCATTGCCCATCTTTAGCACTCCATAGTCACCTGAAGTGTAAGATGTGAAGAACTCCTTCCTTGGCGTGACATGTATTGAGGCACCACTATCAATTACCCAGTCAGACTCATCAAATACTACATTAATCATGTTCTCATAACCTACAATGAGAAGATCATCTGACGTAGCAATAGAGACACGATCATTATTGTGTTCTTTCTTCTCTTGCTTACCTTTGTTCTCCCTTTTCCAAAGAAAGCAATGCTTTTGGATGTGCCCTGTTTTATGACAGTAATGACATTCAATATTTTTGTACCTTGATCTGGACTTGCTTCTGCTTTTACCTCTACCCTTTGTGCCTTTGTTCTGACTTCTCCCCCTATTTTCTGTAACCAACATCTCTGAGTGAGATGAAGAACCTTGAGTCTTCCTTCTCACTTCTTCATTCAAAACACCACCTTTGACAAGTTGCATGGTTACCACACCATTAGGAGCAGAATTAGTAAGAGAGATACGAAATGTCTCCCAAGAGTCTGGTAGAGTATTTAGCAACCAAAGCCCTTAAACCTCATCTTCAAACTTGATTCCCATGCCTGACAACTGATCTAAAACTCCTTGAAACTCATTCAAATGATCAGATATGGAAGACCCTTCCTTGTATCTCAGATTCATCAACATATTCAACAAATACAACTTGTTGTTCCCAGACTTGGAAGCATACAAGGATTCAATCTTTTCCCACATAGTTCTAGCATGAGTCTCATTAGCAATGTGATTATAAACATTATCTTTTACCCATTGCCGAATAAAACCACAAACTTGTTGATGCTCAAATTCCCATTCTTCTTCAGTTTTTGACTCTGGTTTTTGTGTAGCAAACACAGGCATATGCAGATTTTTAACAAACAAAGAAATCTTTCATCTTGCCTTTCCATATATGATAGTTACTACCATTCAATGATATCATTCTATTTGTATTTGCCTCCATCATTCAAGCAAGCTATAATCAATAATGCCCAAGATAGAGCTCTGATGCCAAATGTTGGGAACTAAACACACAATTCCCTACTTGCAAGAACAAGAGGAGCAACAATTCTAGCAGCGAAATATTGGCAGCAATCAACACAAATTAACCAAAACAATAATCGGAACAATGCACAAAGATTTTTAACGTGGAAAATTCCCTCAATGTGAGAGACAAAAATCACGGGTCGTCCAGACCAATGAAATAGCTCCACTATGATCAAAACAGGTACAAGAGAGTCTCAAATACATGCACAAATCATGCTAACAACAATCTAAACCAACCAATCACCAATTCACAAAATTGAGAACAAGGAAATGTGAAATACCCCAAAATTGGAGCTTCTGTCCGAGACCAGTTTATCACTCTCCGGACCTTATTTCCACAATCCAACCGTTCAGAATGAAGAACCACCTGTCTGGAAGCTGCTGTCCAAATTTCAGCCCGATCCAACGGTGAACGACTTTCCAAACGGCGATTTACGGTGACAGCTTAAACAAGAAAAGCTGATTCCCAAAACCGGAACAGAACCTCAGTTCGAGCTCAATATCTCACACTCCAGACCTTTGTTCAATAATCTGACCGTTCAGAATGAAGAACCAGCTGTTACGAACCTGCTGTCCAAATTTCAGCCCGATCCAACGGTGAACGAATTCGCAACGGCCGATTTACGGTGACTGCTCTTGACAGAAAATGAGGAGGAGTGGAGGCCGAGTTCTCTCTTCTCTCTCTATGTGTGGCTGCGGGATTTTTTTGCAAAATGAGCACCCACTTCTTACCCTAGCTGACTACTCTCATAAGGTAAGTGGGCTAGCTTGGTTTTGGGCTTTTCTCCACATAGGAGTGAGCCCAAACCCAACACATTGCTCCGCCAAGATACGCCACTGCTCGTGAGGAGTATTCCTACGGTCCTTCCTTCACCACTATGCCCACCTTATACTCTGTTCTTGCTACCCAACCCAACCTAGCCCAGTTTACCCATAGACTTTTCCTTTCCATTCCAAATCACAGCCCTCAGACACCCCCACAACCAAATCCAAGATAAAATCGACCAAGCGAAAGTGATCTTCATTCCAATCCCGATAACGGGAATGAAAGTTGAAAACTATACCAATTTTCTTAATTAGGCACACAGAGCAAGGACTCCTTGGAATATATTTGTCGTCCATCATAGATTTATGTGTCGTCCACCGACCAAGATATCCTCCGATTGGATATTCAACGAAGCATTCATGCATGGCTGTGTTTTCATTGACATTTTCTAAATACAATATGGCTTCGGAAACAAGGGAATAGTGTCACTCTAAACGAAACGTTAAAAGGAAGAGCAGGGACTATGCCACATATGTAGTATCCTCACAATCACTGCACTATATACTACCAATATAAAATTATTTTACACTTAGATCTCATCCAATCATTATATTTAAATAATTATTTAATTAATGTGTATGAGATTTAACTATTTTTATAATTTAATAATATATAATTAGATTATTATATAAAAAAAATTTTACAATATCAAATTATAGAAATTAAACTCTTAGATACCAATTTATAGAAATTAAACTTTTATACGTGAAGGCTCCAATTTAAACTAGATAACAGAAGGAACTTTCTAACCCTATATATATATATTTTCTATGCATAGTGTTTGAACCTCGAACACAGGAAGCAACTCAAATGACCCATCCCCTATTCATTCATCTATTTCTCTCTTTTCTTCCTCCCTACCATCTTCCTTTTTCGTTTCACTAACCTCTTCCAAGGGCTTGTAAGTGTAAAGCCAAGCACATATTGCATAATAAATGAAGTTTATCACTTGAATCCCGCTAACTAGAAAGTAATAGCACTCCAATCTACCCCTATTGAGGTTCCAATCAGGCAACCAATTCCTTTGTGTGCCAGTGTACTTATGTATCAGTGACACCAATAGTGTACTAATATAGTCCCCAAAGGCTTTAGTTAATAAGTACAAAGCAGCAGCAGTGCTTCTCATGCTTTCAGGCGATTGATCATAGAGAAATTCCAAATGCCCAACTGACATAAACACTTCAGCCACCCCATGCAGAGAATACTGAGGTACCAACCAGAACACACTAATAGGAATTGTGGCTTTTGGATCATCCAACAAGTGGTACTTTGCTGCAACATCTTTTCTTTTGGTTTCCACAAGTCCCGAAACCAACGTGGCTAGAATGTTCACCATAAAGCCTACTCCCATTCTTTGAAGGCATGTGATCCCCGCAGGGTTCCCAGTGAACCTGCCAGCAAAGGGAACAAAAATGCGTTCGTAGATAACGACACCAACCACCGTGGTTAGCACACTGAAAATGGACATGCTAGCTGGTGGAATTTGGAATGAGTGAGAGAGGTGACGATCCATTGAGCGAGCTTGTTGAATGACGAAGCTCTGCTGATGTGATGAAGCAGTTGCCAGCAAAATCCCTGATGCCCAAATTGGAAGCATTCTGATGATGGATTTCAGCTCCTCAACTCTGTGGACAGTGGCTAGTCTCCACAAATTTGGTGGTGCATTTTGGTCTCTTACATCTTCCTCTGTGACAATTGCAGCCTTGTCTAACCATCTGCAAATACAAACTAGTCATGTGATATATCAAGTATGCAAATGCAAATTCAATGCACTTGCCACCAAATTGTGAAGGTACTTGGATATATTTGGCCAATGAAGCCTACCTAGCTCATTTTATTAGGAGTTCCTGTAATCACTGTGAAATCGACCATTGAATTTCTGGTTTATTATTGGAGGCTCATTTGAAGTTGGATTTTGAAATTAATTCCACCAACAGTAAACAACCATCACATTGTTCGTACTTATTATTTTATTTAAGAGTAATGTTACATAATTAGAAAAGTATGTACAAAATCTTTAATATCATGATAATTGTTGAATGAATTAAAATGATATAACCCACTTATTTATTTAAAAGCCAACAATCATGCCACATCATTACAAAAGATTTTGATAAAGTTTTTTACTTTCTAATAGTTTTCTTTGTCTAAACCATAAGAACCAACTATTGTTTTAGACTTACTTAAATTGATTGGAGTGTAAAAGCCTTCCTTCTAATGAAATAGCAGCATCAAGCCCCCTATTTTGGTACAAAAGATTAGGATCATCTGGTAAAGCCTCCTTCCTTTTCTTTACAGCTGCCACAATTACTTGTGCCAAACGAACCAAAGGACTACCATCTGGTTTCACAGTCTTATAGAGTGGTGAGCCCAACACAAAAGCAATGAAGGATATCAGCATAGCTATGGTTGGAATCCCAAGGCCCCAGCCCCAGCCTTTATTGTCTTGAATGTAAACCACAATGGTCAAAGCACTTAGAGAAGCCAACCCCATGCAGAAAAAGTACCAATTGAAGAGGTTCCACTTCCTAGATGCCACACCTTTTTTGGTCATATCAAATTGGTCTGCTGAGAAGGGTACAACACAAGGTCTAATGCCACCTGAGCCAAGAGATGTGAGGAGGAGAGACATGTATAGTATCCATAGCTGTGAGGATGTAGCTTCTTGGCAATTCACTTGAGTTGGGCATGCTGGTGGGCGTAAAAGAGGCTGTGTAGCTGATATAGTTATGCAAACCAATCCCTATATATATAAAGCACAGGAGTATGGCAAATTAATTGGTACTTGGTAGGCAATGTTGTCCTAAAATTGAAAATGCTTAGCACCAAAATCATTTATTTCACTTAAAAAATAATAATTTATTTCACTTTTATTTGAAATTGTTCCTATTTATACGTTATAGATGTTTAAAATTTGAGAGTTCAAAAAAGTGAAAAACAAAAAAAGGTGAATTTGATGTTAAAAATTCAAAGAAGAATGAGACAGTGGAGCCCCTAATTAATCTAATGCTAAAGAATTGTTGGATAAGTGATAAGATGTGCTTGTTGGATCAGAAATAATTAGAAATGCTCCTTTTTTAAATTATAAATGCTTTTTTAAATTCATGAATTTGAATCCCAAAAGATGTGTTTGTTGGATCAGAAATAATTATAAATGCTCCTTTTTTAAAATTATGAGGGCAATTTCTCTCACAATATTATTTATAAATAAAAATCTTTTAATCTAATACCATTCTTTTTTTATTCATATTGGCAGACATAAATCTATTTCTTAAAAAAGCATTAAGCCACGGTATATATGATATTGAGAAAATATTACTAAAAATTTTTCCAATAATTTTTATTCTCACTAAAAAAGATTAATCATTTATCTACTTGAAATATTTTATATAATTTTTTTATAAAAAATAGGATAATTCTTAGACTAGCATAAATCTAACAAGTCAAATTAATTTATATACACATAAAAATTAATAAGGCT
This sequence comes from Dalbergia cultrata, assembly GCA_031216105.1. Lineage (NCBI taxonomy): Eukaryota > Viridiplantae > Streptophyta > Magnoliopsida > Fabales > Fabaceae > Dalbergia > Dalbergia cultrata. Next base: position 17,596,188 of record CM062353.1, on the reverse strand, counting down.
CATATATAAGTGATTGTATCTTGAATCAAGTTAATTCACCAGACCCACTTTCACTGAGTGTATTTAAATATGAGTTTGTTAATTTGTATCTATGCAAGAATGTAATGTCTCCAGAAAATATTATGTATTTAAACGTTTAAACAGTGGAGACTGGAGAGTTATATCATCTCTGAACTTTCATGATCTTGTGACTTTGATTGTAGAATAGAGAGAAGGATGAGAGTAAGAAACCAGTTCGTAGATGAGAGTAGCAACAGTAATGGTCCAAAATCGGCCAGCAAAGGAGTCAGCAATGTAAGCACCAAGTAGAGGAGTGAGGTTTGAAGTTCCCGCAAAATTGGTGAGAGTGTTGGATGCCGATGCCAGTGGCATGTTCATCTTGTGGGTCAAGTAGCTTATCATGTTCGAATGAAAACCAGAGCTTGCAAATCTTTCACACATCTCATTTGCTGCGTATATACAATGCACCCAACTGGCCCAAATTAACTAATTTGTTCATACTGAATAAGCAAATGCAAAGAGAACAAATTTTTTTTTTTTCAGTTTCATGTGAGTGAACTTTCAATCATGTTGATTCAGAAAAAAATCCGATTTTGATTATTATATAGTCTCCGAACCACTATGTGTTGTTAGTGTTATGGAAAATATAGTTATAGGCACAGCATTGCAAATGGAAATTGTAGTTTCATGATCAGTGAATCCGTGAATGCAAAACTAAAAAGGAAGCGAGAAATCACACAACATATTTAAGATAACCTGAGCATTAATCAAGCGAGAACTTCACTTATTGAACAGATTTTTTTTTTTTTTTTGGGTATACACTTATGGACCAATTTTATTTGCACGTATAGAAAAATTTCCATTTCAACCTTCTCTTACTCGTGTCTATTTATAATAACAAATAAAAGGGTCTACTGACATCTATTGAATAGACACTCTGTCAACTAGTACAAAAACAATACAATTATACAATTTACAGAGTTAACAGAATCCCACGGGCACATGTAACAGACATTAGGTTGTAATCTTGTCATAAGATATTCTCTAACTTCCTAAAGATAAATGTATCAGTAGTTTAAGTCTTACATTTTTTTTTTTTCCTTTCTCCCATATGCCTATAACCAGCCAATTGATTGAACTACACAAGGCCAAGAGAAAACAGGAAAGTAAAGATGATGAATGGATGTGAACGAGAAGGGGAAGAAAAATTAAGGGCTAGATATATTGATGCAATGAATTGATCCGCAGAAGTTAACGTATAGCAAATTCAACCGCTCACCAAGGATGAACGGTAATGTTCTAATGCCTCCTCGTTGATGCTGCTTCCCCTTCTTCTTGAGAAATTTCTCCTTCTTGTTATTGGCAAGCTCCTCATCATTCTGCACCATCTCACCAGTGCTCCTAATGCTCCCCTCTACCTCCATATCTTGTTGATCGTATATATGGTACTAGAGAACGATGTTGTCTATGCATATATATGTATGGATGTGCGGATATACCACAGTTGTCATATTCTGTAATTCTTATGTGTATGGATTCTTTAAACTGAGTAATGTGCAAAGGAAAAATAAATTATATAAAAGAAATAATTAATAGTACATCTGTTTCAGATTATTGTGATAGGAAAATGATAGAAGATGTTTTTAGTTCTTGAATAGAGGCTAAGAAGTGATTCTTTTAATTAAAAATAATTATATTTTCTGTCAAATTAATGTTAAAATAATCTGAAATGAAAATTTTTAGTAGAAATTAATGAGTAGCTTCTATAAAAATAATATTTTTAAGTTAAAAATCACTTTACTTGTAAAAAAAATATAATAATAATAATAAATAAACACAACCTAAATATCCAAATCTCCACCTGAAAGTAACTTAAATAACAACACAAAATCACTGACCTACAAACAATAACAAGTATTCTATCGGAAGTGCAGATGCCTCGCCTTGGTGTGATTCCTCTTTCCGCCAGCAAATTGACAGAATAAGAGTTCCACCCATTTTCAAATTTTGTTCTTTTTTGCCATAAAAATGGATCTTCTTTTTTTGTTTTGATTAAATACAAATGGATCTTCTTCGCATGCATTTATAACCTAATGAGACCCTTGACTACTTTTTGCAGTGTATGCGCCTTGTATATAACCTACTGTTTTACTAAGAATTATTTTTCACTCTTAACTTCTAGAAGAAAATTATATTTTTGTCTTTAAAATTTGATAAAATTCAACTCAATTTTCTTTTATTTGTACAGGTGATATTGACCTCTTTTAAGCATACTGTTTAATGTGAAATAGAGGAGAGGATAGTGTGATAATTTTTTATACTCAGAGAAGGTTGGTATAATAATTCTATAAATTTAGAGATTTATAAAGTAAATTTTGTAAATAGAAATGAGTTGTGATGAATTTTACTAAATTTTAAAGGTGATTAATATAATTTATCCTAAATTTTATATTCCTTTTTTCAAAGAAAAGAAATTCACGTGCGCCGTAATATTCAGACTTCAGAGACAGAGCTTAATGTGGACACAAGGGGCAGCTGCCCTCAAGCCCTCGTATGCAGTTAGTATTATTAAATATCATACAATGCTTCTTTTAGTTATTAAATTATTGTTAGGTTCGCATGATTAAATCTTCCATTACTAATTTTATCAACAACAAAAAAATCTTCCATTACTGATTATAATGATGTAATTTTACTTAACCTTAACCCAGAACAGGAAACTCACTTTTATTTCTTTCATTATATACATTTTCGCCTCACATATAATGCAGTTAGTCAGCAACACCCTAATTATGTAATTTTTTTTAATTGTTTAAATTATACACGTACATCACACATAAATATTAGATCATTCTCTTTGAATTTTGATGAGCGAGGAGAAAAAAAGAATTAAATGTCTAGGATTCGGTTCAGCTTTTAAAATCCTAATTATCCAAATTCAGAGGTCATTTGTATTTTTTGGAAGAGTTGATACTCAATTTAGTCATTCACATTTAATTTATGAGTCATTTTAATCCCTAATTTTTAAAATTAGTCATTTTTTGTTATTGACATTTCCAAACGCGAATCATTTTAGTCTCTTCATTAATATCCCCTAACTTATATTCAGTTAAGTGATGATGTGTCACCATTAAGTGACATCTTTTTATGTGACATTTTAAGTGATTTATTTTAGTCCATCACACTATACCAAATAAATCATTTTAGTCTAAGCATTACTATTCTAACACCTAAAAATGAGTGTCCCAATTCTATCACATTTGGATGTAATGGATGAGTAGAGAAAGTTAAGACTATCATCACATCCAACGGTGATGAAGTGAGTGTCTAAATTGGATACTAATTTTTTTATGTTGGAATAGCATTTTTGTTTTAATACTCTTCCATTTGTAGACATTGTTCTTTTCTTCTCTAAACATACTCTTCTCTCTTTTTCTCTCCTTAATTTCTCTTTCTGTATGCATTTAAACCTCTGATTTTTCTGCTTCCAATTCTTCTTCTTCTTCATCATTATCATAGCAACCCTTTTTGTATTTGCACTCACTGAATATCAAGAAATGTTAAGTGATATATATATTAAAAATTATAAATTAATCGTATGTAATATTTGGAATTGTTAATAAATTCACTAAGTACAAAAGTTTCATTCATATTTTACCCTTTATATCCATATACAATACCCTCTGTAATTTTTCTAAATTTCTAATAGCACACTAAATTTTTCTACTCAAAGTAAATCCAATTAAACTATACATGATTGATTTTGTGTTGTTCTCTTACCACGGTAGAGAGTAGTTTTGGTGGTGGTGGTGGCAGTGGTCATGATTGGAAAATAAAGATTTGATAATGAAGAAGAAGACGAGTGAGGAATAGAGAAAAAAGAGGTTTGAATGCGTAAAGAGAGATATTGAGGAGAGAAAAAGAGAAAAGAATATGTTTAGAGAAAAAAAGGATGATGTCCACAAATAGAAGGGACTAAAATGACTCATTTGATATAATGTGGGGAGCTAAAATATATTACTTAAAATATCAAACAATAAGGTGTCAATTAATGATGATACGTCATTACTTAATGGATAATAAGTTAACGAATATTAATGAAGGGGCTAAAGTGATTCTCGTTTGTAAATGTTAGACACTAAAATAACTCATTTCAAAATTCAGGAACTAAAATAACTCATGGATAAAATATGAGAGACTAAACTCAGTATTAACTATTTACGAAAAGTTTCAATAACATTTTACGAGTCAAATTGGTAAATTTTAAGGCTTATATAAGTTTTTGTCATTAGAAAATAAGTAAATTTCAATTTTGATTGTTGAAAACAAAATTGATTTTGGTTCAAATGCTTCCAAAATTGATAGAATCATAATCATAATATATTGTATTAACTTTGTTTTTTCTCTCTCGATAATTGCATAAAGAGAAGCTAAATGCCCCAAGAGGGGAAGCCAAGAATATGTATTGTATTAATGCTCTGGTCCCCACATAGATATGTATATGATGAAGAATCGAATATTCATCTTATTCTGTTCAATGATTTTACTATATATAACTACTATCTAGGAGATTCATAAATTCATTCATCTTTTGTTAATTCTCCCTTTTCTTCCACCCTATCAACTTTTAAATTGACAGTTGAGATTTTCACATCCGCATGTTCCAAATCCTCATCCTTATTCATAATTTCCTCCACTGGCTTCTGAGTGTAAAACCATGCACATATTACATAGTAAAGAAAATTTATAACTTGAATCCCACTAACAAGAAAGTAATAGTACTCCAATCTACCCCTATTGAGGTTCCTATCAGGCAACCAATTCCTTTCCTTGCCAGTATAATTATGAACCAGTGTTACCAATAATGTACCAACATAGTTCCCAATTGCAGTAGCTATGCAATAGAGTGCTGTAGCAGTGCTTCTCATGCTTTCAGGTGACTGATCAAATAGAAATTCCAACTGCCCAACAAGTATGAAAACTTCAGCCAACCCATGCAAACAATACTGTGATACCAACCAGAACACACTAATAGGAATTGTGGCATTTAGATCATCCAATAAGTGGTACTTTGCAGCAACATTTTTCCTCTTAATTTCCACTAATGCTGAGACCACTGTGGCTAGAATGATAATCACAAAGCCTACTCCCATTCTTTGTAGGCATGTGATCCCTGAAGGGCTCCTAGTGAACCTGCGAGCAAAGGGAACAAAGAGGCGTTCGTAGAGAACAACACCAACCATCGTGGTTATAACATTGAAGATAGACATGGTAGCTGGTGGAATTTGGAATGAGTGAGAGAGGTGACGGTCCACTGTTCGAGCTTGTTGAATGACAAAGCTTTGTTGATTTGATGAGGCAGTTATGAGCAAAATTCCTGATGCCCAAATTGGAAGCATTCTGATTATAGATTTTAGCTCCTCAACTCTGTGGACAGTGGGTAATCTCCATAAGTTTGGTGGTGCATTTGGATCTCTAGCCTCCTCTTCTGTGACGATTGCAGCCTTGTCTAACCATCTGTATATATGATGAGCAGTCAAGTGGTAGTATTATGTTTGCAAATGCAAAATCATTCTATTAGCCACTAAATGCTGCAGGTTGCAAAGATAATGATCAATAAATAATTCTTAGTTCTTGTTAGCTTAGCAATTCATGCAATCCATGTGAAATCGTTTATTGCAGTGGAACTTAAGATTAACTTTAAGCTTGTTTATACATACCAAAATATACACTAAAGAAGGAGATGTCAGTTAATTATAATAGGCTTCTATAATTGAAGAGCAGGGTAAGACAATGATAACCAAGCCGTAACCGCACCCTAGCCTCATGCTTCAAATTTTGTTTATCGGGAGAAATTCTTATATGCTCTCCAAGCTGGAAAAAAGTCTTGCTCTGTATCCTTTAATTTATCAATCAACACATTAACTATTGTATTAAAAATTGTGTGAAAGTGGGAAATAATGAGGGCCCATAAAGTATGATGTTTTAATTGACAAATGATATATCGCAAGACTTTTCTCTTAGTCTTATAACATGTAAGAATTATTTATACTGGGCTCATAGAAACAAAATATTTGACTTACTTAAATTGATTAGAGTGTAGAAGCCTTCCTTCTAAAGAAATACCAGCATCAAGCTCCCTATTTTGGTACAAAAGATTGGAATCATCTGGTAAAGTCTCCTTCCTCTTCTTTATAGCCGCCACAATCACTTGTGCCAAGCGAACCATAGGACTACCTTCTGGTTTCACCATCTTAAAAAGCGATGAGGCCAGCATAAAAGCAATGATAGATATCAACATTGCAATGGTTGGAATGCCAAGTCCCCAGCCCCAACCCAAATGGTCTTGAATGTAAACCACAATGGTCAAAGCACTTAGAGAAGCCAAACCCATGGCGAAAAAGTACAAATTGAAGAGGTTCCACTTCCTAGATGCCACACCTTTTTTGGTCATATCAAATTGGTCTGCTGAGAAGGGCACTACACAAGGTCTAATGCCACCTGTGCCAAGAGCTATGAGGAAGAGAGACAGGTATAGCATCCGCAACTGGGAGGATGCGGCTTCTTGGCAGTTCACTTGTGTTGGGCATGGTGGGGGGCGAAAATGTGGCAGTATCGCTGAAATAGTTATAGTAACCAGTCCCTGTATCAAGCACAAGAGAATGGCAAAAATAATTGGTAGGATGTGTTGCACCAAATTGAAAAGGAATATACTAAAATATTGAGAATTTTTTTTCCAAGAAAACAAGTGTCAGATTAAAATTATGGGGCATAAGTAATAACTTTTTAGATGATAAATTGGGTTCTACAGCTGCATTTAATCCAAACCATCACCATGTATTCATTACAAAACTATAATTGTTTTATTGTGGTTATATACTATTATTCAAATGAAAAATGCTGACATCCATATCATTACATTTGAATTGAAGCGTTTTTTCTTATTGAGAGGGTAAAGAATAGAGATGTTTGAAATTTTGGAGTTTTATAATCTAAATTAGAATCTAAAGTAGAAACAAAAGTGGGTTCAACCTTAACATAATTACTGAAAGGGATGGGACCACAAAAAATGGTTAAAAACTTTAACATCTATAAAAATCACTCTTTCTTAATCTACCCAATAAACACACGTGTGATTGTTTCAAATTTTTTTAGGAAAAAAAAAAGAAATTGATTATGAAAAAGTTAACAACTGATTCTTTTTTAGATTTTGATTATTTTTTAAGAATTATCTAAATATACGAAACGTTGTTTTTTTTATTTTTTTTACCCATAAAAACCTCACCCAAATACCCCCATAGACATACAATGCATCTTAATTGACATAAGTATTTAAGATAGTTCAAAGTTCATCATGCTAATCACTAGAAAACTATGAAATCATGTTATTATTTAAAGCTATTCGTGTGCCTCTCTTTTTGGAGAGATGGTTCGGGGCAGTGGCTTAGATTATTGAGAGAGAAAAGAAGAGACGAAGAGAGCGAGGAACCAGTTCATAGATGATAGCAGCAACAGCAATGGTCCAAAATCTAGCAGCAAAGGAATCAGCAATGAAAACACCAAGTAGAGGAGTGAAGCTAGATGTGCCAGCAAAGTTGGTTAGAGTGTTGGAGGCCGATACCAGAGGCATGTTCAGCTGTTGAGTCAAGTAGCTTATCATGTTCGCTTGAAAACCAGAGCTAGCAAATCTATCACACAATTCATTTGCTGCATATACATGTGCCCACCAAACAAGCCTCAAATTAACTCCATTCATAAAGAATATGCAAACGAGAGAATCATGATACTGTAATTAACTATGTACCAAGAAAAATATAAATTATTAACTTGATTTGTGCGTTAATTTAGTCATAACTTCACTTATTGAACAATTTTATAAATTCGTGTACATAAACAAATGGCTAAATGGACAAATTTCCACGTCAATTGCTAGTCTTAGTCAAACTTCATTCTATACTAACAATAACTAATTAAGGAAAAAGAGCTATCATCTCTTCGTACAGTAAATAACACGCAATCTTTATCTCTCATATACAACCAACAAATTGATTGAACAAAACAAGGCAAAGGAAAAATATATACAGGAATGTTGAATATGAAGGGGGCGGAGGAGACTGAATGAATATAATGAAGTTAAAAGGTTACTAATGACGCTGACCCAACAAAAAAAGTTCACAAAATGATTGGTTAAGATATAGTAAGTAACTTCAGTAATTTATCAAATTGAGATCGCGAGTTAAATTTTTTTTGTAAAAAAAAAAAAGTAATTTGTTACTACGAGACTGTGCAACAACTAACAACACTCCTGGAATTTCATCAAAATTAGTTTCTGAACCTGTTAAATTAGTCAGTCAAACATATATAGATAATATATAATTTAAGAGAAAAATAAAAATAAAAGGTGAGAAGTTTTGTTAGCCTACACCTGAACTAAATAACAGTGAGAAAGAATAGTAGTGACTAGTGAGGACTCACCGAGGATGAAAGGAAGTGTTCGGATGCCTCCTCTTCGGCGCTTCCTCTTATCCTCTTCTTTCTCGATCATCTCGCCATTGCCCCTAATGCTTTTCTCTGTCTCCCCCATTGTGCGATCTGCTTAATCAAGCAAATGCTAGACACCGATGTTGTCTGGGCACGTATCCATCTTGCACGCTACGCTATATATAGGCATCGCCACACTGTAATGCAGGTCATGTTATGTATATTATATATTATATGTCCCAAATAATGATAGAGTTGGTATAAATGAAGAGCTAAGATAGTTAAATATGTACTTAATGAAGGCTCTATTCAATAAATTTATTATTTTTGTGAAATGTGTAGATATATATAATTTTAATGCATTTTATATTGGTATTGCATGAAATCATCTTATTTAAATAACTTTTTAAGTAGTTGGGGTGTGATTTAAAATATAATTTTTTTAGTATTTTCTTAAAGTAAAACAAATATAAGCTATTAGAGGGTGCTTAGAATTCTTATTGTACTATTCAATTATAACGATGTGATACATTGATTAACTTTTAAACAAGTGAATACTTTTTGTCATTTTATTTAATTTAATAACTATAATTTGTCTTATTATAGTTCATTATGTGTTATGTGTATTGTTGAAATTAATGATATATTTGTGAGTTTGAATTTTAAAGGAAAATTATTGAGTTTTAATAAGTAAAAATTTTATATTTTATATTTTAAATCTTTTCTTCCCATTTAAAAATTTAAATTCATAAATATACCCTAAAAATATTAGAAACTTCATAAAAAAATGTTTATTGAGCTAGAAAGGAAATAAAAAAAAGGAGGCATTTAAGATTATATATACCCTAAAAATCATAATTTGGGTGCAATTTGAACGGCCACTTATTGACATTTTATGGTGATTTAGCCAAATTATATTCATAAATTCAATATGTTTTAGTAAAGACTTTTTGATAAGTACAAAAAAAAAGGACTTTTTGATAAGAGACAATATTAAATTATGCTTTTCTAAGCCAAAGTTGAATGTTTTACTTTTTTGGTTGAAACCATTAGATACAGTCATTTTAGTCCAATTTAATTTACTTAAATATTTTATAAATTTAATTTTCAGGATGGTGATATGGTATAATTATGCAATTATTACAATAACTATTTTATTATTATTTAAACTCATCTTTTGATGTTACAAAGTTTGAATTGTGTTTATTACCTTACTAGCTAGAATGTCATTTAATTGAGAGATACACACTTAATTTTCTGTAAAAAGTATGTGTGGACATAATAATTTTCACAAATATTATTCTTTTCCGTTAGTACCCTCGTGGCCTAATTTAATATGGATTTTTGCTAATTCTTTTGAGCTGTGATTATTATTATTATTATTATTACGGGAAGCTGTGATTAATTATTGATCATTCTTCTTAATTAGAAAATGTAAGCAAAAATAATGGCAAACGATAAACTCACAAAAGACAAATACTAAAACATTTTCGGAGTAAATAACGTTAATAATGATGACGTCCTCGCTTACGCCTTATGAGAAGTAAATTGGATCATTCGAATCAAGAGTCAAGACTACATCGATCGGCACCATGGTTGTGTCGATATGCGTTTTTTTTTTTGTTTTTACTAATTGTGTTGCTATTATTGAAGAAAGTTCGAATCAAAATCATATTTTCGCATGTAAGGACAAATTTGGCAACCAGCAGTGCGTCAAAGCTTCACAGAAGAGATGACTTTCAGGGTCTCTCAGCATAGTGATGTCCGTGGCACTTGGCTAAATATAAGAGAAGCTTATATTGGGGCCCAATTTCAGCGTCTTATTTTTACATATAGTCACAACAAAAATGAATTTTATCAATTTTATTTATAATACACTCAATAGTTAAAGATCCTACTAGCTTTATTCTGGGCGTGTGTAAAGAATAGTTATTAGAATTGTGCTTGCTTAAAAAATTTCAATATAATATTGGCATCAAGCTACTCTCCATTTTCAAACCACCAACTACAGCAGTTTCAGATTTTATGTAGGGAAACAACTACCATGCATCGACTGCATCTTGTGCTATTTTCTCTTTTTTCCCCCTTACTAATTGGAATATAATTCATGATATATTAACTTTCATTCCAAAAATATGTTTAGCCTGTTCATGTTTATTAATTATAATGACAAAGAAAGATAAAGTCATAAAACTGTGATGTCCTTCTTATAGTCATTATTATCTGACTAAGAGTACAACCAGGCGTCCGCTAACCTCTGCAACATTTGATTTTCCGAGAGTTCTTTATTATTCTTTTTTTTTTTTTTTAATGAAGTTTAACCTTTTTCGTGGGTGTATACTAGTAAAAGAAATAATTCTAAATAAAAGGAAGATACGATTGTTATAGACTGTAAATTTAAAATTTTTCTAGCCAATCATCTAATTAAATATTATCTTATCAATCATGATAATTGAGTTTTACACAAACAACTTAATAAATCATGTAAATATAAAAATTTGATTATGTACTAAACTAGAAACATGGGTCGAGCACCTCAACCCAAACCAACAGAACTCGAACGCAGGTCCCAAAAATCGGTCACGTAATACCCAGGTCTCCCATGAATTTATCCCGAATTTAGTTGAAAATATCTCTTAAATTGCATACAGAATCTCCCTATATCTCATTATCCCATTAGATCTTTTATACTAGACTCTATCTCCTGTTGATATAAAATATATTTAGTACTAACTAAATTACAGTAATATCCCTCTTTTCAAGAAAGATCACCTCCAAATTTAGCATGGGATGACCTCCCACTATATAAGGGAGCTAACGCCTCCAGGTATGACATCACTTATTATCATACTTACATACTTCACCACTCTTTGTCTTATTCATCTATTAACTTGAGCGTTAAAGTATCTTTGCAGGTACTCCATCTCCAATTTATATGAATGTTTGAACTATTTGCACATTTATCACTAGGTAAGAATATTGTTGCTCATTGTGGGATTTCACTTATTAAAGAAGTTGATGCTTGGCTGTTAAGTGGCAGTTGGTCCACCCATTAAAACGTCTTAACTAACCTTCTTCTAGGTTTAAAACTCTCCTCTATTCTGCAGTAAGTAATAACCTCGTACTTTCCAATGCTTTTGAACTTCCATCCTTTTCGTCCTTTCCAAGTTCAAATTATTATTATTATTATTATTTTCGCCAAGCAAACCAAGCTCGGCTCTAGAGATAAAAACCCAGGTGATTATAAACATTAACCAAAAGCCGATCCTGTAATATTCTAAATTAAAAAATGTTCAACCATGAGGCACCCCAGTCAAAAGGGTGTCTTGAATACACCTCAGTACAAAGAGATGCGACATTCCTTTTTGCCCAAAGACTTTGATTAACATAAAAAATGACTAAATATACCTAAAACAGTCACTCAGATTTCAAAGCTTCATATTGATCGTATTTTTTTTTAAACTTTTTTATTGGATTTAATTATACGGAGCTATTAATCTGAAGCTTTTAAATTCCAAGGGGTTAGTTTGTCCCATATATATTTCTAGTGGACAAAAATGGGTACGTAATCTAAAAAAATTAATTTATTTACTATATAAATTTAAGGGAAATTTGCACAAACCAAATACTCATTTTTTAAAAATTTTTATAAATATAAACAAAAGATTGAATTATAATATAAAATTTAGTGTATCAAAACTAATTTCTATTGAAAATAATTTAATTATATATTTTAATAGTCAGATATATAACTAAAAAGCAATAATGAAATGATAATTTTGAAGTTCCATTACCCATTCTACCCTCCCCACCAACGAGGCGCTGCATATCATGATTGAAGGGGGCTCCCCGCACCAGCCCCCTCTCTCCAAATTTTACTAAATTTTTTATTTGTTTAAAATTTTGGCCACTCCAAAATTTCGTATTTGATAAACTTTTGTAAACTGTTTATTTTATTAGATGTTTCAATATTATTATAATATATATGTATGTATATATTAGATTTTAGTTGTAACATATTTTCCTTTATATATATTATGATATTTATTTATTTAAATCCTTAATTAAAAAAATAAAAGTTATCATATATACATATGATTTTTACATAAAAATTATTATCAGAAGTACTGGTCACTCTTGCAAATCCTTCTTGTTCTGCTCCTGCCGCCAACCCCACCCAGGCTATTACCACCCACCACTGCTGATATACCCTTAACAATGGCCACCAAGACCACCACTCAATCATGGAAGAGAACAACGTGATTATCAAGATCAAGTGTTTGGATCAAATCAAAGCTATGGCACATAGTGGGTCGTCACATAAGCCTTAAGCCAACCTTGGCCCGTTGGCCATGAGAGGAGGAAGTGAAAATATATTATCATTTCTTCCTTTACCCTCCAATTTGGAGAGACATAAAATGGGGTATTTTAGTGACAAGTGAGGGACAGAGTGTTCCTCCTTCTCTCATCCCACTCCCTACTCTAAAATTGCTTCCAAACATACTCCGTATATTGCCCTGCATCCAGATATACATAGCCTGATTTTGGTAGGCCAAATGGTTCTTCTTGTTGCTGCTGGGGTTGTGAATGAATTTGTTTGATTTGGATTTGAGGGAAACAAAAAGAATTCAAACTGATCAAATTTAATTGGGCTTGTTTGATTTGGTTTCTAAGTCTCTTTTTTCCAACAAATCTAAACCAAACTAATTTGATCAAGATCAAGTTGGTTTAAATCAGCTACTGGGTTGACGTAAAAAATTAATAATAGTATAAAGTTTGGCCGTAATATACCTAACAATGGTGAAAATAGATATATTCTTTAAACATATGTAAACAAAAAGATAGAATATGATTCTAATATTGAAAACTGAAGTGCAAAATTTTAAACATTTAGAAATAAATAAAAAAATTAATTAGATAATGAGGTTGAGTGTCGGTTCAAGTGGAGAGGGTTCGGGTCTCGTAAGCATGAAGTCATTTGTTCAATCCCAAAATTCAAATGTGTGGGAAAAAAATTGTTTGGAGAAGTCTTAGGTGCCAAACTGTGCAGCTGTGCTCGAGAGATAATTGGTTTGGTTTCCCCATAAAAGGGATCAATTACAGGATCAATTTGAATTAATAACTTTGATTTGGTTTGGATTTTCAAATTCATTATATCAATTTGATCCGTTCACACCTCCGCCCTGGTTATTGTAACGGGAAAAGAATTTGCTGTCAATATGTGGAATGATAGAAGTAGATGAATGTGTTAGCATTTCAATAAAAATAGAAGATAAAATCAAATGTATTTGTGTTACTCAAATTTTTAACTCATTTATCATTTTTTGTCCTTGATCAATCAAAAGGTTAAGAGAAATTAAGTATAATATTCACAAACCTCATAAGAGTTGTATCCCAAAAGATAAAAAAAATAAATCTCATAAGAGTTGAGGTAATTTTCCCTCAAAAAAACTGTTTTTCTTTTACTTAGCTAATAACTGAACCATGTTTAATGGACCTGATGGGGTGGGACAGATGGACACTAGGAATTATGAAACGAGTCTCATCCTCACATATCAACACCACAATGGCACAATGGATAAGAGTCAAGAGACGGTGTAACTCAGAATCTAGAACAAACCTTCAACCTTGTCCCTTCAAACTCATACATAGATTCCTCTAACATTGAGGCTCGCTTTCTGAAATGGCGACCTCTCCAGCACCCCCATTCACCTCCCTAATCACAGCTTCGTCTTCTTCATGCCACTCCTCTTCCTTAAAACTCTTACCTTTTCATGCATTTAGAGCCTCAGCTTCTGATCACACAGTTCCTGCAACTCGATGCCAGTATACACCAAGAAGGGAATTCTTGAAGGGTCTTGCCTTGCAGGCTCTTCCACTTGTTGTTTTGAGGGAGCCACCCCCTTTACTGGCTAGAGAAGTTGAGGTTGGATCCTTCCTTCCGCCTTCACCTTCAGACCCTTCTTTCGTTCTGTTCAAAGCTACTCCCAAGGACACTCCAGCCCTTCGAGCAGGTACATTGATTTTTACTTCTTTCCTAAAGAAGATTGCAATAAGGGTTGTGGGAAACTTTTTAAGATATTGATTCTTTTTCCTGTGGTTACTTCCTTGGATTTGAAACTCGAGACTTGAGTTGAATGTTGAAGTATGAGTGAAGATACTAGTGATTGTATGGTTGTTTGTCCGTGGATTAGAATGCTGACATTCAAATAAAAGGACTAGTGCATGATTAAGAATTTAAGATGCTCCCGAGAACCTGAAAAAATTGATAGGCCTTTGGATACTGTGATTTTGATGCCTCATGCCTCTTTTGCAAACTACTTGGCACACTAGTTGATGTGATAAAGGGAAATGCCGTGAGTCTAGGAAATGATGATTTTTGCACCAAAAGGGCTATCTTATTGATCTATTGGATTATTTTCTCAGTACATGTACAATTTAGAACAATGGATTTTGGGGGTTTGTGCCTCCTCTAACAATTCTTGTTAGTTGTTAGTTGTTACTGTCATTAGTATGTGGGTAAAAAGTATCTGACTTTGATTTAAAAAAAAAGGTATCTGACTTTAACTCTATTATTTTCACTGATTTATTTAGTTGATGGTGAGCAGTGGGTTGTACGCTTCACATTGCACCATGTTTAGCACATGTTCAATATATTCTGTGGCTTCTCATTAGTTACCATTGCCACTATGATGCTTTTCCTGTATATCCAAACTGATTCAAAATTTATCCCATCAAACCATATCTCATGCATCTTATCCCGTCTAGTATTCTTCTTTTCAATTGATACTCTAGATTTAGTTGATCACTGCAGGAAATGTGCAGCCATACCAGTTCATCCTGCCCCCAACCTGGAAACAAGCACGCGTAGCAAACATATTATCTGGAAACTACTGTCAACCAAAATGTGCAGAGCCATGGGTGGAGGTGAAATTTGAAGATGAAAAACAAGGAAAAGTGCAGGTAGTTGCTTCGCCTCTAATTCGCCTAACCAACAAACCAAATGCAACAATTGAGGATATTGGGAGCCCAGAAAAAGTGATTGCTTCTCTTGGTCCATTTGTCACTGGAAACACATATGATCCAGAAGAGCTCCTTGAGACATCAGTTGAAACGATTGGTGATCAGACGGTATATTTGCTTTCTATAGCCTGTGTTATCTGAAGGTTTATGTTTTTCTGTTTTACTCATTAGGAGGAGATGAGGAAACTGGATAACTCATGTAATAACTTCGATTGTCTTATCAACATTCTTACAAGATCAATGATATAAACTGAAATGTGTTATGCAAAAGAGGTTAATAGGCACACATTTACACAAGTTGGATGAATATAGGTAGCTATGAAAAGCAATTAGAGAACTCGTTTACCTCATATGTTTAGGCGAGAAATTTTTGAATGCATCTAGAGCGCTACGTGGATATGCTCTATCTACTAACAAAATGACACTTACTAAAAGTGAATGTTAAAGGTGACTTCTAACTGAAATGTCATTTTGCTAGCAGATATGCAGCATATCCACATGGCGCTCCAAGTGCATCTAAAAATTTCTCATGTTTAGGCCAAGATGTTTCTTGAAGGCAAAATGTCATATGTCATTGCCAATTATTAGTGACTAATATTAGTGGCATTCTGTCTGCAGTACTACAAATATGTGCTTGAAACTCCATATGCTCTTACGGGCACACACAATCTTGCAAAAGCAACAGCAAAGGGAAACACTGTTGTTTTGTTTGTTGCCAGTGCCAATGACAAGCAGTGGCAGAGTTCTGAGAAGACATTAAAGGCCATGCTTGATTCCTTTATAGTTTAGTCTTCTGTCAAGGCCTCAAGGTAAATAAGAGAAGTTTACCTTCAGTTTTCCCTTCTGGTTTTTAACCTATACGAGATCGCTGAGCAAGAGCTGTGTAGGCTCCCATTTGAAATTTTCTGTTCTGAGGTTAAAATCTTATTATGCTTGTTTAACATACTAGCTTTTCTTTTCTCTTTGTGTATACCTGTTTAAGTCAATGACTTAATTTTAGATTTTCTTAATTGATTTTATATCTATGTAACAAAAAACTCAAAATAAAAGAGCTGTGTTGACTCCCATTTGAAAAACCTTGTGGTTGTATTATTTGTTTAAGCTACTAATGCATATTGAGGTGAAAAAAATAATAATAATGAATTGCTGCCACTACTGTCGAAGAAAACAGAAAAGTACATTTTGAATATTTTAGGTGAAAATATTAAGGGTATGCAGATATGCAGATTGGATTTTGGAGGGGATTGCCATCTTGTGAGAATATTTAGGGCCTATTTTGTTCTAGTTTCTAGTTTTCATTTTCAGTTTTCCAGTTTTTTAGATTTTGTGAAGGAAATACTGAAAATTATAAATTTCAGTTTTCAGTATTTTCTTTACCAAATTCTAAAAACTGAAAATTGAAACCAAGCAAGCCCTTAGGGTATCTTTGAAATGAATGCTATTTTTTAAATGAGTTGTAATAATTGATTAAGACAACTATCGGCTTTTTTGCATAATTAAAATAAAAAAATAAGTAATTACATACTTTCCCTGCTTTTTATCCGTTTATATATTTGTCTTTTTTTTATTTAGTAGAAGTCGATATAAATTGACTTCTGTATAAAGTTCAAATTTTATCCGAAAATACTTAGGGCCTGTTTGATTTACTATTTTCAGTTTTAGTTTCCAGTTTTCAGTTTTTCCTTCACAAAAACTAAAAACTGAAAACAGTAAATCAAACAGGCCCTTAGAAGTCGATTTAAATCGAGTTTTGGTGGATGCCCATCCATAGTTGTCACAAGCATTGGTGATATCATGTTGGAGTGGTCAAATCATCACCAAGAAGTCAATTTGAATTGACTTGTGAGAGATGTGTCAAAACAATCAAAAGTATATTCAAATCAACTTCTGCATAGC
This sequence comes from Dalbergia cultrata, assembly GCA_031216105.1. Classification (NCBI taxonomy): domain Eukaryota; kingdom Viridiplantae; phylum Streptophyta; class Magnoliopsida; order Fabales; family Fabaceae; genus Dalbergia; species Dalbergia cultrata. The sequence goes on along the minus strand of CM062353.1, from coordinate 17,578,788 downwards.
GTGTCAGAGCAGAGAGAAATCTATTTAAATATCGACTTCAGTGAGTCAAAAGTCAACTTCAATCAACTTCTGTGGTCATTTTTACTTGAATTTCTTCTAATCTTCCATTATAAATATATCTCCCAGCTTTAGATAGTATCATCTTGGAAATATTGAGTGATTGAATGTAAAAGTCTTAGTGAGAATATAATAGAAAGTTATGTTCGTATTTTTGTCCATTATAATAGTGAGATTATTAATATAGTGGAGGGTGAGACATTTTGTAGTGATAATCAAGTTTGGTTTGTTGTTTATCCACCTATTACTTTATTAGAGTTGCAGATAGAGGTGTCAAAATGGGTTGACCCGCCCCGTTTAGACCCGCCCTGCCAGAACCAACCAAAATAAAATGGGTCGAAACAGTCAACCCAACCCATTTTAAGTCAGCCCGCCAAAAAATAAAAATATTCCAAAAAAAATATTTTTTAATGTTTTCTTGAATTTGTTTAAAAAATTTTTTTAAATAATATTTTTTATTTATGTATACCCAATTTTTCAAGGTTCATAACAACTATATAGCAACTTTGATTAAAAAATATTATTGTTAATATTGTTATTTGTGAGTTATGATACTAATTTATTTTTAAGTTATAACTTTGAATGAATATTCTCATCTGTATAGTGTTACTGTGTTGATAAGTATATACATTTCTTACTTTTTTTTTTTTTGGATCACACATTCCTTACTTCTTTTACCAATAAATTATAATTTTTTTCTAAAAAAAAAAAAGACTTGGCCTGCGGGCCAAGCCTGCCCCAACCCACAAAAACAAGTGGGTTAAGCTGGGTGGGTTAGGCGGGTTGAAATTTTTTGGTAGGCTCAAAACTTTTACCCAACCCGCTAAAATTGGTGGGTTTGACGGACCAACCTAGCGAGCTCAGCCCATTTTGACATCTCTAGTTGCAGAGTAGAATACTAAAAGAGTACGAAAGAAACAAGAAGCAAATAGCACAAATATTTTATAAGATATCAATTGATATTGGGTCAAATGAAATCCGATATAGATTATTTCAAATTCAGAAGGACAAGCGCGTCAATCACATGTTCACTTATTTTCACTCGTTTACCAAAGTTCGTACAACAAATCTATTTGTTGAACTCCAAGATGGTCCTTTAAGCTTTGGAGGTTCAGAGATCCATCATTTGTTGTTGCACCTAATGCATCTCGGTCATTTGAAGTGCCCCGTGATCTTGTGCAAAGTTGATGATGACTTGGCTTCTCCAAGCTTTGCATAGCCTGCGAGGCAAGTTGAAAAGCTATTGTTGCTAAGTCTACAACCATTAGCACAAGCTAACTCGCTCGGGGATTTTGAATTTATTGTGGAGCACCAAGATGATGAAATTGATGAAGAGGAGGATCCTAATCATGCAGAAGATGATGATGAAGAGTAGGAGCTATTTCACATACAAAACTTGGATGAACAATTCATGTCGCAGTTTCAATCCCAATCTCATTCTCAAGAGTATCCTAGTCACTATTTAGTAGTGGATTTAGATGGAATGTGGTTTGACGTGAGTGGGTCTATATCAGGTTCAGGCTTGGGAGAAGAGAATGATCTAGCAGTCAGTCAAGTGTTTCGTAGTAAGGATGAAGTTTTGTTTGCGATTAAACATTATAACATTTAAAAAGGCGTTCAGTACAAAGTTTATCACTCTAACCACATATATTTCATTGCAAATGTGTGAAGCTTTGCGATGACTATAATTGGAGTATAGGTGCCACACTTCGCCGAAAATCGCAGCCGTGGAAAGTGCGGAAGCTTGTTAGATCGCATACGTGTGTGAAGTTGATTTAAGTTGACTCCTAACATACTTAAGTTAATTTGATTTGACCACTCCGACATGATATGACCGATGCATGTGACAGTTGCAGGTGGGCATCCACCTAAATTCGATTTAAATCGATTTCTGAATAAAATTTTAAATTTTTTATGAAAATCAATTTAAATCGGCTTTTGTTAAATAAAAAACAGAATAAATGTGTAAATAGATCAGTAGCAGGGAAAGTACATAATTACTTTTTTTAAAATTTTAATTATGTAAAAAACCCACAACTATCTATACTCTTATAGCAAAAATAAAGACTGAATATAACAAATGTATACATCCACTGTCGTGTCTGGGTAGTAGGTAACATGTTCTTTAGTGAGATTCTCAGCTTAAGCCAACAATTATAGCATGTACGAACAAGGGATTTGGTTACTTGTTCTTTACCAAAACAGAGAAACAAATCAAAGCCACCCCATTTTGTCAAAATGCTAAGCTGAAGCCTAGCAAGCTATTCTTTAAGATGTTATTTCTTCCCTTTTAAAACTTGTAAATTCAGACCCACAAAAAAAAAAAACTTGCAAATTGATTCCTCCTATCGCCGAGATCAGTCATATATCCAGACTTAATATTTCGCTGTTTCGACATATGAAGGCCTAAAATTATTTTGATCCAAATTTTGTGGGTACTGCATGCTTGATCTCAATTCTCAAGTGTAGCTTCTACAATCAGAATTTAGTAGCAAGAATACGCATATTACAGAAGTTTCAAAGAAAGATCTCACTCAGTACAATCTGTTAATCCCACTTAAGGTCTGCTACTTTAAATATGTTGATTATGTACAAAACTGAAGCCCGGTTTCTTTAACTCCCAGTCCCCACATCCTTATGTGACAGAAACTAGAGCTCGTGTTAGATAGAACAGTTCTACAGTATCAAAACGTTTTATTAGAATAAGTATTTGTCATGCTCAAGCAGCCACCAGATGAGGAGACAGACGCGGAAGACCACATGAGTAGGTGACATACTTGACACTGTCCATAAGCACAACCACAAAAATCCGAGAAAGCGATTTTGGGGTCATCACACCATCAACATCACTGTCTGCAGCCTCTTTGGGATCAACAAGCACTGAGACCACCATAGAAGATTGATTATCATGGAGGTGGTCGTTCTGCAAATTTCTCACATGTTCTTCAGTTAAGTTCAGACTGGACCTAGCAAAGGGGTGATCTGGGAGCCTATGGAGGATTCTTCTGTTCCTGGTCCTGTTTAGTGTAGTAGCGTTCCGACTGTTCTCCCTAGAAATATTGGGCACCGATGTTGCTGGAACTATAGCCCCAGGTTTTGGAGAGACATCAAACTGGAAAACTTCAGTGCACATGCCTGAACTCAACATTGGCCCTGCACCAGGTAACCAGAACATTCAGTTTATATCAACTTTTTGCAGGCATCAAAATAGGCAAGCAGGCACTAATATTTGGCATAGCTTAGACAATTTGCAACACAGCAAAAGACAACCAGGAATTAAGATGCCTACAGGACTTAAGCACGATCAAGAGGTAGACAAAAGGAAGGCATTGGTTCAGATCTTATATTCAGCAGAGACACCACAAATGATGACTGTAGAATATGGCCACAGAAAAGCTTCTTTCATGAAGATACAACAAAGAACCAAAAATGCAACCATTAGCGTGATACTGTTAAATTAAACAGTCTTCAAACCAAGCCATCAAACTAGTTTGAGACTCCTGATTAGTCAAACTCAGAAGTAGTGCATCTAACCAAGTTATGAAGTCCTCTAAAACAACTACTGCAATTGCACCCAGAAATATTTACTAGACACGGTTTCATAATTACCAAACAGCTTGAGGGTTGTTTATTAAGGGAAATCAAGGAACAGCCAGAGCCTATACAAAAACATGTTGGTATATCTTAAGTTTAGACAGCGTCTTCAATACGCGATCATCAGTCTGTTAGGTGTAAATCTATAATTTGTGCTACCAAATTCAGCTTTTGACAGCAACCAACAAGACATATCATAAGTAAGCAGAAGAAAATGTATCATTTCTACCTAGCAACTTTTATAGAGTGAAATTCAGAAGCCAAGACAAAATAAAGGGATAATCACCTGCAAGACCTTCACGGAACCACTGTTGCATTTTACCATCAGTTGCAGATGACTTCATATGGTTCTTCAAAGTCTCGGCTGAACCAGAGCCAAGAGCCTTTCTCTGCTCAGGTGGCACCCTATACACATGAGGATGCTGACCTCTATTTCTTCCAACCTCAGGAATCGCCAAAGCTGAATCCAACTCTCTAGGAATGGCCAAACCAGTCTCTCTCTTGTCCTTCTTTGGCTGGTCAGTCTGAGAAGCCACAGCTTTCTCACTGGCCAGTATGGAATGGATTATCAAGTTTCCATCAATCTTCACCAGCTTATCATTCCTAGGAACATACAAAGAAGCAAGAAGAGGCTCACTGGCATTGCCGCGATGACCGAACTCATCGCATCGCGGGTCTTGCCGTTCTTGACTTTCCTCTCCTAGTTTTCGACCCCTCTCATAATCCCTTCTCTCAGAAATACTAAACCTTCCATTATTAGAATACCCTACTTCCCCATCTCTTCCAGATCCATTCCTATGACCATTAATAGGCCACACCCTCCCTCCACCACCCTGACCATACAACCTATCACCAACATAACTAGACCTACCAGGAACATACCCAACTAAACCACCAAACTTAACATCCACCATAGGAACAAGCCCACCAAAAAGCATAATAAAGAAAAACAAACCCAACAAACTAATGCTAGCAACCTTCTTAGTTTTCACCTCAGCCTTCTTGCCCTCAGATTTCTTACTCTTTGAGGCAGAAGAAGGTTGCTGAGACTTCAACCTGGGAATGGGGACCAATGGAACCTGAGACCCTTGAGGCTTAACAACATAGGGAGCACATGGCATCCATGGATAAGGCATAGGAGCCATAGGTGGGTACATCCCAGGAGCCGGTGGCGGAGGGCACATCCCACCAACACCCAATTGCTGCCTCAAAGTACTATTCTCAGCCATCACAAAGGAAATCTTGCTACTCAAATCAGCAATAGTTGAGTGCATTGACCTCACCTTCTCCTCAAGCTCCTCCACATAGTGCTTCTTCCTCTGCCTCGAAAGCTGTGCGCTTTCTCTGTTCCTCATCAGCCTCGCCTTCCTCTTCTCATCCTCATTACCACCATCATCATTGAGGCCAGATTGTTGGGTCTTGTTCTCCACAGGGGTTGAGGACCTTCTGAATTTAGTGGTTCTGGTTTCAGCGCTCCCTTCACTCTGCTCCTTCTTCCTCTTCAGATCACAACCTTTCCCATTATCCTCCAATTTCACATTCTGATCTAAAATTGCATGTTTTTTATGTGAAGATGAAATTTCCCTCTCGTAGTGGCCAGAATCACGTGAGGGCGAGTTCATAGCTTCGTATACACCCGACCCGCCACCGTTTCCGGAACCATGCGACGAAACGGTGCCGTTCGATGACTCTTCCCGTTCGCCGCAGGAATCGGAATTGTTAGGAGGATCCTGCGGAGAAAGCTCGCCCTTGCAGAATCCAGACTCCGAAGAAGCCTGTGAATTCAAAAACCTCGAAACGCCGGAGCTCCCGTCGCCGGAAACAGCGGACGAGCCGGATTCCGGCGAATCGGAATGAACGCCGTCGGAATCGGAGTTCTTACCAAACGGATCTCCGCGATCGTCAATTAGCGGCGAGATTAGGGTTGCGTTAGGGTTGCATGAGTCGGGGAGGAGGAAATCCTCGGCGTCGGAGGGGATGCAGAGGGAGTCGAGGTCGTCGAAGCTGATCTCGTAGTCTCCGCAATCGCCGAAATCCATGGCAAAATCGAGATCGGAGGCGAATGCGTCGGAGGGAAGCGCGTCACCGCCGTCGTCGTTATTGTTGCCGGCGAAGAGCGCGTCCATGGAGGGGATGGGGAAGTGATCGAACTCGGAGGAGAAATCGTCGAAGCCGAGGTCGGATGACGGCGCCGCCGCCGCCAATGGTGGCGGTTCGGCGGCGAGGATGGGGTCAGGCATGGGCGGAGGAGGGTTTTGGGAGAATGGGGAATGTTTCTGAGGATCGAAGACGAAGACTCTGGGTTTTGGGATGTTGGGGAATTTGAGGGTTTTCTGATTTTCTCGTTGTTGTTTTGAAGGGGGTGCGCGTGGGATCACGTGCGGTGAACCCGAGTACAGGATAACACAAATACTGTGGTCTCGTTAGCCACGCGCGCATGGTTACAAACGCTTAACCGGGTCCACTGGATGGGGAGAGTGCTTACGATTTAAGAATCGAAAGGACATGGATAACATAAAATAAGTAAATTCAGATAATATATAATTTATCATATTTAATATACTTGATCAGATTTAATTTTAACACACTAAATTTATGAGAGTTTAATTTGTAAATATTTTCTTTGGTATTTTTTATTTTTTATGATATTGATATTTTGAATAATTAGTGGTTTTAATATTTAATTATTTATCACCAGTTTAAAATTTATTTGTGGAAAGGGATGGCTAGACTTTTTTTAAAAATTAAACTTAGTTTCATTTTGAGTGGAAAAATCAATTAATAAAATAATATAATGTATTTAATTTTAAATAAAATTAATTTGATTTGGTGTTTCAAACCAAATTGATTTAAATTAATTTTAATGGATTGATTAATTAGTTTTACACAATAAAATTTTATGCATAAATTTGTACAAGTTAAAAGTAACCCAAGATATAAAACATGTGCATAATTAGAAAATAAAAATAATTTATTTTTGAACACATGATCTAATATAATTACAACTGTTATGTAAAATAAAAATACAAAAATCATTATAACTAAAAGTATAATTTTTATAGAAAATTTATAATATGCAATACTATTTGGTTTATCTCAAACTTATTCTATTTTGAAAATAAGAATCAATCCATGGTTATAGTATACTTTATGCTTGCATTAAACTTTATTGCTACTGATGTATTAAAAAAGAAAAAAGAGGGTTTATGAAAATAAGCTACTATGTTTTGTTAAAAAGACAAACCCAAACTTCTTATTATCTTTTTGGAAAAAAAATTATTTAACTTGAATTTGATTTGAATACTCGTAGATAGAAGAAACAAAACGAAACAAATGAAGCCAAGCACAAGAGCGGATTTATTTAAACCAACCAAATTTGTAATTCGAGATTTACTCTCATAATAACTTGATATTTAAACTACGATAATTTTCTGTAATTTGTATTTTTTATTTACTATATTTTAAAATGATCTATAAATATTTAAACGTATACACATGTTTGGGGCGGCAGCAGCTGATTCGCGCGTTGTGAAAATGGTGAGGTCGTGGAGCTTGTGGGAAAGTAGGTACATTGTACGCACGACACGTTTTCCTTGCGACTTGTGACTTACGACGAGGTCTGGTCTTTTCATTAGTTTATTATTATTATCTATTTATTATTATTTCTGTTGGAAAAGTGTGTGTCTGGAAACTTCGTGGTGAGTGTGTGAAGGAATGATGTGGTGGCTGTGGTCTAATCCAAATCTATGTGTTGCGTTTCCGCTACGTCCTGTTTGGCTTTTTCAACGGCTGTCACGTGAATGCCTTTTTTCCTTTTTTCTCCTTGTTCTTATGTGTTCTTGGTTTTATTCGGAAAGAATGGGCTTGAGTAAAAGGTCCATTTCAAAGATAACAATGGACTTGAGCGGCCCACTAAGTTAGCCGTTGACTGGGGGTCAAACGGCTCCCTGGCAGTTGAGTCCAAAATAGTTTACCAACTCAACGATTATGAAATTTTAGAAGGTCCCATGTAGAAGGTCTTTCACAGCGAACCAAATCTTCTTTCCCTTGCCTATTTTACTCGATATCCCTTTAATAAAATTCTGACACATATATAGTACTGATATTATCCATGATTTTTTATCCAATCACTATCTTTCAACTATTCATAATTTAGATACATGGCAAAACTTGATTATAAGGACATTAAAGGGACACGGAGTGGGTACAGGAGAATTGAATCTCTTTGACTGAAGAGAAAAATCTATCTAGAACACCACGATCCGAGGTGATCAGTAAATAAAATAACAGTAGGTATATTAGAGAACATCACATTTCTTATTAAATTTCAATAAGAAAAAAAATGTATTATTGTTCACCATGGTTATTATAAATTAATAACACATTATTCCGTATCATAATAACATGTTCAATTTAATTAAAAAAAAATAACAATAATAACATGTTCATTTGTAGAGTAGTTATGCCCGTGAAGTTTTTTTTTTATTTTTTTCCATAAAGAAGTTTAACCCATAATTTCTCCTTATGTTTTTGAATCTCCCATTACTAGTTTACCAAGTAGCGCCCAATTGCTCAACCTAGCTCTCCTGACTATCAGACTTGCAATCATTTAGGGTGAGCAATCTTCTCCCACTTAACTAGACTCTACCTTGCATCCTCTGTTTGACTCCTTATCCCTTAGCAGATGATTTTTCTCTCTTCTGCTTATATTGTCTCATAATTACTAGCGAGCAGCCACATTAATTATTTGCATTAGATATGATGAGAATGGGACTGTCGAAAGCATAGAGGAAGCCAGTGTTAATCTCAAAGGCTTACCCAAAAGTGAATACCCTTCAAGACATTGCTTCATTTTCTCAAGGATGCAGTTAGGATTCTATTTTGATGGTTTTTCTTAAAGCACTGGAAAGTCAATATATTTCTCAATATTACTATTGAAGGACAAGGGCAAGGCGAGGAGGCAGTGGGGCTGCGGGCTAGGGGATGAACCGTGATGGAGTCGCAGCCAGCATGGTAATTTCATAATCTCATAAATTTTAATTTTAACAGCAAAAAAACTTGCAAACCGGATGAGCATGGCTGGACAATTTTGTGTGCTATTACAAATAGATGCACAAGACATCTATGTCGTCCAAATAAATTTAACATTTTCTCAATGGTTCCACACAACTAGACCACCAGGGCCCAAAAATGATGTCTGGACTATTGGAAGCGTGTCCCCACTATTGAATTGAATAGAACTTAACGCTTTGAATTTTTCACGCTTGACTTCAATAACGTTCTTCGATCCCATCAACTTAGATTTCGCCAAATTAACACAAAGGGAAGAAGCTTTACGAAATTCATTGAGAGTCTTATACACCAAAATGAATCTACGAGGATTTAGGGCCGTTTAATTTTGGTTTGGGTAGAATTGTTTTTAAAATGATTAATGATGAAAGAATTAAGTTTAAAACAATTAATTTGTGTTTGGGAATAATATTAAAAAGTGTGTTCGTAAAAAATAGTAAAATTAAAGAAGGACATAGTGAAGTTACTTTTCTAACAAAATTACCAAAATGGATAGTGATAATTCGTCCTTTTGTGTTTGTATAGTGCACAAGTGGACGTTATGCAGTAATTTCCTCGTTTGTGTTTGCACAGTGCAAGACCAAAAGCTAATCCTACCAGCATTGATTGGAATCAATTCTAATCAACAAAACCCAGTTACTTTCAACGCCAAAAAAAAAAAAAGAAACAAATAGCTCCACTTTTTTCTAACCCAATTTCCACTATCGTAATGGGAAAATAATTGATGTCCAAACGTGCTGTTAATTAGCCGGTTAGCCTTAGCTAACAAGCAAAACAAAGAATAAGTGGCATACTAGGGTACCATTGTGTTGACATTATTATCCCTTCAAAGTAAGTTGAAACCTATACAACCATATAGATGTGAAATAAAAAATAAGATTTGGTATTGCAAACAAAAGATTTGACTTGAATACATTTATATCATTTAATTAATTATTTTATTTACATAACTATTGAATTAATAGATGCAAAAGTCAGTTAAATGATAATGTAAAGGATTTAATTGTCATATACTAATATTGTAAAAAAATTTACATAATCATCTAATCATATATTATCACATAAACTATAATAGTTTATTTCTATATTCACTATTTATAAAGTCACACAAATGAAATATTTTGATTAGATAATAGTATAAAATAGTTTTTATTTTCTATCACGACCCGATTTGGGTCTGTGACTGACAAATAAGAAATTTCATTCCCACGTAAGTCTTAGGACCTGTATCATCTCTATATACACTTGGAAACCATAAAAATCAATAGTATATAGTCCTCTTTTTCCATTCAGATCACCGATTCTTTAAATCATAATCATAAAACTAAGATTTCATAGTCTATTTTCAAAATCTAATATCATAATTCTATGAATATGAATAAAGTCTGTGGTGTATAAAATATTCATTAAAGTGAATTCAAGTAAATACAGTCCCAAATTACATTCCACTATGCAAAACATAAAAACATGCCCACTATGCTAGGATCCTGCTTGCATCTACGTTGGATCATGTATAGAGCAAAATACCAAACACCTCGCTTAATAAGCTCAACAACTGAAATCTAATGTTGATGGGAGGAAGATGGTGTGGAGGCATCTGCAACAACTTCTACATCTGTAAATAGGGAAAAGGAAAAAAAGGGTGAGTTTTGTTACTAAAACTCAATGAGTGAGTCCTCACTTGGAACCTCCTCTATTGGACATCAAAAGGTATGAATAAAATTACAATAATATGGATAATGCTCAAACAATTCGTATGTTCACAAGTATATATATACATAAGAGTACCAAAAACACATTGTCTTATAAAACAACCAAACAATACCTTAATAGAGAATTAGTAATCTCTACTCTGGTTATATGCACAATATATCTGGTATAACAAAATCTCTGACCACATCTGGACTTTACGTATCATTATCTCTAGTGTGACAATAATGGGTACCTAATTAGGTCCCTTCTCTGAATACTCTGGCCCTAGGCTACTTGGTACCAAGATTAACGAATTAACTGCCAGTAGCATGCAACCTGTTTCTCTATAGCTACTGTCAGCTCAATCAGAATCTCAATCTTTTCTCTATATTTCATAAAGCCTTCTACCTTAGGGTTCAGGTCTTTTAATATCAAATATCCAGTGCCAGCAATCATATAATCTTCAAATCAAATCTAAACCATAAAAATCTCAAGTTAATGCTTTATAAATTCATTTATCCAGTAATGGTCCCATGGTTTTCAAGAAAACATGTCCTCATGATAAAACCAATAGCTAATAACACAATAACCAATATAAATCTTAGTAGTTCATGAAATAAGCTCTAAAATCATATATAATTCTCATATTTTTAGTGAAAATAGATATAATGATTACCATAGGAGTTGTAAATGTGAACCCATTTACCTAAAGTGGCAGAAGATACAGAAACAATATTACCAGAGTTTTGGAAAGTATGAATGACACCCGTATTTACCATTGAAGCAATAGAATTCTAGAACAACCTTAAAATACTCAAATCTAACTTCAATCCTACCAAAAGAAGACTATGGTATATCTATGATGGACACTTTATCAACCCCTAAGAACAAAAAGAAATTGAAGGGCAAAAGGAGTAAAACTAGAATAATAACATACCTTAGATAACGTTTGGTAAGGGAAACCCGGGGGGGGGGGAGGGGGTGGACGGAGATAGAAATACAGGGACAGTGGAGACGGAAATATAAAAAATATTGTCTCTGTATCATGTTTAGTTGTAGAGACGTGGATAGACATTGACTTTTCATTGACTGGCATTGACTACCGCCGGTCGATTGTTGACCATCGTCGAAGATCGTTGACCTGCCATTGATCGATGGCGGTTGGCGGTTGACTGGTGGCCTAATTACCACTGAAAATTTGTGTCTCTGTGTCATGTCCCCACTTTTTGGAGAGATAGAAATACATAAATTTTTTGTTTATAGACAGAAATTTTTTTTTGTCCCCGTATCCCATCCCCTTTACCAAACAGTATACAAGGATAAATTGTTTCTATATTTGTGTTCCCGTCCTCTTTACCAAACACTACCTTAGAGTCTTAGGAGTGAAAAATTAAAGTTAAAATTGAGAAAAAAGGGAAGAAAATGGAGTTTGGAGGTGAACCAGGGGTAGAAAGGCGACATTTTTGTGTTTAGATGGTGAGAGAGAGAGTGTGTGTGTGTATATTCTGAACTCTGAAATAGGAAGTTTTATGAAAATTTTGAGCGATGCAATGTTTAACAAAGCGCATACTTTTCTGACTTTCACCGCCTTACTGTAATGAGCATTGCAGCGCTGACCAAAATGGTTTTTTCTCGTTTTTATGTTGGTATGTATTGGACTGGATTATCTCAACATTAACTTATTTATTTTATTTTTATTAACTTTAAAATATAAATATAAATTAGGAAATATCACCCTTTGAATTTAAATAAAATATCAGAAAAATTAAAATCACAACAAATCAGAATCTAAATTTTGTATTTTAGTTCAAATTTAAAAAATTTTAAGATTTTATAAAATTGTTGGTTAAAAACGAATTGTTTAAAGGTTTTATACAATTCATTAAAAATTGTTATTTAATTTATTTTCCTTTTGAGAACAATTATCGGGGCTTTTGATCCCAATAATGTGATTCTATCGTATAGCCCTCCAAAGACGTATAAGATCCAGACTTAGAGGAATTAAAAACTCAGAATGACAGATGAGGGTAATTGACATCTTTCCCGATTTAAACTTTTTTTAACCTTTTTATTTAAACAAGAATATTACACTATCATTGTATTAAAATTAAATTTTAATATAAAATCTTTTATATCATAAGTGTACAAAATTAAATTCATGAAAAAAAATATATTATATTATATCCTATGACAAGATAGATGATGGAAAGAAAAAATAAAACAAAAGACGCGTGGTTTAGATGATGTGGAGTGGTGGGAATAGTAGATAGCGAACTGTAGGGAGGAGATAATGCTGTGACCATTTTCTCCCTTTTGTCCGTTCATATTGAGGAAGAGGAAATACTGGGAAGGAAGAAAGGAAGAGAAATTAGCGAACAACAAATATAAAAATATTAAAAAAAATCCCAATATATATTCTCAAAAGACGGAGAGAGAAAGATAAGAAGGAGGAGGCTGTTGGGTTTTTCTATCTCTCTCGTTCTATTTTCTTTTTTTTTTTCCTTTTTTTTTTCTATGCTTAGAAGGCACAAATCCTTTTCCTCCTCTACTTCCTCTTCTTCTTCTTCTTCCTCCTGACCCTTATCCTTATTCCTTTTCCCTCACAGGGAAAAGGAGGAACAAGAAGAAGAAGAATAAAAAAAAAAAAATTTAAAAAGTTTCAATTTTTTTCCATTAATTGTTTTTTTTTTCTGGGAAAAAAATTCTGTGAATCGAACCATGGATTCATCATCTGTCTCCAACGACGCCGTTTCGAAGGAGTCAGTGGTTGACCCCTTCTTGGTGGAGGCTCTCCAGAACCCTCGTCATCGCCTCACCAGTTAGTTTCTTCTCATATCCCTATTTTCCCACTCTTATTCCTTTTCTAGAGAAAAAAAATTGAATTTTTCTGTTTGTGGGACTAGGCTAGTTTTGTTATTTGAATGTTTCTGCTTCGTGGGTTTGCTTCGAAGTCGTTGCTTGAGCTGGATTTAGCTTTTGACCCGTTTTGTGTTTTGTGTTTTTTTTTTTTTCCTTTTAGTATGTTTCATTTTTTAGGTTGTGTAGATTTTAGATAAGAATAAGAATCCGTGTTTATTTTTGGTTATGTTTATGTTGGATTGTGTCAGATCTGGAATGGTTCTGGCAATTTCCTGAGGTATTGTGGTAATTTAAGGTTGATGCTTTGACAAAAGTTGAGGTTTTTATTTGGGAATGAAATTGGTGAAACTAGATTGGAATTGGGGTTCAGAGTCCCAATTTTACAACAATTATGTTTATTGAATTAATTTGATACTAAGCTTGCTGAAGATAAATTCATGATTCAAAGGATAAAACGTAAGCTATGTATGTCTTTGCCATATTAAATTTTTAAGAATCTACTTTGCACTGTTAATGCAATTGTTTTTCAATTTTCCGTGCAAAGGTTTATCTGGAAATAGGATTTAAGTGGCGATAGGACATAACCACATTGCTTTTAATGATAGACAGAAAATTGGTTATGGTTCTTAAGCTTTCAAGTTTCCATTTTAGCTTAAGAATTTAGTCAAGGTAGGTGTGGGACTCGGAACATGTAAGCATTGTTAAATTAAATGCTGAGAGCTGGGAATTACACATCAATGTATACATCTGCTGTAATCACGCTCCAGCATATTTGTGACAATGGAGCCTGAGATTGAATTGTTTTATACTGTATGTCTGTAGACTATTTTTGTCCCTCTGGCCAAGATATTGGGATTTCTTCCTGTTATTTGGTTTCTTTAAATTTTAGATGTAGTAGTTGAATTGTTGTTTGCTTTGATCAAAATGTTGTGTTCTTGTGATAACTGATGAACTTAAGGTAATAGGCCTTGAGTGGTGTGGTGTGTGTCTGGCAGTTGGGTTATGAGTTTTCTGACTGTGTTCGGTTATTTTCTTTTGTGTTTTTCCCAGTCTGTCACTGTAAATCCTGGAATCTTTCTTGTAATTGTTTACTATGTTTTTATATCTCCAGTTTTGCGGATGGAGCTTGATATTCAGAGGTTTCTGAGCAATGCTGATCAGCAGCATTTTGAGTTCCAACATTTCCCATCTTCATATCTTCGATTGGCTGCACATCGAGTTGCTCAACACTATGGTATGCAAACAATGGTTCAAGATGGTGGCTTAGATGGTCAGGGAAGTAAAATTCTGGTGAGGAAGTTAGCAGAAAGCAAGTATCCTGTGGTTCGCTTATCTGAAATACCTGCAAAACAGTTGGAAAATGATAAATCTGAGCAGAAAAAAATTGTCATTAGACCTAGGCCATCTAAAACTAGTTCAAATGAAGCTAATGAAGCTGGGATGAAGGGAAATCCTCTGAGAAGTGTGGAAGAGAGGAAGGAGGAATATGATCGGGCACGAGCACGTATATTTAGTAGCTCTAGAAGCTTTGATTCAGGAGATACTTCATCAGTGGCCCCTATAGATGGGAAAAATTCTTTTATGAGCAAGGATGAGAATGAAACTTGCAAGAACCCCATGGCTGATTCAGAAAGATGCAATAGTGTCCGGGATGGTAGTTCTACCCGAGTTGCCATTTTCAGAGATAGGGAAAAAGATCGTAGTGATCCAGATTATGATCGTAGCTATGGAAGGTCAGTTCTATCACTAGACATTATAATTTGAGAGCTTTCTAGAAATTGAATGCCGTGGTGGCAAATCCTTGGTTGTTTACTGATTTGTTGCATTTTGCTTAGGATTTAGGAATCCGTGTTATGTTTTAAACAGTGAAAAAATGTCTGTCAGATAGAGAGAATTTTTTTTTTCTTTGGGAAGAAGGAAAAAGGGGGGGGGGGGGATAGAGTGGGGTGTCAAAGCCTGATGACTGTTATTTGGCCAGCATATTTGATGGCAGTCTGGATTCAGGAATTTCTATTGTTTCTAATCTGAAGTTTAGAGATGTCTTTTTATCTCTCCACTTTCAAAATCTTTCTTGTTAGTTGGTGTATTGGTGGTTGATCCTTTTTGTATTGTGTTTAACTTTAAATTTAATGATTTACTTATTTATCAGATGGAATTCTATTACTGGTGCAGGTATGCTAGGAGTATTCCAGCCTCTGCTGTTAACTTGGTGCCTTTTAATTTGCAAAAAGCTCAACCTTCATTTGCTCCATATGACACTACTACTTTTAATCAGTTGGGTCAGATGTCACAAACTCAGGCTACACTTGGTTATGGACCTCCTTCAAGCCCGATGATTAGTCCTTTTGGTAACACAGGATTGAACCAGACTGCTAGGGACGTTGCTTACCTACAGTGGCCAAGTGCTACAATGATGTATGCACATTCATATGACCAATTTAGGCATGCTGTTTTCCAGGTAAACCATGGATAATATGGTTAATATAATTTCTCTGTTCAATTTGATGACTGATTCTTGTACTAGCCATAAATACCAAGCCATAATAACCTTTAAAATTAAACTTGGGTTTATGGTTTAAAACGCGTGATCGTTTGACATGGCTTTCTGGATTGACTTACCATTGAAATTGTATGGTCTATTAATGTTAATAACAAATGTCTCATGTTTTCCTTTTTCATGCTTCCAATTTTCCTATGTGCGGTGTTGCTTGCTTTTAAACATGCCATTGCAAACATATGCTCACAGATTTGGAATTTCAGGCCCTTTTTATTCTCCAATTCGTTCTATTGACTATTCATATTGTGTGGGGTATGAGTTGAATTGTTTTTCATTGACTTGTGTTTTATGTTTCTCTAAGATTAATTTTGATATACACTGCACCCTCAGTTTAAAGTTTTTTTTTTTTTTGGGGGGGGGGGGGGGCTGTTTATTGTAAACACTTTTAGCTAGGATGGCAGTACATGATTAAAGGTGTCTTTGTATGGGATTTTTTGTGGGTGAAAATCACTTTTTTACCCCCCAAAAAGGTCACTTTTCATATAAATGGAAAATTTTTTTAAAAAATAATCAGAATATCAAAAAACTTATTTTTCAACTTTTTAAGTTGTATATAAAATTTAAATTTCATAATTACTTTTTTTAAAACCTGCAACAAATGCACCTTAAATGTCTGTGTAAAATTATTTTACATTTGTCGGTGTATCAAAATTATGTTTTTTTTTCCTTTGAAATTTCGGGGTTTTCCAGATAATGCTGGCGTGTACTTTGTTTGAATTCTGCTTCCTGACAAGGATTAAAGAATCTCGTTTTTCCTTTTATGTAATCACTACGTCTGATTTTTCCTGTTCTTTTATAACGCATCTCATAGACTTTTTTGCCGTATTGCAGGCTCCATTTGGTCAACAGCCGTTGAGCTTTGACTATTCACAGAACTACTAGATGACATTTAGGGGCAATGTTTTCGATTTGGGTGCAGGAAAGTTGTGTTAGCATTTTAGATTTTCATGTTAGGTTCATTCTTCAGCACTGTGTCATATACCTTTGTTCCTGTTGTAGTATGGCTTTGGTTTTCAGTTTTGATGGCTATTATAGTGTTATGATGATTTGATATCTGGTACTTCTAGTCAGGGTGACAGTCTCTATAAAATTAGTGAATTGTAGTGGATTACTTACTGGACTTGAAAAATATATGATAAGGTCCCTATGGTGTTTCTGAATATGGCTGTTGGTCTAATAAAGGTAGTGATGTTCATCGAATCGTAATTGGATATGAATTCAACTAGAAGAGATCACAAATTCGAATTCATTTATTTTGATTAGTTAAAATTGACTCGAGTAACAAGTTCGTTAAGTTAAAATTTTGGATAAATTATACTCACCTCTATTGAGGTTTGTGAAAATACAACTCACATTTCTTTAGTTGTCTAATTTATATTCACACCTCTTATGCTTGTTAAATTTTAAATATTTATAGTATACTCATACTCCTAGTATAGTATCATTGGTAAACTTAATATAATGGTATTTTTGTGATATTAATTATTTCTAATTAATAAAATTATAAATATATCTTTACTTGCTACGTGACAATTAGAGAGTGGATAAGGGTATTTTTATAATTTTATTAATTAGGAATAGTAAATATTATAAAAATATCATTAGAAGAGGGGGTGAGTGTAGATTGGACAAGAAGTGTAACTTATATTTTTATAAGTTTCAGGGCAGTGTAATTTACTCTAATTTTTGAAATTTGAGTGTTTTTTTTAAACCTGAAAACTTGATCACTTATTTGATTCCTGAATCAATTACATATATATTATTTGAGTTTTGCGCTTTTAGAGTAATATATTATAGTAGTTAAGTAATTTAAGTTACATTTTTTCTATTAATTTGAGATATATATTTCTTTAAAATTATTAATAAGTATTTTTTGGTCAAGTTTTTACAAGCAGTTGCCAGATGGGAAAGTTCAGGGGCATGAGGAAGGATCTGTTTACGTTAAGGTTTGATTTATATTTTACATTTTTAACAACTTTTTATTGAAGAAATTTTGTACAAAATCCACCGTTAGCTTGAAATTTTATAAGTTATAGATTATTTCTATTAAGTTTTATGTTAATCTGTATATCTTTTTGTGTATATATTATGTAATAAATATTTTGTAGATATAAAAAAATTCAAACTATTTAATTAAAACTTTATAGGTGTCTAATTTGTTTTAAAATTTAGTACAAATGACCAACATGATATATAATAATAAGTTAACAGTTAGGATTGACAAAAACTTTTTTATATTAAAAGTTATTAAAGGTATAAGTGTATCAGGTTTTACATCAATGTCAATGAATTCTCTCTCTCTATATATATATATATATATATATATATATATATCTTTAATTCGGATTTTTGTTCAGCTTGAATTTATCTGATTTATTTTTTATTTTTTTCAAATTAATTAATTAATTAATTAATTTTTCTTCAAATCCGAATCTAACATGTCCATGCTAAGCAATCCTTCAATTGCATCTAAATTCGTTGATCTGGCATCCCACTCATAAAGGTTAAGGACCACAGCCCACAGCCGCCAGTGTTTAATAAATTGGCTGATCAGTTAATTTTATCGACTCAAGAAATCATTTGCGATGTACATTGCATATATTATCAATTATTGAACGCATAAGTTTGTCGTGGTCGTATGCAGTGGGGAATTGAACAAGTTAAAAAGATGAATACTTAGCTGATAGGATTTGTCTTTATTTTGTGGTGATCAAGTCTTCCAGCCATTGGACGGTGCCCTCCATGTACCCAAAGCATGATTGAGAAAAACGAAGCCATGTATCACTCCAAGATTTTTTATATGATCTTTATGATAAATTGACCAAGGGATTATTAAATTGTTATTTTTATTTTTGGTGCACTATTAAATTTTTTAAAAAATTGATATTATTATCTAATTATGTATTATTATATTTTATAAGTTATGGTTGACTTTTTACATTATCTAATATATAAATCATGTAAATAAAAATATTCAACTCAATATATCAAAATTGAACTCAATAAAAAGTTTGTCAAAATTACACACTTAAAACGAGAAGTTCTATTATTATCATTATTTAAGGACTCATTTTATTTAAAGTACGAGTATTTCATTCACAAGCGATACGAAGACCGCGTGTTTGTCCCATTTTAATTGGTTTTCAAAATCACTGTTTTCAATATGTCTTTTCTCCGCATGATCTCTGTCTTATACTACTCTTCTATTAATGCAAATGATTTTTTCGTACCCACATTTCTATTAAAATAATAGTACTTCACAAATTTATTTCTATCAAAATAATATCATGATGTTACTGTGATTACGATAACGTACATACCTTGCATAATTAGCACCATTATATATATTTTTTTCGCCAATTTGGGAAAGGTTACAGAGGATAATGAGGGGATAATTCCATCCTTTTGAGGCTTTGACACGACAATAATTTGATTATTGTTCAATGACGGTGATATCCAGGGTGTATAACACCTTGTTTCGGAACCGCTGTGATGGAATCTTGGACTGCACATCATGTTCATGTCAGCTGGCCCAAATCTGAGAGACATTGGCCTGGTAAATTGTATGACAAGTCAAAAGTGGCAAAAATTGGTTGGTCCACCCTCATGTTTACTGTGCTCTGTTTATTTTATGTCAATCATCTATGCCCTAGAAGAAGCAAGGTACATTTAATAGGTCTATCTGGTTCTGTTCACAATCAAAGATTAATGCTCGGTGCATATCGGAAACAAAAATAATCACCCTTAAATCGGGTAATCATATTTTATACATTACTTTTAAAATTTAATTTTTATACACAATCAAAGAATAATGCTTGGGGATTTACTCGGTTTCTAAATTTCAGAATTGAAGGAGAGCTGATATTTTTTTGTCAAAGGAGCTGATATTGACCTCAGGCAATAAACTGCATTTACTTGTGCGTTCTTCCCTTGATGCTGCACTTTTCTGATTTCTCAGGACGTAGCATAAGAGGATAGACCTATCTTTGTTGTAGACTATAGAGGTTAGTATTTTATAAAGACTTTTCTTTTGCTTGTGTTTGACAATAGAATGCAAGGAAAACGAAAAAAGAAAAATAGTAGCTCTTGTTTTCTTACTAACAATCAACAAAACAAAATAAATTTCGTTAATCTCGTTTCAAATTCAAAATTCATATTGTTTAAACATTATACTTTCTATTTTTCTTATTTACTTCTATTTCACCCTAATTTTGAGAAAAATAAAACCAGAGCCTCTAAAATAAAGGAAAAGCTATTTCCTTCTTTTTTTTTCTCCTTGTCTATATATATTTTAGAGTTTGATTTTGATACATTGGTAATATAGATTTTCTATACACTATTATTCAATTAAATTATTTTATATTTTATGATAATTCAAGCAAGAATTTAGTCTTAAGTTGAACTTGTAACACTGACATTATAGAACTTTTTATGCTTTCCCCTCATCACACATTTCTTTAGTGTAAAAGACTATAAGTAGATCAAAATTTAACTTTATTTTTTTCAGTAAACAAAACTTTACATTGCTAACCAATAGAATTCTACCAAATAAACAAATCATAAAAAATAACTATCCATCATCACAACCACTCACCATGATTTGTAATCTTGGTGAAATTTTTATTAATTCTTGTGTATAAAAATTAAACTCTTCGAGTAATAGGAATAAAAAATTAACTATTTTTATTAATATAAAAATATATAATAAAATATAAATATATATTTCTTTTGCATTATCCATATATCAAAATTAAGCCTTATATTTGGACTCCCAAGAAAATAAATAAACTCCTTTGGCCTGGTTATCTTTCTACTCCTATCATCCGTTATCCACATAATTAACATACGAACCTAACATGATGTGCTATGGTGTACGAACTTAACATGATCTGATTGGAAATTAGTGGCCCATATAGATGATTATTCGTAAATGGTGGATAAATTTCAATCTGAGATTTGACAAATGCACAACGCCCCCGGTTGGTGACGAGACGACATGGGTAGGTGGTTCAGGTTTCAACAGAAAAACGACTTTCGACTTGAATTAAGAGTTGAACGCTCAGAATCTTTGCAGAATAAAATATATTAAACCAAATCATAAGTAAATGGAAAATTACTTTCACGACCTATGAGACTGGAAAGATCGTAATGTTGCTGTCCTAAATGCCGAGGAAGCACGGGATAATAAAACATGTTGGTTGAGATAAAAGCAGAAATTACTAAGTGCACCATGCCAATTCCAATGACATTTTCAATACACTTGGCAGACAAAAAAGAAGCTAGTAGCAAGCTAAATCCTAGAGGAAACTTTCCACTCCCAACCGGGAACTGGCAGAAAGATTAATAGCACAATGTAAGGAAAAATTTTGATATTGAAAAGATTCAAACCACTCAGAAAAAAGTCTCTTTGGTTTCTGTTTTCATTTCCTGTTTTTTATTTCCATTTCTTATTTTTACTATTTTCTTCACAAATCCTGAAAATAGAAAACATGGAGAATAAAACCAAGAAATGAAAATGCAAATCAAACAGGCCTTTCGTTAATCTTGTCTCAAGAAGACGTAATGATAGGCGGAGATGTTTAGTACAGGCCTGGTCTAAGAAGAGCAAAATGGCACAGATAACTCTACGTTGGGACATTTGATATGGCTAAAGGCTAAAGAGTCCATGTCAGGACATATATCTATGCTGGTTGATGCTTTGCATATGAAGAACGCGTCTACTGCTTTTGTTCATCATAATGAACATGAAGTGCTGGCTAATTGTTCATCAAAACTAATAGATCGACCATTAGCTACAAAAAGCAATTGAAGTTCAAGCATGCCATGAAAATACAGAAGTAAACTGCGTATATAAGGTTTAGCCAAAATGATACTGTCATACTGCAGCCAGAAGCCATTTTGCTTTGAAAGATATACACATTCAATTCAAGAAAGAAAACATGCCACAAAGAACATGTAAAGAAACTCCGGAAATTTGGATAGAGAGCTGGAGAAGCAAATTGGCTTAAAGATGAACTCAAGGCAACTCAAACAATGAGCACATTACTTGATTGATCAAGTCATCCTAACCCTACTGATTCTGGGCCCATGTTACCATTTTAATTTGAGATTGAACTACTGTAAGTCTGTAAGTAAGAATTAGTTCTAAGCACGTAAACAAAAACGTAAAAGTTAGTCACAGAGACTGAGGAAAATGGTCTTAAAATAATAATAAGGCAAATGGCTACAATCAAAATTTCAGACAGTGCAGAGCCAAATGTATGGTAATATCAAAACTCTATACAAAATCCAATAGGTTTACTAAAGTGTAAGCTAATTATCAAAATTCTATAGCAATCCAATTGGTTTAACGATCCTGTTTGTCAAGAGCAGGTTAGATGTCAACTCAGTCATGACTCTGCAAGTCCAATAACACCAGTTATGCACTCTTAGAGTCTCAGTTTAAGTATATCGATGTCCACCAATAATTTGTACTTTTACATTGTCATCCAAAACTAGAAAAGTTAGAACATTATTGTCTCTTATATGCATCTTAAACATGGTATAGCTAAGATCCTGGACCTGAGCAAGTTGATCATCAAATAATGAGACTCACTAGGAGCCTCAATACTCTTAGTACATGAAGGAATCAGGAATTAGTAAAAGAAGAAATGCACAAAAACTAAGTAAACATGAACTTATTGTCTTCTTATAAGCAAGGTAAACCTAGAAATTCATGGAAACTACTTGAGTTCATCTGGCATATAGAAATTAACTCCACAGAGTAAGATTAGAATTTTAAACGATCGCCTCACACCAGGCATTTAAGTCTTCTATAGAATCAAACAATGTACAACTCACCTCTAAAGGACACAAAACTTGACAAGCAAGGAGACAAGTCTTCCACAATAGAGGCTCCCAGATTAAGTTGAAGAATTCACAACCGAATGTGCCAATCAGATATGCTTCCATTAGTGTCTACTGAGCGTATTGCACATTTATTACCTACCTGCAGGCGCATAAGAACCGAAACTCATCGCGTTTGCCCAATCCTGCCATGAATGCCAATAGAAAACTTCCCAAGCAGTAACAACCACTGCACAACTACAGGATGAATCAAAGCCACAGCCGATTCCCACAAAACTACAGGATGAATCAACATAAGGGGAAGTCTTGACACTGCACAACCACTGATTCACAAGCACAAAGCTTATAGACATCATTGCCGCCCAAAAGTGACATCATGATGAATGTCAGTCACTGGAAGCTGACACAGGACACAGAGACTCTGCTACCAACAAGGTAATTACAGATGCAGTAATTGTACATAGGAATGATACCATAGTAGAACACACCCATCATCATCATGAAACCTACCCAATTATATCCCACAGAAACATCACTAGTATACTGAAACTTCTGGATCCGCAGATGATACCTAGACTGCAATACCAATTAGTAACACCAAGATTATCAATAACTCCCCAAACACAAAATCAACAGCTAAGACCCCAAATTACACCACCAACACATTGTCTTGATAACTAAGAAGTTCAAATCAAAAGATAACTAAGTTGATCACTATATATATAATATAGAATATAACACTGATCCCAAATCCAAATGGCCAAATTCAATCATCTCCAGTTGGAAAAAGAGTAAGAACCTTCCTCCCACCAGATGCATTAGCAGATTCCATGTCCTCAACATATCCACCAACAGGTCCCCCCATCCTATGAATCTGCTGTTGCTGCTGCTGCTGTCTGGACATGAAAGGATGCTCAAAGTGCCCATTCGGCGGCGAGCCAAAATGCCCCGCCGCGGCCGCCTGCCGGTGATACTGCGGCTGCAGCTGCAACGCCGCGGCACCAGCAGCCGCAGCTGCCGCCATCTGCTGCTGGTGTTGGTGATGGTGGTGGTGGATCGCCGGAACCGGCACAAACGGCAGGAAATGCTCCGAATTAGGCCTCCCGGCAGCGGCGGCAGCCGGGTGAAGGAAGTGCGGCGGTACAGGGGAGCTGGCGAAGAGGTGATCGGTGGCAGCATCGGCGGCACCACCAGCTCCCCCGCCGGCACCGCCTCCACCTGGGGCGGAGAGCCCCTGCATGCGCTTGAGGTAGAGGCGGTACTTCTGAAGGTGGCTGGCGACGTTTTCCCGGGTCAAACCGTCGACGCTCATGAGCTGCATTATGGTCTTCGGAACGGCGTTCTTGATTCCAAGGTGCGCGACGGCATCCACGAAGCGCTTGTGGAGCTGCGGGGTCCACACGAGGCGGGGCCGCTTGAGGGTACGGGCGGGCTCCTCGCCGGCGCCGCCGGAGCCGAGATCGCCGGAGTCGGCGAAGTCGCCGCCGGAGGAAGGTTGTTGGTGGGAGGGGGAAGGGTTGGAGGAGGGTGGTGGTTGTGATTGCGGCGGTTGGTGGTGGTGCTGGGGTTGAGGGGTGGTTGGGGTGGCGGCGGCGGCGGCGGATGTGTGAGGGTTAGGTATGTCGAAGGCGACGGCGAGATCGGGGGTGATTAGGGTTTGGGATAAGGGCATGAGTTCGTTTAGGGGTGGGAGTTCGTCGTTCCATCGAGAGAACCAGTTTGAATCTTCTTCCCTCATTTTTCTTTTTGCTTCTCTTTTGGAGATGGTGATGAAGTTAAAGATGAGATTTTTGGACGTGCGGTGCTGAGTTCAACAAATGGGTCTTCGTTGTTTTGAAGGGAAAAGAAATGGGGTTTTTTTTTTTTCTCTTTTATTTTGAGAAAGGTGGTGGTTGTGGTGGTGGAGACAGGGATTTGATTCTTATTTTTCCTCTTTCTCTCTCAAGAATTTTAGAGAGAGAGGGATTGGAGGAAGAGACCGGAGTGGAGGAAGGGATAGTGGTGGTGATGTTGCTGTTGGTTGTTGGAGTTTGTTGGGGAGAGAAGTGGTGAAGTGACGAGAGAGGGTGGAGAGAGGTTCGAGGTGGATCTTGTTTTTACATTCTTTTCAGCTTTTTATTGCATTTTGTAGGCACTGTTGTTGCTGATGATGCTTTTCTTTCTCTTCTTATGATTTTTATGGGGTCTTGTTTTTTTTTTATATGTAATTTTTTTCCGGGATTTGGGGGCCTTTTACTTGAGAGTGAGTGTTGCATGATCTCCCCAGTCTTTTTCTTTGGTGTGGTAGCGCGTTTGTTACACGCTCCTCCGTGACGTGCCGTGGGCTGTTCACAAACTACTGTGATGTAGAAGAGATTTTTTGGTAGACATTGGCATTGCTTGTTATACATTCTTTATTAAATATCAAATATATTAAATTAAATGTAATCTATCCTAAAGAATGATGTTTAAAGAATATGCAAGTCCCGGCGCTAAATCGAGCAGTTAAAAGATAATGAGTTTAAAAAATTATAGTTTCAGATAATATAAAGGAGTAATCCTACCATGTAAAAAACTTGAAAAAAATGCTTTAAAGCATGTAAACTTGTCAGATTAATCTTATATTCTTATCCGAATTACATGCCAAATATTATTAAAGATATTTAAATTTTTTAATCATCTCTAATTTTTGTCTTGTCTCTAAAACTTTGTTATGTTTATGCCGAGTTGTCAAGGACTTCTGATAAATTTTTTAACACGACTTTTTTTTAGCTGGCTAACGGTATTAAAAAAATACAAAATCTTGGAAAAAATAAATATGATTATTAAATAAAATAAAATGATATGATTTATTATTTATTTAATGATCAATTTATAGCTCATATCACAAATACATTTTTATAAAGAATCTAACTTTAGTACTGTACAATTTTCACCGGCGGCAATTTAATTTAATTATTGAATCTGAAATGCACCCAAAAGTTAACTATGCGATTTAAATAAATGTGATATTTATCGAAATTGAATTCGTCACATGAAGCATAGGGTAAGCTATTAAATAAGAAGCAGAAAACAAAGAAAGCACAAGGTAGTATATGGGTATTGATTGGGTCATTGGGCCGGCAGCTACAGTAGCGCGTGAACTGCAAGCTGTGCAAATGAGGTTATGGAAGCTTTTGAGTACAATAAGGATGAATTGTACGGGGATGGGATAGAGTTGAGATCAGGAATGAATGAGGAGAGAGATACAAAGATTCTTCACTTTGTGGGGGTTTTCTCGTTTTGGAGATATAGGCAGTGAATAATATTATTTTTAAATATATTTTATTTTATACGAGGTGCACATATATTTTACTTTATATAAGATATTATGTTGATTCATACCTTATTAATTATTGGATATGATGCAATCTAATTTAAATAAGATCTACATATTATTCAATAATTTGAATTAGCATGACGTGTCTCATTCGACGTATGTACAAGTAGTAATATTATTTTAATATTTAAAAATGAATATTTAATTGAGATACTTACTTTATTACTATTGGATATGTTAGACTCTCACTATCTATTCATTCATAACATCTAATAATAATAAAGTGGTATTCTATTGGCCATCCAATTTTAAGGGTTGAAATATTATTTTTAATCTACAAGTAACATGTCTATAGGGAATAAATTGAGCTGGTGATTGCCTTTGTGTGTGAGAAAGGATATCAACAGTTTCAAAGACAAATTTTGGATTTGACTACATGTGAATTAGGAATATATGCCTAAAGAAACTCACCCGATTAAGTCTTAGTATTTTGCCATTAAGTAATTAAAGTACTAAAATTAGAGAACCACACCCAAGGGGGTAAGCCAAAAAATGCAAAAAGGACCAATTGGCAATGAGTGTAACTAATTAATGACAAAAGGTTACTAGTATTTTACTAGGCCCTCAAAAAGCAAAGAATAAATAAACAAATAAAATAAAATGGATGAAACATAAAGTAAGAGAAGTATATTTTGTTTGGAGTTGGAACAGGAACCATGAAACGCCCAGAAGGGAACTGCTGCAAGTGGGATACCTGTTGTTGCTGGCTGCAGAAATCGATTTTATACCCCAATCACAGATTGCATTAAAACAAAACTAGGGTCGAAACACAGGACGCATGAAGGGTTGCGGGCTTGTCGTCCTATTATTAGCAAAAAGGGGAGAGAGAGAGAGAGAGAGAGAGAGGGCACAATTATTGTCCCTAGAAAGGGCATGTTTCTTCGTGCAGCATTGCCAACAGTGCTAATGGACCAATTGAATCAAAGCAATATGATAGGAAGAGTATCCCCCCATGTGATACCCATGTTTGAAACTTCAAAATAGCCAATATCATGCATGACAGGTGTGTGTGCATCTCTTGTAGTTGTATATACTTGTATTATTAATGCTTTTGGCTTTTATGACATAAATACCCATGTGTAGTGATAACTTAGTTAGGTCTTCCTCCTCCTCATCTTCCCCATTTTTTTTCTTTTTCTTTACAATTAATATTCATGGAAAATTTCCCCTTTCACTTGAAATCTAATATATCTAAAGTTAGGCATGTGGAGCTCCCTGCCTTGGTGTATCATGTTGGGCTTTCCTCAATATATAAAAAAAAAAATTAGACATTTCAATTGCAAATGAACAATATCTAAATTTCTCAACAGTTACAAGTTGAATTAAGCATTAAGTACTCAAGCATTACACTGAATTCTATTTCATTGGAAGAATTATCACCGTTGAATTTGAAGAACATGAAAGATTATAGGTTTGAAAAAATTTTCAAATAATGTCCAAAGAAATGGAGACAAGAAAATTGGCCTTTTGACTTCTTGTGAAGATTAAAGATTTTATTGAAAATATATTACATAGAGATTGGAGAAAAGTTGGTATTCAATCCATCTATTTATAACTGCTTTTTATTAGAATTTTTAAAATATTAGCAAATAGGTTTAAATATAAATAAAAATATAACTTAATTTGACTGAATTATTTTTTTATTTTTCTGTTAATTGTAGTTATTAAATTTAATTAAAGTAACAAAAATGAAGATGAAAATAAAAATTAATTAATACTTTTAAATATTTTCAGATAACAAATAATTTTAAATAAAATATTTTCTTTTTAAAAAAGTCACTTAAAAAATGGTAGAAAAGAATAATTACAAGAACAATAATTGTACACAAATTTTAAAGTATCCATTGAATCATTGATATAGGAGATTCGTGTGCAAATAGCCAGGGGATTTCACATACAAGACTTGAAAATTGGGTGACTATACTATTATCTAATGGAAATTCATGTATAAATAATTGAAAAATTCACTTAAATGATTGACAAGAAAATTGGGTGGCTATACTATTATCCTATGGATATTCATTCATGTCTAAATAATTGAAAAATTCACTTAAATGATTGGACAATTGAGTGATATATTATAATTTATCAGTGCATTACTCGATTTCTAGTCATGAACTCAAAGTCTCCCGTTATTTATATTGAAATACCCTCTGTTGATTAAGGACACTTGAAAATAACATGTACAAATATTATTCTTTTAATAAGTTTAATTTTAATGCAACAGGATAAAAGAATTTTTCGTTGTTATCCAATCAAATATCTCATTTAGTATGATTAGTGTAGTAAAATTTAACTATATTTACTGATATGATATGATATTAAATTAAATTCTTTTCTAATTACAATGCTGTAAGAGACAACAATCTGCAATAAGTTTATCAAATTGGGTCAAGAAAAATAAATAAATAAGGAGATCTGAATCAGTTGATAACTAGTAGCCTGTTCTATGATGAAGTGGTTCAAATCTCACCAGAAAACGTGGCTGAGACCATTAATCAAACGTCCAAGTGACAAGTGACGAAATAGAGGATGAGATAATGTCGACAAAACGAGGATGAGATAAAAGTTACAATTTTGCTTAAAAAGTACTCCGTCCCCGTCCATCTAGTTTTAAAATTACGACACAAGTATTAAGAAAATTATCAAATAACTTCAATAGAGGAGTTTTTGGAATGGATAGTTCGAGCTTTAAAACGTTCGACCTGTTATCTCTTTCATTTAAAAAATAACAGATTTTCTTTTACAATATTATTAAATAACTAGATTATAATTATATCAATTTAGTTTTAAAATCCTTTCACCCTACAATTAGCTTTGTCCCGATTCAAAATGTAAGGACCGAACTTATATCACCTTTACAATGATAGGAATAACAAGAATATTTAGTCAAAGTGTTGTTTAATATAATCAAACTATTTTATACTCCTTTAAATAATTTACCCTGTCAAAAAAATAACCATATAATCTAAACAAAACATGTTACTTTAAAATTAATACATTTCAACACATTCATTTTCACATAATTATAAAGAAAAATAAAATGTTTATAATCTATAATTGAAATAATTTTAATTTACTGAAAAAACCTTAATGATGTTAGATGCAGAGTGTTTATCAGTAACAATATTTACTGAAATACTCATACACTATTATCTCTATTAGTCTTTTCTCTCACCTATCAACGGCAACTGGCAAGGATAAAGTAATAAAAAAAAATAAAAGTCTCGTGTTCTACAATAGCAGATGAATGGATCAATTTTTTATTTTTATTTTTTTGTCCAAAAAGATACATAGAAGATAACGGAATCAGTGTGCCCAATACAACCATCCAACAAACATTGACTAAAAAGAAAAACAATTACAACAAACAAAATAACTCTGATGCCATGTCAACAAAGCTCAGCATGATCAAATTTAGAGAAGAAACTTCTGAATATTTTGCTAAAAAATATTTGAACTAACAGCATGTGATCACCTTTTAGTTGAAATAAGTTTCATCTACAACATGTGACGCTGCCAGTGGAGTGGATACAAAATACTCCAGCAAAATAACCGAAACAAGAGTAACCCGTACATGGATTGCTCTCAGCCAATATGTTGTACATATTCCTCGAAAGACCAAAGTTTATGAGCCAGCTCAATAATCTATGATTTTGAATGCAAACTTGTATAGCAGAGACTTATAAAAAATGAGCAAGATGAGATGACTCACTAATGCAGACGGCTGAGCTCCTGAGACAACAGTGCAATCTCTCACCTTCATAAAGTAACAATCAATGAGGCATGCATAACTTCCAAATGAGACCAAAAGACAGTTATTCTTCTCAAAATATTTTCACTCTCCTGCAGAAAGGCTGATCATGATTCAGTCATGGGGCTTTCAGCACAAATTTGAGCTATTAGAATTTTTTTCATACCTGACACCCATATGGGGTCCAGACATTCATCCCCATGATTTTGCCTCATAGCAAATGAACCGAGCTGCAAGAATATGACAATCATAAACACAAAACCGCCATCATACTTTAAAGGCTTGATGTAGTCAGTTTGCAGAGTAGACAATCCCCAAGTTTATGATAGTTCTATGTGGACTGGTTAACCACTTCGAATGGTCCTCAAATAAAGAAGGACTGCAGGAATACAGAGGAAGAATGTGCAACATTTTACGAACTTCCTGCTTGACCAGAGTTAAAAAAAAAAAAAAAAGGATAATTAGTCACATAGAAAGGTTTTAAAAAATACACTAGAAATCAT
Source organism: Dalbergia cultrata (assembly GCA_031216105.1). NCBI lineage: Eukaryota > Viridiplantae > Streptophyta > Magnoliopsida > Fabales > Fabaceae > Dalbergia > Dalbergia cultrata. The sequence goes on along the minus strand of CM062353.1, from coordinate 17,548,498 downwards.
AAGCACCAGATTGTTTTGGCTGAAATCAACAAATGAAGACCCAAAAAGAAACAAAATATGATGACCTGAATACTACAAGCTGGAATAAGAAATATTTACCAAATGTTAAACGAAGTAAATCCACTTTTGGGCTGCATCTGAGTGGATTCATCTCTTATGTCACAGCTGCGTACAGCCCTCTGAAACTTTGTTGACAGCTTTTGGTAGGACAAAACTTCTGATGGCTGGACCTGTTCGATTGCCATTTTTAAATGCTTCATTGTTATAACAGAAGCATCAAGGCTCTCCTGTAAACAACATAGCAAATTTAACAAATTAATATTTTTCATTAAGACACATCTATCCAAAATCATGATGAGTGACAAACCTCAATCGCTGCAACAGCTGCCTCCCGACATATTAATGATATGTCAGCCCCAGTACAACCATCTGTGAGATGAGCCAGTTCTTTAATGCTAACATCAGAACCACATGGAATTTTACGCAAATGAATGCGAAAGATCTCTTTTCTGTCTATCTCATTTGGAGGTCCAACATACAGCAGACGGTCAAAGCGTCCTGCAAAAGTCTTCCTTCAGTATTTGAAGCTCACTAAAGCTACTCGAACAGCTCATCCTCCTTTCTGTATGTGTGTGCATGAGTAAGAGATACAGAGTAACAAAACACAGCATACCTGGTCTTAAAAGGGCAGGATCAATCTTATCTGGCCTATTTGTAGCAGCAATGACAGTTACGTTAACTCTCTGATGCAGACCTGGCATAAATAAAGTTCTTGTCAAAACAAAACTATGATCCACGACCAAAGTTCAAACAGCAACCGATTTTGCAAAATGTCACTTTCTAGCCAACAAATGTCAAATCAAATTGTTAAGGTTAAATGAGACCCAAAGTAATTTATTTACGTCTTAAGCAACATATAAGAATATATGTAAGCAACCATTCACATTTCCACTGATCAAGATTCATCACTAACCATCCAATTCAACAAGAAGCTGACTCATGACCCTATCTGACACTGACACACCATCACTTTCCTTCCCACGAGTTACAGCAAGACTATCAATTTCATCAAAGAATACAATGGATGGGGCATTGGCCCTTGCTTTTGCAAACAGTGATCTGACAGCCTTCTCTGATTCACCAACCCATTTGCTGAAGAGTTCAGGACCCTTGACAGCCAGAAAGTTCAGCCCTGCTTCAGAAGCAACTGCTCGTGCCATGAGGGTTTTGCTACAACCTGGAGGCCCAAACAACAATACACCTGTAGGAGGGCGAGTCCCAATTCGGTTGAATGCATCACCATGCTTCTGGGGCCATTCTACTGCTTCCATCAATTGAGCTTTGACCTCCTTTTGACCACCTACATCTTCCCAATTGACCTTTGGAACCTCAAGGATTACCTATGTAGACACAAAAATTTGAAAATCAGTTTAATGCTTCACCTTACTTTTTCATGAATGATTTGTTTGAAAAAAAAATGCAGAATAATGAAAATACAAAGAGAATTCATTTTATCTCGTAAAAAATTCAGGGTGCGTTTGTTTCAGATTTAGAATATGTAGTTAAAAAGCTTAAAATTGATTTTTTCCATAAGCTACTCTTTTTAACTTCTACAAAAAAGCTAAAAATTGATTTATTTTATTTTTTTAATACTCTAATTATTTTTTAAAAATTATTCAAATATATGAAAAGTGATTTATTGGAGTGAACAAAGTGATTCTGGGGTGAAAAAAGTAGAAACAAACGCAACCCAATATACAAGAAACACAGACATTCTAAATTATTTCTAATTACACCTAATAACAATTCATAGTTGAATGGATGAATTGTTTAGAGATGACAACCTACAAAGAAATTCAATGAGGCAGATTGTACATATCTAATTTGACAATCAAGACCTCAATGACCTAGACATCTACGTTTCTACATTTGAAAACATAGGTCTATCATCATATGAAAATTGAAGGGGATTAATGAAAAAATTTTGGGGAAACCAGAATACCACAGTTTAACTAACCAAGAGGCAGTTTAACTAACCAAGAGGGATGATCTTGGCTGACTGCTGAAACACTACTCATCTATGAAGAATGGATACTCCATTTTTGCAAAAGTACATACCCCCCAATGACTCCATTTTTGGAAGAAGAAAAAAAATTTTGATTACAGCAGGGTACGCGTACCCAACCTTAGATATGTCAATTTAATAAATTTTTGTTTTATTTTTTTTGCCTTTTTTCCTTTCTTTCCTTCTTTTTTTCCAATTCCATTGAGCCCTGACCTTTCCCCAACCTAAATTTCTTTTTTCTTTTTTTAATTTTGGAATATAATATTGAATAATTTAGACTTCTTTTACATTAAAATTTCAGTTTTCATCGCATGAAATTTATAAAATTTTAATATTATAAATATATATATATATAGACGTACCCATACTCCACATTTTCCTAAATTTTAGTACCTTGTTCTTGTATCTGTACCGGGTAAGGTACTTGTATCCATGCAACATAGCTACTCATGGTGTTAAGTCATTAATCATACCTCTCTCATGGCACTGGGCCTTATTTTCATCCTGGCCTTCTGAAAATCTTCAAAACTTACTTTCAAAATGTGCTCTTGTTCATCACTATCAGAAATTATTTCCATAAATTCTGAAGTTGTTTCCATCATGGAGGAAGGTAATACAGCATTGGAGGCCGCAGAAATATCTGATTCTGATTCTGAGACAGTAGAAGTTGCAACACCCGAATGATCTCTCGAATTAGTTGCACCATTCAATAGTGCAGTTTGCTCTGTTTTGTTACTAGAACAAGAATCACAACTCTTCTTAACATTAGCATAGCGTCTCAGACAAATCAGTGCCGCCTCATTACAAAGGGCAGCCAGATCAGCACCCACAAAACCATGAGAGACAGTGGCAAGATGTTCAACTTGTAAATCTGAGAGAGAGTGATCCACTTCACTAAGAATAGTGAGCAAAATATCCAATCGCTGTTTGGGGGATGGCACACCTGCACATGGATTTTTGAGGTGGGGTTGGTATGGTAAACGAATAAGTAGATCCAATAAAGTGAAATAGATGAATAGATTTCTTACCCTAAAATGCATGTTTCATACCAAAATATTATTTACAAGCACAGGTCACTCGTGAACATGCACTGAAAAATAAGATGCCAAATACAAGACATGCTGCATTTATCCCTTTGACTACATATGAAAGAGAACAATATGCTGTTTTCTATCAATTGCAATTCCGCGCTCAATCTAAACATGCTCTTCACAGGGAGATATTATCTTAATTCTTACTGATTTCAATTTCTTTGTCAAATCTTCCAGGTCGTCTAAGAGCCGGCTCAATATGGTCAGGCCTGTTGGTGGCAGCAATTACAAGTAAGCCTTCAGTCCTACCAATTCCATCCATCAGATTTAATAAGCTCGCTACCATTCTTTGAGATAACTCTTCACCTCCATCTTTCCTTGCAGGGGCAATTGCATCTAATTCATCGATGAATACCTGTAACAGAGATCCCATCATGAACATAAAAATATCAGGTTTAAAATAAATGGGACTATTCTAAGTGAACCAAGAGCAAATCTTGAAAATAATCAATCACAAAAAACTGGAGTTCTGAAGCTTGAACAATGTCGGGGTTGTCCAAACATTGAACTAGGGCAGATTCATAGGTCACTCACTCACTCTAGGCATGGATAGTAGCAATTCTTAGAATATTCAGGAAAGAAAAGCAATTGTTATTTGTTTAAGCCACATCTGGTTAACAACTTTAAGTCTGACCCCAATGTTTTCTCTAGTGGACAGTTGACAGCAGAGAGAAACTTATGGAAAGCAGAGAATTTGCAGCATGCATCATGACCACTAGCAAAACAATTTAAAATAGCCCAAAAACATTTGATAACATGTAGAGAAATTATAGCTTTAACAACATACAACACAAGTTTGCGATATAAGACTGCCTGCCTTTTCACGTCACGCAGTTGGATACTTCCACCACGACTTTCATAATTAGTAGGGAGAAAAAATAAAGAGCACATTTATAATGAATTTTATTATAATTTAGACTAGTTCAACGATGTTAACAATAAATTATATTTTAGATTTATTTAGAATGACTTAGGTTGATATTAGTTTGATTTATATTGATTTAGATTGACATTAGTTTGATTTTGTCATTATGTTTCTATTTGGTGCTGATTTATTTTATTTATTATTATAGGCCTATAAATAGACATTGTGTCTTTGAAATTTCCATCACTAAAATATACAGATTACTTAGCCTTCTTCTTTGCATTCCCATTTTCCATTACGTCTTCTAACTTAGTATCAGAGCCATGCCATCTACCTTGAATCCTTTTTTTCTGCTGTTGTCTCTAAGTTCATGGAACTCTTTTTTTATTTTATTTTCCTAAGACACATTTCTTCGTCCATAGTTTTCACCAATTAACTCCACTGCTTTTGCCTCCACGCTCTGTCTTCTCTGCCTCTGTGGTCTGTTGTCTCTACCTCCATGCAAGCAATTCTGCCCCTGTCTGCCGCTGTGTAGTCCTGGTTCTACCTAGGCCCGTGCCCAAGCCTGTCTCTACTACCTGGTTCCACCCAACCCATCTCTGCTACCTGGTTTTGCTCAAGCGGTCAAGCCTATCCTATCTCCTTCACTTGGTTCCGCCCAGGCCCCCTGCAACTCCTACCTCCCCTATCTCCATTCAATTGTAACAAGGTTAAAGCTCAGTGAGCTTTAGCTTGAGGGAGAGTATTAAAAATAAATGATATCTTAGATTTATTTAGAATGGTTAAGTTGATAATTGTTAAATTGATATTAGTTTGATTTTGTCATTATGTTTTGATTTGGTAGTGATTTATAGTATTTATTATTCTAAGCCTAAAAATAGGCATTGTTTCTTTGTAGTTTACATTGCTGAAATATATAGATTACTTAGCCTTCTTCTTTCCATTCCTATTTTCCATCATATCTTCCAACAAAGGACTCTTAATTCATAACAGCACTAAAAATATGAATTATCCATAACTTTTAATAATTATTTCATCATAAATCCAATCAGAATTTGAAATATGAAAACCAGGGACTGACTGACAAAATAATGTCAACAATTTCAGTTTATACAATATTATTGCCTTCAAATATCAAACTTCTCCACAATTAACAACATTTTATAATTAAATGCCTCATAAACTTCAGCCATCCTTGGATTATGTCTCCTTTATGACTTCTCTTGATCTATGAAGACCAAAATGCCAACAGCACAGTTCTTATATATCTCTTGAAGCCTAATAACATTAAGTGTTTCACTGAATCGAAAAATCAGCACCACATGCATCATATGAAAGACATTTTGATTGGATGTTTTAAGAAAGGATTTTCTTTGAAAGTACATTAGTAACATCATAAATGTGAAAAGGGATATAGAGGAGACAGAAATGAAGTTACTATTAGATAATCATCAGTACCTACACGCATTTACTAAGATTAATATTAATACTAAAACTTCAATGACAAAACTTCAATAACCATTTTTCTTGTAATGTGTACCTTGAAAAACAGTTAAACACATAATTCAACACAATAGCCTAAACTATTTCATCAAACACAAAATGTGAAATTATTGAAACATATTATTTAGACAAAAAAATCTAACCACAGAAGGTGCAGCTTGAATGGCTGAATCAAAAACTTCATGCAATGCTTGCTCACTTTCCCCAAAATATTGGGTTATAATTTCAGGTCCATTTACTTGGAAGAAATTTACCCCAACATCATGAGCACATAATTGAGCCAGGGAAGTCTTCCCTGTACCAGGTGGACCATGAAGAAGGACTCCTCTTGTAGTTCGTAAACCAAAACTACATTTTGGAAAAAAAGAAGCATAAGCTCGCTGAATTGCATGTGCAGATGCATACAAGTACATGAGGGTACATAACATTGAGAATAGAGGTAAGTACTTTGAACTATAATACAATCATTGATTGGAAGACCAAACATGTAGTTGTTGTATGAACCAAGGAAGCACTGATACGACATGTGATACGGATATGACACGACACGGACATAGGGACACGGTGATTTTACAAAATATAGGATACGACACAGCTAGGATATGTAATATAATAAAACATAAAAATAACAAGTTGTGATGAGAAAACCTAAATCTAAGTACTTTCATGGCTAAAATATACCCCATAACTAAGAATTGACAAAAAAAAAATTACAAGAATAAAAAAATCTACACGATTTTTCATCCATAAAAAATAATGGACAAATGTTTGTATAATGAAAATGTAGTTTGTTGCCATGTTTGCTTGAGTCAGAACTGTGTCAAGGGCTCTCGAGATCGAGAGATGAAATGGCACACCAAGGCACGCCTTGGACACGGGTGTTCGAGTATCGCCAAAGTGTCGATGTCACTAGAGTGTCCGACACGAGTGCGGTAAAGTTTTCGAAGTATCCATGTTTCTTAGGTATGAACTCATTCCAATAATTACATGCAAAAATTGCTGAATGATATAATGTTCAAAAGAAATGGATAAAAAAACCCGGCATTACATTTTATGCAAACTAATTCTAACAAGACCAAGAGATGCACTAACTGAACTTTATCTTTTCTCACATAATATATTGCTGAAAAACTCATATTTGGAGAGTAGTTTTCAGTCGCTGATCTTGTTGAAGGGCATTTCCATTCCCTTACATGTAAAAACTCATTTGTTATTTATTAGGGCACAAAAGGAAAATGATAATAATAACAAAAGAATGTTATTCATTCACAATGCCAATCATAAGATTAATCAAATGATAATAGAAAATGATAGTAAAGACAAGAATTAGGGAAAAGGAAATACTGAGCACATTCCATTATATTTATGTTTAATCAGGTTCCTTTATACTTAATCAGAAAACACTCAAAACTCATTTAATATTGAAGTCTAAAATATCGGAATGCACAACAATATATTGAAAGCCCTTACCTTAGAAGTTCCAAGCACATTTTTTATTTTCCTTTTTTCTTTTCTGATAAGAAGGAAATTCATTAGGGAAGACAAGAAAGCACAGAGAGCACAAGACACTCCACAATTAATTCTGAAGCTGGCTAAGTGCCCTCTTCTACTGGAATACCATACAAATGATATATAAACCAGTGTAGAACTGTAGTTAAAGGGGCTAAACACCACACTAGAGGCGCTGAACAAGGCGCTAGTAGGTGTCAGCGACTCTCGCTAGTTTAAGTGTAGCCCCTTCAATAAGGAGCACTTTGTGTGCCTACACCTTTTTGGTTCAGGTGAGGCATGCCCTTAACAGCTTTCAGAAAACCGAAAAAGGCCAGCATTCTAACTTTATGACTGAGATGCCATTCTAAAGGGTGAAAGTATGAAACACAAATTACGTACCTTGATAAAGCATCTTTCACTGATGAAGAAATTATATCCTTTAAAACTGTATATTCTTTAGATAGACCACCCAATTTAGAAGTATTATCGTGAATGCTAGGATTAGCAACCTGGCGTCTGAGCTTGACATTTGACAAACTCCTTTGAATTGACTCGACAAATGCTGCATTTGATTGCAGAGATAAAAATACCTTCGTCTCATGATTGACAGCTATAGCCTGATTTGCATTCACTGCTATATCGGAATCCTCAGAGGACAAATTACTGTCCCCATTTGATGAATAATGATCAGATCTGCCAACTGGGAACTTTTTAGCTCCTATCACTTGGAAAATACACACCTCTGAAAACATTGGAACAGAGACAAGATTCCCTGGAAGTAAATAACGAGAATATAACCATGAAGTTGCACAGGCCTGTAGTAATTTTCTGGCACTATCATCTCCTAATGCCTCCATAATATTGAATGAAGCCATTGACTGACTACTCTGAATGGGTACACTTGTTGATGGTGAATCTTCAAATATTGGAGAAGACAACCCACTGGCATTTGAAAACTTTGATCCATTAGAAGGTGTTCTAGGAGATGCAACAATATCATTCTCAGATTGGATATGGGATTTAGCTGCAGACAAGTCCAATGAAGGTGAATTATTAATTTCCAATTGAAATCCATTCTTATGAGGAGCGAACTGAAGATACAATTCCTTGCAATTAAATATTGACAAGCAATTATTTTCTGTAGGATGCAGTTCATTGCTCCCATTTGCAAGACCAGATAAGTACTGTTTCTGTACTGGGTAAACAAGCACAACTGTGCCCAAAGGAGGACTTCCCATGGTATAAGAAATGTTTAAGGACAGACGTACTCCATTCTTCAAAACCTATGTAAATTTCATAAAGTAAATCATTTTGGTAAAGATAGATCTAAGGTCATACATTATTATAAAATATAAAACACAGGCATTTGCTTCTCTCTTCACTAATTTGAATTTTAAAGAGAGAGAGAGGGGGGGAGGGGGAGGGGGAGGGAGGGAGGGAAATAAAAGAACATTTTATCAGAGAGGAGAAAGAACAAAAAAGGAAGAACAATTACTTTCAAATACAGTTTACAAAGGAAATAAAATAAAATAAATTAAACACAATATCAACTCATAATAGCTATCCATCAAGAAACCTTTCCTCAAAAAGGAGAAAAAAACCAGGTAAGCGAATTTAATTGGCCTTACAAACCTTAGTTGAAGGGAAAACTGTCGCAAGTGCAAAGTAGTTTCCTGCACCATCATCATCTAAAGTGTTCCCAATTTCCAATTCATAGCATCTGACACATTCATCAGTTAATGATTGGAGAGGAAACTTATCCAATTGCACACCTTTGTTCCTTGATGAAGCAATTGACACCTACCAATCAAAAAATATGATAAGATGTGCAAGAGGGGGTGGGAAAGATAAGTATGTAAAGAAGCAGCATATGCCATGACCAAAAACAACAATAACAATAACGTGACCAAATCACCTAAGATGAAATTCTGCCATTTACCAATCTACCCTCCATCTTATCAACACTGTGCTTAGGCTTGTACATGTCTTCTCCTCATATGACCAAATCACCTAAATAGGGTTCTACCATTTTTTCCACAATAGATGCTACCGTATTATTATTTCTAATGCATTCATTCCTAATCTATGAAGCAATAAGTCGAACTCAGCTAGGACTACCACAGCATTCTCTTATCTAATGCACTCATTTCAAATGCTCCTTTTCTGGCCTCTTTTGTCAAGTGTGTCCACTTATCCAATGCAACATTCTCTTCTATGCACCATTAAAAACTTAATCAATTGTTGGCTTTTTTATGCCTAACATTCAGTCCTATTCAAAATCACAAGTCTCGTAGTAATGTGAAAAAAAATTCTCTTAACCTACATACTTTTCTATCATAAATATTAAACAAAACGGATGCACTATTCCATATGACAAAAAAATGAAAAAAAAAAAAAAAAGATAGCACGCACAATAACTGCACAAAAGATTATCATGTGCAAGCAGTTGTGATAGTAAAGTGAAACCAATTTGATTCTAAACATAAACAAATCAAAACAGAAATTAAAACTTACAAAAAAAAAATCCAACTCATGGAGAACGCAATATCAATAATTTACTATCACTTTAATTTCAAAAGAAAAAAAAAAAGAGAAGGTTACCGAGACAATAGAACCAGGGGAAAGAGAAGAGGAAACCATGGAAGGCTCGGAGAGCCATATTCTGGAGCCCCTGGAATTAGGAGCATTCTCGACGCCGGCGAGTTCGCCGACGAACGCGGAAGTTCCTATCAAAGAAGGGAACCTTCGAGAAGCTTCTCGGCAGGGAGAGGCAAGCTCCGCTTCGTCGGGCTTTGGAGGGGGCGTTGCTGCAGCAGGTTCGGGAGTTGAAGGTGGCCTTGATTGCGACCTCGAGTGCTTCTTATGCTTCGAATTCGAAGGCATCTCTCTCTCTCTCTCTCTCTCTCTGCTCTTGAGCGTTATCGTTGTTGTTCTCTTCTCGTTACTTGTTACTTCTTGTTGATGCTGCTTGAAAGAGCAAGCAGAGCGTATTTGTTTGATTTACGAGTTTGAAGAGTTGTGCTGTGAAAGAGCGAATTCCTCCTGATGCTACGATACTATAGCAAAACCCTTTCTCGCGTCGCAGGGGTTTTAATTTAAGGTCACATCAAATTTGACTTTGGCTTCGCGCTTCATTGGTTTTCTTTGCCCTCTCCAACGCCTAATAATTTGCTGAGTAAACTTTCTCAGAACTCAAAATTTTTAATTTGATATAATTTGATACTTAAAAATTTTGATATTATCATAAAATATTTTACATTAATTTGTTTTACAAATGAAATAAAATTAGGAATTGTCCTTAGAGTGTCCGGAGAAGGAGAATCGAAAGTCAAATATGAAACTTTTCACTTAAAAAAAAAATATGAGAGACAACCACAAATTTTAATACTTACAGTTTTTTTTTTGTTTCGATATCAGTTTAATTTTTATTTTGATAGCAATTTAATCATTATATCGAAGTGAAGATTCAAACACAAATAAATTGATGTCAATGATAGGATGAAAAAAGGTTGTTTGAATTAGAATTTGATGACACTTGTGCTGTGATCAACAAATTGTTGCTTGCGGGATTGGGATAACACTTGTGTTTTCCCTAAAGTGAAGTGATCGTGATAAAGTGTAAAAATGGATAGTTAATCATTCTTAAATAAATAATTTTTATTGTGTGCTGTATTAAGTGTAATTTTTTTTTTTTCATTTTACTAATCTCCTCAAATTAGAAGGGGCAAAATCCAAGATGATGACCAAAGCAATGACATGTTAAATTGTGCTAATATTATTGAAATTTTGATAAGACTTGTGAACTTATCACAATTTTCTTGTGAAGTTTTTAAAATGTGAAGAAACTAGTAATGGATTAGTTTGACTGAGTGTAAAACAAAATTTAATCGTGTATTAAGAAAAATTGATTAAAATTTGTAATTGGCACAATTTTGCCAATTAAAAAGTTTAATCAAATAGCCGTATAATTTTTTCACTTCATCAAAATTTATTTTACTATAATAAATTAAGGTTTTTTTTTTTTGGTCATGTACTATATAAATTAGGTTTAAATCTAAAAATTAAGCATTCTATTTTTGTGTTTTTGGGTACAAGCATACTATTTTTTAATACTACGATGACGGCTTAAAGAAGGGGAAAAAAAAAGTTGTCGCATCAGCAAGCACTGGACGTTTTTGAGTCTTGCACGTACACGAGCCCCAAAATCGTATGAAATTCTTTGCACGCAGAGCCCATTTCGGGGCATGTCAAAATAAACACGCCAGCGATGCATCGCAGGTTGGAAATGTTTTTCCTGAGCCAAAAAGGTTAAGAGTTCGAAAATGTTTTTATAACTTTAATCAAATGTTTCGCAGGTTTGATAACTGAACATTCGATCAAAATTTGGGTCTGGTGAGTTGTACCACGTGTATTTGAGAGAACTGAGAAAAGTGAAAACTTGCAACTCATACGTCAACAAGATATCTCTTCTAAATATTAAAATAGAAAAAGAATTTTTTAAAAAATAACAAATACAATAACAAATGGTTATTGCCGAATCCCACATAAAAAGAAAAAACACTACTCTCTCTTATTTTGGGAGCACCCAAATTTCTCCTTTCTTTGTTGTGGTCAAACTGCAGATGCAGAGCCAGAAGAACCTTCAGGCAGAAGATATTTAGCCGGTGGAAGAACAGCAACAGCTCCTCTTCTCTCGGTGTCTGAGTACTTTGTGTACACCGCCTTCAGCTTTCCATTCCCAGCTGTTGAATGGATGCTCGCAAGTAGCCTTGCACAGTCCCTGTTGTAACAACAATTAAATTCCATTACATAACAGTCATTATATAACAAAAATAATGTATATAACACTTATATACTTACATAAGTTGTTCTTGTGTGTAACCGGTGTGTAGCTTAAGTGTCTCATTCCAAAAGGGTAGCTTATTCAGTGTGCATCTTGCTGCAAAGACTGCTGAGGCAGCAACCATTGATGGGCAGTACATTATGGTGGCATAATGCATTGTTCCCAACTCACAAAGAAAGTGTGCCATGTTTTCCAGCTGCAAACAATTCAAATAAAATTTCTTTTAGGACAAGATATATTCAAGTCACAATGAAGAACCACATAAAATGAAAGACTTAATTCATTTAAGGTAGTTCTCACCTCCTTATCTGGAACTGATGCCTTGATAAAACGAACTAGGAAAACAAATGGTGTAGGGACAGTCAGAGTCCATTGCAGCTTGCCCAATATGATCTTTTCCATGACAAGAATCTGTTCGTGAGTGTAAGCTCTATCTGAGAGGCAGACAAAGTCATTGACCTGCAAAAACACAACAATAAGTGTGTGTTATAAAATCATCATCGCATAAATTCTTAGGAGGGTCAATATAATTTCTTTTCAAACACACGAGACACATACCTCTGGGGGCCAGATTTCTTCATACTTGGATGCCATAAGCATGGCACTGATGCCAACCAATTGGAGTTCCCTCCTTGGCACAGTCTTCACTGCCAGGAACCGGTCAATAATGTTGATGGTCAGGTAAAGGGTCTCAGTTGAAAGGTCAAACTTGGTGTGCACATCATTGAGCCAATCAACCAATATGGCTCTCATCCTCTCATTTATCTCAGGCTGTGAGTCCATGTAATCATGAGGGCGGCTCTCATTCTTTTCATGCACCACATTAATAATAAAAGCGTTAGAATCTAATTTACAAGAAAACACAACACATACAGAAAAAATGAAAAAAAATGTAACACGCTAACAACATGTAAGGGAGTTTATGTTTATGTTTAGTACCTCGACCTCCTTATAGAACTTGTAAATATCTTCAATGTATTCCACAGCAGCAAGCTCATTGCCAGCATCACCTGCATCAATGTCAATAATCTTCTCCTTCGGTTTGTTGGCAATACCAAGTGCTGCCTGCAGTAACAGAACATCACAAGAACTTGTCAAGACATGAAGAAGAAGGAAAAGAGGCAAAATAAGACATGGGTCAGACTTGAGACAGTTTTTTTTTTCCCTTTTTCTTTTCTTCATTTTTTGTTTTTGTTATCTGTACCTTGCTTCTAGCTGTGAGGGTTGAAGTGAGAGTGTGTGATTTCTTCTTGGCATCTGCTCCTTCCTTTCTCTTGGTCACAGCAGGCTTATCTTTGTGGACCTCCTTTTCAGGGCTTATCTCAACGATCTCCTCAGGCTTCGGCTTTGCAGTGACTTTCCTGTGAGCAGCAGGCTTTGGTGCCACTCTTTTAGCAACTGCAACTCCATCAGCAACAGCAGGAGGAAAAGGTCCACCACCCACATTAGCACATGCCTGTTTCTGCAATTCTCAAAAACAAGAAGAAAAAAAAGACCACAAAAAGATAATCATAATCTGCCACTGAAAAATCAAACATTAAAAGTTTAATTAAGAGTATGATTCAAGTAATACCATATATAATGGAGAGAGTAGCATACCTTGCCGTTTTCAGCAGCTTCTGCAGCTTTGGCAAGTAGTTGAGCACAAAAGCTCCTAAAAGAAACCACAAAAAAGATCATCAGATTGGCATAAAAAGAACAGGATAAACATAAAGAGAAAGTTATTTGTAAATAAAAAAAAAAGTAAGTATGGCATCAATGGAGAGACACAAATTGTTTAACTTTCCTCTCTTAGTACCCAATATCACATAGGCATGTCCACTTTTTTCATGTCCACAATGTATTTATCATCTGAAAAATTGATAGAAAGAGAGTGTGTGTATGTGTATACCTTGTTATGGGTCGATTAGGCTTGACCTCAACACCTTTCACGGTGACCAAATTTCCAATATCTCCAAGTGCTTTCCGGTTTCTTCCATCTGCTGCACCGTTCTTCTTCTGCTGCTGCTGTTTCCCTCCCCCAACTACTGCATCACCTACCAGATTGCCCAAAACAAATAACCATAAAATAAAGGTAACAGATTTCAATCTAAACACTGATTCCCATTCATGATGACCAATGTTCCAAAGAAAATAACAAAAAAAAGGCCCTTTTACTTGTGAGTCCTTAAAAAGATCAGAAAAATCGAAACTTCGTCTGTGATCTGAACAACCCAAAATTTTTGTATTCATCAAGATGGATCTATGAATGCAAGACTAACCCAGAAACAAGATTTGAATGCCACCATAAATAAAACGAAGCAAAACAGAAAGAAACACGCAAAAGATCAACAACGAAGAATCGAAAAAATCTCATAGATAAGCAACACGACGAGGTATGAGACACAATCGAAAACAAAAGAACTAGCCCAGGAAGCAAGAAAGGATGAAAAAAAAAAAAACAACAACATATACCTCCGGCTTGTTGTGGAATCATGGGTCTTGAAGCCATTTTCGAACAACTTTGCCTTGAATTGAATTGAATGAATGTTTATGTGAAGTACACAAAGAAAGAGAACACCGCGCTTCTTCTTCTGGGTTTGCTTAGAAAACAACCAGTGCTCTCTCTCTCTCTCTCTCTCTCTCTCTCTCTAAAACTCTTTTGAACTCTCGATCGGTATGTGAAGAATGGATGAAGAGGCAGTGAGAAAACCCTTCTCTTTTGAAGCTGATGGAGGCCGCGATTCCCCGCTACAACGGTCGAATTTTTTTCGTGCTTCTTTACCGTTGGATCTTTTGAGATTGATCTGAGGGCGGAGCGTCGCTCTGAAGAATTTTAGCCGTTGGAGGTTCAAAAACCAAAGGCATGCGGAGAACACAGTATTAGGAAATAATAATAAATGGAATTAAAAAAGAAAGAAGGGAAAAATAACTCAGAAGGGAAAATAATTTTGCCACCTGGGAAATAAAATTTTTCTTTTAAAAATTTCTATCCGGTGAATTAAATGTTTTATTCAAAATTTTGCTAAACTTTTTTTTTTTGTTTTCATTTGTGGCTTTGTGGATATTCTATTTTTTCATGAGGATTTATGAATTATGATACAAATTTCTCGAAAGTTGAATTTTGATTAACCTTTTTTTATTTTTTGGGTTGTGTGTTTTGGTGCGTTGGTTTTGGGGGACGGGGGTTGTATTTTGTTAAAAAAATATTTCAATGAAGAATATGAAATGTGTTATGCCATAGCAAGCTAGACAAAATCGGCGCACAGCAATGTCCGCATAACAAATTTCGACCCGAATTTCTGTAAAATGTTATATTTTATACAAACCTTTCAATCTCATGTACATCTATATATATACAATATATAAAGGAAACAGTTTTATGGAGTCTAAAATTATCATTTCCTAAAATATCTTTGATATACAGGGACTTACATACCTATCAATCCTCACCTATAAAAATGACTATGCCATGTCAAAAAATCAAAAAATACATACGTCTTTATAAAATATATCATATGATAAATCTTTATGTGCACCTTTAGTTTTAGATGAAGTAATTATTGAAATGAAATGTATCATTGCGAAACCTTTATCAAAGAACATAATTAAGTTATTTTGGGAACAGTTTTATGGTGTCTAAAATTCTTATTTTCTAAAATACCCTTGATATATAGGGACTTACATGCCTATTAATCCACACCTATAAAAATAATTATGCCATGTCAAAAAATCAAAAAATATGCATAATTCATAATAAAATATATGTTTTTATAAAATATATCATATGATAAATCTTTATGTGCACCGTTAGTTTTAGATGAAGTAATTATTGAAGTGAAATGTATAATTATGAAACCTTTATCAAAGAACATAAGTTATTTTAAGAAAAAATAATTATATAAATTCATTTTATATAATAATGTGTCATTAAAAGCATAATTTATTTAGAGATCATTTTTATACAGTAGTACTATAAAATGATCTTATATTATCATATAAACATATACTTGTATTTGTAAGACTTTCAAGGTAATGATGACTAAGTCAAATACTTTTACTGATATAGTAATACGTGATTAAATATCTATGTATAATTTTTTATACCAATAATACATTATTAAATTTATTTATTTATATCTTATAAAAAAATTTAATTGACAATATAAAAAATCAAGAAAAAAAACTCATCCCATTTGCATTTTGTCCTCTTTCATCAACAAATGAATTCCATTATTGATCTCTCATTTCTCTTTATTTAGGACTCATTTGGGTAAACAATATATTTAAGAGCTTATATTAAGGTAGTTTTTGAAAAATAATTTATGAATAAGTTATTTTATAATTAAATATATAATAATAAAAGTGTTTATTTTTAGTATTTTAGAAAATACTTTTTAAAAAACTAGATATTTTGACTTCTCAAAAAACACTAAGCATAACTCTTAAAAAAGTAATAAAATATTACCCAAACAGAATAAAAAATTAAAATGTGTCTTTTAACTTTTGAAAAATAAAAAAAATCATATGTTATAGTATGCAAATAGGTCCTTAGTCTCTTAATAACGACTTATTAAATTCAAATTGAATTGAATATATATAAAATTATAAAAGCTAAATTTAATTAAGGGTACATTTTTACAATATCTAGGTAAAAATATAAGAATTTATTTTTCATATACTGATAATGTAAAAATAGCTTTACATTATCAATTAATAGGATTTTATCAAAGTTATAGATTATAAAATTTAATTACCCTTTATGACAACCACCTACCATAATTTGTCATTTTAGCAAAATTCAATTAGCATTTTATATTGTCAGCCCATAAAAATTAACTTCAAAATATAATAATTAAAAAAATAATTTCTTTTTCACTTTGTCCACTTTGTAATATGCCAATAACAATTTTGCCTTATAGTTGCTTCTATAACATAATTCCTTAAATAAAGAAATATTTCTCTCTAATTTTGAAAGAAGAAATATTTCTATGACAACATTCCTTCAATAAAAAAGAATGAATTTAAAAAAAACATTTTATTAAGCCATCGGAACAAAAGTTGAGGGTTTTTTACACAAATAAATTAAAATATAAAGGTTATTACATGAATGTCTTGTGTTGAAGTCATTTACATATATGTCCTGTTTTGAGTTTAATAGAAGTTGATTTTAATCGATTTTCATTTAACTCCGACTGTGTTTTGTGCAATTTGTGGGAGATGACACTAACAGAAGTCGATTATAATTGACTTCAGTGCAAACAAGAAGTCGATTATAATCAACTTCAGCACAAAGAAGAAGTCGATTATAATAGACTTCAGAAGTCTAGTATAATCGACTTCTGTTTTGTACGGAAATTTATTATAATCGACTTCAGTACAAAGCAAAAGTTGATTATAATAGACTTTTGAAGTCTATGATAATCGACTTCTACTGTGTACTGAAGTCGATTATAATAGATTTTCGTACAAAATAGAATGTTTAATTTTGCCACTGTAAATCTATTAAGTTGTACTAGTCAATTTACGTTTATGAGAATCTTTCATAACAAATCCCTGTTGTTTACTTCTTTATCTATTTGTGTGACAATGCAAAGTTGATAAGCTCAACTATATAAAATAATAAAAGCCCTAACCTCAATTATATTATAAAAGTCTAGTCCAAACTATAGGATCAAAATATATTCAACACTAATGCAGAGTTCATAATATAAAAGTCCAAGGTACATAACCACTATATAATAATATAAAAGTCTTATGTACATAATAAAGCAGGAGGAGGAGGATCAGGAGTAGGAGGGCGAGGATTAGGAGCAGGAGGAGGCTGAAGAGGTTGAGAAGCAGCTACATCGTAGGCCTGCACGACATATTGTATATCGCCATTGTGTCACATGGAGTCACATTGCTGGCCCCAGGCGCAACAGGCGTGGCGGGTAGTCCTTATGATGATTATGTATTGTAGACTTTTATTATGTACATAAGACTTTTATGTTATTATATAGTGGTTATATATCCTGGACTTTTATATTATGAACTTTGCATTAGTGTTGAATATATTTTAATTTTGTAGTTTGGACTCCACTTTTATAATATAATTGAGGCTAGGGCTTTTATTTTATGTAGTTAAGCTTATCAACTTTGCATATGTCACACAAATAGATAAAGAAGTAAACAATAGGGATTCGTTATGAAAGATTCTCATAAACGTAAATTGACTAGTTCAACTTAATAGATTTACGGTGGCAAAATTAAACCTTCTGTTTTGTACTGAAATCTATTATAATCAACTTCAATTATAATAGGCTTTTGAAATCTATTATAATCGACTTCTTTTTTGTGTTGAAGTCGATTATAATCAACTTTTTGTTTGGACTGAAGTCAATTATAATCGACTTCTGTTAGTGTCATCTCCCACAGATTGCACCAAACACAGTCGGAGTTAAACGAAAATCGATTAAAATTGACTTCTATTAAACTCAAAACAGGACATATATATAAACGACTTTAACACAAGACATTCATGAAATAACCTTTGTATTTTAGTTTATTTATGTAAAAAACCCAAAAGTTGACTAGTGATAAAGGGTTTGGATAGTGTGCATGGAATTATAGGTTCAAATTTCATTGTTGTCTATACAAAATAAAAATCATTCTATTTCTCTATCACTTTTTTTTTGTACTTGGAAATTATATTATCCACAGTGAGGTTTGAGTCTAGAATATCATGTATAATATCCAAATCCCTCATCACTAAATCAATCCTGGTGGCTTTCTCCATCACTTTCTTTTATTCATCCTTCTATTAATGATTTCTTAAAATTAAATTAAAGAAAAATAAATATTAATATTAGAAACTAAGATAATTATGAGACTTAATACAATTAGTAACTATTGGTAATAATTAAGCTATTTAAATTAAGCATCTAGTCAAGGATTCAACTCTTAGCAATGTGTATATTAAAAAAAAATTAGAAACTAAGATTTCTTTGTAGCATGCATTATTGCAATATTTAATTACAAATTCAATAATTAAAAGAAGAAAAGAAAAACTATTTGTTTTTACGGGCACCTCCTTCACTTTTTATAGAATAATGAATTCTTAAAATTAAGCTAAATTATATTTGTAAAAATGCTACTATAAGGTGAGTTATTGGATTCGATAAGATAAGTTAATAGATTGGGTTTAATGATCTATTGGATAAGGATTTTGACATATAAGATTATGATGCAGCACATATAACTACTAACTACTATATAAGATTAGATAATGTGATTTTCTATTAACTAGCTTAGCATTAAAAAAAAGATAAACAAATAGTGGGAATTAAAACTAAATAATTTTGGAAATCGTTGGAACAAAACAAAACAAAAAAAATTACTTTTCAGGACTAAAATCAAAACTAGCTAATTTTGTAGGGACCAAAAGTATAGCTAGACCATTTTATTTATAAGTTTTATTCATCAAATTGTTAAGGGTAAAAAATTATTCTGCCTCTCTCTATCCCCTTTATGAATAGAATTACCATTTCCCCCTCTCTTTCTTTTATAGAGCTTCTTAATAATGGTTTATTTAAACCGAATTAAAGAATAAATATAAAAGCTAATTGATTCTGGATTTAGTTTTAAAAAAATTTAAATAAAAATTCAATAAATTGTTCCATCTCCTCCACTTCATTTAACATCTTAATAACGACTTTTTAAAATCAAGCTACAACACATTCAGAAATATTATATTGTAAGATTGCGTACCTTTTCAATTTTTGTAATATTTTTGGGTTGTAATTTTGTGTGTAATTAATGTTAATGTATTTTGTGTGAGAATTAATGTTAATGTATAAATGTTGATAAAATATTTTTATATTAATTTATTGGAATAAAAATAAAACAAAATATCAATTTATAATTTTGAAAATATTAAATAAATAAATATAGTGTCATTAATATTAGCATATCATTCCTCAAGAATTCACAAAAATAAAATATTTTTAGTAATTTCAAATAATAAATAACTTAAATAATAATAATAATAATTCAAATAAAACATTAACGCTATTTAATAAAATATTTTATATAACTAGTAGTTTAGTAAAAATATATTAATTAAAAAATATTATTAAAATAAGAAAATTGTTTATTAATTATGTTAAGTTAATTAAAGTAAAATTTATATTTTAAAATTAAAGGTAGAACCGCATAATAAGACTACTTCTAGTTTTTTTTTTTTTTTGGTGTACAACTACTTCTAGGTTTTTTCTGTGATAATGTGACAAATGGATTGTAAATGTAATTCACTCATTCCATTAAAGGAATGTAACTGCACTGGCACGCCCACTTGATCGGCACGCCATTGACGACAAGTTTGAAGACTTGAAGTTGGCACTGAAGTCTCGAGCCAATCATCTTTTAGCGTGAGCAATAATGTCCAATTCTCATGGCTCATCTCGTTCGGTTACTTGATAAATCAATGTATCAGACATTCCCATAAAACCAAAATGAAGACGAAGAAAATTCAGAGTTGACTACTTGTCCCTCTTCTGAAGGTCGGGTGAAGTCTTCCTCTCTTATGAATCTGGTTTTTATTCCACTGCACTTCCCCTTCCTCCTTTCACAGTTGCCATAACCATAGCCAAAACTGAAAATTCTCGCCACAAGTACCGTTTTCTCAATGGCAACTCATCAGTTACACACGATTCAACAGTACTCTTTGCTTCTTCTTCTTCTTCTTATTCAGTTCTCATCACTTCATTTCCTCTCACTTGGCCGGACAAGTACTTCATCAATTGTGGGTCGAACGACAATGTCACCAAAAGTGGCAAGGTCTATGTTGGGGAATCAAGTTCATACCCTCTAGCCAAGTTTAGCAGAAGAAGAAGCTACACAGAAACCAACCAATCATCATCAGCACCTTCACTTCACCAAACGGCAAGGATCTTCCAAAGCCAAAAATGTGAGTTTTAACTCAAAAAAAAAAAAATATTATAAGTTGTACTATATAAATAGTTCCTTTGTCTTTTAATCATGATTTATTAAATTTAAATTGAATTGAATATATATAAAATTATAAAAGCTAAATTTAATTAAGGGTACATTTTTACAATATTTAGTTAAAAATATAAAAATTATTTTTTTTATATATTGACAGCGTAAAACATCTTTACACTATCAATAAATAGAATTTTACTAAGACCACAAATCATAAAAATTAATTACTGTTTATCACAATCACCTACCATAATTTGTTTTTTTTAGTGAAATTCTATTAGCATTTTATATTGGCAACCCATAAAAGTTAACTTCAAAATATAATAATTAAAACAAAATAATTTCTTTTTCACTTCCTCCACTTTTTAATATGCTAATAACAATTTTTTCTTATAGTTATTTCTATAACATAATCCCTTTAGTAAAGAAATATTTCTTTCCAATTTTGAAAGAAGAAATATTTCTATGACAATATTCCTTTAATAAAAAAGAATGAATTTTAAAAAAATAATTTTATTACTAATGATAAGGGGTTTGGGTAGTTTACACTTAGCATGGAGTTAATTCTATTTCTCTATCACTTTTTTTTTTGTACTTCTAAATTTCATTATTCACAATGAGGTTTGAATCTAAAACCTCATGCTACCCAAATCTTTCACCACTAGACTAATTCTAGTGACTTTCTCCATCACTTTCTTTTATTCATCCTTCTATTAATGCTTTCTTAAAATTAAATTAAAGAAAAATATATATTAATATTAGAAACTAAGATAATTACGAGACCTAACACAATTAGTAGCCATGACAACTAATTAATTAGGCTCTTTAATTAAGTATCTAGTTAGGGATTTAACTCTGAGTACTGTGTATATTAAAAATAAATTAGAAACTAAGATTCCTTTGTAGCATGCATTATTGCAATATTTAAGTAGAAATTCAATAATTAAAAGAAGAAAGAAAAACTATTTGTTTTTACACGCACCCCCTTCGCTTTTTATAGCATCCTAATAATGAATTTTTAAAATCAAACTAAATTATGTGTAAAAATCGTACTATAAAATGAGTTATTAGGTTTGATAAGATGAATTAATGGATTGGGTCTAGTGATCTATTGGATAAGGATTTTGATACATAAGATCATGATGTGGCACATATATATAACTACTAACTATCATATATGATTAGATAACGTGACTTTCTGTTAACTAGCTTAACATTTGAAAAGATAAATTAATTATAAGAATCAAAACCAAATAATTTTGGAAATGTTTGGATCAAAACTAAAAATTTATTTTTCAGGGACCAAAATCAAAACTAGCTAACTTTTTAGGGACCAAAAGTATACTTAAACCATTTTATTTATAAGTTTTATTCATCAAATTTTTAAGCAAGGGTAAAAAGTTTGAGGAAAAAAAATTATTCTACTTCTCTATCTTTGTCCCCTTTATGAATAGAATTACCATTCCCCCCTCTGTTTCTTTTATAGAGCTTCTTAATAATGGTTTATTTAAACTGAATTAAAGAATATATATATATATATATATATATATATATATATATATATATATAAGCTAATTAATTCTGGATTTAGTTTTAAAAAATTTAAATAAAAATTCAATAAATTGTTCCATCTCCTCCACTTTATTTAACATCTTAATAACGGCTTTTTAAAAATCAAACTACAAAACCCTTTCAGTTTTTTTAAATATTTTTGGGTTATAATTTGTGTGTTGTGTAAGAATTAATCTTAATGTATGAATGTTGATAAAATAGTTTTATATTAATTTATTGGAATAAAAATAAAAATAAAAATATCAATTATAATTTTTTAAATATTAAATAAATAAATATAGTGTCATTAATAATAGCATATCATTCCCCAAGAATTCATAAAAATGAAATTTTTTTAGTAATTTCAAATAATAAAAATAATAATTTAAATAAAACATTAACACTATTTAATAAAATATTTTATATAACTAGTAGTTTAGTAACTATATATCAATTAAAAATATTATAAAAAATAAGAAAATATTTTGTTAATTGTGTTAACCTAATTAAAATAAAATTTATATTTTAAAATTAAAGGTAGAACTGCATAGTAAGACTACTTTCTAGTCATTATTCTCTCTCGAGTGTTGGAGACCAAACAAAGGCTTAACGTTGGTGGCCCTTACATTCCATGGGGCAGTGATCCCTTATTGAGAAGCTGGTCCCCGGATGATACTTTCCGGGTTAATCCAGCAAATGCAACGAATAATACCATCTACAACGGTGTCATTGCGTACCAGGTAGAATCTGACTCCGACGGTCCAAATGCTAATCCATATACTGCGCCAGGTGATGTTTATATAACAGCTAGAGTGAATAATGACAACTTGGCAAACATAACTTCTTGGCGGCTTCCAGTGGACACGAATATAGATCACCTCATTCGGGTTCACTTCTGTGACATTTACAGTGAGCAGTCTGGTCTTACCTTCTTCAATCTTTACATTAATGACCAGTTGGCTTTGTTTGTAAATAATGACCCAAATGTGTCTTCCCAATTGCCGGCTCCTTATTATTATGATTTTATGGTTCGATCTGATGATTCTGGCCACATGAAGATCGGTATACTACCTAACGATTCTTCACTGGTCCCTAGGGCTTTTCTAAACGGGCTAGAAATAATGAAAATGATTGATTCATCAGATTTTAGCCCCGTGGTGGACCTATCCAATGGCAAGACCAAGAGCAAGAGCAGGAATAATCATCTTCCTCTAGTGTTGGGTTCTGTCATTGGAGGTTTGGTCCTGGTTGCTGTGGTGGGGTTTGGGTTTTTTCGGCATCTCCAGATCAGAAAGCTGAAGATGGTTGCCACAGGAGAAAGAAAGCAGAAGATGGTTGCTACAAAAAATTCTCACATCACTGATCTTGCAGTGAAGATCTCATTCAATGATCTTCGATTGGCAACCAACAACAACTTCAATGAGGAACAGATAATTGGAAAGGGTGGTTTCGGCAATGTCTACAAGGGAGTTCTCAGGAATGGCATGAGAGTGGCCGTCAAGAGAAGCAAGCCAGGTTCATGTCAAGGCCTTCCAGAATTTCACAACGAGCTCGTGGTTTTGTCTAAGATTCGTCACAGGAACCTCGTTTCCTTGATAGGTTACTGTGACGAGCAAAGCGAGATGATATTGGTCTATGAGTACATGGAAAAAGGGACACTCAGGGATCACTTATACAATACCAATTTTCCAAGCTTGTCTTGGATGCAGAGGCTTGAGATTTGCATTGGAGCTGCAAGAGGTCTTCAGTATCTCCACAAAGGATCACCTGGGGGATTCATCCACCGTGATGTGAAATCTACCAACATATTGCTCGATGAGAACCATGTGGCTTATGTTTCAGACTTTGGCCTTTCGAGAAGAGGTCCTCTCAATCACCAACAATACGTTAGCACAGATGTCAAAGGCACTTTCGGGTATCTTGATCCTGCGTATTTCAGGACTTTGAAGCTGACAGAGAAATCTGATGTCTATTCGTTTGGGGTGGTTCTTTTGGAAGTATTGTGTGCAAGGCTACCCATTAACTCATCCCTTCCAAGCGAGCAAGTGAACTTGGCAGCATGGGTAATCTTTTGCAAAAACAAAAGGGGCGTTGGAAGCCATCATTGATCCTTCCATCTAAGGCCAAATAGATCAAAACTCACTTCGAAAATTTAGTGAGACGATGGAGAAGTGCTTGCTAGAAAATGCTTCTAAAAGGCCAACCATGTGTGATGTGTTGTTGGACTTGGAGTATGCGCTGCAACTTCATCAAGGTGCAGTACACGGAGAGCAGCATAAGGATAGTTCTAGCATTGCTTCTGCATCTCTTAATATTTCAGATGTTGGGCATCTTGCTTCACTCACCACTCCGAATGAAGTGGATGACTTGACAATCGTGATGGGCCGGTGATGAATACGATAGTAAAGCAAATGCTAATTTTTCTCCACTGGAAATTGATGATGCCATATGACATAGTTTTTGAAATAATTTCTCTTTTTTGTCTCTTTACATCAAATTATACTCTCATAAAAGATTATGTGAGAAAATTTTAATGAATTATTATGTGCACCTCAATTAAGAATTGATTTAATTTGATAGAATTATTTTGGCCATAAATAACTTTTTTTGGATTCCGTGTATCTAACATTTTGAAATTATCAATAATATTATTTTCTCCCATAAAAAAAAGAGCATTATTCTCTATTCTTTTCTCTTTCTCTATTTCATCCGTTATATTTTCGCAATGGAGCTTTATCTAAGTGAAAAAAATGGCTTGCCATGGCCCCTGACATTTGGGTGAATAATTATGTGTCTTACATTTTAGATGCTAAACATTTTGATTCCATAGGTCTTGGATATATTATTAAAAAAGTATAAAGAAAAATATCCTACCGATCGACCAACCACTACGGAGGTATTGAATTAAATGGATCTTAAGGTGAGGCATTTTATGCGTAAGAACAATACTTTTTCTTCATTGTCACTAAAAGATTAAAATATAAATATCTTATCTAGTTCAATACAATACTACTAATTTTTGTAAGGCTTGAATATGAAAATTCAATTATTAACATGAATATTAAGTCAAAATGAGTATTACTAATTTTTTATAAGGCTTGAATTTATTTTTTATCTCTAAAAATTAAGTGAGTTTTTTCATTTTTGTATTTCAATAAAATGATTTTGGTCCAAATATTTTTAAAATTATTTATTTAAGTAAAAATGACAATTGCCACTACTCTGAGGGTACTCATCCCTATCTAACCCGCACCTGAGCAGGTAGGTGAGGGGTAAGTTTTATGTATGGGATGAGACGGGTTAGGATATAGGGTGAACTCACCTCTAACTACCTCATATGGGTTTTTTTTTATATATGATTTTTGAGTGATGTATTTACATCAATATAGTGTTTTAAAAAAAATTCACACAATATGGTGTTTTTCAGTATTGAATCCGCTAAATTCGGATTCAACACTTCGTTTTAATATATGGCGGATTTAATAAAAAAAATATTCATGTACTGAATTCGCATCGAATTCAGTGTAAAAAATATTATTTTATTGAATTCGCCAATGGCAGATTCAATAAAATAATATTAAAACAACATTCCGCTGCTAAAGTCGGTTTCATAATCTACCAAAATAATTTTTTTATTGAATCTGTCATTGGCGGATTCTAAACACCATGTACAAGTAAATTTATCCGTTTTATCATATTAGTGAAAATTACCTATACAAACACTATATATAAATTATTTTCCGCCTCATACCCTACGTATAAATATAATATATATATATATATATATATATATATATATATATATATATATTTATATATTTTTATAATTTATATGTAAAGTAAATATACATTAGTCACTAGTCATGCATGACATTATAATTATATGTGTTAAAATACTGGTTATGGAGACTAAAACCAATTTTCCTTTTAAAGATAAAAACCAAAACTCACTTAATATTTTAGAGATTAAGGATATATTTAACCTTTTTATAATACCATCTGATCTCACCAATAAAAGTTAATTATATATTTTCTTGTCATAAACCCACAAAAAAGAAAAGATTGAATAATAATATTAATAATAATAAAAAATGAATAATAATATTGAGTTTTAATTAAACAAAAAGTAATAATAAATTATTAATTTAATTGTGAAATAGAATAAAGAATATTTTAGAGCATTTAAACAATAATTCATTAATTAGAATATGAAACTGGATACAAGGATGCACAATAGCTGCTCCCAAAAGCTTTAACTTGCAATAGTTGGCATGCTAAGGCTTCTCTACTTGCATCTTTATTTGCACGCTTTCTGATTAATTCACAATAAGAAAACTATTAGAACTTGAATACAAGAAGAACCAACAAAGAGGGAGGAATCAGTTTAGAAGAAAGAAACCTATTAGACTATAGCAAAGAAATGTCATCGTCAATCAAACCACCAATGAGATTAAACAATGACGGAGATTAAAAGCGAAAACTAGCCTTGAGCATTTTCCATCCACAAAAATTGTATCAAAAGCAGGCAAGAGGAACTCAAATCATAATGAAACAGAGCCAAGATCTCAGAAAGCAAAATTGATAAAAGAGTAAAGTATATCACTGCAAGCCTACTTTGGCACTTCATTAAGGGCAAAGATGGCTCAAAACGTTCGGGCAGTTGATAAATCAACTTTCACGTAAAACTGAAAAGTCAAAAAAAAAAAAAAAAAAGGAAAGAAAAGAACGAAAACATGCAGATGAAGAAAAACCAAAGCTGACGACTTGACCTCTTCTTAGTCTTCGTCTTATGTGAGTCCGGTTTTCGTTCTACCCCACTTCCCCTTGTTATCACAGACGCCATAATCATATCTAAATTGAAAAACAGAAAAAAAAAAATTGCATAACAAGTACTACAATTTTTCCATGGCAACTCATCAGCTCCACACAATTCAACACTTTGTGCCTTTACTCTTGCTTCTTCTCATTCTTCAGTTCTCATCATTGTATTTCCTCTCACACGGGTACACCTTCCCAGACAAGTACTTCATCAACTGCGGGTCGAACAACAATGTCACCGAAAGTGGCAAGATCTACGTTGGGGAATCAAATTCATACCCTCTCACCAAGTTTAGCAGCAAAAGAAGCTACACAGAAAGTAACCAATCATCATCGGTGCCTTATTCACCTCTCTACCAAACAGCAAGGATCTTCCAAAGCAAAAACTCTGGGTTTGTGTTCCAAATAGACACCAATGGCACATACCTGGTACGCCTTCATTTCCTTGCTTTCTCTTGCCCAAGCAATCTCTCTTCTGCCACGTTCAACGTCTCAGTTCCTGGCTCCATGCTGCTGCAAAACTTTGAGGCCAAAAACTACACTGACTCTGCTTTGGTCAAAGAGTTCTTCATGAACATAACTATAGGCAGCTTCAGCATCAGTTTCAACCCTCTGCCATCATCTTTTGCGTTTGTGAATGCCATAGAACTCTTCATACTCCCCCGATACTTAATCGCTGACGTAGTCTACCATTTCAATGGAACTTTGTCCTCATACAGTGGCGCGCTTTCTGGAGTGTTGGAGACCAAACATAGGCTTAACGTTGGTGGTTCTAACATCACAAGGCACGATGATCCCTTATTGAGAAGCTGGTTCCCAGATGATGCTTACCTGGTTAATCCAGAAAATGCAAAGAATAGTACCCCTTACAACAGCGACATTTCGTACCAGGTAGAATCTGACTCTGATGGCCCAAATGCTAATCCATTTACTGCGCCAAGTGTTGTCTACGGAACAGCTAAAGAGAGTACTAGCCCCAATGTAAGCATAACTTGGGGTCTTCCTGTGGACAAGAACACAGATCATCTCGTTCGGGTTCACTTCTGTGACTTTTATAGTATGCAGTATGGTCTTACCTTCTTCAATCTTCACATTAATGGCCAGTTTGCTTTGTTAGTAAATAATGACACAAGAGTGTCTTCCCAATTGCCGGCTCCTTATTATTATGATTTTGTGGTTCGATCTGATGATTCTGGCCACTTGAAGATCGGTATACTACCTGAAAATTCTGCACTGGTCCCTAGGGCTTTTTTAAACGGGCTAGAAATAATGAAAATGATTAATTCATCAGATTTTGTTTCCCTAGTGGACCTATCCAGTGGTAGGAGTAATCATCTTCATGTGGTGTTGGGTTCAATTCTTGGAGGCTTGGTCCTGATACTGGTTTTCTGTATGGGGTTTGGGTTTGTTTGGTATCTTAAGATCAGGAAACGAGAGACGGGTCCTACCACTTCATGGGGGAGTTCTCACAAAACTAATCTTGGACTAAAGATCGCTTTGCATGATCTTCAATCAGCAACCAACAACTTCGACGAGGAACAAATAATTGGCCGAGGTGGTTTCGGCAATGTCTATAAGGGAGTTCTCAAGCATGGTATGAAAGTGGCCGTGAAGAGAAGCAAGCCAGGGTCATGTCAAGGCCTTTCGGAATTTCATACTGAGATCATGGTTTTGTCAAAGATCCGTCACAGGAACCTCGTTTCCTTGATAGGTTATTGTGACGAGAGAAGTGAGATGATACTGGTTTATGAGTACATGGAAAAAGGGACACTCAGGGACCATTTATACAATACGGATTTGCCAAGCTTGCCTTGGAAACAGAGGCTTGAGATTTGTATTGGAGCTGCGAGAGGTCTTCATTACCTCCACAAAGGAGCACTTGGGGGGATCATCCACCGTGACGTGAAATCTACTAATATATTGCTGGATGAGAACCATGTGGCTAAAGTTTCGGACTTTGGCCTTTCAAGAACTGGCCCTCTCAACGATCAACAATATGTTAGCACAAATGTCAAAGGCACTTTTGGGTATCTTGATCCCGAGTACTTGAGGACTGAAATGCTGACAGAAAAATCTGATATTTATTCATTTGGGGTGGTTCTTTTGGAGGTGTTATGCGCAAGGCCACCCATTGACACGTCTCTTCCAAGTGAGCAAGTGAACTTGGCAGAATGGGGAATCTCTTGCAAAACCAAAGGGCTATTAGAAGAAATCGTTGATCCTTCTCTTAGCAGTCAAATAGATCAAAACTCGCTCAGGAAATTTAGTGAGACAGTCGAGAAGTGCTTACAAGACGATGGCTCCAACAGGCCAACCATGGGTGATGTATTGTGGGACTTGGAGTACGCATTGCAGCTTCAACGAGGTGTAATACATCGAGAGCCGCATGAGGATGGTTCCAGCAATACTTCTGCATCTCTTCAATTGCCTAATATTAGGCATCTCACTTCACTCTCCTCACTGGATGAAGAGCATGACTAGTAAATTGTAAGGGGCTGTGAATCCAATAGTGCAACGGATCCTTTCTTCCTTGGTTGAAAGCTGATGATGCCATATGAAATATCCACTTTATAAATCATTTTTAACCTTTTTTTTTTTTTTTGTTTTACGTCAAAGGGACGTATCTACCCACGGGTCTGCTCCTTTAATGTGATTTTGTGCTGCAGTGTGATGACTCTGGCCTCATGAGGATCACTATAGTACTTGCTTTATCTGCTTCAGTCCGTAGTTATTCGTTTTTTCAATAAAGTTACTGGTGAGGGAATTAAAAAAAAAATTATATTGGAAACATTTTTGAGTATAGAACCTATCAAAAAATTTTAGAATTTGCTGCTTTTAGTATTCTAAAGGTATTGGTTAGAATTTAGAAACTCCTTTTTTAAGAGCAATGATACTAAAGTCTGGGGTTTATGATGAAACTCATACATGGTAATATATTAATTATTAAAACCTAATTCAAAGTTATAAATAAATAGATATCATGAGAGCAATATTTAAAATCATGTTATACGTAGAATTTATTATAAACTTTGATTTTATATTAACATTTTTCATTTTTTAATGGGAAAGGATTAATTCATCAAATTTTGGTCGCCAGGTGGACCAATCCAATGGCAAGTGGAGCATAATCACGAAGAAACTTTGGCATATACCTTGTGTCGGGTGTGGCGAACATTACAACACAACTTGCAGGAATATGCAATTAGCCACAACGAACAAATGAACTAATAAAAGGTTTAGTCTGTTACAACATGATTAGGCAAATGAAAAAAACATGCCTAAAACAATGCAACCCAATCAGTGGAAAGCCCGATTACAAAGCTGAAAACATATCTTTCACCAACAAAACAAAGCACGCATGTAAACTCACACCAAGAATCTGATAATGCTCGCATTTGTCGGAAACTCACTCAGTTAAGTTTGCTCCTACACTAAATCATCTGGACCAGCAAGCACAACCTGTTATTCAATAGAAAAAAAAAAGACTGCATTTAATTTGCATGAAAGTCCAAAAAATAAGGATGCTAAGGATCCATTTCACCAAGGAAAAGCATACCGAGCTTTTAAAGCAAAAGTGGTAACATGTCTAAATAGTGAGGAGACAGTAATGCAAGTATATGAATCAGCAGATAATCTGGTAAGAGAAAGATGCATACATTGCAATCAAGAGCATATTTCCTGGCAACCATGATGGCTGAATTTCTTTCTCTCTCTGATTCAAAGGTTAACACAAATGAGAGCCCCTTTCAAGCTTGCCAAAACAACGCCTTCGCTGCATTACTGGCGTCAACTCTGACTCCTCATAGCTGAAATGGAGAGCTTAAATGATGGAAAACTAGAACAAAATAGTACATAGATGAAAATAGAGGACTCTGAATAATTCTTTGTCTAACTTGTCCATGTTAATGAAGAAATAGAAAGGAGCAACTCTGGGATGCAAGAACAGTGGCTAATTGCCAAAATAGTACCTGCATTGATGGGGAGTAAATCTCTGTAGCTGTTGTAATCCAACCTCTACATAGCTTTATCCCCACATTCTCCCCACATTAAACGAATGAATAGAATGTGAAGAGTGATCTTGTCCATTCATATGAGAAATAGCTACCTACATAACACCACATATAAAGTATAAACTTTGAAAGAATTACTTAGCCAAAAATGTCCACTCCCCAGAATAAAACTTTTGATATAGATAAGTCGACAACAGATCCATAAAACGGAGAACAAGAGGTATAGTTAGATACACATATGAATGATAAAACATCAAATGATCCTTTATTATGGGTGACACTCCTTTATTATTTTCTTTCAATTTTAAGTCACACACTTGTATATTACTCATAAAAATTTTCCTCTTTAAAACAATGAATAAAAAGTTATAATCGAAACTCTTATATCTATTTTTCTATTGAATTGGAATATTATTCCTTTGAAAAGGAAAAGAATATATATCTCTAGGAAATATAACTTTTTAAACTTGTGATTATATTAAAGGAGTTAACACCTATGAGATTACATCCTTTGAAATAACAAAAGTCATGCCAATTAATTTTATTTATATTCTTCATCAATCAAGAAAGGCATTTCACCTCAACCGTTCATAGATTAAAAAGTACCCCCACATAATCTATTTCAAATGAAAGATCATATACAAAGTTTAACACAATTTAAAAAATATCTGAGTTTAATTTTTAGTGTATTGTGCTGATTTATTTTTATTGGCTTCTTTGAGATATTATCATCAAATTAAGCATTAAATAAAAATATTTGTTTATATTTCAAATAAACTTATTTTCAACCATGCCAGTAAATAGGAGAAATGAAATTACTCAATAAAATTTTTTTGTTTGAAAACTCTCATTGACTAACATTCCTCTTTTGCAACAACCACATGTTGTACATCAATATTTGAGGTTGAGGATGTAATAGTTTGTTAAAGTGGTAGATGCAATTGTTTTGTATTAAGTACCCATTCACCCACCTTACTTTCTTTCTTTTTTACCCTTGTCGATTATTAGTAAGAATTACGCAGAAAATTAAAGGGATGGCATTGGTAGGACCTAAATCCACAACTTCTTCATCCACAATGAGCCAGATTCTCTATACATTATACCAATTAGTCAAATAAAACCAAAATCAATAGAAGCATAAAACCAAATAAGGAGGAGAATGGGAGAGGGAAATAGAGAAACTAAAAAATAGGAAGGATAAAATAAAGTGGTAGTTTTAGGATAATGGATACAAAAACAAAGAAAAAGAAATTATCCTTCACCTTTACCTTTTTGTCATATGATTGACCACTAGTCTTCTGCAATAGGTGATTCTCGCACGAGGAAATCCTCAGTTATTGCTGCCAATACTACCAAGAATAAGCCTCTTTTGCTCACTATCCTCACCGGCAGATCAAATATAAGGCAGTGGATGAAAAAGAATTGAAATACAAATCATTAGAAAAAAAGGTATGGGATCAGAGAAGAAATCATTAAACAAAAAAAAGAAAAGAAAAATATAGCATTAAATCATGGATGAGAAGGATTCTCAAAAAAAATGAAAGACAAATTTGGAGTAAATTCGTAGCACAGTAAAGATCGAAGGAGAGCGAGGGAAATAGTTCAATGTGGGATTTATATATGATTATATTATACAAATATTAAAAGTAATAATGATGATTTTTTTATAATGACAAATATAATGATGATATTATTGATAATTACTAATTATTAATCTATATTATAATGTTGAAATATATCATCATTGATACATTAATGCGATAAAATATGAAGGTTAAAATATTATTTTGAATTGTGAAATGCACTCTCCATTTTAGAAGCAAAAAATAAAATTTTGAAAATAGATAATTTTATATCAAATTAGGCCCTATTGCAACAAGTTAGATCACATTATGAAAATGAATATTAATACTAGTATCAATTTATAACTATGCCTTGTTATATCAGATTAAATCAGCAATTTATAATCAATATGTAAATTGGTTATAAATTAGGAGGGTGGTTGTATGGAACCTAAGTCAAAATCTTTGGTTTTAAAACCCTTGACCACATGGACCAATAAGAAAGCTCTATATAGATTTGTAATAATACATATAAATATCTTTTTGTCAAAATTTAATTTTGCAAAGTAGTGCTTAAAACAATAAAATTTATGAATGAATCTTTATTTTTTTAAATAAATACATATAGATTATATTATTACATTTTTATCCTCTCAATTTTTAATGTATATATTTCGCTCCCCTAAACGATTAAGATAAGCTACATTTTAATTTTTTTTAATTTTTTTTGTTAATTCTATATTTTTTGATATTATGATTTTATTTTTTACCAAAATAAAATTTATTAAAAATTATATGTTTTAATCTTTTACAAAATAAAATATATATTAGCTTATAATGGTATAAAATCTTTATATATATTTATAATTTTATTATTACTATTATACTAAGAGAACAAATTATTAATGGTGGAAATAATTTATAATTCTACTTTTTTTTTAATGTTTGAATAACATTTTTATTCACTGTAATAAAACTATTAGAATTTGAATAAAAGAAGAACCAGCAATGAGGGAGGAATCTTCTCAGAAGAAAGAAACCTACTAGACTATATAGCAAGGAAATGTAATCGTCAATCAAACCACCAATGGGATTATATAATGACGGAGATTAAAAGCAAAAAATAGTCTTGAGCATTTTCCATCCACAAAAATTGTATAAAAGAAAGTCAAGAGGAACTCAAATCATACTAAAACAGAGCAAGCATCGCAGAAAATAAAATTGATAAAAGGGTAAGTATATCACTGCAGGCCTAATTGGGCACTTCATTGAGGACAAAGATGAGCAAGACTTCCATCTTCATGGCTCAAATCGTTCGGGTAGTTGATAAATCAACTTTCAAATAAAACAGAAAAAAAGAAAGAAAGAAAGAAAGGAACAAAAACGCAAAGACGAAGAAAAACCAAAGCTGACGACTTGACCTCTTCCTTCTGAAGTCTTCCTCTTATGCGTGTCTGGTTTTCATTCTACTCCACTTGCCCTTGTTATTACAGACGCCATAATCATAGCTAAAATTTAAAATTTGCACAACAAGTACTACAATTGTTCCATGGCTACTCATCAGCTCCACACAATTCAACACTCTCTGCATTTACTTTTGCCGCTGCTTCTTCTTATTCTTCAGTTCTCATCATTGTATTTCCTCTCACACGGGTACACCTTCCCAGACAAGTTCTTCATCAATTGCGGGTCGAACACCAGTGTCACCGAAAGTGGCAAGGTCTACGTTGGGGAATCAAATTCATACCCTCTCACCAAGTTCAGCAGCAACAGAAGCTACACAGAAAGTAACCAATCATCATCAGTGCCTTATTCACCTCTCTACCAAACAGCAAGGATCTTCCAAAGCCAAAACTCTTGCTATGAGTTCCAAATAGACACCAATGGCACATACCTGTTACGCCTCCATTTCCTTGCTTTCTCTTCCCCAAGCAATCTCTCCTCTGCCGCGTTCAACGTCTCAGTTCCTGGCTTCATGCTGCTGCAAAACTTTGAGGCCAAAAACTGCGCTGACTCTGCTCGGGTCACAGAGTTCTTCATGAACATAACTACAGGCAGCTTCAGAATCAGTTTCAACCCTCTGCCATCATCTTTTGCGTTTGTGAATGCCATAGAACTCTTCATACTCCCCCGATACTTAATCGCTGACGTAGTCTACCATTTCAATGGAACTTTGTCCTCATACAGTGGCGCGCTTTCTCGAGTGTTGGAGACCAAACACAGGCTCAACGTTGGTGGCCTTAACGTCACAAGGAACAACGATCCCTTATTGAGAAGCTGGTTCCCAGATGATGCGTACCTTGTTAATCCAGAAAATGCGAAGAATAGTAGCCCCTACAACGGTAGCATTATGTCCCAGGTGAGTGATGACTCTGACGGCCCAAACGCTACTAGATATACTGCGCCCATTGCTGTCTACAGAACAGCTAAAGAGAGTGCTAGCCCCCATGTAAACATAAGTTGGGCTCTTCCTGTGGACAAGAACACAGATCATCTCATTCGGGTTCACTTTTGTGACATTTGGAATGCGCATGTTAGTCTTACATTCTTCAATCTTTACATTAATGATCAGGTTGCTTTGTTCATAAATAATGACACAAATGTGTCTTCCCAATTGCCTGCTCCTTATTATTACGATCTTGTGGTTAAATCTGATGACTCTGGCCTCATGAAGATTAGCATAGAGCCTAGTTTCTCTGCTCCGAACCCCAAAGCTTTTTTAAATGGGCTAGAAATAATGAAAAGGATTAATTCATCAGATTTTGGTTCCCTAGTGGACCTATCCAATGGTAGGAATAATCATCATCATGTGGTGTTGGGTTTAATTCTTGGAGGCTTGGTCCTGGTACTGGTTTTCTGTATGGGGTTTGGGTTTGTTTGCCGTCTTAAGATCAGGAAACAAAAGACGGTACCTACCACTTCAAGGGGGAGTTCTCACAGAACTAATCTTGGACTAAAGATCGCTTTGCATGATCTTCAATCAGCAACCAACAACTTCGACGAGGAACAAATAATTGGCCAAGGTGGTTTCGGCAATGTCTACAAGGGAGTTCTCAAGAATGGCATGAAAGTGGCCGTGAAGAGAAGCAAGCCAGGGTCATGTCAAGGCCTTTCGGAATTTCATACTGAGATCATGGTTTTGTCAAAGATCCGTCACAGGAACCTCGTTTCCTTGATAGGTTATTGTGACGAGCAAAGTGAGATGATCCTGGTTTATGAGTACATGGAAAAAGGAGCACTCAGGGATCATTTATACGACACGAATTTGCCAAGCTTAACTTGGAAGCAAAGGCTTGAGATTTGTATTGGAGCTGCCAGAGGTCTTCATTACCTCCACAAAGGAGCACCAGGGGGAATCATTCATCGTGATGTGAAGTCTACTAACATACTTCTCGATGGGAACCATGTGGCTAATGTTTCAGACTTTGGTCTTTCAAGAAGAGGTCCTCTCGATCATCAACAATATGTTAGCACAGATGTGAAAGGCACTTTCGGGTATCTTGATCCTGAGTATTTCAGGACTGAGAAGCTTACAGAAAAATCTGATGTCTATTCATTTGGAGTGGTTCTTTTGGAAGTGCTGTGTGCAAGGCCAGCCATTGATCCTTCCCTTCCAAGGGAGAAGGTGAACTTGGCTGAATGGGGAGTCTTTTGCAAAAGCAAAGGGGTATTAGAAGAAATCGTTGATCCTTCCATAAAGGGCCAAATAGATCAAAACTCGATCGGGAGATTTGGTGAAACAGCAGAGAAATGCTTACAGGAAGATGGTTCTAATAGGCCAAACATGGGTGATGTGTTGTGGGACTTGGAGTATGCACTACAGCTTCATCGAGGAGCAATGAATGGAGAGCCGCGTGAGGATAGTTCTAGTAGTGCTTCTGCATCTCTTCAATGGCGGAATATTAGGCGTCTTACTTCATTCTCCACATTGAATGAACTGGACAAACTAGTCGATTACGAGGGGCGATAAATTAAGGAAAAATGTGTATAATAAAATTGTACAACAATCTTATATCAATATTCACAATATTCTTTAATTTTTTACAAGAGTTGATGTTTATGCATTAAAAAACAAAAACACATTGTGAGTATTGGTGTAAAATTATTGTGCAATTTTATTGTACACAAAATATTATTCTAAGTCAAATGGTGAAGTGAATGCTTTTCTTCTCTTCAGTTGAAAATTGATGGTGCCATATGAAATACATCCATATGTATACTAAAATATTGTTATGATAATTATCTACCCGTTTCTTGAAAAAATTAATATTTTATTGGATTATTATCAAGGAAGAGAAAATTAGATCGGACATTGAATCGGTTAAGGTACTGATTCAAAGGTTTAAAGGTCTAATCAGTTCAGTAGGGATATATGTGCGTGTGTGTGTGCGCGTGTGTGCGCGCACGTGTGTGTGATTAATTAAAATATCAAAAAAAATATTAAATCATTAATATTAACATAATCAACACAAAAAATATATATTTATATGTCTATAAAAATAAATATAATCTATATAAAATTTTTCTAGTTTTAATCTTACAACATGGTCATAAAAACATTTGAAAACAATATTTTTTAGTTTATGGTAAACAACCTACAAATGATGGAGAGAAAAGAAGAACTACCCAACAATTTTATTTTACTATCCTTCTTTGGTTAATTTTTTTTTTTCATTTTTGCGTTGTAGCTGCCACAAGATGCCAATATTTAAACTTAAAAAAAAAAAAATCAAAAGTTCCAAACTGGCCAAACCAATCGGGTTTGCTATTTTGACTTCCCCATTTTTTAAGCTTAATCGGACCGAGCAGATGACTGGTTCTTGGTCGGACTAGCCGGTCTGGTCTGATTTTCTTTTCTATAGTTATTATTAAAATATCTTTATTTAGCTTATGCCCTTTTTTTTCAAATTTAGAGTTCAATTTCTATAAAAAAAAGATTTAAAATAAATTAATTATAACAATTTGATTTAATTTTATAATTTAATTATAACAATTATTTAGCATAAGAACTTAAAAATATTTTAGGGTTATATTAAATATATTTCTTATGAAAATTTAATTTAATTGCAACAACTATATCTGAATCAACTTTAATTCTTGACAATAATCATACCCCAATTCACGTTGGCATTAATATTTTTAGACTTTTCAATTATCAACCTCATCCAAGAAAAATATAGAAGTTTTCCAAATGCCACTTAATATATGATTGGATAATAGTATAATTTTTTTTATACAGCTAACAAATTAAAATTAGGCAAGGTAAAACTTTATTTATGTTTCTCACATTTTATCAAGGTTTTGATTTTATCCAAAAGGTTTTTTTTTTGTTCTATTTATATCTTTAATATTTTTAAAATATTTCAATCTTACCTTTCCAGTGGGCAACATCCTAAAAGAAAAGTATCCAGACTTGAATAAAAGGAGCAAAGTTGTCAAAATAGGTCAATCTGACTCATATGGGTTGGCCAACTGCAAGTTGCAAGATCTCTTGCAATATTGAATTTGGGCCGAGCTATTTTACCGGATAGCCTGGAAATATCAACCCCGCTCAACCCACCCAAGTTGTGGATTAGTTGAGTTGACTCACCAAATAATTAAAAAATAAAAAGAAAATATAAAATCCTTAAATTTGTTGAAAAGACAAAAACTTAAAAAAGAAAAAGAAGGAATGGGGCTGGGTTGTGCCACTTAGATGAGAGTGGACTTGGATTTTTTTTTTTTTTTTTCAGTGGAGAACTAAAAGAATATAAAATGGGTATGTGAATCTTAGTCCAATTTCAAAGAAAAATATTTATGTCAGAAAGAAATTGAATGAACCATGTCATCCCATTTAACCTACCGATTTAAGTGAATTGAATCAAATTGACTTATTTTTATAAGAATCTATACCTTACTAATCCATCCCCTCAAATTGGTGGGCCGACTCGGGATGGCTCCTGGGGGTGCAGCTCACTTTTGCAGTTTCAAAAAGGAGAAACTACAAAGAGGGAGGATCCGCTTAGAAGAAAGAAGCCTACTAGTACAAGACTGTAGCAAGAAATTTATCCATTGAATTTATTACATTATGATAATTACCGGTAAGCATGTCATCGTCAATCAAACCACCAATACAATAGGATTGGAGTACGTAATGGCAGAGATAGAAAGCCAAAAATAGTCTTGAGCATTTTCCATCCACTAAACTGTATCAAAAGTAGCCAAGAAGAACTCCAATCATACTAGAATAGCAAAAATCTCCGAAAATAAAATTGGTAAGAGGCTCAGTAAATATCTCCGGCAGGCCTTCTTGGCCACTTCATTAAGGACAGAGGTTTTGGCAAGAAAGTTTCGAATTAATCATCTTTTAACGTGAGCAGGACTGTTCAATTATCATGGCTCAATGATAAATCAACTTTCACAAAAAGCCGAAGGAGTGAGGAAAGAAAAGAACAAAATCATGAAGATGAAGAAAAATCAAAGTTGACGACTTGACCTCCTCTGAAGTCTTCGTCTTCGTCTTATCCAAGTGTGGTCTTTATTCATTCAACTCCACTTCCCCATGCTTTCACAAAAGCCATGATCATATCAGAAGTTACAAACATGCATCACAAGTAGTAGTACCATTTTTCCATGGCAACTCATCAGCTCCGCACAATTCAACACTCTCTGCATCTGTCTCTGCTGCTTCTTCAGTTCTCATCACTTCATTTCCTTTCACTTGGCTACACTCCCCAAGACAAGTACTTCATCAATTGTGGGTCGAACGACAATGTAACCGAGAGTGGCATGGTCTATGTTGGGGAGTCTAACTCAAACCTTCTAGCAAAGTTTAGCAGCAAAAGAAGCTACACAGAAAGCAACCAATCATCATCAGTGCCTTACTCACATCTCCACCAAACAGCAAGGATCTTCCAAAGCCAAAACGCTTGGTATGAGTTCCAAATAGACAACAATGGCACATACCTGGTACGCCTCCATTTCCTTGCTTTCTCTTCCCCAAGCAATCCCTCCTCTGCCACGTTCAACGTCTCAGTTCCTGGCTTCATGCTGCTGCAAAACTTTGAGGCCAAAAACTACACTGACTCTGCTTTGGTCAAAGAGTTCTTCATGAACATAACTATAGGCAGCTTCAGAATCAGTTTCAACCCTCTGCCATCATCTTTTGCGTTTGTGAATGCCATAGAACTCTTCATACTCCCCCTATACTTGATCGACGACCTAGTTGCACGTTTCAATGGAAATTTGTCCATTTACAGGGGCGTGCTCTCTCAAGTGTTGGAGACCAAACACAGGCTTAACGTTGGTGGCCCTAACATCACAAGGGGACAAGATCCCTTATGGAGAAGCTGGTTCCCAGATGATACTTACCTGGTTAATCCAGAAAATGCGAAGAATAGTACCCTCTACAAAAGTGAGATTTTGTACTGGGTAGAATCTGACTCTGATGGTCCAAATGCTAATCCATATACTGCGCCAGGTATTGTCTACGGAACAGCTAAAGAGAGTGTTAGCCCCAATGTAGGCATAACTTGGGGTCTTCCTGTGGACAAGAACACAGATCATCTTATTCGGGTTCACTTTTGTGACATTTGGAATGCGGATGTTAGTCTTACATTCTTCTGTCTTTACATTAATGATCAGGTTGCTTTGCTCATAAATAATGACACAAATGTGTCATCCCAATTGCCTGCTCCTTATTATTATGATCTTGTGGTTCAATCTGATGACTCTGCCTTCATGAAGATTAGCATAGAGCCTGATTTCTCTGCTCCGAACCCCAATGCTTTTTTAAATGGGCTTGAAATAATGAAAATGATTAATTCATCAGATTTTGGTTCCCTAGTGGACCTATCCAATGGTAGGCATAATCATCTTCGTGTGGTGCTGGGTTCAATGCTTGGAGGCTTGGTCCTGGTACTGGTTTTCTGTATGGGGTTTGGGTTTGTTTGGCATCTTAAGATCAGGAAACAAAAGACGGGTCCTACCACTTCAAGGGGGGGTTCTCACAGAACTAATCTTGGACTAAAGATCGCTTTGCATGATCTTCAATCAGCAACCAACAACTTCGACGAGGAACAAATAATTGGCCAAGGTGCTTTCGGCAATGTCTACAAGGGAGTTCTCAAGAATGGCATGAAAGTGGCCGTGAAGAGAAGCAAGCCAGGGTCATGTCAAGGCCTTTCGGAATTTCATACTGAGATCATGGTTTTGTCAAAGATCCGTCACAGGAACCTCGTTTCCTTGATAGGTTATTGTGACGAGCAAAGTGAGATGATCCTGGTTTATGAGTACATGGAAAAAGGAGCACTCAGGGATCATTTATACGACACGAATTTGCCAAGCTTAACTTGGAAGCAAAGGCTTGAGATTTGTATTGGAGCTGCCAGAGGTCTTCATTACCTCCACAAAGGAGCACCAGGGGGAATCATTCATCGTGATGTGAAGTCTACTAACATACTTCTCGATGAGAACCATGTGGCTAATGTTTCAGACTTTGGCCTTTCAAGAAGAGGTCCTCTCGATCATCAACAATATGTTAGCACAGATGTGAAAGGCACTTTCGGGTATCTTGATCCTGAGTATTTCAGGACTGAGAAGCTTACAGAAAAATCTGATGTCTATTCATTTGGAGTGGTTCTTTTGGAAGTGCTGTGTGCAAGGCCAGCCATTGACCCTTCCCTTCCAAGGGAGAAGGTGAACTTGGCTGAATGGGGAGTCTTTTGCAAAAGCAAAGGGGTATTAGAAGAAATCAGTGATCCTTCCATAAAGGGCCAAATAGATCAAAACTCGATCAGGAGATTTGGTGAAACAGTAGAGAAATGCTTACAGGAAGATGGTTCTAATAGGCCAAACATGGGTGATGTGTTGTGGGACTTGGAGTATGCACTACAGCTTCAACGAGGTGCAATGAATGGAGAGCCGCGTGAGGATAGTTCTAGTAGTGCTTCTGCATCTCTTCAATGGCGGAATATTAGGCGTCTTACTTCGTTCTCCACATTGAATGAACTGGGCAAACTCGCCGATTATGAGGGGTGATAATTAAATCTAATGGTGCAGTGAATGTTTTTGTTTTCCTCAGTTGAAAATTGATGGTATCATGTGAAATACATACATATTGATACTAAAATATTGTTATGATAATTATTTACAAGTTTCTTGAATAAATTAATATTTTATTGGGTTATTATTAAAATATCTTTATTTAGCAGTGGTCCTATTTTTTTTTTTCAAATTTAGAGCTTAGTTTCTATAAAAAGATTTAAAATAAATTAATTATAACAATTTAATTTAATGATAACAATTACTTAGCATAAGAGCTTAAAAATATTTTAGGATTATATTAAATATATTTCATATGACAATTTAATTTAATTGCAACAACTATGTCTAAATTAACCTTGGTTCTTGACAATAATCATATCCCATTCACGTTGACATTAATATTTTTAGAGTTTTCAATTATCAACCTCAGCCAAGAAAAATATAGAAGTTTTCAAATGTCACAAAATATATAATTAGATTATAGTATAATTTTCTTTATATAGTCAATGAATTAAAATTAGGCAAGATAAAACTTTATTTATGTTCCTCACATTTTATCAAGGTTTCAATTTTATTAAAAAGTTTTTTTTTCATTGTTTTATTCCATTCACATCCCTAATATTTTCAAAATATTTCAATCGTATCCTTTCAATAGATAGCATACTCAAAGAAAATGATATGAACTTAAATAAAAGGAATAGAGATGTTAAAGTGGGCTAATCTTACTCATATGGGTTGGCAGACCTCATGTTATAAGCTAAAATTGCAAATTCGACTTATCTATTTTATTGACGAGCTATGAAAATACCAAATTTGGCTCAACCCACCTGTGTTGGTGGATTATGGGTTAGTTCACCAAATAATTAAAAAAATTTTAAAATCTGAAAATCCTTAAAAGGGTAAGTATATCAGCTTATATCTTTGGCAGGCTTCCTTGGTCACTTCATCAAGGACAGACGTGTTGGCAAGAAAGTTTCGAACCAATCATCTTTTAACGTGAGCAGACCGTTCAATTCTCACGGCTCAATGATAAATCAACTTGCACATAAAACCGAAAAAGTATGGAAAAAAATAACAAAATCATGAAGATGAAGAAAAATCAAAGTTGACGACTTGACCTCTTCTGAAGCCTTCGTCTATTCAAGTGTGATCTTTGTTCATTATACTCCACTCCCCTATGCTTTCACAGAAGCCATAATCATATCAAAAGTTACAAACATGCATCACAAGTAGTGGTACCATTTTTCCATGGCAACTCATCAGTTCCGCACAATTCAACACTCTCTGCATGTGTCTTTGCTTCTTCTTCTTCAGTTCTCATCTCTTCATTTCCTTTCACTTGGCTACACTCCCCAAGACAAGTACTTCATCAATTGTGGGTCGAACGACAATGTCACCGAGAGTGGCAGGGTCTATGTTGGGGAGTCGAATTCAAACCTTCTAGCCAAGTTTAGCAGCAAAAGAAGC
The DNA here is from genome assembly GCA_031216105.1 of Dalbergia cultrata. NCBI lineage: Eukaryota > Viridiplantae > Streptophyta > Magnoliopsida > Fabales > Fabaceae > Dalbergia > Dalbergia cultrata. The sequence continues at coordinate 17,505,247 of CM062353.1, read as the reverse complement.
TACGCAGAAAGCAACCAATCATCATCAGTGCCTTATTCACCTCTCTACCAAACAGCAAGGATCTTCCGAAGCCAGAACTCTTGGTATGAGTTCCAAATAGACACCAATGGCACATACCTGGTACGCCTCCATTTCCTTGCTTTCTCCTCCTCAAGCAATCTCCCCTCTGCCACGTTCAACGTCTCGGTTCCTGGCTTCATGCTGCTGCAAAACTTCGAGGCCAAAAACTACACTGGCTCTGCTCTGGTCAAAGAGTTCTTCATGGCCATAACTACAGGCAGCTTCAAAATTACTTTTAACCCTCCACCATCATCTTTTGCGTTTGTGAATGCCATAGAACTCTTCATACTCCCCCGGCACTTAATCGACAACGAAGTCTACCGTTTAGATTGGTCCCTTTACAATGGTGTGCTCTCTCGAGTGTTGGAGACCAAACACAGGCTTAACGTTGGTGGCCCTAACATCACAAGGGGCCAAGATCCCTTATTGAGAAGCTGGCTCCCAGATGATAGTTACCTAGTTTATCCCCAAAAAGCAAAGAATAGCAGCCCCTACAACGGTAGCATTAAGTACCAGGTAAGTGATGACTCCGATGGTCCAAATGCTAACAGATATACAGCACCAGATGTTGTCTACAGAACAGCTAAAGAGAATGGGTTCGTAACTTGGAGTCTCCCTGTGGACAATAACGCAGACCATCTCGTTCGTGTTCACTTTTGTGACATTTGGAATGAGCAGGTTAATCGTACTTTCTTCTCTTTGCTCATCAATGAACAACCTCCTTTGGAAATAAATAACGACCCATCTGTGTCTAGCCACTTACCTGCTCCTTATTATTATGATTTCGTGGTTCAGTTTGATGATTCCGGCCACATAAAGATCGGTATCCTGAGTTCATCTGACGCCCCGGTCCCCATGGCTTTTTTAAACGGGCTAGAAATAATGAAAATGATTAATTCATCAGGTTTTGGCTCGGTGTTGGACCAATCCGATGGCGAGCATGACCATCTTCCTGTGCTGTTAGGTTCAATTCTAGGAGGTTTGGTCCTGGTTTCTACGGTGGGGTTTTGGTTTGTTTGGCGTCTTAGGATCAGGAAACAAAAGATGATTGACACCACTTCAAGGGGGAGTTCCGATAATAGCATTGATCTTAGAATGAAGATCTCTTTGCATGATCTTCAATTGGCAACCAGCAACTTCAATGAGGAACATATAATTGGTAAAGGTGGCTTCGGCATTGTCTACTAGGGAGTTCTCAAGAATGGCATGAGAGTGGCTGTCAAGAGAAGCAAGCCAGGGTCATGTCAAGGCCTTCCAGAATTTCATACTGAGATCATGGTTTTGTCGAAGATCCGTCACAGAAACCTTGTTTCCTTAATAGGTTACTGTGACGAGCAAAGTGAGATGATCCTGGTTTATGAGTACATGGAAAAAGGGACACTCGAAGATCATTTATACGATACAAATTTGCCAGGCTTGTCATGGCAGCAGAGGCTTGAGATTTGTATTGGAGCTGCCAGAGGTCTTCATTACCTCAACAAAGGAGCATCTGGGGGAATCATTCACCGTGATGTGAAATCTGCTAACATACTGCTAGATGAGAACCATGTGGCTAATGTTTCAGACTTTGGCCTTTCAAGAACAGGTCTTCTCAACGATCAACAATATGTTAGCACAAAGGTCAAAGGCACTTTTGGGTATCTTGATCCTGAGTACTTCCGGACTGAAATGCTGACAGAAAAATCTGATGTCTATTCATTTGGGGTGGTTCTTTTGGAGGTGTTGTGTGCAAGACCACCAATTGACCCATCCCTTTCAAGGGAGCAAGTGAACTTGGCAGAATGGGGAACCTCTTGCATAAACAAGGGGATATTGGAAGGGATCATTGATCCTTCCATCAAGGGCCAAATAGATCAAAACTCACTCAGGAAATTTAGTGCAACAGTACAGAAGTGCTTACAGGAGGATGGTTCTAGTAGGCCAACCATGAGTGATGTGTTGTGGGATTTGGAGTATGCATTGCAGCTTCAGCGAGGTGCAATACATCGAGGGCCACATGAGGATAGTTCTAGCAGTGCTTCTGCATGTCTTCAATTGCCTAATTTTGGCCGTCTTACTTCACTCTCCACACTTAATGAAGTGGATGACTTGTCAATTGTGAAGGGTTATGAATCCGATGGTGCAACGAATCCTTTCTTACTGAGTTGAAAGTCCATGATGCCATATGAAGTATCCACTTTATAAACCATTTTTAAATTTGTATTCTGTTTTACATCAAAGGGACATGTCGACCCACTTATCTGCTCCTTTAATATGATTTTGTTGTTCAGTCTGATGACTTTGGCCTAATTAAGATCGGTATAATGCCTAATTTATTTGCTTCAGTCCCCATTATTTTTTTTTTTTTTGTAAATGGGTTACATTTAATGAAAATGATTAGTCATCAAATTTTGGTCCCCTGGTGGACTAATCCAATGCCAAGCAAAATTGTCTTCTTGCGGTGCTGGGTTCAGCTCTTGGAGGTTTGTTCCTGGCTTGTGCAATGGCCTTTGGGTTTGTTTGGGGTCTTGAGATCAGGAAACAGAAGATGATTATTGCCAAATGCCAATGTATAGGAAAGAGTTCTCACACCATCTTGGACTGAAGATCTCATTGAACGATCTTCAATTAGAAACCAACAACTTCGATGAGGAGCAGATAATTGGGAAGAGTGGTTTTTGACGTCTGTGAGGGGGTTCCCAAGGCACCTAATTTCACACCGAAATCCTAGTTTTGTCCAAAGATTCCTCATAGGAACCTCATTTCCTCGATAAGTTATCACAAGAGGTGCGAGATGATACTATTGTATGGGTTTTTTTTGTAAAAAAAAAAAAAAGGACACTCAAAGATAATTTATGCAATACGACTTTGCCAACTTAGCTTGGGGAAATCATTCATGGTGATGTGAAGTCTACTAACATATTGCTCAATGAGAATCCATGTGGCTACTGTTTTAGACTTTGGTCTTTTGAGAACAGGTCATCTCAGTCCTCAACAACATGTTAGCATGGATATGTGAGGTATTGGAATAACATTTTTTAGTTGGGATTACTTAAATCGTGTGGGGGCAGAGACCAGACTATCTCACGAAACTGACGTGTTTCTAACAATCCTGGAATTCATTAATTCGATATATCTTCGTATTAAGAAAAGTATAAAGCCAAATTCATTGCCTTCCATTTTTATCTTTAAGCAATATTCACATTAGTTGCCAATCCCCAATCACTAATTAATTACTAACCAATTTTGGCCGCATGGCGAATTGGAGTATAATCACGAAGAAACTTTGGGTTAGACCTTGTTTCGGGTGTGCTGAATGAACATTACAACACAACTTGCAGGAATATGCAATTAGCCACAATGAACAAATGAACTAATAAAAGGTTTCGTTTGTTACAACATGATTAGGCAAATAAAAAAAACATGCCTAAAACAATGCAACCCAATTAGTGGAAAGCCCGATTACAAAGCTGAAACCATATCTTTCATCAAACAAAACAAAGCACACATGTATACTCACACCAAGAATCTGATAATACTCGCATTTGTTGGAAACTCAGTTAGTTAAGTTTGCTCCTACACTAAATCATCTGGACCAGCAAGCACAACCTGTTATTCAAAAGAAAAAAATGATTGCAGTTAATTTGCATGAAAGTCCAAAAAATAATAAGGATGCTAAATATACATTTCACCAAGGAAAAGCATGCTGAGCTTTTAAAGCAAGGTGGTAACATGTCTAAATTGTGAGGAGACAGTAATGCAAGTAGATGAATCAGCAGATAATCAGGTAAGAGAAAGATGCATACATTGCAATCAAGAGCATATTTCCTGGCAACCATGATGGCTGCATTTCTTTCTCTCTCTGATTCAAAGGTTAATACAAATGAAAGCCCCTTTCTAGCTTGCCAAAACAATGCCTTCGCTGCATTACTGGCATCACCTCTAACTCCGCATAGCTTTAGGAAAATACTATGTTAGTTTAACGTATCAAGCCAAATAAAGAACTTAAAGGATGGAAAACTGAAAAAATAGTACAAAGATGAAATAGATCACTTTTATACAAAGCATATAATTCTTTATCTAAGTTGCACATATTTTTATAAAGGCAGAAATGAGACATTCTGTGACAGTAGTACCTGCATTGATGGGGAGTAAATCTCTCTTGCTTTTGTAATCCAACCTCTACATAGCTTTATCCGCATTCTCCCCACATTAAATGAATGAATAGAATGTGACGAGTGATCTTTTCCATTCATCTGAGAAATAACTACCTACACAACACCACATATAAAGTTAAACTTTCAGAGAATTATTTAGCGAAAAATGTCCACTCCCTGGAACAAAAATTTAGCTGCAGATAAGTAGACAACAGACCCATAAAAAGGAGAACCAGAGGTATAGTTAGATACACATATGAATGACAAAACATCAAATGAATTGAACACATGTAGGAAAGCCAGACTTTTAGGCTGAAGAGGTCCAAGGAATGCTAGTCATTCTTTTTTTTTTTTCCCTTAAAAAAAAAAAGACAAAAACATAGCATCCACTATTTCCGAATCACAGAGAACAAAGCAATAAATCATTTAAGATATGACATTTTCTTTGGATGCAAGTACAATTTGCGGATGCAAAGATTTTAACACAAGGAATCTATATGCTTTTACAAGATCATTTTCAGAGACAACCTCAGCAGAAAAACAGGCTCTTTTAATGTTTGTTGAATTAAAAGACACTTTTTCTTCATTTTCGATACCAAATGCTTTCTGCTGATAATTTTAGTAGTCTTTTCTGCCAGGAACAGTTAAAATTAGTGAATGTAGTGTGGATAACATACATTAAAATCAGTATTAGATTTCCGTAGAAGTGTCTCCACATGGCTTCCAAGTCCTGAAACTGGTACACAAAGGATAGGATGTTAGCCTTTCTTTTCTTCTTCTGGATGCCTCAATAGGTACTCTGAGGTATAAAACAACCCCAACGATGCAAGCCCAAGACAAAAGTAATTTCTTACAAGAAACAAAGGGTAAGGCTATAACAAAACTAACCAGTTTGAATGGGATTAGTTGTTAGTGTGAGTTTTTTGCCATTGGAGACAACGTCGACTTGTAAGATTCTCCCAACATCAAAAGGGTCTGGAGCATATATTGATCTGTTGGCACCTAATAAATAAAGGCAAACCAACTTCAAACAATATAACAATAATCAAGATGATTAATTAGCTGTCCAGGCCGAGTCAAGCAAAGAGGAGGATAAACAACCCAAAATAAGATGCATATCCAATACTCAATATGAAGTTACAAATATAAATAGGATCCCACCACCATGTTGACATGCATCCGTGATTTTATCATGGAAGCATCATTGCATATTTTATTTTATCTTTCTTTTTCTTTTTTTTAATGTCCGAGAATCATGTAAGCTTCTGTGTGATGTCAATTCAGGTATTCAGATATCTTTTATTTTAGCCACATTCCCATGTCAAATGCTTTCCAGAATGGCACATTCATGTACCAGCATGAACATTTTTCAACACTATCTTACTATTAAGTTGTTGAGTAAGCATGACAATCTATATGAAATTGTTTACCCATATCAACCAATGGTTTGAGATCTAGAGAGAGAGACCCACCAATGGTTGTACCTTTTCGTTTTTTTTTTTTTTTTAATAAAAGAGGAAATTTCATTAACAAGAGAGAGACACATGAATGGTTTTACTTCTCTAGCATATTGGGAAACCAAAATGGATGACTTGTAATTACATGGACAATGAAGTCATTCGAAAACTTCCAGAAGGATATCATACTTAGCAGAATCAATCACAGATGTTACTTAAAAAGCCTGTGAAACTACTAAGATCTCTTCATCTTGAAACAAGCTTGAAAATCAATCAAGATAGTGAGGTACCTGAAATAACCTCCCTCCAGCTGCCTTCAGATGATAAGCGATACCATTGAAATGAACATTTTGAGACCTGTGGCACTTCATCTGAGCAAGGCTGGACTCGCAAGTGTGAACCCAAAGCTTCAGAACCATTTAACATAAATGGATGAGATCTGTTCTCCTCATCCCTCTTGGTCATTGTTAGCTGGCAAGTAAGAAATTAAGTTATTGCAAGAAAAGTATACTTAAAGTCAGTTTTTAATGGTTGGTTCATGTTGGAACAAAAAGAAGGTAGACAAGACAAAACAGAACAAAGGAGTCAGATTTTAAATCAACAATTAATTAAGCAAATAAAACGAGATAAACCTCTTTCTGAAGCCTAATCGAAAATATAGACTTTTCTCGAATTTGATCCCTTAGAGCACGAAGTTCATATTCCATGGCCATCACCTGAAATCATCAAGGAATTCTTGTAAAAAGTCCATTTTTTTCACTACTACATACAATATTCAGTTAGTGATACACACTAGTTTATGGGAACTTAGAATCATAGCACAAAATTGTAAGCAGATCCATGGCCTTAAATTTGATGTCTCTAGGTAGATGGGTATGGATACAAGTATATGCACTGTATCCAAAATGATATAATGTATAGAAATAGAAATTTTCATAGGTTTAGGATACAGGTTTGGCATGGTATATTGAATACCTTAGAAACACATTATATACACAAACTAACATCGAAGTGTAATATATTTTCATACATGATTTAGTCTATTTACACAACAACAAAATTTCAGCATTTGAAAACATCAGTATGGATTTCGAAACCTGTGTTAGCATGCATTTCAAATGTTTCAAAATAAAAATTTTCCATTTTGTCCGGTTTAAGGGGAAAAAGTGGTACCCCAGCAGGACATATAGTATGTGATTTAGTACCCAATTCACAGATACAATACAGATATTGTGGAAAAATAGTAGTGATAGTGCTATATGTCACAATATAGATTTTATTGTTATTAATAATATTATTATTGTTGTATAATAAAATGGAGTATAGTGGAATTAAGCAAAAAACTATCCACCACAACATTATTGAGGAAGCAAAAGCAATGAACCTTGCTTGGCTGGTGCAACAATCTGATTCTTCTAGCTTGTTGAACTTCTTCAACTAGTCCATCCACATCCTGACAATGAAGAACAGCAGATAGCATAATTTTCCATACTCACCACATTAATACAACTGCATACTATTCAATTATCATTACAAACTGAAGGATGATATAACATGATATGATGGTATTATCTAAATGTCCAGCAAAGAACCACATACAATGTTATAACAAGGTAGTCAGAAAACACAAGCTGGCAGGTTCATGCATAACGTTTTACATCTCTGATTCTCTGAAATTAGCTAGGTCAAGTTTGTGTGCGGATGAGAGAGGAAATAACTTTCATAATGCATTTTAACGTATATAATTGAATTCAAAGGCTTCTCAGGAAAATGAAATCTGGCAGCAGTGTCTATTACAGAGAATGAACCTCCTCTTTTTTTCGCAAAATTGCATTAATTGGTGAGTCTTTCTCATACTGACATACATATGATTCTCTCACGCAAATAAAAGATTAGGAAATCATTAATGCAAAATTATACACAAATACCTGCATAATTGTGTGATCAAACAGCATGTCTAACTTTTCTCCCTTAAAAAAAAAAAAAAGATGATGTCAAACCTGTGGTTTAGAAGCTTGGGAAGCTTTTTCTTGTTCCTCAAGGGCCTCCCCAATTCTTAGCACCACTGCCCTAGCACTCTCAATTTCAGCACAAGCAAAAGACTTCTCTTGGTTAACCAACTTTTTAGCATCTTCAGAAGCCTGTAGAACAAAAATGGATTCAGATATTGAAAAAAGACCAACATATTAAAATTGAAGAACTAGAAAATTAAAATTAATTCTGGAAGCCCCTGAAGAAGAAAAAATTGCAGTGGTTTACGGTATCAAAATGAAATACTAGTACAGTAGTACCAGTGTATAATTATTACTGTTGCAATTTATTGAAGAAGAAAATAAAATCAGAAAATAATTTCAGAGTGACCAATAACATTCCAATGGATAAGACGTGAAGGGGAAAACCTGCACTAAAAGGAACCCTTGATGATTTTATATGAAAAGTGGCAGGGAAAAGAAAGAAGCAAAGGTGCCCTTACATGAGATTTTGATGCCTTAACCAATTTATGCAATACAATTTGTGATAGAGTAATAGCATATGATTAGCAAATTTGTGCCAAACAATCATTGTTTCAAAATCCTTAGACAAAATCCAAATAAAACATTGGAATTTGAAAGAAGCATCAATAGTGAAATAGAACCAGCTCCTTACAAACAAAAGCAGAAAGTGTAGATGGAGATTCTATAAATCTATAACCATATAAGAAATGTGTTTAGAGGTCAAAGACGACCTGTTTGAGAAAGTTTGCGAGCTTCTTCACTTCAAACTTTTCTTGAATCAATTCTCCTTCATTTTGAGTCAATTTAACCGCTAAAGCTTCCACCTACAAGGAATATACATTGTTAAGTATGAACACTCAGCATTAGTAGCATGAATTGAAGGAAAGGAAATAAAGGGCTTCCTCATGCACTCTAAAATAGCCTCCAACAGATATGTGACAAAAAGGGAGGGCGGGAATGGAGGCACCCTAATCAAAAGCGAGCCCAAAAATTCAAGAATCTGGAGGGCTCGATTTTTGTTCATTCATCATTCAAAGGATGAAATGCCATTTCAAACTGTGAAGACAGTTATGCACTCAACCATGGAATAGCAGTATAAAATAACGAACCATTGCTATAGCTTTCTCCACATCCTCTTTATGTCTTCCTGCAAAACGACCTCTTAAAGATTCTAATGCATCTCTTAGCTTTTTCAAAAGAACATGTCCTTCCAAAGATGCCACCTCTCGAAGCTTTGCCTGAATTCCATGAACAAGTCAGTATGATTCAACAGTATAATCAGAAGTTGAGAAAGAAAGACCCAAACGAAGTGCAAAAGATGAACGAACAGATCAACTGTGAATTGAAGTAAGTAACAAATTTTTTATCAACAGAGGCAATCCTGATTAACTAAAAAGAGATCTAGTATGAACCTTTTTTTTATTTTCCAGGCTATGCATTTTTTTATAGAACTGAGGTATGTTGAATATGAAGGGGTTTTTATATTAAGGAAAGGAAACTGATCAATAGTAGGCCATCAGCAAGATAGGAACCTCATTAGACAACTTAGCAGCTGCAGCCAAGTTCTTGTCAAATTTACTGGCAAGGTCACGAACTGAAATACGCTTGTGCTGGCCAGACAAATTGGAAGCTTCTTGTTCAATAACATCCTTCAGAGAAGGACCCTGGTGACCCTCAATTAGCTCTTCCAGAATTTGATTATCAGCTCCCAGTTTATACTTTGGAAAACTATTCGAAATAAAGCTCACATCAGCAGAAACTGGTGGTACTGCCTCCATTGGCATCTTGATTTCAACTTCAGGACTAATCTTTGTCATGGTGACAGATGGGTGATCTGGCAAAAGAATAAGTGCACTCCAGTATGAGACCTTCACTTAAGAATATGTCAATAATGAGTCAAAAGTAAAACAAAGTTCAAGCACAGAAGGATTCATTTCTTCATAAGCAACTACAATCAAACCCAACAAAGTGAAGTAAGATTGAGTGAGGGCACATGGAAAGTAATACAAAGAAGATGAAAACATGAAAGAATCCTAAAAGCTAGAAAACATGTCAGAATAAAGATGGTTGACAGATATTGGATCTATCTGCTAAATTCAATTCTCCTTTACCTGGAAAGAAAAATCAGTACTAAGTACTAAATTAACATGTCTTAATTTAGCTGAAGTTGGATAATTAAAGCACTTTATTTTCACCCTTATGGTGTTATGTATGCACTTCAAGATGCATTGGGCACATTGGCCTGGCGCCCAGTGTACTAGACAACAGGGAAAGTACACTCATGACTCATAACCTAAGCAAGAGGAGTTCATCGATGATTCTTGATGATTTGGGCATCAAGCATGATTGGCACTGTAAATCAAGCCATTCAAAGGATGAAAAACTTTTAAGTGTCGTTACTAAAAACTAGAGTTTGAAGTGATTGCAGTGAAAGCTTGAAGTGTTATCACCAAATATTAGTTGGCATCTTTTTAGAAGAAAATAATGCAGTGTTAGCAGTGGAGGTAGGTAGAATAGAAGTAGTAGCAGTAGCAGTAGTCAAGAAACTCAAAAAGGAAAAGATGGAATAACACTAACTAACCGGTAAGTGGTTGATTTCCATAACAAAACATTTTAAGTCATTTCTTCCTACTTTTAGTGTAAAAGAGGGATCAAGTTCACCATGTCAACTAACATACACACAGTACCAAACTACATTATCAAATGAATTGTCAAGTTAGTTCAGCTATTTCCAACAAAAGAAAGAAAAAATAAAGAGAAAAGAAATAGGCGGAGGAGGAGGGGGGGTTCTTCTGGCCAACAAACACAAAATATCATGAAAGCCACAAGGATCTACATAACAAAATGAAAAACCTGCAGACAATGACACATGTGTGTACTAATATATAACTCAATAAATTTTTTCCAAAAAAGTAGATAAATTAAGTGTGAACAAAAAATTGGTAATCTCAGATCAAGTAATGAGAGGATTAATCTATTGGTGCCAAGGCACAAGAAACCATTAACAACCAACTTCTATAATACATTCCTGAATATTATCAACCCACATTCCAAATGCTGGCCCAAGTCAAAACAGTAATAATAATAATAAAATGAAAAAAAATACTCTACTTCAATCACTACTTCCAAGAAAAAGAAAAAAGGACTCTTACTTAGCAGGAGTTGTAGTACTCGAGGTTAAAGAAGCAGAGGGTGAGGGGAATCAGAAAGCTAAACTGAAGAGAGTAACAGTGCAGTTTTTGCAAATTCCATTGCATGCAGCCAATGCAGAAAAGAGAAGAAGAACCCAACCCAGATGCAAATGGAAGTGAGACAATGAAAATATAAAAAGGAATGAGAAGAACTCACTTATAGTAATAATACCAAGAGTTTTACTTCACCAAAATGGGTGACTAAAACATCAGAGGCAAACACACAGAGGACACAGGTTATGCCGGTTGCAAGTTAAGCTGGCTCTGTGCAAAAAAACAAAAAAGGAGAAGACAGGATTGAAGTTGAAGGAGGCTGAGAAGAACACAGAGAAGGAGGAAGGAGAAGAATCTAAAGGGTGTGCAATAGCGTTGCTTTTTGGAAAGGTGAAAGATGAAGAAGAAAAGAAAATAAAAGAAAAGAAAAGAGGAAAAGCTTGTGCTTGTGCACCTGACTCATTTGTCTCCCCTCCCAACGACTTGAAATCAATCTGTTTTTTTTTTCTTCGTTCACTTCCATCATTGTTACCACTCTCATCTCAGCACCCCTTTTACCCCGTTACGGGCCTTTTCGGTGGGGGCCACCGTCCAACACCCCACGCGCCGTCCCCACTTCCTCCCTCGCTAGGGGCCACACTTTGTCTGAAAATTTTTTACTTAATAATGAGTGATTTACCTCCTAAGACTTACTTCATCTGCATTATTATTATTTATTAGTTACATAAGGTGTATCGCACGATGATAAATGGATAAGGTTAATTTTGACAAATTGTTTATATATTATTTTATATTTATTATTATTTTTTAATTTTTAATTAATTATAAAAAATTTAATATTCTTAACAATGATATTATATGTGTAATTAAATAATTGTATAAAAAATTGAACAAAAATAATATTAAAAATCCAATCTTTGATTCTTAAAAGGTTGACCCAATCTTTGATATTGTCTTGAGGGGATCTAAATTTTTTTTATTAATATGATAATATATAATTTAATAATTGTGTAAAAAAATTTATATAGATAAATATTAAAATTAATTTCAAAATTGAATATTTCAATTAAAAATAAATTAAATTAATCTTTTTTTCATAATTTAAACTATAATTCTTATAGTTAGTTTTATTTTATTATATTTCTCAAAAATTAATATTGAAATGATTTTATTTTTTATAAAAACTATCAATAAAAATTAAGATTAGTATATTTATTAAATTTTTAATATATATATATATATATAAATTAAAGTTAATATCATGAAATTAAATTCTAAATTATAGATTATGAGAATATTAGGATTAATATTATTTAAAGGGTTTAATATTGATGTACTAAAAATGTAAAAAAAAATTTACATAACTATTTAGTAACATTTTGATATATCAACAAAATATATTTAATGCTTATTTCAATACTTTGAAAGTCATATATAAAAGAATTTAGTTAAATAATAGTATAAAAAATATCAGGATCAATATATTAAAATTAACTCAATCGCTAAAAACGTAAAAATAGAATTACAAAAACTATAAAAAAAAAAAAAACTATTTAATTAAAATAAAATTTTCCTTGCCTATCTGGCTCCGCAAGTAGGAGCGTGCTCACGCGCGCCTGCGCTTGACTAATCATCGGGCGTACCCAGCTGTGCCCTTTTTCTCGTTCATTTTACAGCACAGACTGGTGTGTTTGGCGGGGCGTCGTTCTTTTGACTCCTGTTTTCCCAACCATGCCCTTATGCTTTTCTTATATTTACCTAAATAACATGATGCTAAAACAAATAAATATTATTCTCGCATGGTATCATACATGTGTCTACGTATGACCACTCTGTACAGTATGTTGGATTGTTGGTTAAAAACAAATGTGAAACGCACAATGACAAAATGTTGGTTTTTCAGATAGCAAAACATAATGGGCACAACCAGAAAAGAAGATAACTAACCATGAAATTGAGAAATATTAACACTTTGTCCAGATAGTATAACAGTCGTTTGGAAAATCTTCGAAAGTTAATGAAAACATTTTTTTTTTCCCGTGAAAATTATAGTTTATAATTGAACCTCGGATGTGGGGGCCATTTCTAGCTAACAAATGTGAACTGATTTTTTAAGGTATTTTTCACGAACTGGAATATTGATTTAAATTTAATTTATATATATATATATATATATATATATATATATTGAAAGTATAAAATTTTTTGTATCATTTTTCAATTATAAATTATCACATCAATTATGATAATTAACTATCACAACTATTATGTAAAAAATATGTAAATCATAAATTTTTATTGGATAACGGCATAAAATTTAAACTTTTTTAAGAGTTTAATTTGATAATTAGTTTCTTAATTTATTAATTTTGACAAAACATCAGTGTATATTTTAATTTTGAATATAATTTTAATGAATTGACAGTATAATATAATTTTACAATATAAATTAATTGAATTTCATCAAAGTGAAAAATCATAAAAAAAATAATTGTCTACTATATCACAATCATCCACTAAGATTTGTAATTTGTTGAAATTTTATTAGCTTACGGTACAAAATTAATTTATATTGTTTGTTTATATAATTAAACTCTTTAATATTTTTTTTAACCTTTACATAACAGTATTATTTTGATGAGATAGATGTCCAAAAATCCTACTAAAATAAAATTTAACAAAATTGATGTAGAATCACATGCAATATCATCTGACTACAAGAGTACTCTTCATATATATATATATATATATATAACATTGTCCTAGTGTAGGGTGAGAACTCTATTCTTGTTAATGGAATCAAAAGCATACATGTGAGACACGAAGGAACTAGCTGTTTTGGTGCGATCACTATCACGGCTGGGCCTATAACTGCGCTCGGTTGATTAGTCAATTTTTTACAATATTCCCTTAACTTACGGGACTAGTAGTCAAAATTGATTCTTAATAGAATACATATATTATAAGTGGAAAGTATCCTTTCTCTGTGGCTTATTTTGATGGTGAAAGCGCACCAACTGGGTGTTAAGAGGCTGTAGTTTGTTGGTGTGGATTTAATGATATGCAATAACTAATACGTAACCTGAACTAAATGAGAGCGAGGGATCATGCGTATTAATAATAGAATCATCCAATAAGAGATTGACCAAAATAAATTAGTATAAGGCTAGTTACCCACTTGATGTCACAACTAAATTATTTAATTTTTTGTGTGTTAATTAAAATTGGACGCTACTATTATATACTAACAAAATTTATTGAGTAGACAAAGAAAAATGTACTGAATACATGTTTGATGAAACTCCAAATTAATGAATAATTAATTCTAAAGTAAATTTTATCAATAATCATGGCCGATTTAGCTTAAAGATTATGAAATTAATAAAAGTGTTTAATGTTCAGGAAATTCTTACATGAGGATTATGGAGCATCAAGTGGATTGTTTTTTATTTAATGGAAAACTAGCATTTAAGTTTTAAGAGTTTAATTTATATATACTACTTTTTACACCATCATCCAATAAATTTATCACATTTGCATGTTTTTTAAGTAATAAATGTAAAATTTGATTATTTTCACTTACGTGTTAATACATAATTGGATCATAATCACTGCATACAAATAATTAAATTCGAGTTTTAATTAGTGATAACATCCGTATTTTTTTAATTTAAAATGTACTTCATCATAGGATAGAGTATAATCCATCTAACGTTTCATGATAACCATATATACAAGAATTTCTCTTTAATCTTCTGCGGAATCATTGTTTTCATGCCACGTCTATGGCTGAATTTGCCATTAAAACACATTATTGGAAGTCCCTTAACTAAAAAGCTCTAGTTACCCACATAAGAGGGAGGAAAGATTATTTTTGGAAGCAATTGCATCACCCTTCTTTAGTAGACAAAACCACTAAACGTAATTTATTTGTTGGAGTTCTCATCAAAAGGAATGGAAGTGTCAAAATAGCTTCGGGTTCAATATTCTATCTAGCTATCTCTGGCGTATACCCCACATTCCATTTTGGCATCAAAGTCATCTACTGCCTCGAGAGTGATGATGATTGATATGGTTCGATCAAGCTCACACAATACATCCAAAATGTTGCTCAGTCATATAAATATTTGCTCACTTCCTAACTATCCATTGCATGTGTACATATATCTTAAAATCATATATAATTTAGAGGCGCGTCTAGACGAAGGAATCATTGAAATGATGGCAGTCTTACAAATAATATATTTAATACCCTTATGTTATTATAACAGCCATTTTGGATTTATGCTTTAGCAAAATGCCACCTTTTTTTTATACCTGGTTGCTGGGGGTTTCTGACCCACACTGTCTTTCATTTGCAATTAGTTGTGTGGTGGGGGACGTTTGGGTAAGGAACAATCAACTTACTTAGTGGCATTAATGATTATTAGAGCCTTTTGCAACCCGCAACTAATGGCACTAACAAGACACTACAACCATGAACTTTTAGTCTTCAATAGAGCTACCCCAGCACACACTCATTTATATACAGTTGTTATGCTACTAAATAGCCGATCAGTTGGATAAGTATGATTCATTCTACGGCATGCTGGCTGGTTATTTTGGTTTGGCTTATAATCTGAGTCAGTTCACCATTTATTAGTAGATATGAGATCCATATATAAATGTGATTCATATTTATAGTACATTATACAAATAAGTTGAATTCACTAGTAATCAGTGAATATATTATGGTCTTATTTTAATACACTAATAGTGTAAAAGTATTTTACATAATCATCAAATTAGAATTTTTTATTTGCATAATCTTTTATATAGTAAAAGTGTGAGTTAACTATATTTATTTATATGAGTATCTATGTGTAGTAGTATTAAAGAGAAAAATAGTGCAAAAGTTTGTTTTCATTAATTAGATTAATTACTGTTATGGCCCCCTACACCTACTTGGCTGGTAAAAAAGTGTTAGCTTTCTGTTTTAATTTGTATTACAAATTTTTTTTTTCTGGGTATGCGTTTAATTAATTATAGCCATATATGTTATTCTTCTAGTCAAAATGGAACTCCTTTGTTCTATTTTCTATTGAGTTTATATTATACAAACAAATTAAACGGAATTAATGTGTTTAATTTATTTGCCTACTTGCGGAATGTTGCTATCTGTTTTATTCCAAAATCACTTTAAATACGAAGTGGGCCTTGAATCTTGATATCGACTGCACAAAGTTTCCGTCCAAGTTAGGTGATAAAGCAATCCGTGAACAATTAGTGAGATAAGCACTTCCATCAGTTCCATCATTGAGCAATAAAAGCTCGATCTCGAATAAGCGGTGAAGTTAATTTTGTCCCTTAAAAATTTATATTCATATAAATAAACAAACGGGATCTGGATTACCAGATGTCCATTAAATATGACAATGATAATGAGCTTCCGTGTTCGCTTGCTCGATTTCATTTGATTTTATACTACCCAGAACTATGTGCATCAAAAAGAAACAAGTGCCTTAGCTTTGAGCTGCATATCAATTTATATTTTTGGGCAAATTAGATTGATCACTTCTCTACTCTGGTGAAATTCTACTTTACTCTTCTTTATTTATAAAATTTACTAAGATTCGAGTTTGTGATATTGTTATAACATCCTCTCACTACAAGAAAAATGAATATAATCTCTTCCTATTATGATACCTTCCTCTAAATGCCAATGTGCTATTGTTATTTTTCATTAGGAATTCATTCTAGTTCCTAAAATAAGTTATTTTAGTTCTAGATGAAACTTAAAATGAATCAAAATAAATAGTCTTTAACTTAGCAAATGTGAATTATATTAGTTCATCAAACCTGATCGGTTTACACTATATAAATTAAATAATAATGTGTAATATTAAGTGATACATATAAAAATACTATGTGGTATTAGACATAATATGAAGACTTAAAATACTCATTTTTGTATTTTTAAAATTATATAAAATGTGTCATTAGCATCATTGACTTATAATAAAATGACTTAAAACAGTTGTCAACCGTGCAATCGGCCGCCATAACGTCATCACTCAAAATCGTACTACTATGGATCCCGCTTTCAATAAGCTCGCTACCATGCGGTGTCATGCGCCTTTTAGATTGATAAGGAACACCTTCGTCTCCCAACTACGCTTGGGGGCGAGCTTATCGAAAGCAAAGTCCACAACAACATGATTTTGAGCCACAAAATCGTGGTGGTTGATGGTGCGGTCGATGGTGACTTGTGTGGTGGTACACCAATCAAGGATAGTGTTACAGCGAGAAGGGTAACAAATTAAGGGAGTCGAAGAAAAAGCAAAAGGAATTAATTAGGGAAAATAAAATTTTAGTAGGAATTGTTTTTCAGATTGGCGTCTAATGTACAATAGTGTATACCTATGTCGAAATAAAAGAAAAAGAGAACTATAGTGGAGATAAAAAGCTATAGTAATGATAAAATATCGATCAGTATAGGTATACTCCTTTTATATCAATAGTGAAAAAAAAAGTAATGATAAAATATAAGTATAGGTATACATTCTCTATATGTACAATAAAAAAAAAGTTATAATGATATGGTAAAATATTAATGGAAGTATACATCATTTATAATCACAATAAAAAAAAAAGGTATAGTGACAACAAAATATGAGTAGTGTAAGTATACATCCACAATACTCATGATATTTATTTCCCTCTCTAAAACTTATATTGATGATACCATATATTTATGGGGTATATGTTACCTATACCTACAATTTTTATGTGTGTCACTAAAAACACCTATATGTATATGACAATTTTCTTGTTTATGATAATATAATAGTTATATGTAGTATTAAGGGCATATTTCAGCTACCTCCCACAAGGTCTCTCACTATTACACTTTGTCACTTTGTCCCTTTTAGTTTGCAAATTACGGTTTCCTCCCCTAACTCTAACCGAGCGTTTGCTTTGTTAACTACATAAAAGTTTTACAATTTGTATCGTAAACTACTCATATCAAAATACCATTTTGTCCCCATCCTATTTCCATTTTTATTTTTCTCATATCAAAGCAATAGCTTGAGCATTTGTGGGTTAGGGCTTGCAGAGAGAGCAAGGGGGAGGGAGAGACTAACGGCTGGGGGGAAGACTTGCAGAGCTCATGACAGTGCTAGGGTGGACAATGCAATGGCAGAGTTCGACTTGGCGGCGCCGACGGTAGGATGCCATGGAAGCTCAATTCTAGCGGCGGTTCGCGGTGATGATTAGATGGTATACGATTGTTCTACGTGAGCAATATAAAGGCGGTGTGAGGGATTATTCGACAAGGAGAATAATGAAGATGTAGGCACGGTGCACAAATGATAGAGAGGGCGATAGTGATGTGACAGGCAGAGCGGTGGCTGTGTGAGGTGAGCTCCTTTAGCGATGGTGGCTCGTTTGTTGTCACGGCGAGGTGCGACAACAAGGAAGTGCAATCAAAGACCCTTTTTCCCTACCTGGCCTCCACCTGCATGAGGAGAAGTAGATCAGCCATTGAAGGGAGACAAAGGGAAGGAGCCAGGGTGAAGGTGTAACAATTGAAGCGTCTTTTGGTTTTCCGGCCAATTGGCGACCATCTCCAGAGCATTGCCTGACCGTTCATTCTTACTCTCTTCGTCGTCTTTGCTCGACTCGAGACAAGGGGGCTTGTGGTTCAGATCACAGTCATCATCCTAATAAGACCAAATTCCTGGATACTAGTGACCCAAGAACCACAATCCATAACCCGACCTACGACCTAACCCCTAATAATGCAGCCCATGTCTCAACAACCTGACCTATGGCCCACCCTTGTACCATGCATGTGTTAACTTCGCACCCCTCTCTCACTCTCTCTCTCCCTCTAATTCATTTTCTCCAAATCCCCTAAACCCTGCTATTATAACGGCCATCTTGCAATTACGCTAGCCACAACGATGGTTCCTTCATTATGAGGATTTGATTATATAGATCGGGAATATAATGTAAAGGGAGGGAGGTACATTCATTCCTTGCCTAGCCACCAGCCTACCTTACCTCATGGAGACAGGAATACCAATGGTGATTATTTTCAACATGTAGGTTTCCAATGGTGTTTGGTTTCCAATTTTGTTTTAGCAATAGAGAATGTTGTTATGTTGACAATTTAGACACAAATGGTGCTTTTATTCTTGACGACATTGGATATTTGCAAAGAAATTGGGGATTTGCTTCATTAAAGAGTTTGAAGGGAGGATAAAAAATATATTATATTTCACATATTAGGTTTATAGAGTTATTAGTACATGTTAGAATTGAGAGGAGTTAGGCGTAATTAAAGGAAGCAAACTATATAATAGTAAAAGATCTTAAGAAAATAGCTGTAATTTATTATTTATCCTAGTATTATATTAATCTATATTAAACAATAGAATAGCAAAATATATATATATATATATATATATATATATATATAAAATATAATATAATTCTTTATCCTCTTTTATTCCAGAATATCTCCTTACTCGATAGATGAAAAACTAATTTCTTGAGATAAAATGTTTTTTCTATACATATGAATCATGGGATCGAAGGGTCTTTTTTTTACATATGATTTTTGAGTGGTGTATTTACATCAACATGGTGTTTGGAAAAAATTTCCCACAATATAGTATTTTCAGTATAGAATCCGCCAAAGGCGGGTTCAATAAAAAAAATATTTGTGTACTGAATCCGCATCGAATTCAGTGTAAAAAATATTTTTTTATTGAATCCGCCAATAACAGATTCAATAAAATAATATTAAAATAAAATTATGTCATCAAAGTCAGACTCAGAATCCATCAAAATAATAATTTTTTATTGAATTCGCCAATGACTGATTCTAAAACACTATATACAAGTAAATTTACCTATTTTATCATATTAATATAAATCATTTATATAAACACCATATATAAATTATTTTTTATGTGATCGAATCCTGACCTTATATGTGCTTAAAGGATCCAAACCCTTTTGACTTGAACCACTATCTCGTTCATAATTTCTTATCCTCTTTAATTCTCCTTTTTCCGCTTTTGAGTTGTATGACTTTATTATGTGCATGCGATAAGGACGTCAGGTTGGGAAAGCTACAGATATGCATGGACCGAACCCTAGGGACTAAGGTCATAGTCTCATAGGTCATAGTCCCATAGCAATATTGATGGAAGGCACATGGTAGGGTCCAATCCAATCTAAGTTTCAATGCCTGCCTTAAGTATGTAAGATCAAATTACCCATATGCTTCACAAAAACACACAACCCATTATTTGTCCAGTTGTGGTAGGGTACTCAACCATGCTAAGCTGACCATGCATGATGCATGCAGCACAATTACTTCTCTCTTCCCCCCACCAAAGTTTTAGCTTTGCCATCTAGCTATTCGTGTTCATCCCCACTTGCATAATCTTAGATGTGAATGCACGTTTATGTCAGAAACAGATTACATTTTTGTTTAACTTACAATATGACTATGAGTTTGGGTTTTGGAGGGGATAAACAAATCCTCCTATCCTTTCCTTTCCAAAACTCAATTTATTCTCTAATTAATTAATTGTTTCAGGGTTAATGCAATAAAATCACTTAATTAATTAATTTACAAATAGAAATGTTTGAAAGCCTTGAGATACATAAAATATATGTTTGAAAATCTATCCTCAATAATAATATTCTTTTTAACAAAGTCAGGAAAAGTTATATACATATTGAGGATTTGTCCCCAAAAATTTATGTGGAGGAAACACTTCCTTTACTTTTATTTGCTCCTGATTCATTCTTTTGTGGAGATTTTATTTTTACCTTGATGGTATATTTTATAGATGTTATTGTGAGATTAAACTCTTGAATGTTCTTGTAATTCAAAACAATATTTTTTAAAAATTTTCTTTTTTCAGAATTTAAACGTTAACTCATTTTCTTTAAGAATGTAAATTACTGTGTTATTACTGTCACATGACTTTGCAGATGGGAGAATTTAAATAGTAACTACCTATTTGCTGATTGGAAAAAACAAAAAAGAACAAGAGATAATAAAAAAAAAAAAAAAGGGACGGGTAACATCTGAAACGAATATCATTTTGGTACTAGGAGACGAGGATGAAATATAAAGACGCCGGAGAATCATAGGCTCATGGCATTTTACAAATTAATGATTGACTGCTGCTAGGTGCTAGCACATATTCAATTATTTTATGGAAAACAAATTACTTAACGGCCCTATGTTTTGGGGGGAGATTATAAAGGAGTATAGGACGGCCATAATATGACAACACGTAAAAATAATAGGGTATCACATAATTAATTAACTAAACTTTCGAGTTGAATAACTAGAATTTTAAATAAAAAAAGGTTATACATATAGGATGTCTTTATATTAAAATATGGCGTTTAAAGGTTCCTAATTTTTCATCATCCACATGCCTTTTGTTTCCATTACTTGTCTTTATTATTGGATAATTAAATAAACGGCAAAAACCGAGCCATGATATATTACGCGGTGGTTGTTTTAAAATACAATTTTTTTAAGAGAAAGAACAACTCTGATAGGAAATATCGAAACAAATCAACACAATGCAAATGTTTGCATATACCCAAAATAATAATAATAATAAAAAATAGCCGTAAATGAGTTATAGACACGGTTCAAGTAAGATTAATAGTGTAGCAAATTATATCGCAAATGGTACGTTTCACTAACATATATATCACAATTTGTTGTGATTCGAGGCTGGCTACTTTTTTTTTTTTATTATCAAAATCATGGTATCCATTACAGGTAGTAATGACTAATTCCCTCATCATGATTGACCACGAAATGCGTTTTATTCACATGTGTGAGAATCGAACCCTCAACTATATAGTTAAGAAATAATGTGAGCTACTATCATACTACACTTTGTCATGGTTCGAGGCTAGCTATTCATTCCCCTTTGTTGAGTATTATTTAAATTTTTATAAATATTAACATAATTTTAATCAAAAATTATATTTCACACGTAATCTCTAAAGAACAATAAAATTAATTTATAAATTTAATTTTAATACATAGTCGATGGAATTATTTATGTTATAAAATACTTTTGATTTTTAATTTCAATTCATCAACAAAGTAAAAAAGATATGGCTGACTCTTTCACTGCCTATTTGAATGGTCATATTAAAAGAAAATTTTGAAAAATTGACATTTGTGTATCAAAAATTAAATTCAAATATCTTATTTAACTAATTTAGTTGTTTTAATAATTACATAAACACATTAAGTATGAAGTGCATACAACCATAAAAAAGAAAATATTAATGAGTCGGATTTTTTTTCAAATGTCTATCAAATTGACGTGACATGTTTGTATATCTTCGAATAAATTAAATAAGTAAATCATATTATTTTATTTCATTTAACAATTGTCCTTTATAAAAAGTTGACAATTTTCAGAAAATTAAAATTAGCATTACTCATGTAAAAATTTGTTCACAATGAAATTACATTAGAGTTAATTCTTAAATTATTTAACCTTTTACATAATCAAATATATACTATCTCATCATACTAATTTCCGCTTTGGATGATGTACCGCCGGTTAGTTTATTGAGAGGATATGTAGCAATATTGAACAACAACAAAAGATAAAACAAATTGAACAACTGTGTATGGATCAATGGATGGCAAGTGTCAAAGCATCAAGGCGGAAGCATTAGGAACATTGGATATTAAAGCGAAGGAAGAAAAGGAATATAGGTAGCAATTGGCAAGACAAAATTGACTTAATAAGGTTGCTAAAGGTTTCAGAGATCAAATCAAAAAGGAAGGCTAAGGCACACGAGAGAGAGAGAGAGAGAGAGAGCAGAGAGCTTGTGAAGCTAAGAGAGCTTTGTGTATTGGTTAACATTTGTGTTTTCATGAGTGCTTTGCACTTGTCTTATATACATTGAGAGTTGCAGCTTGTGCTTACATGATACAAGTCTAGCTAACATGATCTAATCATAACAGAACTAATAGCTAAACAGATTGCAAAACTGATTAACTGAAAGTTTGTTGAGCTAACTAAATTGATTTTATCTTTCTGTTATCATCCCTCCTCAAGGTCAGGGGTGAGGGAAATGAAACCTTGAGCTTGTCCCTAAACTTGTGAAACTGTGAAACAAAAATTGCTTTTGTGAAGACACCAACAATTTGATCAAGTGAAGGGATATGGGAGACATATATTTTCTTCTGAACAACCATGTCTCTAACAAAATATAGGTCTAGTTCAAAGTGTTTTGTTCTGCTATGAAGTATTGGGTTTGCTGCGAGTAAAACTGTACTCATGTTGTCACAAAAAATTGAGGGAGCAGTGGTGCATTCGATGTGTAGCTCAGAGAGTAAGGACTGAACCCAAATGAGGTCATCCATAACAGTAGCCATTGATCTAAATTCCGCTTCAGTGCTTGACCTGGACATGACCTGTTTCTTTTTGCTAGACCAGGAAATTAGATTTGGGCCAAAGAACACACAGTAGCCTGTTGTGCTTTTCCTGTCATTCACATCTGAGCCCCAGTCAGCATCACAGAAGGCTATCAGTCTAGGATCAGCACACTTGTGGAATTTGAGGCCATGATTTATTGTACCACTGAGATATCTTAATATTCTCTTCATTGCTTTCCAATGTTCCTCATGAGGATTTTGCATGAACTAGCTGACTTTGTTTACTGCAAAAGCTATATCAAGTCTAGTTATGGCTGCATACTGTAGGCCTCCCACTAGAGATCTGTATAGAGATGGATCTGTGAATGCAGTTCCTCCATGAGCAGAAAGTTTTTGGCTAGAGATCATTAGTATAGGCATAGGTTTTGCCCCTTTCATGCTAGCTTTGTTTAGAAGATCCTTCATGTATTTTGCTTGGTTTAAGACAATTTCACCAGTTGCTGGACAGGTTGTCTCAATTCCAAGAAAATAGGTCATTTGTCCTAGATCATTAAG
The DNA here is from genome assembly GCA_031216105.1 of Dalbergia cultrata. Taxonomy (NCBI): domain Eukaryota; kingdom Viridiplantae; phylum Streptophyta; class Magnoliopsida; order Fabales; family Fabaceae; genus Dalbergia; species Dalbergia cultrata. Next base: position 17,481,427 of record CM062353.1, on the reverse strand, counting down.
GGCAAAACTACTATTCAGCTGAGAGATAATGGTTGTAATTTCATGAGGATTGTCTCCAGTGATGAGAATATCATCTACATATACAAGAATGTAGGTGGTTGAGGAAGGTATGAATCTAGTGAACAATGGTGCATCAGACTTGGTATTGCTGAATCCAAACTGATTCAATATTGCTGAGTTAAGTTTCTGAAGCCAAGCTCTAGGAGCTTGTTTTAATCCATAGAGCTGAGAGTTTGAGTTGGAATACCCTTGAGGTTGTTGCATGTAAACAGTTTCAGAAAGATCACCATTACGAAAGGCATTATTGAAGTCAAATTGCCTTATTTTCCAACCTTTAGAGAGAGCTATAGAGAGGATAAGCCTAACTGTACATGGTTTGACTACAGGGCTGAACACTTCTTCATAGTCCAAGCCTTCTTTCTGATGAAATCCTTTAGCCACAAGCCTTGTCTTGTACTTTTGCACATTACCATCAGGATTTCTTTTTACTCGAAAGACCCATTTACATCCTATTGGCTTAATTCCTGCTAGTTGGTCAGTGATTTCCCAGGTCTGATTTTTCATGAGTGCTGTGTATTCTTCATCCATGGCCTTTTTCCAGTGAGGACACTGCAGGGCTTGTGAAACTGATGCAGGTTCTGAATTTTGTGAGATCAGCTGGTTAAAGCAGTGCTGCCATATAGGTTTTGGGTTTGAAAATCCCATTTTTAGATCTGGTACACATGGCATGAGTGTCTGTGGTAGCACGTTTTTGTTGAGTTGTTGACTAATCATTGGCTGCTGTAGTTTCTGGTGCTGAGTTGGCAGAACCTGCATTTTTAGAGCTAGCAGAGATAGATGGGTCTAAAGCAAATGCATTGTTAGTGTTGGACAAAGATGTACAAGAAGCAGATAAGGCATTCTGTGATTGTGTTGGGATATTAGGTGGCTTAGGAATTAAGGGTGTATATGAATATGGTTGTGATGGTGGATTTTGCTTGAGTAGGAATGATTTATATGGGAAACAACTTTCATCAAATAACACATGCCTGGAAATATACATTCTTCCTAAGGAAGACAAGCATTTGTAACCTTTTGATTGTGCAGCATAGCCTAAAAATAGATAGGGTTGGGACTTAAGATCGAATTTGTGTTTGTTGTAGGGTCTAACGTATGGGTAACATAAGCAGCCAAAGGTTTTTAGGAAGGTATAATCTGGTGGTTCGTTAAGTAGAAGCTCAAAGGGTGATTTGTTGTTTGTATTTGGGGATGGGAGCTTGTTGAGGAGGTAAGTAGCTGCAAGGAAAGCATGGTCCCAGTAGGTTAAAGGTAGTGATGCAGTGGTGAGGAGGGTAAGGCCTATTTCGATTATATGCTTGTGCTTTCTTTCTGCACATCCATTCTGTTGTGGGGTATGGGGATAGGTTAATCTATGAGTAATGCCACAGAATAAGAGAAAACTGGTAAAGGCATGTGAAGTATATTCTCCGCCATTATCAGTTTGTAAGCTTTTGATCTTGAACCCTGTTTGCAACTCAATCATAGTTTTATGCTGTTTGAAGGTTTGCAGCACCTGTGATTTATTTGTTAACAGATAAATGCATGTATATCTGGTATGTGCATTAATGAAGCAAACATAATATCTATGACCACTTGATGAGTAATGGGGTGAAGGTCCCCAAACATCAGAGAATACAAGTTGTAAAAGAGAAGTGTAAGAGGTTTTTGAGTTAGAGAAAGGTAGTTTATGCATTTTACTTAAACAACAAGATTCACCCAAAGATGGATTTTTATTTGATGATGTAACAATATTACATTGTTGCAGCACTTTATTTACAATGGAATCTGAAGGATGGCCTAATCTTCTATGCCAAAGTACAAAGGGAGATACATTGTTTGTACAGGAAGTGAGTAAAGCTTCTGGTATTACAGGTTTGGTTGACAGCTTATTATTAGAGAGAAGTGCTTTAGCTAGTCTAATGCTGTCAAAGGAGTAGAGTCCTTTGCTACATGTTCCTTGAAGTAGTGTCTTCTTTGAAACCTAACATTTTACAGCACAATGATAAGGGTAAAAATTCAAAATAGACATTATTATCTCTAGCAAATTTTGATACACTAATAAGATTTTTGGTTAATTTTGGAACATGTAGTAATTGTTTCAGATTAAAGAGTTTATTGGTGGTAGGGGATTGAAGAATAGAATGCCCTATGTGCTTAATGTGCAAACCTTGACCATTACCAACAAGCACCTGTTCTTGACCATCATATTCTGAGTTGGTGAGGAGATTGGCATGATCAAATGTGAGATGTTGATATCATTATGTTAATATATATTTTGATGTTACTTAATGATATATTTACAAAGGTGTTAACTATTACAATTCACAAAAATATAAGAGCAGTATCAAACGTGTGATATTACTTAATTATAACAATCTACCATATATATATATATATATATATATTGTGAATACAAAAGTTTATTTACAACGTCATTTAATGATATAATGTCGTTGTTAAAAATGTTTGAACATTAAAAGATCCCCCTAAAACAATATAATAATTTGAGATTAGTTTTGATATATTATTAATATAAAGTATCATATATTATGATATGTATACGACTTTGAAAGTAATTATACAAAATTTATACACTCTATATGATGATACATGATTGAGAAAATTTATAAATTTTTTTGTATCAACAATGTATAAATAAATAAATACTTACAATAAAATTAGTTAGTTATATAAAAAATTTACATAAAGAATATCAAACAGGAAGAAACCCTCACATTGCCCTCAAGTCACTATTATTGATGGGTTTAAATACTATATATGAGATTCTAAATTTAAAGCTCACTAAGAGTAATATAATTTCAAAAAAATAAAACATTGAGGGGCCTTTGCTTTTCTTCCCAACGGCGACGATGCTCAATTTAATGCCTGTTGTGTAAACGACTAATGTCACTTTTGTTTTGTTGGGGTAGTTGTTTGGTAGTTTTTTTTTCTAAACACCTAACTTATTTAGTTTCTCAAGAATATTATGTCAATAATTTTGTCCCTCAAAAAAATAAATCTCACCCATGCTCCCTCAAGAATTGAAACGTAGGACAAGTTAGTCCTTCTATTAAGTCATCAATAATAAAATAATACAAGTGATATGGTCTCAACATTTATGTGTTATATATAAATTGAGCTATTGACATCCAAACAATCTTGTTTAAGGAGGATTCAAAAAATCACTTCCCATATTTAAGAAATCACTTACCTTCCATCATGACGTTCTAGGTTTTGAGGGATTGAGTTCAGTGTATACTATTTTCTTTTTCATCGAAAGATATATTCATTAAAAAAAAAAGCCATAACCAACAACAAAGAGGAAGATAATAAAACTGCATCAGCTTCAGACAAGGTTAGGCATGACACTCTGCATGTCCTTTTTTTCTGTTTATTCTTTTCTTTTGTGGTCAGGCTTGTAAGGCCCCACAGGCCCATACACCCACCAACTGATGGAAGAGGAAAAAAAAAAACCCTCTTTGAGTCTTCCCATTCTGTTGTCATCGACTCATCTCGGTCATCCCAGCAAGCTCCTTCTCCTTCAGTCCCTTTCATCTTAGCACCAACGAATGGTGCTAATCGTATATGGCCATGCCACACTAGTTCCATGCTCCTTAGGTGTTTGTTAAAGTGCTTCAATTGAATTTTTAAATGCTTCCTGCTTCTTGTTCTCTTTCCTTAAGTTGATATGTGTGGGTTGGTTGACGCTATAAGGCTAAGGGCCTGTCTGCTGTTGTAATATTGATTAATATGCCTTTTACATTTTTCCCCAACAAGTATATAAACACAGAGATTGCTGTTGTTATTTCAATCTTGCAAAGGAACATGAAAGTATGCATTCTGAACAATGATAAATGCAATAATCCTGAAGTTTTAGTGATAAAAGAAACTACTACAATGTGAAAAGTAGGGTGTGGTGTGGTGGGGTAGGGGGAGGATGGGGACATGGGGCACTATACAAGTAAACGAGATAGGGATGGGTGATGATAGATCCCCTGGATCCGCCGCATTGCGATCCCTAGTTGTTGTCCCAGAAATTCAGAATTAACATTATATTTGTTGTTGTTGTACAAATTAATCTGGTTTAGGGATTGTATAGGTTTGGTGTGAAAGATGAAGCAGGTGGTAGGAATGGTGGTTTCCAATAAGATGCAGAAGTCAGCTGTGGTGGCAGTGGACAAGCTATTCCACCACAAATTGCACAACTGGTACGTCAAGCAGACCTCCAAATTCATGGCACACAATGAGTTAGCAACATAATCTTACCCATCTAATTCGCTATCTTTTTAATATTTTATTATCAGTATCGCATTCAGTTCTTTTGAGTATTGTTCTTGTTGCCTGTGGTTTTAATGCTTTAACTGTTGCCGTGGTTCATAGTAGGACATTTTGACGCCATTTGGTCAATGTAGCTGACCCCCACTTAGAGGGATAAGGCTTGATTGTTGTTGTTGTTATTGTATTATTCTTGTCACTTAATCGGTTATAATGTTATACTTCTGGTTTTGCAAGAAAACTTGATAAGCAATCTTTTTTGCTATTGTCATTTCGGGTTGGACTGGATCCTTCTAGGTAGAGCTGGGTATATGGACCGTGGTCCGCGGACCAACCCGTTTAACTCGCAATCCGCATGAAAATGGACCAGAAAATTTTTAACCCGCCAACCCGTGACTTTTTGATCCGGTCCGCTTAGCCACAAGCAAACGGGCTCACATGGGTCATGGACCAACCCGCCTAACCCGTATACTGTAGACATAGAGACTAAGCTCCAGCTTTTGATAGTTAGTAATTGTTAATTTATATTCTTTAGTAGTTTAAATATTTTTTATACTTGAAGAAGTTATGCATATTTAATTGGTTTATAATTAATTTGTATGTTATTGCTTTGAAAAAATTAACACTTGAATTTTAATATTTGCAGTATTCAGTAATTAGTACTGTTATTTGTTTAAAATTTAAATTGTATATTGTAAAGAAGAATGTGTATATATATTTTGTGATGTAAATTATTAAATATATTGCATAAATATAAATATATAATATAGGATATTAAAAAAGGTAAAAAAATAAGAAAAAGCCTAGTCATGGACGGTCCATGACTTATGGCTTAAGCGGACCGGGCCTGGACTAGGCAAAACGCAGTCCATTTATTAAACGGACCGGTCCGGTCCGGCCCGTTTAAAATTGGTCCGTCGCGGACCGGGCTAAACCGACCGGACCGGTCCGCATACCCAGTATTGCTTCTAGGCCTTTGAGCAAGCGTAAACATTGGGTTGTTGCTGAAATTCTCAAGAAAGCACGCATATATACTCCTCCCATCATGCTGGTGCCTAAGAATGTTCCCTTCAGCTCTGAAGTGCCTGCTTCCTTAATTGGCTCAAGGCATTAGAAGTATCTTGGTTGTTAAATCTACATAGGTTTTAGCTGTTGTTATGGAAATGAAATTGGAAATAAAGTGTAGTCTACCGAGCTGATATTTTGAAACCTTATTCAAGTCCCTCTTTCAATGACAGATTTGTTCAAAAGAGGTCTTATGTAGCAGGTGGTTTACTGTTGTCTAATGCATTTATTTGACATGGTGTATGATACTGTACATTTCTAGTTACTTGAAAATATAAGTTTGCATTCTTTTGCAGCTTGAATTGCTTGTGCTGGTTTGTTACTACTAGTAAGATATCCAGGAGTATAATGGAAACATGAACTTTTTGCTGCTGTTATAAGCTATCATCTTTTGGAAAAATTGAACCCTCCCTTATTCTCCATTCTAACATACTTTCTAAATTTTTCTGGCAGGAGAATTTTCGTTGTGGTTTGTTCTAAGGTTGATTAGCATGTTTCTTGATGGGTTAAAACAAGTCTGCTGCAATTTCACACGAAGTCTTATTAGATATCAAGGTTGCTGGAGTGATCTTTGTTGCCATATGCGCAAATGGATTATTATGCATCATGATCAACAGGGCATTTGATCTCATGATTATGTTACATATTTTGTCACCAGATTCCCTTAGCGTTAACATCTTTGCATACATTCTTTTGTACTCTTCTCCAAAGGAAAATAAAAGAAGAAAAGCTTGGAATTTTACGCTGGCCTGGGAAATTAATGTAGAAGGAATTCATCATAGTAACTTTTAACAGACATTTTGTCTTCTACTCCCACTCAGAAAATCCCCTCAAGAAAAATTGAGGACTCTATGAGGGTGAGGGACTCAGATTGATAACATTCTCACACCAATAAATTAATGCAATTTGTTGATCTATAGGTGAATTCTCTCTCACATTCTCACTATTTCTTGTCACCGAAGTTTCATTGTTTAAAAATTGGAAGTAATAACCTGATCACAACATAGAAACTGGTACATCAAAACTCGATGAAAACAAAAACTAATCCTAATATTATAAATAATGAAAGCAATACAACTGTAGATGATATCACAGAACATACAGACGATTTCTTGTCACACCAGTACACCACATATATAGATATGCTAATAAGTAACAACTTGAAAGCTCGTTACATCTCTAAACTAAGCTGTGAAACAACTTTTGAAACTATTTTCGGTCAATCCATACAGGTAAAGTGGTAAACAAAAGATGACAAACACAAGGCGTAAGCACGAACTAAAACATCATAGTCCCAAAAGTTGAATGCAGCACCATCTATTTTACAGAACACTAGGGTATTTAAGCCTACACTATGGTAGACATTAGTACGCTGGACATTAGTCCAAGGATCCTATTTCAAAATGAATAGAATAGACGGGCCAAATTATTATGAAGGCCCATTTTGCAACGACGAAGTGAGAGTGGGATGCTGGCCGCCAATTCAAACATGAGATCTTTTCATTTTTCTTTTATCCAACCAAAAAAATTTTGTTTCTTTTCTTTTTTAGTTTTTGTAATCTTTTTTACCCTATCTTCTCGCCACATTTTTTCTGCTTCGTCTTCGAACTCATGTCCTCATGGAACTCTCATTGAGTCACTGAAATGTTGAACTCCACCAACAAATCCCTCTTTCTGAAAAATCACTATCATTTTTTTGTCCCATTTGTATTGAAAATCCCAGTTCTCATTGTCATAATTCCAACATTCAAACCTTCGATTTTGCGCTGACCCCTCTCGTAAAAAAAAAAAAATGCAAAATTCCCGTTTGATGCGAGATTGATTTCTTCAATCTCTGATTCTTGGTGGGGTTTATCGCAAAAACCCTAGCATTCAATCCAATCATCGACAGATATGGAGGCAGTGGCCTCAAACCCGAGGACAAGCGCCCACAAGCACCCTCCGAAACAAATCACCACCCAACAACCCAACAAAAACCCTAACAAACAACAACAACAACAATCCACAACCACCCAACAAGCCATTCCCAAACCCCAACGGCCTAACCAATTCCCATCACACCTCGACACGCCGAACGTGTCGCCCACTGCGAGAGCACTGTGCGACCTCCTCACCCGAACCCCACCCAACGACATCGAAACCGCACTAACCGCCTCCGGGATCCGCCCTTCCCAGGATCAGGTCCGCGAGGTACTCAGGCTGTCCTATAGTCTGCCCTCGTCGGCTATCAAGTTCTTCCGGTGGGCCGGGCGCATTGACAAGCATTCGGCCCACGCCTGGAACTTGATGGTTGACCTGCTGGGCAAGAATGGGCTCTTCGAGCCCATGTGGGACGCTGTCAGGTCCATGAAGCAGGAAAACCTGCTCGCATTGCCTACATTCGTCTCGGTTTTCGAGAGTTATTGCACTGCTGGCAGGTTCAGTGAGGCAATCTTGAGCTTCGATGTGATGGATAGGTATGAAATTCTATGAGAAATTATTAGGTGCTTGTAGAACGCACTAAGTAGAATTGCGCTTTAACCACTAATAAAGTAACATTTCAGCTTTTAAGTGAAGAAATTATTAGGTGCTTATAGAGCGCCAAGTAGGAAGAGTGATACTTTTCAGCTTTATGTAGTAGGAGGATCCACTACTAAGTATCACTTGAAGCTAAAATGTCACTTTATGAGTGGTCAAAACATGAACACGATCTAACTTGGTGCTTCGCGAGCATCTAATGATTTCTCAAAATTCTACATTGTAATGTATCGATTGACTTTCATAAACTTGGTTGTGAGTTTGAATAATGTTGATTTGAACTCTTGTGTAGAGGATTAAAACCTATATAGCAGGTGTAACTGCCTAACTAACTTCTCCAACTGATACTAACGGCTAACTATAATAATAATAGGTATGGAATTCAACGTGATGTTGTCGCGGTGAATTCTCTCCTCAGTGCAATTTGCCGTGAGGAGAATCAAACTAATGTTGCCTTGGAGTTTTTCGAGAAGATCAAGGCAAAGATCGCGCCTGATGGGGATACATTTGCGATTTTGCTCGAAGGTTGGGAGAAGGAAGGAAATGCTGCGAAGGCAAAGAGCACGTTTGGTGAGATGGTGGTTCGCATTGGGTGGGATAGGAAGAACATGGCCGCTTATGACGCTTTCTTGATGACGTTGGTTCATGCATTGCAGATTGATGAGGCTGTGAAGTTCTTGAAAGTGATGAAGGACCATAACTGCTTCCCAGGTTTGAAATTCTTTACCAATGCTCTTGATATTCTTATCAAGCGAAATGATGCGATTAATGCTGTCCCCATGTGGGATGTGATGGTGGCGAGTGGGTTAGTGGTGCCTAACTTGGTAATGTACAATGCTGTGATTGGGTTGATGTGTAACAACAATGAGATCGACCATGCGTTCCAACTGCTTGATGAGATGGTCTTCCAGGGCGTTTTTCCTGAGTCTTTGACTTACAACATGATTTTCGAGTGCTTGGTGAAGAACAAGAAGGTTCGCGAGACAGAGAGGTTCTTCAACGAGATGGTCAAGAACGAGTGGCCGCCATCAAGTTCTAATTGTGCTGCAGCCATCACAATGTTGTTTGATTGTGATGACCCTGAAGCGGCAAACTTGATTTGGAGTTACATGGCCGAGAATCATGTCAAGCCACTCAATGATTGCGCTAACGCGATGCTCCTTGGTCTTTGTAAATTAGGTAGACTGTCAGAGGTGAAAAGGACTGCCGAAGACATGCTGGATATGAGCATCAATATATACGAGTCTACGATGATGAAGTTGAAGGATGCTTTCTATCGAGAGGGTAGGAGTGCAAGAGACAGATATGACAGTCTTTCCAGGAGGTGGAAAGCTCATGTCAAATTCTAATATGGAGAATATTTGTTTTTCACTGGGTTGAAATTTTTAAATATATAGACCTCACTGACAGAAGATCAGCAGGTTTGCTTGCTCTTGACTGTCTTGCCTTATCCTTTAAAATAGTGTTCTGAGTTTATCTTTTTGGTCCATGATAGAAGCCTTTCCTTTTGAAAGTCTTTTGCCACAGTAGTTGTTTTTCCTGACTACTTCCTTTTCTTCTCTTCTCTTCTCTTCATATTACGTGTTTATATGAAAGTGGTTATTTTTGTTTCTTCTATCGTCTGTTTTATATTATAGACTATAGACATTATATTTGTACATAGATTTTGTACATTAGAAATAAAAGGAGAAGGGGTTGCAGCAAACATAGTAAATTTGATAAACTTGTTCAATACACAGATGGCTCATACTATTAACTACTATTGAAGTTATAAAGCCTTCACAAAAAGAACGTCATCGTGAGACATGTATGCTTACATCTACCATGATTAAAACATCTGCGGCAAAAGCAAAGAATCTATAAACATACTCAGTTTTATTATCTGAGATATCTACATTGGCAAGAAAGAAAGAGAAAAAGAAATATATTGAAAGTTGAACTGAGTATAGAAGAGTAAGTAATTTAGAACTTGTCCAAAATGGAAGAAATAATCATTTTGATTTGGAGGTGCACCGGTGGGGAATGTAACTTCCATTCAAGGGGTGGAACTTGAGGTCACAGTCCAGGTGGCAAGAGTACTTAAGAGATCCTAGAGGCCCCACCCTCCACTGTGTCCTAGCATTTCCCTTGAAATCAAAAGCAATCTCATTCTTTTTCCATGAATCATCCACCTCCATTTGGTCAGGGGTCAATGGTATAGAGGATGATTGAACAACATAGTCAAGATCCTTTGAACTGTTCTTGGGAACCTCAAATGGGTCTGCAACAAGCACTGCTATGCTTTGGCCTTGATAACTAAGGTTGAAGCTTATATCAGAAAAAGTTGCATGAGCCTTGGCATTACCATTCTGTGCCCTCACAACAATTGTGAGCTGGGTTTGGAGCAAACCAGCATAGTCATTCCTGAGAAGGTCTAAATGAGCATTGGTGACGCTGATCACAGGTATCCTTGGATGGATCATGGTGTTGTCAAATTGCGACCATGGCCCCATGGCGTGGCGGATTATACAGAAACCGCCATGACAACCTTCATGGCGTGGCAGCCTATGGCGGCCGCAATTGCTATGGCGTCATGGCGGTCCATGGCGGGAAAGGCAGAAATGCGGGTCTTATTTTTTTCTGTTTTTTTAATGTTGGGTCGGGGACATTTTTGGGATTTTGTGATATTAAAGGCAACCCAAATCCCTAATGACCGCATGGGGCCCCCTGCACCTTTCATTTTCTCATCTCCTTCACTTTTCCACCTTCTCCACCCACCATTTGCAGCTCCAGAGTCTGCCAATAGCTGATTCCGGTGAAGCCACTTCTGGCGACAGACACCAACCAGTGGCGGCGGCAGGTTTCTCCTCTGTTTCAACTTCTTGTCTTCTGTTATCTCTTCTGTTTCTTCTATTTTGCGTCTTCTTACATTCTTCTGTTTCCTCCTTTTTCCTTTACCTTTTCTTCAATTTCTTCTTCTGTTTCTTGTTCTTCTTTTTTTTCTTTTTTTCACTTTTGTTTCTTGGCTGAACCATTCCCCCCGCCCCCCCTGTTCTGGACTTCTGGTTTTAATTTCCTTTGTGAGCTACAATGGCAAATGAGGGTCAATTTTCACAAAGCCCAAGGGCTTCCACTAGAACAGACCCAGGTTTTAGTATTATTATTTCTTATATTTAGAACATATTTTTGTGTATATATGAATATTTGTTGTTAGTGTTATTAGTTTTTTTTGACAAAAAAACTGTCATTAGATATTTTTTATATATAATTACATGTTTTTAATTTTATTGTTCTTGATATATGTTGTTAGTCTCACTCTTATTAGTATTATTATCTGTCATTATAAAATTAATAAATATTAATTAAGTATTATTATATATATAAATATATTTTCAGTCCGCCATGACATCCGCCATATCCACAACGCCATCCGGCATATTTCCATGGCGGATTTTTGGCTCTCTACCATGAACCGCCATCTGCCATTGATAACTATGATGGATCACCAAGTAAGCAATGAACACTACAATGCCAGCAAAAACCACTGCTACGGCTATAATTGCACAGATAACAGGTATTAGCCAGATTAAGGGGTGTGTGCAGCTGTGTCGGCCAGCTACTAGTTTTCTCTTGAACATTTGAGGCATGGGGATGGTAATGGTGATGATGATCCTGCTGGCAAAGGTCCTGCATGAAGGTTGAAGGACTAAGACATGTTTAGTGCTTTACTGTCAATTTTTATTTATGTTGTGGGAAGGAGAGACGAGTTTGGCCAATGAGGCAACTAAAAAAAATTGGGTTCTTTAACACTATTTGGTGTCCAGGTTTTGGTATCTTGCTTTCCTAGCTTTAAAGCATTTGATATTATATATATATATATATATATATGTATTTCTTATGTTGTAAACACTACTCATCAACTGGAATCTCGGATACAAATTTGAATATGAAAAATAAAATACCGAACTTGTTGCGCTAGATAGTAGATGCCAAGTCCTGCCTTTCACACTGTGCAAAAAGCAAATTCTGTTCTGATGTCTTAAGTAGGTACACGCTTGCATGGGTAAAGCACATACTTAACTTCTACGAATTCCTTCTTCAAGAGAACTGCAACAATCTATTGCCCTTGTACGAATCTTTTTCATTTACACATTTTGAACTCATTCTATTTTATGTACATAACTCGAAGTTGAAACTTTATTTAAGAAAACCAAGTAACAAACAATTTGAATAAACCAAGTGTGGGTTAAAAGAAGCCATTTTAGAAGTAAATCTATCTCATTTTAGGAATAAAACATCCATAAAGTAAATTTATCTCTTTAAATGAGAAAATAAAAATATATGCCCTCGTAGATTAATAAAATACATCATAGCTATAATTGCTAAACAATTTAAAATTAAATACATTATTTTGTTGAGATTAGTTTTCATGAACTAACATTACAAAAAAAATTATACTATCATCAAATAGAAAGAGTAATGTTATGTGAACAATAAATATACACAACAAATACCAAGCAACACACCTTATTTCTATTTGAGTTTCATCACAATTAATAATGATAAAGTGTATGATGTATATTTTACGTGCAATTTTATTGTTCATATAACATTACTCAAATAGAAATAATGAAAAGTGTCATGCTATGATGGCTTTACCTAGATTTATTTCATGTATGTAAATCACTCTTCTTTGTTTCTTACTTTAAAAGGATTCTTCTTTCCTATTTTAGGTGAGTGTACCTAAAGTTTCGAGGAGATATTTAACATTTATAGTGCAAGTCTTTGGGTAAAGATACGTAACAATTTCAACAGATGCCATACAAATTTTATATTGTTTCCATATAAAAGTAGGAACTGCTTGCTCGGACATTGCAACTGTTTAACTTCTTTGAAAAAAAGAATTAGTATATGAAATAAACAAAATGATTAGATATACTGCAATCCACCTCGGAATAGCATATGTACATAACTCCACTAACCATGAATCGGGTGAATTTCGTATTTTTTTAAATATCTTTTATAAGTGTGCAAGAAAATTTAAGTCACTAGAAAGTTAATGTCCTCACAAACTACAAATAAGCGTGTTCCCATTTATATTTGCACAATGCTAAAAGTTGAGGGCAAGACAAGCCTCACCAAGAAGCCTTAAGAAGGTCCCAGAAGCAAGAAACAGCTTTAGGGGTTGTTTGGCAAGCAATTTTAAATACTGTTTTTGGTTTTAAAAAACGAAAGATCAGAAAAACCTATTTGGGATGTTGTTTTCTCTATGTTGGTTTTAAAAACTAAAAAACACATAATGAGTTCTTAAAACAAGAAAACAAAAATGGTTGTTGGATGTTTTCAAAAACAGTTTTATTGATCTTCATTTCTTTATCCACACAACTCCTCCCACCTCCTCCTCCTTCAGCGCAACTCCAACAACCACCTTTGTGCTCCCCCGTTCACCGGCAAACCTCCGCCTCCCTCGATGAGTCTTCGTGCTCCTCTTCCCCCGACAAGCTCTGCGACATCGCCGTGACCAAGCCCGGCAACCTCTGCCTCTGCGTTTCTGCTTTAACTGCGGATCTGCCTGGCAAGCTCTATGATCCAACCCGATGATCTTCGCCTCCCCCTCCTCGTTTCTGCTTCAGCCACAGAGCTGCCTGGCAAGCTCCGCTATAGCCTGGCGACCTCCACCTCCGCTTCCGTTTTTCTTCTTCAACCGCAAGTTTGCCCCTCACACTGCCGTGGATCTGCCCCTCTAGCCGCCGCGAGCAACCCCTATTCCTGTTCTTTGTTGTGTTGCAATGGTTTTAGGAAAATGAGGTGGATTTGCTCTTAAAAATGAGCATCCAAACAGATGTTGTTTTTATGTTTTACTACTAAAATACTATTTCCAAACTTGATTTTTAAAATAGTTTTAAAAAACAAAAACAAAAAAATGTTCCAAAAAACACCTTAATCTCAAAAGTTCTCGTAGTTAGACGTCAAGCCCTTAATTAATTCACATCACTTGTGTATAACATTGAACTTTATAAAAACCTAGCAACTTCTTGTAGACTCAATTGGCAGCAATTTAGGAATGCTAAGTATTGATACAAAATTCAACAACAGCATTTTAAGACGTAGGGTTATTAATTGTCATATTTACAACTCAAACACAAGGCATAATGTTATCTAACCAATCTTCGAAAAACTTTGATATCCATCTGAGTAATGGAAAGTGCTTTACTTACATTTGGATATTTGGTCCATGGAAAATGGTTGTTGCACAAGTGAAGTGATGTTCATATACAGTCTAGACCATTAAAAAAAGGCAAATGCTAGGATACAATTGATAATCATTACCTATGCTGCAACTGCTTTGGTGAAAGCATATAGGCACGCCACGTTTCATAAGAACAAGTGCTTTTATATGTCAAGAGGGATCAATACCTAACAATTAATTTTACATAAAAATTTTAATGATTACTGCTATTAAAAATTTTAAATAAAAATATTTATATATAGAAGAAATAAATATTTTAGAATTAAAATTGGAGGAAAAAACACACAGATATTCATCTTATCTATTATTTATTACTATATTTAAGCATCTAGTTAAATGAAAAAAAAATATAAAAATCAACCAAATAAAGTTTTTTTAGAGGGGGCCAAATCCAAAAAGGAAAATAATATACAAAGAAATTAAAAATGTTAGAGGGCCATTGCCCCCATTGCATTATATGAGGCTCCACCTCTGGAAATGTGTACAAATAACCTATATATCTCATCTTTAATCAATTGATTAATTAGCTAAGATTATTTGTGTAATTGTCATAATCCTTAACTACACGAACTAAGATATTTCAAAGCTAAACGACTTAAAAGTTTACCAATCGTAATTTGTCTACTGTAATGATTATGCCACCAATAACCAAAAAAAAAAAAAACACGCATACACACACACACACACAACTTAATTGTATGATCAAGGTTTCCTGTTAACTTGTCTCCTTATTTGTTCTCATGTACCAATATTTCTTTTTCAAAACAATCAACATAAATTGTTTTGTTGGACTACTTCTCTTTTACTGGTCCCTATAATGTTTCATACTTAATTTCCTTCTTGAGAAATTTCGATTTGTATTGTTTAATATTTTGTTATGAAATATAACATTACTTGCTTTAAATTTTTATCCGAATCAATCTGTCATCATACATAAAATTATTCAGTAACTCATATTATGTCACTATCTTTTTATTTGTTTTCATGTGTACTTGTTTTTTTTTTTGTTGTTTTTCGGTTGTGTTCTCTTTATGGTTGTTCAATTGGTGTGTGAACCTCATGCATTTCATTTGTCTCTACAACTTTAATGGCAATGCCAAAAGGGTTGTGGGGACTGATAACAGAAAGATAAAATCAGTTTAGTTAGCTCAACAAACTTTCAGTTAATCGGTTTTGCAATCTGTTTACCTGTTAGTTCTGTTATGATTAGATCAGGTTAGTTAAACTTGTATCATGTAAGCACAAGCTGCAAGTCTCAATGTATATAAGACAAGTGCAAAGCACTCATGAAAACACAAGTGTTAATCAATTCACAAAGCTCTCTTAGCTTCACAAGCTCTCTGCTCTCTCTCTCTCTTTCTTGAGATGATCTTCAAGATCATAGCCAGAAATTGTTGCCAATGCTTGTTGTTCCCAAAGGAGAAAGCAGTCTTCATCAAGCTTGAATGAGGCTGGATTTGAGAACGCATGTGCTTTGATTGTTGCAGCGGATGTCTCCATATTTGCCATGCCCAAGGATCTTGAGCTCTGATACCATAAAGGGATTAGAGATCAGATAAAAAAGGAAGGCTAAGGCACATGAAAGAGAGAGAAAGAGCAAAGAGCTTGTGAAGTTAAGAGAGCTTTGTGTATTGATTAACACTTGTGTTTTCATGAGTGTTTTGCACTTGTCTTATATACATTGAGAGTTGCAGCTTGTGCTTACATGATACAAGTCTAACTAACCTGATCAAATCATAATAGAACTAACAGCTAAATAGATTTCAAAACCGATTAACTGAAAGTTTGTTGAGCTGACTAAACTGATTTTATCTTTCTGTTATCAGTTGCATCATGCATGCTAAGAATCCAATAATCATGATCTAGATTGAAGGGATGTCATCGTCTACAGCCAATGGTATGTTTCTCCCATCTCCAACATGCCATTTTGAATAGAAGGTGAGATTTAGAAGAAGCCGTTTATAAAAGTCATTGAGAAAACAAAATTTTCACATTATAATGCTTTGACATTTTAGAATTATATATAATATATTTTAAATCGACTTCCTTTTTTTTCTTATCTTAATTCGATTTAAATCAACTTTTCAACTTAAGGGGCCTATCTCAAAAATCGATTTGCATAGACTTTCAGTGCACAAAAAATGATCATTGTTTTGTAACAATTTCCAAGGGAATTCAACTTGAATTGACTTCTATATGTTTTGAAATTTACATAGTAATTGATTTAAATCAATTTTTATTAAAGTAAAAACTAAAATCCTAAATTGGTCCTTCAGATTTGCATTAGAGGATAAATTAGTCTGTCAAATTTTAAAAATCCTAAATTGGTCCCTCACATTTAAAAAATGTAGACAAATTGATTGGTCCCCTGTATAGTTCTGTACAGTTAAAAAAGAGATAAATTAGTGTATCCATATGCTATATGGAATTATATGGATAATCAATTTGGGGTTTTTAAAATTTGAGAGACTAATTTATCCTTCAATACAAATCTAACTGACTAATTTGAGTATTTAGTCTAAAATAAATTTTGGAACATTCATGTAAAAAATTGGAAAATAAGACATCTATGTAGTTAATGTTTTGTTTTTATTTTAATTGCACACAAATGCTATAAGCTAGATTAGCGAAAAGGTTCAATATGGGAATAAGATTATCCTCCAACCATTATTATTTTGATAATTTCATATTCGATTTTCTCATTTAATTTTTGTTATAAATTATTTCATGATATTTAGCATATATTCACTAATTAAATATCAACAAGTATATATATAACATACAAGTTAATTATAGAAATCTTAGATATATTTTTGGGTCTATATAAAGAGAGCGTATCACATGAGAGGAGTGGTTCATTGTGAGAGTGAGAGGAGTGAATCTTGACCGTTAGATCTTTTATAAACAGTAAAGACTGAAACATAAAGTTATACATATTTTTTAAATCAATATGTAAGTATTAATTATATTAATAAAATTTCAATCTTAATTATCCATGTATGATTATAAAATGCAAATTTGCTCTTCTCATTCTCCTAATAACCATTGATCTCATGTGATATGATTGTGTGTGTGTGTGTATATATATAAAGTTAAGGTAAA
Source organism: Dalbergia cultrata (assembly GCA_031216105.1). NCBI lineage: Eukaryota > Viridiplantae > Streptophyta > Magnoliopsida > Fabales > Fabaceae > Dalbergia > Dalbergia cultrata. Next base: position 17,464,200 of record CM062353.1, on the reverse strand, counting down.
TTCTAGGGCTGTATGATTGTTGTGTTGTATCTTCTGATATATGGTGTTATTTTTTTTTTCCGGTACATCTGACGTATGGTATTTGTTCAACAACGATCAACATATGGAGATAAAATATTAGAAGAATATATATTCTTATATTTTTCAAAAGCAAAAGGACATTAAATCTAAAATTAAAAAACACAGAAAGTATCTCAGTGGTTACAATTTATTGGTCATTATTCAATAGAAGTATGTTAGCAATAAAATTATAAAAAATGGCTATCTTTCATATTTTTATTCATAATACGTATAATAAAGATAGAATATTAATTATATCATGATGTCGGGTATGTGTCGGACACAAAGACAACCTATTATTGCTAGTGTTATTATTTTTGTGTCCAAAGACGAATTGTTCATACTTGACAACTGTGCTTTCTTAGAGTGCATCTAAATATTACAATTATTACTTTTAATGCTTCTACTTTTTTTTAGTACAATATTTTCCTTTAATCCTCTTTTTACTTTAACTTATTAGATTCATGATATATTTTTGGGCAGATAAGTTTTATTAGATATATAAAATTAATATGTGGAAGGGCTTACATTTAATTTAAAAGTTATTAAACAATATTTCAATTTTAATCAAATGAATTTGCACGATTATGCTGTTCATGCATTGGGTTTTTCACTTTTTCTTATAAATGTAGTATTGTTATAATACATAAGAAGTCCTCCACATTTTGGACAACTCTGGTACAAGGCACGTTAGAAGTTTTATTTCTTAATTAAGAGCTTCATTTTAATGTAATGGTGATGTAAAAGACTTAATTTTATGTAATTATTTAAACAATATTTTTATTTGTATAATTTTTTAAATAATAAATATGAGAGTCAATCATATTTACTGATGTAATATTATATGATTAAATAATAGTATAAAAATATTAATAAAAAATAATAATATAAATTTTTTTACATCATCAATACATCAAAATTAAATCTTTAAACTAATTTATAACTTAATTAATGCTAACTTAAGTATGTCTTTGGATAGAGGATAAAAATACAAAGAAAGTTTCATAGAAAAGTTTTTTTTATTTTTGTTTTTTGTGATAAAACATACCTTAAAGAAAGGGAAAGAAAAATGAATTATTTTATCTTTTAGTTCTTATAATTTTATAATAAGTTATCAATGTAAAATAAATTTCTACAAAATTTTTTTAAAATTTTATATTTTCTCAAATTAAAATTTGAAAATTATACTCTTCATTTTTTAAATATATTCATTTCTCATTTCACTTTTTTTAATTTTTCATTATTTTAAATTATCTTATACATTATTTTTCAATTATAACCTATCAAATAAAGGAATTTTTTATATTATAATTTTTTTGTTGTTATACTTATATAGGAGGGATTTGCTGAAACTAGTGTAAGATTTGATACATTTACACTTTCAATAAGTTTTAATAGAATATGGTTTTTACCAATCTAACCATTGAATTATAACCACATATCATATTGATTGTTCGTGCCGAATTTCAAACGAATCGGACACCAATAAAGTTATGATCAAATAGTTCTTATTTACATATATTTACAATGTATTTATACTGTTGATTTATATATATATAAAAAAAATGTATCAAACAATTTTGGATTAATCTAAAATTTTATAGGGATGATCTATAATATATAAATATTCAATCCAACAATGGGTTTTAAATAAAAAATCTTGAATAAAAAGTTATCAAATGTGTAAAATATGCAGCAAGTCTTATACAAATATAAATGAATTATTTCTCATATATAATATATAAATTCTTAAAAATAAATTATTATATAATTATATTCACATAATTCACACATGTGCAATGCATAGGCACATACTAGTTTTTTATGGTTTGTAGAAAATTAAATGAGGTGCCGTTTTTGTTTTAAAACTTTCCCTTTTTTTGGTCAATTTATTTTTAAACTTTGTCTTTTAAGATTAAGATCTAATTCGGCAGAAAGTTCGTCAAAGTTTTTCTTTTGCCTTTTCTTTGGAAAAAAAAAAAAAAAATTCAAGGGAGGGCAGGATTGGGGGGAAGTAAGGAAGGCCTGCGCGGTGCAGCGTCAAAGAGGCGGCGAACTTTGCCATCATGCCTCACGAGGAAGCCTATTTTGCCATTTTTATTTTTTGGTGAGAGTAAAAAGGTTTTGCTTTAATAAATATTTGAAACCCTATAGAGTTTAGTCCTCAAACCATTGAAACCCATGTCTGATGGAAAAACATAATATGGTCCAAGCAGATATGCCCAAAGGACCCAACAAGAAAATGCCCCCCAAGATTATAGTAAATCACATATTGTCACAACTTTTGCTCTTATCCATTTGGTTTTGGCTACTAATTATCTTTCAATGTGATATGTTTACCCTTCTCCACAAGTGCATCATATAATTTAGCATAGTGGCAAATACTTCTTCTCTTTTAAAATATCTGTCAATTTTAACTAAATATAAATATTAAAAAAATAATAAATAATATTAGTAATAAAATATAATATAATGAATGGACTAATGTATCCTTATGTATTAATTAATATAATACAATGTTTATGGCTAATATTAGATGAAATGTTTTGAAAATGTGAAATTAATTAAAAATATTATTGGAAGAACATAATCAATACTTTATTGAAGTATAAAATTGACAGATTTTTGCAAATATGAATCTCTGAAAATAGACAGATATTATAAAAGGGAGGAAGTATATCATTTTGTGTGGATTTAATTTAATATATTATTATTATAAAGTATTCTTATTATATTATCAAAAGCATCTGAATCTTAAAATAATGATCTAAAAAATGTAGGTATATGATACCATATGATTGATTGATATAATATTTTTTTTTGTTTTGATAGTGTATCAAAATTAATCTCATTTTATCTTGTGTTTATAAGAAAGATCATATCTCTTATGTTTAATTCAAATTCAATTTTATTTTAAATATTTAGTAAAATTATTTCACACTATCAATATATGTTGAACTCACATGTTATGATGTGATTGAATCTATAATGAGATTTTGTTATAAATTAAGGAGGTTGAATTGCATAACAATTTGCCAAATCGTTCATAAATAGATGTCGTACTGTTTCCCATTTTTTATTTTGTCGAATTCCGTAGTGTTCCTGATGTACTATATTATTATTATTATTATTATTATTATGTTTGGCATATATATATATATTTGTTTGGTTGTTGGCTCCGGCTTTGCCCCGTTTTAATCTATCACTTTCACAACCAAAAAAAATAAATTCCTAAGAGTCCTGACTATGCCCTCCTGCCCTTTCTTTTTATTTTTTATTTTTGGGGCATAATTAGATTGCTTTGGTACATTGGGCTACTGTAGTTATCTACTTATCGTGTCCACAAATTCGTCCTTTTAAGAAAAGCAAAACTCCTAACCGAAAAGTGTATTCTTGTGGACGGCCCAAAGAAGTCTCAAATTGGTCCATTTTTTCTGACCCAAGTGATATGTTTACCCTTCTCCACAAGTGCATCATATAATTTAGCATAGTGGCAAATACTTCTTCTCTTTTAAAATATCTGTCAATTTTAACTAAATATAAATATTAAAAAAATAATAAATAATATTAGTAATAAAATATAATATAATGAATGGACTAATGTATCCTTATGTATTAATTAATATAATACAATGTTTATGGCTAATATTAGATGAAATGTTTTGAAAATGTGAAATTAATTAAAAATATTATTGGAAGAACATAATCAATACTTTATTGAAGTATAAAATTGACAGATTTTTGCAAATATGAATCTCTGAAAATAGACAGATATTATAAAAGGGAGGAAGTATATCATTTTGTGTGGATTTAATTTAATATATTATTATTATAAAGTATTCTTATTATATTATCAAAAGCATCTGAATCTTAAAATAATGATCTAAAAAATGTAGGTATATGATACCATATGATTGATTGATATAATATTTTTTTTTGTTTTGATAGTGTATCAAAATTAATCTCATTTTATCTTGTGTTTATAAGAAAGATCATATCTCTTATGTTTAATTCAAATTCAATTTTATTTTAAATATTTAGTAAAATTATTTCACACTATCAATATATGTTGAACTCACATGTTATGATGTGATTGAATCTATAATGAGATTTTGTTATAAATTAAGGAGGTTGAATTGCATAACAATTTGCCAAATCGTTCATAAATAGATGTCGTACTGTTTCCCATTTTTTATTTTGTCGAATTCCGTAGTGTTCCTGATGTACTATATTATTATTATTATTATTATTATTATGTTTGGCATATATATATATATTTGTTTGGTTGTTGGCTCCGGCTTTGCCCCGTTTTAATCTATCACTTTCACAACCAAAAAAAATAAATTCCTAAGAGTCCTGACTATGCCCTCCTGCCCTTTCTTTTTATTTTTTATTTTTGGGGCATAATTAGATTGCTTTGGTACATTGGGCTACTGTAGTTATCTACTTATCGTGTCCACAAATTCGTCCTTTTAAGAAAAGCAAAACTCCTAACCGAAAAGTGTATTCTTGTGGACGGCCCAAAGAAGTCTCAAATTGGTCCATTTTTTCTGACCCAAAAAAAAAGTCTCAAAAGCCGGTGATATCAAAATTTTATAGATGGATAGAGAGAAAAACAACAGGGAAACTGATTATGGTAATATGAAATTATGTAAATGCGGCACAAGATATTATGGCATACATCACAAGAGCGAGGATTAAAATAATTCTACGAAGCACCGTTACCCTAGTATGAAATAAGAGCTTTGGATCCAGAACCAAGTTGAGAAACTTTTGCAGCTTGGTTCTTAATATTGAAGTACACACCCACATCAATTGCCTCTACCTATTGCCCCAGGTACACGTCAGTGTAGCAAAATTCAGAAACAGAGGGATCTAAATTCTAGATCAAAGCAACTGAGGTCGTACACATTGAGAACACAAGGAAATTTTAGGCTTGTAATAAGAAACAATTCTGTAAATTGAAACAAAGGAGGAGAAACAAACTATGCAACACATCACAAAAATTTATAACATTTACTAAGAATACCTATAGCTATGCAAATTCAGCTATTAATAATGTATAGTCTCTCCGATTATCATATATAGTTTTGATAAATTTATGAATGGCAAGTAGTTGTGACCTGACAGACTTTGATGCTTAAACCCCAACTCAAGCAAGCATCAGAGCATCAAGGGACATGCTAGCTGCTAAAGATGGATTAACCCGATCGAGATCCCGTGGTCAAATTCTAACCATAGTCAATGGTCAGCACTCATCACATAGTTTCTATTTTTATTTCAGTTTTAATTTTATTTTTTGCCCTTTTGGGTAAATTAGAAATATTTATATCGTAGGTATTGGCTGGCAGTGTGGCAGGTCTGTGAGGTCACATGTAAACGCACCTTATCTCATGTGCTTTTGCTTTTGTTTCTTAAACCAATCTTGTCTCCTTCCTTGCCCTCCCAAACACCAACCCCACGCGCCTTAACACTTCACTTATTCTTCACTTCGCAGTCCACACAATTCTTGGAGGCCGTGTATTACACGCGCGACTGGGTTGAATGGTTATTTCGGGTTCGTTCATTAGTCCCGAAAATAAAAAATCCGAAAAATTAAAGTGAATAAAATAATATCTCAACCTCTGCTGAATTGACGACATTGCCCTGTGGCTTTATTTCCCGTTTTGCCCTCTTCCTTTGCTGTCACTGGTGTAGCATGTTCACTATGAAATGACCTTTATAGCCCTTGCGTCGCAGTACTCACCATATTTTCTATGTCAATGGTTACTTAGATAATTACATATCATTTTGTTAGCTCGGCTGGTAACAAGATTATGAACTAATTTTGTGAATTGAAGGTGAGTTATATGGCGTGACTTTATTTAAAATTAGTCATTAGCTTTATAAAAAATTAAAATATTTCTCACTATTATACTACACTCATTGGTTTAACTTCTGAAAATATATATACAAACTAATTTATTACCATGTGACGCATAGATGATTAATAGTAAAAATATATATTAGATATTAAATTTATTTATCTACTTTTAAAAAATTATAATTTAGATATATTCATGCAATTAAAAAATAATTCTAATTCTTTACATAAGTTTATTTATTTCTATAAAACAAGTGCAAAATAAATAATTAGAAAAAGATAGAATATAACAGTAAATAAATATTTTGTCCAATATCATTTATTCAGCACAAATATAATGACCATAACTAATAATAAGTTTTATGATAGTAATAAATTGTAATATCATAATATCATGCCTCAATATTCAAATATTAGTTAAACAATTAATCATACATGTACCATTATTATACATATAAGATGATAATAACATATTAATCAAATCAGAGTTACATATATTTGAGAAACAATTGTGCTTTAATATGTTCAAGACCTACTAATAAGGCGGGGAGATAAAGAGCTTTGATAGATTGATTAATCTTTTGTAAATGAGAATGGTCAATATAAAGAGGCTAAAGTGTTATACATTATAAAAAATAAAGATGCAAGAATTGAGAAGACTTAATCAATGGAATACTAATTAATTAACCAATTGTAATCAAAGTCAATTGAAATCAATTAACGATAAATTACAAATCCAATTGAATTACTAACAAAAAATTATTGATGATTCACAACCATTATTATTAATACAAATATTATGTTTTTTTTTCCAATCAGTATCCCAATTTATGTCACTTATTGTATTAAATATTTATTTGATGGTTGAGCAATAAGAAAATACTACTGAAGGATTGTAATCTTTTGGTGCTGATTTATGCTAATTGAAAATGTTATGTTTTTTATGAAATCAATCTTGATTTATATTTGATATTAATCATGATTTAATTCAACATAAAATTCAAAAATTTGTAAATTTTTAAATAAATAAAAAATATTGTATTCCCTAAAAAAATGAATTAGATGAAAATTATGAATTTTGATTGGTAACAAAATATAATTAACTGTACATGCTACAATTATTATGATTGATACATCCTAAAAACAAACAACTCAAACCAAAATATCTATTTTAATTTTTCCAAATCCTATATCAAATATTATATTGTCTTTAAAACAAATATCTAATTTGAAAGAAAATAAATATATATGATTTAACCAAAAATTAGGAATCAATATTGAAAATAAAATACCTATAATCAACCTAGTTATATTATTATTACTAATTATTTAATCACAATCTCAAAATGAAAAATTTATAAACGTTAAAATCTAGAAAAAAAAATTATAATCTCTAAAAAGATAACTTCTCATATTATCTAAAAAATGATTTGATGACATATTATGTACTCTGAATAAAAACAAATAAACAAAAACAATTGATTTAATTTTTGTAAATCCCATATTTAATATTATTATTTAAAAAAATATTATTTTAATATATGTAACAGTCCAGACACCCAGCGATGCAGATATTATCCGCTTTGGGGCTTGGCACCCCCTCCAAGCCCCAAAGCGAACAATATTTACATTGTCGGTGTTTAGGCTATTATAATGTATCTAATTTAAACAAAAAAAAATGCCTTCATTGATGATAAAATTGGAATATAGTATAATTAATCAATTATATTTATTATTATTAATAATTTAATCTCAATTTGGAATAAAAAATTTAAAATCTAAAAAAAATATTATATTCTATAAAATAATTAATAAAAAATTATGAATCATGATTGGTAATAAAATATAATTAATTATAATTATTATAATTGATACACTGTCTAGATAAATAATGCAAAAAAAAATCTGAATTAAACTTTTCCCAATTATATATAAAATATTATTTTGTAAAATATATATATGTGTGTGTGTGTGTGTGTGTGTGACTAAACCAAAAATCTAGTTTGATTTTCAAATTAAAAAATTTTAAAAATGATAAAATATTATTGTGTAAAAAAAATATTACCATTTCATGTGTGTAATAAATCCCATGAAACAAGAGCTTGTAATATAGATAACGTACAATAGTCAATCTCATAAATAAAAATTGAACAATAAAAATTAGGCTTAACTCATCAATTAAAGAATAAAAATAACTTTCTAAATAACAAAATAAACAAAAAAAAACAATTTCTTTCTACTGCACCAAAAAAGATAAACTAAAATCTTGAAAGAAAAAAATTAATAAAAAGCTTCAAAATCAAAGCAGTAGCAACAAAGAAGAATAAGATCATATCTATTAGAATTTGAAAAGTTCTTATGTTATCAATAATCATGATAAAAGTGTGAGTTTCCCCTTTCTCAAGTGAATTCAGGCAGAAATGGGAAGAAAGAAGATGAAAGGTATGACATAGAATAATTGAAAGAAGTAATGAGTATTGTATTGGAATAAAAACTACTAATCATATCATATATTCTACAATTCACCTACATATATAGCTTGCCTCCTGAGAGTTTTGATGGGTAGAAATATAATTATTTAATTGATAATTATAATTATTTGATTGAAATTTTACATTTAATGGGCAAGATTATAAGATCCCTTTTTGATTGACAATTATTACTAAATCATGGGCTTGATATCATTGCCATAATACGAAGGGAAATAGGTGGAAATACAAATGCTCTCGTTGAATCATTTCATTTTGTAAAGCCTGATTTTACGTGATTATTGGTGCTGAGAGGATCAAGTTTAAGGAGGTAAATGAGTTTTATATCATTATTCAATCACATCTATAATTTTGCATGACTTTTTAAGTAATGAAAGTGAAAAGTAGCCATATTTATTTATATATTATTGCATGATCGAATGATTATGTAAAACTTTTTTATACTGACAGTGTATTCTAATTAAATCTTAATTCTAATTTATAGGTAATGTAAAAATGTTTTATATCATTATCTACTTATCTAATCAAATTAAATATATTCTTTTACATGATTTTTGAAGTAACTAGTGGTGGTGAAAACTACTCATATTTATTTATATGACATTATATAATTGGATGTCATTGTTAATATATTGAAATTAGAGTTTAATTTATATGTTTAAAAAAGTTTTATATTATTATTCAATCAAATATCTCATTTGTACAATTTTTTAATTAGTCAATGTGAAACTTAATTATTTTTACTAATGTGATAATATGATTAGATGACAATGTAAAAATTAAACTCTTAAAATTAAATCAATTTTTTGGAAACGGCAAGAAGATCTTGATATTACAATTTTCAGTATATTAAATTAAATCTTAATTGTAAGTATAAAATAAGAAATAGTTAAATAACCATATATTATTTTATATATTTAATTAAATCACAAACAAGCTTAATCTCACAGAACAGGTCATGCATAAAACAAGCTTTTTTCCCAAAAAAAAAATAAAAATTGGTGACCGGTATTATTTAAATATATATTTGCTTGTGGGTCATAAGTTACTTATTGCTTTTGACCGCCCACTCTAGGTCCAATATGATTTGAAATATTGTTTTATTTTTAACAATACAATAATGAGACCATGATTTAATAAGAAGAAAATCACAAATTACATATCATAAGTGATTTTAATTTGACAATAAAATCATCTAAAACTAATTCTTGCAAAAGAAACAAAATGATGATAAACTCATACTTTTGTTTTAAAAAGATTCGTAACAAATTTTCAAAATAATTCAATATATATCAAGATCATACTATAAATGAGGAAATATTATTTACACAGACAAATTTTATATAAAATCTTTAAAGACGCCTAGGTAACTAATGCTTGACACCTTTAAGTAACAATATTAATTATAAAAGGATTATTTTTAAAGCTAGCATTTTTTAAGAGCTCAATTGTAATATAATAAATATAGTCAAACAGTTATGTAAAAAAAATAAATGGAACGATAAATTGAAATTAGATCCTATAAATATTTTTATTAATGGAAATTCCGTTTAAATTCTTTCCGAAGTGCTGCAAGAATTTAATGCCCAATAGTTTTTTTATTTATATTTTCCTATTTTCGGTTTGTTTCATAGTTTTGTAGAGGGAATAGTAAAAATTAAAAAAAAAATTTAATTTTAATTTCCTGTTCTTAATATTTTATTAACAAGATCTTGAAAAATAAAAAATGAACTATAAGTAAAAAAGCAAAGTTGAAAAATACCCTTAGTATTTCAGTGATCCGGACCACATTCAAAGGTCAACCACTTTGTGCACCTGAATAACAAAGGTCATATGGCAAATGGGCGATGGCATCCTTCAAACACTTCATGTGGTTTCATCATACATCGAAGAGTGGATTAATTGTATTTTGGTTGCTAGCATAGCTGGAGCATAAATGCTTATCGGCCAAATTTCTGGTTTTGCTGAAAGAAGATACATCTTGATTTGCCTCCCTCTTTTTTTTTTTTTTTTTTGGTTCTCACTCTTAATCAATTCTACATAAAAGGAAAATGGATAGTTCATATAAGATAACCAATGTCTATAACAACATCAGAGTAAATATTTAAATAAATTATTTAAAGAAACATATAACTATTTGGTTTAAAAAAATTCTATCATTATTTTAGTTTTTCTGATTAATAGAAAAAATCATTAATTATATTTAAGAACTAAAATGATATTCAAATTGTATTAAAAAAATAAATTAACATCTATTATTAACATTAGGCAATTAAATCAGTGTTCACTTCAGACATTAAAAAGTAAATTAATGTTCACAATCTTTCAACCAATGGTTTATACTTTTAAAAGATTAACTTAAATATTTACAGCAAACTATTTTAGGAGATGATGATCAGATGATGAGTCTGGTGACTCTTCGGTACATGAGGTTTTGGCTTCAGTTCAATTGAATAAGACTGGGTTCAATTATTTGAGATAGAGTATATAAAATGAAAAACAAATAATTTACCGATATATAATATTTCTGCCATACAAGGAAGAAAGAAGAATATTCACATGTTACTTGAGCTAGTTCTAAAGCCAAGCCAGCTGGCGGTAGATATCCTCACCTTCCGGCGAGATATTAATTCATATAATTGCCATAAATTATAGCAATGAACAGCATTTCAATTTAATTATATGACATGATTCATGTGTTATTGTCAAATCTGCATCTAACAGTAATCATTTTTGTTTTCAAATGACGACAGAGACATCCAACTTCCAAGAACATATAGGCCCATATCATGAGAGAAAAATGAATCCTATACCTTCATATCACAGTTTTCTGCCATCGATATGATTGAACACACGACCTTAAAAATCATTCTTTTAACAACGTAAATGCTTGCTTCACCCCCTGTAACCCATAATGGACATGGTCAGAAAAACATTATTGATAGCTGGATCTGCAACTTGCAAGCCTCGTTAGGTACCACCAAAAAGAAATATTTGAGGGATACATCTAACTGTTTCCGAAAAGCTACGCTGCAACTGTCACCATGTATGTATATATAGCTGATGGTGATGGTTGTTCGAGGGATTTCTCTTTTTTTCTTTGTACACCTTGTACAATGCAAAGACTACTTTACATGTATAGGTATCCAATTCGTTGGAACATTTTCTATTTTTCTTTTTTTCCTAAAAAGAAATATTAATTATACTTAGAGGATATCCAGACTCACACTCTATCCACTAATAAATGTGTAGACCCTATTTGAATGGAGTGCAAACTTTACCCATTTGAGAATGGAATGTGAGTTTGTATAATGTCTCGTACTCTATAATTAAGTATAAATAACACAACTCTTTATTAAATAATTCTCTTTTTAATGATTGTCCCAATCTAAAAGTAGGCAATGACTGATCAATTAACATTATAATTGTTTGCTAATATTGTTTCACAAGTAGGAAAACTAAAAACTGTGGTTGCAATATATGTTCATCATTCTCATATATAGAAGCAATATATATTTTTATGTGGCAATGCTTTTGGTTGATAAATGAGAAACATTAATCATACCCAAAAAATATATTAGATATGAATTTGAGAATTATATATGAAGGTTACATGATTAGTAAATCTAAAATAAGATTAAGCACAATTTTTTTTAGTTACCCGGGATATCCAACGCCAACAACAGTGATTAATTCCTTCGAGATGAGAGCTCCTATTAGGGGTGAATCTCTGGCGATGGGACCCCCTAATCATCAGATTCTCTCCATATACACTGCTAGAAATCAAACCCCTAACTAGATACTTAAAGAATCCAACTGACTACCAACTGTGCTAAGACTAGTGGTTGATAAGCACAATTTTTAGGTCAAATGTTCTTAATCAATACAATCTCTCCTTACCATTATATTTTTGGTTGTTATGTTTTTTTTATTATTTTTTTCATTTTTCACAAAAGAGGGGGCTGGTCACTAAAAAAGCAACATCTGAGCTATAACAATAACAGTACCAAACAAAATAAATAAATAACTATCACAATAATAAGTATAACCAAAGAACATATCAAAAAGTGAAAATTAGTCTACAGCAATGCTCTAGCCTACATTAGTCTTGGCTGAAAGTAATCATTCAATTATTGAAAAGAAAAGAAAAAACAAAACCTTAAAGAAAGCATAACCAAGCTTAGCAAGCTAATCCTCTTATAATAATATGATATACACGACGTTAACATTTCAATTTCAATGTCTAATCATTACACAAATACTCAAGAGACATAAATTAATTTCTTCCAAATACGTTAACAATCTGGTTGGTTATATTCATTGATTGGTTCGATCCACTTAGACACCCTTAGTTGATAATAACATTTAGGATTTGCCTCCTTTTAAGTGAAAGTTGGTAAAGTATAAAAATGAATGATTAATTACTCTTAAATTAATGACTTCTATCATTTGTATATCATGTGTGGATCTCACTAAATGATTCAAGGATGGTTAACCCTTTATTTTTACACTTTACCAACTTTTTCACTTTAGAGGAGTCAAATAATAAAATTTACTATTAATTAAAACTGAAATATCGCTTTTTGATTTATGTTTCAATCCTATAAAATATCACACGGTGAAACATCAGCGCCCAAACAAAACTAGAAAAAATGAAATCACTTTATCGCATATATGTACATTGTCAAGAGCATCAACTCGTTATCTTTTCTTTTAAGAGAAATTTAAATTGATATATTTGTTAAATTTATTTATTTGCATGGAAGTTTGCACCAATCGTTATCGTATTATTCTGTTTGGAGTAATAGAGGTTAGTTTTGTAGGTGGGGAAAATTGGATAGTGATCAACTGTGTTTGGTTACTTATTATAAGAATGAAGTTTGATTCAACGTAGGGGTTTTGCTGACTAATTTCTTAGCTCACACTTATTTTAAAAATAATGGAAACACTATAAAGGATAACGAAAACACACCACAGATGGGATAATGAACAAAACACCACAAATGGAGTAATAAACAAATTAAAACACAAAATATGAAAAGGTAAAAAAATGGTGGGGTTTTCCCCAACGAATAAAGACAACAAATCCGCTTCAATAATACTCACACAAGAGAGGAGAGAAAAAAAAAAAGATATGATTTTTTTTTATTTTTCTAATTTAGGCTACAAGTTCAATGATTAAGGATATGTTTGTTTCAGTTTTTGAAAATATGGTTATATAACTTAAATTTTATATGTAACTAAAAATGTTAAAAATGATTTTTCCTTTGAAATTACTCTTTTTAACTTCTAAAAAAACTTTAAAAGAATTTTATTAAATCTTTAATTTCTTAATTAATGAAAGATGCATATAAATTTGATAAAAAAATAATTTTGATATACTAATAGTGTGATATTATTCAATAATATGCATCTATTTGTAAAATATTCAAAATATTGAATAATTGAATCATATATTTTTATTAATATATAATACTATATGATTTTAATTTTTATGTACTAATATCCAATTAAATTTTATTTATTTAAATAATTTTCAATTTTTGAATGTGAAAATTAACTATCATCAACTATCATAACTAATGTAGTAATATATACTTGAATGATCTAATAAAAATATATATATACTTAAATGATTATATAACAAAATCTTACAATATCAATATATAAAAATTAAATCCATAATATATTATTGAATATATGTACAAAAAAGCTTACGCTCAAAGTTCATGCGAATTAAATTCTTTTGAAAATCAAAATCAACCTTAGAGCGGTAAATATGTGACTTATCCACAAGATTTAACTCTTTTTTCGCCCCAACCAAGCATATGGCAAAAAAATTGCGGCAACTATCATCTGTGAAAGGGCAACTATCATCTTGTCGGTGATTTGCCGACGCTAAGTCCCGAACATTCTTTTACCTACGGCAAATTCAAAAATTAATTCCTCTCCAATTAAAGGACCAATCCGTCATTTAACACAAAGGGCATATCTGTCCGAAACCACACACCACCTAAAAAATGAAAATTTAAATCACCAAAGATCTCCATCGAACGGCTCGCAACGCTTCTCAGCGCAAAGCGAGGGAACAAACGCGCACCGTCGATTTCCGTCACCATCGTCGCCACTGATACACACACTCACTCTCCGCTCAATATATAAACCCCGATAGGTGGCTCCTTCGTTCGAACTATCTCTCTCACTTCCAAACAAACCTCTCTGCACCGCTTTCTCTCTCCTCATCCTTTGTCACCGCCACAGGTATCATCACATAATATCATGGATTGGATCCAAATGTAGTGCTTAACTTAGTAACATCAATCATAGATTCACTTCAATTTCATGCAGTTCCATTTCCACGGTTCCTAATTTGCCTAGAAAATGAAATTCAGAGCTCCGTTTCGTGAAATTTTCCTTTATATAGTTTCCGATTGGTAATATTTATTGTAGATTCACTTCAATTTGGTGCAGTTCCGTTTCTACCGTTTCTAATTCAGTAATCTGTGGAGAAAACGAAGTTTAGGCCTCGATTTCGTGAAATTCCTATGCATATTTGTTCGATTTTATTTAGCTCCGCGATTAGACTAATCGCATTAGAATCATTTGATTATGAGTTGTTTTGAACTGAAAACGAGTTGATTGGAACGTAGTTACTAGTTAATGGTTATTGGTGAAGTTGAAGTTGGTGATTTCTGATCTTTCAGGGAAGAACAACAAAATGAGAGAGATCCTTCACGTTCAGGGAGGGCAGTGCGGGAACCAGATCGGTTCCAAGTTCTGGGAGGTTGTGTGCGACGAGCATGGCATAGATCCGACGGGTAGATACATTGGGAATTCGGATCTGCAATTGGAGCGTGTCAATGTGTACTACAATGAGGCCTCGTGCGGAAGGTTCGTCCCACGCGCCGTCCTCATGGACCTTGAGCCCGGAACCATGGACAGCGTCCGAACCGGACCTTACGGGCAGATCTTCCGCCCTGATAACTTCGTTTTCGGGCAGTCCGGCGCCGGAAACAACTGGGCCAAGGGGCACTACACTGAGGGCGCTGAGCTCATTGACTCTGTTCTTGATGTTGTTAGGAAGGAGGCTGAGAATTGTGATTGCCTTCAAGGTAAAAAACAAAAAAATGATGTCGAATTGGATCAGCGATCGTTGAAGGTTATTGTGGGCTGTTAAGGTTGACGTGTGAGTTTTTTTTTTTTTTTTTTTTTTTACGTTTTTGCAGGGTTTCAGGTGTGCCATTCGCTGGGTGGTGGCACTGGATCGGGTATGGGCACCCTGTTGATTTCTAAGATCAGGGAAGAGTACCCTGACAGGATGATGCTGACTTTCTCTGTGTTCCCCTCCCCGAAAGTGTCGGATACTGTCGTGGAGCCTTACAATGCCACTCTATCTGTTCATCAGTTGGTTGAGAATGCTGATGAGTGCATGGTTCTAGATAATGAGGCCCTCTATGATATCTGCTTCAGGACTCTTAAATTGACCACTCCTAGCTGTAAGTACTGTATGCTTAACTTTTCTTAAATTCTATTCTTAAGTTTCAATTTGTTTATGGTACATATTTTTGTGTTACTTAGATAGTTACGGGTGATTCACAGTGTAAACATAATTGTGTTTTGAATGATGAGAACTACTAGTATTATCTTGATTGTAATTCAGGACCCTTTTTGGGTCATTTATTATTGATCTGAGGGAGGTAGCTTTCATGATGTCTGATGAAATTTTTAATTTTTTTAATTTATTTTGCTATCTGAATTTGCTTTGTTCTGTAGTTGGATGAGTTGGTATTATTGGCTTTTGTTAGTAATTATTGAATATTGAAAATGTGCAAATGTTTGTTGCAGTTGGTGACTTGAACCACTTGATCTCAGCAACCATGAGTGGGGTCACTTGCTGCCTTCGTTTCCCTGGTCAACTCAACTCTGATCTGAGGAAACTGGCTGTAAATCTCATCCCCTTCCCCCGTTTGCACTTCTTCATGGTTGGTTTTGCTCCCCTTACCTCCCGTGGCTCCCAGCAGTACCGTGCATTGACAGTCCCAGAACTCACTCAGCAGATGTGGGATGCCAAAAACATGATGTGTGCTGCTGATCCTAGACATGGCCGCTACCTCACTGCATCTGCAATGTTCAGGGGTAAGATGAGCACCAAAGAAGTGGATGAGCAAATGATAAATGTCCAGAACAAGAACTCTTCCTACTTCGTTGAGTGGATCCCCAATAATGTGAAGTCAAGTGTCTGTGACATTGCACCTAGGGGGCTTTCCATGGCTTCCACTTTCATCGGTAACTCAACCTCCATTCAGGAAATGTTCAGGAGAGTGAGCGAGCAGTTTACCGCCATGTTTAGGAGGAAAGCTTTCTTGCACTGGTACACTGGGGAAGGTATGGACGAAATGGAATTCACAGAAGCAGAGAGCAACATGAATGACCTCGTGTCCGAATACCAGCAGTACCAGGATGCAACTGCTGAGGACGAAGGAGAGTACGAAGATGAGGAAGAGGAACCTGATCATGAGATTTGAAGGGGCTATACAAAGTATTAAGGATGTTGTCTTCCTACTTATTGCATTATTCTATATGATGCATAAGTGTGTTTACTTTTCTATCCTTCATGAAGATTGTAATTAGTATGTTTTGAGGGAAGCTGATTACGAGCCCTGATGTGGAGGAAGGAAATGCCAATTTTCTTGCCCTCATATCGCGGACAAATGAGGTTAATGGTAGTGGGAGTTTGGGTACATGTTTTGAGCTAGTCATGCGGCACCTATCTGTTTGTTCTATATTGGCTTGCTTTTGTTCTTTCTATCTGGCAAATTGGATCATGTTTGTGTAATATTTTGCTATTCTTGTGCATGGCCTTTTTTCTGAATTGGATTCTTGAGATGTGTTTCGATATTTCGAAAAGCCCTGTTTTCTGGGTCATCAACACAGCGCGAATTACTTATTTTTCGGTATTATCATCGTGTGATACAGTGGAGACAACTAACCGAGTCCTTATTCGCTAAGTTTAGAGAATAATTCAGATGAGACAGTCAACCCAAAATTTAAAAATGAAAATCACTTTATATATAGTAAGAGAGTGCAAGATTTGATTCCGATGGCTTCTCTGAGTTATCCACAATTGCTAAGGGTGAGGATACACGCACAACGTCTAGGGACATAATCAAACTTACACCAAGCGTAGATGGGAAAGAAGACAACAAAAAAAAGTGACCACTAACATTAATATATTAAAAAGGGGAAGGAAAAAAAATGATAATGTAAGTTTGTTGTGAAATTTTGTTGTATAACAAATATTTTTCAATTCATAAGATACAACAAATAATTGATACCAAGCCAATATGAGAATACGTATCATTCCATTATCAATCGTTGTTGTCACTTTTACTCTAAAATTTTGCTCGGGCTTTGTTTGGTAAAGGGATGAAATAGAGAAGAAGGAAGTAGAGTGGAAAGAAAAAGAGAGGAAGAAAGTTGAGATAATTTTTATTTTTCATAAGTATGTTTGGATGAAAGGAAAATGAAAGGGAAGGAAATATAAAAAAGATTAATTTATTTTATTTATTTGGATGAAAAAATGAAAAGAAAGAAATAACAATGATATTAAGTGACATTTTTATCCTTATATTATGAAAAAAAATAAAAAGGTTATTTTTTTTATAGAACTATCTAAAAAATTATTGAAAAATTAAAATTAGATACAATTTTATCATAAATTTATTAAAATTGACCTTATACATATTTATATAAAAGCATTCAAGTCAATATCTTTATTTTATATTTAATAATTTTATTAATTAATATCAATTAGAAATATAATTATTTTTTAATATAACAAGGTTTAGAATAATATCAAGCTAATATATAAGAAAATATTAATAAAAATAAATTATTTAAATTTATTTAAGATAAAAATATTAAAGCTACCAATATGTAAATTTATTTAAATCATAAGTATGGGTACTTTTAGAATATGCAAATATCACCACATCTCTCAACACTTTTCCACCGGGGAGGAAAAAGTTTGGGTGGATCCCATATACTTTTTAACATTGTTCAATCTTTCCTCTCAAATTTATTTTACACCAAACGATAGAAGATTACTTCCTTCCCTCCACCTTTCTTCATTTATCAATCGTTCCTCTTTATATCCTTTCAAATAAACAGAGTGTCAGTGTCTGTTTATAATACACTAGTATTGTATGTCAATTTTTGTGAGAAAAACAATCGTGTTGTATTGCAACCCTCTAGTGCATAGCATTGGAATAACTTTTCCATTCATTCATCCATTATTTTAGCTTTTACATAATCATCCGTAATTAAGCGTGAGCTTACTAAATGAATCACAATTACCTTCTGTATTAAGTTATTATTTGTACTTACTGCACTGATTATTTAGAACTCGAGATTTAAAAAGGGCAATTATCCATTGAAGTGAAATTATTTATAAATTTAATTCACATGAATTTTCAATCTGGAAGAGTTTTGCGTCAATGATGTCTGATTACATCATGTATCATCTTCTTTATCGAATAATAAATAACATCTATCACTATTCACTAGATAAAACTTTTTTGCTGTGCTACAATATCACTAATTGAACTTCTTAGTTAGTATCAGATTTAATTTTTATATATATACACACACAGCAAAGCCTGTAAAACCAGACAAGTATTCGATTACATTTTAAAATTTTTCTTTTATATTGTATTTGTGAGTTTGACCTGAAGGGAAAACAAGTAAAGGTAAGGATTTATAATATTTCAAAATTGTAGTTAACAGATTCCTTCTCTTCCGTCCCTTCTCCTCCAAGATTAAACTCACAAAAACACACCTACAAACACGTCTGGAAAGGAATTTCAAGATTTTTTTTAATGTCTAAGTATCTTTATTTTTTTTTCTTAATTACTCAATTTTGTCTTAGTATCTTGAGATCATTCTTTTTACTTTTTGTCACGTATACCCAGGAGAATAAGGATGGGGGCAAGTGATCTCATACCACATTTGGTGGATTTGAATTTGCCTCCTTACTATGCGATTACTCAAAACAAGAAATTTTGTCATTATACTGTAGGCCTCAACCACCTCTCTTTTTGGTTGAACTGAACCACTTTTTTTTTTTTTAATCAAAAATAGATATTTATTAAACAGGACAAAAACCCACAACCAATTATCCAAGGGGAGATAAGACCAATATAAGACCCACAGCTCCTAGTTGGGTACACTATCCATAAGATGATGGCAAATAAACTCTAATACAACATCTCTATCCGCACATTAATCATAAAATTAAGCTTCCTAGCACACTGTTAATATCCTTGACAATTCTAGAAGCTTTTGAATTTTAGGTACAAGCTTGCTTTATATTAACAATCCAATAAACGTATGCACACACTGCTCAGCAAAAACTCTCTGAATTCTTCTAGTGATTAATTTGTTTCTCTTTCTCGAATTAAAACATGTCTTGATCTAAGTTTGTTTTTTCATAGAATCTATAAACACCATAAGCATGAAATAATAGAGGTAGGGTTACCTTTGTAACAAAGGGTGATGAACATGCAAAGACCGACCTAGAAGCAGAGAAATTGGCACAAAAACCAGAAGTCCCAATTATTCATTATTTCCAGAGGCTGCAATCAAAAGATACACACTACTAGAGAGATCAAACACATTCTCTGCAACGAGAAAGTGGGACAAAGAAAAAAAAACCATTGACATGGTTTTTTGAAATCAAAAGGCTGCTGCCTGTTAGTTCCATATTCTAGGCCCAAATGCATTGCCGATAAACCTCTCTGGCTGATAATGTTTTGTTCCTTGCCAAAAAAGGTTGTTCTTTTGTGGGAAGAAATTCTTTGCTAGGTGATTGGACCCAGAAAATTGCAGTCACCTGAACCGAAGGATTGAAAGTTGAAAGGACTTAAGCTTGGGCCTTCGGAAGTTTGAACTCTGCATTGTCAGTTTCTATGGTAAGCGAATTTGGGCCATATACCTTTCATGAATAATCCAAAACGGTTGGCCATCTTGTCAAATTTTGCTCTATGCCTGGGTAATCTATTTGTAGTTCATGTTTCGGGCCTAAAAAAGTGGGGGTATCTGACCAAAAAAAAGTGGTGAGCAATGCTATTTCTTTTTAAAAAATGAATTACAATTTTTTTCCTAAATGAAATAAAATAATAAGAGCTTATATAGGCTGGTAATATAAAACTTTTTCCTTTTTGGCCAGAAAGTTCATCTTCATTAATAGATAAAATAGGTACAACAGAAGCAAGTCTCACGATAGACCTAAAATGTTAAACGACACATGCAAGTTATTTTCTTGGTTAAGCCATCTATGCTAACAACTAGAAAAGCTATAAACAAATTGTTGACCTAACTAACAATGATGCTCTCCAAAGTAATAGCCGAGCATTAATACTTTGTCGGCAATAACACGGAGGAAACCTCTTTTTTTTTTTTTTTTTTCTCTCTCTGTTCCAGATAGAAGTCATTTAGAGATTTATCTTCCATCTTTTCATTACTCCTTTGGAGTTTTCAAATATTGATTGACAACTTGGAACTGGTACATACCATTTGAGCTTCACCATCACAGCAAAACGTAAAACACACGCAGGGACTGACACTAAAAAACAAGGCAACTTGCACAAAACTATAAGACCCATCTTGCTACCATTGACATAGGCTACTGATCTATCATCTATCATGAACGTAGTATTTCGATGTACCCAGTATGAACAAACTATGAGAACCACACGTTCTTCACAATTGAATACTGTTATAATCAAGAGATATATGTTAGGAGAGAGACCAAATAAATCCAATGTAATGAAACGATGGGCAAGAGAAAGAAAAAAAATTGAACAAAATAGAAAAAAAGTAAAATAAAAGGGGGAAGGGGTGACCAAAGCTAGATGAGGAACGAAACTACCAGGTGGCTCTTTTAGGGAGTAGAGCAGTGACACTTGTGGCTTTGAAAATTATATATATTTTTTAAGTCCAATTTTAAAGTACCGATAATGTAAAGCTTATATATATTGTTATCCAATCAAATAATTTTATTTAGATAATTTTTTAAGTTGAATGTAAAACTTAACTATTTTTATTGATGTGATAATATATGATTAAATGATAATATAAAAAAATAATACAAGGTCCTGATATATGTAAACTTTTGCATGAGGATGTTGATGCCTAGTACAAGATGTCAAATATTCTTATTCAAGTGATTATCAAGAATGATTTTTTATCAACATTCATAGACTTTTTCTTTTAATGAGATATGAGTTTGAAG
The DNA here is from genome assembly GCA_031216105.1 of Dalbergia cultrata. NCBI lineage: Eukaryota > Viridiplantae > Streptophyta > Magnoliopsida > Fabales > Fabaceae > Dalbergia > Dalbergia cultrata. The sequence continues at coordinate 17,442,497 of CM062353.1, read as the reverse complement.
GAATTTCATGGATTTAACAAAATAAATAAGTATAAAGTTTCCAATTTTTGGGTGATCAATTTAATCTCAAATGTGACACGTATAATAATTATCATTACATGTAAGAAGAGATTGAGAATTAGGAAATATTTGAAATGATTGAAGATGGGAAATCTATAGCCAAAGGATCACTTGATAACAATATCTTACGTGACAAGATGAGAGAAATTTAAATTATGATTCTAAGAGAGATTACTACTTTTATCCCCCAAATAGGTAGGGTTTGCATCATGGCCCAATGGAACAAAAAGACATCTATTTATGCCTAGGAGCATGGCACTATCGCTATGTGAAATAAATCTAACGAGTCAAATCTCCCGTTATAGCAAGCTCACATACAAAGTTCTATAACAACACTCGTAGTACTTAACAATAATGGTGTCAATAACGATCATGATCACAAATTTTGAGTTTAAACAATAAACTATAATTTTTTTTATATCCGACTAATATAAATCCAACATTAAATGTGATATTGATTCATGTTACTGCATGGAAATTTCCAACATTTGCCATATTCTCATGCGAGCGAGAATCCGTTTATACCAAGTGTAAGTCTTGGTATACTTAAATTATTGAATAACTATTTATAGGTATAAAATTTCACAAATCTAGCCGTTGAATTTGAAGTTTTTACCAAATAGATCAACTATATCATATTTCATAAAATTTTAAAATGATTTGATATTTCATCATGCAACTTTATTTTGACAGATAATATATTTTTAAATATAAGTAAATATCAATAATCTGAATATATGTCTATTATTATTTGATTTTTTTGAAATTTGATATATTTGATCATCAATACAACATCATAATTGAATGGTAGGATCAATTAAATTCAAATCCTATGTAGAATTATTGAATGGTGTAAGTATATAGGACTTACACTTAATATAAATGTATCCTCAATTTTCTCATGCCCTTATAATACTTTTGCTATATCATCAACCAACCACTGCCACCTCCACCATAACTGGTTCATCAAAATCGGGTAATTTCAGCTGCCATCGGCCATGACTATAGCAATTGAGGGTCTTTTTTTTGTATATGGTTTTTGAGTGATGTATTTACATCAATATGGTGTTTTGAAAAAAATTTATACAATATGGTGTTTGCAGTATAGAATCCGCCAAAGACGGATTCAACACTGAATCCGTCAAAGGCGGATTCAATAAAAAAATATTTATGTACTGAATTTGTATCGAATTCAATGTAAAAAATATTATTTTATTGAATCCGCCATTGGCGGATTCAATAAAATAATATTAAAATAAAATCCAGCCACCAAAGTCAGACTCAGAATCCACCAAAATAATATTTTTTATTGAATCCGCCAATGGCGGATTCTAAAATACCATATACAAGTAAATTTGCCGATTTTATCATATTAGTGTAAATTACCTATACAAACACCATATATAAATTATTTTTCCAGCAATTGATAGTGGCAAGAATCATTCTTATCAATATTTAAGTTGGCCTAACTTGAAAATCACCCTTCCTAATAAAAGGGCCAATATCACTATCAATTCATAAAAGGGCCAGTATATTAATCCAAGTAAAATTGGGATAGGAATATAAAACTCTTCTATGAAGGGCATAAGTGGTGGTGGTGTTTTTTCTTTCCTTTAATCTTTTGATACATCAAAATTTAGGCAGTGATATTTGAATTATAATTTCTTATAAATTATTCAATTATCACCGACCCAATTCTAATGGTACTATGGGTGCTGTTTTTACCTTTTGAGGGGTTTATGAGTGTTGTTTAATGAAAAAAATTTGTAAGATTCACATGTTTGATTAAATTTTGAAAAAATACCATACATCCAGAAATTATAGCAGAATCTTATTTACAAAATGATATGACATGATTTTTAGTCTTTAAATCAATAAATGGGTCATATCACTTTATTTCATCTAACAATCACTATAATTTATATCAAATATTTTATAAATATTATATTTTGGATGTATAACATTATATTAACTCTTTTTTTTTTATGTATTTGTAGCAGTCATGTGCTGCCGGAATTCATTCGTGGCCCATCTTAATTGATTAATTTTCCTGCCTAATTGATTATCTGTATTAAAAGTAAGAGATAAATGGAGAAGTTTCGTGTAATCCTATTAATTATGTGAACCTACAATCTTCACTCTTTTTTTTTTTTCCTTTTCCCTCTGTCGTTGCAATCTTCCCGTAGAAAAGTTATGATAAAACAAAATAAATCTAAAATAGCATACAGGACAAAATAGAGTAAACACGGAAAAAGGAGTTAGTACCCTGGACATGATGTTGGGCCTTCCCCCTCAAGGGCCCACTGAGGTGAGTGTGTCCAGTCGACCAGTCTTGTCGGCATACTTGGTGGAGTGGGTGCTTAGGCCCACAATACTTTCTACAAGTCAAGATGTTAGATTTGATTGTCTAATTAACTATTGTTTTTAGTTTGGTTTATATGAGTTCATTTTCTCCAACAATACGCTATTTTTCTAAATTCATTTTCCTTTCCATTAGCTAAAGCGTGGATAAGATAAACATTATGTATACACCTGGCCAATCCAGTGAACAAAATTTCCATTTTTAGTTGAATGAGAAGAGGTGCTTGAAAGACACTTATTGCTTCTTTAATGCAAGTAAATGATGGAAATACATAGCTGATTCCCTGTGGAAAAGAGTGTTCTGAACTTTTTAGAAGCTTTTAAGACAAGGGTTGTAGGAGGAAGATTTTTTTTCCTTTGTTGATGATGGGTAATATAGGAAAAAGATTTTTTGCCATTTGATCTTCAACTTTCACTTAATTATATATCCAAATATAAAAAGTTAAAATTTGAAAAGTATCTCATTTTTAAAATATTAGTATATTTCAAACAATAATAGTATACCAACCAATTGAAAAACATATATAATTTATTAATAAACGACAACAAATAAAATAACAATTTAATTGGAATACATTGTAGTGTAAATTTTTTTTACACATTAATCCAATCAAGTAATGTCATATCAATAAACATGGTTATTTTCCATATCCACTATTTAAAAGGTTATACAAAATAATCGATTTAATTGGATGACGATGTAAAGTTTTTTTATACTGTTAGTGTATCGAAATTAAACTTATAAAAGATTTTTTTTATAATTTCTTAAAATTAAATAACAAATACTTCAATAACTTATCATAAGTTTAATAATATTTTAAGGTATACATGTGTTTACCTTTTAATTTTAAAGACACATTCACTTACTTTTTTTTTTCCTGCTCCTTATTTGATTGCCATCAAAGAGACCTTAACCATGTTTGACTGAGATAGAGGAAGAAAGCTAGATGGTGGTAGATCTAGGCTCGTGTCTGTTGATTTCATATTGGCTCATCTATATTGATTTCTATACCAAACCACAATTTCTCCCCTCTTTGTTTTTTAAACTTGTTTTATTGAATGGTCGACTGGCTAGGTGGAAAGGAATTCAGACACAAATTTTGGCTTAGCGGATTATGATTCGTTGAGAGTATGTCGGGGATGGGCAAGGATCCTCTAAAGTGAGCATTTTACTTTAGAGAGTAAAGTAAAGAGATTTTACCTTTGGATCAATAAAGTTAAAAGTGTGGCCCTTTTCACTCTATTGATCTAAAGGTAAAATTGCTCACTTTACCCTCTAAAGTAAGATTCTCATTTTAGAGGATCCAAATCTGTTGGGGATTCCTCTCAAAGTTTGCAAATAGATTTGACTAGTGTCAAACACCAATAATTCTCACAATGGAGGCATTCGGGTTGAGATACATAATTTATTTCTCAACTATGAATCACCTTTGGATGTGATCGAAAGAGATTTCTAAATGCTAATTAAAATATAAAGAACAAATGTAAAAGGTTGAAAAATAAAAACATAAAGATGTATATATTAGGCAAGGTGATCCCTTTTCACCCTATCTCTATGTCATATGTATTGAGTGTTTGTCTCACATTATCTAGGCTACAATTGAGCAGGGCCTTTGGAGGCAGCCCATTTCTCTCTCCTATGGAGGCCTCCCTATTGCTCACGCATGTTTTTCTCATGACCTCTTTATCTTTGCTAAGGCATCCATGGCTTAGGTTGATATTATTAATAGTTATCTTGATATGTTCAGGCAAAGTTCTGGCCAATGGGTTAGTTTGGATAAAACCCAGATTTTTTTTCTCTAAAAACATTAATCACAATAGATGTATTGAGATTGCCGATGCATTTGGCTTCTCCCTTACTGGTGATTTGGGAAAAAAATCTTGGTGTTCCTTTCCAGCATAGGCGAATTTCGTCTGCTTCCTTAAGCTATGTAACAAATAATTTGCTGAAGCTGTTATTTTCTTGGAAGGCCAATTGTCTTTCCTTGGCTAGCAAACTTACTCTTTGTTCCTTGATTCTAGATATTACTCTTTGTACGGTATGCACCCTGCTAGGCTCCCTCACCTGGTTTATGCCATGATTGACAGTATTTCTAAGGGGTTCTTGTAGGGTGCATCGGATGGCAAACAAAACCTCTTTTTATGCAAGTGGGATGTGGCCAAAAGGGTTGGGGGCCTTGGTTTTTGCTTTGCTCACGAGGTTAATCTGGATTTTTTGTCCAAGTTGGGCTAGAATTTTATTCACAACAATGATAATCTTTGGGTGAAGGTTTAAGAGTAAATATCACAATGTAGTGCTAACTTGATTCTTGATGTTCTGTACAAAGAGGTTGCTCAAACTTGTGGTTGGTATATGCAAGGCTTGGCCCTTTGTCATGGAGAATATAATTTGGAGAATTGAGGATGGTCAGCATATAAGGTTTTAGGAAGATAGGTGGATCCCTCACTTATTTCACCTTGCTCTACTTTCGTTATTACAACCTCTCTCTAATGTCATTAAAGAGGCTTTGGTTGCAAATTTTGTGGCTGCAGAGGGGGCTTGGGATTGGACCAAGCTCTTGGTGTCTCTTCTTGTAATTGTTTATGAGCACATTACGAGGATTGCTTCCCCATTCAAATATGGGCATCCTTGACACCATTACTTGGCTTGGATCTCAAGATGGGGATTTCTCTATTAAGTCTACTTATTAGTGTTCCCATGTTGCGAGTTGGCTTTTTGATCCCCTGTATCGAATGTTTTGGAAGTGGAAAGGTTTGGGAAGAACAAGGTTTTCTTATGGTAGGTGGTTTTTGATACCCTCCTAACCAATTACCTTTGCTTTTCTCGCCATATCAGTAGTGATCCCCTATGCTCTAAATGCTGCAAGCAAGGACATGAAACATCTCTCCATGTTCTTCAGGATTGTGATATTGCTCATTGAAACGTCTCTCCATGAAACGTCTCCACTCATTGATACTTCCATGCTCCCTTATTTCTATACCTTTCTTCTCCGCGGATGAATTTTATTTAATCTATCGCCCTCGGACTCCTCCCCCGATGTAGGTTGGGCCTCTCTATTTGCTTATGCTATCTGCTATTTGTAGCGTATTAGGAACCAGGAGATCTTTGAGAATTATACTCCTTCAGCCTTTGAGGTATTTCATCAGTTTTGGGTCATTTTTCATAGCCAATAGCTTTACTCCTCAAGTATGCATTCTATGTTGGGTTGTTGGCTTCCTTCGATGCTTCATATTGTGTGCTCCCCCTAGTTAATGGTTGGTTTAAGTGTAATTTTGATGGCTTTGTATGTCATTTGAAGCGTGCCTCGTGTTGTGGTTTGTGTCATGATTCGAATTGGGAATGTGACTGGGACGTGGGAAATCTCATCGCCACGTAAGTCTTATGGTCAATTAGTCATGTTACATGCATGATTAAATATAATTTTCATTTCAAAATAAAAATCAACATAAATATCCAAGTTAGAAATCAATTCCATAATCTAAAATTATCATGAGTAAATAAATAATCTGAGTTACTCCAACATAAATTCACGAGATCCAACAAAAATAAATATATGTATAAATGTCTAAACATGTAAATCAAAATATATGCATAGTCCAGGACTCTACTCATATAGTCACTATAGCACTTTAAAAGAAAAACTGATACTTCATTGCAAAGTGAAGATCACTCAAACTGAAGTATTACTATATTTTGAGGAGGAGGATAAGAAGGACCTGATACTGAGTTGTATCTATAAATGGGAGAAAAAAGAGGACTGAGTTTCATTGAAAATTCAATGAGCATGCACTCACTCGTAACCCCTACATGGCATAACTAACAAGAATAATACATAATAATAATGCAACAATTGTAAAACAATTTTTGTATTAATTTACATAATAATTTAAATTTCAATAAATCATGATAGAGCAAGTAAACGATATGCTATTAGAGAAACAACAAGCTCTGATTATATATATATAGATTTCTTTCTCTGAATACTCTGATGGGGGTAAGAATGTCCTCTGATAGATAACTTGGTATCAAGGATAATAATCTCAGATAGTTAACTCACTGTCTATTTCTCTATAGTTCTTATATACACTAAAAAGCATGTAAATTAAATAATTTTCTCTAATTTCATTGTTGGACTTTAATTCTTATCCTTGTAAGCAAAATTTGCATGAATATGTACTTCTAGAAAGCATTACTATAACTATAGCATTTCTAAATATTGTTACTCATAATCAAAAACTATTTACAAAATAATTAAAGAAACATGGTCCCATGAGTTTTCTAACACTTTTTTATGAGAAATTGGAAAACAAAAAACCTCCAAACTTGGCATAATTTCTTAATAATTCATACTAGTCCTAAATCAATTTCTAAAATCATGTTTCAATATCATAACGCTAAGAAAATAGTTCTAATGACCAAGATAATGGTCACATGATTGAACCTAACCACCTGGAGGGTTGGAATGTGAGGTGTCAACACCAATGGAGCTTTGCGGAGTGAGAATGGTACCAACATTTACCATGGAAGTTAAAAAAAAAAACCATGAATATACTATAAACATGCCATAACAACTCTATAAACATTGAGAAAGTAATTGAACTTGACAACAGTACAGAACAACAACACCCAATCATAAGGAAAATGAAAAAAAGATAGAAATTTAGCATAATCCATTGTCAAATCCTTACCTTGAAGCTTGCAAAAGGTAGGATTGAAGGAGGAAGAGAGTGAATAGGTGGAAAAGGAGTTGGGAGATGTTAAGGTTTGAAATTTGGGTCTAAAACACATGGGGGATGGGTTTTTATAGAGTCGGGGGTCACTTACTATGTCATTTTGGATGTGTTCTAACATTGTGGCCACTACGAAACATACACACTGAACAACTTGAACGTTATAGCAATCTATAACTGTTATAGCGGTCTCATCATTGCCATAGATGACTATAGCGGTCCCTCATACCTAAGAATGATGTAGTTGTACCAACCACTGCTATAGTGGTCCCTGTAGCGGTCACTGGAATGCAGGTTCTATATTTTTGGGGTTTTTATGCATCTGGGACCTTCTTGGTAGCACAAGTCCTAGGGAACCCTAAGGCCGTACTAGGTTTATTTAGGGACATGTAGACCTGAGGCATCACAGTTTGATCCACAATTCTCTTGGTCGGTTTGTGGGTGGTTTTTGGTTAATTTGGATTTTTATTGCCTTATTATTATGGCAAAGATTTGGGATGCTTACTACTCTCTCATCATTGCTTGGAAGGATAGCTATCTTCGTGTTCTCTTGGAATTGAACTTCGAAGCTATAATTTCCCTCATTGAACAGGGGAATTGTCCTATTTGCATTTATGCTTTGTTAATGGCTAAAGTTTGGGAGCTTCTTGCTAGAGACTGGCAAGTGTTGATTTCTCATCTTTATCGAGAGGTTGATCATGGGGCAAATTATTTAGAGAATACTGGCCATTCCCTTCCCTTGGGAGTTTGTTTTTATATGTCTTCCCCCTATTTCTTGTACTCCTTTTTAATTTGTTCAATGATTTGGCTGGGGTAACTTGGCCTTCTTTAGTGGCTTAGTTTTTTGGTCTTGGATGCTTGTGTGTCTAGGCTTTTGCCCCTTGTTTAAAAGGCATAAAGGTAAAGATTGAAAAATAAAGTGCATAAAACTAAAGTGAATAGAAGTAAAACATAGACAAATAAAGAAAATCATGAAAAAAGGGCCTGATTGTGTTTGAATGATGTCTATTCTTACAATTTAAGTACAAGATTATTCATAGATACAAGAAGCAATTATTCAACACTATATGCACTACTCACATTCTTAAACATGTACATATATGTTTAACCTTGTGGCCAATAACAGGCAACAACAAATAATTTTGTCCCAATTAACTTGGCCTACAATGGTAACTGTCAGCTTATGGCTTTTCTATATGTCCTACTTTGTAAGGAACAATTAGCACTTTCTAGTGTAACCTACGAAAATAGTTAACCATCTCTCCATGTTTTGAACCAAACAACTATCTTCCTAAGCAATTATTCCTATTTTATAGGAGGTATTTATAAAAGCAATTACTCCTATTTTATAGGAGGTATTTATAAAAGTTTTTGTCTATGGGACACCTAACAAAGTCAGGTATAACACACACCAGATGATCTGAATGGTTGAGACTCATGAAAAAAATACACTTAGAGCAACCTAACTCACCCATTTCACTCTTAAATGTCAACAAAAAAAAAAAATCATTCCCAGCAACCACCACCTAATGCCATTGTGGCATAGCCTAGGGTGGTGGGACACCAGTGGGTGGGTGAGTGGTGGTGGAGGTACTCGATATAAGAAAACAATGGTGCACAATGGTTGTAAGAGGTTAATTGGGGGTGGTGCATTGGTGGTTGCAACTGCAGCTAATGGAAGGAGTCTATTTCGTCGTCAATCTCTTTGTGGTGGAAATTTTAGTGGCAGCTGTAGGTGGAGCTACGGTTGGTAGAAAGAGCTTACCTTTCTGCTAAGTTCCTAAAGTCAAAACGTAGCAGTGGAGGCAATAGTTCTAGGATTCGTATTTCCTTTTCGCATTAGTTTTCATTTCATACCATGGACAGCTTTCACCTAGGATTGCAACTGAATCTAGATGTAGGGACGGATCAGATGATCATCCCTTTTGTGAATGCATTCAGTGTTTGGGCCATTGAGGTGGTTCATAGCCTTCTAGCCTTATTGGCGCACATATAACTAGAGTTGGGTAAATAGACCGGTCTAGTCCGTTTGGCCCGGTCCGCGATGGATCAATTTTAAATGGGCTGGACCGGGCTGATTCACTTTATAAATGGATTGGCCTTTTGCCTAGTCCGGGCCCAGTCCGCCTAAACTCATAAGTCCATGGATCAGTCCTCATTTTTTGCCCAATAAGAAGCCCATGCACCAAATCGCGGACCAGCCCACGGACTAGCTTTTTTTTTTATATATATATTAACACATTAATTATCTAAGGAAGACAAGGACATAATGACAGAAAAAATGAGGCTTAAATGGAAACTATTCGCACCAGCCCTTTACCCAATATCCTAATGTCAAGGTAAGTTTTGTGTTTTCATTTCTCAATCAAATTTAAAACTTTCAACAATCATCCTGTTGCTCACCCAAATAGACCATAATATTAGAAGACTAAACACAATTTTAATTAAAATCAAAATTGCGTACCATAAAAGACAAATTAAAATCAAGATTGTAAGATTCAACTCATTAAACACGCCCTTAAACACTTAGTCCAAGCTAAAACTGATTTTAAACAAATCAATCCTTAATTCCTTAGGTGTTTATGAATTAAGTCATATATAGTACATTGAAGCTTATGAATCAAAATTCCAAATCAACCTAGCTTCAAAGAATCAAAGACTACACCATAAATGAGAAATACAGGAATGGCATTTGAGTTAGGTAGCTAAAAGCTAAAAGCATAAAAGCTTACCTAGTGGCTGGTAGTGGTAGGCAGAGGCAGTGAGGCACACACGACCAGAGGCGCGATCGGTGGCGAGCAAAGGAATGAAAGAACCAACAGCCGCGAGAAGAGGAACAGCGATGACTGGAGAGCACAGGAACGACTGGCTCGAGTCCGAGCAGAGGCGCGGTTCTCGCGAACGACTCGAGCGCGGCTACCTGTGAGGCCATGAGTGGCAGTGGTGGTGGCTAAGCTAGTGAGTGCCTGATCTTGAGCCTGAGAAAGAGATGGGTGGTGCCGCTTTGCTTCGATAGAGAAGTAGAGAACCCTAGTTTCTTTTCTTTGGATTTGAATTTTTTCAAACTCTAGTCTTTCTTTACTCTTTTGTCTTTCTTTGTTTATGACTTATACAACATGTGAAGTTGGTACAGGAACAGGGCCTACAGCGCTACAGGTACACAAACGGGTTAAGTTAGTGGGCTTAAGTAGTGGGCTTCAGTTAAGGTGTTTTTATTTGTGGCCTAGTAGCAAAATTATTTGTGGACTAGAAGCTGGATTTGGACCTTAGTCTCTATGTCAACAATATGTGGGTTAGGCGGGCTAGTCCGTGGACCCCGTGGGCCAAGCCCCTTTAGCCCGCGGCTTGGCGGAGCGGATCAAAAAAGTCCGCGGGTTGGCGAGTTAAAAATTTTTTTGTCCATTTTCATGCGGGTTGCAAGTTAAACGGGTTGGTCCGCGAATCGCGGTCCATATACCCAGCTCTACATATAGCGGACAAAGGCAAAGCCCTGGAACCTTGCCTCTGGAAGTACTATGGGGTAACCGGAATGGTGGTGGCGTTAGAGACGGGCGGTGGCACGACGAGAGCAAAGAGGATGGGTAGCAATGACATGGCAGTGAGTATAGAATGTGGAGTAATTGTGTAGTTGAGAAAGGGTGAACAAAGGATATTATGGTGTATTGTTGGTCATAAGTTCATTAATGCACCATTATATCTTAGCCATAAGATGAATGCAGTGTTTGGTGCACCATACTTGGCCTGGCGCATCATAGAATGCACCAGTATAAAAACTTAGTTAAAATTATTCTTTTGAACCATTGAGGTAAATATCTTTTCATCCCGACATACTATTATAAAGACCAAGACTTAATAAGATGCTTATTCCCTTGGCTAATGACTAACGTCCTAATCCAACTAGTTGCCTGCCTTGGCTATAGTAGAGTGCTAATAGAGAAGGATAAAAAGGAAACCTAATTAAATACTTGACTAATTATAACAAGGAAAAATAGAAGGAAAAAAAGTCAAAATAGTATCAAAATGACATTTTCCTGAGTTGAAATGATTTCCTGGGCTGAAATGACCTCAACCAAATAAATTCGGGCTGCCATGTCAAAGCTCTTATCTTGAGCTTTTTGCCAATATATGATAATAATCGTTGTGATGCCCAAATCTCAACTATTAGCTAATCAAGTCCGGCTTAAGTGTTTATCTTTTTGTGACTAATTGTTGGACTATCAAATTGAAAGACTAAATTTATCACATATACCCTTCATACATATCATCAGTGCATTGTTAATTTTTTCATCACAATCACAATTCAACATTTAAAAGAAATTTGTCAAGAGATTCGGAGCCCATGTGCATAGTGCATTAGTATTTGAGATTCACGTCCTCCCGGTATAATTTTATAGCATTAAAATGTGTGATCCAAACATTATTTGAAAAAAAATATTTATTTATTTTTGAGAAAATGGGAATCTGGAGCGTTGTCTAGAATACCTTTTCAAGTTTTCATGTTTTCGGTGACAAAGCATTAATTAGTTCACTTCATTTTTCATTTCCGTAACATTGAAGTTTTCCTTCCTTCGTTGTCGACTCCTTCTAGCTAGTTGCAGGTCTTATAAAGCTTCAATATGCTTTTAGGAAGATATAGCCTAAATAGCTTCTGTTAATTGCCTTTGTATAGACACATTTAAAAGAACTTGAAATACAGCAGTAGAGGGTCTAAATGTCATGGACGTAACTGAATTCTACCAGGCTCTTACTTAACATAACACCCAACTACTACTGACGTGTAGTAATAAAAGCATTAGGTATTGCATTCAACGTGTGGTAGCTAAATCAATCCTTCCTTAAACAACGAGGTGGGTTAGTGTACGTATATGTATGACAATCCCAACTTCCCTTTATTGATCCTACCATGATTGAACACGTATCTTGTGTGCGAACACCTGTATTCTTTTTATGATGCGGTTTGGTATTGAATAATGGCGCAAATTAGTCTACAATTTCATTTTTATTGGCATTTGTCATTCTACAGAATTATAAAAGTCAATTTAAAAATGTTTATTTATTATTTTTTTATATCCTCGCTCAATTTGTGGTTAAATTATGTACATATCTACTATTCAACGATTCCGATTTTCTATAGCCCCACCAAAAAATACTCACGCTCATGGTTTACACCTGGCCAAGCACAGGAAGTAAACACCTCACTAGTCAGAGATTAAGACAACACAACGAAAAAGAGAGCGCCCTGTACACTCCTGTTCCACAATATTTATTGGTTTTTGAGGTATTTAGGTAGTATTAATTTTTTTCTTCTATTTATATTAATATAAATAATAATAATAATTATTATATAAAAATAATTTTATCCATTTATATAATTTTTTATATTTATTAAGATATGTATATTTTTAATCTAAGTATTGTTTGATTTTTCATGGTTGTGAAATGGAGGGAGTATTGATTACGAGGCTTGATGACTCTGAATGAAGGCCTCAACTAGGTAGCAAATTCTTATTATATGGTAAAGCATTCTGCATATATTCGACCCTTGCCAAGTGCCAATTTTGGTCTTGCTTGAAGTCTTTGTCCTCAACATGTAAAATGTAAATTTAGCTTTGGATATTGCTTATATATCACACAAATTATTTAGCTTCGGATCCTGAGAAGGTTTCAATTAATTTATTTTGTTTTTTTGTTGGTTTCTTATGTGAAAAGGATAGGATATCATACAGATTCGGACCCTTATCCTAATGCAATATGTGCCATGATCTTGATCTTCCGTCACTGGGCTGCCATGTGTCAAATGGATTAGCATTGGCATATAAAGCGGCTTTTGTTTGTCCTTTTCACTCAGTACCAGTTCACACCTTGCAAAGAGGAGCAGCGAAAGCACTTTAAGATGTGAGTGGGAATGGAAGATAGGAAGAAGAAAGAGGAATAGCAGAAGAAGAAAAACTACGCAATTTGTACCGCCCTGGGCCATTCCCACTTTTAACAAGATGAACTGTTGAGCATTGGCATCTGCTGCTGTGGTGCCACGCAACCCTCGAAAGAACCCCAAAAGAAATCAAGAAAAATGTGAAATACCGTGCATAATAATAATGACAACAAAATATTTTGACAAGAAAGACAAATAATATTACAAATATACATATATATATATATATATATATATATATATATATATATAGAGAGAGAGAGAGAGAGAGGGGCTGATTAAAATATTATAGATTGAAACAGAAATACTTTGAAGCTTACATAAAATTTACCACAATTTTAATCCTCATCCAAAGACACCCTAACTCTTTTTAGTGATTTGCACAATTTCAAGAGTTGTGAGTTTTTCTCATTTTTGGTACATTTTAAAAGTTAAAGAACTAGAGTACATAAGAGGGGAAGTTGGAGGAATTTTTTTCAGACTTTTCCCTTATAAAAGTTAAATAAAATTTATATGAAAGCTAACAATTTATAAACAATCTGGTTAAGACTATGAAAATATTTACATTTTAAACATATAAATGTATATAAATATATTGTTCACTTTCCATCAATCATGTTATAATATTAAATTTCATATTTTTTTTAAAATTAAACTCAAAGGGATGAAACTGTGGAAACTACTAATCTGATGGCAATAAAAATAATTTTGTGGACTTAAGGTGACAATAACAATTCACAAAGAATGTTTAAGATTTAATTTTAATGTATATATAATATAAAATAAAAAAATTTATAATTATTTAATAATGTACTACTATACCAGTTGATATAATTGGCATCTCCAACTTTAGGCACACTCCAAATAAAACTTGTTGGAGACTATTAAAAATATTAGTAGTTATTTAGTGAGAGTTAATTTATTCAGCTAATTTGGAATTAGCTATTGTTTTGCTATACCCTCGCTGCTTTTATAATATTGTATTTCTCTTGTATTAGATCACTTTTCGCAATTTAGTAAAGAAAAATATTATTTATATTTATAATATATAAGATATTGTGCTGACCTATATCTCATCTATCATTGAATACAATATGTGAACTCTACTTAAATAGGGTCCACACCTTATTCAATGGTAAATGAGATATAAATCGGCATGATGTCTCATATGCTTTAAATACAAATAACGTAACTCTTTAATGAATTTACACTTTCAGGTACTCTCAACCTTATCTATCCGTTATCTACACTACCATGAATTTCAACACCATTCACTAGTTAAAATATTATACAAATAGAAAGATATGGTTGAATGATAGTGTAATAAATGTTATATTATTAATAAGGTAAAATATATTTTATTCCCGTGAACTTTAGGTTATGTGCAGCTTATACCCTGTCTTTTCAAACATACATCGCAATACCTTGACCTTTCCAAACAGTGCAAAACACCCATCATTATAGTTTTGGTTAATGGTCAAGGTTTGATTTATGTGCACTTAACCCTTTTGATATTTCCAATTTGTGCAACTTGATAACTTTTTTGTGAATTCTCATGTGTATTTAACCTATTGAATTTTTTTATTGTGTGCAACTCAACACCCTGCTATGACACAAGGGTTTATGTTACAACCTGACTTAAGAACGTGACCGTCACATAAGGAATCCCATTCCCGCGTAAGCCTCGTGACTTCTAAGTCTCTCTATATGCATAATTTAATAATAAATTCAATTTATAAAATATCATTTCATCTCTAATAAATCTTTAACTCTTTTGAAATCATGCTCCTCATTAATGACATATTATAATTAAACTCTAAATCTGTCTCTGTGATACAAAGTATATGAGTTGCTCTTTATACAAAATATCCATAAAAACTATATTATGTGAATACAAAATAATCATAATAAATCATTGCAAATATCTCTATGGTTCGGGACCCTGCCTGCAATGTACACTGGAGCACTCTATCTCTAACCAAAAAACAAAAGACACTTCACTTCAAAGTGAAGCTCACCAACTGGAAACCTCTAATACTGGGGAGGAGGTGGCTAAAAGGGATCCACAGCAGCTAATGTATTTGTAATGGAAAAAGGGAGAGGGATGAGTTTCATCTAAAACTCAGTAGTAGACCCTCACCCATAGCCCTTTCATAGGACAACAACAAGGATATATGTACATATAAACTCATCAAAAACTAATTAATGCAATAACTCTCAAATCATATTTATATATATAAACATAAAGGAAATAAAACTAGAAATCTCTGGTAAAGCATAAAGAACAGTAATCTACTAGAGAAACAGGGATCTCTCGCTATGCCTCGCATAACAAAATATAAATTCTCTTGTTGTGTATGTCAACCATGACATAACAATTTCACTAATCTATGGGATCCCTCTGGGATCCAAATTGGATACCTAACTGTGTTCCATTCTCTGTTCTGTGAGATTATCTTCTCAGGATAACTTGGTACCAATGTTAATGATCGAGGTTAAGCTATTAACTCACTATCTGTTTCTCTATAGCTACTGTCTAGTTTATAATTCATAAAATATGTCATTTTCTCTAAAACTCTACTCTGGCATTCCTTTAGGAATAAAACTCCATAATACATAATTACCTTACTCTTAGAATCACTGGGAAAATTTATAAAATCTCTAAATCAAGTCATAATCATACTCTAGCTTTTTATAAAATCATTTTAACAATAATGGTCCCATGAGTTTATATTAAAACAACTATTTCTTACTCTTGTTGAATATCATCCTTTTTCATAAATGTGATAAACCAATCATAATCTCTAATATCTTAAGTTATTCTTTAAAATCATGTAATCATGTTGTGATTATTAAGGAAATTTACTCTAATGACCAACATAAGGATCATAGGATCTGAACTCACTTATCTGGAGGGGTAAATTGTGAAGTACCAACACTACAGGGACTCTGAGGAGGACGAATAATACCAATGTCTGCCATTGAAACAACAAAACTCATAAACAACCTGTCACAACCGGGATCGCGACGGGATGGCGAAAAAGTGTTTTTGAAATTTGGGAGTCACCACCAGATTTATTTTAATTGGAAAACCTTGGAAAAACCAATCTTATCATCTTAAAGATAGTCTTTGAAAACCAGATATGAATTCGGGAGTCGATTATGTATAGGAAAGGGTAAGAACTTAATCCTACAGCACCCCTAGTACACCCATATTTAAACGGTACCTTAGTAAATTGTGCAAATTAATTAATAACCCTTAAAAATTTCAATAAAGGTAGATAAAAATTATAATTTAAACATATAATTAAGAAAATTAATTTACACAAATATATTATAATTTAAACAAATAATTTAAAAAGAATTAATTTTGATAAATATATTTACAATTTGGACAAATACATTAAGAGAAATTAGTTTTGGAAAAATATATTTACAATTTTAACACAAACTAAAAACTGATTTACACAAAATATTTACAATTTAACAAATAAATTAAGAAAAATTAATTTTGGCTTGACAGGGTTGCCTGCTCCTATGTATCCTCTGGTGCAATGAGGAACTCAAAGTCACGTAGTTCTGTAGAAAATATTTGTGTGTTAGTTGATTTTAATTAATTAAAATCATTTTTAATAAAGAACATTGTCTTAAAAAAAAAACAAAATCCGTTCTTGAAGAAGATTCAAGTTAACACTCGGCTACTCAATGAACCCTCATGATTCAACAATGATGAAGATAACATTTGTTACTCAATCATTATCGTTGATCATTGCACAGATTTGAAAAGATTTGAGACAAAATTTATAAAATTTACTTCTACTCGAGATTCAGGTTAGCATTAGGCTACTCAATGAACCTTTGTGATCTGACAACAGTGAAGATAACATTTGCTATTCAATCACTATTATTGATCATTACATAGCAATTTATTTTTCTATTTTCAATATTTATCTACAAAAAGAAGCATGGAACAAATTTATTTATCTTTGACACTAATTAATTAATAAAGTTGAATAACAAACATGCAAATAATCTATGCAAAATACTTTAACAAGTAGAATAATTGAACACAAAAATACAAGAGCACGAATTACTATTTTTTATTTATTTCCAAACCCTTTTATATTTTTTTAATTATTATTTTAACAAAAATTAGCCAAAAATAAAATAAAATAAAAAATAAAAATTAACACATCAAAATGAATAACTAAAACACTTCCTAATTTAGTTTACTTAATTTCCTTCAAATGATCAAAACAAATTGCTAAAGAAACATCACGAGTTCTCTTTTTTTAATTCAAACAAACACGGTTTTTTTTTCTAAGACAATCAAAAACGATTCTACAAACAAAGAACTCAACAACCCAACTTTAAGCAAGCCAAAAGCCCTTATATCCAAACGCCCATCAGCCCATTCACTTGAAAACAAGACAGTGATGGCATACAAAGGGAAACAAACACTCAAATAAACAAATAAATAGAAAAAAAAGGAAAACTAAATGAAAGGTACGAGACACAAAGGGATGGGTCTGGAACATTGGGGATAATGGTTTCATTTCTCTTTTGGGATTCAAACACACACACTGCACATTACAGAGGGAGAATTAGAGATGGAGAGTTAGAGAGAGAGGGCGAAAGTGAGATGCATGCAAGAGGGTGGAGAGAGGCTACCGGCAGAGGGAAGAGAGAGGGAGGGAGACGCTGTGCGAAGGGCCAGATCTGACCAAGGAGTGACAGCGACTGTGTGACCATGGAGGACCGGCGAGCACGCCGGCGGGGGGCAGTTCACGGGGCTATTCGAGACTTCATCCACGTCGCAGAGGTGCGCGGCCATGGAGTCAGCTGGCTCGCAGTGTTCACAAGGGAGGAAGAGCGCCGCCTGGTCACAGTCCGTGCATGGTGACTAGGCTTGAAGACCGCTGTGACTATGGAGGTAATGCGCGGTGGTGTCGCCACGACAGCAAGGAAAAGAAACTAGCCGTCAAAGTGGTTGTTCCCCTTTGTTCTGACTTCCCTTTTATTTTAAAATTTCTAGGTCTATGTTGAACAATGATGAAAATTAGTCTTTGATTATGGTTTTATGTTGGGCTTGGCTGAGACTTATTTTTCTTGTGTTTTGACTTAGGTGATGATGATGATAAAGATGATGATATAGCTAAGATGATGGAAAAGATGACAATAATGATGGATGGTTGTTGTTTATGAGGAAACAACGATGATCGGGAAGGAGGTGGCTGATGGCATGGCAAAGATAGAGTTGCTGTGGTTGGGCTGTTATGGTTGTGGAAATAATATGTATATATGTGTACTACATTGCTGTTAGTGTGAGTGCATGCGTATGTCAGCTAACAAAATGAGCATGTGATTTTATCTAAGGATCAAGAATGCAGAATATCAAAATCAAGTGATAAGAGGAATGAAAACTAATACCACTGGCGTTGTTCTCTTTTCCTTTTTCAATATCTTAACTTCAAAATTCCTCAAATGGTGATCGAAAAATGAAGTTTTTAAGCTTGTGATGATAATTCCCCTATCTGTATTTCTCAGTTCTGCTTTATGATTTCTTCAATTTTTGCTCGAATCTCAGAATTCTCTCAAAAACTTCTCTCAGAGTCTCTAAAAATTAGATCACTCTTTTTTGTATTTTGTTTTTAGAACCAGATTGAAATCCGAGACCTCCCCCTTTTGTCTGTAAATTTCATTCCCATTTATACATCTTTCGTGAATCAATTTGTCAACCTTACAGCAGCCATTTTTTATCTAAATGATATGATTTTGCTGATTTCATGGGAGTTGATCTTAGATGCATGTGATTCTCCATTGCTATTTCTGACTTCCTCTAAATTTGCTGCAAGCTGCATGTGAGCTGTGTACTATATTTGACTATGTATTCCAATTCGTGCTGCTTTTCTTGTTTGGTGCTCTACTTCTGAATTTCTTCTTTTCATTCAGCAAACTCGTTTGGAAATAACAACAGAAAAGCAAAGCAACGGGCACGCTTCACATTTGTTTATTATTTCTATATCGGAAGAAGACACCAAATGACATAGTGATCGAAAAACAATTTTCAAAGAAGAGGGTGATGCACCTATCTCCGTCTTGTCCTTTTCTCTCTCCGTCTTGTCCTTTTCTTTTTCTTTTATTTATTTTTTTATTTTTTTTTTTATGAATTACTGACTATCAGAATGACAGACCAGAATGAAATGAAATGGGCTGAGAAATGTGTTGAATTTTTTTTTGTTTTTGTTTGTTCAAAAAGAAAATTAACGAGCTTAAAATGAAATGGACTAAAATTTTTCAAAAACATTAAATGGAGTTAATTTTTTTTTATGAGCCGGACAAAATCGGGTGTTCACACAACCTATGGGAAGCTTTAGATTACTCTAAACATACACAGACAATATTGGGGGAGGACCCTCACTTAACAACAATGAAAGAAATAAAAAAGACCAAACATGGATTGGAAGAATAGAGAGAATAGGAACAAAATCTAACATCATATACATTCCTGATTTAAGGGAGCTAGATTTGAGTGGAATTAGAAGAAAAGAGAGAAAATGAAGGTTTTTTTTTTAAGGGTAGGGGGTGGAGATTCGATTTCTGCTTTCTAGAAGAACAGAGCCTGATGGGGTTTAAAAAAGGAGGGCTCATAAGTAAAACAACGTCGTTTGGGTATTGCTCGCGCTCCAGGGGGACAACTACAGCAGTTAGGAAGTATGCACTTCGCAAACTTGGTCACTTATGACTGCTATAGCGGTCCTCAGACCCCCAAAACCCATGCAAACTAACCCTGTGACCGCTATAGCAATCCTTGACTGCTATAGTGGTGACAGCAACCCCCAAATTCTGGATTTTTCTATCATATGGCATCTGGTTGTCTCAATACTCACTTATTGGTTAATGTCCTCATTTATTTTACTCTTCATTAACTTTAAAACATAAATGTAAATAAGGAATACCCCCCATTTGGATTCAAATGAAATATAAAAATAAAAAAAAAACCCGTACCTAACAAAATCAAAGTTTTGAGTTCTAGGGGAAATTTGAAAATTCTTACGATTTTCTAAACTTGTGAGTTAAAAACGAAACGTCTAAAGGTTTCCTAAATTTTATCAAAAATCACTCTTTAATTTATTTTCCTTTGGAGAGCAATTACCAGGACTTTTGATCCAAAAGATGTGGCTCTATCATATGGTCTTCCAAAGAGGTGTAGGATTTGAATTTAGTAAAATTCAGGACCCGAGAATAAGGGTGGGTCCCGGGGGACCTTAAGATCATATGAAACTTATTTACTAACACATATATACCAGGTATTACAGTTTATATTATTTTGAAAGTCAAGGTTTTTTTTGCATTGTTTAAAAAATTCAATGTGTTGCGATGCACGTTTTGAAAAATAAATGTATAAACTACGTATAACCTAAAGTTTAAAAGGTAAAATATATTTAACCCTTATTAATATATAGAAATGGAACTCATATATAGTTAACATAACTTTGTCAAAATTAATATTTTGTCAATTTTATGAGGTTACGTAGAAAATTCTATATAAATACCGAAATACATTATGTAATCTAAGAGGTTAAACATTTAATTAAGTTTAAATAAAATTGAAAGTTACTTCCTTTCAATTTTAATGTAATAATTTGTTGTGCTATCAAAAGACAAAGGATTATAATTTTTTTATTTCGGCATATTTTACTTTATTAAAAAAATATCATTTCCAAATAAATTATTAATTTTCTAAATGACAAATAAAATTTAATGTTAAGATACTGTTAGCATTTTTTTTTCGTGATTTTTCAATCATATATATATGTTGCATTGGCAAAAGTATTTAAATTTAGTAATTATTATCTCATAATTCACATGTTTAATAAGACATAATTGAATGACAATGTAAAATCTTAATATTAACTATGTATTGAATTATCTCTAACAAATAATAAGATATAACTTTTCTTATGATCTGAAAAGCTCATTTTATTGCAAAGAAGAATCAGAGCTTAACAGAGAAACAATGAAAGATTGTGGATTCTCCAGCCCTATGCGGCTATGCTATTAGCTTCCAATTTAGCATGTCGTGCTAAAGAATCAGCCATTGTATTACACCTTCTCAGCACATAACTATTTTTAAAATACTAGTGGTTTGTGCAACTCGCTAATAGGCTTTCATCGATCATTTACAAGACTAATTTGATGATATGTTGTGCATGATTTACAATCAAATGAATGTTATTTCGTATTCAATTTATTAAAATTTTAGTATCGAAATTTTATCCTAAATATATTTGACGGTAATGGACATCAATTTTTTAAAACCTTCACATGTTTTCAAAATATGCTAAAGAATTAGCCGTTTAATGAAAAAAAATATATATACTTATAATTTTATATGTAGTCAATTGTTAATAACTTATATGTTCATTTGAAAAATGTACGATTAAAGGTAGATAAAAATAATTTAAAATTATTATTTTATTATTCTTTTTTTTGTATCCATCCCTGCTTTCATGACGTCTGAAATTTGGTATTATTGTGACATTAATTATAAGAAATTATTTATTATAATATCGACAATTATTACGAATCCATTCATATATAAACCCATTATTTGAATATGCTATTTTAGAAGTTATATGATATAGTTGCTGAATTTGTCTCCTCTAAAATAAGGAGATTGATAAAATATAAAAATAAGATATTAATTATTCTTAGAGCATATAATAGGACCCCCACATTATGGAAGTTATTTATATAATGATAGTTAACTCCTCATTTTTACACTTTACCATCTTCCTCACTTTAGAAGAGCTGGATCCATATTTGCATATTACTTAGGTAGTGTTTGGTAAGGGAGATAGAGACACAAATATAGGAATAATCTATCCTGTATGCTGTCTGATAAGAGGGACGAGGTCCAAGGATAGAAAAAATTTTCATCTCAAAGGCAAAAATTTCCTGTATTTCTGTCCCCCAAAAAGTAAGGAAGGACACAGGAACACAAATTTCCAATAATGGTCAGGCCACCGATCAACGAGCCGCCAGCGGTGGTTAACGTTGATCAACGGCTGGCTGGCGGTAGTCAATGTCAGTCAATGAAAAGTCAACATTTGTCCCCCATCTCTACAATCAAACATGATACAGTGACAATATTTTTTATGTCTCCATCTCCATTGTCTTTGTATTTCTGTCCCCGTCTGCCCTGTTCCCCTTACTAAACGCAAGCTTAGGATATATTTGGTTGGAGAGTAAAAATATGGATAAATTTTTGATAATTGTGCTTCATGTATAATTTTATATATAAAATTCAATCAAGGAAAACTTATCCTCATTTTTACCCTCAAATCAAACATAATCCTAGTGTTATATATTTCATCCATTTCAGAATAACTGTCAAAACGAAACAATACACATATTAAGGAAACAAAAAATAAAATTATCTTGACAAATGTAAAAAATTATTTTTTAATGAAAATTATGAGTTGACAAAACTATCATTATATAGTTATTATACTTATTTTACTAAATGTATTGATTGCTTAACTAATACATTTGTACTAAGGGTATAAATATAAGAAAAAAATTAATACTACCTAAATATTGTAAATGGATAGATAATCTAAAACATAAAAAATAAAAAAAAAAGATAATTTTTCTAAAATGGAGGGAGCGTCAACAACACATAGATGACATTTTAACATAATTGGATTAAGGATTTACATGATTTCATAATTACAAAGTTAAAAAATTAATTACTCAAATTTTTTAAATTTAAAAAATCAAAGTAACTCACAAATATAATTTAAGGGAAACCTAAAAAAATAAGTTTTGGGTGTGCAGGATACCTAAAAGTATATATACCCAAAATAATATTGTACTTATCAACTGACTGAATTAGTTTGACAAATAATTGGTTTTTACTTATACGCCATGTATGAAGTTTTTTTTTATTAGCGTAATTACTCAAGTGAGTTCTATGTTCTATTAGGATCATAAAGTTCACAACAGCATTCATTAAATTTTTAAATATAGGTAAGGAAGAAATATTAATTTAAGCAATGGATGGAATTCCAAGTTTCTTACTCGTGTTGTGTGACTCCTATTCGGTAAGAATAAGAATTTGAAAATTAAAAAAATCTTGTTTGAAACACGTTTACCTCTAACAGGCTTCAATAACAAGATATTATAACTATTTCAATGTGACTGAGCTCTTAATTAACCCAGGGGACAGAATAATTTCTCTCCTCAGCATATGTTTAATGTTTGCGGTAACAAAATGACAAAAAAAAAAGAAGGGGAAACGGTCAATTTTGGAACAATGTTTTGCATCGCAGTGGATGAGGCGGCGTGACAGAAAATTTAGCGTAAACAAAAGAAAGAATCTTCACCAAATTCACAAAAAAAGAAAAAAAGAGAGAGAGAGAGAGAGAATCGAAAGGAAGATAGAAGGAAAGATAGGTGGGTCAACATGGACAGCTATCGTTATTGTTGTATAGCAATAGCACCGCGTTGCTGAGTTTTGAGAAACAAGCAAATCACAAAGCACGCTTAAAAGATTGTACTAGTCCCATTTGAAGGAAAGTAAAAACAAAATAAGAAATTAAAAAACAAAAAACAGAGAACAAAGAAAGTCAAGCCGACAAAAAAAAAAAAAAACCCTCCAACTGTTGCACGTGCTCGTTCTCATGCTCATGGTCATAATCATATTCATACCATCCAATTCCCAATTTTCTTTTTGTAAAAGAATAAAATAACATGTGGTGCGGACTGTGGAATATTCAACCATTGCAACAAATTGTCCTGTGCCTTTCATCATGGGCCACGCCACCCTTCATCCAGATTCATGTACTCTACTCTTCTATCATGCCAAACCGTCAAAAAAAATCCGAAGATTTGACTTTGACTATCCTTGAGTAGTTTGGATGGATGAAAATATGATTACAACTTAGAAATCACAGATCGAACCACCCGGGAGGGGGGGGGGGGACTTAGAAGTCATAAGTTCATTGATTGATAATAAAATTCAGATTAAAAATAATAACAAAACATAAGTTAGGAAAAAAGGGATTAATGCATCCAAAAAATGAACCCTAACTCTTGGATTTTACACATTCCACGCCGGGTCACATTCTGCTTATTTTTACTCTAAAATTAGATCCACAATTTGTGGCACTTTATTTACAACTAAATTCGCTGTTTAGAATCTAATTTAATAGTGAATAAACACTAGTGCTGTAGCTTTTATATTTTTTCATCGCTACGAGGATATGTTTGGTTGGATAGAAAAAGTTGAAGTAAAATTTTCCCTAGATAAATTTTATTTATAAAATTACACAATTTATTTAGAAAATTTTTATCCTCCATTTTTACTCCTTAACCAAACATATTCTAAAAATATATTTGATTTGGAGGTATAAATTTTCTATAAATAAACTCTCTATTAAATTACACACAAAACTCATTCATAAAAATTTTATCCTCACTTTTATCTCCAACCGTACACACCCTAAGTGATTATATTAATAACATAATCTTGCTTGCGTGTCCATTAAGGTATAAATTAACGGAAATTAATCAATCATCGTAGATTCCTTACTAACCCACCTATGCTAAACTCCATGCTTGTATATATTAAACATTGTATTTGTTTTTGTACATTCCAAAGCAATTTATTCAATGCCATTGTAGATCAAAGTTCCCATAAGCCTGCTTACATAATCACATCACATCTAGGAGTTTACAGAATGCTACTGAGGGTATGGCATGCACTTTCTTCCAAGGGCATATTCTAAGTTATATACGGGACCTAGTGCCGTGACAAAAGAAGAATGTCTCAAGTTAAATGACCACAGAAAAAGTGTGGAAACAACAGAGATTTCTATAGACAACAATTATAGAACCAAGTCAGCATTTGAGTGCCAAGTTAGGACCCTCCTCCAAATCCAATCTTGGATTTACAAAATTCCTATGTACTCAACGTTCGTAACTTTGGAAATAAACAATGTTTCAGAGTTTACTTCCCTCTTAATGAAACAGCTCTATGAATCCACGTAAGAATGGTGAATGGATTTGTTATTTTCTACAGTAAAGGGGATCAATCTTCAGTCCACAGAACGGCTGGCAAGTGTAGTCGGTATTCAGGGTTATTCCTCCAACTTTGAGAAGGGAAAGGAAACTTTGAAATGCCGAAAATTTTTGCGTGTCCTCCAAAAATGAACAGCTCTATCTTCGCCCATGACCCCAGTGCCTATTGTGATTTCCGGGTTTGAAATGCGGATTTCGGTTGGCGACTGCTTGCTTGGGGAGATCATTCAATTCCATAACTTGTATTGTCCGCTGCCTCTTAGCTGCGAGTTAAGAATGAAGAAATAGTTTCATCAATTAGTTATGCACTGAGGAATGTATGCAGATAAATCATTGTTTGTTATAATTTAGTATCTCAAGCTTTAATTTCCAAAAGTTGATAAGCCAAATGAACAAATCCAACATTATAGGATAAGGGCATTAACTTCAGTACCGAGGATTCTCTAGGACTGTTGAAACTGCTAAAACCACTTAAATTCATATTCGAAATAGAAAGTGACTTTTGAAAAGAAATCACAAACCATTTTCGGCTTGTTGGTAACGCTCCTGAAGTTTCCTCTTAGTGGCTTCTAGCTTCACTTGGACTGCAGCATCATCGGAGCACTTGGATTTCTGATACAACAGAAAATGATGGTTAGCGAGAACTCAAATCAACAAATTTGATGAACAAAGAGGTTCTCCCTTACATCTTGCTGGCCAATGGGAGGCCTCCTTCTGATTGTACCATTTTCCATTTTTTGTTGCATCTTTGGCTCCACATTGCCTTTTCGCTGCATGCTTGATTTTGGTGGTCTCCCAGGGCCAGAATCAGAAGCTATTGGTTTATTTAGCCCAATGGCAGCCTCGCTTTTCCTTACTGGCTGACTCTTACTATCCTTGGCAGTAATGTTTGTCTCATTAGAAGTCTGCAATTTCCTCTTTTCTATATTTTGACTGTCCATAGACGGCTTTCTGCAATTTTCACGGTTCTTGTTGAATTGCCCACTGTGTCGAGGATCTGAAAAGAATCCCGATTGATTATTATCAATCTAAGATGTGGGGAATTCAAATACAGAACCGAAGAGCAAAAGCTAGCTAGACTAAGCATAAGAAATTGCAAATTCAACTCACTTCCATCATCATCCATGCCGTCGAAGAACTGTGCATCATCCAGATGAGACAATCAACAAAGTGAAGTAGAGAAGTCAGTTTCTACATATCATAGCCTGTAAAAAATAAGTTCAAGAAAGGGCAAAAAAGGACAGTTAAATACCTGTGAGAGTTCTATTGAACCAGTTGGGGCTACAAAGAAGGCCCCTTCATCCATAGGAGGTGATGGAAGTCCTTCCTCTTCATCAACAACAGATGGGTTTACTGAATCTGGAGTGCCTTCTGATCCTGCAAATATTTAATAAAACCACATTCAAACATGAATTAACGTCAAAAATAGACAAAAGAGCAGCAGGATTATCTTGACGGTTACCACATGAAGATAGATAAACTTTTTACCTGCTATAGCTGTGGTAGTGGTAGCCTTGACCCATTCATCTACCATTTCTTTCCAGTCACTACCAAGCAAAGAAAAGAAAATGTTTAGACCACATAGTTGTCCATTATGCCACTGAACAAATTAAACAGATTCCCCAATGCAACTAGTATGGCCATACAAATCGAAACAATAATAGCTGAATTCTAAAAGCATATGAGATGTGTAAGTATCATTTATCTGGACCTGGAATTAGCTGCGAATCATTAACCTGCCTAAAGATCCTATTAAAGTTGAAACAAGCATCACATTTGAGCATAAGCAACACATAATTAACCAAGATACAGACAGGTTCAGACTAACTAAACCCAAGAGCTTATGACTATAATTATGGAATCAATACATTAGTCTAATCAGTTGAGGATGGTTGATCATTGCAAAATATGTGACAACAGTGAATTGATTATGGGTCAGCACAACAAAAGTAAGCAACTATATTGACCTACCTTCATTCATGCACACTCTCTCTCTCTCACCCTCTCAAGAATAGCAAACCACTAATCATCAAAGAAAATGGTTGCAGAGCCTTTTCTTTAATGATAACCAGACTTGTCTATCTTCTACAAAACAACCCAATGATATATGGATAGCAAGCAAGGAGTTAAGGAAAAATATAATTCATACTCGATGAGAGCCCGTGCGAGATGACGAATATCCTTTGATCCATGCTTTCGGAGAGGATTAACCGCCTTTCCAATCTCAGTTGCCTGCAAATTAAAGGCAAACTCCGAGGATTAGAGAACTTTCCAAAACTGGCACTGGAAAAAGCTCAAGAACAAATTATCAAAAACCTCAATTCACACCTTGAGACAATCCACAGTGAGTTCCATCAGCTGGAGCCTCCTCAATGACTCAAACAACACGCCATCAGACTGTTAGCACATGAAAACAAAAGGCCAGCATGAGTCAGGGATCATAACACACCAAAGAACCTTAACACTTCTTTCTAACCATCACCACGAAAAAAGTACCTCAAAAAGTCAAAAACACTTTTTTCTTCCAAATAAAACTCATCAAACATCCAAGTAAATTGCAGTATCAAGAATTAACCAAAAACTGAGATAGGGAGAAAAGGGGGGGGGGGGGGGGGGGAGAGAAAGAGGATTGAAATACCTCTTCTACACGGTTACCAAGAATGTCTCTGATCCTCAAGACCTCCCCAACAAACTGAGACTCCTCTTCAATCTCATCAGTCAATGCCTCAGCTTCCCCAAAGCTGTAATTGCTGATCCTATTAACATCAATGTCACCATGATTATCATCCCTGCAGCTGTTGACCTTGCTCTCCTTGCTTGCCCCAGCCTCAAGCTCAGCACCATCCCTATTATCACCATCATCACCACCACAACCAACATCAGCACCACCATCACCAGACACAGCAAGCTCCACCCTGTCACACCCCAGGCACCTAGTGAGCCTGCAAGAGAACAGCCTCTCGGCAATCCCGTCCCTCCTCAGCCTAAACTCCTTAGGACAATCCGAAGCGGCCACCATGATCGCATGGTCAATTATGTCGAATATGTCGGAATTTGCAGACCTGAAGTAACTCCTCCAGTGATCCAGTGACTTCATGGTCATTCTCCACACAGAAAAGAAAAATGGCCACAAGCCCCTCCAAGATCAAAAAAAATCCAGATCCAAAAATAGGAACGAAAATTTGGAATCCCCCCCACCAATCACCCACCAATCAAAATTGGACTTCCTCTCATGTGATCGTATCTTAAGACGCAGAAAAGATAGATAGATGGATGGATAACACCAATGTCAAACAATAGGATTTTTGTTTTGTTTTTTCCTTCTTTCGATGCTCCCCAGAACCAAAGAAACAAACCAATATCTTGTTTTTGTTGTTGTTGTTGATGTTGGCTTTGATCTTGAGTCCTGTAAAGGGTGAATCTTGGTAAGCGATGATGAATAATCAATGCTTTTTATTTTTTAAGTTGGTAAATTTATTGACTACTTTGTTTTTCTGGGGGTGCCCCTTTGATTAGGCAACATTGGATTCGATTTGATTTGATTTTGTTTTTAATGTTCGGCACAAGGGAGAAAGTGAGATAGATAGATAGATATCGTTTTGTGGGATTTGGCGGAATGAATTCGGTAACAACAGAAATCAGAAACCAGAAACCAAACACAGTCACGCACGCACGCGCGCAAACACAGACACATACACACGTTATGCATATGATGATATTATGACAACAATAAAACGAATGGTCGCGTGTTCGTGGTGGTCGTGTTGTTGTGTCTGTTGTTTCAGATTCTGGCGTTACCAGACCAAAAACCACAAGAGAAGAGAAAGACCCCTTTCTCCCTCAGTTTTTTTCCCCCTCCTTCAAATCCGAGGAGAAAAAAAATATTGAGGGAAAAAAATAAAAAGCAGCTAAAAAGGAGAGCGAAATTTAAGGAAAATAGGGCACCCGAGAATGAACCAGAAAAACAAAGAAAAAATAACAGCAGATTGTGTGTGTAACCAGATAGGTTAAAGTCTTTCTATGGTGATCTCTACCTAAGGTTGATGTTGTTGTTGGTAGGAGTCTCTATCTCCTTCTATGTAATGTTCCACTGTTTTGTTTCAGACAAAGTTCTTTGTCCAAAAGCCACTGCTTGAAATGAAAACTTGTGAGGGAAGAGAGAGAGGATGGGAAAAAGGGGTGTTTGGAAAGAGGATTGTGAATTGTAATCTTTTTTGGATTTTTTTGACTTGATCAGAACAGAATGGCTTAGAGAATGAGAGACAGAGTTAAGAGAGAAATCGGAAGGAAAGGAGAAATGTATGTGGGCTTGTTGTTGCTTATGTGTTTTGCTTGTGCGCTCTTTTTCTCTCCTATAATTTAATTAATTAATTAATTTTTTTTTGGGATGTGGTGGGGAGAAGAAATAAATAAAAAAATAAAGAGTGGAAGCATGGAATTGTGAAAGTAGGTAATGAATGTGGTGCGATATAGATTGGGCCGAGGAAGCGGTTCTGAAGGAGGGCGAGTCGCGTGGGGTCCCCGACTCGGCGTAGGGATCTCACTCACCGAGTCGCCGCGGCGGTTCAATTCGGATTGAGACAAGGGGTGGGCGGAACAAGCGCAACTCATGGTTTTGTTGTTCCGTTGGTTTCATGTTTTTTAGTTTCCTCTCCTAATAAAACGGTCATTTATTACATGAGAGCAAAAGTCATTTTCAATTGTGTAATTCTTTTTGACAGGATTTCAATTGTATAATTCGAATCAAACAGTTATTTGTTTTTAAAATCTATAAATTAAACTTCACATAAAAAAAATCTAAATACCAATCAACTATTTATTTTCTTCGGCATCCATAAGATACCAATTAGAGATATGACAATAATAATCCATAAGTAGAGATATTTATAGAAATATCTACAGTTGTGGATCAATTGTGGGGGGTTTTTTTTTTTCTGGGACGAGGATTATGCCCCAATCCCATGGAGATATCTACCTTGAGGGTTTATTTATAATTTCAAAAGATAAAAAAGTCAATGTCTCATCATATTTAAGAATATTGATGTTGATGATGAGATTAGAGCCTATTCTTAATTATAGTAGACTCCTAATAGCTGCAATTTTTATGACTTGTAATTACTTTATATATTCCTTTCAGGCCATTTGGAATGATTTTAATCAAATAAAATTAAAATGAATTTAGTTATATTATAAATTGAATTCTTATGTTTAGTATAAACTAGTAAACCATATAATTAAACCCAATTTCTCAGGGTATTTTGACTATTTTACCATTCATTAATAAAATATATGACACAATCAAAACAAGTCTTTGCTATTTTGGGTATTTCATTCTTTAAACTCAAATCCATGAGCAAATAACACATATTTTAATGTGATTTACTTTCGGGATTTTAATGGAATTCAATTCCATAGTGATGTGGAACCCCGTGAATATTAAGACCCAGAAACCCCAACACACAATTGATAAATATGATAGGATTGAAAACCAAATAAATATCACAAGGGAATCACTCTACCTTGTAATCCTCTATTCAGTTTCCTGATGCAACAAGCCAAAGGAATCACTCTACCTCACTTATACGCACAAAGTTTCTTAAAAGAAACCAAGAAATTTCATTCAACATAAAAAACTAAAACCTGTGTCTGCCAAGTTTTGAGGTATTTATACCTCTTATTTAGGTTAAATTTATTTCCTAACCCTACCAAACTAGGCCCTAATTACTACACTACCAATTGGGCTTAACAAACATAAAATAAAACAAGTCTTAAACATTTTAAAATAAAAACTGATAAAATAAAATAAATAAACCAAACTTGCCCCAACATGGCCGGAATATTTTATTAATGCAAATTAAGCCAATAATTCAAGTCTTGAAATGTCAAGTTTGTCCTTCTAAGCTCGTATCATTCCCTCCTTCCTCAAAAAAAGATTCGTCCTCGAATCTTGCATGCATTTCCAGTTGCCTTTGCTAGCACCGAACATGGTCCAGGGTCAAACACAATATCTTCAAATTCTTGCAACAAAGAGACAAAATGACATGGAAAATTTGGGGTAAATGCAATTGCAAAGAGTGAAGCTTTGTTGAACCAAATCGGAACAAAAGCTCTCCTGTCGAACAAACCACACTGCAAATATTTCTCTCTTGCACAAAAACATGGTATCCATTCAACTTTGTCACCCTGCTCATTTTTCACAATCTATTCTTCCTTTACACTCACCAATAAGCCTGTTTCTACATTTTGTTCACTTTTGACCTCTGTTTGATCTTCTCTTGCTAGTACTTCTTGCTCTGAATTCCCAAAAGAATATTGTTCAATTTTGATTTGATCAAGATACACCTCATTGGGAGATAGTGGCACAACAATATGTTCACTGTGCTCTAGGTTGTCCATATGAACTTGCAAATCCAATACAGGCGAAGTAGCAAGAGGTTCCAATGCTCAACAATGTCAACATGTGCATTGTTATCAGAGCAATCCTCCAAAGATGGCATAGTAGCATTATCAATAGACTCATAACCACCATCAGAATCAGACACAACTTTATCTTTCTTAACATCCAATGGTCTTTTAATTGGGCAATCATATTCACAAGGACCCAATCTCAAACATTGAGAGTACATAATATCAATATGCCTCGAAGTGGTAATAGGAGAAGATAAATTAGAGGTACCTTTGTCATGGTATGATTTTGGATACTTCTTCATGTTATCTCCAACTCGTTTATGCCAAATAAAATTAGCATCAAGCTCCTCCTCAAATTGCTCATGATAAGAATCATTCTGATGATATCGGTTTCGTGGAATAACCTTGACAATATCCTTGGACCTGGATTGGCACACCTCCTGTAGTCGCACTTCCATTTTATCTAATCTACTATTTATTTGCTGACATTGGCGTAGAAGAAGCTTTATGGCATTCCTTCTATCAACATCTTTACCACCTCCAGATATGTTAATAGTCATTTGAACAATTTGTAAAGTAATAAAAAGACAACATCACAAAGTACCCGCTCAAGTGTTTCATTCAAAAGTGGACATTCGGATTTGCACTCAATATGGCTTTTATCCTCTGGATCCCTAATAAATGTTGCACTTCAGAAACCAAATAAGTTCAAACAAAATAAAGTTCAAAGTAATATTTAAATGACACAAGGAACAATCAAAGAATTGGAAAGAAATAATGAGACTAAAAAAAAAAAAAATTGGAAGGACAAAATAAAATAAAAAAATGAATCTACGAAGTTTTTTTTTTGTTTTTTTTTAGCGCCTGATACTTTTTTTTTTTTTTTTAAAGAAACGATGAACTGTAAATTAAAGAAAATTCAAACACAAACTAGGAACAGTGACGGAAGCAAAGACGTGAACAGCTAAGGTTTTTTTTTAAAAAAAAAATTGTTGAAACGAAACGAAAAGAACAAAAGAAATTGGAAACCAAATAAAAGAAAAGAATCAAACGCCGAGAAGGATTAAAAAAAAAGAAAAAAATGAAGAAAACGATGATAGACTCGAGAAAGAAAGAATTAAAATAGATAAATAGGAATTTATCTAATACCTGAAACTGATACCAAATGATGTGGAACCCCGTGGATATTAAGACCTAGAAACCCCAACACACAATTGATAAAGATGATAGGATTGAAAACTAAATAAATATCACAAGGGAATCACTCTATCTTGTAATCCTCTATTCAGTTTCCTGATGCAACAAGCCAAGGGAATCACTCTACCTCACTTGTACGCCCAAAGTTTCTTAAAAGAAACCAAGAAATTTCATTCAACATCAAAAACTAAAACCTGTGTCTGCCAAGTTTTGAGGTATTTATACCTTTTATTTAGGTTAAATCTATTTCCCAACCCTACCAAACTAGGCCCAAATTACTACACTACCAATTGGGCTTAACAAACCTAAAATAAAACAAGTCTTAAACATTTTAAAATAAAAACTAATAAAATAAAATAAATAAACCAAACTTGGCCCAACATGGCCGGAATATATTATTAATGCAAATTAAGCCAATAATTCAAGTCTTGAAATGTCAAGTTTGTCCTTCTAAGCTCGTATCACATAGGTTTAGTTGGTTCCAAATTAGAAAATTCAACTCAATTCCTAAGAGAATTGAATTCTTAAGGTTTTTAAACACCTTGTTTTTATATGCAAGTCGAAGTGGAACTCAAGTTCAAGTATGAAAATTATAAAGATATTTAATGTTTTATTAATGATATCTAGTGTTGGACTCTTTTAATTTCAATGTTTGCTTATTGTGATGTCCTAGTGATAGTTGGGAATATTCCATTGGAAATAAATATGATGCCTTCTGTTTCTGTATATTGTAATCAATAGCTATTACAAATAACAAAATATATGGTCGTAAAAACAAACACATTTGGTTGAGATGTAAAGTGCTAAAGCTACCGGTAAAAGGTAAATTACATCTATGGACTATATTATGTGAAGTCAAAAGTAAATTAAATATTGCTTCCCCTGACTAAGCCTCTTCAAAGGAATTTTTTGGATGCTATATAGAGGGGAATAAGACTTAAGTTAATTTGAAAATTAGTAGTAATGAGAACCCATCCTTTATTAATGAAGATCCCAAGAATGAGGTTCATATGGGTAACAAAAGCCACTTACTAGTTCTTGCTAATGCATAATGTGTCCCTTTTTATGATGTGAGAAACATGATTTATACTAGGCTACATTTATATATGTAAGGGTAAACTAAATGATTTCCATGATTTTTATAACTCTATGGGCGATGTATAAAGTGTGACATATACACTTGATAAAAATCACTTATATGAGTGTAGGAATGAGGCCGCCTCTATGACATTGTGGCTAAGTCTCTAAAGCGCTTATGAACAATTAGGGCCCGTTTGGCACGCCTGGTAGGATAAGGGTAGATAATATAAGACCTGATAGGATAAGGGCAGATAGTGTAAGACCTGATAAACTTTTAATACTATACAATGTTTGGTGTAACATTGCATAAGACATTCGATTTTATGTTCAGTAATATCATACTACTTATTTATAAATAATTCTAATATCTTCATTGAATATTCAATAAAATCAAATAATAATAAAATAGGAATTTTTATTATAATAATTTTCAAATATTATATTTATGTAAATATTTACCAACTAAAATTTAATTTTTATTAAATGTTATTATTTATTTCAATATTTTATAATTATTTATTATTTCAATAATATATATAAATAAAAAAAATACTATTTGATATATTTTAATATTTTATATTTTTAATCATAATTATTTAAATTTAAGTTATTGGTTCTTACTATTATATATTACATATTATTTATTTATATATTTTATTAGTTAAATTTATAATTTTATATTATATTCTATTTAGTATTTATTTAAAACCTTTATTTGTTATTTAATATTTAATATTTTATTTTATTTATTATTTATCAAATTTATTATTTATTATTTAATATTTAATATTTTATTTATATTTATTTTATTATAAAATAATTTTACTAAAAATAATTTTATCTTTATAATTTTATTTTATTATTATTTATTTCAGAATTATTTATTTTAATAATATATTTTTTAAAAATATCTTATATGTTAAAAGCTCATCAGGCCTAATACGGCCTCCCCATGCTGTATTGGATTATACAGCATTTTGATGTATAAAGAAGTTATGACATATAAGGTTTTACAATACGTTGCTAGTACCAAACAACGGATAAGAACATGATGTATAGTATTAGCTTATACTATCATACCTAATACGTTATACCAAACACCCCCTTAGGCACATGTATGATCAAAAAGCGCAAAACAATATTAACAACGAGGAATAAATAGAGGTATAAGTGTGATAAGATTGAACTCCATGTTTAAAAAAATTGATTCATAGAAATTAAAACTTCACCAATATATTGTAATTTAAAGTGATATCTATTTAAGTTTGGTTCATAATTTAAAAGACATCAGATTGAAAGCATTTGTACTCGTGGATAAACTAGGTTTCTTTTCAAAAAGTGTTTCAATTCTTTAACTTTTTGAAATAATTTAGTGGGGGAATGTTGTATCCTAGAGCTTATTAATATATTTCAAAAGGTTACTGCCCTATATTAATTATCACTTACTTTTTACATAATTAAAATATCACCATATTATATTCATTATAACATAATCAAACCTGACAACTAAGTTACCTCCTATTTAATTTTGTTTATTTCAAATATTATTGTTTTTATTTTTCCTACATAAGAATAATTTCATAATTCACAGAAAAAGAATATACACTTAAGGGTTTGTTTGGTCCGCGATATTTTTTTACATTCATAGGAACCTAAGGGAAGAATGCAAGATTCTCAAATTTAGTTCACAGATAAGAAAAGTATTCTCAAGAAACTTTTATTTCTGGGAATAAAAATACCCCCATTTTTATTCCCACCATACACTATGGGGATAATGGATTCCTATGGAAGGGAATATTTTTGGAAATGCAAAGACTAAATTACCTCTAGTCTGACCATTGTAGAAACCACGGACCAGCACTAGATTGCTATCGAACCACCACCAACACCCTTTTGGCATGGGCATTTTTGGAAAAATACATCGTATTCACAAGAATGTCACTTGGTATTTGGTTTTCAAACCAAATACCTCTATTTTGCATTCCCAAAAAAGCTATTCATGGGAATAGCTTTCTTAGGAATTCTATTCCTAAGAATGTAAAAACGTTCTTCTCCTTCTTTTTAATTTTGTGACTGTAACTTCTTCTATCTTTTCTTTTTCCATGGGTTGTACTTGATAATATCGAATTGCAATTCTTGTATTTTTAGCTATGCTAGAAGAGCCTATTGTATCTTAGAAGGGTTATGTACCGACAAAATAATCTTTTAGGGCACTGCAAATAATTATTAAGGGCAATGCAAGTATGCATACTTAAGTTAGGATCCAATTCTTCTATCTCCACTTCCTGTCCCATTCTCAGAACCTCTAATAAAGTTTTGTCATGTATTTAAATCATAGGTATTTGAAAAGTATTAGTTAGATAAAATATTATGGGTGATGTTATCACTATACATGTGTCAGAATTTTATTAAGGGACATGTGGGACAAAAAAAGGAGACAGAAGATTTGTTTCCTTTAAGTTTAACATAGTTTGTTTCTCTCTTTATACGATCTCAATTTCTAACATATTGGTTTACTACTGCCACCATTGGACCACCATTGTCTTTAGACCACCGTCTATGTTGGACCACTACCACCGTTTGACCACCTTAAACACAAGCAGGCCACCATCACTGTTGGTCTATCGTCATCTTTTCATGTATTGTTATATTATCAAATATAGTTAAATTTTATATGACTATTTAAAAAGTCATGCAATTAAAAAAAATATTGATTAAGTAGTAATATAAAATTTTTGTATACCTTCTATACATAAAAATTAAACTTATAAACTATTATCTCATAAAAATTCAATAAGTCATCTATATAATTTGTCACTCTGGGAAAAAACACTTGGTCTATAATATTTGCCATTCTCATGTATAAAACTATCAATGAAGTATTGTTAAGTTTTCGTTTTTATAATTCACATCATTCTAAAGAGTTTAATTTTTTTTCATAAAGATTGTATTGGTAAATAACTAATCTTCTATATCGAATTTTTTAATTATTCCGTAAATAACTAACGTTATAGATAATATAGAACAAAGGAAGTGTATTTTTGGATAAGTGCATAGCTATAATTTAAATAAAATGATATGAATCTGTAAAAAAATTGAGTTTAATTTTTATAAATTGATAATGCAAAAAAATTTTACGCTATTATCCAATCCTGTATTGTCATATCAACAAAAGGTAATTAAGTCTCACACTCATTATTTGAAAAGTCATTTAAATGGAATGATTTTATTGGATGACAATATAAAAATAATTTACATTGTCAATTCATCAAAATTAAACTAAAATAAATTACCTTAAATTTATTGAATTTTTATAAGATATAAATGTCAATGCTTGGAAATTATTGGAATTTCATTTTTATACATTTATGATGTACACTAAATTAATTCTATACTTCCATCCGATACAAATTTGAAAGAAAAAAAAACCATCACATTATTATAAGCAATCACATAAATTTTAATTTAAAGAAACATATAACATGATAGCTTTATCGTTCTTTTATTTATTGAAATTGTAAAATTGTTTTGTAGGTTTGGTGCATAGAAATTAACGTAGAATTATAATCGTTTGTGATTGTTTTTGAGGTGGAAGGTGAAACGGTTTTTTGGTGTTGGGGTCGGCGGACACGTAGAAATGGGATGCGTTGTTGTGCAATTAGGATGAGCATGTGAAGTGGCGACACATGAATGTCACTGCACCGTCACACATGATTTTTTCTATCCTTACTTTAGTACACTACAAAAATTTCCTGCCTTCAGGCATAATTTTCTTTTCTCACGTAATAACATAGTTGACACCGTAAAAGATAAGATTAAAGTTTGATGAATTAATATTTGTTTGGCATGAAATTTTGGCCAGCTGACGGATAACCACAAGACGTGCCAGAAAACGATTCCAAGATTGAATTAGCGGTCTCAGCTAGTATAAAGCATCAAAGATCCCCATATTCAAGTGATCTCATGGGGAAAGAGACATCGTTTCTCTATTGCGAGTTTCAAGCTACTCCACAAAGTATTTGGTACGCAGATCAATGGAAAAGATGAATTTAGGACATAAAAGATAGGAAAGAAATGAAAGACAGTCAAGGAATATGCAATAAAGAAAAGTTACAAAGTGCCAAAAAAAAAAAATGAATAAAAGAAAAATGAATTATTATTGTGTTTTTTGGCAATGAGAATACAATCAAAACACGCTACAACATAGGAATATCACGGGACATGCGGAGATGGGAGCAGTGGCACCATGCTTAGCAATAAAATCGGCACACCCATTGAGTTGCCTAGGCACAATTGAGAAACGAACCACCCAAAAAAGAAACGAACCACCCATAGTCGAAGAGTAATTTCCCTAACTGGATCCTTTAAACATGTATCAGGAGTTCGACTCATTCCGTGTGTATAGAAAGAGGCTTTGTTGGGAGAGGCAACATCCATTTCGCTGATCTCCATGCCTCAGAGTGGTTAATCTTCAGCTGTCGACAGGAGGATACCCTTGAACAATCAATAAAAAAAAGAGTAATCTCCCTAATCCTCAAGAGAAGCTCAAGGTCGAGATGTTGAGCAGGAACTTGATCCAGAGTAACATCTTAAAAAGCTTCAAGACAATCCATTTCAATATAACCACACGCTAACCGTTAGCCCATGCCAAACAACTTCAAGCTCAGCTCTAAGAATACATAATATTAGTGAAACTAATAATTATTTCTATAATTACAAACAATAATATTGAATAATAATAGAAATTTTTTTGTAAGTATTAAACAATAATATTTATTTTTTAAAATTTAAAAATAAGTAATTAATGAAACTATTATTTAATTTGGGTTTTATTTTTTGTAAGTATTTAATTAAGATTAGAATTATTATTTGTAATAATAAAAGAATAGTAGTAGCATGCATAATAAAAAAAAAATAGTAGTAGCATCTTATATAAGTCATATCAAACACTATACAATATTAAAATCTTAACATGTTTTGGTCTTATCCTATCATACATTTTGATATCAGATATACTAAATAGATCCCAAGTTAGCTTATTAAAATAATCAAAATGGTATAGAAATTTATCTAAGAATTTAATTTTGATACACTGATTAAATAAATTTCAAGTAATAATTGTGAAAATCAACTATATTTATTAATATGACAATATATAATTAAATAATAATCGATACATCGAGTTTAAATTTTAAATACTTTTCTTTTATGAAGCCTAGAGGTTCAATGAGGCTTTTACCAGGAACCTGACTTATCCAGCTCGACTCGTATAGCGTTAGGTCTCCCAGTAGGAATTGTTTCCATTTTCAGTATTGTAGCCCAAAACATATTGTCAAGAGGATGAAAAACACCTATCCGCTTTGACCTATCCACATTGGTTCTAAATGCTTTTAATGCAAAGAGAATTTTCTTGTTCTAATTGATTCTAATGTATCTAAAGGCTCATTTAGGGCACTAATTATGGAGTTAAAAAAAGGAAGTTTTTATCTTGGGAAGGAGAGCTTTTATGTTTTTAAAGTTAGAGACCCACTCAAAAGTCTTGAAACCTACTCTTCTTAGTTAGCAAAATCCTATATTAAATACTTGTTATACAAGAGTTGTATGCAATGAAGCATCAAAATAGAATATGATACTGACACGATCCAATATTGATACAGAAATATAATGAAATTCTAAAATTTAATATATTAAATTTATTGGACTCTTATAGTAACTATCTTAAAAGGACAATATATATATATATATATATATATATCAATGACATTTTTTAATTAATTAATTAAGAGTATGAGATACTATTGTATTGGACTAGAAATAATGTAAAATAGATTATTTTCATCATATTTTGAAAATTTATGAAATTTCCATTATAAAATCACCTCTTTCAGTTTGTGCTTGCTAGCTGGTTTTATATTGTGACATTATATTACAATTTTGTGGACAAACTAATTTATAAAAAAAGTTGGCATATTCTCAAATATCGAAATATCAATGTCGGTATTTAACACAATACACCCTAGATACTGAGCATAATGGGATGATAGAGCGTTGGTGCAACAAGGATTGTATGTCACTATTATTCTTTTAAGCATCCACTATGCACTTCACAAAGCTTATTATGACAAATTTTCGATGAGTTGAAACAAGTGAAATCACATACTTGAAGCACATCTAAGGAATGACCGGTTTGACCACCTTTGTAGGAGAAAACAATTGAGCATCTTTCGGATGCTTATTGATTCACTTTGTAATGGAGGAATTTGTACCTATATACCAAATGATTACTCCTTTTTATTTTGTTCTGTTTTCCGAAAACATAAACGACATGGTTATTATGAATATTTAAATTTATAAGTATAAAAAGTTAAAAATTATACGGATTCAAAATAATATCTATCAATATCATATGTAAAGTGATTATTCTTTAAAATATCATTATATATATTGCTATATATGGTGAAAATATAAACTTTAGGCATATATCTTGTTTGTATAACTTTATTTGTGGGAACAAGAAACAATTTTCTTTTCAAAAAAATTCTTTACTTTTTTGTGTACGCTGCTGCGCTGTTTGATTGTATGCGGGTATATATGCAAAAAATTATTGATGTGATATTTATACGGATTTAATTTTAATAACTCAATAAATTATCAGTATAAAATATGTTTATATGATCATCTAAATCTAATTATATGTTATTATATTATTGAAAGTGTTTGATTTTATAATTACTTAAACATTCACACACACAACAATATCTAATTAATTAATAATGTAAAAATATATATTCACAATATATTAAAATTATTCTTTTCTATTATCTATAAGATATGATATGTATAAAAGGATCATATATACTGATGTTTATCCAAATCGAATAGTTTAATGCTTATTATGCAAAATAATGTCAAAAACTTTAATCACATCATCGGCTGATCCAAAGCTTTTCTAGGTCGATCTAATACGGAAGATAAACAATGTCAATGTCAAGCCTTATATTGGGCAAGTAACAAAATCGAAGATAGAACTATTCTAGTGGTGGTCACAAATAGTACAAACCAATAAATCTATTACAAATTGAAAGGGAGGAATACATTCCCCTGCAAAAAATTCAAAACACATCCCATTCAGAAAAAGCATTGTAAACGCGTAGATATGAGTGAGATAAAAGGAAGAGTGCTCATTGCCGGGTCTCAACTTTCAACTTTCATCTTCCTAAGGTGATTTAATTATGACAAAATTGAACTCCTTTAAACCAAAGTTGATTTAAAACTGTCTCTCACCGTCGGCAATTCCAGGAGTTTGGAGCTCTGTTTTTGAAAGATTTTTAGTTTTTTACATCATATTTAATATGTTCTTAGGAAACTACAAGGCCTAACCTAATTAGTAGCTAACTTGGTTTCTTAAATATCTAGTCACATATTCAATTCTTGACAATGTGTATGGACAGAGTTTCATAACTAGAGACAAACCCACGTCCCTAAACTCTACAACTCGAAAGGATGAATCACTACTATTGTACCCTAGATTCATGTAATAAAAATAATATATTCTTAGGAATAATTGTCATTAATTTAAAAAAAAATGTTGAATAAATTTTAAACCACAAACCTTAAAATGGTGATTTGACTATATTTCACTTTCTCTTTTCCATTAGAATGCATTTGAATTAGCTTTTTTTTTTGGGGGAAAAAGTACTTTTTTTAAAAAAAGTGCTTCAATGTATTTTTTGGGGTGTTTTGATTGACTTTTTCAAAAAAGTACTCCAAATTAAAACTTTTTAAACTAGTGATACTCAGCTTCTACAAAAAGTAGAAGCAGAAGTGGTTTTTAATAAAATTATGTTCCAAAATTATCTCACTAATATTTAAAATTATAATCCTATCACTTGACAAACTCTTAAAAAGACTTCTCTCCTCTCACTCCTCACAGTCACGCACACACCTCTCATCTCTTTACAGTCACGTATGCACACACCTCTGATAAGCCTATGTTCCCGTTTCATTATTTTTGGAAGATAAACTCACTTTTATTTATTTTATTTAGACATGTCCTTAATTATATTAGGGGGAATAAATGATGTCGATCTCATTCTAAGAATTGTATTAGGTCCATAAATGATACTCAAATAGCTATGCATATATCTGCTGATAAACAAACACCTTCCACCTAGGAAAGGATATCCAAACACTAATGTATTGGCCGTGGGGTTTTGATATGTATTGC
Organism: Dalbergia cultrata; assembly: GCA_031216105.1. Classification (NCBI taxonomy): domain Eukaryota; kingdom Viridiplantae; phylum Streptophyta; class Magnoliopsida; order Fabales; family Fabaceae; genus Dalbergia; species Dalbergia cultrata. The sequence goes on along the minus strand of CM062353.1, from coordinate 17,400,414 downwards.
ATGACCTGGTTGGGAAGGTGGTTCTCATGATACTAAAATTTTTATGTAAACACTGTAAGGACCAGAATTATAATTTTCTCTTCCACCTACATTACCCACAAGTTCAAAGGAACCAACTTAAGAAGATGTTAGAGTAATAGAAGAATTGAGAAATAATATAAGAGATCAGCTACTAATTGAATATGTTATTAGTATTTTTACATTGTTAAACTTTTATTCTTATCTTTTCATGTAATTTGATCTAAAAAAATTATTTTTATTAATCTAAACATATTTAAAAATACCTTTAATAATTAAAAATATTTGGTAGATTACCTATCTAATGCAACATAACTTTTGCTGAAAAAATAAGTTTTACTAAAAAAAAAGTTAAGTAAAAAATCACTTTTTGTTAAAAGTCAAACCAAAGCGCACTCTATTGTAGTTAGGGTATGAAAAAACAAGATAATGTTAGAAAAAATTAACTAATACTTCCTAAAAGTTATTAAATGATAAATAATTTTAGGCAAAAATTTTCTTCATTAACGACACTTATAGACGAAGGGAATACATTAGATGTGCTGTGATGGCAGTGACTACGTTTTTTTTTTTTTTTTTTTGGTACATGGCAGTGACTACTTTACTTGTGTGCAAATGTAGCCGATCACTTGTGAATGAGTTAACCATCAGGTGAGAAATACTCATAACTTAATTACCTCGTTATCGGCTGTTGCTCCCACTTCCACTACTCAGTCGGTGAAAAGTATGAATGTGCTCTATAATCCAGCCGTAGCTCCTTGTACCCTGGTCTATAGCAGCATTGATCATACCATTTTTTTTAGCGAGTGTTTAATGGTTTCTTTTAAAATATCCGCTCACTGTCAGATAATTTTATATTTTTAAATATTTATTAATTTTATATTTTAATAAAAGATTAATTTTATTTTTTTAATATTATTCCTAATTAATTTCATATTTTAAAAATAATTTTATTTAATATTAAGCTTGAACATTGTGCTATATTAATTAATATGTAAGTATATATTAGTCTATTTACTATATTTTATTCAATTACTAATATTATTTATTATCTTTTTTAATATCTATATTTGTCCTGAATTGATAGATATTTTGAAAGGAACAGAATATTAATTAAGGAAGTGAAAAAAATTAAATAAGAGATAAACGTTCTCTATTTTCAATGCATTAATACATTATTTTTCGTTAGAATGGCAAAAAAAAAAAAAAAGAAGAAGAAGAAAAAATTACACTAACATCTCTTGAAATTTTGTGATATTACACTCAATATCTTTCTATTTTGAAAACTATCACTGATTTTTCTTGAGGTTCACTAAATTGCATTAACCTCCTCTACAGAAACTAGATCATTAATTTAAGTGATAAAACAAAGTTAACATAAGATATATATATATATATAATCATTAATAATGAAATTATACTATGCTAATAATATTTAATATATTAATTGAATAATACTTTTTTTATCACTTGACAATAAAACATATAATTATAACTTATGATAAAAAGAGATATTTTAATTAATATATATGTCAAATATTATCAAAATATTATTATGTAACACCTTACGTCCACGTATTCTTAGACAAATCTAGGACGGTCTAAGGGTTTTCTGAGGCCCACCCTTGTTGCTAGGAAGGCTCCAAAAGCAAACGTCAGCATGCGGTGTAGAATTGACCCTTCTATCACCTCTATAACAATCAAGGTGTTCTCAGGGTGGGCTAGCGATCTCTAGTGATTGCTATAGTGGTCCTGGACTGCTATAGCAGTACCCCGGCGTCAAAACAGTGTAAAATGATGTAATTTTATTTAAGTGACCCTTTACCCTGTAAATACCTTTCCTACACACATTTTTGCCTCAAAATTCAAAAAACCTTGTTCCTTTCTTTCTCCTACCTCCTCCACTCTCATCCTCCATCAATCTTACCTTCTCCAAGCTCCAAGGTGGGAGATTATCATTAGTTTATTCCCTATTTCTTCCTTTTCATCTATGTTCTTGAGTTTGGGGTGTTTATATTCTTAGTTGTTATTAAGTTTGGGTACTCCTCCAATGTAGTTTTTTTTATGCTTCCATGGTAGACATTGATGCCACCCCTACTCCATATAGCTCCTTTGGTGTTGACAATATTAATTCCTTCCCTCCAGGTGAGTGGCATAAATGTATGATTTTAGAGACAATTTCAAGAAAATTATGAATTGCTGAGAAATTCATCAAGTTTATGAATTTTATGTTTCAAGTGAGCATGAAAACTTTATTACTAAACTCGTGGGACCATTTCGATGCTAAACGGATTTTATGAATAGCTTGAATGAGTATGAATGTTTAGAGATGACATAATTATCCCAATGTTTCCAAGAATGGTATATTTATGAGATTTTGTTTCAAAGACTAGAGTTAGAACCGAATTATGAAGTTTTAGAGCTATATTCTCTAGTTTTTATGAATTTGATATTAGACGATAGCTATAGAGAAACAAACTGTGAGCTAATAGTTGCAAGGGATCATTAACCTCAGTACCAAGTGATCTACCAGAGGATAATCTCACCTTATTAGAGAAATCAAATATTAGACCTATTTAGGTGTCCTGTGAACACCCATTTTTTTCGACCAAGAAAAAAACTAGTAGTATTTCAACCCATTGCCCATTTCCTTTCCTCTCTACCAACCTATTTTGGCCTTTCCCTTCAGTTATAAAAATAAAACCTGAAAGTGGTAAGCACCACATCATGGCCCCCATCCCCTCTCCATTTGCTGTCACTTCTCCATTCACTGCCAACATCAAGACAAGAGGATGATGGGACTCTGCGCAAGTGATGGGCAACACAAACATGCGTGGGAGACAAGTTCGTATGGTTCTCTTACATTCCAGTAAAAGCATGGGACAGTTCTAATAAAAAAGAAAAACAAACTGAATACAAAGAGAGGGGGGCTGACCGAAAGGGAGGCTTCATTTTTTTTTTTTATGCTAACTTCACCAACCATAACTGAGAGAATCATATATTAGCGGCAATATGGCAGTCTCCCGAGGATCACGTTGCTTAGCGATAACCCATTCTATCATGGCCACATAATAACAACGAACCATCACTCCACTCCACCTTGATTGCGCGAAACAGCCCCTTCAACCACATTCAGGGTGATCCTCCACTTCACCACCATTCCCTCTCCAGTCGCCATCCAACAGCCGCACTGCCACAAAACCCAGTTGCACCCCAGCTGCACCTCCGCCCTCTCCCACCATTTCTGCCTTACCCGCGAACAGCACTGCTGCCCTCCCCCGCGTCGCATATTCCCTACCAGTAGAAACACGCAACCTGCCCATCGTGAACTGCCACGAGAACCAAGCCCCACCGCCAGTCCACCTCCATTCCCTAACGCCCCTGCCTCGCGCACCAGTCCCTGTTGTGGTCGCGCACACAAAGCCAGCAGCCCGCCATGTCAACGTTGTTCCATAACTGCCGCGGACCAGCTCCACGGTGAGCAGCAGTCATACCCCTTCCTGCTTTCCGTTAGTTGCGCGGACCTCCCTCCCGCCCCCTCTTTTTCTGATTCTCTCGCCCGCTTCACGTGTATGTGTGTGAGTGTATGTGGCAGGTAAGTGATGAGTTTCTTTATTTATTCTATAGCTAGTGGCTGCCAGTAGATTCAGGACTTTTGCCATTTCACTTTAACATATAGTATTCATCGTGGGCATAGTATCCCAAGTTTGACATGGGTTTAGATTATTATATGTTATCATTTTATGTGAGCGGTTGGAAATTTTTAAACATAAACGAGGAAAGGTATTGGGGTAATCATGATGTGTTTGGTTATATTCCTCTAAAGATTCCTATTACTTTAATCTTGTTTACGTTGGGTGAGTTTTTTTTTTTGTTTTTGTTTGTTTTATGTGGTTTTGCGTAGTTGAGTCCCGTGCTAGTTTTTTTTTTTTCTCTCTGTGGTCCCTTTAAGTTTTTTATTGGTCCACCAATTTAGTTATTTATTCATAACTATGTCAATCTTGCTTAATAGAAAATGTTGGCCTATTGATATTCAAAGTTTCGAAACTCTTTTGGGACCATTGGACTAAGTTCTTTTTCAGATTCATTCCTTTTAGAATTTTTATAATAAAATAATAAAATAATGAATCACAGATAGTAAAAAAATCAAAAAAATAAAATATATTTCTTTATCATTTTTTATTATTCACCAACAGGGAGACAAAAATTAAAAATAATGAAAATCCAAAAAATAACAAAAATCCAAAAATGCCAAAATATAAAAATAATTTGTCCTTGTTCCTTTTATCCTTTCAAAAATAAAATAAAATAAAAATTTGAAAATAGATAAAAATACAAAAATATTCTTATCCGTGCGGCGGTCAATAATTCCGACTGAGAGGTGGATACCTCCTTCATGCATTATTGAATCGTAAAGATTTACTGAGCAACCCAGTGCGGCCTTGAATCTTGTGCATAAACGGATGTGCTCTTTTAATTTCTTTTTCCCTTTAATCAAAATCCTTTTTCAAAACTTAAATTCAATCAACAAATCATTATCCTTCGGAATCCTTTTTCATCATTTTCAAAATTAAAATTATTTCAAAAATCATTTTCTTTCCAAAATCCATCTAAAATCCTTTCATTCGAAAATCTTTCAAAATCAATTGAAATCATTTTTTTTTTCAAAATCTTTCTTTCAAATTAAAAAAATCATTTTTAGAATTAAAATCAATCAACACATCTTTTATCTTTGCTTTTAATTAAAATCAACCAACAAGCAAATGTTTTTTACAGAACTATGTGACTTTGAGTTCCTCATTGTACCAGAGGATACGTAGGAGCAGGCAATTCCTGTCAAGCCAAAATTAATTCTTCTTTAACTTATTTATTGAATTGTAAATGCATTTATGTAAATATTTACTTTTTCTTACATTGTAAATATACGTGTAAATTATTTTTCTTAATTTATGTGTTGGTTTTGTTAAACTAATTTCTTCTTGATTTATTTATTTAAATTGTAAATATATTCACGTAGGTAAATTTTTGAATTTATTTGTTTTGTCTTCTTTCATTAATTTATATTTTGAGAGGTTATTATTTAATTTGCATAATTTACTAAGGTACCGTCTAAGGACGGGTGTATTAGGGGTGCGTGGGATTAAGTTCCTACCCTTCCCTATGCATAACCGACTCCCGAACTCATATCTGGTTTTCAAACACTATTTTCATGAAAAATAAAATTGGTTTTTCCAAGATTTCCCAAATTAAATAAACTTGGTGGCGACTCCATTTTTAAACATAATTAATTCTTTCTCGCCGCCCACGTCGCGATTCCGGTTGCGACATGTCCAATATGGGACCTTATAAGGTACCCACAGAGATTATAGTATTATTATTATACTACAGATACATATATATAGCATGATTCTTGTTTCTTTATTAGGTTGCTATTAGTCATGATTTACAGAGATTATTGGTTTTGATAGTATTATGTAATATGAAAATTCTTTTATAGATATTGCATTTTATTAATATGCCTATGTAATCTTCTTGGTTGTACCATGTGGTAGTTACAGATGAGAATCTACTCACTAAGTTTTAGATGAAATTCACCCTTCTTTCTTCTTTCCCCTTATAGATACAACAGTTGCTTTTGGTCCTTCTCGGCCTCCTCCTAAGCAAGATTAGTGGTTCAACTTGGTAAGCTTCACTTTGTAGCGAAGTTTTTTTTTTTTTTTTGAGTTTTGGTAGAGTGCTCTACTGATGATGCAGGCAGGGTGCCGAACCTTGCATGATTTTGAATTTTGGTCACCATGATCAAATTTGTTATGTATTTAAAATGATATAATTTCTATGGTTCTTTCTTTGGTACAGAGTAACTCTAAATATATTTCATATTATGAATATAGATTCAGAGTTAGTTTATCGACGGAGTTATGTATCTTTATTACATATTTTGAAAATGCATGAGGATTTACATTTGAAAGTGGATTTACGCTTAAAGTTATGCATGTAATATGACTCAGTGTCCATGAGGCTTACGTGAGGATATGATTCCTAATATACCGATCATGTTGCCAAATTGGATCGTGACATATAATTTTTTATTAACAATCACATACATATCACATGTTATCTTTTTTATCACTTAAATTAATGAATCAGTATCTGCAAGGGAGGTCAGTATACTTTTAATGAATTTTAGGGAAGGTCAATGATAATTTTGTAAAATACAGGGGTGTCTACTATATAGTTACACTAAACTTCAAGGAAAGTTAGTGTAATTTTCTCAAAACATAATGTATATCGTGTTGCTATGTCAATATTTAGTTTAAAACATTATAATCGAGAGGATCCCATTTAATTTGTGAGTGTAACTCGTCTTATGTTAAAATGACATAAATTAAAATACAAGGATGCAATAGATTGAACTAGGTGTAACTAGATTGGTTTGACTTGATGAAACTAATAAATCCTAATTGAATTGACTAAATTGATTCTGTTTGGTTCCGATCTTTCAATCAATCAGGTATGATCCAATCAATTGAAATTGATCAGCTTTTGGTTCTATCGTCGGATTTAGGGGTGTCAAGTAGGGGTGAATCTATGTATATTATGTTGGTACTTATACTCCCACAACAATTTGAAAATTATGTTAGGAGTGCATATATATGTATATTTTGTCTCCAATATTTTGTTATATTTGACCTCACATTAAGATAAAAATATGTGTGCTTATGCATTATTTTGGGCCCCATTACCTAAATTTTCCAAATTTGTTACTACTATCAGAACTGATAGCTAACTTGAACCAAACCCTTCGCTTACATATAACAAATATGTAAGCAAATCAGTCTAACTAGATGAACTAGAAACCAATTAAATTGATTCAATTTGGTTTCGGTCATCAGATCAATTGGATACAACTCAAATAGAACTAATTAGTGTTTAGTTTGATTATTGAATTTAGGAGTGTTAGACTCGATACTCGATATCCAACCCGAACCAAATCATCACACACACCCACACTTACTTTATAAATATATTACGACTAAAAAAACTCATCAACGTGGTTTCAAGGAATTTTTGGATTTTAATCCAATCACCCGATCTAAATCAACCCAGATTTGATTGGTTCAGTTTAGTTTAGATTTTGCCAAAAAAATTCATGAATCTAAACTAGGCCAAATAAATCCAATCTGAACCAATTTATGTTTACAATCGTAGACTGAATTATAGTAAATGAAGACTATTGTTTAAAAAACTGGCTCCAATTTAGAGTCTGTTTGATTTTAGAAAATAGCTATCATGTTTCATTTTGTTTTCAATTTATTTTCTGTTTTCTGGATTTTGTGAAAAAAATAGTGAAATGTTTTTTAAATTCTATTGACATGGCAGGTTGACATTTCCAACCCAATAATTACGGATTAACCCACCCACCCCTTTCTATGATCAACATACGACTGGTCCAAACGAGTTGATAACATACCTAGAAAGATAATGAAACATAGGTTGGCCCGCCAACCTGCCATTTTTTAACAGAGAGATTTGATACTTTCAACCCATGCCGTCACGTTTTATGGTCAACTCACAACACCTTATTTGCCACCCGTAGTTAAAGTTTTCACTATTTCCTTACAATATTAAAAACAAAAAATATAAATTGAAAATTGAAAAATATTTTCTAAAATTAAACACACCCTTAACTATTTTCAATTTTCAAGTTTTATTTTTTATTTGTTTTCTATTTTTCATTTTTTCAATAAAAGAAACAATAAATTTAGGGTGCATTTGGTTTTAATTTTTAGTTTTCAGAACTTTATGAAGAAAATACTAAAAGGTGGAAATGAAAATTAAAAATTAAATTTTGTAATATTCATAATTTTAAGTATTTCTTTCATAAAATTTTAAAAATTAATGAATAGAAAATTGAAAATTGAAATTAAATAAACCTTTAAATTTCAGTTTTCATTTATAATTTTTAGCATTTTCTTTATAAAATCTTAAAAATAAAAAACTGATTGAAAATTAAAAATAAAAATTGAAAACAATTTTATGAAAATATTGCGGTGAGATTGTGGTGGTAAATGCAGTATCTGGGGAAGGGTGCCGATAAGTTCGAGTCACATTCCAATCATGCATGGAACTTGGAACTGTAAAAGACTAGGTAGTGTGAGGTCACTTAACTCTTTCTGCAGAGGCTACATATTAAGTTCGTTCAATTTGGTTACCATTCTGCAGCCCACTTGCATCTGCCCAACGATCGAGTGCTGATAATCTATAATTGTTCTCCTTGATTAGCAAGAATTTAACATCAGAGCAGATGATGTTTCGGCGCAGGTGTTGGCTTTGGCCATCAGTTTGGGATATTTGTAAAGAAGAGGTTCTGTATGAAAAATGTACGATGAAGGGTTTGAAGTTTTATCCAATGACTATGTGATGAGATCATTATGTTTGTGTTAATGTCATTCTTTCTCGACCTCTTTAAATTTAGAGAAAAGAGAAATTATTACATGTTTCTAAAGTTTTATGTGGATATTTTCTTGATGTACAAAAATTTAAGTAGGGTAAGCATTGATATTCGATTACTACTATTAGGAACAAGAATGATCCCTAATCTTTTTGAAGATTTTTGGGAGAGATTGGATTACATACTTCCACTTTTCACTTGATCTGTCCAAAAAATTAAGAAAATAAATATATCTTAGTAATAATAAAAAGATATATGTGTGGATCATATTATCTCTATTAAAATATAAATTTACATGATTATAATATTGTTGAAAAGCAAACCCAATTAATTACATTATGGGTAATATTGAAAATAAAAAATTTAAATTTTCTTCATATAAGAAATGGATAGATGTTTTTTTTAAGAAAAAAAACTAGAAAACAAATGGACATGTGGAGCGAAAAGGTAAGAGTTTTGTTTATCAATGATATTCTCACAGCAGTTAGCGAATTGAAATCCATGCTATTATAAGATATAAGTCAAATCTTAATTAATAATTCAATAATTAACTAGTGACACTTCAATTAAATAATAATATTTAAGGTGAGTCCTTATTGTAGTGTTATATTAAAAAATTTCTCTTAAATCTAATGCACTGATATTAGTGGATGCTCCATTTTATTTAACTTAATTTCAGAATATAAGTTATAAATAAATGAAAATATCCACGTGTTAATTTTTAATTAATTATATCCATCTAATTAATTTGATCGATGGGTATTAACGGATGGAAGGAAATATTCCATGAACATTAGGTAGAATCTGGCAAATTTTTATGCCATTCTTTTTCTGTGTTGTTTTGTGGTGAATTGGTCCGAAAGAGATAGGGGGCCCATTCCCACTGTTTCTCCATAGATCGGAATCCTATCAAAGAGGCATCACGGTGCCTTGAGAAAATGCAGTGAGCATCTTAATTTTCCAATATCAATGAAGAACATCCTGATATCCTATAACTCGCAAAAATCAAAGGCATAAAATCTTTTGTACTAATTCATATCGAATAGTTGACTTTATAATTAAATTCTCAGGACGTATTTTTTTTTTTCCTGTGATCAATGGTTTTGTGCATGCCTATCTTTATTCGCAAGCTAATTCTTAACAGGATACAACATTTCATTTATATATTAAAAAAAAGTAATATGCACAATTTAGGTGGAGTGATGAAAGTTCTTTTTAATTTAGGACTGAGGCACGTTTGTAGAGAGAGCGAAGTCGCGGTAATAGTTGAATGAAAGGTTGAATAGGTGAATCAACTCTGCCGACTAAAAATATAAATAATATTACATAACAAGAATATTTGTCCAAAATTTAATTAGACTATCAAAATATAAAATTAATACTTACATAAGTTGAGTTGATCAAAATCTATAATATAGAAACATAAAATTTACAATATATTTAAATTAAAATCCTTGTTTTTATTTGTTCTGCTGGTCATTCTCAGTTTGTCACAACCTGATACGAAATTCACCACTCCTCAACGAGGTACGTACATTATAATATTATCCTTTAATCCCCTTTCTTTTTTATTTTAGTCTATACATGAAGAAATTGAAATTCAAATAAAAAGTATTTTTAGAGAGTAATAAAGTAGAGATAAATTGAGGGGAAATCCAAAACTGCAATACAGAAAAAATAATGCCTCTAACTAGTGGTCGAGGCTTGTAGTCAAGTGGCAATCAAATTGCCTCGAAGCCACACAATTGATGGCATGCGAGTTTGACTCGCATAGAGGTAGAGTCTTTGTAAGTCCCTCAATCCCTGTCTCCGTGTGGGACCCAAAAAAGCTAGTGTTTTCGGATAGTGACTTTTTTTTTAATCTTTTTCCAAAGAGTGGTTGTTTTTCCCCACCTTGATTTTAAGTTAGAAAATAAAAAATCGATCATAGAAATGGTTAGCCTGAGAGAAAGCGTGAAACATAACACACAGTACACAACATAAATTGGAAGCTGCCTTGGTGTTTGCCCCTAATAAATGAACAACATGAATATGAATACATATGAGGTTTAATTATTTTACATGTACTATAGTTTTATTAAATTTCTTAATTAGATTCCTATAGTTTAAATAATTATAGGTATAGATCCTTGTAAAGTATGAGATTTTTCAATCAAGTTCTCATCATTATTAAAAATAGAATATTTTGATTCCATAAAAGAGTGAAGAGAGGGATAAAAATAAAATATTCATTGAATATTATGTTTTTTATAATGACAGGAATCTAATTGAAAAATCTTATACATTATAAGAACTTACTTACAATGTTTAAACTAGAGAAATTTAATTAAAAATTGAGTAAAATTATACAAATCTGCAAAGTAATTAAAATTATCTATGATTCTATGAACAATAGAGGCAAGCTAAGCTTGTTTTCACGATGCATGAAAATAATGTGTATGAATATTTTCTCTTGTTCTAAAACTATCGAAGTATTTCTCGTCCTTTTATCAATAATGGCATTATAATCTCCACTCCCCCATCAAACCTTTCCCCATAAGGAACATGCAGTTCCAATCCATAATTTTTTTTTTTAAAAAAAAAAGTTCTTTTACTTTTAAATAAATCAAAATGTTTTCTTACACACAAACATACGTGAATCAAATTAAACACTTAACGCTATATTTAATTTTGATTATTAGATCTGGCCTGGATAGGTTTAGATTTTGAAAATTAAATTCGAAATTCCATCAAATCCAAACAACTACTCGCAAGTACAATACATTTCTGAGAGATTATTTTAGTATTTAATCAATTACTATATGTATATATATTATCAAAATCACTGCATTCTCAAATAGAAGAACATCAATCTTTTCTTTTTAGCCAAGGATCGATGAAAATGATATTACAAGCGACAGAAACGTGAATCACAATGAAAATGTAAACTAACAGCTGTTCTTGCTAGTACAAGGTAGCTACTTCAAATTTTAATATAGAAACGCGGCTGAATGATGATGTGGGGAGCGATGCTCAGATGCGGCGTGTTTACTATGAAATTGAATGTTGTGGGCTCCACACGGCGGTCAGATGAAGACTAAACCGCGATTTTCCTTTGTAGAAGTTTTACTTGTAAAATGTCAACTCGAAGGGTTACTCGAGTAAAACATGATAATATCTCACATATAGCAAATTATAGGCTCGAATCCCACTTATTTTGATGGATAAAGTAAATATAAATTCTTCTACAAATATTTTTTGAATTTGAAGACTTTCGTTATGTTGAATGGGAGCGCTACCCTTTTATCCTAAATTTTCCTCAACCCAAAAAGAAAATTCAACTCAGGGGAATCCGACGGCCGAGGTTCAAACGTTGTACCCACGCCAACAGGATTTGCCCAAAACAAACACGTGATATCGGTGAACCATAGATTTTCAAGGTATAAGAAGGAAGTTTTCCATAATCTGAAATCTGAACATAGATTATAACACGAACTAAGTATAACTAAATATATTATTGGATTAATTTAAAATATTGTATGATAAAAAATTACATTAAGCACTAACGATTAAGAACAGTACCCTCTCGGAACTCTTTAGAATTAGTATGTATTAACTCTTTGACTTCGGCACATGCATTATTGCATATAATAAATGGACCTTTAGTGCCCCGTTTTACATTGGGGAAAAAAAAAACGTTCTTTCTTTTTCTTTGCCTTTCTCCCCCTTTCAGAAGTTTAGATAAGTTCAAATTATTTAATTTTAATAATGGGGTAATTTATGCACACGTTTCTTGCGTACATCACGTGGGCATGATAGTCGTCGCAAGGCCATAAAAATTTTCAGATGCCCAATTACATTTTTTTTTTCTTTTCAGTTTTCAAGATACAAATTCGTTAAGGTCTTCATTCTTAAAGCCGGTAGGTTATGATTGGATCGGATCACGTCTCATCAACTGAAATAAGTATTGATACGCAAGTTTATCTGTTGTGCCTGACAAACCGTCGCTGACAAAGAGGACGTGGCCATTAATTAAACGTGTATAATGTATATATATCTCCATTTCTTAGTCCGGAAAAGACGATATAAATATGCCTGGTTAATAATTAGGTAGAAAAGGATGTCATCAAGATAATTGAACGAAACAAGCATGTTACAAGAAATTGAAAATCTTGATGACCAGGGTCTTTTAATTTTGTCAAACTTATTAAGGATAGTTTCTTTTAAGGCTACAAACTCTAGACAGAGAAGTTTGTGTGTCAGAGGATCGAAGTAACATCGGCGTTAAAATAATTAGTGTAAAACTTATATTATTTGAACTCATTTAGCATAGAACATCATATCAATCTACTATTTATTATTATTGGACGAAGTGTAAATCACATTTAAATAAAATTCATATTCTATTTAATGTTAAATAAGAAATGAGTCAATAGTTGACAGAGTCTAAATTTAAGTATCCCAAACGTAGTTGCATAGTCTAAATGCTCCTTAACATGCTTACGCATTGTGGTTGAGTTCGTACAGCCCTACCAGCTGATTTACTTACACACTAGTTGGTATTCTATATTTTCTCTTTTAAGATATTACATACCTTTTAATAAATATTTCCTCTGTTGCCTATTATATGTCTACTTTTTTCAAATTTTTTATTTCACTTTCTATTTTTTGAATCAAGGCAACATTACAAATTTTTTTACTATATATACCCTTATTATAGTTAAGGATAACGTGTATGTTTTTATTTTTTCAAGAGAATAATTGTACTTTTTTAATAAGAGCAATCTTATTAATTAATATACTTTAACACTATTATTAATATTTTTCCATTGCTTTCTTAAAATGTGTAAATTTTTTTTTGTTCTGGATAAATAACATGTAGCCATGGAAATAATAACTAATATTTATATGTCCCGTTAAATTAAAAACAGCTATAGTTTGATCTGTTCAAGTGCTTTGACACTCATTATTCTTGAAAAAAGTTTAAAATTTGAGTCTTGTCTATAAAAAATCAACGCTTGGAAAGATTTAGGCTGCATTTGTATTTGATTTTTTTGGAGAAAAATCACTTTTTTTAACACTTTTTCATGTTTTAATAAATTTTTAAAAATAATCAGAAAAAATTGAAAAGAGTACGTAGCTTCTGAAAAAAAAATCAGTTTTTAGTTTTTTCTATTATATAAAAAATTTAAGTTGTAGAATCACTTTTTTAAAAACTAAAGCAAACACACCCTTACTCTCTTATTGATGGGTCAATCTGTCCAGATTTTTATGAGTTCATATAAGTGATAGTTTAGATAAAAAAAAATTATAGGTAAAATATATATTTTTGTCTTAATTAATTTTTATTTTTTATTTTGGTCTCCTAACTAATTTCCTATTCTTTTTTTATTCCATAACTTATAGTATGATGTAGTAAATATTTTAAAAAAATAAAAAATTTAACATGATATTTGTCACTTTTTGGTTGTAAAAAAACTAAATAAAATTAAAAATAAACTAAAAATTAAATAAAAAAATAAACATAATAAGAACCTAAACGATGTAAACTGACAGAAACCAAATTAAAAAGAAATAACGAAGAAAATATATAAAAAAAACTTAATTTTCCTTACCTAGAAAATCAATTTCTTGCTAAAAAAATCAGTTTCAGCTTCTTTTTTATAGATGGAAAAATCTTGCTAAGTTTTAATTATATCATATTCTTATCTGCTTTCTGTTGTTTGAATTATATTTTTATTATTTAATTCTATTTATTTTCTATTTTCTTTAATTTTATACTCTATCTTTTTTGCCAGCATTTTCTATTTTATTTTTCAAAAAGGAAAAAAAAATTCAGTCTACGTTGTTTATTTTTATATTTTTCGTTACTTTATCTTAGATTTCTTAGTTATGTCTTTATAATTTATTTTTCTTCATTTTATGTCATTTAGTTTCTTATTATTTTCATTTTCTTGTTCATATTTTTGTTTATTTTTAATTTTTAATTTATTTAATTCATGTATTTATTTTATAGTTAAAAAAGGTAAATATCTTGTTCAGTTTTTTTTTCAGTTTTTTCTTAAATTTACCGTATCATATTATGAGAATAGACAATAAATAAAATAAATCCAAAAATAATAAAAAATTAATTAGGGAACTAAAATAAAAAAAAAATTAAGAGGATCATAAAAAATAAAAAATTAGTTAGCAGATCAAAATGAAAAACAAAAATGCATGAGAGGATCAAAAGAACAAAAAAGTAGTTATGGAAGCAAAATGGAAAATAAAAATAAGTTAAGAGACAAAAAATCTGTATTTCACCAAAATTAGATTAAAAGCTACTATATTCGTATTTCAATTAAACAAAATATATATGTGAGTGTTAATAATCTAATTACGAAGAGATACCAATATCATTAACAAAAAATATATACCGGATGAAGATGCCTCGTAAGATCATATCATATCAGGTTTTGCAAGAAAAAAAATGGATGAAATATCATTCAATCATGAATTTGATTTGCCGCTCATGAAAATCCAATAAATACAATAATTATACCAAACAATTGATTAAGTAATAACAATTGATAATTAAAAACTAAAATCCTGCTTAATAAATGTAAAATGCATAATAATTTATAACTGAAAATTATAATCTCTCTTAATAAATGAAAATGATAATTAAATAATTATAATTACCAATCAAACTCATTGAATGTGAAATGTTAATCAAGAATTAAAATTGTCAATCAAATAATTATAAATGTCAATCAAACAATTATATTATCGCCCATGAAAGCTTTAAGAAGGTAGACTATATAAGTAAGTAAATTGCGCAATATAATGTAGTTTATATCAATCATCTCCTTTCTTTTTTTATTTTATTGATAAGTTTAGCCTATTATTTGACAGACAAGTTCTCATTTTTTATGCAATATTTTGTTGGGAAAGTTCTTTTTTTTTCTATTAATATTATATATGGTTTAATTTCAAATTCATTAGATTGATTACTGTTATCTATATCCAATGCTCCTATTTTATAGAATTGATTATCTACATGAAACAATAAGTTTGTTTACACAAAAATATTTGATAAAGAATTGGGAAAATTTGATCAAATTATTTTATTTAGAGAATGTATCAATTATAATAATTATAATAAGTAAGTTGATTATCCTTTATTACAAATCATTTGGAATAATTTTTCATTAAATGGTTTTTCTAGATAATATAATGAGGGAAATATTTTTCGATTTGAACATTTTTAAAACTTTCAGTTCGAAATTGATATTAAATAATTGGTAATCATATGTATAATTAATTGATTGATTAGATTGGAAACAATATTTTTTGAGTTATTTGTTTAGAGAATGTATCATAATAATTGTAATCTCTATAATAATTTTTTAAAACTAATCATTATTCATAATTTTTTTTACAAAATATTTTTTTTAGAGAATAGAATGTTATTTCTTTTAGATTTGATCATCTTCAAATTTTTGAATTTAAAGTGTGATTAGATTATTAGTATTAACAAATATAGTTGATTGATTATACTTAATTCCAATTTCAATTTTATTAACAATCATGATTGATTATTCTTAATTTTTGATTAAATAAGATATAATAATTTCCTTTTGAATTATATATTGTTTTGAAATAAAATGGGAATTATTATTGTTTTTTTGGGTACATTTGTAATAAGTATAGTAGATTATAGTTTATTACCAATCGTGTAAAATAATTTTTGATTAAATTATTTTTTTGATAATATAATTTTTTTATTTAAACATTTTTAAAATTTCTAATTTTAAATTAAGAATAAATCATTAGTAACCATATATACCCAAAAATTATAGATAAGAACTATTACTTTTTGGTTAAATCAGATACACTAATTTTTCTAAATTATATATTTATTATAAAAAAATAATATTTAATATGAGACTTGAAAAAATTAAACCATATTTTTTGGAGAATATATCAATTAAAATAATTGTAATAACTAAAATTAATATTTTTATTTTTATTAAATAAATTTTTTAGATAATTTGAGATTACATTTTTTAGATTTGATTATTTTTAAATTTATGAATTGAATTTGAGAATAAATAATTAATAATAATAAATATATTTAATTGATTATACTTAGTACTTGATTTCAATTTTATTATTAATCATGATTCTTAATGTTTTGTGAAATCAGATATACTAATTTCCTTTTAGAATAGATATTTGTTTTAAAGAATAATATTTGAAGAAGGACTTGGAAATTTTAAACTAGATTTCTTTTAGGGTAATTTGTTTAGAGAATGTATCAATTTTAATTATTAAAATAAGCATAGTTAATTATATTCTATTATCAATTGTGTAGTAGAATAATTTTTTAAATCATTTTTAGAGAATATAATATGTTATTTTTCTAGATTTGAACATTTTCAAAGTTTTGAATTTTAAATTGAGATTAAATCATTAGTGATAAATACATAATTGATTGATTATACTTGATTATAGTTTTATTATCAATCATGATTCTCAATCTGTGGGAGAATTGATTATTTCCATTTAAATTATATATTTATTTTAAAGAATAACATCTGATATAGGACTTGAAAAAATTAAGCCAGATTTTCTTTTTGGGTTGTTTAGAGAATGTATCATTTATAACAATTTTAATAAATATAATTGATTGTATTTTATTAGCAATCATGATTCATAATTTTTTTAATACAATATAATGTGATTTTTTTGTTTTTTTTAATTTGAAATTAAGATTAAATCATAAGTAATAATAAATATAGTTAATTGGTTATACTTTATTTCAATTTTATTTTCAATTATGAATTCTAATTTTTGATTAAATCAGATATACTAATTTTCTTTTAAATGAGAAATTTGTTCTAAAGAATAGTATTCGGTATATGACTGAAAAAATTAAACAGGTTTTCTTGTTGAGAGAATAAATCATTTATAGTAATGGTAGTTTACAATAATAGTAATAAATATGATGAATTATTATAATTATGTGCACAGTCAATTATAGTTTATTACCAAAAATGATTCATAAATTTTTATTTAATAATCTTTTAGACAATATACTATATGATATTCATTAATTTTTATATTCGAACCATTTTAATTTTTTAAATTTAAAATTGAGATTAAATTATTAGTAATAATAAATATAGTTGATTAATTACATTTGATTCTAAATTCATCATCAATTATGATTCCCAACTTTTGATTAGATTAGATATAGTAATTTTATTTTGAATTATATAATTGTTTTAAATAAAAATATTTGATATAAGAATTCAAAAAATTAAAATTGTTTTTTTCGAGGCAGTCTTTTTAGGGAATGAATTTTTTATAATTATTATAATAAATATAACAATATAATAATTAATTATGTTTTATTATGAATCATTATTTATAATTTTTTATTAAATCATTTTTAGAGAGTGTAATATGTTATATCTTTTAGATTTGGTCATGTTTGATTTTTTAATTTGAAATTGAGATTAAATCATTAGTAATAAAAAGAACAACTCTACTTAATATAAATTAATACCCTGAAATTCAATTCCTACTTCAATATTTCCCTATCAGTTAATCACCAAACTAGAAAGCATTTTAAACTGTCCGTTGAGAAATAAATAATTATCTAAGCAATCATTGAAGGAATGCAATTCCCCTTTGGTTTGACCTAGCATAAGCTGAAAATGGAATATAATTAATTATTATTAATTTAGATTAATTATTTCTCCATCAACTTAATTCTAAGCAAGCCACACTAATCAAACACCAACTAATATATTCTTGGATTATTATGATGGCATAGGTGAAAATTGCACTATGAATGAGAAATATTTGAGAATGTCAATTTAAATGCTATCTTTAACTTATTTAATTAATATGTTATTATCTACATTTTATATGTATCAAAATAATATTCTACGTGTGATTTACAGTAAAGATGATCATTAATTATGATTCTCATTTTATCATAATATATATGCTAGATGAACAATACTGAAAAATTTATTTATTTACTTATGTACTCTGTTTTTTTTAAATTGTTTATTTTGTATTATATTTTATAGAAATTTAGATATTTATGTAGAGAAATGCAATAATCTTTTTCAACTGCACAAATAGGTATGAAGTATGATTTTTTAAGTATAAATAAATGAATTTAGTAGTCAAAATATATATATTTTTATTATTAATCATTAGTTATGATTCTCATTGCATACGCGGGACAACGATAACTAAGTACCAAAATCCAAAAACTTCAGATTATAAATGATCATAATTACGACTCAGAAGAAATAAAATAAATCCAATTTATGTAATACAAAATACTGGTAAGCAAACTAGGTTTCATGCAATTTCGTTCTTTTCTAGGGTTCTACGAAGCATTTTGTTTTATTTAGAGTTGATTGTTGTCTCTTTGATATGTATCATGATATTCTCTTTTGAGGTGCATCTTTCGCTGAAACGTTAAATTATTGCGTCCATTTTTTTTTTCTTTTGTCCTATCATTTTTGGTCCCACTTAGCGTTGTCAGTGGTCACCTTGGTCGAGATCTAAGCTCTAACCACTTTTGTTTTGTTTGGCTGTTTTACTATTTTAATCTACGTCCTTATTTTCTTTTTTATCTAGACACGAGTTTTAGACTTATAGTTTGGCACAACATATTATTGACAGGGAAAGTCCAATAATTTTTTTGTTGCTTTTTAGATTTTTGTTCATCAAGTTTAGTTGGCTTATGATTCTTTTGATTATTATATTTGCCATTAATTACAGACATTTAATTTTACAAGTATTTTCTCAATTCAAAATAAATATATGCATGCCATACGTTTTAATATGTTATAAATTATCTTCATCTATCAAATTAGATAGTCTTATCTTCTCAACATTTTTTATTAAAAAAATACATTTTAATAAACTTAGTCAATGATCGTCGACAAAAGTAAAAGTTCAGTCCGCAAGGAACATTTCTTAAGCAATACTTCACTCAAACAATAGCTTTACACAACAAATCAGCAATTAACTTGTAACATGAGACTCTATTCAATTATTATATTGACATATTGAGTGGTCATTAGGAAGCCAAAAGCTAAATTTGTTAGTTAATTAGCACCCAGTTTTTCTCTAATTTCAATTTGATTGGATCAGTCTGACTTTGAACCGATATGGATTTTGCTAAGATACATTGTACACAGCCAACGATGATTCTCCCTCCTCAGTACATGCCTTTCAGTACGTAGTAAGTGGCTTTTCATAAATTAATCCTTCTTATGTCACCAATCCACTTGTTAAGGCGGATTCTGTCTTACAAGTTACAGCCATCAGGATATCATTCTTATTTCAGATCTATAGACTATAACTATATAAGGAAGCATATGTTTTGGTTTGATGATCATTGTTCTGTCCTAAATTTGTTAAGCTTGCAGCTAGCTGTAAATTAGCTTCGATTTGTGCAAACTGCAAATTAGTCATTTTGGGGTCTGTTAAATTAAAACAGGTTGACTCCTTTGTTCTGGTGGTGACTAGAATTAAATAGTTTTGAATTGGAGTTTAGACTTTTCAGTTCTAATTAATTAATATGTTTAAATTGATATATAAAATTAAAATTATAATCCCATAAATTAATTCTATTGAATTAAAAAAAATAGCTGAGATAATTTCTCATTCATACCTTAAAAATCAGGATAAACTACATTAATCTCTGCTGAGGTTTGGCGAACTTAACCTCAACTCCATTTTATTTGTCTGGCTGGCACTGAACTCCCTTAGATGCATTATTTATTGTGCGATAGGAGGGGAGGTCCGTGTAATGATTTTAAAAATGTAGGAGAGATTAGTATAATGATTTCACAAACTCACGAGCCTTTTGAGAAAATTTTACAAATAAAAGGGAGACAAGTTGAATTTTATCAAATCTTAAATGAAATTAGTATAATTTATCTAAAAAATTATTAGTTATAATTGATTAAGTGGTTCTGATCTCATTGAGGTTAAGTTTATATATGATATATTTTTGTATTCTTAATTTCATATTTATCTACTTATATTTTTGTGAAATTATATTATAATGTGAAAATATCCTAGATTATATTAATTTTGATGTTCAGACTGTGTATAAAAATTTGTATATTGTCATTTAATATAATTATATATTGTCATATAAACATGGTAAACCTTCACATCAAGTACTTCGAAGATTATATAAACAGAAGAATTTAATTAGATGATAGTGTACAAGTTTTTTCACTATTAATTCATCAAAATTACTCTATTAAATGTAAATATTTTTTAAAAAAAATTATAATGAAGTGTATACTACGATAGTGTACAAATTTGTTGATGCGTTAATGATAAAATACAATTATATTTAGAATTATAATTTTATTTGATTACTTAACAAATTTAAAAATAAAATTTAATATTTCAAACTAGTTTTAATCCTAAAAAATTAAAATTGTTTATCATAATTCTAATTCGACATTCAAAGGAACCTTTTGAGACATCGCCACCAAAAAACCTTTGGATCGAAAAAAGAAGAATAGCATATAGGTGCCACATGCGCTTTTTCCTCTATCAAACCCTAGGGAGCTAAGTCCATCACGCAGTTAAAGACTTTTGCAGCTTACGTGATGAGATTAAGAATAAACGTGTCAATGTGATAGAAACTTATGTGGAAAAAGATGTGTAACTTTTGGCAATTACTTATCGTACAAAATCATGATTATCAAAGGCGTGCACTTAACAAAGTAATTTCGTATTAAGTAATTTGGTTTTCGAAGGATCAAAGTCTGATTAATTCATCACATGAAGAAACCATGCTGTTTGTTAAATGAATCTTCATTTTTTGTTTGGGGGCCTATATATATTTAATTTTTTCCTGAAAAATAATTAACTTTTAATTTTGGTCTCTATATTTTTTTTTATTTTGTGCCAAATATTTTTAAATTGTTCAATTTTAGTCTCTATGATTAGTCCATTCATGAAAAAAAATATAAAGTTTAAACTATTATAAAAAGATAATTACCGAGAAATTAAAGAAATACATGTTATTAATCAAGAATATCTATTTAAAAAGAATTTTACTAACATGTGATTTACAGGTATTAACTAAGAAAATAAAAATATAATTTTTTAGTGTTTAATATTTTGAAAATTTATTTGTTTTTAATTAATTTACTTAAAACAATCATTAGTCAAATTTAATTAAAAAATAAATATCTAGATAGATCCCAAGAAAATTTTGCAAGACAATTTAGTCTTTCAAAAGCTGAAACTAAACAGATGATCTATCAAAATTTTAATTATAGGATACATTAGTTTTCTATGTATTTAATTCTTTAGATACTAAAAGAATTGTATATGTGGACTGTTAATATGACAGTAAGTGACATGTGTGTTATTTGAAATATAATAAAGTTTAAAACAGTTAATTTTGATAATTAAAAATATATAAAATAAGTTATTTAAATTTTTATTATAAATCATAAAATAATTTATTTTATATGATTTTAAATATAAAAATAAATCATTTAAATCTATATTGTATGTATAATGGCTTACCCAATGTTTTAATAATACATTATCACTATATAGTGTCAATGTACAAGTTTATTAACAAAAAATAAATGAATGGACCAACATATCCATTATTTTTTATTTTAAAGAATGACAAGATTAATATCTTAGATGATTAAATAGAGATGTAAAACTGCTGAGGACCACATAATAATAATAAAAAAGAAAGAGTATCGGAGTAAACAACAATTTATTGGGAAATGAAATAGTAAAATTGCTGTATAAGCACGTGGCGGAACAAATTGCATTGCATAATGGTTTCAATGCACGCGGATTGTGACTCTCTGTCTATGTTCTGTGAGTGCAGTGAGCCGACCCGTAAATGAGCGAGAAGTGGCAATAGAAATGGGAATGAGAGAGCAGTGGTCCTGCTCCACGTGTATGCCAATGGGGTAGTACACTTTACTATAGATAATGCCAAAGCACATCCTTCTATAGTGATTTAGGAAAAATACTTGCATCCTCCAGGAGAAAATCAAATTCTTGCTCCAAGTGGATTTCTCACCATCCAAGTGTTATGTGCATAGTAAAAAGAGGTGGGACCCAAGATCATTTCATGGTGGTTATGTAAGCGGAGGAAAAAAAATTTCGTTCGGCAGGAGGAAAGATTGAAAGAACAACTCGTGATTTGGTATTATGAAACATCATGGCAATTTGCTATCGAGGGACTGGAATTAAGAAAAGGCACCCTACAAGGACACGTGTTTTAAAGGGACGAACGAGAAAGATGCGGTTCATCACACCCACTTGACACCATTTCATATTGATTAAATTATTCTTTCTATCCGTTTATTTTGACATATAAATTGGAAAATACTTAAACATGCATAAATACACACAAAAAGAAAATTACATTGATAAAATTTTCCTTTTGAAAATTTGTACAATTATTATTATGAGAAGTTAATATGCGAGAAAGAATATGTACAAGGATAAAAATAGAAAAATAATTAATAATTCCTTAAAACTCTCAAATGATCAATAATATTAAACATTTTTCTTTTCATAAAAAAGGCACTTATAATTGGACGAAATGAGTAGTAATTTGATTATAAAAATATACACAATATTAATATAATCCCTAAACAATTGGGGTTGAATATATCCTTGATCACTGAAAATTTGGTTTTGATCCTTGAGACAAATAGTTGGTTATTGTCCAAACATTTTCAAAACTAAATGGTTTTCTCCTCCAAAATTATTTCATTTCTATTAAATAATGAACTAGCTAACTAAAAATCTCGTTATCTAATCATATATGGTAGGTAGTCAGTAGTAGTGTATGACATATAATGATCCCATATATCAAAATCCTCAAGTAATATCTATTTAAACCCAACTCATTAACTCATTTTATCTAATCTAATAAATCATTTTATAATAGAAATTTGACACATGACTGTGATATGTCACATACAACTAGTAGCTATCATATATAATTGAATAACATACTTTTTCATTAGTCAACTCAACATTTAAGTGTATTTTGAAGGACTAAAACTAAAATTTGTTTAGAATATTTGGACAAAAAAAATCATGGACCAAAACCGACCAAAACCGAAACTTGCTCATTTTTCAATGACTAAAAAGATACAAATGAAATTACTTTGGTCTATAAAATGTACATGTGATATTTACTTGACCCCCATTTTTATAAATTCATGAACTTAATAATGTCATATGTGTCTTTCAAAAATTAAAGTGATGTCATATGTATTTTTCAGGGGTTAAATTGGTGTTATGTGTATCTTTGATAGACCAAATTGCTAATTTAGGTTTTTATATAATAGGGAGAGGATCAAGTAATAAGAGGGGTGGTTAATTAATTGAGGGAGTGAGAGGAATATTGATAATTAGATTTTATATGAATGGTTAAGATTAAAATATAAAACTATACAACTTTTTTAAATAAGTATGTAAACATTAATTATCATTAGTATCAACCATCCAAGTATGGTTATATAGATCAAATTTACTCACCTTAATCTCATAATAAGTCATCCATCTCACTTGATAAGCTCTCCATTTTTTTTTTTATAAAATTATTATTAGATGTCTATGAGCTCCATTAGAAACTTACACGGTTCCTCTCTACATTTATTGGCCTGTTAATTTAAGACAAGAACAAAGATAATATGTGATATGCATGACCATTAATGATGAAATTGTAATATTTCAACATTATTTGATATATAAACGCACTGCAATGCATTTTTTAAAACATTCGGGAGAGACCGTGTAATCATGATACAAATAGTATTTTAATCAACTTATATATTAAATATTGTCAAAATATTACAATTTTATCAAATGATCATATGTATTCCATGTTACCTCTTTTTTTTTTTCCCAATTTAAGTTAACGAACCATTTACTGCAAGGGATGTTGGGGAACCCATGCATAGCATACCAAATGGAAATAAATATAGCACAATAAAAGAATAGTAATCTTAACATGGTTTAACCGCTTCAGCCTATTTTCACAACTCTGAAAAAAGGATATAAATAATTCATCTGCTAATAATAATTTGAACTTACAACTTAATTTGCACGCCTATGGACCTTCCTGTAAAACTCATCATCCAATGACCCAATTACACACTCTCTCTCTGGAGTATAAAATCTTTCGCTTTTGCTAGTGTGTAATAACGATTAACTAAAGCTTTCATCTATAGGGGAAGTCCTTCCATTCCTTCAACAAATCTCGGGTCACAAACTCCCAAATACCTCAACTTTTTTCTATAAACTGAACTCATTTCTTAGTCCTGTTCTTCATTATTACTCCAATTTCTTCAAGCATTTCATTCATGGAATGACCTTCTTGAAAATAGAAAATGTACTTGTATTTTTGTCTTATAGAATCAAGCGGCTTCCTTTACATACTTTACGCATCTTTCCAATTCCCACATGCTTATACGCATATGTTGTCATATCTTCCAATGAAATAATGTATGTTGTAATTGACAAAAGGCACATGCAATAGAAATAAAATTTAATTTTCATAATCACATTTTCAATTATATACAAAATTTAAGTTTTATAATCACTAGTTTATATAATTACCTAAGGGAATCCAACTATTAGTCAATGAAATATAGATTTAGTAAGTGAAATTTACAAATTGCCTTAGCTATTTCTTATCATAATTTCATCATAAACATTGTTATATATTTATATTACTTTATTTGTCAATCCTTCTGTTAAATTCTAATTTTCCATTCACTCCACTATTTCCAATTCGTTTAACTTGTCATTTAATTTGGTTAATCACGGTACTTGACCTATCCATGTGGAATACGATACTTTCTCACTACCATATATATTAGATCAAACACTTACTATTAGGCCAAAAGCTATAACTATTTTTAGTAAGGGCACAATCTTATTTTCTTAAATTTTCTAAGAACTACATCAAGTTTGAGGGGCTGCATCCATTATAGGCACAACTAGGATGTTAACCTCATCAAATCCTAAGGGTGATATATAGTACTGCCAAATAAAGCGAACAATTTCCCCCAAGTGTCAGTCAGGGCGGGGATATGAACTTGCAACCTTGCTCTAATGTCACTTGTTGGATCATACACTTATTAGTAGGCCAAAACTTATAGCTATTAACAAGCTTGCAATCTTATTTACCTAAATTTTCTAAGAAACGCATCAAACTTGAGAGGTTTTGCCTATTATAGGAGTCACGGGCCGAGATGTTAAGCCAATCAAATCTCAAGGGTGATGCTGGCCAAATAAAGCCAACACTATATTACTTGTACAATGCACTACACTTACTAGAATCTCAACTGATACCATAGACACCCAAGAGAGAAAAAGGGGAGTTAGGGAGAGAATTTGGAGAGGAAAAAAAATGAAGTGTTAAGTCCCATATATTTTTGTGTTTTGAATATTGGACATCTTTGATTTTGTGGGAATCAAATAATATTGTTAATTCAACATTATGTCCCAAAAGATACAAAAATGTCATTGTTTCAACACGTAAAAGTCGATGTCCCATCGAGACACCCACTTTATTACTATTGGAAATAATGATGGTTTCCATTCACCTTATTAATCTGTGATGGAGTACAAATTTAGAGTAAGAGAATTGAAAAATTGATGGGAGAATAGAAGAGAAAGAGAGGGAATCTTAGAGGGAGAGAAAGCCAAAAATGGAGAAACACAATTCACAATTCAAATTTCACATATTCATTACCCAATACAATTTCTCATACCCCTATTTATCCTATTTCTCAGTATAACTGAATCTTCTTCTTTTTCTTTTTTTTTTTTTTTCCAGATAATAGAACACTCACCAAGAACCTTTTAAGAAAAAGAGGGTAAGGGAATAAGGCCAAAGGGCACGAAATATCAAAATCCTAGATCCAAAATCTAGTAGTATGACATACAAACAAACACTAAGAACGACAACAAAAACATAGATAACAAAGAAATATACAAACATTGGAAGGGGGATCTTCCTTTGTTGATTCCTTTGTTGCAATTCAGAATCATCTTAGCTAGTTCCAACATGCCTATTGACTTCCACAAAGACCATAGTAATCCATACAATTGGAGACCACACCACATATCATGAATCAGCAAATAGAATCGTACTTTGTCAAAGCGCAAAACCAACACACACACCAAAATCTTGCACCCTACCATCCCATTTGGTACTATAACCAAGCTTAACTTCACTAATTGGGCTATTTGGGCCCCACTATACTTGGTACATAATCTATCACATGCAATGATGAAAAAAAATGAGTGTCTTAATAAAACACATACTTTTAGTGTAAAAAACACTAGTACGAAAGGTATTAACCATCGGGCTACCCAAGGAACTTGCGAAACAGTTTTGGCACAATCGAAACTTTTATAATTTTATGTTGAAGGTGCATTTTCTTTTTGATTAATGTGATTTTGACTTATACTTTGTGAGATACCATACCGACACACTCTCATCTATCATTAGATTGGGTGTGGATTCAACTTAGTTTGGGTCCTACACCCATATCACAATAAAATTCCACGTCTCATCCAATGATAAATGTAAATGTGTTAACACGGTGTTTCGCAAAATATGAGTTAAAATTGAATTTCTCTTTCTTTTTGTTCTAATATGAATATCTAGTTTGGGTAGTAATGGGCGTTTGGATAGGCTAATATGCCTCTATGTTATATAGCCTATAGGTGTGTTGATTTGTGTTTTCTCTGCTCACCATTATCCTCTGTTGCTCTATCGCAATATCTGTGTTGGTGTTGAGACTTCTATGATATTATTTATTGAAAAAAATGTATAATCTTCTTTTATAGGAAAAAAACGTTTAATCTATAATACTAGATCACGGATATCCAATTAAACTTTTTTATCACATATGGACTCAAAAATATTATTCTAACATTTCAAAAATGGATATTTATTAGACATTCACTTTATTACTATTAAATGTGAAGGTAGTACCACTTAATTATCCCATCCACCCATCACATATAATAATAATAAAATAAGTGTTCTAACGGACATCCATTTCAAGAGTGTTGCAATAACAAAACTCATGTTAGTTCAATCAAGCTAAGAACGTTCTTTCGCAAAGAATTAATAAATATGATGATTATTCAATGTAAATCCATGATCGATGTACGCATATAGAGATTGCAGTATAGCTGTATTGATTTGAACCTTTGATTAATTATGATTAGTTTGGTACCACCATACCATCCCATTTGGTACAACCACCATTCTTATATTGGCATGATCACAATTCACATGCACGTTAATAACCACATTTTCTTCCTTTCCTTCTCTCTGTTTCTGGTCTTCTACTTGAGTTCTTATTACTATGATCATCATTAGACTATTAGCTATTGGTATATGGTATGAACAACATTATTATGCAACTACCCTTCTGTTTTTAGGTTGCGGCCCTTCATTCATTTTACCATCGTTATCATCCTTGTCATGACCATGGTCCCATAATGTTGATCTTCTAATTCATCACTACTGATATCATCTTCTCTTTATTAATGATTATGGTTTTGGTATCATTATGAGTCACGACCCTCAATTTTGGTATATGCTATCATTTATGTTGGCTTCATGGACGTGTTATAGGAATAGTATTGAAATAAATGTTCAATTTTAAATTGTTTTATAAGATAAACATTTTATATATTTATATAGTATATAAGTGATGACTTTTATGGTGGTTTGAGAAGATAGAACAATAATTGAGAGAAAAGTGAAATGAAAATTTTACTAATGATAGAAAATGTTAAGTAATACAAGTGTAATGCATCCTTATATAGATTAAGGAGCATAACAAGCTTGTACAAAAAAAAAAGGAACATAACAAGCTACTAATTAATATCTTACAACCTAAATCAACTCTAACTAATTTCTAAGAGTGATGTTATGTGTACAACTAAATTGTATAATAAATGTACATCACATACCTTATCACTATTAGATTTGATAAATGAGTGGGATGGGTGGGCGCCACCATCACATTCAACGGTAATAAAGTGTGTGGTATGCATTTGTTCTGCAATTTAGTTGTACACCAAATATTATTCAATTTCTAATATAAACCATTTACCCTAATAGCCTCCACAAGCTGGAGCATACGTGCTTTAGCATCTCCAGCTTGGGGAAAGTACAATACAACTAAAAACGAGAAAAATACAATGTAGTTCAAATGAACAATATAATATGAATATGATGGTAGTGGTGCTTGGTTCTAACTCAATGCCTCCATGGCACTCGTTGCAATGCAAATTCCAAATGTATCAAGAAATGACGGTGGTGCCTAATTTCTCTTCGATGTCTCCATGATGCTCAATGCTTAAGAAGTATTGTAACAGCCCATGCTATTTTATGGATTGACGACTGTCCCTACAAACCAACACAAGGTCTTTTCAACATCTTCTTTTCAGCATACTTCCTGAGAAAAATTTTTAGGAGGTTACCCATCCTAAAATTGCATAAGTCAAGCACGCTTAATCATGCAATTCTTTAGTGATGGGCTATAAAAAAGAAGATGCATCTTGTTGGTATAGATTGTACAAATCAATTCATATAAGTCATCCTCAATTGTATAGTCTTATACCTATATAGTATTAGGATCCATCTCATTCGAGTATGTAATCGATTAATTCATGTACCCATTCGCTTATAAGGTCTTACGATGAGCCGCTCCTTATTCGTGCCTTCTTTGCACCGACGATCACTACTCGCCTTCGTCGCTGGGCATTACAAGTATCAAATCATCAATAATCCCAAAATTGGAACATCATCGAGAGTTAACTAGCAAACAGAAGCTAACCAATCTTTAATCTTAATCACTTGGGAGAAGCATACATCCAAGAAGTGGTTGAAGCCATAGGGGCTATATCAAAAAGAGGTTAAAGTCATAGGACTATCAAAAGAGCTTAAAGTCATAGTTAACTATCTCCAAAGGAGGTTAGAGCCATGAGGCTAAACATTCGTGAACCCAAATCAGGGAACACCAATATTTGAGCCATTAAGCCTAAACCAACAAATTTGAAATATTTGAACCAATGTTGAACCAAGCATAAGCAAACACATGTGCCCTTTAACCCACAAAACTGATATATTAATTAATAATAGAGTAAAATAAGTATTTTTTCTTACTCTCATAACACCTAAATATTTCTCCATATATTGCTGTGAATATCAAATATCAACATGTGGCAGATGGATTGTAGTAATAAGACTCATCCCGTTATCCTCAAAGTGAAATTCGGATGGCAAAACTAGCATCTGATTCCACGTATTCTTCTTCTTCTTCTTCTTCCTTTGTCAAAATTTCTAAGTTTGCTCTCAATCAAATGCGCTTTAGAGAATATATGAAAAACGTTTGATAAATGGTCAAAGAAATCCAATATGCCCTTAATTTTCGTAAGGATAGAGAGAAGGTCCAATTAGTTGACGAATGTATTAATTTGACTATTTGAGTAGAGGCCTAACATTCAAGAGAAAGAAATTATTAATGACTTTGGCGTAGGATTTAGGATTTAATATATGCTTATAGTATGCTATAGATTGTTATGTATTAATGCTTTTGAAAAGAAGCAATAATGATGAACGTCTCATTCCTGTTTATGAGGTTTGCTTAACGTGATTGCTGTTGTGATGGGACAAACAATTTTTCTTTATTGAGAAGTTACAAGTATAATTGAGGAATGTTTGATCAAAGATGCGGCAAATTGTAATAAGCATGTAGGATACAAATAGCAAAAGACATTGGAATTCTCTCCTTAATTTCGGTCCGCTTGCCCTCATTCCAATATGAATGAAATTTTTTATTACATTATCGGCAAATTATATAATACCAATGTTAAAAGAAATAATAATAATAATAATAAAATAAATTTTAACCATGAGATGTAGTGTGGTGGTAACTCACTTTGTCCCTTAACCATGTTGTTGAGGGTTCGATCCTCACTCATGGAAATGGAATTCATTTTATGGCCTCTTTTTGTCTCGTCGAAAGAGCTCCTACGGTGAGGGGATTAATTACTACTACTGACAGTGGATACTCTAATTTTGATTACAATAATAATAATAATAACAACATGTCAATATTTAAGATTTTGTAAGATATAAGCATCAACATAGAAAATCAAATCGTGTAGTTTTTTTTTTTCATTTTTATAAAATTTTGCGCTTTACCTTTTAAACTGAACCCACAATTTAGAATATTTCCTATGCATAAAAAAAACCCCACAATTTAGAAAAGTCAAATGTACAAGGGAGTGTTTGGTATGGCTAACTCATTTAGAATAATGGTAATATCGTTTAAAATTATTTGGACCCACAACATTAATCATCTTGTTTGATAAGTTTACATTACTGATTATCCATCTTGCTAGAGCAATCCTCGTTGCTAACTTAGTGGCAATGCAGATTGCTCCCATGGGGTGTCTATGTGCATTATCACCCAAGAGGTAATCCTCCCAATATTATAACAGTAATAATAATGATAATAATTAAAATTTAATAATAATTATGAATAAGTAATATTAATAAAAATATTTTTTATTTTATCAATATTACCAACTATAATTAGTATATAATTTTATGTATATTTATTTTCAAATTTATTAATAATAATCATTTATTATTGTCAACAACAATTATTAAAAATTAGTGATAATATTTATAAATTAGAATTATTAAATATTAATTATAATTAAAATATAATATAATATTTAATTATTTTTGAATTAATTAATAATTAATAATAATAATTTATTATTATTGACCATAATTAATTAATATTGCTAATTATTATTTTAATAATTAATTATAAATTATAATTAATATTAATAAGTCATATTTGTAAAAAATATTTGTTTTAATTAATATTAATATTTATTTTATATTTTTATAACTTTGTTCAAATTCAAATTGTGCTAATTTACTCGCCGTTTGAGATGTCCCTAGAAACAGAACGAACCATTTTGTGAAAATAGTTTCAAATTGTAGTACCAGCAAGCTGGTAGTGAGACTAAACCTACAATGCGTCCACACACAACAATATGTATATATGTTGTCATTGAAAATATAAGAATATGGAGCTTGTTGATTATTGATATTATCAATGCACTTGACAAAAAGGGAATGAATCAAGTGTATATAAAAATTTTCTGTACAACTAAATAAAGAGTTAAAACGTTCAGATGATATCTCTAAAAGTTTTAGGAGATTTTCAATTAAAACAGAAATCTAGATTAACAGAAAACAATTATAAATTAGATTATTATAAGTAAAATAATAAATAGTATAGAGTCAGAAAGAATGCACCACAAAATTTATACTGGTTCAACCTTAATATGAGATCTACATCCAGTTCTCACCCTTTGGATGAGATGATCACTAATATCAAAGTATCCAGTATAATAAGGTTTCCAAACAGAGTTCATAGTGCACTCAGTGTAAACAAAATAAATACAGACCTGTTAGTCAGAACAAGAGCAAATGGATCCAAGCTCCTTACCCAAACAAATAGACACAAAATAATGGCTTTTTCTCAAGACAAAAACTTACTAAGTAACTCAGCCTTTTGAAGATAATAATAATAAAACACACGGCTCTCATTAATAACAATGGTAGCATTGAATGCTATTCACTAATACAATAAAGCTTAAGAAGAGAAAAAGGAATGCAGCAGGCTTTTATTCTTCATTGGTATGCACTCTGTTTTTCTACTTGGCTTGCTTGCCAAATGTTTCCTTACAAAGGAAACAATTCTGACTGTTGCAGAGGAGAGAATCACAACTGCAATTTATGTCCTTTGATCCTTTTGTAAGCTATCCAATTTTAAAACAATGTCCTTTTTATTTGTCCATTAGTGTAAAATTGCTTTCTCTCTCATGTGAGGTGTTATGTCCTTCGTACCAGCACCTTTGTAGTGAAATTTTTTGGATAAAGCTGAAATATATATACACTACACAAAGATGCCACCTCAGCTTATAAAACAAGCATTTCAAAATTATACTACTGGTGCTAATTATCTCCTGATTGTTTACGAGACATACTGTTGAGTTCATTACTTGAGATGAATCCTTTAAAGTGTTAGTGCATATAATGAAAGCATTAATAATCATGATGTTTGTCATCATTTAAGATGTCTAAAACCAACAATTATTTTTATGTGAAAAATTCTTAGATGTTCTAACTTTTAAGAGTAAGATAAAACATTTGATTTGTTTTATTCATTGATTGACATAGTAGTTTTGTGAGTCATCAATGTCTTTTACTTTCTAATGTGACAATTAATGGAATAGAGCAAATACTTTGTTTTGTAAAGCATATGAGAATTTCTCTTAATATGATGCTTACATATTTTAGAGCATTATTGCTATTGCCTTTCCAAATGCAAGAAGGAATTCATGTTCAGATAAATCCTCCACAGGTACCTGCAAGTATAACAAAAAAATGTGAGAGAAAAAAACACTTGAAATCAGGCTCTCAAGAGTGCCAATGTAAACTTTGAAAACCTTTATTCTCAAAACATATCATATAAAATTCAAAATTTTTTCATTTGCTCCCATTGATTGAATTCTCTAAAGACTTAATATATGGTCAATAAAATTTAGGGAATTATCTAACAACTGTTCAACTTAAATCTCTAAAGAATATGAGCCTTTCAAGAATCTAAAACTCCAATATATAGGTTGCTCATAAACAGAAGAAAGATTAAGCCCCCTGATGAAGTTTGAAATAAATGAACTTGAAGACTTGTATGATGATCAAATCCTAGGTCTAAAATAGATAGTTTTGCACTATCAATGTCTCCCACTTCTGTTGCTGTTCCTCCGGTGTGAGCTTTTGCTAGTTGATTTGTCTTTAGGTATATCACCTGCATCCGCAATGTATTTTGTGATCCTTCAACCTGTTGAAAACAGAAATTTAGTTGCAAAGGGATCAAAAGGAAGCTTTGGAGCTATTTTGGCAAAAGGTATAGAAATGCTTCAAGAAAGAATTTAGGGTCTGTTTAGTTTCTATTTTCATTTTCTATGGTTTCTATTTTGAGGATTTTGTAAAAAAATGCTGAAAAGAGTGAAAACTACAGAACCCCGCTTCCTATTTTCACTACTTCCTTTACAAAATCCTAAAAATAAAACACATAAAATGAAAACCAAACAGGCACTTGTTCCAACTTAGAAGACAAAGAGACCATAAAAAGAAGGTACAATGTAAGAGCCACATACTCTTTTCATGGTCTAGGTATCCCAGCTGAAGTTTCCTTTTTGAGACTTCAAGTTTCTCATTCAAGTTTGCAGTATCATCAGATGGCGAATATGGAAAGCCTAAAAAAAAAGGATAGCTTAGATGAAATAATTAAATATTAAAGTTGTAAAATGGAAACAAATTAAAAAAAGGCTAGAGTTCTTACGCTTACTTGACTTGT
Source organism: Dalbergia cultrata (assembly GCA_031216105.1). NCBI lineage: Eukaryota > Viridiplantae > Streptophyta > Magnoliopsida > Fabales > Fabaceae > Dalbergia > Dalbergia cultrata. The sequence goes on along the minus strand of CM062353.1, from coordinate 17,366,442 downwards.
TACAGCAACAATTTGCTTTTGATAACCTTTTTGCTTGTCATTTCCTCCTGAGTTTTTAAGTCATTGTTAACATCTATCTGCATTCTTTGTGTTTGAAGCCTTTGTGAAGAATGTTCAATATCCGAAGGTCTAGAATTTGTGTGGTTGGTTGATTTCTCATTTGATTATTTCCATGAAGGCTTTTTGCGCTTTGTCCGGGAAGATGGTTCTAACTCTTCCCTTGGCAGCAACTCCACTTTTCTCTTGTTTTTTGTTGGAGGATTTCTATGGCCTTCATGAATCATTCCAGTTTCACTAATGCTGTGTGAAGGTCTAGAATTTTTTGGATCAATCTATTTAGCAATGAGTTGTTGTTTTTCCTTCCGAAAGCTATTATGACGGATGGATGCTGATCCTTCACTAGTAAGTAGAATTTTCATTTTTGACTTCTTTTGTATTAGACCTTTTGTTTGGCTTTCATGATGCTTTTCAATTTCATTGCTGATTTTAGGTTTTGTTTTGCATAAAGAGATACATAATTTTAATGGATTTCAATTCAACTAAAAAGAACAAAGCTAATAAGTCTAATGCAGTAGATACAACAAGGATGCCTTATAATGGACTCACTTCTGTCATCATCTAAGTCCTCAAAAAACTTTATCCAGGCAAAGAGGGCGAAGAGGGTAAAAGTGCATTATAAAGACTAGATCTTGAATCCAACACTTCATCATTAAGTTAAGTACAAGTAATGTGCCAAGCAAATATAGAAAGCTCTTTTTCAGGCAATGCAAGGAATGTAGAGAGTTCATCAATACATATTGCCCTGCATGTTGGTGTCTAGGTGTCCTATACTCATCTCATTCATGTGGGAAGAAGAACTCACCTTTAAAATAATGATTTAATACTTTGTTTATCCAATGTAGTAAACTTTAGCTATTAGAAAAATGTAATGTCAATATAGTTTAAGGAAAAAATAACATTGAATGAATAGAACAATATAGTTATTCTTGCAGGGGTAGGGTGAAATAATTTTAAATGAAAAACTCTTTGGAAGAGGTTAATTTTCTTCACCAGCTTTGAGGAGCATACTAAATCATTGATCACTAATGTTAAAGATACTTTAAACCAGGCATGTTGGCATATTAATTGTACCATTTGTAGGCGCCCACCATAAGCCAACTTTAGGCTGAAGAATAGTTTAATAATTGGTGGTATTAATGTGATATGATTGCTATATGCTGCTACACTTGCATTAGTTGTAAGTCTATGTACTCTATCTATAGGCTAGCTTAGGTAATGAGGTTTGCTACATGTGGCGGGTTTTGTTTTCTTTAATATTTTATTAGATTATGAAGCCTATAAAAGGCAAAGTCATGTTTCGTATTTTATATCTCAGTCCATCAAGTTATCAAAGTCTAAAATTTCCTCTTCCGTTCATATGTTGTGTATATTAGTAGGAGAAAAAAAATATTTAAGTGTTATTTTAGGTGAGTGTCTGATATCAAATTAGTATCAAAGACAGGTTAAATCCAACACCAAATTTTAGAGAGTTTGTGAAAAATAAGAGTGGTCCCATATAGTTAATATTTTTAGAGTCAGTATGGAAAACAATTGTAGCATTGCTTGGTCCGGTCTCAAATTAGATGAAAAACTTGATTATTATTATTAGGAGACCTTAATGTTCACCCATTTAAAAGCTCACAATATTTGAAGCTTTGTTGAACCAAGCATTCAAGAAGGAGATCAAGCAACTTAAAGGAGAGACTAATTGGCCCTGTCACAAATCCATCAATGAGTAGATTATTCGATGTTTGGGAAAATTACAAATGCCAAAATTTTCAAGGAAGAATGGGATACTCTAAAACTGTCTTATAAAGGTGTAGAGAAGGCGCAAAAATCCAAAGTATAGTCTTTGCACAGAGAATATGAAAGGTATGAAATGTCCAGATCAGAAACTGTTGAACAATATTTTTTTCATGTCATTAACCTTATCAATAAGATTAGACTATGGGGAGAGAATATAGAACACAACAAGGTGGTTGAGAAAATCCTTCGCAGTATATCAATCAAATTTGATTGTGTGGTGATTACAATAATCGAGTCACATGACATAGACAAAATGACAATCGCAGAATTGCAGGGAAGTAGAGAAAGTCATGTTAGCAGGATCTTGGAAAAGACAGAAAAATCAGCAGAAGAAGCCTTGAAAAGTCAAGTGAATTTAAATATATTTGCTTAATCAAGCCATGAAGGAAAAGAAAGAAGTTATGGCCAACGCAAAGGAAACTTTAGAGGCAGAGGTAAAGGAAATTTCAGAGAAAAAAGTCGTGGCACTAATTACAATCAAGTAAGAGATAATAATTTCATACCACACAACCAAGGAAGAGGAGGAAATAATTTTGGGCCTGCTAATCAAGCAAGAGAAAGAGGAAATTTTTGTTAAGAAATAAAAAATTTTAATTGTTTTCACTATGGGCAGGTTAGGCACACAACTACAAATTGCAGATTTAAACCAATGAACCAAAGCAATAATACTCAAGCAAATGTTGCCAAAAACCAATCTCAAGATATTGGTGAGAATTCTAATCCATAAAGTCTATTTTTGGCAAGCAATTCTTTTGATATTTAAGAAAATATATGATATTTAGATACTAGTTGTAGCGATCAGATGTGTGGGAAAGAAGAGTTATTTTCTTCAGTAGATGAAACTGTAAAATCATCTGTGGAATTTGGCAACAAATCAAATATTTCGATTTTGGGAAAAAGTTAGATAAAAATAAAATTGAAATATGGTTATCATAATTTCATTTTTGATGTGGTTTATGCTCCTGGTCTTCATTACAATTTGTTGAGGTTGGGACAATTGTCAGAGAAAGACTATAATATTCAAATTTATCAAAAATATTGCACAATATTTGATAAGAATAGAAGATTTATAGAGAGAAAAAATCACTCGGAATAGACTGCCCATTGGAAATTCAACATGAAAAATATTGTTGCTTGAGTTTAGTGATATCTGATGACAACTGGTTGCGGCACATGCATTTTGGATATCATCAATTTTTTGAATCAAATTACTTGTCAAGGAAGAAACTTGTTTCTGGTTTGCTAGGTGTTCAAGTTGCTAATTGTATTTGTGAGACTTGTCAATTAGGAAAAAAGCACAGAGAATCATTTCCTGTTGGACAATCTTGGAGATTAAAAAGGTTATTGGAGATTGTGTTTTCAGATCTAGGCACCATTGATGGTCCATCACATAGTGGAAGCAGGTATCTCATTACTTTTATTGATGACTTTAGCAAAAAGACTTAGGTGTATTTTTTGAAGCAAGAATTAGAAGTATGTGATGTTTTCAAGTCATTCAAGGCATTTGTGGAGAATCAAAATGGCTACAAAACAAGACTCTAAAATCAAATAGAGGATAGGAATATCTTGCATGTGCAAATTTCTTTAAGCAGCATGGGATTCAACATCAGCTGACAACCAGATACATTCCCCAACAGAATGGAGTTGTTGAAAGAAAAAAAGGACAATAATGGATATGGTGAAATGCATGTTGCGGTTCAAATAGCTGTCAAAAGAATTTTGGGCAGGAGCAAATTGCTACTACTGTGTGTGTTTTGAACAGGTACTCAACAATGAATGTTCATAATAAGACTCATGAAGAAGCTTAAAGTGGAAGAATGCCTTCAATTCATTACCTTAGAGTTTTTGGGTGTATTGCATATGCTCATATATCATATCAATTAAAGAAGAAATTGGATGACAAAGGTGAGAAATGTATTTTCATTGGTTATAGCATTAACTCTAAGGCATATAAATTCCATAATCTAGATATAAAGAAGGTGATCATCAATTGATATGTGACTTTTGATGAAAAAGCAATGTGGGATTGGTCTTCCAAAACTCAGAAAGAGCCCATGGTGATTTTTGACAATTTTGAAGAAGAAGAAGATGGACATGCAGGCACATCAGCTCAACCGGAATCATCAAATCAACCTCAAAGGAATTGTCAATTACCAACAAGTCTGGGGGATTATGTTGTGAGCAATGATAATAATCCATCTGATAAGGAGATTATCAATTTTGCTTTATTTGCAAATTGTGATCTAGTAAGCTTTGAAGAAGCTTCTACAGACAAGAATTGGAGAAAAGCTATAAATGAAGAGATCTTTGCAATTGAAAAAAAAAAATGATACCTACGTACTAACAAATTTGCTTGTAGATAAGAAACCAATAGGAGTGAAATAGGTATACAAGACAAAGTATAAGCCCAATGGTGAGATTGATCAATTCAAAGCAAGATTGGGTGCAAAAGAATACATGCAAAAGCCAGGTATTTGTTACTTTGAGGTATTTCCCCCTGTTGCTAGACTTGATACAATTCAGATGATTATTTCACTTTCTGCTCAAAATCTCAAAATAAGTGGAAGATATATCAAATGGATGCTAAGTCTACTTTTTGGAATGGTACTTAGGAGGAAGAAGTATATATTGACCAATCTACAGGTTATATGATCTTTGGAAAAGAAGACAGAATCTACAGATTAAAGAAGGCATTGTGTGGTTTGAAACAAACACCAAGAGCATAGTATAAGAAGATTGATTCTTATTTCATTGAGAATGATTTTCAAATATGCCCATTTAAACATACTTTGTACATCAAAACTGTTGGGTCTGGTAATATACTCATTGTATACCTTTACATTGATGATTTGATTTTCACTGGAAATAACTTGAAAATGATTGTAGAATTTGGGGAGGCTATGGTGAAACATTTTAAAATGACAGATCTGGGTCTAATGTCTTACTCTCTAGGCATTGAAGCAGTTCAACAAGATCATGGCATTTTCATTTCTCAAAAGAAATATGCTAATAATATTTTAAAGAAGTTTCATATGGAGAATTTAAAGTCAGTCTCTACTCCAGTTGAAGAGAAGTTGAAATTGAGGAGAGAAGATCAACGAAAAGTTGTGGATCCTGCCTACTACAAGAGTTTAATTGGAAGTTTGAGATATTTGACTGAAACCAAACCAGACATAGTTTTTGGAGTTGGATTATTCAGCATGTTCATGGAGGAACCGCGCAACTGTCATTTGCAAGCAGCTAAAAGAGTTCTTCGCTACATTAAAGGTATCATGACTGATGGAATTTTTTATGGTGATAACAATAATGTAAAGCTTGTTGGATATATAAATAGTGATTGGGTATGTGATATAGAAACAAGAAAAAGCACATTAGGATATGTTTTTTTATCTTGGATCTGGCACAATAACTTAGTCTTCAAAGAAATAACAAGTAGTTGCATTCTCTGCAGCTGAAGTAGAATATATTGTAGCCATAGTTATCAGACTCGACCCGGACATCGACTCGGTCAAGACACTGGGTCACTGGGTCACTGGTTCAACTAGTGGGTCACTGGTTCAACCAGTGGGTCACTGGTTCAACCGGTTGAACCGGATTTAATTAAATTAATATATATAAAAAATTATTGTGCTAAATATATGATATATATAATTTTTGTCATATATATAACAAGGGATGGTGGTGGCTGGTGGTTGTAGCGCGCGCCCACACATTGGTGTGTGTGTGTGTGTTCGAACCTTGCCTCAAGCATTTTTGAAAAAAAATGCTTTGATGTGTGGTCAACGCGAGTGCATGTCTGGTCAACGCGGGTTGATAGCGCGGGTTGATGGGCTTGCTCACCTGTTCGCCATGGTTGATCCGGGTTTGACTGGGTTTGACCGGTTCAAATGCAGAATCGGTCCAATCAGAGAACCGGACCGATCCAGTGACCGGTTCACCGGTTTCCGGTCCAAACCGGCCGGTTTGGTCAGGTTCTGATAACACTGATTGCAGCAGCCAGCTCTGCTACACAAGCAGTATGGCTAAGGAGAATTCATGAAGTATTGAAGCAGAAATAAAACACTCCCACAACAATATTTCGTGACAACAAGTCAGCAATTGTACTTTGCAAAATTCCAATGTTTCATGGGAGGTCCAAACACATTGATATTTGATTTCACAAAATTCAGGAACTGGTGACTAATACAAAAGTATCTATTGATTATTGTTCTACTAGAAATCAAGTTGTAGATATTTTTACAAAGCTATTGAAGCTTGAACTATTTTACAAGTTAAAGAAGATGCTTGGAATAATCAATTCTACAAACTTGGTTTAAAGGAGGTAGTGTTAAAGATATTTTTAACCAAGCATGCAAGCATATTAATTGCACATATTGTAGGTGCCCACCAAAAGCCAACTTTAGGCTGAAGAATAGTTTAATAATTGGTGGTATTAATGTCATGTGATTGCTATATGCTACTACACTTGCATGAGTTGTAAATCTATGTACTCTATCTATAGGCTAGCTTAGGTAATGAGATTTGCTGCATGTGGTGAGTTTTGTTTTCTTTAATATTTTATTAGATTATGAAACCTATAAAAGGCAAAGTCATGTACTGTATTTTATATCTTAGTCCATCAAGTTATCAAAGTCTAAAATTTCCTCTTCCGCTCATATGTTGTGCATATCAATGAGAGAAAAAAATATTAAAGTGTTATTTTAAGTGAATACCTAATATCAAATAATCCAATGAACTCTCACCTATCATTGACCTTGCCTTGTAATATAGAAGTGATGTGTTGTCCTATGCTATTCAATGCAAAATAAGTTGCGCCTTATATATATATATATATATATATATATATATATATATATAAAAGCACACATACAACTCCGAATATGTGAGAGATATTAATTAAGGCGTTCAAAGTATCCAAAACGAAATGACAAGCATTTAATAGCAGGGATTCGTACTCAATAGTCTTTTCTGCTGCTTCAGCAACCTTCCTCGACCAGTGATGTTGAAGTTCACTCACTGTTTTTCCAAAATGTGTAGCCTAAAGGAGAGAGACAGAAGCATGAGAAATTTATGTACAAATTATGATGATGTTTATGGCGAAGAAGGGAAGGGAGATTCTACATAAATGAATGAATAAGATATACATGAAAGTCATTATTATATTATACCACCATTGTTGATTTCTTTTTTTTTTTTTTCAAATTATTTCGATGTGAATTTGGAAACAGTCGCCAACTCGTCTGTGGAAGTAAAAATAAAATAAACTGAATTGCAAAATAATAATGTTCATTGAGATTCATTTGATCATTGATAACTTTAGCTCGAGCTTTGGTTGATGCCGTAGTGAACAATCCTGAATAGAAACTATTGCCTTAGGAAGACTCCCTAAGATTTACCAAGGCGAATTACAATACATAAAAAATTATTAGTATTGAATTGGAATTTCTTGTGAACATGGATTAGGATTTTCTCACTTAGGCTATGATTGGTTAGGGATTGGAAAATGTATCGTATGGAACTTAATCATAAAAAATTTATTTTCATTTTCACCCTCTAACCAAACATACTCTTTAAAAAAAGAAATAAAATCTCACTCAATAAGAGCTTTCCCTCCAAAAAAAAAAAGTATGAAAGAAAACATCTATTTTGTTGAATTCAAGAAAAAGAGAAAAGGACATTGATTTTAACTCATTTAATGAGCTCAAACCAGGCAAAAGAAACTAACTAGAAAATCATATTCCAACAGAAAAATGAACATCAAGTATAATAGGCATTTGGAATTTGTTTATGAAGAATTCAAACCTGTATTGTTACAAACCGCTTTAGAAAAGAAAATGTTAAAAATTCATGAAGAGCAATTTTGACACCTATTTTATCATTATTGGATATAATAAATGGATGAGTATGAATTGTAGAGACTACTAGATGTTCCAATTAAACATCCATTATTGAGTGTTGGAATAAAATTTTTAATGCATCCAAAGGGGAAAAATGGATTAAAATAATAGCCACTCAATATTCTCCGTTTGTTGATAAAATTCTACACTCACAAACCCAAATCTATCAACGCTTACCTTTAGATCCTCAGCAGATTGAACAATCAGTTGCAGCATCTGTAACAAATTTACTGTCTCCGTCTATCAAAACAAAACAAAACAAAACAAATCGAATCACAAACGAGTCAAACTCATTGGAAATGCAGGGAAAAGTTACGGAGAAAAGTAGACATGCTTTAGAAAAACAACTCAAACGTGTCATCATGACATTTATACTTTACACTAGCCACTAGGCATCAACTGCTAACAATTGCATAAACCTTTGTACCACACAAAATTTTATCTCCAAAAGTAATAATGCAACGTGAGTTGATGATTGAATTGGTAAATCCAATTATTTACACATATGTACACACAAAATTATGATTAGCATAAGATTGAATTATGTTAATTAATTATTTGAAGAATCAAGTGGGACTGACCTCATTCTCATCGTTGTTAAGTTGCTCCTTGATTTCTAGAATGTGCCTAATATTCTCGTGCTCATCCTCAATTTCATCACCCAATTCCTCAGTTTCCTGAAGGGTGTAATTGCTAGTTTGGTCAAAACCAAGCATGGTATTAGCACATTCACTATGATCCACCACATAACTGCAGCTACTCCCACACACTTGGACAGCACTGTAAACTTGCTCACTAATCTTGTCTCTCTGCCTCCTGAACTTCTTGGGTCATCCATAGCTGCCACCATTATTGCACTGTAAATTATATCATAGACACCACAATCTGCACTCTCAAAATATTTCTTCCACCTCTCAAAACTCTCAGATTTCATAGGGTCAAAGAAATTTTGACAAGATGGTACGATATGAGATTAAACTTTGTGTAACAGAAGAAACGAAAAGAAATTGGGATATACTGCTTTTGGGGTGTGTTCAGAGATTGACCGATACAACAACAGTTAATGACAAAGCCCAAAATCCATCACTGAAATGATACAAGATAATTAAATTTCAGACCATACCACAAACAAAAAAGAACAATCTAACACTAAAAATGGCGTTGCCTCAACAGATGAACTGGGAAAAATAGAGTATCGGCAAGTCAGAGAAGAAGAAGCTGCTGATGAAAGTGGGTTATGGGGCTGTAGTAATAACTAGTACTCATATAAAACAAATAAGTGCTCAGAAATGGCATGAGACAGTAAAAAAAATGACCAAGCAAAATAAGCTAGATACAAGGTTTAGGGGGAGTATTTGAGTGGTCTCATGTCAAAAATCTGTTTTGGAATGTTTGTAGCGGATTTGAGCTATTAATGCTATTAAGGAATTTTTCAATTCATGTATACACTACTTTATGGAAAAATACTATATAATGGCCTAAGAATATTAATATTGGAAAGCTGTCTTTAATGAGTGAAGATTAAAACGGCTTCATTTCACACTTCTATGGAGATTATTAAAAATAATGATCCCTGCACTCTGTATCTGTTCAAGCATGTATCAACTGCTTCAAAATGCTTCAAAAGCAACGGGTCTGGGCAATCCAATATCGTAGACCCACCTTCAAGTGTTATTTAGTTAACTATGCGCATATCAACTTTCTTTATCTTTGACAAGAGTATTTATTGAAAAATAAAAACAATGCAAAAGCCCACGAATTCAAGATGGGCTCTTCTAAGAGTGGAGGAACTGTGAACAAATCCGTTTTCGGTGACGACATGCCACTCATTAACGATGTTTTAGCCCAACTACGAAGTACATGCATAATAACGATAAGAAAAAAAAACACACTGAAAACAAATACAGGAGAACACTAGGTTGCTTTCAGATATTACGGTTTCCCTTAATCCACGCCGTGATCCTCTCCTCCACAATGTTCTTCAGCTGGTTAGATGGTCCCACTGCGAGGCCCAAAGCAGTCCTTGCACATACGGTGTTCTCGAACGGCTTTGTACAAAAATGTCTACAAAACAAATAAACACTGACAAAAGGAACGTGAATGACAAAATATGCAAGCTTAAAAAAAAAAAAAGAAGTATTTACCCAAATTTATCACTGTTTTCTGGAGGAGAGCCAAAATTAACAATCAAATTACAAAATATGTACAGAACAATAAGAAGAAGACCATACCTAGCATAACTAAGCTCGGATAGATATTTTTTCCAATTTTCACAAAAACTGGTGTCTCCATGCTACAAATTTTATGTACTTTTGATTGCCAATTCCACCCATTCCCATAAAAGAATGCTCCCACAAGAGGAGAAATTTATAACAAAATAAAATTGCAAGCAATTGCATTCGAGTTCTTAGATAGTTTCTTCGGCTTTCTCAATTATGAAAATCAGAAATAGGGATCCAAGTGCCACGTACAAAAGTAACTCATGGTTTGCAATATGAAATGTGGTTCTATTACTCTCCAATATAGAGGCGTGGGAGCTTTGCCATTCGGTTACAAAAGTGGGAAGGGCATTTAATATTTTTAATTCCCACATAATTTTAGCAACTGTAACCATGTGAAATCCTGCATGGGAATGACTGTTGTGATCGAACCTCTGCGAAAAGAAAGCAAAACAAACGCATGTTAACATGCTTTTAATTCATGGCTTCCTAAAACTTTTCGCATAACTCAACGGAACGCTCTCCTTTTTCACTGTTACTTCTTAAATTTTGGTCAATTAAACAAAGAAAGGTGCAAGAGGCCCAATGTCTCTCATCCTTGGGTCAACACATATCTCCTAAATTCAAAAGGGTGCCTCACCACAACTGGCCCAATAATTACTCAACCCAACACCAACAGAAATAGGGCCAACACACAACTTATCACATATCCCCAATAGAAAAAGGAAATAATCATGAAATGAATTTGGTTTGTTCAACCAGCCCTTTAACTAATTTTTCCACAAATTCCATGCCGAATCAATCGGTTACTCCCTCATTACAAATATAAAATTAAATGAAAAAGATAAAATATAATTATAATTATATTAATAACTTTCTCACTACAAAAAAAGATTTTTATATTTCTGGTGATTATATTGTATAACTTTCTAATATCTTTTCATGCCCAGTTTAGTTAATTATTAAAAACTTGTTACGGTTGGTAAATAACACACACACACACACATATATATTGGTAATTTTTTGTTATTAATAATTTTTTTGCATTTATTTTTGACAATTATGATAATCAAAATAATTAGAAATGTGTCCTAAAAATTTGTAACGCAAAATAAATCAATTTGAACTTGTATTTTTATAGTACAATAAGTTTAATTTTGATATATTGATAGTGTAAAACTATTTTACATTATCATCCATTCAAAATTTCTGATTATTATGGTTTTTTAAATAGTGGGTATGAAAGTTAATAATTATGACTAGTGCGACCATACGTGATTGGATAACAATATTTACACTGTGATTGCATAGAGATTAGTTTCTAATCCAATATAGACAAATATATAAAATTTGATAAACCTATGACTGAAGTTTATTTTATTGACTAAGTACCCATCCATTTTGATTCTTGAGAAATATTTTGATGGACAAATTGGTTCATATCAATCTCTTCCCACTAAAAAAAGGGGGGGGGGGGGGGACAATTTGCTGAAGCCCCCTATTTAATTTTATTCATATATTGATAATTTTTCTTAATTAAAATATACCAAGTGCTAACAAATATCTCAATTTATCGTGTTAAATGATAGGATTTGGCTTTTCTAAGGTGAGATTTGCAAAGTGAAAAAGTAAAGGGTTTATAACCCTTATATCATTGATAGGACCAATGCATAATTAAAGTTATTGATATAAGAGTAATCTAAAGATCTATATATATATGTAAACTTCACTGGAAAAGCATTTATTGCATTAATATTTAGATTACACAATATGAATATCATCTATTCTATATAGAAAAAATTAAATGGTTTATACAATTAAAACTTTTGGGTTGCATTGTAGCAAATGGCATAAAATTTCTCGCCTATTAATTCTTTTACTTAATTGTGATCAATTCTAATTAAGTTGTCTTCTCAAATTTTGTAACTTCCCTTTTATGTATTGATGAGATAGAGTCATGATTAGATGGCAAAATATGCATTTGAGGACGCATCAGTGTCCATTCCTTTTCTTTTATGTATTTGATACATTGCACAATCCAAAACTCCAATTATTGCATCTATTTGTGTTCTCTTTTTGGTATTCCAACTGCATCTATTTATAACCAATATAATTTTATGAACCACAAACTTTTGCATCTGAAGAAAACCCAACGCAAAGATAGCTAAGATTGTCCATGTTATGTTTCTGGCACTTCTTAGCATTTCCATGATCACTACCCAGTTTAATCCCCTCCTCCAAACATGCATGTATGAACCATTGTGAAGTATTAATACACTGAAGAAAAATAATGTTTTTAAGCCTTCAACTTTCTATTTTGCAGGCGATGGTAGATGCTGCTGTTGCTGCTTAGTATATCATGTAGACAGTAAGTTCCTTTTCCTATGGTTAAGTTGGTAACTAATTAATCTTACTCCATCACACGAAGTTGTAATGTAAATTGTTCTTCATGGATCTTGAAATTAAAGTTGTTAGAGCTAATGATAAAGTAATCTAATTGGTTTTCATCTATGAAATCTGACTGTTATTAGAGTGCCCATCTGAGTGCTTGAGAAGATGTCATAAGACACAGTACCAAAAGCCATGTCAAGTGCCCGTCTTCTGTCACCTACGAGAATAAGATTGTGTGCCCATGCTACAACAACTAGAAGGCCAAGCCCGGAGGCCCAAATGTCCTTGAAATTGAACATTATTTCACCTATAATTTTACGTTACTTGACTCCGAAGTAGAATTATAGCTATGGTTAGTTTTTGGGTTACAGGCATTACAATTTGGTGATTAATTAGCATAATTCTAGATTTTAGTCTTTTTCTCTACAATAAAGATACACAAGATCAATCCTCGAGAACCAATCAAGTAATATACTCATATTTATTTACTCTCATAAAAGGGAAATTGAATAATCGAATCACACTCACAATACGTCAAACACCACCATTGCACAATAGGCTTAAAGGAAAGGGAAGAAATTAGAAAGCATGTTTGCACTAAACCTTTCATTTTATGAAATTATTAAATTATTGTATAATTGAATGTGTTGTAATAGAATTTATTAATTTTTAGCATTTTTCTTGAAGCTAAAAATTATTAATTAGCCATTGCAATTTATGAAATGACATTCATATATACACCAACAACTATTTAGTCATAACTTTTCCATCAAAATATTTTTATGTATGATATTTCTTTTTATTTTAAATTTAAATGACGCTTTATAGTTTTTTTTTAATTTAAAATAAGAAAAAAGCTGTTTGCCTTAATAACACTACTATACGTTGGAATTTCTTTTCCAATTAAACCATAAACACTATACGTAATTTTAATTATTATAACATATTTGGAAATCTATAATTTATAATTTAAAATAATTTATTTTGAAACTGAAAGGTTGTAAATTAATCTTACAATAATCAAATTTAAAGAAGAGTTTAATTTTCTTTCGATGTGTAACCATAAAAATATTTTAAATCGCTTTATGTTAATAAATAATATCTTCATAATCCAAAAGTTCTTTGGGTTACCAACTTTAAAAGTGTATGGGCTCCCAATTTAGTAATAAATTGGCTATTATTAAGCTGTTTCAATAGTTGATAACATAAAATAATTAATCTTATATGTTATGTGGATATAGATATAGAATTTAAATTTTTAATTTGTTAAATTAAAACTATTTTTAATTCATTTTAATTACTGAGTATTTTATATATATTATTTTTTATCTATTAGTATTTCATTTTACTATTTACCTTTTAATAAGATCATAGAACTAAAAAATTATTTCCGCTATCACAAATTTTCACTTAAATTAAAATTACTTTTGTTATTATTGTTAGATTTTTTATAAATCATTTTTAAATTAAACTAATGATAATAATGCTATCTGACATCCTTTCCTTCAAACTTAACTTGCTTCATTATAACAAAATTAGTGAAATATTTTAAGTTTATATTGTTATTAATATTAAGTACATGATGCATCGTAAAAAGGTTATGAATAAAATAATAAGGTTGCAATAAACCCTAATTTATAGATTCAAAAAATTTTGAAGAATGACATAATTGCAATTGATTTTTGTATCTTGCAAAAAATGTCTTAAAACAATATAATAAATTTAATAATAAATTTCTTTATATACATTAACAAATCATAAAAATAATACATAATATATAAGAACTACTTTAAATATAATTTTTACTGTATCATATTTGTATTCTATATAATTTATAACAATCTTTTAAAATTATTGTATATTAATGCATATATGAAATGTCTATTTATATAATCCAAAACAACTTTTTTTTATTGAGGATATAAAAAATATTATAGAAACTTTATTTTGTTTTATTTTCTACTTTTTTTTCTGAAATAAGTTTCATAGATTATATTAATTTATAACCATGTAGTGCTTAATTAGTTGTAAAATAAAACAAAATAAAGTTTCTATAATATTTTTTATATCCTCAATAAAAAAGTTGTTTTAAATTATATAAATAGAGATTTCATATATTTTATTTATAATTTTATAATTTAGATTTAATTTAATTTGTTATAATTACATAACATTATTATTTAATAGTGATTACAAAATAATATCCATTTTGTTATAATTATGTTTCTTAATGTCATTGTATGGAATAATTTAAAAAGACTCTATTGTTATTTTATATCCAACTTATAATTATTATCACAATTTTCTTGCAAATATTATAATTAAATCCGTATATCGCACGGGCACTATCTCTAGTGTTACATAAATGTACACTTATAAGTCATTTATTAATATTAAAAATGAATACACATTTATTGTTATTTTATGGAAATTAAAACAATAAAAAATTTAGAAGATAAAAAATTAAGGAAAAAATTGAGAGAGATGAAATACTAAATAAAATAAATGTACGCAAGAAAATAAAAAATAGTCAAATTTTAGGAAAAAGTGCCATATGACAACTTAGGTTGATAGAACGACTTTTAATAATATAGATATAGATAAAAAAAAAAAAAAAAGGCTAATTATTCATTCATAGTAAACACACATCTCACATATATTTTTTAGGACAACTATAATATATGAATGTAAAACTAAAAAAAAGGTAAACTCAATAATAGCTAAACGGTGAAAAATATATGTATATGAAGTATGTGTAATATTGTTAATTAAAATGTTAAATAAATTTGTAGGTCCTTGAACTTTCTAGGTTCCTTTATTTTTTTAAAAATTAATTGGATTATTGAATTTACATAACATTTGTAATTAGGTCACTGCACGTGATAAAACAGAAAATTCTAAGGTGCTAAATTAAATGTTGTATAATAATTGAGTTGAAGGATATGATGATGTGTCAAGATATTACTACTAGATTAAAAGTACCACTAAAAATAAGCAAATGGTAATATAACAGTACATTAAAAATGTCTAAGAACCCAAGTTTAGAGATCCAATTGTAAATTATTAAAGTATACAAACTTATTTTAATTTTTTTAAAAAAACTTAAGAGCTACAGAACAATTTAACTCTATATTGATGCAGCTAGGATTTTGAAATAATAATTTTGAAAAAATATGTGAAAATTATTCCTTACTTATAAGTTGCATGTCCTATGACAGTGTGTGTAGTAAATTATATTAGTTTGTATATTTTTTTAAAAAAAGATTACAGATATTCAAAATTCATTGAATTTCAATTAGTATGACTTGGGCTCAATCAGCTCACCAAAGGAATAAAATTCTCCTGCAATTTCCTGCTACAACATTCGAACTAATACTTTACTTAAAGGAAACAAATACTGAACCCTTTGAGATAATTAAGGTTAGTTTATTTTGTATAATTTGAATGAACCAAAAAGTGATCAAAACTTTTTTTGTACTTCTCAATTCATTAATCTTTCCTTTTGGCTCGATAATATTTATCTTTTGACACTATTTCGGAATTTGAGCATTAGTTCTCTTCTAGTTGATTTTGTTGCTGTTCCTCCAACGTGAGCTTCTGTTTGTAGATTTGTTTTTAGGAATATCACCTACATCTGCAATGAACTTTGTGATCCTTCTACCTGTTGAAACAGAAATTTTGTCACAAGAGGTGTCCGCAGGAAGCTTTGGAGCTATTGTTGGCCTAGAAAGTATAGAAATGCTTCAAGAAAGAATTTAGGGTCCGCTTGGCTTCTGTTTTCCTTTTCTGTTCTCACTTTCCGTGTTTTATGTTTTTATAATTCTGTGAATGAAATAATGAAAAAATTGTGAGAACACCATAATTATGTTTCCTGTTTTTACTCATTTTTTTACAAAATCCTCAAAACAAAAAATGTGAAAAATAAAAACAGACAATGAAAATATAAATCAGATAAATCCTTGTTCCAACACAGAACACAAACATACCATAAAAAAGAAGGTAGAATGTAAGAGGCACGTACTCCTTTCATGTGCAAGATATCCCTGTTGAAGTTTCCTTTTTAAGATTTCAAGTTTATCATCCAAGTTTGCAGCATCATCTGATGGTGACTATGAAAAGAGGAAAAAAAGATTATGCAATAGCTTAGATGAAATAATTAAATATTAAAGTTGGATAATTGAAACACTAAAAAATAAAATAAAATAAAAAGCCAAAGTTCTTACAGTTACTTGACTTGTTAGACCAGCATTTTGCCTTTGATGAGCTTTTCCCTTGTCACTCTCCTCCCGAGTCTTTATGTCATCATTAACATCTATCTGCACTCGCTGTGTTCTAAGCCACTGTGAACAATGTTCAGTATCTGATGGCCTAGAATTTGTTTGGTTTGTCATTTTCTCATTTGATTCTTTCCTTGAAGGCTTTTGGCACTTTGCCTGGGGAAATGGTTCTAACTCTTCCCGTGGCCGCAACTCCACTTTTCTCTTTTTTTCTGTTGGAGGATTTCTGTGGCCTCCATGAATCATTCCAATTTCACTGATGTTGTGTGAAGGTCTAGAATGTTTTGGATCTGTCAGTTTGGTAGTGAGTTGTTGCTTTTCCTTTCGGAGGTTGTCGCGGTGGATGGATGCTGTTCCTTCACTAGTAGATAGCATTTTCATTTTTGTCTTCTTTTCTGTTTGGCTTTCATGAAGCTTTTCAATTTCATTGCCAATTTTAGGATCTGTTTTGCAGAAAAAGAAACACAATTTTAATGGGTTTCAATTCAATTTTAATTTGAAGTTTAATGCAAAAGATGCTAAGGATATTTTATAATCGACTCACTTCCATCATCATCTAAGTCCTCAAAAAACTTCATCCAGGCAAGACAGTGGATCGCCACGCTGTAGGCAAAACAAAAGAAATAAAAAAAAAAAAAATCACATTCAGTTACTGGGCAATTTGATCAAGCTTGGAAAAAAGAATGTTACTGTTGTGTAACATTTTTCATCATCAAATGCTGCAAGATTTCAAGCTTAATTATATACAAACAAATATTTATATACCGTTGAAAGTTCCCCTGGAGGTATGCTACACATGGGAATTCCTTCATCAATTGGAGGACTAGGCAATACATTTTCATCCAAAAGGGAGGGAGGGCCAGTGGCTTTACTCCTTTCTGTAAAAGTTGTTGGCCATTGTTGGCTTTAGTTGCTGTGGACTTTAAATATCTGAATGACATTCAGGTAAATTACTACTAATCCCACTAACCTGAAAGGGCAGCATTATCACAAGTCCGGTCCTTTATCATCTTCTTAAATTTACTGCAGTAAATATATAGGAAATTATATTTTATCAGCTATAACTTCGTTTAAAAGCCTATATTTTGATAATACTAGCAAAATCATTGAGATAACTCTACATATAGATCTAAACAATGATAATCTGCTGGTCATAAACACAGTTTTAGATTGTATTGTTTCTATGGGTCATAGATATTATAAGTCAATTAGGAAGGGAGCCCGAGAGGTATTTAATAATTTAATTCAAAGCGAGATATTGGGAAAAAGGGTTTTTAGATTGTATTGTTTCGTGTTGTCAAGCAATAATGTAGCCCTATGTTGACTCGGTAATAAATAATTGGAAACTTGTATTCTCTGCACTTTCAATATAATCCATTTGCTTATGCATTAATTCCACTCATAAATTTGCATGTCTAGAAATGGATTTGAACACCATATTTGTCATTATGTCATCACAATACTAGGTCAGAAGAAGAGGGTAGAAGTGCATAAACAAGACTAGATCTTGAATCCAACACTTCATCATTAAGTGAGATAAAAATAATGCACCAAGTAAATACAGAAAGTCAGGGACGGATTCACTTGGTAGTGGCTAGAGGTGCCCCACAAAATTTTTAGAATTTATATATATGTTATTTTGGCCCCATTTTATTATTAGGTTAACCCTATATTATGTAGAACATTTTATTAGACTTCTTGCCCCCGCTACCTAAACTTCCTGGATCCGTCACTACAAAAGCCTCTTCGTCATGCAATGCAAGCAATGTAGTAAGTTCATCAATGCTTATTGTCCTGCATGTTGGTGGCTGTGCGTCCTGTAATCTCATTGATTTAGAAAGAAGAATTCTCCTCTATAAAAACTATTTAATACTTTGTTTATTCTATGTAGTGATGTTTAGCTTTTACAGGAAATTTTAGTATTGATATTGTTCAAGGAAAAATAACATTGAATGACAGAACAATGTAATTGTATTCTTGCAGTTGCAGGGTAAAATCATTTAAAGGAAAAACTCTTTAGAAGAGGTTAATTTTCTTCACCAGCTTTTAGGAGCATACTAAACCCTTGACCAATAATCCAATGATCTCTCACTTATCATTGACCTTACCACATAAACTAGGAAGTGATATGTAGTGCTATGCACTTCAAAGCAAAGAAAGTTGAGACTTATAAAAATGTGCTGATCAACCTTACGAGTATATACATGCACACATGCCGCTTTGAATATGTGAAAGATATTAATTAAGGCGTTCAAAATATCCAAAATGAAATGACATTTAGTAGCAAGGATACAAGATTCATACTCAGTGGTCCTTTTTGCTGCTTCAGCAACCTTCCTCGACCAGTGATGTTGAAGATCACTCACTGTTTTTCCAATATGTGTAGCCTAAAGGAGACGAAAGTAAGAGAAATATTTGTACAAATTATGATGCTGTTTATGGTGAAGAAGGGAAGGAAGATTCTACATAAATGAATGAATAAGATATACATGAAGTCATTATCTTATACAACCATTTGGTGATATCATTTTTTTCAATTTAATTCGATGTGAATTTGGAAACAGCCACGAACACCTCCGTGCAAATAAAAATAAAATAAACTGAGTTACAAAATGATGTTTATTGAGATTCATTTGATGATTGATAGCTTCAATAGCTGGTGCTTTGGCTGATAAGTTGTGAACAATCTTGAATAGAAACTATATTGCCTTAGGAAGTACTTCCAACGATGTAACAAAGGAAAATTACAATAAAAGAAAAGTTAGTAGTATTGAATTGGAATTTCGTGTGAAAAATCGGTTAGGGTCATCTAAGAGTGAATGACTGCTTAATTTCTCATTTGAAAGGAAAAATCTCACTTTAAAAGCTCAACCCCCCCTCCCCCTTTTCCTCTCTTCACAACAACAAAAAAACCAAAAAAATGGAAGAAAACATTCATTTTATTGAATTTAAAAAATAAGAAGATATTGATTTTAATGGATTTAGTGGGCTCAAACGAGACAAAAGAAACTAAATAAACAAGTCATATCCCAGTAGAAAAAAATAATTAGCATTAAGCACAATAAGTATTTGGAATTTGCTCTTGAAGAAGTCAAAGCTCTATTACTTCAAACAGCTTTAGCAAAAGAAAACAATGAAAACAATCGAAAAGGGAGAAAAAAATGGATTAGAGTGAGCGCTACTCAATCTTCTCCCATTTGTTGTTAAAATTCTGCACTCATAAAAACCAAATCTATACATGCTTACCTTTAGATCCTCAACAGATTGAACAATCAATGACAGCATCTGCAATGAATTTACTGTCTCCGTCTGTCAAAACAAAACAAATCGAATCACAAACAAGTCAAAATCATTGGAAATGTAGGAAAAAAGTTCGGATAAAAGTTGACATGCTGTAGATAAACAACTCAAACGCGTGATCATGACATATATACTTTACACTGGCCATCAACTTGTCATAATTGCATAAACCTTTGTACGTACCACACAAAATTTTATCTCTAAAAGTAATAATGCAACACGAGTTGATGATTGGTAAATCCAATTATTTACACATATGTAAACACAAAATTATGATTAGCATAAGATTGAATTATGTTGATTAATTATTTGAATAATCAAGTGGGACTGACCTCATTCTCATCGTTGTTAAGTTGCTCCTTAATTTCTAGAATGTGCCTAATAATGTCGTGCCCATCCTCAATTTCATCACCCAATTCCTCAGTTTCCTGAAGGGTGTAATTGCTAGTTTGGTCAAAACCAAGCATGGTATTAGCACATTCACTATGATCCACCACATAACTGCAGCAACTCCCACACACTTGGACTGCATTGTAAACTTGCTCACTAATCTTGTCTTTCTGGCTCCTGAACTTCTTGGGGTCATCCATAGCTGCCACCATTATTGCATTGTAAATTATATCATAGATACTACAATCTGCACTCTCAAAATATTTCTTCCACTTCTCAAGACTCTCAGATTTCATATTGTCAGAGAAATTTTGACAAGATGATATAAGATTAAATTTTGTATAACATAAAAAAAATTGGGAGATACTGCTTTTTGGTTGTGGCCAGAGATTGACACATACAACAATTAATGACAAAGACCAAAATCCATCACTGAAAAGATACAAGATAATTAAATTTGAGACTATACCACAGATATTAAAAAAAAAACAATATAACACTGAAAATGATGTTGCCTCAAGAGATGAAATGGGAAAAATGGAGTCGGCAAATCAGAGAAGAAGGAGCTGCTGATGATAGTGGATTATGAGGCCGTATATTGTTATATTTAACAAGTGCTCAGAAAAACAAACATGTGCTTAGATATGACATGAGACAGAAGAGAAAAAAATGAACAAACAACACAAGCAAGATCAAAGTTTAGGAAGAGTATTTGAGTGATTTCATGTAAAAAATCTGATTTGGTATGTTTGTATTGGATTTGAGCTATTAATGCTATTAAGGAATTTTTCAATTCATGGATACACTACTTTATAGAAAAATACTATGTAATGGTTTAAGAATATTAATATTGGAAAGCTGTCTTTGATGATTGAAGATTAAAACGGCTTCTTTTCACTCTTCCATGGGGATTATTAAAATAAGAATAATGATCCCTGAACTCTCTTGAAAATGCTTCAACGGTAACAGTTCTGAGCAATCCAATATCATAGGCCTTCAAGCGTTACTTATTTTGTTGACTACGTGTATAACACCTTTCTTTATCTTTGATAAGGGTATTTATTGAAAAAATAATTAAAAAGATGGTTGTCATTAATTGTCTTTTGAATATTTGATTTTCTTTTGAAAAGTATCTTTAAAGGTAAACCTTGCTTTTTTACTGTCTTTAAAGCTTGTTATTTTCGTGTATGTTCTATTAAAATATATTGAAATTTCTCCTATTCAACTTTTTCTTTTTGAAGATCTTATAAATTGAAAAAGACCCAAAAAAAAAAAAAAACAGAAATTGGCTTGAAGAATTTTGAATTTTCATGTTCATTGTTAATATGAACGCACTAAACTGTTACCACACAGATTTCGTCATATTGATAAAATATTGAAAATTAAACAATAAGAGCTACTTTTACTTTTAAGATGATTATTGTGACACGTAAAAATTAGTTTGATAGAGTATTTGACATAATATCTGTCAGATATTTAGTGAAATATTTTAGGAAATAAATATTTCTATTATGATTCATTGCCAATTTAGAATTTATTTTAATGAAAACGCACTGCTAGCCGAGCACTTTCAAACCAAATAATTAAATAAAAGTTAATAAAATAATAATAATAATAGTAATAGTAATTAAACTTAGCTTTAATTAAAGTCAGTGTAGAAAAGATTCGTTTATATTCAATAATATATATTATACTATTATAAATTTCATATTTATTTTCAAATGAAAAGTAAATATAAAATTAAATGAAAATAATAAATTATAATTGTAATTATCTTAATAGCTTTCTCTCTAAAAAAAAAAATCTTTTCATAATTGCAGGTGATTATATTATACAAATTTATCTATGAAAAACAAATATATTATAAAACTTTCTCTTATCTGTTCATGCCCAGTTTAGTTCCTTATTAAAGCTAGTTACGGTTGGTAAATAATATATATAATATTTTATTATTAATAAATAATTATTTGTACTTAAACTAACCTATTCTTCTTGAAAATTATGGTAGTCAAAATATTTTTAAAAAAATTGTTCTAAAAATTTGTAACGCCAAATAAATCAATTTGAACATGTAAGTTTATAATACAATAGAGACAAAGATATAAAATTTGATAAATATATGTCTCAATTTGTCTTCACTAATTATCCATTTTTACCCCCGAGAAATATTTTGAGATAAATTGATCCATTTAAATTTAAGAGTCCCTCATTGATCTTTTGCCACTAAAAAATGAGACAAATCGTTGAAGTTCCCTATTTCAATCCAATATATTATCATGTTGATAACTTTTCTTTAAGGATACTGAATACAAAGAAAGATCTCAATTTATCATCTTAAGTATAGGATTTGATTTCTCTAAAGTGAGTTAGGTTTGTGAAGTGAAAAAAATGAGAGATTGATCACTATTAGATCTCTATTATTTATAAGACTAACACATAATAAAAGTTATTTTTCTAAGAATGATGCATACATCCTAAATACATTTACACTTACAAGTCATATATTAATGTTAAAAATGAATACACATATTATTAATTTTTAATTTATAAAAAATAAAACAATAAAAAAATTAAATGTAGAAGATAAAAGAAATTAAGATAAATTATTGACAGAAATGAAATATTAAATAAAATAAATGTAAGCAAAAATAGAAATAATCAAATTTTATGCTAATCATTCACTCACAGTAAACACACGGGTCATTTTTATGGTAATGGGTTTTGTGTGTTTATTTTATGATTTTATTGGGTTGTGAGGTATTTCTCGAGTGTATGGGTTTGAAGAGAGAGAGAGGTAAAAAGTTTTACAAAGAGGCTTACTATAAAATGTAAACCAATATAAAATAATTGTAAACTGCTTGGGTACAACCACTACATAGGTTTACTATAAAATGTAAACTCATGAGAAGTAAAATTGTAAACTATAATCACAAAACATGTAAACCAGCTCAAAAAAAATTGCAAATCAATTGAGCATAGCCACTAAACAAGTGTAGGAAAAAAGGTCAACCCATGTATAGAAAATTTATAAACCAATCAATAAAAGATTGTAAACTATGTTCATAAAATATATAAACTAGTACAAAAAAAAATTATAAACCATTGGGGATAAATACTACACAGGTTCACTATACATGAGCAATGTATTTGTAAACCACAAAACTAAAACATGAAATCATACTTATAAAATATGTAAACTAGTTCTCAACAAATTATAAATCAATTGAGGACAGATATTAAACATGTTCAGGAAAAAAGTTAACCTTTGTAAAGAAAAATTATAAATTAGTGCACAAAAAATTATAAATCGGGTTCATAAATTATGTAAGCCAATACAAAAAATTGTAAACCTTGTGTAAAAAGGTGTAAACCTCTCCTACAAATATGTATAATATGTCAAATAAATTATAAACCCTACCACAAAACTTGTAAAACATCCCATCACCACTTACATATGCAAACTACTACTCCTCCAAAACTCAAAACCAAAGAATAAGTACTTACAAGCTCTAGCCGCATTGAATACCACAAAAAAAATAGGTTTCTTTTCACAAAAAACGCATTCAACATCATCTATAAATACACATTACTCTCACAGCCATTGGAATTAGTTTCCATAAACCAAAAAAAAAATAACCTCAACATGCATTTGCAACAAAGTGAACCAAATGCAAACCATTATCATGCATTTGCCAAGATTTAAACACTAATTGCATTGCAAATGCCACAACACGAATGTGAACACAACGCCTAAGAATAATATGAAGAACCTAACCCCACCAACGTGAAGCTTATGACAATGGTGGAAGTGACACGACTCCAGTGACAATGGCTTCACTTGTCTTCGTTACCAATTGAGATGGAGAACAAGTGCAATGGGTGCTGAACGGACGAACAATGGGTGCTTTGGGTCGTGGATTATTTAAAGCAGTAAGAGAATAGTGTGAAAGGGAGAGAAGGTGGGGGCGAATGCTGGAAAAGGAATGTCTTTGTGGCTTGTTTGATGAACTAAGACTAGAGAGTGACAAGGTCAAACGCGGGAACGTTGGGGTTGTGATGGTTTTTATTTCGAAGAGTGAAAGGGAGAGACACTGGCAATTTGGGCACGAGGTTTTCCTTTTTTTCATTTCTTTCCTTTATCCTCCTTCTCAATTTGCCCTTCCATGTCACATACTTTTCCATACTCTTATTTTGTCATGTAGTGAGGTAGAAGAGTATGGCATAAGTGTGAAAATGTACATATAACATTCCTATCAAGGGCATGAGACTATCACACCTTAAATTTTTTCACACTGTAACTGTGTAACGACAACTATGACATCATCAAAAGGGCAAACTATGGCACGAGATTGACACTTCACAAGAGCGCTAGGAAGGACAAGAGGAACTTCTCCTCCTTCTGTTAAGTTTGATTAGCTTGCTCGCGCTATTTGGGTACTTCCAGGACTTCTATCTCTTCACACCTTTTTTTTGGTTTTCCTTTTCTTTTCTTTTTTTTACTTTTTCTCCATACAACTATTTATGTTGCAGTTTACCTTGATGCTACTATTTTTTGTTGCAGCTTCGAATTGTCTTTTTTTTTTATTTGACTTATTTTTATTTTGTTTTGTTATGTTTAGTTATGCACTCTTATATACTCCTCAAATCAATAATCGATCACATAAAGTTCATATTATGAGGCAGACTGTACTATGCTTTCATTGATAATTTCTTTTAATAGGAAAGGAAGATTAGTTTTTCGGTGTGAACTTTTTTGACAGTGATGTTAACATTTTGATTGATAAGGAGCTATGGGTTTTGTTTTAGAGATAACAAAAATAGGTCCCCTGAATTTGCCTTTTTTATGATGTCATAGTTGTGGTTGCATGGTTGAAGTGTGAAAAAATTGAATGTGTGATAATCTCATCCTGCAATTGCTTCTACTTGGGTTACTATTCTAGTGACATTGAGGTTTTTTGGTGTAAATAACATGAGAAACCAATTTGTCTAATGATTAAATTATTACTAACATAATTAATATTTTTCATCCAGAAACCACTACGTATTCTACTATCAATATTTTTAGGGATTGATACTTTTGAATTGTCAATGACTAATTTATCTGACACTGAAATTGTCTCAGGTTTACTCAAAATTTTAACGCAAAAAACTTACAACATTTCCTTTTTTTTTACTGTGTACACCAAAAAGTACACCGCCTAACATTTCTCTTTTCTCGTATCAAAAGGGTAGGGCCGAAGCAAAAAATTTGAAGAAACGAAACATGAGTTAGACAAAAGATTTTCATGCCCCAATAGACCAATAGTACCAATGTAACCCATCTCTGTTCATATGGACATAAGGAAACGTAGGTCATCAAAGCCCATGCCAACATCCTTTGATCCCCTTCCAAATGTTTCCCTTGCTAGCGCCTTCTTCTTCTCCTGCAACATCAATATCTTCTCTTCAATGCTGTTCTGAGCAATGAATCTGACAATCTTCACTGCCTCTTTCTGTCCAATGCGGTGAACGCGATCCATTGCCTGTTCCTCAACAGCAGGGTTCCACCATGGCTCCATAAAGTACACCCTGGAGGCAGCTGTAAGATTTATACCTTGACCTGAGGCCCTAAGGCTTGCAAGCAGAACCGTCGGCCCATCTCTTCCACCGCTTTGAAATTGATCGATGACTTGAGCCCTTAGTTTAGCACTCATTGAACCATCAAGGCGCAGAGTCTTGAAACCAGCTTCTTTCAGGGGCTCTTCGAGCAATAATAACATTTGGCGAAATTGTGAAAACACAACCGATTTTGCAGCCGGGTCTTGATCCCTGGATTCTACAAGAAGTTTAATCAAAGCAGACGATTTGGAAGATAACCTTGTTTTTGAATATGAGGATGGTCCAGTACTGTCTGCCATGGAAGACTCACGAGGGGCGGAGAACAAGTCAGATTCTGAGAGGGAACGACGGCAAAGAGGACAGCGGGAATGGCTCCACTGTAGAGTTTTCAGAATGCAGGGGCGGCAGAAAATGTGAGCACAGCATGTAATAACAATCTCCATTGAAGGAGATATACAAATTGGACACTCAAAATCTTCGCCACCCTGCAGCATCTCAACCAGCTTTTGCAGCAACTCCGGATTATTGGAAACGTCTGCTTAGAAACAAACCAAGTATGGTTAGTAGAATGAGTGTATATTTTGTCATGTAATATTAAAAGTTAATTCTAACTTTATATGTAATCTAGAACATATGATCACATTCATAAATTCTGACTCTAAGGGTGTGTCTGGTAAAAGGAGTAAAAATGGGGGTGATTTTTCTATGGATGAACTTCATGTGTAATTTTACAAATAAAACTCATCCATAAAAACTTACACCCCATTTTACCCCCAAACCAAACATACCCAATGGGAAGATGAATAAAATCTTCTATTTCCCACTCTAATTGCTTAAAATAAAATATCCTGCCAACCACTGATACAAGTCTTCAAGACTTGGATGTCTAATCTTCTACCAGGCAACCAATTCCTAAATCCTAACAGCATTTCAGTTCAGTGCTACTCATATAGGAGAACTTCCACCAGAATTTACTTGGGGCAGGCGTCTTTTCATAAACCCACATATACATATTGAAAGAGCGCAGACTCTAATTTAGCAAAACTAGATTGATATAAAATTGGGAACTAACAAGAATTGTGTATATTTTTTAGAATGTTTTAAGAGAGATAAACATGAATCCATCCAAATTTGGAGAAGCAAAACACTGAAAGTGAACATCCTGGATGTCTTCGGGTTCTTTCAACTTCAAAGGAATAGACAAGCCGAACATATTATAAAATAAGTATCCCATTGTTACCAATAAGATTTATAAGACAAATTCGCAATAAGGAAAAAAAGGGAAAAAAGCTTTGGAATTTAATTACCAATCACACCAAACTACCGAAAATAGCAAATCAATGGTTAATAGCTAACACAATATTAGCTCTACTAAGAAGCTCGTATAATTATGATTTATGAGGTGTCAGGTTTGAGCAAAGCACATTGTGGTTCGGTGTCATCATAATGTTTTCAACCCTTATAATGCAACATTCATGACAAGAACTTATATATTTGCCACATAATGTTCTTATTTTTCCTAGGAATCTGAAAAAATATCAATGTATAATATATACAGAATATTGCTTAAGTATGCCTAATTGTTGTTGCTGATGAAGTTTTCTTTCTAGGATAAAATCCTCTTATTAATGCAATTCCTATAAACTAAGTTCAGCCACAACGAATTAGAGAACTAAAAGAGAAAGCATGAGAAACTTTATTGAACCAAGTTTAGGAGGCTATTAAGTAAATATCTACCAGATTCTAAAACGAAAGGAGAACATATACCTTCAATATTATCTGAAGGGAAAACTGATGCAAGATCTTTAGGGCACAGTGCCATATCGGTACAGATTTGGCGAAGTCGTAAAATCATACTTAGTACCCTAGAATAATGGCGTACTATTCTTTCATTTCTGATATAACTCAATATTGTGTTCCTTGAGTCCTCGTTCACCTTATCATACAGTTCACGTTCTTCCGGACAAAGTTCAACACAATGAGTCTCTATGGTTTTTGGTGGCAGCCCTGCCAATCCCTTGTCTTTTGTTCTACGTAACGAAATTGCAGCCATCAAAACCTACAAAACAAACAGGTGAAACCATCTGAATCACGTATACAAAAAGAAAAACAAGACACCAAAATGCACAAGAACAATCAGTAAGCACGTTGAAATGAAGCGCCTACAAATGAAAAATTCAACTGGAAGAACATACGGACAATCAAGACAAGAAAAGAAAAAGGAAAGGAAGGCGTTCTTTCACATATTTGATTCTAACTCCCACTCTCAAATATAAATTTATAATTCGTGCTATGTCTGCATATTGACAGACAAACTAAACAAAGTCCTGCCTGAAACTAGCCTGGGCTAATGTTATCTAACACTAAAGTTTATGCAATTGTAAATGCAAGAAACATTTGATCATATACTAAGCACAGAAAAAGAACTACCGCATTACTATATACCTGCAACCGCGACAGCCCTCTTTCCAGGCCCTGATTAAGGGGCCGTTGCACCAAGCTTCGCCAGTAGCTCCTGATCGAAAACGGCTCAAAATGCAAGAACGCCATCAAAGAGAACAAATCCAGTGAACCGTTTTGGATCGGCGTCCCCGTGACAGCCCACCTCCTCTTGGCATTCAACCCGATAACCGCCTTACTCTGCTGCGCATTGAAATTCTTGATAGTATGAGCCTCATCCAAGATAATCCTCCTCCACTCGAGCTTCTTCACCGGCGTCTCGACCAGATTCTCCTCAGTCGACAGTGTGCTATAAGTAGTCAACACCAAATCATACTTCTTGAGTTCATCAGCATCCCTTGTCCTCTTATCACCATAATACATATAAGTCCTCAAAGATCCCTGAACAGTGTGCTCCTCCAACTGTGTTATCCAAGTCGAGAACACAGAAGGAGGGCACACAACCAATGTCGCATTGGTCTCCAACCCAGCATAAAAAAAGGAATCATCAGAGCCATTACAATCACTCATAATCTTTCTCCTCTTTCGCAAAAGAGAACCTTTCTTTCCACTCTTCTTTTCAACATCCCCGCTTCCACAACCACAACCTTTATCAATCGCGATCAGAGAAATCAATGTCAGAGTCTTACCCAACCCCATAGCATCCGCGAGAATCCCTCCTCGTAAAGGCTCAGGCCTGTTGGTGGTTTTGTAATTCGTCAAGATATTCACGAATTCACCTTCTTCCCTCTCTTCCCAAAACGGCGGCAACTCGTTGGAACACTCTCTGTTCACAAGCCAACCCAAGCCTTCCTTCTGGTGCAGGAGGAGCTCCGACTTGATGACATCACGCGGCGGCTCAAGCGCGTGGTTAGAACGCTCCTTGCTGAGGAGGCTCTCGTCGACGAGCCTGAAGATCTCGTCGACGCTCTTGTACCTTTTCTCGGCTTTGGTTTCTTTGACAGCCTGGGACTCGGAGAGGGTAAACGACGGGTCGTTTTCGGAGACGAGGTGGATGTTGGAGCTGAGGATGATTTCGCGGACGGTGGGGAAGGAGTGGATAGGGGTGAAGATGTGCAGCTGGCAGGGGAGGCGGAAGCGGTTGGATTTGGAGCGGGGGTTAGGGACGATGGCTTCGACGAGGATGAGTTCGGAGTCGATTAAGGGGGAGAGGACGGCGGCGACGTTGCGCTCGATGTGGCCGACTTGGAGGGAGCGGGTGTTGAGGACCTTGATGGCGTTTGGGTCGTGGGGGTTGAGCGGGTCACGGACGAGGCCCACCATCTCGCGGCCGCTGATGGTGCCCGGGTAGTGCCTCAGGCCCACGATGTTGGCGGTGATGAAGCCCAACAGGACGGGCTCCTCGGAGGGACCCGGGTTTTGCGGGTCGGTGGTGTCGTTGTCCATGAGGGTTTTGAATTGAACGAGGACGGCGAGGGTGAGGGTGAGGGTGAGGGTGTGGGTGTGTTTGAATGAGTGACGCTGTGAATGCGGGTATCAGACTCTGGGATTTTTTAGAATGTTCGTTCTTTCACCGTTGTGCTGTCTTGTGTGTGGGAGACGGTGAGTGTGCTTTCCCAATCCAGTTAAACGGAAACGGTTCAGTTTCTATTTTTAAATAAATAAACTCGTAAGTAGTCAACGGATAATTTATTTCAAATTTTTTCGCAGGCTTAAATTTTATTTTATTTTTGCTTGCTTCCTTTTCGAGACAAAGCCCCATCTTATTTCTTTTAAAATTTTATATAGAATAAATTGATTTTTATAAAAAATAAATTTTTAAATTCAAGAGTTATATTAGTGTTTTGAATTTTTTTGAATTTTAGAGAGTAAAAATTAATTATCAAAAGCACCCTGACCTTTTAATCTAACAAACAGAAAAAATTTGCAAAAGAACATTACAAAACCCACCCTTAATCACCCTAGCCCAACTGAGCAGGATGATTAATTTTTTTTATTATTAAATTTTATAGGGAATAATTTACCTAATCATTTAATTTTGTACGATCAATTTGTCTGATTTGAAATTATGGAAGGACTAAAATGGGGATTTTGTCTTTTTTAAATAAAAAATAAGAGTTTAATTTTAATGCAATGACAATACAGCATTTATACTTTCATCCATTCATATAATGTTACATTAATAAAAATGGTTAAGTTTTATATTCATTACTTAAAAAGACATGTAGATAGTATCATTTAACTAAAAGGTAGTGTAAAATACATAGAAATTAAACTCCAAAAATTTTATAAAAAAAACTGTTCAAGCTAACTTTCAAATATATATATATATATAGTTAAATGGTGCAAATTATATTTTGCGAAATGCACACAGAGTAAAAAAATAAAAGAAATATTTGGATCCTCTAAAATAAATAATGTTTTGCCACGAAAAAAATACAGGTCCATTCAAAGACAATAGATTTCAACTTTCACTTTTTGTTTTTGTGTTTTTAAGATGCTAGTGAAGAAAACACTAGAATCTATAATTGAAAATTGAATTTTGTAGTTTTATTTTTTTTTACAAAATCAGGGAAAACATGAAACTGACTTAAAAGATGACATGAAAACTAAAAATTATTTTATGAAATCAAACACACCTAAGGGTTTAACTTTCCTTGTATCAATAATTTTCATTATAAGTGAATCCCACAAAAATAATCCAAAGGTGTTTAAAATCTTACTTTCTCGCTTTACAACTTTTCTCACTTTAAAGAATCTTCGTCGTCCAAAAAGTAAAGAGCAACCGGTTTGCATTTTTTATTCAAGTTATTTATATTAACTTTTACTAGTGACTTGTCAAGCATTGTTATGTCTGTCAGGTTGCTTTTTTTTATTCTTATAAAAAATAAATAAATTATGTATGACTTTTACCTATGTTATCTTAATATTATCAAATTAGTCAAAATAAGAATTTCTTATTTTTTTGTAATATTTTGTATCTCATCTTAATTTTACCTAAAAATGAATCATTCATCCCATGAAAATTTAATGTGTCTGTCAAGTCACAATCGTACTATGTATTATTGTAATTTGTATAGTGTAATATGATCGATAATATTATATCAATATATACAATAAAAATACGAATAGATATAATACGTCTTATATTATATTGGAAATATTGTCATAATAACGAACATAAATCAGAATAGATAACCTTAAAAAAAAGTACAACTTGTTGCACAATTTTTACTCCAAATATCAAACCCAAATTGAAATTAAATTCAATAGAATGAAATTGTAAATCTAGGAAGAATGAGATATTCTAAAGGGATGGTATTATCAGGAAAAATATATGGCATACTGCCTTCCATTACCACAAGTTCCAAATGGAACAATTTTTACCCATTCTTTGTATCATGTCACGATTGATAAAGGGATCATGTTCGCTGCTAATTCCATTTTTAAATGCTTTTGCATAATCTACAACTAAATCAAAAGAAATAATAACTTCTTGGAACTTCCATATATTTTTATACATAGTAACTTTCATATTATATTATGACAAATTACCAAAGAAAAAAAAAAAAGGAACTTCATGAATATAGTGCTAATTATATTTGTCATGTTCATACATTTTTACACATTGAACAAGAGATCGAGCCAATTGGCGTAAAATAGAAAGAAAAAATTGCATATTAAGTAAAGGGAAAAATAAAATAAAACCTTAGATGCAAAAGACGAAAATACCTACGGATAAAAAAATGTATGAAACTGCTCGTATTGATCATTGTGAAAGAGTCTAACCAAGTTTAGTACGAAAGACACCATACTCATAAAATTTTCTTGCTAACTAGGCACAAAATAGGAGATTCACGGTGGATATTGTATTTTGAGGGTGGCGGAAAGGTAATGAAATATCTCACACCATTTACCCAAGCAGTTACAGACATAAAATTTGAAAGAACACATGTACAAACATGCATGAATAGTTGGGTTGAAATAGTAGTTACCTTTTAATGACAATATATGAATAGCTTTTTCTCTTGATGTTGGTCTTTGAATGATTGATTTCATGATAGTCTTCATGTTGAAGATGCCAATGAGTATGTAGCATTTAAGGGGTACACCTTCAGAACATTGGATCACTAAAATAAATTACAAAAAAATGAAATATAAACCATTTTGACACTATTAGAATTTTTCCATGGTATTGCATTACTAATGGACGATATGATCATCAAGTACAAACTGCGTTGGTTAGGGGACAAATAACCCAAAACTCATTAATCTTACTAATGTGGTATAATGGTAATAAACAAACTGAAAAGCAAATATAGTTGAAAGTGATGGGTATAGTTGGTGCACTGTTTGACCACGTAGATTTTTCAGAGTTAGTACGAGATGCTTGAGATGCTTCAGAGTTAGACTATGGAGGATTAGGAGTTCAGAAATTTTGGACTTGAAGGAGAAATAACAAAAAATGAATGAAATTGAGTTATCAATGACATTCGACATAAAGGCCATGGATGGAAGCGAGAACCAGTTATAGAAAATGGGAATGGTATGAAAAATTGAAATGGGGTAGTTAACAAAAATTATGTGAATTAACTTTTCTATCCCAGCCGTAAATTGTTAATAGTTTGATTGATTTGGTGAAATTGAGATGAAAAGTTGGACACTAAAAATCAGTTACCGTCCAAACATTCCCATTATTATTGTGTATAGATTTAAAAGTTAAAAAGTTATGTTTAAATTTTCAGTAAAAACTTATATAAATAATTTTTATGAAAAGTAGTTGAATTTTATCACGACCATACTTAGGCACGTGACCGGCACGTGAGAAATCTCATTCCCACACAAGCCTCATGACATGTTTACAAATTTTGCGTGCATGCTTTGCTCCAATATCCATGATAGATAGAAATTTTTCTCTTGTTCTACATATAAATCACTTGTCCTCTGGTATTAAAATTATTATATTTAAAGTCTTGTAATAGCCTCTCGAGTCTCAAAACCATAAATTATTTATACATACAAATCAAATACACTTTGTCCAATGTCCAGATCATTATATACAATTCAAAGTATAATCATATTATGCCAAATGCAAAAATAAAACATGCTCTAGATCCGGGATCCTACCTGTAATATACTGGCACACTCTAAACAGATTGAGAATACTTCACTCAAGTGAAGCTTACCAGCTATACTCTAGTGCTGCGGGGATACTGGTAGCTAGGAGGACGGCAACTACAATACTTGTAATAGGAAAGGAAGCAGAGAGGTGAGTTTTGTTGCCAAAACTCAGTGAGTGAATCTTCACCTGAAACCCCCTTTCATAGGACATCAAGGAAACAATGCATAATCACAATAACATTAATAATATTAAAAAATCTCACATAACTAAGTATATATATATTTCTAAAAGTCCTTTATAATCATCATGTTACAACTTAAAAACAATTTTCTCAATTTACTTTCATACCTAAAATCATACAAGCACACAATATAGTAGCTCCTAGAGAAACAATAATCTCTAAACATAAATGTCTAGTCATATCTGGGTGTTATGTATCGTCGTCCCCAGTATGACAATAAGTCTCTGAATATAAATGTCCAATCACATCTGGGCGTTACGTATCGTCGTCCCTAGTATGACAATACATTCTCTGTTATCTCTGGCCCGGGCTACTTGCTACCAAGGTTAACGGATTTACTGCCATTAACATACAGCCTGTTTCTTTATAGTTACAGTCTAATTAAAAAAAACAAATAAATATAAGAATCTTTAAAATCTTTTAATTCTCTGTGAACTCTGAATCTATCTGATTCTAACAGTCTGACCTTAATATAACTGTGGCTATGAAATCATGCCCAAGGGATCACCTTTTGTAGACATCCGTGATTTCATAAACTCACAAAATATGTATCCGCCAACTGTTATGAATCTCATGAAAATTCAAGCTTCAAAACCTTTTGATTTATTCTCTAAAACATAATTCAAATTATCAAACTTTTTATAGTCTAGAAAGTTCAACATCATATTTTCAAATAACAACATTTGCAATCACAATTTCATTCTCTTCTCTAAACCTCATGACTGGTATAAGACTATATCATGTAAATTAACCAATTCCAGAATCAATCCAAACAGTCATAAAAGTCTTTAACAATTACACAAATCATCAATTCTACACAAACAACCAAGTTCCCAATTCACAATTCCATAATCTTTCTAAATAACACTTCAAAATACATAAATATGTTATATTCATAAACCACTTCTAAAATCAATTTAGCATTCATAAATGCTTTCCATAATCACAATCAACTTCAAATACACTTGAAATCAATTCCACAAATATGGTCCCATGAGTTTTATGAAAAACATGTTTCATGCTTTCAGATCAACAGTTCCAAAACATATATTTCAACAGTAACTTCAAATCATGTACAGTAATCTCTAAAATCAAACAGTAAACCGTATTTTTCATGAAAATAACTCTAATGCAAAACATAGAGATTACAAGTGTGAACCCACTCACCTGGAGGGGTGAATAGTGAGGAACTAACAACAACAGCACACTGGAAAGCTAAATTGACAGCAGTATCTTAAAGCTTTAGGAATCAAATATTGGAGTTAGATTGATGAAAATGGAAGGAAATGGAGCTTTGGGGGTGAGAACCATGATTTGAGAGTGAGAACTCGAGGTTGGGGATGAAAAATGGGTGTCTGAAGGTTCTTGATCCTAAAATGGGGGGTTTTTAATTCTCTGTTGACCGCCTAAGCGATTTCCAGTGCAGTTGCCATACCAACTTACTTCCTGATGACAGCCTGGGCGGTCCCCAAATTTGTTTTTTTAACCTAGGATATTACAAATTTAGTTTTAATACTCTTACAATGTAATTGTGTATAGATTTAAAAGTTAAAAATTTATGTTTAAATTTTCAGTAAAAACTTATATAAATAATTTTTATAAAAAGTAGTTGAGTTTAGTTTCAATACAGTTACGTTGTAGACAAGATTTATATTCTCATTCAATCATATGTTTCTCTTTATAAGACTTTCAGGTAAGCAAGATTATAAAAATATAGTAAGTTAATTGAATGATAGCTAGAATCCCCTTTTGCAAGTTATGGACAAAGTCACAAAACCCCAAATTCCTCAATCCTCATTCAAGTATGATATTACACATAATATTATCATTTATTTATTCATAATAATATGAGAATATTCTCTAATTAACTCATTATTCTCTAACTAAACTAAGGGGTACAATGCATTTTACTTCCTGAGTTTTAGATTATGTGCAGTCTGCACACTGATTTTTCAAAATATACATCGCAATATCGTGACCTTTTCAAACAATGCAAAAAGCTATGTACTTTCCAAACAATACAAAACTTTATGTCATAAACAGAGTAATGGGTTGCTTACAATAAAAAAAAATTAAGAGGGTTTAAGTACATGTGAGAATTCACAAACAATGTGTTAGGCTAATGATTGAATAAACTAAAAACATCTAGGGATTAAGTGCACATAAACCATACCTTTATCAGTTACTAAAATTATGCTGAGAGTGTTTTATATTATTGATAACTAGCACTATTATCTTATTTTTCTCACATTTTTTGTTAATAAACTCAAATCTTTTTTTTAATTAAATCTTCTAATTTTTGGTTAAATTTAAGAATTTTTTTATTGCTATTAGGGAGATTATCCTTTAATTTGCATTTAATTTGATTTTTGGATTTAATTGATAGATATTCTCATAATTTTTATTTTTGTTGCAGATAAAAAAAAAATAGCAGTAGCAGTTAACAATTTGAATAGAAGATTTGGATGAAAAATTGAAGAGATAAGAAGATTTGGCAAAGATTTGAAGAGATGAAAATTTGCCAAAACTCAAGGAAAGAATCATGAAAAAAATTTAGTTTTATATACTGTTTTCTTTAAATAGATGATTCTTTTATAAAAGAGAGAGTTAGAAGTTTAGGGAGAAAGATAAGCTAAGGATTGGTGCTTCTTCCAATCTGCATGACTCCAAGGTTTATGGTTTTCTTTTGTTTTATATGATAAGTTTCTTTTTGGTGTTAGGGACCATATAGTTTGAAAGAATGAATTTTCTATTCCCTTTGTTGGTTTAATTTTCTTTCTCAATAAATTGCGTAATTTTCAATATTCTTAATTCTTTCTAGGAATTAGCTAATCCTTTGAATGTTGTATGGTTTTATATTGACCGAACGACAATTCATAGTATAAAATAAGTCAATCTAAAAATTGTCATAAATTAAAGTAGCTAGACATTGAAGTACTTATTTGTGTAATCAAATGAATTCTTGTTCTTCATCTTTAGGTTAATTTAGAATAACATGAAATCATTAATTTATTCAATTTGTCCGGAGAGGATTGCAATATCAAGACATTGAATTGCAGTTATAAGTTTTGAGAAATTTGATTAGAGGTTAAATCAATATTAGGTGATGCAAAATCCAGGAACTAAGTTGTTTCCTAACACAGGTTTTGATCAATTGCTCTTGATTATTTATTATTCTTTGTTATTTAAATTTTCTTATATCCTTTTTATAACGTGTTTGCCTAATCAGAGAGATACTGGAACGAACTAGTACTTGCTCCTAGTCCTCATGAGAATGACAATCCCAACTCATTCTCTTATTATTTATGATCCGATGCACTTGTTGAAATCCAATTTCACAATTAGGTATCAATTGTTTGGAAAGTTCACGTATTGTGATACACATTTTGAAAAATCATTACATAAACTACATATGACCTAAAATTTAGGGGAGTCAAATATATTTATTTTAATCTACATAATATTTCCTCATTAATTATTGGGGTTGCATCAACTACAGTATAAAAAATTTTACATTGTCATTGTATCAAAATAAAACTCTTTTCTTTTTTTAACAAAGGTGTTAGTAATTATTCCTAGGGGGTTTGGGGGATGGAAAGATGTGGGTTGAGCATGGAACCTTCCATTTAAAGGTGTAGGAAATAACCGCGACTATTAGGTGATGGGCTTAACCACAAACTCTACTTTCTATGAGTTTAATTTTTATAAAATAATATTATGTTGTCAATCGATAAAATTTAAAAAATGTGTCAAATAATGCTAGGCAACTAGTCAGTATGACTATCTACTATAATTTTCCTTTTCTTTATTTTTATTGATTGGCAAAGTAAAATTATGTTATACAAGAAGTGCATAAAAATTAAATCCATTTCTTATTAGTCAAAACAAATAAGATGAAGGTTTGTTTTTAATACATCAATGAAGTGAAACTCTTTAATATTGTTGATGCATAAAAATCAGTCTTCAGTTATCAGCAAAACAACTGTTTGGCATGAAAAAAAATATCAAGTAACCTAATATACAATTTATGATTAAATAGGTCTTTAACTAGGCTTTTGGGCTAAAATACACTTTTAAAAATGCCAAGCGAAAACAATAAAAGAGGCCTATGTAAGATAATAAATATATTCTCATATTACCTCTTAGAGATGCAAACTGAAGCTATTTAAGCCAAAGCCTGGCGTATCCTAATCTACCCTGCATAGTATCTCCTTTATCAATTGGGAATTGGCACTCGTGATCTTTTTTTTTTTTTTTATGGACGTGAATTTTAGACTGGAGTTGTTGGTGATGATGTGGGCTCGGATCAATAGATCTGGTCAATTGTCCTAGTGCGGACCATGGAGTATTTAGCCTAACTAACCATATAAGCTGGGCAGGACCTTTTTTTTGCTTCAAATTCAAAAATTAAAAAATTTACTCAGACCAAAAAAATAAAATAAAAATAAAAATTTACAAATCATATTTTGTATATAATAAAAAAAAATTAAATTTTTTTTTAACAAGTTACTCTTTTCAGTTTCTTCAAAAAAGCTGAAAACAAATTTTTTTAAAATTCCAACTATTTTTTAAATTTTATTGAAACATGTAAAAAGTGTTAAAAAAAAATTGACTTTGTGTCTAAAAAATCTAAAACGATAACTACACGATCTACAATCTACAATTTACATTAACGTCGTATATTAAATATTAAATTCCAACTTTCACAAATAAATAAATAAAATAAATTCCAACTGTACACAAGATGATATAGTTCTGGTCCCCCTGCCTATAAGCCTTGTAGCCTTGTACGGTCCTGCGTTTTATTGTATTTGATTGTATTTTAAATTTCCAATTAATGAAGAGAAGCCTTTTTTCTTTTTTTTGATCAGCGAGAGAAGCTATTTTTCAATTTTTATACGTATATTAGGAGAACAACGACGATTGGCTACCAATGCTTTCTTTTGGTCGAAACTAAAGGGTTTATTTGATTGCATGGAGTGAGGCCGTTTGAAACAAACATATCTCATATGGGCCTCAGAAGCCCATAACACTTTAGACTGTTTGCATATTGGCTTGAAAGGAAAAACAAGGTAGTTAAGGCGTTGACTCACTTGCTAGAATTTCGGCCAAAAAAAAAAAAAAACAAAGCATATATAAAATTTTAATTTAGACAAATTGGTCATTAAACCAAAATGATAAATGATTAGACCAACAACAAAAAAAGGATAATTAACTTTTTCGTTGAACCAAAAAACAAAAAAGGACAAAACACCTGTAAAATTTTTAAGTTGGACAAATTAGTCATTGAACAAAAAAAAAAAGAAGACAAAACCTTCATTTTAGTTCCTGTAAAATTTTAAGTTGGACAAATTGATCTTTATAAAAAATAAACTCCTAAATTAGTCCCTAAGTTAGATAAATTAATCCATTAAATAAAAAAAATTTCAAATTGCTTCCTGAAAAATTGAATAATCAGACAAGTTAGTCCATTTGTTAAGTTGGGTTAGGGGAATTAACTTGTTCGACAATTAATTTTTACATGGACTAATTTGAGAGGTTTTTTTTTTTACAGAGACCAATTTATTTGAGTTTTTAATTTTATAAGAACCAATTTAAAAATTTATTTTTTTATAGTAACCAATATGTTTGACTTGAAATTTTAGAGGCACTAAAATGGAGGTTTTTTTTTTTAAAAAAAAAAAGTCTTGTCACAAGAGAAAAAGGAAGAACCATCACTTTAGTGCAAGATTATATCACTAATAAAATAGTCTCCCAAAAAAACTATAATCACCTATGACCTTCCAAAAATAAATCACATTCAATAAATTCACCCAAATATCAATCTCTCTCCATTTTCATTAACAAAATAATTTTTTCAGATGTTATTTTATCAAATATATATTTATTTGGAGGGTAAAGCTGTGGTTTTTTAATATCAACTCGAAATAAAATGAGTTATTCTGTTAAATATATAATCTTTTGGAACTAAAATAATAGTTCTTTGATGATAACTTAACATAAAATATGACATATAATCACTTCTATTAATGAAAATAGAATCCGATTCGCGTTT
Source organism: Dalbergia cultrata (assembly GCA_031216105.1). Classification (NCBI taxonomy): domain Eukaryota; kingdom Viridiplantae; phylum Streptophyta; class Magnoliopsida; order Fabales; family Fabaceae; genus Dalbergia; species Dalbergia cultrata. The sequence goes on along the minus strand of CM062353.1, from coordinate 17,326,707 downwards.
GGGTGAATCTTTCAAAAGAAATGAACCTTTGAATGACCATTAACAAATATAGTTTATTTTTCGATTTTATGAGTGACATAAAATAGTAGTTCTTCTCAAAAATAAAATAAAATAAAAATCCTTCTGAACATGACAAGAAGAACGAGCAAAATTGATGTTTCCTAATGAGGAACTGTTTATATTTGGGAAACGTGATAGCAATAAAAAAAGGAAAAATTGTTCCTTATTTAGTGGACCATTAATACTATCAAGAGTACCGAGACAGAGGTTGTTGAACAAACTGACCTGTGGGCATCTAAATGTAGTTTGGTTTGCTTACTTTAATTTGCTTCAAGCTGTCCAGACCATCCTGTATCCAATTGGTAATTGCAACATTTTTAGCTCTTAGCCATTTCTGTCTTCTCTTATGCGTAGACCTTAATCTACGGGGAGAAAATGCTGTTTGCCTTAAAGCAAGTGAAACTTTCCATTAACAGAACAGTATAATCACGTGAATAATTTTTATAACATATATGGGCAATGAAATGCATAATAGAGGGTACATAATGCTCGAGCCCAATATATATATATATATGGATAATGGGGCTCGGCTCATTTCGAGAAAGTAAATATTATTTTAATATCTATAAATAATATTTAATTAAAATAATCATTCTATTATTATTGTATGTGATTGTGACTTCTATTTTTTCTATCAATCCATCACATTCAGTAAGATAGATTAAATATAATATCTCAATTGAACACCCACTTTTAGAAATTGAAATAACAATATTTTTTTGAAAAAAACTACCAGACTTAGCTCATTTGATGAATGTTTCATTTTGTATTATCATGACTTGCGTTGAATACTTAAGTTTTTCTTATAAATAAGTAATTTATAAGTATTTATATAAATATTTAATAAGTCTTGAGGCGTATTTTGACTTAAATTGGAGCAATTCTCCTCATCCAAACTTTTTTGGTAATCAACTGGGGGCTAAACGCCCCTCACCTAAACGTTGTTCCATTGGTGTATATGCTTAAAGATCAATTATAGCTAGTAATGTTATGAACTTTTGCTGAACAAATGTAGAGTTTGCATATAAATTTGTGTAAAGTATTTGGCGTAATATTGTTAGATTTTAAAATACATTCAATGGCGTACAATTAACTTAAATTTTTCTTTGTAGAGCATATACTGTTTAAATAACGTTGTTTCAAGAATAACGTACTAGAGATATCAGTCCCTGGTTCGAATTGCATTGGTCATTTAAACATAAGTCATATGAGCACCGTATTGTTAGATTCATGACTTTACACGCAGGCCATGTATTATAAAAAAAATATTATTCTTTCAAAAGAATTCATTCTAGCATTTAATATGAGAGTAGTACTATTCCAAAATATTGGAATCCTACATCTCCACATTTTTAGTTATTCCCATCACTTTTTAACCTGAAAAGCTTTTTATTATCACATTATTAGACACGGGAACCTTTTAATTCTTATTCCTATTTATATCAATCTCTATATAATATTAATATTACACACAGATCTGAAATATGAACTTAATATGAATGTACTAGTTATTAAGTATTTTCATTCATTTATCTAATTATACACATATGATATATCAAGAAAAGAGATTATCTGTTATAACAATATCACCTTGGCTTAAAAGTCAAACAAATAATATAATATATGATTAAAAATATAAAATACTTTATATTGATGTTATGCTCAAATTAATCTTATAGAATATTAGCATGCTAATCCTTACTAAACCGGGAAACATTCTTCGGCATTATTCAAATCATTAATTAGCACGAATTAAACATATTACCCTTAATTATTTATCAAAGAAAAACACGTTTTTACTTTTGAAAAGACTGAGAAGACAACATGATATCATCGTTATGATTGATGAAAAATGATAATGGTAAAGAGTCCTGAGTGTAATAGAAACTGGAAAGCTCTCTCGAGCAATAATTGCCTCTACAAGGTGTACAACCTTTCTCTGCAGTTCTTCGCACAAAACCATTGCCTTAAAAAGGAATGCAAAGAAGAAAACAAGAATAAGCAAATGAACAGCTAAATGTCGTTGAGCCTATGACTTAATAATTATGGTTGTCTCATGCACCTAAAATGGGTGGTCTCAGACTCTCGTGTTCGATTCTCACCTCTCCTTCCTTTATTCCTTCTAGGAATAATTTTTAGCTTCAATGGCTTTACTTAAAAAATATGAACAGCTAAACAAATGTATTGTCAAAGAAAACGGCCAGAGGTAATTATGTTATGTTTCTATGTTAAGTGATTCCATGTCTACTCTTTCAGCATTCAAAGCAAGATTTTGCCGCCTCTTCTTCTCATTTTTGGGTCGCAATAGCAATGGTTTCATTTCATTCCCTCATGGTGGGTTTGAGACCGCGAATCATTGTGGTTTACAAACGCCTAGCTAGTATTATGCCCCCTCACAAGAATGTCACTTTTGGGCTTGAAGTGTAGCATTATAAGGATCAAGTTCTAAATCATTTAGTCATAAAGATTTTGATACCATATTATCAAATTATCTTTCCTATAAATTGTTGGATTATGACATATTAATAGTTTTATATCTAATAACCTTCACTCCATGATATTAGTCGTTTTTGACAAATTGGTTAATTAAAAAGTCAGTGTATTTAGCTAATATCATTTAATGAACCAATTTGTCCGGAACAATTAATATCATAAAAGCGAGTAAAGGGCTTTTATATGTTTCTCTTATATTTTGAATCTTGATAATTATTTCACCAGCTGTTATTGCTCATTCGTGACTGGGATTTTAATTTATTCCTCGAGGGGGACTAATTGCAATGTGTTATTTTATATTTAAGGATTTGGTAACTGATACAAGATGACAATTAAGCTCAATAAAATCGCAGCTTTATTTAGAACAAGAAGGAATTGAAACCGTCGTTACGTTGACTCTTGGCAGCTTCAACGACAAAGAAACAAAAGTTCAAGAGATGGAATCATGGGATATATGATTCTTATGACTAATATATAGTCTAATGCTAGTATGCTACTGCACTAGCACATTTTTGTACTAAAATAACAAAACACCACGTACTACCAGCTTGATTCTGGGAAAATATTTGATTGATGAAAATCAGAAAATCTTTTGTTGTTGTTGTTGATGACAGTTTGTAGGGTTCACTGGAGATTCAGGTTCTTAAGCCTGCAAATTAAATGAAAGTAAAGGGAATGAAATAAAAGTATATAGATTCTGCGAAGATAAAATAAAAATATGATTGCAAGCAGAGTTGTACTTGCTAGATATAATTTAGCTATTGCAACAACAACTACTGCTTCTTTGTTGTGAGATGATTCTTTGTAGGCATTTCATATGTTGTATGTAAGAATCAGAGACAGCATTGTTTTAATAAGCAAGACATGGGAATGTGAAGGTGCCAATACAAAGCTAGTTACTATTATATTAAGGGTATATCAGCAGAGTTTGGATCTTAGAGGAGAGGGATTGGAGGGCCTGTAAAATGTTAAAATCTCACATTCCAAACCCTCTTCTTCCCCTCCCTTTTTTTTTTAAATCTAAACTCACAAGCGTATATAATTGTTTTTAAAATTACGGTTTACCTTTTCTCTTCTTCAGAGCCTGAATTCTTCTTGTAAGGGAATGGGACTTGCCCTGACTCAATGTACTTGACATCCTGGACAAGGCGCTCATAGTGCCTCTTCACTTCCTCCGGGGTTTTGTTCCCACCAACAGCGTTGGCAACATTGTACCAACGATCAGGGGTGTCCTTGTCATACACAGCTAGAGCCCTCTCAAAGGCCTTGTTGTCCTTAGCACTCCATGAGCCAGAGGCTGACATTGAGCTTGATGCCATTCTTTCTCACTTGTGTGTGTGGTTTTGAGAAGGAAAAGAAAAAATAAGACAAGGAAAAATCACTAGAGAGGATGAATATGTAAGTCTAGGGTTTTGAAAAGGAGAAAAGCAAACTATCTAATAATTATTAGATCTTTGAATATCGGCAAAGGGGTTTGTAAGAGTCTACAGAAGAAGACTCCAAGGAACTGTGCTGATATGTTGAGATGTTGAGAGAGGAGGCAATTGCTGCTCCTTTTTATAGGCAGAAGTTATGCAGTGCCAGTTGGGATCAAATCTCGCCAAATGAATTAGAATTTTTGTGATTTGTCGCCTGAGGAACCACGGAATAATAGAGCTGGACCAAGAGCATGAGTAGCTGCAATATGGGAGAATCAGTATCTTCGCATAGTACAAAACTACAAATTATGTGCAAGAATAGACGGGAGTAGGCCTCACCAGACTAAAAGTTTTGTTAAACTGCATATGCTACCTCCGATCTTCAATATAAGCCAATTTTAAGTTATGCACGAGAATAAACGATAATCGAATCTCATTAATCTTTTGAAAAATACTATAATATTTTTTATCAGTCATTATAAAGGATCTATCAATTAAACGAGTAATCGACAACAACAATAATCACTGCACCTTTATTAATATAAGGGTAAAATGGATAAATATTTTTTTTAACATATGAAAACTACCTATATTTTTTAGCAAAATAAAAATTCAAAAATGACTTATATTGAGAACCCACAGAGTATTTTGTTAGATTTGACTCTTCTAAAATAAAGATGTTAGTAAAATGAGAAAGTAAAAGTTTAATACCCTTAAGTTATTTGATAAAATCTATATACAATAAAAATTATTGATCTAAAAATGATTACCCCCTCACTTTCTCACTTTTTTAATTTTCTTATTTTAAAGGAGTCAAATTATGGATTATTAACTCGAAAAACACATTATTTTTGGATTCCTCCTCCCCCTTCCTCCCGTTGAGGTTCTTGCACATCACATTAAATTGCATAGTCAGGAAAACTTCTGTAAGTTTAGCTCACTTGAACTTTCTATTCATATACTATAATTTATAATCACTTCAATTCAACTTTTAGGTTCTTTTATTGGTTGTTACTTTATAAGTATTTCTATAAAGCCTCTATAAATTCAAACGCATACCTAACTCTAAACAAATTATGACAAACTTTCTTTTAAACTTAAACTAATTTTTGCAATAGAGTGATATTACACTCTTGCTCGTCTAAGAGACAATAAATATGCCTTATTATTGTCAAATATAATTGAAGTGAAAAATTTATATAGGAATTCAACATCACTTAAGGATATGATCAAGATAAATAACATCTATAAGAGTTTGGATTAACAACTTTTTCCCTTGAACTAGTTTTTCTTGTTGAGTTGAGCTCAACCAATTATGGTATCAGAATCTATCATGTGGTTATTATCAGATCACTCCAAAATATCCAATCATACAAATTTCAACGTCATAAACTCTAGTTATAGATGTGAGGTTTTATATGAGAACCAAAATTGCTTAACAATGTGAATAACATAGTCTTTATAAAAATTTAAATAACTCTATTATGTGCTTTTAACTTTTAAAATTGAATTAGACCCATTTAAACCCGTAAACCACTTTACGATCTTGAATTTAATTATAGTTTAGAGGATATCACGTGGTTCAGCAAATGGACACAGTCAACATTCAACAACCTCTTCATCTTAAACAGTAAATTTGGGTTGTGTTTGTGGCTCAGACACCAAGAACGTATGCTGAAATTCCTATCCGCTAGGTCAGCTAATGCCTTTTTTTATATTATTCTCTAACTTGCAAGGTCTCTTGTGGGTCCCAGATCAAACCCAGTGAATCCGCAGCTGCAGGTACAAAACGGGGAAAAAAATAGTGTAAGATATTTGCGTAATCGGAAAATTTTTATATAGTAAAGTTTTCTGCAGATTATGTGGGCGAAAAAATTTCATTTTTTATGATTTTTTAAGCATATATAAAAATATATCCAAACTATAGAATTTTGTGGTTATTTAAGTAAATACGTCATCGGGGTTATCTTTCTTTTCCTATATTTTCTTTTCCCTTATAAGCGTCTCCTAATTAATAGGTGTATAGATTATATCTACTGATATCCAAATCATATGCTTATATATATATATATATATATATATATATATATATATATATATATATATATATGGTTAAAATCAAAGTATACAGGTGTTACTTTAAGTAAAGTTACACCATTTATAACTTTTAATAAAATAATTTTTTTATCGATCCAATCGTTGAATTATAATTACCTATTATAAAGATCATTTGTGTCAAATTTCATAAGAACTGAACATCAATAGTAATGTAATCATGTAGCTCTTATTTTTGTTCATTTCAAGTATATATATTACGTTGATTTAGATGTATATAAAAACTATACCAAATAATTTTAGATTAATTTAAAATTTTACAGACTTGATCTATATGATGTGAGCTTCTAATCCAATAGTGAGTTTTGTAAAAATTAACACCAATAAAAAATTATTTAATGGTGTAACATTTTCTTAAAGTTATACTGATATAACTTGATCATAATATATATATATATATATATATATATATATATATATATATATATATATATAGTGTATTCAATATTAGAAGTTTTGACTAATCCTTTTAATGTAAAAGCTTTCCTAAAAGATTAAACTAATGAGCATGATAACCTTTTTATATATACTAGGCTAGAAGATCATAATGTGATCAAATGTTTTTTTTTTTTTAATCAACCAATCCTAATGGTAAGTTCTTGTTGGTGTTTTTATTTTTTCAAAAGGAACCCACCTAGCACAATGCAGGGACAGAGGGGGAGAGGTGTAGGCAAGAGTGTTGGTCATATATATAAACTTACATACACATGTTAAAAAAAGGTAAAACATAATTATCCCCTTAAGGTATTAAGAAATAACAATTCATCCTATTTGTTTAAAAAATCTATATTCCTCCCATTTTACTAAGAGTGTATTTAGAATAGGCCCTTAATTATATGGCTAGGAGGATTTCATGGGGACAAGCACATTGTGTTTAAAGAAAGTGTCATATGTCATAAAATCATATCTCCCAAAAGCATATGAATAATTTTATACTCTAATACAATTACACACATGAATAGCTCTTATAAATGGCTCTTTTAGGTTTTAAGCATGAATAATTTATTATAACGGGAGATAAAAAGAACCAAATCCATGACTGCTTAGTCAAGATGACACCAATACTATATATATATATATATATATATATATATATATATATATATATATATATATATATATATATATATATATATATATATATTAGAAATAATTATAAAATAGTTTTTTATACACTAATAGAATTAGATAAAATATTGGTAGATAACTTTTTTTTTTCAAATTAAACACTTTCTTGAATTTTTATCGATTCATGATTAAAATTATTTTATAATGCCATTTTATAGAAGCTAAATTCATAATAATATTAAAAATTTATCAATAATTATTTTAATTAAAAAATTAATAGTAACCATTTTAAATAAAAATATAAAAAATTAAATAAATGTTTAGAATAATATATAAATATATAAAAAATATTAATTATTTTTAAAAATAAAAAATACATGATAAATAATATTAGTAATAAAAATATTATAATTATATGAATGAAATTCAAAATATTAGAAATAATTGTTATAAATTAATGATTTAATTATTATAGTTAATAGTTAGTTATCTAATATGATTTGAAACTTTTGAATTTTTATCTGTAAACTCAATTTTGTGCTATCAACTAATAAAAATTCAAGAAATTGTGAAACCATGATGGGTAGTTATCATAGTAGGTAGTTACTTAGCACGATTCAACACTCTTTTAAATTTCTATTGATTGATTTATTTTAAAGTAGTATAGAAATTAAATTTATTTATTTTATAATTATTTTTATGATTTAATATATGATTCTATCAAGTGATTAAGTTTAAAGATTGATTAGCTTCTGCTTAGTGATTAAGCTCTTCATGTTCCTGTTTTGGGGCTATTGGTGATTTTTGTTGCAACGAGCAGTATGAAGATGTCAAAGAGAAGCTAGGCACCATCGCCGTTTACTTGATACATTTGGATTTTTCTTTGCAATGAGTGCCATGGAGACATTAAGTTAGAGCTACGCACCATCACCATTATATTCATTCTACATTGTTCATTTGATTATATTGCATTTTTTTCTGATTACATTGTATTTTTCCATTTCAACTGTATTACACTTTCATCCCAAGTTGGAGATATGAAAAGTACATATCTTCAAACTTGTGAGAGGGTGTTGAAGGATATAGTTGTAACTAGAAATCAGTTGGAGTTTGTTTAGTTAGTTAATTAAATATTAGTTAGTATTTAATTTGTTATGCTCCTTACTCTATATAAGGATGCTTATGCTTGTATTATCTAATCTTTTAATCATTAGTAAAATTTTCCTTTTACTGTTCTCTCAATTATTACTCTTTCTTCTCTAAGCACAATGAAATTCAACAATATCTACTATCTAGTCATGTGTATTGAAAATATAAAATTAACATTTGATTTTACACGTGTCTCAAAGGATTGGATTAAGTAAGAGATATGCTTTACTGTTATGGGAGTGAAACAAGTAAATGTAGACTGTATAATCATACACAAATGATCAATATTAAAAATTTAATAATAATAATATGATAAATCAAAATATTATATAATTTTATATTTTAATTTTAACCATTCTAAATAATGGTCAAATTTTACTCATATTACTCTCTTAATTGATTACTTATCTCATTTGATTCTCTTGTCCCAACAATATTTTAAAAATTTAAATAGCCATAATGTACTATTGCATAATCTTCAATATTTATGAAAAAGTTCAATAAAAGAAAAATGTATTTAAAACAAGTTACATAGCGGGAGCAAGTGTTATCCAAAATATTGAACCTAAATTTGTGTGAGTATAAATTGGTTCAACATCATTACTCTGTACAAAATCTTCCACGTACTCAACAAACAACCATCATATCTAGTTGAATAAAGTTCATCATGCTCGCGTTTAATTGAACCTGAATTTGTATTTGTTGAGGTTAAGTGTGAGAGGTAAAGTCTCACATTAGTTAAGAATGGACTAAGTGAGTAGTACATAATGTGGAAGGAACCATGACTCATTGCCTTAAGGTTTTGGGTCAAGATGTGCCGTCTGGCCTGGTATTATGATGTACTCACTTAGCCCGGGGGTTGTACCTCCCCCGGTTGGGCTCCCCCGCCGTAACAGTGGTATCAGAGTCAAGGTTGGACTCGGTTCCTGGAACTGCGGGTGGTAGGTGCTGGGAAGAGTAGTTGGCTGATGGGGGAACAATGTGGTGGGTCTCACACTTGAAGGGGAAATTGTTGAGGTTAAGTGTGAGAGGTGAAGTCTCACATTGGTTAAGAATGAACTAAATGAGTAGTATATAATATGGGAGGAACCATGACTCATTGCCTTAAGGTTTTGGGTCAAGATGTAGCGTCTGGCCCGGTATTATGATGTACTCACTTAGCCCGGTGGTTGTACCTCCCCCGGTTGGGCTCCCCCGCCCTAACAGTATCGAATAATAATATGTGAACACTAAAACATTGTTTACACCTTACACTTACAATTAAAAAGGAAAAAAAAAGATAAAAACAGTGGTATCAATATAAAAATATTACTTTTTTCTTTCTCTTTCATTTCTCGCCTTAGCTTCCGCTCTCTTTCTTTCTCAGCTCACATAGAATAAGATTAACGATAATAAACATATATCTATTTTAATTTTTCTACAATAATCTTATTTATAAAGTATGTGAGTTCCTTATTTTCATTTCTTGTGTCTCTTTCGATGTGTTCGTGATGCCTGTATTCATGAGTTCCTTATCTATTTGCAAGGTTTTAGCTAAGTTTAATTATTGAACAAAGAATAAATAATTTATTGTTTAATAAACATATATAGAATGACTCTAAAACTCATAAAGTGATGTTAAAAATTGGTTTACAAACTTGTTATAATTGGTTTACAAGTTTTCATAAATAGTTTACAAGTTTTTTGCATTGTGTTTACAAATTTTAAGAACGTGTTTATAAGTCTTGTAAACGAAGTGCAAATAATTTATAAAACTGAGTATTGCTTTAAACATGTAAATTAAGCGTAAAAAGCTTGTAAACCAAGGGAATTAAACTTGTAAACCCTTACTTAAGACTTACAAAGTGATTTTTGCACAAACTTGTGAACTGGTAAATCAAGTTTCTTACACAAAGTGGTTCCTAAAAGTTCTGAAACTGTTGTTAATAGTTGTAATTTGAGGCTAAATGATGTAAACATGATCTATAATACAATGTAATTGGGAAAGGGTTTTGCTATTGGTTTATAAGTCTTTTGCACTATGTTTACAAGTTTACAAGTCTTATAAACCAATTACAAAAACTTATAAAACTAAGTATTACTTAAAACTTATAAATTAAGTGCAAATAACCTGTAAACAGACGGCACGAAACTTGAAAACCTATGTTTAAGACTTACAAATCGAATGCAATAAGCTTTGCAAACCAAGTATTTTTGCACAAAGTAGTGCTACAAAGTTCTGAAGTTATTGTAAATACTTGAAATTTGATCTTAAATATTATGAAAATGGTTTACAATATATTAGAAAAAAATTTCCATTGATTTTTGTCATTGGTTAACAAGTTTTATGCGCTTAGTTTACAAGTTTTAAGCACATGTTTATAAGTTTTGTAAACCAAGTTTAAAGAACTTGTAAAACTAAGCGTTGCTAAAAATTTGTAGACCAAGTGTAAAAAACTTATATGAAGGTGGTTAAAAAACTTGTACACATATGCTTAAGACTTACAAACTAAGTGCAATAAGCTTGTAAATTAAGTTTTTTCCACAAAATAGTGGTACAAAGTTATAAAATGATTGTAAATATGTTGAATCTAATTCTAAATATTGTGAAATTGATCGTAAAAAAGTTGATATCTGGTGCAAGATAATTGTAATCTGGTTTTAAATTCTTCAAAATCGATTCTAAAAACTGGTAAACCTAGTGATAGATATTATATATATAGGTTTTGTATCACAACTTTATTATAATTTATTTGAATTTTTTTTGTAGATTTTGTATCACATTCCATATGTAAAGTATGGGGGATTCAATGACTATTGATGCAAAGTTTGATATTGAGATTCAGATTGATGACGATGGTGGGGATTGTGACCTCTCAGTGTCTGCTGTTGGAATGATATTTAATTCAAAAAAAGAAATGAAACTATTCTATAAAAATTACTCAAGTAATAAGAGTTTAAGGTTTAATAAATTCATAAATTCAAGAAAGAGATTGGATAGACAACTCAATTGCATGTAACTTGCATGCTCACAGGAGGAAAGTCGTGCATAAAAAACTAACTAATTTATTCAAACATTTCAAGTTTATTATACCAATGAAAAATTTAGTTTTTCCGTTATTATTACTTATAACTTCACACTACACTATTATCTATTAATTCATTATTATCACCGGCTAATGTATTATTTTGAAATAAATTATTGGCACAACTAATGCCTTTGTCTACAATAATCCTAACATGTTCACATCTCTACTTGCCTTCTTAGGGTTCTGTCTTCTTTTCCCTTTTTTTTTGTTCTTTGCTTTTGAATGCTCCTTTTGGTTATGTATCTAGTACAAAAAAAAATATACAAATGAGTTCATATATCATCTGCATCAAATGATATTGGTAATTTAATATGCAATAATCAATTTCAAGTAGCCAAAATTAAAGTAATCTACGGTTAAACATATACTAAATTAAAATATAATTTGTAAACACAAGGCAAAACTGGTAAACTAATAGACAAAACCTGTAAATCCATGTTAAAAACTTGAAAAATAAGTACAAACAATATTAAACTCGTTTTAAAAACTTGTAAACTAAATGCAAAATATTTATAAACTCGTGCTGAAAACTTGTAAATTAAGTATAAAAAACTTGTAAACTTGTGCTGAAATTTGTAAACTAAGAATAGAAAACTTCAAGGGCCTATTTGATTTGTTATTTTCAATTTTTATTTTTTGTGAATGTGTAAGGTGTAAACACTATTTTAGTGTTGATATATTCTTACTATATTTTCAAGAAAAAATATTTATTCAAGCCTTTTGTCTGTGAGCATCGTAATACTTATAGAGAATTGTGTGTAATTTTTCTGGTAGAACGTCGTATATGTATCATAGCCTATATATAGACACAAAACTCACTTACCACCAAAAGAAAAAAACAAAAAATTTCACTCTCTATGGCGCCTTTTTTCCTATATCTATTAGAAATCATATGTTATTTGAGAGATTATGTAGATTCATTTATTATTTATTATTAAATTAATAAATTTTTTATTTTAAATATTTTGTGATTAATAATAAATAAGCCGACAAAGTATTCTAGATTAAAAAATTTCAAATAGCAAAATTTTATGTTAAAAAATGAGTTCCATAAGTATCAGAACAATAAGTCAATAGAAAACTTCTCTCCATCTTTTTGTTTCTATATCATTGTTTATTTTAATAAATAAAGTGAATTTTAAAAATTAACATATAATTTATTAATAAAAATAAATAAATAGAAAATTTTATGTTAGAATAAATATGTTAAAATTTGCATTTTACGTATAATTTCCTATTTATGATAACGTGAAATATACTTAGAAATATGATGCAATACAAAAAATTCATATACTATTAAATATGCTAATATTTTTATATGTGATGAGGTAAATTTCAATGCATGACTAATGTAAAAGACTTTTATATTATTTTTTATTAGATATTTTTATTTAAAATATCAAATAATAAAAATATAATAATATATATATATATATATATATATATATATATATATATATAATTAAATAAAATTAGATAATTATTTTATATTATCAATATTTCAACCTTAAGTATATTCACATCATTGCTGACGATCTTATTCCTTTTGGCCGAGATTGCTGATGATCTTTTAAGTTTTAAGTGTACTTTGTCCTGAACAGTCCAGCACTCTTGCTGGCCAGTTGGGTCCATGGTATTAATATTACCATTGGCCTTTTATTTTTTGGTAGATTTACCATTGGCCTTTGATATAGACAATTTTTGGATGATGAGTTGTTGCTTTAGAGAAATAAATCAATATTTAGCATATATTTTGATAAGAACGTTTAACATATATTAACAAATTAAATAAATTATGCCAAGAATTTATCTTCCTTTAATTATTTTGCACACGTCAAATATTACCCAAAAGCGAGAAGTTCTTATCTAAAAAAAAAATTTCCCTAGGAAAAGTTAAATAGGTAACTGTCTAAAATTTTACTTGTTGGGGCCCCCTCCCTACTTGGTTTTTCTGATAAAGTTTGTACCTGATTCTGTATACTTAAGTGGAGGCGGGGACAGGAAGACATATTGGCCATGGCCTCACTAATAATAAGATTTTTTTTCATTTATATTTAGTATATTAATATTAATTTAGGAGAAATGCATCTTTCATATTGTATATAGACATCTAAATTAATATATAGTATTTTTTAAAATAACTTTAGATTTTAATTATGTAGCTAATGAACACTATTTTTATTAGTTGACAAACACAATATTAATTAAGAATCAATTTATACTATTAATAAAAATAATATCCCAATTTGATATTTACTTACGTAATTAAAATTTATATTTATTTAAACTCTGATAATTACATATGTACAAATTGGCGATAATCGCATATCAATTCAAGAGTCGAAATCTCAATATTCAAATAATAGAACGGTTAATTTAGTGGCCTCTATTAGTAAAAAAATATTTTTTTATATCTTACATTCTCACTTACTTCTAAAAAATAAGCCAAACTCTTGAACAAAAAATGTTAATAGATAAGTAATAAATCAATATAAAATGACCAAAACATAACCAAAGTGAAAAAAGATAATCTATGTTTACTTTTTTAAGTTTTTTCTTAAAAAGTTTGGTATACACATGCTTGTAACTGTTCTTCTCTTTGAATTTGTCAAAAAAAATAAACTACTATTAGTTAGAGTTTCAACTCACTTTCACTGGTGAGAAACACCAGAAATGGATCAAGTAGAACCCATATAAAGTTAATTATAGAAAAATATTAGATATCATGAGAAATTTTGCTCGAATTTAATCATTAGAATATGATATATGTTATGCTTATTAACTTTTGGATAACTAAGTACGTAGATCATATCATCTCATTATATCATCTAACGATCACAGATTATGACAATATTTTTTTCTAATTGTACAGCATGACTTAAAACTTTTAGTTGAGATTTCATTTTCACTTTTTCCTACCTTCTCCTTTGTTTACTACTCTCTTTTTCTACTCATTGATATTTGACTAGTTAAAGTGGTTTGACATTTATTTTTCTTGAGTGAAATCTTAAGTTTAGGTCTTGTATGAAAATAAATACTAGCGCTATGAGAATTTCAGCCCCATCTAGGTTGAATCAAATTAATTTTTTTGTTTTTTCTTTTTTCCATATCCAAAAGTTTAGATTGAGAGGAGGTTCAACCCAATATGGTTAAGGCATATTTTTAGGGTCATCAAACACTTACGGAAAGAGGCATTTGTAGATCACCCTCAAGGGGAGAACCTAGGAGTTAAACCCACATCATAATGATATATGAGCAAAAAGTCAATTAGGACAACCAGTCTCTATTGACGTCAAGCAAGATTGCTTGGTCTAGTAAACTCTATATATATACTTGTTTAAACTCTGGATATTCTCTTCTTCTTTTTTCCTGTCTTGTTTGTTTGCCAAATAAAAATCACCTTCAACTCTTGTATATTGTTTAATTTTCTTCTCTCATCTTCTGATCTTCTATATCAACAATAGATACTAAACATATCTTTTCAGTTATGAAAAATACTGATTAAAAGAAGGGTTGCAAAATTAAATGTACTCGATTAGAAATATAGGCTAGAGACTTCGACCTATCCTTGGGGAGCTCAAATAGAGGGTCTCATAGGGTGATCACATGGCACGGAACCCTCCCACGGACCTCTACCAATTTAGCCTAGGCCCCTACTAATTAGGCGTGACTTAACAAGATTCTCTATAATCTTATGATGACAACTAGTATGTATATCTTCCACCAATAACCAGTGATATGGAGCTAGTGCGTTTGTTATAACTCTTAATAATTCCCTCCACGAATCTCCTTATCCAAGGAAACACAAGGGAGATCTTGTCCAATGAGGTAACCCAGTTAAGGGGTTCAAAGCCCCCATGTATGATTTAACTCATATTTCTTGCCTCCATATCTCTGTCTAAATCTGTTACTCATTTATTAGGAATTGAGTGTCTTTGCAATTGTCCTCGACTACTCACACGGATGGAGAAACCTGCCATCTTGCAGAACGCTAAGTAAGAACATTAAATAAGATGTAATGTATCTTCTTATAGACTACAATGTTGTACACATTAAAAATTATATCGTTAAAAAATTTACAAGTATAATAATAAACAACAAATAGAGTGTGATGCAAGTGATCATAGAGTTGACTTATATCTCACAAGGACGCGATCCCAACTTTTATTGTTCGTTGTGAGACCTCAAATTATGGATAATGACATAAGAAACAAAAGTATAAGCGCTCAAAGAACATGGGATTGTGCCTTGACCTTAGTGATACCAAATCCACCTAAACTTTTATTTACATATTAAAAAAAAATGAAATGCCTTTTATTCCGTACAGCATGCCCCAATTTTCGTCACAGCTAAAAAAAATTGAATATAAATGTTTATAATTGTTTTATATTGAGTTGGATTTCATTTGAAAGTTTCAATTCTATAGGATTTGGTTATTTATTGAATTTATTATATTGTGTGATTGTTACTAATTTCTTTTTCTTAAATTTTTTTTGAAGGCATATATTATATTTAATGTCTTAGTCTCCCTAAAAATAATGCTGGGTCTGGCCTCTACTTAAGATGACCAAAGTAAAATGTTGGTCACCGAGGGAAGGAAATCCATATCTTCCGCTCACAACAACTACATAAACCGCAGTTTAAGCACCGAGTCATTTGATTTTGTCCGAACCATAATCATGTAGCATGGCCATGTAGGAAACATATGGGCATATATATATTTTCATATACAACACGTTTTTGACCATTAGATGATCCATTACAGGTAATCTGAAAATCAAGTAAAAAGTGGTCAAAATAATTCAAATTATTACAACATTTATAGGAACCTGCATGTGAGGTAAAAAACAAAATAAAAATAAAACAAAAAAAAAAGCAATTTGACAAGGGAATAGCAAAAAACACTTTATTAATCTTATATTGTTCTTATGTCCAAAACAGTATCAGGGTATACATCAAATACCGACAAAATACATTACAACTTTATATACAAAGAACAATATCCTCTATGATCTGTTGCCTTGTCTTTTGCTGTTACCTCATGCTGCCAGTGGCATGAAGCAGAACAATAGGCCTCAGGGATTGCCCCCACTTATCTGTTAGAACTCAGAAATAATTATAGTACTGAGATAATTATCTTTACCTGCTTAGTCGTGTCACGGATCATGAAAACATGATACATGTAAATGGAGTTTTGCCCCTTGTGGGTGAACACGTGAGTTGAGTCTAGCTGGCCCTTTCATTTGTTTGGCCTTTATACCTGTAAATAGAGAACATCCACAATCATATCTTTTTAATCTCATATACGGTTAGTCATGGGCAAGAGAAAGACAACAAGGTTACATAAACCATCACTATCCTTGATTCTAAATACGGTTACAACTTTGCAATGTAAGGATGGTTATACCAGAACCCTTGTTCTGGAAAAAGGCTAATTTGTGTATCATGATGCAGGAAAGATATACTTTTTAGTTTTGCGGTCTTTGGCCACTTATTTACGTGAAAAGTGGACACTGTTACGAGAACAATATTGCTGAGGCAAAATGGACCACAATTTAAAACACAAACCATTCAAATATTGTAAGAGTATTATTTTATGCTAAATTAAATTAAATTAAATGCAACCAATCCTCCTCTCTTCAATATTAAGAAGATGTTGATCCGAGTGGAATGAGCTCAAATATCTTAAACATGAAATCATGAGCTTGGTCCCAAGATTTATATATATGGAAAAATAGAACCTTTGAAAGAGTCCCCCCTTAATTATCTGATCATGCTTAGGAGATTAGCTCGATAGGGGAGAAAATCCTTTTCTCTTGAATTTTACAAATTATTTATGTTGATATATTTGCAGACTAGAGTTTACATGTCCTTTTTTTTTTTTTTTTGGTCACCTGTCTATTTGATATACTTGTAAATTTAATGTTTCCTTTAAACACCACCATTCGATTTTGTTCATTGGCCATTCTTTTTTAGAAAACATAATTTTCCCTTTTTTTTTTAAAGTAACTTTTCAAGTTGAATGACTAGCTGCTGACATCAGGACATGTAAGAAATTTTTGGAAAAATTGTTGTGTGCCATACATGCAATGAGCGTGGTACAAAAATGTTTCTTCTAGGCTTAATATTGATTAAATAAACAATAACTATATGTAGGTTTCATTCAAGAATTATAGTATATGAATAGTCTAAATATCAGTTGTGTTATTTCAATAATTAAAAAATAGGTGTTTATGGATACCCAATGAAATTTAAAGGTGAAAAATCAAACTTTATATTTTTAAGTAGAGATAATATGAAATTTAAGAATAATATATTGAATATTGACACAATATCTAAAATATGGTTGGCTGAAAAAACATTTTCCTTGTATTCTCGAATCTGGAATAACTCTAAACTTTTTGACGGCATCATATTTCAGAGGTCGGTGTGGTGAAACCAAGGCTACGGGTGTCAACTTGGGTTAGATTGCCCCGCCCTATGGAATTATTTTTCCCATTATCTAGCAAGTAGGCCTAGGCTCCAGTGTATAGTATATTCTTCGGTAGTATAACCAATACCAATGCTCGATATTTCGGAATTGCCTGCTAAAATGGCTTATATAGGAAAATTGCACTTAATCTGAAAATAGCTGATAATTCCTTGAAGAACTTTTTGATGCTGTGATGATAAGGGTTTTTACTCTTTGAAAAGTATGTGATGCTCATGCATCCAAGTCCTTTATATGCAATTGTAGGGAATTTGACATCCAATTTTTATATGCAATTGTAGGGAATTTGACATCCAATTTCTTACAACCAAATATCATAATTGACAAATGATGATAAGTCCTCCTTCCTAAGAGACATATATAAAGGTTTAATTTTGGTTTATTTTAAATAGTATACTTTCTAGATGATAAAAAATGCACCTTCATGTGAGAACTCCCCTTATTTTAAATAGTATACTTTCTAGAGACAAGAATCACTTATGTTAATTGCTTTTTTCTGGAGACAATCAATTTTGAAAGGAGTATATAAGTAAAATAATCAAAATTTTGTATATAATACATGGTGATGATTAAATTAAATGTTATGATAGGATCCATTTATTCATTTAAAGATTATTACTTATGTCACAATATTTTGACACTTATTTTTTGAAAAGAAATTCTTAATGGCTAGCATTTTCCTTTGAAGAGGGTAATTGTTGCAATTGTCTTTTAGTCACGATAGTGCCTGATAGATTGATGTCATAATAATTATGAAGAAATACCTTAAGGACAAGAAAAAAAATATTGTACTATTTTGTGACACTTCAAAACAAGCATTTTGATAATATCATCTTTATCCTTGAAATGTAGGAATTCTATAGAAGAACAAAGTTGATAATGAAATCTACCTACTAATCATAATATATCATAATTATGTGAGCGGGGGTTATTTCCTCAATCTTCTGTTCATGTATCATTATGACTTGAGTTCGATTATCAAATTTTTCTTATTAATGAATAATATATATATATATATATATATATATATATATATATATAAGGTAGTGTTTGGTTTGGGAGACGGAGACACAAATACAGGGACAGTCTGTCCTGTATGCTGTTTGGTAAGGGGGACGGGATACGGGGACGAAAAAATTTTCTGTCCCAGAGATAAAAATTTCCTGTATTTTTTTCCCTCCAAAAAGTGGGCACAGTGGAAACGGGACACGGGGACACAAATTTTCAGTGGTGGTCTGGCCACCGACCACCACCGGACCACCAACCCCCGCTGCCAGTCAACACTGGACCACCACTGGCCGTCGCCGGTCAACGGTGGTCAATGCCGGTTAACGGTGGTCAATGTTGGTCAACGGCCAGTCAATGTCTATCTCCGTCTCTACAACCAAACATGATACAGAGACAGTATTTTGTATGTCTCCATCTCCACTGTCTCTGTCTTTTTGTCCCCGTCCCTCCCGTCTCCCTTACCAAACACTACCTAAGTGCTCTATACACCCAGCCACATGCATATGCTAATCTTAAACTAGAACAAGTTTTTCCTCAACCTAAAATTTAGTTAATAAAAAGAGAATACTATATCGTAATTATTAACAATTATTACGTTCATATTAGCAAGAGCGGAAATTTCTTCAAGTTGAATCTAGCCTCGCTTTCAAGTTGCATCAATCATGATCACTCGTGATCCGAGAGCCACTACCTATGGTGATGAGGATGGCCGTGATCATTGGTTTACTATTTTTCCATTCAAGGAATCTATGAGAAAAAGATATTGTTGAAGATTGCCCTCCCTCACCGATATATGTAGAATCGTTATCACCCATTCTATCCCAACAAAGCAACAATATAGACTCTTGCACCAATGCGGGACGATTCCTTTCTCTGCGGTCCATCATCATTATTAGCTGAAAAGTTGGACTCGTATTTGTTCAAGAGTACTTGTTCTCAAGGATAATTGTTTGGTTTACTAAGAGGTTTATTGTGTCAAAATTAGGCCGTTTTAACATTATTAATGCAGAGTAAGGAACCAGGAATGTTGAAACGTCAAGGGAGAAGGTAAGGTGCCTAGCATCTAGTCTGGTCCTAAAATGGTCTCAAAAGCATAAAGGGAAATCGCTAATTATATGGAATATTTGGTCAATGATGAAGAGTCTGTAATCAAAGTGGTACCTGGTTTTTGTTTTTATGTTTTTTCCAAAATGCTTAATGAACCTTATAAGGAAAAGTGCAGATACTATGCTGCTTGTGGCTAACAATTCTCCACAACCCTTTTTGTTATATTTGTATACTTTAGACCAATTTTTTGGTTGAGATTTCAAATAAAATTGTTGGAGCAATATAGCATGACCTTCCCAGTAATGCTGATGCATGTACTCATCTTCCATGTGTTATGGCCCCATAGGTCATACGTATAATATCATAGAGCATTCAGAATTGTTTAACTCTGCAGACAACATATAATCATCACTGGGAAACAGTTTTGAGCTGGAGACACTTTTGGTTATTTAAATGTAAACGTGCATTGCAATTTATACATTTTGAGGGTGTATCCTTGTCTGGATTTCATGGGGGGTATGAAAGATGTACCTTAATTTCTTTCTATATAGCATAGGATGCTTGCAGGTTTTCCATGTTGGGCCGTTTTTTATTCTCTTATGCTTGTCCTTTTGTCGTTTCACTAAAGTTGTACCAAACAATCGTATCCTGTCACGGAGAGAACATAGATCGATGACACTCAATTGCTTTCCAACTGTGTGTATGCGATCTACGTTAGGTGATTGTTTTGATATGCAAGGCTATCATAGCAACACATTTAGGTGTTCTTCATTTATGTTGTTTGACCTTAATTCCAAGTAACTTCTATATTTCAGAAGCACTACCTATAGCTGGCAATAACCTAACCTCTTTATACTTATCATTAGGTGTAGATGTCAATATAAATTATGAACTTACTACACAGTTATGTCCATTCTTCTAGAATTATTTATTTTCCTTATTTGTTTTCTAGGATTATAGCTTCCTATGGTTCTGTTGAAGGTATCAAAGGAGAACAGCTTTAGTTTTGGCCATTCCCCTACTCGTCTTGAGAACACAATAGTAATTGCCTGTAGGCTCAAATTAGACAAATTTTTGTACCCGTCTTTTCTATGATTGTGCCCCCTCATATATATATATAACATGTCAAAGTTACAGCAGTGTAACTTTAAGAAAATATTACACAGTTGAATAATTTTTTATTGGTGTCAAGTTTTACAAAACCTACTATCGGATTAGAGGTTCACATCATATAGATCAAGTATATAAAATTTTAAATTAATCTAAAATTATTTGGCATATAGTTTTTATGTACATCAAAATTAATATAATATATAAACTTAAAAAATGAACAAAAATAAGAGCTAGAATATTGCATTATTATTGATATTCAATTTTTATGAAATTTGATACAAATGATCTTTATAATGGGTAATTGTAATTCAACTGTTTGATCTATAAAAAAAGTTATTTCATTTAAAGTTGATATAATTTTACTTAGGGTCCGTTTGGCAAGTCTGATAGGATAAGGGCTAATAGTATAAGATCTGATAAGATAAGATCTGATAGTATAAGGCTTAATAAACTTTTAATACTATACAGTATTTGATAAAACACTACATAAAATATTCAATAATATCATACTATTTATTTATAAATAATTCAAATATCATAATTAAATATTAAATCAAATCAAATAATAATAAAATGAAAATTTTATTATAATAATTTTCAAATATTATATTTATGTAAATATTTACTAACTATAATTTATTTTTATTAAATGTTATTATTTATTTCAATATTTTATAATTATTTATTATTTCAATAATATATAAATAAAAAAAATACTATTTCATATATTTTAATATTTTATAATTATAATTATAATTATAATTATTTAAATATAAGTTACTGATTCTTACTTTTATATATTACATATTATTTATTATTTATTATTTATTTATATATTTTAATAGTTAATAATTTATAATTTTATATTATATACTATTTATTATTTATTTAAAACCTTCATTTGTTATTAAGTATTTATTATTTTATTTTATTTATTGTTTATCAACTATATTTATTTCTATTTTTATTATATATAACCAAACTGATATTAATTTGTATTTATTTTATTATAAAATAACTTTATTAAAAATAATTTTATTTTTGTAATTTTATTTTATTATTATTTATTTAAGAATTAATTTATTTTAATAAAATATTTTTTATTATAAAATAATTTTATTAAAAATAATTTTATTTTATTATTATTTATTTAAAAATTAATTTATTTTAATGAAATATTTAAAAAAATGATATTAGCCTACTACGGTCTTCCTATGATGTATTAATCAATTATATAGTATTTTGACGTATAAGGGAGTTATAACGTATAAGGTTATATAATACGTTGTCTACACCAAATAACGGATAAGAACATAACGTATAGTATTAGTTTATACTATCATGTCTTGTACCAAACACTCCCTTAAAGTTATATCGATATAACTTTAACCTAACCATCTATATATATATATATATATATATATATATATATATATATCTTGCTACTTGGCATGCCCCTTGGCCATGTCATAAAAGATGCTGAAATGATGATTCATTTCAGAGCTATTTTGGTTCGGACAATTTGGACACGTATCAGTTAAATCTGTTTTCAAAGACAATCACAAGTACACAACCAACATTTTTCTTCAATTATTCATTCATTGTTTCTACGGTAACTTGAATGAATTCAAACAGGATCTAGACAAGTATGCGTCTATCAGTACAAGAAATGAATCAACTTGAACATCTCGTGAACTATTTCCTTATAATTACTGATGGTTGTTCTACGGGCGTTAGGGTGATATATGGAACTTGATTGCATAAGACAATATATGTACTCCTAATTTCTTTTCCAGTTAATTGAGTAATTGTTACGTACTGTTCTTAATATTTTCACTGATTCACCACCTGTTGAATGAGAATTTTTGTTTTATGCGGTCGAATAAAAGATCTCTCTCTATTTATTTTTTTTACGTGAAAAATCTAGCCGTGTACAAAAATATTTATAAATATTTTAAATTGGATAGATTAATTCTAGCAAAAGAGACATTCTGTTTGTACGGTTATATGAATTCTCTTGCTTAAACCTTACACCAAATTGAATAATAAGGCTAAATAATTAGTTATTTATCCATGGTGTGTTTATTTTCAGAAAATAGTTTTTAATTTTAATTTTTAATTTTTCTGTTTTTTGAATTTTATGAAGAAAATACTGAAAATTAAAAATAAAATTTGAAAACTATTTTTTTAAAACTAAGCACACCCATTTTTTCGTAAGAGAATCACTTTGACTTATTTTGGGTAATTCGATTGTAAATTTGAAAAAATTATGACTTAAATGATAAATGAATAACTTTGGAGAACATGTAAAATTAATACCCTAATATCAGTTTCTTTATAAATTATTGTTCATCTTTATTTTTTTTAATTAAGATATTAGAAAATTGGGAATGAGAATGAGAGTTGAACTCGTAACCTTCTATAGCTCATTGAGACATGTAAGAGTTTATCATATGAAGGAAATTAGGATATTAGGCTTAGTATTTATTTTCAATTTTACCAGAATAGAACTTGTTCTAAGCGAACTAATACTTGATTATACAAGCTAGTCTCGTGAAAACATTCCCATTCAAAACTTTGTACACTGGTTGTTGCACAATCATGCACCGATGAAGTGGGACCTTATAATGTAACTTTGTTATAACAATGAAATATTCTGCAGGGCTGCTTGCCATGAAATACTAGCATTCCACAGGAGATTTTTGCATTCTCAAGATGAGTGGGTAATTATATTTCAACACCCATATGAGTGTGAGCCCATGTGATGTGAGAGAAGTGACAGAGAGAGAATAAGTTAGGAGAAAAAGTAAGTCGTGGGATCTATAAATTTTGTGAATAGATGTGTTCAAATGTTTGAGAATGTTGGGTGTTGAAATAATAAAATTGTGCAAGAATTTATCTTAGATCACATCATTCAATTAATTTCGTGGGCATGGCTTTCACATCTACTAGACCTAGTGCATCAAATGGTAGTAAACTAGTAATCCTATAAACATGAAGAATTTATTCCACAAACAATTTAATGCATGTAATCACACTGATATAGCCGACAACTTCGATTAAGCTAACAGTATGAAAGAAGTTTTTGTACTGTCAAATGAGCTGTCACTGTAAATCTTGGTAATTTTTTGTTAATGTATCTTTTATATATATATATATATATATATGATACACCCAGTGGCGGAGGGGAAGGTAGGCACTAGGCTTCTATGAGCCATGGCCCCTGCTTTATATATGATACACCCAGTGGCGGAGGGGAAGGTAGGCACTAGGCTTCTATGAGCCATGGCCCCTGCTTTGAACTTTTGCACTATATATATATATATATATATATATATAAGTTCTTCAATAAGGTGTATATCTAGATATTAGTTTTGGTCCCACTTAAAATGCAATCCTGGTTTCGCCTCTGGATACACGAAAGAATATTATGATGTCATATGATCCGTATAGTTTTACCCCACCTAGTGTGCTAGTAAGACTTAATCTCTTCTGTTCTTTTCCAAATTTCTGCAGCATCAGCCAATGATCACTGTGTATACCAAGACAGATTAGTTTTTATGTGACCAGCAGGACTGAATGACCACCATGTGGCTTCCTTCTCCCAGAGCATATGCCATTTGAATATTCACGGCAATTGGATGATTTTAATTATTTATTGAAAACAAAAAGGCACCCTCAGGACCAGGTTAGATGCATGGAAAATACTTAAGTGCACTAAAAGTAAGAGAAATCACTTGGTCTGATCCATTTATTAATTAACACATATATTTTATGGGTTATTATTGTCTCTCATTTCCCGTACATTTTTAATATAATAGCTGATTTGTCAATCAATAAATAAAATAGAGTAAAAGTTTTGTCTTGTCCTAAGAGTATCTAAAAATTTCTCCGGATGCATGCGTGACACTTGGTTTGTGCATCTATAAAGGGGATTTCGATACTTATTTCTGTTGTCCATGAGATTTCCATTTTACTTATTCTTATTCTCAACGACATTAATGCAACTCAATGTAAATTTTGTTGGGAATTTCTTTTTCCTTTTGGTCTTATACTGGTTGGGAGTTTCCGTAAATTAAAAATAAAATAAGAATAATCAAGCTGAACTCCAGCATAAATGTCGGAGCTTCTTGTTAGTCCTCTCTCTCTCTCTCTCTATATATATATATTACACAATAGACATTTTGCAAATTTACAAAGTGTAATTAAATTCATTCACCACACTTTTGGATGCATTTAGCCACATTATATAAGTGTGACTAAATGTCAAGTGTGTGATATGTCACGCTTTGTCTGAAACACCATATCCTTCATGTAACACCCTAGTAGAACCCAACTATGCTTAAGTTCACATTTGGATTCTATTAGTTATCACTTATGCCTTGAATTCATTTTCTTTTGAAATTAACTTAGAAAGATAGTGGATAATTTTTTTTTATATTAAATTACTTTTTGAAAACTTAAACCTATAACGATAAGTGAAATACATAGCGCTTACATAGATAATAATCCGAGTTACATTGCGCACTCGCTTAATTACATAAGTGGAATAAGAAATTAAGTGTAGAACTATCATCACATGAACTGAAATAAAATTACTTAATACATGAGTCACAATATGACATAAACCATAGTGATAAGTTATTACACATAATAATGCAAATACTACCATTACTAGTCTGTTTCTCACAATTTAACATACTAAATATCGGAGTACTAATTCTTGGAAGTTATAAAATCTTCACGTGTCACCTCCTTCCTTAGCTACAGCTCCGTTGCTTCAAGTGGACACATCTGTCTCTGGTAACGACAACGGAAAAAAAAATATAGGAGTGAGAAATATGAGATTTCTCAGTAGGAGTTCCAACTTGTACTAAACGTGTCATCGTTGTCGTCCCAGTCACTTCGGGTTTATTATAAAAAGGTGAACAAGTAAGGATTCAATTACCAAACTTTCACAAACGTGATTAGCCGAAGTGAAGTTTCTTTTAAACTAATCTTGAACATTAGCAGAAATATCCATTCAATAATTTATTAAGCATGTATACAAACAAATCATATAGAATTACTAATAGGTAATAATAATTTAAAATGCGTATGCATATCATGATTACTTCTCCTCAACATTTACTTGTTTTGTGACTTTCATCTTTCTTTCATTCCATTTCCTTTCATTAATATACTTCTCAATCTCTCACGGGATGAATACATCAATGTCTTAGACCACCCTAAAGGGTAATGAGCTCATACCGTGGCCGTCGCCACAACCTTTTTGGTTTTCTTTCGGTTGCCATGATCTCAACGGTTTAGGGGGTTAAGCCGTGAGTTTAGCTCAAGTCCACTTTTCCAGACTTTCATTGCTACTTTTTCAAACTTTACTTTTATTTTCTTTCCGTTGCCATAATCTCAACGGTTAAGCGTGAGCTTAGTTCAAGTCCACTTTTCCAGACTTTCATTGCTAGTTTCCCAGGCTTTTACTTTTATTATTTCATTTGAAAATGAATGTATGCATATCATCATGTAATCACAATAAATCATGGGCAATCAATCATTCATCCTCATCATTTCACAACTCATCACCATACATTCACATTACTATAATTCACTTCATGAAACATGGATAATATCATGTAAATCTCATAGTAAACATTTTCATAAATGATTCACATTAAGCAACCAAAGTTATCAAGTTGAGTTCATAGTGTTCCTAAAAGATAATGGATGTCTTAGTATTATCTTTTTCTCTTAGTGTTCTTTGTACTCTTAGCATTCCATTAATACATTAATGCACTTTAAAATATTATTATAGGTTCTTTATATATTTTTATTATAACTTTCATATATCTCTTGAAGATTATTATTCTACTTAAATTCTTAAAATTCTCTCTTTACAAGACTTGATTCTTTTATTTATAGTTTTGACATCTTTTAGAAGAAAGTTTATAATTCTCTGTATACTTGTTATCTCAGCTTAGTAAAGGTAGTTCCAAATTCCTAACTCATCAAATTTTAGCATTTACATCTTTGGAATAGTGTAAATCAACTGTAAACCATGTATAGGAGGGTTCCTAGAAAAGAAAGGTAGGTCACAATGGACACGTTTAAATACCAAGTCTTTCCTTAGCCAGAACCTTTCCAAACTGCACTTTCACAGTACACTATCCCGAAATTTATTTCTCATTCTGTATTTACGTGGTACAAAGCTTTATACATAACATACATGGGCGTATTCCTATATGTGTTAGCTTTCCAAAAAAGTTGAAATTAGTCCATTTGCATTTTTCTAGAGTGAGTTACACCTATTTTACTACTACAAGGTCAAATTTAAAGTTTCAGTCTTAGGCTTTACTTTAAAAATTTATATCTTGAGCTAGAAAACTCCGTTTTAGGTGATTCTTTTTGGAGAGTGTTCTATAATGAGTCTAATTTATAGTAAAATTATTTTAATTTCGAGATACGTGATATTTTATGAACAGTAGCTTTCGAAGTATCTGCTGCCAGAAACAACTAGAAATTCCAGCACCTACTATTTTCATGTCTTAAGTTACCTTTATTAAATTAGGTTTCACATACAATCTTTTCAAGTTATATTTGAGTTTGATAACATCATAAGAGTACTCATAACAGAATAGAACATGTCATATTTCTAAAAATATATTTTTCAAATAATCATTCAAAACTTTTGACAATAACTCAAACTTGAGGCATTCTATCAAGGTTAGAAGCCAACAATGCTTGAACAATTAAAGATGAAGCTCCTACCTCTTGTGTAGGGTCTAAAAAGAGTCCTCCTCTTCTTTCTTGAGTTTGAGCAAGAGTCGTTGGTGTGGATGACCCTCCTTGAATCTTGGCTCTAGAACTTGAGTGCTTAAGAAAATATTTCTCACTAGAGTTAAAGATTGTAACTCTTGCAAGGGCTAGTGAAAGTTTGAGCTTATGATTTAAGTGTTTGGATGAAATGTAAAGAGTGAAGAGAAGTCTTTAAAGAGAAGAACATAAGAAGAAATGGTGGAGAAGGAAAAAGAGAGAAAGAACACTTAGAGAATTTCTAAGGCTTGAAGGCTAGCAAGAGTATGTTAGGAGCAATCAATTCACACACTCTCCTCCCTTTTATAGGCCAAGAGGCCATGAATTTAAGAGCTATAATGGAGTGGTTTTAGTGCTCCAAATTTTATTTTTCTTGAGTGCTCATATAGTGGATAACTAATGATGGTGCATTACATTTTGTCTTGTCATAATTTAGTGAATGATATTGTAAAATATATCATTTTATCATTATTGTTAGGTATAGATATATAGCACTAAAATTATTTTATCATTATTGTTAGGTGTAGATATATAGCACTAAAATTATTTAACCAAATCATGACAATCTTTTATATTTTATTCTCATAATGGAAATCCCATGTCACTTTACCCCTTTTTTTATTTTTATTTTAATCCAATAGCTTAGATTCATTCTTGTTTTATGACAAGTCTTATTATATTTATTAAAGTGATGGCATATATATTAATTTCTTCATTTAAGATAATAATTTTTATAATTAGATAATGATAGTGGAATTTTTCTAAAATAATTTGTATCTTTCTTATTTATTAGCAAGTCAAGAGTAGTTTTATAATTTTTACCGCATAGTAAGGTATTTTCATAATTTCTACTTAGTAATGACATTTTCGTAATTCTTTGTGTCTTACTTAATTATTCTAATATTATTTAGTATATTTCATGAAACTTGTTCAATTTATATTGGTTTTGCTCTTTTTCATTTTGATCATGAATTAATTTATCTAGTTATGAATTTAGGGATGTTACACTTCACCTATACATATATAGTTTCAAAGAAAATGTCTTACTTTTTTTTTTCACTATGGAGTTTGTAGGAGCTTAATAATGGAGTTTGATTTTGCCTATGGTACACTATATGATGTGTGATGTACCACCCAATATGCATTTAGCCACACTTTATAAGTGTGGCTATATCATGCTAACATACTATACTGTAATGTCCCAAAAATAAATGTCTTTAGGAAGCCAAATCTAAGCTATGGAAGTGTTGGGTAAAGCTAACTTAAACAAATAATGTATTCCAAAAGGAGAAAATTAATTATAAATTTATAATGAATTTTGTACATTAATGTTTTTATATGCTGATATTCAATTATTATTTGAATTTGATATTTATTCTCTTTATGAAATCTAATATTCAGTTTGCAATATCACTTTTTTTTTTACAAAACTTTGAAAATATTATCTTATCAAATCTATTGGATCTAATATGTTTATAAGTACTGTAAATATTTATATTTGTATCAGCATTACATATTATATATTTTGTTAGAAAATATTTTCTTTTTGTCAAGGAATTATAATGATATTCATTTGAAGATATTAGATATTATTTATGTTTAACATGTATTATGAATATTATTTTTTATATATTATAGAGAATTAATAGATATTATATAAGAAACTATGAATGATAAAATTAAGTATGAAACTTATTGATTTGCGAATTATTATTATTAATATATTATTATTATTATTATCCCATAAAAATTAGCAATATATGTATTATAATATATATATATATATATATATGAAACCCAACGTGTTTCACATCTCGCTTAGAGTTTTCTTTTAGCCTATACTGCTAGTATATATTTGGCTCATTATAGTACTCCCAAATATTTTTCTAAGAACCCTAGCCGCCAACTATTTTTCCCTAGAGAGAAAAACGTGGTTTCTCTCCATTTTCGCTGATCAATCTCTTCTGGTAAGTGATATTCATGGAATTTAGCCAATTCCTTCCTTCCTTTATCTAATCTATGAGTTTGGGTACTATTAAGCATAGTTTTTCTCACAACTTTTTCCTCCCTATCATCCCAAACTCAATTTGGGCGATTAAATTAAATTGCTTATGTTTTTATTATATTATTTGGCAGTTGCTGGTGCCAATTCTACTCCCCATAGTCAAGTTGTCAGTGGAAGCGTACTCCTAGTTACCAACGATGAGTGGGTAGTTGCTCATAGCTATAATTTAGCCATTAAAAATATTTTATAAATTAATTATTATCGTTATTATCATGAAAATCATATTTTAAAAAACTCATGGGACCATTATATATTGCATGATTGTCAGAATGTATCAGCAATTCAAGTTATATTATATTTCAAGAATATATGATTTTATATGGCCTAATATGAATCTTCTTATCAGAAAATAGGTTGACAGTTATCATGATTTCACAGTTAAAGGTATAATTTAATTATCAGATGTGAACAGAAGGTAAGACATCATAGAATGATTTATATGATATTAGAAAATATTATTATTATCTATTTAGCACGATATGATTCAGTTAATTATTATAAAACAATTAAGAAGATAAAACAGTTCATAACTATTTAATAGTTACCATATGGATAACAGTTAGAATAGCAAGAACAGAATCAGTGTTGTGCAAATTTTAATTATACATGTAGAGCCCAATATGATATTAGAACTCAATTAAATAGCTAGTATAATGCCCAATTAAAATATGGAGTAATAATGTTTAGCATGATGAGATGCAGCTAGTTGACGGAGAGTAGTTAATAGCTAATTATATAAATAGAGTAATATATATACTTATAATTTATTATATGATTGACATCTAGAATGATAAGAATGTCTACGTGATAGTTAAAATTTATTTAATAATTATTCATGACATAACTCAGCTAATTAATAGAAACTAATCAATAGCTTTTGCAGCCTCTATGATTAAATTATGAATTAATTATTAAAGTATAATAAGTATTCAGAATAGCAAGATTTAGTTCCTAAAATTAATTTATATAGTATGAGAGAATTCAATATTTTTTTTAGCAATAATAAAATGAATAAAAGATAATTAAAAGATCGCAGTTAAATTCTTGTCATTATTATTAGTATTGCTATTATTATTGCAAGTGGAACAGTTTGTATGATGAAATATTTAATGATAAGATTGTTATTTCATTAGTAGCAAGTAGAATACAAGGAATAAGTTACAGTGTTTGAGTTTATTATTGATTCAGTTAGTTTATGTATGTTGAGATTAGTATAGTAAAATTATAGCATGTCTTGGAAATGTCGTTAACCTTGGTACACCTGGCTGCCAAAGAGGCGGTGTACCAAGCTGCCATGGAGGCAGTCTTATGAGATTTTAACCTTGTTATATCTAGCTGCCAAGGAGGCGGTATACCAAGCGACCATGGAGGCAATCCTATAAGACTTTAACCTTGGCATACCTGGCTGCCATGGAGATGGTATGTCAAGCGGCCATGAAGGCAGGCTTTTCAAAGACCAGAGAAGTTCGGGACCTAGTAAGGTAGTGCCCAAAGAGAACAGAGTTACTTACAGATAGTTATCATCATTCTTATGTATATATATTCATCATGTTTAGAGTACTGTTATTTATGATTCAGATATATCACAGGATACAGTATTTAAGAGGATAAACCCATGAGTAAATGTTTATGATGCAAGTGAAAATGTATTGAATATCAACTCGGTTTTAAGTTAATTTCCTTTAAGTTGGATTTTACTTAGTTAAGATGATGCTTGATTTGAACATCTACAAATATTATTATTATATAATGATCTACATATCCATGTTGTATGTATTATTACTATGTAGTTCTTTGTTGTCCCATGTGAGTTGCGGGTGGCTATCTGCTCACTGAGTTTTGATGAACTCACCCTTCTCTTTTCCTCCCCCAAAGGTACAGCTACAGACCCAGTTGCATCACAGAATCCACTTCAATAGTGTTGCAGCATCTTTGGTGAGCTTTGCTTTGGAGTGAAACTTATAGTAGTTTATGTTAGTTTAGTAGTGCTCCAGTAGTTGTGTAGGCAGGATCCCGGACATGGATAATATGATTTTATTTATTTTATAGATAACAGCTATTCTATTTAATTGTGTTTGGCTTCAGCCTAGATTATGGTTACTAAGCAGTTTTATATTTAGGATTTACGTTTTGGAAATATTTTTAGAATTGTGGAATTTAGTTAAACTTGAGATATTATAACTATATTTTAATTTATTTATGTATTTTAGTTAGTCACGTTATCAGAGGCTTCCATGAGGACTCAATCTCTCACGTGCTGGTCATGTTTCCTAGACGGGTCGTGACAAAGTGGTATCAGAGCAGTAGGTTTCCCTACATATTACTGGAGCAAGTGTACACAAGTAATATGACAACTGTGTGAATGGAAGCGCGCCCATTCGCATGAAACGTAATGTTATTTGAGGCCTTTAGGAGAGTCAATCAGGTCTAGGTTCAATAGAGTTAGTGTCTTCTTTGGCAATCTTGTCCTAATTCCAAGTTATTATTCTCAGGTGAAACTATGTCATATGCAACTATGCATATATGTTTGATTCCTAAGATATGTAATGTTAAATTTAAGGCCTTTAGGATAGAATGTAATATCCCAAAAATAAATGTCTTTAGGAAGCCAAATCTAAGCTATGGAAGTGTTGGGTAAAGCTAGCTAAAACAAATAATGTATTCCAAAAGGAGAAAATAAATTATAAATTTATAATGAATTTTGTACATTAATATTTTTATATGCTGGTATTCAATTATTATTTGAATTTGATATTTATTCTCTTTATGAAATCTAATATTCAGTTTGTAATATCACATTTTTTTTTCAAAACTTTGAAAATATTATCTTATCAAATCTATTAGATCTAATATGTTTATAAGTACTGTAAATATTTATATTTGTATTAGCATTACATATTATATATTTTGTTAGAAAATATTTTCTTTTTGTCAATGAATTATAATGATATTCATTTGAAGATATTAGATATTATTTATGTTTAACATGTATTATGAATATTATTTGTTATATATTATAGAGAATTAATAGATATTATATAAGAAACTATCAATGATTAAATTAAGTATGAAACTTATTGATTTGTGAATTGTTATTATTAACATATTATTATTATTATTATTATTATTATAGGTGTCTGTGTGTGTGTGTGTATAAAACGTGATGATGCGCTGCAGAGAGTAATGTATATAAAACGTGATACATATAAAACATGCTGCGCAGACTATATATATATATATATATATATATATATATATATATGTATGAAACCCAACGTGTTCCGCATCGTGCTTGGATGTGACAGATGTCAGAGTCAGTGAGGACGCTGGGCCCCATTACAAGGGGTGGAATTAGTCTCACATCGATTGGAGAAGGGAATGAAACATGCTTTATAAGGGTGTGGATACCTCCCTCATGCAGATGCGTTTTTCGCATAGAGAGGGGAAGGACAAATCAATGAGGGGCACCCAGTTAAGCTCCAAAGTAGACAATATCTGCATGCTGGGTCTTACAGAAGTATGGTTAGGGCCAACAAAAAGGTCAACCGTTTACTTACCAAAATTATGTGGGTTGAACTTATCAAATCTTGACTTGTTTAAATTAACTTGTTTCAACCGAATCTATTTAACGCACAAATTAAACGAGTCAACCCATCTAGCTATTTAGTTATTTTTGAAAATTATGTATAAGAATTTTGTAGCTTTGTAAATTACAATATCTACGCTCAATTCTATTTCTTCCATGCATTTGCTTTTGCCTTTTTTTTTTTCTTTCTAATTTATGTTTTTTAAAAATTAAATAGGCTAACTCGTTTAAGCATGCGAGCCAATCTTAAATGGGTTAGGCTGCCAATATAGTGACCTAACCTATTCAAGTTCATTTAAATTGTGAGTCTGAACTAGCCAAGCTTAGATGAGTCAGTCCAACCTGTTTAAATTTGTTTAGTTTGAGGATCTAAATTGGAAAGGTTTAAACATACTTACCTATCACTTGATTCATTTGACACTCTTACTCAAGATGTTTTGACGAAAGAAAAAAAAAACTAACGTTTATTAAAAAATTTCTAGAGTTCGGACCAATTTTTGGTTTAAGAAAAATTGAATGAATCCTTTCACAAATAAATTGAATTCAATATGCAAAAATACAACTACATCCTCAAGTCGAGGCTAGTCATCATACAACTACATCATGTATCTATTTTTAGATGGTTACCTTAAATTAGTTGCGTAAAATAGTTAATAATTCTTTTATTGTTATTTTACATTTTGAAAATATTTAATTTTTGTAATAACGTAACTAATGAGATAAAAAATTAATTGAAAAATAACTAATTGAGAAAATTTAATGTTTATTTGACATGGAAATCTTTCTCCCATGTATCATTTGCTGTTATGAGAAACTCAAATTCATGTTGTTCTTTAATACATGATTATGTATTGACTGATTTCGTTGATGAGAAATTTTAATAAATCATTGTTTATTTGTAATATAATCTATTTTTGCACCGCGATTAAGTTAGAATAAGTTCCTAAGCATTATTGAACTATTGATAAAGGTGACAATGACTATTCATGAACATTACACAAATTAAAAGAATACGAAAGTTTTTTTTTATGTATTTAATCTTTTGAAAAAAAGATATCATTAATTAATGCTAATAGCAATATAAATATAAAAAATGATAATTAACCCAAAAAAAAAAAACAAGGAGTCATTTAGCCAAGATTCAAATGAAGTTATCCTTAAATGATTAACAACATTAATATTAAGTTCAAACATTTGAATATAATATCAAATTAAATTAAAAAAATATTTAATTAGAATACACTATCGGTATAAAAAAAATTTACACAGTTATCTAATTATATAATGATGACACATCAGTAAATATAATTACTTTCCACTTCACTACTTAAAAAATTATGCAAAATGAGATATTTGATTTGATGATAGTGCAAAATATTTTTACACTATCAGTGCATCAAAATTAAACTCATTAAAATATCTATCTCATCATATTTTGTTTTGACTTTTATTTTTGTTTGTCATCTTTCTGTCTCTTTCGTATTTTGTAAATTTTATTTATCATTATTTGGTAAACCTAGTCATTGATCATTTTATTTTCCTTTTCAATATATATGTATATACACACACTCTTTTATTTTTATCTTTTTAATCAAACTTAACCTTAAAAAAATCCTAAATCAGTTATTAAAAAAATAGAAGTTTTTTTTTTTTTGGGGGGGTGGTGGTGGTCCTCCGTTTTGAGGGGCAGAGCCCCCAGGAGTCGCTCCCAAGTTGTGTGGCCTTCCTTGAGGCAAATAGCATCTCTTTTACCTTTTTGGTCGACAGCAAGTAGCATCTCTGTGCTAGCCTCATTCCATATTTTAAAAACTAAGTGAAGGACTAATAGATTCCATAATTAAAAAAATGCCCAATAGATTCATCTAGGCCCCTCTATCAACTTGGACTAAAAACCAAAAACTGAAGTTGCAACCAAAAGCTTTTGTAGTAGTGGACCAAAATAATTAAAGCTAAAATAACAAAGAAAAGTATATCAGCCTAATAAACAAAACCCAAAAATTTCAAAGGTTAACACAAAAAATAGTCCGACCACAGCAAAAGGTCAATCTGACCAACAAGCCTACAATGAAAAATGACAAAACCAGGACCTGAAAAAAACGAAAACAGCTTCACTCCCCCCCAACCTGACCAAAAAAAAAGCCAGGACCTGAAAAAAGTTGTAACTAAAGCATGACCAAAAAAACAAATAAATAAATAAAACATGTCATTAAAAAAATTAAAATAAAAATAACATGCGGCCAAAATAAATGAATAAATAGTTAAAAGGCTGTGAAACGCAAAAACAAAAAGGGCAGACGCATCCGGTTAATTGGATTTTGTCAAAAAAAAAAAATTTAAGATACTACTTAATCGATTTTTCTGTAATTTTTTTTATTGGAAATAACTACTATGTATTGCTCTAAAACAATGGAAAACCACAGAGTGAATCTACACGTCTCTCAGTGATTTTCATTTTAACACTTTAGTTATTGAAAAGATTAAATACCTATGCTTTAGTCTTAAGAAGATTTCATATTATAATATATTAATTCTCCATTAAAAAAATATATTAATTCTTTAATAGAAAAATCATATAAACATTAGTCCACAAAATTAATATTTTGACAGCTAATTCTTTTAGGGACTAAAAATTAATATGTTTAAAATTGAATTTTTCAGGAACTAATATAGTAATATGTTAAAAATCAATGTTTCAGGGATTAATATGTATATGACTTTTCTAAAATGAAAATTTATCAGGGATCAATGTGTATATTTACTCAAAAACTATATATTCAATTCTGATTCTTTATTAAAATATTATGCAAACCATTTATACAAAAAATTAGGACGTGCGTTGTTTTAAATAAAGAACTATCATTTTGTTTTTATAAAATAACAACAAACAACATTTTCAAAAAGGAAAAAGAAATTCAATTCAATTTTCTACGTTTAAGAACTATGTCAGTAGCCGTAAAAAAAATCAGCTCATAATAGCCTGGAATTAAACCTCCAAAAGGAAAAAAAATAGAAAAATTAGTTTACATTATTTTAAATTATAAACTAGTAGAATACCTGTGCAGCTATGCGGACATAATTGATTATTAAATATTTAATTAAATTTAGTATTTATATATCTTAATACATAAAACACATTTTAATCTTGAGTGCTATTATTTGCACACTATAAAGTGCGACACCGTATTTACACAGTATGTGTCAGATCAGAAAAGGGCAAAATAGTATTTTCTCTTTTTTTCACTTTTTCGCTCAGCTTTTAATTTTTTTTCTCATCTGTTTTGGTTTGGAAGTTTTCGTGAATGGTTTGCAAGTTTTTTATACTATGTTTCCAAGTTTTAAGAATAAGTTCACAAGTTTTTTGCACTATGTTTACAAGTTTTAAGAGTGGGTTTACAAGTTTTTTGCGCTATATTTATAAGTTTTTTGCACTAAACATAGTGCAAAAAACTTGTAAATCCACTCTTAAAACTTGTAAACCCGTCTTAAAAACTTGTAAACATAATGTAAAAAACTTGCGAACCTGTTCTTAAAACTTGGAAACATAATATAAAAAACTTGCAAACCATTCATGAAAACTTGTAAACTCATTCACGAAAACTTCCAAACCATTCACGAAAACTTACAAACCAAAACAGATGAGAAAAAAAAATTAAAAGCTGAGCGGGAAAGTGAAAGAGAGAGAAAACATTATTTTTATCTTTTTTTTTGTGATGTATGGTGTATGCACTGTAAAGGTGTAAAAAAAATATTATTCTTTAACCTTTGAGATACAAGTATACAACACAAGAGTATGAAATCTCGATAAACATATATTTGCTCTATTTTTATGTGATTTGTAGTGATTATTGTTCTTAGTTGAAATGCAACTACCCATTACAAACGAAAATATACGAAGAGCATGTTTAGAGACACATGCAAAATTATCTATTTTTTATATAGAAAACTATTATTTTTACAAAATATATATTAACTTTCATGCACTATCAATATTAAAAAAATATTAAAATTATTTTTAAATCAAATATTCTTTTAAAAACTTTTAGGTATATTCCCATAAGATTAATTATTAAATTTTTTTTGGTTATTAAATTTAATATTTGGTCATGCACTATTACAGGTTTTTCATTGGTTTTTTTGTAGGAATGATAAAGATTGAAGAAAAGGAATGGATCTAAGTTTTTTTTTTCTTTGTTTCGGGCCGAAAATCTGTTTGATGAGAGAGAAAATGAAAAGAAAAAAACAAATGAAAAATCCAACTAGAAGCTTAAGAAGAATGATAAGGCTTTGATATTATATTGAAATACATGATAATAAAGAAAATAATAGATAGAATTGAGAGAGAAAACTCAATAAAGAATTTTACCAAACGGTGAAAAAGTGTTACAAAACAAGAGAAATACAATCTTATGTAGACATGGAACTAACAAACAGCTAAATAGTTACTCTCACTAACTACAACTATCTCTAATAGAGAATAATTTTGCAATTTTTCCCAAAAAAAATATTATTTTAATAGATATATAAAAATAGATATATAATATTTATCAACTATTAAAAGAGGTTAATTTAATAATTTAAAGGAGGGACCATATAAGATTAGTCCAAAACCTGGGTGGAATAAGGAATCACCTACCTACTTTTAAAGTTGGCCCGAAGTTTCCTTGATGTATGCTGGGCATGATTAAAGTTATTTATTCGCTGGAAAAAGGAGGATTAAAGTTACTATTAATTCTCATTTATTTTTTGCACTTTGTCAATCGGGCCTGCCATCTTTGACCGTTTAGTATGCATGATTGGACCCTTCAAAGGAGTTAAAAACGAAAGAAAGCACGACTTAATCGAGAATGTAGTATTATACAAGGGTGTACAAGCGATTGGTCGGATTGGAGAGCGTTGGACCAAAAGTTTTAGATTGGATCATTTTTTAAACTCAAATTTGATAATAACCTGATAAATGATCAGTTTAAATCAGGTCAATCCTGTTCTTAAATAACTTATAAAGATTTTGACATTATACATTATAAAGTTATAAAGTTTTATAAATAAATAAAAAATAAAATTCAAGAGATATTTTGATATACCTATTTCAAAATAAATCATTTGACTATAAAAACTAATATCAAGTAATTTAAAATGTATTCATTTAAATATAAACTCTTATAATTTATCATAAATTATTATATAAATATAATTATAAAAGAATTTTTTACTAGCGGTCGAATCAGGCCAACCTGAAGTATGATCCGAAATCTAACCTGAAAATGTAGATCAAAATTGAGGGTCCAAATCCAATCCAATAAGTTTCGGGTTGAGTCAAGTTAGCAGATTAGAAGAATCTTGAACACCTCTAGTATTATATCTAGAATCTATCATGCTATTTAGTTTAACCTATATATGCACTATGCATAATATCTTCTATATTGGGCACTATATTATTCATTTTACTCGAGCTAATGGATAATATAATTTGTAAAGTACTCTCACATTTTAATAAGAG
Organism: Dalbergia cultrata; assembly: GCA_031216105.1. Taxonomy (NCBI): domain Eukaryota; kingdom Viridiplantae; phylum Streptophyta; class Magnoliopsida; order Fabales; family Fabaceae; genus Dalbergia; species Dalbergia cultrata. The sequence goes on along the minus strand of CM062353.1, from coordinate 17,287,723 downwards.
TTAGAATAATGTTTTGTATACAATAGTTCTACACCAACACTCACAATATGTTTTTATCTTTCAATGCATCAATATTTACTCTCATTAAATAACAAAGAATATTATGAGTATTGATATAAATTTATTGTACAATTTTATTGTATACTTTTAAGTTTCCCTAGGATTTAATCCAATATAAGACTTCTAACCCAGGGATAACAGAAGCAGCCGGAGATTACATTGGTCTAAAAAGATTTTACTTCTGAAACACGGTAATGCATGACATTCTACAACGTCAAGACCCTATTTCTTGGATCAATTAGCTATTAATTGATCAATCTTAGCACTTCCCAATTAGTTTTATCATTTCAGGACATGTATTATGGTGCCGACCATAGATTTGGTGGAAAATGGTTTGTGCTACCAATGCTATAGGACCAACTAATGATGGCCTTTGGTTAAGCATGCATCTAACAACAAAACAATGTTCATTGTTCACTATACTACTTGCTACGCAGATTTGAAGCACTTTTTCAAATTGACACGGACACCAGTAGCAAATGAGAATGGCTTTTATTGAGTTGTTGGTAATTAAATTAGTTTAGCAGGACTAGTCTAGTCTAGAGCAAGACATATCTTTCCGCTGATTAAGCACCTATAAAGATAGTTACAAATGAGTCACCAATGAAAAATTTAACAATTGAAAATTACAGTAATACATAAGTGGAAGACCGATCAGATGAGCCAATTTCAGGAGCTTACGTAGGACCTCCACTATATACAGCTATTATAGCTATATAAAAGTATCACGAGATGCTGATACCGGTACTTGCAATTGTTACTCCAGACTCTCCACTGCGCTAGGCCTTTCACCAACTGCTACCAATGTTTCCCCATTCCCAGCAATGGATCCTCTTGGTAGCCATAATCAGTGCAGCTTTACTGTCACTACCCTCATTGGTTGTGTCCTTTCCAGAAGCTGACAAGGTGAAAAGCTTGCCTGGCCACCCACCAGTTTCTTTCCAGCAATTTGCTGGCTATGTTGCTGTTGATGACAAGCATCAGAGAGCTCTATTTTATTACTTTGTTGAAGCAGAAGCAAACCCAGCTTCAAAGCCTCTTATTCTATGGCTAAATGGAGGTGCACCAATTTGCTATTTCCTTATATCTGTCAAAAAAAAAAAAAACCTTTATTTATTTGTGACTGTCCATCATTTTCATAATTAGCATGTTAATTCCCTTTATGTTTTTTCACATTAAGCCTTTCAAAACGCCTTATTGCTTTTGGTAGGTCCTGGCTGTTCATCTATTGGAGCTGGAGCATTCATAGAACATGGTCCTTTCCTTGCAAATCTAAAAGAGGCTATTGTGAAAAATCAGTATAGTTGGAACAAAGGTGCTGCAGAGTTCAGCAGCCTTGTCCTTTTTGTCACAAACTATATGCTATTTTAATAAGCTTACTCATTTAGCTCCTATACTGTCTTTTGCAGAGGCCAACATTTTGTACCTTGAATCACCAGCAGGTGTTGGGTTCTCTTACTCTGTCAATGAGTCCTTTTACAGCACACTGAACGATGAGGCCACAGGTTCAATTTTCTTATCCATTTCTCATTAATCTAATTAATTTGATTTCATTTCTTTTCTTGTTTTGGAGTACCTATCTGCGCTTAGATTCCCTTTCTATGTAGTTGAATTAAAAAACTGACATTTTGTCTTTTACTACTCATTGTATGTTTCTTTTAGCCCGAGACAATCTGGTTTTCCTGCAGCGCTGGTTTGCCAAATTCCCGGAGTATAAAAGTAGAGAATTTTATATAATGGGAGAGAGTTATGCAGGTAAAGACATATTATTATTTGCCTTTAATTTTGATGTACCAGTAATGCAAATTTTTTTTATATTATCATTTAAATATATATTGTCATATTAGTAAATATAGATAACTTATATCTTATTATTTAAAAAATCATGTAAATAAAGAGATTTGTTTAAATAACAGAAGTTACAACTTTTTTACAGGGCATTAAAATTCTTATTATTTACCCTATTTTTAACCTTGAATTTTGCATACGAAAAAACTACAATAATGTTGGTTTTTGTGCCAGGTCACTATGTGCCTCAACTTGCACAACTCATTGTTAGGAGTAAAGAGAACTTCAACCTGAGGGGCATAGCAGTGAGTAAAACACTAAAACTATAGGCCCTCGAGCTTTTTTAATGCTTTCTTTCTGCCTTGTTACTCTTCATGCTGTGTGATATTATTATTGAGTTATCTCTAACATTTGCAGATAGGAAATCCTCTTCTGGAATTCGACACTGATATGAATGCAGTGGATGAATATTACTGGTCTCATGGAATTATAAGCGACTATGCTTACAAAATTCGGGTCTCTCTTTGTAACTCGTCTAGATTAAATAGGGAACTGATCAGTGGCCTTGTTTCCCCCAGTTGCATTGCTGCAGAGCAAAGAGTTAATGAAGAATACTCTTCTACAGATTATCTGGACCCATATTATGTTATTGGGAACAAATGTTTTTCTTACAATCTATCTCAGGCAGGTTTCCTTAGTGAGTTTCTAAGTACAAGACTGCCTCAAGTTTTCGAGCCTCAATTTGTGCAACAAACAGATGAACTTGACCAGGTGAGAAAAGTTTCATGTTAATCATTGATACTAACTAGATGGTCAGTGTGAATTGGAATTTTTATTTTCAATTTGGATGCTGCAGGGAGTTGATGAGTGTATTCAGAAATATGCAGATATGTACTTGAACAGGAAAGATGTGCAGAAGGCTCTCCATGCCAGACTGGTGGGAACTACCGATTATCATTTTTGCAGCAAGTAAACCTACTCTTTTAGTTTGATCTCTTAAGTAACACTAATATTTGGCTTTAGTTCCTAAAATTAAAATATTTAGTGTGCTCTAAGTTATAAAAAAAATAATTCAAGTTAGTATTTAAAGCAATGTTTGAGAAGTTAACTTGAATCATAAAAATTTGAATCACCTTTTTTAATCTTAGGAAAAAAAAACTATTCATTTCTTAATATTAGGAATAAAGTGAATTATGTGTATAAAATTTTATAGACCAAAATAAACCTTAACTGCTTTAGTGTGCTGGTGATTCAGTTATATTGAAAATTTCTTATATCCTCCCAAAGGAAGGATGTTTCTTCCTCCTCATGGATCTTGTACCATTGAGTCTTGGGAAGTGTACTATACATTGGGACTCACATAAATAAAAGGTGGAGATGATTTATGGAGGAAGAAATTTTTTCCTCCCGGAGGAAGGAAGAATCTCTCCAGTTATATTTGCGTCTTCTATTTACTTATACTGTTTCCATATTGCTTTTTTTGTTTTTTCTTTTTTGGTAAACAATTCAAGGCACGGTGTCACTATTGAATTCATGTAAGCACTAAGCAGGGAACCTGGTCCTGACACCTTTTCTTATTCTTTTGATTTCAGATTAGTAAAATTGAAATATGACACAGCAGACAGAGAAATACCAACGATTGATGTTGTAGGCTTCCTTGTAAAGTCAGGCCTTCGCGTCACCGTTTACAGGTAATCCATCTTTGTTTTGGGTGGATTAGAAAACTTATTTTTGGATTCATCATAAATTTATTATTATTATCTATTAAATTAAATCATTTAATAAAAATAATAATCATGGTAGACCTAAAAATTTAAAATTTACCTTATAATTTATCCTTCTTTTATGTTATTGGAATAATTACACTGTCCAACACAGAGTTCCATCGAGAATAACAAAGAAATATAGGTAATATAATGTTTGCGAAATAAGAAGTGTGTCAATGTAATGAACACTATTTTTTTGGGTATATTATTTGAACGTGTTTCCTGTAGGCACCTTTTTTTTAACATCGTTCACTTGACATCCAGAAAATTCAAATGAAAAGTACTTATATTTTATTCTTTAAATTTCTTTTATTGTTTGAATCCAAAACATTAAATAAGGGTGCATGTTGGGTGTAGAACAATGTACCATAAGTATTTCTCTAGCTATTTGAACCGCACTTTTACACCATTCGCATACATTCATGAAATGTAAAGTTAAACACCACATAATTTTTTTTAATAAAAAAATGTTCTATTACTTATATATTTCAATCATAAGCCAAAGGATGTGTGCTGGATGTCTAACTTTTGTATGCACAATAAAATCTTTTTCCAATTCTCAAGGAAGGTCATTGAAATTATCCTAATTTTATTGTGCTACCATGATGGATCCGTGTTTCAAGTAATGGGTTTAATCACAAAATATTTGAATGAAATCTACAGTGGGGATCAAGACTCTGTCATTCCATTCATGGGCACACGAAGATTGGTTGATAGACTAGCAAGGAAACTGGGTCTTAAAACAACTGTGCCTTATAGTGCTTGGTTTGTGGACAAGCAGGTCAGTATAATGTTTTTTATTTCACTAGAACATTATATATATTGTTAATAAGGTTTGATTTATTTATTGATAAATCAGTGAGAACTTACTTTGCTTGTATATATACTTATGTTAATTTTACATGCAGATTGGAGGATGGACTCAAGTGTATGGGAATCACCTCACCTACGCCACAGTAAGAGGAGCATCACACGCCGCTCCAAGTACTCAGCCAAAGAGATCTTTTGTGTTGTTTAATGCATTTCTTCATGGGAAACCACTCCCTAAAGCCTGAAAATTTCTAACACCGAATGGCCACACATTTTATGGTACCCCCCCCCCCCCTCCCCCCCCTCTTCTCTCTCTGTTTCTCTCTCTCTCTCTCTCCTCTACGGCTATAAATCAGTAATTAGAAACAACGGCTATTTATGAGACTCCTGCATTTTTTTTTTTTTTGGGTTTGATTCAATAACATCTAATCTTAGCTCTCTACTGAAATATGGTATGTTTAAAATATTGTTATTGCTAAGCAAATAAAGATTTTGCTAACAAAACAAGTGTCCGAGGGACATTTTTAAAGTAGACAAAAATTAAAAGAATTTAATATTTTGTAAACTTAAATGTTTTACTTTTTTTATTAAAAAAAAAAATTGTCACTTTGAGATTCTTAAACAGTGCACCCAAGGGTTCTCGTTGGCAAAATCCAATAAATAGTAATCTAGCATGCTTATTTACTTGGATAAACGTTTCTGTAATGCCGAGAACTACCAAGTATAAACGACCTTTAGATCGATAGTCTCAAGCTATTCAGATGTTGCTGCCATTAAAAATTCATTAGACAAAATGACGACCAAATCACCAAGGAATGACAAAAATGATAAATAGAAAAAAGGAGAATGAAAATGTGGTCGACTAAGGCTTGATTTGGTATTGTTATGAATCTCAAAATGCTATATATTCTCAAAAAGTTATAATAGCACCGTTTGGTATGAGTAGAAGTCATAGAAATAACATTTAGTAAATATATTATAAAGATGCTTTCAGAAATTAAAATAACTATAACAAACATAAAAAATGAAGGGAAAATCTTTAAGGAATAATTAAAAATTAAAAACCTTAATTCCTGAAAATATAAAATTGCATTTTTCTTAAAATTTTAAGGTTACATTAGTATTTTGAAACCTTTTTAAATTTCAAATAGCAGAAACCAATTTGAAAAGCACCAATGAGAGCTCCAAAAGCATCCATAACATTAAAAGTCAAAAGCAAAAGTATCACAACTTTTTGGTTTATCAAATAAAAAAAAAATTAACTTATGTTTTTCATAAGTCGAATTACCTATCCAAAAAGCATTACCAAACCCATCCTAAGAGGTAGTTGTTAGAATATAAAAGTATTCATGTGTCTCTATCATAATTTAATATCTTTGGAAAAATGATTTCATGACATGATATAGAGTCTTCATGAACAAATGATCTAAGATTAAATTGTTCGAGCTTTAAGCCCAAAAGAGACATTTGTATAATTAGACATGGTAGAGTAAAACTATTCATTTGACTCTATTTAACAACTTAAGCTTTTAGAAGAGATGATTTTATAATAAACGCAACATATGCAGAAAAATAAAAAAAGTGACAATAGATCATGTCAAGTTGAAATTCTACGTGGCCATTGATTAACGAAGTGGATCCTACTTTGGATCTCATAAGAAAAAGTAATCAACGAGGAAAATTGACACATAACATAGTTATATGAAATCTACGCTACTCCAAAAAAAACTCCTACAGCCTAACAACTAATGGGCTGGAGGTTTGGGCCCAACACATAGTAATGCCCATCTTTCTTCATGAGTGCTTACCCTTTCTGGGTTTGGGCCGGAATCTGGTTGGACGATACCCAAACTTTATTTGGTATTCTTTAATTAGGTAGCAGGATGGACACAAGTATAGGGCGACATCTTATCATATGCCACCACAAGAGGAGCATCTCACCAGGTTCCGTTTTCTCAATCAGCAAGATCACTTGTGCTACTTAAAACATTACTGGAAAGACAGTCACTTCCAACCATTATATAAAATATGAACAGAAAAATATATAATTGGTGGCCCTATAAGTAGAAATTCTTATAAATCCTTCAAAGAAATCGATTATTGCTATTGGATCGCCTTGATTGTTATCTTCTATTGGCTTTATTTAGTCGATGACATATTCGAATTGAGCTTAAAAATACCGACCCAAGAGACACCTGCAGTAATGCAGCTGCTTATGTAAAATATGATAAATCAAAGAACATTCAATTATGTCATTTCTCTTCTATCAATTATAACTTTATGCGTAAGGGTAAGGGTAAATCTTTATTCAATATCTTTTACCCATACATAGAAAAATAAAATAAAATAATAAATCTTCCATCCTTCTATCTGGCTAATTTTCTTTCTTTCGGAATTTTTTCTTTCTTTCGGAATTCTTTCTTTCTTTCTTTTACGTAGAGGAAATTACTATATAAAAAAGAACTTTTATTTTTAATTTGAACATTTTTTTTGTAATCGTCAATTAAGGATACGTAATATATACTGTGCATTAAAAAGTGATCAAAACTTTTCTTTTTCAAATGTTTTATTTTATCTCTTTTTTTTACACGTGTTGTCTCTCTAAGAATATCTAAAAATAATTTACATTTCTTTGTGATAAAAAGTGCTGATATATAATAGATAAATGAATATTCTTATAATATTTTAAGAATAAAAATAATATGTTTAATAATATTGATAATGACTAAATGCATATTCTAATATCAATCAGAATTTCCCACGACAGAGACCAAAAGCAAAGAAAAGAGAAAAAAGAGGGACTAAAGTCAAAATAAAAACTTTACAGAAATTAAAAATATATTTGAGCTTTTTTTTTAAAATTTTAGCTAATTGTCAGTAATGTGATTATATGCATTTGAAAAGTGAACAAATTTTTATCTATATTGCCCTAAAATTGAACATAAATTTTCGGAGGTATTATAATAATTTCACAGTATTATAAAATATTTTCTCTCTAGAAAAAATAATTTCACATAAACATCAACTCAATTATCATTTTAAATTCTCACATAAACACAAAATTCCAAAATAAATAATAGGCACAATGAAAAGATTATTCAAAATTCACCTAAAATTTTTATTTATTTGAAGTTCGTGCACATGAGAAAGGATTTCCTTTTAATAGGGAAAATCTTATTAAAAGGAAATTTTAGGTGAATTTTAAATTTTTCAGAAGATTTGCCGACATAACAATATTTAATTGAATTTCTGTATAAGATTTTTTAAACTATAGCTAGCGTATCAAAATTATATTCTAATCATAGATATTAATTCTCTACCACATATCCACGATTTTGCTTTTAATAAGAAAATTCTCTTATTTGATAGATAAAAGATGACTTAAATATAATTTTAGTTCTCGTATAGATGAGTAATTCTGGTTTTGTTTTAGTCTCTATAAATTTTTTTTTTATCTTAGTTTTGGTTCCTCTTTTTCATCAGCATGTTTTTTGTCCTTTTAGTGTAAATTCGATATTGAATAACGATAGTATTTATACGGATAAAAAGGAGATTCTTGAAGGATAAAAATAAAATTCTCTCTATTTGTATCAATTAAATATATATTCAAAAATATTATTAAGACCAAAATTTAAAATAATAAGATTAAAAAGAAAAATAAGAATTTAAAAGGATCAAAACCAAAATAAGTTATATGTGTAATGACTAAATTTTCATAGGACGTCAAGGTAAATGCGATGGTCGCCCATGAATGGGCTGTCACATTATAAGGCATTTATTTCATTTGTCATTTTTCATTTTCACTTTTACGTGTCGAGAGGCTGTGGATATTGTATTATGTCAACGTCCCGTTTTCGATGTTTCCTATCGGCTCCTTACCTTCATATGAAAAATTGAAAACCCCCTTATATTAGGTTTATGAACTAATATAGTTAAACGTACAACCAGATATTTTAAGGGCTACATCACCCATCAACAATAAGTTACACTTTTTTTCGCATTGTGATTTTCAATAACGTAATTTTCTTTTCAGTCGAGGAATTCAATGTGGTCACACATACATCATAATAGAAAAACAACAAAGTGGGGACCAAGTATAACCCGGAATCTTCAGGAAGAATGATAACTTGCATTTCTCCAAAGCTAAACATAGGAGAACACCGCCATTTTGTGATAACTATATATGGATGGTCAAAATTTAAAGATAACTAATGACAATTCATGGTCACATACTTATTTAAAAAAGTCATGTGACTTTACATTTTAATCTTAATCATTCATATAAAATCCAATGGTCAAGATTAACTCCTTTCATTCTCTTAATAATCACCTTTGTCGTATGTTATGTCCCCTGTATATATTCCTTTGCATTCAGGCTTCATCACCCAACTAAACCAAAATATTAACCATTCACATCTCACTGTGCTACTTCATTCACGCTTAATAATGATTGCATTTGCAACATTAATTGTTGTACTTTCACAAACACTTGTGGGGGTGAACTCGGTTCCACAAGGTGATAAGATAAGCAGTTTGCCGGGTCAACCACCAGTCAAATTCCAGCAATATTCTGGTTACATTACTGTGGATGACAAGCAAGAGAGAGCTTTGTTTTACTACTTTGTTGAAGCAGAAGATCACCCTTATTCCAAGCCACTAGTTCTGTGGTTGAATGGAGGTATCTTTAATCTTTTTTATTTTTTTGAATACGTTTTTTGACTAATATGTTAAGATTTACTCTTGGTTTTCACTTTTTTGAAGGGCCTGGTTGTTCGTCTGTTGGAGTTGGAGCGTTTGCTGAGCATGGTCCTTTTAGACCGGATGACAATGCGACTCTTGTGAAAAACGATTATAGCTGGAACAAAGGTAATTCATAAATCTAAAAAAATGTCAAAATATGCTATTCCTTCTTTTTTTTGTGGGCATTTATCGAAAGGAAAGTATTCAAGAGTTATAATTTTTAACTAAAGAAACATAATATCCGAAGAAAGTCATGTCATCACTTTATTTCATGCAGGGACTTATCAAAAGACCAATCACAATAAAAATATTATTTCAACACCTAAAAATGATCAATTGGGACACAGATTTCATCACTGTTGGATGTGATGGTAGTATCAACTTTTTTCACTCATCTATTACATCCAAAGGTAATGGAATATATGTCCCAATTAAACACCTACTTTTGGGTATTAGAATAGCAATGCTCCTAGTTACAATATGGAAGTGGGTTATAATCCTAAACAGATTTTACCTGCAATCTTAGGAGCTCAAACCATAAAATCGCCATTTTATAGAGAATTTTATCTAATTACAGCCACAACCCAAAATTGTAGAAGCAATTGTTATGACTAGAGAAAATCACTTCATTTCATGGAATAACCACTTCTATGTTACAAGGAAATTATTCTGCTTTTAGATATATAGTACTTCTTTCACATTTGAATAATTGAATAATTTAAAAATTTTCTATCTAGAAATAATTGTTTATTTAAAAAAATTTAAATGACATTAATTATTTCTTTTTAACAATACACGTATTAAATACTATCAGTGGAGGAAGGAGATTTAGTGAATGAGGAGAAAGAAAGTTGGAATATTAAAATAAAACGAGGGCAATTTAGTAAATTAATTTTAACTTTTTCTAACTTTGATATTTTGTCAATCATTTTCTTAATTCCAATACGCTTTTAAAGCTAGATAATTATTCAGGGATAAAGGGAGTATTATTCTTACCAAAATTGCTTATTAGTTTTCTCCATGTCACAGAAGCAAATGTCCTATACTTGGAATCGCCAGCTGGTGTTGGTTTCTCCTACTCTAGCAATCAATCGTTCTATGACTTAGTCAATGATGAAATTACAGGTTCTTTCACCTCATTTTGTGCATATAAAAGAATTTAAGTAGTTACAAAAGAATCATGAATCAGTAAATACTTTACAATTTAGCACCTTGAGTTTTTTACCTTAATCAAGAAGCTAACGATGGTCTCCTAATTCTTGTACAGCAAGGGATAATCTTGTCTTCCTGCAGCGGTGGTTTACTCAATTTCCTGAGTACTCTAAAAACGATTTCTTTATCACTGGCGAGAGCTACGCAGGTAGAAGAATTGACAAAATAAATGAATAATATCTTACTTTCGAAACTACAGCAATGAAGTGCACAACTTTTCTTTTTTTCAGGTCACTATGTTCCACAACTTGCACAACTTATTGTTCAAGCCAACAATACCTTCAATCTTAAGGGGATAGCTGTGAGTATATACATTCATAGGTCTCTTTATAGTAATTTAAATTTTTAAGAGATATGTGATTTTATAACTTAGTATCAGAGCTGCTATAAATAAGAGACTAGGAGTTCAATATGTATTATCCTCCATTAAGAAAAAATATCTACGCTCACGCAAAAAAGGGCATTCGCGTGAGGGAATAAGCTGTTGAATTCAAGCATAGTAGTTTTTTTTTTTTCCAATTTTCTTAATCGATTCAATAGAAGCAGTTGCACGAACCCCTGTTTTCTGAATGAATGTGATTATTGTAAATTGAAAAGATTAAAATTGACATATTTTACTCCATTGTGAGTACCTTAGCTCAATTAAACTAGATTGTTCTGAATCCAGCTTGATCGGTTCTATGTTTGCATTTGTAGCTAGGGAATCCTCTTCTGGATTTTAATGTTGATTTGAACTCTGCAGCCGAGTTCCTATGGTCCCACGGGCTGATATCAGATTTAACCCGCGGCTTCTTCAGTATAGTATGCAATTATTCTACAATTACGAGACAAATTATAAATGGGAATCTTAGTGGCGATTGTGCAAAAGTAGCTAAGCAAGCATCCGCTGAGATTTCCAAATATATTGATCAATATGATGTCACTCTTGACGTTTGTTTGTCATCAGTGAAGCAACAAGCTCATGTGCTCATGAACCTCAATCAACTGGTAATTAGCATCACCCCACTATCTATCTCGAAGTGTTTTTGAACTTTTTGGCACATGTTTTTTAATTGTGATATCTTCCATCATCATTTGCTTGACTTTCTCTAGCAAGAGACAGAAAAGATAGATGTTTGTGTGGAAGACAAAACAGTGATGTACTTAAACAGAAAAGATGTGCAAGAAGCGCTCCATGCTAAGATTATTGGAGTTGGCAACTGGTCAACTTGCAGCAAGTAAGTTTTCTTTCTCAAAAGATGGCATTATTGAGTTCTTAAATTAGGAGAAATTCTTGTATATTCTGGATCACATTTAATACATGTTCCCAAGCATGTAAAACCCTTTATAGGAGAAATAAGACTTTTTATATAATTTTTAAACATTACGAATAAAAATATATTATTATGCATATTTGTAGAGTATACATTAAATGTGCTTCAGAAGCATATAAAAATTTCTCTTACTTTAAACAATTAAATGTATATAATTATATCTTGAGAAGTTCTGGAAAAAGTTAATATTATATTGTCTCATTTCTCAAATAAATGTCCAATTTCAAATGCATACATGAATTAAGAAGATGATCAATCAAACTATGATATTATGATAATTTAAGTATATGTTTTACTAAACTACCCTCATTACTTTCCTCTCTCTTTTCTTGATTACTCTATCTCCTTCTGTCTTTCACTTCTCTCTCACTCTCCTCCAATCCACTTATATCATTTGATAGGAGTATAGTTTGAAAAAAAAATCAATATTGCCTAAATTTCTAAGTGTACCATTATTCGTGGAAAAGTAAAATTTTCAAAATATATACTTATTTCAGGAAAGAGTTAGTTTTATATTTTAATTATTTAATGTTTAATATTTCAATTTTGTGTGTCAATATTTAGTTTAAAATTTAATTATATTTTTTAATATAATTGCGAAAAATTTTAAGAATTGAATAGTTCATGGTACAAATTATTTCTTGCTTTACTAATTAATGAATGTCTCTTATAACTTAATAGACAAATAAAAAGTAAAGTAATATGGAACAATATCTACTCAAACAATTATTAGACCTCGTTTGCTTTCGTTTAAAATTTTGGTTATAATTTTTCTCGAATTTTTACCAAACTTATTAAATATTTTACTCAAGAATTAAGCAACACAAGAAAGTTATTTTCGAGTAGAAATTTTGAAAAAAGAACATGATAAGAGATGACACAACAACATACGATACGATATGTTTGGTTTGAAGATAAAAATAGAGATAATTTTCACCCTTTAATCAAACACAAAAATGAATTGCAATTCAAATGAACTTTACCTGTATTGTCCTAGACGGTAGAATCTTTTCTTATCCAAAGTTTAGCGCTCCTTTGCAACTATTTTTTTTCCCCCAATCCATGTTCCCATAATTTGTCTCCTAACACTGCAGACTTCGTGTTACAGAGTTCTCAAGTATGACCTTACGAATCTAGAGATATCAACACTTTCTATTCTAGGTTCACTTGTTGGGTGTGGCGTCCGGGTTCTAGTGTACAGGTAAGTGACTTTATTCAACCAATGTTATTTAGTCAAGCAATAACATATCCTCCTATAAATCTTCCTACATGCTAAATAAAGTAAAAAAGAAAGTAAATTAAATTCATATCTTGGAATCTTAAAATGTAATCAAAACATATTTCAATTAATATTTTGGAGGATTTGTAAGAAGATAAAGTAGAAGAATGTATCATTTTTATATTTAGCCAGCTCCTCACATTACTTGCCATGGATCACCAAGTCCTAACACTTTTGAAGTAAGCCAAGTTATTTCTCTGTGTAGTGGGGACCAAGATTCAGTGATCCCATTAATTGGATCACGATCTTTGGTGGATTCTTTGGCCCACCTGCGATTGGGACTAAACACAACAGTGCCCTACAGTGCATGGTTTGAAGGAAAACAGGTTATTACTTGCAATGAAGTTTGCAATTTCAAGGCATCTGTGTATGTATTGCCATTTAAGTGAAAATTTGTTTGGTATATATATTTCAGGTAGCAGGATGGACACAAGTATATGGCAATAATACTATATTATCATATGCCACCATAAGAGGAGCAGCTCATGAAGCTCCTTTTAATCAACCAGCAAGATCACTAGTGCTATTTAAAGCATTTCTCGAAGGAACGCCGCTTCCGAATAATATCTAAATAGATACAGGTTTAAATATGGTTTTCTTGTCCGAAAAAATAAATGGACTTTGGTTTTGGTCCCTAAATAATATTTGTATGGTTTCGATTTGAACATTTTTAAAATTAGTTGGTTTGTTCCCTGTTCTTGAACTAGTTATATTAAATGTTAAATTGGCAAATAGCATACCATATCGTTCAATCTTACATGATGTCAGCATTATTTGTGACAGGAACTAAAGCTAAGTAGATAAAAGATGTTTGGGCTGAAACCAGTAAAATTATTTTCAGAAGTCAAAACCAAAATTTACTTATTTTTTAAAAATTAAAAACATATTTAAGCTATAAACATATGAAAAATGCTAGCTGCTCTCCTATTAGATCACCTTACAAGCCCATGACACCCATAATAAATTAGCTGCTTATGCTTACCTGATAGGAAAAAAAAATAGCTGCTTATGTTTTATATGATTGTAGAAAACTTCTACGAAAATAAAAGACAGTTCGGTTTATTTTTTGTATCCGTTTTTGGCTGCCATGCTTTTTAACTGTAAAATTTTCACTTTATTTTTGCTTGTATTTTGTTTTTGAAATTTAGTAAAGAAAATATTTTAAAAACTAACTTTTAAAAATGCAAACCTGAGTAGAAATAAAACCATTTTTTATAATTAATATAAAAGCATATTAATTAATTTTTTTTGCAAAAGCCCTAAAATGGTAAGCCCTTGATTCATATCTTCCACCCTTCTATCTTCCTATTTTATTTCTTTCGGGATCAATTAGCTAACGGTGCACGGGTTAAAAGGAACGTATTGTCATTAATTAGCAATATGAAGTGAACTAAAACGAAATTAATGCAAATAATGAAACAAGTGGACAAGCTGATTTATTAGTTATGCTCATTAACATTGATGCAACTTTTAATTCTCGACACGATGACCAGATGCAGTACCAACTAGAGTAACTTAACTATTACCTCCGTTCCTAAATAAGTATCAATTTTTAAAATTTTACCTGATGCAAATAATTGTTCAATTAGAAAAAATTGGTTAATATCAATTATTTTTCCTACTTATATTCCTATTAAATGAGAGAGAATAAAAAGGAAAAGAGTGTATAATTGGAGCATAGTATAATTGCATGCGAGAGGTACAGGGTTAGATACCCGGCACCTCCAATTTGTGTTTAATGTATTAAGCCAAGCAAGCAGCTTAGTGGTTAAAGCCATGTGGTTGAAAGTAGAGGACCCGAGGTCAAATCCTATAATGTGTATTGCAAGTGAGCCACAATTTAGTGGTTGATTCTTGCACGTTTCAATGAGTTAAAGAAGGTCATGACTTTGACTCTCATCTCTATCCCATATCTCTTAATATCTTAATTATCGAAGCTAAAGTGAGTTCAATTCTTGCATTGGGAATGAAGCAGTTTTAAAACATGTGGCAAGTATCTACCCCTTAAATAGGTTATCCTACAAGAAAAAATGAGTCACTGTATCCAACAGTAGATATTATGAAAAAAAAAAAATCAAGATGTTTCTAATCATTTTCTTCTTTTACGTGTCTAATTAAAATTGGACACTTATTTAAAACCTACATGTACCTATGGAAAATGCATACATTTCTCAACAAAAACCACTTGAATCCCTAGTGGGGCTACAGCTAGGCAGCGAGCATGCGTGGGCTTGCAGTTAGCCAAAACCATAGCTCATCGTTCATATAGTGTCAAGCGATGTGTTTCATGCAAATAAAAAAAATTATTTGAGTGTATAATTTCAAAGACAAAAAAGTTTAGAAATTAAATAAATAAAGGATTGAAGATTGATATGCTAACAATGTAAATTGTTTTATATTATCATCTAATCATATATTATCATGTTAACAAAAGAAGAGAATAAGTTTAAAATTAAAATTTGGAATATTTTAATTCATATATTTAAAATTTGGACAATAATTTAAAATTTCTCATCTGTCACATAGATAAATTTAATTTGTTATATAGTATCTTTGACAGGACCAGGATTTTAATTTATGGATTAAAAGTAGATTTAATTATACCACAAGTCCCTATAGTTTCACTCAATTTTCAATTAGATCCCTATAATTTAAAAGTTTCTAAATAGGTCCCTATAGTTTTATGAAATTTTTCAATCATGCTCCTATCGTTACAAAAAAAAAAAGAATATTCTATGGGATATAGAATATTTCATTAGAATATTTCTAATGAAATATTCCATTTCCATCTCTCTTCACATAACGGTAGGAACCTAATTGAAAATTCTCATACACTATAAGGACTTAATTTAAAATTGATTGAAATTATAGGGACTCGAAGAATAATTAAACATATTAAAGAAATAATTGAATGAATTTGAAATTAGAGTAAATTTAAATATATTTTACAATATTACCTTTATCATCTATTCTAACACTGTCTTTCATAATTAATCTATTCACTAACACTCTTTCTTATAAAGGTATCAAGGGAACAAAATAATATATTGAAAATTCTTATGTGAATATAATCATACAAAAGAAGATCTTCCTACAAAAGAAATTCTTAGGTTCTCTTAGAGTAAGACAAAATATTTGTTCTACTCAATTTATTAATTGACATATAAAATTTGCATTAAAATATAGGAAAAATATGAGATAATAATGACCTACAAAACTTATGTATCAATTAATGAATGAATTGAAATAAATATTTGCTCTTATTCTCGATGCAACAAAGTATTTCTCCTTCCTACAATCAGTTTCCTTGGTATAACATAAAAAAGTCACATTTACTATAAAAAGTTTATCATACTTTTTGCATATTCACTTTTTAAGAGGCACCAATCTATTCTCTTTATAATATTGCTACTTTTTTTTCTCTGATAAATCTTTATACTACCACTTGCCCACCGTGATTTTCGTTCCTCGAAAACTATACTTGGCACCGTGAAATTTGGTGCAATATTTTCACATCAAATGCCAACATTTCTCTATAAAATATTTATTCAAGATATATTATTTTTCCT
Source organism: Dalbergia cultrata (assembly GCA_031216105.1). Lineage (NCBI taxonomy): Eukaryota > Viridiplantae > Streptophyta > Magnoliopsida > Fabales > Fabaceae > Dalbergia > Dalbergia cultrata. The sequence goes on along the minus strand of CM062353.1, from coordinate 17,271,186 downwards.
AATTTTACCAAAGTATAATGGTTATGATCAAATAAGTCATCATAGTAAAGACTATTAATTTATCTGAAAGTGAAAAAATAATGACAAATCATTCTAAAACCCAATTCTAGCTAGTTAATTTCTTTCATGGTATATAAGATTTTGATTTTGATTTAGCGTATATAATTTATCTTGAAATGTTGAATACCAGCATTGATGAAATTTCCTTTCGTTTATTTATTTATATTTTTACAAACTCGAAGAATTGTAGAATAATGATTTGAAACTTTATGGGTTTTAAAGGTTTAATTATTCTTCAATTTTCTATAGTTTCAATTAATTTTCAATTAAGTCCTATAGTGTATGAGAATTCTCAACTAAATCCCTACCGCTATGTGAAGAGAGAAGTGAAAATGGAATATTTCGTATTCCAATAGAATAATATTCTATTTATTTTTATAACGACAGGGATCTAATTGAAAAATCTTATACATTATAGGACCTATTTAGAAACTTTTAAACTATAGAGACCTAATTGAAAATTGAGTAAAACTATAAGGACCTGCGATATAATTAAACCTTAAAAGAATCAAGACTTATTACTCAAGTCATGAAGTGTAATACACAAGCTGGCACCAATTACAACCCGAATGGTGATGGTCCATGCATGACAATAATAACAAAAGAAGAGAATAAGTTTAAAATTAAAATTTGGACAATAATTCAAAATTTCTCATCTGTCACATAGATAAATTTAATTAATTTGTCATATAGTATCTTTGACAAAGACCAGGATTTCAATTTGTGGATTAAAAATATCAAGACTTATTAGTCAAGTCATGAAGTGTAATACACAAGTCGGCACCAATTACAACTCGAAATGGCGGAGGTCCATGACAATAATAACAAGAGAAGAGAATAAGTTTAAAATTAAAATTTGGACAATAATTTAAAAGTTCTCATCTATCATATAGATAAATTTAATTTGTCATATATTATCTTTGACAGGGACCAGGATTTTAATTTGTGGATTAAAAGTATCAAGATTTATTAGTCAAGTCATGAAGTGTAATACACAAGTCGACACCAATTACAACCGAAAATGGCCATGCATGACAATAATAACAAAAGAAGATAATAAGTTTAAAATTAAAATTTGGACAATAATTTAAAATTTCTCATCTGTCACATAGATAAATTTAATTTGTCATATAGTATCTTTGACAGGGACCATGATTTTAATTTGTGGATCAAAAGTATCAAGACTTATTAGTCAAGTCATGAAGTGTAATACACAAGCCGACACCAATTACAACCCGAAATGGTGAGCGTCCATGCATGACAATAATAACAAAAGAAAAGAATAAGTTTAAAATTAAAATTTGGAATATTTTAATTCATATATTTAAAATTTGGACAATAATTTAAAATTTCTCATCTATCACGTAGATAAATTTAATTTGTCATATAATATCTTTAACAGGGACTAGGATTGTAATTTGTGGATTAAAAGTATCAAGACTTATTAATCAAGTCATGAAGTGTGATACACAAGCCGACACCAATTACAACCCAAAATGGCGAAGGTCCATGCATGACAACAATAACAAAAGAAGAGAATAAGTTTAAAATTAAAATTTGGACAATAATTTAAAATTTCCCATATGTCACATAGATAAATTTAATTTGTCATATAGTATCTCTGACAGGGACCATGATTTTAATTTGTGGATTAAAAGTATCAAGACTTATGGCGAGGGTTCATGCATGACAATAATAACAAAAGAAGAGAATAAGTTTAAAATTAAAATTTGGACAATAATTTAAAATTTCTCATCTGTCACATAGATAAAGTTAATTTGTCGTATAGTATCTTTGACAAGGACCATGATTTTAATTTGTGGATCAAAAGTATCAAGACTTATTAGTCAAGTCATGAAGTGTAATACACAAGTTGGCACCAATTACAACCCGAAATGGCGAGAGTCCATACATGACAGTAATAACAAAAGAAGAGAATAAGTTTAAAATTAAAATTTGGATAATAATTTAAAATTTCGCATCTATTATATAGATAAATTTAATTTGTCATGTAGTATCTTTGACAAGGACCATGATTTTAATTTGTGGATTAAAAGAATAAAGACTTATTAGTCAAGTCATGAAGTGTAATACACTGCACCAATTACAACCCAAAATGGTGAGGGTCCATGCATGACAATAATAATAAAAGAAGAGAATAAGTTTAAAATTAAAATTTGGAATATTTTAATTTATATATTTAAAATTTGGACAATAATTTAAAATTTATCATCTACCACATAGATAAATTTAATTTGTCATATAGTATCTTTGATAGGACCAGGATTTTAATTTGTGAATTAAAAATATCAAGACTTATTAATCAAGTGATGAAGTGTAATACACAAGCGAGCACCAATTACAACCCGAAATGACAAAGTTCCATATGCATGACAATAATAACAATAAGAGATAGTCTTGACTCTTGTGTGCTCCTAGAGCAAATCACACAAGTCGCCCAAGTCAAAACCGTGTTTTACGAACCGTGGACTTACAAATTTCCACATTCACACGTTATACTAACGGAACAGTCATTTTATGCCTTCATCAAATTACTAAAATATTCCCTTGCATTCAAGTTTCATCCCTAAACTAATTAAATAAACCAGCAACCAACCATATTCACATCTCACGCACCATGCTACTTCAGTCATGTGCTATGATTGCATTTGCAACGTTAATTGTTGTACTTTCACAAACACTTGTTGGGGTGCACTCACTTCCAGAGGCTGATAAGATAAGCAGTTTACCGGGCCAGCCACCAGTCACATTCCAGCAGTATTCTGGTTACATTACTGTGGATGACAAACAAGAGAGAGCTTTGTTTTACTACTTTGTTGAAGCTGAAGTAGACCCTGCTTCCAAGCCACTGGTTCTATGGTTGAATGGAGGTATACACCTTGTTTTGTATAACATCAAAGGGAAGGATTTTCGTTTTTTTTTTTTTTAATTATTATTGGATTCAGACTTAACACCTTTTTAGACTAGTCGGTTAAGATGCTTTTTTGGTTTGAACACTTTTTGAAGGGCCTGGTTGTTCATCTATTGGTGTTGGAGCTTTTGTTGAGCATGGCCCTTTCAAACCGGGTGACAATGTTCTTGTGAAGAATGATTATAGTTGGAATAAAGGTAATTCATGAATCCAACAGCTCTGAAAGTCCTTTTTCCAAAAATATTTTTTAATTAATAATGTGTATAAAGAAAATGAAAATACTTGTTGACCAGAATTTTTACGAGAAAATAATTTCTAGAATTACGTGGCAACATATGGTAGATATGACTAGTGTTGTTATACTCATACCAATATTGCTTATTAATTTTCGTACTTGTTACAGAGGCAAATATGCTATACTTGGAATCACCAGCTGGTGTTGGTTTCTCCTACTCCAGCAATAAATCTTTCTATAACTTAATCACAGATGAAATTACAGGTTCTTTCACCTCATTTTGTCCATAATAGCATTTATTTTAGTTAGTTACAAAAGAATCACAATTTAGTACATGTTTTAAATTTTATCACCTTCTTGTGTTTAGGAAATTTATTAAGAGTGTAATGATGGTCTTGTTCTTGTACAGCAAGGGATAATCTTGTTTTTCTGCAGCGCTGGTTCACTAAATTCCCAGAGTACACAAAAAATGACTTCTTCATCACAGGGGAAAGCTATGCAGGTAGAACATTTGACATAAAATATATTTTAAGTTTTGAAGCTGCAGCGAGAGTGTACCCTCTTTTTTTCAGGTCACTACGTTCCACAGCTTGCACAACTTATTGTTCAAACCAACACCAAGTTCAATCTTAAGGGAATAGCAGTGAGTATAAAACAAAATGGGGGTTTCAGAAAACTTCTGTTATCTTTTTTGTTGTACATATATATGACAAGTTCATTAGGATTTTTCTTTTTTTTTTTTTCGTGCATAAGAAACTAGTTCTATATATATTGCAGATAGGAAATCCTCTTCTGGAGTTTAATACTGATTTCAACTCCAGAGCTGAGTTCCTGTGGTCCCATGGGCTGATATCAGATTCAACTTATGAAGTCTTCAATAGAGTATGTAACTATTCTCAAATTGCGAGACAAGATATAAATGGGAATCTTAGCGACGATTGTGCAAGAGTATTTAAACTAATGAGCGTTGAGGTTAGCATATATATTGATATATATGATGTCACCCTTGATGTCTGTTTGTCATCAGTGAAACAACAAGTATATGTGCTGAATAAAATGGTAAGCATCATCCATATATGTATGGCCATCTTAGTTGATTGTATCAATATTTTGGCCCATTGTTTTTATTCTCTTCCTTCTGTTCTGTTTTCCTTCCTCTAGCAAGAGACGGAAAAGATAGATGTTTGTGTGAAAGACAAAACAGTGATATACCTAAACAGAAATGAAGTGCAGGAAGCTCTACATGCTAAGCTTGTTGGGGTCACTAAATGGTCAACATGCAGCGAGTAAGTTTTCTTTCTTAAAAGATGGCAATGTCATTTGGAATTGATTATTTGGAATTGATTATAGGTAGAATTGATTTTCAAGTAACATGATTATGTTTGTTAATTACTCTAGAAGTGATTCGGAAAGAAAGCAATAAATTTTCAATTCTCTTAAAATCAGTTCTAAAGACGAGTCAATTCTAACCCTTCGAAACCAAACATCACCAATGTTTAATGGAATCAATTTTTGGGGTGTTCCAGAATCAACTCTAGACCCCCAAAACGGTTTTTCAAACATGCATTAGTGTGCAGATCTAACTAGTATCTACTCAAACAAATAATACCAATATCTTCATTGATCCAAAAGGTGGATCACAGTCTGAGTCCTACAAAAGAATCTAATCACTGATTAAAAAAAGATCTACGAGTGATGAAATCTTGGGGAATTTTATTTTTAATATAAAAGGATCAATCTATCTCGCTTTCCTGTAATATGTCAACTTTTTTCTAAAAATTGCAATGGCAGCTAACAATGTAATATTCGCGTTACAGGGTTGTCAATTATGACTATAAGAATCTAGAGCTACCAACAATTCCAATTCTAGGTTCACTTGTTAAGTCTGGCATTCGGGTTCTAGTATACAGGTAATTAAGTAACTTTATTCAATCATTATCATTTAGCTAACTCCTCACATTGTCTATATAGTATACCTACCTATCTACCATGATTAATTCATCAAGGCATAACATTTTTAAAGTAAGCCAAGCTATTTATCTATGTGCAGTGGAGACCAAGATTCAGCTATCCCATTAATTGGATCGCGATCTCTGGTGAACGGATTAGCCAAGGAAATTGGACTGAAAACAACAGTGGCTTATAGAGCATGGTTTGAGGGAAAACAGGTTAATACTTGGAATGAAGTTTGCAATTTCAATGCATCTATATATGTATTGCCATTTAACTCAAATTTTTTTTTGTTACATATATTTCTCAGGTAGCAGGATGGACACAAGTATATGGCAATAATACTATCTTATCATATGCCACCATAAGAGAAGCATCTCATGAAGCTCCGTTTTCTCAACCAGCGAGATCACTTGTGCTACTTAAAGCTTTTCTAGATGGAAAGCCCCTTCCAAGTATTATCTAAAGTGTTAATATGTACATTTTGTTACTTGAAAGAATTCAGAAGTAACAAGTTAGGGTGTGTCTATTTTGAGAAGGGAAAAAAATGGGGGAAAATTTTTCATGAATAAACTTTATATGTAGAATTAGTAAATTACACATAAATAGATGAACAAAACAGGACATTGCTGCTCCTATGTATCACAAGTAGAAATCCTTCTGAACTCACGATTGCTATTAGTTTATCATACAACCCAATGACACCTATAATAAATTCAGCAGCTTCTTTTAGATATGATTGCAAAGTACTTTTATTCTATTTTTTCTTAAAATTATATATACAGCCAACCAGCTACATATTGAGCTTGAGAATCAGTTAATTCTTAATACAATGAGCAGCAAAATTTATCGAATGAAGGAAATGCTTTTGATTCAGTCGGACTAAGATCTATTAATAAACTACAAATCTAAAATAAAGACATAGTTTCCCCTTATCAGGTTCAGATTTGGCGTTCTGTATCCAGCCATAGACAAAAGAAAGAAACGCCAGAATCTGACTGAATATTATAACAAGTTAAAAAGAAAAAGAAAAACTCTCGAACGGGTCCAATCCAAAACACTACGACGAATTCGTCCTTCACAAATCAAGAATTTTAATTTTTTTTATGAAAGAGGATAATCTGACTCATTTTTAATTTTTGGGGACTGATTTGAGATTTTTCATTTGTTAAAGCAAAAATTTGTCATGCAGTACTATTATTTTTAACAAGAACAGTTTGGGAATTTTATGAATGAAAAGTATATACATGTTCGTTAGGTCATGTGACAAAATTTTCAAACCAAACATATCCATTCACCTGGTTGAAATTCTCATGAATTACATAATAAATATACATCACACACTTTATTATTATTGGATATGATAAGTGGTCCTCACTCACTCATCACATCCAATTATGATAAGATATATAATAAATATTTGTTATATAATTTTATTATTCCCATAACGTTACTCATCACATGTATATTTCTTAGCCCAGCACTAGCCTCTAGATTGCTGCCCAGACAGATTATATGGAAATTTACTTTGCCTTCCCATGAAAAAATAAAAATAAAAAAATAATTATAGGTATACAATTAAATTGCACAATAAATATACAGAATACATATTATTACTATTGGATTTGATGAATAAATGAGATGATTGAAAATCATACATTACATCCAATAATAATAAGGTATGTTGTATATTTATTACGCAATTTAATTGTATATCAATTATTATTTAGATAAAAGATAAGAGATGGAAAAGTGGTCAAGGATTGCCGCCCTTCCCGCAAATTTATCTAGTGTTACAGCTATAAATTTACGAGCCCATCGCATCGTGATGTACAACCAACAATTACCACCGCTTCATGCACGTAAATTACTTCCATCATGGGCTTTTCTTTTTATTAATTTCTATAATATTGTATTACCTTGTGTCGCAACCGGGATCGCGACGGGGACGGTGAAAAAATGATTTTTTGTTTAAAATGGAGTCGCCACCAAGTTTTATTAAATCAGAAAAACATGGAAAAAACCGTTTTATTCGAAGAAATTGATCTTTGAAACCAAATTTAAACTCGGGAGTCGGTTATATTTAGGGAAGGGTAGGAACTTAATCCTACAGCACCCCTAATACACCCGTCCTTTAGACGGTACCTTAATTAATTATGCATATTAATTAATAACCTCTTCAAAATATTTATTTACACTTTTATTTTAAGAAATAAAGAAAATAGAACATCAAGTTGTCACGACTCAGATATTCTAAAATGTCGGTTAACAAGCCGTCTCGGCTAAATTAACCTCTTTGTTTGAAATAAAATATATACACCTCAATGATTAACTCAAATTAATATAATAAAGAAAAAGGATAATAATAATAATGATAATAATAATAAAATATAATAAAATATTTACAATAATAATAATAATAACGGATAAAAATATTTACATGCTAAACAAAATAAAATGACATCATAAAAACTTATTTTTAGCTTGAAAATTTGAAATACCAGGCTGTCACAGCTTAGGTATCCAATGCACTAAGTTAACAAGTCGTCACGGCTAAATTAACTTCTTTATTTGAAATAATTTGATTATTAGCTGAAAATAAAAATAATATATAACAATAAAAGACAATAAATATTTATAAATAAACAAAACTAATAATAAATATTTACAAATCAAAAATGAGATAGCATAAAATAACCTACTAAAATCTAATTTTGACTTGACAGGAATCACCTGCTTCTACGTATCCTTTGGTGCGATAGGGAATTCAAAGTCACGTAGTTCTATAAAAAAAACAATTATGGGTTGATTGACTTTATTAAAAAAAAAAATTCAAATATCAAGCTATCTCAGCTAAAACATTCTGGAACATAGAATTAATAAAATATAGCGACTAAATCAACTCTATATAAAAATGATTAATTTTCTTGATATGTAAAAAATAAAATAAAAAAGCTAAATGCCTAAGAATAAATTTCAATTCCAAATTTTGAACTCATAAATGAAAAATGGTTGAGATGGTGAAAGAAGGGTACTCAAATGCTAACCCACTTAAAACAAGGAATTTTCCATCACAAAAAAAAATGCCATACGCTGCATACCCTCAAGCTAAAATATATGGCAATCCTAACACAAAAGAAAATGGTCCAAAATGATGTAGTCCAAGCTGTCTAATGACTAAGGAAAGCCCAAATGAAATTTTAAAGGATCCACTAAGTCTAAATGCAACTAACACTAAACAAATAAAAATAAATAAATAAAAACACTAGCAAGACTTTGTTAGAAACGTCTGGAACCATTCATTTGTACATTTGGGTTTCATTTTCTTTTTTTCGAAAGAGGTCACAACAGAGAGCAAGAGAGAGAAGAGAAGGTTTGAGTTTTGATTGTGAGGGTGAGAGAGTGGGAGAGGAAAGGTAGCAGCTGCGGCCATGGAGGAAGGGGGCGAAGGAACGCCGCGAGCAAGGTCGTGAGCTGAGCGGGGCGTCCTTATGGCCAACCAGCCGTGCGCCGAGGTTGAGGAGGGGGAATAAGGATGACAGTCGCGCCGGCCATAGGTGGCTGATACAGAGGAAGTCACGGTGATGATGGGAAGAGGGAACGCGCGCCGACGCGGAACGGGGATCAGCGTGGGTGAGATCGCTGCAGGCAGTAGTGATCTGCGGCGTGGATGGGTCGAAGAGAAGGGAAACGATTCTAGTACTGGCGGATTTGCACCGAGATGGTGGCGCAAGACCGCTGCCGGTAGAGATGGGGGGTGCCGGCGGAGAGAAAGGAGGAACAGCATGGTGGCGTGGCTGGGTCAAAGGCTGAGAATGGAGGTCCGTGAAGAGCTTACAAAGGGGAAGGAGCTCGCGTGATAGGAGGCGGAGGGGCGCCGGTGAAGGGAGGTGGTGACCGCCACGACCTCCTTCCTCTTTCTCTATTCCTTTCATTTCCATTTTAATAGATTTTGTTATTGTGGCTGGTTTGCTGTGATGAATTTGCTGGGAAAGAGAGGAATGTAAGTTAGCATACAAGGAGGGATGGGGGCCGTGCAACTGAGGCACGCGACGGTGGAGGAAAAAGCTACCGGCGATGAGGCGGTTCGCAGTGGTGAACCGGTGAGTGAAGCCGCTGTCCCCTTCTCTCTATTTCTCAAATTATTTTTGGTTTGGTATTACCTCCTGGTTTTGATAATTTGTGAGGCGGTTGTAATGGGAAACTGATTTTGGTTTGAGAATGGGAAAGAAAATGAATCAACAAATGGTTTACCTCTGGCTCTGTGACTTTTCTTTCTCTGATTATTGCCAAGAACTCCATCCTCTCTTTTGCAATATGAAGGATCATCCCCCATGGCCAGGAATCCCCCCCTTAAAGTGTCACTGATGAATGTATGTCTGTCACTGTTTATCATTGATCGTCTTTTTTACAGGCTGGCTCGCGTGATACCAGCTCACCTGTAATTAAGTAAAGGGGGAAACACCCATAATTTTGTCAACCTCCATCATTGTGTCGATGGGAAACATGGATTATGATGTAGTTTGACTTGCTTTTTCTTCTTTGTTTTATTTCATTTTGTTTCTTGTGTGTCACGGACTACTTCTCCCTTCTTATTATTATTTTTAAATTTATTTATTTATTGATTTATTGGTTAATGGACTAATGAAATGGGGACTGACAAGAAATGAGATGGGTGGATTGATAAGAAAATGGGCTGAATAATAATAATAATCAGGAAATAAATGCAAACAATTTAAACTATAAAATATGCAAAATTTTTGGGTTTTCTATTTATGGGCCGAACAAAATCGGGTGTTCACAGTTGCCCCTCTTTGCTCATTTCTTATAAAAGAATACTAAAAACATAAGTTTTGCATATTGTCCTTATAAGGAATGAGTAAAGACATGAACATTGATTTTGTCCGTCAATGAATGAAATTGAAAATAACAAGAATGACTGAATTCAAATGGCAAAAGAAATTAAATGCTCATGAGAGGTATATTCAATGCAGTGATGTAATTTAGAAACCGAGACGTATGAATGACATGAATTGTGAAACTCATGTGGGATAGATAAAAAGATAAAAATCGACAAAGGTTGACTGGAAATTTAAAAGCCAACAGGGGCTAACTAGAAATTGAAAAGTCAACAGGGGCTGACAGGGAAATAAAAATATTGTGACCAACTGGATATGGGTCAACAATGATAGGAAATTAAAAAGCAGTGGTAATCTGAGACTAACTAGAAAGTAAATGGCAATCTGAGGTTGACATGAAAGTAAATTGACAATCTGAGGCTGACTGGAAATGTAAATTGGCAATCTGAGGCCGCCATAAAATAAATTGAATTGGCAATCTGAGGCCGACTGAAATGTAAATTTGCAATCTGAGGCCGACAGGAAAGTAAATTGGCAATCTGAGGCCGACATGAAATGTAAATTGGCAATCTGATATCGACATGAAATGTAAATTGAATTGGCAATCTGAGGCCGATAGAAAAGTTAAATTGGCAATCTGAGACCGACTGAAATGTAAATTGGCAATCTGAGGCCGACAGGAAAAAAAAAAATGGCAATCTGAGGCCGACATGAAAGTAAATTGGCAATCTGAGGCCGACTGGAAATGTAAATTAGCAATCTGAGGCCAACATGAAAGTAAATTGGCAATCCGAGGCCGACTGGAAATGTAAATTGGCAATATGAGGCCGACATGAAATAAATTGAATTGGCAATCTGAGGCCGACAGAAAAGCTAAATTGGCAATCTGAGGCCGACTAAAATGTAAATTGGCAATCTGAGGCCGACATGAAAAGTAAAGTGGCAATCTGAGGCCGACTGGAAAATTAAATGGTGGCAATCTGAGGCCGACTGGAAATGTAAGTTGGCAATCTGAGGCCGACAGGAAAATTAAATGGTGGCAATCTGAGGCCGACATGAAAAGTAAAGTGGCAATCTGAGGCCGACAGAAAAATTAAATGGTAATCATGGAAAACAAACGATTTTTTTTTCAGGTTATATGCACAAGTCATCAATTTTCAGTTTGTTTCAGAAAAACTAACCGTAACCAAATCAAGTAAGCCTCAAGGAAGACTATAACCGATCAAACTCGTAATTCACACGTTGGACCTTCTGGCATAAACTTTCTTTTCTTCTGTAACTTTGCTTACTTCTTTCTCTTTTTCCTTTTTAGGATGATAATTGCTTTTCTGCCAAGTTTAACTGAAACTTTTGAATTTTCTTGGTGTGATGCTAGCCATAGATATAGTGTTGTAAGAATTATTAGGTTATACAACTTTAAACTTAAATTTATGCTTACTCAAGACATCATAAATAAATATGCATTTAAAGAGGAAACAAAAGATTGGCTGAATAGACATTTTTATTGCTTGGTGTATTGGATGACAAGATGTTGAAAAAAAAGATAACAACACAAAACTGAAAGACAAGATTGTGAAAGACATGAAATTTTGCCCCAGTGTAAGTTCTTTGTGGCTCAATCAATCCACTTCTTGCAGCAAGTTGAACACTATAGTCATGATCTTTGATGATGTCTTCAAACCATTTCTTTTCAAAAATTGCCCCAGTTTCAGTCTTGCTTGATTCATTGGACAAATTCAACAACCAAAATTGCCCCAGTGTAAGTTGCCTGAGCTTATGCTTAACTTTTTGCTCTAACTTTTATCTAGGCCGCTCTTTCGAGTTTTCGACCTAGCGAGCTTTTCTTTTCTTTTCTTTTCTTTTATGTTTTTTTTTTTTCATTTTACCCTAACTTTTGCTTAGGTCGCTCTTTCGAGTTTTCAACCTAACGGGCTTTTTCAACATCTTTTCAAGCATAAAACCTTTTGACTGCATCGGTATTGATTGGTTTAGGCAATTCTTGTCCATCCATATTTTGCAAAATCAACGCCCCACCTGAGAACGCTTGCTTGACAATGTAAGGGCCTTCATATCTTGGGGCCCACTTGCCCCGTGCATCCTCTTGATTAGGGAGAATTTTCTTCAAAACCAAATCTCCTGGATAAAAATCTCTAAGGCGGACTTTCTTGTTAAAAGCCTTTGCCATTCTGCTTTGGTACAACTGGCCATGACAGATAGCTGCTAGTCTTTTCTCTTCTATCATGTTCAACTGTTCATATCGAACCTTCACCCATTCAGATTCTTCTAACTCAGCCTCCATTAGAACCCTTAATGATGGGATTTCCACTTCTATAGGAGATACAGCCTCCATTCCATACACCAGTGAGAAGGGAGTTGTCCCTGTACTTGACCGTATATTGGTTCGATATGCGTGCAAAGCATATGGCAGCATTTCATGCCAGTCTTTGTAATTCACCACCATCTTAGCGATGATTTTCTTGATATTCTTATTTGCAGCTTCAACCGCACCATTCATTTGAGGTCTATAAGGAGCTGAGTTGTGATGCTTGATATTGAAAGTCTCAAAGAACTTTTGAACTTCGGCACCATTGAGGTTAGGAGCATTATCTATGATAATTCTTTCTGGAATCCCATATCTGCAGATGATATCTCTTTTGATGAATCTGAGAAACACTTTCTGTGTGATGTTAGCATATGAAGTAGCTTCCACCCACTTTGTGAAATAGTCTATTGCCACCAAGATGAAACGATGACCATTTGAGGCTTTGGGATTGATTGGGCCGATGACATCCATGCCCCACATTGAGAAAGGCCAAGGAGATATCATGTTGTGTAATGGAAATGGAGGAGCATTGACTCGATATGCATATATTTGACATTTATGACACTTTCGAACATAACTGATGCAATCATTCTCCATGGTAGACCAATAATACCCACTTCTTAGGATCTTGCGTGCCATCATATGCCCATTAGTGTGGGTTCCACAGATTCCTTCGTGGATCTCAGTCATAATCATTTGAGCTTCATGAGCATCTACACATCTGAGGAGAGTAGTGTCATGATTCCGCTTGTAAAGGACTTCACCATTTAGGAAAAAGGTCATGGCCAATCGTCGAATTGTTTTTCTTTGCACTTCATTCGCTCCAGTCGGATATTCTCCTTTTTGAATGTACTGCTTGATGTCATAATACCATGGTTGGCCATCTGGCTCAATCTCCACATTGTCACAGTATATCGGTTCACTTTGCACTTCTACGTGGATGGGTTGGACATTGGTATGGACTTCCAATTTTGTCACTGCAGCCAGGGTTGCCAATGTATCCGCAAATTGGTTATGGTCTCGAGTTAAGTGAGAAAATGACACATCATCAAATTGTTCAATTAATCGAGACAAGTATTTCTGATAAGGCACCAATTTCGGATCCTTCGTACGTCATTCTCCATTAACTTGGTAGATTATGAGCGCAGAATCTCCAAACACCTTTAACTCTTTGATCCCTAGGTCAATTGCAGCTTGCAAACCATTCGCGCATGCTTCATATTCTGCGATGTTGTTGGTGCATTCAAAATCTAACTTGATGGAAACTGCATCGCTTTTTCCGGTGGTGACACTATTACAGCCTCCTATTCCACATCCATTCATATTGGCAAATTTCCATCAAAGTACATTTTCCATACATTCTCCTCTTTTATCCCATCTTTTTCCACTGTTAACACCTCATCATCGGGGAATTCAAGCATGATAGGCTGTTTATCCTCAAGAGGATTTTCAGCTAGATGATCGGCGATTGCACTTCCCTTGATAGACTTCTGAGTCACATATTTGATATCAAATTCAGACAGCATCACTTGCCATTTTGACATTCTCAATGAAACATGAGGACTGTCAAATATGTATTTCAATGGATCCATTCGAGAGATTAACCAGGTAGTATAATATAACATGTACTACCTCAACCTCTTGGATGTCCATACTAATGCACAACAAGTCTTTTCAATCGCCAGATAACGGGATTCACAGTCATTAAACTTCTTGCTCAAATAATAAATTGCCTATTCTTTCTTTCCGGACTCATCATATTGACCCAACATTGCCCCAAGTGATGTGGGCAACACTGCGAGGTACAATATTAAAGGGCGGCCTGGTACAGGTGGGGTCAAAATTGGAGGTTTTATCAGATAAGTCTTTATTTTGTCGAAAGCTTCTTGGCATTCTTCATTCCACTCCCCAGGTTGATGTTTTCGCAGCAGCTTGAATATAGGCTCACAAGTACTGGTCAAATTGGCAATAAATCTAGCAATATAGTTGAGCCTTCCAAGAAAACTTCTCACTTCTCGTTCAGTTCGGGGAGCAGACATTTCTTGTATTGCCTTCACCTTGTCAGGATCCACTTTTATCCCTTCTCTGCTGACAATGAACCCGAGTAACTTCCCTGTAGAAGCTCCAAAAATGCATTTATTCGGATTCAACCGCAACTTGTATTTTCTGAGCCTTTCAAACAACTTTCGCAGAACTGTCACATGACTTTCTCGCTCCTTAGATTTGGCGACCATATCATCTACATACACTTCAATCTCTTTATGCATCATGTCATGAAATAATGCGACCATAGCCCGTTAGTAGGTGGCACCGGCATTCTTCAATCCAAATGGCATGACTGTATAGCAAAATGTTCCCCACGGTGTTATAAAAGTAGTTTTTCCTTTGTCATGAATATCCATGGGAATTTGGTTATACCCAGAGTATCCATCCATAAAGGAAAATCGGTGATTACTAGCAGTATTATCAACAAGGACATCAATATGGGGTAGAGGAAAATCATCTTTCGGGCTAGCCTTATTCAAATCCCGATAGTCTACACACATCCTGACCTTTCCATCCTTTTTAGGTACAGGTACAATATTAGCCACCCAATCAGTGTGTCTTGATACCTCCAAAAATCCAGCTTCTAGCTGTTTAGTCACTTCCTCTTTAATCTTTAATGACATGTCCGGTCGCATTCTTCTCAATTTTTGCTTCTTCGGCTCAGCTTCGGGATACAAAGGGATCTTGTGTGAAGCAATCTCTGGGTCTAACCCTGGTATGTCATGATAGGACCATGCAAACACATCCAGGAATTCTTTAAACAACGCAAACACTATTTTCAGCTCCTTTTCATCTTCTTCGGTGCCCATGTTAATCACCTCGACCACCTCATTATCTAAGTCAAATCCTTTCTCTGAATAATCCAGGAGATTTGAAAACTGTTCAATAGCTTCTTCATCATCCTCAAACTCATGATTATCATAGTCAAGTGCAACAAGAGAATCAATTGATAAGCTCTCAAATTCCTTTTCATGTGGCAAAATTTCTATGACATTCAAATTCCTGGAAAGTAATTGCGGTGGATTGGAATGCTAAACCAAATGGTGGATTATAAAACAGCATGGAAAATGCAAATTAACGAGCTGAGAGTGGTAAGAAAAAACATAACAAAAAAGAGAAAGCAAAAGGAATAGAGGCAGAACGAGGCAAATGGAAAACATAGAGAAAGATTATTGAAAATCATGCAAATTCATTCAAATGATGTCTCTGAGTAGCATAAACAAAAGCATAAATAATTCTTGAATAATACAACCCAACAAATTACTTTTCAGCAATAACATTAAGCATTGGTTCAAATTTGTCCAGCCCATCAAAGATCTTATCATTGCTAGCAACATGGACTTTGTTGATTTCCTCAATTTTCTCAGCATCCAAGGTGTTTATGGTGGAGAAATAACAAGGGGAGCGAACTTCACCAACCATAATCACTTCAACTGGACCAGGGAATGTCTCTTTCAAGTGAGGAATCAGCTTCATTTTCCCTTTCTGTTTATTCTGCCTGCAGCCAAGGCACTCATCTTGTCATCCAGGGAGGTCTCATATCCTAGACCAAATCGGTTAGCCTTCTCTGGCACCGATATGGGAGTTTGGGAGCCTTGTAGTCGTGGTCCTAGTCCTTTTCCTTCCAGATATCCATTCTTGGCCATGATGTAAGCCACTACCTGATTTTGCATTAAGGCCTTATCTTGCTCTTGTCTCAGCCCTACTGCCTCCAGGTTATGCCATGAACTGCTCTCCACTAGCTCCACATTTTCAACATATGGCAATGTCACTGGTTTGGATACCAGGATCTCCTTTTCTCCGTGGATTGTGATGACTGAACCATTTTCAATATATTTGACCTTCTGATGCAAGGTTGAAGGGACAGCCCCGACATTGTTAATCCATGGTCTTCCTAGCAGCATATTATAGTCAGATTCAATTTCCATTACCTGGAATAACACTTCAAATTTGCTCGGTCCGATCTCCAGTAACAACACCATCTCCCCTAGGATGCTTTTCTTTGCTCCATCAAAAGCTTTCACTACCATCATTTGTGGTAGTATATCATCCTTACTCATCAACAAATAGCTTAAAGTCAACACAGGCAAGACATTCAATCCCGATCCTCCATCAATGAGAACTCTAGGCACTATGTATCCTTTACATTTGAGGGTTATGTATAGTGCTCGTGGGTTGACTTGTGAAACAACTTCTTCATCTGAAAACGTAATCATGTTAACACGTTTCACTGGATCCACCATATTCACCACGTTTTCCGATGAGACGTCAGGCTTGACATAAGCTTCCTTCAAAACTTTTATTACTGCCTTTCGATGAGGTTCAGACGACATGATTAATGATAAAAGAGATATTCTAGCGGGAGTCTTCTTTAATTGCTCTAGAATATCATACTCGCTTTGTTTCATTATCTTTAGGAACTCTTCTTCTTCATCTTCCTTTTCCTTCCTTTCTGAATCTGAACTTTTTCCAGCGTACCCTTCATGGACAAACTTCCCTTTTTCCAGCTCTCCGGGCCCATAAACTCTTCCACTTCTTGTTATTCCTTTCACTTCCATGACATCAGTCACCTCTTCATTTGCTCGAGCCTTCGAGATTTCCCCTATGTCTCCACTTGTCTTGACTTGAGTCTCATAATTCCAAGGCACAACATGTGTACTCTTATACTCAAATGGTGTAGGTTTCTTGACAGTAATGACCACTTTTTCTGGCTTGGGAGCTACATTAAGTGGTGGTACTCGAAGTATAAAGGGTTCAATTACATTCACCTCATCAGGGATATTCAGCCCTTTCTTTGCTTGTATTACTCCTAAGTTGAGTAATCCCTGTACTCGAGCCTTGAAATCCCAGCAATTTCTATGTCATGGCCAAGGGCTCCATGGTGATACAGGCAGTTTGAATTCATGTCATATTTCTCATTCTCCGTTATTGTCAGAGCAGATGCCGTGATGCCGTAACCAGACTCATTAAGGCCAACAAAAATTCTCTCCATGGGTGTTTTGAGATCCAAAACCCTCTTTATCAGGAGTTCTTCTTTCTCTACAGCATTTACCCGGCCTCCTCCTTCATGATTTGGCATTGGGTTATGGATAATATCTGGTTTTGATTCCTCTTGAAAGTCTAGTCTACCGCAAGCAATCAGTTTTCTTACTGCCGTCTTGAAGCCTTCACAATCTTCGATTGAATGCCCTGCTATGTCCATGTGGTATTTGCAAGTAACGTTTGGGTTGTACCAAGTTGGGTATGGTGGTTCTAATGGGCGTACAGGATAAGCAGAGATCAGGTGGGCATCAACTAATCGTTGAAAGAGATCAGCGTTTGAAATGGATAGTTTAGGAAAAGATGGTAAATTCTGGAATCTGAACGGCTTTGGTTTTGGGCATTTGGTCGTGGTGGTATGGTGTTTGGGTAGTTCTGAGGATGCATGGTAGGGTTATAGGCATATCTTTGGTCGAAATTTGGTTGGTATGGTCGTATGTGGATGTTATTGACTTGCGGTGGGGAATATGAGATGGTATTTGTGGTTTGTGTGGTTTGGTAAAATGGGTAAGGAGTGGTTGAGGCTTGGTATGGTGGTGTTTGGGGTCTTGGGTGCATTGGTGCGTGTCTTGGGATAAAGGGTCACGACTTCACATAGTTTACATCAGTCTCCTTCTTCCTGGGTGGGAAACCTTTTCTTGTGTCTTCATTGGTCATGGGAAGTTTGCCATTTTTAGCTAGATTCTCAATTCTTTCTCCAAAGAGGATCAATTCAGAGAAATCTTTGTATGCTGCTCCTGCCATTGCTCCAATATAAGGAGATCCCAAGGTTCCAAAAAAGTACGAACACATTTCAGATGGGATAAGTGGCGGTTACACTTGAGCAGCTAGAGCTCTCCACCTTTGAGCATATTGCTTAAAAGATTCATCCCTCTTTTTCTGCATCGTGCTCAACTGTTCTCTAGTTGGTGCTATTTCCATGTTAAACTTATATTGATTCATGAATTGGTCCACCAGTTCTCTCCAGCTAGAAATCTTTGAATGGTCTAATTGAATATACCATTCTAGAGCGGGTCCGGTTAAACTTTCATGGAAAAAGCTAACGAGAAATTTTTCATCTTTAGACCAGATTGACATCTTGGTGCAATAACTCTTCAAATGGAACAGAGGATTACCCGTTCCATCATACTTCGAGAAGTCAGGAATTTTGAAGTCCTTCGGAACCGCTGCATCGATGGGAGGGCAAAGTTGCTCAATTTTCATATAGCCATAAGTGCTAGGCCCTTGGATAGCTTTAATTTGATCCTGAATCTTCTTCATCCATTCTTCTTTGAACTTGTCCTTTTCTGCCTATTATCCGAGGAAAATGGTTGCTTTTGGATGACCACACGAGGTGTCTCCCAAATATGGGTAGCATGCCCGTGCCCATCAGTATGACCATTCTCTAAGGGACGATAGCCTTCTCCAATAGGGATCACTAATGGCATTGTAGGTGGTGGTTGCCCATGAGAGTTATTCGGAATCTCATCCCCGTCATTCATCCCTTGAGTGACATTTATAGTTGCATTTGATGCCCCCGGTATAGCTAGTATTGCAGCATCTGGTTGTACATTGACTGACGCATTCCCATGTCTCAGTTTTGATTAGCTCCCAATAAGTCAATTGACTCCTTCATGGCTCTTATCATCTCTTCCAATTTTAGTTGGTTAATTGACATTTCATTCAGTTTTCCCCTTACTGCATCAACTTCTAGGCTTAAATTTCTTCCCGATTCGGAAGCATTTACAACTGGGTCACCATTACCACCCGCCATCTTGGAACGAGCTCTGGTGTTATGAACACGAGTTAGATCAGTATCTTCTTTCCTTGGGCGCCCAATGGTTGCGATGTTTCACCTGTGTTAAAAAAAGTTTAAGTAAAAAGATAAAAATATTGCAATTTGTTAGAGATTGTCAATCGTGCCGAGTCTTGATGTGAGTATCTTCGCCATAACTTTTCCCCAGAACGTCTCGTTCAAAGGTACTAAGTTATCTTTAATGGATATTGCCATAAGACCAAAATAATGAAACAACCATCCATTCATCATAAGAGTATATTACAATCATTTTTTTTTTTTTACATTCATTCCTAGAAATGACAAAAAGGTAAATCATAAAGCCAGATATCGATCCCTAAAAACATCATCACTAAAAGATAATGCCTCTTCAACTTCTTTCGGCAATTATTTGTTTCATCCTTCCAACCAAATCTTTGCAGTAGTTGACAAAGTTGCGAAGTCCAGTTGGGGTCTTGAAAGGGATAATTTCTTGCTCAGCTATTTCCAGGTATCTTGGAATGTCTTCTATTGCTGTGTTAGCTAGCCCTGCCAGCTTTGAAAAATGAATCTTCAACTCATGAATGACATGACTTTGGTGTTGCACCTCAAATTCCAAATCTGTAACTCTTTTCTTTTCTTCTCCTAAGGCAGCCTGAAATTTCATGGTCTCATTTTTCATGTGTTGTTTTAGTTCCCCAATCTTCCTCTGGTATTCCTTGCTTATCTCTCTTATTTCCTGTTTCATTTGTTCCCCTCCTGCTAGTGCGGCTTCCTCAGCGATTTTGGCATTCTGAAGCAGCTTCTTTAATTTTTGGTTTTCAGCTAATGCTCGATCACGCTCTTGCCTTCGAAGGCCTAGCTCTTTATTAGCAGCTTGGAGGCATTCCTTGGTCTTCATCATGTGGTCGTGCCCAATCTTCAACTTCTTACTTGTTCCTTCCAAAATTTGATCTCTTTCCGCACTTTCTCGTTTCAGAACTGCATAATTGTGGTGAACACCTTTCAATTCGACCTTAATTTGCGTCTTTTCTTGCCTGATCTTGTCTAGCATTTCCTTCATTTCTTTGATCCCTTTATTTTCACCAGAATATGAGGACGATTCTTTGTCGGGAGGAGTGATTATCAAAACTCTGAATGGCAGCTTAACCTCTTGAGCCCTGTTTTTCACCCATTGACTGTAGCTTTCCTTCACTGCACAGCTTCTAACTCCCAATTCTTTTCCTTTTCTGACAACATTGTTCCAAGCAGATCGAACTTTCTGTAGTAGGCCAATATCATCAGAGTCCAAGTAATATAAGGCAAATGGAGTGATTGCAGCTTCCAAAGATGGTCCCATTATGGGGTAACCAAGTTGACGCAATACCAAAACTGAATTGTAATTTATGCATCCTCGAGTGCCCATGAGGGGAACATTTGAGAAGCTTCCACACTGATAGATCAAAGTCTGCCCATCCTCCCACCAAGGGTACCATCGGATCATCTTTTCATTTAATTTGGCCAGGTCTTGAGCCCATTCTTGTCCACTTTTCTTCTTAATACGATGCATTTTTAGATCTTCAATCGGACAGGGCGCCTTGTAATTTCTCTGGAATATATGTGCAGTGGCCCATATATACAACATTGGCAGACAGCATAAAATTCTTTTGCCATTCCTCTCATAGCAAAAATTTAAGGTACAATAAACATCTGCCAAGAGGGCTGGAACAGGATTATGACCATGAAATTTTCGAGCCAGAAATACATCAATAGCCGCGAAGTCCACAAAGCCTTCAATATTTGGAAACAAGACAGTGCCATAAACAGTGAGTGCTAGTATATCTGAAAAAGTCTCCCAATCCTCAGCTTCAGCCAAGCGGTGCATATGTCCTTCCAAGTAATCCTTTGAGAATCCATTGGTCCCATTTCTACACTTTTGAGCTTCCTGCAAATCCCTTACATTGACCTTTAAGACAAAGCATCAGATGTAAGGACGGATAATGACCTTGGTAGTGATAAGGTTTTTCCCCTTCTAGTGGTAACCCTAAGATTCGCTCAAATTCTTCAAGAGTTGGTGCCAACTGGAAGTCTTGAAAAGTAAAACATCGGAGAGGAGGATCATAGTACTGTGCCAATGCTGTGATTGCCTCTACCTGTTCTTCCACCTCTAACAGATTCAAAATTTTTCCATACTTCCTTGCGAGAGAAAAACGTTATGGCATGCTCAATAGTTGACCTAGGGATCTCAGACCTTCTATGTTAGGCTTCTTAGCTTTAAGATATAAAGTCTTTTTCAATTTTTCCCCTTCATGATTGTTTGATCTCATGTTTGTTTCCATTTTCCAAAGATACTCACAACAAGACTTTGATATGATTCTCTAACAAACCTGGTAAAAAAAAATGTGATGATTTTTCATTTAAACGGAAAAGGAAATAACAAATTCTTTGAGCATGTTAAAGAATTTATGTACAAAGAAATAAATTAAAGAAAGAGTATGCCCTCTTTGTGTCCTATTTGAGTTGAGCTCTGGAGGTCAATCTATAGTTTTATGGTTATTCTACTTTGTGAACACTTACAACAGGTGGATCTATATACTCAGGATTCTACGGCCTCTAGAGTTAAGGCTCATTTCGGAATATTATCTACAACAGCAGGTAAACCACTAGGTGTGGAATATTCACAAAAGAGTCACACTCTAGACGAGATTTTCACAATAACCAAACAGGATGAGCATCCAAAATGGCTACTACTACACAATCTCTTACCTACCTCAAGTTGCACTCAGACCCGGGTATAGCGCCCCACTCGTGTGTGATTAAAGTGTGAGTGTTGTGTGTGAAGAGAGCATACAAACCTGGAATCCTAAAACTACCCATGACAACACCTGCAAAATAGACGATATAGAACAAAAGTCTTCTATCCTAGAGTGCAAAGAAACCAAAATATATACAGACAGAACAAAGTCTTCTATCCTAGAGTGCAAAGAAACCAAAGTAAATATATACAGATAGAGCAAAGTCTTCTATTCTAAGATAGTCACAAAGAATTAAATATAAATATATACAAACAGTGCAAAAATCTTCTATCATAGGGTGGTCACAAAAAATTAAATATGAAAATATATACAAACAAAGCAGAATTTTCTATCCTAGATTGGTCACAAAGAATTAAATATGAAAATATATACAGATACGATTGCAACAAAATTTAAAAGAAAGAGAATAATAGACAACTAGCAATAAAATAAAATGAAAAGATAAAGAAAGAAAAAAATGAGGTTATAATAATAAGCACAATCAATTATTATAGGCTTGACTCTCACACTCCCCAGTGGAGTCGCCATCTGTCGCAACCGCGATTGCGACGGGGACGGCAAAAAAATGATTTTTTGTTTAAAATGGAGTCGCCACCAAGTTTTATTAAATCGGAAAAACATGGAAAAAACCGTTTTATTCGAAGAAATTGATCTTTGAAACCAAATTTAAGCTCGGGAGTCGGTTATGTTTAGGGAAGGGTAGGAACTTAATCCTACAGCACCCCTAATACACTCGTCCTTTAGACGGTACCTTAATTAATTATGCATATTAATTAATAACCTCTTCAAAATATTTATTTACACTTTTATTTTAAGAAATAAAGAAAATAGAACATCAAGTTGTCACGACTCAGATATTCTAAAATGTCGGTTAACAAGCCGTCTCGGCTAAATTAACCTCTTTGTTTGAAATAAAATATATACACCTCAATGATTAACTCAAATTAATATAATAAAGAAAAAGGATAATAATAATAATGATAATAATAATAAAATATAATAAAATATTTACAATAATAATAATAATAACGGATAAAAATATTTACATGCTAAACAAAATAAAATGACATCATAAAAACTTATTTTTAGCTTGAAAATTTGAAATACCAGGCTGTCACAGCTCAGGTATCCAATGCACTAAGTTAACAAGCCGTCACGGCTAAATTAACTTCTTTATTTGAAATAATTTGATTATTAGCTGAAAATAAAAATAATACATAACAATAAAAGACAATAAATATTTATAAATAAACAAAACTAATAATAAATATTTACAAATCAAAAATGAGATAGCATAAAATAACCTACTAAAATCTAATTTTGACTTGACAGGAATCACCTGCTCCTACGTATCCTTTGGTGCGATGAGGAATTCAAAGTCACGTAGTTCTATAAAAAAAATAATTATGGGTTGATTGACTTTATTAAAAAAAAAATTCAAATATCAAGCTATCTCAGCTAAAACATTCTGGAAGATAGAATTAATAAAATATAGCGACTAAATCAACTCTATATAAAAATGATTAATTTTCTTGGTATGTAAAAAATAAAATAAAAAAAGCTAAATGCCTAAGAATAAATTTCAATTCCAAATTTTGAACTCATAAATGAAAAATGGTTGAGATGGTGAAAGAAGGGTACTCAAATGCTAACCCACTTAAAACAAGGAATTTTCCATCACAAAAAAAAAAGAAAATGCCATACGCGTACCCTACTGGCTAAAATATATGGCAATCCTAACACAAAAGAAAATGGTCCAAAATGATGTAGTCCAAGCTGTCTAATGACTAAGGAAAGCCCAAATGAAATTTTAAAGGATCCACTAAGTCTAAATGCAACTAACACTAAACAAATAAAAATAAATAAATAAAAACACTAGCAAGACTTTGTTAGAAACGTCTGGAACCATTCATTTGTACATTTGGGTTTCATTTTCTTTTTTTCGAAAGAGGTCACAACAGAGAGCAAGAGAGAGAAGAGAAGGTTTGAGTTTTGATTGTGAGGGTGAGAGAGTGGGAGAGGAAAGGTAGCAGCTGCGGCCATGGAGGAAGGGGACGAAGGGACGCCGCCGCGAGCAGTGGGCTGGTGGCGCTGCACGAGCGGCGTCCTTATGGCCAACCAGCCGTGCGCTGAGGTTGAGGAGGGGGAATAAGGATGGCAGTCACGCCGGCCATAGGTGGCTGATACAGAGGAAGTCGCGGTGATGATGGGAAGAGGGAACGCGCGCCGATGCGGAACGGGAATCAACATGGGTGAGATCGCTGCAGGCAGTAGCGATCTGCGGCGTGGATGGGTCGAAGAGAAGGGAAACGATTCTAGTACTAGCGGATTTGCACCGAGATGGTGGCGCAAGACCGCTGCCGGTGGAGATGGGGGGTGCCGACGGAGAGAGAGGAGGAACAGCATGGTGGCGTGGCTGGGTCAAAGGCTGAGAATGGAGGTCCGTGAAGAGCTTACAAAGGGGAAGGAGCTCGCGTGATAGGAGGCGGAGGGGCGCCGGTGAAGGGAGGTGGTGACCGCCACGACCTCCTTCCTCTTTCTCTATTCCTTTCATTTCCATTTTAATAGATTTTGTTATTGTGGCTGGTTTGCTGTGATGAATTTGCTGGGAAAGAGAGGAATGTAAGTTGGCATACAAGGAGGGATGGGGGCCGTACAACTGAGGCACGCGACGGTGGAGGAAAAAGCTGCCGGCGATGAGGCAGTTCGCAGTGGTGAACCGGTGAGTGAAGCCGCTATCCCCCTCTCTCTATTTCTCAAATTATTTTTGGTTTGGTATTACCTCCTAGTTTTGATAATTTGTGAGGCGGTTGTAATGGGAAACTTATTTTGGTTTGAGAATGGGAAAGAAAATGAATCAACAAATGGTTTACCTCTGGCTCTGTGACTTTTCTTTCTCTGATTATTGCCAAGAACTCCGTCCTCTCTTTTGCAATATGAAGGATCGTCCCCCATGGCCAGGAATCCCCCCCTTAAAGTGTCACTGATGAATGTATGTCTGTCACTGTTTATCATTGATCGTCTTTTTTACAGGCTGGCTCGCGTGATACCAGCTCACCTGTAATTAAGTAAAGGGGGAAACACCCATAATTTTGTCAACCTCCATCATTGTGTCGATGGGAAACATGGATTATGATGTAGTTTGACTTGCTTTTTCTTCTTTGTTTTATTTCATTTTGTTTCTTGTGTGTCACGGACTACTTCTCCCTTCTTATTATTATTTTTAGATTTATTTATTTATTGATTTATTGGTTAATGGACTAATGAAATGGGGACTGACAAGAAATGAGATGGGTGGATTGATAAGAAAATGGGCTGAATAATAATAATAATCAGGAAATAAATGCAAACAATTTAAACTATAAAATATGCAAAATTTTTGGGTTTTCTATTTATGGGCCGAACAAAATCGGGTGTTCACACCTTGTAATGCCTAACCAAAGCTATGCAAGTCGGATTAAACTGGCCGGTTTGAATTGAAAATCAGTGAATTAATCATAGGTCTGGCTTGATTCGCCGTTTGGATTGGATTGGATTGAACTGAAAATCAGTGAATTAAAACTCTTAAAATCCTCTTTCTTCTTTTTTATATTTTCACAATATGCATGCTTTTGTTTTCTTTTTAGCCATTAGCTAAAGAAAAATATTAGAGTTGGAAGCTTTATCCAAAATGACTCAATATACTTACTGACTTCTGTATGAATAGAAAATCTTACAACTTTATTTCATTTGACAATCACTCTTCTTACATTATGACAAAATTATTATTGCTTCTTGAGGTATGAAGTGTTGTTATACTCTGGCTAAAATTGCTTATTAATTTCCTCCTTGTTACAGAGGCAAATATGCTATACTTGGAATCACCAGCTGGAGTTGGTTTCTCCTACTCTAGCAATAAATCCTTCTATGACTTAGTCACAGACGAAATTACAGGTTCTTTCAACCCATTTTTGTGCGTAATAGAAGTTAGCTAGTTCAAAAAGAATCACAAATCAGTAAAAGTTTTACATTTTATCACATTGTTGTGTTTTAGACAATATCAAGAAGTTGATGATGGTTTCATTCTTGTACAGCAAAGGATAATCTTGTTTTTCTGCAGCGCTGGTTTACTAAATTTCCCGAGTACACACAAAACGGCTTCTTTATCACAGGGGACAGCTATGCAGGTAGACTGGTAGAGCAATGGACTCAAGATAACGAATAATATATTAGTCTTGAAACTGCAGTAAGAGAGTGCACTTTTTTGTGGGTCACTGTGTTCCACAACTTGCACAACTAATTGTTCAAACCAACACCAAGTTCAATCTTAAGGGGATTGCAGTGAGTATAGAGGGAAATTTTTGAGTAATTAAAACATACGAAATGTTCTTTGTTAGCATTTCGCTAGTCATACTAGACACAGACATGTCTGGTATGGACACTTATAGGACATGCATCATATGTGTGTTTGATTTAAAAAAAAAAAATCCAACTAAAATTTATGTCACTTAAGACATAGAGAAAGAAGAAAAAAATCTTGAATATGTACTGTTTATTAATAAATAAGATAACAATGGCGAAAAGAAAAATAAAATTAAATATTCACTTTAGTTGTCACTTTTGTTACATATATTTGACTAGTTCTATTAGAACATATGTATTTAGGCCCTTTTTTTAAGGATATAAGAAATGGTGTGGCTAATTTAAAAAGTATAACTGATTCTGTGTTGCCAGTTGCGGATAGGGAATCCTCTTTTAGACTTCAATACCGATTTGAACTCCAGACCCGAGTTGTTGTGGTCACACGGACTGATATCAGATTCAACTTACAAAATCTTCACTAAAAGAGTCTGTAACTATTCTGAAATTACCAGACAAGTTCTAAATGGGAATCTTAATGGCAATTGTGCCAGAGTATTTAAACTAGTGTTGAGTGAGACTAGCATATATAATGAAGCAAGTGATGTCACTGGCGATGTCTGTTTGTCACCAGTTAAGCAACAAGTTTATGTGCTGAATCAAATGTTGGTAAGCATCACCCATTATATGTATGGTTCATCTTGATTCATTGTTTCAATTTTTTCTTTTTTTCTTTTTTTCTTTTTTTGCCTGTGATTTTTATTCTCTTCCTTCTCTTTTTGCTTTCCTTCTTTTAGCAAGAGACAGAAAAAGATAGATGTTTGTGTGGGAGACAAAACAGTGATGTACTTAAACAGGAAAGAAGTGCAGGAAGCTCTACATGTTAAGCTTGTTGGGGTCACCAAATGGTCGATTGCAGTGAGTAAGTATTTCTATTTCTTTCTTAAAAGACGGCATATTATTGACTGTCTTAGATGTCAGATAATTAATTTCACATTAAAAGAAGAAAGGAAAAAGAGAGAGGGAATAAAGTATTAGAACAGTATGAAAAATATTTTGTACCAAATAGTATTTTCCATAACCATAATATCTTCACAATCAATCAGGAGAGTGGATCCTAATCAAGGGTCCTATAAAAGAATTTAATTAGTAGTAAAAGTTTATGCACAAACAAGTTGTGAAATTTTAGAAAATCTATTGGGGTGTTCGTACAGTTCGCCACTTTTTTTTTTCCTGAAACATGTATTGCCTGCTGACACCAACACTATAGACCTTGTGTAACAGGGTTGTCCATGACCATTATGACTATCAAAATATAGAGATAGCAACAGTTCCTATTCTAGGTTCACTTGTTAAGGCTGGCATTCGGGTTATTGTATACAGGTAAAGCGACTTTATTCAACCGTTATCATTTAGCTAACTCCTCACATTACCTACCCACCTATGGTTAACTCATCAAGTCTTAACATTTTTAAAGGAGGCCAAGATATTTATCTTTATGCAGTGGAGATCAAGATGCAGTGATCCCATTTATTGGATCGCGATCTCTGGTAAACGGATTAGCCAAGGAAATTGAACTGAAAACAACAGCTGCCTATAGAGCATGGTTTGAGGGAAAACAGGTTAATACTTGGAATTAAGCTTGCACTTTCAATGCATCTATATATATATTGCCATTTAACTCAAAATTTGTTTGGTATATAAATTTCAGGTAGCAGGATGGACACAAGTATATGGAAATAATAATATCTTATCATATGCCACCATAAGAGGAGCATCTCATGAAGCTCCCATTACTCATCCACCAAGATCACTAGTGCTACTTAAAGCATTCCTGGATGGAAAGCCACTTCCGAATATTCTCTAAAATATGAATAGGTGAATAACACAGGACACTTCCGAATGAAAGCTGATTCAAACAGTATTCGATCTCTTTACAGGCACCTATAATAAATTCAGCGGGATAAATTGTACTACTTAAAGCATTTCTAGATCAGAAGCCACTTCCAAGTATTATCTAAAGAGTTAATATACTTGAAAGAACTGAGATATATCTGATTAGTAGAATTTGATAACAATTCTATCTTTAACCATGTTATAATAAGTTAGTTCCACTACTAACCCGTAGCTATTAACCTTTAACCGAAATAACGACATGACCGTTAAATGTCGTGTCATAACTGACCTAGAATTCGTTGAAATCATGTGTTTCAATAATACATTCAAGAACAGATTAACTATCTCTTTTCTATAAAAATCCCCCCCCCCCCCCCCAAAAAAAAGAAAAGAAAAAGATGGTTAATGAATATATATGTGAAAACAGGGATAATCAACGTTTTCTTATATGTATTATTAAAATTAAAATACAGACTTTCCATCACGTTAAGATTAACAGATATAAATTAACAGATAGACTGACTTATTACATTGTATTAAACCTTACAAATAAAAGTATTACCAAATTTTCTTTCAAGAACTAATATGTTAAATCCAAATTTTTTTAAGGGATCAAAATATATATCGACTTTTCTCTAAATTATGAATAGACGAAGAACAACACATTGCTGCTCCTATGTACAACCAGTGGAAATCCCTCTGAACCACTCACAAAAACATTATCGTTATTAGATCAGCATGCAACCCAATGATTCCTATAACAAATTCAACAGCCTATTTTAGACAGGGTAGCCAAAAACTTAAATAAAATATTGTTTCCTTATTTTCATTTTCATTGATACATTTCTAGTATTAATAACAAAAACGTCAACTTACTTTTATTCTATTTTCTTAGAATATTGTGAAAACATATAAAGATAAAATCCTATATTATGCACTTGATTAAACAACTTCAACCCTGTATCCCTATTTTTATTGCTTTCGGGGAAGGCCAAGAAACACTAGGGGCCAACTGAAAACTGAAAACTGTTTCCAGCAAAGCAAACATACCCTAGTACTCCCACAAAATATAACCTCTAGTCCACATCCATGAGTATTGAACATGAAACGAAATAACCATAAAATGTTCAAGCCAACGGAATGCATTTAACTAAAACCAAAGAAAATAAAATAACCATGCAATGTGAGCCAGATGTTTAATAGGAAGCAAAATAGTTTCCTCATTTGTTGCAGAAAAATAGTATGCTTGTTTGTCCCAAAGAGAAAATGTTTTGCTCCATAACAAAGTATAGAGTGGACATCATAAAAATCAGAACAGAAAGAAACTGCTTAAATTAAGCAGAACATCTAGCACATAAATTGCCACAGCAGGGCATGAGCACGCCAATGATTATAAGGACATCAATCATGGAGTGTCCCCAAGATATCGTCATCTCTATACAGATGATACCTACACAAAAAACATTATGATATAATTAGCTAAGACTAGAGAAACACCAACCACCAACTAAGATGAAGAGAATGTGTTTTCTTCCCTTTCCGCAGAACAAGAGAAAAGGGAGAAGAATGTGAAAAGGAAAATAAAAATAATGATGTACGAAACAGCAAACAACGGCAAATAGATGACATGCAATATCTAACATAACATTCCCTTGTTCAATAATAGCCACATTTGCTTTAATTAACATTTCCTTCTTCAGTAAGGACCACTTTTGTTTGAAAGATTCAAAGTCTTCAATAGCATTTAGAAATGGGAGTATCAACTTTGTGACAGGGGAATAGTTTTCTATTACCATGCTCAAATGACCAAACTATCAAACATCAAGTGCTGCCATCAAAAGAAAGAATTTCTTTCCTACGCATAGTGCTCCAGAATAATTCTAGCCCAAATAAACCATATATCCACAGCATATCAAACCGTGGTCAAATGGATATAATTACGACATTTTTTCATGCACAATCAGGGTTTTCAAAAAATAAATAAATAAATAAATAAAGTAGCACGAAAGAGTACATTAAAAAAAAAAGTAAACTCTCAAGTTGGTCCCTAATAAAAATCACACTAGACAAAATAGTCCCTCAGGGGCTAAAAAAGACATTTTGTGGTCCCTCATAATTTAAACTTATAACAAATTAGTCCCTTCTTAGTATTTCAATGGACTTATCTATCCTATTTGAGTTTTTATCAAAGACCAATTTATCCTTTTTTTATCAATAGTTAGGGATAAATTTGTCCTATTTTAATCACAAGGGACCACAAAAGGTATTTCTTTTCCTAAGTGACTAATTTGTCTAATGTTATTTTTATCGGGGACCCAATTGGCAGTTTACTCTTATAACAGAAAAAAGCATCTATCGAATTACACAATGCAGAGACATCTAGAATGATCAAATCAAGGAGTGTGTTAGAGAAAAACAGAGAGAGAGAAAGGAAGAGGGGAGGGGGGGGGGGGACAATTAATAAGTGCAATGTATCAGTATCAGCAACATATACATACTCTTTGTCACCAAGCTTCACCTCAGTTCCCCCGTATTCAGGCAAAAGGACAGTGTCACCTTCTTTTACAGCCACAGGAATTACCTTCCCATCCTTGTTGTGAATGCCAGGGCCAACAGCAATAACTTTTCCCGAATTCAGCTAAACAAAAACATGCAAGTAATTACCACATCAGCAAGCATACTTCAATTAAACAAGAATATAAAACAAAATTGATTATTGCAGTCAAAAGAAAATGTAATACTCAACATGGAAAAATGGAAAAGACTTTGAACCAAGAAAACTCAAATTTTGAACATTTTGAAGCTGACAGATGAAACGAGTCAAAAAGCAAACAGGAATTCAATGTTACATTTTCCATACCCTCAAAGCAAAAGACACAGGAAATAGTTTACTCGAAAACTGGGATAGCTCATCAAATTCGTTGAAAATTTAACAAAACCAACTGATAATCTGTTCTTACTTGCAATGAGATGCAAAGCCTCACTTTTCTTTTTCCTTTACATATTATATCAAGGTGTAGCAATGGAGGGAGTGTCAAGGTGTGGCGAGGCTAAATTTAAGTGGCATTTGTTCGGAGGCAATTTTAGAATGGCTACTAAGGGAAAATGTGCCCTTTGTTGCCACTAAAATCCCTCATTTTTTTACCCTCCAAACTGGGGGGTCAAGGAAGGATTAAGTGTAATTCTCTTCCCTTTCCTCATTAAAATTGTTATACATCCAAACAAGGGTACAACATACTCTCTTTCACTCCACTCCTCAATTTTCTTTTTTTCCATTATTAGTCACTCCCATCCATCATCTACAAAACTCCCAAAGACTACCTAAATTTTTTGTTTACCCCAAATTTTAGTAGCCACTGGAAATACACAAGAGAGAATATCATTCCATAAATAGACACAATATTAATCCAAACCAAATACAATCTCAAAAAACGCCTGGCATCAGTTTGTTAGCTACCATTCGTCACAGGCTTAACATAAGTTCCATTATCCAATGCCGTGTCAACACTGTAACTTAACTATAACACATATCTAATGGGACTTAAAGGAGCAACGAGTACAAAACCATTTAAACTATCATAAATCTGACTGCTAACCAAATTATAAGCCAACTAAGAATTCGATAACAATGGCATCGTTGCTAGCACACATATTAACAGTGAATAAAAGAAGGAAGAAAAAAAGACCAAGGAACTGTGAAAAGGGAAATAATTAATATAATGAAAGAATGAAGGCAAGATGAAATTTTGAGATGAAAAACGGAAACCCAGTATGAGGAATTGTAATGGGTGTGAAGGAATTTCGGAAAAGGAGCTAACCTTGGTGGATTTCTCGGGCAACAAAATGCCAACGTTGGTTTTGGAAGGAGGGACGATTTTTTCAACCAGAACCCGATTGAAGAGCGGAATCAAACGCTTCGCCATTTCGAAGGAACACACAAATGAATGAAACTGTTGACTACTCTCTTGCCTTGTGGAGAAATCTCAATTGAGTTTGGGGTTTCGCTTTTCACTTATTATTAGGGTTTTAGAAAGGGTTTATGTGCTTCTTGAGAATTACAAAGGGCTCTAGAATCTTCTCTTTGTTTCCTTTTTTAGTTTTAACTTTTTATAACCTTTTATTACTCACTCCATGTGGTGGCGTCTGAAATAGTGAAATCTGAGTCAGTCACTTGTTTGCCACTCAAAAACGAAATCTTTCTTCCCTGTTAGAAAATTAATCCAGAATATTTCTCTCGATGAAATTATGGGATGAAAATAAAAGATAATAAAAATGACTACAATAATCAAGTAACGATTTCATCCTAGAGAAACATACATGTGATTTTGTCCAAACGAAATAACAATTTCAAAATCAAGCGATTTCCATCAAATCATAGAAAGTTTTAATTAAATTAGACATGCTGCCACAATATTATAATTTAATCACGTGTGTTATTTGTAGAATTAATTTTAGATATGATTAATTCTGTTAAAATTAATTTTAGAGCAAAGTAATACATATTTAATAGTTTGATATGAGAAGTGATTTTGATAAAAATTAATAGAGTAAAAATCTAGAAGTAATAATTTATCACTTTTACTATAATTAATTTTAAAACCCAAAATTGATTTTGGAATTGGATCTAAACTAGAAACCAAACAAATTAAAAAATGCACAAAATTAATTTTGGCACTTCAAAATCAATTTTGGCCTCTCCAAACATGTTTTTAAACATGCTGCTTGTGTTATTGTATGTATAATTTTAATATATAAATTAGAAGATCTCGCACAGTTATTATTTAACTGAATTCTTTAAGTATTTAATCAAGATTCGATAACAGGTCGTGGGAAGAGCAATTTGTTTATGGAGAAGCAATGTAATGAGTCTCATACTTAAGAGAAATTGTTAAAGTTAAATATGAAAAATGAAGTTTCATATTGGTTGAGAATAAACTAAGTAAGTCATACATAATATAGAAGAAATAATGACTCATTATCATAAAATTTTAGGTCGAAATATGACTTGTGATATGATGCTTTCATTTAATTTGCTAGTTGTATCTCCGGTTGCTGGTCTCCCTCACCCTAATACTTCAACGCAGAGACAGCAATAATAATACATCAATAGTTAAATAGCTGTAAAAAAGAATTACAATAAGAATTCAACAAACATAAATTCTTATTCCTTTCCCAATGATTACATCAGCAAGAGAAAGAGATTCCCCATTGCTCAAAAATCAAAAGATGCATTTGTTTTAACTTAAGTGATTTTATGGTCGAAATTATTTAAATGTTCCGAAATTCTTTTATTAATTAAAAATTTAGTATTAATTTTTAATTTTATCTTTATCTTAAAAATATTGGATATTACTTTCTAGTTCTATGGGGATTATCAATCTCGCAATAAAGAGATCAATGATAAATCTTCGTTACCAGAAGTTAAGCAAGATTTTTCAAAACTTTTTGTGATGATTAATTTTAAAGTCAATATTTAAAGAAAACTTTGTAATCATTAAAAATAATTTTCTTTATTTGTTGTGCATGATGAATTGGATAATAGTAATTATATTCAAATATTTTATTAATCACTTCATTGTAAACCATATTTATAGTATAGTCTTTATATTTCAAATTCTCCTAAATTATAAGAATTTTTAACTCTTTTGATGAAACGCTCTTGATAATGTCACATATAATTATCCATGACATGATTCAATTATTGGCCTTGACTTTTGTTTATTATCATTGCATAGCAAAATTTTATCGTCAAAAACTATTTGATGGATAAATATTTGTGTACTAATATTTCTTCCTCTAATAGTTTTTTGCTTCTTTGACATGGTCTCTCAAGTGCATAATAATTAGTTTCACCATTGTACATTTAATGTAGGATTTATGTTCCCGAGTAACATAACCGTCACTCATTCTTTTAGTTGCAAGTAATGATTTAGGAATCAAATAAAATTTCAAGTATTCAACAATTCTACATAAGTTCTTGTTGTGCTATTTGTTATGAGCTTTGGTATTGTTTTGTTGGACCACCAATTATGCGAAAAATATAACCTCATTTAATTAACAATGTCATTTAAAGAGCTAGTAGTGCTCTTTTTGCAAAATATTCTTCATCCCACATGTGTTATTATTATTTTTTTTACTTTATATGTGATGTCTTTAATTTGTTTAAAAAAAAGTAAAGGATAAAAAAAGATTAAATAGATAATTATTTTTTTTATTTTAAAACTAAATATAATTATACAGTGAATTTTAAATATAATTGAGCTAACATCTATACTTCTTTATTTTTTCAATTATAAAAGTCATTGCATTGCTATTTCAACTTGTGTGCAATATACAGAAGTCTTAAATAATTCTAATTAAGGATGTTTCAAAAAATTTAAATAAAGATATTAGCAAAATCTAAAAAATAACCCCAAAAATGATAGAACTCATGTGCTATAGAAATTTTTAACAAAAGCATGGTTGAGTGTTTTTCTATTATTATTAACATAAAAATGTATTAAAAAGTCATACATAAAAGCATACCAAAAAATAATAAACATTTAAATTTTTAACATTAATAGTTTGGGTATCACATGAAATAAAAAAATATTATACCTAAAAGAGTAAGCTCTTAGATATTTTTAAGAACAATGTTAAGCATACCGATGCTTTACATAAATATTTTTAAGCATAAGTTTTTCAATTCATTTATTTTAATCTGGTAATTAAAAATAGAGTATAATATATGTAATTTAAATTCCGATATAAATTAAGTTAATTTAAAATATGAAATCTATTTTTCCTATTGTGTCATTAGATGTCATTTGTTCACAGAATACAAATCTAAAAAAAAAATCTCAAAGTTTATAATTTTAAACAAATACTTGACTGTAAAATTCTACTATTAGTATTCTTTTCAATATTATATATAAGAGTTTAATTAGTATGCACTGATAGTGTATCTGTCAATAAAAAATTGCCATATGAGTTAGTTTATAACTAATTCAAATTCAAATTTCAACAAACTACCCATGATGGGTTACTTGTTATTTGTTTATTGGCTAACAGTGTAAAAATATTTTACACTATCAATGCATGCCAATTAAACTCTATATATAAAATGGTGGTATTGAAAGTAATAATGAATTTTATACAAAACCTCATTAATTTTTGGAATTAAATTAGTTTAAATTATGAGTATTCGCTTTAACATTAATAACGTTATTTGGACGTTGTAATTTGCAATAGAATAGAATTTTATATGTAGTCTCAATTCGTTCATAAATTAATATAAAAAAAAATCAGAAAGTGAAGATATAATTTAATTTTAAATCTTATTGTATAAACATGTGGTTTAAGTTATAAACCAAAGTTATTGTTTAAAAAATAAAAAACATTGCAATAAGGGGGAAAAAAAGATGAAGTTTCAAATAGCCAAATCCATCGTTTCCCTGTACCAGCCATTCTTCTTGAACAACTCACCGTCGTCGCTCGCTGCCACAAGCCGTTGGGGTAAGACCACAACCACCACAAGCCACAACAACCTCACCGCGAGCCCTCATCACTAGGGGTGTACAAGGGATGGGTTGGGCCGGGTTAAACAAGAGCCGAACCCGTCCCAATTTTTAGATCGGGTCAATATTAAAACCCGAACCCGATCCGATAATAATCTGACTATGTCTCGGGTCATATCGGGTTAACCCGACATTCGAACAATATACGAGAATTTAGATATTATACATAGTAAATTTATAAAAATTTTACAAGTAAGCAACAAAATTTTGGGGATATTTTATTATATAGGTTTCAAAATAAACTATATCAATGTAGAAATAATATCAAGTTATGTAAAACATATTAATTGACTTTAAAATCTTATATTTTTCATAAATTATTATAAAAATATATATCTCTTAAAAGATTATTTGACTTCAGGCCGAGTCAGGTCAACCCGATGTATGACCTGAACCCGGCCCGAAAAGTGCACGGGGTCAAATTGTAAGACTCAAACCCGTCCCAATGAGCTTTGGACCGAGTCAGGTTAGTGGGACGGGACGGGTCATGAACATCCCTACTTATCACCTTGGAATGGTACTCCACTTCTAGATCGCTTCATTTATTAATTAGATATAATACTTATCAAAATTTCTCATCTATGTCTAAATTTGTCTCATATTTTAACTCAAAAATTAGGATTTTCACTTATACATTAATTTTTTTAATTTAATCAACATGATTTTATTCAAATCTTTTATCATTTTTTTAACTTATTAATTAATAGTATGACACTAGCATAAATTTTAAAAATTAACTTAGATCTTATAATTACATAATTTTACAATAATGATTACTCTAATTTAATGTTGTTTATAATTACATTTTTTACATTTTATAAATTTTATAACAAAAATCGAAAACTAAACTAAATCAAACCAAATCAAATTAAGCCAGACTGAACCAGACCGAACCGAACGAAACCAGACCACACCGAGCCTAACCAAACCAAACCAAACTGAACCGAACCGAATCGAGTCCAGCCAAATTGAATGGAACCGAACCAAGCCGAACTAAACCAAACCGAGTCGAGCCGAACCAAGCTGAATCAAACCAAACTGAACCAAACCAGAAAAGACCAAACCAAACTAGACTGAACCAAACTAAATCGGATCGGACCAAACCAGACCAGACGGAACCGAACCAAATCAAACCGGACTAAGCTGAACTACGGCAAACTGGACCGAACTGAGCCTAGCCAAACCAGACCGAATCGAAGGAATATAAATTAACAAGTTCTACTACAAAACATGTAATTATAAAATGACTTAATAATTTCATAAAGTAAAAAATTTCATGCAAGTATTCTATTTAGGTGCCGGATAACATGGTCTGACCGTGTTTGGAATTATCACATGATCCACCACATAATTACCAAATTATCCTTAAGTAAAATTCTATTCCCTCAATCGTTTTCTTCTTCGTTATGTCATGCTTCCACCGGGGTCTGCTATCAATGTCCTTCACCTTTCTCTAATCCCATTCCCTTTCCCCACATCCTCCCAGTTCTGCCACTAATTGCATTATATTTCAACTAGATACATCTGTCTTTTGGCTAATAAAAATAATTGATTATTCAAAAAGATAAAAAAAGAAGGAAACAAATCGGTCCAAACCTCGTATGAATATTCATGGGGTCATAAGATTACATCATTAAAACCTTTGAGTCACAAAATTTATATGAGCATCTATGTTTGAATTAGGAGATTATTTCGTATTTGCTTTTGCAAAAAAGAATAGTTTTAGTTTTGTAGGAGCTAGAGATTTGTGAAACAAAGAGAGATGGCAATGGTCAAATGTTCAACTTCACTTGCTATATATGTAGGCACTATTGGATTTATGCGGAAGGGATTTAAGGACCTAGTACATTGGTATGCTTATCGAATCATCATTGTTTCATAAACACACAAGGAATATTACCTCTCGGAGTGTCGATATTTGATGATCTCCCTCGCCTGAGAATCCTTGTGTTACCGCACGATTGATTTCCTTGTAGCCAGTTGATGGCAGACCTTCCAGACTATCTCTCAAGGGGAAGGAGACAGTGTGTGGGCAATTTCTCTCTATCAGGAGATGACCTTGCCTCTACCTCTGTGACTACTCTCTACATATGGAGAGGGTTAAGTGTAGTATAGATATGGGTTCCTAGAAAACCTAACC
The DNA here is from genome assembly GCA_031216105.1 of Dalbergia cultrata. Classification (NCBI taxonomy): domain Eukaryota; kingdom Viridiplantae; phylum Streptophyta; class Magnoliopsida; order Fabales; family Fabaceae; genus Dalbergia; species Dalbergia cultrata. The sequence goes on along the minus strand of CM062353.1, from coordinate 17,233,264 downwards.
CTTAGATGTAACGGGTTCTAGGTTTCTTGGGCTCTTCTTACACACTAGGCCTTATTGGGCTTTAGTGAAAGAGCAAAAACCCAACAATATAAACTCTGGTGGTTTCTGAGACAAAGACAGTGGTGATGCCCATGGCGGAGTGGGTGGCGACAGCAGTTTGCGAGTGGCTACTAGGGAAAAAGTTGCAGATGATGACAGAAGACTTGATGGATAACTTAGTCTTTTCCAAATTATTATCATTTTGAATTTGTAAATTCTTATATATTTTATAATTTATATATTATTTAAGTCTTGAATTTGAGCCGTACAAATTTTATCTAACAATGGAGATTTGTGAACCATGTGATAATTCCAAACATGGTTGGACTGTGTTATCCGGCACCTTCTATTTATATTTTTTTTTCCCTTACTTTTTGCTTGATGTGTAATGGTGTTGTTTGGTGCATTGTGCGTGTAAGAGTATATATGACGGATTTTCGAGGATTAATCTTGTGTACCTTGATTGTAAAGCGAAAATCCAGAAGCGTGTTTTTTAATTTTTGCGGCAAAATAGGAAAGATCGGTCGTATTTGCGGTTCTTGTGTGCCAAGAAGATGTTAACCCTTAGCAAGCTTCTTGTGTGCTTCAGGCATTGCTACTACTTCCTACATTGTTTTACCGATACAGTGATCATTGAAAGCAAACAAAAAATTCCAACATATGCGTCACAAGTAAAATTAAATATGTTATAATAATTAAAATTTCTTGTTGGACTCAGAGTCAAATTGGGAAAAATTCCAACGCATGCGTTATGATAATTAACTCGATGCGGAAAGTACTTAATTTAATATATTACTTGCTTTTGTGTAATAACTACAGAATGCACTCTATTCTTTGGTTATGTTACAGTGCATATAAATAGATGATGTTCATATATTATTATTGTTTAATTTAAATGTTTAATGCAATAAATACTACGTACAGTGAAATATATATATATATATATATATTATGTATGTATGATTTTGGTCAACTGAATACCGATGAGAGAAATTATAAGCATATCTGGGCTTCTAGGCTGGACTTCAGCAATGCCAAATCACATTGGGGGTCCACCTCTTTGAATGTTACAACAATTTGATGATTGCAAAACTCTATCCCAAAAGAAACGTGATAAATTTATTCCTGCAGCCTAACATGGAAGTTAGGAAGCCCAAATTTACCGGCTGATTTCTTACTGGAATGAAGAAAATTCACCTGAGCCAAATTCTCTGCTGTTGGCCTTGGCTCTTTTTTGTTTTTTTTGCTGTTGTGACCTGTTCTATGTGTTTTGGACTTGGCTTTGTCCAGTTGTTGCGGTTTTCTTTAGCTGTTGTACCCTGCTTGTTCGCTTCCTTCTTGGGTTGCTGAAGCACTGTTTAATCGGCGAAAAAAAAAGGAAGAAAATTCAAGTATTCCTCCGAAAAAAAGACTGTAGGATTATTTTTTCAGAAAAAAGAAAAAAGAAAATGGTGATTGAAGATAGTTATAAAATGAACAACATAGCACATGAGGCATAGTCTAGTGGAATGTGCGACTTACAAACATAGTTTTCAAACTCGGACAGATGATTGATTCAATCGAGGCATTAGGTCACTAGTTTAGCCAATGGATCATTGATCGAACCAGATTTATAAAAAAATATATATAAAAATTGTAGCTAATTAATAATTTGACGCTATTTAAAAAGTCCAAATGCAAAAACATAAATAAATAACACAAATCCCTAAATATTTTTCATATTTCACAATCACGAATCACAATTGATAAGTTTAAAATATAATTATACAAGTAAACTTACAAATCATGACAGTACAAATAAAGTTAATGCATTTTTCTATAAATCATATTAGAATTTTTTTAAGGTTGTAAAAAATGACATCATCTAGCAAAAAAAAAAAGAAGCAAAAAAAGCAATAAAAAACCCAACCCGGTCCAATTCTTAAAAACCAGTCAAGTCACCGGTTTTGATACAAACTCGGTCGAGTCAAATCGAGTCGCACCGATTTCGATGTGTGGCCACTCCAAATAGTGGCTCGGACTAATTTCATGATCGATTCATTGGTTTTCCGATTGCATCGACCAGTCCAAGCCAGTTTTCAATACTATGCTTACAAGTGCATATCATGGGTTGTGACTGGAGGAGGAAATAATTTAAATTAGGCTAGACTTTGATTTAAATAGGTTTGACATATATTCTTAACAAGTAGCCTGAGTATGGACCTATCGCCTGACATATATTGTTTTTTATGGCCTTAGTTTAACTTAGTCTGAACGTATATTTAAAGTGAATAAAATGTAAGTTTTTACTTTAACCTTAGTTTAACCCACTTGATTATAATTTTGAGTTTTGAAAACAAAAATGCCTACTTTTAAACAAGTCAATAGACTTCTAAATATTTCCAAAAAAATATTTTTAAATTAAATAAAAGGCTTCAAACATATTTTTAAAGTGAATAAAATATTTCTATTATCATTATATTTTCTTAAGTAATAATATTATTAATAATAATATAAGTAGGTTACCCTGTTATGTCTAATAGGCCATCTTTATTGCCTAAAACCTGGTCTATTTAGTTAAATAAACTTTTTAAAAAATCTAAACCTAACTTATTTGCTAAATATGCTACACTAATAAACTAGGCCAAATATAATGTAAACCAAACCAAAGGCTCCTGACTAGTCGTCTGGACTACTTCCACCCGTAGTTGTGAGTTCAACTCCACCAAAGGGTTGGACAGAATAAGACCCCTCCTAAGTGACCTTTGATTAATAAGTTAAGGCACATATTTTGGCCAATTACATGTCAGTAATTTTCAATTTGTATTTGAATCCTCTCTTTTCATTCCTAATTAAGGAGCCTTGATTTTATCCCATGGAGACATGGACTAATGCATAGGATTTCATGAGGAGTTTATACTTTTCAGATATGAATTAAGGATTGACAATTTGAAAATTGTAAATTATTGTGTTTTTCTGAGTTAGGACTCATTCCTAATTAAAATTCAATGATCCATGGTGTTCAAACATTAAAAATATCAACCATATAACGATGATTAACTTCAACCTAATAATTAATAAAAGAAAATCCATGTTTAACAAATCTTAATAATGATTGTGTTATTCAGAAAGCCAAATCAAGTGACCAAAAAGTAAACCAGAGGAAAGTGGAATTGGAATGGAATAAATCACAGACAGGTTGGCTATAATCATGGTTGATATGACCTCCTTAAACCTAACTACATAGTTTTTATTAATGTTTTCTACGATTCTCGTTATACCATCTTAGCCTCAATCATAGTTTCATGTGTGTTAATGTTTGTTGGGCTATTCAGGAAGAGTACATAGTATGTTCTAAAACGTTCACACATGTTACAGCCTTGTTAGAAATTTTGATTTCATAAAACAAAATTAGTTATATATGTGGAAATCATAGGTTAAATTTTGGACCTGGAGGATTGGGATATGAAAATGAATTCGTTGAGGACAAACAACTATATTGAGGGTAAGGAAGAGCCTCCCTAGCTTTTCTGCAGATATTCAGTGCTACAAATAGAACGATGGAATCCATACTAATAATATTCCTGCAATGCTACATTTATCAAAATGCCATTGATCCTAGCTCTTGAAAGGTTTATGATATAGAGATAAACACGATTCAATTATAATTTTGAGTAAATAATGGAAGGGATTCCCACTTAGATATGTAACCATATCTCAAGAGACTCGTCTTTAATTTTTCCTTTGAGTTAGTTATATAATACTAAACAAAAAATAAATCAAAACTATTAGGCATACATAGTTGATTTCCTAGGCAAGAATTTCCACCACTTAACAGTAAGATGAATAACTAATTAACTAGTGTATGTTAACGACCAACTTGCTATATAGTTTCATTTTAATTTGTTAAAAGTCTGGCAGGTAATATAGGCTTTTCAACTTTCAAGTATGACTATTGATTAGCATATTTAACAATTAACAACGGTGTCTATATATATATTTTCAGCTCATAATGAGAAAGTTTCATTTCATGTAGCAGTTATGTACCAATGATGGTTAAGAGGGCCAACGGGCCGAGTCTTTGACTGAAGAGCAATGTGCAACAGAGCTATAAAAAGCAAAATGTTACACCAAAAAAGTGGACAATCCTAGTTGCTTGTGCAGCAAAGAATTCTTTTCTCTAATCATATCGCTTGTACTCATAACGACATTCCCCATCTATGCATTTCATCTTTGCTTGTTGCAATCCAAAGCAGATGCCACTCAATAACATTTCTCAATTATCCCCATCTTTTAGCTCATCAAAACAACCTCTTAGCTAGCACCCAAAATATGAGGTACTGGACGTGGGTCTTAACATTTAATAAAAAAAACATTACCAACTCAAAATTGAAAAAATCAACTTTGAAACATGTCTTCAATTTGAGTGAAGAAGAATGTGCGTCTTCCACCTTTTTTTTTCCTCCTATAAACACAAAATTAATTGGCCTTTGACATACCAATACTTGGTTTGAACACTTTATGGAAGAGCAATATGAAGATGATATAATGTAGCATAGAATTTTAGGTCAAGGGACATAATTATAATTAGACTGTGGCAAACAAAAGCGAGTAGCATGCAGCTTCACATTTGTTTCTTTACACATGCATTATGATTTCTCTCTCTACCATATAATCTAGGTAGCACGATACCCCCTCTCTGATTTTCACACACGAAGGGTCTTAGTGTTCTCATCCTTTTCTACCTTTTTCTAGCTCCTCCCATTCTCTCCACTCTCTCTATGCAAGAAAGCATTGATATCTCTTTGTTTTGTTTCACTTTCTCTGATCCCTTCCACGTACGCACTCACACACACATAACTTTATATCATGGGATCTCATATCAACTTCTAATGGAAGCTTGAACAATGTGATGATGAAAAGAAAAATTATGGTTTCTTCTATAAGAAAAAAAAAATCTACATTTGTTGGTACATTATTGCCAATGCTAAAGTGAAACTCTTTATCTAAGTATTCACCCTTTTTTTTTCATCGAAATTCAAAAGGCAAATGACTAAATTGGCAGATAATATTGAAAATGAGAAAGCCACGCTTCATCTCTTAGGAAATTGAAGCAAATTGAAGCTTTTAGGAAGTCAATTGGCACTTTTTGTATCAATTTTATTAGATTTTACTTTTTCCAAAATTTGTTTCTTTACCTTATCGTCGTTTATATAGATCCTTTATAATTTCCAGCGCACATGATGGGTCCTCTATGTAAGAACCAAAACAGTCCTTAGAAGTGGTGTAATTTTGACACCAAGGAGAAATTTACACAGAAATGATTGGATCAAATAACTTTAAATAAATGTAAATTTCAGATTCCCCCCCCCCCCAAAAAAAAAAGAAGAAATGATCCCATGCATAAAATAACGGAGAAGGCGAGTTCAAGTGCATAATAATAATAAATCTATTGTACATTTTTAAAACAAAATTTTAGGAGGAAAATTTTCTTAAATGGATCTACAGTTTTGAAAAAAATGTTGTACTTTTTATCACTAGTCATCAAAATTTTGGTTTGAATTTTTCTTTGGAGAAAATTGGATTGGATTTAAATTTTAATTTTTGAAAACAAATCTTGATCAATTAATATTATATAATGTAATTTTTTATTATTAAATTTATACTTTTACTCAAACTAACTTTAATTTATCACATATTTTTATCAATGCATAATTTTCAGCCAAATACTAATATATATATATATATATATATATATATATATATATATATATATATATATATATATATATATATATATATATATTGAATGAATTATTTTATTTATTTTTTAATGCCTTAAGTTCTATTATTTTATAATATATTTTTTTTGGAAAAACCAATGCTTGTAACTGTTTGAATCGAAACAAATAAAAATTGGTTTTGATAAAATTATATTTTAAATTTAAATTAAATTCATCCAATTCAAATAGATGTAATAAATTATATTTTTTGAATTAATTGTCTTTTAATCAACTTGAGATTCGATTCAAACCAAACTACGAACACGATAATGAAAATTCAAAATATTTAAGTTGCAGAATTGGTTGTGAGAATAGGAACACTTTTATTATATCTTTGATTAGAAAAGAATAATATATATGTATATATAAAAGAAAAGTAATTAATTTTGAGAATATTCTATTAAATCATACACTTTGGGTTAGAAGAAGCGAAGATGAAAGTTATATTATACTACCCATATGCATCATATTTTCCTTTCTCTTGGCAATGATCAACCCATGTAAAGCCGATAGCCTGATTATAGGTTGGTTTTGCTATTGTGAAAGATTTTATAATTGAAGATCATATGACAAATTAACCTGGCGAATTAGACTTATACATATGTCATAGAAAGAGACAAGAAGAAAGCATGCAGCTTCCTATATTTTATTGTTATATGTGGATCTGTAATCTTATATATATGCTTTTAGCATCTTCAGATTATGAAGTTCAATTGGTTTCTTTTTTTCTTTTTTTTTTCTTTTTTCGCTGAGGTGCTAAAATCATCAACTGTTCCATGACTTTCATGTACTCTGATCTTCTAAATATATAAAGTGACCAAGAACATAATCATTTCTAGTAAGAAAGTACCCACTACATGCATTCTGAAATTCACCTCCTACCCTCTTTAATTTGTGGCCCCATCGAGCTCCTGTGTCCCTTAGTTCCTCTTCTTTTCATTCAACAGCCATGGCCCCTTTTTTAACCGCTCCACTTCTTAATCATCCTTTTTCTCAATTCATTAGCTGTATCTTAATTCTTAATTCCTTAATTATATTAAGAGGCTACCTGAATCCCAAAATTTCTAAGCAAGGCTAATTATCTTGTTTTTCTTCCCTCCTCGCTAGTGAAATAAAATAGATAAGCTGTGTAGTAAATATATAGTTAGAGTGATATATAATTTAATCTTAAACCGATGTTACAAACGGTGTGTTCTATATCATACTGTTTGCCTGTTCGGGTAATTAAGTTTGTGGCCACTTAATCATATCCATACCACGTCTGGACTATGATGTAAGACATCAATTAATTATTTATTCTACCGAGATCAACTTTTCTTTGCATAAGAGTGATTATGTTATTGACTAATGTATCTAATAAACAAGTTTATTCGATCCTTTTTGACTTAATCATAGATATTCTCAGCATATTTTATACATTTCTTCTCCCTTGAAGATACCCATGATATTCAATATACAATAGTCAATCGCATTAAAGCTGATGTTAGCACCTTAATTTGTTACATCAAGTGAAAATCAATAATTCATCAACTGCCATCAAATCCTTGGCTTGTAAAGAACACCTTAATTTGCAAGAGGCCGCATGGATTTAAACATGAGCAAGGCCATCTTTCAAACTCAGCTCTTTCTCTCCCCAAAGATGGTGTGGACCCCCTTACTTTTTTAATCTCTGAAATATCAATAAATATATTTTAAAGAGCTTGTAAAAGAGGTTCAATTTTAAACGGAAGAAAGATATAATAAGCTCATCTTAAAGAACAAAAATGCTAAAACAAAATGTTATGAAATCAGGGGAAAAAAAAAGAAGATAACTTCAAATTATTACAAGACATCTACGAATTACAATTATCGAGCAAATTTGATAGGCAATAGGTGTCCATCACTAACTGCCTATCAATTAGTGTCAAGGAAACGACACTCAAACAAATTATAACACTCCTACCATTGCTTTCACGCGTTTGTCCGATTGTATTTCTATACTTGTATTGGATTGCATTTGAAAGCTTCAATTCCCCAACAAGTGATCAAAGAATTTAATTGTTCTTTTCCAAGTGGCTGAAGTGTTCTATTATTTTTTATTTCTTATATATCAATCCAAGAAGACGACGCAGAAACTGAAAATGTTAAAAGTTGATCGGGCAATTACAATTCAGTGCTCAAATACTACACAAATATTAGTTAAATCGAGAAAAAAAATTTATTGTGCGATCTACGATGTAGTTGGTATGAACTAAAATAGTGCATAGGAGCCAACTTCATTTTTTAAACTTATTATAGGAATCTACATTAACTTTTGCCAACACTTGTATTCTTGCGAGATGGTTCCTGACGCCTCTTCTTGTTCATAGTAAAATTTCTTCAAAACCTTTTTCGATTCTCAATATTGTAGCCAATTATGGTTGCTTTGGCCTGTTGCTTCTATGAGACATAGCTCTTATCGTTCAATTTGAGAGAGACTGAGTTGGAGAATGATTGCATTATATATGAACTTTTTTGATGAAAGAGTTATCTCTCATGCCATAAAATCATGTCTCATGAAAATTTAAGCTAATGAATAAATACACATGAATTATTTTATATCTAACCTTTGGTATATCAAATAAATTCTTAATGTTTTGCTAATGGGTTTGGCATATATACAAGTAAAAGAGAGCATGAAGAGCCATTTAGTTGTGATAATCTGTGTGATATCTTTGACCAAACCCAGAAAAATATACTAGTCAAAGTACGCACGGTGACTTCAATAGTCAAATTACCATCAAACCTCATTAATGACATAAAAACTATATTTGTAACACAAGATTGCTAAGTTTAGCATCATGCTGATGACATGGTTAACTATATGAAAGAAGGAGGAAGTGATCATGGAAAATTAGTTAAACGCTGGCGAACAGCATGTTCTATAATCATAAACTACATTTAGGTGAAATGAATAAGTCATCGAATCTGTGAGTTCATCATCAATGACAGCTATTAGATTAGTTAATGATGATTATATTCATTTGGTATAGAAAATAAAAGGTCTTGAATTAGATTCGCAGTTTTATATATATATATATATATATATATACTCCTATAGCTAATCACATAAGACATAACGCGTGTTGACACATATCATATTCTTAATTCGTGAGCACAACATCTATAAAAAATTTCGTGAGCATAACATCAATTTTCAATCTACATATCGGATGTTATTGAGTAAGGGTTCATACTTCATAGCAACTTTTCCCTTTTGGGCATATCTTTCTTTATGGTATATTTGTGAGTTTAGATTTTAGAGGGGAAGAAAAAGAAGAGGAGTACTTATAATATAATTTTATACTATAAATCCTCCTCATTTCCTTGAAAATCCAAACTCACAAATATATCCTTAAGGGGTGTGGGGAACAGTGACAAAAGACATTCTCATTAGGGAAAACATTGTTCCTTAGAGCATGAGTGCATGTAACAATGGAAGTAAAAGAGAAAAAAACACGTGGAGATAAATAATAAAAATATTATTTTAATAGCCCATAAATGAGTATCTATTGGGACACGAATTTTATTATTATCAAATGTGATGAATGAATGAGGTGAGTGAAAATAACCATCATATCAATGATGATAAAGTAGATGGCCTAATAGATACCCAATTTTAGGATATTTAAATAACACTACTCCATAGATAAACAAGATTTATGTTATTTGAACAAAATATTTATTAGACATTGTGTCAACTTACATTTTATTTAGTATTAAATGATATGTAAATTATGTTAATTCAAGTCTCATCTACTACTAGATGGGTGTGTATTCTAATAAAACAAATGTGAGTTATTATAGTATACCATGTATGATGTATGTAGCGTACATATAACATTTTTAAAGAAGAAAATGATTCATCTCAATTCTCACATGATCCCTATTAAGGTTGAGAAGGGGACTTTGCTGCAAAAGGCTTTCAGTTGAAGAAACTCAGTCCACTCTCTCTCTCTCTGTAGTGTAGTGTCCTTCTACTCTTACACAATTTCCCTCTCTCACTCCTGCTACACTATTTTTCTGTCTTTCTCCTGCCAGTTTCTCCAACTGTGCTAATGGTGTTTGTCTTTGCCTAGAGACTAGAGTTCAGCCCTTTATTTTTTCTCTTTTCTATAAAAAAAAAACAACAAACTCGGCTCTGAAACCTGTATTCACTAGTCACTACTAAACATTTCTATATATTAAGGAAAATTGTGGCAGCAAGTTCTATGCATTTTAGCTCTCTCCTTCCATTGACTTTCCTCCTCTTCAAACTCCTAGGCCCCTACATAAAAAAAGGAAACTCAAAAGCCTTCTTTTTCTTGATAACATAACCAAAAAACCAAAAGGGCTTTCACAGCACAGGTGGAAGAGTCACACAGAAAATAGATCAGAAGAAGAAGAAGAAGAATAGTGTGTTGTACTTTTATCCCATGCCATGATTTATGTAAAGAGAAAGAACCAAAAATTGGGTTTTGTGATCCTATTTCTGCTACTTTTGTTGCTATCACTGCTGAGCACAACTCCATGTAATGCAGCTGGGAATAAAGCCAGATTTGAGAGCCTTAGAGGTGGTTCATCTGCTTCTGAGCTCAAACCCTCAAGATTCCATGGCGGCATCCAAGGAAGGAACAGTGCAGAAGATAAACATGGTGACCAAGTTTTTGGTGCAGACAAGAGGAAGGTCTACACAGGTCCTAATCCTCTACACAACAGATAAGTTACTTATCTGCAGAGATATATCCACATGGATTGGTGCCCTCAATCCTAGCTTTATTTCTCTTTTTACTTTTTTATATTACATTTTGAAGAGCATTTTTGGTGCTCCATAGTCTTTTCCGGTGAGTTTAAGATGTAAATGAAAATTTAGGTTTGAGATAATATTGGTCATGATGAGAGAAAATATAGTTAAACTATTTTTTATATATGATGAGGAATTTTCATGACATATATAGATAGATAGATATAATCAATAATCTTGAACATCAATAATTCCATCAATGGGGTTGTTGGTGGTGCTAGCGAATATTTTGGTCTGCTTTTGGTTTAGGTAATGGATGTGCTTGTTTGCATGCTTCCTTTGTCCTCTGGGCTTTTGGCTTTCTTCCAAGATTCTCATAGACATCGTCAGGTTTTCTATATTTAGTTAAGGCTTTCTGGCTTGTAGAAGAAAGTGAGTGTGTGGATAACCCGCGTTTAAGTGACATAATAATAATGCATCTAATACTGAATATTTGTAACATAGTTCTATGCACACTTATACTGTAATAAACTTCTTGATTGTCTTTTTTTAAATTTTCTGTAATATATTAATGAAACTCTTTTAATTTATTCCGTAAACACAAACCCCAAACATTTATGTAATATCCTACTTTTACAGTTTAGTGTATCCATAACATAAGCCTATATATATATATATGTTTATCTTGATTTTTTTTTTCACTTTCTCTTGAGTGTGGGTTTATAATTTATGCTACCTTATTTTAACCATTAGTGTTCATATATGTTTATGTGTAACTTAAAAATTAACCCCTCTCTTGCGCTTAAATCCTTATCCCCTTGGTGAAAGCAGAATTTGATCCTAAGTCTTTATATTCACTAAAATGACTTGAACTCGAACCATTTAATCATTTAGCTTAACTCTGTATTAATGATCTGCATAACTAGCATGTATATGTATTTTTCTATCTTATATCTCTTTCAGTACAAATCACCTTCAAACATTTAATGTGAAACTTTATCTCTGCAGCTCACTGTCTCAAAATTAAACCTCTGCATAAAGTACTGGGGTTTATGGTGGTAACGTACAAATCTCTTGTGGGGGGTCCAAAGTTTGGTCAATGTATAATTTTCACTGTTGGTATATAGAGTAAATCAAAAGGGGGTGTCTAATTATCATATTGTGATTCCTGTGAAATGAATCGTGTGATGAGATGAATCCTCAGCCGTGGATGTGCATAAAATTTTTCAACCTACATAAACACTTTTAATCATGAAGCTGAGTAAAGAATCAAATGTCCACAGCCGTCCAGTCATCTTAATTTCTCTTTCGTTATTATGAGCAAGGTCCCACGGTAAGTTTTCAATTTTTTTTCATTCACCCTTTCCAGCCAATAATCCACTTAGTGGGAGGGACAAATAAAAAAAAAGAAAAAAAAAAGAAAAAGAAAAATGTTTGTGCAACTAATGGATACATGTGAATACATATACCGCTCAATTAACCACTCTTTTATTTTGATTGTGCAGAAATTAATCATGTTCAATTTAGTTAAAGGCCTAAATCTTCATTGTTATCCTTTTTAGTTATCCATTATCAAAAAAATCTCCTTTTGTACGTTCAAAACGTATTTATTTGTGTTTTGCTTTCAAGGAATCATCAAATTTAAGAGATAATGATGACAAGGAAACTATAGGCAGCAAGAAAACTTTAGTGTTGCACTTCATACTTTTTGCAAGGTAGTATAACGGCTCAATTAATTTTCATTTGAGGACTTCCTTCTTAGCCTACCCTTTTAATTATGGAGCATATATACAATTATTTTCATGACAGATATTTTCACCCCCCATCATTCAAGCTGTTTTTTGTGCAGTGTGAATAATTTCCTCTGTTCGGCTGCAAATGCATCACAATTATAGAGACTCTCCACAAACCGCCAAATTTGGCATTTAATGCACTTAAAACATAAATACTATTTTTTTTAAGGGGAAATACATTTTCAATTCCGAGCCAGCGAATTATTGAGTACGGTCATTTTTTAATCTATGGTTCTTTTAAGGAATAAATTAAATAATAATATTATTCTAATATTAAAAGTGCATGTGTGATTTGAATACCTATTATATTATTATTAGATATGATGATAAGTAAAAATAAGTGGAGAGCACCATCTTATTCAATAATAATAAAATAAATATTCAAATAAGATATCTATTTTTAAATGTTAGAATATCATTATTATAAACTAAGTGCCACCATCACAATTCAACCTTAGCTTTAGCTTTATTCCTTCTCCAATCTCAGGTTCCATTAAAGTTCTAGGATAAATATAATTATCAATCTATCCTCTATATATATATATATATATCCAAGAACTTTAATGGTATCTTAAATTGTAAAAGGACTAAATATCTCCAAACTAAGGTAACTATGGATAATACATATAGGACCTGCATCCTAAAAGGGTTGCGGAAAAGCTAGCATGCTAAATGCTAATTGAATGTGGGGTAAGAACAAGAGTTAAAAAGTTACGTAATATTCAAATTAGAGAGATCCGCAATTTTGTTAAGATGTTACCAATTTTGATATGGAAAACGCAAGTCTCACAAACGCAATAGTATCACCTCACGAGCATGTCTAGTCCCTATCGGGGCAACAGAATGGCACAGCAAGCGTAAAGGTACACGACAAAACTGGAACTTAAAGTAAGGTTGCCCTCACTTAGAGTGCCCCATTTGAGTATCTTTAATGAAATCAAGCAGCATGCATTAATGACGCATATATGGAGAGGACAAGGAACAATTATTTTATGAATTTTTTTTATCAAGTGGAAATTTAAGGACATTTCTTAAGAATTTTTAAAACGAAAATACTTAAAATTTGAATTTTTTTAAAAAAATATTTAAAAATTAAAATCCTAAAAATTCGGATTTTTGCATTAATTTTTTCTAGTCCTTGATAAATTATTTTACGGACACTTATAAATGACATTCTTATTTTATTTGTTTATGGAATTGAATTTCAATCTATTTTTACAGGGGCAATGAGGTAGAAAGACTCTTGGCTTCAGTGACAAATACTTACTACCTTGCGAGTCGAGCTATTATAATGGTGAAAGATTACCCATTTTACCCCATGCAATAGCAAAGAGAGAAAAAGGGTGGGAGGGTGCATGTCGACATCATAAATATAGCAAATATATCTTTCTCCAATTAGCATTTGCATCCTGGATTTTGATCTGAGCAGGAAAGTTCTTCGACTCATAATATTCAGAAGAAACTAGTCCTTGCAAGCTTTATTAAATAAAACTAGGGGGAAAGGGGGCAACAACTAGGTACGGATCCTTAATTTGTGGCATAAAAGTATAATGAAGTGAATGGCATCCAATATACAACGATATGACGACGAAGCCAAATCTAATATAAATTTCATGGACATCAAACCACCACTTGTCCTCGGACTCGAGTCCTTGCCTCTAACCATTCAGAAAGATTCATTTTTTCCAACCACCTATGTCTAGAATTTACTATACTCCAATTAATTTGGTACAAGTCATTATGGTTCTTATGAGATACAATAAATATATTTTAATGCTAGCTTATAGGATATCAATTAATACTTTTAGATTATTTATATATTTTTATTTGCTTAAATGTTTGTACCTTAGGTTGGGATTAATTACGGTCTTAATTCTTATTTTTTCTTTAGTCTTCTCTCGTGTGAGTATTATTGTTAAAGATGATTGTCATCTTTATTGTTTGTGGCAGCCCAACTATTTCTTTTCTCTTTGCTATTTAGGGTTTTGTGTTTTTGTTTTGTTATTTCCTTTATGGTGTTTTCGTTGTCCTTGTTGTGATATTTTCTCTACTTTATTGTCTCTTAATGGGTGTTTTGGTTTCCTCTTTAGAAAATTGCAATCACGTTAATATTTTCTCCCCTCGCAAATCCACTATCTTATTTTCACTTCGATAAATGGTGCCCACTTGTGTTGGGCTAGACAATTCAGGCCATGTAGCATTACTCTTCCTCTCATGCGTATTTTTCTTTTTTATGAACTTTCAAATATAAAAGTATTCAAATATACATATGTTGAAAAGATACATGAAACATGTTTTAAGCTACAATACCTATTGTGTTGATCTCCTATGTGAAAGATAAGAGCAAGGAGTGGAGTCACAAATCGTTGGTTAGTTTAGAATGTGGAATGCATTTTTTTCTTATTCAATACGGATATGATGTATTTGTTTCAATTTAATTTGTAAGTGCCACTAAACTTTTCCATCAATGAATTTTCCCCCCTAAATAAATGGTTGGGATTAAATATAACAATAGAACAATTTATAATTGACTAATTATAATCAATTATGTGTGCACTTGTTTGAATTCTAGAGCCCTAAAATCACTTTTTCACACAATAAAAGATACTTTTTTTTGTATATTTAAATAATTTTTTAAAAATAATTAGAATCTTAAAAGAACTAATCTTTAAATTTTTTTAGAAGATAAAAAGAGTAACTTCTGAAAAAAAAATCAATTTTAAACTTTTTTAATTAAATACAAAATTTAAATTTCATAATCATTTTTTTAAAATCTAAAACAAACACATCCTATGAGCGAGTCTTTTGTTTTTGCTTAAAAATAAATTGAATCTAAACCGACCACACAAAAAATTGTACCATCCCACATACTTGAAAACTCGAACCCAGCTAGCTAAAGCCTGAGATCACACTACTGACAAAATGGCGATCCAAGTGCACTATATATCAATACGTCCAATGTCCAAAAATAAAGTGCAAGACAAGCCAAAGAGAATGAATACAAGACAAAGCTGATAGCCAGAGATAAATTATACTAATTAACTTTGAAGTTGTTTTGCTTTAACCTTTGTTAAGTAGGAGATTTTTTTTCCAATTGGATTTTGTTTATGCTGTGCCTTTCACAAGAACATGTTTCACTAGGTACGCCTATAAGGGTGAAAAACAAACTAGGGAGACAAACTCCTCAGTGCATTAAATGGTGGCAGTTTTAATGAACCAAAAGCATAGGTTAGAAAAGTTCACGTAAAGAAAAGAGTGCAATAACTACCTTGTTGATGCCAACAACAACCCCCTCAACTACCACCCCATTTCATATTAATAATCATTTATGAAAAATTATACAATTTTAATATATTAAAAAATTAATATATTTGACTATAAAATTATAGTTAAATAACTTAATCACACCAAAATTATTTGATTTCTTGAGAGTGATTATTATTATTATAGAATGAACGGAGTATAATTTTTTTATTATAGTATACACATGTACACATGCAGATCCTCCTCTCTTTGGGAGAAATTCAAGGGAAGAAGGAGACAACACAGCATGAATTATAAGACCAATTAACGTGCCCTCTTAAAAGGATATTATGGTGTCAGTCAAAGGCATGTTTAGAGGGCAGAGGCTAGGCCTAAGGTTAGTTTTCCACATCAGTGCTGAGGACATGGGACATGCAGCTTTCTAGTCGGTTACTTGCTAATTCAGTGTTTTGCTGCTGAGAGCGCTTCCTGTTGTTATTGAGATTCTTTATGTGCTCGCTAAGAAAAGTGCGCAGGATGACATCAAATACAAGTATGTAGTCAGCATTATTGGTGTCAGCTAGATTCTTTGTTTTTAATTTTTTGGGATTAAAGTCATCTTAGAGAAAGAGATATATGAGTAGAGAAGTACTTATCTCCTTCCACTTGAAAATTAAGATTATATCGCTAAAAAAATAGCTTTAAAAAAATTGTATTTATTCGTGATTCTTTAAAAATTTACTTTGTTTGATAAATTTATCTAAGAATTAGTTGGCTCCTTTTCCATTAACAGAAGTAATTTTGTGTCACATTTTATGTCAAGTTAGTGCAATAAAACCACCTAAAACCATCTCTTTAGTCTTAAAAGATTATATCTTTCATAAAATAGCTTCTTTAAAGGCAAGTTGAAATTACAAAATTAACCAGCACTTTAAGCCCCAGAAGATCACAATTTTAACAAAATAGCCTCGAAAGGAATCACTTTGTTAATGAAAATAGAGGTCAATTGATTTTTGGGTAAATTTGTCAAACAAGATAAATCATCAGAGAACCACAAGCGAATATATTTTTTTTTGGAAACTAATTAATTTTATCAGTGACACAATCCTTTGGGTGCTAAAATGATGGTGCTCCCCTATATGCTGTCTAGACTTATTTTTCAGACATCAAATGGAAGTATGAAACATCTGCTCTCAAAAATACATGGGATTCCATAATACAACTTGTGATTAAAATATTTTATGTATAGAAAATTGACTCTTAATAGGCGTCTTATTTTAAAATGTCATTTTATATACAAAAATAATTTCTCTATCTTTCAAATATGGAACTAATGTTATTTAATATGAAGTTACTCAAGTCCAAAACAGAATAACCCTTCTAGGTATAGCATGCCAAAAGAAACCCGGATCCACACAGTATACGCATGCTCTTTCTTTTCCTAGATGATCACTCATTAAAAACTCCACCCTACATGTGTTTAAATTTTCGTTTGGAACTCCCAAATCATGATTTGAACAAAATTATATTAAAAAAGAAACTTGTGCACAAACCCTAGTTTAACGATTTTAAACCCTAAACCCTAAGTGGGAGACCAAACATCCTTATATGCTTGTTCCCAGGGGTTGGTACAGCATAGGAACAATTTCATTTCTTCATATGGATGAGAGGCTTGGATTTATTTATTTGAAAGCATTTGCTAGGGTTGGAGAAGATACATTTTTTGAGGTCTAACATTGATGGACCAAAGTATATCAAAAGCTGCCAAATTGGTAACTTTTGATAGTAAGATCAGTGTCTTGGAATATAAGTTCTTGACGGCCTTAAACTTTTGAGTGCGTATCTTGGTAACAACTATAGTATAAAGCAGAAAGTAACAAATTTCTACGTTCAAGAACCTCCCAAACATTGTATTCATTCAAGGAAAGACAATTTCAATGACGGCTCCTCAAATCTATAGCCGAACAAAACAAAGATCATAAGAAAAAGAAAAAGTCTAATCATAATATCAAAACATTAAAACATTATTCTTTAACTATTTCATCATTGCAAAAATTATGTAAAGATGACAATTCTTTTGAAATTGGATTACATGCACAACATGTGATGTCTCAATAATCAGAGTGATTCAACTGATTCAGAACACAAGCAGAACTGAAAAGCATTGCACTTTTGCTAGCTTGCTCTTTCTTTCTTAGAGTATTGCCAGAAGGAAACTCCTCAAAGGAGAGGGAGCACCATTAGATACGAGAAATTCTTGTATGCTATCGCACAACAAATCATCTTTGTAGTGATGGTAGTAGGTGGTTAAAGAAATAGAGATAACTCACAAAACTGATTTGTCAAATAGAAAGAGAAATTTCTTGCTCTATGACCATACAAGAATTTTTTAACATACATGATGTAGCTTTAGTAACTCAGAGTTTGGAAGCATGAGCTGTAACTTTACTCAATGCAGTTGCTGCTTTTGATCCAGATGCACGCCCTAGATGCTTGCAGATGAAATCACCCGCCTGCATGAGCTTTCCAAGGTCCACATTGGTCTTAACTCCAAGTCCATTCATCATGTAAACAACATCCTCAGTGGCGACATTCCCAGTTGCACCCTTGGCATATGGACAACCCCCAAGGCCAGAAACGGATGAATCCACCGTGCTGATCCCCATCTATAAAATAAATGACCAGGTTTAACCAAAATGGGAGTTGTTCTTGAAATATGCACAGCAGTTGCAGTTTTTCATTCTTTCTACCACACTATATTAAGGGAGTTTTGTGTGCACTTCCCTTTTCAAGGATGAAATATTTGGACAAATTACACTCACCTCCCCTGATAGCATCAACAATTAAACAATTTTATATGAATTACCAAAAATGTCCACTATCTTTCTTCCTTCACCCAAAGATATCTACTCCCACCATCATCATCACCCTCAACCACCACCCAGCCTCACCTAAAAATTAGATCAAATCCATTATGATGAGAAAAGGGTCATTCGAGGAAAAGGCTTGGTTGGGGATGATGAGAATTTCATTATGATTCACAGAATCTTGTGAAAATACGCTTGTAATTGGCAATCTCTTTTTCCCTGAAACGAGAACTTTCATTGTACAGGCACCCAACATGAAATTTCAATGATACAAGCATAAAAGACCAATTATGCAGAAATAATACAGTTCATATTGAATAAGACCCCAAATAGTGTTTTATAAAAGGGTGTTTGCTGTTATAGAGAAAGCCATCAAATAAATAATAAAAAAAGAAAAGAGAATTCTCTTACTTTTGGAGTATAGGACCGTGGTTCAAGAGGAAAAGAGTCACTTAAGTGGATGGTGGGAGAAAGATGAAGGACATTTTTGGTAACTCACTTGAAATTGTTTAATTGTTGATGTCATCAGGGGAGGTGAGTATATGTCGGACATCTGGAGGGAATACGGGTTGAATTTCAATAAACCTCAGGAGAGGTGAGTGTAATTTGCTTGAAGTATTTTGTTTCTTTTAGACAGCAAGGACAATATTATCTCGGTTGGCATGGGATGTTAATCTACTTTATCCAAGTTGGAAATTGAGCATAATATATAAATTTATTACAAGGGCTAAGTGCACAACCATGGTTCCATATTAGAGCCAATTCAAAAATCTTCCACGAGTGTTTAGTTTGAGATAAAGGAGGGGAATACTGTACTCAATATTAAAAAAATCTGACACAAACTGACTGTTCCAGTTAAATATCAGCAAAAGAGGGGGGGAAAAAAAGTATAAATGAAATCATTTACCTGAAGTGAAATTAGAGTGTTTGAAAGTGCCTGACCGTAAGTATCATGAAAGTGGACAGCAAGCTTGTCAACTGGAACAACATCAAGAACAGCTTCAAGCATTGGAATGACAGTACCTGTAAAGATGAATGAGATTAAGTCAAATAGAAATCTTGATAAACTAAAATAGCAGGGCAGGATAAAGAAAGTGAATAGTGTAAGTAAACTATATACTATATGCAATAACTCACAAAATATAACTTCATATCAGATGTCTGAATTTTTTTACGGTAGAAATTCAATTAATCTTCTATGCTCTGTTGTTTACAAGTGGAGGCCTTGAGGCAATAAGAAATTGTCCTTCATCATTAACATCCATTAAAGTAACAATATTTAAGAACGAGAATGGCGCTTCTGGATAAATTTATATATTAACATCATTAACATGGTTGTGCACTTGGCCCTTGTAATAAATTTATATATTATGCTCAATTTCCAACTTGGATAAAGTAGATTAACATCCCATGCCAACCGAGATAATATTGTCCTTAGGCACCTTAGGCACATTAACATGTTAACAACCTTAGGCACATCCCAATCACCTTAGGCACCTCATCATGTTCTTCAAAAAATACCACATCTCAACAAATAGGGGTATGCAAATAACTTTTTAAACCAAACCAAACCAAACATAAAAATTGGCTTTTTAAATAAGATTACAAACTGACCCAGGTTATTTTATAGCACAGTTCAAGTTAGCCAAACCCAAAATCAATACAGTGCACCCTTACTATCTGAAACAATTTCAAAAAGGGTCAGCCCCAAAATTGTTATTGCGAAACCCCAATACCTTTGCTCCCTTAGATCGATCTCACAAATCAATTCAACACAAGATTTTCTGATCGACAAATTGAGGAATCCCCATCAACCCATCGTGTTCACCATCCATGAATTGCCTGTAAAACATAAGTGGTAACAAATAAAAGAAACATTACCTGGTGTACCAACACCAATTGTATCTCCTAGTGAAATCTCTGAGCAACCCATCTCATAAAGTGATTTTGCCACATATGCTACTTTAGCTGGAGCAACATTTCCTTCTAGAGGACATCCCACAACACACGATATATATCTGAAGAATGAAATCAGTCACATGGCTGATAATTACCATAAAGAAATTGAAATTGAAAGTGAAGAGTAACAGAATACTGCGTTAAGATTGTCCAAACAATTTGAAAGAAAAGTAAATACATTCTAGTAAGTAGAACTGGGAGTCTGGGACACATTCTACCATCTGCAAAACCATTTCTATAATCGAAATAATCTTTCAAGTAATGCCTCTTCAACCAATAAGGTGTAAATCTAATATGGATAGATCATGGCAAACAATATCCTAATCTTCGACAAGTATCAATCGAAATCTAT
Organism: Dalbergia cultrata; assembly: GCA_031216105.1. NCBI lineage: Eukaryota > Viridiplantae > Streptophyta > Magnoliopsida > Fabales > Fabaceae > Dalbergia > Dalbergia cultrata. The sequence continues at coordinate 17,212,508 of CM062353.1, read as the reverse complement.
ACCCGCGAACAGGGATTGAGACGCTTCTAGAAGCTACAGCGATGTCACGGCAACGAGCAAGATTATCTTCAATGCCACAATTGAGATTTGCTTTAGAGAATGATTCAGAGGCTGCAGGAAAAACAGCCACTTCCTTAGCTCCAGCAGCAACAGCTGCCTCAAAACCCTGGAAGAAAGGGGGTCAGATAATCAAGTATATGCCCAAATTCTAAATCAAATAATATTTTTACCACTCATTATAATTCTTACTTTGAGATTTGGAGTTAATACAGGAAAGCTAGCACCTTTCACATCTTGAATTGCTGCCAATACATGCTTTGCATCTGCTAACTGAATTCAGTTACAAAGATGTGAAATTAGTTGCTTATAGGACTGCATGGTTCAAGGAAACATGGGGTCTAAAGAATGTGTCTGAAAGTATAACAGCTATCATGTTATCTTGTAAGATATTTCCTTCTATTATTATACAAATGCAAAAAGACTCTGTATCTTTCCTTGTCAAACAACTATGAAGATAAATTAATCACTCTTAGAAGGAATGTAGAATTTGTCAATTTTATTAAAATTGACAATATGTCTTCTGGAATAAATCAGCAATTACTAAAAGTTCAAACATGTACCAACATGATTATATTTCAGAATCATAATGACACCCATACACAACATCGGTTGGTTATCTTGCAAAACTGTGGCAAGCCAATGATGTTCTTAGATATGATTATATGAATACTGAAGAACCAATGCTCAAACAATGTACTCATAAAGACAGAAACTCTCACACATAAAACTTATATTTGCAATATAATATCACTCATTAACAACAAATATCTCATTAATGGTCACCACTGATTGAAAAAAGCAAGATACATGTATCGTTACTTTCTATTATTCATAAAATTTATACTAGATTGGACTATAGCCCTCCTTAATCTGATGGAATACACCAACCAATGCCACAGACCTTATTTATTTCCGACTATTTCAATATCTCAGAAATATAATAATTTATAGTATGCTTTCAGAACATTTAAAAAAATAAAAAAAGATACGGACCATAACTAATGCACAAGACAATTGACCAAGTAATGCAACAAACAAAGAAAAGAGTTAACCATTGTTCCAGATAACAGGCCCCAAGAAAATTATAAAAGAATTATTGGAACAATAATCAAGAAGCGAATATCTACATACATTAAATTGACAAATAGAACCCTGTATAAGATCTAATAAAAAAAAATAATATGGCAGAAAATGTACCAAAAACAAATAATAATAATGATGATAAAGAACATTTCAAGAGTATATGATAGTACTAATGTGAAAATTTCATAATGATTGATTTAGGAAACTCAATATGCTCTTACCTGCGGTACCCATTTTGGTGAGACAAAACTTGTTGCCTCAACAACAGACAACCCAGAAGAAACTAGCAGTTTTATCAACTCAACTTTTACATCAGTAGGAACAATAGACTTCTCATTTTGCAATCCATCCCTTGGACCAACCTCCACTATCTTTACATAATCTGGAATACTTTTAAGAAGCTGAAGCATTGTACATATTATTAGTCACATATTCTCCAACAATGAGACAATCAGAAGGAAAAATGTTAGTGAAGCAAGGAAAAACTTAAATTGGACATAACCATCAACACATCATAGTATATGAGCATTAAATGTACAAAAGAGAAATTTAAAATGAAAACAGATCTGTTTTTGTTTTCTTCATTAACAGGAAATTATAGTTTCAACGTGGCTGCTATACTAACAGGTTAAACACATGTCATCTGCCTAGAATATCTACAAATATAAAGTAAAAATACATAATAATAAGGGGGGAAAAGTATATGTAAGATCTACTGCACCTTACTTGGGAACTCCTTTGTGCATCTATCATTGCGATCAGATGTAAAATGACGGTTCACCAAGTAGCTGGCAGCATGACAATTATCATTTGGCCTCGAAGTCCAATTCAAGCATTGAGACAAACCTTTCATGTTGTCTTTGTCAAATGCAGTCCTTTGTTCTCTTGTCTTTGTATTTTCCCTTATGTATTAAAGATAAGGAAAATAAAGGACATGTTATTTAAGATGACAACCACTATTTCCTTGAAAGTGTTAATAAATAATTAACAAAATAAGCAAGGAGTAAAACCAAATAATGCATGTACCAAACAGAAAACTCCAAAACTCTATCACAGCACTTCTGCAGATATATATTTTCAACAAACTAGAGCTAGGGCTTCATCATCCCCGAACATCAACAAGCAAAGAACATTCATGCATAAAGCTACAAAAACCAACCATTTATGTCTCATTTACCTATAGATAAACTTCAATATGTTAGTCAATGAGCAAATATATCATACATATAGCAACATTCATAACAGTCACAAAACGTTTAGAGGAAACCTGTCAAACAGAGTTCAATTAATGGATTTGCCCGAGTGAAGAATCACAAAATGATGAAACCATGCCGATCCTAGCAAGGATTGTCTTCAGATCAGAATATAAATGACCATAGATACAGCCTAATATTAACTAAAACTTGCTATGCGCAGAACCAACTTCACTATTGTTGCCCCGTTTAGCATCTCCAAGTCATCTAAACAAACCATCAATCCAACTTCCGGGGTGAACTATGCATGTGCTCACCAGTAACTAGGTTCAATCCAAACAACTTGCAAATAAAATTCCAGCTCAATAAGATATCACTCAACTGAATACAAGACATCATTGAATACAACAAACCGAGAAAGAAAATAACTTATTCAAACCAAGATAACCTGAGCTTCAAATAATCATCATGTACATCACCCACCTAGAAATCACATGACCACAAAACTGATCTTCCTATTAGAGGAACACACATGAACCAATCTCAGATAATGACCAACACAGAAACTGAAAGCAAATATGGGTTGGTTTGTGATTTACCTAAGATCAAGAGACTCTACTCTATTAGCTCCATCCATGGCAGCACGAGAGGAAAATGTCGAGAACCCAGTAACAAGCTGGGGTTGCTCAAAGTATGGCAGCTTTAGAACTGGTTGAAGATTCAAGAATAGGCCCCTATGCATAACCTTACGCACGCCCTTTGCTGCAATCATTGAGTTAACAGCGCCACAACAAAATCAGATTAAAAAAAAAGAAACTTCACTCGGATATATGGAATGATTCCAATTAAGTTGAACGAAATGAAGGTTATAGAAAGGAAAGGAGTGAGGGTGAAAACAGTAGAGGAATGTTAGTGGAACAGCTTAATAACGGTGGTGTGATGAGCCAAGTTTTGTGAAGACAATCGAAATCCAAAATGGTTAAAGGGGATTGATTTGGGAGGGAAACAAATGGAGAACAACAACATTACGAGGTGGTGTTTGTTGGATAAGTACAAACGTTAGAATAATAATGTTTCCAACTCATAAAATGTCTTGAACTCTTTTTTTTTTTTTTCCAGAAAAAAAAGGATAAATTTTATCATTTATTTATTTGTGTCCATGCCATGGAAGTTGGAACCACACGGGTCGAGTTTGGAGTGAATGAGAACCAACCCAACCCATTTTTAAAATTTTGATTGGGTAGGGTTTACGCGTCAATCTGAATTTGTGCACACCCCTCAATTACCGTTATTTGGACCATACTATCACGCTAGAATTTCGACTAATTTGGCCCGATCCAAAGAAGATCTCCTAAGGAGTAAGGAGTCTCCAAACAAGAATTTATTTTATTCCCATGGGTTAAATCTAAAAGTTAAGGGATTAAGATACCTATCACTTTGATCAATCTCATATTGGTAGATAATATTTATTATAAATTCTCCCTTTTAAGTCATGTTTGATTTTAATTATTTTTAAAATTATTTTAAGAAGTGTTTATTGTAAGTTATTTGAAATTTATGAAAACTTGATTTTTTTTGGTAGTTTATAATAATTTGATTTGAATACTCGTTTAATTTTTGTAATTTCATTGTAGCTTTAATTTTGTTCCTAATAATTTGAAATTGTTTTGGGATGTCCATATAATTTTTTTTTGGGTGGAAAAAATATGTAGTAATAAGAGATTTTTTAATGCTACATCAATAATTAAATGTGTAATTTAACCTTCTACAACTAGCTCTATGAATCAAATAAGAACATGGAGTTGTACCAAAAAAAGAGAAAGGAAAATAACTTAGAATGAACCAATCATTCGGCAATTGCATTGGTTTGTTTAAGCTTAAGAAATTAGAAGGAAGGGCGTTCTGTTGTCTTTAACTTGATTATCTCAATGCACATTTGCATTTTTGTTCTGAGCCAAGATAGTTATAGATGTGCTGATACAGATACTGTTTAATCAATCATACTTTATTCATTTTAACCCAGTTAGCTTTCTTTTCATTCTATATCTTGTTATTTTTTTTCCTCATCAATCAAATTGTATGATTTGTGTATACCAAATACCTAGAAATGACTACTTGTTTGGCCACCTAGAGGGATGGGTTCCAATAATGACCTTTCAAACTTGGGCCGCATTTTTTTGATTCCCAAGGAAGAATATGATACCGTATGGCAATCCATTTTTGTAAAAATTATTTATAATAAGAATCACAATCAAGGCGTTGCTCCAGCAGTAGACATGTGCGTCTCCCATAGTAATTGCACCCGGGTTCGACACCAGCAGAGTTAGTGTGCGACTCAAATCCCCCCTCCCCCTCCCCCGCGGATACCAAAATAATAATAATAATCAAATAATAATTAAGAGCGAATATGTAGTTTTTTGTTATGTTTGGGCCAAATTATAAAATATGGAGACTTGACTTAAATCACACGTTGGATACAGTAAAAGGTCAAATCAGTTGTAACAGGTTGTTGTTTGGCCCAATAACTGGCCCAGGAAAACTTTGGAACGGGTCACTAAGACTGTCCACGAACAAAAGAAAGAAAAGGAGAAAAACTTTTATGACTGTTCGTGTGTTTTGTTTCTTTTGGACCGTGAATCTTTCTTTACTTTTATTATTACTTCCTTAATTAAGCCTTTTACATTGGGTCGCCTATCATTAGCTCTTAATCAACCGTCTTCAATAATCAATCATAGTATTGTTTGACAGATTTGTTTGGAAGTGATGATTTAATTTTTTAGGTAGCTTATTAATCAATAACTGAGAGACAAGATTTCTTTCTTAATTTCTGTGTTTACAGAATTGATCATTGATGAAAATTGATTTTGGTTAAAAATAATTCTAAAATAAAGATAATCCATGCTTATATTTTCATCTGAAATGTGATTTTTGAAAAGATTCGATGAGCTAATACAAAAGTAACTCAAAGTTGCTTGTAACTACAATCAATTATTCACGTTAAAAAAAAACAAACAAACTACAATCAAGTATACAGCCTTGTTTGCGAAAGAATCAGACACAAAAATTTAACAAGTTTGTGAAAAAAGGCAAACTCATTTTTGTGACTGTAAATTCTTGTTTGAGTTACTCAAATGTAAAATCAAACACACCACGGTAGGGTAAGCCATTAGGATTAATATAACAGTGAGAGATTTGGACAATAAGTATAAGGTTTTATATTCAAATCACATTATAAGCAATGTAATTTTTAAAGTAAAAGAAAAAAAGAAAAAACACACTATAGTAATAATGTTCAAAAAAAAAAAGCCTAGAAGTAGAGTAATTGTCCAGGAGAATCAACACTTAATTGACTACCGAGCCATTTAATTAATTAAATTAGAATATAGCGTTGTTAATATTTTATATAAGAAAAAGAGTTAATGACAAAGCAAAAATAAGATATCAATGGCTATGAACTCAGGATTCTCTGCATGTTTTGCACGGATAATATTTTTCAATACATAATAGTTTAAAAATCTAATTTGAATGCATGAAAAATATAAAATATTTTTAAATTATCTTCCAATCAAATTTTATATTATGCATAATTTAAAATATAAAAATCCCGTATCAAACAAAATCAAAAGGCTTCCTTTTATACGTGCATCAACTTTGTCTGATGAACAAAAGAAAAGAGAGTGGGCATTGTTCCGTTCAGAAGACTGATAACGAGAGTTTTATGTCTTGGCGCATTTGTCAGGTTATGTGTGACATACTTTGTCCTTGACGAAGACCCAACAAGAAAAGGCAAATAACTGGAGAGGTTTGATGATTGGACGGAGAGCGCTGCAATCTTCACGTCTTCCGCACGAAAAGGGCAAACATAAGTGTCCCTCCTTCACTGCGCGCATCTTGCTTTTGCATTCGGGAAGAATTGTATTGGACCCAGGTTTCGGATGTTCTTGTGCCTAATAATAGAAGGTTTCCTTATGAATAGAGTAGTGATATAGCCTCTTACTAGTATATTTAAAGATGTGCCTAAATTCTATTTTCTCACTTTTAAAATATTTGTCAATTTTAATCAAACATAAATATTAAAAAAAATAAAAAATAATATTATTAATGGAGTAAAATCTAGTAAATGGACAAATATATTTCTAGGTATTAATTAATACAGGATTATGTTTAAGATTAATATTAAATAAAAAAATATAAAATTAATTTAGAATAGTATTGAAAAAATAAAATTAATATTTTATTAAAATATAAAATTGATAAATATTTTAAAATATAAAATTACGTGAAAATTGATAAGACTCTGTTACTTTATATAATATATAGAAAGATGTACTAGAAGAACAAATCATTTTTCACCTTAAAATTCATCATTTTATATAGATATAAATGTAACTACTCACACATTTATACACATCCACATCAAAAAGTAACTCCCGCTAACTTTATTCCCTCTAAATTTAGCATGTTAAACCTGTGTATCCAAAAATTATTCCCAAGGTTTCTCCAAAGGGGTCAGAAAGCTCAGACACTCTCCAGAACCTACAAGTGATGACTCGCTGAGTGGGGCTTAGCCAATGCCACAAATCTCGGCTTTAAGGCATAGATAGATCCATGGATGCAGTAAATAATCAATTACCAATCAATGTTTGATAGCTTGGGCCCATAATACTGAGACGTCACACTCATCTCATCACATATTATTAAATCATTCCCTCTCAATCAATTCATTAATGGGGCACGGCAGCCCTTCCTTGCTTGCTCCATTGTTGCTATTTTATCTCCAGGTCCTTGGGGGCCAGAATCTACATTTGTTCCATTTCTAAGCAACCAATCATGCAATTTGATGGTTCTTCCTGGTAATTATAATAATAATGGTAATAATAACTTGTTCTAGATGCTAACCACGATAAAAAGTGGGGGCGTAAAAAATACCTGTGATCTTTGAATCCTTGCTTTTTACAAATTTTTCTCCGTGTTGTTTGAAATTTGTGTCATGAGAATTTCGCTTTTGTTGATAAAAGGAAAGGCAGGAGACAGTAACGTGTGTAGGGGTGAGCTGTCACGGGCCAAGAGTGTGTCGAGGGTCTGGGAGACACTGAAAACGACAGGGCTGTGAGTTTTGCCTTTTGCGTGTGAATGTTGAGTTGAAACAGAACCCAAACGCGGACGTAAACGCAGTCGTTTCGGACTCCAGAGTCCAAATGACAATTACAGCCCCCATACCATAGAAAATAATTGTAATAATTGTAGTAATTTGCAATTAATACTCCTAAGACTTTACCAGAAGAAAATAAAATTAGGGAAAGGTAGATTTGGTAGGCTCATTTAGCAGCGGCGCCGCCTGTCGCAACATCTCTGCTACGCTGCTTAGCGTGACCTGAGCAAGCAGCCACCCACCTTCGTACCCTCTTCAACCCTGTTCATTGTCTACTTAACGTTTGTTCAAGGGTACAATATTATGTATGCTTTTTTTTTTTTTTCTCTTTTGGTAATTTTTACATTTTGTGAACGAGTGATTCTTAATTTGAGTTATATTATTTATATTCCATCGGTATATTTATAAAAAAAATAGTAATTTTGATTGACTAATTTTATAAAAAGTTTTAAGAGTGAATGATCTTTTTTATTTTAATGTTATTTTTTATTTGACATTAATTTGATCCTAATAAAAATTTTAATATCAATTTAATTTTGATATTGATTTATACATTTTGTTATATTCTTATTTTAACGAAATGACTAAATTGAATTAATATTAGGAGTGAATTAATGTCAAAATTAAAAAAATATTAGGAATAAATTGATATAAGAAATTTTGTTAAATCAAATTGATGTTAATATTAAAAAAAATTTAGACTAAATTAAGTTCAAAAGTAGAATCAAATAGAAAGTGTTATAACTAAAGACGATATTTAATTATGTTTTATATTGTCATCTAATTATATACTTTTATATGTAAGAGTTTCAAGATAATGAGTGATCACTAACGTGGCAATATGTGGTTACATGTTGGTGTATTTTATACTAACAGTGCACATAATTAAATTTAGTTGTATATGTCTTCTAAAATATTTTATTAAAATAAAAATGTTATTTAATATATTTATATAAAAAATATAACTCAGTTTTTTTATGAGTGAAATATAACTTAATTATATAATTTAATTTATTTAAAATATTTAATTAAAATTAGTTAAAATATAGTTGCTCTCTTTATTAATTAATTTCAAGAATAAATGATAAATTAAAAAATTAAAAGCAAATTAAGTCACTAGAAGTGAATTAAAAGTAAGTAAGTAGTGGGGAGTTTGAGTAATATATGTAAAATTACCAAGCTGACCTATTAGCTTGTCCTAATTTGAAGTTTATTGGATTAGATTTAGGTTCTAAAATTTAACTCGATATAGTTTTTGAACCATGTTAAAATCACATTTCAGATTAACTCGATCCAACTTGAAGTTAAATAATTACTTAAAAATTATATTTTTTTAAAAAATTTAGTTCCAATACATTATCAGTGTAAAATAATTTTATACAGAGATTCAAATATATATTGACAAGTCAAGAAAAGTGTTTGACTCACCATCTACTGCCTTCAAAGTCTTATAAATAGAAGATTTTGATTGGTTGATGATGAAAACATATTTTTAAAATAATCAATAATAAATTATAAGATACTATGCTTCAATCAACACATTTCACCTAATAAATTAATATTTATTTTTATTTTGATATAATTTTTTTAAAGCATGTACCATAGAATATTTCTTATTTTTTTTTCTTACGTATAATTTTGTATTGTTAATTATTTATAACATACAAATATTTACATGTTATCTAAAAATCGATTTGCCCCAATTCAATATCATTATCAAATCAGGTTCGTGATCAAATAAATGATTTAGTCTAAATAAGAAAAGCACAAGCCGAATTTGAGTTGAATTCAACCCAGCTCAACTCATACTTTATACACTCCAATCAAAGACAATACAATGAGGATTAAGGCATGAGTACATCTCAATCAAAAGGACCAACAGAAGAATATATATGTCTACAAAGAAATAAAAAAATATAAGATTAGAGCTAGAACTGAGTTAAACTAGCTAGTGAGCTATTTTTAGCTTAGTTCATTAATAATTCAATAAGCTAAGTTTGAGCTAATGATTTTACTAAATGATTCACACCTGAGTTTTGCTAAGCTCGATTCACTAGCTCATGAGTTGACTCGATGAATGTTTGTGTGAATATATATAATGTATGTATTGTATGTTCATTTTATAGTGTCTTGGTTATTAATTAACAATTAATGTAATTTGATATTTTTTGTATCATGTGTATGTTATGTAAACTATGTTTAAAATAGGCTATGGATTTATAATAAAAATACTAACTTTTTAAGTTAAAAGGTTAATCCATATTTACATCAAATCAGCTCACTTGAGCTCAATAAACTTATAGTGAGCAAAGATTTAGCCTAAATTTTAGGCTTGATTAATAATGAGCCCAAGCCTAAGATGAGCTCAATATTAATAATGAGCATTGTCTAGCTCGGTTCACTTCCAATTCTATATAAGATTTTAAAAAAAAAACCAAAAGTATCATAAAAAATAATGTTTATAAATGAGAAATATTATGTGAACATATTTTGTGTTCGGCACCATCTATACCAACTCACACCTTGTATATTATTAAATGAGGTGTGGATCCACAATCAATCTAATATTGGATGAGGAATGGAGCTCGAAAGATGTTAATCACAAAATACGTTGACCTAACATGTCCTTTTATGTTTCCATTCTATCGTTTCTAGAGGTTAATAAGACAAATCTTCTATAAAACTCTTCTGATCATATTGCATGTTGTGTATATAAATTGAGTAGAGAAGTAGAATTATAAGTTGAAACGGTGACGCGTGCCACAGTAACCTAGTCTGTGACTAGTGAGATTATTCTCTTTGGGATGCCACAGGCATTATTTCATAATATAATTCATTCCGCCATTTGAGGGCTTGGTGCTGCACATCGATCACTATCCTGTTGTTGCATGCTTTGCTATATGCCAATATGTGGTTTGCAAGCGATTTGTGCTTTGTCATGGATGGTCCTTTAATTTGGTCTTATATATGTAGACACACCTAGCTAGCTAGCGCAGGGATAGAGAATTGTCCTTTATCAATGGATTCTTGCCCACTCGCTCGCTCCATTGTCCCCTTCTAGTTACTTATATTCTTCTTCTTTGTTTCTTTCCATATGTATTCCCTCATTCCTCTTTGCTCATTTCAATATCTGCTTATTATTTTTCACGCAACTTGTCTCTATATGTTGTGTTTCTACCAGCCTAGCTTCCCCACACCCTGCATCTATACATCATCTACAGTATTTTTTTGAAAAAAAAATTTGGTGGGCGTGATATTATGGATAACGCAACCACCATGCATTCAATCCCACAACTTCAGCGTTGGACTCTTTTGTTGTTTTCTCAATAATATTTTAGGATAATAGTGTTGCATATTTGAGAAAATTAATCAACTACAAAACAATATATAAACATGTTATATTAGCTCTCTTAATTTTTTTCATTGTTTAATTTTCAACTTTGTGTTCCACTTGTCTTCTGAAAAGTGTGTCTGTGTGTGTATCTTCTGCAGCTCTGCTTTGATTTGGTTTTTGACTCTTCTATGTGATGTATATGGTATATACGTGGTTTATCCCATTGTTGGCAAACTAATTAAAGACAAATGGGCTAGACTTAATTGATTTGCAACATCCAAACTATGATTTAGGCAAAAATTGGTAACAGTAGTTAACTTAAATGAACTAGTAACATGTTTGACATGTCTTTTGCAACTCCCACATTATGGTTTAGCAAAAGTTGGTAACAGTGGTTTGGGATTTGGGGACAAAGTTACTTTTTTTGCATCTTTTGCCCAAACATGATTTGAAGGTTCGTAAATGAAAATCAAACATATTATAAAAAAGTTTGGGTTTGTGAGCCGTTTCTTAAAATCAATTCAACGGATGTGATTGAAATGGAATTTGTGATGGTTTATATGGAAGTAGGTCCTCGCATGAGTTCATTAAGGGAGTGGGTGCGTGGGATGAAGTCCCATTATGGATGGCACTTGGTGGGTTGATGTTAGGATCTAAGGAATTATCCTCACATGTGACTTGATGGGATTTGGGTGTTGTTACCCCTGCCCAACAATTCTGGGCCAAAAAGGCAGCCAGGAGATGATGAAGAGGCCTTTCTCCTCCCCCAGGAGTAGGGATGTCGTACCAAGATGAAGTGGAAAAACGAAAGGACCTTCTAGGGAAGGGGGAGGGAGAGAGAAAGCCAATTTTTGTAACAAACTAGATTACATCAGTATCCTTTTGTCACATAAAACTCTAAATGAAAAGATGCCCCAACTGTAGCCCAAACCAAAAGTCCATTTTATCCCATACCTTCCACTACTAGAAAAAACGTTGTTACTGACGGATTTTGACCATTACCGACGGAAAATTTTATTTCTGACGGATTTTGACCACCGATAATAACATAGTCGGAAATCATTATCGACGGAAAAAAATCCATCGAAAATTTTTATCGACAAAATTACTGACGGATTTTCAAAGAAAAATCCGTTGGTAATGCGATCAAGCATTTCGTCAGTTTTAAAACTTACCGATGGATTTTTTAACATTACCGACGGAAAAATCCGTTGGTAACTAATTTATTTTTTAATTTTATTTTTAAATTTTATTATTGACGGATTTTTCGTCAGAAAGTTTAATTTTTAAATTTTATTAATTATTTTAATTTATATTAGCGATGGAAAAATCCGTCAGTAATCGTTTAGAAAGATGTTATTTTTTATTTTACCGACGGAAAAATCCGTCGGTAATTATTATACTTTTTTAAAATAATTACTCTATAATTTGTGTGTTATCTGATCATTTTTTTACAAATAATTACCTAAATATATTTAATAATGAAAAATGATAAAAAAAAATTTCTAATAAATAATAAAAGCTTAAGTTCAAAATATAAAATAGATAAATATGTCAGATAGTGTACAAACATAAATACAAAAAGTTCAACATATAATATCCACCAAACTAAAGGCACATTGAACCCCCCTAGATCAAATACAAACTTGATTCCTTTCAAGTAATCATGTTGGATCAACAGTCCCCATATCAAATAGAAACAATCGGACACATACAGTTTTCCTCCTCTAAGTCTCTTTTTTTCCTTTCTTGCAAGTATGGACAAATGATACTGCAAATATGGCTCATCAAGAGGAATCCCACATAAAATCATTCCTGCCATAGTGTAGTCATCTATCTCACCATGGTTGACAAAAGCTGTATATAAATGACAATATAAAAACATCATTTAGGTGGATTTGTACACATTTTAATTAGTACATCAATTAAATTGTGAAATAAATTCTCAAATAAATACAACAAAAGAAGTATTAGTAGCTAGAAATTTGTATGAACTACCTCGAAGTGCAGCACGCTTATTGGAAAAGACTTGGTCAGCTTCTTCCAAATTACTTTGAAGTACATCCATGAAGAATCCATTTGACACTCCTCCATAGCTTAGAAGTACAGTTAGATTTCTTGACAAATATGTTCTATTTGGGTGGTTGCGAAAACATGTAGAGCTAAGATTAGTGCATTTTTAAACAATACAAAAAATATTTTGCTACTCAGCGTCATGTTAGATTAAGGTTTTATCAGTTTCAAACTTTGGGCAATATACAATCATCCAATAATATGTCCTTTTAGTTTTCTTTATATAGAATAAAAATAACAAATCAGTTTATGTTCCTTTCAGTTCATTTAATACCAGAGTCATCCTACATGGGGAAACATAAATATAAACAAAGCAACTGTATAGGCCCATTGGTCTTAGTGCACATAAGAAGCCAAGTGGCATTCTAGCAGCAAAAGTGAACAATCTTATCCTTGTCAAAATGAAAAAAGTGAAGCACTTGGTAGCACCCAAGAGTTGCAGTAGTACTAGTAGCACCCACAAGTTATAATCAACAAATCAAAACTTAACCAAGGTCATATTCAAAGGGAAAGAAAAGTACGCAAAGAAATTATGCTGCATTTCCATAATTAATAAGACTACAATACAAGCACCCAAGAGTATGGGCATAAGGGAGGAGATTATATATATTTGTATATAAAAGCATATTGAGATAAAAATATTTAAGTTTTGTACCACCACACACACACACACACACACACATATCTATATATAATGCATGTGGTTTCAACATCTCGGGATGGATCAATATGCAAATGAACATCCTAAAAAATGCTAAGAGTTGTCGTTGCCATCAATGAGTCAGGTGGAACAGCTAACATAAGTAACATGTCAGGACAAATAACATAAGTAACATGTGAGGGATTAACAACCAGATTTCAGTTCAAAGACCAGCTAATTTAATAACTACCATCCCTATCATTCTACTAAAGACCAGCTATTTTGATCACCACAAGCCAGAGAATCTGAGGCGCCATATAACAATTTCATTTCCATTTCTCCACAAGACAGAAGTGAAACAAGTTGAAATCTCAGAAACTGAAACTGAAATTGATAGGGACTCTATTTGTTGGCAAAACTTCAAATAGGCATAACTTTTAATCTGGGTATTAGAATGACTATTAATGCATATCAACGGAAAGCCCCAAACATATCAACGGCGTAGCCGGTTGGCGATGCTTCTGGGCTCAAAAAAAGCCGTTTAAAGGTGTTTTGACTGCTTTTAAGAAAATTTCATGACTTTTAGCCTCAACTATTGCAATTTGCAATCAAAAAATCAAACCAAACCCTCTCAACATGTCCATGCAATCCAAATTAACAAGAAAAAAATCACATTAAACAAAAATAATAACAAGTAAAAGAATCCAGTTCAGTAATGTAAGAAAAATAAAAAGCAGAGAACTCGTGGAGGAAAGGGGAGCTCACATTCTCTGGCATGGCTGGTTGGTGAGACGCACGGGGTTGGCAGGCGGTGGGTTACTAGCGGTGGCGCAGGGGCTGTTCACGCATGGAGGCTGGTGGTCGCGCAGGGGTTGTTCGCATGCGGCTGGTCTCTGTTCACGGACAGTGGAGGCCGGCGCACGTGGGGGAAGGAGAACATCGATGTGAGAGTGTGGGGGAAGACCGGCGTCGGAGTGCGGGCGGAGATCGGTGGAGAAGTGCAGGGCGGAGAGCAGCGTCGGCGTCACGAGTATCTTGTGAGACATCGATGTCGTCGGCGTCTGGTGAGGCGGTGAAGCGGCGTGATGGCGTCGGCTTGATGGCGTGGGCGGTCGGCAGAGTGGGCGGTCAGTTGGTTCGGCGGATCAGAGAGAAAGTGAGTAGATGAGAGAGAAAGGAGTTATCTTCAATGAGGTATAGCTTGGGTGTATAAAAGATTTACCGATGGATTTTCGAATTGCCGACGGATTCAAATCCATCGGTAATTCTGAAAAAGTGTGCCAGAACAGAAATTTCGTCAGTCATTACCGACGGTAATAGTTATTTTTAAATTTCGGAAAAATTCCTAAATTTTACCGACGGATTTTGAATCCGTCGATAATTGTTATTTTAAAATTTAAAAATATTTCATAATGTTGTCGACGGAAAAATCCGTCGGTAATGGTCATTTTTATTTAAAAAATAATTCGTTAATGTTACCGACGGATTTTCCATCGGTATTTTGGGCACAAGATCACCTAAAGTTGGCGCGAACATTGTCGACGGATTTATCAATGGAAAAATCAGTTGGTAATTACTGAAATCGACAAAATTCTAAAATTTATATTTTCCGTCGATAATTCCGTCGGTATTACTGATGAAAAAAATCCGTCGGTAAAATCCGCCGGTAGCTCGCTTATATCTTGTAGTGTTCATCAAAAGCCTAACTTTGTCCTCTTGTGTAAGTAAATGTCACCTTTATGTCCCTTCAAAAAACAACGCCTTAAGACATATAATGCCACATACACATGTTACAACCCATCACCAGTAAAAAGGTGAGAGCTAACCCTAGTATTTAGAAAAGGAAAAAGAGCGACTAACCAGGGGAACCTAATAGGGCTGATGAAGCGTCCTTACAAAAGAAGGGATGAGAACCTCCACACTATAAATGTGTTAAATAGAGATTGATTTAGTAACCAAATTAATTGTCGAATTAAGTCGCTAGAAAAGAATGAATGGGTGAAAAAATCACTCACTAAATTGGTCACTAAATAGAACAATGATTGATTTAGCAACTGAATGTATTTCCTCCTAGAAGACCACAAATCGGTTGCTAATTTTTCATTAGTGACTGCTTTTGTGACTAATATTGTTTTTGGAATGAGCTCTTATGCTTAACAATCTTGTCACAAAATCGATTACTAATACAAAATTTAATGACCGATTTAGCGACTAAATGTATATATTTCCTTTGGAAGACCACATTTACTTTATAAATTGGTTATTAAATTGGTCACTAATTTTTCATTAGTAGCCGATTTTGTTATTGATATTGTTTTTAAAAATTTGTAGCCAATTTTGTGACTGATATTGTTTATGAGAGATGGTCTTTTGTCAAGCAATTTTGGTCGCAAAATTGATCACTAATACAAAATTTAGTTATCGATTTAGAGACCGAATGTATTTCCTTTGAAAGGCCACATTTACTTGATAAATTGGTCACTAATTGTGATTGATATTGTTTTTGAGAGGTGGTCTTATGTCTAACAATTTTGATCACAAAATCGGTCATTATTACAAAATTTAGTGACCGATTTAGCGACCAAATGTATTTCCTTTGGAAGCCACATTGACTTGACAAAATTTAGTGACTTGATAATTCCATTATCCATCATGATCTCCATGAGGTTGACATCATCAATTCATTGACTAAGCCAGACAAAGGAGTCACTATTTCTTCACTCTTCGCTTCTACACCATTTTCCTCATAAGCTTACTAACCCAGTCATAAGATCACACTTAGCATTTGTTAATCCATTTGTGAAATTTGGTCTAAAATAGTTTGGTTCATATCTATGTCGAAAATATAGATGTAGGTGTTAATATTTTTAAGGTTTAATTATTCCACAGGTCCCTGTAATTTCACTCAATTTTCAATCAAATCTTTATAATTTAAAAGTTTCTAATTAGATCCCTACATTATATAAATTTTTCAATTAAGTCCCTGTTGTTAATCAGTGTTACAAAAATTTATTCAACAATGCTATAGTGCATTTAATGAAGTCAGATATACCATAAAACTTATTATCTACACTATTCAATATATCTAGAATTCTATAGCACTCTACACCATCTAATCTGAAAGATGAGATTTCATGGTGTATTGATGTACCAATTCCTGGCAAAACATAGTAGGAAGTCCTGTTTTCTTTTCTCTCACTCCCTCTCTCTTCACTACCACCATCTCCATTAATACCTCACCCCCTCTTTCTTCTCTGAGTATGTTGACAATCACAACTAGAAAACCCTTCTCCCTTCCCTTCTTCTCTACCCCCAACCAAGACCTAACCCTCAACTTCCACTTCCTTGGCTATTTCTCCTCATTCTACAAGTGGATCAAAGTGACATATTTTGCTACAAATAAAATAAGTATCTTTCCATGTATCCACAAAGAGAAAATAAATAAATAAAATTATATTTGAAATTGGGAGTTAGCATGATGTTTCTAAAATTAAGGTTTTAAAGTTTTAGAAATATAATTTTTGGAAACATGATGAGTGCTTTGAATGCATATTCTTGACATTATTTACTGTAGCATGTATCTTTTTAGCATTGTCTTCATAAGCCATCATTTATTTTATTTTATTTTTATACAAGCCATCATTTAATTTTTTGCCTTTAATCTTGATGTGCACAATTATTTCTTGTGAAGCCATAGATTTTTTCTTTCATATAAAATTTAGCTTATCGTCGCTCCAAGATTCCGGCAATTTATTAACAAGGCTTTGAGAGAGACAAACCTTTCAGATATAATATCTCCTTCCTTAGCAAGAGTATTTATAAGATTAGTAAACTCATTAATTTTTTATGTAACACTTTTTAAAACTATTTGAAAGAAATTTCTTATTGTTTTCTTTCTCATGATTGTACTTTTGAACTAAAAAATCCCAAATATCTTTTATATGAACATAACAACATTAAATGTCATATAAACTATATGATAAAGAAGCTTGGAGTATAATATAGAGTACAATCGAGATAATAATCTAGGGTTTAAACTCAATTTCTTCCCATCTCATACCCTTTTGAACATATCACAATCCACCGTATAGGTTATGAAAACAAATACTCATACCCAACTTACAAGGAAACATTGATGGGAACTCGAGCAGCGTTTTCATGAATATTTTTAAATTCAATTTGAATGATAATAACTTAATATCCTAAAAAGCCTAAAAAGATTACCACCTAACAAACTAAAAGGCATGTTCAAAGAACTTTTTCATAAGGTAAACATGTAGTTTAACACAATATTTAAAATATAACAATATTATATATATAGTTTAAATCTAAAGAACTTGGAGATGGGATTGTTAGATAGGATTGAAAATTGAATAAAATATTGGAGGGATACTTATATAATTTTAACATATGTATAAATAATAATTATGGTTAAATATATATTTGGTTTTTACAAAATAAGTGAATTTCTATATCTCATTATAACCAATATAACTTCTGAAATACTAAAAAAAAAAAATACTCACCCTTACTTACATTAGATCACTTTTTTAACTCTACCTTACTTGTCCTATTGCAAAGGCGGGTTTAAACCCCCAACACGAGTAAGATCGAGTATCCACGAATCAGATACTCATTGTAATTCTAATATAGTATATCTACATAAGTTATGATTCCTTTTGTTATAGCTTTTCGAATTAAAGATTTCGGAGAAACCAAAAGAAAACCAATTTGGTTGTGTAGGTATAAGAGAAACAGGAGGTTAAAGAAGAAAACTAAGATGAAAATGAAGAGATGATGAGAGAGATAGAGAGACAAAGATTGTATGAATGATGATCACAATACTTGATTACTAAAACTGATGCAATACAATTGTATTTATGCTTGACATGAGTTGATAACTTACTCAAAACCAATCTCTAACAACTTTACCAAGCTTAACTAGACTTATCCTACTCCACCTACATCCACACTCAAACTCATGAATTATGGATAAACAATCCTGAGTTTGTCTAAAAAATTTTGTTGAATAAGGTGGATAAAATTGGCTTAGTGAAAATACCAGCTATTTGATCCTCAGCTTGAATATGGCTTATGTGAACTCGACTTTTAGTAACATGATCACGAACAAAATGTAATCCAATTCAAAATGCTTTGACTTAGAGTGAATAATTGGATTGGCAGCCATCAACACTACACTTAAGTTGTCACAATAAACCTCATGAGTGACAATTACAGGAACCTAAAGCTCTTGAAGGAGATTTATAATCCAAAATAAAATAGCAACTAGATATGCTAGCCCTCTATATTCAGCCTCAGTGCTGCTCCTGAACACAACGTGTTGCTTCTTTGAGAACCATGAAATCATATTAGGACCATGACACACATAATAACCATTTGTCGACTTCCTGTCATCTGGATCCGACCTGAGTTAAACTTAGTATGTCCAGTGATAGTGAGATTGTCAACCTTCTTGATATGCAAGCCATGAGTTGTCGTACCACTTAGATACTGTAAAATCCTTTTAACCAACTTCCAATGTTACTCATGAAGGTTTTGCATGAATTGACAAGCTCAATTAACACACTAGGCCAATTCAAGTCTTGAAATTATCAAATTTGTAAACTCCTTACAATTGTCTTGTACAAGGCTGGATTAGAGAAAGCTAGACCATCATGAGTTGAGAGCTTTAAAAAAGACGGAACAAGAGTTCCATAAGGCTTGCACTCATCGAGGGGTGTACAAGGAAACAATCGGATTGCATTGGAACAAATCCCAAACCCACCATTTTTTTAGAACGGGTCATTTTTTAAAACCCAAACCTAACTCGATAATGACTCGAGAAATGACCAAGTCAAACCAGGTCAATCATACTTTTAAACAACCTATGAAGATTTTGATATTATAGGTAGTAAAGTTATAAAATTTTACAAGTTAGATATAAAATTCAATAGATATTTTGAGATACATATTCAAAACAAACCATCTGATTATAAAAATAATATTAGGTTATCGAAAATGTATTAATTTAAGCACAAACTCTTATAATTTATCACTAACTTTTATAAAAAAAAAAATATATAACTATAAAAGAACTTTTGACTTTGGATCGGGTGAGGCCAATTTGAAGCATGACTTGAACTCAACCCGAAAAAAGTGTACTAGGTCAAATTCAAGGACCTAAATCCAACTCAATAAGCTTCAAGTTGTGTTAGGTTAGTGGGCTAGGTCGGGTCTAGCTTGCATACCTCCATGCCCATCCATCTTGGCCTTCTTGACAGTTTTTGACCACCATCTACTGTATGGGAAACCTCAATTCTAAGGAAATAGTGTACATCACCATGTCCTTTTGAGCAAAAGTTGAATTGAGATGTTTTATAAGGTTTGAAACTTAAAAGGAGGAGCTGCCAATGATGATAATATCATCGACATAAACTTCAACACATATAGTGGATATAGGAGTGGCTCTAATAAAAAGAGAGTTGTCGGACTTTGCAGATTGAAATCCAATAAAAGGCATTAGACAATTTGTGAAACCAGGCCCTCAGAGCTTGCTTTAGTCCATAGAGGGCCTTGGCTAGATATTGCTTCTCATCAAGGCACTAGATATTCCTCATCCATGGCTTGCTTCCAGTGAGGAATGACTAAAGCTTACTTTGCAATGGCAGGCTTTAAGCTAGTTGCAAACACCTTTGGCTTAGAAATGCCATTATTGGCTCTGGTCATATTATGTGGATTAGCAAGATTAGGAATTAAAGCAGCAAGCTAAGACAAAGCTTTAGATGAAGATAATTCTACAGAAGTCTGATAGTGGTTATAGTAGGAACAGGGAGGTCAACTTGAATCTCAGAACTTAGAATCAGATTTGGCTTAGTTGCAAGAAGTGAAGGGTGAAGGTTGAGGAAAAGATAAAGGTTTGGGTTTCTAGCATTGGGTCAAAAACAAAGGGGGCTGTGAGTAATTTTCTTCGTCCAACTTCAGTGAAATGGAATTGGAGAATGTCTACAACGGAATTTGCAGTGAACCTTGCGAGGTTTGTGGAGAATCTTGTGACACCATGGTATCGAACATGCTCTGCTACCATGCAGGTATCAAAGAAATATGTTAAAGAAGAAAACTGAGATGAAATGGAAGAGATTGAGCGCAGTACCATGCTTGAGCGCAGTTCCATGCTTTTCCTTATTCCTTAATTGTTTTCACCTACACAAGGCAATGCCAAAATGCTAAATGTCCTGAAATAAGCTAAAAATAATTATAAAATCCTTCGAAAACGATGTATTGCAATTTAATTATGTCCAATACGAACGCTAAGTTTAAGACTAAACTAAAAACCGAGTAAATATCTCTCTCATGGGAGAGTTATCAAAGATAGAGTTGGTAAACCACAAATCGGGTTAGTCATTGTTCTTAAGAATGTATCTTTGTTATACCAAGAGCAAAGCTCAATGAAATGGGCAACCTATATAGGATTAAAATGTGGATCTCCTGAAAAACACACTTGTTTCATGTGATGATTTGGTACACCAAGTAGCAAAATCCAACCGGTGGGACCAACCGGTTCGATCCAATTCTCAAAACCATGTTGACACATCACTGTTTAAAAATCAAGCATATGATAATTTGATGACAATACACCGTCGATTCACCAAATTATTAAATCGTAATAGAAGTAACGGTATGTTTTCTTTTACACTGGCGGAGGATGAAATTTAATCATGCGTGGCTGCATTTGTTATGAACAACTCCGCTGATTGGATTAGTTGATAGCTACGTATATCTTCTCTACTATTATAGTCCCAAATAAATACAACATAAAATAGCTTTATACAGATATAGATAATGCTTTTAAGTTATTCTCAAGAAAACATGCATCCTGTATTTTCCGGATTCCATTACAAAATTAAACAAGTTGAAGTCTAGCTTTTTTCACGTTGATTGGTTGGTGTACACTAGTGTAAGTCCAAAAGCTCTACCTAAACGTTGACTCTATCTTGCAGAAGTGATAAATGCGAATTTTTCCACTAAAAAATTATAGGTTGGGATGTACCAAAAAACATAAAAACTATAGGTTGGAAACAAAAGAAGCCATTATAAATTGAAAAGACGAATTCCAATGGAATTATTATCCAAGTCGCCTATCGAATTAGAGCTTTGCCTAATAATGAAAGTTGAGATACATAGATTTTAATCATTCATTTACTGTGTTTGACATGGGGCAGAAGAGACGAGAAATTTTTATGGACGAGTTCTACTCATAAAATCAATTATGAAATTCAAAGAATCTTGTTTTCTTTTTTTTCTTATCCCATACAAAACACACCTTTATAAGGGATAGTTCTAGCCGTAAATAAATTTGAAATAAACACGTAAGCCTTTGCAATATTGGAAATTCTGAATTAGTCTCACATTAAAAAAATCTCACCTATAAGAATTTTTTTTTGTAAGATATTTTTTACCATTTAATATAGTATAAATTGTCAAAGGTTAAAATATTTATTATATGCTACACGGTCATTAAAATATAACATAACTTTATATTTAAATTTTAATCAAGTAATCTTTCTCCTCTATGCGCTCAATTTATCTAATATCGAATGCTTGCAATATGCCCAAAAGAGTTCATTCCTACAAGCTCGCTAGTGAAACCTTTTAGATGATAACAGGTATACAGTTTTTTCTTAAAAGATATGGAATATATTTGTGTATGTAACAAAATTAAAATTTAAGCATGGACAAAAGAGATACATTCTAATTTTAAGTATAATGAAATAATAACAAAATGAAATTTTAAATAATGTCTATATATATAAATACAATATAATTAACATTATGAAAGCATATAAAGAAAAACTATGAGTCATAAGAGCAAATTTACTTGTTCAACCTTCTACTCATATATCATTAGAACTTGGGTTTAATTGTTAGATTTTTTTTTCTATAGATAATAAATGATCTATAAGTATTTTTATAAGTGTTTGAAGAATCCAAAAGTATCCTATGACAAGATCTGAGTAGGAGGAGTTTTCCTCCTTAAACTTTAGATTAAAAGAAAAAAAAATAGTGAATTCATCAAGGAATGAAGAAATATCGTTTTGAATTCTCTTTAGCAGTCTCCATTTTTTTTTGTTTTGCATCTCACATCCTATAAGACAGAATATAAACTGCAGAAAGCAAAGGGAATCTTTAGAAGCTCTTCTGTGTCTCCGCTTTTCTTCCAACCTTTTTCTGCTTTTTCTGCGTTGCTCTTGGGTCCTTTCCCTCTCATAGGAATTGCCTCTCAATTCTCATCATCTCTGAGTTATACACACCAAAAAAGAGAGAGAGATAGTAATGACGGGTCAAGCAGTTTCAAATTTATTCTTTTTTGAATAGGAATTTAAGTTTAAATTTTATGTATAGAAAAGAGTTTAATTTTTATAATTAATTATATAAATCTTTTTTATAACACTATCAAATAATATATTATCATATTAATAAAAATAATTAGAGAAATATTTAGGTGCATATAGAGTAAGAGGAAATATTTACTCTAATTTATTTATTAATTGACATATAAGTTTGATAGACTATTATTGTCTCCTATTTTCCCTACATTTTTAATGCAATAATTGATTTATCAATTAATAAATGGAGCATAATACATGATCTGAATTGCTCTAAGAAAACCTAGAAATTTCTCAAATAATTAAGTTTTATACACGTTATTTGAAAGATTATACAAATGAAAAATTTAATTAGATGTTACATTGTCAATACATTAAAATTAATTGACTTAATTCGGCTTTAATTAGTTGAATTCTTATCAATTTTTGGATAATGATAATATAAATAGAAGATACTAGGACTATGTAGGAAGAAAAGGAAAAAATTAGGGAAAGCTACCATTTTGATCTTCAAAAGATTATATCACTAATAAAATAGTCCATAAAAGGAACTATATTTGATGGAAACCGTCCAAAAATCCATCATATTTGAGAAATTGACCAAGATGTCAACTAACTTTCATTGTTGTTAAAGGAAGTGATCATGTGTAAAGTTTTATGCTAAGTTGACACTTTAAAAGCATTACTTTTGTCCCAATAGATCAAATCTTTGTCAAAGTAGCCTTTTTTTTGTATGCCAAATTGCTAATGAAGGTCACTAAATATTTAGGTAAATTTGTCAAATAAGATTGATTTTTTTTAGGATTATGGGTGAATATAGTTTCTTTCAATAGTTATTTTGTCAATGATATGGTATTTCAAAATTAAAGTGATGTTCTTTAAAATAAAAATTAAATATTTAAAAACTTTATTATAAGAATTCTTACATAAAGCTTACGATCAAATTATAGCAGCAGAATTAAAAACATACCGATACTTTAAGCGGCAAGACAGAAAATTCCTATTTTTAATTTATTTAAGTTTTTCCTTTGAAACCATGGGATAATGTTACACTTATATATTTAATGATTGTGATTTAGTTTTTAATTTGACAAGTTTAAAAAGCTTAAGTTAATAGAACATATATCTCATTTTTAACTATAAATAATTAAAAAATATTAGTGCAATAGACTTTTTATTTAGTTTCTGTCCACAATTCAGAACAAGTAGAATACCAAAAATAATAATGATAAAAACAGAAAACAAGAAAGAGAATAAAACAATTTCAAGAGGTTTTTTCTGTCTTTGCAGTCTCCAGAAAAAGACTTATAAAAGGCTTCACAAAAGGCCTCACCTTTTAATTCCTTGTCTGCCATTAAAATGCCATAAACTAAAAAGGCTCTTAACACTCAACTTCCCTCTCATTCCCACCCCCTTGCTTCCCTCGCTGTTCATCATTCACCCTCCGGCCACACCCTTTTACTCCTTTTGTTCCTGAAAACAATGATGATAGTTCTTCAATTGCCTCTCGTAACTTTTCCATCCCAAGCTCCTCCCTTTTCACCAAAGTTTGCATCTTTCAACTCCTAGAAACTGTGTCCTCTCTCCCCATTGTTCTCCCTAGGAACAACAAAGAAACAACAAAACCAAAAGAGGAAAAAAAAAAAAAAAGAAACAAAAGCTCAAAAAAAGAAACAGAAACTCAAGAAAAAAAGGAAAAATGATAAGTCTTTTGGACTTGTATCATGTTCTCACTGCAGTTGTTCCTCTCTATGTGGCCATGATCCTAGCATACGGCTCAGTGAAATGGTGGAAAATCTTCAGCCCTGACCAGTGTTCTGGCATCAACCGCTTCGTTGCTCTCTTTGCAGTTCCACTCCTCTCATTCCACTTCATCTCCACAAACAACCCTTATGCAATGAACTACAAGTTCATAGCAGCAGACTCACTCCAAAAAGCCATAGTCTTGGTTGTGCTTGCAATATGGTCAAGGACAAGCTCAAGGGGTTCATTGGAATGGTCCATAACACTCTTCTCCCTCTCAACACTCCCAAACACACTTGTCATGGGGATCCCATTGCTCAAAGGCATGTATGGTGACTCATCAGGGAGCCTCATGGTCCAAATAGTGGTCCTTCAGTGCATCATATGGTACACACTAATGCTCTTCTTGTTTGAGTATAGGGGTGCAAGGCTCCTCATAGTGGAGCAGTTCCCTGACACTGCAGGGTCCATCATATCCTTCAAGGTTGACTCTGACATCATTTCCCTTGATGGGAAGGAACCACTTCAGACTGAGGCTGAGGTTGGGGAAGATGGCAAGTTACATGTCACTGTTAGGAAGTCAACTAGCTCAAGGTCTGAGATCTTCTCAAGGCGTTCACATGGTGGGGTCTCAATGACTCCACGCCCTTCAAACTTGACCAATGCTGAGATATACTCTCTTCAGTCTTCTAGGAACCCTACACCTAGAGGGTCTAGTTTCAACCACACTGATTTTTACTCCATGATGAATGGGAGGAACGTGAGTCCAAGGCAATCAAATTTTGGGAACTTGGGGTTTGATGAGGAGAGTGGAAGGGGAAATGGTGGTGTGTATAACTCTCATGGTGGTGCTGGTGGTGGGGGTGGAGGGTATCCTGGTCCTCCAAGCGCAGGGATATTCTCTCCTGTGACTGGTCCCGGGGCCAAGAAGAAGGCCAATGGTGGTGGTGCTGATGGTGGTGGTGGAAAGGATCTTCACATGTTTGTTTGGAGTTCAAGTGCTTCACCTGTCTCAGAAGGTGGAATCCATGTCTTCAGAGGTGGAGATTATGCCAATGATCATCTTGGTGGGGTAGCTCACCAGAAAGGTTCTGATGCTCTCGATGTCCCCCTCCCCATTTGACTTTTTTGGATGTGTGTGTGGTCTTTGGTTGTTAGTTGGATTGTTGTTTTTATCCATTTTGTTCAAAATGTTAACTATCTTTATGCTACTAGTATTTGACATGTTTTTTCTATCATTTATTATTTGTTCTTGGAACTTTTCCTGTTTTTGTTGCCAAGCATGCATCTGTTTTTTTGTCTCTTCTGGCAAATGGTTGTTGGGGTGTTCAAAGTTGATGTGGGGTTTGGTTTTGGTAGTCTTTTGTTTGTGTTGTCTTTTCTCATTCACATCTGTTGTTTGTGGGCTCTGTTGTTGTTTGTTGACTCTGTTCCTCTCAATAGAATCCCATTTTGGTCCCTTGAATAATGTAATTAGTAGTTCCTTTTGGGCTATGCCATTTTCTTGTGTTCTCATTGGTGTGCATTGCTTCAAAATTTTGTTGTTCAGATTATGATGAGTATGGTCACGATGAGTTCAGCTTCGGTAACAGAACCGTTGCTAATGGGGACAAGGAAGGGCCAGTGCTTTCCAAGCTTGGTTCAAGCTCCACTGCTGAGCTTCATCCGAAAACTGGAGCTCAAGGTGAGTCTAAACCAACCTCCATGCCACCTGCCAGTGTTATGACAAGACTCATCTTGATAATGGTGTGGAGGAAGCTGATTAGGAATCCCAACACTTACTCAAGCCTTATTGGCCTCACATGGTCTTTGATCTCATTCAAGTAGGCAAACTTCACCTTTTTTCCTCTCTTAGCTTTTTTAATTATAGTGTATAAGTGTTTTTGGATTAGTTTATTTTGAATTCAAAACAACTTATAATCAAAAGTTACCTAACAACTTTTTTTGTTAAAGAAAGGAAAGCAATTATTTATAATTTTGTATCCTTAAAAAGTAATCTTTCCTAAACATGACTTTTAGTACTTCTAGTTGTATAACATTTTTTGAAACTTTTCATGTGTTTGTACTCTGTAGGTGGAATGTTGAAATGCCTGCAATTGTTGCCGGCTCAATAGCAATTCTATCTAATGCAGGCCTTGGCATGGCAATGTTTAGCCTTGGTATGTTTATTTACAATGAAACCTTGATCTGATTTAGTTATCCTCTATAGTTACAACATTATGTCTTGTTGAGGACTTGTACACATACACATGCTTTTTATCACCAGTGCCTAACCAATTGGATGCTTGATTTTTCTTGGTGGGACTTGCAGGGTTATTCATGGCATTGCAGCCAAGGATTATAGCTTGTGGAAACTCGGTTGCTTCCTTTGCTATGGCAGTTCGATTCCTTACTGGCCCTGCAGTCATGGCTGTTGCTTCAATCGTGGTGGGACTAAGGGGAGTTCTGTTGCACATTGCTATTGTTCAGGTAAAAATATATGTTTGTGACTAATGTTTTTTAGTTTGTGAACATAATCTTATCAATTGATTGTTAAATGTATGTGTGATTTTCAGGCTGCCCTGCCTCAAGGGATTGTACCCTTTGTGTTTGCTAAGGAATACAATGTTCATCCTGACATACTTAGCACCGGGTTTGAACTCAAATTCCTCTATTTCAATTACTTTCGTAAAAGTGTGAAGAATCTTCACTTTGCTTTTTGTGGTATTATTTAATATTGAAAGCTTTCTTTTTGGTTTTTTATTTTGTTGCAGGGTTATATTTGGGATGCTAATTGCTCTTCCTATTACTCTAGTTTACTACATTTTGTTGGGGCTTTGAAGAAGCTGGAGAGATCAAAGGAACCGAGTTGTTGAAAAAAGGACTAATTGAAGAGGGGTTGCATTACACCCTTTTGTCATATCATAAGTTAATTTTTTTGCCATCCTCTAACAATGTAGAATTTTGGAAGTTATTATTAGCAAGAGATAGGGGGAGTGAAGCTGCTTTCTCCAACAACCAAAACACAAATGGCGAGAGCTTGAAGACGAAATATATTTGTAGAGAGGGCTATAGCTACTACTACTACTAGGAAAGCTTTGTGCTGTGGCATCCTTTTGCCTTTTTTACTGTGAACCCCCGCTCGTTTAATATTTTACTTGGTTTAATGGAGAAAAAATGAGAAAGTGAAGCTTGTTTGTAGTTCTCCACGACACTTTTTTCTCGCTTTCTTTTCACTAGTACTACTACTGTCTACTAATGCTTTTTCTAGGCCAAAAGGAAGTGTGCAGCCAATTGGGAATCTCAATCTCTATATCCAATATGCAAGTAAAGATATATTATGAGAGCAAACAAGTTGTTTTTTCTAGAGATAAAGAAAAAGCGGGAAACCAAGCAGAGAACTTTTGCTGGGTTGTCTGCTTAGTGTTTCAAGCATTTTTACAGCTTTTGAAAGCCACAAGCTGTCCACCACATGTAATGCAATCGCTTTAATATTAATTACTTTTGAGTATCGTTGGGACTTGAAGCCAGCTCAGGGCTATGGCTGAGGTTGCCATTATGGTGGTGCTGCTGATAGCAGCTACTGCATCATAGCTCTCCCTTGGTTTATTGTGTATTTATGAGGTTGTCACAAACATACACTACTACTCTACTATAGCTCTGTGGGGGAGGATTTTGGTTTAAGCCTAAAACACAAATCACATGCTCCCCAGTGCTTACCGCACTGCGATGAGTCTTTACTTGGAAATGGATGCTTTGCTCAGCTTCCTGAACCATGTTGTAATGCTGTATTGGCTTTAGCAGGGGAGAGTTATATTATTTGTACTAATAATATATGAGATATTGTGTCAATTTACGTCTCATTCATCATGAAATAAGGTATAAATTTTATTTGAATGAGATTCATATCACGCCAAATTATATATGAAATATGAGTTAATATCATATCTCATATATAACATTTTTCTTATATATAGTAGCAGTTATTGCAATAGGGTTTAAGTGCCTGCCTTTTTTGGAGACGCTGTGAAGTGAACATTCATGGGTGCAGGGTGCGGTTAATGTGTCCAAAGCTATGTAACACGTGTTGTTGCAATTTGGATAACCACAGGCTATTTCTAACGCGTGTAGAATAGTAAGTTTTTTAAATATTTTAGTACACTCGCTATTTTAGAAACTTCAAGAACATATCGTTTTTATACAAAATTTACTATTGTTGATTCTTTAACGAATGTCCTTAGACCCAAAAACTTGTACTGGAACTTAATGCAGTTGCAATTAATGCGTTCAAAGCTATGTAATAACCTCAACAACAAAAAAAATGTGGCCAGCAAGAAAAGCGACGTGATGACCTCAATTATGGTGAATTTCAACTTAAGTAATTTTCCTTTGGTTAGGAAATCAGAAAAGGAAAATTTGGTATTTGGATGATAGATTTCTTGTTTTTATTTTGGTACTCACCGGGAATAGATATCATTTATGTAATTAATGATTATGATTTAATAGATTTTTAAAAAAATTAAATTAGTGAAATATATAATTTATTTTTAATCACAAACCGTTAAAAGATATAATATCACTGGATTATATAAGAGTACTAGAAAACCCATCCTTTTGGGAACGAGGTTATACTTTTCAACTTCTAATTGCATTGAGAATGTTGTTATGTTCGTAAGCTGCTTGTTCGAGTTATGCGCACCTCAAAGTTTGTCCTTCGGAATTATCAATTAAAAAGTTTTATCATAATGATTAACCAAAAAGGAGTAAAACTCTTTAATGTGAGAAATATGTACCGATATATTCATCCTTAAATAATTGTCTAATTATAAATACATATTAAAATTAAAAAAATAATTGAAAAATATTAAAATTAGAAAAATTTAAAAATAATTTATTAAATTATTCTTATTTTTTAATATTCCAACTTTCTCTACTCTATTCCATTATATCTTTTTCCTCATCTAACAATATTTAATAGGGGGCATTATTGAAAAATATAATTAATGCAACTTAAATTTTTTAAATAAATAACTTTTGTTTAAATAATTTTTTTTAAATAGATAATTATTTAAAAATATAGGAAGCATCATCAGATCATAATGATAAAATATTCCCGAAAAAATGAAAATGTTAGAAAGGAAATCGACATTCACCATGGTTTCTTCATGACCAGGAAAGTTCCGATGACCCCTTGCCTACAAGTAAGGACACGTATTTTGTTAGGGCTAGGACACTCGATAAAAGAATCGCAATACCAAAATTTTAAATTTTTAATGCATTCACTCTGTTAAAGCATTCAGTCTATTAAAAATTTAAAATGTTCCCTCTTAACCATTTTTAAGGCACTCATTAGAGTTTTTCTTTCCCCTGATTATTAAATGACCACAATGTTGAGCATTTAAGCAAGCCAGGTTACAATGGGATTTTATAATCTGAAACGTGTAGCAATTCTTATGGTAAAGTGTGTTATACGGACAATAAATTAAAATTAGTTTACCACTGCCATTGCCAATCTCACAAATCTTTTGTTTGCCCAGACTGCCTTGATTTAAGTTACCCTAATATTTTAGTGATAGCTTGATTTTTGGTTTAAATCAGCGTTCTAAAAGAAAACAAGTAGTAAGATTATTGGTGTAATTAAATTAAAAAAAGCTAAACTGAAATTTTTTTACTAATTTACAGTTCAACCGGTTAGGCTCATTTCACCCCGGTATTAAACCATTGGTTTAACCTGAACATGGTAAAAAATTATGCGACAAGTAAAAAAATATATAGATCCTAGTTAAATTTTGTAGTAATATAAATTAAGACCTAGATGCCGGAGGGCCAATTTCCCGTCATATTGCATATGGTCCAGCACTAATAATCTAATATTAATAATTTCGTGCAGTTTCAAAAATCCCTGTAAAGAGTTTTGTCTCTTGTTATTTAAGGTCACTTGATCATATTATTTTGATGATATTTTATTAAGTTTTAAACTATTTTTTAATGGTTAAATCCTTATAATTCAAAAAAGTTTTAGAATAATTTTTTCTATGATTGTGTTATAAATTTGAATAATCAATATTTTAATAATACCTGCAAAAAATTTAAAAAAAATGAAATGAGTGAATAGAAATAAATTAATCGTGATAATTTTAAAATTACTTTTATTTGGTAATTTCCATTTTTAGACCTTAACAACTATGCTTAGAGTACTTATTAATGAAAATTAATTTTACTATTTTTTCCATATCTTCTTAAATACCTCTTGTAATGATTCTCATATCGTCAATAAATAAATTATTGAACGGTTAAACTCTAATTTCGATGGACCCTCAAAATTTTCAATGTATATTTCAGGGAAAAAAATCAGTACTAGTTTTTTAAGGACTCGAACGTGATAAGCTAGAGATTTAAATAGTTATTTTTAAAATAAGAAAATTTAATATTCTAAAAATATTAAAAAAAACAATTAATAATTTTTTATTGAATAAGTGAAAATGATTAAAAAGATTGAAAAGAAAGCATGAAAATCATTCAATTGTTACTTTTATCTACACCTAACACTTTGAAATTGTATAAATAAACCGTCACTTGCATATATTTGATACTTACTATTGATTGTATAATAAAATTATATAATAAATAAATATAACATCTGTCATAATTATTAAATGAGATAAGTGGAGACTATTAAATAAAATAAGTGATCCTCACCTACCTAATTTATTTATTATATTTAATAATTATTATTATTTTATATTATATATATTTATTATGTAATTTTATTATTTTCTTTAATATTAATCATTGTGAATAGAGAGAGAAAGTAACGGGAAGATCAGGCCAATTTTTTTTATTGTTTTCTGCTGCTGCCTCACTTTGTTCTTCAGTAATAATACCCAGGCCTCACCAAAAGCCACTTTAATGATGTTGCATCATTTCAGTCGTGTTCTAAAAGGCCGCATTTTCTGTTAAAGCAGGGCTGAATTCATGAAACAACAATAATCAAAACATATTCATATGAGCGAGGGTAATGAGAGAACAGCAATGTGTTCAATTGTGTAACTCCACACAACATCTGGTCAATGATAGCTGAAAGTGATCAACTAAAAAGTGCTTTTGTGTGTGTATGACACCAATCTCAATCAAAGCAGACAAGTGTTGTCTGTCGTGCTGGTTATATTAAAAGGGGCTTATACTTTTTGCACTCTCTTTTGATTAGCTCAAGTGAGAAAAAGCACGATAACCTATCAAAAGTTGGTGAATATAATGATGATGAACCCAGTTTCGTGTCCCATGTATTTTTAATGAATGACAGACTATTCATTAAGAAATCAAGAATAAAAAAATTATCCATCGGGAGTATGAGTTTTTAAATTTTAAATGTATGAAATTTATTTAAAATTTTTGAAATTTATTTTTTTAGGTTTTTTTTAACTATTACTCTTCGGATATCAAAGCCCTTTAAAGAATATATTATTTGAACTCATTTCACTCTAAATTAATATATTAACCAGAATATTATTTATTATTAAAAATGATCACAAAATTTTTAAATAAAAAATTTATTATTAAATAATTATCAAGAGTTTAAAATCGACTCAAACAAGAGATCACCACAAAAATTACTAATGCTTCAACGAATGTGCAGCACATGCGTGCGCCACTCAAGCCACCCAGTACTAAGGCTTTAGGCACTATGCTGCTTTGCCTTTTCTCTGTTCAAACATTTGATTAAAAAAAGAAAAAAGCGTTTGTAATGTACTAGTTATTTTGTTGTGTGACAGGTGGACATGACTGATTGGTGAGTTACATGAACCAAACCGGCCATTGCCTATTAGAAAATAGAAAACGTACTTAGTAGGAGCTGTAAAGTCAAAGGAGAAACTGGTATAATGTGCATACCATGAAGAGAAACTGATAAGGGAAAAAAGATGTGGTGTTTATGAAAAGATTATGTTATAGTACACTACATAACATAAATATAGATATATATACAAGTGGAACGAAGATGGATGTTTCAGCTTATAAATGTTAAAAGAATGAAAGTAAACGATAGTGAGGTAGGGGTTAATGGGGATGTTGCCATCAAGTTGTAAATAATTGGTTAAGCTTAAGTGGGCTTTGATCACTGCTATGTAGTTCTCGATATGGACAAAGAGAGTTATGAATTACAATTGGTTAAGCGGAGTGATGGATTATGATTTATGAACATGAAATGCATGGATCATTGGCCAGGACAGAAACCGACTTTAGGTTCTTAAACATTTAAAAGTATCATTAATATGATAAAGGAAAACAAATTGACTCTTAGGTAGGCATTATCAATCATAAACATTCAAATTACTAGTTGATGCGTGTAAAATAGTGAATCCTATAAAAGATGATGTCCTCCTTACCATTGTTAACTAAGAATCTCTCTTCTATCATTCTATGCAATCAGGAGGAGAAAGTATAGGTTATTTTGGTTCTTGAAATTGTATGAGTATTTTTTCTTTAGTCATTAAAATTAACAACAATATCATTTTGATCATTACAATTGCGAAAAATTATTGAAGTTCATTTTTGTGCTAATATTTATGAGGACTAATTTGATATGCCACTTGAGAACAAAAAATGCTTGTCAAAGCATTGTTTATTTGAATCAAAAGAAGTCGAAAAGGAGGAATTTGGATGAAGAAAGAATTCATGACTCCCACAATTTCTTATCACTCCATTTTAGGCAGGGTTGGGAAAGAATGCTTTGCTTGCTATCCCTTTTTAGGTCTGGATGATAGAAAATAGTAGAACCAGATCATAATAACCTGTTATTTGATGTATGTTTATATATGGATGAAAACCAATGAGTACAAAGTAATGAATACGTGGTCATTAATTATTATTAATTAATTCTCAATTCTAACTATCCATCAAATATATTTTGAATTCAGGGGAATTGTTTTCAAAAAAAGAAACAAAACATATAAAATATAGAGAAAACATTTAATGTACATGAACCATTTTAGCAATTTTTTTAAAAAATAAAAAATATTGAAACTATAAAAATTTTGTATTTGATAAGGAGTATTTATGCTACTTATTTTGCTACTAAACATTAATTTTTCGTATAAAAACTATGAATGTGTTTTGTTCTTGGAAATTGTGATAAGGATCCTTATGATTATCTTTAGGTTATCTTTTATTTTCACTTTTGTAATCATTTAGAGATGGGGGAGTATATTTTCTTCCTAGTGTAAGAGTTTTTGGATGAATTAGGATGATGTTTGAGACCTCTTTTTATATTGAATGCATTAGTTTTCTCAATGTTCTTTAGTTTCTATATTATAATTATTGTTGCGATTGTTATAATTTTTATTGGAATAACTAAATTGACAATCATTGCTCAAGGAAACCCTTTGAGCATAAATTGATGGATCCATGGTTTTATGTTTAAAGAAGAACATTAGAATTAACTTTATTTCCAAGTGTTGATTAGATTAGAGAAATTGGTTCATTAAATCAATGTGCTTCCTAATTAAATTGGGATCCCATTTGTTAGTTATTTGCATTGGTCAAATTCTAGAGGTCAATTGAATACTAGTATAATTATCAGTAATTTATTACTAATAGCCTCTAATGTGTTCAATATTTGATCTGTGATAACTAATTCCAATCCTACGAGTACTTTGCACTAGTATCTTTTTTTCTGAATTCTTTCTCAATTAATTTTCAATTGTTTTAATTTAAATTCTCAAAAACCCCCATTTTCCAACTAAGTAATAAAGTCTCCTTAAGAGATGATCTAAGTTGTGTCCTTTATTACTTTTTTATGCAACTTAGCATACAAATTAATTCTAATTTGAGGAGGTAGCAACATCCTCCATCAGTATCTCACTTAGATGATCTGTATACCTTAAAAGGAGATTAGGCATTGCTAATAGCAGTGGACATCTCCTTAATATTGAAATAAATTAAAAAAAAAATAGTTTGTATAATTAGTTCATAAGAGTTTAAATTAAAATTTTCAATAAAATTAAGAGTTGCATGTTTTATTTTTCAAACAAAGATTAGGTACTGCTAGTAGTGGTGGCCATCCTGTGAATAATGAAATAAATGAAAAAAAAATTATAACTGGTTCAGAAGAATTTAAATCAATTTTTCTTTAATAAAATTAAGAGTTGCATGTTTCATTTTCTAAGAGAGAACAGAGTAAAAACTAATTAAACAATTTTTCAAATAATATACTCTAATTTAATAGATAAAGGTTGATATTCCACGCATGCAATTCAAAAATATTCTTATCCCCATTCAGTAGAAAGCATATGACAGAGCATAAATGATATTTTAGTGCACAGCCTCAAAATAAAATTACTCAAAGGATGGAGAAGCGGGGTATCGATCCCCGTACCTCTCGCATGCTAAGCGAGCGCTCTACCATCTGAGCTACATCCCCACTTGCGTAATGTGCATTAAATTAAATTTTTAATAACATGACAATACGAACTTTCTCCTTGTGGTATCGGTCTTGAATGTGACATCATTAACTAAAGTGGACCTGATTTGGGCACCTTTCGAGGGCCTTATGGCCACTGAAGTGGCATTACCCGTGTTCTCTATTTACATTCATTATCCAGCCCAAGCATCAATAATTTTTAAAGAGGAAACGAAACCCATTAAGACTTATAATTAAGTGGTCACTACCGTAAGGGCTAAGACCTAGGTATATTTGAATTTTGTGGCCGCAAAGGGGTGGAAGGGGAAGGCCACTTTAATATATAAAATGTGTATCTGCCCAGGCCGAAAAAAGTAAAATAATAAAATGTGTGTTTGGGAGTTGTCTTTAGTTAGTAATGGAATGGAATCTCCTAAGAGTGAATAAGAGACTCCTAAAAAATAAAAAAAGAAATAGTGAATAGAAATTTCTTAACAAGAGATTTCGGATTCAAAACATAAGAATAAAAAATTCGTTATTATTTGGATATTCCTACCCCTTTAAGGGATCTCAATTAGATTGGACCATATTAGTCAAATTATTGATAATATATAAGATTTGAATATGGATGATTCCACCGACATTAAAAGATAAAACATAAAAAGAGTAGATAGAAATCTATCCATGTCATTAAATTCTTAACAATTGTCATTCCCCCATTTTAGGGTTATAGGAGGGACACAGGAAATTAACAATGGAAGCAATCGTGTAATTGTACAAAGTAAACATGATCAAATCAAAGCAAAAATAAAATAAAATGAACCTTAGATCTCAAAACATGTATTTGATGGCATTTCTTGATTAATTAGTTAAAAAAACATCAGTTCAAAGGTAAGTGCGAAGCAAAGGAAAAATACGAAAGAAAACCCAGCTCGCATTAGATTAGTTAGGTTTTAATGAATATATATATATATATGATTACAGTGCATCAATATACTGGTAACTAAGATGTTACTAATAAGCTCCTCTCTAAAAAGAAGGATGCATTACTAAGCTTAACCTTATTATAGCAATGCATACATATAATCATGAGAGTAATGAAGAAATTGATATTTTCAGTCAGCACATGAATGACAGAAATTAAGACGGAAGTAGATGAAATCAACATAATTTGTGCCGCAGAAATGTAGTTCATATAGTGTACAGATTGCTGTTGCGCAAGACTGAAAAGTGAAAATTGAACCAAATCAAACGAATAATTTATTTTTTCGATTCCGTTGAACGGTCTAATAAAAATTGATTGGATTGTAAATTTGTTGGAACTTGTAGATTTGGTAAGGTCTTCTTATCCTATATACAATCAGGTTTTATAGAATCGAACTTCGTACATCGAATAGCGAACAACCCTTCTTCTGCAAGGCAACCCTTTTCGGTAATGGGTTAGACCTGGAGCACCAACATGACAATAATGAATTGTGTTACAAAAAGACTTACTAATAATTGAGGGCAACCAGCAACTTTGAGGTTTGGGTGTATTGTACTCCACCCCCATTAAATTTAAGTAATTAATAAAAATTATTATTTAATACAATTTTATTTTTGTATATAGTATATGATAAAAAAATATAAGTTAAGAGTATTCAAATATTTTTTAAAAATAGAGTATTATATAATTTTAAATTTTTATATTTCATTAAATTAATAAAAAATTATTAAAATTAATTAAATAATAAATTACATCAATATAAAATTTAAATTTAAATAAATATTAATAATGGTTTATAATAATCATAAACACAAATAATAAATATTTAAATAATACTATCTATTTTTAAATTTATAATTAATTAATATTTTATTTTTTTACTAACTATTTACTTAAGATTAAAATTATTTGTAATAGTGATATAATAATTATTTATCATATGTATAATAATGTAACTTAAACAATGTCATATCAAATACTGTATTGTATGACCATTATAAAGGATCTAATATTATCAATCCTTATAGTATTAAGTATTATTCTATTTGATCTCATCCTACATCAAATATACCAAATTTAATAAAGATATATTTTAGTGAGTTTAGATTTTAGAGGGAAATGAATCTCTTATTATTTTATAGTATGAAATTTTATTATTTTTACTTATTATAATTGTTTTTGGTATCAATTTTTACCTATTATTATAATAATTATTAATTATTAATAGAATAAGTGAGATGAAGTCCAGTTTAGGCAACGATTTATACTATTTAGTCTATAATTAATTAGGGTAGTCTTATTATTTGTGTTCATAATTAAAGTGAGCTCTTTTGACGCATGTAAACCACTGAAAGCAGAAAGGGGAAGAGGGGAAGAACTGAAGAAGAGAGGGAGAGAGAAAAGAGAAAGAGGGAGGGGGGGGGGGGGCGGGGGGAAAGTGATTGTATAACACTGAGTGACAAAAACATCAATGAGATAAGTTATTATATTTATAAGACATATAAAATTCTAAATTTTGAAATTTTCAGCAATTATTGTTGTGTGGTAATTATGTTCTAAATTGCACTTTTTTCATTTGTAAGGACCAAATTTCACCATAATAAAGTAAGCAGTCATACATTTATACATATAATTTTTTCACACACACAGATAGATATATATATATATATATATATATATATATATATATATATATATATATATATTGTCATTACATGATATCTTAGGTTTGATTTTTGAGACTATTAGAAAACTAAAAAAAGCTAACACTGTATCCAGACCATAGTAAGTCAATTTAGCCTGAAATAAGTTAATTGAAATCCAACAAATTTAAAATAATTAGAGTTTATTTAGGTAAGAAGTAAAAATAAGAATTTTTTTTTATATATACTATTTTTTTATGTGAGTTCCAATATATGTTTATATATATATATAATTCATTTATAAAAACCTTATCCTTAACTAAACATATCCTAAATAGTATTTAAAAAAAATTAAAAAATGAAAATGGGCACCGAAAGGCGATAGGAAGAAGGGCAAGGGCTTTGATTTCAATTTTTCCCACAAGCCACAGTTGGGAATCCTTTGGGTCTCAGTCAAAAAGCGCAATCATAATCACCACTTCCACGTTTCAGCACCCACACCCAAAAAAAAAAAAACAAAGAATGACAGAAAAAGAAAGAAACCTGTAACTAGTGTACCAGGCTCTCTCTAGCTCTTTAAACTCACCCTACCTTCATCCAATTAGCCTCTCTAGCTAGCCCTCAAACCCCTCCAACACCTACCCTTATAAAAACCTATCATCAAACATTCAAACACCATGCAGCACCATCATCAACATCATCACACCGCTATGGACAACACTGATCTGCTCCAATTCCTTGCTGCAGGCGGCACCAACAACGGCGCCTCCTTCTTCAGTACTGCTGCGCCACCGTACGGTTCGGTAGCAGAAGCAACAGCATCATCGATGATGATGATGATGCAGCACAGCAGCTTCTCCAGTTCCTCCAGTTATTACCCCTTGGAGTTGTCAGAAATTACGGATAATAATAATAATCATAGTAATAACGCACCCTCACAGCGAGATAGAGCACTCGCTGCCATGAGGAACCATAAGGAAGCTGAGAAGAGGAGGAGGGAGAGAATCAATTCCCACCTCGCTCGCCTTCGCACTCTTCTCCCTTGCAATTCCAAGGTATGTATACACCTTGTATACATTCACACACACACACACACACATATATATATACACTTTCATTTCATAGTTTTATTTATTCTATTGATTGATGATTGACATACTTAGATATATGCAATAATATCTAGTTTTGCATCATATATAATAAATTCTTAATTTTGGTTTTTAAAATTGTCTTTGATAGAAAAAGAACAACTGGGAGAAGGCATCATATATAAACCATACCGGCGGAATTTTTTTTTTCTCTCTTTCTTTTTGTTCTTAAAGGTTGCATACTTTTTGACCAACAAACAAAGCTAAGTGCGTGTTTAATTTGAATTATCCCCTGAAAATCCAAAACCTTGCTTTGCATAAAAGCTGTAAGAGGAAAAAGGATTCTTACTTTAAAATATGATTTGAAAAATTTTCAAATGAAGAAATCAAACTTGTTTGTAAATGTGCGTTTTTGGTTAACCATATATATCACGGAAACAATATATATATAGTGTAATTAATGAACATAAGAGTTAAAGGTATAGAATATATGTTTTATTATTTTCTTGTTTTATCTTCAGACAGATAAGGCTTCACTTCTTGCAAAGGTTGTTCAGAGAGTGAAGGAGCTAAAACAGCAAACATCCGAAATCACCGACCTCGAAACCGTTCCGTCGGAGACCGACGAGATCACCGTCCTCTCCACAGGCGGCGGAGATCACGGCGGCGACGGGAGGCTTATATTCAAGGCATCGCTGTGCTGCGAGGACCGATCGGACCTGATCCCTGAGCTGATCGAGATACTGAATTCGCTTCACCTGAAAACGCTGAGAGCGGAAATGGCGACACTCGGCGGAAGAACGCGCAACGTTCTGGTGGTTGCCGCCGAGAAGGAGCACAGCATCGAGTCCATCCACTTCCTTCAAAACTCGCTCAAGTCTTTGATAGAACGCTCCAACTCCTCCAGCGACAGGTCGAAACGGCGTCGTGGCCTCGACCGAAGATTCACCGCTTGACTAGCTTGTAACTACGTGCGCTTTGCAGATAGGAAAGTGTGATGAGAAAATCTTTAGGTGCTTCTTTTTTTCTTTTTTTGGCAATGAAACTGTTAGGTGTTTTAATTAATTAGTATTATGAAAAATGTATTTTTATGTATTATGCAATGCATTACGAATGGAAAAATATTATATATCCTGATCTATTTATTAATTGACACATAAATTTTATGAGTTATTATTATTTTTTATGTTTCTTATATTTTTAATACAATAGTTCGTGTGTTAGTCAATAGATAAATCAAAGCAAGTATTTTAATATGTTTTACTCTAAAAACAGCTAACAATTTCTAGATAAGCTTTGTGTCTTTAAAGTGAGAAAATGGTCAACCATTTACTCCTACGTTCATTCAGCAAGGGCATGTTCTAGAATTTGGATTTTGGGCAGGAGAAAATACTCTATGAACCCTTCCTTTAAAAGATATTCTTTAAAGGGTACGTTCCCCATCATCTTTTTTTTAAATTTAAACTCTCAAGCATATTGTAAACTATTTAAAAATAAATGTTTTTTTTTTCACATTCTCACCCTAGCTAATTTTTTTTTCTAATATGGAGTATACTATTTTTTTTTTATCATTTAATAACTGCTTCCTATTTTTCATTTAAAAAATCTTACAAATTTTTCCTATCCATATAGCATTATTTTTATCAATCATCTATAAAATTTTTAATGTAATTAAATTATCGCATATAATTGGAGCAATACACATTGAACAGCGTGGAATCAATTAAGAACGTTTTAATTTCTAATTTTACAGACACCTAAGATTTTCTTCATGGTCAGCGAGAGAGCTCAGGTTCATTCCCTTTTTGATCTGTTAGTTACCTATATATATTATCAGTTAATTTTAATGTGATGTGTTTGATCAAGGTAGGTGAGCTAGCTAGCTAGGGTTTATGTGATCTTTGGAATCTGGATCTTGCATGTGACCTTAGTCTTGCATGTAAGTAGAAAAAACAGGAGGCTAATAATCTTACTGATTGGTAATGTAGAAAGAAATGTAGTTTACTTACGTATCCTGTGCAAGTTGTGATTCACTTGTGAGTTGTGATAGCGAAGGAAAGGAGTCTGTATTTTCTGTAAAAGCAATGCTTCTGTGAGTTTCCAAGCTATAGAAAACAGCATATTCGTTTCTCTTTCATGCCCCTTTCTTTCTCTGAATAGGGTGTTTTATCTGTGTTTGGTTCTTTTTTTGGTTTTTATCTTACTGAGCTTACACTGATTCTAAAGAAAGAATTGGGTTGGGAAAGAGATGCAATAAATATATATATGTGTGTGTTGGGAAGTGGGTTTTTGGGTTGGATTCTAGCTGAGGTTTTGATGCTCTAATGGGATGCTCAGGTTTTAGCTGTGTATATACTCTGTGTGTGTGTGACAGTGAAATGACAAAGGGGTTGTAAACTGGGGGGATTTCAGCTTCCAGCCAGAACTAGAAGAATTTAGTTCCCAAATCTTGCTTTTAGAGTAGAAAAAGGGGAAAAGTAGTGTTGTGACTGGTGAGAGAGATTAAAGAGGAGACATTCTTTGCAGCAAGAATAGAAAGGAATCTATATGTTGCTATAAAAATCATTAATATTAATATATTAATATTAATATACCTCTATTTATCAGTTTCAACTTTTAAAAGAAATAATTTTAAGATGTGATACGAGAGCTTTTATTTTTAAGAGAGATTATTTTAAGATATAGTTCATACTTAAGGTCTAAAAAAATTAACATAAAAAACATGTTAGAGTACAAAAAAAAATTTGTGTCCTTCCCCATATCCACTGAAAGTTTTAGGAGACAGCCTGCAAATATTAAAACCTTTTTTTTGTAACATAATAAAAAATTCAAAATCCACAATTTTCCTGGTCTTTAAAAGGAGAAATAGGTATATGCATATGAAAAGAAAGGAAGTAGTGTTGCCCCCAAGGCGCTTCAAATGTCAGGGTGGAGATTGTACTGTTTTAAAATTAAGTAACATATTAATTCCAATCTTAGTTATTATCACGAATGAATGAATATATATAGATAAATACCCACTTTGCTTTTGCTTACTGTCTTTTTAGTCAGACAGCCAGTTGCCATAAACTAACTTTGTCAGAAGCTTAACCTTAGGCACATCTAATTTCATATCTTAACAAGGGTTCTTTAGGTTTAAAGTATAACAAATTCTGTCTCTCTTAAAAATACTTAAGATATTAAATGCGACACATGAAATATCAAGGGTGTATTTTGTTAAAGGATAAAGGTGGGGTAAATATTATATAAATGAATTTTATGTATAAAATAATATATAAAAATCATTTATAATATATATATTTATTTGAGAAATAAAAATACCTGTAAAAATTTCATAGATGTTGCCGCTAATCAAAATGTACTACATTGGTCCCTTTTCTCTTGCTTGGCGTCTTTTGTTATTATTATAAAGAATAATGAAGGACCTAGCTATATCTCTCATATCAAATCCATAAGAAGAAAGTTAGTTACCTATAACGGAAATATTGTACTGTTTTTCCCATTTACCAATCAATGTTCAAATCATAGTTGTCCCGTAAATTTCTTCATTGTGAGTACAACTGAACAAGTTTGATAGACAGCCACCTGTAGTACTGAAATATAAATAAATTAATCATATCAATAAGGAAATTTAGAAATTGAGAAGCCATACAAAACACTTGTGTTGGACTTAACATTTTAAATTAACTACTTTTAAGTAGAGAAATAACACGTGTACAATAAATTTGCACAATATTCTTATGATAATATTGGTTAAAAACAAATAAGGTGATATTTCAATTTTTTTATATTTCTCTCAGCTCACCATTTTATTTATTTTTTAACTATATTATAAGAATGTTATATAAATTTATTGTACATATATCAATTCTCCTAATAACATGTGTCATTGATTTTGCTTTATAGCAATTGCTCTCCGAATTGTTAATTCTAAATAATCTGTCAATTTGATCATTTGTATAATACATTTCTATAATCTTACTTTTAAAAAATATGTCTAGTAAATTGCATTATCTAAATTATCACCTTATTCACAATCCATCAGATGCTCCGCAATTTAAAATTTTATTTTTATAAAAAATTTAATTCTAATATATTATCAATATAAATTTATTTTACGTTCAATGCGGATTAGCTCAATAAAATTGGGTTGAATCATAGGTAAATTTTACCCACAAGATTAAGGGTTCGAAACTTGGAAAGCTCTATTGGGGAGGAGCCGTACCTTTTACCACTCTAGTCTTGGAAGCTTAGACTTCTCGGCCTAATTAACCTTTTATCCAACAAAAGTAATAAATATTTTTACATAATTATCTAATCATTTTTTGACACATTAGAAAAAAAAAACTTTAACTATCTTCATCAACAACCATCTCAAAATCCACATATAATTTTTTTTATGAGAAATTCACACATATAACAGCATATTATTAGTTGATAATGTATTAAAATTAATATATTTGTCAAGATTATCAAACTCAAGAGACTTTACTTAAACTCGTGGAGTTTAGGTAAACTCTTCAACTTTTAAAATCATAGACTCGATTAGAGAATATTTTACGAGTTAACTCGAGAATTTGATAACCTTGATCTTTATCAAATTAAACAATACAATTAGTATCCACTATTAGTATAAAGATTTTTTTAATATAATTAGTGGTATATTATCATATCAATAAAATTAAAGTTTTCGTTTCCTACGATCACTATTTCTAAAGTCATATATTGATGACAATATAATGTAACACTTTTTGATTTAAAGTATATCAAGATTAATTTCTTTTAATTTTTTTAAAAAATAAGAAG
Organism: Dalbergia cultrata; assembly: GCA_031216105.1. NCBI lineage: Eukaryota > Viridiplantae > Streptophyta > Magnoliopsida > Fabales > Fabaceae > Dalbergia > Dalbergia cultrata. The sequence goes on along the minus strand of CM062353.1, from coordinate 17,168,950 downwards.
ATATAAACCTAGCTTTTAATTATTTTTATGGACTATACTAATAGGCACAAATCTGATTGATCCACCCAATCCTCACTATCTTAAAGTCAAGCCCGCCCGGGATAGAGCTAGCTCACAAGTCCTGGCGCCCCCAACATGAGTGCAAATACAACTGTGTGGCTGGGATTATATTAGCGATTAAAGAGAGAAATCTCACAAGATACACCTTATTACTTTCCAAATCTTTCTCCCATGTTCTTCTCTTCACTTCCCTCTATCCTCCCCCTCCTCTCTTTACGCAATCTCTGTGACATTGACAGTTGAAAAGAAAAACAATAAAATAAAATAAAATAAATTTGCAATCTATGCGCTAACAACGAGCACAAGCGAAATTTTGCAGGACTGTTTAATCTAATGACGCAATCTCTTTGACTATTTTCTGGATTTATGGGAAATATGCCTTCAGCCTGAAAGATCCATTGAAAGTGAAAAAAAAAAAATGTTAATCTGAAACTGACTGTGTGTTTGCAAGACCTTGGTGTACCTTTCAGCCTCCCTGTGAGTGTATAAACGATCGTGAGTATTTTTTAGGTCCTGCATAACAGATGAATAGTGGGCACGTTGTTTCCTTTTGAATCATAAGAGCACTGGATTGATTCTGCTGAGACTCCAAACACACTTACAAATTTCCAAGTAAATTTATTATGGTTTTTTTTGTTTATTATAGTTGAATAGTTCATTTCATTATATGTTGTCAGTTCATCACGCTCATGGCATCCACTGTGAGATTTGGAAATTCGTACTATGGGACATAGATTGCATAGAGAGAGGGAGGGGAAGAGAATAACACGGAAGAAGAAATTGGAAACTAGTAAGGCGTGTGTTGTGAGTTTTTTTTTTTTTTTTTCAATGTTAATATAATCTCAGCCACACAAATAAATTTAGTGGCTAGAATGCTTCTTCTCATTTATCATATAACAAACTTATTCTCACTTGATACGACTAAGTTCTAAAAATTGGTAGGTTTCTAGATTTCAATTAAGTAATAAGTAGTTTATTACTCGTACCGGGGAAGTATAATAGATATTAATGAAAAGTAATGAATGCTGACTATTAAGATATCCAACCTTTCTCATTATTATTAATGAGGGTATGGTGAGTATTGAGACATCCAATATCAAGAGATCAATCTTACCGGAAAGTATGATATGTTAATGAATAAGTAAAATTTAACTTTCGCTTATATTCCCTATTAGAAACAAATATTTATTCCTTGTCAGTACTTTCTACGTATTTGAATAATTGTTAAACAATTGTTCAATTATCAATACTCACTATAATTAAGCAAATAATTAGTAAAATATTAATGTTAGCAAAAATTAGAAATAGTTTGCTAAATTACTCTCTTTTTTTAAATACTATAACTTCTTCTCTTTTTCTTTACTAATAAGTCAATAGTATTTAATAGGAATATTATTGATATAAAATATTTAATATTGGCTAATTAAACTTTTGAAATGAACAATTATTTCTAGACAAAGTAAATTTTTAAAATAGAAAATTATTCAAGGATGGATGGAGTAATTGATTGCAAGAAGCTAGCAATCTTTTTATTCCCAACAATGTGAAAAAAAATGGCTATTAGTCATAGCCGAAAACTATTGTGACACTTGGTGAAAATTGTTTGAACATGAATTGTTTTTGGCCAAGTGTTGTGAGGAATTGAAAAAGTTGCTATTAAATTTGTGTAGATAATAGTCACTAGGAGTGGACATCACAAAGTAAAACAAAACATGCCTTAAGAGTTTTAGTGCGCATTATCTTGCTTTGAAGTTGTCTTTTTTTTTTTTACGGTTTTTTCTTTCTATTTTTCTGCTTTACCACTCTTGGCCGGCTTAAGATTTTGAGTTATTGGTAGAAAAAAAAATTGATATTAATAGATGAGGCCAAATTAAATTTTGTGTCTCTTTATAAAATGTTCAGCCCTTTTTAATTGCAAATAAAACTTTCCCTTAAACTTTATAGCACAAGCATTGGTTTATCGTTCCTTTGTCGAAGCATACAGAAGCATCAGGAGTAGTGTAACTATAACTTTTGCAAGATTCCTATATATATATATATATATACTCATTTCAAACGAAACACCTCATTATAATCACATCTAATAAACATTAAAAATTACCATAAAAGACTGGACAACGCCGCATAATCCTCCCAGCATTCCAATAATTATGTTCAAATTTTGCATATTTTCCTTTTTAGAAAAAGTTGATATTTAGGACAAGTCATGACCCCACCAATGGCAAATGGGGTTTTCGTGATTCTGGCCTTGGAAAAATGATGGCTTGTGCCAGTAAAGTGCTTGCAGAACCAATGTTTTTGGTCCCTATGTTTCTCAACGTTCAACAGAAAAAAAAAAAAAAAATTCAACTGAGAGAAACCGATATATAAAGACAAATGGTTAGAGTTTGAAGAGAGAAATAGCTTGTTGTAGAAAAATCGAGAGTAAGGGAAGGAAAATAATGGAGTGGAAAATTTTGACTTTTCCCACGTGATTCTAAATTTTGAAGATGGAAAAAAATGTTCTCAAAGTAATGTGATATAACATTTCTCATATGTGATATGTCTAGCAAGAATACTATTATTTGCATACAATATTTAATTTTGAGTGTTAATTGACATTGACTATTGGAGATCTATATGTAAATTTTCTTATACAAAATTGAAGAACTGAGTGATTGCAGGAGCACAATGATATTATTGTCTTTCGAATGTTTATCTCTGTGCTCGAATTCTTCACTAATTTACAAAATATTTAATAATCGATTGAAAAAATATACGTCCCAATAACATTTTTAATGTAACAATAATACACTCCTCCCCAAAGTTTTAGTATATGATTATACCTAACTTCCTTCTATTTTACAATATTACATTGACGTCCTCATCTACATATATTAATTTAAATAACAATAAAGATATTATGTGATATATATATAATTATTAGTGATAAAATTATAATAGTTGACAATATTTGTTATATATCAACTAATATATATAATCATAAGTTATGATTATAAATTTCATTTTCATGTAATAAAAAAGGATTTATTTGATTAATATGTTAAATATTATTAAAATATTATAATTTTATTATTAAATTATATATATATATATATATATCATATGTTATTTTTTATAAATTAAATTAATAAACTAGTATTTATAGGTGAGATCAGTTATTTCAATACATATAATAGGAGGTAAATAATAATTTTATAAAATAAAATGGTATCAAATATCATAATTGCACTATATTTCTAGGAGAGTTAGTGTAATTTCCTCTGTATTCCCTTAAGCCACGAAAGAAAAGCTTTGGTCAATCTCTAGAAAAGTGTCAATATTCTTGCATAGTTTGTATTCTTTAAACTCTAGGGGGTTTTCAATATTTCTTGGAATCCAACATAAGATGTTGTACCAATGGTTTGAATGTCTTGACCAGAAGTGAGAACCGTGCAGGTTAAAGGCTTTTAACTTCATTATCTGCTCAATTACCTGACTGGCATGAATTTTTAATCATTTCAATTCGTCCTCATCTCCAAATAATTGATTATTTAAGTTTAAAAAAATAAAATCACCTGTGATTGCTTTGATAAATAGTTAAGAGTGATAATATTGCTTTAATTGATTTTACATATAGCGATTGCATTATTATTAATTTTTTATTATTGTTAATATGAATAAAATAAAAGCATCAAAAGTACAATTATTGTTATCAGTTAACTTTGTCGTTGAACAGCCCAATAGCAATAACAACTATGCGGTGCAATTATAATAGTAATAGGGTTTTGGTAACTTGGTTAAGGATAGTAAAAAAGATAAGTATTCAAATTTAATGGAGAATTCCAAATGTTAAAAGTATAAATGTTCATCTTTCAATATTGAAATTTTCTTTTTTACTTTCTTGCCAGTGTCCTAAAAACATTGATTATATAAACCTTAGTAATAATAATTATTACTACTAGTTATTATTAATGCGATGGATTGGTCACATCCAAAAATAAGTGATGTCGATCAAAGGCTCGTCACTGGTAATGTGATGTCACACAAATTTTAAATAAATGAATAACTAAAATTAATATAAAATATATAACAATTTTTGTGTGTATGTTTTATATAAGAGCAATGTTATGCAGTAAAAATATATATAATCAAAATTTTCAACATAAAAACGATGCTTATTTGATAAAATGAATTGGCATGATCTATTTATTAATCCAAGAGCCATGTAGTAAGCATTTTGTAACTAAATTTTGGCAAAATTTATTCTAACATTTTTCCATATACTATTTTGAAAGTTAAAACTTAATTTATTATATTGCATAAATCAGCAATTTATGCATTGAGAAAATCAAGTGAGAGCTGATTTCATATTTTTTTCTTACTTTGGATTCATTGCATGGTACTTGTTACTATAATTATATCAATTGAGTTTATAAATTTAATAAAAGGAAAATGAACGCAAAAATCTCTCTTACAAAAGTCATGTGAAATTTAATCTACATTATAGGCCACATTTGACATGTCACATATTCAAGTCCTTGCTTGTTTTTTTGGGGTAAGGTAAATACAATTTTTTTTGTAAGTATTCTTTGAATCGAAAAATTTCACTTACTAAGACACTATCTTCTCACTCAAAATTTTATCTTTTAATTTTAATTTATCTCACTCTAACTTGTCTACACTAACATTTGGAAACTAGAAGAAAAATATATAAAAAAGTTGAATTTAGCCAGCACAAGTTATCTTCAGCTGGTCAACATTCTCCTAATGCTTTGTTATATATAACTTAGTTTGATTCCTAGGACAGCCTGAAGGAAGGAAGGCAAGTCTTGATCTTATCATGGACTGAATCTTTTTCTTCAAACCTAAATTTTAATTCATCAAAAAGAAAAAGAAATTGTGAATCGTGTCATATGTCATAAAGAATAAAGATTTTAGGTTTTATAAACTCAGCATCAAACTAGGAATTGTGAATGAATGCATCGTGGGAAATGGAAGAAAAGAACAATCAAAAGAAAAGCTAAATTGACTAGTGCAGACCAGTGGCATGAAAACCTGTTCCATTGTGCACGTACGTATGGAGATTGAGATGTATATGTATGAACAGAAATGAACACGCGAGGGAGAAGCGTGCATAAAGGAGGCTGACAAAAGCCAAAAGGTGCCATTAGTAGTGGGGATTGGAACACAACAAATCATTAAAAAGAAAATTTTATATATATATATAGACACACACATACACATTCAATTTCTATGCACTTTGCCGGATATTCAATCATCTAATTTGTATGACTTTTTAAATAATAAATATGAGATTTAATCACTTTTATCAATGTAACAACACATTGTTGAATAACTGTATAAAAATATTTTAAAATATCAGTATATAGAAATTAAACTCCCTTTTTATATATATATATATATATATGAGAGAAATTATTTGATGATCTTAAGAGTAATAAAATAGTTTCACTCAGTATTATTCAATATTTAACACATTAGCTATTACATATTGAAAAAAAAAAAATGATAATAACAACTCATCATAAATTGATAGTCAAATATTGAATGGTACAGAATAAAATTGATTTCTCAGGTAAGACAAGGTTATTGAAGGAGTGAATCTAATTTAGTTTATGTTTTGGTATGGGGTCCATGGTTTAAGTGATTTAACTTCTCCTAATGATGACAACAAAGAGTGGTTTAAACTTAACTTTAAAGGACAAGAAACAAGTTTTCAAAGTGCAGACAAAGTGCATTGTGGTAGGAGTGATTTGTCGGAGACGTGCTTGATTCATGCACCCTTTTCTCGATTCTCACTGCCTGTGAACCCTTTTTGCCTCCATTGCCATTGTTCTTCTTATCTTGTATCCTGCCTTATACTCACTCTTCTAGCTTCAACGACCTACACAACCACAAACTACATGTAACATCTTTTTATCTCAGACATACAAAGGCACACAAACTTATTCTGCCTCTGCAATCATTGCACAGGCGCACAAACTTTTTTATCTCACGCATAGAAAGGCACACAAACTTTTATATTCTCATCTGCAAATTATATATGAATATGACCATTTGCGTGTACGTTCTTTGTAATGCAATTTTAGCAAAATTTAATCAACGGTAAGGATGTATATGTGCAAATGATTAAGTTATGTTGAGTTTGTACCGGAGAAAATCCTCTCTCCCTTCATGCCACTATATTGACTCTTGCATACTTGAAGGGAGTGCCTATGGTAGACACTACCTAACCATGAATCACTTCGTCGGTATGGATCTCCTCATGTGCAAAATACACATGAAGGTGTCAACTGTCAAATGTAGATCTCTTCCCTTAATCCTTTTGTTTTGAAAAAAGATAAAAAGGAAAAAAAACACATGAAGAAAATTAAAAGTGAAGATTTACAGTTGATCCTCTTTGTGTACTTTGCACAAATGAGAGAATCCAATCTCTTCTCATGAAACAATTGAGTATGCAAGTAAAATTTAGGTATGGTTTAGTGCAATTACCGCAACAACCTTTTATTTCAAAATTGTCATTTGAAGTTCCTAAATTATGCTAGAGTTACACCGAATTCCCTTTCAATTACTGATTTGTTAATTTAAATGAGAAAAAAAAAATATAACATGTACATTATTATTAATGATAAAATTATAATATTTCTCACTAATGATCATGTTCATATTGCATATAATTTGTATCACTTAAATTAACATAGCAGTAATTGTAGCAGAGACCAGTGTAATTTTAACAAATCTCAAGAATCTTTAGCAATAATTTTACAAATAAAAATGGATGTTGGATGAAATTATACTAAATTTCAAGATAGATAAGTATGATTTAACCCAAAACCCAGTCACCCCAAATCAGCATCTAAAGTTCTGAATAACGTTCTGGTCACTCTCCCTTTGCAAATTGCTCGATGCATTTAGAACTCATATACTTCAAATCTCTCCTGTCCTATGCAATTCCTTCTTTCTCTAGCAATGAATCAGGGAGATTCTTCATCAACTCATTAGCATTCTTACCATATTTTACCTCTTGATTGATTAACAGTTGAAGGCTAAGGCGCTGGATTTGTGATTTTTTTTTTTTATATTCTCCATTGTGATGTTGTTACCAAAATGGCTAGGGGGTATGATACTTTTTTTTAAAAAAAAAAATACTTTTACCCATGTCACTCAAACCAACAGCAATTCGGGTGTGAAATAAAAATCATTTCAACAATTGGTTATAAGGATAATTAATTTTCGACACAATCCATTAGGATCAAATTAATTCTATATTTTGATGTATTAAGTAAAAGGTGATTTTAAGGCAGTATGTTTTGTCTAGATTATAAGAAAAAAAAAAACCGCCAATGTATGATTATTACTAAAGGGTATCCGATGATTTGTTTAGATTAGGGTTAATTTGGTGAAAATGTCATAATTCCAAAATAATAAACTCCTGCTTATAATCAAAATGCTAAAAGGTAATATCTTTTGGAAAAAACAGTGTTTCTAATATGAACAGTGGTGTCAGCCCGAAGATAAAATTCGGCTAGGTTTTATCGCTTGCTTCTAAACTTGACAAAGAGATCCTCAGACAAAGGGATACATCCATGGCTTTTAACATGGGAGTAAAACAAATGGTAATGTTACATTTGCCTTGATTTCCAGCAAAGAAAAAGATGAGGTAAGAATCAGCCGTTATAGTTTAAAATGATAAGAAGAAAAATCTCACCCCAGTATAAATAATCAGTTCTGTTTTCCTGCCAGCAAAGCATTTACTGTTTAAGGGCTTGCATCTAGGCCAAACCGTTGTAATCAATTGAGCAGATGATAATGTTAAGTCTTTTGCTTTGCTTACTCAACGGTCTGGTAGTTTGATGAAACGCTGATGAAATCTAATAGTGTTTGGTTAGGGAGTGAAAATGAGGTGAACAAATTTTCATGAATGAACTTATCCATGAAATTTTTTACCTCTTTTTATCCCCTGACCAAACACACCCTAAGAAGGATGTCAGTATGCAACACCTAGATGGCGGTTTTTTGTCAAGGACAGAAGGTTGGGAATCATTGTGCAGCAGTTACTGAATTAGAATGCCTGAAACTCTCACAACCTGGGCAGTTATGTAAACTCTCGTGAATGTAGATGTCACAATCAAGGCAGAATTGTTGTTTGCATTTTGGGCATGTAACAGAAAGTCCTGGCTTGTTTCCTGCGCCACAACCAGGCAAGGGAAGAAAAATTGAGCAAGAACACATTTTATATGCAATTCTATTTGGAAGATATGAGCAATAACAAGGAATTTTAGGGCATTAGCTGATAGTACTGTAGATTCTCAGGTTGGCTTATGTGGCAATAATCTAATCACATAAAACAGAAACACCCTTAACAATAGGAGTCAACAATTTCTGCCATATACCCGCATAAATATGATCACAGCGCCTTAAAATCTTGTTCCTTTGCATAAATATGATCACAGCCACTTAAAATATTATTCCTTCGATAACTTAGAATTCTATAGTAATTGTATTAAGCATGATTAATGCATACACAATGTTATCAGAATCCACAATTGAGCATGTTACTTGAGCAGACATAGTTTCCTTCGAATTCGAGGTTAATTGCACAAGTTTACCATCAATATTATCTTCAGAGCATAGATGCATCATCATGATGACAAGAAAGGCAATATTTTTATGACACAAATTATTTCGTATTTATCATGCACATGATATCATACAACAACAACTAAGTCTTGTCCTGCTAAGTAAGGTCGGGTACATAGATCAATGCCCTTCTAAGATACTCGCATTAAAACATTGTTTACGAGCATATTGCAGAACAAATAGTTTAATTGCCACTAGGAAAAAAAGAAAAAAAAAAACGCTTAACCACAATCTACACTACATAGGTCTTAACTACAGCAAGCCAAGTGGTTAACGGATGATTATCGCAGATACTACAGCTTCTTGTTGTCTACTTAAGGTGCATGATGTGGTAGTACTGAATTTTCAAGACTGGGATATGCATTTATAAATTGAAAACCAACTCCGTGACTTAATAGTACTATTTCTAATCTCTTGTACTACAGCCAGATCCTTTTCAACATAATTAAGATCTACTAAATAAATAAACTTCGATACACAAGAAGACACCTGAAACTACTTCCATAACAATTCATGAATTTTCTATAAAAATATAGACAATAAAATCCCAGGAATAAATAAAATTATAGATCAATTTGCTATCTTTACTATTATTTTGCCCTTAAAGCTGTATGATATGAGTCTATATTAGACATAGCATGCTGGCCAACAAGATAAAATTGTAAATTGACCCAAAAAATAGCAACCTTGACTACCTTTCTGCAAATACTTACCCTGGCCAAGAAGGCTTTGCTGACAGCCAAAACAAGTGCTGGAAAAACTGTGACTTGTGCTATTTAAAGTTGATGGAGAGACCTCATCAAAGGGCACTATAGGAAAGAGATGATGATATGACCTTGCCAAATGGGGTGAAGAAATAAGTGTCAATCCACAGATACGACATTCAGTGGGAAGCTCACAAACACGAACTTTGCATCTTGGGCACGTGTATCCCCCTCCAGTCTTAGCTTCTTCATGACATGTACAAATAGCGACAGAGCTCTCAGCTGCTCTTTGTGGAAAACCCATCTTAATTAAATTAGCAGTAGCATACTCTGCTATTGCTGGAGGTGGTGGAGCATGCTCCAGAATTAGCTCTTTAAAGTGGGACTGCATGAGATGTATATAACCATATGAATGCATATATCCATGAAAAATTGAAAAAACAAACTAACATTTGAAATATGTTAAGATGACACTTAAAGGTCATTAGCAATACTCCAAGTTCTTGTTTTGAGTAAGTTTGCTTGATCATCTTTTTTATATAGGAGGATAATCTTGTATTTGTTCAGCATGGGGTTCCATCCGAAAAAAAAAAAAAAAACTAACCTCATCTAGTGCAACAGAGTAAGTTCCTCCAGTTTCTTGGCTGAGATGCTTGCATATAAACATTTCAGCTGCAAGACCAATGACAGAGCACCTTATTTTACTCTTTTTACATTTTTGGATGGTTTCCATGAGATCACCAGGATCACATGTACTGAGAGCTGAATATAAGATCAGAACTTCTCGATGACCATATGAGGGAATTTGATTTAGATGGCCAAGAACAAGCTCTAATGCATTTTGTAGGGAGGCATCACCTGAGCATTCCAGCTTACCCATCAAAGCTTTAATGTGGGATTCAGGACTGCCACCAAGATCTGTTAAGCAATAAGCCATTCCATCTTTTATAGTCACCAGACCAACATGACTAAGTGGATTCTGATCAAAGAACTCCCTGATAAATGCTTCAACTTGTTTCCCAATTACAGCCATCCTACTTGGTCGAAAATCTGTCTCTGAAGCTGCCTTCACATGATGACAGAAACCAAGAAATAAATACAAAGATGAAGAGATAATCAGGACATATATGTAACCGTAATGTTCTACATTTTATTTGATATCTATTACATATTTCTCCCAGTAATTTTATTAAATCAACTACAAGTTGAACAAGATATTTCTTAACGTCTTTTCTGGCACAAGAACTACTAAGTAAGGAAACACCAATGTGAGTCTGATGTGCTTAAGAATAATCAAGTAATATTTAAGTTCTAATGGTTATAGGTTTGTTTATCAAGGAAATAAAAAATAAAAGTATCTTAGCCCTATATAAAAAGCCATTACAGCAAATGGAAGAAATGCCAGCCAATAAACCAGACAAATTCAACTTCCACAAGTTTATTCACATAATTGTTCTAACACAAGTAACACATCCCCAAATGAAACCCAAAGTAATCAAAGCATTTCTCCATCTGCCAAATGGCTCAGAAATCAGGGGCAAACACCAATCTCAAATCTGATATTCGCTCAGAAATGTAAAGTAATAAATCCAATACCTTGGACAGGTCAACAACAATATATAGGTATCGAATAAGACCCTTCTGAATTCGAGCCGTAGCTGCTGTGGAAGCAAGGGCACGAAGGCGCCTGCGATACTGGGCATGGTAAATGGCTGTATTATCAATGGGGCGAAGAAGTCCAGATTCATCCTCTTGCAAAGACTCCCATGATCTATCTTCTGCGTAAGTTCTCTCCCAGGCTTCAAGGCCTCCATCATTAGCATCATCTTCATCATCATCTTCTACATCTCCATTACGTGGTCTTTCAGCAGTATTATTCATAATTTCTACACCAAATGATGCAACAGTTAATTGACCAAGGGCAGCAGTAGCAGTAATGAAAGAATTCTGTATCTTATTTCATCTGATAGACATTAACTTGGGAAACTAAAGGGAAATAGTGAAACATCAGCACTTTAAAAAAAGATCTTGATGTGCAATCACACATGCAGAAATGAACCATTCACACACAATACACGGGCTAGAAAATAAAAAATATAATTCAGTCATTGTTTACCCAGAAGTAGGAATACTGAAAAATTACAAACCTAATATGATTTGCAAAGAATATTCGATGCACACATAGAACAGAATGTGGCAAAGTTTCCATGCCAATGTTGTGTGAAATAAGATAATGAAAAAGTAAGACATCATGCTTTGTGCAGAATGTTTAAATCTCTCATAGAACAGGATGTAGCAAAGATTTCACACCAGTGTTGTATAAAGGTTAGACAAACCACATAAGACCCTATAATGTTGGAAGATTATTTGACATTATTTCTTTGTATGAGTAGGTTAAGGTTATAATCTTAATGAGATCAATATCACTAACTGTATATTTTTGGTGAAAAATGTAGAAATTTCAGAAATAATAGAGAAAATAATGATTACAGTATGGAGGATAAAACTTCCCTCTAATTCTGAAAAGGATTAGAAAAAATTGCAAGAAAGCATCACAGTAGAAGAGCTGAATAAAGCAAAAAAAAAAAAAGGAAAAAGTGCCGTGTTTTCATACTAAATAATGATAAGTATAGGAATGACATTCATATGATCCAACACCACCACCCTTTCACATATTATGATTGGAGTCAGCAACCAAAAACTTTTGTAATCATTAAAAATGAAATGAATTTATCTATGACAATCACTAAGGGTGCATTGTTTGAGCTTTAAAAAAAAAAAGTAATTTTATGTTATAGCTTTTTTAGAGACTTTTGTTTTTCCGGAAGCTAAACTTAGCATTAGTGGCACACAGCTAAAAGCACTTGAATAGTTTTTCTTTCAGGTTTTAATTTCTTTTTGAAAAACTTACGTGATTTTCTTAATTTTTTATGCATGTCTTTTGATCAAAAGAGAATTTTATTTACTTAATACAGCTCAGAAAAGGGGCCCCACATGCATTAGCATCTCTTCAAACCTGAAAGTGCATGCCAATTGTTGCAATTGTGCCAATTCTCCCAACGGGCCCTCAAAACAAAAGGGGCAATTGAATTCTAAAACAAATTTCAGAGGATTCACAACCAACTTTGTTCGACAAGGGAAAAATTAGAAAATCATTTTGAAAATGTTAAGACCGCAACCTGTGAAAAAAAAAAAACTGAGAATGAAGTCAAGTTTGGGAGTCTAATTATACATGGGAAAATAACAGCATCAACCAAATCCCGCTACAGCCCTGTAAATTCATGCCAGCCATTACTCTAAATTATACTGCGCACATTGATAGTGCAAACATATTTGATTTACCCCATATAAAACAAAGGCAGAAGAAGTAAACAAACGAGTATATCAATCATCAAGGGCTTAACTACAACATGTACACACAAAGCAGAAAGTAAGGACAACACGAGTGAATTGAAGTATTTACAGATGAAGGGACAACAAAAAGTCAAAAAACAAAACACGAAATACTAAATTACAAAGTTTAAAATTTCGTCTGGCTTTTCCATGACGTCCACATATCCAGACATTCCCCGTTGAGGCATTTCATCGAACAGCTCATGCACAAGAATACAAACCCCCAATGCTAGCACAATCAAAAAGCAAATAAGAAGTAGAGTGTGATGACTTTACCGGTGAAAGAAGAGAAGATAAGTTGCAGATGAAAGTTGACACCTTCTCTTGAATAGAAGCTTGCTCTTGGCCAGTGGAAGCTCTCGCTGATAGACAGGGTGGGATCCAACCCTCAAAAGGAACTTCTCTCGCTCCTGTATAAGGCTTTGTGTGGACAAAGCGCGAACCCAATGGCCAATGGTGCACCTCACGACTCACGAGGCTGCTACCATGGGAATCTTGCCTCGGATTGGTGCGAAACATTCTTGGGCTGCTTTCTTTATTCATATGCCCGCAGTGTGTTGGGCTTTTTTTTGTTAATTTTGTGTTGGGCTTTCTCACACATTTGCCTCCACCTAAACTAAAAGTATGCAAGTATGCAATGTTTGTGAGTTGATAGGATCCAGAAGGGATGTTGATGTTTTACGTGATCTTGTCGTGTGATTTTTTACCGATAATTACATGTCATATTTGAACCCCACTTTCAAAATCAATGAAGAGTAATCGCACATGATAAGTTCATGTGAAAACTCAATACAAGACGACTCATTTCCAATACAATCAAAAAATAGCATTGTTCACTGACAGCGTCACGTGTGCCACAATACTTAAAATATTCTATTAAAACTTTGCATGGTGTTAAATTGACAAAAGAATGATATTAATATAAATTCAGGTTTATGGAATTCTATACATCGATCATTTAAAATATAGTTTTATGATATTTAAATATTATAAAAATTAATGATAAATAAATTGTCACATGTCATAGCACATATTAGTGCGGGTCTATATTGTATCATTTTAGGCAAGATAAAGGCTGCACTGGCTGCAAAAATGAATACAATAACAACAATTATTTGCAGTTTCTTTCTTTGTTTTTCTGTAAGTTATCATTTTTCATAAAGGAAAATGGTTGTCGAACGCACTGTGTGTCGCGACTCACCACTCAAACACCGTTTGATTAGATAAAAATAATATTTTAAAATTATTTTAAATAAAATAAATGTCTTTGAATTGTGGATTGCCCCATGAGTCGAGAGAGTGCGTCAAGTTCTGGGGTTCACATAACATCCCTCTTTCATAAAATCAAGTTGTCAATTCAGCTTTAAAGAGTATCTTTTTTGTTTTTTCAAAAAGAGGGTGATAGACTGGTAATAATTGGTTACAGTCCTTCACAAATTGACAACTCTAGAATGCAAAATATAGTTTATTCTATTTCAACTCAATAAAACTTGCATAAAATAGTATTGTTAAGTCATAATCTCAAAACATAAAAGGATTTAGCAATTCTATTGTTATAAACTAAGAATGGAAAAGAAAAACATGGAGAAAAAGTTGAGTTCTGTACACCGAATAATTACAAAAAGGTCTCTATTTATAAACTTGGGGAATGAGGTTTAAATGCAAAATAAATCAGCCTATGATAAATTACAATCAATAATAATCTGACTACAATCAATCTAATTATATACAAATCCATATAATATCGATTTTCTGATATTATTATGGATATCATGCTAACATCTATATTGTTTCAAAACATTAGTAAATGATTGATGTTAAAAATCAAAAGCATAGTTGAGATATAGATCGAAGATATGACATTGTTTGAAATTGCCTCCTCTTCCTCCATGGTTATAGATACAACGTTTTATACATGCAATGGTGATTTAAAATGAAATGTTATACTAAATCATTCTAATTTAATTATTGTTTTCGTAGATAATATAAATTATGTAAGAACCTTCATAAAAAAAATCTCTTTCCATATGTATAGTTTTTATGTAAATGGGAATGTATGTCATCCTCTATGATCAATTTATAAAGTAAATTAGGTAAAGTATGTTGGGAAAGTAAGCCTAAATCACATTCCACATGCAAGTCTTAGTCAGTATAATACCTAAGAGTTAATCTCACAGCAATGTAGATGTCTTTCATAGATTATGGAACTTTGATCTCACCTTGATGAAAACAATGAATGATAAGTTCTATTCCTTATTCCCTTTTTCTTTTTAATTATTATTTCTTTTTTGTTTCCCAAAGTTTTCCCCCATCTAACAAATGAAAGACTAATCTCTTGATATATGGTTAAATGTAAGCAGGTACCCTTCCCAATAGTATTTTTCTATACACATGGATCATATGATCAAATTCAAAATCCCATACTTAAAGGGACTTAAGCGACCAAGCTCTTTCCACTCAAATCAACACCTCATTAATAGTTCTAATCTTTATTACATTAAAAAGAGAGATGGAATAAAATTACTTCTTTGCTTTCCAGTTCAATTTATAAGGTATTTTTATAGGTTCAAGTTATTTGAGTTATTCATGAGATCAATTTTCGTAGATTTAAACCCATCTTCATTTCAATAAATTAATATTGCGCATCATCTTGCATCTTCATTAAAAAAAAAATCATTAGTTTTGTTGATAAGCATACAGATTCTCCGTTTCATGAACCAGCATCAGTGTGGAATGAATTGTCATTTCAGCACACCAAGCTGAATGCTCTAGGCACATTTTAATGCCCTAAATTGCTATGAGCTTAAGATAGGTGATAGGTCATAGCAGAAGTTTTAAATTGTTTTTTCTGGTCAAAGTCATAGAAGTAGTTTAACCAAACAAATCCTTCACTGGTAAAACTATCTAAGAGTACCAACCCATTTCACACCAACGTAAATCGAGTTGGAATTTTGGACTTGCATTTTCTTTTTCTCATAAATATTTCAATCATAGATGTTCATATTAAGCCAATGCCAAGTCAAGTCCATTACTTAAGTCTTGCTCATCACTTTGTCTTGCATTGATCTGTTCTGTTTTGCAAAAGTCAAAGTGCCACTTTTGTGCAGGCAAAGAAATGAATAACCCAAATTTAAGCTTGGATGCTAAGCTACGAATCGTATATGGGCACACTCATTAGTAGTGGACTGGGCCTCCCCAATTGGGTTCCTATCATACATGTTGGTCCACATAACTTTGTACTAGCAATAGTCATTTATGCGCAACAAGACATGCAACAAAAATGAGAGAGAAGAATACTGGCACATAAGAGAAAAAGTGAACGTCAAAGTTATACTTTGGGAAGGGATCGCCAGATTCTTTAGCCCCTAAGAAAGTTCTGCAAAGCATAATCTTTTACACAAGAAATTGTCAGAGATTCCACCCACCGGTTCTTGACGTGTGCTTGTCGATTATTACTCTATTTAAAATTGAGGATTTAATTTTAATTTTGAAGTGCTAAGAATATAAAATAATTTACATACTTATCTAATTGTATAATTTTAAATTAGTAAGTATGATTAATTCTGATTTGCACTACTTAAAATGTCATTTAAAAGAAGGGGTTTCATTGAATGACAAAATAAAATTCTTTTATATTAACAATGTATTAAAATTAATCACAATCAACATATAATGGGATTAATTTCAACATCTAATTATTTGTTTTTTATTTACAATGATTTTAAAATAAAAAATAATAAAATCAAATATTAATGACAATACATGATCAAATATACGTCCATGTAATTTTTTTTATATTTATAATATTTTAAAATTAATCTCTTATAATATATGTTTTTTTCATTCCAGGAAGGACTAGAAAGAAAGATAGTGTAACAAGAGTGATTGATTTATTATTATTTTTTTTCAAGGAAATACCTTAACTAACACTAATGCCACTGTCCTGCTCAATGATCAAAAACTCCCAAATGGCTGTCCCTTTCTTCTATTTCCCTCCATTGTTCTCTTAGGTCTGGTCAGTGGTCAGAGCAATTCCAATCTTTTTTTGGTACAAAATGAAAACTCTCCTATGGTGGGTCACCTACTACCTATTTCATGATGGAGATAAAGTGGGGCCATATGCCCACCAAAATCCTTTTGTCATTGAAATGCTCCTCTCTTATAGTGATTTCACTACCAGAAAGCAATAATCAAAGTAAACTTGAAGCCTCAAGTTTCAACAGGCTAATCAATCCTTATGTACTGTTCCAAGCAGTGACTGTACTCTCCTTAAAGTAGATTACCCAATTACCACTATAATACACTCCATAATGTAACACTCTAGGCATTACTTCCTCCCAAACAAACCCCAGCCAGAAGAAAAACAACCCAAATTTCCTCTTAACGGAGGTATCCAAACTTTTCACACTCCATTTGGCAGTTTGCTAGCCAACTTACAGAAGCACAAAAGGAGTTTATCAATTAATCAATTAATTATTTAATTAATTAATACTGCTAATTAACCATGATATGATATGCACACTAGCTAACTAATAACATCTCCCAAGGCATTCTCAGTTCCCACCATCACCCACATTTGTCTCTCCTCCCAACAACTTCAAATGGAAAAGTTTGACACCTTAATTAATTAGGACCCTTTTGCTTGCCAACTTAGAAAGAGAGAAATCATCATATCATAAGCAGCTATATACATGTCGTGATTAGCGCGCAGGTCCATTGGATTCTTAAAAGAAAATCATGTGGTTTTTAACAAACATTTGACCAATATTTGTTATCCGGGTCTTCCTCTCACGACTTTCATTCTCTGCCTTGGACACATCTGTACTCCATGTTCTTGCACGTTAACACATGCATTTTTTATTTCATTTTCTTATGTTTTAATAATTTAAACTATTAAATCTTTGGTAAGAAATGTTGCTATAATCTCAAATAAGTTATGTTATTTATATTTATAATACATAAGACAGCATGTTAATTCATATCTCATTTATTATTGAACACAGTGTCACACATATTATAAGTACAAATAACATTTTTATCTTAAATTCACCATACGTAAATTCTATCCGAAATAATATATTACCCATTCATAATATAAAGTTATAAATATATATATATATATATATATATATATATATATAATAAAATTATTAATTAATATCGTGACATGCATAGACTTTATTGTAAATTCAAATCTATATTAATATTTTCCCTCTCTCACAGCGCGAGTGTTTCTCTCTGCATGAGTTGTGTGTGTAAGTGTTTATTCGCTTGGCCTCGGAGGTTAAGTTCACTAACTTTTATTCTTCTTCTCCCATATTTTTACAAACAAGCTTTATTCTATTACCATCAAAGGAAAGTAGAGAAAAAACAAAAGGAAAGAAAGAAAGGGTGGAGAAGAGCAACGGAGGAAGGCATCAAAGAATAAGAATTTTATTTTTTTTGTCTTTTAAAAAAGCATCCACTATATGAGATAAAGGGCCATTATTGGAGTATTTCACCTTTCCTTATATTTGGGGCATCATCAATAAATCTAGTGGCCAGGAAAAGAGTTTTGCCAAATGCAATATATATTCTCAGTTCTCATCCATGGTTCAAAGAATATTTTGCTTTTCAAGGTATTTGTGACAACACATTACACAGTTAGAATTAGTGAGGGCCACAAAAGTGTTGTGTACTAGATTTGGTTTCATCTCTATAATACAATAGATTTTCTATTGAATATGACGCGGGTAATATGTGTTCACCACCTTGGTTTGTCCTCAAAGAAATTAAAAGGTGGTCAAACTTGGATTGAGACCCAGAAAGAGAGAGAAGCACAACGAAAAGCACTTGCTTTTGCACCTCTCTCTTTCCTTCAGAAAGAACCAAAGAGACTGTACTGCGGTGCAATAATGATACTCTCAATTGGTCAATCATACATTATAAATAAATAATGCAGACTGGATTGATTGTACCAAAATTAACATCACATGTTTAGTGTACCTTGTATGTTTAGACTTTATGTGCGCATACTAATCGATATTGCTAAATTATAGTTTAAATAAGTTTTTTTTTTTATAAATCAAGAGTATCCACCGTCATAAACAATAATTAATTCTCTCAAGGCGTAGAGCTCACATAAGTGGGTCTTGTCTCTGGTCATGAAACCTTCTCCTACACACCGTCAGAAATCGAACCCCTGACTAGATGCTTAAGGAGCCCAACTAGCGACCAACTGTGCTAGGCCTCATGATTATAGTTTAAATAAGTATAAACTTTAATTACGTAATTTTTGAAATCAATATTTAACTTTTATTAATAATGTACATTTTTTAATATTATATTCAACACTTATCTAACTAAAATTTTTATTTATTTAAAATATGATCTAGATTTGTCGATCAATATTTAAACACAGTTTTAAAAACATTTTTGTTTACAATTTCGTTTTCTTATTTTAATAAGTAAAAGCTTACATGCATTTTATTCAAAACTGTGAAGAGATGGCTTATGTTCCATATATATATCACGGCTTATTATTATCTCAAAATGATATTGTAGCATATAAGAACCTTTTTTCGATAAATGAAAAAAAACTCAACCTTAATAAGAGGGAGCGATTACAGTGCGACACAGAGAAATAAAACTGCGCGCGCATAACAGCCAACAACAACAAAATAAAGGTAAAACAGAACTAAGACCTGCAAATACAAATCAACCAAGGATGAACAAGTCTCAAGTAGCTACACCCCTCATAGGCTAATCCAACCAAACCCAACACAAAAGGTGCAACTAACAAAGAGAAACTCATGCTAAAACAAAAGATTAGCAAGACCAATGAGAAGATGATTATCCATTTTAAGAGCCATTCAAAACTTAAATCATATGTCTTCAACTAGAAAGTGCAGATGAGAGGCAACTCAAAATCCACAACTAGAAAATTCAAATGAATAGCAGCTCGAAAATCCGCAATGCCATTAAGGATAAGGAATTCAAAGACAACACAATTGTATAGACTCGGCTAACAAGACACCAAGATAACCAGCAAAGCCACACCTAATACTTCCCTTAACTAAGTTACACATATAATTAAAACATAAAAAAATTATGCAAGAAACATACAAAATAATTAAAACAATTATATTAAAATCAATTTTACAGAAATTTCAATAATTTCAAGTATCAATCATATGTTTTGAATGAAGAATTCTCCACTTTAACATGTGAATATTTAGAAAAGAACATGGTCAAAGCTGACCCTTCGGATTTGGAGCATAATTGACCTCATCGAAAACATATACATATATACTTTATTCGTTAATAACTAAGGAATAAGTGATAAGACATATCTGACAACATAGGTTATTATTTTTCTCGTATTGTTTCAAAATTAACTAAAAGGTGTATTAATTATAGCAGTTAGGAGTAAACCATAAACAAAACTTATAGCAGATAGGACTTAGGAAACTGGATCATTGTGCAGAATTTTTATTTTTCTTTCGTTGAAAATAATTATGATCTGGTATATGGAGAAGCTTCTGTTTATATATTGAGATGACTTAACCAATGCACTTACCTTGCAAATCAAAAGCAATCATGTGTCGGTTGCAAAATGACAACCCGACTTAATCATAATGGTACCATATTTTTGCCACCACCAAGCTTCTCATTAGACAGCAATACATTTATTTTTTAATACATACAACAGCTTCTATATATGCCTATGTCAGTAGTGCATTCATATTCTATAAAATCCACATCCCATAAACCGAGGGTCCAAAGGCTTTTCTTGTTTTTTAAACATCCAATTTTTCAAACCTTAAGAATTCTCGATTTCCAACATGAGAAACATAGAATATAATTGAAAGATTTTGTTCTTTTTTTTTAATAGAAAAAATACCAAAATAGACCCAAAAAAAAGAAAGGAGTAAAAGCATTGCGCTCATGGAATATATACTATTCCCCTTAACTTTACGAGGATAAATGAATTTTTTTTTTTTTTTTTGGTTGTATTTGCGATAGATAGAAATGGCGAGCACAGAATTTAAATGTCATAAAAGCTTTGGCCATTCATGGAGCTCCTACCACAAAAGAAAAGTGCATTTGATGCTTGATAGGTACCCAAAAAGCTGCCCTGCACAATAAGTCATGTTTATGTAACTTTGGGGTTTCTCTCTATCGATGTGTGATACCATCATTGAAGTTCTGGTTTGTTGGATAGGGTATGCTAATTAGAGTTATGCATGCCTTAAATCTTAACCCTTTTTCATATGAATGTGCACTTGATCATGGGAATCAGATTCAGGACATAAAGAACTCATAATACATAGTAAAAGTATATTAGGGGTAAAGAAAACCTCTCCCAACTACTAGCAATATTAGGAATAATGAATTAAAGTTTATAATAATAAAGCGATGCTCTAAAGACATTGCTTGTCTAAGACAGTGGATCCTTGAAGGTTTTTATGATTGCAATTATCTTCTTCTTCTTCTTTTTTTCTTTCTTTCTCTAGCTTGTCAACTGATCCTTATGAAGTCTTTATGTCGGAGCTTAAAAAGTAGGTGCACCAACTTTGGAGCAACATATATTTTCAAATAAATTTTAGCCAACAATGTTACATGTGATACATGCATTTGGGGACCATCTATGTGATTTAGAACCATATTCAACACTGCTATGTACATTTATTCGTTGAAGTTGGATATATATACACGCAAAATCCAATCAATGCAAACAAAAATAAGTACATGCAATGTGTACAAGAGAATTGAGAACAAAGGATGGAGATGATTTAATTAAACCAACATGTTATCATGCAGGGTCTGCTTAATAATCTCTTTTGTCCCAATCCATTTTCACTCTTGTAACAACGAATTTCATCATCCTGAAATTTATTAGTCAAACTAGGGTGAGACTATTAACATGTTTAATTTTATTTTTTGAAAACACCAAATCATGATTTGAAGAAAGAAAAAAAAGAAGGTAAAATGCATTTTATTCTTCTTAACTTTATGTTATGTATAATTTACACTCTAACCATTTAAAACATATATCGTCACATCTTGAACTTTTTAAATAATGTAAAACACTCATTATATTAAGTTGACATTTTTTTCTATCATTAAGTAGTCATGCATATGTCACGTGCACAGTTAAACGATAAAAATACCCTTCCTTTTAATCAAATTTCAAATCCTAAACCTTGCTCCACTCAAAAGCGGATAAAAATACCCTTTGATTACAATCAAATTCTAGTATCTGGAGGGTACTTTTGTTCATTTTTTAGTGGCAGGAGTTTAGGGTTGAGGAATTGATATTAAAAGAAATGGTATTTTTGTCCGTTTAATTATACATATGTAACATGTACATAATTACTTAATGAGGGAAATGGATGTCAACTTAACAAATGAGGTGTTTTGCACTCTTTAAATAATTTGAGGTTCATGATATATATTTTGAAAATCATGGTATAAATTGCATATATGATCTATAATTCAGGAAGATAAAATGCATTTTACCCAAAAAAAAAAAAAAAAAATACATTTTATTTTTGTGTTCAAATTTCAAATCATAAATTGAAGATTTTCAGACGAAAAATCAAACTTCCAATTGAGCTTTGGTGGAAAAATATCGACAAGCTGAGCTTAAGGGGAAACATGAAGTAAACGAACTAAACCGGCGTGAACTTTTTTCTACGATTTGTGCATTTGTGGAAGGTCAGGTCAGCGGCGATATGCAGAACTCATTTATTATTATTATTATTATTTCCAACATCACTACAAAATGTCAAATGAAATATTTACCAAAATAAAGGACTATCAATGAAGCGACTGCAGTTCTCAAATTTTATGATTATTTAGACTAAGATTATTGATATATTAAAAAGTATACACTAAAAGTAGACTCCATAGAAAAATGAAAGACGCAATATTTTTTCGATTGAAAGACACAATATTTAAAGTCCATTTAATTTGCAATGCATGCAAACGAGCAATATGCTTTTCTATTAAAAAAAAAAAATTGACAGAAAAACAAACAGGCTATTGATAGTGATTAAGAACGTGAAGTCAAATATTTGTGTCGTGTGCTTTTATTAATAATATACAAATAATATTACTTTGTTATTTAAATGTACTGGTTTATTACTTGTGCAATGCATGGATGATTAGTAATACAAAAGGTATGTTTTGAATATAAATTCATTTATATATATTTAAAAAATTATACTCCATACCTATTTGTGCAGTTGAAAAAATTATTGCATTTCTTTACGCATAAATATATTAATTTCTATAAAAATATAATACAAAATAAGCAATTAGAAAAATTGAGCACATAAGTGAATAAATAAATTTTCCATTATTATTCATTTAGTATACATATTATGACGGAAAAAGAATTATAACTAATGGTCATCTTTACAATAAATCATACATTATATTTGACTTATTTAAATACAAGATGTGGATAATAACATATTAATTAAATTTGTTAAAGATACTATTTAAATTGACATTCTCAAATATTTCTCATTCATAGTGCAATTTTCACCTGTGTCATTATAATAATTCAAGAAAGTTATAATTGGTGTTTGACTAATGTGACTTGTTTGGAATTAACTTGATAGAGAAATAATTAATCCGAATCATTAGTAACTAATTATATTCCATTTTTAGTTATATGCCGAGTTAAACCAAAGAGGAATTGCACGACTTTAATGATTGCGCATATAATTATTTGTTTCTCAATGGGCAATTCAAAATGCTTGCTGATTTAATGGGTTAATCGATAAGGGAATTATCATGATCGGCCTACCTATGGAGCTTGACTGGCATTGGGTCCCTACGAAAGCCTCTGGTAACGTGATTGACTAATATGTATAAATAAATCCAAATGTATTCAAAATATCTTAAGTTCAACTAAAATTTCAATCTGAAAATTGTTCCAAAACATAAATCCTAAACATCAAACTATGTAAAATCTATAATTTGGACCCAAACAAATATAATTAAATAAATAATCAAAATTCTGAAAATAACTAGAATGCATGTTCGGGATTCTGCTTGCACAATTATTGGAATACTACTAAACTGACATAACTAACAGTAAGCTCTACTCTAAAGTGAAGCTCACCAAAAAAAGTTGTAGCACTACCGGGAAGGATCACGTAGTACAACTGAATCTGTAGGGGGAGGAAAAGAGAGGTGAGTTCATTAAAACTTAGTGAATGAGCCTCCACTCACAATCCACATGGGACAGCAATAAAAAATCCATAGTCTGAAAACATGATAATCAATACTTATGTTATAAACATTAAAACTGAGGTATCATAATTTCATAATTTGGGAAAAGGATATTCTATAGCATGCAAGGTATCAAATATGGTCTCATGAGCTTTTTAAAATAAGGTTTTCATGATAACTGTGAAAATAATAATTTTTCTAAAATTAGCATAATCCATTAAAAAAAACATGTATTTGGGATAAATTATCATAGAATTTCACAAATAATTTATATAATGTTGAAAAAATACCAATAATGATCAAAGTATGGTCATGAGCATAAACTCACTCACCGTTTTTAGCTGAGAGTGTGTTTTCACCAACAACTTGACTCTGGGGAGCAATAATGACACCGGTACCGGAAGGGATTAATCAAAGAAAATTGAGAGAAATCACGTTTTTCTCTCTTGGGAAACATCCTTGGGTGGCTATGGTTTTTAAAAAAATATTTAGGAATATTACGATGTGCTAAATATATAATAGCTAAATATATAATAGTGGGCAACATAAAAACGAGAATGGAAAATCAGTGTCTTGAGCATGCTGTGTCATTTAAGGGATTTCATGGATATATGTATATGTGTGTGTGTGATAAAAATAATATTTAAAACATCTCTCGTGTAACATGTATAATATTATTAAAATAATAACGACATGCACCATGCGATAATTTTATAATGATAATAAGTTACAATATTATTAAAACAATAACCAATTAATAATAATAATATTAGTAATAAGTACTAATAATGATAATAGCAATGATGTATACGTGATAATGATAGTAATAACAATAACAATTCAGATACTAATAAATTTCATATTTGGGATATTACAGAAGCATCAACAACAATAAATTAGATCTTATCCACGGTAACTTGAAACATTCTCATGGTATCAGCAACCACAATAAATGTGTAGGCATTCACTTTCTTCAAGGAGTTCAATTTGTAGAATTTCATCTATTCTAAGCCATGATTGTACAAAATGGGAAGGCAAAAGATGAAAGGGAAGACATGAAATAGTGAGCAAAAATAAATTGTATTGAAAAAGTGAGGAAAAATATAAATAATATAAAATTTAAAAAAATCATAAATTAACACTATTTCCAAGACGGACAAAAGGAGATGATTGACATGAAGTGCATTTGTACCATATATTTTATAATTTTCTCACTTAGATATGCTACATTCTTAAAGCTTTTATGGGTGAGAATATAATTATTTCATTGACAATCATAATTATTTAATTATCATTTCACATTGAATGAGTTTGATTAGCAGTCATATTTGATTAGCATTTTACACTATTAAGTGGGATTATAATTTTTAATTGTCAATTATTATACATTTTACATTTATTAAGTGGATTATAATATTTAACCGTCAATTATTATTACTAAATAAATTGCTTAATATAATTGATATATTTATTGGCTTTTCATAGGTGGAAAATTTAATACACGATTGAATGACACGTCATCCATTTCTTTTATTGCAAAACCTTATTTTAGAATTATATATGATTTGATATATGATATATAATATATTATTGATTAAAATGGTTGATATTCCGTTTTTTTACAAAGTTTTAGTGTGCTAATTGTTATTAAATATAGTGCAAAACAAACAATTTGAAGATATAAAATTTATAAAGGGGGGAAGTGCTTTGCATGCATAACAGAAGTGGCATTCTTTGTATTGCTTATTCTTAAATAAAATACACATAAATATGTGAATAAAATATTAGAAATAAAAGATATTTTTTAAAGGAAAATGAAGGTTTCATAAGTTGTGTAAACATAATATTTATTAGCTAATAGCTACGAGGATTGAAAAAAAAAGGCTTGCAATAGTGTGTTATCTACATACTATTATTTTTACCAATTAATTATAGCTTAAGTAATGCATCACCATGATTTGGGTTCATTTATCAATTTTTTTTTCCTATTAGTGAAGATCTGTAAGTATCTCTATAATACTCAATAAGTTTGGAGATATTCTTGATCCTGGATAGGAGCTAGCTTTATCTTCAACATAAACTTCTACGTACAAAGAAAAGTGATATTTAATTTTCAAAATATGAATCTAAGTTTATTGTTAATAAATTATTTTTATGTTAAAATTTATGAAATTTCAAATCCATAATAATAATAATGATAAAAGTCATTGTTGTGATAGTTAATTCATATATTTTATTAATCCATAATTGATTCATTGTTATTTGATGTGATAGAATAAAGAATTTAGTAGGTAAGAATTTTTTTTCAGCATATAATCTATCGGATTTGGACTTTTTAAGAATAAGTTTTTTTTTTTAAAGTGACAAAATGAAGGAATATTCACCCTCAATCAATAAGTGTTATTATACATAAAACCGACTAATTTATAAAGGGCGGCCACCGAGTAACCAATTGCTCTCTTATTTTAGGGATAAATCGAGGAATTTTTCCTCTGGCATAATATCATTATAAGTAGGTAAATTACCCTAACTTTCTTTTAGATTTAGTCAAATTTTTTTTTAGTCTTTTTTATTTATTTAAGTGACATTGATTTTTTTAAGATGTATTATTTATTATACAATAGAGAGAGGAATAAAATAATAATTTTATAAACTCAATAAAAATTAATATAATAATTTTATAAATTTAAATACTTCTTAAATAAGTTATATAAATAAATGAGAAAGACATAATAAATTTTATCAAATCTCAAAAGAATGTGAGCACAATTTACCTGTTCAAATATAAAAGTACTCCAATGTTTGTGCCACGCGGCCTCGCCTTCTTTTTGAACCTTCTTAAACCGAAAACCACTCCACTTCTTTTGGTTCTTAGTATATGGGAGATTGATATTGTCGATAGTTTTCTGACATTAAATTTATTTCCTTGCTCAGAACATTCCATTTGTTGCTTCTTACATGATAATATATAATTCAAGCAATGTCCCAAAAATAAAGAACTCAGCAGACTCAAAAGATTACAATTACAATCAGCTCAGACATAACAATGCTGCCATGTAAACAAACCACCGAATTGATCTGCTTTCGGTTTCAGCTAATCCAGCTTTAAATTTCCCTTTGGTTAATATGTTCTTAGATCTCAAGTCACTTATTGACAATAGGACAGATCCACCATTAAAAAAAAACTAAAAAAATAAATAGAAAAATAAAAAGTAGAAAAAGACAGTATTTCAGAGGCTAACAAAAGGAGGTCAAACTTCGCAGCTTAAATACACAACCAGTGGAAGCAGAAGTTCCTTAACTTCATATTTACAACGTTCTCTCACATGAAATGGATACATCTTGGTTTGGTTTTTGGGATCAATAAGGACAGGCTGGAAGGATCCAAAACCAACCCCACTCACTATTATTAGTATTATTTAGAGCAAAGCTACCCTCTCCAATAAAGTGTGTTTTCTCTTCCCACAGAACTGTTTAACTAAGTTGGCAGAAAAAAAATAAAAATATAAAAATTGAAAAAAAAAGAGGGGCTTACAAAAAGCAGAAAAAAGAGGATTGGATTGGTTTTTCTCTCCTTTTTCTTTTCCTTGCAGAGTCTGCTAAGCATCTTTGCCTCACTTTTTTTTCATCTTTCTTTTTTTTATTCCTTCTTCCCTCCCACTTCTTGATCATTCCTCTTAGATTTTCCATTTTATTTTTACTTAGTTCTCTATGGTTTGAGCATCTACTACTACTACTATTACTACCTTCATATTCCTTCCTTCTTCCACTCACAGATTGCTTCTTCTTTAGGTGAGTTCTTCTTTGTTTTTTCCTGTTTGTCATTCTTTGCTTAATCACAAAAGCCTAGTTACTTTCCTCACACAATTTACATTATTATCAAAAACCCCCTCACCCCCACCTCTTAGATTTCTCATCCTTGTTAAGAATTCCACTCACTTTGACTCATGAAATGATGCATCTCCTAATCCTTTCTGGGTTCCATTGATCAAACCCAGAAACAAACAAAGATTTTACTTCCCTGAAAGTTTCCAACTCAAGGAAAAAACCAAGCCTTTTTCCTTCCTTCTGGATTTCTTTCCTAACAGCTTAAAAAACAAAAAAAAAGCCCTCATTTTTTCTTTTTTTCATCTTCTTCCCACTGATCTCAAAATCTAAACTTTCTCACTGCTCTGCCACCCCTTTTGGATTCTGTTTCTGGGTCTCATCCCTCATGGGGCTCTGCCATGGAAAACCCATTGAAGCCTCACAAGTAACAGAGAGAGGAGAAGATCCACCATCATTCCTTGATGAGAAAGGGTTGGTGCTGCCACAGCTTCCACCACCAACACCAAATTCCCACACAAACAACAAGAAGGGCTCAAAAAAGTTCCCATTTTTCAGCCCAAGCCCTTTGCCAAGCCTCTTCAAGAACTCACCTGCTGCTGCAAGCTCAAACCCTTCAAGCGTGAGCTCAACACCTTTGCGCATCTTCAAAAGGCCCTTCCCTCCTCCTTCACCCGCAAAGCACATAAGGGCCTTGCTTGCAAGGAGGCATGGCTCTGTGAAGCCCAATGAGGCATCAATCCCTGAAGGGAGTGAGTGTGAGCTTGGCTTGGACAAGAGCTTTGGGTTCTCCAAGCAGTTTTTGGTTCACTATGAGCTTGGGGAGGAGGTGGGCCGGGGACATTTTGGTTACACTTGCTCTGCCAAGGGTAAGAAGGGAAGTTTCAAGGGCCAGGATGTTGCTGTCAAAGTCATTCCTAAAGCGAAGGTCTCATTTTAACGCCTTTGTCTGTTTGGTTCTTTTGAGTTTTATGTTTTTTTTTCAGCTTGTTTTTGGAGTTTTTTAATAACTGTTTGTTGTTGTTGTTGTTGTTATTATCTTTTAAAAAATTGAGTTGTGTGTGTCAGTTACAGGTATGAAGAATGATGAGTGATGACCTTGTGTGTATTGTTATCGAAGTAGTGAAGGATGCAACTTTTTGATCTTATTTGTGGTTTACTAACACTGCATTATTGATGAATTGTTGCTATTTGGGGAATATCGGTTGATGTTGTTAAGTTTGTGAGTGTATCTGTTCTGCGATTAGGTTATGAGTCTCTTTAAGTGGAGCTGTCTATTGATGGTAGACATTGTTCGTGAGGAGTTCGTGCTTTTTGTTCTTTGTGGAGATACCGCCTTAATTTCGTTTGGCAAAATCCTAAACCGAAGATAAAAAAAAAGGCAGCCCAATGCATGAGGCTCCCACCTATTGGGGTTTGGAGAGGGTAGATGTATGCAGTCTTACCTCTGCTTTGTAGAGAGGTTGTTTCTAGGATTTGAACTTGTGATCTTTAGGTCACAAAGCAGCAACCTTACTATTGTACTGAGACTCATCCTCATTAAACCAAAGATATGTATGATTGTGATTTTTTCAGTGGACTCTGGCAGCTGGCTAGCATCTTTCTTTTTATATTAATGCCATCATTTTCTTTTCAAGGAAGTATGCTCCATTGATTTGTTTTCATTCTTGTGTTATGCAAAGGTCCTTGTTATGATTGGCGTTCTTCTCTTGCCTATCAATTATGCAATTCAATAGTGTGCTCTTTATTCTTATGAAAATGGGATGTTTGGCAGATGACAACTGCAATTGCTATTGAGGATGTAAGAAGAGAAGTAAAGATATTGCGGGCTCTAACTGGGCATAAGAATCTGGTACAGTTCTATGAAGCCTATGAAGACGATGACAATGTTTTTATCGTTATGGAGTAAGTTCATATTACCTTTTGCTTTAATTTGCTATGAATTAAGCTTACAATCTTTGTGCCACTGAAAAATTAGGAATATAATCTCAAGCTGAATGAGTTTAATGAGGGAACCGAAACTTTCATGGATGCATTGATTCTTATACATGTTGACCTATAGGTCTATGACTTTCCTTATTTCATGAATATACTTTATAGGAACTATAATTAAAATGCTGATTGTTTTGAGATATTGTATTGATTAAGCATGAAATTGAAAGCTGCTAGTTGAGTCAAATGATTAAGAGCTCACAATATAATGTATATTTTGCTGTTCAGGTTATGCAAAGGGGGTGAATTGCTAGATAAAATTCTTTCCAGGTAACAATGCTCTTCAATTTTCATTTTCCTGTGCCAATTAGAAAGAAACTAGAAAAAAGGCATTCTGGTTTCATTATTTTTCTCTTGCCATTAATAATATCATATTTAATTCTGATTTATAGGGGTGGAAATTACTCGGAAGAGGATGCCAGGGTTGTTATGATTCAGATATTAAGTGTGGTAGCTTACTGTCATCTGCAGGGTGTTGTTCACCGTGATCTCAAACCAGAGGTGATTAACTCATAAAGCTAATTAATGTTTAGCTGGGACAATTAATCATGATATATATATTTTTTTTGTCTGGGATTAATTTGAGATTTAGGTCATAGAATGACATTGTGATTCTCTGATGTAGAATTTTCTGTTTTGAAGCTGCACAGTTTACATTAGTGTAATACTATGCTTGTGTTTTGCTGAAGTTGTTTAATTATTCAATCTTGTTGATTGGTATGATTGAGCCTTGCTATTCCCCTGCCCTGGATTCTATATATTCAATACATGGACAGATGAGGGAGAAGAAAGATGAAGAGAAGAAAAGAAAATCAATGCAGTGAAAACTCCTAGTGTTAAAGAAAGTGGATTATGTGAAAAGTTAGGCTGGAGTTAGTACAGTTTCCTTGTTGATATCAATGATAATGTTTTACATTTGATTTCATTACTGCAGAAGCAAGGAGAGGAATGTTTTCAGCTGTGTTGAGTGTTGACACATTAGAGAGAACAGAAAAATTTTTCTGGAAAGTTTCCACATAGTTTAATTGCTAAAATTTGCAATTTCTTATTAGTTACACTACAATGTTTATGATTATTGGATATCGTCTCTAATTTCTCTTTAGCATCGTTGAAGAATGTCTTTACAATGTTAAAATGTTTTTTTTTGGAGATTCAGAAAATGTAGTACTAGAAAGTGTTGCATAGCCATTTATTTTCTTTCTTTCTTTCGTTTTTTTCATATGAACAAAATGAATTTTAGATGATTTGATTAGCTTGGGCTCCAAATTGTTTCTACACTTTTGGTGATGCTCCCAATGGCTTTGGGTTTGAATTTTCATTTTTTGTATTTTATTATCACTTGATGTTTAATAATTAATATTATGAGAAACACCTGACAAACTATCGAAGCAAGCAGTACTTTTGCACTAACAGGCCATGGAGGAGAGGAGTTACTGAGTGAAGTCATGCAAGTAGAGTTTATTTTATGTGTTCTTCATTGTTTGTAGGTTAATTATCATTCTGAATGACAACATTCTGTGCTAGAGTTAATTCAAAAAGCAAATGATGTTTGCAGTTCAATAGTTCTTCACCTAGCTGTATTTACTCTTTCATTTTGGAATATTGTCCTTTTGTTCCTAATCATAAAGGTTGACTTTCTGCTACAGAATTTTCTTTTTACTTCTAAGGAAGAAAATTCCACACTGAAGGCAATTGATTTTGGACTATCTGACTATGTGAAGCCAGGTCAGGCCTATTGCCATCTTTCTATATTTACTCCGATCTATTTCCATAAAATAAAACAATCGGGGCTAACTGTCACAAGTTTTTGCAGATGAGAGGTTGAATGACATCGTTGGAAGTGCATATTATGTAGCTCCTGAAGTTTTGCATAGATCTTATGGGACAGAAGGAGATATGTGGAGCATTGGTGTCATTGCTTATATTCTTTTATGTGGAAGTCGACCATTTTGGGCCCGCACAGAGTCTGGCATATTCCGGGCTGTCCTTAAGGCAGATCCTAATTTTGATGAAGCTCCTTGGCCTTCTTTATCAGCTGATGCTAGAGATTTTGTAAAGAGGCTGTTGAACAAGGATTACCGTAAAAGACTAACTGCAGCTCAGGCTCTCAGTATGTGTTCCGTTTTCCATGGATGGTGTATATGATCCTTACATTCTCTCCATATATTCTCTGAATTCCTTTTCTTATAGCTTGATTTTGTGCTTAGGTCATCCATGGCTGGCGAATCATTGTGATGATTTGAAGATACCTTTTGATATGATAGTCCCCAAGCAAGTTAAAGCTTACATATGCTCATCTTCTTTACGCAAATCAGCATTAGGGGTATGTAATGTTGTGTGTGATCATTTAGAATTGCTTATGTTTTCCATTCATTGTTATATCTCATTATTTTGTTTGGATATCTCTTCTCAATTTTGTGATAGATTATCTAATATATAAATGCATATACACTTAATTACCTTCTTTTGTTTTCATTTTTGTTCCTACCTAAATAATAAAGGTAACTTGCACAATTTCAATAACAGCTGTATCTGTCAACTGTATCTGTTTATGCATTAGTTGGTTTTGGTCAAGCTTTACAATTTAATCGTGCTTGATATTTTCAGATTAAGGGTGTGATTGTTTGGCATGTTTGAGCTCCAAAATCACTTTTTTCACCCCATAAAATTACTCTTTGTACATTTGGATAATTTTTTAAAAGTAATTGGAATCTCAAAAAATCAGTTTTCAGCTTTGTTGGAGGTGTTAAAAAGAGTAACTTTTGAAAAAAGTCAGTTTTCGGCTTTTTTTTCAGTTATATATAAAATTTAAGTTTCTTAAAATTTTTTTTTTTAAATCTGAAACAAACACAGCCCAAGTGTTCAACTTTTGTGTTATCTATGTAACCAAAAATAAATTCACCATCAATATGATAAAATGCTAATGGAGGGAGGACCCTAAAGAAAAGAAAAGGAGGAACAAGGGGAAAAAAATGATGGCTAAATGTTTTGTAAACTTGAACTGGGATTAAACCTCCCCTGCTAAAGGGAAAAATTTAAGACGATAATGAAGATGAGAGAATCTTAGCAATCTCATCTGGCTGATTTAGTGGCATGATGACAATAATGAGCATTTGTAAGTAACATAATTTATTGACAAGTTAAGCATGAATATAAGTAGGATGTTTTTGTTTACTTGCCTGTCATCATGTTTAGTAAACTATTCAAGTTCATTGATATAACCTTCAGTAATTCCTTTTGAAGACATGAATATATTTTGATTAGAAGTTTTGTCATTTTTGCAGGCTCTTGCAAAGACATTAACATTAGTGCAGTTAGCTTATCTCAAAGAACAATTTACTCAGTTAGGACCAAACAAAAACGGGTTTATCTCTATGCAGAACTTCAAGATGGTCTGCACATATCATCATTTATTGTACCCTTTTTTTGATCAAATAACTTTAATGCCACTAACATTTATATTAGCAGGCTGTTGTAAGGAGCGCCACCGATGCCTCAAAGGATTCTCGGGTCTTGGATTATGTGAACATGGTAAGTCTTTGAGGAAAATTAACTTTTCATATTAGCTTCTGAATTTGCTTCACTGGAAAGTGAATTGTTACTATTCATGCTTCAGGTTAGTTCAATTCAATATCGGAAATTAGATTTCGAGGAATTTTGTGCTGCTGCTATAAGTGTGCATCAACTAGAGGGAATGGAGACCTGGGAGCAACATGCAAGACGTGCCTATGAGTTGTTCGAAAAGGATGGAAATAGACCAATTATGATTGAAGAGCTTGCCTCGGTACTCCTCCTGTGCTATTGTGCAGTACCAATATATTCAGATTCTGATTTGTCTTTTTCAACATAATTAGAACTAAGTACCTGCACATCAAATTAATTATTCCCTAGGACCTATTAGCAACTCAAATGGTTAATTCAGTTCAAGGGTGGCTGATACACGTGGTTATCAAATCCTTGGCTATAATTAATTTGTTCTGCAGGTCCTTCTGATGAATTCTTCCTAGCTTTTCTCTTCATTTCCTTGAATTTTAACATGACTTGAATCCTCTAATGATATTCTTAATCAGCACTCAGCAATTCCTCTACATGTATGATGGTACTAAGCTTTTGTTATTTAATTTGTTCCAGGAACTTGGGCTTAGCCCATCGGTACCGGTTCACGTTGTACTCCAAGATTGGATAAGACACTCGGATGGGAAGCTTAGCTTCTTGGGGTTTGTCAGACTTCTGCATGGAATTTCTTCTCGCACGTTTCAGAAGGCTTGAGACACCTTACACGCGATTGCGATTATTTTTTCTAGCCCTTATTGGCCATAAATCTTTCTATGGGATTCGAATGCATGACTCATGAAAAAAATCCATCAGCAGGTGTGTGGATCTTGATTGCAAAAGGATGGCTCCTCCATGAAGCTGATGGGAGTTTGTTGCTGATGAAGCTATATGCAACATTTGTTGTTAAAGCCCAACTTTGTCCTGAGTTCTGCATAAACAATACCCTTTTCCTCATCCTGTTTCTGACTACTGAGAGGTTGCTTGGGGTGCTGGACTTAGATGCTTGTACAGATGAAAGTAGAGCACTGATTGTACTTAAGACTAGCGGAACTATTACAAAAATGAGTTGTGTATTTTGGGTTTGTCCCTTGTGTACCCTTGGCGCTTTTCAATAAACTCTTCCCACTTCTGTGAATTGTTTGATGGACTGCAGTTTTCCCTTTTAATTAAAATCTTTTTAGAACTTTGTCTTCATATTTTTCAGCATTATTTGAGGTGACAATGATACCTTCAGACGTGGCATTTTTTGGTAAGGGAATACCCCATTTTATCCACTTGAGCTACAGGTCATATGCACTTTTGGCCGTTAAATTTTAAAATTTGCAAATCAATCTCCTGAATTGTTATAAATGGGCATTTTAGTCAAAGTAGTTGTACTATGCCCTTTGAACTTTGGACTTGTGTAAATTGATCTCCTGAACCTTTTAAAATGAGCAACTTGATACACTGAATTTTCTTACATTTGTGATTTTTTTTGTCAAAAAAATCAATGAAAAATTGATGGAAGGGACAATTTGTACATTCAAGGGAGTTAAATTGCATATTTTTAAAGTTTATAATTTGAAATGCATATAATTTAATGTAATTTTCTCATCTATTTATATAAAACAATACATGAAATCTTTAGATGGGTCCAATGGTATTTGTATAAAAAATTTGATGAGCATTCCTCAGCTTTAGGAATTCATTCCTCTTTATGTTTGTGTATGTCCAATGCCAAGGCCAATTCATACAGCCGAGAAGGAATATAAAGAGAGAAAATTGAACTCTTCAGGCGCAAACCATAGAAAGCAAATGCTTCAATGATCCCTTATTTCTTGACAAGGAAAGCATGGCAAGTAGCCGCCTTTATGAGTGAATGTTGTAAAATGAAAACACTCCTCTATATAGAAGGTGCAACTCTGCATATTGCTGATATCAACAAACAGTTCAAGTTTTACACACCTTTCTTGTAGTAGCATATGCGGCCATAATTGTCTTTTTATGAAAATAAACAACCCCTCCATCTTTCTCCAAGATCGAAATGAAATGGCGTCTTGAATACACTTGCTATAGTGATCTTATATTGCTTTGCTTAGCGGGTACTAGATCAGGCACGTGATGGTATTATTATTGCTTGTAACATTAACCATCAAAATTAATTATTCAGTAGGTGATTAGTTGATGATAACGATAATTCACACAGGTGGTATAGGTTTACTTTTACAAGGTGTCCATGAAAAACACAGTCAAAACAACCAATTCTACGTTGCATTCTTTGATAGCAAGAATCTCTCTCATTCGCTAAACGACCTCTACCGCTACACTGTAATGTGGGTTCTATTATGAGGCTCACACCTCTGAAAAAGTAGACATTACTAGTGAACAATCACGGTCATATATAATTTTGTTCTTACTTAGAAATGGTGGTAAGAATGTAGATGTCTTTGATGTCCATGCAAGCGGGTGGTGGAGGTGCTTGCAAAGAAACTTCAATGCTTAATTCAATGAAAGAATAATTTGTAAAGGTTTTAGAGTATAATAAGTGATATAATGTCATGACCCTTTTATAGTGAGAGGTGACCATGCATTAAATCAAGAGATGATCTTTCTTGAATAGGGAAGATATTCCAAACATTTAGCAGATATTAGATATGTTTCATATTTACTTGGAGATATAATATAATATAACCAGCTAAAGATGTATTTATGATTCAATTTTTAGATGTTAAGCTGATTCTCAGATTTTGATCCAGATCATGAGATGAAACGATTATGCTAAAATATTGGAACATTCGGTAAGTCACGTTACCCCAAAGGTTTACGTGGGGATAAAATTTTTCATGTGCTAGTCACGTTCCCAAATTGATTATGACATGGTGTGATTTGCTTAGACCTCATGTTAGGTGCCAATGTTTTTACCTTCAAGTGTCTCTAGTGTCCATGCAAGCAGATGATGAGGTATCTGTAAAGACAATCTGACACTCTAGCTAATGTATGAATGATGCGTAGAAGTTTTAGAATACAGTAAGTGATGAAATTGTAATGTTATACTTGTGGGTGTTAAGCTCCTTTTTATAATGAGAGGTGACATGTGCTAAATTAGGAATTGATCTTCCCTGAATAAAGGAGATATTTCAAAGATATAGCAGATATTATATACATTCCGCATGTATCAAGAGATTTGATCTAACATAAAATATGTGGTGAGATAATGGGAGATCTCTTCAGTGATTTATGATATATCCTCTACTGAATCAGGAGAGAATCCCTAAAGAATCATAATACCATGTGGCCAATCTGTGGAGTCCTTGCGTGAGTTTTCAGAGTTTGGGCTAAGGTCTTAGCTTATATTTCTAGTCCAATACAAATTTTGTAACAATTATGACTAGTTTAAGAATATTTTAGTTTTAATAGTGATATAATAGTCCCCTAATACAAAGAATGTGTCATCTGCATCAATGTTTTGTAAACCATCGAAACATTTGATTGTATTAACTAGACGTGAACCATTTTTTTTTGGCTTTTATTTCTCTATAATGAAAATATTGGTGAAGTGAGACATTGAATAATTAATCACGCCAGAGGCATTTGATATGAGGTAATTTATTTAGGTTATAGGTAATGTGATTTAAAATTACCCGAGCCCATAATATTGCATTGTTTGGTTGGGTTAACCCTTGGTCACCAATAATCTTGTAAGTAATGCACCAAACTTTTCCCTAAATTAATAACTTTTATTGTGTGTAGATCTCACTAAATAATCTATAAGTGATTGGTTTCTCATTTTCTAATTATCACAATTAGTAACTCTTTAAATATCTTGGTAACATTTTCTAGTTTAAATAAGTTTAACTACGATCCAACTATATTATTAGAAAAAAAAATAAAAAATCCAACTATGAATTCATTCAAAAGAACAAATGGAATCATTTATTAGAGTATATTTAGCTCGAGAATATTAGTAAACATAAAAGTTTTACAAATGAGTTTCATGAATAATTTTATATTTAAAGCTCACTTGAAAACATTTTATTTGCATTTTTACTTTCCAAACAAAACACACCCTTAATAAAAAAGAAAAATAATGATCTACAAAAGGCCTGTTAGTTTGATTTTTCCATATGACCTAATGACAATTAAATTATAAAATTTAACTAATTAAGCCACTAGGTTGGTATATTGAGTGGGGGTTTTGATAGCAAGGATGATGGGATTTTAGGTTTAAACCTCGGTATAACGAATGTAATTTCACAAGGAGCAAAATAATTTGCTTAGACTCATTAAGCCATTAGTTTAGAAAATATGATACCAGTTCAATCAATTTTTTCGATTTTAAAAACATTGCAAAAAAGCTGTGCTTAGATGCAACAAAGATCCTGGAGATGACAAAGAGAGCAACTTTACCACAACACAGCACAGATACTGTCTGTGTCAATTCACCATGTGCTCTCGATCTATCCTAGCCTCTAATCAAAGATAGCAATCAATCAATAACAGCACAAATCACGGCCAGCAGGGCACCTAAATCGCTCTTTCTTCAGCCGTGCAAGAGGTACTGCTGGCTCCATCTCTCTATCGATCTCCAAATGGGAGGAATTCAGAGAGGGTCAAAATCGAAGGCAACGAGATCAGCGAGATCGCCAATCTTGCTGCTCGCGGCATCAGTCACCGCCATTGCCATCCTCTTCCTCTCCTTCTCTCTCCTCTCCACCACTTCCTCTTCAAACCCCAGCAGAGCCCACTCCCGCAACGCTGAGCAGCAACTGGGCGGCAAGTACCTTTACTGGGGCAACAGAATCGACTGCCCGGGAAAACACTGCGACTCCTGCGAGGGTTTGGGCCACCAAGAATCCAGCCTCAGGTGCGCCCTCGAAGAAGCCATCTTCCTCCACAGGTATCATCCACAACCAACAATCACTCTTGTTACCACCACCCTTTTTTTTTTTTTTTGTGTGTGTGCGTGTATCAAATAACGGTGCATTGATTTGATTGCTTCTGTTATGTGCAGTGTAGTGTAATGCAGTGCAGTGTTTAATCGGAGAGAGAGATTCTTGTCTGCATGTAAATCTAAAATCTAATATTTAGGGACACTAAAGGTCTATTTGGGTTCAGTTTTCATTTTAAATCTTTCAGTTTTCAGGATATTGCAAGGGACATGCTGAACATTGGAAATAAAAACTGAAAACTGGATTTTGTAGTTTTCATATTTTTTAGTATTTCTTTCATAACTTTCGAAAAACTGGAAAATTGAAAAATGAAACCAAACAAGCCATAAACTTGCTTCTGGAACCTGCCAACTTTATTGTGAGTGCTTAAATATGAGGTGTTAGATTTAGTTCCATTTCCAAGGATTTTTCTTTTCATGCATAAAACTCGTATGTCTGATACCCCTTTTGGTTGATTGTTGCAGAACCTTGGTTATGCCGTCAAGGATGTGTATCAACCCAATACACAACAAGAAAGGGATCCTTCATCACTCTGCTACCAATGCTACTTCTGAGGAAATGTAAGTTGTTTTTTTCTTTGCTCGGATCTGATGAGTTTTTTGTCGTTGCCTGTGTGTCTCAACCTGTTCTCATTTACCACTTATGTGCGAGGAAGGAGCATTGCTGGTTATCATGGTTTTGAATTGTGGCAGTAGCAGGTGCATTGTGATGGCTGTGACTATGGAGAAATGCAGCTGGTGTAGCCGCAATGGCTATCATGATGAGGCTAGGGAAACTGCCACCTGTTGCAACTACAAACTTGCAGCAACAGTTGCAATTGTGGACCACAATTCAAAACCATGCATGTGCCTTTGTTTCTGTGGATGTGTGTGGATTTTTTGATGATTTGCGTGGTGAATTGTTTAGCATTTTTTTTGGTGTGATAGGTGGGAAGCGAGCTCTTGTGCCATGGACTCTTTGTATGATGTGGACAGGATGTCCGAGACTGTTCCTGTGATTTTGGACAATTCAGAAGAGTGGTATCATGTTCTGGCGACGAGCATGAAGCTGGGAGCCAGGGGAGTTGCGCACGTGCAGGGCATTAGCCGTGCTAAGCTTAAAGAAGATAGTCGCTATTCAGATCTGTTGCTCATCAACAGAACTGCTAGCCCTCTTTCTTGGTAGGTCAGCCAATCTTGTTCCTTAGAAATTGTTATGTCATATGTGGTAAAGAGAATTTTGGTTGAGAGAAGATCCAGAGATATCAGAAGTGATGTGCACAGTGCCCTCATGATTTTAAACGAGACCTATGTGGTTTAGTTTGAAGTTTGTATAAAAGATCACAAGTCACAACTAAGTTGAGTTCTAAATATTGGCTTGAGATTTATGTTGTTAGACCATCGACCTAGAGGATTCCTCCTAAAATTATTTTTTCGTCTGAGAATGTAATGAGTTATCCTTTATAGGTAGACATGATTCTTCTGAAATTCTATGCATTTCTCTGAGATGTGAGTAATGTTGGCACTTCAGGTTTATGGAATGCAAGGATCGAAACAACCGTAGTGCTATAATGCTGCCATACTCATTTCTGCCCTCAATGGCAGCACATAAGCTAAGAGATGCAGCAGAAAAGGTCCACTTGATACACAATCTCTTTAAAGTTTCTCTTTAAGTTTGGTAATTTTCTCATGCTAGATAAATTGAATATTTTTTTTTTTATAATATTTTTATTGCTTGAAGGATAAAATTAGAGGATTGTTAATCGTTTATAGTATACTTTAGTGTGTGCATACAATTATTGTATAGCCAAAAAGTCAGTGTCTTCCTTCCTTTATAGGAGTGGTTCCAGGCTTGGGGGGAGTTGATGGTTAAATACAAAAGATTGTGCATCCAGGAAAGGACAAAATGATGAGTGGAGCACTTGGTTTGTTTGTGAAAATTTCAAATGATGCAACTACAGTCATCAATTGTCTGATCAATTGGATTAGTTTTCTATTTGGAAGCAGGTGAAGGTTGCATGCTATTGTCTAGTTTCT
The DNA here is from genome assembly GCA_031216105.1 of Dalbergia cultrata. Lineage (NCBI taxonomy): Eukaryota > Viridiplantae > Streptophyta > Magnoliopsida > Fabales > Fabaceae > Dalbergia > Dalbergia cultrata. The sequence continues at coordinate 17,128,609 of CM062353.1, read as the reverse complement.
TTTATGTCTGCATGGTTGTGTATTTCATGTATGTGCTACCAAAGGATATTGCAGCAGATTTTCCTTAAGTTTTTTTCGATACAAAGTAAATTCATCAAGAGAGCAGAAATGAAGTGCCACTTGGGGTGAGGTAAGACATCCTCCAAAGCAGAAAAGAAAATAATGAATAGGATAAAGAAATGATCGAGAATGCAACACGGCTGCCCAGTGCCTATGCATATCAGTAGTGGAAAATACCTTGAAACAGCCATGACCCTATCAAAGATAGGTCATAAAGGCTGAAATACAAGGCATCGAGGGTTGAGATTATGGGTAGAGTGATGTTATGATTTCGTGTTTCACTTGAAAAAAAAAATTAGAGAGGGTCGGGCAATTTACTGCTTTGTTTCCTCCTTTACAAGGAACCCAGCTGAGCTTTCTGCTTTACCAAGTACAGACAAGTGCTTTCATATTCATTAAATATATGCCATTATCATCTTCCTTCCCAATCTTCCATGTAGACATGATATTTTACTCTGGAAGTCCCTGATTAGGGTTGTCCTTGTAGATGAATGTTATTGTGATCTTTGTAGTTAGGACTTAACCTTGAGAATAGGAATTTCTGTGGCATGGTAGAGGAGATTCATTTAGGCATCTAATATATGATTCTTCGCACATATTTAGAAAGTTGTTGTGACTCTGATTGTAGCATGCTGGCTAAGTTCGTGCTGTAGCTCTACATTCAAAAACTATGTTTCTGTTACATTGTTCAATTTCTGACCATTTTCTTGGTCACAGATCAAAGCTTCCCTCGGCAATTACGATGCCATACATGTCCGTCGTGGGGATAAAATAAAGACCAGGAAGGACAGATTTGGAGTAGCGAGGAGCCTGCATCCTCACCTTGATAGGGATACGCGGCCTGAGTTTATTCTCTGCAGAATTGCAAACTGGGTCCCTCCTGGAAGAACCTTATTTATTGCTTCAAATGAAAGGACCCCGGGATTTTTTTCACCTCTTTCTGTCAGGTAACTGTTCTCATGTGCATATGAGTTCCTCGAAAATTGAAACTGCTGAAGTTTTCTGGTATAGGAATTTAGATTGCATTATCTGTGATGAAAGTCTGTCCTGTTTTGGAGGATCTGGCTTCCCAATGGACAAGTAATCAATAATTAATTGATGAGCGTGCTTGTATTATGCCAATTTTTTAATCCTTTCCATAAATAGACAAATTTATGTAACCATTTTCTGTTGCTTCAGATAATGCCAATAATTTGGCATTAATAAAAAAAATATTTGTGTTTATCGCTGTATGAAGCTGATCTTTTTGATTTTCTAATGTGATGGATATGTGAAAAGTTTTTCAGGAATCATTTAAGGAATATGCATGTGCTTGTGGTTAATGTTCTTGTGTTTATTTTGTGTCTCATTTTTAAGGTTACATCTGGATTTATTTGCAATAGCTGTAGCATGCTAGTTTGCATCTCACTACACCTAAGACTTCATTTGTGTATCTGTGCCTCTCTTAAGTCAGGCTATGGCATGTCTTTTATCTGCTTTTTGGGTGGATCACTTATTGAGTTATTGTAGTTGGTTCTTAGATTTGACAGCTCAAGATCTCTTGATTAGACCTACTCTTATAGGCTTTATATTTGATAGAATCTTGTGGCTGAGATAAAGTACTGTTACCTTATGCTCATAGTGATTCAAATATGCAGGTACAAATTGGCATATTCATCAAACTACAGTAAGATCCTGGATCCCTTGATTGAGAACAATTACCAGTTGTTCATGGTCGAGAGGCTCATTATGATGGGCGCTAAAACATTCATTAGAACATTCAAGGAAGATGAGACGAGTCTTGCCCTCACTGATGACCCCAAAAAGAACACTAAAGCTTGGCAGATACCTGTTTATAATGCGGATGAACCATGCTGACGCCTACTCCTAGCAGAGACCTAGTATAGTACAATTTCTATGTAACTCACATGAGGTTAAAAACAGTAAACACTTGCATACCCAAAATCTTCAGGGAGATTCTAGGTAAGGGGAAATGAGAGGATGATCGGTTCATGTTGTAAATTTTGATGTTAGTTATAATTAAAATTTTATTTATTCATTAAATGCATGTATATTTATCTCACAGTGAAGCTGATGTGGCAACCAAATGTTTTTCTATTGTTGCACTCAGATGGAAATCATCTATTCCTAAATCATATTCTCTTATCTGTTCTACCAATCACTTATTGTCACATGAAATATGAGTATTTAAAATTTTGAAATAATTACTAAATATATATTACTCATCTTCCATGTGGAAATAATGATTGATGAAACTAAAAAGAGGACATAATTTGGGGATATGTGATTTTTGTCCCAATGCACCTTTGTTTGTTTGTGTGTATGAATTTGAGGCAAAAATGGAATTCATACATATAAAACTATTTTTCATATCAACGTATTTATAGTCCCAAAAGTTTATTAATATCTGAATTCATTTGAAACAAGCAATTGGACTAAATTATATCCAACACCTGTGATGTGACCTTAAGCCAAGCAATAATTTATGTCTGTCTGCTGCTTGTCTCCTTGAAATGCTCATATTCAGCCTCCCCTGAGCTTTTACTTCCCACATTGACAACTGTATAGAGCGGCAGATTTTTATTTGTAGCATAACAGACTAATCACCCTGAATAAGAGTATGAATGAAACGTGTGCATGTGATGTGTTAACCAGATTAGGCGCACTATTCTTTGTTAACTAGCTATCTGATTTTCTAAGCATCCAGGTTCGCGTGGCAATGCATGCTAGGTGTGACGCGCGCACTAGAAAGGTCACACCTGAATGCTGATATTGGAGATGGGACAGATTATGGGAATGGCTGGCTCCACCAATTTTGAAAGGAAATGGGAAAAATGAAAATTAAGAAGTCGTTGTCAACAATTCTTCTATTGTTTGACTCGACTCATGCAAATGGAACCCACATTCACATGTGAATGCACTTTCTATAACTTTCAAACAGCATTTGTGCCATACTTTGTTAATTGTCCAAAATCAAGTTCCCTAGCATCTTATATTTTTGGCAAGCCGCATGGCATAGACCTATCCCTATTCCTTACAAGCTTCTATATCTTCAGTATTAAAATTGCACATCTAATTGCTTATGATATGGATCAAATAATAATTCCCCAAGTATCTCCAAGAACCATTAAAGAAGAAACTACTATAATTTAAATAAACAAAAAAAATTCAGCTTAGGAATATTTATACAGAAAAGAATAATCTTCAACACAGGAATTCTTAACTGTGACATGTTCAAAATCATTGGATTAAATTATCAAATAAAAATGGTATTCATCTAATAACTTATAATAGGGGTCTATGATGAACTTAAACATACAAGATCCATCTTATAATTTGCCCGTTAAACAAAGTAAAAGATTTTGTTTCAATTATGCTTGTTCATCATCTTCACAGAATACTTATAGAATCAACCACTCTTTAACATGGTATTCTGCCCTGAAATGACACTTGTGGATTGTGCACGCTCAGGTTACACATTACTTTTACTTCATCAGGTAATATAAGACACTTTCGGGTATGGACAGAAATGTTCCAGATGAACCTTTCTCATTTATATTCACCAATATGTCATAGAGTGGTTTGATTACATTAATCCTAGTACTTTAACACACAGCATGCCACTCAAACCTCCACCCACATATTGGACCCTTTAAAGGGAAGGTGTAGTGTAGGACTGGGCCCTATCCTTCCACTTCAAATTTTTTTACAAAAAAATAATAAAAACTCACATGAAATGTCATAGAAAGGAGAAAGCAACATGGAATGCTGAACATGCTGTGTCAAGGTCCTTCCCCTCTTCACATGCACCTCAATTTTCCGCTGCATTGGTGCTTCAAACAGGCTGCATGATCTGTGACCTCATTGTTCATTAGTGCTACTGTACAGGAGGCAGACATGACCATCTTCCACTGACAATTTTCCACATATAACGCACCATAGAATTGCTAATGGAATTTTCAAGGCCTTTTTGCTTACACTTTTTCAAGCACAAATGATGTTTGTATATGCAAATGCTGTACACTATTTTGAAACCTGATGAACTATAATACATTAATTATTCAAAAGTATAATTATCTTAACAGTGAATTCAGGTTTTGGGTCTCGTGTGTCATTAATAGAAGATTTGGTTACCTTGTTTGTGAATTTGATAAGTAACTAATGCTAAATGCAAAATATTTGTAATAAATTCACAAGTAAAACAACCAAAATCTTTGGTTGTTAACAATTCTTCATATATAAATATTGAATTCTGACTCATCTGTACCATGGTTTAATCTATTGTGTGGAAAACGATGAAATGCTGAGAACAGCATAACCTGATAGACCATCGAAGTGTATATGGTTCAGAAAAACCAGGAAAAAAAAGCACTCAATGGAATGAATGAACAGTTATGTGACGTGGAATGACTTTCTGTGTCCATGTAGTTAGTGTTTTATTTATCATTATAGCCATCTGGATTCTGGAGTAATTTTTCATTAACCAACTTGAAATCGTATGATTAACAAATGCATTTTCTCGTATGAATATGAAACAAAAAAATGATTCCTCTTAAATAAAGAGATCGATTTATCTATATCTGTACAATGTAATTTGTACAATGTAATAAAGAGAATACCTTTCTTTTGGTGTCCAATTTTCTCTCCCATTTTACCCTTACAGTTAATATCCCAGTTTTAACAACAGTTTTTAAATCAAATAAGTAGTTTTTTTACCATTTTATTATCAATTTTTGGGTTTCTTCTCTATTCCTATATGAAAATGCTTTCATTTTTCTCCTTTTTTTGATTTTATTATCAGTTCCTAGCAAGATACATGTTTAAAATAGAAAATTTACAGAAGAGTCAATTTATATATATGTTTAAAATTTTGAAGATAAAGTAAAATCCATAATTTGTGGGCAAATTTTTATTTATTTATATTAATATTCTAAAAATTAAAAATGCGGTTTGACGGGCATGATAGTGCCCAACAAGATGCTAGTATTATTAATTTCCATTATATTATTTATAGAGATATCATTATTCATTAATGAATATGTTACTCTATTCGCTCTTGAATAATTGTCCGATTTTAAATGCTCGTTGGAATTTAGAAAATGATTGGTAAAACATTAATGTTAATGAAAATTATGAACAATTTACTAAACTATCCTTATTTCTTTTTCAATATTATAACTTATTCTCTCTTCCTTTATTAATGAGCCAATAATATTTAATAATAAATATTATTGAAAAGAAATACACCTTTCATTTTAGAATATATGTCCACTGTCAAATAACTTTATATTTCAAAATATCTATCAACTTCTTGTTTTAATAAAGCACTAAATTTTTTTCATTACTATTTGTAATTAATTTTATATTTTCAAAGCATTTTATTTAATAGTAGTCTTAAACATTGCGCTATATTAATTAATATATAGGAATATATTAGTTCATTCACTGTATTTTACTCAATTAATAATATTATTTATTATCATTTTTAATATATGTGTTTATACTAAATTGATAGATATTTTAAAAAATATAAAATAATTAATACTATTTAAAATTTTAAAATAAACTATTATTTATAGATAAAATAACTTTTAAAATGAATAATTAGAAAATTGCTAACGCATCAAACTTTGATCTTGGGCAAATAAGTGTAGCTTCGAAGTTCGAAACACAAACCGAAACATCAGATCGGGCCCACATTCGGAGGCACAAAAAGAACAGATAAGCAAGCCCTTTCCTGTTCTCATTACACGTGGGGCCCAATACACACACCAATCATTGTTTATTTATTCCTCCTACCCCACACATCCCCATAATTCAATTTTTTTTTCTTTTTAATAAAAAGAAAGAGTGATAGAGTCATTGAATTTTGGAGCGCACACAAAAAAAATAAAAATAAAAAACAAAAACAAAACGAACCCTCTTCCCTTTCCTCCATCTTCCTCATCGGATCAGCATCACCAAAAAAACAACTTCTCACCCAAAAAAAAAAAAGGATTCCGAGAGAGATTATCATCAGCGAAGAGAGTATTAGGGTTAGGGGTTAGGTCATGCCTTACCTTGTCCGAGAGAACCTGTTCATCGGAAACATAGGCGACGCGGCGGAGATTCTCCAAAACGGCAGCGCAGACGTCACGCACATCCTCTCCGTCCTCAGCTCCGCCTCCATCTCCTTCTTCTCCGAATGGCGCCCAGGCCTCAACATCCCCGTCAAGGAGATCGATAAGGCCTACGTCGCCGGAAAGGACTGCATCGGCGGCGGCGATGGCGGCTCTAAGAGCGCGCTTTCGCCGGAGAAGCTCCTCTATTCGCTGGAGTACGCAGGGCGCGACTTGAAGCTCGTGAGGATGGCCGTGCCTCTCAAGGACACTGAGAACGAGGACTTGCTCGATTACCTTGAAGTCTGCATCGACTTCATCCATCGGAGCAGGAAGGAAGGTTCCGTTTTGGTTCACTGTTTTGCCGGAGTTTCGAGAAGGTTCTACACTCTTCTTCTTCTTCTTCTTCTGTTCATCGATCTTAACTTCTTTGAGTTCGGCTTTTTTTTTTTTTTTTTTTTCGGGAGGACTGAGGGCATTGTGAATTTTTGGTGCGTTTTGTTTGTTTTGTTTGGTTGCAGTGCGGCGGTTATAACGGCATATTTGATGAGAACGGAACGTCTCTCTCTAGAAGGTATGGAAGTGAAAGTGAAGCATTTGGTGCATGCCAGTAGTTTACTTTTTTTTTTTTAATTAAATTAGGATTTTTGTTAGATGAATTTTCAGTTTAAATGCATAGTTGATTTTGATTATTTTTTAGAATTTTTTTTTTTTAAAAAAATCAAACGCTTGTTTTTGAATCGAATGCTAGCAGAAAGTTTTGAAAATGTAAACAGCTAAGGAGATATCGTTGTTAATATGAGTGTCGTTTTTAATTGGAGCTTATTTCCTTTTATTTATTTTTGAGGGTAAAATAATTGAAATACTCAAGTTTCTCAAGTTTATTATTAGTGGTTGTGGTTCCTTTTTTATTCTTCGTTTTTTTTAATGTATTTTCCCATGCCTGCTGCAGATGCCCTTGAATCATTAAGGCAGAGCTGTGAATTTGTTTGCCCCAATGATGGCTTTCTAGAGCAGGTTAGCTATGAAGGTTTAACTTTGTATGGTCACGGCATGCAGATACCTCTTATAACTTCTGACACCTACCAATCCGAATAGTTATTACATTATTTTATTTATTTTTTGTTCTCCTGATTCAGTTGCGAATGTTTGAGGAGATGGGCTTCAAGGTTGATCTGTCCAGCCCTATGTACAAGCGCTTTCGTCTGAAAATACTTGGTATGGATCCATCTCCCTGCCTCCCCTGTTGTTTTGTATTTGTGTTACCTCATATTCTTCTTCTAAGTTTCATGGCAGAAAATACAGGCCATAGTTATTTGTTAAGATACTTTATTTGTACAATTATAGTTTTATGAAATAGGTGGCTTCTAAGCTAAACTTCATATATTTATCATATTTATTGGGTCTGTGATATGCCTTTTACTTTGTGGTCCTGTGACATCATTGGAATGATAGAGTTCACATTTTGTCTACTTTTCATTTTGTGTTAACTTTATGTCTCCCAAAATATATGGCCGGTAACGTAGATTATGGGGAATATGGAAGACAAGCAAATATCATGGTTGCTTTCATTGCAGACTTTGTGTTATGAGTTTATGACTAAGTGCTACTGGATGCAGTATTTGACAAATCAGTTCATTTTCTTGGAACAATGGTGGCATTGTGTCATTATATGTATCTGTGTTCGAAGCACATTATATATTTTTTGTAAGGACTCTTAACATAGCTTTTTTAGTTGCTTCCTCTCCCAATTTTTTGTAGTATGTTCAACTAAAGACACAAATTTTGACAGAGAAGACTATATATTTACTGCCATTCAAGTCTCTGCCTCGGCCTTCAATGGTCAAGTTAAACCTAGCTATTTTAATCATGATTCACAACTTTTCAATGGTCACACTGTTTCCTTTCTTTGTTTGAGGGGAGGTTGTTATCAGAAAAGCTCATCTAGTAATGCCTGATTTGTAATAGTATATTCTCTCAAGTATTTTATGGATCAAGTTTCTCACCAGTAGTTGTATCCAACTTCCATGTTATCTTATTCCTACTAGCAGCTGTTCTGATGTAATATATACTTTTGGGTGCAAGTCGATGTTTTTGTCTACTATGAACATTGAAAATGCGGTACGATTAGTTTATATCATCTGAGGTAAGATATTTTTGTATCATTATTTTCAGGTGAGAATCATTTCTCGGGACTCCGGATAGACAGCTCTAAACTTGGCGCAGATCCCGGCATGCCAGTCCAAATTTCTTCAGAGGTTGAAGAAGCTACTAAAGCAGAAAATAATCGTAGTCCTATGTATCGCTGTAAGAAGTGCCGACGGATTGTTGCATTGCAAGAACATGTTGTAGATCATATTCCTGGTGAGGGTGAGGCATCTTTTGATTGGCACAAGAGGAGAAGTGGCAACCCTTTTAACAAGTCTAATGAATCTGAGTGTTCATCCATATTTATTGAGCCTCTTCGATGGATGAAAGCTGGTAAGGAAACATTTAACTACAATAATACAATGTCTCTATTTTTCCGACGAGCTCTGACTTTATTGCACTTTGGTGCAGAATGTTCCCATAATTTTGTACAAGAGTGGTCCTTTATACATTTAGAAGTGTATGTTACCCTTTTTTTTCTTTTCATGCCTTGCTTTCTTGGAGCATTACTGGATTGTTTTCATGATTACCTCATTGAGTGGAGTGGTGTATATGTATATACATATAGGATTCTGTGGTGATAGACAATGGTATAGACATATACATGCATAAAAAGTGCCAAGTTATTTGTACTGATATTTCTTGTCACTCAGTTGAGGAAGGCGCGTTGGAGGGAAAGCTGTCTTGTGCTCATTGTGATGCCCGTTTGGGATACTTCAATTGGGCAGGCATACAATGCAGCTGCGGGAGCTGGATAACCCCAGCTTTTCAACTCCACAAAAGTCGGGTAGATATAAGCCCTGTATAAACCTAGTTATTCCACTTTATGCATATCCTCATTCCCCGTGGTAAGGGATGCAGCCTATATCATTGTTCTTGGAGCTGTATTCTGCTCAGAGTGTCCTAGCTGGTAGGTATACTGCCGATGACGTTGTTGAGGGACGATTGAAGTCTTTATTCCTTGGACTTGTATTCTGTTCAATTTTTCCAGGCTGAACCAATGAACTTATGGAGGAGAGGATTGTAGTCCTTCACTTCTTTTGCTTCTTCCAGAATGACTTTCAGGAGCTATAATTGGAGATTAAGGATTATGCACGTCTAGTATATGGTGCGGCTTTCCAATATTAGGGCTGGTTGGTTGCCCTGATGATTTTACCATAAGTACAACGTTTGTGTTCTTTTCTACGAAAGCGATAAAAAAAAAAAAAAGGGTGTTTTCCTATTCTTAATCTGCTTTTATTTTATTTTTCCCTTGGTTGTGAATATACTGTCTTAGAAGTTGAAAGTCGACGAAAGGTTATGAATCCATATTGTCGAAATGGATGAATGGATCCACAATTGCGTGAATGCCAGCGTATTTCATGCCTAACAACATTCCTATGCCCCTTTCCTTTCGTCTTTCCTATCTTTTATTTACTTTACTAAATGCTTGGTGCACAAACACTTTGGTTAATATCACCTTACAAGATGAGTTAGCTAAATTAGAATGTCCGTAGGTTGAAAAGGCTGGAACTAGATGTAATGTTTAACGTTATTCTTTTTCTTTTTTTTTTCACCGGTGAGTGCAAGAACTTCATTGCTTAAGGTCTCATAAAGAGGCATGAATTCCATTGTTTAAGATCATAAACAGGCATGAATTATTGTACCTCTTATCCCACGTTATCAAGATCAAGTTGTGTCTGAAAGTGTTGATGGAACAAACGATGCGAGGTATTATACTCAATCACTTCACGTCTCGATAACTCCAATCAATTGACTGTCAAGGAACTACCTCATTTTCTGCATACTGGTACGTAAACAGGTGCGAGGTATGTCTATTTGCTGGATGTGTACTTAGAACCCTCTTTCGTAAAGCATTCACGTATGTATACCGTCTTTGCACATGTAGGTGGATCGAGATATTCATGTGCTTCGACCAACATTTTAACTACGCCGATATAATTCTTAGCAAGACTTGGTTAGGCCTCAACATCGTATGGCCAATATCCCATCTCCCACCTTTTATGAATCAAACTTCCCAATCCCGAGTTGTCAGGAAGGGATTACATGGGGTGCCATACTTAGGTAGCGTTTGGTTTGGGGGATGGGGACAGAAATACAGGGACAGCCTATCCTCTATGCTATTTGGTAAGGGAGACGGGGTATGGGGACGGAATTTTTTTTGTCCTAAAGACAAAAATTTCATGTACTTCTGTCCCTCCAAAAAATGGAGACGGGACATGGAGACACAAATTTTTAGTGGTGATCCAGCCACCGATCAATTGCCAACCGCCGCTAGTCAACGCTGGCCGCCGCCAGTCAACGCTGATAAATGGTGGTCAACGCTGATCAATATCTGCTCCCATCTCTACAATCAAACATGATACAGAGATAGTATTTTTTATGTCTCTGTCTCCACTGTCTCTATATTTCTGCCCCTGTCCCCTCGTCCCCCCTACCAAACGCTACCTTAGGGACAGCTCTTGGACATAAAGCTTAACCTTGACTTTTATTTCACCCTAAAATCAAAATGAAGGGCAAATTTCCCTTGCCATTACGGCAATGTCACTATTTCATTTTCTCATTCTTTTTCATACAGAAGGGAGTGTTGGGGAATTTAACAAGAAACTCCACTTTGGACGCTAACCAGGCATCATTAGAGTAACAATAAAAGAAAATGCTACATAACTAGAAATCTTGTTAATTTCATATACAAAATAACATCACAATTGTCACTCCTTAGATCAAATATTGGGTTATACTATTTTATTTCATCCAACAATTACCATGATTTGTATTAAAAATTCTATATATATTTTTTTGAACGTGAAGCATTACATTTTTATGGCTTCCATAGACCAGTAGAGACTTGTACTCAATGTGCTTTAACAAACTGCATAGAAGAACCTGCCACTATAGATCACATTTCATTAAAGGATAAGCATGATTTCCATATGTTGAAAGTAATTTGTACAGGCTTCTAATTCTCATTCATCTATCAATAACAGTCCTGAATTGGGAATCTAAATATTCAAGTAAAGGTGGAAAAAAAATGATGCCCTGAAAAGGAGGAACCCCCTAAGGAGTGATACCATGAATGCCTCAACTTTAACACATCCTCACATCATATGATTAGAGAATTCCCTGTGCTTCATCACTGGGCTTCCATGTATCGATTCGAAACAATCTGGCTCAGGTTACACAGAACAGTTATGGAATTAGTGGGACTGTGCCTCCAGAAGGATGTTTGTGGCCACATTGACATCATTTCTGGCCTGCACTAGTGCTTGTCTTGCAGAATTCCTGTCAAAGCCCATTGAAACGAGGGTAGTGATCGAGTCCTCTGATGGTTCTGCAGACTGCATTGGAGCAGCATAGTTTCTCTGTAACCGCCAGATAATTCGTAGGTCAGCCAAAAATAGTGATAATATTTCTTAAAATGTATAGAATCCTTTACATAGTTGACAGGTTTATTAAATAATAAGGGCCAATAAATGTTCAAATAGCATGACAAACTTTTCAGCTAAATCTCTGGCTAAACACACATTTCGGCAAAGACATGTTTTAATAAAGCAATACAAGCAAAGCTCCATGATGCTCAGTACGCAGTTAAACAGCCTTCCAACTTCCAGGAGAAAAAAAAAATGTAACGAAATAGAAAAAAATTGTGCCCTTCTTTCAAACAACCTAAATCAATATACAAATTTGAAGGCAAATGCAATTGAGTGAAAAAAATCAACTTGCTTTGATTAGTTACATTTCAAACAAAACAAGTAAAGCTTAGACATGGTTCATTGGATGCACTAATAAAACCATGGAAAAATAGAACCAATATCACAAAATTACAAGGATATGGGAGAAACAGCAGCAAATGGTTTGACAGAAGCTGCAACCTTATATGTCTACAAATATTAATGTTTATGATGAAAGCAAATCAACTTTATTCGTGAGATTACTAAATATAATGGCGTTACAGAAATCTGATTGAGTAAACTAAATCATAAAAGCATAGCTGCCATAGAGTTATGCAAATCAATTAATAAGAGTTACAGGCATCAAGTAAAACTTACCTCTATTTGTCGAGTTGGATAGGATGATACATTCCCCACAACGTTCCTTGTTGATGCTGCACGTGGACTCCCCATAGATGGCAATGAAATTCGTGAGAAGAATGATGAGATGAACTCTGGGAACTGTAAAGTAGTACCACATAAGCACAAACAGGTAATAACAATAACTTCCCTGTAATCACTTGCTGTATAATAATCCAAATTGCATAGTCTTTGAAAGTAGTAGGTTCAAATTATTAGTGGGTTCAAATTATTGGAGGAAGAGTAAAAATGAAAAAGAGGGATAGTCTGAACATAAAACTGTTAGCTTTTTCGTGGTTGTTACATTTAATAATAATAGATGAATGGAATAATGGAGATTAGAGAGTAAGACAAATATAAATTATATACAAGATTTGCATGTAGACATATACATATATACCTTGACAAATCAGGAAGCGCACAGTAGGTTCATATATAGATGGTTACACATAATTGTAATTTATTATCACCATATATATATCAAATACTAATCAGCTACCATTTTGTTCACAGCTAAAAGGCCCACTCTTAGTCCATAGATCCTATATAGAGTCCATAAAGGTGGACTATCAAAGTTATAAAATGCATTTCAAGAATGAAGAATTCCACAGCTCTATCCTAAAACTGTCAATGGATGTCAATAACGACAGTCAGCTAATGGGATTCATTCGGAAGAAAATTTGATCCTGCATGCAAAATTTCGACAGCCACAAGCATACAATCAACTGGTCGAAATTTTGCATTTGAAATGTATATATGTGTATGTGTATGTATAACACCACAAAGAAAGTGACTTAAATCAGTCTAACTACTAAATTATATGCAAGACATATGCCAATCTTGCTAGCCAAATTTTTAAAAATTCAAACCACCATAACATGGGATCAACTGGTTGGTATGAAAATATATTTTATGGTAATCTTAAGATAAATAAATGGATGAATGGAAAACAAAATAATCTTGAATTAACATGAAATTGTGTAAGCTTAATAGGAGTGACCGGAAATTTCACTCCAATAGTGAATTTTATGAAATATTCATCTTAAAATAAAGTTATTGATTGGTGAAAGAATGATTTTGACTTACACCAATTTCAATTCACATAATCCTATATATTTAAAGACATATATTACATAGAGGAAGCTTGCATCCATCATAATGGATTAACAAATTACAGGCCATCTGAATGTGCTGACACGTAATTGCCAAAAACTAAAATAACAAAACAAACCTCAATAGTAGACTCAAAATTACCTTTGCTTTGCGTATATAAAAGACATTCAAACGGTACAATGCCCCAGCAAGGATGCCACACATTCCTGGTAATATGGACCTTTTCCATGATGATAACAGAAGCTACAACAACATAAATTATCTTTATGACGCTGAACAGTTCAGGACATGCATATATTTAGTAATACATGTGCACAAATAATTCGGTTTTGATTTACCTGTAGACCAGCTAGATAAATGAATGACTTATCAGAGAAGTGGAAACCAAACACACGAAACCGTGTTGAAACTGGAATGTCAAGGAAAAAGGGGACGAATGAAGCAAATATAAGACCATAAGGTCCAGGAGTGATCAGCTTTGCTGAAGGATCTGCAAAAATGGAGCATACAACTTTAAAAGTAAGATTTCACAGTAACTACTCTATCAGACTCTTACATAATTCGTTTGGGGCTATCTGGTGCTATTAAAGATGAAGGCAGGACATTCATATATAATTCAGCATGCCAAAAAAGTACACTATTGCAAGGAAGCACATGAGCCAAAATAAAGAGGTTAAATGTTTTCTTAGGTTTGAAACTTGTTGATGGGAAGATTTATATCATAGCCATGGGTTTTTGTGTGGGTTGAAACAAAACCAGCTCACACTCTTTAAGACTGAAACCAAGGTCTGGAGAGTTGAGAATTAAGACCTCAACGTCTTAGGGTCCTCATATTCAAGGAGAAAAACTGTTGTTTATCACTTAATGTATTTCAAAATGTGAAATGTCAAATAGTTTGATGGGCCTTCCATAAATGGCATTGAGACATTTTGCTGCTAGTGTTGAGAAACGAAAACCCCAAAGAGATATGATTTAATGAAGTCCAGAGTTGTATCTACATAAAAATCTCATACAAAGGGAGATTCCTCATAAACGGGTAAGGATATATCTTACTATATATGTTCATTGCTAATTCACACAAAAACAATCAAGAAGGAAAATGAAACACATGACAAAAGTCACACGCACATCCAACAAGATGAAGCAAAATATAGCTCAAGAAATGCAATATAATGATATTAATCGAAGTTTGAGAAGTGAAAGGTATGATATCAACCAACAATGAGAATAATACCTCTCAGGAATGCTACAGCAAGCACCTCAAACAGTAGCGAAGCTAAGACGGAGAACACGATAAAGACCTGCACAAAGGGTGCACACAGATATTTCAGAACTACACAAAGCATGCACATACATATATTTCAGAATTACAAACAGGGTACACTCAGAGCAAAACATTTTCCCCCCATCATGTAAGTTCGTCATATTATGGCGCAGATAGAGAAGTGAAGAATGAGGAAGATATATTGAAAAATGAACACAATAGTATTGACAAAGCATCAATGCACATGTTGATGATGGACTGGTGGATATATTTTCAGAAGGGGCCAGTGGAAAAGATTGTACAAACATAAAAGTGGTTCAGCAATGGTACTCACGGGTAGTGTGCACCAATCTTAACAAATCATATTCTAATCTGTGCCTCAACTTTTTATGATCAAAACTTGGTTCAAAAGTATATCTAGGGATAGCTTATAAACTCATGAATATAGCCACACAAATTACTTACCGAGTACTTATTGGAACCTATCTGTCTCTCAAAAACCCTGAAATAATATAGCAGATACAGTCCAAACATCAACTCCGGCGTTGAAGAGAATGAAAATACAGACATAATCAACTTCCAGAGGTGAAGCTTTCCAAAAATATCCTGCCATAAATAGAAGAATAAGGAGGGACGTTAAGATCTTGTTTGAAAGATGACAAAGTACCACACTTCTAGTGTTCATTATATACAATAGAGTACAAAGCAAGAACAAGTTCAAAAAAATCATATAGCATTGATTCTCCTAGATTTGTTCATTCATAGCATGACACTTCAATTCCAAGAGAAACAGTGAAAAGAATCTGAAGCTAAAATGTACACCATTGGAACATTTCACCAGTGAGATCAATCCCATAAGTCCTTATTATCACAGAATAAGTGAGTAACACACCATGCCAAGTAATCTAGCACCTTATGATACAAGTAAAGAGCATCATGATTCAGGACCCAATTTACAATAAAACCCAAATCATTAATCATTAATTAAAACAATTGTATTGAAAAAGCAATTGACATAAACCCATAGGATCAAAATCAACTCATTCCCAACACACATGAAAAAAAAAAAAAATTAATGCAACGAGCAAAACCCAGTTACTATATCCCAAAAAGGAACACATTGAACCTAATTGCAGAAAATAAAATTGAACCCAAAAATTCAAAAAAAAAAAGGACCAAAAAAAGAGGGGGGCGGGGCACCTGATAAGACAAGCCACGAGAGTTGAAACGACCCTGGATCCCAAAGAAGATTGTGAAAAGCGCCGAAGCGACGATGAAAGACCTCGTGACCGGAGCATTTGCTGTCACACAAACAAATATTTACAACATCAACATACGAATCGAAAAGACAAAAACTTTGTCTCAGAAAGCAAAACGCTAAAAGAACAAAAAAAGAGAAAATTGAGCTGTAAAAGAAAAATAATCGAAAGCCCAGATGATTAAAAGGGTTGAGAAAGAGAATTGACGCACTCAAACCAGATGGGCCTCCGTTCATCTTCGCAGTGTGAACAGAAAGTAACAACCTTTTTCAGTGTTGTTTTCGTATGTGTTTTCTGGGTTCTTCTTCTTCTTCTTCTTCTTCTACTTCTTATTCTCTGTTTTCTCTCGCAAACTTGGCTCTTCTCTTCTCCCCTGTCCTGTTTTTTGTTTTCCCCTTTTTTGTTTCTTAGTTTTTAAGTTTTTTCTCTCTGGTGACGTAATTTATGTTCATATATGTATTAGTTTACTCGTTTATAATAATATATTGGAATAAAGATTTATTTTTGTATCTAGAATTGTGTATGCATTTTTCTACCTTCTGAAATTAAAAAAATCAATTTAATAACTAAATTTACATTTGGGCTATTCCCTATGTTTAGGTCACTTTTTTATAATTTCAATCATTAAATTGATATTTTCTAAATTTTATGGATTAAAGTGAAGTGTGAATATAATTTTAGTGATCAAAATTAATTAAAATTAATATATATATATATATATATATATATATATAAGAGAATATCCAGAAAAATATAAAAGAGATTGACTTCTTTGGACTATTTTGATCTGTCGACCTCTTTCTTTGAAGGTAGTGCAAGGTTAGGTATATTATTCTCGGTTCAGATCGAGTTATTTTTGGGATACGAATTCAATCATCAATTTACGAGTAAACTCTTAAATTAGCCCATGACAATTTTTTGAACGGACAAATTGGTCATTGAAAAAAAAAATTAATGTTGAGGTCCCTCACAATTATAAAAATAGGACACTATAAGTCCCTAACTCACTTGAGAACTGATGTGTCACCCAACGGCTGACGTGACATACAATTTATTAACTTATGTGGCACCCATCAATCCTAATCATCCCTTCTTTGTTAAAACACACCCTTTGAGTTTTGCAAACCCCTCCTCAAAATATTCTAAAATTTTACAAATACCCCATTAAACCCAAACAGAGCCCTACCTCCCTCTTCCCTAAGAATAATATGCACACTTACCTTTCTGTCATTCACTTTTCCAATTGTAGACTGCCAACAACAGAAGCACCTGCTACCTCAACCACGATGGAAATTCCTCCTTCAATCCCCACCTTCTTGCTGTGGATGATGTGGGTGCCAATATAACTTGTTCAATCCTCCTTAAATCATGGCCTTTTCACAGCCACGAACGGGAACGGGAACTCCACATATGCTTGGAAACAGGAACGATATTTTGGGAATATTGTAGAGGAAGATGTGACGGTGATTGTGCAATAGAACGACAATGAGATGAGACGATAGAGGTGAGACGCGGTGGTCATTGCAAGTGGTGATGGCCTGAGGGAGAATGATAGAGACGGCGGGACTTGAAAAGAGGACTCAATGAAGAGAAGGGAGTGTGACTTGCCAAGAGAATAAATGGAGAAAAAGAAAGGCAAGAAGGAGCTGGGACTTCATTTGGGTTTAATAGGGTATTTGTAAAATTTTAGAATATTTTGGGGAGAGGTTTGCAAAACTCAAAGGGTGTGTTTCAACAAATAGGTGATGATTAGGATTGGTGGGTGACACGTAGGTTAATAAATTGCATGCCACGTTAGCAGTTGGGTGACACATTAGATTCTCAAGTGAGTCAAGGACTTATAGTGTCCTATTTTTATAATTGTGAAGGACCTCAATATTAATTTTTTTTTGCCAGGGACTAATTTGTCCATTCAAGAAATTGTCAACGACTAATTTGGGGGTTTACTCTCAATTTAAATGATAAGATTTATCTTAATTTAAATTTTTGATTTCATGTAGTGATTTAAAATTTTGTAGAACATACATAACAACTCTAAAATTTGAATTAATTATTAATATTGGTATGCAACATCATAAATTTAAAATTAGATAAATTATATTAATCTCCCTTATAATTTAGTATAATATATTTGATATTTTTTTATTTTACAAAATTATCAGTGGAATATTCTAAAATTTGCTAAAATTACACATATCTCCCATATATACATATATATAGTTTTACTTTTGATGCATTGTAAAAGAGTTTTACATCATCATCTAATCAAACATTTCCTTTTACATAACTTTTCAAGTATTGGGGTAGAATGGATTCATATTTACTGATGTGTCATTGCATGATTTAATAACTGCATAAAACTTTTTTACGTTGACAATGTATTCCAATTATATATATATATATATATATATATATATATATTAATTCAATAATTTAAATAATAAAAGGGATGACATAAGACACGCACATAATTATTAGTGATTAAATTATAATATTTTAATAATATTTGACATATATATTAACTAAAATATCTATTCTCATCATAAGTTATAATTATAATTTTCATCTCTTAATAATAAAAAAATATTTATTCAATTAATATGTAAATATTACCAATATATTATAATTTTATTATTAATAACTATATATACGTCATATGTTGTCTTTTTCTGTCATTTAAATTAATAGGGCAACATCTATAGGAAGGTCAGTATAATTTTAGTGAACCCTCAAAAATCCCTAGTGATAATTTTGTAAAATAAAAGAATATCAAGTGTGGACGTTTGTTAGTTTAGTCTTTGAAATTTAAATTAATTATCAAAGGCTATGTTGTCTACCCCGTAAAATAAACTATACTATCTAATACTTTGTACTTTGTATAGTTTTCTGCTGAGTGAAAAAGAATAATTTAGATAGTATATAATTAATTTATATGTTAAATTTATGGGATTGATTGAAATGATGAGTAATTTTCACCTTGAGTGAATGCAAGTTTAAAATTAAATAAAGACAACTCTTATGAAAACACTTTAATTATAATCTTTGTGCTTTAGCAGTCCAAAGATAATTAGTCTTATGACCACTCTTCCAACATAAAAATAATAAAATACAGCAATCTTATAAATGATTTATAATTTCTATTCCCTCTAATATGCAAAGATAACTTGGTCTTAAGGGGGGATGATGTAACTTTTTCAAAAGTTTGTTGAAATTTAACTCAATTCTTCTTTATTTATTTGAGTGACACTAATCACTCTTTGAGTGCATTGTGAAGGATGTAATACAATCATATATGAAAGAGCAGTGTAATGATTTTATAAAATTAGAGGAAAATATTGTAATGATTTCAAAAAGTTAGAGGCCTCTTAAGTAGATTTTATAAATAAAAAGGAGTTATAGTAAATTTTACTAAATTTCATAAGAGATCAGTGAAACTTTCCACCAAAAAACACATGTAATTTAAGTATACAGTAAAAGATTATTTTAAAAAAAGACATGATATACATCAATTCAAAAATATTAACTAAAGTAATATATATATATATATATATGGGATATATCTAGTGAAATGAGTGGTTTTATATAAAATTCAGAGGATTAAATTTAGGTTATATAATCATATATAGATAGTCAAGAGTAAAAGTTATTAAAAAGTCACATAATCACTTAAAAAAATCATGGCTTTGTATATTAATCTTGACTATTAATACATGATCTAATGGCCAAAATTTACTTTTCTCACTCTCATATAAAATTACTCCTCTCACTTGATATATATATTGAAAATTGAGTCAAACAGATCAAATTTTTTAAAATGAGAATCAATCTAAATTAATTTTTTTAATTTATTTGATTTTTGATATTGTTAAATTTTGAATAAGTTTATATCATATTTTCTTTTGCTACAACTAAAGGCAAAGGAGTACAATATCAGAATTCTAACTCCTGCAGAGTACATTTGTTAGTTTGTAATTTGGAGGAGAAGAAAGGGATGGATAGATTTTTAATATAGAATTTTAAAATCTTATATTATAAATCCTTCTCTTTCCTCCCTTCTCCTCTAAATTTCAAACTCACAAAGTTGGATGGTAATAGAGATGCATGAGGCATGGCACTGAGGGCATTTGCAGAAGAACGATTCTATCCTCTTTGGCTAGAGCTAGAAAGTTAGCACACGAGTCTACTTCTCTTAAGATTAATAGTTCGTTCGGATGTGCTACTCAGAAAATTATTATTTTTTAATTGAGATTTTTTGAAAAAGTAAAAGTTGATTTATGTTTGGATGTAACATCAAGTTATGGCTGGATATAATATTAAAAGATCTTTATTTATTGTTAAACATCTTGTTTATGTTATAAAAAAAAAATTAGATGATGAAAGGGTTATTTGGAAAGTGTTTTGCTGAACAATTTTCAGTTTTTAAAACCAACAACAACAAAAAAAATTGTTTGGTTGGTTATCCTTTCCAAATTGATTTTAAAAACAATTTTCAGTTTTAAAAGAAAAAATTTGAAAACAAACGAAAGATGTTTTTGGAATTTTGTTTTTTAAAACAAGAAAAAAATGCAATGACACATTTGTAATTAGTTGGTTTTATTAATTGTTATCCAAAACAATTTTTAAAATAGTTTTTTTCAAAATAGTTTCAAAAAAATACAAAAACAAAATGTGAAAAGGATTTCTTGTTTTCATTTTAAAAAACACAAAAACAATCTCAAAATATTTTCTATTTTCATTTTTTGAAAAGGATTTCTATTTTCAAATTTTCAAAGTATGAAAATGTGTTTGATTTAAAAGAGTAGATTTTATTTTTAAAAAGTGAAAATAATAAAAACATGTTTGCTTTGTTTATTTTCATCATGCAATTTTCAAGCCCCATCTTTTTGTCAACCTCTTCCAACAGATCCATCAGCGACAATATCATAGGCCACCCTACGCTTCCACCTCCCGTGTCGTCATTGCCTCCCTCGTCGACAATGCCCTCCCCATCTTTAGCCATGTGTCGTCCTTGTCCTTCGACTCGTCTTCATCAAAGTTGTCCCAGAACGTCACCACGCGTCCCCTACCAGTACGGCTCCGACATTGATGACATGGTGGTGGAGTTCCACCATGAAAGATGAGGTTGGAAGGCACAGTTGTAGGTTCAGTAGGGTCGCTGGCAGTGAAGAGAGCATCGACCGTGAAGGCATAGTAGGTGGAGCTTCACCGAGTGAACTTGGGCTTGGCCGTCGACGAAGAGCTGCTAACATCAATGGTTACATCAAAGTCATGGGAGTTGGTTGGTGTGCAGACCTACACCTCTTTTGTCTCCATGTTTGATGGAAGCTAGAGCGGTTGTGTTTTAGTGAGAAAGAAAGAAGAGTTTATTATAAGTACAATCTTGCCACCGTCTTGAGTTGAAAATATTTTCAGTTTGTAGATCATACTTGGTTGGAAACAATGAAAAGGTGAAAATCATATTTTCATATTTTCAAAGAATTTGAGAAATATTTCCTAAAATATTTTCAGTAAAATCAAACCAAATGTTTTTTTTTTATCTCCATTTCCTATTTTCACTGAAAATGAAAATGGAAAACCCTTAAACCAAATGCGCTCACTTCTCAAAAAAGATCTTGTTTGCTTTATCTAATGATTCTACTTCTACTTAAAAATAATTACGTAAATATACCAAAAAAAACAAAAGGATTTTTTTTGGTTAAAAAAAGATTTTTTTATTAGAAAAAACACATCTAAATAAGCTCAAAGTGTGCTATTGCTGCTGCAAGCAGAACCAATTGACATTGACACTAACTCACTCCATAAAAATGAAATACATGCTTGTTCTCTATGCCAGTGACTAGCTTAGTAAGAGACTATGCAAAAACTACTTGTTAGCACCAAATTTTACCAAGTGTCCAAAAGTCGAACTGTCATTCTATCTTAGTGAGACAAAGGTAGTAACGAAAGGAGTTTAGATATCAAAGGATTAGGGCCTTTGATAATGACAAATTATGATAAAAAGTCGACATGTCGAAATGGGTGTCTGCCATTTAGAATAAAGTCAAGCATCCGAACATGTAAACCAACAATGATAGACTGAAGATCGATAAGTCAAAGCTTAAGTTTGTCAATCAAAATTAAAGGTCGACAGGTCAAAGTCTAAGTTCGTCATTCAGGAAGGGAGATTAGTATGACAATTGGAAACTAATAATAACCAATCTTCATGTTCAAGGTTCGACAAGTCGAAGTTAGAGTTTGTCATTTCAAGACTTAGAAATTTTGAAGATGTTAAACATACTGTCAAGATAATTGCTTCATGTGTGTTTGTCAAATCGAAGATGTTAAACATACTGTCAAGATAATTGCTTTTCGTATGTTTGTCAAATGGCGGTTATTGACGGTCATCGACGGTCATCAGCGGTTATGGACAAAAGTTTGTCAAGAACACGACAAAGTAGTGGTAGGGGGCAAATGACAAAGAGAATAACTGTCAAAGCCATGTGGACAACATCCAAGGGCAGCCAGGAGACAAATGTCAAAATCCTAGAGTCTTAGACTGTCTATAAATACTAGTTCTGTACATATTGTAGAGGTTGAAATTTTTACTT
The DNA here is from genome assembly GCA_031216105.1 of Dalbergia cultrata. Lineage (NCBI taxonomy): Eukaryota > Viridiplantae > Streptophyta > Magnoliopsida > Fabales > Fabaceae > Dalbergia > Dalbergia cultrata. Next base: position 17,106,010 of record CM062353.1, on the reverse strand, counting down.
ACACATTCACTCTTAAACACGTCTCCAACGACAGAACAGAGTCTTGAGTTCACTGAATAATTGTTCTTAACCCACTCTCTTTTGCTTTCCTAGGATTAGATATCTTTTCAGTTTCTTTACAATTTTTGTACTTTATTTCCAGTTTGCCAATTAATTTGCATTCTGCATTTCTTTTTCTTCTTCTTCAATCTGTCAAACATTATACACACACAACACAAAATCAATTTATATTCCATCCTCGTTCATATAAAAAATAGTTTGACACTCGATTTTTTTTTGTCAAGAACTTAAGAGGAGTAGCTTTTTGCTCCTCAAATCGAGATCTTAAAAAGCAAAGATTGTCATCTAAACTCTTGAAGTTTGTTGATTATGCTTGGCTTAGAGCAGTTTGGCCTCTTGCACAAGGAGTTTGTCAATTATTTATTGTTGACAAGTAAGTGCTAACCTACCATAAACACTACTACTGCCTTACAATATCCAAGTTGCCAAGCCAAGTGAAGCCTTACTTGTTGGAATTTCCTTGTGTGGGCTACAATTATTTGTGGATTTTGTTTTGTGAAAATTGGATTGACGATATAATTTTGATTGTAGACAAGAATTATAATTATAATTGATCTATATTATAGGCTATGCACACCTATTACTAAAAGTTAGTATGGTTAGGCGGCATAGTATAAGTCCATTATCATAAGCCTGTAAGGGTTTTCTTAGTAGTGACCCTTCCCTACCACTTACTATGATAAGCATTTCTGGCTTGCCCCATGACAGTTGCCGCCTAGTAAAAGAGTAGATAGGGAGAAGAGTTTGGCAAGAGGAATACTCTTCATCTCAATCCCAAATCTCTCATGGCCAATTCAGGTATGCCTTTTATCCCAATTTTATAATGGTGTCTTTAATTTATATGATATTCAAAATTTATCAAACATTACCTAGTCTATATTTTTTCTCACTACCAAAAAATAAAATGTCCCAGCCAAACTTAAAAACAATCTTTAAGAAAAGCAAAAATAACTTTAATTTCTAGGTGCACGCAATGCAATACACCCCTCAAGGGGCCGTATACACATCGAGTGAGGTACAGATTCAGAAAATTTTGACAATGGGATAAGAATCAAATATTAGTATAAAAGCAAGTAAATTGTATTATATCTTGCTATTTTGCAAATGCAATCCTTTGCTTTCTTCGTTATTATGCGAAAGTTAATTCCTTTGTAATTTTGTCCCATCTCTTTGCAAATGGATAAAAGAAGCCACACATTGTTTCAATGTTATATGTTGGCATGGATGTCAACACTGATTTTGCAAAATTCATTCTCCCTGGTCCCTCCTTGATTTAACAATTTCCCTCTCCATGACCTTAGTCTTTTTAGCACCTTCCCAGAAAAAGGAAATCTTTCTTTATAGCTCTGCCTTGGATAGAGAGGCAAAAGAAGATATATAGCATAATTATTCTAGCTTGACCTGTTTATAAATTGGGTTTAAGTTTACGGAAATATTCCACTTTAAAAATTAGGTCAAATTATATATATATATATACTTATGAAATTATATTATATGTAATGATGTTTAAACTTAAAACCTCATACTACTCAAATTTCTTACTGTTAGATAAATTCGAGTATCTTATCCTATCCTACATTGTGCAATCCTAACAAGTAAAACGTGAAGAAAATTCGGCAAAAGAATAATTTGCTTTTTAAAGAATTCAAAGGATTATGTTTTAAGTCTACCCTTGACGTGATTTTTAATTGGTCAACCGCCAAAGTAACCTTGAACTGGTTGGTCAACAAGTCTAACAATTAACGTTAAATCAGACAAACCGATGTTTCTAGAACTAGTATTTTAAAAATTAACGTTAAATAAGATGAACCAATATTAAAATGGCCAAACTGTGTGAACTGAATTAGGATGTTAAATTTACAATACTTAGATTATTTATTAATATAACATTTTAATTTATACATAATCTAACACTTTTATTAAAAGTCTATTTTGAAATTAGAAAACAACTAGGTTATCATGTACCCAAAAAATTGGGTTGTTTTTTTTTTTTTTGTGCTTGTATATAATGTAAACTTTTTCATTAAGCTAAGTCAAAGTGCCAGATTCAGACCATAGTTTACAAACAAGATGCTAATCGTAAAATTCAACTTATTTTCACTTCCAATTGTGACAAACCTCTACTTCAACTACACTTTAAAACAAGGCGTAGCATAATTGGTAGTTAGTTTTATTCCTTAATAATGAGGTTTGGGATTCTACCAACCATAGAAGTGGAACAGGATCTACGTGGCAACAAAAGAAAAGAAAAAGGAAAAACCGCTTAGGCTTCAACTAATTTCTATGGGATAGCATTTCATATTCCATTTCAATTTATGTGAGAAAATAAAAATAATGATAATTTTATGTGAAAGAATATATGAAATTTTCATCCTAAGACTCCAATTCTAAGGAATGCTAAACTGCTTGTCTGACTTTTATTGGATACAAATGTTGTTGAAACATTAAGAAACACTTAATGTATGTCCTCTCAAGCCAAACTCTATGAACGTGTGACTTCCTTTCGAAAATTGGCCACCGGCTTGCTAAAATGTCTTGGGTTGGACTTCAGAGTTCGAACTATTAATGCCGTAGCTCTAGTTACGGAAGGTTGCGAAATTGAAATAGGGTTTGAATCTATAAATTCTTCTCAAGCCCAAACTTCTGGAGAAGTCAATGACCAACGTTGCTTCAAAATTAGATGGGATGAATTTGACCTTTCATGAAAGAAAATGCGTGAAAATTCAAAACAATAAATCGGTTAACTTAGCTTTCATTAAGCATGTCCATATTAATTGAAGGTTTGCATAAGGATATAGAGAAGTGTTCCAATTCCCAAGAATCTCACAAAGTCTACGTACACGGTTTGAATCAAATAATATGGCTGCTACATTATTGTCGAATTGTTAGTGACTTAAGGGAACGAAACCATTTGTTTGAAAAGGCCCTTATCAATTTTACCATAAAATTATCTCTCCCAGAAGCTTAAACCAATAGATCAAAATGTACGAGTGAATTTACATCTTACAAATTTGAATCAAAGTCCAGGCATTCAAGGGGCCCCTCTGCTCAATGATTTGATTGGAGGTAATTTCATGACGTATAATTTGTCACATTATACTTTGTTAGAATTTAACCCAAAATCATAAATTGAACAAGATTAGAAGTCTTAACAAGTACTTTGACCTATATATATATAACCTTTGGTTAGTTGGATTAGGTATCCTCCAAGAGCAATGATCTATTATATGAATAATTTTTAGAAACTATCCATATAGTAAAAGATTTGCAAATATATTTTGCAACTTTAATCGTTTAAAAGAGGCAAACAATGCAAAATTTGTAAAGTCGTCAATATAAACAGTAAAAGCTGAACCAAGTTAAATTTTGCATAGTTTGTTTTTGTATGGCTTTTGCTTTAGTTACACAACATGCATGATAAAAGTTTGCAAAGTCATTCTTCATAATATTTTTAAGTAAAAATTCTTACATAAATGCAGTTCTAACTCTTCACATTTAGATGCACTCACAATAAAACAACTGTAGTCCATAGGCAAATCTTGGAATCCACTTTGCCTATGAATGTGTCTAAATGGCTAAATGTAAGGTGTTTAAATTGTATCTGTGAGGATCACTCGAGTATGTTTGTTTAGTGTCTCACAAGACACAAATATCTTGGCCCCATCAAATAAGGAAACGATGATTTAATAAACAAGCATGACATGCTAAACTGCCACAGAATTTACCTGCTTGAAAACTAGCCACATATTCAAGATGTTCATCCGTGAATTATCAACAACATAGACATGCTTCTCTAGGAGAAATATTGCTAAAAGAATGGGTAAACCTAGTATAAAACTATAAGATACACACTATTAATTCTATGGTGGTACACAATGTTAAAAGAGTTTGTGAAAATCCATCCAAAGTACTCTCTTTTGATCTGGAAAAGATTAAAAATCATGAAGTCTATACTTTTTGTTAGGAATGACATCATTCATTGACAAATTCATCCTTGGAGATTTCGCAATTTTGGGAAGGTGAACTGATTAATATACAAAAATCTAAGCTATCAGTCATGACTTCATGCTACTCATTCCACATTTTTGGTTGGCCAGAGGTTCTTCCACCTTGTAATCTCCTCCTTGCTATGCAGCTTCCTGACTCCCCCATAAAATCCATCAATTTCATTGCCTTGTTCTCTATGATGCTTCCTGTTTATCATGGTTTGTCTCCATCTGGAACCAGGGGTATAATGGTTGAACTCCAAAATCACCATTTCTGTCGGAAACTCTTTTTTGTCAGTCAATCATCCTAAACTTTGTTCAGCAATTAGCAAAACCAGTGCTTTATGAGATTATATCTCAAATTATATAAAACCAGCAGTTCTAAGACTAGAAGTGATTATGTGAAAATAACTTATTAATGAACTCTAGACATAATACTAGAATTGATTATGTGAGCTCAAGTGATTATGTTGGTTGCATAATAACCCTTCTGAGTCCACGAATATGATTTTCCCTTTCCTTTTTTTTTTAACCTGTTTTCCAAATGATGAAAGCCCAAATCCTGTTCTACCCATTATTTGAACTTCAGAAAGGAATAGGACCTTGTTTGATTTTCTTCACTACAAAATACAAAACGATGAAAACTCAATTTGATGGGGGTGAAATGTACTGGATTCTCTTACCATTTTTGTGACACAGGCAATGGCTCCCATACCCTTGACATGGTTCCAAATGACCAATGACACCATACCACCAACCTAAAACAATAAAATCAAATCAAATAAAAAAAATAGTAAATGTAGGTAATAGAACATATCATGACCAAATTAACATCAATTTTTGTTGACTAAATTGTGATACAATTCTTTACAGGAGCTAATATAGAAATTAGTACAGTAGATCAGAAACATTGATAACAAGTCAACAACTGATATTCTGATGCAAACAGGAGTTTTGACAGTGCAAGAGACATACCATAAGGGAATTCTTTGTTTCTTCTCCACTGGATCTCAATATGATCTCCAGGTCTCAACTCATCTAAACAGTCAGAGATATGAAGAACTTGTGGAGAATTGTCAATTGGTGGCATTCTCAACCGGTCCCATTGTATGTTTTCCTCAGTTGTCCATCTACCATGAGGTGAATACCTGCCATAAAGCATGAAACTTCTTGGCGTTTATCAACCTTTGACAATTCAATTGAGAAAAAGAAGCAATCCCATCAAAGGTTAAACTGCTAAGATCTTGGTACCACTTCAAATTCTAGCCACACTAGTTTTGACCAAGCTCAAATTTGAAGGACTAAAACTTTCCACATACCTTGCCTGAAAGGTGTCAGTTCTAGAGTCATAGCATAGTTGAGCATCATAACATGAAAGCATGAACCCAGCATGCCCATTCTGAAAAAGGAGAGTGCCAAACAATTACATACAATACTTAGCAGAATATTGGTAACTTTAATTAAATATTGAGATTAACAGAAGCAACCTACTCAAGTTATAAATCAGAATTATCATTATTATTATTATCTTCAATTGGTTACCTCACGGTTATAGACTTGAGCTGGGAACCAAAAGTTGCCACTCTCAAGAGAAAGATACAAAGACATGATTGAATCATCTGGTAATGAGCTAGTTGACTGCATACTCTTTCCTGATCTTGATCTGATCCATTGGAATGGGGGGAAACTATGAAGGGAAGCAAATATTCCTCTTTGATTGCTTTGATTGAAGATCTTCTCTCTGGCTTTGGAAGCTGCAAGCCACTGCCATTGTCTATAAGCAGCAGCACCTATCACTCTACCCCATTTCCTCTCCACGTGTTTCTGCCACAAGTAATCACTTCTACTTCTGTCCCTTAGAGATGTGCACACTGCTGCCACACTGCTAAGCTCAGCTGGTGAAAGGTGCTCAAGGATACACTCTAATAGCAAATCAGGCAAATCCAAGAGAGAAACCTTGCTTTCCTTTTCCCCATTATCCACTACAGATGCTAAACTCTTCTTTTTCAGTGGCATGTCAAGAGAAAACTGAGAAAAACTAAGGCCAATGGTTCCTTTCCTAAGCCTAGAAATCAGCAAACTTGACAGATTCCCAAAGAAGCCAGTTGAGACTAGTTTTGTCCCACTCTCCACAATAGAGTCTGGCTTTCTGGTAAAAGACTTGGAAAGGATCACAAAGGAGACAAAAGATATGAGGAAGTAAAGCATTGTTAGTTGGAGGTTTTCTTTTCTTATCAAAAGGGTCTATTTGAAATTGGCAGAATAAGGAGCAACAAAGGTGAAGCTTATAGCAACATAGTAGTATTCTATTAGAGAGAGGACCAAAGATCCACCAATGGAAGATGAGAGTGGTGGTTAGGCCAAAGTGAGAGGCTTGTCTAAGCTTAGTGCCTGAGAAGGACTTGTGTAGACTATACAACCGACAAGGCTTCACAGCTGGTCAGTTATAAAGCACTTCCTACACTGAAACACAAAACAAACATCAAAAGGGTGCTCTACGTTTAATTGCTTTGGCATCAACACACAGTGAATTTCTCCACACAGGAGAGAGGGAGAGCAATATATGTACGGCAAGTGGGGGGCAGCTGTCATTGATTGATGATGGAGTGGAGTGATCTTTGAGATGGGAGAAACACAAGCAGTGTGTTTGGTTTGATTGCAATGATGACACCAAAAGGAGACATGGACATGGTGGATCAGAATTCATAAACCAAGTTGAGCCATTTGTTCAATCACATGATATGATTCTGGGAATAACAAGCTGAAATCTAGCTGAGTGAAGGGAAAACGAGCCAGGTGGGTTGGTGTTTAATTATACAAATGCATTAAACTTGAAACAACAAATATTTATACAGAAAAAGTTAGGTGACCACCAACTGAATAATACAATAGAATTCAATTGTAAGTATATTGAGAAATATATATATTTTAAAAGTTTAATTTTACTATCAGTCAAATAAAATCTTTTATTCGAATTTTTTCATGTAACATATGTGAAAATTAATTATCATAACATGTAATAATATATGATTGGATATTCATATAAAAAAATTATACTCTTGATATATACAAATTAAATCTTAAATAAAATAAAATGATACATTAATTCCAATGAAATACCAAGTGGGCCCCTTTAATTCAATTAAGGTCATCTAACTTTAATCACGGCTCATCTTGTGTGTGAATTATGTGTGGCGTGCCTGTGTAAAATAAGAGAAGAAAGGGACTAATATCTGAAAAATGAATGATGGGTTTTGATGGGGCGGTATTCAGAAACTTTATAAAGATGAGTGAATCACACACAACACATGTGGGTGTGTCAAGGTGATTTGTCACGACTCACGAGGGTGCCATTAAAAGTTCACCTGTTCCTTTGCCTAACCTCCACCAAACTTCAGCACCCTCAACCAGAAAAAAAAAAAAAATCCAACAGATAATGGATATTGCAGGGTTAATCAAGCGGTCCCTACTGAAGAACCGAAATTGTGTCGTAGAATTGATTCGAGACATCACAAAAAATCAATCATATTTATTGCTTGGTCCGCAGAAAAGGACAAGGGGCCTCCTTCAATTTTGCCTTGTTGTATGAGATGTTTCCAATGTCCTTAAACTTCGATTTTCACTGCATTAATTAGCCTATGAGCCTAATGTTGCTTTACAATAAGGTTTGTTGAATTCAATGATCTAGTATGCATTCCTTATGAAGTTTTGCTACTTAAGGACAACGGTTGAGGTGTACAAAATTATCGTTTCTTAATTTTATTTTATTTTTTAATTAGTACTGTAAAGACATTCCTTAAAACACTTATTCTTTATTATTGAAGATGTGGAGGAGATTTGACTCGAAACATAAGGGATGAAACTGTCAACGAGGGTACATGTATTTGATTATAATTTGACTCATACCCCATAAAGATGTGATGATATGATATGTAATTCCTTCCATAAATTTTTTATGAGATTGGGGTGTCTTAAATATAATTCATGTCAGAAAACCTTTAAAAGTGATCAAAATTTACTTAATTTAACATCTAGAAAAATTTATAGAAAGACTGAGTAGGAGGAAGTAATGTTTTTCTTTCCTTAACAACATTTATCTATCCTGTTAAGTGAGAACTGCAGGATCAGGATGAAAAGATTTTAGACTTCGTGTGCTGCTGCCTGCTTGTGACCTTCCCATGATGCATACAGTTGAAAGCTTTTAATGAGGATACTGGCAAAGAAATTAAGAGAGAAATATTTTAAATAATTTTAATGTATTAAGAGTTTGTTAAAAAGTTTCATAATCAATAAGATAAGCATACTCGTCAAAACCTTGTCATTATTGCCACTTAGAAAAATAGACATGTGAGACTAAAAGATGTTTCGAGAAAAGTAGGTTGAAGAAGAGATTCATACGATTAATCGTTTTAGATCCATTCATTAAATTTAATAATTTATAGGATTTAATTTTAATTTAATAATCATGTAAAATAGATTTATTATATAATTTAACTATGTATTTGATATTAAATAATATAACAATTAACTATTACTCTAATTACTTAAAAATTATACAAATTGAAAAGTTAGATTTGATGAGAATATAAAAAATAATTACATCATATATTAAAATTTAAAAAAATTTGATATTCCTAGAAAATTTAAGATACAAATAATTTTTAATTTTTTATAATTAAAAATGAGTAATGTATTTCACTACATAATTAATTATTAGACCACAATTATTGGATATAAAATGAAATTGATACTTTGTGAATATCGAAGAAAAATTCTAAAATTAAACTTTAATTTATTTATTTGTCGGTTAGCCTGAGCAGCTGGCTTTCCTCTTGAACGGTCGAAGCCCTCAACTGACTGAGTCTTGTCTTGTCACCACTCCGATTTTTAATTAGGCCATCTACCTTTCGTATATCTAAAATAATATAATGGAAAATGGTTGGTGAACATACGAATCTGTAGATATTGTATGGGACGACATTATATATTGACATTGAGAATACTTAGACATTGAGATATGTGTACTAAGATAAAACGAGTTCATCGAATATTAATGTGAGAGATGATATATTTAATCTCTGGTTATGATGTACAAATAACAAAAGTTATATCTTATTGAGTTCTTGTTATATCCATAAGTATATACCCAAAATTTATAGGCAATAATACAAAGTGAAAATATATGTAGAATGTATATGATATATAGTTGTACCAATTCTCTTCTTCGAGGGGTTTGTTTAAAACTTCTAATATGCCCTTTTACAGCCTGACTTTGTTGCATAAAACTAATTGGTAGACGAAACGTATAATGTTGGGATTTGTTACATAATCTAGGACTTGGTGGTGGTGGGGGACCAAATATGGGGGATCCGAGTCTAATTAATAAGAAAACTATGTTAAAGAAGAAACCAAAATTTGATTTTGATGCCCCATAACTTTTGAGTGGTTCATATTTATTATAAGCGGAGTAGTATGCTTAAAAGGTTGTCCTTTATATTGTCCGTAAACTAACCACACAACAGCTTCCAGAGTTGGTGTGATGTCAGCCTACAGAGAAGGAATCCACATGAAACAGAATAATAAAAAAGAAGGAAGGGAAATTCGGATAGGGTACTAAACTAGTCAAAATATTGATTTAAAAATTTATAAGTTAAATCGATTCAACCGAAATTTAATTGGAATATAATAAAATATATTAAATTATTATCATTAATATAATTAGTATATATATATATATATATTCATAGGTCTATAAAAATAAATATAATCCATATAAAATTTCTTTAGTCTCAGCCTCATAATACGGCCATCAAGCATTTAAAAATAATATTTATTAATGACTAATAATGTTTATGATGAGCAGTTTGCGAATAATGAAAAGAGAAGAAAAAACAGCTTAGTAATTTTTGTTAGTGTCTTTCTTTGGTTCTATTTTTTTTCTTTTTTGCTCTATGATTACCACAACATATTAGTATTTAAACTTAAAAAAAAAATCAAAAGTTCCAAACTGGTATAATTTGCTATTTTTCCCAATCTCGATTGATTTTGGCTGGATTGACTAGGTGATTAGTTTTCGGTTAATCCAGTCGGACTAGCTGGTCTACTCTAGTTTTCCCTTTCATGATTAAAAAAAAAAAAGACATGATAGCACCCAAATGAAATATTTTTTTACTTTCCTTCTTGTTGAATCGCCAATTTTTGGAATTAATACCAGGTTTCTGCTTAGTAAGTCATTTAATTAAGCCGTAGGAACTTTTGGCTTAGGAATTAATAATTAGCCAATAATTTCCCTTGTTTTCTTTAATAAAGGTATAGTAATCCCTTTTTTTTAGGTTAACATATGGTATCTATCATCAAAAGCAGTGATTAATTCTCTTAAGGTGTAAAGTTCACAGACATAAGTTTTGTTTCTTGCCACGAAGTTCTCTCTATACAAATTGTCAGAAATCAAATATTTAACTAGATGATTAAAAAGTTTAATTAATTGGTAACTGTGCTAGACATCGTGATTAGTTATCCCTTTCTTTTAGTTGTGTATTTGTGATATTTATTTTCACTTAGTGAAAAAGAAAAAAACACTAAGACATGCTTCACGATACAGATGTTATATAGTTATTTGTTTAATGATAGTATATAATCTTCGGCAACCCATGTGCACACGACATTACAACCGAGAAAGTGAGCATGATGGAATTAGCAAAATATGAAATGACATGCATAAAAAATGTTACATATAAATGCTTTATTTGACCCCACCTGATGTTTCCACACGGCTCAAATGGTTGATTTGAAAGGAGCAAAATGTTGCCATATACACTATATGATTACACGTTTGTGGTGCTACAACTTTGAAAAGAATAAGAACAAAGCTAAAATTTTACAATAAGAGGTTGCAGTAGTGTAGCCTAATGCCGCAAATTGTTTGTGAGGCACTCACCCAGAAATTAAAGAAAAGTTGACAGCACGCAAAAGATCATAATAAAATTTTGTGAGGTCTCATACACATATTCTTTATTATCAACTTGTGCGTGTATTTCCCTTTTGTATCCATAGTCAAGGAAGCAAAAAGCAGGTTCATGCCAAAAGAATTTGATGGCTAAGGGAAGCCAAAAAGGTCGACACACTTCCACTACTATTTCATATTTTAGTAGCAACAGTGTGTAAAGTAATTAGGAAACAGTATAGTGCATGCAGTGAATGATGGCCTAGAAGTGGTTTCATAGTGTATAAACCCTTAATTGATGTTGACCTTATGTTAATTACAACAGTGGATGATGGCGTGGTAGTGGTTTCATAGTGTCGCACAGAATATTGATTATTTTAATCATTACTATGAATCCTCCAGGCCTTTTGATCAAGCACTACCCTAGTGTGTTTGGTTCTCTTTTTTCAGTGACTCAAATATATTTGTAATCACAAATTCAAGTCTGTGAATTTTGCACTTTAACTTTAGTTTGTTCCTTTATCAAATGGAATTGCAGTGATTAGAATTGATTCTCACCAAAAGTAACATCGAGTTGATTTTGGGGTTGGTTCATCAAATTGTATAATATTTTTTTTAAATGTAAAACATGGTAACATATACTTCATTTTGAAACCACCTTTAACTAAAAATCAGGTAAAATAAAATTCTATATTGGTACTTAATCATGTATTGTCCATCAATAAAGATACTTAACTATCTTAAAAGTCATAAAAGTGTCAAAAAATTCTTAACTACATATGTGATTCACTAGTCTTTCATTTTGTTGTTGCATTCACTTTCCTTGTGGTAACTTCCAGCCACGTCTTTCCTAAGCAAAGTAGAAGTTTAAGGTGCATCTGGTTTTAAAATAGTTTTCACTTGTTATTTTTTATTTTCGGTTCTCATTTTTTGTTTTTTTTTCCACAAAATATTGGGAAAAGAAAATATATTAAAAAAATAAAATATGAACACTGACCACTAGCTATAATCTGAAATCAAATACACCCTTAATTCCCCACTTTTTCACTGTACTATTCGTAATGATGTTGCAACCTTCTACTCGGACTCAATTGTGCTATAGATCTGCTTCAAAAGACCCCCCTGTCATGCACTTCCTGGTCCCTAATGCCCCTGTTTCCATCAAGGCTGTAGTTTGAGCATATGATCCTCTTTGATAGTGGCATGAACTAATCTGAAAACTTTTACCATCATATGAACAAGTGGTGGACAGTATTTTTTACAAGTCTCCCACCCTCTAGAGCAATTTTTTAATAAGGTAATTATAGTAACCTCCCTTGAGGTTCATTAAAATTACATTTACTTCTTTTAGATTTTAAAATTACATTCACCTCCCCTATTTTATTTTATGACATAACAGAAACCTCCCCTAACCATTAACAGATGTTATCTCGATCAGTGGAAGGTGAGAAGCACATGTTTTTACACATGTCATCATCATCACCATCACAATCACAAATGCTTCTCCTCACTCTCACCCACTCCCTCTCCTAGTCCCAAACTCCCAATCCAACTCCACCACCAACCAATACCACCTCCTCAAAACCACCCGCCACCCACTCTGCCACTTGCTTCCACCACCACCACCACTACTGTCAGCTCTCCTTCCCACTCTCCCCATCACTTTCTACATGGACACAGGCAGGGACCTCGTTTGGTTTCCCTGCTCCCCCTTCACTTGCATCCTCTACGACCTCAACCCTACCACCACCACCACCACAACCCCTTCCCTTCCTCCACCAAAACGACGCCATCCTATATGCCACTTCCCATCCTACTTAGCGGCACACAGCCCCACCACCTCTTTCGACCTCTGAGCCATGGCTCGCTGCCCTAAGACGGCATCGAAACATCCAACTGCTCCTCATTCTGGTGGAGCCTTTAGTTTGGCTACAACAACAACAATGATTAGGAACCCAACGAACTCCTTCAACGAAGAGAACCCAACGAACTGAGACATAACTCCATTGCCATCGCCGTCTTCGTCGCCGTCGCTTGAGGAAGAATGAGGCTTTTTTCAATTTCAATGGTTAGGTTGTTTGTTTTGCTGGCTAAGTGAAAAATTAGGGGGAAAGAATTGTGGAGCATTGACGGTGAAAAATTGAGTATTGTGGGGATAGAAATGTCATTTCATTTGGGGCATTAACGGTGTTAACATCTGTTAAGGTTGAAGAGAGGTGGGTGTAATTTTGAAATCTAGAGGGGGGATAAACCTCAAGGGAGGTTACTATAATTACCCCTTTTTTAATTAATTGTTACATCTTTTCCCACTTTACCAATAGAATTCCTTTTTAAGTCTCGTAAGTGTTAAGAAAGTTGGCCCATGTATATCTTGATGAGATATTAATTGAGTTTATTTACATATATCTTTGAGATATATATATCATTAGATTTATGAATATTTAAATCAAGGATATATGAGGTCTGGTGGAATATATGATATTTGTTAAGATATGTGAAGTTTATTAAGATTTGTGAAATCAGTTTAGATTTGAAAATCTATTAGGATTGGGAATAAGGAGTCTTGGAGATCAAGATCCCTTGGTTATAAATAAAATCAATGACCAAAGTGTGTAGTGGGTGAAAGAGATAGACTTTGCTATGACAGAAGGTGTACAGGGGGATTAAGGTATGTAAACAAAGTGATATTATTGTATTGTTTTTCTTCTCATAGTGAATGTGTTTATATTTGAGGTGGAAGTAGGCATGTGACTTGCCAAACCATATAAATTATCTTGTCTCTACACTCATGGTCATCTTGTTAATTTTCTTCCTTTATTTGTGTGCTTTTATTTGGTGTACTAGATTGATACGAGTGTTTTTGTGGACCTATTCCATTGCACTATCCCCAACAACTGTTATTAGAGGTTATTAGAGTTTGGTATGGTCTAACAAAATCTTGGGAGTTTATTGCATAAGATTTGATGGAAAGAAAAGTTTTACTATGTGACAAAGAAGGACATCTTGGTTCACTAATGATGAGAAGTTGAAGAAGATGACGAATGATGAGTGGATTATGAAGCTACACGTGTTCATTGGCTAAATTTTTGAATCAATGTGAAGCCATGTTTTATGATGAATTCAAGTTGTGTAACTGTTGCGAGTTGACGCCAATGGTACTTATTTTTTATAGTAACAAATAAGGGTTCTTCATGGTGTTCATGAAAGTTGTTAATGATTTCTAAGGTGCCAGGACATTTGCCAAGATGTGGAAAATTGTTAGGATAGTTGGCTCGTGTATATCTTGATAGGATAACAATTAATTTTATTTATGTATATCCTTGAAATGCATATCATGAAATATGTATCATTAGATTTAGGGGTATTTACATTAAGGATATGTAAAAAACTGATAGGATATGCGACATCTGTTAGGACATATATAAAATCTATTAGGATATGTAAAGTTTGTTTCGACTTGATCAAAAAATATATCAAGATTTGAAAATCTGTTACGGTTGGAGATAAGAAGTCATGGAGACTAAAACCCATTAGTTATAAATAAGATCGATGACCTAGATGTATGATATTGTGAAAGAACAAATGGGAGAGATAAACTTTATTATGAAGAAAGTATGTAAGAGACTTTGGATATAAGAATAAAATAATATTATTGTACTATTTTTCTGTTCATAGTGAAGATATTTATCCTCTGGAGTGAAAGTTGACATGCTATTTATCGAACCACATAAATTTTATGTTTTTGCACTCAAGATCATCTTGTTATTTTTCTTTATTTTTGTGTTTTCATCATAGTTGTAAAACCCGAACCGGATCGGCTGGTTCGAACCGAAAACCGATGAACTGGCCACTTGACTGGTCCGGACCAAACCGGGGTGGACCGGCCGGTCAACCAAAGGCCAAACCGGTTTTTGAACTGCAGACAAGGAGCACACAGGAAATTAATGAGCATTCTCAAAAATTGCAGATGTGTGATTCGAACCCTGTCAAGGCTGGTAGAGGTCACAACCCACATCCACTGGACCAGCTTTGCTTTTAGTACATATAGTGACAAGAATTATATATATAACATACTTTTGACCACAAGATATTAATGAGCAAAATCCAAAATTCCATACACGGAGATTCGAACCCTTTATGAGCACGTTGAAGTAGCGTGTACCAACCATCAAACCATTTTGGTTTCTAATTAAATTTTGTAACAATAATTATACATATTACATATTTTATATTTATATTTTTAATCAAATCCAATTCAACCGGTTCGATCAGTGACTCACTGGTTGAACCACTAACCCAATGACCCGATGGTGTGGCCGAGTCGATCACCGGTCCGAGTCTTACAACTATGATTTTTATCTGGGATATTGGATTTATATGAATTTATTTATGGAATGCATTCGATTGCGTCATTTCTAACAACTAACAAGTGGCCAAAAGAAGCTTCTTTGCCTCTTTGTTATCCTTTGGACTAGACCTTTCGATATTTTGGTAAAGCCCATACAACAGAGTATAGACCACGGATTGGGCATTAATTGAGCACATAGCACACTTTCCTTATGTATTATGATAACCTCTCATTCCATCACTCGTTCTTCTCTATAATCTTTGTCGATCTTTTGCGTCCAAAATGGATGCGACGAGCATAAGGAAACAATGCCAGTAAACGGCTGTCAATTTACGACTATTACTTCGCGATTACTTGGTCTTTGGTGACGAACACGAGATCACAATGTGAAGGTTGGACTTTTTCAACATTGTATGGTAGTAAGAGAAGAATATAACAAGAGATACTAGAGTTCGTTGGACTCACACAACGCATTGATACCAGCAAGAATTTTTTGCATAGAATCAATGTTGGGCCAGAGAAATTGAATACTACTAACATAGAAGGATGGGATGAGAGTTTAATGTTTAGTCTTTGTTGCTTCTTCTACTTCTAAATAGGTGTCTATTTTTTAAATTTTATTTGATCCAAAATACTAGAAATATTTATTTAGAGTATTTAGATAATATTAAAAAATTTCATATTACTACCCCTAATAAATGAGAGGAGAGAATATAAGTGAAAAAGAGAGAATAAAATTAAAAGATAATATATGAGAAATTTTAGACAATTAATTAGATTTATCAAAAATTAAAATATCATTCAATTTTTTTCTTAATTCATATGCTTAATTAAAACTGAACACTCATTTGGAACTGGAGGGAGTATAACTTAATTGCATTTAATACCCTAAGCTTTAGATTTGGAGAAATTCTTGTATGTGTGCTCTAGAAACTTGTATGATCACTCATTTTAATTTATAATATTTAGAAGCTATATAAAACCTTAAAATACATAGTTGTGTATACTTGTGAAACATACATTAAATGTGATTTAGGACCATGCAAAAATTTCATAGATTTGGGAAGAGAAGAAATTTTGCCAAGGACCACTTATTCCTTTTCCATTATTTTAGAAGTTTAATTTCGATGTCCAATAATTAGTGTAAAAATTATACTTATTATTGATATTTCTTGCATTCTCTAATAAGCGTCAACCTATAAAATTTTATTTTTCCTACTATTATATGTCCTTTTAGGAATTTTTGGATAACATTAATTATTTTTTTCCTTAATACTTTCATGAGAGAAAGAAAGTTAGCGAATAAATTAAATATGAAAGAGAGCATTTGAATAAGTAAATAAGGGTATGCAGTGTTATAAAATACACAAAAATTTATCTAGTTTTGAGCTCATCCAATTATTTTTTTAATTTTCTTAATATGTGTGCATAAATGAAGATAAACAGTTATTAGAGAATGAAGGGAATAATTTATTATTTCCTCCGTAGCTCCATCTATTTATAGTGTTTTTCAAATTTTTGCAAAAGAATTGATAATATTATTTAAGGAGCATGGATTCCATTTACTCTATGAGTAAGTCTTGCATATTTACTTTGTTCAATAACTTTTTTATCTATATTGAATTTAATTAATTTGACCATCGATTTATGTGATATTATTATATTGATAATCAAGTATATCAAATTTTAGAAAAATTAGATCATAATAGACACGTAATATAATAATTCATAGTTATTTACATTTTTAAAAACATATTATTTGTCAAAATAGAATGAAATGCAAACTATCAAATTATTTTCAAATTGTATGAAATTTTATATATTTAATCTGTTTTATATGAACTTTGAATTCAATGATTAGATTAATGAAATTTTATGCGTAAAAAAAGTTATTAGATGGAGTTAGTATACAAGGCTTACTCCTACAGTGAGTGAATCCCCACTTTGATTTAATATATTAGAATATGAAAATAGCTTAAATTGATTAAATTAATCTTTCTCTCTTCACTTATTAGTTGTGATAATGAAAGGTAAAGGTAAAAGTTCAAAAAATTAATCAATACTCACTCCATTTGAAATTAAATATTGTTGTAATTTTTTAAATTATTTTTTAGTAGTTAAATAAAGTATTAATTAATTTAAACTATTTGTAACCCTATTTGCATTAAATTAGGTAATGTACTTATTTTCTTTCTCCACCTCTTTTTTAAACCACTTATAATGTTTTATTTAAAGGGATAATTTAATCTTTTAAATTAACTTTTCAAAAAGATCAAAATTATTTAAGATTTCCCTAATTTCTATGCAATAAACTCAGAGGGTATTTCCTTTGAAATTGGGGAGTATTTTTTTAATATTTTTAACTAACAAATAATTTATTTTTTCAAAAGACGACATTCATAAAATGAATTAACTTTTTTTTTTGTCACCCACTCACACACATAGGGGGAGGGGGTTGAGGGACTTATGAGGACTCTACCTTTGTGGGAGTCAAACTCCTATGCCCTCAGTTATGTGGCTTTCTAGAGGCAATTTGATTGCCAATTGACTATAAGCTTCAGCCAGAAAATGAATTAACTTTGTAAGGCCTATATCTCATCCTGTAGGCATTGTAAAAGGGCCTTTAATAAGGCCCCTAAAAGACCCCATAATTGAGCATGGGAGGAGGATGAACTATACAGACAAAAAATTAGCACCCAGACCAAATAAAAAAGGAGCATGAAAAATATTTGTGGAGATACGTACTTCTTTACTCACCTTATATTGATAATGAATATAAGTTCGTTGCAATAAAACTCTCTTAAAATAATTGAAAAAAAAGGGAACAAAAGAAATGATAATTGAAGAGATTACAAGTTAGGAGTTTATTGAATATAAATAGACTTCAATGCATAGGACAAATAGTTTTTTAATATTTTATTTTTTAATTGAATCCATTATGTTTTAAATTATCCACTAATATAATCTTCTGTTACTTTTTTCGTTAATTTCACCTAAAACTTGCTAGCAACTCGCGAGGTCACTTCTTAGCCACATCACAGTTTTTGTTAAGGTTTACAGCAACAAGTGACTATTGAAATATTATAAAATTTGATTAAGGAGATTAATGAGCAAATTAAAGTTTGGGTAGGACGCCTACTTTTCAAATTAAATACCCGAAGTTGAAACGAAGTTTAGAGCAAGATTTATTGGCAGGCCTGTGCAACTAATTACCAATGAACAATATAATATATGCAACAACCTAAACCTACGTATAAGTCAAGGAATGAAATGAACCAATTGAAATAAGTCCTTTTTTCATATATAAAAAAATGGGAAGGTGGGTGGGCTAGGGGAGGAGGGAGAGGGGTTTAACGACTTCGGGTAGGAAAAAAAAGAAAACAAAACAAAACAAAGCAAGCAATTCCCACATCAAAACCACAACGAACAAAATGCTAGGGAAGAAATAGCTTGAGACACAATAATGATTAATAAATCATTTTTCTTATTGGTTCATCCGAACACAATTAATATACTTTTGGCCTAATTCCAATCCCTTTATTTACGATGGATTGTTGCAATTTAAGAGGATGGTTATTGTTTTTGTGGCACTTATGAGGGTCGAAGTCCAAAATGAGGAGTACTATTTTCGTTCTTTAATAAGTATTTATTTTTAAAATATTTTTTTTTTATAATTATCTGTACTTTTAAAAAAATGATATAATATTAATAATATTTTATTTTTTATATCACTATTAAGTAGTATGTGTATGAGAAAAAAAATAAGTGGAGAGATTAAGTATGACAAAGAATGTTAATGATAGTTTTATAAAATACACCTAAAATATTTGAATATATAAGTTCATTTGATCATTTCCTTAATTTATTTGCACATGTGAAAATAAACACTTATTAAAGAATGAAGGTAGTATAAATCTAACACAATAGAACAAAGGCAAAGAGGCTCCTGATACTAAGGGTGTACGAAGGACATGTTGAGCCAGATTGAATCAAATTCAAACCCAATCCAATTTTTATATTGAGTCAATTTTTGGAAATTAAATTCTACCAAATAATTACTAGATCAAATAATTATCCAACTAGTGGCCAACTTTAACTAGGTCAAGTCGACTTTCAAATAACATATAAAAATTTTGACATTATACATTGTAAAGTTATAAAATTTTTCAACTAAGAAATGAAATTTAGGAGATATTTTATAATACATATTTAAGAATAAATCATATCAATGTAAAAATAATATCAATCTATATAAAATATATTAATTGAATTATAAAACTTTATAAACTTTCATCAATTATTATAATATATATATATATATATATATATATTTAAAAGAATTATTTTACTTCGGGTTGGCCTAACCCGAAAAATGATATTAACGCTCCTACCTAATACATCATCAAGAGGGATCGAAGACATGAGAAAAAATAAAAAGGAAGGATAAAAGATTGGGGTTTGATTCCAAAAGTGAAGTCCTATTACTGTTTTTTCCTTTCTTTTTTTTAAGATCCACATGGGTGGGGGAGGTATGTTGGAGTCTCTATCTGATCCCCGAAGTCGAACACAACCCTTGATTCTCCCAGTTATTCCATGCATAGGATTCGAACAATCGAACACAACCCTTGATTCTGCCAGTTATTCCATATATAGGATTTGAACCCAAAATAGTTACCGGTTGCGCCTCATCTGCCCACCTAGAAATTAAAGTTTATCACACGCCCTTTAACCAAGCCTACTTAATGTTTTTAAAGTTCATTGAACGGGCCAGAATCCAAAAGCCAACTTAACAAAGGGGAGGAGAAAACAAATACAACACAGTAACTGTCCCCAATTTGGGATGTTACGCAAAGCCCATAGCTAGGAAATAGTTTCAAATTAAGGAGGCCTACTTGCCAGAACAGGCAATTATGCATAAGCTTAGACAACCGTCCACGACCAGAATACCCCCACCCACAACACACCAAAAACAAAAAACGGAGCCGTATCCTATTGAACGAAAAGTTAAAAAAACACCGTGTGGAGACTTTTTCTTTTTTTGGGCCCCTAAAAAAAGAGAATAATGAAAGAGTTCTAGAGAACCAAAAACACTTATGGGGCAAGATGGAGAGTAATCTCAATGCATATAGTTTAGGGTTAGGGTGGGTTGTGGGAGATATTTCGTCGAGCTCTTTGATATACGAAGGAATATATTGGGGGGCAATTCTCACGAAAGATATCAAGCAAGTTAAATTAAAGGAGCCTAACTCAAATTTAGAAACACATTTTATGACATTTTTTGGGGATTAAACTTCATGTTTCTAGTCATAATGCAGAGATAGGTCAATCAAATTTAGTGAAACAATTGTGTTACAAATGCTAGTATTATTGGAAAGGATTGTGGGATCTGCTAATTCCATTGAATAGATTAAAAGATGAAAATTTTAGTTCAGAAATATATATTTACTTTGTACATGATAAAAGCAACCGAAAAGGAGTCACAGGATCTTTGCAAACAAATTGAAAAAATTACAAAGGGACAAATAAGATCAGATGGCTTGCATCATAAAGAGAAACTAATATTGATGAACTCCGTTTATGTGTATGATTTATTTGTTATGAATCCCTATTTTATGCTGCCACTTTTTAGCATTAAACTTTGAAATTTTCTGATGTAATGCTCTCAATCAGCTCCCATTTAGTTGCACAAGAGTTTAGAGCCCGTTTTGTTTTTATATAATCATAAGAAAAATGAAAATATTTTTAAAAAACAACAGTAAAAATTTCATACTAATTAAATCTTAAAATTAAATTTATCAAATATTGTATAAATTTTGAGCTAGTAAGAGTTCTGGCAACTTCAATGCAACTTTAGTATGGAGCTCGTTCAGTTAACTACAGTTACAAAAAAGCTTTAAAGTAAAATAATATAGTATTTTACTATATAGGGCACATTACATAATTTCTCCTAATTTGATAAAATTTACTTCCAATCTTCTTTATTTGTCCGGTAATACGAATCTCCTTTAAGCAGATTATTTAATACTTAACAAAAGAGAGGCACACTCAAAAATCCATATTTTATAAATAGAAAGTCTAAATGAACTATACTAAATCTCAACAGACTTAAATATAATTTGTGATGCTATATATTAATTATAACTTTTACCTAATAATAAAAGTTCGATCCAAAGCTAATAAAGCTGCTCCACTTTTCAATGTCCTCGTTGTCAAGTTTTCTGATTCCACCAAACCAGCGACGCCCGGTGCTCTGTTCCTCATACACATTTCTGCGCAGCACTGCTCTTCTCTGTCGGCTTACGTGCCTCTGTTGCATGAACTCCACATTGGGCATTTGCCCCGTATGAAATAAAACAAAAATTGCATGAACTCCACGACCAACATCTCTGTCACCGAATTAAGTAGCTAAAAATATATGCATGACACATTGCAACAAAATTAATTAGAAAAAATCAATTGAAAAATATTCTATTATGTAAATCTCACCACTATCTTTGCAACGACAATAATTCACGTCCCCGTTACATGATTCCAAATGACCAACAATAGCAAGCCACCAATCTATGAATTAATTATAACAAGATTGTGATTTCTACTTGTTAGTAACCAGTGTAAAATTCTTTAAATAAATAAAAAGTGGTATAAAAGGTGAAAAAAACTCATTATATAATTTTTTATATAATCAACCAATCACATGTTGCTATATGAGCAAAACAACATTACTGTTTTAAAGTCATACACACATACGAGAAGTTACACAGGTACGTGTGTATAGAAATTAAATCCAAATATATATACCATAAGTAAGTTGTTTGCGCTTTCTCTTTTGAATCTCAATTTGATCGCCTGGTTTCAAATCATTCAGATCACAGTTGGACATATAGAAATTATCCCTTGGATAAGTCTGAATTGGTGATAATCTCAACCTATCCCACTTAATATTTTCCTCAATCATTCGCCACCCAGCTGTTGGAGACCTGCAATCAGTGCTTCTCTATCATTGACTGTGTTTATATAGTTGGACTTTCTTTTATGTACCAAAGTACCAATTAAGCTCCGATTTAAGAAAAATACGATTATTAACTTTCAGCTCCAATTTAAACCAACAAAAAACAAAAGATTTGTTTCATAGCAGATTGTTATTATTTTGAAGGAGTGGCCTTTATTACCTTGCCCAGAAGGTGTCTGTCCTAGAGTCACAGCTGACAATGGCATCATAACGGTATGGCTCTACAATCTGCTGCAACCAAAGTTATAAATGATCAAATAAAGAGTGAGTATGGAATAATTTTAATTATTAAAAGATTTTAATTTCTATATATACAATAAAACTATAAAATCATTTTACACCTTTAACTAATAGAATTTCAAGAAAATATCAAAAAAATAATTTTAATTTCTTCATACTTGTGGTTGTCTAAACTTGTTTAATTTAATCAAGCTCAAAAGATATATCACAATGCTAACCAGTATGAAATTCCGCACACAAAAAAATTACCGTGGCAAAAGTTCATAGTTTCTCGATATTTCCTTTGTACTCTCAAAATTAAGTAAAGTTCTTGTATATCCATAAATCTAACAATATAGATTCTTAGATATACTCATGAAAAATTAGTGGAATCTATAGATAAGTGGGTATATATTGAATAAAATTGAAAAAATCACTTTTATTATGGGTGTGTCAAAATGTGATCTGTTAAACTTATATCGATATAATCATCCCTCCAAAATTAATTTCAGTCCTACCTGGCTCTAAAATTTAAAATATCAATCATATCTATAATGGATTGCATATATAAATATGTGATTAGCGTAGTTACTCAAATTTCATCCGAGAAATTTTATTCATACATGCATAGTATTTGTAGAACACAGTATTAGTACATTTTTATTCGCCGTTAATGAGATGTGAGATCCATATCAAGTAGGATTTGCACCTCGTCCAATATTGATAAATGAGAGTGTATTAATAGAGAAATTCTTACTTGCACCAAGAGCAAATCATGCTTTTGCTCTGAATCAATTATTTTCTTCCATGTAAGCATTGTGGGCCACTTATGTTTTTCAAATTAACTTGATAACAATTAATAAAAGATTTTACTATGGTTAACTGTTTCTACTTTCCCATGAGCCCTGATGCATTGAAAACCATCGTTACTTTTGCCTCCAATATCTACCTTATACTTTCCAAGTATGTCGCTTATAGAAACTCAGTTTTCCTTTTATTCTTTTTTTTTTCTTCTGGTCGAAATTCCAAGAGCAAAAATTGTAGCTGTTTTATGCAACAGCACTAGCTAATTAAACAATGATGGCCCATTTTGGGGTTTACCGACTGTGATCCATTAAATTAGAGAAATAGTATAAGGATTTAGAAAATAATTTTAGAAATTAAAAGTAGATGTTTCACCTCTGCGTGTTGTTGTAATCTTTGCCCTGTAAATTGACAGTGAGAGGCTTTGTTTTTTTAACAGTGTCAAAGGGAAGAGAGGTTCCTTGGTTTTAAACGGATCAGAGGAGCAAAAAAATTGAAAAATTAGAATTGTGATAAACATGCGGCTGTTATGATACTATTCGACTTAGCCATGGTCAAATCTTTTATTAATTGTTTGGTTAATTTAAAAAACACAAGTGGCCCACGATGCTTATATGGTATAATATAATTGGTACAGAGCAAGAGCATGATTTGCTCTTGGTGCAGGTAAGAATTTCTCGTATTAATATATCACACACTTTCACTTATCATTAAATAAGATATGAAATCTATATCAATTGGAGTCTACCCCCATCCAATATAGATGAATATGAGTGTATGATTACGAGCATTTAATAATACCACCAATCTTTTTAAGGAAATAAAAAAGATAAGTTTCAAAGTTTATTAGTGGATCCCATACATTGAAAATATTAAAACTCATCTTCTGAATATGTAAACTTCTTTTTTTGATTTCTTAACTAAGTCCCCAAGGACACCGATTAGATAAACTCTATGTACAAATATCGATCGATACTCATATATAACTTTTGCTTGTCATAAGGAAAATCGTGGCAAGTATCTTTTGCGCTTACAAAACACGTTGTCATCAGGATGCGTTCCATGATACCTTGTGCTTTTGACAAGAAATGGCGTAGTGATTGGGCGGTGAATAATGGTTGGCGGATGGTTAAGACATCGGACGCACTTTGTTTGGCAGTGGCAATGAATGAGTTTTGTTTGACCACATTTATTAAGCGTGGCGAAATGTAAATAAAAATGTTGACAAACACATTTTCCTCCCTTCCTCTCCAGTACCATCAGATTCACTTTTCTCCCAAAATCTCATTCTCTCATCTCTTCCAAATTCACACTTGAACCCTTCTCTTCAACCAAGATATTTCAGTATTTGTTCCATTTCCTGTGAAAGAATTGCAAGAGGTATTTCTAGATTGACCTCTTCTTCTGAACCATCGATCGCACTTTTTCACCATCATGACCTTTTCATTCCCCTGTCTGGGTTTTACGGTCCTTCCATGTAATTGTTGCAGACAAACTTTTCCTACTTGGATGTTGTTAGTAGACCTGTCGTTGCGCGGAAGAAGAACAACGTTGTGCCTAAGCATAATGAATATTATTTTTTCAGGTATTCCTGTTGTATTTTATGAGCAAGTTTATGCTAAATTCGAACAAGCCCATCACCAACAGTGCAGAATACATTGTTAACTTACGATTCACAAAGGTCATATTTTTTGTAAGAACGGTATTAGCAAAATAGCACTTGAAGATCATGACAAAAGATTCTGAATTTGGAAGGGTTGAGAGAAGGGTTTAAGTATGAATTTGGAAGGGATGAGAGAATGGGATTTTGAGAGAAAGAGGAATCTGACGTTGCTAGAGAAGAAGGGAGGAAGATGTGTTTGGCCCAGGTTTTTATTTACATTTCACCACATTTAATAACTGTGGTCAAACGAAACACATTTACTGCCACTTACAAACAAAGTGCACCCACGTGTCCTAACCATCCACCGCTCATGATTGCCCCACCTAATCACTACGCCATTCCTTGTCAGAATCACAAGGTATCCTAGAACGCGCCTGTCATCACATCTATAAATGTGGCCCTAAGCGTTTTGCTTATTCACCCCACCAAGCAAGTAACGAACAAGAGCCTTTCATAGCCAATCCAAGAAATATGAAGAGCACTTCCTTGCTTCCCATCTTCTTTCTTCTTCTCTCTACCTTCATCGTCTCACACCTACCTTCAGCCACAGCCGATGTGGTCGACACAGATGGCAACATACTTAAAAACGGTGGCTCATATTACATCTTGCCAGCTTTCAGAGGAATGGGTGGCGGACTCGACTTAGCCGCTATCGGAAACGAAACTTGCCCACTCACTGTTGTGCAAGCTCCCTTCGATATCGACAATGGGAAACCAGTAATAATTGCATCCCCATTCCGTATTCTTATCATCTACGAAGGTCTTCCTCTGTATCCCTCATTCCTCCACGTGCCCCCCTGTGCTCCCACGCCATCAAAGTGGACTGTTGTGAAAGGTTTACCTGATGAACCATCTGCTTTGAAAATTACTGGTTACGACCACACAGTGCTCGGTTCGTTTGCCATTGAGAGGTCTTTGGAAGACAGCTATAAATTTACCTTTTGCCCTCGTTTCAGTGATAGCTGCAAAGATATTGGGGTTCGCTTTGACGATAATGGAATTAGGTATCTAGCTTTGGTTGAGAGTAACGATAGGCCACTCTCGGTTCACTTTAAGAAAGCTGATGCTTCTACTGGACGAATGGAGGCATGAAAACTAGTATGAAAATCTTGTACTTTCTTACAGTAGTGAGTAAAACGTGCAAGATGATAATAATAAAGAAAGGTTGGTTTCCTTGTAATAATTAAGTATATGAATAAATCACTACATCGAAGTTTAAGTTTTATGGTGTTTTTTCGTCGTCTACATGTCTAGAGACTGTCTATGCGCTTTAGTTTAACTTATATTTGTCATTTCCATTTGATCAACGGTATTGGCTTTCTTTTATTTTTATATATATACAGGGTTAGGATTAAGTTATACTAATTTAACTTTAATTTATTTATAATTTTTTATGAAATAAATTTTTTGTCGATTTAACTATGAAATTACAATTATTTAAATAGTTAGCATAAAATCATATATTCAAAACTTATTGTGATATATAAAAAAAACTAGTTTATAATTATAAAAAGTGACTAGGATTTGGTTAGTGGGGAGAGGTTTGGGCAATGAATAGTTTGTCTAAGGTTATAAGTTTAAACCATAATATTTGTCATTTCCTTTTGATAAATGGTAATGATTATGTTATATATTATATATAAGGTAAGTTACACTGATTTAACTTTAAATATTTGGTGATTACTATGGTACCTTGAAAAATAGAAGGGTACTGGTACCCATGCTTATTGGCTCCACTCAATATTAGACATGTGTCTATTTTAATTAGAGTTTATTTTTTATGCTTAAATCTTCAATTATTGATTGATAAATACCCATGTTAAGAAAACCGGACCGGACCGACCGGTCCGACTGTTAGATTAACCACACGCCGGCCCTCTGAGTGGGGAAAACCAAGATTTTAGAACCGTCAAAACCTGAAAAAACCTAAAATCAAGGAACTGACTCCCAACCTATCCAAGCTTTTGATTTTTTTTTAATTTTTTTTTTTAGTTTTAAAGCTTAAATACTAATATTTTATAGCAGTTACAAAGCAAAAATGAAAAAAATACTAATATCCACGAGCTGCTCATCATAAAATTCGCTAGTCATCCAACAAATATTATTTTCAAATACTTTTATAACCATATTGTGTGACTAAAACTAGAAAAATTTTATATGGATTAGGTTTATTTTTATAAATCTATGAATATATATATATATTTTTGTGTTAATTATGTTAATGTTAATGATTTAATATATTTTTTATGTTCTAATTAATTATACATATATATTTATATATATATATATATATATATATATATATATATAGATATATTATTATATTAGGTTGAACTCTTGAGCAAGTTGAATATCTAAACCTTTGAACTCTGACTTGGTTCGATGCCCGGTCCGGTTTTCTTAACCTTGATAAATACTGAAATTTTAATTTTTTATAAGTTGACCCCCAATTTTTTTATTATTAATTGTCTTTGATTTCATTTTAGTTGGTTACAACAATCTATTATTTCAAAAATTAAAATTGCTAAGAACCTTAATCACTCTACCTTCATCAACCACACCCAAAAACAACAATGATCAAAATCCCTTTTGCTATAATCGTAAGTAATGGGCAAATGAAGAAGGTGAATGACATGCTTTCTAATGAGATGATGTAGCGCTATAGCCAAAGGACCAAAGCGCAGAAACATTTTGATCCTGGCTTTATTTAGGACATGATAATCTTTAAAATCTTAACAATGGAGAAGACATGGGAGGGCATAACAACCAACGAGTCACAAATGACTACCAACCAGTGTGATGAGCGATGACAAAGGCAAATCAAGGGGGCATTATGTTGGCAGCCATGGAGACAATCCAGGACCATGACCCTATCTCCAGTTAACATAGCAATAAGGCTTTAGCGGACAACATCTCGACAGTGACAGGCAAGGTGGCAGCCATGGACGGCTCCTCCTCTTCCTTTCTTCTATCGAGATGGAGAATTGAGCAATGGCAGGGACAAAGCCCAGCACAAACCAGAAGTGAGATATGCATGCTTGGGTCCTCAATCTTTGATGAGTATAGTTTTATGGTGTGAGTGATGAATGCTTAGGGTTCTAGAAAATTTGATACTTGAATGGAGATTTTGATCTTCAAAAATGGATTATGGTAAGTATGTCGAATTTATATTAAATGATTAATAAAAATAATTTTGGGGTTAAATTATAAAAATTAAAGAATCCAGGATATATAAATCAATAACTATAAATTTAACCAGAAAAGTCAATGATCATTATGATGGACATGTGTCTAACTTTGAGTGGAGCCAATAAACATGGGTATCAGTACCCTTCTATTTTTCAGGTTACTGTAGCAATCACCTAAATATTTATATTACTTATAATCTTTTATGAAATAATTTTTTTATCGATCCAACTATTGAATTATAATTATTTAAATAGTTAGCACAAAATCATTTATTCAAAACTTAACACTGATATAAAAAAAATAAAAAGTAAAGTTTATAATTATAAAAAGCTATAAAGATTGATTAGTGGGGAGAGATTTGGGTGATAAGCAGTTTGCATAAGCCTATAAGTTTAAACTATAATATTTTAAAATTATATTGGGTACTTGACCAAAAATATGGGTCAAGGACATTGGCCCATCCCTTTGAAACTCAAACAGGGGACCTGCTAGTTGGCCTCATGGGCAGCATCTCCCTCGGAGAGCCTTCATTGATTTGGCTTAGATCCCATCACGATTAGGCACAAATATAGTTAGATTTTGATCAAATGAAAACATATCTCTACCATATTCCTAAATCCTATAGGAATCTCATTATTTAAGGAAACATTTGAAAGATTCTTTTAGAATATTTATCGACAAGGTCACCTCTTAAACAAAGGGAGCTAGGCCCCTGGCTATGATCTAACACACAATTCTCATCTCTATCATTCCTTATCTAAACCTTTGCTGACTTAGATATTGGGGTGTATTACAACATAAAATAATAATAATTAAACATTGAAAAATATACCCCCAAACAAATCATACAATAATAGTAGGAAAAGATTAGAAGATAGGACGTGAAAAGACTTGGGTTATTTATTTTAATACTTATGACTGAGATATTTATTTTATTATCATTGGATATAATATAATAAATAAATGGTCATTTTTTCATATTTAATGATAATAAATTAGATGTTCCAATAAAATATTTTTATATGTGGGAATACTAACAATTTTGCACGTGAAAAACAGGGGCTGAAGAAGTTGTGTGCTGTCTTTGTCTTCACGTACAAAAAATTAAAGAAAAATAGCCACTTGATGTGCTGCAAATCCAGTCCATTGAGCATCCATTCAACATGGTCCACTTAAGGCAGATTTTATTGCATATGAGGTGTGGCTCAGATGATGGTATCATCCGCCTCTGATAGAAGTGCACTCGGAAACGAGCGCCAGCTAAGCTAGTGGTGCTGTGGGCCCCCTGCCCTCACGACAATAAAAGGTTGAATTTATTTAACATTTTTTTATTCTGGGAATTTATTTCATGGTTAATTTTATTTGTTATTGCAGTGAATTAATTAACACCCAAAAAATGTATCTTTTAAACACTTTTAATTTTATATTAATTTGATCATAAAAAAATTTTGTATATCAATTTAATTAGTAATAACATTTTTATTTGTTTAGTTATAATATTTTTAGTTTTATCATCAATTTATTCGTTTCATTTAAGTGGAGATCTAATAAAATGATTAAAGTAATGTCAAAATTAAAAATATTATTATTAAATTGATTTAAAATTTTTTGTTACGGTGGAATTGATATAAAATTATTAAAAATGTTAAAACCAAAAAACTATTTACTCAACAAAAGAGTAAGTAAAGTAGACCTAAATTCCAAGTCTAGCGGCCCAAAGAGCATCATAGAGAGATAATAACCACGTAACCTAATATAGTTGGTAGCTAACTGATGAGTTCCTAAAGCAATAATATTTCATACTAATTAAATCTTAAAATTAAATTTATCAAATATTGTATAAATTTTGAGGGATAGAGCTAGTAAGAGTTGTGGCAACTTTAATGCAACTTTAGTATGCGGCTCGTTCAGTTAACTACAGTTATAAAAAGCTTTAAAGTAAAATAATATAGTATTTTACTATATAGGGCACATTACATAATTTCTCCTAATTTGATAAAATTTACCTCCAGATAACACGGATCTCCTTTAAGCATATTATTTAATATTTAACAAAAGAGAGGCACACTCAAAAATCCATATTTTATAAATAGAAAGTCTAAATGAACTATACTAAATCTCAACAAGAGTTGAATATAATCTGTGATACTATATATTAATGATAACCGTCCACGACGAGAAACCCCCCACCCACAACACACCCAAACAAAAAAGGGAGCCGTAGACTATTGAACGAAAAGTTCAAAAAAAAGGCCGAATGGAGATACCTTTTTCTTTTTTTGGGCCTGCAAAAAAGGAATAATAATAATAAAAGAGCTTTAGAGAACCAAAAATACTAATGGGGCAAGATGGAGAGTAATCTCAGTGCATATCGTTTAGGGTGGGTTGTGGGAGATATTTCGTCGAGCTCTTTGATATACGAAGGAATATATGGGGGGGCAATTCTCACGAAACATATCAAGCAAGTTAAAGGAGCCTAACTCAAATTTAGAAATACATTTTATGACATTTTTTGGGGATTAAACTTCATGTTTCTAGTCATAATGCAGAGATAGGTCAATCAAATTTAGTGAAACAATTGTGTTACAAATGCTAGTATCATTGGAAAAGATTGCGGGACCTGCTAATTCCATCGAATAGATTAAAAGATGAAAATTTTGGTTCAGAAATATATATTTGCTTTGTACATGATAAAAGCAACCGAAAAGGAGTCACAGGATCTTTGCAAACAAATTGAAAAAAATTACAAAGGGACAAATAAGATCAGATGGCTTGCATCATAAAAAGAAACTAATATTGATGAACTCCGTTTATGTGTATGATTTATTTGTTATGAATCCCGATTTTATGCTGCTTCTCTTTAGCATTAAACTTTGAAATTTTCTGATGTAACGCTCTCAATCAGCTCTCATTTAGTTGCACAAGAGTTTAGAGCCCGTTTTGTTTTTCTATAATCATAAGAAAAATGAAAATATTTTTAAAATAACAGTAATATTTCATACTAATTAAATCCTAAAATTAAATTTATCAAATATTGTATAAATTTTGAGGGATAGAGCTACTAAGAGTTGTGGCAACTTTAATGCAACTTTAGTATGCGGCTCGTTCAGTTAACTACAGTTATAAAAAGCTTTAAAGTAAAATAATATAGAAATTTACTATATAGGGCACGTTACATAATTTCTCCTAATTTGATAAAATTTACTTCTAACCTTCTTTATTTGTCTAGATAACACGGATCTTCTTTAAGCATATTATTTAATATTTAACAAAAGAGAGGCACACTCAAAAATCCATATTTTATAAATAGAAAGTCTAAATGAACTATACTAAATCTCAACAAGAGTTGAATATAATTTGTGATACTATATATTAATGATAACTTTTTGCTAATAATAAAAGTTCGATCCAAAGCTAATAAAGCTGCTCCACTTTTCAATGTCCTCGGTGTCAAGTTTTCTGATTCCACCAAACCAGCGACGCCCGGTGCCCTGTTCCTCATACACATTTCTCCGCAGCACTGCCCTTCTCTGTCGGCTTACGTGCCTCTGTTGCATGAACTCCACATTGGGCGTTTGCCCCGTATGAAATAAAACAAAAATTGCATGAACTCCACGACCAACATCTCTGTCACCGAATTAAGTAGCTAAAAATATATGCATGACACATTGCAACAAAATTAATTAGAAAAAATCAATTGAAAAATATTCTATTATGTGAATCTCACCACTATCTTTGCAACGACAATAATTCACGTCCCCGTTACATGATTCCAAATGACCAACAATAGCAAGCCACCAATCTATGAATTAATTATAACAAGATTGTGATTTCTACTTGTTAGTAACCAGTGTAAAATTCTTTAAATAAATAAAAAGTGGTATAAAAGGTGAAACAACTTATCATATAATTTTTAATATAATCAACCAATCACATGTTGCTATATGAGCAAAACAATATTACTGTTTTAAAAGTCATACACACGTATGAGAAGTTACACAGCTACGTATGTATAGAAATTAAATCCAAATATATATACCATAAGTAAGTTGTTTGCGCTTTCTCTTTTGAATCTCAATTTGATCGCCTGGTTTCAAATCATTCAGATCACAATTGGACATATAGAAATTATATCCCTTGGATAAGTCTGAATTGGTGATAATCTCAACCTATCCCACTTAATATTTTCCTCAATCATTCGCCACCCAGGTGCTGGAGACCTGCAATCAGTGCTTCTCTATCATTGACTGTGTTTATATAGTTGGACTTTCTTTTATGTACCAAAATACCAATTAAGCTCTGATTTAAGAAAAATACGATCATTAACTTTCAGCTCCAATTTAACCAACAAAAAACAAAAGATTTGTTTCATAGCAGATTGCTATTATTTTGATGGAGTGGCCTTTATTACCTTGCCCAGAAGGTGTCTGTCCTGGAGTCACAGCTGACAATGGCATCATAACAGTATAGCTGTACAATCTGCTGCAACCAAAGTTATAAATGATCAAATAAAGAGTGAGTATGGAATAATTTTAATTATTAAAAGATTTTAATTTCTATATATACAATAAAACTAGAAAATCATTTTACACTGTTAACTAATAGAATTTCAAGAAAATATCAAGAAAATAATTTTAATTTCTTCATACTTGTGGTTGTCTAAACTTGTTTAATTTAATCAAGCTCAAAAGATATATCACAATGCTAACCAGTCTGAAATTCCGCACGCAAAAAATTACCGTGGCACAAGTTCACAGTTTCTTGATATTTCCTTTTTACTCTCAAAATTAAGTAAAGTTCTTGTATATCCATGGTCTAACAATATAGATTCTTAGATATACTCGTGAAAAAATTAGTAGAATCTATAGATAAGTGGGTATATATTAAATAAAATTGAAAAAATCACTTTTATTGTGGGTGTGTCAAAATGTGATATGTTAAACTTATATCGATATAAGTATCTCTCCAAAATTAAATTCAGTCCTACCTGGCACCAAAATTTGAAATGTCAATCATATCTATAATGGATTGCATGTATAAATATGTGATTAGCGTAGTTACTCAAATTTTATCAGAGAAATTTTATTGGTACATAGTATTTATAGAATACAGTATTAGCACATTCTTATCCGTCGTTGAATGAGATGTGAGGTTCACATCAAGTAGGATTTGCACCTCTTCCAATATTAATAAATGACAGTATATTAATATATTATATACTTTCACTTATCATTAAATAAGATATGAAATTTATATCAATTGGGGTCTACCCCCATCCAATATAAGTGAATATGAGTGTATGAGATTACAAGCATCCAATAATATCCCACAAAAAATTTTACAAAAATAAAAAATATAAGTTTCAAAGTTTATTAGTGAATCTCATACATTAAAAATATTAAAACTCATCTTCTCAATGTGTAAACTTCATTTTTTGATTTCTTGACTAAGTCCTAAGGCCACCGATGCGACAAACTCTATGTGCAAATATCGATACTCATACATAACTTTTGCTTGTCATAAGGAAAATCGTGGCAAGTATCTTTTGCGCTTACAAGACACGTTGTCATCATGATGCGTTCCATGATACCTTGTGCTTTTGACAAGAAATGGCGTAGTGATTAGGTGGTGAATAATGGTTGGCGGATGGTTAAGACACCGGACGCACTTTGTTTGCCAGTGGCAATGAATGAGTTTTGTTTGACTACATTTATTAAGCGTTGCGAAATGTAAGTAAAAATGTGGACAAACACATTTTCCTCCCTTCTTCTCCAGTAGCATCAGATTCACTTTTCTCCCAAAATCTCATTCTCTCATCTCTTCCAAATTCACACTTGAACCCTTCTCTTCAACCAAGATATTTCAGTATTTGTTCCATTTCCTGTGAAAGAATTATTAAAATGTATTAATTACGGTTAGTTCATTAAATAATATCAATTAATTCATTTAATAAACTAACTGTAATGAATACATTCTAATAAATTGAAGAGCCAGAAAAGTGAAGTTTCATTGATGGTTGAGGAATATATTGTTATGATATCATCAGAGTCGGGTACACCCCAAGTGTAATAAACACTTTCCGGATGTGAGCGGAAGCGCGCCCAAATTGAAGAGACGGAAAAATGGAGTACGGTGAATAGTAATTTGCAGTGGGGCCCACGTCACTATTCACGTGAATAGTACTATGTAGTGGGACCCGCTTCACTATTTATAAATAGTACTCGTTACTATTCACACCAACAAAATAGATCAAGATAACTGCACACCAATATTTTTAACGTGGAAAACCCTCCTGTAATTTTGAGGGAAAAACCACGGGCCAAACTCCGAAAAATACTCCACTATATTTAAAGAGTAATTACAATATAGTGTATCCCCAATGAGACTCTCTTCTACTACAATTAGTAGTATTACAGAGATCTAGAGAATATATCAAAAACCCCCAGTGTATACTCACACTACACTCTTGGAATTTTCTTACACACACTCTCTATTTTTCTCTCACTACAAGAAGCCTACACTGCTTCTTTCTTTACAACTGAGGAAATGCTTCTCAGTTCAGGATTGCAAAAATCGCCTGCTTCAAGGCTCTATTTATAGATGATTTTTGAAGATTACCGTGCATGTTATCTTGTGCATATTTCGTGATACAATCAGATATTTCACATTACTGTGCATGTGCACAGTAATTTCTTTTTGATTTTTCAACGGTCGGTGGCTGCAAAATGCACAGCCACCGCCACTTTTTCTACAATTCTCCACCTTGGCTGCATTTTGCAACAGCTTTCAACCTCTGCAAATATTAACTAAGTCCAAGCAATGCTTAAACTTGTCAATTGGTAATGGTTTTGTCATCATATCGGCTGGGTTCTCAGCTGTGGCTATCTTCTGAATTGCAACAGTACCATTATTGATACATTCTCTGACAAAATGAAGTCTGACGTCAATGTGCTTTGTCCTTTCATGATAGACTGGATTTTTAGCCAGATGAATGGCGCTTTGACTATCACAATGTACAATTGGTACATGTTGATTCAATCCAAAACTATCCAAAAGACCGTGCACCCAAATACTCTCTTTAACAGCCTCAGTCAATGCCATATACTCAGCTTCAGTAGTTGACAATGCCACTGTTGATTGCAATGTCGCCTTCCAGCTAATAGTACATCCAAAGACTGTAAAGATATAACCTGTCAATGACCTTCTTTTATCCAAGTCACCTGCATAATCAGAATCTACATAACCTACAACTCCACGGTTCTTGACCTTCAAATACCAAACAGACATCGCTGGAACCTTTTAGGTACCGCATGATCCATTTCACAGCCTTCCCAAAGTGTGTCTTTCCGTGTTTGCTCATAACCGCTTACCACACTCATCGCATGTGAAATGTCTGGTCTAGTGCACACCATGGCATACATGAGACTGCCAACTGCACTAGAGTAAGGTTTATGAGACATGTGCTCCACCTCTTCCTCAGTTCTCGGACATTCTTTCAAAGATAACTTAAAATGTGCGACCAACTGAGTGCCAACCTGTTTGGATTGATCCATATTGAAGCGTTGTAGCACTTTTATAATATAATTTTGTTGTGTTAAACACAACCTACCACTATGTCGCTCCCTATGAATTTCCATTCCAAGAATCTTTCTTGCCGCACCTAAGTCCTTCATCTCAAACTCTTTTCCCAACTGAGTTTTCAACATACTAATTTCAGCCTTATTGCGAGTTGCAATTAGCATATCATCTACATACAACAACAAATATATCTTGAACCATCTGAAGCTCCTTAGAGTAGATGCAATTATCATATTGGTTTCTACTATATCCAAGTACCAATCATAAATGCATCGAACCTTTTGTACCACTGCCTTGGAGACTGCTTCAAGCCATATAATGACTTCTTTAATAGGCAAACATGATTTTCCTTACCAAGACTTATGAACCCCTCTGGTTGACTCATGTAGATCTGCTCCTCTAGCTCACCATGTAAGAACGCCGTCTTCACATCAAGTCGTTTCTAGCTCCAAGTCAAACGTACTTACAATAGCTAATAGGATCCGAATAGAGCTATGCTTCACCACAGGAGAGAATACTTCATGGAAGTCAACACCCTCCTTCTGAGTATAACCCTTTGCTACCAGTCTCGCCTTGAACCTTGGAGGCTCAATGCCAGGGATTCCTTCTTTCCTTTTGTAAACCCATTTACAGCCAACTACTCTTTTCCCCTTTGGAAGTTGTACCAGCTCCCACGTTTGATTTTTCTGAAGAGACTCAATCTCCTCATTCATTGCTATCAGCCACTCCTTCGACTCCTTACTTTCTATTGCATCATGATAGGTACATGGTTCATCTCCAACTGCACCATCCGCCATAGCCAAAGCAAAGGCTATAGGATCTGCATCTAATGAGTCAAGTGCACAAGCAGCAGAATCCAGATATCTTTTTGGTTTCTGGATTTCTCGTCTTTCTCTGCCAGTAGCAATACTGTATGGCTCTGCTTCTCTGGTTGGTTCACCAGTTTCCTCATAGTCAGGTTCATCTTGTTGTTCTACTTCAGGTTGAGCAATCCCTGAAGTACTTGGCTGATTCATTATATCATTTTCTTGCTTCACCTTCCCACAGTCAATCTCTAGCTCCACCTGCTTCTTAGCACCATGATCTGTCTCTGCATCATCTAAGTTAGACTCCTTCTTCTGATTTAGCATTGCCGCCTCGTCAAAAGTGACATCTCTGCTGACAATGATTTTGGGTGAACTTGCCTTCTCTATACACCACAGTTTGTAGCCTTTCACCCCTCGTGCATATCCTAGAAATATACACCTTCTTGCCCTTGCCTCAAGTTTACCATCATTCACATGGGCATATGCAGGACAACCAAATATCTTTAAATCAGAATAGTTTACGGGTCGACCGGACCATACCTCTTGTGGAATCTTCAGATTAATAGCAGTTGATGGAGATCTGTTTACGGATATCTGTATTATTTGCCTCAGCCCAAAATGATTTGGGAAGTGTTGCGTAGATTCGCATGCATCTTGCACGCTCTAGAAGTGTTCTGTCATCCGTTCTCGCAACTCCATTTCTTTGTGGTGTTCCTGATACAAGATGGTGCCTCACTATACCAAAGATTTCTGCAGAACTCCTCAAATTCTTTCTTTGCAAAATTCTCCGCCATTGTCGGTTCTTAGTCTCTTGGTGACCGCCCGGTTTGCTTCGACCATGGCCTTCCATTGCTTGAATTTGTCGAACACTTCTTCTTTTTCTTCAGAAATAAATCCAGACTTTTCTGGAATAATCATCTATCAGAGTAAGAAAATAGCGAGCTCCACCTAAAGAGTTAACAGGGGCTGGACCCCAAACGTCTGAGTGGACATACTCCAATATTCCCTTGCTATTGTGTTTGCCAGAATTGAACTTCACCCGTTTCTGCTTTCCAAATACACGCTTTCACGAAACTAAGTTTACAATTCTTCAGGCCTTTCAACAAGCCTTTGCCGGCAAGTATGGTCATTCCTTTCGCACATATGACCAAGCCGCATGTGCCACAATCGTGTAGCATCATCCTTTCTTTCAGAGGATAGAACAGCGGCGGTTCCATCGACTGTGCTTCCTAGCAATAGATAGATCCCGCCCTGCAGCTTTCCTTTCAATACCACCATTGAGCCTTTGAATACCTTCAAGAAGCCACCCTCTCCAGGTGAACTTGTACCCCGATTGTCAAGGGCACTCAATGAGATCGATTTCTACCCACTCGTACATGCCATGCATGAAACGCCCTTTTAGTACCATCGTCCAAATTCACTTGCACATCTCCTTCACCAAAGAATCGGAATAATTCTATTATCTCCCAATCTAACTTTTCCCTCCCTTTTTTTATAGGATGAGAAGAAGTTTCGATTAGGTGTCATGTGAAAGGATGCGCTGTAATCCAGGATCCACTCATTTCCTGTGTCACCTGTGAATACTGTCAAGGCCGAACCAGTATTGGCATCACTATCTTCAGAACTTTCAATTGTTACATTGGCAGAATCTCCTGATTTCTCCTTTCTCTCTGGGCAATTTCTTCTGATATGTCCCGTCTGGTGACAATGAAAGCACTTAATGATTTATGCTTTACGGACTTTGATCTTCTCTTGCTTTTGCTTCCCGATCCTCTTTCTTGACTACGCCCTCTCGTCACGAACAATCCATCTGCAGGACCTTCGACATTGGATCCGGCTACTAACTTCTGATGTTCCTTTATCATCAGTGATTCTTTGACATTTTTCACTGAGATATCGGATCTACCATAAAGTATGGTATCACAGAAATTATCATAAGACGAAGGTAGTGAAGTCAACAAGATCATAGCTTGATCAACATCTTCAACTTTAATTCCAAATTGCTCCAACATCAAAGATCATCCGGTTGAAGTCGTCTATATGTTCTTGCATTGATTTTCCTCCTGAATATTTGAATGTGTACAATCGCTTTCTCTGATAAAGCTTGTTGGACAAGGTCTTTACAGAATATTTTTCTTCCAAAGCCTTCCATAGTGAATCGGTTTTTTCATCCATGACTTCGCAGAACATTGTCCGCAAGACTCAATTGTATTGTACTCTGCTTTGACCATCATCTCCTTCTTCTTGTCATCGTGTAATGACCACAGGTCCTCCAACGCCTCTGCAAGACCTTGCTGACCTAGCAATGCCTGCACTTTCAGTTTCCATAGCCTGAAGTCATTGGACCCGACAAATTTCTCCACTTCAAATTTTGGCACCGACATCTTGGATCTTAGTCAGAACCTTATCGTTAATCAGATATCTTTGGAATAGTGCAACTCAATCAGAAACCGTGCACCAAGAGGCTTCCCAGGAAAGAGAGGTGGGTCACAATGGACACGCTTAAATACCAAGTCTTTCCTTAGCCAGAACCTCTTCAAACTGCACTCTCACAGTATCACACTGTCTTCCAAAGAATAAAGAACCAAAAGGTGATCCTCAAGTATTAGGGAGAAACTCTTTTCTGATGTGGAAGATCAGACTAAGCTGCAACCACAGAGCATACTAAGAATAAATCCCACCGATCCAAAGCTCAGATACCACTTGTTATGATATCATCGTAGTCTGCACACCCCAAGTGTAATAAACACTTTCCGGATGTGAGCGGAAGCGCGCCCAAATTGAAGAGACGGAAAAATGGAGTACGGTGAATAGTAATTTGCAGTGGGGCCCACGTCACTATTCACGTGAATAGTACTATGTAGTGGGACCCGCTTCACTATTTATAAATAGTACTGCATTATTCACACCAACAAAATAGATCAAGATAATCGCACACCAATATTTTTAACGTGGAAAACCCTCCCTGTAATTTTGAGGGAAAACCACTGCCAAACTCCGAAAAATACTCCACTATATTTAAAGAGTAATTACAATATAGTGTATCCCCAATGAGACTCTCTTCTACTACAATTAGTAGTATTACAGAGATCTAGAGAATATATCAAAAACCCCCAGTGTATACTCACACTACACTCTTGGAATTTTCTTACACACACTCTCTATTTTTCTCTCACTACAAGAAGCCTACACTGCTTCTTTCTTTACAACTGAGGAAATGCTTCTCAGTTCAGGATTGCAAAAATCGTCTGCTTCAAGGCTCTATTTATAGATGATTTTTGAAGACATCGTGCATGTTATTCTGCATATTTCGTGATACAATCAGATTACATTATCGCGTGCATGTGCGATAATTTCTTTTTGATTTTTCAACGGTCGGTGGCTGCAAAATGCACAGCCACCGCCACTTTTTCTACATATATACACTTACAAGTGTTGCCGATTGTTACAAAAGGGTATTACCGGAGTAACCAATTAACTGATATCATTTAATGAATTAACTGTAATGAATACATTCTAATAAGAATTGCAAGGGGTATTTCCAGATTGACCTCTTCTTCCGAACCATCACACTTTTTCACCATCATGACTTTTTCATTCCCCTGTCTGGGTTTTACGGTCCTTCCACAGTTCCATGTAATTGTTGCAGACAAAATTTTCCTACTTGGATGTTGTTAGTAGACCTGTCGTTGCACGGAAGAAGAACAACGTTGTGCCTAAGCATAATGAATATTATTTTTTCGGGTATTCCTGTTGTATTTTATGAGGAAGTTTATGCTACATTCGAACAAGCCCAA
Source organism: Dalbergia cultrata (assembly GCA_031216105.1). NCBI lineage: Eukaryota > Viridiplantae > Streptophyta > Magnoliopsida > Fabales > Fabaceae > Dalbergia > Dalbergia cultrata. The sequence continues at coordinate 17,065,608 of CM062353.1, read as the reverse complement.
CACCAACAGTGCATAATACATTGTTAACTTACGATTCACACAGGTCATATTTTTTGTAAGAACGGTATTAGCAAAATAGCACTTGAAGATCCTGACAAAAGATTCTGAATTTGGAAGGGATGAAACAATGGGATTTTGAGAGAAAGAGGAATCTGACGTTGCTAGAGAAGGAGGGAGGAAGATGTGTTGTTTGGCGCAGGTTCTTATTTACATTTCACCACATTTAATAACTGTGGTCAAACGAAACCCATTTACTGCCACTAACAAACAAAGTGCACCCACGTGTCGTAACCATCCACCGCCCATAATTCCCCACCATTCCTTGTCGGAATCACAAGGTGTCCTAGAACGCACCTGTCATCACATCTATAAATGTGGTCATTCAAGCATTTTGCTTATTCACCCCACCAAGCAAGAAGCGAACAAGAGCCTTTCATAGCCAGCCCAAGAAATATGAAGAGCACTGCCTTACTTCCCATCTTCGTTCTTCTTCTCTCTACCTTCATCGTCTCACACCTACCTTCAGCCACAGCCGATGTGCTCGACACAGATGGCGACATACTTAGAAACGGTGGCTCATATTACATCTTGCCAGCTTTCAGAGGAATGGGTGGCGGACTCGAGTTAGCCGCAACCGGAAACGAAACTTGCCCACTCACTGTTGTGCAAGCTTCCTTCGAGACCGACAATGGAAAACCTGTAATAATTGCATCCCCATTCCGTATTCTTATCATCTACGAAGGTCTTCCTCTGTATCCCTCATTCCTCCACGTGCCCCCCTGTGCTCCCACGCCATCAACGTGGACTGTTGTGAAAGGTTTACCTGACGAACCATCTGCTTTGAAAATTACTGGTTACGACAACACAGTGCTCGGTTCGTTTGCCATTGAGAGGTCTTTCGCAGACAGCTATAAATTTACCTTTTGTCCTCGTTCCAGTGATAGCTGCTCAGATGTGGGGGTTCGCTTTGACGATAATGGAAATAGGCGTTTGGCTTTGGTTAACAGTAACGAAACGCCACTCTCGGTTGTCTTTAAGAAAGCTGGTGTTTCTTCTGGATTGATTGATGCATGAAAACTAGTATGAAAATCTTGTACTGTCTTACAGTAGAGTAAAATGTGCAAGGTGATAGTAATAAAGGTTGGTTTCCTTGTAACAATTAAGTATATGAATAAATCACTGCCTGAAGTTTAAGCTTTATGGTGCTTTTTTGTCGTCCACATCTCTAGAGACTGTCTATGCGTTCTAGTTTAACTTATATTTGTCATCCATTTGATCAATGGTAATGGTTAGGATTAAGTTATACTAATTTAACTTTAAGTATAGTTACATTATTTATAATTTTTTATGAAATAAATTTTTTTTGTCAATTTAACTATGAAATTACAATTATTTAAATAGTTAACATAAAATCATATATTCAAAACTTACTGTGATATAAAAAAAAAACTAGTTTATAATTATAAAAAGCAACTAGGATTTGGTTAGTGGGGAGAGGTCTGGGCAATGAATAGTTTGTCTAAGGTTATAACTTTAAACCACAATATTTGCCATTTCCTGTTGATCAATGGTAATGATTTTGTTATATAAGGTAAGTTACACTCATTTAACGTTAAATATAGTTATACTACTTATAATTTTTTATAAAATAATTTTTATTGTTGATCCAACTATTGGATTATAATTATTTGAATAGTTAGCACAAAATCATATATTCAAACTTAACTCCCATATCAAAAAAATAAAAAATGGTTTATAATTATAAAAAGCATCTAGGAGTTTGATTATTGGTAGTGTGTATGGAAAGAATCTTGTAGCCAAAGGCAAAACCTCACATCTATAAGCTCTACCTCTCGATGAGATTAGTCACTATTTCTGACAACAAATACTCTAGATTCACCTAAAAAACTACGACTATATAGGAAGTAAATAAAACCTTGACAAAAAAATAGGAAGTGAGTAAACCAGACCGAACAAAAAAATTAAATAAAAGAGGGATAGAGCCCCAAAGAAAAAAATTAAAAAAAAAAGAAGAAGGGAAGAGGATAGAATGAGAGGCAAGAAGAAAATAGAAAAATGAGTAGAAGTTTTACAATAGATTTTTAAACCCCTATAACTAAATGGGGTAAAAAAAAAAAAAATCTGGTTCTAATTCACATGGATTGCATGTTAAATGGATTGGAATGCTCTTATCTCCATTCAACTTATGTCTTATTTAGAGTTACTATACAATATTAACTTTTTTAATTGCCAAACTTCTTTTATTTTTATAATAAACTATAAAATATATTTTATTTACAAATAAAAATAAGAATAATAATAGAAATATCAAATAAAAAATTCAAAATAAACCTATAAAATTATATGCATAAATAAATCAATGAGTAAAAGACAATCCCTTGCCTTCACATATGACTTCATTACATTGGCCTCCCCTATATTTATAAAATATACACTCTCCTTTCCTTAAAAAAAAAAAAGATATACGCTTTAATTTATTTTCAATTTTTTCATTCATTCTTTATTTTTTCATGTTTATCATTTTTTTACTAGATTACCCTTTATTAATAAATATAAATATTGATTTTTTTACAAAATAAAATATGTCTCTTATAATAATATAAAATATTGATATAAATGATTTAATTTTTTAAATTTTTAGCATACTAAGAGAATAACAAACAATCAATTGTAATAATAATTTTAATATTTTAAAAATATATATATTTTTCAGCTGTTAATTTTATAGTATAATACATAAAATTAAAATTATTTGTAAAAAATAATATATAAAGATTAATTTTAAAGAACGTAATGAGAAGAATTTTATGATTATAATAGTCGAGAACATACAAATCTTTTATTTTAAATTATTATTAAAAATATTGTTACTATTAATAATTTTGCTCTTAATATAGTAAAAATTTTAAAAATAAAAATACATTGAATATATAAAAATTATATTAACTATATATATATATATATATATATATATATATATATATATATATATATATATATATATATATATATATATATATATATATATATATATATATATATATATCAATATTTTATATTATTATAAGTCACAAATATTTTATTATAGTAAAAAAATTAATATATATATCTATTAATAAATGCTAGCTTGGTAAATAAAATAAAATAATAAGCTTGAGAAAATAAATGTTTATTAAAAAAATTGAAAATGGATTAAAATTTAACTTTTTTTTAAGTTGATAGAGAAGAGAAGTATATATTTTAGAAATAAAAGAAAAAAGAATATAATATTGCTATCTCTTAAAAGAGGGGTTGTGTTTTACTCAAAATCAAAATAAATATGCAAAATCACATGTATAATTATTAGCTAGATTGTGGACTAAATTAATATCCACCATTATCGTATTCGGTTGAGAAATTACAGAGGTTCTGCTAGTTGGCATTGCGCATTGTACGATATACTTCTCTCCTCATGACAAGTTGCATCACAAAAGCCTTTATCAAGTCCCAAAGAGTTTTTCACTCAGAGGATTTTTACAGTTGATGCGTGCGTTTGGTTCAGGTTTTTTGTTTTCTTTCTAAAAGGGGATTTCTCAGAACGAAAACAAATTGCTTATTTTTTATATCGAAGTAACTCATATAAACTTTTCCTAAGCTAAAACAAAATTACTTTAATTGTTTTTAACTTTTAAATAAAGTAACTTTAACGAAAAGTAATTTTTCAAAAATGAAAAAATAATTTTAAAGAATTAATTGAAAACAAAAGCAGTGTAAATTAGTACATAAAAAACCAACAATGTGTTGATCAAAGCAAAATGTGCTCGGACCTCTTAGTCTTAAATATGCAATATATATTCCCGGCTCAAAGTAGAGATTCATGTATAAATTAAAAAATAGAAAAAATTATACTAACCTCCTTCGAGATTTAATATAATTATACTTAGTATCTTTTTATCTTTTAAAACTATTATTGACCTTTAATAAGATTCATTAAAATTACATTGATCTTTCTTGTATATATTAGTTCATTAACTTAAGTGACAAAAAAAATATAATATGTGGTATATACATAATTATTAATGATAAAATTATAATATTTTATCAATATTAGGCATGTATATTAACTAGAATACTTTATTTATCATAAGTTATAATTATAATTTTTTTATGTGATAAAAAAGATATTTTATTGAACTTATGCATTAAGTACTATCAAAGTGTTATAATTTTTTATTAATAATTATGTATGTATTCTATGTTATCTTTCTTTGTCACTTTTAACAAATTAATATCTACATGTGAGGTAAGTATAATTTTAGTGAACCTTATGAAAAGTCAGTTATAGTTTTATAAAATAGAAATATATAGACTATAATTATACTAAACTTTAAGCAGATGAGTGTAAATTATTTTAAAAAATATATTATTAAGAGAAGTTTTTCTGAAACACTTTACTATACCAAGACGAATAATCTTTCACTTATAAAATAAAGAGATACTTTAAGAAATAAATAATAATAATAAATAGAAAAAAAATTCATGCATGAGATAAATTGAAACAATAAGGACAAAATAAAATTGAGTCAATGATTTCACTACTTATTTTACTCACATGAGAAAGTTGTCAATTACCATTACTATTATACATTAATTTCGCTCCATCAAGTTGAAAGGTGTCCACTTGTTGAAGCACAACGTGCGACCTTTTTCCTTTGATATATAACTGAGATGTTATATATCATTATAGAATATCAAATAATAAGACACAAAATCAATTATAATATATTATTAGTGCGAAATACTTTCCACTATTAATCAATTACTTTATTGTTTGCATAATTTTAAAAATAATTATAAAAATAAACCCTTTTAGTAACAAAATTTCATATGATTAAATAAATATATTAGAATATTCTACTAACATTAATTAACTTATGTTGCCCATGACTATGAGGTTATAATGGGCCCAAACCTCATAGCAATTAATATAACTTAGAACTATAATAGTTTCATGCAATGTCTTAAATTTGTTTTACACCTATGAAAATATCAAAATTAAATTTATAAAATAATTATATTAGATATTAGAATATAACTACTATTTATACAATAGCTATTTCTATTCAAATAAATTGTTTCAAAAGGATAATTTTAAATTAAATATTAATAAATTAATATTATTAATAAATTATTTACCTATGTAATTTATAAATTTATTTAAAATAATTATTTATATTTTATTATATAATAAGAATGTGGCATTCTTTTTCCTATTATCTTTGAATCATTTTTTTTTGCTGCCGAAGTTTTCAGTCGTCTATGTCAGTGTCAGTGATATGTCCCGCATTTATTGTATTTACTCGCGATAACTTGACACTGCCATTAATCACGAATACGAATAAATTGTCCTTTTGTTAATAATTGAATAGCCACACATGACAAATAGTACTATCTCTTCAATAATTACACGAAAAATGCTGGTTATAAAATAAAATTATATAATAAATACATATCATACATCTTATAATTATCAGGTGTGATGAATGATCTACGCTAATTTCAATATAAATGAATATAAGTGTATGATTACGAGCATTTAATAATACCACAAATCTTTTCAAGGAAATAAAAAAAATAAGTTTCAAAGTTTATTAATGAATCCCATACATTGAAAACATTAAAACTCATCTTCTCATTATGTGAACTTCTTTTTTTGATTCCCCAATGACATCGATTAGATAAACTCCATGTACAAATATTGATCTATACTCATATATATAAGAGTTAATGTTCATTTTAGTTCCTCACTTTTCACTCACGAGTCATTTTAGTCCCTGACTTTTAAAACGAGTCAAATCAGTCCCCAACATTACAAAATGTGAGTCAAATTAGTCCCTTATTCCACTTTTATTTAATATTTTATCAATTAGATGATGATATGTAACATTAAGTTGTATATTATCATACTATGTGTCATCTAAAGTAGAATGAAGTTTAAAATAATTTATTTTGGTATCTAAAATTGTACAAAATGAGTCAATTTAAAATGTATAATGAATATTTAAATGATTTATTTTGTAAAATTTTAAATATCAAAATAAGTCATTTTAAAATATATTCTACTTTAGATGACATATGGTATGTCAAGGTATCGTTTAATGTTATTAATCATCATTTAATTGATAGAAAATTAACTACAATTGGGTTAAAGGACTAAAATGACTCACATTTTATAATGTTATGGACTAATTTGACTCATTTTAAAAATTAAAGACTAAAATGACTCAATAATAAAAAATGAGGGACTAAAATGAACACTAACTTCATGTATAACTTTTGCTTTTCATAAGGAAAATCGTGGCAAGTATCTTTTGCGCTTACAAAACACGTTGTCATCATGATGCGTTCCTTGATACCTTGTGCTTTTGACAAGAAATGGCGTAGTGATTGGGTGGTGAATAATGGTTGGCGGATGGTTAAGACATCGGACGCACTTTGTTTGGCAGTGGCAATGAATGAGTTTTGTTTGACCACATTTATTAAGCGTTGCGAAATGTAAATAAAAATGTGGACAAACACATTTTCCTCCCTTCCTCTCCAGTACCATCAGATTCACTTTTCTCCCAAAATCTCATTCTCTCATCTCTTCCAAATTCACACTTGAACCCTCTCTTCAACCAAGATATTTCAGTATTTGTTCCATTTCCTGTGAAAGAATTGCAAGAGGTATTTCTAGATTGACCTCTTCTTCCGAACCATCGATCACACTTTTTCACCATCATGACTTTTCATTCCCCTGTCTGGGTTTTACGGTCCTTCCATGTAATTGTTGCAGACAAACTTTTCCTACTTGGATGTTGTTAGTAGACCTGTCGTTGCGCGGAAGAAGAACAACGTTGTGCCTAAGCATAATGAATATTATTTTTTCAGGTATTCCTGTTGTATTTTATGAGCAAGTTTATGCTAAATTCGAACAAGCGATCACCAACGGAGCAGAATACATTGTCAACTTACGATTCACAAAGGTCATATTTTTTGTAAGAACGATATTAGCAAAATAGCACTTGAAGATCATGACAAAAGATTCTGAATTTGGAAGGGTTGAGAGAAGGGTTTAAGTATGAATTTGGAAGGGACGAGAGAATGGGATTTTGAGAGAAAGAGGAATCTGACGTTGCCAGAGAAGAAGGGAGGAAGATGTTTGGCCCAGGTTTTTATTTACATTTCACCACATTTAATAACTGTGGTCAAACGAAACACATTTACTGCCACTTACAAACAAAGTGCACCCACGTGTCGTAACCATCCACCGCTCATGGTTGCCCCCACCTAATCACTACACTATTCCTTGTCAGAATCACAAAGTATCCAAACGCACCTGTCATCACATCTATAAATGTCGCCCTTCAAGCATTTTGCTTATTCACCCCACCAAACAAGTATCGAACAAGAGCCTTTCATAGCCAATCCAAGAACTATATGAAGAGCACAACCTTGCTTCCCATCTTCCTTCTTCTTCTCTCTACCTTCCTCGTCTCATACCTACCTTCAGCCACAGCCGTTGTGCTCGACACAGATGGCGACATACTTAGAAACGGTGGCTCATATTACATCTTGCCAGCTTTCAGAGGAATGGGTGGCGGACTCGACTTAGCCGCTACCGGAAACGAAACTTGCCCACTCACTGTTGTGCAAGCTTCCTTCGAGACCGACAATGGGAAACCAGTAATAATTGCATCCCCATTCCTTATTCTTATCATCTACGAAGGTCTTCCTCTGTATCCCTCATTCCTCCACGTGCCCCCCTGTGCTCCCACGCCATCAACGTGGACTGTTGTGAAAGGTTTACCTGACGGACCATCTGCTTTGAAAATTACTGGTTACGACAACACAGTGCTCGGTTCGTTTGCCATTGAGAGGTCTTTCGCAGACAGCTATAAATTTACCTTTTGTCCTCGTTTCAGTGATAGCTGCCAAGATATTGGGGTTCGCTTTGATGATAATGGAATTAGGCATCTGGCTTTGGTTGAGAGTAACGATAGGCCACTCTCGGTTCACTTTAAGAAAGCTGGTGCTTCTCCTGGACGAATGGAGGCATGAAAACTAGTATGAAAATCTTGTACTGTCTTACAGTAGTGAGTAAAATGTGCAAGATGATAAGAATAAAGGTTGGTTTCCTTGTAATATAATAATTAAGTATATGAATAAATCACTACATCGAATTTTAAGCTTTATGGTGCTTTTTTGTCGTCTGCATCTCTAGAGACTGTCTATGCGCTTTTTTTTTTTTTTTTTTTGTGTATATTGTCTATGCGCTTTAGTTTAACTTATATTTGTCATCCATTTGATCAACGGTATTGGCTTTAGTTTAACATATATATATATATATATATATATATATAATTTAACTTTAAGTATAATTACATTATTTATAATTTTTTATGAAATAAATTTTTTATCTATGAAATTACAATTATTTAAATAGTTAGCATAAAATCTTGAAAACTTACTGTGATATAAAAAAACTAGTTTATAATTATAAAAGGCAACTAGGATTTGGTTAGTGGGGAGAGGTCTAGGCAATGAATAGTTTGTCTAAGGTTATAGGTTTAAACTTTAAACCATAATATTTGTCATTTCCTTTTGATCAATGGTGATGATTTTGTTATATATTATGTATAAGTAAGTTACACTGGTTTAACTTTAAATATAGTTACACTACTTATAATTTTTTATGAAATAATTTTTTTGTCGATCCAACTATTGAATTATAATTATTTAAATAGTTAGCACAAAATCATATATTCAAACTTAACTCCAATATCAAAAAAATAAAAAGATAGTTTATAATTATAAAAAGCATCTAGCAGTTTGATTATTGGTGGTGTGGATGGGAATAATCTTGTAGTCAAAGGCAAACCTCACATCTATAAGCTCTATCTCTCAATGAGATTAGTCATTATTTTTTACAGTCAACACCCTGGTTCACCTAAAAAACTACAACTGCATAGGAAGTAAATAAAACCTTGACAAAAAAAATAGGAAGTGAATAAACCAGACCAAAAAAAAAAGTAAATAAAAGGGGTAGAGCCCCAAAGAAAAAAAATTAAAAATAAAGAAGGGAAGAGGATAGAAAGAGAGGTAAGAAGAAAATATAAAAATGAGTAGGAGTTTTACAATAGGTTTTTAAACCCCTATAATTAAATGGGGTAAAAAAAAAATCTGGTTCTAACTCACATGGATTGCATGTTAAATGGATTGGAATGCTCTTATCTCCATTCAACTTATGTCTTATTTAGAGTTACTATACAATATTAACTTTTTTAATTGCCAAACTTATTTTATTTTTATAATAACCTAAATAAAATATATTTTATTTACAAATAAAAATAAGAATAATAATAGAAATTGTAACGCCCCGATTTTCTGTTAGAGTGAAAATGACCAAAATGCCCCTGAGGTCATTTTCAGCCTGGAATTCGAGGAAAACCAGTGCGGCAGTACTCGAAGGGCAAACTCAATGTTGGAAGGGGATTAGAAAACTTATGTACCTTCCCGGGATCGAAAATCTCGTTTTTGAAGTTTTGAGTCAAAATGACCAACACGCCCCTGTGGTGTTTTACCCGTTTGCAAGTGCCGGATGAACCCGAAACTTCTCCAGATGGTTTTAAAAGGCGTTTTTATGTATTCTATGACCTCAGCTTTAATTTTTGAAGTCCCGGGCAAAATTAGTGCAAAATTACGGTTTTGCCCCTAGTTTCGTATTTTTACGCTTAATCACGCGATTAAGCAAACCTAAGAAATATTAGGCTCTAATCGAAGGTTAATTAATTTCCTTAATTAATCTAGAGTCAAAATAATTTATTAAAGTTGATTAGAACCAAAAAGTACTTAATTACAACCTAAAATCATATTTTAATTTTATGACACCTAGTCATAGAATCTTGAATAGTGTTTTCTCTTTCCAATTCCTTAAATCATGGAATTGTGTTACACATTATTTATTCATAAATGAGTTTTAAATTCTTTAATGATGTATGAGCACACCTAAACTTGTCATAAACTCTCTAAATCACATTCTTAGTTACCTAAACTTAAGCTTAATCATTCCTAACCTTGTACCTAAGCTAATACACATCTAAACCTACCATTAACACACAATTAAATGGTCAAATCATCCTCCCATTCTGCTGTCCCAAGCTGGCCGAAGCCTCACCTCCTCCATATGCATCACATGTTCAATTTTTCAACACTCCAAGGCCATACCTCAAGTCACATACACTATACCTTGTCATAACTTTCAATCAAGCTTGAAATTCCACATGAATAAATAATTAAAACAATCCATTTTTCCCATTTAATTGTGACTGGAAAAGTTCCAGCCATGCATTATTTCTAGAAGCCTAATTTCATAAAAATTTGATAGGAAATTAACTCACATCAAGCCATGCTTTGTAGCATAGCTTCCATACTTCAAACCATGCTTGAATGACCTTGTGTAAGATATATTTTCTCTTCGTTTTCCCTCCAAACCACACGGCCACTCCCTCCATTTGCAAGCTCCATGGTTTTATTTTTCTATAAATAGGATGCTTGTGTTAGCCTTGTTGCACTTGGAAGCATTTGCAAAGTTTAGAGTTTTATAGTTATCTTGCTAGTCTTTCCTTTTTCTCTCAAAGTTCCAAGAGTGTTCTTCCTTCTTTTCATCTTTATCTTCTTCATCTCTTTATCTCATCATCACCTCTCAACCATCAAACACCACCCCTAAACCTTGAACCATCATCAAATCTCTCAAACACCACACCTCAAACACAACTTCACTTGAAACACATTTCCTTTCTTTTTCTCTCATCAAGGCCGAATCATCATCACCATTCTAGGGGGTGTTGCTCATCTCATTTCCATCTTCAAGATCAAGCTTTTATCTCCATCACTAGGTAGGGATTTGTTTTCAAACTTTATTTTGCTCAAGAAAGTGTTTTTCTCTAGTTTTCTCTTGGATTCTTTTTGAACTTTCCTTTGTCTTTCCTTTCCTTTCATTTTCGGCCATGAGGCCTTGATTTGAGCATGATAGCTTGATGATGAGAGTTTCTAGATGATGACATTGTGTTCATCTCAAAGAAACCTCTAAAGCTTGAGTTTTCCTTTTCTTACAACTTCATCTATATGTTATCTAGCTCACATGGTTTTCCAACTTAAGAAAAATTAATCTAAGGATTTCTAAAAGCCCAAGCCTACCCTTGTCAACCTTAAAGTTGGCCGGCACGTTCTAGAGATTTGTCTCTAGATAGGGGTTTTGGGTACTTAATAAAGAACTTGATGTAGCTTCACTTTCTTTCCCTTTTATATGATTTTCGATTCTTGTGTTGTGATCTTTGAGATATTGTATGGGGTTATGATCGTGTTAAAGTCTTAAATGAGCTCTAGTTAAACATAAAAATGAAACCTGCATCATGTTTACTTTAAGCTTTGCATATCATGTTTATTTCCTTGCCATCACTAAACCCCAAGATAATGAATGAACTTGCATTATCATGTTTATGTTTCAAGCTTTGCATTATCATATTTATATTTCAAGTCCTCACCTAAATATCAAAGATAATAATATATTGCACCACATATTTATTTTATGCTCTCACTTTACTTTCTAGCAATAACTAAAATAAGTGCATGAGCATGTTTATTTTTATGTCATCACTTTAATGATTCTAGAGCTCAAAGACTTGCCCAATGATATCTCAAACAAAGGTCTAAAACATTTATTTCCTATGGTTCATATTTTGGCCCTATGAGGCCTTAATGTTTTCAAGTATTGAAAACTATGTTTTATAATTTTTCTAAACTTATATGAGTATAAGGAATGTGTAGAACTAAGTGTTATGAATTTAGGACCTCTTGAGATGAAAATAATATAGCCACTGCCCTATTAAGTATTTTCATGAGTTTAGATGATAAAAGTGTTCATAAAAGAGTTTTGAAGGTTTTAATAAGGTTCCAAGAGAAACTAGTATTTTATGTGCTTTAGAAACTATGATTCAATGCCTTTAAATGGAGTTTCTGTTTCGGTTCTGCCTTGCTATGTTTGGCCACTGTATGAGCTGTGTTAATGATGTTAATATGCTTATGTTTGGGTAATAATTATGTTAAGACTCATATGTGAAAGATAGGATAAGTTAGGAACTAGAAAGGAATTAATTGGAGAGTTCTAGATCCCTTAAAGATTCATTTTTCTGGATTCTGTCCAGCAAGGGTTAGATTCAATAATCATGGTTTTAAATTAGTTTATATGTGTAGGAATGACTCATAATTGGTTTAGGACTTAATCTTGAAACCTTAGGAGCAAACCGAACTTAGAAAGGGTCATTATTGTGACTTCTAGGTACCCGTAAAGTTAGTATTTTGATTTATGCACTCTTGAGGTTTAGAGATGTTCTTGACCATAGGGTGAGGTGAGAAATACTTAGTTATAACCTTATAGGTTCCCAAGAGACTAGGTGTTGATGATCAGTAACTTAGAATGTGAGATAAAGATCTAAACCGTAATTTCTAGAACTCCGTAATCACATAAACATAAAGCTGTCCAAATTCTGCTTAGTGCTATTTGGATTAGTTCTTGAGCATAAAATTTGTATAACTCATTAATTGTCAAACTATAGGTGTATAAAGAAGTTAAGGATAATTAATTTGCAAGTTTAAAGACTCATAAGAATCAAAGTTTAAAACACTATGAGTTATAACATAACATGTCTATGAGCTTATGGGGATGATTGTTAAATATGACTATGTGATGATGTTTGTGTGAAAGTTTTATGTGACGAATGTTATGAGAAAGTTTCATGTGATAATATATATGTCATGAAAAAGCTACATGAGAATGCATGATAAAAATGAATATGATAAATGATGAGGTAATTGTGATTTAATACTTATGAGAATATAAATGTGACACAACACTGAGACGCGCTTCTCCTGGGTGACACCGGTTAATGAGCACCCAGGAGGAGACAAATCTGTGAGGGTATGTGTAGATGCAGCCTGCCAAAGCGGACAAATTGCGAGGCCCACGTGGCTAGCAAAGCGTTTCAAAGAGGAAATGATCCTAGAAAGGAGATCCTTAATTTGCCCCCTAGCCCGTACTTTAAGTCGGGATTATGTTACGCTTATCATAGGATAAGTAAGAGCTAGTGACGACTAGTTAAGGTATGAGCTCATAACCTAGAGAAGTTTTAGGCGGCCCCATGAGATGAAAGTTAAAGTTAACAATGTCACATAAACTATACTTATGCCAATGTTATAATGTTTCCTAGTCATTCTATTGTTTGGGTTACCTTATGATGCATTCATATCATTAGTGTATTTTCGCTTAAGTTATAAAGACGCATTATAAAATATGACGGACCTTGGATAAAATACCTCTTTGGAAAACCAACTTAAAAGGAAATTATATGCATGCACACCTTTTAGAAATAAACCCGAGGTTCCTGAGGATGTGACGATGACACCTAGGTAGGGATAACCCTACCGAGAATTCTTTTAGAAAGATTCTCATTCCCTCTCTCTTTTCTTCCGTCATATCTTGAGATGGCGGCGTTTGTACTCTTCATCGACACCCGGTATGGGAGCTGCACCATGACCGGCACTCGGGTCATACCATTTTGAGGGTCATTGCCTTGTCGAGTATTCATGTTCATGGGGCGACCCTTCGCGCACCCCAGTCGAGCTACCACTTCACCCCGATCGCTCCTTACCGCCATAACGGGATTTTTGAGCGAGCGAGACCACGCGATGAGCGGATCCTCCGCATGGAGCCTGAGACATCGGCGATGCGAGTACCAGAAATGCGTGCAGCGTCCCGGTGCTGAGACGGACCCATCCGAGGACCCGCCATCCCACATGTACAGTTGGAGCTCGGTCCGCTCCTCCACCGATGAGGGTCGGGAGTGAGGAGACGGTGGTCCAAATTGAGGTTGGCTTGACGGCCATCTATGCGCCCTCGCCGCGGTGAACATGCCCCGATGATGCGCTCGACCACTCCCGCCGAGATTTGCCAGTGGATCGACTCGACCCCACAGTACTCGGACCCGCAAGAGTAGTCATAGGAGGGGTAGTAGCTAGTGCACACACACGCCACATAGTAGAGGTCAAACCTTCTTTTGTATATGAGGTTGTCTCCTTTAGGTGCACATGGGTATGGGGGTAGTTTCTTTTGTATTTGCTTTTTATGATTTCCTTGTATTGCATTTCAGTTGTATTTTGCTTCATGATGTATCAAATAGTCCTGCCTCTTTGGGTAGGCACGTTATATCTATATATATATCTATGATTCAGTTGATGTTCCCATGACATGATGTGTTTCTTATGCTTTGCTTATGTGTTTCGCTATGATTCCCCTTAAAGTTTCGTGCGTGGCTCTCACTTTGATTTTAAATTCCAAAAAGAAAAATTTTACCCATATTTCTGCTAAGTATTTTCTAAGTAAAAGATGAGACCAAGAGGTAATATTCTAAAGATTAACCTAAGTACATACTAGTAGTCTTGGGTTAAGATTTAGGGTGTTACAGAAATATCAAATAAAAAATTCAAAATAAACCTATAAAATTGTATGCATAAATAAATCAATGAGTAAAAGACAATCCCTTGCCTTCACAGATGACTTCATTACACTCCCCTCCCCTATATTTATAAAATATACACTCGATCTCTTCTCCTTCAACAAAATAAGATATACACTTTTTTCATTCATTCTTTATTTTTTCATGTTTATTGTTTACTTTTTACTAGATTACCCTTTATTAATAAATATAAATATTGATTTTTTTACAAAATAAAATATGTCTCTTATAATAATATAAAATATTGACATAAATGATTTAATTTTTTTAAATTTTTAGCATACTAAGAGAATAACAAACAATCAATAGTAATAATAATTTTAATATTTTTAAAAAATACATATTTTTCATCTGTTAATTTTATAGTATAATACATAAAATTAAAATTATTTGTAAAATATACATATATAAAGATGAATTTTAAAGAAGGTAATGAGAAAAATTTTATGATTATAATAGTCAAGAACATACAAAGTTTTTATTTTTTAAATAATTATTAAAAATATTGTTACTATTAATAATTCTGTTCTTAATATAGTAAAAATTTTAAAAATAAAGCTCCATTAAATATATAAAAATTATATTAACTATATATATATATATATATATCAATATTTTATATTATTATAAGTCACAAATATTTTATTATAGTAAAAAAAATAATATGTATATCTATTAATAAATGGTAGCTTAGTAAATAAAAAAATAATAATAAGCTTGAGAAAATAAAGATTTATTAAAAAATTGAAAATGGATTAAAATTTAACTTATTTTAAGTTGACAGAGAAGAGAAGTATATATTTTAGAAATAAAAGAAAGAAGAATATAATATTGCTATCTCTTAAAAGAGGGGTTGTATTTTACTCAAATCAAAATAAATATGCAAAATCACATGTATAATTATTAGCTAGTTTGTGGACTAAATTAATATCCACCATTGTCGTATTCGGTTGAGAAATTACAGAGATTCTGCTAGTTGGCATTGCGCATTGTACGATATGCTTCTCCTCATGGCAAGTTACATCACAAAAGCCTTTATCAGGTCCCAAAAAGAGTTTTTCACTAAGAGGATTTTTACAGTTGATATGCGTTTGGTTCAGGTTTTTTGTTTTCTTTCTAAAAGGGGATTTCTCAGAACGAAAACAAATTGCTTATTTTTTTTTATCGAAGTAACTCATATCAACTTTTGCTAAGCTAAAACAAAATTACTTTAATTGTTTTTAACTTTTAAATAAAGTAACTTTAACGAAAAGTAATTTTTTAAAAATGAAAAAATAATTTTAAAGAATTAATTGAAAACAAAAGCAGTGTAAATTAGTACATAAAAAACCAACAATGTTTTGATCTAAGTGAAATGTGCTTGGACCTCTTAGTCTTAAATATGCAACATATATTCCGAGCTCAAAGTAGAGATTCATGTGTAAATTAAAAAAATAGAAAAAATTACACTAACCTCCTTCGAGGTTTAGTGTAATTACACTCAGCACCTTTTTATCTTCTAAAATTATTATTAACCTTTTATAAGATTCATTAAAATTATACTGTTCTCTCTTATATATACTAGTTCATTAATTTAAGTAATAAAAAAAGATAATATGTGGTATATATATAATTTTTAATGATAAAATTATAATATTTTATCAATATTAGGCATGTATATTAACTAGAATACCTTATTTATCATAAGTTAAAATTATAATTTTTTTATGTGATAAAAAGATATTTTATTCAACTAACGCATTAAATATCATCAAAGTATTATAATTTTTATTAATAATTATGTATGTATTCTATGTTATCTTTCTTTGTCACTTTTAACAAATTAATATTTATAGGAGAGGTCAGTATAATTTTGGTGAACCTTATGAGAGGTCAGTTATAATTTTATAAAATAGAGAGGTGTAGACTATAATTATACTAAACTTCCAGAGAGATTAGTGTAAATTATTTTAAAAAATATATTATTAAGAGAAGTTTTTCTCAAACACTTTACTATACCAAGACGATTAATCTTTCACTTATAAAATAAAGAGATACTTTAAGAAATAAAAAATAACAATAAACAGAAAAAAATTCATGCATGAGATAAATTGAAACAATAAGGACAAAATAAAATTGAGTCAATTATTTCACTGCTTGTTGTACTCACATGAGAAAGTTGTCAATTACCAATACTATTATACATTAATTTCGCCTCCATCAAGTTGAAAGGTGTCCACTTATTGAAGCACAGCGTGCAACCTTTTTCCTTTGATGTATAACTGAGGAAAAATGCTACATAGCCCGAGAAAGTGACCGAGCCCGACTGATTTGGCAAGTTGCGTGTTAGATTTTTTCTTCTTATTGACTTTTGTTTTATTTTTTCTTTGGTTAGTTTCTCTCTCTTTCTTTTAATTTTTCCTTTTATTTCATCTCTCAGAGAAACACATTTAGCACAATGACCCTATCATCAATCAAACAAACATCGTCTATCTATCCATTTCTATTACCCATGTTAAAAAATGGGTACTAACTTTGATCGGACTTCACAAGAGAAATAATTTAAATTCCATCAGTTAGAGTCAACAAAAGACCCTAAAACTCAATTGAAATTTTTGTTTTTTAACTTTCTTTCAATTAAGAGTTCTTTCGGCTTCCATGGCAAAAGGCCAAAATTTTTGGGATGGAAACTTGGAGAAAGTACATCGTGATTGAAATAGCAGGTAAATTAAATTGTACAATGCAATCATCATTTTTAGCCCATCTTCTCATCTCCTCTGTAACCCACAATGAAAAAGGAACTTCAACCATTGTAGTGATGTCCTTAGGCCTCACTGTCTCCGTTGTTATCTCTGCAATAGTGGTGTATTGGTGCCACATCTTTTTTGTTTTTTGGGTTGCTAGACCTGATGCCCTATTTGTGGTGGAGATTAGAAACTGGAGGTAGATTATTGATCAGTTTATATATTATTCGTTAATACAATAATTCTTAATTGAAAGTGACATGGCCTAGGAACTAAACTAGTATGGTGCCAACAGTGTCGGTCACTTCGAATTCGGTCACCGGTCTCGGGCTGAGTAGCTCAACTCCTGATATCATTATAGAATATCAAATAATAAGACGCAAAATCAATTATAATATATTATTAGTGCAAAATACTTTCCACTATTAATCAATTACTTTATTGTTTGCATAATTTTAAAAATAATTATAAAAATAAACCCTTTTAGTAACAAAATTTCGTATGACTAAATAAATATATTAAAATATTATACTAACATTAATTAACTTATATTGACCATGACTATGAGGTTATAATAGACTTAGACCTCGTAACAATCAATATAGTTTAGAACTATAATAGTTTCATGCATTATCTTAAATTTGTTTTACACCAATGAAAATATTAAAACTAAATTCATAAAATAATTATATTAGATATTAGAATATAACTACTATTTATACAATAGCTATATCTATTCAAATAAATTGTTTCAAAAGGATAATTTTAACTTAAATATTAATAAATTAATATTATTAATAAATTATTTACCTATGTAATTTATAAATTTATTTAAAATAATTATTTATATTTTATTATATAATAAGAATGCGGCATTCTTTTTCCTATTATCTTTGAATCCTTTTTTTTTTTCTGCCGAAGTTTTCAGTCGTCTATGTCAGTGGCAGTGATATGTCCCGCATTTATTGTATTTACTCGCGACAACTTGACGCTGCCATTAATCACGAATACGAACAAATTGTCCTCTTGTTAATAATTGGAGTTAATGTTCATTTTAGTCCCTGATTTTTTACTCATGAGTCATTTTAATCCCTGACTTTTAAAATGAGTTAAATCAGTCCCCAACATTACAAAATATGAGTCAAATTAGTCCTTTATTCCACTTTTATTTAACATTTTATCAATTAAATGATGATATGTAACATTAAGTTATATATTATCATACTATGTGTCATTTAAAATAGAATGAAGTTTAAAATAATTTATTTTGGTATCTAAAATTGTACAAAATGAGTCAATTTAAAATGTATAATGAATATTTAAGTGACATATTTTGTATAATTTTAAACATAAAAAAAAGTCATTTTAAAATATATTCTACTTTAGATGACATATGGTATGTCAAGGTATCACTTAATGTTATTAATCATCATTTAATTAATAGAAAATTAACTACAATTGGGTTAAAGGATTAAAATGACTCACATTTTGTAATGTTAGGGACTAATTTGACTCATTTTAAAAGTCAGGGACTAAAATGACTCAATAATAAAAAGTGAGGGACTAAAATGAACATTAACTCTAATAATTGAATAGCCACACATGGCAAGTAGTACTATCTCTTTAATAATTACACGAAAAATGCTTGTTACAAAATAAAATTATATAATAAATACACATCACACACCTTACAACTATTAAATATGATGAATAATCTATATTCATTTTACTTATTCATTACATCTAATAATGATAAAATATGTAATGTATATTTATTATATAATTTTATTATTCACCTAATATTATTTTAATTATATATAAACCATTGTAACCATGAAGCCTAACACAGTTAGTAGCTAGTTGGGTTCCTTAAGCATCTAGTCAGGGGTTCGATTTCTGGTGGTGTGTATAGAGAAAGTTTCATGGTTAGAGGCAAGACCCATTTATGTGAGCTCTACGCCTCGAGGGGATTAGTCATTGCTTTCAACGGTGGATACCCTTGATTTATCAAAAAAATATAAACCATTGTTATTTAACACTTAAAAATAGGTGTTTAATTAGGTTACCTATTCTATCACTATTAAATATAATAGTGGCTCTTATTTTTTTCATCAATTTATCACATATATTAATAACTAATAATAAAATAAATATCCTAATTAAATATTTATTTTTAGATATCAAAATAATATTTCCCTTTAAATATGGCACACATGTGTTCATGAGTATACGCATGGTTGTAACACACCGACCGAGCCGACGATCTAAATCAAATTAGTAGAGTTAATTAGTTTTCTTTGCTTTGGATAATTGATTCCTTGTAAGTTAAAATTCATACAAACTAATTATCATTGATTTTCGGTTTTAAATTTATGATTTTTTTTTTAACCTGTCGGTTTGTTCGCACATCCAATCCGATCACTCATCAACAATATATATTTTTTTATATTTATTTCCGAATTTTCAAAGCTTTTCATTTAAGGTTTCAGTAATAGAGTGATTCTTTATCTTATTTGTTTATATCTGTTTTTTAAATTTATCTATTTATATTATTATTAAGTATTTTTTATAAACTATTATTTTTAAATATATCATAACTAAATTTTACATTATAATTAACAATTATAAAGAACTTTTTATAAAAAAATTCAATATTTGTTTTCTTACTTTAACTTAATAACCCAACCCAAACCGTTAACCCAATTTTGACTAAATCAGTTTGAATCAGATTTGTTAAAAAACAATTTAATTGAACAAAACTAATCAAAGTAAATTTGATTTATTCGAAATTATTTTTTCACTCAAATTCAAAACAAATCAACTAATTTACACCCCTAATTGTACGCATGGTGAACGATACCACAGGTAGGACCTAACCTGCTTATATCTATAGTGGTATTTCAGGATTTTGATGAACTTATTGTTCTATTTATGCTTGTATTTGAGACCAATTTAAGCTATTTTATAAATTATTTAAAATTGATTTGTACTATAAATCTTTTAAAAAATTAAGGAGGGACTAACTTGTTCTATATTTTCAATTGTCAATGAGCATGGACTTTTTTGGTTGAAGGATCAATTTGTCGGATTCTATTTTTTTATTGACCAAATTGAAAATTTATTATAAAAGAAAGTACACATTTTACAATTAAAACTTAAGAAACAAATATACAAATTGCAAAACATGTTATCTATTACAATATTAAAATATATGCAAAAAGGTTGATAATAACTAATATCAAATATTTGAAAAAAAAACCGAAAATTTGATGGGAACATTTCCCCTGCCCCCCTCGAACAAAAAAATGTATGCTATCCTTCGAGCTCTGTACCTAAAGTAGTGTTTGGTAGAGGAATAGGGACAGAAATATAAAGATAATGAAAATAAAGATATAAATCATAAATATACCTGAGTATTATTAAAAGAAAAAATATTAAATTTTTATCTCCATATCCTGTCTTCACTTTTTAGAGATATAAAAATTTTATATTTTTCTATCCCTTGTTTCTATTTCTATCATCAAATAGGTTTGTGTTTCTAGTGTCTTCATATTTCTGTCTTGAAGACAGTTACCAAACGCTACCTTTGTACTCATAGTATGTAATTTTTTATTTTTTAAGAAAAAGGAAAAAACATGACAGCCCACTTTCGGTTAATTAAAAAAATGCTATCATTAGTTACTTCACGTGCCATCAATTTTAGGACATGCACATAATATATCCATCTATGCCATTATTTTGTGTGCAATACGTTTGAGAGTCAAATGCATTATATTTTGTGTGCCATTATTTAGTGTGTCAGTCCTGTGTCAGTGTAGTACAATGTCCATAATATATTTGACTGATAAATGTATTGCATGAAAACAAAATCCATTTTTTTTCACTTGACTATTAAACGTATTCCTTTAATAAAAAAATTTAGAATTTTAATTTTAATTAAAAATAAAATGAGTTATGTAATAAATAAAAGAATAAAGTGAGTATTAATTGAATAGTGTAGTGAATTTTTACTTATTATAAGTTACATATATTTTATTGCTTGGAGTTTACATTCTAGTGGTAAATTCCTGCGTATTTCAATAAACTTAGGAAGTTGTGAGTTCAACTTTCATCCTCAACCCGTTTTCCCTAATATCTTAGAAAAAAGAAATTACATATATTTTTATTTTGTAAATAAATATATATAATTTTTATTAAAATTTAGATATTTCGGTAAAAAAAATAAATATGAGAAAAATAGAAAACTAACAAAAATTTAAAAGTAAACTAAAGGGTAACTTATTTTAATTGTTTAGATGATAGAAATATATGTTTTAGAAATAAAAAAGATAAAAGTGTAATACCATCTATCGAGGAAGAGTTATATTTTACAAAAATTAAAGAATCATGTTATGAATTTTTTTTAATTACTAATTTACAAAATTAAATTTTACAAAAAGAAAATTTATATGTATTTATTATAAATTTATATGAAATTTTTTATTGGTCCATGCATATAAGGGTTTTGAAACCCAAGATTTGGCTTGCATACTATGGAAGAACCAAAAAAATTTATTCTTAATTCTTTAACTAATATCTTGAAAAACATTGATTAACAAAACAAAAAAAAAGCCTCTTCAGATCATATTTAAGAATAAAATTCTTTTAAGATAATTCATTGAAGTATCATATTGAAATATGGAGCATTGAGCATATATAGGCAGATCTTTATTTCCTCGTTTCAATACTCTAGTGTATTATTGTTGATTGATGTAGAAAATGAAGAGTATTACCACCACCTTGTTTGCTCTGTTCCTTCTCTTGGCCTTTATCTCACACCTACCTTCAACCACACTTGCATTTGTGCTCAACATAGATGGCGAGCTACTTCGAAACAGCGGCAAATATTACATCCTGCTGGTAATCAGCGGAAATGGTGGGGGGATCGGACGAGCTGCCACTGCAAACAAAATGCGCCCACTTACTATTGTGCAAGAATACTCTTAGCTCTTTAAAGGTATGTTTGTAAGTTTAGATTTTAGAGGAAAAAGGAGGGGAGAGGTGGACTTGTAGTGTAAAACTATTCACACAAATAAAATAGATCAAGAGAACTGCACACCGAATTTTAACGTAAAAAACCCTCCAATAATTTGGAGGGAAAAATCACAAGCCAAACTTCGAAAAATATTCCACTATATTTAAGAGTAATTACAATTCAGTGTATCCCCAGTGAGACTCTCTTCTACTATAATTAGTAATATTACAAAGATCTAAAGAATATACCCAAACTCCTAGTGTATACTCACATTACACTCTTGGAAATTTTTTACACACACTCTATTTTTCTCTCACTATAAGAAGCTTACTCATTTTTCTCTCACTATAAGAAGCTTACTCTGCCTCTTCTTAAAACTAGAATTGCTTCAGCCTGGGATGTGATCTCTACGCTTTGGCCTCCCTCTATTTATAGGAAGCCAACACCGCGTGAATTTACTGTGCCAACCATTATTTTTCGGTGACGTAGCTGTGCATTAGGTGCAACAACTGTGCAAGGAAGATTTTCTTCCTTCAATTTTTGACTTGTGGCAAAAAGTAAGCCACCGTTTCTAACACTTCTCCACATTGGCTTGCAATTTGCAACAATCTTCAACCTTTGCAAATCTTGACCAAGTCCAAGCAATGCTTAAACTTATCAATCGGCAATGGTTTTGTCATCATGTTTGCTGGATTCTCAGTTGTGGTTGTCTTCAAAACTGCAACAGTACCGTTAGTGATAATTTCGCTGACAAAATTAAGTTTGACATCAATATGCTTTGTCCTTTCATGATAGACTAGGTTTTTGGCCAGATAAATGAGGCTTTGACTATCACAATGTATAATAGGTACATGTTGATCCAACCCAAAACTATCCAAAAGACCATGCACCCAAATTTTTTCTTTAATAGCCTCAGTCAACTCCTTGTACTCAGCTTTAGTATTTGATAATGCCACTGTAGATTACAATATCGCTTTTCAGCTAATAGTACATTCAAAGACTGTAAAGATATAGCCTGTCAATGACATCCTTTTATCCAAATCACTTGTATAGTCAAAATCTACATAATCTACAACTCCATGGTTCTTTTGACCTTCAAACACCAAATAGACATTGGTAGAACCTCTCAGGTACTGCATGATCCATTTCATAGCATCCCAGTGTGTATTTCTAGGTTTACTCATAAATCTGCTTATCATACTCACTGCATGTGAATATCCAGTCTAGTGCATACCATGGCATACATGAGACTGCCAATTTCACTAGAATAAGGTATACGAGACAGGTGCTCCACTTCCTCCTTATTTCTCAGACATTCCTTTGAAGAAAACTTAAAATGTGTAGCTAGTTTAGAATTATCCATATTGAAGCATTGTAGCACTTTTATAATGTAATTTTGTTGCGTCAAGCACAACCTGCCACTATGCTACTCCCTACGAATCTCCATTCCAAGAATTTTCCTTGCCACACCTAAGTCTTTCATTTCAAACTCTTTTCCCGATTGAGTTTTCAACTTACTAATTTCAGCCTTGTTGCAAGCTACAATTAGCATATCATCTACATACATCAACAGATAAATTCGTGAACCATCTGGAAGCTATTTAGAGTATATGCAATTTTTATATTGGTTTCTATTATATCTAGTACCAACCATATCGCTTCCCATATTCTTTCTTCTTCTCTCTACCTACATCGTGTCATACCTACCTTCAGCCACAGCCAATGTGTTTGATATAGATGGCGCCATAATGAGAAACGGTGGCTCGTATTACATCTTGCCAACTTTCAGAGGAATGGGTGGTGGACTCGACTTAGTCGCTACCGGAAATGAAACTTGCCCACTCACTGTTGTACAAGCTCCCTTCGATATCGACAATGGCAAACCTGTAATAATTTCATCTCCATATCGTATTGGTATCATGTACGAAGGTCTTCCTGTGTATCCCTCATTCCGCCATGTGCCCCCCTGTGCTCCCACGCCATCAAAGTGGACTGTTGTGGAAGGTTTACCTGACGGGCCATTTGCTTTGAAAATTACAGGTTACGACAATAATTACAATAATTTTTTATGAAACAATTTTTTATTGATTTCAATTATTGAATCACAATAATTTAAATAGTTAGCATAATATCATATATTCAAAACTTACTGTGATATAAAAATAAAGAAAAAGAAAAACTAGTTTATAATTATCAAAAGCTACTAGGATACGATTATTTGGGGGAGGTTTGGGCAATGAATAGTTTGTCTAAGGTTAATTATAAGTTTAAATCATAATATTTGTCATTTTCTTTTTATCAATGGTACTAGTTTTGTTATATATTATACATATATAGGGCAAGGTACACTGGTTTAAGTATAGTTATACTACTTATTATAACTTTTTATGAAATAATTTTTTTATCGATCTAACTGTTAAATTACAATTATTTGAATAGTTAGCATAAAATCATGTATTCAAAACTTATTGCTTTTAAAACTCCAATATAAAAAAATAAAAAAAATAGTTTATAATTATAAAAAGTTGCAAGGATTGGTTAGTGGGAAGAGGTTTGGACAATGAGTAGTTTGCATAACATTATAAGTTTAAAATATAATCTTTTAAAATTCTATTGTGTACTTGACTAAAAATATGGGTTAAGGACTTCAGTCGCATACTACTAAGAACTTACCTGTTACTTGAGGATTTTGCTATGGATTTTTGTTAAAAATTCATAGGTAAGTAAGTTTCATGCAGATTTTGCTAGGTAAAAATTTCATAGGTAATATGGTTGTTGCGGATTGTGAATTCCGAAGGTAATTAGCTATGGATTATTTCACAAGAAATATGAAAAATTCACAACTAATTTTCGTGGCAAGGTGCGTGGTTGGAGGGAATTTTGTTGTGTATTTTACTGTAGATTTTTTCACGAGAAATATTCACAGGAAAATTCAAATCCTCAAATTAAATTGTCGATTTTTTGCAATAAAAGTTGTAGGTAACTAAATCCAAAGCAAAATCTGTAGGTAATCCTAATTCGATTTCACAAGTAATTGCGCATATAATCTTCCTATCAAAATCCACATATAATTGACCCAACAAAATCTGCACATAATTTAATTCGCAACACACTCCACAAGTTATCATGCTCTTCCAAAATCTGAATTCGCAAGTAATTTCGCACAAATTCATTTTTTTAAAGTTATTTTGCATGTATATTTCACTACAAAATTGACAAATAATAAATTGTACAACAAATTATGCACGAAATATGGACCAAAATTTAATTAAATTTGTAGCAAATCTCACAATTAAGCATTTTAAATATAACTTTCGTAGGAAAATTTGCAACCAAACTGAACAAATTTAATAATTGTTCATTAAATTTATTTCTCTCCCATACGTGCCAATATATACAATATATTTCTAATAACTCACTTTCAAATAAACAAAATGTCTAATTCAATAATGAAACATAAATTTTCTCATAATATAATAACTTCAATGTAATGCATTACCCAAATTAAATAAAAATTAATAAGTCATATGTCATCATATATGATTAAGTTCTAAGATCGATAAACAAAAAGCAAAGTAATGGTTCTAATAAATGACAACTATGTATTAGAGTCTTCAGATGATGTACTATCCTCATCCTCTTCATCACTTGAATTGTTTTGATTACGGGATATAGGCTCTGAATGGGAAGAACTTGATTCATAGCCTAATTTCTTCATCAATATATCCAATACATTTCTTATTTCATACAACTCCTTCTTCATATCTTCTTCCCCCGTCCTATGTTGTTCCAATTGAGCTTGTAAGGAAGCAATGAATGAATGGACTTCACTTCTTAAACTAACGTGGGAAAGTTCAAGAAATATGCAGCAATTAGACTACAATATAGAAAACACAAACCATACGTGTAAGCAATTAACAATGGAACAATCAAAATTAGGAATCAAACTTGGGAAAACGTGAAAACTTTGGTGGCCATGGAAACACAAACCTTCAAGTGGGCAGCCACCTTGTCCTTATCAGTGAAAACTCTAATGGACTCAACAATGTATTTCGCACCAGTCTCAGTACAAGGAGTCTCCTATGGGTTCCCGAACCACAAAACCAGCCAACTACGTCACCATATATATAACAAAAAATTAAGCCTACCAAGATTAGCTAGGATGATGCATATCGAATAAATGAAGCATGCTATATGTTTCACTATTGTAATATTAGTAACTAATCAATCAAAATTGAAAACAAAAATATATTTAGCGGAACACGTGCATGATATAAGGAAAGGGGCTAAAAATATGTGTTTATGTATGATCCCCGTTGTATAAATAAAATACACAAATACATAATGAGCATAGAACGGAACAAAAACCTTTCATTTGCTTTTGAAACCCGGCTTAAACCTTTTCCTATTAGTTTCTCTAGTTTATGCAATTCCTGAAATTTTAGCGGCGCTCCTTTACCTGCGCACGTATTGCGGACTATCACTGTCCAAAGCTGCTACAAAAAGGGTACGTCAGGAAATCAGAGGAAGGAAGAGGTTCAGTGGTGGCCGTTTGGCGTCAACTGGAAAGCGGAGATGAGGAAGGGATAGATTTACGCCTTATGCCTAATCAACACATTAAAATGAAAAATAGTTCAAATGAGAAGAAGGTTTTGGTTTAAGTGGGAAACTATTTTTCTTTTCTAATAAAATTAAGGGGGAAACTTTTTTTTTTAACACATTTTTAAGTGGGAAATTTAATTATTTGGTAGGAAGTCACTAACATAAAATCCTCTCATTTTTAATTTTATATATTTTTATTTAAAAATTCAGTTGTCAATACTTAGTTTACTAAATTAGATGAAATATCAAGATTTGATATTTTAAAATTTAAATTTATGGACATACTATAAAATTATCATAAAATTCTAATTTGCCATTTATTTTAGATAATGGACTAATTTATTTGTTGTTCAATTTTTTTCAAATAGTAAATCAATAGAGAAAAAAATTAAAAGTTAAAAATTAAAAATTCAAGTAGAAAATATGTTACAGTAAAAAATTGGTAATTATTTAGCTATCCAACTCGCATAACCCACCAACTCGAGCAGGATGAACCAGTTTGGCAAATTCGTAACTTGCTAGTAAAGTGGGCCACTCCAGATTTGATATTTCAACTCGTAACCCTGTGGTGGACCAACACACCTGAGGCTATTATTAGGTGGCATCATTGGATCCTTTTAATGATTCTAACATGTTATTAAATGTGTATCGTCATGATCTATAATTTATGATGAAAAGAATATATCAAGGTATTTTTAAGATAAATAATTTACTGAAATTTTACATTCATGTGTGTGTGTGTTCCTTTTTATATTACTTATGATTAATTTTAATTTAGCATAAATCGATAGTAATTAGGTTGTAACTAAATTATTTCGCATGTAGTGTATATTTTGGTAATCACTCATGTAATATGTGAATTTGGTATTACCCAATAAAAATAAGAAATTTGTTCTATGATTAATTTCTTTTGTCACACAAGCAACATTATCCTCTTAAAGGTTTTCAAAAACACTTATTATGACATTAAAAATGTATAAATGTAATATATGTGTATATATGTATGTGTGTGTGTGTGTGTACAACTAATTGTTACCTATGCAATTCATATGGTTGATTATGCATGCCAGATATAATTATCACTAGTTGTGTTATAGATTGTTTGAGTTAGAAAATAAAGGGCTATTTAAAAATTGTTTTGCAGAACAATTTTTAGCTTTTAAAAACAAAATATGAAAAAAAAAACTTGTTTGGTTGATTATTCTTTTCAAATTGATTTTAAAAATAAAAAAATGACTTTTGTGTTTTAAAAGCAAAAATTAGAAAACAATTGAAAGATGTTTTGGAATTCTATTTTTTAAAATAAGAAATAATGCAGTAACATATTTGTAATTAGTTAGTTTCATTAATTACTACTGAAAGCAGTTTTCAAAATATTGTTTTCAAAACATTTTTAAAAAGCAAAAAACCAAACCTAAATGTCTTTATATATTTGTTATTTAAAAATGACAAAATTAGTGAAATTATATATATATATATAAAATTCTACTTGATGCCAAGATTATTATTATAATTTTTGTATTTATTATAAATAATAGATATGATTTTCATAGTAATGAAATGAATGATTTTTGTGTTTATAATGAAAATGTTTTACTCTATATTCATTTACCATTTGCAATTGATTGACGGGCGTTCATATTTGTAATTAAATCTCTTGAATATAATATTAGAATCAATATCAGATTAAAACGATATCAATCAAGAATAATATCAAAAAATTGGTATCAAATAACACGATAATAACAAATTGACATGTGGGTGCAAATATCAACGATTTATGTTTAATAATTAAATTTGAATATTGAAATTGATATATCGAGATTGAGATTTAAGATATGAAATACATGTAAAGTATTTTTTTGTTTATATAGTAATGATTAGAAATCATTTATTGAAAATCAAGAGAAAGAGAAATATTTAAGAATTAAATTGAAATTAAAAAATATAATTAATGGAAGGCCTGAAATCATTAGGTGGAAAAATGAAAAATTGTGAAATTAACACGTGGGGTTTTCCATGCACACACATATATTGATTGATTGATTTGAAATGGAGATATGATTTTTCTAGTATTGTAACAAACGAATATTATTTAATGATTAAGAATAATTTGAACAAATAATTTAGCATTTAATGTGCATATTTATAAATTTATAAATTACTTATTGATTTAAAAATCAATATAAATAAGTTAAGATTTAATTAAAATAGCTGAAATATTTCGTTTCAATTTGATCAAAATTGGTTAAAACTAAATTTGACTGAAATAGTATTAATTTGATTAAAACAATGAATCATTTAAATTGAAAGCAATTCGATTTCACTTAATCAATTCTTTACTAGTATATTATTGCATTTCTTTTATTTGTTAATCTTCAAGAGTAATTGTGTAATGATACCACAATCTTATAGAGAAATGCAATAATATATTAGCAAAACATGGATATGGGATTTGAACCCTTAACTTCAACTTAGAAAATAAATGCACAAACCAATTGGACGACCAAATTACATGAATTGCAGCAAATCCATTATAATTTATGAAGAATTTTTTGTGAATTCTATGCCATTAATATTCTTTCCAAAAGTCTGCAGCTACATTTGCAAGAAACAAGTTGCAGCAAAATCTATAAAAAGAATCCGCAATTAAATTCGTAGGAAAAGAATTCGCAAGAAAGGCTGCAATAGTTAAACTCTACAACAAACTCTATAGATAATTTCTCAAGTACAAGATTTGTAGGTAAATGTTCAACAAAAATTTGTAACTAAATTCACATGAAATATTCACAAGAAAATCTACAGAAACCAAAATCCGCAATGTAATTTTGTTGATAAATTTGCAGGAAAAATATTCACAAGAAAATTCGCAACACTAATCTACAACTAAGTTCATATGAAGAATTTGCAAGAAAAATGACAACAACCAAAATCCAAAACAAAATTCGCAGATAGATTTTGTAAATAATTTTGCAGTAAACAAATTCACAGAAAAATTCACAGTAATGAGCCGCAACACAATTCATAGCAATTTGATACAAGAAAAGTCATAGCGACCAAAATTTGTAGTAACATTCTCAGCAAAATGTCATAACTAACTTTGCAGGAATGAAAATCTGTAAGATAGGTCACAACAAATAAATTTCACAGCAAAATTTACAACAAAAATCCACAGCCAATTTCGCAAGAAACAATGTGTAGTAAAATCCCCATGAACGTAATTTTTCACAACAAAATCTGCAGCAAGAATCCACGGCAAAATTCGCAAATATAGTTTCCTACAAAAAAAAATCTCAGCAAACATTCGTATGTAAAATTTTCCTGCCTTGTGGGGGCAAAGTTACTTACAGATTTTGCTACGGATTTCAGAATCCGTAGCATAATATTACCTGATTTGCTCAGCAAAGAAAATTCGCAACAAAATTTGCAGGTATTTCCCATGGATAAAATTCGCAAGATTATTTTGCAGGTTTTTTTTGCATATTTTTAGTAGATCCCTTGGAGAGCCTTCATTGGCTTGGCTTAGATCCCATCATGATTGGCCATAAATATGGTTAGATTTTCTTCAATCTAATGAAAACACAACTCTACCACTCGTAAATCCTAGAAGAATCTCTTTATTCAAGAAAACATATGAAAGATCCTTTTATTATTTATTCATGAGGTCACCTCTCATAGATGAAGCTAAGGTATGATCTAACATACAAGTTACATCTCTATCACTGCTTATCTAAACTTTTGTTGGCTTACACATCAAAGTATATTACAGCATAAAACAACAACAATTAAACATTGAAAAATATGCCCCCAACCACATCATGAAATAGTACGAAAAGGTGAGTAGATACGATGAGAAAAAAGTTGGTTTATTTTAATACAGGTGATTAACATATCCATTTTACTAGAGCTGTGTTATTTATACTCATAGAATCTAAGACATCATACTAACTCACACACAATTTATTATTGGATGAGTTTGGACCCTATTCAAGTAGGATTCATATCTCATTCAATAATAGATGAGGTATGAGTCGACACTGTCCCATGTTCTATGAATACAGATAATATTTTTCATTTTATCATCATTAGATGTAATATCATGAATAAATGATCCTTTATTCATATTTAATAATAATGAATTGGGTGTCCCAATAAAACACACACTTTTAAATATTGAAATACTAACAATTTTGCACGTGAAAAATAGGGAGTTGGGTGCTGGCTTTGTCTTCATGTGCAAAAAAACAAAAAAATTAAAGAGAAGTAGCCACTTGACGTGCTGCAAATCCCAAGTCCATTATTGAACATCCATTCAACATAGTCCAATAATGAAGGTAGAATTTATTTAATATTTTTAATTTTACATTAATTTTATCATAATAATATTTTTGTATATCAATTTAATTAGTCATAACATTTTTATTTTTAACATAAAATTAATCATAATATTTTTAGTTTCAACATTAATTTATTCATTCCATTTAAATGGATATCTAATAAAATGATTAAAATAATATCAAAATTAAAAATGTTAAATTCAAAAAATTATTTACTCAACAAAAGAGTAAGTAAAGTAGACCCAAGTTACAAGTCCAACGGCCTAAACAGCACATAGAGATAATAATCACGAGACTTGGTATAATTAATAGCTAGTTGAATTCTTTAAGTATATGCTCAAGGATTTGATTTGTGACGGTACGTATGGAAAAATGGTCTTGTAGCCAAAGACAAGGCCCTCGTTTATAAGCTCTACACCTCGAGGGAATTAATCTCTGTTTCTAGTGATAAATATCCTAAATTCTCCTAAAAAATCACTACTATGTAAAAAGCAAATAAAACCTTGACAAAAAAAAGGGAGTAAATAAAACCAGACCAAAAAAAAAAGGTAAATAAAAGAGGGAAAGAGCCCCAAAGAAAAAAAAAAAAATAGGGGAGAGGAAGAGGATGAAAAGAAGGATAAGAAGAAAATAGAAAAATGAGTAGGAGTTTTACAATTAATTTTTAAACCCCTGTAAATAAATGGGGTAAGAAAATATTTGGTTCCAATTCACACGGAGTGCATGTTAAGTGGATTGAATTGTTTTTATCTCAATTCAACTTAGGTCTTACTTAGATTTATTATACAATATTAAATTTTTTGTTGCCAAACTCATTTTATTTTTGTAAGAAACTAAATAGAATTTATTTATTTACAAATAAAAATAAGAATAATAATAGAAATATCAAATAAATAATTCAAAATAAACCTATAAAATTATATGCATAAATAAATTAATGAATAAAAAACAATCCCTTGCCTTGAGAGATGACTTAATTACACTCCCCTCCCCTTCAAAAAATAAGATATACACTTTAATTCATTTTCAATTTTTTCATTCATTCTTTATTTTTTTCATGTTTATTATTATTTTTACTAGAATAACCTTTATTAATAAATATACATAATAATTTTTTTACAAAGTAAAATATATCTATTATAATAATATAAAATATTGATATATGTGGTTTAATTTTTTAAAATTTTTATTGTACTAAGAGAAAACAATTAATAGTAATACTAATTTTAATATATTTTTTTAAAAAGTACATATTTTTCGGCTGTTAATTTTATTGTATAATACATAAAATTAAAATTATTTGTAAAAATTATATAAAGATGAATTTTAAAGAAGGTAATGAAAAGAATTTTATGATTTTAATAGTCGAGAACATGCAACATTTTTATCTTTTGAAATAATTATTAAAAATATTGTTACTATTAATAATTTTTCTTAATATAGTAAAAATATTAAAAAGAAAACTACATTAAATAGATAAAAATTATATTAACTATATATACATATATTATTATTATTAGTCACAAATAATTTAGTATATTAAAAAACTTAATACGTATATATATCTATTAATAAATGGTAACTTGGTAAAAAATAAAATAATAAGCTTGAAAAAATAAAGATTTATTGAAAAACATAAAAATGGATTGAAATGTAACTTATTTTAAGTTGATAGAGAAGAGAAATATATATATTAGAAATAGAAGGAAGAAAAATGTAATATTACCATTTCTTAAAAAAGGAGTTGTATATTACTGAAAATCAAAATAAATATTTCATGTTGAGAAGTCTTTTCAAATGAACAAAAAAGATAATCATGCTGATGATGAACCATAAATTAAATAATAAAATATGTTATTAAGAGAACTTTTTGCACAAACACTTTGATGTAACAAGAAGATTAATCTTTCACTTACTTCACCCCATCACGAGTGTCCCAAAAATTAGTATATACAAAGTTTCTACTAGCTGGTTTTCTAAGAGCAATGGTTAGGTAAACCAAACAAGGTAAGTTTCAAAGTTTTTAAATAGGTCACATGCATAGAAAGCATTAAAACTCTTCTTCCCAATATATGAACTTCTACTTTTGATTTCTTAACTAGTGTTCTTACGGACGCTTATTAGATAAAACCTATATATATATATATATATATATATATATATATTGCTTGTCATCAGGAAAATCGTGGCAAATATCTTTTGACCTTACAAAACACGTTGTGACCACATCTCATCTATAAATGTGGGTCCGTCGAGCATTTTGCTTATCCACTCCCACCAGGCAAGTAACGAACAAGAGCCTTTCATAGCCAATCCAAGAAATATGAAGAGCACTACCTCGCTTCCCATCTTCCTTCTTCTTCTCTCTACCTTCATCGTCTCACACCTACCTTCAGCCACAGCCATTGTGCTCGACACAGATGGTCACCGACTTCAAAACGGTGGCTCATATTACATCGTGCCAGCTTTCAGAGGAAGGGGTGGCGGACTCGACTTAGCCGCTACCGGAAACGAAACTTGCCCCCTCACTGTTGTGCAAGCTCCCTTCGATATCGACAATGGGAGGCCAGTAATAATTTCATCCCTAGCCTTTATTGCTATCATCGGGGAAGGTCTTCCTCTTTATCTCTCATTCTCCTCTGTGCCCTCCTGTGCTCCCACGCCATCAACGTGGGATGTTGTGGAAGGTTTACCTGATGGACCATCTGCTTTGAAAATTACTGGTTACGACAATCCAGTACACGGTTCTTTTGCCATTCAGAGGTCTTTCCTGCTTAGCTATAAACTTACCTTTTGTCCTTCATCCAGTGATAGCTGCTCAGATGTTGGGGTTCGCTCTGACCATAATGGAAATAGGCGCTTGGCTTTGGTTGAGAGTAACGATCGGCCACTCTGGGTTCGCTTTAAGAAAGCTGGTGTTTCTCCTGGACGAATGGAAGCATGAAAACTAGTTTGAAAATCTTGTACTGTCTTACAATAGTGAATAAAATGTGCAAGATGATAATAACATAAGGATGGTTTCCTTGTAATAATAAAGTATATGAATAAATCACTACATCGAAGTTTAAGCTTTATGGTGCTCCTTCGTCGTCCACATCTCTAGAGACTGTCTATGCGCTTTTAGTTTAACTTATATTTGCCATTTCCATTTGATCATCCGTATTGGTTTTCTTTTATATATATATATATAGATATAGGGTTAGGATTAAGTTATACTAATTGAATTTTAAGTATAATTACATTATTTATAATTTTTTATGAAATAAATTTTTTGATCGATTCAATTGTTGATTATAATTATTTGAATAGTTAGCATAAAATTGCTTTTTCGTCGTCCATATCTCTAGAGACTGTCTATGCGCTGTAGTTTAACTTATTAGATTTTTTTCAATCTAATAAAAACATATCTCTACCACTCCTAAATCCTATGGAAATCTCTTTATTTAAGGAAACATATGAGAGATCGTTTCAAGATGTATCCACAAGATCACCTCTCATATAGAGGAAGCTAAGTTCCCAGGTATGATGGAACACACAATTCTCATCTCTATCACTCCTTGCCTAAACCTTTGCTGACTTAGACATTAAAGTGTATTACAAAATAAAATAAAAATAATTAAACATTGAAAAATATACCCCAAACGCATCATACAACAGTAGGAAAAAGTGAGTAGACAGGACATGAAAAGAGTTGGGTTATTTCAATACATGTAATTAAAATATTTATTTTATTATTATTGGATGTATATGATGAATAAATGGTCCTTTCTTCATATTTAATATTAATAAATTGAGTGTTCAAGACATATAATTTTAGACGTTAAAATACTAATAATTTTGCACGTGAAAAATAGGGACTGAAGTAGTTGTGTGCTGTCTTTGTCTTCACGTACAAAAAATTAAATAGAGAGAGCCACTGGATGTGCTGCAAATCCCAAGTCCATTGAACATCCATTCAACATGGTCCGGTTAAGGTAGAATTTACTTAACATTTTTTTTATTCGGAGAATTAATTTAACGTTTAATTTTATTTGTTATTGCAGTGAAATTATTAACATCCAAAAAATGTATCTTTTATTAAAATAATTTTCCTTTTTTAGTTTGAGTAAACAATCTTTTTTATCATAATATTTTAATTTGATATTAATTTGATCATAACAAAATTTTGTATATCAATTTAATTACTCATGACATTTTATTTTTAATATAATTTAGTCATAATATTTTTAGTTTCAACATTAATTTATTCATTCCATTTAATTAGAGATCTAATAAAATGATTAAAGTAATTTCAAAATTAAAAACGTTATGATTAAATTGATTAAAAAAAATTATTATGATCAAATTGATGTAAAATTAAAGATGTTAAAACCAAAAAATTATTTACTCAATAAAAGAGTAAGTAAAGTAGATCCAAATTCCAAGTCCAGTGGCCCAAACAGCATAGAGAGATAATAACCACGAGACTTGGCATAGTTGGTAGCTAGTTAAATTCTTTAAACATTTAATTGGAGGTTCGATCTCTAGTGATGTATATGAAAAGAGTCTTGTGACCATAGATAAAATCCTTAGAAAGTAAATAAAACCATGACAGAAGACAAAGGAAATAAATAAAACTAGACCTAAAAAAGTAAATAAAAGAAGGATAGAGTCCCAAAGAGGATAAAAAAAAAAAAAGAGGGGAGGAGGATGAAAAGAAGGGCAAGAAGAAAATAGAAAAATGAGTAGGAGTTTACAATAGATTTTAAACCCTTGTAAATAAATAGGGTAAGAAAATATCTGGTTCTAATTCACACTGATTGCATGTTAAACGAATTGGATCGTGCTTATGTGATTTCAACTTTGGTCTTACTTAGAGTTATTATACAATATTAAATTTTTGGGTAAATTACACTCACCCCCCTGAGGTTTGTTGAAATTCATCAAACACCCCCTCTATTTGTACACCTGACACCCACCTCCCCTCAATCAAGTGAAAAGTAACAGAAGTTTAATAGAGTTACTTTCCAACAAAGTTAAATTACTGAAATACCCACCCTTCCATTCCCCTCACCAAAATTACCTTATTCTTTTAACCCTTACAGCCCCACGCCGTAAATGAACTCACCCCCCTCCCCAACGCAGCCCCACCCACTCACGCACCCTCATCGGAAAGCATCAGTGGCGGTGGCGACACCCACCCACTCACACACCCCCATCCTCGCACCCTCTCCCTTCATCGTCGCACCTTCTCTGCTCACCCTTTTTCCGCGCACCCTTTCCGCTCACCCATCGGAGATCTTGAAGTGTACGTCGTTCCACTCGGGGTTGCTGGCGGAGATTGAAGTGTGCGTCGTCGTCTTGGCTCCTTTCGATTTGGGTGAGTTGTTAGCGCTTCTTCTCTTCCTTTAGTTTTTCTTTATTTTTATTGTTATTCTTTTTCAGTTGCAGTGAGGGGGTCTTTTTTTAATTGATTTTTTTTAACTGAAGGAACATGGCAGAGCTCACATCACCTAATTATTTGTCGAAAGTTGATGTTAGTGTTGTTTCTGAACCTGATAGTGGAGGTAGTGCGGGGTGGAAAGTGAAGAGGGTTTTACAATTAGTGATTCTGATGGTGAATGGCAGCTAAACCATGAGAATGGTGAGGATACTGATCCTGAATATGATGTAGAAGAAGAAAGTGAAAATGGAAGTGAATGTGATGAACTTAGCTACCATGAGGAGAGGTATGATACAATTATTAATGCTAATTCTGATAATGATATGGAAGAGGTTTATATTGATAGAGGAATGAGGGGTGAAAAGTTCAAAGAGATGCTGATGGTAGGGTTTATCTGGAACAAGGTATGATTTTTGTAGATGTCTATAAATTTAGAGAAGCTCTTAAAGACTTTACAATCCAAGAAGGGTTTGAGATTGTTAGGGTTAAGAATGAAAAGTCTAGAGTTACTGCTAAGTGTGCTGGTAAAGGTTGTAGATGGCGCATTCATGCATCCCTTGCACCTGATGAATGTACATACAAGATAAAGTCATATAATCCTGAGCATGATTACATAAGAACCACAAAGAACTCTAATGCTAATTCAACTTGGATTGCAAATAAATTGCAATCTAAGTTAGTGGCTAATCCTAATATGTCATATGCTAGTATGAAGGCTGAGTTGCGTGAAAAATATAGACTAGAGCCAAAAAATTGGATGCAATTGTATCATGCAAAAAGAAGGGTTAGAGAGGAAAATGAAGGGAGCTATGCAGAATCACATGACAAGCTTCCAGCTTGGGCTAAGCTTACAAGGGAAACAAATCCTGGATCTTTGATTAAGATGCAACTAGATGGTGTGATTGTGGGAAACCCTTTGTTTAAGAGGTTCTTTGTTTGCTTTGATGCAATGAAGAAAGGGTTTGTTAAAGGTTGTAGACCTTGGTTTGGGATTGATGGTTGCCACTTGAAGGATAACTTTGGAGGAGCTCTTCTTTCTGCTGTAGCAATTGATGGAAACAAAGGAACGTTCCCAATTGCATTTGCTATAGTTGAAGGGGAGAACTTGGACAGCTGGAAATTCTTTTTAAGGCTATTACACGAGGCTTTATCATCAGTTCCAGAATGGAAGGAGGATCCATTGACCATAATGAGTGACATGCAGAAGGTATTCCTAATCTTTTTTTGTCCCAATATTGAGTTCTAATGGGTGTTGTTTCTAATTTTTTGTCACATAATGTTTCAAGGTTTAGTGGGTGCTGTTTCTGAGTTTTTTCCTGCTGCCAAACATAGGTACACCTGAAATCTTTTTTTGGTTTCTGAGTTTTTTTATTGGTATTGCTGTTTTTGAGGTTTTATGAGGTTTTTATGATTTTATTGTTGTTTTTGTGATTTATTTTGGTGATTATGATAGGTATTGCTGTCATCATGTACTAAATAACTTCAAACAGAAATTTAAAACACTCATTCTCACCATGCAATTCTGGATAGCAGCAAAAGCATACAATTCTGTTGTGTTTGCGAAGAGTATGACACAACTTAGGAAAATTGATAATGAGGCTGCAGATTGGTTGTTGGCACCTGAGAGACCCAAGGAGATGTGGGCTAGACATACAATAGATTCTAGGTGTAAATCAGATCATATTACCAATAATGTGACTGAATCTTTCAATCAATGGGTAGGAAAAGATAGGAAAAAACCTATTTTAGGACTAGTGGAGTCATTGACCTATAGGATTATGTCTAGATTTCAAAGGAGGTATGAGAAAGGTTGTAGCTTTGAACCCTCAAAAACACCTAGAATCAAGAAAGTTCTTGACAGGACAACCCAAGATAGGAGAGTTTTGCCACTTTTATATGCTGGTGATGATGTGTTTCGGGTTAAAGATGGATTCACAAATTTTGTGGTCAATCTTAGGACAATGTCATGTGATTGCAACTACTGGAGTATATGTGGTTTGCTATGCACTCATGCCTGCGCATGCATATCATTCAAGAGATTTAATGTAGAAAGGTTCTGTGATGACCTCTATTCCAATTCCACATATTGCACCACATACCAAGAAATGATTCATCCCATGCCTGAATTGGATGAGAGAAATCGAGATAGATTTCCTACAATTGAACCACCAAAGCTTAGGAGGCTAGCTGGTAGGCCTAGGACTGCTCGAAGGAGAGGCACTAATGAGGGTAGAGGTGGAGAACAAGATGCAAGAAGGTCAAACATTGTGAGATGTGGAATTTGCAAACAATTTGGACATAACAAGAAAGGTTGTCAAAGGGATAAAACTACTAAGCAAAAGGTATGTAGTATGTTATTAGTAGAAACTTTTTTTTATTTCATTGTTAATTGGTAGAAAAAAGAGGCTGCAAATGGTAGCAACAAGGTGGTGTAGAAACTGAAATTAGTTTGTATTTCTCAAATTGGTTGTTCTCTTCATTTAACCTTAATCTAACTAACATTTTTATGATGTAGAAACAAAAGATTCTGACTGAAAGTGCAAGTCAGCCATTGCCATGCATGAATACTGCTAATATTGCCACAATGTCCATGCTAACTATTGGAAGCCAACCTCAACTGCAACCAAATAGGCAGAAGCTTAAGCCAAGAAGGAAACAGGGCAACACACGAAGATCTAAAATTTAGGATGATTTTTGGGTGGATGCTACTTTTTGGGGGACTTTAAAATCTAGTGCATAGTTAGGGATTTTAAAATCTAGTGCATAGTTGATGTTTCAGGTTTCTTTTTTATGCATAGTTGAAATATAGAATTCATATGAAATTGTGAATATCATGTTGCTGTGCACAGGTTTTTTTGGGTTTGCACAGCTAGGTATAGTTGGGTATAGATGGAATATAAGCCACTTCATTTTGTTTAACCTGATGTAAAGGAATTGTAGACTTATTCAGCAGTTATGATGTTGAACCTTAATGTAATTGCAGACATATTTTCCAGTTATGACTATCAATATTTTCTTAATTGGTAGTGATGCTGAATATTCTAAATTTTGCTTTTAGTTGGTTGAACCAACAAATTATGGACAAATATGTGATTGCTAGTTGTGTTTGTGCTTTATGAACCAACAATTTATTTTGTTTGTCTCTCCATTTGTGGAAGATGCTTTAATTGAATGCTATTGTAGCATTCTTTTTTTAGCATCCGATGGTACAATTTTCTGGTGACAGGTTAAGAAGGGAATACTTTCACCAGTGAGTACTGTGAAAAAGTATATTTTTGGATCTAAGGAATAATCTCAAGATAGCCAAAGAAGGAAATTGGACAGCAACAAGGAGCATCCAGTGATTATTCTTTCAGCCATTTGAACTTTTGAGTGTCTGTAATCTAATGAATAGATTCAGTGATTTGTGGCAACTGTCATGACTGATTTTGCAAACAATGCCGATGCCATCAAGAATGTTGTAAATTTAATTATGTTTGAGTAATAATAGTAGCACACTTTTCACTGGAAATTAGAATATTGCATTCCTTTGGAGAAGAATGTATACATAGGAATACTCATATTACACAAACAGAGGAATGCGTACATTCTAAATTACATTCACTTTCCTACATTCACTTTCCTACATTTCCAACAAAACTCATTACATATAACATCAAATTAATCCTAACAGTAGCTTTAGGACTCAATTGAGCCTTGCATCTTGATCAATTGTTTTTTCACCTTCACAAATTCTTTCGCATAATCACTTTGTGCATTTGACTTTATCATGGTAACTTCATCCACTTCTTCCTCATCATCTGTAGTCTTGCATGGGATAAACATGTTCGTATTGACTGGGTTGCACCAATCAAAGAAGTCATATCTTCCTTCTTGACAAGTATAGAATGGCCTATTTGGATTTTTTTTGGTGTTTGAAACTTTGATAGCAGCAGTCCTTTTACATTTGCAGTTCCTATTCATGACTCTCAAGCTTAATTCTCCTCCACTTCCACTAATGCTTGAAGCCATTATGATTCTAGCTGGTAAAACAAAAAGATATGGATTAAAATTACATGTATGAAATTGGTTCAAGTGACATAAAGAAAGCTCATGGTAAGATGTCAATATTTGTTTATCATTGAATCCCTGGTAAGATCGCAGTTAACATCATAGGTTTATTGCTTTATTGTATCGTTGTTGAACCCCCAGTAATGGCAAGAAGAACCTTGTGCAATAAAGTAACTCAAATTTGTTTTCATTCATGAATTACAGAACATTGCTAGATCAAAGACACAGAGATTATAATCTCAAGAATAATTACAAAACATTGGTGTAAAAAAAAGTAGTAATTGGAGGAAATACCTCAAGACAATGCAATCTCAATCTCATTGCCATTTGGCAAAGAATCAGGAAAAGGCTTCCAATAAGAACTATGATGTCATTAGATGAGACACAGCACAGCATAACAAATCATTGTTCATCAGCAACCAAGTCGATTCTTTTCTAGTATTACATCAATAGATATTATGTCTTCAACGTCATTGGAAGGTCACAATACTGTTGTTACAAATGCCAATGCTCTTCTTCAGTAAGTAAAATTTACATATAAGAGGGATTACATTTACCACTGCCATGTTCTTTCAGTTAAAAAGAATCAATTAAAAAAAACACCCCCCCACTGCAATCGAAAAATAATAACAATAAAACTAAAGAAAAACTTAAGGAAGAGAAGAAGTGCTAGCTACTCACCCATATCGAAAGGAGCCAAGACGATGACGTGCTCTTCGATCTCCGCCAGCAACCCCGAGTAGAATGACGCACGCTTTGAGATCTTCGATGGATGAGCGGGGAGGGTGAGAGGATGAAGGGAGAGGGTGCGAGGATGGGGGGGTGTCGCCGCCGCCACTGATGCTTTCCGATGAGGGTGCGTGAGTATGTGGGGCTGCGTTGGGGAGGGGGGTGAGTTATTTACGGTGTGGGGCTGTAAAGGTTAAAAGAAGAAGGTAATTTTGGTGAGGGGAATGAAAGGGTGGGTATTTCAGTAATTTAACTTTGTTGGAAAGTAACTCTATTAAACTTCTGTTACTTTTCACTTGATTGAGGGGAGGTGGGTGTCAGGTATACAAATAGAGAGGGTGTTTGATGAATTTCAACAAACCTCATGGGGGTGAGTGTAATTTATCCTAAATTTTTTGTTGCCAAACATATTTTATTATTTTTAATAAACTAAATAAAATATATTTTATTTACAAATAAAAATAAGAATGATAATAGTGATATTAAATAAATAATTCAAAATAAATATATAAAACTATATGCATAAATAAATCAATGAGTTAAAAAACAATCCCTTGCCTTGAGAGATGACTTCATTATTCTCCCTTCCCCTCCATTTATAAAATATACACTCTCCTCTTCAAAAAATAAGATAAACTACACTTTAATCAATTTTCAATGTTTTCACTCATTCTTTATTTTTCATGTTTATTATTGATTTTTTACTAGAGTACCCTTTATTAATAGATATACATAATAAGTTTTTTAACAAAATAAAATATGTCTTTTATAATAATATAAATATTGATATATATGATTTAATTTTTAAAATGTTTACTATACTAAGAGAACAAACAATTAATCGTATTACTAATTTTAATTTTTTTAAAAAAATTCCATATTTTCAGCTATTAATTTTATAGTATAATACATAAATTAAAATTATTTGTAATAATATTAGTAAATGAAATATTTTTCATGTAATTATAGTTAAAAAGATTAAAAAAAAATTTCACCAGATATAAAAATTGGAATTCAGTGGTAAAATTTCAATTCCAAACTTAAATTCTATATCCAATTCTAATTCTATGCTCAATTCCAAACACTAAGCCAAATGTAATAATAACAAAATATAAAAACACATATATGTCACCACCCAATTTTTTATCAGTTCTAAAAAAAATTAGTTCATTTCCTTGTTGGACAAAAAAAAATTCGTTTGTTGTCCATGATATATAACTTGTCTTAGTCCATTAGTTCCAAAAAAAAAAAATAAACAAACAAAAAAATGAAAATAAAAAGAAATCAAAATTGAATCTCACTTTTGTCAATTAAATCCTTTTCAAATTTTTTAGATGAAATCTGGAAAAAAAAAATAAACTTTGTAATTTGTGACAGTTTTGTGATAATTTCAACTGAAACTATTGCCCAAAATGCTCGAACGAGTTTTTCTGCGGCGGTTCTGTCAAATCGCCACCATATGGTGACGCAATCCATAACCGCCTCGTAAATTGTATGGCGGTTGCAAAACTGCCGCAACAATCACTGCGGTGTAACTATTCCACAGCAGTGTCGGTGAACCACCTTAAATTGACCGCCCCCCGAAACTCCCTTTATTGTATAGTGTGTATATAAGGGTATTTTTTTTAAGATATGGTTTTTGAGTGGTGTATTTATATTAATATGGTGTTTTGAAGAAATTTTCCACAATATGGTGTTTTCAGTATAGAATCCGCCAAAGGTGGATTCAATACTGAATCCGTCAAAGGCGGGTTCAATAAAAAAATATTTGTGTACTGAATTCGCATTAAATTCAGTGTAAAAAATATTATTTTATTGAATCCGCCAATGACGGATTCAATAAAATAATATTAAAGTAAAATTATGCCATCAAAGTCAGACTCAGAATCCATCAAAATAATAATTTTTTATTGAATCCGCCAATGGCGGATTCTAAAACACCATATACAAGTAAATTTACCCATTTTATCATATTAGTGTAAATCACCTATACAAACACCATATATAAATTATTTTTCCTGTATATAAAGATGAATTTTAAATAAGGTGACGAGAAGAATTTTGTGATTTTAATAGTCCAGAACATACAACGTTTTTGTTTTTTAAAATAATTATTAAAAATATTGTTACTATTAATTATTTTTTTCTTAATATAGTAAAAATTTTAAAGAGAAAACTACATTAAATATATAAAAATTATATTAACTATATATATATATAT
Organism: Dalbergia cultrata; assembly: GCA_031216105.1. Classification (NCBI taxonomy): domain Eukaryota; kingdom Viridiplantae; phylum Streptophyta; class Magnoliopsida; order Fabales; family Fabaceae; genus Dalbergia; species Dalbergia cultrata. The sequence goes on along the minus strand of CM062353.1, from coordinate 17,021,898 downwards.
ATATATATATCAATATTTTATATTATTGTAAGTCACAGATATTTTATTATATTAAAAAACTTAATATGTATATCTATTAATAAATGGTAGCTTGGTAAAAGTAAAATAATAAGCTTGAGAAAATAAAGATTTATTAGTAAAAGTGAAAATAGATTAAAGTGTAACTTATTTTGAGTTGACAGGGAAGAAAAGTGTATATTTTAGAATTAGAAGGAAGAAAAATGTAATATTACTATCTCTAAGAAGAGAGAATGCATTTTTCTCAAAATTAAAATAAATATGTAAAATCACATATATAAATATTAGCTAGTTTGTGGACTAAATTAATATCCACCATTATCGTATACGGTTGAGAAATTAAAGAGGCTCTGCCAGTTGGTATCGGATTTTATTGCGCATTGTACGATGTCCTGCTGCTCATGACAAGTTGCATGACATAAGCCTTTATCAGGCCCAAAGGAGTTTTTCACTAAAAGGATTTTCACAGTTGATGTATGCATTTGGTTCAGGATTTTTAATTTGTTTTCTTTCTAAAAAGTGATTTCTCAAAACGAAAACAAATTGTTTATTTTTTATATCGAAATAACTCATATAAACACTTACAAGCTAAAACAAAATTACTTTAACTTATTTTTCAACTTTTAAATAGAAATTTATACTAAGTAACTTCTATGAAGAGTAATTTTTTAAAAATGAAGAACTCATTTTAAAGAATTAATTGAAGCATAAAGCAGCATGAATTAGTAAATAAAAAACCAACAATGTGTTGATCTAACTGAAATGTGCTCGGATCTCTTAGTCTTAAATACGTAATATATATTCTGGGCTCAATGTAAAGATTCATGTGTATATTAAAAAATATATTATTAACAGAAGTTTTTGCTCAAACAATTTACCCTACCAAGAAGATTAATCTTAGATAAAGAGATACTTTAATAAATAAAAAAATAATAAATAGAAAAAAATGCACATGTATGAGATAAATTGAAATAATAACGACAAAACAAATTGGAGTAATTGATTTAACTACTTATGATACTCACATGGGAGAGTTGTCGATTATTATTACTATCATACATTAATTCCGCCTTCATTAAGTTGAAAGGCATCCCCTTGTTGAAGCGCAACGTGCCACCTTTTTCCTTTGAGATATAACTGAGATGTTGTATATCATTATAGAATATCAAATAATAAAACACAAAATCAATTATAATATATTATTATTTATTACTGTGAAATAATTTACACTATTAATCAATTACTTTATTGTTTGCATAATTTTTAAAATAATTATAAAAATAAACCCTTTTAGTAACAAAAATTTAATATGATTGAATATAAATATTATACTAACATTAATTGACTTATATTGACTATAACCATAAATTCATAAGTTTAAATCTCCTAACGATCAATATAATTTATAAGTATAGAAAAAAAGGATTATGACTATAATAGTTTCCATGCATCTTCTTAAACTTTTTTTACACCGTAAAAATATTAAAATTAAATTCATAAGAAATTATATTAGATATTATAATATAATTAATATTTATATGACAGTTATTTCTATTCAAATAAATTGTTTCAGACGGATTTTTTTAACTTAAATATTAATCACTTAATATTATTAATAAATTATTTACCTACGTGATTTATAAAATTTATAAAAAAATTAAAATAAATATTTATATTTTATTATATAATAAGAATATTGTATCATTTTACATATTTATTATTTTCTCTCCTATTTTTTTTCATCCAAACAATTAAAATTCTTCAATTCTTTTTGTGGGTTCTCGTCCGAACAAGCTACTGGTCCCTGGTTCACCAATCCTAACATTGGACACATGGGATCGCGGAGCACTCCAGAATTTGCGGAGCCCACACCAATAATTGATTATTGCAGCAAGGCCTACTTGTGTTGTCGTCTGAATCCAAGCAGATGGCGGGCTAGTGAATGAGTTTTCTCCTCTCCATGGGAGTGGCTATTATTATTTCAATAAATCCAAACTTTTCTAGAATAATCATTAATGAAAGTAAGAAAATAGCGAGCTCCACCTAAGGAGTTAATAGGGGTTGGACCCAAACATCGGAGTGGATAAACTCCAATATGTCCTTGTTGTTGTATTTGCTACAACTGAACTTCACCCGTTTCTTCTTTCCAAATACACAATTTTTACAGAAACCAAGTTTGAAATTCTTTAGGCCTTTCAACAAGCCTCTACTAACAAGTATAGCCATTCTTTTCTCACTCATATGACCAAGTCGCATATGCCACAATCGTGTAGCATCATCATTTCTTTTAGAGGATAGAACAGTGCCAGTTGCATCCACTGTGCTTCTCGGTAATAGATAGATCCCACCATATAGCTTTCCTTTCAATACCACCATTGAGCCTTTGATTACCTTCAAGAATTCACCCTCTCCAATGAACTTGTACCCTCGATTATCTAGGGCACTCAACGAGATCAGATTTCTACCCAGTTTTGGAACATGACATGCTTGAAATGTCGTTTTAGTACCATCATCCAAATTGACTTGCACATCTCCTTTACCAGCAATCGGAATAATTCTAGTATCTCCCAATCTAACTTTTCCCTCCCACTTTTTTATAGGATGAGAAAAAACTTCGATTATGTGTCATGTAAAAGGATCCAGCCAGAAACTAGGATCCACTTGTTTTCGGTATCACCTGTGAATACTGTCAAAGCCGAACCAGCATTAGCATCACTATCATAAGAACTTTCAATTGTTATATCGACAGAATCTCCTGATTTCTGCTTTCTCTCAAGGCAATTTCTTCTAATATGCCCCGTCTGATAATAATGAAAGCACTTCACAGATTTTTGCTTTCTGTGCTTTTTGATCTTCTCTTGCTCTTGCTTCCCGATCCTCTTTCTTGACATGCCCTCTTATCATGAACAACCCATCTACAGGACCTTCATGACCAGGTTCGGATACTAACGTCTGATGCTCCTTTATCATCAATGATTCTTTGACATTTTGGACTGAGATATTGGATCTACCATAAAGAACTAGAAATGGGCTGCTTTCAAACATAGACTAAAAGGGTTGGATGACACTTTTTTTTTTATCTTTTTTTTGTCTCTCTTTTTTTCAAATGCAAAAATAAATATGATGATAAAAAATTTGGACAAAATATGGTGTCAACAATTGTTTATTATAAGACCCCTTTTATTTGTGATTATTGAATAGTTGTTGAGATCTCTATGAGACAACTTATATTGCTTTCTATATTGCAAGTTTTAATATTTTACTTGTTTAATTTAATCGAGCTTCACAATTAAATCACAATGCTAACCAGTACGGAATTCCACGGGCAAAAGGATTACCATGGCACAAGTTCACAATTTTTCACTATTTCTTTTTTATATTGTCGTATATCCATTAGTCTAAGAATATAGATTCTTACATATACTCTTAAAAAAGTTAGTTGGATCTATAGGTGGGAAGTATATATTAAATAAAATTGATGGAATCATTTTTATTGTGAGTATGCCAAAATGATGTGTTAATTTTGTGTCGATCGAAGAATCTCTTCAAAATTAAATTCAGTCCTATTTTTACCTCTATGTGTGTGTGTGATTACAAAGTTATTCAATTTTCATCGGAGAAATTTTATTTGTATAATGTATTTGTAGAACACTATGTCGGCATACTCTTGTCCATTATTGAATGAGGCGTGAGATCCATATTAAGTAGGATTCACACCTCATCCGATATTGATGAATGCAAGTGGGTCGATATAGGTGTCCCACAAATATTACACACTTTCATTTATCATTAGATAAGATATGATACCCATACCAATTGGGGTTTACACCCCATTCGATATAGGTGAATATGAGTGTATGATCACGGGTGTCCCATAAAATACTATATACAAGGGTTTTGCTAATAAATTGCCCATGAGCAATGATTAAGGAAAGTCGATAAACTAAGTTTCAAAGTTTATAAGTGGATCCCACACATAGAAAACACTAAAACTTATCTTCTGAATACATGAACTTCTACTTTTAATTCCTTAACTAGTGTCCCTAAGAACACCAGTTAGATAAACCCTATCTATTTACTCATCATTTGGAAAATCGTGGCAAATATCTTTTGCCCTTACAAAACACGTGGTCACCACCTCTCATCTATAAATGTGGTCCTTCGAGCATCTTCCTTATTCACCCCACCAAGCAAGTAACGAACAAGAGCCTTTCATAGCCAATCCAAGAAATATGAAGAGCACTACCTCGCTTCCCATCTTCCTTCTTCTTCTCTCTGCCTTCATCGTCTCACACCTACCTTCAGCCACAGCCGATGTGTTCGACACAGATGGCAACATAATGAGAAACGGTGGCTCATATTACATCTTGCCAGCTTTCAGAGGAATGGGTGGCGGACTCGACTTAGCCGCTACCGGAAACGAAACTTGCCCACTCACTGTTGTGCAAGCTTCCTTCGAGACCGACAATGGGAAACCAGTAATAATTTCATCCCCATTCCGTATTGGTATCATCTACCCAGGTCTCCCTCTGTATCCCAAATTCGCCCATGTGCCCATATGTGCTCCCACGCCATCAAAGTGGACTGTTGTGAAAGGTTTACCTGACGATCCATATGCTTTGAAAATTACTGGTTACGATGACACGGTAATCGGTCCGTTTACCATTGAGAAGTCTTTCGCAGACAGCTATAAATTTACCTTTTGTCCTCGTTCCGGCGATAGCTGCTCAGATGTGGGCGTTCGCTTTGACAATAATGGAAACAGGCGTTTGGCTTTGGTTAAGAGTAACGAAACGCCACTCTCGGTTGTCTTTAAGAAAGCTGGTGTTTCTTCTGGATGGACTGATGCATGAACACTAGTATGAAAATCTTGTACTGTCTTACAGTAGTGAGTAAAATGTGCAAGATAATAATAATAAAGGTTGGTTTCCTTGTAACAATTAAGTATATGAATAAACCACTACCTGAAGTTTAAGTTTTGTGGTGCTTTTTCGTCGTCCACATCTCTAGAGACTGTCTATGCGTTCTAGGTTAACTTATATTTGTCATCCATTTGATCAATGGTATTGGTTAGGATTAAGTTATACTAATTTAACTTTAAGTATAGTTACATTATTTATAATTTTTTTATGAAATAATTTTTTTTGTCAATTTAACTATGAAATTACAATTATTTAAATAGTTAACATAAAATCATATATTCAAAACTTACTGTGATATAAAAAAAAACTAGTTTATAATTATAAAAAGCAACTAGGATTTGGTTAGTGGGGAGAGGTCTGGGCAATGAAAAGTTTGTCTAAGGTTATAAGTGTAAACCATAATATTTGTCATTTCCTTTTTATCAATGTTAATGATTTTGTTATATCTTATGTATAAGGTAAGTTACACTGGTTTAACTTTAAATATAATACTACTTATAATTTTTTACGAAATAATTTTTTTGTTGATCCAACTATTGGATTATAATTATTTGAATAGTTAGCACAAAATCATATATTCAAACTTAACTCCAATATCAAAAAAACAAAAAAATAGTTTATAATTATAAAAAGCATCTAGAAGTTTGATTATTGGTGATGTGTATGGAAAGAATCTTGTAGCCAGAGGCAAAACCTCACATCTATAAGTTCTACCTCTTGATGAGATTAGTCACTATTTCTGACAACAAACACCGTGGGTTCACCTGAAAAACTATGACTGCATAGGAAGTAAATAAAACCTTGACAAAAAAATAGAAAGTAAATAAACCGGACCGAAAAAAAAAGTAAATAAAAGAGGGATAGAGCCCCAAAGAAGAAAAAAAAAAAAAGAAGGGAAGAGGATAGAAAGAGAGGTAAGAAGAAAATAGAAAAATGAGTCGGAGTTTTACAATAGATTTTTAAACCCCTATAACTAAATGGGGTGAAAAAAAAAATCTGGTTCTAATTCACATGGATTGCATGTTAAATGGATTGGAATGCTCTTATCTCCACTCAACTTATGTCTTATTTAGAGTTACTATACAATATTAACTTTTTTAATTTCCAAATTTATTTTATTTTTATAATAAACTAGATAAAATATATTTTATTTACAAATAAAAATAAGAATAATAATAGAAATATCAAATAAAAAATTCAAAATAAACCTATAAAATTATATGCATAAATAAATCAATGAGTAAAAGACAATCCCTTGCCTTCACATATAACTTCATTAGATTTTCCTCCCCTATATTTATAAAATATACACTCTCCTCTCCTTCAAAAAAAAAATAAGATATACACTTTAATTTATTTTCAATTTTTTCATTCATTCTTTATTTTTTCATGTTTATTATTTATTTTTTCATGTTTATTATTTATTTTTTACTAGATTACAGTTTATTAATAAATATAAATATTGATTATTTTACAAAATAAAATATGTCTCTTATAATAATATAAAATATTGATATAAATGATTTAATTTTTTAAATTTTTAGCATACTAAGAGAATAACAAACAATCAATAGTAATAATAATTTTAATATTTTTTAAAAAATAAATATTTTTCAGCTGTTAATTTTATAGTATAATACATAAAATTAAAATTATTTGTAAAAAATAATATATAATGATGAATTTTAAAAAACGTAATGAGAAGAATTTTATGATTATAATAGTCAAGAACATACAAAGCTTTTATTTTTAAATAATTATTAAAAATATTGTTACTATTAATAATTTTGTTCTTAATGTAGTAAAAATTTTAAAAATAAAACTACATTGAATATATAAAAATTATATTAACTATATATATATATATATCAATATTTTATATTATTATAAGTCACAAATATTTTATTATAGTAAAAAAATTAATATGTATATCTATTAATAAATGGTAGCTTGGTAAATAAAATAAAATAATAAGCTTGAGAAAATAAATATTTATTAAAAAATTGAAAATGGATTAAAATTTAACTTATTTTAAGTTGATAGAGAAGAGAAGTATATATTTTAAAAATAAAATAAAAAAGAATATAATATTGCTATCTCTGAGGGGTTGTATTTTACTCAAAATCAAAATAAATATGCAAAATCACATGTATAATTATTAGCTAGTTTGTAGACTAAATTAATATCCACCATTATCGTATTCGGTTGAGAAATTACAGAGGTTCTGCTAGTTGGTATTGCGCATTGTACGATATACTTCTCCTCATGACAAGTTGCATCACAAAAGCCTTTATCAGGTCCCAAAAAGAGTTTTTCACTAAAGAGGATTTTTACAGTTGATGCGTGCGTTTGGTTCAGGTTTTTTGTTTTCTTTCTAAAAGGGGATTTCTCAGAACGAAAACAAATTGCTTATTTTTTATATCGAAGTAACTCATATCAACTTTTGCTAAGCTAAAACAAAATTACTTTAGTTGTTTTTAACTTTCAAATAAAGTAACTTGAACGAAAAGTAATTTTTTAAAAATGAAAAAATAATTTTAAAGAATTAATTGAAAACAAAATCAGTGTAAATTAGTACATAAAAAACCAACAATGTGTTGATCTAAATGAAATGTGCTCGGACCTCTTAGTCTTAAATATACAATATATAATCCGGGCTCACAGTAGAGATTCATGTGTAAATTAAAAAATAGCAAAAATTACACTAATTTCCTTTAAGGTTTAGTGTAATTACACTCAGCACCTTTTTATTTTCTAAAACTATCATTGACCTTTCATAAGATTCATTAAAATTACATTGACCCCTCTTGTATATACTAGTTCATTAATTTAAGTGACAAAAAAAGATAATATATGATATATATATAATTATTAATAATAAAATTATAATATTTTATCAATATTAGGCATGTATATTAACTAGAATACCTTATTTATCATAAGTTATAGTTATAATTTTTTTTATGTGATAAAAAGATATTTTATTCAACTTATGCATTAAATATTATCAAAGTATTATAATTTTTTATTAATAATTATATATGTATTCTACATTATCTTTCTTTGTCACTTTTAACAAATTAATATCTACATGAGAGGTCAGTATCATTTTAGTGAACCTTATGAGAGGTCAATTATAGTTTTGTAAATAGAAAGATACAGACTATAATTATACTAAATTTTAAGTGAGGTGAGCGTAAATTATTTTAAAAAAAATATTATTAAGAGAAGTTTTTCTCAAACACTTTACTATACCAAGACGATTAATCTTTCACTTATAAAATAAAGAGATACTTTAAGAAATAAAAAATAATAAAAAATAGAAAAAATTCATGCATGAGATAAATTGAAACAATAACGACAAAATAAAATTGAGTCAATTATTTCACTACTTGTTGTACTCACATGAGAAAGTTGTAAATTACCATTACTATTATACATTAATTTCGCGTCCATCAAGTTGAAAGGTGTCCACTTGTTGAAGCACAACGTGCGACCTTTTTCCTTTGATATATAACTGAGATGTTATATATCATTATAGAATATCAAATAATATGACACAAAATCAGTTATAATATATTGTTAGTGCGAAATACTTTCCACTATTAATCAATTACTTTATTGTTTGCATAATTTTAAAAATAATTATAAAAAAAAACCCTTTTAGTAACAAAATTTCGTATGATTAAATAAATATATTAGAATATTATACTAATATTAATTAACTTATGTTGACCATGACTATGAGATTATAATAGGCCTAAATCTCGTAGCAATTAACATAACTTAGAACTATAATAGTTTCATGCATTGTCTTAAATTTATTTTACTACTATGAAAATATCAAAATTAAATTTATAAAATAATTATATTAGATATTAGAATATAACTACTATTTATACAATAGCTATTTCTATTCAAATAAATTGTTTCAAAAGGATAATTTTAACTTAAATATTAATAAATTAATATTTTTAATAAATTATTTACCTATGTAATTTATAAATTTATTTAAAATAATTATTTATATTTTATTATATAATACGATTGTGGCATTCTTTTTCCTATTATCTTTGAATCGTTTTTCTTTTTTTTCCTGCCGAAGTTTTCAGTCTTCTGTGTCAGTGGCAGTGATATGTCCCGCATTTATTGTATTTACTCGCGATAACTTGACACTGCCATCACGAATACGAATAAATTGTCCTTTTGTTAATAATTGAATAGCCACAACGGCAAATACTACTATCTCTTCAATAATTACATAAAAAATACTTATAAAATAAAATTATATAATAAATACACATTACACACATTATAATTATCAGATATGATAAATGATCTATACTAATTTTAATATAAGTGAATATAAGTGTATAATTACGAGCATTTAATAATACCACAAATCTTTTTAAGGAAATAAAAAAGACAAATTTCAAAATTTATTAGTGAATCCCATACATTGAAAACATTAAAATTCATCTTATCAATGTGAACTTCTTTTTTTGATTTAACTAAGTCCCCAATGACACCGATTAGATAAACTCTGTACAAATATCGATCGACACTCATATATAACTTTTGCTTGCCATAAGGAAAATCGTGGCAAGTATCTTTTGCGCTTACAAAACACGTTGTCGTCATGATGCGTTCCATGATACCTCTTGCTTTTGACAAGAAATGGCGTAGTGATTGGGTGGTGAATAATGGTTGGCGGATGGTTAAGACATCGGACGCACTTTGTTTGGCAGTGGCAATGAATGAGTTTTGTTTGACCACATTTATTAAGCGTGGCGAAATGTAAATAAAAATGTGGACAAACACATTTTCCTCCCTTCCTCTCCAGTACCATCAGATTCACTTTTCTCCCAAAATCTCATTCTCTCATCTCGTCCAAATTCACACTTGAACCCTTCTCTTCAACCAAGATATTTCAGTATTTGTTCCATTTACTGTGAAAGAATTGCAAGAGGTATTTCTAGATTGACCTCTTCTTCCGAACCATCGATCAAACTTTTTCACCATCATGACTTTTTCATTCCCCTGTCTGGGTTTTACGGTCCTTCCATGAAATTGTTGCAGACAGAATTTTCCTACTTGGATGTTGTTAGTAGACCTGTCGTTGCGCGGAAGAAGAACAACGTTGTGCCTAAGCATAATGAATATTATTTTTTCAGGTATTCCTGTTGTATTTTATGAGGAAGTTTATGCTAAATTCGAACAAGCCATCACCAACAGTGCAGAATACTTTGTCAACTTACGATTCACAAAGGTCATATTTTTTGGAAGAACGATATTAGCAAAATAGCACTTGAAGATCATGACAAAAGATTCTGAATTTGGAAGGGTTGAGAGAAGGGTTTAAGTATGAATTTGGAAGGGACGAGAGAATGGGATTTTGAGAGAAAGAGGAATCTGACGTTGCTAGAGAAGAAGGGAGGAAGATGTTTGGCCCAGGTTTTTATTTACATTTCACGACATTTAATAACTGTGGTCAAACGAAACACATTTATTGCCGCTTACAAACAAAGTGCACCCACGTGTCGTAACCATCCACCGCTCATGATTGCCCCCACCTAATCACTACACTATTCCTTGTCAGAATCACAAAGTATCCAAACGCACCTGTCATCACATCTATAAATGTGGTCCTTCGAGCATCTTGCTTATTCACCCCACCACCAATCACCTAATTAACGAACAAGAGCCTTTCATAGCCAATCCAAGAAATATGAAGAGCACTACCTCGCTTCCCATCTTCCTTCTTCTTCTCTCTGCCTTCGTCGTCTCATACCTACCTTCAGCCACAGCCGATGTGGTCGACATAGATGGCGACATAATGAGAAACGGTGGCTCATATTACATCTTGCCAGCTTTCAGAGGAATGGGTGGCGGGCTCGACTTAGCCGCTACCGGAAACGAAACTTGCCCACTCACTGTTGTGCAAGCTTCCTTCGAGACCGACAATGGGAAACCAGTAATAATTTCATCCCCATTCCGTATTGGTATCATCTACCCAGGTCTCCCTCTGTTTCCCAAATTCGCCCATGTGCCCATCTGTGCCCCCACGCCATCAAAGTGGACTGTTGTGGAAGGTTTACCTGACGACCCATATGCTTTGAAAATTACTGGCTACGATGACACGGTAATCGGTCCGTTTACCATTGAGAGGTCTTTCGCAGACAGCTATAAATTTACCTTTTGTCCTCGTTCCAGCGATAGCTGCTCAGATGTGGGCGTTCGCTTTGACGATAATGGAATCAGGCGTTTGGCTTTGGTTAAGAGTAACGAAACGCCACTCTCGGTTGTCTTTAAGAAAGCTGATGTTTCTTCTGGATGGACTGATGCATGAAAACTAGTATGAAAATCTTGTACTGTCTTACAGTAGTGAGTAAAATGTGCAAGATGATAATAATAAAGGTTGGTTTCCTTGTAATAATTAAGTGTATGAATAAATCACTATCCCGAAGTTTAAGCTTTATGATGCTTTTTCGTCGTCCACATCTCTAGAGACTGTGTCTTTGCGCTTTAGTTAAACTTACATTTGTCATTTCCTTCATTGATTTGGCTTAGATCGCATCTTGATTGGGCACAAATATAGTTGGATTTTTTTCAATCTAATGAAAACACATCTCTACCACTCCTAAATCCTACGAATAAATCTCTTTATTTAAGGAAACATATGAAAAATCGTTTCAAGATTTATCCACAAGTTCACCTCTCATACAAAGGAAGCTAAGCTCCCAGGTATGATGGAACACACAATTTTCATCTCTCTCACTCCTTGTCTAAACCTTTGCTAACTTAGACATCGGAGTGTATTACAACATAAAATTAAATAACAATGATTAAACATTGAAAAATTTCCCCAAACACATCATACAATAGTAGGAAAAAGTGAGTAGATAGGACATGAAAAGAGTTGGGTTATTTCAATACTTATGATTGGAATATCTATTTTATTATTGTTGGATATTATATAATGAATAAATGGTCATTTTTCCATATCTAAAGATAATAAATTGAGTGTTCGAATAAGACATATACTTTTAGGTGTTAAAATACTAACAATTTTGCACGTGAAAAATAGGGACTGTAGTTGTTGTGTGCTGTCTTTGTCTTCACGTACAAAAAATTAAAAGAGAGATAGCCTCTTGATGTGCTGCAAATCCCAAGTCTATTGAACATCCATTCAACATGGTCCAGTTAAGGTAGAATTTATTTAACATTTTTTTATTCAGAATTTATTTAACGTTTAATTTTATTTGTTATTGCAGTGAAATAATTAACATCCAAAAAATGTATCTTTTATTGAAATAATTTTAATTTTTTATTTTGAGTAAACAATCTTTTTTATCATAACATTTTTAATTTGACATTAATTTGATCGTAACAAAATTTTGTATAACAATTTAATTAGTCATGACATTTTATTTTTAATATAAATTTAGTCATAATATTTTTAATTTCAACATCAATTTATTCATTCCATTTAAGTAGAGATCTAATAGAATGATTAAGGTAATTTTAAAATTTAAAATGTTATAACTAAATTGATTAAAAATTTTTATTATAATCAAATTGATGTAAAATTAAAGATGTTAAAACCAAAAAATTATTTACTCAACAAAAGAGTAAGTAAAGTAGACACCAAAAAATTATTATGATTGATAATTTATAGTATACTTATTTTTTGTTATTTTTTCGATGAATACTTTTTGTTTATTTTTATTGATTTACTTTTTCAAAAAACACTTTCTGATTTATAATTTAGATAGTTACAGTATTAAGGAAAAGTATAAAAAATTGATATTGAAATTCAATTTTTTTAAATAAATTAACTGTATATGAATATAAAATTTGATAATATCAAATATAATAACAAATCATTTTCTAATCTCAATAAAAATTATAAATTTCAATAATGTAATTGATAATAATTATTCAATGTTATATCACTATGTTGATAAAGAAAAAAGAAATGTTTAGAAAACTAGACCAATTGAGCCGGGAACCGACTTGCTATCTGGTCCCGATTAGCCCTCAAAATCGGCCAGGAAAGAACCAATGAAGAATCGGCTGAGAACCGGTAAATCAAGCAAACCAGTGCAGCTGGGTCAAACTAGTGTTTTTTTTTTTTTTTATAAAAAAGATGCAAAATGGTATCATTTTGGGTATTTTAAATAAACCCGAAAATCTCATTTTTCCTAATTCTTTTCCTTTTTTGGTATAAGAATTAATAACTTGAGAGATTTGATCCATATGGATAATATTTATTTTGATTAAGAGATGAATTATATTATATTCTATGGATTTTGTTAATGCCTAATTTAATTTTTAGTTATTTATGACATATGTTTTATTTTGAATTTTTATATATTTATATAAATACATGTTTTATTATATACCGATTATATTCCGATTGGACTCTCGGTTGAACTGATTGAACCTCTGAATCCTTGTCCTAACGGTTCGATACCCAGTCTGATTTTCAGGACCTTAGAAAAAAGAAAGGAAAGGTATTTTAGAAAGAATACAATAAATAACATTAAAGTGGGAGTGATAATAGACTTGCTGCTCCACTTTATAATAAGAAGGATTATGATTGGGAGCGGATCATAAGCTTGATGGAAGCCGATTATAATAGTAATAAAGAAGATATAATAGCTCACACATGGATATTGGGTTGACCTTCCCAAGCCTGGGGTAGTCAGGGAAGGGGGTGTCAAGCTATATGGAGGCTTTTGAGGAATAACTTGGAGCTAGAGGACTGGGTTTAGTCATGGATCAATGCCAACCATCTTGGCCGGTTCACAAAACCCTCTAGCCACAAGCTTGAATGGCGGTACGACTATAATGTAATAATTTCTAAGGCTAATATGAAATAGGTGTATCGAGAATGAAGGATAGAGATTAATAGCATAGAATTGTTTTAAATTATTAATTACTAATATATGAAAATTAGTTTAAAAAGTACTTTTATATCTGAAAAAACACATAAAGTAAAGGTTAGATTTAAATTATAAATTATTTTATTTAATATATTTGTTAATTCAATCTAATATACATTGTTTTTTAAAAAGATGAAATCAAATATTTTTAATTATGAGTGATAAAAATAAGTGGCATTCTTTTCACTAGAGTCGGGTTTTTTTTTTTTTCACCTCCCGAAGTTTTAAATGTCCTTTTGTTAATAATTGAATAACCACCCATGGCAGATAGTGCTATCTATTCAATAAGTGTCCTTTTGTTAATAATTGAATAGCCACACATGGCAAATAGTACTATCACCTCAATAATTACGCACATGGCAAATTCTGTTCATGATTGTACGCACGGCCGTAACACACCGACTTAGTAAAATTAATTAGTTCTCTTTGGTTTGGATAATTGATTCCTTGTAAGTTAAAATTAATACAAACTAATTATCGCTGATTTTCGGTTTTAAATTTATGATTTCGTTTAACCTGGTCGTTTATTCGAACATCCAATCCGATCACTCATCAACTTTTTTTTATTTTTATTTCTGAATTTTCAAAGATTTTCATTTATGGTTACAGTAATTATTCTTTATTTTCTTTGTTCATATCTGTTTTTTAAATTTATATATTTATATTATTATTAATTATTTTCTATACACTATTAATTTTAAGTATATCATAACTAAATTTTACATTATAACTAACAGTTATAAAGAAATTTTTTATAAAAAAATACAATATTTGTTTTTTTGACTTTAACTTAATAACGCAACCCAAACCATTAACCCAATTTTGATCAAATCCGTATGAATCAGATTTGTTTAAACAAAAAAATTTAATTGAACCAAACTAATAAAATTAAATTTGATTTATTTGAACTTATTTTTTCATTCAAATTCAAAACAAATCAACCAATTTACACTCCCAATTGCGCATGGAGAGTGATACCACATGTAGGACCAAAACAAAGTAAATACGTATACAATTTTAAAGATCAAAATGAATATTTACTCACGAAAAAAAGCACACACACAATTACATACCGAACCTGAACCACAGTAAAGGCTAAGCGGCCTAAGCCACTTGACTGAGACAAGGTTCATAACTAACACGATTTCACAACTCAATATAGCTGCCCAATCTATCTTTTCTTCAACCCAAAACCCACCGTCTCGTCCTACTTACAATAATACAAGAAATAAAAGAATATTAAGGGTATGTTTGATTTGAGTTTTTAGTTTTTATTTTTAATTTTTTTAAATTTTTTTATTTTATTGAGGAAATATTAAAAATTTTAAAATGTATAAATTTTAACTTTTAATTTTTATTTTCAATCTTTCAGATTTTCAAATATTTCATTCACAAAATATAAAAAATTAGAAATGAAAATTGAAAACTCATACAAAACTTTTCTAACTATGTTGTATTGTAAGGCTTGTAAAATCTTTTGGAAAGTGTTCCAACAAATCTAAAGCTGTGAAACCTGTGCTATTCAAAGTGTTCGCCGTTCTCATTTCAGGCAACGTGATTAAGAAATTTATGATCAGCAAAGCTGTAGAGCAATGATACTATTCAATTTCTTTATTAAATAGTAAAAAATGTTAAATTTATGAGAATAATTTTACAGCAATAATTTTACACCTGGGGCTGAGGAAGGGGGAAGGAAAGAGAAGAGGACAGTGTGAGTGAGAGAGTGTGAAGGTGGGATATTTTTTGCAACCTGTCTAAATAATGGGTAAATTAAGCGAGACTAGTATGAGTTGGGCAATTATAGGAGAGTTAAGATGGATTTTGATAAATTTTGAGAGAGGTGAATGAAATTTATTTTATGTTTATTTAATAATTATCATTTTTATGTTATGAGAATCTTTTATTCTCATTCTCTGTTATGAGATAAAATCTTATTAAAATATAGAAATATATTTTTCTTGTAAATAATTTTTTAAAACTACTGCAATAAATATGACAATATATCATTTTCAAGTAATTACTTTAGAGAATGAGTTAATACACCTTCAAACAAACGCACAAAGCTATCACACTCAGTACCAAATATTACTGCCACTTCGGTCTTTATCAAAAGCCACTTTGTTCTTTACCAAAGAAAAACATACTAATAAGTTACTGTAGAGACGCTTATTTAAAAATTAAGAATAAAATTCTTTTAAGATTTGAATGAATTTAGTCAATTAAAAGTTTTACTTTTTAATTAAAAAAATTGGGTAATTCTATGAAACCCAAGTCAAATATTAGGTTTTAAAACCCTTGACTATATAGACCAATAAAAAATATCCATATAGATTTGTCATAAATACATATAGATTTTTTTTTTGTCAAAATTTGATTTTGTAAAGTCGAACTTAAACAAATAAAATTTATAAATGAATTTCTTTTTTTTTTTTGTAAAATACAACTCCTTTCTCGAGATATTATATTATTACAATTTTATCCCCTCTATTTTTAATGTATATATTTTTCTTCCCTAAACAATTAACATGAGCTAAACTTTAATTTGTTTGTAAATTTTTCATTAATTATCTATTTTCTCACATTATGATTTTATTTTTGACCAAAATAAAATTTATTAAAACTAATATATTCTAATTAATTATTTACAAAATGAAATATATGTGGCTTATAATAATATAAAATATTAATATATTTATAATTTTATTATTACTATATACTAAGAGAATATATTGTTGATTGTAACACTAATTTATGATAATTATTTTAAAAATAAAATTACATTTTTTTTAATTGTTAATTTTTAATATTAATTTATTTTTATAGTGAAATAACAAATTCTTGTTGTTGCCTCCTTCAAGATTTATCTTTATACACCATTGAATAAATATTTTTATTTTCAAATGAATTTCTAAAATTAATAATTGATAAAATAAATAAATTTTATTTTTGAAAAGTAATTATTAGAAAATATTGTTACTAATAATATTTGTTTTCAAGTGCATGTTTGGGAAAACAGAAAAATATCTTTTGGTTTTCCCAAAAATTTGTTTTGAAAATATAAGTTTGTTTGGGTATTTCAATCAGTAATTCTTTAAGCTGTTCAAATAGGCTTTTTTACCCAAAAAAAAATGATTAATTATGAATGTACAGAGGCTTTAGCATTATTTACTACTATATACTCTTTTTGGGTTAAAGGAATACATTTAATAATCGAGCAAAAAAAATGGGTTTGTTTTCATACAATACGTTTAATAGTCAAATGTATTGTGCACAATATACTGCATTGACACAAGACTGGCTGAATGATGGCATACAAAATATAATGTTTGACTCTCGAACGTATTGCACATAAAATAATGGCGTAGATGGATGCATTGTTATGTATGTCCTAAAAATGATGGAATGTGAAGTAACTAATGATAGCATTTTTTTTTTTTTTGGTGAATGATAGCATTTTTTTTTTATTAACTGGAAGTGGGTTATCATTTTTTTCCTTTTTCTTTTAAAATAAAAATTTACATATTATGAGTACTTGGGACAGAGCTTGGAGGATTCTATACATTGGGGGGAATGTTCCCCTCAAATTTTCAGCTTTTTAAAAAAATTTTAGATTAGTTTTTATAAAGTTTTCTCTTATATTTTAATACTGTAATAGATAATCTGTTTTGTAATTTGTATATTTGTTTTTTAAGTTTTAATTGTAAAATGCGTACTTTCTTTTAGAATGAACTTTTAGTTTGACCAAAACTTTTATATAATAGAAATTAATGAAAAATTATAATTCGTATGCTTATAAAATAATAATATAGTTTAATACTTTTTATTAAAATTCTTATCTCTTCAAAAATGTCACAATAGCGTTTATTTAAAATAAAAAAATTAATTTAAAAATGTGTAGGTAATTTTATCATTCAAATTTTACTTGAAAAATGAACTTAACATTTTAATTTTCAAAATTTTAATTAGATCAGTTCTTAAAATAAAAATTTGAAAAAAATGTTAGCATAAGGTAGTAGATTAACATAATTTAAAATTTTAAACTAATTAAATTTAAAAGTAAAAAAATTAACATTTTCATATACAATAATATTAAATAATATTATTATGTAATTATTTTAATTACAGTAAATTTTAATTATAAAAAGTAATGAGTCATATAATAATTTAAAAATTGGATGGTGAATATTAATAGTTACACTATTACACCAACATAGATTAGTTCACCTGGTCAATTTTCTAATCATGCATTGCCATGACTTAGGATCGATTCTTAAGTTCTTTCTATTAGAGGATGATCTAAAAGTTCCTTTATATATAAGCACTTGATAAGCCTATAGACATGCCCTCACATTGGACTCAAGCTAGTGAGCTTTCTCCTAACCTAAACTCATTTGCCCAGAAAGAAAAATTAACATTATTACTTTTATATATATTTAGATGTTACGTTGAATACTAACAAAATAGTTACAAATTAAATTTTAATTTTAATTATAAAATAAAATGAGTTATGTAATAAATAAAAGAATAAAGTGAGTATTAATTAAATAGTGTAGTGAATTTTTACTTATTATGAGTTACATATTTATATTTTTACTTATTTTAATCTTTTTCTTGTTATAAGTTACATATATTTTATTGTAAGTAAGCTTACGGTCTAGTGGTAGACTCCTGCATGTCTCAATAAGTTAAAGGAGGTTACGAGTTTAACTCTCATCCCCACCCATTTTCCCTGATGTCATACAAAAAAAAATTACATATATTTTATTTTGTATATATATAGATAAGTTTTAATAAAAGTTATATATTCTATAAAAAAAAATAAATATTAGAAAATAGAGAATTAACAAAAAATTTAAAAGTAAGCTAAAGGATAACTTATTTTAATTGTTGAGATGATAGAAATATATATATGTTTTAAAAAAAGAAAGGATAAAAGTGTAATATCATCTATCGAGAAAAGAGTTATATTTTACAAAAATTAAAGAATCATGTTATTATTATTTTTAAGTACTACTTTACAAAATTAAATTTTACAAAAAGAATATTTATATGTATTTATTATAAATCTATATGAAATTTTTTTATTGGTCCATGTAGACAAGGGTTTTGAAACCCAAGATTTAGCTAGGGTATTATAGAAGAACCAAAAAAATTTATTCTTAATTCCTTAACTGATATCTTAAAAACACTTATTAATAAAACAAAAAAAGGCTCTTCAGATCATATTTAAGAATAAAATTCTTTTAAGATAATTCATTGAAGTATCATATTGAAATCTGGAGCATTAAGCATATACAGGCAGATCTTTATTTCCCTGTATCGATACTGTAGTGTATTGTTGATTGATGTATTTTGTTTATATGCTTTCGTTATGTTGATTGATGGATGAGTTTATCGAACTCAATAATAAAAAAAATAATTTAAGAAATAAAATTTTTAATTTTAAGGTATAAAATAAGGACCTAATTTCTATGCACTGATATTATAAATATTTTTAACACAATCATATAGTATTATAAAAGTTATAATAGTTACCTTTCACACCCATTATCTAAAAAGCCTTCTAAATAAAATAATTTTAATTATATGATGGTTTAAAATGATTTCACATTGTCAATATATTAAAATTAAACTTATAAAATAATTAATTTTAACATGCAATAAGAAGTTAATTCAATTACATATTTCATTTGTAGCAAGTAGCAACATGAAATCCATTTTGTATTTTGAATGAGTTTTGGCCTCACATTTTTTCAGAAAAAAGTTTGTAGCAACTATATTTTACCCGTACAATGCCCATCATCATTCATTTGCAGAACACTTTGTGACCAGTCATCACGTCTATAACTAGGCCCATCTGGCATTTGCTTGCTCACACACCACCAATCAAGCATACGAATAAGCCTTTCATATACAGCCAATCCATCCAAGAAAATGAAGAGTACTTGTCGCAACCGGGATCGCGACAGGGACGGCGAAAAATAATTTTTAAAAATTGGGAGTCGCCACCAAGTTTATTTAATTTGGAAAATCTTGGAAAAACCAATTCTATTTTTTTCAATGAAAATAGTGTTTGAAAACCAGATATGAGTTCGGGAGTCGATTATGCATAGGGAAAGGTAGGAACTTAATCCCACGCACCCCTAATACACCCGTCCTTAGACGATACCTTAGTAAATTATGCAGATTAAATAATAACCCCTTTAAAATTCAAATAAGGAAGATAAAAATTATAATTTTAGCACATAAATTAAGAAAAATTAATTTACCAAGAATATTTACAATTTAAACACATTAATTAAGAAGATTTAATTATGACAAATATATTTACAATTTTAACACATAAATTAAAAATAATTTACATAAAATATTTACAATTTAACAAATAAATTAAGAAATTAATTTTTGCCAAGTATATTTAAAATCTAAATAAATACATCAAGAAAAATTGGTTTTAGAAAATACATTTACAATCTTAACAACTAATAAATAATTTACACAAAATATTTACAATTTAAACATATAAATTCAAGAGATTAAATTTACCCAAATCTATTTATGATTTGAACATATAAATTCAAGAAGTTTAATTTACAAAAAATGTATTTAATTTAAACACATAAATTAATTTACACAAATATATTTACAGCTTAAACATATAAATTCCAGAAATTTAATTTACATAAATATATTCATGATTCAAACACATAAACTAAGAATTAATTTTAACAAACATATTTACAATTTTAACGAATACATTAACATAAATTAGTTTTTTTTTTTGAAAAAAAATATATTTACAATTTTAACATATAAACTAGAAAATAAATTAAGAAGAAAATTACTTTAGCAAAATACTTATAATTTAAACACATAGATTAAGAAGAATTAATTTAGACAAATATATTTTACAATTGAAATGTATAAATTAAGGAATTTAATTTATATAATTACATTTACAATTTAAACAAATTTAAGAAGATTTAATTTTGGCTTGTGAGGATAGCTCTGCTCCTACGTATCCTCCTAAGACAATGAGGAACTCAAAGTCACGTAGATCTTGTAGAAAATTTTTGTGTGTTAGTCAATTTTATTTATTAAAAACCATTTTTAATAAAGAACTTGTCCTTTGAAAATAAAATCCGTTCTCTGCCCAAGATCCAAGTTGGCACTAGGCTACTCAATAAATCTTTATGATTCAACAATAGTGAAGATAACATTTGTTATTCAATCACCATAATTGATCATCACAGAAATGATGTTTTGATATATATATATATATATATATATATATATATATATATATATATATATATATATTAAAAAGTATTATGCTAATTCCATCGTCAATCAACGATGTTAACTCATGAACAAATGACTACCATATATTTAATTTGAGCAAAACAGAAACAAATAACATAAATGTAACTAAAACAAATAAGAGTCATGACCATCAATTTTTTATTATTTCTCTTTTTTTTCTTTTTTTTTAAGAACCCATAAATTCTAAAACCATTTCTGAAGACCATGATATTTCACGAATGTAATAATCCAATTTAAAGCCAACATGCCAAAACAATTTAACAAGCATAAAATAAACCCACATTACAACCCAAATTAAACATAGTCCAGTAACAAAGAGAATCTCAAATAAATCATAAACGAACCAACAAATCTCAAAAGCAAACATACATTAGACAAAGACAAAATAAAAGTATATAATAAAGTGAGATACAAAATGGGTTTTGGTTTCATTGTAAACACATCACGTACATTCTCTCCAATTCCGTAATTCCTACTTCCACTAACCCAAGCTTCCCTTTTTTTATTCAAAAGAATGGTTAAGTGAGCAACATGTGGAATGCACTCACGACAATTAAAAGAAAGAGACAACAATAGACAAAACTAAAACAAAATACACTCAACAAAGAAATATAAATAAATGAAAGACAAATAAAAAGATAAAAAAAAGGAAGACGGGAACATTCACGTAGCTTTTGAAAATGGAGTTTATCTTTTGTCATGGCCTTTACTTTTTGAAAACAGAGGCAAGAAGAATTGGTTTTGGTCAAAACAAAAGTGAGAGAGAAATGAGAGGCGGAAGGGTTAGAGACTTGGTTTAGTGGTCTCGTTGAGAAGGAGCGCACACACACATACAAAGAGTAAAAATAAAATAATAAAAAAATAAAAATAAAAAGCATAAATCAGAACAAGAGGGATTGGAGTCCTGGAACATGGATATTAGTTTAAGCATTTTTCATTTCATTTCATTTGAGGAACACAGGTTTTGAGAGAGCAACAGAGAATAAAAGTATCACGAGAACAAACATAAAATAACAAGATGCAAGACACCGAAACAATAAAAAAATTGAGAAATTTGAGGACTTCCTTTTCGATTTCAAACAAACAACACAAGTGAAGAAATATAATTATTTCTTGAGCTCAATGGCATGGCCTTACTAACGACAACAAATGCTCGTGCACTATATGAAGACAAGTTTTACACATAGAATGATAAATAAATAAAAGTAAAACAGTAGCATGGAAAGTAATGAAGCATCTGGAATGCTTAGCACTTTGAGTTTCAAGCTTATATTGACTAAAGCACATTCACATGCACATACGCACAGAGAGAGTGAGAGATATATCTAAAGAGAGAGAGAGAGAACCAGATGGAGAAAGAGGGAGTGGCGGAGGAGTTTTTGACGGGTTGACGGAGCAAGGACGCGAGGGTGGCTCCGCTGGCAGCTGGGGCAGATCAAAGACTGTTCGCGGTTAGCATGGTAGGAGGTTCTAAGCAGTGAGTGGTTGGCTTTTGATTTTTGTTTTGGTTGGTTTGGTGAGAGGGTTAGAGGAATTTTGGAGGGGGTGAATGGTTGAGGTTACATGATGATGGCTGTGTTAATATTCATGGAGAAGGAGAGGAGATGGAGAGTGGAGGTTGAAGTGAAGGGGAGGCGTTTTTGCTGTAATTTTATTTCCTTCGATTCTCGGTAATTTCAGCTTATGATCTTGGGTTCTCTGGTTTTTCGTGATGGTTAGGATAATGGTGGTGATGTTAAAGATGTTTATAGGGAGGGATGGTTTCCTGCTTTGGTCAATAATGATGATGATGATGAGATGGTGATAATGGATGGTGTTGATGTTAAAGCTTCCCCCTCCCCAAAAAATTTTTTGGTCACAGTCCTCGTTCCCCTCCCTGGCTTATGACTATGGCTTCATTATGTAATGGTGCACAAGGTGGCTTCCTCCTCCCTCCGTGTCTGATGCCCCCTCTCTCCTTGTATTCAATTTGTTTTCCCTTTTTTATTAGAATTGTCCCATGCTCTGTAAGGGAACCATATGAACTTGTCTCCCACGGATGTTTGTATTGCCCATCACTTGCGCAGAGTCCCATCATCCTCTTGTCTTGATTCTAGCAGTGAGTGGAGAAGTGACAGCAAATGGAGAGGGGATGGGGGCCATGATGTGGTGCTTACCACTTTCAAGGTTAAAATAGGCTGGTGGAGAGGAAAGGAAATGGGCAATGGGCTGAAATACTACTAGTTTTTTTCTTGGTCGAAAAAATTGGTGTTCACAATTGCCCCTCTTTGCTTATTTCTTACAAAATAAGATGATAAACTTAAGTTTTACATATTATTTTGCAAGGAAGGAGCAAAGATATGAACACTGATTTTGTTCGGCAATGCAGATAATGCTGACCTCAAATAACGAAAGAAATTAAATGCTCATGAGTGGCATATGCAATGCAATGATGCAATTTAGAAACCAATGTATGAGTGACAAGAAATATGAAATTCAAGCAAGAAATGACAGAACTAATAGAAATTGAAGATTCTTGTGATCAACTGGCTACGAATCAACAAGTGACAGAAAATTAGAAGCAATGGCAATCTGAGGCCGACTGAAAACTTAAAACGGCATTCTAAGGTCAATTGGGTTAAAAGCGGTAATCTAAGGTCGACATGAAAAGTTAAAGCGGCAATCTGAGGCCGACTGAAAACTTAAAAGGGTAATCTGAGGCCGACAGGAGTGAAAATGGCAATCTGAGGCCGATTAAAAGGTAAAACGGCAATCTGAGGCCGACTGAAGGGTTAAAACGGCAATCTGAGGCCGACAAAAAAAAAGTAAATTGGCAATCTGAGGCCGACTGAAAAAGTAAATTGGCAATCTAAGGCCAACTGAAAATGTAAATGGTGGCAATCTGAGGCCGATTAAAAAAATAAATTTGGCAAACTGAGGCCGACTGAAAAATAAATTTGGCAATCTGAGGCCGACTGAAAGTGAAGTGGCAATCTAAGGCCGACATGAAAATAAATTAGCAATCTGAGGCCGACTGAAAATGTAAATTGGCAATCTGAGGCCAACATGAAAATAAACTGGCAATCTGAAGCCGACTGGAAAGTAAATTGGCAATCTGAGGCCGACTAGAAATTAAATTTGGCAATCGAGGCCAATCAAAAGTAAATTTAGCAAACTGAGGCCGACTGAAAAATAAATTTGACAAACTGAGGCCGACTGAAAAATAAATTTGGCAATCTGAGGCTGACTGAAAGTAAAGTGGCAATCTGAGGCCGACATGAAAAGAAATTGGCAATCTGAGGCCGACTGGAAATGAAAATTGGCAATCTGAGGCCAACATGAAAATAAACTGGCAATCTGAGGCCGACTGGAAAGTAAATTTGGCAAACTGAGGCCGACTGAAAAATAAATTTGGCAATCTGAGGCCGACTGAAAGTAAAGTGGCAATCTGAGGCCGACATGAAAATAAATTGGCAATCTGAGGCCGATTGGAAATGTAAATTGGCAATCTGAGGCCAACATGAAAATAAACTGGCAATTTGAGGCCGACTGGAAAGTAAATTGGCAATCTGAGGCCGACTAGAAATTAAATTTGGCAATCTGAGGCCGACTGAAAAAGTAAATTTGGCAAATCATGACCCGATCAAAATAAATTTGGCAATTTGAGGCCGACTGAAAAAATAAATTTGTAATCATGGAAAACAATGATTTTCACATTATCTCTTTTTTTTTTTTTTTTAGGTTATATGCACAAGTCCTCAATTTTCAGTTTATTTCAGAAAAACTAACCGTAACCAGATCAAGCAAGCCTCAAGGAAGACTATAACCGATCAAACTCATGATTCACGCTGGGCCTTCTGGCATAAGTTTTCTTTTCTTCTTCTGTAACTTTGCTTACTTCGTTCCCTTTTTCCCCTTTTTGAGATGATGATCGCTTTTCTGCCAAGTTTGACTGAAACTTCTAAATTTTCTTGGTGTGATGCTAGTCACGGATGCATCGCTATGAGAATTATTAGGTTGTACAACTTTAAACTTAAATTTATGCTTACTCGAGACATCATAAATAAACATGCATTTAAAGAGAAAACAAAAAGATTGGCCGAATAGACATCTTTATTGCTCGGTGTATTGGATGACAAAAGGTGGGAACAATCATAAAAGTGAAAGACAAGATTGTGAAAAACATGAAATTTTTGCCCCAGTTCCAATTCCTTGTGGCTCATTCAATCGATTTCTTGCAGCAGTAGAACACCATAGCCCTGATCTCTGAAGATGTCTTCAAACCCTTTTTCTGAAAAATTGCCCCAGTTTTAGTCTTGGGCTATTTGATTCACTGGACAAATTCAACGCTAAAAATTGCCCCAACATAGGTTGCTTGAGATGATGTTTATCTTTTTGCTTTAATTTTTGCTTAGGTTGCTCTTTCGAGTTTTCAACCTAACGAGCTTTTTTTTCTTTTATTTTTCTTTTTCCTTTTTTTTTTTCGTTTTACCCTAACTTTTGCTTAGGTCGCTCTTTCGAGTTTTCAACCTAAAGGGCTTTTTCAACATCTTTTCAAGCATAGAATATTTTGACTGCATCGGTATTGATTGGTTTAGGCAATTCTTGACCATCCATGTTTTGCAAAATCAACGCCCCACCTGAGAACGCTTGCTTGACAATGTAAGGGCCTTCATAGATTGGGGCCCATTTTCCCCGTGCATCTTCTTGATTAGGGAGAATTTTCTTCAGAACCAAATCTCCTGGATAAAAATCTCTAGGATGGACTTTCCTGTTAAAAGCCTTAGCCATTCTGCTTTGGTATAACTGGCCATGACAAATAGCTGCTAGTCTTTTCTCTTCTATCATGTTCAACTGTTCATATCGAACCTTCACCCATTCAGATTCTTCTAACTTAGCCTCCATTAGAACCCTTAATGATGGGATTTCCACTTCTATAGGAGATACAGCCTCCATTCCATACACCAGTGAGAAGGGAGTTGTCCCTGTACTTGACCGTATATTGGTTCGATATGCGTGCAAAGCATATGGCAGCATTTCATGCCAGTCTTTGTAATTCACCACCATCTTAGCGATGATTTTCTTGATATTCTTATTTGCAGCTTCAACCGCACCATTCATTTGAGGCCTATAAGGAGCTGAGTTGTGATGCTTGATCTTGAAAGTTTCAAAGAACTTTTGAACTTCAGCACCATTGAGGTTTGGAGCATTATCTGTGATAATTCTTTCTGGAATCGTACCGACAAATAATGTCTTTTTTGATGAATCTGATAAACACTTTCTGCGTGATATTGGCGTATGAAACTGCTTCCACCCATTTAGTGAAATAGTCTATCGCCACTAAGATGAAACGATGACCATTGGATGCTTTGGGATTAATTGGGCCGATGACATCCATGCCCCACATTGAGAAAGGCCAAGGAGATACCATGTTGTGTAATGGAATTGGAGGAGCATTGACTCGATCTGCATATGTTTGACATTTGTGACACTTTCGAACATAACCGATGCAATCGTTCTCCATGGTAGACCAATAATATCCACTCCTTAGGATCTTGCGTGCCATCATATGCCCATTAGCGTGGGTTCCACAGATTCCTTCGTGATCTCAGTCATAATCATTCGAGCTTCATGAGCATCTACACATCTGAGGAGAGTAGTGTCATGATTCCGCTTGTAAAGGACTTCACCATTTAGGAAAAAGGTCATGGCCAATCTTCGAATTGTTTTTCTTTGCACTTCATTTGGTCCAATCGGGTATTCTCCTCTTTGAACATATTGTTTGATGTCATGATACCATGGTCGGCCATCTGGTTCAATCTCTACGCTGTCACAGTATATCGGTTCATCTTGCACCTCTACGCGGATAGGTTGTACATTTGCGTGGATCTCCAACTTAGTCATCACAGCCAAAGTGGCCAAAGCATCCGCAAATTGATTTTTGTCTCGAGTTAAGTGAGAAAATGATATATTATCAAAGTGCTTAATTAGTCGAGATAAATACTTCTGATAAGGTATCAATTTTGGATCTTTTGTGCGCCATTCTCCAATAACTTGGTAGATTATGAGCGCAGAGTCTCCAAACACCTTTAATTCTTTGATCCCTAAGTCAATTGCAACTTGCAAACCATTCGCACAAGCCTCATATTCTGCGATGTTGTTGGTACACTCAAAATCCAACTTGATGGAAACTGGGTACTGCTTCCCGGCTGGTGATACCACTACAGCTCCTATTCCACATCCATTCATATTGACAGCCCCATCAAAGTACATTTTCCATACATTCTCCTTTTCTATCTCATCGTTTTCCACTGTTAACACTTCTCCATCGGGGAATTCCGGCACAATAGGCTGTATATCCTCAAGAGGATTTTCAGCTAGATGATCGGTAATTGCACTTCCCTTGATAGACTTCTGAGTCACATATTTGATATCAAATTCGGACAGCATCACTTGCCATTTTGACATTCTCAACGACACATGAGGACTATCAAATATGTATCTTAATGGATCCATTCGAGAGATTAACCAGGTAGTGTAGTATAACATGTACTGCCTCAACCTCTTGGATGCCCACACTAACGCACAACAAGTCTTTTCAATCGCCAGATAACGGGATTCACAGTCATTAAACTTCTTGCTCAGATAATAAATTGCCTGTTCCTTCTTACCAGACTCATCATATTGACCCAACATTGCCCCAAGTGACGTGGGCAACACTGTGACGTACAATATTAAAGGACGGTCTGGTACAGGTGGGGCTAGAATTGGAGGTCTCATCAAATAAGCTTTTATTTTATCAAAAGCTTCTTGGCATTCATCATTCCACTCCCCAGGTTGGTGTTTTCGCAGCAGCTTGAATATAGGCTCACAAGTGCTAGTCAAATTGGCAATAAATCTAGCAATGTAGTTGAGCCTTCCAAGAAAACTTCTCACTTCTCGTTCAGTTCGGGGAGCAGACATTTCTTGTATCGCCTTCACCTTATCAGGATCCACTTTTATCCCTTCTCTACTGACAATGAACCCAAGTAACTTCCCTGTAGAAGCCCCAAAAATGCATTTATTAGGGTTCAATCGTAATTTATACTTTCTGAGCCTCTCAAACAATTTTCGCAGAACTGCCACGTGGCTTTCTCCCTCCTTAGACTTGGCGACCATATCATCTACATACACTTCAATCTCTTTATGCATCATGTCATGGAACAATGTGACCATAGCGCGTTGGTAGGTGGCACCAGCATTCTTCAATCCAAATGGCATGACTGTATAGCAAAATGTTCCCCACGGAGTTATGAAAGTAGTTTTTCCTTTGTCATGAATATCCATGGGGATCTGATTATACCCAGAGTATCCATCCATAAAGGAGAATCGGTGATTTTTGGCCGTATTATCAACAAGGACATCGATGTGAGGGAGAGGAAAATCGTCTTTTGGACTAGCTTTATTCAAATCCCGATAATCTACACACATCCTGACTTTTCCATCCTTTTTAGGCACGAGCACAACATTAGCCACCCAATCAGTGTGTCGTGAAACCTGCAGGAATCCAGCCTCCAGTTGTTTAGTCACTTCTTCTTTTATTTTCAATGACATATCAGGTCGCATTCTCCTCAACTTTTGCTTTTTTACTCGACTTCTAGATACAAAGGGATTTTGTGTGAAGCAATCTCTGGGTCCAATCCTGGCATATCACGATAGGACCATGCAAATACATCCAGGAATTCCTTAAACAATGCAACCATTTCTGTGCGTTTAGGATTGTCCACTATTTTCAGCTCCTTTTTGTCCTCTACGGTGCCCATGTTAATCACCTCGACCACTTCATTGTCTAAGTCAAATTCTTTTTCTGAACAATCCAGGAGGTTTGAAAACTGTTCAATGGCTTCTTCGTCCTCCTCGAATTCATGGTTATCGCAGTCAAGTGCAGCAAGAGAATCAATTGATAAGTTTCCAAATTCCTTTTCTTGTGGAAAAATTTCTATGTCATTCATGTTCCTGGAAAGTAATTATGGTAGGTTGGAATGCTAAAACAAATAATGGATCACAAACAACATAGGACAAACATGAATTAACGAGTTGGGAATGGAAAAGTAAAGAAATAAAGGAAAGGAGAAAACAAAAGAAAGGAAAAAGGAACGAAGCAAAAATGGAAAACATAAAGGAAGGCTTATTGAAAAATCATGTAAGCTTATTTAAACGATGTCTCACAGTAGCATAAACAAAAGCATAAATCTTAATTAATACAATCCAACAAATTACTTTGAAGTAGTAACATCAATCACTAGTTCAGCAGTCCAGTTCATCAGTATTTCATCGTTGTTGTTATCTTGAAATTTGTTATCTCCTTGAGTTGTTTCAGAGTCCAAGGTGTTGATGGTGAAGTGATAGCAAGGCGGGTGAACTATTCCAGCTATAATTACTTCAACTGGGCCATGAAACGTCTCTCTTAAGTGAGGGATTTGCTTCATTTTTCCACTTTGCTTTTTCTGCTCCAGACTCAAAGTTCTCATCTCCTCGTTCAACGAGTCCTTGTACCCCAGACCAAACCGGTTGAACTTTTCAGGGACCGATATAGGGGTTTGGGTGCCTTGCAAACACGATCCCAGTCCTTTGCCTTCCAGATATCCGTTCTTAGCCATGATGTGGGCCACCACCTGACTTTGTATTGGGGGTTTAGCTTGCTCTTGTTTCAATCCTACTACCTCTAAATTATGCCATAAGCTACTCTCCACCAGCTCTACATTCTCCACATATGGCAATGCCACTGGTTTGGACACTAAGATTTCTTTTTCTCCATGAATTGTAACAACCATTCCATTCTCCACATATTTCACCTTTTGACGCAAGGTTGAGGGGACAGCTCCGGCGTTGTTAATCCATGGTCTTCCCAGTAGCATATTATAATCCGACTCAATCTCCATCACTTGGAATAATACTTCAAATCTACTTTGGCCCATCTCAAGTAGCAGTGTTATTTCTCCAAGGATGCTCTTCTTAGCTCCGTCAAATGCTTTCACTACCATTAACTATGGCAGTATATCATCCTTACTCATTGATAAATAGTGCAGGGTTGATACTGGCAAGACATTTAACCCTGACCCTCCATCAATAAGGACTCTGGGCACAATGTAACCCTTGCATTTAAGAGTTATGTATAGTGCTCTCGGGTTATTCTGAGATATAATCTCTTTATCTGAAAATATGATCATGTTAACACGCTTCCCCGGGTCTACCATGTTTACTACATTCTCCAATGATGCATCTGGCTTGACATAGGCCTCCTTCAACACTGCTTTTTGGTGGAGTTCAGATGACAAGATTAGTGACAAGAGTGATATTCTAGCGGGAGTCTTCTTTAATTGTTCTAGAATATCATACTCACTTTGCTTCATAATCTTTAAAAACTCCTCCTCCTCCTCTTCTCTTTTTTTTCTCTCTGAGTCTAAGCTTTTGTCGATATTACCTTCGTCAACAAACTTCCCCTTCTCCAACTCCTTGGGCCCATAAACTCTTCCACTCCTTGGTATTCCCTTTACTTCCATGACACCTGTCACTTCCTCGCTTTCTCGGGCCTTCGAGGTTTCCCCTATATCTCCTTTCATCTCCACTCTAGTTTCATAATTCCAGGGCATAGCACGAGAGTTCTCATAATAGAAAGGCGTGGGCTTTCCACAGTGATTACCACTTTTTCTGGCTTGGGGGCTGGATTAAGTGGTGGAACTTTGAGTACAAAACGCTCAATCACATTCACCTCTTCAACAGAATTCTGCTTCTTTTTTGCCTGTATCACACCTAAAGTGAGTAGTTCTTGTACACGCACTTTGAAATCCCAACAATTCTCAATATCATGTCCAAGACTTCCACAATGGTATGCACATCTTGATTCCATATCATATTTCTCCTCTTCTTTCATCATAGAAGCAGGTGCTATGATGTTATAATTAGCTTCATTCAAAGCAATAAACACTTTCTCCATGGGTGTTCGGAGACTCAAAACCTTTTTGATCAATTGTTTCTCCACTTCCAAGGCATTCACACGACTTCCTCCTTCATGATTTGGGATCGGGTTATTAACAATATCGGGTTTTGGATCTTCTTGGAGATCCAGTCTCCCACAAGCAATTAGTCTTCTCACTGCCGTCTTAAAACCTTCACAATCTTCAATCAAATGTCCCGCAACATCCATATGGTATTTGCAAGTCAGATTTGGATTGTACCAAGTCGGAAACGGAGGTTGTAATGGGTGCACAGGGTATGGTGAAATCAAATGAGCATCAAACAACCGTTGATAAAGGTCGGCATTGAAAATGGCTAACTTTGGAAAAGGTGGTAGGTTTGGGAAACGATTGCGATTTTGGTTTTGAGAATTGGGTGGAGGTGTTGCATTTAGGAAGTTCTGAGGATGTATGGTTGGATATGTTGGACGGGTGGGTCGGTATGGCCATATGTGGATGTTATTGACTTGAGGCTGGTTGTATGGGGTGGGATTTGTGGTTTGGTAATGTGGGTAAGGAGGGATGGATGACATTTGGGGTCCTGAATATGTGGATGCATATCTTGGGGTGAAAGGCTGCTGACTCTGCACATAATTTACCTTCGTCTCTTTCTTTCTGGGCGAGAATCCTCTCTTGGTGTCTTCATTGCTCATCGAGAGCTTGCCAGCTTTAGTCAAGCTCTCAATTCTTTCTCCAGCGGTTATTAACTCAGAAAAATCTCTGTATGTTGCTCCCGCCATTGCCCCGATGTAAGGAGACCCTAGAGTTGCCAGGAAGTATGAACACATCTCGGATGAGATGAGTGGTGGTTGCACTTGAGCGGCCAAAGCTCTCCATCTCTGAGCATATTGTTTAAAGGGTTCATCTTTCTTCTTTTGCATTGTACTCAGCTGTTCACTACTGGCGCTATTTCCAAGTTAAACTTATACTGGTTCATGAATTGGTCAGCCAGCTCTCCCCAACAGGAAATCTTTGCATGATCTAACTGGATGTACCATTCTAGAGCTGGTCCGGTCAAACTCTCGTGGAAAAAGCTAATGAGAAATTTTTCATCTTTGGACCAGATTGACATCTTGGTATAGTAACTCTTTAAATGGAAGAGTGGGTTGCCAGTTCCATCATATTTCGAAAAATCAGGAATTTTAAAATCTTTAGGGACGACCGTGCTAATGGGAGGGCAGAGTTGCTCAATCTCCATGTAGCCATAATTGTTTGGCCTTTGGATTGCCTTAATTTGTTCCTGGATTTTTTCCATCCATTCTTCTCTCGACTTGTCCTTCTCTGTTTCTGCACGATTATTCCCCGAGGAAGAGAGTTTCCTTGGGATGACATTCGGAGGCTGCTCCCAAATGTGGGTAGCGTGCCCATGCCCTTCAGCATGTGTATTCTCTACCGCGTGATATCCTTCTCCAATGGGAATAGTAATAGGCATCGTCGGTTGTGGTTGTTCGTGGGGATTATCATTCACCCCTTGCGTGACATTGAGTCGCATCCGATACCACGTATGGTTATCGTTGTAGCACTTGGTTGTACCCCTCCTGAGTTTTGGTGGGCTCTCAATAAGTCGAGTGACTCCATCATAGCCCGCATCATCTCCTCCATTCTTCCCTGGTTATTTGACAACTCGTTCAGTCTTCCTCTCACTGCATCAACTTCCATGCTTAAGTTTCTTCCGGGTTCAGAAGTAGTTATAGTCGAGGTGGTTACAGCTGGAATAGCTCTTCCCGATTCAGAAGTAATTGCAGATGGGATGGTCCTTCCTGGTTCTGTGTTTCCGCCGGCCATCTTGGTTCGAGCTCTAGTGTTATGAACACGAGTTAGATCGGTATCCTCTTTCCTTGGGCGCCCAATGGTTACGAATCTTGTGCTTTCACAAACACTGTAACAGTCGCAAAGTTAAAATCTTGTTTTATGTTTTTTTTTTTATATATATATATGAAACAAACGAAAGAGGTCAAAAAGTTATTTTTTCCTTTTATTTTTAAAAGCAAGGATGCCCTGCACTCATTCTTATGGATATATCACCCTATAAGTCGAGGTGCAGTTGATAGCAAATCTAAGGGAGGATTCACTCCTCTATAGGTACTATCTAATGAACACTAGCAATGTGGTTCCTTTTCATATGTTTGGGCATTCTCACACTTTTACACAAGGACGAACTATCTCAAGGTAAAAATGTGATTGATTACTTCCTAAGGGAACATCTGTTCCTCTATAGAGAGCATCTGGCGAGTTTGAGAAGTCACAATTAATTGTCGAAGTGAAAGTACAAACATTAAAGTTTCATTCATTCTTGGGTGAAGTTCTGAGTACAAATTGTTTCAAGATACATTTCATGAGTTTTAATCCTCTTTTCTTAACAAGGAAATTCAACAATCCTTTATTCATGACAGATGATTACGTCAAAGCTTTCATTTTCTTCCTCTTGAGGCCTTTAGTGATCCTTTCGCATGAATCCATGAATTCTGTCACCTCTTGAGGCAATCTAAATGGTGGCAACTTATTAATTTGCTTCTTGGCTTGCTCGAAACGGTAAATAAAGTTTGGAATGTAATGACTCAATTCACCGGTGAGCTTTCCACATTTTTCTTCCCATTCTAACGCCTTTTCTCTCCATGACTTCCCAAATTCTGTTGCATCAACAAACAAATCATGATATTGGTTTGCTAATGCCCATCCTTGAGTAGCTTTCTGCTCAGTCTGTGTCAACATGGTTGATAGGTGCTTCACCTGTCCCTCCAGTTTTTCTCTCATACATTTCTCTTTCTTGACCTCCATTCTCAAGCTCCAGATGTCTTTATGTCGTTGGCTGACTTCCAATTCTACTTTTTCCACCATGCAATTTTTCTTACTAACCTCTCTCTCTAGCTGATTCTTTTCCTTCACAAGCTTGTGGAGTCCTCCCTCTAGCTCTTGGATTTTGGCCAGATGCATGCTTGAGATTTTCTCTTTGCCCTTCCTGGACTTGGTGATTTCTGCTGCCTCAATACATTTGTCTTTTAGGGCCTCAATTTCTTTGGCCATTTTCTTGCATTGATCTTGAAGGATGTCAACCTTCAGGTCTGCTGCTTCCTTTTTCTCCTCCAGAAACCGCATTTGGGCCTTCATCATTTCCATCTGTTGGGCCGACTCTGGAGTTTGCGTGGGGGCTAGGTTGTTGGGAATATCCTTTGGGATACTATCTTTCTCGACTCTTGCCTTCCTCCAGTCTTTGTATTCTTTAGAAGAGGTTAAACGCTGTTGGCCGAGTTCCGTTTTCCCCAAGATTTTGACATCATCTCATGCCATTTTGATCTTCCTTTCTTGCTCCAGGGTACTCTTGTCTTTCTGGTATAGGAAACTGAATACTTTAAGTTGTTCTTCTTGTGGCTTTGTCTGAGTCCAGTGGAGTTGTCTAAGCACTAACGCAGGTGTATAGGAAATGCATCCCCTTGGACCCATCAACGGAACATTATGGAAGTCACCACAGCTGTAGATAACACTGTCTCCACGATACCAAGGACAGACACATTTGAAAGTGTTTGATTGGATCTGTGAGAATTCCTTTTTCCATGCCTGAGCTTCTTGACACTTTATCTGTATGCGATGGAAGTCCCCTAACGGATTAGGAAGAAGGCCCATGCGACTATTAGCATATACATGAGTCATGAACCACACGTATAGCATTGGCAAACAACAGCGCAGCCTTCCCCCCTCTTTTGAATACAAACCCCCAAAGAAAGGAATGTATCTGCTAGCATGGCCGGGATAGGATTCATGCCACACGTTTCGAACTTGAAAAACACATCCATGGCAGCTTGGTCGACAACATCGGGCGTGAATGGAAATAAGACCAACCCATAGATAGTCAGTGCTAGTGTTTGTTTGAAGAAATCCCAATCTCCTTGTTGAGCCAAAGTTTGCATATGTGTCTCCAGCAAACTTCATCTGATTCCTTGAGTAGACCCCCTTACTTCCATTATCATCTGGTTTGAATCAACTCCGATTATCTTGGCAACGTTCTCCTTATTAACATAATGCCCTTGGTATAGATATACACCTGATTTTTCTTGGATCGGTAGTCTCATTATAACCACATATTCTTCTATGGTTGGCATAGCATCAAGATCGGGCAACTCAAAGCAACAAAGAGAAGGGTTCCAGAATTGCGAGAGAGCACTCAATGCTGGCGCTTCCACCGGAATGGACAACAAATCCAATATGCACCCGTAGGTATTCTTGAAAGAGGATCGGACTTCACGTGGCATCAACTGAACTATTTCTTTTACTTTCTCTAGCTCATTGCTCGTCACTGTAACCTTGATATTTCTTTTCCAGTCATGTACATTGCTAGTGTTCATCGGTATTGCATCCATTTGCTTTGAACTGATGATGAATCAAAACCCACACACACTATGTACAAGAATGAAATAATTGAGTAGAATTAAAAAGATGGGAGAGATAAAAAAAAATTTTGATGCTTCCTTGAGAATTTGATGATGCACAAACCTATGTAAGTGAACACAACTGAAGAAAAGAAACATTTCGTGTAAAAAACAAGTTATGTTATGAGAAACGAATGGAATGAATGCATGTGATAATGAACAAAATGCCTAAACATCTGAGAATGAATATCAACATTAAGTTATGAGATAAGGAACTAGCTAACCTAAATGCAATGTAACAATGTTTGGTGTAGAAACAACTAAAATAAAGCATAAAGGAGTGCGGTGTAAAAGGATGAAAGAAGCATGCTCCCATTGTCCTAGCCTGGTAAAACCTAATGGGTGAGATGTTCTAAGGCCAGAAACCCTAATGTGGTAGCTACTAGGTTTGACTATACGTGTACACATTCTTGGTGGGTCTAGAATTCTAATGACCACGGTCCCCAGATTAACCCTTATCCACAGGACAAGGATCCGACCTTTGAACCAACCATAAGTAGGGATAAGCCCTCTCAATATGATTGACTCACAAGGCCAGTAACAATCTAAGTGGTGCCCCAACAACTCCCAAGTGAGCATGAAGCCCCTCATGGCAATGTCAAGAAACCCCTTAATCCTAAGCTCGCACGGGCTCGGGTATAGAGTCCAAGAACACAGTGTGTGAATTAAGTGATCGTGAAGTGTGTGCTGGGAGCATACAAACCTTCCGATCCTATTACTACATACACTCTTCTAAAACAAGATACAAACAACACATATATACAAAATAGTCATCTATCCTAAGATTTTAATAAATAAAGAAAATTTTACAAAATTCAAACCACAGGTATATACAGAATAACAATAGTCGTCTATCCTAGAGTTTTAACAAATAAACAAATATTATATATAAACATCAAGAAAATTAAACTATGCAAAAGAGAATTAAAGAACACTGCACAGAATAAAGTGAGGAAAGAAAAACAAAAATAAATGGGGTTTATATTTAATTTGCACAACCAACTATAATAGGCCTGACTCTCTTACGGGTTTCCCCAGTGGAGTCGCCATCTGTCGCAACCGGGATCGCGACGGGGACGGCGAAAAATAATTTTTGAAAATTGGGAGTCGCCACCAAGTTTATTTAATTTGGAAAATCTTGGAAAAACCAATTCTATTTTTTTCAATGAAAATAGTGTTTGAAAACCAGATATGAGTTCGGGAGTCGGTTATGCATAGGGAAGGGTAGGAACTTAATCCCACGCACCCCTAATACACAGCCCTTAGACGATACCTTAGTAAATTATGCAGATTAAATAATAACCCCTTTAAAATTCAAATAAGGAAGATAAAAATTATAATTTTAGCACATAAATTAAGAAAAATTAATTTACCAAGAATATTTACAATTTAAACACATTAATTAAGAAGATTTAATTATGACAAATATATTTACAATTTTAACACATAAATTAAAAATAATTTACATAAAATATTTACAATTTAACAAATAAATTAAGAAAATTAATTTTTGCCAAGTATATTTAAAATCTAAATAAATACATCAAGAAAAATTGGTTTTAGAAAATACATTTACAATCTTAACAACTAATAAATAATTTACACAAAATATTTACAATTTAAACATATAAATTCAAGAGATTAAATTTACCCAAATCTATTTATGATTTGAACATATAAATTCAAGAATTTTAATTTACAAAAAATGTATTTAATTTAAACACATAAATTAATTTACACAAATATATTTACAGCTTAAACATATAAATTCCAGAAATTTAATTTACATAAATATATTCATGATTCAAACACATAAACTAAGAATTAATTTTGACAAACATATTTACAATTTTAACGAATACATTAAGATAAATTAGTTTTTTTTTTGAAAAAAAATATATTTACAATTTTAACATATAAACTAGAAAATAAATTAAGAAGAAAATTACTTTAGCAAAATACTCATAATTTAAACACATAGATTAAGAAGAATTAATTTAGACAAATATATTTTACAATTGAAATGTATAAATTAAGGAATTTAATTTATATAATTACATTTACAATTTAAACAAATTTAAGAAGATTTAATTTTGGCTTGATAGGGATAGCCTGCTCCTACGTATCCTCCGGTACAATGAGGAACTCAAAGTCACGTAGTTCTGTAGAAAATATTTGTGTGTTAGTCAATTTTATTTATTAAAAACCATTTTTAATAAAGAACTTGTCCTTTGAAAATAAAATCCGTTCTCTGCACAAGATCCAAGTTAGCACTAGGCTACTCAATAAATCTTTATGATTCAACAATAGTGAAGATAACATTTGTTATTCAATCACCATAATTGATCATCACACAGAAATTATGTTTTGATATATATATATATATTAAAAAAAGTATTATGCTAATTCCATCGTCAATCAACGATGTTAACTCATGAACAAATGACTACCATATATTTAATTTGAGCAAAACAGAAACAAATAACATAAATGTAACTAAAACAAATAAGAGTCATGACCATCAATTTTTTATTATTTCTCTTTTTTTTCTTTTTTTTTAAGAACCCATAAATTCTAAAACCATTTCTGAAGACCATGATATTTCACGAATGTAATAATCCAATTTAAAGCCAACATGCCAAAACAATTTAACAAGCATAAAATAAACCCACATTACAACCCAAATTAAACATAGTCCAGTAACAAAGAGAATCTCAAATAAATCATAAACGAACCAACAAATCTCAAAAGCAAACATACATTAGACAAAGACAAAATAAAAGTATATAATAAAGTGAGATACAAAATGGGTTTTGGTTTCATTGTAAACACATCACGTACATTCTCTCCAATTCCGTGATTCCTACTTCCACTAACCCAAGCTTCCCTTTTTTTATTCAAAAGAATGGTTAAGTGAGCAACATGTGGAATGCACTCACGACAATTAAAAGAAAGAGACAACAATAGACAAAACTAAAACAAAATACACTCAACAAAGAAATATAAATAAATGAAAGACAAATAAAAAGATAAAAAAAAGGAAGACGGGAACATTCACGTAGCTTTTGAAAATGGGGTTTATCTTTTGTCATGGCCTTTACTTTTTGAAAACAGAGGCAAGAAGAATTGGTTTTGGTCAAAACAAAAGTGAGAGAGAAATGAGAGGCGAAAGGGTTAGAGACTTGGTTTAGTGGTCTCGTTGAGAAGGAGCGCACACACACACATACAAAGAGTAAAAATAAAATAATAAAAAAATAAAAATAAAAAGCATAAATCAGAACAAGAGGGATTGGGGTCCTGGAACATGGATATTAGTTTAAGCATTTTTCATTTCATTTCATTTGAGGAACACAGGTTTTGAGAGAGCAACAGAGAATAAAAGTATCACGAGAACAAACATAAAATAACAAGATGCAAGACACCGAAACAATTAAAAAAAAAATTGAGACATTTGAGGACTTCCTTTTCGATTTCAAACAAACAACACAAGTGAAGAAATATAATTATTTCTTGAGCTCAATGGCATGGCCTTACTAACGACAACAAATGCTCGTGCACTATATAAAGACAAGTTTCACACATAGAATGATAAATAAATAAAAGTAAAACAGTAGCATGGAAAGTAATGAAGCATCTGGAATGCTTAGCACTTTGAGTTTCAAGCTTATATTGACTAAAGCACATTCACATGCACATACGCACAGAGAGAGTGAGAGATATATCTAGAGAGAGAGAGAGAGAGAACCAGATGGAGAAAGAGGGAGTGGCGGAGGAGTTTTTGACGGGTTGACGGAGCAAGGACGCGAGGGTGGCTCATTGGCGGTAGAAGCGAGATCAAAGACTGCTCATGGGTTAGCATGGTAGGAGGTTCTAAGCAGTGAGTGGTTGGCTTTTGATTTTTGTTTTGGTTGGTTTGGTGAGAGGGTTAGAGGAATTTTGGAGGGGGTGAATGGTTGAGGTTACATGATGATGGCTGTGTTAATATTCATGGAGAAGGAGAGGAGATGGAGAGTGGAGGTTGAAGTGAAGGGGAGGCGTGTTTGCTGTAATTTTATTTTCTTCGATTCTCGGTAATTTCAGCTTATGATCTTGGGTTCTCTGGTTTTTCGTGATGGTTAGGATAATGGTGGTGATGTTAAAGATGTTTATAGGGAAGGATGGTTTCCTGCTTTGGTCAATAATGATGATGATGATGAGATGGTGATAATGGATGGTGTTGATGTTAAAGCTTCCCCCTCCCCAAAAAATTTTTTGGTCACAGTCCTCGTTCCCCTCCCTGGCTTATGACTATGGCTTCATTATGTAATGGTGCACAAGGTGGCTTCCTCCTCCCTCCGTGTCTGATGCCCCCTCTCTCCTTGTATTCAATTTGTTTTCCCTTTTTTATTAGAATTGTCCCATGCTATGTAAGGGAACCATATGAACTTGTCTCCCACGGATGTTTGTGTTGCCCATCACTTGCGCAGAGTCCCATCATCCTCTTATCTTGATTCTAGCAGTGAGTGGAGAAGTGACAGCAAATGGAGAGGGGATGGGGGCCATGATGTGGTGCTTACCACTTTCAAGGTTAAAATAGGCTGGTGGAGAGGAAAGGAAATGGGCAATGGGCTGAAATACTACTAGTTTTTTTCTTGGTCGAAAAAATGGGTGTTCACAGTACTACCACCACCTTGTTTGCCCTGTTCCTTCTCTCGGCCTTTATCTCACTTCTGCCTTCAACCACACTCGCAGAATTTGTGCTCGACACGGATGGCGAGCTACTTCAAAACGGCGGTACATATTACATCCTGCCGGTAATCAGAGGAAATGGTGGGGGGATCGGACGAGCCGCCACTGGAAACAAAACTTGCCCACTTACTGTTGTGCAAGAACACTCTGAGCTCTCCAAGGGGCTACCAGTAATAATTCACTCCCCAAACTATGTTGTTTTCATTCACGAAGCTCTTCCTTTGCAACTCGAATTCACTGCCGTACCTACGTGTGCCCCTACACCATCAACGTGGACCATCGTGAAGGGTCTACCAGAAGGACCATCCGTGAAACTTACTGGCTATGAGAACACAGTAGATGGTTGGTTTAAGATTCAGAAATCTGTCCTAGACTATAAGCTTGTCTTCTGTCCTAATATTCCAACTGGTAGATGCTCAGATATTGGGGTTCACCATGACGATGAGGGAAATAGGCTTTTGGTTGCAACTGATGGTAAACCACTCATGGTCCGGTTTCAGAAAATTACTTCATCTTCTGCATGAAGAAGCACAAAAACTATGAAAAAACTTGTACGTTCTTATTATGGTGAGTAAGATGTGCAAGATGAGAATAAAGGCTTTCCTTGTGTAATAAGTAAATCGCCATATATTACTAAATAAAAGTTTATGCATGCTTTAAGGCGTGCTAATTTATCGTCTTTCACATTTTCATAGATTGCGTAGCCAGTTTATTTTAACTTATACCTTTTGTTTTTTAATGGCATATTGGTTTGATTTATATAAGTTAAAATATACCTGATGTTATTTTAACTTATACCTGATGTTATTTGAATTCACATGGAATAGCATGTCCAATCACTT
Source organism: Dalbergia cultrata (assembly GCA_031216105.1). NCBI lineage: Eukaryota > Viridiplantae > Streptophyta > Magnoliopsida > Fabales > Fabaceae > Dalbergia > Dalbergia cultrata. The sequence goes on along the minus strand of CM062353.1, from coordinate 16,980,719 downwards.
TTTTATTCACTGTTGATGGAGTGTAAATCTTATTTAAGTAAGGTTCACATTCTATCTTCAATGGTAGATAAGAAGTGAATCAGCGTAATATCGTATATCAACTAAGTACAAATAACATTTTTTATTTATTTATGTATTTTACTTTGGACGCAATTATATATGGCAAGGTGGGAGAGAGGGTGATGTCAATGTGGGAAAGATTGAGGATCATCAACTCCACAATGTCCCAACCCAATATCCAAGATCTGGAGAATGAATTCTCGCATATAAGACTTTAACATAACAATGTCATGTGTGATCTTTCACTATAGATTTAAAAAGTGAGACTGACACATGATATATGATACAAGAAAATTAATGATGAAAAATTACACATGATAAGATCATGTGCAAATCTCATACGAGGAGATCCATTCTCTCAAGGACTCCACTACATTTTTTTTACTCTAGCTTCTTTATTAAACTTCTTTCTTTTCTCTTGAGTGTCTGTGTACTTATTGTCTACTTCATTCGGGATTGTTTTCAACCTGTGAAAGGCACTAAAACTCTTATAAAAGCTAAGGCACCACAAATGTACCGTCTCTCTGGGCATAGGGGGAGCGGTAAAAATTAAAAAAAAAGTAAGGTGAAGAAGAGATAAAAATGGACAGTATTTTCAAGGTTAGCTTGACTGTCGCGGACAAAAATATAAGCAATGTATATAACTCTAAATATTTTATGAATTTAATTGACACGCGTGGTGAGTTAAAAAAATTTTATATAGATGTTCAACCACATACTGACATATAAGCAAAAATATTAAACTTAACTGTCCATTACTTTAAAATAAATTCTCACATACAAAAATATGACCAGACGGTATTGTATGAAAATTAATCTTGTATTTTATTAACTTTGCTAAACTTCTTGTGTATATTTATTTTATTCTTGTAGAAGCTACTGGTTATTATGTTTTCAATTCTATATTAATAAAAAAAACACTTTCTGATTTATGATTTAGATAGTTACAGTATTAAGAAAAAGTATAAAAAATTGATATTTAAATTCAAATTTTTTTAAATAAATTAACTGTATATGAATATAAAATTTGATAATATAAAATATAAAAACAAATTATTTTCTAATCACAATAAAAATTATAAATTTTAATAATATAATTGATAATAATTATTCAATGTTATATTACTATATTAATAAAGAAAAAACAAAGGAAATGTATTTTAGAAAGAACACAATAAATAATATTAAAAGGGGATTGATAATAGACTTGCTACTCCCTTTTATCATAAGCATATATATCTGTTTATAGGACATTAATAGGAAGGATTATGATTGGGATCGGATCATAAGCTTGACGAAAGCTTATTATAATAGTAATAAAGAAGATATAATAAGTGCCTTTTTTGGGAGGACCTATGGATTGGTAATAAGTGCCTCAAGGATGAATTTCCTAGACTGTATGTTGTTTCAGCTTAACAAAAATGCATTATCTCTTACTGCGGTTTTTGGAGTGGGTGTGAGTAGGTGTGGAAACTTCAATGGAGGAGACAGTTTTTTGAGAAGGAAAAACACTTTGTAGACTGTTTAAACTCTTTGCTTTTGCAGGTTTTTCTAGATATAGGTACAACAGATAAGTGAATTTGGAGACACCATCAAAGTGGTATGTTTTCAGTTCAATCCTTTGTTCAGCAACTTGATGCAGGGGTGGGCCTCTGTGTCGAAGCTCATAACATTTTCAACAGATTATGGAGGGGTTTGGTTCCTCCTAGAGTGGAATTACTTGATTGGTTTGTTCTAATTGAGAGATTGAAAACTAAAGACTTTCTCTACCGGATTGGGATTTTACGAGATGACTCTGTAAAGTGTGTTTTGTGATCATGTACTTGATTTTGCTCCACTCTTTCTTGCTAAAGGGTGTTGAGTGGTAATAACTTATCAAAAAAAAAAAAGAAGATATAATAGCTCACGCATGGATATTGGGTCGACCTTCCCAAACCTGGGGTAGTCGAGGAAGGGGGTGTCGAGCCATATAGAGGCTTTCGAGGCATAACTGGGAGCTAAAAGACTGGGTTTGGTCATGGACTTATACCAACCATCTCGACCGATTCACAAAACCCTCTAGCCACAAGCTTTAATGCTGGTACAACTATTATGCAACAATTTCTAAGGTTAATATGAAATAGTTTTATTGAGAGCAAAGGACAAAAAGTGTAACGCCCGGGGACGAGGACGAGGAGTGATCGCCGGTGCAAAGAGGGCACGGACAAGGTGCGACTCCTCGCAAGGTCCTCTAAGCGGAGGGGTATATGAATGAACCGATTACACACCCGAATGAGAGGGATCCTAAGATTGTATAGGTATGAGACTATACAGTTGAGGAGGGCTTATACGAATTGATTTGCACTACCTATACCAACAAGATGCATCTTCTTTTCGGTAGCCTAAACTGAAAGAACTCCACAGTTAAGCGTGCTTGACTTGGGGTAATTTTGAGATGGGTGACCTCCTGGGAAGTTTTCCTAGGAAGCATGTGAGTGAGGACAAAGCATGCTGAAAAGACTCGTGTTGGTTTGTGGGGACAGTCGTCAATCCATAAAGCAGCAGGAGATGTTACAAATGGTATCAGAGCCTGCACCTCTCCCAGTACGGTGTGGTTTGGGGACGAACCAGGCGGAAGCTGGTGGGCATGTAACGCCCGGGGACGAGGACGAGGAGTGATCGCCGGTGCAAAGAGGGCATGGACAAGGAGCGGCTCCTCGCAAGGTCCTCTAAGCGGAGGGGTACATGAATGAACCGATTACACACCTGAATGAGAGGGATCCTAAGATTGTATAGGTATGGGACTATACAGTTGATGAGGGCTTATATGAATTGATTCGTACTACCTATATCAACAAGATGCATCTTCTTTTTGGTAGACTAAACTGAAAGAACTCCATAGTTAAGCATGCTTAACCTGGGGTAATATTGGGATAGGTGACCTCCTGGGAAGTTTTCCTAGGAAGCGTGTGAGTGAGGACAAAGCATGCTGAAAAGACCTGTGTTGGTTTGTAGGGACAGTCGTCAATCCATAAAGCAGTAGGGAATGTTACAAACATGTAACCCCCGGGGACGAGGACGAAGAGTGATCGCCAGTGCAAAGAGGGCACAGACAAGGAGCGGCTCCTCGCAAGGTCCTCTAAGCGGAGGGGTACATGAATGAACCGATTACACACCCGAATGAGAGGGATCATGAGATTGTATAGGTATGGGACTATACAGTTAAGGAGGGCTTATATGAATTGATTTGTACTATCTATATCAACAAGATGCATCTTCTTTTTGGTAGCCCAAACTGAAAGAACTCCACAGTTAAGCGTGCTTGACCTGGGGTAATTTTGGGATGGGTGACCTCTTGGGAAGTTTTTCTAGGAAATGTGTGAGTGAGGACAAAGCATGCTGAAAGGACCTGTGTTGGTTTGTGGGGACAGTTATCAATCCATAAAGCAGTAGGGGATGTTACAAAAAGTTTAATAACATAGAATTGTTTTAAATTATTAATTATTAATATATGAAAATTAGTTTAAAAAGTACTATTATATCTGAAAAAACACATGAAGTAAAGATTAGATTTAAATTATAAATTATTTAATTTAATATATTTGTTAATTCAATCCAATATACATTCTTTTTTAAAAAGATGAAGTTAAGTATTTTTAATTATGAGTGATGAAAATAAGTGGCATTCTTTTTACTATTGAGAGGTTTTTTTTTTTTTTTCACCTCCCGAAGTTTCCAGTCGTCTATGTCAGCGGCAGTGATATGTACCACAGCCATTATATTTAGTCGTGACAACTTGACGCTGCCACGCTACGTGATGCCAATTTTCAACGGTTATCATTAATAACGAATACGAATAATTTGTCCTTTTGTTACTAATGAATGACCACACATGGCAAATAGTACTATCCCTTCAATAACTACAAATATGGCAAATATCTAATCATGATTGTACGCTCGGCTGTAACACACCGACGGAGCCGACGATCGAAATCAAATTAGTAGAATTAATTAGTTTTCTTTGGTTTGGATAATTGCTTCCTTGTAAGTTAAAATTAGTACAAACTAACTATAATTGATTTTCGGTTTTAAATTTATGACTAACTATCAAAAGCTACTTTCTTCTTTACCAATGAAAAACATACTAACAAGTTGCTAAAGGGACGCGTATTTAAAAATTAAGAATAAAATTCTTTTAAGATTTGAATGAGTTTAGTCAATTAAAAGTTTTACTTTTTAATAAAAAATTGGATAATTCTATGAAACCCAAGTCAAATATTTAGGTTTTAAAACCCTTGGCTACATGGACCAATAAAAACACTTATTAACAAAGCAAAAAAAGGCTCTTCAGACCATATTTAAGAATAAAATTCTTTTAAGATAATTCATTGAAGTATCATATTGAAAATATGGAGTATTGAGCATATACAGGCAGATCTTTATTTCCCTGTTTCGATACTCTAGTGTATTGTTAATTGATGTATTTTGTTTATATGCTTTCGTTATGTTGATTGATGGATGAGCTTATCGAAAAACAACGATAATTTAATAAATTAAAATTTTAATTTTAAGAAAAAATATTCTTAATTCCTTAATTAACATCTTAAAGGCCCTTATTGACATAACTGAATAGCCACTTTATATACTATTATTTTGTGAAATTGTGGTTAAAGTGTATAGTTGCAGATATATGTGCTAATGTTTTGTAATCTCTCCCATTGTATATAATAATTAATAAATATTTTTGTGTTACTTTCTAGTATAAAATAAGGACTTAATTTTTATGCGCAGATAGTGTAAAAGTTTTTTTAATATGTTCATTCAATCATATATTGTCACATAAGTTATAATAGTTACCTTTCACACCCACTGTCTGAAAAACCATCTAAATCAAATAGTTAGTTTGTTATATGCAATTTTTTCGGATGTGGATGGTGTTTTTGGTTGAAGGTTTTGCAAATATGGATTGGTGTTTCTCACTATTATGGGGTATGATGTAACCATGAAAATTCTGATTTGTTTGGTTCTGGTGACATGCTTCGTAGATGATAAGCGGGCGGTTCTGAGGCCAAGAGGAAATCGTGAAACTTTGCTGGGAGAGCATGTCCAAGGAAATTTTAGCTTTTGAATCACTTTCTTTTATGGATCCTGTTTATCTTTTTGTGAAATTTTCTTAGTTTGTGAACTATGGTACATGCTTATACTCTAGTTCTACTCAATCATCCGCCGGTGCTCCCTCCTGTTGCGAGGTTTGAGCCCTTTTTGTACTGTTTATGTATAAAAAAAAGTTAAGAAATGCTCTAAGAAATAAGAAAATAGTAAATAGGAAGCAAAAAAGTATTAGATAAAGTAATAACTTTTTTTTTTAATTTGAACCATTTATTTGGCTATGTGTGATATTCATTTGAGATAGTTGTCAACTATCAGTACTGTTATAAATTTTCAATATGTCTATTGTCACTCCTACTTTACTATCATTTATAGTATTCTTTCTAAAATACCCATCCTTTCATTTTTTAAATATATCAACGCAGTAATATAACATTGGATAATTACTATCAATTATATTATCCAAAATTATAATTTTTTTTATTGTAATTAGAAAATAATTTTTTTATATTCGATATTATCAAATTTTATATTCATATACAATTAATTTATTTAAAACATAATTTGAATTTAAATATCAAAGTTTTATAGTGTTCCTTAATATTGTAACTATAAAGTATTTTTTTTCTAAAAAAGTAAATAACAAAAAACAAAAAGCATTCATCTAAAAAAATAAAAAAATTAGTATAATATAAATTATCTATCATATATCCAATATTTCATTTTAAATTAACATTTTTAGTACTAAAAAGGCTTATATCAAGCATATTTTGACTTTATTGTTTTTATCTTAGGATCTATTCTTTTTTTTTTTTCAAATAACCCTTCTCTTAATCTATATATCATAACAAACACTAAATTTATTTATTTTATATTAAAAAGCAACATGTTTTTATTTCAGTTGCAATTACGAATTTTATCAATTTTTTTTATAAAAAAATTTAGCATGTTTTATGAAAAAAAAAAGTAGGATAAATTGTTTTACTAAATTAAAAAACAGATTACGGAGTCAAAAATAATGAAACACTAAATGAATTTTTTCAGTATCAATAAAATTGAATTCAAATAAACATTGGATATATGATGATAAGTTACATCATACTAATCTGTCTCTATTGTTCATTCATTTAGTATTTTCTTGAATATCCATTGTTTTAATGTTTATATAATTACTATATTAAGAAAAATTTTAAAATTGATCTAATTCTTAAATTCACATAAATTTTGTTAAATAAATGAATTGAATATGAAACTAAAATTTGATAATATCAAGCATAAAATGAATTATTTTCAGTTGAAAAATTATAAATTTGGATAGAAATATATTTGATAATAATTATTTAATGTTATATTACTATGTTGATAAAAAAAAAAAAGAAGAAAGGAAGGATATTTTAGGAAAAGCACAATAAATGATAGTAAAGCAAGAGTGACAATAGACATATTGGAGTGACAATAGTCACTTCCTAATTTCGCCTTCATCAAGTTGAAAGGCATTCCCTTGTTGAAAGCACAACATGCCACCTTTTCATGTAGTTAGCTGTTTCTTTGAGATATAATTGAGATATTATACATGATTATAGAATATCAAACAATAAATCATAAAATTAACTGTAATATATTAATTATTGATATAAAATATTTTACACTATTAATAAATTATTTTATTTTTTTAATATTTTTTAAAATTTATAAAAATTAACCCTTTTAATAGCAAAATTTATATGATTGAATATTAAATGTATTAAAAAATTTATAATAACATTATAATAGAATTAAATTGAGAAATATATGAACTAATTGATTTATATTGACTACGACTATAATGGTCTCCATGCATCGGGTTTTTTACACAATTAAAATAAGAAAAATGGCAAATTATAGCAATCACCTGGTTTGGATTCGTTTACATATATGTCCTGTTTTGTATATAATAGAAGTCGACTATAATCGACTTTCATTCATCAAAGTTCTCCAGCTGTGAAGCACGTACAACAGAAGTCGATTATAGTTGTCTTTATTGCAGTATAGAAGTCGACTATAGTCAACTTCTGTATTAAACTGAAGTCTACTATAGTTGACTTCACACACATGCTGACACACACTGACACCATTACAAAATTCTACTATAGTCGACTTTAAAAACCGACTATGCTCGACTTTAGTATGCTCCTCCTCTATATAATAGAGATCTCCGGATCACTACCACCATGCGAGAAACATTTGCAGATTTAGTGTGATTCATAGTGGAAATGGGAGAGAACTATGTTCATGTTTTGATACACTACAATGGTGATATTGTAAACACAGTTGAAGGAAAGACATTTTGTAGTGACAACCAAGCTTGGTTGGTTCTCCATCCACCAATTAGCTTAATAGAGTTGCAGAGTCGAATATTAGAGGAGTATAAGGGGAACAATGTGCAAGTTGGAAAAATATTCTACAGGATGCCGATTGATATTGGTCCACATGAAATCCGATATAGAAGATGGCGTATTCAGAAAGACGAGCACGTTGATCATATGTTCAGTAATTTCAACTCTTTTGCTGAACCTCGCACAATAGAATTATTTGTGGAACTCCAAGGAAGTTCTTTTAGCTCTGGAGGTTCAGCTCTGGATCCATCAGTTCCTACATCTAATGCAGCTCCATCATTTGAGGTGTCCCGCCATGGCGTGCACAACTCACACGATGAAGTAGCATCTCCAAGTTTCGCACACTTTGCCAGACAAATTGAAGAGCCATTATTGCTAAATCCACAACCAATAGCACAAGCTATCCCGATTGGGGAGTTTGATTTCATTATGTAGCACTAGGATGATGAAATTGATGAAGAGGAGGACCCTGATCATGCAGCAAACTATGATGAACAGGATCAATAGTTGTTTGAAGTGTAGGACGTGGGTGAACATGTAATGGCGCAGTCTCAATCCCAATCTTGATCTCGAGATCATCCTAGTCACTACTCAGCAGTGGATTTAGATGCAATGCAGTTAGGTGGGAGCGGGTCTGGTGCAGGTTCAGGCATAGGGGGGAGAGTGATTTGGCACTTGGGCAAGTGTTTCGCAACAAAGATGAAGTTTTGTTTGCTGTTAAACATTACAGCATTCGAAGAGGTGTTCAATATAAAGTCTATGAGTCTGATCACATAAAATTTCATTGCAAGTGTGTGAATTTTGGCATTGACTGCAATTGGAGTATACGGGTCACTCTTCGGCGGAAATTGCAGTTGTGGGAAATGCGAAAACTCACGGGGCCACACACATGTGTATTTCCAGAGTCTTCAAACCAGCATGCTCAGATGGATTACCACATAATCTATGCTCACATATACCCCATGGTGCAAGCGGATCCGACGATCGCCATCAAATCTCTACAAGCATCAGTGGAGTCCAAGTTGAGGTTCAAGACAACATATAGAAAGGTGTGGCTGGCCAAGCAGAAAGCTATCGCTATGATTTATGGTGACTGGGAAGAATCGTATAATGAGCTTCCTAGATGGTTGGGTGGCTTGATGTGTTATATGCCAAGTACTGTTGTGCACATGCAAACTGGACCATATTATATTGGTGATGTTGTAGATCAGAATTGCATTATGTTCCATCGTTTATTTTGGACATATCGACCATGCATAGAGGCCTTTAAATACTGCAAAAGGCTAATTTCAGTTGATGGAACGCACCTGTATGGCAAGTATGTTGGAACACTGTTGATGGCAATTACCCAAGATGGGAACTCAAATATCTTGCCCAAGATGGCAATTGCCACTGCAGATTTACGGAGAATCCTTTTATGTCTTTTTCTTCCGGAACCATTCCCAGTAAATCTCTACATAGCACCCATATATCTCGATCATAAAATTTCTCCCACGCTCCTATGCACCCACTTACAGGAAGCCCATCAACATGCAAACCTAGCTGAAACACAACATCCTCCAACATGACAGTACATTCTCCGTATGGAAAATGGAAAGTGTGTGTCTCTGGCCTTCAGCACTCCACGAGTGCACTGATGAGCGCCCTATCAATATCATATACTGGAACCATTTGCGCAACATACCAAAACCCAGCCTACCTGAGAAAAGGTTCCATCCTTGGATCTGGTTCAACCATCATATTATAGCGTCTAGCTCGTAAAATCCGAGTATCCTACATTATAAAATGTAAATACATATAAGTCATTGTTAAATCCTACAAACTAAACATAAAATAAATATAAATCACATTCAAATATATTACTTAACTAAACACAATTATACTAAAATCATACTAATTTTTACAATTACATCTAAAAGTATAAATTACAATAAAACCATACTAATTTTTAAAAGTATAAAAATACCATTCAACAATAATGTCCATTACTAATAATTCAACTAACTTATCATTTTCCAATTTAGTTTTAATTTACTATTCATTTCTATATATTTATACAAAATTAAATATAAATTTCACCGCCACTAAAAGTCCTACAAATTATCAAAGCAAATCATACGACAAACATGAAAGTAACATAAGTTTAACAATAAGTAAATTACTACATTATGAAAGTAAATTAAAAATCCTCCACAACAGATAAACACAAAACTAAATTTAAAATTACTGCATTTTCAACCTATTAAACCAAATTTACTATCGTTATTTATTTGTTACATCAAATATTAATATATATATATATAAAAAAAGCCTAATAAGACAATGGGCCCAAACTATAATTTTTATAAAAAAAAATGAGGTGAAAGTTATAACGATAACATAACAAAATAAAATTGGGGCAAACTATATACATTTGCAGAACTAAAAAATTTCTAAAATTCTCTATGGGGGCACATCCCCCACTACTTCCTAAGCTAATCCGTCCAACTACCTTTACTAAAAAAATTTCTAACTTATAACTATTAAACTAAACTTTTTATGTTACCAATTCCACAAAATAATCATTAAACTAAATAAATTAAATTAAACAAATTCTAGCATACTCATCACTTTTCACAAATCAACTAACATATACAATATATGAAATCCAAAACTACAATAAAATTAAATATATATGCACATTAACAAAAAAAAATCTAAAAATGACAATAATAAAAATTAAGTGACAAAATAAAATATAATACAAAGACTAAGTGACAAAATAAAATACAATGACATCATAAACTAAATAAATACCTGTACTGCTAATCTGCTTGCAATATGATTAACATAATTAAGACGATGAAGCTCCATACCACCTACTCTTCTTGCCTCCCTCTCGGCCTCCCTCTTGGCTCCGTCTCTCGCAAGAAATGAAGTCGGCCATGGCATTATATGGTGGATGGCTCAAAGAAGTTGAGTGCAGTAGACTTCGGAAGTCGAGCATAATTGACTATTGACCGCGTCTGACATATCCCAGAAGTCGTGTATAGTCAACTTCCATGCAGCAGGAAAGTCGATTTTGGTCGACTACAATTGGCCCACAGAAGTCTAGGTTGGTCGACTTCTCTCATGGTCTGCCATGCAACTATTGCAGCAGAGAAGTCCATCAAAGATTGCACTAAATTCGTGTATAGTCGACTTATATATTGTGTGAGTTTCTACTATAGTCGACTTCTATTAAAATAAAAGAGGACATATGTATAAACGAATTCAACTTAGGTGATCCTAGTAATATGTCAAGCCTTTTAGTTTAATTGTGTAAAAAGGCCCCATGCATCACCTTGATTTTTTTTATATTATAAATATATCAGAATTAAACTCATAAATAATTAGTGTAAGTACTAGAATATAATTAGTATTTATATACCAGTTATTTCTATTTAAATAAATTGTTTCATACACAATTTTTAATTTCAATATTAATAAATTATTTTATAATTAATATTCATTATTACATTATTTATTTATGTAATTTATAGAATTTATTTGAAAATATGTATGTGTAATTATATAATAAGAATGTTTACATTATTCTACATTTTTTTATTTTCTTTTCATCCAAATAATAAAAATTAATTTTTTTATGTTATATTTTTTCTATTATTATATTTTTCTTTAATCTTTTTCCTCGTGCGGACAAATCTACTAGTACCTTATCTATACAATCCTAAAAATCGAAACATGGAAATACTATAAAATTCGCTGAGCCCACGCCAGTAACTGATTACAGCGGCAGGACCTAATCTACCATGGTAATGTCCGGTACTAGAAATCCTATTGACTTATTGTGGATAAAATTTCGAAAGGACCAAAAAGTACTTTTATTAAAAAAAATTCAAATAAATTATTTCTATGATTTAATTGCATATTTATTTGAGCTTCTAAAAATGTAGAAATAGAAAATAATCTGTTTTTTTTTTTTTTGTAACAACCTAACAAATAGCTTCTTATCCTTAAGATATAATCAGCCAATTACTAAGTAATTACGTTTTGATCTCTCGTTCGATTTTCTTTTGAAGAGCAGAAAATAGTATCGATTTTTTAAAAAAACTTAAAACAGCAAGAGTCTCGTGCACTAACCCAATTACATGAAACATAATACAACCTGTGAAAGTAATTCCTCATTCAACCATACACGCATATAATAACAATCTTTGGACATAACAATCAATTATCTCACAAGTCATCACAACACAATATATTAAATACTATAGTATCATAAAGAGCATGGGTCCATGGAGGATAACCACACCTAGTATAACTGACACAAGTCATATCATAATAAAATCATAACCAAGTGCTAATGTTAAGGCTTGGTCTCAAATCCAGTTGTCCATAAATACTAGAGAAATCTCAACAAAAGAAATATCAAAATATATAGTCTACATGCTCTAAAATACAGATGAAAGATAATCAATGATATGACATCTAGTCTTTGAGTATGCGCTAACTCCAAAGATCATAGGGCTCAAGGGACTCCACCATCCTGATTAGCTAGTGCGTCTGAAGACGACACAGAAAGAATAAAAATGGGTGAGAATCCAAAAGAAAACTCATTAGTTATATAAAAACAGTTCAAGTGTCATCGTTGTCATCTCCAGTCACTTCGGTTTAATTATGAAATAAGTGAGCATGTACTTTAGTTCATTTGACTGGTTTGCAAACTAAAATTCTGAAGTGATACATATTTTAAAACTTAGGAAAATCTCTTGGTTAACAAATAATGAAGTGGAAAGCATAGCATTACTAATGTGTTAAAACATACAACATAAGTCATGCATGAAAAGTAGGGGGAAATAAGACATGACACATTCTTAGCTCTTTTATTTACTTAAACTTTAGTCTTCAACATTTTACCCTCTCATGCCACCTTAACCAATCGCATCACTACCCTAGCGATTTAACTGTTACCTATACTCTGCATCGCCTATCACCTAATCACCTAGGTTAAGCTCAACCTAATTAGTCATCGCTAGATTTAAATGGGGATAGAGGGGAAAAACTTCACTTAGGCTTTTTAAGCTAACTTTCTCGTATCACTAGCATGCATCTTAAAAGAATATCTCGTAAACTATTAGAATACAAATGCATAACTTCCTTGCATTTCAATGATAGAACTTAGAATTTCCCTTTAACATACTTTGGTTTGTATTCCAAAGCCTACGAAACATAATCATAACTCATGCTAACTTCCCAATCCTTACTTTGCGTTAGAATGAGTTACGCCATGTCACGTAGTACGTAGGACACTCCCTGTGAACGTAGCATCCAATCACACACTCTTGGCAATAAGACATTTAAATTTTAATGTAAATCAATGCATAACATAAGTGGTGCCTAAACTAATTGTCGGAGAACAGGACCGAACCCAGCTAGCATATTTCGCAGTCACAATTATCCAGTCATAGAGTCAACAACAACAACTCCAACATTACCATCAATTGAACATCTCAAGTTTACAACACCAAGCTACTATTGAGTTTAGCCATCATATCAATTTCAAGAACTAATCATTCATAGCACTTCTCACCAATAGAGCACAAACACAACTCAAATACCCCTAAAACTAATTGAAACCGCCACTTTAATGAAGAGGAGCACAAGTTGTGAAATTTTTTAGCAATTGGAAAGCTTTAAGCATCATGCGCTAGCTCATTAGAACCCATTTAAACACCCGATATCTAAAATACTCAAAATCAACCAAAACTCATACACCATACATAAAAGCTAAAAAAAAAAAATTCCTCAGTAGGGACCAATAGGCAACAAAAATCATTTTTGTTTCACAAAGACATTATACAACCCCACACATACCCAAGCTTTGAATAATTTTCCATCAAGAATACAAAACACCCCAACCACCATTGGAGCAAAATTGCGAGCTACCTAAAAAAAGCATAAACCAGAATTTTTTGGGTCAAAAGCATAAATGGTTCAATGCAAGCATCATTCTTAGTTCTAAAATATCATTTTCGCATATTCAAATATTAAGGCATAGATACCATCCCGTTTTCAAACATTCCAAGCCTAAACCATCAATTTTTACACAAAAGAATATGAGCTTATGAAACTTTCTACACATAGCTCTTAAAATCAAACAAATGCTGTAGAAGTTTTTAGTCTCTAAAAACATGTATCTCTTGCATCACAAGACCCACCACAAGTTGATGAGCGGCCTATATTCCTTCCATTTAAGAACTCCAAAACACCATTTTTAAAGTCAAACTGTCACTTTAAATCTCAAACACATGTGCTGTAAATTTTCTGCACTCATTATTGAAGAGATTTGGTTCCAAAATGTCATTCATTTGATTCCCAAGCAAACATTATGCATTACCTTCACACAACATAAGCTCATTCAACCCAAAACCCCTCATGCAATGATTGAACCATAAATCTTAGCCTCAAACAAAATAGTTTTAGCAAACCAAAGTTACAATGCTCACTCTAAAAAAAATTAAACTCACACCGCACTTACACTTTTCTCCCTTTTAAATTATCAAACTAGATTTTTTCTTTCAAACATCTCTAAATAACCTTTCAAGCCTTGAAACCCAACATTTATACCCTTTTAAAACACCCGTAACATTAGAATACATATAAAACTCAACCCCTCTCTCAAAATCCCACAAACCATTATTTATACACTCCTAAACTAGTGCAGAAACTTTTCCAGCAGCTAGCATGAAAAGTAAACCATACTGGACTTGAGAATTAACAAATTTCACAACTCTTTTTGCTTATAAAATCAACAAAACCACAGCAAGACACATTATCCTGCTTGCCAAATTTTAAAGCATAAAAAGAAATGTGGTTCATGACAATTTTCAGCAACTAAAAATCAATATTTAAGGGCCATAAGTTTTATTTGAACATAGCCTCTTACATACACAATTAAAACATCCCCCAAATCCCCAACACATGACAAAACCGCCACCCTAAACCAAGCATACAAGTGCTGTATTTTTTCTTTTCCATCACTTAAAAATTTCTGTTTGTGTATGTTTCATTTTCCTTTGATAAATTTGTAACAAATAATAACGATGATTCTTGTCTGTTGTGACCTCAGGTTTGTTGAATTTTTGTAGTGGGCAGTGTCTGCGTTCTTCTGCACCGGTGATGTCCATATCAACTAGATAATAACTACATGGTGGAGACAGGCATTTTAGATATTGCTTTGTCAGATGACTTTTAGTTGCTCTATTATGCTTGAGCAGTGCTGCTATGGGCATTTGTCTGATGAAATGGCAATGGCCATGGCTTGTTTGTGTTCTGCTGATACATATTATGATAACAAAAAACCGAAGCAATAAGTCCTGATGGTATATTTATTTCTTTTTGATATGATCACATTTCACACATAGTTTCTCATATCAAAATTTGGGATACTATATTATGACTTATGAAGATCTTTGTGCATATCATACATGTATTTGTGATGCCCTTCAGTTTGACTCAAATTATTGGCAAATTATACTTATATTGGTAATTTTCTTTCTGCCCGTTATAATTTTTTTGAATTAAATAAAAAAAACTTGCAACTTTTTATATAAAACTTTACTGTCTTTTTACTTGCATAAGTTCCCTTATGTTACTTAGTTGAAATTAACATTTAACTAGTTTCATTAAGGACAACTTTACTATCTTCTTACTTGCATAAGTTCTCCCTTGCATAATGATTTTGCTAGCATATTATATTCTCTCATGCTTGCAGGTGAGGTTCTTATCAACTTCCAGACAACAGTTGTTAGCTCAGATGGTATCCTGTTACAATGGAGGCCTGAGAATCCTGACCCATGCAAGTGGAACGGAGTGAAATGTGATCCTGTTGTGTAATTGTGGGCCCAAATGACAGAAACAATAGCACAATGAATCAGGGCGAATAGTAAGTCACAATGGGACCTACCTGACACTCTTCACTATTCACGTGAATAATGCTCAATAGTCGGATTGAGTTACTATTCTTGTGAATAGTAAGATCAATGTCACTATTCACTGGAGTGGGACCCACATCACTATTCACGCCGACAGGTTAAATGTGCGAAAGCATAATAAAATTATGACACGAGGAATTTACGTGGTTTGGCTTAAAGCCTACGTCCACGGGCAAAGACGACAACCAAATATTTCACTATAAAAATATGATGGAGATACAAAAGGTGGACACACTCCACTCAACCCAAATCCCAAATACACCCAAAATATCTCACAATATTTTTCTCACTAGTGTATACTCTAAACTCATAAAAGAGAAGAACTAATAAGGAACAAATAATTCTACTCTATTTTACTAAAAGAAGGAGAGAATATTTTTGTGTTTCTCCGTTTTGTTGTGTTTTGAGCTATAGAGCAAAGCTCTATTTATAAAGCTTATTGTGCCATGAATTTCAAACTTCCATTCGGTGCTCCATGTGCTTCAACCACTCCTTCACCGAAAGCATTGCCAAGTTTTCTTGCACTTTGAAAATTAAAGCCATGCACATGTAGTTGTCATGCTGCACCGAATAGTATTTGACATTTTGTTAACTTTAGCTTTTAAAGTCAAGCCACTCTTGCTGACAAATCTCTACCTTGGCTTGATTTTCCATCCATCTTTAAGTTTCTGAAGTCGCCTTCTTCAGTGTGCCTGTACGGGCAAACTTACATATTGCGAATACCAACTAAGTACAAGCAGTGCTTGAACTTAGCTATCGTGACTGATTTTGTCAACATATCTTCCGGATTGTCCAAGGTACTAATCTTCTTCATTGAAATGGTACCTTGAGAAATAATCTCCCAAATAAAATGATATCTGACGTCAATATGTTTGGTTCTCTCATGATACATTTGATTTTTGGTCAAATGTATGACACTTTGGCTATCACAATAAACAGTTGTGATATCTTATTCTAAGCCCAAATTGCCTACCAGACTCCTGAGCCAAATGGCTTCCTTCACTGCTTCTGCTGCTGCCATATATTCAGCTTCTGTGGTGGATAGTGCAATAGTAGACTATAAAGTCGCTTTCCAACTAATTGCACTACCAGAGAGCGTGAAGACATATCCCGTCAGAGATCTTCTTTTATCAACATCTCCAGCATAATCAGAGTCAACATTTTCAATAACACTACCACCAGTATTAGAACTTCTGTCATATACCAAGCCAATATCTGCAGTCCCTCGAAGATATCCAAGTATCCATTTCACTGCCTGCCAATGCATCTTGCCAGGATGCTCCATATATCTACATACAACACTAACGGCATGTGAAATATCTGGTCGAGTGCATACCATAGCATACATGATGCTTCCAACTACACTAGCATAAGGAACGTGTGACATTTGTTCCTCATCTTCAGCAGACTGTGGTGAATGTGCGGCTGATAATCTGAAATGGGCTACCAATGGAGTACTCACAGGCTTTCCATCTTGCATTCCAAAGTGCTGAAGTACTTTTTCAATATACTTCTTTTGTGACAAATATAATTTGCCAGCACGTCGATCCCTATTAATTTCCATGCCCAAAATCTTCTTAGCTACACCCAAGTCTTTCATTTCAAATTCACTACTGAGTTGTTCTTTCAACTTCTTGATTTCAAACATGCTCTTAGCAGTAATGAGCATGTCATCAACATAGAGCAACAAATAGACAAATGAACCATCTGAGAGCTTTTTGTGGTAAACACAACAGTCATAATCACTCCTTGAGTAATCATGACTTAGCATGAAAGTGTTAAATCTCTTATACCACTGGCGAGGAGATTGCTTTAAGCCATATAATGACTTCTTTAGGAGACAAACATGGTCCTCCTTGCCTTGAATAGTGAAACCTTCTGGCTGCTGCATGTAGATTTGTTCTTCAAGCTCACCATGAAGAAAAGCTGTCTTGACATCGAGCTGTTCAAGCTCTAGGTCAAACAGTGCAACCATAGCGAGCAACACACGAATGGAGCTATGTCTCACAACAGGAGAAAATACTTCATTGAAGTCTATTCCTTCCCTTTGGCTAAAACCTTTTGCAACTAAACGTGCTTTGTACCTAGCCAGTTCTACTCCAGGGGATCCTTCCTTCTTCTTGAATATCCATTTGCAGCAACCAACTTTATGTCCTTTAGGTGGTTTCACCAACTCCCAAGTCTGGTTCTTGTGGAGAGATTCCATCTCTTCACTCATTGTAGCAATCCATTGTGCAGACTCTTTACTCGAGATAGCCTCATGATATGTGGTAGGATCTTCTGATTCCATATCCTTTGCCACTGATAATGCAAAAGAGACTAAGTTTGCATGACCATACCTTTGTGGTGGTTTTATTTGCCTTCTTTCTTTGTCTCTTGTAAGGCTATAACTGTAACTGTTGTCTTACATCTGCGTCATCATCAATATCTTGTTCTTCTTGAATGGGCTGATCAGAGGCATCTTCTTCCATTTGCTTTGGTGGTTCAGCTTCAAACTCCACCTGCTTGCTAGCATCTTGGTCTTTTATTGTATTGCCAACCTCCTTTTTCGGATGAAGCATGGATGATTCATTGAACTTCACATCTCTGCTGATTATGAATTTGGATGTCTTAGGTTCAGTGCACCATAATCTGTAACCTTTGACCCCAGTTTGATATCCGAGAAATATGCATTTTAATGCCCTTCGCTCAAGCTTTCCATCATCAATATGAGCATATGCAGGACAACCGAAAATTCTCAGATTTGAATATTCAGCAGGAGCACCAGACCATACCTCAATAGGAGTCTTCAAATCGATCGCAGTTGATGGAGACCTATTTACCAAATAGCAAGCCATATTGACTTTTCAAATTTCAAAATTCTTTAGACAAACCAGCATTTGAGAGCATACAGCGAGCCCTCTCCAAAAGAGTTATGTTCATCCGTTCTGCCACTCCATTTTGTTGTGGAGTATTTCGCACAGTACGATGTCTAACTATGCCTTCACTTTCACAGAACTCGTTGAACTGACCTTCACAGAACTCCAAACCATTATCTGTTCGGAGATGCTTGATTTTCTTGCCAGTCTGGTTCTCAATAAGCGCTTTCCATTTCTTGAAAGTGTGGAACACATCATTTTTGTGTTTCAAAAAATAAACCCATACCTTCCTCAAGAAATCATCAATAAATGTCAACAGGTATCTAGCACCACCTTTTGACAGAACAGGCGCAGGGACCCTGTGAACACCCGATTTTGTCCGGCCATCTAAACAGGAAAATCCAAAAATTTGTATTTTCATTTCTTTTTAACAAAGATAGAGTTGTCTTGTTATTTCTATTTCTAAAAAGAAAATACAAAAAAAAAGGTAAATAGATAAATAAAAAGATAAGGGACAGAAAGAAGTGGTTTCTAATTCCTGGCCAGAATGCATGTGAAGCAATGGGAAGTATAGGAAATAATAATAAAAAGGGTGAACATCTCTTCATGGCCTCCCCCTACGGTGGCAGACATTACATAGTGGGGTTACCACCCACTCCATGATGCAGGGGATGGGCTCCTTGTTCTTGGCTATGCTGTATAACTTGAAGGAGGATGGAAAAATCAATAGAAAAGGTTCATTGCTTACAATCAGAAAGGGGGGCCATCAGAAACGAGAAATAAAAGAGGGGGATAAGGGGGGATCCTATTTTTTTTTCAGGGAAGATGGAGAGAACACTCCTTCACTACCTGATAACCATCTTCATCATCAGCCAATAGATCAAAAATTTTCATCATCATAAACCCATCACCACCACATCAACAGAGAGACCATCACAAATTCTCCATTCTTTATTACCATTTTGGATCTCTCATAGTGCTAGACACCCTTTTTGGGCCCTTCGCAACAATCAAGGAAAAGAAAAGGAAAATCAAGTGGAGAAGAACACAGGTAGGTTGTCTGGCCTTTGTTTATCCTGCATTTTAAAAGTCAATTTGTTTCAGAATTTTCTAAAAGCCCACCTTCACCTCGGACTCCTGTTCTCCTCCGCCATGGTCGACAGTGGCTTTCCCCTCCCTCTTCCTTGCGCAGCCGCTGCTTCTCTCTCTCTCTTTCTCCCTCCTCATGTGTGTGTGCGAGGAACCCACACTCTCTCTCGCTGCATGTGTGCGTGAGTGAGTTTGCAATTCTAGTGAATAGTGAAACCCATACCCTTTATCCCACCGTGAATGCCAAAAACTCACCCTTTAGTCCGCCCCCTCTCCCTCTATGTGTGCCTCAAGTTTGCTTTCTTTTTTTTTTTTAAAAATGTTAAGACCACCCCAGACCAAATGTTCCTTTGTCCTCTTCTTTTATTTCATTTCTCTTTTTATTCCAATCGGCTACTTTCCTTTTATTTTATTATTTTTTACAAAAGTGGGTTTGTTTGCCGATAACTTTTGCTTACTTTCATTTTAGTGTCTTGCTGTCTTGTGGACTTCTTGTTTGAAATCTTGTAATTTTTTATTATTTTGTTTGTAAGCCTTTTGGACCACAAGGCTTAGCCATTCCTTTTGGGATTATTTTAAAGAAAAAGAGAATCATGATGAAGGATGTTAGGCTAACGTGTTTTTCTAGACTTGATAGCTTTGAGAGCATCTTTTTGAATAAAATATAGTTTTTTGTGAAACTAGCCTTGCTACTTTCGTTTGTTCTTTTGTGAAGGAATGAAACGTGAAGATATTGGACCGTGGTCTTAGTAGGCTAAGATATGTCTTGTTGTTCTTTGCATCTGTTTGAGCCTTTAAAATTTGTCTTTCTTTTGTCTTTAAATTTTGCTCAGAAAATATTCTTCGGGTTGTGTGTATGTTTTTTTTTGTAAAAAAAAATTATAAAAAAAATATATAGACAAGTTGATATTAGAGTCTGAAACTAATGGTTTTTGTGGATTGTTAGTTTTAAGCGATAATATTCTCTTAAAAATGTTTGTCCAGTCCATCATTTTATTTTTGTTCATTTTAATTTATAATTAGAACTTTTAAAAAAAAAAACCTTTTCTTTTCGGTTCGAATAAATATATTTTCTTGTCAATAAAAAAATAATAAAATTTTTTTTTTGAAATTTTGTTAATCGTGCAATGATCAATGATAGTGGTTGAGTAGCAAATGTTATCTTCACTATTGTTGAGTCATAAGGATTCATTGAGTAGCCTAGTGTTAACTTGAACCCCATCCAAAATTAAACTCTTCTAAGAATACTTTGTTTACATGAAAAGGTCTTCTTTAAAATTCATGCAATGGTCAATAAAGGTGATTGAGTAGCAAATGTTATCTTCACCATTATTGAACCATAAGGGTTTATTGAATAGCTAAGTGCTAACTTGAATCCTATGGTGAATTTATCACAAAAAAATATTTTCATTAATTAAAATTAACCCAACACACAATTATTTTCTACAGAACTACGTGACTTTGAGTTCCTCATTGCACCAGAGGATACGTAGGAGCAGGCAACCCTGTCAAGCCAAATTTAATTTTTCTTAATTTATTTGTCAAGTTATAAATATTTCGTGTAAATTAATTATTAATTTTTAGGATTGTAAATATATTTTCTAAAAATAATTTTTCTTAATGTATTTAGTCAAATTTAAATATACTTTCCAAAATTAAATTTTCTTAATTTATTTGTCAAGTTGTAAACATTTTGTATAAAATTATTTATTAGTCGTTAAGATTGTAAATATATTTTCCAAAACTAATTTTCCTTAATGTATTTGTTTAAGTTTTGAATATACTTGCCAAAATTAATTTTTCTTAATTTATTTTGCAAATATTTTGTGTAAATAATTTGTTAGCTTATGTTAAAATTGTAAATATATTTTTCAAAAACTAATTTCTCTTAATATATTTGATATATTTGTCAAAATAATTCTTCTTAGATTATTTGTTTAAATTATAATATATTTGTGTAAATTAGTTTTCTTAATTTATATGTTTCAATTGTAAATATATTTGTCTAAATTAATTCTTTTTAATTTATATGTTTAAATTGTAAATATTTTGCTACAGTATTTTTTTTATTTATTTATGTTTTTAAATTTTAATTTTTGTCTTCTTTGATTAAAATTCTAAAAGGGGTTATTAATTAATTTGCACAACTCACTAAGGTACCGTTTAAATACGAGTGTACTAGGGGTGCTGTAGGATTAAGTTCTTACCCTTCCCTAGACATAACCGACTCCCGAACTCATATCTGGTTTACGAAGATTATTTTCTAAAATAAAATGGGTTTTTCCATGTTTTCCCAATTCAAATAAACTTGGTGGCGACTCCCAATTTCCAAAACTATTTTTCGCCGTCCCGTCGCGATCCCAGTTGCGACAGACCCACAAGTCAGAGTGAATATAATCCACTGTGCTCTTAGTCCTGTGGATAGCAGTGCTAAACTTGACTCTGGTCTGCTTTCCGTAAACACAATGTTCGCAAAAGTCAAGCTTCCCAACTTTGTGATCACCTAGCAAGCCACGCTTGCTAAAAATTGACATTCCAGTTTCACTCATATGCCCTAGACGCATATGCCACAAATGAGTAGTATCTGAATCAGAATCAGATGAGGATGATACTGAGGCAGCACCAACAATTGTACTTCCTTGAAGTAAATAAAGGCCGTTGACCAGCTTGCCTTTAATCACAATAAGAGCACCTTTGGAGATTTTTAAAACTCCACCTTCTCTAGAATACTTATAACCTTGAGAATCGAAGACACCCAAGGATATAAGATTTTTCTTCAAGTCTGGAATGTACCGAACATCAGTCAGCGTTCTCACAACTCCATCATGCATCTTGATTTGGATTGTTCCAATGCCAATGACCTTACAGAGCATATCATTCCCCATAAGGACAACACCACCATCTATTGATCGGAAAGTTGTAAACCAATCTCGGTTTCGACACATGTGATAAGAACATCCAGAATCAAGCATCCAAGTATCACCAATTGAACTGGTTGATACCGTGAGAACATTATCAGTACCTTCAGCAACACTTGCTGCATCACTTGAATCTTTGTCCTTCTTGTCTTTGAGCTTCGGACATTCTGCTCTCCAGTGCCCTTCCTTTTTGCGATGCTCGGCTTTGCCTTTACGATGTCTAGACTTAGATCTAGACTTTCCTCTACTACTGCTTGATCCGATCTCCTTTGACCTCCCTCTAGCGAATAAGCCAGATGCAGTGTCATCACAACTGCTAGAATCATGCTCCATTTTGTCACGACTTAAAAGTGCATATTTAACCTCATCAATTTTGAGACTTTCACGACCATATATGAGCGTTTCATGAAAGTGCCTGTAGGAAGGAGGTAAGGAACAAAGCAACATCATTGCTTGTTGATCACTTGAAAATGTCTCGTCCATATTTTTCAGATATGTGACTAGTGACGTGAACTCAGCTATGTGAGAATGGATTGATGTCCCTTCTGCCATACGGAGCATGTATAGACTTTGTAAAACACTGAGACGGTTAGCCACCGTCTTAGTCATATACAATGACTCTAACTTAGTCCACAGCGATTTTGCTGTTTTCTCCGAAAGGACCTCCTGCAGCACATCGTCTGTAATGCATAACTAAATAATAGAAAGAGCCTTTTGATCGGCATCTTCCCATTCAGATTCCTTGAGTGTCTCGGGCTTATTTTCCTTGTCAGAAAGTGCTACTTTTACACCTTGCTGTACAAGAACAGCCATCATACGGACCTTCCACATGCCAAAATTAATGCGCCCATCAAACTGCTGAATATCAAATTTTGCAGTAGACATTTTTGAACAAATTAGCCCAGAACTCTATAAGAGCTCTAATACCAGTTTGTTGTGTAATTGTGGGCACAAACGACAGAAACAATAGCACAATGAATCAGGGTGAATAGTAAGTCGCGGTGGGACCCGCCTGACACTCTTTACTATTCACATGAATAATGCTCAGTAGGATTGAGTTACTATTCTTGTAAATAGTAAGATCGATGTAACTATTCACTGGAGTGGGACCCATGTCACTATTCACGCCGACAGGTTAAATGTGCGGAAGCGTAATAAAATTATGACACGAGGAATTTATGTGGTTCGGCTTAAAGCCTACGTCCACGGGCAAAGACGACAACCAAATATTTCACTATAAAAATATGATGGAGATACAAAAGGTGGACACACTCCACTCAACCCAAATCCCAAATACACCCAAAATATCTAACAATATTTTTCTCACTAGTGTATACTCTCAACTCACAAAAGAGAAGAACTAATAAGGAACAAATAATTCTACTCTATTTTACTAAAAGGAGGAGAGAATATTTTTGTGTTTCTCCGTTTTGTTGTGTTTTGAGCTGTAGAGAAAAGCTCTATTTATAGAGCTTATTGTGCCATGAATTTCAAACTTCCATTCGGTGCTCCATGTGCTTCAACCACTCCTTCACCGAAAGCATGGCCATGTTTTCTTGCACTTTGAAAATTAAAGCCATGCACATGTAGTTGTCATGTTGCACCAAATAGTATTTGACATTTTGTTAACTTTAGCTTTTAAAGTCAAGCCACTCTTGCTGACAGATCCAAAGACCAAGAAAGTGACACATATGTGAGTTTCTAATTCTATACTGATCTTGACATTTCTTGTTTAGCACTTGCTATGGATAAGCAAGTTTTTTGATTGACTGGTGTGATTTATCACATCTATTTTTTGGGGTAAATTGATTATTGAGTATATCATGTTGGTTGTGTACTTGTGTATTTATTGCTATACCAAACCAGACTTCTATGGAGCATTGTTGGAAAATTTTCAGTGTGTTAGAAACATTATATTTTAAGTTAGACTCTAATTTCTGCAAAGCATAAGCAAATTCATTGTTCGAATTCTTGCAGGTAGTACTGATTGTATATTTCTCCTAAAAAATTTGGTCGTTTTCAGCTTCTCACCGCTAATATGATGTTTGACTGAACTTAATGCTAGACTTAAATTTTTTCCACTCTAGCGAGTCCACATTTTTTCTTCAATTTAAGTTTTTGTTTCTGTTTTAATTCTCCCTCTTTTCTTTTAAGGATTTTCTATTGGAATTAAGCTTGCATTGAAGCAGGATAGGATACTCCATTGTTAGATGTGAATTACATTGAAAGCTGCATCTGTGTAATTATGCTTATGGAACTTCTTAATTTCAGAAAAACAAGAATAAAGATTTTTATCTAGGAATGACAGGAGACTTGCTCACAGCTGTGCCTTTTTTTTCTTTTATACACACACACACACACACACACACACATATATATATAACTTTTCTTTTTGGTGATATTTTAGGATTATACTCGGTAAGAATACTCTTATTAATTAAACAAGTTTTTGTTGTTTCTTTAATGCTTGATCTACCTTGCGCTGCTTCTCATGCAACCCTTCATTGCTTATGGGTTTGGATACTACTCTTATTGACCATATATACAGATAAATTGTATTAATATTAATATTATTATTTTCAAAATTCAAGATTCACTAAGTTTGTTCATTTTGGTTAGTGTTTCAGAGTAGAAGCTCCTCCTTCAGGGCGTGACGCGGATCGTTTGCTAAAGACTCCACCACCACAAGCGGAGACACTACTTCACGCCCATAAACCACGCAAAACGCTAGCTACTCCATTTTCTCGCGCAGAGCTTCTTCCACGGTTTTCACTTTCTGTTGTATACTTCTCCTGTGTTTTCAGCTGTGCTATATTATGCCCTTCATGGCTTCATTTTTTTTTTTTTGGCTGCTATAATAACTCCAGTTATAGCGTGTGTGTGTTATTCAATGAATTGTACTCCATCCTATTATTATCAAATATTCTCAAAGTGTTAAGGGTAGCTTGAGATCACTTTAGCTCATTACAAATATGTTGATAAGTTACAAATAGGATGAATATTATTTGGATATGTTAATCAAAATATTTCATAGAAACTGCTGCATTGAACAACTTTTTAAAAATATTTTATATAAGATTGTGGTGGTTCCAAACCGCCATAATTAATTTTTTAAAAAAATGCCGCAAAATGTGGCGGTTCTAATCCGCCATAATTTACATGGAAAAAGTGGTGGGTTAAAACCACCGCAATGTACTAAGTATAATGGGTTGTTTTATTGAGAAAAATCGGCGGGGAAAAATGGCGGTTTAGAACCACCATAATTTACAATGAAAAAAGCGGTAGTTCTTGACATTCATTGTGGTGGGTTTTTTTGAACCGCTGTAATTTATCGAATGGCGTTGGTAATTACGGCGGTTCCTTGAACCGCCATTTTTTATAAAAGAGATGGTTAAAACCACCATAATTTCCCAAAATAACAATCGTAATTTACTTTTTTTTTTTTGGTAGTGTTTTCTGCTTCTGCGCGAATTGCTTCTGCTTCTTTGGAAGAGGAACAAGATGAAGGGATGCTGTGGGGGGATGGAGTCCATAGATGCAAAGGTGGGTAGACTAAGTTTTGTGTGTGTGCGTGTTTCATTAAGGGTAAATGAGTCTTTAGGTACCGATAAGTGAGGATAGTCAGGTAATTTTATATGTAAACAAATAAACTTATAATAAAATAAATTCAAAACTTTAATGAAATAACATCTTCATATTGCACTCATTCAAATAAATTTTATTGTAACGATATTTCTTGAAATTTGGATTGAAGAAAGTTCTAAATTTTAAAAAATTAATAACCTTAACTTTTAAAATAATTAAATATAACAATTAACATAATAATATATTTAAATTATTAAGAAGCTAAACTTAATTGAAAAGAATTAATTATTCATATTTAATTAATTAAGAGAAGTAATTTTTAATTAGACTCAACTATGCTTAATTAACCACAATTTACACAACTAAAATAAAATAGAAATCTAGGTGTTATATTTTTTACTTTTTTTTAGAGCAGGTAGGGATATGTTGGCAGAAACAGAAGCAACAAAAGAGAAAGAAGGTTGTTGGCTATTTATTAAAGTTAACTGAATTACAGATTTATCACCATAAATTTTATGAAAAGATTAAAAAAAAATCTTCTATCAAATAGTTCTTATTGCTTGCCCTATTTAAATTATATATCATATCCTAAATTATAATTTTATCTAAAAAAAGTACTTCTATATCTATTCCATCTAAATAGTTTAACAATTTCTAATTATTATAAAAATACAATTCTACAATTACATCTAACCTTGTACAAATTTTTTGTTTCTACTTCTAGTTCTACTTTTGTTTCAGCTTTTGAAGAAGTACTTCTCCTATAATTTTAAACAAACAAGCCCAGCACCCAGTGATTTTTGGGTAAATAATACTAAACACCCTTGAGGTTTAGAGTTATTAAACTTCACCTCATTCTTCTACAAATATGACACTTCACTGAACTCATCTTTTCCTTAACATATATAATAAAAATTATAAAATAAATCTAAAAATTTATTATTCGATGAAATACTACAACTTCAACTTCTAAAAACACATGTTTGTTTGGAATGGTTTTTATTTTTTGGTTTTGTAAAGAAATTTTAGAAAATAAGTTTAAATTCAATTTTTAAAAACAAAAAAAAAATCTGTTTGATAACAATACTCATAAAATAATTTTTAAGCGATAAAAAACAAAGAAATTGTTTGGAAATTTAGTTTTAAAAATAAGTTTGAAAAGTAACTGTTTTGGAGTAAAATAAAATAAGAATATTTCCGCCTAAACACCTTAAGCAGCGTTAAACGAGTATGATGAAATGACCGCCTAATACTGGGAGCATGTCACTAAAGCCTCTTGAAAGTTTGATCACAGTTATTTGACTCAGGTCATTATTCAATAAATAAAGATATTTATTACCCGGTGAACCAAAAGGTCACATTAATGTGACGTGAAAAGACAATAAAAGGAAAAAGGGAGGTTCCCTTTGCAGAGGGGGCGTCAGCTTCCCCCCTCCCCCCCCCCCCCCCAATTTTGGTTTGTATATAAATATGACCGCGGGCAAGGGGTGGGCAGCATTTGGCTGGAGCTGATTAGGACCCTCCTTCCTCTTCCCCATTTCAGTTCCCCCAAAACTGGTGAGCTCCCTTGCCTCGTAGCGATCCATCGAACCACCCCCAAAACATTTGGCGACTCCACTGGGGAGGCAAGGAGAGTATCACAAAAATCCCAAAATCCATGATTTCAAAACGGCTCCATCATTAGTTTCACGAAGAAAAAGTTGTTGTCAATGTCAAGGAATGCTAAGTTGTGTCTGAGTCTGGCGACCTTGTAGGTGCTACCTCTGTCCTTAAGGGTCCATCATTTTGTGTTGGTGCTCTCCCAGAAGGATTTCAAGGACGCACCCCCGCTGTTGGTGACTCCTCCGCTAATCGGGATGACTTCGGCGATTCTGATGCCCACAAGTCTGAGGATGAGCTTGACCTCGAATCATGGCACCTCGTTTCTGAGCCCAATTCCTCCTCCCAATGTCAGGTTGACGAAGGAGGACTCCAGTAGGATCGAGGTGGCCTCCGATTTAGTGGTACCCAGGCCCAGCGACGTACAAGTTTTCTGGCAAGGAGAGAGATGGGAGCGAGGAAGGAGCAAGCTTCGCTTGGTGAAGAAGGGGCAAGCTCCGTTTGGTGACGAAGGAGCGAGCTTCGCTTTGATGGTGATGAGTAGTGCCATGGCGATATGGACAAACACAAACTAGAACCGCAATGCTGAGCTAGTAGGGTCCCACTAATCATGCATTTCCCTGGCGCTTGACCCTAAGGCATACATCTATGGTTTGCCATTCTGGACTTACTCTATTTACATAAACTTTTATGTCATCACTGGTTTGAAAACTGATTTAGAAGTATTATTTGCGATAGAGGAAGTGTTTACTATGATGAAGCCCAAGAAATGAAAATTATAAGTTACACTTAATGCAATATCCCTATCTATGGAATCCACGTCGTTTGCATAATCTAATCTGAACAAATTAGAATATTGCTTACTTATATGCATATGATATATTGGCTTGTGCCGCCTAACATGCTTATGTTGCCTGATATTGCTCTCACCCACACCTTTTTGTTTTTTAGATAAAATTTTTCAGGACATGTAGATTGAACTATTTACAACTTTGAAGGACATGCGGAGACCACGTACCGCCCAAAGGGTGATGCCGCCTAAAATGGCGAAGGCGTGCAAAGCGCGATGCCGCCTAAAATGGCTAAGCCGTGCAAAGCGCGATGCCGCCCAAAAGGCAATGCAGCCTAAACGGCGAAGCCAATTATCACCCGTGCGAGCCTCTAACGCCGCGTGGTGAAGCGAGCTAATTATTGCCAGCGCGAGCCTCTGACGCCACGTAGTTAAGCAAGGCAAATTATCACCCGTGCGAGCCTCTGTCACCGCGTGATGAAGCGAGCTAATTATCGTCCATGCAAGCCTTTGACATCGCGTGGTGAAGAGAGCAATTTATCTCCCGCGTGAGCCTCTGACATCGCGTGATGAAGCGAGCAAATTATCGCCTGCGTGAGCCTCTGACGTAGCGTGGTGAAGTGAGCCAATTATTGCAGGCGCGAGCCTCTGACACTGCATGGTGAAGCAAGCAAATTATCGCCAGCGCGAGCCTCTGACGCCACGTGGTGAAGCGAGCCAATTATCGCGCCGCGCAAGCCTCTGAAGTCGCATGGTGAAGCGAGCCAATTATCGGCCGTGGGAGCCTCTGATGCCGCGTGGTTAAACGAGATCAAATATCTTCCGCGCGAGCCTCTGACGCCCCATGGTGAAGCGAGACCAAATATCGCCCGCGCGAGCCTCTGATGCAGCATGGTGAAGCAAGCCCAAAAGTCGCCCGCGCGAGCCCTTGACGCCACGTGGTGAAGCAATGAAAACCAATATCGGCCTAGCCACTGATGCCGCGTGGTGAAGCGACGATATGCAAATTCGCCCGCCCTAGCTGCCGCGAGGCATGCGAAATGTTCACCCGCACGAGCCTCAGAATCGCGTGGTGTGCGAGGTCCAAACCACCTCTAGGTGATCAAAGCAAATCAAATTCGCGTCCACTCACTGGCGCATGTCCAGAGCAAAGTCTAACCCTCGCTTAGAAAGTCACTATTACGGTTCATACGCCTAGTCTAAATACTTGATTCAAACCCTGAGCCGCATGGTGAACTAGGACCACTATCGCCCATGCAGGCCTCCGATGCCCCATGGCATGCAAACCCAAAACCACCGCTTGGTGATCAACATTTTTTTTTCTTTTTTCGCCTGTACTTGCCTTTGACACTGCGTGGTGTGCATAACTAAACCATCACTTGATAATCAACATTGCTCGCCCACACAAGTCGCCTCCGCTCCATTGTGTGTGAGGCTATACCATCATTTGGCAATTAAAAATAATAATAATAAAATTTTTCTTGTAGAAGCTCTTACGCTGCGCAGTGGGGCGAAGCTTTACCGCACATATGACATGAAATTGGGGGCTAAGATTTAGCCCTAATAGAAACATGCAAAAATGCTCAATAGCGAGCCACGCTCCCCATTGAGCAGGGGGCTAATATCTTGGGAGCAACCTCCTAGACAGGACTCCTAAGTGGAAGCCCCCAACGGCAATGGCTCACCCCAAGTGGAGACCCCAAGGCGAAAGCCCCAGGCGAAGAAACTTCTGCGCAGAGATTCAGATAATGGTTTTACCACTACACCTGAGCAGAGGTTTAAAAAAAAAAACACTCAACTGAAGAGCTACACCTCCTCATTGGATAAGGGGCTAATGTCTTGAAAGTAACCCCAAGGCGGATGGCACCCCTAAACGGGTACCCTCATGCGGGACTCCTAAGTGGAGACCCTTGCGGAGATGGCTCAACTATCTTTTAGCAGAAACCTTGGCAGTGATTGTTCACCCCTAGGTAGCTACCCCTAGGTCAAAAGACCCCCTTAAGCAGTTGGCAAAGGTAGCTTGAACTCCCCTAGAGCAGGACCCATAGGAGTTTACGACAACAACAACACCAACAACGTAACCAAGGTGTACAATGCCAACAGAAGAGTACACAATTAGTAGAAATATAGGAATAAACTATGCTCAACAAAGAGCTACACCTCTTAGTTGAGCAGGGGGCTAATGTTTTGGAGTAAAATAAAATAAGAATATTTCCCCTTAAGCACCTTAAGCAGCGTTAAGCGAGTATGATGAAATGACCGCCTAACACTGGGAGCGTGTCACTAAAGCCTCTTGAAAGTTTGATCACAGTTATTTGACTCAGGTCATTATGCAATAGATAAAGATATTTATTACCCGGTGAACAAAAGGATCACATCAATGTGACGTGAAAAGACAATAAAAGGAAAAAGGGAGGCTCCCTTTGCAGAGGGGGCGTCAGCAGGCCCCCCCCCCCCCAACCCCCAACTTTGGTTTGTATATAAATATAACCGCGAGCAAGGGGAGGGCATCATTTGGCTAGAGCCGATTAGGACCCTCCTCCCTCTTCCCCATTTCAGTTCCCCCAAAACTGGTGAGCTCCCTTGCCTCGTAGCGATCTATCAAACCACCCCAAAACAGTAACAAAACTAAAACTTGTTTGACGATTTGATTGTAAGTTGAATTACATATAATATAAGTCTAACTATAAATAACATAACATAATTTAAAGCTAGATACATATGTCATACTTTCATAAAATCTCAATAAACAAAGTATTAATACAAAATGATGCATCTTTATATTCACAAATCTATTTGCATGCTGTGTGTTAATTTTTTATAGGGACATCTAATTCACAATTTGGTCATTTCATAATATTTGTCATTTCCTTTATTGTTACATCAGTTAGTCTTTTTGTGGGTTCTGGTCCGAACAAACTACTGGTCCCTGCTTCACCAATCCTAATATTCGACACATGGGAGTACTACAGAAGTTACGGAGCCCACACCGATAATTGATTATTGCAGTAAGGCCTAATTGTGTTGACGTCTGCATCAAGGTAGATGGCGGGCTAGTGAATGATGAGTTTTCTCCTCTCAATGGGAGTGGCTATTTTTATTTCAATATATCTATTATTAGTCTCATTTTTATTATTATTTGTTGTGTTCTTTTTAAAATATTATTATTTTATATTTTTAATTAATATAATAATATATATAACATTGAATAATTATTATATTCTGAATCTGTCAATTGGTATTGTGTGCCAAAATATTGTTTTTTTTATGCTATGTACCTGTCTATTGCTGATGGAACTATAAAAAAACTGAATAATTATTATCAATCATATTTCTATACAGATTTATAATTTTTCAAATTAAAAATAATTTATTTTTATATTAGATATTATCAAATTTTATTCTCATATGCAATTAATTTATTTAACAAAATTTTTGTGGATTTAAGTATTAGATTATTTTTAAAATTTTTCTTAATACAGTAATTATATAAACATTAAAACAATGGGTATTGAAGCAAATACTAAATGAATGAACAATATAGACAAATTAACATGATATAATTTATCATCTCATATCCAATGTTATATATGAATTTAATATTTTTAATACCAAAAACTTATTTTAGTATTTCATTATTTTGGCCTTCGTAATCCATTTTATAATTTCATAAAAAAAATTTATCATATTTTTTATCTTAAAAAAAGATAAATTTTATATGAAAAATTGGCAAATTTCGTAATTGCAACTGAAATCAAAACTTGTTGTTTTTATATAAAAAAATAAATTTAATGTTTGTTATGATATATAGATTAAAGGAATGATTATTTCAAAAGAATAAAAGAATAGATCATAAAATAAAAACAATAAATTAAAATATGCTTGATATAAGCCTTTTCAGTATTAAAAATATTAATGTAAAATGAAATATTGGATATATGATATATAATTTATATTATAATAGTTTTTTGTTATTTTTTTGATGAATACTTTTTTTATTTTTGTTGATTTACTTTTTTAAAAAACACTTTCTGATTTATGATTTAGATAGTTACGGTATTAAGGAAAAGTATAAAAATTGATATTTAAATTCAATTTTTTAAATAAATTAATTGTATATGAATATAAAATTTGACAATATCAAATATAAAAACAAATTATTTTCTAATCACAATAAAAATTATAAATTTCAATGATATTATTGATAATAATTATTCAATGTTATATTACTATGTTGATAAAGAAAAAGAAAGGAAAGGCATTTTATAAAGAACACAATAAATAATATTAAAGTGGGTGTGATGATAGACTTGCTACTCCCCTTTATCATGAGCGTATATATATATGTTGATGGGGCGTTAATAAGAAGGATTATGAGTGAGAGCGGATCATAATTTTGATGGAAACCAATTATAATAGTAATAAAGAAGATATAATAGCTTGCATGGGGATATTTAGTTGACCTTCCCGACCTTGTGGTAGTCGAGGAAGAGGGTGTCGAGGTATATGGAGACTTTTGATGAGGCACAACTCGAGGCTAAAGGATTAGGTTTGGTCATGGACCGATACCAGCCATCTCGATCGGTTCACAAAACCCTCCAACCACAAGCTTGAGTGCCGGTACAACTATAATGTAATAATTTTGAAGGCTAATACGAAATAGTTTTATCGAGAAGGACAAAGAGTTTAATAACATAGAATTATTTGAAATTATTAATTATTAATATATGAAAATTAGTTTAAAAAGTGTAATATCTAAAAAAGAAATACATGAAGTAAATATTAGATTTAAATTATAAATAATTTTATTTAATATATTTGTTAATTCAATCTGATATATATTGTTTTTCAAAAAGATGAAGTTAAGTAATTTTAATTATGAGTGATAAAAATAAGTGGCATTCTTTTTCCTATCGAGTCGTTTTCTTTTGGTCCCCTCCCCAAGTTTTCAGTCGTCTTTGTCAGTCGCAGTGATACGTACCGCATTGATTGTTATATTTAGCCGTGACAACTTGACGCTGCCATGCTGGCTGATGCCTATTTTCAACGGTATTCATTAATCACGCATAGCAACAAGTTGTCCTTTTGTCAATAACGAATAGCCACACATGGCAAATAGTACTATCTCTTCAATAATTACTTTACAACTAAGAAGCATGGACACACAGATTTAGTGACGTGTCCATGTGTCGAACAACGATGTCGATGTCAGCTCATGTAACATCCACGTGGCGTGCGTCGATTATCGTCCAATTAAAAATAATTTTTTTAGCTCGAGCTTGTCTCGAGCATTGAATCTTTCTAATTGACGTAGCTAAAATCAACGCGAGTTATTTGGTTGAACCTATTCTGTTGGGTCATTTTATTTTGAAATTCTTCAGTTGATCACAAAATAACAAAAAAATACATAAAAAAATAAAATAAAAATTATATTTATATGCCATGTCCGTGTCCCGTAATTTTTGAGTTTGGTATATCTCCGTGTCCATATCCGTATCCGTGTCATGTCCCGTATCCATGTCAGTGTCTGTGCTTCGTAGCTTTACAAATATGGCAAATATCTGTTCATGATTGTACGCACGGCTGTTCCTTGTAAGTTAAAATAATACAAACTAATTATCATTGATTTTCGGTTTTAAATTTATGACTAACTATCAAAAGCCACTTTGTTCTTTGCCAATGAAAAACATACTAACAAGTTGCTATAGGGACGCTTATTTAAAAATTAAGAATAAAATTCTTTTAAGATTTGAATGAGTTTAGTCAATTAAAAGTTTTACTTTTTAATAAAAATTTTGGACAATTCTATGAAACCCAAGTCAAATATTTAGCTTTTAAAACCCTTGACTGCATGGACCAATAATAACACTTAGTCACAAAGCAAAAGAAGGCTCTTCAGACCACATTTAAGAATAAAATTCTTTTAAGATAGTTCATTGAAGTATCATATTGAAAATATGGAGCATTGAGCATGCACAGGCAGATCTTTATTTCCCTGTTTTGATACTCTAGTGTATTGTTGATTGATATATTTTGTTCATATGCTTTCGTTATGTTGATTGATGGATGAGGTTATTGAACTCAATAATAAAAAAAAAATTAATTAAATAGATTAAAATTTTAATTTTAAGAAAAATTTTCTTCATTCCTTAATTAACATCCTAAAGGCACTTATTAACAAAACATAATAGCCACTTTATATAATATTATTTTGTGAAATTGTGGTTAAAGTGTATAGTTGTAGATATATGTGCTAATGTTTTGTAATCTCTCCCATTGTATATAATAATTAATAAATATTTTTGTGTTATTTTCTTGTATAAAATAAGTACTTAATTTCTATGCACCGATAATGTAAAGGTTTTTTAGTATAATCATTCAATCATACATTACTACATAAGTTATAATAATTGCCTTTCACACCCATTATCTCTTAAAAGTAAATAAAATAATTTTGATTACATGATGACGTAAAATAATTTTACACTGTCAATATATCAAAATTAAACTCACAAAATAATTAGTTTTAACATGCAATAAGAAGTTAGTTCAATTACATATTTCATTGTAGCAAGTAGCAACATGAAATCCGTTTTTGCATTTTGAATGGGCCTCACATTTTTTCAGAAAAAAGTTTGTAGCAACTATATTTTACCCGTGCGATGCCCATCATCATTCATTTGCAGAACACTTGCGACCAGTCATCACGTCTATAAATAGGCCCTTCTGGCATTTGCTTATTCTTCACACACCACCAATCAAGCATACGAATAAGCCTTTCATATACAGCCAATCCATCCAAGAAAATGAAGAGTACTACCACCACCTTGTTTGCCCTGTTCCTTCTCTCGGCCTTTATCTCACTTCTACCTTCAACCACACTCGCAGACTTTGTGGTCGACATTGATGGCCAGCTGCTTCAAAACGGCGGCACATATTACATCCTGCCGGTAATCAGAGGAAATGGTGGGGGGATCGGACGAGCCGCCACTGGAAACGAAACTTGCCCACTTACTGTTGTGCAAGAACACTCTGAGCTCTCCAAGGGGCTACCTATAACAATCCAGTCCCCATACTTTATTGCTTTCATCTACGAAGGTCTTCCTTTGCAACTCGCATTTACTGCCGTACCCACGTGTGCCCCTACACCATCAACGTGGACCATCGTGAAGGGTCTACCACAAGGACCGTCTGTGAAACTTACTGGTTATGAGAACACAGTAGATGGTTGGTTTAAGATTGAGAAATCTGTCCTAGACTATAAGCTTGTCTTCTGTCCTATTCCAACTGGTAGATGCTCAGATATTGGGGTTCACCATGACGATGAGGGAAATAGGCTTTTGGTTGCAACTGATGGTAAACCACTCATAGTCCAGTTTCAGAAAGTTACTTCATCTTCTGCATGAAGAAGCATAAAAACTATGAAAAATATAATCTTGTACGTTCTTATTATGGTGAGTAAGATGTGCAAGATGAGAATAAAGGCTTTCCTTGTGTAATAAGTAAATCGCCATATATTACTAAATAAAAGTTTATGCATGCTTTAAGGCATACTAAATTTATCGTCCTTCACATTTTCATAGATTTGAGTATCCGGATTATTTTAACTTATACCTTTTCTTTTTTTAATGGTATATTGGTTTGATTTATATAAGCTATGCTATTTGTATTCACATGAGATAACATGTTCACTCACTTTTTATTCATTGTTGAATATAGTGTAGACTCTATTTAAGTAGGATTCATATTCTATATTCAATAGCAGATGAGAAGTGAGTCAAAATAATATCATATGTCAAATGAGTACATATAATATATTTTTTATTTATGTATTTTACTTTGGATGCAATTATATATGGCAAGGCAGGAGAGAGGGTGGTGTCAATGTGGGAAAGATTGAGGATCATCAACTCCACAATCACTACAAGAAAAATGAGTATTTTTTACAACATTTTCAACGGTTCTAATTAATAAAAGTCTTGTCAAGAAAAGAAATTTTAATATAAAATGACTAATGAAAATACTTTAAACTTTTATCGACAATTAATATACATATAAAAAATACCTAAAAATATGTATTTTCGACATGTACTAATTGTCAATTAAAATTTATAAGTATTTTCAACGGTCCCTTTATGTCGAAATTACTTTTCTTGACAATACTTTTATCGACACTTTAATTATCGAGAATTGTTGAAAATTCCCATTTTTCTTATAGTGAATGTCCGAACCCAATATCCAAGACGTGGAGAATGAATTCTCTCATGTGAGATTTTAACACGACAATAATGTCATTTGTGATCTCTCACTATAGATTTAAAAAGCGAGACTTACACATGGTATATGATACAAAAAAAATAATGATAAAAAATTACACATAATAAGATCATATGAAAATCTCATATGAGGAGATCTATTCTCTTAAGAACTCCACTTCTTTATATTTTTTGTTCCCTCTAACTTCTTTCTTTTCTCTTTAGTGTCTAGGGTGTACTTATTGTCTACTTCATTAGGGATTGTTTTCAACCTGTGAAAGACACTAAAACTCTTATAAAAGCTAAGGCACCACAAATGTACCGTCTGTCTGGGAACAGGAGAGGGGGGGGGGGGGGGGAAGAGTAAGGTGAAGAAGAGAAAAAAATGGACAGTATTTTCAAGGTTAGCTTGACTGTCGTGGACAAAAATATGAGCAATGTATATAACTCTAAATATTTTATGAAATTTAATTTACACGCGTGGTGAGTTAAAATTTTTTTTATATAAATGTTCAATCACATATTAACATATAAGCTTAACCGTTCATTACTTTAAAATAAAGTCTCACAAACAAAAATATGAGCAGACGGTATCGTATCAAAATTAATTTTGTATTTTATTAACTTTGCAAAACTTCTTGTGTGTATTTATTTTATTCTTGTAGAAGCTACTGGTTATTATGTTTTCAATGTTAAATTAAGTTCAGACTTAAACATGTTTTTGTCACTAAAAAATAGGTAGTTTTTAGCTTTAGTTTATGAAAAAATTTGATTGATTTTGGTTGGAGCAAACATTTCTAAAAGAGTATTGATATTTTAACACCTAAAAGTGGGTGTCTAATCAGAACATTCACTATATTATTATTAGATATGATAGATTGCTGAAAAAAGTGGAGGTCATCATCATATTCAATGATAATGGAATGGTATCCCAATTATACACTCACTTTTAGGTGTTAAAATAATATTTATCTTTCTAAAACTGCTTTGTTAGATGTTTATTTTAACTATTGAACTAGCTAATGGAGGGTCAGGTTATTTCATTCTACATGATAGTCAATAATTATATATGGCAGAGCCTAATTAAAACCAATCAAT
Organism: Dalbergia cultrata; assembly: GCA_031216105.1. NCBI lineage: Eukaryota > Viridiplantae > Streptophyta > Magnoliopsida > Fabales > Fabaceae > Dalbergia > Dalbergia cultrata. The sequence goes on along the minus strand of CM062353.1, from coordinate 16,943,028 downwards.
TCTAAAAATGTTTAAATTGAAATGAAAAAAAATAGAGCTAAACTAAAATTCACTCATTTTGTTTTCAAAGGTTAAAACATAATATAATTAAGGCATACTTTCTTTTGAAAAAAATCTAAAGCTAGCACACATGAATGTGTTGATAAGAAAGTAGCTAAAGGTGAGTTTGGTTATGTTTCCCTGGAGAGGGCCTTTATGGCAATGCCAAACGGCCTAGCCAAGGGGACCAATTTGGTGCTCGAGCAAATGAATAAAGAAGTCTCTTCGGGATCTTATTCAATTGCACATTGTGCTGTCATACTCACGACAGTTTGCTTCACAAAAGCTACTTGTGAGTTATTATTTGAGTCTAATTTTTATTTAATGACAGTGTAAAACTTTTTATATTATTATCTTATTAAATCATTACATTTGTATAATTTTTTAAATAGTAAATATGAAACTTGATAATTTTTAATGAAATGACAATATATAATTAGATAATAATATAAAACTATTTTATAATATCATTGCATTAAAGTTAAACTCATGTATTATTAGGTCCCAGAAAGATTTTAATTTACAGCTGATGCATGCGTTTGGTTCAGCTCTTTCTTTCCCCCTTCTTTAATTCTAAAAAGTGATTTTTTGAAACAATTTTTTTATAGAAATAAATAACTCATCAAATTTTACACAAAGTTAAGAAAAGTTACTTTAAGTTTTTTTAACTTTTAAATAGAATATGATATTAAATATTTTTTTGGGTTTAAGTATTATCTTATTTTTAAATTTTTTCTTAATATAGTAATTATATAAACATTAAAACAATGGGTATTGAAGCAAACACTAAATGAATGAACAATATAGACAAATTAGCATGATATAATATATCATCTTATATCCAATGTTATATATGAATTTAATATTTTTAATACCAAAAACTTGTTTTAGTGTTTCATTATTTTTGCCTTTGTAATCCATTTTATAATTTCATAAAAACAATTTATCATACTTTTTTATCTTAAAAAATGATAAATTTTATTTGAAAAAGAAAGGGGAGTGAAAAATGAATTACTTTATCTTTTAGTTCTTATAATTTTATAATAAGTTGTTAATGTAGAATAAATTTCTACAAAACTTTTTTAAAATCCTGTAGTTTCTCAAATTAAAATTTGAAAATTATACTTTTCAGTTTTAAAATATATTTATTTCTCATTTCACATTTTTTTTAGTTTTTCATTATTTTAAGTTATCATATACAATCATTTTTAATTGTAACCAATCAAAATAAAAGAATTTTTTACCATATAAATTTATTTTTTGTTATACTTATATAGGAGGGATCCATTGACATCGGTATAAAACTTGACACACTTACACTTTTGATAACTTTTAACAGAATATAAACGTTGAATTATAAACACATATCACATTGATTGTATATGTCGAATTTCAAACAAATCAGATATCTATAAAGTTGTGATCAAATATTTTTTTATTTACATACATTTACGAGATATTTATTACATTGATTTATTTGTATTCAAATAATACATCAAATAACTTTGAATTAATATAAAATTTTGCAGAGATGATTTATAGTATATAAACTTTCAGTCCCACGATGGGTTTTTAAAAAAAATTGAATAAAAGATTATCAAAGGTGTAACATATGTACCAAGTCTTACACCACCATAAATAGATCATTTCTCATCTAAGATATACAAATTCTTAATAATAAATTATTATATATATATAGCTATATTACATAATTCACATAAATGCTTTGCATGGGCATAGTAGTACACGCATTAGTTATTAATGTATGAAAATTATTTTAAAAAGTTTTATACCTAAAAAATGGATGAAGTAAAAAGATTAAATTTAAATTTTTAATCATTTTATTTAATTTATTTGGTAATTCAATCCACCTATTTTTTTTTTTTTTGGAAAAAACAAATGAAGTTAAGTTTTTATCTTTATCTGCTCGTTTTCAGTCATCTTCACTTTTCCCTGAAGTTTTCAGTGGTTCATGTCAGTAGTCGTTGGCAATGATATGTACCGCGTTTATTATATTTAGTCGCGACTCGCGACAGCTTGACGCTGCCAACCGGCCTAATTTCAACGGTTGTCAATAATCACGAATAGCATTAATTCGTCTTTTTGTTACTAATGAATTGCCACACATGCAATATCTGTTCATGCTTATCCTCGTGGCCAATATCTGCTGATGATTATACGCCCGGCTGTAACGCATTGGATTTATTTGATTTGGAAAGTTAAAGGTAACACACACTAATTATTATTGATTTTAGGTTTTAAATTTATGATTTTTTTTAACCCGTTCGTTCGAACATCCAATCCGATTATAGAGAAAAAAAAAGTTTTGAAAAATACAATTATCTTGTTCTCTACTTTAACTTGATAACCCAACCTAAAAAACCCAATTTTGAACGGATTAGTTTGGATTGAGTTTGTTTGAAAAATAACTAAAATTAAATCAAACTAATCAAATTAAATTTGATTGATTCAAATTTATTTTTTCACTCAAATTCAAATCAAATCAACCAATTTAGATCTCTAATTACACCCAGGGTGGATCTACACCGGGCGCAATGGGGGCATTTGCCCCCAATGAAATTTTAAATTCTTTTTAGAGAATATTTAGAAATATATGTATTGTCTCTATTACTTAACTAAGTCTACCCCTATTTATGAAGCACAGACTGACATGGACACATGACACACGACACAGACACAGACATAGAGACACACCAAATTCAAAAAACTACAGAGCATGGACATGACCTATATATATATATATATATATATATATATATATATATATTATTTTGTTGTATGATTTTTTTGTTTGAATTTTTTCTTGTCGTGTTTGTATAATTTTTTCATCTACTTAATTCTTCTTTTTGATTTTTTATGATCAATTGAAAAATTTTTAAAATAAAATGACCTAACGGCACAGGTCCAACTAAATAACTATGCTTGATTTTTTGCTCATGTTAGTATTAAAAATTTGAAAGAAGAAAAAAAGAAACCAATTCAGGCGTGTTTGCAGGGTGTCCAAACCGAGTCCACGGTGAATTAAAGCAGTGTCTAGTCGTTTTGGTGCATGTCCGAGCTAAAAAAATTATTTTTTTAATTGGAAGCGCACACAAATACGTGTCCAACATGTGTCGTGCGAGTGTCGGACATCGACACTTGTCCAACACATGGGCACACCACCAAATCAGTGTGTCCGTGCTTCTTAGGCCCCCATTATATGTTTTGCCCCCAATAGGTAAATTTTCTGGATCCGTCATTGAATTGCACCCATGGGAAATGGCGAGTGAAACTACTAGTAGAACCTAACCTACTAGTATCCATCTATTCATTCAAAAGTTATTAATTATGCTACATTATTTTGGCATTTATTTTCTGTAAAAAAAAATATAGTATTTTCCAACCATTTTATACCTATATATATAACTAGAAATAACATATTTCTTGAAAACCACGAAACCTAGCACAATCGATAACTAGCTAGATTTCTTAAATATTTAGTCAAGTGTCTCATAAGTAGAGGTTTACCCCTTAGGCGGCTTTTATCTCAAAAAGATCAGTTAGTGCTATTCATGATGGATACCCTAGACAACTAAAAAAATAATGTATCTTTTGAACGCAACTTAAAAATTCTTTCAATTTTTAAATTTTATTCATAATAGTTTGAATTGTAAATTATATATATATAGTATTTAAAGATTATTCAATTCGTGTGAATAAAATTTTAAATTAATATTTTTAAACATACTAATTAAGAGATATTTTTAATACCAAAAGATTTAGCTAACAAGAATTGGCCAAATTCGTTAAGGTTTGATTCATATTTCACAAGGGCATGAGTTCAAATCCGCTGGCCAAAATGAGGATCTCGTTGGTGAACTGATATGTGATTCCTCCCAAAAATGCTTGAAGAGGCTAGAGGTTTTCTTTAATCCTGGTGGGACGTTGGTGCTTATCCGATCCTTACCTAAACTTTTAATTTAATTAAAAAAAAGAGAGAGATTTAATTTTTTGTCTCCATAGTCCATTCAATGGATGAAATTTGACATTTTGGTAGTGTTTGGTAAATGTTCTAAGACAGAAAATATGAAAATATTGAAGACAAAAACCTATTTAGCAAAAGGGGAGAAACTCTAAAATTGTGTCTGTCCCATGATAATTTTTCAGAGATGCCACAGACATGTCTCTAGAACATAGATTTATAATATTTTTCCTAATAATATCACTTTAAATATTTCATATTTCATCTTTGTCCGTCTCACTTTTAAATTTTTCATCAAATTATAATTTAATCCTTTTCTTCTTTTTATTAATTACCATGTTATGCATACCACTATCAAGCACAATTTTATCTCTATCTTCAATATCATCTTCATCTCTATTGTCTTCCTATCTCTATTCTTTTTGTCTCGGGACAGATACCAAACACAACCTAATGTTGGACCGTTACAATACACGAAATCTAACATTTTTCTCTCCATGCAATACATAAAAGATCATTTTAGAATTTATATTTAATAATTATAATTCTCATGTTATAAGAATATTTTATTCTTACTTTGCATTGTTTGTGAAAATAAAATCTTATCAAAATATAGGAATATATTTTTCTTGTGACTACTATTTTAAAATTTGCAAAAGATATAGTAATATATCATTTTTAAGTAATTATTCAATAGCCCATGAAAATTAGCATATGTGTTTAGAAGCGGGCTCATATCTCACATAACCTTGGTGAGATAACTAATGCTAAATCTGAAAAAAAAAAATTATTCTACGGAATGAGTCAATACACCTTAAAACAAACGCACAAAGCTATCACCTATCATCCTAATTTATAAATTATCGCCACTTTGGTCTTTTTTAAAAGCCACTTCGTTATGTACCAAAGTAAAAAGTACTAACAAGTGCTACAAAAATGCTTGTTTGAAAGTTAAGAATAAAATTCTTTTCAAATTTTAATGAATTTAGTAAATTAAAATTTTTGGTTTTAATAAAAAAATTATTCTTAATTCCTTAACTAATATCTTAAAAACACTGATCAATTAATTAACAAAACAAAAGACCATGGGACCGAGGTGAGATAGTAAGAGCTCTCTTTCCATCCCTAATCAAGTGTCAAGGGTTCGCTTTTCACTTTGGAATGACGCAGCATTAAAACCCATGGCCAATATTTATCCCCTTAAATTGGCCTATAGTATGCAAAGAGATTAGTCACTACATCCAATGATTGATATCCTGAAGGAAAAAAAAAAAACAAAAAAGCCACTTCAAATCATATTTGGGTACAAAATTCCTTTAAGATAATTCATCGAAGTATCAGATTGGATATGGAGAATTGAGGGGATGGAAATCTTCTATCCCCATTGTAACATCCTTTTTTAAAATAATAATAATAATAAAAAAATAAAATAGTTTGTGTGTAATAATTTTAAGTCATGTATTAGATTTAAATATTTTATTACTCTTAATAATTTTACATCAACATTTATTTTAAATATTAGACCAAAATGTTAACATACAAGTATCAACTGTTCAAAGTAAGACCATAAATTGACAGCAACAAACTCAGAATACATTGTTCTAAGTTAAAAAGTAAAAGTTGTTAAGAATAATAAGTAATAATATGTTAAATATTAATAATTAGGTGTATAATTTCAACATAAATATATATATAGGAAAAAAAAAAAACGGCGACGATTTATGCACAATAACCAACTTACTGTTGGTTGTGCGTCTCTAACTCTCCCTATATGTGTGTGTGCGCGTGCGCATATGTGTGTTGTGTATGTGTGCTTGTGTAATGTGAGCATGAAAGAGAGTAAGAGTGAAAGAGAAAGGGAGAGAGAGAGAGAGAATAAGTGAGAAAGTGAAAGTGAAAGCGAAAGGGAAAGAGAGAGAATGAGTGAGAAAGTGAAAGAGAAAGGGAGAGAGACAACGAGAGGAAAGGAGATGAGAGAGAAGACAGAAGAAAGAGAGAGAAAGAGAAAGAGAAAAAAGAAAAAAAGTGTGAATTATTGTAGTGAAGATTGATCATTTAATCTCTACATCAATTTAAAGGTAGGAAATAAATTTATTTTTATGTAACATAAAATTATGGTTATAATAATTATTATTAGTACTAATCATTTTATATGATAGATGCTAATTATTATTTATCATTATTTTGTCACTCTTTTATATTTATTGATCATTATGGACTAGAATATTGATTAAAATATTACTAAGATGATCTTCTTCTCTTTTCACCGATCCTGTTGGCTTACCGCGCTCCGGTTTCTTCTTTTATTTTAATACTTAATTATAAAAATTCATTTATCTCTTTATTGGTCCTGTTGATTTACCGCGCTCCGGTTTCTTTTTTATTTTATCACCTAAGTATAAATATTCTCTTTTGTCCCCACTGGTCCAGTGCAGATTACCACCACTCCAGTTTCTTTTTTGTTTTAATATTTCTTTACATTTATGCGATTTGTTATTTAATTCAAGTTAGTTGAATATTTCTTTTTATTTATGTTGTTATCTATTGTATATTAATTTATCGTTTTTCCATTCTAGAATTTAGCATACTATTTATATAATATTATATTAATTTGAGTTGTCAATATTTATATTAATAATTAAATTGGCAACTCTATGGGTTAATAAATTCTATTAAGGCATTAATTTATTTGGTCCAATTTATTTATGCATGAATTTATAAATTTTATGCATTTATGTTTCACTATTTAAAGTGTTGATTAATTTATAAGCTTTTATTATGGATTAATTGTATGAATTCCTTATTATTAAATTAATAAAAAATAGAATATGATTGATTAAAATTTTTCGTTAACCATTGATAAAGTAGAAGGATACACATAAAATCCTTTTATGTTACCTATCTCGATTAGAATGACGTAAAAGTTTTGCTTTGTCATCACGATGTAAAAAACAAAGAATGGAAATTTCCTAAGATAAGTCCTTCAATTATGTGTGAGACAAGCAAACAAATGAAAAGAGAAACAAACGTAAAGAAATTACACATTTGATAAGATATGTACGGTATGCTCTACATGGCATATTTTATATGATAACTGATTATGTTCATATAATGTTATTGTAACCATGTGTATTTTCCGTGTAGACATGGCTAAAACCAACCATAGTTCAATTATTTTAAAACCATTCATTTTCTACTGAGAATTTTCTTAAATTATCATTTTTCTTTATTTTTATTTTTGGTGGTTTCAGATTAAGCCGAGTAGCGTCGAGTGGAAGGCAATTGCTAGAAATTTATGGAGTTATGTTTAATAAATGTGTATTTTATGTTGCAAATTTCAGAAATATTCAGTTTGTATCTAATGACATTAAGTTGTTATGCTATAGGCCCTTATGCTTGTAATAATTTTTACTTAATGTAAACCATTGTGCTTCATGTATAAATTATATTATATTGATTTCTATATAAACGAGTTTTACACATATGATGTCATTTTTCCTGTCCCTCCAATTGTTTATTGTGATGTGTAATGATAAAAATCAAAATAAATTTAAAAATTAATAAGTTATCAAATATATAATACACATTTTCCACATGGCAATAAATAAATTGAAAGACAAGAGAAGAGTACATCATTTGGAGATAGAAAATTTCCATCCACAGTGAGCATATACAGGGATATCTTTATTTCTCTGTTTCGATCCTCTAGTATATTGTTGCTGATTGATGTATTTTGTTAATATTCTTCCCTTATTTGTACTGTTCTGTCCTCCTTATTTTGAACGATGAGTTTATCGAACTCAATTATATATATAAAAAATGAATTTGATAAATTAAAATTTAACTTTTTCAGAAAAAATTATTCTGAATTCTTTAATTAATATCTGAAAGACACTGCTTAACAAAACAGAAAAAGCCACTTTATATCATATTATTTTGTGAAATTGTCGTGAAAGTGTAGCTGTAGATATATCGTATATGTGCTGATGTTTTGTAATATCGCATTGTATATAATAATTAATATATATTTTTGTGTTACTTTCTGGTATAAAATAATTAGTTTTATCATGCAATAAGAAGTTAGTTCAATTAAATAATCACATGATAGTTAATTATAATTTAATGTTCAATTGATGAAAAATTAAATTCTATAAAAGAATTATTAATTGGTGCTGTAAGGGCATCAGATATTAAACCGATATAACTTATTCTTAACTGACTATATATACACTTATTTTCAAATAAAACAACAAGAATTTAATTATTTTCTATTTTTTCACAAAACTTTTATATATATATATATATATATGCGCTAATATAAGAAATTAAGACAAAGTGTAATTTATGTTCTCTCATATGTCCGAAGTTTCCTATTTTCTATATTAGATCTCTTTTATACTTAAAAAAGTACCTCTTGTCATAACTACAGTAAGATGTGCATCTGAAGTCTCTTCCATGTAGCCGAATGCTAAAACAAATTACCGTTACATGAGTTCACAGTTCATCAATTAGGTAAGTTTCTGAGTTTTGTTTCTTTGGAGAGAAAAAAAAGGTATTTGTATTTTACAATCCCCAAATTTTTATCGCTTTTCCTGTTAAATCAAATTCACATACACATCTCTTATTTCTTATTGTCTTTTACAGTCAAAATCAAATTTCCCTGCCTCGTCTACAGTGAACAGCATATATACATAAGTGATTAGAGTTGCTATTCAATTTTTGATAAACGGAAGTGAAAGTAATATTATTTTAGATAAATATCGAGGTTATCACCAAAGAACAAAGATGGAAAATCCTCTGACAATACACACACACACACACACACACACACACACACACACACATATAAGATTCGTTTATTCTAGGAGTAAGTCTTGTACACTTATTCCATATATCTCTTTATCTGTATTGAATTTAATTAATTTGACCATTGATTTATATTATATTATATTATATTGATGATCAAACATGTTAAATTTCAGAAAAATTAGTCAACTATAATCATGTAATCTATTAATCGATATTTAATTGTATTTTCAAAAACATGTTATCTGTTAAAATGAAATGAAATGATAAACTATTAATTCATTTTCAAATTATATGAAACTTTATATGCTTGATTTATTTAGTAGGAACATCAAATTTAACGGTTGGATTTATGCAAATGCATGCCCAAAATAATTATTAGATAGAATAAGTATGTCAAGACTTACTCTTGAAATAAATGGTTATATATATATATATTCATTTTGGTAATTTGAATGAGTTTTACCCTCACACTTTTAAAAAAGGTTTGTAGTTACTATATTTCACTTGGATTTGGCTCTTTTAGAGTGGATAGGTTGATAAAATGTAAGAGTGAAATGTTAACTATCATTACATTATTTAATAAAATTCACATATGATATACACATTATAAAAATTATTAATCGAGAGTGATTAATCCTCCTTTTATACTTTATCAATTTTTTTCACTTTAGAATGGTAAACTCCATTATACCCATAATATGCCTATCAGTGGCGGAACATAGAAAGGGCCAGAGGGGGCAGCCGCCCCGCTCCCCATCCCCCTCCCAAAGAAAAAAGAAATATTAGTGTGTATATGTGTGTGTGTGTTAAAGAGTTAATATGTTTCATTACATATAAAAATTAGAGAGATTATTAAAGAGTTAATACGACTCATTATAGTAGAGAGAAAAAAAAACACTAATACATTACAAGTTCAAGACATTTGTAGCTCATTTAATTTGCATATTAGTATTTTTAAATGAGGAAGAATCTATTGACAGATATATAATCGAAACATTCGCACCTTTAATAACTCTATACGATATACTCTTTCTCAATCCATCTATTTAATTATGATTACATATCATGTTAATTTTATGTGCTACATTTTAAAATAATTGAGCACTATAAGGATGTCATCAAATATTTCTTATTTGCACATATTTAAGAACTATTTATTACATTGATTTATATATATTCAACAATTTTGAATTAATATAAAATTTTTAAAAATGGACTAATGATGAGGAGTTTAGGTAGTTTACAGTAGATCATAGGTCCAAACCTCGCTATTGCCAATGTACCAAATGAATTTTATGAATATAATTATAGCATATAAAATCTCAATCTAACAATGAGTTTTGTTAAAAAAAAAAATCAATTAAAAGACATAAAAAAATTTAAGATTTGTGCCAAATTTTATTATAATGCCGACAAATTCTTCCTATTTTAAATATTTTTTATTCATATGTTTACCGCTCTAATTTTTAAGTTATCTTCCGCCATTGATGTCCATCATCATTCATTTGCGCGAGACACTTTGTCATCACATCTATAAATAGGGCCCTCTACCATTTACTTATTCACACACCATCAATTAAGCAACGACTAACTAAGCCTTTCAAAGCCAATCCTTCCAAGAAAATGAAGAGCACTACCACCACCTTGCTTCCCTTCTTCCTTCTCTTGGCCTTTATCTCATACCTACCTTCAACCACACTCGCATTTGTGCTCGACACAGATGGCGAGTTGCTTCAAAACGGCGGCACATATTACATCCTTCCAGTAATCAGAGGAAGTGGCGGCGGAATCGGACAAGCCGCCACCGGAAACGAAACTTGCCCACTTACTGTTGTGCAAGAACGCTCTGAGGTCTCTAAGGGGCTACCAGTAACATTTGCGTCCCCATACCTTATTGCTTTCATCTACGAAGGTCTTCCTTTGCAACTCGCATTCCCTGCCATACCCACGTGTGCCCCTACACCATCAAAGTGGACCATCGTGAAGGGTCTACCAGAAGGACCGTCTGTGAAACTTACTGGTTATGGGAACACAGTAGATGGCTGGTTTAAGATTGAGAAATATTTCCCAGACTATAAGCTTGCCTTCTGTGCTATCCCATCTGGTAGGTGCTCAGGTATTGGGGTTCACCATGATGATGAAGGGAACAGGCTTTTGGTTGCAACTGAAGATAACCCACTCATGGTTCGGTTTCAGAAAGTTACTTCATCTTCTGCATGAAGAAGCATAAAACTATGAAAAATCTTGCACGTTCTTATTATGGTGGGTAAGATGTATGTGCAAGATGATAATAAAGGCTTTCCTTGTGTAATAAGTAAATCGCCGGATACCACTAAATAAAAGTTTATGCATGTTTTAAGGCTTGCTTAATTTATCGTCTTTCACATTTTCGTAGATTGGGTATCGCTTTATTTTAACTTTTAATTTAATTTTTTTCAATTGGCACATTGGTTTGATTTATATATTTTCCTCTGGATGCAATTATTTGGTGAGGTGGGAGAGAGGGTGGTGTCACTGGCAAAGAGTACAAGGATTAACAACTCCACAAAATCCAAGAAACCCAATATCCAAAAGGATGTTATTTTAACATCCACGTACACCCATGTGGGTTTATGTGGACGTGAGAGAAGTGATGGAGAGAGAATAAATTAGAAAAAAAAGTAAATAGTGAGATCTATGTATTTTGTGAGTAGGGTGTTTGGGTATTTGAAAATTTGGGGTGTTAAAATAGTAAAGTCCTATTCAAAACTCCATTGCTTCATATTTTTCCCCTCTCAACTTCTTTATCAAGCTTCGCCATCTTCACTTTTAGGGGGGTGTTTATCTCAAAATTTGAAATTAAATTTCCATGATTTATGAGAATGATATTCATGAAAATGTTATTCTCGGTTATCTTTAAAAAACTATTTGTTTGGTACTAAATATTTTTAGGATTATTTGTTAATATTTCTGTGAATACATTTAAAATTTATTTGTTTTGCAATAATATATATTTCCGAGAATATATATCATAATTTCTAAAATATGCTTAACACAATCATAAAAAGAGAAAAAGTCAAATAATTGAGGAATTGTTTAGTAATTGTGCTTAATAATTATGATTTCCAAGTCATGAAAATTTTTTTTACCCACCCCTCAACTTGGGAATTAGATTTCACTAAATCATAAAAAAAATCTTTTTTATGGAATAATTAATACTCAAATTTTTTTTTGCAAAACTTGTAAAAAATATAGGAATATATCATTCCCAACTACCTATTCCCGGGAATAATTAAATATATCCCAAACAAACGCCCCACAAATGTCTAGGTATACTTGTTGTCTACTTAATTAGGGATTGTTTTCAAGCTATGGCAGACACAAAACTCTTATTAAAGCTAGGGCACCACAAATGCACTGTCTCTATGAGCTTAGGAGGAGCCAAAAACAAAAACAAAAAAGAAATGATAAAGAAATTATATCAACCTATGAAAAAAATAAGGTGAGAAGAGATAAAAATGGAAGTATTTTCAAGGCTAGCTTCACTGTCGTGGGAAAAAATATGAGCAATGTATATAACTCAAATATTTTATGAATTTAATTATATGCACTGTGAGTGTAAATAAATTTTATATAGATATTCAATTATGTATTCATACATTAGCAAAACTATTAATTTAACCATCCATTACTTAGCTTAGAAGTCTCACAAACAAAAGATATGACCACATGATATTGTATCAAAATTAATCTCATATTTTATTGAATTGCCAAACTTCTTGTGTATATTTATTTCATTATTATATAAGTTAGTGATTAGTATGTTTTCAATTCTAAATTAATTTAAGACTTAAATATGTTTTTGGTCACTAAAAAATAAGTAAATTTTGGTTTTAGTTCATGAAAAAAATTATTTGGTTTTGATCCAAACATTTCTAAAGCTGATCTATTAGGTGTTTATATTAATTATTGAACTAATTAAAAGAGATTCAAGTTATTTTATCCTACATGTCAATCAATAATAATATGCGTAACTGAAATAAAAAGAAAATAGAGAGAAAAACTAAAATTCACTCATTTTTTTCAAAGATGAAAACATATTTAAGCCATAATTTATTTTTTAAAAAAAATTTAAAGCTAGCACATATGAATATGTTGATAAGAAAGAAGCTGCTGGCTTGGTTATGTGTTGCCTTGGGTGACCTTAATAACAGTGTCGAAGAGGCTAGTCTAAGGGACGGATTTGGTGCTCAAGCATATGGATAAAGGAGACACTTTGGGATCATATTTTATTGCACATTGTACGATCGATGTAATCCTCACGACAATTTGAATGACAAAAGCTAATTGTGATTTATTATTTGCGTGTTATTACGTCCAAAAAAGACTCTTTCACTACAAAGATTTTACGAATCGTATATGCGTTTGGTTTAGATTTTTTCTTATCCTTTCTTTCTAAAAAGTGATTTTCTAAAACAAAAAATGTTTTTTTTTATTGAAATAAATAACCCATATCAACTTTTACACAAAAAACAATTGTTAACTTTTAAATAGAAGTTAATATGCAATAATTTTTATAAAAAGTGATTTTCTTAAATTGAAAAAATATTGAAATAATTAATTGAACCAAAGGCACCCTAAATTAGTAAACAAAACACCAACAATGTGTTGATGCAAGTGGGATGAGCTCGGATTTCTTGAATATGTAATATATTCTGGGTTCAATTTCAAGATTCAAATATAAATGTAAAGAAATTCCGTTAAGAAAAGTTTTTGCTCTAACACTTGATGTACGCGGAAGATAAGTCTTTTATTTACATAAGGTAATGGGATACTCAAAGAAATAAGAAAATAGTAAATAGGAAGAAAAAAGTATTAGATAAAGTAATAAAAAACAAATTTGAACCATCCATTTGAGATGGATCAAGCAAAACATGCCACCTTTTCAGTTGTTATCTGTTTGTTTGATAATTGAGATATTATACATGATTATGGAATATCAAATAATAAATCATAAAATTAATTGTAATATATTATTAGTATTGAAAAATCACACTATCAATCAATTATTTTTAATTTTTACATAAATTTTAAAATAATTAAAAAAAACCCTTTCAATAACAAAATTTTATATGATTGGATATTAAATGTATTAAAAAAATTATAGTAACATTATATTATAATTAATTGAGAAATATATTAACTAACTGACTTATATTCACTATGACCATATTAGTCTCCGTGCATCATCTCGAATTTGTTTTTTTACATCTATTCAAATAAATTGTTTCAAACAAAATTTTTAATTAACATGCTAGTCCTATAGTTTTACATCTATTATAGTTTTGTTAAAAAAGTTTTACATCTAGCTAAACCTTATAGGTTTAATTAACATGCTAGCTATTATAGTTTTATCAAATTTTTAATTAGATCCATATGGTTTGAAAATTTATAATTAGGTCTTATAATTAATGAAACTTTATAATCAAATATATCTGAAAATAACTTCAATTACAAAAATGTAAAATTAACTAAAATATTTATTGATTTCATTTATTACTGTTTTTATATGAGCTGGTTGGCTTGAACCCTTCAAATATTAAAAATAACAATATTATCGAACTATCTTTGAAACTTATTACAGTAGACTTTTATTTTTTGTTGTTGTTGGACATTAAGCATTGAGTTCAATTAAATTTTTTAAAAAATATCAACAGGAAATTGTTGTCGGTCTCTCTCTTACGTAGTTGGCGCTAAATCATACACTCAAACTTCTCTAGCATTTATCATCACCCTGACAACAAGAACCGCAAAAAATATGGAGCAAAGACCTCCTCCGACTCACTCTTTGTTCTTTTGATTCCTAGGAGCAGCTTTTCGTTTGCTTTGTTTCATGTTTATTTTGTTTTTTTTCATCATACATCGAAACTTGTTATTTTGAAGCTTGTATAAAAATCAAAATCAAGTTACTTATTCAAAGTTGTTTGTGGTGTTCTGTGCACATTGAAAAATACTTGCTGAACACTTGAGGAACTTTAATTCTGGTTTGCGTGGTCATCGTCAACATCGGTTTGACACAAAAACAAACTTTGGCAAAACACTTTCTGAACTTGAGAACTTATAGAAGAATTGTTTCTGTTCCTCAAATTGAGATTGTGAAGTAAAACATGCCGAGTTTCATTTGTTTTTGTCAGACGAAAATCCAAGCTATATACTTACAAAACAATCTATGAAATTGTTTAACAACATAAAATTATTTTAAATTTTAAATTATTAATATATGAAAATTATTTTAATAAATATTATATCTAAAAAAATACAAAGTAAATATTAAATTTAACTTTGAAATTATTTTGTTTAATTTATTTGTTAATTCAATTTAATATATTTAAAAAAACTATGAAGTTAATTACTTTATATTTTTAGTTATAAACGAATGATATCTAATAAAAATAGTATTTTAAAAAATTAGTAAATAAATTTATTACCTAAAAGTGATAATAAATAACAAAATAATTTACTATTTTGTGTTTCTTTTTCCCCCGGTGTCTTATCCTTATTTCACTTCTCAGTCGTCCATGTCAGGAGACTTTAATTTCCACTATGTGTTTATCATCAATTATATGTACCATATTTGCTATATTTAGTCTCGACAGCTTGGCGCGGCCTATTTTGATCAATCAACGTTGTCATTATATATTAACGAATAGAAATAAATTGTCCTTTTTTTTTGGTACAAAAAATAAATTGTTCTTTTGTTACTAATGAATAACCACACATGACAACTAGCTGTTGATGATTATTAATTGATTGTACAAAGGGATGTAAAGCGGATGAGATTGATATAATGAACCTACAATCCAATCCAACTAATATAGTTATGGCGCATTTGGATGAGTTTTTATTTTTTCAGCTCAAAATCACTTTTTGTCCCTCTAAAAAATCATCTTTCTTATATTTAAATAATTTTTAAAAATAATCAAAATTAAAAAAAAATCAGTTTTCATTTTTTGTGTAGAAACTAAAAAAAATAGGTTTTAAAAAAAAATTAGCCCTTTTAGTTATATATAAAATTTAAACTTTGTAATCACTTTTTTAAAATTCGAAACAAACACAGCCTTAATTCTCTTTGACTTTCCGATTTATTTTAAAAGTTGAAATCAACACGAATCAATTGTTGTTGGGTTGATTTTAGATTTATGATTTTTTAAACTACTTGTTCAAACACTCAATCTGATCACCCCATCAGCCTTTTTTTTTATTTGTTTATATATTTTCAAAGGTTCTCATTTAAATTTGAAGTAGTAGAGTCACTTTTTATCTTTGCCGTTTATATTTGTTTTAAAATTTTATCTATTTATAATATTATCAAGTATATCATCATAACTAAGTTTTTCATTATAATTAGTTGTTATAAAGTTAAAAAAAAATAAAATAAAAAATACAATCCCTTATTTTTTTTACTTTTACCCGATAAGGCAAATTATTTAATTGGCCTAGCAGTCAAAGATTTGGATAATATAAATGATGTCTTAGATTTAAATTTCGTTACGATAGATATGATTTAAGAAATACCCAAAAAAAAAAAAACTTTAACTCGATAAGGTGATGACCCATACCAAACTAACGTGATATTCATTGGATTGGTTTCGTCCAGATTATTTTTTTAAAAAATAAAGGTTGAACCAAACCAATCTAATTAAATTTGATCAGTTCAAATTTATTTTTTAGCTTAGATTGGAATCAAACCAACTACCCTAATTGCCTGAGCTGGCCGACTTATATCCATATAATGAGTGACATATATATCATTTAATGGTTAACTTAAAAATTCTTTTAATTTTATTTTTTATTCATAATAATATAAATTGTAAATTATATAATATGTAAACATACTAGTTAAGAGATGTTGTTAATAGTTAATGCCAATGGTTCTTACCTAGAAATGCAGTAAGGGTGCAAGTAGCTCTAACATCTGTGTAAGCGGAGGAGGGTGGGGTACTTGTAAAGATACTCCGTGAATGAATGAGGCATAAAGTAATAAAATAATAGCATGCAATAATATTGTGATACACAGGGTCGTTGACCTCCTTATATAGTGAGAGATGACTTGTGATAAGTTAGGAGATAATCTTTCCCGAATAAGGGAGATATTCCTAGGATCTCGTAGATATTAGATATATTGTGTGTTTATAAACGATATGATATAATAATGATAGGAGATTGCATGAGCTAGTAGGGGGATCTCATATAGTCTGATAGTTAATCTAGTAGATATCACAAGTTAAATCAGTTGAGAATCTCTAGGAGCTAGTATACCATGTGGGTAAGTTGTGGAACCCCCTTTTAAGAGTCCTCTAAGATTGGATCAAGGCCTGGGGTCTATATTTCTAGTTCAGTATACCAAGTAAGAGATACAATTCTACTCTTCATAAAGTGCATGAAGTTTGACATTCTACTCTCCACTGTTACAACACATGAAATTTGACATTTGTCTCTCCTTGCAACATGTTGGGGATACATATATATATATATATATATATAGATATAGCCATTCTTATTCAACAACAGTCATTTTCATGTCATGAGAATTTTTATTTTCGCTCTCTATTATAAAAATAAACGTCTCATCAAAATATGAGAATACAACTTTCTTTCTAATATCTTTTTAAAACTTGTAACAAACAAATATATAACTTCCAAGTAATTGTTTCCCAAAATGAGTTGATAAACCTTAAAATAAACACATTTAAAAAAATATCTTAAGCAAACTATCATACTGATTTTTGCCACTTCGATCTTTATTGAAAGCCACTTTGTTCTGTACCAAAGAAAAAAAATACTGATAAGTGTTATAAAAAAGCTTATGTAAAAATTAAGAATAAAATTCTTTGAAGATTTTAATGCATTTAATAAGTTAAAAATTATACTTTTAAATAAAATATTTATTATTAATTCCTTAACTAATATCTTAAAGAAACTGATTAGTTAAAAAAAAAAACAGAGCCACTTTAGATCATATTATTCTGTGAAATTTTGGTTAAAATGTAGCTACAAATATATGTGCTAATGTTCTATGATCTCGCATTGTATATGATAATTAATAAATATTTTTGTGTCACTTTTCTGGCATAACTAACTTTATCATGCAATAAAGAAGTTAATTCAATTAAATAATTCAGATGATAAGTAACTATAATTTGATTTTAAATTGAAAAATATTAAATTTTATAAGGAATTATTAATTGTTCTAAAAGGGATCATTTTTTCGAATATGGGTTGAGGTTTGTGATATAAGAGTAATATTGCTTTTCGTAAAATTGATGGTGAATATGGTTTTTTTAAAGACAAATTGCTACATAGCGATTTAAGCTATAAAATGATAGTTTTTTTTTTTTTTGTGTTATTGGATTTTAGATGCATACAAATCACTTAGCAGCGATTTGATTAAAAATAAAATATTTCACACTCAAATCACTACAAAGCAATTTTTTTAAAAAATATTTTTGTTTGCCTACGTAAACTCTTATGGTCAACTCATTTCACACGAACATAGAGAAGAATTAGCTGTATTGTTAAAAAAGAGAGAGTTTGTGAAAAAAAAAATAGTGTGTAAAAAAAAGAGTATAAAAAAAAAAAGATTACACAAAAAAGGAGAAAAATCAATAGTACTGCAAATATAGAGTTTATTTTAATGATGATATGTTCACAAACACAAGTGAGGGTGTCACATTTATGAATGAAAGGCCAATATGTTTTTATATTCCCTATAAATTTTCTTATTTGTTGCTGGAAGATGCACTCTGTCACTCCATAAATAGCGAAACTCCAAAAATAGCTGTGTCAATTAGATAAGGTGTTTTGTCTCACTTTCGGCAATTTCATACAATACCAGGCTATTTCAATAAAGAACAATGATAACACTCAACAAACGTTTAGGATACATTATTAGCATCAGCCACACGCTTTTGCTATTAAGTTGTGTGTTGAATTCAAAGAAGCTGCACTTGGTCGGAATGAAGAAAACATAAAATGGGAAGAAAGTGATTAGAAGAATATAGAGATTAATAAAGAAGTAGCGATGATTATGCAAATATGGATGGCATACCAAACACAATGGCTAGGCAACATCATCTAAATAAGGAGCCACATTTCATATGTGCTTTAGATTTGAAAGTTATGGATACACGTGAGTTCTTGGAGTATGCAAACACGGGTACATAGCACTAAATATGAAGTTTTTAATTTACTATTTTATGTTATTTAGGATATTATTTAGATAATTACATAAACATATATTGGTTACTATAAATTTGTATTGCATAAACAATGAAATTTTTTTACTATTTTTGTCGATTTATCATGGTCTTTTGTATTAGGTTCATGTGTTGCGAATGGTAAGTCCCTTATTGGAATGATATTCAATTATAGGGAGGCTGTTGTAAGCACAGTTAAGGCATACAACATAGAGAAAAGAGTAGATTATGAAGTATAGGAGTCAGAACAAAAGACATTTTATTGCAAGTACATATACCACGAAAATGTTTGTAGTGGCTTGTTAGGGCCAATTTGAAAAAAATTAAGGGTTTTTAGGAAATCAGAAAGTACAATGGACCACACCTTGAAGCTTGGTGAGGGTTCCACCAAACCACATACTATAAAATTGGATTCAAACATGATTACAAAACTTACAGAGCCTA
The DNA here is from genome assembly GCA_031216105.1 of Dalbergia cultrata. Taxonomy (NCBI): domain Eukaryota; kingdom Viridiplantae; phylum Streptophyta; class Magnoliopsida; order Fabales; family Fabaceae; genus Dalbergia; species Dalbergia cultrata. The sequence continues at coordinate 16,923,519 of CM062353.1, read as the reverse complement.
TGGTAAAGTATAACCTATCTCTTAGGTAGCGTTTGGTTACTGTTTCTGAGACAGAAATATAAGGACAGTGGAGATGGAGACAGAAAAACTATTGTCCCTGTATCATGTTTGGTTGTGGAGTACAAGACGGAAAAAATATTGGCCGTTGACTACCATTAACCATCGTTGACCGACAGTAGGTGGGCATTGACCGGCGGTCGGTGGGAGTTGACTTCCAGTGTTGACCGATGGCTGGTCGGCGTTGACTGGCAGCGGCAAGTGGCCAGACTAATGTCCTCATGTCTTGTCTCTGCTGCCCCCACTTTTTAGAAAGACAGAAATACATGAAATTTTTGTCTCTAGGACAGAAAAATTTTCCGTTCCCGTTCCCCATCTCTATCACCAAACATGATACAAGGACAAACTTTCCCTGTATTTCTGTCCTGGGATAACAACCAAACGCAACCTAAGATGGAGGATAATTTGGTCCCTCATTAGTTTTGGACTATTATATGATCTTTTCCTTTGAGCTGTTGGATTGAGTTTTAATGAAATTTAACGGCCCATATGTAGCTGCTTTTTAAAATTTTTAAATTGATATTTACTTCATGAAATATTTATTTTTTCTTAGAAATCCTTCTAGTCTTTTTGAATGAAGCCGAGGAGATCAACCAACAGCCAATAACTAGGGAACCCTAATGTGCTGTGGTTTTAGGCTTCCCCATGACTGAGTACGAAGTAAACGGCATTTGTAAAGACCAAATTCATTCATTCTCCAAGCATCCGTTGATCGAAGAGTTGTTTGTTCTTCTACAACAATGTCATTCATTCTAGCCACATCTAGTCATTCTCATAGATAAACATTGACTCAGTTGAGCATTGTACATAATGGTGCTCATGAGTTCTTCCTTTTGAAAAAAAAATATTATTTGAGCAAAAGGTGTAGGGGGTTAGTGCTAAAATACTAAATTGACAAGGGCATTGATGATTTTTGTTTGTGTATGAACAATATCTTTCTTTCAATCGTAAGGCTCCTTGTTATGTTGTTGGGCCAAGTGATGAAGAAAACACATCACTATAATTACTGAAACATTTTGTTTAGTGCCATTAACGGGAAGAACCTCCAAAGGGATTTTTTGGATCTGGGTATGATGGGACTTGGGAGGAAAGGGATGCATAAAGCGAAAAAGAAGGATTAAATAGAAATTTTACTAAATTGGAGTTAATGTGAGCAGGTTAATTTGCAATTTTTTTTGGGACCATGTGAAGTGCCAAAAGTGGTGAGGACCAAGTTATCATCCACCGTCTCTTAAAGCAAAAACTGTGATTGTAGAGATTTTATCTCAGTATGGGCACACCACAACATACCAAAAGCATAGGTGACAAAACAAAATACAATAGAAAAAGTTTTCGATAATCGAGAACACTCATATGAAGAGTTGCCACACTGTTTAGCATTGTGTGCAGGCATTCGAGGTTCAGTCATTCAATTTAATACCATAGAGGTCTATCATCTCGAAGACCTTATGCCAAATTTTCGTCTGTTTTCTTGAATATTTTGGAGCTCTGGTCCCTGCATTAAAGTGTTCAGGCATTGCAAACCATTTATCTAGATAAATGGGACACATTTGTATAGGAAATATAAATGGGTTTTGCTTGTTGTAGTTGCACATAGTGCCAATTGGTTTTGCCATCGTAGATGGTGAGACTGCAAATGCGTGGTATTTTTCCTTGACCATCTATGTAGATATGTAGTAATAAAAGATAGGGTTGGCATCATTTCTGATAATCACGAGTCAATTAAAGCGGCAATAACTCAGAGCAATGGCCAATGGGAACATACAAGAGCATTTCATCTTTACTACATTATACACATTGCTGCCAATTGTAGAGATTCAAGGCACCCAACATGCATAGACTTGTCGTGACCATAGATAAATAAATTAATTAGTCATATTGACTTGTGCATGGTATTCAAGGACTTATCATGAGTTTAATTATCACTACCAGCAGTTGCATGAACGTGGCTCAACATATACAAATTGCATTGAAAAAATTCCACGGAAAAAAGTGGGTCCAAGCATTTGATGGTGGACATCAATAGGGGCACATGTGTAACATCCTCCTGAGTATAACGTTATCCTAAGTCATGACATTATACTCAAGAGTTGTTACTTATTAATTAGTGGACCTTTCTTAAATATCTATAACAAAAATCGGTCAAATAGTGTGGTAACTAATTCGTAGTTCTCTCATATATATATAAAATCAAAAGTAGTTATTTAATTATAAAGTCAAATATAAAAGAAAGCTCTTCTAAGAACTTTATAGTACATCTGTAATCTCTTAAAGGTACAGACATACATATATTTATATAAAACTAACTATAACAAGTACAAGTCTTCTCTACTAAACTATTGCAAAAGTTAATTCCTTGCATGCAATAGTCTCTTTATCCTTTGAATCAACCTGGAGACAACACAGAAACAAATACATAGGGGTGAGAATTATACAATTCTCAGTAGAGCAATCCCCAAATACACAAGTATAAATGTCATCATCATCATTCTAGCCACTTCGATTTATTAAGAAAAAATGATCATGCGTTACCTAACCACAGTTCATTTTTAAAGTTCTAAATCATAATTCTGAAATGGATTACTTTTAACATTCACTCACTTAATTCATAGGTAACATAAGACTCAAGATATTACTAGATAATATTAAATAACATAACTCAATATGATATAACTATGTATCTACCAATTACAATGAAATTATCTTTAAGGGGCCTTGATCTAACTTATGGCCATAGCTCTCATATTAGTACATTTTTCTCTTTTCATCGACATAGGGAAGACTTAGTTTATACCCAACAGGTATCTAATGGATGATTCCACAATGGATAATTTATACCAAAAGATATCTGCCGTGGACAACTCTACAAAGGAATAATTCATACCAAATGGTATCTTTCGTGGACAACTCCACAAAAATGGAATTTCATACCAAACGATATCTGCCATGGACAACTTCACAAAGGGTAATCCCTCTTTTTCCCTTCCCCTTTACGCAGCCTAAGTTTTGTCTCTGTTTTGCCCATATGTCAGAATATGCATAATTGAAGTTTATACATTCTCTTTTCTCATATAATTGCATTATGTACTTTTCTCTTCTCAAATGCATGCATAAGCCACATATAGGCATTCAATCACAATTGATTCTCATTCATCCCTCATAAATCAATATTTAAATTCACTAGCATGCATTCATATACATCATACTTGAATCAAATGTCATTATGTCCCCAATATAAAGCTTTAGCCAAAATACAACATATAGGCAGATTTCACACCATTGTAGCACAAATTTATTTGTACATCAAACATTCAATTTAAAAGCTAGAAAAATTATCCATGACACCTCAATATGTTCATAAGGTACTGTAAAAATTTCAAAGCTAAAAGAGTTCTCTAACTGTGTTAACAAAATTAGATAAATTCGGAGGTCGTAAACCTCCTATTTACAGCCAATAGCCAGAATTCTATAATTTTAAACCCTAGAAAATGACTGAATAAACTCATAATAAAAATCACGATTGAAGCTTAAGATGTTTCCAACACTATGTAAAAATTAATTTTAAAGTAAAAATCAATCATTTGCTGTAGTAACAAAATTAGCTAAATTCAGTGTCCTAGAATTGACTATCCAGATAACTCAACCATCAGTCTTGGATTTATACTTTTAGAGAAAAATAAAATTCATTTCTAAGGCCCGAGAAAAATATTGGAAAAAAACACCTTAATATATTAGCTTTATCATATAAAATTTTCAGAGCAAGAATCCATCTACAAACCTTTAGAAAATTCATGAATTATAACCTGTCAATCAAATCTGAGAATTCCATCAACATGATTTAAAACTTGTTTTGCCAAAATGGGTTTTCTAACATCATTCAAAAACTCCACCAAAATTAATATATCAATATCAATATATTATCAACAACAAAAAAATGAAAAATATCAAATTGAATCAGTGATTTACATAGAAAATTTTGAAAGCAAAAGAGGTTCATAAACCCTATTTTTTGGAGATTTGTGGCTCTTAACTTTAAAGAATGTTTCAAGTGATTTCTCTTCATTTCAAGGCCACCAAATCAACATCAAACCCTCCTTAGGCAGCAAGCTAATGTGGTATCAATGTGAGAAATTGTGAGGAAATGAAATTCCAATCAGTTAGTTTGATAGATTATGAGGAATAGAACAAGTTTTGTAAAGGAAGCTTGATGTTTTAGTAACTTTGGGCTAGGGTTTTTGAAGTTTGAAGCTTTTTAATGGAGGTTTGAGGGAAAGAACAATGGAGGAGGTGTTTCTTGAGTGGGCTAGCAAAAAATGATGATGGTGGGGTGATAAGGTTGGTGGCTTATATTTATCTTGGTGTAGATGTAGTAATTATATAGGTAAGATTTGAATTTCTTTCTTTCTTTTTCAAAAAGAAATTATATGAATGGTTAGGATTGATTTGTTGGTCAAAGAATGAATCTTAGCCGTATATACACCTGGCTCAAGACAAGTGGTTCACTTTAATTTGGTGAGCAAATAGCTTTTTTAGTGTTAAAATCTCACACTGAAATTCCACTGAATGGATGAGATACTGGCTCCGAGTAAAATATAATAAATGAAAGATCAAGATTAAAACTTGCCTTTCAAGTTTCAATCCTTGCTATCCACTTGGTAAGATGTGATTGGTAAAAGTTACTTAGCCACCGAGTAATTTTTATGGTGTTTAAAACCGCACATCGAAATCTTATCGAATAAATAAAACAACTTATCCAAAAATTAATTTTAAGTATAAAATTTTTATTCCTAATTATTTCTAACTGTAATCCTATAATTTTTCAGTTTCGGGCATCTTCGAGCTCAAATTTTAGGGTTTCGACTGTCCCGACGGACTTGTAGGGCCCATTAAGTTACTATTCACATTTTTTTTTACAGATTCGTTGGATCGTCCTCATCATTTCTACGTTTATCGGACTTTTGAAATTATGACCAGTAAAACTCAAATTAATTTTTATATAATTTTTTTAGGTTGTTACAACATGTCCATAAACATTATCAAGTTTCGGGCATTTTCGGGCCCCAATGTTAGGGTTTCAGCTATCCTGGTGGGCCTATAGGACCCATGAAGTTACTATTCACATTTATTTTATAGATCTGTTGGATTGTTTTCATCATTTTTATGTCTATCGGATTTTTGAAATTATGACTAGTAAAACTCATTAATTTTTATATAATTATTTTAGGGTGTTACAACATGTCCATAAACATTATCAAGTGTATGAATTCTATGTTAAAAAGGGCTCGCAGTCTTCCAGCCATGGTAGTGATTAGAGCAACATATTTTCATTTGGCTGAATTATTTGCTTGGAATTGTAAAGCTGATAATCACTTATAGTCCTATGTTATGTGGGTTACTAACTGGGTACATTACACTGGAGCATAGTATCATAATGAGAATGTGCATTGTTATAGGTATATAGCATTTCTCTAAGCATGATTATGAGGCTTGCGGTTTGGTTTTACTCTCTTTCTCCGACTTATGGTATTGTTTGATGACATTTTGATTTGGTTTCAGTGGCCACCTTTGGTATCTTTGATATTTTGATTTTAATTATGACTTGTGTATCTTTACTTGTCTGTAGTTGGAAACTGTTGTTGCTGATGAGATGGCTGCTTTTAAAGAATAGTGGGAAACTGCTCTGGATGGCCTTGAAACTGAAAGTGCCAACTTACTAGTATCTTCAATGTTCAGTAAATATTTTGCCTTCTAATGCTTGCTTTAAAAATTGCATGTTTCTTGCTGCTGTTACAAGCTGTCATTAGTATTTAAATTGGCCTTATCTGTCTTGTTCTCCTTCTTATGATTCAGATTTGGGTCTTGTTAATCACTTTTTTTTCTTTTTTTTATTGGCTATAGTATTATAAAAATAAAGTATACCTTGAAAACAAGGTCGCAGAAAGATTGATTGAAACATGTCTCTTTGCAAACTACTTTAGCATCTACTTCTGCTGTGTTAGTGTTGCATATTTTCAAGTGGAGTGATTTTGAGTTCAGTGAGTTTGGACGGTTCAGCAGTGTGGTATGTTTTAGTTACTTAGCCTTATAGAAGTCGATGATTTTGAGCACAACCTACTCTTTATGCAGACCATTTGTTCCTTCTATATTTTTTAGACTAATTGTCATAATAAAAGCTGAAGTTCCTTAATCACTGTGGTTGTTTATTGTTTTTGTTAGTGAGCCTTGACACAATGAAGTGTTAGTGCTTTCTTTGACCTGGTGGTCACTAATTCTAAACACAGAAATAGCTTTTCCATTCATATAGTTAATGCTGCATGCATTTGACCCTGCCCCCATAATGGTTGGAGCCTTGTACAATAGGGCACCCTTTATGTTTTTGGTTACTTATTATCTTTTTAATGCTAGAGTTTGATGTTGCTAGTTGTTGGTCCTTTTGCCTGGTTAATGTGTTGGCAGTTTTTTTGGAGCCCGTTTCATATTCTTCCTTTATTAAAATGTGCTTATGACTTTCTCTGTTTCTTGTTCATATGATTTTGTTAGGAACAACTTGATAATATGGAAGTTACATTCTATAGACACTAGTCAAACATGGAAGGTTCTCAAGATGTTACGGTAAATGTTTTGCTTTGACTTGTCAATGAGTCCTTGCATTATTAATATATGAACTAGTGTCAGAAAAATGCTAATGTTATGGCAGATTCTTGCATATTTTGCCAGGATAATATCTGTTCTGTTCTGATATGGAATTGCATATTTCACAATTTATAAAGTTTTCACACTTATTTCAAATTGCAATTGCTGAATTCTTTTGTGCATGGTCACTTGTTTTGATTTTAAGTATTAGTAATTTTATTTGATTTATTCCCGAAAAGTATATGGATGCATAGAATATTATTATATCAGAATTGCAAATTGTGATTAGAGCCATTCATAAAGAACAATCACTTTATCTTTTTCATATTCATTTGGACATTCTTGTTTTACTACATTAATTTCTCACTTATCAAAGATATTTCTTTTTTGAATTAGATCTCATCACAAACAACCATGATAATGTCTATATAGTGATGGAGTAAGCTTTGGTTACGTTGCTTATTTAAGTGCTATATTTCATCTATTGCCATTTGGTTTATATAATATTTAGATTATTTGTCCTTTTTTTTTCCTGTATAATTAATTAAGCAAAAGGATACTTCATTCTTTTTGTATTTTTACTAGAAGAACTATGCTATGCCTTGGTCTGATATTCACCTACAATTTGGTGTACTACTTGTTCAATATTTTATTTTGAAGTTAATGTTGAATTCATTCTGAGTGAGTTTATTATGTCCTAGAAACAAAATGTTTGCTGGAAGACACGACAAATAAGTTCTACATATACATTGTTTTCTTTTGGATGTTAGCTGTGACGAGCATTGCATGCTTCTTTTTATTTTGCCATGTTATTTGAATACAACTAACCAATTATTAAAATGTTGATGTTCTAATGCTTATTTCTGGCTTATAGTTCCTCATTAAGACAACAAAGAACATTTTAAATAATTTATCCTTTTCTCTGCCATTTCTTCCACACTTAATTATTGTATATATATCTCAAATGAAGTTATGTAATATCATTCTGAAAATTCTTTTCAGGTATTAGAGACTATATTATCTCCAAGTCCTTGTGCATATGGTTAGTTATTTTTGGTACCATGGCCTCACCTTTCTTTACTGTATCTAATTTGGATTATAACATAATTGGTTATTATTTTGTGATTTAACAGACTTTCTATCCGAGTTGTCTGTCTAGAAGAGAGAAAGAAGCAAATATTAAACCAGACCCTGTTGTTGTCTTAGGAAAAAAAATGTAGTAGTGATAGAATAAATACTTTGTATACATATTAAGACTGATGTATCTTTATGTATTCTAGTGACGTGATTTAGCTTAATTTGAAATTTGATCTCTGCTTAATTCCTTTACTTTATTTTACTAGATTAATATGAAGCTAGAGTTGGTTTTATTAAATTTTGTGGTATTATTGTTAAAATAAAGGAATAATTTTTTGTATCAATTGGAATGCAAATTATGGCAGTTTTTCACCATAATTAATTTTTTTTTAAAAAAATTTCATTGCAAATTATGGCGGTTCAAACCGTCGTAATTAAAAAAAATTTTAAATTTTATTGAAACTTGCGACGGTTCTTAACCGCCATAATTAACAATATACTTTTTCATTGGACAGAACATTGTGGCGGTTTCAAACCGCCGTAATTAGCATTGTGAATTATGGCGGTTAAAAATGTGAATTGTGGCGGTTAAAAAGAAACCGCTGTAATTAACCGAATGGCGTTGGTAATTACGGCGGTTTCTGGAACCGCCCTTATTGTGAAAAATGGCAGTTCAAAACCGCCATAATTTGCAATATTAACCGCCGCAATTTACCATTTTTTTTTTATAGTAGCAGTCATTGTTTGTATATATATATTTAATTTATTACTTAACATATTTGGTAGACGTTTAATTAATTTTATTTTCTTATAGAATGCCTATGAGCAACAATATCAGGAGGCTACGACCCAACGAAAGCAGAGGATTGCAGCTGGTGAGGAGTGCCCACCGATTGATGAGGATCGGTTGTGGCAAGAGATAGTTGGCGGTCCTTACAAAAATCGCATCTATGGCATGGGGTCATTCTATGCTAGTAGTTTGTCCTCTCCCTCTGTCACTGGGGCATTTACAGGCACTGGATCCACTGCAGAGGATAATGAGGTCCGTGAGGAAGTTCACCTCCTCAACGCAGAACTTCATCGTATACAAGAGCAAGATGCAGAGAGACAGCGCCAGTTGCAAGAGATGCAAAAGAAGATGGAGGACAAGGAAAAAGCCTTGCAAACAGAAATAAGAAAGTAGATGAGGGAGAAGGAGATAAGACTAAGAAAGCAGATGCAGAAAGAGATAGTGTCTTTATGGAAGAAGATGCAAGCAGGCTCCTCTGCACTACTAGACACAGATGATGATGATGATGATGATGGTGGTGGTGGTGGTGGTGGTGGTGGTGATGCTGCTGACGATGATGATGATGTTGCTGACTTCTCTTGACTTGAGTTATTGTTTTTTATTTATTTGGCTGTAGTTAAACTATTTCTCTTTTAGTTGGACTATTTATATATATACTTCATAGGCTTTCTGACATTTTAATCTATTTTACATTTTGAATCTAAATTTATTGCATTTAGTTTTTATTAAGTAATTTTTTAGAATTTTTCATTATTAAATATCCAGGGAATTAATGAATTACAGAATGAACTATTGGCAACAAGTTCAAATTACCGGCAGATTTTTTCGTCGGTAAAATATACAAAAAAATTAAAATCTGTGTTACCGATGGATTTTTTCGTCGATAAATTGAAAAATAAAATAAAATTATAAATTAAATTCTGAAAATTACCGACGGATAAATCCGTCGGTAAAGTGAAAAATAAATAAAATTATAAACAAAATTCTGAAAATTACCGACGGATTTTCCGTCGGTAATTTACTAAAAATCCATCGGTAATCCTTTCGCCCTGACGAATTTGGTCATCTATTTACCGACGAATGTTTGAGATACAATTCCTTCGATAAATTTTATCGACGGATTTTTTCCGCCGGTAATAATTACTGACTCTGTTATTACCGATTAACAAAATCCGTCGATAAATCCATCGGTAACTAAAATTTCCATCAGTAACACTAAAAAATCCGTCAGTAACAGCGTTTTTTCTTGTAGTGAATAAAAATGGCTTGGCGTTTAAGATTTAGAGCTTTGTTTGGTCAAATAGAGCCATAACTTAGTAATTAAGCAAGTCTTGTTGCCCTTTATCCATTTTTTAGCTTTATTTGCCTCAGTTTCAATAAACAAAATCCCAAAATGGAGAAAAGCGAACGAAAATGACTTAACCATTAAGATTTGGAGTTTTGTTTGGTCAAATAGAGCCAAAGCTTATTAGTTAAGCAAGTCTGGTTGCCCTTTATCCAGTTTTGAGCTTTGTTTGCCTCAATTTCACTAAACAAAGTCCCAAAGTAGAGAAAATCCAACCAAAATGGCTTAATGGTTAAGATTTGGAGCTTTGTTTCGTCAAATAGAGCCAAAGCTTAGTAGCTAAGCAAGTCTGGTTGCCCTTTTATCTAGTTTTGAGCTCTGTTTACCTCAGTTTCACCAAACGAAGCCCCAATATGGAGAAAAGCCAACAAAAATGGCTTAATGGTTAAAATTTGGAGCTTTGTTTGGTCAAATTGAGCCAAAACCTAGTCGTTAAGCAAGTCTGGTTGCCCTTTATCCATTTTTGAGTTTTGTTTGCCTTAGTTTCACCAAACAAAATCCCAAAGTGGAGAAAAGCCAACGAAAATGGCTTAACGGTTAAAATTTGGAGCTTTGTTTGGTCAAATAGAGCCAAAACTTGGCAGTTAAGCAAGTCTGGCTGCCCTTTATCCATTTTTAAGCTTTGTTTGCCTCACTTTCACCAAACAAAGTCCCAAAGTGGAGAAAAGCCAACCAAAATGGCATGTGGAATAGCTTTTTGAGTGATCCACTCATACCAAGGCTCTTAGTAATATAAAAGTTCCATTTCAGGGTCAAATAGATCAATTTCTTGTAACAGGTTTACATAGCATTTATCGGCAAAAGTAGGGATGTTAAATTTGCTTTGCAATATACATTGAAAATTATAGGTTTACAAGCTTGAACACCCAGGTTTATTACAAGACTATTATTAGAAAATAATTTAATAAAGGTGTTACCCTACTGGATCACCCCTATAGTGCACGTTCAGATGAAAATGAGTTATAAAATGATTAATGACTTTGCACGTCAACACTGCGCATCAGCTGTAGCTTCACAAATTAGCCTTCACAAATCTTATGTTTTAATTGAAAAAAAAGAAGAGAATTAAAAAAAATATTATTCTATGTTATAAATATTTCATATTATGTCTTTTTCTTATTTATTTTATTATTTCATAGAATCATTTTAGTTATTTATAATATTTCTAGTTATTAGGATACGTGTTTTACAATGGAAATGTTGAACAACTAAAAAATGTATAGTAAAAGGCAAGTGAATTACAACTTTAAATTCACTTCTTTATTTATCATGGATAATTTACTTTCCCTTTTTATCAATTTTATCATAATTAGAAGTGTATTACCATACTATTATCCATATGTCAAGACATTGGAAACAATCCACCCTTAAATTGCCATAATCAATGGATATTGCCAAAATGGTGGATTTGACAAGGCTCTTGAGATTTTCAAAACACTAAGAAGTAAAGAGGTGTCATTGAATTCGTTCATATATACCAGCATTTTTCAAGCATGCTCTTGCGTCTCGAATTTAATTTTTGGTGCTCAAATTCATGCAGATGCAATAAAAAAGGGACTAGTTGCGTGCCTCTCTGGGGAGAGTGCTATGGTTACTATGTACTCAAAGTGTGGCAAAGTCGACTATGCCCGTCAAGCGTTTTTGGCCATAGATAAACTTGATACTGTTGCGTGGACTGCTATAATTTGTGCTTATGCTTACCATGGCAAAGCTTTTGGGGCACTACGGCTTTTCAACGAGATGCATGAGTCCGATGTAAGGCCTAATGCTGTCACATTCGTTGGCTTGTTAACTGCTTGTAGTCGTTCAGGCTTAGTTGAAGAGGGAAAGCAGTTTTTGGATTCAATGAATTATAAATATGGTGTGGACCCAACAATTGATCATTATAATTGCATGATTGATATATATTCTCGCGCTGGATTACGAACCTACCTTGGTATGAGCGGATCACACATCTTGACATGATTGTTATATCAGCAAAAATTGATTAAAGTAGTTGAGGGTAACACTAAGCTATTATTTATTCTATATAAAATAACAAAATTATATATTTAATAAGTTGGTTTTATTAAATTATTTGTCCTTTAAAAAGATAATATATAATATAAAGTAAACTTTGAATAAAACATGCTATGTAAACCAACTGGCCTTTAAACAAATACAAAGGGCTTTATGCATTTTTTAACAGTGAACATCAATTGCACATAGGTCAATCAGAAGGTTCCACATGGCACCAGGAATATGGAACACAACAAAGGAGAAAGACTTGATCTAAGGTCAAAATTCATTCCTCACTTTCGTGCACACAACAATTGATTTATTTTGCCAGCATTTGAAATTACTAAAGCATGCAAACTAGAGCAAAAGTAGAAAGAAAGAAACGTTACGACCTGTACCTTATTAACTGCATATCACACGGAGCAGGTCGGAAGCATTTCCCGCTCAAGGCGGAACACCTTTTAACTTAGCAAAGGAAGCCACATCTGGTTCTCATTACCAGTAAATGGCCAAAGTATCACCTGCTTAAGACTGGGATCAGATTCTTTGACATCCATCACCATGTCATCAAACAAACTGTAGATGGTACCATCACTTTTGAAGACCCATCTTTGGCTAGCCCAGGCGTTGCTGCAATCCATCATGACAATAGTGGCACCCTGTTTGTGCTCTGCCGAAGTTAAACAGTTGTTAGTGTTCCGGCTCTGTCGGATAGACCCATCAGGGTAAAGTGACCACTGCTGCTCGTCCTTCGTGGTGTCACATTCTGCTAACCACATGCTGTTTCCATGAGCTTCCATGCAGAGACCAGCATACCCAGAGATTGCAGTCACAAGAGGGGATGTGTCATTACCAGTTCGCCAACCCTGTCGCATCCGATATTCATTCTTTTGCACTGTAAGTGTCCCTCCCTTACTCCCATTTTCAGCACTCAAGACCAAGCCAGATTGTGGATTGATAATAGTCCCATTCTCCCATATCTCCCAGTACGTGGCCTCTGGAACGGCACTGTTGCAATCATAGATCATGACGTAATTCCCAGCGGCATAACCATAAGTAGTTAAGCACTTCCCTCCGGATCTAATCGTCTTATCGCGTTTTAACGTCCACAACTGGTTCTCCACAAGCTGCTCTTTGCATGGCCATATTATGATTGCATTGCCATTGTGGTAATCATTGTCTGAAACATCAACGCACATCCCGTTTCGGCCACTTATGCGGACTGTTGGTTCAAAGACATCACAAGTTTCTGACTTTTCCACTATCGATCTTATAAACAGAGCAGATTGCTGTGCATCTGGTCTGCAGATAAAAAGCATCAATGCTAAAACTGCAAGAGTTGGGTGACTCAAGGAGTCCACACTGACAATCCTGCCGCTAACAGTCGTTAAGTCCACAGCATTTGGAAAGGTCCCCTGCGTTGATTGTTGAACACCTGTTGACAGCCCATCCCAACTGGTCTCCAAACTTATCATTGCGATGTCCGGCTGAAATGGTGAATTATTTCGGATGCTGGTAACAACTCGTCCCGAAATATACCTGAACCTGGCTGCTTCAGCGACCATCTGGATAATCACAATTAGGGCCTGAGCTCTTTCTTCATTGTCCTCGCGACCACTTCTTAGAAAAGAGATGGCATGTCTCAAGCTTTGCAACCCTAGAGAAATTTCGTCTCTGCTTTGATCCGCCCAATGTTGCAGATCACCGTAAGTTCCATTGAAAGGAAGTGTGTACTGTTGAGTGCCAGTGAACAGATAATCAGATGAATTGGGTGGAGCATCACGCAGGAAGTAAGACCGAGTTCCGTCACTATATGCTACCACATACGAATTCGTCATATCAATACCTATTGTAATAGATTCAGTTTCTGAGTTTGAGAGTTCCACTGTAGTATATCGGGCACGTTCTTCCGTTGTTGATGGGTCTCGAAGCACCGGAATGTTGTGTATATCTCCCGCTGATAGATGTTCTCGAAAAGCTTCAATGAACTTTTCGTAGCTGGTTGCAGTAGCACCTTCAGTAGTGAACTTAATTGCAGCAGCTTTTATTGAACAGACACATGTGGCCCAGAGAATCAAAAGCTTGAAAATTTCTTTGGTTTGGAACTGCAGTTGAACGAAATATTAGCATCTAGGGAATGTATATTTCTACTGAACATATGTACAATAAACAAATACAGAAAAAGGTCTGGTTCACATAAGCGATACTTGATGTTTAAACAACCAAACTTCGTGATAGCTACTTAGGAATTTATAATCCCGAATTGTAACAGCTTGAAACAGTTCAAATGATGTTATAGTGCAAGATCATGTTACACGTGTTGGTCTAGAGTACTCAGGATCGGTTCAATGAACGGACCTGTTTTGGGATTAAGCCAAATGGCAGTGAAGATCAAAACGGTCATTTATTCTCTCGTCATCTAGGAGTCTATCAATTCTGTGACTTCACGTTTAACAAGCCAATTGGGAAAGCTAAGCAAGTTGAGGGTTCCCCAACAAACATTGAGCAGAATTCACCAGAAAGATCTATAGTTGACTTAGGACTACATCCCCAACCAGGGGGTCTTTTCCTTTTCTAGTAGCGTCATGGACATTAATCTCTTATTAAATTAGGAAAAATCAATGCAGGAACTGTATCAGGCTATCCATAATGAATTAAATCGATGAGTGCATATCAGGACATGTTGACATCTTAAACCGATAAGTGCATATCATGAATCATCCATGAATTAACAGTATCAAAAAAAAAAAAATCATCCATGAATTAAATCGTCCATGCATATCATGATGCAAAAAGAAATATTGTATAATGATAGAGAGATAGAACTTCGATATTTCACTTACATTCTTGTGAGCCATTGTTGAATGTTGTTTGTTGCATAAAAATGCGGACACCTGATATGGGTTTTATAGGCGATGGATCACTGTGAGGAATTTGTACCATTGTCACAGGTTCAGCATCATGGGCAATATAATTGTCATGCCAACCATGGGTATCCCGTCTATTACAACATTATTATTATTATAGCTCAGAACGTACAGAACGTACCTTGCAACATTATTATTATTATTATGATACAGCTCAGAACGCATCTAACGCACCTTTGATTGCAACATTATTATTATTATTATGATACAGCTCAGAACGCAAACATTGTTGTCCGGACCGAACAATCCAGGTGTGCAGATGAAAATGGCGCTGCTTTTTTTGCATTTTGGTGAGGCTAATTGTAGCAGCTTTTATTTGTCTTTATTTGTTTTTCACGTGGTTTAAAAGTGCATCAGTTGCAATCAACTGTCAGGTGCCACCGACGGAGAGAGTGTGCGCATTATAATTCATTTTGGCCCTTTACATGTGTATTTTTTAGATGAATTATTTATGCATATTTATGGTGATACAAATTGATTAGAGTCACTAAGTCATGTTAAAGTATTTGATGATTCCTAACAAATTGCCAAGTGCTGTCTAGCATGAAGTAATGATGACAGAGGACTAATCAGACCCACCCTACAGTTCTGCTTAGTGAATCATCATCTCAAGAGGCACATATCGATGATCCATATCCAATATCTCAAGGTCCATATATACCTTTTTTCAACTTGTAACGGGATCATAAATTTTCCCTGCAGTGTCTGGTTTAGGTTTTCATTTTGTGATGTAGAGATTGTCAGAAGTGCAGCCACTCAGAAAAATAGGTCCGAATGAAATGCTCCTTTATCAAAGCTTCAAGAAGATTATGTTAAACCGGCAGCAGTCTTTGGTGGTGATCATGACCACTTGAGTAGCTTCCTGCATAAGAATAGCAGGAACATGAAGGTGAAAGATGCACCTGTTTATATTAAAGATGCAATGGAGATATCTCTGAATACAAGCAAACAACCTTTGGAGACGGGACTCGATAATTCATAATTGTTGACATGAGAAACTCCCTTACCTCCAGATTTTCTCACCACAACTAGCCTGCTTCTGATGAAATAGGTATTTGAGACCCATGTTGTGGTTCTCTTTTATGCTTGAAATTCTTAAACCGTATAGGGTATAAACTTTCATTTTTAGACAATGCTACATAAACTCCTTTTTTTCTTTATTTTTGCAATGTTTAACACTGCTTGCTAATGGCATCGAGCATTTATGGATTGGCCCATTAATCAATAATGTGGGCCTTGCGCCAAGGTGCATGCACATCAAGCATATGGCTCTTGAGTAGAAGTGTAGTGGGTGGCCTGGTTGATTCCTCAGCCTAGAGCCAGAATGACATGGTGTAGAGGTGTGAGTGAATTGAGTGTGTGAGTGGGGTAGTGCAGGAATTGCTGGTCTATGGTCATGCCAGCTTGATTCCCCGGTTTGGTGTGAATATTCTCCACAACACATTTTTTTTAAAATTTTTTTTTTTGGTACAGGTCTTCTCTGCTATTGGATTTGTGCATAAAATTACGACACTTTAAAATACAGCTGGATTCCAGGTCATCCCAAAGACTGATCCATGAAATAGCATGGTCAATGTTGTTCCAACTCAGGATTTTTAACTCTATTCTTTGTCAAAAGACTAATCCATGTTGGAGGCCAAACATTTTGAATTGCATGAACAAACCATTCCATGTTTGTAAGACATCAGTGGCCGCTTGTAGTTATTATCTAATGTCTAATGATCCTTACCTTGGAAGAAAACATTTTTGGACTAGGAAGCTTGATAGACGTACAAGTGTGGGATTACAAGTACTGGCATGAAACTGGCACGGGCCTGCACTAGCAAAGCCTGCACTTACTTGCCCGTGCTAACAAACATTGCAAGCGCCTTTACAACCTTACAAATCAAGGCATGGTAAGCAATGTAAATAAAGTACAAATGGCAGAGAAGTTGCATATAGATGTTGCAAGATGAACTGCAATGCTTTGTGTGGTGCTTCTTGAAGCATCAGTTGTACACTTACATGCCTTAAAATTGACAAACACAATATAACACAGTGAAGTTGGACCATCTTGTCAGCCCAACCTGCCTTGTTCTTGGGACTCTTTAACTAGATGTGGTAAAATTGTCCAAACAAAAAACTAGTAAATTAACCCATGGCTATGATAGGCTCGAGTTGGTTGGGCTTTGGATAGGTCAAGCTCCCACCTGATAACAAAGCAACTTTCTATTTTTTATTTTTATTTTTTTTAACGGATTTGCCTTTCCCATTATGAAAACTTTCTGTACATCCGCAACCAGTGCGTTACGTCTGCTTATCTCCAACTCAATTAAGCATTGAAGAGAGAGGTTATATTTTTAATACCAACTCAATTAAGCATATAAGCAATAGAACAGTGGTTATCTCCTCAAGCAGACCAATCACAAATATAAATATTTTAGATCTGCGAGTCTATAATAAGAATGATATTTCCAATGATCCATAGTTATGAGAATGGCAACAGTCATGCTTGGCTCATGTTGCGATGGTTATTCTCATTTTACTAAAATCGCATTTATCCTTTTACGTTCTGTTTTTTGCTGAAATATTTCAAAGGTTCCAATGATCCAAATATTTCAGATCTCGTATAACTGATATTTCTAATGATCCATAGTTATGGGATTTGCAACAGCCATGCTTGGCCCATATTGCAGTGGTGATACTCTCAATGGTTTATCATTATATTATACAATGGTAACCATTGAGAGTAGTCATGATTATTCAAGAGATTGTATTCATCTAAGAGCATCCATCCATAAAGATTAACAATTCAGACGATTAAAGCATAGTTGCAATATGGATATGATCCATTTATAAATGAATTGCAACAACCACACTTGGCTCGTATTGCAATGGTTATAATAATTCAGTCTCTTGAATCACTCAACAACAATACAAGATAATTTTCATTTGTTTCATTCTAAAATGGTACGGTGTTTAATGAATGTAACTCGCATTTATAGATTTTGTCCCGTCCTCTTCAATGTATTTTATTTATACTACAAGAATTTATTTTTGTAGTATAATGAATATAAACTCAAATGTTATTTTATCCACCCTTAACACCAAATCAATTTAATAATAGTCCTAATCATTTTAAATAAATTATTTTAACCATTGCAATATGTATTTTATTTATACTACAAGAATAATCTTGACTAGATTATTATTCACCCCTACAATATTATGGAAATCAATTCATACAGTAAAATTGGTGGCTTTTTTACCAAAATAAAATAAAATAAATATTATTTACAGAAATAAACGAAAAAATGATTTGGTACCGAAGTGGGCTGAAATAAAGGGATCGAATACGCCTGGGGCTCCTGCGTATTCAATATGGTCATGAATACGCTAGGGGCTCCTGCGTATTCATGTTTAAATAGAATACGCATGAGCCCCTAGCGTATTCATGACTATATTGAATACGCAGGAGCCCCATGCGTATTCAAGTTCAAATAGAATACGCAGAAGCCACATGCGTATTCATTCATGAATTGTGTACGCCCCAGTTCCATGCGTATTCTTTGCTTTTTGTTTTCGCCTCAGTCCCTTACGTATTCAAAAACCGTTTGTACATATAACCGATACTGGACATCATTGTAATCATGTGAATTGTAAATTTGAGAGAAAATGGAAGATTGTTTTATACTTGTTCACTGTGATGGAAAAATTGATGATACTACAAATGAGGGTGTGAGATTTTGTAGTCAGAGAGCAATAGAGGTCATTGTTAATCAGTGTGTGACTTTTGTGGAGTTACAAAGCAAAATACTTGAGCAAGTAGGTCCTCACAAACGAATCGATAAGATGTTTCTGAGTGCCTATAGCGTTTGGCGGTGGTGTGGTAAAGTATAACTGTTTTCCCATCTATAGCGACAATGAAACAAGCATGATGTTTAGATTTCAAGCTCGATTTCCAGAGGTCCGAGTGATGGAAATGTTGGTTATGCTTGAAGATTGTGATGGGAGCTCTGGTCCGCACCTCATACATCAAGAATGAAAACCCTGAGGAGCATGTGTCCACATACCCTGAGGCGGCGATTGATCGAGCGATTCGTAGTCCAAGCTTTGCGAGATATGGCGTTGCAAGATGGAGGGCCATCAAATAGACATTTGACAGCTTCTTTGGTTTTGAATTTCAAATAGATCACAGGGATGAAGAAGAAGATGCGTAAGAAGAAGAAGAAGAGTGGAGTTGTATCGAGAGGGAGGAAATGGTGATAGTGATGAGGAAACACGTGATACGAATTCTCAATTTATGAGATCACAGAATCAATCTCAGTCCGTATCACAAGAAAATCCAAGTCACTATTCTTCAATAAATTTGGATGTGCAACTTGAAAATAGCTTTGCAGGACCCAGTGCGAGAGTGGTTGGAGGTGAAGGGGAGTTTGAGGTTGGACAACAATTTCAAGATAAAGAAGCCATGTTGTATCCAATAAAGAATTACAAGATTAGAAGAAAAGTGCAATTCAAGGTATACGAGTCCGGGCAGACAAAATATCAGTGCAAGTGTGTGAAGTTTGGCAATGGATGTAATTGGAGCATACGTGTTACATTTCGGCAGAAGAGGCAAATATGGGAAGTCCGAAAGTATAATGGAAGGCACACGTGTGAGTATGATTCCGTTCTTGAACAACATCGGCAATTGGATAGTAATATTGTTTGTACTAGTATATTTCCCATGGTTGAGGTGAATCCAACAGTCTCCATTAGAGAGTTGCAGGGACACGTGGAGTCGGTTTTCAAGTTCAATATTTCATATAGGAAGGTTTGGATTGCAAACAACGCGATTGCTAAGATTTATGGGAACTGGGAGGAATCATACACTGATTTGCCTAGGTGGTTATTAGGTGTGCAACACTACATGCCAGGTAACTCTTATAAACTAAACCTTTGTTGTAAATTATACGCAGCTCGATAATTATTAATTAGTAAGTGCACTGTGAATGAAATAAATATGTTTTTACCATAGGCTACTCAATAACTTCAATTGTTAGGATCTTTGGAATCAGAATCGCTATTGCTACCTAAAATGAATTGCATTTATTACATAGACATTTATTTATTGTTAATTGTTGATGGACATTGTAGGTACACCGGTCCACTTATTGACAAAGCCATATCGTATTGGGGATATTGTTAATCGAGTTGTTCAATGTTTCATCGTGTATTCGGTCCTTTCCACCGTGTATTGAGGCATTCAAATGGTGTAAACCGTTTATCTCAATTGATGGGACTCATCTGTATGGGAAATATGGAGGTACATTGTTGATGGCTATTGCACAGGATGGTAACTCAAATATTTTGCCTATAGCATTTGCTGTGGTTGAGGGAGAGACAAAAGAAGCATGGTCATTCTTCCTTACCAATCTTCGACAACATGTGACGCCCCAAGAAGGTATTCTCATTGTTTCTGACAGGCATGTGTCTATTATATCTGCTATAGAGGCCGAGGGTAGTGGGTGGCATCCTCCTATGGCCTATCATGTATATTGCATTCGACACATTGCGTCAAACTTTGCCAGACAGTTTAAGAATAAGGATGCGAAAAGAATTCTGATAAATGCAGCATATTCAAGGACCCATTCGGATTTTGTGTATTATTATGGACTACTGAGGGATGAAAAACATGAAATGGTTGAATGGGCCGATCAAATTCCACGGGAAAAATGGGCTCAGTATGCTGATGAGGGTCGACGGTTTGGTCATATGACCACCAACCTTTTTGAGTGTATTAATGCTGTCATGAAGGGTACCCGCAATCTTCCCATCACTGCCATAGTCAAATCCACATACTTTCGCCTTGCTCGATTATTTGTTGAGAAGGGGGGTCAGGCACGGGCCCAACTTGCAGGGGGACAAAGATGGTCACAGCATGTGTTGCGAGCGATTGATGAGAACAAGCAATACTTGGACAAGATGTCTGTTACCCCTTTCACACGAGATTTGATCTCATGTTTGGTTACAGAAAGGGGAGAACATGTAACAAAAGATTACAGAGTGCATTTGGGAGAGCGACGCCATATCGTGGGTCTTTCCAGGCATTACATTACCCATGCCGGCATGCTATTGCTGTCTGTCATGCTGCACGAGTTGAGTGGGGGTCTTTCACGCATCCTGTATACAGTATGGAATGGGTTGACAATGTCTATAAGTTGGAGTTCACACCCATTGCAGATGAGCATCTATGCCCTCTATACACTGGGCTCCCAATACGTCCAGATCCAGCACTCAGAAGATCTAATGAGGGTCGTCCAGTTTCGACAAGAATTCGTAATGAAATGGATGAAGTGGAGAGCAGTCAACCGAAGCGATGTGGGTTATGTAGACATGAAGGTCATACCAGAAGAACGTGTCCAACCTTGCTACCTTCATCCTCATCCCAGCACGGCTAAATCTGACAGTGCTTATGTTTGTTCATGTGTTCAGATTGTAGTTTGATGACTATGTTTTTTATTCCGTTATTGTGTTAGTTTTATATGTCTTTGACTTAACAATGTTTATGTTTGTTTCTGCAATCTCAATTTCATGGTCCTTTATTACGAATTAGTTGTATTCGCATGCATATCAGTCAATGATGGATATATGTGTTCATCGATAACATGCAACATCTTTTACCCAACTGAATAACATTACATACAAAAAATGGACAAATTTCATAATAATAAAATTTACAGAATGAATACAATATATATATAAGTAAAAATAAACTACAAAAATCCTAGCTATGGCCCTCATCCCTATCTCTCCTGGGGGCCGGGAGCTCGCATCCGGAATGACAATGCCTGGGCTGAACCTGTCGTGCAAGTCTACGCCTCGGGACAATATGCGGCTGCTCCTCCAGCGCATCATCATCCGGATGTGGGATCGAGACTACGGGAGTGGTCGGTCTTTGAAAGTCCAGCTGAGGGCTGCGTGATGGCTCGACAATCTCTGGAGGCTCAGATCCAGGTAGAGGCTCATCCCTGAATAGATCGTAACTAGGCATGTTCAAATCCATGTCCTGTCGAGGCCCCGAACCTGAACCAGGTGCGACGATCAAGTGGGGGGGCGTGGGAGCATCTAGGAAAGACTGCATGTCATCAAACTCCTGCTGACTAATGCCCGCCCGAACAAGTCTTCCTTGGTGGGGGTGTAGCAATAGGAGCCCCCACCATCACCAGCAAGGACATACACTCCTCTCCGGTATCCCCACCCTCCCTCCTCCTGTACTCTGTCTATCACCTCCGCCATCACTCCCTCCAAAGACCTCGCCATCACTCCCTCCGGACCTCCACCACCTCCGCCCCACCTCCACCTGAACTCCCTCCACCACCTCCAGGACCTCCGCCTCCTCCAGCCCCACCACCACCTCCACCAACTCCATCTCGCCCTCATTACCACCTCCAAAGATCATGCGGGATGTGTCATTTGGGAAGAGCGGGTACCGCTCGTGCTCGACGCCACGCCGTCGGCGATCGGGGAGCATCTGTGGCTCGGGGGACAAATGGTGCTGGGCCTGCATCGGATGGGAGATCCCGAGGCACCTGTGATAGCCTAGGGTCCTGCAGCTCCGTGTCGTGGATAAAAACCTCCGTGCTATCCTGAGTACCGGTGAGATACTCGGCAGATGGAAGCATATGCTCGGTGTGAGCCCGGCAACAGCAGCTGCTCCGAGCCATCCAATGGCCGTGGTACTCGCATGTCTGTCGGCCACCAAACCTTGTCATTGCCGCGACCATCCATAGCATGCAATCTGTCAATGTTCAATGGAGCATATGGAATGCATCGCATACACTGAACTGCCGCATGACACTCTGGCTGGTGCCACTCCACAATCTCGAAACATATGAGTGCGTAATGGCAAGCCCACACACCAAAGACCAAAGATACACATGTGCGGTATGATAGCAACGATGCTCGCATCCTCATATGGAAGCCATCGAACTGCAAAATTTAATAATTTAAGTTAAACTTCCGTGTAACCATATAATATACATTTGAAATAATTAATTTACTTAGTATCACTTACTCCATCGATGGGAATGGCATCAAGTCGTGCCCGAAAGGCCACCAGCCTACCAAAGATCCCCTCGATGTAAGCCTCAATCCACGCCACCTAATATACAAAAATTATTCGTTAGTAATAAACCATAAACATAAACACACCAAACAAGACAAACATGTAACTTATGGGGTGGAAGAAACTATATACCTTGAGGCTAGTGGAAATGTAACGCATGCAGTCGTACCACTGGTGCGATGAGGGATCCTGTAATAAGCCCATGACAGCGATGGCGCTGCACCCTGCAATGTCAGCAACTCGAGCATTCACAGCCCGACACAGGCCGCGATATAAACATGCTAACACTGCTGATCCCCAACTGTACCGACCAGTAACTCCGAAATCACGGAGTAGGGGCAACCACTTCAGATGAACTCGTGAGGATGACTTGTCCGACACAAGAATCCTCCAATCGGCTCTAGTAGGTATGCCCTCGCCCACCTCAAAGACAACTACATCATCTGCATCGGCAGGAAATGAATCAGATCTGAAGGTCTTCTTCAGCCAGCTCAACTTCACGTAAGACCCATGGCGATCATGCGCTCGGGACCACACCTAATAGATCCCAACAGATATCCCAAATGCTCTGCTGGTGCCATATCTCCCATGCCCCAATACTGCCACTAACGGCATCGCCATCCACCCTCAATCCTAGCTGGATGGCAACGTCCTGCAGTGTAATAGTCGCCTCTCCGTACGGAAGGTGGAAAGTATGAGTCTCCGGACGCCACCTCTCTACTAACGCACTAATCAAAGCTGCGTCATAATGGAAGTTGCCAAAGTTGGCAACCTCCCAGAAACCACCCTGTCGTAAAAAGTACTCCATACGTGGATGAGGAGTCGGTGCTCCACAGCGTCTCGGCTGTAGAACTCGATGTATTTGCAAAAATGAATTGCAAATGTTTAGATATCTGAAACCATAACCAAAAAACTTTAAATTATTTAAATAACTTTAATAAAATAAACTAAACTAAAATAACTTCAAATTTATAAACTAAATTATACTAAACTAAACTAAAGTAACTTTCAATAAATTAAATTAATCTAGGTTTAAATAACTAAACTAATCAAATAAACTACACTAATTCTTGAAGTTAACTAAATTAATGAAATAAACTTAACTACTTAATCTATACTAACTTGAATACAAAAATAACAAAGTTTAATTACTTAAATAAACTAAACTTAAACTACTTTAAAAAAATTAAAATATTTGATTAATTAAGTGACCTAGTTAATAGCCTACACTAATTTAAAAACTTTGCTAAATTAATTAAATAAACTTAACTAATTCAATTATACTAACTTAAACAAAACATAACAAAACTAACTAAATTAATCAACTAATCTCAACTAAAATTACTTTAAAATAATTAAATTCTACAAGCTTTAACTAACTTAATTAATCAGATAAACGTAACTAATTAATCTATACTAACTTATACATAAATAAAACTACATTAATGAAATAAATTAACTAAAATAACTTTAAATAAATTAAATCTAGGTTTAGATAACTAAACTAATCTCACTCATTAAATAAACTTACGTAAATTAATGAAATAAATTAACTAAATTAACTTTATATAAATTAAATTAATCTAGGTTTAGATAACTAAACTAATAAAATAAACTTAACTAAATTAATGCAATAAACTAAATCACATCAACTTTAAATAAATTAAATAAAACAAGCTTTACATAACTTAAGCAAATAAACTACACTATTTAAATAAAATAACCTAAATTAATACAATAAACTTAACTAATTTATACTTACTTAAACCAAAATAAATAATTACATTACTGAAATAAACTAAATTAAAATTACTTTAAATATTAAATAAAACTAGCCTTATAAATAACTATATTAATCAAAAAAGCTACACTAATTAAATACCAACAAACCAAACTATATTAATTACCTAAGATAAAATAAACTTAACATTTAAATATTTTAAAGTCTACTAACTTTCAATATTTTTAAACTAACCATATTTCTATTTTTCAAACTAAACTAACCTAATTTAAAATATATATCACTAATTACAATAATACCTAACAATTATTAAATTCATAACCTAAACTAAACTATTTTTGCATTCTAAAACTTAAATAATAAATACCTGGTTATCTAGTTTTGCAGATATGTGAACATCATCCAAGCGGTAAAGATTATTCGCCATGATAACAGAAAAATAGTGAGAAACTGAGAAAATGAATAGTGAATGCGCTTCAGGCCGAAGCGTATTCAATATATATAGTGTCTAGAATACGCATGGGCTTCATGCGTATTCATTAACAACATGAATACGCATGGACTTCATGCGTATTCATTATAAACATGAATACGTTTGAGACCTATGCGTATTCATGTTGTTAATGAATACGCATGAAGCCCATGCGTATTCATGACTACCCACAACGGTTCATTTTGGTAATTAATGTCTTTTCCGTTTATTCGCGTAATTATTGTTTTTTTTTATTTTATTCGGGTAAAAATTCCTAAAATTGGTTGCGGCGGTGCACGAAAATTTTCTCATGGCCCAATGGTTACAGCCCTGTGAAGAAGGTTGTGAATTTTCAAATTCATGGTGTCCAAATTTGATCTATGAAATCAGTTATAGCCCCCATGATGCCTCGTCTTCTTCCACCCTTACTGTCATTGTCATTACCATCATCCTTACCCCCATCTCCCCCACCCTCGAGCTTAATTTGAATGCACTAAAAATATATACAAAAAAAAGAATATGCCTTTTTATAATTAAAATTAAAATTCATATTCTAATAAAATTTCATTTACTTTACTAATGCAAAATATACAATAAAAATAATTTTCTTGCAATTCTTCCACCATATGAAGTCGTTGGTTTATTGTTTCATTTTTTCTAAGCATTTTCTTCTTCTGCTATACTTTTATTTTATTTTATTTTTTTCTTTCCTCACTCACTCACTCTTTCAAAAAAAAAATCACTCAACACAATCCCTCTCCTTTCTCTTTCACGATTCCCTCTTCCCCTCACATTATCTGTTATACACACACAACCCTTCCTTCACGCTTTGAAGAAAGCAAGACCATTCACGCATGGGTTGGAGATTAGGTAGTAGAGTAGGATTCCTATGGTATTGGC
This sequence comes from Dalbergia cultrata, assembly GCA_031216105.1. Lineage (NCBI taxonomy): Eukaryota > Viridiplantae > Streptophyta > Magnoliopsida > Fabales > Fabaceae > Dalbergia > Dalbergia cultrata. The sequence continues at coordinate 16,897,490 of CM062353.1, read as the reverse complement.
ACGGATACGCACGGGCTTGCAGGTTGTGAGACGAATCGCGAGGCAGCAGTTTGTATGTGGGTCCGAGATTCCCACTTCACGTCAGAGATTCCCATTGTCCCTCACAAATCGTCTGGTAGTGACTTCAGCGCACAAGATTTCCACTGCAGTTCGTGACTTCCTGTCACTCATAAATGACTACTAGCGATTTGTATTCTATGACAAATCCTGTGCGTGAATATTATGTTAATACAGTTAGTCAAACATCATTAAAAAAAAAAAATTCCCCATTCTAAAAATGCATACATATATATTGAACCGATTTTAAACAGAGCTTTCAATGGTTCATACATCCGTGATAATGTATCTGCTATCAAGTTATAGGATCTAGGCACATATTGAGCTCCTAAAAATTACACCTGAGAAGCCAAGTTATATCCACGAGACCAAACTACCCCGTACATTTATTTTAAATAAAACAACAAAATTAATTTTCTATTTTTCATTATATGATAATATAAGAAATTAAGGACATAAGGCAATTTACGTTCTCAGATGTCCAAAATTTCCTGTTTCCTATATTATATCTCTGACATGCTTAGGAAGAGTTGTTCTTTTTATAACTACAGACTACAGTACTATTCGAATCTAACGTCTCTCCCGTTTGCAAATTCTGTTATACTATTAATAACAACTTTTCCGCTTCATAAAAAAATAACACGTTTTCCACCGTAATGAGCCTAATACGAAAAAGAAAATAACTTACCGCCCGTATCTTTTCTGAGTTTGGTTTTTAAAGAATAATGAATGATTTATACTTTACAAACCCCTCGCTTTCTTCCCTTGTTTTTCCTCCAAAAGCCGCATCTACAGTGAGCAGCATCTATATGCAAGTGATTAGCATTGCTATTCAATTCAGTCCCCAGTCAGAATTCCTTTCATCTACGTCGTACCCACGTGTGCTTCTATGCCATCAAAGCGGACTATCGTCGAGGGTCTACCAGAAGGACCGTCTGTGAAACTTACTGGCTCTGGGAACACAGTAGATGGTTGGTTTATGATTCAGAAATCTTTCCTAGACTATAAACCTGACTTCAATGCTGCTCCAAGTGATAGTTGCTCAGATATTGGGGTTTACTATGACGATGAACGAAATAGGCGCTTGGCTGCAACTAATGATAAACCATTCACCGTTCAGTTTCAGAAAGTTACTTCATCTTCTGCATGAAGAAGCATAAGACGTACTATGAAAAAAAACTTGCACGTTCTTATAGTGGTGAGTAAGGTGTGCAAGATGATAATAAAGGCTTTCCTTCTTGTAATAATTAAGTATATGGCCATATGATCACTAAATAAAAGTTTATGCTTTAAGGCGTGCTTAATTTATCGTCTTTCGCACTTCCATAGATTGAGTATCCGCTGTATGTGTTGTGTAAAAACAACTTTACACCGTTATATATCAAATGAATTTACACCAAAATATCAAATTAAAATCAGTGGTTCATATTGAGTGGTCATTTTCTATAATTTGTCACTTGACAGTAACATTCAAGAAAGTTGGCCATTTGTTGGTTGTTAATAAGTGAAAATCAGTCGTAAAGATGATTCGCGCTTGATTTAATTAGTACCAATTTAGTCGGGTTCAATTCCCTTATGGTATGTTTAATCCAAACTCACAAGCATATCCTTAGTTGCAAAATTATTTGCACATTTGGCCTCTTCCACAACCTTGAATGCACATTGTTGTTGACTTTTTGGCGACCAATTTTTCTGTTGCAAATGTGAAATTTCCTATTTGGGACGAAATACAAAGGCTATTTCGGGCACTAAGTTTTGCGGGTGAATTTTCGGTTACTAAGCACATCACTAATTTAGACACAAAATCAATCACTAAAGTGATACTATAATGATTTCAATCGCTGAGTTTGTGACTCAGATCGGTTTCTAATAAGTCACTAAATCAACTGCAATATGTACAACGGTGAAAAACGATAATTTTGAATTTTCTAGCTTCCAAATTTTAAACAACTTCAAAACCATATATCAGAATAAAACAGACGGTAGGGTTCAATGTCAAACTCATCTACTTCATCTAATCAGTTCGAGCACGAACACTAGGTTCTAATGCATATTATAGTTAAAACAAGATGATAAACATACAAAAAAGTAGCATTCAATCCAATTCAAATCACAAATTAAAAAGAAACAAGATAACTAATTTCAATGTGAATCATCCTCATCATCACTCTGATGATCTCCTCCTCCTTTGTCAGCTGCATCTCTAATAGGTGACTGCAAATCGAAGCCAAGCATTTTGAAAAATTGGATCAAAATCAAACAAACGTTATATAAGAACCAAAACCATAACAATTAAGGACATATTTAAACCTTTTAATAAAATCACTCTCAATTATCAAATATTCAAATGGCAAGAAATAGTACAGTCATGTACAACACTTTTCTACATGAGAAAAATAATCCTTAACCTTAAGTAACAGTGATATTAAACCACCTAAATTGAGTAAAGATATTTCGGTAAAAAAGCAACATAATCAAGGATTAATTTTAGATTTAATTCTTAATTCATGTATACATAACTAAAGCGGCAAATCATCACAGTAAAAAAAAAAAAAAACCTAAAGTGACAAGCAAAATGAATCAAAGTAAATAATTTGTTAGATAAAGATATAATATACACATAATTGTGCACTAGTTACCTTGGAATCAAGCGATAATTAACATGTCATATGATATAACATTTAATACCGCTTTTGATTTCCAGTGAGCTTCAATACTCATATATAACTTTTTTCCTTTTCATTTATTTACCGGGTTTTAGAGTAATTATGAGAAAACATAAAAAATAAAAAAAATGAAAAATAGTATGCACCTGAACTGCAATATGAAATTCAGACTTATGGTGGGCCTACTGGTTCCCATGTAGTATACGAAGTTCGAACCTCGCCTGTTACAAAGGGAATGCGTAAATACTTGTAATTTTAAAGGTCTCAAAAAGTATATTGTACTGATATAGTGGTGGCGTGTGGAGATACTCTACTGTGTATCGTCTTCTTCGTTAGATAATTGACCTTTTATCTAATTATTATAAAACAAATCTCAAAAAATAATGTTACATTAATTAATAGAGAAAGTTGTGGAATTTTTTTTTTCTTGTAGCTAGAAAGCAAGGATAGTTGTCAGATACACACTATAATTGTGGTTAATCTGTAACAACATTTATTAATAAAAGATATTGTTGAAATATCTTAGTAATAACATCTGAAAAGTATTGCTTAAAACATAACAAATACTATTAAAACTGTTTAATAACATTTTTAGCAGTTGTAATATATAAACTACAGTGCTAAAAAGTAAAAAGTTTCACCAATATTTATACATGATTTAGTAATATTCAAATATTACTAAATTTCAGTTATTATGTTGTAATGAGAATAAAGCGGTACCCGTTTGACCATTCAAAGATTTAATATGCATGTCATATCTTGACAAATAAATTCGGGCAAATGTATAAAAAATTAAAGGATAGTTGAACTTGAACCCCTAGCATCTATGCAAATTAAAGTTGTGCTTTGTGAGTCAAGCTATACATACAGGAACAGGATGAGTTTGATTATGTGGTAAGAGTTGCTTCCATCTTTCAATCTCCTCCTCACTGTGAATCTTTCTGATTCCTCCATAGATTCCGTCCAGATTTTCACCTTGTCCCCCACTGTTAATTCTTAGTAGTTTTGCTCTTCTCATCCTTGACTGTAGATGGTATTGCGTGAACTCCACCATCAATGTCTCTGCATATATATATCAAAGTAAATTTTAGGCCTGAAATTATGCTTTTATTTATTTTTCCATAATTCGATTGAATAATCCTCTTTTTAGAACAATCAAGTTAAGCATCCATTTGAACACTAAATACAAGACAAACCAATTGATGCAGTCTTTCTTTATAATTAAACATAGTTTAGATTGAAAAAAAAAAGAAAAAGACTTGCCCCAGTATATCTCTAACTTTATAGCGCTTAGTTAAAAAGATCATTCACCGACAAGGCAATTTAAGAAAAATATTTCTTACCAGAGTATTGACAGCGGCAACAATTCTCATTCCCATTACATGAGTCCAGGTGACCAATAACAGCATACCACCAGTCTGCAAACAATTCATTAAAGACTTCTTTGTGTAGTAGTTGTCAAACCTTAATTATGTATCTCGACCGAAACAAAAAAATAAAAAACCTTAATTATATATGTAATATATATTCATTCATTTTCATGGGGAAAGATTAGATAATATTATCAACCATAGTAGATTCAGGAATCAAAGTTGACATGCATATTTTTTAATATGATATTAAAGTCTCTATAATCAAAAACTCAATAATTCAATTTCTATTATTCTTCATTATAATAAAATCTTCACGCTTCAATTTTAAAAGAGGTATTTCATATGCCTTTACTCAGCAATTCAAAATAAACTTTTAAGAGATATGGTTTCAAAAAACTTGAGATGTGATCCTATTTATATATGCTTTTCAACTTAAAAAAAAAAATTGATAGGAGAGAAAAGACGACATGACTCGTTGATTCGTATTACAGATAAAGTACCTTGGGAGCCTAGAAACCTACCATAGGGAACTTCACCACCCGTTTTCCATTGGATCTCTATATGATCCCCGGGCTTTAAGTCCTCTAAACAATCCGAGACGTGACGAACACCTGGAGGGGTTTCCACTTGGGGAGTCCTTACCTTTTCCCATGGGATGTTATTCCCTATGATCCGCCAACTACCCATTTGTTGCCTAAATTAAAAGAAGTTGTAAGCTTAATCACAATCAACCACACCCAAATTATAAACCCACCAAATTAATTAAAGCACTAAAGAAGTATCTTTTTCTTTTGAGTTGAAAAATCTAATTGAATCAAATTCATATATATATATACAATTCATTTGTAAGCTACAATCATGCATCATCTATGCTGATTTCTACAATAAAGCTAAGTAACAAACTAATTATATAACCATGCACCCTGATTAACTAATAAGACAAATTCATGTAAATAATCAAGCTCAAATTTTCAAGATTTTCGTTTATATGACAAATCGGTAAGATGTATTATTAAGGAGACTAGCAGAACTTTGTTGGAAGAAGATGCTATTATCCCCTCACCTTGCTTGAAAGGTATCAGTTTTAGAGTCATAGCTAACCAAGGCGTGTCTAACCAACCATCCCTGAGAGAAGAAATTAAAGGATCTCATAAAAAAAAATATATAAATTAAAGGATCATTTCACAGTGTAAGATTTTCTTCACCAAAAAGATCTTATTAGTTTGGAGATCTTACCCTATAGACTTGTGCTGGAAACCAGAACTTTCCACTCTCTAGAGAGACATACAAGGCCATCATAAAGTAACTTGACAAGGAACCATTAAGAATTTGCTGAGAGTCTTGTAAATATGAACCGAGACATAGCATAGGCCAAGAACCAGTAAAAGTCCCTAGTGATCCATTCTGATCGGTCATTTGATACAAGAGGTTTCCTTCATCCTTTGCCGCTGTTACATGCCATTGCCACTCTTTGTAAGCAACATTACCAAGCACTGTTCCCCATTTTTGCTTTATGTGGTTCTCCCACAAATGATCACTTCTACACCTATCCCTCAAAGTAGTACACACTTGAGACATTCTAATGAGTTCCACTGGGGAAAGGCGCTTGAGAATGCAATCCAAAGTGGATTCAGGCAAACTCAAGAGAGAGATGCAATTACCGTTCTTTACAATATTCTCCATGCATGCGGCTAGTTTCTTTGACTACTAATCATGGTCAAAGAAGGGTGGAAGTTCCATTCAACCAGAGTATTGCTATATGAACAATATTGGTTAATGACAGTTCATGAAAGGGAATCATAACTCTATGCTTAATGCTTGTCATAAACCATTTAAGCTCCAACAAGGCCCCTGTACCAGAGATTACATTTGTAGAAAAGGGTAGAGAAATGATAAAGAAGATACGACCAACATTGACGAAGTTGTTCTATGAATCTGCATAGCTCTAATGTCTTATTTATTTGTTTGCCGGCTATTCCTTGTCCGGCCGGCAAGTGGCATGTCTTGCTTTTTAAGATACGATGCTGTTATTTGAATTGAATGAGAAGATATGACATTATAAAGAGAAACTTTGAAAATAAAACAAGAATAAGAGAAAATTTTGCGTTCACAATGATATACAAGTACTATAAATTATGCTATGAGGAACCTCAGTAGTAGAGCATTTTTTCAGAACAATAAGTCTTAGAATACGATACAAAAACATTATAGCCCCCTTACCTCTTGGATGAAACGCAATGTATAAGTTTATACTGGAATCAATACATGTACGTTCTGCACACCAGTCCTGATATAATTTGAGAATTGAATTAATTAATTTGATCTAAATTATATTTTCTTCGTTCTTGAATAATTATCCATTTTAAAAAGAATTTTATTTAAAAATAATTATCCATTTTAAAAATTTAAGTAGTATTAATTATTTCTTTTCAATAATATTCTTATTAAATAATATTGAAAGATGAGAGAGATATAATAGAGAAGTGGAGAGAATGTTAAATTATTAAAAAAAAAGGCCATTGAGTAATAAATTATCGTTTAACTTTTTCTAATTTTAATGTTATCTGATTCATATTCATAATTTTAGTATATATTTAAAAATAAATAATTATTTAAGGATGGGGAGTAATTTAAATTCAAACTCAAATAAGAAATAATAGACTTCCATCTTTAGCTATTAGTTAAAGGATTTGCGTGTCACTGTCTAGATTGGAGAATGAGGCACCCAAATAATGTGAAAACAGAATTTACCATGCAATGCTATAGTTATGTATTGTTTTATGAGTAATTCTATTTAAATACTCACATGGGTATAGATATTCATGTGGATCCCATATGAATATGAGTGAAGTGATGGTGAGACAAAAAATTAGAAGAAAAAGTAAGTGGTAGGACCCATATATTTTGTAAATAGGATGATTGATATTTAAAAAAGTGAGTATTGAAATAGCAAAGTTGATTATTTTCTACTGTACATATTGTCTTAATTCTCCATTAATTAATTAATACACAATTACGTACTCATCACGAACAAAATTAGTATATACTACCTTCCTTTTTTATTAAGTGTCTATTTGAATAAACTAACAAATTAAAAAGTTTAATGTATTACTTTGTCCACATGGACACTTAATAAAAAATGGAGATATTAAGTTTTAATTCCTAAACTCTTCGTTAACTTCGGTGGAAGCACAAGGTCACCAGTGAAAACGATTTTCACTAATATAAGCTCCAAAATTTGTCAAGGCAAACACATAATTACACATTCCAAATGTGAAGACATAATTTACAACGCAATGCTATGCACGTGAAGGTCATTTATTTATGCCTAAGCTATTATTGAAAAACTGACACTAGCTTAGATTAGAATAACATTGTAATTACATCCACTCAAATTTGGATACATACATGCCAGAATTTGAACTAAGATTATGTTGCTAACCTGATAAACTAGTAAAGCAAGGGTCAAAATTAAAGGGAGCGTCGCATGCAGTAATACGATGATGAATTTAGTTTCTTAAAGTAAAGAGGTTGGTAAAGGACAAAAGTGGGGAGTTAAACACCTTTGAATTATTTAGTGAGATCTACACATAATCCACATAGGATATAAATTATTAATCCGGGATGATTAATCTTTAACTTTTTCACTTTATTAATTTATTCACTTTAAATAAGTCAAATCCCAATAGAAAATATAAAAAAAGTTTAAATATATACAATATTTATTTTCGCATGTGAATTAAAGTGCATAATTGAAAATATATGTTATTTGTCTATATATAATGACGGGGAGTTTGCCCTAATTTTTTCCTCGTGAAATTTCAATACAGCCCCCATACTTGCTATTGTCTTGCTATGTCTATGGGTATTGTTGTCTTTTCAAATACCATAATTTAGAATAACAGACACGTGTCGACATGCAAGCCAACCGGTTGGAATTTTCGCGTTTCGCACTTTATCCTCAACTTTAATATCAACTTTCAATGACATAGGTTTATTGAGGGACGGATTTGTCTTTGTGTAATTCATCTTACAATATTTTTATTTTTTTATTTTTTTTGCTGTCACAAAATTGTCCCTGACTTTAAATTGAAGATATAATGGATACCATTGGATGAAGGACATTTTAATAACGATAAAAATTTCCTCCTTCTTGTTTTATTGCTTCGTTTTCTTCCTTTTTATTTTTTTTCTCTCTCATCTATGTCTCGTTTTTTTAGTAAAGAATCACTTTCGTCCCTGAAATTACACGAATGAGTCACTTTCATCCCTAAAATTTGGAAATTAACTCTTTAGTCTCTGAAATTGCATTCTGTAGGTCACGTTAGCCCCTGGTCAAACAATCGTCAATCAACTATCGGTCAACCGTTACAATTTGATGACGTGGCACATTGAGTGACACATGACATGACATGTGGCACGCTGACATGACATGATGGCTTGGTGTGCAGATGTGGCATAATGACTTGATATGCTGACTTGGCATGCTGACGTGACATCATATCAAAATAGGTTCAGATTAATCCCTGAAATTTTAAATGTGTCAAAATAATTCCTGAAATTTTCTAAAATGTGTCAACAAAATTCTGAATCCCAAATTTCTCCTATTTTAGTTCATAAAATCTAAATCCTTAATAATTCTTAAACTCACTTATTTATCTCTCATTTTTATACCTTCACTACAAGAAAGTACCGAGTTACCGACGGATTTTTTCCATCGAAATTTTAGACGGATTTACCGACGGAAACACCAAAAATTTGAGAATGATGGGTTTAACTCATTACTGATGGATTTTTCATCGGTAAATCCATTGGTAAAATTCGCACCACTTGACATAATTATGGCGCGCAGATTACCGACGGAAAAATCCGTCGGTAATTATTTTAAAAAAAATTTCTTGTAAATTAATATTATCGACGGAAAAATCCGTCGGAAAAAATAATTAATTTACTTTTTTTATTTTCTATTATTACCGACGGAAAAATCCGTTGGAAATTGAAAAATCCGTCGGTAATTTTTTAGACCTTCATAGCCCCACTTTGTCCCTGTTACTGACGGATTTTTCCGTCGGAAATTTAAAAATCCGTCGATAATTCCACTATTGATATTAACCACATCTTCATTATCATCAGATCACCTTCTCTCATCTAGTCTCTCTCTCCTTTTTTCTCTCTAAAAAACTGCCGCCTCTCGCCCCTCAATCCCAACTACCGGCCGCACCCCGGACCGCCGCCCGTCGAGCCCCTGACGTAGGCGCCGATCTTGCTCTGCAGGTCTTAACCGCTCGCCGACCACCACACTGCAATCTCACCAACTACTGTCTCTCCACGTTGTTCTTTCCACGCAACCCCACTTTCTTTGCACGCGGTGAGCCCCGTCTGCAAAGCATCCCCTCCCTCCATGAACCAGCAGCTCCAATCAAGCCCCCTCCATGAGCTGCCGAACAGCCATAAAGACCCATGCGTGAATAGTACCACCAGCCACAAAGACCCATGCGCGAAACCCCCTACATGAAGCACCCCTAGCCGCGAGTCCAGCCGCCAACGTTTCCACCAGTACCGCCACGGCACGCCGGAGAAGGTAAGCTCTCCTCCCCCCTGAAATAATGATCTGTTTATTTCTTTTTGAAGTTGTTTCTTAAATTATCACCATTTTTTTTCTTTCTTTTTGAATATATGGTCTGAATTTATAGATTGTTTTGGGCTGTTTTTACATACCATTTAAGCAATTCCTTAAATAATCTACTAGGTCTTCATGCAAAAACCCTATTTGTATTGTAAGTGATCTTTTACGCTGATCTAATCAATTCTCAAGTCTCTCTGAATGATTAGTTTGCGCTTATTCAAACACACTCCATCAGATGAACATTAACATTGAATTATTTTTATTCTCTGCATTTTTTTATTTAATTTTCTGGTTGTTTGCTTGGTACTGGTATGAGTATGTGAGTAGTAGAGAAGGTTTGATTGGTGATGTCTGCTTCCAGTTATGCTAAGAATGAAGTCTACAAGATAAGAAACTAGGCAGGGAGAATAAAATATGTTGTTATTGGTATTATAAGTATAAAGAAAAATTCTGGTTTTCTCATATTAACACATGACAAAAGAGGTTTTTGGCCCATTCATTTTCGTATTCAGTCCTTAATTGTATCAAAAATTTTTGTTTGAAAATTTGAATAGGAAAGAAAGGCATGAGGTCTGATCAATCTTCTGGTTTTGCCTATTTTCTGAACAAAACATATGTTGAATAGTTATTGTACGAAGGTTTTCTCATATTACATAACTCTAGCATAGCATTTGTACTTATCAAGCTGAGGTGGTCTTGTTCACTTGAGTTGCAGAATATTGTGTTTAAATCCTGGTAGGATTGATTGGCATTTCCATTTTAACCTGATTTTTTTGGATCCTTGATTTTGATGTTATGTTGTTTGATTTGAAAATTAGACTGATTTATATGCAAATTATATATTTCAAATAGTCATTCCTAAGCTAGCATCTCCTTTCTAAAGTAATATGTAATTTAACCATAATCTGGCATTAGAATCTTCAAACAGTTTGAGGGCCACTGGTTTTGCTTTAACAATATGGAAAAATGCTTGGAAAGCCTTGGATGTTGTTGGTGTTGGAGACATACTTCGCCAGCAACATGTACAGCTTCATGGGTAAGTATGTCTTAATTCAAGGAAGGAACTATGTCAATTTTCAACTAGTAATTGCTTTGTTTTCGAATGGGTTCTTCTCAAATCCATGTCTCTTTGATCCTTTATTTGTTCTTAATTGAACTGAAGATGAAAACTAAACTAACTGGAGTAAGAGTAAAAATAGTTAAGAACTTGAAACTAATGTACAAAGAATTGGAGTGCAGGAATGTGACAACTTCTTTGATCACCGGGGAACAAACTTCAAGTACGCCTTTCAAGGACACGGGAAAGCAGTAAGTACATTGGCTGCTATTGTTTAGAGTCATTCTTGCTATATTTAAGAAAGGATGATACACAAGAATTGGTGTGTCAAAATTTTTTGATTAAGGTTAAAAGTTAAAAGTTAAAACTAACTGATGGTATTGGTAGTTGTTTATTTAGTTTTGGATAATATTTGATTTATGTAGTCGACTCTAGTTAGAGAGGAATTGTTTTCTTGCCCTCTTGTAATATTTTGAGAGTCTTAGAAAAAAATTATTAGATCTTTTCTTTTAAAAAAAATGTCTAATATTCTTAATTATCTTTATAAGAAAAGGGTAAAAAGATATTCTTACATTTCTCATAAGTATTCAATGTAAATGTTCTTTAAGTCTCTGTTTTTATTTTCACTTTATATGGTTTTTAAACTGAATTGTTTAGAAAAGATTTTGCACATCTGATATCTCTACTCGTAAGTGTTATTTTGAAGCATTGTTAGTAATCCATTATTATTATTATTATTATCATTATCATCATCACTTGCCATTTCATCTTTAGGTAAGTAACAGGGATCAGATATCACAATCCGGGAAAGCAAGTTTGAACCTAGTGTTCCAAAGTATAGCAACAATACTATTTCCTTTTCCTTTAAAAAAATAAAAACTAGGCTCAAGAACGTATCTAATAATCTAAATAATTAAAATGAGAAAAAAAAAAACAAGTTCAGCCCACTGTCACAACTATTACATCGTCAAGTACTCTTGCATGAATATGAGTTTAATAACTCATATTTACTCACATTTACAATAAAAATATTTAATCACTTATATATAAATCTTATTCATTTTTATGTGAGCATGTCTAAATTTGACTTTTTAAATTTGTATCCATATAAAAATTATTCATAGTACTATTGATTTCTATGCGAATACATGAAGATAACTATTTTTAAATCACAAACAAGGAAGTTATTTAAAATTATTCATGCAATGCAGAAGGCAATATATTGGACGAAGGTTAAACAAAACATCTCCTTCATAAAATAAAGTCCAAATTTAGAAACTTATTCTGTGATAGTTACATCTCCAACTCAATACATGACTTTAACATATGCTATGTATATCCATCTAGAAGATAGACTTTACTGTATATTTGTACGTTGTAAGAAAGCTCAATATAATAACTTAGACACTGGACTTTATAGCTGAACTATAATCTTTATCATAGAACCTGGACCAAAGCATAACACCCCCATATTTTTTAGTGCTCGTAATGACTGGTAGCACTTCAGAAATAAGGACATCTGATGGAATATAGCCACTACCAGCTACATCTTGTGATCCACTTATTCCAATAATTCTTAAGGTTGTCAGCATTACCATTGTACTGACATGGAGAATTGTTGTAGAACTGTACCCAAACAAAGTCAAAGAGACCAGTTTCTATGGCAAATTTCATCCATGCATCTGGGAAGGGACACTGTGGAGCTGCACTTAAGTACACTTCCCTTTGTTGGCTATATCCTGCTAATGCTTTGGCTAGTTCATCCCAATATTGGGTTGTGCCCCCCTCAATATCATTCCTAAGATTTTGGATATGCATAATTATTCATCTAAAGTAATATGAAATGGTGAATTCTCACAATTATCATAATCAACTTACTTATGCTAATTGCAGGCGGAAGGGCATATTAAAGTAGCAAAACAAATTGGTATAATGGATCATGGTGGATCAAGTTAAAATGGACTGCACCTTTAATAATGCCCACACCCAAGACATTGATGATGATGATGAGGGTGGTGGTGACGGTGATGCTGACGATGATGCTGTTGATTTATCTTGATTTTAATTATTGTTTTTTCTTTCTTTGTTATATATTGAATTTTTATTTTTGTGTTTGTACACTTTTTGACACTTTTATCTATTTTACATTTGAAGTAAAATTAACTATGTTTATTATTTATTGCGAATTTTTTTTATGAATTTTCATTATCAAATATATTTATAATTAGCTTTAAACAAAAAATAAACTCCTATATGATAAGGTAACACACAAATTACAGAATATTCATTAAAAAAAATTTAAAATTATCGACGAATTTTTCTATCAGTAAATTAGAAGGAAAAAATAAAAATTAAATCTACCGACGGATTTTTCCGTCGGTAAACTAAAAAAACAAAAAAATTAAATTTATGAAATTCAATAATTACCGATGGAATATTCCGTCGGTAAAATAAAAAATAAAAAAATTATAAAATCCTATAATTATCTACGGATTTTTTCGTCGGTAATTTTTAAATTAATAAATTATGGACGAAAAAATCCGTCAGTAACTGAACTAAATCCGTCGGTAACATATGCATTTTGACGAATTTGCTGACAAATTTCTTGAGCTCGTTACCGACGGAATTTTAAGGCAAAATCCGTCGGTAATTCCGTCGGTAACTTGTTTCGACGGATTTTTTCCGTCGATAATGATTTCCAACTACGTTATACCGGTGGTCAAAATCCGTCGAAAAATCCGTCGGAAATTAAATTTTCCGTCGGTAATAGAAAAAATCCGTCAGAAAATTCCGTCGGTAACAGCATTTTTTCTGGTAGTGCTTATTTAAATAATCCCAATTTTTAAATATCCTAAATATAATTAAGAGTTTGATTGGTCCAAATTTGAGACCTTTCATGTTTAGCTAACATAATCAATTTATTATGAGACATTCAATTTTGATGAATAAGAATCACAATTCTCTACTTGGGCTCGATTAACACTTTCATAGTTGAGATAGTTTGTGAGTGCATTTGACATGAGGGCAGAGTTTCTTTTCATTGTCATACAAGATTTTTTTAATACCAAATTTCTTCCCAAATTGCAACTAAGATATTTCAATGAGCCCCTTGATAAACTCCATCCATGCTTGATGCCAAATTCCTTAACGTGCCATGTCATCCAATCTACTTATTATGTTTAAATCCTCCATAATTCTTAAACCTAATTATTTTTCTCTCATTTTCACACCTTGTTTAAATAATCTAGATTTTTAAATATCCTAATAAATATAATTAAGAGTTTAATTAGTTCAAATTTGAGACTCTCCATGTTTAGCTAATATAATTAATTTATTAGCTATTACATTACGTTTCTTAGAATAAAATGGGTTTTAAAATATTAAAAATGGGATTAAAGGGAAACATTATATTATCAAGCATAGATGAAGTTTATCAAGGGGCTCATTGGAATATCTTAGTTGCAATTTGGGAAGGAATTTGGTATTAAAAGAATCTCGTATGACAATGAAAAGAAATTCTGCTCTCATGTCAAATGTACTCGCAGACTATTTCAAATATGAGAGTTTTAATCAAGCTCAAGTACAGAATTGTGTCTCTTATTCATCAACATTGAAGGTCTCATAATAAATTGATTATGTTAGCTAAACATGAAAAGTTTCAAATTTGAACCAATCAAGCTCTTAATTATATTTAGGATATTTGAAAATTTGGATTATTTAAATAAGGTGTGAAAATGAGAGATAAATAAGTGGGTTTAAGAATTATTGAGAATTTAGATTTTATGAATCAAAAGAGAAGAAATTTGAGATTCACAACTTTTTTGACACATTTTGAAAAAATTTCAGGGAATATTTTAACACATTTAAAATTTTAATGACTAATTTGAACATATTTTGATATGATGCCACGTCAGCATACCACGTGTCAATGCCACGTCAGCATACTAAGTCATTATGCCATGTGGCATACCACATTAGCATACCAAGCCATCATGCCATGTCAGCATGCCATGTGTCACTTAATGTGTCACGTTATCAAATTGTAACGGTTGACTGACAGTTAACTGACGATTGTTTGATCAGGGACTAACGTAACATACGGAATGCAATTTCAGGGGCTAAAGAGTTATTTTTCAAATTTCAGGGACGAAAGTGATACTTTACTCCATTTTGCTGCTCTCTCTTTCTATGATCAACTGCTTTAGACATTCATCTTCTTTCCATCTTCCCTCTTTCTTTCTCTTCTCTTTCATTCTTTTTCCTATGTTTGCTTCAAAAATTCAAAACTCTACTTCTTTTAAATTTTCTGCTAGTAAATAAATCCGTGAGATGTACGTGAATGATATGTAAATCAAACTAAAAATTATTTAAATATCAATTATAGATATAAAAACTGAATTTTGATAATAATGTAAGAATCATCATCAAATATAATTTATAATACTCAAAATAATTACATTTGAATAATTATTTGTGTGAAAACACAACATTTTCAATCAATTTAGTTTTTTTTTTTATCATCGATGACAACCATCTAATACGATATTAATGTTATATGAAAATATAAAAAAAATGTGAACATAATTTAAATTATCAAAGTTGCATGAGTAAAATTAATGTAATTATTATTTTATATAAATATAAATTATCAAACACATATGATGACAAATGTATGTAGCAAATGTACGTGAAAGCTTTGAATTGATTAGAATAATATTTATTTTCTAAATATAATTTGTGTTATCAATGTGCTTATGCATATGACGTTAAATTGATAATACTTTTATTAAGCAAAAGGTAAATAACATCTTTATTCAAGTTAAAAGTTATATATATATATATATATATATATATATATAATCGTAAGATATCGATATATACAAGTAAAGCGTTATAAGAAGTAAATAAAAAATTAAAGTGTTACAAGATTCAAAATACTAATTGATAACAATTTAAGTTATTCGTATTTTATTATCAAATTATAACTTTAGCAATATATATATTAATCTAATTTGTTAGTTTAAATTTAATACAAAATGATAATAATTATAACGTAGGTAAGTTAATATCCAACAAATATACATGTTTAGTATCATTTGTGTAACGCATATATTTGACGTCACTCGTATTAGATATTTATTTGTTACAAAATTGTTATGGGGCTAATTCTCATCCTCCAACTTTTTCGAACCATTAAATACATGATATTTTTATTAATTAGAAAGTAAATATCACTGGTTACTCAAATTATCATGTGTCAAAAGAAACTCAAATTATCTAGTATAATATATATTAGTTGTAAGATATCGATATTCAATTTATACAAAAAAAAAAAAGATATAGACATTCAGTTTAAGTGCTATAAGAATAAAATAACTAATCAATAATAATTTTAGTTTTTTATAAAATCTTATTGAAGACAATAAAAAGGGCTATGAGTTGAGTAGAATGGATGATGTATCTATACCAGATTAATTCAGTTTCCCTCCAAGATGAAAACCCTTCTGTAAGCATTCTACAAATAAGAAAGAGGCATTTACTTCATTTGATTGGTGGTGCACCGGCGTTATCATTTCCCATTAATTGTTTTGCTTGTAAAGCATGTAGATGAAGATTGATACTTACATGGATCACCCATTCAAAGGTATATGTGATAACCACAATCACCAGCCGTAGCCTCAAAAGTTTTGCCAACATTTATACATGATTTAGCAATATTGAAATATTAATAAATTTCAGTTCTTATGTTGTAATGAGAATGAAGTGGTACCCGTTTGACCATTCAAAGATTTAATATGCATGTCATATCTTAGCAAATAAATTCGGGCAAATATATAAATTAAAGGATGGTTGAACTTGAACCCTGAGCATCTATGCAAATTAAAGTTGTGCTTTATGAGTCAACCTATATATACAGGAACAGGATGAGTTTGATTATGTGGTAAGAGTTGCTTCCATCTTTCAATCTCCTCCTCACTGTGAATCTTTCTGATTCCTCCATAGATTCCGTCCAGATTTTCACCTTGTTCCCCCCCGTTAATTCTTAGTAGCTTTGCTCTTCTCATCCTTGACTGTAGATGGTATTGCGTGAACTCCACGATCAGTGTCTCTACATATATATATATCAAAGTAAATTTTAGGCCTGAAATTATGTTTATATTCTTTTCATAATTCGATTGAATGATCATCTTTTTAGAACAATCAAGTTAAGCATCCAGTTGAACACTAAATACAAGACAAACCAATTGATGCAATTTTTCTTTATAGTTAAACATAGTTTAGATTGAAGAAAAAAAAAAAGAAAAGAAAAAGACTTGCACCAGCATACCTCTAACTTTATAGCGCTTAGTTAAAAAGATCATCTACCAACAAGGGAATTTAAGAAAAGTATTTCTTACCAGAGTATTGACAGCGGCAACAATTCTCATTCCCATTACATGAGTCCAGGTGACCAATAACAGCATACCACCAATCTGCAAGCAATTCATTAAAGACTTCTTTGTGTCGTAGTTGTCAAACGTTAATTATATATCTCGACCACAAAAAAAAAAAAAACCCCGTAATTATATCTGTAATATTTATTTATTCATTTTTATGGTGAAAGATTAGATAACATTATCAACCACCGTAAATTCAGAAATCAAAGGTAACATGCATATCAAAGGTAACCGACTGGGGGATACCCTTGAACAATTAAAAAAAGGTAACATGCATATTTTATAAGATAATATTAGAGTTTTTATAACTAAATAGTCATTAATTAGTTCAATTTCTATTATCTTTCTTTATGATAAAATCTTCATTCCGAAAGAGGCATTTTATGTTACTCAACAATTTAAATTAAATTTTTAAGAGATATGGTTTCAAAAAACTTGAGATATGATCCTATTTATATATGTTTTTCAACTTAAAAAAAAATTAATAGGAGAGAAAAGACAATATGGCTTGTTGATTTCTTATCACAAATAAAGTACCTAGAGAGCCTAGAAACCTACCATAAGGAACTTCACCACCTGTTTTCCATTGGATCTCTATATGATCCCCGGGCTTTAAGTCCTCTAAACAATCCGAGACATGACGAACACATGGAGGGGTTTCAACCTGGGGAGCCCTCACCTTTTCCCATGGGATGTTACTCCCTATGATCCGCCAACCACCCACTTGTTGTCTAAATTAAAAGAAGCTGTGAGCTTAATCACAATCAACCATATTCAAATTATAAACTCACCAAATTAAACCACTAAAGAATTATCTTTTTCTTTTGAGTTGAAAATTCTAATTGAATGAAGTTTATATATATATATATATATATATGCTTACTTGTACAATAAAGTTAAGTAACAAACAAATTATATAACCATGCACCCTGATTAACTAAGAAGACAAATTCCTGTAAATCAAGTTCAAATTTCAAGATTTTCGTTTATATGACAAATCTGTAAGATGTATTATTAAGGAGACTAGCAGAACTTTGTTGGAAGAAGATGCTATTATATATCCCCTCACCTTGCTTGAAAGGTATCAGTTTTGGGATCATAGCTAACCAAGGCGTTGCTAACCAGCCATCCCTGAGAGAAGAAATTAAATATAAATTCAAGTGTCTCATAAAAAATATATATAAAAATTAAAGGATCATTTCACAGTGTAAGATTTTCTTCACAAAAAAGATCTTATTAGTTTCGAGACCTTACCCTGTAGACTTGTGCTGGAAACCAGAACTTTCCACTCTCTAGAGAGACATATAAGGCCATCATAAAGTAATTTGACAAGGAACCATTAAGAATTTGCTGAGAGTCTTGTAAATATGAACCGAGACATAGCATAGGCCAAGAACCAGTAAAAGTCCCTAGTGATCCATTCTGATTGATCATTTGATACAAGAGGTTTCCTTCATCCTTTGCTGCTGTTACATGCCATTGCCACTCTTTGTAAGCAACATTACCGAGCACTGTTCCCCATTTTTGCTTTATGTGGTTCTCCCACAAATGATCACTTCTACACCTATCCCTCAGAGTAGTACACACTTGAGACATTCTAATGAGTTCCACTGGGGAAAGGCGCTTGAGAATGCAATCCAAAGTGGATTCAGGCAAACTCAAGAGAGAGATGCAATTACCGTTCTTTACAATATTCTCCATGCATGCGGCTAGTTTCTTTGACTACTAATCATGGTCAAAGAAGGGTGGAAGTTCCATTCAACCAGAGTATTGCTATATGAACAATATTGGTTAATGACAGTTCATGAAAGGGAATCATAACTCTATGCTTAATGCTTGTCATATACCATTTAAGCTCCAACAAGGCCCCTGTACCAGAGATTACATTTGTAGAAAAGGGTAGAGAAATGATAAAGAAGATACGACCAACATTGACGAAGTTGTTCTATGAATCTGCATAGCTCTATTGTCTTATTTATTTGTTTGCCGGCTATTCCTTGTCCGGCCGGCAAGTGGCATGTCTTGCTTTTTAAGATACGATGCTGTTATTTGAATTGAATGAGAAGATATGACATTATAAAGAGAAACTTTGAAAATAAAACAAGAATAAGAGAAAATTTTGCGTTCACAGTGATATACAAGTACTATAAATTATGCTATGAGGAACCTCAGTAGCACAACATTTTTTCAGAACAATAAGTCTTAGAATATGATACAAACAACATTATAGCCCCCTTACCTCTTGGATGAAACGCAATGTATAAGTTTATACTGGAATCAATACATGTACATTCTGCACACTAGTCCTGATATAATTTGAGAATTGAATTAATTAATTTGATCTAAATTATATTTCCTTCGTTCTTGAATAATTATCCATTTTAAAAAGAATTTTATGTAGAAATAATTTTTTATTTTAAAAATTTAAGTAGCATTAGTTATTTCTTTTCAATAATATCATTATTAAATAATATTGAAAGATGAGAGAGAGATACTAGAGAAGTGGAGAGAATGTTAAATTATTAAAGAAAAGGGCATTGAGTAATAAATTATTGTTTAACTTTTTCTAACTTTAATGTTATCTCAATCATCTTTTTTATTTCAATATATATTTAAAACTAAATAATTATTTAAGGATGAGGAGTAATTTAAATTCAAACTCAAATAAGACATAATAGACTTCCATCGTTAGCTATTAGTTAAAGGATTTGCGTGTCACTGTCTAGATTGGAGAGTGAGGCACGCAAATAATGTGAGAACAGAATTTACCACGCAATGCTTTAGTTATGTATTGTTTTATAAGTAATTCTATTTTAATACTCACGGGCATAGATATTCATGTGGATTTCAAATAAATATTGGTGAAGTGATGGTGAGAGCACAAATTAAAAGAAAAAGTAAATGGTGGGACACATATATTTTGTAAATAGGATGATTGATGTTTAAAAAAGTAAGTATTGAAATAACAAGGTTGATTGTTTTCTACTGTACATATTGTCTTAATTCTCCATTAATTAATTAATATGCAATTATGTATTCATCACGAACAAAATTAGTATATACTACCTTCTTTTTTTATTATATATATATCTATTTGAATAAACTAACAAATTAAAAAGTTTAATGTATTACTTTGTCCACATGGACACTTAATAAAAAATGGAGATATAAAGTTTTAATTCCTAAACTCTTCGTTAACTTCGGTGGAAGCACAAGGTCACAAGTTAAAACGATTTTCACTAATATAAGCTCCAAAATTTGTCAAGGCAAACACATAATTACACATTCCAAATGTGAAGACATAATTTACAACGCAATGCTATGCACGTGAAGGTCATTTATTTATGCCTAAGCTATTATTGAAAAACTGACACTAGCTTAGATTAGAATAACATTGTAATTACATCCACTCAAATTTGGATACATACATGCCAGAATTTGAACTAAGATTATGTTGCTAACCTGATAAACTAGTAAAGCAAGGGTCAAAATTAAAGGGAGCGTTGCATGCATTAATACGATGATGAACTTAGTTTCTTAAAGTAAAGAGTGTGGTAAAGGACAAAAGTGGGGAGTTAAACATCTTTGAATTATTTAGTAATATCTATACATGATCCACACAGGATATAAATTTTTAATCCAAGATGATTAACCTTTAACTTTTTCACTTTATTAATTTATTCATTTTAGATGAGTCAAATCTCAATAGGAAATATAAAAAAAAAAAAGCTTAAACGAGTACAGTTTTTTTTTAGCTTGTGAATTAAAGTGCATAATTTTTCACTTTTTGGTGACTAATTAAAGTGCATAATTGAAAATATATGTTATTTGTCTATATATAATGACGGGGAGTTTGCCCTAACTTTTCCCTCGTGAAATTTCAATACAGCCCCCATACTTGCTATCGTTTTGCTATGTCTATGGGTATTGTTGTCTTTTAAATACCATAATTTAGAATAACAGACACGTGTGTCGACATGCAAGCCAACCGGTTGGAATTTTCGCGTTTCGCACTTTATCCTCAACTTTAATATCAACTTTCAATGACATAGGTTTATTCAGGGACGGATTTGTCATTGTGTAATTCATCTTACAATTTTTTTAATTTTTAATTTTTTAGTTTTTGGTTGTCACAAAATTGTCCCTACTTTTAAATTGAAGAAGTAATGGGTACCATTGAAGGAAATTTTAATAATGGGTACCATTTCCTCTTTCTTGTTTTATTGCTTCGTTTTCTTCCTTTTTATTTTTTTTTCTCTCTCATCTATGTCTTGTTTTCCCGCTCTCTCGATCAACTGCTTTTGACATTCATCTTCTTTCCATCTTCCATCTTTCTTTCTCTTCTCTTTCATTTTTTTTTTTTTTTATGTTTGCTTCAAAAATTCAAAACTCTACTTTTCAATTTTCTACTAGTAAATAAATCCGTGAGATGTACGTGAATGATATGTAAATCAAAAAAATTATTTAAATATCAATTATAGATATAAAAACTGAATTTTGATAATAATGTAACAATCATCATCAAATATAATTTATAATACTCAAAATAATTACATTTGAATAATTATTTGTGTGAAAACACAATACAACATTTTCAATCAATTTAGTTTTTTATCATCGATGACAACCATATAATACGATATTAATGTTATATGAAAATAGAAAAAAAATGTGAACATAATTTAAATTATTAAAATTGCATGAGTAAAATTAATGTAATTATTATGTTATATAAATATAAATTATCAAACACATATGATGACAAATGAATGTAGCAAATGTACGTGAAAACTTTGAATTGATTAGAATAATATTTATTTTCTAAATATAAATTGAGTTATCAATGTGCTTATGCATATGACGTTAAATTTATAATACTTTTATTAAGCAAAAGGTAAATAACATCTTTATTCAAGTTAAAAGTTATATATATATATATATATATATATAATCGTAAGATATCGATATATACAAGTAAAGCGTTATAAGAAGTAAATAAAAAATTAAAGTGTTACAAGATTCAAAATACTAATTGATAACAATTTAAGTTATTCGTATTTTATTATCAAATTATAACTTTAGCAATATATATATTAATCTAATTTGTTAGTTTAAACTTAATACAAAATAATAATAATTATAACGTAGGTAAATTAATATCCAACAAATATACGTGTTTAGTATCATTTGTGTAACGCATATATTTGATGCGATGCCACTCGTATTAGATATTTATTTGCTAAAAAATTGTTATGTGGCTAATTCTCATCCTCCAACTTTTTCGAACCATTAAATACATGATATTTTTATTAATTAGAAAGTAAATATCACTGGTTACTCAAATTATCATTGTCAAAAGAAATTCAAATTATCTAATATAATATATATTAGTGGCAAGATATAGATATTCAATTTATATATAAAAAAAAGATATAGATATTCAATTTAAGTGCTATAAGAATAAAATAAATAATCAATAATAATTTTAATTTTTTATAATATCTTAGTCAAGATAATAAAAAGGGTTATGAGTTGAGTGGAATGGATGATGTATCTATACCAGATTAATTCAGTTTCCCTCCAAGATGAAAACCCTTCTTTAAGCATTCTACAAATAAGAAAGAGGCATTTACTTCATTTGATTGGTGGTGCACCGGCGTTATCATTTCCCATTAATTGTTTTGCTTGTAAAGCATGTAGATGAAGATTGATACTTACATGGATCACCCATTCAAAGGTGCAGGCAATAAACACAATCACTAGCCCTAGCCTCAAAAGCTTTGCCAACATTTATACATGATTTAGTAATATTGAAATATTAATAAATTTCAGTTCTTATGTTGTAATGAGAATGAAGTGGTACCCCGTTTGACCATTCAAAGATTTAATATGCATGTCATATCTTAACAAAAAAATTCGGGCAAATATATAAATTAAAGGATGGTTGAACTTGAACCCTAAGCATCTATGCAAATTAAAGTTGTGCTTTCTGAGTCAAGCTATATATACAGGAACACGATGAGTTTGATTATGTGGTAAGAGTTGCTTCCATCTTTCAATCTCCTCCTCACTGTGAATCTTTCTGATTCCTCCATAGATTCCGTCCAGATTTTCACCTTGTTCCCCCCCGTTAATTCTTAGTAGCTTTGCTCTTCTCATCCTTGACTGTAGATGGTATTGCGTGAACTCCACGATCAATGTCTCTGCATATATATATATATATATATCAAAGTAAATTTTAGGCCTGAAATTATGTTTGTATTCTTTTCATAATTCGATTGAATGATCATTTTTTTAGAACAATCAAGTTAAGCATCCAGTTGAACACTAAACACAAGACAAACCAATTGATGCAATTTTTCTTTATAGTTAAACATAGTTTAGATTGAAGAACAAAAAGAAAAGAAAAAGACTTGCCCCAGCATACCTCTAACTTTATAGCGCTTAGTTAAAAAGATCATCTACCAACAAGGGAATTTAAGAAAAGTATTTCTTACCAGAGTATTGACAGCGGCAACAATTCTCATTCCCATTACATGAGTCCAGGTGACCAATAACAGCATACCACCAATCTGCAAGCAATTCATTAAAGACTTCTTTGTGTAGTAGTTGTCAAACGTTAATTATATATCTCGACCACAAAAAAAAACCCCTTAATTATATCTGTAATATTTATTTATTCATTTTTATGGTGAAAGATTAGATAACATTATCAACCATCATAGATTCAGAAATCAAAGGTAACATGCATATCAAAGGTAACTGGCTAGGGGATACCCTTGAGCAATAAAAAAAAGATAACATGCATATTTTATAAGATAATATTAAAGTCTTTATAACTAAACGGTCATTAATTAGTTCAATTTCTATTATCCTCCTTTATGATAAAATCCTCATTCCGAAAAAGGCATTTTATGTTACTCAACAATTTAAATTAAATTTTTAAGAGATATGGTTTCAAAAACCTTGAGATATGATCCTATTTATATATGTTTTTCAACTTTAAAAAAATTAATAGGAGGGAAAAGACAATATGGCTTGTTGATTTCTTATTACAAATAAAGTACCTAGAAAGCCTAGAAACCTACCATAAGGAACTTCACCACCTGTTTTCCATTGGATCTCTATATGATCCCCGGGCTTTAAGTCCTCTAAACAATCCGAGACATGACGAACACATGGAGGGGTTTCAACCTGGGGAGCCCTCACCTTTTCCCATGGGATGTTTCTCCCTATGATCCGCCAACCACCCACTTGTTGTCTAAATTAAAAGAAGCTGTGAGCTTAATCACAATCAACCATACTCAAATTATAAACTCACCAAATTAAACCACTAAAGAATTATCTTTTTCTTTTGAGTTGAAAACTCTAATTGAATGAAGTTTATATATATATATATATATATATATATACACGCTTACTTGTACAATAAAGTTAAGTAACAAACAAATTATATAACCATGCACCCTGATTAACTAAGAAGACAAATTCCTGTAAATCAAGTTCAAATTTCAAGATTTTCGTTTATATGACAAATCTGTAAGATGTATTATTAAGGAGACTAGCAGAACTTTGTTGGAAGAAGATGCTATTATATATCCCCTCACCTTGCTTGAAAGGTATCAGTTTTGGGATCATAGCTAACCAAGGCGTTGCTAACCAGCCATCCCTGAGATAGAGAAGAAATTAAATATAAATTAAAATATCTCATAAAAAATATATATAAAAATTAAAGGATCATTTCACAGTGTAAGATTTTCTTCACAAAAAAGATCTTATTAGTTTCGAGACCTTACCCTATAGACTTGTGCTGGAAACCAGAACTTTCCACTCTCTAGAGAGACATACAAGGCCATCATAAAGTAATTTGACAAGGAACCATTAAGAATTTGCTGAGAGTCTTGTAAATATGAACCGAGACATAGCATAGGCCAAGAACCAGTAAAAGTCCCTAGTGATCCATTCTGATTGATCATTTGATACAAGAGGTTTCCTTCATCCTTTGCTGCTGTTACATGCCATTGCCACTCTTTGTAAGCAACATTACCGAGCATTGTTCCCCATTTTTGCTTTATGTGGTTCTCCCACAAATGATCACTTCTACACCTATCCCTCAAAGTAGTACACACTTGAGACATTCTAATGAGTTCCACTGGGGAAAGGCGCTTGAGAATGCAATCCAAAGTGGATTCAGGCAAACTCAAGAGAGAGATGCAACTACCGTTCTTTGCAATATTCTCCATGTATGAGGCTAGTTTCTTTGACTACTAATCATGGTCAAAGAAGGGTGGAAGTTCTATTCAACCAGAGTATTGCTATATGAACAATATTGGTTAATGACAGTTCATGAAAGGGAATCATAACTCTATGCTTAATGCTTGTCATAAACCATTTAAGCTCCAACAAGGCCCCTGTACCAGAGAGTACATTTATAGAAAAGGGTACAGATATGATAAAGAAGATACGACCAACATTGACTAAGTTGTTCTACGAATCTGCATAGCTCTAATGTCTTATTTATTTGTTTGCCGGCTATTCTTTTTCAGGCCGGCAAGTGGCATGTCTTCCTTTTTAAGATACGATGCTGTTATTTGAATTGAATGAGAAGATAAGACAATATAAAGAGAAACTTTGAAAATAAAACAAGAATAAGAGAAAATTTTGCGTTCACGATGATATACAAGTACTATAAATTATGCTATGAGGAATCTTCTTAGTGGTGCAACATTTTTTTAGAACAGTCTTACGTCTTATAATATAATACAAACAACATTATAACTCCTTTCCCTCTTGGCCCTACAATGAAACACAATTTTGTAAGTTTATATTGGAATCAATGTATGTATATTTTGCACACCAGTCCTGATATAATTTGTGAATTGAATTAATTATTTTGATCTAAATCATACTCTCTTCCGCGGCAAGAAAAATGGGTATTTTCAATGGTTCTCGATAACTTAAGTGTCCATAAAAATATTGTCAAAAAAATTAATTTTGACATAAAGTGACTATTGAAAATACTCATAATTTTTTATTGATAATTAGTACATGTCGAAATATATCTTTTGGGTATTTTTGACATTCACTAATTGTCAATAAAAGTTTATAAGTTTTTTCAACAGTTATTTTATGTTAAAATTTCTTTTCTTAACAACACTTTTATTGACGAGAACCATTGAAAATATTGTTGAAAATGCACATTTTTTTGTAGTGTTTATCCTTGAATAATTGTCCATTTTAAAACAAATCTTGTTTAGAAATAATTGTCCATTTAAAAATTTAAATAGCATTAATTGTTTCTTTTCAATTATTCCCTTATTAAATGCTATTAAAAAATGAGAGAGATATAATAGAGAAGTAGAGAGATTGTTGGATTATTAAAAAAAAAAAGCCATTCAATAAATTAACTATTTCTAACTTTGATGTTATCCCAATCATTTTCTTAAATTCCATATGCATTTAAAATTGTACAATTATTTGGAGGTTGTAATTTAAATTCAAATTCAGATAAGACATAATAGACTTCCATTTTTACCTATAGTTAAAGGATTTGCGTGTCACTGTCTAGATTGGAAAGTGAGGCACGCAAATAATGTGAAAACAGAATTTACCACGCAATGCTATAGTTATTTAATATATCCCAATTGATGATGATGTATTGGTTTCTTCTGTACATACTGTCTTCACTTTTTTTTTTTTTTATATACTGCGGGGCCAAGGCCCAAACCCAAAACAAATTACAAGGACAGTACTCGGGGAAGCAAAGCACCCCTCAGATCATTATTGAAAGCAATAGAAAGGAAGCTACGAAGTCTATGATAGAATAACACTTCATGAGTCCGATGGTCTTCAGCAGTGTTGTCTGCTGAGAGATGGTGCGCATGACAAGCCAAGACATCCCTGCAGCTATTTTTTTCCCTATAAACATGTGACATCTGCATTGTCCAGTCCATTGGCAGGAGTGTTTTAATAGCCTCAACCAAAGCAAAAGCAGAGTGAGATGTTAGATCCAGTCCTTGGCAAAAATCCAAAGCACAAATCGAGTCTGTTTCCACCATTATTTGTCTAAACCCCATGTCCCACGCCATCTGAAGGCCGTGGAAGATACTCCAGAGCTCCGCTGAGGTGATACTGCAGACGCCAATACGGACACTAAATCCTCTGATGAAGCACCCTCTTTGGTCGCGCAAAAATGCCCCCACAAGTTGCCACTCCATTCCCAATAATAGATCCATCAGTATTATGATAGGAGGCAGCATCCAAGCAATATGGATCAAAGATAAAATGGGCACCCTTCTCCTAGTATCAAGTAAGACCCCTAATGCTAAGTGATAATCCTGCGCACGCCACATAATTGTGTGCCAGGCCGAGATGGGGTCTAACCTCTCTCCCTCGAATATAGCTTTATATCTCTTGTGCCAAAGTTCATTACAAACACTGCTGAAAAATAGGGGCCAGGGGACTCCATTAACTGTAAGAGTCTTCTCTCGAAGGTTTAGCTCCAACCAAGAAGAAAGGGAGGGAGTGGGAGTTAAAGCCATAGACAGAGTGATTGATGCCAGTGCTAGTCCAGATACTAGTCGTCAGAGAGCAATCTCTAAGTACATGGAACACTGTTTCAAGGGGATCACCACATAAAGAATAACTCGCCATAGTACGTAGTCATGCAGCGTTAGGCTCTCCTCTGGTTAGTGAGAAGAGCATTGTTAGCAACCAACTAAAGAAAAGCTCAAAGGCTTTGGGGAATATTAAGTTTCCAAATCAGCTTAAACAAAGGTGTATTCCTTGCGGGGTGTAAGGTGTGCAGTGTGCTAAGAGAGGAATCAATTCCCTCTTGTTGGTTGAATCCTTTAGCAACAAGACGCGCCTTGTGTCTAGAGATGGTTCCATCTGGATTGTACTTAACATGAAAGACCCATTTACATCATATGGCAGGCTTGTTTGGAGGCAAAGGCACAAGGGACCAAGTGGAGTTTTCAATAAGAGCATCATTGCTTGAAACCAACAGGGGTGAGATGGAGCTTCTTGGATGGTGGAGGGTTCAGATATGGCTGTGAAAGTTTTTGGCTTAAAAATGCCATCTTTACCGCGAGTGATCATTGGATTATCAATACGAGCTGGAATAACAGGTGCAGGAGAAGAATAAGGAGACTAAGAAACAGGAGAGTCAGCAGAAACAGAAGAAGGATTGGGAGGAGTTGCAGGTGCAGGAGACAAAACAGAATCAGAATTTGCAGCAGCAGAAGAGGAAGTTGGCTTAGCAGGAGACAAAGATGAGACAAACCTGTCATGTAAAGAAGAGGAAGGAGTAGTAGTAAAAGTAGATTGACAAGGTAAAATAGAGGAGGGGGAACAGAAACAAGAGGAATAGAGGCAACAGAGGAAGCAGTAGGTGTAGAGGAGTAGGAAGTAATAGAACTTTGTCCTTATAAGAAAAACACTGCTCATTAAATAAAACATGTCTTGAAATGAGTATTTGCCATTGTTAAGAAGGCATTTGTAACCTTTGTGAGAATTAGAGTATCCTAAAAATGTGCATAAATCAGATATGAAATCTAATTTGTGTCTAATGTAAGGTCTTAACAAGGGATAGCATGAACAACCAAAGACTCTTAGTGACATATAATCAGGGGTTTTAGAAAATAGAGCTTCAAAGGGGTATTTGAGACTTAAAAATAGGAGTAGGTAAAAGGTTTATTAAATGAACTACTGTCTCAAATGCCTCATCCCAAAATTTTAAAGGAAGAGAAGCATTAGCTAACAAGGTGAGACCCATCTTAGTTACATGACGATGCTTCCTTTCAGCACACCACCCATTTTGTTCATGTGTATGTGAACAACTAAAACGACAAATGATGCCATGTTGTTGTAAATAGTTGGAGAAGGAAACATATTCCTTGACATTTTCAGTTTGTAAAGCTTTTAACTTGGCACCTAGTTGGAGTTCGGCCATAGATTTAAATTTCAAGAAAGCATCAAAAGCCTGAGACTTAAAATGCAAAATAGATCCATGTAAATCAAAAAAAGGCATCAATGAAAATTATACAATATGTAGAGCCAGAAACAAAATTAATGGGAGCTGGACCCCAAATATCACTAAAAAAAAGTTGCAAAGGTGCATCATACATAGTAGTAGAAGATTGAAAAGGTAATTGTTTGCTTTACCAATACAACATGAACCACAAACAGAGGGGATATTATTCATATCAGCAGGGATATTACAATTGGAGGGCACTTTATGAATAATCTTATTAGAGGCATGTCCCAACCTAGCATGCCAAGTATTAAATTAATTCACAAAACTGTTATGACAAATAATAGGAGCAGAAACAGAAAGGAAACTAGACTGATTTGTGATAGGATGCAAGTGATCTTCAAGAACATAGAGACCATGCCTATGAGAGCCGTGGAGAACAGTCTCCCGAGACCCCTGTGATTTAACATTAAGATTGTCAGGGTCGAATTCAAAAAACACATTATTGTCTCTTGAAAATTTAGATACACTTAACAAATTTTTAGTTATAGAAGGAACATGCAATAAATATTTTAATATAAAGGAACGATTTGACTGAGAAGATGTAAGAAAAGAATGGCCAATATGAGCAATGGGCAGACCTAATCCATTGCCAATAAGGAACTTAGCAGAACCTGAATATGGAGTGCTAGCAGCAAAGTAATTGATGTCAAGAGTAAGGTGATTCGTTACGCCAGAATCGGGGTACCAAGTGGGGTCAAAGACAGTTGATGGAGTGGCAAGAAGACCTTTGGAGGATGATTGGGCGGACTAAACCGATGGTGTTAATGGAATAGCAGAAGAATCTGTAGAAAAGAGAGCCTGATTTTGAGATGGTGAAGAGTAGAATTGAGACTGTTGAGGTGCGTTCAGTTGCTGTTGAGGAAGAGAAAAATTGGGGTTAAACCTATGGAAACAATCCCACACAGTGTGACCATATCGCTGACATAATTGACATTGAACAGAGAGGATACCATTTGAGCGACCGAAGCCACGACCCAAGCAACCTCTACCTCACCTAAAACCACAGCCACGAGAAGAAAAATATGGAGAGTTTGTAGAAGAACAACGTTGAGTCTGAACAAGATTGGATTGCACAGGAAGATTTGGAGGGTTGATGTCACTTGTGTAAGATTTTTCAAGATGCTTTTCCACAGCAAGGAGCAAAGATGCTATATCCTCAATTTTATATGGATCAAGACGAGACAACAAAGAGGCAATTATATATTGGATTATACTCATCAGGGAGACCTTAAAAAATGGCTTCAGTGTGTTGATTATTAGAAAGGGGTTCTCTAACAGCCGCTAATTGATCAGTAGTTTTCTTGATATCAGTGAGGTAATCATGCATGGAATTATTTTTCTTGATGGAATTATTTTTCTTGATGGAATGCAGTTGAATCTTGAGTTTAGCAATTTGTGCTTTGGTTTGAGAAGCATAAATGGTGGAAACTTTGGCCCAAACTTGGTGAGAAAAGGATGAACCAACCATGCAAACATGAAGAGAAGGAGAAAGAGAAGCAAGAAGCCAAGAAAGTAATAAACTATCTTAGCGCTTCCATTGTTGATAGACGGGAGAGATGGTGTTGGTAGAAGCATCAGCATCTAAAGCAAACTTTGGAGGAACCTTATCAGGATCAAGAAAATCCTTAAGGGCATGACCAACAATAGTATTGAGAGCTTCTTGTTCCCAAAGAAGATAATTGTCACGATCAAGTTTGACTGAGACTGGAGTGTTGAATTAATGAGGAGAGGAGGTGGTAGAGGTAGAGGAGGAATTAGAAGAGTTGTTAGAAGACACGGTGGAGTCAGCCATGAGTGAAAAAAAATAGATCTGACACCATGTAAGGTATGTAGTGCTAAGAGAGGAAGAAAGAAATTTTAAAGAAAGAGAAAATATTGTTTGTGTTTGTGATTGTATAAAAGTGATTGATTGCTACAAGATGAGTTCAATACATCAATGTATAGCCTTAGTCAAACACAATAGATAAGGCTGAAGTAATATGCAACAATAATAAAATAACCAATAGGTAATGAGCCTTATCACGGGGAAATACGTTCGGTATATAGCAAGAGCTGATTTACAAGAGAAAACTCCTGTTGTTTTCAAAAACCAGGCTAAATTATCAGCAGCTACACCCATTTGCGAAAGGCCAATGGGTTTGATTAAATCAACGACATCAAGGGAAAGAACCTGAGAGAGCTTTGATCAATCCCAGCCACCCTCTTCAATAATATAATCTCTAACCTTAGTAGAGATCTCTTCATCACCCAAATCAATAACAGAAAAATCCTGCAAGTTATGGACGCTTGGAATCTAGTGATCCAACCAAAAATTAACTCGACTCCCATCACCTAGTCTCCAAGTGAGATTATTAAAAAATTTGGACCAGATTTAGCAGATACTAAGCCAAGCATTTGAAGCTTGGGTCTTCTTCTTGACAATAGGAACCAGATCAATTCCAAAACCATATTTTGCTTTTAAGACTTTTACCCATAGGGCATCCCTGTTGTGAATAAGCTGCCAAGCAAGCTTCATCAAGAAAGCAGCATTAGTGTCTCTACATCGCCTGAAACCCAAGCCACCCTAACACTTTGGCCGGCAAATTTTATCCCAGCTAACAAGATGGGCCTTTCTTTTATCATCTGAACCATTCTGAATGAAGTTCCTGCAGATTTGATCAATTTTCTGCAAGGGAAAGAGTACGAGCTTTCTAGCCATTCAACTTGTTTTGCATACAATCAAGGAGATACTGAAAGTCTTGCTGTTTCATACTATCATGCCACAAGGGGACTCCCAGGTGTTTTACAAGATTAGCTGTTTGTTGCATATTAAGCGCATCATAGATCTCCTGACGCCTGGTCTGGTGGACATTACCAGAAAAGAAAATTCTTGACTTTGATTGGGTTACTTTTTCTCCAGAGCTAGTGCAACAAAGATTTAGCACCTGATTAATTACCCGAGCTTGTTCTATTGATGCCTTAGTAAAAAGCATAAGGTTGTCAGCAAAACACAAATGCGATATTTGTGGCCCATCTCTACTCAAACAAATAGGCTCCCAAATGTTATTAGAAACTAACATGGATATAAATTGAGAGAGCTTATCAATGCAAATAATAAAGAGATAAGGGGACAATGGATCCCCTTGCCGAATACCTCTTCAAGGGATAAATGCATCAGTCTGACCACCGTTCCAAGCAATCTCATATTTGCTGAAGACACACAACACTAGATGATATCAATAAGCTTCTGTGGAATGTTAGCATCCTGGAGTGTATCCAAAAGGAATTGCCAACTAAGCTTAGCTTTTTCCAAGTCAATTTTAAGAGCCATAAAACCTTCCTTACCCTTCTTATTTCTCATGGAATGAATAAATTTCTGGGCCACCAGAATATTAATTAATATGCAACTATGCACTCATCACGAACAAAATTACTATATACTACCTTCTTTTTTTATTAAGTGTCTATTTGGATAAACTAACACATTAAAAAAGTTTAATGTATTACTTTGTCCACATTGATACTTAATAAAAAAATGGAGATATTAAGTTTTAATTCCTAATCTCTTCGTTAACTTCGGTGGAAGGACAAGGTTTCAAGTGAAAATGATTTTCACTAAGCTCTAAAATTTGTCAAGGCAAACACATAATTACACATACCAAATGTGAAGACATAATTACAACGCAATGCTATGTATGTGAAGGTCATTTATATATGCCTAAGCTATTATTGAAAAATTGATGCTAGCTTAGATTAGAATAACACAGTAATTACATCCACTCAAGTTTTAGATACATACATACTAGAATTTGAACTAAGATCTTGTATATTGCTAACTTGATAAACTAGTAAAGCAAAAGGTCAAAATTAAAGGGAGTGTTGCTTGCATCAATACGATGATGAATTTAGTTTGTTTAAGAGTATGTTTATTAGTGTGGATTTTCAAAGGAAAGGGAGGAAAAGGAAGAGTTTGTAATGTAAAATTTTAAAATTTTATATTATAGGTCTTTTTCTCCCTTCTCTTCTTTTCCAAGATCCTAACTCACAAACATATGTTCCCTAAAGTAAAAAGGCTAGAAAAAAAGTGATTGGTTAAATACTCTTGAATCATTTGGTGAGATCTACACATGATAGACATAGGATATAAGGATTTAATTTGGGATGATTAACCTTTAACTTTTGTGCCTTATCAACTTATTCACTTTAGATGAGTTAAATCTATATATAAAAAAATTAAATATGTACAATGTTTTTTAGACATGTGAATTAAAGTGCATAAATTGAAAATGTATGTTATTTGTCTATATATAATGAGAGGGGGTTTGTCCTAATTTTTCCCTCATGAAATGTCAATACAGCCCCCATACTTGCTATCGTTTTGCTATGTCTATGGGTATTGTTGTCTTTTCGAATCCCATAATATACAATAATAGACAAGTGGTCGACATGTGAGCCAACTGGTTGGAATTTTTGCGTTTCCCATTTTATCACTTTAATATATATAAACTTTCAATGATATAGGTTTATTGAGGGTTGGATTTGTCTTTGTGTGATTCATCTTACAATATTTTCTGGCTATCACAAAATTGTCCCTACTTTTGAATTGGAGATGTAATAGATACCATGAAGGACATTTTAATAATGATAAAAGTTTCCTCTTCTTCCTTTGTTTTCACTCTCATCTCTGTCTCACTTCCCCCTAGGGGTAGGAACATGCCAGACTTTTCCCTTGACAGGCCAAGCCTGAATTATAATTATTTGGCCTAAGCCTAGCTTGTTATAGGCTTTATCTTGAACCTAAGCCTGACATATTTAAAAACCTGGCCTGGCCTAAAGCCTATTAACAAAGCTTGTAAATTAAAAAAAAATTGTAATTTATAATATTTTTAAAATAAAATAATATGCCAAAAATGAGTGATCAAATTGCTCAATAATCCAATATATATCCAGTTTTGGCAGTCACTCTTAGTTAGACAATGAACTAATTTAGCTTCAATTTCAAAATATCATCATATGTTCATTACTAATTATCAACATAAAACAAGGGAAAAAAGAGACGTTGTAAAGTAATTAAAGAAAAGAGAATACCAAAAATCTATAATCATCATATCCATCCACAAAGTTAATCTAAGTCAAAATAACACAAAAATCGTCACATAGGTTCAAAAAAACACCAACAAGAGATTAGTTCCCCCCCCCCCCGGATCTATGAGCCCTTAACAAATTCCCCAACACATTGATGAGTGTCTTCAAGAATGGTTGAGGCGCACAACAATGAATGGCAAGCCAGTTGTAATGTGGCAAACCACAACAGTCTGGCAAGGTGGTTGTGCAACACAGTCCGGCGAGGTGATTGTGCACGATAGCCTAGTGTTGGAGCAGCGGTTGTGGTAGGTGGTCTGAAAATGAGATGATCTAATAATTGAAGGACGAAAGAATGCAGTGATTTGGTGGAATAATGTGTTAAAGAATGAGAGATGGCTGATGGACATGAAGAAGGGAAAATGAGAGAATTTGTGAAGGAAATGGAATGTGGGTGTGGTGCAACCTTTTAAAGGAGTAGGGTTTAAAACATGAATTTTAAACGGAATGGAAAAAAGGGTGCTTTAAAATAAAATATTCTACATAACTTAGCAAGTGTGGCGTGGTGGAATAGTGGTTACCACTTAGCAAAACAGCACTCTATGTGAAGGTTTGGGTTTAAACTCCAACCTTAATATTTTACAACTTTAAATAATAAAATCATTAACAGGACAGCCTGACAGGCCTGTAAGACTAAATAATGGGCCTAGGCTTGGCCCTTTAAGGTAAACAGACTATTCAATAAGCCTGAGCCTGATTTTATTTTTATATAGGCCAGGCTAGGTCAAAGGCCCTTGACAGACCACTTAGCCTATTTCCATCCCTATTCCCCCCTCTTTCTTTCTATGATCAATTGCTTTAGACATCCATCTTCTTTTCTATCTTCCCTCTTTCTTTCTCTTCTCTTAGGTTCTTTTTTTCTATGTTTGCTTCAAAAATTCAAAAGTCTACTTCTTTTCTATCTTCTACTAGTAAGTAAATTCGTGCTATGCACGAGAATGATAAGTTAATCAAAATAAAAGTTATTTAAATATCAATTATAGACATAAAAACTAAATTTTGAGAATAATGTAATAATCATCATCAAATATAATTTACAATACTCAAAATAATTACATTCGAATAATTATTTGTGTGAAGATGCAACATTTTCAATCAATTTAGTTTTTAATTATCGATGACAACCATCTAATGTGATATTAATGTTATATGAAAAATAGAAAAGTTTGAAAAATATGTGAACATAATTTAAATTATCAAAGTTGCATGATTAAAATTAATGTAATTATTATGTGTGTGTATATATATATATATATATATTATCAAACACATATGATGAGAAATGAATGTAGCAAATATACGTGAAAACTTTGAATTGATTAGAATAATATTTATTTGCTAAATATAATTTGAGTTACCAATGTGCTTATGCATATGACATTAAATTTATAATACTTTTATTAAGCAAAAGGGGAGTTTTTGGGGGTAGCAGGCTAAGACCACTATGGCGGTTATGCAATATAATCATGTGAATAGTTCATCAGCGTGTTGTTTTTTCACAACATATTGGTCCCAATTTTTTGGCGTTTGATCAGCACACTATAGATAGATTTTAGGTCAGAATATTGAAGAGATCTTATGCAATTGATCTAGGGTTGCCTGCACTTCACCTTCTACTCTCTAGGATTTTTAGCCATTTTACTTTGCATTTTAGCTTTTGTTGGGATTTTGATTGTTTTCTTCAATATTTTTGTTGTAATCCTTCATCCATAGAAGAGTAGTTTCTTTACCTAGTACAAGGATTACGAAGGTATTTTAATTCAATTTACGGTTTAACTTTTCAATCTTTCTTCCTCTTCTCTCTCTTATATTTTTGTGTTGTTGGATGTAATTGTATGTAACTTTTAGAGACAGTTTTTATTATGTGTGTTTTTGTACAATTGTAAATGTCATGTATAGTTAGGATTTCGAATTGCCATAATTTAACTAATAGTTTAAAGTATGTTTAATTGATGAAATGGATTGAAATTAATTCTAATAGAGAATTAGTTTGTTGTGATTAGTGTTCAAGATGACATAGGCATATAGGGATTGATTGTGTAATTGTAAATTGGTGAAAATAACTGCATCTATGAATTATCTTTTGTGCCGGTGATACATAATCCCAAATTTGTGAGACTCTTTATGAAAGTAGTTTTTATTTATTGAATTTCTTTTATTAATTTAATTAATTTAATTTTTGCAATTGCTCAACAAATCCTCCAATCCCTTAATTAACTAGTAACACTTTCTTGATATACGACTTGAGTTGTGTCCTTTATTATATTTTTTGTGCAATTTGATATAAAATAAATTTTTTTTTGTTTGTTAGTCACGGTAACTTGTATCAATAAGACATTCCTCTCTACTCCTAAGATACTTCCCTTCTAAAACCTTGTCAACCAATTGGTTTGTCAAGAGATGCCAACATTGTTTTGGCTAGCAGTGCAAGGTTCATAGGTTTGAGGTCCTTGAATCCTAGCCCGCTTTTCTTACTTCTACTCATTTTGTCCCAACTTATCCAAGTCGAGTTCCTTTCATTCCCCCTTCGCCGCCACCAAAAGGCCGTCATGATCTTGTGAAGATCATTCAAAAGAGACTCTGGTAATTTGCAACAAGCTAAATAGTAAATTGGTACCGATACCCCTACAGCTTTAATGAAAATTTCTCTTCCTCCAGCAGAAAGAAGATTCCGCTTCCACCTCATAAGCTTCTTGCTTACCTTTTCTCGAATTCCAGCAAATCTTGCTCTCTTTGATTTTTGTATAACTGAAGGCAAACCCAAATACTTGTCCTGTGCACCAATGTGGTGAATATGCAGTCAATTTTTAATATATAATTTAGCCAAACTGGCTTCATTCTTTTTCAATACAATTTGTCTCATATATCTGTACATATAATTATTAAAATACTAAACATTCTGATGTATATATATGTATATAATGTAACCAAAAGTATATATGTATATAATTTACCACGCAATGCTATAAATATTTATTATCTCAATTGACTTTTAGTTTCCTGTTTTGACTACTTGATATTTAATTGCCTAAATCAATCTGAAACAACTTATTGATTTAGTTAAGATTTTTTAGTTCGTCTAATCAATCTAATATCATAAATACCTAGTAAAAATCTCCTAATTGGGTCATGATTTGTGGTGTTGGTGACATCAACAAAATGAAAAACAACAGGATAAATGTTACGACTATAAAATCACAATAAAAATTGATGAACACAAAAAATGAATATAATGGACATCTATAAACTGACTCTTAGCTCTAAATCTTTACTATTATGTCCACTTTTTATGTTCAGATAACATTAATGAAAAACAAATGGACTAATTGCATGAATTTTATTAACACCCTCAATGCAATATTCTTTGCTTTCCATGCAAATTAACTTTTTTCCATTGCCTTCTGCAGCTTGCTTTGCCTATATATAACAAATTTCTTCCCTGCTAAAGCACTTGCACTTTGCAATGAAATCTGAGTCCAGCTACAGAGAAAACAATAGATATTGTGAATCTGAGTTCCACAAAGATTCCTAACACACAAGCAGTCCTCTGCATAAGAAGCACTGCCAATTTATGCGTCCAGCCAAATC
This sequence comes from Dalbergia cultrata, assembly GCA_031216105.1. Lineage (NCBI taxonomy): Eukaryota > Viridiplantae > Streptophyta > Magnoliopsida > Fabales > Fabaceae > Dalbergia > Dalbergia cultrata. The sequence continues at coordinate 16,859,528 of CM062353.1, read as the reverse complement.
AAGAAGTAGAGGGAAATAATTAAAAAACAAAAAACAAAACAAGAAGTAAACTAAACACTGTAAAAGCAAGTTTACTTAAATATATGGCACAAATTGTTACCTGAAATTCACATCAAAATCTAGAGGACCTGAAAATGTGCTTCTAAGGGAAATGCATGTAACCCAGAGGAAGAGGAAACGGCATCTAGTGTCAAAGTAAATCTCAGGTTATTTAGTTTTAATCATTCGTGATTTAACAATTTAATAACAATTTTAATCAAATACTAACATTATGTTCTTTCCTCTAATTCATTTTCCAAGAATCAAATTAGAATATTGAGCTCTTTCTGCTCATTTTTTCAAGGAGAAATTATCAAATACTCTTAGAGTAAGAAAAAAATTTACTCGATATATATATTTCGTTGCTTGAAGATGGTTCACCCATCTCTCTCTTCGCATAAAATATTATTTGAACAGTTTGAATTTAAAGATGTACCTGAGCTTGAGCTGTGAAGCGCTTCTTCCACATTTCTATATCTTCCTCTTTGTGAAGCTTTCTGATTCCGCCATAGTATCCAGCAGCTCTATTACCTTGTTCCACTAAGTGCTTTCTGTTCAGCAGCACTCGTCTCATGTATGACGATTTTGGATATTGCTTGAACTCAACCACCAATTTCTCTATTAGAAAGGCAAACTAAATGGTTAAGGTAGACATCTTTCTCAAATAAGGTACATATTACATTTTTTTTTTTTTTATCCTAGGCTTTTAGCAAAGAAATTTTTTTTTATGTGCTCTAAGAGCAACTCCAATGAAGCGCTTTTTTCGTCCCATTCACTGTGCGTGTCAGGGACATGGGAGGGACAACCGCTGGAGGAAAAGAATTGGGACAGGAGAGAGAAAACTCAGTCACACTAAGGTGGGACGTTCCATTTACTGTGCATATTAATTTTTATAAATATTTTGGTTTATTTTTAATTTAAAAAATCATGTAAGTGAGGATATAATTGGGATTGAGGTAGATCCACCATTGGAGTAGAGAGGGACACTCTTGAGACAATTTTATTTTTTATGATAAATTGAATATGTGGCAATGATATGACAATAAGTGGGGTTATAAATGGGATTTGGATAGAGACATCATTGGAGATGCTCTAAAAGGCGGCTCCGTGCATGATGCTTCCACCCAGTGAAACATGAGAGAGTAGATATATGCAGCCTCACCCTTGGTTTGTGGAGAGATTGTTTTCCGGATTTAAAAATGTGATCTCCAACATCTTACCGTTGTGCTAAGACTCACCCTCATTTTCATATGCTTTAAAGTACAAAAATTCAGATAAATGAACAGAAGTTCGCGTACTTCTCTCTCAGTTGTATTTAGCCCTTTTCTACCGATATGATTTAACCAGGTCCATAGATCAAGTATAGAAATGTTTAACTGCATTATTATGTTTATACAGCATGAGCTCTGTTCACCATCTCATTATAGAACTAAAATTTCCAGGATTCTAACCAAATAAACTGAGGACAATATTGTAAAAAAAGTATTATGAATGTCTTCCACGTGTTACTCTAGCACTGTTACTTTCCCTGCCACTAGAACATATCAAGGTAAACTTAAACTCCAAACAGCAGAGTACATTTTTCAGACCTGCAACTGTGCTATTTTCTTAATTGGAGAACACAATCTTCATCTTTGAGAGTAATCATAATGAAATTAATATGATGAGTATTCACTTGGAACATGAAAAGTACCAATAAATTGGTCCTGCAAAATATTCAGAATTCCCAGAGCTCAAGAATGAGTCTCAGACTAATTAAGCAATGCAAAAAGAATTCTCACCATTGCATTGACACTGGCAATAATTCTCATTCTCGTTACATGATTCCAAGTGACCAATTACAGCATAACGCCAACCTGCAATACATTCACTAGACATTAAATAACATGAAGGTAACAATATCATTATCATATCTTGAGACAAATAATGAGTAACATGAATTCAGTTTCCTAGGAAAGGTCAAGGTCAACATAAAGTCCAAAAGGTAAAAGAAACATGTCACTTGAGCTAGGAAAAAAAAAGCAAGACCTTGAGTTGTGAAAACCATACCATAATGAGTTTCTGTGATTCCTCTGCGTTGGATCTCAACATGATCCCCGGGTTGCAAGGTGTCTAAACAGTCAGAGATGTGAAGAGCATATGGAGGGGTCTCCACTGGAGGGGCTCTCAGCATATCCCACCGAATGTGTTTCCCTTGGAACCGCCAACCACCATTCTGTTGCCTAAAAAGAAATTAACAATTCAATCACAAGAAGCCATAATCATGCTCTAAAGAGTCCAGAAAACCACTAAAAAAAGGGGATTTTCCAGGTAACACTCCAGTTCACTCCACCAATGTTCAATCACAATATTGATGTTGCGGTGCCCTCTCTGACCACATTGTAGCGGCAATTGCAGCCATGTCGGCTGCATTCTTGGTCAATTTTCCACATCACAACCGTGAGCTGCAACCGCAATTTAAAACCCATTCAAGTGTTCTAGTCACTAGGTTTGCAGCAGTTGCTCTACACCCCAACAAGAATTCAACGATTTTTTATCATCAATTTGAGGTGTGAAAAATGAAGAAGTTTGTTAACAAGGTATTAGGAAAGTAAAACTAGTTTGAGCAAGAAGTTAATTTAATTCTGTAAGCGTTAGGACAATCTTCAATATGACAAGAGGAGTTAATCATAGAGATACATAAGTGAATTATATACGTGGCAGGCAGAGAAATCAACAGTGGAGAAGGCAATTCTTTCTTCCCTTACCTTGCTTGAAAGGTATCAGATTTGGAGTCATAGCTAAATAAGGCATTGTAAATTGTCAACCCCTGCAAGAAAATAGTACATAGGATTCTATATATAAAAGCTTCTTCGACTTAAAAAAATGTACAATACTTACAACTAAAACATGAAATGCAACCTTTTTACCTTGTAGAACTGAGCAGGAAACCAGAATCTGCCACTCTCTAGAGAGAAATACAAAGACATCATGAATTTGTTTGACAATTGACCTTTGAGATGCCAACAATCTTCCAAGTATGAACCAAGGTATAGATTAGGCCAAGTGCCACTAAAAGACCCCAATGATCCATTCTGGTTTGTCATGCAATCACTCGAGAGGTTTCCCTCCTTTGCTTTTCTTACATGACACTGCCACTCCTTACAGGCAACTTCACCAATCACTCTACCCCACTTGTGTTTTATACGCTTCTCCCATAAATGATCGCTTCCACACCTGTCCCTCAAAGAAGTACACACCTCTGACACAGTGCAGAGTTCAGTTGGTGAAAGGCACCTGAGAATGCAATCCAAAGTGGCTTCAGGTAAATCCAAGAGGGAGATGTTGCCACCCTTTTCTGTATTCTCCATGCCAGAAGCCAACATTTTAGATGCCATAGCTGAGAGAGATATTGGAAAGGTAAAAGTCAAGCCCTTAATTGTTCAAAACGAGATGAACAACTTGTCAATATAGGATGTATATTAATCAATTCGTCAGTTTTCCTCCAAAATGATATATGGCTTATAAATTTGCTTGTTGCTTATGATGTTCAATATATTGTATTTTTCTCCTTGCTTTTCACGGATTTTGCCTTGTCTGGCTTTGTCATTATTAGCAATACCAACAAATAAGGCACATCGAAACTACTATAATATATTCCAAGTCCACTATTTGAAAATATCAATTTTTACACTATTGTATAGTTGCCGTGCCAGTTTGACTAAGTTGAGAATCGAACCATTTTCTTTTGTTAAATACTGTCTGAGTTGCCACAATAATGTTTCACCAAAAACAGCAAAATTGTAAATGGAGAGCACCTAGTCAAAAAGGGCTGAGATTTGACGACATACTTGATCCAGAATCTTAAAACAATAAGTTATGGCTCCTTCTACATTATATACTACTCACTTAGTCTATTCTCAACCGATGTGAGACTTCACTTCTCACACTTAATCCCAACATCAGTGTATATCTAATTTTCGCTCCCAGTTCTGTACATTCTATGTTGTAGAGTTTTAGCTTCCGATATGTAATTCACAATAGGAAAACAAAAAGGAATATTATGCAAATGATATTGTTGGTTTAGAACCAAAAATAAGCAAATACAGCAAGTAAACGATATTGGTCTACAGCCAATGGTTAAATCATCCTCCAGTCAAGGAGTTGCTAAAAATTTCTAACTTGTTTTATAAAAGAGATTCAAATTTTCCCTAATTGGTTAATTAACATAAGAATCATCGACCATACTGGAGAGTAATTTGAGCAGTTAATATAATGCATAAGACCACCAATTTCAGCCACCGTGAGTTTCTTTTTGTAGCTACACGTCATGCAACAACAATTAAGCCTTATTCTTTTATTTTTTTAAAAAAAAAACTTAAACTCTTGTTCTATTGGTTAAAACTGGCTATGCGAATTAGATGATACTATAATATTTTATCATAAATTATATTCACATTTGAATCATTAAAATTTAGGTCTCTTTTAATAGTTTCACCTACAATAGTTATCTAAAATTTATTTGCCGGAGTGATGTGACATATGTGATCTATGATAAATTGATCATACTATTTTATTTTATATAATAATAGCTCTTGCTATTTTTCAAAAATTCTGGTTGTGAGTAGCATTACTGGATGGCCAAACATTACTCACAATCTCTAAATGATATGGTTTATTACCTTTTTTAATCAATCTCTCAACTTTCATCTTAGAGAATAACATATGGATAAAACTCTTAACAAATTATATCAAAATTATCCGAGTTTGCTACCGGCATATTTGTTGAAAACAGTGATGTGTCCACAAAAACAACAAACAATACTGATTGAAAGCTGGAAAACAAAGTCAGTTGCTTGTACAACTAGCAATAACAGTACATTAAAAAGTCCAGAAATACTGATATTAACCTAAAAATAGAAAAAAGTGGCAAGAAATCACCCCATTTAGAATTTGTGGGGTTTAGCAATTATTCGGGTTCCACAAACACACAAACTTTGAAACAGATTTCAACTTCTTGACCATTATAAAGTTTCTCTGGCCGTATTACATGTTTCTAATGTAGTTGTCCAGCCGTGTGGTCAAAAGCCACAAAACATGGAATTCAATTCATACAGTAAAATTGGTTGCGGCAGTGCATGAATGAAAATTTTCTCATGGCCCAATGGTTACAGCCCTGTGAAGAAGGTTGTGAATTTTCAAATTCATGGTGTCGAAATTTGAAGTGTGTTCACACTACTGAGAACCTCTATAAGTAGAGGATGATTTTGCCATTCAGTGCAGAGCAAGCAGCGGAGAATAAGAGCTGCAGAATGAAGAAGGATATTGATGCGAGTGTTAAGCTCACCCAACTTAAAAATAAAAACCAAATTGGTAAATATAACAGTAGTATAGAGTGCAACTCGAGTCATTTTCATATAGACGCTAACGTTAGTTGATTGAAAAAAGAGGGTTTGTTGTTTGAACACAATAAAATTAATTAAGCTGAAATAAAATCAAATTAACAAAAACATTAATCCAAGAAATTCATCAAATGCTGGCGTAAAGAATCATCAACAGGCATAAAATATATAATTAATGTGTAGTTAATTAGGATTAATTGGAAGACCTTCCAAACGACCCCTATGATTCTTCTATAATAATTGGTGAATTTTCCATAATAACTTCTGATATACTGAACCATTAAAATTTCGATTTGATTTTCGAAGCAATTTATGTTAAAAAAAATATAAGGTGCACAAATTTATATTTTCATATTAAAAAAAAAAGAATTCCGTGACTTTCAGCTGAAGGACTTGAACCGTTTGCGAACGGCCTATCGAAAAAGACAAGCCAAAAATAACCAATGATTTAACGCAATTATGGATGTGCCATAAACTTGTAACAGCATTCGACACTAGATTTCAGTTTGTAACCTTTGCCAACTTTGTGGATAGTTCTTTGTTTTTTGTTTTTTTCTCCAGCATTCTTATATCCTACCATCTCTTGATGTCCATAACATAGCTAGCTAGCTTTCTTTCCAATTCCCTAGTGCCATTCCTCATCATCCTAATTGCAATCTTTCCAATTTTATTTTTTTCATTCACACTTGCCAATTGCCATTTTGATATATCCTCCTCTTCGTATATAATTATTGTTGTTCGAATTTAATTGCAAGAAAATTAATATGGATCAAGGAGAACTTGGAAGAGTATTTCAAATGTTTGATAGAAATGGGGATGGAAGGATCACAAAAAATGAGCTAAGTGACTCCCTAAGGAACCTTGGAATATGCATAACGGAGCAAGATTTGGTCCAAATGATTGAGAAAATAGACGTGAATGGAGATGGGTATGTTGACATTGACGAGTTTGGAGGGTTGTATCAAACCATAATTGATGACAAGAAAGATGAGGAGGAGGACATGAGGGAGGCATTCAACGTGTTCGATCAAAATGGGGATGGTTTCATAACTGGGGAGGAACTTAGTGCGGTTTTGTCCTCTTTGGGGCTAAGGCATGACAAGACCATAGAGGATTGCAAGAACATGATCAAGAAAGTGGATGTCGATGGTGATGGCATGGTTGATTTCAAGGAGTTTAAGCAAATGATGAAGGCTGGTGGCTTTGCTGCTGCTTCATTAAGTTGACGTATGTAGAGAGAAGGGCACAAGTTTTTTTTTTTTTAACTTTTTATCTTATATTCTTTAGATAATCTTTGCACATAAAAAAGGAAGAAATATGATGCTCTTTGTAGACTATATATTGTGTATCATATTTCAATGGACAGGGGAAAAAATTGGTTTGTTAATTTGTGAATGTTTGAGATTTACTTCTCAACTACTTCTTGCATGTTGGTTGATTTGATTGATTGAAAATTTTTTTCCTGTATCTTGTTGTTCATATTTTTCTTCACACTGATCTTTTGCATTGGCATGGGTATTTGGGAATCTCGCTTCACAGGCCAAAATATCAACCCTTTGATGTTTTTCGTTGTACAACTTTTAATTTGCACTGGTTTATGCAATTTGGTAAAATTAGGATCCGGAAATCTTGTCACAGCAGGGAGGAACAAAAAACATGTAGAACTAAACCAATCTCCAATCAATAGTAAGGTCCTCTTGATTCAAAACTGAAATTTGTAACATATTTCCAATTGAAATGGAGGAAGCTATGAGTACTGACTTAGCTCTAACAAATGGTAGGTGAATTTATTTCACTTAGAGTACTATGTCCACTTATGCATTGTTAATTATTGAACTGAAAATTCTTTTTTTTAAAAATATTTTGTGATCATTTTTAATAATAGATAATAGATGAGTCGATATGATATTTGAGACAAAATAAGTTTAAATAACTCAATTCTCTTAACTCTTGAGGTGCTGAGGAACAAAATATTTTGCTCAACCATACAAGAAGTCCGCTGCAAATTTGAGGTAGTTTACAATGTTTGTCATGGATTTAAAAACATTTTCTTCCTAGTTAGTCAAGCCAACATGTGGGGTGGCTATATTGACCTCACAAATTATTTCGTAGCACCATTAGAAAAATTTTGTGTGCTCTGAAGAACATTTAATTTAATATAAACTTTATGAGCGTACACATAATAATTTATTTTAGATTTTTTTATATAACTTTTAAATATTATAAACTATACTGAATTGTTGTGCATGTTCTTTGAGCTACCATTAAATATGCTCTAGAAGTATAAAATAATTTCTCCCATCATTAAGCCTAGAGCAATGCTACACTGTTCGAATACCAATTACACGAAATAGCAACAATACATGCAGGCTATTGATTATTTATTTTTAAATAATAAAAAAATTAAACTAAACAAAAAGAAATTAAAATACACGGTTACAATTGATTCGTCGAAATTTGTAATCACATAATTCGAGCAATGTATCAATTCTGTTAAGCCTATTCCAATATTGAATGGGTAATATCAAATAAATTGTGGAGTTGAAGCATATATATTCAGTATTTACTATTTAGAGCTATTTTATGATATTTGACTTTGATGTTTTGATTATGGATTGAGAGAGAGATCAATTATGAGCTATTATGGCTAATATGACAGTACAATACATGATTAAATACGGTTCATCCAAATCAAATCTTAACACATATTTTTATTAACACATATCACCATATTTATTTGATATTTAATAATACGATTGATTATTACTTTCAAAGCTCTCTTAGAGATATACACATTGTATTCATCCCCAATGAAACAAATCAGGTTGAGAGTATATTTTTGTTGCAAACTATAAATTCATCTATGGCATTCAGTTTAAAATGTTAGAAAAGGGAAAAATAAAGTTGAAAATGTTGAAATTAAGTCAATTTCTTTATTATTGCAAAATTATAAATTAGCAAATAAATCAATTCTCAGAGGTTGTGATCCAAATGCACCAAAACAAAAAAAAACTCCAAATTTGGTCTAGAAAAAAAATAGGGCTAGACAAATTAATCCTTAAAAAAAATATTTTGTAATTTTTCATAATTAAAATAGGACAAATTGATTTATAATGATATATTAAAATACGTTAAATTGGTTTCTAATAAAAACATAAATAGGACAAATAAGTTCATCAAGAGATACTAATTTATCCTATGTTTTTAATTATGAGCAACCACAAAGTACATTTCTTTAATAAACCTTTATTTTGATCTCTCCAAAATATATCGAGAGATAGATTAGTTCATAAAAATTTTAAAGTCACCTATTAATCCCTTGCAATGATAAAATAGACAAATTAATTTATCCCTCCGTAGTTCATACAATATAAAGAAACATTATATCAAGAGATCAATTTGTCCCAATTTTTGAATTGTGAAGACCAATAACCAATAAAGGACTTTCAAATTCTAATTCTAAGAAACAAATTTATCTCTCACTATATTTCTAAGAGACTAAAATGAATATTTTTTTTATTTTGTTCAAACTTTTTCTGAAGATTTACTCTATTCTTTAAAAAAAAAAAAATAGTAGTCGTGTTACAAAGATGTGCAAATTAAAATAGTGCAGTATTACTGCAATTAGGAGAAAATTGAGGGGTGTAAGAACAAAAAAAGAAAAAGAAAACGAAGGCGGGTCCGTTCCGTTTATATAGAGGGTTTTAAGAAGAGAGGGTTTAAACTAGGGTTCAAGCGCTACTACCATCACTCACTCACTCACGCTGCTTCATTGTGCTGTGGTGGTTCGAGCTTCCTTCATTGCTTACTAAGTAAACCATGTGGGCTCTTCGTCGAGCTTCGCTCCCTCTCAGGTAACCCTATCTCTTCTCTTCTTCTTCTTCTTTTTCTGTTACTGCGATGAAGAGAGATGAATAACATGCAAATGGTAATTGAAATGAACGAAGCACTAATCGGACAACAATTACGAATAAGGTTACTCGTGTTTGTTAGTTAGAACATGCTTCTCAATTAGGAATGAGTTTTTGGGAACTAGCTCATTAAGCACCTTGCACGACTCTGTCTAACTGGAATTTAATCTTTCCCATTGAATATTACCTGCATTTTTTTTAAATATATGTTTATTAAGTATTTTCTTGTTCATGTTTTTATTTTAAATTCCAGTGTATTTTTTAAAAATTTAATTTTGATGCAATGGTATTACATTGTCATCAAGCAAAATATTTTATTTGCATAACATTTCAATAGTGGGTGAGAGAGTCAACTGTGTTCGCTGATGTGGTGATACATGATTGGATGATTGTGTAAAATTAAAATATTTCATTTCATGTTTCCCTGTTTTCTGAATTTTGTGAAGAAAATAATGAAAACTGGGAAAACTACAAAATCCTCATGAAAACAAAATGAAAACTATTTTCTGAAACCAAACACACCGTAAATCTTTTTCTTTTTCTTTTGGACTTCATATTTGTTCATACTTTAGTGCCAGTGAGTGTATGGGCTGAAGCTTATTGTTTGTTGTGTGCTCTGTTTGTAGGAACCAAAGGTTTAATTTAAGAGCTTCTTGTGCTTCTTGCATCAACTCAATGCCAGCTAATTGTGTGGAACATGAGGCTGGTGTCTCTGAGTCTCCTCGAATGACATATGGTGGTTTCCTGTCACCAAGGACTTTTTACCATTCAGGACATGGCTCCCTGAAATTTACTGTCAGTAGACGTGAACTTTCTTTGCAAGCTGATGCGAGTAGCACAAAGGATCAGGATGATTTGGAGGATGGGTTTTCTGAGCTGGAGACTGGTGATGGAAATGGAAATGAAAATGAAAACCTATTAACTTCTGAAATGGACCTATCTGATGACAACGAAGATGTTGAGGAAACACACAATGAACTCGAGTTATCGGATACTGAGATTGAACCAAGTAAGAAAAAATCATCTCGTAGAAGGGCTGAGTCAGAAATATTCAAGTTGATCATTGGTGCTCCGGGTAGTTCTGTTCATTCGGTTATGGATAAGTGGGTTCAAGAAGGGAAAGAACTTAGCAGACAAGAGATCTCGCTGGCCATGGTTAGTCTTCGGAGGCGTGCAATGTATGCAAAAGCTTTGCAGGTAATTGGATCAAATTTATATTTTCTTCCAATCTATATAATTTAACATTTACAGTATTATGTTGATTAATTGAATTAGAACTTTCATTACCCATATTTGTGGATAATGGATGCTGTTTGTTATTATACAATGTTATTCATGAAAATGTTCCCTGAAGATGACTAGGTATTCCTTGAAACAATTACTACTGCTAATGGATAAAACTTCAGTAGTAACCTGCTTGAAACTCTTTTTTTTGTGGAAAAAAAAAAATATCACCGTTCCCTGCTGGAGGATCGATACTAACTTTCTAAGTTTGATGTAAAATATTAACTGATTTAAATTTTAAAGAATTAATATTTCTTGTGGTACTGTTGCAAATGCATTTAATTTCTCTGGGCATCTTTTCTACAATTGTTTGATATATTCACTTCCCCATATTGATTATTTTTCTTGAGTGCATTCTGTTTATGTTTATTTACTGATTTGGTAGCTAGTTATATATGTGCTCTTCTATATTTTCCAGTTTTACTAGAGGATGTTTTGCAGTGTAACTTTGTCGATTATTTTTGGTTGGTTGGTTCTGTAGCTCTTGGAATGGGTAGAGTCAAAAAAGCAGCTTGAATTTACTGAGAAAGATTATGCTTCTCGACTTGATTTGATTGCCAAATCACGTGGCCTACAGAAGGCAGAGAATCACATCGATACTATTCCAAAATCTTTTAGAGGGGAGATAGTATACCAAACTTTTTTAGCAAATTGTGTTAGTCAGAACAATTTAAAGAAAGCAGAGGAAACTTTCAATAAAATGAAGGATTTGGGCTTTCCTGTTACATCATTTGTTTGCAACCAGTTGCTTATCTTGTATAAGAGGAATGACAAGAAGAAAATAGCTGATGTGCTATTGTTGATGGATAACGAGAATGTCAAACCTTCTCCTTTCACTTACAAAATATTAATTGACACAAAAGGCCAGGCCAATGACATTGGTGGAATGGATCAAATTGTTGAGACAATGAAGGCTGAAGGGATTGAACCGGACATCCAAACAAAGGCAGTTTTGGCTGGGCATTACATTTCTGCTGGGCTACAAGAAAAAGCTGAAGCTATGTTGAAGGAGATGGAAGGTGAAAACCTGAAAGAGAATAGTTGGGTATGCCGATATTTGCTCCCCCTCTATGCAAACCTGGGCAAGCCAGATGAAGTGGGAAGAATTTGGGAGGTTTGTGAGTCACACCGTCGGTTGGAGGAGTGTTTGGCTGCGATTGAAGCTTTTGGGAAGTTGAAGAAAATTGATGAAGCAGAGGCAGTTTTTGAGATGATGCAAAAGAAATGGAAGCTTTCTTCCAAGAACTGCTCAGTAATGCTCAAGGTTTATGCTAATAATAAGATGGTAACGAAGGGCAAGGATCTTATTAAGCGAATGGCAGAAAATGGGTGCCGAATAGGCCCGTTGACCTGGGACGCATTAGTGAAACTTTATGTCCAAGCAGGCGAAGTGGAGAAGGCAGATTCTGTTCTACAGAAGGCAATCCAGCAGAACCAAGTGAAGCCATTATATTCTTCTTACATTACTATTATGGAGCAGTATGCCAAGAGGGGTGACGTCCATAATGCAGAAAAGATATTCCATAGAATGAAACAAGCTGGTTATGCATCTCGAACAAGGCAGTATCAAGTTCTAGTACAGGCCTATATAAATGCCAAGCTTCCTGCCTATGGGATTAGGGACAGGATGAAAGCTGATAACGTATTTCCCAGCAGAGGTTTTGCGAATCAGTTGATTCAAGTTGATGGATTTAGGAAGAACCCGGTTTCAGATTTGCTTGATTGAGGAAATTAACAGATCTTTCTGTAGGGGTTACTTCTACTCATTACTACAATTATTGTTATTTAAATAGTTAGTTGAGCATCTTCGATTTTATTTTCTTCTATATGTGCTTGAAAAACTCATTGCCTGTAAGAACACGTATGCGCATATCACTGCATAATTTTATCATATATCTGAGTTTTTTTTTCGGTTGAAATGCTAGCTTAAAGATGTTAGATAGTAGCAGTTGTGCTCTGTTGAACGGTTCTGGAACTTAAATTGATCATTAGTGAAACATGTTTGCCAAACAAACGTGTGGAAAATAGTTCAGTTGCAAAATTGTCCCATCGTAACTAGTATTAGTTGTTGAATGTGAAACTATCCCCCGCCTGTGCGTGCAACATTTCCCCATATTGTGGTACTGCTGTTAGGTGCAATGCGGGAATGGATCGAAGTATATGTGTTTGTCTCCACCCTTAATTCTTCCACGTGTACATTTTTTCTTTAAAACTAGACTAATTAGGGGTTGGGATGAAAACATGATCCTCTCATGTGTACTTTTCAAGTGCAATTTAGGGTAACATTAGGTCTATTTATTTCACCAATCCTTTGCAGCCTTATTGCTATCGGGTAACAACAAATTAACCATGTCAATACATGAAAGTTGTTTTGCTTGTACAGATTACAGATGCATACTAGTCTTACTGTGAACTGAATTTTATAGCTTTTGCAGTGACACATTCAAGTTCATCGAGTTATGTCTCTTTGGATCAGTATCTATTCCTAATCTTAACTATATTGTGGCCTGATTTTAACATATTTTCCTCGTTCATTGCACTGACTAAAAGAGAAACTGATCTGTTTGAAAAATATTAAAATGGAGAAAAACAAAATAGTGAACGGATGAAAAAAAAAATGAATTAAGAACTTAGATTCATGATTGCTGGATTTGATACACTAACCTTATTATACTAGCTCCTTTTTGTTTCTCGAATCTAAGGATACTTCTATCCACCATAAATACTGCTGGTAAATCCATGATGGACCGTCTATCATGTTTGGAAAACCAGTGGGATAACATCAAACAGGGGTTTGGAGACTGCGGAATTGATTTCACTCGCTCCATCATATTTGGTTTTGTTCTGTTTGAGCACTCAGTTCATTTCATCACAAAACCAAGGTTTTTGCCTACAGCAAAAAAAATTCTTGCATTTCGAGTATGATACTATTTCGACATCAATTTGATTCAGATTACTTTTTCAAATGAAAATATCAAACATCGGCGAAGTCTTACTATGGAGACCTTCGAGTTAGTTAACATGTGGTCTCTGACAACATTTATATTAAAAAATTGATTAAAATTACTCTTATACCTTCTATTTTATTTTTCTTCTCATCTCACCTTTGGTTTTTTTGTTTTTTTTTCCTTTTCAATCTCCCTTCCCTCCCATGATCCTCTCCTTACCCGCCTGCAAATCTCCTATTTTCAATTATAAGCTTCATATATATAGCACTTCCCCCACAATTACCAACATGGCATTTGCACCACTGTGATTGTACACCATTTAGGTTGTTTAACCCCCAATCATTCGAGATTCCTCCAACATGGATACGACACCAAAATATGAAAACACTTTCATCAAAGCATTGGAGTGGAAGCTGGGAAGAAATAGTAGTATTGAAATTCAATTAATTTAATAAGTCCTTTTTGCCAAATATCTTTAAACTGGAGTGCGACCCAAAAATTTCAAACTCATTAAGAAAGAAAACACTTTGTGGTTGAGCCACACACTGCTATCATCCTTACTACTTGCTGTCTTACTTGGGAAGCTTTGAGCTTCAGATCGTACAGCTTCATCTCGTCGCCGGAGATGGTGGTTGTTGGAGGCAATTGTGCTTCGCTGTGACACATGGAATACTGTATAAAGCTCGACATATGAGCGGACGGTGATGATGTATTCCTCGACAAAGGACTCCAAGTTTGATGGTAACAGTGGTGCGGGACGGAGGGCCGATGGCGCCATTGGCAGAGGGACAGTAGTCTTTGGAGAATGGATGATGGTGAAGGTAAAATGGATATTGTAACTTTTAATATTATTAAAAGGGTAAATTACACTCATCTCCCCTTACATTTGTGGAAATATAACTCACACCTCCTTTAATTGTCCAGCTTACACTCACACCTCCCTATTTGTCAAATTTTAAATATTTATATTACAATCATACTCTTTATTCACATAACACCATTAGTAAACTTACAATTTTTTAATGATATTTACTGTTTCTAATTAATAAAATTATAAAATACCCTTAAATTTATCAGAGTGGGTATATGTATTTTTATAATTTTATTAATTAAAAATAGTATCACAAAATATCATTCTGTTAAGTTTATTAACAATGTTATGTGAATGAAGAGTATGACTGTAATATAAATACTTAAAATTTGACAAGTAAAGAAGGTGTGAGTGTAGTTCTAACAATTGTAGAGGTAATTCAGATTTCCATAAATCTCAAGAAAGGTAAATATAATTTATCCTTACTAAAATATAGATACGAATTATTATGGACTTATTTTTTTATGATAAAACTTTTTTGATGTCAACCATTAGATTAAATTTTAATAGTTGGGATTCAATCACCACAGTGGTGACAAACCTATCCCTCCCCATATAAGAACCCACCACCAAACATCAATGACTTTTAACCAAGACCAGTTAATCATTGACATTGTGCAAACGGATAATCAAACACACACTCAACCAGGTTCACAGAAAACAAAAGGGACTAGATAAGAAACTGACGGTCGTCGAGCTACCCTACAAATATTCCAGTTTTCATGCAAGTAATCAGTGTTGTTAGCACTACGAATTTTGTTAATAAACATATACCCAACTCCTTTAGGTAACTTATTTTTCACTGGAAATACGTGACTTGAGGATAATGGTCCAAATTATTTTTCATTATTTTTGTTTTTGTTTTTTGGACTGGATACAGCTCTCTTGACTTGACAAGAACAGTTCCAAACATGAATTATGCTCCTTTAAGGTAATCGTTTGTTGATTGAATAGGTGAGAAAAAGATGAAAGAATAGCATAGGGTGGCTTAGGATCCATCCTTTTTCCTCATAACATGATTCTTCCCTTAACAAAAGTGTTGGACATAAGTATACGAGTTTGACTTTTGAGTTTAATTTTGAATGGAATATTTTTATTTAAACGATCTTTTAAATAACAGATATGAAAGCGTCAAATTTATTGATGTGATAATATATAATTAGATACAATAGTCTAAAACTCTGACAATATATTAAAATTGAATCCTTTATGCTTGAGTAGAGAAGCGAAGTTGAAATTTTAGAGAAAGCAATTGTTGAAACTCTTCTAAGTCTGGTGCGGATAATCGGATGCAAGTAAAGTTGTGCACGTTTGAGAATTTAAATCGGGACTCAGCGGGCATAAAATTTGTGTAACTGTTATAAGATGCGGCTTCATTGTTCTCAAGTTGAACTTGCGTATACCCATAAGAGACAAGTTTGAGTGCAATATTGTTCAAGTTGAATGGCAACACGCTGAATCTTCTTCATAATAAGACCAGATACAGCTTGAACGACCAAAGCAAGTATCAAACAAGCCGCCCCTACAAGCTAAAAGGGTCACTTGCGTTTGGGAACAACGTGTACTATTTGATTTGGTACTTTGCTGAGCCGTAACCAATTGTGTTTTGTGATTCATCAAAAGGAATGAAGCCTTGTTTCGTGTCCAGGTGCAGTACTAGGAACATCCTCCAACAATGAGGGAAGATTCATAATTAGAATAGTTACCACGATGATGGAAAGATTCAATCGCATGTCGTGAGTGTTATTCCCGAAATCATATGCTGTCCTATATTTCGCTTGAAGAATTGGGTGACATAACATATATGAGTGTAATAATATACTCCCTTCTTTCAATAAATGCCATGTTGCTTTGGCCTTTTTTGATATTATATTCATAAATTAATGTATCTGAATATATATTTATATTCACATACATTAAAATATATGGATTCACATATATTGATTTCTAAATATATCAAAAGAATTAAAGCGACATTTGCTACAAAATGTAGGGAGCTTTTAGTATAATCCTAATTCATGTAACTGATGCTGCATCAGAGGCTATAAATGTTTATGCGATACGGTGGGCCTTAATCATTATAATTCCATTTCCCATTCATTTCCTTTTAGTACTTTTTGTTGTACTGCCGAAATTATAATAGTCAAAGCGACGTTTATTTATATTCTTATCCATACTATCCAAATTTTTCATTATCCGACCAATTCGTATGGCTTCATCATTTCCTTTAAGTTTAGCAGGAAACTAATAATAATAATAATAATATCGAATGGAAACCAAAATATCAAATTAAGATAAGAATTAACTTGAACAGTCATTCATTTATCAGATACTCCCACACGTTACAATATCATGTTTTAAGAATTATAATACTTGGCCAATTAATGTGATCTTTTTTAAGTAAGATTTTATTTTTGAGTTTTGTGAAAAAAAATAATAACAAAAAAGATCACATTATTTTATAGTTTTATTTTTGTTGTAAACTGAGTATTCTTGAACTAAATTAATCAAAGTCTAGCATACTTAAGATGCTGATATTCTGGACAAAAAAAAACCGCTTTGAGAAAATAATATAAGCTACTTTATATATATACACACAAAAAAACAAATTGTACATTTTTTTTTCTCTATTAACATAAAATTATTATTTTTAATTATTTTTTAGGAATACCAAATCAAAAATCGTAAGGAATTCACAGGAAGGAAACTAGTCACAGAATTAAAGAGTCCAGAAAAATGATATATTTATACCAAAATAATGCGTACACCATAAACCAAGAACAAAATAATAAAAATAGTATTTTCTCTCTTTCTCATTTTCCCACTTAGCTTTCAATTTTTTTCTCATCTATTTTGGTTTACAAGTTTACATAAACGGTTTGCAAGGTTATTACACTATTTTTACAAGTTTTAAGGATGGGTTTACAAATTTTTTTTATTATATTTATAAATTTTTATACTATATTTACAAATTTAAGGATGAGTTTATAAGTTTTTTGTACTATGTTTACAAGTTTCAGACTGAAACTTATAAACCCGTAGTGAAACTTGTAAATATAATGTAAAAAACTTATAAATTAGTCTTGAAAATTTATAAACATAATGTAAAAAATTTATAAATTATTTATGTAAATTTATAAATCAAAATAGATGAAAAATAAAATAAAATAAAACAAAAAAATTAAAGAGCGAAAATATTATTATTTTTTTGTATGGTATACGTACTATTTTGACATGCAAACTCTAAAGTCCACTGCGATAACCCAATCAAATCAACTTTGGTTGCCTGCCTGGTCCCTCCTTTTTTCAAGACAACGAAAGTCAGATGCATGACTCAATCGCCAAGACCGTTTTACACACAACACACGCCAAAAAGACTTTTCCATCCTCCTTCCTTCAAATGCTTCAAGCAAAGAAAATCTAGAAAGCCTTGGAACCTCTCCTAAAAGAGCTCATAAAACAATAAAAAAGAATCCCACTTTCCACTTTTAAACAAAAACCATTCTCCCTCTTTTTATTTCTGTTATGGCAATCCTTAAGATAACCAAAAAGCACAACAAGCGTTTCAACAACCCTTTCCCTTCCAAGGCTTCCACCACCACCATCCCTTGTGTACAAGGCTCTCTCTTCATCAATTCCAAGACATTGTCTTTGGACAACAAGACCTTCCCAATTGGCAATGATTTCCAGCTTTCTTGGTCATCCAACAATGGAGGGCACCTCTCAATTTCACACCTTTCTGAGGCAGGAAGGCCTATATGGTCCACCATACCAGGACAAGCCTTTGTCTCAGCTGCACTTGCTGATACTGAGGTAGAAGAATGTAGAGGATCATTCCTTGTCAAAGATAGAGATGTTCATTTGGTTTGCAATCACCAAATCATTGATGATATAAGGGTGATCAACCATCATAATGTTGATTACCATGCAGAATATGCAGACTCTGCATGTGAGTATCAAGGATTGGATTCAGACCAGAAAACTGATTCAGAAGAGGAAAAAGTTCCCACTTTGGTAATCACAGGAAGGCTTTTCAAAGTGACTAAGAAGAGCAGAAGGTTTCAGAAGCATGGCATTCAAGCAAGTATACAGTTTGAGGCCAAAGGGCCTTCTGTGTATGCAAGGTATTGCGTTGTGTTGAGTCAGAAAACCAACCATCAGGTTGGTTTTCAAGTGAAGATTCAGAAACCAAGCTTCATCTCACCCAAGCAGGTTCCTCCACCAACAGCTTCTAGAGTATACCGGGGCTTTAAGAAGAGGCTGAATAATAAGAAGAAGAGATTGGGTTGGTGTTGGTACCTTTCAAGGCCAAGAGGTTTTGTCCTAGTTTCCTCAGTGGAGGAGGAAGAAGCGGGGAACTATGAAGTCCTAAAAGCAGAAGAATTCAACAGGGTGTGGTTGACATATGCAAGTGATGAGAATGAGAGGTTTTATGGCTTTGGGGAGCAGTTTTCTCACATGAATTTCAAAGGTAAAAAGCTGCCAATCTTGGTTCAAGAACAAGGTATTGGCAGAGGGGATCAACCAATTACTATGGCTGCTAACTTGGTCAGTTACAGGTATTTCAAAGCACCATCTTCATATCATACCCCAATTCAATGTAGTGTGTGTGTGTGTTTGGAAGAGGTGGACGATTAAAATTATTTCAATAATAGCTTATATATTTATATAATTGCCTTTTTATATAATAGATCATGTGAGAATCAATGTGTTTGGATATTTTAATTGAAAACTGGTTTTAAAATAATCTGTTCCGTTTGGATTGTTTGAAAAAGATTGCTTTTGTATGATAAATTACTAAAAAGGGTATGAAATTATTGTGTATATTATATAATATTTGATACTTAGGGTTAATTTGGTAAAAGTGTGATGATTCTAAAATAATCAGCTACTACGTATGATCAAAAACTTGAAAAGTTAGTTATGATTATAAGCTATTTTTCAGCTTAAAATTATTAGTTTTTTTAGTATAATATGTTTTTATCAACTATCCAAACACACCGAGTCATAAGATATAGTTGTATGTATATAATATATTGTTGCCTAAGATAACATTTCACTGTTGTTGGCAGGGCAGGAGGTGATTGGAGTACAACTTACGCTCCTTCTCCATTCTACATGACCTCAAAAATGAGGTCTGTCTACCTAGAAGGATATGACTATAGTATCTTCGATCTTACAAGACTCGACAGAGTACAGATACAGGTATTGTTACAGAAATCATGAGATATAAACTGTTCAACTTTTTTTTTTCATGTTAACTGGAGTGATCTGTATGAAAAACTAGATAGATTAATTACTGCAGTAAGAAATTATGAAATTGTGTGGTCAATTTGGGAAGATGTGGAGAATTGCGTAGTAGAAGAATGTGTCCTGCAGCTTTTGGGTAGATATTCATATCAATGAAGAGTCTAGACAATTTCATAGTTGCTGATAGAATTAACATGTGAGCAAATTGCGCTCGGTATGGTGGAATAATAAATGCATCAAGGACACAAATTAAAATATATTGAACTATAATGTGTATAGTTTAACCTTCCACTTTTCTGTAAAATGGGGTTTGCAGATACATGGAAATTCAGTTGAAGGGCGAATACTGCATGGGAACTCGCCTTCTGAATTGATTGAACATTTCACAGAAAC
The DNA here is from genome assembly GCA_031216105.1 of Dalbergia cultrata. Classification (NCBI taxonomy): domain Eukaryota; kingdom Viridiplantae; phylum Streptophyta; class Magnoliopsida; order Fabales; family Fabaceae; genus Dalbergia; species Dalbergia cultrata. Next base: position 16,839,451 of record CM062353.1, on the reverse strand, counting down.
CATTGGAAGGCTACCTGAGCTTCCAGAGTGGATAATATCTGGTGCAATTGTTGGAATGCAGGGTGGCACAGATACTGTACGCCATATTTGGGATGAACTAAAGGCTTATGATGTTCCTGTCTCAGCATTTTGGTTGCAGGTAATTCCTGACATCTGCACTCAGAGAAAGTTAAAACGGAGAAAATAATTCAAGCCCATGTATACCATGCCCTCTGCAGTTTCGACAAACTTCTTGTAATTCATGATTAAATTTGCTTCTTTAGACTGTAATCAATGTTGATCTGAACTCATCATTTGAAAGAATTGATGTGACCTTTTGTTTATGAGGAATGGGGATATCAACTGGGTTCAGTCAATTTTTTCTGAACAACTGATCTTGTATACACAACCTCAATACACTTGCAGCTATCATAATTCTTTGTTGTCTTGCAATGTTTATAGTTCGCTTGTGATGACTGCACAGGATTGGGTAGGGCAGAGAGAAACAGTAATTGGTTCACAGCTATGGTGGAATTGGGAAGTGGATGCACAAAGGTATTGGGGATGGAAGGAACTTATCAAAGATCTTGGTGCTCAGCATATTAAAGTTATGACATATTGCAATCCTTGCCTAGCTCTGGTACAGCTTCTCTTTATTCACTTAATGTATAAACATTGGAGTTGCTAACTAGCTTATCTCCAATCAAACTGCATTGTATCATTAGTTCAGGTAATTCTCAAGTGTTCTCTTGCATTGCACTCATAACTTCCTTTTCTTTTCCCAATTCTGAAGGTTGATGAGAAGCCAAACAAAAGGAGAAACCTTTTTGAGGAGGCAAAACAGTTGGACATCTTGGTGAAAGACAGTAATGGAAATCCATACATGGTTCCAAATACGGCTTTTGATGTGGGAATGCTCGATCTAACGCACCCCAAAACTGCAACATGGTTCAAGCAGGTTCTAAGAGAAATGGTGGATGATGGAGTTAGTGGATGGATGGCTGATTTTGGTGAAGGCCTTCCTGTAGATGCTGTTCTATATTCAGGTTTTCATTCTCATACCTTGTTTTGTTTGTACCAAAACTTAAATGGTCTCAGTGTAGCCTTTCTGACCCATGTCATGAGGATTTTCTAATGTCAACTGATAGAAAAACACACAAAGAAAAATGGGTTAAAGAAGGAGCAAGTTCATGTTACTGGCTGCAAAGCATGAACTACAACTTGTATTTCATATATAAGCGGGTGATTGTTACTAAAGATCCTCCATTCATTTCAGGTGAAGACCCTATTGCAGCTCATAACAGGTACCCAGAACTATGGGCCCAACTCAACAGAGAGCTTGTGGAAGAATGGAAAACAAACTCCTTGGACAAGGTGAAGGAAGACCAAGAAGATGCCTTGGTTTTCTTCATGAGGGCTGGTTTTAGAGATAGCCCCAAGTGGGGGATGCTCTTTTGGGAAGGAGACCAAATGGTCAGTTGGCAAGCAAATGATGGAATAAAGAGTTCAGTTGTTGGCCTACTGAGCAGTGGAGTTTCTGGCTATGCCTTTAATCACAGTGACATTGGAGGCTACTGTACAGTAAACTTACCTATAGTTAAATACAGAAGAAGTCAAGAGTTGCTTTTAAGGTGGATGGAACTAAATTCTTTCACCACTGTCTTCCGCACCCATGAAGTAAGTAAAATACCTGCAATATGACGTAACCCCATCATCATGCTTATCTTTCTCTTTTTTCTATAATTGTTATCATTTTACAAGTATTTTTGAACTCATGCATTCATCATACCAAGAACCTTGCTAATCAATAAAGTTTTCCTTGTGTGACATCATTCTGCATTACTACCAACTAGTAAGGGAGCTTCATCCTCAAAATTACTTATGTTTACTCTAGTGCAAATATTATCCAACTTTTCTTTTCTCTCTTTGATGTCTAAAATCCAAAGAATACGTTAAGTGGAACTGAGCACACATAATAGGACATACAAATTTTCTGTTAGATGCATACCTTCCAAAATATATAAAGACCAAGTAAATGCTAAACTTAGTCCTCCGAAGGTTTTTGTGACTTCAAGTTAGTCCTCTGAAAATTTTGGGCATCACTTTGGTCCCTTAATATTTAAAATTGCCATCAAGTTTGTCCTTCAATGTACATTTAATGTTAGGGTATCAGTCCTATCATTTAAACATAAATTCGGCCCTTAAATTGATGGCTATTTTATACTATGAAAGCCCGCAATGATGTATTGAAGACAAATTTGATGTCCTCCATATCTTTTGAAAACTAATTTGAGCATTTATTCAAATACATATTATCCACATACTGAGGTTTCAGTTCAAGAAATACCAGTCTGAGTTAAAGGAGTCATGTTATGGATAAAGATAAAGTCAACCTTCTATTCAATAAATTCCGTTATTTAAAGTTTGACAGAATGAGCTACTGATGCTTCCCCATCTTTGCAATCAGGGGAACAAACCATCATGCAACAGCCAGTTTTACTCAAACCAACAAACTTTGTCACACTTTGCACGCTCTGCGAAAGTATACACAGCATGGAAATTTTACCGGATTCAACTAGTGAAGGTGATTCCAGAATCTCTACAAAGTGATTCAGTTACGTATTGCGCATACTTATCAGGCACTTAATACTGCCCTTTCAACGTTCTTTTTTCATAAACAGGAAGCAGCACAGAAAGGACTTCCTGTTTGCCGCCACCTATTTCTCCACTACCCTAACGATGAACGCGTGCATCACTTGAGTTATCAGCAGTTTTTGGTTGGTTCTGAGTTCCTAGTGGTGCCTGTCCTTGACAAAGGGAAGAACAAAGTTAAAGCCTATTTTCCATGGGGAGAGAGTAGTAGCTGGCTACATATTTGGACAGGAAAAGTATTTTCCAAACAAGGAAGTGAAGAATGGGTAGAAGCTCCAGTAGGATATCCTGCTGTGTTTGTTAAGGTTGGCTCCCTTATTGGAGAAACCTTTTTGAATAACCTAAGAACTTTAGGCATTCTGTAATGAAAGCATTCATCAAAGAAGGATGCATCTTATTAGCATCAAGGCAACTTCTCAATTCTTGCCCCTCAATCAATTAACTAGCATCATTGCAATGGGATCTAGTGTACAGAACATTCATTAAATTTCTTATCCACTTGAAGGATAGCTTCTTAATATATTAATTTGTTTTCGAAGCCTTGATCACAGTGACTATGAGAAGGCATTGGTTTCTACTTCCCACCTTCCTTAGAATGATAACCTGAGCATTAAATCATTCATTAGAGTGAAGAGCTCTTGACCAAGAAAAATCAATGCAGAGATTGACCAAAGCAACTTAACGGGACCTCATGCATGACTCAAGTTTGAGATGTCACTCTCAGATCAACTTTGACAGACCCTAAATACTAAATGGTGGACACTTCAAACTTAAATACTTACCATCAGCATGTGTCTTGAGCATTGGAAATGCATTCTTCCCACAATCAGCTTCATGTCCCAACTTCAATCATAGAGTTACAAACTTCAAATACTATTTCCTGTAAAAATAGCATACATACAAAATCGATACCCACTTAGCTAACACCTTTTTTTCAACTCTGCTATCAGCATCTCCCAAGATTTCAATGTCTAGAAAGTCGTGACAAGTATGGGAAGTCAAAGGAAAAAATTAATGGAAGGAGTGATTTTCCCACCTTAAAGATACTCAGTCACAGGTCATTTAATCATCAAAACAAGCACGCATTAACATTAGTACCATACTTGAAGAAAAATGCTCTTGTTAACTTTTGGACTAATAATTCTATCAAAAAAACTTTTGGACTAATATATGTTACCTTATATGTTCAGACATCAAATGGTGTTAACTCTATATATGTTACCTTAAGAGTTCAGACATCAAAGATGAAAAGAACAACTGTTGTTCATCACCAATCAAAATAGCTTGGTTTCCATGTTGGATGGACGTTTTTTTGCAATCAAATATGTTTGAACACAACAAGCATTGCAATGAAGAGCACGAGATTAATATGATCTAGGACCTTAATAAGTTAAAGCGCACAACCCAAAATGGGAATCACAACAAAGAGAACGATTCAACGCCACTACTGGGGTTAGTCCTTACTCCTGTATAACACTCAGAAATCATTGTAGTAGCAAAAGGAGAGCAAGATATAACTGATCTTCCATGATAAATAAACCTTCAGCCAGAAAGATGGAGCTTACACAAACAGTTTCATGCATGTTGAGGTGAAATAGCAAATGAGTTTTCAACTGTAAGTTCCATGTTGGACAGAAAGAATCCGTTTGTTCACTTGCTATTCTATGAGTAATGTTAGTTGAAATGTTCATGCGGTTCTCATCTCTGCAAAATACAAATGAAAAGAAAAGGTTGTTGGTGCCTAATGTTCCACGGGACTCAAATACTTTTATGGTATATTCTCTCTTTGGTGCCATGGCAGCATTATTTTTGTTAGTTTGATGCCATAATCTGTGGCATATTCTTTTCCTGGAACCTACTTATGTCCTAGTTTGGGGAAATTATATGACTTTCCCTGATGAGATACCATTGGTTGTACATATACACAAACATCTATACACAATTTATATTGACAATATTCCCCATATATAGTTTTTCACACTAGTATTTCACTATCAGAAAATATTACAGGCATTAAAAGAATGAAAATAATTATTGGACAAAAAAGTGCTACAACCTACGTATAACTTGTAAGTTACACATATAGAAATAGAACATGAGTCAAGGTTTGTTTGGATAGTACAACTTATAAATTATTTTAATTTTCTAGAAGTTAAAAGTAATATTTTTACTTTTTTATTCTATTTAGTTAAACAACTTATCACTAATCTAAAAGTTACTCTTAGAGCTTTTTGAGAAGCTAAATATCTAACTTCTTAAGAAATACTTTCTAAAGCACTAAAAAAATATATTTTTATTATTATGTATTTGAATATAAAATAATTTATTCATAAGTTGCTTTTCAAAAATTACTTTCCTATAATCACTTAAATAAGTTTTTTAACGGTAAAAGCATATTAATGAATTGGAAGAGCATAAAAAGTAAGTGGATTAAGAGAGTAAAAATAACATCAGCCACAAGCTGTTTTTTTTTTTCCTCGGTTGTTTTATTTTTAAGCTGCCTTATATTTTATTGAGATTTTTTTCTCGATTTACTAAAGAAAAAGTTCGTAGCTCTATTAATCTTTATTTACATTTATTTTATAGATAAAATATTAAATAAAATTAGAAATAGTTTTATTTGTAAATAGTTTTTGGTAATCAGCACAAGGCTTTTTATTGGTTAAGACATTATGGCACAATGCTATACATAAATTATGAGAACCCACCGTTGACCAAAAACCATAAGGAAGCCACTTTACCCCTGAGACAATCCATGGGTGGAGTTTTCACATATTTTCCCTAGCCTGACCCTAATTATAAATAATAATAATAATAATAATAATAATAAAAAAAAGCTTTCCTTAGTCGCTACATTTAGTTAGCTCCTAGAAAATGACTTGAGCTTGAACTTATGCCATTCATCCAGTGACATCTAACTACTATTTTTAAATTTTCGAAAAATAAATATGATTAGAAAAATGAATGCATAGTTAGCTGTGAGTCTCATAAAGTTAATATAAGAACATGCAATAATTTCTTGTTGCATTGAGGTATCATGGACGGTGAAAATCAACTACAAGGTGGTTCAGACTCATGACACTCAAGGAAGCTAGAGATGGAGACCATAGGAAGCTGGAGATGGTTTTCATTAATGCAATTCAAGGGAGGGGAAAGGAGTAGAGATGAATAAACTTAATAGTTGCAAAATGGACAGCAGAAATAGATGGAGCAGAAAATTATGCAAGTGTACAACATAATTATTCCGCTTAAACTACCTCTACTCAACAACATGTAAAGTTACAGGATATTGGCCAACAAGCTGAAGATTAATAGGCAGAAAACCTGAAAACATTTTAAAAATGAAAATTTACATTCAGAGGTGAAAAAATATTGTCATACTTGAATGAATCAAATTAGAGCCTCCAACAATCCTCCCAAATACTTCCCGGCAACTACAAATGGCACCAACCAAAAATGGGGCCTTGGCTTCATTTAAGACGTCCTGGATTCCATAGCATATATAAAAATGTTTGTGCTTTACTATATTGCAGTGTATGGTTAATAAGAGATTCAATTTTTCCACAGTAAGTTGCACAATCAAATATCTAGCTGATCAACGTCAATCATGTTTGCTGAATTTCTTATCAGCTCCTTCCGAACATCCACCTAATACAAAATAAAATTAAAAATTTAGATTATGGCACTACAATAATAACTATAAACTAATCAGTGGTCAACCATTATCTGTATCAAATTCTCCTAAGAATCCTAACAGTCAACCAGGCATAAGATTCAAGTATTTTTAAGGTCACAAGTTACAGCAAATGCCATGTAGAAATACTGTAAAATACTAGTAAAAGGAGTAGATCAGATTGAACATAATCCAATAGTTAGAGGTTGAAGAGGAGAAAGGGGGAGAGGGAGAGAGAGAAAAAGGGGGGGGGGGGGGGGAATGAAACAAATAAGGACTTGGACTTATATGGCTTGTCTGCAAGCATGTGATAAATTACACTGGAGTTATTTGATGCATAAGTTTTGTGTAAGTTCATAAAACCACCTCAGTTTCCATCAGCAAGACTGTGAGAAGAAATAGAAAAATACCTTTGTTTGATGCATTTGTTTTGAAACTAAAAAAGTGCAACACAACTTGGTGGATCACGAGAAAAAATTAACTAAAAATTTAAGCACTTTTCAAAGTTTCAGAGTAGTATTATCTACATTTGTTGAATATAATTTATGAGAGAAAGCTTATATTTTTTAAAAAAAATATGCATTCATAAGGTTAAAAAATAAGTAAAAAACTTCTGTTGAACAAGAATGCATGACAAAAACTGGCTAATGAATCTGTAACTGTGCACATTACCCGAGTACCCATCAGAGAGGAAAAAACAATATTTGCTTCAGCTGCATCCTCAACCGTTAATTGCTTCAATAACCTGCGTTCTGGATCCATGGTTGTCTCCCATAGTTGTAAAGGCATCATCTCTCCCAGCCCTGGATTTATAGAAACATAAAAGAGTGCGCTATTATGGATATAATCATGAAAAATATTATAAGACAATTAACTCCCAGATAAAAATAACTATTTAGTACTGGAGAAGCATTCTTATATAATAAATGGGTAATTGCATAAACTTAAAGAAACTGATAATTTTAAAACTTTTCAATTCCATAGGCTCATAAATATAAACATTGTTTCTTTTAAAATTAATATCTTGTCCAATTCAAGGATCTACAAGAAACCTCGCTGATGACAGAGATGAATATTAGCATAGCTTTCAAAATAAGGGAATGGAATGAAATCATTATCCCCCCCTCCTATCCTGTCAATTTCTACACAAGCATACAATTAGTTCTAAAACGAGAAGCATGCAACCAACATAACTTTTCATCATACCTTTGAACCTTTGAATGTTGTATGATGCATTAGGAGCAAATGAGTTTTTAAGTTTTTTAAGGTCCGCATCATCATAGCAATAGTGTATTTGTTTTCCACGTACAACCTGTTTGTTTGATTAAGTACCAATAGCTGGAAGTTAGCTTGATTGTAACAGATAGGCATTCCATGAAAGAAAAAGTTAGGCACACCTTGTATAGTGGAGGGACACCAACATATATGCACCCTTCATCAAACAAAGCTCTCTGCAAGAAAGAACCACAGAATCAAATCTGACCATTTTGTTTTAAATTATTATTCTAATGGAAGTTCAGTTTTCTTCAGAGCAGGAGTAGATTTGTCAGACAATTCCTCTATACTTACCTGATACCGAAAGAAAAATGTTAATAGTAGAGTTCGGATGTGGGCACCATCTACATCGGCATCGGTCAAGATAATAATCTTATGATATCGGAGTGCGTCCTTTTTAAAATCTTCTCCCTGAACCAACAAACAAACATGTTTCTATTAAATTACTAAATAATGTTTGATGAAGCTAAGAGCATGAAATCTGGGATTTGGCAGAGAAACAATTACTTTTACTTTCATATATTTGTTATTCACGCTAGTATGGAGAAAATCACTTACAATCTAAGAAGCACGGACACACCACCCACACATACTTGGTGGTGTGTCCGTGTGTCGGACACGTGTTGGACACCGACACCCATACAGCACCCACACGACACATGTTGGACACGCGTCCATACGTGTCTAATTATAATTTTTGTGAGTTTGGACACGCATCGGACCTGGCTGGATACTACTCTAATTCATTATGGACATTACTTAGACACGCCCGAGTTGGTTTCTTTATTTTTTATTTTTTTTCAAATTTTTAATACCAACATGAACCTAAAATCAACCCTAGTTATTTAGTTGGACCTGTGTTATTGGGCCATTTTATTTTGAAAATTCTTAAATTGATCACAAAAAAATAAAAAAAAGAATTAATTAGATAAAGACAAAAAAATAATACAACAAAACAAAAAAAATTATATATATATATATACCGTATCCGTGTCCCGTAAATTTTTTGAGTTTGGTGTGTCTCCATATCTGTGTCCGTGTCCGTGTCAATGTCAGTGTCAATGCTTCATAGCTTATAATTTAGTTATCATGCTATACGGCGATGGTTATTCCAAACTCAGTTTTGAATTCATTGAAGGTTTCTATCATCTGATCAAATGATCCAATTACTCTTCTTTCCCGATTCTACTATTACCTGTCTAACTAAAATCTCTTCAAAATCCGTACAAATTGCTATTTAGTTTTATAAGGGCCTTCAAAATCCCAACTATTTGAAGACTGTCTTCACTATTTATAATTTGAATTTTAGGGAGGTTGCTTGCTAGATTCTGGAACAGAGATCACTAGCAATTAGTTTTCCTATTATCCCTAAAAGGAAAAATAAAAAAATCATCAGACACAGAAAGCTTGCAAATAGTTACTAAAGAGCCTCCGTGTAAGTGTAACTACTAATACTTGATATTTAAAAAGAGAGAGAGAGCTCTCTCTGTTTTTCCCCTTTTTTTTTCCATTCCTATTTGTTCATTTTTTGGACTGGTTTGTTTTCCAGATCATTTATTCTTCTCTCCATTTATCTTCTGTAACTCCTTCATTAATAGCAAACAAAGGAAATGCGAAGTTTTTACCTTCACTCCGAGGCCAAGACCAAGAATTAGGTTTTGGATCTCTTCATTCTTGTACATCGCTGCTTCATCCCTCCTTTCAATATTCAGAATCTTACCCCTCAGAGGAAGAATGGCCTGCACCAAATACAGTCTGATGAATACATACACTTGGACAACTCCAAAATAATTTTTATGTTCATGTAACGAACCGCCAATCTAACAAAGCAACTGCTCCACACATCAGTAAACAAAGAACTTTAAGCAATAGTTACAATTATTAGAAAAACAAGGATTAGAATATACAACCACAAAATATCAGAAAGTATGAAAGCCAAACTGTTAGGAATACTTCCCGCTTTGGGCAAGTTTATTCCAGGAGGAACAGAATTGGGCCTGTTATTGGGCCAGAAAAGGAAAATGCAGCAGTAACTACAGCTGCTTAAGAGAATAAACGAGAAGGAATTTAATTAGAGAAAGGATAGGAGAGTATAAATAGGATAGGAGTAAAGGTAGTTAGTGTGGAATTCATTCATTTGTAACTAGTTCTGAGATTGAGAGATTCTCTCTCTCTAGGGTTCTTCTTGTACAAACTCATTTGGACCCTTGGAGATTTTCCAAGTCCCGTAATCAATAAAGTTTACCTGTTTTGGTTATTCCTCGGATATCAGTCTTATCACAGGTATCAGATTCAGCATTGATAGTGGGAATCAGCTTCCATGGCTGCCGAATTGGAGAAGTGCGACTCATTGGAAGTGTTAGAATATGTGAATATCTTGTGAATATCTTTTAGATATCTTTTATTATCTTTTATTATCTTTTGTTATCTGTAAATAGGGATAATATATCTTTATAATTATTGTGTATTTATTGCACATTTTCTATATATATTCACTCCGTTGTGTAGTTCACAACACACGGATTCATTCTATGATTTTCTCTCTTTCTCATCATGGTATCCAGAGCCTAAGAAAGAAAGAAAACCCTATTCCGTGCCGTCAGGAGGGCCCACTGCCCTCTGGTGAAATTTTTTGGGCCAAACCGTGTGCCTCTTCCGGTTTGCCCACTTTTCCCTCCACTGTTGGTGCCTCCCCTCTCACAAAACACCTTGTCCGCCGCCTTCCACCGCCGCCGGCGACTTTTTCTCGGCCCCGCCACCGACCCCACCCTCTCGCCTCACCGTGCGCAGCCTACCCTCCCCAACCGCGGCCCCAGACGAGCTCCCACGCGCTCTCACGCGCGGCTTCTCTCCTCAGCGCTAGTTTCTGCCGCCGCCTCTTCCGGCAGCGCGTGGCGGCGCGTCGAGCCTCCGATCCGACCGCCGCCTCCTGCGTTTGACTCGCGGTGCTCTCCTCTTTCCGGATCTGGTCTTGGTTTCGTGATCCGTGATCTTTGACGACGTGACTTTTTTGTAATTCCAATTCTGCCCCTGCCTCTTGTGCCCATGGCTACTTCAGACCCTACCTCTGACAATAAGGGTGTTCCGAAGCCTGAGCCCCCGGCATTCACTAGTTATGTCAGTGTGCCTCTCTCCACTGACAAGCTTGACGGCAATAACTATGATACTTGGGCGTCCGACATCAAACTATGGTTGACGGGGCAGGACTATGCTGACCACCTCACTACAAAGGCTGTAGACATCCCGGTGGATGGGCGTCCCCGCTGGGTTAAGATTGATGCCCAACTGTGTAGCATTCTCAAGTCCACCATTGCTCCTTCCATCAAACAGATCTTTCGGGCCCATGTCACTTGTGAATCTGTTTGGGCGCAAGCCAAGACTCTCTTCACCAATGACACTCAACGTCTCTATCGTGTTTGTCAGGATCTCATGGGTATCATTGCTCCTCGCCAACTTGATGGCTCTATGTCCTCTTATTTGGGTAAAATTCATGGTGCTCTTCATGATTTCAATGAACTCTTGCCCCCTGCTGATACCCCGGAGAAGGAGTTGGAGCAACGTAGCTCCTTTTTTATGCTCTTGGCCCTTTATGGTTTGCCTCCAGAGTACTCTGCTACTCGTGATCAACTTCTGGGATCCCCGACTGTGCCTACTCTCTCCATGGTGTCTGCCTCTCTTCTTCGGGTTCCCGCCAAACCACTGGCTGAGTTGCCCCTTCCTACAGCCTCGGTTGATACCACTGCCCTAGTCACCCAGAGCACTAGTCGTGGTCGTTCTCGGAAGTCCCGCCCTAAGTGTGATCACTGTCATCGGTCGGGCCACACCATTGATCGTTGTTACTCTTTGCATCCTCATCTACGCCCTACTGCTAATGTTGCCCCGGTGGTGTTCGGCTCCATCCTCTTCCCCTGCTCCACATCCACCGCCTTGGTGACTATGATGACTTTACAGTGGTTTGAGCAACGCCGTAACTCTAGTTCCACCGCCATCATTGCACACTCTGGTAATTCTTTTGCTTGTCTCTCTCAGTCGGCCTCATTGGGTCCTTGGGTTCTTGATTCCGCCGCCACTGACCATATCTCTGGTAATAAAGCTTTATTTTCCACACTTTCTACTTCTGGTTGTTTGCCTACTGTCACTTTAGCCAATGGTTCTCACACACAGTCTCACGGGGTGGGCACTGCCCATCCCCTACCTTCTATGTCAGTTGATTCAGTCCTTTATGTTCCTGGTTCTCCATTCAACCTACTCTCTGTTCATCGGTTAACTAAAGCCCTTAATTGCATCATTTCATTCACTGAAAATTCTGTTTCCTTGCAGGACCGAAGCACGGGACGGATGATTGGCACCGGATGTGAGTCTCGTGGCCTTTACTGGCTCCGCCCCCCATCAAGTGTTTGCTCCCTCACCACCGACCCTCTCACCCTCCACGCCCAGGTAGGTCATCCCAGCCTTGCTAACTTGCAGCGCATGGTGCCTAGCCTGTCCAAACTATCCAGTTTGCCTTGTGAATCGTGTCAACTTGGGAAACACACGCGGAGTCATTTTCCTGATAGTGTTAGTAGTCGAGCTACGTCTCCTTTTACTTTAGTTCATACAGATATTTGGGGTCCTAGTCGCACAGTGTCTAGTTTAGGATTTCGTTATTTTGTTACATTTATTGATGATTACTCTCGTTGTACTTGGTTATTTTTATTAAAGCATAGGTCTGAGTTGTTTTCTATTTTTACCAACTTTTATCAAGAAATAAAAACCCAATTTGGTGTTCCTATTCGCGCTTTACGTAGTGATAATGCAAAAGAATATTTGTCTCATGATTTTCAAAACTTTTTAGCATCTCATGGCATTCTTCACCAGACGTCTTGTGCTCATACCCCACAACAAAATGGGGTGGCTGAGCGCAAGAACCGTCATCTCATTGAAACCACCCGTACTCTTCTTCTTCATAATCATGTACCTTTTCGTTTTTGGGGGGATGCCGTTTTAACTGCATGTTATTTAATTAATCGCATGCCCTCTTCTGTTTTGGACTACCAAGTTCCCCACTCCATCTTATTTCCCCATGACCCCTTGCACTCCCTTCCCCTGCACGTTTTTGGGTCCACTTGCTTTGTTCATAACTTAACTCCTGGTCTTGACAAACTTTCTGCACGTTCACTTAAATGTGTTTTTCTTGGTTACCCTCGGTCTCAAAAAGGTTTTCGGTGTTTTTCTCCTACTCTGCGTCGTTATCTGGTCTCCGCGGATGTTACCTTTTTTGACACTGTTCCCTTCTTTGAGCCATCTAATCATTCCACCTCTCCTGCTTCTGAGGAACTCCCACTTCCTGTGATCCCTATGCCTTTACCACCCCTTCTGCCTACACCCACGCCTCGCCCCCTTCAGGTCTACCACCGTCGAGCCCGTCCACTAGCCGAGCCTGTCCCACCCATTGCACCTGAGCCACTGCCTCCTCCTGCTTCTTCCTCCGAGCTTGTCTTGGCTGATGTGGACTCTCCTCCGGTGCCTGATCCTCCACCGCCTTCGGTCTTGCCGGTTTCACTTGATCTTCCCATTGCCCTTCGTAAAGGTACTCGTTCCACTCGTAACCCATCTCCTAACTATACTGCCTTGAGTTATCACCGTTTGTCTTCTCTACATTATGCTTGTTTGTCTTCTTTGTCTTCTGTGTCTATTCCTAAGACTGCAGGTGAGGCTCTCTCCCACCCTGGGTGGAGGCAAGCTATGATTACTGAGATGTATGCACTTCAGGACAGTGGTACTTGGGATCTGGTGTCTCTCCCTCCGGGTAAATCTGTGGTTGGTTGTCGTTGGATTTTTACAGTTAAGGTGGGGCCTGATGGCCAAATTGATCGTCTTAAGGCTCGTCTTGTTGCCAAAGGGTACACTCAGATCTTTGGTTTGGATTATGGTGATACATTCTCCCCTGTTGCTAAGATGGCTTCTGTTCGTCTGTTTCTCTCTATGGCTGCTATGCGTCATTGGCCTCTTCATCAGTTGGATATTAAGAATGCCTTCCTCCATGGTGATCTTGAGGAAGAGGTTTATATGGAGCAACCTCCTGGGTTTGTTGCTCAGGGGGAGTCTTCTGGCCTTGTTTGTCGCCTTCGAAAATCATTGTATGGTCTTAAGCAGTCTCCTCGAGCTTGGTTTGGAAGATTCTCCACTGTGGTTCAGAATTTGGTATGACTCGGAGTGAAGCTGACCACTCCGTGTTTTATCATCATTCTCAGAGAGGTTGCATCTACCTAGTTGTGTATGTTGATGACATTGTCATTACAGGGAGCGACACTCAGGGTATAGCACAGATCAAACAGCACCTATGCAAGCATTTCCAGACCAAAGACCTTGGCAAACTCAGATACTTCCTGGGTATCGAAGTAGCACAGTCTAAAGATGGCATAGTTCTCTCTCAGAGAAAATATGCTGTTGACATTATAGAGGAAACAGGTTTACTTGCTGCAAAACCTGTTGATACTCCTATGGATCCTAATGTCAAGCTCCTACCAAATCAGGGGGAGCCACTATCTGACCCTGGGAGATATAGAAGATTGGTTGGGAAATTGAACTATCTCACAGTTACTCGTCCAGACATTTCTTTTGCAGTAAGTGTGGTTAGTCAATTCCTAAACTCACCATGTGAAGCTCATTGGGATGCTGTTATCCGTATTTTGAAGTATGTCAAAGGAGCACCAGGAAAGGGCCTTATTTATGAAGATAAGGGGCATACTGATATAGTTGGGTATTCGATGCATCAGGGGATCCCTTCTCGATAGGCTGCCCACTTCAGGTTATTGTATACTTATTGGAGGCAATCTCATATCCTGGAAAAGCAAGAAGCAAACCGTAGTGGCTCGATCTAGTGCTGAGGCAGAGTACCGTGCAATGGCTTCAGCCACATGTGAGCTTATCTGGCTCAAGCAACTCCTCAAAGAACTTCAATTTGGGGAAGCCAAACAAATGACACTTGTTTGTGACAATCAAGCTGCTTTACACATTGCCTCAAATCCAGTTTTTCATGAGAGGACCAAACACATTGAAGTTGATTGTCACTTTATTAGAGAGAAGATTTTATCTGGAGACATCACCACAAGTTTCGTCAATTCAAATGACCAATTGGCAGATGTTCTCACCAAATCATTGAGAGGTCCTAGAATAAGTTACCTATGTAACAAGCTAGGTGCATATGATCTATATGCCCCAGCTTGAGGGGGAGTGTTAGAATATGTGAATATCTTGTGAATATCTTTTAGATATCTTTTATTATCTTTTATTATCTTTTGTTATCTGTAAATAGGGATAATATATCTTTGTAATTATTGTGTATTTATTGCACATTTTCTATATATATTCACTCCGTTGTGTAGTTCACAACACACAGATTCATTCTATGATTTTCTCTCTTTCTCATCAGGAAGCAACATTGATGCTCTTACAATCAAAGCGCGAAGAGGATCGCAAACAGTTGCAACTGCAACATGACGAGGATCGTGCACGGAGTGAAGGTCTAGTGGTAGCGATCGCCGATCCGATGCAATCGGTGAAACAGATCGGAGAGCGATTAGAAACCTTGGAAGCCAATCGCGACGGTGCTTCACGATCTGAACCACATCACAAACCGCACAAGGAAGACTCGCGGCACGAGAATCGCCATGAGCGGAGGCGAGACGAGGCTTATAGAAGTCCCGGCGACGAATCTCAAAGGGGAATCAGCAACAACGTCCACTTGAACAGTGGCACCGTATTGATGTGCCTTTGTTTCACGTTGACAATGCATATACTTGGCTTGATGCAATTGAAAGATATTTTCAGATTGGTGAGGCCCCTGAGCCTCAGTGGTTGTTTGTGGCCAAGGTGGTGATGGAAGGTAAGGCCCTGATTTGGTACCGTTGGTGGGAGAACTCAGCACCATATCTGAGTTTGACGAGCTTTAAAGACGCACTTGTGCAATGTTTTCAACCAGAACTGGTTCAAAATCCATTCGAGATGCTACTCAACCTGAAACAAGATAGTTCGATACGAAAATATCAGGAAAATTTCGAGCTCCTTGCTAGTCCCCTGAAGATTTCAGAAAGGAGACTTTTGCTTGGCATCTTTCTCAATGGATTAAAACCCAAGGTAAGAGCCGAACTCAAGTTACAATCCTTTTCAACCCTAGATGAATTAATGAATTAGGCAGAATTAGTGGAAAGTCGCAATAAAATGTTGTGGAAAGTAGCGAATAGACCTGTTTCTCGAATTGGTAATGCAGGCAGCATGTTTGGGCGAGGTCAAGGACCAGTTTCAGGGGTCCTGACAGCTCCAGTCAATGTCCATAATAATAAAGAGGATGGAAAAAATGGCCCAGGCCCTGGTCGCAGAGGGTTTAGGACCCTATCAGATGATGAATACAGGGATAAACGAGCTAAAGGATTGTGTTTCCTTTGCGATGAACGCTTCACACCTGACCATGTGTGTAAAAATAAGGCTGTAGGCTTATGGTAATGGAGGAATATGCTGATTCAGGTGAGGGTGAATGGCATGATGCTAATGAGGAATTGGGGGAGGAAAGTCTTGGAGTACAACACTTGGAATTCAAGACTATAGGAGGACAGAATAGTCAATGTTCCATTAGAGCTTGGGGACTTGTTAAAGGATGCAGGGTGAGGGTTTTGATTGATCCAGGAGCCTCTCATAATTTTATTGACCCAAGCTTGGTGGCTGATACTCACTTGGTCATTTCAAAAAATAGTGACTTCGTGGTAACTGCAGCAGGTGGTCACCAAATTTCAGGAAAAGGGAAATGTAAAGATTTGAAGGTTCAGTTTCCCAACCTGACAATTACTCAAGACTTCTTGGGTTTTTTCCTTGGACAACTCTGAAGTGGTGTTGGGGCTGGCATGGTTAGATACACTGGGGATATGGTTACTAATTTTGGCAAGTCGCGCATTACTATCAACATGGGGACAGATTGGGCTGTGTTACAGGGGGATCCTGAGTTGTTTTATGCTGGTACAGCACTGAGGGCAGCTCTGAAAGGAATTCAGGAGGAAGCTACAAGTTATTTGGTGCAGTTATGGCCCATTTTGTACAGGACAGAGGTGCAGGAAGCTGTCCCAACTCAAATACAGCAGGTACTGGATTCGTTTCCCATGATTTTTGAGACATTACCGGGCCTCCCTCCTCATAGGAGCCATGACCATGCAATCAGGTTGAAGGAGGGTGCAGACATTCCAAACTTGAGGCCTTACTGTTATCCTCATTGTCAAAAGAGATAGAAAAGTTGGTGCAAGAGATGCTTATGGCAGGAATTATACGGCCAAGTGTAAGCCCAGTTGCTAGCCCTATCCCTTTGGTTAAGAATAAGGATGGAAGTTGGCGATTTTGCATTGACTATAGAGCACTAAACCAAATTACAATTCCTGACAAGTTCCCAATTCCCGTTATAGATGAGCTACTTGATGAATTAGCGGGGGCAGCCCTCTTTTCCAAACTTGACCTTAAGTCTGGATATCACCAAATACGTATGGTGGAGAAGGACATTGGCAAGACTGTTTTCCGAACACGAGGGCCACTATGAGTTCCTCGTCATGCTGTTTGGCCTCACAAACGCTCCCTCAACATTCCAAGCAATAATGAATGACATTTTAATTTTTGTTCTATTTTTATTTTTCATTTTACATCAAAAAGCAACAAACAGCTTTAATCAAAATTAATGAAATGACAATTTTAATCCAATATTATGTCACAGAAAAAATGCCTCTACTGTGATCTAAAGTTCCATTTACATTCTGCCAAGCCGCCAATGTAGCTATTAATCCCCAGAGATGAAAAAAATGGTAATATCATACAAGATATGTTTTACATTTAAATTTTTTTTCATATGACAAGAAAGATCTGACAAACAAAAATTATATCCTTTCCAAATCAAATTATTTTGTAAAGATGACTTGACTTTCCTTTAGATATTTACTTTCAAGAACATGAAATCAATTGGCATTTTAAACCACTACCAGTATTTTACACATCTTTGCCTCCAAATGAAACACTTAACCATAAATCAGTCAAGAAGTTTAATCAAGCAAGAGAATACATGGTTTCTATTAGAGATGTCCAGTATTTTACTTATCTTTGCCTCCAAATGAAACACTTAACCATAAATCAGTCAAGAAGTTTAATCAAGCAAGAGAATACATGGTTTCTATTAGAGATGTAGCGTGTGTTTGTTTATGGGACTTGATATGTAAGAAAAGTTCCTTTTTTATTATTTTGAAAAATCACCTCTAAATTTTATTTTTTTTTTTACTGTTTGGATGTGATTCTTAAAAGAATCAGACTCAATTTATTTTTCGCATCTTGTGCCTTCACCTAAAAGATAAGTATTAGGAGAGCTAGTCCCTTGATATGGTATCAAAACCAAGTTGACAACTCGACTAAGAGTTTGATCTGCCCACCCTTGTTCTTCAAATGAAAAAGTTTAATGTCAGCAATATAATTGGCCTGTGCATTGTTACTGCTCCAAACTCAAAGGATTGTTGCAGCAGGGACCATGTTAGAGATATAATAAAACCAGTCTTGTGCCTTCATCTAAGAGCTTAAGCTTTTAGGAGAGCCTGTCCTTCATAGTTTCAATTTCAATAGCTTGCAGCAAAACAAGATTTAAACAAATGTCTACAAGTCAAGTGGTATCACTTTTGTAGGTTTTCATTCAAGAGTTTATACTTTACCTGGAATCGCCTGTCACGCCCTTGCTTAGCACTTCCTCCAGCTGAATCACCTTCAACTATAAAGATTTCTGCACCACAGGGATAAAGAACAAAGAATTTTCAATTAAAAAAACAATGCCACCTCATCAAAACATTACCATCCTATTTGGCTCCTGGAACTCTAAATGGATCTAAAGCTTGAAATTGGAATTGAATCTCTTAATTCCAATTTATATGTTTGGAATAACATACAGATTGTCAGTTAAAATTTCATAAGCTAATCTCATGAAATTGAAAAAAACTAACATGGACTCTTCTTAATTTCTAACTTATAGCAAGGAAAATATTTCAATGAAGGTAAACATGATTTGATTCAATCCAAACATGTGGATAGCAATTTAAAGAACATCAAAAACAAGGTATTTAAAGCACTATAGAATTTATAGATCATATAATACTTCTAAGAATTGGTAGGGATAGTTCTTGTATCGTTGGATTAGGTCAGAAACCACAGAGAACTATGGCACAAATGGATTCTTTCTACAGAGCCAAATAGTTACACAAAGAAGTATACCACATTCTTCAGGATTTGTGGATGAACAATCAGCTAGTTTTCCCGGAAGAGATGAAGATCTCAATACACTCTTTTGTCTCACCAATTCTCTTGCTCTTTTTGCGGCTAGAGCTGCCTAATTAAGCAATAAATTCACAAGAGGGAAGCTTACTAGTTAAAATATACAAGAGACAATAATAAAGAAAAGCCCAGTGTTGACTTATAAAAAGAGATGACTACCTTGAAAGCATTAAGTGCTTTAGAAAGTACTGAATCAAGAACATCTGGATGCAACTCAAGATACTCAGTAAGATACTCTTGAATAGATTGATCAACCACTTTTCGCACCTCTGGATTTCCCAACCTTGTCTTTTAGCAACAAGGAGAAAAGTAACAACGAATTCAAAGGAGTGCCATGAAATGCAAAGAAAACAGACTGGAAAAACTTCAATATTGGAGAGTAACCCAGTATTGTAATTTGCAAGAATATAAGCACTCCATTAGACTAATATGTTTACCTTTGTCTGTCCTTCAAACTCTGGATTTGGGACCTTGACTGAAACAACACATGTTAGACCCTCTCTCACATGCTCACCACTTAAAGTAATATCCTTTTCCTGCAAAGAACAGAAGACACTTTACTAAAGTTAAACTTTGAATCCAATTTTTACTGATCATAAGATAATCTGCTGAAACCAGGGAGGCTTTTGCTAACTTTCAATTACCACAGTTGACAGAGCATGCATAAAGTGTAAGGAAAATGGTTTGCTGTTGTTTAAGGTAATGAGTTACTATAGTAGTCATTACAAAGATGTCAACTAATGCATATCTCTGTCACACACTCATTTAAGCCCTTGTGTTGGCTTCCATTACAATTTTCATCAAACCTGTCAAACCATCTAAACCTAGCATCATGACACAAATTCCAGGAGCCTACCTCATGAATAGAACAGGATTCCATCTGATAATATCAATGTAACACATTCTAAGCCAGGGGTCATGTATTTCAGGAGAGTGGACAGGCGTGACAACAGGGAAAAGAAAGAAAAAGAAGAAACATTTGAGGAATACCTTGATAACTTTTGACCTCTTTCCAAGACTATTAAGTGTTCTGGTCAAAGAAGCCTTCATGCCATCGATATGGGTGCCACCATCAATAGTGCGTATACTATTAGCATATCCCAGTATTGTGTCTGAATATGCATCTTCACACCTAGTAAAGAAACAAAACGAATCCCACATATTGATAAAAGGAATTATGAATAGTTGTCAACCAAATTACAGAAAATTATACAATCCATTGTCAATGTAGTGCTTTTATATTTAGAAGATATAAAAGGCTAAACCTTGACTTCACAACTTAATCCTTACTCTTGACAAGTCATGCAAAATAGGGACATTTGAATCCTGACACACTCTGAAATGAGTGGTGATAATATGGACTATAATTCACATGTGCTTTGACATGTGGCAACATATTAATCATTGATTTCTTATATATCTATTAGTTAAAATTTTAAATTACCACATGTACGGTTCACCGTAAATCCGAGTCTATATTAAGAGCAGTCTTATGAAACATATCAAGACACAAAACATAAGAAGTGCTGGAGCAAGGGCAATTGGAGAGCTTACCATTGAAAAGCTATATCAATACTGATTCCTTCTATTTCTTTGCTAAAACTCAGAACATCATGAAGAGCTTTCTGGAACAGGAGGTCAGTAGTCAATTACTGCTTTGCAAGCTAATGAAGACATCTAAGCCAAATATAGAAAATAATAACCACTTTTTGTATTAGAAGGAACAAATTACAATAATGAAGACACGTCCAATTGATGAACATCTACAAATTAAAAAAAGACATCAAGTGACAGCTAGTATTGCCCATGCAGCATATATAGTATGCATAATGCCATGCAACCAGCAGTGAAAAACATATAAACACACCCTAATGTAGGCCATAAGATCATACTGCACAGGTCATTATTTGATACACTGCAGATCTAATGGCCCCATAGCATGGGTGTTTTAATTGTGACCCAACCAGTTTTGTCATTAGCCTTAATCCGAAAGTAATTAATACAATATGCATAACCAATACAGTTGCAAATCTGAGTCGAAAGGGTCCCACTTAAAACTTTGTCGAGATTCAGGAGTGAGGGCCATTTGAGCAACTGTTCATGCTTGTGAACTAGAGTTGTGCAAAAACATTATAAGCTCCATGATGGAGACTATACAGAAAAATACATAGATCAGAAATGTGAGATATATGACAGAGATTTGTTTTTTAATTAAAAAAAAGAACGAAGGATAAGACCTCATCCTCCTAGCCAAACAAAGCAACACCAACGAAAAAAGCAAATAAAACAATTTCAAATGGATAACAACCGTGCGCTACAAAATAAAGTTAATAATACAAGACCTTGTCAGTGTTAAGCCATTTAACATATTCAACCAATCCCCCAGCATAGAAATATTCATTATATTGAATCTTCTCTGGATCATCGTCTTCTTTCCGAAGTGCGATAGTAAGCTGCGAAGGTCAAGAAAGAAGACACGGTAAGAAGCAAAGTAGATTAGGAAAAATGCTCTTGTAGATGTCTTGTATATGTGCTAAATGCAGGGCAGAACGTTTTGACCTACTTAGTCTCACGTTAGATGAGCAGAAAAATCAAATTGAATCTAATATTAAACTATCAGAGTGAAAAAACAAATTTGCAAGCACAGACAATAACCAGCAGCGGTGCTGACAGGAAAGGGAAGAGCAGAAGATAGTTGTCTTTTCTTCAGTTCAAACAATGTCTTTTCTTCCTCTCTTTTTTCAATTTATTATCACTCTCTCTGTAAACTTACATAATTGTCTACCTTTCTTTTAAACACAATATTTAAGCCAAATATATATTAAGTCCCATTTTAGACTTTTAGTGAGTGATATCTTTCTTTTTGCTTATAAAATGTTCTGTCACTACAGTCAGTTAAATTGAGCACCAGAAATTCTATCACTTCCTCTGAAGGTGATAGAAATGGCGTCATTGCTCTCCAAAACACAGAATATAAGGTTCCACCGATGTCTGTTTACCACTCCACTCCAAAGAAGAAGGATTCCTTTTTCAAGTCATGAAAGGAATCTTATCAATGATCAACACACATGCAGTAATGAAAAGCCACAAATAGAATGTCATGATGAACTATCCACACTGAAGACCGTTTTAGTTGAGAAAAGTAAATGTTATACGAGACATCTCAAAAAGGAATTATTTAGCTCAACAACTTCACCTTTGGGTTGAGGAATGCCAACTCCCTAATGCGTCCAGCTATTGTGCTGTAGTCAAACTGAATAGCAGTGGTGAATACTGCATGTTGAGTTGAGATTATTGAAGCATATGTAAAATTTACAGACAGTAAACAAACCATAACCAAGAAATGCATGATGATATAAGATCATATGAACCTTCTTTGTCAGGCCAAAATCTGATTCTTGTCCCATGTAGATCTTTCTTTTCATCTGGAAGCACAAGGCATGTCAGAATTGTCACTGGCTTCCCACGAGAATACGTTTGCTTGTATTCACACCCATCACGCCAAACCGTTACCTCTAGTGCCTGTGAAATTAGATATCAGATAGGATCTAACTAACCAGAACAAGCAACCTCTGACTGAAAACGAATATTTGTTAATATCTAAATATATAAGAATGCACCGAGGTGTGTGAAAATGTAAGCCATAACATCTCTCAAATTCTTTATCCAATGCTTTCGGATATGCATCATGAAGTTTAACCGAAAAAAGAACAAAATTGTTAAAGAGACATGCCTCAGACAAGGCATTAACAACAGATAAACCAACACCATGTAAACCTCCTGATACAGAGTATCCACTGTTGGCCCCACCAAATTTTCCACCAGCATGTAGGACCTGTGAGGATTTTACAGGGTAAGTAATCTTCATCCAATTAAAAAAATCCCAAAAGATATCAAGTATAATATAAATAAAATGTACTCCAAAGGTTAGCCAAAATTGTTTTACAGTGTAGTTTTACAGTGTAAGGGCCAACCCATTCAAAAGTGTAGATTTTATCTTTATGGAACAAAAACAATGAGAAAGTCCATTCACAATACAGATCTAAATATGAATGAGTCTATTCAGTTCTTTGAATATCCTGGAACATTGTCAATGAAATTTCCAGAATAATAAAAAGAGAAAAATCTCAATCACTTAGATGCAGAAAGTCAAATGATACATAAAGATTGAGTTCACATCACATGTTTCTAGAGTAAATATAACATATAATAAAGGTCGGGAAATATCTAACATGTTAATGGTGTTAAAATGGTTCAAAACTTGATGATTCCATCACTTAAGCAATTAGATAACAAATTTAAGATACAAGCACATAGAACACCAATGTGTAACAAGGGAAATCAACTCCAATTACTCAACTAATGTTCAACCTTCAAACAGTTAAATGCACTTCCTTACACTGCAAGATAACTTAGCTCTTTGATTAAATAACATAACAGACTCAACTGGAACTTAATTGCATGGCACCTAAAGAACCATGCACCCTAGACCTGCAGAAGATGTTCAAAGGATAGAGTCACATACACTGCACACAATTACACTCAGTATTCAAGTATATGGAACAATACCGTCAAAACTGTCTCCAAAGCAGATTTTTTTGTAACTGGATGAAAGTCGGTAGGAATCTGCATTCCATGAGCGAAATAAGTATGTATAGTCAAAATCAACCTAAAAATTGCTTAAATAGTGCTGATCTTAAAAGATTCATTCAACAGTCAAATTTCCTTGAATTTAGGTTTTTAGCTTGGGAACACTGATCTATATAGAAGTGTTAACAGCTAAAAACTTGAAAGGCAAATCTTAGTTAACCATAAAAGAATCATTCCTAGTATTGTCAAACATAAGGATAAGGTATACTGTCATCCAGACAAATCACAATCAACCCATGAGAAAAACTAGACAACAAAGCATACCCCACGACCATTGTCAGTTATGCTCACAGAACCATCTGCTTGTAAAACAACATCAATCTTGGAAGCAAATCCAGCTTGAGCTTCATCAACAGCATTATCCAAAATTTCATACACCTAAGGATAGAGTAAACTCCGCTTCAATCAGACAAAACTCAACACAAAACTATCAAACCTGCTGCAAAAATGAGAGTCCGAAGTTGATACCAAATGGTGCAAACCACGTGGGCCTGTGCTTCCAATATACATTCCGGGCCTTTTCCTAACAGGGTCCAAACCTTCAAGCACCTACAAAAATTAAGCCATAACTATTACAAACCCGTACCACTTCCAAAACATAGTTAATAAATTGATTCACAAGAAATGACATGAAATATACAAGATATTGTGCAAAATTCAATGGATAACTTTGTCGCATAGCACTTAAACTTTTTTTTCCCAGCACAATAACGCTAACTACTCACTCTATACTCATCCGGTTAGATTAAGTTCCCTATCTATGCAATATAATCCAGAAATGAATTTAACAAACAAGAATACCTGAATTTGATCAGAACCATAAGCTTTTGAGCTTTCACTTTTCTGAAAAGCTTCAGTTGCTGGGAGGGATGACATATAGGCCCTTGGAGTGACAGCATATGGCACCAAACAGGGACTAGACAACTTTCTCAGCTGAAAACTCACCCTAATAATAAAGCCACACAAATTGCTACAACGTTAAATGCAAACAAAACATAAAGAAACAAACAAAAAAAAACGCATTTTTCGAAATTAAAGGCACTAAAAAAGTCCCCCTTTTTTTTTGCGAAAACTCAGAGTGGTGCATAATTAAAAGAACAGAAAAGGGGTAGGGTGTTGTAGGAAAGAGTACCTACCTGGGTTTAAAGAGAGCGGAGGGAGTAGAGAGAAAGAAAGGGGAAGAAGAAGAAGAAGAGAGAGAATGGAGTTGGAGGTGAAGGAAAGAGGCGGCGAAGGAGCGAGAGGCCATGAAGCGAAGAGGGAGAGGATGGCGAAAACCGAGGTGGAGAAGAAGCGCCATCACGGTGACACTGTCATAGAGGAAATCGAATGTAATTTGAACTTCAACACAACAACATTTACATTAAGAAGCTCCTTTGTCTGTGGTTTGGACAAAGGTTGCTCTTTTTCCCCTTAATCTATCTTCTCAAGTTCTCCCTCCCTACAAAAGTAGTGTTATTTGTGTGAAATATTATATTAACATATTTTCATAGTATTATTTGTACTCATTTATTTTTTATGAGACACTATGTTAACATATTTTTATTTATTATTAGATAAGATATAAATGTTAAACTAAGTGGAGTTTATATTCTATTCAATAATAAATAAGAATATATCAATATGATATCCTATGATAATTACAAATTATATTTGTGATTCTCTAAACCTACGTTTAGCTATTTGTTTATTGTTTTCATTTCCCTCCACATGAGGCATGGATTTTATTTTTCGTCAAGTGTGTTGTTATTCGAGTACAAAAACTGGTGTACCGTTGGCTTTGTGGTTGTGGGTGTATTTGTTTACATTTATTTTGTAAAAATAAAATTCGAAAAAAATATATTTCTTAAATTTGCCAAGATGATTTGAGTAAGGTTATTAAAAAATAAAATAAAATAGAAATAATTAAATTTTTAACACTTTCAATGAGTAAGGCATGATTTTTATAAAGACAAAATCACATCTATATTTAAAACGAACAATCCCTTTATTCTCGCAATTGGGAGACATGACACTTGAGTTTAGCTCTTTTTAAAAAAAGTATTTTTTTACCTTTTTTTTTCAAAGATAACAAGTTTTGAATATATGACCCCCCTATAAATTATTCAAACTCCTTGTCACTTAATCGAAATGGTTTATAATGCTTATAATATAACTAGTGATCACGGTGTATCGAGTAGCAAATGGAATCAATTATAATATTTTCTTTTTGGTGATTCAATTATAATATGCAAGTATCATATATCATATAATATCAAGTAATTAGCGATCCGTGCAATAATGGTGTGAAAATTATTATATACAAATATCCTTTTTTTTCCCTTTTTGTTAACATTCTTACAAAATGAATAACAATTTATGGTTAAAATGATAAAAAAGAGAGCTAATAATAGAATTGAAAAAACGATAGGTAATGAAGTGGAAAAAACAAATCCTCTAAAACAATTGTAAAATAGAAAGGTGAAAAAATTAACCACCTTGAATCGATTCTGTTAAATATCAGTATAAAATTATTCTATATCGTGTGCGCTTGAAAATTAGTTATTAGATGCGTTGCTGCACAAAAGGGTGTCAAACAGGTTTACATTTAAAACTCAAGCGAACATGATGATAGTATATTGCCTTAGTGTTATCAATAACTTTTTTTTTTCGCTTTTTTTAAATTTTTTTCCCTTGAGGCTTCGGTGAAATTAAACAAAATTTCAGCCGATTTTAGAACTTAATCAACCTCGGTGGAATCCAAAGGTTGACACTCGAAGCAAAATGCATTAACTTCGAGGAAGCCATATTCAGAAACTTCTTCCATACATCACTTGGAACCATATATAAATTCTAAATTTTCTTTCTGAAGATAGTATACAAAGAAATATACAAGGCATGGTTTCCCTGCAAAACACAAGGTCCCTTCTTTACACACTACCCCTGGCCGAGACAGCTAAACAGCTTAAATAGAAGAGATACAGAAAAGAGAATAAAAAATGATAAATCAATAACTCTGTTCAGCACAGGGGCTAAGAATTCAAAGAGATACTCTTTGGTCTGGTCATCCTTGCACAGGATCACACATTCACACTCGCAGCAAAATGGATTTGCCTAAAGATTGCGTGCACTCCTGAAACATGCAATGAAAAGTGTTGTGAATAAATTGTAAAAATGAAGCAACACTAATAGAAAGGCATTGTCCAAATTGAAAAGTGAACTGTTTTTAAGTAGCAGCCTCTCTATGTTTTCACGTTACCAAATAATAGGCCAAAAATACTGCCTATTTTCATTATCAAATGGTTTCAGTCACCGTAATGTACCGTAATGCATTTGTAACCAGCTAGAGCAGGGGATTTACACAAGAACTAGGAAGAAGTCCACCATAGGTAGTAGTTCTAATGTCTAAAGATATGCCAAATCAAAGCAAAAAAGCAAGGGCATCTACTTCAATCATCATTGAAAATATGTTTTGAAAATATTACCATTCATAAGAAAATAAGTTCTTATGTTACAAATCCATAGATTATTACCAAGTTGCTTGTACTGTTATAAAATTAAAACATTTGAATTTTTCATCAGTTATGAAAGGTGATCCACTCTATATGTGCAGCTCTAGTAGAGCCAAACCTATATTTTGAGTAAAATCAATGTTCAAGAATAAAATTTTTCTTCGTGCAACTTAAAATTTCTGGGATTAACCATGAAGAATATGAAAACGCTATCATAATTCATAACAAAGATAGAGATAGAAAACCTGGCAGAAATTGACTGGGAACTATGTACAGACCCCCTAGGAGCACTTGCTCGCTGTGTCCTATGATCATTTTCCTTGCTAACCCGCATAGCAGCCACCTCCTTTTCCATGGAAGCTACTTCCCTGCGCATTTTCCTAGCCTCAACTTCCATAGCTTTGTTCAATGTATCAACCTTCTTTGCCAACATCTTCCAACAGTAAAACAACAAATTGAATTAGGAGATAAAAAAGTTAAATCTCTCGTCTAATCATGTTTAAGAAATCAGATGTGAGACCTCTATTGCATCATCCTTGTCTTTAAGAGCCTGGTCTTTTTCATGAGAAGCTTTCCTGAGAGATATAACCTCTTTTTGCAGCATGTCATACAGCATTCCAGAAACATAGTCTTCATGTTCCCCTTTAGATTTTTCAATTGGAGTGCCATTTGCACTCTGTTCATGCGTAGCAATTGCCTCAGTTGTGATGGGCTGATCATCAGTATTGGTTGGCTCGTTACCTAACTCATTTGCATCTGAAGTCGCCCTCTCTCTCTCCAGGGATCTACTATCACCATCAAACGATCTAGATGAAAGTTTGGTATGTTTTACTAAAACACTGGCACTATTAGATCTAAGAGACCCTAACTTTGAACTTGAGTTTTTCCTGGATAGATATCCATTAGAGGAGGATAAAGAGGGACTCTCAGCACCACCAAAAGACTGACGCCGTGAAGGCCCACTAGCAATGTTTCTACCATCTAATGCGATTTTAGAACTACCATTAGATGCCTTAATCCTTTCTTCCAAAACTTTGAAGCGCAATTGATATTTTTCCTGTGAAATCAATTAAATGTTAGAAGAGACTTACAAAGAGGAATCAAGAGTTTAGAGTGAGATAAAACCTACATACCTTCATTTGTGCTTCTGCTTTTGCAGTGCGCTCAGCTACAGCCAATTTATCACGTAGTTGTTGCATTTCACCCTAGAAAATAATGGAACATAACAAAGATAAAGTTTAGTGAAAAGAAATAACCTATATGCATAATGAGGGCATGTTCAAGGCAGGTGACACAATAAGGACTAAGGAGCTATATATAATCTATACTGGTACCCTAGAAAATAATGGAACATAACAGAGATGAAGTTTAGTGAAAAGAAATAACCTATATGCATTATGAGGGCATGTTCAAGGCAGGGCACACAGCAGGGAGCTATATACAATCTATACCAGTACCCACACCGGTGTTAGAAATACCTGCCTCAATATAGGTGAGGCAGAATTCAAATTGCCATACCTATTATGTTGATTGCCAATTATATTTCTTTCTTACCATGTCTGTATCAGTCAGTGATTCCCTGACCCAGGCATCACATATGCATCTAACCACATCAATAACTAAGGACAGTGTCATACAGTAGAATAGTAAAAGTGATATATTTTTTGTACGTAACACTTCTTTTGCAAACATCAGTCAACTGGAGTATTTTGCAAAAATCAGCTACTTGAAGCAATCAAATAGGGTAAAATGCAATGAAAAAGCAATTTCTGAGCTGTTTACATGCCTGAAAAATTCTTCTTTCTTCCAGCCACTGCTTTACAGGCATCACTTTGTCATTAGCATCTTTCCACTCATTTGCAACTACAGTGGCAACCCTGTTTGCAGTAACTTTAGCACGAGCTACTTCCCGCTCCAAAACCTTCCTTTCCTCCTATATCAACTTTGAAGGTTAGAACTTATATGCAGCTTAGAGCATCCACAACAGACTCAGAACAGAGAACAAGCATATAAAATGCGTAACTAAAGATTGCCAATTATTACATTCATCTCTTGCACTTTCCGCTGGTAATCACGGACAGCATTAGCAGCAGCCCCACCAGCCAAGACAGCCTCTTCAAGCTCATGAACAGTTTGTGTTAGCTTTTCAACTTCAGCAACCTTTTGCCGATGCATTTTGTCCAGGATTTTGTTCTCCTCCTGACATATGAACATAAAATAGTAAAATACTTCACCAAACGTTGCATGCACCATACTATGTGCCTTATAGACATGCACAAACACAAATAGAAAAGGCATGACGAACCTGGCATATTTCAATCTGTTTCATTAGCTCTTGGTTTTTATTTTGCAAATCATCAACCAGAGATGCTTTTGCTAAAGCAATCTGAACAGTTCTCTCAGCCTCAAGAAGTGCAGCCTCCTTTGATTTGGTTAGCCGATCTAGTGCTCTATTGTCGTCCTGCAACTTTGCCACCTACAAAACGATAGTGCCAAGGTTAAGTAACTTCACTCTAATCATGGAACAAGATATCCATATTCCATAACATAGGGAATAACAGAATAAACTACCACCTAGTCCAAGCCAAAAGCCAATTCAATGCATATTTATAAAATTCCACTAACTAACCAATCAAAACATACCTCTGTCCTAGCAAGTTTGAGCTCTGCCTCCAGGGGTGTGATAATGGCTTCAATAGGAGGCATTTCATCATCTTTCTGAGCAGCATGGACCCTTCTAAGTGTGGCTTCTGCAGCAAATTGTGCGGCCAATGCTTCCTTTTTCTCATCATTGATTTTTTTTATCTCAAGGTTCTGTCCAACATAATGCAGCAGTAAGTGATCTTGAAATAATGGTCATTGAGAAGTGAAATGACTTCAACAAGGCAACAACTAATGTAACTACTAGTATTACCTTACTTTCCAGAAGTGCTCCAGTTGCTTTTAGCTTTTCATCCACTTTATTCAGTTCATCAGTTAGCTGAAATGATTAAACACAAAGGATGAAATACGGGCTTTAAGTAGCAAAAACTTCACAACATTTATAGTTAAATAATTACTAAAATCATATAGTTATAGACAGATAAGAACAGTGTGAAGTGGATGTTTACAGTATTGCATTCTTTTGTTCTGTCAAAGATAATAAGGAAAACAGAATGTAGTTATTGACTGTTTCAATGGAATACTCGATCATCTAGAGATCATACCATGCTTTATCTAGGTTCTTTGAGGTAAAAAATACAGCTGTAAAAATTTAAAACATATACCAATATATTGG
Organism: Dalbergia cultrata; assembly: GCA_031216105.1. Lineage (NCBI taxonomy): Eukaryota > Viridiplantae > Streptophyta > Magnoliopsida > Fabales > Fabaceae > Dalbergia > Dalbergia cultrata. Next base: position 16,809,135 of record CM062353.1, on the reverse strand, counting down.
ACCTCGAAAGATGAAACAAAGCAGTCAAGAGCATAAGCATTAACCAATCATGAAGCCATCACAAAACAGAATTGTTATCATCATAAAACCAATAATAGAGTGATTAAAATTTTATTGGTACTTCTGCTGGCTGAGAGCATGCAGCATAATACTAGACAAACAGACATTATATTCACTTGATGATAGCAAACAAATCACCAAAGGCTAACTAATGTATTATTCTCTAAACTCTAGAGACTAATCAACTATGCCCTTAATCAAGAAAAGCATAAGTACCTAGTTTGATAGTTCATGGACATAAACACTATTCCAGTATCAATTGAAATGGAAAAATTATAAGATGTTATCTAAATGCAGATTAAATTAGTGATTCTTCGTGTACATACTCTTGTACATGTGAAAGGGACTTGGTATATTTATCATTGTACAAAAAGACAGCCTAAGAAATAGTCAACAAGATATTTTTTTTAATATTACCCATATGAACAAGTCTTTATCAAGTATTTATGGGTTAGGTTCTAGGAAACATAACCTAGCTTTCATCAGAGAAAGTTGCTATCATGTTCATGAGCTTCGATCACCACCAGAATAAATAACTTGCTCTACTCATCTTACAACTTGCCACCAAATACAATTTTCTCTCAAAAATTACAGAGAATATTTATCATGGCACACCAATTAGAGAATTTCAGCAGCTAAGAAAAGAAAAACAAGATATCAATAGGGCACCTCTTCAACTGCCTTTTCTTTAAGACGCTCCGAATTCCTCAAGGACTTAATTTCCGCAAGAGCCTCCCCCAACTCTCTATCTTTCTCTGCAAACGAGACAACAAATAGATCAGCAAGATGATAATTTTCACAAATTCAATTTAGAAACCAATGTAGCAAAAACCAATAAATAAATAAACTATGTCATGCGCCGGTTTCAGCACAAGGTGAAGATCATTTTCGCATTAGAAAAATTTCTTCATACTACACTGAAAAAACATAAACTCAATGCCATGACCTATGAATGAAGTTAGTCCATTTCAACAGAAAATGCCTTTCTCATTCTTTTGGTGAATTCAGGGTATTCACCGTCAAAAACAGCAATTAACCCTATCAAGGAGCAGAACTCCCTGACGTGGGTTGACTATTGCCACAAGACCCTCTCAACACACACCGTCAAGATTTGAATCCCAGACTAGATTGCTTAAGAAACCCAGCTAGCTACCAAATGTACTAGGGCTCGTAGTTCATGCTTTTCTCATTTTATTATTATTTTGCTAATCATGTCTTCCCAGAATGGAACGTAATCTTCTAAGCTTTCTGTTTCTGGAGCTTAAAAATAAATGGAAAACACTGCGCAGCTAGAATTTTATTGCTACTTTTATTTTTTTTCTCTATTTATTGTTATTTTCAAGTTTTATCCTTTGAAGGAATGCATGAACTTTACTCATTCGACTTGTACAATTGTACAACCACCATCCTTGATTATTATTATTTTATATTTTTTTGCAAATTCTGGTAATAATCTGGGCAAATAATTTTGATCATGCAGCATCACTCCTTAAAAATCATATAATTTAACATCGGAACCTCCCCCCCCCCCCCCCAAAAAAAAATAAAAAATAAAAAAAGCTACTGGTTTTGTTAACCTCAGGGTTTAAATCATCCCGCATTTGTATAGAACTGTGCATGAAACCGATAATCGGAAAAACCAAGATTTCAGAGGGAAGAAGAAACGAAGGCTCACCTCGGAGCTCGTTGTCGAGGCGAGTGAGCTCGACGCGCACTGGATCGGAGCCGTGGAGGAGCGTGAGCAGATCGTCGACTTCGGGGGGAGGGCGGAGCGCTGCTGTGGCGGACGACGGCTTCTTGGGGCGAGCTTTGAAGGATGCGGCGGAGGACAGGGTGGCGGCCTTGGCGGCGTGATCACCCTCCGCCCCATTGCCAATGTGAGTACCGCTGGCCATCACCACAGAGATCTTCCCCCAATGCCCCTCCACCTCCTACAATTCCTAACCTAATCACTTCAATTTCGGAACAACGAGAACCCTAATCACCAATTTCAATATCAAACTGAGAATGTGTGTGTGTATCTGTGTGTGTGTGAGAGAGAAAGAGAGAGAGAGAGAGAGAGCGAGTGAAACTGTGTATGGTATTATGGATGTTAAGGAGAGAAGCAGACGGTGGGAGTGAGCTAGCAAGCTTACTCTCAAGAATTTAATTCGAGTGAAAACTTTGAACTTGTACCATGATTGGTTTGCTGTTTTTAAATTTTTTGTTTTCAATTTATTTATTTATTCACAAAAAATTAAAAATTAGAAATAGTAAATCAAACATATTTTTAATATTTTTGTATCGGGTTATTTAATTATTCAAGAAAAATAAATGATTTTATAGTTTTTTAAGATTGAAAATGATAGACATATTAATTTCTTCTTAGTTATTCATTAGTGAATTTACATGTGTAACACAATATAATGATTATATACCATTATAATATTGGATGCAAGAAAAACAAAGTCTTTTGGAACATATTACACCCATCTTGGTATCTAAAATTAGTTATTTTATGACTTGGAATAGACAATTAGATGATTTATTTTGTATAATTTCAGCCACCAAAATAAGTCAGTTTAAATTTTATTCTACTTTAGATAATATATATATCATTTAATGTCCTATTAATGGGTCATGTGTACAATTTCATTTAGTGTTTAGATGATCAAATATACAAATAAACTAATATGTCATAATATTAAAATTTTTAGGGACTATAGATTTAGTTTCAAATGTTATGGAACAAAATTTTCTTGCGAAATTGTCTTGGGAGATTATCTAGGATATTTACTCATTTAATTTTGATACGCTCTTAAGTTTATTTAATTAAATCCTCTTATTTGTATGATTTTTAAAGTAATGGATATAGAACTTAATCATATTTATTAATATAGCTGCATGATTAGATGTTATAAATACATAAAAATTAAACTCTATTATTAACAAAGATTTGTATTTTTTTTTCTTTTCATTGGGTAAATGCTCATTTTAATATATGAGTACTTTTGATCCTTAGAATTTCAAAATTAATTTTTAATCTCTTAAATTATAAAATATCAATCAAGTTAGTCCCTAATTTCATTTTCATTGTTATGTCATCACATTTTTCACAAATTTATCATATTTGAGTGATATACTATATATAAACCAATATCCTACTTGGTCTCACAGATGGACATAATTGAGTTATATGGTCAAATTATTAACAAAAGTTTAATATGTTAACAATATTATTTGTAAACATTCTGTCACGCAATCTTTAATTATTCTTATTTTCATACAATTTAATTGGCAAATAAATATTAAGTAGAATATCAACATATCACTAACATATCAATTAGTTAGCATGAAACATCATACAAAAAAATGTGAGGAACACTAATAGAGATAGGGTTTGGGACTGATGTAATTTACATTTTGTAATTTTAAGAACTAATAAATTAATTTTCAAATTTTATTTATCAAAATAATTAACATATACAATTCGAGGGGTTGTGTTGAATTTCTACTCCCGTTTTCTAATTAGACATTTTAATGGTAATGAGAGAGAGATGGTGACTTTGAAGGGTTGAGGTGAGAATGATTAAATTTAATTTCAAAACATTATTGTGGTTTTAGGTTCTTTCTATGGCACATTAGATGAAGTCAATTACCACAAGTTTAGCCACATTTATAAAGTATGGCTAAATGTTGAATGTATTGTACACCGTACTTCACAACAGCCTTGACCTAGTTTTTATGTTGATGTGATTGTCCATTAGTGATTGTAGAACTTCTGCTAAACTCAATGTGGGTGTGGGCAATGGGCAAATTAACAAGTTGAGATGAACGATTCCATTTTCTTCTATTTAAGCACTGTTTGGCTTAACAGAAAATGTAAGAATAGAAAGCACAGTGGAAAGAAAATGTATTGAGATGAAAGCTTCTCCATTTGGTTGAATATGGAAAACAATGGAGAAGAGAAAAAACTATATGAGGGCCATGTTTCATCCCTTCTTCTCTAGTATGAGCAGAAAACTTAAAAAGTGGGGAGAGGAGAAATTGATTTACAATTTTACCTATTCAAAAAAAAAAAAAACTAGACTTAATTGTTATTATTAAAATAAGGATGTATATGTTATTTTGATTCATCTCTTATTTTCTTCTTCTCATATTTTCTTCATCCAAACACATTTTAAAAAAATTCTCTTCATTTTCTTTCTTTTCATTTTCTTTCCACTCATTTTCTTTGATCATTCAATTGAATGAGAAGAGAAAAGTGTATTTTTCTCCTTATTGTTTGGTTGAGAAGAAAGGAAAATGTTATAATATTAAAATGGCATTTACATAGTTATCTTTTATGTTTTAAAAGAAAGTCTGTTAAGGACAACTTGGTAATTTCACAATCTATACTCTCATCTCCTCCTCATCTTTAATTTTCATGTAGTGTAGGGTCCACAACTAGTTTTCTTCTCCCTTTCATTTTCTTAACTATTCCAAACAATAGAAACCATAGTTTTCCTACCATTTTATAATTTTATCACTAATTATTATAAAAAATTTATAAACCTAAAAGAATTATTTGATTTTGGATTGGGTCTGGTCAACTCAAAGTAAGACCAAAATCGAGCCTAATGACAATGGTTTATAATGGTAACTAGAACAACAAGGATGCCTTTTATCAAATGCTCTAGGACACCCCTTAAGTTATTAAGGGTTATTTGGATAAGATTTTTTTTAAAACAAAATCACATCTTTTATTAAAAAAAAAAATTGTGCATTTAGGTCATTTTTTTAAAATTAATTAGAGTCATAACAAAAAATCAATATATAACTTTTTATATGAGTTAAAATGATTAACTTATGAATAAATCAGTTTGCAGTGTTTTTAATCATATATAAAATATAAATTTTACAATTATTTTTTAAAAATTTGAAGTAAACGCATTCTAAAACTGGTAAGTTTTATCTCAAAGATTGAGTTTTTAAAATTTTTAATATACTGAATACATTAAAAATTTCTAAATTTTATCATTTTTAATGGTTTAACAAATATTCTCATGAGACTAACTAAAAAGATTATGGGAAAAACAGAAGGAGTGCATAAGTTAAGATACAGAGGGTGGAGTGGCGATGCAGGGGAAGAAAAAGAGATGGACCAAGCAATGCAGTTGCACATGGGACGCGTGTGATGACAAATCTTCAAATTCTCATACCAAAAAAAAAAGAGAAAATTACACTGACCTCCCCTGAGGTTCAGTGCAATTACACACACCACCCCTCTAATTTGCAAACCTTTCAAAGACCTCCCTTATGTTAAATGCAATTAACACCGTTAATAATATAAGTGTAATGTCCAAAACACCCTCACACCATACCAGCAACATATCTGAGAAGAATGGCCTTCACCCTCACACCACTAGCCCTTCTCTTCTCATGTCACCACTCACCACCCAAACTTAACCCACCACAAATTGTGGTGAGAAGTCCCGACCACGGCCAGAGCAGCGGCGGCCAGAGCAGAGGCAGCCAGAGCAGCGGCGGCGCGACCAAAACGGCGGCGACGACAACCTCCACTTGCAGCAACGACCAGACAGGCGGCGAAGCTACCACAACCAGACTAGCGGAGGAGCCCGATCAACTCAGAGGCGACGCGACCAGTCCCGCTGCGGAGCGACTAGATCAGAGGCAACAAGAACAGATCCGCGGTGGAGCAACCAGATCCGTGGAGGAGCGACTAGATCAGAGGCCAGACCTGCGACTAGCGGCGGCTTCGACCCGGCAGAGAATCGACCGCACCGCAACCCGATGGCGGGCGATCGAACCGTGAGGCCACCGTGGCGAAGCGACTGCACTCCACCATCCAACCACCTCACTCCCACGGCGCGACGAACACCCACGATCTAACCCATCACACGACGGCGGCGGCAGCGCAACAATCACCAAGGTACACCTGATTCATTTGTTATCCTCCATTATCACACTGAAACTAAACTTCGAGGACTAACTAATGGGTTTCTTTGCTTCAGAAATCGGTTGACATTGGAATTATGAGATTGTGCATTGTATTTTTCCTAATTTTTTTTATTGTGCATTATCTTCTTCCCACAAAAATTATGTGATTGTGCACTGCCTTTTATCTAAATTGGTTCTGAGATTGGAATTGTTTGGTTTTCTTGTGTTATGGCAAGTGCAATTACTGATGATGTGATTGTGCATCTGAACGATGTGAATGGGTCTTTGAATCCTAGTGTAATGGCTGAGTCTCTAAATCCTAGTGTAATAGCTGATTTAGTGATTGAGAATGAAATTAGTGAGGCTGTAGCAAGTGAACAAGAAGTAGTCATCAGTGAGTCTGATGATGAATGATGTCAAAATTCTGAAGTCGAAAGTGTTACTGGATCTGATTTTGATTCTGATCCAACTGATCATGATGGTAAGGAAGAAACAAAGGTGGGAATGAAAGTGATGAATTAAGTTGTGATGAAGAAAGCTATGATGTTGTTGTCAAAGTTAATTCTGATGAAGATAGGGATGAGATTTACACTGATAAAGGTACAAGAGGAAAAGAATTTAGTCGAGGATCTAATGGGAGGATTGAATTAGAAAAGGGAATGTTGTTTGTAGATGTGTGTGAGTTTAGGGAAGCCCTTAAGGACTTTGTTATACAGGAAGGGTTTAAGATTAATAGAATAAAGAATGAGAAAGCTAGAGTGACAGCAGTATGTGCAGCTGCGGGGAGTACATGGAGGATTCATGCTTCTCCTATACCAGATGGAGTTACCTATAAGATTAAAACTTACAACCCTGAACATAATTTCATTAGGACTACCCAAAACTCTAATGCAACTTCAACTTGGATTGCCAAACAATTGCAATCTAAGTTGGTTGCTGATCCTAATATGAGCTTTTCGAGTATGAAGGCTGAATTGTTGGAAAAATTTGGGTTAAAGTCTAGTGGGTACATGAAATTATATCGGGCTAGGAAAAGGGTGAAGGAACAATATGAAGGAAGTTATGCAGACTCATATGACAAGCTGCCAGCTTGGGCTAAGCTCGCAAGGGAGACAAATCCGGGAAGTCTCATTAAGATGGAATTAGAAAGGAGGATTTCTACAAACCCTTAGTTCAAGAGATTTTTTGTTTGTCTTGATGCAATGAAGAAAGGCTTTGTGAAAGTATGTAGGCCATGGTTTGGTATAGATGGTTGTCATCTGAAAGGTAACTATGGAGGGGTGTTGTTGTCTGCTGTAGCAATTGATGGGAACAAAGGAATGTTCCCAATTGCATTTGCTGTGGTTGAAGGGGAATGCTTGGATAGTTGGAAGTTCTTCCTGAACTTGCTTCATGAGGCATTAGCTTCAGTTCCTGAATGGAAAGAGGAACCATTAACCATTATGAGTGACATGCAAAAGGTAATACAACAAAATTGCTATTATTTATGTGTATAGTTTTATTTTTCCTTAGAAAAAGAATTTAGTGCAGCAACATGTGACTGATTTTGGTGTTTATTGTATCATGTATCAGGGTTTACGAGGTGCTGTGGGCGAATTCTTTCCATTTGCCAAACATAGGTACTGTCATTCAACTATTGTACTCTAGTTTTTAGGTTTAACTGATTGTTTTATGTGATTGGTTTAAGTGTTAATTTAACCAAGGAGTTTTTTGGTTGAATGTAATAGGTATTGTTGCAACCATTTATTAAGTAACTTCAAGTTACATTTCAAAACACTTGTGCTTAGCATGAACTTTTGGTCCTTGGCTAAGGCATACAATGACTTTGTCTTTGAGAAAGGATTAGAACGAGTTTCAAGCATTGATGAAAATGTTGTCCAGTGGTTATTATCAAATGAGAGGCCTAAAGAAAAGTGGGCTAAGCACACATGTGACCCTAGGTGTAAGTCTGACCACATTACTAATAATGTGGCTGAATCTTTTAATAACTGGGTGGGTGATGATAGGAAGAAACCTATATTAGGATTGGTTGAAAGCTTGACCACTAGGATTATGGCGAGATTTCAAAGGAGGTATGAAAAGGGGTGTAGCTTTGAATTCCTAATAACCCCTAGGATTAGGAAAATTGTTGATACCACTATTCAAGATGGGAGGTTTTGTACAGTTACATATGTCGGAGAAGATGAGTTCCAAGTTAAAGATGGGTTCACCACTTTCGCAATGAACCTAAGAACTAGCTCTTGTGGGTGCCAGTATTGGAGATTGTCTGGGTTGCCATGCATTCATGCTTGTGCATGCATAGCTTATAAGAGACGTAATGTAGAGAGGTATTGTGACCACTACTATTCTACTTCTAAGTATAGCACCACCTATCAAGAGTTGGTACACCCTATGCCTGAGTTGGATGAGCGAGACAGAGATGGATTTCCTAGGGTCGATCCGCCAAAGTTGAAAAGACTTCCAGGAAGACCTAGGAGAGTTCGAAGGAGAGGCCCTAATGAGGGTAGAGGCATACAAAGTGATTCAAGAAGGTCAAGTACTGTCAAGTGTAGCATTTGCAAGCAATTTGGTCACAATAAAAAAAGATTGTCAAAGGGCTAAAACAGCTAAGGAGAAGGTATTCTTATTTTATTAAAATCGACATATTTTAAGAGTTTGTGTTATTTATATTTAGATTTTGAAATTTTTTTTTCATATATAGAAACAAGAGGCTATTTCTACGGCTGTTGAAGGCATAACTCAATCCTCAGTTGGGAGAAGTAGAAGGGGAAGGAAAAAGGTAAATTGAAGGCATAACTTTAAGGTGTTGGATTAGTGTCTGCAAGTAAACAATTACTAATTGTCAGACATAAATTAGTCTAACATTGTTTTATCCATGTAGAGACAAAGAATAGAGGGACGCAATGTAGCAATTGAAAATACAAGTCAGCTAACAATCACAGGTGGTTTCAACCAAGGAGGCCAACAAAAAAATGGCCACACATAATTGCTACTGCATAAGGAGTTTAGCAGACTTTATTATGGGATGAACAGTTTTTTTTTCTTTTTTTCTTTTTATCCAGAACTTGAGCTTATATTTTGGTTATATGGATGTAAAGTGTAAGGAAAATTTTTGGGAGTTTGATGAGATGTTTGAGTCATGTATTGGGAGCTTAGTTTTACATGTATTCTTCCTTCAAATTTCAACTCATTATAAATAAGGGTGTTTGTGTCTTTTTATATGTTAAAATTTTCTACTTAATTACAACTTTGCCATTAAAAATCATGTGCATGGCACATGATCTGACTCCTGTTTGAATAGTTAACGGAATGTTAACTGCAGGGGTACTAAGTGTAATGTTTAATAAAGTTCAGGGGAGGTCATTGAAAGGTTTGCAAATTAGGGGGGTGGTGTGTGTAATTTCACTGAACCTCAGGGGAGGTCAGTGTAATTTTCTCAAAAAAAAAAAATCTTCAAATTCCAACCCATGTGGTGCGCCTGTGGGTCCCCCTCTTCTCTTCATTGTCGTCTCTTTTCTCTTCAACGAGTGTATTCACTTCTAAGTATTTGTTTCATTAGGAATAAAAATAAGAGGTAAAATTAAATTTTATGAATTAAGGTCCATTTAAATAGTAAAATTTATGATTGTTTTTAATTTTTTAAAATTAAAAGTTATATTTTTACTTTTTATCCTATTTGACTAAATAGCTCATTACTTATTTAAAAGTTATTTTTAGTGCTTTTTGAGAAGTTAGAATATCCAACTTCTTAAATAGCATTTTATAAAATACTAAAAATAAGTATTTTTATTATTATATATTTAATTATAAAATAAATTATTTATAAGTTATTTTCAAAAGCTACTTTTATATAAACTCTTGAGTGAGCTATTTATATAAATTCATATTTAATTTTAATTCATAAAAAATGTCCAAAATATTTTTTTTATTGTCAATCAATAAATTTATAGTAAAATAATAAATATGAAAAATAAGTATTCAATATAATAAACATGTATTATAATTTATTATTTTATTGAAATTCTTTTGTATAATAATGTAAAGTTAATATTTACATTGTTAAAAATGGAAGGGATTTGAATACCTTAATCAGGAGATTTTGAATTTAATCCCAGAATTCATACATATGAAAAATATCATGGGAAGGAGTCTCTACTTCAGCTCTAATCATGCTTCAGAAAATTAGTCTCTCAACTGTCAAATGAAAAAGACATTCCAAAAAAACATAAGGTAAAGCTTCATTTTGGTCCTTCACACATGTTTTATCAAACTTTCAATTTAGTCCCAAAAGGTTTTTAGTTTTATTTATGTTTGAAATACTTTCAAAACATTTCAGTCTTGAGCTTTTAATATAAAATATCAAAATTATAAACAGAAAATTGATATAAATGTCAACTTACAATGCTAAGAAATAACAACAAAATATGAAATATTATAAACAATGTTTGGTATCACAATTGAATATAAAACTTAAAGTATGTGTTCATACTTTGAGTATCATTTAAGTTTTGAGAACATTAGGGACCTAAATAAAGGTTTCTCCATATATATTATTTAATTTCTATACATAGATAATATAAAACTTTTTTTACACTATTATTTAATCAAATTATTCCATTCACTCAACTTTTCAAGCAGTAAATGTGACCATGTAAGACTTAACCACTTTTATTAATGTGATAATACATTATTGGAAGATAGTACAAAAAGATTTTACATTATTAGTACGTAGAAATTAAATTCATATATATATATATATATGAATGTATAATGCAGTACATAAAAATTAATTTTCATAGAGTGTATTGTTACTAAAAAGATTAATTATTATAAAATTCAAAAATATAAATACCAATATAATTGATTATATATAATTTTTGACATGGATAATAATAATAATATATGTTATTATTTTTTATCAGTGCAAAATTGTACTCTTTATTTAAAAAAAATGCATCACACACTTTGAAAAAAGGTAAACTCCTTTCTTACAGTGCTGATAATGTTGAGAATTTATCCATGTTGATCAATTACCATCCTCATCCACGTCTTAAAAAATTATAACATATTTTGAGAGTAATATCTAACTAAATATATTAAATATTATTTAAAATTCAATTTAACAATTAATATATTTATATAATTTACGTCTTTAATAGAACCTGTTTATAAACTAGCCATTTAAGTATTTGAATGTGATTGATTATAACAAAATATACTATGATTTAAAAGACAATGAACGATCATATCTAAAGTTTTAAATTTCAACATCAAAATTATTTGAAAAGGTTAATCCAATTATTTTTAAAAGTAAACAAATTGTGAAAATCATTTTTTATATAATTTTGTGACTAAAAGGCTTTTTAGTAATCGTCTAATTTTAAAATTGTATTAACTTATTTTTCTGATAATTACAACTCACTGATCATCCGGCTTCAATTTTTGTTAAAAAAACGGTTACGTTTTTGGTTTAATACCAAATTTGCATGATAGAGCTATCATTTGAATCTCAAAAAATAAAATCTTTGATGACTCGCCCCTTTTATACAAAGTTAACATTGTAAAATAATCATTTTAACTCTTAAAAGATTACATGTTTAATAAAATAGTCTTGAAAAAATTGCTTTTGTTAGTAAAAACAGAGTTCAATTAATGTTTGTGTGAATCTGTAAAGTGAATTGGATATTTAAAAGATTGTGAGTGAATATAATTTCTTTTAATAATTATTTTGTTGGTAGTATGATTTTTTAAAAATTAAAATAGTAGTTCTTCCGGTAATATAATATAATATATATTCCAAAAGCATGTGCACATGACCATGATATCATCATCAATTCATCATGATTTGATTCCGATCCTTTTATTTTTATTCCACCGAGCTGGAAAGTTAATGTGCACGCGCCCCCGCACGAGCGTGCACCTTCTGATTGGAAAATCAATCTTGAAGTGAAATCCAAACTTTGTCTCACACCGTCACACGTTTCCTTTGCACGCATGCTCCCACACCTCGTGCGTCGCTATTTTGTAACATGAATAGAACAAAAGGGGTTTTGTCCACCGATGTCTGGATTTTCGGTAAAAGTAAATTTATAAATTTAAGAGTAAATTACACTTATCCCCTTAAGTTTGTTAAAATTTAATAAATACCCCCTCTATTTATTAATCTGACATTCATCTCCCCTCAACGTGGTGACAACTAATAGCCCTCTAACATCGTTAGTCTCCTCAAATGTTAAATGACTTTTATACCATTCTCCAAATATCACCACCAACAACCAAAACCCAAACAACAGCACCACCACCACCAGAAGAGTTCATCTGCCCCATCTCCGGTTCCCTCATGGCGGACCCCGTAATAGTCTCCTTCGGCCACTCCTTCGAATGAGCCTCTGTCCTTTCCTGCAAAGATCTCAACTTCACCCTTTTCCTCTTCGACAGCACTACACCAGATTTCTCCACTGTGATCCCCAACCTCGCCCTCAAATCCACCATCTCCAAAATGGTGTCACGCGTCCTCCATCGTCCCTCCCCAACCCCCCCCCCCAACCAATCCCAAATCGACAACCTCATACGCACCAACAACAGCAACAACCAGCCACAGATAAGAACAAGAAGAGGAAGTGATCGAAAGGAAAATACAAGCACCAAACATAGTGCTAACTCTTAGAACCACCAAAATACAGGAACCAAAATACTTTCCCCCTCTGCGATAGGTAGTGCAAAGGGAGCGGCGGCGTGTCTCACGACGGTGGCAGGTGCGCGGTCGGCCGGGGGTCGCAGCACTCCCTAGTGTTGCAAGGCAGAGGTGTTGTGGCAGTGGCTTGAGGCGGAAGTGCAAAGGTAACGTCGCAGTTGCGAGGCTGGTGGCTTCGCGATTTTGTGGCATTTCCAGCTCAAGAGGTGCTGATCCTTGCAGTGGATCTGAAAATCGAGAGGGCGCCGCTGCCCTAGCGGACAACAGGTGCACAGCTGGGTTTAGCACGGAGCTCCCTCTCGACGTCCGTGCTCATGCGACGGTGGGACACCGGTCTCAAGCCACGACGGAAGCCGGATCAGGAAGGGGTAGCGATGGTGGCTTCGTGTGTTTGTGGTGGTGGTGGGTTGCTTCTGTACTTCTCTCCTTCCTTTTTATTTTTCAGTCTTGGTTTTATCATGATGGATGTTAAAGGCTGTGTTTTGAGGCTGGATTGTTACAGTGGCATAGGCTAGACTGTTAAGGAAGAGGGTGCTCGCTGGTGACAATGAGGTGAGGGTGTCGCCGCCACTCATGAGGGTGGGTGAGTGGGTGTTTGTGTGTGGGGAAAAAGGGTAAAGGGTATAAAAGTCATTTAACATTTAAGAAAACTAACAGTGTTAGAAGGCTGTTAGTTTTCACCACATTCAGGGGAGGTGAATGTGAAGTGAGTAAATAGAGGGGGTGTTTGTCGCATTTCAACAAATCTCAGGGGAGGTAAGTGTAATTTACCCTAAATTTAATGATAAATTTTACATTATAAAACTTAAAAAATTATATTTTTTTCAATAAAATTAATTATTTTAAAATCTTTAAGTACGCTAATTAGTAAAACCCAACAAAAAATGAGATAGGTTAGGTGTAAAACAAAATTATGACAATAATATTACACCATAGTAGTATAGATTGCAGGATTGTTATAAGATTTTTGCTGTACATCAATAATTTTTCAACAAAAAAATTGTGATTTGATGGCTTTTTCTTGCCAAAAAAAAATTATAATTCCATGCTTAAGTAATTTCAAACATTTTTTACTTATATATACTACTTTTTTAATGGCAATACGGCTAACAATCAAGCATATTGCTTGTACCAAAACACACATAATATGACTAAAAGCCTGCAGTATTGCTCACATTTACATCTCTCGAGGTCTACTAACACAACAATTTTTGAGGCCTGCAATTCGGCTCATTGTGCTCTGTATCATGCAAAAACTGTTTACATATAATACGGCTAGTAGTTGAATGTATTTCACGTAAACCGTTTTTGCATAATGCGACACACAGTGAGTCGTATTGCAAACCCAAAAATAGTCTATAAATTGGATACAGCTAGTGGGGATGGAATAAAGTGTCATTTTGTTATTTTTTAGATAGAGGAACTTAGAGAAAAGTTGAGAGAAATGTAGTGAATAAGAGAGAGAGTAAAAATAGAAAAGAGTAGTGAAAGTGTAAGATGACTGGTAACAACATCTACCATTGGAATGAGTACAAACACATCTTAGCAAACCTCAATACATAACTAATTTCTTAGTCTAGTTCATCTTAAATATTCTAATTTTATTTAGCTTAAAAATTTAGTATACAAAATTAATTTAAATAGATTCACTAATTTATTTTATTTTATGTAGTTTTAATTTTATTTAGTCTAGAGATTTGATTTTTATTTATTTTTAAAATATAGATTTAACTATAATTTAATTAATTCACCTTACTTTAGAAATTTAAATGCAAACCAATAGATATACATTTTAAATTTACTTTACTTTATATTGTACATGTGTATTTTTAATTTATAAATCAATTTAGTTTATATTAGGGACTACTTTATAAATTTTAAATTTTGTGTAGGTTAGAAATTTTAATATAAAAATTTTATTTGAATAATAGACTCGTTAGACATATATTAATTTAGTTTAGTTTATATTATACATGTTTATTTTTTAGTTTATAATTTTTGTTTTGTTTAAGTTAGGGACTACTTTCTACATTTCAAATTTTGTTTAGTTTATAAATTTTGATAAAAAAAAAATTTTTGAATAAATAGCCTTGTTAGGAATTTGGTAATTTAGTTTAGTTTATGTTGTACATGTTTATTTTTAGTTTAGGTTAGCGAATATTTCTACATTTTAAATTTTGTTTAGTTTAGAAATTTTAATATAAAACTTTTATTTGAATAATAAATAGACCTGTTAGGAATTTAGTAATTAAGTTTAGTTTGTATCATACATGTTTATTTTTAGTTTATAACTTCAGTTTAGTTTAGGTTAGAAATTGTAATATAATTTAATAAGCTAGTTGATTTATGCACTTGTAATATAATTTTATTTATTTAATTTCCTTTGTGTAGTCTATTCGAGTTCTACGGGATAAGTTTGACTTTACCCGTGTTGATCTGGATCCTCATGTTTAGCCATACTTGATACAAGCTGGATTTTGGCATGCTATACAGATACCCTTCTACAAGTATGATAACCCCTTGCTTTTAGCTTTTATGGAGCAATGGCGTCCTAAGACGCACACATTCCACCTACGTGGAGGAGAGTGCACCATCACTTTGTAGGACATTGCATTCCAACTAGGCATATGAGTGGATGGTCCACCTATGAGCGGTTGCATAAGTGCATGGGATCAGCATCATTATGGGTTGGACTTATGAGACCTTTGGGATCAGTTGCTTGGGAGCGTACCACCTAAGAGTTTCAGGAGGGTTTATAAAAAAAAATGTTGCCATGAGCTAGCTTAGTCGTATAGTTATCCTATTGCGTTCGAAGGCATAGATCATGCTATCAACCTGAGCAAATATACATGAAGCTCTACCAATGGTACATGGTGTCATGGATCAGGCCAAGAGTTGATGATGGTATTTTGTTTTCAATGATGTTGAGGTATGACTAATTTTTTTCACTATTAGGTTTCAATTAATCTTTGGTTCAATTATTTCATTTAATCATAAACATTTGTAACTATTTTCAAGTGGTGTGGATGTAGATGTCTACCAGATGGTGCAAGTGAATGGGTGTAGTTAATGAGGATGCATGTTTATTTACTAACTCATGATAATGTAAGTATATTCTTTTTTATGTTAACGTTTTATTAATAATATTGATTTGTGGAAGCTGATGAATTGTTATGGAACTACAGTTCATCTGGACTCCAAATGACATCAAGGAGGTCTTACAAGCCACACCGAATTGGGTTTATGAGGAATCGCGTATTTGGACTTCATTGACTTCCATTTTGTGCTTCACAACTATTGAGTGGCACTAGGTAGATCTTGTCCTAAGATAGTTTGGCACACAACAACCCATTCCATGCAGACATTCACCTTGGTGGCCGAACTTATATGGGATATGATACAATTTATGGACTTTGAAGAAGTTTAGACTAAGGCCATATAATGGCTTCTGTCAGATAATAGGCTCATGCATACTACTCTTTAGTAATACAAGTCAAATTTATTTAATTCAAAATCTAACCCTGACTTAACTTATTTTCGCCCCTAGTATATGTATATAAAGTGAGAACGACATAATTGAAATTTTGGTCTCTTAACTTGTTTTTGGATTTTATTTGTTGTCCTAACTAATGCTCTATTTGTTTTGGTCTCTTGATTATGAATTTCATGTTCAATATTGTCCCTTAACTAATTTTTTTGTTTATTTAGATCCCCCAACTCTTCATTGCTAAGTTAAATATGTCCTACTATTGTAGAATCTAACAAAGCATTAATCTCAGGCATAGCACATCCTTTTGCTAAATCAACAATTGCGTACATGTTAAGAATATTGGACATACTTAGAAAACTAGTTTGAAAGTGTTTTCAGTTTTGTTGTTTTCTAAAACAGTTTTTTAAAAAATAAATTTAAACTCAATTTTTGAAATTAAAAGTACAATAAAGTCTGTTTGACAAGTTTGTTCTTAAAACTATCTTTTAAACATAAAAAACAAAAATCTGTTTGGCAAATAATTTTTTAAAAGAAAATAACAAGATAGCAAACGATGTCGTTGTTGCTAGCTGATTGGAATTTATACGCCTCTACTGAATCCTCTCGGTAGAGGTCCAATTTCAATTTGGGTCTTTGCTTTGATCTCAAATTTGCTAATAGGTCCACAAGCAACACAATTTCTAGCACCTTTAGTGTGGTTTCTAAAGGTGTCAGAAATTTAATGGGCAACTTCCAATCCACCACTAGTAATGCTTGGCATTTACAATGGACCAACCAACAATCAAGCTCCAAAACCAAATCATGACATGACACTGTATTACATATGAAACATAAGAAAAAGCCACACATCCTCATGAAGTATTGTCCTTTGCCACCAAAGACGCCTCTCTCCTGCAAACCCAAGTTGGTTACGCAGATCCGTTGCAAGAGAGAGCATACGATTCATTCAAGTTGGTTCTCGGAATCCATAAAGCGCTAGGCATTGTTGAGCTAGGTGGCCGTCAAAGTGCTGACATTGTGGGAGCAGTGGATGCTCAGAGGCTGGTAGCCCTCTCTATGGTGGCTTCAACGAGGTCACACGGGGAAGGAAAAGCAACGAGCTTTTTTAATATCTTTTTCTGATATACGGGAGTTGAAGCGTGTTAGAGATCAACAAGTCATGATATTCACAATATTGACACTACTTTTTTTAACTTGTTTTCAAAAACATCTTAAAATTGTTCTCTATTTTCTGTTTTTAAATTTTACATTCAGTTTTTAAATTTTAAAACAAACATAACAAAAACATCTTACCAAACACATTTTTTCTTCTTTTTTTTCATTTTAAAAATCAAGAATAGTTTTTAAAAATATTTTCCAAACAAGTCTAGTTGCTTAGATTGAAGGATGTTTTTAACTTAACATTGAACAATAAGAAGAGCAAAATCAACAAAAAAAATTAATTAGGGGACAAAAATGAAAAACAAATATAAGCTAAGAGATCAAAAGATTCATTTTAGTAAGTGATAACTATACATTTGTGAAATAAAGGGCAAATCATACTTGTTATCTATATATATCTGCATATGAAAAATCTTTCCCAAAAACTGTGGATAATACATAATAGACTCCCCCAATGGTATTGTCGAATGGACACACTCTTCGGAATCTTTTGACTTCTAGACCTCCCCCCTAAGCTTGGGGATGTAAATGTCAACCATCCCTAGCTTGGGAAGAAAGATACGTAAGGAAGCTAAGCTAACTGTGAATCCCTTTGTGAACACATTTGCAAGGAAAAAGAAACGGGCAACAACTTCATCACACCTGCTTGCACCTTTTTGCCACAACATAATAGTTTATCTTCAAGTGCTTTGTGCGTTCGTGGCATATAGGTTCGCCAATATGTGCAGGGTAATCTAGCTGTCGCAACAAAACACTGATGATCAACTACAAACAATTGTTCAAATCCTAGAGTAAGAAGGTGAGCCAAGCTCTCAAGTTGCCACTATGAATGCCCTATACTTATCCTCGAAGGACAAATTGCTTTAACCTTTCTTGAGGTCAATTAATATTACATCTGCACCTTTCAATTTTCAAAATTACACTTACCTCTCTGTTTTTAAATAATGTCTTAAATTTTGAAATTGCCCATCTTCTCCTATCTTCGTCTACACCCATGACTTGCCTATCTTCCCTTGCCACCGTTTACACCCAACAACTCTAACAAAACAAAAAAAGAAAGCACCACCACAACAAATACCAAAGCAACAACACCATTCACTATCTTAATGCTATGAACCCAGTTCTCATTCTCGGGAACCCACCACAAGGCTCCCTTTGTCGATGCATAGAGCGCTGAAATAGGAAACAAAGAAAAGACAACTAAAATCACATAACGAAATTGCAGAGGACACAATGATGTCATAATGCATGGGAAGTAAGGTGGGAGATTAAAGGGATGAAATGAAGAGGAGGTTTAGAGTGACGCAGCATTCAAGGGGTCCGAGGATGAAGCTTTCGTGCAGAACTTATCCATTATCCCACCCTTTATCATTATGTCTATTTGACCCTTGAAAAAATTGTGAAGATCCTTTTGTTCTTTCCAAAAATATGGAATGCTTTTATGAGCCTAGAAAGAAATTGCGAGAACATATTCATATCTTTTGTGACCTAGTAAATTTGAGAATTGATGATCCTATATGATTATGTTAACCCTCAATGACCCAAATTATAAAGGTAGAATAGATATTTCATTAATAGTAATATTAAATAAACAATAAAATTGTATAACAAATACATACCACATAATTTATTATCATTAGATGTGATGAGTAAGTGGGATAAGTCGAAATCATTTATCACATTTAATGATTATGAAGTGTGTGATGCGTATTTATTGTATAATAAATATTTTTCTTTCATTCATGACACAAACTAATGATGATTATTAGATCCTTTTATGACTATTGGACCATTAAAAATAGTAGAACTTTTGAGTCTTTTAAAAATCGTAGGATGCTTTTATGGTCACGGAAAAAATTGTGGGTTGATATTCTTGTCTTTTATAACCTTGAAAATTTGAGAAATGATAACCTTAAATGGATATACTAACCCTTGATGACATGAAATGCAAATGAAAAATGAAATTTTTATTCATTGTACAAAGTCAACATACTTTATCCGACCATTTATGACTATTTGACATTCGTAAAAAGTGGGGAATGTTTTTATGAACAGGAGGAAAATTGCGTCATTGTGTTACGATGTATTCTAACTTGCAAATTCATGAATTTAAGGAACTTTGGTTTCAATTTTTAGTTTTTAATATTAATTTTTAGAAATTTATGAAGGAAAAATTGAAATTAAAAATTAAATTTTGTAGTTTTTATTGTTTTCAGTATTTCCTTCATAAAAATTAGAAAACTAAAAGATTGAAAATAAAAACTAAAAACCAGAGCTTAGATGCTCAACACTAACTCCGATGGTGATTTTTCTGGTCTAGCTCAAGGCCATGGCAGAGGTCAAGGTAGAAAATTATGAAAATTGTAAAATTCAGCTTCCAGTTTTTTTATTTTTAATTTTTTCAATTTTTTAGATCTTATAAAGAAAATATTAAAAACAGTGAAAATTACAAAACCTAACATTCAGCTTTTATTTTCAATTTTTTTATTATTTTTTTCATAAAATCCTGAAAACAAAAAAATATATATAAATGAAACTAAAAGTTGTGTTCTTGAACCAAATGCACAAGATTTCTTCTCGCATGATTCCCAGAGAAAAGTTTACATTATGAAAGGAATCGATCTTAGTCCAAAAAGGTCCACAGCCTGCTCTAGTGATTGGGTAAAGAAACAGTCCAATATTCTTTTCTTTTTTTTTTTTTATGAGTAAACAGTCCAATATTCTAACCAAACCGATAGCAGGTAAACGAAGCTTTAAAAAAATGCTTAACTCCAAGCAAATTCAAGAGCTTAGTTATTTAAAAGTGTGCAATGAATTTCAAATAGTAAATTTCACAGTCATAATAGTGCAAGTCGTAGCTTTAAGAGATAGTTGATATATTATACGATCAAAACTTGTACAAGGACTACCAGCCACATTGGTTTAGGAAATGCCTATAGCAAGGCGCACAACATTCATTCGACGAGGTTAGGGCGAATTCGGATGAGTTTCTATGAAAAGATTTTTTTTTAAAAAATTATTTTTTATGAAAAAAAATATTATAGCTTTTAAAAAAATCATCGATGCTTTTTTCTGATTATATTTTTCAATCAAAATTTCATTAAAAATTATTTTTCAATTAAATTAATGACACAAACGAATTATTTATTTCATCCAACTTATTCCTCGCTGACTTACATTTGAATATGCACATGCTAGCCATAGCTAGTCATATACCATGGTTTCAACCAACAAAGCATGACACGGTTGGTAAGGTGGCTAGATCCTTTAAGAATGTGTCAGGGGTTTAACTCCTGTCGTATGTATAGAAATGAGTTTTGTTGGAAGAGGCAAAACCCACTTCGTTCGGTGATCTCATACACTTTGAGAGGATTAGTCTTCGGCTGCCGGCTGGGGAATACCCTTTGGTTCACACCAAAAAAAAAAAAAGATACCATGGTTTCAATCATACAATATGCATTGTGGTACAATTATTCGAGAAAAAGCCAAATTCGATGATAATAGATATTCAAAAGAGAAACCAGATAAGATAAATAAAATCTACACATGTACAATTCACTAGATGTTTGATTTTAGAGTCTAAGGATATGTATTATAAGTTCTCCCCTTCTCTCACTTCCCCTCTAAAATGAGTTTTGTTGGAAAAGACAAAACCCACTTCGTTCGGTGATCTCATACACCTTGAGAGGATTAGTCTTCGGCTGCCGGCTGGGGAATACCCTTTGGTTCACACCAAAAAAAAAAAAAAAAGATACCATGGTTTCAATCATACAATATGCATTGTGGTACAATTATTCGAGAAAAAGCCAAATTCGATGATAATAGATATTCAAAAGAGAAACCAGATAAGATAAATAAAATCTACACATGTACAATTCACTAGATGTTTGATTTTAGAGTCTAAGGATATGTATTATAAGTTCTCCCCTTCTCTCAGTTCCCCTCTAAAATCCAAACTCACAAACATACTATAAATATTCAAATTACTATCTAATTCACGTGATTTTACTATTGGTTCCTATAATAATCTAAGTGACAAACCAACGGAATCAGATATGCAATAGGGTTTTGTGAAGGTTAAAGCAAAAACATTGAATAGTAAATGACCACTTACTTGGTGCTTATTCTGCACAATGGTCTAAGGGAGCTCCCACTAAGGTAAAGCTCCACGTTGGAATCGCATCACTCACTCCATCCCCCCGGTTTAAAAAATCTAGCTTTAAGGCAAAAACTGATAACATCATGAACAAATATGAGAAGTGAACTCCCAAAAAAAAAATAAAAAAGATAAATATGAGAAACAATGACCAATGCAATGCAATTGACACCCAAAACACAGTTCTGAATAATTTCTTAAAGGTGGCATGTGGTTGCGGAATGATTTTTCATTCATGGGAATACTATTCTCGAATAGATTATTTTTAGGAATGCAACATAGAAGTTTTTGGTATACAAATCAAATACCAAGTGGTATTCCCTAATAATATAGTTTTTTTTTTCCTTTCAAAATTACTAATGACCAAATGGTGTTGACCAAGGTTCGGGCTCATTGGTGATGGTCTAGCGATGGTTTGATGCCAATCGTCGATTGTCCAACATTGGCCGGCAATGGTTCGGCATGGATCGGTGATAGTTCGACGGTTGCGATAATTGTTTATGGTTTGAGGTTTGGGGCAATTTAGTCATTTCATTTTCTAAAACATTCTCATCCCATATGAATCCAACATTCTCATAAGTTTCTTCTAGATGAGTTTGGTGGGTTTTTTTTTTTTAATAACTCAAAATGATGGATGATAACTCTATGAAATAGAGTTATTTGAGCTCATAATGCATTTTCAAAGATGATAGGCTCTTGAGATTCTAAGTTGTTTTAGTTTAATTTTAGTTATTTTGCAATCGAACATTTTTAATTGGAATTATTTTGCTCTTGTTAGAATTTTGTTTAATTTTGATTTTTATTTTCAAGTTCTTAATAATTGGTATTTCTTAGGTATGAAATTTGATGGTATTGAAGGTGCAATATCAAGAAGAAATCAATTTCTATGAGAAATTCACATTTTGATGCACTCCAACCTCGTTGCGGTGAGTTGACAATAAATGGAGTTGTGGATATTGGATTGAGGTGATGTTTGTGGCATTGGAAAGCTAAGATAACAAGCTACAACTTTGATGGAAACATCAAACTCCAATTCATGCATCTAAGCTATCAAAAATCACATGCAAATCAGAAAAAAAGTGCTGCTTTGCTAGTGTCTAACACCCAAGTGCCCACAGGTCTGATTGTTTCTGGTGTTCTAGCACCTATGTGCCTAGTCCTACGCCTAGGCTAGATGAGGAGTGATTAAGGAACCATTACTCAAATTATTGATTTTTCTTTCCTCCTTCTTCTCTTTTCTTCTTTTGTTTTTCTTTTCTTTATGTGTAACTAGACTCTTTGCTTTGGGTGAGGATGTTGTCAAATGTTGATGGATTGTTTGTGATTTCTTGTGACTTGATGCTAGCTTTTATGGATTAGAAGTTTTTCCCTTGTTTTTATTGCAATTTGTGTTGTGACCCTTCATGAATTGACATAGGGTTCACATATGAATTGGGAAATTTATGTATGTTCTAGCTCTAGGGATTAGCTTCATAATTCTCAAGGTTTAGAAATCTATCTTGAAATTATGTGGATTATAGATTGATATGATTGCTTATTCCCTCTTTTTACTAAAACATGATTAAGGAATTAACATATTTTGTGAGATGAGGAGAATTGGTTTCACTAAGAAATTGGGAACCAATTACAAATAATCTTTCCTTTAGTCCGTAAATTCCCAACTCAAGTGCATAAGAATTCAATCAATCAAACCCAATCCCTGGCATTTTTCAAGTAATTGTTAATTTTATTGTTCTTAGTCCATGAATGTCCTCTTCACTAAAACAATTGTCATAGTTGAAATAGAAGTTGATTTGATGAATTGTTACTTGACAAACTCAATCCTCATGGGACAGTATTCACTCACCATGTTTTACTACTCGAATGATTTTGTGCATTTGCTGATTGGTTATCAATGGAATTTTAAGCCATTATCAATAAAAAAAAATTTCCTCTATAGATTTTATTTAAGATTATACTTGAGTCCTGCTAGATATGTCATAGGCACAAAATAAAGAGAAAAGACGCAAAATGTGAATATTCTTTGGCCACTTAGGCCTACTTGAGACGGAAGTATAATTATTTAATTAAAGTTAAAGAAGGCAAAATAGCACCGGTGTTCCATATTGTGGATGCTTAAAATTTAAAATACACCTCCACTTATGTAATGGTTACCAGAATCTAATGAAATTCAAGGTCGGAATTGCATGATTTAACTCGATTCTCTAGCGATGTTTAAGCATCAGGAACACCCCCATGTCTTGGGTAGCTTCATATTGGTTGATGTCATGAGCAGCTATATGCTAAGATCCTATATTCTATTAACTGTACTGTTTTATGTACATAATTTAAATTTAAAACATGCTTAAAAAATCCAACCTTTTCTATTTACACCAATATATGTTAACGACAGGTGCTCGTATTTGACAATTTTTAGGTTCAAATCCTCATTCGTCTCTTTACGATTAAGGTAAATGTAAATTCCTCTATAATTGTTCTCTAAGTCTAGAGATTTTCCCTATCTTGAACAGCAAAGTCATCCTTTTACTCTAAATTTTTTTATTTAAAAAGAAAAATAAACGCACTACACCAACCCTTGTTGGCGAACATAAGTTTATGTTTCACGACCAAAAAAGAGTTTGTTTTATGTCTAGACTTTTAAATGAGTAGAACTTGTAAATTTACACATGCCATACGAAATGATCCTGATATAAAACAGCTAATGAAAATAGAGCCCTGACCACAAAAATGAAAATAGAACTATGATGATGGTAAACAATAAATATCTTTTATTTATTTATTTAATCAAGATGAACTCTTAGCGTAGATTTGTTAATGAGCATTTTGTGCTACAGTCTTCATTCTTCATACCTGAACCCCAATGCAAGGCACCCTCTACAAATATAAAATTTCTTGCACAAATATTCTTATAAAAACACAAGTCTAATACCTCATATTTAATTACTAAGCAAAAATAACTAGCATATCTTGAATAAAACTCATAAACTCTACTTTTATTATGAGTATGCATGAAATTATATCCTTACAAGGACCTTTGCTACTGAGATCTCTCTATATGGATGCAAATTTGACCTTCATACACCATTGTCCAACATATTTTCTTGGCTCGGCATCCATCCACAATTCAGAACATTATCACTTCTTCTCATGAACCAGGGTAATAGATAATAAACTAACACTCATTTGCATAGTTTTGTCAATGGAGACATTTCAGTTACTTCTAGTAACCTCTTTCTAATACAGCAAGAGAGGACACATATATACATACACAAGCACTGCACACAGGTCCATTGAGGTTTGTATGTGCATGGCATGTGCAACCACAAACCAATTAACGGGGAAAATCAACTAAAGGGAGAGGACTCCCTCAAATAAGCTTCAATTTTTTAAATACAATGAACAGCTGTACCCTAAGAATACACATACTATTCTACATTTTCCACTTCAGCTCTATCTATCAAACACCTATTATCAAATTATTGAGACTATTTTCAAAGCACATGAAAAAAAAACTTAGTTGTACCACACCATTACTAGGTGGAGAGATTACAGGTGGAGAGCAGAAAAATCACGAGTATCTAAAGTTACAACACCATAACTAGGCTCTGGAGTACATTGTCAAAAGACACCAAGTATCCATTGGACTAATTTTAATGCAGAAGAGCGAATGTTCATGTTGATGATATGATCAGTCTTTTTAAGGGGGTAGGGCTTTGAAATACTTCACTCCCTTGGCCGGGCAAGCCACAGAGAACTCAGAGCTCGCAGCCGCGAGAAATAGTCACTTATTGCAAGAAGAGCTCTAGCTGATTGCCTGGTTGTCAATATCCGAAGCATTTGTTGTAACGTTTGCTGCCGCAGGTTATCAGCCTAATAACATGATAAAAAGATAAGTTATCAAATTGTAATCACTGCTTCTATTCTTGATGACTAATCCATCACATTTTCACAATAAATCTTTATGGCATCTTCCACCTAAGGCATGCAATGAAATCTTCCATATTTTCCATCATTCTATTCATATTCTTTCTCCCTTTTTTTTCCTCCCTTTTTGGAATATTGCAATCAGGTTGTTTGGGGGTTACAGCACAATGTGCACTAAGCAAATGACCTCAAAAGTCCTGTCTCAGGCAATTCATTCCTTCTATTGTGTCAGTCTTTCTGCCAAAAAAATAGACGATTCTTTCCATGCTGAAGCATATCATTTCTTTTACTAAAAAATAGGTATGTTTGGTTTCTGTTTTCATTTCCTGTTTTTAATCTGTTTCGTATTTTTCAGGGAGCAAACAGTGAAAACGTGAAATTTTATGTTCACCTGTTGCTGAGTTCTAAACTCCTGACTTTTCCATGTCGAAAGTATGAAAGTAAGAAATGGGAATTAGACAGGAAATCAAGCAGAAAGTTGAGTTACCTGGCGAAGAAACCCTTCAAGAGTACCAAGCTTTCCCATGGCCATAGCCATTTGCCCCATATAATTTGCCACATTTCCTGAGGAGCCTGGTGGGTTGGGTGAACCATTAGCCAATGTCTCAGCAAGTGATTGCTGCAATGCATCCATTCCTTGAGACAGTGCATCTTCAGCCTGCTGGGATGACTGCTGCAAGTTGTAGATGCCCATCAATTGTTGCTCAGTTAATGGCTCCAGTTGATTCACAAGAAGCTGCAATTGCGTCGATCCAGAGTAAAGTTAGACGGCATAACACGAAAGGGAAGGAACATCAAATTATGTTAAACTATCATTTCCTCAACAACAGAAAATAAGTTGAAAAATATTTTGAATTTAAGTTGCAATAACTTCAAGAACATAGGTCCCACCTATTTTGAATCCCCTGAAACTTTTGTCACACTTTGTATTTTATATTTTGGGGGCAGGGGAGGAAATAGGTGTTCAGTCATATATAAGGTGACGCAATTTTCAAAATCAAAATAAAAAGATGGGAAAAACAATCTGGGTTGGAATATTTGCTACATTTCTTATAATATCCTGTAATTCATAATAAATACATTACCATACTTGCACATTAGGAAGCAAAAGAAAGCATGTAACGAGTATCACAATATGAGAAATTCCTCACTTTGAGAAGCTCAGATGAACGAAAGCCCCCAATCCACATGAAACACCTCTCAGCTGGAGTTTTCCACATTCCTGACAGAATGTGGAAAACATCAGCTTTTGCGGCAATACCTTTCAGCCTGAAGATATCATCAAACTGTGCCATGAAATTGTCGACAATTGTCCGAAGTTCAATATCACCAGCATGAGAATTTATTGCAGCCCTTAGCTCATTGGTTTGCCTATTATGCTCTTCTAACCATCGTGCATACTCTACATCAAATGCCATTGCACCTGCAGACCAAGAATATTAACAAAATTGATTCAGGATTTAGAACAAAGTTTTGCAGAACCCTTGCCGACAACCATCCACGCAACTGAGTGTCATGTTGTCAGAGTTATAGATTGTATCGTAGGCTAGCACTTCACATACTTGTATTGCGGCCAAATCACAGCCAGTAATGCCAACTTCAGTTATGTATAAGAGTGCAGTATTGAAATGCAAGAACCAAATAATCAAATCAAACATTAGGCAATGAAAAATAGGAAACAATCTAATTCAGATTAAAGAGGTTCCACATCATCTTCACAGGAAAGTTTGGGTTGTTTATTGAAAACAAACCATATCACAGTATTTTTAATGAAGCAATATGCAAATACTAGGGGAACATGCACACTAGAGCAGGAAAACACACAGGCACACCATTCTGGTGGAGTTCATTGCCACTGGTAACTATTTGAATTAACAAAAGTATGAAGAGAACATAGCTAAATCAAATTTTATCTTACACAAATGTGACAAAGCTTTGCTTCTAACTATAGTGCAAAAAAGGCCATAAATAATATGCCACATTTTCTGAATACATGGGTATATATTAAATATACATATGGCCATCAATCAAGAAAAGAGGTACTAAAGGAGTTCATATAGCCAATTTTAAATCTTAAAACATAAGTCCACGATTCAAAGCTCATTTCAAGCATAAGCAAAATCGGCCACAAAGAACTTGGCTTGTGTCAAAATTCCATGTTGTGTAATGCTATAATGTCAAGCAAAGAAATAGCAATGCCTCATCTACTTGCCACAACAACAACAAAGCCTTTCACTGCTAAAAACTTTACATAAAAGTGATTTTAAGACGGTAAATTCTTACTTGAATGTAATAGTCAGACTCAAAACATCACCAAAAAACTGCTACAAGTAAAGGGAATCTAATGAAATAAAATTTGCACAGCTTTAGGCACATGATTGGAAGCAAAAGAAGTTTGAATACCATTTCCACTCATTGAATGGGCCTGATCTCCAGAGCTTGAAATAAATATTCCCTGCAAAAGATTAATAACCAAATTGTGATATGTGATGTAGTAATTCCACAACAGGATTGATGGAAGTCGGTAAAAGAGAGGACATAAGTATCAAATATTAAAAGGAGACAGCTAATAAAATAACAAAACCAAACCTGCTGGCGGGCTCGCTGCAGCTCCTGCTCAAGTTGGGTCAGTTTCAGCCTACTGCTCTCTAATTGTTGCACGTATGCCTACATGAATAGGAAAAAGTATTAGAAAGACATGAAGCCAAAAGTACACAAATCAAATATGACAAATTGATCGATCTCAACAAAATGGCAATGTTGCATTCAGCAACTAGCTAATTATTTGATAGTTATAACAGAAGGACCAATTTTACAAGTTTAGTTGAGATTAAAACAAAAAGGCGCTACCTTTTTCCTCAGCCGGCTTTTTCTGGCAGCCTCACGATTTTGAGCTAGCCGTCGCAATGTCTGAATGAATAATATACAGTTAATACATTGCAATAGAAACAAAATCTTATGTAAGAAAAAACTTTTTATACAACCTTTTGATCTGATTTATCTTTTGATCTTTCACTGGAATCACCCCTTTCAGGCTGAAAAAAACAACAAAGCACCATATTTCTTAGTAAGAATACGCTTTTCAGGTGTTTGATCACTGCTAGGCATTCAATTGATGAGCAAGTCAAATTCAAGATACAGGAAAACTGTATAACAAAAGCAAAAAAATACCATTTGATTTTTATCTTCTGTATCATCTGTCGAAGTATCAGTCCTAGGGCTTCCATCTGCCATGTTGGACTCTCCCCAATTCTCACGATGACCAGCAGATGTCGAAGCCAGATTTGGTTGCGAATCTTTTTGTAATGGCAACGACTGAGACCCAGCAATTGCGGCGGATAGGTTTATATCTGAGTTTGCAATCGACTGTATTTTACATGTACGATAAGATTTGTCAATTGCAGAAATTCATTATATTCTTTAGACGTTTATTCATTCTTGGAAGCTCATAACTGCACTGAGAGAACAAAAAGTTACCTTACTTAAAGCACCAAATTGAACATCAGCTCCTAGAGCCTGGCTATTTGATTTCATTTGACTAAACACTGGATCTGAAGGGTAATATAAAGAAGAAATGCCATTAGAGGTTTGATAAGGTGCCAACAAGAGGGAGATTCACAATTTTAATGTCATGTCGTTCTATCATTATTTTATTTTTTTTCAAAAAATATACAAGAGTTCTCTGTGAGGCAAATCAAGCTATTTCTGGTCTACTTATTTCATTTCAACAATTTCTAATTGCTTTTGAAGGATCATACTAGACAACACATTTCTTCTGGACAAATGAAGAAAATTACATATCATCACCCATAGATTGTAGCAAAAGAATAAACCGCAGTGAATTCACAGAGTAATGCTCAGGAAAACAAAATTCCATAGGAAAAATCATGATTAAAAAATCTTTTCTCCACAACGTGCGAACAAATGAAGGACTCATCTTCAGAGCATAACACCAACAACTTATGAAACAACTGAAAATGATATTATTCCTCAGTTGATATACAACAATCAAATTCAGCACAGAAACCCAGAAAAGCATATTGCGTGCTGACCAATGGAGTGCTGCATAAGAGAACAGCATCTTTCATTGAATTAAAGGATTTACCCCAAGGATATGTGTGGCTTTGGGGTGAAAAACATGTTGGAAAATTTCATGGGTGAGTCTTGTGTAATTTTATTCATGAAAATTTCCACCCCATTTTCACACCCTAACCAAACACACCCCAAGAGGTTGAAATAGAATGGAAGGCAATTGTTGGAAGCAAGTTATAACAAATATTTCACAGCATTGGCATGGACAGCAGTATAAGCATTAGGATTATGAAATCAACTTCGTCAAAACATGAGCAACATACTTCTGCTAAGATTGATGGCATCCTCAACACGAAATCCTAGAGACTGCTCAAGGGTTCCAAATTCAGAAATTCGAGAAGGAAGAACATTAGCTGCATCTATGCCCCTGAAAACCAAAATCATCACAATACAACAAAAAAGCTGTTTAATGCATATCCAATTATCGATGCAAGGTCCAGAAAGCCATGCAACCAATGATGACATGCACATTTCCAAGCTAAAGAAGAAAAGTCCAAGTTGGATAAACAGGATCTAACAACAAATGCATTATAGCAATCTTTTAAGCAAAGCTGAAGCCAACCCCAAAAACACACAAGGGGAAAAAAAAACACATACACACAAAGGGGTGTATGGTTTTGGGAATTAAAAGAAACCACAACAGCCCATCACAGCGAGGATCAATGAAATATTAATAAATGAAGTGAAAGCGAGGATTTGTCACTACTCTAAAATCCCCAACATAGTGCAAAAAGTAAGATTAAACTCTTTTTTTTTTCCTAGAAAAAAAAGGTTATTATTATCTTCACCCTCCAAGCTTTCCTCTGCACCCCAGACAAACAAGGTCGAATTCCAACAGCTCAGTTCTTCATAACAAGATTAGTATCTATCAGCTATTCAGTAGTTATACTTATACCAGAACAGCATATTCACCATCTAACCATACAAGTAACAAAGCCAAAAAAAAAAAAGAAGGAAAGACAGAAAAAAGAAACCTTTGATACCAAAAAGCCATGACAGGGCATGGTTGGTATGGTAAGCTTATTTAAGATTCAAAATAGCTTAAAATCAAAAAGTCTTCTATGAAAGCTTTTTTTAATTAAAAATTTATATTATTTTCCAAAATTAAGCTGTTACCAAAACTTGCAGCAAAGACCAACTAAAGAGTAAAAATAATAATGATCGAAGAGAAGAGAAAATGGCGGTGTGAAAGATTTTACATGGAACCAGAAGAAGAAGGCAAGGAAGGAGCGTAGCTTGGCATCCCGTTGTTGACAACCTTGTTAGTGTCCTCACTGCTAACGTTAACTGTTCTACCTCTACTACCCATCAATGATCATGCTCAGTACAACAACAACAACGACCATCTTATCTTATCTCTCCAAATAAACCGCAATTCCAGCAACAAGATGCCCCTGAAAAACCCATTTCAATAAAGCACACAACTTTAGTCAAACCCACAAAAAAAGAGAAAAAAACAACCACCACCACCTTAAACTCAGCAAAAACAAAAACAAAAAATAAACCAACAAGGAAAAAAAACACAACTTTAACAAGCTTATGAGTTCTGATCAGCTAAAATTCTGGACAAAGTACAAGCTCAGGAGAAGAAAAAATAACAACAACAAAACCGTTGTCATAACAAGAGCAGCAAAACAAAGTTAAGTGTCTGGAAAAATTAACTCTCCGTACAATATCTACTTGAAACAAGGGACAAAACTGTGAAACTCAAAAAATCAGAATTATATTTTTGAAAAAAAATTGCAGCACCAAATTAATTTTGTTAAGTGAAAATAGAAGGCCCCCACCTTCTAAAAAACGAAGCTTAGCAGCATAACCATCACCACAAGCTTGATATGAAAAAGGGTAAGAGCTGAAAAAAAAAAAAGCGATCTTTGCACGAGCTCAGTGGATGAAATTGAAATTCAGAAAAGATAAAAAAAAAAGGAAAGAATTGAACTGTCCACATACCCAGAAGAGGAAAAAACCGATGGAATAATAGCTCTGCAAACCCTAAACAAGTGAGAAGTTGACGATAAATACCGAGGACTTTTTGACTTTTTGGATTGAATGAATGGAAATGGCACCTTTAATATTTTATTATTAAACTATTAATGATGTTACACAGTACATTTTCATCTCTAACCCTGCAAAAAAAATAAAAATAATAGAAACGCTTCTCTTTTTTTTATTACTTTATTTTTTATATGGTGTTTGTTTTGTTTGCTTATGATTGAAAATAATTTTAATGTTTTTATCACCGTACCCACATATTCAAAGAGGAGCATCATGTGTCATCAAGTTGATCTTTTTGGCAGCAATAATATAATATATAACGTAATAATGTTATTATTATTATTATTATTATTATATGAATGAAGTGGTGGAAAAGAAAGAGAGAGATTGTGTGTGGAAGAAGCGTGGCGTTGAGACCATTCCAATTTGTTGCATACGTCTTTTTCGTCTGAAACTCTCTCGTCCATTTTCATAAAAAAATAAAAAAAAAAGCTTTGCCTTTTTAAATTCTTCAAATTTCAGTTAACTTTACCGCTTTTTGTTTCTTGTTTTTTTCTTCTTTTCATCCCTACGCCTCTCTTTTGATCAGAACCGCCCCGGGGTCTTACCTAATTTCGTGTTTGCACTCTTTTTTATTTTTAAGAGATTTACTGGAATTAATTTCGGTTTCCTTATATGTATGAAATTTGATTTGGAAGTCAAAAAAAGTTGTGAAATCATTACATCTACCTATAATGAATTTGTAAAATCAATTGCATCGCTTTGCCCTTCACTGCATATTGAATCATACTTTTAAAAAGGAGATTAATGTCATCCAGATAAATAGAGGAAACAAGTGTAATTTGCCATTTTCTTTGTTACATTGTAAATCAAAGAAAATTTTATTCAAAACGATCTTAAAATCAAAGAAGATGTCATAAATTTAAGTTGACTAAGAAATGGATAACTAATCAATGATATGTTGCTCTACTTCATATCCAAAAACTATTAAATATCAAAATATCTTTGACAATAAAGACCAACACAAAAGTATTACAACTTGACGAATATATTATATCTTCTCCTGAAATACATCTAGAAATATGCATACGAATGACAATATACAATGAAACAACCAAAACACATGTAAAGCAAAGTAAGGAACAAAATACACCGACAAAGGGACAAAGAAAACATTCACGAAGAGAACAACAAAAACAAAACGAAAGACACAAAAACTTATAGGCATTTGTTTTAAGATTTAAAATTATATCTAATACTCGGGAATATATTTTTAAAAATTTGTTTATTTAGTATTAAATATTCCGAGGATTATTTGTTCTTAGTAATAAATTTTAAATTTGTTTATTCTATAATATATGTTCAACGGAATATATATTGTAATATCCGCTAACATATTTAATTGTGGGGGATAAGTGAAATAAATGAGAGATATTTTAGTAATTTTATTCAATAATTATGATTCTCAAGTCATACGAATATTTTATTCTCACTCTTCACGTGGGAATGAAATCTGATTAAAACATGAGAATATCTCTTTCTTGGGAACAATTGATATTCGAGAATAATATAGCAAAACTTGTATAACAAATATGGAAACAAATCATTCTCAAGCAAGTATACGTGGTAATTCATGGTTATAAATTAGTAAACTTTGAAGCAAACGCCCCGTTAAGAAGCGAAAATTAAAAAAATGGTAGGGCTACCATTATAAAAAGAATTATAGCATCCCTTCGACAACACCCACACAAGGAAATACCAAAGAATGGAGAGAGAAAACAAAATGATTTGATCTGACTTGCAAATGGTTGGTTAACACCAAAAAATACGAATTGAATTTTCATGCACAATTTATATAAAAATTTTCTATATAAATATTCAATTATATATTTCTATTTCAATAAAAATCTTTGACTCAATCATCCACTATCTTAAGAGGGCATTTCATACGGATTGATATATTTGAATTATTGGTAATAGAAATTTAAATTATCCTCAAATTGTTTGAGCTCACAATATTATTTTGTTTAACTATATTCCCGCTATCTAATCATTGAAACAATCTACATGGGAGTTAGTTTAATTTGAGGTTGAAATACGGTCACATGCCATGCATGTGATTATCAAAGCTTATTTTTGTTGGTAATGGAAGCTAAAAAAAAGTTCACGATTCCACCACAAAGTTCTAAAATCTTTTATTATCTCCAACTTCTGAACAAATAGCGATGACACCTCTACATTACAAATGTTAAGACTTTCCTAAGCAATCAATTTGAGATGAAGGAACTTGGTCCCCTTATCTATTTCTTGGTTTTTAAGGCTCTTTCATCTAATGATGGGTTTTATTTATCTCGGGCCAAATATACTTATAATCTTATCTTAAAAGTTGGCCTCACACATAGCCACACAGAATCAACATCTCTTAAGCCTACTGTGCGCTTCCCTCTTATGTATGGTATCGTCTTGGATAATCATACTCTTACTAGACAGTTGGCTTGGAGCTTGATCTATCTGACAATTATTCAACGCAACATTTCATTTGTTGTTCACTTGATTTAACAATTAGTGCATGTATGCTTCGTGCTTTACTCATTATGTTGTCGTTGTTCACATTATTCAGTATGTCGCGGACACATTGTCTCATGGGCTTCACTTCTCTACTTACTCTCCTTTAGTCCTTCAAGCTTATTTTGATGGTGCTTAGGGTGAAGATCTCACTAATCACCACTTTCCCACTATATATTGTATCTTTCTTGGTGGCTCTCTTATCTCACGATGTAGCAAGAAACAGACCTTGACTACTTGTTCCAGTATTGAAGCAGAGTATTGAGCTCTTATTGACACCATATTTAAATTTCTTTTGATTTGTTGGCTTCTTGATGACTTGGGTATATCTTAATCCTCCCTTATTGATTTTTACTATAACAACCGGACTGCTATTTAGATTGTACATAATGATGTGTTTCATGAGCACACTAATTAAATAAATTAAGATTGATTCCCACTTTTATTCGCCTACGCATTTTTGCCATTCTCTTTAGTTCAACTATATAATATCGATTGTGCATGATAATGGTTAATTAAAATATAGGTTAAATCCCCTAATTGGTCTCTCATAAATGTATCGAGGAATAAATTAGTATCCCAAAAATTTGAAAGTCTCAAATTAGTCTTTCATATTTCTAAAAAAGGGAACAAATTTGTCCCTTTGTACTTGTACATAATTGTATGAATAGGCCAATTTGTCCTATTTTTTTAAATGTGAGAAGCCAATTTAGGATTTTTAAATTTTGAGAGACTAATTGTCCTTTGACACATTTATAAGGAATCAATTTAAGTATTTTGTCTAACATAGTTTTGACCCCTATCTAGTTATTGATTTTGAATTTATTATCCACATGGAAAATATTTAAGTTTTAAAATAATCCCTATACGATACCCCAAAAAAAAAATCCCCATACATGCCATGTTTTGCAAACAAGTGTCTACCTACTATAATAGTATATCGTTTGTGTTAATAAAAAAAATATAGTATAATGTTTGTCCCACAATAGTCAATATAGAAGTGAAACAGGCAATAACTATAAGATCAACTACAGTTGGTAGCTAATTAGATTACTTAGTTATGGATTCAATTCCTAGCAATGTACTTGATCTAAGGGATTATTATATGAGAAATGAT
The DNA here is from genome assembly GCA_031216105.1 of Dalbergia cultrata. NCBI lineage: Eukaryota > Viridiplantae > Streptophyta > Magnoliopsida > Fabales > Fabaceae > Dalbergia > Dalbergia cultrata. The sequence continues at coordinate 16,773,962 of CM062353.1, read as the reverse complement.
AGACTACAAAAGTATTACGGTTTTTTTAAGAAAAGACAACTTCTGTGGGGACTTTTTTTCCTCCTAAAAAAAATCATGTGAAAACTAAATTTATGATCAATGATATGCATAGAGACCAAAATTATATTTTAACCATAAATAAAAAGGGCTGATTTTGGTTTCATTTTACTTTTAAATATGTGAGAATAAACACAGTTTAGAATTATGTCGTAAACACTTAATTCATATAAGTTCTACTATATTTAAATATATTTTAATTGATATTGTTGACAAATTTACAAATTTTAACTAACGAGATAAAGATAATATAAAGCATAAAAAATATTTATATAATTTATTTTATTTCTTATCAAATTTAATAAAATAATAACAATAATATATATATATACACACACACATCTAAAAAATTCTCAAATTTTAATGATAACATATAACCTTAATATCCTGCATATAGGCTTGTCCTAGATTGATGTATTTTCCCTTATAGTTTTCCTTAGTGCGGCCTCCTTAAAGTTTCTTTTGAGACTTTAAACGATAGACTTCGTAAATTTGATCTCCAATTTTTTAAAAAAATTTCAAATTGACATGCTTTTTTAAATGTGCACTTTAGTTATTCTTTTAAACTTTTGCTTATTGTCAATAAAAATAAGTGTACTATACCCCTCAAACTTTATGTAAGGTGTAATTCAATACCCTAAACTAACATTGGAGGCTATAGACGTTTAGCCACACTTCATCTAGTGTACCTTAAACAAAAACTAAGCTAATAAATCATGTGCAACAGGAGACCATAGCCTTTCTTACTGTGTTATATTTTTGTTAATAACAAATAAAAAATAAAATGTTAAAACAATAATACTCTAGCCCCTAAAGATTTATGTTTTAACACTTTAATCCTTAAAAAATCAATTATATATAATTGAGTCCCCAAAAATTTGACTTGTAAAACTTTAGTCCTTAAAAGATCAATTACTTATACCTTAGGAGTCTTTCAAAGATTTGGTATTATAACAATTATATCCAAAGATAATGGTGATAATTAATAATAAAATAAAGTGTTATAATGTAAACTTTTAGGAGACGCAATTGTATATAATTGATTTTTAGATTACTAAAATGTTAAAATATAATTTTTCAAAGATTAAAGTGTAGTTTTATTTGAGAATTTATTAAAAAAAATTAACAAAAGAGCCATAATTTCCCCAATTAGCTAAGATTAGGGGACAATTTGCACATTTTCAAGAGTTTGAAAGTACCGTATACAAGACTTATAGTTTAGAAGTGAAATACAACTTTTTCTCTTTTTTATAAGGGTAATATTATCTCATAAATGATCAAATATTAGATTATATACCCGGTATGAAGGAGAAGTTAATTTTATTTTATTATTTTCAATCAACTTTTAATTAATATTTTAAAACAAATAAAGATGCTTTTTTACATTATTAATTTGGCTTCTTGATTAATTTCTTTCAAATCCTAGTCAAAATATATGCTTATTGTTTTGTTTTTAGCACACGACCTTGAATTCATGACCGTAAAGGGCGCAAAGGCCTTCGTCATACTGACATCACACCATCATCAGCATAGACATGACCGGGCCATACTAATCCGTGCAAAATGCTACGCCTATAGAGTCTTTGACGAACACATACTTAAAGGGTATACAAAAATATAAGAGTACATCTCCAAAATAATTTCTAAGGATTTTTAAATCAGATAAAATAATTCTTAAAGAATAAAAATAGATAAATTAATCTCTCACCTTTTTAAAAATTAGATAAAATAGTTCCTGATGAATAAAAATAGACAAATCAGTCTCTTATCTTTTAAAAAAATAGCCAAAATGGTCCTTCCATCAACATGAAAATGAAAATTTGTGAGAAAATGTATGACATATAGTTTAGTTTAATAGAAATAATCAAGAGTGATATATTATCCATTTAACAAATTATTAATAGAAAATTTTGATAGGAGGACCATTTTATCTAATTTTTGAAAAGATGAGGGACTAATTTATCTGTTTTTATTCGTCAGGGACCATTTTATCTGACTTTTGAAAAGGTAAGGGACTGATTTATCTATTTTTATTACTCAGGGATCATTTTGTCCGATTTAAAAATTCTTAGGGACTATTTAGGGATTTACTCAAAATATAAAGAATATGCGTTAATAGGTTAATGATAAGTGTATAGAAAAAAAAATTGGATAAAGTCTTTCTTATGTTTATTTCAGTTAAATTTCACCAAACGGAGAGATTTAGTCCATCTTAACTACTAGATGAACTATACTGTAATAGAGAAGACAACGAGTATGCAGGGGAATAGTAAATTTACTAAATTATATACCGCCTGTTCTTGTTATCGTCATGGGTAAAATTTAAATCTTCGTAGATATATCCACAAAATTATGTAAAACACGTTAGAGGAGGAAGATCTAGAAAGAATATATATAAAACGCTCTTAAATATGTAAAATGTGAATTTTTTTTTTCTAGAAATAAAGGCTCTTAAGTTGTGCTTTTGAAAAAATAATGATGTAGTTTTATTTAATTTGATAATAAAACAAAATAAATATAATAATTCAATATATTTTTTTCTTAAATATATATTAAAAGATTAATTATAATATATTATCATTTTATATATATGTGTGTGTGTGTGTGTATAATTTTTAAGGAATTATTGTAAAATTAAATATTGTTTATCCCGTTGAATGATGACAAATTAAATCTATCTATAATTAGTTTAGTTTAAATTTATTAAATATATCAAATCATTAATTACTTATATATTAGTTTTTCAATAATTATTATAAGATTTAAATATTTTTGTAATAACATTATGATGCATGATTCATTAACAACATAAAAAGGTTTAAAGTAATTATTATACACAAACACTAAATTCAAATAAAAAGCAAGAGTCCTTGAATGCGAAAGTAATCTCCAAAGTGTGGGTAAGTAGTATTGAACCAAAGAGGATTTTAACATGTGGTACTTGATGAGTGCAAGATTATTATGATCGTTGTAATCTAATACATACGTAAGATGTAATGGATTAATTTCTATGTACCATTAATGTAAAAATTTGGGCATAGTCATTTAATTATGGATGGTTGAATTACTTGTGATATTTGACTTTTTTTTATTGATTATTTTAAAAAAAATATAAATAAAATATTATAATTAGATGACAATGTAAGTTTGTGTATCAAAATTAAACACAAATGTAATAATGTATCAATATAGAGTATAATTTTGATGCATTGACAGTCCAAAATACTTTTGCACTGTCATTTTATCAAAATAGTTTATTTGTATTAGTATTCAAGTAGCACGTGAGAAAGTTAAATATGGTAATTGATATGACAATGTATGATTGGATATTAAACAAGAAACTTTTATATTGTTAGTGTATAAAAATTAAATTCATCAATATATTAATCACTTACAAAATATTATAACAACTTAATTTAAACTAAATTTAAATACTGTAAATAAATTTATTTTAAAAATGAATCAAATTCATTTGCATGATTTAAGGAGGGATCCGTTTATCATAGGAGTAAGTCTCGGTATATTTACTCCATTGAATAATTTTTTATAGATATTAAATTTCATCAATCCAACCGTTGAATTGTAAATTTTTATTACATAGATCAAATATATAAAATTTCATAAAATTTCAAAATAGTTTAATACTTTATCACCCTTTTTATTTGGATGTACAACGTAATTTTAAATATAAATGTAAATATTGAGTGTTGATATATGTCTATCAATATTCAGATAATATTACATGATTCAACGATTGGATTAATAAAATATGTTATACATAAGAAGATATTCAATAAAATAAGTGTCGTATAGTTACTCTTGGAGTAAACGGATCCATTATCTTTAAAGATATCTATCACAATTTTATTTTAGTGTAAACACCCAAATTTATCCTTCATAATTGTAAATATAAAACACTATAGGTCACTGACCAACTTGTTAAGGTTCAGTCGAGAGGCAGAGATGAAAAACAAGCTCGGCTTGAAGAAGGTGGAGCTCGTCTGAGAGGTAATAGAGCTCGGCCAGGAGGAGGGGCTCGGATGATAGATAACTGAGCTCCGTCACATGCCTATCAATCTCATCCACCTGTCTGCCAAGATCCGCCTAGTCCTAGCCGACCTCTACCTAATCCTATCCAAACTCTATTTCCTCTTAGATAAGCTCTACCTTCTACTAATAAAGTATTGACAGGCTGGTCAGAGACCTATAATGTCCTATTTTAACAATTGTATGAGACCGATTTTATTGTTTATAATTGTTAGAAATCAATTTGTTTATTAAAAAAATTGTCAGGGATCCATTTGGGTGTTTACACTTCATTTTATTTTAGAATCACACGCACAAATTAAAATATATCATAAGTGATGAGTATATTTATCATTACATTTTACCTATTAAATTACAAAATAACGATAACCCTTAGCCCATCAAGGATCGTGCTAGAAGTCTCCCTGAACAATGAACACACACAACAAAATCTTTCTCGCGTCTAAATATTTTTTTATTTTTTTTTCCTAGTACCTTTTTTTCTTTCCTGCAAATGGATGAGATGAGACCCAACCCAAGGCCAAAGGAGGCGTAATGATTCGGCTACCTCGTGTGCCATTCCCCCCAATTATAATATATGGACCCTCAGATACCATGCCCTTTAACCCCTCCCATGCACGTAAATTCGCAACATGCCCCCACTTGCCTACACTCATTGCAAGTTTGCATCACAGCACTGAGTGGCACTCTCGTAATTCGAACCTCCAATAGGGGCATTTGTTTTGCCTTTGGAAACTGTGAAGCAGAAATTAAGTCTGGTGCAGTCTTCCTTTCTCCTACCGCGCCGCCTGCTCGAAAGTATATGCGAACAGAAGTCTCTCTCCCTATATCAAATGACCATAATGCCCCCAGGTGATTAAGTCAAAGAGGTAACTTGGACTCAAAGAAATTGGAATTAATTCACCACCCACCTGCTGCCACTGCTCGCTATTGACTGAATTTTCCAATTGCCTCTTTTATCCCTCATCAATTATTGATTATGTAATTATAACTTCGCCTCCGATGGATGAGTCAAAAGGTATACTCCATTTTTCGTTTTGTTATAATCTTTGCATTCGAGGACAATCAGAACGAATCACATGCTTAGGGATAAATAATCATTAAAGTACATGCTAAAATCTATCGGAATCTTACAAAATATTAGAGTATCAATTCTCGATGGTTCTCTAAATACCACTTGAAATACGCAGCTCAAAATTTACTTCATATTTTACTTACCCATAATTTCAATTTTTTTCATCACCTATTGACCCGTCAATGTTAGTATATAATTCCAACTCTTGTACATTAGATACTTAATATAATGCATTTTGTCTGTGCCAAAACAAAAATTAAAAATTAAAAAAAAAGTTACATTTTGTTATGGAGCGTTAACAACCTAGGACTACACGCAAAAACTCCAAATATTGTACAGGAACTAAAACCAGTAATCATTAAAGTGAATACATTGCATCGGCCACACAACTAATTATTGGAGTTAATTAATATACATGATGAATGCATGTTTGATCATATATTGGCCTTGTTAATCATTAAAGTGGTCTATGCATGTCTGTGTTTCGGTAAATATTGCAACCATGCAAGCTAATAATTTTTAACACTAACTATTTCATATGTTATGTAAGTGGACTTGGGTTGTGTATGTAATTTTAAGGTGAAATAAGAAGCCAAATGTTTCAGAAAGATAAGGAACAAAACTTACATATAAGTAAACGAACTAGGAAATTGTTAATAAGAATTGGTTTAATTAGTAAGATGCCATGGTCAAACTTCAAACAGTGTCGGAAAAACAAATTGGATTCAATTATTTTTTTTATTAAACAGTATCGATGCTTTTACTAACAAGTCATCAATAAATTATATTTTATCATATCTTATGTATATTTTTAAATAATTATACTAGGAATCAAGCAATTTTATTTATGTAGTCAAGTCATAAAAAATGGCATTATTATATATGAGTGAGTGATCGTATAAAATAATGTCAACATATATTAAATTAATTCTTAAATATTATTATAAGAAGCCTACTTTCTTAATTATCTTAAGTCTAATTGAAAGTAAAATGTAAACTTAAAAACAGTACAAAAAAATGTAAACTTTAAATTAATACAAGTAAACTTAAAATAAAATATAATAACAAGGCAAAATAATAACCAGCTTAGAAACGGACACAGGCAAATACCAAATAGTAGTATGTAGGTAGCAGTTAAATTATTTCAAGATTATGTGAATAAAAAAATGTTTGTAGTTTGTGATTCAATTGAGGGTTACTAGTAGGCTCATATAATCATTAGTGCTAATTGCTCCGTTACCTGAAGATCCCTTTTTTGGAGAGGTGAGAAATTACATCCTTCATGTAATTAATGTATTACTGGCGGGAGTGTTTATTAGATGTGTTTTAAGTGTTTTATTGACCAATCCATGTGGGCTACTTTTGGAAGGGGGCGTTCGTGATAATGAAGTTCGGGTACGTTTACACTGGCAGGTGTAATTTATTAGGAAAGTGAAAATGTAAATTTTAATTTAGGAGTAATTTGGATCGTGCAATTATATATAAATAGTTGAGATTAAAAATTATTAATAATAATTAATAGTTATGTAATTATTTAAAAATACTAAGTAATTTTATATTTTTATCCCGACAATTCATGTAAAATCAATTAACCCATAATAACTTTTCTCATTTTTATAATAAATTATCCCTTTCACTTTAGTTGTTCTTGTAAAAATACTATAAACCAATTTTTTTTGGTAAATAAAAAAAACGGTTGAGATGTTTTTGTTATTGATTTTTTGAAAGTTACGGTGCTCTTGAGATTATTTCATGGTATATTTTTTAGAATTGGTTTATATTATTTTAATTTTTAAAAGATTAATATAATCTTGTTCTAATTAATGGTAATAAAATAGAAATTGCTCTACTTAATCCATATATTTAATATGATCATTTTAGATTTTAAGAGTAACTTAATTATATACTTACCAAACATCAACTATGATAGCTTTTCTTGACCAAAATTTACATTGGGGTCAATACTGTTAGATAGAAATATTTTATTCTCAAATAATGTTATCTTTGTTGCCTTCCTAATCATTTATTAACAAATAAAAAAATATTTAAAAATTTATAAATTACTATATATATATATATATATATGTCAATAAATAATTAAAAGTACGAAAACTTTGGAGATAGAAAATTAATTTCCATCCAACAAGTGAAGACCTGAGTGTGAATTTCAGTATGCAAGCCACTTCCTTTGCTTTTCATATGTCACAATTCTTAACTTGTTTCTCGTACGCCTTTTTTTTTTTTTAATTTTCGGTCAGCCTTGTTTTCTCATACACCAAAAACCAGTTTTGAGTTTTGACTCATTTATCCGTTAATTAAGTTATACTATAAGAACTGTTTACTGTGTGCCATGGCCTACGTACTTTTGTGAAAGTACAATTAAGTATCGTCATCATACTACCTTAAAATTAAGAACCGGGAAACAAGAGTAACGAAAAAGTTCATCACGTATATTAATTGTATATGTTGCCGGTATTTTAATTTGTTTGGTCATCTCATTAGAGTGTTTTCTCATGCGGCACTTTTAAAATCATATTGGTTCCTGAAGAGGCGATCCCAATCTAGTTAAATGTCTAACTAGATGTGGCCGATGATGTCCAATTTACACATTATAAATAAAAATATACGAAGTAATAAGATGCCACTTCTTTTGTTCTTTTCTTTTTCTTTTTTCTTTTTTTCATTTTGGAAACGAATTTTTCAATCTCTCTAAGACTCTAACTATATATTAGTAGCAATCTCTCCTCCTCGAAAATATGTATCATATTGTCCACGAGCATCCAAACTTTATTGGCATCCGCTTCAATTCAACATTTTTCAATTTGAGTGAACACATTCACTTCAGCCTTTAAGATTTTTTATGCAGATACTTAACACCTTTTTCATTTGCAGTTATCCTATCATACATGCATTGACTTAAGGGAAAATTGTGTATATATAGTTTTGAGGTTTGAAGTAATTATACTTGATATTTCTACAATTTTAAAGATTACATCAACTTCTCTCAAATGTCATATGTTGATTAGATTTTTTTTAATAAACAATATATTGATAACATTGCCGCTTACCGTTAGTTGACACTTATGGAATTGTTAAACAAGGAATACATGGAATACACGTTGTTTTTAATGACAAGATTGTGATTTCTGAACTGCTATTACATTTAAAATGATAAAATTGGTCCAACGATTTTTTTTTTCCGATAGTAAATATAGTACACTCTACCCCCATGTATCAAACAGAAAAAAACAGTACACTCAAACCCCAGTCGCAGAGGAGCAAAGTACACGGAGAGTACAAACGGCAAATGGGGTAATGTTTAAGGCTATGTCTGTAAGCATAAAAATTCAGGGAGGGGGCATAGAATGGGGAAAGGGAGGGGACATGTTCATGTGTGTGTTTGAATATTGTTTTTATTGAAGGGAGAGGAATGGCCGCTAAGGGACAACAGAGAGTAGTTTGATGCCCTTTTGATGACCCTCCAAATCAGACATGAAGGAGGGACGGTGAAAATATTCTCTCCAATTTTGGTTGTTTTACTCTTTAATCCTTAAATTTTTTAACGCCTCGGATACATGAAAAAAGTAAACTAACAAAGTAAAGGGTAAAAGTGGAAAATAAAAATAATAAATCTTTCTTTTCCATGCACTTATATGTAACTCACAAACTAGAGTGTGAAACCTTGATTTTCTTTTCTCATTAATCTTTTAAATAACATAATAGCTTACAATTCGACATTCTATTCCATCTTTGTCTATTTCATGTTATTATTAACCATTCTTTTCCACTCTCTTCAAAACTTCCAAACTAACACCAAGGAATTAATTGGATGATTTAATAGTTGGTGGTCATTATTCGCGGTGAATCAAAATTTAAGGATTTAATTCTTTTTTTTGGTAAAAGACTTAAGTGAACATTTAAAAGTCTGAGATAACGAGTTACAACTTCATGAAAGTTTATGGGGTCAAATGCCTTTTTCCCTAAACTTTGTATTTTATGGGTCAAAATTTTTACCTACACTTTGTATATGGATAATTGATAATTCACCTAAATGTTATATAATTGTTCACTAATTTTTTTCTTGGGGTGCAGCAATTGTTTGTTGATAATTTAAGACCATTTTGAAACCGAAGAATGAGTGGGCCATCAAAAGGATCAGTACACGAATACTGGACTCTCCTGCAACATGCCGTGCAAAAACTGCTGTAGGTCGTTTCCTGATACATATAGTGTCTAAGTAGTTTGTGGTCATGGGCCACAAAAGTGTAATTGCGTTGAGAATTGCCTCAGAAGAGTTTGCAATTGGGCCTACACGTTTCATTGTTGAAGGCCCAAAATTTGTAATGAAAAATGCTCCATTATGATTTCATGTAACATAGAACACAGCTTACGTCCCATTGTGTTGATTTGAAATTTTATGTTGAAGAAACAACTGTAACTTAAAAACATAAAAAATGAAAAAACGTGTAACTTTGACTAAAAAGGGAACATGTTTAACTGATGTTTCTGGTCACTGATTTACGGCATCTATTAAGATTGCATTTTGTTTGCAAAAGATTTGCAATTGGATGCGGGTATTAAAACAACAGATGTCATAGCTAGTCCCAAATCATTACCTCGCAATCTGTTATAGAATTGAAAATTCACATGATGCAGTATGAACTTTGTCAGAAGTTATATTATTTTTATCCTTTCTCTTTGTCAACTCTATCCGACATCTTGTGTAATATGAATTTTTTGACAAAAAAAAAAAAAGAGTGCTAAGGCTATACCTTTTAAGTTATTTAATGTTATATACGCCCAAGTAAACTTAGTTAATTGCGATTTGTAACTAAGAAATGCCCAATATTAACAACTCTGGGGGAGGAAAATGATCGATTCAGTAAAAGAAGTTGCTTCACACGGTTAGTAAAAATATTGAGTTAACTAATACTTATTTTCTCTCAAAATCAAATTATGACATTTTTTTTTGTGTTCAATCTTTCTTTAAAAAGGTGCAATTTAGTTCTTCAAAAATTATCTCCATTCTTGTTTAGCTCAGTAGTTAGTATTCCATTACTTCTTGTCATTGAATCATAAATGCCAATGTGACTTCTTACAACATTTAAACTAGGGGTGGAAGTAAACAAGATTGCTCGATAGGGCCTTCAGCCTAGCTTATATTCGGCTTATTGTTACCGAGCTTATTATTTAATAAAAAAATTAGGATAAGACTTTTCAAAATGTCTTTTTAGCTAAACAAGCCAAGCTCCTGGTAGTAAAAATAGACTAATAGGCCTAATAGCTTGGCCTACATATATTATTGTTATTAAAACTTAATGATAATAGAAATATTTTAATCAATTTTAAAATATATATATATTTTTAATTTAATTAAGAAACCTTTTAGCTTATTTAAGAGTATGCATTTTGTTTGTTTTTTTTTTAAATTATAATCATTTATACCTCTAAATAAGTTTTCAAGTTAGGTTAGACTTTTAAGAAGACTAGGTTAAAGCTATAAAAAAAGGTTTATGTTAGGTGGCAAGCCTAGACCTAGGCTTAGGCTACTTATTAGGGACACAAGTCTGACTTATTTAAGTCAAAACCTAGCCTAACCTAACCTATTTCTATCCCTAACTTATATGGAATGAAGGATGCATGAAAAAAGGATCGAACGAAAAAAGTAATATTTAAAATCAAACAATTTTTTTTCAAAATCTAAAACCAAAAAAAATACTTAAACCTATTTAAAGTTTGTATATTATACTTTATTTAAGTTTTTCTATTTCACAAATATAATATAACTTGTTAAAATATTACAAAACAAAATGGATATTTTATTGATATAATTATTTAAACAATATTTGAGATGATAATATAGTTTTATGATAATAATTATAGCATTTTTATTCTATATGTATGCAAATAAAAATGATTTTCATATGAAATATCACAATACTTTTGGTTTCATGCTCTAAAATATCATAACTTTTTTTTTTTAGTGCCAAAAATATGACTATTTTTTTGTTCAGTTCCTCTTTATCTTGTGATCCATGTCAGTGTTCGGATAAGATGCCAAGTTGACAATTAATGATAAAAACAAAATATTTAAATTTAAGATATTAACCGTGTTAAAAAAAAATACAATCACCCAACCATATATATCATCATACTAGAAAATATAATTAACTTCTATCCCACAACTTCAAATGAAAATTTTTAATAGGATGACAATTGACAAAATTAAACTATAAAACTAATGAAATATTAATGAATTGAACAAATAGAAATGAGAAAAAAAAAAGTAAAGGGCCTTATAAAAACTCTTTTAAGAACTACAAAGCTTAGTATAGTTAATAGTTAGTTGGATTTCTTAAGTATCTAGTCAGATTGATTACTGACAATGTATATGAAATGAGTCTTATGGTGAGAGATTTATCCCTTGACGCAAAGAAAAACTCTTTTATAAAGGCATAGGACTATATTAGTTTCTAGTAATAGGACTCGAATATTGGTGGGATAAAAACAAAAACAAAAACAAAAAAAGCTGCTATTTTAGGATCTTAAAATGATAATTAATTCAATTTTTTTTGTAGTGGTTATTATGTTGAAAAATGAGTTGTTTTAAAATACAAAGTGTGTCCATTCATTCAATAATTTCATATCTATTGATGAAGACAAATCCTAATTAAACAAACAACTGAACAGATACAAACCCCCTATATCAATGGTCAACTAGCATATTGTTTACACCTTGCCATATAAGACACCATTTCTTGGCTACAAATAGCACTGTAAATTATCTAATGTATTCCTCACATTGGGCAATTATCGTACCAAAATCACATGGAACAATTAATAATTGTTAATTGATGTGAAGCATTCTTTTCTTTTCTTTTTTTTTTTTTATGGTCTGAATTCTCCCCGGTGCTTGGTGGATAAACCCATGATCTAATCAAGGGCGTCTCTAGTGGAAAGGCATGTGAAACTATGGAAAAATTTATTCATATTTTTGTGGTATAAAAGAGGAAGTGGCATGATTAGGTTGACTGTTGAGGTTATTACAAAATCACGGGACCAAACTTGATTGGGACTTCAGTTCTGATTCGTCTGGCGGTGATTGTTTCCTTCACGTTTGTAACTTGTGTTGGCTTGGCATGCCTAGATTAATTAACTTCCAAGATAGTAGTGCATTTCTGATTATCCATTTGGATTAATTAACATACATTAACGAATCTGATTGTATTTAAATACATGATAAATTGAATATTGAACATTGAACCTGGAGGCTTTGGTCAAGAAACATGCCGACTCATATAAATTAGCTTGTTGAAATTGAAGAAAATGTCAAATGAGCATGTCAAATTTTCTTCTAATTAATCATGGCCACAGTACAATGAATCAGATTATTGTTTTTCTTTTGGATTTGAAAAGCATTTTATGAGTTGATTAATGATTACTCTCGTGGATGTATCAACATCCACGTTTGAGGAAATGTGTCACCTTGTTGAGCACCTAACGAAGGTTGAAACTAATGTTTTCAAAGTTTAATCAGTCATTCAATGGGTAAAAAGACAGGCTTAATATTTTAAGATTTAATTGAAATTGAGAATGTGGACCAATATTTGATTAATTTAAGTAACTTAAGACTTATTTATTTTAAATAAGTTTTAACTTTTAATTAATACTCTACACCATATTCAACTTTAATTTTAGTAACATTTATTATCAATAAGAAGTGCCATTAAAATTTTTTAATAACATTTAAAAATCGTTACTAAAAATATAAAAATGTTATTAAATTTTTTAGTAACATTTTTTTTTAAGTGTGGCATATAGTCCATGTTATTAAAGAGTTCTACTATACATGATTATATGATTTACTAACATTTTTCAAGTGTTAACAAAACTCAATTATATTGTAGTGATATTATATTGTCTATAGACTAAATGGTATTATAGAAAAGATATAAGTATCTTTATAAACATTTTACAAAGAAGAAAAAAAGTTTGAAGCAAAATACAATAAGAATATTATCTGATTTTAGTAGTTTATAGAGTGCAAATCAATATTAGATTAAATGTTCAGAAGGGGGAAATATTGATTAAAATAGAAGGGGATTTAAATGTTCAAAAGTGGGATAATAGAGGGTGTTTAAATTCTTATTTAATACGATAGGTGAACATTTGAAAGCTCGAAAATGAGATCCCCATCGTGCAAACTAAATTCAGAATCGACAATAGACGCAGACAATTAATCCTGGCCTTAAAATGAATATCTAATTCAATCTGACAGACATATAGCCATTTTCAGCTTCCTAGGCATAATTTCCCAGAGCCCATAGCAAGGACCATACTTGAAAGTAGGAGTTTGAGTTGGTTTGGATCTATCTGTTAAATCCGAAAAACTGAACTGAACTAATTAATTTCATTCGGGTTAGGTTAGGTCATGTCAAGTCCAATCATCAATTCAATTAGAACCTGATCAAATCTATCATAACTGGTTCGAACATCAAGTATTGCAATGCAGAAAAGATTAACGGTGCGAATAGGTATGGTGTGGATTTTTGTCGAAGGATAACCATCGTTGGATTGTATTGGAATGTAACTTCCAATTCATCTTAATTTGCAATTGAAAAATATGATTGCTGGTTCACAACTTAGCAGGCTTTCGTATGATAGTTTTTCATGCCACCAGGCAAAGCTCATTGCAATAATTCAAAACATTGACCCAATATTGTTATTGTCCCTAATTTATCCAATTTGAATTTTTGTATAAAAAATGATATCATCTAGTTTAGTTGATTTTTGTGTACATAATTACTCTTATTATATCGAAATTTGTGATAGTTGGTTCCCATTTTCTTTTTCACATGAACCCTAACCAACCTAACATGGTTTACACCCCTACTTGCCAACTTCTAGTGCAAGTGGTATAATAACAAAGTTACAAAGCATGTAGGCCCAGAACATGCCATTAGAAAGAGAAAGCCCTGTTTTGTTTTGTTTATTTGTCTCTCTTCGGGATTGGGTTTCAGCTGTATCAAAGCACTTACTATATTTATAAGATTTTAAAATTTTGTATTATAAAATTTTTCTTAATTTTCATCTTTTTTTCTCCTAATAAATCCAAATTTACAAACTTAATTTGAGAGTAAAAATGGGATAAAAATCTTTATGGATGACAAAGATTTTCACCCAGTTTTTATGCTCCCACTAACCACAGAACACTCTAGAAGTAAAAGACAAGAGTTTTTACATTTGTATGTAAAATTTGTCTAGGGATCCACTTTACTTCTAGTGAGAGTTGAGATACGAGCGAGGAATAGATTGTCGGCTTACATTATTAAAGTGGGTAACTCTTTTTTTTTTAAATTACAAGGCTACATCGATTTCTAGATATATTTATATAAGTGTAAGAGAAGTAAATCTTAATCGTTAAATTTTAAATGAATGATTAAAATTAAAACATAAGTTCTGTGACTATTGATTATCATTAACTAACTTTCAATCCTAATAATTTATATATAGTTTTTTTTTTACATTTATGTATAGTTATATGGTCTAGATTTACTTTTCTCACTCTCATAATAATAAATCTTTTCCCTTATTTGAGTCATCCCCATATATATATATAAATGCATTTTATCCCTCTAAACTTTAGGTTATGTTCAGTTTAGTGGTGGATCTTCCTTAAGACAATGGGGGCCATGGCCCCTCCAAAGTTTTTTGAAAAATCTATACATACACATATATTTTGTTTAGGTAGTAAATATCAAATAGATTTAGTTGTAAATTCTATTCTATTTTATATATAAGTAAGATTTCTCCAACTAAGAAATTTAGTTATTTTTTAATTAAAAGAAATAATAAATCATGCATTGTGATGTAATAAAAATATTGAAGATGAGTTTCTTACAAATAGGACCATTATGTGTATGTTAAGGTGTGTTTAGTATGAAAGTAAAAATGAGAGAAATTTTTATGGACAATCTTTATGCATGCATATTTTTCTATACAACACCAATCTACAAAATTACACTTGAATCTTATTTACAAAAAGCAAAGAATAATTTTATAAATATTTTTTAGTCATTTTCTCTAGACCTATTTTACCATGTTAATTGATTTGCTTTAAGTTTACAAGAAATATATTAAAGTGAGAGTGATGATTACTATAATAGAGAACAGTAAATTATGACTATTAGATTTTACATAAATAATCATTTTCTCAATATCTATGTGTGATTTGATGGCTAAAATACTTCATACATATATACATAGATGACTCAAGTGAATTGCATAATTAATTACAATTTAATTATCCTAATCTTCAGCTCTATGTACCTAAAAAGAAAAAAAAAGCTTCATGGCCCCCCTAAAAATCCTATTGAAGCTCCGCCACTGGTTCAATTTACACTATGACTTTTAAAATATGCATCACAACACGATGAACTTCCAAACAGTGCAAAATATCTCTCGGCATAATTTTAGCAATTGGTGAAGACACTTAACCCCTTTTATGTTTCTAATTTATATAACATGACACTTTATTTGTGAATTCTCATGTGTACTTAACCCTTTTTTTTTTATTGTGTGCAACCTAATATCAGTTTATGACCTAAAATTTTGCACTATTTGAAAAGTTCAAACTGTTCTATACTGTTTAGAAAATTCAAAGTATCATGATATATATTTTGAAAAGTCCAAATCTAAGCGCACATTGTGTAAATTATATATATATATATATATATATATATATATATATATACGTTGATCTGGCAAATTTAAATATCATTTTTTATATACATAACACGCATATATAAAACACAACTCAAACAGGATATTCGATCTGATTATGCTGGATCAACGTATATATTCAATGAAGAATGTTATTTCCTTCAACGTATAAATATTTTTTTTACCTTTTATTGTGCTTTAATTATTAGTTGAGAAAAAAAAGAGTCGAGATCCAATAGTTAAAGAACACTTTAAGGTTTCCCTTCAAAGTTAGTCCCAAATAGTTATATATCTAACATTATTGATATACAATTATCCACATATTTAATTAGATGTGTGTTATTTATATTTATTTTGTGAGGGATATCGTGTCGACTTATATTCTATCTGTCTTAAGAAAGTTTTTAAATTTCATTCAAATAAAGTTCATATTTCATCTAATGATAGATAGAGTGTGAGTCAGTACAATATTTTATATGAAATGAATATAAATAATATTTTTATTTAATTATTCATGAATTGAATCTATTTTTGACAACTGATGCCATAATGGTATGTCAAGTACAGGACAGATGTGAAGGGATAGAACTACAGTAGCAAGAGCGAACTGAATGAAAGTGCCGTGATATTATTCACTTATTACTAAGCAAATAATGGAGAATTGAAATATATATATAAAGGGAAAGTAACTGATGTGACTTCTCACAACAAGTTAGCCGTACCGCGCGCTAACAGCATTCGGTTATTGATTGAGTTTATTGTGCTCTTCCTTTACAAACCGCACTATTTTAATTGATTATAATCTACCCCTCACATCTGGCCAATGCATCTCCTTAAAAAGTAAAAACAAAACAATGAAACATTGACTCAAAAGAAACCCTAAATTACTACACCTATTTATTTAAAAGCCCAAAATATAAATAATAACATTTAAGCTCAAATTACTAATAATGACTAAGCCCCAATTAAATGTCCAAAATATACTAATGACTATAGCGATATAAAATTCTTATCAACAATCCAATGGGATTAGTTCAACACAAATGAGTTGAATCCTAGGTAAGGTTTAGCCACAAGATTTTGGATCAATATCCTGAAAAGCTTTTAGGAATGAGCCATATTATTTACCACTCAAGATCTCGGGACTTATGTAGAATATTTTCATTCAGATTCTATCCATCTAAAAACCCCTTATAAGTTCAAATAAAAACTCACCACATCATGGGACTTGCTACCATAACTAAAATGAAAAAAAAAATAACATCTAAAAATGAGTTCAACTCCATTATTATTAGATATGATGATGATTCGTACTCACTCTACTCATCCATCATATTTAATAATAAAGGAGTGGGTATCCCGTCCACTTTGAAGTGTCAAAATAATGTCATTATTTAACACTAGCAAGTTTTATTAATTTTATTTTGCTTTCACCAAAATCTGTTACCTTATAAAGCAGAGTTTATGTTTAACAGATAATGTTAATAAATAAATGAAAATGAAAGCGAATTTAATTCATATTACGGACCGAAGACAGAGACAGGGGCCATGGCTAGAGCGAGTGCAATGTATGGAGTCAAATGTCTTTTTCTTAGTGGTTGCATGCAACTTGGACAGCAGCAATTTATGCTAATTGATATATAGACAAGGATTTGTGTGTTCTAGAGTTCTAGCAGCCAAGCGGTTCATGTAATGTGATTTATTTGTGAGGGCGTGCGAACAAGCTTGATCCAGGTTGTTTATTTTGTTAGAAATTAAATTATTTATGTGCCTTTATGCGTCTCTGTCAAATATTTTAAATATTTAGGAGAAATATATAATAATATATCGTATTATAGTACAAGAACTTGCATGACAAAGTAATTTAAGGTTCAATCTTTATTATCTTTTATCAACTGCTCAAGGGTTGTTTGCTTTCAATTTCTAATTTTTAATTTTCATTTTCAAATTTTTAGTTTTTTAGAATTTATAAAAAAAAAATTAAAAAAATTGAAAATTAAAATTTGTAGGAGCTGTTTACTTTCAGTTTTCAATTTTACAGTTTTTCAGATTTTATGAAGGAAACTCTAAAAATTTTGAAAACTTTAAATTCCAATTTTCAATTTTTTCTTCTAATTTTCTGAAAACTGAAAAATTAGAAATAAAAACTAGAAACTGACAATAAATGACTTTATAGTTTTCAGAATTTTCAATTTTTTTATCATAAATTCTGAAAAATTAAAAAATTAAAAATAAAAATTTAAAACTGAAAGTAAATCGCCCTTAAGTCTTTAGAAAAGACAAATTTCATGCTTACCAAGGAAAAAAGAGTGAACATCTTTTTAGCGCATTATACATGCTTAGCGAGAGAGAGACCAAGCATATGATATATTGAACTTGATATGAATTTTCTACTCGTATATTCTTACATGATTTAACTATGATTTTTCCCCTTTTTTTAAAAAAAATAATTATATGTAGTATTCTTATAAGTATTTAATAAACTCAAAAACATAAATTAAGATGTACTTTTCTCTGGACTTACATTTGCCACGCATAGACTATAAAAAAGAGCATCGATCTTCTATAAATTATTTCATAATTCTGACAATTTAATTTATTGAGTATATCAGGGACACAGTACCCTAATCTTTTAGTCGGCAAAAGCGTTTCGTGCTCATCCTTTTATGCCACTGTAGCTTTCCAATGCACAATTAAAAACAAGGGCTATCACGATCACAGAGCAAGAGCCACAGCCTCGGATATTTGCTCCACATGACCCAAAAAAAGCTGCTATGCATCTCTCTCTTCCTCGGTGCTTTTCCCACTCTGTGAGTGCCTATCCCTATCTGTCCGTACTCTGCACAGCTTCATCGCTTGCTTGGCTTGGCTACTATAAGCCTATACGTACAATATTATGTCATTATGTGCGTAGGATAAGATGCTCAAGTTAGTTGCCAGAAATTATATTAGCCAAATCAGAATGACATCGCTCTTAGTCTCGTGGATTTTGTTCTCTCTCTCTCTGGCAATTTATATTTTGTTAGATTTTAAATTAATTATTTATGTACCTCTTGTGGTGTTTTGAACTTTTTGGAGAAGTAATTTATGACAAAGTATTTAAGGCTCTGTTATCTAGTGATTTGGGATTTGAGTCTTATTATGATAAAACTATTCATAGTTTAAGTCTAAATGAAGCATGTGTATAAATGAATATATATACATATATATTAGATATAAACTATATATTTATATATCTTTACCTATTATATATAAGTATTTGGGATGATGATTATGACACTTCACAATAACTAAAACTACTTGTGTTACTTATGATCATGTGATTTAGAATTTGTTATTACATTGCAAGAAAAATGAGTATTTTAAAAAATTCAACTATTAAAAGTGTTAATAAAAGTATTGTCAATAAAGGTAATTTTTAATATAAAGTGGTCGTTGAAAGTTGTTAAGTATTTTCAACGATCACTATGTTAAAAATTACTTTTCTTAACAATACTTTCATTGACACTTTCAATGTTTGGATTTTTTAAAATACTTATTTTTCTTAAAATGATATTTGACTCAAAATATATGATGTCAAAGAAAAAAATATTTTATTCAAGATTCTCAATTTTAGCCAAGTAAGGGTAGTGTGATGTTAATCCATTAAGGCTTTTTTACCAAACAAAAGTTAAAAATGGTTTTTTACTGATCTCTATTTGTTTTGATATTATTTACTAATATACACTGTTTTTTGAATAATAGTCAAATGAATTATGTTGGCTAAAACGTTTGACAGTTAAACGTTTTATCCCTTTGTACATTTAGCAATGCAATGTATTACTACAACTCATGACATGTCTGACACAAGTAAATCGGCTAGCAGTTAGCCATTTTATGATAAATAAAACATTTACAAGTTAAACATTTTAGGTGAGATGGTGTGTTGTCAAATGTATTAGTTTGCCTGAGCATTTCTACAAAACCCGTCTTAGATGAATACCAAGTGAGAAGCAGACGTGGGGATTTTTTTTTTGTTTAGTGAGTGCCAAGAAAAAGAAAAAAAATGATACAGAGGTTTTTTATGGTTGTTCATTACAACTGTGAAATTGTTCAAAACTCACAAAGCGAGTCCTGTTTTGCTGTTAAAATCCACCACTTATTAGTGTTCGTTCGTCTCTGGCTTTTTCTGAGCTTCATGCCAAAATTCTTCATAAGGTACGTGCAAGAAACAAGGAAATAATTTAAATGGTGTATAGGTTACCTATGTTGATTGCTCAAGGTGTAGTTCGATATGGAAGTTGCAGTATTGAAACTGATAAGAACTTGAGGATGATGTTTGATTATCATAGTCAATTTCCTAACCTTCATGTCATGAAGGTATTTATAGCTTAAGGAGAGTTGCAGATAAACTTTGATAGAAGCACTCATTTTCAAGCAATTGATAGGTTGTTGTTATCTCAGCTTTCCTAGATAATTTCAATGCCAAGTCCAATGGTCAATGAAAACCTTGAAGAAGTAAATGGGAAAAATGTGATGAATGGCTCAGCCTTGA